>OY770145.1:472777-10472777 GCA_963669345.1 Gortyna flavago | reverse complement strand
TATACATAAATATACTAAAAATAAATGAGACAAGCAATGAGAAAATATTGGCGTTGTGATGATACTGTCAGCTTCTTTCAAATGTGCTCGCGAACCTTTATAGGATAATCGGTTGGTTATTGCCATCCTGATATCCTGGGGGAGCGCATTCCACAGAGAGATTGACTGAACGAAGAAGATTTTTTGTGAGTTCATGATTTAGAACAGCCTATGAACGCGCAAGGGGGCCTAAGGAAGTTAATAACTTATTAACTTAATGTGTGACGAATATTTTACGTCATTTTATAGGCCTTTTTTTTTTTCAAAGTAATTTGCCACGGCTATGAATATACATAAGTGACTTCGTTATTAGTGTTAATATGGAAATATTTCACGCAACTTTCTGCTACATACATAAACCAAATTCATGCAAATAAATTGATAGGTATCTACATTATTCAGCAGAATTGACGAGTATGTAGGTCGTTATATTAATTTCACATTTATTGGCATTAGCTAGCATTACCTAAGCTTCGAGATTCGATTAACAGTTGAGAAGTTCTCACATAAATTAGTGTTATCCCGGCTTATAAATTCCGAATTTGGACTACGACATTTCGAAGTAAGAAATAAAAAATAAAATTTTCCAACATTTGGCAAAGGCGGCTTAAATATTCATCCAGCGTCATAATAATGCAAATGCCTAAAATAATAATGTGGAACTAGTGATATTTGCAAATTCAACATTAGTTCCATTATTTTCATATTCTTCTAGAAATGGAACTAGTGATAACAAATTCAACATTAGTTCCATTATTTTCAGATTCTTTTAAAATGGAACTAGTGATAAAAAAAACAGTCAGTAGTTCCACCATGGAACTGTTAATGGTACTAGTGACAACGAACCACTGGGGATGACATAAAGCCTATGAACGACTCCCGCTTTCAGGTTCGGGTGGCTGCTTCAGTAGATCCCGACGCGTCATTGGGGGCGGTCGCGCTGTCCTTCGCAGATTTTGCCGCCAATTTTACGATGGTAAAATTGACAATTATTACGAACTCGGAGTCAGTGAACATCTTGAAGGACTCAATTGTTCTTAACTTGAATAAGAAGCAGTTGATGGATTAATTAAAGTTTGGAATAAGAATAATGATTTGTGGTTATAGGTGATTAAATTATTACATAGATGGTTTTAAATTAGAAGATTTTAGGGTAGTTACATTAAACTTAATATTCGTAAAACAATACTGTGACTCAAATGACGTACCTAGTGAGTGTGTGTTAATTAATAGGAATAACTTACATTGAATAAGTTACAATATGACACTTAAGAGACAAACTTGAACTCAACAATGATTGTAAAGCTACTACTACATTTCAAAGTGAAAAATAAAGTAACGATACTCGTAGATGTTGGAATATAGAAATGTGATAGAAGAGTGTGTGTTACTGAAATGAATAGATTTGACAATACGTTGAAACTGGATAAAGAGGATGATAATAACGCTAGGGGAAACTGTACAAAGCAAAATAAAATATTGGGTAAGTTTGGAACGGGTTGGAGTGTAGCCAGGGCGCTATAGAGCGAGGACTTTAATTTTTTTATATTAAACAATCTATATTTTCAAATTGGTAGCTCAAATGAAAATCTATTCCGGTTAGAAATTGTTGTTCTAGTCAAAAGTCATGAGACGATGTAAAAAAACCCGCGACATATAAAAAAAAAAATCTAAATTTTAATTAGTTCATTTATAATTATCCTCTTTTGTGTTTTCATTTACCAACCTACCACCACTTTACCAAAACAAACAAAGCACAAACTATATATCCCTTCATTTACAAGATTACCTTTCATTGTATATACAACATACAAAACTACCTTCACAGAATTAATTACTTTTTCGGCTCCTATAGCGAACCCAAGCCTTTTGTCTATGTACATTAAAATTCAAATTCAAATTATTTATTGTGAATCATAGGTTCATAAGATGGTGTGTTATTTACAGGTAAGTCTGCTATATCCCGCTATTGAGGCATACAAAAATCACATTATAAGTTTGGTACATGATTAAAATACAATACATCAAATTGTCATGCAATGCATTCTTCTTAAATGCATTAAGATTAAATTAGTATAATATTTGTTAAATTACAAATTAGTCATGTCACAAAATAGTATGATTCAATGTGTTGTCATTTAGACATTCTCTTATAGAGTAATAACATTTACGTATCAATAATTAGTACCTATAGTTTTTTTAAAGTATTTATATCGCTCACAGTTCTGAGAAAAAGTGGAAGATTATTAAAGATACGTAGGCCCATACAAAAGATGCTTTGGTGAGAAAAACTACTTTGAATAAAAGAGCTATTTACAGAATTAATTTCCATTAAATTATCTATACAATAGTATATACATTAAGTAGATTCTGTATATAAATAAACGAAATTCCCCATAGTTTGCATAATACAACAACTTGTCAAGTTGGTCACCAACGAGTTATCAACTTATTCACCGAAGTTGAGATAACAAATAACGAATATATTTTGGTTACTGAGTAGGTATAGGTTGATATAACAATATATCAATGTTCGTTCACAAAAAGATGTGAATCGTTATTTTGACATAAGGATTTGTCAAGTTAAATAAAATATATAAAATGTTAAATATTATTATTAGACATATTAAAATGCGAGCATAGTACCAAAGTCGATTGTTCTAAAAATTGTGTATATGTAGAACTGTAATTTTTTTTCATATAACTTCCCAATGCGTAGGAAGCAAAACATAGAAGTCGACATGTCAATGTATTCACGCTAGCCTCGGAGATTACCTGATCCTTGATAAATGAGAAAATAATTATAACCAATACCCGAAACTATAACTACCTTCTCCAACGTCGTTTATCTCCGTATTATCATTTTCTTCTTTGCCTTTCTCACAAAGTTACTTTATTTGATGTACAGAATGCGTAGATGACGGCTTCGTGAAGGGTCTTTTACACCCTGTATAATTATTATTATATCAAAAAAGTTTTTGCACCTTTCGAGACCATAAAAAACAGTGCTGAAATGACAGTCAATTTCTTCCTATCTTGAATACCTATTTATCTATCCAAAACATAAATTATCCGAGTTCCTTTTGTATGGTTAGTATATGTATGGTATATCTTATACGTATATTGTATGGCTACAAAAGTAACACACATACCTAGAATCATTAATTCCTTGTCTTTTATTAGATTACTTGACCTTTGATAAACGAGAAAACAATACCTTGTCGAACCCCATTGTTTTATCTCCGTATTAACATAATTCTTCCTTCTTTTCTATCACTCTAAATAATAAAAGTAAATGTTAGGCCGAAGACAGCTTTTCTTGGTGCCACGCTTGAGTGCCTAGACAAAGTGACATTCTATCAGCGTTAACAATGATGGAAAATAAATGTTTTGGAATGACAGAAGCTACCTAAAAGGTTAAATCAATCATGTTGAAAGTCATATAAGAAACGTAGCTCGAACAAATGACAAATTAATCTTACAGCATAGCATTAAGCGTCAGTGTGGTCCTTGTAGTAAGTAATACCATGAAAAAAGAGAAGAAAGAAATACGTTGGTCGCATTGCCATGGGCTGATTTGCAAGGAGCATGTCACCTATTACGCAGGGTAGAACAAATCACCAATGCCCTCCATTGAAATACTGATGAAGTGACATTCTGACTACTCATTGGTGATTAGAGTTTGTGATACGTTAAGATCGTTTACGACGTACGGCATTTCATACAAACTTGCAAGCCCTTGTTTCCCTTGTTTTTCGAAATCAATTAACCGATTTTAATGAAACTTCGTACGCATAAGCAGGCAGGACACAAAGGTCTAAAAAGTTAGTTAAGAACATTTTCGAAAAATAGTGTTACAGCTAAATTAGACCGATTTTAACATCTGCATAGAAACCGAGAAACCAGTTATCTTTTTGAAATAAGACATTTTGTTGTTCTTTACAAACTTTTTAGATCTTTGTATCCTGCTTATGCGTACGAAGTTTCATTAAAATCGGTTAATTGATTTCGAAAAACAAGGGCTTGAAAGTTTGTATGAAATGCCGTACGGCGTGAACGCTCTTAAGTAACGTTCATCTTTGTGGTTACGACGTTAGGATCGCTCTAACACAGCCTCCTACCCACTATCATCTCCCAGACCAATTCGCGAAACCTCTATGTGTCCCTATCTTCTATTATAAATTAACCAACGGGGAGCACTAATGGAATCTAAAGGACCCTTTTCTCCATGTTGCCCTTTGATGTCCGGTAATTGAATTATTATAGTGAATCATAGGATTGGGACTCTATTGTCCTGTCGTGACATGTTTGGGCTTGTCGCTTTTGGTTTTGAATTCGCCGCCATTCCGTTTTTGATATCATGTGTTTATTTTAATTTTGATCTTAAACTTGTTTGTTTAGGTAACCTTTGTAGCATAAACCTAGTCTCCAATATCTTCTTCGTTGCTTGCCAGTATATATAGCTTTTATGTCCATTTTTGCCTTCGTAGATCGATCTGTCATAACAATATTAACTTCAACGAAGTCCAAAACGAAATCCTCAAACTCTTGATAATTTTATCATATTTAATAATCAGCAAAATATGTAACAAGGCTAGCAATTCAAAATATTTCTGTAAGTATAATGCCTCGTCCTTGACTTACTTACAAATGTTTTATGCCATTCTTATCATAATTGCTAAATAACTTCTCCAAAGAATTGTTTCAGTCCTCTTACCTTCTTGTTTGAGCATCCAATTTTAATCCGCTTATTTCTTTTGAATGTTACGTTCAAAAGTTCAGGAACTCGGTATGGAAATTTTATCGGGAGAATCAAGAAAATGCGCACCCACTACGCGAATGGATACGAAATGTACCTACACATGTTCCGTATAAATGGGGTACTAGACGGGCAGTTTAGATTATTATCACTGTAATGTAACCTCTGGCTCGATCTTGGATATAGGAAAAAAGAAAAGAAAAACACAAGGCTGATAAATTTAAGAAGGAACAAAATTAAAACGATTTTGCCTCTAACTGGGATATTTGTACCGTGGATCCCGTGCGTATCAACAACACATGATTTGTAGCTTACCTATATTGAAAAAAATTAATCTCCTCTACTCATACAGCGAAGGCATTCGAAGCATTGATCACCTTGCTTGCTCAAGATGATGATTTCAGACTTATAGGTCCTGTGGGGTTATTGCGTACTACACATCAAATACCAATTGATCGCATTGCCTTCAATTTTGCCAGTTCAGCTACGTTCATTGTCTTATTTACGTTGTAGACCAGATGATTTTTTTAAACCTATGAAGCAATGGATTATGAATTTCCTTCAAAACCCTCGACATGTGATTGAAAGCTTAGTGTGCAGGTTTCCTCACGACGTTTTCTTGAGTGATGTCCACGATAAACTTAGAAAAGTACCTACAACATAATATGAAGTGCAAAAGTCTCATTGGTACTTGGATTTGAACCCATAAACATCACACATTTATATGAAACTAAATGTTACCAACAAAAGTTCTGATTTCTTAGTGTAACTTGCATTCACTTGTTCATCTCACAAAGGTAATACTGCTAGTCTATATGTTGGTCATAAAGATTTATGACAAACATCCCTGTCTTATTTACTTTCTCCTAAACCTCGGGCCAAATATGACGCAATCTTTCGACACATTGTCGCGTCAGCCAAAGGTAAAACTGTCGTGAATCGAGATTTAAAGGAAAAACGTCCCTGATTTATACCAGACCTTCTCCCTAATAGGCTCGCATTTTTACTTGTTACGCATATTGCTCCACAACACAATTAAAAAAAAAATGCCGGTATTTGCGAAAGACTTGAAATATGTTTACTGTATCCAATAAATTCACCCTGAAATTGAATTTATTGCGCATATTTCGGAAATTGAACGAAGAATGTGTTTACAACGTTAATGGTTGAAATATAGATGTTTGTTGCATTTTCGTTCTGTGAGATATGAAGTTCGAAGTGGTAGTACCTAATAAATCCGGTATAGTCCGAAGAATAAGTTCCATTTTATTGTTCTGTAACTTACTCCAGATATAAGTTTCATTTTACTAGTGTGTTCAGTTGCTTGTAGTCTATAAAATCAACCGCTAATTATTCTTGTAAATGGCGAGTGTTTTTTTTTTTTCAGTTTTTTTTTCTCTTTTTTGTTGCGATGCGGCGCGGCCCACCTTTAGTAGCGAGCCTTTAGATTTTCATGTCTAAAAATATAATTATATTTTAAACCTTTAGTTTCCCCATAGCAAAATCCTATATATAATTGCCTATTTTCAGCTTTTTAGTTTCCATTTACAAAATCCTTTATTTGGTCTCGAATTCTAATTCCCTGAACCCACTAACGAGCAATTAGGTCTAGTTTTATTGTTCTCGGTTCAAAAAGCTGTTTCACTAGCGCTGCTCATGAATATTTTATCTAAGTCGTTACTGTCAGGCGTTCTACTTGTAACCGAAGCCTAGAATATGGGAGCTCGAAATTAAGCATTCTTATTACTAAAGTCTGGAGATGTTTGAAATGACTAACTTACAAATTCTTTCAAGCAAATATTTTTAATTAGGTATGTTTGGCCTTATTTCATTGAAATTGATTTTGTTACTAATGGAATTGGATTGGAGTATTAAGTTGAATTTCGTGTACTTTCGTGTTTTAAGTGACTAAAAAGTAATTGCAAATATGTAATTTACTCAATACTTATATGGCTCGCACCACAGTTCACTAAATACGATTAGCGCCTGATGAATGAGCGCTTAAGATGACTGAGATAGAATGGTGCTTAAGTTTAGCGCTAAACGCATTTAGTGGGACAGGTTTTACTGTTTAATAATAGTTCATTTGATTATTTTTTATTCCAAAACCAACACGGAAGACAAAAACTAATCTAAAACACAAAAACATTTTTCCTTATTGCGTACAAAATCTCGAAGCAAACTCGGCTTTAGTATGTTTATTAGAACTTCCGCTCCCCAAAAAGTAAACGAACAGCTTCGTAACTCAGTTTCTCCAATCCAAACAAAATCACAGTATTTCAAAGGTTTATCCTTAATCCACGGTAAAAACTCCAGCAAAGTAAATCTGCTAGGAACATGGTTCCACTTGTTTTCTTAACAAACAACTACACAACAGTTTTAGCTCGAAACTCCCGCGCAAACTTAAAATTAATTTTCTTGGCGAAAGAAAGGGTAGTTGGAAAGGATTAACAGATAGTGCACGAGTACAGATAGTGCCATCCACGAAGGTGCACCCCACTTTTCTTGCTAAATGTCTACAGTACAAGTATGCAACATTAAGATAGCGTTTTAGTTTTTTCGAAACACACTAATAATTAATTACAAAACTAAAACACTATCTTAATGTTGCACATTAGAATAGCGGAATTAACTAGCGATAACCAGTAGCGATTAGGAAGAAGAGTGGGGCGCGTCTTCGTATCTTCTACAGTCTTCACTGGCACTGTCTTGTCTGTCTTGTCAGTCTTTGTTCGACTGTACTCGTGCACTAACTTTAAAAGCAAAACAAAGATTTCCACTGCACTGTCAATATTCATTTTAATTGTGTGCCTAATAAAAACCGAATTTCGGCCATGGCCAATCCCAACGAAGACTAGCTATCTACGCGAGAGATGTGTGTGTACGCACACACTAAGCAAACACAGGTGCATTCACTCTCATCGGCGGCAATCCGACACGACGGGCGATAAATCAAGCGCAGGACCAATGGCGCGTTCATCTGAACTTAGCCTACGTGCTTTCCGAGTCACAGGGGTATCACATCCCAAACTTCCTAACTCCGGGCTAAATATTCTTAAGGAAAAACCCAATAATACTTTGCCCTACCTGCGAATCAAACCCAGGACTCCACGCTTAGCAGTCGCGATTGCGACCACAACACCAATTGTTTAAAAGAAGTTACAAGTTCCAGTTTCAAGTAACCGACAGTATAAGTGTATACTAATCATTGTGTTTGACTTTACGTGAGTGAAAAGAAAATAATTTTGAATTATTAATTCGCGTATCTTGAACGCCATTTCTCAAGGAATTCTCTTGTCGTGGCTTACGTTTCGAATGGAATTTCAATTAATATTAGATTAGAGTCGCTCCGTTGAATTCAAGCTATTTGCTTCATCATGTACTGTACAACATTATGTGTACCTATTTGCAAACCTACTTTGTATTTGGCATTATTAGTGACTTGTGTAGGTTTAATGGCATTGTTGTTATTAACATTTTCTAATAATATTAAACGATATAACATTTGTGATTATCAATAACATCTCTCATTTTTAGTGTTCCGTACTCAAAGGGTGCCAACGGAACTCTTTTTGCGAAGCCACCGCTGCCCGTCCAGAATAGGTAGACAGTTGAAAATGTTCACACCACTATAACAACAAATAGTAATAAAAACGTGAACAAAACTATACAAGAAACGTGTTTTTTCCAGTGTTTTTTTTTACCTAGTGGTACGGAACCCTTTGTGTGCGAGTCCGACTAGCATTTGGCCGTTTTTTTTTTTCATTAGATTATTCTTCTTCAACCCTGTCTAAAAGCTGCGAGAGTAATCAAAATCATTTTTACGAGCACCTAAGGAAATTGTTTTCTGTTTTTATACCTGACCACTTTTATTTTTTATTTACATGTCTTCTTTTTTATTTTTCATACTGGTAATCGAATTACTCTCATAAAATCCATTTTGTTTATTGCTATTGCTATCCTCACATAATCCCAATCTTTTGTGCCAAAATATTTATATATACAATAAAACGTAGATGAACCGATATGGCCATTATTACGGGTCATATATCACGTTGGATCATCTCTTTGTATCGTCTATACTGGCGGCCTGTAGGTACACCATTTTTCATGGATTGCTGATTTTATTGAAGTAATAAATATGTTTGGTCGTCTTTATTTTCATATCGTACGCAAGTTTTGTTACATACTGTTATATACTTACGTTTTTTTTTTTTCTTTTATTACCTCGTACAGCACCGGCAGTAAAACTAACCAAGTCAACCTACTGGCAGTCGTCAAAAACAGTATCTTTTTCACGACTGGCAATATTATCTTGTTTTATTAGAGTAGTATGCCTAAATACACTTCCCGTGACCCAAGGGCTGGCTTTTACCTTGACCGGGGGCTAAGAATTGCCATACAACGTAGTGCCGCCAGTCTCTTGGGTACATTACCAGTCGACAGCGATGTGGATGAATTTTTCGACGCTATATTTTAGTTTGTGTATAGTTTTAGTTAAGCTAAGATTTAATTTTGTTATTTTTATTAGTTAATTTTAAATTATTTGTCTAAATTTTGTAAATAAATATTTAGGACATAATAAAAAAAATACAATTATTACCCAGACATAAAAAAAATATTCGCTAAATCGGCTAGATGCGAGAAGCACAGAACCGGTCAAAATGGCGGTGCTTGGAGGAGTCTTATGTCCAGCAGTGGAGGTTTTTCGGCTGAAATAATAATGTGATGATGATAAAAATCTAATCTAAGTTTAGATCTCAGCCTGTTTGTTATCTACACTTCACTACAGTTACTAAACTAATGCATACCAAGTTGATTTTAATGTAATTCAAAATGGAGGCAATTATACAGTACCTACGTGCGAGTAAATATAATTTTCCCCTTTGAGCTCGAGGCACAGGTAGATTACTTGAGTACTAAGTTACTTTGGCCGGTATTGGTGGTTCTCAAATATGGGGACAAAGTAATCTAGTTAACTAGACGAATTTTTTATCATAAATTCGAAAATAAGAAGAATGCGACACATGCGAACTACGCATCACACTGACGTCACGTAAAATTCTGCATCGCGCAAGCAGAGTTCCGCGTTCCCGACAACAATCGTCGCAGACACAAATACCATTTGCTTGGAGGATCTTCTTTTTCTATGGAGCATGAGTGAACTTTACAACCTGTTCCTCATACTGCTATAAAGCTACTGTACGAAATGTAATAATAAGTACTAATAATTATTTATTAGGTTGACAAGAAAAGTTTTACCTACAGGTTGCGTAATTTATTTCATCACCACCGGCCACAAAACTGAAAGTAAACTTCGTGAGGAAACCATATCATAGATTAAATAATTTGTAGACATGTGACATCTAACAAGCCGTACTGGGCCCAGGTGGTGGATTACGGCCGATTCCCTGTCACAGATAGGGAGCCTGGGTCCCAGCAGTGGAACGTTATAGGCTGATTGCATGTTAAGTTCAAAATCAAAATTACCCTAAAGTTTATTTTTCTTTGTCGTAGAATTGGATTTGGACTACCTGGAGAGGGGCGGAGGGGGTACCCTGACAGTGGGCGGGGCTCCAAGCTTGGAGCCAAGTCCTGACAGCCTCGACCTCGTCAAAGTTGTGCTACTTGGGGCCCCAGCTGTTGGAAAAACTAGCATTATACAGGTAATATGGGTTCTTTTATATTTATTTATTTAAACTTTTCGCACAAAAAGGTACAAAGGCGGACTTAATGCCTTAGGCTTATATTGACGTCGAGTACTCTTTCATTAATTGACTACTTTACTGAGGCTTCTTGCATGAGTGGTATCGTGCATCTTTCGCAAAGCTCTCTGTGTAGACATTGTCTATGGCTACAAAGAGAGCGTAAACAAGCACATTGAATAGCTATGTCAGAATTTACATTTGACTAATTTATATAGGTACCTACTTTGTTAACCGACGAAAAAACGGAGGAGGTTCTCATTGAGAAATCTAACCAGAAAGACTTTCAATAATACTCTGTCACTTTTAGCTAGCTTTATTGTTGAGCATGTTTGCATGAATGCAACATTTCATTAGTATTATTAAATAAATAAAAATATATTTACATAATAGCTTGTGTCCATCTGGAATAATGTTCATTTTAAATGATGATGATTAGGAATGCTTGTTTACTAGAAAAATAGATGGTGGTAGTTTATTTTCCTCTTTGAACTCGTTGAAAACATAAAACTCTTTGTATCCTCCTTTGTTTTGTTTAAGATAAGCCAGTAAGGAGAGACTTAAGCGGGGTTATATTATTATAGTTTGTCTCTTTGACAGATAACACAGAGTGCAAACGATACAAAACACTTATAAGTGTAACATTTTACTTTGTCTACGGTACGTTGAAAATGGATTGGTTTTAATTTTGCTTCAGCCTGGCTCTAACTAAAAACTTTTATGTACTTGGATGATTTAAATTTTACCTCTAACTTGTATGATTGTTATAACAAGACAGGTGTCTAAATCATTTGCACGCTGATGAAGGTTGCTATTCAAAGCTGAGAATTATAACATAAAGCAACAAAAATAAGAGATTTTCTCAAAGCATAAAGTTATGAACATTAGATAGAATAGGTGTAGGGTGGCTGGGATATCGACGCGAATTCAGCACAATCATGATTTTAGACCCTCTAGCGTAGTAATTTTTCGTCGGTTATCAAGCAATTTATCAGTCTAGAAAAATGTACTGAATCCATGGCTCAGATCAAATAAAAAACCAAGACAGAGGGCTGTGTAGTTTGATTGTAAATGGTTGTAAATGTATGCGTGTGAGCGTGAATGCACAGAGCGGAGGTGTAGTTTTGGCATGTTTCACTGTATCGTTCTCAGCGCTGTCTTGGTTTTTTATTTGGTCTGAGATCCACGGCAGAAGATTGCGCGTCGATGTATCTGCCACCTGTATATTTCATCATACACCAAAATAGTTACTCCCTTACTAATAAACAAATTATATCAGATGAAATCATTTTATACTTTCGAAAGAAGAAGATAAAGCTTTATGTAACTATACAGACGCTATACAACGTGTATTAATAAGGGGGTAACTGTGTAGCCTAGAAATGCCCCTACGACCATATAACTAACCTCAACACCTTTGTGAATAACAAAGAGCTAATATACCTCACATTGATTCCATCACCAACACAATACAAAAAATACCTTCACACAATAACCTTCATATTCCGGGAACACGAAAATACTCGAATAAAAGATTTATTGCCGTCAATGGAGCTCACATTCGGATGACTCGCCATATTTTCCGATTCATTAGTTATGCGTATGATTTTAGGATTTGAGGCGTGAAAAACGGATCCCGCATAACGGCAATTTCCATGATGTAGCTTTCATAAATATGAGGTCTGGGGATGTGGGATGTGTCGGTAGTAATTACTGAATGGATTTTATCTAGGTGAACGGGTTTTTATTTGCATTTTTCATTATTTCTGGCATGATATTTCAGATAGATAAAAATAACATTAGTAGACTCAAACTCACCTCTGCTCAACCTTTCGGGGAAACAAAACAAGGCGTGATATTTTTTTATGTAATGTAAACTCTACTCCAAAAGAATAAGGTTAAAAATACAATTTCAAATACACACATCAAAAGTGTCTAGGGATCAACATATATTTTTGCAATAACTTTTCTCCTGATTGATATTAATTAAAATTTTCTTTAAGGATTCATCAAATAAAGTGTTTTCGTTTGTCACAGTAACGATAAACCAAGTCACCTTTGCATTAATAAAGAAATTTGCCATTTTCCTAATAAAGGGATTTTTGACATTTGAACCACTAACACAAAAGTTCGAAAAAAAGACTGAAATAACAGTTTTCTTTAAAATTTTATTGGGTAACTTAAACAATTAATAATCCGTGTTTCTACCGCGAACACTAACAACACAAGAACATCGGTTTGGCATACTCAAAATGAGTTCATCCAAATCACGCTGTGGAATGGCCGCCCATGTTCGTTGCAACAACAAAAAAAGGTCTTCTTGCGACTGGATACCCTCCATATTCGGCAGAGCTCTTCTCTGTAGCATATCCCATGCATGCTCAATCGGGTTCAAGTCTGGCGACTGAGCAGGCCAGGGCAGGACATTGATGTTAGCTGCGGCGAGAGTCTGTCTTACAACTCTTGCGGTGTGCGGTCGTGCATTATCATGCATTAACTGAAATAAGGGACCGATTTGCACTTGTAGAGGAACGATGACGTCTGATACAATCGTCTCAGCATAAATTTGAGCGTTGAGGTTGCCTCTGATCCAAATCAACTCAGTTCTTCCGCCGATCCAAATACCCGCCCATACCATGATGGTTCCACCACTATAAGGATGGACTTCCTGGCAGGATTTTAATCGCTGTTGGCGTCCAGGGGTTCTCCAGTGTCGTATACGTCTTGTATCCGGTCTCATACCAAAACGAGACTCATCAGAAAAGCACACGAAACGCCATTGTTCTTCTGCCCAATTTCTGTGTTCAAGAGCCCATTGATATCGAATCCTACGATTGTGCATTGCTATAGGTGGTACCCGTAGCGGTCTTCGGGAATGAAGGTTCACTTCATGCAAGCGGTTTCTGACTGTTTGGTCGCTAATTAAGTTCCCTGAAGAGTGATGAAGCCTCACGGCTAACATCATGGCGGTTATTGTTGGAGCTCTTCGAGTTAAGATTTGAATGTATCGGTCTTGTCTCCGTGTGGTGCAGCGATACCGTCCTCCATGGCGCTCAGCCACGGTACCAGTGCTTCGGTAACGTGTCCAAAGTCGACTGATAACACTCTGACTTGTATTCAGAGCTAAAGCCACAGTACGTTGCCGGGAACCAGCTTCTATCATTCCCATGGCTCTGAGCATTTCTTCCCTGCTTAAATGACGTCGCCGCTCCATAATAACGTTGGTTTTAATCAGTAGTAGGGAAACAGTAGCACTAATAATGTCTTCAATGCGTTGTATGTTTTTATAGGGAAAATATTGACAGCTGATTTTCATCTTTTACTCGAATTTGATTCACAGTTCCTGATTCAAATTATGAAATGCACCAAAAAGGATCCATATAAATTTATAAAATCATAAATTTATTACAAAGCCACATCTCAATCTCAAGAAATCCGCATAAAAATGCTTGATCCCTAGACACTTTTGATGTGTGTACGTATATAATATTTACTCATTTTCTATACGCTTTGGGATACAATGTGCAATGTTAAAAAAAATTTATTTGCTTAATTAAATCTATAAAATAAGTTCTTAAAACCGAACTTTCAAGTTCAAGAGCTCCTAAATGTAATTTCTCTCTTCCATCAAATTAATTTTTTTACTTCTACAAATGGCTTATTTAATCATCCCCTCACTCTTCATTATATAAAAATACGAATACATCATGATCAAACACAATTTCACAATGACAGTTAAGATATTATGGCCATATCACAACGTCGTCTTTCATAAACGTTAAGGGTGTACCCTGACACTTGATCTATCTGGCGCGTTCTACCAAATTAACTTCGGTAGTAGGGTTATATCACTCATATTGTATGGGAGGGTAGATCGTTAACTATCTGGGGCACAGGTGTAAAACGTCAGGAAATGGAATGTGTAATTACATTATTTGATATTCGGGTAGCGTTGTGATATGGCAAGTTTTAACTAAAAGTTTATCTAGTATTATTATCTAAACTATCATATCATGACAGTTCTCGGGAGTAAAATTAATAACGTTTTTGGGTTGCGTGACGTACGAGTACATAATAAATTCTGGGCTTTTGTGTAGCAAAATATATGAATAAAAGCTTCTTTTTTCATATGCCATACAAGCAAGTTTTAGGATTCATGTTTTCAGATAATAATATTGCAACAAAGTAACAGATACAATATGCTTTTAGATAATATTATTGAAAACATTCTGAACAATTTTATTTTTGTCGAAAAACACTATTCACTCCATATGACAAAAATTTACAATGTTTACATCAATACGTTAATATTTTTTTAACATATTTCCATTTGTTAGAATTATCTTATCTTTTGTATAAAATAAACATGCAACACATGGAGCTCGCTCAACAGGGGATCAGAAAACATTCCATCAAAATGATTGATTGTATAAATAACATTATTTTTTTCCCGAATTATTTGCCCATGCGACGTTGTTAAGGAGGCGTTTACGAATCTAACAAAAATAAGCAGTTTTTCGGTACATTTTGCGGGAAAATGATACGAAACCAAATCTAACTAATAATTACCACAGATAGATTGCTCCTTCATCTTCAAATATGGCTAAATTTTTATTCGAAAAGTTTGGTTTATAATATTGTAAAAAATTATTTCCGTCGCCTCTTCACACAAAATTGACGATATCGTAATGACTTTAGGTACATTTTTCTTCTATTTAATAACATAAATTTATGTATTTAAAAATATTTTATGTAAGCAGACATGTTCATCTCAAAATGATTGTATAAAGAACTATCAAAATGTTACCAAATGGCTCAGAAAAAAAATAAAAATCGAGTCTATTTTTTCACATATTTAGCTGTAACATGTGAATCTTAATGCACTGTATTAAGGGTTATTTTACTGGTCACTGTCTTGCTTTATTACACAAAAATTTGTAATGAAATATTAGTCTGCGCTCAGCCGCCGTCGTGGGTGGACTCTGTGTCGGTTGTAAGCAGCAGCTTGTGCTGAAAAAGATCGCTGTACGGATAGAAAATATTTGACATACCAAACTTGATACTTCACGCATTCTGTATGACTATCGTATGAAAGATTTTATTCATAGTCTTATATTATTTTTTTAGAAGTAAGTAGGGATTATTCATATTTCGTTTCGGTCATGATGGAGTCACCTGAAGGTGTACTTCGAAGACTGCTGCTGGAACTAAAAGACGAGCTGAGCTAGGTGTGCCGAGTTTGGGCTCGTATTGTTAGTTATGTTGAGACCTTACCTTCGGAATTGAGGAAGTGACCTGCAGGTGTACTTCGAAGACTGCTACTGGAACTAATAGACGAGAAGAGCTAGGTATGCCGAGTTTGGGCTCGTTTTGTTAGTTATGTTGAGACCTTACCTCCGGACTTGATGAAGTGACCTGCAGGTGTACTTCGAAGACTGCTACTGGAACTAATAGACGAGAAGAGCTAGGTGTGCCGAGTTTGGGCTCGTTTTGTTAGTTATGTTGAGACCTTACCTCCGGACTAGATGGAGTGACCTGCAGGTGTACTTCGAAGACTGCTACTGGAACTAATAGACGAGCTGAGCTAGGTGTGCCGAGTTTGGGCTCGTTTTGTTAGTTATGTTGAGACCTTACCTCCGGACTTGATGAAGTGACCTGCAGGAGTACTTCGAAGACTGCTACTGGAACTAATAGACGAGCTGAGCTAGGTGTGCCGAGTTTGGGCTCGTTTTGTTAGTTATGTTGAGACCTTACCTCCGGACTTGATGAAGTGACCTGCAGGTGCATTTCGAAGACTGCTACTGGAACTAATAGACGAGTAGAGGAAGATGTGCCGAGTTTGGGCTCGTTTTGTTAGTTATGTTGAGACCTTACACCCGGACTTGATGAAGTGACCTGAAGGTGTACTTCGAAGACTGCTACTGGAATTAATAGACGAGTAGAGCTAGGTGTGCTGAGTTTAGGCTCGTTTTGTTAGTTATGTTGAGACCTTACCTCCGGATTTGATGGAGTGACCTGAAGGTGCACCTTCCAAAAAGTTATTTTTTACTTTGTAGTGTTTTTTTTTGAAAGTCCCTTGTTTTTTTTTGGACAACAATTTTTATTTTTCATTATTTATTTGTACCTGCCCAACACAAATTTAAACAACACAAATTTACAAACCCAACACAAATTTACTTTAAGCAAAATTCATAAAGCTATACCTTATAAAGGTATACCTTATCCTGAGGCATACCTAATATTTATTCCTCAATTTTCATTATTGCACCTACCATTGTTTGTCTCTGCATCACCCAAAGGTTGACTGGTAGAAAATGCCTATGGCATTAAGTCCGCCTCTGTACATTTTTGTGCTTGAAGTATTAAATAAATAAATAAATACCTTATCCATTAAAAAATGAGAGTATTTGCAAATCCGTCTATAGAGATATGACGGAGCTATGCCCGAACATACATAAAAAATAATTACTCCTTCTTTTTTGAAGTCGGTTAATTATTAAATCAATTCATAAACTTTTGTTTGAGAGAATTTGCAAATCCGTCTATATAGATATGACGGAGCTATGCCCGAACATACATAAAAAGAAATACTCCTTATTTGAAGTCGGTTAATTATTAAATCAATTCATAAACAAAAAGTTATGCCCGAATTTACTTGCAAGATTAGAGGTACTCCAATAACAACTTTGACAGAAATGAGGGTGTACCGTGGTATACTAAACACATCTGCGTACCCCTTTAGAGGGTACAGGCGTGATGTTATATTGTGTGATTGCGTAAACAATGCATACATATGCGATAGCAGCAATCGCGGTTGATTTGCTGGCATTTATTGAAGCCTTCGGTTGTCTGTCTCCGAAACTCTTCATCACTCTTCATCACTTTATTCCGGAATGGTCTATTTCGGAATAAAGTTAAACCTCTTTCGAACAAAAAAGATTTTTGCAAGGCCGTCTATATATTATTATGACGGAGTTATCTAACCTAACACCCTTACATTAAAAAAATATATGTATAAGCATCCGAATTGAGAACCTCCTCCTTTTTTGAAGTCGGTTAAAAATACTAGATAAAACGAATATAAATAAGCTTTTTTTAAATTATATGTTTCAAAAAGCTTGTCGCGCAAATTGTTAATACATAGGTACTTTGGCATGTACTTGCTTACCAATCAAGTAAGTAAATGGTATCTACTTTTATGAACATTTCACGGTACAAACTTTTTGACAACAACGCATAGTAAGCTTAAAAAAATACATGCCTAAAAATTAAATAAAAATAGGCTCAAGTATCAAGTCGTGTCAGTTTACTCATAATTTCGCCGCTTCGCGCATGTCGCTGTGTGTGTGAGTCGTGCATGTGTAGTAGTAAGACTCAATACCTAAAATTGAAGCGCGTCAATTCGTAAACGCGTCCTTAATGTATCCGTTATTCACGTCTGTTGTTTGTGTGTGTATCTTTTATTACGATATCATATTTTTTGCCGTGTCATCTGTAATTCGTCAAGACTTATGTCGTGTTCGTCATTCTTTTCCATAAGAAATTTGTTTTATCTCTTTATATATAAAAATGAATCGCTAAATGTGTTGCTAAGCGCATATTTCGAGAACGGCTGGACCGATTTCCCTAATTCTTTTTTTATAATATTCCTTATGTACGAGGATGGTTCTTAAGGAGAGAAAAACAGAATTGTTCGAAAAAAAATTGCACCCGTGCGAAGCTAGGCCGGCCGCTAGTACTCGTTCATCTAAAAAACAAAGTCGATCGCGTTAGTTATACCATTTATAACTCAAGAACGGCTGGAGGGATTTCTATAATCTTAAATTTGTTTGATTTGTCTCTGTCTCGAATAGCAGAATAACTATAAAAACATGGGAAAAATTAACGAAAAAAAAAGATAATTCATTTTCTCACACATTTTGTATGGAACGGCTTTTTTCTCGAGAACGGATTGACTGATTTCGATGGCGGTGCGAAGTTCGGCGGGTCAGCTAGTATTAAATATAAAGAAAGAAACAACAACTGTAACGGCACATTTTAATTAAATAAGATCTTTTAAAAATAATATGAAACTTTGAACTGAACTTTTGTACTAGAACTCGTTCGAGCTTTATTGCATGTGCACTCAACACGTGCTACAGACGCTTGAAATGTGATGAGTTAATATTTTCCAATATTGCGCTACGCTACGATAACGAGCATTGTTACCCTCTTCCACTTTTAAAATGGCGAGAAAATCCACCAGGAGCTGTGAAAGGGGACGGTGGTAAAGAGGTTATTGTCGAGCAATAAACGATCGACTAGCTGTACCTAGCTATCGAGGGGTTTAAAACTTTTAACCTTTCCTTCGTGTGGCTTTAAGTGACGCGTGTAAGCTATTGTATAGAGTTTTGTTCTTGATCAAATTTGATGTTAAATTGAAGTTTAGCAATATAAAACATACTGGTAAACTTCAAAATAACATCAAATTTTATCCCGAAAAACGAGGGTATTTGAAAACCTCATTATTACGATGCCTTTGATGCGTTAGGCCGTGTAATAGTCGAATTGATTTTCTATTGTATCCTAACACATATTTTAGTTAAAGTATTATATTATCTGTGGTTAGGTTATCGTAACATATAGAGCTTGACCGGTTAAGATAACGTCTCAAGAGAGTGAATTCAAACTGAAGTCGCAATAAATCCGACTATCACACCTCACATTTTAAAGTTTAGCGTCAGCCTAGACTCTATTTTAGCTATCAGGAAAGTTGGTTTTCAGTTTCTGGGACGTAGACGAAGTTTTTCTTCTTTCTCAAAATTTTCCTCAGCCCTCACGTAGGTAATTCAATATGGCATTATGAGATATATTATGTACGTTTGTAACAGCTCATCAGTTATTCTATAAATAATTTACATTACGATCAACTTGAGACTACCGGTACATGGCAGCGGGTTTTTCTTAATTAACTTTGTAAAACATTTTTGGTGAATTTGTATTGTACTGAATTAAAATGGATATCGGTGAATTCGGTTAATATTAAAATTGGAGGAAACTCGTTCCCTCGCGAATAAAATTTGAATTGGAAATATATTTTGTCTCATAATATTATTTTTAACGAATAATAATTTTGGATCTGGTCAGATCTGATTTAGATTTTGGTCTGGTCTGGTTTTGGGTCTGGTGATTTTAGTCAGATAGGCAGTCGCTCCATGTAAAATACTGGTATTCAGCTGCATCCGGTTAGACTGGAAGCCGACCCCAACATACTTGGAAAAAGGCTAGGCAGATGATGATGAATAATTTTGGATCTATTTCTATCATTTCGTTTTGAGTTGTGTTTTTCTTTGAATGTAATCTAAAAGTTCTGCTTTTAAATTTTCTGTTCATGAAATTATAATAAGCATCAATGTAAATTAGTATTATTAAACCACTAACTATTAACATATTACAATCATATTTTACAAACATACATAGTTTCTACTTTACTTTCGCAACAAACATTCGGAACTAATTAGATGTTAGTGAAAACGGCGGGGTAATTGCGAAACACACCAATGGGTTTCATTTTGACATTCATCGTGCTGTTTACGTTGTTGAGTCGACAAATTTATCGAACATATGAATTAATGGATTAGCAATATCTTTCAAAATGATTGAGATTGATTGTGCGTTTCGCAATTAGGGTGCTGGATCTAACAATACAAAGTAACTTGTCATGGTAACAAGTTCTGTAATTATATCAACTGAAAAAGTAACTTCAGCACACAGGTACTAAGGCAACACAAAATACAGCAGGTTTATATTCCTGAAACGTATGTCATGAAAGTTGTAGTGCAACTGCAGTTCTATTTACCTCCACAACACCTGCTCGCCTGGTTGATTGCATTGGTGTTGGTTTTGCTATGAATAACTTTGTAGTGTTGCGAGCTGTTTGTTACAATGTGGAATTTTGCTTTAGAATTCTCGAAGTTGTCGAGATTTCATTTCGTAGGAGAAAATTGTTCCGATTGAATAGGTCTCTGTGAAATGAATTGTTTGAATTTAGTAAGTTGAAAAGTCTGTTCTCTTTATTTATTTATGTACATACTTTATCTTCTTTATCTACCTATATATATATATATATATATATATATATATATATATATATATATATATATATATATATATAATAAAACTGTTGAATCTGTTCCTACCATTCCATATCACTTGGTATGGTCGGAATCTTCCTTTTTAATAGAGTACCTACACCTTATATAAGCGACTCTTTATTGTTTTCCAACATCCACGCGAACGAAGTCGCGGGCACAAATAGTACATAAACAATAAAAGCAGAAAAGCTTAAAGATATTGTTTATTTTATCATAAACAGCAGATCTGTAGGAAAAATAACTGGATAGTAGGATGAAACGAACCAATATAAAAATGTTTGGAAAGTTACGCTCATAGTTTATGAATTTGGTATAAAATAAAATTGATGATCCAAAAATGTTCTACTTAGTAAGTTCATTATGAGAAAGCTATAAATATTTTCATAGCATAAATTAATTTTGTAATAAGTAATATCCTTTGTTGGGAATTTTCTAAAATGTGATCTTTTTCACAATAGGCTATCCATAAACCTAGATATAGATGGAAAGGTACCTATCCCACTCCTGTTTTTTCTTGTTTAACTATGTCGAAAACCTTTTAGCTTTTCTCGTTTGGGAATATGATATTATTATTTAAAAACTCCACATTTTATGATCCCATATTTTACGAGTATTTCAAGGTTCTCGATAACACGACCAATAACTTAAGGTAAACAAAAAGCCCTGAAAAAACGGCAGCTTTTACGCCTTGTGCGTCCCGTAGGACCAATAGCGAGCATCTTGCCTACCTAATTGCCAAACTTATAGCCCGTGTCACACCGTGCGGGCGGGTCGTCAGCCTGATAACGATGTTTCCGGGCAAGGTGAGGCACAGCTCATACGGTGATTAATGAATCCGACCCAAATCCATCTTAGTCACTTTACAAAACCCCTTTTATATAATACCATTTTCTTTGTTCGCAGCAATTCGTTTGGAGCGATTTCTCAGAGGAATACGTGCCAACAGACCGTAAACATACGTTCTACCCTTCGGTGATCATCAACGAGCACCTTTATGAAGTCAAAATCACAGATGTACCAGTAATACCTTACTTTCCGATAAACTCGTATTACGAATGGGCTCACTACCGTTTCTACGGACTCAGAAGTGCTACTGCCTACATTCTAGTCTTCGATTTATCTAATGTGGAAACTTTCCAGTATATACGAACTTTGAGAGACCAAATGGTTGAAAGTCGGGACATGAGGAACGTTCCAGTGTTAGTTGTCGGCAATAAACAGGATCTACTTTGTAGTAACACTCCATCCGCGGCTAGTGGACTTCAGCAACTTGCTATAGCAGAAAGTGCTTGCGGAGATTCTAGAGAGAAGAGAAGAAATATTGTGAACTTAGTTCGCAAACACTGGAAGTGTGGATACGTGGAATGTTCGGCGAAGTATAATTGGAGGGTCATAGCTGTGTTCAAAGAGCTGATGGAGATGATTGATGCTCTTGAATGGAGTGGAGGTGGAAGGAGCTCGGAGCCTCCTCCAGACTCCTCAGCAGGAGGAAGTACACAAGAGACTCGGTGCGTGATTGCTTAGCACTATTAATTACTTTGACCTAAACTCGATTATTTTAAAAGAACCGAAAAAATCTCCAAGGAAGTCTTTACAAGATTACTTTTTCCCATGAATCTATGTTTATCTAATCCTATTTAATTATGAGACAGGCGCTGCGAGACCCAGCGGGGCTTTTATCTGTTTTAAGGTTTTTTAATTGACCATTCTGTGCTAGTCTCAGAATGTTCCATAGATTCATTAATTCAGAAACTTGCACTTGTAAAACTTTGTCTGGCGAGCTTCATTTGTGCAAGCTCCAATCGAATCCTCGTAAATTGGTTCATATTTCATAAAATTTCGACTAAATTTGAAAACTGCTTCTCATCTTTTTACGGTTTCTTTTTTGGAAAGCTTGACTTTAGTGATATCAGTGAGATTCGTTCTATAAGTTCGAATTGGTTCTATTAAAATAATCGAGTACATCTCACGTCTAAACGCACAGAATTTAGGAGTTAATGAATGCTGTTAATATGCGAATGTTTAATGTTTCCAAATGGTTGTAGTTTATAATGTTGTGTAATTCCGTATTTCGTGTTCACATTGCAGAAATCCGTTCAATAATCTATTCCGATGGTATAATAGTAAATGTATCAGAATTCATCAGTTATTCCTGGAATTGTTGGACAACCCCTCAATAATGATCAGACAAACATAAATGATTAATAACAGCACATTGATCAGTTCCGAAACCTATATATACAGATTTAATGGAACCGTAATAAATTCTATTTATTAGAGAATAATAACCGCTTTCACGAACAATTTCGTTCAGGACAAATACAAATCATGCCTGTTATTACAACAATGGGGAATGAAACATAACTTGTTTTTCGGAATAATGCATATGTGCTTCTATTTATATCTTTTTTACTTCTGCAAGAAGGACGAGAAGTTCAATGGCCTTCCTGTAAATTTTTCCAAAACTGCAAGTTATTCTTAGTTACTGCCTGTAATCGTTTCAGTAATACCAGTCTTTAAAATGTCACTATGTCTCCTAAGTGTCATTGAAATTATTAATTAAACACCAGTAAATTTCAATTTTATCGGGCTTTGCAGTCAATAGTGTCACTGTAATTACATTTATATCATGAAACGAAATTGATATTGGTTTAACAGATCAAACAGTTGTGTAATTATTTGCTCTTGACTCCGTGTTTGTTGAAATGAGTGCACATCCATCATTGAATTCTATTGTAAGAGAAATGTAATTTTCTCCATTGTTTATAATCATATCTCCTGCAAAAATAAGTATAATAAAAGTATCTTTATTATTTAATAGTCTGAAAAATCACAAATATAAAATGCTCCAATTTCTTCTAACAAAATTCTCTTGTGACCCAAAATTTTCACCACAATATTTTTGTAACAAAATTTCACCAGCCCAAAATTCGCCCTTCAAACAATATGTAAGCTTTAAACTTATATTCGTGTATTAAATTAATTTCAGGGTACTTTTACACTTTTCTACTAACACTTCGTACTACGTCTAGTTACTGTTTAGAATCTCGACATAACTGTAAGTTGTGAATATTGAGTGTACAATGCCATAGAATTAATAATGTTCAACCGACTCATTGAGAAAAAAAGAGAGATTAATATTATCATGACTGTATGTGAGGCGCGCTACACATTTGCTCCGGTCGGCACAGCTGGGCAGTGAAATGGAATCTAGATAATATGTTTGGGAAAAATGCTGCTTTATACGAACTAGTCGAACCAAGCGGTAAAAATCAATTGCGACTTGCAATTTTGTGAAGATAGACGCCGAACGGAGTTTGTCGATCTGTACAAGGCTAATGAGAGCGGATTAAAATATAATGTAGTAGATCATAAGTGCTTCGGATCGGCTTCGCACATTCGAATCGGCATTTTTTTTACAACTGTTGTTAAGAAAAATACTGATTCGAATGTGCCTAATCGTACTACAAGACAGTGTAGCACGCCACGTAATATTGCTTGTAGCTTTAGGTTTGATTTTCGATGTCCTCTGGTCCAAAGATGTTCTTTTGTTTTTAAATTCTTCAGTTTATTTTATTAACAGAAATATTAGTTTAAGTATTCATTTTATTCTACCTCTTTATTTATTCAATGCGTTCCAATATCTCAGTGTACATCTTATCCCGAATTTTCCTAGATCTAGTAACTTACTCTGTGTTGTGCTTCTTACCTATGTGCTTCCTCTGTCGTTGTTTAAGTATAGATATTTCTTTATTAGTATCAATCCAAATGTTATATAAAGAATCTATTTACAATTCGTTGCATTTTATAGTTGTTAGAATATTTTGTACAATTTATCAAATGTTCGAGTTGATGTTAAAATGAGAAACGCTATCTGAAATTCCTATCTTCAAAACAACAGAAAAATGTGTGGTGTATAATTTTAATAAGATACAATAGACACCAAGGTAAAAACTTGCCAGACAACGTGAATATGCCGCCAGTCTCTTGGGTACATTACCAGTCGCCAGCAATGCGGAGGAATTTTTCGGCGCTTTATTTAATTTTGTTAATAGTTTTAGTTAAGTTGATTAAATTTTTATTCTTAATAATCACACTTAAAAGCTAAAAAAAAGTTCTATGCAAACCAACACAAGGCAGGAAAAGGATTTCCTTTATGTAAAAAACTAATCTAAGCGTGTTTTCTATATTTGAATAGCAACAAAATCAGCATAAATCATCTGCTATGCTCACTAAATCGGAATTGTGATAATCGTAAATTAAAAGGTAGCGTTTCTCATTTTTGTCATAACTTAAAAATATCATTTTTATTACCAGATAAATATTGTATAAAATTGCTGTGTGAGAATTATAGGCTAGATAGTACCTAGTTATTTATTGTTAACTATTATAATTATTAGAAAAGTGAAGAATTAGAAACAGAAAAAAAAAATGTCTGATTTAGATTTTTCATGTCTAAAATAGATATTGTTTTATAACATTATAGGAATTTAGTTAAATTTGAGTTTATGATAATTATATACTTTTAATTGGGATATTATGTTTGGTATCATTTCGTTAGTTTTAGTCAAAGATTTAAATCGTTAGATTTGCTTGACCCCTTCAAAAGAAGGTAATGTTCCTCTTTCGTTAACGATGACGTTTAATCGTATTGTATCAATCATTCATACTGAAAATCGTATGTATCGTTCTATGCGGAATGTGTGAGCTCATGTTCTCAATATTGACACTTTTTCGACATCTAAGTACAGTGAGGACAAATCTAACGATTTAAATCTTTGGTTTTAGTCAGTTTTAAAACTAAGGATAATTTCATGGATGTTCATAGTGGCCAAATTGTAAATGATTGCAGTGTGACGTAACAGTAAGTAAACTAGGTATCGTTATACAATTGTTACACGGTGCAATAAAAACGTTGTGAACGATTTTAATGTGTCTTCTCATTTTACTGAAACCTTTACATCTTTCTGTGAACTAGATTATGACAGCGGGCAGATGATAAGTAGTAGGTTACCACTCTATGATTTAGGTATATTATTCAATATCAATCTATCTAGACTTTTCCCAACTATGTTGGAAGGGTCACCCTAACCGAATGCAGTTAAATACCAGTATTTTATAAGGAGCGGCTGCCAATCTGACCCCCACCACAACCTAGGCAACACGATACCCGTTGGTAAGACTGGTAGTCAGACTTTTGGGTTTCTAACTACCCATAACGACTGTCAAAGTTTACGAATGACAGCCGGGACCAGCGTCTTAAGGTGCTTAATTTCTTCCAGCATTCTCTTGTTAAGTTTTTAAACACGCTTTAATAGTGATGACTTCCTTCTAAAAGTTGAACCATGTGCCTATGAAAGATCTCTTATTGTGTAGTCCATAACGTAAAACAGATATTTTATCTGATTTTCAGGACTTTTTCAAAAGAACATAAACTTAGACGAAACTTGTCACACATCAAAAAAGAAAATACGTTTTTTGTTCTTTTTTATTGCTGAATGGGCCCGTTCTTGAACTCGATCACGCCTAATGGAAAGCGGTGGATGAGGCCTATGATGGAAATCTATAAAAAAAATGGAAGGGAAGATAGACGCCGTCAGAGAGTTCCACACTTTGGCTGTGCGCATAATAAACGTGGAGGAGAAGCGCTAAGTACAACTGGTCGGGATATAAACTAAGTGTGGATTGCGCACACTCTCCGAAGTACAGTCTGTAGAAGACCGCGAGGCAAGCAACATTACGCCGATGAGCCAGGCTGTGAAGCGTAGCGTCTCGTCGGGTCACGTCGCGTCACATCTCGTCGCCATTAAGCCTTTTAGCTCTGCGTTCCACTAAGTCAAGTACAGGCTTCTGCCAGGCTGCTACTTGTTTCTGCAAATCCCTTTCACTCGGATCAACTTCCAAAGCAATGCTGTAAAAAAGGTACTTTGCAAGATTATCTTTTGCCCTAATTTCAACACGCAAAGGTAAAAGAAAGAAAACCTTTATAACAAATAAACAGCCCTTAACTTTTTTACTAACTGTTGACCCTTATCACCAGACCAGCGTCGTATAAATTAAGTCTAATAAATGCGTCCCCGCCATTTTTTACTATGACTAAATAAAAAGCCTGAGCTTCCAGCTTTTTACCTCCATATTCATTAATTTATTTAAGTAAGCTGAATTTACATTTCTGTTTCAACCATTTTGTTTTAGTGTCGTGTGAAAAATGGTTTCACTACTTTTATTTTTATTCTTGGAAGAGTCTATTTTTAAATGGTTAAATGGTTGGGTTTTTAATTAAGGAATATTTACTTTTTTTATTTATAATTTGATTGACGTTTGCTTATGTTTTTAATTGAAAGTGTCATCGAAGCTTCGAGTTTTTTTTATTCGAATTGGGAAAGTAAATTGCCACAGAAACACGTGCATATAAAAAAGATAACTGTAATAAATAATATAATTATACATACTTACTTCTGAAAACAAAAGAATTACGAGCACGGATCTAAAATAGTCAGCAGCTGCATGTCTTGACTGTTACAAGAAGCTTCCACTCAGCATGATCTGTGATGATACTGTGCTATAATAATAATAATAATAAATCGTTTATTTCGAACAACACAGGATCATAGTAGGCACAAAAATTTTAAAAATAGAATTAAAACCCATACTTACAATATTAAAAAGAAAGACCATAAACATATTACATACCTCGATTGCCCAGTATGTGAACAGCACAACGGTTTTTCAACGGTCACATGAAAACGACGTACAAGTACCAATCAGGTTTACTTATAGATTTTTAAAGATTAAACAAATAATAAAGACATATTTAAACTAGCTTCAACTTTCTGACTAACTGACTTTGAGTTTGAAACAACCAATGTTGAAAACTTGAGCAGAATTTGACATGGTTAAAATTAGCAGCCCGCAAACTCATCTCATAGGTGACTGTACCTTTAGAAATGTGAATCCACTTCAACTTATCACAATCATATTATAACATGAATCAAAGCCGAGTTCCTCCAGTAACATATTCGTATCTTGTTAATTTAATTAAATATAATTAGTGCAGTTACAGGGTAGTTCGTAATTGGCACGGTCTCTTTCTAACGAGGGATGCTCAACCAGACTAATTTTAGGTTCACGTACACAAGTTTTGAGTTGAATTTCTATGTTTTACAAACCTACATAAATAAACAGAGTAGCATAACATCGACGCGCGAATTGTTATTAAAACAAATTGCTGTTTCACATTTTGACCGCGTAGGTATTGCATTATAGTACGACGCAGCAGATTTTTTTTTAAATTTCAACGTGTCATTCGGGACCCCAGAATCATGTGTACGTAATCCATTGTAACAGTTGCACGGCGATGTCCCTACGACCCCAGGTATTTCCTGGACTCGAGCTATAGCAGGATATGAACTTTCAAGCAATTATTTTGCGAAATTTATGAACCGATTTTCATGGAACTTCATATATATCATAGCAGGATACATTCAAAGGTCTAAAAAGTTACTTAAAACGATTTTCGAAATGTCTTATTCAAAAAAAGATTTCATTAAAGTCGGTTCATTCATTTCGAAAAATAAGGGCTTGAAAGTTTTTATGAAATGCCGTACGGCGTAAACGCTCTTAAGTCACTGCAAAACATGGTTTTGCTCAGAATAGCTTGAAATGTCGAATTCATATCCTGCTATAGCTCGAGTCCAGGAAACTTAGTTGTTATGTTTAATATCTGCCAGTTGATTAAGCTTCTACAGAAAACCTATTTTTAGCTAAGAAAAGTGTTTGAAAATAACATCACGCCTACACGTTATAAAAAAATGTGAGATTTTAACGGTCCCCCGCGATTTCAAATAAATAAGGCTCCAGATTTTATCCCCGTACATATTTGGGTAGGAAAACTAAAAATAAGTCTAAGTAATCCTTCCATCTCGAATATCACTTAAACCACAGTAAACTGCATGAAAATAAATACCCTCTACCATTCATTGTTACATAATGCACTACTTTTTTCCTTTGAAAGATTCTGGACTAGAAACTACATCTGACTAACTCATACAGATCCCACCGTTTGTATGACTCAGATAATAATCCTTCAACTTTTCAAAGCTCCAACTTGAAGCATGCATGTATTTCATAAGCTATGGTCACCAGCTCCATCCGTGCAACTTTCCAATATAAATAAAAGTTTTATTGAAACATGTAAGCTAATAAAGGAGAGCTTATGACAATGTTTTGTACGATATTCGCTTGAATGATTTATCAGAATGATAAATTTATTGCGCCCTCACGCCCCTAGCCGCCGCGGGAGACACCCTGAGTCGAGAGCCAATTCCCGGCCACCGTATGCGCGGGCTTGCGGACGTCGAGCAATGGGTAGCTCGCCGTCCGGTAGCCATTGTCGATGGCGCGTTATGTTCCACGCGCGCCTCTATAGTGATGTGAGCACTAAACTGATGGGTCCGCTAGGGCCGATGCCTGCCAGGGTCACGGGTTGTTTGAAAGAGTTATTGTGGCCCCTGCCACGGGCAACTGAAGGAACACGGGTGTGTTTTAGTTATTTGATAGAATGAAAGCAAAAAAAAAATAAAAACATTACAAAAGTTATTGTTTCGTTAATCATAATTGTTAAGTTTTTTAATGATGAAATATGAAATAGATTACTTTACGTTGCGTGTTTGTCGAGCTGCGTCTTTGACGAGGTGCAAATCTGACGAGATGCATTTCCGTCAACATGTGTTTTCTGGCGAAATTCGTATTTGACCGTTTGCGTTTTCGACGACATGCTAGTATTTTTTGATCGTTGGTCTAGAGTTCATGGCAATAGACTCGCCCCCCCATGATATGAGCGGTGAAATGTAGGTATACTATAAGTACACCGCTGCTTAACCTTTCAAGGCTTACAGTCTACATAAACTTTTTTACCCGATTATGGCGAAGCAAAAACAAGGGTTATGATGCCCGGCCCTGGTCCAAGCCATGGTCCGGGGCGAGAGGGAGTGGGAGGCAGTCACCTCCTTCTGCGAAGCAGTCATGCTAGCGAAGGAGGTGGCGGGATGGGAGAGGGAGAGAGCCGAGAGGGCCGCCCGTCCCAGCCGCCGCGGTAGACGCTCCGGGCGTCGGGAGCCGCGTGACGACTCCCGGCCACCGTAGGCGCGGGCCTGCGGACGGCGAGTAATGGGTAGCTCGCCGTCCGATCAGGACCAGGCCCGTGCCGGACGGCGCGTATGTGTTCCACGCGCGCCTCAAAGAGATGTCAGCAGACATAGAGTGGCCCGTTAGGGCCGAAGCCTGCCGGGGCAGCGGGATTGTCCGAAAGGGTTACCGCTGCCCCGGAACATAAAGGGCTAAGGAAGGAACACGGATGGGTTTTAGTCAGTAAGAGTCTGACACTCCCTTCCGCTCCACCCAGAGCGGGAGGGGTCATTGGATGATTTCCCATCCTTAAAAAAAAAAAAAAAGGGTTATGATTTTGACCGGTATGTATGTATGTTCATCTGTTTCCTCTTATCTTCTAAACTGCTTGTCATAATTTGACAATTGAGGTATCGTTGGAAGCGTCTTGATCGTCCGCTAGTTATATATGTATAATGTTATATATGTTAATATGGCGCCCTCTAGAGGACATAAAGTAATGAATTTAAAAATAAATATTTTGGGATGGTGTCTTGTTGGGTATCAAATGCACTTAATTAGCACATTTCATAAATTTTACTGAAATAAGCCCCAAATTATTAAATAAAAAATAAGTTTCAAAACTAATACCCGACTACTGAAAAGGATGAAACAACGAAGTACCTTCCCGTGGTCTCATGCTAGCATAGCCTATAAGTATGCATGTGGCCACGGGAAGGTACTTTCTTGTTTCATCCTTTTCAGTAGTCGGGTTTTAGTTTCTAAACTTTTTTTTTTTCAATGTTTATGAAAAACATACCTATTTAGGGAACAACGTCATGACTATGATGAGGTACGTCTTAAATAGTCAAAAATAAAATTGGCATGATCCATATTGGTTTCAAAGCTTGTAAAACATTGCAGAATACAAAATACACATTTTACTTCGTATTCTAATTAAAGCGATCGGTCACGCGAATACGAGATTGTCAAGTTTAAAAATGTCACCCCTATTCATTGAAAAACCCGGAAAGCGTCCTTTGTCAGCGTGACGAAGCGTTTGGGTTCACCGAATAAAATTAACGCGACGGTTGCGTGTTCAAGTGATGATCGCTTCAGGTAACATGGCCTTAAGCATCCAATAGGTTAGTGGATGTGCTTAGGTGCCGTTCGTCCAAGTGCTGTTGAAATCAGTGCTATTAGTGGAATGCCTCGTTCCTACTGCTGGGCCTCAGGCCTCTTCTCTGTGAGTGGACTGTAATCTGCCACGCAGGCCCAGTGCGCGTTCAACAACAATCAACTCAGCCTATCGCAGTCCACTGCTGGACATACGCCTCCCCCAAACTGCGCCACAACACCCAGTACTCCGCCTTCCGCATCCAGTCAACCCCAGCCACCTTCTTTAGGCCGTCCGCGTCGTGCGCGTTGAGCACAACAATAATAGCTACGTTTTTCAATATCAACTTAGCAGCTCTATCAATCAAAATTCCCGATAATTTGCACATAATATTTCAATAATATGAACATCACTAGTATGTACAATTTACCTCACTATTTCCATACACTATTTGAAGTGTAACATTTCCAGCTACCTCATTGTTTTCCCTTACCCTGTGTTAACCCTTTCCTTTTGAGGGTAAACATTTGTAGTATCGATGCTTCCTCGAAACTTGCGAACGAACGTATCATGTAAACCCACATAATCAGTAGGTATCCTCCAAGCTTTGTTGCCAAGTTTTGAAGTCTTGGGTGTTGATGGATTCTGCTTCAAAAATGAAATTTAAATATTTGAAAAATATTGCTGTTACCTTTAAAGTGGTACTTAAAGCTTTCGCTAAACAAGATTGGTTTTCGCTACGTTCTGCAGTGTGGCTTTTGCTTTAATGTTACGTAAATATTGCTTCTAGATAATACTCGTATGGCAATCACTCACGAAAAAACTTACCTTGTTTTTCCTAGCGCGACTGCTGAACATATTCTGTTTTTCATTTATTTGTCGGGTAAAGAGTTATTGGGTTTAACAACTGGAGAAATGGTGGCATATTACTTGGTCTTATTCAATATAAAAGTTTTATCCCCGAGCAAAGCGAATAGTCATTAATTACTTAATTTTCTCAGTATTCCACAGCCTTTTCTGTATCGAGTTCCCTTAGTAACAAAACGAAACAATGGCAGAAGGTGGCCCGTTTCCGGCGCAGAACAACGCAATATCCGGTGCTCACTCCAACACCTCCGTCATTCGCGAGCACAACAGAACTCTTTGTTTACACGACTTGTTCAATCGATACCTCCTGTAGTTCATGCATTCCTGGTACCGGAAAATGAGGATTGTTTGTGATTTTGCTTTTTCTGGGAATTAAATACAGACTAGGATGTTTGGATTTATAGCTAAATGTTATTGCAAGATAAATTGAAGTTTTTCAATGTCACTGATTTTAATTGAGGTAAGTATTATATTCTTACAAAACATTGTTATCAGCTCCAACAATTTTAAAATCCGCTATATCAGGCGATTGCTTCCTTTTAGGTAAGTTTGTTTCCTGGAGAAAACAGCATCTTATTAATTTTGTGTTCCCGGTATTAGAAGATCGCGCTTCAGACATATATAGTCCAGATAAGTTCAAGTTAACAGAATAAATTAAACAACATAATTCGTCTTGTAGAGATTGCCTATCAGGACACCGTGAAACAGTTTACTTAATAAAAAAAAACTGTGCCTGCTGATTGTCATGGATTTATTTATCGGCCTAAAAACAGGCGCTACAGAACAGAAAATTCTTGGATTATTTATTGATACGTTTACAAGATTCGACTGAATAAAAAAAAGGTGTTCGGTCAGGGGACCCCCGGCTGTTCGTTACGCGATACTTGCATGCATACCTACCTCGTATATAATAATAATAAGACAGTCAGAAAAACAGTGTGAATTTAATAGGCGTTTTTAATACAGAAACATTCAGTATAAGATTTAGAAGTTCTCATAAAGTTTTCGCCATCTTCATTTTGTTTTTTGTTTTCATAAAAACAATCTCTCTTTTTCTGTCTTCTTAAATAACTAGCTTCTGCCCGCGTCTTCGTTCGCGTGAAATGTCTTGTTAGCCCATCCCACCCGTCCCACCCGTCCCGTTCTGCGCAGTCACCTCCTTCTGCGAAGCAGTCATGCTAGCGAAGGAGGTGGCGGGATGGGCGAGGGAGAGAGCGGCGAGAGCCCCCCGTCCCAGCCGCCGCGGTAGACGCTCCGGGCGTCGGGAGCCGCGTGACGACTCCCGGCCACGCGCGGGCCTGCGGACGGCGAGTAATGGGTAGCTCGCCGTCCGATCAGGACCAGGCCCGTGCCGGACGGCGCGTATGTGTTCCACGCGCGCCTCAAAGAGATGTCAGCAGACATAGAGGGGCCCGTTAGGGCCGAAGCCTGCCGGGGCAGCGGGATTGTCCGAAAGGGTTACCGCTGCCCCGGAACATAAAGGGCTAAGGAAGGAACACGGATGGGTTTTAGTCAGTAAGAGTCTGACACTCCCTTCCGCTCCACCCAGAGCGGGAGGGGTCATTGGATGATTTCCCATCCTTAAAAAAAAAAAAAAAGGGTTATGATTTTGACCGGTATGTATGTATGTTCATCTGTTTCCTCTTATCTTCTAAACTGCTTGTCATAATTTGACAATTGAGGTATCGTTGGAAGCGTCTTGATCGTCCGCTAGTTATATATGTATAATGTTATATATGTTAATATGGCGCCCTCTAGAGGACATAAAGTAATGAATTTAAAAATAAATATTTTGGGATGGTGTCTTGTTGGGTATCAAATGCACTTAATTAGCACATTTCATAAATTTTACTGAAATAAGCCCCAAATTATTAAATAAAAAATAAGTTTCAAAACTAATACCCGACTACTGAAAAGGATGAAACAACGAAGTACCTTCCCGTGGTCTCATGCTAGCATAGCCTATAAGTATGCATGTGGCCACGGGAAGGTACTTTCTTGTTTCATCCTTTTCAGTAGTCGGGTTTTAGTTTCTAAACTTTTTTTTTTCAATGTTTATGAAAAACATACCTATTTAGGGAACAACGTCATGACTATGATGAGGTACGTCTTAAATAGTCAAAAATAAAATTGGCATGATCCATATTGGTTTCAAAGCTTGTAAAACATTGCAGAATACAAAATACACATTTTACTTCGTATTCTAATTAAAGCGATCGGTCACGCGAATACGAGATTGTCACGTTTAAAAATGTCACCCCTATTCATTGAAAAACCCGGAAAGCGTCCTTTGTCAGCGTGACGAAGCGTTTGGGTTCACCGAATAAAATTAACGCGACGGTTGCGTGTTCAAGTGATGATCGCTTCAGGTAACATGGCCTTAAGCATCCAATAGGTTAGTGGATGTGCTTAGGTGCCGTTCGTCCAAGTGCTGTTGAAATCAGTGCTATTAGTGGAATGCCTCGTTCCTACTGCTGGGCCTCAGGCCTCTTCTCTGTGAGTGGACTGTAATCTGCCACGCAGGCCCAGTGCGCGTTCAACAACAATCAACTCAGCCTATCGCAGTCCACTGCTGGACATACGCCTCCCCCAAACTGCGCCACAACACCCAGTACTCCGCCTTCCGCATCCAGTCAACCCCAGCCACCTTCTTTAGGCCGTCCGCGTCGTGCGCGTTGAGCACAACAATAATAGCTACGTTTTTCAATATCAACTTAGCAGCTCTATCAATCAAAATTCCCGATAATTTGCACATAATATTTCAATAATATGAACATCACTAGTATGTACAATTTACCTCACTATTTCCATACACTATTTGAAGTGTAACATTTCCAGCTACCTCATTGTTTTCCCTTACCCTGTGTTAACCCTTTCCTTTTGAGGGTAAACATTTGTAGTATCGATGCTTCCTCGAAACTTGCGAACGAACGTATCATGTAAACCCACATAATCAGTAGGTATCCTCCAAGCTTTGTTGCCAAGTTTTGAAGTCTTGGGTGTTGATGGATTCTGCTTCAAAAATGAAATTTAAATATTTGAAAAATATTGCTGTTACCTTTAAAGTGGTACTTAAAGCTTTCGCTAAACAAGATTGGTTTTCGCTACGTTCTGCAGTGTGGCTTTTGCTTTAATGTTACGTAAATATTGCTTCTAGATAATACTCGTATGGCAATCACTCACGAAAAAACTTACCTTGTTTTTCCTAGCGCGACTGCTGAACATATTCTGTTTTTCATTTATTTGTCGGGTAAAGAGTTATTGGGTTTAACAACTGGAGAAATGGTGGCATATTACTTGGTCTTATTCAATATAAAAGTTTTATCCCCGAGCAAAGCGAATAGTCATTAATTACTTAATTTTCTCAGTATTCCACAGCCTTTTCTGTATCGAGTTCCCTTAGTAACAAAACGAAACAATGGCAGAAGGTGGCCCGTTTCCGGCGCAGAACAACGCAATATCCGGTGCTCACTCCAACACCTCCGTCATTCGCGAGCACAACAGAACTCTTTGTTTACACGACTTGTTCAATCGATACCTCCTGTAGTTCATGCATTCCTGGTACCGGAAAATGAGGATTGTTTGTGATTTTGCTTTTTCTGGGAATTAAATACAGACTAGGATGTTTGGATTTATAGCTAAATGTTATTGCAAGATAAATTGAAGTTTTTCAATGTCACTGATTTTAATTGAGGTAAGTATTATATTCTTACAAAACATTGTTATCAGCTCCAACAATTTTAAAATCCGCTATATCAGGCGATTGCTTCCTTTTAGGTAAGTTTGTTTCCTGGAGAAAACAGCATCTTATTAATTTTGTGTTCCCGGTATTAGAAGATCGCGCTTCAGACATATATAGTCCAGATAAGTTCAAGTTAACAGAATAAATTAAACAACATAATTCGTCTTGTAGAGATTGCCTATCAGGACACCGTGAAACAGTTTACTTAATAAAAAAAAACTGTGCCTGCTGATTGTCATGGATTTATTTATCGGCCTAAAAACAGGCGCTACAGAACAGAAAATTCTTGGATTATTTATTGATACGTTTACAAGATTCGACTGAATAAAAAAAAGGTGTTCGGTCAGGGGACCCCCGGCTGTTCGTTACGCGATACTTGCATGCATACCTACCTCGTATATAATAATAATAAGACAGTCAGAAAAACAGTGTGAATTTAATAGGCGTTTTTAATACAGAAACATTCAGTATAAGATTTAGAAGTTCTCATAAAGTTTTCGCCATCTTCATTTTGTTTTTTGTTTTCATAAAAACAATCTCTCTTTTTCTGTGTCTTCTTAAATAACTAGCTTCTGCCCGCGACTTCGTTCGCGTGAAATGTCTTGTTAGCCCATCCCACCCGTCCCACCCGTCCCGTTCTGCGCAGTCACCTCCTTCTGCGAAGCAGTCATGCTAGCGAAGGAGGTGGCGGGATGGGCGAGGGAGAGAGCGGCGAGAGCCCCCCGTCCCAGCCGCCGCGGTAGACGCTCCGGGCGTCGGGAGCCGCGTGACGACTCCCGGCCACCGTAGGCGCGGGCCTGCGGACGGCGAGTAATGGGTAGCTCGCCGTCCGATCAGGACCAGGCCCGTGCCGGACGGCGCGTATGTGTTCCATGCGCGCCTCAAAGAGATGTCAGCAGACAAGGAGGGGCCCGTAAGGGGCGAAGCCTGCTGGGGCAGCGGTCCGAAAGGTTTACCGCTGCCCCGGAACATAAAGGGATAAGGAAGGAACACGGATGGGTTTTAGTCAGTAAGAGTCTGACACTCCCTTCCGCTCCACCCAGAGCGGGAGGGATCATTTGATGATTTCCCATCCTAAAAAAAAAAAAAAAGCCCGTCCCACCCCATCGCATCGCATCGCCTGCCCGCGCTATGACTTCGTTTTCGCTTCTTTCTGACTTTTTCTCTTTTTGCTCGGCTCCTGAGAGTCATAGTGTGATCTTAAACAGCCAATAGTCTTTAACTTTCCTCAAGAATTGGGCTATCAAATGAGAAAAGAATTCTTCAAATCCGATTGGACGTTCCTGACATTACCCCTTAAATACAAACAAATTTTACCTCTTTATGGATACTAAGCTTATATCCCCATAATGCTTTTTCGTTTCGTGACGATTTCTACCAGTTTACTCCTACCGTAAGCTGGGGTAAACAACTTCGTTCTACAAGTACATTACTACCATAATGAGATCACTGTGAACCCACAATACACAAATACATGCAGTGACAATAACGTTAAGGGCATACCTAGGAAGTAAGAGGGTCCTTACCAGTGGCATAACTACAGGGTGGCATTGGGGCAAAATGCACGGGCCCCCAGCCAGACGGGGCCCCCGGCCTGAGAGGGCCATGAGCACAGGAGAATCCTAACATAGTTTATAAATGCAAACTTTTTTTGAAAATGTGCATCAAAGGACATCATTCAGGTTTTGAACATTTTGTCCCTTTTTCTAATAGTTTCTCTAATTTTTTGGACAGGACCTCATGCTCAGCAGTAGAGCTTGCGACCACTAGACCAACGAAGCAGTCAGGTCTTAAATTTTGTAGGGGAATATATAAAATCTACGCGTAAGACGTCGCGGGAGAAGAGCTAGTAAAAAAAAAAACTATAACGTTGGTTGAGCCCGTTTACATTGAGGGAGGGCCCCATCCCTTGAATGGTCCCAAACGGTATAGTTACGCCACTGGTCCTTACATACAAAGGGATGGGCTGCAAAGGTCGGTATCTTTGTTATTTGGGTCCTTATATTCGTGAAGGCAGACCCTTTACATGTGCTGTCGTAATATACAAATAGGAAATGACGTGTTAACATTGCAAGTCGTATGTTTATAAATTTTATGTTCTTGTGGAGAGATACTTTTTCGCTTTTCTTAACTCTGCTTTCCTGTAGTATCCATACTAATATTATAAATTCGAAAGTAACTCTGTCTGTCTGTCTCTATGTTACCTTTTCACGCCTAAACCAGTCAACGCCGCGGGCGGAAGCTAGTACAAAATATAAGTATCTTTCTTCCTTTTCCTTAACATCATGTAATAAAAACAATTAAATACATTTTCTTAATTTTTTTCTTCTATTTTTAAACAAGAATGCACTCTTATTTGATCGGGCCCGTTTTTTAAAAGGTATAATATAATAAATAAAACATCTTGCCCAACAGAACACAATTCCTCTTTACTTACTGTACTACAATTTTTCTAGCAAATCTCATAGTACATTTCGTTATTTACGACAAACAAAAAGATTTTATCTTTATTACCTCCAGAATATTCCGCTTTTACCAAAGTTCGGCAACAAAAGCGTCTCAGGACAATAGTGGGATGTGAGGTCCGGCTAATGGACCCCGCGGGAGGTAACCTTACATTATTTATCTGGAATAAATAGCCCCCTGACACTGCTGTACTGGTGAGGAATGTACTGTGACTGGCGTCGCGGTTTGAATTCGGAATAAGATTTTCTTTTGTCATTTTTCTGGGGCTAATACAGCCGATAGTGCATCCTACCAAAAATTTTTATGTATGGGTACGCTTGTATTTATATTTTTTGTACAGGACCATACCAGAAGGCCAATTCCCGTAATTAAAAACGCTTAAAATCTAGTTGCAATCTCATCTTAGCGATAATCAATGTCAAAAACTTGTCAAAAATAGATTAGAAGTATTTTTGTCAGATTGATACTGAGATCAGACTGTGAACGTTCTTAATATTACGAGAATTGCCCCTCTGGTTACAGATATATTGAAGGTCAAAATTTTAACATTTACTGACGTTTTTTTACGAAAACAAGTTATTAATGTACAGACGCCAGCACTTCAAGCTACCCGAAACTGTAAAATTTTCTCAATCAACTTTGAACCTTACGCTTTAGCGATCAAGTTGAAAATCTATTAAAGAAGTTTGACAGATTGTAGTAGCTTGATGTGCTGGCGTCTGTACCTACTACTAAAACACAACTTTAAATACCCCCACGACCCCTGTACTGTTGCATGCACCCATAAGCACAATGTTTTGCGTGCGTTACATTGCGCACTACCGCAAACAGCAAATTATCACATTATAAATAAGTCATTTCCTAGCAATTATTTTTGTGCAATTTTACTTAGTTTGATATACATAATGCGTAGTTGACGGCTATGTGATGCGTCTTTTTACACCCTGTATGTGTGTGCGGGCTGCTTCCCCAACCGATGTTCTTATGCGTCAACTTATCTAACAGTCGGAAATAATCGGTTGCAAAGCGGCTTCACTTTGATTTGTCTACTTTCTACCACAATACAAGGTGGTAGGGACGCGCAACTTGTTACTTGCAGTTGTATTCAGTATATATGTTACGGGTAATACTAGAAGATGGAGTTAACCTAGGTTTAGCCGGGTTGACTTAGTATTACCCAAACTTTCTGGGTAAAGTCAGAATAATACGTAAAATAAATTTTAATTCGGAGTTTACCCATACTCACCTAGGTCTACCCAACTCTGGCTGGGTAATGTTAGGTGTTGCGTAATAATAATTTTAATTTAAACAACATTGATTGGTAGTACTTTTGTGAACTAATTGTTACACAAACTTTTAATATCTTTATGCTATTGAAGATTTATCATGTTTCAGCCCGCTATTAGTTTATGCTATTAAAACTAGTTTATGCTCTTCATACGATTACATTAGTCTATTAATGTTTTTTTTTTAATAATTAAAGTTAAAAATGCCCTTGGATTTTCATTTTACTAATTAATTAGATACATTTTAACATTACCCAGCCAGAGTTGGGTAGACCTAGGTGAGTATGGGTAAACTCCGAATTAAAATTTATATTACGTATTATTCTGACTTTACCCAAAAAGCTTGGGTAGTACTAAGTCAACCCGGGTAAACCTAGGTTTACTCGATCTTCTAGCATTACCCGTAACATATACATGGTAGATTACAGCCCACTCCCTCTCGAAAAGAGGAGGCCTGTGTCCCAGCAGTGGGAACATTAAAGGCTGATTCTGTGTTATATAGACAGTCTATCATAGTCCGATAAAATTTGCACAAAAGCCTATTTCACAGTAATACTATATATTTAGCAAACCGCATCCTCTCTCCCTGTGGTCAAACCTTTCAATTAATTACTGTAGGTACTTCTCTGTTTTGTTGCTTGCCGTCCCCAGTCGTCCTTAATCATTGTAATTGAAGTAACAACTTACGGAAGATAAAGTTTGTATACAAGCCCTGCATTAAACTAGATTAAAAGTGACATTAAGGTTATTTTTAACCGACTTCCAAAAAGGAGGAGGTTATATATTCGACTTTATGTTTGTATGTTTTTTTTTTATGTATGTTCACCGATTTCTCCGTCAATTGTAGACCTATTTTATTTATTTTTTTGTTTGTTTGAAAGTGTTAAGTTGACGTCCCATTGTCATCAAGTTGGAATCTGATGGAAATCGAGGAAAACGCTCGAATTTTATAGGCAAACCTATAGCGATTTGGGTATTGTTTTAAAGTAACTTGAGCATTTGCTCTCAGAAATCATCATTTGGTAAAGTGGAGCTGATGATGAAGACCACAGATGGCCATCGGAACTACTCAATGATAAATATTTCACGGGTTGCGATTCGATTACTCTAATTTGGTTGCTAAGCAATTTATGCTCGTCACACTGCGAATGGTGAAATGGAGCTGATGGTGGACCAGGAGAACTCCTCAACAATTAACGTCCCTGCATCGGGAAAAGCAATATTTTGTAAAAGGCGATGAGCAAATTGACATTAAGCTATTGTAAATTAGATAAATTACAAGCAGAACCACTAAAAAGCGAGAAATAAAATCTTGTTATAAAGTTTTTATACAGACCTAACGCATACAAACATTCAGATTCTGATTGGTAATCGATGTTCATCCAACTACTTTAATCGAAGAATGATTTAGTGGTAAAGAGATGCCAACAGCTCGTGAATAGCTCCCTTACGTGTTAGGTCAGTCACGACTAGCTTCAGACTGGTTGGGTGGGACTAGCGTCGGAGTTGTTACGACTAGCCCTTATATGTCGGACTAGCTTTGGAATACTCTGAACCCCTCATGTGTTGAACTAGTCACGACTGTCTGCCTAGACATGATTAGCTTCGAACTAGTAACGACTAATTTTGGACTAGCTACAACCAGCTCCAAGCTAGTACGATTAGCTTCAGACTAGACAGACACAGTTGGCGCAGTGGTTGAGCGATTGACTGCTGCGCAGCATGTCCCGGGTTCGATTCCCGCACGGAACAAATATTTGTACTCGGACCTACAAGTATTTGTTCCGGGTCTGGGTGTTTTATCTATAATATGTATGTATTTACAAAAAAAAAATGTATATAAGTAGTTTATCAGCCATCTCGTTACCATAACACAAGCATTAGGTTGCTTAGCTTGGGACTATAAGGCGTTGTGTGAAAAGTCCAAGGATATTATTATTATTATTTATTACTAGTAGTTGTCTATATTTATAATATTGTCAACCTAATCAACGCTTATTTCCTCTCGGCGACATGTTCATTAAATCAAGTTGTCAGCCATGTTGTTTTCTCTCAGGTGTATTGTGACATAACTAATGTGATAATATTTATCTTGTTAATAACGTCGGCTTAATAGCTTACTGGGTAATAAGGTAGAAGGTAGATTTACGCGAGCGTAACAATTACGTACATACGGATTGGTGATCGCAGGACCTATTATGGTTTTGATCTATGAGTTAATGTTTAATGTAGTTTTAAATGTATTTATTTATTCATGCCGGAAGGTGCATTCTATTTTTCTTTATGGCAATGGTGCCGATGTCGACAATTCTGCCAATGTCAGATGTGTTATGAGAAAACGTGGTGGTTTTTACAATTACAAAAAAAAAAAATCACACACTCATCCATTATTATTTCCATAGAAAATAGTTGAATTTAATGTGAAACTTGTTGACGAATATTAATAAGTACCTACATTGAAACAAATAAAAAAAAATATTGTTAATTATATAGTTAAATAATAATATACATAAATGATCACACAAAAATCATCATAATTTGATGTCATTGACGCGGATAAAATACATCAAAGCTTCAAGGAGCTTTGGGGAAGAATATGTTAGTAGGGATGGAAAGTACGCCGGAAGGTCGGCGCCTGCGACCTTTTACTTGTCACAGCAATGCAATGCCACAGAGTGACATAGACACACCTGAGTGCCTCTGTCACAAGGCATAGACAAGTAATGATGATGAAGTGATGATGATGATGTAGTGTAGTAATATACGTCTGGCGCGGATTAAAAAATTAATATTTTATTTTATTTGGTCATATTTTACATATTAAATCTATTTAATTATTTATTTATTTCTGTAACTGCCCGTGACATCACAGCGGGCCCTATCAGAATATCAGCGCTGCGACATTTATTTTTTAAATGTCGTATCATCATGCTGAGATAGGAGCCTTTTGGCCTTGTATGGGACTTTCTGTTTCATTTTTCTATTTTAAAGACACATTCTGGGTACCTATCTATTTCGTACACGACTTACCTGCGCAAGCTCACCACAACTGAGCTCGTCAAGTCTCATCTTTCGTGGCGCGTATTATACCATAACTAAATTAACATAGATACAAAGCCTAGCAACAAACATATCACCCTAATCATTCGTAACACAATTACGTTTGATACTGCCCATTACAGCCAAGTTATCGAACTATCTATAAATCCCTATACATAAGCTATACATACCTATACATAGTAAGGTATACCTCGACCTTAATAGTCTATTCAGAACTAGTTATCGCATAATCTTGCCGCGTGGTCTCGACTGCAAATAGGGACATTTCCTGCGGATATTGTGAGCATTGATTAAGGAAAGCGATGGGGAGATAGGCAGACATCTAGGCAACGGATTTTACAATAATACGTTTTTATGGTGTCGATTTTATGGGCTGCAGGGTTTGATCTTCAAGGTTTAGTAACGCTTGCCGAGGTCGGTCCGTGGATGAGTCCATAAAAAAAAAACTTCATACATTTTAGTGATAAATTATTATTTTCTCCACACAATGGGTGCCTGAAGAAGGACGGCGCCGCCGAGGCCAGCCCAGAAAGAGATGGCGAGAAGACCTGGACGCGTACCGCGAGGGCTGGTTGGGCTGGAAAAGAGTTCCTGGAATGATATCATGAAGGCCTTTGCCCAGCAGTGGGACAGTATAGGCTAACAAAAAAAAAACATTATAGCTTATAGCCATTGCTTTTGCTTTGTTGTTGTAGACGATAGGTATCTTTTACAACAACAAAATAATATTATTTAGCAACTAACAGAATTTTCTTACGATAAGACTCAAAGCAACAGCAAATACAAAATACAAAATACACAATGCAGCAGCTTTGTTCAGTATACCCGGTTCAACTCGCAAATTAAAATTATATCCCAGAAGAGTTTCTTTTCTTACCAAGGGGCATCGTTTTACATTAAAGTTCACTCATCCTCAAAAGGGAGGATCCTCCGACCAGACGGTGTTGTGTCTGGCGGGCTACTGCCCGATGATTCATTTCGGCCCGTTGTATCTATGCTAGTGGCGCGGTAAACTCTGCTTGCGAGATGCAGGATTTTGCGTGACGTCAGTATGAAGTGACCTTGATGTGTCACTTCACCTATGTTTTCACATTTATATTTTTACAGAATAGGTCGGCTGTAGCTGTTAAAAAGGATATTTGGAATCTAAACTCTGAAAACCTAATTTCAGGCTAATAGCCACTAAAAGCTTTCATCAAACGAGACCAGAGAGGTTATCTAACAGCACAGCCGTTACGCTCGACTAATGAACTGTTTGTATGCTCGCTGCTCTCACGGTCTAATCAAACTCTATTGCTTCCCGATATTCCGGGTTTTAGAGGGTAGAAGGTGGATATCAGGTTTGGTTGTTCGTTTGAGAATAGTTTGTTTTAGTTAATTATGCTTGTAATTGTTTTAATGCAGGGCAGTAACCTTTTGTTATACAGAAAAGATCATCTTCAGGTTCTGCTTACTATGTTTAACTTTGGATTTAGTCCTTGATGTTTAAGGCTATTTTTAAAGTACACAGCACTGCGATATTCGTCAACTAATCATTATCACAATCTGCTTGGCCTGTTCCAACTTACTAACTTACTTAACTTACTTTGGGGTCGGCTTCCAGTCCAACCAAATGCAGCTAATCATCGGATTGTATCAAAATTATGATTGAACTAAAACTAACATTCAACGCAAGCGATGTTATTATATTATCGGCTCTCTTAAAGTATTTCTAAAAATAGAAAACTCAATGGAAACTGCATCACTTTAACGTATCTAGTTTAAAAACAAATATTATTTTATCACGTAGGTAGGTACACACGATGACACATCAAGCATAATTTTATTTCCAGTTTTAGCTGACCGTACCTACAATAAGAAGTCAGTTTATACTGGAAATATATAAATTGACTGGCTGACCCGGCCACGCGTTGCTGTGGCTAACGTTTTTGTCATTTTTTTTTTCTATCCTATCTTTCAAGTTGGATCAAACTGCACACAGTGTGCAAATTTGATTAAAATCGGTTAAGTAGTTTAGGAGTCCATCGCGGACAAACATCGTGACACGTAATTTATATATATTAAGAAGATATGTCATCATGCGTACCTATCTAGTATATAAATTGATAATTATGTCATCATGCGTACCTATCTAGCAAAATACATATTTGGGCACTTCACAACACATTCACACATTCACAGGCATTGTTTACACGAATAAACACACGTTACCTCGCACATTCCTCGAAAATAGTACCAAAATACATTTCAGTACTGAATAGATACCACACAATGCAAGGTTTTCAATCCACATAGACGTGTTTGGATTACACGTAGGTGCATAATGTGTAGGCGGCTGTCAATTTGAACTAAAGCTAGGAATACACAAAGTAACTTGCACAAGAATCTGCAAGGTAAAACTACCTCATGACACTAAACTATATTCTACGAGTACTCCAAATCCGACAGAAGTACGACATTTAAAAACTATGAGATTTCTTTGCTATATCACATACACAAAGAACTTCCGGAAAAATGCTCTAAATGACTGTGAAACATCCATTGTTTAGTTCAGAAGTAGTACCTTGCTGTTTTTGTCAATTAAGTAAGTTTTATTTTTTACTGTAGTTGTTATCATTATTATTGTTGTTGCTGGTCATGTGCGACTACGCTTGGGTGATAGTCATGTCGAAACCTATAATTTGAACCTAGTGATATACTTACTGTGATTATTGCCTGTTGTAGTTGCCTTGTGAATAAATAAAGAAGTGGCGGTCACACATAGGTACTCGAAAATTGCTTTTTTATTAGTACTATGATAGATATAGGTTCTGCCCGCGACTTCGTCTGTGATCCAGGATGATAAGTAGCCTATGTCTTTCTCCAGGTCATGATCTACCCATGTGCCAAATTTCATCCAAATCCGTTCAGCCGTTTTAGCGTGAAAGCGTAACAAACAAACAAACTTACTTCTACTTTCACATTATAATATTACTTAGGATAGGCTCGCGTTTGATCTCAGTTTATGGTAAAATAACGTTGATGATAACTGCCCCGTTGGTCTCGTGATCGCAACTGCGTCTACTGAGTGTGGGGTCCTGGGTTCGATTCCCAGGGCGGGCAAAATGATATTGGCTTTTTCCATTAGGAATTTCTTCGTAAGTTTGGAAGTTGGGTGTATGATACCAGTGCCTCGCTGCGCACGTTAAACCGTTGATCCTGCGCCTGATCTCTCTCCAGCCGTGTCGGATTGTGTGCCGTGCCATCGGACTATGAGAGTGACGAAAGAAAGAGTGCATCTGTGTCTGCGCACTCGCTTGTGCACTATAATATCTCCCGCGCCGAAGGCTACTCTCCGTTGAGATTGGCCGCCTTGGCCGAAATATGGTCTGGAGGAGTATTAATATTATAGTAACGATGGTACTATTTCTGCTAAGCTGTTTTGCACACCACTGTTTTTCCTTTAAGGGATGCTTTGGTAGACATCTATTCATATCTTCTTTAAATCCATCAAAACCATCATTCTGAAACCTTTTCTGTGTGTGTAAAGCCGTATCGACGGGATCCAACGAAAATATATCGCGTTTTTTTTTTTAACATAACACAAAACCATCAAAAGAAAGAGGCGTGGCCATACACATTTGAATATGAAAACATGACGTTTTTGTTTTCCGAGCTGCATGGAAAACATTAATTAATCCCCGCGCGAGTGAAGTGTTGAAGCGTTTGTTTCATTTTCAACCGCCACGCGCACCGCGCACGTCCAGCATTTAGCATTTTGAAAGTTTAAGTCCAACTGATACAGATTTTGAGGTTATATTGTCTTGTGAATAGTTGAAACGACTTATTCCGGTCTGATCCCGGAAAATCCCCGATTGGTGGAGTTTCTTGCCCATTCTTCTCCATACGAAACAATTTTTGGAAGGGATAACTAGAATCAAATTTCCGAAATTTCCTTTCATACAAACCTTGTCCTGGCAATACTGAATTTTTTACACTGTTCATAATACCAATAGACACGTTCAACGGTATTCAACAAGCAACTTTCACACTTGGTCCCTTTGAATAAAGTTCATAATACTGTGATAGTTCACAGCTTTAAACATAGTTTGTACATTGTGCAGACGAGGTTTATGGATAGCAAAACTTGGGTACATTTGAACCCAATAAATCGTTCATTCAATAGCAAGTATTTTCTAAAAGAGTTTGTGGAACTGGAATCAAAGAAAGTTCTCTTAACGACAACGTTGCGGGAACTTTTGCTTTTCCTGTTTACTGACCTCTGGAGGTACAAAAGAATTTAGGCGTGAAAAAATTTTACCTTCCTTTTAGATTTCGCTGCAGTCGGTTAAAAATGACGACGATTCATCAGTACAGAAACTTGTCTGCTACTTGAAAATGACGCTAGATTTGACCATAACCTCCACGATTGGCCGTCAAATAGGCGATGTGTTTGTTGGCACCTCCTTTAGGACTTCAAAACGGAGTCGGATAAAAATTACGCTGAATCATCGTTACAGAAAACTGTTAACATTAAATTTAAGGACATCATCGCGCTTGATACACAAATATGCGATTGTTTTGTTGGCATTGTACGAAATAATTATTGGAAAAAATTGAGGTTGTCTTTTTAAACACTTGATTCACAGCCTAAGCCAATTTTTTCTGTTAGCCATACAAACAATAAGCAACCGCGAAATTCAAGGAGATGTTTCAAAATGTATGGAGCCTGGGCCAGGTCCTTGTACACTATACAAAAAAATAGGAAAATTCATTTAAAACAGTTCTCAGCTGTCCAATTACTTTAAAATGGCTTGTTTTGCTGGTAAACACAAGAAATTACACTTGAAATTGCAACACACAACAAAAACCCGTCATGGCGGTAAACTGTCATTTTGATTGATTAATGACGTTTGACATGTTTATTTCTGTGGAGGAAACCACACAAGAAAGTCGAAGTTCTTACAACACAAGCCGGGTAACAGTCCAAAAACGAAAGCTAGGTAAACAGATGGGAAAGAAACGGTATTAAATCCAAAAAACGAAAGCGAGGTTGTTAAAAAGAACTCCAGAAACTCAAAACAAAACGAACACAATCACTGAAAGTGACTGAAGTGACACTTTTGTGACAGCTAACAGTTCTATTTCTATGATCAATGGTTAATTGTCCTTGTTTTTAAGCACAGAGTAACTAAATCGGTGAGACGCCATGTTGAAACTCGATAAAAATAATTGATAAGTATCAATCCACTACCAGAACAGTATACATTTAATTGAATTATCTGTATTTTTCCTGAATTCTATGGATTTTTCTCTTTTTTTTTGAGTTACTGTACATAGATCTGGCCCATTTTGAAACATCTCCTTTTCTTACGTTTTTTGCAATTTGCTGGTCAGTATTAAAGTTGTACTTTGATTAAAATATGATTCAAGGCCGTAACAAATATGTATTTACAGAATTATAATTATTAGAATCAGTAATACAACTTGTTAAGTAAGTATAATCCTAAAATGTCAAGATTTCATGAAATAGTCATTCAGAAGGATTAATTGGTGTTAGAGAGTTGTGTTGATGACTATAATGATTATAATTCTGTAAATACATCATATTTTTTACGGTCACGAATCATATTTTAATCAACGTACAACTTAATACAGACCAGCAAATTGCAAAAAACGTAAAAAAAAGAAACTCGGGCTACCCTGGCGCTTTCATCTTAAACCAATAACATGAATAATCTGACAATCAATAAGGATCTTCTATTCGAAGTACGCATAAATCCGGCCTTCATTTTGTCTAAAATGTTTTAGCTCGCAACACGCTGTAAGCTGACATTTCTGTCGATCCCCTATAATCTAGGAGGATTAATAATCTGCCGGTCCCGAGACGAGTCGAGACTACGGATAAAACAAATCTTTGAATTGATGTCTTTCTAAATTCTCTGTTATCGTCGTCTGGGTGTGCAAACGGGCGGCAACTCATGTTTTATCAACTCAAAATTTACCAACCTTGTCTCAATTAGGTTCTTGTTTAAGTTTACTTTATTTTTATTTTATTTTTTATTGAATCTATTTTATATAACCTTGTTTTAGGACTGCTAGCTTAGCTAGACTGTGTCCTAAAGTCCTTTTCGTGATACCGGAGTTCCTATAGACTAGTATAAACGATATATTAGTTTAATAAGATATATAAGGTGCAGCATTTATGTAAAGATGGCACTACTGCCTCTTAGAAAATCAAGTACCTAGCATTTCAAAGGTTTTCCACTCTTCTTCTTAGTTTTAGTTAGTGTCGATAGCAAGCTATATTGTGTCGGTCCAGAATTTAGCTACAAGTTTGACGCCATCGTGGCGGCATCTACATCGCCACATGCAAACTACGTATCCAAATGAGGTCACGCAAAATCCTGCATCTGACAAACAGAGTTTACCGCGCGACTAGCATACAACGCGGCCATCAGTCCACCAAGGACAACACCCGTCTGGTCGGAGGTTCCTCCCTTTTCTATGGTGGATGTGTGAACTTTACACCCTGTTCCTCATATACCATAAAAAGTGTTTTTCTTCTATGAAATAATATCTAAATATAGTTCGCAAAGGCTTATAGGAGTAGATTGAATTGAATTTAAATATTTACCCTCCAATGCAGTGATCCAGTATTTTTAATAATTACCTACCAATCTCTATGAATTTTCTTTACATTTTTTGCAATATAAAAAAAAAAATCGTCTGTATATATAGACATCTCTTAAAAAACCTAGCTTAACGTTGCTGTAAGTTGTAACATGAGAATGACGGTAAATATTACGGAGAAACTTAGTTGATTGTATTAAGTTGTTCGGTTGACTTTCACTGAGACTTAAACGCTAAAGTTTCGAAAGCTTAATAAAATCACTTTCACATGTAAGCTACACGTGAAAGTGATTTTGTTGGAAGTAAACAAAGCCTGTGACGAAATCCAACTAATTTTATTTATTTTATATAAGGGTGATTATTGATTTTTAACAGACTTCAAAAAAAGGAGGGGGTTCTCCATTCGGTTGTATTTTTTTTAAGTGGTAGTGTTGGTAGTAGTAATTCTTGAATCTTTGACAGTCGTAACGGGTCGTCAGAAGCACGAAAGTCAGACAACCAGTCTTACCAAGGGCTATCGTATTACCCAGTAACTGGGATGTGGTGGTCAGATACTAGGCAGTTGTTCCATGTAAGTCAGCTGCATCCGGTTTGACTGGAAGCCGACCCCAAAATAGTTGGGAAAAAGCTAGGCAGATGATGATGAATGGTAGTATTTAATGTTGCTATGTTGATAAAAATGTGTGTAAAACAGAGAATTATCATATCAAAGTTTACTCAAATTAGTTTTAAATTAATTCATTTATTTTGTTATAAATGGAGTAAATTCGTATTGGCACATACGTCGTTTTATTCCGAGCGCACGCACATTATAGCCATCTCTCTTATTTTGCGTTTCAAAAGTAATTGCATCACTTTCGCTCGCTTAGTAGGTTTTCGAGGATTTTAGATTTTCGAGGCAGGGTCTAACCCTTGTCTTCGTTTACGCCTACTAAAACTACTTTCAATGTAATTTCTAACGGCCAAAAAAGTTTTCAACCTTCGTCTACAACAGTCAAAGAGATAATTTTATTTCTGCCTAATTTTACTTTGAAAAAGCAATAACCGAATACGGACAAGAAAATACAGCAATAAATTGAGTAAAGTAGATTTGATCTTCACACTCAGATGTGTTCAAATTTTCTTTGATTCGGAGTTTATTAACTTGACTTTTACTCTATTTTCACCGAATTATTTCACATTTTCCAAATCCAATAATATTTTCAACATCAAATTATTCGCATAAAATATAGGTAACTAAGTTCGTTTATCATTCATGTTTTGCACCACGTCAGAAAAAATATACGTATTTTATGAAATAAAGCATTTTAGCTGTCTGTCAAGAGATACAAAACAGCTGATCCAACCATATTGAAATGAGTACAGTAAAGCTATCAAAAGAACCGCCTACGCCGCATCAACATAGACCTAAAATGTTTTCACTTTATCAAATTGAAAACTCAACACGACAATCGAAACTCAACCTTACATACTTCGCTTTAAAGTTCATTTTAGTCTTGGCAAATTCGGTATTTATTACACTGTCGGGCACGAAAAGGCGCGCAATTGAAAATGGCCGGGATTGCAATTTGCAAACAGCGAGCTTGGCCGGTGTAACAGTGGTCGTTCAAATTCTCTCAGTTTCCGATAGTCAATTTGGCTAATACACTATCGAGCACCAAATTGACTTGTCTTCATAGGATTTGTTGGCACGGTGGGTCATTGTCATTGAGTCATTGGTGACAAATTGAAACCTTGGAGGAAAATGGGGAGGTAATGTTGTGTTTGTTGTTCACGTAGGTGCATTATAAAAAATGTTTTTGTTTAACAAAACAGACTGTTGCTCATTATGAAGATTTACTTTCGGAAATATAACTTCATTTATAATTTCATGAAAACTTGAAGGATGGAGGAGGAAAATTGCATTTTCATAATATTTAAAGCTTTGTTGTTGAACTAATGATTCAGGTTTTATTTCAATATGCTTTAGCAAGAAAATACTTATTCAGGTAGTAATGATATCAATAGGCAATCATCATGATTATTTTGCAATACATATACTCGTAAGTAGCTAAAAAACCTGCTACTTCAAACCAAGGTTATTATCCTATAACGTAACTTTCAGCACTAAAATCTAAGATACATACTCAGCCTATAATTTTCCCACTGTTGGGACACAGGCCTTGGTGAGGAGTGGGCCGTAATCCACCACGCGAGCCCAGTGCGGGTTGGTAGATGTCCCATGTCTTCGAATTTTTGGTTCTAGGACATGCCGGTTTCCACACGATGTTTTCCTTCATAGTCTTGAGAGCAGTGGTGATGAAATACATTACACAAAGTAAAGCGCCTGTTTGGGTTCGAACCCACGACCTATAATTCGGAAGTCGGAGCCTATACTACTGGGCCAGCACTGCTCTCAAAGATAAATTACATTGTTCAAACCCGCCAATCCCGGAGCAAATACTAAAGATAGTAAATCAAACGTAATTCGTGTTGTCATGTAAATGAATGGTGGTCGTATAATTCGATAGCGTCGCAGGTAATCTCGATGGGTAGGTACGGGCCGCCATATTGGTAATAACTGCTTTCTCCCGGGGCTTCAGATGTGTATGGCCCAATGTATAAGCAACAGCGTGGTTCATCATCATCTGCCTAGCCTTTTCCCAACTATTTTGGGGTTGGCTTCCAGTCTAACCGGATGCAGCTGAATACCAGTATTTTACATGGAGTGACTGCCTATCTGACCTCCACAACCCAGTTACTGGGTAATACGATACCCCTTGGTAAGACAGGTTGTCAGACTTTCGAGCTTGTGACAGCCAGGACCAACGGCTTAACGTGCGTTGACGTGGTTTAAAGAAATTCCATTCTTTATATTCTCAAATGCAGTTATTAAAAAATGGTGAAGTGAAATCGTGATTATGGTCTGAAATCGCTTATCCAGTAATGTTCGCAGAACCTACTCATAGCCTCTATATAGGGTGGCAGTAACATCGACGCACAACCATGAATTCAGTACATGATTCAGAAACTCCTGCGTTGAAATTTGCACGTTCTTAAAATAAAAATAAAATAAACATCCAAATTGAGAACCTCCTCCTTTTTTGAAGTCTGTAAAAAATTTGCTCTGCCATACATTTTGACCGCGTAGGTATTGTTCTTTTCTATGAAACAGTGATAACCACGAAGAATTTCTTCCTTAAGGGATCTAAATTCATCGTTTCAGTTTGCGCGCGGGCACCTGTACCTGCCACCCTGTATATCATGAAGTGTTTGATTTTTTATCATAATGATTATTAATTTATGATTTTTTACTAAGTATTAAATTTTTTACACACCACTTGTCCCACAGCCTCCGATCTTACAGTGAAATTAGGTCGTGTCTCGACTGCGCTGGCCTCCTATGAAAGAGAACGAGCGACACTTAGATGCCCTACATTCTCTCTGATGATAATGCACATTGTGAAGCAATTGATTCAAAATCAAACGGTTGATCGGGGAATTGTGGGATGTTTTATTCTACGTTTTTATTTTTACGTATTTGAAGGTTCAAATATTAAGATTCTTTGAAAATGCCTCTGCATAAAAAAAACTCTTTAATAAAGAAAAGAAAGAAATAAAATAAGTTAATCGGTCAGATAAGGTGTTAATATTAACAAGAATAAGTTATTTAAGTTGATGGAATAAACATTTTTTTTTTATATTAACGAGTAACTAGTTGACTCGACTGAGGCTGTTCTGCCCGAACAATACCTAATTCATTACAAAAAAGGACGTTCAGTTTTTCCCAAATGTGTTTCCGGGAAACTTCACGACTTTTCTTTACATAAAAACCTTATTCGGACTATTCTCAAGAACATTTTTTAACAAAACATATCCAAATTGGTTCTCAAGTGATACGCTTACCAACGAAAAGCATTTAATTTTTATTCTAACAAGCTGAAGAGTTTGCATGTTTGAACTCGTTAATTTCTGTTTTTTTTTTTTGCATTGATAGCCCAATTCTTGAGGAAAGCTATTTTATATCACGCTAGGACCATTAGGATATTTTACATGGAGCGACTGCCTATCTGACCTCCACAACCCAGTTACTGGGTAATACGAAACCCCTTCGTAAAACTGGTTGTCAGACTTTCGGGATTCTGACGACCCGTAATGACTGTCAAAGATCCAATTGACAGCCGGGACCAAAGGCTTAACGTGCTTTCCGAGGCACGGAGGGGTCTTGGTATATAAAAATGGTCACTCATCCACGGACCAACCGCGACAAGCGTAGCATAACCTGATCGATCGACCCGTGCGGCTTTTATTACTTAGCCACAAGCCCCTCTCACAAATATGCATAAGTATTATGCGTGAATGATCTTCTGTGAAGGATTAGAATCCTATATGAAACCCTGTTTAATGGATAAACTACGCTCACACCCCGAATTCCCATAATTTTTTTACTAATCAACTTTACCTAACCAAATTTTTATGATAAACACTGTTTCCGCGTACATCAGTTAATTAATGAATTAATTAACTACAGTACAACAGCGTATTGTGCAGAATTAATTACTGCCTGTCGCGAGTCATTTATTTAGTTTAATTAAAACTTTCTCTTTGTACTAGTTCGGCCATTTTGTTTCGGGAGTATGCGCCTGTTATATTCATGTTTGAGCTCATTATATTATCTTTAAAATTATAATAGAATATCTAATATAAATATCTCTCGTAAATCACTACTAACTCCTTTACAAGCAAGTTAATTACGTTTCGTCGCGTATTTTCGTTTTAGGGGACGCCAAAACCTAGCAATTTCCTACGACAAGCCAAATGAACAAGAGTGACCCCCAACACAATCCAATCAAGACAACTTAATATCCTGCTAATAAATGTGGCCCACATTTTGGTACCATGTTTGCCATACAATTATGCGGGCTATGGGGACCCTTTTAAGTGAGTTATTGTGCTAACGTTATAACTATAATTAGTTTTCGCTGTCGTAAGTTGTGACTGATGTAATCGGCACAAAAGTTCAGGATCAGTTTGGTAATTACTGTATCGTGTACTAAGTTTCAAGTAACTTTGAAGTTTTGGGTTTACGTAACTTAGATTTATGGGGCATGATTTTGATATTTTGAGACAGTTTCGGATTAGGTTTAAAACTTTACATCCGCTGTATTCTGCTTTCCAAAAAAATATTAAGATATATCTATGGTGTGCGCAGACACAGTTGCCATCTCTCTTTTCTGACTTTCATAGTCACAACCGGAGACAGATCAGACGCAGGACCAACGGCTTAACGTGCTTTCCGAGGCACTGGGATATCACACCGCCAACTTCCAAATTTCGGGCTGTTACTTATAAATTGATGTTGGAAAAACCCAATAACACTATGCCCGACCTGCAAATCCAACCCAGGACCCCACGCTCAGCAGTAGCGCTTGCGACAGGACCAACAACAGGGTACTTATCACTAGAGTGCTATGCTTATTAGCATAACACTCTTACTTATGTGAATATTGCTATGAATCTTGATGAAATGTTCAATGTTGTTTGTTGTGTTGTTCCATCAAAATTCATAGCACTATTTAACATATTAAGTAATCCAACTTGTTTGAAATTAAACCATTGCTGCACCAAACCCTTATCTGAAATTCTGAACGGACAGACAGACTACCTGAATCCAGCCACAATCCATCTGATCCATAATCTTAGGATGAATTCATGTAGAAAGCTTGCAACTGCTATATTGCTAGTTAGCGCCGTCAAGCGCTGGTTGTCAACAACGGCAGTTTTCATTCTTTGATAAGTGCCGACAAGTTCCTATCTGATTAGGCGGCGCCAGTTCATGCTGACTTAGTCAAATATTATGAAAACCGCCAGCGCCGACCTGCTGTGACGTCGCGCTAACTAGCGCTAGCATATCAGCGTCTATTGCAAGCTTTCAGAATTTCAGATAAGGGTTTATTTCGCGCTTCTCGGCACCGAGAGGCGCCCAATATCGGCGCCGGTTACCAGAGTTCTACATGAATACACCCATAAGCTTTAAATTCTACTTGCTTATTTTGTGTAAAGAACTCAAAAACATTTGGATATTTAATGACTGTATAAAAAAAACGGGTGAACACGAATATGTTCATCGTTTAAAAACGAAACAGTTACGATTCAAATTAATTAGAAAACCGTATTCCTACGATGTTGTTTTGCTCCATTTATACCTGATAAACCCAAGTGCAGTCCCCTAGGATTATGTTGCAATCCGTGCAGTCTGGCTGCACATGATTGCGTCCTGGATCAAGGTACAGCGGCTAATTGGTGTCTGATTGAATACCTGATGAGCTCTTGACTAGTGATGTACGACACACGCAGTTCCGGACGGCCGGAATTTAGAACACAGGGACATAAATAATGGTTTGCTTGATTAGTACCTAATTGCAATGCGATACTCAGTTTCGAACGTACCTCTATCGAACCGATTAATACCATTGACATTGAGAGACATTTTACAGAGAAACCAAGCTATGGTGAGTGTGTTTTGTATTAATATATAGCTTTTCATTATCTGCCGGTCTATTCTGTAAAAATCTCACCGTGAAAATGTAGGTGAAGTGAGCTGTCATTCCACCTATGACACCACCATCACCACCACCACCACCTCCACCTGATACTAGGGGACTGACACTCTTGATAGCTCACTTCACCTAGATTTTCACGGTGAGATTTATACAGAATACCTCGGCAGTTCATTATTTTGTTGAAACATTCGTCAGATATAGGCCTCAGAGAACACGATTTCATTCATTTTGACTGATTGAATACAAAACAGAATTATGCAATTATCAGTAATAGTAACCTTTTTTTATTCATTAAAACTTGCACGAACAACCCAACACTTTACAATGCAAACTACCGTCGACACCCTACTCGAGTTCCGACATTTTCCTGACAGCACTAGTGCAGTCGTCGCATCTAATATTTATTGGTGCTCGCTGCCATGCTTGCAGCGGAATTAACTTCCTTCACCACTACCGTCCGACTAGGTAATAGGAATGTTTATTTTTTTGCATGTTAAAAGAATTTACTTAGTTAAACTTTACAGTTTTATTTCTTACTAGCTTCTGCCCGCGACTTCGTCCGCGTGAAATTTCACCCTCCCCCCATTCACCCTCTTAGGAGTGGAATTTCGAAAAACCCTTTCTTAGTGGATACCTTTATACACTTCACACAGAACACACTCCAAATTTAATGTCTCTATGACCAGCGGTTTAGGCTGTGCATTGATATAATCAGTCAGACAGGATCACAGGACTTTGAATTTTATATTAGATTATAAAAGTAAACCTACTAATAAACCCTACCTAATAAAAAAAAAAACTCAATAACAGAAAATAAAATACCTAAATAAACCTATTTCTGATGATTACTAATCTAAACTCAATAAATAAGCAAAATCCCTAAAAACTAATATCTATACGAATGACTAATCCTACCTAACAGTTTTATAAAATAACCTACGGTCACTACGTACACTATCAAATATACTACCCATCATCATCTGCCTAGCCTTTTCCCAACTATGTTGGGGTCGGCTTCCAGTCTAACCGGATGCAGCTGAATACCAGTATTTTACATGGAGCGACTGCCTATCTGACCTCCACAACCCAGTTACTGGGTAATACGATACCCCTTGGTAAGACTGGTTGTCAGACTTTCGGGCTGCTGACTACCCGTAACGACTGTCAAAGATCCACGAATGACAGCCGGGACCAACGGCTTAACGTGCTTTCCGAGGCACGGAGGGGACACGGTATGTAAAGATGGTCACCCATCCACAGACCAACCGCGGCAAGCGTAGCTTAACCTGATCGATCGACCTGTGCGGCTGTTATTATTTAGCCACGGGCCCCTCAAATCAAATATACTACCCATACTTTAAAATTAAAATCTATACCTACGACTTATAAAAATAAACCTAAATAACTCTACCTTAAACTGTACTTAGTAAAAACTAAAAGGAATAAAAAGGTCGCACTGAAAAGCACGTTTTTGAATTGCAAGTAGCAGTTAAAACATACAATTAATAGAATGCTAACATGAACGAACGCTCGCCTATTATTATTATCTTCGTCGTGTACTACGACAAACTTATGATTTGCGGTTGGTACAGTAATCGGGTCTAGGGATCGAACCGCAAAATTAAGTTTGTTTTTTATTGTATATTTTGTTCCGGGATAAAAAGTACCCAGTGTGGTGCCCAGGATATTAAAGAATAATTATACCAAGTGTCATCGTAATCGAACCGGTAGTTTTTGCCTGATGCCTGAACAAACAGACAGACAGACAACAATTTTTTTAATCACATTTTTGGGTTCTGTGCCGACACAGAACCCAAAAATGTGATTAAAAAAATTGTTGTCTGTAATTTAAAAAATAAATGGCAGGGGGTGTTATTAGACCGAGTCTAATAACACCCCCTGCCATTTATTTTTTTGATATTTTCAATGCACAGAATTTTCACTTTACAGATTTATTATAAGTATAGATTTGTAATTTGAACGAATATTTAAACACTACCAAAACAACTAATACCTATTTTATAAAATAACTACAAAAGAAATTCAAATAAACTATTTAAAGACTAAAAATCGCGCTGATAAGCACGGTTTGTTAATTTCAATTATTGTCCAGCCAAATATTGAATGAAGCTTGCGCTCGGACCTTCCCGCCTTTTTATACCCTACCGCCACGACCAGCGTCGAGCGCGGCAACCGTTACACAAAAATAATCCTTATGGCATGATTCAGTATTCACGCGCGACGGCGCGCGATGGCTTATTAGCGTATTACATGTATAAGTTTGGTGTTTCTATACCGATTACTATGATTCTTTTTTTATTGAATAGGTAATAATATTAACTTCTTTTAATTAGGGATGAGTGAGAGTATTATAAACGTAAGAGTAAACAAATATAATCAGAAAGCTCCGAACTGCTAAGCTATCGGGAGTTACACGTGTTATTGTGAGTCAACCATAAAAGATAGACATATGCTGTTGTGGGATATTTTTTAGACAATTTTATGTAGAACATTTCCGTCATAAATGATTTCTATGTAGCTTTAACCATTAAGGCTGCACACGCGACGGAAGCTTAAAAAATGGAGCAACTTTCTCCCTTTTTCCCTCCCGTTTTCCCAACATTTCCTTTCACTGCTCTGCTCCTATTCATTGTAGCGTGATGAAAAGTATACTATAACCTCCCCAGGAGTATGAAGAATAATTGTACCAAGTTTCGTTAAAATCCGTCGAGTAGTTTTTGTTTCTATAAGGAACATACAGACAGACAGACAGACAGACAGACAGACAGACAGACAGACAGACAAAAATTTTACTGATTGCATTTTTGGCATCAGTATCGATCACTAATTACCCCCTGATAGTTATTTTGAAAATATTTATCATGTACAGAATTGACCTCTCTACAGATTTATTATAAGTATAGATGATGCAGCAAGGAATGGAATAGCTACGTTAAAACAAGAGGCGTCTACAAAGTCGATGATTTAGCAATACTCAAACAAGAAAGAAAAATATTTTAACTGGGTCAAACTGGGAACTGGGAAAAATATTTTGAAATTTTTCCTCTCCGTGGGACACGCACGCAAGTCCATATTATGAATTATGGCCTTTTGATAAAAGAACCACACAGATTTGAGTGGACCTGTTCAGTCAGTGCTGGCATTTGTCAGCTCAACTCAGCTCAACGATTAGACGAACAATACCAAAGAAAGGACACTTGGGTAGGCCGCAGTAAGTACTCAAATTGCCTTATGAAGCAATGGATTAGCAATATCCTTAAAAATGATTCAGATTGTGATTGAAAGTGCACCGGTCTACGCAATTAAGGTGCATTTTTCATTTCACTTCACTGGGATAACTATATGACGGAGAAGATGCGTGTGTCTCGGTTACTATCGGCCATATTGCGCAATAGAAAAATGGTTTTCAGTTCAAATCAGATTATAATTTTACGAACAGTTTAATCACACTAGCGAATCACACACTGTAGGTATACAACTCAACGATACGGAACGCGAGACAGTTGCGGAGCACATGTTGTCCGTACGATGTCCAATGATCAAGTGCGCCGCTCCACCTCGCTGCTCGCTCTCTTCGACCCACGGACTCAGGCTAGACTCTGTCCATCGCCACCAGATGGCGCTGGCGTCCCGATCAATCAAACGAATAACGTATTTCCGACATAATTACTTACCGACCAGCCGATGCAATTAATCAAACAAATCGTCGGACCCTGTAATAAATCGTAATAATCGGACAGCTCAATATCCTTGACTATTGTCAATTTTACAGCAATGCCTACCCACTCAGCTGCTGTACGTATTTTAAATGACATTAAGAGGTTGGAAATATAGAGAAATTTATTTAGGACGTGCCTGCTGCATACGATTATTTTTTTTCATTTGGTAATAATTTGGCAATTTTTTTAAACTCTTGGTTAAATCGGTGCACCAAAAACTTCCCTAAAAAAAAATTACGTGCAAATAAATAAAGTAGAACCGTTAAATTAACAGAATGTGATCGGTTTTTCTGTATGGTATGTAGGTACAGGCCGATTCAAACTTTATGGCGGCTCTTAAGTGCGCTACCCGCTGCACAGTACCTCACCGCTCATCTCCGCCGACACGTGAGTTTGTTACTGAGCAACGACTCGCGTCATGTTCTGAGCTGCCATACAAATTGAATCAGGCTGTGTAAGGTATTATACAATTAAGAGACTATTGTTATTTCCAATAAATCTTTCTGAAGATTTTTTTAGCCGTTTATTGATGTGAAAATTAAAATATTTATTATCTCTTCCAAGAAATCACAAAAGTTCGCATTACCAGTCCCTGTATTTTCACAGACATCTCCTCAGTATTTCAAATTCCGAACCTCCATTGGGAGATTCTTTAACGGGAATTTCAATAGCCAGCACTTGGCATTATTGTGTTTCAACTATTTCATAAATTCTATTGAATTTTGCACTGGCAACACTACACATTCCTTCTGTACTGCGAAACACTGAAATTGAATTTCGCTGTAACATGACATGTTATTGAAGAAAATCGGTAGTATATGTGAGTTTTTGAGATATTTTTCATGTTATGAGAAAAATATAACACACAAAAATGTTTTTTTCGTTCCTTCTTCGAAAATTGATAAAAGAATAAACCAAAGCGGCAATTCTCGTTATTTTTAGAACGTTCATAGTCTGATCTCAGCCTCAAACTGCCAAAAATACCTCTTAATTTCCCTAATTTTTTGTCGAGTTGACATTGCTTGTCGCTGAGATGAGATTGCGACTAGATTTTGAACGTTTTTAATCATGGGAATAGATTCAGATCTTATATTAACACAATGTTATGTTTCTTTTATCTTATAAACAATACAAATCCAAGTGTCGAGGGAATACATTATCGCTTCTCGTGCTAAAAGTTTCGTGATAAAAATCTTTATCTGAGATAAAAATACATACAAAAAACTGACAATCGTGGTAAACTTTTTACGCATTGTCAAAGGTAGGTACACAATTTTATGTGCAAAGTCAAAGTCAAATCATTTATATCTCAGACAAAATAAAAAAACTAAGACAGAGGGCTGTCAACAGTAAAGTGAAGCTGGTTTCGTAAACATGTGTGCACTTAGTGAGGTGATAGTTAGATTGTAAATGGTTATTATATCTTGGTTTTTTATTTGGTAAATCTACAATAAAATTGTATTGATTCAAGCCCCTTCCAAAAGGTAGTTTCATATGGAGAAGAATGGGCAAGAAACTCCACAATTACTCTTTTACAATGTTTTACAATGTTGTAGAGATAGTTTGAGTCCCGGGAAAGGACATAGGATAGTTTTTATCCCGATATTCCTACGGGAAACTAATGAGAGTGAAACCGCGGGGCGCTGCTAGTATCCATACTAATAATATAAATTCGAAAGTAACTAATAATATAAATTCGAAAATAATGTTGACGTGTAATTCTTTTTTGTTCTTTTTTCGTTGTCCCAAATTCAGGGTCGATTGACTTGATAACCTCGGAAAGAGCCGAATATAGACCCCAATTATAATTTCGGGTTTCTTGATTGCTTGTGAAGGGTTTTGCGATATTTTCTCACTGATTTATAAATTAGTTTAATAACCTTTTTATCCATACTTAATATTATAAATTCGAAAGTAACTCTGTCTGTCTTTCTGTTTGTATGTTACCTTTTCACGCCTAAACCACTGAACGGATTTCGATCAAATTTGGCACAGAGATAGATTGCATCCCGGGGAAGGACATAGGATAGTTTTAACGACATAATTCGCGGGCGAAGCCGCGGGCGGAAGCTAATATTATTATAAAGAGAAAATATTAGATTTTTAGTAAAATTGTTACACTTTTACGGTAAAACGGTTGAACGGATTAACATGGGTAGACCATAACCTAGATTTGGACATATGATACTTTTAATCATGTTCTGACGGGGTCGAAACTCATGGAGATGAAACCGCGGTGTGCAGCTAGTTAATTATAAGTGAAAAATGTTCCTAGAATAAAATTATTACAGTAGGTATCAAGAGAGAGTATGTATGATACCAACACACTACGATTTTATGTTTTTATTGGCAATCACATAGCTCTTTCAAAACTTGTACAGTCTATAAAAAAACCAGTATAAGGTATAGCGCCAAAAACTTTGCCGTTAAGTTCATTTTTCTTTTTCTGTATAAGTCGCCAACAGCTGGCATTCCTAAGAGAAAAAAAAAGGTAAAACCAATACAATAGGGTTGCTAACACAAATAAAATAGCTACCTCATTGTAACTCCCTTTCGGGCAGTATAAGTTAATAGAAATTATATCCCCTTTTTATCTGTGGGGCTTCAGATCGAGAGTCCCCATAAATTCTCCCTAGAAAATATTTAATATGGCAGGAGATGATAAGTTGGGGTAAGGAATATTATTGGGTGCTAGAAGTTCTTGAGAGCATTAGACGTTTTTTTCTACCTTTCTCTAAGTTCTGGTTTTTATTTCACTTGACTTGACTTAATTCTCATTTATAATATTGAATTCAATTATGACCATGATGGAAATAATATAATGATAAAGAAAAATATTAACATAATTTAATAGCTTACAGTCTTAAAATAATAATATTTACATGTATATAAAAAGGTATGAGAAAGAATCATAGGGCATCAAAAAAATCGTCCGCATCGTTGTCATCAGGAAAAGTGCCTAAAAAGCTGGCACGCACGCCGCTGCTGGCTGGCACGTTGTATGGCAGAAGTGATGCTTTACCAAAATTAAAAATAGGTCACGTGTGTTGACCAACTGCTTATCTCAAAAAACTAAGTGGACATTCAGACCCCATAACCCTGGAGTTTGAAATTGAGTTTAGATCAAAACTAGATTTTGAACAATATGAACAATTGGCCCTCTGGTGTTACAAGTAAATAAAACTTAAATTGTCCGTGAATTCAAATCACAACTGCCATTCATTGACAGTTACACGTAACTCGGCAAATTCACGTAGTACCTATGTCGATTTGACAGACCATTATTAATATTAATAATTTATTTCAGATTCATTACATCCATATTTGTTAGCATACAATTACGAGCTTACAAACTAGTGTTAGTAATAATTCATAATAATTGATTGACCTATAATAATAACAATTTAAGTATTTAAAGGGATAATAATAATAACAAATTTATCGATCAGTTAAATTAAGATAAAAAATTAAATTAAAATTCCGATTTGATTATAAAATAAAATAAAAAAATTAAATTGAAAATTATACATTTGGATTATTTTTGGATTATTACCTTCCAGACTGTACTTACTATGACTGTAATGTGACTCTGATAAAAAGGCCGAAAAAATCTTATCAAGAACTTTTCTTCTAAATGAGTATTAATATTTTATGTAATTTAGGCCTGTGTATTTTTCTCTGCTCATCCTTCAATAAGTCCAGCTTGGAACAAAATTATCGTCAGTCTGTCAAAATAACTTTCGTGAAACAGTTGTCGGGAACACCGTATTTTATGTGAAGCTACCCTAAAATTTTAAATTAAAAAAGTTGAGATACCTACTGAGTGGGAGAACAGCTATAGGTAGCTTTTTAAATTGTATGTGTGGCGTGTGGCTAGACTGTTTATTTTTTACTTATTTTTATTTGCAGCACAAAAGGCAGAGGCAGAGGTGTACCTACTTATAGTAACACCAGTACGCCTGTTTCGCCAGTTTTGTTTAAGGCCTATGTAATAGGGGGCGAGCATATTGCCATCAACCGGGCACAAATCCTGGCTCCGGGCTTTTAATGACAAATTCCTGATGAAAAAACCCAATAACACTTTACCCGACCAGGGAATCGAATCCAGTACCAGACTCGGCAGTATCGCTTGCGACTACCAGACCAACGAGTCTTTTTCACAAATAATATTTTACCTTTCCTTGCACAAAATATATTGTAAAGAGTCGTATACATAAAAAAAGCAAATTAAAATCAAGTCTAACCAAGAATCCATACTAATATTATAAATTCGAAAGTAACTCTCTGTCTGTCGGTCTGTATGTTACCTTTTCACGCCTAAACCACTGAACGGATTTCGATAAAATTTGGCATACCTAGAGATAGATTGCATCCCGGGGAAGGACATAGGATAGTTTTTATCGACATAAATCGCTGGCGAAGCCGCGGGCGGAATCTAGTTATCCATAAAATGTCAATATCTCTGACTATTTGTGTGTTACTTTCATTTCAATTCTCGGAAAGGTTCAGAAGCGGTTCGGTAATCGTACAAAGTTACATACAGATTCCAATATTTGAGTTAGTCGGGATTGTGACCGGTTGGACGGCTCTTTGGTTAGGACTACCCTTTGACAATACTTCGGATTAGCGAGTTTCTAGTTTTGTAACTAGGTTCTGCGTAGTTTGGTTGGATACAGTTTTTTCTTTTTCTCTAACAAAAGGTTACAATGAAATCAATGTTTTTGAAAACAACGTCGTTAAGGGTCGTCAGAAGCCGAAAGTTTGACAACTACGCGGCAAGCATAGCTTAACCTGATCGATTGACCACCACAGACCACCCATCCCATGTAACTATTTTAAATACTAGCCTGCACAACCTAACCTCATAGATCGATCAAACCACACAGTCCAAAAACCAAAGTCGAAATCCGCAAACCTATTTCAATTTACCGAGTAAAAACATTCATAATAATCCCTCTGAACCAGTTCCAATTTTGCACGTAACCCTTCCAACCGATGTAAGTATAAACCACAAAATGAATAGGTAACTCGAATGCCGATATTAGGAACACCCAGATATAAATTCTGCCTATATATTTATGAGGACACCTGCCTACTCCCCAGTGTGCGAGACAAATGGCCTGAAGGATAAAAGGGCTTTCTTTCGATGTTCCCAGGTCGTGTGACCTATGTTTGTGCTCAGGTAGAAACGTAATATATATTTGCCATCTAGCGATTGTGTTTGGAATGACAAAAGGTAGGGTACGATTTAGGGATTGTTAGATGTTTTTGTGAAATTTTTGAGGGAAGGGTAGGGTGTAACATGTCGAATCCATATTGTCATCTTTATAAGGGGTTACAGTATAGCTTTTCCTCAGGTAAGTTTTATGAAACTAAACCCCTAACGCTGTAAGCAATTTTTTAGCAAACTCCGTAAGACATTTTGTCTTCACTTTAATATCCTATATCAACCGCTCAGGCGGCGGTTTCCCTTAACGTCAATTTAACTTCTCAACTCACTTATCTGCTAATTATAATTAGTGCTCCAATTTTCACTTATCACTGAACGCAACGCGTGGACCTTTTAATATTATAAATAGGTATGAGGAACAGGGTGTAAAGTTTTCTCATCCTCCATAGAAAAGGGAGGATATTCCTACCAGACGAGTGTGGTGTCTGGTGGGCAACTGCCCGACGATTGATGTCGGAACGTAGTATATGTATGCTAGTTGTGCGGTAAACTCTGCTTGCGCGATACAGGATTTTTGCGCGACGTCAGTGTTATACGTAGTTCGCATGTGGCAGTGTAGATGCCTCCATAACTTCGTAACCTTAATTTTTCCTTTGATGAGCTCGTGTTGACCCGTCTAAAATCACTGCAACACGAATGCTCAATGAAATTGTCTAATTTACCATATAAGATAACTAAAAATGAAGAAAATTGTCTCAAATTAAGTGTTAATGTGATAAAAGAGGATCCTATTATCAGCAGCTCAACTAACGCAAAGCCTCAGGTGTTCAAAGTAATTTATGTAGGAGTTTGAGTGCTTAGGCAATTTGGAGGAGCACTCACACCTGACCGTTAGTGAAACGAGGGTAGGCACAGAATTAATGCGTGTTACGTTCTTTCAGGTGACTTCAAACGACCACTTGTTGCCGGTAGTCTAAGGTATAGGACCTGGCGTTTTGAGGAAGTACTTCCTCGTACGAGTAGTGACAACTACAAAATACAGATGGGTTTGATCTATTTGCCAAAACAGTCACGCCGTTTGAGTGTTACCTAGCTCAAACCATCTGCATTGTCTTTTCCCAACTATGTTGGGGTCAGCTTCCAGTCTAACCGGATGCAGCTGAATACCAGTATTTATATGGAAAGACTGCCTATCTGACCTCTTCAACCCAGTGACTGGGTAACACGATACCCCTTGGTAAGACTGATTGTCAGACTTTCGGGCTTCTGATGACCAGTAACGACTGCCAAAGATATATTAAAAAATACTTTGGATAATTCAAAGCTTTCACTTTCAGATCTCTTTTTATTTTCAAACAAGATATTCTTTACATAATATAAGGTAACAGACTTAAAATAATAAATAACATAATGAATAATAATAGTATGTACTTACATATTATAAATAAAAAATAATAAAAGAATAAAATGTCCAATCGGTGTAATAGTGCCCAAAAGGGTGGCAGCATTGCCACGTTGTATGGCGACTATTAATTATCAATTTAAATCACTTCGGTCAGACAAAGTTTAAAGCTACTAGCAAATGAGATAGTGTGAATGTTTCCTAGCCAAAATCATCCTTCAGGACGTATCAGGACTGCAAAGGATACAATAGAATATTTCTTACAATCTTGTGACTACATTCTCTCCTAGCTTATAACCTAGACTCTAATTCAGGTGTAAAGGCTACAATGGTTGCCATCGTTCACTATTACGTCCTGCACATTCGATACTGTTTTACTGCCGCACACTGACGGCCCTTTGTTCAGCGACAATAGCCCTTCGTTACGAGGTTAATTACTGGGAAGTTTCTAGGGCTCGCTTTACAGCACCCGGCAGAAATATCATTAGTGCAACTTTTATAATTGAATGTTTTGGTTACTGTTCAACTGTAAATTAATGGCTTTTACGGTTTCATTCAAGGAAACTGTTAAGAGAAAATGTGGGTTTTGCGCAATTAATGTTGTCAAATATTATTCTCTCCATGTAAAATACTGGTTGGTATATTCAACTGCATCCGGTTAGACTGGAAGCCCTCTCCCCCCCCCCCCCCCCCCGAGTAGGGAAAAGACTTTCAGATGATGATGATGATAAAATATTGCTGTTGTTGTTGGTTGCGTGGCATCATCTACATCGACAGATGCGAACTCCACTCACGCCATCCAAATTCCTGCATCGCGCAAGCATAGTTTACCGCGCTACTAGCACATTATATATGTCGCAGCCAACTGGTTTAATAAGCCGTTCCAACCCAATGGTTGGAACAGAAAATTCCTATTATCCTTAGAGACCTATTGAGGTCTCTAACAAAGTTGATTCACGACAATTGTCAGTTTTTAACTAATAACCTTTTTCATCAGGTTTGGCCTGTTTGCGAACGAACCTATAGTGGTTCCGTAGTGAAATGTCAAAAACAGAACTCTTTAGAAGACGTCGTGAGATACTTCAGCCACATTGCCGGCAGAGGTACCAACAATGGAAAGTCTGATGGTAAGATAGAGAGCAAAAGACCTAGAGGCTGAAGCCTAAAACGGTTGTCGGACCAAATATCTGAGCGACTGGAGATGCCTATCAGCGCCGCACTCCACCAGGCCACTGATCTTAGCAGATGGAGAAAAACCGTTGACAATTCGAAACGGAGTCACGATTCTCAGCAGTGAGAGAGCTATAGAGAAAAGATAATGACGTCATGTCTTGTCGTCCGTCTGACCGTTCGGATGTCACACAGCCATTTTACTGAGAAACTTCTTTTGCGGTCGATAAAATCAATACTGTATGGGTAAACATTCATACCAACTACGGAACCCTTCACTGTGTGTAGTCCAACACGCACTTGGCCGTTTATGGTTCACTTCCCATTACAATATTCTATTAAACTTCGCTAATCTTCCAAAGAAGGCATTTATTTTCCGTTACTTACTTCCCCTTCCTACATAATTTGTTTTTAATGAAAAAAGTGCGCAGCCGCGAGGTTGTTGAGGAAAGTTTTCGGTTCCTAACAAACAGCTATATTTTTTCTTGGAACGAGCAAATGAATACAATAATTTATGACTTTTGAACTTATTCATCCTTTTTGTGCTTTAATTTCATCGTAAGGTAAGCTTACAACTCTGGCCGAACTGAAACGGGCGAGCACGACAAAATTCGCTCGTGACGATTGTGTCAACTTAGTGCGTATACACACGAGCGGCATGCGTCAACAGCGGAGGCACCTGCTGCGCCCGTCGTCGTCGCCCGCGTGTCTGCTTACTTGTATCGAAGTGTTCAAAGTCGCGTAAATGTCTAGTCATTAAAACAATCGACGCTCGCAAACAATAAACACATAACTCATTCACATCGATGTTTAGCTTTAAAGTCAAATTATTGGGATCGTGAAAATCAACCATGACTGGTTAGCTAAAAGCTTTCAACACTCTATGGTCTGTGTGGGTTGCCATCCATTAGAGCCGGCTTTGTTAGGATTGGGTTACACTAACGTAGTTTTACTAATACCTAGTGAAATGTATGTGGGATTTTAAAAGTTTTGTGTTGTTAGCTATCAAAATTCATTTATTAAAATTACGCTGTGAGTCGACGAGAAGGTAGCTGTGACAGACAGGATGCGGAAGGCGGAAGATATGGTATTGTGACAAAGCCTGGAAGAGCCTAAAGCCTCTCCTAGTCTATTTGCAGTCCACTGCTGGACTAAAGTCTAAAGTCTAAAGGACTGCAAATAGACTGAGTTAAATGATTGGAAGCCGTGAGTCAGCATTTTTTGAACGTCGTTAAAATTCCATAAATCAGTCCCCCAAAAGGGGAGCAGCGGCGTCCCAGTGGTAATGGACGCGACATCCGATTTGTAGGTCGTAGGTTCGAACCCAGACAGTCGCTTTACTTTGTGTAAATTATTTCATCACCACTGCTCTCAAAACGGTGAAGAAAAACATTGTGAGGAAAACGGCATATCCTAGAACCAAAAATTTGAAGACATGTGACATCTACCAACCCACACTGGGCCCGCTTTGTGGGTTACGGCCCACTCCCTCACCGAGAGAAGGCCCTGTATCCCAGACAGTGGGAACATTATACTTATAGGCTTATTATGTTAATATTATTGTCCCCGAAACACCCGATCTTCACTACTTCCTATAGTATTTTATGAATATCATGTGTCGCTACAAACTTCTCAGTATCTCTATTCCTCTGATGCGATAAAATAAATACTGGAATAAAAAAGAAACAAATTTACATAAAAGTATTAAAACACAACCGATTGTTCTATTGCAACAAAAAGCAAGTCGACCATCTTCTATGACAAATGCCCAATGAAGTTATCATCATCATCTTTTGGGGTCAGCGCAACATTATTTTTGTTCTCTATTAGTCGTAATCGCAAAAGCGGTAATGGACGTCAGATTGTAAGTAGGTCAGATTCCATGCACCTGTTATGGTGAGTTAGTTATGGTTTCTGGTACACTTACACACATCATTATACGGTAGTTACAATACCCATATCATCTTTAATACCTACAGTCCATCCATTGTTTCTTTGGTCTTCCCCTAATCAAAGAAGAAAAACCAAAGAAATTATATTACGGAGATCAACAGCATAATCCATTAGCCAACTTTATTGGACTAACTTGATTGATTTATTGAACCATAAAACGGCCCCTTTTTATCAACAACCTTCAGAATTTGTTTCTTTGAAAATTAACACAAATTAAACGAACGTAAACTTGATACAAAATTAATTTAACGAAACTCCGCAAGTAACCGTAATACAAGAATAATGAACAAGAGCGTTTAATAAAATCAAACTTAGTTCATCTCACCTAAAGTTGGAAATTAAACTTTTTGGAAGCAATCAATTATATCCATTATCCGGTCCCTTGAGGTTAGGATACACTGGCGAGATCTAACTAGGTCTATGCAGTAAATTAAAATGGAGAAATTATATTCTGTTAACACGTTCAGTGCCGGGAGCCCTCCTGGAGGGTTCACTCAAATCGCATATGGGATGCCGGGAGCCCTCACGGAGGGCTCATTTTAAATGTACGTTTTTCTTAGCGAATATAGCATTATAAACTATGAAAATAAAATTAGTCGTATATTTTAACAAGATTTATTAGTATAATCGTTGGTTTTCAAATACCAGCATTTTTATTTTCAAAAATAATTGGGCGCTAGGATGCCCATATTTCAGGGATGGTAAACCGTTTTACGTTTAGGTACAAATATTCACTAAAAATAAACATATTTATTTTGAGATTATAAATTAAGAGGTTGAGTTTATAAATAGAAGCTTCAGCATCAAAAGGGTAAAAACGAACACCCATGGTGCAACTTCGTTTGACTGTCAGTCCGTTCGTTTGTACAGCTGCTCATTTCAGGAGCATACTTCGCTACATACAAGTCGTTTGGTTTTGTCATTAGAGTATTATATTATCTGTGGTCATGTATACAATGTGTAACATAATTAACGCAAGACCTCATACACCCCAATTAGAGTAGGTATTGAGTTGAAAGCATAATACGATGACCAAAAATTTTTTTTTTAAAGTTAACTTCTATTATTATTAAGAAAATCGTGTTGACCGTAACACTATTTTATGCATTTAAAATATAGTCTTATTGCTTTGAAATAACATTTAATTTTCTTGAGCTCAATCACCGGTCAGTATGGCAAAATCACTGACCTCTAATAAACAAGCTTGTGTAATACCTGGTCAGTGGGCAAATTACATAATTTAAAAAAAATGTCTTTCCTCAAAAATGCTTGGAAATTTGAGCATTACTTTGACAACCTTTTTTGAGATAAATCGAAATTGCTGTACAGGGGGCTAGAAAGGCTACTTTGGCAGAATCATGAAATAATTCATATCACGCAATTTCATCTGTATGACAGTTTTGTATGGAGATTCGTAAAATGCTATAGGTACACCTCTGCCTAACCCTTCAGGGATATATAGGTGTGAAACTGTCAAACAGATGAAGTGCGTGATAAGAATTGTTTTATGATTCTGCCAAAGTGGCCGTTTTAGGCCCCCTGGCCACATACATGCGAGCAGCGGCCGGCAAAAGTTGTATGAAAATCCATATCTGTCCTGGTTTAGCGGCCAAATAAACATAGTAGGTAAACTCATATATGTCGTGTTATTTAAAAATGGAACGATCTTTTACTCCAAAACATGGCAACCAAGGAAGTAAAAAAAAAAAAAACAAATTATCACTTTAACGCGGGAAAAAATATTGTTGTGCGTTGTTCGTCATTGATTTTGAAAGTAATTGTATTTTAATTTCCGCGCATTATTTGAGAAAAGTACTATACAAGCCTTGGCCACAACTAGGCATTGATGGACGAACGTGTAAATGTGGGCCGAGGCGAAGCCAAGGCACACATACGTAAGTCGTAAGTTAATAAGCTGTTACAAAATAATAACGTTTTATTACTTAAATATTAATATTGCATAATGTAACTGTTTAAAAAAATATAACATTGCATGAAAATTTCAGAAGAGGTTGGACACCCCTGTCACGGGATCAAAGCGAGCGATTATACTTTTTCTTCATTTTTATATTTTTTATATTTCACGTCTTCACGCCACTAGCACATGTAAATACCCCCAGAGATACTAATTAAAGCAACAAGACCTTCTGAAAACACTAATTTATTTCTTTTTATAGTGTTTTATAATACGGTTTCAAACCTAATGCCGACGACCCTCCTCGAGGGTTCACTTTAGCGCAAACGTAATGCCGGTGACCCTCCTGGAGGGTCCATTTGCAATATGTATGGCGGCATGGCGTATGAGCTCTATGAAAAGTGGGCGGAGTCGAAAGTGTTAAGTAAGCCCAGGTGAACACGGGCGCGTTTTACCAACTGCGATTTTTTTTCTCGCACTGGATTTTCAACGCACTATACTTAGCGCCGAGACATAGACTTATAAAAAAAGATGGATTCCGCGCCACGCATATCGAAAGTGAAGCACCGTTCCGATATATGTGTGCGTGATTGACGATTGACGCTGTCGTGTCACATAATGGCGGCCGGTCGGCATACTATGATGTAAATGTGAGCGTGATGCGTGTTTGTACAAACTCATCAGCATTTATACGTCCGTGCATACGTGGGCTAACGATAAATTATTTTTTCTTTCCCTGTTGCTATTACTGCATTAGTTCTGAAAGACTCAAACTTTTATTGCCAAATAGCTGTTTGTTTTCTATTGTTTTTTTTTTCTATTTTGATGCCGATGATGTGTTTTCTATTGACCGATATCAACACACAACACAAATTGTGCTTTCTTGCTAGCTGGCGGATTTGTGATCCCAATTGTTGTTGTGGGGATCTACATCGCCACATGCGAACTACGCAGCATACTGACGTCACGTGAAATTCTGCATCGCGCAATCAGAGTTTACTGCGCAACTAGCATTTATACAACGTCTCGACATCAATCGTTTAGCAGTTACCCACCAGACACAACACCCGTCTGGTCAGAGGATCCACCCTTTCCTATGGAGGATGACTGAACTTTACACCCTGTTCCGCATACCCCTATATTGTCATTAACTTATAAAACGTGAACATACCACTGCTCATTTTCTTGACTGATTTCCCTAGTTATCTGGAGCTGATAGCTGGCCGCTATAAAGAGACCAGACCAAGTTAATGGACAGCAAATTCTATCCGTTTATCAAGCATACTGGATAATAACATTATTTATTAAATTAGAATTTACTTAAATTGTGATTTTATAAATTGTGTTAAATATTATGTGTCAACCAACACGTTCTACAGTTATGAAATTAATAGTCTACTAGTTTCTTAATCCGATAATGTAAACTACGCCTTACTGATTAAACGGCCCAAGAACTCCAAGTTTTAAATAAAACACTGACAGAAAATTTGTTAATTAATTTTAATATTAGGTATGTACGAGAATTATTTTTCAACGTTTCGAATTACCAAACGGTTTTCCGGGGGCTCGTTTTGATTAAATCTCCTTGTTATTGTTTTAACGATATTGTACATTTCAAGTATAATTGGATTTTCTGTGGCATTAAAATGAACATTTCTAAAGGTGGTATTAAGTACTTAGAGATTAATGGCTTTGGAACTTTGAAAGAAAGATACAGTAGTAGGTTTATTTGTAACAAAAACACGTGCATACAAAAAGATAATTAACTCGAATAATAAAGAAAACGATAAACAAAATATACAGGAAAGGAATGTAAAAAGACCTATCACATGAGCTGTCAACTGCGCATTCTATACGTATCAATAGGTAATAGGTAATACGGGCTGTTGTCCGCAGCTCCACGTCAATGCGCGTATTTTGCGTGCGGGTGGGAATTTCGATTATTCGATCCACCCCAGCTCCTCAAGGAAGGCCAGCAACGCCTTGATGTTACTGACCGTCTCACGTAGGGTACCTGGGTTACCGAAGTACTTTGCCCTGTACGTGGCGACCACCGGGCAGTTTAGAAGCACGTGTGCCGCTGTCTCGTCGTCCTCCATGCAGGCTCTGCACAGCGGACTGTCTGTTACTCCTATGACAAAGAGGTGTTTATTAAATGACCCATGGCCGGTTAAAGCTGCAGTAACTATACGCAGCTTTTGTTTAGTTAGACGGAGAACCTGTTTCGTGAGGCGGCCGTCCAAAGTGGGAAGTGCTTTGCTTTGTTCCGTCCAAAGTTTACTATGTTGGTCTCTGGTGCGTTTCCTTACCAGAGTGCGTATATACATTCTATACTTATCAAATTAAGTAACTTTGTGCAAAAATAATTTCTGCGAAACACTTTTTTTTGGGCGTGAAAACATCGCAGTCTACGCATCGACATCGCTAGTGCGCAACATAACACAACAAACATTGTGCTTATGGTTTTATGCAACGGTACCAGGGTCGTGGGAGTATTTAAACTTGTAAATTATATGATTGTTGTTTTCGTAAAAAAAGGCCGGAAAAGTTGGAATTTTGACCTTCAATATCTCCGAAACCAGAAGGGTCTCAGATAATGGTCCAGCCAGCACAAAAAATAAAAATTACCATGTCGGGGAGTACAAGTGACTCACGGGGTTATTTAAGAGGGTTATCTTTATAGACCCGTTATCTACAATCACGAGCACAAAACATAGCAGTAGAAGTTGTCGGCAACTGCACATATCTTGACTCGAAACGTGTCTTTTTCAGAAAGAAAGATTTTTTTGTAAATCTCCTTCTAATAAAAAGCAATACTATCAAAATCTGTTTCAACTCTCGATCCCAGTACATTTCGACACTACATTCGACTATCGCTATTCAGTCGGATTCAATCGGATAAGTACGTACAGCCGAGCACAGTGCACCAAACACTCCAGGACACAGAATTGACAGGTGCAGAAGGTCGAGTACATTCAATGAACACGCTGGCACACATACACATTCTTAATATACAGCAAGCGTACTCGGTGCTGGCATTCGGTCGAAAAAGACTGTGACACAGTAGACATGCATATATACCTAGTTATTATTTTAAAACTGTATCAACTTGAAACCAGAGAAGTGGTGGCCCTGTGCAAATTATTTCATTACCACAGCTCTCAAAACGGTAAAGGAAAACATTGTGAGGAATCCGGCATGTCCTAGAACCAAAAATTCTAAGACGTGACATCTACAAACCCGCACTGGGCCCACGTGATGGATTACGGCCCACTCCCTCTCATCGACAGGAGGCCTGTGTCCCAGCAGCGGGAACGTTATAGGCAGATATCAACTTGGAACAATGGTCCAATGGACTTAATTACTCACACATGCAATGCGTTTACATGAAACCTAAGTAAGCATGCTTCATGTAGGTAACTAGTTATTCGGAGCAGCTTCGAGACAAGTGTTTACGTTTTGTCTAGTGTATTTTAATTAAAAAATTTGGTTGTGATAGCCCTAACACCCGTTGGAGCTTAGTTTTTGTGTTCCCGAAAAGGGACTAGTTGAAGAATTGGTCTTTATTGTACTGTGACTGAGATCTCCGTTAAATACGGAGATCTCAGTCACTTCCGCACTTAGGGACGTGGCCAGGTTTCGTATGTCGCCGATCTTCTGCACCTATCCCATCTGTGCGCGAGCTTTACACATAGGACTTGTACTAACAATAGCAGTAAACGACTCGACGTTGCAAATCGTGTCGCGTTCCACGCGAGTACATCATAAGTCATGATTTTGGCTGTAGCTACTGGTAGATCTGATAGTTGGTAGATATCGTGGACTGGCCATGTTTGTCGAAGGACCGATGGCCGGTGGAGCAGAGGTGTCCTTGAGTGGTGACCGCATATCGGCAAGCGTAGTTAACGAGATACCCCCCAGCTAGATGCACCGACCACCTTATGTACCTGGGACATAATGGATGCGGAAGGAGGAGGACAGGGTGTTGTGGCTGCGATAGGCTGAGTTGATTGAGATACATACCTTGCCTACTACAAAATGTTGAGCACCTCTGCCTTAGAGCTTTGCTCCTAGTATCGACCCACTACGATTCACAAACTATCGCATATGCTTACCATTACGATGTTATGTAATCAGAACTATCCATGTAACTTTAACGCTGGAAGCAGCATAGTGAAAAAATTTAACTTCATCTTTGAATAGTTTCTGGCATAAAACCAAGTTCCTACTGGAAGTGTATTGTAAGTGAGCAAGCAAGTAAGGTTACTTATCGATAGATAGAATAAGAAAAGCATCCTTACTGCTACGACATAAAGGCCCTGTCAATGTTTAATTGACACACTGACAGCTATAAGTGTAAGCTTCTTATTTAAGCCGCGTATTCACGATCAGAATGTCTAAAACCATTCGTAGATCCTTGCAATGCAACTATCAAGTATAATGATTGCCGTGAATTTGATAAAAAACTCTGGGCAATCATTCCAATTTATACTTTAAGTTACCGAGCTATGATTTACTTTGCAATGACTTACTAATTGTTTTACTTAGGTCATGTAACTCTAATACCTTACTTGCGCCATCACACGAATTTCATTTTTCATCTATGTAAAACAATCAGTCAGAAGCCCGAAAGCCTGACAACCAGTCTTACCAAGGGGTATCGTATTACCCAGTAACTGGGTTGTGGAGGTCAGATAGGCAGTCGCTCCATGTAAAATACTGGTATTCAGCTGCATCCGGTTAGACTGGAAGCCGACCCCAACATAGTTGGGAAAAGGCTAGGCAGATGATGATGATCTATGTAAAACAATCTATGCATATAAAAGTGGAAGCTGCTTTAACATTAAAATTAGTAGCCAAATTAAAATATCATGCACCTAATAATACTCAAATAGGTCAAAAATTATTTGAACATTAGCCTCGATTCAAATAATTAAAAGCACAATTTAGTAGCGAATCATTTTCGTTAATTAACTTTGGGTATAAATTTATGGGCTAAGCCCGAAGCGTTATTAAATATAAGGGTTTGTGTACGTGACCAGCTAATACTGATACAATCTTTATGCTGTTAATTCCAAAATTACTTTCTTTTATTCTATAATAAAGTAAAATAAATTCAATCTAGGGTGTTATTTATTATATTTCAAACACAACATCATTGTGAAGAAATTAATTATGGTGTCCAATTTAACACAAGAGGGGCCACCATCATTTGATAGACCTGGGAATTTATTTGTTCATAATTATTATCAGGATAGAGTAGTTCGTGCATTACAAATATGCCCGAAAAACATTTCTAAAAACTGTGTGAAGTCTGAAACCAATTTGGCTAGTACCTATATATTCGCCAATCCATCCAACCATTCGTACGACTTGCTACGCTTGAAGGAATCGCTCCATCAGTCGTCGAGTCACTGGGGCATTCCTCGATCGCGTGCAGTCGCCCTAAGGACCGGGATATTGAATTGGCTACTCCGGGTTTCAAATAACGTTTCACAGGAAATGGCAAACGGTTAATATTTTGTGAATTAATTTGGCGTTTGATATAAAATTGCGTTGAAATCTGAGATAGCCATTTTATTGAACAGTTTGTAAAATGTTAATTAAAAGTAAAAATGTTAGCAATTTAGGATTCCGTGTTTAGATAAGCAATCCAACAATTTGATCTCTTATTTACTGTTGAAGTCATTTGTTTCTCAAAAAGAATAGAATTCATTTATCAGGAGAAATACAAGTCAATTTTAGGTATACTTCATTTGGTGATGGACTTATGAAGAACTGTAAATAGTCAAGACATAGCGCTGCGAACAATACAGTGAAGAATGCCAAAACTACACCTCCGCTCTGTACCTACACGCTCACACGCACACATTTACAATCAAACTACACCTCACTAAGTGCACAAATGTTAACGAAAGCGGCTTCACTTTACTGTTGACAGCCCTCTCTGTCTTGGTTTTTTATTTGGTCTGAGGTAGTAGATGAAAAAAATATTTGAGTAGTTGCACAAATACTTTTTTCTTACACTGCTGTGGGTAACCAGAAAAAGTTAGTTAGTAAATAGAAGGACCATCAAAATGCCAGCTGTTACACTTTTCAGGATTGAAAATTCATACTGATCAAGTAGATACTTGAATCAGTTTTTAGTTACACGTCATTCTTCAAAATAAAAAAAGAACACACAAACCAACATAAAATAAAAGGTTTCCGTATCAACCGTTTGCCAACTAAACCATAAACTCTTCTAAATACTAAAATACATAAATTCTCAACCATGAAAATGTTATTCAGTACCACCAGCCACCGTAAATTCTACATTTTACGAGTAAAACCAGGGAAATATGTCAAGCGACTATTAAAAACGAAGCTGTTATTGTGGGACCGTGGCCGCCGAGCCACTCATAAAACTCACCAGATCAAATTTAATAATATTATTTAATAGCATACAAAAATGACAAGTTAACTGACCTAATATCGTAGGGTTAATTAATGTCGATAAGAAAATAAGTTTATTTATTTAAACTTTTCGCACACATAAAAGGTGCAAAGGCGGACTTTTAATGCCTTAAGCATTCTCTACCAGTCAACCAATCAAATTGGGTGGTGAAGAGATTAGATGGCAGGTGCTTTGGTTGAGAGGAACAATGACAAAAAAACGGGCCAAGTGCGAGTTGGACTCGCACACGAAGGGTTTCGTACCACCAAACAATATTTAACACTACATATAAAATAACGGCAAAAAATCACGTTTGTTGTATGGGATTCGGATTATCACAAAAAACATTGCTAAATCGGTCCAGCCTTTCTCAAGTGCTCTCAACCAACGAACAGCATTTATTTTATTATATTACTACCTGTTACCCGCGACTTCGTCCGCGTGGAATTTAACAAATAAAAATATTTTTCTAAAATAAAAGTAGCCTAAGTTACTCCGTATTATATCAGCTATCTGCCAGTGAAAGACCCTTCTAAATCGGTCCAGCCCTTTAAGAGGTTAGTCGAAAAAAAAATACAGACAGACAAAAATTCAAAAAACTGTTATTTTGGTATATTATGTACCGTGTAAACATCCATAAGCATTTAGTAAAGAGCGGTTATTTTAATATTACAAACAGACATTCCAAATTTATTTATTTTAAGATTTTATAATAGATAGATTTATATGCCCAACTCGTCATCCATCATCTAGTTGCAAGATATGTAGGGTAGTGGATTACAGCTACCCTAATCATAGAGAAGAGGCTCGTATCCTCTTGGATACGTGGGAAAAATATAGGCTGAATATGCTATGATAAATGGTTGTTTTAAGCCAACAGCATCAGTCCAATAACTGTGAAGCGCGTCGCCTATAAACTTTATTATTGAACACCTGAAACACCAATTAGTTTGCCGATACATTAGATAAAGTTGAAAAGTTTCACGAGCAAGTAATTTCACCGTCCTTTCACGTTTGAAACTGGAACAAAGCGACAAAGTTTGGTTGTACAAATTGGTATGATGGATGGTGCTCTAGTACTTTTCTAGAACTTTCCAGAAGGCGCAGAGGTAAAAGTTAGTACTAAGATATCATTTCGAAAATAATAACTTCACGCCTGTAATCCCTGAAGGGTCGGGCAGAGCTACCTATAGTACAGATATTCTATTTCACGAAGTCCGTTCGGCTTTGATTGTAGTGACGTATCCCGACAAGCGCGCTTGTATGTGTTACACGAAACTGAGCGCTCTCGAGGTTACGCACACAAAAACAATGCGCATGCGCACGCTTGACAACATTCATAGCCAAACGGACTTCGTGACATAGAACATCTGTACTAACACCCACTTTTCTCCTCTTATGAGTCCCATGCAATAGGGGGCGAGCCGATTGCCATCAAATGCGCTCAAATCCAGACCCGACTCCGGATCCGACCGCTACTGAGTTTTTTTTTTTTATGGAAAGAGTCAACAACACGTTGCCCGACCTGGCCATCGAGCACGACCTCATGGTCAGCACTTCAACAGTAGGCAAAATAAGACAGGTAAATAATGGGAAAATAATATTATTATGAAGATATAAAGCAAAATCCCACACCAGTTTGTACAGGGAAAGCTAAAAGGTATCGGTTTTTGAAATTCTAACTAGATTTCCAAATCCAAGTACATTTTTCATAAACATCAAAGGTAACTTGCCAGCCGGAATTAGTTTCGATCCGTATCGGGGCCGAATCCGATAACTACGTTAGAATCTGGGCCGGACAGGCTGAAGCGAACGCAATGGGAGGTAGAGAATAACGTAACTAAGTTAGTACCTCAGAACTATTAGCTGTGGGGATTCGAAGCAAAATCCAGTTGCCTACTAAATTCCCACGGAATTCCTTCTTCTACCACGAGTTGAGAACACTCCCTCATCTTCAATTTATCGCGGTATTTCAGAGTGCTTCAGACCCTATTAATCAAGTAAAAGTAAAGTAAAATTTTATTGTCACAAGCATAGACTTCTAAAAAAAGATGGACTATCGAAAGTGAAGCACCGTACCGATCTATGTGTGCGTGATTGACGATTGACGCTGTCGTGTCACGTAATGGCGGCCGATCGGCATACTATGATGTAAATGACTTGTTGAATGGTACATTCGTACTGACTGGTATGTATGAATATACAGCGAGGAAAGTTTTGTAGTTCATATGAGCTTCTATAATTACTAACGTGACGATATTATTGTGGACGTCCACGTCCATAAAATGTGTACCCACACGTTATAGGGTTATCGTGGTCGGAAATTTAAAGGCGTCTTTATCTATATTTCCATACATTTAATTCCCTAGGAAAACATCGTGAGGAGACATGTCCTATATAAAAAAATCGAAGACATGTGACATCTACCAACCCGCACTGGGCCCGCGTGGTGGATTATGGCCCACTCCCTTTCACAGAGAGTAGGCCTGTGTCCCAGCAGTGGGAACATTATAGGCTGATTATGCTTATGCTTTACTTCCCTGTGCGTCACGTTAGAAATTACAGAAGCGCACAGTAACTGCGTTAGTTAAGTAGATTTTGCGTTACACGACTTTGAGCTTAGTTTTTTTGCTCTAAATAAGTTTTTAGTACACTGAACTGCCTCACATGTATAAAAACGGAGGAGAAGGAATCATTGGACATCCAAAATCCAAAAGTGTCCAAAAAGCTGCCAGCTATAATACGTTCTCCACTTTATAGCTTATAATTAATTATGTTTACATAATGTATTACTGTAAGTGACGTATATAATGACATAGTTAGGTTGGTTGGTATGGTTAGGCAGGGGTGTACCTTATAGTACACCCACATTTCGTCAATTATGATTAAGTCTCATATAAAAGGGGGCGAGCCTGCCATCAACCAGGCACAAAACCAGACTTCGGGCTGCTACTGAGAAATTCCGGAAAGAAAACCAAAATAACACTTTGCCCGACCCGGAAATCGAACCCAGGACCTCCTGCTCAACACGCAATGTTAGTTTCTGTTGTTCTTACAACGGTTTGGCGAAACACCAACTGGATTTTCAAAGAAACCTTTATTGTGAATGGATCGGCATTTTTTCTTCCCATTTGTTCTTACAAATTGGCTCAATAATCCCATTTACAGAATAAATAGTTTTATTCTATTTTAGTTAAAGGTCGAACTCGATACTCGATTTGAAAACGACCTTCGTAGATTCACTTATTTCCACGAAATGATTCTTGGTAAAAACAACCTTTTAGTTGACTTTCTCTCTGGAATTTTAGGGAAATATTTAGCAGATCCTCTAAAAACTTATGGACCTTTTAATAAAAGTTTTAGTTCTAAAAAAGTGTTCTACTTTTTTAAATTAATGAAGAGAATAATCATTGAGCCTCTGATCTTTTCTGAACTGAAACTGCAACGGAAACTGGACTGGTGAATGCTAGATTAGATAATCAAATTGGTTAGGTTAGCATAGTACTGTCATCACACAGACGCGGTGCCGCGGCAGCGGCCGACAAGCGCTGCATCCAAGTTGGTCACAGTTACTTGGAAGCTTAGTATTTTTCGAACCCCAAAATAAGAATTATTTGAGATTCACGAAAAAAGGCAATAATATTTTTAAGAGTGCATAATGGGTTATTAAAGGTTCGATTGAATTATTACATGCTATTTTTAAGATACCTACATTACGGGGTATAAATTATTTTTCAAAATAATGTATTGGAATAAATCAAACACATTTTTACACTAGGGTGATCCTAGTTTAACAATTACAAACATTAAAACATGTAAGAGATTTGTAAAATTTTGTTGTAAAACTAATCTAACAATTTATTTAAACGAAACAATAGGTAATATTATATAAAATTAGAATTACAATATTTAAATTTCAATAACTTTATCTATGCCAATAACAAAATATCTTGTACTTTGTTTTGGATTTTAAAATCAAGTGCTGATTAAAACATAATTATTTTTATAAAATCTTAATACATATATTTACCTAACTATCACAAAATAAACCTTAACTACATACTAGATCCAATCATTAAAATTAAGCTCGCTACATTTTTCTTAATAATACTTATTTATAATCACTTTAACAGTTCTAACAAATAGGTAAGTTCTAAATCCAGCATCTTAAATACGTAACAGACTTTCAATCACAAACTGAAGGATTTTGAAGGAAATTGCTAATCCGAAACGATGGATTAGCAATATTGTTGAATTGTCAAAATGATAAAAACATTGCAAGTAAGTTACGCAATTATCAAGCTGCTTTTTTTAAATCGTTTTTTTAATGATTTATTTTTTGAGCTGTAGGAGCTAGAAAATAAGATTTTTTTAAATTTCCAGCGTCTAAATAAACATTGAAAACTTAAATTAATTTTGTAAGCAAGTTTAACACAGTAGCGTTTCTTGTTAGATTCTTGTTGTGTCCGTTTTACTTGAGTTGTACCAACACCATGAAGTATGTTACTACGGCACCGAGCACCTGGAATTATAATGCCTTTAATTATAATTATTTACGTGAAATTGTCTCCTTTTTTTAATGAAAAACACCGAGCAGGATAAATTGATACTGCTGATGATGAAAGCCACCATTAACGACTGATAACCGACAGATAGTGGATACTACAGAAAACAGGCCTTGGGACTAAAATCTTCCTCACGTAAAGGTTCAACAGTTTGCTTCAAAAGATTGTCAAACAAACTATCATTGAAATGATAAGAATGCAAAATCATCTTCATTCTCTTGCCTTATCCTCATCATCATTCTTTGTATAAATATTTCCAACACCACTGCTTTGAAAACGGTGAAGGAAACCATCGTGAGAAACCGGCATGTCCTAGAAACAAAAATTTGAAGACGTGACATCTACCAACCTGCACTGGGCCCGCGTGGTAAATAAAAGCCCACTTCACCTCCCCGGAGAGGAGGCCAGTGTCCCAGCAGTGGGAACATTTATGCTGATTATGCATGCTTAGTCCTTATCCCAATTTATTTGGGGTCGGTGCAGCATGTCTTCTTTTTCCATACTTCTCTATTATAAATACTCATCGTTTCAGTAGTCACCCCCTGTCTATGCATGGCATGCCTACTACTGGTTGGAGGCTCGCGGTGACGCAGCATCGGGCGACGGCGGCGGCTGAGCTGCTCGCGCGTCCTCCCGCTCCGAGCTGCGCGTCACTTGAAAATCTTACCACGACCAAGACACTGCTTTTGTTTTTTATTTAACTTGTATTCGTGTATTACACCAGATTGTCATTTAGTCCACGTATTTTATTTCTTCGCTCCTGTAGCGGAACAGTCGACGTGGAATCGTCAACACCCCCTTTCAGTAGTCCTATCATCGTTCACACAGTTCATCCATCGCTTTTTCGGTACTTCCCTACTCATAAAGCTATTTTCCTCTTTCCTCCGCATCACCATGACATAACAACCAATATGCCGACATTAAATTAAAAAAATAACATATTACTTACCGAAGCAAACAAATCAAGTGATACAGTAAAGAACTTGGCTCCGGAAATACTCATGGCCTTCTGGCATTGCTGGCACACGATCTGCACGAAGGTCTTCGCCTCCTCGGAGCCATCGTACCACTGGCAGGAGTAGGCTGCTTCCATTACTGATGAACTCTGGACAGCGAGAAATAAATACATACAGAGCGTTTACGCCACGCCGTACGGCATTTCATACCAAATTTCAAGCCCTTGTTTTTCGAAATGAATGAACCGATTTTAATGAAACTTCCTACGCATAAACAGGATATAAAGGTCTAAAAAGTTACTTAAGAACATTTTCGAAATGTCTTATTTAAAAAAAGGTAACTGGAAATATCTGTTTCTATGAAAACTTTAAAATCGGTCTAATTTGGCTGTAACACAATTTTTTTTTTTAATATTTAATCCAAAAATTACTTACCTCTTCAATAAGCCTATTTCCGAAGATACAGAAGTGGAACACTTGACCAAGAGTGTAGCTCAGGTAGCCGATTGTACTGAAGGCATACACGTTGATTCCGTTGATCTGAAACAAGTAATAAGGACGAAATTACCTACTAGGAGCATATTGTTTGGGACGGACCAGGGTTTTTTGGAATGTAGGACAAAACTTCGGGACGAACGAAGAATAAATCCTAGATAACCCTGTTTGTCTTTTTTTTTTTTGTTTCACACACAATGGTCTACTTGAAGGACTAAGGCTGATTTCACAGCTGGAGACCCGTATGGGCCGACCGTACGAACGAAGACACACGTATGGCATTAGAACATCGTTTCACAGAGACGCGGATTGGTCCGTACGCGACCCGCTGTACCTGCTCCCGAGTACGGTCGGCCCGTACGGGTCTCCCGGACAGCTGTGTAACCAGCCTTTTTTTTTTTTTTTAAGGATGGGAAATCATCACATGACCCCTCCCGCTCTGGGTGGAGCGGAAGGGAGTGTCAGACTCTTACTGAATAAAACCCATCCGTGTTCCTTCCTTAGCCCTGTATGTTCCGGGGCAGCGGTAACCCTTTCGGACAATCCCGCTGCCCGTGAAACCAGCCTAAGTGCGGAAACCAAACCCATAACAAAGAACCGTTTGATTTTCTAGGTAAACAGACACAGACACAGCAATAGGTTGTGTTAATGCTAAAATCCTAGCTAGATAACATAATCCTTGAATAAAACAAAAAGTATCGTTAATTAGGCTAGGCGGTTAACTGAACGGCTAATTTAACCAGTTAACTGCGACATATACACATGTATTTCTTGTTCCCCAATCCCACTCCGTCGCATCGCATCGCCCGCTCGCGCTTTTAACTCGTTTTCGCTTACTGTTCTTTCTGGCTTTTTTTTCTGTTTGCTCGGCTCTTGGGCGGCTTAGAACCTTCCTCAAGAATAATAATTGGGCTATCAAACGGAAAAATATATTTTTCAAATCCGACTGGTAGTTGCAGAGATTAGCGCGTTGAAACAAACAAACTCCTCAGATTATTATTAGATAGTTAAATTATATAGATGACTAGCGGCCCGCCCCAGCTTCGCAAGGGTGCAATTTTTTTTTTTCGAACTTTTTTTTTTTCATTCATACAAACCTTGTCCTGACAATACCGAATACAACAAAAAAAGAATTAGCAAAATCGGTTCAGCTGCTCTTGAGATTTGCGCTTAGCAACACATTTAGCGATTCATTTTTATATTATAGATTACTTGTTCCAGTATACGAAGAAAGGCACATCGTTTCTACAATTCGAAATATTGGACGGATACATACCACATTTTTTTCATAAAAAGAGTAGATTAAAGAAGAAAAGAAAGAAAATACATTTATTTAGTACAGACTAGAAGGCACAGAATACATACATCAGTTACAAAGAATAAACATCAAAATAATAAAGGCCGCGATGTATAAAATTAGCAGGAAAGTGTGCCTCACGGCTGCGCCAAAGAATTAGTAATTATAATGACTATGGGATTCAATGAAAATAGCAAATGGGACCCATCGTTAATACCAAAAAAATGGGATTCAAAAGCAGGATCCAACGAAAATAAATCTTTTGAAGTCGGTCTGGAACCGATCAAGCGACGTAAGAACCGGGGCCGGGCCAATGACCGACCATTACATAAAATGTTTTTACATTTGTCAAACAATTCTTATTCTTATGATATTGAAGGAGAATAGATTGCAGACCCTAAAATCGTTTGGATTGATATCAAAAGATTGATTGATGATGGAGTTAAATAGTAACTAGGCTGTCCGCAGTGAGCCCGCGTGTTATTTTAGACTACAGCGAGGTCTGAGTCCCAGTATTAGGAACATTATTATAGGCTGATTGTGGTATGCTGTCTCAATGTGGACATGTTTTGGCATACGTTTGGCATTTTGTAAGTATGCTATGGGCTCCCACAAGGTGGATCGACGACCTTGTGAAGTCCGCGGGAATTCGTTGGAAGCGAGAAGCACAGAGTTGGTTGAAGTGCCGATCCTTGGGGAGACCTTTGTCCAGCAGTGGACGTCATTCGGCTGAAATTATGATGACGATGTCGAAATACGCTAATAGTTATACAAACCCCCTACCCAAACCCTTAACCTTTAGGGTATTCAAAGGTTTGAGGTTAACAAAAATTACACGGAATATGCCAGCCATGAAAACAATGATCAATAAACTGTTTTTTTATTGGAGGACCTCTCGTATCGGGAAACGTTTTATGGGACGCCCCCCTAGCTAGAAGGACCGATGACCTTAAAAAGGTGGCTAGGACAGACTGGATGCGGAAGACGGAAGCCAGGCCAGCTTGGGAGAGGCCTATGTCCATCAGTGAACTGCGATAGGCCGAGTTGATGGAGGACCTCAAAATCAGGTTACCTTAGTAGCTTGGTATGCCAGCAGAGTGAGAGTGATCGTCGACACCAACATATGGAACAGCAGAGCAGTACCATAAGTGTCACCGATGGAGGCCACCAACCTGAAAAAATAGAATACTATATTAGTTTTTATGTCATTACCTTCGATATTGGTACCAGTGTAGAAGGAAAAGCAGGCGTTGAGGAATCGATTTAATTATTTTACCGAAGGTACCAGCAACACCGAGTTTTTTCCTGCCTTTCTTCTCAGAGTAGTCGGATAGGAAACGCCGACCTATAATAAAATATGATTAATGTGTAAAAGTGTTTTTACAAACCTACTCACAGTAACAAAATCATTTATCATTCAATTAGACCACAGAATTATACCCTGAACGATTAATTTCAGGGAATTATTTAATCAAAATATGTCACGTTTTACTCTTAAATAGTGATTTAAAAAAAATCTGCCATGAATAATTATTATTGTTCGAAAAATTTAAGTAGAATTGTTGCACATCTTTTGTAATGACTGTTTTTTTAAGTTAAAGCCATTGTGCTTTAACTTAACAATTACAAGTAATTTTGAGAATCCTTAACAAGATTATGAAATTGATTGTTATGTTTCGTGATAATGGCAAAGTTCAAGCAAATAACTAAAATCTTTGAACATTAGATAAATTTAGCTAAGATCCCATAGATATCCGATCCAAACCATATCCATGATCCAAACATTCAATTTAGACCACAAACGATTCCAAAACATAATTTCATATTCTGAAGTGTGCAGTCGAAACGCAAATCCTAAGTTCGTAACTTCACACACGATGTTTGCCGAAGTTTGCCGAAGCAGTACCGACTTCCGACCACAGATTATAGGACTCGGGAGAATAGTTTGCGCCGTCCATGGTCACCGGAGGTCAATTAGGTAAGTTCAGTAAGAGGAGATGTACTCGAATATTCGATATAGCTGGTAAATTGTGTTGTCAGGACAATGTCGAAAGTTTTGTTGATAGTCTGACTAGTTTGGTTGAATAGGGAATACGCCTTTTTTTATTAACCATTTAATTTTTGGTCGTTTAAAATAAATGTAGGTCCTGTGTCTTCTAGAAAAGAAAATACACCCGTCAGTTCTCACAATATTCAAAGTTCCTGAAGTTCAAACAAATACTTTGATGGACTAATAAACATTTGTATAAACTCTGGGATTAGTAGGTTCTGACGGTCTGATAGGTAGTTGCTCCATGCTAATTACTGGCATTCAGCTGCAACTGCTCTGTGTCTCGGAAAGCTAAGCTGTTCCCCGGTCCCAGCAGTCATTACTCAGTACTAGTTTTTTTTTAGGCTATACTGTTCCGCTGCTGGGCAAATTCCTCTCCCAAATCCTTCCAGGAACTCTTTTCCCGCGTTTTAACTACATCATAGAGGTAAACTACTGGCGTTGGATTGCATCTGGTTAGACTGGAAGCTGACCCTAACATAGTTGGGAAAAGACTAATGATTATGATGAATTCTGCCTACCCTCTCACTGATTTTCGCAAAGATTAAAGAAACCTACATCAAACGTTTTGAAGTTTAAAAGCTTCATTACCTACAATTAATAATAATAGTCATTGACCATGTCAGTGCAGGCATATATCGACTGAACATTTTTAAAGCAGATGTTTACTTCTCACATAATATATCGCAAGTCAGCCTTGCCCTTGTGAATGTCGCCATCGATTTCTACAAAGTTAATAGAGTTATTTCCAAGTATAAAGTAATAATAACCCACACATAATTTATCACTATACCGTTTTGTCTTTGAAAAGTATTCGATTGGTTATCTTTGAGTTCAGTTTTCCCAACTTTGAAATAAATAACGAGATTGTGATTTTGACCGACGAAAAAAAAGCAGGAGGTTCTCATGTTGACTATGTATAAATAATTTTTTGTATGACCACGCATGGTCAAAATTAGTAATATTGATGTGTAACGTCGACTCAAAATGAGTAATTTACATTAGTTTAGACTGAAAGGTTTATTATTTTGTTTTTTAATTTATTTTTTCTTCCGTTTAATTTTTTGTTAAAAAGTTTTATTTTTATTGCAGAAGCTTAACTAGCTCTTCCCTGGAATGCCAGAACAAGTAAAACAAGGCTTTCAATGGCTTCGAGTATATATTTTATTTCCATTTTGTCTCTTCGAAAAACCCTAATGCTCATCATTCATACCCAAATTAATAAGATGCTCTTTACTTAGATTTTATTTCTCAATAGTCTCTTGTCTGAGAAATTAATATGGCGGGTTGACAGGTTTTATACATGATTGTAATATGTCAAATTGTCATAATTATTCTTCAGATAAATGTTATCCGGCCATTGAAAACTTTGCTGTTAGTCAAATATAGTAAGACCAATATTTCATACAAAAATCTCTGTACATCTTACCTGACAACGTGCTTATGCCTCTCAACCCAATACTTGATAGCAGATCTGGCCAGCATCTCTTGTTTCGGGGTCAAACCGTTTGGATTCGCGTTCTGCTGCCCAAAGTTCTGCAGTCTCCCGCCAGCCCCTCGCAGAGTCATGCCGAAGTCTTGCTGCGTGGAGTATATGCCGCGGATGTCCATGTCTACAGCATCTGGGATCTTTTCTGACTTCTCTGTAAAGGTAGAAGGTAATTATGGTGAAAGAAGAAAATGAGTGAGTGAATAGAGATGTCAAGAATATTATTTGATTTAGTTGTTTTGAGTATCGTGATAAAATGAGCAGCGTAATTTTTGCTATAGCTCGTAAATATTATTAGATGTAGTACCATAATCGCAACATATTTTAAGACGATGGAGAGCGGTAATTGCAATGAATGTGACGTCATAATACACATACAAATTGATTCCGTGTATCCTTAAGTGAATGCAAGTATACCCTCTTCTTGTATTACGTTTCTGAAAAACCGTATAGTTTTATGAACTTTGGAAAAATTGGTATCGTCACTGAAAATAATTCCAGTAAATAGAAAACCTGTCCTTAATCTATTACAATTAAATATATTATTAGATCTTAACAGTCTTACCAGTAGAAGATGCCCGAAACAGTTCTGCAGTATTTGGCCTATACGTATCCAATGAAGCACTCAGTTCCATGAGCGGCTTCATGATGGCCTTCAGATGCTGCAGCTGCTCACACGCGAAGATCAGCCAGGAGCAGAACATCACGTCCATCAGGTTCGCTATGGCCATTGAGAAGAGGAGCCAGTAAACCTATTGAAAAAAGGTTTATAAATGAAAACGGAACTTATTTAGAATTTCAGGGTCTTCAGTAGATCTACTTGTGAAAGACTTCATCTAAGCAAATATGTACTATCTGTGTACCTACTTTCAAAGTTACAAGTAACTAGTACTGCTGTATTCTGGTTTGAAAAGTTAAACATCTGAATGGACGCAACGCAATATTGGTAATGTTGCATACCTAAGGCGGATAACACACTACAACGCGGCTCGCGATGGGGCGCAGGAAGACGGAGCCAAATTCCCCGTTGTAGCGTGCGATTCGCCTAAAGGACAAGACGTAGGTCTGTCGGTCTCATTTACTAACAATACTACTTTTGACGAAATGGAAATTTAATTTTTAAGCCAGATTCTGCGTTTAATATATAGCTCAATTACAGGAAAATATTAGTAACATACCTGATAAGCGAAAGCGATGATGTACATGGTGCCTCCCATGGCGTTGAACGGGTACCAGGCTTTCAGAGGCAAACGAGGGGCTACCTCCGTCAAGGTTTCGTTAGTCTCCTTGCTTGTAATCAGGCGGACTGACTCCCCGAAGAATGTAAGAGTAACCCAGCCTAAAGGGAAAAACTAATATTAGGAAGGTTCATGGTAATCAGTTCATTTATACCAAGAACAGTAGTAGCAAGTATGTATAAATTGGGATATATTTCTCAATTTAATTTTGAAAACATATACAGATTTGTGTAAAATAGATATCTAAGTTTTTTTACTCCAGAATCACCACCTCTTACTTCATCATAATTATTATTTTAATGCTAAAGTTACGCCTACTTCCAAAAATAACATTCCATGTGCACAACGGTCATAAAGATCCCAGGAGCAGCAGGAGGTCTTCTTAAATGTTTAAAGAAGGGAATATATTTACTTTTCACAGCACAAGACAGATGCTATTCTCAGGAGGACGATAGTTAAACGGTAAGACGGCAGGTAAAGGAGCTATTGTACATTTTGGACGTAAAACCTTGATATAGCACCTTGGTGTAAAACCTTTCGTTAAAAAAATTATATTGAGGGAAAACAAAAATAATGTTGGGACAGTAAAGTTTCATTAGTTCATTATTTTGGCGCCCGGAGTGAGACAAGAATATGTACCTAGATTCTTAATTTTTTTTTGTATTTTTGATAGGGATATAAGTTTTGAATTTCTTATTATAGAATATACGAGGGTCATTCAATAAATAGGTACTTAGCCTACAAAAAGTAAACGAATATTTTGGAAAAGTGGCAATTTATTTTTCAACATAGTCTCCTTTTAGTTCGATACACTTAGCCCAGCGATGCTCCAACTTTTTTAACCCGTCCGAAAAATATTTTTTGTCAAACTCTGCAAAATAGGCCTCCGTGGTGGCGATGACCTCCTCATTTGATCCATATCTATTCCCGGCGAGTGATTTTTTCAGATTAGGAAACAGAAAGAAGTCACAAGGGGCCAAATCTGGAGAATACGGTGGATGGGGCAGCAATTCGTAGCGTAATTCGAGCAATTTGGCCATGGCAACGGCAAACGTGTGAACCGGTGCGTTGTCGTGGTGAAACAGCACTTTTTTCTTCGCCAGATGGGGTAGTTTTTTCTTTAATTCGGCGTCGAATCGGCCCAATAAATCGGCATAGTAAAGCCCTGTAATTGTTTTACCCTTCTCGAGGTAATCGATGTAGATCACACCTTGTGAATCCCAGAAAACGGTAGCCATAACTTTTCCGACCGATTTTACAGTTTTCGCCTTCTTTGGAGCACGTTCCCCGGTCTGGATCCATTGTTTTGATTGCTCCTTGGTCTCTGGTGTGTACCAGTGGATCCAGGTTTCATCGACGGTCACAAAACGACGCAAAAACTCCGCTGCATTCCGCTTGAACAGCGCCAAACACGTCTCCGATGTGGTCTCACGGTTGCGCTTGTTTTCTGGTGTGAGTAAATGCGGCACCCATCGCGCCGACAGCTTTCTCATGCCGAGTTCCTCGTGAAGAATATGATGCACTGTTCCTTCTGAAATGCCTACAGTCTCAGCTAGCTCGCGAACCTTCAATCGGCGATCTGCCAATACGAGATCATTGATTTTTTTTAATGTTTTCCTCCGTAGCAGCTGTTTTCGGTGCACCTGGACGTGGTTCATCAAAAACCGACGTACGGCCACGTGCAAACTCGTTGAACCAATTCTTGACGGTGGCCATCTATGGAGAAGAGTCACCGTACACAGCATCCAAGCGCTCTTTTATTTCGATGCGCGTTTTCCCTTCCAAAAATAGGAATCGAATCACCGAACGATATTGCTCTTTTTCCATTTTTGTAAAACCGATCGACACGTTCGCTTCCATAAGTTGTCAAATTAAAACAAATGAAGGGATTGGAATGAAAATTTGAAAAAAGAATTAAAAAAGAATGTGCTACATTGTGGTAAAACTCTTTTGAAACTACAGCGCCCTCTGGCGATGAGGCTAGGTACTTATTGAATGCACCTCGTAAGATGAGGAATTCCGCACGCAAAATACGCGCATTGACGTGGAGTTGCGGACAACAGCCCGTATTACCTATTACCTATTACCTAAGATGAGGAATTGGTCAGTGCTAGTTAGTTAACGTGTGTTTTTAAGTTTGTGAGTGGCATTGGCGCCCAGCGTGGGACTAACCGGACGCAAATTATTATAGTACTTTTTTCTCTATAGATGTCTCAAGTTGTATTTGTGTTGATTTATTATTAACCTTGTACGAAAAAAATAACCTAATTATGTCTGTTTCTTCCGGCAGTAACCCTCCGGTTTTCAATTAGTGACAATTTCCTTTTTCGCAATAAAACAAAATCGACTTTGTTAACAAGTTTTTCATATTGGACGTTTCATTCGATTCTATTTGTGTTTAAAGCTCAGACTGGTATCAGCACCTCATTCTACCTCACTAACATTAAAATAATACCATTTCGCCAACCACGCTATTACTCGGACACTTTATTGCCTACCGCATTGTAGTTCCGCATTCATGGTCTACAGGCATGAATAGCTACTAAATTAGACTAAGCGTGGTTTGCACGTAAGCAACCTCTGACCGCAGTAAGTTTGCCTAGGTTATATAACTGTCTGAATCTAGGTAATGTGACAAAGCCGACGGTCAGGCAGGCGATAACGGGTACATTAGAGCTTGCCATTGCTTGCTTGGTTGCGGTAATATCTTTGTATCTACGCTTCTCTGGTATTATTGCAACCGTTGGTGTGGTTTTAACTGAGGGATAACTAACTCATCCAAACGAGTTTATTCCTGTAAATTATTGCGGGCTGTCCGCTGTCTAAACTATTTTATTTCCACAAATTTCCCGAAAAAATAATAATAATATTTGACGCATTTTTTCACTTACTTCTCTTTTTAACCCCGGACAAATACAGAAGGGTGTTATAAGTTTAACCTGTGTATCTGTGTGTCTGTCTGTGTCATCGTAGCTCCCAAATGGCTGAACCAATATTGTTTTTTTTTTTTTAATCTGATTTTTTGGTTTTATGTTATACCCTAACCCTTCACATTTACTAAATAACTGATTCTGTTTATGTGGGACCTAGGTGTTCTGTGCACATGCTTTACAGGTTTTCCAAATGCAAACACTGGTCTCTCACAAAATAGTTTCACATAGTTTTTAAGCTTGTCTAAAACAATATGATGACTGTGATTGTGAAGAAAAAATTAATTCCTGTAACAACCGACCTACGTTTTTCTTCAGATTCCTAAGACTCTTCCAGACTTTTATGGTTTTAATTATAACCATTTAGCATAGTTTGGTACCAATGAAAGTTACACTTACTGACAACAGACAAGCAAGTCATTCCGCAGATGAAGTACAGGAGCTTCCTCATCTTGGAGAGCGCGATCTGGTGGTAGCGGGCATCCGACTCGGTGAACAGAGGGTGGCTGTTTGACTGGTTCCAAACTGCCAGGGTCCTGAGGTAAAGAAAATTAAAGAATAAGAAGGTAGGTATTAAACTAAGCTAAGATTTGATTTTTTGTTTGTTACGCTTTCACGCTAAACGGCTAAACGGATTTAGATAAAATTTTAGTACATGGGTAGACCATGACTTGGATTAGGACATAGGATACTTTTCGCGATATTGCAAGGGGTTCGAAACTAGTGCGGGTAAAACCGCGGGGCACAGCTAGTTAGGTGTAATTTATTATGTTATTCTCAGTTCTGTGAACACCGACTGTACCAGGCTAGCATCACCTCGCTACACAATCGAGGATTAAAAGTGCCTGATAGTTTGTTTTTGTAACTGGCGTGCTGGTACTAAAAGGTACGAAGTCCTTAAATCTCATATCAGTGTCTAAATCTTACATCAGCGGCTGTGATTGGAAAATAACAAAATCCAATGAGTTATTGATATAAAATTTCATAACTGATAAAATTACAAACGGTGTTTGTTTTCCGACGCCCACTGTTATTAACTGTTTATCTAAGAGAAAATAAAATTCATAAAAAGCGAAAAAATTAATTCTTCCGATCCGGCTTCTAAAGTGCGTTTTAATTTAATAAATACTGACGTGACGATATTATCGTGGACGTTCTCGTCCACGTAACGGCACCCCGGCAATACAGGGGAGTAAACTGTATGGAAATACATGGAGACGCTTTTAAATTTCCGTCAACAATAACGTTACAACGAGCACGTATTTGAATACATTTTACGATCCACGATAATAATTATTTATTTAAAGTTTATTTAAACGGTACAAAACCAATTACATTAATAAAAAAAGAGACAATTATTACAATGAGACAATAATAATACAGTTTAATTTAAAACTAAGACGGACTCATATACCAGTATGTGGACTCCCTGCATACTTTCTCTCACAGAACACCAGACATTATTATACGCATTATTTTAATCCATTCATCCGCAAACACATCACATTCAGGGTTGGTAGCTAGAAAGGCATTCAGCATCTTTAGAGTACGACAGACTAGTTAGTGTTGTGAATATTATTTTATTAATACGTTAGAAATGAAATGAAGGAGCTGTGGTGGCCCAGTGGTAACGGCCGCGATTTACGAGTTGTAGGTCGTAGGTTCGAACTCAGACAGGCGCTTTACTTTCTGTAAATTATTTCATCACCATTGCTCGCCAAACGGTGAAGGAAAATATCGTGAGGAAACCGGCATGTCCTAAAACCGAAAATTCGAAGACATGTGACATCTACCAACCCGCACGGGGCCCGCGTGGTGGATTACGGCCCACTCCCTCTCACAGAGAGGAGGCCTGTGTCTCAGTAGTGGGAACATTATAGGCTGATTATGTATGTTATGTACGTTAGAAATTAAAAAAGTCGACTAGATTATCAATTCCTGTTAAAGACAAAAGTCACAAACTTCTACTTAAATATTCCAGTACATTCAGAATTAAAATTGTAAATAAATGATGAGTTTCACGAAGGTATAACTGGCCACTATTAGGTCTTCATTTTATAACTTACGTGGGAATAAACAGCTGACCAACCTATTTGTTATTATGTAATAGACTAGACACGCGATACCTACTTGAAATTAACTTATCAAAACATTGATTGTATAAATCTTACAACACGTTGACTGCCAAGCAACAGACACAATAGAAAATCTATTGTTCGCGGTCACCAGGTGACCGCGTTGGCAGTCAATGCCTTAAGAACTTTACTATGTAATCTTTTTTAAGGTTCCGTACCTCATAACGAAAAACGGAACCCTCACAGATCACTTTGTTGTCGGTCTGTCAAGACCCTTTTTCTCAGGAACGCTTGGAGTTATCAAGTTGAAATTAATATCAAATACTCAAGGCTGCAATCACTTGAAGCAGTGAAAAAATCAAACTTCCAAGTTAACGCAATCAACAGATACCGTTTATGCCGCATATTTTAGCACTCGCAAGGGATTCAAACCCATAGGGTACTTTCCACAGCGTTGACCCAAAATCATGAAATTTGGCATGAATCAATTGTAGCACAAGTAAAGGGAAAAATTTGAAAACCGTAAATTTGTACCTAGTTACATACCTACAAAGTACGGAAAAAAAATTATGTTCTGTAATGACCAGTTTAATACACGAAAATAATAAAAATGCATTCGAACCAATAAAAACCAAACCAATGAAGTTCTTCATTAACCCAGCTAGGTACTAACTGCTAAAAGAAATTCCTTACATAGCATGATTTCGTCTTCTTATGAACCGTAATTAGTTGAATAGCGAACATTTCAATCTCTTGTAAGAAAATTCAAACGTCCAGGTGGATTTCTGTTTAAAATATTCCATTTTATTATAAAAGGAATCATAATAGGTTCTTTTTTCAAGTCTCGAGCTACGTTCCATTTTCAATCTTTGGATTCACTGTTTAATAAAAAGGTCTGTGATTTGAGTTCGACCTTCTTAGAAAGACTATTATTATTTCAGTTACTTATGTAATAAGATTCAGATTAAGTTTTGTTGCAAATGTTTCTTGTCTTTTTAGTTGTTTTTCATTAGGTAAGTACCTACTTAAGTTTTCACCAGCAGATTAAAATGGGTTTATATTCAAGGACTTTTTAATTTATAAAGGAGTTTAAACCATCGAACGAATAGGAGACCAAACACATTACATCACAACTGCCAGTAGGTATTCAGAAAGAAATTAATAAAATTTATTTATTTAGCACAGACTAAAAGGCACACATATTTAGGGTAAATAAATACAATTCTTAAAGTAACATAACAAGAAACAGAAACAAAAACAATGAAACAATAAAAGTTTGTTTGCTTTTACCAACAGCAAAATATAAATTAATAAACAGAACAATGGAGTATTCTGTAGGTAGGTACAATTTTACACAATAAATATTTTAACACGAACAACATTTTAACGGAGAAACAAAACAATTGAATATGAAAAAAAAAAAGAAATGCCTACACTGCCAACAATTTTTATTCAACTTTGGGGTACTCGTAATAAAAGAGAATGAAACGCCAAATTCAAATCATTCCCGTAACAAATCCTTTGTTTGCTGGTCAAATTAAAATTGGGTGCGTATACTCTGTGCTCAGTGCTCACCCATTGAGTTTAGAAATCCTGCTGTTGATGCTCATTCTTCATCACATAAAGTAGGTAAGTAATCATTTATACATCAATGTAAGTAATGCTACTATTTACTAATCACGATCTATCAAAACTCTCGCCTTGGTAAGCACGTTTGGTCCCGGCTGTCATTCGTAGTTTGTCTATTCTATTCCATTTTTTACCATGGCAAGCAAATCCGATGTTGACCATTCTGCCAATGTCTAAAGTAAATTAAAAAAGCAAGTGATGTGATCAATGTATGCGTCATCAAAACCTAACATCGTGCCAAAATTCAAATTCCTACGTTGCAAAGATCTCGAGATAAATCTCTGTGACAGACGGACAAAAAGTCATCGTAAAGGTTCCGTTTTTCGTAAAATCGTAATTCAAACTTCTCAGCCAAAATAATAAAGGTGTATATTACAAAATTTAACACTTATTAACTCAATAAAAAATTCTCAATGGCGCTCAAAATGAAAATGACATTCCATTTACGAACAATTTCGCTGGTTTTATTAAAGTTCGCGCGCAAGTGATCTCTCTCTCCCCATTATACTAGAAAGGTTAAAGAGAAATGAGAAATAATTTACCATTTTAATTACATCGAAGTGATACAAAGATAAACAGGTAGTTCTTTGTGAAAATTACTCTGTCTGTCGCTCAAATTGTAATTAAAATAATGGTATGAAATGTCTATTTTATCTAAGTAGATTTTTAAGACACTTTTACACGTCAATATTTTGTTGGTTAATATTTAAAAAACTAGATATTTACCAGCACCCGGTAAGACTGGAAACCGATCCTAACATAGCTGGGAAAAGGCTAGGCAGATCACACACATATACAGTCAAACGAATTTAGATGCTTTTTTGCACGCTTTTGAATAGACTATTTCCCGGATACATAACACTCAAATAAATAATTTACATTTTTTTTTTAACAATGTACCAAACCGCAAACCCAAAACAAACTCTAATCAACATAACCGACCTCTACCAAAGGCAAAGCAGTTTATTTGAAGATATATCTCCTTTTTAGGGTTCCGTACCAAAATGGTTAAAAGGAACCCTTATGGTGCGACTCAGTCTGTCTGTCAAAAATAAAACGATGTCTCTAAATAGCACACTTTTTCAGAAACCATCAACAAGTTACATTAGTTCCACTATCGGTCAAGAGATGGCGCTAACCTAAAACTGCAATATTCTACACCGCAGCGTGCAGTGTTAAAATTCTCTGACGAATATAGGCCTCGCCGATGAAAATTTAAAAACATGATTATGATGGTAAGGAACCCTCGGTGCGCGAGTCCAAGTCGCTCTTGCCCGGTTTTTACATTTATATATAATTTACATCATAATTAATAATTAATACATCACTAGGAATCAAGATAGACCAGGCCACAGCTAAACAAACAACAAAGGACTTACCTGTAAAAGCTCTTAGAGTTCAAAGCAAAGAACGCAAGCTTGATGATAGTATGGGTGAAGAAAAGCACTGTGATGGTGTTAGCAGTCAGCTCGTTGACCTCATCAGAGTACTGCGCCATGTTGATACCCATACACGCGAAGTTGACGAAGATGAGAATGGCATGGGCACTGGCATAGATCTTGCGAAGGAGGTTGGACATGCCCGCATTTTCTGTTCAGAAAGAGAGGTAGAGGTAAAGGTTGGCATTGTTTAAAAACTACAGTTAGAGCGAATTTTACCAGTGAAACTGAACGCGATAAGCACATTTAAACTGCGTTCAAGTACTGTCAGTGTCACCATTGCTGTGAAATATTCACACTGACAGCTCAGTGCAGCAGGTTTGGATGTGCTGATCGCGGTTAGTTTCATTGGTGAAATTCGCTCTTAGTCATTGACATATATTACAAAGTGTTCTTGATGGGAACGGTGATGAAGTCAATGATGAGTCTTGCAAGTTGCTAGAAGAAACTTTTAAAAATAGCTAAATTATTTTGTTAAACAAAATATATTCTTGCCCTGGAGATTCTATTGTTCCGCGTATCACAAAGAAAAGCCTTTGCGAAGGATTATTAAGAACAAAATATCAAGTAAAAGTAAAATCTAATCCATAAAATACATTGGAAATATTTCAGAAGCCTTGATTGACAAATAAGAAACCGTACCGGTCCTTATTGAAATAAATCCAGTAAACGAAATTCAGCCAAAAATATAACTGCTTCTAAGGGCCTGCGCCCACTGGCGCACGGCACGGCAGGGTATCCTTTGGCATTCACTAAAGCCAAAAACATACTGTTGGCAACAATGCCACGACGTCCTTAGGCACGCCGAAACGTACCGACGCGACATCGCGCTCCCGCGTTCTTTTCACAACAGTCCCCCAGAACCCTTCTACCAAAGTATCCCGTGGGATACCAAGGCATTTCGAACGCTGCCGACCGGCATGCCTAAGCATACCGCAATATAAATATTTATATTATATCGCAGCTTTGTTTTGTACTACGATGATTATCATTGAAATTTAAATTTTAGTGTCATAATATTAAGCTATATTCTATTCGTCGCATATACATCCGTCGCTGTGCCGTACCGCCAGTGAGCGCAAGCCCTAAAAGTATCAAAGAAGAAAACTCCTAAAGGAACTGAGAGCATTATTTTCAAATGTTGCCTTCGATAATAACTTTTTCTGATCTTGTCACATATAGACGTAAAACGATCTTGCAAAATACTGTTATATTATTTTTGTAGAAGTAGTATTTCTTCGTCAGCTGTTTCAAGGAGAATAAAATCTTATAACTATATAGATGTTACGTTTAATTGTATAGCATACATTATTTAGTATTCCTTTTCGTTTTGAATTTATTATAGTTATATTGAAAAGGACATCTTCCAAAAATATATACAGTTATCAAAGACCTCATCGAACTCTTTGTTCTTATTTTACATTGGACTTTGACTTTCGAAGTGTTCTTCGTTCTACTACTAACTCTCTCGTCTTTTATTTTCATCATCATCATTTGAGCTCAGAATCGCCTGCTGTTGGATAAAGGCCTCATTTTTTTCTGCCGTGCTTCGCATCAAGATCTTTTCTTTTAGACGATAGATAGAGATATACTTTATTGGCACTGAGAGAAAGTAGATTACGCAATAGAACGGACGCGTTTTCAGCTTATTATGTTCCTAATGCTGATACTGAGACACAGGCCTCATCTCTGTTAGATGGAGCGGGCCGTAAATTCAATGTATCATATATTCGAATGTTTGGTTCTATGACATCCCGGCTTCTTCTCATGTTCAATAAAGTAAACTGCCTGCCTGGTTTCGAACCCTTGAACTACAACTTGTATGTCGTAGCCGTTACTACTGGGCCACCACTGCTGCCAGTATATTGGGAATAAGTGTTGAAAATTATTACCTGAATGATAGTTGAAGAGGAAGTGCCCGGCCGCCTGCATCAGCTTGATGTTGGGCATCAAGTCTGACACGAAGCCCTGGGCCTTCACTTTGGTCATCATCTGAAATTTGACATATGTCAAAATTCTACTCCATATTGTTATTATTAGCTACATCTTTAATAACGGCTTCATCATCATGCGTCTCTTATTCACCCTTTACAGTAATAATATTACACTGGGGACACTTGATCACTTTAATGATAGCAAAATTCTGATAGCATACACTAAAAATAACTACTATCTACCAAGTCATCTCAGTCATCTTCTATCTATCTATCTATCGATCTTCTATCTTACTATAATATCTAGATATTTTAGAATTTACAATTTAAAACAATATTTCACCAACACAGATAACTATCCTGAAAGCCCTAAAGATGGAAAGACAGCATTTACCTATTTTTACTGTATCGTATTGCAAATTACTTCTGCCCACTTAGACCTACCAAGTAACTTTCAAAACTGTCATAACATATTTTCATTGAAAGCAACGCAATGTCGATTATTTTATTGCAAGGTTGCTTGCAATATTATTTAATCGATTGAGTAATTAAGATTATTAACAATTTACATTTCCATTGCATTCTCCTTTATCTTGTTTATCATATTTTATCAAACTTTAACTAATAAAATAAATAAAAAAACACTTTTCGAATCATAGCTTTAAAATTTAAATTATGATTACTTTACCTTGAATTATTTCCAATATAACCTTTCCAGAAAACAAAATTATCGTTCAATTAAAATTGCGAAAATATTGATCCCATTTTTTTTTTAATTACAGGAACGCGTGTTGCTTTCACACTTGATTTGAAGCAAATGATCGATTTTAGAAATTCAGTGTCATCAGAATTTTCTGGGATGACGTGTACTTTGGTCCCATCCAATGGCGTCGCTTGGCTTGTGGGAGCCACCAGGTGCTAGAACACCCGGTGTTTTCTTCATTTTAATAAATTATGAATGATTGTACGTTTCTATAGTTTCTTTACAATTAAGCTCTTGTCCATCGATTTTTAAATCGATAGTTTGAAATCGGTCAATGTTAGTTTTAACTCATGTTTGTTTCAAGTTTAATTGTTTTTCAACGTTTGATTTTGTTGTTTATTCTTCAAAATGTAGGTTTCTCTGTTTACCTGTGCTGTTTCTATTGAATGGGTAATCAATGGTGATGTGTATGTTTGTGAGCGTTTCAATATGAGTTAGATTTTGAGATTAAAGCAGTGGCTATTAAAATGTGTGGCTTTTGATCAGCAGTGAGACAATGGCAATAAAAAAAAACTGATAACCATGATTGTCTGCTTTGTTTCAGTAATTATTTTACAAACAATTCATCATCATCATCATCTGCCTAGCCTTTTCCCAACTATGATGGGGTCGGCTTCCAGTCTAACCGGATGCAGCTGAATACCAGTATTTTACATAGAGCGACTGCTTATCTTCATCTTCCATAGACAGGCACTTTTGAATTGTCAAAATTAAATAGTGGGTCAGTTAGTCAGAAAGTTGAAGCTAGTTGCCCATTCCAAAACGTAGATCTCTCTGGAGAAGAACGGGCACGAAACTCCATGGACACTCTTTTAAATCATGATAATTACAAAATCCTGGGTACATTATTCTTGTTGCTTCTATTTATTTATTTATTTTACCATGTATGTACACACTTATATAAGCAGACAAGAAAAAAAACAGAACAGAAAAATAGGTACAAAGGTGATGCTATACCTATGTGGGAACAATGTAAAAAAAATACACAAATGAAGAAACAATTTAAAATGTTAGATTAGAAATAAGCCTTGGCAGTTATGAGATGACCAGTCTCAACCGACAGCGCCCGTTCATGAACATGACTGCATTCAGCTGCATCCCGTTAGACTGAGAGCTGACCCCAACATACTTGGGAAAAGTCTAGGCAGATGATGATTGTTTTAGTTAGAAATACGGGTTACCTATGATCTAAACAGAAGTTAAGCTATAGTCGTTTGGGTGGTACTGAACCCTTAGTGTAAAAATCCGACTTTCAATTGGCCGGTTTTTTGTTCTGTCATAAATCGATTTAGATGATCGGTGTTCACCACCATCTATTATCACCTAGCTCTATTTTAGGACCCGTTCACACGTAACATAACCACACCACATCGCAGCGACAAAATGTGGACAAGCAGTGGTTACATTGTCGCTAGTAGTTGCGATATGGTTACGTTGTCGCTAGTGTTTGCAAACAGACAGATCGTTGTGTTTGCGATGTGGCTGCGACGTACCGTAGCCTTCATGTGGTCGGTATCGCCCACACGGTTTATTTTGACGGTCCAATGTGGTCCGTGTGAATAAACTATTAATTTTCATACAACACATACATTCACGAGTTGTCATTGTGGAGTGGCTGCCATGTGATCTTGCCCTTAATGCTCCACAGAAAGAAAAATAGAAAATAAAACAAAATACCATCAAGAATATGCAGATGACTCTAAAGTCAGTAACAGCCCGGCTTCAACTTCCACACAATAGACCAGTTTGAAGTTTATTAATTTAGTTCAGAAACAAAGCTAAAGATGGAAACTACCGGGCATAGACAAGTTCTGGCTCATGTTTTGTATCTAGGCGAAGGAAACTTAGTTATTGAGTGTAGGTATGTATTATTTACGTATTGAGCTATAAAGTATTTTAGTATCTTTGTTTAAGAAGTTGGTTTATTTCTGAACTGGCATTGGCTTTTTTTATGTTGTTGGGTGTCAATCACGTAGGTGGCCCTCCTGATGTTTAACTTCGTGATAATTGCGTAACACACTAACAATAAATGCAATGCCTTACATTTTGACAATTCGACAACATTCATTGCGTTATTTACGTTGTTGAGCAAACGAATTTTTTTAAACATGGTGCAATGGATTAGGATTTTTTTGTGAGAAAGTGTTACGCATTTAGGGTGCCTGGTCACCGCTTTCTTGGGCATCTCCGATACCAGACGCATCGCAGCTGCGTTGTAATGTCAGAGACAAGGCTAAAATGTCTCATGTGATTACTTAACAATATTTCGGTAGCCCGATTGGTGTATTAAATAAATACTTACTGCTGAAGTGTAATAACTGTGTACCTAGTATAACAATGTCTGTCATGGTCAACGATGGCTCTTCCAGATACTAGGAGTACATAGCTGTTCCAGTGGTCGGAGTGTTTAACCATTAAAGTTAAAACTATTCCAAAATGGAACTCCCAATGGCCTCTAAAGTTCCACATTAAGTCCCATAATGTTTATTAATATTATATTAGACCAACTAAGACGTATTCCAGTATTCGACACCACAAACGGGCGCCTGTTGGCAATAAAGCGCGATTCTCACGTAACGACCATAGAGAAATGAGTGGATTTATGAAGTAATATCCTGTAAGCGACGCTCGATATAGTGGGCTGAACACCATTAACATTAAGCTTATACTTAATGTTAATGGTGTTCAGTTTTATTTATGGGAAAGTGTTAAGTATGTCAAAGATAATGGCTTGACTTTTGGATAAATAATTGCGGCTTCGATTTTGTTGGGATAAGGGCTTGTTTGTTTTGTAATATTTTGAGGCTCCAAACCGATCGACGGATGATCGATGTGGAAATAGGACCGTCACGGCAGACCATGAAGGGTGACGCCTAATGTTTAAATTCCACGTATATTTTTTAAAGAGAAAAAATACGTATTATATGCACTGGATAACCTTCTTGTACTAAGTTAACTACAAAATATCAAAATTGAAATAAAATAACTCCTCCGCATCGCTGTCGACTGGTAATGTACCCAAGATTAACACGCTGATATGTAAACTCTGCCGTACCTACCTCAGCAACAGCAATAATTTTCCATAAAATATCTTAACAGTAGATAGTTACTGGTAGTCAGTAGTCTGAAAGTGTGACGACCAGTCTAACCACAATATAATATCGGTTTTCTAAAGTAATTTGATTGTGACCACCACAACCAAAGTCAATTACCGCTGTTTAGCTGTATCTGGTTGACTGCCTCGTCACCATAGTGATCTGCGACTGCTAAACATGAGATCGTGGGCTGTAGTGTATTTCATTTTTCCATTTAGATTTTCATAAAAGTAGTGGGTGTTTGAATTTGTGTTATTGGCAATGGAGCTCAAACGTAACTTGCAAAATGTGGGTGCTTTTTGCATATCTATCTAACACTTCGGGAATACATGTAATTAGTTATATCTGATTACACTGAAATCCAACCACAACATAGGCAAAAGTGGAACTGTACCAACTAACTACATAAAATTCAGCTTATCCCGGCCCAAAAGTGGTCGTAACGATAAACGCTATTATACGTAATCTACAACTGAAACTTCAACTAATTTCATTAAGTTAGATAACGAGTTAAACTTAGTTCCACTTTAACTTAAGATCTGATAAGAAGTTTGTTACTTCGTTCAATGATTAATGAACGATCCGCGTTCAGTGAATTTCAAACTGGATAAGACTTCATTGAGAGTGTTTTAGATGATAAAACTACCCTTTTCATCTAAAAGCTTCTAAGATGAAGAAGTCGTCTAGATCACAAGGACAATAATTTATTCTCGTGATTTTAAGAACGTTCACAGTCTGATCTCAGTCTCAATCTGTCAAAAATACCTCTACAACTTGTCAAAAATGTAGGGGAATCCCTACATTTTTGACGGGTTTGTCGCCGAAATGAGATTGCAACTAGATTTTGAACGTTTTTAATTACGGGAATTGGCCTTCAGGGATCAGGGTCATTGATAATGCTGAAGGCTGCATTTGAAACCCATTTATGGTCGCAACTAACAGCAATAACGGTTTGAATATTAACAGGAGTCATTACAGAAATGACCGCAGATGAAACTTTTCAAGCTTTTCCTAAAAGGATGTTTTTAATTGATTTTTGAGCAGCTCTTCAAGTATAATATCGCAAACTCTCATGCAAAGTTGTGAATTGTGTTTCCCTTCGCAACAACTTGCAACCAAACCTAGAAACGAAATATAGAAGTCGAGGTTGAATCAATTAAGGCAGTCGTTTCATATAAAATGCTAATATTCAGCTGCATCCGGTTAGACTGGAAGCTGAGCCCAACATACTTTAGAAAAAGCTAGGCAGATTATGGAATGTTTCCAACATGCATCGTTTTGTCGCCAAGTACCATTCTTGGGGGCTAACTTGAAAGATATGGGAGCTGGTATAATTACAGACTCTTGAATTTTTCAATTGGACTTATAATAGCGTAAACACATAATCATCAATACCCTTGGTGTTGGAGATTTCTATAAACCCTATGGTCTATAAAGTTACAAGTACAACCAACACCAAAGGCATTAAACATCTAGTCGACCAGAGATCTGTGTGTAGCTTAAATATATCAAGTTCACGTTATTGGTATGCAAATCCGATATGATTATCCTTTTTTAGCAGAAAATCCGGAATTCAAATCCACCTGAAAAAGGTGTAAAGATAACCAATTTTGTTGTTTTTCTCCTTCCATAACTTTCTGTTATTTCTCGCTCAGTCCGGTTCGCTGATCAGTAAATTTGCGTCGACATTAACAATTTTAATTAGTATCGCGTAATTGAGTGTTCTGTGTATCCAAGCGATAAATAAATTTATATCAAATTGATGAACCGAACATGTCTCAATTTGTGAAATTATTGCATCAAAAAGCGATAGTTTCAATAATATTATCCTTTGTTATTAATAGGTATTAAACTAGCAGTGTTGAATGTTTTCGTTCTCTAATTTGGCTTTAGTGAATTTCGGGAAATAATCAGATTACAGTTGGGTAAAGTAACACCTTTGAGCGCTACTGCTAAGCATAAGGTCCTGGGTTTGGTTCCCGAGTTGGGCAAAATGTTATTAGCATTTTCCTTAAGGATTTTTTTAGTAACAGCCCGATGTCTGGATTTGTGCCCATCATTATCATTTCAGCCGAAAGACGTTCACTGCTGGACATGGGCCTCCCCCAAGCACCTCCACTTCGACCGGTTCTGTGCTTCTCGCATCCAACGGGCACAGCCTGGAGCCTTCACAACGTCGTCGGCCACCTTGTGGGAGGCCTTCCAATGCTACGTCTTCCGGTACGCGGTCGCCAATCCAGAACCTTTCGGCCCCATCGGCCATCTGTTCTGCGAGCAATGTGCAGTGCCCATGAATTTTACCTCCTCATCGGACTGAGAGGTTTAATAAATCACCGACATAGCGTCGGGAGTCGGGTTGCCTCCTTCCCACAAATATGGCGAACGGGGTAATGGCTGAGTTTTGGGTTATCCTTGTGAACGGGTGCAGCTTGTGTTGAAGGGCGGAAGTTATGTTTAAGTCCCATGTAAGAGTTCTATGTATAAAATTCATGTAAATAAATAAATCATTATCCTAATTAATATTATAAATGCGGAAGTATAATTATGTATGTTTGTTTGTTACCTTTTCACGCCTAAACCACTGAACCGATCATTCTGAAATTTTGCAAATACATTGTCAGGTGTACAGAAACGGACATAAGAAAAAAAGTGTTGTTCCCGAGGAAAACAACTATAACGTTATTACGATAATAGATGGCGCCACGCGTCTTGATCGGGCAGCCTGCGGCTAGTTCATAATAAAGATTGCACATTAAAATCAATGTTGACTTTTGTTCCCGGAAAATTAAATACCTCACTCACGAGTGGATCCATAAGCCATATTATGTAAATCATCCCCAACCCACCGAACAAAATCCTGAGCCCAACCCTAACAATAAAAGAAAAATAAACATAATTTCAAACGTTAATATTATATTACACGTGCCCTCAAAATCCCTTTAAATGGTAAAAACACCCGGAACACAATTTCAAGCCACTCAAGATAGTCCCTTCAGAACTAAACATAATTATAAAGGTTTTCATGGAATAGGGGGCCTAGCACAAACGTGCGATAGTAGGTAGAAGTAATATTTTAAGTTATTTTTTTAAATTGTAAATACGACTATACAAGATGGCAGTTATCATGGAAACAGTACCTACATGATTCTGCAACACCCCGCGTTACACTCTTCCTGACTAAAATCCATCCGTGTTCCTTCCTTAGCCGTTTTTGTTCCGGGGCAGCGGTAACCCTTTCGGACAATCCCGCTGCTGCTTGATGTGCTGGCGTCTGTATATTTTGACCGCGTACTTATATTACGACAACTAAAAATGTCTATGAATCATGTCTGTGCCTTTATGGAAGTCGGTTAAACATATAAAAACATAATAGTCCTCCAGGTATCGGGAACAGGTTCCAAGCTACCGGTGGTTCGGGCACTGAGAGAGGAACGATACGCGTCGTGTCCAGAAAATCGCATTCTTAAACAGGTCCTTGATCCAGCTGCCTGACGAGAGCCTCCTCAACATTATTTTGTCATGTCCGTGTTCTGTCCGTATATAATTCACTGCTGACAATTACATGTGTCACCGTTTCGTGTTGTTTACTAATACTTAGTTTTAAGTACAATGCTATAAACCGAGTCTTAACTCGAAATAAAGACTTTGAATTTGAATTATTATTATGAGTCTATACTGCAGGACAAATGCCTCCCTCCTCTTTCCACTCTTATCGGTCGTCTGCAATTCTTTAAAAAGAAGTCCAGCTCATCCTGCCATCTTTTACTCACACATAAATAATGAATAAAGTCTTTAAAAGAAATAAACATTAAGTATTTGCAAAACGAATAATTCGTTTGAATTTACGTTACGTTTACATGACGTTCGTGCTAGGCCCACACTCCCACAGTCCCTGATTAAGTTTAGACCCGGTCCTCACATAACTTCGGTCATATGGGACGAAAATCATGAAAGTTCGCAATCCTGAGTTATGAAAGGCAAGCCGTGGTATCTATGCTTAGGAAGAAGTTGCCGTTTGGGTGAAGAACGGTGTGCTTCTTTTGTGTCCTTATTATAATCAGTGGCCTTTGTGTGAGTTTTTTATCTCACGTTCGATTGCAAGCACGTTAGAATTTTAAATGGGAAAAAGTTATAGCGCCACCTGGTGGTCACTAGGAGAAACCTAACTTCCCATACAAAATTTCCCATGCAATCAGGCGTGAGTCGAAAAAACTAAGGCCTCAGTATTTTGACCACGGTACACTGGCATCCAACAACTAAACATCGAAAGAAACTCCATTAATACTCTCATGGAGTTTCTTGGTCGTTCTTCTTCATAGGTATCTACTACACTTTATAACGGGCAACTAGCTTCACCTTTCTGACTGACTCCTTGACGATTCAAGAGTGCCTGTAATTGTTTAAAAAATAAAGGCTTTGAGTTTGAATATGACTCAAAGGTCTCTTTGTGCTGGGGATAATACAGGTGTAGGATGTATTTAAATAAAATTCAGGTCACAAACAAAATCCATGAAAATGTGCAACTCAAGTACTGACGCCAGCACATCAAGCTAACCGAAACTGTCAAATTTTCCCAATTAACCTTGAACCTATAGCTTTAGCGATAAAGTTGAAAATCTATTAAAGAAATTTGATAGATTGTAGTAGCTTGATGTACTACTCTAATCGTTTGTCTGCCAGGGAAAGAAACTAAACACTATGCGATCTCCGATATCTCCGCCTTCCTTTAGAGGACAACAGAACTATACCTTCATGCCAAAGCTGGACTTAGTTTTATTTATCATCATCTGCCCAGCCTTTTCCCAACTATGTTGGGGTTGGCTTTCAGTCTAACCAGTCGCCGCTGAATACCTGTATTTTATTGGAGCGACTGTCTATCTGACCTCCACAACCCAGTTATTGGGTAATACGATACCCCTTGGTAAGACTGGTTGTCAGACTTTCGGGCTTCTGACGACCTGTAATGACTGTCAAAGATCCACAAATGACAGCCGGGACCAACGGCATAACGTACTTTCCGACCCCTTTATTGGTATGTAAAGATGGTCACCCATTCACGGACCAACCGCGGCAAGCGTATCTCAACCTGATCGATCGAACCGTGCGGCTGTTATTTCTTAGCCACAAGCTAGTTTTATTTATCTAAATGAAAATATCAAACTAATTATTTAAACTACAAAGCCGTTTAGATCTACGGAGTAAGGTTAGTTTAATCTCACTATTCTAACATTGTGGTACCTTTATGACCCTGGTCTTACCTCGCTGTAATAAAGGGACGGAGATAAGGGCTGGAAACTCTATTGTTTTAGAAAGGGTAGGGACGTGGTATGTGGCTTACATCGTATACCTAAAGTTCATTTTAGTGGTAGATAAAGCTAGGGATATTAATTGTTTAGCAAATTGACTACCAACTAATTTGTCCGTTTATTCAAATCAAAACTGACATTCTTTGACAGTTGTATGAAATGGCTTTAACACGGCGAATTGACGTAGGTTAAAACTATAGAATGTATGTTATAATTTACCGGTTCATGAGATGATAAACTCATTTTTTTTTCTAAATTTTTAAATTTCTTTGTTGTTAGAGTAACCTCTGTTTAGCACTCAATTAGTCATCTGAATTAATCCACACTAATAATAAATTGCGAATAGCGTGTCTGTCTGTCTGTTACTTCTTCACGCTTAAACCGCTAAACCGATTGGCGGGGCGCTGCTAGTACAAAATAAATTACATTAAATTACACACAAAACAAACAACATTGATTTTACAAAATTAATTCAATTAAGTACTTAAATCATATAATAATTCTAAATAATACAATAATCAGAGAAACCATAATTCTTCAAAGGCAGAGATTTTTGTTTATTAGAAATTATTTTAGTTTTGTTTTAAAAGAACTAGTGTAGTGTGGACCGTGCTTTTCAGACAAAGGCAATCGCGGCGGGGTAGTTGGGTAACACACTATTAGTTTTTTCTTTACAGTCATATTAAAAAAAAAAAAAAATAAGATTGTTGGAGCTAGGTCTGACTAGTATGCTGGGTGAGGAAAAGCCTCCAAGTCGAAGCATCTGTGATTTTAACAACGTCCTTTGTGCGATGTTTGACAGGCGAAATCTTTGATAAAGAGTGGACTGCCATTGGCTTTTATTGATTTTCTGTCACCCATTCGCCAGACCTGACATCAACTTACTTTAAATTTTATTTCTTTTAAATAACTTTTTATTTGAGTAACTTTCAACTCCGAAGCGTTAATTGTGTCGATGACAAACACATTTCAAGAGTTCATTGATTCCCGTCCCCTAAACTATGGAACGTCTAAATCAATGCATTTCCATTAAAATGGCAAAGGTGTATCAATAATAATAGCAAAAAAAACATTGATCAACAAAAGTTGTCATAGGTTAAGACCTATTATGTCGTAGGCCGCACAAATACAAGCCGGGCCGTTCTTTTGAAGGCCCAGCTTAAAACAAAGGATAATTCTAGACAGTATTCCATTGGTAATGCTGCATAACAACAGTTATACTTTTATATAAGCATATATTATTGATTTTAGTAAATTAATGTATAACGAGTTGGGCCGGTGTTCACAACTCACCATCGCTCTCAAAACGGTGAAGGAAAACATCGTGAGGATACCGGCATGTCCTTGAACCAAAAATTCGATGACATGTGACACCTACCAACCCGCACTGGGCGCGAAGGCTTTGATTACCTCTTACAGAGAGGAGGCCTGTATCCCAGCCGTGGGAATATTAAATTCTGATTATGTTTGTCCGCAACTCCATTTCCAAGACCGAATTTCTGATGTTATGCTTATGACATGTAAGCGCTTTCCAACTAAAAGATTTCTAACATAATCCTTAATAGTTCGACTTCATTAAATAAACAAAGAGTACAAAAAACCTTGAGTTCTGGTATCTTTTGTGGTTTACTAAGAGATAACTCAAGAACTCTGAAGGTATTTGTTCAACTGAAGCTTAACTTTACAAAAACATTCTATTGAGGATAAAAAGCTATGAAAGAAAAAACTTACTTACTATAAAGTACTAAGCCTACATGAATTATATGAAGTGCCTCAACCGCACTTTAGGGCCTAATCTCGACCTTAGAGCGAATGCTCCGAAAAATAAAACATTAAAAGTTACTACATGTAGTTTCTGGGGCCCTGGTGACGTAATGATTAACGAGGTTCACAGTTTAATCTTCTTTGAAAGAGAAGTACTTTACAGTTTGAGGGATTTCAAATGGGCTGGATTTTTGTGACTTTTATTTTAGGAATATTAATTAATATACTTAATTAATATTATTATAGGTCAGTCTTTTAAAAGTAGGTCGCTATAAGTTACACTGTACCATAGACTTTCGAAAGTGAAGCTCAGTAAGTATGCCGGGACCCCTTGTACAAACACGGCCTCACGCTCACATTTACATCATAGTATGTATTGACATTGCCGACCGGCCGCCATTACGTGACACGACAGCGTCAATCGTCAATCACACACACATAGATCTTGGTGATTGGTAATGGTCTTAAAAGGTTTGAAGTTCAAGAAAATGATGGGAAACGAATAAACATTCTTTTCACTCCTCTTGCTCAAAAAGACCGTCATTGTAGCGCACCAGAGCGAGGAAAAAATAGCATATTTACCTCTAGAGGAAAAGTTTTATTTTTTTTATTTTTATCTGTTACCAACGTGCTTACAAAAACGAAAAAATCTTTATTCTTAAGTAGAATAATCATGAATAAACACTCGACTTATTACTGTTTCATAAAAAAAAGAAGAACATTTTATTTTTGAAAATGGATCTAAAAGCTGCGATCTCTTCGGTAGAATGCGTGCATTGCGTTGCGGCTACTGAAGAAATAACAATAACTTGTAATATGTCTCGTGCGGTGTCCTTTATTTAATATGTTAATTTAACCTTAATTTTGAACAAGTTCACTAACGATGTGTTTTATTTTGTTATGGGTTAATTCTATGTTTCTTTAACCTTCCTAAGAAAAGAAAAAATTTTTTTTTTTTGTTAATTCATAGTTCATAATCATCATCTAGACTATTTAGACCGTATGCTAAGGTCGTTTCCTAATACAGAAATTAAAATATTATTGACTCCAGATGTTGCTCACTAGTTATTTTTACCTGTACTAGCGTTCCGAACAAAATAGTGACAAAATAATAATCGCGAAGATCGATATTACGACAAGGGGTCATATAAACTCCCACAGAGAAGGACCAATCTGATTACCGTGATTAACTTAATACTCAACGTAATGTAACGGTAATACGTAAAGATATGAATCTCAATGGTTAATTAAGATTATCATAACGTTATTCTAGCGAGGGGAGCTTCATCAAAACTTCGGGAGTCATGAAACTTTTCATTAGCGCTTGAAATTAACCGTGATAACGCGGGTTATAGTACCACTCCCGGTTTAATGAAGATATTCTTAGATCGTGGTGCAAGGGTAAAGACAGTTATAACTTCTGGCATATTATGGTTCTTTCAATCAACAATCAAATTAGCCTATCGCAGTCCACTGCTGGACAGGCCTCTCCCAGGCTGCGCCACAACACCCTCCACCGCCTTTCGCACCCAGTCTGTCCCAGCCACCTTCATGGTTCTTTACTGATCGATTGTTACTCAATACATGGATAAATAGACCTCTCTTTTTAGGTTTAATAATGCGATTAATATCCACAATTTAAGAGCACCTCTCATTATCATCATCTGCTTAGCCTTTTCCCAACTATGTGATGGGGTTGACAATTCTTTCTATCCAGATCCAGCTGATTATAGTAATTTACATAGAGCGACTGCCTATCTGACCTCCACAATCCAATTACTGCTTAAGCATGCCTATCAATCATCATCTGCCTAGCCTTTTCCCAACTATGTTGGGGTCGGCTTCCAGTCTAACCGGATGCAGCTGAATACCAGTATTTTACATGGAGCGACTGCCTATCTGACCTCCACAACTCAGTTACTGGGTAATACGAAACCCCTTGGTAAGACCGGTGGTCAGATTTTCTAGTTTTGGACGTCTTGTAACGACTGTCAACGATCCACGAAAGACAGCCAGGACCACCGGCTTAACGTGCTATCCGAGGCACTAAGGGATCTTATAGTACGTAAAGATCCCATTCCATCCACGGACCAACCCCGACAAGCGTAGCTTAACCTGAACGATCGACCCGTGTGGCTGTTATTTAGCCACAAGCTCCTCTTGTCAAATGTCAGAAAAAAAATCCTTTCCGATACTTGGACTTGTGAGGACTAGTCATAAATTCTAAGATCTGTCTGTTTTTTTTTTTTTCTTCTTGTGTCGATCCTTTTCATTATTTTTCTGGTGGCGAGTAAAGACATGGTGAATTATTGCAACAATCATGGAGGCTTTTAGCAATTGCATAACTTTAACGAAGTGATGAATTAGTGTAGTATCAATACTATTCATAAACTTTGGTCACTTCTCTTATGACTTACACCCTTCGTTTATTAACTCCGTATTCCCTGTACCTCAGAATCCTTCAGCAATCTAGCAGCGCCTTACTTCGCTAGTAATTATACGTACGTAGAACAGACACGGCCAGCATTTCTTGAGCCACATATTATTGACAGGGACTTCACATCACAGACACTTCACCTTTTGACAGCGAAAATAAGAGGATCTCATTATACTGGTTAGCGAACTTTATTGTTATTGAAAAGATATGAATATAATTACTTATTTTACCTACTTAGTTACTTATTAATTATTCAAAGGTTCTAGAGTGGCGATCGCGTACCGGAAGACGTAACGTAGCGTTGGAAGGCCTTCCACAAGGTGGACCGACGACCTTGTGAAGGCCGCAAGGAAGTCGTTGGATGCGAGAAGCACAGAACCGGTCGAAGTGGAGGTGCTTGGGGGAGGCCTATGTCCAGCATTTTTAAAACAATTTTGGACTTGAAATTGAGCATTTTTTTTAAATTCTTATTTTAAATAATGCCGCGATCATTTTATAGTGTTTCTAACAACATTTTATAGCACTGTGTGACCTAAACCCGCTCTTGAGTCACGCTTTTGGTAAGTAGTCCATTTTTACACAGAAAAGCGTGACTTAGCTATAAAATAGTATTACTATTTTATAATAATGAACTAATTACGTACGACGTGACGTAATTAGTTCATTATTGCACGGCGTGAAATTAGCACCCGAGCGTAAAGAGGGTGCTAAATGCCTTGCATCGTAATGTGCTATTTTAAACCTTTCAAAAATTTAGAAAGGATAACATTATAGCATGACTAGTCGAACTCAGCGCTTCTCCTCCACATTAATTACGCGCATGACTCAAGTGTGGAACTCTCTGCCAGCGTCTGTGGGATTCCAGGTTTAACCCATCTGCCTTCAAATCAAGAGTGAACAAGCATGGCAGGCAGGCGAGACCGACGTCAAGAGCTGGCCCATTTTGCAATAAAAATAAAAACTATGTTCAATTTTCTGGGAGAAACTTCGGCTTATAAGAAATCCCTTATCTAAATAAGGAGCCAAAACTTTATTTTGTACAAAAAACAACTTACCATAATATCACAAATATATTCGCATTATGTATTCATACATAAATAAGCCACGCAAAAAATAACAACGAAGAAAAACATATCGCTATTTCTAACAATTCATGTATCTTCTTAGCTATGCACATTTACCCCCATATAACATGAAATATGCACTAATAATACCCTCCATCTTCCAAGTTCCACCAGCTTAATTAATAGAATCCCGGTTACTATACATATTATAAATACTAGCTTTAGCGTCCGAGTTGCTAGTGTTTAATAAATATAAGAAAATCTTTTGTTATTTGTATAACAAAAACAGGATTCGCTGAGACGTAAGTGTCGAACCCATGTCAAGAATATTTTAGCCTGTATGTATGTACAGTTAACAGCATAAATACCAGCTACGCAAGGTTCAACAGCATATTTCTCGTGAAACAAAAATTGCACCTTCAGAAAATACCTATTTCATAGCAATCGTCATCATCTGTCTAGCCTTTTCCCTACCATGTAGGGAACGGCTTCCAGTCTATCTGGATGCAGCTGAATACTAGTATTTTACCTGACCTCCACAACCCAGTTACTAGATAAAACGATACCCATTATTACGACTTGACATAATACTATGTTCATGATCATGATACCATAATTATCATGACGCCTTCTTTATGAGAAAATCGTTTTTGAATCTTACGAATTTTGCTCGTGACTGTACATGATATATACATACGTGTTTCATAAGTGTGGACGTTGATTAAACGTAAGATAAGCTGAATAATACGTTGGGGAGCTTTTTGTGTCAGATATCTTGCCTAGGTAAATGAAAAAACCTTATTTTCTAAGCCATGTTTTTCTAGAGCTGGGAAAAAACTGTTCCATTTTCTTCCATAATACTCTGTCAATTTATCTCAAACAGAACATAATAAGGAGTAACCCTCGGGCCGTGGGGTCCGAGTGCTCATAGTCTTTTTAAGGAAATTTCGAAACGGCTGGTTGACACTTCCCCTGACCCAAGGGCTGGCTTTTACCTTGGCCAAAGGCTAAGCATTGCCATACAACGTGGTAATGCCGCCAGTCTCTTGGATACATTACCAGTCGACAGCGATACGGATGAATTTTTCGACGTTATATTTTAATTTCTGTATAGGTTTACTTAAGTTAGGATTTAATTTTGTTATTTTTATTAATTAGTTAGGTATTATTTTTTTAAGTTCAATATCTCTAAATTATATTAAACGTTATTAACAAGTTACACGAAATAAGGAGTTGAATGATAATTATTTACTATATGATTTGTTCTTACATAAAATCGAATGTCGAAACCAAGTTTCGAGCATCTGTTACCAATTACGAAGCTGAATCGTCCTAGCGTAGCAATAAGCGTAGCGCGGCGTAGGCATCGTAGCATTTCGTAGGCCTCGTAGCACTCCGTAGCTACGGTTTTCTAGAAGAGTGGTAGCCGCCATATATCTTCTCCAATTTACCGGCGAATGACGTCACTGAAACGTTATCACACTAATATGATAAAGGTAAAAGTTTGTGAGTGTGTGTGTATGTTTGTTACTCTTTCACCCAAAAACTGAAAATGGGTTTGTATAAAATTTGGCACACAGATAGTTTATAACCAGGATTAACACATAGGATACATTTTATCCCGATATTCCCACGGGATCGAAACTTATGTTGTAACGTTGTATAATTAAAAAATAAATAAAAGAATTTCATTCAGATGTCAAAAAATCCGGTTGGTTCGGTTGGTCTAGCTGTGGATGGGTGACCATATTAACATACCAAGACCCCTCTGTGCCTCGGAAAGCACGTTAGGCCGTAGGTCCCGGCTGTCATTCGTGGATCTTTGACAGTCGTCACGGGTAGTCAGAAGCCCGAAAGTCTGACAACCAGTTGTATCGTATTACCCAGTAACTGGGTTGGGAGGTCAGATATTCAGTCGCTCCATTTAAATAACTAGCATTCAGCTGCATCCGGTTAGACTGGAAGCCGACTCCAACATAGTTGGGAAAAGGCTAGGCAAATAAATATATTAAGTGTAACCTACCGATTTTCTAGAATTTCAATCTACTAACTAAACTTAGAAAAAATATTAAGATGCTCCAAATTCCCTACAAAAATTCTATAGATTTTTTTATTTTCAGAATATATCTTCTATGTCATCATAGCATTATTAACGACATTACAAAACAATTTCCCTCACACACAGTCCCACTACATACATCGCATTAGAACCTTTTTTCGAGTATACCATAAAATGATGATGATGCATGACAAGCCTGTATTCCACAAAGGGGCCAGGCATATCATACATATCGCCAGTTATGCTTAAGTCTCATGTAATAGAAGGCGAGCCTATTGCCATCAACCGGGCACAAATTCAGACTCCGTGCTGCTACTGAAAAATTCCATATGAAAAAACCCAATAACACTTTGCTAGACCCGGGAATTGAACCCAGGACCTCATGCTCAGCAGTAGCACTTGCGACCAATAGACTATCGAAGCAGTTACGTAGTTTAAGTATTTTTCTTTAACTAATTGGAAAAACTCAAAAAATAACCAAGCAAAATTAATAAAATTTATATGGGACCACAATGGGACCACACCTGAGGCATACCTTATCAGGTATTGGCATTGTGGTCCCATTAAAAACAATACGTAGATATACAATACACACACACACACACACACACACACACACACACGCACACACACACGCGCACACACACACACATTAGCACACACACACACATTAGCTAGAAGAATCATCAGCACAGCAATGCCCGAGATGCATTTATGCATATATCTTTGTACATACGAATATAATTGCCTAAAGTATTATATACTTAAACCTTCCTAAAAGCACGTAGATCATGTTAATGAAAAGTGTGTTTGAGAAAATCGCGGCCATACATACATACGGGGCGAATACAGAACCAACTTTTTTAAAGTCGGTTAATAGTGTTTGAGAAAATCGCGGACATACAAATATACATACATAAAACATATATACTTACATACAGGTCGAATACAGAACCTTATTTTTTGTAGTCGGTTAAAAGTCCGATATATTGAACAAATTGGTTGGGACCAATGTATATCACGTACGTAAGTCGACACGAACGTGGAATTTAATACCTGTCTCTTGAACGATACGAGAATTTTGATATTTCTTTAACTTTTGTGGTGTTTCCATAATGGTATAGAGGAATTGATACTCCCACAAGGTGGACCGATGAACTGGTGAAGGTCGCAGGAATCCGCTGGATGCGGGAAGCACACAACGAAAAGATTTGGGGGGGACGCTTTAGTCTAGCAGTGGACGTTTTCTGGCTGAAAATGATGATGAAGGAATTGGTGCAGTGGTGTAGTACTGTCACTGTTTTAATTCTGTCTTTCAAGATACAGTATTTTTCTAGTTTGAAGGACAGGGGTCTTAAACATCTGCACTCATCCCCTATTGAAACAACTCTGATATTACCTAGTCTAAGTTTTATGCTAAATGAATGATAACTTCCTTTACTTTAATTTATGAAGAAAACTATGTTCTAAGTAGGTACTTTTATTATGTTTGAAAACTACATCATTTAAAACTCGGTGAAACTGTTAACATAGTTACTAGACCTGCACAGTTATTGCCAAAAGCGTTTTATTTGATTTATTAAGACCTGGAAAACCTTTAGCCAGTCACGACATCCACCAGCAAGAAATGAGCGAACGTTTCGTTTACAGAATTTCTTAATTTCTTTAATTTCTGGTGTTGCAGAATGATTTTCACGTCTGAGTGTCAATTTTGTGGTCAATTTCACCAATTAAACTTAAGAGTCCTATTACATTTTTTACGCAAATTCATGATTTTTGACGCTGTAATTTTCAGCAGCAGTAACATATTTAAATTTTTTGATTATGAATAACGATAGTAACATTCTCTTTCTTGTAAGTTGGAGTTACACATTTTAATTTTTCTTTTCGTGTAATTTACTATAAATATTTTACGAACTCCGTTTGCAAGAAAAACCGTCGGCGATGGAACTTTGACGCTCAAATTCACATTGTTACATTCAATTCTTATAAAAGCTAAAATTACTAAAAAATAAGTTGAATGTTTTACTTGTTTATTGGAATTCTAGAATTTCTTTAAATTCCTTGAGTTTTCACTAAAAAAATCGGAAAGAAAGCCTAATTTAAGCCATAAATGTCTTGATTCAGCGTCCATTATATTCCAAATAAACACAATTTTATCAAATAAACTAATATGATATAAAACTTCGATCTATAATGAATACTTTTTATTAGTTTTCGTTTGTCAATATTATAAGAAAAAATTACAATAAATAAAATTAAAGTACTATATATTCTACGTCGATTCAGCGCGCTCCTCAGTCTCGCGCGAGCGCTTATCGAGGTAGGACCTGTACATGAAATTTTCGCGCGCAATCGTCCGGAGATCGCTATTATTATCGACTCGTGTACGCCGATCGAAATAATTTGATCCAATAAGATTTTTTTTTACATCATAATATTAAATGTATTATTTTTTAACAGACTTCTAAAAAGGAGGAGGTTCTTAATTCGGATGTTTATGTATTTTTTTTTAAATGTATGTTCGGGCATAACTCCGTTATATTTAGACGGATTTGGATGATTTTTTTTTGTTCGAAAAAGTGTATTCCGAAATAGTCCCATTTAAATTTTGTACAGATCTGATCATGAGTTACGTAGACAGACAAGGTAACTCTTCAATAAATTCCAGCAAATCAACCGCGATTCCTGCTATTCCTGCTATGTATTCATTGTTTACGCAATCACACAACATAACATCACGCCTGTACCCTTTAAAGGGGTAGGCAGATGTGTTCAATAGCTTCCTGTCACTGATATTTATATAGCAAGTAGTGTTATATGAATTTGTGTGGGGTAGATAGGTAGAACTAAAAAGTGAAACATAATTTTTTTTTTTTTGGAATCTGTTGTTTTTTTATTTTTATAAAAAAGTTTTAGTACGAGTGCGTCTTAAAGGTAATCAATATTAGTACATACGTACATATTAGACTTAAATTTTTATCTTTTATTTATGGTAGGTAAGGGTCGGAAAACACCACTATACGCCTGCATAAAAAAGGAAGAGACACAATTATGCCCGCTTACAGACAGCATTACAAGTTAAAATGTCACTAAAAAGGTAGATGCAAACACGATGTTATTAATTTAAACCGTATTACAGAACAAACCAAACCACAAACAAACCTTAAGTTCCTACCTAAAATATACATTTTATACTAAAACAAACATAAATCAGTATTTTCTTTTCCAGGACACATAACCATAATAATTCTGAAACATCTACAGAAAGTAAAAATATGATAGTAGAACCAACAGTGAAAGAATCGTCTACTCTAGATCAGCTAAAGTAGGTACCTAGCTACCCGTATATTACCTAGCCGGGCCCACTCTATGCTCAAGGTCAAAAATATCGTAATTTATTTTCGTAATAGAAAAGATTTTCGTAAAAAAAGGTTTTGTTTTAATGATATTTGTAATTATTTAGTAACGCTATAAAAAATTACAAAAGAAGTAGTTATAAGAAATGCCTACTGGATACCTACCACGAGCTCTTAACGCGATCCACTTTAGGACCTAAACTGAACTGTTCTTCTAATTCGTACCATGATGTCAGTTTAACGATTCAATTTAGGCCGTGCCATCTGGATACCTACCACGAGCTATTAACGCTCATTCACTTTCAACGATCCAAATGCCGCTGAGCGTATTGGTTGTCATGGTACGACTGTGAGCGATGCTGTTTATGAACCTAAACTGAAATGTCTTGCATTTGAATCGTTTTTAAATAGATCATGGTAGGCCTCCTGTTCTACGTTCTGATTGTGAACATTTTGTGTAGGTATATTTTCGTCTTTTTTAAACATGACTATAAAGGAGTGTGTCTTCTGTATTCTATGTCTGATTATGTGACGTAATTCATGAAGATGTTAATAATTACTAGTTGATTAATGCATTCGATTTATGACCAGTAACTACTTACGTATTTTTTTTTTGAACCAAGAGGCTTCTACAGCATCAGAAAAATGTATGCTTTCCAGTTCTGTTCTGTTCAAAGGAAAAAAAAACACGTTAAATGCCATTACGAGAGATCTTTTTGTATTTTTTTTTCTCAAACTTTATAATTAGGTACATTTTTAATTTGTGGACTCTTTTTGAGTGTTTTGATTTATACTCACCCCTGATTACCTGTCTAGTAGTGTTCAGTTCAGACTCTGGATTAATAAAAAAAACTATCATCCTACGCAGACTGGTATCAAAATTGTTTCGCGGACTATAGTTGTACTCCCAACGCACACTAACGTAACTTCGTGTATTGCAAACGAACACAAGCGCGCGTTCGCGCTAAGCGAACATTTACGACTTGTAATAGGACTCTTAACGCGATCAACACATTTCAACTGCGTCAGTGTCAATATTCCACTTCAATGACGACACTGACAGCTCTTGACATCACAAGTTCAGTAACATTGTTGAAATCCGCCTATAGATACCGCAAAAAGCATCGAATACACCATCATCAATAAAAGCACTGCTCCCGACACGATTTTCCAATATCGAGCCTACATTTTATGATAGTAGGTACAATGTAATCGATTTATATACAACGGAGCACAACTGTAACACTCACGGGAGATAGTCTCGATAAAACTCTACAAACGAGTATGTCCGATGAAGGTTTTATAGGCTTTAAAATGATAAAGGTTGAGACAAGCTATCAATTTTGATACCCTCTAAAATATAATAGAGTACTCTAGCTGTAGATAAATATAGGTACAAACTTTAACTTAACAGGTTCAAATAACAGTTAGTAGTGGTATATTTTATGCGGAACTGCAACTAAGCAGACAAAGTTATGATGCAACAGCAAGATGGCTCTGCTCCAATATGTTAAATGACACTAGTGTAACACACAGAAAAAACATAATTTCAACTCATTTTTAATCAATTACATAAATAACAATTATATTTGATGGCATATTATTAATTACGCCCGGCTGGCAGGCTGATTATGATGGGGCTGATCAATCACCAGTCACAAATTATGTAACTACAAATCGACCTGAAACTGTTTCAATGAATTCTGTCGGTCACAGTGCACTGCTGGCTATAGGCCTCTCCCAAACTGCGCTCAACACCCTGTCCTCCACCTTCCGCATCCAGTCTACCCTAGGTCTTCGTTCATCTAGCTGGGGCGCGTCCCATACTATACTTGCCGATATGCGGTCTCTACTTCAGAACTCTTCATCTCCACCGGCCATCGTTCCTTCGACAAATATGGCCAGCCCGCTACCACTACAGTTTGTTTACTCTGCAAGCTATGTCAGTAACTCCGGTTTTGAAGGACCTGTGGAAGCATCTACATCGTCGCATGCGAACTACGCATAACACTGACGTCACGCAAAGTCCTGCATCGCGCAAGCAGAGTTTACCACGCGACTGGCATAAATACAACGTCCCGACATCAATTGTCAGATAGTAATTGCCTACAGACACAGCACCCGTCTGGTTGGAGCATCCTCCCTTTTCTATAGAGGATGTTTAAAGCTTACACTATATTCCTCATACCTCAATAAACCTGTTTCTATAAAGTAAATATTTGCCTATCTTCCAATATAAAGCTTTCAAATATTCATAAAATCACTTCCAAAAACCATTGAAGAATCCGCTTTTTCAACTAAACCCTAAAGTAAATCTGATATGTTAACCTTTCCGATTATAAATCGAGTGAGTCATTGATTAATCGTTGAGGGTAGAAAATGGAGAGAATCCCCCTTGTCCGATTAATTTTAGTAAATGAGTTATTTATTCTATGGATTAACAATACAAAGCTATATCGAAAGTACACACTTAGATATACAGAATAAACAATTTCATTTCACCTACAATACGTGCTCAACAGTTTGTTTGTTTTTTTGTTTGTTTGTGGATTTGAATCAATGTTTTTGCATTTGATACCCCAATTCGTGAGAAAGGCTAAAGGCTATTTAACATCATGCTAGGATCCGTAGGAGCCGAGCCAAGAGAAAAAGGGTCGGAAAGAACGCTAAACGAAAATGAAGCAATAGGGCGGGGGAACAAGAAATTGCACGCGGATGAAGTCGCACTGACACTGGGCAGACACTGGGCAGAAGCTAGTGTATAGATATAGATGTAGTTACAGATGCATAAATATACTCCAGGATTTCTTGAAGCAACGCAAACTGCAAACTGCTCACTGAGCAGTTTTGGTCGAAAACCGTCTCAAAGTCATCTTCACACACACACACACAACTCCCTACAAACCAAGTTATACATACAAGCTTGAAAATAAACCAATATACTCTTCCTTTGACTTCATACTCGTGTATAACAAATTCAAATATCACGTCATACTCTCGAGACCGAGACGCACCTTATGTATACGAGCGATATTTCAAATTTACATGTAAATGAGTTCTGTAGCTATAACCTTATATTTGCAGAACCCTTTGCGTGTCTTATGGGATCCTTTTTTTATGTCTAATACGCAGTGTTTCTCCGAGAGTTTTATAAATTCATGAACTGACATGAACGTAATCGGTGACTGGTTTTCAATTTAAGAGTAAATTTTTATCTTATTTAGAGGGTCCAAATAGGTATTTGGACCCTCTTCGAAATATACACCAATTTTAATTGGAATATTTCTTTTTTTTTTTGTAAAAGGATTATATTGAAACCAATTGAAGTTTATGTTCAGTTGTAAACTGTGTTTTAGTGTAAAATGAAAAACCGAAACCAAATTTAAATTTAATTTAAACGCTGCTTAAAGTTAAATAATGACTAACGTCTGCTTAATAATACATTGTAGATGTTTAAAAGTCTCTTAACTTAAAGCAACGCCTACAAATAAAATAAATAGTTATATTGGATTCGTAGAGTTGAATAACTATAAAGGGTTAACCTTGCACCTCATTTGTATGTGAATGATGTGCTCTCCTATAGTTGGAAGCGTACACTTGTATTTGTCCCTGTTTATGTGGCCTCCGTTGGCGATCCAAGATAATAAATAAACTAGGACACGTATTCATAATGTAAACATCAATTTCATGTCCTTTTGAAGGATGAAAATATGGTAAGTTTGAACCCATATTCACACCTAAACTTTACAGTAAGTAGACATCGTAACAATTACTCATTGGCTTCATAAATAATCAATTAGGTAGTAGTTAAATAATTATTGTGAGAGCCTAGATGTGTTGTTCAATGGTGGCGCTTCTTGTTAATTATTAACTGAACGACGGTCGATAAAGATGTACTGGCTTACCCTTGGGTCTTGAAGGAAAAGCGCCTTTTGTATTGAGGTTTATTTATTTTGCCGGCGTCTCCTGAAATTTCTTGTTTTTACACAAAACTTAACCTATAATACTTAAGGATAATGTAGCTTCCCATTAGTGGAAGAATTTTTGGAATTGCATCAGTAGTTTAGAAGATTTTACAGTAGATAAGACTCACACATTTTACCTCTTTGTAATTTAACGGCCGACCGCCGACTACCCAAGATACGAGCATGCCTCAGTTTGGGAGTCGTAGCCATAAAGTAAAATTACTCTGTACATTCACCTCATTAAGATATGTAGATGAAAAAATTTTATTTCTTGTAAGTTTTGTATGTACTTTTTGAAGAATAAAAAAAAAAATTATTATTATATTAAAATGGCTAAACTCTGAAAAAAAAAAAAAAAAAAAAAAAATACATAGATGAAGTGAAGACAGTAAAAACTAAATCATACTTAAATTATGATTGCAACCTTTTTGCATTTGTTTTGATAGCCTTTGTTTGTTTGTGTTTTTTGATTGTCCTTTTTTTTGTTTGTTGCTAATGAATTCAACTCTTAGCTAATGGTTCGAAACCAGATAGGCGCTTTAGTTTGTGTAAATTATTTCATCAGCAATGCTCTTAAAACATCGTAAAGAAACCGACATGTCCTAGAATCAAAAATCCGAAGACATGTGACATCTACCAATACGCATTCAGCCCGTGTAGTGGATTATGACCCACTACCTCTCACAGAGTAGGCCGGTGACGAGCAGTAAAAGAAAAAAAAAAAAAGAAAACGTTAAGGCCGCCCATTGTATGTTTTGTATTAATAATCTTATTTTTTATTAATGTTTAAATTTTTTATAAATGTATTTTCTGGTGTACAATAATGCATGTATAAATAAGTAACATTATAGGCTGATTATGTAATGAGTTAAAATTTTTGTTGAAAAACTTTTCAACATGTATAAGGAGTTAATTAATACTTAAACCGACATATATAACTAATACGAGTAAATCATGAATGTTTCATTTCCTAAAATTCCTGAGGCGAAGAAAAATGGCCCCTTTTTTTAAGTAGGTAAATAAAACAAAAAATTTGCTTCATAGCGAACATAAACCGACACATTTTGTACTTCTACAACTACTACTTTTAAAATCAGTCAAAAAACGACCACCACAAAGAACACGGATTCTATCGCCGGCAGAGAGTTCACAATTACAAAATGTTTTAGAATCTGTTATGGCGGAATATCCAGAACCTAATAACTTTAGTGCAGAGGAACATTGGGAGCATTTTAAAAGCGGGATTTGGAAGGCATTTGACTCCATCCCCATTAACCACACACCGAATATCTGCAAGCAGTCGTGGATCTCAGCGGAAACCTGGCAAATTATTGAGGACAGGAAAGACCTTAAAGCCCTGGGTCTGTTAAGCCAAGAGGAAAAAGACAAATACTCGGAGCTCAGCCGCCTCATTCAGTCAAAATATCGTCGCGATAAAAACAGTTTCGTGGACCGAATCTGCCAGGAAATTGAAGCACACGCGCTCAAAATACAAAGTTCTGACCTTTTTAAGAAAGTACGACTTCTAACCAACCAGGTCAAACCCAAAACGTGGGTAATCGAAGACGAAGATGGCACCCCACTCCAAGATCTCAACGCAATCTCAGAAAGATGGAGGAAATACTGTGAAGCGCTATACAGTAATCCTAATGCGGCAAGCGGGGCATCAATCAGTGAGTGGGATGGGACTTCACAAGAACCTTATATTATGTATTCGGAAATTGAAGCCGCCATAGCCTCACTTAAGACCAAAAAAGCACCGGGACCGGATCTGATCACAGCGGAGGTAATAAAAGCTTCCGGACTGGCTGGCATAGATGCCCTATACAAAATTTGTAATGTGATATGGCGTACTGGTGAGTGGCCAAGCGATTGGACGAAATCAATCATCCTGCCATTACATAAGAAAGGCTCAACTTCGAAATGTGATAACTATCGAACCCTGGCTCTAATATCTCATGCCAGCAAGGTACTGCTACATATTATAAACAACAGAATTCGTCACTTTTTGGATTGGCAAATCCCTCAAGTACAGGCTGGTTTTGTAAAAGGCAAGGGAACTCGCGAGCAGATCCTCAACGTCCGACACCTAATAGAGAAGTCATATGAGTTTAACACACCGCTCATTATGTGCTTCATAGACTACAGTAAAGCTTTCGATTGCGTAGTTTGGCAAAGTCTGTGGAAGGTACTTTTGGAGCTTGGAGTACCGCATCATCTGGTATCCCTAATTCAAACCCTATACTCTCAAAATAAAGGCGTAGTGAAGGTCGACCATACCAACTCTAACCCCTTCAGTTTCGGAAAAGGCGTAAGGCAAGGCTGCATTTTATCTCCCATCCTTTTTAACGCATATGGAGAATATATTATCAGACGTACCTGTGAAAACTGGGAAGGTGGTGTGACGATTGGCGGAACCAAGTTCACAAATCTCCGCTACGCTGATGACACTACTCTCCTAGCAGCCTCAGAGTCGGAAATGGTAGAACTCCTTAGAAGGATGGAACGGATCAGCATGGAACTGGGCCTACAAATAACCACGCAAAGACCAAACTAATGGTGGTGGACCGAGGACATAAATTAGAGTTTACTGGCGCTCTTAATCTCGAGACGGTCGATGATTTCATTTACCTGGGCTCTAACATATCCAACTCAGGGTCTTGCGAAAAAGAGATCCGTAGACGTATAGGCATGGCCAAGAACGCTATGGCTCAGTTGCAAAAAATATGGAGAGATCGCAACATTTCGCGAAACACCAAAGTGAAATTGGTCAACACGCTGGTCTTTTCAATTTTCGGTTACGGAGCGGAAACTTGGACCATGAGAAAGGCCGACCGTACTCGCATAGACGCCTTTGAGATGTGGTGTTGGAGGAAGTTGCTTCAGATACCCTGGACTGCATTCCGCACCAACGAGTCCATCCTACGTGAGCTCGGAATAAAGTCCAGACTCTCTACGACCTGTCTCCGCAGGGTTTTGGAATTTTTCGGCCACATAGCGAGGAAAGATGGCAATAACCTCGAACAACTGATGGTTACCGGCAAGGTGGATGGTAAGCGACCAAGAGGTCGCAGCCCTTTGCGATGGTCCGACCAGATAAGCTCTTCACTTCACACGAAGTTTCATGATGCGCTTCACTTAGCCAAGGATAGACAGAGATGGCGTAACATCGTCAAGGAAAAGGTGTTTTCAAGGGAGGATCACGACCCTCAGTAATGAGGAGCACGACTTGAGGAGGACCCAACCTTTTAAGTCAAAAGCTTAATGATACTTTAACATAAAGTAGGTTGTGTAATTACGCCTACTTACTAAGAGGGCCACAGCAGGGCAAGAGGTCCTCCCTCGAGGGCATTTACCGGAAAAATACTGAAGTTTCTTAATAATGTTTTATGTTAAATATTCTCACATTTTCTACAAAGCACATTAGGGACCCGAAATTTTAGGGTCGTTGAAGGTGCGTAAGAAGTCGATGTATTTGAATTTTTTCCCTTTCTTGGAGTCAACGTATTTTTAGGCTTTAATAAAATGTTGTGTTTAGGATGAATTGGTTCATGTTATTTTAGGACTGTTTTTTTTTTCGATACAAATGTATTTATTTGTTTTTAGAACGAAGTTCTTTAACGGAGTTTTCTTTAGGAGTAAACTAGGAGAAATCGTCACATTACGATAAAGCGTATAATATAAGCGTACTCCGTGCAACTTTTTATTACATAAAATGGAAAGAGTATGAGAGAGAGAGGGTGCTGAAGCAACAAGTGAGGTCAAACTAAAAATCCAAGATGGCGACTGCAAAAATTTTCAAAACATTCGATATTTTTTTTTTTAATTTTCGCTGCCACTTTTCAATTCGTGAGTTTACGTACTTCATAATATTTATTATATATTTTATGTATTTAATATTTATAAATATTTGCTAGTCAAGATAAGCTGGAAAAATAACTACAATGTTTCTATTAGTTGTAAACCCATTAATCCATGTCCACTTATACAAGGACATTCATTATTTTGTTCTTGAATTGTAAAGAGTAGGTACTCTGCTTCTGTGAAGGGCTCGTTATAAAGGTCTACGGAGAGCCTTTCACCTCTTACTGACCTCATCCAGCTGAAACAGCAAAATTAAAAGATTCCTTTGAGATACAAGTTAAAATTATTGTTTTTGATGTTCTACCTAATTAGAATGTCGTAAAAAAAGTTTTGAGTATGAATGTGGTGGGCTATAAGGTAGGGGAAGACCAAGGACATGAGTTAGGGAGGGCGCCCACGAGCAACTTTTGTCTCCGCAACTAATTTGTCTCTCAAATCAAGTCTACGGTTTTGTGCGACGCGTATGAAAGAGCGACGCGGCAACTGGGACACATTTTTTCCGCGGATGTGTACGCAACTGTCGCCCATCTATTAGTTGCAATGCAAGTACAGGCACGGTGACAAAAAAAGTTGCCACCTAGCCAGTTGCCGCTAAACCGAAAATCTAATAAAAAAGTTACGTTGCTGTCGCTCCTATGTGGGCAGGCGTGATCGAGGTCAAGAGTGGGCCCGTACAGAAAAAAAAAGCAGTGTATTTCAAACACAGAACAGGTAATCTCTCCTTTTTAGCGTATCGATGGCAATCAAAATGTATGTACTCGGCCCAGAATTCGGCTACTTGTTTGGCGCCATCACTAGCATCCATCAGTTCCTGTAACGTGCAGCTGAAAGGACACTCATCGTTTGTGGAACAGCACCACATTTACACTCCAAGGCGAAGTCGTCTATGAATCTCCGCCTGAACAAGTTTTCCTTGGGCAACCTGGGTCCGGAGTCTGTAGCAGGTAATTATTCATGAACAAAATCGAATAATTACTCTCATAATTATTTTATGAAAGTATTCGTTTATATACTTCTGTATTTTAAAACAAAAGGTTCTGTTTCTAATGAGAAATTAAACCTTTCCCCGTAAAAGGTTCTTATAATTACAGAAATGACTGGAAAATGTACAAATTGTTTTGAAAATTAATAATAAATAAAATTTGAAATAAGGATAGATTTGTTATAAAAGGGTCAAGTTTTGAACTATTTAGCCAAATTGCTTGCTATCTCAAAGGTATTTCCACAATTGCTTACCAGCCACATGAAAACTAGATTGTAGCTGTATTGTGACTATTAGGGTTCTGTACACAAATTGTGCCAACGGAACCCTATTACTAAGGCTCCACTGTCCGTCCGCCTGTCACATAGTTCACCTTTTTTCGAACAGTGTAACATGTCGACCAATTTCAGTGTCTCTATTTAGCTTTAAAAAAAATATCTCATAATATCTCTAAACTTTTTTGAAAATATTCATCAAATCATCACACAATGGCTGGGTGAGCAACCGTATTCGCGTTGCTGAATTTTGGCCAAACAAATATAAAAAAGTAGGTATATAATTATTTTTTCGTGTTATTTTTGCCATCGATACGCAAAGTCAAATCATTTAGGGCTCTTTTAAACGTCAAAAATTATAATAAAATAGAATTGATTCTATTGTAGTCGGTATTCTATTATTCTATTCTATAATGAAGAACACACATCTTCCTAAAACCCATTACCTGAATTGTTACGTGATTCTATTACCTATTATCAAGGAGTTTATCACTACAAGGCTCATTCTGAATGAAAGCATGAAAATAATCTTTTTAAAAACCAAAAATATCCAAGTTTTGCCCATTTCACCGCTTACCTCTCTACCTCCTACTTGAGTGAGACCTGTCAGAGGGCAGCTGTAATGAGGGTGTTGAATCCCGAGAGCCTCTCAAGTGAACTCAACAAGCTGAGTTCGCGAAGTATAAGTAACTTTGTTTTACAATATTATGGAGTTAAGAGCTGACGTCAATCCACTCGTCCGTTACCCAAGCTGATTCAGCTCGCTGTCAAAAAGATGATTCAGTGTGGCGTGCTTAAGGTCGAATTTACTTACACTTGCTGCCCACCTGGCTTCAAAGTTCATCAAGTACTTACCATTTGAGCTGTAGAATGTTCGATCATTATCATCTGCCTAGCCTTTTCCGAATCGGCTTCCAGTCTAACCAGATGCAGCTGAATACAAGTATTTTACATGGAGCAACTCTCTGGCCCCTTATAATCCAGTTACTGGGTAACACGATATCCGTTGGTAAGACTGGTTGGTTGGACTTTCGGGGTTCTGACAACCCGTAACGATTGAAGCAATCGTAGAATGTTCGGTCATCATTTCAGCCGAAAGGTAAACGAAATAGCCCAAAGCCAAACAGAAGTGGCAGTGGGCAGAGCACATTGCTCGCAGAACAGATGGCCAATGGTACCGAAAAGTTCTGGAGTGGCGACCGCGTACCGGAAGACGTAGCGTTGGAAGGCCTCCCACAAGGTGGACCGATAGCCTGGTGAAGGCCGCAGGAATCCGCTGGTTGCGAGAAGCACAGAATAGGTCGAAGTGGCGGTGCTTGGGGGAGGCCTATGGCCAGCACTAAAAATTCGGTGTTAATTCCATCGCAGTCTTCATTAATAAAAATGACCAATCATTTTCTAACTACCGAATGATTACTATTTAATGAATTCCAAGTCTTAGTAATTAATTTCCTTTATTAAAATAACCTATAATTAGCCTTGAAAGTTTTTATTTCAGTCAAAAGCATCGTTTAATAAAATCAAGCAATTGATAGTGTTTCATAAAATTGTTTTGAGGAAGAATGAATCGACAATAATAATAAAAAATAATGATTCTTTTTTTACGTTTTCTGTTAATATTCAATAGATGTTACATTGATAAAATATTCAATGTTTCAGGCATGTCACAATTTTAAATTACGTCCAAGTAATTATTGATATTATTCGTTTCGCCAGCTAGTCACTTTGAGACTTCAATATTTTGTAGATAATTGTTTTTATTTATATTCTGTACCTTTCTACGTGTCTTTATGTTGGCTTCGGGTAATGTTAATTGCCTTAATAATAACTAACTTTGCTAAGTATAAATAGTAGTATAGGTATTTATTTATTAAAGAGGAGACAAATAATACACACTAAATAACAAACTATTAAAATATAAATTAATAACCTAACTTAACTAAAACTATTAAAAAACTAAAAAAAGCGTCGAAAAATTCCTCCACATCGCTGTCGACTGATAATGTACCCAAGAGACTGGCGGCATTGCCACGCTGTATGGCAATGCCTCTGGCCAACTGTCCTAACTGGCCTAAGTAAAAGTCAGCCCTTGGGTCACGGGAAGTGTCATCCAGCCGTTTGTAAATAGTTAGTGTCATAACTAGCGACCCGCCCCGGCTTTGCACGGCTTTTAAGACTAAACCATTTATATAGTGCACACAAAAGAAATAACACAACACACGAAAAACACCACACCAAGTAAAAACGAGTACGAACGATAACGAGTGTAACAGAGATTTAGAATTTGCTACAAAAAGTCTACCCAGTACTTTGGTAGCAAACACAAGTTTCAAAGCAGATGCACTCCACTTTTTTTCCACTCTCACATAGCAAAGGGAATTTCAGACAGCTTCAGTACCAACTGAAAGTTTGTATTCACTAAAAGAGTAATTGGATCAAATGCAAATACAAGTGTGCAAATAGACTGGGAATGTTTATTTGACGAACACATCAAATATGTATGTGTGTTTATTCCTCTATTTCTGTGCAACGAAAAGATACACAGGGTCAAGTAAAACTAGCTAGCGAAACTCCGCAGACTTGATGGGTATCGATATCAAAACATGACAAAGTAAAACATTGATGATCTTTTTTGGGGTCAACGGCCGCTGGTAGTGTTGTTACTTGAAATATGAGTTGAGAATATCTGTGTTTACATATCGATACTGATTGAATTTGGCCCTGTATAATAGCCTCCCGAAGTCCCGACGGATTTCGGTCATGGTGGCCTATCTCAACGGATATTAGCCAGGTACGCAGGAGATATTATACTGCACAAGTGTGTGCGTAAACACAAGCGCAGGCCCAACGGCTTTACGTGCTTTCCGAGGCACGGGAGTATTAAACCGCCAACTTCCAGACTCCGAACTGTTACTAAGAAATACCTAATGAAAACTCCAATAACACTTTGTCCTACCTGGGAATAGAACCCGTGACCCTACGCTCAGCAGTCGCGCTTGCAACCACGTGACCAACGGACCCTGTTTATAATGTATGTAAGTGTGTAGCCTCAGTTGGAAATCCAATAAATAAATAAATATTGTGTATGTTTTGCATAATATCTTTTGTGATCCACCAAACCCATTGATCCAATTTCTGTTAATAAAATGTATGTTGAGGATTTCAGCCATTTCATTTTAATGCCAATTACATTTTTATATTCCCAAGTTACGTTACGAAAAAAAACCGGCCAAGTACGTGTCGGACCACGCACAATGAAGGGTTCCGTAGTTCGAATGAATTTATCCCAAGACCAAACTTAACATTGTAGTTGAAAAACATGTTCTCCTATACATTCCAACTGAAAATGTAAGTTTGTACGCACAATATTGAGAGATTTACCATGTTGTTTCAAGATCATAGACTTCTTATTAATTTTCCTGTAATCTTTAGGTATAGAACTATTTTCTGTATTTTTTTTTTTTAATTTTAAGCTCAGTGAGCTCACCGAGTGAGGTACGGAACCCTAAAAACTAATCGTTTTGCTTATCAATTGCAATGGTAGCATTTTTTATTTATAGTATGAGTAAAATTTAAACAGATATAACATAATTTAGTATTGAGTACAAAGGTATAGCTTATTTCTTAAGAAATAATTATTATTGCCAAACTGGGCATATAAATAGATTCCTTAGCTAATTTTACCTGTGGTACCAACTTCCATATTCCCAAGGGTCTACTATGTAAACGTACTTATTTGCTTCATTATTGGTAAAGGTAGAGAAGCCTTAATTTTATCCAATAACGGTACTTAATTTGTAGAAACCGGCCATAAATCATCATCTGCCTAACTTTTTCTCAATATTGAGGCCAGCTTTAGCAGCCTTACCGAATGGAACTGAATATCAGAATTTTACATGCAGCGACTGCCTACCTGACCCTTCACAACCCAGTTACGGGGTAACACGATTTATCTGGACTCGAAAACTTCATAATACAAGGTGGCAGGAACATCGACGCGCAATCTGGTACCATAGATTCAGCAGTGCGATTCTGTAACCATCTCACCGTGAAAACTTAGGTGAAGTGAGCGTGGAGTGAGCTGTCATTAGTGTAAATCCCTATAGCATCAGATGGAATGACAGTTCACTCCACGCAAGTTTTCACGGTGAGATTTTTACAGAATCGACATGCTGTACATGATTCTGCAGTGCGATTCTGTAACCATCTCACCGTGAAAACTTAGGTGAAGTGAGCGTGGAGTGAGCTGTCATTAGAGTAAATCCCTATAGCATCAGATGGAATGACAGCTCACTTCACCTAACTTCTCACGGTGAGATTTTAACAGAATCGACCTGCAGAACACCCTGCGTTGAAACTTTTGGCAGGTTATCAAAAAAAAATGTCGGGTCGGGGGACCCCCGGCAGAAACGAAGCTCAAAATGCAACCGTAACCTTAGACCGAAATCTGCTGTGTTAAGGAAAGGTGCAATATCTCATAATCAGCCTTTAATGTTCCCACTGCTGGGACACAGGCCTCCTCTCGGTGAAAGGGAGTACGCCGTAATCCACCACGCGGGCCCAGTGCGGGTTGGTAGATGTCACGTGTCTTCGAATTGTTGGTTCTAGGATATTCCGGTTTCCTCACGATGTTTTCCTTCACCGCTTTTAGAGCATTATTGATGAAATAATTTACACAAAGTAAAGCGCCTGTCTGGGTTCGAGCCTACGACCTGCAACACGTAAGTCGCTGCTTTTACCACTGGACCATCACTGCTCACATATATCTCACGCAATATCTACGCAGTCAAAATGTACTGAATATGTCATATATATCTACTTTCAACGATTCATCCGTTTCGAGAAATACACATCTATAGATTATCATCATCTGCCTAGCCTTTTCCCTATTATGTTGGGGTCGGCTTCCAGTCTAACCGGATGCAGCTGAGTACTAGTATTTTACAAGGAGCGACTACTTATCTGACCTCCACAACCCAGTTACTGGGTAATACAAAACCCCTTTGTAAGACTGGTTGTCAGATTTTCGTGCTTCTGACGATCCGTAACGACTGTCAAAGATCCACGAATGACAACCGGGACCAACGGCGTAACGTGCTTTCTGAGGCATGGAGGGGTCTCGGTATGTAAAGATGGTCACCCATCCACGGACCAACCGCGGGAAGCGTAGTTTAACCTGATCGATTGACCCGTGCGGCTGTTATTACTTAGCCACAAGCCCCATTTATAGATTACCAATAACATGAAATACAATATTCCCTCTGTGATATTACCCACTGTATATTTGATTCTCATTCGCAGAATAATATTTATCTAACGTAGTTTTACGCACGTTTGCCTCAATTTAACAGTTCGCTGCTCTTCGTATAGCCAAACACGGAATAATTTGATAAATATCGGATTCCGGGTTATATGGACCCTCTTGTATTAAGTTCAATATTTTCAGAGAAATATAAACGTTCAGGCCGCAAAGAATATTAATACCACGATATGTTTAGACAGAATAGGGGTGGCCCAGTGATAACGGCCGCGACTTACAAGTTGTAGGTTCGAACCCAGAAAGGCTTTTTACTTTCTGTAAGTGGAAACATTTTATGCTGATTATCTATGTCTCTTTGTGTATAGTTTTTAGAGACAAAAGCTTCAAGCAGGTTTAAGTTTTACAAAGAAATGATCAATATGGACCCTGTCGGGCACAGCAAAGTACAGACGCCAGCACATCAAGCTACTACAATCTGTCAAATTTCTTTAACAGATTTTCAACTTTATCGCTAAAGCTTAAGGTTCAAAGTTGATTGGGAAAATTTGACAGATTCGGGTAGCTTGATGTGCTGGCGTCTGTACGAGAGAGGAATAGGACTTTTCTTGGCCTCAAGCCAACGTAAAATTTCCCAAGTTCATTGAGTACGCCACTAAAACTAAACTTTTAGTGCTATTCTTTGAAACATCTGTTGAATTAGTTGGTATATAACACAATCAGCCTATTTGATCCCACTGGACAAGGGGACATAGGCCTCCTTTCTGTGAGAGGGAATGGGCCGTAGTCTACTACGCGGGCCCAGTGCGGGTTGGTAGACATCACATTTGTTGTTGGAAGTACCCGCATTCAGATTTTTTTAAGCATTTGGGATTCAACGGCAATAAAACGTAATTCTCTTGCATTTTTAAAATTTGGGATCCAACGGAAATACATAATAATGTTTTGTGAGATCCAACGACAAAAATATTAAACTGGGATTCAAAAGTGGGATCCAACGAAAATATATCGGTTTCCTTACGATATTTTCCTTCACCGTTTTGACAGCAGTGGCGATATAATTTACACAAAGGAAAGCGCCTGACCTACAACTCGTAAGTCGCGGACGTTGCACTGGGCCACCACTGCACTGCTGGTATACTAGGTCTTTATTATTTACGTAATTATTTTATAAAACAAGTAATGCCTTCCTTATAAATTGGAAAATGGCTGATGTTGTGGTGAAAATATTATACAGCCAGCAAAGACGATTTGATAGGCTGGTGAAGAACCCAAATCGTAAAACAACAAAAACATTGTTTTGTTCTTTCACTGATATTATGCAAATGTCACAAATCTCTGTGACACGCTCCATGGCGCGTGGACACAGAGTAAAAAAAAATATAGAGCGCTAATATGCTGGTGAAGTATTTCTCACAGCGCTGACTGCATTCGGCAGATATAGGACCAGATATTCCTACTACACAGTGTTTTAAGCAGCTATCGCTCTTTAAACAAATTAATGCTTAGTTATTTTGAAGTTTCTACAGCGCAGAGTATTTATTTATTTACATTTCTACGTTCTCATGATTAGAAAAACTCTACTTCGATCACAGCGAGATGATCGTACAAGCGGGGTAGTGGCGTAACGCACTAACAATTGCAACGCCGTCGCCGTTCATTTTGACATTTCGACAAAATTCATTGCGTTATTTAAGTTGAGGAGCAGACGAATTTTTCAAACATACGAAGCAATGGATTAGGAAATTCTTACAAAATCCTTCGGTTTGCGAGAAAAAATATGAACCGCAATTAGGGTGCTGGTTACACTGGAAACCGACCCCAACATAATGTTAGGTAGGGGTACGTTACTAGGGCTGTCTCTATGATCGCTCTTAGCGATAAGACCGCCCATTGTGTCACCCTTTGTACAGTTTCTATATTTAGGTCTGTAATTTATATGGTGTGCATAATAAAGAGTATTCTATCTATCTATCTATGAAGCAGGTTAGCACTCCATTCACTACCCCATGTAAGTCTTCACAAGAAACATAAAAGCCGTAATATTTTTATAACGAAGTAATGACTGCCGTAAACTCACGCTTCTTTGTTTGTACCTTCAAGATAACATTATTGTTGAGGAGTGTTGAAAGGAAAATGTAAAAAAATAAGAGGGTTTTATTCAGAGCCTTTGGATAAGTCAAAAAGTATTTTGGTCTCTAAAAATTAAGTATTGGATTGGAAGTTATTCCGCAAAGATAATTGGTAAGCTGTACACGGTCACATGGGTCGATCGAAGGTTAAGCTACGCTTGCCGAGGTCAGTTCGCGGATGGGTGACCATCCATTACATATCGAGACACCTCCGTGCCTCGGAAAGAAAGTTAAGCAGTTGGTCCTAGATGTCATTCGTAGATCTTCGACAGTCGTTACGGGTAGTTAGAAGCCCAAATGTCTGACTAGTCTTACCAAGGGGTATCGTGTTACCCAATAGCCAGTAACTGGGTTGTGGAGGTCAGATAGGCGGTCGGTCCATGTAAAATATTGGTATTCAGCTGTATCCTGTTAGAATAGAAACTAGAAGATAGCTGGGAAAAGGCTAGGTACATTGGTTGTACGCAAAGTATAGTTCTGCAAAGCATAGTATAATCAGCCTACACTGTTCCCTCTACTGGGACACAGGCCTCATCTCTCTTTGGAAGAAGTGGGCTGTAATCTACCACCCGGGCCCAGTGCGGTAGGTGTCACATGCCTTCGAATATTTGGTTCTAGGACATGCCGGTTTCCTCACGATGTTTTCCTTCACCGTTTTGAGAGCAGTGGTGATGAAATTATTTACACAAAGTGCCAAAGTGCAAAGTGTGGTGTTCGAACCCACCACGACCCTCGTAAGTCGGGGCCGTTACCACCGGACCACCACTGATCTCTTCTGCAAAGCAAATGCTAATTCAGTAGATTTTAGTTTAACTGTAAATAAACTATGGCTTGGGGAATGTATGTATGTTGTTTGTGTAACTTTCATCAAAAAAGAACATTGTTCTCGCCCGAGCCGATATTCGCAAAATACACAGTACAGTCTCTCAGACATCCTTTCGAGAACCAATATTTATGGGATGATACACCAAACCTCCTTCAATAAATTTTATCATACACATCCCATTTTTATCTGCATCCCGATAAAACGTTTTTTTGATGAAACTCCACCATTTACGACTTTCGCTTCGGCTTCTTTTTTAACAATAAAGAATTTTTTTTTATTCTCCCAAGGGTTTTTATTTTATTATAATCTGCGAGAATAAAGAGGGAAAGAATAAAAGGGATAATAATGTGAAAACGGCGACCGCGTGTGCGCGAAATGACGGGAAATAAAAGTGAGAAACGTTTACGCGTTTTGAGGAAGTTTGTCTTAAAAAATTGTGTCAGGTTAACTAAAAAGGTTGAATGTGGAGGATATCATAAAATCTAAGCATCATTAAAAGCTGTTAATGCTCTTCGCGTTCAGCACAATAATGTATTCAAGATGCTGTTGGGGCTGCCGCGCTTCTGTAGTGCCTCGGGTATATTTGCGAACGCGCAAACTGACGGCTCCACAACGATCAGAGGCAAGCGTGCAGCATCACAGTTGGCGTCACAGCTCCACCAGTCGCCTGGGTGTCCTTGCTAATAAACTGGACAGTACTATGTTGCAGGAGATCAGGCGCAGGACCTCAATCCGAGGCATGGGGGTAACCAACGCCATGCAGCTTCCAAACTCTGGGCTGTTTCTATGAAGTTCTTAATGGAAACCTGGACCCCACCCTCAGCAGTCACGCTTGCGACCACAAGGCCAACGGGGCAGTCAAGTATCGTATAGCTACCAAACTGCGGTGCGTATTATTATCTACATCTATCTGAAATCTTATGAGCTGAATTTTGACGAGTTATATCTATTGAGCTTTGTGATGATCGTTTGAGCTATTTTATTTGTGCCTGGTGATTATTAGGTACATGGTTATAAGGGACATGTAACATACCTAACTGGTGAATTCTGGATGACCTTTACTCCTCCGCCTACCAGGAATTCATGCGTGTTGTAAAGCTATGTCATCTGATGTCTGCCTTCGCGTATATTTTACCATATTTTCAACCCAAAATTAGTACTTCTCCGTAATCGTAAATTCTAGGCGACTGACGCTAATATTAATATCAGTTGACGAGACGAAGTAACGCCGACGTAATTATTTTTCAGCTCAATAATCCGGCCGACATATTTTCACGACAAATTAAATATTTTTGACAAATATGAGAGATAATTTCCTTCGCGTCATGGTATAATATCCTAGGCGGTTTTGAAGAGGATGATTGAAATTATTTTACGTAATTTTTCATACCATATTTTTCAGTAGATAGGTAGGTTAATTGAGGGAACTTATAATGGCCATTTTAAAACTTATTGCACTACTCACTAATTAAACAAGAAAGGAATAGAAAGTATTAGAAAAACAATATCAAAGGTTTGAACTACTTAAAACTTTCGAATAAGATTAGACCATGAAATACAGTTAGATGACAAAAATACAGACAGACTGCTACTAAAAAAATACATGGTATAAAATAACATGTACACTGTACATTAGCATTAATATTGGTAATAATCCCAATTGCATGGAAGAAAAATACATGTTGCGCCGAACCCAACTAGGGTTCGGCGCAACATGTATTTTTCTTCCATACTTCTCTTAACTAATAGTTACTTAATACTAGGATACCATAATATCCATAGAGCTTCTACTATGATGAGTTAAGGAAACCTTAGCTAGCCTTTCGTATAAGTTACAAGAGGTTCTACTCATTGAAATATGAAACTCTCTTACATGGTACACAACAGTACTTTACCGATATGCTAGGCGGCAATTTTCCTTACCTGAACATAATTCAGCGCTTTTATTCCTCGGAGGGGTAGGCAGAGAGTATACTTGCAAATTTCGCAAGTCCCAAGAAATAGTCTGTCTAATATATTATAATCTGTCTAGCAATTTCTGAAAAGGTGAGTCTAATTTCATTGGTCCTTGGAGTTGTAGGTGGTTGGTTCGAAGCCAGCCGCTCCAGCCGCTTTGATTTGTGTAAGTAATTTCATAACCGCTGCTGTGAAAACCTTGAAGGAAAATATCGTGAGAACATCGGCCTAGAACCAAAAATTCGAAGACATGTGACATCTACCAACCCGCACTGGGCCTGCGTGGTAGATTACAGCCCACTTCCTCTCGAAGAGAGGAGGCCTGTGTCCCAGCAGTGGGAACATTATAGGCTGATGCTATTATCATTAAACAAGCATAGTTCCGTACTCCGGGCTGGTAGGTACTGAGATAATTCTATTGAAATAACCTAATATCAGAGTGAGTTTTAAAGTCCAGACATAATCTTGGTCACATCATGTGAAGACCATGAAGGTTGGTATCTGAAATGGTTTTTTGAGGAAAAAACCACACAGATTAAGTGGACTTGACCAGTGTCAGTACACGCATTTTTCAGTAATCGTGCATATCAACTCAGAGCTCACGGCAGATGTTGTTTAATCGCAGTATTTTATATGGAACGACTGCCTATCTGACCTCCACAACCCAGTTACTGGGTCGTAGTAAATATCTAATCCTAAATACAGTTCAGTATTAGTTTCAGTAATATAATATTATTTCCCATGTCTGACTTAAGTCTGCAATAAGTTAGTACTGTTACTCCGTAGTTGGAGCTTCATTACATTTTATTATTCTATTAACGTTGTCTGGATTGCTCCCATATGTTGTAATAAGAGTTTATTGCTTTCTCAAGTACGTCTGGTAAGTATTATGATGTCTATATAGTGGCATCTACATCGCCACATGCGAACGCAACACACTGGACGCTGACCGCTTTTAACGCGTAGGTACGTGTTTTTTTTACATCGTTCTCACATGTAATTATAAATTCAACATTAATAATGTAATTATATTTTAGTAAAAATATAATTTAAAAGAGTGTCCATAGAGTTTCTTGCCCGTTCTTCTCCAGAGGTACTTACACTTTGGAATGGGCAACTGGCTTCATATTTTCTGACTGACCGACTTCTCGACAATTCAAAAGTGCCTGTAAATGGTTTAATATTGAAATATGCTTTGAGTTTGAGTTTTGAGTTTGAACTGGCGTCACGCAAAATCCTGCAACGCAAAAGCAGCGTTTATCGCGCAACCAGCATTTATATACAAAATCCTGATATCAATCATCGAACAGTAGCCCACCAGACACAACACCAGAATCCTCCCTTTTCTACAGAGAATGATCACTCATTGAGGAACAGGGTGCAAAGTTCACACTTTGCACTCTGTTCCTCATACCCCTATGAGCATATATACAATGTGGGGATGACAATACGACTATAAATGAAAACACTAACAATACTAATGCATAGGAGTATTTAGGAACCATCAAATAAATCCTAACATTCAAATTAAAAAAGTGATTTTTTCTAACATATTAAATAGCGTAAAAGTGTAAACAAAAAAGAACACACTTTAAATATTGCGGCAACAGCGGGTGTTATTGACCCAACAAACATATGGCCGAAACCTGAAAAAATGGTGTCGGTCAGTGTGCCGGGCACCCCTTTTTTGCAGGTTCGTAATAAATGTAAGATTTGTAGTAAGTAAAAACTTCCGCATGCATGGCTCTTATGTCTCAAGCATAACGTATAATATGCATTAGTTCGCAACGGGAAATCAAATTTAAGATAAATTTGACGAAGGTTATTGAACTAGCGAGCTGGACACATGTTGTGTTTAACTGCAAATGTCTTTAACCTATCGGTGCTGGCTTGTTAACAGATACATCATGTAGAAAAAGTCAAAAATGAAAAATAATGTCCAGTGACCAAACTATTGGATTTATTTGATTGAATTTTTTTATGCAGACTGGGAACGTCATTAGGTATACGAAGTTTAATTTATAGTCGTATTGTCATCCCCACATTGTATATTAGTAGCGATCTAAAAGACTCGATCTCAGCAATGTTTATGAGAAATAGGGTAATATTTAACTAGTCCTCTTTAAACGTATTGGCCTTTTATGCTGTATGATTTTTTTTTAATTAATGAACCTTTGAAAACTTTTTGGGGTTCTAATAATGCACACTTTTTTAAATAAATGAGCCTCTTTTTTCTGACGTTTTCTCACAGTTGGTGGCAGTAACTAAGTTAGAATATCCCGACTAAATGGGATAAGTTAGGTTAAAGCTGGGACCTGGGACCAATCGCGCAGGAGACGAGCGGGCGAAGTGATCCAAGCGATCTAAGTTGATCGCAGTTACTTAAGTATTTTTAGGACCCACCCAATATTTGAATTTTTCTAGTCTTGACAGAGAGAATGTCTTATTGTTACAGTATCATTGTCGTCCTCCTGCCCTCAATCTAACCTTATTTCAACTGGCCGGACGACATGTCCTCGAACCTAAAATTCGACGACACATAGCATCTACCAACCCGCACTGGGCCCGCGTAGTGGATTACGGCCTACATCTCACAGAGAGGAGGTCTGTGTCCCAGCAGTGGGAACATTATAGGCTGTATATGCTTACGACAACTTACAGAAGGCCAGGACAAAAGAAACATAAATAATCCACTTATCAACAACAGACTACGCTTCGGTACAATCGATCGTTAGCATGTTAGGACAGCTACTCCAACCCTCTAATACTTCAGTAATCTAGTTTATTCTAAAACATAAAGCATTTAATAGTTAAACTGTACAGTTTGCTCTCCATCCACTTATTGGAGTCAGCACTTAGCAAGGTTTAAGAGTTAGGGTGTGAACTTAGTGGGCCAGCGAAGAAAATTTATTTAAATTAAGATTTTTTTTACTATTGTTTATGGAAAAACTTGAGAGGAACTTGTGGCTAAGTAATTACAGCCGCACGGGTCGATCGATCAGGTTAAGCTACGCTTATCGCGGTTGCTCCGTGGATGGGTGACCATCTTTACATACCCCCTGTGCCTCGGAATGCAAGTTAAGCCGTTGGTCCCGGCTGTCATTCGTAAATATTTGTCAGTCGATACGGGTTGTCAGGAGCCCATAAGTATGACAACCATGATGCCTGTTTCAGGAACAGAACCTTCGGAAAACATAATTATTCTCTTCCTCCAATTCGACTCACAGATATTCCTGAGATCGGGTCTCTTAGATCGCTACTAATGAATGGACATCATAATACTTACGAAGCACATGGGAGCAATAACACCGTTAAGTCCCGGACAGCGTTAATAGAATAATAAAACGTGTAGGGTCGGGGGACCCCCTGCAGGCAGGAAATTCAAAATGAAAATCGAAAATGGCGGTTGCGAAAATTTTAAAATATTCGCAGTCGCCTTCTTGGATTTTTAACCTCACTATATCGGCTTCAGCACCCCGAAAATTTTTATTTTGGCATCCGCCATCTTTGATTTTCATTTTGATCTCACTATTGGCTTCAGCACCCTTGAAAACCATGAAAACTTACGCCATAATGCTTTTTCGTTACGTGAAGATTTCTCCAAGTTTAGTCCTACCGCAAGCTTTGTAAAAGAACTTCGGTCCAATAAAATTTAATGAAACTCTAACTACGGAAAAACAGTACTAACTTATTACAGACTTAAGTCCCACATGGGAAATAAGATTAAATTTTTTGAACTACATACTAAACTGTATTTAGGATTAGATATTTACTACGATCACTGTAACTGCGTTTTGGAGGTTAGATTGGCAGTCGCTCTATACTATAAAATACTGGTATTTAGCTGCATCTGGTTAGACTGGCAACCGACCCCAACATAGTTATAGGAGTAGTTGGGAAAAGGCTAAGCTTAACGAGGCGATTTGCGGAACAATTGATTTCCCTAACTTAAGTTTTGTTTTAGTAGGTAAAGTGATTAGCAAAGTATGCTATTGTACATTCGCTCTATTCTCCTACTAGACATGTTATTTACACGCTATTTTATTTTATTTCTTCAATCGCTCCGCTCGTCACTATGTCCTGACCGTAAATGTCGAGAGAACACTTATCACATAAATTGTTAACTTAGAGGCTTGTTTGACTAGCTCCACACTCTTTTGTTTTCTTATGGTAGAACCTCTTCTGTAGCTGTGGAGAATAGAAATATTTTTGTAAGATAACTTTTGTAAATGCCAGGATGATTTTGAAAAATAATTATTTATTCAATAAAATTTTCCATTATTTTTGTGTATCATTTATTCCCTGGTCAGACAGTCCCATTATGATCTGCCGTTTTGAAAAATGCCATTACCTACTACATAAAATTAAAAAAAAAACGTATGCTAAAATCGTAAATAACGTAATGAATAGTGTTGGATTGTCAAAATGAGTTTCCATTGTAAGTAAAGCAATTACGCTGCCGCTGGTTTCTTTGTCATGAAACGTTATTATTTTGAGCAAAGGATGTTTGGTTATAAGAATTGGATAAGTATATGTTTTCTGTATGTATTTATTTATTTCATATATATAAATGGTACACCACAGACTACCTGTAGTATTCTGTCTCCTTTCTCTTTAAATCCATCCAAAGGTTGTCTTTAAAAGATCGCTTTTAGCGATAAGACCGCACATTGTGTCACCACTTGTAAAATTTCTACACTCATAACTGTATTATTTATGGTTTACTTAATAAAGAATATTCTATTCGATTCTATTAGATTTTCCACTAACTGACGAAAAAGTCCCTCAATAGTTTCGGCTCATTTCAAGGGCGAAATGTTCATTTATCTAGATTTACAAGAACGTTAATTAATCTAGACCCGAACAACACAAATTGATGAAAATAAATCACTTTCTATTCCATACAAAAAGGTTTTACACCGTCATTCAGTTAATTAACTTAGGCACTATCTAGCTAGACCTACCTAGACTATATATAAGTCGATCGATCAAAATGTTAGGTACATTATACATGCCACGTGTAGGTACATAATTTAACCATAACCTTTTAATAATTTGCCATATTAATAGGATATCTGTTGGATCTTCTGGATATCTGTAGAATTTGAATTAGCTGGTTTTTTATAACAAATCACACTTTGGCAAATTATAATGTTTTGGATACAACAACAATATAATAATAATATTCGTCTTTCAACGTCATGAATGGGGCGATCATTATTGTGCCTGTCATAATAATGTTGCCAGGTCAATTTAAATTGACCAGTGAAACTCCACACATGCAGTTGGGTACCGATATGTAATGATGATAATACAAAAACTAGAGGCAGTAGACCCCGTAATCAGTCGAATCTTTAAATTATTAATCATAAATCATAATCTGTCTCATTTCAATGCGGGCTTCTTACTCCACAATAAATCAATGAAATAAAGGATATATCATATTTTGTAAGTAAAAATTTGGGCAAAGTACCTACTAGGCGCACAAAAACTCGAAGCAGTGTGAAACACCACCACCACATTCATCCAGATATCAATTGCAACATTTGGAATAAATTGCTTGTCGTAAACAGTAGAGCCGTGGAACGGTTACCAGGGAAGCAGTTAAGCAGGGGAGTCACGTATGCCTTACTATACGTTCTTATGAAACTCGTGTGCACGTGTGAAGCATCGGTAACTTCGTGGGGATGGTATAAGTAGAAAGTACAAAGCGTAGTTGAAAGAAAAAAGGCGTTTATGTGTAATGTTCAGTGCCATCATAAAAAACAGCAGTAGTCAGAACCAGTCTGAAATTATCTCACAGCTGGACACAGGCCTATTTAAACAAGGGAAACAATACCTTACTCCTATCGTTACTTTGAGACTATTTTGTCGTGGTTTCCTCACGATATAAACATAGTGATACAACGCAAATATTACCTATGTTCAACAAATAAAATACTTTGACTTTGATATTTTCTTTTAACGCTTTATAGATTAATATTGAAAATACGTTCATTTCTTTAACGTTAAAGTAGTGTAACTCAAGCTATGGTTTCCTAAGAAAGCGGTGAACGGTCACATAATAACCGCTGTCATGCCGCTGTCCTAATACAGAGCGTTTCTTGACATCTGTTAAATACTGGTGGAAGTGACAGATGTTCATGACGGCCGTTATAATAAAGGGCTTATAGCACTAAAGTTCAGTGGCTTAAAGCATAAATTGCTTAGCTTCGTACTAAATTTACTTTTTTTTTTATTGACAATAATAACTACTTCCCTGCCTGATGACTGAATTGATACCGGTATTTTTTTTACATCGTTCTCACATATAATTATAAATTCAACATTAATGATGTAACTAATATTTTTGTAAAATATAACTTAAAAGAGTGTCCATGGAGTTTCTTGCCCGTTCTTCTCCATAGGTACCTACGCTTTGGAATGGGCAACTAGCTTCATATTTTCTGACTGACCTATTGACAATTCAAAAGTGCCTGTAAATGGTTTAATTGAAATAAATGCTTTGAGTTTGAGTTTGAGTTTGGTGCTTAAAATGCGGGGCATTTAAACTAGAAAAATGACATATTTTCATTTCAAAACGCTACTCTCTTATATCTCAAAACTCAGCTACATGCGTGGAAAAAAGTCAGGGGCGGACACTGCTTAGGATGGGCAAAAACGTAATCACATTTCTTTCACCCTTAACTCCACAGGAAGGAATTAAAGTAATTGAATAGGAACTTTTGTCCAATCTCAACAGGAAATGTATCTTGTATGGAAGAAGCTAGAAATGTGTAAAGAATGGACTGCCTTTTATGATGCAATGTATGTTGGAATTTGAGAAATTGGCCAATAACGAACGTCTTTCTTATCCACTTTATGTTAAGGGGAAGACACTTATTTCACGTGTTCTTTTTAATAGTCAGCACTAAACTAACTCAAAAAGGTTTTACCCTTTTTAGTCTTGGCACTAATTCAGTAACGTCAAGGAGTTTGTTTTTCACACTAAGAGTCAAGTTTTGGGTTAGTTCAACAGACGAACTGATTGGAATGGTTCACGATAGAACGCTTGCCTCGACATTCACGTGTTCATGAGTTTCTGTATGCTTTTAATTACTATCATTAATCTGCAAGTTAATCACTATCCTATAAATAACTGTAATATTTGAATGACTACCAATGGTGACATTTCCTACATACTCTAACATGGGTTACACAATAAGAAAAAAATATGAATGTCCAATTCTCAAAATGGCAATCAGTCCTTTATAGAAATAAGTATTAAAAAAAATCCCATTTAGAGAATTAGTCCAATAAAAACTCAGCTGCCATTTTGAGAATTGGGCATTCTGCGCATAAATGGATTACCTTTACACTAGATCGGCGTAATACCAGAAAAAAAAAACAATTTACGTACAATATTATGCTATTATACCAGGCAAGCAGAAAATTCAAGAGTATTTAACTAACAATAGCTACGGACGTTAGAGGAAAACTGTGAGAAAAATTCAACGATCATTGTTTCAATGCGTGAAATGTTCTGAGAGAGCTACGTATAAAGCTTTCTTATTCATGATAATTAGATTTGTACAGAAGTGTAACAAATCTTTACAAAAAACGATTTAGAAAGAAAATACATTTATTTAGCACAGATTAAAAGACACAACACATCAGATAAAAACAAATAAAAAGAGTAAACTCCTATGTAAGAAATAAGCAGGAAAGGTGTTTTTCACGGCTGCGCCAAAAAGGCCCAGATCAGCAAAAATGCCAGACAACTAGTGCCTGCATGATGCTGGTTTTCAAAAGGACCTGAAAAAAAAAATTAAATTTTCATATTAATCCAATGGGACCATAAAGAAATAACATTTTGACAATATTGCAATTATAATAAAAAAAAAGAAAAATATAGGGTTTAGGATAAGTACGATATTCATCTTAACCCACGAATAATAAAAATGTGAAAGTTTGTATGTTTGTTACTACAATCACGCAAAAACGGCTGAACGGATTTGGATGAAATTTGGCACATAGACCATGCATGGCCTGGATAAGGGCATAAGTTACTTTACATAATATTATCAATTAGAGTCGCTTTTCGTGTCTGCCTGTGTTACCGCGTTGTTTTTCTAAACTGCGCAACAGATTTTGATGCGGTTTTCACCGTCATTTAGAGAATTTGTTCCGGAAGGTTTATGAGTATAATACATTAATATTAAACTCACATTTGATAAAGAAATCTTGATGGTTTGTCAAGTCGTAAAAACCGCGCGAAACAGGGGCGGTTTAGTAAAGAATAAGAAAAGTGAGTGCGAAAATAAAGACTCCTAGTCGACCTGTCAGCCTAGTAAAAAAAAGCCAAACAGATTTTGATGAAAAAAGTTCACAAAATTTTGTCTCTTATCTGATGTACCTACGACTATTATCGTTTATTTCACTTTAAGATCGACAACAGAAGCAGAACGCTTATTTTTTTCCTATGTTTATGTTTTCATACAAAACCATTGTTCATAATACCTTCTCGGTTTCTTTTCACAAAATAATGACTTTAATTTCATTGTAACAGTAAATTATAATGAGCTCCAGTACAAAAGGAAAACTCCAATATTTTTCTTTGCGGAGTCTTTTGAAGTTATTTTCTAAGCGCTTTGAGGATTATTAATACTTAGAAGGTTCAATCATTAAATGTTTGAGTTCTATTTCGATATTAGCTGCGGCCCGCGACTTCTTTCATATGCCAACACTTACAACAGACCCGCCTGATAAGGTCTCAATTTGTTTAGCCTTTTCCCAACTATGTTAGGGTCGGCCCCCAGGCTAAATAGATGCAGTTGAATATCTACCAGTATTTTACATGGAGCGACTGCCTATCTGACCTCAACCCAGTTACTGGGAAACACGATACCAATTGATAAGACTGGTTGTTAGACTTTGGGCCTCCTGACTAGTGTAACGACTGTGAAAGATCTACAATTGACAGCCGAGAGCAACGGCTTAACGTGCTTTTCGAGGCACGGAGGGGTCTAGATATGTAATGGTCAGTCACCCATCCAAACCACAGTCATGACTGAAAATAACATCGAGCCCATTGGAACGAAGTTCTAGAAGATAGAAAAAGAAAAAGAGAAGAAAAAGAGTGATGGATAGTTATAGAAGATTGTGGTAGCTTATGTGCAGTGGCGTCTGTACCTTATAGTACATTCACATTTCATCAGCTATGTTAAGGTCCTATTTTATAGGGGGCGAGCCTATTGCCATCGCAAGGGGCACAAACCCGAACTCCGTATTGCTTCTTTAGAAATCATCATTTCATTTCAGCAGAAAGTCGTCCACTGCTGGACATAGGCCTCCCCCAAGCACCTCCACTTCTACCGGTTCTGTGCTTCTCGCATCCAACGGGTTCCTGCGGCCTTCACAAGGTCGTCGGTCCACCATGTGGGAGGCCTTCCAAAAAAATAGGCGCCGAGGCGCTTGCTCCGCCGACGCCTCCTTCTCCGAGCAGGATCAGCCCTCTCCCGACCCCGCTTGGCGGCCTCCTTCTTGACCACCACGGTCTCACAGAAGGAGGCTACTTCCGTCCAATTCTCTGTCTCTGCCAGCATAGCATCATAAACATGACCTACTCGACACTAACGTTTTTACGATGAACCATAGCTACCCTATGATTTATGACCAACCCTAGGTTTTACGTCCTGCGCCCACTTTAATTTCTTTGTTTTTATTTCGTAAACTTAAACCATAAACCTGAAATAGGACCCGAAATTATGAAAGTTTCAGAAAAACAAGTATTTAGGCTGTTTGACATCGTCCAGAACACGGATTTCGCTGAAAGAAAAAACAAAATCTCATAAAATTGGGGATCAGAACCATAATTCTTGGAAACCTGCCAGTGACGGAAAGGTTACCTACTGTTAAGCTACGTACTTTAGCGAGAATAAAAAATCACTTCACGTATAATTTTTTAGGTAAATCAATTTTTTTATATTAAGTTTATAAAAAACCTAGCACGGTTATAAGTTACAAGACAGGAGAGATAACCAAAGTCAGGGTATCTTTTAGGATAAAATTTTATAATGAATTTCACGAACTATCGACTCGATTGCAATCGGTTTTAGGCTCGTTAGAACTATGCTTTATTATCATACCATGGTAGTAATGTTATACATTATGCTTCGAGTAGGTAGTGTGTTCTAATAACATCATTACTAGTATCACCACACCACTAGAAACAAGACAATTTCAACACAGCAACAACAGGGAAAAAAAAAGGATTTTTATGTCTAAATTATTCAGTAACCACAAATCCCATCGCCCATGAACTTATAATCTCCTAGTAGCTTCCACCAACATTCGTGAAAATAAACTACTTCCATAGAAAAAGCTACATAACACATTTTCTTAGTAAGTAATCCATAAAAATTGCTTCGCGAAAAATAAGCTGCTTTACGCCAAAATGTTATTAATATTACCACACAGACATTCCTTGAAAACAGTAATATGTACAGACGCCAGCACAACAAGCTAAACGAAACTGTCAAGTTTTCCTAATTAACTTTGAACCTTATGCTTTAGCGATAAAGTTGAAAATCTATTAAAGATATTTGACAGATCCTAGTAGCTTGATGTGCTGGCGTCTGTGCATGAATGTGAGTAGGGTATGTATGTACAGAATTACATTAGGTATGTAAATATAATTACACCGGTTTGTAGACAGTTATTTCTCCTTAGGGAGGGAACATAAAAATAATCTATATCTGTACTATGCTAACAATAAAGCTGAAGAGTTTGTTTGTTTGAATGCGCTAATCTCCGGAACTACCAGTCAGATTTTAAAAATTATATTAGCATTTGATAGCCTAATTCTTGAGGAAGGCTATAGGCTATTTTACATCACGCTAGGACCCTTAGAAGCCGAGCAAGAAGAAATAAAGTCAGAAAGAACGCAAAGCGAATTCGGCCTATAGGAATAGGCCTCGCTTTTCTTGTGCCAATTCTCACGCTCCTGTGCCAAACAATGTCATCTGCTCATCATGCCGCCGGACGACCGACAACTCGTCTTCCAGTTCTAGGACGCCACGCCATTCAGCGTGGCTATGCTGCCAGTCTTCAGGGTACGTTTTCGGATGACAGATTAAGAAAAAAAAAAAGGTTTAGGTAAGGTTAGTCTTTTTTTTGTGGTCTTTCTCTGCGTCATGTTTACCGCAAATAAAACGTAAGTATTTTCTTTATTTTCTTTTTCTTCGTTTAATTTATTCACTATTTTATTATTTAGTTATCTATTAATAATCATAATTTGTACAAGAATAGATTGGACGGTGACCCCCAAATTGGGCATATTATGCCTTTATCTTGGGGGTCAGAACCTACTGGATACAGTTAGCTGTAATGAACATTGTTTTTTACTGATAAAATATCTCCGCTATCCTCTCATGGCCTCAAACTTTTGAACTTCACCAAAGTGTTTTGTATTCACAAAACGCAGAGCATTTTATTATGGAAACTTGTACGAATAGCTAACTGTGATCCCAGACCAACTTGTTCACAGTTTTAATGCAAAAGTTTTGTACAAGACAGTTTGGCAAAATGTTCTACGCAAATGGAGTCGACTAGGACAAAAGTGGAAAGTACTAGGCTACTAGAAAGATTTGAGAGGTTTTTCTTGGGTTAGAGAAAAGTTTCTCAGTAGCATCCCTGATCTGGATCTCTGGATTCGTGCCCGGTTTATGGCTCGCCCCTGTAATAATATTATGTGTGTAACTGGTGCAATATACGTGTATATATAAATATACATACTCGTACCTACACCTCTGCTTGTATCCTTCGGGATGTGAACCAAGGATAAAAAAATATAGAAGTGGTGAAGATTATTTTACTTAGACTAAAAAAAACTTTAAGTACTAGGCTACCATAATTGTCGAAGAAGTTATATTTTAGACCTTACAAAGACTATCTCGCAGTTTTGAGGATCAATGAAATAAGAGGGTTGGTTTTTCCTTACCTAAATAATTTTACTACGTGAATATTTCACGCCAAAAAGGTTTATATTTTTCGCAAAAATAATGGCGAAGTGAGTGTTGAAGTGAGGTTTCAGGTTGAGCGGGGTTTTGTTTTGTCTGAAACTCTTCAGGCAGAAATCTGCCGCGTGCCATCTTGCCGCTTAAGTTTTTCAACTTTTCGACTTTGGAGTCAATCTTAAGTGATTCATACAATTTGAAAAGGCGAAGTCTTCAGTAAATACATTTCTTCAGGAACTTTTCACTGTATTTTGTTTCCTTTAACGCTTGAATTTCTTTAACGAATTAAGTACATACATACACATGCAAGTAGCATATATTTCGTTGATTGGTCGAAACCTCGTTGAGTTCTATTAGTACCATAGACTTATAAAAAAAGATGGACTCCGCGCCACGCATATCGAAAGTGAAGCACAGTAAGTATCCGCTTGTACAAAAACGCCTCACGCTCACATTTACATCATAGTATGCCGACCGGCCGCCATTACGTGACACGACAGCGTCAATCGTCAATCACGCACACAGATCGGTACGGTGCTTCACTTTCGATATGCGTGGCGCGGAGTCCATCTTTTTTTATAAGTTTATGATTAGTACCTTGTTTTCTGTACCTATCTTTTATTTTTTATAAGAGCCCCCCGACCCAAAAAAATTTGGTAAAATTAAGTTTAAATTCGTATATTCTGCCAGAGTTACTACGTCAAATCTTTAGCTATTTAGCTATTCCCTGACAAAGTAAAACTATCTAATAACATTACACAAACCACTAACCGTACCTAAGAGGGTTGCCAACACAATTATTCAAGGTATAACCCGTACAGAAGTGCTCAAAGAAAATTAAATCTTGTTGGCCCGAAACCATCAACCCTATCTAAGTTCTACACTACGATTTAAATCAGACAAACCGCATATTTAATACACGCCCGGACGGCTGTCCGGTCGACCGTCCGGCCGGATGCTGCAAATAGCGCTGTCCGGTATCCGGACGAGTAATTAATTAAACACAGACTAGAGAATTTATACGTCGGTCGGGCGAGGAGGTGTTAATTATTTTTGCTATTGGATTGGATCGTCGCAAACCGTGATTTTGAAAGATCAATTTATTGGCTTTGGGTTTAGGGATGACGTATGGTAGAGTCAGATTTCAGGTGATTTAAAAGGTTTTTTTGTTATTATTATTGAGTTTACCTCTATACATGGTGGCAAGGACATCGACGCGCATCCTGATTCAGTACATGATTCTGAACCCTGCGTTAAAATCTGTCGTCGGTTTTTTTTAGTGCTTTTCCACACGTTTTGGCCTCGTAGGTCAAACACTCACACACCACACACTCACTCACTTTCACTTTGTGTTCACTTTTCTATGGATTAGCTGGTTTTTTTTATAGCTGACGAGAAATTTGTATGCGTCTAGAATCATGTGCTATATTCATGGTTACCTACAGGTTGCACGTCGATTTATCGTCGCACGTTGATGATGATGATGATTTGGGACACTTACAGGAAATACAAACATTAACACTAACTACACAATCGAGAAAAGACCTCTTTTTTCTTCATATTTTTTTTCGATTGTGTTCTCCGAGGCTCCTACCCTATGTGTACTGGAATATATCTGTGCAGTTCTTTGAACACACGACATGTAGTTGAACTGCGCAGGTAGACCTTCCCATGGACTGTAGCATCGTCATCTACCTAACCTTTTCCCAACTATGTTGGGGTCGGGTTGCAGTCTAATCGGACGCCTACTGCCTATCTGACGTCCACAAACCAATCACTGGGTAATATGCCCCTTGGTAAGACCGGTGGTCAGACTTTCGGGCTTTTGAAGACCCGTAACGACTGTCAAAGATCAACGAATGACAGCCGGACCAACGGCTTAACGTGCTTTGGGAGGCACGGCGGGTTCTTGATACGTAAAGATGGTCACCCATCCAAATTACTTAACCTGATCAATAGACTCGTGCGGCTGGTAATATTTAGCCCGTGGACTGTAGCATGCATATAATTTACCCACTGCTGAGACACGCACAGGCCTCCTCTCTGTAAGAGGCAGTAGGAGCTAGGCCACGCGGGCCCAGTGCGGGTTGGTAGATGTCACATGCCTTCAAATTTTTGTTTCTAGGACATGCCGGTTTCCTCACGATGTTTTCCTTCACCGTTTTGAGAGCATATTTATGACTTACATAATATATATTATGTATACTGATTCTCCTTGTGTTTGTTTGCAACATTGTATCACCTTATCATTCTCTAAATAATTACTTCAGCCATTTTAATTGACTATTGATCTAGTTTGTATACTGATTCTCCTTGTGTTTGTTTGCAACATTGTAGCACCTTATCTTTCTCTAACTAATTATTTCAGCCATTTGAATTGACTATTGATCTAGTTTGATCTATAACAATCTATTTTTAAATTAATTTACTAGCTGTGTTCGTGGCTCTGTCCATTATTATGTATGAAAAGTTATATTTCAGTTTCACTGCAACAATCACTGGGTCTTCTTGATCAGATCATTAGTTCCAAGAAGTCTTTCCCACGCCACCTCGAACCAGCCCTCACGGTACGCGTCCAGATCACCTTGCCATCTCTGTCTAGGTTGGCATCGGTGGCGTCACCATCTTCAGGATCCATCGTGCATGCGACTGATATGACCCGCCCAGTCCATTTTGAGCCTAGCAGCCTTCTTTCCTACATCCAATATGCCCGTTTTGGAACGCAGCGTGTTCTGAATTCTGTCCTGTCTTTTTACACCCAGAATGCTACATACCATCGCTCTTTGGCAAACTCCAAGGCGGAACTTTTGTGACACGGTGAGCGACCAGGTCTGAGCACCGTACGTTAGGACGTGCAGGACAGGACAGTACAGTCCAGTTCTTAACTTTCTAAAATCTAGGTGTCAATAGCCAATGGTTACTCAACCGACCCTGTTACTCAATGAGTTTACGTGAGTTTATTTTTTACATAACATAACCTAACATGGCGTTTGTTTTCCTCGTAGGATTAGTTAGATGTGCAGGTACACCTCTGCCTAACTTTGCTATCGACCAAGCACAAATCCAGACTCCGGACTGCTACTGAGAAATTTCTGATGGAAAAACCGAAAAATACTTTAGCAGACCTGGAAGTCGAACCCTGCAGGACCTCATGCTAGGCAGTAACACTTGCGACCACATGGTGGGTCCGGAGTATATTTACCCAAGTCTTTTTAGTATTGCACACTAGAAGGCACGCTTTGCTGAAAAATCCGGTGTTGTTGATCACTCTTTATTGGTAAGCGGACACAAAATAAAGTGCCTGTATGGTTCGAACCCACGACCGCGACTCGTAAGTCGCGGCAGTTACCACTGGGCCACCTCAATCATAAGCAGCGCTTGTTTCTATGAAACATTAATATGACAGGATGTCTGCAGACACTGATAGTGGGTACAACAAACCCACTTAATACAAATGGTACACAATAGCGAATTGTTACAGTCTAAACAAACTATACTATATTTGCTATCTTTTTCGGATGAACTTTTGACATCCGGCGATAAGTTATTAGATTCATACAGCATGTTTGGGTTTTTGTTTTAGAGTCTATAATGCGTTCTGTTGTTACAAATACAAATAATTTATTTACAATAATAAATAAAAATATTTTATTTCACACCTACATGAGCACGTATGAAACGTCAGAAGTGCTGGTAAGAAACTACACGGTTACTCTTTTAAAAAAGTGAAAAATAAGAAACAACCGACTTCAAAAAAAAAGCACTACAAAGCGCATTTTCGTTTTTTGTTTGTTTGGAGATGTTTAATTGTTTGTTTGAATTCTTGTTACTAACAACCTTGCCTTGCCTATTGACTTTTTTGTCTTAAATAAATGTTTTTTTTTTTAAGTTTATGTATATGGTATATATAACGGTATAACGTGCACGTATTTCCATACAGTTTATGGACATGGTCGTGGAGGTCCACGACCATGTCGATATCGTTACGTGTCTAACGTGACGATATCTTGTTAGTCTCAATCTGTCAAAGATTGTGTAGGATTTTTGATACTGAGATCAGAATGTGATTTTGAACGTTTTTGATTACGGAAAATCGTCTTCTGGTTTTTATTTTAAGTAGGTATTTCCTTAGTTTGAGATTTTCTGAATCTTGATTTTGTAAACGGCGTTTCTGAGTCACCGTGTCTGAATATATTGTCAATTGTATTGTTTGATGTTTTTTTTTTCAGTGAAAATGATCTGTTTTCTATAGGTTCACTCACTCGCTATTGTTTTATCCTAGTCAATGTTTCTCTAAGTAATTCCGGTTTGAGGCTGACTGCTGGCGTCGACCAGGAGAGGGTTTTTAAGACCTCTGATTGTGGACCGGCCGTGCGAAGTTGCTGATGAGGCTGAGGGTGAAAACCAGGTACGCGCGGTCGCCGTACCTGTGTACCTGTCATGTTGAAGCAAAGAGGTTTGAGGAACAGGGTGTAAAGTTACAAGTATAGAGGTATGAGGAACAGGGTGTAAAGTTCACTCATATTCTTTAGAAAAGGGAGGATCCTAGCTCCGACCAGACAGGTGTTGTCTGGCGGGTTACTGCTGATTCATGTTGAGCCGTTGTATCTATGTTAGCTGCGCGGTAAACTCTGCATGCGAGATGCAGGATTTTGCGAGACGCATGTAGCGTTGTAAATGCCGCTACAGCCTCATAGTTTACTTTTTATATATTTCATAGGAATAATGCAATTTAACATATTGTGATCAACCTTTATAACAAAAGTGCTCTATGCCAGGTTCTTACCCGACCATAAACAAGAAATATTTTTTACTTAGTAAGGTATAAATGTACTGTTTGCTGGACAACCTTATTTAGTACATTGTGTCATCTTACGCAAAGATGAAGTGCCTTATTTTCGCTGTCTTTCTATTTTGTGAGTACTTTTTTTCATAATTATCATTACGAACTTTCTAAGTTTATCTTGGACATCACTGACATCAGTGAAGTCGGTAAAAGTATTTATCAGTAAGGAGCGGTAAGAAGCAAATTTTTAGGTAATTGTCATTTAGCGCATCGCGGCACCTATGAAGGTTCAAAACAGCGGTGCGTTTGATGTTACTTGATTCGAATTACCACCAAAATAAAAGCAATTTTGCAATTTTGATTAAATAAAAAAAATAAATACATTGATCAGTGGAATAACTTGTATATCTTTAGTTGATTGAATAATTTTTCATCATAACATAAAATATGATAGTTTACGTTTAAAAGTTTGAGAATTATGCGACATAAATATTTTTGGAGATCTGTCTTACAATGTTTTAAGTATCATGATATTTTTTTTTTCTTGCTTTATATTATCTACCTATACACCTAACTGTGCGACAAAGAACTGAGCCTTTTACGGAAAATCACCAATTCAATGATGATCAATCCTTCTCGGTATTATAAGAGACATTTGCCCAGCAGTGGGACATAATTAACGCTAGTATTATTTTAATAACTAAAAAAGCTCTAGTTTCTATGTTAATCTTTGTTAGAAATATTCTATATTTATGATTTACGAGATACGGATGGTTAAAAATACTGCCGTCATTCGGCGAATAGCCGTAATTACTTCAAATTGTATTTTGAGTTTTCTTCTTCTTCATGTCACTGGCACGACTGTATTTTAAATATTGTTTTCCCAAAACTTTGCTCCTTCCACGGCGTTGTGGGTGGCAGCGCAGAGGTCACTTTGACTGCATGTTTTGGAACACAGAGGGCAGGATAGGAGGTGACATAGCTCCACAATCACATTCCATTATCTACATCACACATCCCATTATCCTATTTTGAGTAAATGACAGTTTTGTCTGAAGTGTGGTTTGAAACACTGTCGATGTCTCGATGGACTTCACTTGATTAAACTCTTATGATAATTCGTTAAATAATATTATTATTATTATTAGCCTGTGATGTCCCACTGCAGGGCATGATTAACTTGATTTTCCCTTTCACTTTAGTAAACAAATTATGAAATTATGCAATCCCTTAATAGAAAAGCCTTAAATTCATAGTTAGGGCTTTTCTGTTTACAATTGTAAATTACGCCTTTTCAAGATAGCATAGCTTTCATTTAATTATTATTATAAATAGTAAGGACGTAATTGAAATATAACGGCCTTTTGACGATAGGAAACATGCGCTGTTACAGTTGTTACGGCTTTTCATCGTTGTATTGCGGGGTATTAATTGACATAGAAAGATGAAAAACCGTAACAACTATTACGGCTTATAATGATTGTAGGATATCGAAATCATGATCGATAAATGTGCTAATTATGAGGCCTAAAACTAAAGTTACGGGTTTCCAAGTATGCAAACTGGCTTTCTTAATAAGAAAGGGCTTAACGTGGAAATTATGGTTTTTCATTTTAGAGATCAATGTTTTCAGGGCTAAGTTTATGCCCTTTTAACTACTTGTAATTTTGGCTATAATACAAACGTACTACAGCTTTATCACCTACATCGAATGGTAGACAATTTCTTGGCAAGTCCGAACCTATATTTAAGTCAATTAAAAAAAAACAATTTAGGCAGTTACAGCTTTTCACAGAATAGTTATATAGGTTGTCTCGTTTAATTTTACATGTTTCACCATACTTTATAAATATCCTTTGGAGCCCTATATTTAATAATTTGTATGTCTTTAGCACCATTGCTTTATGAAAGTTCGTCGATATTCAACGCAATTTTACATCCGCAGGTATATTTCTGCCTTCAACATACTCTCGACGCCATGTACAGTTCTATAGAAAAGACTATACATACATTGAGGAGTTTGATGCGTTCTATAAAGTTCATTGGGACACGAGTGGATCAGCTTTTAGCACCGCATTTTTATCTTGTGATGATGAAGGAGCTACTTTATTCTACCCAGAAGCCCAAGGAGAGTGGACTTTAGTGAAGAACTTAGTAGATAAAATGACAGAAGTTCCTAATGTGACAGACATATTTGTGGGATTGCACGACGAATTTAAAGTAGGAGAGTTTATTACTGTTGACGGTAAGTTTTCAGAATTGGACAATGTAAATTGTCATCTCACATTTTGTTGAATGTTTCGAGTAATGCTTGACAATGCATTTTCATACAAAAAAGTGCTGTGTGCCTACAGTGTCCGATGGTTTGTACGAAAGTGATAGGTACAAGAGGATTTTTGTAGTGCGGTGCGGCCCAAGTGAAAGTAAAATGCTATATTTGAGCATTACCAGCACTTCAAGCACCAGTTTCTTCAGGATATGATGGTGAACTGCGCCTATATACATCAGACGAATTGTCTCAAACAAACTCCGAATGGTAACTCTTCTGGCACTCATTTGAACATAGACGTCAGAACATTTTTCTGAATTTATCTAAAAAAAGGGTGATCTGTAATCGCGGCCAATAGCTACTTGAATAAATAAAATCCCCGCTTTTCAGGACACTCCACGCCATATCCACTGCCTACTGATAGAAGTATAGTGCCACGTTCCGACCATTGCATATCTATGGACATCGATACTGGAAAGTTCAAACTGGAAAGATGTCTGGCAGCATCGAACTCGCCGTTACCGTTTCTCTGCAAGAAAGTTAATGATGATGATGATGTTTCGTCGTGTCCAACTGTCGACCACGGTAAGTGGTTTTCTTCTTAACGTATCGATGGCATAAAGTACCTACCTAGTTATTATTATTATTTGTTTAGACACACCAGCAAGTAATTAGCTGATGCGTGATAGGATGCGTGTGTATAAAATAGCTTGGAGATATTCATTAAATCTTTCCAGTCGATTCTTGAAGCAATGGTTACAAAGTTCAAATGTGCTTGGTCCGAAGTGTAACCACGCAAACTCCGCTCACTGATGTACCCATTTTTCCTGTGTAACTACCCTTGATGGTACAGTGGAAGATCAATTTTAACCACTGAACCCTTGGCAGTGAAACCCGATTAATCATAAGGCTGTCAAGTTCACAGGTTCAGATTCCTTTTAACGTCCTTTTTCTAGAGTACCTATAGCTGTTCAATGATAATATACACGGTAGAGTACGTCGTGACCGTGACATAAACTTTTACCGAATTCAGTAAATCATTCTAGATTTTCGTCAGTTTAAAAAATATGTTGCATACAAATGTTCAAAAGCTACACGATAAAATGAATGGAACAGCTGATAAAAAAACCGAAGAATTTTTTATGGGTGTCTACAACCTTTTTGAATCCATACTCTATTACATCTACCACTTTATATGGGTACAATAAATCCTAATCAAATAATAATTTCAGGGTACAGATTCTCAGCAAAATCAAAGAAATGTTACAAAATAAATATAAATCCACAAAAGTGGCAGGACGCTATGAAAACCTGCTTCATGGAAGGTGGAATATTGGCGATTATAGAAAACATACATCAGGCGCAAGAAATTAACGAAATGATAAAACAAAGCGAAATATATTTTGTCGGAGTTAAAAAGCTCTTTTCTGGCGCTGATTATTACACGGTAAAAGGTAAGGAAACATTTTATTTATATTCTATTATAAAGGTATAGGGTACTAACAGTATTTTATTAAGTCTTTACTAGTTATCTAGAGGGCCAACTCCCGTAATTCATTTCCCGGAATTTTAAGAACGTTCGCAGTCCTCATCTATCTCAATCTGTCAAAAGTCAAGATTTTGAGTTTTTAGAACAGAATAGAATATATTTATTTGATTTAAAGACGGTACCTATATAAGGTCTTATTAATATAATTAGGTTCTTGAATGTTTCGCCATAGCATGACATATAAATGTTTAAACATGTTTTTTTTTTTTGTTTACCTATCATGTGTCCCACACCCCCACTGCTGGGCAAAGGGCTCACCTTTTTCCTTTCAAACCTCCCTGTCTTTTGCGATCTCTGGCATGTTGGCACTGCAAACGTTACCAGATCCGTGGTCTACCTCGACGGCGAATTAAACATGTTAAATGTAAAAAAATCGGTCAAATGCATAGGCATAAACCGCTACAAAGTACTCTATTATTAGGTTACTCTATCATTATTTATTATCTCTATTGTTAGGTACCCTATTCAGAATTTTATTGTAGGTACTACTAAAAACTTTACTTCTTTCTGAGATTCTTACTTTACATAAGTATATTATTATTACTTATTGCACTTATTTTCATACACAGGTCAAAAATTCAGTGACATGTACCAAAACCCGTACAACGGCCCAGATCGGTACGGAAATATCCCAGTCAACCCATACAACTCCGTCCCGAGTGAAGACTGCAATTCCCCGGACGAAAACGGCAATTTTCCGGACGAAAACGGCCAATACCCGGACGGTCACTTCTGCCGGGAAAACGTCCGGGAACAACCAAGACCCGGGGACTGTGGGACTGTTTGTAACCGGAACAATAACAATCTGTACACTGAAACACGGAACTGTGACGAACGTCTACCTTTCATTTGCGAAATGGAAATTGGTGTATAAAGTGTACGGACAGGAGTAAAAATAAGTATAACACAAGATATAAAGGACGTTCCAAAAAAATCGACAGACATACTGTAGGTGGTGATAGCTTTGGTCAAGCCCTCCCAAAATAACAAAACGTATGGTCCGCAAAATCCCTTTCTTTCCTTTTCACTTTTCCTCACCACTGTTTAAAATATATTAACAAAAAAATATTTGAGGAAAAAATCAAATAATAGTGAATTTATGTTGAATTTGTGAGTTTTTATGAAGAATTAAAGGTATTTAATAATATTTTGATGGAAAAAGTTATAAATAAAAAGATTTTATTTACATATGAGAGTCAAAAGAATGACATATGGCGGTATAATTGTTTTTTTTTTTTTAAATCTGGTATAACTCGAAAACTATAAGATTTAGCGGAACATAATTATGTTTTGTTATTTTGGGAGGGCTTGAGCAAAGCTTTCACCACCTACAGTATGTCAGTCGATTTCTGTGTCATCCTGTATATGGTAATGCAATACGTTTAGTCTGTTCGAAAAATATCTAATAAAAATGTAAACAAATGGACCAGCATAGCTATTCACAATCACTCGATCCGCTTCTGTACCGGTAACCCGGAAACTTTGCCAGTTTAAAAACAAATAAACGACCACTATTCTTCCGACAGCTGTTTGCTGTCGGGGGCAAGGAAAATCAGGTTATCGAAATGTGTAATTTTTGATACGATAGCTTGTCGTATGGTCGTGAAAGCTATGCAGAAAACGTATCTGTGGATGCCAATTTTTAGTGCCACTACTACAAGTGGAATGCTTTCATTTGATTATTTGAATACTTAACCCGAAATCATAAAGTCGCCTGAAAATTTGTTTTCATTTGACAATTTAGGTTAAATTTATAACCTAAATTTTCGTTGTTGACTTTTCAGTTACAATTATTTTCGAATAATTAAAAAAAAAATCAAATTGTTGGAAAAGTCGTGAGATATATAAATTTAAATCTTCTAAATACCATGTAGGCAGTGATTGGGTAATAATTTAACATAAAAAGCACCCTAATTACGTAATACACTATCAATCCCAATCTGAATCATTTTGAAGGAAATACCCCAGTTTGTTTACACTTTAGTCAGATACTTTTGCAACAGATATTACAGAAAAAGTTTATTGTAGATGTAATAATATTGTAGGAATACAAAAAAAAAATGCCAATTTAATTTTTATTTTACAAAAGTTGTGTGCTTTTTAGTCTGTGCTGAATAAAGATACGTATTTTCTTTTGATCTTTCTTTCCTTCAATATTGAATACATTAAACAGAATTGGTCACACCAAAACTCTTAAATTTATGGGAGATGCGCTAGGTAGTCCGAAAAATCAAATTTTCTTAGGTTTTTTTGCAATTTGCAGGTCAGTGTTAAGTTGTATGTTGAACAAAATATGATTCGCGAGCATAACAATTTTGTATTTTTTTATGCAATTATTAGGATCCTAATAATTGATATTTCTTATAATAGTCATTCAAAAACTTACCAAATTGCAATCAACGTGAATTTCGAGGGCTACGCTGACATTTACACTACTATAAGGTGTTTCCAACAATTATTTCTGAGTATATCTGTACCAACAATTTTACCTGTAGAAAAATACCCTTGCATACATATTCCCTCACAAAATCTGCCTGTTTTCATGAGTCTAATATTGAAGCCTCTTGGCCCTCAAAGAACAGAACTGGGTCAGCTGGCCATTTGAACAGATCTCACACTATTGTGCCCTTTGTTAACTGAACATAGTTTAGCCATTGATCAAGTTGGGATGTGGGGGGAAGTGTCTAAAGTTTGAGAAGGAAAAATATTGCTAGACTAGCTGATATTCAAGGGATTAAAATTTTGAGGTTAAAATTGATAGAAACGAATGCTTCTACAGTGTTATTTGAAGAGATACGGCATTAAACAAGTTTAGAGAATCTTCACGAGTTTAAAAGATAAAGTTTTAGTGCTGTTGGTGATTCAAAATTTTGTATTTTTGAACAAGTAGGACACAACAGGCGATATGTGGGTGTACTCTAAGTATGTCTCTGCTTTACCCTTCGGAGATTCCGGGCGTGATGTTATGTTATATCATGTGTAAGTAGGACTAAGCACCATCTTAGTTATTCATGAGTAAATGTAATACGCTTCCGTTGCGATCACAAAGGATTATGTATATAGCCTTTTTCTTTCAAAACTTATATACCTACATGGCTCAAGGTCCTCAAAGAATAGAACTGGGTCAGCTGGCCATTTCAACAGAACTCACACTATTGTAGCCTTTGTTAACTGAACATAATTTATCTTTGGATCAAGTTGTGATGTGGGGGAAGTGTCTAAAGAGTAAGGAGAAAATATATTGTGGCTAGCTGAGTTAATCTAATACCTTCGCTCCCGTTGGAATAGACACAGGGTTATGTGCCTTTTTTCGCGACTCTTGGCCCTCAAAGAACAGCTGGCCATTTCAGCAGATCTCACACTATTATGCTCTTTATCGTTTTTTATTTTTATTGCTGAATGGGCCTGCTCTTGCCCTTAATCACGCCTGATGGAAAGCGATGGATAAGGTCTATGATGGAATGAGCGTGCCCAGAAGATGTCTGTTCACTCTTGCTTTGAAGGCAGACGAGTTAAATTTTGAAGGGAAACTGAACATGGCTTAGCTACGGATACGAATTGAGCAGTAAGCAAAGTGTCTTACTTTTAAGTTGTTGTTGAGTTGAACGAGGAAACTTTTTGTTGGGGCAAGCAGATATTGAAGGTATTTGGAGCTTTTGGCGTCAAGCATTAGAATATGTCGAAAAAGACGGCTCCGTATTTTTTTTTTAGGTTGAATAAATATTGGAGAAATATATATGAGTCAAAAATTATTTAAGTAAAATTTAATCAGTTCAATTAAGGTACTTTCTTATGATTATGTGTTAACTATTGTTTTTTTTTTGTCTTTGGTATGCAATCCGACATGCACTGAGAGAGATCAGGTGCAGGACCAACGGCTTAATGTACAAACGCCAGCACATCAACCTACCCGAAACTGTCACATTTTCCCAATCAACTTTGAACCTTATACTTTAGCGATAAAGTTGAAAATCTATCAAAGAAATTTGACAGATTGTAGTAGGTTGATGTGCTGGCGTCTGTACCTACTTTCCGAGACACGGGGTATCACACCGGCAGCTTCCAAACTCCGGGCTGTTAATAAGACTTTTTAAAATTATTATGTCTTTGGACCTATGGGCACTATTGGAAAAGAAAAATTAGAAAAAGAAAAGGGAGGCCTTTCATATATTGATCAAAGCGGATGTAACTGACATGCCATGATCACCAACGTAGGTAATCAAACCAATAAAAGACTGATAAAATATCCTCTAAATTTATTGAAAATTCATTTACAAAAGCGTCAATACAAAAAAACGTTTAAGTACGTGAACACTGATTTTCATTGTCGTCATTTTATTTTTTCAACACATCTTTAGATCCTTTTGTTATTACATATTTACAGATTAATATCTATGGTTCGCAGCATAGTTTGATTTCGAGCCGGCAGAAGATGCGGCGCCTCCACCATATTTACCCTGAGAAGCTAATCCATTTGCCTGGAATAAAACCAACACAATCTTAATATATATAAATTACGTGTCACGATGTTTGTCCGCGATGGACTCCTAAACTACTTAACCGATTTTAATCAAATTTGTACACCGTGTGCAGTTTGATCCAACTTAATAGATAGGATAGAAAAAAAAATGACAAAACCGTTAGCTAGTTTAATATATATTAATATCATCACTTAAGCTAGAAAACTGGCTGGATATAGGCCTGCCCTAAGAACAGCTTAACATGGGTCTCTTAACAACAGCTGCAAGTTGAAGGTCCCAAAATAATCATGAAATGTTCCTACAGTCAAAGAGCTTTGCAGACATGCTGTTACGCTGCTCTGACTTGCTTTTTATACAGGATCAAATTAAATTCGCTAGCGAAACTGCAGACGTCATGGTTATCGATATATCAACACGATAAAAAAATATATAAGAGGAGTTTTTTTTCGGGGTCAACGAACACTTTATGTAGATACGTGAAGTAGGTGTGAGTTCAAAAATCTTTACAAGTTCTTGTTTTATCATACACACATCAAAAGTGTCTAGGGATCAACATATTATATTTTTGCAATAACTTTTCTCCTGATTGATATTAATTAAAATTTTCTTTAAGGATTCATCAAATAAAGTGTTTTCGTTTGTCACAGTAACGATAAACCAAGTCACCTTTGCATTAATAAAGAAATTTGCCATTTTCCTAATAAAGGGATTTTTGACATTTGAACCACTAACACAAAAGTTCGAAAAAAAGACTGAAATAACAGTTTTCTTTAAAATTTTATTGGGTATACGGATTATTAATTGTTTAAGTAACAATTAATAATCCGTGTTTCTACCGCGAACACTAACAACACAAGAACATCGGTTTGGCATACTCAAAATGAGTTCATCCAAATCACGCTGTGGAATGGCCGCCCATGTTCGTTGCAACAACAAAAAAAGGTCTTCTTGCGACTGGATACCCTCCATATTCGGCAGAGCTCTTCTCTGTAGCATATCCCATGCATGCTCAATCGGGTTCAAGTCTGGCGACTGAGCAGGCCAGGGCAGGACATTGATGTTAGCTGCGGCGAGAGTCTGTCTTACAACTCTTGCGGTGTGCGGTCGTGCATTATCATGCATTAACTGAAATAAGGGACCGATTTGCACTTGTAGAGGAACGATGACGTCTGATACAATCGTCTCAGCATAAATTTGAGCGTTGAGGTTGCCTCTGATCCAAATCAACTCAGTTCTTCCGCCGATCCAAATACCCGCCCATACCATGATGGTTCCACCACTATAAGGATGGACTTCCTGGCAGGATTTTAATCGCTGTTGGCGTCCAGGGGTTCTCCAGTGTCGTATACGTCTTGTATCCGGTCTCATACCAAAACGAGACTCATCAGAAAAGCACACGAAACGCCATTGTTCTTCTGCCCAATTTCTGTGTTCAAGAGCCCATTGATATCGAATCCTACGATTGTGCATTGCTATAGGTGGTACCCGTAGCGGTCTTCGGGAATGAAGGTTCACTTCATGCAAGCGGTTTCTGACTGTTTGGTCGCTAATTAAGTTCCCTGAAGAGTGATGAAGCCTCACGGCTAACATCATGGCGGTTATTGTTGGAGCTCTTCGAGTTAAGATTTGAATGTATCGGTCTTGTCTCCGTGTGGTGCAGCGATACCGTCCTCCATGGCGCTCAGCCACGGTACCAGTGCTTCGGTAACGTGTCCAAAGTCGACTGATAACACTCTGACTTGTATTCAGAGCTAAAGCCACAGTACGTTGCCGGGAACCAGCTTCTATCATTCCCACGGCTCTGAGCATTTCTTCCCTGCTTAAATGACGTCGCCGCTCCATAATAACGTTGGTTTTAATCAGTAGTAGGGAAACAGTAGCACTAATAATGTCTTCAATGCGTTGTATGTTTTTATAGGGAAAATATTGACAGCTGATTTTCATCTTTTACTCGAATTTGATTCACAGTTCCTGATTCAAATTATGAAATGCACCAAAAAGGATCCATATAAATTTATAAAATCATAAATTTATTACAAAGCCACATCTCAATCTCAAGAAATCCGCATAAAAATGCTTGATCCCTAGACACTTTTGATGTGTGTATTTAGAAATTAAATCATTACCTCAGTCAAGTTTACACAAACTGAATTAATTTGACCCTGTATAAAAAGTAGATTCTTCAGCTTCGTCATCTCTGACTTTTGTGTGCCGCAGTTTTTAGCTGGCGGCGACCGAAACATCAAACAGTTTATCAATCTATGCCAACCTTTGAGTACATATCAGATGTATATTAAAACAGAGTTCATCCCGAGGACAGCCGAACACATCCGAAGAAGGTATTTTTTGGCTCGTCTTATAAACAAAACACGCGCGATGTCGCTTACGGTAACAGTGGCGCGAGTTCGATGGTTTTTTCCACGTTTTTTCCCTTCTCAAAAAATGCCCAGCGCGCCTAAAGAAGTTTTCACTTCAATAATACCTTTGTCCTCTTCAATAGTTCAAGTTGTGCAGCCTTGGTGTTAGCATCCTTGCCTGCCCAAGTCTTCCACACTGACGCTTGCAGAGCCCTGCCGTAGCTGAAGGTCAAAGCCCAAGGTTTCTTCAGGGTCACCTGGTTGATAGCGTTCAGGTATACTGTGGCTTCTTCTTCAGTCAGGCCTCCGGAGAGAAAGGCGATTCCTGAAAGAATTGTCACTTTTACTTATTTTTTGAGGTTGAGCGCAGACAGCTAATAAAATGCTTGAAGGAACAAATTTTTTTTTTCTAAATTACTTTTTTACTAGATACTGTTCATCGATAGTTTTGTGACATTCAAAATAAGTAAAGGTCTTGTAGATCTTACCAAATTTTCTATATAATTTAGACTAGCTGTGCCCGCTACTTCATTCGCGTGTATGTCGGAAAACATGGATTGGATTTGGATTTCTTGGGTTTCAATTTTTTCGCGAGGAACCCTAATTATTTTTCTAAAATAAAAAACTCGGTTGAAGAAGAAAGAAGTCGGTTGTTTTTTTTGTAAAAAAGTTTTTATTTTTCACTTTTTAGTGAGAGAGTTTGTGATTGATCTAAGTTACAATAGCCTAACGTCAACTGCTCACAAAATATTGCTTTTCCCAATGCTGGGACGTTAATTGTTGAGGAGTTCTCCTGGTAAGAACCAGGAAAACTACTCAACAACCATTCACCATAAGCATTGTGACGAGCATAAATTGCTTAGCAACCATATTAAAGTAATCGAATCGCAATCCGTAAAATATTTATCATTGAGTAGTTCCGATGGCCATCTGTGGTCTTCATCATCAGCTGCACTTTACCAAATGATGATTTCCGAGAGTAAATGCTCAAGTTACTCTAAAAAATATCCAAATCGCTATAGTTTGCCAATAAAATTTGAGGGTTTTCCTCGATTTCCCTGGGATCCTATCATCAGATCCTGAACTGATGATCATGGGACCACTTGGGAAGTATACATAAAAAAAAAAAGTTTCCGACGAATTGAGAACCTCCTCCTTCTTTTGAAGTCGGTTAAAAAGTAGCCTGAGTAACTCCTCATATGATTAGCTATTTGCCAGTGAGAGTCCCGTCAAAATCGGTCCCGCTGTTTCGGAGATTCGCCAGAACAGACAGACAGCCAAAAGTTTAAAAAAAATATATACATAAGTAGGTACCGTATACGTACTTTCATATGCATTCAGTAAAAAACTGTTATTTTGAAATTACAAATAGATACATAAATGTTAAAAAATGTGTTATTTGTGTAAAATTGTATAATATTTTGTATGGTAATTGTTTGATATAAATCTATTGGTTAAAAAAATTACAATGGAATAGCTCAAATACTAAAGTGTTTTGGGTTTGACATACTCCTATTATATTATACCTGGAACAGCAGCTGGCACAGTCCTCCGTAAAGCAGTTACAGTAGCAGCAGCGATCTCTTGCGGAGTGTTCTTCTTTGAACATCCATGACCTGGTGTCACCTGGAACATAAGGTTAAACACACATTACACACGTAATTGAAAATTATAAGGCCTTTAGCATGACACCATGATCGCCACGTTTTCTCACTGCATTTTGGCGATATCATATTTTGTTTTTTTTGTTTTATGGATTTCTCGAACAAGCTGTTCTTCAGCGGGACTGTCCGAAAGGGTTACCGCTACCCCGGAACATAAAAGGCTAAAGAACGAACATGGATGGGTTTTAGTCAGTAAGAGTCTGACACTGGTATTCCGCTCCACCCAGAGCTCCCGAGGAGGATCAGAGGATGATATCCCACACTAAAAAAAAAAAAGACAGGCTGTTCTACTCATTCAATGCCGCATTCAAATAACTTACTACAGTAATTTCCCGGAAAAGGTTCAGGGCCTTTCAAGCGGTCCACGGAAAATTACACCCAGTAAGATGGTGGTGGTAATGTGACGCAGGTTTTCTCCCAAATTGTTATTTTGTTTTTTTTTTGCGTCATGTTTTCCATAAACGTATTTTTTTTCTTTCTTTCTTTCTCCTTTGATGGTAGATAGTAAGTAGGAGGGGAAAAATATTCTGCCACAGTTTGCAATGGGTGTTGGCCGGGTTTCCTGGTAGAGACACCTGTGCCCGCTATTAGCCGTTGCGTTGGTAGCTGTGCGCCAGTTAGTGGGTGGATGTAACTTCAACTTGGTAATGTGGGGCTACTTCGACGGAACTGCAGTAGGCTGTGGTTGGTGGAGCTATGTCGCAAACCATCCTCTAATTCTTATCCTATCCTCTGTGTCCCAAAACATGCAGTCAAAGTGACCTCTGCGCTGCCACCGACGACGGCGTGAAAGTGCAAACTTTAGGGTAAACAAGATCTAAAATACAGTCATGCAAGCGACACGAAGAAGAAGAAGTAATTTCTACAGAACCTAAAATTAAAGTATTAAAAATAGAACAATTAATATTTATACTAACAGAAATAATCTCTATACCAACTTATTTCAAAGAGAAAAATCCCATAAAAGAATCAAATAAAACTTTAAAAATCGAAAACACTAATTATGCAAGATCACGTTCGCTAGGAATAAAGAGATGAGAGCTTTAGTTCCCCTGAAAGGGGTGTAAATAGGAGAAAGGGTGTGTAAATAGGGCAAAGGGGTGCTAAGCCCGTTCGCCTTCAATATGGTTTTTAATCCGAACGTTAAGACCGACCTATTTCGCTTTGAGTTTGTGCGTTAAGCCTGATGTTTGTGCGAAGTGGGATCGTGTAATCACGCTAAATTAGGGCAACGCCTAATACAGACATAAAGAATAGTACACATACATACATACCATGAAGCTAGGCAGAAACTACAGGACGCCTCCTGTTACGATCCTCACATCATACATCTAGTCATACACGCACTCCGGTTGCAAGTACCTACTACGCAACTGACCTTTCTGAAGAAAATCACCAATAAGGTCACTATAAGTTCTCCTTTGCCCAGCAGCCAGCTGCAGTCCCAGCAGTGGGAACGTTATAGGCTGATTATGCTCAAATCCTTCTAAATGTACTGTACATATTATCATGTAAGAAAATGCAGTTGGAATGTGTACTTGATCTTGATCGTGTATGTGCCATAAGCCACGGACTCCGTGGCCTTAAGCTACGCGCTCAAGCGACACGCGTCTTGCGACAGTGACTGCGGAGAAAACAAATGCAAGAAGTTGTTTAGACGGATGACAGAAACAGCGCTTGACGCAAGTCACATCGCTTGAGGCCGTGAACCTGGCTGGTTATGGTAATAATAAAAAATATTATAAATCTTGTATATATGAAGCAGTATCCGGAGTTTCAAGACCTTTTTTCTAAGTAGCTTGAGAGTGATGGCAAAGTGGTAACGGACGCGACTTACGATTTGTATGTCGAAGGTTCGAACCCACACAGGCGTTTTACTTTGTGTAAATTATTTCATCACCACTACTCTCAAAACTGTGAAGGAAAATGTCGTGAGGAAACCGGCATGTACTAAAACCAAAAATTCAAAGACATATTGTGATATCTACAAGCCCGCAATGATCCCGCGTCGTGGATTACGGCACAGTCCCTCTAACCGAGAGGACCTATGTAAGAGTGTCTTTGATCTGTGTGAATCTCTAACATGCTGTCTTCGGGAAAGTTACCGCAATATTTTTCTTGTTATATACCAACCATGTTAGGTTTCAACAGCGTTCCTTCTAGGAAGACGTGGTGGTCGTTCAGCGCATTGTACACCGCAGCGAGTGCAGTCTCTGTCACCTTCTGATTTCTTGCAATGTCATGATCGCCTGGTAACAAGAGATTTTAATAAGTATTGGTTTCTGAGATCTATGTTATGTAGAAGAAAAGAGAACAATATGTGTGCTTTTATAATTTCTAAAGTAACGATATTGTGATGGAAGTCTACGTCCACGTCACGGCATCACGATAACACAGGAAAGAGAAAATAAGATGTTTTTAAATTTCCTTTCTCGATAACGATAGGTACTTAATATAAATTTTATGGACGTGAACGTCCACGATATTATCGATATCGTGACGTTATAAATTATGAAAGCGCAAATTGTCTCAAAATAAAAATTTATGATTGTTTGCTTATTTGATGTTGTTGTCGATTAAAACCTACTTCTTTGGTAGGTACCAATTTCTGCCAATTCATGTAAAATTTATAATTACACTCGACTCGAGGCCTTTCAGCCATAGAAAGCAAATCAAACAATGAGTCGCGAGAAACAGGAACCTATTCAATTAACTTAAAGGTGTACTTATTTAACCTGTCAATACAAACAACCCTTCACGTCGAAACCAAATACGTTTCGACTAAGAAGTCCCATTAATTACACGTGTGACACGTTGTTGTTTTAATCAGGATTTCTAAACCCGAGAGCATACTAAAGGGCGGTAACAAATCTATGCGTTTTATACTCGTTTTTGAATAAGCGCTTAAAAGCGTGCTATATTTCGGGCTTCAAAAGCGTTCAAAAGAATGCGATGTTCAGCGGTTTAGCGCTTCAAAACCTCACTACATTTGGCAATTCAAAAGGACGCTGTGCTAAATTTGTCGTTTCAAAAGAAAACTTCAAAAGCGCGCTACATTTTTAGCCCTTCAAATTAGAGCTATACCTATTTGGTGCATCAAAAGCGCGCTACATTTGGCGATTAAAAACCACGCTACATTCGTCGTTTCAAAAGGGCGCTTCAAAAGCTCGCTACCTTTAGCGCTTCAAAAGATTAATATATAAGGGTTGGTAAACAGTGGTGAAAATTAATATTAGCTTTATTACCTAATATTAATTTAGGTACCTAATAAACCTAATACGTCAATAACTATTATAACATGGAATTACTTAATACGTAATTATAATCAACAAAGTGGTGTGAATCCGAGCCGAAATTAATGATTATGTCGTAATTAGCTTTATTGTTTCGTCTGGTGTTTGATGTCCTATTTAATTATCGTAATAATTGATGAGAATATTATAATAGGCCTGTGAACACCAGGTTCCATAATTCGATAAGACCTTGCCAAAATATATGCCATTCAATCCTTCTTTTGATCTCCAGGTTGGGACTAGTTTGAAATCGAGTATGTACGAGTTCCTACACGTACATCTTTTAGTGAGGTCTGCATGCGAATCGCTTCCGACGACAGTATTCATTGTGATGAATATTAGGGTAATTGCTTAACACGCATTGAATGACAACTGATCGCAACATCTTTCATTTCGACAGTTCAGCCAGATTCATTGCGTTATTTACGTTGTTGAGCAAACGAATTTATTGAACCTTTGAAGTAATGAATTGGAAAATTGAAGATCCTACAAAACTCTCGGATTGTGATTGAAACTGTTTTATGCAAGGGTGCAGGAAATGTGGACGAGTTATGCGTATGGGTATCTAACTAAGTGTTAACGAGATTAAAATATAACTGCATTGTCAAGATTTGCCAGATGTTTATACAAACATAAGCTCTCTTGTCTTTGCCGTAGTTATCTAAATACTAAACTATTCCTGGCTACTGAAATACAGGTACTATAACCTAGCTCTGGAGCCAAGGTCTCATATTTTTCTGTAACCTGTTTTTATGGCAATGAAGAAATTTATGATTATTCCTGTGCAGGAGATTCTTGAAATAATCAGAAGTTATTGCTAAAAAAACAGCTTGGACTTCTACTCACCATCCAAAAGCACATCAGGTTCCACAATCGGCACCAAACCGTGGCTCTGGCAGATGGAAGCGTACCTCGCGAGGACTTGAGCCGTGTCGTTGAAAGCCTGGACTGATGGGATGTTCTCCCCAATCTTGAGGGGGCACCGCCATTTTGCGAACTTGCAGCCTTGCTTCTTGTACTCAGCACAACGATTTGTTAGGTTGTCCAGACCTGCAAAAAAGATTTCGTTAAAAATGGGTTTAGAAGAGTATTGGCATCCCTAGAAATCTACGTAATAAAATCTTAAATTCACTGACAAACAAAAACGAAAACAAGAAACACCTAAAACGAAGCCTAAAATTTTGCACAAGAGTTACTTTCATAACGAAAAGTGAGCACTGACGAACGATTTTTGAAAATACATCTCAAATAAATGGATTGCAGCCGGGAGTAGGAGCAGGAGTTATCAAGTTGAAATTAATATCAAATACTAATAGTATAAACATAATGTAATAATAGTATTCAAGATTAATTTCAACTTGATAACTCCACCCGTTCCTGAGAGAAAGAGTCTTGACGGACGAACAACGAAGTGATCTTATAAGGGTTCCGTTTTTCCTTTTGAGGTACGGAACCCTAAAAACTTATAGTGATCTTTCCTAAGAAAATATGGCAATAGCTTAAGAATATGGTCAGAAGGAAGGCAAGTTCCTTATTTTGACCAAGTACAGTACAGTTCTGAAAAAAATAAGATACCTTGAGTAGTAACCTCATCTTGCGACAAGAACAGAGGAACTGCATCCAGGTCCAGCTTGATGCCAGGAATGATGTTCTTCTTCATCAGAAGCTCTATGAAAGATGTACCATCATCAGTCTTCTGGTAGACCGTCTCGTCAAAGAGAATTGTTGCTGATACGTGCTCGGAGAGATTCTGAAATGATATCAGATGGTTTGTATACATTGTATAGTACTGACCAGCGTTACGGGGAGTAATGTAACGTGTTACACAGCGAGCGTTCGTACAGTCAGTACAGCGGCTCGTTGCTCGCTGCGAGTGCTCCATCCCGCTGTCGGTTTTTTTGGCGAAACTTTCCTTTTTTTTTCTTTTTAATTTGGATTATACATTAATTTTGTTAAATATAAGATGCCTACACAACTTCGTCGTCCGTCACCTTGACTACGAATGGCAACGAATCTGGACCACCGTCGAGCAGAGTTCGAAACGAGCATGCTACACGGATTTTAGAATACGGCGTGACGTAACATATATGCTCGCTGCGAATGGTACATTACGGCCCGGAACACCTATCAGTACCCGCCTTACAGATATGAAGAAACGACTTTTCTTTTACACTTTTATCGGAATGACCTATAGCGCAATGCTACTTGTTTTTTTTTTTTTTTGCTTAGATTGGCGACTAGCGTACCTACTTGTAAATGTATAAGGACTATTTGAAAGAATACATCTTCTCTGTACACATAGCGAATAAATGATTTCTATTCTATTCACCAAAGTTCGTAGCAGGATTTGACTGTCTTAGAATCTCTATTTTTAATGCACACATCTAAAATGATCCTAAATTGGTACAATAAATCAATTCCTTTTCAAATTTAACTCTTATGCCTTTAAAGAAGAGTGAACAGTCTTCTTCCATCCATGGCTTTCCATCAGGCATGAACGAGGGCAAGAGCGCCTGCTCTTGATCCCTATTCCCAATTTTTTTTTAAATTCAATTGGCTTCAGTTAAGTAACATAAAAGTTATGAGAATATGCTGACAATAAGGACTTTTGAGGTTGTTCAGGTGATGGGTAGCTCGCACAGCTAATAATTTTAGATGTTTCTGAATAAAAACATCTTACATGGAGTGGCAACTAACTTCAGCAACTAGGTAATTTAAAACCAATAAGTACAACCTTCAGTTAAGTATCATCCCAAAAAACCCAAACACAAGGGAAAAAAACACTGACATCTTCTAAAAAGAATTAAAAGTTTCTGAAGCATACAAACGTTTTTTATTTCCACCTGGGGCGTGAAACATTCATCAACAAAAAGTACAGGAATCCCCTGTGAGACATTTGTAGGTACGACCAAACAAAGAACGTTTGTCCCCCCCTAAGGCACGTGACGAAACTTTTAATAGGAAATCCAAACGATGTTGTTGCTTCGTGACAGAATACTTCTTGGTTTGAGGTTTGATCGCATTTGAAAATGGAAGTCAGTTTGAATTAGGCTTCCATTGAAAAATTCTAAGTAGCAGTCTGGAGTCTTCTCTTTTGCCTGGTTAATAGCAATTAATAAGCTCACACCACAAAGGACTGACATTTAAACGGTGCTGTCTACTCCTTCGGTGAAACACAGGTTAGTGGTTGTAATGGCAATCATATCATAGGTTTTTATACTATTTTTAGGGTTCCGTACAGAAAGAGTAAAAACCGGACCTATTACTAAGAATCCACTGTCCGTCTGTCTGTCACCAGGCTGTATCTCATGAACTGTGATAGCTAGACAATTGAAATTTTCACAGAATGTGTATTTTTGTTGCCGCTGTAACAACAAATACTAAAAACAGAAAAAAAATATCCCATAAAACAAACGTAATTGTTTTGCCGTTATTTTATATGTAGTGTTACATATTTTATGGTGGTACGGAACCCTTCGTGTGCGAGTCCAACTCGCACTTGGCCGGTTTTTTATTTATCCTTTTGATAAATTCTTATTTTGTAAATGTGAGTTTTTGTAGGTCTTACAGACTTTAGATCTGTAGACCATTTTTTTTATTTTATCAATTAAGTACCACTTGTTGACAGTCCTACGCTGTCCTCCCATAGGTACCTACTGTAATTTAAACATTGTAAAAGCCAATTATTTTCAAAAGAGTAACTGTGGTGTTTCTTGCCGGTTCTTCTCCATTGGAAACGACCAATTGGAACCGTGTACCTAGCTTATGACGTTTCGTGCTCACATAATTATGTTTATGTGAAATAAAATATTTTGACTTTGATGATGCTAGTTGGAACGTTATAATGTGTCAGTAAATCGTCGGGTTCAGGGGCGGCTCAGAAGGCCAATTCTCGTAATTTAAAACGTTCAAAATCTAGTCGCAGTCTCATCTCGGCGACAAACAAATGTCAAAAACTTGTCAAATTGTAGGGAAATTGAGGTATTTTTGACAGATTGAGACTGAGATCAGACTGTGAACGTTCTTAAAATTACAAGAATTGCCCCTCAGATCTCAAGTGCGTATGCGGCACCTCCCCACAGACATTGGCCCACCTTCCATCCTGCGCCGCATACCCTGTCACCTGTGCAGTTGATGATCATAAGACTGCGTCAGTTATCGAATTTCGCGCAGCTGAATTTTGAGCTAAAGATGTTTGAACTTTTTGCCATCAATACGCTAAGAAAAAGTAAATCCAGAAGCATATCATTATAATATGGTTTGCTTCTATAAAATTGCTAGTATTCATTATAATCGCTAGACTGCAATATCACTGAGTATCAATTGGAAGCAGCTGTGCGATTCTGTGACTGTCACCGTGAAAACTTAGGTGAAGTGAGCTGTCATTAGTGTAAATCCCTATGGCATCTGTAGTGCTATTCTGTAAAAATCTCACCGTGAAAACATAAGTGAAGTGAGCTGTCAATAGTGTCAATCCCTAGCAACAGATTGAATGATAGCTCACTCTAAGTTCACTTCACCTAAGTTTTCACGGTGAGTTTTTTTACAGAATAGGTCCGCTGATGGAATTACAGCTCACTTCACCTAACTTCTCACGGTGAGATTCTAACAGAATCGACCGGCAGGAGCGGTTTAAAACTGATTTTCCACTCACCTCAGTGGTAAAAAGCAGCTGACGGTATCTCCTTCTGTTATTCTCTGTGTTCTGCTGTCCAATAGCTGCCAGGAGTCTACCGATGCCCTCTGAAAAACAGCAAGATTATCTTTATAGTAGGTTATTTATTTTTGAGACAGTGAGGCGGGGTCGCGGCAGACCACGTAGGAGATGGCGGGACGAGCTGGATAGGTTCTGTCAAAACTGGAAGGGGACGCGCGGGCTCGCGAAAGATGGAAGGAGTGGAGGCCTCCCTCCTTCCATCTTTCGCGATGGGCTTTTTTGCCCAGGAATGGGACAGCGCAGGCTAGAGAAAAAAAAAAAATTCATTTCAAACAGTCGAAATCACCCGTAAAGTTAGTTGTGATCAACTGCCATTTTGCGGCATTTTTTACCGGTGAAAATATTTGATCAAGGATAGCTTGATCAAAAAAATATCGGAAAAAGCGTCCAAGTGCGAGTCGGACTCGCACGCGAAGTATTTCAAAATCAAATAATTTTTATTTCAGGTTTACATAAAATTTACCCAGATTACAAATTAATCATAAATTATTACAAAACAACAACAAAGGAATTTATAAGTGTGATTTTAGCTGGAATAATCTTAGTTGTTCTGTAATAACTGTTCTAATGTAAGTATCAATAATAATAATAAGTCATCATCTGCCTAGCCCTTTCCCAACTATGTTGGGGTCGGCTTCCAGTCTAACCGGATGCAGCTGAATACCAGTATTTTACATGGAGCGACTGCCTATCTGACCTCCACAACCCAGTTACTGGGTAATACGATACCCATTGGTAAGACTGGTTGTCAGGCTTTCGGGCTTCTGACTACCCGTAACGACTGTCAAAGATCCACGAATGACAGCCGGGACCAACGGCTTAACGTGCTTTCCGAGGCACGGAGGGGTCTCGATATGTAAAGATGGTCACCCATCCACAGACCAACCGCGGCAAGCGTAGCTTATCCTGATCGATCGACCTGTGCGGCTGTTATTATTTAGCCACGGGCCCCTCCATAATAATAATAATAAGTATTCAACGTATTTGCAATTTGTTCCGTAAGTTTTGTTATAAGAATGGAATCACTGATGGTATTTTTATTGAAGAGCTTAGAAAACATCAAACGACGGCTTATTTTTCTGAAAAATGCCAAAAGACGTTGTTCTTTCCTTTTTCTTGTCAAACGGTCCTGTAGAAATTTCAAATACTTTTTAACACGTTGACTGCCAACGCGGTCACCGGTGACCGCGAACAATAGATTTTCTATTGTGTCTGTTGCTTGGCGTTCAACGTAAATATGGTGATCTAATGTAGGTACGTGGCCATGCTTAAAGTTCAAACAGCTAGCGAAACTAGCCAGCGAAATTAGCTAGCGAAACTAAACATGATAAAATAAATGGTATAAATGTTTTGAGTTTGATTAAACATACCATTGGTTTCATCAACAGCCAGGATGCCCTTCCCTGGATTTACTATGGCTTCAGCTGTGCTCCTCAACTCCTTCTGGAGCGCAGGCTCAGGGTATGAAAAGTACGTGGTCATCCTGTGGAGACATAGATCGTAGTGGAATATTGATGATGTAAAATGAAACGAAATATGAAACGCCGGGAGTACAAATTAGAAGGACAAATAGTGACCTTATTGGTGATTTTCTTCAGAAAGGTCAGATGCGTAATACTCACAACCGCCGTGCGTCTACGACCAAGTGAATGAACGTCATCATTTCAGCCGAAAGACGTCCACTGCTGGACATAGGCCTCCCCCAAGCACCGCCATTTCGACCGGTTTTATGCTTCTCGCATCCAACGGGTTCCTGCGGCCTTCACAAGGTCATCAATCCACCTTGTGGAGGCCTTCCAACGCTACCGTTACGTCCTCCGGTAGTTTCGGCCCAATCGGCCATTTGTTCGGCGAGCAATGTACCCTGCCCGTTTGGCAATTCTTCAGGCTATGTCGATTACCTTGGTTCTCCTGCGGATCTCTTCATTTCTGATTCGATAGCATAGCCCTCACCTTAAAAGGGGCCTAAAGTCTATTGAAATTTGTTTCAAATTAATGTTATTTCAAGTTAAACAAATATCAACTTTATTTTAATGGAAATTAAGTTGATTTCAGAGTGACTAGCACTATTGACAAAGTTACAAAATGTTTGAAGTTGTAGCATAAACTGAACTTTATTGTGTACGAATCAAAGTTATTTTTCGATAAACTCATATTTGTTTACATTTTTGGCAAATAAATTGCGAATATAGATTATATGCATAATCCAGCAATGGAACATAAGATATGACTTCTATGATCATAATTCGGCACTGTTAATACCTTGCAAAAGCAATAATTAATTTCGGTGTTTACCCAACCTGGGGATCGAACCCAGGACCTTGCGTTCAGCAAGTTATATTGCGACCACTAGGCCACAGAGACAACATATCGAGGAATATTGAACAGTAGCAGCCCGGAGTCTGGATTTGTACCCGGTTGATGGCAATAGGCTCACCCCCTGTTACATGGGACTTAACTTGAATACAGCTGACGAAATCTATGGGGTGTGCTATTAGGTACCTACAAATCTGCCTAAGGCTCAATTTACACCGCCGCGGAACGGAGTGGAAACGAGTTTTCGTAATAGCAAAATGAACTTTATGTCAATTGTCTAACGTACAAACTAGATACGAGCTTATTACTGCAGGAATTCCCGAGAATGCGCGATAATTCTCCAGAAGATGCGCGACCTGTGCTTATAAGGGCGTATATAATTTATGCGTTACAATTGACATAAAGTTCATAATGCTTTGTACAAAAAAAAATTCGCTTCCATTCCGGCGGTGTAAATTGAGTCTAATCCTTTGAGGAATTCAGGCGTGGTGTTATATGTTACGTGTCATTGAATAATTAATTCTACAATAGGTAATATCTAATGTAGGCAGCTATTACATAATGAGGTTTAAATTATTCATCTGCAAAATACAGATATTTAGACATGTAAAATCAACAAAAGAGATAAGTATGCAGGATCGGCGGATACAGTTGAAGTTTAGTAAGAAACCGATAGATGTTCTCGGATAAAATTTAATGTCATTAATAGAAAACAAACAGCTCGTTAAATCAAATTAAACTTCAGTAGACAACATCCATCGGTTTCTTACTAAACTTCAACTATTTCCGACGATCCTGCATACTTATCTCTTTTTTTGATTGTACAGACGCCAGCACATCAAGATACTTACCCGAAACTGTCTTAGTAATTAACTTAGAAACTTATGCTTTAGCGATAAAGTTGAAAATCTATTAAATTAATTTGATAGGTTGTATTAGCTTGATGTGCCGGCGTTGTGTGTCTGAATTAGTTTGTGTAATAGATTCGAAATGAATAATAAAGCTCCAATTTAAATAAATTAAATAAACATGAATGCTCCTGATTTCGTGATATTTATTAACTCGCTTTTATTAGCTTCACTTGTAACTTTCTAACTATCTAACTTACCAACAATGTAACATAATCTTTGAAGTCAATTTTAACCTACTTCTAATCGTCATAAGTATCGAAATGAAACTTTGTATGTTTATGTAATTCGGAAGACAAAACTATAATTCGGAAGAAAAAACTATAATTCGAAAGACAAAACTATAATTCGGAAGACAAAACTATAATTTGGTATCTTGGAGCTGATCTGATGATGGCGCCAGGAGGTGGATTGTGGATCACTCTTTAGGGGCTACTTGTAAACCCCTCGATTTTGTTAGGCCCCTAATCGTCATAACTTTGTTGGCTTTATACTTACTAACTTAATGTAGAATATACTAGACGCAAATTTTAAAAATTCAAACCGGCCACGTGCAAGTTGGACTCGCACACGAAGGGTTCCGTACCACCATACAGTATTTAAAACTACATATAAAATAACAGCATAAAATCACGTTTTTGTATTGGCGCCCCCTAAAATATTTATTTTATTCTGTTTTTAGTATTTTTTGTTATAGTGGCAACAGAAATACCCACATCATCTGTGAATATTTCAACTGTCTAACTGTTACGGTTCACGAGATACAGCCTGGTGACAGATGGACGGAAGGACGAACATCGGAGTCTTAGTAATAGGGTCCCGTTTTACCCTTTGGGTACGGAACCCTACAAATGTGTTAATTAAAAACACGTTTTTAGTTGAAAAAGCTTGTTTTTAGCAATCGACATAGCCTTTTCCCAACTATGTTCGGTTGGCCTATGTGAATGATGAATTGATGATAGATCAGAAAGGGGGTGTCTACCGAGACGAATAATAGAAAAAAAGAAAAAGACATGTTGCGCCGACCCCAAATAAATCGGGATAATGATGTTGTTCGGGTCAGCTTCCAGTCTAACTGGATGAAGCTAAATATCAGTATTTTACATGAAGCTACTGCCTATCTGAGCTCCACAACCCAGTGACTCGGTAACACTATGAGTAGGTAACCCTTGGTAAGACTGGTTGACAGACTAGGCCTTCTGGCTAACCGGGCCGCAACGTCTGATAATAAGATCTACGAATGACAGCCGGGACCAACGGCTTAACGTGCTTTCCGAGGCACGGAGGGGTCTTAGTAAGTAATGGATCACCATGATCACCCATCCACGGAGCGACCTCAGCGAGTGTAACTTAACCTTTGATCGACCCGTGCGGCTTCATCATTTAAGCTGCTAGTAATTAATTCCTGAACATGTATACATAGTATTTAGTAAGTATTTCAATTTGTCTGTTCGAAAACCCAGCCGAAATAAAATTCACTGAACAAGGAAATAAAAAATAGGTAGGTACGGTATTTTTTCACACAACTATCGCAATATACAAAATAAACTAAAAAATGTATGGAATGGATTCGAAAACCTTGGCAGCCGGATGAAAAGTTACTCCGTGAAAAAGTTATGAAATTCAGCCTGTCTATTAGTGATATCTTTTTGTGTAATTAAATTGAAAAGTTTCTATGAGAAAATTCACGAACAAATAACGAGACTGTTGAATGATTAATAAACGTAAGTATTTGCTTTCCTATTAGACAATGTATTTCATAATTTATTTATTTATTATTCACAAAATCCACAGCTCTTTGATATTTTATCTTAAAATATTTATGCTAGTCTTACAGAAAATTACGGATTTACAATTTAAGGCGCAGATATACGAATTGTAATGATTTTAAATTCAACATCACGTCTAATCGACCGGACTGATTTCTTTAAAAAAAAAAAATGTTATACTAGACCATTTGCTTCGTAATTTGATATGTGAATATTTGCTATTATATTTTTTGTACATAGTGTAATTAATTTGTAAAGTAATGTCTACCGCGGACATAAAAACGATAATCACGCAAACACTATTGGGTGTATTTTGATAAAACTTTCACCATATAAAAGACAATTTAATTCCCAGAATTTTAGTATACGGTTTTATTTGTTTGGTGTTTGATAAATCAACAATAGATGATTGTTTCATATTTTGCAATTAATTACCAGCGTTGTGTCATCGCGCTTCTCTTTCTTTTCTATGCAGTCCGATAGTGACCGCGTTTTAGGCCATGTAGTCGCCTTAATAACTATCCAATACATGCAACAAAAACAAACATACAGAATGAAGTGAATTGCTAGCACCATTTAAGCAATGCTAAGGGTAAAGTGTGGGTGAGTGTGAAGGAGTGTGCATGAGGAGTTTCGATTGGGAGTGATAATGTATATTAAGGTGAAAGCGCCAGGGTAGCCAGCGAAAGTATTTTTTTTTTTACGTTTTTTGCAATTTGCTGGCCAGTACTAAGTTTTACGTTTATTAAAATATGATTCGCGGCAGTAACAAATATGTATTTACAGAATTATAATCATTAAAGTCATCAACACAACTTTCTTAGACCAAGTAATCCTACCGAATGACTATTTCATGAAATCTTGACATTTTAGGATTACACTAACATATCAAGTAGTATTACTAATTGTAATGATTATAATTCTATAAATACATATTTGTTACAGCCGCGAATTATATTTTAATCAACGTACAACTTAATACTGGCCAGCAAATTGCAAAAAACGTAAGAAAATTTGAATTTCGCGGGCTACCTTAGCGAGTTAATACCTACTAACAAACTGTTTAGTCGAAGCTGCAAGTTAAAGTTCGTCGCTGTGAAGTCTGAAGTCACAAAGTGCGAATAAAAACGTATTAATTCTATTTAAAGTACGCTTTTCGCTGCTTTGTTATCCTTCGGTGCACTTGCATAGTGCATACAGGGATAACCGCGTTTCATTAGAATTTCCTAAGGGGCATCTGCGAGTTGGCTTCGGCCCCTCGTACGCCTTCCAAAGGACCGGGACTTTATGTAAAAGCAAAAAAAAACATGGGTTTATAGGATGGCAATGAGACATCAACGCACAACCGTCGACCATCAATATAAAATTTTGACCGTGTAGGTAAGTAGGGGAAAGTAGGGGAATTGGGAACACGTAACTATATACCAATGTTGAAAAATAATAGAAAAAGCTCATGGATATAATAAACTTTTATTGCAACATTAACTTTCCTTTTTACCCGATACCCTATGGGGGTAAATGAGATCATCCCACGGGGGATTAGGAATGATACAGTTAAATCTTATAATAAACTACAATTTCTTAGTGTGGCACATATCACACACGTAACCTTTGTTGCACTTATGAACCTAAAAAGCTATATTATGGTCCTGGATGGAGTTGCCAAAGATGATGATGATGAAAGTTACAGTAGGTACCTACAGTTTATAGGAAATAATGAAAACTTACCTTGTCTTGTGAGAGCACTTTACTCCGACTGAACATAACGATAAAATACTTGTTTGTTTCTGTTATGATTTAGATAAACCGCTGTTATCACATGATACGGGCGGTTGTTTTATTAATAAACAGATTAATTTTGACTGCCGTTGGTCCAGTGGACGCAAGTGCTACTGCTGAGCATGATGTTATGGTTTCGATTCCATTCCCAGGTCGGGCAAAAGTGTTTTTGGATTTTTCATTAAGGAATTTCTACCCTATCCTATATCTATTTCTATTTCTATTTTTTCCCGGAGTGTGGATTTGTATCTGGTTGATGGCAATAGGCTCGCCCCCTTACATGGGACTTAAACGTAACTGGCGAAATATGGGTGTAGGTACTAAGTACACCTCTGCCTAACCCTTCGGGGATTACAGGCGTGATGTTATTTAGGTATGTATGTAATTTTAGACCTTCATTTATACGAATAAGACACGGATCTATGGAATAAGAACATTTACTCAATACAAATTACCATAAATAAATAAATAAATAAATTTTTTACACAAATTCAATAAAGAGGCGTTTCCACGCGGCGAATTTAGCTCCACCTTTGCAGCCACTTATTATTTAGTAACATGCTGTATTATTATCATCTCATGCTCAACTATACACACTCTAGTTAAAAATAGGTAATTAAACTGATAACCTTTTGACCCTCAAGCGAGTAAGTAATTACGTAATTTTTATGTACAGATCAGCACATCAAACTACTCGAAACTGTAAAATTTTCCCAATCAACCTTGAACCTAATGCTTTAGCGATAAAGTATAAAATCTATTAAAGAAATTTGACAGATTGTAGTAGCTTGATGTGCTGGCGTCTGTACCACTACAAATACCTACCTAACAAAAAGCTGTTTTGATTACATAAAATACATAATCAGCCTATAATGTTCCCACTGCTGGGACACAGGACTCCTCTCTGTGAGAGGGAGTGGGCTGTAATCCACCACGGGCCCAATGCGGGTTGGTAGAAGATGTCACATGTCTTCGAAAATTTTGGTTCTAGGACATGCCGGTTTCCTCACGATGTTTTCCTTCACCGTTTGGAGAGCAATAGTACGGCGCCGACCAAATGCTGACCGCGCAATGGCGCCCTCATCGTTTGTTTGGTTATGTATTTTATTTTAGAATGAAATTGCAGATAATTTGTGTTCCACAAGATTAGACTTAGGTACTTAGGTACGTTAATATTATTATAAACGGTAGTTTAAACATTGTTTATTTTTATTATAATCATTAAAACGGAAAATAGTGGCCACTATTATTCGTTTCCATCCATCCATCCATCCATCCATCCATCGATCCATCAGTCCATCCATCCATCCATCAATCCATCCACCATACCATCCATCCATCCATACGTTCATTAGGTACATATCGAGACCCTTCGTGCCTGGGAAAGGATATCGGAGAAATTGTGGGCGTGGCTAAAATACCGAAACAACGGAGCTCAATAGCGTTTGTCAGCGTCTTAAACCGTTGGTCCCGGCTGTCATTCGCAGATCTTTGACAGTCGTAAATCGTAATCAGAACAACCAATCTTACAAAAGGGTATCGTGCTACCGAGTAGCTGGGTTGTGCAGGTCAGATAGGTAGTCGCTCCATGTAAAATACTGGTATTCAGAGTGGAAAATCCTCATGGATGTCCTCCGCCCTAGGGGTCTGTCAGACTATTACTGGCTAAAAACCACCCCGTGTTTCATCTCACACCTACGCCGGAGGTCGCGAGAACGTACGATCTACTGCCTATAAGTAACTCCTGAGATGAGGGCACAGCGCGGCTCCTCTCAAGCGGCACACTCTGCCAGCGTATGGCGCGCCGTGTTCTCCCGGCAGAGACTGGAAGAGTACCCCAACTTAATTAGGAAAAAGCGAGGCAGATACCTAGTGCGGAAGCTGTTTCACAAGTCACACTTTCACAGCAGCGTTAATAAAATTCTAAGAAAACTATTTATGTGGACACTGTGAATTTGTTCTTTCGTTATACCTACATTTCTAACAAATAAATCATTAAAACTAGTTAATAGGTATAGACTTTCTTTCTTTTTCTTTCTTTCTAAATGTGAGCGTGGGGCGTGTTTGTACAAGCGGTCCCGGCATACTCACGACATACTTATTTGTGCTTCACTTTCGATAAGCGTGGCGCGGAGTCCATCTTTTTTTATAAGTCTATGTAGGTAGGCATTCCTATAATAAAGAAGGTATAAGTGTATGTCCAAGGTTTTATGTCTAGGTGTGCATTGACAATAAACTAAAGTCAGATGCGTCCCAAGCCCATGTATATTCTTCAACAAGTTTCACATTGAATTCAACTATTTTCTTTGGATATAATCATGGATGTAAAATATTAGTTTTTTTTTTTTTTTTTGTTATTGTAATTCTAAAAATCACTACGTTTTCTCATATCACATCTGACATTGGCAGAATTGTCGACATCGGCACCATTGCCATAAAGAAAAATAGAATAGAAAAAGTCATGACTGGTCATGACAGACTAGTGAAGTAGTGAAGGTCCACACTTTATTCGTAATGATCGAAGTTTTACATTATTTTTTCCATTGTTCGTTTTTCTTTACTGTGAAATAATAATTACGCATTTGTAAATAGCGCTATCTAGCGTGGTAATGTAAAACTACGTACGTGGTATGACGATGACCGTTTCCAGGCAGCGCAACTAAAATAAGAGACTGGAAGTTCACATATCTACCGCGAGATAGCGTTGCGATCGATTGGTAAAACAGTTTCGCGCACCGCGCTATCACTAGTCCTTCAAATGACCTTTTGTTGGTGTCCTCTTGACGACATATTATTTGACAGTACTACCAACGTAGCAGTTCGGGAGTGTCTGTGTTTCACCGGATAAAAAAATTATAAAAAAGTAAGTTTATTAAATTATTCACAAATTATTACTTAAGCGTCAGTTCGGCTAAAATGCTCAAGAATGTTTAGAAAGTTATCTAATTTACGGCTTGGTTAGTACGTTTAAGGTTATACAAAAAAAAAATGGAATTACGTATTACTTAAATTTATTTAGCTTTAATTATCTTGAATTATCTTGCCTTATTTCCAGAACACTCAATTACTTACTGAACTCTTATTAATAAAAAAAACATTCCTTGTTAAATCTTAACGAGATTAGGGCGTCATAATTGTATGGTATTGCAAAATTGTTCTTGTATTTCCATTCTATAAAAGGAAAAAAATAATCAATACCGCCAACTGATCATGAGTAAGCCTGTAACGTGGAGATGTGGTATTTATCAAAACATTTAACCAACAATAATCCTAAATATTAATTATTTTTATAATTTTATGCAATAGGATTTAAGAAAGTTTATTTGGATTTTTGGTGATCAGTAGGTACTTAGGTGTACTTTACCTTTAAATCTCCCACAGTCCCCATTTTTTGCTATTGTTGAGCTATGTTGAGTAGGGATATTGTTTTCAATGACCTTTCAAGGTCACCTTTGGGGAAGCTAGTATTTTACAAAGTCAAATGAATTGTAGATAAAGTATACATACTTATGTGAAGAATAAAACAAGTATTTAATTCTTCTTCTGCTTGATTATTTGTAATCACGTAATTTATTTTAGTAAGTACCCTACTTACCTACCTACATCTATAAAATTACATCCCACAAAAGCATGTCCAGACATGCTTTTGTGTGATGTAAGTAATTTTAATTATTCCAGAATAATAACATATTAAAATATCGGTAAAAAGAGTATATGAAATGATAAAGTTAATATTCAGAAAATATTATTTTATTTTAACAAAACTGTTAATGACTGAAACGGCCAGGTAATGATCGATAGGTATTCGAAATTATTTATTACACATCACTACCAGATTTGTTTTGATTTTGTCAAAAATATGGAAAATGTCAAATTGATTTTGATTGACGTTTGATTTGACAGTAAACATTTAGGCCGCTTTCCGAATTGGCCAATATCGCTCACAGCACTCAAATCGTCTCACATGCGTTCCATAATGGATATCACGATTATGACAGCTGAGAGCTGTCAACAATTCGGAACACTCGTTAGCGCGCTCACAGTGCTTACTCGGTGTCAAAAAGATATTACAGCAGTATTTCTTCATAAAAACACCACACGTTTCTTCCTTTTCTTTGTTTATGTGGCGACTGTCAGCCAGAAGCACAATTTCGAAAATGCCACGTTATTAAAAAGATATGGTGCAACTCAAAACAAAACACACACTGACACATCCTCATCCTCACACACACACACACTGTCATTTTTGACAGCGCTCACGGTGATATTTGTACGAGGCATGGTCGGCGTTATCGCAAGATGGCGCATGCCATGACGTCATCTATGACGATTCACGGGACATCGTTATCGCGCTCACGCCAATTCGGTACGGGTTTTAGCACGCTCAAATCGATTACATCGATTATGTCCTCAATTCGGAACGCGCCCTTAATATTACTGTCCTGTCAGTAACGTGATCAAGACGGCTTCGTAATTTAATTTAAAAACAAATGAATAACGCGGACAGAAATGGTCACTTTTGTCAGGGTGAGTTTTTGATAGAACATCATTTTATAATGTCGAGTAAATATTATTTTTAAGTTTAATTTATTTCTAAGTAAATTTTTATAATCAAAATTTTATAAATACAACACAATGGGTGCCAAAGGTAAAAAGAAGGGAAAAAAGAAGGGACCTCCGGAATCAGGATGGTGGCCAGGATTCGGAACGAAGGGTAGGCTACCATTATACTACTATTACCTAGCGATCTAAGTGCATAAGACCAGGAGAACAGAAGTAACAAGAAGCACACAAAAGTTTCGTTTCCTGACTTGAAAATGATGGTAGGAGTGTGGCTATAATTCGAGGAATCTGCCTCATGTCGTTATCAAAGGCAATACCTAACCACAATCACAAATTTTCCTTACTGCTATAATCTTAGATAAGGACCTTGCTCATCAGAAATCATGTAAGTAAATGCAATAATATGTAGAATGTTTCACTTATGTACCTTGTGCAACCAGCTTTTGAAATAGACACAATTGCAGTGTCTAGAAATAAAATTGACCAAATAATTGTGCAGCCTGCATTAAAAATTGTGATTTTATATTTCAGTTGCAATTTATAAGGTGGCTTTCTGTTCTTACTGAATAGCAAAATAGAAATGCATTCAATTGTATTAATCACCAATATAGTTGCCAAGTGTGGTGATTATACCTAGTGGAAATAAGATAAACAATCTTATTATAGTGTGTCATCGGGAGGTCATGTTTAACTAACCAGTTTCTAATAATCTAGAACTGACTAAGTACCTACTGGATTCTCGAGATGTCATTAAAAAAAAAGTCTTCCAGACCATATTTCGGTCATGGCAACCAATCTCAATAGAGACAAGCCGCTGCCTAGTATGTGTACAGACACAGGATTTAATTACCATGTTGTTGGCAGCTAAGAATTCATACTATAAAACTCTCTCGGTAATCTTAAAATCGTAATTACTAAATGGAAAAACAATAGAATCTTTTTATCAGTATATGAATAAACATAAATATATAAACATTAATTAGAGCTTAGTCTTCGTCTACTGTTCAATGCTTGGTGGTTATTTGCTAGATCCTTAATCAAGGTTTAGAATGTCATCAGACAGAATAAAAATGATTTGAAAAAAAAAATACTAAAATAAATCATCAGAACTGTAAATAGGAACTTCAATGTTAAATGTAATTAGTAGTTAAACAAATAAAATTACTTCAAGTCAGTATTTATAATTTAATATCAACACAAGAATGTTTAATTTCTTCTTAACATCAAGTTTTCTTTGAATAATTCTGTTTTCCAAGCCGAGTCAACTGTGAGCATAATTTCACTATTGTTTGCTTTATCAGACTATGGAAAGCAACAATAATCTGAACATATATTATTATGTTGGAAGTTTCTATTCCTACATTAAAAATTAGATTCTTCTTCTTCATGTTGCTGGCACAACAGCTGTTATTAAAATTTTGTTGGCCCAAAACTTGACTACTTCCACGGCATTATCGGTGCGCAGAGGTCACTTTGGCTGCATGTTTTGGGGCACAGAGGGCAGGATAGGAGGTGGAGCATAGTTTGTGACACAGCTCCACATCGGCAGTAGGGTGTGACTGCCGTTCTTACTTAGAGAGAAATTAAAGATTGAGGGCTGTTTTCTAAAAGATTTCCAATAATACCCAGACAAAGTATACACACTGTGACAAGGGACATGTTGTCACCAACTTAATAGAGTAATATTAACATAGGATTTGAACATCCGTATGTTCTGTGACACTTCTCACAGCTGTCCGTGCTGGCTTGCTTGCCGCAGTTGGTAGAAAATAATATTTAACTTTTAACACTTTGGCTGCCAGGCGACAGACACAGTAGAAAATCTATTGTTCGCGGTCACCGGTGACCGCGTTGGCAGTCAATGCCTTAATCTTATCATTAGGTTGTAAGCAAATATAATTTATCAATTAGAAGGTAAGACAGAATCTATCAGGTAGTTTTATCAGTTTGAATTTTTAACTTTTTTATTAGGGGTCATAAATAAATAAATATTTTTTATTAATTTATAACCATGCTAATTATTTTTTTTAAATCAACTTTATACCTGTCTTACTGAGGATTAAGGATAGGGTAGGGGATCATAACAGAAACGGCAAAAAATCCCAGGAAAATCCCAACATTTAATTATTTTTTTATAATAATTATCATTCAAAATGTTTCAAATTGTGATTGAAACTGTTACGCAGTTAGTGCTGGACCTCACATCACGTGAACAGTCATACTAACGTCATTCTCTTGTTTCAGCCACTATGAGTACCTACTTCCAGTACCCCACTCCCGAGTTGCAGGAGGAGCTCAGGAAGATCGCCCAAGCGATCGTAGCTCCCGGCAAGGGTATCCTTGCCGCTGATGAGTCCACTGGTAAGTTCAGAACGTTTAAGGAACACAAACTCAATTTAACATCAAAAAAGTAAAAAGGAAGGTTAAAAGGAAGAAAGGAAGGAGGAAGGTTTAAAGTTCAAATTTCATTGAAATCTCAATTCATTTTGAACCTTCTTATCACAGTCAAAAAAAAAAACTTATATCTACTACTTATAGGTGGATAGTTAAGTGACAATACATTTTATTATCTAAGATTGGGTATTCATGTATAGCCATTTTGATTTTATCAAATCAAAAGGAGATTTTTTTTTTTGTCAGCAATTGACCTCATACTGCCCTTCTGCGGAAGACAGGGATAAGTGGGAAGAAGGAAGGTAATGAGCTTCTTTAGCTTTCTCCACTTCTCCCTGCCTTGACCTGGGAATGTTTAGTTAGAGAGTTATATTTTTTATTAAGATGAGGTTTTAAAGTATCCAATTCGCCAGATGGCAGATACAGTATATTGTGTCGTGTCTTGAAACATTCCTATGCACTTAGTGGCATCCTATAGCTAAATTATTACTATAATGAGGGTATGTCCCACAGGAACCATGGGCAAGCGTCTCCAGGACATTGGAGTGGAGAACACAGAGGAGAACCGCCGCAAGTACCGTCAGCTGCTCTTCAGCTCTGACGCGGTGAGTTAGCAAGTCATATTTGATTTTATTTTAAGAATTTCGAAAGTAATGGCTAACAGTAAGTAGTAGTACTTATATGCTATCCTGGTACTGTATATCTGCTAATAGGTTAATTTTCCTGCAAGTTACCTCAGCTTTAACTTTTTTCAAAAAAGATGACCATTTTATTGCTGAATAGCCTTTATATAAATAGATAAGTAGGTACCTAGAAAAATATTTTGAACAATGCCCTCGTTTATGATCAGACAGGCAGTAGATAAAAGTAGGTATATTAAGAGTTAGGTAATTAGTAATTTATTGAATAGTATACCTAAATTAAGTCTTGCAATTAACTTTCACTCTTTGCTACAGATAATATACCTAATTATTATCTATATTTCATCATCTCACAATCCCTACCTAAACCAAAAGGTTTTTATCTAATTATCCACCTGATCTTTGACTGGTCCAGATAACGTGTGTAAAAATAAAATAAAATAGTAGTCAAGTAAATCGAGTCCGTACCAAATTTTAATCATATTCTGTTACGTAGTTTATTTACGAAAATTTTGAGGCGTGGCAGTCGTGCCCCCAGAATAACCGGTTGCTATTTAGCCGACTCATTTGAATATTTGTTTTGGTATGAAATCGACTGTGTAGGTACACACGGCGACACATCCAGCTTTGCATTCCCAGTTTTAGCTGACCTCGCATTGTATAGGTTTTTTGTAAAACCAGAAATCTGCTTATTATGGTAGCTTGATGTGTAGCCGTGCGTACAGTAGGTACTTACCTATGTTATGACGTGTACCTTGCATGGGTAAAGTCACGTTTACTGGTGTTGAAATAACAAATAGTTTATTGTGTTATTTTCCCCTTGCAATAGACAATTACTACGTTAGCTAAATACATAATTTCGTCTCAGTTTGTAGATTCTGCTTCCATAACCAATTAATTATTTGCATAATCAGGCTGTAACCCCCCACTGCTAGGACACATGCCTCATCTCTTCGAGAGGGGGGCTATAATCTACCACACGTAGAGGTAGATGTCACATGTCTTCGAATATTTGGTTCTAGGACATGCCGGTTACCTTTACCGTTTTGAGAGCAGTGACGATTAAATTATTTTACACAAAATGATGTCCACTGAACCACCACTGCTTCTTTTTTAAATTAAAGAAAAAATATTGATAGCAGTCCACGTTGGTCTAATAACGGTAATTAAGTACACTGTTGTGTAACTAATAACTGACACTTTCTAAATTTAGGCGTCATTATGACACTCGACGTCTCACAGACGCATTTTGTGAGGTGAAATTCCTGCGTCGCTTGGTCGTCTCATCGAGTCACGAAATGTTTACTAGAGCTAAGGAAATAATAACGTGTTGGGAAGCGCAATGTGACACACGTAGCAGACGCTTTGCAGCGACAATGACACAAACTGCACCTGAAATCTCTCATTTCACCATTATGTATTGCGCCATAAAATACCCCACCTTACAAAGCAGTGTTCATAATCTCAGATACATTCCATCGCCACTTAATCAGTTATCTACTTTAGTAAAATGTATTTTAGGTTGATTTTTGAGGGACCATTTGTAACAAAAAGGTCCTAATAAGTTTTTGGTTGCAATGAAATTTGAACTTTGTTATGTAAGTATTCAGTATGTTGTTCCATAACTTGAAAATTATCTCAAATTCCTGGATTTAATATAGTAAGCATGGATAGGTAGGTACACTTCGGTATATTGTCACATTAAGTATACACATTACGGCATACCTTCCTTGATTTTATGTAAAATGGCGCTCCTGAGTTTTTGACGCTATAACAAGCGTCATGATTCCGATAACTTAACTAACTAATGTAATCCTACCTGGTAAATGTCACGTAGACCATATTTAGAAAAGGGGAAACGTTATTAAATTTAAAGTAACCTTATTTTATTTTGATTGTTGGCCTTGGAAAAGTAGGTAAGTATGCACTTAACTTTTTTTTAATCACTCACGTGAAACTGAAAGTAAAAATAAATAAACACGTGAAATGAAAGTGATAAACAACTTAAAAATGAAAGTGATAAACAACTTAAAATGCCTTGCATATTCAAGTGACATGATTCTTCTCGTGTCTTGGCATTCGTTTCTCTCATGAAGATGTCTCTTAGTCCTTTGTAATAAGAACCATTTTTACTTCCAATACTTTTGATTTGTGCCAAATTACTGAGCATTTTGTCCAAACCGAGCGCCAAAATAGTTTTCGTTGGCAATTTGTCATAGTATGCAATGTCCATTCAGAAATAATGAAAGAGATCAATATGCTTTGGACATTTATGGCATAGTATTTTAGCGTCTTGGCGCCTCTTAGCGTCATAATTTTGATACTTGATTTAATTTAATATGCTTTGATCTGGACTGGTCGCGCCGAATATGGTATCTACGTCTGCAATTTCACACGAAATGTACCTACAATATCGTCAAAGACAGTTGCTTATTATTAATCAGAGTAGTCTAACAAGTCCAAAATTTGTGATAACTGATTGATTAAAACGTAACTGACGCACACCCTGTGTTATTAAGACGTAGATAACAATCACTTGTCAGAATAGATATGTAGGTGGAGTTGTAAACAGGTGGACTGACAAACTGATTGGTTTTACTGTCACTTTTCATGCCTTAATCGTCCTCATTCGAGAGTGATAATAACGAAGAAGTCTTCTATTTATAAGTACCAGAAACTCCACCCAATATATTGGGGAAAGGCATTTGCCCAACCGATCGCGGTGGGAGACAACTGCTCAGCAAATAGCAATATAGTTTTTGGCCTGATGGGGTTAGCAGCCATCTTAAGATCCTAAACTTAATACAAAAGAATTTATAAATGTAGGTAATCACACTAATATTATAAAGGCGAAAGTTTGTGAGTGTGTGTGTTTATATATGTTTGTTACTTCTTCACGCTCAAACGGCTGGGCTGGACCAATTTTGATAAAAAAATATCCCGATATTCCCACGGGATCGACACTTATGCGGGTGAAACTGCGGGGCGCAGCTAGGAAGCCATAAAAGTCTTAAATATGAATCTGTTATGAAATCGATATATTTTCTCTATAATTGTCTTGCGTTTTTAAGAAAATTTTAATTCGCGGGCTACCCTGGCGCTTCCCCTTAAGTTAACGACACAGTTGGCAGAGATTGCAGCAGTAGGTATTGCTCAATATTCTCAAGTTCTACAACCGTTTTCCTCTTCCAGGCCCTCTCCGAGAACATCTCCGGCGTGATCTTGTTCCACGAGACTCTGTACCAGAAGGCTGACGATGGCACACCCCTGGTCGGTCTGCTGGAGAAGCGTGGCATCATCCCCGGCATCAAGGTCGACAAAGGTGTTGTGCCCCTGTTCGGATCCGAAGATGAGTGCACCACTCAGGGTAAGTCTTAAATGAATTTATTAGTTTTAGGGTGAGTTTCCTATTTAACGCTATCTGGCGTTAACTTAAACATATAAAGTATTTTCTAAGCTGCATTGTAAAAAGATCCTGCGCGGGACTCATGATACGACTGAAGGTAAGAAGGATGTGAAGTCTCGTGACTATTCGTGTCAGTTTGATCGCCTACATAGAAGTTAGTTGACACAATTAGCGCGAACAAATTTCGTCCCGCATCTCGCGCAGGATTCGCTTCAGTTTGGCTTACATTCCCTTAGCAAGAACCGCGGCATACGTCAAGTTATGCAATCTGTATATGGCCAATGTTGTTTATAGGCCTCATCTCTTATGGTTACCATTTTCAGGCTAAAGCGTTATGACTTAGCGTCCAATGCCTGGCAAATCGTGTCACGCATAAATGAATGAAAACCTAATGAGACTTGACTGTATTTGCGACATCGTGAGACGTTCGCTTAGTCAATTTTATACGAGGCTTTTAAATTGTGACTGACTTTTCTGCTACTTCGAATGTCCCCTATGCAAAGAGCACATACTCAGGTGCGTTCAAGAACGGTAAAAAAAATCGTTATCCTAAAATATTCTTGGACAGCGGGCTAATTGCGTCACACTAAAAGTAGGAAAGGGTTTCATTTGGACAGTTTAACAACATTCATTGCGTTATTAAAGTTGTTGAAGAGACTAATTTTCGAACACTGATCAGCAATATCCTTCAAAATTATTCATATTGTGATTGGTAGTGTCAATTAGGATGCTGGCTTCTTTTAAATTGCGCAGCTCAGACAACAGTTGCTCCATTTGTAACCAGAAACTGACCGTTATATTATCATGAATGTCTAAACCGGTCTTACGTCTTACACACAACGCGGAAGCCTCTTTTATGCCAGTGACCGGTTCCTTCAGTCCTTTCTTCAATATCTTGTTTTAAATGCACATTGTACATAGGTAATAATTGTGTTTAAATTGTAGTATTGTTATAAAGCAAAAGGAGAAAGGATCATAGCAGGAAGCGTTCTGTATAGTCTGTTCCTATCATCAAGGCAGGGAAGCGTGACTTTATGTATTGTTTTTATGTAAACTAGTATTATTTGATAGGTTAGCTCAGACAGTAGGTAAGATAATTATTATCAACGTAAGTACCGACTTTATGATTGTTATGACATTATTATCTTCAGAAATAGGGATTTGAGCGGATAACAGCACTTGTAAACTCTTTGATGGTTTTCCGTTGTATGCTTTGTTGGATAAATAAATATAACACCCAGATTGCAATGTTCCAACAAGTGCTTCTTCCTGTATTATGCGACCCTAGTCCTCATTTTGTCTTGCTATCTAATCCGGTAGAATGACAATAGGTGTTTAGTTTTTTTTTAGGATTGTTTTAGTTAATGATTGTTCTAATCTCCCAAACGGGAACTAGATTTAACGATAGCCAGAATTCTAGCTTTTTTCGATAGAAGTTAATATCAGTGCCACAGAACTTATGTTTCAAGAATGGCGTTACTTTCGCATTTCCTGTTAATTTGAAAACGGTTTAGAGCGCCACATACTACATACAAAACTTGAGAAAATATTCGATACAAAATGACTCCGCCTCACTATAATCTTAAATAAACATTTTTATCGACAACGCTGACCTTTTGGACCTCCTATCTTAAGAGAAAACGAGTCAAACAACTCACAGATTGCGTTCACAAACACAGAAACAATCGAAATAGTTTTCTTATTATAAGAATCAACAATATTCATTATGTGGATCCTAATTAGTCACGAAAATCGAACATACCTTTAATTCTGACCATAACTAAGTACTTATTTTTTTATGTTGTGGTTGTGCTTAGAAAATAAAATTTTAAAACAAAATGAAAACTGTTTCGGTCAGTGGTCTGCATGTTTTCCTTAGAAACTACGTTACCAGTATTATAGATCAGAATTATTAATAAGAAGAACAATATCTTGTGTAACTGTAAAAAATATAGATGCGTGATTGCGCTGCGCAATGAGGCCGAGGGGGCTCGACTGCTCTGTTATCTCCTCTTATCTCTTAGGTACTAAAGTTCGTAACAACTGATTGCTTAATTAGTGTAGGTATCGTATGTGATTGTTATTGAAATGGTGACATAGACAAGGGTCGTTATGTTGCCCTGGTATAGGCATGCGTTAGCACCCAGCTGCCCGTCATTAAGAAAATTATCAAATTGCATCGAATAAATTATATTTTTGGATGACTAAGAATTAATTATGTTAAAATATTTTACATGATTTAAAAGCAATAATAAATTCGCAGATGCCCGTTAGACGCTTATGAATTGGCTTCGGCCCCTCGTATGCCTTCCAAAGATCCGGTACCCCAGGTTCCCGAGATATATTAAAGACAATCTAAATAATAATAATAATATGTACAAGTGTATACAAAATGAAAGAATCATAGAGCATCAAAAAATTCAATATTTGATTCTAATTTCTGCTCAATAAGACAGCAAAAACACTATTTACTCTTCGCTTGGTATTTCAAATGTATTTTATTAGTATGTCGTGTTCTAATAAAACTGATTTTGTTCTCAATTGATATTACTCGCTCTAGTCCCAAGCTTGTTGAGTTCATTACACTCAATCTAAAAGTTACAGTAGGCTACAGATTGATGGTCCAGAAACTAGAGTATGTTTCATACCAGAACACAACATATTTAATATTGCTATGTTTTCCAAAAGTCTAGATATTAATATTGCTGTTGTCCAAAAATGGCTTTTGGGATATAAATAACCATAAAAAATTATTATATCGTCATAGTAATCATGTTTTTTTCGCCGCGTCATCACCGGTTGTCCATTTTGAATAGTAACGTATTTTTGTACGCTTATTAATAATTTCATCAGTCTAGGGTGACACACCCCCAGTAGATTTTAGAAAAAACCTTTATATAGGAGGTGTGACTAAAGTTAGGTTGCAATTGTTGATGACATGGCGAAACAATTTGGATTATATTCAATCATCGAAAAAATCTACATGTATACATAAACTCTAGCGTTCTTCCTATAGGGGTAAGTCGGAACTACAGAACGCCACCTGCTAGGATTTATACATGCCCCCTTTTGCCTCGTTTATGTTCATACATCTGCAAGCACGCTGCTCGAAATAATATATGATCTGGTTAACCAAAAAACGAAACTCTTCGATCCAAATAATTACTTAGGATGGTTTTGCGCTTTCATTTCATTATCCATAAGGCCGGTTTCTAGGTCATTTGCAACTGTTGTCTAAAACCATCAGATGGTTAGATTTCAGACATGGCAGGTAAATAGTACTATACATTTTTTAACAATTTTATGTCCTTCCCCAGGTCTCGATGACCTTGCTCAGCGTTGCGCCCAGTACAAGAAAGACGGCTGCCACTTCGCCAAGTGGCGTTGCGTGCTCAAGATCGGCCGCTTCACTCCATCCTACCAGGCGATCATGGAGAACGCGAACGTCTTGGCTCGCTATGCCTCCATCTGCCAGAGCCAGCGCATCGTGCCCATCGTTGAGCCCGAGGTTCTGCCTGATGGTGAGTGAACTCTTGTTGATTTTGTGGTCCTATTACTTTATTTTCTTGGACGTAAGTAGTATGTAACATTTAAGTACAAGTCATTTCTTGGCAACTGAACTCTTCTATGCTCCAATTTGTCTAGTACATAAATTTTAAAAGGACGAATTTTGTTTTCTAGGTGAACACGACCTTGACCGCGCCCAGAAGGTGACCGAGGTTGTCCTGGCCGCCGTCTACAAGGCGCTCAGTGACCATCACGTCTACCTTGAGGGCACCCTCCTCAAGCCCAACATGGTTAGTACTAGTTTCTTATGCTTTACTTCTGTACGCAAAATACGCGCTTTAACGTGGAGTTGCGGACTTGCCCGTATTACCTTAACTCCTTTGAACTACTGAGGCCTTGGTATTTTAGTATGCCCATATTTTTTATGTTTTTATAATGTGTTGTCCATTGCTCCTCAGGTGACCGCTGGCCAGAGCTGTAAGAAAACTTACACTCCCATGGACATCGGCCGCGCCACGGTCACCGCTCTGCTGAGAACTGTACCCGCTGCCGTTCCCGGTATGTAACAACTACTGCACCAAACCTAACCTTTCCTTTCAAGCAAATATGTCACATAACAGGGTGTCAAGTTATTTTCCCAGTCTTTAACATCTCCAAACCACATCTTTCCCAGGCATTACATTCCTGTCTGGTGGCCAGTCCGAAGAAGAGGCGTCAGTGAACCTGAACGCCATCAACACTGTTGACATGAAGAGGCCGTGGGCCCTTACCTTCAGCTACGGACGCGCTCTCCAAGCCTCCGTGCTCCGCGCGTGGGCCGGCAAGCCTGAGAACGTGCTCGCTGGTCAACAGGAGCTCATCAAGCGTGCTAAGGTGACTTGATTGTATTAGGAGGTTATGAGGTGAAGGATGATTATGCTTTTCAAAGGAGACTAATGGCGCCTACTATTGATTTTATGTACGTGAAGGATCATCGTTCCTCTAAACAAGTGACCTACGCGAGTTGATTGTACTAGGAGGATATGAGGTGAAGAATGTGCAGTTAGTCTTTACAGCACTGGGATCGAATACATTTTCGATCAAACGCACAGTTAACTTGTTAGTTGACTCGATTGTATCAGGAGTACATGAGATGACGGATGTGATTTCCACGAGGTTTCAATCTAAAGTAGGAGAAGGCAAGTGTGCTAAGGTTAGAGTTCGTACTAGGAGCGAATGAGATGTAGGATGTTCCTTGATAGGTCTTTAAAATTACCATAGTATTTTCTTACAGTAGGGAGGTAAGTTGATAAATAAACGACCGTTTGCCGAATGGCAAAGTTTTATTAAAATACATGACATAATTATATTACCTACCTACTCTTTATAGTTTTGCATGTACATTTGTGTTGTCCTGTATCTGTTTTATATGTGACCAATTTGCTTAGAATGTAGTTATTTCATATGCGGCTAGTGTCATAAATATCCATATTCATTCATTAGATGTCTTTGTTTTTTAAACTGTTTTTTTTTTATTGTCATGGACATATTGTTTTACACTAGCTGCATCTGGAAACCATATTAATTAGTAGAATTAGTTTACTAATCAATTTTTTTTTTCTCCTATCCTCACAATTCAACAATGCACCAACGACGCTGCACTCCTGCGCATCTTTAACCACCAATTACGTGTCTGCTCGGTGATTCTAAATCCAAACATATCTGGACGAATGTCTTCTCTTGCCAATTGTGACGTCACAGGCTAACGGTCTGGCTTGCGTAGGCAAATACGAGGCCGGGTCCATCCCATCGTTGGCCGCTTCCAAGTCTAACTTCATCAAGTCGCATGCTTACTAGAATATCTTAAGTAAACCATACACCTCCTTTTTATTGTCTATGGGTTTTTCCAACAAGAATTTCTCAGTAGTCTGGATTTGTGCCCGGTTGATGGCAATAGGCTCGCCCCCAGTTACATGGGACTTAAACATAACTGGCAAAATGTGGGTGTACTATAGGTACGCATCTGCCTAACCCTTTGGGGAATATAAGCGTGATGTTATGTATTATGTATCAAAATCGATTGACGATGAAATATGGTGTATGGTCGGCTTTATATCCAGTGGATTTTGAATTTGGCAGATAAGACAGTGCTAATTAAAAAAAAAACATTACAAGTCAAGTTAGTCTTTGCTTTATTATGTGAGTTTGTTTATGCTGTACTGTCTATTTCAAAATCTTAAGTCTGAACAATTATTTATACTAAATAAACATTTTACTAAACATCTACTTTTGCGACAAAAATGAATTGGCTTGAATGTCGTTCTAAATAATTATTATTGTTACTTATATTTTTTAGATTGGACTTTCTACATTCCACAAAAGTTTTAATCAAAAGTTTTTTTTTATAAGGATTTTAATGAAGTCACTCAAGTTTTATATCACAAATTAATTATATCTCGAATTGTGATCCATGAAATGGCATATATTTTTTACTTATTCTATAAGTATTTACAATATTTTTTTAAATATAATATTCGTAAGCAAAGTTGTTCTATCAAGAAAAATATTAATAAAAAACCACGTTTTTACCAAACTTAACAATCTATCGACATTTTCCCCAGTTGTATTACTTGTTACACTATTGACTGGTTTCTGATTTGAATAAAGTAGCAAATCTCAACTAATTATTCTCAAATACAGTCATACTTCATACTTAAGTCATACTTAAGTACAGATTAAGATGTTCTCAACTTCAAATTCTCAATTCAGAAACTGGGTGTTAGTCATCTCAAAATTTTAATCAAGGTGGGATATTCGTATATTAAAAAAACAGTCTGTTATACTATGATAATTCTTACAAAGTCTTACAAATAATACAACTGAGTCTTATCTACTTCCTATAATTAAACAGCACGTTTAAAAATGGAGTTAGAAATGTTCGCCTAACTATTTGCCTCTCGCTCTTCCAAATGTGTGCAAGTAAGAGGGAAGAACAATGCTAAAGCCGCCATTTGTAATTCTATATTTAAACGTATTGTAGTTTGCATGTAAATGTATCTAATTTCTAGAATGCCTGAATAGTGTGTAGTACCAACACTAATCGCTTTGTGTGCTTGTTATTGTTGAAATAAATAATAATATCGTTTGTGTTCGTGTTTATTTCACCTTTTATTTGTAGTTGCGTAGTAAAAGTAATGCTTAGCAGTAGTAGGTAGTAATGTGCTGGAATAGAAACCTACTCCCAGTTTCTGAATGCCTGGTATCCTAGCCGTATAGCTCTGTTGCAAAACTCGACTCTATTCAATGCTGCGTGTGCGTCCCATTCTCACTAACACTAGCCAACATCTAAATCCTAACCTAAATAACTTTATACTGTTGGATTTTCAACTCTCGTCGCTGAGCTGAGCGTTGAAAATCTAACATTGTGTTTTTTACATTATATTGAGGTGTTGCCCAGTGTGAGTTAAAACGGGCATTAGAAGAGTAACTCATGTCAAAAATGCTGGGGAGGGCTTTGGTTCCACTGTTGACTATGTTAGCATTTATGATTGATTGACCAATATACCTAACACGAGCAATCGAAATAAATTTTAATGTACAATTTTAGTGAACAAGCTTCCATTGCTAACGTCTAGTAAAATATAATTAAAATCCGCCATGCTGATTAATTCTGAAAGTTAAATAGAAAATATCCTTCAATTTGGGCGGACAGTACCACATTAGAGGCCAGGAATTCTCAGTGCTGACCGTGGGCCGCCGAATCAAATACGTGCCAATTCAATTGGTGTCTCATCTACCTAACCCATTGGAGCCTCAAAACGTAGACTAGCCGTAAAGTAACTAATAGATAAATGGCTGATAAATTCTAAACAAACAAATCTATCAACAATACATCATCATAATTCATGAAGATGTTAGTACTTATGTATCTAATCAACTTAACCTTGACCTTTTTAAAATATTTGACAAACATTAAAAATTGGTTATGTTGCCAATTATAAAAAAGGCAACGTTTTTAGTTTGACGGCAGAAGCGCTGTGCTAACCTATTTAGTTCTTATAACTAAATTAGACACATTTATTATGTTTTCTTAAAAGTGTTTTTGTTTTGCTTGCAAGGGAAAGTATAAAAGGTGGAGATAAAAAGTGAATGTGACAGCTATTTCATGAGTATAGAAATGTTGGCAGCTTCTGCAACAGTGGCCTTATTTCAGAACTTCATGAATTTCAATGTTGCCATATTTGATCATTCAAAATAACTTAAAACATGTTTTTCTGTTCATTCCAGGGCAACGGCCAGGCGTCGCAAGGCAAATACGTGGCGGGATCAGTAACAGGTGTGGGCGCCGGAGCCGGTCTTTTTGTAGCAAACCACGCGTACTAAACGCAAAACACTACATTCACTACACTATGTCGCTAGAAACAGTAGTACATATCGATCGTCGCTACGAGAATATCCGCCGAGACCACAGTGTAGACAAAATTATAAAACACGCTAACATTATTTTGAATTGCTTTCGCGACGATGACAACAGACAATTTATTTCACGTCTGTTGTTCAACCGAGAATGTCGCCTTTAGTTGCAAAATTGTTCGGTCTTCGCGCCAAGAATTTAGTTCCATTTTTGAAGTTTAAAAATTGGCGCGAATGATTTTAGATGTTTTAAGCAAAATGTTAGTTTTAAGATACTACTATATTCTCAAATTGCTTCTTGTATGTTCTTGCATACGCATTTGTAATGATTAGACCTAGACTTTGAAGTTATTTATTGAAAAACATCTAGAAAATTGTATTTAATAGTCGCATTAACTGTAGTGGTTGACAAATAAATGTTGTTATTGTGCTATTGTAACAAATTATTAGATTTTTGATATTAATTTATTTACAACAAAGAAACATGGTATATAAATGTTATTTTTAAATCAGACCATCAGCATCATGTAAGTTAATTTTTTATCTACTTATTGATTTTTTTAATATCAGTTTTAGTTTGTAATTTTGATATTTTTAAGAGTATAAAATTATATTAATCTTTGATCAGGTAGTTTTGTTTAATTTCATTAGATGTAAGTTAAATAGTAGAGCTAGCAAACCCCATAAAGAAAATGACAATCATTAATGAAATCTACGAAATGAGAAATACTAAATAATGAGACTGTGTTCTCTGAATATTCCCGATAAATAGAGCCTGTGTTGACGATCGGAGAAAAAGTTTCTTTCGTTCAGTGTGGACGAGCGGGATTTTCAATTATTCCCAATCTGTAATACTCCTATCGTTCACAGTATTAACGGGACTTTTTCCCGATCGTCAACGGTGTTGACGACAAGGTGTTACTGATCGGAAATATTCGGTGTTCTTTCCTGAAAACTGACAAAGGTGAAGTTTCTCAAAACTCGTGTTCCTTGAGATAAGGTTTTGTTGTGTGGTAAGTATGTTAAAGGTGGAGAGGATACCACAATGTTTCTATTCAGGGAGTCTACTCCGAAGTGGCACATACGAATGTTCGGAATGATCCGACACACGACCGAACCGAATATTGTTGTCATACTACGAAAAAGGTTCGGATTGGCTCAGTTTGGTCGAGACCATAGTCAATATTCGAAAAGAGTGTCGGACCGAACGAAATGTAGTGCCAGAGGTGAACGTTTTATCGATATGTTTTTATAAGTCAATGAGACTCATTTCGATTTATTTGAACTGTTGAATTACAGAGTAAAATTATTTTTATAGTAAGAAAATAGAACTTTGCTTTTAATTAAATATTTTTACCTAAGAAAATTGTAATATTTCTCGAAAAAACAATATATTTGTAGCTGGCATAAAGATTACTTTGCCGATTGTCAAAAAAAAAAAGAAAAGGGATAAAAGTCAAAGGATGACAAGCACAGACTTTGGTAATATTATCTATGGCTAAGACTACAAATTTTAAATAATGCAAGTAAACAAACAAGGGGAGAGATTGTGATTTTTAATAATGCGAAATTGAGAAAAAGTACTTTAAACTCAAACCAAATCTCATCTGTCGCTATCGCTATAGAGATACCTAATCGTATTTCGGTCGTTTATCGTCAAGTGCTGACTGAAGTGTAGTGTTAAAGTCAAGTTATGAGATGTACTATATCTACAAAAAACAAGTTTAATAAACTACGTAAATTATTCACTTTATCTACGCTTGATAAAGTGCCCCTTGGGCTTATCGTTTTCTCATGTTCGTGTTTTGGAAATTTGGAAATGAAAATTATGAACAAACATTCTGCAAGAAAAAGTCACCATGTCCAGACCAACAGCGGCACAAATTGATGCTCTCCTCATCGAGATTTGGCCCAAGGCAACTTGATCGACAGTCGTACGCTGAATCATCGACTGTGGAAAGAAATGTGCACCACGCTGAATTCTGTATTATTTTTAGTTTTACTTGTAACAAATAGAAGATTAGTTCTAGTTTAGGAGGTACGAATTGTAAAAAATATATTTATTCATTATTTTCTAAGATTGTATTAATCTCCCTCTCTTTTTGTACCCTCTTCAAAGCATCTGTGGCAAATGTAACAGGTTGCTAAGTCACCTGCCGAGAGTTCTCCGATTCAAAAATCATCTTGGGTTAACTCCGGAGCACTCGCTCTGTCCCTTATACATGTATGTATTTACAAAAAAAAAAGTATATAAGTAGTTTATCAGCCATCTCGTTACCATAACACAAGCATTAGGTTGCTTAGCTTGGGACTAAATGGCGTTGTGTGAAATGTCCAAGGATATTATTATTTTCTTGTTTATATCTCGGGACCATTGAGTCCCGGTCCTTTGGAAGGCGTACGAGGGGCCGAAGCCAACTCGCAGAGGCCCTTTAGGAAATTTTAATGAAATGTGACACCAACCGACGATTATCCCTGTGTGCACTATGCAAGTGCACCCAAGGACAACCCCCGGTTGGTGTAGGACTATTGCAGCATATGGAAAAATATAAAGTTGGACTATGGGTTTGGGTGGCTAAAGTGGACTGGTTGCCAAGAACTATGGAAGAACTATGACCCCTGCCTGATCAATGTTTAATATATACACGGATAAAATAGCAGGGGGTGACTTGCACACTCAATAATGGGCCCCCGGAAACGGTCGCTAGCACATAGTGACGTAGCGACAAGGGGGCAACATGTCCTGAGGTGCTTATGAGGAGTGGAGAGGTATTCCACGGCTATCAGGACAATCCCGGAAGTACGGTCAAGATCCCTACCAGCATCTTACTGGAATACTTCCTTCCTCCGAGCACGTTTGCTCTTGCGAATCTCCACTCAAGCCAGCCAATAAAGGCAAGAATGAGGTGGGAGCTCTGTTCCTCGTCATTGTTCACTCCAGCCGGCCAATAAAGGCAAGCCAGAGGTGAGGTACAAGACTTCTCCCGGGAGATAGGGTCCGTGGGGTCGCTACTGCCCAACAGCTCGCCACATGCTGCCCTGCGGATTTCTGTATCTCTCTTGGTCTGGCTCCTCACCTTAGACCCGTTCCGGCAAAGTAAACTTTACCGGCACGGGCCTAGAGTTCGGAGCGCGCAAGCCCCGCCACGACGTCAACGTAGAGATACGGCGATGGGGTTATTATTATTATTATTATAGGTATTATGCAAAACACAGCAGGGTAAGATTATTCTGCCTACTTTATCTGCATTCTAGTGCACCTCCCGCGCTGTCAAGACACACCTCCACCAACCCTTGACTATATCAAATGTGCGTTCATTGGTGGAGAGGGCATGCTGTTTAAAAAAAAAAACAGGATCAACCTTAAAAAAATTAGGTTGGTACATTTTCCTTACACAATTTTTTTAATATCTTGGGATTGGGTGATCCGATTTACATAAATCCAATTGGGAAATTAGTTTTATACATAACTCTATCATTTGAGACAAATTTATTTCAATAAACTACATAAACAAAAAATCTCATTTTCAAGTTACGTAATTATCTGACAATCCTTACATATTCCAAAAAATGCCTTACAAACTTACTTTAATTAGTGTTATTGAATTAGAATATGGAAAACAATAATAAAACTAAGCTAGATATACTAATTACAAACAGATAGACATCGAACTAAACAAAATCTCTATATATGTATACCTAGTGAGTGGACTGCTGTGGAAAACTTAGATCTTACATCTACGTTTGTAGCTTTGTAGCAGGCTCAATTGCATGGCTATTACGCTTTCAGGGTGACAGGGGCACTATGTCCTGGCAAAGTGATCAACTGAGTCTGTAACTAGCTACAAACTCAAGGTCGGGCATTAAATTGGTAGTGAAGGAGTCATAAGATCATCTGCAATTCCTTCTACGCTCCAAACGCTCTTCTCTGAGAGCCTCTTCCACCCAAAAGCATACGTACTGTCATTTCGCTACAATTTTAAGTAGCACATTCACTTAAGAAAAATGTAAAACTCAATAAAATTGTAATAATTCATGAAATTCGATAAGTTTACGGTACTCAAATCAATCAATCAATCATTTCTTCTGTTAACATAGGTATGATTATAGATAGTATTGTTGTTAAAATTATGTGCACTATGCTTTGCCAATACATAATTATAGAGTACAAAATGAAATAAGCATATACAATAAAATTAAAATTAAAATCAAAAGGTAGCTACTTTGCTGTCGTGTATTTTGACACAAATATCACGATGTAACTCTTGTCAAACTCAAATTATCGGTCAGTCTTTTCTCGTTCAGAGTAGGGTAACGATACAACAAGTGTCAAAATTAAGTTCAGTCGGATCGGAACCGACCGAACCGAATATAATGAACTTCGTAGTAGGAAATGACCGAACATTCGGCAGATACATGGCCGATACAATAAATTTAACACTTCGGAGTAGACCCCCAGGGTCGTTGCCGTTGCCCTCACTTATCGGTCGATTTTTTTCTGTTTGGAGTTCTGCTTAAATATTGTTTAGTTACAGTCGTTGGCGTGAATCTTTAGCTATACCATCCATTGATCCATTCTCCAACCTGTCCTCATTCGAAGATACATTGTGGCTGGAGAGAATGGGGGCAGGGGAGTACTGTTGGAATTATTTAAAATGTCTACCTCTACCTAATTGCCTAAAATCCCGACCCAGCCTGTCCCTTTACCCCGGAACAAAAAGGGCTAAGGAAGGAACACGGATGGGTTTTAGTCAGTATCAGTCTGACACTCCCTTCCGCTCCACCCAGAGCGGGAGGGGTCATTTGATGATTTCCCATCCTTAAAAAAAAAAAAAACGCCTTTCCCTTGCTGTCCTCCCCCAGCGACGCTCTAAGTTGAGATCCGTAGGTACTCCACAGAAAGGAGATCCCTTTGCGTATAATACAAATGGTAGTAAATAAAATATTCTTGAGTGTTGGCTCATTTCGTCATAATTTTGGCATGCAAATAAATATTTTAGTAAGGTGCTTATTTAAATAAGCAATTATCTGTAGGTACCTACAATTAAAGAAAATTACTGTCTTTTATCTGTTCTGTGGTTCACTTCACTTCGAGCACCCTTTATTTTGTCGTACATAATTATAGAAAAGAAACTATTATTTACCTATTTGTATCTAAACTTAATGCGGGACGACCGCAGATGTTGCACAACCATCTTCCGGCCCTTCTCCTTATCCGTTTTAATACCAAATGAAGGATCCTCTCAAATCCTTAGACATCTGTATTACCTATTCAGTGATCGACCTGCTAGAACTGTAATAAAATGTTTTTATTGACATAAAAAAGATGTATCGTTTTCAATTGAAGCCCTGACTAGGTACTTGCTGGCCCCGACCTAGGTGGTACCTGTGTTACAGGAGTCGGAAAGAGACTAGGTAGGTACCTACTATAAATGGGAACCTTACATCATGCAAGCTGGGGGTTGGGTTACATTCGATCTCTCAAGCGAATTTAGAATTCGTTTCAAAATTGAATAGGTAGGTACTTATGTGATGTGGCGATTGTTTTCATAAAACAAGTTGTGATAAGCGCGTTAAAGTTAGCATGTCCTCTTGAAATAAAGAACGAAAATTCAGTAGGTATTGCTTCCTAATCAGCCTATAACGTCCCCACTGCTGGGACACTGGCTTCGTCTCTGTGAGAGGATGTGGATTATAATCCACCATGCGGGCCCAGTGCGGGTTGGTAGATGTCACATGTCTTCGAATTTCTGGCTCTAGGACATGCCGGTTTCTTCACGATGTTTTTTTCACCGTTTGCGAGCAGTGGTGATGAAGTAATTTACACAAAGTAAAGCGACTGTCTGGGTTCGAACCCACGACCTGCAACTCGTGGGCCGCTACCATTGGGCTATCACTGCTCCTCATTTTCTTATGTAGCTCCTTCCCGTTTAGATCTAAGTTGGACTGATCAGAAGACCAATTCTCGTAATTTAAAACGTTCAAAATCTAGTCGCAATGTCATCTCGGCGACAAACAAACGTCAAAAACGTGTCAAAATGTAGCAAAAGTAGAGGTATTTATTTTTGACAGATTGAGACTTGAGATCAGACTGTGAACGTTCTTAAAATTACGAGAATTGTCCCTCTGATCTAAGTACTGATCAGATCTAAGTAGTGATCAGATCTAAGTACTGATCAGATCTAAGTACTGATCACATCTAAGTACTCATCAGATAGTACTGATCAGATCTAAGTACTGATCAGTTCTAAGTACTCATCAGATCTAAGTACTGTAAGCGCGCCCAACGCTTACAGTAGGTACCTACTTTCCTGAGTCCTATAGCATAGTCTCAAATTTTGCCAAGAAGTTTATTCAACTCTGACACAAATGCCCGTATTAAGAGCACCTGTACCGAATTCTATGAAACATAGTTTGTGTCTAAGCCGTCTCGACACTATGGTGGAAAGTTTTTCGAACGCTTGAAGATAATAATTAGTATGCAGCAGACGAACCGTTAATTGAATTACGCTCGAGAGTCAAGCCAGTCACTCGCTAGGAGTACCTACCTACCTAAGGACGATCCGAGGACTCACTGGCGGATTCGCTAGGTGTTTTTACCCGATTTCGTCGAAGTTTTTTATTGGTAAAGTGGAAGGGTTATTTTGCTAGTACGTTTTTGGCTATTAAACAGCATCATTATCACGTCTGCTGCACGTAAACAAACATCTTTTAGGAACACATACGGAGTCAAATGAAAATAGATAGTTGTCTATTTTCCAATAGTAATGATCTAAGTACTCAAAACTTATTTGCCTTCGCCATAGACTTATAAAAGTCTATGACATGCCCTAAGGAATCTTAAAAATAAAGCAAATATTGTTAGAATTTTTTCGTGCCAAAAATTAAATCCGCTTCCTGGTAATATTAAATTTAATCTACAATTTCTTGTTTCCAGACGGATTTCAATCCAGCATGCATATTATGCGGTAAAAATGCAGTCCCAAGTTCAAACTTCATTGTAAATGAGCTATTGCGAAATACTTGTTACTTTCTAAGGAATAAATGATTTTATCCCTATTTTTTACGTCTAATTTGTCTACGTAGCGTCAACTAGTTGCCTAGCGTCTTTTCCAGTGTGAACTATTCCTTAGAGTGAGAGCTAGGTGTCTAGCTATCCTAAAGGCCTATTCAAACCTAAGCGGTATTCGCTACCGTCTGCGGTAGAGAAAACCGAGTGACCCATAATGCGGTAATAGGTACCTATTACTATCAACTCAAAGCGGATTTCACAGTTCACTATCCTTGTGGGTAGAATACCGAGTTCGAGGTTTCACCCAACAAGCGAAACAATACATTTGCAGTACTATGGCACCAACTATTCCGCTCTAGCAGCGGAACTTGATAATAAATAGGTACCTGTGCGAAACCTGCGCGGTATGGACCTCTACCCACAGCGGCAGCGAATACCGCTTAGGTTTGAATAGGCCTTTATGTCAGCGCTCGAGCTCCGTTCCCATGTCTTTCACACCTTGTGCAAAACTTCTACGGGTTTTGGTAGAATCCAGAAAAAGAATATATATATAGAATTCCACAAAGGAGATAAATAGGTATGTTATAGGTATTCTGGCTACTTTGAGATTAAAATTGTTCATTGATTGATTCGGTCATGAGAGAATCGCGGACATAGGTAAAAACCTCTACCTACATGTGTGTCGACGGGTTGTTCCATTTATCTAGCCCAAAAAAAATACCCTAAGGTGGATACGCGGAAACGCATGTCCGAGAATCCTCCCTAAGCCTATAAATTCCGTTTAGGGTAGACTGGGTACGGTTGAAACAATTTTGCTTTGAACGCCCGTAACACAGCCGTTTTGAAAAATAAGAAACAACAAAACACTGAATTTTTTCTTCAAATACATCTCAGAATCAACTGATATTTTACCTAGTTAGGTACTATCAGACAGAAGGCAGACCCTAAATTCTCGGGGCGAGAGGGAGTGGGAGGCAGTCACCTCCTTCTGCGAAGCAGTCATGTTAGCGAACGAGGTGGCGGGATGGGCGAGGGAGAGAGTTGAGAGAGCCGCCCGTCCCAGCCGCCGCGGTAGACGCCCCGGGCGTCGGGAGCCGCGTGACGACTCCCGGCCACCGTAGGCGCGGGCCTGCGGACGGCGAGTAATGGGTAGCTCGCCGTCCGATCAGGACCAGGCCCGTGCCGGACGGCGCGTATGTGTTCCACGCGCGCCTCAAAGAGATGTCAGCAGACATGGAGGGGCCCGCTAACCCTTCCCGTGATTTAGCTTGTGATTTTTGAACAAATTTGTGAGCAGACTTGGCCCCTTATATCGATGCGGTAAAAATTGCACTTTAAAAACTTATTTTCAACGTTTTTACACTTATAAAATCATTGTTTTCAACCGTGAATTACTGAATTTTGACAGATGAACCGCTGCAGTTCAGTTTCGATTCGTTTGTAACTAGTGTCAAAATTACAACAGAATACGACTAAACGTCACGCTCATGTTCGATTTTGTTGGCAGAATAGGTTTTGAAATTCTTTCGATCGATCGTTGGCGTAAACTAAACTTAACGTAAACGTAACCGCAGCTGAGTCGTTATTACACTAGTAGAATGGGAAAACGCTTAAAAGCCGTGGTTCAGTTGTGGTTCTATTGCGATTATTGAACAATTTTGTTAGTAGAATCGGCCCCCAGGCCCGTGCCGGACGGCGCGTATGTGTTCCACGCGCGCCTCAAAGAGATGTCAGCATTGAAGGAGAGGCCCGTCAGGGCCGAAGCCTGCCGGGGCAGCGGGATTGTCCGAAAGGGTTACCGCTACCCCGGAATATAAAGGGCTAAGGAAGGAACACGGATGGGTTTTAGTCAGTAAGAGTCTGACACTCCCTTCCGCTCCACCCAGAGCGGGAGGGGACTTTTGATGATTTCCCATCCTTAAAAAAAAAAAGACCCTAAATTCTAAACTGTTGGGAACCCAACCCAAACCTTTATAAGTCTATGAACTTTCCAAGAGTTGAAAGGACCGTAATGTCACAACACAAACACTATAACGAAACTGATTTGAAAATTCCATACCCTTTCATTGGTTCAATAAACTGTCAACCGTTCAAAATACTCAAAATTAATGGGTTCTCGTGGATATCTATTAAAGGATTAGGTATCTCAAAATCTTGTTAATTAGGCATTCTGAAAACAAAATAATGATATGTGGTAGGTTTGAAATAGGTGCTTTCATAAGTTTGAATTCGGGTTAAAATAAGATTGAAATTTATTCATAAAAAAGCTTTCGCTGTTGTGATTATTTTTTATTCTCACTCGTTTATTATCTGCTCCTCAAGTCTGCCTTTTTATGAAGGCCCACTCCTCTAGTTTTCCTGATCCTATTTGGATTTGTTCAAGGATTTGCTTCGATAGTGTCAAGTTTATTTATTTATATGGACTTTATTGTACACAACAAAAATAGGTACATAACATAAAAAATACATCAAACACTACAACTACGTATTAAAGTTATAGCGCTGGCAGGCTGGCTAGCGAGTCAGGTCGTGATCTTTGTAACCATAGTCGGTCTTTCAGTTCTATGTAGCCCTATTATAGTCATCGGATTAGGTAGGTACTAATCTTCATGGGATTAGTAAGGAATCTAGGCATTTTTAAAGGATTGAAAATGTCGGACCTCTGAGGAAAATAGGTACCTACAAGTTCAACATCCTTGCCTGAAATTATGTAGGCGCTATAGTCACTAAACCGTAATCCGCCGAAAATAGACAGATAACGCAAATCGCCAGACATTCCCCACTCATTTGATAAATAACGCGCTTCGCTTCCTATGACATTTTCAATACATTGGGTAAGTAGTCTATTTATATGCTGTACAAAAAAAAAAAAGAATGAGAAAAATGTCGTGAGGAAAGTTTTCGAGTATGAATGTCGATGGCTATAAGAAGACCAAAGAAACGATGGATGGACTGTGTGAATGATGTATGGTTAGAAATTGCTGATTATCAAGATGAATGATGAACACAAATAAATTGGGATTACTGTAGGAGAATGAAATGAAAGAAAACAATAAGTACACTGTGATAATATCCTTCAAAAGTTACTTTTGATTAAGCTAGAGAAATAAAATTATTCATTCATAAGATCACGGGTCAGCGTCGGTACCGAATCAAACCATAATTTCTGGCTATAAGTCTAAAGTTAGCTATACTTTAATTAAATAGGTCTCTTTTGCAATAGCGTCTCACTCTCACACCACATTTAAAATAACCTTATGGAAACATATCAGCCTATAATGGTCCCACTGCTGGGACACAGGCCTCCTCTCTACGAGAGGGAGTGGGCTGTAGTAAACCACCACACGCGGGCCCAGTGCGGGTTGATAGATGTCACATATTTTAGAATTTTTGGTTCTAGGACATGCCAATTTCCTCACGATGTTTTCCTTCAATGTTTTGAAGGCAATGGTTTATGAAATTATTTACGCAAAGTAATGAACCTACCTTGGTTCGATTCCACAACCTACAACTCGGATAAGTCAGGGCCGTTACCACTGCGCCACTGCTGCTTGATGCGTTCTGTAATCAGCTGAGTCAACATTAAAACAAACGCCAGCCTACCACCCTATAATTAGTACTATTTATTAGTGGACAGTTCTTTATAATCTGAAATAAATTGCTATAGGGGTGCGTTCCAGTCAATTTTCCCTTCAAAAAGAGGATCGATTATTCACGACGCAGCAATTAAAGCCATTGACATTAGCTGTTTGTCCTCATTTTAAGCCACCTTCGGGGTTAAAAGTGATCGAGTCAATGCCCCAGCATCGTTCTGAATTCGCGTGGTTTTTGGAGAAATCTGTAAAATCGGAGATAAGGGTTTGAAAGGCATTCGAGAGGTGTGAAATGTAAGGTTAAGGAACTTGAAGTTTTTGCCTTTTTGTGCTATTCGAGTTTTTCGATTTTGGTTAGTTAGGATCTTTGTATCCGACCTTTTTTGTTAGCAGAACGCGCCGAACAGTGCCAGATGCCCTCATTTAACGTGTGTTGTAGTTTGGCTGATGTGTAGCTCTATTTATGCACTGTCGCGGACACTCCCGCCTGCCACCACTAAGTTCATTTTTGCTTGCACAAAAAAAATAGAATCGCTCTCTAGTAAGCGCGCCAAGGTCAAATAGTTCGTCCGTAAAATTCACAAAAGGAGCACACGTAATGCGTCACTAAGCTGCACAGTGCAAGTTGTAACTAATTGCGTTATCGTTTTCCTAATAGGCGAAAAATTTAAGCGTGCGTGGCTTGGCCCCGCCGCAGGATTTAGACGAAAAAATGTTTAATTGATCAGGTGGAAAAGGCCGCGATGGTACCTAAGAGGCTAGTAAGAATTTTTTCATCATGATTTCAAAGGGGATTATTATCTATAGATCCTGTTTGTTTTCTTGCAGTAAAGCGAACGTGGAAAATGTCCGTTTCTTTGCTACATATTGTGTAGGTTTAGGGTAACGTAGCAATGGTGGCCCAGTGGTAACGACCCCGACATACGAGTTGTAGGTCGTGGGTTCGAACCCAAGCAGGTACTTTAATTTGTGTTAAATAATTGCATTATCTAACACAAATTAAAGCTCTCAGTGAGGATGCCTGTTTCCCAGTAGTGGGAACTTTAAAGGATAATTATGAAGTGCAACTGTTAACTGTGTCACCTTGACTTGCCATGCAAATGGTAGTTTACAACGTATTTTCACATCGCACTTGTGACTTTTCCATCCATTTAGTAAGACACGCAGCTTAGAACGCACGTATGTTAAAAACAATAGTGCTAATGTCCGTGCACGTGGCCTTAATTTGCTCCTTCTACCCGTCCTCATTTACAGGGATTTGTTGTACGGTACACGGCTTATGAAACCGGTACTGTTTTCACTTAAACACGTGACGAAAAGCTTGGCTTAATCCAATTAATTCCGGGTTCTGTTTAAGTTTTGAAGCTTTTGTTATTATATCTACGAGATTTTTGCATTGTGGACTGTTTTTGTCGTGAAATTGTGACTGTTTTTGGTGAAAGCGTAGTAATTCTTTTGGGACTGTTATGGTTCAAGTTAAAGGAGCGTTTACGCCGCACGGCATTTCATATAAACTTTCGAGCTCTTGTTTTTCGAAATTAATGGACCGATTTTAATAAAACTTCATACGCATAAGAAGGATACAAAGGTCTCAAAAGTTACTTAAGAACATTTTCGAAATGTATTATTTAAAAAAGGAGATCTCTGTTTCTATGGAAACTTTAAAATCAGTCTAATTTGGCTGTAGGTTAACACTGTTCCGAAAATGTTCTTAAGTAACTTTTTTAGACCATTGTATTCTGCTTATGCGTATGAAGTTTCATTAAAATCGGTTTATTCATTTCGAAAAACAACGGCTTGAAAGTTTGTATGAAATGCCGTAGGTACAGCGTAAACGCTCTTAATACGAAAGCGCCAGGGTAGCCCGCGAAATTCAATTTGTTTTACGGCCAAGCCTCATATTTTGACTTTGGTGTAGAGTTTGTGAAGTTAGGGCTTGTAGAATTAGGGCGTGTATAGAGCTACAAGCTTGGTTCTACATGAGATCTGATAACTTTTTGACAGTGCGAGCCACATGGTATCGTCTTGGCAACATTTTACATGAAAATTTTTTTGGTGGGATAACATGATTTATTATCACAAGAAAATCCTAAAAAGATCTTGATTTCACACATTTCTTAAGTACCTATTTATTATCGTGTCATTATAGACGAGGCATCTTATGTCACATTATAGGAACAGGAACACAAATACCTACACAAAAACACAAATTTTAATTTTCTTAAGGTCGATTTAGACTAAACGAGTGAAGCCCAAGCACATTGCAGCCGCAGCGGGCCGCAGCGCAACGCATTTTCATACAAAAAGTGCGGAGCGGCCCGCCTGTGTAGTGTGCGTTGGTTCATAGAAAATGTACCTGCACACGGCTACATATCAAACTATACAGTTTTTCGTACAGTAAGAAGTCAGCTTATATTGGAAATTGATAGCTTGATATGTCGTCGTGCGTGCGAAAGTACGAAAATGCTGAAGGAGGATTTTTGCAATGCGTTGCGTTGCGGCCGGCCCTAATCTGCGTCAGCTTTGAATGCTCATTCTATAGCAGGAACATTATGGCATAGTATAGTTAAGTAAGCAGTATTACGCCTTCTTTCAAACGGCCGAAACGACGTCCTTCGAAAGCTGGGATTACTGCGGTACTCAACAGTCCCTAGTGCACCACCGTTAGCTCGTTACTATCTACGAGCGGCCGTACTTAATTATTTTAACAATACTGCCTACTATAATATACTGTGGAGTTGGACATAGCAATCTGCCGTTGCGTTGGTCTATCCATACGAAAATATCAAGAATAACAAGAAAAGGAGAAAAACTCTTGTTTTGGATCCATGATAGTTTAGTCTAAAACCACCTTTAAACAAAGAAATTGTTCTGCCTTCTTAACTCAAATTTTCTTGTTTCAGGATGAAAATAATGAATTTTGATACGCAAGATATAATTATACCGAATTTAATGCTGATATTAATTTCTTAGACTTTAATGTTATTTTTTTATGTTCTCGTTCATTATTATTAGATAATTATTTTTACTTTTTTATCATCTGTAAGAAGAATATATACTCGACATTATGATTAACTTTGTGTTTTATTTGTGTACATTAGGTGTTTAGGTATCTACTAAGGCGGCATATTGATAATATGATATTTGCTTCAGAGAACAGTACGACGTTACGTAATCGGTTTGATTTGGTTTGATTAACCAATAAAAGGACTGTTGCTTGGCAGCAAGTACCGTTTTGAAATCATATCTTTGTTTATTTTCAGATACAAAGCCCGATTACTCAGAACAATATTATATGTTCAATGGACGAAATATATGCCTTAAGTATATTCATATTATGAACCTACTGCAATATCCGTTTTTTTTAATCAACACAGCATTTACTGCTTATCTAAAACTTTAAGCCCTTGTCTATGAAACAAACTAAACCATATTTTCTCAGCTCATTTGATCGAAGCACAGGGAGAGCATAAAACGGGGGTAATAAACTTGTGAAAAACAAAGAAAATCTTCTAGCAGTAAACCGTGGCTTATTTATTTTATTACTAAGGTGCCCCAGAGTAGGTACTCTTTAAAATAACTTTGCACTTGGTAACTTGAAGAATCTACCTACGTTGTTTTGAATATTGGATTGTAGATCGCTCGCACGTAGAAAATGAGAAATCTAAGTATAAAAGGATTTGAAATAATCGTTAATCTATTTTTTAAATAGTTTTTGTTTTGCGAATAGATCGAATTTTAATATGTATAAGTATGTCAAATTCTAATATTTATACATGCTACCTCATGGTGAATAGCTTTTAAATGAACAAGCAACAAAACTACGATTTTGTTTTTTTAATGTTTTATTACCCTTTCCACAGTGTACTTTTTAATAGAGACCCTTTCACCGGGGAAATGAGTCCGAAGATGTCTGACCAGGACTACCAGCTTTTATTGTCCTTTTCAGGCTTCAATGGAGTAACTTGACTTTTAGATATTCATCTAGATTAAAAACTAACTTCAACTTCTGCAATGTACAATTTTTTTCATACCACTTGCTCAAAAAAGTGACATTCTATGCCACAAAAAGCGAACATAACAATAGTCATTTTTAATCTGTTAAAAACAGGGAAAGAAAATTGTACTGAATTTCGTTCATCCTCTAATTTAAATTTGGAATACTTACCGAAATTTATACTGAACTACATCTGTGTTTACACCATTGAGTTGGTATATAAAGCATTATACATGTTTTTGAAAAAGGAATACGCATTTATTATGCAGTTATGATTATTAAATAAAATTACGAAAACCGACGAGGCCGTATGAGCTTGATGCCTTTGCTTTTCCGACAAAAAAATATTAGTCTAGGAATTTGCCGCGTTTTTGTTTTCTTCAAATACATAAACGTTAAGTTTATTTTAATTTATTTTTATAAATAAGTTAATGTTCTAAAAATACGTTACGATGTTAAATCAAAGCGACAGTGACAGTGAATTGTCGGATTCCATCAGTGCAAATGCTGCCGCAATTATAAATAATTTGCTTCCAACAAAATCCAAGGAAAATTATTTAAAAACTTATGAAGAATTTTCAACGTGGAGAAGTGCGAAAGGCCTATCAATTTCAGAATCAGTACTTCTTGTCTATTTTGATTATTTATCCAAGACAAAGAATTCGAATACACTTTGGTGCATATACTTACTCAAAAATGAAATCTACAATAAGCATCAAACACAGCATTGAAATAAATAGATTCACGAAATTACTGGCTTTTTTAAAAAGAAAATTAGAAGGGCATTGCGCAAAGATGTCTAAAATTTTTACGACTCAAAATGTGGAAATGACGAAATTTTTCTGGCCACAAAAGTAAGGAATGATTTAACTATGAATATTTCGTATCTTAGTAATGGTAATTATTCTATATATTTACCTGTTTTTTATCTTTGTTATAGGTGGCCTTAATTTTTGGACTCAATGGTGCTTGCCGCGGATGTGAACTTGTAAACTTAAAGGCGGAGGACGTTGAAAATCATTCCAATGAGCTACTGCTAATTAATGTAAAGTAAACTAACACTGAAAAATCGGTCATTCATTGTACAAGGACAATATACTAAAATCAATCATAAATACCAAGCATTACGTCCCACCAACATACTCAATACTCAATTCTTTATTGCATTCCACAATGTAGGCTTAGGTGGTAAACATTTATTTGGTAGGTAACAATCGTGAACCCTGTCTGGCACAGTAAAAGATATAATAAATAAATGTGGAGAGGCCTTATCATTTAAGTATCTTTTATTAATCCAACATGGAAAACAATAGATTTTTTATAAACTATCGGAATGGGAAATGTACTCCACAAGCCATCGGCAAAAATAAAATTAGCAATATGCCAAAGGATATTGCTAAATATTTAAAACTTAAAGTTGTTGAACTCTACACCAGTCACTGCTTTAGAAGAACTTAAAGACACGGTGGTTGGAGCTCTGATAGAGTAGCCGAGGGAACTATCGAAAGCTCAATGGCGAATAAAATCATAATATTAAGCAGTCAAATTAACAAAAATATAAAACTTAATCCATCAGAGCCACAACCATCAAGTTCGGCATCTTATCTTCGTCCGTAACTCACGATGCACCACCACCACTATCTCCGACGTATACTATCTACAATGAAACGCAAGTTCCTCAGACGCAAGAACAGAGAAATGCTCAAATCAACTCATCAACAATAAATGTACCAAACAAAAATGTAAGTCTCTCTATCAATAATTGGACCAATGCTTCGAATGTTGACTTTTACTTTTAATTGTCATTATTTTTAATAAATGCTTATCTCATATTATTATTGTGTTAATTTTTTTGCAAATGGTACGAAAAGTAGAGTATTTTCTGAGCTGTCTTAGTCTTGGGTGAACTTAAATCCCTCGCTACACTCAGGACTCGTGTTAAATCCCTCGCTTCGCTCGTGATTTAAGTTTTTAACACCCTCGCTACGCTCGGGAGTAAACCTCGAGTCCTTCGTTATGCTCGCGATTTAAATCGTCACCCGCGGCAGAAGACACTGCTTTATCCCCTTGGTTAATAATATACTATTATTGCTTAAAGCATAAAGTTTGTTTCAATTACTATATTTTTACACATTAGGCTACATAATCCTCTAAATCCAATAACCACTCTTAAACTTTTAAGCGCCTGCAAGTTTTACTATAGCAATTACGCGAACATGCGTTAAAAATCAATTAATATTACAGGCGCTCAAATGGTTATTACATGACGTGTGACCTCATAAATGTTAGGAAGTGTGACATCCATTAACACTATTTGTATCCATCCCCTTAATTTGCTGTTGCCCCATTGCGATGGCCCAAATTAGTGTAATCTGTTTTGTAGCTTGACATTCCGTGATTGCGCAGTTGATACATAATATTTGTTGTATTTGCCTACATTACTGTCATGCATACCTATCCATTTTTTTGGTATTACGTTAAAAGGTTACAAAGGACATACTACTTCCTATAAAACAGTTAAGAAACGATAATAATATTTCCTTTTTCGTTACCCATAAATGAGTAGTCTATATTAAATCCCATTTAATGAATATGTAAAGAAACATGATGGATTGAACACGTTGAACCCGTCTATACATCCATCTTCCTAATCGTATTCCAAATCGTTTGTGGTTCTCCACAAAATACTCGTGAATTCTTAGATAGGTACTTATTCTTTATCTGTTTGTTTTTTTGTTAGCCTATGATGTGACCCACACTCCCACCGCTGGGCAAAGGCCTCCCCTTTTTCCTTCCAAACCTCCCTGTCTTGTGCGATCTCTGGCAATGTTGGCCCTGCAAACGTTATCAGATCGTCACACCACCCTACGCCGTGAATTACCTCGACGGCGATTTCCTTTAAAAATAGCTTATTAAAAACACAAGTTACAAAGATTATTGTCAAGGTAATCGTTTTTAAATCTAATCCTTTACAAAAAGTTGCATGTTTTATGTAGGTAACAAACTACAATCGCATTATTTTCCATACAAATAATTTTTGCGCCGTCTGTGATAGCCGTTGACCGATTGCACGAGTTCGATACCCCCCACACCACTCTTTGAAAGTAAGTAATAAATTGAGAAAAATATTTTCGAAATTATTAATAAAAAAAAAAAAAAAAAACAAAACAGTAACCCCTTACTAATAAACGTATTATATCAGATGAATAGTTACACACCGATTGCTCTCTTTCAGTCGTCCTCAGTCATTTTACTTTCGAAAGAAGAAGACCAATCGCTGTGTAAACTATACAGACGCTGTACAACGTTTATTAGTAAGGGGGTTAATGTTTTGTTAAATGGATAAAACATCTTCTATGAGTCTGCCCGCGACTTCGTCTTCGCGAAATTTCTATGTATTAAGTACAGATGATGATGATGATGATGATGATTCTATTTCACGAAGTGCGTCCGGCTTTGATTGTAGTAGTGACGTATCCCGACAAGCGCGCTTGTATGTGTTACACGAAACTGAGCGCTCTCGAGGTTACGCACACAAAAACAATGTGCATGCGCACGCTTGACAACATTCATAGCCAAACGGACTTCGTGACATAGAACATCTGTACCACAGAATAACTAATTGTACACACGCCAGCACATCAAGCTACTACAATCTGTCAAATTTATTTAATAGATTTTCAACTTTATCGCGAAAGCATAAGGTTCAAAGTTGATTGGGAAAATTTGACAGTTTCGGGTAGCTTGATGTGCTGGCGTCTGTACATAGTATTACTTCGTACTCGCTTAGCGTTCTTTATGACCTTTTTTTCTTTTTGCTCGGCTCCTAAGGGTTTTAGCATAATGTTAAATAGCCTATAACCTTCCTCAAGAATTGGGCTATCAAATGCAAATATTTACATTTTTTTTCAAATCCGACTGGTAGCTTTAGAGATTAGCGCATTTAAACTAATAAACAAATACTCCTCAGCTTTATTATTAGTATAGATAGATTGATACACAGGGAGATTTTTTTTTTTTGTTTATTGGGACAGAGTTGGTCCCATAATGAAAGTTTTTCGTAATCATGGGTAGAACACACTGTAAAAATTTGGATAGTGATAAAAAAATCTTCCTGTATATAGATATTATGATAGATATTAGGTATTCTGTGTGTTCCGTAATGCGTACCATAGACGTCTGAGTAAATGAATCCCTTACGGTGAAACATTAATTTAATTTTTCTTCGAAACAAACACACAAAACTTCGAAACAAAAAAACAACCGTCTTCTAAAATAACTACTACAGTACAGAGCATTGATTTTATACGTATATCAATGCTACAGAGTGAAAAATTACTTTAATTTCGTATTTTCGATTTGTGTTAAGACTTCAAAAATTAAAATAATAATAATTACTTATTAAATTTAGGAAGGTTTTTATCAAATAACAATTTTTTTTTTCATTGTGTCTTTACTTAATACAAGCTAACATTTAAAAATAGTAATATGTACAAATGTACCTATGAAAAAAGAATCACAGGGCATCAAAAAATTCGTCCGCATCGCTGTCAACAGGAACAGTGCCCAAAAGGCTGGCAGCATTACCACGTTGTATGGCGAAGTTTTTTATCATCATCAACATACACCAACTGGATATTTCTAAAGCTAACTCAAAAACTACTGAAGCAAAGTTAAAAATGTTTAGGTAATTATATTCCGAGGTGACTGGCCCCACCACCTCGGAAAAAAACTCTAACAAAAAATAATTATTAGATTTGATTTATTAGGTACTGTAGGTAATTATACCTAGAACCTTCTTCCTCTTTTTTGAAGCCGGTAAAAAAATAAAATGTCTGTGCCTACAGATATTAGATTAGAATTATTATTGTAGGATATTATACCATAGAATCTTCTTCCTCATTTTTTAAGCCGGTAAAAAAATTAAAAAATGCCTGTGCCTACAGATGTTTTTATTTTAAGCAAAACTTTTTTGTACTCTCCTTTTTGAAGCATACATGAAAGGGGAGGCAGAACCGTTCACACGGTTACAGTTTACACACACCGTCATTGCGCCCCATGTGTGCGGGCCGTAGATAGATAGCATACGATATCGGTATATTGATCGGTTCGATTCACCTCTCCTCGTTCATGACGCCCTAGTACGTTTCCGAACGGTCCTCCATTATTGGCGATTGGCGATACTTCCGATACAGTTCAATCTCGAACGCTGGGTACCCGCGTCGTCGACATGTGGTATTCGGAGCATTTTTGTATGTAAATAAACACAATTAAATGTTTGATTATGTTTGGAGAATAAATTATTTCAAAATCTTAATCCATACCTACTAATATTATAAATTCGAAAGTAACTCTGTCTGTCTGTCTGTATGTTACCTTTTCACGCCTAAGCCACTGAACGAATTTTGACAAAAATTGGCAGAGATATGGATTGCGTCCCGGAGAAGGACATAGAATAGTTTTTATCGACATACCTCGCGGGCGAAGCCGCGGGCGGAAGCTAGCTATTTTATAAGAATCTAATTACGTATAGAAAAGAATCTTCAGGAGATTAGGCAAAAATATAATTAATCAAATTTATAAATTACACTGTCTTACCGAAGCAAAGTTTTAGACCATTTAAATGTATTTCTTTTCAAAGTTTTTTTTTTTTTTTAACTAATCGAAAGCCAACCTTCAAAGTTATGAGCACCTAATCAGCTGTACCAAAGTTCAAAATTGTTCAATGGTTCGCATCGGTTACCAACACATGCATTGTCTACGAAAACCGTGAGAACGACCACAGGATCGACGTGGGAAAAACATATCCTTCCACATCATGTTTGCCTAGTAGCTCCGAAGAAGTTTCTTCCCGAATTTCTCACGCTATATCCCCCATTTTTAACAAAACCAAAATAAGTAAAGACGTACAATGTAAACTTTACTCTTTATAAAATATGGCTCTAAATCCATCCTATTGTACGAGACTTCGGTCTTTATTGTCCGCAACAGGAAATCAACTGATATTTTCTTATAAATTTTACCTGCATCCTGTCCTATGCAAACCAAACTTTCACCTTTGTCGCCGTTAAGATACAACTTAATTTTGAATAACGTTAAAATATCCGAAAGGGAGATAGAAATAGACGTCCCGTTTCCGTCCCTGTCTGTAAATTGGTTCATTGACCGGGCGGGACTAGCGCATCCGTAGTCGGGAAGGGATAGGTCGCGGCAATGGAATGCGGCTACCTGCTTGTTGGGCCTAGTTGCCTGGTACTTTTGGAGTTTTGGAGCTCCGATGCCGAGTTTTGACTCCACTCCGTTGACTCGACTCTGTTTTGACGAGATAATTATGTATGGAGAGAAAAATGTGGTTCTTTCATTCTCGCCGATTAGGTTTCTTTAAACTGAAGAGGGCAGAATATTTGCCCTCTTCAGTTTTAATGAGTATGCGCTCTCATTATAATTCTTGTCAACATATTTCATGCAGCGCAGGCAGGCGAGCGAACCTTTCCAGGAGTTAATGGGATCTACTAAATCTTCCCAAATTGTATGTATTTTTTTAAGCTTGTGTTCATACACGGAATTTGTTAATGCTTCAAAAGTACCTACGGATAATCCTTTTATGCATGCAGTTATGTCAAAACTAGGGTCATTACACCTAAAAACCCATTGTTTGTTGTTAATTTTGGAGTATCGTAAATTAAACTGAAAAGGCACTTACTAATTAAGTCGGAAGCCTTGTTATTGGGGGCGGTAGGCTTTCAAATAGTTCGACGACCGCACTTGGTTAAAATCAAAAATAAATTAACGAGAGGAATATTGGTACTTTGCAGGAAATAAGCAAATCTATAATATTCTTTGTTAAAGTTAAAGTAATTTAACACTTGACTGCATGCATTCCTAGTGGTGATGAGCAAAGAGGATAGGTATAATATAATCTTTTGGTGATGAGTAACGACGAAAACTATATTTTACAGAGGATTGTATAGCATTTTTTGTTTAAATTTGAATGTTATTCTCCTCCCCTATTACATTGGGCGACTACTTACACATGGGTAAACCGCCAAAATATGGATTTCTGTACCTCCTACAGTCCTGCTAAGTAATGTTTATAGTATAAACATTACTTTCCGCTGGTTATCTAAAAAAAAATCTCAAAATAGAATAGTGCAATACCTACGCGGTCAAAATGTATTGAACAGGTCTTCTTCTTAGCGTGTCGATGGCAATCTAAATGAACTCGGCCCAGAATTCGGCTACTTGTTTGGCGCCATCATCAGCGTCCATCAGTACCTGTAACATGCAGCTGACAGGAAACGCAGGACACGATATTATGTGTCCCACCGTTTGTGGAACAGCACCACATTTACACTCCAAGGCGGAGTCGTCTATGAATCTCCACCTGAACAGGTTTTCCTTGCTTCGGCCAACCTGGGTCCAAAGTCTGTTTAAAGACTTCCAGGTTACCCAAGGTAACTCAAGTCCAGGTGGGAGGTCTTCAGCGGGTGGAACGAACGGTTTGGGTAAAGAAGCACTGTCTCGCCACAGCTTCAGTCTTTCTTGTGACGGTTCGTCAGCGAGTGGGACGACACACTGGAAACGAAATATTTCTACGCAGGGAGGTACAGAATCATTGCTTAATTCATGGCTACAGTTTGTGCGTCGATACGTCGTGCCACTCTGCTTGCGTGATGTTATGAAAAGTTAAAAGCGATGAAATGATTTCGTAGCCCGCGAAATTGCAATTTTCTACGTGTAGCATCTTGGTCGCTTACGACATCATAGACAACAGTTACCGTAGACATCAGAAAGCCAATTCTCGTATTTTAACTAGTCGCGGTCTCATCTCGGCGATAATTTTAAGAATGTTCACAGTCTAATCTTAGTCTTAATCTGTCAAAAATACCCTTTAATTTCCCTACATTTTGACAAGTTTTTGACATTTGTTTGTCGCTGAGATGCGACTGCCACTAGATTTTGAACGTTTTAAATTACGAGAATTGGCCTACAGACTGTGAACGATCTTAACTGCTATTATGTTAGATACTTTTAACTTTTTCTAAAACTTCCAGGTGATATAATAGGCTGTGTCCGTGTGCACGTCGATTCCCTGCCAGCCAGTATATGAGCAGGAAAATGGAATACAAATTGCGGCGTAGTATGTACTAATCTTAAGAAGGTCATTGACCGTTTTTACATCAGGCAAACACGGTATTGGTAATAATGAGAACTTTGACACGGAGACGAGACACGTCTAGCTCCTCAAATTTTTATTTTAGATAAAGCATATAATGTTGGCAGGTGGGAATCGTAAAGTGTACTGTGATAGGCAAAATAGTTTGTTTGTGATTTTAATTCTGTTATAAATTCTGTTTATGTATTCCTGAAATATCGCGTTTGGATAAGCTTTACGTTTAACTACTGTGAAGAAGGTAAGTAGCTATGTAGGTATGTATCTTTCAGATTTCAGGACTAGCTTTTTGCTAAACTGAATTTTATTAGCTAAGTACCTCTCAAAAGTTTTGCCATTATTTAAAAGTGTAAAGAAATTTCACAGATTTTGGACGAACGCCAGGAAAACTCAGGGTAAAAAAGAACACACAGGTGGAGAAATCTCAGCACACCTGTGGGATATACCAGGCTCACAGACTAAACAAGAGCTATCGTGTGAACTAAAACCGTTTATCCCATTTTGCCGGGAGGGAACTTTACACCATACCTACTTAGAAATAAGTGCTTTTATTCTTAGCTAATGTACTTTAACCCCGGCTCAAGTGGATGAGTTTAAGGTTTATTGAATTTCTGAAATAAAATCATTGAATGCCAATATTTTTTGTTAGTGCTTACACCTTTCTACATTTTATTCTTTTATTATATTTGAAATCGAGTGTTTGTTAGCCTAGTTTCGCATTACCTAACGTTGAAAGCTTGCGTAATCTTTAAAATAACGAATAAACATTTCTAGATATTACTTACTCAATTAGTAAACAAGAATATTGTGGCGACAAATATATATTTACTCTCAACTAATAAGACTTCCCGTTTATGATTTGTGAAGCTGGGGTGAGACAGCAAGCGAGAAAATAATACTAACACTTAAGAAATAAGAAGTACCTTTGTACTCAAATTATACTTATGTCGTATCTCTAAGACATGTATTTTGCTGTATGTACACAAATGATAATATGAATAAGAAAAGGTTAAAATGAACTTAGAAAATGTATCCGGATAGCAGGATGCGACAGCAGTGGGCAGGCCATGTAAGATTACTCGATGAAGACGACTGGTCTAAGAAAGCAGTAGCGTATGGAGAAACTGGAAATTCACAGCTATTGCTCAATAAAGAAAATAAACAGGATAATGATTATCCCATTATCCAATCCAGTAAGTGGCTTAAATGAACTAAAGTATCCGCTGAAGGGCACAACAGAAACATACTAACGTTTTAAGTGAAAACAATACAACAGATTTGTTTTTAAAAATCGAAAATTTGGCTTGTTTGAATAACAAATAAGTAAACCTTTAGGGAAGATCGTCATTTCTTTGAAGGTTTTTTTACGTTTATGGTATTGTGAAGCCGTTTTTTTTATCAATAACTTCGTTTTATTTGTTCAATCAGTGTACAATGTGATTATTAATTAAGTAATAAATAAATTTTAAATGTAAGGTTTCCTAAGACTACGTTGCCCCCCCCCCCCCCCACATAACGTCCGCAATTTACCGTCGAATGACGTTATTTATGAAAGTAGGTTGGTGTGTTTCCCTACAGAGCGTTATAAGACACCGTAAAATCAAACTCCAGTTCCATAATTTTCATGACCGACTGTCACTGCGGCAGTTATGTATCGGCCAATGCTCTTTTAGGAAACCGTATCTGTATCTTTAGGACGAATGGTGCTAGTCTAAAGTCTTATAAGTTAATATCCTAATAATCCATGGACATATTTTCCCTCTGATATTGCATCACTGTCGACGTCACAGGGATCTTTATTCTCATTTTAATACGGATGCTGTGCTGTGATCTTTATTGTCGTTATTATAAGGTTTAAATAACTGAACGGACTGTACCTCTGATTTCATAATTTACACTTGTTTTTATTTCAGAAACAAAGCTTGTGACTATCGCTGTCAGCATCACCTCGCCTTACCCAGGTTTGTTGTTGCCACTACTATAAATTGCGTAATATTGTATATATGTATATATTATATATATATATATTAATTGTCGGCTACGTAACAAAACGTTGTTATTATTAACTCTAGGGCTTTTTAGAGGGAGCACGTTATTAAAATAAGAAGATCCGACCTATTCCTTTTATAAGTTTCTGAAATTAGATTATTAAAATTAGTTTGTGAGCTTTTGTTGAAACAATTTTTCGGCTGTGATACTACCCCTTAGAGTGGTAGGTTTGTAGGGTTTGTAAATAATAAGAGCTCAATGATTAAGTACCTACTTACACTTATTATTTATTGCCTAAAATTCCGTGGCCGTCTTAAGTGCTGATTGCAGAGGGTCACTATGCAGCAGAGGATCTTCTCCAAGCGTCCTCCTTGACGCCGGAACCACGACGACGACGCGACGTGGCGAAAGGGTTGTAAGGTTCATAGATTATGGATTGATATCTTTTTTAGGAACTAATAATGATGCTCTAAATTTTTGTACTCGTACCTATCTACTGACATAGTATTATTGACGTGATAACATCTTATAAATCGATGAACGCCGACTGCACGCACGAAAAAGCATGACTCATTGTCACGTTCCGCCTGAGCCAAGCGTGCAAGCGAGAGCGCGTTACAAGCGATAGAGATTACTAGCGATACGATCGGCCTAAGCGTTCGGCTTGTGACGCATCTATCTCTTATGACGTTATCACGTAAAATTATCGTCCGTAAACCGACTTTAGGGACAAACAATTTTTTTTTAAATCATAATTATGTGTCTATTTATTAGTCTAAAACAAAATAAAGTAACAGGATAGCATAACGTTGCTCTACCTACTGGCGATTTATAAGCAACATTCTACTTTTCCGCCAAGTTTTCCATATATTTTAATTACTTTATCCACGTCAATGTTATTACAATTCACCCGTGAAGCCACTACTTTCATGCCACCTCATTACTTATGTTGTAGTACACAAACAACTAATTCACAGAGTCGGAATGCGGCAAAAAAATTATCACATGAACAGCTAGTCTTATTTTATGTTAGCCTGGTACTCTCGTATCAGCGAGAACAAAAGTATTCCCGAATAATAAAATAGGTAAATGTAATCATAATTGTAGGCAATTTCGAATTTGCATCACAATCATCTTCAAGACACAAATACCTAACAAATTATTTTTAGACTTCTTGCAAATAGAATTTCTATTTAATTTCGTGTTACATATACTGGTCATGAAAGAAAACGCTTCTTTAGCATTGCTAAAACACTTTATTTCCATCAAAATTATCTATCTCATCGTTCCCTTTCCAGAAATGACGTAGATTCATAATTAAATTGCGTTCCAAACGAAAACATACAGAGGGGTATCGAAACAAAAATACACCATACCTTAGTTCCAATTCCACCTACATACGAGTACCTACGAGTAATTCATATTAACTCATTCCCCGAACGCCCCACGTCTGAGACGTGGGGCGTCTGGAGCAAACCTGTAGCTTTCATGCCATAAATAAGTAGTAATCGATTGCCTTGCTCAAGTGCACGTACACCCTGTGTTTTCTTTTTTGTTTGTAAACACGCATGGGACAACCCAGTATGAATCATTGTTTAGATGGAATGTAGATTTGAGTACCCCTATCTGAAAGTAGCGTAAACAAACGTTGTTAATCGCAAGCTTACATGAAAATCCTCTTTAGAAATGAAAACTTTAATAAAAGCCGATCAGTGAATCTGCCGTAAATTCTAAAATAAGCCGTTGTCATGGATTTGGCAACAGATTAGATTGTAATAGGCTTTCAGAACCCGGGACTTACCTACTTTTATTTTCCTAAGACCTATAAGTCTTTTTTCTTGACAATTTTCCGGAGAATAAGAGCAATAAGCTGTTATTTATTAGACCCTGGTACTAGGAGTCAATTGACTGAGACGGATTGCTCTGGTGCTAGTGGAAAATTAGTTTATGGTAGTCTACTCCTGCTTGTTACCTGGCATAATAATTGTTTTGTATTTGCATGTAATTTTATAAAAATCTAACCGTGAATACAAAGTTTCTTTCGATTGTATACAGATTATTAATTTCGGGCCAACCAACATTTGGTTTTACATAACTCGCTAAAGCACAAACTGTAGATTTAGGTAAATACATTGTTATTATTCACATTAACCATAAATATAATATGTCACGTTAACCGAATTATTGTAAAATAACGTAATGTAATGCGTTACATGTTTTCAAAAAATAAAGTTATGTTTATTTCACGTTATCTAGAACCTGTAACTTTATTAACAAGGATACCTACCCAAGCTTTAAAAAAAATATTTATAAGTACTTAAATCTTAATATAAATGAGTTGGTGAGTTGCGAATCGCTGGGTCTTTATGTAAATCTGTAGATATTGCATCGCATGAATAAATAAAATTATTCATAATGTTAATGAGTGCATAACAGAGAAATAGTGATCCATGTTGTCGTGGACTGTGGTTTGACCGATGTGACCCTAGTGATAGTACGGGGGCTCTATACGTAAATATAAAAAAAACAGTATTTCATCATCATCTGCCTAGCCTTTTCCCCACTATGTTGGGGTCGGCTTCCAGTCTAACCGGATGCAGCTGAATACCAGTATTTTACATGGAGCGGCTGCCTATCTGACCAGTTACTGAGTAATACGATACCCTTTGGTTAGACTGGTTGTCAGACTTTCGGGCTTCTGATTACGACAAATTGAACACCAAGCGCAAACGATCATTGATTCCGTTCAATCGTTCAATCACAACATATATGTATAAGGGAACTTTGGCAAAAATAAAATTATTACATAATTAAGTAATTACTGACAACCAATTAATTTACTGATTGTTGTACCAATCTACAAGACAAAAATGAGCGTAGCGATTCCATTGATCAACAATCGAATGAAAACGATTCAATCGAATCGTATTGGTAGTGGATCGGCGATTACCGATAATGGACAACTGATCGGAAAGTACTAGGCTTACATGATGTGCGAGGAGCTCTTCCGAACAGATCAATATTACCAATATCCCGTGCTCTCCCCCATCCTGTTCACACATAGAAAATTCGACAGGTGGCCGGGTGCATACCGATACAATTGACTTTGCGTTTGTGTGCGTGCGATCGGGCGGATGGATGGATAGGATAGTCAAGTTCGATTCGGGCCATACCGCAGGACAGGGTGCTTACTCTCGTATATAATTCCGATAGATCGACATTGGAATTGTCAGTCAAACCAACAACAACAACAACATCAACAACAACGTTGTCGTTTAACTCAACCAACTGACGTTTGACCAATGTCGATCTATCAGAATTATATTCGAGAGTAAGCACCCAGTAAAAGTTTGGGTGCATTGTTTAAAGAGAATTGCTTTTAATATGACTAGGGGTCCATGATAACTGCCCGCAGCAAATTGTCACTCAAGTGCAAATTGCGCCTCTACACCGCGGTCATCCGTCCCATCATGACCTATGCTTGCGTAGTCTTCGCACACGCCAAGCCGCGATTTCTGCATAAAATGCAAACCCTCCAGAACCGTTTCCTCCGAAAGGTCACGGGAGCCCCCTTCTATGTCCGAAATGTGAATCTGCATCTAGATCTCAGACTCCCCACCATTCAGCAGTTCATGAAACGCCTCTCCAAGCGCTTCTTTGACTCTGCCATAAAGCACCCCAATCCCCTGATTGCGGCGGCCTCCCGATACACTCCCTCCCGCATAAGTAGGATTCGCCGACCAAGGCATACCCTCACTATCCCCGACGACGCCACTACCCTCCTCCAGGAGAGCAGTAAGGCCACGAGTACTCTCAGTCGACAACACAAAAACAAGCTCAGACATCCGTCCTTCCGTCCTCGCCGCCGAGGCCCGTCGCGACGTCCCGCACCATCACCGTGCCCGCCCCGACCCTTGCTCGAGCCAGCCCGCGCAGCTGAGCCTGTAGTTTTAAATTCGCCCCTAAACACTAATAATAATACCGATCCAGCCTGTCCCTTGCTGTCCTCTTCCAGCGACGCCCTGAGCCGAGGTCCGAACCCCGCAGGGGGTTACCCTTAGCGCTGTCGCTTAGTTTTTAAGTTATTGTATGCCCTGGCTGGAGGCCTTAATTCGAGGCATCCACAGGAAAGTCCGGTTAAGCAGTAGCCATCCTCATAAAGGATGAACTGCGAGATGCCATAGTTTAAAAAAAAAAAATATATGACTAGGGGCTGATTTTTCAACCGACAGATAATTTTGATTCGTGGAATTAAATTGACGTTTGACAGTTTTTGTATGGAAGAATTGTCTAAAATTCAAAATTATTCCTCCGATATAATAATCTGGCGTTGGGAAAATCAGCCCCTAATCTTGTTGACAACACCACTTTCGATTTCAAGTACAAAAGCATCGTTGAAATAAAGCCACTTACATAACAAATGTATGTTATCGTCATTTAAAGGACTTCGTAAAACATACAAAACGTTTCACAAGTATGCGCCAATCTTTGAAGGTTTGGAACAAGGTTGTAACCCATAGAAATCATTGGGTTTCTATGGCAACGGCCTTGATGGTCTCCAAATTCGACCAGTAATAGTCACCTGGGAATAAATTAAATCGAAATCGTTGGAATGTTCCGAAATTGTTTGTTTACACATAAAACCCATGCTTTCCCCCATGGAAGCTTATGGGAAATCATTCAATAATCACCAGGGGAGCAGGCGGATAGGAGATTGCTGTTTAAGTAGGTATAGCCGGTACCCAGTCACCTGTTACTAACAACCAACACGTATGGGAGAGGGTCCTTAGCCTTTGCATTTCTTGGCTAGACCAGATAATAATAATAATAAATAATTATTTCTGTTCACCTCCTTAGGGTATGCAGTCGTAAATATTTCAAAGTTCAACATGGCTCTTTTATTAAAAGCGTGCTACAGAAATAGGGGTGCTTCAAGTCTTCAGTTAGTCATTTAAGTTACACATAAGCTGTCGTTTTACTGCAGCTAATTAAAAGTCCGACTATAATGCTACCGAGCCGACGATGGTAGCCACAGCAGTCCTTAACTGTTCTTCTAGTTCTTGGATAGACGTGGACTTGAAAACAATCATCTTCATTATTCTATTTCTCGTAATGATGTAACGGGACGAACAGGTCCCGTATCTGATGATGGTAAGGGCTTGTAATTGTCGAAAGTGCTTGTAATAGGCCTAATTGAATAAAAGTATTTGACTTTCACTTATCATCAGCTCAGCAGCATGAAGTGATGACTCTCAGACAACACCTATCGGTCCATTAAATTCGGAGAAAATTGTATGTGACAGACAGACAGACACTCGTGTGATCCTATAATAGTTCCGATTTTTCCTTTTGAAGTAAGGAACCCTAAAAAGTGAAAAATTAAAAACTTTTTTACAAAAAAAAAAAAAACAACCGACTTCCAACAAAACACTACAAAGTGAAAAATAACTTTAATTTCAGAAGTCGGTGTCGTTGGTTCTGCATTTTTCGTTTTTTGACACCGAACGTTTTTATTTGTGTCGCTTTCATGACAGTGTTGTTTAAATTTTATTGGCTCAAAACTTCGCCAATTCTACGGCGTTATCGGTGGCAGCGCAGAGGTCACTTTGGCTGCATGTTTTGGGGCACAGAACGCAGGATAGGAGGTGGAGCATAGTTTGTGGCACAGCTCTACAACTACAGCCGTTCCGTCGCGATAGCCCCCACTTTACGAGGTTCGACTTACATCTTCCCGCTTGAGTTCGGACTGTTCGGAGAAGGTTCAGGGACTGCCAAGTGGACCACGGAAGGTTACACCCTGCAGGAAGATGCGCGTTTGGTGGTAGATAGTGAGTAAGTGTGGCAAAGATATCTTGCCATAGTTTGCGGTCGACCGGGACGCTATTTATTTGTTTGTTAAATAGGTATGCCTGCCTAATTTACGTAGTTACTACTATTAATTTGTGGATGACAATTATTGATTTTGATAAGTTAGTAGTAGGTAAGTATGTTCAAAAAAATATTATCGTAGCAGACAGACACCTTCTGAACAATAAACATAATGCCTTTTTGTTGTGTTTGTGGATATAACGGATAACTATTAGATTTTCTTGTTATTTACGCCCATTTTCACGTTTGGCAGAAATTAGCGGAGGTATGCAAAGAAAACTTTGGTGGAGATAACAGTATCAGAAGATCGAGTCTTGACCTCGATTCCCTACAAAATAAAACTAAAAAGACGCTGTTACAATACATCTTGTTCCACTGGACATTTGGGTAAATAGGAAGGGCAATCATTAAATATAACAATCAGTACACTTGTCATGAGTCCACAAATCATCATCATCATGTGTGTCATCGAATGTCACACAGCTGTTGTAAAAATTTATCGAAATTGACGCTAGGAGTAGCAGGATAGCAGAATTTGTTAGGCATCAAGGATCAGGGATTATTATTGTTGAGATTCGAAGATAATGAAACGAGGAAACTATAGTTTTCTTTTCATCTCGATGGGAAATCAACGGGGGTTCAACAATGCTTAAAATCACGACTTAAAATTGTTAAAAGCTATTTAAATGAAGTACAACGATGCTTAAGAATATTATCTTGCTTGAATAGACAAAATGACACAGACGGTTTCCATTCCATAGTATTCTAAACTTAAATGAGTACTTGAGGATTGTTTTAGAACGTGTCTGAGTTTAGTTTTACTAAGGCTTCATAATCGGAGAAGATGTATCTCTAGAGCCAAGATTTATCCATTCGTTCCATTAATTAGCATTGAAGGTGTGGTAGAATTTTCCCTAAAGTGCGATACGAGCCCTTAGCAAAGACAATTTCTGCGACATTTGACATGGAACTTTCCACGTAATCTGAAACACAACGCCACATTTTGACGACCTATTAACGATTGCCCATAAGTTATAGTTAGGTTATGTGACACACATTTAACACGAGAACTACTTACCACTGCTACTACATTTATAATTGGATTTGATAGTTTATGTAGCTGTCATTAATTCAAGTTAGTGATAAAGGTGTTTGGTAACTTCTGTAGTCCTAGTTTCAGTTTTGTTTTTGGTCTTCTTTGAAACCATCTTTTGGTGGTTCTTTTTAGGAAAGGAGCAAAGGTTATGTTTACTTGATAAACAATTGCTCGTGAATGGATATTAAATTACCCAAACTGTAATGTTTTCCAATTTATTATGTCCATTGATAGTTCTAATATCCTGCCGAAATGGCTGATGTGAAATGATTCTATAGAATAAGTAGTTAGGTACAGATTTATGGGAAATAATATTGAATGACCGTTTAAAAATTATTCACATTATAATTTTACAGAAGCGATACAAATGCAATGCAAGCTAAGCTACTGGTATTGCTATCTATTTTCGTAAAATCCTCATAATATCGTCGCTGAATTTTGAATTTCTAGAAGTTTTACTATTTTATTTTTTTCCTAAGTGTGTTTGTAAATAAATTCATTAAATTACTCCACATTCATGTAAGCCTAGTACCCGAGAGACCGACAAGCTATTCATGTGCCAATCATAATATTCTCTGGTCCATTGTTGTATGTTGTTTAATAATAAACAAAATTAGATTCTGATGTTAGCTGTGTTGTGAAACCGAATCAGAACAAAACAATATTAATTCTAATTTACTACTTTCCACGCCATAAGAAGAAAACTTATATCATTGAATTCCGTTAACAAATAAATAGCTTTCATCTAATAGTGATTGAAAATTTCTTAATTCAATTCAATTATTTCTAATGAAATTCGCTTTCCAATGGAATCGAAGCTAATCGCTGCTTTCTCTCGTCTTCATTTATTCAGTATTCATACATTTAAACGAACCCCAAAGGAAATTGACGTCCCGTAACATACTCAAAATACCGCATTTTACTACTAAACGCTTCACACCATTTTCCCATAAAGCATACTTTGTTTACTATAAAATTGTAAAGCCTTGTTCACACACCAGCTAACCAACTGTGCTCCGCGCTCCTGTTGTATCGTGGTGGCCGGTTTATGCAAACATAAAACATATGCATGAAGCACAGTCGGTGCGCAAACATAGTGGATATTCAGCTTAACAAAAACGCTATCTAGTCATAGTACAATATAACAGTGTTAGATCTAATCCCATAATATGTTTTACGACGGCTCCTCTTAAGAATTTCAAGGGCAGCTTTTGTAATAAAACAACTTTATGACACGTAAAATATTGGAATGCCTGCCAAAATTCATATGCTGTAATACTTTTGGTATTGAATAGTCAGAGATAGAAACGGTAATAGTAAAACTTGAAGGATTTTCGATATTGATAAGTTGGTAGGTTCGATAAAACGGTCGATTCAGCAACTGCCGGCTGTTCGGACATTTATTTAAAAGCTTTTATCTTCCGATACAAAACTGCCATGCTTCCCTGGTATGTGCGAGTCTCACCTAGGTCTTCTCCGCGATCTTCTGTAGGTCGTCCACCTGGCTTCATTGGTCTGCCAGCGTTCCTTCTATCGTTTCTCGACAACAACAATAAAAATTTCGACTACCCAAGCGTCAAAATGTTAACAATATATAGGTTAGTCTAAAATTTTCGTCTCATTAATAACACAAAGTATGCAAGAATATTTGAAATAGCAATAAAAACTTCATAAATTATAATGTTCTATTTGCCCTCACTGACATTGCCATAAACACTGCTATGTCAATAACCACAGAACGTGGGAAGATGTGTGCTATGGTGAAATGTGGATAATAGCTGATTGTGACATCATGGCCTTACTTGATGATGAGGACTAATGTCTACGTGTACCTATTTAGAAAGGAAGTAGTTTTTGTGTGATTCTATGTACAGAGGCCAGCACATCAAGCTACCCCAATCTGTCAAATTTTCCCAATTGAATATGAACCTTATATTTTTGTAATAAAGTTGAAAATCTATCAAAGAAATTTGACAGATTGGGGTAGGCTGATATGCTGGCCTCTGTACTTAGTATAAAATGTGGAGACGACTTAACGACACTGGCAGTACTAATACTAATGACTAATTTTTGGAACCATCAAATAAATATTAACATGAAAAAAACAAAAGTTTTTTTCAAACAAACTAAATGATAGTGATGGGCCAACTATGGATTTTACCGATCAGTCAACTAGCTATATTTGATTGAATTTTAGTATGCAGACTGGTAACGTCATTAGATGTATTTTTCTATCTATTCTTTCAATCTGCACCAATGTATGTACGATGGGCAGCATCAATTGGGTACCCCAGTTGTTAGATGCTCTCAAGGGGGGTACCCAATTGATGCAGCCCACTGTACAGAGGCCAGCACATCAACTTACCCCAATCTGTCAAATTTTCCCAATTGAATATGAACCTTATACCTTTGTGGTAAAGTTGAAAATCTATCAAAGAAATTTGACAGATTGGGATAGCTTGATGTGCTGGCCTCTGTACATTGAGGCATTACAGTGTTTGTCTTTGGCGGGGTAAATTTGGTAAGGTGTAACATATTTTTCGGCCCAAAAAGATCCCAGTGTCTAAACCGACCGGACCGCTTACTTTCACTAACAATAAATTAAAAATGGTGACTGTGTTACTATCCCATAGTGGAACCTAATACTGTCCTCCAGACCATCTGCAATCTGCCTAGCCTTAATTATGTTGGAGTTGGCTTCCAGTCTAACCGGATGCAGCTAAATACCAATATTTTAAAAGGCGCGACTACCTATCTGCATGACCTCCATAACCCAGTTACTGGTAACACGAAACCCCTTGGCAAGTCTGGTTGTCAGACTTTTGTACTTCTGACGACCCGTAATGACTGCCGAAAGATCTATGAATGACAGCTGAGACCAATGGCTTGCTGTCCGAGGCATGAGTGGTCTCGCTATATAAATGGTCACTCATCCACGGACCAACCGCGATAAGTATATCTTTACCTTAGATCGACCCGTGCGGCCGTTTTCATTTGGCCAATGTGGTCCACATTACTATAAAATGTCCAAGGTACCTATACTGTAAGGTATATATAGGCACTACAAGTTATACTATATAAGGTATCCATAATTGTACGAAAATAGATTCTCCTTGGAATAAACAAAGGAAAACAAAAGCATGTTAACCACGGCGGGCCAAGAGCCCAATATCCCCAATAGTTAACCCTGAACGTATTTTATTAACCTACAATCCAAAGGAGCCCAATTTGGCCGCCAGAAAAATAATAAACCTTTTCTTTCCCAATCAAAATATCCCGAAGGACGGAATAAGATTACCGTGGTGTTATGTTGCCCTAGTAACTCGGAAATAATTGTTACGGATGAATGAAGTAACTGTAACAAAATAAATGGGATTAAAACTGCTGAACGGATTTTATTAGCCCTCTAACGATGACGACAATCGAAAAATAATCCTTATTGGTAGAAAACTCATTCACAACACCTAGTTTTATTTACCTGCTTTTTCTTCTCGTCCCACATATCGTAGTGTTTCAAGACGAAAGTCTTTGACCAGTGCGATCTCACAATGGGCCTAAAAGTCACCCAAACGGCAATGGAGAGGGCTATGCTTGGAGTTTCCCTACGTGATCGAATTAGAAATGAAGAGATCCGCAGGAGAACCAAGGTAACCGATATAGCCCGAAGAATTGCCAAACTTAGGGTGAAGCCAGATGAGCGTATTTTAATGAGTTGTGAGTCGCGTAATTTCTGCTACATTCGGTTTCATACAAAAATCCTGTTTCGTTCACACGGCGACGCAAAATGAGTTGTTGTTGTGTGTATTGCTGAAATTACGCGACCGAAATTACGCGACTCACAACTCAAAAAATTACGCTCGTCTGGCGTCACCCTTAAGTGGCAGTGGGCAGCCCACATTGCTCGCTGTACAAATGGCCGATTTGTTCTGGAGTGGCGACCGCGTACCGGAAGATGTAGCGTTGGAAGGCCTCCCACAAGGTGGACAGATAGCCTTACGAAGGTCGCAGGAATCCACTGGATACGGGAAGCACAGAACTGGTCGAAGTGACGGTGCTTGGGGAGGCCTATCTCCAGTAGTGGACGTCTCTCGGCTAAATAAATGAATAAATCTGTTTAAATAGCCTTTGTAAAACATTTTTGAAGTGAAGACTTCTTTAGGCGCGTTGGGCATTTTTTGAGATGGGAAAAAACCATTGAACTCCCGACACTGTTACCGACACCGCGCTACATTCGGATGTGTTCGGCTGTCCTCTGGATGTACTCAGTTTGAATTTTTCCCTGAACGTCGCTACTCATAATGTCGCTCCTCAACAGTCGTTTAATGTACTTACATCCGATATGTCAGTGAGTGATGGCAAAGTATTCTGTTTTTGTTTTATTTTCACTTCTGTCGGCACTCCTGAGGGGCAATTCTCGTAATTTTAAGAACGTTCACAGTCTGATCTCAGTCTCAATCTGTCAAAAAATGCCTCTAATTTCCTTTTTTTCATTTTGACAAGTTTTTGACATTTGTTTGTGGCTGAGATGAGACTGTGACTAGATTTTGAACGTTTTATATTACGAGAATTGGCCTTCTGGAGTGCCACTATTTTTTTTTTATCTTTGGACTGTATAATATAGTTGTAAAATATTCCCTTTGCCTTAAAAGGGTTTGAGATTAACTAAGATTACGGTAACTATTTCACCCATTGAGATATCATCCCACGAGCCCCCCGTATCGAAAACTCCATAGGAAGTTAATTACTTACCTTACTAACTAAATTTCGTGAAATTTCTCAGAAGCTTCTAAATCACTTAACGTCCTTAAAATCGCGTAACCTCTGAATTTAGTGCATAAAGTAATAAATTGATTTAGTGTAAGTAAGATTGACTTGAACTTAGGTGAACTTTGTGCGATACCTTTATACAACTAGTAAAGTTCAGGCGCGTGGTTATTGAACTCTGAAAAGTAAGTTAGTTTAAGGCCTGATTTTTCAATCGTCACATAATTTTTAACTAAGGAATAAATTAATATTGCGGTTTGACAGCTTTTGTATAGAAAATATGTCAATCTGTCTTATTTTTTCTTCAGATAAAAATTATCTGACTGTTGAAAAATCATTCCTAAGTCTAATGAAATGTCAAACCCGACTGTTGTTGTTGTCCTGTTTATCAAAATAAATGCGTGATGGCCATTGATGTATAAAAAACCTGTGATGGCCTAGTAATTAAGGGCTGTCCTCTCATGGCACGAGGTTGTGCTAAATCCGGGCGTACGCAAAATACGCGCTTTGACATGGAGTTGCGGACACCAGACCGTATTGCTTAAGTACCAATGTGACTTTTTAATACTTAATACTTTTATTGCATTCCACGTTTTCTTATAGATGGTAAACGTATAATTAGATCATGTCGGACCCTGTCGGGCACAGCAAAATAAGTGAGTTAGGAGAGAGGAAGCATTTGTTAATTGTATAACATTACTTATAACCACTATTATAGATATAAGTTAGATAATAATGATGTAGGTATTTTTAAGGAAACCAGCGGTGTTATTCTGTAAAAAGATCACCGTGATAACTTGGAAGTCAGCTTAAAGTGAGCTGTCACTCTACCTGATGCTAGGGATTGACTCTATTGACAGCTCACTTTAAGCTCACTTCACCTTTCACGGTGAGATTTTTACAGAATAGCATTAATGGACACATACGTACATACTTAAACATACAAATAAATTAAATTGAAGCGTCTGTTTGTAATTTCAAAATAACAGCTTCTTACTAAATGCATATAAAAGTACAAGGTCTGTCTGCCTGTTGGTTCCAGCTAATCTCCAAAACGGCTGGACCGAGTTTGACGGTACCATCACTGACAGATAGCTGATGGTATAAGGAGTAACCATACGATAATTCCCGACTTCATAATCGACTGGTAGTATTATTATCATATACTATTTTATTAGTTGAGAGGAAATGCAGTTGGAGAGACTTTTGTAAAAGCCTAAGTAAAAAGTCATGGCTCTCGCCTATTTCCTCCTCCAATATTCGACCAATTTAAAATATATTTCATAAACCGAATAAGAAGGTTAGAAACTGTATCCCTATGTTTTTCTTTTTTTCATTATTAGTTGTCAAATTTGTACACCAGGGCTCTGCTGACAGCGTGCAGCGGTTTAAATCGGCAATTTTGAATATTTTTTGAGGGTTCTAGTGCTTATAAAAATAATGTATCGTCAAAAAGGAAAACATAGGGACATACAATTATTATACTATAAAAAGCATTGATTTATGGTCATTAATTAGAAAAAAACAGGCGAGAGCGTTTCTGTGAAGAAAAAACCACCCGAATTTCGATAACATAAACCTCACATCTGTATTTGCACACGTATCCCGTCTCATACATACAACACATTAAACAACGTGTACCTACCTACCTATTTATAAACAAAGTGTGATTGTTTACACGAACGCAGAAACCTTTTATTTTATTCACCACCGTCTCATTTAAGGAAACAAACAATTTACATGGTAATCCATGCATTTTAAATGCCCTTTTTTACTTCCATATCTTTCTACAATTGTTTTATCTGTAAACATTTACTGTACAAGGAAAAAGGAATTATTTTGAAGGACTTACAAGATAAAAGTTAATAAGGATGCATAACATTTAGACGATTTGAAGTTTATTTTGATTTGTTTTTTTTTTTTTTTAGTCTTGGACGACCTACAGAAGATCGCGGAGAAGACTTGGATATGTATACCAGGACAGCATGTCATAAAAGGAAAGAGTCCTAGTAGTGGGTGGAACAAAGCTGCCATTTGCCAATGATACTACATTAAATAATAAACTACTAAAATAAAAATATACCTAGTTAACCTAACTCAAACAATTAACAAAATAAAATATGGCGTCGAAAAATTCCTTCGCATCGCTATCGACTGGTAATGTACCCAAGAGACTGGCGGCAGAGCTACGTTGTATCATTGTGTGGAAATGCTTAGCCTCTGTCCAAGGTAAAAGTAGGTAAAAGCCAGCTTTTGGATCACGGGAAGTGCCAACCAGCCGTTTGGAGATTTCGTTGAACAAAGCATGAGAACTCTGACCCCACGACCTGCGGGTTTCAACCCCAAACGGCTCGATAATATAATTACCAATAGTGTCTATTTCAAGGAATTAATTATTAATTAACGATTCTCGTGGGGTCCACTGGTTTGTTTTCGCAAACCCTTTTCCTTCAAAAGTTTCAAATCTTTTACAGACTGCTGTCAACGTAAGTGACGGAACGGAATTAAATGGTGATCGAGCACATAGATAATTATACTAGACTGGCGACTTTTACTTGTTAGATTATTATATTAGATATCGAGCAATGAATGAATGATATCGTTACGACAATGTGTGTGTGCTAGGCTTGTTACGCTCTACGGAAGTCGTAGTAATGGGGCAGAGCCTACAAGCACCAATTGATAAACTATCTGTTATCACTTTCACACGTATTGTCCCAGGTTGCCTCAAACAAAGATATATCTAGGTTGGAAACATCTTGAATTGCTGCTCGCCTTGTAACGAAAAGGGGGCGAAGATAAAGTCAGAGCTACATTTTCCTTACTACTTTCCCGATAACAGACGATCCATCAATCGGTTCTTGTGACGAAATATTAACATGTCATCTCTGTCTCTTTCTAATCTACCTCATATCTCCACTTTCACGGAAAAATCTCCCCGCGCCATGACTTCGGATACCAGGCTTGCATAGGAAGTAGGATATGGAACTGCAGTGAGTGAGAGGGGTTGTTTGGAGGGACAGGGAGAGCAGAGGGCGAACGCCCGATTAATTTGGGTGTCCCCGTATTCATAGTGCAATTTTGTTATCTCAGGTGATGTGAACTGAAATATAAAGAAGCTGATTTAGTTCTTCAGAATGTAAAGAAAGTTAGCGTCCTGCATTACTAAGTTTCTTGTTAGCAATTTAATTAAGTTTTTGTTTATCCTCGTGGCAATCTGCCGCAAGTTTCTCAAATAAGTTAAACAGCTTTAATTTGTGTTGTTTTGTTAGCTAGACAGTACCTAATTTATAAATCCTTTTGTTTCTACAAGACTGAATCATTTGTTTTGTTGCATTCAATGTTTGTAAGCGGTGTGGTTTTATGAGAGTACATATTTACATTTTACCGGGGTGCTCTTGTTTGTTGGTTATATTAAGTACACTACCTACCTGCGCTTGTAGAACTGATTCACTAGAATCATAATAATCAACTTTAAAAAAACAACACCAACAACTTAATAGGGGTTCTTCTACTTTTATTAGATTTTCAAACCACACTAGGTATTACTAATTGGAAGTATACTAACGCAATCTTTGTATAGAAACTCCAAAAATTGCAGCTCATCAAATATTTTTTTTTTACGAAAAACAAAACAAAAATTAATTGTTTCACTCCGCTACCCCAAATTTTATTGCCTTTATAACTAATCCCAGTATCTGTGACGTTCTTCAAATCGTTAGAATTTTTCTATTCAAAAATTTTGAATTTTTCTATTTCGTGTAACTTGCAACGAATTATGTGGAATAGGGATTCAACATTTTGGTATATGTTTTTTGAGTCTTTGGTCTAGTATCTTGTAAAAGCAATACAAGATTCACTGATACAAAAAAAATTGCAAAGTTAAGTACCTATATCTATTTTTTTTACTTTTTTCGACTTCACGCTGTAACGCTTAAGAGTTATTCAATGGAATTTACTTTAAAACAGAGAACTATCATATCAAAGTTTACTCATAGTAGTTTTAAATTTAATTCATTTATTTTGTTAAAAAAGGAGTAAATTCTTTTTGGTACATACGTCGTTTTATTCTGAGCGCATGCACATTATAGCCATCTCTTTTCTTTTGCGTTTCAAAAGAAATTGTAAGTATCACTTTTGCTCGCTTAGTAGGTTTTCGACATTAGTTTTCGAGGATTTTAAATTTTAGAATTTTTGAGGATTCCACTAGCCTGGCATGTGGAATATGGTTTTAGAGACAGAAAAAGTGTGGGGGGAGCGGATATAGCACTGCATATTGTCTAGAAAATTCATTGCCACTAAACATTTACTTGTCAATGATTATGAGAGCCAGTCATTTCCACGTTAGACTAAAAGCTGACCCCAAAAATAGTTTGGAAAAGGCTAGGCAGATGATGATGATCATGAGGGCTATTGGAAGTAAGTATCTCCTTTTATTTAAATTTGCTTACCTTTACAATACTCTAAGGAGGAGGGACTCGTGGCTAATTAATAACAGCCGCACCGGTGGATCGAAGGTTAAGCTGCGATTGCCGCGGTCGGTTTGTAGATGGGTGATCATCCATAACATATCGAGACCCCTCCGTATCTCCGAAAGCCGTTGGTCCCGGCTGTCATTCGTAGATCTTTGACGCTCGTTGTAGTCAGAAGTCCAAAAGTCTGACAACCAGTCTTACCAGGGTTCTCGTGCTACCAAGTAACCGGGTTGTAGAGGTCAGGTAGGCAGTCGCTTCATGTAAAATACTGGTACTCAGCTGCATCTGGTTAGACTGGAAGCTAAAGTTGGGACAAAGTTGGGAAAAGGCTAGGCAGATTGATTGATTGACCTTTACGATTTATTTTCGTTGGATCCCACTTTTGAATCCTAGTTTTTTAATATCAATACATACCGTAATCTTTCGTCGCACGTTCTCAAATTTTAACGGGTTACTGAAGAATTCGATCCTTTCCGTTCAAAATATTTGTTTAGGATACGATTTCAGGAAATATTTGCTTAACCTGATCTCGAAGCGTTGTCAAACAACTTTATTCATCAATCCTTTGCCTATGAGGGTAATCCTAGGATGTGAAGCACTTCTCAAATGTAGGACATATCCGTTTTAGAGTACAAGGTAAACAGGATCACATTAGGGGTAAATATTTCTGTTGGTACGGTTTCATGTTTGCCAGCATCTTCTAATATTTTTTGAATTACCTGATTAGGTTCTGATTCAAGGAAGGAGTTTATTAAGGCCTTTTTAATTATCTTTTAGCTTTTGATGATGTCATATTATTTTGTAAACGAATGAACGTCTTTAAACACACTTTAAGTAAAAGTCGAGGACTCATTTACTCTCGATTAGTTTCTGACCGGCCCACCCCGTCGCATCGCATCGCCATCGCGTTTTCATTGTTCATTCTGTCTTTTTGCTCGGCTCCTAAGGGTCATAGCGTGATGTTAAATATAAATAGCCTATAGTCTTCCTCAAGAATTGGGCTATCAAATGCAAAAAAAAATTTCAAATCCAACTAGTAGCTCCAGATATTACCCCCCCTCCCCTACGTACAAACAAATTGTACCTCTTTGTAATCGAAGTATAGATATATGATCACACTAAGCGACGCGGAATTAGGTTGAGCCGATCAGGAAGAGCTTTATGTTCATGTAATAAAATCGAATACTTAGTTCGATGTCTCGATTCACGTCGTCCAAACCGATACAAGGCCAATTAATGACGTCTTTTTCGTTTTTTTTTTCATAGACATAATTAAAATTCTTTCTGACCGGCTCAAGCCGATTCCGCGTCGATAACGGGGCTATGTTGGAAAAATGTGGCTTTTCTATTTCGTGTAACTTGCAACTAATTATGTGGAATAGGGATTCAACATTTTGGTATATGTTTTTTGAGTCTTTGGTCTAGTATCTTGTAAAAGCAATACAAGATTCACTGATACAAAAAAAATTGCAAAGTTATATCTATTTTTTTTTACTTTTTTCGACATCACGCTGTAACGCTTAAGAGTTATTCAATGGAATTTACTTTAAAACAGAGAACTATCATATCAAAGTTTACTCAAAGTAGTTTTAAATTTAATTCATTTATTTTGTTAAAAAAGGAGTAAATTCTTTTTGGTACATACGTCGTTTTATTCTGAGCGCATGCACATTATAGCCATCTCTTTTCTTTTGCGTTTCAAAAGAAATTGTAAGTATCACTTTTGCTCGCTTAGTAATTTTTCGACATTAGTTTTCGAGGATTTTAGATTTTCAAGGTAGGGCCTTAAAGTAGTCTTCGCCAAATTCAAGGCAGTCAGTCCTGATGAGAAATGGCTTCTAAGATTGCTGTTACTACACAGGTATTACCTAATGCATGAATGTTATGTATCGGCACGAGTTTTACAAGAATAGCCCGGGGGAATAAGATTTGTCAGCCACTCCAGCCGTGCAAGATTGGAAGCAGGATTGATTGCCCATTGTGCGCTAGACGTACGTACCTACTATAGACCAGAGGGAATAAAAAGGCCACTTTGGCAGAATCATAAAACAATTCATATCACGCAATTCATCTATTTGGCAGTTTCACACCTATATATCCCTGAAGGGTTAGGGAGAGGTGTACCTATAGCATTTTACGAATCTCCATACAAAACTGTCATACAGATGAATTGCATGAAATGATTTGCTTTATGATTCTGCCAAAGTGGCCTTTTTAGGCCCCCTGTGAAGTCTCCTCCTTGACCATAGGGCCCTATTGAATGCACCTCATGACTTAATTTATTCGATAAACAAGGGATAATATGTAAATAAGTTACATTAACCAAAAATAAAAGCAGAGTAAGATCAACAGATAAATTGCGTGATCTGAATTGTTTTATGATTCTGCCAAAGTGGCCTTTTTAGGCCCCCAGAAATAAATTGGGATAAGGGCAGGAGAATGATACGATGAACAAAAAATCGCGGTTATTCTGATTATCCACCCCAAAAAATCCACTCTTAAGTGGATAAGCGGAAACGCATGTCCAAGAATCCACCCTAAGCCTATAAGTTGTTTATTCAACTAGGCCTAGAGTGGATGCTCGGAGATGCGTTTCCTAAGGGGTGCATTTTTTGGGATGGATAAATGGTAAAACCCAAAAATCGCATTTGTAAAAAGTCGACTAGCCATTCCAAACCTTATGCTTTCATCGCTTTCGTCTGATTGTCTCCTACTTTCCATTTTCATGTTACCCCAAACATATTCAAGAATGTGGGGCACTATTCCGGCAATAATGTAGTACTGACTATCAGGCTTCTTCATAAACGGGCTATCTTAGCCCAGCCCTAAACCTGAGCAAACCCTTAAAGTGGCCATCGACCTACTTTCCGAGGAAATTACCAGGAAAGCAACGATAGTAAGGGATTCTTTTTATTGTTAGACCCCAGATTTAGGACGACGGGTTACTGCCATTTGAGGACCTCTATAAACTTGAACAGTAATCGCTTAGGCAAATGTGGGAAATATATTTCAGTACCTACCTAAATAAATGATTTGGGAAGTTTTTTATTTCCGTTGTTTAACCTCCGAATCAAATACCTAGTTGTGAAGAATACTATTGCCATACGCCACGGAACACTGCTCGCTAAACAAACACTTCCACACAATAGGCATAACGGACAATCCTCTATACAGGGCTTGGATGAAGGCTAAGAAAACTGTTGCGTATGTGCTCTTTGAATGCGTAGGCGTCACCCAGATTATTACAGAAACCCTCGGGGCACCCAGATCTTACACAGATATTCTCAACAGACCGGTAGATGTAATCAACTGGCTGCTTGGTATAACCACCGACGGCTGCCTTGGCCCACGCAGAATGGTCCACTTGAAGGATTAAGTGCGGAAACCAAGCCCTCTAACATAGAACATAGAATATGGCCATAATTACTACCAGGATTGATGACCACATGACCAGGAACATACCGTAGTCATGGAGGTCACAATAAAACAAAGCAACTGTCAGCCTGACACTTCTTAGAACTGCAACCCATAAACAAATGCTACGCGTTACAAAGAAAAAATAATAGGTTAAGTAGATTAACTAATTGATCTAGTTTCCTAGATACCCTACATTCTGCCCATCCCTTCCGAGAAAGCAGCGTGAGGTTAAGTAATAAGGTGAAAAGATGGCGAATAACAGTTACCACTGTTTACCATACAGTTAATTGTTTCTGAGTAGAACGCTCGTACGAAGATTATATATCAATGGATACTTCGAGGAATTACCCACGTGTAGGATGCGTTTCCATTGATATAATATAGCTAATAATATTTATTTATTTCTCAATATTGTCCAATCAATGGTGCCTATGCTACGTCGAAGCCTGTATTTCAGGCCACCAGAGTAAGTTTAGAACGTTCACAGTCTGATCTCAGTCTCAATCTGTCAAAAATTCCCTATTTTTCCTACATTTTGACAAGTTTTTGACATTTTTTTGTCGCCGAGATGAGATTGCGACTAGATGTTGAACGTGTTTAATTTCGGGAATTGGTGTTCTGGTCTCCGCCCCAAGTACATAATAATGTTTTCCCGTCAACTAAAACTGGACAATAATTTCCATTTTACTTATAGGAAGGAGTGTTCGTGTGGAGTGTGTGGTTGTGTGTGTTATTTTATAGGATAGCGATGTGTGTGAGTCGTCCTAGAACATGTTGTAAGTATATTAGATCTATGATTTGATCTGATCTTCAGCACGCTGTACAATACGCACCACGAAAGATGAGACTTGACTTTTATCGTAAACTTTATTATTTCGTAAAAAATATTACATAATATGGTTAAGAATTTTAATTTAAATGTCATCTATAAATCACTGAATAGATATACACATTATGGGTAACTATGTCGTACACGACTTACCTGCGCAAGCTCACTAATAGCACGTCAAGTCTCATCTTTCATGGCGCGTATTATACAGGGATCTTGTGGCGCGTGGGCAAAATTGAAACTATAGGCCGCCATCTTCCTTTCAATACTTTTCAAAAAACAATTCCACAAATGATCACCAACTGCTAGAAGATCCTGATGTAGCAGTGTAAGGATTTAAGTCATAACTTCAATGACGAATAACTAAAATGCACCTGTGATATATCATCATCCAACATCATTGGTGCTGTTGGAGGTGGGTTAGTACCAAGAGTTTGTCAAATTATTCTTCATCTCCTTCGTGTCGCTGGCACGACAGTCATTCAAATTTTGTTGGCCTGAAACTTCGCAATTTCCACAAGAAATTAAAGTCGGAGGTTGCATTTATTGATTTATCTACAATCGTTAGGTACACTGTTCAACCAAATTAACACAAGCAAAAATATAAGTCAAATGCACAATATAAGGCGATAGACACAGCATGCAAAAACAATAATATTATTATATTAAAAAAAAAATACAAAATTACAGTAGATTTAAGACAGAAATGACGCATAATTTTTACACAATTTTGGCCAATAGTTGGGGAAATCGTGCCTCTATTAATTTTATTATTATAACACCAAGGAAGATTATATTATCAAAATTAGACCTGTACATTGTACAAGCTACCGTTCTCTAAATTTTTTAATACTTGTTTAAACTTTTCTATTAAAAGCACATTATCGAATCGTCCCCAACAACGGAAACACACAAATGTATAAACCATTATTGACGGTGGTCAGTATCGATCGGTATCGCTATTGGTATCGGTATCAAGGGTCAAGGGCACTTTGGTTAGACGAGGCAATAAGTGAATTAGTTCTGATAATCGTTCAATTAGTTAGATTAAAAGTTATAACTATAATTAATAGGTTGCGTAACTTTATGTAATAGGTGGAAGTTACAGTTCCTGATTTCTGACAGCCTAGTATTGAATTGTATCTGTTGTCAAATGAATTGATTGTATTGCATAATCAGCCTGTAATGTTCCCACTGCTTGGACACAGGCCTCTTCTCTGCAAGACGGAGTGAGCCGTAATCCACCAACCGGGCCCAGTGCGGGTTGGTAGATGTCACATGTCTTCGAATTTTTGGTTCTAGGACATGCCGGTTACCTCACGATGTTTTCCTTCACCGTTTTTGAGAGCAGTGGTGATGAAATGATTTACATAAAGTAAAGTAAAGCGCCTGTCTGGGCCAATATGTTTGTTATTTATTAGTCAGATAAATCACACACATAATCATTCATATGCCTTTGAGTTATCTCTCTCTTTTATATTAACGATCTATGCTGAAAACATGTGCTAGGTATCCAAAAGACAAGCATGTTTTTGGCTCTAAAAATGACTGATAGTAGAATTTTGCAGCAACACACGTGGTAATGAATGCAGCTTGACAAAAAAATATTTAATTTTACATCAATGTGCTAAAGTTACAAGCAAATGTTATTAGCAAACTTTATGTCTGTTAAATAATTGCTATGAATATTTTAGCATTTCAAATCTGGGAGGGACATTACCTACAAAGTTAGCAATCTCGTCATAGGATTATGTTAGTAGGTAAGATAACTACTGTGTTTTTACTTGTCAGTAGGTATTAGTCATCACTTCGGGCCATTCCCTGATTATTGGCAGCCACATTGATGCGCATGTGGGTGTTCAAGTGATTATGATGTCCTAGTATGTTGGATGGAATGTTTAAGAACCAAATGGGTGGAGAATTCTCTTATTACTTTTTATAACAGTATGTTTCTAGTTCACTTGATGATAGCTACAAAGGTTGAATAGATTTCATCATCAATGCTGTCAAAACGGTGAAGAAAAACATCGTGAGGAAACTGGCATGCCTTAGAACCAAAAAATTGAAGAGTGATGATCCGCCAACCCGCACTGGGCCTGCGTGCTGGATTACGGTCTACTCCCTCTCACAGAGAGGAGGCATGTGTCCAGCAGTGGGAATATTATAAGCTGATTATGCTATTATAGGGCCGGTACCATGCTTGATACACGGAAAAAATTGCAGTGTTATTACGACAACCCTGAGGATAACCCTGTTACTCCTTAAGTAGGTACTCTGTACAAAATTCTATAGTATTCCGCTCTGCCCCTCTTTGGGTCTATTTTTAGCGGACACCACACGGGATAAAGTTTTCTTATAAGTATACATATTAAAGGCTGTGAGAGCAAAAAGATAAAGATAAAGAAAAGTTCTGACAAAAGAACTTACCTGCTCGCATAGCATGACCACCATAGAAATGAGTCTTGTCGACGGAAGAATAGACAAAATGACAGATTCGATCTGTTTCTTCCGTCGACAAAACCCGTTTCTGTGGTGGTCATGCTACGCCTGCAGCAGGTTCGACAACTTTTTGCCACCTAAATCATCTTTTTTACCAAGAAATATTTGGATAGGCCTAATCATTCCATAATTTCGGGCCTGTCAATATTCCATCAAACATGATTGATGTATGATGATATGAATTTATTCCCAGAAGTATGGCGCATGGGCGTACAAAAAAAATGAAAGTACCTCGTGTTCTGGCAACAACTAATCTAAATTCAATCCAACCCACACGACCATTCACAAGTTTTTAGGGTTCCGTACCGAAAATGAAACGGAACCCTTATAGGATCACTTCGTTGTCTGTCCGTCTGTCTGTCTGTCTAGAACCTTTTTCTCAGGAACCCGTGGAGGTATCAAGTTGAAGTTGATGAAAGTCAATGTTGATACCAAATCTACGATCCCTAAAAACTCTAAAAAAATCAAGCTTCTAAGTCAACGCAATAAAAAAATACGGTCTCACAGCACAAGTGAAGGAAAAAGACTGAAAATTGTTCATTTGAAGTGTTATCATATTATTATTATTTTTTTGCGATTACCAACTTACAGTGGGAGAATTGACCGTGACGTACATATTATATCGATGTGTACTGACAACATTTTTTTAACTCCATTTTTTTTATTTGTGATTAATTCATCCCAACTACGGAACCCTTTATTGTGCGTGGTCCGAAACGCACTTGCTTGGTTTTTTTCCAGATAATATTGGAATGTGACCCACTATGCAATTATTGTGATCGAAATAAATAGATAATAGGTACGAGAACCGTGTATTACTTACTTATACTTAGACAAACTACATAATTATAAGTATTTTAAGTCTAGACTTATTTGGCCTTGTAGATCCAAAATCGGACACAAAAACGGTTTTGTCAGACAGACGGTTAATACAGGCCACGTGTAGATCATGCTGGGAGTACCAGGCTACCATAAAATACGAAGGTCAGACAGTCGTCTCGCCCGCTAATCAGTGGTGGAACTTTTCATGAAGTTAACAGACTATAGGTTAAAGTGATGTCACTCGATGCACTCAACCTATTTATACTTCACTGCTGAACACCTTGAATAGAAGTCGTGAAGTTTTATGGCTACCAACTTCAAAGGAAAACTAACAAAAGACGCATTAAAATCTCAATGACATTTCAGATATTTGCAGACATAAAATGTATGACAAGGACGTTGGTTCAATGGAGAAAAGCAACCTACTAAATAAATATTTTTTCGTACTTTTCACTATGGTTGTTTTTACCAAGTAAGTCTTCAATGTGGCAGACAGCAAAAAATACCTATTGGAAAATTCTTAAAATTATTACTGAGTTGACTGAATTTTGTGATGAATGCGAGCAGTATCTTATCCTAAAAAAATAATATTGCAAAAAGTGATACTTTATCTTTTTCAAGGAAAAGATGGAGTATCTAAGCAAAACTTTGGACTCTTCCTTATGAGTGGTTGACCTGAAGACCTCTTCAGTTGCACCATAAAACTCGGTTCTTCCCCTAACATTTCAAATAAAATATAAGTCAGCCGTGAGATTGCGATCTTCCAAATTGCTATAAGTACACACGGCTACACATCAAGCTATACATTTCCAGTTTTTGCTGACCTCGCATTGTATAGGTTTTTCGTACAATCAGAACTCAGCTTATCATTCTGTCATTGTTACAAAATTCATCATCATCATCAGCAGCCTATAGCAGTCCACTGCTGGACATAGGCCTCTCCCATTGCACGCCATTCAACTCAATTTTCGGCAACTCTCATCCAGTTGCTACCAGCCATCCTGCGAAGATCGTCGCTCCACCTAGCCTGTTACAAAATTGCGATAACATAACATCGCGATCGGTTCGACACACGTTCGACAGGTGATCATCCCCATTCACGAGTCGGAGATTCAAATTTTAGGCAGGGTTTATATTTTTCGTATAAGTAGAAAAACTAATTCTGATCTATTGGGATTCCTCAAAATGGAATGATTGGTGAACTTTTAATAGTTTGGTTTGGTAAACTACTATTTTTTTTTTATATATACTAGACAATAATCTACTAGATAACTTTATTATCACCATCTAAATAGAATCTAGTTCAGAGCAGATAGAGGGCATAACGTCGCGGAATGACGAAGTAAGACTACCAGGAACTCAGAAATACAAAAAGTCCATTACATGCTGACGATGAGCTTACTAAAAACAATGGATGAAAGACTTAAAACTATTGAAAGTAGATTTTCTTAGAAAGGTTTCTCTATGTTTTGCTTAATTCATTGAAGTCGCAACAGCGATGTTAATGAACAATTGGCTTCAACCCACACGTATTTTGGAGTAGACGTCATTACTCTCCTTCATAACGATTATGAAACAAAAAATATAGAGAATTTCGTTATGAGGATTTCGTCATGACAAAAATTTCTTCATAACACACTGTGCGGTGACGAATGATAATGATTAGGTGAAACCGATCTTTTGTTTGTGCTTAGCTTGAGAAGTCCAACTCTCATTTAAGAGACAATATTCGTACACACAATAAGTCTAATATTTTCTTCGGAAGATAGAAAGAGCCTTCTATTACTCCATTTCTTATAGCGCAGGGTACTGAGAGTTCATAAAAGTTTCATAAACTTGGGATCATAATTATTTCGTAGGACCAACTATAACCCGTGAAGCCAACTTTGTTGTTATTACCAAAAAGTTAGTCCTACTTACGGCGAGAATCGACAAATAAACTTCAGTAAGATTAAATTATTAGCCTCCAAAATCCTCGGTCAGGCCCTTTAACTTTCTGGGAAAGATACCTTGCCCCCAAAGGCGTCATTTTCTAACACCTTGTGTTTGTACCAGTAAATCATGATTACCAGGAGGTGTCGCGCTACCTAGCCCGGCCGGTTTTAGGACATCGACACACGTATATTTTACTACACACGTATTAGTTTTAGGTAAGACGTTTTCCTTGTTAGATTAAGTGTAATGTAATATATTTTGTGTACTTGAAAAACACATTACTTTGACCACAAAACAGATTTGGATGAGTATGGTGACTATCTGACGTCATACGCTATTTTGCTACCAACGTTTTTACAACCTAATCTTTGTGGGACAGGGGGTTTACTTAAGTTACTTTTACCAAAATTTCCGCCAGTTATGTTTAACTCCCACTTATTAGGGAGCGAGCCTATTAACCGGGTACAAGTCCAGACTGCTACTAAAAGAAATCCATAATTATGAAAAAACCCAATAACAATTTGCCCGGCCCGGGAATCGAACGAGTAGCGCTTGTGATACCAACGGGGCAGTTCAGTCATCATCTTTCTAATGAATGGTCTCTCCGATTTGGTGGAACTTGTTTTACAACAGATTCCTAGACATACAAATACTTCGCCAGTTATGTTAGGTTCCATGTAATAGGGGGCGAGCCTATTGCCATCAACCGAGCACAATTTCAGACTCCAGGCTGCTACTGACAAACTTTTGATAGAAAAATGCAATAAAACTGTACCCGACCTGTGTATTTAACCCACAGCAGTAGCGCTGTATGTAGATTTTAAAGCAATTATAATGTTTAAAATTGCTTTAAAATCTACATACAATTGGCTTTTTAGAAATGTATAAGACTTTATATCTAATACCGTAATTAAAAAAATTTTTTTTTTTAAATGTTGCAGCGAACTGAAGTAGAATTTTTTTAGAATTGACACTATGTCGTATAAAAAAAAAAAACAAACTTAAATCAAGCAACATTACTACATTATAATATTAAAGTTCCACTCTTATACTATTAAAAAAAAATAAAGTGCGTCAGTAACGACCTAAGTAAAAACGATTTTTCATAATATGCCCTTGTCCTACCATTTTCCAATGTTTGCATATTGGAAAATGGTACTCGTAGAACAAGGGCATTTCAGAGTCATATCTTTCCAATGCCTAATGTAGGTAGGTATATAACAATATTTTTTGTTTTACCTATTCACCTAGTAGCTATTAATATTGTTAAATGTTTGCCTAATTTTAATGCCTCATTACTTATTACAAACATGTTCAGCTTTGGTTTTCCTTAAGATACAAGTATTTAAATTTAATGCTGTATTTGATTATGTAAATAGACGGTAAAGAACCTGATGCAGGAAAGTTTTTTTTTTATGTTTGATAATTGTGTGATTTGAATGATAAGTAATACTTTTTGACACAAATGTTTGAAACCAGATTTTTTTTTTTTTTTTAACAACAATGTTGAGACAGGGAGACATTACCTTTTCGAAACTCTGGAGGATGTCTTCAAGATTATAGACTAAATAGGGGCTGGCATTAACATCAATGGCGAGTACATAAATAACCTTCGGTTTGTCGATGATATCCTAGTCATGGCTGAGACTATGTTGGACCTCAGTACAATGCTCGCCCTCAGTAGAGCCTCCGAAAAAGTGGGTCTTTAAATGAATATGGACCAAACGAAGCTCATGTCAAATGCTCGTGTAACACCCACTCTCATGAAGATCGGGGACTCTACACTCACGGACGAGAAGCCATTAATAACAATTCCCTTTTTGACTGTAACTTATTGGTTGAAAAGAAAAAAAGAATCCTTTAATAAACATCTTCAAGTTTCATAGTAGAATATTTACTCATTTATTTTATTTTGGTCTGACAAATTTTTGATAAACATGCTTCCTATAGAAAAAGTTTTGAGATTTGAGACATTCAGTCAATCTTGAGAGGTCAATGACCTGTGAATATGACTCAGGTGTAATTTAGGCTATATTTTCTTACAATAATTAAAATAAAAATTAAATCTGTTTTAAATGATAATTTGCATCTCAATCTGCCTAGCCTTTACCCAACTATGTTGAGGTCGGCTCTCAGTCTAACCGGATGCAGCTAAATATCAGTAGGAAATTTACATTAAGTAGGTACTTACATTTTTTATTAATTTTTTCTTGAATCTAAGATGGTTAATTAATTGTTAAAACAACTGAATTTAGTGACGATACTGAATATTTTTGATTTACATATATATAAAAAATCTAATTATTAAATAATTTATTCTTATTAATTGAACACGTAGCGATTGTTTCATACACATGCATAATAATCGCTTTTCGAAGTACCAAATTATTTCAATTAATATTTCAGCAAATTTCACAAAATGTATGTTACGAGTTCTAATAATTAATCGGTAAGATTATATAGATAAATATTAAAGCTTTGAAACCTGTCTACCAGACCCTATTGAATATTATGAAATTGACATTGTAAAAAAAATCATTAGATAATTATCATAGTTAACAAAAAAAAAAAAAAATTCACCTTTAATCAAAATAAACAACAAAAAATCCAAAATGTAATTTTTCGACCGTGACAGGACTCGAACCTGCAATCTTCGGATCCGAAGTCCGACGCCTTATCCATTAGGCCACACGGTCGCTGAGTGATGTTGCGAAATAGGTCATGATGTGGGGCTACGCGAGCCTTCAGCGCACTACGTCACGGATGACGTCACAAGGTCGTTCACCCCGCCCGGCCTCCATGCCGTACCTAGACTTTTCCGATAATTTCGTTTTCATTCACGTTTCACGAACATGTTTGTTTATTTACGTATGACATCCACAGATAATTCGTACAAGGTTAATATAATATTGTTAGGTACTGTTTATATAAAACAAGATAATTTTGAGAAAATCCATTAATAACTCAATTTGAGGAAAGTCAGTAGGTATTGTAGTTGGTTTTGAACAATTAATCGATTTTGCGATTGATTAAATTAATTGTTTGAAATAGGTAAGTACCAGGTATGTAGGCACTTGAATAAAATCATTCATACGCGTTTTTGTTACTATTTTCTGTTGTAATTGTTTATGAAGTACTAGGTTAAGATAAATAGCTAGGTACGCATAATTATTTATGTTGAGAGATAATTAAGTACTAATTACTGGAGTTTATCCTTTATGCACACTGTGATTTGTTTGGGAAATACATAACATCAAGGAGATAAGATACTTATTTATTTTTATCTCTACATGCAATACCTACATATGGCTAGTACACGTTAGTTAACCATAACGCTTGTTATTCTAATAGGTGATAACAGAAGTGCTATCTTTATAATATTGTGCTCACCTTTTTAATAAAATTAATACTTAGTGAGATTAATAATAAAAAGAGGCCTAGTTATTTAATTGATTGAATCCAACAATTTTTTTCGGCCAAATTACTACATCAATTGAATGTCAGGCAATAACAATTACTTCCTTTTATTTAAAAACGTATATTATTTATGTCTGCGGATCAGGCCTATCTTAATCATTTTGAGAAAAAGTCTATTGTCTGTGAACAACCAACAAGCTGCCGGTAACAATGCGTCAAACTACACTGTAATTCATTCTCGATGTTTCAAACAACGATTTTGAAGGCGAGAGTGTTTCTTTTAATCCAGAGCGGAGTGTAGGGTTCTAAAGTAGAATCCTGAGCGCAGCGATGGATTCAAATACGTCACTCGAGCTTAAAATAGTGTTGCTCCCCGAGGTGGACACTACTTTTTATCACCCTCTATGAATAAATAAGTAAGTGCAACTTATGAATAAAGATAGTACGTTTATTTATTTACATAAAATTTTGAATAAACAATTACGAACGAAGGCAGTATGCTTTTCGCGCGTTTTTTTTTTCACAAACTTTTTTTTTTATTTGCCTCGCTCGCGTTTTTCTTTATCATACGGCCTGTTACTTGTTCATACAATGTTCGGGATTGATCTCTGGTGATTGGAACTTTTACTAACAATATCCACATTCCAAATTCAAATCACTTTTAGTCCCTAGGGATTAAAGAGCTATTTTAGTCCCTGTTTGAAGAATACACTAGCTCTTTTTTAATAGATGTGATAAAAAGTTTGATTTCATCAGATTCACCGTAGATCCATAGAATTGGACTACAACCACGTTTCCCTAAATTATTATATTAATTAGGCCTTTTCAAAGATAAAAACCCACACTTAGGTAGGTATACCATATACCAAGAGAGCATATACTAAGAGAGCTCTCAAATAAGAATGATTTATGAGTAAGTGAGTAATAGATACAGGTTTAATGGGCGTCTATTAAGGAATCCATTGCGTTTTCCAACGTAACTCATACCACGTATCTTCTAAAAAGGATTTTATAATAAATTTTAATGTGTGACGAAATAAAAAATGACATCATCGGTTTATTACCTATTTATTCCCTATGTGCATACGTTACATGAATACAATGGTACTCGCCGTATTAATCCTATGTCTATTACGTTAGTTCGACATGACATTATTATTTATTCTACTAGTTGCTTCAATGTTTTATGGTAATCAGTTGTATCTTGGGATAGGGACCGTTTGTGACTCATTTTGTGGTTTTGTCTGCTCAAAAACGTAAATAACGTTATTGAATATTGTTGAACTGTCAAAATTAAAGCCATTACTACTGATCACAGAACAGATAAATTTGTCTGTTTTGTGCTACTGATAGTGTGTTAGGTACGTAATTACCTTGCTGGTCATACACGCACGCCTGTTGAGAGTACTACGCACCTGACCTTTCTGAAGAACATCACCAATAAGGTCACCATAATTATGTCCAATGTGCAATGTCTATAATTATGTTCTATGTGTTTTGTATGTTGTAATAATTAAACATCATAATTTCAGGAAATGGACCGGCCATATTAACACGTTGACTGCCAACGCGGTCACCGGTGACCGCGAACAATAGATTTTCTATTGTGTCTGTTGCCTGGCAGCCAACGTGTTAACCTTAGAACGGATGATCGTTGGGGTAGATGTGTTCTTGAGTGGAGGCAGTGAATCGGCAAGCGTGTTTAGGGTGGTACGGTCTCACAAAAAAAGGAGCAACTACTTATCTGCACTGGACGCCTGGTAGCAGTTGGGTGAGACTGGCCGCGGATGGAGTTAAATGGCGTGCGGTTGGAGAAGAGGCCAGCGACGAACTGAATTAACCCTATAGTTCAGTTCGTCGGTGGATATGGGCCTCTGGTTGGTTTTGGTTTTGGATAATCGGCTGATCATAATTTCAGCCACCAATCACTGCTTGTGGCCTCTTTAGGGAAAATTATAATGACGGATTGTCGAAAATAACTAAGTACCTACTTACCTGTTTTTTTGCCGTAAAAAAACGTTGCTGGCAATAGCCCAATTTTAAGATTTTATCTAGTAGGTAAGTAGCGAATTTTGGATTATTCTACTTTGCCCTACCGGCCGCCAAAAAAATCGTGTCATTTAAGATTATGATCTAAAAAATAGGCAGCAGCAATTTTCAAAGTAACCAGTGATTGGCAGTTAATCCCAGCATTATCCGTAATTGCTTGTATACTATGGGAAAAACGATTGTTCTAGCGACTTTTTATTTTAGCAATAACAACGTAAATGGTTTAATTTAGACCACTTCCTGTTATCATTATAAACACAATAACAATAAAAAACCAGATCTTTTGTGTTTTTATAAACATAACGTCTGCTTGACACGCAATCATCATTTGCCTAGCCTTTTCCCAACTACATATGTTGGAGTCGGCTTCCAGTCTAACCAAATGCAGCTGAATATTAGTATTTTCCATGGAGCGACTGCCTATCTGACCTCCACAACCCAGTTACTGGGTAATACGATACCCCTTGGGAAGACTGGTTGTCAGAGTTTCGGGCTTCTGACTACCCGTAACGACCAAACATATAAAATCCATCTTTGATGTACTTACCTATTATAAGTTATTTATCAATGAAAGCGTGGCTTTGAAACGACGACAAAATTTTATTGAGAAAACTCGTTTGCAAGTACCTAATACGTCATCACCTTATCGTATCATAGCATACTACTACGTAGATATTGCACGCTATAAAAACGTTACGTCATTCGACGTGAATTTAATACTAAAAAAAACCGTCTGGTCTCTGGCTGTATGGTTCAGTTCACATACCTATTATTAATGATATGATTTGTTTGTTTGATACATGGAAGCCGCGTTCTCCATACTGTATTAGCACGAAAATGTCCATTGCTGATAGATTGAGGACTAATGTGTGGTTATACTTCTGTTTCGTATCTACTGTGGGTTTAGTCTTTGGTATATGAAGTAATGTGGATATAGCCACACCCATACACATAACTGCATCATCAGCATCTTTTGTGTCATCTGGTCTGTACCAGGGAAGCATGGCACAAAAGGGAGAAGGCCTATGTACCCAGGAGTGGGTGGAGCAAGGCTACCAATGTTGATGGTGTTGAGGCTGCAGGTGTTGGGCATAGACCATGCTATTTTTCTCGATTATCGGCTACCGTAATCCATCTGCTACCGTTCCCTGCGAAAATCTTCACTCCATCTACCCTTTTTTTTTTTTTTTTAGGATGGGAAATCATCCAATGACTCCTCCCGCTCTGGGTGGAGCGGAAGGGAGTGTCAGACTCTTACTGACTAAAACCCATCCGTGTTCCTTCCTTAGCCCTTTATGTTCCGGGGCAGCGGTAACCCTTTCGGACAATCCCGCTGCCCCGGCAGGCTTCGGCCCTAACGGGCCCCTCCGTGTCTGCTGACAGCTCTTTGAGGCGCGCGTGGAACACATACGCGCCGTCCGGCACGGGCCTGGTCCTGATCGGACGGCGAGCTACCCATTACTCGCCGTCCGCAGGCCCGCGCCTACGGTGGCCGGGAGTCGTCACGCGGCTCCCGACGCCCGGGGCGTCTACCGCGGCGGCTGGGACGGGCGGCCCTCTCGGCTCTCTCCCTCGCCTTTCCCGCCACCTCCTTCGCTAGCATGACTGCTTCGCAGAAGGAGGTGACTGCCTCCCACTCCCTCTCGCTCCGGACCATGGTTTGAACCAGGGCCGGGCGCGAGAGGTCGCCGCTGCTGCCGATCGCCTCTACGAGGACACGGCGGTGCTCCGCCCAAGCGGGGCAGGCCTCCACCGTATGCTCCACCGTGTCCTCTGGGCACTCCATCTACCCTGAATCCGACTTTCTTTTCGCAGTAGGTGAGGTACAGTCAGACCTTAAGAAAGTGGCTGGGACAGACTGGATACGGAAGACACGGTGGACGGTTTTGGCGCAGCCTGGGAGATGCCTATGTCCAGCAGTGGACTACGATAGGCTGAGTTGATTGATTGAGGTACAGTCAGTCAATTTGCCGTGTACAATCATTTCATACAACTGTCAAGTAACAGCACATGAGGCTTTTCAACTTTGTTTCAATGTATTCATGAGAGCACTTTTGGCCCAGTGGTAACGGAGGACTTACAGGTCGTTGGTTCGAACGCGCTTTACGAAGGCGCTTTACTTTGTGTAAATAATTTCATCAACACTGCTCTCAAAATATCGTGAGGAAACCGGCATGTCCTAAAATTAAAAATTCGAAGACATGTGACATCTACTAACCCGCACTGGGCCTGCGTTGTAGATTACATTACAGCTCACTCCCTCTCGAAGAGGGGAGTTCTGTGTCCCACTAGTGGGAACATTATAGGCTGATTATGTATTATTAAGAGTTAAATTCCTTTAGAAAAGATTAACTAATTGCTGATTTTTCCCACGCCAGATAATTTTATTCGAGGCATAATTTTGAATTTTTGACAATTCTTCCATACCTACATAAACTGTGAGACGTCAATTTTATTCCACGAATAAAAATTATCTGTCGATCGAAAAACCAGCCCGAAGGGACATAAAAATGGGAATAAAATGCGAATTAGATGTAGGAGCTTCGGCCTTGTCACCTCATTCTTTCGCAGACCACTGCTCAACATAGGCCTCTCTTAAGTTGTGACAGAAAAGTAGGGGTTTGTGCCTTATGTATCCCTGTTGCCTCCTTTCGGCGGCTCAAGAGAGAGAAGCGAGCCAAGAATTCAAGCATTCGGTTCCCTACTACTAGGCGCACATACTCACTTAGGAAGGAATTTAGCATTCTTCCTGTTTATGATAATTTGAGTGGGTGGGAGACTGATACTTATAAAAAGTATCAATAGCGCCAATATTGTCAATACAAATCATTTCAATAAATCTGGCACTCCATTCTAAATTTAAACATTACGATAAAAAAAACTTAACTCAATTGAAATCTAAAAATAAATACCACAATTGAATAATAAAAACGCAAGTCACGACGCAATCAGTTTTTTTTTATTTGTTGTTCTAAATATAGATATACAAAATTGGTTTTTAACCAACGAGTAAGATGACTTATGACCTTATGTTATTTATATCTCAGGAAATTTCCTATCGGTTGCAATAATTGTTAGGAAGTTTGCACACTTTACCGTGGGTGCAGTTGATCAGTGTGCTAAGTTATGTTTACTTTTGATTGAATAAGTGTTTTTAAATTAGATTTAAAGTTTAATCTAATGGGTGCAGGGAAAGATTTCAAGGAAAATATGGAAAGCTTATTCGATAAATTAATGTCACTTTAGCTTGCTTTGCTAATACTTAATTAAATACTTGAACACATTTAAATTACTAAACACACACATACATTACACAAACATACATAATACATTATAATATTTGAAATTTTTGAGCAGACTTGTAAAAATGGCTGATTGTCAGGAATTATTTTTGATAATCAACTAGTTTTTTGCCTTTTTCTAGTAATGGAAAGGTGCAAGCTGACAGTAACCAGCACCCTAATTGCGCAACACACTATCAGTCACAATCTGAACCATTCTGAAGGATATTGCTAATTCATTGCTTCATATTATATTCGAATTTGTCTGCTAAACAACGTGAACAACGTAATGAATGTTGTTGAACTGTCAAAAAGAAAACTATTCCTACTGTTGGTATGTTACGCAATTACCCCGCAAGCTGACAAAAACCAGTAGCTAATTTAAATTTATTTTCAATACCAACTAATGCCAATTTACTAGAGAGGCACAGTCACAGAATACACGAATTAAAAATTAGCACGCACTCAATCTTTCAATCATGATCGTGTTAAATTGCCATTTACGAGTGTACTTTCAGAAACAATTGAAAGACTGAGTAAACTCCGTTGACAAAAGAAGTGCAAATCTGAAAATATTCGTCCGAATCGCGGCATTCTACGGAGTGACAGATGATGAACTGTGTTATAGTGTAGAGGACGAGTGGATGGACGCGACGAATCGATTGACGCGTAGAAAATTTGTGACTGACGCTTTTCACGCAAAACTAATTATTTGAATGGATTTATGGAGTCATTGTAGCTGGTCATGTTACATGTATTATTGAGCGTGATTTTGTATGGTAAAGGTTAGTTACAGTTTCTTTGTGGATACTACCAAAACTAAAACAAACAAAGTCATGATGGAATTCGTTGTGTCCTATGACCATGTCAAAACAGCTAAGTTGTACCTACCTTACATTTTTCATAGTCAAAGTCTAATTATTTATTCACGAATGTGGCTGTTACAATATAAATATAATTAAGTATTATTACCTAAACCACGGTATACCATTTGGTATCACCATATTTTACCATTAGGGATGCAAACGGAAGACTAAAATGAATTAACAAGAACAAACATAATTATTATTTTCATTTGTAGGTAATTTTATTTTTATTAATCATTATTTAACGCAATATATGAAGTCTGTTTAATAATTCCTCATCGAATGTAAGCGCCCTCTTACGGTTGCAGATAATGATAACAATGTATTCCTAATTTAATTAAAGCTTAAATACTTAGAATTGAAAAATTATTTTGACAAGTTTTGTTATTTTGCAGACCTTGAATTTACCGTTTGAAATAGCTTTTCCACCTGACTTCATAATTAAAGAAAAACACTGAGTCAAGAAAATATAATATATTAAAAATTAATGAGTGCGGGAAACTAAATCTTGAGTAATTAAGAGTTGGTACACATCTGACGGAAAATGCGTCGCGTATTATCGGTCGCGTAACGCCAGAACAGACAATTATATGATAAAACATTCAACCTATAAAGACACAATCGAAGTTACGCCCGACGCATTTTCCGTCAGATGTGTACCGACCCTAAATCTTGACGTATTGATTGGTCAAAATAACTTCTACTAGATTCTTCTATGTGAAATTAAATGTGATGTGATGTGATGGGGGCACATCACAATCATAATATCTTACTTACCTTTGAAAAGGGAACGATGACATAAAACTCGGATACTTGAAATGTTCATTCAGGCTTGCACTTGTTGCCTGAGATTTGTGATGCCCTAGTACAAATTGAAACCACTATTCGTATTCTAAAAAGTGCGTAAAGATGGTTCCAATGATGGTTCCAATAAATAAATCAGTGCAAAAAAACGTCGTATCATGAACAAAACATGTGTTTAATGCAATAACTGTGCAATATTAATTGCATTCATTATCTGTTATCAGGCATTCCTCAATTAGTCAGTCTGTACCACCCAAGGACCGCTGATAACCTAAAGATTTCCCGGCCAAAGGAATATTCCTCTTGTTGTTTGTTTCGATTCAGTTAAATATAACTTGAAAGAGCTGGGTGATGATGTCAATGGAATATAACAACAATTGGATAGAGGTATTTGATAACACACCGGGTAAAACGAAGAAGATTAAAGATGAATGTCAAAAGACGTGGAAATTTTAATGAAAATTATAGCCAGGCCTTTAAAATAAGTATGGAAATCCGCTGGTTACGGTCACATCAAGGTGAAGTTAGAACGACCCCAGTTAAGGCCCGCCCTTATCATATTTTGATTTAACTAATTGTTTATCCGTGGCAGACGACGGGGCGAAAAAGTTCTTGAGAAGCGACCGCTTAGTGTAGCATGGGTTAGCCCTCCACAAGTAGGACCAATGTCCTGGTGAAAGTCGTTGGAATGCGTTGGATACGGAGAGCGTAAGACCGTCGTTTTGGTAATCTTGGGGACACCTGTATCCAATATTCCAGCATCATCGCTGCTGAGCATAGGCTCCTCCCTTTTGAGCCAAATTATCCCCGGTCTGTGCGAGTCTCATCTATGTCTTTCCCGCGATCCTTCTTCCTTCTGAAGGACATCCAAAATGCTGCTGATGATGACGAAATCCAGGTTAAAGAAATAAATGGCGCGTATAGCGTGTTTATTCTTCTAATAGTTGAGGTGTTATAAAACAGCTGTTTCTCAGATTAAAATGTAAGTTGTAAGAGATAACATACATATAAGTAAAAGATAAACATGTATAAAGTAAACTATTTGCGTCATAACTTGTTGTGACAAGTAATCATAACTATGACGCAAATAGTTTGTAGCAAAAGAATACTCGATAAACTGTTGACAATCGTCGTTGTCGTTTGTGTGTTTGTTTATTACCATAATCCAAGTTAAAACATTTATATTTAGACCTAGAAATTGAAATTGGCATTATCCTTGTGATTCAAACTATCTAAATTGTGATCCAAGGCAATTTTAAATTGAAACAATAACTATAGGTACCTATAAATTGCAGTTGTTAAAAAAACGCATAATTGGTGCCGTTGTCTGGATCTAAGAGATCTTCATGAATCAACTTTATCATTATCAATTAATTAGTATAGCGGCATCTACGTCGCCACATGCGAACTACGCATCACACTGAAGTTACGCAAATTCCTGCATCGCGCAAGCAGAGTTTACCGAACAACTAGAACATGAGTTAATGTAAATACAATGTCCCGACATCAATCGTCGGGCAGTTTAGTTGAAAACCAGATGCGACACCCCACTGGTCGGAGGATCCTCCCTTTTCTATGGAGGAAGAGTGAACTTTACACCCTGATCCTCATGCCTCTATAAGTTATCTAATAAATATTTCCATTGCATAATTTAAATTATATGAATAATTAATTATCCAACATACAAACCTGGGATAACTGACTAGCATTACTAATATACCTATTCGTAATATTCTTATCACAGACAGGACAGGTCAAGAGTCTCATTGAAGATTCCGCAATACTAGCTAAAACATTGTTATCTTAGAGGCAAATATTCTATTTAATTGAACGACTTTTTACACAATTACTTAATTGACAATGTTCCGCATTGTACTGAGGTTAAGCTGCAGTTGAGGTTTGGAAATGGATGGGGTGGACAATCATCTACTATAATATTATAAATGTGAAAGTTTGTGAAGATGTTTGGATGTTTATTACACAATCACGCAAAAACTACTAAACGGATTTAGATCAAATTTGGTACACAAACAGTTTAAAACTAAGATTCACACATAGGGTACTTTTTATCTTTATATTCCTACGAGATCGAAACTAACACGGATGAAACCGCGGGGCGCTGCTAGTCGTATTATATATTATAAAAACACTCCTGAAAACGGATTGAATGGATCCAAACACAAAACTTGGTAAAAATAGTGTCCTCTCCTGGAAATATATAAAAAACTTTTCAGAAAAACAAATCCTAATGAATGCAATAACAAGAATACAAGTTCACAGGCGTTATTAAAACCCTAACTTTAAATATTCAAATTCGCACTCAAAAACTTTTTTCCAATTCGATTTTAATTGAGATACACACCCCAAGTTTGTGAAAACAAAATAATCTTATACTCTATAGAGTCCTAGTACTCAATATATACAATAACTATAAAAGTTAAACGGGAATACTATCGGGGTTAATAAACCTATCAAGTAGGTATGGCGTGACTATATTCGAAAAATCATTTAATTTTTAAAAAACGGTAACGGTTCTATCATAAACAAGATTTCGATTAGATTGACGCACAATTTCGTTTTAGTGATCAATCACTAAAATTTTATGAAAATATAAATGTCTAATTCAAATTTTCGCCGTTTTAAAAGGAGGTACCTAAGATTTTCTTTTTGGGATATATCATTCAAATGATAGGGTCTGACTCTCTTGCCCTCTGACTGCCTCGTAGGTATAGTATCAGGTTCTGGGTTTGATTCCCGGGTTTGATCCCATAGTGAAACTTGTTCATATTCATGGGTAGAACACCCTGTAAAAATTTGGAACGTTATAAAAAAATCTTCCCACATTATAATAACAGGGTAATACAGGGAATTTGATTGTTAAGTGAATTTACACCATACGTCAATTCGCCGTGTTACGAGTATATCCATTTCATACAACTCAAAGAAAGACAGTTGTGATTTGAACAGGCGGACAATTTAAGTTGGTAGTCAGTTTGCTATCTATGAATTTCCCTGGCCTTATGTAACTAATATTATGGGAATCTCCTTCATACTAATCTTATTCATCGTTGAGAATTATTTCTTGATGACATGTGTACACATTATCATGACGACATATCAAGCTTTTTATTTCCAGTTTTAGCTGACCTTGCAATGTATAGGCTTTTCGTATAATGAGAAGTCACAGCTCGATATGTCATCGTGCGTAAAAAATTACTATCAATTTTATAGGCACATGTCATCATACCATCCTTGGACCTTTCAACAAGGAGCGATATCGCGTAGTTTTCCGGTATTTGTCAACACGTAATTAGCATGTTTAATAAACAATTGAGATAACGAAACAATTCAATTGATAGACTTCTGTTGCTAGTCGCCATTTTAATTGGATTATTTTATTTTAATTTGACATTAGAAGCTGGGCAACCGTTTCTGCGAAATTTATATGGAACGGAAAATGTGTTAATATAATTATATTATGAACACTAAGCACGTGCTTCATACGGTTATCACATCAAACGTTGGTATAAGTTGGGTTTAAAGATCGAAATAGTGTTAATAATATTGTAATAATATCTGGGCAAAATTCAAGGTACAGCGGAATTTTACTAACAAATTAATTATTGCGAATCGAAAAGAAACTTTATAAACTACATGCATTATCAATTTATCAGCCTATAATGTTCCCACTGCTGGGACACAGGCCTGCTCTCTTCGAGAGGAAGTGGGCTGTATTCTACGACGCGGGCCTAGTGCGTATGAAATGTGATATGTCTTCGAATTTTTGGTTCTAGGACATACCGGTTTCCTCACGATGTTTTCCTTCGCCGTTTTGAGAGCAGTGGTGATGAAATTTTTAAGTATTCAATAGCAAAGCGCCTGTATGGGTTCGAAGTTTCGAACTCACGACCTAGCCTACTCGTTACTCGTATAAATGTAATTCATAGGAATAGGACATTACACTTGTTTATACCTATGAACGTGCAAAAGAAAGGTTCAGGTACAGACATTAAAGGTACCTACATTAAGTATTATGAATGTTGTGACATTCATTTGATTCGTCTATGTATGAATGAACTCTATCTAATCATGAGTTAATTTTAACACTTTATTCAAGGGTAAATAACATGAAGATCAAAGTGACACTTGGAAATAGCACTTCTAATTTATGAACCATAAACTGCTATTATTAAAATGACGACTAACTAGAGTTGTTCCTTGAACCAATTGATAAGGAGTTCCGCGTTTCTTTCCCACGGACTGCCCATCCCGTATCCCGACCCTCTTCCCACCGTACAGTACCAGGGACTCAGACACGCATAAGAGCTCACGTAAAATTTGCTACGTGTCACTGACAAGACCAGCAAACGGTATTTTCGTTTCAGGAAACCTTATGTCGTCTGCAATAAGAATCATTTTTTTGTGTATGTACCTGCGGTTAACAGATGTTACATCGTGCCGTATTGAATAGACTCTATACACAAAGAATAAGGATCACGTTGGCTTGTGCTCCGTTCTCCCGCTGCCGCTGGGTCGCATGCGACGTCGCTTGCTGTATTCTGTGTCCCTAGTACCTCGGTCATATGTTTTCGTTCCGTGGTCGTTACGGTCCTGTGGACCCTTTTGTTTTAGTTTCAATGAATGCGTTTTGTTCTTTACGTTTTTGCTAAGAATGAATGGAAGTAAAAATATACGTAAGCGTCACCATCCGTTGTTTTGTTTATTCATTTTAGTTCATTCATGTTTGGAACTTTGAATTATATTAATAGTTGGAATTCTGAAGTATTATTTTCCGCGTATTAAAATAACTTTTCCAATAAATTAGTCACGGTTGTTTCTTGTTTATACCTACTCAACAATAAAATGTTTTGAAGAAGAGGTTGAGCGGTTGTACCTAAATGTTGTATTAAAACTTGGAATTTGAAAAAAGGAATAGAAGTTTAATGTCACGTCAAAATTTGTTATATATTTTTTGGAGGCAAGTCAATATTCGAACGTTGTATTAAATCAATTATTAGGTTTCATACAAGTTTAAACTTAAATTGAAAATGTGCACTCAATTCCCTTGGGTTCTAGAAAGATCGTCATTTAGTCAAGTCAATTACTTACTTTTATTTCAAGTACCTACCATTAAAACGTCATTTAATAATATAAAAAATAGAATTATATATAAAAAATAGAATTGGTTCTAGGCGCTGCTTCTAAATGTTAGTTCCGTATGGAGCAGAATAGGCAAGAACTCCATACTTAGTTAGGGTCCTATCTCAATATGACACCAATGGCGGCGCAACCATAAAATAATAATTTGGCGCACTGCCAAAAAATGTATGGCTGGTTGTGCATCCGATTGGACGCCTGGTGAGATACAAACCATAAAGCTGTATAATATATTTTGCTGGCAGGGCAACCATGGTTGCGCCACCATGGTATGCCAGTGAGATAATTATAAGCCTTTTTTACCTTTTTAAAATATTTTTTGAACATTAATTAAGTGAAAATTATGTACCTAGAATAAAATTACCATAGTCCCTGGACGCCTGAAAAATAGGACATCACCGGTGAGGTCAACCACGGCGAAAGTGATGTGACAAAGAAATAAAAACAGCTAGAGAGGTTTGGTACTGAAAACACTTTTGTGCAGCACTGGAACACAATGTACTTAGGGCATTGTAGAGTTTATACAAAATTGGTTGCCTGTATTCTAAATTGTATTTGTATTTTAACATTACACCACATACCTACTTTGATGAAGGAAAAAAAAATATGAATAATATTAGGTCCTTACATGAAATTGGCGTTATAAAGTTTTTTTTTTGTAAAATATATTTAATTAATCAAAGTATGCACCGTTGTTATCTATGCACTTTTGCCATCTCATAGGTAGTTCATTGATCCCTTTACTAAAAAAACCATGGGGGCGAGAATCAATGACTCTTTGAAGGTGGTTTGGACTGCCGCATCGGAGTTAAATTTTTTTCCTTGTAAGAAGTTGTCCAAATTCCGGAAAAAATGGTAATCTGATGGAGCAAGGACCGGGGAGTACGGTGGATGTCGCAGACATTCCAATTGTAGCTCATCTAACTTAGTGGTTGTTTGTTGTGCAGTGTGTGGTCTTGCGTTATCGTGAAGTAGCAGTGGCCTAGAGCGATTGACCAATCTTGGTTGTTTAGCAGCTAGTTCTTCCTTCATGGTTTGCAGTTGCTAACAATAGATATCTGCCGTAATCGTTTGGCCAGATTTTTAACTAGGGATTTTTAACTTTTCTAAAAAGGAGGAGGTTCTCAATTCGGATGTTTGTATTTTTTTTTTTTTTTCATATTTGTTCGCGCATAACTCCGTCGCTTGCCAACCGATATGAAAAATTCTTTTTTTGTTGGAAAGGGTGTACTTCCCAAATGGTCCCATGGATATTTTTTCGAAATCTGACGAGCGGTTTTTGAAAAATCAACAAAAATCAAAAAAATCAAAAGCAATATTTTGTAAAAGGTGATCAGCAGTTGACATTAGGCTATTGTAACTTAGATAAATTACAAACTCTCCCACAAAAAAGTACAAAATAAAAACTGTTTTACAAAAAAAACAATCGACTTCCAAAAGAAAACACTACAAAGTGCTAAATTCTAAATTTCCCCCCTACCTTTTATTCTTTTTTGTATTTGTTCTTTTTTTTGCGTCATGTTCACCGCGAATAAACGTTTTTTCTTCTTTCTTCTTCTAAATAACTTTAATTTCGAAAGTCGGTGTCAATAAACGAAAATGCAGAACCAACGACACCGACTTCCGAAATTAAAGTTATTTAGCACTTTGTAGTGTTTTTTTTTTTGGAAGTCGGTTGTTTTTTTTGTAAAAAAGTTTTTATAGAAAGCTGTAGTGAACGACACCGGCGCTAGTCCACCAAACACTCACAAGTAACTTTTTCTGAGTCAATTTTCGCTTAGGGAAGGATTTGGCTGGTTCTCCAGGGTTCAGCCATTGCGACAAGCGCTTCCGATTATCGTAAAGTATCCACTTTTCATCACAAGTAATGATTCGATTTAAAATCCCTTCATTATTGTGTCAGTTGAGCAAAGTAACACAGCAGTCGACGCGTGTTTGCAACTTCGATTCACTCAATTCATGAGGTAACCATCGTTCAAGTTTTTTTACTTTCCCGATTTGCGTCAAGTGGATTAATACAGTTTTATCACTTACTCCGAAGCCTGCAGCTATCTCTGAAGTGCTTTGTGATGGATCCGCTTCCTCAATAGCCTTTAATTCTTAATTTTCCACTTTGGTCTCCGGCCGTCCACGGGGTTGGTTCTGAAGGTCGAAATTTCCAGAACGAAAACGTTGAAACTAAAAACGTACCGTGCTTTCTTTTGCGACACCAGCGCCGTACACATAATTAATCCTTCGAGCTGTTTCTGCAGCACTGGTGCCACGGTAGAACTCGTACTCGTAAATCTACTGATATTTCATGTTTTCTATTGTGCGGTAATAAGCGACGCAAAGAAAATAATAATGAGGAAAAAACAAATCAATGACTGTTTTCAAAACTCAAATGTACCAGCTACATGAATTTATAAATTTGAATTTGTAATTCTTAACCAAAGAGGAGATATTTCAGATCAAAGTGGTCAGTACGACAAAACGCTAATTTCATATGTAAGGACCTAATAATTATAATAGCGGTCTTTAACTAGAGATCAGTACACAACATTTTACTTAGGTCTATAGCACAGCACGTAGATGAGGTCTTCACAACCTTCAGTAGACGTTACACGGCACGGTTTCTTTACGATACGGTATAAACCGCGCCGTAGAAAATACGAGCTTCCATATTGAACCATACAAGAAAAAAAAAAATATTTAGCACAGACTAAAAACCACACAGTACCTACATCAGATAAAAACAAATAAAAATCAAATTCAAAACTGTAAAGTCCGATGTAACAAATTAGCAGGAAAGTGTGCCTCACGGCTGCGCCAAAAAGGCCGAGTTCAGCAAAAATGCCAGACAACTAGTGCCTGACGTTTTTTTTTCAACTGGTTACAACACTGGTGACCGTGCCTACACGCAGCGAATAAACCGTAGATTTTCACGGCATGAAAAACGTATATGTAATGTATGTATGTATATACAAAAGGCCTTCCCTGGCCTACTGGCAACCCGATCTTTCCTCACAAAGTGGTCGATACATTAAAAGCTATTAGGAGAACATAAAAAGACGAATCAATCATAAGTCACTAACCTTTTCCTTAGTTTCGACAATGCCGACAAGACTGATAATTCTTCTAGATTAAACTCGCTTGACCCGCAGTTTCAGCCACACATTTTCACGGAAATTAGGATCAGAAAAGACTAGTCTTGTCGGTAATTGCTCGTTTTTGTCACATTATTCATGAAAACGAGCTAACCTATACTAATCTTGATCCATCAGAATTATTTAAATCATCAATCACAAATCACTACTTAAATGCTTTTAGAGCTAAAGGTATTTAAAACTTCGTGCATCGGTCTGTTTCTGTCAATCATTTGATGACGTCAGAGACAGAATGATGTTTTAAATTTGTTTACCGTTAAAAGTATATTTAATTAGTAGTCTGTGGTGCAAGTGGGCCTTAAGGAGGTTGCGCTAAGGCAGTCCAAGAAATTCAAAGGACCTCAGTCAAAAATTAAAGTGTCGGCCAGAAAAAAAACTGCCGTCTTATGGGAAATGACCTCTTGAGCATTTTTTACTATTACAACGAATGTCTGCTCCCCCTGGCTGATTTGACATTGAAAATGCCAAAAATATTATTTTAATAACAAGTTTATATTATTATAGCAGGGTTAATTTTGAACTTTCGCTGTAATATGAAGTAAAATGTTATTTTCTCTAAGAAAATAGTACTAACCTACTTACTTTTTTTGGGTAACTAAAAAATTTGAATGATGTCCTTTTTTGTATGATTATAATTCTATAAATAAATATTTGTTACTGCCGAGACAGGACTAATCATATTTAAATCTAAATACAACCTGATACTGATATAAAAATTGCATAATTTCGCAGGCTACTTTGACACTTTCACCTTAAAATCTCACATTGATTGAATCATAAGATTAAAAGCAACATTATGCTGTAAGTGTTACTTAATTGATTCAGCCTATCGCAGTTCACTGTTGGACATAGGCATCTCCCCGGCTGCGCCACAACACCCATCCTCCACCTTCCGCATCCAGTCTGTCCCAGACACTTTTTTCATTAATTAATGTAAGTGTCCGCTATAATAAACCGTATTTTTAAAACTGTTTGTTCCGTTCCCACAGACAAACCGTGAAAACGGTTTTGCGAGACGGTTCAGTTCATAAGATAAGATTTTTATAAAGTAGTAGAAACATAATAATAATAATAAAGGTTGTCGCTCCATCAAGCTGGGAGACGTCCCACTCTACGTAAGCCGATACGCGAGCAAGGTTTAATTAGGTAATAGGTAATACGGGCTGTTGTCCGCAACTCCACGTCAATGCGCGTATTTTGCGTGCGGATTAATTATTATTAAATATTGTAATTAAGGTTTAATTACAATATTTTCTTTACACCCATATAATATAAGTACCAATAGTACCTACTGACAATATTTTTGAAGACAATAGAGAGAATTAGTCACCTACGTATTACATATTTGTAACAGTGCCTTAAAGGAACATCCTTGGGTACTTAAATGGGACTACGACTCTGTCTTTAGGCGCGGTATTGGCAGAAGTGTAGGCCTATCCAGGCTTATCTGGGTGTAATTTATGGGTCGCCAATAACATTTATTATTAGACAGAGTTGAGTTGTTTCTGGTCATCGTGAAGTCATAGCCACGTGTCAACATAATTATTAGTCAAATTAAACGGCTAACTTTTTAAAGTGGGTTGATGAGCAAGGCCCAGAAAGGAATACGCTTGTGGCACTATAATTACGGATTATACAATTCCAAAAACAAAAAAATTGCTAGGTTTGACAGATTTGGACATGAGTTTTATTCACTTCCATGAGAAAAATATTCTTAAACTCATTGAGCATAAGTACAAAGCTAACGCAAAAGGATTAAATATGATACGGACCTACACTAAAAAAGAATATACTTCTTGGAGAGGACTTTGGAACAGGATTATCGTTCTAGGCTTTAAGCGCATTTCAGACTACGTAGGTATACGAGTAATAGCATATAGGTCATAGCACAACAATATCGCTCGCCATACTTTTATTTAGAACTAAGTTTATGAAAGTGTGAACGTGTTCTAAATAAATGTAGGTATGGCGAGCGGTATTCTATATGCCTATAATATAGCGTACACTGAAATGAGCTTTATTCTTTCATTGTCAACCAATGTCAACCAACATTTCACAACTCCGTAATATCAAATTAAAGCACGCCAAAAGCCTATCCTACTATTAATATTAAGTATAAATGTGAAACTTTGTATGTTTGGTTCAAGCACGCAAAATCGTCTGAACGGATTTTGATGAAATTTGCCGCACAGTTTATAAACTGGGTTAGAATATTAGAGTACTTTTAATCCAGGCAGTATTTTGCAAATGATTGATAATTTTTTCTCTCTGGACCCAATTCTGAAGTCCACACAGACGAAGTAGCGAGCAGAAGCCAGTAAATCCATAAAATTCCGGGAATTTTAGTCTTTTACCACACACCACATGATCTAATTTGCTAAATACGTACATTTACTAAGAATGTATTATCTACCGTTTTGGTTTGGATTAGCCGGACAATTATTTTTATACTCTGAGCTTAATTTTCAAAATTTAGACGGGAATATTTATTTTCTTGTCTGTTTCATACTTTTTAGTTCTACGGGGGTAATTGCGTAACGGACTGACAGTAGGAATGGCTATCATTTTGACAGTTGAACAACATGTTGAGCAAGTCACACATTTTTCGAACATATGAAGCAATGGATTGGATTACCTTTATCCTTCAAAATGATTCAGATTGTTATTGAAATTGTGTTTGCTGTTCACTATTTCAGGTGTTTTTACTATGCTAGTGTTTATAATTAATTTTTCCTTTCATTCGACTTTATTTTTTTCAACATTTATTGTTCCACAGTTAAGGTTAAGTTTTTATTAATCATCATCTGTCAATCAATTTTGGATAACTTTTTACAGTTATCTTTCGTCGTCCCAATTATTTAGATTATTGAGATATCATCATCTGCTTAGCCTTTTTCCCAACTATGTTGGGGTCGGCTTCCAGTCTAACCGGATATAGCTGAATACCAGTGTTTTACATGGAGCGAATGACAACCTGAGCTCCACAACCCAGTTACTGGGTAATATGATATCTACCCCTTGGTAAGACTGGTTGTCAGACTTTTTGGCTTCTGACGACCCGTAACGGCTGTCAAAGATCCGCGAATGACAGCCGGGAGCAACTGCTTAACCTACTTTCCTTATTAATCATATGATTAAAATTTTAATTATGTTTAAGAACGTACAAAAACCAAAATTATTCAAACTATTTTGTTTGTCCTTCGCAAACAAATTAATTTGAGTTCAAACAAAAAATAAGTTAGCTCGTCAATAAGTACGATCATTGACACTTAGTAACTTAATTACTTGGGATGAACTTGCTGATCTTTTTAGTAGGTACCTATGAATAATAATTAGCACTAAATGCGGAGGTTGGTGAATATCAATACATGTCTTCGAATTTTTGGTTCTAGGACATGCCGGTTTCCTCGCGATGTTTTCTTTCACCGTTTTGTCAGTGGTGATAAAATTATTTGCACAAAGTAAAGCGCCTGGCTGGGTTTGAACCTACGACCCACGTAAGTCTGGGCCATTACCACTGGGCCACCACTGCTCTTCACGGAAATGGATCATAGCCAATTCCGTCACCACGTGTTGTCAAACATCACCAATTCGCAATACCATTTACAACCTCAAGGATCTACATAAAAGGTGTTGTGTAAGTTTGTCTCAAGTGACGTTTGCGCACATTGTCTCTGCCTATCCTGTTTTGGGTCAAGGCCTATTTCCGCATTTCAATGATTGAGGTGCGATACTGCCTGTTTCCCCTGCTGCCTTGGTATATTTGCAAACCTTGACCAAGTACGTATTACTATGTTTTCAAGTCAACAATAGTTTGGTTATGTGATTGTTTGTTTGGCTGATTACAATGCGAGGAATATAATAGGAGTACTTATAAAATTGTTACGGTTGAATAACGCTTCTATTGTTTCTGTTAACTGTTTCTGTTGTTTTGAATTGAAATAATTCAACTCCGCCTACTCGTTGCCAAATCGCAGTCTACTGACGGACAAATTCCAATGTACCCGTTCCAGTCTTCCATAATAATCTAATCAAATTCTTCTGCCTTCTTTAGGCGTTCGGTCCATCTGTGTACCAATAATCCACGTCCATTTGCGATTCGCTGTTTTCATTCTTAGATTCGTTTTATCATCATCATTGGCAGCCTTGTTTCACCCACTGCTGATTATAGCCCTCCTCACCTTTTGTGCCATGCTTCCCTGGTAAGGGCGAGTCCCATTCAGGTCTTCTCCGCGATCTTCTGTAGATCCGTCTGCGTGACGGGAATAAAACCTTAAATTACATGGTTTTAATAGCCTATTTCTCGTGGAAATGAACGACCATTAGTTATTTAACTTTTATTCATAGCTCATAGTAATAAAACCGTCCAAATATTCCCATAATTTCGGCAGCTGTGGTGGAAAAGTACCAGGGTCTCATTGTAGTGAAACCGCTGTCGGTTGACAATGATTTAAGTTACATCATTAATAGACCATCGTAAAGTCAACTGTATTTAGCATTGTGTTGTAATAGACTCGAAAAGTAGGTACAAACTACTTAATTGAAGTAGAACAATGACAGTAGGAACTGTCACTTTTTACCAATAAACATCATCTCCGGCTGGATAAGGTCTGGCTAATGTGGGTATCTGGAAGATAATCTTGTTCTTACTAATAAATAACTACTGATATTTAAATAATTTATGTTTTTTGAAGTGAAAACTTCTAGGCGCGTTGGGCATTTTTTGAGATGGGAAAAAACCATTGAACTCGCGCCACTGTTCTGCTGACCGATGCTGAAGATAGCATAATCAACCTATAATGTTCCTAATGCTAAGTCACGGGCCTCTTCTTCCTCTCTGTGAGAAGGAGTGGGCCATAATCAACCACGCGGGCCCGGTGCGGCTTGATGGATGTCACATGTCTTCGAATTTTTGGTCCTAGAACATGGCGGTTTCCTCACGTTCTCCTTCACCGTTCTGAGAGCAGTGGTGAACAACCTACAACACGTTAGTCGGGGCTGCTAGGTACTACTATTTCTCTCGAAGATATAAGAATCCATTGCTATTTGGACTTACTTATTTTGTCCGTCTGTTCTGTGTACCCCAACCTACAGTGAACTTTGTCCTCCGTGAATTTTCTCCCTAATGTCTGAATTATGTGAGTTTTTATTATGTTTCTCAAAGATATTATAAGAATGAACCCGCTGTAGGTACTCTAACTAAAATCGGCCTTTCGTAAACAACCGCGTCTAAAACTGAGGTGAGGTTTTCTCGTACATTTTCTCTTAAAACTTTGGTAAGCAACGAACAATGGGGTTCTTCACCCCTAGATAGTGCGACTTGCTGGTAGCGTCTGTACGCCAACTCTAGAGACTGTCTTGTAGATACAATTTTATCAATACAGGTGGTATAATATCGGAAAATAACTGTTACTTTTGCTACAGGACTGTTTGTTGTGACTTCAAATTCAGAATGCAATAATTGAACAAAGATAATAGATTGATAGATAAAAAAAGAAAGATAATTGTTGAAACAATAAACAGGGCAGTTTCTTTCTGCTTAGTTTCTAACGTCACCGTACCTATGCTTTTCATTTATTGATATTTTGACAGCTGTTTGACAAAATATCTACCAACTTTTTAATTAATCTTAATGATTGGGACGACGCGACGAAAGATAACTATAAAAAGTTATTCAAAATTTGTAAGCTCATTGTTGTACTAGGACTTAATGAGCTAACCATGAACGCAATAAACACATGACCTTATCTATTGTTTTGATAAAACTAAAATGGCAGAAATTGTTATAATATTATCGTATGACACTACATTATCTATGGTAAGGTTACACCATAAACAAGATACATTCATCTTGTGAACACCCCATGCAGTTTAATGTGATGCCATATTGTATATAGCCTTATTATTTTCAGGGCTTTTTAAGTTATACATTAGAGACTGATGGGTCGAAAATGGTTATTCATGTAGAAAATAATTAATTTTTTACATGAAAAACCGTTTGCGATCCATCAGTCTTTTGTCAAACAAAAAAACAAAACATTTGATTAATATTATTTTCAGGGTTTTTTGATGTGGGTAACAATTTAACAAATTAAGTACATAGATACTGATGAATCGATTTCATGATGATTTTTTCAGGTAGAAATTGTACCTATTAAGCGATGTTGTCTAAAATACACGAAATGTTAAATCTTTTGAGGGTGAAATTGTCTTACATTAAAATATAACCGTTTTAGCCAAAATTAAATCGAGATCATTCATGCTTAGAGTTGCGATAAACGACTACAAAACAGCTAATATAGCTAAACTGAGGGCAAATTCGTGTATTTCAAAGAACGTTCGCATTCTGACCTTTTTCAATCTGTCAAAAATATCTCTAATTTTCCTACATTTTTGATAAGTTTTTGACATTGATTGTCGCTGTGGTGAAATTGCGACTAGGTAATGAACGTTTTCTAATAACGGAAATTGGCCTTTAGCCTAGGCGATCTATTTTATATTATCATGGGAAACTTAGGTGAAGTGAGCTGTCATTCCACCTGATGATAGGAATTGACACTAATGACAGCTCACTTCAAACTCAGTTCACCTAAGTTTTCACGGTGAGATTTTTACAGAAAAACTTGACAGTTCTTATTATTTAACCCATATTCAGCCACTGGTCTGCTAGCTACATGTATATACTCTCCAGCAGGGTAATAAATTGCGTAACACACTAACAGTAGGAACGGCTATCATTTTGACAGTTCAACAATATTCATTGCTTTATTCACGCTGTTGAGCTGGCAAATTTTTCGAACATATGAAGCAATGGATTAGCCTTCAAAATGGTTCAGATTGTGATTGATAGCGTGTTACGCAAAGGGTGTAGCTTTGTTTGGAACATTTAGGCTATCACGTCAAAGCAGTCATTTCATCACTGCTGGATACATGTACCTACCTATCTGTCCTCATAAAATTCAGATTATATTAAGGCTCAATTCACACGGTCCTCATTATCACAATATACTGATGGGTTCACCTTGTGCCCACCCCCTTATGCTGAGGTCGTGTAAACACCCGATAAAACTAAATGACAGTTGAGGCTATGGCACGGTATAATTTTATACCATGGCTATAGGTAGGCCTTCTGTCACACCGTCGCGTAACAGAGAAATAACATGGCGAAATTATGGTGACTGTATTTCCTTCTTGTCAAAAATATGTGGTATTTTAAATGATTTTATTGTTGTTATATTATTTCCAGTAATATGATATTGAATGATTTTTCGTATAACTTCTTCGTCTTGGAGCATTTGTTTGAAGGCCTGGTTTTTTGTGGGATAAAATAAACTAAAGCGTAGTGACGTATTTATGTTGGTTTCAGCCAGATTTTTTTACGTCAGAAATTCAGAATATTATTTTGCTCTCCATTAAAATTTATTTATAAACGATTATCAAAATTAAGTGACCTCTAAACGTCAAAAATGTATGGGTCAGTGGGTTGTCTTAGATGGTTAAGCAGTCGCTAATCACCACTTAACTTTAAGCAACGTTTATGAATAAAGGGATATAGCTATAAATATTTACAGAGTGTAGTAAAATTGTAGTTTCTGTACAAGTTGATTTCAATAATCGTGAAAACATTTGATATGAAAACTTTTAATAGGTTTGCCTTCCTCCCTACGCGGGTTTGGAGTCTATCAGACTCTTTCCTTGTAACTTATTTTCCATCTGACCCAAATTATACGCTAATAAATTTCCAGTCCGGTGTAACAGCGTCCCTTCAGCAAATAAGTCAGACGTTACAGTAATTGACCCCGGTTGCTGAGAATTCACCCGTACAGGGTTACTGCACAACACAGTCTTACACTGAGCGAGAGTTATAAAAGCTTAGCCGTTTTTCTTGGAATTTTCCGCAGTTCACTCGTCTTTTTACTGGTTTTGTTGTTTGATTTTTGCTATAAGTTCCGTATGATTTTGAGTGATAAATTAATTAAATATCTAGCAAAACGCAGCAACATACTTTGGGTTTTAATTGGATTTATAAGTCTTCATCCTTATCATCATGATCATCATTAGTGGCCTTGTTTCACCTACTGCTAAGAATAGGCACAGCATTACCAGGGTAGCACAAAAGAGACCCCTCTCTTTTGTGCCATGCTACCCTGGTCTGTGCGATTTATAAGTCCAATACGTAGACCTTAACAGAAGCTTATTTGAGTTTAGGCACCTAGGAAATGGGTACAAAACACGGTACAAAATATCAACTTAGTGACCTGCTATTTGGAGCAGACGTTAACTCCCAGATCACGCTAGGAAGAATGATCAAAGGCCAAGACGTCACACGAGGCATCGCACAAACAACATACTTAGGCTGGCTACTATGCCACATGTCAAAACTACAAAATCACAACGCAACGTGGTGTTGAACAATCTGGAGAATAAAAAACAGTTTTGAGTTCCCAAAGATATCAAAGACCGAGCCGATTTCTCAGTGGAACTCTTCATGTAAATCAAAGACATTTAATTCATTTGAAGTACAAGCAAGTTTTATTTAATAACTAACGAAATTCAAACCGTACACGATGCAGCGAGTATTATTGATCTCAATGAATTGGAAGGTTGATTAGGATTGATAAAATTAATCGCTGATCAAAATTTATAATTGTTATAGTTGAAAGTTATATTAAATTTTAACGGATACGAAGGTCACCGGGCCATCTAGTAGTAAATAATTTTCAGAAAAATAGTGTTCAACTTTTTCTGGGGTATTCGCATGATACGAGGCATATAGGCTCTCAAATGAGAATGGTTTATTTTCTTCTTGTGTTCAAACATCTTTGGCCAAAAATTCAGCTGCACGAACTCCACTTACTGACGTAGTCCTAAATAAGATTATCAGCGTACATGTGACAGCATGTGGCGCAAGATCGAAGGTGGGCCATTGTTTGTGGGAAGGCGCCGCATACGTAGCCCGTCAGTGATCCCTCATCTGTGGAGATTGTCTCTGCTCCGGTCGACTTGGGTTCGAAGTCTGTAACATATGGCTAGGTAAGTACGTAAAAATACTAATCACTCAAAAACGAGAAAGTGACTGCCCACTGCACAGTACGCCAGACGAACATCTAGTAATAGCAAATGAGCAAAATTACGTTTTATTTTTTCGACAGACTAGATACTAAAAGTTGCGTTGGCGAGATGATCCAATCCACTTACCTGTAATAAGTTTATAACTCAATAATAACACTATCTTCTAAGACACTTTCGCTCAGGAAGATGATGTTACTATTTACAACTTACAAGCACTAAAAACTACTTACGATCTTATTTATAAAAGGTTCATGAGTCAACTGAACTCTAAAGTTCACAGTTTAAGAGTACAACCGAGGACAGGTCAGTGACCTCTCAAAATTGATTCAGTATATAAACAAATCGATCATTCACACGTACTATGTATCTATTGGTTTAACTTAACTTGCTTGTTAGATAAGTTAATATTAGCTGTTTAGATACTTGTTTAAGACTAATTATACTTCAATGCACACGTGACTTCTATTTTTAGAAGTTTGCTTTTGCATATTAAGTATGTTAGCTGATAACAAATATCTGCTATAAATTGATGAAATGTTTGCCAAACAGCGTACTTGCGTAACATACTAACAGTACGATTGGCTTTAATTTTGACAGTTCAACTACATTCATTGCGTTGTTTACATTGTCTAGCAGACAAATTTTTCGAACATTATACTTCTAAGAAGCAATGGATTTGCAATATATTTCAAAATGATTCAGATTGTGGATGATAGTGTTACGAAGGTGCTGGTTTGCCAAACAGTTTTTCTCCGCGGGAAATGAAGAGGACTATCATAAATGCAATGGAGAGGGCAATAACCGATATAGCCCCAAAATTGCCAAACTTTAGTGGCAGTGGGCAGGGCACATTGCTCGCAGAACAGATGGCCGATGGGGCCGAAAGGTTCTGGAGTAGCGACCGCGTATTGGAAGACGTAGCGTTGGAAGGCCTCCTACAACGTGGACGGACGACCTTGTGAAGGCCGCAGGAACCGGTTGGATACGAGAAGCACAGAACTAGTCGAAGTGGAGGTGCTTGGGGAGGCCTATGTCCAGCAGTGGACGTCTTTCGGCTGAAATGATGATGATGATACCTACTAATATTGAAAGTGGTAAAATTTCCGGAATTAACAGTCGGATTTGAAAACAAATTTTTTGGTGTTTTGTAGCCCAAATCTTGAGGAGAACTATAGACCATTTAACATGACGCTATGACCCTAAGGAGCCGACCAAAAAAAAAGTCTGAAAGAATGCTACGCGAAAACGAAATAATAGCGCGGGCAGGCGACGCGATGCTATAGGGTGTGTCGGGGGTACAAGAAATTTCACACAGACGAAGTCGCGTTCAGAAGCTAGTAGTAAATATTTATTTATTTTTTTACCATTTATGTACACACATATAAAACAGACAAGAAAAAAAATGGAACAGAAGAATAGGTACAAAGGTGATGCTTATTTCATAAGAAATCTCTTCCCACATACCTGCGATAGCGTCTGAAAGAGTATAGGAGACAAAAAAAATTACACAAAATTTAAAACAATTCACTTAATAAACTAGACAACCATTATGAGAATATACTTACATACATACAAATAAACATACATACTTCTAAATTAAATATCACTAGAATGTTAATTATAACGTAATCAAAATAATAAATACACACACATCTATGATAAAGTGGAAAGATAGTGTTCTTTCACTCTTCTTTTAAAAACTGCAACAGTTTGGCAGTCCCTAATTCCACAGCCGAACCGCAATTCAAAGTATTTCACAAATACATTTCTCACATCAAAAACAAGCTATTACTTGCTCAATAATTCAAGTTAATGTTTCGTAACACATTAATTTGTTTATCAGCAGACAGTTTTTATACCTACAAAAAACGGCCTCAAGTTTAAAAACAGTTTTTATGCATAACAGTAACGGTTTCTTATATAAATAACTTTGTTATCTTAACACTTCATGTTTATTTATATACATACGTCGAGAGAAAGATAAAATGGATTCGGGAAATACAATATTGTAAAACAATTGGATTTTCTTGTAACTAAGTATTATGCTATAGTTGTTGCGTCTTAGCATAGCATTATAGGTCATTGCCCTTTCCCTAATATCTCTCCGTAGGAATCCAAACAATAAAAGTAACTATGTTTCGTAATTGGAACATGCTGATCACGATAGATATTGATTCAGGACGTTAACGGACTTTATTTCAGTTTTCGAAATAAAAAAATGCTAGAAAATGTAAAAATGTAAATTGCAATGCTAAAACGCCATAGCTGTAGTCTTTTTTATGTATTATTCATCTATTTATTTAATACTTCAAGCACAAAAATGTACAGAGGCGGACTTAATGCCATAGGCAAGAGATAGTAGTGATAGTAGTAGGTAGGGGGTTGTGGTGGTAGTGATAGGGAGGATAGAGGCGATCGGCAGCGGCGGCGACCTCTCGCGCCCGGCCCTGGTCCAAGCCATGGTCCGGGGCGAGAGGGAGTGGGAGGCAGTCACCTCCTTCTGCGAAGCAGTCATGCTAGCGAAGGAGGTGGCGGGATGGGCGAGGGAGAGAGCGGAGAGAGCCGCCCGTCCCAGCCGCCGCGGTAGACGCCCCGGGCGTCGAGAGCCGCGTGACGACTCCCGGCCACCGTAGGCGCGGGCCTGCGGATAGCGAGTAATGGGTAGCTCGCCGTCCGATCAGGACCAGGCCCGTGCCGGACGGCGCGTATGTGTTCCACGCGCGCCTCAAAGAGATGTCAGCATGTAAGGAGGGGCCCGACAGGGCCGAAGCCTGGCGGGGCAGCGGGATTGTCCGAAAGGGTTACCGCTGCCCCGGAACATAAAGGGCTAAGAAAGGAACACGGATGGGTTTTAGTCAGTAAGAGTCTGACACTCCCTTCCGCTCCACCCAGAGCGAGAGGGGTCATTTGATGATTTCCCATCCTTAAAAAAAAAAAAAATAAAAAAAAAAAAAAAAAAAAATGCCATTTCTACCAGTCAACCTTTGGGTGATGCAGAGACAAACAATGGACAAGCAATGGCAATCATGAAAATTAAGGAATAAATATTTTAAATATAAAGATACACATAGACCTATATAAAATCGCTGTGTTTCTTTTTTTCTAGAACTCATAAAACTCATAAAAAGGGAGATGTGTGTGTACGTACAATGGACATAGACCTCTAATTAACCCTTTGGGGATTACAGGCGTGATTTTATGTTACGTGCTAAATAAGGAATCAGCGGGGTAATTGCGTAACACACTATATTAAGTAGCAATGGGTTTCGTTTTGACAGTTCAACAACATTCATTGCGTTATTCACGTTGTTGAGCAGACACATTTTTCGAACATATGAAGCAATGGATTAGCAATATCCGTCAAAATGATTCAGATTTAGATTGACAGTGTATTCGGCTAGAAGCACCAATCACCATGTTCATTAATATTATGTAAAGAAGCATCAACCCGCACTGGGCCCGCGTGGTGGGTTATGATGGCACACTCCCCTCACAGAGTATTAGAATATGAACATAAGTAAACCTAACTTCGTTGTTCCTGAACGATTCGCGCGCTCCTTATAATAGGTAATAATTATGTTTCTCAACGATTTTTTATTTTTTCAGATTTCCTTGTTCGGTTGTTGTAACCGTTTCTCATAAAATAATTGTAAATACGTTATATCTTATTGTTTCGTTACATAAGGCCTGTGTCCCAGCAGTGGGAGTATTATAGGTTGCGAAGAAATAAAGCAAAGATGAAACCAAAACTCGTGGCCGACCTATGCAAGGCCGATGTTCACTATCTTGGTACCAGGAGTACAGACACACACAGCACGTGTTTGATGTCTTTTTATTACGGTCATCGCGTTCAACACTTCAACCAGATTAGGTATGTCACTAGGGATTTGGTGCTATTTATGTGTATTTTATTTGCGTACAATGAATCTGATAATAAACGGTATTTTTGGCGCCTAATTTAGGAAGTTAAGTAGGTGAGATATACTATATGTAACAGCTTTTGGGAGTAGGTCAATAACAAATCCATACTTCTGTCAGGTATGATTGATGTACCTATTTGTGAAAAATTCATTTCAAAGAAATTCATATTTTTTAACTGTCAAAATGAGCTAAAAGCTTTTGCTTTTTTTAATAAGCCAAATACGTCAACATCTGCCTAGCCTTTTCCTAAATATGTTGGAGTCGGCTTCCAGTCTAACAGGATGCAGCTGAATATCAGTATTTTACATGGAGCGACCTAACGACTGCCTATCTGACCTCCACAACCCAGATACTGGGTAATACGATACCCCTTGGTAAGACGACTGGTCGTCAGACTTTTAACACAGTGTCCCCACAGGCCTCCTCGCTGCGAGTGGGAGTACGCTGTAATCTACCACGCTGACCCAGTGCGGGTTGGCAGATGTCACAGGTCTTTAATTTTTTGGTTCTATTTACCGTTGTGAGATCTGTCGTGATGATGAAATTATTTACATAAAGTAAAGCGCCAGCCTGGTTCATGGTGGGACCTGGGAATGTGAACCCTGACGGGAAGTGCAGGTTAGTTCACAATTTAACGATTTGACATGGATAGATGACGCAGTATTGGCCTTTATCGACAGTTAACAATCTCGTGTGATAGAATAAAGCTAACGGTGTGGTGTGTTCACAATCATACGGTTACATAGATATGTATAGGTATATGTTGCTTGTTGTTAGTTTACAAATGTGAACCGTGCATACTTAGTGTACCGAGTACATTAGCACTGAAACAACTGTAATAATAGTGAGATAAGGGTTATTACCAAATTGATAACTTAACCTAGGTATAGTTCAATATTGGACAGATAAGCTCAAATTAATTAGATAAGGAGCTTAATTTCAGATTTATGTTCGAAGGTTTTGTTTGATGGTGAACACATACATGGCGTGATACAAGGGCTGCCTACAAATCAGTGCAGTATGTATTTAGGTGCTAAAACTAATAATAAAGTTAAAGAGTTTGTTTGTTTGTTTGAACGCGCTAATCTCTGAAATTACCAGTGGGATTTACAAGATTTTTTTCATTTAATAGCCCAATTCTTGAGAAAGGCTATAAGTTACACGCTATAGGCTAGGAGACTCTTAGGAGCTGGGCAAAAATAAAAAGTCATAAGAACGAAGTAGTAGCGCGGACAGGCGATGCGATGCGACGGGATGAAACAAGAAATTTCACGCGGACGAAGTCGTGGGCATGAGCTACATAAATAATAAAAATGAAATGCTGTTCGTTAGTAAACGCATCACTTGAGAACGGCTGGACCAATTTGGTTATTTTTTGTGTCTAGGTAATTCGGGAAACTGAACGTTCAATTTTCTGTGGGATTTTTGTATGAATTATTAAAATTTTGACAGGACAACGTTTGTCGGGTCAGCTAGTTTATCAATAAATGTGAAGACTTACAAAGGGTTACTTAAAATGGTTCGAAACTAATTATTTAATTTACTGAGAGTCAATTTACTGACCAAAACATAATAAGAAAGAAAGAAAGAATAAAGTTTATTTGTACGTATATTGATAGGTACTAATAATATACACGCATAATCTACTTTCCACAAAATTTTTTTTTCTATGTTCAATTGTTCTTGAAACATTATGCACTATGAAAATGGCACTAGTTCCGTTCCATTTCAGGGTCTATCACTTTTAGAAATAACTTAACCTAAGTATTTCAGACCTAGACATATTATTATTACATTGTAAGTACATTTGACATCCCTACTCTAGGCGATACATACGGTATCACCATTATTAATGTTTTGGAGTTCCGCTAGCTTTGGCTACCGTGTTTAGCAAGTAATACAGACGCAATTTGTTATTCTATCCACCAACAAGTGGGGATAACCTCTTCCTTGTTTTTCGGATTTTCCTAACCTTGCATACATAGATGTACAGTCAAAAAAAGAGATGGATGTTCTCGAATAAAATTTTATTTTATTAATAGAAAACAAACAGCTCATTTATCAAATTAAATTTCAGTCGACAGCATCCATCAGTTTCTTATTAAACTTCAACTATATCCGACGATCCTGCATACTAATTTCTTTTGTTGACTGTACCTTGTACTGATTACTCTACTATTTAATTGCACCGGTATCACCATTCCTGTAATGCCCAAAGGATCAGGCAGAGGTGTACTTACTTTACACCCAAATTTCGCCAGTTTTATGTTTTAGTCCCACGTTTTGCCATCAACCGAGCAAGTATTCAAACTCCGGGCTGCTACTGACAGTTCAAGTTCAGTTCATTGTGTTATTTACGTTGTTAAGCAGACAAATTTTTCAAACTTATGTAGCAATGGATTAGCAATATCCTTCAAAATGATTCCGATTGAGGCCGTCGTCGTTTGTTACAAAGCCCAAAATTAATTTCGCTCATCACTAACCCGTATCGTCACGTTTCCCCGAATTAGTTACAAATCAATATTTATTATTATATAATCAGCAATACCAGATACCATTCTTTCTACACATGATTCCAAATGTGCTATAGTGATAGATACCGTTTGTGGCTGCTTGCCAAAAACGTGAGCCATCCATCTAATTCCATTTTTCCAACACATTTATTTTACTTGATTTACTAAAACGTCTGTCTCCACAGTTTTGGTTTGTGTCTAAATACACAGGTTAATGGATGCATAGTTTTGTTTTGATTTGTTTTTGCTTATTTTCTGCGCAGTATTATTCAAATAGCACCTAATAAACCTACAGCAATTATCCGCATATAATTATATATTTATCCGACACAACTGGGGAGAGATCAGGCGCAGGACTAACGGCCTAACGGACTATGTGAGTGAGGGAAGAGAGAGTGCACCTGTGTATGCGCACTCCTGCACTATAATATTTCCCGCGTTGAAGAATTGAGATTGGCAGTAGTTTGGAAACATGACTTACTGCAAAAAATCAGATACCTACATACGGCGGTATCTTATTTCCATTCAAAATAATTATGTTATTTTTAACGTTATATGCTCGGTTATTTTATACAAAAACGAATCGTTTTGCTTCATTTTAACTAATAACGGTCCGTAAATTGTAAGAATCGGCCATTACTTTGGGTAGTCGTATTTTTATTTTTTACTCCTTTCAACCGATCACAGCAGCTTAAAATTATGAGTTTTGACAGTAGAATTACTGAGTAAAGACTAGGCTCACAGAAAGCAGTGGCATTCTATGCTGCAGGTGTCTCTAGGCGGCAGCAATCGCTTTCCATCAAACGAGCATCGGGCTATTTGCCATTTTTTTACGAGTACATAAAAGAGAAATACTTGATACTTGTTATCCACAGACCCTTATCCCACATTATCAACAAATTATTAAGATAACCAACTGACAATCGATCGTTTGAGTATGCACGATGGATAGTAAGTACGAGTACCTAATCACTTTGATGATATCATGTCGGTAATATTTTGAACTGTCTGTATTTTGAATATTCCATACAAATTAATAAATTGTACAAATACTACTGTGTTGGTGAAGCTTGTTAAAAAAAAGGTGTAAAACTGGATACTGGCCATATTCTCTAGACTTTATTAGACCTTTCCCGACATCTAACAAGAAAGTAATTTTCCATTTTCTGTCTTCGATCATTTCCAGTAAATAAAAACATTCTGATGAAAATGTACCTACTAGGAGTACAGACACGCCTACAAATCGTGTAAAGTAACTTTTAATGACTATAACGCTAATTACAAGTCGGCGTGTATGCTTGTTGAATATGGTATGTGATGTCCCCCGGTCCTTGAGAAGTTATTAAGTAATTAATCGAGTGAAAAACATCTTTGAAAGCTTGGTAATTATTAAATGAAAAATGATGGTGAATATAACTGATGAGCTGAGTGTCCCTGCAATGGAGATTTTTGCCCTTTTTGCTCCGTAGGAATCCACTAGATACGCTTATAAGCAACTAGTTTCATCTTTCTGACTGACCGACTCCTTTTTCTTCTTCTTCACGTCATCAGCTTGAATTCGGCCACTTTAACAGCATTATCGTTGGCCTCTCAAAGGTCTTCCGTATTGCAGGTGTTAGTGCTCAGAGAGCAAGACGTAAGAGGTGGGGCATAGTCTGCGATGTGGCTCCACAACCGCACTGCTGCTTTTTTCTGTACCACCACCTGACCAAGTTGTGCCTGCAGCGCCCCACCAAGTCGGTTATGTGATTTCCAGGTATGGTAGTTGGTAGCCCGCTGGAAGGAGGAGATGTTTAAGAAGTCACAATTTTAATCATGCCGCACTAGAGCTATTGTCATGTAGTGGGATGGTCGACTTGAGGAAGCTGTTACGGTACTTCAGTCTGCCCCCGACTTCGTTACTCTTGCTTTAGCTTTTCATTGTGGCAATTAATAAGCAATTTCCCTTTGACAGACTCCTTGACAGTTCAAAAATGCCTGTAAATGGTTTAACTGAAATGAATTCTTCGAGTTGGAGTTTAAATTTGATGCTAAAGGTTTTTACTTTTAAGTATGTTTCGGGTATGTCTACGTGGTAACTTAGATGACTCATACGCAAAGTCGTCTTGATCAAAATATTGACATTACCTCTGATTCTCGGATTTTGCCTCCATTGACTTAGTAAGCCGTAGTTTTGTCAAGGATTTGTAAATATTGTCATGTCAACGTACAATCGTAGGTACAGGGCTAGCGCATCTTATTGTGGTGAAACAATGATATTTTAATCGTTTTTTAATACCGATTTTATATCGTGCTAAGTACCTAAATAAGTACTAAAAAGCCGTGCACGAAATTGACAGAAACGTTCACAATGTTTACAACATCATTTTACAAGAAACTATGTACTTTTGATTTTGAAAATTAAAAAATATCATCAAGATAATTTGCAGGTTGCTTTAACAGTTTTTTCGATTTCTATCCAAAATATATAGGTAGGTAGGTAGCTGAAAAATTGTGTTGAGAAAGCCACTTTTTATATCCATTATCTGATGCTGGATGTGTATTTTTTCCTTTTATTTAGCAAAACCTTCAAAAAAAAAAACAGCTGTATTATACAATAATTGAGAGCGCAAAAGTGACCAAACTATTGTCAGGTCACAGGTGCTGTGAGTGCTGTAACTGACACGAATACTTTGCGCCACGAAAATTGTACTTTTATAGTCACACAGACCTTTAAGTTTCATATAGGTATTTCAAGATTCCTCACAATTAGATAAGAAAAAGTTAAAAGAGCGTTTAATATTTTTTCAAAGCGGTGAAGACAAACATCGTGAGAAACCGGCATGTCCTAGAACCAAAAATTCCAAGACATGTTACTTTTACCAACCCGCGTGGCGAAAGGTACACATATTAAAGCGCTTGTCTGGGTTCGAACCTACGACTGGGCTACCACTGTTCTCTTGTTGTGTAGTATCAACAAAAATACTTAGGTAAGTAGCACCCCTTTTTTTTTTTTTTTTTTAGGATGGGAAATCATCAAATGACCCCTCCCGCTCTGGGTGGAGCGGAAGGGAGTGTCAGACTCTTACTGACTAAAACCCATCCGTGTTCCTTCCTTAGCCCTTTATGTTCCGGGGCAGCGGTAACCCTTTCGGACAATCCCGCTGCCCCGGCAGGCTTCGGCCCTGACGGGCCCCTCCTTCGATGCTGACATCTCTTTGAGGCGCGCGTGGAACACATACGCGCCGTCCGGCACGGGCCTGGTCCTGATCGGACGGCGAGCTAGGTAAGTAGCACCCCTCAAAGAATCAGTTATCGAGTTTTTCGCGAACTCATCCATGATTATTTACCAACAAGGCGTCATCACCACTATTTCTCAGTACCTGTCCGTATCGAGTGGGCATCTCAGAAGCGGGCTTCGTGCATATAATTGACCAAACAACGCTTACGAGGAAAATGGACAATGAAATAATATTCTTCATTATTCTCAAAGATTGCTTTCTTGGTTCGCGAAGGAAAAACAGTGTAAAGTGTATGTGATGGTTACTCGGTATCCGGGAGTAACAGGAATGCAGAAAGTCGTAGGTGATTGTTATTCCGTAGTTCCCTGCTGGGATAGCTCTAACAACAGTCTTTGAGTATGTACCAGCGCGCAGCGTAGTTACTTTGGTATCTACTTATTTCTGTCCACCATGTTTTTCTTAAACAACGCTACTAGGAACCCATAGAATTATAGGGATCTATCATGGCATGACTATTAATATAGGTTTGCATTGTTATTTTGGAGCTTTGTTTGCAGTAATTTCTTACATAACGATTCTTTGAAAATGAGCCATAATTACTGACGTACTTCATGTTACGTATTTATAAAGTAAGTTTTTCCATCCATCATGGCTGTACCTTCCAGAGAATTCTTCAAAGTCATCTTGGTAATCATAAAGTACAGTGTTACTAATAGTTGGTGACAAGTAAATATGTTGTTTGCTTAGTAAAACATACGCATTATGAACATCAACGAGGAGGCATTAACGTTTGGAAAATCCTCTTTGCTTAAGGCAAAGATTTGTAATCATAATTATTTTCGTAATTTTGACCTTCCTTGGAATTCTGATAGCCTGGTTTCTGTTTTTCTCACTTATGATTTCAAGTTACATATTATGCTCCTGCCTTTTGCTTAGGCTATTTGGGGTTGACTATTTCTTTTTTATGCATTTGTAGCAGTCGTTATCTTAGTAAGTATTTAGTTTATATATTTTTTATTTTTGGCCAAAATGACTGTAGTAAATCTTATTATTCACTTAAATTTAAATACCGCTTCGTTGTGGATGTCAGAAAATATCCTATAGCAACGACGTTCTACCGGTATTAGGGATGGACTATCCGTGTCCCAATTAAATCCGTTCAGTCGTAATCTGGAGCATATATCCAGATAAACACAAACATTCAAAAAACTATATTTTCTGCATCAAACTTTTTCCCGCACCTCGTAGCAATTTTTTATTTTTCAAAAATATTCGATTACAGTTTTGACTTCGTTACTATTTTATTATAATTATGTATAGATTTAATTCGCCAAGTTTATTTTTATATCAAGCTAATAAACTAACACATTGATTATCTCTTTTAAATTAGTATTGGTCAGACGGTAGACGTACGTAATCTGTCTAATAATGAACAGCTATCAACTGCTGATTCATTAAACATTTATCACCTCTGCCCTCTCGTATTATCGGGCAAAAACTTACCCAATATTTAAACACGCTTCACATTATATTTGTGACACAGTTGACACAAATTATACTTATCAACACTATTAAGTAATCACAAATAACAGGAATAATAATAATAAATAAAACGGGCATAGTACAGAAGAAACCGTAACAGACATCTCAGTGGGATAACTGCAATGGTATTAGGGCTTCAGCCACTTGTTGAGGGTGCTCAGTGCACTTACAACATTTCAGATTATTAAATTTCCAAGTAGGTAAATGACGCAACCAGACCTGGCGGCACCAGTCGATGATTAAGTCCTCCCATATCTATAAAAGCCAATTATTTTTAAAAGAGTAACCGTGGAGTTTCTTGCTGGCTCTGCTCCATAGGAAACGACCAATTGGAATAGAGCACAGCGTCCACTTTGCTTCTTACATTTCATAAGCGCGAAATCAAAGCGATAAATTGAAATCTCTTGAACGATAGGTATTCAAGCAGACACGCACAGCAATCAAGCCCGCTGTTTGTGTGACCCCAACATCCTCGAAGAGGCTGAAATTAAATTACCTACTGACCAGTCTTCGCTTTAACTCAAAGGCAAGGTATAATAATATAATTAAAGGTTTTGGTAATGATTCCCTTCTGTTATTTGTAATAAAATTTTCCATACCGGCCTCTTTGTTGATATTGCGAAGGAAAATTTCCAAAGGACTTACCTATAACTAAAATTATAGCTTAGTTAATAAGATGTCATCACTAAATAAGTATAGAGCATCATCTCGTAATGGATGTCGTAATAAGTTAATAAGAAACGGTAGAAGGAGTGTTGGCAGACCAATTATAGCCAGATGATTGGGTGGACGACCTACAGAAGACCGCTGTAAAGACATGGATGAGACTCGCAATACCAGGGAAGCATGACACAAAAGGGAGGAGGGCTATACTCAGCTGTGATTTGAACAACGCTGCTAATGATGATGATTATGAAGGTATTAAAATTACAGCGATTTTTTTAATCCGTTCAATTTATAGGTCTATAACATAGGCTTGTTTAATTCCAGTTTTGAAACCTGACTTAGGTTTCAGCACTGGAATTAAATAAGCAGATGTTTTGTAGATGAAAATAATATATATTATGTGCAACATGTTACACAATACTTTGATCGACAGATGGATTAAAGCTGACATGCACTTAAAAAATAAATAAATTGAATGTGTATAAAAAAGTGATGAATGAACACGATTATAATTAATAACTTGTGTAGTTACTAAGTTTTTACTTACGAATTAAATTCATCAGGAGATAATGAATGAATGATATCATTGCTACAAATGTTACATCACATACCACGTTCAAGTAGGTAAATTTTTCTAGAAGAGAACATAGTAGACGGGGCAAAATCATGATAAAGTGAACGAGCTATGGCATTGAGGAAACTAGGATATCATGCAGCAGTTGGACAGACGATAGGTCCCAAATAGGGTCGCAACTAACACTCGGAAGCGCAAACTTATTGGGTAAGCACAATCAATCATAATTTTAATTATTTTGAAATATATTGCCAATCCATTGCTTCATACGTTCGAAAAATTTGTCTGTTCACCTTTTTAGAACATTTGAAGCAATGGATTAGCAATGTGTTTCAAAATCATCCAGATTGTGATTGTGTATGACACTATCCACTACTACACTACTAGACCAGCCGATCGATTCTGTAAAAATATTACCAAGAAAACTTAGCTGATGTGAGTTTGTTTTTGCTAGGAATTTACGCAATTGACAGCTCACTCCACGGCCACTTCACCTAAGTTTTCACGGTGAGATTTTTACAGAATAGCACTGCTGTTATTCTACTTGATGTTGAGGATTGGCACCATTGACAGCTTACTTTACCTACAGCCCATTCACAGTTATTTTACCTCCGAGTTTGCATCACTGTCAAAATCACAGTGATCTTTATTGTCGTTGCAATAAGGTTGCTGTTGGATTGTTGCCATTCGGGGGTTGCGGAAGGATCGTACGTTCCCGCGACCATTCACGAGTGTTATGTTGGTGCCCGAGCGCAGGAGAGGGCAGTAAATTAAAACGAGCGCATTAATTACTCACTACTTTTCTTTCAACTACCCATCTACCTACCATAATAAAATATACCTACCTACTCAAAATAAAAACTCAAGTTAATGAAAAATATTTATACCGCGACTTTTGCGGCAAAAGATTATTATCTAACAATTTTATTTGCAGCTGTTTTTATACTTTCTGGAGTTTAATTCACATCGCTATCGGTGTCTATTCCCATTATTTTTTACTTTCCTTGCTAAATATGAAGTAAGTATCAAAGTTTTACACGTTTTTAATGGTACAAAATGCGCGTTATTTGTTTTTTTCTCACCATTTCGGTTTTATTCAGCCGATTTTCATTTTCAGCAAGTATTTTTTTAATCTAATGCATACATTTTATATTAAACTTAATGGGAGAGGTCTCCCATTGGGTAATTCATCTGTGGAAAAAAATTCATTCAAAAATTCATCTGTGGTAAAATTATATCTACTTAAATAAAAAAATAAAAAACAGTGCATTAATGAAAAACTGTGATATTTCATATATAACATTTCTGCACTGTTTTGGTTCTAAGCAAAAAATACGTCCTTTATGATCGGTTCTGTAGTGATTAATGATAACATTATTATGTAGTTGAAAGAAAACAATATTAAATAGAGTTCTTATAAGCTGTCAATAGACCGGTAGTCGGAATGAAAGACATAGGTAGATGAGGAAAACGCGGTGTAAAATTTCAGACGAATCCTACACCGGTCCACGCAGTGAGCAATCGTAATGATCGAGATAACTCCATGAGAAACGAGGCCGTTGCCCTGCAGTGGCAAATTTATAGGGGTAGTTTTATATTGACAGTTGTAGGTTAATTTACTTCGTAAGCCTCATGCGTCACTACTTTGTAGCAGAAACACATAGAGTTCAAACTCTCTAAGCTACCAAAAAAAAAAATACAATGTAGGTAACTAGGTATTTCCAAACAAATCAATCAATAAAGGAATATAAAGGAGTCTCGGCGAAAGTCTATGGACATTTGTGTACTATACCTCATCTTTACCCTTATTAAAAGTGGCATTCAAATCTGACCAGGCATTTTTTTTTCTTTTCAAGGCCGTCAGAACCCGTTGGATGCGAGAAGCACAGAACCGGTCGAAGTGGATATGCTTGGGGAGGCCTATGTCCAGCAGTGGACGTCTTTTGGCTGAAATGATGATGATGATGATGACACTTTTATAAAGTACAGGATGGATTTGGTTTGGTAGTAAGTACGCACGGCTACACTGCCCTCGTAACAGCAAATGCAGTACTAGCAAAATGGCGGTTTCGAGAAAAACGCATTTAAGTGTATTTTTTCAATCTCTACTTTAACTGATATAAAACTCATATGTTTTGTTACGATAAAGGTACACAAAAGTACAAAAAAAAATCTACGTATAGCTTGTCATTTTTGACAAAAATGGAAAATCGTAAAAATGTCGATTACTGCATTTGCTATTACGAGGCCAGTACAGATCAAGCAATAGGTACATAACCAGTAGGTATAAGCTGACTTCTGATTGTGCGATAAACCTATACAATCAGCTAAAACTGGAAATGTATAGCTTGATGTGTCGCCGTGTGTACCTTAACCGTTGTAGCTATAGGAAAACATTATTCTGGAGATTTTCGTTAACTTTTTTAAACAATCTGATCTGCAGAGTAACACCTGCCCTTGAGAATCCAGTAAATTCTTAAAGTATATTTTTCTCAAAATTGCAGGGTCTGATTTTGCTACCCTTTTGCACTAGAGTGTAGATTAGGTATCACTTACAGAAAATATCAAAACCATATTACTATTGGTCCATAGGCCAGTTCCTATACAAAATCGCCCAGTCTCGTTTCTGCCACTTCTTCAGTTACATAACTCTGTTACATATACAATTAACCTACATTACATAATTTTTAAAACAGCAACGCAGCAGTTACCTAAGCAATGTTTATCTCAATTAATAACGAAATATGTAATAAAATAATGATTACTAGTTTGTCTAAAAATAATCACTTCTAGGCTGCAAGTATTAAAATGTATGAGTCTAAGAGAGCATTTACACTATACAGTATCGACTGTTGAATAGAAAGAAAAATCGTAATAATTTTAAACTAATCGGTACTTACACCTCCACTCACTCTCACCTCACTATCTATCTATCACAGTGAGTGTGTTAGGGTGGAGGATTAAGTAAAAGTTCCGAAAAACTCACTGTCTTTTTTTTTGCCACAGTCTAATTCTAAAATTATTTCTGTACTCGTAAGTACTCGCCACCAGCATGCGTGTATGAGCAGAGGGGCAATTCTCGTAATTTTAAGAACGTTCACAGTCTGATCTCAGTCCCAATCTGTCAAAAACACCTCTAATTTCCCTACATTTTTGGCAAGTATTTGACATTGATCGTCGCCGTCGCTGAGATGAGATTGCCACTAGATTGAACGGTTTTAATTACGGGAATTGACCTTCAGATGTCTGAACGTAAACGATTTAGTTTCTACCTTACCCCCATGGGTAAAAGGCGTAAGTTTATGTATGTAATTTGAGAGAGGTAGGAGAGGAGATTGGTTCGGTAGGAAAAAGTCAGAAGGACACAAAAAGTATAGGCTACCAAAAAAAAAACGCAATTTTTTTGTTGTTGTTTTATCAAAGGCTTAAATAAAATCAACTAAGTAACTAACTAACTGAGTGTTACTTCACAATGAGGATCAAAGGTTATATATAAGCCTTTTAATCATTCATTATTTATGGTTCTTGTACCCAAAGCAAACAAATACTATCTTGTAACAAATCGCATCTTTTGTTACAGCAGTTTCGGTTTTCATAATTTTACTGCTGGGCAAAAGCCGCCCAACACTCTTTCCACTTCTCTCTGTCCAGAACTTCCAAAGACCAATCTTTATTAAAGGAGTCCAGCTCATCCCGCCATCTCATCCGCTCTATTTACGTGAATATAATTTTTGGAGATTACATAATCAGCCTATAATGTTCCCACTGCTGGGACACAGGCCTCCTCTCTTCGAGAGGGAGTGGGCTATAATCTACCACACGGGACCGGTGCGGGTTGAAAGATGTCACATGCCTTAGATTTTTTGTTCTTGGTCATGCCGGTTTCCTCACGATGTTTTCCTTCACCGTTTTGAGAGTAGTGGTGATGAAATTTTTATACAAAGTAAAGCGTCTGCCTGGGTTCAAATCCACGACCTACAACTTCGGGGTCGTTGCCACTGGGCCATCACTGCGAGAGATTAATGATTTATAACTTTATCAGTTCTGCAAGAGTTAACATATGAGGCGTCTAATCTAATCCCAACATACCACATATTGATATTTTAACCTCGAATCCAAAGAGAAAAAGACCATAGACATTTGGTGGTTTTATGGTTTTGTTCTAAAAGTCAAGTGGAACGGAATGTCTTTATCATACATCGCTCTCATTCATGAATTAAAGGTGGTTTAGGGTCAGCTGATCAGCTTCATGATATACGACCATAGTCTTATCGGCGAGCTAAAAATACCTTCATTCAACATTCTATGCTCTATTATAATATGTGCCTAACTAAAAATAACCGATCCAACAAAGCCTTCAAAAATAGAATCACAATTTTTTATGTCCATAAATAAAAAAGAGCGAACGTTTCTTTGAAGAAATCTCGTTATAAAAGTGTGTTGCATGGTTACTTCGGCGGGCTAATAAAGTGAGGCTGACTTGATGTTGATCATTTTCGGCTTTGAACAATTAGAAACACGTTTTTAAAACATTATCTAGGTGGCAACAAAGTTGAAATTGTTCAACAGTTAAAAAAAAATTCTCTACCAGGTGGCAGTATGTTTTCTGAAGATTCCTTTTAAAGAATAAGTACCAAGTTTAATTTTTTTTACTAACCTAGATTGTGAACAATGTCAGGCAATACTGATACCCCTTTATGTCAAAAGAAACGTACTCCAACGCCGGAATATAAGTAACATTTTGTGGTTCTTGCTCCGGAAGTCGGATCAAGAATTCAAGTCCGGAATTCCGGACTAGATGCCAGATTTGTAACAAATATTTCTCAGAGGGTTCAATACCCTTTGAAGAGCGGTGAACTTTTATTTAGAAAAAAAAATATGAAGTAGTATCTTATTGGGTAGAAAAGGTCGGAAACCTGAGGGAGAACAGAATACTCTTTTGTATGTACTTCGTTAAATTACAGATACATATAGAAATTTTGTAAAGTGTGACACAATGGGCGATGTTATCGGTAAGAGTGATTTTTTTAAAGACAACCTTTCGATGGATTAAAAAGGGCAAGGAGAGATAATACTGTAAGTCTGTGGTGTGCTATTTACATAATACAAAAAATACATACATAAAGCATCTACGAATCTATATAAGTTTATAATAATAATAGTAATAATGAAACAGGAGCAAATAAAATATAATGATTATGAAGTGTTTTTTATTTTTTTTGTAGTATTATCATTGATAACTCCGACAGTTGTAAATCGATTTCAAACATTCTTTTTTTATTGGATAGGGATGACTCACATATTATAAAAAATCGTGCCATATATAAATTTTATTAACTTTGCTTGGGTAGTTTTTCAGTTAGCTTCAATAATCGTATTTTTGCCACTTAGTTTATATTGATGATGCTATAATAACTTCCTGTCACTGATATTTACATAGCAAGTAGTGTTATATGAGTTGCTGTGGGGTAAATACAAATTAAAGGTGAAAAAAAAAACTACCACAAAAAAAAAACTACTAAGTACTACTAAAAAAAAAACAACCGACTTCCAAATAAGAGATATACTAACTACAAAGTGAAAAATGACTTTAATTTCGGAATTCGGTGGCAAACAACGAAAATGCGAACACCGACTTCCGAAATTAAAGTTATTTTTCACTTTGTAGTGTCTTATTTGAAAGTCTGTTTTTTTTTAACCGACTTCTAAAAAATGAGGAGGTTCTCAATTCGAATGTTTGTATTTTATTTTTTTATGTTTGTTCGCGCATAACTCCGTCGCTTGCCAACCGATTAGTTGGAAAGGGTATACTTCCCAAATGGTCCCATGAAAATTTTATCGAAATCGGAAAAGCTGTTTTTGAAAAATCAACAAAAATCTAAAAATTTCAAAGCAATATTTTGTAAACGGTGATGAGCAGTTGACATTAGGCTATTGTAACTTAGATAAATTACAAACTCCCCCATTAAAAAGTTTTTATTGTAAAAATGTTTTTTATATTACCTATTGAGTATCTTATGATTCGATCCGTGCGGCTATTATTACTTAGCCACAAGCCCCTTATAGTAGACAAATTATAATGTTATGTATATTCTTGAGATGAAGAGGGCATCTGTCATGTCATTATGGAAGTTTAGACATTTAAAGTTAACCTCTGCCTTTAAAACATCAAAATAGTTTCTTACAATAGATTTGTAGACATAGTCAGGTACATACTACATGCTTATTTTAATATCGATAGCCATTGTTAATGATGACCTTGAAATTTTAACCATAATACATTTCGTGTTGTCTGTTGTTATTATTTTATTGAGCAGTGGTGGTCAAGAGATAACGGCCCCGGGATTAAGTGTCGTAGGTCGCGGGTACGAGACAATTAATAAATTACACAAAGTAACGTATCTGACATTACATTGTGTAATTTATTTATTTTCTCTTAAAACGGTGAAGGAAAACATCGCGAAGAAACATGCACCGCGAAGATACGGCATAAGGAGGTCTGTGTCCCAGCAGTGGGAACGTTTTAGGCTGTTTATGTAATCTCCAAAAATCGTCAAACTTAAAAAATTCGACGTCCTTTATTCTACGGGATTTTTGTACACTGTTGCACAAAATGCAAAAAGCCGTTCGGTCAATTTGGCTGAAACTTTAGTAAAATATAGCATGTAATCCTCCAGGTAAACCACAACACATATACATAATCGACAATGTGGATGATATAGATAAATAGATAGATGGATAAAACGTTTATTCAGTGCAACAAAAGACACAATACAAGTATTAAACAAACATCAGAAAGGTGAGAAAAAAAAAGGAAAACAAGGATTAAAAAGATAAATTGACATGACACGTCATATCTATAACGATATTTTCATAATGGGGATGGGGATTCTGAATGGGGATTTGTGGAATAACCCTTATAGGTCGTAGGTTCGAACACAAACAGCCGCTTTACATTGTGGAAATTATTTCATCACCATTGTTCTCAAAACGTGAAGAAAAACATCGTGAGGAAACCGGCATGTTCTAGAACCGAAGACACAACCCGCACTGGGCCCGCGTGGTAGATTATAGCCTACCCCTTCTCAAAGAGAGAAGGCCTGTGTCCCAGCAGTGGGAACATTATAAGCTGATTATGTAATTTCCAAAAATTGTCTTCACTTAAATAGAGCAGATGAGATGGCGGGATGAGCTGGACTCCTTTTATAAAGATTAATCCTTGGCAGCTCTGGATAGAGATGTGTGCGGCCCATGCCTTCTCACTAAGAGGAAGCCTGTGTCCCAGCAGTGGGAACATCACAGGCTGATTATGATGATGATCTTACATTTAGATATTATAAAACTATTGAATGAATTTCAAGTACCTACCTCAACAAGAATTAAATATTTCTTCGTCTGGCTAGTGTACAAGTGTCTAAACATACAAATCTACATTATTTCTGCAGTTAGCAAGATAACTGAGTTATAACAAACAAGCGGAAGTCAGCATTTAGAAGACTCGTGTAACACAGTTACAATCGATATCCGGGTCATTTTGCCTATTTGCTGATTAATAAATTGATTCATTGCATTTTTGTTGCAACATCTGCACCTGACTTTGTTGGTTTCAGATACAGTAAGGACAAAAATCTTAGAGATTTGATTATTTTTCTTAAAGTAACTCAAAGACCTAATTTTTATTGTTTTGCACTTACAAAATACATAAGCTAACATGCCTACTCAAAATAATATTAATAATATGTACTCACATATATATAAAAAAGAAGGAAAATAATCATAGGAAATCAAAAAATTCGTCCACATCGCTGTCAACAGAAAAAGTGCCTAAAGGTCTGACAGCATAGCCATGTTGTACATCGATTCTTTACCCAAAAAATAGACCAGCTCTCTGGTCACGTGAAATGTCGACTAGGCGCTTGGCGATGTCTTGCAAAACCAAGTGACACTCGGATCCGCTGGCCGTACTGTTTCAACCTCAAACTATTTGAACATTATAACTCCCAATAAGATTGGAATATCTTCACTGTTTGAGGTATTCTGCACATGTAACAGCCGCCCCAGCACAGCCCGCTGTACCAGGAAGATAGGATGGCGCAAAGGTATCAATATCTAGTGCGATTTGTATGAGAACAGACGTTTGCTCTACAGTGGGACAATGGTTGGAATTTTTATTAATATCACTTTGGTATTACAACCTATTTACCTGGTTTGGATCCCGCAACTAGGTACTTCAAAGACGACTTTTAAATGTCTGTAGCACTTCTACAATAGCTCAAAAGAACTCGGTTAAAATAAAATTTTTGGTAACATAATTTTATGTATCTGTTCGAAACAAAGAATAGTAAGTTTATACAATAACTCATTGTGACTGTTCGATTGACGAGCCCTAGATACCTAGTTTTTTTAATAGCACGAACAGCTGAACTGATATAAACACTCGCATTCCTATTTGTTATGGAATGTCGGGTAACTGTTGGAGAGATCTTTCCTTTGTACTGGACTTGACAGTCCAACAGACAAGAGCGCAGACTTACGAAACAACTTTTTTTTTATAATCGGCGATTCATTCCTTCGCTAGGGGTTTAGAATCATACGTCACTGAATTCATAGTTATAATTTGAGCGCTGGTAATTTTTTTTTATTGCTGAATGGACCCCTCTTGACCTCGATCACGCCTGATGGAAAGTAATTTTAAAGTGAGGTGGTTTGGTGGTAAAGTCCTGTATGCGCTGTCAAAGTGTTTTTTTTTCCTGTATACAGTATGTATCAGAAAGGTGTACATACTATCAAACTGAACAACTTTGTCTATGGGACCAACATCGAAAAATTATCAGTTGTCATTTGGGTCCAGTATGTAGTGTTGAAGTTTTAATTAGTCATTGATTAAATTTTCGTAATTACGATGTTGGTCCCTTTAGTTTGATGGTAGGTTCTCACACCCTTAATTTTGACCACAGCTTTCAGATACATGACATGCTGTATTACCTATATATCGTAGCATTTAGGGTACCTATTCAAAGTTCAAGTCTTCCGACTGGCGCTGCTGACTGTCGCGACTGACTCACTTTTATTTAGATTTTCAATTAGGTATCCCTGTGTTATGAAAACAGGCATTAGCCTTAACCTTTACTATGTAAGTAGTCTTTATTTGATTACTAAGTTTCGATTAATTAGTTTCGATCCCGTAGGAATATTGGGATAAAACTATCCTATGTCCCTTACCGGGACTCAAACTATCTCTATACCAAATTTCATCTAAATTGGTTCAGCAGTTTAAGCGTGAAGAGGTAACAGGCAGACAGACAGACGCACTTTCGCATTTATAATATTATAGTATAGATTTATAAAAATCATTTTAAAAACAACACATCTATATGTAGACATCATTCGATGACCCAGTTTCCCGAACCAAGGATGGTCTGATCTATTAAAACCCAATACCTGTATTATCCCGTGCCTTTGAGTGTTTCGACACGTGTTTATTTTAACACGACTCTAAAAGGCACATGCGAGGTTATTTTTTTTTTTTTTTACATACTTTTAAACAATAAATTAAATATTATGTTATCACGTGTATTGGCATGTCTCTACGATGAGTTAGAGGTCAATGTTCGTTGTTTTAGTGAGCGTTTGATTTTAAATTAATAATCAAATGCACGGATAACCAATTAAATAAATAATGATCGAGAGATAAACGAACCTTCGTTTAAGAGGGGCTCGTGGCTAAATAATTACTACGCTTGCCGCGGTTGGTTCGTGGATGGGTGACTAGTTACTGGGTTGTAGAGGTCAGATAGGCAGTCGTTTCTAAATATGCTGGTATTCAGCTATATTCGGTTGCAATGGAAACCGACCCCAATATAGTTGGACAGGCTAGCTAAAGAGAAGAAGCCTGTGTCCCAGCACTGGAAACATTTTATGCTGATTATGTTGTCAAACATAAACTGCTGTTGGAACTTTAAAACGTGCAAGATAAAGTGGTCTTTGGAATCCTCAACTAATCGTGGAAGATTTGGAAGATTGAAAACCGAAAAAAAAAAACAATAAAAAATTCCAAAAGAAACCTAATAACTACGAAAACAAAGTATGTTTTCCTTTCACGAAAACAATTTAATACAACTTTACCTATGGTTGAGCTTCTGTTTTAAACGCGACCGCACATTAAAATCTCACCGTTCTAAAAGTAAAATGATGTGTACTGTATACCGACTTCAAAGGAAAGGTAAATGAATTTAACAATGCATCCCCGATCACATTGTTTATTGATAAATTAAAGATTATGTTTTGCTTGAGTAATGGTAGAGAGGAGCTTCGTGTTTCGGCTTTGTTTTCGGTAAACTTCGGAAAGTCTTGGTTTTGGGGATAAAATTGTAGTTTTTTGCTGATGACGAAGGCTTATCAAGCCTATTAAGGTTTCCTGGCGCAAGTCTCCTATCAGACATTATTTTTTTTGTAAATGTGCATATCCAGTGAAACATGGCCATTATTACCTTGCTGTCATGAGAAAAGCAAAATCTATTGTATATTGCACATTTCCTTGGCATCGTCAGAAAATAGCCTTTAGTCCCGGCTGTCATTCGTACATAGATGACAGTAGTTATGGGTATTCAGTTGCCCAAAGGTCCGATAAACTGGTCTTACCAAGGGGTAAGGGGTATCGTGATACCCAGTAACGGTTATGGAGGTAATGCAGTCGCTTCATTTAAAATCCTGGTATTTAGCTGCATCCGATTAGACTGAAAGTCGACCCCAACATAGTTGAAAGAAGGCTAGGCAGATTGATTGGACGAGAGAAAATAGAATGGTATATATATGTGGAGGTCAAGTACTTATGTAGCAAGACCATTAACGATACATTAGGATATCGTATAGTAACATTTAGCAGATCACGTCATAATGGTGTACAATCAAAAAAGGAGGTCACCCAAAAACCCTAGCCTTGAACATCGTAAAGCCGAATGTTGCCGAAAATTACCGAACATGCATCCGAAGAAAGTTAAGCGGCAAATACACAAGACATGCCAGTAACTTGCACAAGAGTATGCAAGTAGCTTGCATGCTAATGTGACATACCCATGGCCATGGTCATCTAAATAACATAGTCATCTATAAAATATAATGTTAAACTTTAGAAGAGACCATGAGGCTGAGTTTGTTACCATTTCTTGTTCGGCCATAATTCAGTTAGGAAATGTGTGTAAAAGTGTCTTATAAGATTTAAGTACTTACAGAAATAAATGCTAGATGCTTCGATTTAATGACCATTTTCAATTTTCTTTCTTTTTTAGAATTTCAGAACATGACTTCATTTCATTTTATATTATCACCAATCAAAAGTTGTTATTGCACAATGGTATGCAAGCTACTTGCAAACATGTGTGCAAGAGACTGGCATGTGTTTTCCATGGCTTTACGCCGAACTTAACTTCGGCCGGCGATACCAATCTTGATCCAACTCTAAATGGGATGACTCATATGACGGTGCTTCTGTAAATACAAACCATTTGGTTTCAATCACTTTGTTTAGCCTTACAAGGGTCATTGGGTAATTAATTTGACTAATGTGAGATTTATTACATTTTGGTACATTATAGTCTTATGAGCGTTTACGCCGTACGGCATTTCATACAAACTTTCAAGTCATAGTTTTTCGAAATGAATGAACCGATTTTAATGAAACTTCATACGCATAAGCAGGATATAAAGGTCTAAAAAGTTAGCAAAACATTTTCGAAAAATTGTATTACAGCTAAATTAGACCGATTATAAAGTTATAAAGTTTAATAAAGTTATAAAGTTTTAATTATAAAGTTTCCATAGAAACAGAGATTTCCAGTTATCTTTTTTTAAATAAGACATTTCGAAAATGTTCTCTGCTACCTTTTTAGACCTTTGTATCCTGCTTATGCGTATGAAGTTTCATTAAAATCGGTTCATTCATTTCGAAAAACAACGACTTGAAAGTTTGTATAATGAAATGCCGTACGGCGTAAACCCTCTTAATACATGGTGTGGTGTTACTTCTTTATTAAAGAGTTTTTATTGACTCACAGAGACCATTTTTGCTTGACGACTTTCCACGAATTTTTTCCATTGCATTAAAAATTACACGAAGAATGTTTTTATATCTAGGTAAAGGTCTTTGCACGTTTCTCTTTATTCTAATCCGACACATAATAACATCACGCCTTCTATCTCTGAAGGGTTAGGCAGAAGTGTACAGCACACGCACATTTCACCAGTTATGTTTAAGTCCCATGTAATGTAATAGGGGGCGAGCCTATGCCGTCAACTGGGCACAAATCCAGACTCCGGGCTGTTACTGAGAAATTCCAGATGGAAAAGCTCAATAACAGTTTTCCCGACCTGGGAAACGAACCCGGGACCTCATTCTCAGCAGTAGCGCTTGCTACCACTGGATCAGGCAGTCAGTCTAGTCCGGGTTTAATTAAACTTAAATTCAGAAATAGCATGTATAGGATGTATTTATGGAAGTGGGCGCTACCTACCCAATTAAGGCTTAAAAAAGAAACAAACTTAGTCTCCCTAAAATAGATTAGCTTGGAACCCAAATCCGATTAAATATAATTCGGATTTTGACCCAAAAAAATCAGTCTAAGCTTAAATGATTAAATTCCTCTACAATACAAGTTTCCCACATTTTATGCGCAGTCGCAGCCTCGTGACAGAAGCGCGTGCGGATACACATGCAATATCGATCGAGTATAAAGGCGCCGCTCCACAGCAGCCCACGGCTAAGCTACGCACGTATGTACATAGCTTCGCTTCGTATCATAATGTAGGCAGGATCGTCGCACGGCCACGCTCTACGACGCCATGACGATTTTTTAATTTGCTAGACTACGATGACAGCTGGGTACTGTGTAGTAAGTAATAAACACTGTCAACATGACAAAAAAGGTCGATCGCAGCTGTCATTTTGGTCTAGCTGGTGAAGCGTCAATGACTTTCTCAATAAAAAAAAATAAAAGAATAATATTTTATAATTTTTTCCAATAATATAATATGTTAATATGTCAAATTAAATATTTTAACTTCTCAGTTGATGAATCCTCGCACCAATAATTGTCGCCGCAGCGCCCATGTATTGAAACTTTCTTGAGTTTTCTTGCTATGGCCGATAGATGGCATTAGCGGCACGGATCTTGCTTTCCCGCGGCCGCTCGGAGACATTGCGGGCGTTCATCACTCCGCCTTATAAAAAATCGTTTTTGGTGAAACCTTGATGATACTCGTAAAATAAATGGACCTGCATCTGTGCTTCATTGAGAACTTATAGTGCAGTGTTGATTTTTGGAGTATTAACCATTCTACCGGTGGATCTATGAAGATTTTGCTCGCCGGCCGGCAGCCAATACCCACGACCCATCACGCGCGCATGAACGAGGTATCTTCTCGTTTGAGTGGGATATCTGGATTGCCAAGGTACGTGAGCATATTTTGCTGCTAATAATTCTTTGGTATTGGTTTCTCGAGGATTCATCAATAGGGAAATTGGTTATATTTTTGAGGTCCGCCATTACAATTTTAGCATAGGTTCTTATTTCAAATTTTTATGACAACCTTCTCAAAGGTGCAGGCTATTTACACGCCTCACCATTAGCAAATTAAAAATCAGAGTTTAGGTCGTTCTCTAGAATTCGATTGCCTATGATATTCAGGCAAACGATCAAGTGTAAATAAACAGGCCCGTCTCCGTTCCGTCAACGCCCGTATTCGGACAATCTACTTCAGCTTCATCGTTGCGGGTACCCGAATACGGATACCCGACGCCAGTTTTCCTATCATTTCTATCAGTTTTTTGCCAGTCGTCATAATGTGTTGCTGTTAGAACGCGGGCGCAGGTACTCGACTTCATTCAAACTACTCGTAGCCGTTAGCCCGTATCCCAGTGCGATAACCAGTGTAATTTATGCAACGGGTGTCCGAATTCGGGGAAAGTCTTTCGAGTACCCGCATACGGGCTAACGACCAACTATAATTGCGTTTCGAATCTCTCCGTGCGCGTCCTACGTCGCAGTGGACGGTCGACTTTATCCATGAGCGATTGAGACTCGATGCTCCGTATCGAATGACACTATCGTGCACATCACCTGCTGATATTCAGCCGTGTGCAATAGCGTAACCATACCTATTAATTATGACGAAGATTTGTTATATTTCATTACTAGGTTACACGAGGTCTTTTCAAGTTGTACTGGGTTTGTAAATACGGAAATTGCGTTTTATTTGGTGTGTAAGTAATGAAGTAAGAGCACATTTTGGTAGCTGTAGTATTAGGTATGTCTTGATTACGAAAAGGTCATAATGTACTTTATAATAACGATTTCATGAAGATTTTGTAACAATATTATTTTTAATTAAAAGAGCGTGTCTGGAGTTTCTTGCCCGTTCTTCTACATAGGAATCTACTGGAATTGGCAACGAGTTCCATCTTTCTGACTGACCGACTCCTTGACAATTCAAAAGTAAGTGCATACGATGAACTATCATTTCCTTTTCATACAATGAGAAGTCAGCTTATACTGGGAATGTATAGCTTGATATGCAGTCGTGTGTACCTGTTAGGGTAATCGAAATAAATGCTGTGAGTTTTTGTTTTAAACAAACAAGAAACAAGAGTAATAAAAAGATAATGTAGGACTTTAACTCTTGTCGGCCGTTGCGTCGCGCGTCGTTTTCCAACCACCCTTTGTCATAGGCATTGTGTAAGCTGTCTTTTCCAACACATCAATAAATTCTTTGGTCCAGAAAATCTCTCTTCATTTTCTATCAACTCTATCGTATGTAATAGCTACATAGGAACCGGTATGTCCTAGAACTGAAGAATTCGAAGACATGTGATATCCACCATCCTGCGCTGGGCCCGCGTGGTGGGTAATGGCTTCCTCTCACAGAAAGAGGGCCTATGTCCCAGTGATTTATTCCGGGTACGTTATAGGCTGGTTATGCTTATGCTTTATCCGGTTAGACTGGAAGCCAACCCAACTAAGTTGAGAAAAGGCTGGCCTTAACTTTCGACTGCATATCGACGGTTAAGAGGAAATAGGGTATAAGTGACAAAAAATGAAATGTTCAGGAAAGCCGTTCAAAGTTTAAAATTTTAGAAAAACTGACGTATTTTATCATTTATGTTTTGCTAGGGCATAAACGCCTTAAAAGTCATCGTAGAGCCATGGGAGTAAGCGCATTCGAAAGAGCGAAAAATTTTACGTAGGATGGGATATATAACGCATTTTTGACCAAAATGTCGCCCTACTTCCTTTTTACCGTCGATATTATGGTAAAGCGGTTTCACTGCTCCAGTTGCCACAATCCTTTTGTTCCTCTTCACAAATTATTGCATCCGCAAACGGAACAGTCCATGCAGGTAGATGACCCATTATCTAGTTGAGTGTCAGTTTGCTCACTCATTCAGTGATCTGACAATAGAAGGTACACGATAGTGGCACGTGGCCATTAGGCCTTTATTGGCACGTGCTTTTGTAAATTCCGCTGTAATAGGACGTTACTAGAGTGATATACTTACCTGGAAATTTTAATGCCGGATTTTTTACAAAATAAAAATATGATTTCATTGTATCTGATACTAGTGAATTTAGTTTTTTTTTTCAGTGATGAATTAGTTTTTAGTTTCAGGTTAACACAGCATTTTAAACGAGAAAACGTGATAAACTAAACTGGTTGTGATTGCAAGTCCACCACCATAATTTATTTTCTATTTTTCAGGACGAAACATACATAATTATAGTGTTTCCGGTTTCAAGAGTACACACATGAGTACACAAGCGGTCTTATCGGTGAAAAATGAAAATTTTTACAGACAATCATTTGGCGGACAAAAGTCTAGAAAAAAAAAACGATTAGGTAGGTAGGTATTATTCTTTTCAAGAAATGCGTTTTGTTACCTCTGTAATCCGACTTCCTGCACGTGACGACATACGAGTACGTATGACACTTTCAATGAAACGTTAAGAGGCGTTTACGCCGTACGTCATTTCATACAAAATTTAAAGCCCTTGTTTTTCGAAATGAATGAACCGATTTTAATGAAACTTCATACGCGTAAGCGGGATAAGAGGTCTAAAAAGTTAGTTAAGAACATTTTTGAAATGTTTTATTTAAAAAAAGATAACTGGAAATCCCTGTTTCTATGGTAACTTTAAAATCGGTCTAATTTGGCTGTAACACTATTTTTCGAAAATGTTCTTAAGTAACTTTTTAGACCTTTATATTCTGCGTATGCGTATGAAGTTTCATTAAAATCGGTTCATTAATTTCGAAAAAAAAGGGCTTGAAAGTTTGTATGAAATGCCGTACGGTGTTAACGCTCTTAAACGCACGTTTTGCACACCAACCTCTCGTAGGCCCTGAAAGGCCGGGAGTAGTGACGTTTAATTACATATGTATAAGTAGGCCTTCCTGCCGAGGCTTTTGCAGTACCTTTCTGTCCAGCAAAATAGTACCTAAACTATTGTCTCAAGTATCTTGTTAAGAAAGTAATAATCCAATCAGAAATAGCAAAGTAAGAAATAGTGCTTTATTATTATTTATAATAAGCCTGTGTTGTCCCACTGCAGTGCTTTAAAATCCAAAGTTATTAACCAGATACAGTACCTTATGGACCGAATGGTGGCCAAGATTCGGTTAAAGAAATCAGGACCGTCCAAAAACACGCTGCGTTTGGCGATATCGTCAAAGTCGCGGGAAACACCTCAGTGGTCGGTGATTCCCTTATCCATCAATGCAAGTAACTCAAATCTATGCCGGCATGGTTTTATAATAACAGTACTATTATCTTAATTTATACTACCTCATCATCATCATCTGCCTAGCCTTTTCCCAACTACGTTGGGGTCGGCTTCCAGTCTAACCGGATGCAGCTGAATACCAGTATTTTACATGGAGCGATTGCCTATCTGACCTCCACAACCCAGTTACTGGGTAATACGATACCCCTTGGTAAGACTGGTTGTCAGACTTTCGGGCTTCTGACTACCCGTAACGACTGTCAAAGATCCACGAATGACAGCCGGGACCAACGGCTTAACGTGCTTTCCGAGGCACGGAGGCACTTAATTTATACTACCTACATAACTAAAATGTAGGTCAATACCCAAACTCTTTTTCGTTCGTAAAAGTACCTTAATCAATAAATTACACCAACGATTTATAGATCTAAACATTTTTTAAATCTATACTAATAATATAAATGTGAAAGTAAGTTTGTTTGTTTGTTACGATTTCACGCTAAAACGGCTGAACGGATTTGGACGAAATTTGGCACATGAGTAGATCATGACCAGGAGAAGGGCAGAGGCTATAAATTTTTATCCTGGATCGCAGACGAAGTCGCTGGCAGCAGCCAGCAGGTACCTAATAAAAAAATCTCGATGTTTTGCCGAGTCGTAAAAACCATGCGAAGCTGGAGGTCTACTCTCTAAGTCCGTAAACGAAGATACGGGCCCGTTGGAAAGTCGTTCGAAATTGGTGTGACCACTGCTGCTTTTTAATTAACCCTTTCGGACGAGTCAAAACACATCGGGAGTAGGTACATCTGTCAAATCGTGGTGTCATTCATTCTTCAAGTCAGGCACTAAACTAATCTTATATCCGTAGGTGATACGGAGTAGGAATCGCCGGTAACTTTTCTGAAACAACGGATTTCAAGCTTAGGCTGCGGACACAAAGACAGCGGGCGCCGCGCGGCGGCAGCGGCAGTGCGGGGAGTGGCTTCAATGCATAGATTTATATGGAACTTCTAGTGGCGCCCGCGCGTCTGCATTGACGTAGTGTTGTGCATTTAATTTTTTGCTTTTTAACGAACGACGTTTTATAATGTTGTATCAAAAAGATCTTGTCGTCGCTGTTTAGACGTTTCGTTCGCAAAAAAAGACACACAATTTCTCATAACATAATACCTGCACCGTTCTAGCGCCGCGCGATCTGCTCACTGGCTTCGTCGCCGCGCCGCGCGCCGCTCCGCGCGCTGCCGCCGCTGCCCCGCAATCGCTGACTTCGTGTCTGTGGCCTTAGGGAGTAGAGTAGGGGCAGGTCGCTAGTTTACAGAAAGTAAATAAACCGGAACACATAAATCAGAAAGAAGTCTGCACTGACAAGATAAAAAAGTATTAATTATGCTATTAATTACCGATGTTGTGCTGATTATGTCAAGATTAACATTAAAAAGAAATATATACATCTACTTAGAAATAATTACGACTTATTTATGAGGAAAACGGATGCTTTTATCCTAGTGTCATTTAGATACATTAAAAAGCAGTAAAATATATGTACGAAAAAAAAAACTGAAGTAAAGTTATTTGAGTAGGTAGGTACGCCAAAAAATAAAAAATAACAATTAACGAAAATAATTCATTGATTTTTAGCTGGATCTATTTTTGTCTGTACGATCGGTTTGTTCGGCAGATCATTAAGAAATAGATATTTTTTACCGATAGCAAAAAAGTAGTATCTAGTTTTCTATACTCAACACCGTATTTGTAACAACTAAGTAACTTATTGGACCAGCAAAATTTTTGCCAAATCTTGACTTGGGGCCAAGATTTGGCATTGGTCAGTCAAGTAGCCGTTGGAAAATGACTAACAAAGTAAACAATGTAGGTACAAAGAGACCAATAATCATAATTCTTCCACTAACTGGAGCCAATGCAGGCAAGTAGCTAAGTAGCTCCAATTTTCAAGTGGTTAACCAGGAAAGTGAAATAAATAGGAAAACGACACTTAACGTAGTACGAGCTATGGCGCCATGTAACTTCATTAAATGATCATTGTGTTCTGAGAAACGAATTGCAAAAAAACGAATACATTTTAGAGATATGAGAGGCTGGGTAGAAAGTTCCTCATCCTCCATAAAAAAGGGAGGATCCTCTGACAAGACGGGTGTTGTCTGGTGGACTATTGCCCGACGATTGTTGTCGGCGATTCTATATCGCGAAAATCTCCAACGTAATGATGTATTAACGTCACTGTAATTCGTATGTGGTGGTATAGATGTCGCCACACATAAATAGGGTAAATATACAAAAAGTGCATGAACATCAAATAAAAAAAAACAATATTTTTGTTGACAATCACAAAATGCAAATGCCTCACAAAAATAATGATGACCTATTTTCCCAAAGCAATAATGATTATTTCTTGCTACATTCCTAAATGGAATGGAAGCAATAATTTTATAAATATAATAATTGAAAACCACACTTCCAAATTAGGTCTAAGATCTGTAAATATAAAAATAAATAGATGGTTCATTGATCATCATCGTTTCAGCCGAAACACGTCCACTGCTGAACGTAGGCCTCCCCACAACGCCACTTCGATCGGGTTTGTGGTTTTTACATCCAGCGGATTCTTACGCCCTTGGAATTGTGAAACTTTAGTGACAGTGGGCTCATATTATTACACGCAGAACGGATGGCCGATGGGGCCGAAAGGTTCTGGAGTGGCGACCGCGTATCGGAAGACGTAACGTTGCCGCGTTGGAAGGCCTCGGGAACAAGAGGGACCTATGACCTGGTTTATTGATACTTAAAGTAAACACTACATAGTAAGAAATTAAACAATAAAAACTTCTTTCCCTCACATTATTTATCGAATAAAAACTTTGAATATTACGTTAGTGTCATCGTCATGACTCCCGGTCTAAAAACAGAATCTAATACATTTTGTTTCGAAGCAATTTATTTACAACGTGCACACGTGAAAACTGTAATTACATAGCTTCAAATGTCACGAACTTCATGTGACACGAAATATTTATACAAAGTGTTATTTTCAGACATCTCTACATAGTATAAAGCAAAGTCGCTTCCCGCGTCTCTGTTCCTATGTATGCTTAAATCTTTAAAAATACCGAACGGATTTTGATGCGGTTTTTAATAGATAGAGTGATTCAAGAGGAAGGTTTATATATATAATACATGCATAATATAGTAGAGAAACACTGATCATTTTAGAGGTTTTTAATGTAAGGTCGTAAATAAACACATTTTTTGCGCTTACATTGCAAACGCTGGCTGAACCCTACGAGATAGATCAAAATAATGTACTACAGTATTGTACACCTTAAAAAGGTCTATAAAAGAGTCCGCGATGGTATATGTCTATCTCTTATGGATAACCCACAATAACAATTTTTTATCCTTTACTTATTTACGAAAAAGCGATTTTAAGCAATACAGCATTAATCCTTATACAATTAAGTACCTTAAATAAATTGTGCATGTAATATAGATTAGTATGGCCCTTTACAGCATGTAATTTAAATGAATATTTTCGAAGATATTACAGATTTAAAATGCAGGGACATAGCGGTTGCATCGGCGGCGGTGATATGGCCGGGGGGCCGGGGGGCCGGGGGGCATACAATAAAAAACAAACTTAATTTTGCGGTTCGATCCCTAGACCCGATTACTGTACCAACCGCAAATAATAAGTTTGTCGATTTGATAGTGTACGTAATGACCGTAGGTTATTTTATTACCGCGTAAAAAAAATTATAACCCATGAATTTCCGACATCTAGTAAAATATAAAAGGTTGTTGACATGAATTTTAGTTTACTTAGTACTTTTTATTGAGGTGGTTCTTAGCTTTAGGGGCTCGTGTGGCTAACTGATAACCGCCGCACTGATCGACCGAAGGTTAAGCTACGCCTAACCGTGGTTCGTGGATTCATTAGATGTCGAGACCCCTCTGTTGGAAAGCACGTTAAGACGTTGGTCCCGGCTGTCGTGTCACAAATCTTTGACAGTCGTTACGGTTAACCAGATATACAAAAGTTTGACAACCAGTCTTAGGCTGCGTTTCCACCAGAAATGAGCGAGGATGCGTAGCGAGGGATCTGTGTGAAACTAACGAATAACATCGCTTCATTTTCATAGCTGGTGTTGTTAATTGGTTATAGTTTTACGCACATCCCTCGCTACGCATCCTCGCTCATTTCTGGTGGAAACGCAACCTTACCAAGGGGTGGCAGGTACATCGATGGGCAAACTGTAACCATGAATTCAGCACATGATGCTAAACTCCCAAGGGTACAGAACATTTTCGCCGGTTATCAAAAAAAAAATCTGCTGCAACATGATTCTAGATAATAGTCAGTTTGCGCGTCGATATCACGCCATCCTGTGGATAATAAAACCAAGCCTGTCTTATCCGTTCTAACCCCAATGCAACTACTAATTACAACAATATACAATTTAAATAATTTATAGTTTAACTTCATGCACCGTTTACCTCTGAATGGAGCCTTGAAGTTAATAGTAACAATTAAAATAAAAACCGTTCGCCATGACACCGGAAGCATCGTTAATTAACAGGATATAACTGTACAATGCATCGTTAAATCATAGTTTAGTCATGATTAGATTATAGTGTAGTTATAGTGGAACGGATTGCGAAATATAATGTGTTACCGCTATATATGTTAGGATCAGCTTCCAGTCTAACCGGATGCTGCAGAGTACCTACCAGAATTTTACATAGAGCGACTGCCTATCTGGCCTCCACAACCCAGTTAATGGGTAACACGGTTTCTCTCGGTAAGACTGGTTGTCAGGCTTTTGAGCTTCTGACTTGTCAACGACTGTCATAGATCTACGAATGACAGCCGGGTATGTGATTTGTAGGTAATAGTGGATACTTTAATTAGTTTTTTTTTGTTGTTGTCAATATAAAAATCACCACGTTTTCTCATATCACATCTGACATTGGCAGAATTGTCGACATCGCGATCGGCGCCATTATGAAAAATAGAATAGAATATTTTCTTTGTTTCCATTTTGTCTGTTTATCATTGAAATTGCCTAATTCAGTTTCAGCTCACAATATGGGACAATGAAAATAGTTGGTGTACCGTTGACGTTTCGAGCACTTTATCTTATGTACACTTGGTGTACAGTGGACGTTTAAGGGGTTCATACTTGCATTAAAGAGTTTCGAGCGATGGAAAGCTCGCTTGTCAAGAAGTAAAAGTTATACTTTTAACAAATCATCACGCCTATATTTCCCGAAGGGTTAGATATAGATGTCCTTACCCGCATTTCGCCAGTTATTTTTTAAGACTCATTTAATAGGAGGCAAGCCATCAACCGAGTACAACTTAGACTCCGGGATGCTACTGGAATTCCAGTATTGCTAATACGTGAGCCCGAGGTCGATAACTCTTCCTGCATGTTTTGCGTGGCGTTACCCCCTCTTATCACTCGGATATTGGGCTTAATTTGTGAGAAGTACTTAAATGGTAACGCTTACCAATCATGTCGGTCGCGGTATTCCAGCATTCTCGTTAATAATGATAGAAAACAGATCTCATTTGATAATTCACAATTGAAATGACTGTCAACCCTTAAAATAGACAGAGTCGGTAGTTAGGTGAGCCAGCTATAGTAAAGAGCATTACTATTACAGTTATACTTATCACTTTAACTTATCTGGAAAGCCATACCTACCTAAGGCACCTGCTCCACCCCCAACGGCGAGCAACGAACTGCGAGTAAGCGAGGCGACGGCGACAAGCGAACACTCGCTGGTATGTTGTACAGAGGCCAGCACATCAAGCTACCCCAATCTGTCAAATTTTCCCAATTGAATATGAACCTTATTCCTTTGAAATAAAGTTGAAAATCTATCAAAGAAATTTGACAGATTGTGGTAGTTTGGCCTCTGTACCTAGAGTATTATATTATCTGTGGTTGTACCAAGCGTGAGTCTCTCAGCGAGTGCTCTCTTTGATAGCTCATAAAGTAAACAAACGACAAACGAGTACCTACTCGGTGTGAACTACAGATATAGATAGACCTAGATAACGGAAGTATCACGATCTGTATGAAAACCATACGAGCCATTTTTTGGACTATCTACTATGACGCCACAAGCACAATTTAGTGATGGGAAAATCAAATCGATTCAAAGTGCGGCACCCGTTTCGCCCTCCCCCGAGGCCTAGCGCCAGCGCTCACGCTCACCCAGCCACCAGCTGCAGCAGTGCGATTCTGTAACCATCTCACCGTGAAAACTTAGGTGAGGTGAGCGTGGAGTGAGCTGTCATTAGTGTAAATCCCCATAGCATCAGATGGAATGATAGCTCACTCCACGCAAGTTTTCACGGTGAGATTTTAACAGAATCGACATGCTGTGCTGTACTCAGGACTGAGTGCGAAAGTGGCGGCTTACGATTTTTATTGTTATATATCTGTGGTGTGAACATACAGATGTTGATATATAAATGTACAGGGTGGCAGGAACATCGTCGCGCAACTTGTTACCATCGATTCAGCAGATGAATCTGATCCGTTGAAGCTTTTCGTAATTATAAAAAAAAAACTTTTCCATACTCTTGACCGCGTAGGTATTGCACTTTTCTATGAAATAGCACTTTTTTTTTTATATACGGCGAGAAATTTCTACGCTGGAGGGTCTAGAATCATGTGCTGTATCCATGGTTATAGTTTGCGCGTCGATGTCGGAATGCCACACAGAATCCACACAAAATTTAATCTTTTGTACCTTTAATCTTTCTTGAGGGAGAAAATCGTTGATAGCTAGTCGCCTCGTCGGCGGTGACCCATGTGCCAGAAGGTTCTTTAAAGGAAACGAACCAGAATAACATTAAAGGCATTTTCCTCATTCTGTTGAGAAAACATGTTAATTCCTTGAGGACCAATTATAAGGAACACGTGTATCTTGTCAAAAGGAATGATTTATAGGTATATGTCATTTCCCTCAAAATTACCACTCGGAGCAAATAGCGGTAATGTGTCAGGTATTAAAGACTGTAATTATACAAAACTAAGTAATACATGCTTGCCAACGCCTACATATAATGTCTGCCAGGTGCGAATGACCCAACATTCTCATAACATGTCTAATAATTCACTTCGCTTTATACTAGACACTACCTAAATTGATATTTTTATATTTCCAGATTGCAAAGCCCGAAAGAAAGACCGATAACCAGTCTTACCGAGGACTATCCCAGTTTTACCCCGTAACTGGATTTGTGGACACTTGTGGAGACCAGATAGGCATTCGCTCTATGTAAAGCTCTGGTATTCAGCTGCATCCGGTTAGACTGGAAGCCGACCCTAACGTAGTTAGAAAAAGGATAGACAGATGATGATGATTGCAAAGGGAAGATTGATTTACTTCACTCGTTATAAAAAGGAAAAAAATGTGTAATAAGAATTCTACTTAGCCGTTTTACGCCTTTAAAACAGCATTCACTAATTTGATCAATTCATCCAATTTGATAAGTTTACCGTGTCGCAGGGATAGGCTGTCACAGTTGTGGAAAAACTTGCAAGTGGGTATTTCATATAGCTTTTTAAATACACCCTATGCATCCAGTTTCATCGATCCACATCTCCATAGCTCGTGGCAATCTACTTTTACCGGTCAAAATCTCAACGCAATTTCAATTTTTTTTAATTACGAGGTGAACATGCTCTTGACCTTGATCTGACCTGGTGGAATGCGATGGATGCAGTCTACAATGGAAAGCCCAGAAGATGTATGGTCACTCTAGCTTGAAGGCTGGTTAGACATGGAAGGGAATACCAACACTGAGAGAGAGTACCTCATTTGCTCCAACATCTTTAGCCGTCAAGGTCACGCGTGCCTTTAACAACAGGGTCTGTATAAATCAATAACAAGAAATTAATAAGTATTCATAAGTTCACAAGAAATAATATAACCTTGAGATGAGGAACACTATATCTAGATGTCATGTCGTGTCCACGATCGATGTGGTTTTGAATATGATATCTATTTATTTTATTATTAGGTACCTACACCTGTCACTTACAGGGTCTATTGGTTGGAATTTCTCAGTAACAGCTCGGAGTTTGGAAGTTGGCGGTGTGTTAGCCCCGTGGCTCTTAAAAACCGTTAAGCCCTTTGTTCTGCGCCTGATCTCTCGCCGTTCGGATTGCCGACCCATCGGGCTATGAGAGTGAGTGCACCTGTGTCTGTGTCACTTGTGCACTATAATAACTCGATGGCTGGCCGAAATCCGGTCTGGAGGACCATATTTTTTTATTATATTGGTCAGGAACTCTGTAAGAAAAAAATACCAGCCGACGACGTGACAGTTGGTCCCGGCCGTCATTCGTGGATCTTTGACAGTATTTTTTTTATTTTATTTTTTTTATTGCTGAATGGGCCCGCTCTTGACCTCGATCACGCCTGATGGAAAGCGATGGATGATTCTGGGCACGCTCGATCCATCATAGACCCATAGTGCCTTGGGCAGATGCCTCCCATGCATCGATGAAACACAGCAGGCTGCTTGACGCCGGATTTCGGTGGGAAACCAGGCGAGCGTTAGCCCTGGTAAGAATTGGCCAGTCAAATATTGTGCAGTTGGGTGTGACTGTCCAGGATGCGCCGAGCGCTCGGTTCAGTTGAGAAACTGGTGGAACAAACTGCGCTACACGAGGAGGCTTCTTCATGCATCCCAAAAAGTCGATACGCGTTTGAAGCCCGAAAGCCTTATAAACGGTCTTACCAATCGATATCGTATTACCCAGTAACTAGATTGTAAACGTCATAGAGGAAGTCGCTCCATGTAAACATCAGATGCTAATTCTCGTAATTTTAAGAACGTTCATAGTCTGATCTCAGTCTCAATCTGTCAAAAATACCTTTAATTTCCCTACATTTTGACGATTTTTTGACATTTGTTTGTCGACGATATGAGACTGCGACTCAATTTTTAACGTTTTAAGTTACGAGAATTGGCCTTCTGGTATTCAGCTTATTCATAGCAGGCTTATTCCCTAACACACTTTCAATAACAATCTGAATCATTTTTAAGGATATTGCTAATCCATTGCTGCATATTTTCGAAAAAATTGTCCGCTCAACAACGTAAATAACGCAATAAAATATTGTTGAACTGTCAAAATGAAAGCTATTGCCACTGTTAGTGGGTTACGTAATTATCCCGCTGGTTACAGTGGAAGCCGACCTCAACATAGGTGGAAGGAGGCTAGGCAGATTGATTTTTTTCCATTCTTGTTCTAACACTTCCACCGGTCATTGGCCCCGGTCTGCCTCCGCACAGTACCTTGACCGACCAACGTGAACAGATGTTCCAATGACCTTGACTCACGATTTTGACAGACGTCAGGGCCAGTGTGACGTAACTGTTGCGTCAGTTTTCAAAATATGGCGGTGTAGAATTCCATTTTTAAATAAATAGTGACGCTCGAGCTCTTTACTAAAAGACGTTTTGGTTATTTGAATCGGTGTTTCCGTCATCTGTTGTTTGAAAGAGCCCTTTGGTAAGAGGGAAGATGCTTCCTTGTAGTTGACGTAGGTATAGTAATGAAAATCTCTGTCTAGATCTGGACAGCTATTCACAACCATTCGATACGCTTCCGTGCTGAATAGAACCTCAAAAAATTTAATCGAAGGAGTCAAATCCAAAACCCGAAAATTTTGTCAGTTTTAACCAAATATACGACATTTATTCTTCCGACGGCTATTTGTTTTCGGGGACTAGGCAAATCAGTTAACTGAAATGGTTCCTTTCGACTCGGAAACATGCCGAATGGTTCTGAATAGTTATGCTGATCTTCCTGACTGATACTGAGGTGATACGAAAATAGCTCGTGCTGAGCTGAAAGTTTTGCTAGTCAGCAAGATGGTAACGGAGCTAACGGTTATTTCCGTGCACCCATGAAGATGGAATATAGTGATGATGGCTTATGAGATATGGTGATGATAGGATAAGAGATATGGGGATATGAGATATGGGGATAAGATGGGATAAGAGATATGGAGTTAAAATGACATATGTAGTATGAGGATTTGGCTTCTGAAATTAGAAGTAGGACAGTAGCTTACGCTTGTTAAGAAATTTTTTTGCTTGTCTGAGTTTGGCTCCTAATATATCGCCAGTATTCTACACACGATCTTATTGTATTCCTTAAATAGCTAGTTTTTGGAGCGACTGCTGTTCTTATATTTCTATTGTTATTAATAAGCTTCATTAGTAATTTAAAGAACCGGAAGCTACTCTGGTGTTAGCCGGGATTAATCACAGCAGGTGGGAGAAATTATAAGCCAATACTATTTAAGAATAGAATTCACTATTCACCTATTAGGAACAGTTTTCGGTAGGTGGTAAAAAAATAAATGAAAAAAACTAAATAAAAAAGCAACGCATGAGTTCATTTCCGTATCTTCATTCAAGTATACGATGAGTTGTATGCTTACGCAATAAGGTGTAAAATCCTTTGTCTATTAAAAAGAGATCGATTGCCAAAAAACAATGCTGGCAGTACGTCACGATCGAGTTTCAAAGTTTAAAATATTTTCTGGCAAACAAATTTGAATGATTTTTAAAAAGCTTCTAAAATAACTACGTGTGCTAATGAAATTAGTAGCAACACTGATTATGTATGTGTCGAAGCCCGAAGGACCATTCTTCTTGTGATAACGAATTCGCGCGCAAGTGGGTTTTCATATTTCAGTCATCATTATCATCATCATCCATAATAGTCGGCCTTGCTTCACCCACTGCTAAGTCTAGCCTACACTTCCCTCCTCCCTCCGACCCCTCTGTCTTCTCTCCCCTTCCGTCCCTTTTGTGCTTTGCTTCCCTGGTCTGTGCGAGTACCCATCATCATCATCTGCCTATCTTTTTCTCAACTATATTGGGATCGGCTTCCAGTCCAGTCCAGTTCCAGCTTCCAGAGCGACTGCTTATCTGACCTCCACAACCCATTTACTAGGTAATATGATACCCCTTGGTGAGACTGGTTGTCAGACTTTCGGGTTTCTGACGACCCGTAACGACTGTCAAAGATCCACAAATGACAGCCGGGATTAACGGCTTAACATGCTTTCCGAAGATGGTTACCCATCCACGGACCAACCGCGACAAGCGCAGCTTAACCTGATCGAACGATCCGTGTGGCCGTTATTACTTGGCCACAAGCCCCTTAACTTATTTTTACGATGTTTGAGAAAATACCTTTGCCTGCTGGGATTTGCTGGCAGATGATGATGATGAAAGGCCGAGTTTTTAAGTGCCAGATAATTTTTATCTGTAGAATAAATATCAGATTCATATTTATGCTACAGATAAAAAGATAACAAAGTATTGAGAAACCAGCCCTAAGAGTCATTCTGCTACATATACTTACCTCATTTTCTTTGTCAAATCAATACACTACTATTTAACTACTTTAAAATATTAAAACGAAATGACATAACTTTAACGCTCTGCAGTAGTCTTCGGGCTGACACAATTCTGATAAAGACACCAATATTGCAGAGACACTTAAAGAAACTGTGCATTATTATTACAGTATGTTACCACTCCCAAACCGTTGGTTTCATTTATCTAAGAAACTAAAGTGATATGCCATGGAAACACATAATCTACGTACACTCACATTTCACTGAAGACAGTAGCCATTTCCAAACACAAACCAAAACCCAAAATAAGTCTCAAGGGATTTTCCCTGAGATTTTTTTGGTAGTTATTTGACAGCCAGTGTCAAAAGTATAGTCAGAAATAGGTAATTATCGAAAATACATTAGAGCCACAAGTCTAAGATATCACTTCAAAAACCCCACAATTAACTGCGGGCTGAAAAGTCTTGTCTTTATTTTCAACTCTCTCCTATAAAGAAGAAGAGACAGAACAGAAGAGCGGACATATCGACAACACAAAACCAAAGATTTTGATAGAGGAATACAAAATCGCCTAGGCCTCGGCGATTAATTACTCCGCAACATTGTACTCCTGGATATTTGGTACATGTTTACAAAGAATATGCCTTTTTTTTTTTTCGATGGGAAAAGAATATGCCTTATCATTATCACCATCTCAACCGAAAGACGTCCACTGCTGGACATAGTCCTGCCCCAAGCACCGCCACTTCGACCGGTTCTGTGCTTCTCACTTCCAGCTGATTCCTGCGGCCTTCACCAGGTCTCACATACCCACACACCGCAGTGCCTTATCACGAACAATCTATTTATAGCCAATTATTTTTTTAAAAGAGTAACCGTGGAGTTTCTTGCCGGCTCTTCTCCATAGGAAACGACCAATTGGAACTATGCACCCTGCTTCTGACGTTTCATAAGTGCCCATGTAAGTTTATGTGAAATAAAATATTTTGATTTGATTTTCTTCGATTTGAGTTCTCTACTATCACCACAGCAACACAACCAGCTTTTCAATTCTATTTTTAAAACATATCCATCATTTCTATAATCCTAGCTTACATAACGTTACTCTATCACTCTATCTAGGCCTGACAGCAAGCAATAAAAGAGCTATCAAAGTCATTTTGCTATCAAACCGATAGGGTATGGAATATTTCTGGATTTGACATGGCGGATAAAGAAACAATTGAACGAGTGTATTTGTGGAAACTGCCCATTGTTGCGATAACAATGTGACAGTGTCCGTTTGAAAGGATATTTCCAGTTGTACAGGAGTGTGAGGCAATGTTGTTGTTGTAAGCATCAAGGTTTATGTTCTAAGAAGTAGCCTGTGTGGTAGATGCAATTCGGCAAAAATGCACGGGAACAGTCGGTGAGGTTACATATTCTACAATCCACATATTTTTTAAATTACCGCTGTGGTACCAACACATAATTTTCACAATAACATTTTCATTTTTCTAGGAAAAAAAAGTTTGTCAAGATAACAAGATAGTAATTTTCAAACCAAAAACTTGAAGATATATATTATCTGTAGGGACCTATTCACCCTACAAGGTTACCTAGTTAATCCAAACTGTTGCTAGGACCTTCACTCCATTCTAGAGCCTATTGTATTCACCATTCAAGATAGCGTGCGAATATCGGTCAACAGCATTTGGTGTCTAAGTCAAGGTTAAATAAATCAGTCATTCATTAATAAACTCATAAACTTAATCCTTCACATCATGATAATATTTCATTCTTGATCATAAAGCTACACCCACTTACAATCACAATTTTTAAGGATTTTGAAGAAAATTCTTAATCCGCCCCGTTTCATATGTTCGAAAAGTTGATCCTATTAAAATGAATGGCATTGCCATTATAAGTTTGTTACGCCATTACCCCGCTAGACTGGACTTCCAAGTTGAATTAAAGGATGACGACATAACCTTCCCAAGTGGAAGTTTCAAAACCTGATTGAAATTCGGGTAACATCAGCAAAAAGCGGCATCCAAATCCATTCTGCACCTTCCGAGAAAAATGTTAATAGTCTCTCCGAAGAAAGGATCACGCGAAGGTAGATTTTAAAGTGTTTGTCTGAAGTCATGGAAGGAACAATGCTATAATGTTGTGGAGTTCCTAAAGATTAAGTATCTTTGAGCTCACCTTTTTTTAGACTTGGTATTTTTAAGTGGCAGTAGGTATCTATATGTCCATCTGTCTGTATGACAGTTGGGACTGACCTCACTAAGTTCCCGTTTTTTCACCTCTACCGTTTGTGCGTCAAGACAGCTTTAAACACTATGCTTGTCATGGGAGTTGGTACAAATAACACATTCCACCATTAATTTCTTAACCACGTAATTCTTTTGGCTCAGATCTATCGAGTAGTTCCGTTTCTCGCGTGAAAGAGGTGTGCGTAGGTTTTATCCGACAACCACGCAATCCACGAACCTATTTTTATCGATATCGCAAATAAATTTCAATATACGTTTTATAAAATGTATGCATCGTCATGTTTATCATTCATCAATTCATGGACGGATACAAATCCATTATTTACAGTTTTTAATTCAAAAATATACAAGCTCATGACGTATTCTCGAATGATTATATCTAACTTTTTTATTTCTACGTCAATTTTTCAACACCCATTGATCAACAGACTATCACTAACCGGTATGGATGACGTCTCAACGAGCATGAATATTACTGTATAAACGTGTGCAATACGGAGGTTAGTATAATTTCATGCCTTTACTCTTTATGGCGTATATTTTGTTAAGGGCTGATTTTACCAAAGTCAGATAACTTTTATTCTTGAAATAAAATTGACGACTGACAGTTCTAGTATGGACTAACTGTCAAAAATTCAATAATTATTCTCAGGAAAAGACTTATTCTAGGTATAAAAGTTTGGTCGAATGCGCCCTAAGTGGATTATAATTCTGACGGATTGAAAACTGAGTCAAGAATGTCTATTTGTCAGACAAAAAGATGTCGCAGGCTCTTCATGGATGCGACTACCTTAGATCTGAGAAGGATTGAAACAAGGAAGAGAAGGCTGTATACCCAGTAGCGGATTAACAAGAACTGAAGATGAAAATGAAGAACGTACATATTTTAAACTACGAGTAATAAAAAGTCAGGAAGCGTAACTATAATCGAAATCAACGAGAACTTCGGCTCCAAACTTCACTACATTGACAAAATACCTCGAGTATTCGAACGAAAGAACACACATGCAAATAAGCCAATCAACTGCGCTCGCGTAAAGCGTTGTATTCCAGCAAGCGCCATGATTGGTTCCGGTGCGCGGTAGCGTTTTTGGCAACGCCCACCGCGGTAAACATTTGCGTGGTGCCATTTTTGAGCTTCAGTTAAATTTCTTGACTTTTATTATTCGTAGATATTAACAGACCATAATTATATAGAGAACACGCGGTGTTCGGAGTGAGAGCAGTGGTGGCCCAGAGGTAACGGTCCCGCCTTATGAGATGTCGGTCGTGGGTTCGACCCAGGCAGGTGCTTTACTTAACAATTTCATCACCGCTGCTCCAGAACGGTGAAGGAAAACATCGCGAGGAAACCAGCATGTCCTAAAACCAAAAATTCGTAGTCATGTGACATCTATCAACCCGCACTGGGCCTGATTGGTAGATTACAGCCCACTCCCTCTCGAAAAGAGGAGGCCTTGTCCAGTATAAATGAGAACAGTAAAGGCTGGTTATCTTAATTCTGCATTTTACATTCATTCTACATTCATGCGCGGTTACAGCGAACGGACCACCGGCAGACGGCCAAGGTTTGTGTAATATATAGTTTATAATTTTAAAGTATATAATTTGTAAGTATATAATTTAAAGCATATAATTTTAAACTATATAATTATAATATAGTTTTTTTTAGACCCCCACTATTTCCATATGTTAGAACGGGGAGGGCTACACTATTGGCCAAGTGTGAAAATCAAGAGGATAAACAACTTACTCCTATTTTTAAAAACTTCGTAAACGGTCCGTCAACAACTTGTTAAAAAATAATTACAATAGATCCAGGCCTTTTGGCATTCAGCCTAAGAGGAAAGAGCCAAAAATATTCTGCAACAACACATGTCTATCCGTTTCAACTAAAAATATTAATTAATATTTTACCTGATCTATAGGTATATTGTTGTCTCACTGGGTTTTAGAATGAAAGCTTGAATCTTTGAAGGAAAGTTCACAAAACATATTTTATTCTCTGAAAAAGAAGATGCTAAATAACGTAGGTAAAGCTTTTTTTGGTGAATTTTTCTGTTTCAACACCGGGGTGGTTTTAGTCAGTAAAAGTCTGACAGACCCCTCTGCCCACCGCAGGGCGGAGGACATCCATCAGGATTTCCACACAGACAACAAAAAAAAGGACTTCACGACTATATATACAGAGGCCACTGTACCTACCTAACTTGGTATGATTTTGGCGCAGTGGGAGTAAGTGCAACAAAAAATGGTCACTTTTATTTTATTATGGTCATTGCTAGAATAAGTACTAATGTCATTGCTACGAATAAGTAAGGTCATTGCCATAATTTATTTTTAAACATGTCTGTTTGGAAGAAAGTTAATGAAAGGAGAGGAACGACTAATGAATCTTGTCAAGTTACGTGCGCCGGTACTTACTTTTGAATTTAAGAATATGGAAACACTATTTGGGAAGTATATTTGCAAAATTTTTGCCCATCGTTGTTGTTACTATATCGATATAGGTACTCGTAGATGAACTTTTATATTAAGAATACCTTCTGCCCGCGACATCGTTCGCGTGAAATTTCTTGTGCTTTTTTCTTTTTGTTCTTCTCTTAAGAATCCTAGCGTTATGTTGAATATAGCCTTTCTCAAGAATTGGGCTACCAAATACAAAAAAAAAAAATTGTTCCAAAAATTTGCGCGTTCAAACAAACAAACTCTTCAGCTTTATTATTAGTATAGTGATAGATCAGGCCAAGCCGAGCCACGGTAAAAGTGTTCAATGTCCCTTTGCAGCTTTTACCCCGGAAGAAAAAGCAGTGCAACAAAAATCCCTGCAACAAACATTCTTTTAAGTTTGTGTGACTCATCAAAAATATTTGGGAAACAAGAAGAGGTGTAATATTCAATTACTTATTCCGGTTTTAAACAGTAGCCTTTTTCTCACAGTGAGATGGCTCCGCGCTCACCAACCTGACTACCCACTATGGTGACTAAGAGCAACGCCTTCTTTTTGGGGAAAAGCCATAATATTGAAGAGTGGACGGCAATAATAATGAGTATGACGAACAGTACTTCTTCTTAAATGCCGAGTCAGAGAGTTTGACTGCGAATCTGACTCCCCAAGGATCACCGTTCTGATAAAATGGACGCAAACAAAGCCATAACAACTTCTAAATATGACAATTTTACCCCCGAAAGTCACCAGAAAAATGTAACGCAATAAAAAGGCGTTCACAGTCTGCTAAAAGGCAGCCAATCACAGAGCTGCGTTTCTTTCGCGTGCGCTGCACCTTCCAAGGTCAGGCGCAGGTAGGCTGCAGACAAATCACGGAGCACAAAGATTAAGTGCTTTCACTGTTACAATCGCAGAGGAGACAAGTCTTTCGGTTGTCAGGACTTTAGTTAGTATACTGGTGTATTTATTTTTATACCTACTTTTCCTGTGAGTTCTAATAAATACTTTTTCTTTATTTATTTCTTTGACTGTTTCTGTCACTCTTGTTTGTTGTTTACAATCTTTACTGACATTAGTTGCATAGTGCATTTAAAGCCAAATGAATATTTAGCCAGTTAAATTTTGACCTTCAAAATATAAAGGATCAATGGACTGCATATAATTACTAATAATTTTTTTATTACTTTGAGAACATCCCAAAACATTGGTTTTTTCCCATTATGGGAGACTTGGAAAAACCAATGTCCAGCAGATTGCTGTAATCTACCAGTTTTTTTCTGGAAGTGCCATTTTAAGAGCAAAACCGCAAATCTTTTCAATTATAAATAGGCTGCTTTAAGGATACTTACCAACCAAAAATATAAAGCAGGTAACATAACGGATAAAAATATCTAACCCGCAAAACCGCAAATTTAGGCACAAAACACCGCCAGGCAGTAATTCTTCACAAAACTGTAGACTGGCCCCGCCCACAGCCATTGACTCACCTGTCGGGTCAAAGACCTCAGAAGTAGGTGATACGATGATATATTAACTTTTCGTCTGTCTGTCTGATATAGCGAATTACTATTTCGATGACAATCATGTATATATTTGGATGTTTATGAATAGCAGTGACGTCAGCGATGTCAATGTGTTTGACACTTTCACTGACGATGGACGTGTTCCAAGATGATAATTAATTTGTATTAATAGGTTGTGAGTAATAGGTAATAGGTAATACGGGCTGTTGTCCGCAACTCCAACTTAAATTGTGAGTAATATCGATAATATTATAATTAGATTCGTCTCCGGTAGACAATAAGCTAACCCCTGCCCTTTTTATGCCTAAAGATTTCCCAATTTTTGACGATCGATATTTTCGCTCAATATGCTGTGCAGGCTAAGCTCGGAGTGTCTTTGAAGTATAAAATCAGAAGCGAAATCCGGAAAATAACTCGTTACCGACATAGCTTGCAGAGTAAGCAAGCTGAAGTGGTACTGGGCTGGCCATGTTTGTCGAAGGACCGATGGCCGGTGGAACAGACGAGTCCTGGAGTGGAGACCGCGTATCGGCAAGCGTAGTGTGGGACGCCAGCTAAATGGAGCGATGACCTCAAAAAGGTGGCTGAGACAGACTGGATGCGGAAGGCTGATGACAGGGTGTTGTGACGCAGCATGGGAGAGGCCTATTTACTGTCAAAAATGGCGACTACAGTGCGGCCGGCGACGAGAGGATGCGTTCTTGTCACCTGTCAGTTGCCTAAAAACGAATACGTGTTTTGCGAATTAGACCTTTATTAGCTACTAAAATTGTCGTACTGATGTCACGAGCGCATTCTCTCGACGGCCGGGACAACATATTACGAGCAGCATTACCCTCCTCTCATATCAGTGAGCTGTAATCCTACCGCAATTTTTAATGTGCTGTGGTAATTTTGTTCTTCGGGACAGTCGAATTTTAATCAGTGGTCGTTAATAGATGGTATATCAGATTTCTACCAAAACCAAATCCAAAGCCAAGTAGCCTTTCAAAATTCTATGGATTTAATGAAACGCATCATGTACGCCTCTGGCACTTCTCGTATCCTAGTAACCCTCGAGTCCACGACAACCTCAAGATATACGGCAGCATCTCTATCTGTTGCCAGTTCTGTCACATAACATAGTGCCTGAGGTGTACCTAAACCGGGTCAAATTAAATTAGCTAGCGAAACTCCATAGGAGTGATGGCTATCGAAATCTAAACATGATTAAAAAAAAACATTGAAAACAATTTTTTTCTGGGGTCGTCGACCGTATGTAGTGTAGTTACTTGAAATAGTAGTTTTTTAAACTATACTTCGAGTACACACACACTACTTACCAGCGGTAATTGACCTCCAAAAAAAATATATTTTTTTTATTTTTCATTATGTTTAGATATCGACCCACCACGTCTTTTGAGTTTCGCTTGCTAATTTAATTTGACCTTGTACATAGTAGGGTGCACCCACATTTCACCATTTCTCTTTCGCATATAGGTACCTAGCTAGTAATCGAATTGTACGGTACTTGACTCTTTCAACATTTTTCTATAAACAAACGGAAAGTTTCTTCTAGAATTCGGCTATGTTATCAGTTCTAATACACAGAGACAATCGAATGGCCAGTGTCAACATCGGTGCAACGCTCTCTGAAAATGTTTTGGAAAATTCCGAACCAGCAATGCAAAGACAATCGAATTTAAAAATGTTTTGAGCATGCTAGACGACACCCTGGGTCAATATTATACAATATTATCGAAATTGAATTATAAACTGTCATGGTGGGTCTCCGATTGTAGATATTTATTGTCCCAGTGGTATCGGCCGCGACTTACGAGTTGTAGGTCGTAGGTTCGAACCCAGACAGGCGCTTTACTTTGTGTAAATTATTTCATCACCACTGCTCTCAAAACGGTGGAAGGAAACATCGGTGGTGGAGGGAAACATTTGTGGCCGAGGGAAACATCGTGAGGAAACCGGCATGTCCTAGAACCAAAAATTCGAAGACGTGTGACATCTACCAACACGCACTGGGCCCGCGTGCTGGATTACGGCCCACTCCCTCTCACAGAGAGGAGACCAGTGTCTCAGCAGAGGGAACATTATAGGCTAATTATGATGATAGTGCTCCAGACCGTCTAGCTCAACGGAGACTAGCCTTCGGTGCAGGAAATATTATGGTGCGCAAGTGTGTGCGCAGACACAGGTGCGCTCCTTCTTCCCTCACTCTCATAGTCCGATGGGAAGGCAATCCGTTCCGACTGGAGAGAGATCAGGCGCAGGACTAAAGCATGGGGGCCAACTTCCAAACTCCGGGCTGCTACTGAGAAATTCTTAATGGAAAAACCCAATAATACATTGCCCGACCCGGGAGTCGAACCCAGGAGCCCGCACTGAGCAGTCGCGCTTGCGATCATGAGACCAACGGGGTAGTCAAAGTCATACTAGATAAATAGTATGCAAAAGATGATTATACTGAAATACTACTTTTGTATTTTATAAATTCAATCTCCTAGTACCTATTGCATAATTGCATAGCAAATGACGTGCGATGTACATAATAGAACGCTACCATTTACTGGGTACGTCTTCCATTAACTTGAATGTGCGTTGGCGGCTGAGAGTATGTCATGCTCACTCTAATGTCTCGCTGATGTTGGCGCATTTAGCTCCCATCAAAATGGTTGAGCTGAACGGTGCTAATCCATGCGTCATGTTCGTGAACGGGCGCCGCCGCCGTCAGTAGTGACTGGTAATTTCTTTGCTGCCATGGCTTATTTTAATTCAATTTAATATTTTAATTGTTTCTTTTATCTTATCACTACGGACCCTTTTAACGTTCTGCATCGTTCTCACATGCATAATTTTTAACAAGAATGACCAATACTACTGTAACCAAATTATTATTTTGATTTAAAAGAGTGTCCATTGAGTTTCTTGCCCGTTCTTCTCCATAGGTATCTACCACGCTTTGGAATGGGCAACTAGCTTCATCTTTCTGACTGACCGACCCCTTGACAATTCAAAACTGCCTGTAATTGGTTTAATTGAAATAAATGCTCTGAGTTTAAAACTACTTTAGGAAACGGCATTGAACCCTGAAATTGCAACCACAGAATGATGAAAGAGTTATTTACTCTTGCAGAAAATAACAAAGTACAGAATTTGGAATGGATGAGAGGACTAGTGAGTTCTTCTAGAGATCCTAGAGGGGTCCTTGGGGGATCTATATTTCAGGATAGCCACCGAACGACTTCCGCAGGTGAAGGGTTTCCATAAGGAGGTCCTGCGAATCACAAGAAACATTCACGTCAAATAGGTAGGTACTCTTTTTTCGACAGGATTAAGTAACAACAGTAAGTAGTATGAGAATCCAGAAATTGAATACAAAGTTATCAAACCTTGATTTTTAATTTCCACAACAACATTTTAAATATCCGAGGGAAAATACAAATCACCTATTATTATAAACTAAAAGCCTTTCTCATATAATTTACATAAGTGCAAGTTATTTATCTGACTCACATGTTGTTTTGGTACAATAAAGTTCCCCACTCCATAAATCGGTTTGGAGAAATTTACAGTTTGTTTATTTTTGAACATTTCTTTTGAAACAGCTTTGAGTGGTTCGGCTTAGTTCGTATTTCGCAAGTGTGGTCTAAAGACCGGTTTCTTAAGTCAATGGTCAGCCTTCCAAGTTGACGACGAGGTTTCTAAGCAAAGGATTTCGCATTAGCAGGTTCGATTTGTTCGTAACTTTTTGTAGATACGAATAGGTAAACCTTTATTGGAGATTTATAGGAGAGCAGTGGTGGCCCAGTGGTAACGGCCGCGACTTCCGAGTTGTAGGTCGTAGGTTCGAACCCAGACAGGCGCTTTACTTTGTGTAAATTATTTCATCACCATTGCTCTCCAAGCGGTGAAGGAAAACCGGCATGTCCTAGAACCAAAAAATTCGAAGACATGTGTCATCTACCAACCCGCACTGGGCTCGCGTGGTGGATTATGGCCCACTCTCTCTCACAGAGAGGAGGCCTGTGTCCCAGCAGTGGGAGCATTATAGGCTGATTGTGACTGAAACCTTTATTAACCTGGTCTTATAATTTCGAGGTAAACAATCATATGATAAAATTAGTTATTAAATTATCCATAATATATGACGGAGAAGGTACGTCTCTCTCTTTATCATCAGCCATGTTTTAACTACTATGGACGTACTGTGCTTAGTGTTGGTTATTGCGCAATAGAAAAACCGTTTGCAGTTCAAATCAGATTATAATTTAACGAAAAAATTAATCACGCTATCGAATCACATACTGCAGGTACACAACCCAACGATACGGATCGCGAGACAGTTTCTAAGCACATGTAGTCAGTACGATGTCCAATGGTCAAGAGAGCTGTGCCACCCTGCTCCAGCGCTCTCGTCGACCCCTACGAACTCGGTCTCGGCTAGACTCTGTCGAGCGCCGCCTGGCGCTGGAGTCCCGCTCCAGAATAGTCAAACGAATGACTCCGACATATATATATCAGAACAACAAATTATATTCAGGTTATAAGTTATGTTGACATGTTTAATTTGCATTAAAAATCAATTAAGGTGAAAACGCCAGGGTAGCCCGCGAAATTCATTTTTTTTTACGTTTTTGTAATTTGCTGGCCAGTACTAAGTTTTACGTTAATTAAAATATAATTCGCGGCCGTAACAAATATGTATTTACAGAATTATAATCATTAAAGTCATCAAACACAACTCTCTAAGACCAAGTAATCCTACCGAATGACAATTTCATGAAATTTTGACATTTTAGGATTACACTAACATATCAAGTTGTATTACTAATTGTAATGATTATAATTCTGTAAATACATATTTGTTACGGCCGCGAATCATATTTTAATTAAAGTACAACTTAATACCGACCAGAAAATTGCAAAAAACGTAAGAAAATTTGAATTTCGCCCTTAAACTAATTACTAAGGTACAACTAACTATATCATCTTTCAAAGAAGAGTTAGTTACATTTTGGCGGTTGTACTCGTATCACTTGCAATTAACAGTATGGCTTTTGGCTTTTTTATTGGATGCTATGGTTATGAAAGGGGCCAGAGGCCTAAAAATTTAATCTATGCGTCAATCAGCTTTCAGTCACCACAACCCCCTGGAATCTGATATTTAGCGACCTGTCAATGAATCTTTAAATGACTCATGTATCTGTAATTTCACCGGCATCCACAGTCGGAACACACCCATACCAGAACTCAGCAATACTACTCGAAAATACCGAAGCAAATTATCCAGAATTCTCCAATGACGAAATCATTTGTTTAAAGTTACGCTATCGTAAAACGCTCATTTGTCGTCATTGTCGTCATCGTGGACAACGGTCGTCAACCTTGGAGGCAACCTTGTATAGGGACTGTATACCGTCAGCAAGATAAATAAGTGGATGAAACCTAAACATAAGATTCTTTGTTTTAGGTACCGTCTAGGATACTTAACTGCTGTAAAAGTGAATTATGTCTCGTCGTGTGTTCGGCAAAATGTTGACTGTCAGGGATATCATCGGGCAAACTGAATCTGTGAGTTCAGTACATGATTCTAATAACAAGGCTACACAGATAGCCACTACAGTACCTACTCATGGAAAAACATCTTAAAAAAAACTATCAGGGTTATCTAAAAAAATTAATTGATAGCCATAATAGTTTTTTTTCAATGATTTTTTTCTTTCTTATACTTTGTGACATTTCAATCCTTTAATCACTTAATAAATCTAAAAGATTTTGTTAAAAAAAAATCTCCAGTTTGACATTCGTAATCTTCTTCTGTTGCGTTTGTTTTAAACTCCGTTTTTATCCAACTGTGCATTAATACCAATAAAAAAACGGCCCAGAATTCCAGATAGTTTGCAGAATCTTATTTTAAACACACCTATCTCCTAACTAGGCTGACATTTTATTTTATCTTCTTTATGGGTTTTAGTCAGCAAAAAAAATAAAAAATTAAGTTTTTTGCAACAACTTTCCAAACTTATTCTAGAATACAATGGGGAGAATCCTTTTAAGCAATTAGTGTTAGGATTTTTCGCCCCTCCCCAAGGTTAACTTATAGGTACAAAGCAAACAATAAAACAAAAAAAAACTTTTTTACAAAAAAAAACTTTTTACAAAAAAAACAACCGACTTCCAAAAAAAACTACAAAGTGATAAATAACTTTATTTTCGGAAGTCGGTGTCGTTGGTTCTGCATTTTCGTTTATTGACACCGACTTCCGAAATTAAAGTTATTTATCACTTTGTAGTTTTTTTTGAAAGTCGGTTGTTTGTTTTGTAAAAAAAATTTTATTTTTCGCTTTTTAGTGAGAGAGTTTGTGATTTATCTAAGTTACAATAGCCTAACGTCAACTGCTCATCACCTTTTACAAAATATTGCTTTTCCCAATGCTGTGACGTTAATTGTTGAGGAGTTCTCCTGGTAAGAACCAGGATAACTCCTCAACAACCATTCACCATAAGCATTGTGACGAGCATAAATTGCTTAGCAACCATATTAAAGTAATCGAATCGGAATCCGTAAAATATTTATCATTGAGTAGTTCCGATGGCCGTCTGTGGTCTTCATCATAAGCTCCACTTTACCAAATGATGATTTTCGAGAGCAAATGCTCAAGTTACTCTAAAAAATATCCAAATCGCTATAGGTTTTCCAATAAAATTTGAGGGTTTCCCTCGATTTCCCTGGGATCCTATCATCAGATCCTGACCTGATGATCATGGGACCACTTGGGAAGTATACCCTTTCAAACAAATGCAAAATTTTTCAAATCGGTCCAGGCGTCTTCGAGAAATTGGGGAACATACATAAAAAAAAAAAAAAATCCGACGAATTGAGAACATCCTCCTTTTTTTGAAGTCGGTTAATAAAAATAAAATGGACAAAAAGAAAAAATGCGCGTGGGTGTGTGAGTAAGAGTCTGACACTCCCTTCCGCTCCACCCAGAGCGGGAGGTGTCATTTGATGATTTCCCATCATAAAAAAAAGGCTGACATTTTCAGTAATTTAACAAAAACATACTTATCGGTACTTACTATATGTTTTTTGTTAAATTATTATGTCGTGAGTAAAGGAAAATCTACTCAAATGAGTACAGTTTTGTACCTGTTTTTTAGCAAATTTCTTTGCCAACCATACATCTCTAACTAAAGTTGTATTATGCCGCGGGAAGTAGAGGGATGATTGTGTGCAAATTAACTGAATATGTAAGATAATTAGCAAGCAAAATAGCCCTATAAGTGGTGACAGGTAGAATGATATGAGCCACATAAGTGATTGACGTTTAATACAAATGGTATTGAAAAATTAATTGTCAACATGTCGATATGTATGGTCCTAATTAAGATAAATGTATAGATGGTAAACTGTCATTTGTTTATGGTTAGTTACTTTCTTGGGTGTTGATTTATTTTTTTAAGGCAAGAACTAATAAGTAGTTTTGTCCTGTAAAAAAAACCGACCGATTAAACTCAAACTCGAACTCAAAGCATTTATTTCAATTAAACCATTTACAGGCACTTTTGTTACATCAGTTTAGGAGAGATCAGAATTTGGTAAATATACCTATGACTAGCTTCGTCCGCCCTATTACTTTGTTTACGCTTAGCATTCTTTCTGACTTTTTCTTTTTGCTCGGTAAGTTCTTTATAACCGCTAAAGTTATTAGCCTATTTAGAACCTTTCCCAAGACTTGGGCTATCAAACGCAAAAATAATTCTGCAAATCCAAGTGATCGTTCGAGAGATTAGCAATTCGATTGCAAAATCAGTACAGGCGTGGAAGTTTTAATCTCAAACTAAGCGGCAGGTATTTATATCTGAAACTTTCCTGGAGCTACTTAACTATGTTGTAAGTATTCCGCTCCACCCAAAGCGGGAGGGGTCATTTGATGACTTCTCATCCTTAAAAAAAAAAGAAAAAGAAAAAAAAAAGTGTAAGCAATACTAGGTAGAAGTCAAATCATTTATTGTAAATGGGTACGTCAAAATGTACAAAAAAAAATGGTATAATGGATTCTAGTTGCCCCTTCCAAAAGGTAGACTTTTCGGAAAGAAAACGAAACAAAAAAAAATTACAATATTTTGTAGATCTTCATGCAATTGAAACCGAACCGCCAACATAAAGGTTACACACGTAATAGTAATTAATATGACAAGTTTTTTTTTTGTAATTGAACTCTTGTAGTGAGTAATTGTGGTTAGGGCTCCTGTCACGTAAGTATTCATTGTACCACCCGCAAAGTTTTGTTGTTGTATAACAATTAATACATGAAAATGCCTCAGAAAGACACCGTAACGTTTCATTAATCCATTTTAGTAAATTATGAATGAAACTTACTATGATAGTGTCATAATCATCATCATAATCGTCCAGCCCATACCAAATTATTTAGTTCGGTCAGGTTCGACATTTTTTTCATAATATTTCTATCAGCAGTACCTAACCTCTGAATGCACTCATCATGAAATTCCTAAACTATTGCCCACCATTTAATTTTCTTGAAGACTCAACGCAGTCAATACTATTTAAACTTCCTTGCATCTATGCCCGCCTAGTAGCTACAGCACGTTCAGTATTCCTCGCCAGCTCATAGAGGCGCTGATGGTATGGGAAAACTTGCCTTTGCTGTAATTTCTCACATCTATGCGATCCTGGTACCGACAGCGCGTGCAGTATTTCTCGCCATTTCATAGAGGCGCTGATTGTATGAGGGGGAAACTTCTATATTTGTCACTTTCTCGCATTTATGCACGCCTAGTACTTACGACGCGTCCAGTATTATTCGCCGGTTCATAGAGGCGCTGCTGCTGCGTAAAGGGAAAACAGTCAACAAGTAGGTAGTTATCAAAAACACCGGCGTTTACATTCGGTTTTCTTATTCACCAAAGACAATACACATTCTTTAAATAAAAAAATAAATGTTATTATTTAAATAAGTATTATTATCTAACTTAATCCTTACCTACTTAAATGTTTTAGTAACACATAAATTCGTCAATAAAATGTGATTTTGGGCAAAATGGAACGCAACGCAGAATGGGAGTAGAGTTACAGGGGTGAAAGGGATGACGAATCGCGCATGCGTAATACGTCCAAATTGTGTTTTCGATGAGTCACACGACGGAGAAAAATATTATCATCGACATCTTGTTCCGATTAATTTGTCTAAAATACAATTTCGACAACCAAAAAGGACTGAAGTGAGCCAAAAAATGGCGCCTATTGAGCCGAAGAGGCGTGTGAAATCAATAAAGAAACCCGGTGATAACCCAATAGCAAAAATAAGGAAACCAAGAGGGGAGATACAATACTCCAGAGCCTACATAAACAAACTGTTGAAGAAGGTACTGAAGAGGCGAGCTAATACACATGATTCTGTGCATCTGATTTACAAGACCTATCGCAGGATGATCAAGATGGCTTGCGAGTTGGTAGCTCGTCGTCATAGGAAGATCACCCTTAAGGAAGCACATATTGCTATGGCTAAGATGATTCCTCGGGAGGTGGCTCTGGCTGCCATCAGGGAGTTTCGCCAGCAATCAGGCGAAAAAGCAGCGGCAACAATAGTGGAGGGGGCATCACCAGCTGATGAGTAGGTTGAAGTCGAAAGTGCAGTGCTGTGTGGTAAAGTGATTTTGTTTTTGTAGTTATTTACCCTGGAGTAAATAGTTAGTATGCAACGTGGGTGGTGTTTTATTTATAACGTAGCCCAAAATCGTATAACAAGTGAGCCTAAGAGTGTTTAAACATGAAGCCCGTAGTTTTGGCTGAAGTTACGGGCGCTTGCTACTCCATATCACCTTCGAATATAAATTTACATCGAGGTCCGAACTAAGAATTAATGACAACATTTGAAATTTTTCCTTACTTCCGATGTGCGGAATAAATCGGGAATAGGGTTCATTCCGAAGTAACATACTACTTGCAGATGGGCCCGTATCTTCGTTGACGGAGAAGGCCCCAGTTTTGGCGCCCAACAACACGAAGCATTTACTTGCACCCCTTACTTATTTTAATTAAATAAACAAGCAAAATGCATCAGCTACTTGCGATGGTTAAAATAATCAATATTAAAATGTTGTTGGGGTGAGCTCGTCAATTTCAACCCTTCTGCTAAGCGAATTATATTTGTAGGTATAATATAATGCCTTGTTTAAGGATGGATGAGTACTATGAGTAAGTAGGTATGTTATTTAAAGATCTCATTGTATAAGCATTTAATTAGTTAAGATGAGCTTGTTAAGGCTATAATCGTAATAAGAAGAAACACTCCAACTTTAATTACGACTCTGTAAATAATGGTTGCTTCCCTTAAACATTAACCCCGTTAGTTAAGAGACATGTAAACGTCAAAAATGTTTGTAAAACAGTCGCCAATCATTACTTAACTTCATGCAACGTTTATAAATAAGCCCCAGTATAATTAATATTTTATTATTTGTTTTTTTTTTTTTCATCTACTTACTCAAAGATTTTTTATTTAAATAATATTAGGAACATTTTCCTGCAATTAGTGTCAATTTCTCTGCATATTCCAAAAAAGCAGAACATAATTAGCCAATAATAATCACACTGCCGGGTGTCTGGGACACAGATCTCCTCTCTGTGTGAGGGAGTGGGCCGTCTACCACGCGGGCCCAGCGCGGGTTGGATGTCACACAATGACATGTCTACGAATTTATGGTTCTAGGGCAAGCCGGTTTTCTAACGCAAACACTGAATATTAAAATCAGATAAGAAAAGCTAGCAAGTTCTTATCTGAATCCAAGTTTTTAATGAAAAATTATAACTGACGTGTTCATTATTATAACAGTTAATATGTAAAATTAAAATGATAATCATTGCTACCAACTGATGGTGATTACGTAATCAATGACTTGAATAATTCTCTCACTGCACTGTAATGATGATTTTAATAGCGGTAACATGGTTATAATAATCCTTGGTATGAGTAATTGAGTAGGTATTCGTTTTGTTCTGGTGTCTTCCATTGAAAATGTTAACTTGCTTTATAGAACTTTTGCTATTAACTCCTTTTGACTTGTGGCTAAATGATAACAGCTGCGCGGGTCTATCGAAGGTTAAGCTAGCCGCGGTTGGTTCTTAGATGGGTGCCATCAATTACCTCCTCCGTGCCTCGGAAAGCACGATAAGCCGTTAGTCCCGACTGTCATTCTTAGATTGTCTTACCAAGGGGTATCGTGTTCTTTAGCAACTGGGTTGTGACCATCAGATAGGCAGTCGCTCCATATAGAGTACTGGTATGAATCAGCTGCATCTGGTTAGACTGGAAGCCGACCCCAACATTGTTGAGAAAAGGCAGATTGATTGTTATTGGCCCATATGATCTGACCTTCTGACCAAGATAGTCTCTGGACTACGGTCAAGAAGTCACAGTCTCATTTAAAGTACATATCATGATATGGACTTTAATCTCTGAGTTTTTTATGGTGTTTTTTCTCAGAGTAGTCGGTTAACAAATATACTGATGTTGACATCATTTTGTTTAAAAATATTATTTTTGAAGCCGTTTAAAGTGTTTGCTAGAACCAATTTAAAGAAATAAATTGTCATCATGACATTCTCGATTTTGTTTAGTCGAATGTGACAGTGATGACTTATTGTTAGGAGCCCCATCTACAAAAAAAAATTAAGGCATTGTGTTTAAAAATGATAACTTTTTCTTTTTTTAGTTTCGTTTAGTTTTGATGTCAATTAAATATAAATTATGCCATTTTGATAGAAAATTATGAGTACCTAGCATTGTTACGTTGGCTCTGCGATAACAGTTATTTTACCTAATTGTAACAGACAAGCTGAACCAATATATGCTGGGGCCACACCAACGGTAAACGCCGTTGGTTATCGCGATGTTGGGCGTTAACCGTAGACTTTAAAGCCCAAAATCGCGATAATCAACAGCGTTTCCCGTTTGGCATTATAGGTAGCAACTAGCGACTTAACACCAACACCCTAATTACATAACACACGATCAATTACAATCTGAATCATTTTGAAGGAAATATCCTTAAACATAAATATAAAACTTAAATATTACTAAAACCATAGATATCGATATCCGTGACTAAAACATTGCTTCATATTTTTGTAATATTTGTCTGCCCAACACTGTAAATAACGCAGTGAATGTTGTTTAACTGTCAAAATTAAAGCCATTGCTACTGATAGTGCGTTATGCAATCACCCCGCTGGGTAAATGCTTCGAGGAATTTGATAAAATTTAGCACACGGATAGACCATGACCAGTTAAGAACGTTCAGTCTGATCTCAGTCTCAATCTGTCAAAAATACATCTAATTTCCCTACATTTGACTAGTTTTTGACATTTGTTTGTCGCTGATATGAGACTGCGTTTGATAGCGTTTGAACGTTTTAAATTAAGAGAATTGGCCTTCTGGTTTAGTACAGAGGATACTTTTTATCACGATAGTGCGTTCCTGTTTTATAATTTATATTTTCGACCTCCAGGCGGGCAAGCTATAGGTAATATAGACATATTTCCTTCAACTCCGAGGAAGTCTTCATGGATTTACATAGGTACGTTTAATAAACATGCAAATCCATAATAACTGACAAGAAGGTAACTTATTATGGAACGCGTTGCTCACGCGAGCAAACAGTAATAAAATACTAAAATAATGATCACTTATTAATAATTATGTAAAACTGAGGATTCTCCATTTTCTTGCTGCGTTAGGATGACTATTCAAAAGTTCATATTGTGATTTATTTAATTGTGGTATATGTTTCTTGGTAGACTATTGACCCCTGTTCTTCAAAGGGGCCAGGTGAAGCAACGTCTTTTTTTTTTTTGCTGAATAACGATACATTGCGAAAGCGCCAGGGTCACCCACTAAACACAAATTTTATTAAGCTTTTTGTGATTTACAGGTCACTGTCAGGTTATATACCTATATGTTAATCAAAATATGATTCGCGACCGTAAGAAATATGTCGTAAGATTTATAATCATTAAAATCATCGAAATACCTTTCCATAATAAGAAATAGAATATAGGATCAAATTAAATTAGCTAGCGAAACTTTGCAGACGTGATGGGTATCGACATCTAAACACGAAAAAATATAAAAATTTGATGATTTTTTGGGGGGTCACTGACTGCTGGTAGTGTTGTTACTTGAAGTATGAGTTGAGAAAATGTTTTATTTAGTTTTATCGTGTACACTGATTTAAACTGATTTCTTATACAGTTTTTTTATCATTTTAAACCTAACCTAACTTCGGTCAATGACCTACAAATAAGTCATAAAATTAACTGACACATAGTACACACGACGACATGTCAAACTATAATACTTATCCAATTTTAGCTGACTTCGCATTGTAGGTATAGACTTTTCGGATAATTAGAAGTCAGCTTATACTTGAAATGTATAGCTTGATATGTTGTCGTGCGTACCGAAGTCAAGTACCTTGGGGTTTTCCTGGATTCTCAATTTCTCATTCAACTTAGAAGTTATATATAGCTATTGAATTCACTTATAATTAACTCGTTAGTGGAACATTCTGCGTCAGTGTTGCATCGTAAAATTAATACCATGTAGGTATATGTGACCTCATGTTGACAAATTAATGTTAGTACTTTTGACTCATTGGTCATTGTGATTCGGGGAATATCAGAAGGCCAATTCTCGTAATTTAAAACGTTCAAAATCTAGTCGCAGTCTCATCTCGGCGACAAACAACTGTCAAAAACCTGTCAAAATGTAGGGAAATTTGAGGTATTTTTGACAGATTGAGACTGAGATCAGACTGTGAACGTTCTTAAAATTACGAGAATTGCCCCTCTGGAGTTATTAATATTAGTAGCGTGATGAATTGATGATGTTATAATCATGCTGTGATGGAATGATTTCCTGGACTTCGGTTTGCTAATACAGTTTCCGCTCATGTCTTAGGAAAGGTAACGTTAGTATATTAATACAGGGTGTTACCATGGATTTAATACATGATTCTGGAACCATTGCGTAGAAATAAAAAAAAAAAATTGCTGTTTCATACATTTTGACCGATTGCACTTTTGTAGAAAACAGCTCTTTTTTTGCCAGAACTATACTGAATCCATGGAAACACGTCGTGTGTCGATGTCCCTCTGCCAGATTGTATAATTTTCTTGAAGATTCTTGATAGGTGTTGTGTTGTGTGTGTGGCACCTTATGGTACGATGGTAATCATAATTAATATGAACAACCGGTCTAATAAGAAAAAACCTCAACGTGAAAACTTAGGTGAACTAAGCTTAATGTGAACTGTCACTCCACTTGATGCAGGGATTGACACTATTGACAGCTCACTTGGAGCTCACTTCACCTAAGTTTTCATGGTAAGATTTTTACAGAATAGGCCGACTGCATAGGTTCAATAAACCTTATTGCACGCTAAAATTGTTCACAGCTCTATTCTTTACCATATTGCTAATTGTATGGGTTCAATGGCGGTCTTATCGCTGATAGTGATATCTGCCATACAACCTTTGCATGAACTAAATGGCATTTAGTCCGCCTTGCGGTTCGATATTAGAGGCTACTGTAAATAAGTATTTTATCAATGTACATACAATTTTGGTAAGGATGAAGAACAGCTCTGCTCTTTCATTTGTACCTAATTATACAGGGTCAAATTAAATTAACTAGCGAAACTCCGCTGACGTGATGGATGTCGACATCTAAACAAAATAAAATATTTTATTATTATTAATTTTGTAGCCTCCACCCGCTCTAATCCCACCTGATACTGGGCGACTGAATTAAAAAAACGGGTGTGTACCTTTATAAGTATATTAACAATTAAACCAAGCTGGTAAAGCCGGAGGCACACAAAGATTTGTAGGTCGTGGGTTACAGACGTCTGGTAACACTTCTGCAGGGTTAGGTACTCCCCTGTAGTTGCAGGCAATATTCCGCCGCTGGCCGGAGATTGAAGATGGCCGAGGTTCAGTGCTGGGCTGTACGGTGACGTCACTAGACGATATTAAGGCGCGGCCGCCCGACTGTTCAGCAAGTCAGCAACCCGGTGGCGAAGCGTAAAATTGAAACCTGGAAAGCACCGTTCCAGCTGATTAGAACTCGGCCTATTAACTTCCGTGCTGGGATACCACCGACGACAACAAGGAAGAGATACCTATTTAATTGTAGTAGTATTGACGTGGTGGTAATGACCAGAACGGAGTTTACATATTAAGCAAGCTCGAGCAAAAAGAAAACAATAAAAATAGATAATTATTAAACGGTTCAAACGTTTAGATTTTAAAATTTAAAATTAATATTGTACGTGAAGGTAGAAGGAAATTATGTAGCATGATACAGCATTATTAGCAATTTCTGAGGCTATTCCTAAATAGTGCTTACTTATTGTGATATAGATAAGTATTATGCAACAGAAAATGAAGAAAAAACAAGTAGGTAATCTATAAAGCAGTACACAGAACAATGATTGATAAAACAAATTCATGATTATGATGTGCGTAATTTGTGTGCTATTCAAAACTTACCCTAAATCGGGATTTTCACATTTACTGAACTGGCACTTATTAAAATATTATAATTAAAATAACGGTCGTGTCTGCTAGGGCGCTCGACAGGACGCAAAGAGGTACGTGCACTCTCACATCAGCCTAGAAGCGACTGCTCTGGACTCGACTCCCATCTCCTGCGCGGGCGCGATTCCGTTCACATCATTCATTCCATCGAACACTCGCCCCGCACCGCACACGTACCTACCCGGCGCGTTCCAAGTCGTACACAAACAAAGAACAAAGCATTAATTTTTAATCTATTTATTCTTTAGCATTATTACCATAACAAAACATGATTATTCATGTAACGTTCCGTTACATTACCCGCTGTTCCCTCATAAGGATTTTATTTTAAGAATAAAATCCGCATCATAAACTTGTTACGATAACCTTTCACTCATTCTTTCGTTTCAGTCATGCTTCTTCACCCAAAAACCTTTCATATAAAACATCACACAATAGTAAAAATTATGCGACGTGTCTTATCATACTGAAAAAAAAATCAAGTGACTAATATCCGTCACTGACTCTTGTAACAGGTCTTAAAATCGTTTAATAGTGTAAGGGGAAATGTAACGAAGATAGGATTCATCTTTAAGTAGATATTTTCAGGTCCTTAATATGCCAAGACCCTAAGTTTTTCCCCGACATATCCTCTAAGACATATACAAGTGGTGACAGCTTTTGAGTGACTCGACACTTAATGTATTTGGGAGCTAATTTCTTGCTAAAGTGCTTATCCTTATCGCTTAGGACGTAAGCACGCTTGTATACGATATCACCGGTATTAAACTCATAAGCTTTACGTCTTAAATTATAATATGACGTGTTTTTTAAATGAGCGTGATATAATGATTTTTGGACTTGATCAAAGATAGAACTTAGGCAACCAAGGTTCTCCGCATACACATCGCGAGGAAGAAACAAAACCTCATCACCCAAGTCTGTATCTGCATAATGCGAGCCACATAATACTACTTCTCGTCCAAAAACTAGGAAAGAAGGGGTAAATCCGGTAGCTTCATTGACTGAATTATTCATTGCAAATTGTACTTTCGGAATAAATAAGTCCCATGATCGATGATCACCATCCACGAAAGTTGAAATGCAAGTAATAATAGTTTTATTGTACCGCTCCACAGTATTAACTTGGGGGGTATACTTTGGTGAATAGAATACGTTCGGTATTTTATAATTCTTGAATAAGTCCTGAGTATGGCCGCTAATAAATTGAGTACCATTATCCAGGAAAATACTTTGAGGAACACCGTGAACCAAGAAAATGTGTTCTTCCAAAATCTTAATAATAATCTGAGAAGTAGCTTTTTTTATTGGGAAAATATGACAAAATTTGGAAAAGCAACAGGTTACTACTAGTATGTAATTATTTTGTTTCCTTGTGACAGGAAGAGGTCCCATTAAGTCGATGGATATCATTTGGTAAGGGCGAGAACATTGCTTTGGGCGTCCCATTTCACCAAGAGTAGCATGGTTTTGAGTTTTATACTGAAGACAAGTACTACAAGAACCAACGTATCTTGCTACATCTCGATGCATGCCCGGCCAGTAATAACTAAGTGCAATGCGCCTATAAGTCTTAAAGATGCCCAAATGACCTGCAGTTGGTTCATTATGGTTATCAGCAATAACCTTATCCCTAAACTCAGATGGAACGACTTCCTTCCAAGAAAATTCATTGGTAAGCAAGCACTTATTCTTACTAAGGCGGAAAAGAGTACCTTCTTTAATTTGGTAATTGGGAACATTTTCAGGTTTTGTAACACAGTTATTATAAATGTTCCTGTACCAATCATCACTAGAAGTCTCAAATGAATTGGAAGTGACCATAGAAGAAACAGGAACAGCTCTAGACAACGCATCAGGGATAACGTTGTCGACACCTCGACGGTGCTTTATATCAAAATTGAATGAAGACAAACGCACACCCCAACGTGCGAGTCTTCCCGTAGGGTTATTTAAAGAAAGAAACCATTTTAACGCACTATGATCTGTGTAAACTGTGAAAGCTTTCCCATTTTCCAAATAGCATCGCCAATGCTCCAATGCCACGAGAACTGCCAGCGTCTCCCGCTCTGTTATGCTGTAGTTCTTTTCTGCCGCCGTTAATGATTTGCTCATGTAAGCTATGGGGTGCTCCTTTCCGTTAATAGATTGAGTGAGCATACCGCCTATCCCATAGTTGCTCACATCCGTATGCACCTCGAAAGGTAGATTGTAATCGGGGCAAGAAAGAACAGGCGCGGAAACTAAACATTCTTTTAGATTTTTAAAAGCGACTTCTGCCTCATCAGTCCACCTGAAAGGTGGAGTGTTCTTTTTATTCGAAGTCAACTTGTTGAGTGGCCCTGCAATTGTGCTAAAATTGGGAACGAACCTACGATACCATGTAGCTGTGCCTAAAAATCGCTTTAACTCCTTGCGATTAATAGGAGCTGCGTAGTTAAGAATGGCTTCAACCTTTTCTGGATCTGTTCGCAACCCATTCGCGTCAACCACATAACCTAAGTACTTAAGTTGACTTCGAAAAAACTCACATTTTTCCAAGTTGACGGTTAGGCCTGCTTTACGTAATTTGTCCAAAACGCGAAGTAGGAGGGACACCTGCTCATCAAAACTATTGCTAACAATGATAATATCATCTAGATAAGCGAATATACGGTGATCTACGTTACCTAGTAACTTATCTACAAGACGCTGTTGCGTAGCGGGAGCATTTGTCAAGCCAAAGGCTGTGGTCTTAAATCTAAGAGTTCCTCGACCTGGGACGTAGAAGGCTGTCTTATCTCTGTCCTCCTCTGCAATCGGAATTTGCCAGAAGGCTTTGGATAAATCAAGACTAGTTAGAAAACGGGCGTCGCGCAGATTATCCAAAATTTCGGAAATGTATGGCAAGTTGTAGGCATCTCTTTTCGTGACCGCATTCAACTTCCTGCTATCAAGACAAAAACGAGGCTGGCCATTCTTCTTAGTAACGAGGAGTACCGGAGACTGCCAGGCACTTTCGCAGTACTCCACTACATCTAGATTTAACATCTCATCCACCTGTTCGACAAGGATTCTCTGTTTCTCAGGAGACATCCTATAATATCTTTGTCGAATAGGAGGAGAATCGCCAGTATCGATGTGATGGGTTAACACGTGCGTACGGCCTAAGCCTTTGCGCTCAAATGAAATATCTCTAAATTGCTCAACCACGTTGTCCGCAATAGCCCGTTGAGACTCATCTAAACTATCATAAGAATGAATAAAAGTTTGATGATTATTACTATTTAAATCTTTTAATGGATTAGCTGACAAATTAACAGAACTTAAATATTTCGGACATAAATGAAAGGCGCGCCAGAAGTCAATACCTAGAATAAGCGATGATTGAACTCCTGGGATTACATAACACTTAATTATGCGAAATTGTTCCTCTAAATGGACTGGAACATTAATATAGCCAATACTCTTAAGTGTCTGACCACCAGCAGCTATTATCGAAGGTGCATCATCAGTACATAGCTTAAGGCCACGACTGAGTAACGTGTTATGTGCATAGTTACCTAATATCGTAACAGCTGACCCTGAATCCAGGAGGCCAGACGCTGTAATATCGTTGATCTTAATATTTAAATATGGTCGCGAATCACCTAAAGGCTTAGTTTGCAGAATTGAAGAAATTTTATAACTATTGAAAAATAAATGTATTGTTTTCAACCAATTATCCCAATCTTCTTTATTAAAGCGACCTTCTGTCGAAGATGAGTTGACACAATTCTGCGTACCTAGTTTTTTGGTTTCTGATCTTTGCTACAATTCGGACAATCTGGTTTCTTAACACCTTTGTGACCACACTTAAAGCACAAAATTTCTTTATTCTGACAATCCTTGAGGCTATGCGAATTATTGCGACATCTAGGACAATATGGCAGTTTCGCATCAGGAAGTGAACTATTTGTATTCATGGCATGTAGATATTTTTCATTAACATTATTATTATTGGAATTCTGTTTGTTATTATCTAAATTAGTTTTATTGTTTACATTCTTAGCGTTAATATATTGATTTTGTTTGTTGGCTATATCTGTTTTTTGTTTGTATGCAAACTCCGGTGCCAACGTGTCAGAAGTAGCAGCGGAAGGTTCTCGAAACTGTACCATGCGTGACTGAACGTTTTCGAAATTTTTACAAAGACATCTCAACTGTTCAATCGATGTGATTTGAGATGCAGAGGCCAGAGTGCTCGCATAACATGGTCTAATATTGTGTAAAATTATTTCTAGCTTGTCTTCCTCTACCAAAGGCCTCGACAAGCGTGAAAACATTCCCGAAATAATGGATAAGTAAATTGTAATATTTTCCGTTGCCCCCTGAGTCCTAGACCGAACCTCAGATAAAAGTCGGTAATCGTAATCCGCTTTGTCGAAATCCTGTAGCAGAAGAACGACAAGTTCATCCCAAGACGAGACCTGTTGCCTTACGCTTCTAAACCAATGGAGTGCATCGTCTACAAAAATTTCTGTTGCAAATGATAAAAACTTTGCGCTCGTAATATTACGAGCTACACTATATTCGTTAGCTCGCTGAATAAAAGCACGCACGCAAGACTTGCCATCATATCTTAGTTTGGCTAAATCGGAATGTTTTGTATTTCCTTCACAAGAAACTGAAATATTAATTCTGTCAGACGTGACTTGCGGGTTTGAAATTGGGGGGGCAGCTATCAGTGGATCTATACTCTTTGCTTTAAGAGATACGAAAATTTCATAATATTCCCTAAACATTTTCGTACATTCCGTATGCACATCCCTGAATTTCTCATCCATATTGATCCTATTGAGCCGATGATAAAGGTGATGGAAAAGATTTTCAATTCGCCCCAAAATATTCTTATCCTTGGTATCCACATCAAGGCTAGATTTAATTTTATTTAAAATTTCTAAGGAATTATTCAAATCGTCAAGGGAGTCAAGATGGGAACACAAAATATCCTCTGATAAAAGAACTGGGCTGAGTTTACAAATCTGCCGCCTAAGATCCGCCACAGTACTAGCCGGAGTTTCACCTCGAACGGCTATGTTCTATGTTCTATGTTATGGGTTTGGTTTCCGCACTTAGTCCTTCAGTGGACCATTGTGCGTGGGCCATGGCGGCCGTTGGCGGTTATTCCAACCAGCCCACCTCCCTCCAGAAGCTGATTAGGTCTCCTGGTCTTTTGAGAACATCTGTGTACGATCTGGGTGTCCCGAGGGTTTGTGTCCTGATCTGGGTGACGCCTGTGCACTCAAAGAGCACATGCGCAATGGTTTCATCAGCCACCATGCAAGCTCTGCACAGGGGGCTGTCCGTTATGCCTATAGTGTGAAAGTGTTTGTTTAGCGAGCAGTGTCCCGTGATGGTCCCCGTCACCAGGCGCAGGCCTTTCCTGTCCAATCGTAGTAAGCGACTGCTTAGCTTGCCATCCAGTGATGGCATAGCTTCCTTGGACTGCCTGCAGCCTGGTGACGACGTCCACCAGCTTTCTGCTTGTGTGTGGGTGTACTCCTGTAGCCACCTGCGTAGTTGGTTGAAGGGGATGGGCACGATAGGTTCCGGTCCACAGACTGGCATGCTCGATGCCCTTCTGGCCAGCTCGTCAGCTGCGTCGTTACCTAGCGATCCACTGTGTCCTTTTATCCATTGTAGTGTCACTATATTGCGGTTCAATACAGTTGCCTGTTCAAGCGCATTGTGACATTCTAGTATTAGTTTCGATGTGATGCATTTTTTATCTAAGGATTGGAGGACTGAGGCGCTGTCAGAGAGTATGCGAATATGGGTGTCCGCAACTCCTCTGGCTGCTATGGCATAAGCCGCTTGTGTTATGCCCACACACTCCGCTTGGTAGACCGTGTTGCGCTTTCCCAGCGGTTTGGATATTCTTATGTTGAGGTCGTGTGAGAAGACTCCGACTCCAGTTCCGCAGTCGGTCTTTGAACCGTCAGTGTAAATTCTCAGTTCCTTCGAACCTGAGTAGTCGCACTGCTCCTCTTTAAGCATTATGTTGTAGTGCTTTTGGAAGCAGTATTGTTTCGGGGCTTTGTCGCAGGGTGATGCCATCATTGGCTGCCATTTGATCGCATTTTCTTTTAAGCGTATGTGTTTGACCCTAGAGTCTTTGCTCAGGGTTCCTGATGTAGAGAGCCTGAAGGCAGCCAAGGCCGCTTCTTCCCGCACTACAAGGTGTAGAGGCGGTAGTCCGAGCATGGTCTGTAGGGCAGCAGTGGGTGTAGTTCTCATGCAGCCGGTGATTGCCACACACGCGAGCCGCTGCAGCTTTTCAAGGTCTTTTTGGGCTGTGCTCAGGTCTGTTCTGGGCCACCAGACTAGTGAGCCGTATGTGATGATTGGTCGGATAACTGTGGTGTATAGCCAGTGAGTGACCCTGGGGCTAATCCCCCAATTTTTTCCAAGCATTCGCTTGCATTGCCACAGTGATATGCTGGCTTTCGTAGTAATGTAGTTGGTGTGTTTTGCCCAATTCAGCTGTTTGTCCAAAAATATGCCGAGGTATTTGGTTTCAGTTGATAGGCTTAGGGTTGTACCAAAGAAACGTGGTAGTTGTAGTGTCGTCAGTTTCCTCTTTTTTGTGAAGAGAACCAATTCGGTTTTTGTGGGGTTCACTGATAGTTGGTGTTTACCACACCAATTTTCTATTATTTTCAGGGCCTGGCGCATTAGGTTGCACAGTGTGTTTTCGTGGGTGCCATTTATTATTATGGTTATGTCGTCGGCGTATCCTACAGTAAAGTAACCTTTGTCATTGAGATCTTTTATTAGACTGTCCACGACCAGGTTCCATAGAAGCGGCGAAAGGACGCCACCTTGGGGGCAGCCCTTCGCCACGATGGCCCTTGTGATGTCGTTTACGGTCACTTGTACTGCCCTCTGTTTGAGCATGTTGGTGATCCAGCCGCTCAGGGTCGGGTCTATGTTGTGTCTTTCTAGAGCCGTGCTGATGCTTTTGAAGTTGGTTTTGTCAAAGGCGCCCTCGATGTCAATGAAGGCAGCCAGTGCTGAGCATTTGTGGTCCACTGCGCATTCAATTTTGGATATCACACTATGCAGTGCGGATTCTGTTGATTTGCCTGTGGAGTACGCATGCTGTTTTTTGTGGAGTGGCTTTGCCCGAAGAGGTCCGTCTCGGATGTGTCGATCACAGAGTCTCTCTAGGGTCTTTAGTAGAAAGGATGTGAGGCTTATGGGTCTGTACGCCTTGGGTTGTGTGTAGTCCGCTTTTCCCGGTTTTGGTATGAAGATGACTTTCACTTCGCGCCAGGCTAGAGGTACGTATCTTAGTGCTATGCAGGCCCGATAAATTTCTACCAGGCATGGTGTGATATGGTCAACCCCCCATTGTAGTAGGGCTGGGAAAATGCCATCTAGTCCTGCAGACTTGTAAGGCTGGAAGGTGTTGATAGCCCACTTTATTCGGTCCTGTGTTACTAGACTGTGGGCACTGGACCAGTCCTGTTCCGTTGGGGTCCAATTGGGCACAGCTTCCCAGGTCCTGTCCTCTAGGAGTTTGCAGTCTGGGAAGTGAGTCTCGAGAAGGACCTTGCTGGTTTCCTGGTCCGTTAGTGTGTATGAGTTGTCGGGTTTTTTCAGCGCGCCAAGGGTTCGGTCCTGATCTGTTGATAGGATCTTCCTTATTCTTGCGGCTTTACTATTGGTTTCGATGGATTCGCAGAATTTCCGCCATGCTGTCCTTCTGGCAGTTCTGATTCGCTTTTTGTATGTGTATTGGGTTTCTTTGTATCGCTCCCAGTCTTCCGGGAGTCGGGTGTTTTTGGCTTTATTGAATTGCTTCCGTAGTGTGTTTCTGAGCTTACCAAGTTCGGCGTTCCACCAGGGATTTCTCTCACTGTTGGTTTTTGGTGCTCTTAGTTTACAGCATGCATGGTATGCTTCGGTTATGTATTCTGACAGCTTTGTCACAGTGTATTCCAGTTGTGCCGGTTCTGTTATGGTTATTTGTGATAGGTGCCTAGCTAGCATAAAGGCTAGGAGGCGCTTGTACCCGGGCACATCGGTGCGCCGTGGGTTACGTCTCGGTTCGGGTCTCCTTGTGTTAGTAGTTAGTGTGAAGCGGATCCTTCTATGATCTGAGCAAGAAGGTTCGTCCGATACATGCCAGTTTGCTATAAGATTAGTCGCGTTTTCTGTAGCAAGAGTTAAGTCAATGATCGTTTGTCCTCGGACTGTGACCCAAGTGGGTTCAGAGCCTCGGTTAACGATGTTTAGGTTAGTAGAGAATAAATAGGTGGATAGTACCTCTCCTCTGGAGTTCGATGCCTCGCTACCCCAGAGCGGGTGATGGGCGTTTGAGTCGGTGCAGATGATCAGGTCCAGATCGGTGCTCTCGCAGTGCTGCACCAGGTCGGCCATTTCTTTTGGTGGACAGTCTATGTCCTCGCCCGGCATGTATACCGAGGCGAGTACAACATCTGGGAGTTCACCTACGGTGTGGAGCCTGACAGCTGTCAGATCTCTGGAACAGAATTGAGTGAGCAGCGTGGTAGGGATATCTTTGGGTATATAGACACAGGATCTGGGTTTGTCTGAGCTGTGTGTGTTGAGGATTAGCTTACCTCCGATGTTACTGAGGCCGCATATTCTGTTGTTCCTGATCCACGGCTCTTGGATCAGTGCAATTGTTCGGGGGTAAACCTCCAGTGCCCTGCGTAAGCTAGCCGTGGCAGTCTGGCTATGTTGGAGGTTTGTTTGGATGACGTTGAGTGGTGGTGACGGTGATGAGGGGGAGGGTTTAGTCGGTGGTGGATCCATCGGACAAAACCCCCGCCGCCTCCTCTCTGTACTGGCCTTCGTGCTGATCCCCCGGCGACGAAGCAAGAAGTTGCTCGCACCAGCCGGGAGATGCGGGTGGAATGCTGGCTGCGTCATCAGCCATCGCCGCGCGGGCCATGACCTCCTCCAGTTGGGCGATGTCTGTGTCGTCCGTCTGTGTCGCTGTCGGTGTCGTCGTCGGGTCCGTCGTGTTGTCCGAGGGCTGGGTCGTGGGCCAGAAGCGCACGTATATCGAACCTAGTAGGTACGATATCCGTCGCTCCCGTTCCATGACCCTTTTCACTTCCTCCGGTGGCACACCTAGGGTCAAATGAGTCCCGTAGTTGTCGCCACCGACGGCAGTTGCCCTGTATAGGGACCACCTGGCCATGTCATACCACGTGTTCTGACGAATCAGAACACTGTGGAGCCTCCTTATGTCACCTCTATAGCGAGGGACGAAAAGCGAGGCTCTGACACGGGTGGGCACGTCCGATTGTCTCAGTACCGTCAGTGTGAGGTCAGTGTTGGGGAGTTTGAGGAGGGGTACGTTATTGGTCAACCAGGTCAGGGCGTGGTCGTCCTCGCACCATATTTGTACTGTGCCCTCCGCTACCCGTGGGTATCCGCGGAAGGCAGGGAGTGGTGCTGTCGAGTCCGTGTCCATTAGTGCGTCCTCCAGGCCTGCTTTGACCAGCTCGGCCTCGTCTTGCGTCAAGTCTCTAGAGGGGGGAGGGAAGCAGATTGCTACGGCGAGCCGCGCAGGAATGTCCTTTGTGGCCCTCGCGTAGGTCCTCGGCTCCCCCTGGGCGGAGTGGACCCTTACACGCTTGGCGTCCCCCTGGAGCGTGCTCGGTGAAGCCGAGTCATCAGGGCGCTCCCTCTTCGCCGGCCCTGTACCGCTCGGTCCAGGCTGCGACGTTGAGATGCCAGGCTGGGTGGTGACGTCAGGGCGCAAGGATCCACCTCGCCTTCCTCTGTGGTGTCTCGGTCGGGATTTGTCGCGGGATGCGTCTGTGTTTGAGTGTTGGGGTCGCTTGGCGTCCCCGGCAGACTCTGTCGTGTGCAAGGGCTTTTCGCGCTGGGTTGCCCCTTCGCGGACCTGCCCCTGCACGCGTGGTTCCGCGTCCGGCTGCTTTTCGCGCTGGGTTACCCCATCGCGGACTTGCAGCTGGTCGCGTGTTTCCACGTTTGGCCGCTTTTCGCCCTGGGTTTCCCCTTCGCGGACTTGCGGCCGTTCTCTTTTTTCCGCGTCCGGCCCCTTTTCGCGCCTGGTTTCCCCGTCGCGGTCTCGGGGCTGGTCGCGTACTACCTCTTCGGCGTCCGATCGCGCTTCGCGCCGGCTAGTGCCTTCGCGGGTGCCGCGCTTTCGGTCGCCTACTTTCCTCTCCCGGTTTGTGATTTTTCCGCGCTTCTTCAGCAGTCGTACTCTATCAACCGGGAGAGTGGTAGGGTCGTGAGGTTCGTTAGCCTTCCCCAGCACTCCCTGTCCGTGTCTGTCATAGTCTGGGTTGGTGGTGCTGTTCCGCACGATGCTCTGATCCCAGAGGCTCGAGGGAGGCAAGCACTTCGTCGTGGGTAAAGGCGCGTGGGTCGCAGCCGTGGTTGTTGTTTTTGGCGCGTTGGTCGCAGCCGGAGTTGTGTTTGCAGGCGCGTTAGTCGCTGCCTGTGTGTTGGGCGCTAAATCAGCAGCCGGCCGCGCTGAGAAGCACGGCAAGGTTTCGCAGGTAGTTGCCCCCCCCAGAATACGTTGGGGGCTGACCGCCGTAGCGGTGTGGGATTCCCCGGCTTGGCCGGAACCCACCTGGGTAGTTTCTTTGACTCTCTGCATTTTTTCATTGACGAGGGGGGGTGGGCTTTTTTTGGAATCGAGGTTGCCCGTCCTCTGGGACCGATGGGATGTAGGGATGGGAGGGAGGATGTTTGTTGGTAGGGTAAAGGTCATTGGGGGTCACCCTAGGTCTGGGATTTGGCCTAGGGATTTGGGGAATTGATGGGATTTTTATGGATAGGGAAGGGTTGGAATGATTAGGATTAATTGGTACATGGGATGAGGTGAGTGGGTTACCCTAAACCTGGGACTTGGTGTTCGGGCACTTCTCTTGTCCGGGATCTCTTTCGAGATGCTCCAGGTGCGAGATCGACTGCAGTCGGTCCCGCAGCCGGAGTTGGGCTATCCGCAACCTGCCCACCCGCTCGGTTGCAAGAGAAGAAGTGCCCGGCAGTCTGAGTCGCTCCACCACGGATGTACGTATACATACATGTTGGTTCGGCCCAGCTAGCCCCGAGCCTCGAACGGCTACCTCGTATTCTAATTCAGTTTTTTGCAGAGATAAATACTTTATAGGGTATGCCATTTTAATAGTTCCAACATAAAAATTAAAAAATGACAAATATGACAAAGTTGTAAATAGCACACAAAATACTATTAATCAATGATGAAAATACTCCGTTCCGTTACAACCTACTCTAAAAGAACGCTGTGTTATGAGTTCCATAAAAGGCAGAATTAAGAAGCAGAAGAAAGAAACAAAATAAAATAAAATTATTGCAACTGGTGTGAAGGTAGTTTTACAATAAATTTAAAAATAAACAAAACGATTGAAGTTTAAAACGGACATCAGAACATAACAAAAAAAAGTAATGAAAAAAACAAAAATATAAAAACAACGTTATAACGTTACAGCATTCGTTATAACGTTCGTTACAAAAACAACACGGATTTATAAAAAACAATATACCAATATTTAATTAAACCTAATAAAATGATCAAGTCAATCGAATATTAATCTTCACTCCAGTTACTGCACACAAAAAAAAAAAAAACAAAGCGTTTTACAAAAGCAAAAAAAAAAAATACCCACTCACCGTACAATAACTAACTACTAACTACAGAAGCGAAAACAGACAAACCACGTAATTGGGCGCCAGTGTAGCCTCCACCCGCTCTAATCCCACCTGATACTGGGCGACTGAATTAAAAAAACGGGTGTGTACCTTTATAAGTATATTAACAATTAAACCAAGCTGGTAAAGCCGGAGGCACACAAAGATTTGTAGGTCGTGGGTTACAGACGTCTGGTAACACTTCTGCAGGGTTAGGTACTCCCCTGTAGTTGCAGGCAATATTCCGCCGCTGGCCGGAGATTGAAGATGGCCGAGGTTCAGTGCTGGGCTGTACGGTGACGTCACTAGACGATATTAAGGCGCGGCCGCCCGACTGTTCAGCAAGTCAGCAACCCGGTGGCGAAGCGTAAAATTGAAACCTGGAAAGCACCGTTCCAGCTGATTAGAACTCGGCCTATTAACTTCCGTGCTGGGATACCACCGACGACAACAAGGAAGAGATACCTATTTAATTGTAGTAGTATGGACGTGGTGGTAATGACCAGAACGGAGTTTACATATTAAGCAAGCTCGAGCAAAAAGAAAACAATAAAAATAGATAATTATTAAACGGTTCAAACGTTTAGATTTTAAAATTTAAAATTAATATTGTACGTGAAGGTAGAAGGAAATTATGTAGCATGATACAGCATTATTAGCAATTTCTGAGGCTATTCCTAAATAGTGCTTACTTATTGTGATATAGATAAGTATTATGCAACAGAAAATGAAGAAAAAACAAGTAGGTAATCTATAAAGCAGTACACAGAACAATGATTGATAAAACAAATTCATGATTATGATGTGCGTAATTTGTGTGCTATTCAAAACTTACCCTAAATCGGGATTTTCACATTTACTGAACTGGCACTTATTAAAATATTATAATTAAAATAACGGTCGTGTCTGCTAGGGCGCTCGACAGGACGCAAAGAGGTACGTGCACTCTCACATCAGCCTAGAAGCGACTGCTCTGGACTCGACTCCCATCTCCTGCGCGGGCGCGATTCCGTTCACATCATTCATTCCATCGAACACTCGCCCCGCACCGCACACGTACCTACCCGGCGCGTTCCAAGTCGTACACAAACAAAGAACAAAGCATTAATTTTTAATCTATTTATTCTTTAGCATTATTACCATAACAAAACATGATTATTCATGTAACGTTCCGTTACAATTTTAATGATGTTTTTAGTGGGGTCATCGACCGTAGTTAGTTTATTGTGTCAAACAAACTTTACAGACTACTTAGATGGGTTTCAATATCTAAACCCGATTAAACAAAATTAAACAGATTTTCTCAACCTATTACTTCAAGTAACGACCAGCGGTCGTTGAACCCTAAAAAAACATCAAATCTTTTTTGATATGCATACCCAGTACAACAGTACTATACAACCAGTCTTACCGAGGGTTGTCGTTGGCATTACCCAGTTACTGGGTTGTGGAGGTCAGATAGGCAGTTGCTCCATGTAAAATACTGGTATCCAGCTGCGTCCGGTTAAACTGGAAGCAACATAGTTGGGAAAAGGCTAGGCCGATGATGATGATATCGTTAATTTAATTTGACCCTATATAATAAAACCATTCTCAGTTTTTCTTTTGAAGTAATTACAAATTATCACCAATGAAATGATTATATTAACGCCCCTCACCGTTATTTCTAGACAGTCCCAGAAAAGCCGCATGATCCATATTTAGCAGCAGAAGTACACACGGCTACACATCAAGCTATACATTTCCAGTTTCAGCTGACCTCGCATTGTATAGGTTTTTCTTACAATCAGAACTCAGCTTATACTGGTTATGTAGAGCTTGATGTGTAGCCGTGTGTACATAAACTTATAATTAAGGAAGCTATAGAAGTTAGTCAGCTCATAGCGTATTTTTACTAGCATTTTTTGCGTAGGATATAAATACTTTGTTTAGGTAGGTAGTGTGTTTATCCTTAAAGTAAACAGAATAATTAATTGACTGATTAATTTTACTACTACACCTATTATCGAGTAGTAAAACTGGCTTATGTTTATCTATAGTCACTTTAACTGACTTTTACTGCTTTTTAGAGAATTAGCAGCTGGTACAAATACTATGTCAGAGATTGCGAACGTTTGGAGCGCTTGTTAACAATATTTTTTCGAATCCGGTAAGCCGATAATTGGGTAGATGATATCATCAGCTGACATTCGTGGATCTTTGACAGTCGTTACGGGTAGTCAGAAGCCTGAAAGTGTGACAACCAGTCATACCAAGGGGTATCGTATTACCCAGTAACTAGAATGTGGAGGTGAGATAGGCAATCACTCAATGTAAAATACTGGTATTCAGCTGCAACTGGTTAGACTGGAAGCCGACCCCAACATAGTTGGGAAAAGGCTAGGCAGATGATGATGAGAGAGAGTCAGTGAGAGAGAGATGTGCTGAAGCCGATAGTGAAGTCAAAATGAAAATCCAAAACATACCAAATTTTTGTTCATGGGTGTCGTTTTTGTGGTTTAGTGGGTGCTGAAGCCGATAGTGATTTTGATTTTATTTTTTTTTTTGCTTACACTTTATATTGTTGATTTTTCACTGAAACATAGGTACACACATGCTTACATAAATATGCCTTCTTCGGGGGTAGGCAGAAGCTACAGCCAACGCCACCTGCTACATCCTACATACTCCCTTTGCTTCGTTTACGGTCATACATCTGCTTATACGCCTGTTGCGTCCGAACAGAAGATCATCATCATCAGCCTACAGCACTCCACTGCTGTACATCGGCCTCTCCAATTGCACGCAATTCAGCTCGATTCTCGGCAACTCTCATCCAGGTACTAGACAGCCCCCTGCGAAGATCGACGCTCTACCTAGCCTGAGGGCCTCCCACCTTACATTTTCCGTTTCGTGGTCTCCACTTAAGAACACCTCTACCCAACGCTCATTGGTTCTACGTCTAAAATTATGGCCGGCCCATTGCCACTTGACCTTGCTTATGCTGAACAGGAGATGCACACTGCAGAATAGAAATATTTACTGGTACAAGTTTTACTGATCGGGAATAATCGAAAAAAAAGGCCCGCTTTTCCTAACAAATGAACCTTTTTTTTCCGGTCGTCGTCAACAGTGTTGACGTCAAGGTGTTCTTGATCGGGGATATTCGGTTACGATACATTAATTTGAAGCAAACTGATTGGTCTCAGTCTTTCAATCATGTCACCACCTATTGATGAATAAAAATGTCTCGTATTAGCCACTCACGCGCCCCGCACCACTTAAGTAGCTTTGTAATAAACGCCGACTTAATTAACGGGGTCTTCTGTTACTTATTATTGTTTCTAGTGTAAATAACTACTGACTTTGATAAATTGTGTACATGCATAGGTTTAATTAATTAAGATGTCTGCGGTGATACACCTGTTTTTACATTCAAACGTCATGTTGTTAATTTCATCATATCTCTCACTACGTTCCGGCAAACATTTTCCAGAAATTTCGATTAAAATTGCAGTCTCGAGTTGCCCGTTGCCAAAGGTAATTAGTTAATTACTGCGTGTAGCCAAAATTGCAACGATGTAAGAACATTGAGTCATACAATTTTTTGTTTTTATTGTAAAATTACATTCGCATTCCCGAAAAATTCTGATGAAATCCCGTTTGCTTTGAAAGAATGATTTGACAGATGTCAAGCGAGCGCGCCAGCGACCGGACCACAGATAATTTTTTTTTATGATCAAGGCTTTCATCTTTAAATAATGTTAAAGCGAGTGGTGCAACGAGTGTTAACTAAACTAACTTTCCTCATATTAAAAAAATCCATACCCTACCATATGCAGCCCTGACACAGCTAGATGGCGTTGCGGCAGATCCCGTAGAAGATGATGGGACGAGCTGGAGAAAAGTGGTCCACTTTATCCCTGGATTGAAAGAGTTGGAAGTCATGCCTTTGTCTAGCAGTGGGATGGTGCAGGCTAACAGTAATCAGTATAAAAACCTTCACTGTGGGTAAGTCAGTGATGTCATTGAGTAACTTAGAAATGACATTGAAAGTAGCCAAATATTCAAATTGATAGCAGCCAGGTTTTGAATACACAACCTGGGCCCGCACCATTATTATTATTTGCAGGGCACTTGAAGTGCAGGACCAACCAAGGTGACAGCTGATATCTGCAAATTCGTCTGATAAGTATTTCGCAACCCACTTCACTTTTCGACTAATGTATATTAGAAAAACACACTACAAAGTAATTTTTTAAATATAAGTATGCATACACAGTATAAAACTGATTTACATCCGTCACCTCACACATCAGGTCTAGTTGAAAACCAGCGTCAAGAACTAGTTGTGTGGCAATTTTGCTGAACTAGGCCTTTTTGGCGCAGCCGGCAAACTTTCCTGCTAGAATCTTACATGGGACTACAATTGATGAAAATATCGAGGAATTTTCATTAATTGTATGTACCTACCTACATCATGTACCTACCTACATAGAAAATACATACAGACGAACACAGAACCTCCTCGTCAGACGTCGACATTTCTGCTTTGTGCTCGTGAATACAGATTATATTTTGTTTTTATTTTTCCTGATCGTAGAATTAATTATCCCTTTGTATGCACGTGTTTCTGTGGCAAATAAACCTATTTTTCTTTCTCTTTTTTTGAGTCGGTTAAAAATGACACCCTACGTCAATTTACGATCACCATTACGCCATTTCATTGTGATTCGAATATGATTGTGTACAATTTAAGTTGGTAGCCAAGGTTTCAAGATCTTTATTCTGAGAACAATGCCTAAAATAAATGACATAAAGTTCATCACAGACGTCACGGTAGCAATTATGATACACCCATCCAATTAATAAGTATTCATCATCATCATCATTTCAGCCGAAAGAGTTCCACTGCTGGACATATGCCTCGGGACCAAGCACTTCCACGTGCTTCTCGCATCCAACGGGTTCCTGCGGCCTTCACAAGGTGTGTGGTGTAGAAGTATTAATTTCATTAAATTACATCATATTTTTCAACCTGTTTTTCTAAGCATGTACTTAAATTACATTCGCGATTTATTTTCCAAAAATGTAAACAAATATGAGTTTATGGAAAAATTACTTTAAATCCTACACAATAAAGTTCAGTTTACGCTACAACTTCAAACATTTTCATAACTTTTTCAATAGTGCTAGTTACTCTGAATTTCTGAAATCAACATCATTACCATTAAAATAAAGTTGTAATTTCTTTAACTTGAAATAATATTAATTTGAAACTTATGTTTGAATAGACTTTACATAATCTCATGCTTTCTTCCCTTGGGGATAGGCAGAAACTACAGAACGCCATCTGCTACGATCCCTACATACTCCTTTTCCTTTTCTTACTGGAAATACCTAGGCACAATACTGCACAATATGATCCTACGAGTATCTCCAGCACAAAACGTAATGTTAACACTTCGTATATTACTATAACGTACGTAAATACGTAGGTAGGTACTCAGTTATCTCATGAATGGCGTGACGTAAGGCCAAGCCCCCCGCTTATCACAAGTAGGTATACACTCGTGTAGGCATGACACGACATATTAACGCTTGTATTTTATAATAACTATGTGGTTGACGAGAATTCGTCATCGGAATTTTATGAATATGTAAATTATGTTGGATTGTCTACCAAAAGACGGTTAAGCAAATTTCTCTTGTAGTATCACTAGCTGTGCCACAAGGGTTCACCCGCCTGGCTGGGCTCCTAAGTGTCGTAGCTTTCTCTAGAATTGAGCTATCAAATGCAAAAGTATCTTTTCAAATCCGACTGGTGGTTCGTAGGTAGAGATTAGCGCGTTAAAACGAACAAACAAACTTTACAGCTTCATTATATTAGCATAGATTTTATTAGCATGATTCTTTCTTGAATTTATTTTGGATTGCTTTAGTATTTTGATGGTATCCATGAGGATATAGGATTCTTGCAACAATAGAAATTAATTTATTTATTGTGTCTCGTTAACCAACGCTACAGACTGAAACAAGACAGAGAACTGTGGAAATACTGGAGCATCTGCTATACCTTTTTTCATCCGCTTGTCATTAGCAAGGGTCAAATGCCAAGCTTACCGGGTTTACCGACATAGCTTGTAGAGTAAGCAAGCTGAAGTGGCAATGGGCCGGACATGTTTACCAAATTACCGACGGCCGGTAGAGTAGACGAGTATTGGCAAGTGTAGTGTGGGACGCCCTGACCGACGACCTTAAGAAAGTGGCTGGGGCAGTCTGGATGTGGAAGGCGGAGGAAAGGTTATTGTGGCGTAGTCTGGGAGAGTTTTATATCCAGCAGTGCACTGCGATAGGCTAAGTTGATTGATTCAATGCCAAGCTTAATCCCAAAAATCAGCATTTTCATGACAATCTCGGCAGGAGTGATCGTGATCCATCCGTTAGCGGGATTCACCAGTAAATTCTGATGCAATGCATATGAATATTACTCTGATTAAGTGTTTATCAGTAGAGGAAAGAAACGAATGATAATAATGTCGTAGTATGTACACATATGTAGCGTTATTTACATAAAATATTAATTTAGTCATGGTGATGTTATTTTTGAACTGATACTGTTGAATTGACCCAGGATTGTTAAAAATACGAGGCTGGTAGTAATTTACGCGTGGTAGTAGATAGGTACCTATTATAAATAATTATGTAACTCTTTTCATTTAAGTACATACAGTTTCTCTTAGTTGAAAGTAGGGTTTACCAACTTTAAAAAATCAAATGTTGTATTTTCGAAGCCATTGTTTGTAAAAATACAGTAGACGGCAAAACAATGAAAAATGTATGGTAAGTATTGGCTAATCAAAATAAAAAACGTTTCGCCTATTTTTTTTTTATTAGTATTTAGGCCTCTGATATAGTAGGATACTATATTATACAGGGTTATTGGAAAAACACCAACAACCTCTTATGAGGTCATTGTACTCATCATTATGAACAACTTTTATTACGGGACCAAACCTGAAAACGCGAATAAAAAATCAGCTGTTCCCTACATTTTGACGAGTTATACGAACATAAATGTAGGGAACAGCTGTTTTTTTTACGCGATTTCAGGTTTGGGCCCATAGTAAAAGTTGTTCATAATGATGATTACAATGAACTCTTAAGATGTTGTTGGTGTTTTTCCAATAACCCTGTTAGGATTAGCAACCCTATATGAAAGAGTGAAATATACATGATCATACCCACACACACATGTTATTTAGGTGCTCTCCAGGTGAGGAGTTAATAACACCTGAAGGGTTAGGCAGACGTGTACATGTATAGTACACTCACATTTCGCTAGGAGGCAAGCCTATATTTCCATCAACCGTGCACAAATCCAGACACCGAGTTGCTACCAAGAAATTCCTGATAGAAAAATCCAACAACACTTTTCCCGACTTGGAAATCGAACCCAGGACCTCATGCTATGCAGTAGCGATAGCAACCATCAACGAGACAGTCAACCTTACCCCCCTAATATAGACATGGACAACTGGGCATGCTATCTCCTTCTGACAACATTGAACGCCTCTTTTTAGTTCAAAGTTCAAACATTATCACTGAGGCGCCAAGTCGTACAAGTTGCAATGTTGTTGTTATAACTCAAGGGAGAGAAACAAAACTTTATAGCGTTATCTCTTTCTCATGACACTTGACACGCCTTTTCAATATAAATTAAACACTATCTGATGTGTGTCCTCATACTTCCAAATCAATCCATACCATTAAAGTCGATTTTCGTGTCTGTCTGTGCGATCGCGTTGTAATTTTAAACTACGCAGTGGATTTTAATGCGGTTTTTTACCATAATTTTGAGAATTTATTCCAAAAGGTTGAGATTATGTGCTGTACATTAATATTCAACTTAAACTAGGTGTCACTGAATTAACGCAAGACCTGAAAAGGGGGCATTGGACTCATCATTGTACTTCTACTATAGGAAAAACCTTGCAATCGCGAAAAATGTTTAGCTTACACCATACAATTTGTCAAAATGTATTGAACAGCTGTTTTTTTAATTTATTACATTTTTAAATGTTTTTCATAATGATGAGTACATCGACCCCGTTTTGGGTGTTTCGTTAAATTAGTGACAAGTTGTTTAAAATAAAGAAATCTCGATGTTTTATCAAGTAGTAAAAATATTCTGAAGCAAGAGCGGGTCGCTACTCGCTAGTGCTCAATAAACACTATAATAAAATTATGAAAGAAAAAACCAATTAAAAAGAGGATTTTTTGAAGAGGATGTCATTGGAAACGTCCGGGACGACCTACTCCAATCTTATCGCTAAAGACCTTTAAAAAGGTCAGTTATCTACAAGGGTACCCGTGAATGGTCAGATGTAAAGTCAGGGAAATTATTTTTTTTATCAAATTGATTGTAAACTACAACTGTCATTCTTTGACAGTTATAGGTAATGGCTGAAACACGGCAAATTGGTGTAGTATGTCAAATAAAAAGCGGCCGAATCCGAGTCGGACTCGCACACGAAGCGATCCGTACCACAAGGTAAAACTAGTCAAAAAAAGCACCTTTCTTTTAGGAAGGGTCCCTTTAATTTTGAACTTTTTTTTCTTATTTTATTATAGCGGCAATAGAAAAACACTAGAAAAATTTCCTTCACAGAGTGTATTTTAATAAATAGATACCTGTTACGGTTCATGAGAGACAGCCCGCTGAAAGACACCGACGAACGGACAGCGGAAGCTTAGTACTAGTAGCCCGTTGGTTTGGGTACGGAACCCTAAAAATGATGTTCCCTTCCTGGATAAAAAGGTGTGTGAGGATCGTTACTGCATTCAGTCAGTTCTGCCATTGTCTGTCCACACATAATTATGTGGAAAAAGGCGTGAATATATTAAATTAACATAGCATTAGGTACGCCTATAATCCCCCCTAACGATTAGACAGAGCCGTACCTAAAGTACACCCACACCACTAACATCGCATGTTTATTATTATGTACAGACGCCAGCACATCAAGCTACTACAATCTGTCAAATTTCTTTAATAGATTTTCAACTTTATCGCTAAAGTTTAAGGTTCAAAGTTGATTGGGAAAATTTGACAATTTTGGGTAGCTTGATGTGCTGCCAGTCTGTACGTAATAAATAAATCACAATTATACTCATACGTCACTGGTCTATTTATGTGAAGCACAAGCTACACTGGAAACGACAGGGGTCGCGGGGTTATCTTAGTGGGTTAACAAATGGGAACTGACGCTAAATTAGGAAACAACATTGAAATAATACTGGAGTTGCGAGCGGAAGATTTATGCAAGCTTGGAAAGACAGAGGTTAAGGTCAGAGAGGCAATTCTCGTAATTTTAAGAACGTTCACAGTCTGATCTCAGTCTCAATCTGACAAAAATACCTCTAATGTCCCTACATTTTGACCAGTTTTTTAAATTTTTTTGTCGCCGAGATGACTCTGCGACTAGATTTTTAACGTTTTAAATTACGAGAATTGGCTTTCTGATTCCATCGCCATGCTATAATTTACTATTTAATAATAACTATTTATTGTACTTATAAGATGAAACACACATTAAGTTAAACACAAGTATACTAGGAAAACATGATCGTACAAGCAGTTGTCAAAAAGAGATTGAACAGCTGGCTCCTAAACTAAGAAAAAAGATACTTGCATCTCAAGAACCATAAATTCCTCTTTGATTCTGACAACTTAACTGAAATGCAATCAATGTTAAAATGGCTTAGCAGACATCATTTAACAGTTTTGAGAAAGTTGTTCATGCTTAATCAGCTATGATTTTCCTTTAAAGTTCCCACTAGACACAGCTAGGCCTCCACTGTGAAGATAATCCACCACGCAGGCCCAGAGCGGGATAGCGGGTGATAAATGTCTTCGAATTTTTGGTTCTAGGACACGCCGGTTTGCTCACGATGTTTTCCATTACCGTTTTGAGAGCAGTGGTGATGAAATATTTTAATTAAAGTAAAGGTTTGGGTGTGAACCCATGACCTACAACTTGTAAGTCAGGGTCATATTACCACTTGGCCCTCACTGTTCTCATCTCTATTCATGAGGGGATCAGTAAAACATTTTCTGTATAGTCTTAAAACAAATTTTGCAATCAATTAGTTATCTTTGCTTTCAGCGCAAACTTAGTTAACGTGTACATGTAATCAACTGATGTACTCTATTACAAAGACGAGCGCTAGCGCTTAGGACTGTGACACTCGTTAAGGCGACTACATGACCTAAAACGCGGTCACTATCGGACTGCATAGAAAAGAAAGAGAAGCGCGATGACACAACACTGGTAATTTATTGCAAAATGTGAAACAATCATCTATTGTTGATATCAAACACCAAACAAATAAAAACCGTATACTAAAATTCGGGGAATTAAATTGTCTTTTATATGGTGAAAGTTTTATGAAAATACACACCCCATAGTGTTTGCGTGATTATCGTTTTTATGTCCGCGGTAGACATTACTTTACAAATTAATTACACTATGTTAAAAAAATATAATTGCAAATATTCACATATCAAATTACGAAGCAAATGGTCTAGTATAACATTTTTTTTTTTCAAAGAAATCAGTCCGGTCGATTAGACGTGATGTTAAATTTAAAATCATTAGAAGTCGTATAACTTATGTTGAAGCACTTTTCTTTGTTTTAGAGCGACATCCGCTCCTGCTTACTATGTGGCAGAACTATCAGTCTCCATTCCAAAGATACCAACTTTAAAAGATGATTTCACCAAAGTCTGTTCTCCGATACCCAGTCTTTTATCCGTGGAATAAAATTGACGTTTGACAGTTCTAGTATAGAAAACCTGTCAAAAAAAAAAACCTCAGGATAACACTAATATTCTAATTACAAAAGTTTGGTCGAATTTGCCCGAACCTTTGAGCAGTCAATATATTCCGGTTTGATCCACTGAACCCCCTCCACCCCCCTCGATCCCCTGCTAGTTCTTCGTCTGTCACGCCTTGGGACCATTCAACCCTGCTACAAAGTGGCAAGCACATATGTATTTCTGCATCAGCACGATCTCTTGCCGTGGCAGAAAAGAAGAGGTCTAGGTAAACGGGAAAGTTTGGATTTTGTTTTTGTATGTTTGTCTATCAAACCAACTGAAAGGTATAGGGGGAAAACCCTATGAGCTTAGAAGTAGGGGGAACTTTATCTACGGGTTAATACTCATAGACAAACTTGCAGTAATAATCATTCCAACTGTCATAATAGGTTAATCATCGTGATTTTTTTCTTATAATGATATAAAATTGTGCTTGTATTAAAAATTTCATCACCTCTACTTATTTCTTAGGTGCATTCTATGTTTCAAATTGAGGTTATTTCAAGTTAAACAACCATCAAATTTATTGTAATGGTATAATTAAGTTGATTTCAGAGTGACTAGCACTATTGAAAATGAAGTTGTAGCGTAAACTGCACTTTATTATGTAGGAATTAAAGTTACTTTTCCTTAAACTCATATTTGTTTACACTTTTGTCTTTTGTGTAATATGCGAAGGTTTAGGCAGATGTGTACCTGTAGTACATTGCGCCATGGAGGCATGAAGAGGTCTTGGTATGTAATTATGGTCACCCATCCACGGTCCAACCGTGGCAAGCGTAGCTTAAGCTGATCCATCGACCCGTGCGGCTATTATTATTTAGCAAAATAAACTTTTCATTACTTATTAATATTATGCAATAGGTGGCGAGTCTACTTCTTAGATACTGTGGGGGCTCTAGCTATGAGAGCCTCATAATATAAATAAACAGCGATACGTTTTGACTTCATAAATTGTGTGTTGGGCGACTTTACATTATCATCTTATTTCTAGCACTATTAAAACAAAAAATACCTAATCAAAATATTTGACGTCTGCTTAAACGTTCGTATAGAACCAGCTGTCAATTATGACCAGCCTGTACTATTAAAGGTAAAGCTACATAGATAGCCACTACAGTAGACATAAACATAAGTCAGAAACTACAGAACGCCGCCTGCTACGATCCTTACATACTCCTTTTACAATTTCTTTTAAATCTAGAATGAAGGACAATCTCTTCTAAATCCTCTGAAAACTCACGTGTATGTATGTATAAGCTGTTACTTATAAATTTAAGCATAATAACAACATCTGTAAACACGTTTACCGTGTGGAACTAATGCGCATGTTATGTGTTGTCAAGTTGACAATATAAACATCCTAATAAACTATGTTTTATGTGTTTTGATTCTGCTCTTATTTGTTATTCTCCATAGAAAGCTGCGTTTTGGGACGAGACAGTAGCGGCAACTTTTTGAGTACAGTAAGGCCGTTAAGAGAATGCGTTCCAGACAGTTGTCAGTGCGACAATTCTAATAGCTAATCGCAAAACACGTAAGTACTCTTTTGTATGAAATTGACAGGTGTCAAGAACGTAACGTATTCTCTCGTCGGCCGCACTGTAAATAACCAATTCTTTTACAAAAGTAAGTAGGTACCTGAATATTTTTACTGCAATAAATGCTTTGAGTTTGGGAGCTGTGATAGACGGTATGTGAATGGTTTCAACTCTGCCTTCAGATAACTAAAATCGTAGTTCGGTTCGGTCTTTTTACAAATCTCTACAATGAGGGCTACATAAAATATGCAGCTGGAATACAGGACAAGCCGAGATGAAAGCCTTGCCGAAATGAGGTCTTCACTTTATCCAGGCTAAGGAAAGTCTAAGATGATTTCCTGACAAATAAATTGAGCCCAATGGCACACGCACATATGGACCAAGACGAATGCCATGTTTGAAGTAAGGCTCATAGCCAGAGGGGCAATTCTCGTAATTTTAAGAACGTTCACAGTCTGATCTCAGTCTCAATCTGTCAAAAATACCTCTTATTCCCTACATTTTGACAAGATTTTGACAGTTGTTTGTCGCTGAGATGAGACTGCGACTAGATTTTTAACGTTTTAAATTACGAGAATTGGTCTTCAGGTATTAAGGTCTGTTCAGGTATTAAAGAGCTCGGAGACGCCGCAGCGACCGCTGCTGGAGTCGGCATTGTCAACACTTTCCATACAAACCAATACTGTCACCGTTTTGCTCGCACTACGACTCAAGTAACGTTTAGAAGGCGTACCACACTAAAAGTAGAAATGGCTTTCATTTTGGCAATTTTACAACATTCATTGCGTTATTAACGTTATTGAGCAGACATATTTTTCCAACGTATGAAGCAGTGGATTTGCAATATCTTTCAAAATGATTCAAGGTATGATTGATATTGATTGTGTGTTACGCAATTACGATGCGCTTAACTATATGTATATACTACCTCAAATTGCTTAGCATGATCCTCCGTTATGTCGAAAATGCTGCAGCATTAATTTTGAAATAAATGTATGGTAAAGTTGAGGATTAATGTAAGGTAGTGTGTTTGACCAAAAGACGATTCCATAAAATTTTCTCGATTGAAAAAAATACCATAGTTACCTCGAAACTGAACAATAAACCGCTGGTATTAAAAAAATACTTCAAATTTGATCAGAAAACTTTGTATTATAACTAAACTAATAGTTAGTTTAAAAGCAGCGACTATGTTTTTTATTTTTTTTTTAATTACAATTATTTTCGCCGATAAAGCAAAAACCTAAACTATTGGCGCTGCCTGCCGCCCAGCACCGCACTCAGTCTCGCTCACACTTAGTCCGCGAGCAGTATCGTGCGAGCGAGACAAAGAGTGAATTTTAGCTGAGGTAGTATGGGCTCTTAACGTAAGTACTTTCGGTGCCACGAATTTTGTTACTACTGCCATCTCAAGACGTTGCCGGCGCTGTGATTCTGCGCTCTGTGGTTGATGACGAAGAATGTTCATGATCGTCTATTGAAACAGGCCTCACAGAGATTCCTCCTAAAAATAAAATTTACGACGCACCACTCAATTTTACGTCGTACAAAATTATAAAATTATGAAGGTGTGTCATATTAGGTATATAATTTACCTAACAGTAATAATTACTAAAGTAAATATTGCCAACATTTTTCATCATCTGCCTAGCTTTTTCCCAACTATGTTGGGGTGGGCTTCCAGTCTAACCGGATGCAGCTGAATACCAGTATTTTACATGGAGCGACTGCCTATCTGACCTCCACAACCCAGTTACTGGGTAATACGATACCCCTTGGTAAGACTGGTTGTCAGACTTTCGGGCTTCTGACTACCCGTAACGACTGTCAGAGATCCACGAATGAGAGCCGGGACCAACGGCTTAACGTGCTTTCCGAGACACGGAAGGGTCTTGGTATGTAAAGATGGTCACCCATCCACGGACCAACCGTGGCAAGCGTGGCTTAACCTGATCGATCGACCCGTGCGGCTGATATTACTATTCATTGGACAATATTTACGGGACAGATGTGTACCACATTTATTTCGTACGAGTAAATAAATATTTTGTAATGTTAAATCATTAGTCATTATCACATTACAGCTGGTCGTGGCTTCGATGTCAACGGACTTAAATGCGCAATATTTATCATGTGTCTAGAAACTTACATAATTTGGGTCGAATTACTATCATGGTTGAAATATCATCAGCTGTCTAGCCTTTTCCCAACTATACAAAATTATTCAGCTGTATCCGGTTAGACTGGAAGCCATCCAGTCTAACCAGATGCAACTGAATGCCATTTTTTGACATGGAGCGATTGCCTATCTCCACAACCCAGTTACTGGGTAACACGATACCCCTTAGTGAGACTGGCAATCATTTTTAATGAGAAATATCGCTGAAATAATAAACTGCCCGACTGCCTACGAGTTGGTATCGTGGACGCAAGTGTTACAGCAGAACTCGAGGTCCTGGATTTGAAATCCGAGTCCGGCAAAATGTTTATTTATTTATTTAACCATTTATGTACACACATTAAACAGACAAGAAAAAAAACAGAACAAAAAAATTGGTACAAAGGTGATGCTTATTTCATAAGAAATCTCTTCCTTCTGGAATTTCTCAGCAGTATAGCCCTGAGTCATAGTTTTTTGCCCGGTTGATGGCAATAGGCTCGCCCCCTATTACATAGGATTTAAATAATATATAATCCTTTAGACCGAATTTCGACCATAGTGACCAATCTAAGCGGAGACCAGTCTTCAGCACGGGATATAATATAGTGCACAAGTGTATGTGCAGACACAGGTGCGCTCTCTCTTTTCGCACTCTCATTGTCCGATGGGACGGCAATCCGACAAGATCGGATATAGATCAGGCGCAGAGCGTGCTTTCTAAGCCACGGAGGTCATACCGCCAACTTCCAAACTGCAGGCTGTTACTAAGAAATTCTTAATGGTTAAACCCAATAATACTTTGCCCGGTATCGAACCCAGGAGCTTACGCTCAGCAGTCGCGGTTGCGACCACGAGACCAACGGGGCAGTCAAATTGGACTTAAACATAACTGGCGAAACGTGGGTGTACTAAAAGGTGCCTCTGCCTAACCCTTCGGGAGAAATGAGGCGTGATTATATGTAATAAAGGCGATAATGACCAATAATGCGACATTCTACAGAAATACGATGTAAATCTTGGTTTATTCCACAGAACAGATATGGTTTATTCCCCTATAAATAAGACGTTTGTTTACTACACATTGCCACAATAGATTGTTTACAGTTTTCTCTCGTTTTATTAATGGATGCTGATTAGATTCCTTATCATAGATTGTATTTCGATATATTTGATTATTATCGCTAATTAATATATAGTTTGTGGTTTGTGTCTGATTGAACTTACTAATTGATTAACGCATTTGTCTTTGATAAATCTGTTAATTACGGTAGCTGTTGCGCTACGGTAAATAGATACTTACCTACTGTTCATTTTCTAGCTAGCAACCCGCCCTCTGACTTTAACCATGGCGTGAAAATATGTACACACAAAATCAGCAGGTCATTGCTTTAGAATGGCTCAAAATATAACCAATGAGCGTCGTATCCTGCTCCTAGCTAAGGCATGGACACCATGTAAGCAGATTATTGATCTAGACGATGCTCAAAATCTGACTAATAACTATAATATTTTCCTGCACTCAGAGGAGTACAACCTCAAGATAACTTTATTTTTAAAGGCCATTTATGTAGCAATTTCCATAAATCTATCTGCACTTTCTCTGGCAGCTTGGTATTTTTAGCAGCGCAACCTCAAGATTAACTTTATTTTTAAAGGCCATTTATGTAGCAATTTCCATATCTGTCTGCACTTTGTTAACTCCTTTTCCCTTTCCCTTTCTCTGGCAGCTTGGTATGTTTTCATAATCTTGCCTGAAAACCTAGAGTTTCGGCAGAAATTCCACTCCAAACTGCCGGAAGCCCAACCTATATTGCATCTTGTACCGTTGCTATCGGTCAACTTTGTAAATTCCATCATGCATGCACTGCATGTCTGCTGCATTCCTGGTATCTGCCAATTAGTAATCAGTATGGAAATCTCCGAGATGAATATAGTAATGTCTATCAAACGTAACCAATAATGAAGTTTCTAGGTTTATTCCGCTATAGCAGTAAGCCATTTACTATAGTCATTTCCACCATATTCCACCAGTTCAGTGAATATCGGATTTGACAGCTTATAAATAAGCTATGCGTCAATTTACATGAAATAATGCCTTGATAAATTGTTGCAGTTGGTTGATTTTGTATAGAAATCTATGAAGTTACACAGGTTAGTCTTTAGTTCAGTTTAGATTTAGTTAACAAGCCAACGTTAAATTTTAACTAAATAACTGAGAAAGTTTTGCTATAAATGTGTAAGAGATAGAAATCGTCATTAAATTGTCCATTCTTTACGCAAATTGCGACACTACCTCTTAAGAGGTACGGAGCGCATTAGACTGTTGCAAACGCTCGAATCTGCTTTTCTTTGGCGTTCTTCCCAAATTGTTCTGCTGCTACGGTCAGATAGTGTCGCTTCTCCCATTTCTGCTTCCCCTGGACCCCAGCACCCAAAGGATACACCCTCTCGTCAAGACACCCATATTTATGACAGGTTGTCTTTACCGCTATATTAATAAACTTGTTACTAAGTCAGCTTAAACATCAGTTATCATAAACAGTTACACTTGCTATACAGTTGAATGAATTGGCGACGCTGACGTCAGACAGAACAGCTGGTATAATGTACTTGTGATCTTTACACCTTGATGACGTGCTGATACATAATGCTTATGTATAAGCATTTGTTTAGGTAGGTAGTAGGTAAATATTGCATTGGATTATTCCAATAAATTTTCGTTTATTACTTATAGTAATGATACGGTATTTCGACTGTCTTTACGCGGCATGGTATGTTAGTTTTTCTCTCTGCCTAGCCTTTTCCCAACTATGTTGGGGTCGGTTTCTTGTCTAACCAAATGCAGTTGATACCAGTATTTTACATGAAGCGACTACCTATCTGACCTCCACAACCCAGTTAAGACTGCTTCTCTGACTTTTGGGCTTCTGCATCGTTCATCGTAACGACTGACAACTATCTACGAATGACAGCCGGGACCAACGGCTTGAAAGTACTTTTCGTGTCACGGAGATACGTAACGGATCGTCACCAATCCACAAACCGACCGCGGCAAGCGTAGTAAGCGTGACCTTTCATCGACCCGCGCGGCTGTAACTATTTACCCACGAGCCCCTCGGTATGTTAGTTTTTTTAGTGCCTAATTAACTATTCCCCTTTCGTTGTCTTGAATGTCTAAAGCACGAAAATGACGTCAGCTACTGTTTTTAAAGAAGACTAGTCCTATAAACTCCAGAACGAAACCATAAATTCAATGCACCATACAAAGTTGAGTGATCTTTACTGATCTTTACTTCGGGGTTTTTTTTTAAGATAATCTAGGTATCGAGGTTTTTTAGAAGTACTCGTACCTACTGTGATAGGGTTTTTCACGTTTTATGAATATTCGGATTTTAAAAAGAGGTCATACGTATTCAATTATTATGTTTTTAATGGGGTGTATATTCAGCAGTAGGTATTCAATTTTCGCCAATTATTTTTAACCCAAAAAAAAAGATATTTCTTGTTGTTACGTGTACTGGCTTAAATACAAGCCCATTATTTTATTAGGGCAGGTTTATTTTGTTTCATATTGTACGTAATTTCTTTTTGATAATATTAAAAATTACTAACGGTCTAAACATCATTACCGGAGTCCTTGCCTTATCAAAGCGTGTCTTATTTACTTAAACTAGCTTTTTTCCCGCGGCTTCGATCGCGCTGATTAGGGAATTTCCCATACAATCTTGAACATCCTATGTCACCTATACGGTTTTTTTTACCTAATTTCCTTGTCCTTCCTCTTTTTAGAACGAAGTTCTTTGCGGTAGGAGCAAACTTGTAAAAAAAAACCAAAATGGCGGTTGCGAACATTTTCAAATTTTTTATTATGGGTGTCGTTTTCATGGTTTTCGGGGGTGCTGAAGCCGATAGTGAGGTCAAAATGAAAATTAAAGATGGCGAAAACTGTTTCACATTTCTTTATTCTTTAAAAACGCGATTTAATTTCACACTTTCTTTCGCTCTCTGTCTCTTTCTACCATATACGAGTCTGTCCGTGGAAGTATCGCGTCAAGAACGAACGCACACGTTTTTTTTTTTTTGCGGGAGTCCCAATGTCCTGTCGTGGCCGCGTCTCGTTCGAATGATAACGAGGTACTTCCGCAGGTTTCGAGCCACCTATTTGTATACCACATCAAAATTGGTACAGCAGTTAGGAAAAAAAACGTACGAAACTAACAGTCATAGACAATTTCGCATTTACAGCTACAAACAAAGATTCCTTCGCTTTTATGATAATAATAAATAGTATGGTTATCATTTTAATAATTATTATCAATTGTTAATAGTGTTGCATCACTTCACGACTATTTTACCTCTGTCTGTATCATGCAGCTGATGTTTGACACTTCATGACACCCGGCGTGTCAGTCATTTAAGTATGGAGTTCGCGCTAGTGATTGCGCGTTTGATACTAACTGACGGACGAGTGTAAGTTGAGGTTTGATAATTGATTATTTAATGATTTATTGTGTTTAATTGTGGTGTTAAAATGTTTAGGTTATCTAAACAAGGTTAAATTAAATTAGCTAGCGAAACTCAGTAGACGTGATGAGTATCTATCGATATCTAAAATAAATAAAAATTGATGTATTTCTTTAGGGCCAACGAAGTAAGAGTTGAGAAAATATGTTTTATCGTGTTTAGTTATCGTTACTAAATATATCTGTGAGGTTTACCCAAAAAAAAACTGATATACTAAGTGCCGTCGAACCACAAAAAAAAAACATCAAAATTATTTATTATTTGTTTTATCGTGTTTCCGTCACGTATGCGGAGTTTCGCTAGCTAATTTAATTTGACCCAGTATGCTTAAATAAAACAAAGTCGGGTTAGTTACTTACACCATATTTTTTAACTCAAGAAGGACTGGGCCATTTTCCATCAAGCAATGGACAAAATTGGCAACAATTTTTTTTTTAAATTGATTACGAGGCTTTTGACTACGCTGTATGTGTATATTTAATGTCTTTTTTTTTATTTGTAAAGTGCGTTTTGTTTGTGCAGAATAAACAATTTTTCGTTTCTTTTTTTTTAATAATCGTTGATCTACTGGATTTGTCTCTTTCTGCTGTAATAGCAAAATAATTACTTACATTATTGAGGAAAAATAACGAAAAAAAAAAATGAAGCTAATTTGTTTTCTCATACCTACATTCGTTCTTATCGATTGTGAGGCGGGTACGAAGTTCGCCTGGTCAGCTAGTTGTAGATAAAATTAAATTTAAAATAGTGGTGTATTTCCTTTTCCGTACAGCCTTTCCTCTTCGATTGTTTGGCATTTATTTGTAATAAGTACCTCCCACGTACGACCCAAAGAGGGACCCTCTTAATGGCAAGCGACATCGTGGCAGGCCCAGACGGAGATGGCGGGATGAGCTGGACTCCTTCAACAAGAACAGGAAGCCTACCATGATCTATTTAAAAACGATTAGAAAAGCAAAACATTTCAGTTTAGGTTCTTAAACTGCAACGCTCACAGTCGTACCATGACGCGGTATTTGGATCGTTGAAAGTGAATAAGCGTTATGAGCTCGTGGTAGTTATCCAGATGGCACGGCCTAAATTGAATCGTTAAACTGACGTGACGTCATGGTACGAAAAAGAAGAACAGTTCAGTTTAGGTCCTAAAGTGGATCGCGTTAAGAGCTCGTGGTAGGTATCCTGGTCCTCAGCAGCTTTGAGCAGAGAGAAGTGGAAAGAGAGTAGGGAGGCCTTTGTTCTGCAGTAATAAAAAAAATGGTTTATTGGTAAAACAAGTTTAGATATAAGCAAAATCTCGAGAACGGCTGGACCGATTTCATTAACCCTTTTTTATAATATTCCTTGAAGTACAAAGATAGTTCTTACGGAGAGAAAAAAAAATTGCACTTGTGCGAAGCTGGGGCGGGCCGCTATAGTCTATAAGTAATATAAAAATGAATCGCTAAATGTGTTGCTAAGCGCAAATCTCGAGAGCAGCTGAACCGATTTCGCTAATCCTTTTTTGTTGTGTTCGGTATTTTCAGGACAAGGATTGTAAGAAAAAAAAAATTTGTTCAAAAAAAAAGTTGCACTCTTGCGAAGCTGGGGCGGGCCGCTAGTTATAAATAAATCCTACCTTTTTATGGTGTTTATGTCGCAGCCAACTGGTTAAATTAGCCGTTTAGTTAACTGCCTAGCCTTTCAACTAAACGGCGGCCGTTCAACTAACGGCCTGAATGATATTCAATTACAGTTTAGGTTGGAAGTCTGTAACCAATCACGCGCGAGCCGAATTGGTTGCAGTAATTAAGGCATTGCACCCCGACCAAGTGGGTTAGGTTAGGTTAGAACTGTGATCAACCGCGTTCGAGCCGAGGGAGGAAGCGAGGCGAACACTACTTCTAAAGGCCAGGCAGTTAACTGAACGGCTAATTTAACCAGTTGGCTGCGACATTCACACCGCAAATACGGGGTATACCTAATACCGCCTATTTATTATTTCTAGAACATTGTCTTATTTTCATACAGGTAGGTACTCGTAATTCTCAGTAAAATTATCTAATTATAGATATTCTATTATGAGAACCTTCGGGTTAATTATATGAAGAAACCCATTTTTAATTGATTTTAAAGTAATTATGAAAGGATTCTGTTTGTCATTCATTAATCATTATTGATGGTGTAAGAGTCCAGTTATTTGTAAGTATCTATCTAAGATATATGCTAAGTTTTTTCATATTATTTAGTTTTAACTTTCTCATTGGTCTAATTCAATTCAATTCAATTTATTTATTTCAGATAATAATAATCCATAATAATACATAACAAAACATAATGAAATGGTCGCAAGCGCTACTACTGAGCATGACGTCTTGGGTTCGATTCCCGGGTCGGCAAAAGTGTTATTGGGTTTTTTTCCATCGGGAAGTAGTAGTCCGGAGTCTGTATGTAAATAATATCATCATCTGCCTAGCCTTTTCCCAACTATGTTGGGGTCGGCTTCCAGTCTAACCGGATACAGCTGAATACCAGTATTTTACATGGAGCGACTGCCTATCTGACCTCCACAACCCAGTTATTGGGTAATACGATACCCCTTGGTAAGACTGGTTATCATAGTTTCGGGCTTCTGACGACCCGTAACGACTGTCAAAGATCATGTATTATAAAAAACGCCTCTGTATTTTTTAACTTTTGCTAGGGAATATGGTGTGGCGGATGCTGGTACAAATGTACGGTGGGCTGCATCAATTGGGTACCCTACCCCAGTTGCTAGATGCTTTCAAAGGCGGTACCCAATTGATGCAGCCCACTGTACCTATGCGTACCTATAATTTATAGTTCCTTAATTTGGTAATTAAAGTCAAAACAAAAACTATAAAGACATGTTAAAACTCGATTTAAAACATATAATAAATGGCTCTAAAATAACTTATTTTAGAGTTATTTATTTCAATTCGAGGTCTGTGTAATTAACATTAAGTTATTTGGGATAATATACGAGTTTTATTTATTTATTTATTAAAACTTTATTCACAAGTAAAAGAAATACTGTACAAAGGCGGACTTAATGCCTGAGGCATTTTCTAATAGTCAACCTTAGGGTGATGCAGAGACAAAACATGGCAGGTGCAACAAACGAGACAATAGCTAGGAAATTACTATAAAATACAAGAATAAATATTAATACATAGATAGATACATACATACATACATATAAACAAAATTAACTGCCAGGACAAAAAAAAATTAAGTTTAAAAATTTAAGTCCTATGTAATGCGCCTTTTTTTTCTTTGTGAAATGTAATTAATATCAAAAAAATAGAAACATTGACCATAACTACCTATTAATGTCTAGGACATTAAATCTTAATTGAGGATACGCTTACTTCTTTCTGTAAATGGATAGAGCATTACTGTTGAAAATCATAACCTTTCATCTAGGTCAAACCGTTAAAAAAAACAAAACATTTCAATATTTGTACCAGGATCACATAAAACTTTAGCAGTCATTCATTATAAACGATTTTAACATTTTGTTACTTTGTTTTTTTTTTCTATCTAAGAGGACCACTTTCACCAGCGGGAATTTAAATATTATGTTTCTATTAAACATATTTTTTTAGAATACCTACTCACAACTTTCTTTAAAGTTTTTTTAATACGTCAATACCTAATTAGATGTTATTTTGTTTATTCATGTTCATTTTGTACATTTTATTTATTTTATAAACGGAGATTATGTAATCCTAAATCAGTATTATGCTTGGCTTGAGTTAATAAACCAATCATAACAGATTTACCATTGACATCAGTAATTTGATTAATTAAATGCATCATAATTTGACACGTGTATAAAGCTAAGGTAACATTTCATTTTGACAGCTACGTGAATGTCACTTAAGATTTTGACAGCAGTTTATTTCAGAGCGAAGATTAATTAGATTACTTATCTTTTAAATCTCTGCAACTTGAAACAAACTGTAACCATAATTATTCAGCACATGATTCCAGTGTAGAAGTGTTTAGACGGTTATCTAAGAAAAACTCTGCTGTTTCATAGAAAAGTGCAACCTACGTGTTATTTTTTTAATAACCTTCGAAAAATTTCGACCCAGTTGGTTTCAGAGTCATTATTGCATGCCATATTCCATGGTAACAGGTTGCGCCTCGATAGCCGTTGCCTTGCCGTTCCATCTTGTGTTTTTGGATGGCAATAATATGCTTAGATTTTAGGAAACATTATAGGTTCAGAAAATCAAATAAAGGAATAGAACTTCACACGTTTCATTCATGTTTTTCAGGCCATCTTTCTAGGTAGCAGCACAACGATAGGTATACATTTCTTGAAATCATCCTGCGATGCGAGTCTGAAAATACATACCCTCCCATCTCTTTCTTTCACACGTGAGCTGAAACACTTCCATACAAATGAAAAGGACTATTTCAAACAGGCGATATTTTCTCTCTTTCTAAGTTAAGACCAAAGTCCAGACAAAACGGGAAGTCACATTCCATCGCCAGAGTTATGTCAATATAGTAGTTTGGTAGTCTCATAACTTAGGCACTTTACTTTCAACATACAGCAAGCAGTTAGCGTTCTATTAGCGGCTGAAAATACAGTCGAAATGTACTAAATAACTTCGAACTCATGTGCTTTAAAATCAATCGTATTTGAATGTGACAAGTTGTCAATCATAACCTTGTTCTATCTGCCTATTCTGTAACACCGTGCAAAGTTGAGTGAAGTGAGTTTGAAGTGAGCTGTCAATTTCAATATTAGATTTCTTAGCGAAAGGTTACATGACCTGGTAACTACCAAAGGGTATCGCGCAAAGACTACAATAGTATACTGGCTAGTATCGCGTTACCCCGTGAGTGGGTTAAAAAAACAGAGACAAAACTTGTAAAAAACAATTTTATTTTTAAAATAGAGCCCTTTAAAACTTGATGCATCAAGTTTTAAAAGGTTTCTACCTTAAAAATATGTGCAAATATATATACGAGTTTAAGCAGGGTTTCATTTAAAATACTGGTACCTGTATAATTTTTCGTATAAAAATGTCTAATGCACCGTCTTTACCGCGAGTAGCCGACATTACACGACAGACAATGCTCATTGTTCTAAAGTTTGCAATCCAGCCGATTGTTTAGTTTACATAATACGCGCGAAATGAAAGCGGAACAAAATTGTGTTTCAGCTGATATTTTGTTTTAATTGAAACTTGGCCTTACTAGGATGTTTCTTCATGATTTCAGCCTGTAAATACAGCAACGCAAACTGTCACCATTGATTCGGTAGTACATGATCCTGAACAAGCGCGCGCGCCCGTGCGTTGAAGTTATTCGGAGGTTATTTAAAAAAAAACAAAACAGAAACAGAATACTTTGCCATCACTCACTGACATATCAGATATACAATATTAAAACCGAGTACATCCCGAGGGCAGACGAACACATCCGAAGCGGTGTCGGTTACGGTAACAGTGGCGCGAGTTCAATGGTTTTTTCCCATCTCAAAAAATTACCAACGCGCCTAAAGAAGTTTTCACTTTATAAAAAATAGCTGTTCCGTACATTTTGACCGCGTAGGTATTGCTATTTCTATAAAAAAGCAGTTCATCCGAAGCGGTGTCGGTTACGGTAACAGTGGCGCGAGTTCAATGGTTTTTTCCCATCTCAAAAAATTACCAACGCGCCTAAAGAAGTTTTCACTTTATAAAAAATAGCTGTTCCGTACATTTTGACCGCGTAGGTATTGCTATTTCTATAAAAAAGCAGTTTTTTTTTTTTGATAATCGAATAAAAATGTATATGCTAGGGGGTCTAAACTCCGGTTCAGCGGCATTGTCCGAAAGGGTTACCGCTACCCCGGAATATAAAGGGCTAAGGAAGGGACACGGATGGGTTTTAGTCAGTAAGAGTCTGACACTCCCTTCCGCTCCACCCAGAGCGGGAGGGGTCATAAAAAAAAGGGGTTCTAAACTCATGTGCTAAAGGACATTGTAAAAAATGGCCTATGAACCAACACGTATGAAACCTTTAAAATAATTACTAGTTTTTATTATAATTTACATTACAATTATTAGAATAGAACGGACACTTCATAATTTTGAAAACATTTTAAAAAGTAATTCAGTCGGGTCTTATTCCCCGGCGTCATTATTTTTTGTATCAATTTGACGTTTTGAATAGGCAAAGGGTATTAAACTCATTCAGCCAAGACTTTGTATGCAGCGGAGTGTAATTACAAAACTCAACACCCTCAGCGCTTGATCTATGAATAAGTGTTTTAGTTACAAACAGTATAAAGCGCTTGAATGCGCTGTGTAAAACGAGCAACATCGACACTGACTTTGACATTTGATTGTAATGACAGTCTGTGTGACTGCAATCTGTGCTCGGTCTTGCTACATATTATATTAGTAATCTGTGGCTCGGTCTGCGTTGGTTGTGTGTATTCGTTTGTGTTATTGTATTTTCTTGGTATTCTGTTTTGATTTTGTCCAACAACTTGGCGTGGACAAAGGACTCTGATTTCTTCTTTGAAATATCGACTTCTTGCTGTGATTGGCTAATACGGACCTACTAAGAATGACGACTTGGCATTGTAATAAATGTTAATTATAACCTCAAAATCCTAAAGTGTTTTGGATTTTTTACAATTCTCAGAAGTGTCCGTCATTTTAATTTAGTTTCAATCGAATATATGCATTATTTAGGACACAAAAAGTATATTTACGTCCCTGTTGGTTCTTAGGAAAATTATGTATGGACGCCGAACAATGTCCTTTATGGGTACAGTTTGCGTGTCGATGTACCAGCACCCTGTAGACACGGCTATCCAAAGACAAAGGGTCCATTTCTCATCATTTATTCTAGCTCCCTCTTCTAAACATGAAAATAAGGAAGACATCGACACTGACGCCTACGAAACCCCACTGGTCCCGCATGGTGAACCATACACCACTCCTTCTCTCTTTGAGAAGGAATGAGTCTCAGCGCGGTACATTATAGGCAGATTATGTCGGTACCAGAGCTGAAGGCCAATTCTCGTAATTTAAAACATTCAAAATCTAGTCGCAATCTCATCTCAGCGACAAAGAAATGTCAAAAACTTGTCAAAATGTAGGGAAATTATAGGCATGTTTTGACAGATTGAGACTGAGATCAGACTGTGAACGTTCTTAAAATTACGAGAATTGCCCCTCTGATATTGTGCTTCATGTATCTTTACCAATAATGAAGTAAAGACATCATAGCTTTGCATGTAGACCCTCCCATATGAAAGTAACCCTCCCCTAAGCATCATCTGAACGACTAGTCATCGGGCGGCCTTCACCTGGTCATCGGCCTACCTCGTGTGGGGACAAAATTTTAAAGCCCTCATAATGACAAAATCCCTGATCATCACTCAGTCATTCAGGCATTATGTAAAGACCGCTTCACCATTGTTTGTATTGTTACCCATCTTACAATACAACGTGCAATTTATCAAATCCACTAAGTGTCTGGTTATCACATGTACCTAAGTATTTAAGATCGGTCAATGACCTAGGGACTCGGCATTGTTACCTACTTTATGAGTGACATATGTACATCTATCTTCTATCATAATTATATAAATAAAAATAAAATGTTTTTCGTTGGTATTTGCATTCACTTGAGAACGGCTGAACCGATACTGCAATATAAGTAATAGTACGAGTTAGGTATTTATTGAAAGAAAAAAAAAAAAGTTTCCTTATTTCTATGAGATTTGTGTATGAACTAATAAAGGTATGAGGAACAGGGTGTAAAGTTCACTCATCCTCCATAGAAAAGGGAGGATCCTGAGATGGGTGCTGTTTCTGGTGGGCAACTGCCTGATATCGGGACTCGGGACGTTGTATATTTGCTGGTTGCGCGGGAAAATATTTTTCACAAACCGTTTGTACAAACGGTCCGGCGGAATACTTGCTGTGCTTCACTTTCGATATGCGTGGCGCGGAGTCAATTTTTTTTTATAAGTCTATGGTTTCAACATTAAATTCATACTCATCACGTCTGCGGATTTTCGCTAAATAATTTAATTTGACCCTGTATGTAGTTAACAACCTAAGTCATGGCCAAAAAATAGTGCCTACCTAAGTAGTTACCTACTGGTACTTACGTAGTACTCATTTTACACGTTTGCAAGCTACGTGGGTACTAACAGCTGTATATTGTCCTATTAAATACTAAAGTGCATAATAATGCTCTCTGGGGAAGTGCAGTTTTATTGGTATAACTTTGAGAGGATTAATCTCATATTGGATTACAACTTAGTCATATGGAAAGTGGTCTTGCATACTTTGTCTGATAACTATTAGCCTGATAGCACACGGAGACTGTATCATTGGTCTAGTCGTCGCCAGCGCTACTGCTGAGCATGATGTCCTGGGGGCCTAAAAAGGCCACTTTGGCAGAGTTATAAAACAATTCATATCACGCAATTCATCATTTTCCTGCCCTTTATATCCCAATTTATTTTTGGTCGGCGCAACATGTCTTGTTCTTCCATACTTTTTGTCTATAAGCCTTCATCTCGGTATTCACCTTCTAGCAGCCCGAAGTTTTGTTTTGTACCGGTTTGAGGCAATAGCCTCGCCCCCTATAGTCGGACTTAATTAGCTGCAGTAAAATGACAGCTTAAGTATTATAATGACTGAAATTGGCTTCTTTTTGTTTTTTCGCAGCCTTCAACTAAATATTGTTTTTCTAGTACAGAATAGTGAAACAAATGAAACTTATTTGACATGCATATCTCTAAACGCAGTCCGAAATGAGTTACTAAGAAGTGTCATTTTACTGCAGCTAATTAAAAGTCGGAGTATAGTTACTTGCGCAATTCGGTGTGCTATAAACCTCTGTCCACCCTTCCGAAGGTACTCGTATTACAAGTGGGATGTTTTTTTAGTTTCTGCATAATCAGCCTATAATGTTCCCACTGTTGGGACGAACAATGGACCCGCGTGGTGCACGTGCAACACGCGGGCCCAGTGCGTGTTGGTAGATGTCACATGTCTTCGAATTTTTAGGTTCTAGGACATGCCGGTTTTCTCAAGATGTTGCATGCATAATTGCATCTGTAAATTCATCTTTATCTAATTCTGTTGCTAATTTCTGCTTTCAAGGTAATTTTATCTGCTAGTTTTCCTAAACCCGCAAATATTTATTATAATAACCATGCCGCGGGATTTACGCTGTATGTTGTCGGCCATTAATATTCCACTCTTTTCCCATGTACGGTCCATAAGAGGGTATTATGGAATTACTACTATCAGAGAGATAAGCATGCACTTGTGTGTTGATATCGTGATTCGATCACAAATGCGGATTCGATCACAAATGCGGATTTGTGATCGAATCACGATATCAACACGCAAATGCAAGCGGTTGCATATTCATAACGTGTTCGAATTTTGTTTCTTTGTTTTTGTCTCTTTCTTTATCACTCATAGCTTTTTGTTATCTCTTTATACTTACAATTTCTTCATCATACTTACTATCCTCATCTTCATCGTTGTCTGTGCCATCAGCAGCATGTATCTTGTAGTGTCTCGTTTTAAGTCGTAAGTCATTTTTAACTGTTATTTCAAATAAATTTAACCGTTTTCACTTTCTATTCGGTATATATAGCCTGTCATTTGTTACAGACTGATTGGCAATCATGTGTTACAATTCCATTACCAGTGATTTTACTAGCCAATTTTGTAAAATGGTACTTGCTCTATACTTACAAATTTTACTTCATACGTACTATCGTCCTTTCCATTGTTGTCTGTAGCTGCAGCGGCAGCGCCTGTAGCGTTTGTAGTAGGTACTTATTTCTCGTTCCAAGTGTGTGTGTGTTCTATTTGGTGTTATCCTGTTGTTTTCAGTACTTTCAGTTCGATTTAGTGATGAGTCTGTCGTCAATTACAGTAGTTTGCAACAAATTGTGTGCGACATAATTTCGTTATCAGCGTCACTGTTAAAGGAAGGTATTGTGCCTTTAATTTACTTAGTGTAGTAATGTGTTGTTATATGTTTGTGTAATACTTTGTTCCTTTTATTATGCTGTTGGGTTCGATCTTTAAGAGCGTTTACGCCGTACGGCATTTCATACAAACTTTCAAGAGATTGTTTTTCGAAATGAATGAACCGATTTTAATGAAACTTCATACGCATAAGCAGGATACAAAGGTCTAAAAAGTTAACTGGAAATCTCTGTTTGTATGGAAACTTAAAAATCTGTCTAATTTGGCTCTAACACAATTTTTCGAAAATGTTCTCACCTAACTTTTTAGACCTTTGTATCCTGCTTATGCATATAAGTTTCATTAAAAACCGTTCATTCATTTCGAAAAACAATCGCTTGAAAGTTTGTATGAAATGCCGTACGGCGTAAACGCTCTTAACTCTTCTGCGTTTTGAATTGTGTAAATGAATCTTGTGTTTTGTAACCTAGTATGTAATGAGTCAGTCTCACTAGACCTTCACATTTCTACTTCATTCGTGTATAAACTCTGCTGTTGCGGTTCGCCACTAAACTCTGCTGTTGCGGTTCGCCACTAAACCGCGACGACTATTAGGGTCATGTGCAATCAAAACGACAATTTATTTTCACTTCAATATGATTTTATTTTCTTACATTTATCAGGTAATAAGAATTGGCTCCGCTCAGCGGAAAGGTACATACGGACACATTAATAAATTAACTTAATACTAAATCAGTCTAACGGTCGCGCCGAGCGCGTTGCGGCTTAGCCTAGTATCACAGATGAGTAGAGCGGTGGGACGCGGGGCGAAGCGCACCCGCGAGGAGAGGTGCGCGGGCGCGCGAGGTGGCGGTCACTCGTCCGATGCGGACGACAGCTGCGTGCTGCCGCCTGAGCTGAACGAACTGCGGCAGACTTCACTGCCACCCGTCGTGCAGGACTCGGGCGCCGAGCTGCCCGGGGACAGCGTGCGCAACAGTTCAAGAGCAGCCCGCGCACGCTGCCCGTCCACCGCTGCCTCAGATGCGACCCCCGATGCTCTCTCCCACGCGCTCTTCTCTGGCAGAAGAAGTCTGCGTGCTTCTCTCTGCACGCGTCGCGAGCGCAGCGCGAATAGGAACGGTGACAACGCCGACGCCAGTAACAACAGCGCCAACGACGGTGTGCGGGCGCAGGCCGCCAGCCCCGGCGCCGCCGCAGACACCACGGCCGCCACGGCATGCGGCACGTGCAGCATCACCAACGCGCCCGTTAGCAGCCCCACTCGGGCCGCGCGAGATTCTTCTCTATATCTAAACAGTGACGCGTTTGATATGCGGCATCTGAATGATGTGATTCTGGATCCATTGTGGCTAGGCAACGGCGTGCGCGGCTGTACAGCTAGCAGTGGTGCAGCTAGCAACGGTGCAGAGCTCACAGCCGGCAGTCCTTTCCTCAGATCCTCGTTAGACTTTCCTTCCTTACGGGAATTGCGTAAACTGGCAACCGATGGGCAACGAATCGGTCGTTCAGGCGGTAGTAGGAATGGCCCGAATTTCCTGTCGTTCTCCACAGTTACAGAGCACTCAGGCCCGTCAATCTTAAGAGTAAGTCCCTCCCCTTCCTCAGCAAGATCGGGTAGGATAGTGGGAGGTTCGTGTAGCTGCAGTGCGCTGGCGCCGTGGGCTCGCGCTCGGAGTCCAGAGGAGCGCGCCGCACGGTAGATCCTCGCGTACATGAAGCACACGATGGCGATGGGTGTAATAACTCCAAGTATTAAGTACACAATGTAGTAGGCCAGCTCGACTCCTTGCACAATGGACTCGATTGGGTAGTAGTGGCGCACTACGGCGATGGCAGCGCGGATGGCGGCTGCACTTGCGGCGGCCAACCACGTGGCAGCGCATAGTGCGGCAGGGCGGCGCTGCAACAGCCGCGTGTGGCAGCGGAGCGGGTCCGTGACGGCGTGGTGCTGGTCCAGTGCTATCAGCATGATAGACAGTAGCGAGGACAGGCTGCAGGCCGCCGCGGCCGCGTCGCCAGCCTCCACCCACGACCGAATGTCCTCCCTCGCCGAGTGCTCGCCAAACAGCGCGGGCGCCAGCAGGGAGGTCGTCAAAAGATTCGTCGCAAGTAGATTGATGACGAACCTGTAACAATGAAAAAATTACGTTAGCATACTTTGGTACAACGTCCACATAATGTAGCAGTCGGGTCATGTTTAAGCGGCCCCTCACGTTTGAATGCCTGCGCACCAAGGTTGCATCAGAAAGGCCATATTTCGTACATTTTACGGATTCGATTCAACAGCAATTAATTTGGCGTTCGTTTCGAACGATAACATTCGGAACCGATTAGGTCGGTGGTATTGTTTATAAGCATTGCGTTTGGCACGTCATCCGACATTGTTAACAAAAATAGTAATCCATGAACTCGGTATGAAATGCTCATGAACCCTGTATTGCGACAAGGAAACGGTTAAACAAAGCGATTCCGCGGAAAGATATTGATTAGCAATGGCGACACACCAAGCCCCTTGTCTTACGTAAGTCTTATTTTAATCCTGATGATTTGAACTGTCGCAAGAATTAGATGTGTTGGTAGATTATGTTGAACATTTTGAGAGTGCAAGAACTTTCGTAAACTGACCACCACCGCAACGAATGCGCAATCCGACCGAGTTACAATGTTCACGAATTATTTGATAACAAACTTATAATTACTATTGTTAGTACTAATAATGTGAATGTCAGACAATTAATAGCTTGCAGTAAGTTTGTACACATTTCCTAATAAAAAAATTGATACATGGCACTAGTTTATTAATATTGAACGTAAATCAAGTAGATTCGGATAACTTAGAATATTACCAAGATATATTTTTAGACTTCAAAACCATTTTATAATATGCGTCTCAGTAGATACAATATATTAATTTGAATAACCAGTAAACTCGAAATAATTATTATTATTAAATTAGCTACACAGCTTGTAGTTTCCGACGAAAACAGAGATTTCTGTTAGTTTATATCTGACGTTATAAATTTTAATGGCTTTGTCTAGACAAGATCGAGACAAGTTTGAGAAATTGACTAAAGTAATTTGGTTAAATTAATTCGCAAGCACATCCGTAATTAACTATAGAAACTAACAATTACTGCAGAAAGTAAATCTTGGAACCTTAATCTATAATTGTTTGGCGTTTATAGTTGTATATTACGTAAATTATAGTATCTTTTTACAGAGCAGTTAATTTATTTACCAAAATTATTTGTTTATATAGAGCAAATAGATCGTATAAATATTGATACATAACATTAAATTTCAATGAGGTAAATATTTAATAACAAAAATATTTTTAGGTTTCTACTAAACAAATCGTTTCAAAAAAGATTTAACTCTCTGTAAACTAGGAAGGTACTTAATATAAAAATAGTCAATCAAGAGTGTTCATCAAAGGAACCTCAACGGTATATCACTCTATATTTCAACAGTTTTCAAGGGAAGGTTGCCTTTAATATTAACAAACAAACACATGAAAAGATTGACTAAGGTCTCATAAACAGTTAGTCACTCCTTAAAATTTGGGAAGTAGTTTTATCGACTTTAGAATTTAAATATCACGTGAAAATCTGTTGAATCATTAAAAAAGCAGGTTGAATCATGGTGTAACTGGTTCTTAATGAAACATGGAATCTTTAGTCGGGATTATTTTTTCATACACCCGAAAACATGGAAAATCCAATCGAAATATTCCATTCATGCCATTTATCCATTAATTATCATCTAATATATCCATTAATCCTTAATTCTCATGATTTTCTTCAGACGACATGTTTATCAGTTTAGAAATATATAATATGAGTAAAAACCAAGAAGGTGTAATATCCTAGAATTTGCGGTAAACCGAATCGATTCAAAATCGTATTCGAACTCATTATTATTCGATTTATCGTCATTAGCATAATATTTTAACACGTTGACTGCCAAGCAACAGACACAATAGAAAATCTATTGTTCGCGGTCACCGGTGACCGCGTTGGCAGTCAACGTGTCAAAACCAGTCGCCGTCTGATTCACTAGAGACTCGATCTAAAACATGTTCATCTGTTTTAACATTAACACACAAGTTTTGAAAGATATCTAATGTAAAGGGGCAAAAAATCTCGGGTCTCGGAATTGTTTTTACATCGGCATGTGGCATAACACCACTCACAGTTTTGTTAGTCTATACTATAATGTTCATCTAAAAACATTCCGTTCATAATTTTTTTGATGCGCTATTTGCTGCGAATGTTTCATATTTGTCATAATTAGGATCAAAGTTCATATTTCGCAATGAGATTGTCTGAGAAAATAAATTGGAAAGAGTCACATGACCTTATAATGCGTGCTCATCTAGCAACCCTATCTCCATAGCCTTGTAGACCTATCTTTATTTATCGATCGTCCAGATTGTTCCTGTATTTACATACATATTTACCTGCCCTTGCAGATTATAAAGCTTGACATTGTCTCCTCAATGGCCTTCGAATGCAAGAGAATTTACATTTGAAAAACAAATCAATTGAAAGATGCAATTATTCATGCAATTTTTCTCTGTAGGCGGATACGGTATGGAAAATGCATGCATCATTTATTAAGGTCTGATTGTGTAACCAAAGATAATTAAGAGTGCTCTAGAATAGTATGATGAATAATTTATTTCTATAGAAGAAGAAGTAAACAAAAGTATTGGTTCTGAAGACAAAGGACTTATATCTATAGATGATGATGATATGACTGTAGATATTACTGCAATCAGAAAGCGATAAATGATTAGTCAGAAAAAATCTTGATTGTATTGAATTAAGTTGAAAATAGAAAAGCATGAACGAAGCATATAAAAGAGACAAGATCACGAGTCACATTAAGCTAACTCAAAAACCTTAAACATTCCCATAGATATAAATCTAATGTATGAGCTATGTGGGACGCGAAGGTGGTCCTAATGGTGAAACCGTTTTGCTATTTAAACAACAAAAGGCAACTCTTTATTGTGTCGAGGCCAATTACGTATAAAACGTACCCAATGTAAAATTTATTATCTCAGAATAACAAAATTTTTGGAAGCAAGCGCAATTTAATTTGACGGTCTGATGCATATTGAAGTAATACTCGTAAGTATAGGCAAGGCTAGTATTAAAGGACTTAAAGAAGATATATTCAATGATGGAATATATAGAAATGATAGACATAAACAAATTCAAGATATAATCAAGTATTTTTATGGAATCTTTAAATAACGTGATAGGAAACGAAAGTTCGAAGATGGAATGAGTCAAAATAATAAGTCTGAAGTGTCCAAAAAAACACACTTGGAAATAATTACCTAACGGTCCTGCAACCAAACTAACGTTGTAACTTAATCAAGTAAATATGTTCCTTGAACTTAATACTTAACGGAACTTTCCTACCATTGCGAATGTAATCACTCGATCCGGAAGTTTTTACTGTAGCTCTATAAAATCCTTGAAATCATATATGAATATTAAAGATCACTTGATATAACTTCCCAGACTTCAAAACTAATAAACCTTTACATCCGGAGATGTGCGAAAATGTATGTCAAGTGAAGTATGAAGATTTATTTTACTAAGATCATGAGGCTTTTTATGTCGGCAATGAAATTTATTTTTTATTATTGTTTCTTCTATTAGTTCCAGCTTCATCTATTGATATTTGTTTTCCTTTATCTTCATGTTTTCTCTGAAACTACAAGCCGGCAGTAATATTTTCATTCCGTTTACCTTGTTACAGTGACCTTTCAATTATTTGCTTTTAAACTATTTAGTTTTCATCGAGGCTTATAAAAATAAGTGTTAAGATGTAAACAAGCGTGCGTGTTTGCCACAGTTTCGTGAACATGAAGATTTATTTGTGTTTTAAGGTCAACATTGCCAAAAAAAAGCACAAGGTCGGGGAAACCCCGATGTAAGATACAATCTGAACCTGTTAAAGGTATTTGTTTACTGGTTGCAAACTACAATCATTAAGTACCTACTATATTTGCCTGCTAATTTTAGACTAGACCTCGTGTGGTTCTAAGAATGTTATTATGTTATTGCAATTTTAAATCTTGAACTACTTTGTACGAATCTTTTGTCCATATTACTCGTACCGCGTCCTTATAAAACAATGAAATGTCTACAATCCAATGTACACCTTCTAAATTGCTTTTGATAATAATTAGATTTTTTCATACACAATTTCATCATCATGAAACTAAATATCCCAGGAAGCAGACTATAAAATCTACATCAACATTATGAAAAAAAATAAATACAGCGAAACTAAAAAGCTTGTAATCGTTTGACATATATGAAGGTCGCCACAAACTTCAAAATAGACAGGTGACGTTTTGAACGCTTTCATAAGTCAAGCGGAAACGAGCATTGCGCTGTATTATTTTGAAATGTGATATTTTAACAGTATCTACCATATCCATTGCGTTTTAGAGAAGAACGATTTGATTTTGACACGGAACTTTTAGCTCTAGAATGGGGAAGTGGAGTCCCGTGTATTACTAGCATCCTTTTAGATTTCTTTGACTAGATCATGCATGTCAGTCGTACTCTGTTGCGATGATCGCTAGAAGTCCCCTCTACAGCAGATGTGATGCAAAAAAGTCGTTTGTTGACTGGTTAAATCCAGATTTCCAGTGCAGTTCACCTATTGTTTCTCTACAAACTGTTAAGATTAATGTCATCCGTAATCATCCGTTATTCGCAACTTTCTCACGTCAACTGGTCTACAAATAGCGAATCATAAATCATTTCGAGTGCCAATATTTTATAAGCAAATATAACATTTCTAAGAAACTTTATATTAATTAATTGTACCGGAATAAAGATAGATGCTATAGGATGCTATAGGATAGGACAGGATTAGAAATAAGAAATATATTTTATATTTCCACTTAGTGACGCGCGCAGATAATCATTTGTATATCAACATACATAAATATGAGATTGAGATTTTATATAAGAGGTAGACACTAATAATTTCGCCAGTTTTTCCTGAAACTTTTCCGTTGCGCCAGAATAGGGTACTGATGCAATACCTGTACGTTTGCGCGGACGAATCTCGAAAACAGCTTCGAACTGATTATAATGGATGATGTGAAGAACTCGACATGAGACTTGTTTGGGGAAGTTGAGATGACATTGCGCAAATTTACGATTTTTGTTTACAAAATATGCTTTGATTATAATTTATCTGTATTTTTATTTGTGTCGTAAAAGTTTCGAATTTCGTCGATGAGATTTTTTTTTATTAAGTATAAAATATTGAATGGACAGTGAATCTAAGTCCATGTTTTGTTATTCTCTAGTGGAATGTTTCAGTAATTAAGAGTGAATGGAAAAATTCATGGAAAACAGTGGGTGACTAGCTCGACAGATTTTATAAGTGGAAGCACTTGTAAAAAACAATTAATTTTAAATCAAACAATGAAATAACTAACATTCACTCGAAGTAATCTTTACAGTATTATTTTGTGTTTTTTCCTCTGCGCTCATGTTTTGTTTGTAAACACCAAATTTATCGCAGAAACAAAATTTATTATTTTATGAATGAATTGTGTTTCGACTGGTTTACTATTCTTGAAATTTGGCTTCTGTGTAGTAATGACAACAGATAAAATATTCGGAAGCGGCAAGTGCCATTTGTGACAAGAAAAAAAAACACGCTCTAAAACACAAATCAGGATTATTTCCGCAATGAATAAAGAATGAAAGGTATTTTTTTCGCAATTTTTTAAACTGGAACTGTATTAGACTAGAAACTTCCCCATTATGCCAATACTGAATAATGAATTGCACGTTACATAAGCAACAGTGCTGAAATTACCGATAAGTTTTGAGGATAACTGAATTTGTCAACAAAATTCTGCTACATTTCTTTAATTAAAACTTTTTCATCAAACTATGACCATCATTGCATTTTTAACCCCTTAGAATTACCCTAAACTGTGTTACTAGTAAAAGGGTTAAGTATTTGCAAGTTAATCAGCTTTATTGGGCGTCACCCGGTCAAATTCAGAAGTCTTACACATCTATCTTCGTACAAGAGATTGTCAGTTTTCAATTAGCCACTGTATATGAGTTTGCACATTTTTATATTCCGTGCTGTCATATGAAACTTTTACTATGAAGCAGTGCTTTATCGAGATCAACGTACTGGCAGCTAAAAATAATTTTGTGCATCGGAAGTGATCGCATTTTATTTTCCGTAAAGAATTTTACCAGTTTCGCGATCAACTGTCTTCAAAAACAGATTTTTATACAAATCAGTTAACCTGTAAGTATATAGGTATCGGAAATTAAACTAAACTTAATTAAAACACTTAATCTGCCATAAAACTAAAATTAAATGCGATTTTATCCTTATTAACGACACAATAAATTGTAAAAGGACTTTGATCGTAGGAACCTACTGCACTTAGTACATAAACTAGTAATACCTAGGAACTAGGAAGCGGTTTCAGTAGGTTACAGCCCACAATAAACATAAACTTTGCAAACAATAACGATGTCGCAAACCAGTTAATTAATAGTACTTGTTTAGATAATGATCTTGTGGATGTGGGACGTAAGGATTTTCCGTTTATGCATATCCGTATAGATGCATTTACAAAAATACTAAATTCTCAAAAAAAAGGTAAGTATGTAAACTTATGAATGGACTGTGTGAAAGATAAAGTGGCTAGAAAGGGGGTGACTACAGAGAAGACGACTTAGAGAAGTATGGAAGAAAAGGAGATGTTGCGAAGACCACAAATAAATTGGGATAGGAGCAGGAGAATGAACTACATAAACGTATGCCACTATTACCTGCACGGTTGACTTATTCTGTATGTCTTACAATTTGGATGAATCAACCAAAATTAATCGTGCTGGACATAAAATGAATTTGGTTGAACCGTCTCATATCGTTATTAGTATTTTTCAAGTGAAGAAAAGTTCGTTGCTCTACTCATAGACTAGACCTTTATTAAAATACCAAGCAATCTATCAAAACTCGTTGAAATTGTGCTAAAGTCGGCTAAAAGTTTCAAAGGCTGAGAAAAATGGTCGACAGTATAAATTAGACTGCAGAAAATAAATTAGTGAGACTTTAGTCTCATTAATGAATTCAAGGAGAAATGGCTTAAATGTTTGAAAAGTGATAGCTGGCAACCAGTCACTTGTCTCTGTCGGACTTGCTCCATTTGTTCTTAATATATACCTAGAAATAATTTATGTTCCAAAATTAGTATTGTAGTGCCAAGATACTAAAGAGCTATTTTTCTTGAATGTTATTAAAAGTGGGCCGCTTTGTTTAATGGCGAAAAAATATTTCATTTTTATAGTTCCGTACCTCAAAAGGAAAAAACGGAACCCTTATAGGATCACTCGTGTGTCTGTCTGTCTGTCTGTCTGTCTGTCTGTCCGTCTGTCACAGCCAATTTGCTCCGAATCTTATGGACCGATTAAGTTGAAATTTGGTACACATATGAATCTCTGTGACCCAAACACAGACGTGTAACGTAAATAAATGAGTTTTGAAAATGGAAGTCATTTTTGAGGGGTAAATAGACAATTTAGAAAAAAAAGTTTCGCGATCTGTACCGTGTGACATATCAAATGAAAGGGCTTATCGTGAGGATCTCAAATATATTTTTTTCATAATTTTAAAGTAAATTGTATTAAAGTTATTTAAGACAATATACGGAAATTTACCATTCCCCCCCCCCTTATCTCCGAAACTACTGAGCCTAAAATTTTGAAAAAAATACAGAAAATAGTTCTATACCTATAGATTACAGGAAAATTAATAAGAAGTCTATGATCTTGAAACAACATGGTAAATCTCTCAATATTGTGCGTACAAACTTACATTTTCAGTTGGAATGTATGGGAGAACATGTTTTTCAACTACAATGTTAAGTTTGTTCTTGGGATAAATTCATTCCAACTACGGAACCCTTCATTGTGCGTGGTCCGACACGTACTTGGCCGGATTTTTAATTCTAGGATCGTACGTCAAACTATGTTCGATTTTGGTGCCACTGATCCACACGTAATTGATGGCTCAGCCAACCTTGTATGAACAAAACTTACCACTATACATACACATATTCATAAAAAAGCAATAAATAATATGGAGCCCTCCAAATGCTTGCCGAAAGCTAAATGGCCAATTAACTTTGCTATGGTGTCATGACGTGTAATTACCAACCGATTTGGCGGTAATATGCCATGAGCCAAATGTCTTGGTAGTAATGGCAGAATTATTGGGCGAATTTTGGCAGCTATGTCTATAATAGTGAGAGTTGAGAGTGGATTTTTTGTCTATACCTATGATATATTTTGCTATTAGGGGCATTCATAAAATTTACCCATCTCTCTCAGAGACACTTAGAGACTTCGAACAAAACTTTCTTAAAAAAGCAACAGACACGGCCTGAAACAAAACCTTGGGAGTGTAAAAAATTAGTGCCAATGGTCTATAAACGTCACTATTCTTACAAAAATATTTGCAAATTACATTGTATTTGTATATGCTATAGTTTATTAATTTAATTTTCCACTATAATAACGTCACCAGTTTTCTTTTGGGCAGGCATATTATTCTTTTTTTTCATTTGGATCAAAGATTTTCTAGCCGCCATAATGATGACGTGCAAACTTTTGCATTGTTACGTAGGCATTTAAAAAGTGCTCCATTTGTTTTTGTTTTTTTTTTAAACTTTGAGCTTCGAATGCTTACGTAGTGATGCTTATGTTAAAACCTGTTTAGAATCTTGCGTCGCAAGTCCACACTAGAAACTGCACTCTCTCTTGAACGAACTGTGGGTTAATAAACTTAATGGTAACATTTCAAATGAACGTTAATAGACAGTTAAATACCCATTATACTGAAATAAGATTATGTGTGGGTTTAATAGTCAACGAGGCAGTAAATATTACGTCATCGTCATGTCATCATCGAAAATCGTCTGAAAATCTAAATTAAATCTTCATGGTATTTTTCGTGTCAATTTTCATTGTTTTTCTCGACTATTACGTGACTTCGTGAACTTCCGAACTTATCTGTTAACGCAGTAATGATGAAGTCATGTTTATATTTTGACACAAAACGCTAATGAACGAATCCGCAACGCAAATACGTAAACTCATTGAAGGTTATGCGTGAAAAGAGGTCGTAGCGAAAGTGAAAAATGTATGACAATAATTCTCTCCTCCGAAATGTCAGAATGTATAATCTCGCGGTAATTTGTAGTTTTGAATTTGGAACAATTGCTAACGTCATTTATTTTACTGATAAAAACTTTTTCATCTAAGTACTTTATAAAACATCACTGGCTGGAACTCACAGCCTAAACCACTAGGTCAAGAAGCATGAAATTTTGCACAAGAGCTTCTTTTGAAACGAAGGTGAGCTCTAAGGAAGAAACTTTGAAAATACATCCCCTAAAGGGTTTAAATAGGCCATGGAAGTTTGTCACTTTTGCCGATCAGAAATCCCATAGGGCACACGGTTTTCTGTGTATAAATAAAAAAAAAATACGAAGAAAATTTCGAATACGTGCATACGCTTGACGCATAAAAACAGCCTGTATTTTATTCTTATTCCAATACGTAATAAATATATTCATGAAATATCAGAAACCTTTTGAAGTCAATGATCTTTGTTTGATATTAAACGTACAACCATTGAATATGAATAATTTTAAACGTGTTACATATCGTTGTGGACCTACGTGAGGCCTTCAGTGGGTTCTACGTTGAATAATGTAGAATTTTTATTATCTAACTTGTAGACAAAGCATTACGTGCCTCAGAAATAGGCTTTCTAGACAAGTAAGCATGCCTATCAATCATCATCTGCCTAGCCTTTTCCCAACTATGTTGGGGTCGGCTTCCAGTCTAACCGGATGCAGCTGAATACCAGTATTTTACATGGAGCGACTGCCTATCTGACCCTCCACAACTCAGTTACTGGGTAATACGATACCCCTTGGTAAGACTGGTTGTCAGACTTTCGGGCTTCTGACGACCCGTAACGACTGTCAAAGATCCACGAATGACAGCCGGGACCAACGGCTTAACGTGCTTTCCGAGGCACGGAGGGGTCTCGATATGTAAAGATGGTCACCTATCCACAGACCAACCGCGGCAAGCGTAGCTTAACCTGATCGATCGACCTGTGCGGCTGTTATTATTTAGCCTATTAGCTCTCAAATTAATTAAAAACCACCTTTAAAACCATTTGAAGAAGAAACCAACGTTCTTACTTTTTTTTTTAAAGATTGTATTTTTATTTTATTTTTAATGGTTGTGACACTGTTCGTTACACGTCAAATTTACTATTTATAAACAACGGTTATTGTTTTTTTATGGAATGTAAAATGTAAACACTTATGCAAGTCAATAAATAATATATTATTAGTATTCATGCATTATCGATCAGCTGGACAAACAATTTTCATTGTGAGTAAAAAATCTAACAAATGCACGAGTTATAATTTTACTTCAAAGTTTTTTCCAAGTATTTTGTTCTTATGTGTCAATGTCTATGTATTAAAGTTATTATTGAAATCAAAAACCTAAACGAATAACTACAGCTTCATTAATATAATAACTTATCACGATTAATAAAAATAGGTACCAAATTACAGAATCCGCAACGCAACTCATTGCATTTAATAAAAATGATAATCTTGTCTAAGATCTACTTAAGAACCAAAGACAATTATTATCATTTTTATTTGCCAGTAATTGCTGCACGGAAACGTGATTGAAAAAGTCTGTTGATAACTTTTCAATCTTAAGAGCTGGCAGCATTGCAAACACGGCTAATAATAATGCACCTCCGATCTTATCGTCTCATATAAATACAGTATTGAGTATTCAGTGGTACTGAGAATGTCTACACAAAGGAATTGTGGCGGGAAATACCTATTTAGTACCCATTTTCCTCTTGCAAGTTCAATTTTCGGTCTAGAAAAAGATTGCAATCAGTGGTACATGTTGATCAGTCAAGGTAACGGTTTGACCTTAAATCTTAAACTCTTTAGAAAGATGAGCATTCTTATTTTTAGTCCCCATTACAGTATTAAAGTTTGGGTGTAACTGAGGCTTGCAATACTTGCTCCATAAACAATTGCAACATAATTCTCAATTCAAAAAATCAATCTGACATTTAGAAGCTTCGCAGTTTAAAAATAGCGCATTTTAAATGTCAATCTATTCTATTAGTTTGTAAATTAGCCAGGATCAATGTCGTTAACGGTTACATTCTACTATGTTCTTAAATTTAAAAAGGGTTAACAACCTTCGTAGATACGAATTAATAAAAAAATAGAATTGAGGAAATATTCAGTTTCGAGACATGTTCGAGACTCAGGTCCTGTATGAGGTATGGACAAAGGAGTTTTAATTAATAACAGAGTGAAAGGAACTTTGTACAATAGTGCTCTGTTTAGCAGTTATAATTTCAGAGACGGATGTTATTTATATTTAAAAAAATAACTGATAATCGAGTTATTTATATTTGTTGGTATTTTATTTTATTTTTTCTACTGTACTAAACTTCCGAGAAGTTTAAAAAAAGATATTTTAAATAAAACAACAACTAATCTGGTTTTTACAATGTTGACGAAGACATAATATAAAAGGTAAGTACTAATAGCTCTATGGTCTTAAAAACATTGTCGTTTGTTCATTATTATTTATGTCCCATGCAATTTCGCTGTGACCAAAGTCCTGGCTTCAAGCCGAAATGTCACTAACACCACTCGCTTTAATCTGTGACATCGTCATTAGCAAAAACAAAAATAAAATTATCAACATGATAACTGAGCTCAAAAAAGAAAATATTTTTGAATAAGCTTCTACTGTGAAATGAGTTTCTACCATGTTTCTACCCAACTGCTTCTGCAGTTTAATTGATCTTCTTAAATTGAAATTGTTTATCATTTTCCGAGAAAATTTTAATACATTCACTGAAACAAAAGACAATCACAATTTACATTCAGCAAACACAGTTCAAAGTACAAGTACATGAAAACCTGTTGGCATGAAGCAATAAGCATAATATTCTGACAAAGTGACAATCCCAGGTAGTATCATTCCACCTCAACGTGTTACTACAATACGCATACGTGAACGGAAACCGCCATTGTTATGCGCAGCCGCTTCAAGATGGCCGACGACGATGAAGGATAAAAAAAATATCAAAATAGGCACTATTTTTACCCCCATTGTGTCCAATGTCATGGGTGTCAATTTTGAAACTGATCGTCGAGATATTTGCGTGAGTTACAATCTGAAAATGTTAGAGGATAAAATTTAAATGAACCTTAGATAATCTGAGTTCAGTTTTCGAGTTTCCTCTTTGTTGTATTAGATAATTCTAAAGTTCAAACTGGTCACAAGCAGAGGGGCAATTCTCGTAATTTTAAAAACGTTCGCATTCTATTCTCAGACTAAATCTGTCAATAATACCTCTAATTTCCCTACATTTTTGACAACTTTTTGACATTGATCGTCGGTGAAATGTGACTGCGACTAGATTTCGAACGTTTTTAATTACGGAAATTAGCCTTCTGGCCTATTCTTGTACTTTAGGTTTGAAAACATTATTAGCACTATCTACCAACTTTACTAACACCATCAATTAAGGCCCTGAAACTCTTGAAATATGTTGTCTCGTTAAATTGAAAAACTGCATACATCAGAGCTTTTTAAAGAAAGCTTTGATGTATACAGTTTTTAATAATTGTTATTGTTTTGTATACGTTGCATTCACCTTCACCTGGTAACATGAATACCGGTTATAGTAGCTAACCTAATTCTGAGGATATAGGGTTGAACAGCTGGTTGACACAGGCAGGTTGGAAATTTATAGAGGGCAAGAAGTAAAGAAGTACTAGACTTCAGTAACGTAAGGGGGTTTACAATCGCATGGGGTCAAAAAAAATTGTACTTGAATTTATTCAAGTTTTTCATTGTGAGGTATATTGTATCAAAATTGTTCAATATTCTTAACATGTTTTAATAAATGTTGTCTATTCCTGAATATTTTGCTTTTTCGCTTTGCCAGCCCTATCTTCAAGTAGGTAATGTAAACTTGAGTTTTTCCTTTTATACCGTGTTCGCGAAGCTATTAAAGCAAAGTGAAATATTTTCTAAATAGAAAACTGCAGGAATTTTCCTCTCATAAAAAGTAGGTACCAAGTTTGAGTGATCAACTGATCATGATCATAAACAGTTTGCTGATAACCATATTACGCGTAATTTCATTTAAAATGGTCTCTTTTTGAGATGCAAAGTATATAATATCTGTTTTGATTTAGATTCAAAATACAGAACTTTTAATAAAACCACCAAAAATTACCAATTCTGATAAATAATTTTGCAGTAAATAACAATGTACAGTAATAGCTAACTTTCTAGAAAGCTAGATTTCACGGCAAGGCATTTAGGTGAGAATTTTCGTACAAAACCAACTATTATTGGCAACTAGCAGCGCCCCGCGGTTTCACCCGCGTTAGTTTCGATCCCGTGGGAATATCAGGATAAAAACTTATGTGTTAATCCTGGTTAGAGACTATCTGTGTACCAAATTTTATCGAAATCCGTTCAGTCGTTTTTGCGTGATTGAGTAACAAACATCCAAACATCTTCACAAACTTTCACATTTATAATATTAAGTAGGATAATATCAGCTCCGGCGGCAAATATGTGAAAAACCCGATTATTATATCAAGGTTACTGTGGTTAGCAACAAGTCTAGTGTCTATACACATTGGTGACCGCATGCCTGTGGGTTGTATATCCATTCCAAGATGCCTTATACAAAAACTTGTCGGAGCCAATTAAAAAACAAAACAAAAAAGTCCGTATTCTCTATTCCACGTTGGAAAATTTTAATGTCATTTGAATTTATTGGCGCGTAAATGCAAACTTATAGAATCTATGGTAAGCAGTTGACGTTTAATAGGTTGTGACATTTATTTATGCCTCTTGAATGGTATGAATTATAATTGATGGGAACAAAGTTGTGACGATAAATAAACTTCTGTTTCTTCACGGAAAACTGGCTAGCTAGTTAACTTCCTATCACTTAACCCAAAAACCGTAACAAGCGTTTGCAAAAGCCACTAACTTAATGCACATAGCAGTTAAATGGGTCAATGGAAGCGGCTATCAAGGCAAAACCTACATCTACCTGGTGCACAAGACCTCGTTTCGCTGTACACGTGGAATAGAGTAATAGAACTTAATGAGTTTTTTTTTCTGGATCGTTGGTTTAATCGGTTGAGCCGTGGAGTGTGAACAAAGGTTTTAGTGTCATTCATTAGTGAAGTAGGAAAATTCTCTCATTAAATAGTTCTATTGTTACGGTATGAGTCTTATTTTTTATTATCGTAAACAGTTTACTTTTTGAAAAATTCTCATTCATAAAGATTTGCGTATAAACCAAACCCTTGTTATCTAATAATGATACAAAAAAGACCTACAAAGAGAAGCGTGTCAGCCGTTGCAAGTTAATGGCAACTGTAATTTAGCAATTCTAATCATGGACTTATAATATAATACTTAATTGTCATAAGCATTTAAAAAAAAAAACGTTTAGACGACACGTGATCGGTTCCATTGTGCTATGTTCTCACGTTCGAAAAAACGTTGAATGAGTAAATTACTGGACTATTGTCAACATAACACATCTTAGAGATTAGATCCGTTAGAACTTGAAATTATTCATATGTCCCAGAGAAACAATAGTATTTAGGAAATTCCAAGGTACCTACTTGTTACACAATAAATAAATTATTTGGAGACTAATTCACCGTCGTATATTAATAAGTACCCAATCAGTTTCAGCTTTAATGGCAGCTCCATACTTAATTCTGTCGCACCTGCGTATAAAACCAGTGACAGATGCGAAGGAAGAATGCAACAAATCAATGATCAACGCTAGAGGTAGACAAAAAGATATTTACAAAACCCAGTGATTGACAATGGCGGAAAACGCTGGTTTCAATTTCCGTTCACTAGGTACAGAGGCCAGCACATCAACCTACCCCAATCTGTCAAATTTTCCCAATTGAATATGAACCTTATTTGTTTGTGGTATAGTTGAAAATCTATCAAAGAAATTTGACAGATTGGGGTAACTTGATGTGCTGGCCTCTGTACCTATTAAAGTATCAATACAAATACAAGTAGGCAGTATTTTTTTGCAATCCTATTAGTTTCACTTCATAATTCAAATGATGAATTTCTCAAGAGGAAAGTTAGTTTTATTAATTAAGTATCTATATTGCCTATGGCTAAGGACTAAAAATGGTCAGAACTTCATTATTTTATTGGACTTAATGATATATTAATTGAATTGAATCATAAACAATATAATTTAAATGCGTTTTCCTTATTTTGTATAAAGTTATTGGCAGTTACTGTAAAAATATTTTTCTGTAAAATAAATTCGTCATATAAATTAACTAGATACCTAATTAGGTAAAGCTTTTTCCTCTTATAATATTCTATATCTATAGATCGTCTAAGTCGCCATAGAAATTGATAAAACAATATGACAATTAAAATTCATTGTTTCTTACTAACTATCCTCCGAAGATCTCTAATTACCTAGCGACTAATTTAGCCCAAGAAGAAAAAGATGACGTGACGATTGGACCATAAACAATAATTGTAGCAGCCGGATTTATTTATGACGTCAAACTTACATGTCCAAAGATTTTACTGCGTCAAAGATAATTACTAGCATAAGCACAGAATGTTGTATAACTGTGAATGAAGGTAGAGAACGATTAAAAAGTATTTTTTCTCACGAGAAAACCTTTTTATGTAAACCATTTTATCTATGAACGCTTGAATTGAAGTTAAAGTTGAGAACCCCTGAACATTTTGACTTTTGTCTTTTAGTCTATGGTAAAGATGGCAAAATTTTTGCCCATTGTTCAAATGATGAACAGGAGTCTAGGAGCAAAGATACTATAGGTAGCATAGCAAATGAAGCAACAATTGTTTCCACTGCTGCCAAATAATTCAGCAATGACAATGTATGACACGAACAGCTCCTGACTAATCTAATTAGTAGAACCTGACTATGCGCTCTGCGTTTGACAGCTGGTTGTCAAATACATAGTACAATAGGCTCGCTAGACTCGCGGTTAGAGTAATTGAAAACTGACAATAAGAACAGAGACAGTCACGTTTAGAATTTAGACAAGTGTTAGATTTTATAATGGAATATCAAGTTTTGTGGGGAGTTAGCTGGATTGTTTTAATTTTGCTGTGCACGTAACAAAAGTTTTTTTTCGTAAAACTTCTCTAAGTAATGTTTACGGTATTTATATGCAATAAAAATTACTTTTTTCTATAATTTAAGTAGAAAATTATTTTATTAACTAGTTCCTATTCCCGTTGTCAACTGACAAGAAAGAAAACATTGAACTATTTAGTTGCTCCTATCTAATTACAGTTGAACAACAAATAGGAAACGATTTACACCGCTCCCTTCAAATTGTGCAATTACATGGACTACAAAATTATTTAATTGCGTTCACAATGTCAGCCAAAGGCTATATGAAAGCAATTCTAGCAATATATTATAATATAAGTTTAAAGGCCGAACGGTACGGCAGTCAAGTGGTGTTAAAGGAAATTGGTTAAGCGTGAGACGAACTTTGCAAACGTTATTTGAAAAATAATTATTAAATGTCAGAGAAGAACACTGTAAAAGTATCATCATGAACATTTTATGTCATAATTTTGACGTTTCTGTAATTGTGTATTTCGGTTCTACTTCTAGTAGACCTGTCGTGCAGTTTCTGCTGAGCAACAAAGTTCTACAAAAGACGAACCTCAAAACTATCGATGTTAGCAATTTATTGCTGTGCGCCATGCAAACCCCGATTTAGACTGAAGTTCGTGACTGTGCACCCGCCATCTTGATTCATTGCCTTCCATATTCGAATTTGGAATATGGAGTTGCCATGCTTTCACTGACTTTATTAACGTTTATTTTAAGACTTTTATGGCTTTTAATGCGACTATAGGCTCAGAATGTTGACAATAGAAGATTGACATGAGAAATTGCTATAAAAGTTTATTATTGTGAGATTAAATAAAGAATTTCAATGTCGGCCAAGTTCATGACTTCTTGGCTTCCAGTAGACTTTACATTACAGACACAAACAAAATATACTTAATAGATAAAAATAATATTAGACAAAATAACTTGTCCTATTTCTGTAATCGAATACATTACTTATTAAATAAAATACCAAGAAAACGTTCCGATGTTTCAATTGGAAGCAAGTCGATGAGCATGCGAAAAATAATCTTTTTTACAACAATGGCGCCCTGACCGTGAAATCGGCAGCTAATAGCCTTGTAGCTTATTGTCAGTCGATATTAATTACTGTAATCGATTTAAATGGTTTCTTTCGGAACGTAATTATATGGATTACTCTTCCATTCATCAATATTAGTGCCTTGTTATACTGATTGATCTTAGGAGTATCCTTTATGTTTGGAGCTTAAGGAATAAGATGGAGAGGCTTGTTTACTTGACATTGAGACTCCTGCGCATTCTAATATAATTAATACAAGTTGGAGAAAAAAATCATTGCATAAAAAACTGAACTCAATTTTACACAAACGACATGGTCTAGTCTTATTCTTTCATATAGTCTAGCAGTTGACATTTCAATGCCAACTGCTAGACTGCCTTGTTCTACACAAAGTTCTTAAGAATTAAGTAATTAAAATAAAAAAAAAAAATTGTTAAGCTTTATGAAACTTCGATTTATTTTCTAAACAAAAGCAAAAACCTTGCTTTTTCCCTAATCAAACAACAAGTTTCCTCAAGAGGTAAATCTTACAACACTTTCCAGAGACAAAATGCCAACTGACATAATTTCATTAAACATAAACAAAAGATTTTTTTTCTAACTCAGGGTCGTAATCACCTTAATTGCAGGCAAAGTAATGTTTAACGATAATTCTTGAACACAAAGTCTTTACCTACATGCATTCCGAAAATGTAGCTCTTGCGTTTCCGTTGCAACAGTAAATCAAAGCATCCTGTAGAATACGAAAATAATTTCGATTGAAGTGTTAGTCTTAGTGTGAATGAATGCTTTAGTCGTAGACTTGAAAATAATGTTTTTAAGAGCAGAACGAAAGAACTAAAAGATCCAACTGTCAAAATGGAATTGACAGTTTGGTTCACGTGGTACTTCTATGCAATGCCAGATTGCAAAAATCACTTTGGTTTACGAATATTAGTGAGAGTTACACACTAACAGTTGCAGTAATCTCGTGAAGCAAGGTTAACCTTAATAAGGAACGGCGCCTACATCGGCATCGTACGTAATTATAGAGGCCTGGGACTTCTGCCTACCCAGTAAGCAATAAGAGCATGACGTTACAACTATGTACTTAGAAGTAGTTAGTATTGATACCACGTTACAGTGTGTTCGTTTTTACATTAATTTCTAATTTAGTAAACAATCACGATACAAAATCAGGACTTTTTGCGGCACTTTTGTTAGAAACTGCTTCGATTTTTCATTTGAACACATTGATGTTGTTAGAACCAAAGTTTCAGTACGCTATAATATTTTTGTAAACTAAACGGGACAAGTTAGGAAAACAACACTTTACGTTATATCTTAATGACAAAGGGCTTTCTCGTGGAATCTAGGTACTTATACAATAGAAGTCACAAGTCAAATTAATTTTAATTGTAAAACAATTTACCAAGTTCTTTGAACCTGGCACGACGGATGTGTGAATATTCTTTTCATCGATTTTTAATTACAATACTTAAGTGGTCAGTGATGACTTTGTGACATTGGTACCTACCTATTTACAATTTTTGCGTAGTTTTACATATTAAGTAATATTAATTATCTCTGACGATATTTTTATTTATTTTTTGTTTAACATAGTTTGCATATAAAAATAACAAATTTAAATCCTAACTTAACTAAAACTATACAAAAACTAAAATATTGCGTCGAAAAATTCGTCCGCATCGCTGTCGACTGGTAATGTACCCAAGAGACTGGCAGCATTACCACGTTGTATGGCAATGCTTAACCTTTGGCCAAGGTAAAAGCCAGCCCTTGGGTCACGGGAAGTGTCAACCAGCCGTTTTGAAATTTCCTTAAATAGGGCATGAGCACTCGGACCCCACGACCCGAGGGTTTCAACCCCAAACGGCTCGAAAATATAATGTCCGATAAGGTTATTATATTTTCGCCGCTTGAGATTTTCCGCAGCCGCAGCAGCAGCACCAGCACAGCATGCCGAGCCAGGAAGATGGGATGGCGCAAGAGTATCGACGCACGTTGCGTCCCACACTAAAGGCCTACCCACCTTCCATGGAAATAAAGACATACCGTCCGGTCTCTTGCCATCGTCGCGTGCCAAGCCATTGGGTTCCAATACAGCTGGAACGCCGACGGTAACAAGAGCTCGTCGGATGATGTCATTAATGTTCGCGTGTCGCGCTAAGCGACCCGCACTTCGGCTGCATGACAGGCCGTGGTGTCCGAGGCTGTTGACATCTTCGCCACAGTGACAGCGATGAGGAGAACAACAAGGAGTGCCTAGTCGCAGGGAAGCAGCGAGGCGAAAAGTAGTATCGTCGAACAAAGTGCCTATGTTCGACGAAGGTAGTGCATGAAGCCAAAGACCCGACTCCCACCTTCCCACAGCCAGCAGGCGCGCACGTTCCGCAGTAGTAACAGACGAGTCAAGTAAATTGTTCTGTACTACTCTGCAGAGCGGCTCATCCCACCGTCTCTGTGAAGATGGATTGTCGGGTGGATCTGTATTCGGGCAAGCGAGTCTCCAGGCATCTATAGCCTCGGTGAAACACGGCACATCAGAATTAATCAGTGTGGAAGCTAGGATTTTCCTGATTAATTTATCAGTGCCGTGGACCGAGGATATGAACGCCGGTAAACTTATACTAGAAATTTTGCGGACGCCGAGGCCTCCCATACGAATGGGAAGAGTAGCTTGTGCCCAAGCTCGGTCGTCCATGGCCACATTTAAAATAGAAGTTAATGTTAAATGTTCTCTGACGTAATTATACCTATCTACGTTCGCAACAAGGAATTTGAGACATAGACTATGTCTATTTCGTCAGTATGCGTTGTAAATTAAACTACCAATGAAGGCTAAACAATACAGTCGAATTCTAAGGAATGGAAAGTGGCTAACTAATGAAAGCTACATCACTCATTTGTCAAACCACTAGTTTCGCTGCTGACGAATCGATAATTTATCTTAATCGATAGGCAAGTAATTGATCAAAATAACTTGTGTTTTTATCGAAGAAAACGTTTTTTGGAATTACATTGAAGGTTATTTAATGCGGATTTGTAAAGCGAACGCGATATCCTATAGATCAGCGTTTCCAGTCAGTTTAAGCGAGCCATTTCCTTTGAAAACAAGGAGATTTGTATTTATTATTATTCATCTGCAAAGCCTATGTTAGGGTCGGCTTCAAGTCTAACCGGATGCAGCTGAATACCAGTATTTTACATGGAGCGACTGCCTATCTGACCTCCACTGGGTAATACGATACCCCTTGGTAAGACTGCTTGTCAGACTTTCGGGCTTCTGATGACCCGTAAAGACTCAAAGATCCATGAATGACAGCCGGGACCAACAGATTAACGTGCTTTCCGAGGCATGGAGAGGTCTTGGTATGTAAAGACCAACCGCGGCAAGCGTAGCCCCATACGGCTGTTATTACTTAACCACAAATGTATAATAATGATAAATGATATTCCGCACGTAGAACGGAACATATTCTACTTTTGTTTTTGCTCAGTCAATCGAGATGTAGACGCCCACGTCTCCGCTTTATGATCTAGACGAGTTACGCGTCACGGTGTCGTTAATCATCCAGCAAATTTATAAATACCTCATGCCCATACATGAGTGGGTCTAAAAGAGATCACCGGTGACGTCTATGCGATGTAGGTTTTTATTTTAGTGTCAATTTTCGTGACTTGAACCTTTCATGTCAAAGTGATGATTTTAAAGCGGATTATGTAAGCTGTTTCTAGATCAAAAGAACAAATACTTGCGTTATTGTTATTACTGCAGCTAAAACACAGAAGTAAAAGTACAATTTTATAAATTACTGTTGATATATGACAGGAACTCTATATCTATGGTACATAACTTTCCCGCCTTTTTAGCTGTCACATGGATTTTCTTTTTCGATTGCGCGTTTTTGTTTCCGTCAAGTTGTCAACGCGTTCCACTTTTGATGAAAAAAATGTAGTCGTCATTTACATATTATTGCTTCCAGCCAGTATATCACTAACTGCGTTCTACACGGTACCCATTTAGATAGAAAAAAAGGTGAAAATGTCTTAGAAAGTCACTTTACTTGATAACGTCATTAGTGTTGCCCAACGTTACGGCTGCACTTAAGTTGTTTACATAACTTTTACGGGTTCTTTATTTGGTCGAAAGAGGGAATTTTAAATAATTTCCTACGGTCTCTTAATATTTTAAAACTATAAGCGCATAGGCAATAAAATATCATGCCAAGTGTCGCTTAACATATTTAATGTAGGGAGGAAAAATTATAATTTAACTTCGTAAATCTTCGGTTATGGCGTAAAATATTAATTACAATATATTGTAAATTACGGTCAAACAAAATGGATTCAGAATACATATTTAGTGACAGCCATTTTTTTTACGTATTCTCCCATGAGTCAATTGTTTATCGACGAAACTTATTGGATAGGTACTAAACATTTGTCTAAAATACATTAGCAGTAAAATATCAAATTATAACACCCAAATTATAATTAAAATGCAAACTTTGAATAAGCCCAGCAATATAATTTAAATTAAAGTCATAAACAAATGCCATTGATCTTACAAATTCCATTGGTACAAATCTTTGACATTGACATTCATAATTTAGTTTCAAAGATATCAAAATCATAGAACTAATTAAAAAACAAGTAACCAGCTTTAAATCTAGATAATTGAATCTCTGGCCTCATTCATATTATTGTAATTGTAAGGTCAAAACAGTAATTTTACGATTAGTCATGATGATACGTGACCGGGAGCTGCCAAAAATTTGCATACAGATCTCCTTCACTCATTTTAATAATAGGCCGTTTAATAGTTAATTCTTATTAATCATTCAATTTATTAAATAAGAAATATTTTCATAAGTTATTATTGAACTTGGCAGCACTTCCAATAGTTACTTCAAGTAGTTTTAGCACTTGACATAGTTTACATACAGTCAATCCATGCGCTCTGGACAATGTCAGTCGATCGATTTCAAAACTACTCCAATAACGTGTGATATTAATCTACTGCGAGAAAGATGGATTCTATCATCACTATAAGTAATATATGGAAAGATATCTTTGAAAAATAAAACAAGTGAAAACAGCTCCACAGACAACACATGAGTGTTTTCGAAATATCCGCTGACAACCGGATTAACAATCCTGACTAACATTTTGAGTGAAATCTTTTGGCAACGACTCTGTATTTCCATCGGGCCATTCACCAGACGTAAACTAGGCACTGATAAATTGACCATTTCATTTAAAAGAAAATTGAACTAAATGACTTATGTCTGTCATAGAAAAATAATTTTGCGCTGTCAAAAATAGATTTAGTACTCAGGTGACAGTCTCGTTTTTTTATGTAGCAGAGACAACCAATGCAGTTAAGTTCTTTATAAAAATAGTTCAAGTTTACTAGGTAAAGGGAACAAAGCGTGATCAAAGATAACTAGTATTTTTCAATAGAACATTGCCAATTGAATAAATATTATTCGTTCTAAACCAAAATGTATTGAAGGCTGACGTAAACTGTTATTAATTACAATTATAGTTGATCAAACAGATCGCGTTGCTTTTAAAACTGACATGGTAGCGTAGTGTATTTATTCAAATTACCGGTATTGTGTGCTGGCATAATTTGGCATAGATTGATTTCCTATCTACCTATGGTTTAACTTTAAAAAGTCCATTCATAGACAACGTTACGTTTGACAAAATAAGCGGTCAAGTACAAAATTGTGAAATATGTGAGAATCAACGTAAGTTGCACTCTTTTTTCATTGTCTTTTATTATGAAGCGCGATTCACTATCTGTTGATCTACCAAGTATAAAGTATTAGGAAACTCTGTTACTAAAATCTAAATAGGATCATATCCTGGCAATGTAATTTTTTTTTAATAAAAGACGATCTAGATAAGTAGCGAATTCCTGTGTAAATATACCTCGATAAGACGTTTTCTATGATATATTATTTTATTTATAAATTACCAGTTTCACGTTAAAGTTCATTTACCAATATTATTAACAAAATTGCAGCTTTTTTTGCTGTATACTTCTTCTGACGTCCCAAATTCAAAAGCATCAATCACCTTTTTAAACAATGGCCGCCTGCCCGATTACACTGTCTTATGTTCCTCCAATAAAAATGTAGGTGCCGTTAATTAAGATTAGACTGTTTACAGGAGTAGGATTATCGTGTTAAACCGTACGTCTGCGGTTACTTGGTTTCTTCCATTCATTATTAACAGTTACCCGGCAATGCGTTGCATTGATTTACAATATTGCGCCTGAGTCATTCGGTACACACGATTTATTTGTAGAAGGCGTTAAGACAAATTGATAATTGTGGAACGAACGGTCAGTTTGCATAAAAGTGTTATCTTACGGGATCACGCCGAGATTCTATTTGTACACGATAGTGAGTTTACGTTAGCAAATCATTTAAAACTTAGGACAAATTTCAGCAATGAAACTACACACAACTCATCTAAGCCGCGTTCAAGAGGTTGTCAGTGTCATCGTTATTGTGGAATATCGCGTTTAGGTTCATTGCTGACATGCGCCCTTAGTCATTATAATTTGCAGCCGTAAAATTTTACCTGCAGACAATTATTTTATCTACAGACAAATGTAAAGGAAGAAAGAATAACTTGAAGTCTATAAAACTAATGGCACAGAACCAGAACTAATCACCTCGACCTTTCAATACTAGACTGTTGTTGTTACAGTTTAAAGCCATTACTATTATGCAAGTGATAAATATTATCACACTTTTATCTGTTGTGGAGTAAGCAGAGTTCAATGTGACCCACGTAAGGTTATGTGAACTAATATTATGAGGTCATGTGTACTAATATTACCATTAAGAATTATTAATATGAGGTTACATGGACAAATAATAATTTCATGCACCAAGAGTAATATCACTGTATGAACTAGTTTCCTCAAAGTAAATCCGCAATAACAAAAAACATGTTTAAGTCTTGAATCTAGAACCAATTACAAATTATTTTAATAAACTCAATCCAATTCTTCCGTTTACAAAATTATTTGACAAAAAAATAAATTGCAATACTATCGAAGTACCTACCGAATGAAATCGAGGAAACTGGTACCTAATGAATTTAACATTTATTTGTAATCAAACGTCCGTAATAAATGGAAGCGGGTTACTAACTCAGAAATACTCAGAATGGACCTAATTACGTATGTAATTAGGGATTTGATTTCTGAACTGGTTTTGGGGATGGTGCGTAACGCTGCTTTTGTGTGTTTCAAGGCTCTTTGAGTTTTCATCAAAATAGTTATAGTAGAAGTAGAACCGCGTCGCACTATCGCGTCGTGCATCTGTGCGGAGGCCTTCACTTAGACCTTTTTTTAAGTTTTAATCTACTCTCAGGTACAAAATCTAAGGTAAAAATAAGCCCTTTTTTTCTCTTACCAAACAACCATTTTTTGTTAATTCAGTTTACAGGCGACTTGAAATTCTTTAGTCGTGATTTAACAATAAACATTAAACTAAATTCCTCTTTACAAATACTTACATAGTTTCAAAACAATGTGTTTGACACTGATAAGGAATTAACAATATGAATCAAAGTAAGGAAATATAAAGGCAATTCTAATGGCAATTACGATTTGTATGAGGAATCGTTTAGTATGAAACATGATATCAGAATATTAAAGGATAAGTAGCCGAAAGTTCATATTATTTTAGTATCAAACTTTATATGCACGATCAATGCAGCAGGCACGTGCCAAGGATTGCTATTTTAGTTCAGTACTTGAGATTTGAGCGCATAAAATTTTTCTGGAACAACTTTATGATGAGTTTTACGGAAACAAGAAGAAAAATCCAATGTTTGTTTCGATCCCCACTATCAAGAGAAGCTGTGACTTTCCATCAGATCGAATGCTATCATTATTAATTAATGAGGAAAAGTCTGTTACGACTGCACAAGAGAGCGACAGTATGTTTATTGCATTTGAACCTTTAGATTGCGTGACACCCGGACAAATTGCGAAACTACACCTAATGTTAGAGGGACCCACGCCTGTTGTGCCATTCATAATTGGCTGGTTAACCACTAGGGTCAGGATTGGATGAATCATGGTGACGGTTCATGAGAAACTGTTTTGGAACAACCGTAGTTACTGTGGGATATTAATAGAAGTGAAGTACTTTAATGGGTATCTAAAGAGGTTATCGAAGTAGTTAATGAGGTAGATGCATTGTTTGATGATGTTGGTAAACGTTAGCATATCAAAGTTAATAGTACCTAAATATAAAATATAGTAGTGATTAGAGTGACATAGAATTGAATGAACACGTGGTTTATAGTTTTGACTATCTACCTAGCAAAATATAAAAGATGAGGAAAGATCCAACTAGTTTAATCAAATGATCAGATAGCGTGATCCAGCTCTGAGTTGATTGGCTTATTTTTTCAAGTTGACCGTTCGACCGTTAAATCGTTTGACACCAAATTGAGCAGAATCACTATGATTACTTTTAAAATAATTGTTTATTTAGGTATAAACAAGGGGATCGTTAATGAGTTCTTTAGTAATGGCAGCAGTCTTTGATTTTTTCAGTGTTTTAGTGATCGGGTTTGTGACACAGCGCACGTCCTGAGGTCAGTACCAAGTGTATCAAATACTGTCATCTCGATTAGATCTTCGGGATTCCTTTTTAAATTCTAGATTAGTCTACACAGTGATGCAAATCGGAATCATGGTCGGACGGGATACTAGCCTTTCACGCCTTTTAGACTGAAATCATCGCCATTGTTAAATGGTGTCTTAAATTAGTTTGGAATCCCAATTAAAAAGACTATTAAAGCCATTCAAAGAATCAGGAACAATTAGCTCGGCACGCTTGATGTTGGAACAAATAATCTTGTAGTTAAAAAAAACACTAGACTTTATGCAGTTGCGGTAGCGCATCATATTCAGTTCTGGTTTAAAATCGTAAATCGTATTCGTGCTATTTAGATTGTGCAAATTCGATTTCTGCCAAATCTAAGTGACTATAAATATATCTAAAGGGAAACAAAGATTTCTTCCTATAATACCAGTCCTTGAAACCGATATCTCGTACCAAGAAGTGCATTTGAGTTTAAAAACCTGATAAATCGATACAAAGAAGATTATTTAAGACTTATAAGAGACTAACAATGAATGATACGCAAATTCTCGAGACGTAAACAATTTATTATAGTAAACAATGTGAACAGATAGTTTTTAACCATGGTTTTTGTTTTCATTATTATCAGGTAGTGCATCTTTGATATTTTGTATTTATCTTATCTCTTTCATAATATATATCCCAAAATCTACTTAGGAGACGCATGTTTCGTCTTCTAAGCATCTGAAATGTGGAATTGTTTGTGATTTTTATAACATTCTGCCCAGAATTTTTTCTTTTGGACTAAAGGAAGCATGTTCTTAATTCGTCATGTCCCATTTTACTCTTGAAATAATGATATGCTTGAAAACATGTACTGTTTCAAATTTATGTTCTAAACAACCAATACAACTATCGTCCTAACTGTCTTCATAAGCCAATGATTTCTTATCGGCTTCAGCATATAAGCATTGTTTTGCCTTGATACGCCCTGCTTACTGTAAACATGGAATTGACGTTTTGATAAACTGCACCAATTACTGTTGTATGTCGATTCCTCACTTCAACTCTTGTAGTATGGTTCTAATGGATTGGAGTTTATAGCTACTTTCCTATCATGCAATTTTGTCTGTTGTCTTGTCTGGTAAGGTTTCTCTTCTCTTCCATAGGTATCAGTCAGAACTTGAACTGAGTAACGGCCTTAACCGGAACCAAAAGCCAATTTTATTACTCGAGCAATCAGTTTGGGAATTTTAGTTTTCATGTATTCTGATAATAATGTTGCGGTTTAGTGATTATTTTGATGTGTTTGAGGAAAAGTTTATTTAAAATTACATCTGAATTAGAAAACATTGTGTGGGTCTTTTGTAACAGGTATTGGCATATTGTTAGTTTCCATAGCGGCTTTTTCAAGATTTAACTGTTTTACCAATATTTTGATCCAGTATTTCGTCTAATGTTTTGGCGCAAAGAACAAACATTATTTTGGCCAATTGATCAAAACTAACTGCAACTGGCCACTTGTTGGTACACGTGATTTAAATTCACTTGAAACTACTACCGGCTTTCTCATAAACAAAAAACCTAAACAAAGAAACAAAAATTGCTCAGGAACGTTTGGGCAGATTTTGATGGATTTCCAAACGATAAAAAGAGCTAATATTGGCGGTTTTGGAGTGTACGACTATAAGTTTGACCTTCTGTCGAAACTTCTTGTTAGTTGACAGGCTACCGAGACAAAGCTGTGGCCCATATTATTGTTCCGTAGGTTGCAAAAAAAAGGTTTTAAATCAATTTTGTTACTTCCTTTGTAATGTGGAACAATAACGATTTATTTGGATTAGTCTAGAATTAAATGTGGTATCTACATATTCAAACAAGTTTTTGAAGAGAATTTTAATTTTGGTTAAACTAAATTGTATTTTTAATGAAAAGTCGTAAACAGTTAATGTGGGGAATGACTATTCAGTTCTTTGTTTCTCATGGTCTTGGTTTAAACTATTCTTATAGTCTTAGAATATCTAGAAGCTGTGCATTGTATGCATTTTAATATTGTTTGGATAAAGATTCTCATTATGATTATAAAGCCTTTTTCAGTGTATATTATGTATAAATTTGTTAAGCTCTTCTTAACAAATTTATACATATATGAAATTGATTATGATTGATAAAAACGTGACGGAATTTTATATCTTACTTAACCATCTCGATAGTAGATTTTAATCAGTGTTACGACGATATTGTAAATTTTGTTTTGCAATACGTCATAAATTCTCTTTACGGATCATAAATCATGCATAGCGGCCGCAAAATAAATGAAAAGAGGCATGGCATCAGGTAGAGAGACTACAGAACTAAGGCTAAAAATACTGTTGGTTTTGGCCGTTGGCCCAACTTAGGGAGGGTTCTCATACAAGGTACATTTTGTCATTAAAATTTCAAAATACAACTCGTTTGAAATTTCATTTCATTGTTTTATTTTCCTTTTATACTTGTCCAACAAGTCGCATCTATTAACAAACTACCAACCCTAGCTTTTGCATCATCGACGTTATCTGACATGTCGAAAGTCGATTATTTTATTATTACTATTGCTTTCACCAGTAACGTTCATGTTTAATCTATTTAATAAATTATTATTTACAACATCTACAACTCTCTCTTGTATTTGTTCAGCAGTTTTCGACAGACCATCTAAACTTGTGAAACTTTTAAGTTTAAGTAACGACATAAATATTTAACGGTTTTGTATTTGGGAACCTGTTGACCTTGAAATTTGATGACTCAGAATCCTGATGCCTTTTTTTCTATTAAAGTTTACACAGGTGATATAGTAAGGTGACATAAAAGTAAAGGTGAACTTACCGATTTGATATAGTTCTAAGTCCCGGTCGACGGCAGAAAACAAGTAAAGCCAACGAGTTGGCCGCAGTTGACACCAGGAACAGCGCTAGGAGTACAATCTCCTCCACAAGTCGGTCTCTCAAATCCATCCCTGACATCAGAGCTTGTCCAGGAGACATGAGAACCGAATATTCCGAGACAATGTCATCACTATCACAACACTTAAACTTGCAACTAAACACTCTCAGTCAATAATGTTTTTGTATACTGCAGTTGTTAGTCGCGTAAAGTTTTGAGAACACGCTGGTCGTTTAGGCCGCGTCTTTCTCGCTCGGCTGTCGTGTGACAACTGGCTGGCTGCTGCGTCCGCCGGAGCCGCCGCGGCCGGCGCGTGGCGGCCCCCTCCAGTCACCGTCGCAAGTACTTCACTGGCGACGGTACAGTACATATAAATCTACAACTAATGTCGGTCAACATCCTGGGTTTTTGTTTTATCGCTTGTGAAATTTGCGGTGTGCGGTTTGTTTTGAGATTCGTTTGCATAATTTTTTATTGTTTTGATGATGCTACCTATTAATAGTGAATTTACTTTATCCAAACTACCTTTTATATCTTATCTACATTTGCAGACCGCACTAAAGTTACAGATACTAATAGTTTTATATGCAGTAATTGGACCTTTCCCAATTATCATTAGATAAACCCTCTTGATAATTAGTTTTAGTTTCATTAGTCAATGTTTTAATCTCAAATTTCGGATATTTTCATTAACAGTCGCAGAACATTGACAGGCCGCTCTTAAAATTTTCACTCCTAAAGTTTACAATCATAAGACTAGTGATTGCGACAAAATATATTGGTACATATAATTGTAGGCGACGGTGATCGTATCCCTATTTTATTTATATATTGTATTTGTAATATGTTTATTAAATAAATCCAGGTCTGGTAACAGGATCGGGAGACGCATGTTAAACATATATTACAAATACAATATTATTTATAAATATAATAGGGATACGATAACGCGTCACCTATAATTATGTTGGGACAATAGCTCGCTTGAAGGTCCTGAGAAGCCAATATGGATTGCACCGAAGGTTAATTTAATACTACAGCAAATTGATTTATTGAATTATTGATTAAAACATGAATAAGAAGCCAGGTATTCAGCTGATTGAATCAATGTTTAAATAGAAATCAGTAACTGTATAAGATGTTTACGTGACTGATTGGTTTATTTAATATGCAGTAATTGGAATAATTTTATTTCAGGGTTTTTGCAATTGATTCTAAGTTGCTTCGAGAACTTTGATACATAATTATTATACTTTCTTAATGAACTAAGTATTCCTAAAATAAGTCTGAATCATTGAATTATCTAATCTAATATCTTTTACATTTTCGCCGATGAATGATGAATTGATGACTCAATTCCGTTTCCCGTCTTCATAAATATTAACTTGAATTGATTATTAATATTATTGAATACAAAAGTCATGTCATTGATCTTTCTTTCCTTATCATTATTCTCAGTAGTAGTTTACTGGATGGCTATTAATTTTAAATTACTGCTCAACGTTTTAATAATCCATAACAGTTTTAAGCCCTCTCAGCTTTATGAATCTTCAATCAATTCTTCATTGACCACTAATTATTCTGTTTTATCCCCTACAAGAACTATAATAACTTAGAGTTTTACCAAAACTTGTTATTTTTCTATCGTAAGTTGTATAATGGTAATGTGCTGGAAAATTAGATTTCACAGCTATTTCTTATCTACACAAGGAAGTCGTAAAATGTGTGGGGAAATTATGTCATTACAGTTCCTATGCAACTATTACACCTGTTGCAATCGGTTTATTACGACTTCGATTGCTTTTTTAACATGTGGTTCATCAGAATATGTAGTTGATATCGTAATTGGGTAAGTTAATGATCCCTTTTCTGTAAAAATATCTCCGGTGGCTTCATTTGTTATGTGTTCTGTGATGTTCATTAGAATCATTAGTTAGGGGCTTTTGGTTTAGAATAAAACCACCGAATCATCAGTAAGTATCTACACAATAACTCAAAGGAAACGTCTAGACGCCACAGAGAGGGACTCTCTTGAGGCGCTACCCTACCATTGAGTTGTGCGGTACTATTAGTTATTCTATGATTGTGCGCTACATTTAATAGTACATTGCAAATGTTCCATCAAAATTCTCGAGGTTGTTATAATATAAAGTTGTTGTTTTTCCTTCGTCTCATTATTTATATTTTGTGGTCGGCGCAACATATCTTTTTCTTCCATAATTCTCTGTTAGTCGTCATCTTGGTAGTCACCCCCTTTCTACACATCATTCACGCAGTCCATGGTCCATGGTTTCTTTTGTCTATATTTAATTACAAAAATACATTTACAATTCATGATTAAGAGCGTTTACGCCGTACGGCTTTTCATACAAACTTTCAAGCCGTTGTTTTTCGAAATGAATGAACCGATTTTAATGCAACTTCATACGCATAAGCAGGATACAAAGGTCTAAAAAGTTAGCAGAGAACATTTTCGAAATGTCTTATTTAAAAAAAGATAACTGGAAATCTCTGTTTCTATGGAAACTTTAAAATCGGTCTAATTTGGCCGTAACACAAATTTTCGAAAATGTTCTCTGCTAACTTTTTAGACCTTTGTATCCTGCTTATGCGTATAAAGTTTCATTAAAATCCGTTCATTAATTTAGAAAAATAAGGGCTTGAAAGTTTGTATGAAATGCCGTACGGCGTAAACGCTCTTAAGCGTGCTATCTTTTACTAGTCTCGTCTTCTAGATTTTGACCATTAGATTTACCTTGGTCTTGAACTTACAACCATATCGTTAAAATGTATTAGAAACGCATCAATACCAAGCAAAAACCATTCATAACATAATTTAGTCCAGAAATGTGTTATGAACTGTATTCATGAAATCACGTAACCATAACTGGTAAACAAAACCTGTTGTTGTCATTTTCTTTACAAAGGAACGAGACGGCAACACCGAGTTTGAGTTTTAATATATTATGATTATTATAGAAGAAGATTTGTAAAGAAACTGCTATCATTTCATGTTAGGTAACTTGAATGTTAGATAACTTAAAATAAGTTCAAAATAAATAAACTTGGTTTACAAAGAACACAGAGACTTTTTTGTTGCAAGAAAACTTCCTTTGTTTTGTGATTATTTTAATTTTATTCGCAAATGTTAGTCTGTCGTAATGCATGTAATCCAGAATTTTCATAATAATTATTATTCCATTGATGACTGCGATGCAGACGAGTACGTCAACGCCTAAGTGTCCTTTGTTTTTGTATTTATTTTTATAGTAAGTTAATTTAATTTAGTATCGAGTGTAAATAGTTAGTTACAAATAAAATGTAATCAACGTTTTATTATTGGAACTAAGGAGTATTACATGGTAGATAAACAGAACTGGTGAAATGTGGGTGTAGATACTATACGTACACCTGTGCCTAACCGAGGAATATAGGCGTGATGTAATGTGGAACTTAGGAATAAATACTGTTTGAATATTGTTGTACGCTGGGAATATTCTGTTGAAATCCAAGATACAGGATGACAGGGCATCGACGCGCAAACTGTAAGAGAAAAGCGGTTTCGCACTACGTCCGCACCGAATCCGAGAAATGCCGGTCCGATGTGACCATAGTCCTATTTGTATAAGGGGTTTCGCACTAGATCCCAACTCTATCCGTCCGAATTTAGAAAATTTCCAATTCGGATTGAAGTCGGATCTTTAATTTGGATTCCGCTCTAACACTGAATACAGCACATGATTCTAGACACAAAACCCACAGCGTAAAAAATTTTCGTCGGTTATAAAAAAAAACAATCTACTGTTTCATAGTAGTATAAGTGCAATACCTACGCGATCTAAATTTATGGAAGAACAAATATTTTTTAAATAACCGTCGTAAATTTTCAAATTTATTTTAGGTATGTATATTATTTTTAGAATAATGTACTTACTGAATCCATGGTATTAACAGGTTGCGCATCGATGTCCCTGCCATGCCACCCTGTATATTCTGACAATGACTGGCCTAAAAGACGGATCGATTTCCTTGGGAACGTGAGAATAGATCTCATACTTCATTCTATAGGAACTAAAACATACGTGTCAAATCGCATCATGTGAAACTGAAAGCTGATCTCGACGTTCTTGCTAATATACTGGGTGTCGGATAGCTTGCAAAGGTGCGATATAGTTAGAAACAACGTGGCCTAGTAACAAGATTGAAATAACCTGGAGTGTTGCTAAGCAGTGATAGTTTCGGAGTTTGAACTTTAGATAGTTATCTGTGTGCAGAGATTCATATGGAGTTTTTCCTTTTTTCTTTCAAAACAAAAGCAAATGAAAAATAAGGTGAAGTGGAGCAAGAAGATGAGAAAAACATTAATCCAGGACTGAAGTTAGGAAAATAGAGAAAGATAGAGAATTTCCTCGTTGGTCTAGTGGTCACAAGCGCTACTGCTGATCACGAGGTCCTGGGTTGGATTCTCAGGTCGGGAAAAGTGTTATTGGGTTTTTCTATCAGGAATTTCTTAGTAGCGGCCCTGTATCTGGATTTGTGCCTGGTTAATAGGCTCGTACCCTGGCAAAATGTAGGTGTAGTACTTATAGGTACACCTCTGCCCAACCCTTTGGGGAACAAGGCGTGATGTTAGGTTATAGAGAATTTCCAAATCTTCAACCAAATTATAAATCAATATAATTTCTCGTTTTTCTCCGTTGTCTTGTGGTAGTGTATTGTTGATTTTGAAAAAAACGAACACTCTTCGAGAGTGCTTTATAAATAGGTGCGAGCGAACCTTGACTTTTTTTATTAATCGCATGGTTACGATCGATACAGAAAACTTAAGTGCATCTTTATTTAAAAGTGGAAAGACACATAGGTATATCAGTAAATTAATCGTTAAAATGAAACATTTGATTTCCAACTTTTAGTTCCAAAATTTCAAGATCTTGCAAAGGTTCAAGAACCTCAAGTTCCTATTTAAAAAGAAAACTATTTGTGTGGAGCCACATTTTATAACTATTGTTTTCATTTTGGTCGCACCAGGAGCCCAAGAGTTCAAGGAGTTATGTCATTGCGTGATCAAAATAACTCTCGCGCGTAGCAACAACGCACCGTGCCTATTGCTTGTATGAAAGTATCTTGTTCGTTGCGAAAAGTGAGATAGTTTGTATTTGCTCTTAGTCATAACTGTTTCGTCCGATCTTATCGGACATTCTTTAGAAGTCAGCTTATCTTGTTTTAAACTTTCGCGATTTTAAGACTGAATTCCGATGCATCATGCAGTCATGACATGATTCGTTAGGAATTAAAGCTATTGTTATTTCCACGAAAAAGAACTAAACGATAAAATCTGATACACTACCTCTGTATAGTTTCCGGTTAACTATCTAAGCAGATATTTTCATATCGATTCTGTTTACTTTAAACTTATAATACTTAGACAAGAAACTGAATCAACCCTTATTTTTGCATATATCTTACTTAGATGGAATTTAAACGTGATCGTGAGGTATTGTGTCCGAATCGTAAGTTTTATTAAAATAGACCCCTTTTTATATAAAATAGCCATGCTGCAAGCCTAGTCCATTTGATTAAAGAAAAGGGGACATTTTTTTAGTCGTCATCTGTTAAATTCACCTATCATCATCTTCGCTTGAATTCTGCTTGCTTTGAATTTTATTTGCTTTGTATTTTAGTTAAAAGAGTTACTTTTAAACGCTGTTCATTAATAAAATACGTTTTACTAATCAAATAAGTTATGTTTTAATTTCTTCTATTGTTTATGAACTAGTGACCCGCCCCTGCTTTGCACGATGTGGTGACATGTTATGAGATTTGTGTGCTATAACATGTAAGTTAAATATTGAACTTGCACACGATGTTACGTGAACGACTTCGTTTTGTTACACCTTCCGGAATAAATTCTCAAAATGATGGTGAAAATTTTGTTGTGGCCGGTTTTAGTGGCAATAGACTAGCCTCCTATAACATGTGACTTAAATATAACTGGCGAATTGTGGGTGGGTGTTCTGACACACCTCTGCCAACCCTTCGAGGATTACGGTTATGTTATACTAGCTTCTGCTCGCGACTTCGTCCGTGTGAAATTTCACCCTCCCCCATCCACCCTCATAACGGCGAAATTTCGAAAAACTCTTTCTTATTGGATACCTACTCTTCACAAAAAACACACCCTCTAAATTTCATGTCTCTAGGACCAGCTACTTAGGCTGTGCGTTGATATATCAGTCAGTCAGGACTTTGAATTTTATATACATATACTACCTATAGCTGACGCCGCAAAGGTTGTTTTGCAAAAAAAAAAAATTTTACGTCCTATTTTCAGACCTACTACATATACACACAAAATTTCATAGGGATCGGTCAAGCCGTTTCGGCGGAGTTTTTTTACAAACACAGTGATCGAGTATTTCATATAGTAGGATATACATATAAGTAGATCAAATATTTTATGGTTTTGTACTCACAATACCGTTTCCAAACAATACTATACGCGGTCTGTACCCAACTTTATTGGTAAATACCGAAGAATATTGGAACTTGTAGGAAAACATGGACTTTGTACTATCAACAATCTTATGTTATAGGTACCTAAGTATTATTATGCTCGTGTTTTCGCAATAACTCTTGAACCTGAGGCGACATACCGACCCTGCCTGACATTTCTTGACGCAAACACTTCTGCTCGTTTTGACTAACACTGGGCGACACCTAAGTGACCTATTGGATTTTCAACACGAGGCTCAGCGCTGAAAGTTAAAAGTCCAGCAGCGTGTGTTTACTTTGGCAATAATTTGGGCTAACTTTAAACGGGCATAATTCGTTTATCCAGCCAAAAACCGTAAAAATTTACCTATACAGCATGTATCAGAATAGAGTGGTCATATTTAGGGGTGTGGTCGAAACCATGAAACTGACCAACTCTCTCCATGGGGCCAACATCGTTATCTCGAAAAAATCATCAACTGTCCCATACAAAACTTCAATAGTTTAGTATGGCTACACATCAAGCTATACATAACCAGTATAAGCTGACTTCTGATTGTACGAAACCTATACAGTTAGTGAGGTATAGCTTTATATGTTAACAGCAACATCAAGCTATAGATTTCCAGTTTTAGCTGCTCTCGCATTGTATAGCTTTTTCGTAAAATCAGAAGTCAGCTTACGAGTATATTGGTTATGGATAACTTGACCTACTCGACCCAAATGCATGAGACGGCTGATTATTTTTAGAAATGTAAACATGAACTTTGCACTCCCAATGAACCTATGACGTAGGTATTGTTTGCTCGTACATCAGCGTTGTTTTCCCTGCGTGTGTCATTTCTGTGTTCTTCTAATTCTAAAAAAGGATACCGTTTCAATGACTGGTTTCTACCGTAAGGAAAATCAAAATCAATAATTTGTGGTCCTTAATAATACTCCTAAATAATATGTCGTGGTGGCCCGTTCCTTATCTGATCCGCATCTTACGCCCCAAGTTGCGAGTTCAAACCCAGCAAGTACCAATGTGACTTTTTCAAAGTTATATGTACTTTATAAGTTGCTTATTTATCCTTAGACATCACTGACTGACGGTGAAGGGAAACATCGTGAGGAAACCCTGGACTTCAGTCTGAAATCACCAACCCGCACTGAGCCAGCGTGGTGATCAAGCTCAATCCTTCTCTGTATGAGAAGTGGCCTAAGCCCGAAACCCGGGACAGACAGGCAAACAAAACAAATAATACTTAATTGATCATGTATTTTCCTTCAGTCAGTTATGTTTTTTTTTATTTATCATAGGCAAAACCCACAAGAGTTATCTTGAGACCTGCGCGGCCCCCGCTCGATGGTTGTGCACCATCGACGCCTCAGTACTCTGTTGCGTTTTTCTTGTATTTATGAAACCATTTATTGCAACTAAACGACTTACAGGCACTTTTGAATTACCAAGGGGTCGGTCAGTTAGTCAGAAAATTGAAACTCGTTGCCCGTTCCAAAAGGTAGATCTGTATGAGACAAACGGGCAAGAAAATCCATGGACACTCCTTTAAAAAATAAGTTATTATGGAAGCCTGGTGACTGATTACTGTGAACTTTTCATGAGTTCGCTGCCAAACCTCGTTTTCTGAACAGAATCTTTTTTTATTTCCAGACTGTTTATTCCAAGTTGTAAAATTGGATATTGTAAGAGCCAATTCCAATTTAGAGCTTATGGCGTGTTGTTCCTTTAAAGAGGAGGGGCTTTACCGACTACCCACGCGATAGAAAGTGGTCTCCTCCGCTTATAACCACCAGGAAAACTAAGCGATATCCCAATACGTTGCTAAGATCAAAGACCTGCCTATCCTTCCTGACCGTTGATAACGTCACAACACTGTTGACTGACTGACTATGTTTGCGTGACGTAGTATTTAATGACGTACTCGTATCAGCAAAGCGAAGGGCGTGGCTTCCATATAAACGGGGAAAAACAAAGCTAGAAATAACTACGAAGTAATAATAATAATTATTATTACGTGTGTCTTATCACTATAGTAGAAGCATGAACGGTTCATAAACATTCTTGGTCTCTCGTGTCGACACGAGATGGACGAGAATAGCTCATGCCGTGGTATAGTACCTATGTACTTACAATGGCTTACTTCTACCAGTACCTCTGTTATACTCATAATCCATGATACAGATACTAGGGTATTATAAGATACGCGATACACACTGGTTACACTCGATCAATTTTTGGAAACAACAACAATACTGTGACGTCAAACGTAATCCGTACATCAAAACAATGATTTTTTATTAGTTTTGGCAGAAATTAGTGGTCTTAATAATAGGGCTATGATCCACGTGTCTTTCCATGTGCTGGCATACAAATATTTTTTGGGGAATTATGCACCTAACATCAGCACGCAGGAAAAAGGGTTGGCCTCTCACCCTTTAGCTTCAGCAATAGTCATAGCTATAGGCATTAAAAAGTGTTCATCCTCATTACCCAAGTCACCAATTTGGGATGTTCAGGATCTACTGAAATGGTTGACATCTCATTGTCCAACTGAAGATAGCAGGTTTCTCAGCATATAGCCTTGCTGTTATTGTTGGCTTCAGGTCGTCGTATCCACAACCTATTCACTATACCTCATCATTTCAGACGAAAGACGTCCACTGCTGGACATAGGCCTCCCCCAAGCACATCTACTTCGACCGGTTCTGTGCTTCTCGCATCCAACGGGTATTCAACTGTACAAAATTGTAATTCTAAAATTTTTACAAAGTTTATTAAACAGTTTTAAATCTTGGCAGTGGGTATCTCTCTAGATAAATATCAGTAAATCAGTACCAATATTTATCACAGTTTACATTATCAAAAAATACTTTTGCGCTTTAAAAATCCCCCTACCAGGTAAGTATCTTTGAGCTATTTATGTAATTAAGATTTAAAATATATCTCAGAGGGAGTTCCCTAATATCTTTTGGGATATTATTAAAAATATTAAATGCTGTGATAAAACAATTTTTATGGCATAATGTACTTTTCGTGTCAGCAAGATTTATACCTTTATTGTACAGGATCAAATTTTTTTCCGCAGACGTGATGGATCATGAAAATCAGCTAATTTATTTATTTTTATTTTATCATGTTTAGACATCGAAATCCACCACATCCGTAAAGGTTCTGTAGCTAATTTAATTTGCCGCTGTACAAGATTTTGCCGTGTTGAAGAAGATTGGTTGACTAGAGAAATTGGTTATGGCATGATTGCCCAGCTTGCCCTCGAATCGACCTAACTGCTTAAATATTATGATCATCACGCGTGTCTTTTTTTCATGTCGCCAATTCATCATCGGGCATGTCATATATTTGGTCGATCAAATCAATCTGACCAGACCATAATCATGATTACTTTTGGCTGTCGTAATTACGTATTTATCAACAGTTTTGACACCTGCCATAAAATTGTAATGTGAGCGGTACCATGTTGGTCTTAACGAGTCGTTGGATGTGACACAATGACATAGTATATAGTAAGGATTACGCATTCAATTGTTTTATTGTTGTGAGTTGGACCAAAGGACCGACGGCCTACCTGACGGATAATGATTAGACAATGCTTTCTACCCATACAGGGTTTATTTTCAAAGACCAGCTAAATTTAAGGGTGTGGTACAGACCATTAAACCGAACAACCTTCTCCATGGGACCAATATCGTAATTACGAAAAATTTATCAACTGTCTATAGGATGTAGTGGATGGCTGAATTTTTATTCGCGATTACGATGTTGGTCTCATGGAGAAAGTTTGATGGTTTAAAAACTAACCCTGTATAGACATTTACAGGCTATATAACACAAAAATGTTTGCCGAAACGTTGCTTGTCGAACGCAGAGGTAACTGCAGCCGTTGACATGTCGACACTTCGACAGCTGCAGTACACACGAGCGGCTCGCGTCAACGGCAGAGGCAACAGCAGCCGTTGACGTGTCGACAACTGCAGTTGCGTCCGCCGTTGACGCCTGCCGCTCGTGTGTGTGTGCACTAAATCACCAACTTCAACTTCAACTTAACATTGGGAAATGCTTTGGAAAATATTTTTAGAAATATTTATAATTAGTTTTAAAATCAATAACATATCAATAATAACAGCCGCACAGGTCGATCGATCAGGTTAAGCTACGCTTGCGGCGGTTGGTCTGTGGATGGGTGACCATCTTTACATATCGAGACCCCTCCGTGCCTCGGAAAGCACGTTAAGCCGTTGGTCTCGGCTGTCATTCGTGGATCTTTGACAGTCGTTACGGGTCGTCAGAAGCCCGAAAGTCCGACAACCAGTCTTACCAAGGGGTATCGTATTACCCAGTAACTGGGTTGTGGAGGTCAGATAGGCAGTCGCTCCATGTAAAATACTGGTATTCAGCTGCATCCGGTTAGATTGGAAGCCGACCCCAACATAGTTGGGAAAAGGCTAGGCAGATGATGAGATGATTAACATATCATCTTGCTAAGTATGACAAACTAATAATCAGATAAAAAGAACAAACAAATTTGATTCCAAAAATATATTTCTAGATACTTAGTGATTTTGTTTTCATTCATCTACTTCAGCTGATCAATCGATACTGATCAATACCTGATAGTCTAATTTTAGATATCTTTGATACTATCACAATTGATAATAATAAGTAATCCAAAATACCAAATCAGCGATATCCATCTACAACAAATGAAGAACATACACATTTTTGTACACGAACAAACATAACATAAAATCATAGATAATATTAGTAGTAGGTAGATATACAACATTATCAAAATGGTTTTGATCAAAATCTTTGTAGGACACTTTTAACATGTTGTATGTCTGATCGCTAAATAATTAATACTCTATCATAAGTTACGTACATGTAGAACAATAAACTTAAATGATAAATAATTTTATTTTTGTAAGTAGGTTTGCACAAACACTTTTACACGTCGATCATATTTTTTTTTTGTAAACTACATGAGGTCGGCGTTTCCTATCTGTCTACTCGGAGAAGAAAGGCCCACCTTAGGTAACTGTCTAACATTTAAGGCGAACAAGAACAAAAAAATAGACTATATGGGAATGGGAAGTAAATTATGCAGACAAGAGCCAGGACACGACAACAGGGACACCCACCCACGATCTCCGGACTCGTCACTCAGCTCCGCCTTGCAGCCGCCTCAACCGCGTGAGCGCATTGTCCCCGGTCGTTGCTATTGCGTCGAGCTCGAGTGACGAGTTTTTCTCCCTACCGTCGTCATCAACATCACCACGACCGGTGAGGAAGAGGACGTCCACCAGCGGGCTTGGAACCGCTATTTGATAACTTTATCTATACAATGATTTAGGAGGACAATAATACAGCCAGCACAGCACGCCAAAACACTAAAAACCTCATTATAACAATGTTAGTTTCACTGTGATATCATGCCGTTGCATTACAAATCTCTACGTTGACGATATTTAGCTTAGTAACGGTCATCCCATTGGCAGGCCACCTCCTGTGGCCACCTCACTGAGTAGCTGGTCAGATTACTACGAGATGCGCTCATACATCTGTGTCATCATACGCCTAGCCTTTACCCAACCATGTGGAGGTCGGTTTCCAGGCTAACTGGATGCAGCTAAATACCAGTATTTTACAAGGAGCGACTGCCTGTCTAACGAACACAACCCAGTTACTGGGTAAGATACGTCTTGTAAGACTAAGACTGGTTGTCAGATTTTCGGGCTTATGACGACCCGCAATGACTGTCAAAGGTTCACAAATGGCAGCCGGGAGTCAGCCCGGGACCAACGGCTTAACGTGCTTGCCGAGGCACGGAGGGTTTTGGTATGTAGAGACGGTCACTCATTCACGGACCATCCGCAGCAAGCGTACCTTAACCTGATCTATCGACCCGTGCGGACATAGCCACAAGCCCCCGACTTGAAAATTAACTAAGACGCAAAAACGAGTCTACAGGACCGTCTTGGAGTTGAAAATTAATAAAAAAAGTAGTAAATTGTGCACAACTACACAACTGCACAATTTAGTTACAGGTTCTGGCAAAAAGTGCAACCACAAAAGCACAGATAAAAATAGATCAAGATATTTTCAAGAATAACTAGTTCATTTTTACGAGAAATACGTTCAGGTATCACAGAACTGGTTCCATTCCAATCTGCAAAGCTCTAGAACCGCCATATTCGACATTTTTTTTTTTTCTCAGAACCTCTTAAATCCTCATAAAAAATAAATTAATCTACCTACATGCGAATCTGCGATCACCTCCAAAAGTTATTCAGTTGAATGAACACATATTACTTGTTCCAAATAAGTAATACTTAAATTAAACCTTGAAGAAGATATTGCTATCAACGCAAACAATCTCTTAGCAAATCACTCTAGATTTTGGAAGAAATCGCTTTATACATCATCCGTCGCTAGGTTTGTAAGACGCTTTGGCTAATTTGGTAGTAGAAAACGCGCAATGGATTACACTATCTTGTACCATCGTAATTAAATAGTAAACAGCAGATAATGATTAAATATCTGCTGTTAATGCAGATAATGATTAAAAAATACTTAGATTGCAGCTTGAGGTGTTTTACATAGCTACGTGAGAATTTCTTGCGTGTAATTAGGTCAAACATATTTTTTATTTAAATTAAATGATTGCTAAAGATGGCCTTAACTAGTAGGTAGTATGGTTCTAGCTATTGATCTATTATTGATCTCTTAGGTACAGTTACTTTAAACCAACCCCAGTATGAATGCTGAATCGACTGACTGGCATTGCTCCTCCAAACATTCGCAGGACCATAGCCAGCCGCATCAAGAGGGCGAAGCAACAAGCTGACTCACGTCACGCAATGCACAACTACGTCTCAGTGCCCCAGAGGCTGAAGAAAGAAAGAAAAATAGGTTTATTTGTCACATAAAAACGGGCTTAAAAATATAATATTAATTCTAATAATAAGGAAAATAAATAAAAACAAAATATATATAGTCGTCGACTGCACGTCATGACTGTGACAGAAAGGCTTCCACTCAGCATGATGCTGTGCTAACCCACAGCACAGCGCTGATTTTCAGTGGTTACCCGAAAAGGACGTACGGAAACCAAGTCAGATTAAATGTTGTACTACAGGCAACAAAAGTTTTTAAGTTACTTACAAATTAGCAACTACATAAACACCCAATGATATTAATATGAGCCGAAAAAGTTTTCATGGGTGCGTGGCTCCAGCAAGTCCAGCCAATAGTAAGGCCTCCACAGCAAGATGTAATCTAAGGCGGGAGTTGTACAAACCACCTGACAATTTTATCGAACCATTTTTAAGAGGGCACGCGTTGCCGTCGCCAACTTGGAAATCTTTAAATAGACTTCGAACCCAAATTGGCCTTAGGAAAGAAAATCTCCACTAATGGGGGTTCACGGATGGCTCAGATCTCAAGTGCGAATGGCCCACCTTCCATCCTGTGCCGCTTAATGATCTTATGACTGCGTCAATGAGCGGAGTTCGCGCAACTGAATTTTGGGCCTGACTTTATGTCATCTATACACTAAACAGAAGAACCCACTTCCGTGCTGCCTACAGTACGTAAGTGGCTAGCCTCACATCCTATTGAAACTCCATACTAGGCTACGCCAGTTCTAGGTCAAAGTGTTTCCAGCAACGTGCGGTCTACTGTACATAATATACTGTTATTGATCTTCCAAATTAGATTTTCAAAGCCATTCGTTAAGAATCCTACGCTATGTGTCATTGCATTATACTTACAATATCTAAGTACCTATATCTGAAATTGATTGATTTTGATGTTATTTTAATGTTATTGCACACTAGCCTCTGCCCGTGAGTTCATCCGCATGAATTTATTTGTTCCCCGAGCCACCCCGTCGAATCGTCGTTTTTACTTAGCGTTCTTTCAGATTTTATTTTATTCAGCTTTTAAGGGTTCTAGCGTGGTGTTTCGTAGACTTTCCTTAAGAATTGGGCTATCAAATGCAATAAGAATTGTCCAAATCCGGCTGATAGTTTCAGAGATCAGCGCGTTACAAACTCTTCAGCTTTATTGATTGTATTTATATTATATAGATTAAGGCCCACTTGCAACAAAAATGACTAAACAACTTTTAAAACATAGATCTTTCTGTCACCTTTGAACAAACAAACAGAACGAGGTCTCAAATACATGTAATAGATTTATGACTCTCCAATCTTCCCATGATTAAAAAAAATACACACATAACATTTTTTGTCCATTGCATTACTCAGTGTTTTCCAGACTGTAATCTAGCCTCACCCTAGACCCAATTCTCTAATCCTAGGCATTAGTCAGACTTCAGCTATCCACTTATCAGGTTTACTCATAAACTGGTCACTGATAACAGAAGGATTAGGTCTTGGAAAGATTTTATTATAGTAAGCGGAGATTTTCTGGTTCTAGAATCTGTCCGAGTGACTTGTTGAAAATTATGATGGTCTTAGCCGCTCTTCGGCTATTAGCCGTGACATAAATACAAACACGGACTCGTCACGAGACCGTGTTTCTACATGAGACTCTTGGTGGTTCATAAAATAAATAATAATGGTACCACATGGCAAACACGTAACGTTTAACAGTTTCCGGTGATAATCCCACAAAGGAATTCCCTGTCGTAAGTGCTCCAATTATATTTAAATCACTCAAATCACTCAAACATCTGAAATCCGATTATACAGGGTTAAAAAAAATAAGGTAGAAAAACTCTGCAAACGAGATGGCTATCTTTCTTCAGCACAATCAGCCTATATTTTTGCCTCTTTGTGACAGGAAATGGGCCGTAATCCACCATGGGCCTAGTGCGGGTTGGTAGAAGACATATGTCTTCGAAATTTTGGTTCTAGGACATGCCGGTTTCCTCGCGATGTTTTCCTTCACCGTTTTGAGAGCAGTGGTGATGAAATAAATTACACAAGTATAGCGCCTGCCTGGGTTCGAACCTACGAACTCTAGTTAATAGTAATCCGCGACTTATGAGTTCTAACTCGTAAGTCGCGGATGTTACCACAGAGCCTGCTCTCGGCGCGGTGCTTTGAAAATCCTGTGCGAGATAAAAAATCGCCCAGCCTTCAAGTCTTTTTATAATTAAAAAAGTAGCAGCGCCTCGCGGTTTCACCCGCATAAGTGTCGATCCCGTAGGAATATAGGTAGTAGATAGGTAACAGACAGACAGACACAATTTCGCATTCAAAATATTAGCATGGATTGAAACAAGGTATCTACCTTCATCATAATCAGCCTATAATGTTCCCACTGCTGGGACACAGGCCTCCTCTCAGCGAGAGGAAGTGGGCCGTAATCTACCACGCGGGCCCAGTGCGGGTTGGTAGATGTCACATGTCGTCGAATTTTTGGTTCTAGGACATGCCGGTTTCCTCACGATGTTTTCCTTCACCGTTTTGAGAGCAATGGTGATGAAATAATACTCTCCCTTCAGTTAAATTTTATTACTATGTTCTATTGTTATGTTCTCGACTAGTTATAAGTAGGTACCTAATTATAATTTACTATTAATGGAAATTAATGATTGACTTTATTCCCAATAAGTAGGTTCACAAGGAGTAATAAAAATTGTATCTATTTTGAGATCGGCTTCCAGACTAGCCGAATGCAGCTGAATACCAGTATTTTACATGGAGCGACTGCCTACCTGACCTCCACAACCCCGTTCCTGGGTAACTTTTTGGGCTTCTGACGACCCGTAATGACTGTCAAATAATCCTACAAATGACAGCCGGGACCTGAAGCACGGAGGGATCTCGATATGTAATGGATGGTCACCCATCCGCAAACCGACCGCAGAAAGCACAACTTAACCTTCGATTGACCCGTGCTCATTTAGCCACGAGCCCCTGTAAAAAATGTTCGTATGACATCATTATTCAGAACAACTTTTACAATGGGACCAGCTGAAAATGTATGCATGAGTACATTGACGAATTTTCACGTTTTCAGTTAGATTAATTACAACTTGTAAACGTACCTACAAAAATGTTCTACTTTTTGTTTAACCTAAACGGAATACCAAAACAAAAGCACGGATAGCCATTAATTCACATGCAGCGAAATTACTTAATTACACCTTAAAGAAAGGGCAGGTAGGGTCTTTGACCTCTGAGCAATTCAATATCAGTGATTGTAACTTGAAACTATTCGTCTTAAAGGTCTATTACGGTCATCAATTACCTTTATAGGCTGTTCGCTCCATAAATTCCTGTGCTGGTAAGCCCACGTATGCACGGGCGTAAAAATATCCCGGCGAGATTTTATCGCGCACTGGATTTTCAACTCTAGGTGTTGAGTTGAGCATTGAAAATCCAACAGCGCGCATCCCAGCGCATTAAAAAACACGCTGAATTTTCAACTCACAGCACTAAGCATAATCAGCCTATAATGTTCAACTGCTTGGACACCGGACTCTCAGTGAGAGGGAGTAGGCCGTAATCTACCACGACGGCCCAGTGCGGATTGGTTGGTATGTTCTTCGAATTTTTGGTTCTGGGACATGCCGGTTTCCTGACGATATTTTCCTTCACCGTTTTGAGAGCAGGGGTGATGAAATAATTTATACAAAGTAAAGCGCCTGGCTGGATTCAAACCTACGAACTAGAACTCGTAAGTCGCGGCCGTTACCACAGAGCTGCGGGGTAATTGCGTAACAAATTATCTCGCGGCGCTAAGCTATGCATGGAAATCCAGTGCGAGAAAAAATATCGCCGCGGAATAACGCGCCCGTGCGCACCTGGGCTAACAGGCGGAGAAACTTAATAACTTGGAAAGCTAAAACAGAAAAAAACAGATATTTCTTTAATGAAAAACTAATTAGATGCCTAATGTCCTCAAAGTTAGAGCTTCGTGTTAATTTGACAACTATCGAGCAAACCCGATTATAATAATCGCTCCGACCGATTTCGTTCAGTGTGGCCCATCTCTACGCAGCCTTTTTAACAGTAAACAGGAATTTGTCTGACAACCGAGACCAACTCACCATAATGATTATGCTTACGAGGCAAGGAGAAGACATTTGTAAACTTCAGCTAACGATCACCAATTAATTAAAAGCCCCTTTTTTCACAAATTTTTGATTAAACTTTTTTAATAAACTCGCGAAACTGAAACGCTATACTTCTGACACTAAGTTTTGACAACCGTATCGACTATCGAACATTGACTTGTAAAGAAAAATTGGAGTAAATAATAACATGTTTTTGTAATGGAAGTTTAATGTTTCATCAATTACTTAGTTTGTTTTCCTTCTCTCCTAAAAAGTAGGCTATCTTTGAAACCATATTTTCTAACACAGACTGTGCGCACTAGGGTTAAAACCATTTTCTATGGTTAAAACCGTTTTGTCTATACGAGTACCCATTTTACAGCAGATAGGACAGGGTTTGAAACAATATTTTCTAATACAGACTGTGCGCACTTGGGTAAAAACCGTTTTGTTTATATCCATTAAAAAGCAGACATGAGGACAGGTTTTTTCAGTAGAACTATCGGTCTCACTAAGGAATATCATGTAAATGAGATGTGGAGGTCCGATAGGTAGGCAGTCGCTCGATGTGAAATACTGGTATTCAGCTACATTCGGTAAGACTGAAAGCCGACCTCAACACAGTTCTTGGGAAAATGCTGGATAGATGGAGACATTTTCGATAACGAGTCTTAACTGGTTAGCCAAGGGAATCGTGCAACACAGTAACTGGGTTCTAGAAGTCAAGTAGGCAGTCGCTCCAAGTTATATAGGTACTGGTATTCAGCTGCATCCGGTTAGACTGGAAGCTGACTCCAGCATCGTTTGGAAAAGGCAAGGCTGATGATGAAAATTTTACACAACTTTGACTTTCTTTATCAAGTCGATTTTGTAGGGAAATTACCTACGCGCCATTTATTAAATATTTGATAAAGTTAAACTTTTCATCTGAAAAGTACACATGTTCTTTTAACATGGAATTCAATGGAAATAGCAAATAGGATCCATGGTTAATACCTAAAAAATGGGATTCAAAAGCGGGATCCAACGAAAATAAATCATTGTTTTCATATATAGCCGTATTTCGAATAAAAATAGTCTTAACTCAGTTTCACGTATTGCAAAATACCTATCTATTGTCTAGACTTATTATCAAGAGTAGTGATCTATCGTTTTCCTCAATAACTACATTCTTTATTGACATCATTCATTTCAATGATGTACGTCTAAACAAAAATGCGTTACCGATGACTGTTACCTACAGATACTGTAATTCCAATAATTTTATTTACAAAACACAATTCATAAACCACCGGGCGCCATGATACCGGATACATTCAAATTGAATTATTCGATGATGACGTCCTAATAGTAATTTCTATTGTTTCTGAATTTGCATAATTTGATTATGGTTAATCAATGGACTGGCCACACCATTAGTTGTTGTTGATGACGTCCGAGGATACCACAAAACATAACTAAATTATCCTAATTATAATATTTCGTCAATAGATATGATGAAAAGAAAATAAGTTAGTTGCGTTAGGATCAGACTTCCTCCAAGAGATAAATTATCAAATTATGTTTACTCACATGACTATAGGAGTAACAATTCCTGTATTAAGTTCTGGATTCAATCATACAACGAGAGCTTCTATGGTGCTGGTTGAGCCCGTTGTCCATAAAGGTCATTGGCCTATACATTTTACTTAGTAGGCAACGATAAATTCGCCTATATCGACAGTTTTTTGAGCCAAATCAAGATAACTCATATTTCCGGTAAAATTTTCAATTTTCAAATTACAATGTCATCCGATCGGAAAAAAAATCAGCGAAACAATCAAAGAATGATTCTCCAGAAAATTTTAACAGTTTTATATTTTGCAGATACTATATGCCTATACCTTGAATTCAGAAATAATGATGCCTTAGTCATGTTTTGGAACTAGAAACTCTTACCGATTTCCTTTTATATTGTCTTTGTACTTATTGACATTCTGGAAAGATACAAAACTGCGCATCATAGATAGGTGACAATATTGTTCTATTGTTAAATATCTCTTTTGTTTTTCCAGAATGTCTGAATCACGAAAGCGTGAATGCATCTTTTCATAACATTTTGAGAATAAGATAAAATAGCAACGCATAAAAATTGCTGTGTATGCAGCTGTAGCTAAGTACAAGTTTTGAAATAGACGCTTCTACCAAATAGGTAGGTACTTTGTGTAAAACTTACGAGTTGTTCGTAGGTTCGAACCCAGACGACGCTTTACTTTGTGTATTTATTAATATATTTCATCACCACAGCTCTCAAAACGGTGAAGGAAAACATCGTGAGGGAACCGACATGTCCTAGAACCAAAAATTTAAAGACATGTGACATCTACGAACCCGCACTGGGCCCGCGTGGTGGATTACGGCCCACTCCCTCTCACCGAGAGGAGGCCTATGTCCCAGCAGTGGGGGAACATTATGGGCTGAGCTGATTATGCTATGTTTGTGTAAATTTAACAAGGGACATATTTTAAACGGATCAATTTAGATTTTCATAATGTTCATACATCGACACTGGTTTGTTCCCATCTGTAATTAATGAGTATCATGAAACGTGACTCATTGTGAAAATTGAGAATCAGACCCTTGAAATCAGAAGGCCAATTCTCATAATTTAAAACGTTCAAAATCTAGTCGCAGTGTCATCTCGGCGACAAACAAATGTCAAAAACTTGTCAAAATGTAGGGAAATTAGACGTATTTTTGACAGATTGAGACTGAGATCAGACTGTGAACGTTTTTATAATTAAGAGAATTGCCCCTCAGGTGATCTGTTTCCACCTCAGCATATTATATGATTGTCTTAACTTTCTTAAATATAAGCAAGGAAGCAGTCAGTTCCTTGCTTATATTTTCTGAATCAAAATGACTGTTGCCATACTGTTTTGTGTTTATTAATTTTGATACTTGAGAATCAGCCTAAATATGATGTTTTTTAATTGATTAATAGCATTTGTTAGCTTTGATAAATTCGCTGAGAAATTAATGTGTTAACCCACTGTTGTAATTAGTCTGTTATTTATGTTCGTACCGTTTAAAAGGTCTGTTCTAAAAATAGAGAAGAATTGTCAAAGTCCCGCTTTCGCTTTGGACGGTTTTTGTCCTCAATTTCAATTGATCAAAGGATGCAATATTTTAATGGAAAATTCTATGGGTTTCTACTCAAAAGAAATTTCAATTTTCCTCTTCTCCTCTCTACGTATTGTGCTGCTTAGGATCTGAAAACCACAAAAAAAGTGTAGTCTTTCCAATGCATAAAATTTATGTAAATTTTCTTTGGATTGCATCACAGAGTATAGAACCTTATCATATGTATGTGTCAAAAAATATTGCCATTATACTGAATAAGATTCTAGATTATTTGTATGACTAGATTCGTAGTACTCCAATATAGCTGTCATCGTTACTATCTCAAGAAGATAATATGTATCTGCCTAAATTCACATGATCGTGGCTTCTACTTTAGAATTTCAGATTAAATCTAATCTTTGCAACAGTCTACCGGTTCCTTTGTCATTCATCAACATCCGCCTAAGCCCATGGTAACTAAGTTGAGTTCGACTTCAGTGTATTTTAGGGTTCCGTTCCCAAAGCTAACGCTAAAGTTAACCTACGCTCCGCTGTACGTCAGTTCGTCTGTCTGTCAGCGTGCTCTATCTCATAAACCGTAATAAGTAGACAGTTGAAATTTTTACAGTGGTTCTTTTGCCTTGTGGTACGGATGATTTTTTTATTGCCTGACAGGGCTGCTCTTGACTTCGATCTCACTTGTTGGAAGCCATGGATGAGGTCTACGATGGATCGAGCGTGCTCAAAAGATGCCTGTTCACTCTTTCTTTGAAGGCAGACGTTATAGGCGGAAAGGAACACAAAGTTCGACTGATATTATCTCCATGATGGACGATTACTTGTCAATGGCGTTTTTCGAAGGATTACTAATTTCTGATCACCTTGGATTAGTGGCGTAGTGTGGGACGCCCCCAGCTAGATGGACCGACGACCTTGAAAATGTGGCTGGGACATATTGGATAGGGAAGGCAGAGGACAGAGTGTTGTGGCACAGCCTGGGAGAGGCCTATGTCCAGCAGTGGACTGCGATAGGCTAAGTTGATTGATGGATTTGTATGACAACCAGAAACATCGGTTTATAGTACTTCCCGAGAGGAGCCTCCTTTAAGAATACAGTCTGGATTCTGCTTTCCCAACTGCTTCAAAAGATTAATAATATTGTTATTATTTTAAAAAAATACGGAATTCCCGATATTATGATTCAGATTGTCATTTTCGCCTTTTTTTTATCAAAATAATTCGTGAATTAATCATCGTTACTGTCGTACTACGTTATGCGATAGCGATAACATATTGACGTCATTTTGTGTTGTTTAGGAAGAAGTTGATAATGTTTACTAGTTTTTGTTTCGCTTAGTAAGATTTGTAGTAATATTCGATCAGCTTCGTTGGTCTATGGGGCGATGGTCCAGACTGTCATTCGTAGATCTTTCACAGTCGTTTGTCTGACAACTTCAAGTCTTACCATGGGGTATCCTGTTATGCCGTAACTGGGTCGTAGAGGTCAGATAAGCAGTCGCTCCAGTATCAATCAATCTGCCTAGCCTTTTCCCAACTATGTTGGAGTCGGCTTCCAGTCTAACCGGATGCAGCTAAATACCAGTATTTTACATAGAGCGACTGGAAATCTGACCTCCACAATCCAGTTACTGGGTAATACGATTCCCCTTGGTAAGACTGGTTGCTTGACTTTCGGGCTTCTGACGACCCGTAACGACTGTCAAAGATCCACGAATGACAGCCGGGACCAACGGAGGGGTCTTGGTATGTGAAGATGGTCACCCATCCACGGACTAATCCTGGCAAACGTAGCTTAACCTGATCGATCGACCCATGTGGCTGTTATTATTTACACAAGTCCCTCCACGGAGTCGTTCCATGTATAAACATAAATAAATATGTCTAGTGGTCGTAAGCGCTACTGTTGAGCATAAAGTCCTGGGTTCTGTTCCAATGTCGGGCAAAATTTAATTGGGTTTTTCCAGTAGGTAGCAAGCAGTAGCAGCCCGGAATAGCTTTGTGACCGGTTGATGGCGATAGGCTAGCCCCTTATTACATGGGCCATAAGTAGGTGTACTATACATCAGTATGGACTTCACAGTCGATCCCCCAGTTCATGCTGATAACCAGATTATCTTAGTAGGATTTGCAATGTTTTGCAATTATCGCACTACCGATAGATATCATTGCCAAATAGGCCCTTTTTATCAATCTTAATTCTTAGATAATTGTTTATCAACAGGTATGATTATGAATGAATTTGGGTTTTTACGGAAGCAGACGTATAGGTACCTACAAAAGAGCAAATATGGCTAAATTAGCACAGTATTATCATCATATTTTAAAGATAAAATAAAAAAGTCCTTACTCCTACTTTTTTTTTATCAAAGCCTCACTGTTACACATATACAAATATTCTCTATGTATATTGAAGATAACTTTACTTGTAATGCTGGTATTCAGCTGCATCCGGTTAGACTGAAAGATGACCCCAACATAGTTGAGAAAAGGCTAGGCAGATGACGATTTCAAATAACTTGTATGTCTGTTTCTCTGTTACTTAAACGTTTTGCAAGATATTTAAAAAATTCATGGTGAAAAAGTGTTATTATAAATTATGTTTATCATAATCAGCCTATAATGATCCCACTGCTGGGACACAGGCCTCTTCGCTGTGAGCGAGAGTGGGGCCGTAATTCAACAGGCAAACCCAGTGCGGGTTTATAGATGTCACATGTCCTCGAATTTTGCGCTTCCCCACGATGTTTTCCTTCACCGTTTTGAAAGCAGTGGGTGATGAAATAATTTACAAAATAAGTAAAGAGCCTGTCTGGGTGCCAACCCATGACCAACTCGTAAGTCGCCGCATTTACCACAAAGTGGATAATCCAGAGATTAAAACAGAAGAAGAACTAGCAGGGGATCAAAAAGGGGTTGGAGGGGGGGCTCAGGGATCAGACCGGAATAAATCAACTGCTCTCTTACTTAAAAAAGGAGCTACATCTGCCAACACACTGCTTTGTATTTTGGCAAATCTATGTATTGTAAAATTATTGTCTCTATGAATATAAACTTTTTCGTTTTTTGTTGTTTCTTCATGCCTCCGAAAGACGTCTATTGCTGGACATAGGGCTCCTTCAAGCATCGCCACAACGGCCACAGTCAGTCCTGTGCTTCCCACATTAAAAGGATTTCAAATTCCAAAACTGGCACAAAACATATTTATGTGTTATGTGCCTATTACATAAGTGACTGGCTCGTTGATCTACTCATCGCAAGCTCTACGGCTGAGCATGAGGTCCTGAAATCGATTCCCACGAGGTTTATCCATCTGGAATTTCTGAGTCCGGAGCCTGGATTTGTGCCCGGTTGATGGCAATAGACCGATGGACCGATGACCTTGGGAAGGCCGCAGGAACCCGCTGGATGCTGGAAGCACAGAACCGGTTGAAGTGGAGGTGCTTGGGAGAAGCCTATGTCTAGCAGTGGACGTCTTTCGGCTGAAATGATAATGGTAATAGGCTCGCCCCATATAAGTAGGTACACCTCTGCAGAAACCTTTGGCGATTACAGGATTGATGTTACGTTACATAAGTGAAAAGGAGGACGGAAAGATGAAGAGGGAATTATGTCAAGATATTCCCTAATTACCTTCTACGAAACAAATGAGGAGTGATGCTTTGCCTTCAGGGAATTCCACAGGACTTAATAAGTTTAATGTTATAGTGACCTGTTTCATCTGAGATGAAATATATTTTCAAGGGTAGTAGTGAAGGTCCTTCAGGGAATTGCTATGTATGTTAGTAGTACTTTAATAACTACTGAAGGCATTAGAGCCGATAAATCAGGCTTGGAAGTTGTTATTAACTTTGTTATAACAATTATTAACACCAAATGGGGACACCTGTTAATTTCTACCAAGTGGCAATGACCAAAATCTATTTGTCTTCTCTAGTTTTCTTTTGTTTGTTGAATCAGTTTTCTTTGCAACCTGCCCAGAAGTTTGTGACGGGTTTTTTAGTTGGTCGCCAATCGCAAAAGTTGTTCTGTAGTTCACTGGGCCTAGTGTAAAGTAAATGTAACGTTCTCGTTTCACATTTATAATATTTACTTAGATTAAGACTTACCAAGGGATAACAGTAACTGGTTTGTGGAGGTCAGATAGGCAGTCGCTCCATGTAAAATACTGGTATTCAGCTGCATCCGGTTAGACTGGAAGCCGACCCCAACATAGTTGGGAAAGGGCTAGGCAGATGATGACTTAGCTTAAGACTTTGTTTATGCCAGACAAGGGAGTGAATGGTTGTATGAATGGGAGAATGGAAGAATAAAACATATAACGCCGACCCCAAGTAACTTGGGATGATTTTAAAACTATATTTATTTCTATGGGTGAGCCTCGATCAACATCTCTTGAGGCTCTCGTTAGGGGTTGGATCAATTGCCGGATTTAGAAGGCCTACTTAATCCGGCATACTCCTCGATACGGCTCGCATCGTGAGGAGGTTCCTGTCTCTGGAGCCCTAACCACTGGTAGCTTGGACTCCCGATACCAACGGACATCGTACGGACAACATGTGCTCAGAAACTGTATCGCGTTCCGTATCTAGTTGTGTCGTGCACCTACCTATAGTGTGTGATTCGCTAGTATAACTAAGTTGTTTGTAAATTAAAATCTGATTTGAACAGCTGCAAACGGTTTTTCTATTGTACAGTAACCAACACTACCTAGTACGTCCACAGTAGTTAAAATATGGCTGATGATAACGAGAGACGACGAGAGATACCTTCTCCATCATATTAATGTATATAACAAGTGATATAATAAATAAACGAGATAATACATAACAATATACCTCAAGAATATTTTTTCCATAATACGAGTACTTGTTCTAATTGATTCCGAACAAGAATTTTCCTGTCTATCTTCTTACATTTGTTACGTTATCAAGCCTTGAGAATCGAATTCAAACCCCAAATATCCGTTGCCTCGTGTAACATGCTTTATTTAATAACATTCACATACTGACTATAACATAATTACCACGGCAAATGACCTACAAAGGAAGTTTACATTATCTTGTACCACTCAAGGTCACTTTGAGGTCACTTATGGTTTCAACTTCCATACGGACCGTGAATGTTAAATTACAAATAAAATAAACAATTAAGTAAACAAAAGATTCTATGGGACGTGGCTTGAATTGATTAAAATAGTAGATACAGTCATACAGTCATGTTTACATAGCTTGTAGGTGCAGCGTAAGCAAGCTGAAGTGTCAGAGGGCTGGCCATGTTTGTCGAAGAACCGGCCGGAGGTAGAGGGACGTCCCCAGCTAGATGGACTGACGACCTTGATGCGGAAGGCGGATGACAGGGTGTTGTGGCGCGCCTGGGAGAGGCCCATGTCCAGCACTAGACTGCGATAAGCTGAGTTGTTGATTGAGTCTATGACTTGTGTCTATTTTTCTCTAAATCTTTTTCTTTTTTTTTTCTTTTTAGATTTAGAGAAAAATACATATGTCGTTTTGTTTTTTTTCTATTGCTGGAAAATATGCAAGAGTTGATATTACTTGGTGTGTACTTTCTTACTTGGAAAAAAAGTTATGCTGTGAATAGACCCTTTTCGATATGCTTCCGAGATTTTTTGAATATCGTTTCCTCATAATAAGTTTTCCCTTCTCGCTTCAAACTCGACAAAATGATTGGTTAACTTTCCAGACAAAGAAAAACTGATATTTTTTTATTTTTATATCCTACTAATAGGATTTGGATGTAATTTGGCACACAGATCGTTTATTACTGGATAACTTTTCATCCCAGTAGTACGTTGCATGCATACAAGACGATATAATTATGTTCACGACACGACACGTTGTGCACAATAAACAATATCCTAACAAAAACTACTAGTTTTGCATGAATTCACGATAGTACTTCAATCGTTAGTATTATCCTACTATTCGGGTTTGTATACAATTTGGTACACAATTAGTTTAAAACCTGCATTACCCTATGGATACTTATCCCGGAAGTATGTTCCCGTGGGATACTTTCCAACCTCCACCATGCTGGCGAAAACACGGGAAAAATCTAGTAAGTACGTAAATAGTAAATTATAATTATTTTCTGAACTTTCTTTTGTTTATTTATTAAGGTACACCAACAGCTTAATGTATAATTTATCTTATGTACTATAGATTACCAAAGTCTCGGTTTTACACGCACGCGCAGTTTTAGTCGCCAATTATAGGTTTAATACTAGCAATCTCAGAAATAAGTGATCAGCACACATAATATGTAATAACAAAACTAAATGCTAGATCTAGACCTTAAAAATTATGGCAGAATACTTCTTAAACTTACGATTAATAACAAAAAGTAAAATAATAAAAAGACGAACAGGAACAACATTGCAATTTCGCCCACTTAAGACTAAATAATATAAATCGACGGTTAAGAGGAAATAGGGTATGTGACAAAAAATTAAATGTTCAGGAGAGCCGTTCAAAGTTTTAAATTTTAGAAAAACTGACTATTTTGTCATTTAAGTTTTTTTTTTGTTAGGGCATAAACGCCTTAAAAGTCATCGTAGAGCCATGGGAGTAAGCGCATTTGGAAGAGCGGAAAATTTTACGTCGGATAGCATATATAACTCATTTTTGACCAAAATGTCACTTGTACTTCCGTTTTACCGTCGAAATAGAAATGAGATCTTAATGGAAAGGATAGCTTCTAAAAACAAATTATAAAAAGGTGAGGATTTCTGAAGTATACTAACAACATTTTGTTTCTGAAGAGCCCAGCGTAAAGTATTTATGTCGACCTATTTTGAAAATTCTCTCTTTTATGTAAGAAAGGTAAACTAAGTGGAAAATGAACTAATAATGTTTGACCTATTTTCAAAATGCTCTCACTTTGTATTAAAAGAAGTAACTTGAGCGGAACTAATATAAATGGACTTGTTTTCTTGCCGAATAACTTTTTATTTTCACAGAAAATACTGGAATGTCCAAGTCATTTAGAATTACTAACTAAGAGGATGGGTATAGTTTTACACTTTGGAAAATGATCCTCTACAAACTTACTGAGTTTTAATGATGTAAACTTTTTTTAAATTAATGTACAGACGCCAGCACATCAAGCTACTTCAATCTGTCAAATTTCTTTAATAGATTTTCAACTTTATCGATAAAGCATAAGGTTCAAAGTAGATTGGGAAAATTTTACAGTTTCGGGTAGCTTGATGTGCTGTCGTCTGTACCTCTAAATTTTTTTGGGCTTCTAATGATTCACACTTTTTTCAACTCTGCCTCTTTATCAATTTCTGGCCTTTTCTCACAGTTGGTTGCAGTAACTAAGCTAGGTCCCCCGACCAAACAGGTTAGATTTGGTATTAAACTGTGACCAACCGTGACATCCAAATTGGTCGCAGTTGGTTGGTCGCTTGGTTGTTAAATATTTTTAGGACCCCGAGATAGGAATTATTTCAGGTTTACAAAAAGAGGCGAAATAATCATATCAGAGTTCAATAATATTTTAAGGAAAGCAAACTGGGGATTATAAAGAGCTTCAATTAAATACATGCCTAACACGTTCTAATCTTTTGTCACGATAACATGACAACTTGAAATCGTAAGACAAATTACTTCGTGAATATTCAAATTAGGACTAATTGTATGCAATTAGATACAATCATGAATTCCTGTCATCAATCTTATACTATCTCACAATTAATCTAGTTATGAGACTAAGTAGGTCGGCTACATTAGTATTCTTGGGAGTATTTTAAAAAGACAAACCCAGGCAATCGTATTAAACCTTCCGTAACCTATATAATCCAAGATAATTTAGAAAAGATTTTAGTAACCTATAGTAGTCTTACCAAAGGGTATCGTATTACCCAGTAACTGGGTGTGGAGGTCAGATAGGCAGTTGCTCCATGTAAAACATTTGTATTCAGCTGCATCCGGTTAGACTGGAAGCCGACCCCCACATAGTTGGAAAAAACCTAGGCAGATGATGATTTAAGTAACCTATACATATTTCATGACACTCTCGAATTCCTGGGTTGATTCTGACACGTCTGTGTAGTGCAGCCGGTGCGATACCCCCGTGCCTCGTGCTGCGCCCAATCTTTCTTAGGTCAGGTTGTATTACCGTCCCATTGGGCTAAGAGAGTGAGGGAAGAAGGAGTGCACCTGTGACTGCGCACACTATTGTGCACAATAATATCTCCCGCGCCGAAAGCTAGTCTCTGTTGAGTTAGGCCGCCATGGCCATATTGGTCTGGACTTCTGGACTGTGCCCGTTAATCAGGATACCGACCAAAACCTGCCGTTGATACACAGAATGAACAACGAAATCCCTTACCAAAAGACTAAACAAAACCTTATCAAAAGCAAAAAACAGTAAGATAATGGCAACTTTGAAACTTCCGGGCATGCATTTTAATTACTTTCAAATGAATTGAGCTAACAAAGCCAAGAAAGACAATAAAAGCAAAAAAAAAAAACAAAACAAACAGAGATTGGCGTGCGTCGAATGAATTAATAAGCTGTTAACTTCAATAACGCGAGGTCGAAGCGGCGCCGGCGCAAGAGAACGTGGTTCTTTTATTACAGTTACACTACTTCCTTTATTACGTTTACTAGTGTTTGTAAATTTTATTTATTTTACTCTATAGGGATATTATCGTTGGGCGGCGAGATGGGAGAGATGGGCGAGATGGGCGGCGAGAGATGACATTGTTGCCATCACGGACAAAACCTGGATGAGGCTAACACATGGCAGAAGCGTGAGGATTGGCACAAGAAAAGAGAGTCCACCAGTCGGTGAAATCGAGCTGTGGATGATGATGATGGGGATATTCAACATCCCTTAACGACAAATAAAAGTACTCGCTTGACGGAATGACTAAGCAACTGATTTTCCACAACTTGTGTCGCTTACAACATAGCGCAACCTTAAAAACCCCTCGTTTAAACCCACTATCCCCTAATTGACAATAATGACGGTGTTTCAGTCATCATCTTCCAAGAATTTTTACCAACTATGTTGGGGTCAGCTTGCAGTTTAACTGAATAGCAGTATTTTACATGGAGCGACTGCCTATCTGACCTCCACAACCCAGTTACTAGGTAATACGATACCCCTTGGTAAGACTGGTTGTCAGACTTTCGGGCTTTAATTATAATTATAATTTAATTAATTAAAGACGAGTACTTCGACAGTCGAGGCCTAAGTGTCCTTTTGTTTTTATATAGTTAGTTAGTCATTTAATTTAGCACCTAGTGTAAATAGTAAGTTATCTACCTATACGTACTATAAAATGAGGTTAAAGAAATCTGAAAAAAAAAAACTGTGTAGGTAATTGGATGGCTAACAATCATGGCAAGGAATTCATCAAAACTGAAGTCAAAAGTTCAGTCTTCAACAAGCAGCAATCAAACTTTCTCAACTTCGCTCTTCCTTATTTCATTTATCTTGGACCCAATCAAACACAGCACGTTTCTCAGACGAATCTTGAGACACGTGTCCTAAAACGCGTATTAAATTAGGCGCGTATGCGTGGCCTGCACGGGTAGCGGTACCCAAATTATTATCAATGCCATCCAATTGATCCATAGTTCATTGGGTCGTATTGACGATCGAGTTAATAAAACTTTTATGTTCAATAAACGGTTCATCTATTTCTATTGAATTGGCTTTGCTCTTTTTAATTTATTATTAGATTATTTTATGTTGTGGGTTGGTCATGTTTGTCAAAGGACCTATGGCCGGTGCATCAAACAAGTCCTGGTGTGGAGACCCCGCAGTGTGGGACTACGCGGCCCTAGCTATAGAATGAAGGTGGAGGACAGGGTATTGTGGCACAGCCTATGAGAGTATCGCAGTCCACTGCTGGACCAACGCCTCTCAGGGTGAGTTGATTGATTGATTTTATTATTGTTTCCAAGGCGATTAGGACTTGTAACACGTGCCTATCAATATATACAGTTATTATATGTTTTTTTTTTAAATATGATTAGACAGCATAATCTGGCGTTTATGATAATTAATCGATGCTGGTGGGAAAATTTTGTGGGTACCTAATAATGCAATCACAATAATACTCTTATGCATCGCTGTACTATCTTAGTCTAGGCATAATGGAGACAGACTCCCCAACAAATTCTGCCGATTTACGTGAAAACTTAGGTGAGTTTGGTTAGTTCACGGTGAGATTTGAACTATTGACAGCTCAATTCAAACTATAGTTTAGGTGTTAAATTTTGTTTTCATTAATATATTTTTAAGTTATTTTTATTATTTTTTTGCTTGTGTATAGTTTACATTATATTTATTGGTATATTGGCGTGGCTAGCTAACATACGGCAAATAGTTTAATTTAATGTTCTGTGTCTCATAATATTATATTTGTTTACAAATTCCAAGATTTGTTCTACAATTGTTTTAAATCTACTACTAAATCCTACGATTTTAATTTAGCGAAATATCAGTATGTTCCCTCAGTTCACACGCACATAACTACTTGGCATACCTACTATTGTATAGAAGCAAGTTTTTTTAAATGAACAGACAGCTGCCATGTGCTGCAGGGGAGTCTGTTTCCCACTTCTTCCCAGCGAAAGCACTAGGAAATGGTAAAGGGCGGGCATTTTGGGGGACTGTCTTATGTAATTTTGACAAAAGTGCTGATTCTCAGCCTAATTTGAATAAATGACTTTTGATTTTGATGTTCTTCAATCCCTAGCATCTGTTGGAACAACTCACTTCAGCTGAGTTTTCACAGCGAGATTTGTAGGATAGACTATAGAATAGACCGGCTGATATTATCAATGTTTTAATGCAAACACATGTAGAAGCAGCGAGATTGCCAGATCTAAATAATCGATTCTTTTTTATTGCTTATTCTTCGAACGTAACACAAGTATATCTGTTAGTAATAATCTTTATTGGCACCATTGGAATCTTCTTTCCAATGACGTCTTTCAAGTCACAGAAGTCTAGGTATATGTCAAAAAACTATGAATCAAAATGTTTATCCCAATCGCAAAAAACACGTGTGTTAAAAGAACACGATTTAGTAAACCCATAATGCCTTCACGTGTGGATGCGTGCGCTAATGCAGCGCCTGTACCCACATGCCAATATAATTGTGATTAATTACAAAAAACCTTTTTCTAGATACATCCAGCAGACTTTATTTTGTAAACATGACACGAACATGTGCTTTTAAAGGACAAGATTTCGCAAGATCACATCACGCGCGGGCGCAGTTAGTCGTAGAGGCGCTTAGGGCTTCCGCAGACATGCGCGACGCGACGGTACGACGCGATTCTGTTAGAACAAATTATTCCACGAAGTTTTCATAGAAATTGTTCTACAATCGCAATCAAGTCGCGTCTGTCTGGGGAGCCTAACTCGCAATCGGCTAGATAAAATCATAACTATAGGTACTTCGATCATTAATAGTATACGTTTCATGACTTAACATGATTTTGTTTTATTTATCTTGAAATTTGGAAGATATCATTTGTATTTGTAGTTTGCAAAATACATAAATAGTGGGCCATTATCAGCCTGTTCTATATCAAAAAAATCTGCCTAGCCTTTTCTCAACTATGTAAGGGTCGGCTTCCGGCCTAACCGGATGCAGCTGAACCCAGTATTTTACATGGAGCGACTGCCTATCTGACCTCCAAAACCTAATTATTGGGTAGAAGACTGTCAGACTTTCGGGCTTCTGACGACCCATAACGACTGTCAAAGATCCAAGAATGACAGCCGGGACCAACGGCTTATCATACTTTTCGAGACACGGACACTCATCCACGGACTGACCGCGGAAAGCGTAGCTTAACCTGATCGATCGACCCGTGCGGTTCAATTCTATATCTGCGAGGCTATTCTATATCTACACGTCTAGAAATACGCCTTTCAATTTATCTTTTTACCCACTGGAGCCACAAGAGTGATGACATCGTCAAAGTTGCTGGAACCCTGGACGAGGAACAAATAGAATCTGAGAAAGGAAAATGGCAGAAGGGAATGGAGACCTAAACTCAGCATCGGATGACTCCTGGCTGAAATTATGATCAGAAGGTCTCAAGAATGCATCAACATTATTTATTTTCTTCTGCTATAAAATATTCATGCATCCGATTTAGCCGCGTGGTCCTAATCAAGCACAATAAAGACACGTCATGGCACGTGCATGAACAGGACAAGATTTCGCAAGCACATACGCACGCACACACTCACACATGCACAAACGGTAGCTTTACATTAATACGTCACTTTACGACCGTTAAAATAATAATATGCACGAGAATGACCCTGTTCTTGCGGTTTCTTGTTTTGAGGTGGATTTTTGGTAGCGTGTGCGCATTGATGACTTCATTCTAAGATTTGACGTCAGAAGGAGAGTGGAGGTAATTCTTATTACATCGCTTTAGTATTAGTTTATTAATGTGCAAAATTATGATGTAGTGGATCTTTGACAGTGTTACTGGTCGCCAGATACCCGCAAGTCTGACAACCAGTGTCACCAAGGGGTAGTCAGCTGCATCCGGTTAGACTGAAAGCCAACCCCAGCAGTTAGGAAAAGGCTAGGCAGTCGATAATGATGAATCATGAACTCATGACGGAGTGGAACATTAGGAGGAAAAAGAGAAATAAGTTTGAAAAAAATAGGTGTTTTAATGCTAACTTTGTTATGAACAGTACAGCTGGATATCCGATCCATATTAAAAATCAATTTATGAATCTACCAATGGACACGGAGAGGAGGTGTCTCCCAGCAGTGCAATGAAAACGCTATGGCTGATTATGCTAGTTTACACTGCCAAATCTCGTCATCATCATCTTTAATGCATGTACTACCCTGATCTGTGCGAGTTCCATCCTAGTCTGGATAGATTAGACCAGTGTATGCTAGGATGACTTCATCAGTGGACAATTTGCAGTTATTATATCCAGAATAACTGCAAATTGTCAATGATGAAATCATCCTAGAATAAACTAAAAAAGACTGGTCACCATATGACTAGGCTAAACAATGTTTAAAATTGATACCACTTATTCAGCCAGACGAAACACAAATATTTATTCTATAATAGTACCATTTAACCTAAGCTTGTTAAATATAACAAACAGTAATTCTTAAAAAATCGCCAGGAAAAAAAATTACTAGGTATTAATTTTAACAATAAAAACAAAACAAAATAATGATTCACATCGTGTGAAGGAAGAACTTTATTGTGATAAAATGGATATACGCAGAAGGTACACATGCGCGAAAGAAGGTGGAGTGCTATTTTTCTTACAAGGCTTTTTTGGTGGTCAATATTAACAGGGGGGCTGGTGTTGTTGGTAAAAATTCAAATTGTCACTTGTAAAAACAACATGGCGGTTTTAGTTCCGATGTTGGCCACGCGCCAAAATACCTTTGTACAACATTAGTTCAAGCGCCCAAATCACCGTCCATTGACGTTACTGTCAGCAAACTTGTAGATCAGTGAGAGGAACTGATGGAGCGGATTACGGCGTTTTACCTTTAGCTAGGCAATGGAAGACCGTAGTAATAACCGACAGTAATAACCTAACGTCATCTGTACTGGCTCTTGTGATACAGGAACTCTTAGTACAAGAGCCAGGGCTACACTGATCTTTGTGACTTGAAGTGAAAATAAATAAATTATTAGGTATTATTATCTGTGATCCACTGATCCTACAAGAATGCATTATTTCTGCGGCGTTCTAAACAATTGTTGGGGTCGGCATGAATCGGCACAGCCGGGCGGCAAATCCAAAAATATTTTTTTGCCGAATTGTGCTGATCCGAACATATTTATAAGTGAACCTTTCACACGTATCTGTGCTGTGTCATCGCACTCTTTGTGTTGCTACTTCGGTCACTTATAATTCCTATCGCACTAATGAGTACATTCATACGCATAACTACAGTTAAGTACACAAAGAATTCACGGAAGTAAGTGAGGAGAATAATTTTTAAATGCTTAGAAAAATATCTCCATACCAGATGGGGCGACAGGGCCGAGGTGAGGAGGGGTGCAAGGTTATGGGCCCGTTAGATTCCAAAAGAGAACGAGCATACACATAATCTGCCTATAATGTACAAACTGCTGGAACACAGGCCTAATCTCTTCTCCTCTTCAGTGCGGATCGGTAGATGTCACATGTCTTTGAATTGTTGGTTCTAGGATGTCGACATGCCGGTTTCCTCACGATGTTTTCCTTCACCGTTTTGAGAGCAATGGTGATGAAATTATTCACACAAAGTAAAGTGCCTGAATGGGTTTGAACCCAACGACCAAAGAGAACCAGACTTAAGTATGTCTTATTCGGTAAAAAAATATCTCAACTCCAACCGTCGTCGGCGTAAATGTAGATACTGCTTGGCTAGCTCCTCCTACCTCAAAACACAGAAAGGCGGCATTTGGAATTGAAATTTCATACCATGAGGAGCTCGTGGATAAATAATAACAGCCGCAAGGGTCGATCAGGTTAAGCTGTGCTTGCCGACGTTGGTTCGTGGATGGGTGACCATCTTTACATACCAACTCCCCTCCATATTTATTACCTATGTAACTGGGTTGTGGAGGTCAGACAGGCAGTCGCTCCATATAAAATATTGGTATTCAGCTGCAGCCGGTTAGGCTGGAAGCCGACCCCAACACAGTTGTGTAAAGGCTAGGCAGATTGATTGAAATTACATACTATTTTCTATCAATAATAAATTATCAGCACACAATAAATAATTTAAAGGTATTTAACAATAAAAGGTAGTAACACGCATGTTAATGGAATATTTAAATTTACAATCACAAATAAATAAACAGAAAGGCATACATATTTAAATATTTATGCCTCGATCACTGCAAAGATAGGAGGCAGACTGAGATTTATATTAATTTCGTTTAACTGTGTGAACGATGAGTTGTGGACTCAATTGTTTCCTTGACATAAGGAAGCATCCAGTGAAATATAGCTGGAGGAGCGTAATTCATTTTATCCGACCTTTTGACCGTGGTGTTGTGTAAATAATAGCTTACCATATTGTATTTATAGAATGCTTAGGGGCTTACAGGACCTAAACGCAAAAAATGCAAGTTTTAGAAACAATAAAAGTATAAGATACTACAGTACCTAAACAAAATCAGAAAAATTATGATATTCTTCAGGAATGATAGTTCGATAGTGTGTAGAAAACACAATACAACTAATTTGATACGATAGAAAAAATCATAAGGATACCTCTAAAAACTTTATTTTTACATTAAAAACCATACCTACATATGCCTTGAACTCTTGGCAAAGGTGTAGTTTTTTTTTTTTTTTGTTTATCCAATGCTGTTTCCAAGGCTGCCCCCAAGTCCAATCAACCCGCATTCATATCATCCCACCATCTCCTTCTAGGCCGACCTCGACGGAGCCCATCCATCCACGACGTGGCGGGATAATAGACGATGGATGGGTCCATGTTCACTCACCCATTGTGTAGAGATTTTTGCCCAGCGGTCATCGTACATACGGCTGAGACATAGCCTTATTAAATTACTAGCAGCGCCCCGCGGTTTTACCTGCATAAGTTTCGATCCCGTGGGAATATCGGGATAAAAACTATTCTATACCAAATTTCATCTTAATCGGTTCAGCGGTTTAAGCGTGAAGGGTAACAGTCAGACAGACACACTTTCGCATTTATTATTAGTAGGTATGGTCCTTTTCTGTAGTCGGGTAAAAAGGGAAATTTATTATTATGCTTAGGTACTTAGATTTTGGTTATTGTGTGTCGTTGTCAGAAATTCTATGTTATTATCATTTACCGCTTTCCCCGTCACGGGAGTCACTGATTGTGGCCAAAATCCCATTGACGATTTAAAGTGAAATTATACCAAAATATGTCATCATAATGCATACAATCAAAACCCGGAGAAAAATGAATGACCCATTGAGTCACCATTATGGGTTAATTAAACAATTGAAACAAACAATTAAATTACCTTATTTTAGTAGGTAGGTATTTATGTATGATACAGGATATTTTTACTGCAACCGCAAACATAGCAGACTTCCTCAAATAAATTCATTCACTAATGAGATACCTACTCGGTACGCTTCTGCTTACTTTCGTAATTAAACAATTATCGTCATAACGGGTTAGGGAAACATTACTTGTGGCTTTTCAAATTCAAGTGAAAATCTCTAACTCTTTGAAATGGAAAAATTCCGAATATTGAAACACATTCTATTGACCTTTTATTTAAAAATATTTAAGTAGGTAATATGCTTTTTATGATTTCGTACACACGGTTCAAAGACTGTTACTTATTCTGTGTACCAAAAGGGCCTACAGTGGTAACAATCTGACAGGATATCCGTCATATTCTTGCACCTTTCGCGGTTCCCCAACCTTAGTACAACCCTGTCCTTTATTCACGTAATGATTAATGTTATAATAATACTACCTCCTACCGCTAAATTGTAAAGTACGTTACAAGACGTGTTAGCAACGCGTTTCAATCAGCTGTTTAAAATCTTAATATTTATCAGACGACCAATTCTCGTAATTTTAAACATTAAAAATCGAGTCGCAATCTCATCTCTGCAACCATTAATGTCAAAAATGTAGGGAAACTAGAGGTATTTTTGACAGATTGAGACTGAGATCAGACAGTGCACGTTATGAAAATTAAGGAAATTTCCTCTCTGATATTCACAGCCCAGCACCGTAATTGCGTATACACGATTAATCTGAATAATTTTGAAGGATAATGCTACTCTATTTTACAGCCATTGTACTGTTAGTGTGTTAAACATTACCCCGCAGGTGCGCAAAGGTGACTTTTTCTTTCGCGCACTGAATTTTTAACATTACTGCTTAGCACCGAGAGTTGAAAATCTCGCTGTGTATTTTTTGTCGCGGTGGGATGCGCTCTGTTGGATTCTCAATGCTCGACTCCACACCGAGAGTTTAAAATACAGTGCACCATAAAAAAACACCGCGTGAACAAAAAAAAACAGAACAAATGGCATTTTTGAAGGCTCTATCCGCAGTTTTCCAACAGAAAAATTAATAGAAGTAGAAAGTTGTTTGTAGGTAAACTGAAACATGAAATAGTAAATTGAGTTTTACAATCTGGAATTTCATTACTACTCTCTAAATATCTTTACTATTACTCCATCTGCCTAGCCTGTTCTCATTTATGTTGGGCTCGGCTTCCAGTTGCGGATGCAGCTGAATACTAGTATTTCACATGGAGCGACTGCATATCTGACCTCCATAAACCAGTAATTGGGTAACACAATACCCCTTGGTAAAACAGCTTGTCAGACTGCTGGGCTTCTGACTACACGTAACGACTGTCGAAGATTTACAAATTACACTGGGAGCAAATGGCGCCACGGAGGGGAATCAATATGTAAGCTAACAACCAATAAAAAGGAATAAGAAAGTTCTGACGCGGGACGAAAACGTATGCACACTTAACAAAAGTTTTAACTTTAAAAAAATATATATATATTTCAATTAGGACATTTTTTTTTAACTACCTCTATAGGTAGTTAACAAAAAAATGTCCTAATTGACCGATTTGTTTTTTATTTTTTTTTATTTTTTCCGTTTGATTGTCCTGATTGTTTTTTTGTTGATTTGTTTTTTTGTTTTTCGATTGTCTGATTGACCTATGTACCTATGACACATCAGTCACATAAAACCGTTCCTACACACTTTTACCGTTATCCGAGTGCAGTGCTGCACTTTATCAAATCACATGTTAATTTGTATAACAAACATTAATTGATTACACGTTGTTACGATTCGTTGCCCAATACCGGCGCGTGTTGCCTTATCACGTGTGCACGGCGCCATCATGGATTATTGAACCCTTGGAAAAGTGATTATGTTTAGATTTTGAAGCCTAATAATTTACATAACATTAGCATATAGCATAATCAGCCAATAATGTTCCAACTGCTGGGACAGAAGCCTCCTCTCTCTCTCTTAATTTTATACATACTGTTGGACTTTCGGCAATTTCGAAAGATCATAATTTAATAATTAAATAAAAAGCAGTAAATTACCTAAATATATTATTAAAAAACGCGGAGTTAATTTGCAAACTTTAACCTCGATTACACATAACATCATAACTTCACACCTGTATCTAATACCCGAAGGGTTAGGCAGAAGTGTGTCCATAGTAACACCCACATTTTGCCAGTTATTGTAATAGGGGGGGCCTATTGCCATCGACCTTGCTGCTACTAAGAAATTCCTGATAAAAAAAAAACACTCCGGGAGTTCTGACAGAAGTGAAAACAAAACACAAACAGAATACTTTGCCATCACTCACTGACATATCGGATACGGAGTACATCCTGAGGACAGCCGAAAACATCCGAATGAAGCGCGGTGTCGGTAACATTGTCGCGAGTTCAATGGCTTTTTCCCATCCCAAAGAAGTTTTCACTTCAAAAACCCAACACACTTTGCTCCACCCAGGAGTCGAACTCCGGACCTCATGCTCAGTAGTACCGCTTGCGACCAGTAGCACAACGAGGGGTTCAGGAATATGTTAATGAAGTTATTATTAGCTTCATTTGCTGCCATCAACTTCCACATAAGGATTGTCCTAGCACAACAGTAGTAGATTTGCGGGGGTAAGCGCCTACCGGAGACGGTTACCTTTCTGTATGTTTGTGTCGTCATAATCTAAATTTAGAGGGGTCACATACTCAACAGTAGCTTTTTTTTTTTTTTTTTAAGGATGGGAAATCATCAAATGACCCCTCCCGCTCTGGGTGGAGCGGAAGGGAGTGTCAGACTCTTACTGACTAAAACCCATCCGTGTTCCTTCCTTAGCCCTTTATATTCCGGGGCAGCGGTAACCCTTTCGGACAATCCCGCTGCCCCGGCAGGCTTCGGCCCTGACGGGCCCCTCCGTTCAATGCTGACATCTCTTTGAGGCGCGCGTGGAACACATACGCGCCGTCCGGCACGGGCCTGGTCCTGATCGGACGGCGAGCTACCCATTACTCGCCGTCCGCAGGCCCGCGCCTACGGTGGCCGGGAGTCGTCACGCGGCTCCCGACGCCCGGAGCGTCTACCGCGGCGGCTGGGACGGGCGGCTCTCTCAGCTCTCTCCCTCGCCCATCCCGCCACCTCCTTCGCTAGCATGACAGCTTCGCAGAAGGAGGTGACTGCCTCCCACTCCCTCTCGCCCCGGACCATGGCTTGGACCAGGGCCGGGCGCGAGAGGTCGCCGCCGCTGCTGATCGCCTCTACGAGGACACGGCGGTGCTCTGCCCAAGCGGGACAGACCTCCACCGTGTGCTCCACCGTGTCCTCTGGGCGATCCTCGCAGTGGTGACACCCGGGCGTTTCCTCCCGCCTGATGATGTGCAGGAACCTCCCGAAACATCCGTGTCCGGTGAGGACCTGCGTCAGGCGGTAGGTGAGGGCGCCGTGACGCCTCTCTAGCCACTCCTCAAAGAGGGGCCTTACCGCCGCTATCGCGGCGTGCCCTGCGCTGGGTTGCGACAGTCGCGCTTTCCATGCCGCCATGAGATCACGCCGGAGGTCTGTCCGCTCCGCAGCAATTTGCCGCGGAAGCGGGTTTTCCCCCCGGCGTAGTGCCTCCGCGCGCCACTCATACAGGCGCGCAAGGACTATCGCCTCCAGATCCCATGGCGGCAGTCCGGCCAGGAGGCTTGCCGCCTCGCGCGAGATCGTGCGGTACCCCCGTATCAGCCGTATGGCGACCACCTTTTGGGGCGCGTTCAGGTAGTGGGCGGCTCGAAGCCGCAGTGAACGCGCCCACACCGGGGCGCCATATACGGCCATGGACCGCACGACCCCCGCGTAAAGCCTCCGGCAGGAGGCGTTTGGCCCCCTCAGGTTGGGCAGGAGCCGCTTGAAAGCGGCCCCAGCCCGTTCCAGTTTGGGGGCCAAACGTCGGAAATGCTCGACGAAGTTCCACCGGCTGTCGAGGACGAGACCCAGGTATTTCATCGTCGTCTCGACGCCGATGCGAACCCCTCCTACCGTCAGTTGGGATCCCGATGGTGGCCCGTTCCGAAGCCCATGAAAAGACATGGCGTCGGATTTGTGCAGAGCCACCTCGAGACCCAACTGCCGGATCCTCTCCACGACTATCGCAACCCCGCGTGTCATTGTGTCGGCCGCCGTCTGATGTGACCTCCCCTGCGCCAGGACCAGCGTGTCGTCAGCGTAGCAAACTACGCTGACGCCATCAGGGAGGTCTGCCCGCAGCACCCAGTCGTAACCGATGTCCCACAGGAGCGGCCCCAAGACCGATCCCTGTGGGACACCGCACGACATCTCTCGCCGGTTCCATTCCCCATCGCGACCGGGGTAGATGACGGCTCTGTCCGTCAAATACACCCCGACTATTCGACGGAGGTAGGTCGGCACCCGGTGATACCGGAGTGCCTCCCCAATGCAGCTCCAGGGCAGGGTGTTAAACGCGTTGGCGATGTCGAGTGACACCGCCACGACCACCCCACCCCGGGACACCGCGTCCCCCGTCGTGAGGGCTCTCACGCGCATGATGGCGTCCACCGTCGAGCGCCCCTTGCGAAAGCCAAACTGGCTATCCGCAAGATCCGGCCCCGTCCTCACCAGGTGCCCGATGAGGCGGCCCGCAATCACTCTTTCAAAGAGCTTGCCGACCTCGTCGAGCAGCACGATGGGCCGGAATGCGGACGGAGAGTCCGCAGGGCGCCCTGGCTTCCGAATGAGGACCAGCTTCCCCGTCTTCCAACGGAGTGGAAACTGGCCCCTCTCCATACATGCGCTTAAGAGCGCCTCCAGTCGGGGTCCGAGAGCCGTCGAGGCCAGGGCCCAGGCTTTACCCGGCAAGCCGTCGGGCCCTGGGGCGGTATTTTTGGCCTTCAGCCTACATACCGCCACTCTCAGATCTACCCCGGTCACTTCAGGGATGTCGTCGTCGTCGTCCGCGTGGTCCGCTTCGGGCACCGCAATTGGCGGAGCCATAGGCGGGGGAGTATGCTCCCCCCGTGAAGGGAACAGAGCGCTCACCACCTCCTCCACCAGCTGTGGCCGGAGACTCTGCGTCAGTGGGGGGGCCCAGGTGCGGAGTTTATTCCGCACCATTTTGTAAGGGCGCCCCCATGGATCTCTGTTCAGAGTCTCCAGCATCTCCTCGCGGGCCATATCTTTGGCCCGCTGTACAGCCTCTTGGAGGGCGGTCTTCGCCGCTCTGTACCCCTCGTACAGCTCCGCCTCCGTGGCTTCCGCATCCGGAGGGCGGATGCGGAGCCTGCGGTGCCTGGTGTACAGGTGTCGCGCATCAACGCACGCCTTGCGTAACACCTCTACCTCCTGCGACCACCAGTACACCTGACGTCGGGCGCATCCTGGCCGAACTCGGGGCATTGCCACGTCACAAATCTCGGACATGGCCTCCCGGAACCACTCCGCCTCGTTGTTAATGTCGGCAGGCCTGTCTGGTGATGACACCCAGGCCTGCACGATTGAGGCTTCCAGGAGGAGCTCCCGGTCCAGCTGCTTCAGCGCCCACCGCGGACCACTCGGGGTCTGTTGGACCGGCGCGCTAGAGGTCTGGGCGGAGACGTCGATCCGGATATACCGATGATCGGAATAGGTCTCCACCTCCTCCATGACGGATAAACAAACTGCAGAACCCAGGACCCTTATACACAGCAATAGCACTTGCGGCCACAAGACCAACCTCAAATTTTTTTTGGTTAATTTGGAGATAATACAGCATGTAACTTAACTCTATGATTAGTAATAAGGAGGTTATTGCCATATAAAATAATAGTAAACTGAGGTATTTCATCTTAAATACTAAATGCGATTATGATGAAAAGGTTTGCAATTATGAGACAAGGTCTTCGCCTTGGGCCACATTGAGGTAGGCTTAATGATCGCCAACCAATTATCATCACAATCTTTTGACTATTAAAAAAATTCCAGCAGTTAGATGATATTATTATTATGTACATAGGTATTTATAGAATTAACTAGCATTTTTTAACCGACGAAAAAAGGTGGAGGTTCCCAAGTCGACGCGTATGTATGTATGTCCCTACGACCCTGTAACAGAGGAAATCTTAAAGTGGCACCAGTGACTGACAGAAATGTGGAAATCGGTTGTCAGAGTAGGTAATGCGGAGGAATGACGAAAATGTCGTGAGGAAATTTTGAGTATGAATATGGATGAGAATAAGGGTAGGGGAATACCAAAGAAACAATGGATGAACTGTGTGGAAGATGATATGGCTAGAAAGGGGGTGACTACCGAGATGACGACTAATAGAGAAGTATGGAAGAAAAAGATATGCTGCGCCGAGCCGAAACAAATTGATATGAGAGCAAGAGGTGCCTGTCGAACGACCGACGGTTGTTGGAGCATACGAGTCCTGGAGTGGAGACCGCGTATCTGCAAGCGAAGCATGTGACGCCCCCTAGCTAGATGGACCGACGACCTTAAGAAAGTGGCTAGGACAGACTGGATCCAGAAGGCGAAGGACTGGTGTTGTGGCACCTGGGAGAAGCCTGTGTCCAGCAGTGGACTGCGATAGGCTGAGTTGATTGAAAGGCAAAAGAATGATGACAATTCCTTCGCAAATTACCTCTGTATATTTCAGTACAATATCAGCTATCGTATTATTTCCCTGTTTTACATCCCAATGCGTAATAATAAGAGGCGTATTATTAGCTGGCAGTGGGCGTCTATCATATTATATTGCTCGTCGGAATTTCATGAAATTCAACTGCGTATTGCAATTGACATTTCAAACAGAGTTTACCAGCTATCAATTTACACAACATCTAAATGTGTAACGACCGTGTAATTTTATATCTATCTATCATAAAAACGCTAAAGAGTTTGTTTGTTTGAAATCTTTGGAACTACAAGTCGGATTTGAAATATTCTTGTTGCATTCGATGGCCCAATTCTTGAAGAAGGTTATTAAAACGAACCTGTAATTAGTTAGATTAGGAAGTTTTAGTTCATATTTAAATTGAGATGAAATTATTGCAGTACATCTTAGTTGAGAGACATATATGATCCTAAGGACCCGAGCAACACGAAAAACGTCTGAAATAACGCTAAGGAAAAACGAAGCCCGGACGATGCCACGTGGTGAGTCGGAGGCCATATCACGCGAACGGAGTCGCGGACAAAAGTTAGTATAAATTATTTGTTTTATGTTTTCTGGGTATTCTTTATTTTTACTGGTACCAAATAAATATCTTTTTTTTTGTTAAACAAACATGTTGATTGTTTTTTATCGGGTATTTGTTGTCCTAGGTTAGGTTAGATTTACATAGAAGGCTGATAAGTGTTAGTCATCATTATGTATTATAAATTTTAAGATCGCCCGTTGAACGTCACCAGTAGGTAAAAGGAAATATTGCCTTAATCACCAAACCCGATAGTCTGATTAAAGTAGCTGTTAGTTTATTTATTTTTTTATATGGCCAAAGGCCTAAAATTATAATATTAGTTTAGACTAGCTTTTGCCCGCAGCTTCGCCCGCGTGGATATTGGAAATTATCCCACGAGAACATGCTAACTATACTCCGACTTTTAATTAGCTACAGTAAAATTACACTCTCATTTAGGACTGCGTTTAGAGATATGCATGTCAAATAAGTTTCGTTTGTTACACTATTCTGTACTAGAAAAACAAGATTTGGTTGATGGCCACAAAAAAAAAAACAAAAAGACGCCTATTTCAGTCATTTAAGTAACACATAAGCTGTCTTTATACTGCAGCTAATTAAAAGTCGGACCATAGACAAAAAGTTATTCTATATGTTACTCCATAACACAGCTATCTGCCAGTGAAAATCCCATCAAAATCGGTCTAGTCGTTTCGGAGATTAGCCGGAACAAACAGACAGGCAGATAGACAGACAAAAATTTAAAAAAAATGTGATATAAGTAAGGAGGGTATATAGGTACTTTCATAACGCATTTAGTAAAAAGTTCTTTATTTCATATTGCAAACAGACACTCTCATTTTATTTGTTTGTATGTATATAGATGACTATGCAAGTATATGATAGGGATCAACAAACTTACAACAGATGTCAATGTACAATTAATGATACATTTGTAGTAAATGATGTAATAAACAATTTTTAGTTAGGTACAGTCAACAAAAGAGATAAGTATGCAGGATCTTCGGATATAGCTGCGAAGTTTAGTAATAAACCTGTGGGTGTTGTCGACTGAAATTTAATTTGATAAATGAGCTGTTTGTTTTCTATTAATAAAATTAAATTTCAATCGACAACATCCATCGGTTTCTTACTAAACTTAAACTATATTCGACGATCCTGCATACTTATCTCTTTTGTTGACTGTACATAGGTACATATAGGTACAAGTGTTTTTCCCAGAACTAAGAGAAAAAAGGTATTGTAAACAAAACCCACAACTTTTGCACTATAAGAAGAATAATTATTTCAATGAATTGTGTAATGTGGTTTAGGATAAACTGGTTCAGAGGAATTATACGAGAACGGTTACTTTAAATTTCGTGCTAAATACACGTAGTTCCAAACCGCCTGAATTTTCCAAAAATTCTAGGCATAGGTTGCCAGTTATGTCATCATCATCATCATCTGCCTAGCCTTTTCCCAACTATGTTGGGGTCGGCATCCAGTCTAACCGGATGCAGCTAAGTACCAGTATTTTACATGAAGCGACTTCCTATCTGACCTCCACAATCCAGTTACTGGGTAATACGAAACCCCTTGGTAAGACTGGTTGTCAGACTTTCGGGCTTCTGACAACCCGTAACGACTCAAACTCAAAGCTTTTATTTCAATTAAACCAATTACAGGCACTTTTGAATTGTCAAGGGGTCGGTCAGTCAGAAAAATGAAGCTAGTTGCCCATTCCAAAGCGTAGGTAGGTACCTATGGAGAAGAACGGGCAAGAAACTCCATGGACACTCTTTTAAATCGAATAATATGGTTACAAAGACTTGGTTACATCATTCATATTAAAAATTATGCATGTGAGAACGATGCGTCCGTAATGAAAAGACTTAAAAAAAAACAATTCAAATATTAAATTAAAATAAGCCATGGCAGCAAAGAGATGACCAGTCCCTACTGACAGCGCCCGTTCACGAACATGACGCATGTATTAGCACCATTCAGCTCAACCATTTTGAAGGGAGCTAAATGATCCAACACATGCTCCACCATCAGCCAGACATTTGATTGAGCATGACATACCCTCAGCCGCCAGGGCACATTCAAGTCAATGAAAGACGTACTTTTTTTTTTCCTATGGGCACCTCGTAGTTGACCTTTAGAGGTCGTGACTACTTATCCGCACTATCCTGTGGCTGCCTTAAGTGAAACTCAAAGCCTCCAGCCAGGGGCATAAAACTAACTACATTATGCTAAGCGACTACGCACTAAGGGCACCCCCTGTGGGGTACGAACCTCGGCTTAGGGCGTCGCTGGAGAGGGCAGCAAGAAGGGACAGGCTGGATCACATTTATATTATTTAAGCTTGATGGAGTCGGCATTTCATAGCTGACTACTCTGAGAAGAAATGCGAAAACAAACTCAGAGGTCACAGTCGGGAATTTAAAGCTACTGGCTCAGCTGCGGCGCGGGCTGGCACTGCGTCGGGCAAGGGAAAGACGTACCCAGTAAATGGTAGCTTTATTGTATCTCTGACTGTCAAAGATCCACGAATAACAGCCGGGAACAAAAGCTTAACGTGCTTTCCGAGGCACAGAGGGGTATTGGTATGTAAAGATGGTCACCCATCCAAGGACCAACCGCGGCAAGCGTAGCTTAACCTAAACGATCGACCCGTGCGGCTGTTATTATTTAGCCACAAGCCCCTCAGGTTGCCAGTTATGTATAGGTCCCATATAACAAGACCAAGTTTTTGGATTTTGCCTGAAAATGTGTCATTTTGGATTCGACAAGGTTCCGAATCTAAAATGTGTTGTGAATAGCTAGGCAGGGGCTGCAGTCTCGACATTCATAGCGATCGCTTTACGACCGAATTGGGTCGCAAAGTCGTATCGATCCGGATGTAGCGATATTTGGTAGTCTCGACTATCAAAGTCATCGATTGTCATCGGTACTTTACCGACCTTTGTCGCAAACTTTACGATTTTCGAATACATTTTGCGAGAATTTTTGACAGCCCGCAAAGTGAATCATTCATTATCATAGTAAACTTATAATTTTGGAGGTGTTTGCAAGTACTTATAAACAAAAATAATGCAAAATGGGCGTACTCGAAGGTGTGTCTGTACCATAGATATCCGTGGTCTGTACCGATGATGTAGAGACTTGCGTTTGTCGTAACTTGCGTAAGGTAGTTTGCGACAGCGTCGCGTCGCTATCTATGTCGAGACTGCAGGGGCTGGTCTGTTACTTAGTATTTTGTAATGGATAGAAATAATTGTAATTAAATTGTGATAGATAATGCTGTTTTAGCGACGTGTGTTTCTCTTTTAATAATTATTTTTGATTACCTAAATTAATACCGGACACGGGTTTAGCAAATTCTCGGCATTGAATATAGCACGTTGTACCGATAGTTAGAACATAATATGTACCAGATGGCAATGTGGCGCAACAATCGCCCTTCTTGCGAAAGTATACAAGTTTACAAAGACACAAAAATACAATTTACAAGCTAACACTAAAATATATATATATGTATATTATAATAATAGTCTATAATTATTATATTTACAAAATTATTTAAATGTAACCATTACCTAAGGGGCGGAGACCTGAGGGGTAATTCTCGTAATTTTAAGAACGTTCACAGTCTGATCTCAGTCTCAATCTGTCAAAAATGCCTCTAATTTCCCTACATTTTGACAAGTTTTTGACATTTCTTTGTCGCCGAGATGAGACTGCGACTAGATTTTGAACGTTTTAAATTACGAGAATTGGCCTTCTGGTGTCCTGAAATACAGACCTTCCGTCTAGCTTAGGCACCAGTCTCCCCACAATATAATATTATTAATGTATGTATTAATTGTCTAAACCATTATTAAAATGTACTGTTATATATGTATTGTGGTGAGAAAATAAATATTATCTTATCTTATAACAAAAAATTAAAGAAAAAGGCTCATAGGCATCATAAAATTCGTCCGCATAGCTGTCAATGGGATAAGTGCCCAAAGAGCTGGCAGCATTACCACGTTAGATGGAAGGTAATGCTGATTCTTTGGGCTAAAAATAGGTTAGCGCTCTGGTCACGTGAAGAGTCAACCAACCGCTTGGTGATGTCCCGAAATATTTGATGAGCACTCGGAAACCAAGGCAAAAGTGTTTCAACCTCAAACGGCTCAAAAATATAGCTCCCAATAAGGTTGTTATATTTGCGCCGGTTGAGGTTATCTGCTCCTGCAGCAGCTGCCCAGCACAGCCCACCGTGCGAAGATGGGATGCTAGGTATCTTTTAATTTTAAAACCCATCCTTTTTCTACATATAGATATACAATGTGGGGATGACAATACGACTATAAATTAAACTTCGTATACCTAATGACGTTCCCAGTCTGCATAAAAAAATTCAATGAAATAAATCCAATAGTTTGGTCACTGGACATTATTTTTCACTTTTGACTTTTTCTACATGATGTATCTGTTAACAAGCCAGCACCGATAGGTTAAAGACATTTGCAGTTAAACACAACATGTGTCCAGCTCGCTAGTTCAATAACCTTCGTCAAATTTGTTCTTAAATTTGATTTCCCGATGCGAACTAATGCATATTATACGTTATGCTTGAGACATAAGAGCCATGCATGCGGAAGTTTTTACTTACTACAAATCTTACATTTATTACGAACCTGCAAAAAAAAGGGGTGCCCGGCACACTGACCGATACCATTTTTTCAGGTTTCGGCCATATGTTTGTTGGGTCAATAACACCCGCTGTTGCCGCAATATTTAAAGTGTGTTCTTTTTTGTTTACACTTTTACGCTATTTAATATGTTAGAAAAAATCACTTTTTTTATTTGAATGTTAGGATTTATTTGATGGTTCCTAAATACTCCTATGCATTAGTATTGTTAATGTTTTCATTTATAGTCGTATTGTCATCCCCACATTGTATATATATATTTATAAATATATAGATAGAGGAAACACTAAAGTCAAGAAATCCAAGTATCCCAGTCGTACCTTGTAATACAATACTATTATGATTAGCTTGTAAGGTAATAACTAAACCACTCCACCACCACACTTCACAGCCATATCTTTCCCAGAACTCTAATAACACGTTCTAACTTTCTGGGTTAGTGCCGTAGCACACGATGCGTTGCGGCGCCGCATCGCATCGTGTGCTCCGGCACTGGGCTCCCACACATAAACACGATACGACGTCGCGTCGTACAACGATGCGGCGTCGTTTCACGATACGACGTCGCGTCGTGGAAATCTACGACACGACGTCGTAATGTGTCGATGCACGATACGACATCGTGACGTAAGAAATTCACGATGCAATCCTGCGCAGTTGTTATTCAAAATTCAAACATGACGGATAGTCTATTTTTAAGGCATTGTACTTCTTTATAAAGTGACTCCCGTTATTCATGTTTGAAAGAAATGGGTGGATCCAATTTCTTCTGAGTATCTGTCTTTTCTTTCTTCGTCTTCTTATTAACAGCAGAAGCAGAATGCGTCTAGTGCGGTTCATTTTTCGGAATGAACTAAAACACCACCTCACTGTATCGACGGCATCGTGCCGTGTATCGTGCGTGGCACATTACGTCACGATGTCGTGTTTTTTTACGATGCTCATCGTAGATTTCCACGACGCGACGTCGTATCGTGAAACGACACCGGCATCGTTGTACGACGCGACGTCGTATCGTGTTTATGTGTGGGAGCCCTTACACTTTCAACAGCTACGCAGGTCGGACGGGATTTTCCCAAACCGAAAACCAAAACAAAACGCAATCGCCTATTCTTAGTTCGAAATTGAAACCACAAACCAAATAGTTTTCTGAAGTAGCAAAACTATGCGGAAACAGAAAACATTACAACAGAAAATATTTAAGACGTTTGTATACATATTACGTCAATTTGAGATAATGCGTGCGCGTAATTAACAAACGTCATTCATTTACTAAATCAACCAAACAAATATGGCTCTTATTGCTTGACAGCAAGTTTTAAAATTGATAATCTTAAGGAGTGACGTAAAAATTAACATACGGTTGATCAAAATCGACACTGCCCAATTAAGTCTGTGGGAAATAAAGTTAATGGGACATAATAAAGTTCCGGTCACAGAGAGGAATTTCAATATGGAATTTCACATGATTTCTGTCTGTTTGTTTGTTTTCGTAGTTTATCAATATCATCACCCCCTTTTTTTATTTAGCCTGCACTGTCCCACTGCTGAGAAAAGGCTTCCCCCAAATGATTCTAGGCATCCTTTATCTTGATCCTGCCCTTGCGGTACGCGTCCAGGTCGCCTCGCCACCTCTTCCAGGGCCGGTCTCGGCAGCGCCGTCCATCCTCAGGCACCCACCGTGTGGAGACTGTTGCCCAGCGGTCACTATGCATGCGGCTGACGTGCCCGCCCAATCCCATTTCAACTTGGCAGCCTTTTTGCCTACTAAAATGCTGCGCTCTATTGCTCTTTGGCAAATCCCAAGGCGGAAATATTGTGACTCGGTGAGCGACCAGAAGGCCAATTCCCGTAATTAAAAATTTTCAAAATCTAGTCGCAATCACATCTCAGTGACAATCAAAGTCAGAAACTTTCAAAAATGTAGGGTAGGTACTAATTTCCCTACATTTATAGTAAGGCTTAAAGGTAAGTATTTTTGACAGATTGAGACTGAGATCAGACTGTGAAAGTTCTTAAAATTACGAGAATCGCCCCTCAGGTCTGAGCACCGTAGGCTAGGACCCATCATCCCTTAGATTTTCTAATCTTTATGACAAAGAATGATGACTGAATTCTGGTCATTTTCCAAAATTATAATGACTAAGTATGAACCTAGGTTCGGCAATAATTTAAAAATAAATTATAAGTACTATCTTCCGTACACAACTTACGTATTTTGTCACATTTCCCTCTTTAAACATAAATAAATCATGGCCTTCTAATAGGAAACTAAACTTAACTCATCTAAAGAAAAACAATCTAGAACATTCGAACTACCAAAAGCAAACCCACAAAAAATACTAGTCTTATCTTGTCTACTTCCTGAACAAAATTGTTTCACTAGCAAACAATTAAAAACTTCATTTAACTGTCATACCCTTATAAGGTTTTGTGTTGTTCCTTTTTGTGGGTCGGATTAAGGTCACCGAAGGTACCCAGTGTCCTTTGAGAGGTTTTTACTGTTGTTTACTGAATAAACGAAGCGTTACGCAAATTAAATTCACTTTTTAAGTGACTGTCTTTTTTTATTGAGAACCTATGAACCACAGATATACCTAGATAGAACAAGATAACGCAAGTATCACGATCTGTATGAAAACCAAGGGTGCCATTTTTTGACTACCTAGACGTCACAAACACTATTTAGGGATGGGAAAATCAAATCGATTCAAAGACGCCGCCCACGTGAGGCACCCGTCTCGCCCCACAATACCGGACCAAGTCGTCAGTTTTGTAATGAACTGCATTAATTCAGTCACTGCTGATACGTTCTTAATGCCAAAGCTGGCTTGGTGGTTTAGCATAATCAGCCTCTAAATGTTCCCACTGCTGGGACACAGGCCTCCTGTGAGAAGGAGGGGACCGTAATCCATCACGCGGGCCCTTGCAGGTTGGTAGAAGTCACATGTCTTAAAATTTTTGGTTTGACATGCCGGTTTCCTCACGATGTTTTCCTTCACCATTTTGAGAGCAGTGGTGATGAAATAATTTACACAAAATATGACAACCTGTTTGGGTTCGAACCTACGACCAACAACCTGTAAGTCGCGGACGTACCACTGGGCCACCACACTGTTCGGTAGTAAAAATCGTGTCAAACGAAAAACCTTGTTATGTAATAATAACGAAACCTTAATAATGGAAACCATGCTTTCCTGCTATCTATTTCGAAACAATACCTGACTAAATTGGATTTTAAAGTTTTTTTAATTCATTTTTTCTTAATAAATTATTAGGGACTTTTATACAATTGTATATGCCAGTCCCATCGGACCTTATAACGTAATAGTACAACTTAATAATTAACGAACTTATCGGACCTTATAACGTAAAACGTATTAATACAAACTTTACTTAAAAGGTGAAGGAAAGGTGGGGAAGGTGAGGTGGTGGTGGTGGTTCACCTTCGCAGCGGGATTGTCCGAAAGGGTTACCATTACCCCGGAACATAAAGGGCTAAGGAAGGAACACAGATGGGTTTTAGTCAGTAAGGGTCTGACACTCTCTTTCGCTCCACCCAGAGCGGGAGGGCCATTTGAGGATTTCCCAACCTTAAAAAAAAAACACCTTTTTTAGATGTCGACAAAATATGATGGAACATACAAACGTCGTTCATAGTTTTATCTTGAGCTCTCTAACTATATCCTCTTTTGCAGACTGAAATCTGATATTCTCCGTCAGTAAATGTAGGTATAAATAACAACTTACAGTGTGCCACACATCTCACAATTTGGTGAACCAATTTTTTTCATTACAAATCCAAAATTATTGAGACATGTCCCGATCTCAGTCTGTGAGCTGTAACTATATTTTTTCTACTTAGCCTAGAGTTACAAAACCACAGTTACATTTGAGGAGGCTCCGAAACTATAGACCTGTACCAAATCCCTTTATCTTTCGATCTTTGATTAAAACACTCTTTCCAAACTTCATGAATGTTTATAGTTATACCTAGGTTAAATATAAACAATACCTGATTAAATTGGATTTTAAATATAGATTAATGCACGTGCTAATGATAATTAGTACTATTTCTAGAGAAACGTGTTCACCTTTTACGAAATTAGAAAAGGTTCTTTCCTTGGGGACCTTAATCGCTTGGCTTTAAGAGTAACTTTAAAATAGATTTCTCGATGCAAAAAGCATTCATCTTATAGTTTTAATCCACCTTAAGTGGCAGTGGGCAAAAGGTTCTGGAGTGGCGACCGCATACCTCCTTGTCCATAGGTCCTTACGAAGGCCACAGGAATTCTCTGGATGTAAGAAACACAGAACCGGTCGAAGTGGCTGTGCTTGGGGGAGTCCTATGTCCGTCCAGCAGCGGACGTCTTTCGGCTGAAATGGTGATGAAGATGAAACAATAAGATGGATGCAATGATCTTCAAGCAGTTTTATGTTTTTTAGGCAATTTAGTACTAGACTAATCAACAGCTTCCTGAGCAGCCTCATGAGTAATCAAGCTCTAAATGTGAAAATTCAATTTAACGAGTTTGTTGAAGCAATTAAGCCCAAAGATTAAAACCCAAGAGACCTGTCGACCTCGTCAATGCTTTATCACCCTAAGGTGGAATGTCACATGCGCCGTCATAAAAAGACAAGGTCTATTTGTCTATGTGACAGTAAGGTGCTTTGCAGATGGAGCAACTACTGCAGCAACTGGGAACTGGGAGCTGTTTAGATACATTTAGGGCATTTAGGGATTTGGTTGTAGCAACTGGCAACTTTTAAAGGAAAATTTCAAAAAGTTGATAGTTGCTTCAACTAAAGTTGCGCCATCTGCAAAACGCCTCAGATAGCCTACATGGAATTGTTAGAATAAGAGCAATAATAATTTATTTGTAGAAAATATTATGTATTAACAGAGGGGCAATTCCCGTATTTTTAAGATACGTTCGCATTCTAGTCTCAGTCCCAATCTGTCAAAAATATAATCAATTTCCATACATTTTTGACAAGTTTTTAACATTGATTGTCACAGAGATGAGATTGCGACTAGATTTTGTACGTTTTTTAAGTACGAGAATTGGCCTGCAGTTTTAAATGTTGGTAATTTAATATACAGTCCACATTTTGGCTGTTTAGGGGCATGCAAATTAATTTTACATTAATGCCTAATAGGTATGTACTTATTTTAGCAAAATATAGACGGGATGTGACGCCCTAGAAGAACATGTGACCTTTTTGGTAATGTTCTTCAGAAAAGTCAGGTGCGTACGTAGTTCTCGCAACCGGCGTGCACGTATGACAGACCTTAGTGTAAGTGTTTTCGACTCACGTTCGATTGCGTGCGCGTTAGAATTTTTAATGGGAAATTAGGTTTCTCCTAGTGACCACCAGGTAGCGCTATAACTTTTTCCCATATAAAACTCTAACGCGCTTGCAATCGACCGTGAGTGAAACAACTCACACTAAGGCCACAACCCAGCTAAAATCTCATGTCATTCAATACGGAAATCGCGAAACAGTACACTTGTGCTAAACATGATGCAATCAACGAAAGTGGGGCGGCCAGAGCTCTGGGAACTAAGATAACAATGTACCATGTGCTGTGAATGAATGCAACCCGCCATGAATTATTTATTTGTAGTGTAGTTATATTGCTTAGAGAGGAATGTGGTCTTGAAGTGCAAATATTTGTGAGAGTTAAACGGTCTTCCATAACATGTTAAAATTAATAAATTTTAACATTATAATTGCGTATAACACACTATTAGTAGCATAGGGTTTCATTTTGACAGTTCAACAAAATTCATCGCGTTATTTACGTTGTTGAGCAGAAATATTTTTCGAACATATGAAGCAATGGATTATCAGTATCTTTCAAAATTATTCAGAATGACATTGATATGTTACGTGATTAGGGTGCTGGTAATGAGACAAGCCGTGTGTACCGGTAAGTCGTGTGCAGTACCTACCGATGACAAAATTTTAAATATCTGGTAGGTATTATTATTTATAGACTTCACTATTGTACCTCAATGTCCTCCCATAAGGGGACTACAGGACCTAAACGCAAAAAACTTAAGTTTTATAATGCCTAAAAGTATATGATCGACTAGAGTAAAGAAAATCAGAAAAATTTATGATACTCATCAGGACATATGCTAGTTGCCTGGATAGTGTGTTGATAACACAATACAACTAATTTGTTACGATAGAAAAAAAATATGAAGATACCTCTAAAAACTTTCTTTTTTTTACTATAAAAATCATAGATACTAAATAATAATAATAATAATCAGCCTATAATGTTCCCACTGCTGGGACACAGGCCTCCTCTCTGTGAGAGGGAGTGGGCCGTAATCCACCACGCGGGCCCAGTGCGGGTTGGTAGATGTCACATGTCTTCGAATTTTTGGTTCTAGGACATGCCGGTTTCCTCACGATGTTTTCCTTCACCGTTTGGCGAGCAAAGGTGATGAAATTATTTACACAAAGTAAAGCGCCTGTCTGGGTTCGAACCGACGACCAACAACTCGTAAGTCGCAGCCGTTACCACTGGGCCACCACTGGTCCTCCAGATACTAAATACTTACATACAATCACTCAGTTTTTTTTTTTTCAGATTTTTCTTCAAGCAACATAGGTACACTGCATATGCACTGGTGTTTTAATTTTTTTATACAAAAAATAGATTTTTTGTAAATAGATAATTACTTCATATTTTGCAATAAATTACCAGCGTTGTGTCATCGTGCTTCTCTTTCTTTTCTATGCAGTCCCACAGTGACTGCGCTTTGCCCCTGGCTGGCTGCCTCGTCTAGTGGTCGCAAGCGCAACTGCTGAGCATTAGGTTATGCGTTCGGTGCCCAGGGTGCTTAGTCTCGAATATAATTCCGATAGATCGACATTGGAATTGTCAGTCAAACGTCAGGTATTGGCTGGACTCACTGAGTCTAACCAATCCCTGAGGATTAACTCAACCAACTGACGTTTGACCAATGTCGATCTACAGGAATTATATTCGAGAGTAAGCACCCAGGTCAGGCAAAGTATTCCCGCCAGGTGGGTATTTCCGTCAGGGATTTCTCAGTAGCAGCCCGGAGTCTGGATTTGTGCCTGGTACATGGGACTTAAACATAACTGGCGAAATGTGGGTGTACCTACTAAATATACACCTCTGCCTAACCCTTAGGGGATTTTAAAGGCGACATGTTATGTTAGATAACAGCTGACTTTATCTTTTCTTCTATTTAGAACTACAATATTAAAATACCGTAGTCTTGCGTATAAACTTAACCCGATCGATCTGGTTAAGCTACCCTTGCCGCGGTTGGTCCGTGCATGGGTGGCCATCTTTACATACCAAGATCACTCCATGCCTCAGAAAGCACGTTAAGCAGTTGGTCCCGGCTGTCATTCGTGAATCTTTGACAGTCGTTACGGGTCGTCAGAAGCCCGAAAGTCTGACAACCAGTCTTACCAAGGGGTATCGTATTACCCAGTAACTGTCTAATCTTTCATATTTTTCATCTATTATTATCTGATTCTGCCGTTTCTGACATCACTTGGTACAACTTACAGACGAAATTATAAATAGCTGTTTGTTTTTAACCATCCGGGTGATCACTGATCACGCCATTCGTGGGTGTTTTATAACAGACTGACAGATTCTTTTCACTCTATTTTATGTAAATATTATGTTTTCAGTCGAGAAAAAAGTTTACGGAATTTGTCTATTACGAATCAATCAACGAAGGCTATCAGCAACCTACGACGTGAAAAAATCAGATAGAATGTACAGTTTCACAGTTATTTAACCTCTGAATTTGCATCACCGTCAAAATCAAAGTGATCTTTATGTTCGTTAAAATAAGGTTACTTTTGGGCTGTGTCACTGGCTAGTCTGCCAAAATGAGAATGATCTTTATTGTCGTTACAATAAGGTTGTTTTTGGGTTGCTGCTATCAGAGGTACAGTAACTGTGAAAGGACTTTAAGTTGTGATGATTGTTTGATGTGGAAGATCGATTTTTAATGGTTTGCAGTACATGTTTGGCGATAATGATTTGTTTATTTTGTTGTTCGTGATTGTTTTAAGTAGCTGCTGGAGCATAAATAGATTCTAGTGGGTTTAGCTGGCGTGTTTTATTGTTTTTTGTGATATTTATTAATATAGGGCCGATATTTCCATCGCCAGAAAACTTTTATTCGAGGGATAAAATTGACGTTTGACAGTTTTTGTATGAAACAACTGTCAAAATTTCAAAATTATTCCTCGAATAAAGTTATCAGATGATTGAAAAATCAGCCTTAAATTTAATTATTCGGTTATTACCGAATAATTATATTTAAGGCGGATTTTTTACCCATAGAGAATCTCTCTGAGGGATCGAATCCGACGTGATCCGGTAGAGAACCAAAGCTTAAGACATAGCTCACAGACTAAGCACTCACTTCAGCTTGCTTATTCTCCTCCTACAGCTCCTTATTAGCAGTAGTACCGATGACTGTTGGGGTAGACGCGTTCTTGAGTGGAGACCGCGAGTCAGTACTTAAACGTAAGGACTTCAGTCTTGGTGAAACGATGATCTTCGCAGGGTGGGTGCAGCTGGATGAGAGTTACCGAGAATCGAGCTAAATGACGTGCAATTGGAAAGAGCTATGTTCAGCTGTGGTGTGTGTGTGTGTGTGTGTGTGTGTGTGTGTGTGTGTGCTGTGGCTGATGATGATGAGTTCTCTTGAAATACAGAACAGCCGTTCGATTCTGTTAGAATCTCACCGTGAGAAGTTAGGTGAAGTGAGCTGTCATTCCATCTGATGCTATAGGGATTGATACTAATGACAGCTCACTTTAAGCTCACTTCACCTGAGTTATCACGGTGAGATTTTTACAGAATAGCACTACAGTACTATGCGACATAAGATATCAGCGGGTCAATCAGGATGTTCGGATTAACAACCTGACCAACAACCAATATGAAGTCTAGTCTTACAATAAACCGTATCGAATTAATTCTACACTTGTAAATTTTACCTAAATACCTAATTTATTAAAATACCTAGTAATGTGATATCAATGCGTTATTCGTTTTATTTCACTTTTCTGCAAAACAATTTTATTTGTAATAGTTTTCCTTTTATGTAAGTGCACACTTTGTTAAGTAAACGCACATTACGTTCGTGGAAAACACAATACAAGTGAATATAAGAAGGTTGACTTCGTAAAGGTTTTTCGTATAAACAAATAAAGTACAGCGTACAGAATAAGTTTTAATATTTTAATATAGCCTCTATAGGTTTATGCGTATTTAACATATTTATTCCTCAATTTTCATGATTGCACCTACCATTGTTTGTCTCTGCATAACCCAAAGATTGACTGGTTGAAAATGCCTATGGCAGTAAATCCGCCTCTGTACATTTTTGTGCAGTATTAAATAAATAATGGCAATTCATAAAAATAACGAAACTATGATACAATAATTTTGGTCGCATAGAACTGAGAACCTTTAGCGCACGCAAGACGGTTTTTTATTCCATGGCTGATGATATTTTCATATTTTACTGACCGCTTTTATTATAAATGAAAAAGCTTAGTGCCCACCATTGCGTGCTATAATAGGTATATGACGTATCCAGTCATACCTATCATAGCACGCAATCTTAGTGATGCTACTATTTCATCAGGTATCTACCCAACTACCTTTGCCTATTTGATAAAAACCATAACGCAACAGCTGACAGGCGGCAATCCAACAATCCGACAGATTTTCAAGTTTCTTTTATACATTTTCTGCCAACACTCTTGTCGGGAAAATGTATTTTGATTTTGTATTTATTTGACAAATACAGGGTGGCAGGTACATACATCAACCCACGAACTCTAACGATGAATTCAGCACATGATTCTAGATGCGTAAACACTTTTCGTCGGTTATTAAAAACAAAACTCTTCTGTTTCAAAGAAAAGTGTAATACTCGTACTCACGGCCACGCGGTCAAAATACGGCATGTCTTACAAACTTTCAAGCCCTTGTTTTTCGAAATTAATAAACCGATTTTAATGAAACTTCATATGTCTAAGCAGGATACATAGGTTAGGTTCTAAAAAGTTAGTAAAGAACATTTTCGAAAAATTGTGTTACAGCCAAATTAGACCGATTTTAAATTTTCCATAGAAACAGAGATTACCATTGTTATCTTTTTTTTAATTAACATTTCTAAAATGTTCTTAAGTAAAGTTCTTAAAGCGATATCGCTTTGCCAGTTGTATTAAACTAACTTCTGCCCGCGACTTCGTCCGCGTGAAATTTCGCCCTTCCCCCATTCACTCTCTTTGAGGTGGAATTTCGAAAAACCCTTAGCGGATACCTACTCTTTACAAAGAACACATTCTCTAAATGTCATGTCTCTAGGACCAGCGGTTTAGGCTGTGCGTTGATATATCAGTCAGTCAGGACTTTAAATTTTATATAAATGGATAAAAACTGAAACTTCTGTTAACACCTGTCGCATACCCCCAAGGTCGTAGTGTCTGATATCTGTCTCAAGTGGCCTACCCATACGTCATATTGCCAGACATAGAGTAACTGTCAAATTTGTATCAAGAATCGGTTGCTAGCTCCTTTTACAAATAATCAGCTGGTTTATTTTTATATTTTTATGTAGGTACACTTCTTTTGTTACGTATATTTTTGGTCGTGACATTATTATTGGTGTTTATAATTTGCTGTTCGTATTTTTGTCGAGTGATCTATCACACTATGTTGTAATGTTTCTGTAACTACAGTCTACACTGACAATCACACCTTTTCAACAGGAACTTCACCTGTTCAAGTGGAGATTCATAGACGACTCCGCCTTGGAGTGTAAATGTGGTGCTGTTCCACAAACGATGGGACACATAATATCGTGTCCTGCGTTTCCTGTCAGCTGCATGTTACAGGTACTGATGGACGCTGATGATGGCGCCAAACAAGTAGCCGAATTCTGGGCCGAGTTCATTTAGATTGCCATCGACACGCTAAGAAGAAGAACAAGAACTCAGCAATGCTGCTTAACAACGGCGTCGTGGAAATAGGTACCTACCTACTTCCCCTGACGAGGTCCTTGACAAAGAGTTCATCTACTAGTACTTAAGCCTTTTCAGAATCTAAACTCAAACTCAAACTCAAAGCATTTATTTCAATTAAACCATTTACAGGCACTTTTGAATTGTCACTAGGTCAGTCAGAAAATATGAAGCTAGTTGCCCATTCCAAAGCGTAGGTACCTATGGAGAAGAACGGGCAAGAAACTCCATGGACACTCTTTTAAATTATATTTTACAAAAATTACCATTACAACTCAATGAATGTAACCTAAATTTTAGGACAAATTATTAGTCCGTGGCAATAAAAATCAGCAAGCTAGACTTTAAAAGCCACGTATCCATCCATAAGGTACATTTAATTACGACAAAAATAAAATAAAGTGATTATATTCTGTACTTAGTAGCTTTTGCCCGCGACTTCGTTCGCGTGAAATTTTAGAGCATCGCATTGCCCGCCCGCGCTATTACTTTCGTTTTTGGTTAGCAGTCTCTCTGACTTTTTTTCGTTTTGCTCTGCTCCTAAGAACCGTAGCGTGATGTTACATGGCCTACCTCAAAAAAAGGCTATTAAATGCAAGAAGAATTTTGGAAACCCGACCGGCAGTTCCAGAGGTTCGCGTGTTCAAACAAACAAAAAAAACTCGTCAGCTTAATCATTAGTATAGTGTAAGTATAATAGTTACTTATTTAGATTTTTCTAATAACCAATCACGTTACACAATAATACAAGTTCTTCATAGCAAGTACCTTTCGTAAGTGAGACGAGTCGAGTTACAATAGTTGATAAGTTGCATAATCGTTAGGTAATGTCAATGACAGTTGAGATGATGAGCACGGTAATAATATGTTATCTAATATGAGTATCAGACTGGACTTTGAGACTAGTGTCCCTGGATAAAATGGACAGAAGTTTTTTTCCTATTTATGAAGGTTTTCTGAAAATCCGTAATCTGAAAATACCGTTCCACCTAAGACCAAATTGTGAAACGCCGTCAAGAGGATTGTCAAGAAACTGTGATCATCATTCCATCTTAGTTGAAACCCCTTTCTTTACCTTTTTAGTGTCTAGTCAATAGGAGAAATAATTATTTTGCTTTGCAAAAGTACTGAATGTAGGTAAGTACATATTTATCCGGTTGTAAGTTCTAATTGTTTATGCTTATGTTAGGTACTGAAAGCTGACCCAAATATAGTAGTCTTCTTCTTAGCGTGTCGATAGCAATCTAAATGAACTCGGCCCAGAATTCGGCTACTTGTTTGGCGCCATCGCCAGCGTCCATCAGTTCCTGTAACATGCAGCTGACAGGACACGCATGACACGATATTATGTGTCCCATCGTTTGTGGAACAGCACCACATTTACACTCCAAGGCGGAGTCGTCTAAGAAATCCACCTGAACAGGTTTTCCATGCTTCGGCCAACCTGGGTCCGGAGTCTGTTTAAAGACTTCCAGGTTACCGAAGGTAACTCATGTCCAGGTGGGCGGTCTTCAGCGGGTGGAACTGAATGGTGGAATAGTAGAGTGATAATGTGTGGCTTACCCAGCAATATCAAAACCGCATTATCCCATGAAACGCTATTAAAGCTAGACTGACACTTATGTGAACTGGGTCTTCTGCTATTTTCTGTAATGTGGAATTCTTTATGAATTTTGACACTGATACTGTTCAATTCACGCACGTTTTATCTAAGGGTGAGCAGCTAGCCAGGTGGTATCAATTCAAGGCATAGGTAATTTATACGCAAAATTATTCTTTGGTGCGTTTCTTTTTCACAATTGAGCCGGTGTTGAGTATTCTGTCAGATTCATGGATTCATGTGTTTGAAGTTAGATATGATTTGTGCACTGCTACCAAAACAATTGGTACCTACTGGAATGAAATTGGGTGGGGGCGCTGTTGGTGAACACACAGAATCTGTGGGTGAACAGTTGTTCAATTGTTTTGTGAAATGTATTGAAAAATCCGGCCAAGTGCGAGTTGGACCACCATACAATATTAAACACTACATATAAAATAACGGCAAAAAAATCACGTCTTAGTTATTTATTTTATTCTTTCAGAAATACACATTCTGCGATCATTTCAACTGTCTAGCTATCACGGTTCATGAGATACAGCCTGGTGACAGACGGACGGACAGACGGACAGTGGAGTCTTAGTATTAGGGTCTCGTTTTTACCCTTTGGGTACCGAACCCTAAAAACAAGATGGCTGTAGCCACGTATCAAAAGATTCTTGTACAACTATAAATCAGTTTTCCTCAACAGTCCAATTTTTTTTCTTTCTTTCTTTCTGTATTTACCGCCCGCAGCTTCATCGCGACGACTCATACCATGTCCGCCCCGACCCTTGCTTGAGCCAGCCCGACCCGTTGAGCCTGTAGTTTTAAATTCGTACCTAAATAATACCGATCCAGCCTATCCCTTATTTCTTTTTTTTTAAGGATGGGAAATCATCAAATGACCCCTCCCGCTCTGGGTGGAGCGGAAGGGAGTGTCAGATTCTTACTGACTAAAACCCATCCGTGTTCCTTCCTTAGCCCTTTATGTTCCGGGGCAGCGGTAACCCTTTCGGACAATCCCGCTGCCCCGGCAGGCTTCGGCCCTGTCGGGCCCCTCCTTACATGCTGACATCTCTTTGTGGCGCGCGTGGAACACATACGCGCCGTCCGGCACGGGCCTGGTCCTGATCGGACGGCGAGCTACCCATTACTCGCTATCCGCAGGCCGCGCCTACGGTGGCCGGGAGTCGTCACGCGGCTCCTGCTGCTCTCTCCCAGCGACGCCCTAACCCGAGGTCCGTACCTCAAAGGGGCCCCTTAGCACCCCTTAGCAGGGTACCCTTAGCGTGTAGTCACTCAGTTATTTAAGCCGTGGCTTGAGGCCTTAATTTATTGAGGCATCCACAGGCAAGTCCGGTGAAGCAGACGACATCATAAGTTAAATTGCCATTAAAAAAATAAATAAATAAGAATATCATTATTTTGAGCAATATTGTCTGCTGAAACTAAGTAGGCATTTCTGTTGCGTGGGTGGATTATCCATTGTCTATCATATTTGTACCAATAGCTATTATCTGACAATCTCCGGTAAACACGTTTTCTTCCAACGAATCGAGTGATGACATAATTATGAGATACATACAATGGACCGAGGAATAATAAGATTGTAAGTAGGCATTGTTATCTCAATGAATAACCTATTTGTCGATATTCATAGACTGCCTTATTTTGTCTTGAATACATTGTGAAGACATACGACAATGAATGAAAACACTGGAAATACTTATGCATAAGAGTATTTTAGTACTATCAAATATATCCTATCATCGGAACAAAGATGTATAATTATTGGAAGCATTTTGTATTTTTTTTTCTCTTTTTGGTTGTACCTACCCCACACAAATTCGTATAACACTACTTGCTATGTAAATATCAGTGACAGGAAGTTAATATAACATCATCAATATATTTATACTAACCCCCTTACTAATAAACGTATTATATCAGATGAACACCTATTTCTCTCTTTCAGTCGTCAGTAATTTGACTTTCAAAAGAAGAAGACAAAGCGTTGTGTAACTATACAGACGCTATACAACGTTTATTAGTAAGGATGTAAGTGAAAAAAAATACGTACTTATTATAAAAGCTATTTCAAAAGCTACCGAAGCAAAGTTAATAAAATTTATATGGGACCACTCATCCATTAAAAAAGAATTTCGTAAAAAGCGATCTACAATTGTTGGATATATCGCGTAACATAACTACATAAAAAAAAAAATTGAAAAACTCCTACTATTTGAAGTCGGTTAAAAAGTGTTTTTTTCTAACAAACTAAATAGTAGCGATGGACCAACTATGGGTTTAGCTATTAAGTATTCGTAGGTTTTGCCAATCTTCGACTAGCCATAGCGAATAAACTATTGGATATATTTCATTGAATTTTCGTGTCCAGACCGAAAACGGCTTTAGACATGGGTACGCAGTTTTGTTTATTGTCGTATAGTCGTCTCCACCTCGTATAATCTAAGTTTTTGATGACCTGCGGGCTTATAGCTTTTGTACAAGGATAAAATGCCCTTTTCGAGGATGTAGTAAATCTTTTCGTAAAGGTAGGTATGTAACAAAGTCTTTTATCTATGTGTATGAAGTACATAGCTTTTTCACTACCTAAAACTTGGTTTGATGGATTTTTACTATAAGCATTAATAATTTTTGAAGAAAAGTTTTAAATGTGCTCACTTACTTCATCATTCATTTATATATTAGATACTAGCTGCGCCACGCGGTATCACCCGCGTAAGTTTCGATTTAGGGGTAAGAAAAATAGTAGCCAAATTTCAGACCAACTGATTATGCATATAAAATTTCATAAAAATCGGTCAAGCCGTTTCGGAGGAGTATGGTTACTAAAATTGTGACACGAGAATTTTATATATTAAAAGCTTAGAAGAAGAAGTAGATAATAATATACTTTATTGTACACCACAAAAAAATAGATCGAACACTACAAAATGTACAATGGGCGGCCTTATCGCTTTCGGCGATCTCTTCCAGATAACCTTGGAATTGATTTCATTCGAAGGACGTCCACAGATGGACCTTGGCCTCCCCCAAGGGTCGAAATATCGACGGGTCATGTGTTTCTCGCATCCAGCGGATTCCCGCTGCTTTCATGAGGTAATCGTGCTTACCTCTCACTTATACCTAGCAGACACAATTAATTATTTACTAGCTTTTACCTGAGGTTTCGCCTGCGTGGAGTTAGTAAATTATTCCACGAGAACTTACTATTGGGATAAAAGGTATCCTTGTCCTAACCCATTTTATAGTCTACCTATGTGCCGAAATCTAAATCCGGTGTTCATAACAGACGGACAGAGTTACTTTCGCATTCATAATTTAGTATGGATTAACCTTTTGACCGCCACACGTCAAAAAATCAAAAACGTGCCCTCGGCGTCAAAATCTGTCATGAAGTCGAACCGTGGCGTGCTGGGCACATTTTGGTTTATCATCTATATGTCGCAGCCAACTGGTTAAATTAGCCGTTCAGTTAACTGCCTGGCCTTTAGAAGTAGTGCTCGCCTCGCTTCGCTCTCTCGGCTCGCACGCGGTTGATCACAGTTCTAATCTAACCTAACCCATTTGGTCGGGGTGCCCTGGCTTAGTTACTGCGACCAATTCGGCTCGCGCGTGATTGGTTACAGACTTCAAACCTAAACTGTAATTGAATATTATTCAGGCCGTTAGTTTAAAAAGGCTAGACGTTTAACTGAACGGCTAATTTAAGCAGTTGGCTGCGACATATACATGATTGTGGCGGTCAAAAGGTTAAAGAAAGCAATTACTGAAACATTTGAAGATTTAAAAAAAATTGCTATATCACATATAAATTGATTTACAACTTCTTATAAATAAAATTAAATTAAAACAAGCCTATATTGTTGTTTGTATTTAAATTAATTGACAAAAAAAATTGATAGTTGAAAATAGAGGTAAGAAAACTATTCGGTTGGTCTCCCCTCATAACAGCTTGAGGCTTTCCTTGTTTATGTCCTTTGCGGAACGTAGCCATTCTGGGACTGCTCCCTTTCCTCATCACCACTATAACCAGCCTATAATATTCCCACTGCTAGGACACAAGCCTCCGCTCTGTGAGAGGGAGTGGGCCATAATTCACCACGCGGGCCCAGTGCGGGTTGGCGGCTGCTTCCTATATGCACACCCATTGATTTCTTTTCATCAAAAACTCTTACAATTCCTATCGTTTCACTGTTAACTAATAGATACTTATTAATGAAACGGTTAGAGTTGCAAAAAGTGACACGTGCCGAAACGAGCCGTTGATAGAACACTTCCTGGCCGTCCGCACGTGCTACCGAAAGACAAAAAACTCACACCTGACTTCCATTTTCACATCGGAATGGAAAATTACAAAATAAAATATTCGTCTCAGCTTGTGATTGACTGGGACATAGTAAAGATTGTGTTTAAAAGGTTCACTTACGTAAGAGAAAAATGAACCTTATTTTTTTAAAGGCACACTCTTCTGTAGTGCTATATATTCTGTAAAAATTTAACTGTGATACCTTTTTACAATCAACTGTTTTTAACCTACATTTATTACGTATTGTAACAAAGGATTTTAGTATCAATAAAAGTTATTATTATTATTATGTGCTTTCGAACATTTGCCAAAGTCGAAATCAAATCATTTATTTCAAATAAGCACATAAAAAGCACTTTTTAACGTCAAAATTTACAAGAAAATAGAATGAAATTTGGCAGGAGAAGCCTTCTGAAATTACTTACCTCATAATCGTCACGGCGTGCACCTTTCTCAAATCTGTGTGGACACAGATATCTTGAACATGACCTTCGACCATTTCATAGAAAACGTCTTCTATTCCTACATTACCTATATACAAATAAATAAAATTGGAGTGTCTATTTGTAATATTAAAATAACCACTTTTTACTAAATGCATATGGATGTATGCGCGGTACGTAGGTATACCAAAATTTTTTTTTAACCATTTTTGTCTGTCGGTCTGTTTGTTCCGGTTAATCTCTGAAACGGCGGGACCGATTTTGACGAGACTTTCACTTGCAGATAGCTGATGTAATAAGGAGTAACTTAGGCTATATTTATTTTAGAAAAAAAATTAGGGTTCCGCGTTAAAAAATTAAAACGTATTTCGTCATGCACGCGAACGAAGTCGCGGCCACAGCTAGTTTGATATAAGTGTTGAATTTCAATCTTGGATATTTATTATGCACTGTTTTTCATTCCATACCAAATTGAATTTGTAAACGAAACTTTAAAAACGTTACAAAAAGTGTTTGAAACTTTAATTTTTTTGGAGCGAATTGTATTACAAAATTGTGTTGTTACCAATGGCTCTAACCTTGACCTTCTCAGTTCTGGGTACCAGATGAATTAATTTTTACAGATTTTTGAAGTAGGTTAGGAATGTAAGGAAAATTCCTATCGCTTAGAAAAGCAGATGAATACGCAGAAGCTTTTACTTATATTTTTTTTACCGTATTAAAGAATTTTCATTAGTTATTTAAGTTTTTGAGATGACAAATTTTCAAACATATAAAGCAATTGATTAGCAATATACTTCAAATTAATCCAGATGTGATTGACAGAGTGTGCAATTATATAGCAAGTCGCAGTCACCAGCCGGCTTACAAACACAATTAGAAAAGGCACATAAGTTACTAAAGTTTTCATGTAAATATAATTTTTATTTTAGTTGCTACATTTTAGCGTCTACAACGGCTCTTAGCTCTAAGCCTTGTTTTTACCTTGTTAACGCAAATAAATGAATATGAATATGCACATACACATAACATCACGCGTTGTTTCCCCAAAGGGTTAGGCACAGGTTTACCTACTTACATATTTCAGATCCGATTTAGCCAGGCCTTTTAAAGACCTATTTGCACTACACGATTTCTCGGGCCCTGCCCGTAGGAACAGGGTAGTGTAATAAGAAACAGGGAGTCAGGGTCCCTACACGGGCGACCGAGTTTACGACCGCCCCTGCTTCCCTTCCGCGCTGTCGATCGTGTAGTAGGCAGCCATTTTTTCACGTTTAGATAAAGTCAGCGCCATAATGCTAAACGTGGAAAGGTTTCCACGTTCGACTAACGACTGAAAGTGAGTTAAAGCAGGAAGCGAAAAAAAAAACTTTGTTGCTCAAAAGGTTACAGAGATTTTACATTGGCCCCAAACTAGGCAAGCCTGTATCTTGGCTTCTAACGGAGCCCTGACTAGTAGGCAGGGCCCGAGAAATCTTGTAATATAATAGGCCTTTCAGTCCCAAGTAATGAGGGCTGTTACGATCAACCGGACACAAATCCAGACTCCAGGGTGCTACTGAGAAATCATCAAAACAATATGTTTACTGCGGTTTAGATACTGTATGTAATACACATTTCAATTGTCTTTTCCGTCATTTTGACGCTGATCATCAGCACGGAATACTATAATCACTTGAATTTCAATGCAATTATCTCCGAATTCTATAGGAAAACCAATGACAAAACATTAGATGACTTAATAAAATCACTTTTGGGGTTTTCCTTGTTGACTTGTGTATAAATAGAGACAATTTATCTTTCACTAACCCTAATGACATTGCTAATGAATTAAATAACTATTTTATTGACATAATTGAAAATAAACCTCAAACTGACAAATATCCGCCTAATTATAATTTTCAAAATTTGACATCACAATCATTATTTATGACTCCCGTTTCAGCATCTGACATAAATAGAATTATCGATGACTTAAAAAATACGAATACTGTTGGTTATGATGGTGTGTCTACCAAAGTAATAAAATATGTAAAACAGATCATATCGCCTCCATTGGCACATATTATCAATATTTGTATTTGTGACGGTATCTTTCCAAATAGCCTAAAAAAAGTTATAATTAAGCCATTATTTAAACAAAATGACAAAACTGATGCAAAAAACTATAGACCAATTGCTAAGATTCCTATAATTTCTAAAATTTTTGAAAAAGTAATTTATAATTCGCTTTACACTTATTTTGAGAAATATAATTTATTTTGTGTGGAACAAAAAGGCTTTCGAAAGAAATGTGGAATAAATATGGCTCTATATGATTTACTTTCCACTATCATGTCATGTGTTGATAATAAAAATCCTGTTTGTGCTATTTTCACTGACATGAGTAAAGCCTTTGACTATGTAGATCATACACTACTTATACATAAATTACATGCTTATGGTATAAGAGGTAATGTCCTCGACCTCCTAAAATCATACTTAAGCAATAGATACCAGTGTACTGAAATAAGTAGATTATGTCCTAAAACTAAAATTGTAACCACTTCAATATCGAAACCAAGACTCCTAAAGTATGGCGTACCTCAGGGTAGCGTGATTGGACCGTTACTTTTCCTAATAGATATCAACGACCTCCCGAAGATGACACAACAAAAAATGGTTCTCTTCGCCGATGATAGCACAGCTATAATAGAATGCACTAATCCCAATAATTATGAAAACGAGATTAATGACTCACTAACAAAAATAATACATTGGCTTAATTGTAACAATTTAGTAATAAATTTAGATAAAACAAAAATCATGCAATTCCATCAACGTCGGGAAAATCCCATTATAAATTGTACTCATAAAAATAACAAAATAGAATCAGTTAATACTGCTAAGTTCTTGGGTATAATGGTGGACAGTAAATTGACATGGAAACCACAAATAGAACACCTATGTAAAAGACTGAGTAAATCTGCGTACGCACTCTATCAATTGTCTAAAAAGGTAAATATCAGCACGTTACTGACAGCTTATCATGGACTAGTCGCTTCAGTGCTTCGGTACGGAATTATATTTTGGGGACAGTCAACTGATAGAGAACTTATATTTAAGATGCAAAAACGCTGTATAAGATCTATGTGTGGATTAAAGACTACTGATAGCTGTGTACCATCCTTCAAATCACTGAAAATACTAACACTACCAGCATTGTATATTTTGGAATCTGCAATATTTATAAAAAGCAACCCCCACTTGTTCGAAAAAATGTTTGATATTAAAAGAAAGCCAATACGTGCTCAATATTTGTCACAGTTATGTAATATAAAATGCAAGACATCTTTAATGCAAAAGAGTTTTTTTGGCATTGCGCCAAAGATCTATAATAAAATACCAGACAATATTAAAAATATGCCTCTAGTAAAGTTTAAAAAAGCTCTCACATTATTGCTAATTGACAAATGTTATTATAAAATTGAAGACTTTTTAAATGATAATGTTAATTAATATTGAAATTCACTGTAAACCAACTAATTAATTCATTATGTTAAATTTATATTTTTTCTTTTATAATTGATAATTAACTACGCATGTTTCCACTAAAAATATTTGTATGTCAAAATTGACAAGACATAGCGCACTATTTAGTTATTAAGATCCATCTATCATCTATCCTATGTTTCACAAATAAATTGATTTGATTTGATTTGATTTGATTTGACAATATTATATACTCCAAAAATCGTGTGATGGATCACGTTATCGATAGACACGTTATAATTTTAAATTAACTCGACGACGGTTGTCGTTTTATGTGTTGCGTTGTTTTGTGCCGCTGTTGTGAGTAGTTCTGACTGCCGTCAAGGTACCTTAGAAAATCATCATAATGTTGCTTTGTTTGTACTAGTAACATTAAAACGAAAAAAAAAATATACTGAAGTATCTCTCTGCTAGAGTATGAAACATTGGAAACATATTCATAAGGTAAGCATATTAATCAGCCAGTAATGTTTCCACTGCTGGGACACAGGCCTCCTCTCTGTGAGGAGGGGCGTATACCACCACGACGGCCTAGTTGTGACCCGGTTTTTGGATGTCACGTCTTCGAATTTATTGTTCCAATTTTCTTCAGCGTATTTAGAGCAAAAATTACTCTAAGTAAAGTGCCGTCTGGGTTATAGAACCCACGACCACGACTCGTCGGGTCTGTTACCACTGAGCCACTACAAAATGCATATTGTAACAAGAAATTCTCTGCCTAAGTGTGCACACACGAGCGACACGCGTTGACGAGTACGGTGCTAAAAATTTTAACACCGTACTCGTCAACGCGTGTTGAGCCTCAAATACACGAGTGGCACGTTGTCGACTGTTGCAATTGCCTCTGTCATCAACGCATGTCGCTCGGGTATATGCACACTTTCATCAACTGATTCGACAACTACCGTCCATAAATTGTTGTCACGTCCGTCCTACTTAGACATCTTCTGTCTCTATCACACAATCGCATAGGACGTGATATCACGCTCAGGACAGTCCACTGATTTCATACAAACTTTCTATTGTCTGTATTGTTTGATATCAAATAAAATATCTGCCTACTGTTTAATAATAACAAGGTAGCATTAGCACGGTTTCTATTCTGTCTTATTATCTCGACGCCAGACTGTTATCAGGTAATCAGATTAAGTTTTTTTTTAATTATACCTAAGTGCGGATTATAACGATAACGATACTTTGCCGGGAATTACATGAAACTCTTTGATTATAACACATTCAAGTACTGTTAGTGTCATCGTTTTGGAATATTGACCATGACAACTCTTGAACGCGGCTCTGAACGCGTTTAGTTTTATTGACACTGAAAAATTCAACACAATTCAACAAACAGGAACAATATAAAATTCTAACGCGCTTGCAATCGAACGTGAGTGAAAAAACTCACACTACGACCGTTTACACATTATGCCGTGGCTGCGGAATTCAAGGGTGACTGATGCAGTGCAGCATAATGTGAAATGTGTCACAGATTAAACGCCCGTAACCTATAGTTGTCGGAAACAATAGCTGTCACCGTAGCCAAAATCGGCATGGAATCATTGACATATATATTACTTTTGAAATCATTGCATGGGATATATTATATATTATCTATATTTATTTAACTGGAAGCCGACCCCAACATAGTTAGGAAAAGGCTAAGCAGATGATGATGACCCATATTTATTTAACAGTAACCGTTTTTCTTCTTCTTCGTGTCGCTGACACGACTTTTCTCAGATCTTGTTGGTCCAAAACTTCACCATTTACACGGCGTCATCGGTGGCAGCGCAGAGGTCACTTTGACTTCAATGTTTTGGGGCACAGAGGGCAGGATAGAAGGTGGAGCATGGTTTGCGACATAGCTCCACATCCACACGCCTGCTGCCGTTTCATCGAGGTAGCCCCTTTAACAAAAAAAACTTTAACAGTTTGGCGTTACATCTTCCCACTTGTAAAGTAAACATAAAAAACCAGTAAACATAACAGGCACTAGACACTACCTCTGCCCAAAAAACCCCACAATTCGACAACGGCCTTGAAAAACACCTCAAACACTTACGGCTGCATTAAATCACCCATCCGTAAAACTATTCTACGAAACACGTAATAAATTATTTATATGTTTATTTAGTCACGTCCCTCACTGCATACGAATGTCCGAATAGACAAACAAAAGAAAAACGTCATAGATTTCCACTGGCGAGACATAAAATTTAACAAGGGCCACGAGTGGACGGTAAATGGGCTATTCTTAAGGGCAATTGAATAGGTGTATTGAACTTTGTTAGGGTTTGAGAATCGGGTTTGGATGTGACAGGCCTATTTCTAGATTTTGTAATGAGATCTTTTATCTTTTTTATTATTATATTACTCTTTGACTCTTCTTATGATGGTCGGAATAAATTAAGCGTAATAAATCAAGTCAGAAAGCAGTGGTGGTGGTGGTAAGTGTCGCGACTTACGAGTTGTAGGTCGTAGGTTCGAACCCAGACAGGCGCTTTACTTTATGTAAATTATTTTATCAAGACTTGCTTGCTGGATTGTTCTAGAACCAAAAATTCAAAGACACGTGACGTCATCTACCAACCCGCGTGGTGGATAACCGGGTACTCCGTATCCAATTAATTATTATTATTTTAAAAACTCATGTTAGACGTGAAGTGTTTAGGGCACGCCGCGATAGCGGCGGTAAGGCCCCTCTTTGAGGAGTGGCTAGAGAGGCGTCACGGCGTCCTCACCTACCGCCTGACGCAGGTCCTCACCGGACACGGATGTTTCGGGAGGTTCCTGCACATCATCAGGCGGGAGGAAACGCCCGGGTGTCACCACTGCGAGGATCGCCCAGAGGACACGGTGGAGCATACGGTGGAGGTCTGTCCCGCTTGGGCAGAGCACCGCCGTGTCCTCGTAGAGGCGATCAGCAGCGGCGGCGACCTCTCGCGCCCGGCCCTGGTCCAAGCCATGGTCCGGGGCGAGAGGGAGTGGGAGGCAGTCACCTCCTTCTGCGAAGCAGTCATGCTACCGAAGGAGGTGGCGGGATGGGCGAGGGAGAGAGCGGAGAGAGCCGCCCGTCCCAGCCGCCGCGGTAGACGCCCCGGGCGTCGGGAGCCGCGTGACGACTCCCGGCCACCGTAGGCACGGGCCTGCGGACGGCGAGTAATGGGTAGCTCGCCGTCCGATCAGGACCAGGCCCGTGCCGGACGGCGCGTATGTATTCCACGGTAAGGAGGGGCCCGACAGGGCCGAAGCCTGCCGGGGCAGCGGGATTGTCCGAAAGGGTTACCGCTGCCCCGAAACATAAAGGGCTAAGGAAGGAACACGGATGGGTTTTAGTCAGTAAGAGTCTGACACTCCCTTCCGCCCCACCCAGAGCGGGAGGGGTCATTTGATGATTTCCCATCCCTAAAAAAAATAAAAAAAGACGCGTAGTGTTTGACATAGCTGCCATTATTTAAAAATCAAAGGAAAATCTCCTTTGATTGACTCCTTTGTTCATACATTTAAGAATGTTTTACCATTTGCATATTGTTTAAGAGTTTTCAAATAGGCCTCTTCTGAGCTTGCTTGTTTCATCATAGACCTTATCCATCGCTTTTCACCGCGAGATTGAGGTCACGAGCAGGCTCGATTTACAATTTAAAAAAAATCGTTACCTAATCATAGAAATGGATTTTGTATCAGAACACTAAAATAATAAAAATATCCTGTACCTACTAAACCTATACCTCTTTTCTAACCAGACAATAATAACAAATATTTTCGCCAAACGAAGGCACGTATTTAGCACTGATTAATTAACTGATTACTAGTCATTGAAGCACGCTTACCATGCATGCTCGTCATTATGTCTTCTGATTATTCATCATCATCTGCTTAGCCTTTTTCCAACTATGTTTGGGTCGGCTTCCAGTCTAACCGGATGCAGCTGAATACCAGTATTTTGCATGGAGCGACTACCTATCTGACCTCCACAACCCAGTTACTGGGTAATACGATACCCCTTGGTAAGACTGGTTGTCAGATTTTCGGGCGACGTCGGGTAACGGTTTCGGGTAACGACTGTCAAAGATCCACGAATGACAACCTCGACCGACGTCTTAACGTGCTTTCTGAGGCACGGAGGGGTCTTGGTATGTAAAGATGGTCACCCATCCACGGACAAACCGCACAAGAGTAGCTTAACCTGATCGATCGACCCGTGAGGCTGTTATTACTTAGCCACAAGCCCCTCTATAGTCGAGACATAAGCATGACATTACAAAAAAAAAACATGAAACCAATGTGTTTAGTTTCAAGCAAGCTGTCTCATTTTTAGACCAGCTATTTTATAAATGGTGTAGGTACCTACTATCATAATAATATAATCAATACCTAGTAGTCCATTAATAGTGCAAAACATTTTTTTGGCAGCGTTTTATTTATGAACCGGTCAGACATGAATCCGTTTTTAACATTATTTGTAGTGAAACATAATCGGTTGGCTGATTTTAATCTTTATGAGACATCTATCTATCCATCAATATCCATCTATCTCTATAACATATTATAAAGTCGCTATTCGTGTCTGTCTGGGTGACCGCGTCGTTCTACCAAATTATTTAGATTTTGTTATTATTTTCACCACCATTTAGAGAATTTATTCCGGAAGGTTTATAAAACATTTTTTTTTTTATTGTTTAATATTATGCTTGCAAATATCAATGTTTTGTCAAATTGTAAAAACCTGGCTGGAAACTTATGTAAATAATTAGGTACTATATTAGTAGTTTTATACTTTATATTTATCATCGTCACGTTAACAATTATAAAAACGCAAAATGTATGATTGAACTTGGTGTTGTCAGCTAGACATTTACAAATACAATATCAGAATTAATCGGTAGACATTTTTATCTTATCTTAATAGTAATATTAATCTTGCGGCCAAAAGTGACACATCGATGTCAAACAGACGACTGGGGAATAACCTGAAGAACATAGGCAGTTGCATTGACCGTAAAAGTACGACCACATATCAGGCCCATGGCCATTGAATCCCATCACAAAAATTTTACGTAGGATGGCGGGACGAGCTGGATAGGTTCTGTCAAAACTGCAAGGAGGATGAGCGGCCTCGCGAAAGATGGAAGGACTGGAGAGAGGCCTTTGTTTGCAGTGGGACACAGTAGGCTAATAAAAATAACAATAATAAATGCCCTTCGTGGAATGAAAATAATATTAATAAACTATTCCACCAAACTGCACTTAACAATTTGTTTCAGTGCTGCAAATAGAACAGCTCAGTTGCCGTTCGGTCTGGTGCAGTTGAAATCGGTGCTCTAAGTGGAATGTGCAGATTTGCTAAACGAAAAAAAGGGGGTAAGTATCGTAGCATTAGTCATTCTATGGTGTCTGCCTGCCCCGATGAGAAGAAGGTATGAATTTATGCATGTGCGGGTGTGTACAAATACAGGGTGTTAGGGACATCGATGCACAAACTGTAAAAGTCCTCCGGACCGTATTTCGGCCACGGCGACCAATCTCAATGGAGACTAGCCTTCGGCGCAGGAAATATTATAGTGTACAAATGAGCGCGCAGACTGGTGCACTCCCTCTTACCTCACTCTCATAGTCCGATGGGACGGCAATCCGACACGACCGGAGAGAGATCAGGCGCACGACCAACTTAACGTGCTTTCCGAGACAGGGGTCTTCACACCACCAACTTCCAAACTCCGGGCTGTTACTAAGAAATTCTTAATGGAAAAACTCAATAACACTTTAAGACCAATGGGGCAGCCATTGGTCTTGTGGTCGCAAGCGCGTCTGCTGAGCGTGGGGTCCTGTGTTCGATTCCAGGGTCGGGCAAAGTGCAAACTGTAACCATGAGTTCAGCACATGATTTTAAACACCTTAAATTTATAGTCGATTATAAAAAAAAAATCAGCTGTCTCATTGCCTACGCGGTCAAAATGTATAGAATAGCAATTTTTGTCCAGAATCATGCACGGAATCCACGGTAACAGGTAGCGTATGTCCCTCCTCCCTGTAAACTCAATACCGTGTTCAATATATTCGAAAAAATTTATCATATTAACGGAATATTTTCTGAGCTACGGATTTAGAAAATATTGATAAATTTATATTACGTAAGTGTTTTTCTTTGAGGATTAACAGAAGGTATGGAGATTGCAAAATGTTATCTTTTGTAATATTATTGACATAATATACAAAGATAAAGATTAATCAATAAAAAGTTCCATTACGATTTGTTTTTTTTTACTGATAAGGTAACGGAAAGGTTGCGAATATTGCGACAATTTTGTTAATTGATCAAGCAATTATTCAATATATTGCAGGCCATTATTGAATTAGTTCACAGTTCGTTTTTTGGTTGGTTGGTTGCAGGGTAAACTCCTCCCTCTCCCTTTTTCACACAATTCTGTCTTTTGCGACTCGATGGCCAGTCCTTTCGGTAGGAGTCAAGCTCGCAGCTATAAATCTAGGTGTACCTACTCGTATATGATTTTTGCAAATTATATCTACCGTGAATCAACAAACGTAAGGTATGACGCCCCCAGCCTAGGTGGAACGACAATCTTCGTAACGTAGCTGGTAGCATCTAGATAAAAAGTAGCCGAGGATTGAGTAGAAAAGCGTGCGTTTGCGCACTTTTATAATTTCTAACGTGACGATGTTATCGTGGACGCCCACGGCATCATGATAACTCAGAAAAGTTAAATGTGTAATATGATAAATTATAGAAGGGCACATTGGAGAGGGTCGATGTGCAGCAGTGACTATTACGAGAGGATGATGATGACTCAAAAATGGAAATATCAAGAATTATAGTTTTGGGATGAATGAAGAAGCCTCCTCGTGTAGCGCAGTTTGTTCCGCCAGTTACTCAACTGAAACGAGCGCACGGCGCATCTCAAATGGCATAAAATGATAGTGATGACGATCAATCATAAATGAGCGGATGAAAAGATAAAACAATAATTCGATAGAAGTGAAAGAAGGCAATCTCCTCTAAACAACCACACAGGAAATTCATCCATTATGTAATATTAAAATAAATATTTCAATTCCAGTCCCAGCATAGGAACAGCCGTATATATATGTGACGAAAACGTGATCACCTAATTCTATTCACTACAAACATAGAATAATCTATGCAGATCGAGACACACAAACCTTTAGAGGCACCAGCATAGACTGCCAACCGGCGGTAAACGGAACGAGCATTGATGACCATGCTAATTGTCAGACTTTCGGGCTTCTGGCGTCGCATAACGACTGTCAAAGATCTACGAATGTCAGCCGGGACCAACGGCATAACGTGCTTTCCGAGGCAAAAGTCTTGATATCACGAACCGACGCGACGGCAGGCGTCCCCGTGCGGCTGTTATCATTAAGCCACGTTCCTATCAACTTGAGAGGCTCAAGTCACATTGATACTTGCGAGGTTCAAATCTATTGTACTCGACGATCAGATCCTAGACTATGTTTATCTTTTTGCTATGCGCTTCGTTGGTACTTGAATTATGTTGCTGAATTGTTTTAGTTCAGGTGCCGGTAGTAGCAATGCCTGAGGGCCTGCTCTGTGGTGCAGTTTTAAAAGCTATCAGAACATTATAATTATTTGCAAAATCTCCGCATATCGGTAGACGTCGCGTTGGAAGGCCTCAACAAGGTGGACCGATGACCTTGTGAAGACGATGAGAATCCGCTGAATACGAGAAGCACAGAACCGGCCAAAGTGGCGATGTTTGGGAAAGACCTCCGACCTCCTCCATCCGAAAACATCCAACCATCAATCAATCACTATCTTTCGGATGAACTGTCAACTTGTCGTCTGACTGCACTCCACACATCGTGTTTAACTTTATTAATATTAATCACAGTCGATATGCCGCGGTGACCTTGGCCGTGACCCAGGAGAACACGTCAAACAGGATGAAAAAAAAATTGGTTTGACCGACGTTTGTCGAGGTTTTAAAGGTGACTTCATTATTATAATTCTGTTTGTCGTCAAAATCATAGGGGCTATAAACAGGATACGGCATACTCAATGATATGCTATTATAATAATTGCATATTGAATGATGATGGCCGTCTCACTTCTTTGCCAAAAAAAGACAGAAATTATACGAGTATTTTGCCGATATCAGACGCTTCACTCGAATGAATGGTTCACTCGATTGAAGGTTAATTTTTGTAATTCTATGTACTCGTATGTTCGTAGCGAGTGAAAAATTCCCTAGTACCTAAATCCAATATCGTTGGATCGGTTCACTAATGAATTTATTTTTCACTTAGAATTTATTTTGGGCTCAGAATTTCCATTTGAGTAAAATGCCGAATGAAAAAATTAACGAAAAGTGAAGCTTCTGTTAGGGGGGCTTTACATAACTGCCAATATAGGCTAACTGTGAATAAACAACAATTACCTAGTGTCAACTATAGATAATTAGGTACCAACTACATTATTCCAAATCACCTTTTTTCGGTTACCCCAAAGTCGAGCAACAATGTCAAACCAAACTTTTATTTAAAGCAACTTCAAATTGCATTTGTCCCCTATACACGTGACCCACATCCCGACCTCATCTGACCCCATTCTATAAAAAACTAACTGCAAATTACAAAACTACTTCAAGCCACCCTAGGCAATCATCGACTGGGGCATTTTTCTAGCAGTAATCATAACTTTTACCCTCCCTAGGGCGTGGGCAGTGCATTTAGATACACGTGCTCAGGTCAAGTCAATGAACTGTGCTCTTTTCAGGGTTCCGTACCCAAAGGGTAAAAACGGGACCCTATTACTAAGACTCCACTGTCCGTCTGTCTGTCTCATGAACCGTGATAGCTAGACAGTAGAAATTTTCACAGAATGTGTATTTCTATTGACGCTATAACAACAAATACTAAAAACAGAATAAAATAAATACTTAAGGGCGCTCTCGTACAACAAATGTGATTTTTTGCCGTTATTTTAAATGTAGTGTTTAATATTGTATGGTGATACGGAACCCTTCGTGTGCGAGACCTACTCGCACTTGGCCGGTTTTTTTGCTTACACGTGTTTTTCAAGGCTTCAAACGGGATGCCTGGGTGTTGTTGTTAGCTTGTGTTGATATGAAGAGAATGATAAATATGCGAGGGTGTTGTGGCTATTTTTCATGGCATTTATTTTAGGGAACCTGAAAAGGTAAAGGCGACAGATTGGTTTTGGAAAACGGAGAACCAATGGCTGTGCCTTCCATTTGGAGAGGTATATAGGTTGTAAAAACCCTTCACGAATCCTGGGAGCCTAAAAAGGTCACTTTGGCAGAATCATAAAACAATTCATATCACGCAATTTCATCTGTATGACAGTTTTGTTTTGTAAAATGCTATATGTACACCTCTGCCTAACCCTTCAGGGATGTATAGGTGTGAAACTGTCAAACAGATGAATTGCGTGATATGAATTGTTTTATGATTCTGCCAAAGTGGCCTTTTTAGGCCTCCTGTACATCAAACAAAGTAACTTTGTGCCAAAATAATTACTGAGAAACGACTTTTATTTTTGGTGTGAGAATCCGCTGTCTACGGTTACGGTAGCGCGCAATGTAAGGGCTCGTTCCCACGACAAGATCCCCTTTTTTTCGGGTACGGGTTTTTGCAGGATACCGTTTAGTAGTGTACGTGTTTAAATATATACGAGTATAAATTCACACAAGCATCCTGTTTGCAGTATTTGGCGAAAAACCATCCATCCGAACTCGCAAAACATTGTGCTTATTTTTTTTTTTTTTTTATTTGCTATTGGGTGCATGCAACAGTGCAGGAATCGTAGGAGTATTTATTGTAAATGTATAAACACGTAAACTTGTTTTCGTTAAATGAAAAAAAGCCTATAATATTTCCGTAACCACGTGTGGTTCAAAACCGGTCAGGTGCGATTCAGACTCGCGCACAGAGTGTTCCGTGCAAATTTGTTGGTAACTGTATGATTTTTTTCCTTTAATTGTGCTTCATGACATTACTTCTTGCCAAATTTCATGATTCTAGGTCAACGGGAAGTACCCTATAGGTTTTGATTCTCTTGCGAGTGTCAAAATATACGGCATAAACGGAACATAAACGCCCGTGTCTTTTGCTTGCGTTGTCTTAAAAAATTGTTTTATTCACTGCTTCAGGGGATTGCAGCTCAGCGTATTTAATATTAATTTCAACTTGATAACTCCACGTGTTCCTGAGAAAAAGGGTCTTCTTATCTTCTTATAAGGGTTCCGTATTTCCTTTTGAGGTACGGAACCCTAAAAATGATCACAATAACGCAAAAAACAAGTAAATCTCGGCTTCGTTAAGGATATTTTTATACCAGTTATAAGTTGACCAGAATACTGTTCTTATTAGACTGAAATATAAAATTTATGGATTCTTACCCCCTTTACTAATAAACGTTGTATAGCGTCTGTATAGTTACACAACGCTTTGTCTTCTTCTTTCGAAAGTCAAATTACTGACGACTGAAAGACAGAAATCGGTGTGTAACTATTAATCTGATATAATACGTTTATTAGTAAGGGGGTTAGATGATAAGGAAACAATAAAATGTGTTTTTTTTTATTCGCTGATTTGAATCAAATAATTGTCCTAATATAAGTAGGATTAAGAATATTAGTGATAAATAAAACAATACTGTCCTACAGGGTGGCAGGGACATCGAAGCGCAACCTGAAGGCCAATTCTCGTAATTTAAAAGGTTCTATATCTAGTCGCGGTCTCATCTCGGCGACAAACTAATGTCAAAATGTAGGGAAATTAGAGGTATTTTGGACAGATTGAGACTGAGATCAGACTCGGAACGATCTTAAAATTACGAGAATTGCCCCTCAGTTAGGTACCATGCATTCAGTAGGCCAATTCTCGTAATTTAAAACGTTCAAAATCTAGTCGCAGTCTCATCTCAGCGACAAACAAATGTCAAAAACTTGTCAAAATGTACTGAAATTTGAGGTATTTTTGACAGATTGAGACTGAGATCAGACTGTGAACGTTCTTAAAATTACCAGAATTGCCCCTCAGATATTATTCTGAACACCCCAGCTTTGAAATTTTTCATCGAAAAAAATATGTTTTGACCGTGTAGACTGCACTTTTCTAGGAAGAACAGCATTTTTTTTTTTTATAACCGAATAAAAATGTGTACGCTAGGGCGTCTAGAATCATGAGCTAATATTAATTATGGTTACTATTTGTACGTCACCATGTATATTAGAGAATAACACTAACGTAATCATGTTGAAGTAAATAGAACATGAAACGTTTATTTTCACTTGACTGTACTTACCTGTCATAAAGAGTAACCTAGCATAAAATTGGATAAGAAAGATATTAAAACAGAAGAAGAACTAGCAGGGGATCGAGGAGGGGGGGGGGGGGCTCCGGGGATCAAACCGGAATAAATCATGTCATGTCATTTTATTGCCCAAATATCCGCCAGCAAATAGGCAATTTCCTGCCTATTTCCCACATTTAGGGTAAACTGGTAGGAAGAGATTTTATAGCTTGTTAAGCTTTGGTTTTTTTTTTTGCTGAATGGGCCCTCTCTTGACCTCAATCACGCCTAATGGAAAGCGATGGATGAGGTCTATTATGAAACGAGCGTACCCAGAAGATGCCTAAGGCACTGGAACTCAAACGCCACGCATCGACGAAACACAGGGTGGTCGCAAACCAGGCGGGCGTCAGCCCTAGCACCGCAAGGGAAGATCAAAATAAGGTGTTGGGTGTGACTGCCCAGGATGCGCCGAGCGCTCGGTTCAGTTGAGTGACTGGCGGAACAAACTGCGCTACACGAGGAGGCTTCTTCATGCATCCCAAAAAGCATCCCATGCATCTAGGAAAGCGGTTCCATCATATTATAAGCCGTCATGAAAATCTGTCATTTACACCAGTATTTGACATTGAGTCAAACTCCGCTGCCCAAAGATTTAAATCACTAGATTTGCTCTCACTGTCCTTAGTCAAAGTGCTCATACTGAGAAGATTGAGCTCACACACTAATAAATAACGTTTCCATGACCATCAAGTCAAGTCACTGCGTCATTGTGTATCAGAGGTGTCAAATGAAACAGAAATGCAGTATCTTTACGAATCTAACGATTTAAATCTTTGCCACTGTCATCATTTTCATGCTACGGCCTTTTGGAAAACCATAGCTTTAAAGAACATCGTGTGCTTTTGGTACTGCAGATTTTCAAAAAACGGGAGAAATATTGCTATCATCACCGACCCATAGGATTCTACTGCTGGACATAGGCAGGCCTTGTCAATTTTTTATTGAAGTTATAGAGGTTTATATAGAAAGAAAGAAAGAAAAACTGTTTATTCTTATTATGAGGAACAAGGTGTCAAGTTCACTCATCCTCCATAGAAAAGGGAGGATCCTCCGAACAGATGGCTGTTGTGTTTGATGGGCTATTGCCGGCAGTTGATGTCGGGACATTATTATGCTAGTTGCGCGGTAAACTGCTGTGTGATTTTGCGTGCCGTCAGTGAGATGCGTACTAACAGTCCTATCTCATTTTTTAGCTGTTTGAGTTAGGACAACTACATCTTTCTATTCGTGATTCTTTTCATTTTTCAGAGTATCACAAAGACTTCCCAGTAGTTTTATTTTTATTATTATTTGGATTGGGTTTGCTCTTGACTCTAGTCTAGGTCAGAGGTGACAGAGACAGAGTGGCCGATGAAGTGAGCTTACCCAGAAGCCGTTATCTCTTTTATTTCTTATCTCTGAATCTATATAGTATACAGTCATCCGTTTTGCATAATTCGAATCGAAAATCCCATGCAGGAAATCTCGCTAACAAAGGTCAAAGCTCTCAGAATTTTCTCCACAATTGACCGGTTTATATTTCTGCTTACCAAACTTTAGTTATTAGCTCAATGGTTGGTAAAGTTTGCTTAATATGGTCACAGCGAGCTTGTAATAAAAAATTCTATTGGCCGAGCAACGCGACGCGCGACGCCACAATTTATTGTCACTGTGCTTAGGCACACGACGCACTGAAGTTCATGTTTTCAGTCGAAATATTATTTTTATTTTAGTTAGCTGACCTACATTTGAGGTCCATAATTTAGAAGGTAACTGGCCTCACACGACCCTCCGTCCATTATTTGTTACAAACAAATTAAAATTACGTGTTTTCTCGCATTGTTCAAAAAGAGACTGTGATCTCTGAGTTTGTTTCAGCCTTTTTTCTCAGAATAGTCAGATAGGAAACGCCGACCACATCTAGTTAAAAAAAAATGTGATTGACGTGTAAAGATGTTTATATAAACCTACATATAGAAAATAAATCATTTATCATTTAGTGTTTTGTTGTGAACTTTTCAAGTTAATTACTAAGCAGGGGAGGACCTAACTACATAACACACTAACAGCCTACTGTTGGTGTGTTACGCAATTACCCCGCTGATAGTACCCATTCCTAAATGGGTTTCATTTTGACAGTACAACAACATTTTATTGCGTTATTTACGTTGTTGAGCAGACACATTTTCGAACATATAAAGCAATGGATTAGCAATATCCTTCAAAATTATTCAGATTGTGATTGATAGTGTGTTAGGCAATTATGGTGAAGGTTGTACAAGAACAGATTGGACAGTAACCTCCAAACTATACATGTCCCTGTATCTTGGCAGTTTTTAGGGTTCCGTACCCAAAGAGTAAAAACGGGACCCTATTACTAAGACTCAACTGTCCGTTTGTCTGTCTGTCTGTCACCAGGCTGTATCTCATGAACCGTGACAGCTAGACAGTCGAAATTTTCACAGAATGTGTATTTCTGTTGCCGCTACATTCTGTGAATTTGTTGTTATAACAACAAATACTAAAAACAGAATAAAATAAATGATTTTATATAATGATTTTTTGCCGTTATTTTATATGATAGTGTTAAATATTGTATGGTGGTACGAAACCCTTCGTGTGCGAGTCCAACTCGCACTTGGCCGGTTTTTTTTAAACTTAAATAAGTCCCACCAACCCGTTAGGTAATATTTCTGTAGCAAGTTATTAACCAGACATATTTCTAGATTATTGTTATAAATGAACGCAAGCATATTGTGAAGTGTTTAAATTCCGAAATGGCAGATACAAGATAATATTAAAGTTTATAGACAGGAAACGCGTTACACTCGTGTAGAACTTCATGTTTCTGGGGTCTTCTCTCTAATTGAATCAACGAAGATACGGGTACCGTGGAAAAGTAGTTGATCTGTCAAAACCTGTGACAAGTTAAATTTTTCGAATGGGCAAAAATACATCGTGAACAGAGACAGCTGTCAAATCGTGTTGTCATTCATTCTTAGTTCGGGCTCCAAACTAATCTTATGCCTGTAGGTTATACGGACTAGGGCATGCCCGTAACTTCGGCTGGAATTACGGATTTCATGCTTAGTGAGTAAAGCCCTAGAACCTTAGAGGAATATTAGCCTAGTTTAAATGACTGTAATATAAATAAAAACAAACGACGGTCGCAGTTCGCAGATGCTGTCAAACGGCGCGTGATTGACCTCAATTTGGACTCTGAAGCACCTCATTGTTTTGTGTGTTTATTTTCACACTGATTGGGTTTGCACCAGAAAATCGCCCATTTTCTTTATTTTTCAGAAAATTAGGCTCTGCTTGAACTTACAAGGGATCGTCCAGGAGAGTTTAACCTTTTTTGCCTCCTTTACAGAAAGCCAAAGCTTAATTATCAGCCTTAGTTGTAGTGTATGTACTTGTCTATCATCTTGTCATCCACGTTCCATCAGATAGACCAGCGGTGTCATAGCGCAATACACAAACAGTAGCAATGGCTTTCAATATGACAGTTTAACAACCTACATTGCGTTATTTACGTTGTTGAGCAGACAAATTTTTCGAAATATGAAGCAATGAATTACAAACTTCCTTCAAAAGGTTTCAGATTTTGATAGTGTATTACGCAATAAAGGAAAAAATATAACCAGTGCGCAAACTGTAACAATAAATCAGCTTATGATTCTAGACAGAGTAGAAATTTATAGTCGGTTATAAAAAAAAATCTGCTGCTTCATAAAAAAGTGTAATACTTATACGGTCAAAAATTTCAACGCTCTAGTGTCTAATATCATAAATATATGCTGAATTTATGTTTACAGTTTGCGCACCGGTATAAGTTTTTTTCCTGTATACTTAGTGTGCAGCAGCCAGTTTTCCATTATACTTCTTCAAATTGTTCAATCCAATCTAGACCTTATTCCAACACAGTCCAGTTACAACCACATCCGTTTAATACCTATAAAAACGCCATAAAGTGGATCGTTACACGTGGAGGATATTCACGTGAACATCTAAACGAGAGTCGGTTCGCTGTCTTTAGTGATATCGATGATACTAATATATTATGGTATATGAAAAACATCGTTTTGTACGCGTGTATTGATAATCCATGTAGGTAATTTGTAAGAATCTGTTTTACGAAAACAATTTTTGTTCCCTGTTTCTTCTTTATTGGCATCTGGCAGTTAGACCTAGAATGTGGGCTCCTTAACTAGATATTCCTGTGGTGTCTTAACAAATTGAGGTCCTCAGTCAAACAAACTAAATTACTACTCGCGAACGGCATTCCTGAGGCTACTCAGCTTAGGGCGTCGGTGGTAGGACAGCAAAGAGCTGGCTGGTGCGGATTGAGATTATATTGAGACGAATACGTTAAACTTAAAGCTACAGGATACCTACCACGAGCTCTTAACGCGATCTACTTTAGGACCTAAACTGAACTGTTCTTCTAATTCGTACCATGACGTCAGTTTAACGATTCAATTTAGGCCGTGCCATCTGGATACCTACCACGAGCTCTTAACGCTCATTCACTTTCAACGATCCAAATGCCGCTGAGCGTATTGGACGTCATGGTACGACTGTGAGCGATGCAGTTTAAGAACCTAAACTGAAAAGTCTTGCTTTTGAATCGTTTTTAAATAGATCATGGTAGGCCTCCAGATAAGCGGCTCGAGGAAGAGTGGCATTAGCGGTAAAAGTAGTTTTGGAAACTGATACTTGTTTATCATTTTGTCATCCACTTTCCATCAGATATACCAGCAGTGTAATACACAAACATTAGTACTGGCTCTAATTTTGACAGTTCAACAACATTCATTGAGTTATTTACGTTGTTGAGCATACACATTTTTCGAACATATGGAGCAATGGATTAGCAATAAGCTTCAAAATGATTGAGATTGAGATTGATCGTATGTTAAATTTAATTAAGGTGCAGGACAGGAATAAAGTAAAGTGGAAATAAGTTATATATAACACTTTCTGTAGCAATATAACCTATTTAATAATTCGGAATTTCAGGAGTAGCATTTGAGAAGTTAGTCACCCTTTTACGATGTCCACTAATATATTCGTAGTTCATTTTCAGTAAAAGCATTCAAAGAGAAATAAACAATCTATGATAGTAGACAAACAACTAGATTTAAAACTGTGTTGTTTTAGAAACTTCTGGTCTACAGTAACAGTATCGTGTTCCTAAGAAACTTCCAGGCTTCGGTTATCGTCATAATTAATATTAACGTTTTCCACAATGTGTTAATCCAACGTGCTTAGATCCAGTGCCAAATTCTATGTCAATTTGTATACCTAGATTTCAGCCTATTTTACTGCTTTAGCCGCTAATTTGTCACGGAAGTTCTGGACACACCTTTTCCGCTATTTATATCAACTATAAGTATTCACTAGTTTGTAACTAGTCAAAACCTTTCCTTGTCCAGCAACTACATATTAATTAACTGTATTACTTCACTCGACTTCGACTATACGTTATTTGGATGTTCCCATAATTTTACAGTGTCATACATTATCAGGTTTTTTTTTATTTTACCACAACACTTATAGTCAGAATGCAAAAAAACTGGACAGTAGAAAAACAGAAAGCCTATAACAAACCTAACCTGAAAAATCTACATCTACACTAATATTATAAAGAGGAAAACTTTGTTTGTTTGTAATGAATATAGGCTCAAAAACTACAGGACCGATTTAAAAAATTCTTTCACCATTCGAAAGCTACATTATCCACGAGTAACATAGGCTATATTTTATTTTGGAAAAAAATAGGGTTCCGTAAGATATTTGGGTTTTTCGGACACAAGGTGTAAAAAATCAACAGAAAAGTTACTTATTTTGCGTACGCTGCCTAAACTATAAAAGATAGAACAATAAAATGTTCTAATTAATTGTAGATCTTATAAATATCTACAAAAAAGTCTGCGACACACTATACCTATCTATGTCGAGTGAGGCACAACAACCTTTTTTTTTTTTTAATCTTGAATATTCTTTGGACTACATTTTTAAACGCGTTTATTTTACTCATGCTATTAATCCTTATCAAAATAAATTATTTCATCACTAAGTACAGTTTATGTAGATAAAATTTGGTCTTTGAATGATTAAAATTGGACGTTTGGTTTTGAAGTTATGGCGAAATTAAAATATTACGATCACATTAGTAGGAATTGATTTACGAAAAGAATGTTTTACGCATGGGCAACTTTACGTTGCCCTATCACGGGTCGGGTCTCCCGACCATCAGTATATTTTGTTACCTGAAAATAATTTAACGTCAAATGTTGTTTATAGAGAAGCTCTACAATAACCGCTTTAATTATCTATCCTAAAACAACGGGTTGCGCTCCGGGACTGCCGGCAGAAGTGAAAACTTAGTATTAATTACATTTAAATATTTTCATCATTAAGAACTTTAACATACACAGAAAGACAATCTGTGCAGCCTGCGGATAATGACTGCGTCGTCGATGTTACTGTCGGTGTCTGTGAATTGACCTGGGAATCATTTTGCTGACCGTGTCTTTCCTGGGTAGGCTTTTTGCAGCGGTAACCGACATCCACGCGGGCGGAGCCGCGGGCGACCGCTAGTAAATTAATATAATTATATAGAAATGAATATCATACATAGGTACTTATATCTATAAGAATGCAACAACGCAATAATATAACAACAACAAGCAAAAACAATACAACAGCAACAACAACAATTTGTATAGAAAGCTAAAATATCAAACGCTTTGCGCCAATCCAACCGTCGCTATAGTTACCGCTTTGGCGCCAGATCTCCACACTTACCTCGAACTACACTTTGATTGACGTGAAACATATCTATCATCTGCAACTGTCCACAAGTCTAATGACATTCCTCATGGATGCCGTCACCAGACGCTCCTCGAACCGCTGTAATGCGACAATTTCCTATATCTTTAAGACCATGAGATGTCTTTAATCTCAAAATAGAACATATATGTTTTTGCACGAGGCTGGAATGTGACATTAGATGAATGGTATCAAATTCATCTTACAGTCGTCATTTCTAGGATGTGAGCTGAAATTACATATTTCAGCTCTGAAGCATAATCTGAAGTCCCTTTCTGAATTTTGTTTTGTTGTAGTAAACTAACCGACAACCTATCATAAGGTTGTACCTACTTAATAAGGCTACTGTAGCCCATTAGCGATACTTCATCAACACTATTATACTTCACCAACAAGATACTTCACCAACCCTAAAAACAAACTTGAAAAGTGTCATGTTACTGTAATTGCACGGTTGCTTACAACGTGGATTCCTGTCAATGAACTTCCTCCTCCTCTTGTGTGTTCCTGGCCTGTGGATTTTGTATTTTGTGTTTCATGAACTGTGTCCAAATAAACTTTATTCTTTCTTTCTTTTTTCAACTTTTATGTTCTTTGATATGACCAACTCTTAAAAGAATTAAAACTTCGAATACCTACTGTTTTAACACAGTTCACTTTTAAACCCAATCGAACAACGTTTCTGCATTTAATTTTGCTAAAACTGTGTCCTTGCACTGACCTACGCTGCTGGAACATGCTGATTGACAGATTGGCTTTTCTATGTTAAAAATCTATATCGGTCATCGAGCTTTGAATGAAACGTAAATATTTGATTCAATGCTCGATATAATTTTTGTGATGGATTGCTGCAACAAGTGGTTTTCCCATGTCTAATCCAGAAAGGTCTTACGTTTGACCTTGCACGTCGTTGGGAAGGTCTAAATAAGGGAATACAAAGTGAGACAAAGTTCACCTATTGTCCTCAAATACAAGACTAGATGTACCCTTTGAACCGTTTTCAAAAGAAGGTATTTCAGGGTGGCAAGTACATCGATTGACAAACAAACTGGCAAACTGTAATGCGCGTCAATGTCCGTACCACCATGTATGTAGAAAATGAAAATAATGAAATAAGCAGTTGTCTTTTCCTATACTTGGCGAATGAGAACTACATCTCCGATACATTGTTTTTTTTTTGTTTGCTTTCCTTTTATGTATTGTTGTGGGTAGTTTTTAAGTATTACTAACACTAGTCTATAAGAACATTGTTACTAACAAAATGGCCACCATGTTCTGAAATAAAGTATTTATTATTGTTATTAAAATTGCAAAAGACGATTGCTTTGTTGTATTTTTAATCATCATCATCTGCCTAGCCTTTTCCCAACAATGTTGGGGTCGGCTTCCAGTCTACCCGGATGCAGCTGAATACCAGTATTTTACATGGAGCGACTACCTATCTGACCTGCACATTTGCACAACCCAGTTACTGGGTAATACGATACCCCTTGGTAAGACTGGTTGACAGACTTTGGTTGTGGCTTTGTTGTATTTTTAATGAGAATTAAAAAAAAACAGATTTTCTGAAATTCCGATCGAGTTTATTCCTTCATTCTAATAGAAACTAAAACCGCGTGAAAAACGAGTTTTAGTTTATTCAATGCCAAAACATACATAGTAATGAATGGCGAGGAGAACACGAGAACCCAATATTTCAGTCTACGACGCATTTACTTGGCAAGTGGCGCAGATAAGCAAATACATCAAGGCTTCATTTAAATCGAGTGAATCAACGCGGAATGTTTGAAGGAAACAGTTTTGACGCCACGCTGTCTAACGCGAGGACCTTATATGAACACAACAAAATGTAGCATCAGTTTGTTTTAGTTTTTAGTACCCTGGCGTCATAGAGAATTGACGACTAGATCATTTAAAAAAAATGTTAATCGCTTCTTGCTTAACACTTTCAGATACGAAAGAAAACAAAGATCAACCCTTTCGATGGCATCTGAAATCAGCAGTTTGATCCTTGTAAACTTTTAACTTACTTAAGTCTAATGTTATCTTCCATTCAGACTTGAAATTCACTTGACGACTACCTGACACCTCGATCGTCCACCATTGACAATCTCACGTTCCGAAAAAAACATCAATAACATTTAGTCTTTGCCTTAAAACGCCCACTCAACCCGTTGCTTACCAATTCTTTACACGAAGTGACTGCTGTCTGGCCACCACTGAAATAAAAAAGAATAATTACGTCAAATTATTCAGGTCAGTAGCCAAACCCATTAAGCTAAAAACAATCTCTTTGAAGAACAATTAACAATGTGTCGAGTCTATAACCAATGGTTTGTTGGAACAAAACACTAGGGACCTAATTCTTCAGTTATGATTGAATCAATATAGTTCAGGACTTTGTTATATTACGAAAACGTTACAAAGTAGTTTGGACTGAAAAGTACGTTTGCAGAAGGACCAGGTGCAATTCTGTAAAAAGATCACCGTGATAACTTAGGGGAAGTGAGCTTAAAGTGAGCTGTCATTCCACCCGATGCTAGAGATTGACACTATTGACAGCTTACTTTAAGCTTACTTCACCTAAGTTATCAGTCAAAATGATCCACGAACATGATGAAACTCATTCATAATCTTGTTAAAAATACACCACTATACCAGTTCTTAGACAGAAGTTGCCTCAATGTTGTGGGTTATTTGAATGAGTACTGCCACCCCTCGCTAGAGAAATGGATTGGTGATAAAAATAGACTCCATTCAAAAAGGATGTTATCGCCCATTCTTTAACACCCATAAATTTTTACAGTACTAATTTAAAAAAAAACATTTCTACTCACATGACCAAAATAGGCTCATAGATAATTATGTAATGCATTATTAATATTGGGGCTGTATTTACCAAGAAAGTAGGTATGCAAACCTTTTTGGAAGTATCGTAAAGAATTAATCAAAACTTGGACCATTCTACCTCAGTCACTGCCATCGAGAGCATTGGTGGTCCACTGGTAATGGCCGCGGTTTACGAGATTTAGGTCGTAAGTTCAAACCCAGTCAGGTGCTTTACTTAGTGTAAATTATTTCATTCCCACTGCTCTTAAAACTGTTAAGAAAACCATGCATCATGAGGAAACCGGCATGTCCTAGAACCAAACATTCAAAGTCATGTGACCTCTACCAACCCCCACTGGGCCGCGTGGTGAATTACGGCCTACTCCCTCTCACAGAGAGAAGGACTGTGTGCCAGCAGTGGGAACATTATAGGCTGTGTAAGCACTGCTTTTACCTGCTCTAGCGAAAGTTTGCATCCGTCTTTATCCGTATTTGTAGGCCTTCTGTATATTTGTGGTTGATGCCTTATTGGTCCAGGATTTATAGTAAACCAGATTGTGTTAATTAAACGTGCCTCATTGGGTCACTACGTCTGCTGTGGTTGTTGGCAGTTCAATCATTCCTTGGCTAAACTTATAGCTGTATAGCTACAACTTGTACGTGGCACACCTCTCCGTGCACATTGTACATACTTTCGACTTTATTATCAACTAGCAGAGCCCGCGGTTTCACCCACATAAGTCTCGATTCCGTGAGAATATCGGGATGAATAGTAATCTATGTGTTAATACAGGTTACAAATTAGCTGTATACCAAATTTCATCTAAATCCGTTCAGCCCTTTTTGGGTAAATGAGTGACAAACATCCAAACATACAAACTTTTACATTTATAATATTGGTAGGATACAATTGATGCGTAGGAGTGGGTCTCTGTTCCTGTCATCGTGAGTAACGGTTCGGTGGAGTTCTAGGAATGGACTACTATTTTTGTTATTCTCATCTGAAATGTACTCGTGTACGAGAAATTCTCCTAGCGTTATTATAACAAATATTAGTCGTTACTGAGCAACTGACCGATATTGCTGGTGATACCCGATTCTTATCTCTATCGTCAATTTCAGCATCCATCCTTATACGTTTTCATTGATTTTTGACTGCCACGTTGGTCTAGTGATCGCAAGGGTTACTGCTGATCACGAGGTGCTGGTTTCTATTCCCGGGTAGGGCAAAGTGTTATTGGGTTTTCCATCTGGAATTTCTCAGTCCGTAGTCTAGATTTGTGCCCGGTTGATAGCAATACGCTCGCCGACTCAAAAATAACTGGCGAAAGAAATGGATTATAAATATGCTTCAAAATGATTCAATTGAGAGTAATAGTGTGTTATTCAATTAGGGCGCAGTAAATGATTCTGCCACCCCCTGTGTAGTAAATTATCGTTGGTTTTTTTTTAATTGCTATTCCATACATTTTGACCGCGAAGGCATTTCACTTTTCTATGAAACTGTATTTTTTTTTTTGATATCCGTCAAAAAAATTCTACGCTACGTCTAGTATCATGTGCTGAATTTATGGTGTACAGTTATCATGTCGATGTACAGAGGCCAGCACATCAAGTTACCCCAATCTGTCAAATTTCTTTGATAGATTTTCAACTTTACCACAAAGGTATAAGGTTCATATTCAATTGGGAAAATTTGACAGATTGGGGTAGGATGATGTGCTGGCCTCTGTACCTGCCAACATGTATATTGTTGTTATGCAGATTTCTCCCACAATTCTGTTATCCAACGTACTCGTACGTAGGCGATTGTCCCGTCACTTTTGCACCATTGCACTGCAGTGTAAACAAAACGTTATGCGAATTGTTATCATAGAATTTTAAATTATTAACTCAATATTATTGTTGGCTGTATAGTGTGCGTGGCGAGACGTCTGGCGCTGGCTTGCCGGTTGTCATCACTCTCGGTTATTTATTTTATTAGCATTTGCTTGTCGCAACAAAATTCCACTCAGTTTACAAGTAAATGAGTACTTAGATACTAGTAATTTTCAAATAGGAAGCAGTGATGACCAAGTCCGCCGCGTGCAAATGAGTCGCGATTTACGAGTTGCAGATCGTAGGTTCGAACCCAGACGGGCGCTTTACTTTGCGTAAGCACATTATTTCATCACCACTGCTCTCAAAACGGTGACGGAAAACTTCGTTAGTAAACCGGTATGCCCTAGAACCTAAAGAGGTGAGAGGAACAGGGTGTAAAGTTCACTGATCATACTCTGTAGAAAAGGGAGGATCCTGCGACCAGACGGGTGTTGTGTCTGGCGGGCAACTGCCCAATTATTCATGTCGGGCCGTTGTATTCTATGCTAGTTGCGCGGTAAACTCTGCTTGCGAGATGCAGGATTTTGTGTGACGTCAGTATGACGCGTTGTTCGCATGTGTCGTTGTAGATATCGCTACAAACCAAACATTTCGAAGACGTATGGCATCTACCAACCAGCACTGATAGACTATAGCGCTCTCTTTCTCTCTCGAAGAGATGAGGCCCGTATCCCAGCAATGGGAAGAATGTTAGGCTGATTATGCAGTTTTTCAATTGAATGGCATCTTTCGCCGCTTTTTCTAGCTTCACGATTATCAATGAAAGAGAGTGGCAACTGTTTATCTTCTTTTTATGTATGGGTACCTATTCCTCTTAGCCTTTTGTCTAACAATAATTTATTGGCTTCTACTGCCAGTATTTTCAATGTTAAGATTGTCACCTCTGTCCTCTCTACAATTCAATTTAATTGCTGATTTCTATTTCCTCCTCGGCAGTTTTTCTCTTCATCCAAATTGCTAAACTTTTATCGAATATAGTCAATGAAACAGTAAATATTATAGCACATACTAATTTATAATAAAGAAGTAGCTTCACTAAAAAGGATTATCGACTTCAGATAACACAATTAATACCCCAAATCTCTCGAGATGACTTTTACAAATTACATGAACTAAAATTAGAAAAACATAAATGGGCTAGGTCTGTTTATTTTCCTGCGTTTCCATTTAAGATATTTGATTGATATGATTCATTATCTTTTCGTGGTAAACAAAATACACGAGAAAGTCGTTGATGAGTAAATATTTTTCATCAGCTATTATTGCCAGAGTTTTTTCTTACTTATGTGCCACTTTTTCTGTTCCTGCTGGAGGTTAGGAGGTCGGAATGTCCAGGTTATTGAACTGAAGACTAGAGAAAATGACCTTGTGTTCGTACGATCTCTTTATCTGATTCCCTTTTTAAGATGTCGGAACGGTTAAGTGGCTGACTGCGGATTCGGCTCGGCTCTCATATTCCAATTTCCTTTATTATTTGTTTTATATTTTTTTTATTTGGAATAAACATTATTTTATGTTCTTACTTGAGTAAATAGTCCTAACTTAATATTTGATTAGGTACGTTAATGGTAGAAAGGGACACCAATTGTGAAGGAACTACTGCCTCATTTCTAAACAACATTTTTGTATGCTCTCAGATGTTCCTTCACGATTTTTATCATAATTGTCAAACCTTGCAGTGGCAGGGACATCGACCCATACTGTAACCATGAATTCCGCACATGATTCTAGACGCGCGTAGAAATTTGTCGTAGGTTATCAAAAAAAAAACAGTGGCACTCCGGGAGAGCCGACAGAAGTGAAAACAAAACACAAACAGAATACTTTGGCATCACTCACTGAAATCCCGAGGACAGCCGAACAGATCCCAATGTAGCACGGTGTCGGTAACAGTCGCGCCTAAAGAAGTTTTCACTTCAAAAATCTGCTGTTTCATAGAAAAGTGCAATATCCACGCGGTCAAAGTGTACGGAACAGCACTTGTACGTAGAAATTATAATTATACTCAATACTTTCTTGCATTCCATAATGTGTACACATTATATATGATAGTTGGTATGTTAAAACATCGAATCAATTATGGACCCTGTCGGGCACAGCAAAGTTAATTTTTAATAGGAGAGAGAATGAAGGATGAGAAGATGAAGAAGACTTTCAAGGTTTAGAATCATGTACTAAATCGATGGTTGCGATTCAATGTCCCTGCCACCCGTAGAGCTATAATTTAGAGTTCGTCAAAACTTCAATTTGTAGAAGTCATATTGAGTAACCTTCTCGTCACAAGAACAAAGCCAAGACTACACACGAGTGACATCACTCATATCAAAACAAACGATTTTTTTTTCCTAAAACTGGTGACCTTAAACTCATTACGGGAGTCAATTTGTCTGTTCGGCGTTAGTTGACACTTATTAACCTCTTAAAGTTGGAACATTGGAATTTGTAACAAATTAGAGTATCTACTGTTCCTCTATTTTTGTGATTTTCTTTATAATGTTGCTGGGATAGAGGGCATTGTCTTCTTTCTCAACTTAATGCCTTTGGCGACCTATTTTTAATAGCTTCGATTTTTCATTAGTTTTCCATTAAGGCGACGCCGACCGCGCAGTGGCGCCCTCATCGTTTGTTTGGTTATTTCTTTTATTTTAGCATGAAAATACAGAAAATAAGCACGTTAAGTTGTGCTCCACAAGATTATAATAATTATACACACATCAAAAGTGTCTAGGGATCAACATATATTTTTGCAATAACTTTTCTCCTGATTGATATTAATTAAAATTTTCTTTAAGGATTCATCAAATAAAGTGTTTTCGTTTGTCACAGTAACGATAAACCAAGTCACCTTTGCATTAATAAAGAAATTTGCCATTTTCCTAATAAAGGGATTTTTGACATTTGAACCACTAACACAAAAGTTCGAAAAAAAGACTGAAATAACAGTTTTCTTTAAAATTTTATTGGGTAACTTAAACAATTAATAATCCGTGTTTCTACCGCGAACACTAACAACACAAGAACATCGGTTTGGCATACTCAAAATGAGTTCATCCAAATCACGCTGTGGAATGGCCGCCCATGTTCGTTGCAACAACAAAAAAAGGTCTTCTTGCGACTGGATACCCTCCATATTCGGCAGAGCTCTTCTCTGTAGCATATCCCATGCATGCTCAATCGGGTTCAAGTCTGGCGACTGAGCAGGCCAGGGCAGGACATTGATGTTAGCTGCGGCGAGAGTCTGTCTTACAACTCTTGCGGTGTGCGGTCGTGCATTATCATGCATTAACTGAAATAAGGGACCGATTTGCACTTGTAGAGGAACGATGACGTCTGATACAATCGTCTCAGCATAAATTTGAGCGTTGAGGTTGCCTCTGATCCAAATCAACTCAGTTCTTCCGCCGATCCAAATACCCGCCCATACCATGATGGTTCCACCACTATAAGGATGGACTTCCTGGCAGGATTTTAATCGCTGTTGGCGTCCAGGGGTTCTCCAGTGTCGTATACGTCTTGTATCCGGTCTCATACCAAAACGAGACTGTAGTAAAGAATAGACCCGTAATTGTAGATAGTATTTAGGTTTTATTTAACAAAATTCAACCTACTTATTCCATGACACCATGAATCCTGACAACTCAGTTTCTTCTTTACATATGGCGTTCTATATCGACCAAGGAGTTCATAATTATTACCACATTCTCCTGGGCCTATTTATTGTGCCACGTAGTCAGTTAGGTGAGCAGGCGGACGTCGTACTCTTTGAGAACGACGCAGAGTCTCTGTCGTGATGTTCTGTGGCTGGACCATCTCATTCTGGGAATCTCGCTGGTCATCTGTGACACGACCATCGCCATCGACCGCATCGACGAACTCGTCGTCATCATCATTGGAATCAGACGAAGATTCCCCAGCAGGAGCTAGGTGTCGATTTGACACGACTATCTCTCTTCCACTGCTCAAACGTACACGAGAATGTTGAGGATTACTTTCTAGAGTCTCTACTTCTTCAACCAGTGGATCATATTTGCTATTGCGATTATGGTTTCGCATTAATACTTTTCCTGGGGCGTTTAGCCATGTAGGCATCGACTGACCAAATGAGGATCTCCTGGCGTGAGAGAACATCCGCTCATGGGGCGTACTGTTTGTAACCGTGCAAAGAAGTGATCTCACAGAATGTAGAGCCTGAGTTAAAACTGACTCCCATTTGGTTATAGGCAAATCATGGTTTTTCAGAGCCAATTGTACTGTTCGCCAAATAATTCCGTTGTATCTCTCCGTTTGTCCATTACCTTGAGGGTTGTATGGTGTAGTGTAGCTCGTAGCAATTCCCTTCTGGTGAAGAAAGTCTTTCATGTCTTTTGAAAGAAAAGTAGTACCACGATCTGAGTGTACGTAAGTTGGCATTCCAAATATAGAAAATAAGTCAGTCAATTTATTAATTACTGTGTTTGTACTCAAATCTGGGCAGGGATATGCAAATGGGAATCGAGAGTATTCGTCCACAATTGTAAGGATATATTTATTCCCATTGCCATCCGAGGGAAGTGGACCCTTAAAATCTATCGATATTCTTTCGAATGGGGCCATCGCTTTTATTAGTTTTCCCATGTTTTGTTGAAAACGAGGCTTCACTTCTGCACATATAGAACAATTCGCAGTAATACGTTTTATCTCTTCAGTGGAGTAGGCTAAATTTTTGCTTCGAACCCAATGAAGCATTCTTGTTACTCCGGGATGACATAAGGTTTTATGCAGTTCTTTGAGTGCATTTTCTGAATTGTGTACAGAGGCTACTATTGGCGCATTAGCTCTTGATAAAGCATCAGCTGCTATATTCTCCTTTCCAGGGCGATAAACTATATCAAAATTGTATTCGGAAAGTTCTAATCGCCAACGTTGTATTTTGTCATTTTTAATTCTTGACGAATGCTGCTGATTGAACATGAATGCGACCGATTTTTGGTCAGTTATCAATTTAAACTCTCGTCCGATGAGGAATTGTCTCCATTTCCGAAGACATTCGACTATAGCCGCGGCCTCCTTCTCTATGGCTGGGTGATTCCGCTCGCTACTGTGAAGGCTTCTCGAGAAAAATGCAACAGGCCTGCCTTCTTGTGACAGAGTTCCCGCGATAGCATAGTCTGAAGCGTCTGTTTCAACAACAAATTGTATGTTGTCATCAATCGCGTTTACTGCTGATCTGGCTATCTCTTGCTTTAGAGCGTTAAAAGCGTTTACTGCTTCAGAATCGAGAGGGAATGTGCCTTGCGAAACGAGGGACTGAATTTTATTAGAGAATCTTGGCACATATTTAGAATAGTGAGCAAATAATCCCAACGCTCGCCGTAGCGATGCCGAGTCTGAAGGCAGAGGCAGTTCTAATAGTGGACGTAGACGATCTGGGTCGGGTTTAATTACTCCACTGTTTATAGTATATCCTAGAATACTTATCTCTTTCAATGAAAATTTACTCTTTTCAAGATTCAGTGTAAGGTTATACCGTTTGGCAATATCAAGAAAACGCTGCAGTTTTTGATCGTGGTCAGCTTGGGTAGTTCCGCATACTGTTATGTCATCCAAAAATGCGTATACTCCTTTAAGTTCCTCGTTTGCAATTATATTGTTGACAGTTCTTTGAAAAACCGCTACTCCGTTGGTAACACCGAAAGGTATTCTTCGAAATTGGTATAAATTACCTTCTGCTTCAAATGCTGTATAAGGTTTTTCTGTTTCAAGAATCGGAATCTGATGGTACGCACTTTTTAAGTCAATTTTGCTGAAGACACTATGTTTGGCTACCTTATAGACCATTTGTTCAATACTTGGTAAAGGGTAAGCGTCCAGTTGCGTATATCTGTTTACCGTCTGAGAGTAGTCTATGCACATCCTTTTTTTATGAGTTTCATTTGTAGTTACAAGTACTTGTGCTCTCCATGGTGATGAGCTAGGTTCTATAATCCCTTCAGCCAGTAATTTCTTTATTTCAGTTCGAATAAACTGCATGTCACTATCTGAGTATCTTCGTGACTTAACAGCTATTGGCTTACAGTCTGGTGAGAGATTCGGAAACAAACTGATTGGATCGACATTGGCTTTAGATAGTGCACATAATTTCAATGGAGCTCCAGATCCGCCAAAATGCATTTCTAATGTACTATGTCTCTTAAGAATATCATGGCCAATTATGACATCCATACATAACTTCTCCATTATTAATAAGTTCACTTGAAAACAATGACCTTGCAAATCGATATTGACGGAGCACAATTCATCTACCTTTGTTTTTAGATTTGAAGTTGCCATGCTGACATGTTGGTAACATGGGCTCTTTTGTATATTATATTGATAAACTAGTCGGCTGTCTATAAAACTAGCAGTACTCCCTGTATCAATCAATGCTCTGGCTTTGAATAATCCGTTTATTTTTATCGGTATCATAGCTTTATCGAGATTAGTTGTAGCGGCCACGATACATGATGACAATTTCTGCGACTCTCCATTTTCCATATGTTTGTTTGGTTCATCAGTAGCACTAGTAAAAGCACTCCGTTGTGGTGGCGCAGTCTCTGCACTTTTGCACACTTTTGCGAAATGCCCTCTTTTTCCACATTTGAGGCAGGTTGTACCAGCAGCCGGACAGTTTTGCCGGGCGTGTCTCTTGTTTCCACAGAAATAGCATAGTTCTTGGATGTGTGTTCTCTGATTGTTAATGGGGACTGCATTGACAAAGGTACTGGTACTAGGTTGCTGGTAATCATCACTGTGTATTCGCGCCATCTCTAGAGCGCGGGCCTGCTTGAATGCGTCGTCTAATGTGAGAGTACTATTTTCCAACAGTCTTTGACGTACAATGGACGACGAAAGTCCAGATATGAAAGCATCTCTAATAAAATCACTTTCGTTTTGCTCAGCTGTCACTTGTTTAAAATTGCATTCTTTTGAGAGCAGTTTCAAGGCTTGTAAATACTGGTCGATGGACTCACCTGGTTGTTGCGCTCGTTTTGCTAATCTGTGCCTGGAATATATTTCGTTAGGTGGCTTTAGAAATAATGCATCGAGTCTTTTTATAGCAATATCGTAGTCAGTGCAATCCTGTATGCGCACAAAAGTTGTAGAGGACAGATGATTAGTTAGTAATCGCAGTTTATCTTCTTTTGCGATAGTTTTCTCGTTCGTAGCTATAGCTGTCAGAAAATTTTCAAATGTGCTTTTCCAATGTGTCCACTGAGGGGACAGATCTTGGCTTGAGGACGGATCTCCGTCGAAACGTTCTGGTCGTAGATATTTTTCCATTTTGTTAAATAAATTGTAGTAAAGAATAGACCCGTAATTGTAGATAGTATTTAGGTTTTATTTAACAAAATTCAACCTACTTATTCCATGACACCATGAATCCTGACAACTCAGTTTCTTCTTTACATATGGCGTTCTATATCGACCAAGGAGTTCATAATTATTACCACAGAGACTCATCAGAAAAGCACACGAAACGCCATTGTTCTTCTGCCCAATTTCTGTGTTCAAGAGCCCATTGATATCGAATCCTACGATTGTGCATTGCTATAGGTGGTACCCGTAGCGGTCTTCGGGAATGAAGGTTCACTTCATGCAAGCGGTTTCTGACTGTTTGGTCGCTAATTAAGTTCCCTGAAGAGTGATGAAGCCTCACGGCTAACATCATGGCGGTTATTGTTGGAGCTCTTCGAGTTAAGATTTGAATGTATCGGTCTTGTCTCCGTGTGGTGCAGCGATACCGTCCTCCATGGCGCTCAGCCACGGTACCAGTGCTTCGGTAACGTGTCCAAAGTCGACTGATAACACTCTGACTTGTATTCAGAGCTAAAGCCACAGTACGTTGCCGGGAACCAGCTTCTATCATTCCCACGGCTCTGAGCATTTCTTCCCTGCTTAAATGACGTCGCCGCTCCATAATAACGTTGGTTTTAATCAGTAGTAGGGAAACAGTAGCACTAATGTCTTCAATGCGTTGTATGTTTTTATAGGGAAAATATTGACAGCTGATTTTCATCTTTTACTCGAATTTGATTCACAGTTCCTGATTCAAATTATGAAATGCACCAAAAAGGATCCATATAAATTTATAAAATCATAAATTTATTACAAAGCCACATCTCAATCTCAAGAAATCCGCATAAAAATGCTTGATCCCTAGACACTTTTGATGTGTGTATAACAAACGGAAAATAGTGGTTATCCGTTTTAAGGATTATAATTAAACTAAACAATGTAAAACTACCGTTTGTAATAATATTTGTTCGTTGGTAAGCGCATCGCTTGACAACGGCTGGACCAATTTGGCTTTTTTTTTTGTTTTAAAATGTTTTTAATTTTCCGAATTAGGTTTTATAAAATATTTAGGAAAGTAAAATTGAAAAGAGGGAACTTGCAGTGGGACAACACAGACTTATAAAAATAATAATAAAATTGGATAAGTTTCCTGGGAAATTTTCAAATTCGAGAAAAACTGAACGTCTGTTTTTCTATGGGATTTTTAATTTGCATAGGACAACGTCGGTCGGGTCAGCTAGTTTCTAATGAAATTATAATCTGCTATTATGGCAACTTAGAAGATTGTTTATTTTACATAATCATTAAACAGGGACCACAAAAACATACACCCACGTTTTCATTATTATGAATCCTCTTCCTTAATTGTCACAAGACATACTTCAAGTCGCAACTCTCACGTGTGTTCACACGGTGGACAATCGTTTATAAATACGAGTAATTATAGCGGTCGCTGGTTGTTAAACTAATTGACTTTGTTTACGTTTGGTAGGTAGAATTACACGGACAATCATATTGTCGGTAGCACAGAACAGATAAAAGAGGTTTTATCTGTTCTGTGGTCGGTAGACTTCCATAAATCGTGCAGTGATGTTGGCGCTGTGTTTGGTAGAATTCGTTTTTGGTGATGTAAGTACCTAATTCTTTTTGGTAGGTATTACCAAAATCAATAGTAAAAGCCCGAAAGTCTGACAACCAGTCTTACCAAGGGGTATCGTATTACCCAGTAACTGGGTTGTGGAGGTTAGATAGGCAGTCGCTTCATGTAAAATACTGGTATTCAGCTGCATCCGGTTAGACTGGAAGCCGACCCCAACATAGTTGGGAAAAGGCTAGGCAGATGATGATTACCAAAACCAATCTGCCTAGCTGTTTCCCAACTATGTTGGGCTTCCAGTCTAACCGGATGCACCTGAATACAAGTATTTTATGCGGAGCTACTGGCTATCTGATATCCACAACCCAGTTACTGGGCAACACGATACTCCGTGGTAAGACTGGTTGTGGGACTTTTTGGGCTTCTGACTACCCGTGGTTCTGACGATCGTAAAGATCTACGAATGACAGCCGGGACCAAAGTTTCAATCTGTCAAAAATACTTCTAATTTCCATACAATGTGTGCAAAGTTTTTGACATAGCTTGTCGTTAAGATGAGATTTTGAACGTTTTTAATTGCGGGAACTGGTCTTCATAAAGAGACTCAGATAGAATGAATGAATGACCTTTGTCATGATTTAAAGGGTGACGTGAAGCACTTAATGCAGAGACTACACAATTAAAAATCTTCATCAAGTTGAAGATTCTGCGTATCATCATGAATTTTAATAACTTTATGGTATCTTTCAATTTATCTTAGAGGCGGAAGTTTCCAAAGGGCAGCCATATTTGTAAATAAAAGATGACCCTTCATAAGAAATATCACGAAGTCCACTTATGTGAATGGTGAGTGATGGCATTTATAGGGACAAAGACCTTGGCTTTTTGATAGGGCGTAAAAATAAAATTCACAACGCATAATTTATGCTGTAAAGAGGTATCTACGAGTATGATACCTCTGCAACTATCTCACAAAGAATGTAAGAAAACGCAAAATTTAAAATTTAAATTAATGGGTATCCGATAAAACCACTGACCAGTTTTTTGCAAAGGAGTTATAAAACCATTAAAATTTATTCTCACTCAGTTTAAAAGACATTATAATTAGAGTCATCCCTATAATTACAGCAACTGTAATTCTACACAGCTGAACCTAATTACTTGCCAAGAATTGGCTAATATACCATCATATACTTCAAACAGCAAGTTACTAATTTTCCTCTCAAAAGAATGAGAAAAGATTAAGAAAAAGGTCACTACACTAACGATTCCTCGTACACGTGTCATCCAGTATTAAGACTAGATACAATAGTTTTCTGGAACAAGATATAGATAAAGATATAGATATAGATAATCATTGTTTGTGAGCGATTACGGTAGCAATGACCAGTCAATTTGTACCACTATTCAATATTTCAATTAGTAATCAACGCTGACCTATGATGGACGAAGCTGCTACGTTTTTTTTGTTCAATGTGGTTGACTTTGATCCTGTATTAAGGCTCGCTTGTAAAGCGGTTCCGTCGCATTATAACGGTCATCGTGAAAATCTGTCATTTTCACCAGTATTTGACATTAAGGTGCCAAAAAACACTCTGTATTTAGAAAGCCACTATTGTGTGACCGTTGTATGACTATTTAATACGTTTAGCGCTAAACGCATTTAATGATGTGTGGTACAAAAGCGAGCCTAAATTTAAGGCATATACGGTACGGTCTATCAGGGAGGTATTTATTTGTTACAATTCGGGAAAATAGACAGTTACATATACATCGAGATAAACAGATAGATAAAAATATGTAATTTTTCTTTAAATTTTCTTTTTTTCTCTAACATGATATGTGTAGCTCATGACGTTATCAACATCTTAAATACTACATAGTTAGTTGTTAAGGAACTATTTGCGCACAGGTGAAACACAAAGGTAAAATGTAAAAAAAATCCTTAAATGAATAGAAAATAAAGTTTTTTTGTTAAACAATATTACAGAAAGAACAAACCATACCGTTGCAAAGGTGCCTGCGCAGGTAGACCTCTCCAGTACACCGTAGCGTGTACCTACGAGTATGTCTTATATTTAGGCCCACAAATAAATTAGACTGAATTATGCAAGTTGTGTGCAGTAGGTGAGTTTAAAAGCAGTAGACTTGGAAGTGGCTACGTACAATCTACATAATGTAGCCAGGTATATATAAAACTAATTATTATGTACCTATGTTTTTAAATAAATTGCTGTAACTAGTAGTACTTTTCAGACGATCACTTACAGTTAAATACTATTGATCTTGGCTTTAATAAATTTGTGATGGAAAAAATCTAAAAAGGTAGAATACAAAAGCATTTTTTATTAATACTTTTTCAGCACTATTATCCTGAAAATAGCCTGAAATGTGCCACCAAACCCAACTCATACTGTCAACAAGATATTCATGAGTTTACCTCTACCCACGTCTTCAGTTCGCCTTACTTACGTTCATTATTAAAAAAAAAACTTCCCCAGAATCTCCACGAGTACATAAAGTAGGTTACCTACGAATAATAAGTATTGGTACTTGATTGGGTAGGTGGAATGACCGGACGACGCGTGGCGCGTCAGCAGAGCCCTGTGGAAAAAAATGTTTACTGAGTGTTTACCTTGGTATTATTAGAATGGGAAAATTTTAAGACTGCAAATTGGACTGGAAAACTTAACTTAGCGTACCCGGTAGATATGTAGATGGAAAATTTAAAGTTGAGAATTTATCAAGCCTCTACTTTGGAATTAGGAATTAATTAATATTTCTTTCTTTGCAAAAAACGTAAGAGATTTTGCATTTCGCAGCTATGGTCAGGGAATCATCTGATGCAATTCTAAAGCAAAGTTAGACAAGTTCTTAACTTCAAACCTTTCAGAATTCAGAAACCGGGTGCTAGAATTCGAATTGAATGGGACAATTTCAAGCCTGGAAGTTGCATGGAAAAACTTGCCTTCTGAATAAGCAAATTGCAGGCCTGGGAGGTGCATAATAGAATCACGTTTAAGAAAACGTCATAAAAGTAAGAGTTATAGACTAACCCCCTTACTAATAAACGCTGTTTAGCGTCTTCGCAACACAACGTTTTGTCTTCTTCTTTCGAAAGTCAAATTACTGACGACTGAAAGAGAGAAATCGGTGTGTAACTATTCATCTGATAAAACACGTTTATTAGTAAGGGGGATCGGTTATATTCAGGGTGATATTCAGGATATATTCAGGGACATCGACCTGTAACCATGAATTCAGCACATGATTCTAGACCTCCTCCTAGAAATTTGTCGTCAGTTATAAAAAAAATGGCACGAGAAAAGAATTCCTGGAAGGACTTGGGGGAAGCCTTCGCTCAGTAGTAGGACAGTATAGGCTAATTTAAGAAAAAATAAGCCAATGCTGGACACTGAAAGGAACACAGTAGAAGATTTATTGTTAGCACGTCTATATGCGTTTACTGTTCCGCAACGTGTTTAAAAGAACAATAAAATTAAAAGTATTTACGAATAAGTAAAAGTTGTAAGGTATGACGTTTTTACGTCCTGAAAGTACAGCTAATAAAGTAACACCTCTTATACCGACAGACAATGCACCATATTTCTATTCCTGGCACAAGAAAGGTGACGTTTGCATTGCACACGATGCCACTTGTCAAATTAGAATCTGCTCATAAGATTTATGGCTGCCACGCTTTGAAAGTATTTGAACCTTCAAGGTGAAGAGAATTACTTTCTATAATGATAAATCTAAATATGGACATGGCGGATGAAACGATAGATGTATAGGTATAATCGTGTGGCATTTTAATACAGTAATAAAAATATGTAAATAATAAATAACCAACAGTTACGACCTTTGATACCATACCAGTTAAATAAATGGTCTAGTAACTGACATGACACATTATGCAAATAAATTGGTCGATTTTACGTATAAGTCACTTTCGCGGACGGTGATATCTATATGTCGCAGCCAACTGGTTTAATGATAATTAGCCGTTTAGTTAACCGCCTGGCCAGAGAAGTAGTGCTCGCCTCGCTTCGCTCTCTCGGCTCGCACACGGTTGATCACAGTTGTAACCTAACCCATTTGGTCGGGGTACGCATGATTGGTTACAGTTCCAACCTAAACTATAATTGAATATCATTCAGGCCGTTAGTTGAATCACCGCAGTTTAGTTAAAAGGCTAGGTGGTTAACTAAACGGCTAATTAAACCAGTTCGCTGCGATATATATATAGTATGTCAGTTTCTATACATAGTATAAAACAAAGTCCCTTTATGTGTCTGACTTGACCGTCGTCGTCGATGCGTCTGGCATGACCGCGTGGATCTTCTAACCGGAGGCGCAACTGATTTTTATGCTGTTTTCACCGTCATTTAGATTTCCGGAAGGTTTAAAATAGGTATCTATAAAACAATAATTTGTCAACCATTAGCTTTACATTATTTTTATAAAGATCGCGGCGACATTTTTGTTGGCATATTGGCGTGTGCTAGCTGACATAAAGCAAATAAATTAATTTAATGTTTTGTGTTTCGTAATGATAATTACTTATCGTATCATCAACTTCTTCTAACTACACAGACAGCTGTGCTGCTGGGGAGTTTGTTGCGCCCAATGATTTGAAAAGTAATATATATGACAATGGTTGTGCCACTTCTTCCCAGCCAAAAGAACGAGGAAGTGAAGGGCGGGCGTTTTGAGGGACTGTCTTATTTAATGTTGACGTTCGAAAAGTACTAATTCTCAACCTAGTTTGAATAAATTACTTTTGATTTTTAGTTTTGATAAAAAAGAAGAAAAACACGGATACTTCTACAAATTCAATACGAGTAAATTCCAGTTTTCATAAAGCTTAAGCAAACCGCAAGTACCAGGAGTGTATAAATGCAAACTGTTTACCATACCGTATGAGACGTGACGTCAATATGAATGAGGGCAGGCACACTGAACTGGACCCACCCTCAACGTCCGCGAACCTCTTGGATGGAATATACCTTTAGCCAAATTAGACATAAAGTTCAGCAAAACGGTATATGTTGGAAAAACAAACGAAATAATGTACCAAATCATAGACTTATAAAAAAAGATGGACTCCGCGCCACGCATATCGAAAGTGAAGCATAGTAAGCACCGGACCATTTGTACAAACACGCCTCACGCTCACATTTACATCATAGTATGCCGACCGGCCGCCATTACGTGACACGACAGCGTCAATCGTCAATCACGCACACATATTCGTAGATCGGTACGGTGCTTCACTTTCGATATGCATGGCGCGGAGTCCATCTTTTTTTATAAGTCTATGTACCAAATATACGAAATATGTGGTATGTTGGACCAATTCGTGGCGATATACGTAGGTGTAACCCTAGTATTAGCATTATCATTACAGCTGCATGCAATGTAGCGTTGTGAGGGCCTCAACGAGACATAGTCGACTGATGTTAAATATTTCACAATTGGTAAGTTGCAAGTCACATCACAAGAATCATGGCACAACACTAATTTCCTAAGAACACTCGGCCATTTTAACATCCCCTTGCTTAGCTAGCAGGAGTAATTCCCTGACCCTCAAGATTCTGTGTACCCCAAATCTAGAGGTTCTACGTCCTGCCTTATACGTCCAAGCTGAGAGCAGGACAATTTCATAAAACAGCGCGCTGCACGCCGATCTGAGCTGCGCGCTGTGTACCAGCTGCTGCGCCGCGCTCTGCGGTCTACTGAGGGCCTGACCAGCTTTCTGGAACCGTGCTGGCAAGCCCTGCTTCGCAGTGTTCAAGCTTCTGCGGCCCGGAGAGCCAAGGACGGTACCTACCCCAACTTAAACATGCTAGTGCTCAGAACAACTGTGGAACTTACCCGCGACCTAGTTTAAACTACCACTTTGAAGATTACACTTTTGAACCATGCATAAGTGTTTATTTCACCTTACCCATTTGTCAACGACCTGTGCAGCCTTCCTGCAAAGCCCAAGCTGTTACAGCAAGTACATAATTGCTTTTTATTCATCCCTTTTTGTGGCCACACAAGAAACAACAACCTATCATTTCCTTTTTAGGTAAAAAGGGACCCAGGGTGTGAGTAGCCTGTTCTTTGCACCCGGAACGTTTTGATACCTAGCCAGACTGAAAATTACTTCTGCATTAACCTTTGAACGCATAAAAAACATCACGGGAACTAGTAAAAAGAACAGTTTATGAGATCGTAACTATTGACAGGTATTAAAATAAGTATAATTTATCGAAGAAACCCACAACCGGTGGTATTCTTAGTAACAGTCGTAGGTCGGTGGGTTGTAGGTGGGTCGTTACTATAGGTTAAACTTCAATAGGAAACCTTGCAGACAGCTAGACGCGTCTATTTTACGAACTAATGATCCTTCACATTAAATGTTCGGCACTACGGAAGTGGTTGTTGCAGGAATGTTTTTACTCAATTTACGAGTTTTTTGTAAAATGTCCCTGTAAATTTTCTTGGTCTGACTTCAAAATACAGGCTTATGTAATTATCTAAGTTAAGTAAAATATTTTAATATGCTAAATATATTGTTTTATTTAATAATAATAATAATATGGTAAAAAATGGAAATGTGTAGTGTATAGGTATAAATTATGATATAATAATTGAAATAACGTTTAAATTTAAAAATTAATGTATGATGATGTATGTAAATAATGTAGGTACTTAAATTGAAAATGTATGTAAGAACTGTATTGGACATTTCAATTTTCATAAAATAAATAAGGACTAATATGGGTAATTAATAAAAATAACAAATTTTAATCCTAATCTAATCCTAATCCTCAAGCGGCGAAAATATAATAAATAACCTTATCGGAAATTATATTTTCGAGCCATTTGGGGTTGAAACCCTCTTGGGGTCCGAGTGCTCATGGTCTTTTTAAGGAAATTTCAAAACGGCTGGTTGACACTTCCCGTGACCCAAGGGCTGGCTTTTACCTTGGCCAAAGGTTAAGCATTGCCATACAACGTGGTAATGCTGCCAGTCTCTTGGGTACATTACCAGTCGACAGCGATGCGGATAAATTTTTCGACGCTATATTTTAGTTTTTGTATAGTTTTAGTTAAGTTAGAACTGTATTTAATTGTAAATTGTAGACATGTAGCACTGTGCAATGTTATGAACACCTTTGTAAACACAATGTTTTTAGCAAATAAATATTCTAATAGTCTATTATATTCTTATAAAAGAAAGAAGAAGCCATCCTTAATCTTCCACAATATCGGTTTCTACGAAAGTGTTAGCGCTAAATGAATTTATAACATTGTTCTGACAATCGTTTGAAGATGAGACAATCTTACCTACTGATGTTATATTATGGGTACGTTTATTAACTGCATTTAGTAATTTATGGTGCAAGTGGGCAGTCAGGGGGGAGACAGTTAGAACAAGCACCACTTCAGTAAACGAAGATTCGCCATCTACTTTACTTAACAAGAAACTATTAGTTTCATAATTATCGATAGGTGTCTCTGCAATCCCGATTTTAACAAAAAATAACTTAGTTAACTAATTTAATTTAAAGTATTTTTCTAGAGAATAATTGTTATATATTTCAACAAAATGATCACATTATTATATTTCATACTGTCCAGTCAATGATATCATTGTTGTCCAGTATTGTCCAGCGTTATCAATTATGGCAACCTTGTCACGGAAATCCATATTGTGTGTGACATATTCTGGCAACATCATACATTATGGCCGCCGCGACTTGCGTCTGCGCTTGTTTGTGTTTGTTTGTTTCCAATAAATGTAGCTGTCGAAATTCAAGTAAAGTTTTCTTGTGTTTTTTGCAAATAGACGCTGTGTTCACATCGTATGTTGATCAAAATGCGATTCGCTAATTTAACGATGACTCGTTTACTCACTGAATCACGATCATTAAAGTATAAATATTAACTCCTTCAGTTATTAAATTCTAATTATTGTAATTTAGTAGGTAAATGTATCATCATTATATTCGCAAATCGCATTTTAATCGACATACGACGTAAACACAGCGTCTATTTGCAAAAAAACAAGAAAATTTTAATGATCACATATACATATTATACATCTATAAAAAGAGTACTAAAACCTATACGTAAGTAGGTTTATATATATATGGATATAGAGACATTCCTGCTTTAGTTCCCGTTAAGAAATGCAGGTGGCGACTCATCGAATTTGGATGCATCGAAATGGCACAAGAGGGCTCTCTTCTCCCGTATTATTATTATACTCTTTGTGGGCAGTCTTCATCTTCGACATCGACGAAATGATAGTTTATCATGACACTTACATTATACAGTGACGTCCAAAAGTTTGTTGACATTTTTCCACTTCAAGTGTGATGCCACAATATGATTTAAAAAAAAAAACTAATTTTTATGGGAAGTATAGGTAGTTGAATTGGTTAATTAAAACGTTATAGCAGTTCAAATATTTGGATCACTATTAAAAATTACAATAGCGAGTCGGACTCGCGCACCGAGGGTTCCGTACCGTTATGTTTTTAAATTTTCATCGGCGAGGCCTATATTCGTCAGAGAATTTTAACACTGCGGTGTAATAATATTGCAATTTTAGGTCAGCGCCACCTCTTGACCGATAGTATAACTTATATAACTTTTATTGATGATTTCTGTAAAAGTGTGCTATTTAGAGGCATCGTTTTATTTTTCCTGTAATCTTTATATAAACTTCTATCACGTAGAATAATTTCAGATTTTTCGCAATGCAAACTTCGGAGATAAGGGAACGGTATTTATTTACATTTTCATCAAAAGTCGAAAAGTATGCGGCCTAAAAAACAAGAAATATTTAAGAATGTGCAAACTGCGCTCTTTCATATGATACCCGACATGCCCTATATAGCTCCACTTCGAATTTAAGACCCCCTTTCAGTCCCTGTTGTAAAAAATATATATATTTATATTTATTTCTAATTTGCAAAATAGTTGGGCAAACGTCATCTAAAACTATTCCAAATTTCAAGTTGATAGCATTAGTACTTCTTGAGATATCCAGCTGTGACAGACAGACAGACAGACAGATTGAGTCACACCATAAGGGTTCCTTTTTACCATTTTGGTACGGAACCTTTAAATCATATTTTGGTGTATTACAGCTGAAGTGGAAAAATGTCATCGACATTTTAGAGGCCACAGTAGGTACCGGCTTATTTTAGTCACACGCAAGAGCCTCCCTCTCCCTTCTCACCATACTTTGCTAATGCGGGTAACAGTCCTCACGGTAACAGTCAACTCGTCCCGCCATTTTTTCCATGACCTGTCCTGTGGATCTGTCGTAAAAAAAAAAGGGGAAAATCCTACCTAATATTATAAATGCAAAAGTAAGTTTGTTTGTTTATTACCTTATTACGCAACCACTGAACCAATCATCCTGAAATTTTGCATACACGTTGTCAGGTGTACAGAACGGACATAGGGTACCTTTAATCCCAAAAAAAAGTGCTGTTCCGCAGACGAAGTCGCGGGCAATAGCTGGTATTAATATATCTGAAACATTTCCTCGTTCATAGGCCTACCATAGACATAAGAGAAAACAAATTAATTGTAAGAAAACAATATGGGGGCTTAACTAATAGTTTATTTACTTGACCTTTTCGTTGTGTTTACTATTATTTTAATAGGAAGATTGTCTATTAATTTTGAACACGGAAGTATAGAGTTCAATGACTGTTTTATGGCAAAATAGTAAGCGCTGATCGATTGATCTAGATCTGGCCTTGGATTGGATATTTTTATCTATCCAAAAGATAACTGAGGAGTTTCCAGCTTAAACACTAGGAAGTTGTGAAATGCTATTTTGGGGGACTGTCTTATGTAATTTTGACTTTAAAAAAGTTCTGATTCTCAGCCTAATTTTAATAAATTACTTAATTTTATTTGATACTAAGTGGGATCAATGACCGTCAACTTAGTACCAAATCAAATCAAAAGTCATGTAGGGATTCAAATTAGGCTGAGAATCTTAAAGTTTTGGGATTTCATGGCTGTTAATTAATTGGGACTGAAACTTTAACTTGGAGCACAAGTTCTGAAAGTCTCTTAATCCATACTAATATAATAAAGCTTAAGAGTTTGTTATTTTGTTTGAACACGATAATTTCTGGATATTCCATGCGGATTAAAAAAAATTTGTTTGTAAAAGAGTTGGGCTATCCAATAGCCCAATTTTGGAGGAAGATTGTAGACTTAGGAGTAGACCAAAAAGAAAGAACACTAAGCGAAAACGACATAATAGCGCGGGCGGTGATGCGACGCGACGCAGTGGGTCGGGGCCGAGGGAGTTTTACAAAAATGTGGCTATTATTTTAGTTGAGTATTTCACGACATCCACGTGAACGAAATCGCAGGCAGAAGCTAGTGTGTAAATAAAATACCTAAGTCTTCAACCTCTGATCAAAGGATTGATCGAGGCAAGCCTTGCATCATCTTGCTGATCCCTCGATTTCTGATATTGTTTTTTATTTAGTCACGAACCCCTCCAGTATATTGTCAGGCGTCAGGATATGTAATCAGTAGTAAAGCCCACCTGCTTGCGGTGGCAGTATGTCCCCTGTAACATCCTGACTTAGCAATTCTGTATTGAACGCATTGTTTAAAAGTTTTACATTGATGATCGAATCTATTTAAATGCAATACCACAGTTTGAAAGCAAGCGTACGAGTACGTACACTTCCAAAACTGCCACTTATGGCAATCGGAATACCGCGGGCTATTCTTACACGGAACCATCTAAATATAGCGTAATAGCCAGCCAGATCAAATCGGCTGAGACAAAGTGTGTGAAATGCTCACGTTTGAATCACGGTTTACAAACTGTGGCTACTTCTGTACTGGACCAACACAAAGACAGCATTGTATTGGTGACATACCTAAGCTGCTATGTGGACCTGGTACTATCAACCATGGGCTTTTGCGATTTATAGGTTGAATCTTACCAACCAGAAATTTATGAGGAAAAATGAAGGAGGTACTTACTCTTTTTTGCACTCCGCAAAAATATTTGCTAAACCAGAATATTGGTAGATATTTTTTGGAGGATCGCGGATTAGACCGGGTTGAGACTCACATAAACCAGGGCAGCATGCCACAAAAAAGAGCAGGCCTACAGGTGTTAGGAATAAAGCTGATAATGATGATGATGATAAAAACTATTACAATTGGAGACTTGTAATCCTAATTAAGAGTAACTGGGAACCTACTAGCAGATGCAAGATGTAAGAGAAAAGCGCAGAATTATCAGCTTTCGCAATGTCATTTCCTCAGCCATTCAAAGAATCCAAAAACACTTAGCTCACTGCAAAAGCATCTGTCCAAGTGTCCAACACAAAATTCTACAAACATCAGGAAATCGATTCCAGAATCGATTACAGGAATGTGAACGTGTAAGTCAACCTTAGAAGCTAATCGGTTAGATATCAAACATCGAATGATTGATAGCTTCGCATAACCAAAGTCTTGCTCACGCGACCAGTCCGTGTCGTCACGTTGACACGTGACAACTCGGTCTTTTGTTGACACAATAGGCGGTCTTATTAAGAACGTCGCACATGCATATCACAGGGTGTCGTACTATTAATAAGTAGGTATTTTAGGAGCTCTGAGGAGGGTAGAACATTCACGTGTGACTCCCGTGTGTGACGACTCATGATCTTGAAATGTATGCCTATAGAAAAAGCTTTTCGATCAGATAGCTTTTATCGGGTAGTGTGAGTGTCATTTCAGCAGACATCATATTATATACTTCTTGTCTTTTTAACCGACTTCAAAAAAAAGAGGAGGTTCTCAATTCGGTTGTGGAGTGGAGTGAGTGGAGTGGATGTTTTTTTGGCAGAAATTATAATTATTGCTCTTCTTCTGTGTGGTAGTCCAGTAGTATCGGCCTCAACTTACGAGTTGTAGTTCGTAGGTTCAAGCCCAGTCAAGCGCTTTTCTTTGTGTTAATTATTTCATCATCACTGCTCTGCACTGCTGGTGAAGGAAAACATCGTGAGGAAACCAGCATGTCATAGAACAAAAAAAAACTATAATATGTAACATCTACTAACGAACTGCGAGATGCCATTATAAAAAAAAAAAAAAAAATAGACAATCAGTCGTATTATTGGCAAACTGATTGTTTTAACACTTGAGTCTTTCACTTTATTTTGAAGACCGAGTACCTCATGATGTGTATTGTATTCGTCGATGGCACAGATATTGGTCTACATGTTAATAGTTATTTAGGGGAGTGATATGTAGATTCGAATGACGTTATTGCGACGCACGCTATTTCGAAAAACTTTACGACTGGTACGCCAGTTCGAAAACACATTAAGTCGAAAACCGCTATATCGAATGACGTTGTCGCGAACACGCTGATTCGAAATATTGTTTGAATGGTACGCTAGTACGAAAGTCTTGTATAAATGATTAATATTATCAAACAAATATTAATCATTTATACTTAGTGGTATAGACAACTAGCTTAGTGTCAGTTTTATCATCGTAGCGTAGATAGTTCTTGGTAATCACTGGCTCGCGAGTTCGATCCCCAGACAAATTCAGATTGGTATATGCTATTCGCAACAGTGGATTCCGATACCAAGACTTTCGTACTAACCTACTATTCAAACAGTATTTCGAATCAGCGTGTTCGCGACAACGTCATTCGATATAGCGGTTTTCGACTCAATGTGTTTTCGAACTGGCGTACCACTCGTAAAGTTTTTCGAAATAGCGTGCGTCGCAATAACGTCATTCGGATCTTCATACTCGTATCACTCCCGTTATTTAGTATAGTCCCATATGTAAAAGACAGGATGTGTGGTGTTACACAAATGGATAGAAATGAGTACATAAGAGGATGGCTGAAAGTGGCACCGGTAACAGAAATCAGTCTGTATGGAAATCGGTTGTCATGGTATGGGCATGTCATACAGAGAAATGTGGAAAAGATCGTGAGGGAAGTTTTGAGTATGAATGAGTATAGGAAGACCAAAGAAACGATGGATAGACTATGTGAATGATGATATGGTTTGAAGGGGGGTGACTACCGAGATGACGACTGATAGAGAAGTATGGAAGACAGACATGTTGCGTTGATAACATATACATTGAGATAAGGGCAGGAGAATATTATGATTATGATGTCAAGGACTTTTAAATACGAAACACCACGCTGCGCACCCAAAGGGGATCCTAAACGTAGGCAAACCGGCTGCAAAGCTCATCAGCTTAGCAATCTTTTTGCTTGACCTGACCCACCCAATCCCATCAACAATCTCCACATGGTAAGAACCTGAGGAAGGACGGCGCCGCCGAGGAAGGCCCAGGAAGAAGGGCCAAGACATGTCTCCAAGTCTTTGCCGCCCTGTATTCCATAATATAAAATGTTGGCAACCCTAACTATAAGTAACGACACAAGTGTTTTCAGGACATTTCCTTGTTGTTGTATCATCGATACGTACCTATTGATTTATTTTCAATATGTAGGTAGGTACGTTTTCAATTGTTTTCCACAGTTATCAGCTGCTACAGCTGATGATCATGCGAGTCCGCCGTGTAATATTGATGACGTAATTCTTTGTCAAGTTCACGCTTACACATTCCGTGATAAGAATTATACAAGTGCTTTATAAGTATGTATTTCACTTCATTTCCTTTCGTTGAGGACATCGTAATTGAAAGACAAAGGATTGTCAATTTATTGTTGATAAGCTATTGCTAACTAATACAAGGTTGCAGGAACATCGACGTGCAATGTGTTAGCATGGATTCAGTACTGAACCAGGGGTGTTGAAATTCTATCCTACAAATTCATGCAAGTAAATAATTTATTAAAACTGTTACAGCCTTGATATTGAATAGTCGTGAGTATGCAGATATTTAGATACATATATCATAGGCACATGGTTCGCCTACGCTGACATCTCAGCGGCCTGTTTCTCACGGCATTCACGTACAAGTGGCACAAAATGATGAACTGCCAACTTTGTTCTAATGTCCTTCAACAATCATTTAACTAATAAAGATTGGAATCAACTAATAGATAACATTACCTATTATATTATCTTTATTAGTCCTTCTTAATGGGTGTTTTCTAATGAGACACAATTTATGATCTTTTGTTGCGAGACTACCGGGGCTATTGAAAAAGATAATATATTTACATACTTACCATAAGAACAGCACTTACCTACATAAAGTAAATTAGAAATCGCATTACCTACGTATGATACTGGAGAGCATCCTCTTGACATTCCAGCCCTTACTAGTTACTCTTTACGACATCCTCCATGACGACGGGATAACCAGATAGGTGCCATATCCAGCATCTTATTTGCATAAGTAATACACTTTCCATCACAATCTGAATCATTTTAAAGGTTACTTCTAACTAGCAGCGCCCCGCGGCTTCACCCTTGAGTATATCGGAATAATAAACTATCCTATGTCCTTTCCCGGGACTCAAATTATCTCTATACAAAATTTCATTTAAATCGATTAACAGAAATACAGATAGACACACTTTCGCATTTATAATATTAGTATGGATTCATTGCTCCTTATGTTCGAAAAATTTGTCTGCTCAACAACGCAATGAATGTTGATGAACTGTCAAAATTATAGCCCTTGTTAATGATAGTGTGTTACGCAATTACCCCGCGCTGGAACTGAAAAAAAAATAATCCGCGATTTCACACTTACACGAGTGGAATTTGGCATGAAGCGTTGAAGTTTGTCGTTTTATGAGTATCTTTATTTATTTACTAAAGCAGCAGAACTCTTCGCCCCCAAATGAACTCGAGCCCATTACTACGATACAACGTAAACCGGCGCAGTGGCAGCCATTGATACATTTTCGCAAGCCACGTTGAAATAGAGCTGCGCCGTGACACAGCTGGCACGGTGTCAAGTATGCGCTTGCACCGCTTTATACGTAGCGCTAGAGGGGTTATGTTGGCGGAATAGTGAGGATAGGGTTTTATGGAAAATAAAGTAAATGCCAACGACAAAAAAAAAATTTAACTGCATCATGTTAAATGCTCAATCTTGACATTTAAAAAAATTTTTCCTCAAAATTTTAATTTATCTTCAAATCAATAATAATTTATTTGACCTATTTTTATTTGTATCGCGTTCAAACCTAATTATAATGTGCATGCTGTGGTCTACTATAATTGAAGGAACACACGTAAAATAAACTTTATTATTATTGTAGATTTATATTTTTCCTTTGATGTAAATCCCAAATATATAAACAAATAAGTTAATTTTTTTTTAGCAGCGAAAGTAGATGAAACCAAAAAAAAAATAAGTTAATTTTATTAAGTGTTTTGCTCAAATAGAGTTTGCTTCATGACTCAGGATGATGCTAAGAAAAGCAATAAAAATTGACAAATGTGAACTCGACATAGCCATTTTTGGCATGGCAAGTATTCAAAATATGTCCAAGCTTTTAGCATTTAGCTTCAGCTTAATGAGTACACAATTTCCATAATTATATAGGTACAGATTTTTGACCATGGCACAACACTCGAGCATTGATGAGGTAATTTTGAAAATTCAGACAATCCGATTAAACATACAAACTTCTGGTCACCACAGCCAGGATGCACAGCTCGACATATCTATTTGTTATCTCCCTATAACACAAGGTGAAATACCACCAGGTCTGTGTACTCAGGTAGCGGCGGTGGTGCACCCGCACTGTGCTCTAGTTCAAGATTTATTGATGTTTGAAATAACCGGGATTATTTCATGAAGACGGGAAGCTGTACCTGCTCCTTGCGCACTAATATTAGTACTTTCTCATAGATGATCTTATAACACATCTTGACAAAACATCGAGATTTCTATAATAATTAAAAGTTTAATATTTTTATGTGTAGACCACATCAAAATCCGTTGCGTAGTTCAGAAGAACAACGTGGATATACAGACAGACACGAAAAGCGAATTTAATTTATAATAACACATCTGTACATTGAATTTGTGACCACACCATGCAAAATAATTTAATGCAAAGTATATTAAATTAATAATATATAATAATTTTATGTAATTTATTGTAATGCAAACTAAGTATGTGTACATAATGCGCTGATCCGTTAAAATGGGTTAGTACGGGAGAATCTGAAATATTTCGTCGAAATACTTCGCTTCGAAAGAATTTTTCCGCAAGAAGATCTTGGGAACCGAAATCAACCTGACATATCTACTTCTGTATGAATAAGTACCAATCACAGTACCAATACAAAATATACAGGGCCAAATTAAATAAGAGATCACGTTTGTGGAGTCCTCGTGTAGGACGGCGGTGTAAGCTTTTTTGTGGCAGTCAAAACCAAAAGAAATTCCTGATAACAGCGTTCTTGTGAAATGTTCAAAGGACGTTGCGTAGTCATCGATATGATGTCCATTGTTTACATACTGACCCCTCTAGACCAACCCATCTATCCTTATTAAAGGTTCCCGACCTATAATTTTATAAACGACCCAGAGAAGCCATTTGATGTAAAGTTTTCTTTAGATTTACGTAGCCATACAGTGTGTTAAGTGTTAGTGCTGCTGAAGTGGGATCGCCCCAAGATACGTCGCAATATCGGCGGTTGATAGAAAATATAACATTTTCAGGAGTTAAATATTTAATTAACATACCGACTATCATATGAAATCCTTTTTCTATGCCAATGAACTTTTATCGATGATCGAGTGAGCCAAAGAGCCATGGAGTTAGTTCGTAGGGATTCGAATTTCGGACCGTAATTTAAGGAACACAACACTGCGCACCAAAATCAAGTCACAGACGTTACCCAGAAAGCCGCTAAACTTAAGTGGGACTGGGCCGGACATGTTTGCCGCATGTCAGATTAGAAATTGAAAAAAGAACCACCGATTGGGTCCAATTAACACACGTCAGGCCAAGGCGAAGAGGGCGGGATGAGCTTGACTCCCACCGAAAGGACTAACCTGCACTAGCAACAGACAGAATTGCATGGAAAAGGGAGGTGGAGGCATTTGCCCTGAAGTGGGACAATACATTCTAGTTAGATTGGAAAGATAGGATGATCAACATTATCGATTTTCTACTTATTTTGACTCAGGTTCACCTTACGAGGTCTTTAAGCGTCCCCCAAAATACACAAGATTGGGCAGAGGGGTACCTATAGAACACCCACATTTTCCCAGTCATAATAGTCTCATATTAAAGGGGGCGAACTTTTTGCCATCAACCGGTCACAAATCCAGACTCCGGGCTGCTACTGAGAAATTCCTTATGAAAAAATAGAGTATTTTCTTAAATAAAAAAACTCATAATTAACTTAATCGTTAAACAAACACTTTTATACGTTGTTATTTTTAACTTTAACATTGTTATATCCTTGATATTATTTTTCATAGAAAGAATCTCGGATGCAGTAATTATAAAATACGCCCATAATTGTACGGTGAGAGAAAAGGATGACAATCGATGACTTCAACACAATGACGTCTAATCAATGGGGTTTTTTTAGTTTATCTTGCAACGAGTTATCCACAGAAGTCAGTTGGAATTTATTAAATGGTCTATTAATGGGGACTGTCCCATGACAAGTGATTGGGTATTACGTGGTGAAGTGACACTTCTGAAGGCCACGGCCACCATAGGTTGGGAGAGGAGGCCTTAGAAGAGAGAAGAGGAAGGTACGCCCAAGAAGGAGATAACTTATTGGTAATTTCTGCAGAAAGATCAGGTGCGTATTACTTGCATCCGTGTATGGCCAGATTTGAGAACCTAAACAAGGCAATTACGAGCAAGGGGGCAGCTTGCTGTCCAGTAAGGACCAGGCGCGGGTCGACGGCGCGTTGTGTTCCACGCGCGCCTCAAAGAGATGTCAGCACTAACGGGGTCCGCTAGGGCCGGTGCCTGCCAGGGTCACGGGTTGTTCGAAAGAGTTACCGTGGCCCCTGGCACAGGCCAACTGAAGGAACGCGGGTGGGTTTTAGTCAGTAAAAGTCTTAAACGCCCTCTCGCTCCACCCAGAGCGGGAGAAGTTATTTGATAATTTACCGCCCATGAAAAAAAGGCATGTATGTATGTTTATAGGAAGACCCTATTAAATGCCAATTTGGTCGGAACAGATGCCTTACCTTCCTTCCCAATGCATGCCAAGATCAGGGCAAACTGCCAAATATTTAGATAAAATTCAGTCCCTAGTGCAGCCGTTGGATGCAAATACATTGCCAGTATCCACGTTACCTAGTTTCTAATTGATTCTATTTCCACATAAACGAATATAAACTTTAAGTTCGTGGTAATTAGGTTGTTAGGTTTTGTTGAAAAATACATAAAAATGTTTGATGTAGCGAAAACTGAATTTTAAGTGCGTTTAGCTGTTTTAGTTGTTTTTCCAAAAACACATATTTGTTTAAGTAGGTACCTAAGTTTTTGTAAACACGCAGCTATACATGAATTCCGGGCCCCAAAACTTAAATAAATCTCGACCTGTTAGTATTAATTGAGTAGCTATTTATTTCCACGCCCGGATTGGATAACTCCATAATTGATTATTAACGTTATCCTATACATCTTTAATAAGACAAACACGCAAGTTTTGCAGTCACGTTTACAGGTGCTGGCAGAAACACGTAATCTTAAGTTTTTACAAGCAGTGCCATTATTGTTTTTAACTATGGCTTACATTTTTACAACTTATATTTACAACATGGTCGTGTTACTAAAAATAAAATCAAAAGTCATTTATTCAAACTAGACTGAAAATCAGTACTTTTTGGACGACAAAATTACATAAGACAGTCGCCCAAAAACGCCAGGCGTTCACCACTTTCTAATGCTGGGAAGAAAAAGTGGTGAAACTTTGATATGATCATTTTCTAGGTTTTAAAGTAAATTCCATTGAATAACTCATAAGCGTTACGCCGTGATATCGAAAAAAGTGAAAACAGAGGTACAACTTTGCAATTTTTTTGAATCGAGAAAAATGAATTGAATCGTGTATTCCTTTTACATGATATTAGACCAAAGAGTCAAAAAACATATACCAAAGTGTTAAAATCCCTATTCCACATACTTAACAAGTTACACGAAATAGAGAAACCAAATTCTTGTCAACATATCCCCTTCAGGTACTTGCTGTACCTATCTACTTTCAAGAGTCTTCGACGAAATTCGTCGAGTGAGAGAAAACGGAACTAAGTTTTAGTATAGTCCTGAGCAAGATTCTTGCCGTATATACCTATTATAACCTAACTATGTACATAAGAGGCCCACATACGTTAGTGGTCTTTACAATGATGTCAACTAAAACAAAAAAATAATAGAGTGAATGATGGGGGGGTTTGTAGCTCTAAGTAATAACAGCCGCAGAGATCGATCGATCAGGTTAAGCTACGCTGGCTGCGGTTGATCCGTAGATACCGTGACCATCTTTACATACCAAGACCCCTCCGTGCCTCGGAAAGCACGCTAAGCCGTTGGTCCTGGCTGTCATTCGTGGATTTTTAACAGTTGTTACGGGTCGTCAGAAGCCCGAAAGTCTGACCAGTCTTAATAGGAGGTATAGCATTACCCAGTAACTGGGTGTAGAGGTCAGATAGGCAGTCACTCCATGAGAAATACTGGTACACAGCTGCATCCGGTTGGACTGGAAGCTGACCCCAACATAGTTGGGAAAAGGCTAGGCAGATGATGAATAGAGTAAATGATGAAGGAAAGAGAGAGATTCTAGAGTTTTTCAGTGACTACCATCCTGAAATGATGCTGGAAAACTCTAGAACTAAATTAAAAGAAAAATCTTTTCCCATTATTATTTAAAAATCTCTAATACAGCTGAATTACGTTAAATTATCTGCAAATACGCAGAGGAAAACTCCCATCGGACAAGTTTGAGCCTTCAAAAAGACAATAGTCTACTTTTTCTGTATTTTTTTCTGACTCAATTACTGTCAGATGTTAGCTCTGAAGAGAAATGATTGTCTAGATTGTTTAAGACAAAAAATCTTAAGGAAATGCAGTTTTTACTTGTATTTAGACAGTACTTGTTGTTGCTAGAAGGATTTTTTAGTAAGTAAATTGTCTGTGGTTAGCTACAGGCAATTATAAAATCAAATCAAAATCGTTTATTTGCATATTATAATGTGGTAAGTGCAAAAGATGTTATATAAAATTGTAGTGCAAAGACACATTCCGCCATGTAATGATGGCATGCAAATATTTAATACATAAAGTAGGTATGCAGTAACAACATACATAAAGTAATATAATAACTTACCTACCTAGTTAACTAAATTATTGCTTGTAGGCTTTCTTGAACAAAAACTACAAATCCATAGGATCGTCATCCTTATTCGCGACTGTAACAAATATGTATTTACAGAATTATAATCATTAAAATAATACAATACTCTACATATTGATCAACATGCAACCTTCGTGGGGCAATTGTGTAACACATTATCAATCGGAATCGGTTTCATTTTGACAGTTCAACAACAACAACATCCATTACGTTATTTACGTGCGTGCGTGTGTTATTTGCGTTTTCACACCTATATATCCCTGAAGGGTTAGGCACAGGTGTACCTATAGCGTTTTACGAATCTCCATACAAAACTGTCATACAGATGAATTGCGTGATATGAATTTACGCAAATATTATGAATTGTCAGTTTGTGACCATTTTAAGATATAATATGATTCATAAAGTTATCCTTTTATGACTTTGCCAAAGTGGCCTTTTTAGGCCCCCTGATAAGCGGTACGGCCGGTATAAACACCGAAGTTTTATTGACCTATTAATTTTTATTCCGATAGACAAAAAAAAAGTACTTACATCAAATTAAATGTGGGGTATAACTGAACAAGTTAAATCTAGTTTGTAGTTTTCACAAACCGTGTTAGATAACGTCCGATGATTTCGACCTCCGGATAAATAAATAAAATAAGGAAGGCCAAACAAATTGAACACAAAGGTTAAAGAATAGATGAGAAAATCCTATTGGATTAATCTTTGCGAGGAACCTTTCTTCAATTAATTAAAGTGAAAACCTTCGATTAGTTAGATACTAACCCTAATTTCAGCACTACCTATCTATATCAAGTTCTAGCTTCCGCCTGCGGCTTCGCCCGCGAGGTATGTCGATATAAACTATCCTATGTTCTTCCCCGGGATGCAATCTATCTCTCTGCAAAATTTTATCGAAATCCGTTCAGTGTTTTAGGCGTGAAAAGGTAACATAATAGACAGACAGAGTTACTTTCGAATTTATAATATTAGTATGGAGTATGGACTCGTATCTAATAGATTAATGGCTATTTAGGGGAAGAGCAAAAACGTTTGTTGGACTGTGTGAAAGAGATATGCCTAGAAAGGGGTTGACTACGCGAATGATGACTAATAGAGAAGTATGGAATAAAATGACATTTGGCGAAAAACCAAATGGTAAGAGAATGATGAGGTTGAAATACACCTTGGATAAATACGATAAGGTAGAAAAAAAAGGTGCTATTCGACATCAATCGATGAAATTAATCTACGTCGGTTATAAATCACTGAACGTAGTGTACATGAATCAACCAAGGTACCAAGGGAAAATGTTGTTTCCGGGTCACCGGGCTGTTGAGGTCAGATGGGCAGTCGCTCCATATAAAATACTGGTATTCAGCTGCTTCTGGTTAGACTGGAAGCCGATCCCAACATTTGGGAAAAGACTAGGTAATAGATAATGATCTGTTTTGATGGTTTCGCTCCGATGTCAATCGTGGCTTGTTACCGATAAAATCATTCAACTTTTATAAATTGATCGATATCAGCACAGGTTGATCGCCTGTCTTTCGACGTATATATCATCGACTATCCTAAGATACTATCGACGTTAGTAAAGGCATCGATCGTGTGGGTGGAACGACACCCAAGTGACAAATAAAATACAGGATGAAATTGAATAGGTACATGCGACAAATCGAAATGGGAGATTGTACTCATCATTATGAACAACTTTTACTATGGGACCAAACCTGAAATCGCGAAAAAAAAACAGCTGTTCCCTACATTTATGTTCGCATAACTCGTCAAAATGTAGGGAACAGCTGTTTTTTTTTTCGCGATTTCATGTTTGGTCCATAGTAAAAGTTGTTCATAATGATGAGTACAATCTCCCATTTCGATTTGTCGCATGTATTCAATTTCATCCTGTATAGAAAAATCAATATTTTCGATACCACCTACGGGCACAATTGTCAAAGTATTGTCGATGAACTTCATTTTGGTCGCTTTTTTTATTAGGTTGACCAGACGGCTGGCAGACTGATAAAGAAATATTGTTGCCATAAATTGTATAATTCACTGTTAATTACCTTGTATATGGCATCAATAAATTATAAATTGTGTCATGCAAACCATTATTAGCAGAAGTTTTTGATGTTTTCAATTTTGGTTATGACCTAAGGGGCAAATTCCCGTAGTTTTAAGAACGTGCACAGTCTCAAGTCATCTGTTAAAAATACCTCTAATTCCCCTACATTTTTGACAAGTTTTTGACATTGATTGTCGCTGAGATGAGAGGATATTGCGACTAGATTTTAAGAAGCGTAGAAGCGATATTCATTAATTTTTAAATGTATTCATTTTATTAGTTCAATATTTCATAATTCTTTAGAAACAAACAGTAGAACTCCCAAATAAGACCTAAATTTAAATGAGTTAATGTTCACAATTTCGTCGGCATTTCAAAACATTTCGGAACAGGGATAATGAAGCTTATGCAAACAATCCTTCAGAATGACTCACGAAACGAAATTAAGTGAAAGCGAACAGCCAAACAACGATAATTATAGGTACATACGGTTAACTGTTTTTTAACCGATTTGTAAATGAGAAATAGATCATGACTAGCCATTCTACACAGAAGTCCGTGAGTGGGGGAAGAATGTTTTAATGGTATTTTTCAATGAACAAGCTAATCAATCTTGGCTGGATTTGTTTCGCAATCATTGGAAGTACCGGTTTGCAAGGCCATTTCGTGAATTTGAATTTGCAGAGGTGTCCAATGAGCTGTGGGCCAAAATAACCACTACGTGGAGCCCTGACACAGCCAGAAGTAGCTGGAGAAAACAAACGACCAGTGGTCCACTTAAGCTCTCGATCGAAAGAGCTGGAAGTCTTGGGAGGAGGCCTCAGCTGTGGGATAGTGCAGACTAACAGTAACCAGTAACGATTCTTTTCAACTGTCTGAAGTATTGCAGTTCGATTATATACGCAAAGGTTATCTGCCAATTTCACCAAACACACAAAAAATGGATATACATAGGCACATAGACTTATAAAAAAAGATGGACTCCGCGCATATCGAAAGTGAAACACCGTACCGATTTATGTGTGCGTGATTGACGATTGACGCTATCGTGTCACGTAATGGCGGCCGGTCGGCATACTATGATGATTGTAAATATGAGCGTGTGGCGTGTTTACGTGCTTCACTTTCGATATGCGTGGCGCGGAGTCCATCTTTTTTAATAAGTCTATGCATAGGCACTGGTTAAAAATCGAATTCAAAAGCCATTTATTGAATCTAGTCTGAGAATCATCACTTTTTGGACAGCAAAATTACATCTAGTCCACCAAAACGCCCGCCCTTCACTACAGACTAGTCTTTCCTTTTATTTCGTCATTTCTACTTATCCAAGTAGGTCTACCAGTTCAGTAATTCGTGCCAAAAAACGAGAAAGGAAGGAAAACTATCAAAAATAAACATTAATCATTTATCCTTAAACACAAGAAAATTTTGACTCGGATTAATAGGTCATCCTAATATTTGCTTTTCCCACACATATTATTATTTTTGATCAGTCTGGCTTTATATTTGTGGGCAAAATAATACGTCTGGGAAAACCCAGCGGATTTATGCTCCAATAATAGCAATATTAAATGCATCGTACTGTCAGTATATTACAATTATATCTAGTTATAATTTAAGCCATCAATCTGATATATATTTGCACCACTTGAAGATTTATATATAGTTGAGGAAAACTAAAATGCTGGGCGAAGGTATTTAATGTACATTGATTTGGTGTAGTTAGTAAGATATTACATCATCATTGGGGTCTAATAATTCTTTCTCTTTAATAATTCTTTCTTTCTCGGTAGTCACCCACTTTCGAACCCCTTTCTGACGCCACAAAGAAATAACAAATGACAGCTACGAGTACATGAAACAAATACGTTAGTGTTTACATTCTCTTTGAAACAAATTGTATTCTTCAGCCAAAGAGTTCAATTTTTTAATTTTATAATTACTTTTTATATATTTTTCTATAACTGGCCAGTTCCGGATACATAAATATGCCCTCGTATTCACACAGTCCATCCATCGTTTCTTTGGTCTTCCCCTACTCTTATAGCCTTTGACATTCATAATCAAAACTTTCCTCAAAACTATAAATAAACTACAATTTATACATCTATGTAAGTGTTAATGATGTATCCAATTTCATTCTGGATCCTTGAGGCATAAAAAATAGATCTTCCTCGTTTAAAAATATATATTGCTCTTGAATAACTCAAACAAACACTTTGCCTTGTCAGTTCTTTGAATGTTATTCTGTTTCTAATTTTGTTGTTTAATTTTAATTAAATCAACATTTTACATTACAGGGTTAGAGGAAAAACACCAACAACCTCCTACGAGGCCATTGTACTCATCGTTATGAACAACTTTTACTATGGGACCAAACCTGAAATCGCGAAAAAAAATTGTACATTTATTGTTCGTATAACTCGTCAAAATGTAGGGAACAGCTGATTTTTTTCGCGATTTCAAGTTTAGTCTAATAGTAAAAGTTGTTCATAATGATGAGTACAATAACCTCTTAAGAGGTTGTTGGTGTTTTTTCCAATAACCCTGTATAACCACATTCCCAAGATGTAGCATACTTACTGTAATGTTTTATTCTACGTAACATACACATGCTACATACATTGAGCATTATGAGGTGGCGTGATTTTCGATTACACCGAAGACCGAACCCATGTCTTCCCAGGTGCTCCATAAAATTCTACTAATAGATTAAATCAAGGAGTGGACGGTGACAGCCAGGCGTGAACAGAATTCATTAACGTTACGATGCGCTGTGGGAGAAATAAATGTGTCTTTAATTATGTGAAAAGCGAATATACATATATAAATATGTCTTTAATTATGTGAAAAGCGAATATACATATGCATATCATTACATCACGCCTGTATTTCCCTGAATAGTAAGGCAGAGATATACCTAAGGTCACGCCACAATTGCGGCGATAAGACCCCTCTTTGAGGAGTGGCTGGAGAGGCGCCACGGCGTCCTCACCTTCCGCCTGACGCAGATTCTCACCGGATACGGTTGCTTCGGGAGGTTCCTGTTCAGTATAAGGCGAGAGGAATCGCCCGGGTGTCACCATTGAAACAGCTGAAATTAATTGGTACCCCTTTGAAAAAGAAATTCATGAGTGCATTCCCCAAAATATCTCAAAAGCATCGTTTAGATTCTGTACATTTTCAAAACATTGCTGAAATCACAATTTATTCCTTGAAGGGCTGTCCAAACACTAGATAATATTTCGCCGACGAGAGCGAACGACATAGTTTAGACAAACAGAATACTACGATCGAAAATTGAAACACTCAACATTTGGCCGACATCGACTATCGACAGCGTCTTCTGTAATGGCGGTTTTATCGACTGGTGCTGGCCATAACTTTTTCGATGTATTTTGACATTTATGTGGTATGGTTTATCACGTTTCTTTAGTCGTAGGCATCTATCATACTATCAATTACTTAAGTAACGTTATTAAAATATTTACAACGTTACTAACATATTCAAATATGTATTTTTTGTCCTAATTCTAAGATTTATATTAAAAGTACCTATAGTCAATTAGCGAGCCATCGATAAACAAAATAAAATGTGTAGTTTGTTTTTTTTTTTTGCTTAAAAAAATTCAAGAAAAATTGTCACTTATATTCTATTATTTTAACTGAATTTTCTCTAGCACCGACATTAAAAATGTAGCCATACATCGATAAGTACATCAGTTACACAACACTACCGATAATCGGCCAGCACTCAGCCTCGAGGTTGAGACAAGGCGAAATATGTAACAGTACACTAAAAGTCAATGTTCAGCTGATTTACCAACATTACGTTTGCTTGCAGTTCAAATAGTCAATAGTCTGGGTACGAACGGTTTTAAATGTCTGGACATGGTCGAGGACAGGTTTATATGAAGTAAATGTTTCTGGGAAATAATGGCGACCATTATCAGTCATCGTTGGGCATACTGCCATTGAGAAACATCAAAAGTTATAGGTTATTAAATATGTATGTCATAAGTTTAAAAATAAATTGAACTGTGTCCTAAGGTCAATTGAGTCAGGAATCAGAATCAAAGTAATCAGGACAGAGCTGTGCTTGCCGAGGCTGGTCCGTGGATGGGTGACCATCCCTTGGATATCGAGGGAGACCTCTCCATGCCTCGGACGGCACGTTAAGCCGTCGATCCTGGTTGTCATTCCTAGATCTTTGACAGTCGTTACGGGTAGTCAGAAGCCCGAAAATCTGACAACCAGTCTTACTAAGGGGTGTCGTTTTACCCAGTAACTGGGTTATGGAGGTCAGAGAGGCAGTCGCTCTATGTAAAAGACTGTCATTCAGCTGCATCCGGTTACACTGGAAGCCGACCCCAACATAGTAGGGAAAAGGGTAGGCAGATTGATTGGACATAGTCGAGGACAGGTTTATACAAAATAAATGTCAGTAGAAAATAAATGGCGACCATTATCAGTCATCGTTGGGCTCGCTGCCACCGAGAAAGATCAAAGTTATGAGTTACTAGCAGCGCCCCGCGGTTTCACCCACTTAGGGCTTGATCCCGTGTTAATATCGGGATATATATACCTATGTGTTAATCCAGGGTGTCAGCTACCTTCATACAAAATTTTGTCAAAATTGGTCCAGCCGTTTGAGCGTGAAGAAGTAACAAACATACATACGCACTCACAAACTTTCGCCTTTATAATATTATTAGTGTGATTAAAATGTCATACCTACGCATTCTGGCAGTTTGAGTAGGTACTTTTTGCGGCCTACCCAAGTATCGTTTCCTTAGTATTGAACGACTCGAGTCGTTGAGCTCCTCATGTTAAAAGAAGGACACAAAGTAGTTACACGATTACTTTCAAATACGTGCATTGACTGGACAGGTCCACTCAAATCTGTGTGTTTCTTTCTTCAAAAGACCATCTCAGACATGAACCTGCATGGTCCTCGGCCTGACCAAGATTATGTCTGGACTATAAAAGAGACTTCGTCTTCGGCTTTCATCTCATAGTCGGATAGTTTTAAAACATAAGTTATTTTTGTTATTTTACAGAAATAACAACCATTTATCATTTACGTCATAAAATAAATTGGCCAGAGGACACCTACGTCAAGAGTTTTTCAATGAATTGCCTACATAAGAGAAGAGGCAAAGTAAAAAATCCATTTGTAACTTTTACTTTACTTCAGAAAAAGAAAGAAAGAGTATAGATCCAGACAATGAACCATTGAACACCACGCTAGCTAGCTCTCTGTGTTAGCGTTTTCTGCAAAAGTCAATTGATCAAACTCAAAGCATTTATTTCAATTAAACCATTTACAGACACTTTTGAATTGTTAAGAAGTCGGTCAGTCAGAAAATATGAAGCTAGTTGCACATTTCAAAGCGTAGGTACCTATGGAGAAGAACGGGTAAGTAACTCCATGGACAATCTTTTAAATTATATTTTTACAAAAATATTAGTTACATAATTAATGTTGAATTTATAATTATATGTGAGAACGATGTAAAAAAAAGACGTAAGTACGTGTTAAAAGCGTCCAGAGTACATCAAATAGTACTTAACAAAACAACAATCCAAAAATAAAATAATTTAAAACAAGCCGAGGCAGCTAAGTGACCAGCCCCAACTGACGGCGCCCGTTCACGAACATGACGCATAGATCACCACGAGAGTGTGTTTTCTCCAAAAGAAAGGTACCTTAGGTAGTTTAACCCGATGTCCCAGATATCGCCTATGTTATTTTTTATGATATTTCATAAAAATATATATCGATACTAATATTATAAATGCAAAAGTGTGTGCCTATCAGTGTGTGTGTCAGTTATACCTCTTATAAAAACTATCTTAAGTCCTTTCCCGGGACTCAAATTATCTCTATATCAAATTTCATCTAAATCGGTTCAGCGGTCTAAGCGTGAAGAGGTAACAGACAGACAGACAGTCAGATACACTTTCACATTTATAATATATGTATGAATGTATGGATATATATTTTATTTTTCCTTTAAGTAAAAACAAAGCGATGTTGCTGGCCTCGAAGAAGAAAAATAAAAAGCAGTATTCAAAACAAAGCAAGCAGCGGGGTAATTGTGTAACAAACTTACAATGACAATGCCTTGTTTTGTCAGTTTAAAAATATCCGTTGCGTTATTATGTTGTTGAGCAGACGAATTTTCAAACATTTGAAGCAATGGATTAGCGATTTTCTTCAAAATCCTTTTTTAGAAAGATTTAAAGTGTGTTACGAAATTTAGTTGTTGGTCCTTATCAATCGCAGTACCTGCACTCCTGCAGCAATGCTATCAGCCCTAAAATAGGAAATATTGTTGAGCAGGTATAAAATAAATCCAACATGAACAAATGAAACAAACAAACTCTAACATTGAAAATAGAAGGAAACAAAACAAACACTCACTATCAAAAATTTACCATAAAGCAACATCTATTGTCTATTGCATTACCATAGAGTATAGACAATTGAAACAGAGATCGGGAATACAAACGTGACGAAATGGCATTGACATATATTTCGATAATGGTAATAATTTGCCCTCCTTATTGTTAGTACTGTGGAGTACAGAAGGCTTAAAGAAAATATGATATCACATCACCATCATAACATCATACCTGTAATCCTCAAAGGGTTAGAAAAGAAAAGAAAGAAAGACCTACCTATAGTACACTCACATTAACGGGATATGTTGACAAAAATGTGGTTTTTCTATTTCGTGTAACTTGTTAAGTATGTGGAATAGGGATTTAACATATTGGTAAATGTTTTTTGACTCTTTGGTCAATGAATTTATCTCGATACAAAAAAACTGCAAAGTTAAATCTATTTTTTTACTTTATTCGACATCACGGCGTAACGCTTAAGTGGTATTCAATGGAATTTACTTTAAAACATAGAGCATTATTATGATAATGCTCTATGTTTCAAAGTTTACTCAAAGTGGTTCTAAATTTAATTCATTTATTTTGTTAAAAAAGGAGTACATTCGTTTTGGCACATACGTTGCTTTGTTCCGAGCACACGCACATTATAGCCATCTCTCTTCTTTTGCGTTTCAAAAGTAATTGCGTCACTTTTGCTCGCATAGTGAGTTTTCGATGATTTTTGATTTTCAAGGTAGCGCGTCTCATGTGATAGGGGGCGAGCCCATTGCCATAGACTCCGGGGTGTTACTGAGATATTCCTGATGGAAAAACTCGGGACCTCATGCTCAGCAGGCAATATTATATTTTCCACAAGCTTCTGCCCGCGACTTCGTCCACGTGAAACACCGTCATAGGGGTGGAATTTCGAAAAACTTTTTCTTAGTATCCACTAAGAAAAAGTTTACGTAAGTAAGACATACAATTTGAAGTGTGTGTTCTTTGTGAAGAGTAGGTATCCACCTACTCTTCACAAAGAACACACACTTCCAATTGTATATCTCTAGGAGCAGCGGCTTAGGCTCTGCCTTGATATTCAATCAGTCAGTACTTTGAATTTTATAAATATACTTAGGTAGATATAGATTACATCAAGTAAGAAAATGGTATATAAACAAGGAATTCTAAATGAGGAACTTTCTAAGAATAACATAATGAAGCTTTAAGTATAAAATCAATTTGTGAGGTCCACAGAAGTCTTTTATGAATAATTCTTAGAGGATAACTCCAGATTATTAATTCATTTAAATATAATTATATCTGACTTAGCTTCAACACCTTTTATATGAACAAGATTTAAGTAAATGTGTTTGATAGAATTCATAACTTTATTAATGACCTTTTTTACTTTGAAAAAAATAAACAAGTTATTTTTAAATTTCTAAACAACACCTATTCGAGCTACCTCACCTACCATATAAATGCAAACATAATCAGTTTTTCTTCTGTTCCAATAAAAATGTTTCGACAAAGACCTGAACCCCTATAAGTCCTCAAACAAATCTTGCGATATCAAATTAGAAAACTTGATTTAATTAATAAGATAATAATTGCAGTACTTAATAAATAACAAAAGAAAGCGTTTAAAAAGAAAACTTTTCCGTGGAAGCTGCTCAAAAACAAAGGTTAAGAAATAAATGTTGCAAAAGGTTTGCAATCTCCACTATGTCGCAATATTGTGAAGTGCCCAATATTTTTCACGTTATTCAGCACCCCTGATATATATAACAAATGTTTCTTTAGTCCTGGCAACAATGGTTTTGATAAAAAAAATCCTGTTAAGGTACCTACGTGAAAGAGCTTTGACCAAAAACATTGCTTTCATGTCAAAAAAATATAGTTTGGCAAAGAAACACCAGACTTCATACCGATTATTCAAAGATAGGTACTATCAGTAGTGTCAGATACTTTTACTATGTCTTTGTATCCATACCCAATGATGCTTTTTCCACCCTTTTTCGGTGTGGGCTCCGCTCGCCCCTTGGTTCTTGCCCCTAATTGCCTAAGTGCATCAACTCGCCCCCTTGAATAATAGATACCCCAAATCGCCCCCGATTGTTAGTAAATTAAAAGTACTGTCAGCACTCCAAGTTTTTAAAGTTATTGAAATAAATATTTTTTGTGAAAACTTAAATAGTGTATCTTGGGATTTAATGGTGAAGATTGAAATAAAACTGCACATGGAGTTAATACAGTGTAATTTAGAATTTAATCACGTACATAATCATTTCAATGTTTAACAATTAAATATTATTACACTTTTTGGTTTATAGATAATTAAATAAAAATCACAGATCAAAGTTAAAGAATCAACACTTTCATGACTAAAAAAAAATCTAAAAAAATTAAGGAAATACCGTAAATAGTTCATCCAAAACAGCTCTGCATGTCAGTTTGTAAAATTTACAAAATTATTGCAAAAAATATAAAAAGCAACAATTGTAAACAAAATGGCGTGGACATTAGCGTCACTAATTCTTTTTTTTTTCTTTCATGTAAGTAGGTTTGTACAAACACTTTTAACCGTCATAGATTTTTTAAACTAGATGAGCTTTTTTTCTATCTGACTACTCTGAGAAGAAAGGCCGAAACAAACTCATTCTCTATCTATCTTTTCAAAGGTATCATCGTAATCGAATGATTAAAATGAAGCTACTTATAATTGCCTTAAAACCTGTAATCCATATAATGGACGGATGGATGACCCCTGTAACACAGGTTCCACCTAGCATGGGGGTCTTTATTCAAATCTCTGTACACTTGTAAGTCCTACACTGTAAATGCTGCGCATACCTACTCTGTACGTTACCTAAGGAAAATAAACATTATTATTATTATTATTATTATTAATTCTTGAGTCGGCAGACTATGGTTTAGTCTGCTGACTCTAGAATTTATTTTCCTCAATCAGAATTAGTAGCCAAACACAAATAATAAAATATAAGGCGTAAATATTTTTTGTTAAATTAGTTTATTCGGTATTAAGCTATTAATACCGAATAAACTAATTTAACAAAAAATGGAAATTCGGTTGTAATAAAAACTTACCTTATAATCAGGAATTCCACTCACAATATATAGGAATAATTCACCTACTTAGTTACACTTGGAGATAAGCATCCCTTCCACATTATAATACGAACTTAGAAAGAGAAAGCATTATACGACTCTCTCAACGGGTAACATATTGTAACAAACCTTTTGCTTATTGCACCCGTAATAAAAAAGGTTTTTTTTGTCATAATAGGTAAACCAGGTAGCAAAAACCATCACAAGTATCACAAGTTGGTGAGATTACAGATAGAGTTAAAAGTAATGAATCATGGCGTTATTCATAATTGTGCATTTTCTGTCTAACTGTACCTTTTTTGGTTAAATTTCAAAGGAAATGCCGTAAGGGGTGAATCGATACACCAAAATAATTATTTAAATGTAAATTTTCTACTCGCCCCTTCCTTCGTAAAGGGCGAATCACTACACTAAAATAATAAAAAACGGGGTGAGTGGAACATTTTAATCGAAAGGGGCGAGCGGAGCCCACACCGCTTTTTCGTCTATTTTTCCTGGATTTCTTCTAAAAAACTATTTACCAATCAAACCTAAAAATATCCAAGTTAAATGAACTAAAAAAATATTTAAAATAACTAGTGTAATGTGCAATATACCCAATACCAAATTTGGGATAATTTACAACGGTAAGAATATTTTGATGCGTGACCAAAATCGGAACTAATACCGCAAATTTTTTTTGTCAACAATTGCACAAATGTTTACCAACAACAAGGGTGTCAGTGTCATTCAGTCGTCAAATATCCTTTTTTGAACAATACGTGTTTTTCTAAAACGTGAGACATGTCCAAACATAGTGATATAGTGAACGACAGTACCCACCCTGTCAGGTGTATTCTATGACACTCGTCTCGTGGCGGACCGAAGTTAGCTTACTCGATCAAGGCACGCGTGATAGCTCCTGACCTATTTCGACATGTATTGTTGAATATTTGTACGTTGTAGGCTCATGTTTCAGTAAACTATGGATTTTAGTTAGGTGTCGCTGTTTTATGAAAGTTTTAACTTTTTAGCGTTTGATTATTAAGCTCAAGGGCGCAAAATATATACCTATTTAAGATTCAAAATAAAAATAGCTATAAAATATTCGTAAAAATAAAATCTTAACGATAAATAAAATACTAACTTCAGCACAAGCTTCAAGACTTTGTCAAAGTACTTAATAAAAAGCTTTTTGGGACAACTGTCGGATTTTTTTGCCCTTTACTGAAAATATTATCAAAGTTCATAAAATAGGAACAGCAATTTGTTCACAGCATCGTGACCCCATCTAACGAATCTGTAACAACTGATGCAGTACAAACATCTTGTATGAATAACTGATTCTCTTATACCTAATCTGATTAGGAAATATGCAAAACGTCAACTTTTCACGTCTATTGCTCGTTGCAAGATACACGTGAGTAGGTGACTACACTCATCATCATCTGCCTAGCCTTTTGCCAACTATGTTGGGGGGTCGGCTGCCAGTCTAACCGGATGCAACTGAATGCCAGTATTTTACATGGAGCGACTGCTATCTGACCTCCAGAACCCAGTTACCGAGTAACACGATACTCCATGGCAAGACTGCTTGTCAGACTTTCAGACTACCCATGACATTGACAGCTTAACGTGTTTGCCGAGTCATGGAGGGGTCTCAGTATCTAATGGATGGGCACCCATCCACGAACCGACCGCGACAAATTGAAGACAGACCTGTACGGCTGTTTGTATTTAGCACATACAAGACACTGAACTAGGTACATCTTTGCTGTAATCAGTTAACTATTGAGTCATCTTAACTTATTTTTATCTTATGTCTCGGAAAGCTTATCTTTAAATTCTACAGAACCGCTAAGCTGCCCTTTCCTATATCCTACGACACCTAAGTTTACGTCTTAAGCCCCTAGAAACATCTCATCTAATGTCATCTTGCTCTATTCATTTCTGTACCTAAGTCAACGACGACATTAAAATTTAACGCTTTAGACACGTTCGGCCAAACAGTTTCCTTTTGGATTTTCGCCCACTCATTTCAAAAATTCCTCGATAAAAAAAAATCCAACACTCGTTTTGATCATTAGGTAACCTGGCACTTAGGTAATCCTCTATATACTAAGGTTAGGGGTCATGGCCCGTTTTCCTGAGCTTCATAAAGCGAAAGCGTTTGGGTAGCCCGCGAAATTAAAAGGTGTTCGAAAATTTTTATACGGAGCCAAGCGTTGCTACAGTCGCACCGTTTTGAAAATGGCGGCCACGCCTGTGACCTATATAAATCGATAGCTGACATAGATGCAAACAGAAAACATTGAAGACCAAACCCCATAAAGTGTTACGTTTCCAAGATTTTAAGGGGTTTGGTCTAATGATGTCGGCTATTGATGTATATAGGTTTCATGAGTGACTGTTTGAAAAAAAAGAAACAAAATGGCGCGACTGAGTACCTACATATAAAACCAGGCCCCATATAAAAATCTTCAATCTCTTTTGAATTTCGCGGGCTACCTTGGCGCATCCCCCTTAAGAGCCTAATGTTACTCTATCTCTGTGACATTCAAGGTCTATCTGGCACATTATCTGAGCGGTTCCTAGCCTTCGAATGGAGTGACATTGACATGTTTAACCTGCTTGGAGGTACAACGCTGAAAGTATAATATCTTTGTTATGGTTTTGGAGCATTAGTGTGATAGGAATGTGATGTGCAGTAGTTTAAAATTTTTGAGTAAAAAGTTTTTCGGAAAGAATTTTTCGGAACTTTTTCGGAAAGGCAAAAACACATCGGAAGTAAAGCCAATTGTCAAATCGTGTTGTCATTCGTTCTTAGTTCGGGCCCCGAACTAATCTTATGTTCGTAGGTGATACGGGCTTGGAAACGACCTTACCTTCGATCGAAACTACGAATTATGTGCTTAGAGAGTAGACCCCCTGAACCGTCACGGTCGTGTCGGTGACGCTGAATCGGGTATACTCGGCTCCAGGTGGGCGATGACGCTGAACCACGTGTACTCGGCTCTGTGGTCACAATAAGCACATAGCCTCTTTTTTTAAGTAAGTAGTAGTTTAAAAAGCTACTCCACCTATTCAAGATTTTTTGGTTTATTATTAGTTTACAATTATGAGGAAATCCAATTATATGGTCACTTGGTCATTGGCGTTCAGTCCATAAACACGTATCCTTTAAATTATAGCATTTTGTTTTTTCAAATTAATTAATTAAGAACGCCAAAATACAAGTAAATAAATTTAAAAAAAAATATTAATAATAAATTATAATCTTAAAAAAATGCATTGGTATCATTCACCAGGAAGAAAACAAAGGAATGCGTTTGTTTGGAATGAACGCCAACGAACACATGATAATGCCCAATAAATTTCTATATCCAGACGTTACAGTTTGGACTATCTGATAATCTATAATTTTCACCCATAGAAAATTTAAGTTCACAGTTTTCAACTACCTATCTAACTATTATTATCTCCCATCTTTTTCACAACATCAGTAAAAGCGAAGCTATTTACAATATTCTAATAATAACAATGCAGTTCACCATGCTATTCACAACCATTCGACAGGCTTCCGTGTCAAAAATGACACATTTTCGGTTAGATACCAGCAAGTCCCCGACCGCAGAAAAGAAAGCCATCGGAATAATAGTGGTCGTCTACTTGGTCTACTGTCGAAATTTTCGGGATTATGAACAGCGTTATGAGGACTCGACAACATTTAAGTATTGATGTTCTATTTGGTACGGAATCGTATCGTATGGTTGTGAATAGCTGTGCAGGACCGTTCTCATTACTCTTTTCAAGTATTATATTCCCACTCAGAATGTAATCGGGTCGAACCGATGAAGTAACATGTAAGTTGTGCAATCGGGAACATCATGGACTTTCTAGAAGAAAAGCGGCCAAGTGCGAATCGGAATCGCACACGAAAGGTTCCGTTGTCTAACAGTCGAAGCGTGTTTATAATATTATTATAAACACGCTTCGACTGTTAGGCAAGCTTCAATAGAAAGTAATTATGTCCCATTAGTGACAGTTAAGTTCTTATATTATTATTAGCTTAATTATTAAATACTTTAAAAACAATGTTGTTATATCGGCCAAAGTACACTTACACACCACACTACAACTAGTTTCTTAATAATTACGGTTCAAAAGATACAGCCCTATGACAAACGGACGGACAGCGGAGCCTTAATAATAGGGTCCCGTTGACACCATTTAAGTACGAAACCCCAAAAATGGCTGACTACGGTGACGAAATTATTTTTCTATTTTCTATTTTCGTCTTTTACGGAGAATATTGGCTAATCATAGATACTGTGTATTTTTATATCTTCGTGGTATTTGCGGAGAAAAATGTTTTGTCATGTATTTGGAGCATTTTCGGAAATTATTTAAACTTTCGACATCGATTTTTTTTGTTTTTTCCTGTAAGGAAAATGTTCTATAACGTGTTTCGAGAATTAAGTAGACCGTACGCGAAATGTGATTCAATATGATGTAATGTTGTGTGCTTTGTTTTGACTGCTTAAGACGGCATCGACCAAACGCCGACCGCGCAGTGGCGCCCTCATCGTTTATTTGGTTATTTCTTTTATTTTAGAATGAAAATGCAGAAAATAAGCACGTTAAGTTGTTCTTCTCAAGATTATACGTTAATATTATTATAAGAGGTAGTTTTATATTGCTTAATTTTATTATAATCCTTAAAACGGATAATAGTGGCCACTATTTTCTGTTTTTATGATTATAATCTAACTAAACAATGTGAAACTACCTCTTATAATAATATTAACGTATAATCTTGTGGAGCACAACTTAACGTGCTTATTTTCTGCATTTTCATTCTAAAATAAAAGAAATAACCAAATAACCGATGAGGGCGCCACTAGTGGGTCGGCGCCCCCTTAACCTTTTTATGGGTCTTTTAAAGAAATAAGTGACTTTCAGAAGTTATTGCCAGGGGTTGGGTTTGTTTAGGGAAAAAGACGACTTAATAATAGCTTGGGAAATTATGTATTATAATTTTTGTTTTCAATTCTTCAGGCAAAACATACATACTGATTAAAATAAAGTGTGTGTGTCTGTGTGTGACTGTCTCGTTCCGTTGGTCTATTGTTTGCAAGCGGTACTGCTAAGCATGAGGTCCTTGGGTTCGATTCCCGGGACGGGCAAAGTGTTATTGAGTTTTTCCATCTGGAATTTTACAGTAGCGGCCCGGAATCTGGATGTTTGCCCGGTTGATGGTCATAGGCTCGCCCCGTTTTACAGGAAAATTAAACTTAACTGGCGAAATGTGGGTTTTCAGGTACACCTGCCTAAACTTTCAGGGAACACAGGCGAGATGTTATGTTATAAAGTATGTCCCTTTCTGTTTGTGTGACGATATAGTTGAAATAACGTTAACACATTCGCTGCCACGCGGTCAAATGGTGACCGCGAAGAATAGATTTTCCATTTCTGTTGTCTGGCAGTCAACATGTAAAAAGCTAGCAACACTGAATTAAATATTTTAAAATTTGCAACACTGGCCTGTTACGTGTCATGGTCATCGATCTTTCGCTATGCGCTTGAGTTCCCAAAATAAAAACCACCAGTGTTATGCCATTTCCTCGATAATAACATCAGTAAATTCAGTCATAATCTTATGAGTAATTTAAAAATATGCTATGTGCTTATAAATACGCACTCGACATCATTGAATGAACGCTTGATGCTTCGTAAGTCATCATCAGTCTCCTGCCACTATCTCAATTTATTTGTGGTCGGCGCAACGTGTATTTTTATTACATACTTCTCTATTAGTCATCATCTCGGCCATCACCCCTTTCTAACCGTATCATCATTCACACAGTCCATCCACCGCATCGTTTCGTTTGCCTTCTCCTACTCTTACAGCCATCAACATTCATACTGAAAACTTTCCTCACGACATTTTCCTCATTCCTCCGTATCTCATGCCCATACCATGACAACCGATTTCCACAAAACTTTTTAATTACCGGTGCCACAGGCCACTTTCAGACTTCCTCTTATGTACTCATTTTTTGAGTGACTCGTAACTAAGAATGTTAAATGTGATGTGATGTGTTTGTGTGTGGGGTGTGTGTGTATGTGTGTGTATGAGGGTGCGTGTGTGTGTGTGGTGTGATGTGGGTGTGATGTGTGTGTGTGGTGTGATGTGGGTGTGATGTGTGTGTGTGTGTGTGTGTGATCTTTCCTTTAAATAAATAATTCAAAACAAAAGTTTTTTTTTTAATTGAAAACTTCTTAAGGCGCACTGTGCGCTCTTTCTGAACAGGGAAAGAAAGAATTGATCGCCTGTACTCGGCTCCAGTCGTCAGGTGACACTAAATCGCGTATACTCGGCTGAACTCGGCTCCAGTCATAAGCTTTCACTTCTGTCGTGTGGTCATAAGCACACAATCACACAACTATTTTCACTATAACCTAATAAATAACTGTCTTATTCTTTTACAAGCTCAAGATCGCGGATTCTGTCCTAAACTTACCTGTCCTATCATTATTTTTTGTTGGAAATGCTCATAAACACGAGTGGCACGCGTAACGGTAGAGGCAACAGCAGCCGTCGACACAATAAGTCGACGTTGAGGCGTGCTGCTCAACGGCTGCTGCTAGTTCTCCGACTAAATTAACATTTTCGGCATTCCTGAAATACGAGTAATATGCAATTTATCTCATGTTTACACTTCGAATCGCTGCACATACGAGTATTTAATATTTACACATCTTGAGGCTATAATAATAATTATTACGATGTAAACAATGAAGATAATCGCTCAGGAAGAGATGCTCTGCCAACGTTCATAAACTCGTAGCCCTATCATTACAAGAATATGTGCGACTAGCTTCTACCCGCGGGTTCGCCCGCGTGGATGACGGGATTTTTAACTAATTTCCCTATAAGTTTTATTTCGTTTCGCAAGGGTTCAAAAAATGGGCCCTCAATCCAGATGCACATAACAAAAAGTACCCTTTGTTACTCCTTACCTTTAAATTATTTTTCACTTTCACTGGCAGATAGCTTGCCGGTGAAAGTCCCGTCGAAATCGGTCCAGCCTTTTTAGCCGGAACAAACAGACACACAGACAGACAGAGAAATTTAAAAAATGATTTTTTTATTTATTATGGGTACTTTCATAATGTATATTTAGTAAGAAGCTGTTATTTTGAAATTACAAACAGACAATTCAACACTATATATTTGCCAGCGGTTTCGCTCGCGTGGTGTTTATAAATTATAGCCTAAGCCTTTGGACGCGACTTCATCCGCGTAAAATTTCTTGTTTTTACATACAGTATTGACACTCAGAAATACCTACTGTACCTTCCGTCCTTCCCATTTGTAAAAAAAATTTCGGAATCGGCTCAGAAGTGTTGAAGATTACCCCGTACATACAAACTCACAGATTATAACCATACTTCTTTATAAAATTATAGTAGGTATACCTATGCATATAGTTAATCTGTGGTAGGTATCTATAGTTTCCAAGACTTTCAGTTGTAAACATGGACATACAATAATAAGTTCATGGTTGTAAAACGAAAACCTTGGGAGTTTGAATCTTAAGCTTTTATGAATTGTTAAACCTTTTTAGGTGTTAGGATTGAGATGACTTATGAAGAAATAATAAAACAGTAGATAAATAAGATTTTAATAGGTAGTTTCGCCATAAATCAAAAATAATTTTAATTAACAGCTCAGGGGCGAATTTCGACAAATGTCTACGCTTCATCGTAATGAGAGAGATTTATGATACTTAAATATTACAGACTGCGAAGAAATGTCAGAAAAACTGTAATCCCATGACTCAGTAACGCCATCTAGCATGCCACACTAGACCGAGTGACTTTTGGCCACTAGGCCTCATGTAAGTACATTAGGGGCTGTTCATTAATTAGGTAATGATTTCAGTGGGGAGGGGGTATTAACAACTCTTATCTTTTCTTACGTGGGGATGGGAGGGCTCTAGATTGTTCTTACGTAGATCACAAGCAAAAATTATAAGATAAACAAGTTTTTAATTTTTGTTTTTACTATTTATTATTTGCAATCTTCTTTTTTAGATAGTTACCTCTGATCTTACGTGAAATTGAAAAGGGCGGAGGGGTTTCACGTTACGTGACGTTATGGGGAGGTGGCTCCAAACAAGTCTTATTTTTTCTTACGTGGGGGTGGAATGGGTCTAGTAGATTGTCCTTACGTAAGATCACAAAAGTAAGCAAAATTTATAACTTTTTAATTTTATTGCTACCTTTTTTTTGCAATTTTGGTAGATACTGAGGTTTGGGTAAACAAGCACTGACAGAGAGGAGGCCTGTGTCCCAGCAGTGGGAACATTATAGGCTGATAATGTTATGTTCGAATTCGAACCCACGACCTACAACTCGTAAGTCGGGGCAGTTGCCACTGGGCCACTACTGCTCTGTGTGAAATTTATTGTAGAAATATATCTAAAGAATAGATACCTACGCATAACATAAACAAAATACTGATTCACAACAATTATCGCGTTAATTGTCAACTGAAAACTCAATCAAACCAACCAAATCAACCGTGAAACGAAATGTTACGGCAAATTAAACAACTCAATTTCACTAAGTATCTACCTACTTTTTAAACAAAAAACCGTTGACGGGAAGGCCTAAAATACTCCAAATTGTCTATCCATCTCGTATCTTCAGGAAGACTGGCAAGGTCGTCACGGTCAAACAGTACACAAGCCGCATTAGCGATCATAGACAAAAACTCTATTTGATCACTTTTTTTACGAAGCCCTTGATCGCTTTTTACGTCAAATTAATGATGACAAAATAAAAAGTTTTGAGGCACTTGTAATTTTTTGTGTTTGTGTTCTTTCTCCGCGTCATGTTTACCGTAACTGGCACCAGTAGAAATGAGAATTAAAAAAAAAATGTATTAGGAAGTCAAATGTTTTAATAGATCTGTAAAAACCTCTATTAAAATATTTGTAAGTGTGAAAATAAGATAAATAATTGAAAGAAAAGTTTTTATTTAATTAATTAAACTTTTGGCTCACGATTTAATCATTTATCTAATTAGGGGCTGATTTTTCAATCATCTGATATCTTTATTCGAGTAATAATTTTGAAATTTTCAGTTATTTCATACAAAAACTGTCAAACGTCAATTTTATTCCACAAATAAAAGATCTGGCGATGAAAAAATCAGCCATGCAATTAATAATTTGTAAAAGTGACGTCTGTCGAAATAGATGTTTTAGTTTAAATTCGTTCCGCAGTAGGATGAAAATCCGGGAAAACGTTTATTTCAAGAAGCTTTGTTTGTTTACTGAATTTGCGTCTCTATACTTGTACTTCTGACAATAGTTATAGCTTTTACTTGAACTTTCATTATTTTAGACCAGTGATTTAGACCTATCAATTTAGGCTTGCTTGACGTAAAAGTTAAATACACGCTCCCTTTTAAATCTCCTTGACTTTACCCGAAACTTTTAAATGGCATGTAGATAACCCAGTCACAAAAATCTTCTATACCGTAGGTATGTAGATAACCCAAACAGTCACAAAAATCTATACATACATACCGTGTCTGTTTGTAATATCAAAATAACAGCTGTTTATTAAATGCTGAAAGCATAAACGGTACTTCTAACAAAAAAACTATTTTTTTTATTTTTGTTTCTCCGAAATGTTGAACCGATTTTGACGGGACTTTCACTGACAGAATATACCTGAAGTTATAAGGAAGAAAAACTTGCATGGGATCGAGGATCAGACCGGAATAAATCGGAGTAACTTAGGCTAGACTTTTTTTTTGGAAAACTAAACAGTGTTTGACGCAAAAAAAAAATGTAACCCATGAAATCCAATTTGTTTTCCGGCCTGCAAGCGAATAAAGGCGCGGGCACAGATAGTCATAAATATAATTGGAAACGGGTAATAAATTCACTTTACTATCAAAACCTTAACATTAAGACTGTCAAACAAAAAAACTTTTTTACAAAAAAAAAAAAACAACCGACTTCCAAAAAAAACTACAAAGTGATAAATAACTTTTATTTCGGAAGTCGGTGTCGTTGGTTCTGCATTTTCGTTTATTGACCGGTTGTTTTTTTTTTTGTAAATAAGTTTTTATTTTTCACTTTTTAGTGAGAGAGTTTGTAATTTATCTAAGTTACAATAGCCTAACGTCAACTGCTCATCACCTTTTACAAAATATTGCTTTTCCCGATGCTGGGACGTTAATTTTTGAGGAGTTCTCCTGGTAAGAACCTGAAGAACTCCACTCCACCACCACATGCATTGTGACGAGCATAAATTGCTTAGCAACCATATTAAAGTAATCGAATCGCAACCCGTGAAATATTTATCATTGATTAGTTCCGATGGCCGTCTGTATCATATATATCATCAGCTCCACTTTACCAAATGATGATTTCCGAGAGCAAATGCTCAAGTTACTCTAAAAAATATCCAAATCGCTATAGGTTTGCCAATAAAATTTGAGGGTTTCCCTCGATTTCCATGGGATCCTCTCATCAGATTCCAACTTGCTGACAATGGGACCACCTTGGGAGTATACCCTTCAAGTTACTCTAAAAAATATCCAAATCGCTATAGGTTTGCCAAAAAAAGTTGAGGGTTTCCCTCGATTTCCATGGGATCCTCTCCTCAGATTCCAACTTGCTGACAATGGGACCACCTTGGGAGTATACCCTTTCAAACAAAAAAATAATTTTCGGAATCGATCCACAAATGACGAAGAAATCGGTGAACATACAAAAAAAAAAAAAAAACATACGTAAAGTCGAACATATAACCTCCTCCTTTTTGGAAGTCGGTTAAAAATAAATAACAATGCATCATTGTCGTGATAAGTACGAAGCGATAAATAAACCTCTTAAAAACATATCCATTCATTTTTGAGAGGCGGAAAAGGGGTTGTGTTTTTAAAGTATGATGTTCTCAAAATGAAGTGTCTTCCTTATTTAAAAAGATATGTTCGAGATTACTCGAGGACTTGACGGACTTGACAGAGTCCGGGTTAGTTGTTAAAAGTAATTGTCATTGTTTATGGGTTCGGTGAGAAATCGAGAATACAAGTTTGGTTTTAATGTTTTGGAAGGTTTTGAACAAAAAACTTCTTGAATGTTTTTTTTTTGACCAGGTTTTGAGGAGGAATTTGAATAATAATATCTTCTCACTCATGATATTATTTTGATGAATGCACGAGATTGGATTCCTCTCCGTTGACCTACATTTGCCTAGGAAACATATTTTATTTAGCTTTTATGCAATTAAAAACAATCAATGCCTCTTTAAACATAACACAACTGTCTAAGGGACTCTCAGATTAACATTAGTTTTAAGATTACCGTAAAGGAGAGTTCTTTATAAAACATGTACTTAAGTACAGAGGCCAGTACATCAAGCTACCCCAATCTGTCAAATTTTCCCAATTGAATATAAACCTTATTCCTTTGTAATAAAGTTGAAAACCTATCAAAGAAATTTGACAGATTGGGGGGTAACTTGATGTGCTGGCCTCTGTACTTTGGAATGGGCAACTATAAGCTTCATACTTCCGATTGACCACCTCCTTGAGAATTCAAAAGTGAATGTAATTGGTTTAATTGAAATACATGCTTTGAGTTTGATTTCGAAGACAAATTGGCTTCCTATTTAAGTACTAGAAAATGTTATCATAATATTTCATGAAATATTAGAATAAAAAGGTTATTAATTGTTGAGCATTCTCCAAGATTAAATAAAGCGGTTAGGACATTAACATAAATGATTTAAGGGAAACTCAACTATATTTTTACTAATACGTTTAAGAAAGTTAAAGGAAAAGCTTCTTCTCTTAGGTACAAGCTGAGTAACACTCAACACACTATCTACCTCACATATATCCTGAAGAATATCATATATTTTTCTGATTTTGTTTACTGTAGCCGATCATATTCTTTTATTGCTTCTAAAACTTGCGTTTTTTGCGGTTAGGTCCAGTAATTCCCTTAAGTACCATGTAATAGGGGGCGAGCCTATTGCTACCAACCAGGCACAAATCCAGACTGCTAATAAGAAATTCCAGATAGAAAAACCCAATAACATTTAGCCCAACCTGGGAATCGAAGCCAGAACCTCATGCTCAGCAGTACCGCTTGCAACCACTAGACCCGGTAACCCTGTCATTTTCAACAAAACTGCCCTTAACAGTCCTCCTGCTGCTTAACCTACCCTCCTCAGCTTGCGTCATAACAGCTGTCAAATACATACTGTTTATTGAATGGTTCTAGCCTGGGACAGTCTTCACAATATACAATAAAGTAGTTTAAAGAACAAGTGGACTCTGTTTTCCACTACGATTGTAAACGTAATTTAATACAAAGTAATACAGCTTTTGTCGCGGTTTTGACCATCTTTATATAATTTACTCCGGAAGGACGAAAGTCGCGTAGGGAAACCATAAAGTCCTAGAGCCATAAATTCGAAGACATGTGACATCTACCAACCCGCACTGGGCCCGCGTGGCGGATTATAGCCTACTCCCTCGTAGAGGAGGCCTGTGTCCCTGCAGGTAGGGGGAACATTATAGGCTAATTATGCTTCTCCGGAAGATTTATGTGCCTAATACATTCATATTTCACTTAGATATAGCACAGAAATCACGATGTTTTGACATGTCGTCATTACACCTCTGCGAAGCAGGGACAGGTCGCTAGTTACATTATTAATATATTCATAACTAGCAGCGCCCCGCGGTTTCACGCAGTGTCGATCCCGTGGGAATATCGGGATAAAAAGTATCCTATCTGTTATTTTGATGTATAAGCTAGCTACTATAAAGTATCATATAAATCCGTTCAGTAGTTTTTGCGTGAAAGAGTAACAAACATCCATCCATCCTCACAAACTTTTATAAACGCTAAAAAACGTCAAAAAACCTGTCAACTTTTAGGCCCCGTTCACACGGCGACGATCAGTACGTTATTTTGGTATCACATGGCAGTTTCCTACTGCATTTGTTTTAAACATTGGGATGTTGACGTGTGATCCCAACTTTTTACCGAAAAAAACCGTACTGATCATCTCCGTGTGAACGGGGTTCTTCCCCAGGGTCATGAACGCTTTTGTAAATAGCCATTTTCCCAATTTCAAATAGTTTTCATAGCGCAAAGCTTCAAAACACCTCTTTAATGATCTATTCTCCTGGTACCCGAGTACCAGTTCCGTACTGGTTATGCAAGATTACTTTCTTTAGCTTTATATAATTTGATTTAATAATTTCAGACTGAAATCATGCCGTTTGTTTACAAACATTTTGTTTGATACAAGTTTAGGAATAACATTTCTTGTTATAATGAAGATAAAGGAAGTCATAAAGATCTGACGAGCTAGCACTTGTGTTTGGTTTCTGTAATGTTTAATGCCGTAATATGGTTGTCGCTGATCTCAATATTTTGATCATAATCAAAGAAGCTTGTTTATGATGGTGGTGATCATAGAGGCTTCAGTTGGTGAGCAATTACAACAAAAGATATTTACAAGGCGAGGTGGAAACCCTAGTAGGATGTGACCTTGTTAGTGATGTTCTTCAGAAAGATCAGGTGCAACCGGCTATACACCCAACTGGCGTGAGTATAATTATGACCAGTCACCAGATGTATGAATGCGCTGAAAGTGCTGAACAGAGGGCCTAAAAAGGCCACTTTGCCAGAAACTTAAAACAATTCATATCACGCAATTTCATCTGTATGATAGTTTTGTATGGCGATTCGTAAAATACTATAGGTACACCTCTGCCTAACCCATCAGAGATATATAGGTGTAAAACTGTCAAACAAATGAATTGCGTGATATGAATTATTTTATGATTCTGCCAAAGTGGCCTTTTTAGGCCTCCTGAACGAAGCAAAAGGAGTAAGTATGTAATAATACTCCTTGGGAAGAAGGTATGAGGCTATGTTTGTATGTATTATTCCATGAGCTAATTCTTATCTTTTCTGAGCTTTGGAAAACTTGCCATTGAAAAACGTGAGTGCAAGACATCCATGCGAGACAACGTTCATTTTACACGTTGAATTTGTCAACTCACACCTTTTAGAGTAATAGAAAGTTTGAGTTAACAAGAAACAAAACTAATTAATCTCACTCGAAAACTTTTGCAATCATCATCTAATAAACCTACTAATAATAAAGCTGACGAGTTTATTTGTTTGTTTGAACGCGCTAATCTCTGGAGCTAACAGTCGCATTTGAAAAATTGATTTGCATTTGATAGTCCAATTCTTGAGGAAGGTTATAGGCTAATAACCATCACGCTACGACCTTAAGGGCCCAAGAAAAATGAAGTAATACCCGGTAGGAAATAGGATGCGACGCGGTGGGTGGCGTCCGAAATGTCACGTGGACGAATTCGCAGGTAGAAGCTAATCTAAATGTAAGGCGATTCACTACTTTACTTTCTTATTAAAGAGTCTTACAGTATCATAATAAGTAATTAAGCAAAACAACCGCTAGCTAACCTAAAAACGTACGTAGGTACCAAAGTTTTACCACAAGAACTTTTAGTTAGTTAATAATCTCAATGTTCTCAAGTTCGTAATTAAACGGATCAGTGGTTAAAATAATCTGTAGTTAATAATATTATAACTACAGTAAGCGTGGTGAACGAACTGCGAGGCAAGGTGATCTGCGAGGTTACCGCTGTTTACTGCGGGGAGTAATTATAACTTTAACGATGTCATAATCGGCGGGAAACCACCTGAAACAGAAACTGATGATCATAAAAACATATATTTGCAAGACAATAAGTACACCAGTACTTATACCCGCAATTGCTGTAAATACAACTACATTATTGCTTGACGTTTTAGGTGCCTTTACGTCATCGTTAAAATGGTCAGGAGGAGAGCAGTTGTGACCCAGTGGTATCAGCACAAACTTACGAGTTGTATGGTTGTGAGTTCGAACACATGCACCACTTTAATTTGTGTAATTGATTGCATCACCACTGCTATCAATGATGCCACTGCTGTGAATGAGATAGGTAGGTAGGCGCTTCACTTTGTCTTTATAATTTCATCACCACAGCCCTCAAAAACGGCGAGGCAAAACATGTTGAGGAAACCGGCATAACCTAGAACCACAAAATCGAAGACTTGGTGACATCTTCCTGCACTGGCCCGCGTGATGGATTAGGTACAGCCCAGTCCCTCTCACAGAGAGGAGGCCTGTGTCCCAGCAGTGGGAACATTATAGGTTGATTATGCTAAACTGTATGACATACAGACACTTCCCTTCCCTCATCAGTCACCGACACGCCATGATCTTCAAGGTTCCTTTTCCTCGACGATCACGTGTATGAATCAAGGAAAATGTGTAAAAATAACACATAATTTGATACTACCCCCCTCTATCTATACATGTAGGTACTTACTAATAATAAAGCTGAAGTGTTTCTTTGTTTGAACGCGTTAATCTCTGGGACTACAGATCGGATCTGAAAAAATATTTTTGCATTTGTGATGTGACGGGGTGGGTCAACAAGACATTTCACGTGAAGGAAGTCGCGGAGAGAAGCTAGTTATTTATATAGGTATAATTTTCCTTTGGGCACCACAACTTTCGCGTAATAGTGAAGTAAAAACTTAACCCCTAACTAGTAAACGTATTATATCCGATGTATAGTTACACACCGATTTCTCTCTTTCAGTCGTAAGTAATTTGACTTTCGAAAGAAGAAGACAAAGCGTTGTGTAACTATACAGACGCTATAACGTTTATTAGTAAGGGGGTTAGAAGATAAGGTTTGTAGTACCAGGGTTGCATTTTTAGATGGAAGCAAACCTTCATTCTAAAATGTACTTCAATAAAGACAGAAAAATTAGTATATTTGTCACAGAAACACGTGCATACAAAAATATAAGAAACTAGAGCATACAGAATGAGGGAATAGTTGAATCTTTTGAAGCATTAGGCCCTTTGTACACATGTTTTTCTTGCCGTGAGAAACTATGGTTTATTCGCCGTGTGTCACGGTCGGCCATGTTGCATGGGTCACGAATGACCGCGTTCTATAATCTACGGACTGTTATTTTCCCTATTCCGTGGTTAACATGAATACTCTTGTATCTTTACCAATAATGAAGCAAAGACCTCATAGCTTTGCATAGTAGACCCTCTCATATGGAAGTAGCTATCACAGGTAAAATTAGTTTGCAAAAAAAAAACAAAATTAGTTTAGTGTAGGCATGTGTTTATAAGGGCCTTGATGCCTGAAATAAATGGATAAATAAATAAAATCTATTAATATGCCCAGTTTGGCAATAAAAAAACCGGTCGAGTTCGAGTTAGACTCGCACACGAAGGGTTCCGTACCACCACCATACAATATTTAACACTACACATAAAATAACGGCAAAAAATCACTTTTGTTGTATGGCAGCCCCCCTATATTATTTATTTTATTCTATTTTTTGTATTTGTTGTTATAGCGGCAACAGAAATACACATTCTGTGAAAAGTTCACCTGTCTAACTATCACGGTTCTTAAGATACAGCCTGGTGACAGACGGACGGACGGACGTACAGCGGAGTCTTAGTAATAGGGTCCCGTTTTACCCTTTGGGTACGGAACCCTAAAAATGCTATCATTGGTAAGCAAAACTATTCGTTGTTTATAAGAACCGAGCTTATGGAAGCTTGATGACAGACATGTTTTTCTACGGCGCGGTTTATACACCATGTGTAGGCACTAGTCGTCAGTATTGTATTAATCACTATGGAAGCTTGTTGACGGACACGTTTTTTCTACGGCACGGTTATATGTATATAACGGTTATATATATGCCGTGCCGTAAAGCAACAGTGCCGTGCACAAAGGGCCTTAGGGTGAAACTCTTAACAAAACGTGCAATCTTATTTTGGAAATACGCTTTCGTCTTGATTTTTCTCTATATTTAGCGGTCATGGTCTCAAGGGAATAATCTCGATTGTATCTACGCACTTACTTGAAAAGGTTTAAAAAACATTACAAATTGAGGGATTTTTTTATTTAGCATTTGCTGTGCCATCCCAAAAAAACTGACTTTTCAATACGAGGCGAGGTGATGCTGGCCAATCCGCTGCCGAGCTGATGTCAACACGCCCCCCGATGCGATAAATTAACGATTTACCAAGCTGACAATCACACTTAAAACAAATGAAAACCGTTCAAGAGAATTTAAAATTAAAATCATTGACGTAAAGAGTCGCAAATAGTTTTTTCAGCAACCGACGACGACGCGATTGTTTTGTCTTCCAAGCGAAATAATGTAACTACATAAAAATATCTAAATAACTACCATAAACCCACCACCACATAATTATATAACATTTACATGGAGCGACTGCCTATCTGACCTCCACAACCCAGTTACTGGGTAATACGAAACCCCTTGGTGAGACTGATTGTCAGACTTTCGGGCTTCTGACGACCCGTAACGACTGTCAAAGATCCAGAAATGACAGCCGGGACCAACGGCTTAATGTGTTTTCCGAGGCATGGAGGTATTTTGGTATGTAAAGATGGTCACCCATCCACGGACCAATCGCGGCAAGCTGAACGATCGCGGCTGTTATTATTTGGAAACGAGCCCTTTGAATGGATTTCCACAACGTGCAACGTTACTATTATCGTAACAGGTGCAAACCTTAGTAAATAACTCCTTCAGTGCCAGGTCAGTGTGAAGACGTTTCAGCCTATTTAGAAGATAAACGTTCGACTTTTCCTTATCCTACTGAACTAAATACGTCACTAAACGAATGTGTTGCCAGCGAAATATATCGCACGCATAATGTACTGTGAAATAATATGTAACGTCTGTGTATTGAAAATTTTAAGAAAGGAGAGGCTGAAACACAGAGACCACGTTTAATAATGTTACTGTTAGCTATCTTCATCCCACTGGTGGGCAAAGACCAATCCCCATTACTTCCAGCTCTTTCGATCCAGGACTAAAGTTTACCACTGGTTGTTTGTTTTCTCCAGCTCGTCCCGCCATCTTCTACGGAATCTTCAGCGACGCCTTCTGGCTGTGTTAGGGCTCCACGTAGTGGTTATTTTGGCCCACAGCTCATTGGGCCAAGCTGATGCTTGGCTAGCTTAATAATGTGTATTGTTAAGTCTCTCCACAAGTGGCGGTTCATGGACAGCTTAGATCTCCAGTGTCTCTCCACAGACAATTTAATGGCCTACCTCCCACCTCGCACCGCATGCCCTGTCACCTGCACACGAGAGAACCCAATGTCTGTGTCGCAAAATAAAAAAATACTGTAAATGTTATATTTGTTTTTTTTCATATTATTTTTGCCATCGACACTGTACCAAGAGATTTATTTCATCCACCACGCGGGTCGAGTGCGAGTTGGTAGATGTTGACATGCCGGTTACCTCTCGATGTTTTCCTTCACCGTTTAAAGAGCAATGGTAATGAAATACACAGAGTAAAGCGCCCGGGTTCGAACTCACAACCAACTCGTAAGTCCGTTAACATTGGGCCACCGCTGCTCTCGCAAGCTAGTCCTCACGACTGAAATCAGGAGTTTTCTCTAGTATACTATAATTAACCGGGTTCTCTTGCACCTACTGTCCGTTGTTAAAGTAATAAAGCATCTAATTTATTATGTGCTACAGAGAGACACTGGTTTTCCCAAAAGACAATTTTGTATTTTCAAATGGAGGATAAAGCAGACACATTATTTTGGGAAATGAACTATTGAATGACGTTATGTTAGTTTAGGTGCTAATACTTGGTTCTAGAATGACGACAGCAGGTAATGATCGTGATCATAATTATTGCTGCCGTAATAAATAAAGAAAATAATATTTGTAAGGTTATTGGCGCGACAAAGGGGAACAGGGACCGCACAGTTCCTCTTTGAAAACCTTACAAATATTTTTTCTTACCTATTGGTGATCACGGAATCCCTCCCTCACATTACTGAGGAGTGAGGGCCGTGGTGGTTTTTAAGCCTTTGGCTTTCCGTAAATGGCATAGGTACAGACGCCAGCACATCAAGCTACTACTTTTCAACTTTATCGCTAAAGCATAAGGTTCAAAGTTAATTGGGAAAATTTTACAGTTTCTGGTAGCTAAATGTGCTGGCGTCTGCCTATACATGAAGATTTTTCAGAAAAAAAAAAACTGATTTCTAATCTTTGTTATTATAAGACACCACTCTACCTTACTGTGTAACCAAACATCGTGAGAAAACCCTGGACCAATACTTGTTTAATTCTCTTATGAGAAGTGACAATCGTATTATCGTAGGTAGTTGGGACGTTTACAAGCGGGACTTTTTTATTTTTTATTACCCTACTCACTTTTCTCACTCCTGAGCCAGGGCCTCCCTCCACTCCTTCCATCTTTCACGATTCCGCGCATCCTCGGACTTATTATTTTGCAAAAATATCAGAAAAGTAATAGACAATGTAGGCCACTCTTTGGACGCTAATAGCCATCTTCCGAGAGGAATGACTTTCGAAGACCCGCGTAGGCGAAACTGATTACCTGTATTTTGTCATCTTTATAAAAAAAAACACTGTAGGAGTAATCTGTAAAAATATTAGTTTTGTACGAAGCACTACATAACACATTCCTGTAATAATTTATTCGTAACTAGCAGCGCCCCGCGGTTTCACCCGCATAAAGTTTCCGTAGCAAGATAAAAACTATCCTATGTCCTTTCCCGCGACTCAACCTATAAATCGGTTCAGCGGTTTAAACGTGAAGAGGTAACAGACAAACAGACAGACACGCTTTCGCATTTGTATGGATTTTTCTTTGAACTGCTATTCATTGTAGTAAATAAGTGCTATTATTAATGTCAGAAATGTCACGTTTCCACTTTCTAGCCGAAATAAAAAGGAAACTAGGCTGAAATCTTTTATTATCTTTTATTATCTAAAATGCTTTTCATAACCTTGCCCTCAAAACTGTTTGAAATAGTTTATGATTTTTTCTAGGAAACTAAGTCATAAGATATTTAGAGCTTTTTATCGTGTTCCCCTTTAAAAACTAACTACCGTACCGGTTCTAATAATAATACTAATCTCAGCTCAGTTAAACTAAAATACCCTGGTAAGGCGTCTCATTGCAACTTCCAGTTTAAACCTAACATCACGCTTGGAAGCATTGTCCCTTATACAACTCCCCCGTTTTTTGGCGTTTGGCCGTTTGGCCGTTTGACATGGATGTGACGCATACTTTCCCTCAACTTGTTCTCTCTCTGCGTCATCGTCACGTTTAAATATTTATTTTCTTTTCTTTCATTCCACCTAAAGAAGCCCCAAGCCAATAAGGCCCAATGGAGAGCAAGCCTATTGTCAGTAACTTGTTGCCTTGTTCGATTCGTTTCATCGGAGATTCTGCACACCCAGTTTCACGGTGCCTCGGAAAGCACGCAAGGCAAGGGTCTCGAAACGGTGAAGGAAAACATTGTGAGGAAACCGGCATGTGTTAAAACCAAAAATTCGAAGACATGTGACATCTATTAACCACGCACTGGGCCCGCGTGGTGGATTACAGCCCACTCCCTCTCATCGAGAGGAGGCCTGTGTCCCAGCAGTGGGAACATTATTATAGGTTGATTATGTATGGGTAGTTAGAAGCCCAGCAGTCTGACAACCAGTCTTACTAAGGGGTTGTCATATTACCCAGTAAGTGGGTTGTGGAGGCCAGTCACAATCCGACGGATTTTTAAAGGAATATTGCTAATCTATTGCTTCATATGAACCCCGCTGTCTTCCGAAGCTGGTCTCTTCATATGCTGATGATGACCATCGGCTAATTTCACCAATAAAACTGAATGCGATCAGCAGATCTAAACCACATTCAAGAGCTGTCAGTGACTCAGTGTTATCATTGTTGTAGATTATTGACGCTCCTGAACGCCATCCGTTTAGATATGCCGTTAGCGTTCAGTTTAATTGGTGAAATTCGCCCTTAGTCGTTGAGAGAACGAAAATCATCGCCATCGGCCCCAAATATTTTATTGTGGTTCTAGCCAATGGAAGCCAAATATTACGAAACACGGTGTTTCGTAATAGGTGCGTCAAGCACCTGTTTTTCTCGAAGCTATTAAAAAACGTTGCGTAGGATTACCATTTTCAGAAATAACTTTTCAATTAGTTCTAAATATAGAAAAAAACATTAAATTAGACTTCCACAATAATAATTACATAACATATTTTTGTGTAGGTACCCAATTCTGTGGGTGTACTAAGCATACTGTAATCATAATTTAGCGATCTACGTAATATATACATTAAAATCAGGTCATTCAGTGAAGATAAAAATTATTGTGAATTAACGAAATGACTGGTGAACTAAAGAGTGATTATATTTAGAATAGCCTTGTCCCTGATAGTCGCAAATCATGTTATGAAATACGAAAATGAGTTTTGTCTGATCATTGAGTAATTTCTTTATATAATGTACCTACTGGTTTTGAGATGTCATACACGTGTAATATTTAGAAGAATGAACGTCGGAGCATGATCTTAACTACCCGTACTGATCAATGGATCAGTACGGGTAGTTAGGATCAGCCCAGTTTTCTCCCAATTAGTATTTAGGTGCTAACGTCCAATTTTAACAGAATGTGTGGTCCAGTGTTGTAGGTCGTGGGTTCGAAGGAAGGAAAACGTCGTGAGGAAACCAGGATGTCCTAGAACCATAAATTCGAAGACGTGACACCTTCACCTTCACCACTCCCTCTTGAAGAGAGGAGGACGGTGTCATAGCAGTAGGAACATTATAGGCTGATTGTGCTATGATGTATGCTGCAGTATGTAGTGTAGTTTAACCTGCACTCCACAAACCAATAATAGTGGACATTCTACATCTCACCGGTAGTCATGGTAGGCTTTCGGCGCGTCAATGATTATCTCGATTTGACAAATAAGCATCTAAAATGTCAGACTTAATACCCTAAGGGTTGATTTTTTCATTCATCTGATAACTTTATTCGAAGAATAATTTTGAAATTTTGACAGTTATTTCATACAAAAACTGTCAAACGTCAATTTTATTCCTCGAATAAAAGTTATCTGGCGATAGAAAAACCACGGCTCAGACTTACAAATACAGATATATAAATAAAATTCAAAGTCCTGACTGACTGTGTCAACGCATAGCCCAAACCGCTGGTCCTAGAGACATGAAATTTTGAGGGTGTGTTCTTTGTGAAGAGTAGGTATCCACTAGGAAAGGATTTTTCGAAATTCCACCCCTAAGAGGGTGAATGGGAGGAGGGTGAAATTTCACGCGGACGTCGGTTCATCATCACCACCATCATCACCACCATCACCACCACTATCATCATAATCATCACCACCATCACCACCACCTTCATAATCATCATCACCACCACCACCATCATCACCATTCATCATCATAATCATCAACATAATCATCACCACCGTCATCATCATCATCATCGGCAGCCTTGATACACCCCCGGCTGAGTATAACCCTCCTCTCTTTTGTGCCATACTTCCCTGGTATGCGAGTCTCATCCATGTCTTCCCCGCGTTTCTGTACAGGGATATCACATCATCTGCCTAGCTTCGGCTTCCAGTCTAACCGGATGCAGCTGAATACCAGTATTTTACATGGAGCGACTGCCTACTGTACAGGAAATACTACAGAGTTATTAATTTGTTATATTATGTATGTTTTCACCTTCAAGAGCCGGTAAACAAGAGCCCTGGCAGACCGCAAGGCATTTCCAGTTCGTAATCCAGACGGGCTAATAATAAAATTGCACTTGAATGTTTACACACCTTTTAATCGCTGTATAATATACAGGGTGACTATACTCCGACTTTTAATTAGCTGCAGTAAAGGACACTTCTTAATAACTCATTTCGGACTGCGTTTAGAGATACACATGTCAAATAAGTTTCGGTTGTTACACTATTCTGTACTACAAAAACAAGATTTGGTTGATGGCCGCGAAAAAACAAAAAGACGCCAATTTTAGTCATTTAAGTAACACTTACACTGTCATTTTACTGCAGCTAATTAAAAGTCCGAGTATAGTCGCTCGCAGTCGCTTCATGTAAAATACTGGTATTCAGCTGCATCCGGTTTGACTTTAAAAGCGTTTACGCCGAACGGTATTTCATAAAAACTTACAAGCCCTTGTTTTTCGAAATGAATAAACCGATTTTAATGAAACTTCATGCACATAAGCAGGATACAAAGGTCTATAAAGTTACTTAACAAAATTTTCGAAGTGTCTTATTTAAAAAAGATAACTGGACATTTCTGTTTCTATGGAAACTTTAAAATCGGTCTAATTTGGCTGTAACATTATTTTTCGAAAATGTTCTTAAGTAACTTTTTAGACCTTTGTATCCTGCTTATGTGTATGAAGTTTCATTAAAATCGTTTCATTACTTTCTAAAAAACAAGCGCTTGAAAGTTTGTATGAAATGCCGTACGGCGTAAACGCTCTTCAGCTAGCAAAAGGCTGGGCAGCTGATGATGATGATACAGGGTGACTAGCCGATCTTTACTCTAAAAAACATAATTAGGAAAAAATAAACTTTTACCAGCCTAGGGTAATTAAGGACCAGTCACATGTGGTCAGGTCGTGACAGAGTGACAAGGGTCACACTTGCAACATTTAACGAGCCTTGGCGAAAATCCAGGGCAATCGAGAAACACGATACGTTTATTACATACCCTCTTAGCTTCGACATTGATTGCGCGCACGTGTATGGTGTATGAACCACACATCATTATACGCGAGCACAATCAATGTCCCTAAATGAGCCCAACGATTTTCCTCCAACCTTATTACAGAAAACCGTTAAGCTTGTTATACAGCAGCGACTTATATACAAAATAGGTTAGATGATTCAAATAGGCCAGGTGCGCGTGTAGACTTATATTAATATTTCGGGTCGACAGACGGTAACTGTGACGGTACCTACATTATATCTGTGCTGTGACAGACTACCACATCGATTGACGATTTAAATGTGAGGAATATTAGGTCAGTTAGATCTGGTTCTAAAGTGTTACAATGTTATGTAAAGTCGCTTTGTAGGGAAGTGCTTGAAAAATAGATGACAAACAGAGTAACGGAACGAAGTCAATCAGTATTTTCCATGGAGCTGGAGCTCCATGTGAAATGCTGGTATTCAGCTCAGACACTGGGTTGTGGAGGTCAGATAGGTGACTGAATATCTGACCACCACAACCCAGTGTCTGTGTAATACGATGCTCCTTGGTAAGACTGGTTATCAGACTTTCGGGCTTCTGAAGACCCGTAACGACTGTCAAAGATCTACGAATGACAGCAGGGACCAACGGCTTAACCTGCTTTTCGAGGCACGGAAAGGTTTCAGTATGAAAAGATGGTCACCCATCCACGGCCTGACCTCGGCAAGTGTTACTTAACCTTGATGATCGATACGAGCCCCATTACAGAATCAAGAATCAGCACCTAAACTAACATAACATCATTCAAACTTCGATTCATAATTATTATACCAGCAATCAAATTGGAACACAGCAATGCGAAATACTTCTTAGGCGCAGGAATACCCGCTTCTCCTGACTGACTCCTTCAGTCGAACACCTGAATACAGTATTTTTATCTCACGAATCGACGCTCTAGTTATTTGTGGTAACTAAGTTGCTCGTCAGCACATAACACACACACACGTAACGAGTCTCGTCAGCACAACACACACACCGAGAGCTCCTGCGCTTACACAGACATCACAGCGTGTTTGTACACTTGGTAACCACAAGTTAAGCACGCGTCGCTCTGTAATATAAAAATACACACACACCGAGAGCTCCTGCGCTTACACAGACATCACAGCGTGTTTGTACACTTGGTAACCACAAGTTAAGCACGCGTCGCTCTGTAATATAAAAATACTCTGATTAAAAAATACCAAAAGTTTCAAAAAGAAAAGAAGATCTGTCAAAAGATTGGCATCGTTGGTCAAACATTTGTGCGATTGTTTTGTGTAATGTACGTTAGTACCTACTATTAATTATTATGTGGTAATGTTTTGTAAAACAAAATCGGAAGTAACAAGAACGTTATTCCCGATTTTGGCCACGCGCTAATACATAGTTCCCTGTACAATTACATTCCACTGTTATTGCATTTTTTTTTTTATAGTATTTTTATTCATTGCCCACTTAATTGCGTCCAGTAACAAAATGTTTAGCCAACAAGAGCCGGTTAATTGGCCGTGTTTAAGAGTTTGTTCGAACTCGTGCGCACGCGTCCCCCATTAATTCTGTATTGAACTCATATTAATGGTGCTCCAAATGTCAAGGGTACTGGAGTATTGTACTGAAGTACAGGTAGAAAGAAAATAGACGGAGAAATTACTGGTCGTGTTTATATGGGAGACAGCCCCGCGACACAATTTTCTATAGATTTACTGTACACCGATTTAACCCTTCGGGGATTACAGGCGTAATATTATAAACTTTCTTAGGTACAGACGCCAGCATATCAAGTTACCCAAAACTGTCAAAATTTTCCCAATCAACTTTGAACCTTATGCTTTAGCGATAAATTTTAAAATCTTCTAAAGAAATTTGACAGATTGTAGTAGCTTGATGTGCTGGCGTCTATACATCTTGTTGCATGTTTGAAATAATCACTCTGAATGTTTAAATCGTTTTAGTAATGATATTAAGCTAAAAAATATTTATCTTTCTTTATTAAGTATTTTTCTTTCTTCATAATTATTTTATACTTTATGCACAAAATGCACATACAGAGGCGGACTTAATGCCACAGGTATTTTCTACCAGTCAACCTTTGGGTAATGCAGAGACAAACAGTGGTAGGTGCAATCATGAAAATTGAGGAATAAATATTTTTAAATAAAAAAATACGCAAGAAAGCTATTTAAAACTATAAATATAATATATATAAATAAAATAAATACCTATACAAATATGCTAAAAATTAATTACTGTGGTAGGAATTATTCTGTTATGGCTAGTTATTAACCTGCTAACATTCCTTTACAAATAAATTCTTTAAAAAAACCAGTGGGGTAGGTAATTGTGTAACACACTATCAGTACCTATAGGCCGACCGCTTTACTGAGACGTTGCCTGAGGTAGCTACGCGGTGCAGGAGGGGTGATAGTTGTCACAAGTTGACGAATCACTGAGCTCTCGCATTACGTGACCACACCCCTCCCGAGGGGCCCGTGGCTAAATAATAACAGCCGCACAGGTCGATCGATCAGGTTAAGCTACGCTTGCCGCGGTTGGTTTGTGGATGGGTGACCATCTTTACATATCGAGACCCCTCCGTGCCTCGGAAAGCACGTTAAGCCGTTGGTCCCGGCTGCCATTCGTTGATCTTTGACAGTCGTTACGGGTAGTCAGAAGCCCGAAAGCCTGACAACCAGTCTTACCAAGGGGTATCGTATTACCCAGTAACTGGGTTGTGGAGGTCAGATAGGCAGTCGCTCCATGTAAAATACTGGTATTCAGCTGCATCCGGTTAGACTGGAAGCCGACCCCAACATAGTTGGGAAAAGGCTAGGCAGATGATGATGACCCCTCCCGCACCGCGCAGCTACCTCATGCAACGACTCAGTTAAGCGGTCGGCGGGGTTTCATCTTGACAGTTCAACAATACAGTCATTCATTGCGTTATTTACGCTGTCGAACAGACAAATTTTTGGAAAATATGAAGCAGTAGATTAGCAATATCCTTCAAATTGATTGTTACGCAATAGGGTGCTGGTGTCACTGCCGGACTGACGGCAGTTGACGCAGAAGAGTTTTCTGTGGATGATTATTTTAACTATTTTCCGACAGTACTGCTCAGATTTAGTCATAGCATTAACGATTATAGCCCCAAAGCTCGTTATTAGTAAACAAAGTTGATGTGACTAAGAGCATTTAACCTCATTCAACCAATTCCACACAGTCATACAGGAAGCCGTGGTTAAATTAACCTAATTTTAGAACATTTACAATACGCTTTTTTAGCTTTAACTATCCAAAAATGGGAATACATAATTATTATGTATTATTTCATCTATGTACGCAAAATACGCGCATTTATGTGGAGTTGCGAACAGCAGCCCGTATTACCTACATAAATACCTATTTCATCTATAACTTATTTTAGGGAGCCCCACGTGGCTAAATAATAACAACAGCCGTACGGTTCGTGGATGGGTCACTATTCATTATACAGTGTATCAGGTTAAACGAGGGACATACTTTAAGGGAGTGTAGTAGGTACCCATGAACATGAACAACTTTTACTAAGAGACCAACACTGAAATCGAGAAAATAAAATCAGCCGCTCTATACATTTATGTTCGCTTATCTGGACAAAATGTAAGGAACAGCTGTTTTTGTTTTTCATATTTTTGAGTCCGCCCCATATTAAAAGTTGTTCTTTTCTCGAGTACTACACTCCCTTAGAGTATGTCCCTCGTTTAACCTGACACTGTATATATATACCCGCAAAACACGTGTTCGGAAAGCACGTCAAATCATTAGTAGGTACCGACTGTCTTTCGTAGATCTTTGACAGTCGTTATGGGAGTCAGAAGCCCAAAAATCTGACAACAAGTCCTCCCAAGGGGAATCGTGTTACCCAATTACTGGGTTATGAAGGTCAGATAGACAGTAACTCCATGTTAAATATTGGTACTGAGCTGAGCATCCGAAAAGACTGGAAGCCGACCCCAACATAGTTGGGCATAGGCAAGGCAGATTAAAAAATTTGAGCGAAAATTGAAAAAACAAAATTAAAATAATGCTAAAAACAAAATATAGGTATGTACGTACTAGGATTACCTAAAGATTTAGCCCAGTCTAGGATTTTCTGAATCATTGGGGTTTTTATATCGATCATGTTGAAGTCAAATAAAGGTCGAATGATAGTCAAATACCCAGATTCTAAACGAATAATGAATATTTTGTAAGATGATTTTTTCAAACTAAGATATTTTTTAAAGTCGACATTAGCTGCGCCAATGTTTATATTTATGTAGAAACTAAAAATATGTTAAAATCTTAATTTACCGATTACTCAATGCACGCAATAAGGTAACTCGATAACGGTACCATAAAGTAGGTATAGTCTATTTATTCAGTTAGCGGTTCCCGAGAGCACAGCGACGCTCTATTTTTAAAATACGAATTTGAATTTCGAATCGATCCACGGTGACCGTTTTTGTGCTAAACATGTAGTGGCCGGTATAAATGAATCCAAAAAGTTTTCGTTTGTATTATTTAGCAGATGTTAAGTAGGTGTTGTTCTGTTATTTTGATATACAGCAGGATCTGTTGTTTATTTTTTTTTTTTATATAATCTTGGAATAAAATATATTACCCGCAATGTATAGGTATATAATATATCTGTAGCTATGAAACGTAACCATCATCTGCCTAGCCTTTTCCAAACTATATTGGGGTCGGCTTCCAGTCTAACCGGATACAGCTGAATACCAATATTTTACATGGAGCGACTGCCTATCTGACCTCCATAACCCAGCAATTGGATACCCCTTTGGAAGACTGGTTGTCAGACTTTCGGGCTTATGACTATCCGTAAAAACTGTCAAAGATCCACGTGCGTACTTAACGTGCTTATCGAGGCACGGAGGGGTCTCGGTATGTAAAGATGGTCACCCATCCACAGACCAACCGCAGAAAGCGTAGCTTAACCTAATCGATCGACCTGTGCCGCTGTTATTATTTAGCCATGGAGGGGCCCGTGGCTAAATAATAACAGCGGCACAGGTCGAAACGTAATGCGAAACTTAAAGAAAACCTATATGCGCTTTAATAATTTCTAACGTGGCGATATTATCGTGGACGTCCACGGCATCACGATAACACAGGGAAGTAAAATGTATTGAAATGTATAAAGATCCTTTTAAATTTCCGTCCACGATAACTTTATGTACACGTGTTTCCATACTATTTGCAATTTCTCAGCGATTGACGTACCTACCTTACCGTTTCAAAATGAGCGTTATCAAAAATCCTTCGAAAAAACGTACTTTTTCTACTTTACACGTGTCAAATTTGCCTGTCTTCACGACGACTTCCATTCACAGACTAAATTAAATTGCTTTCATTCATCTTTCGCTCGTGGACCGTACGTACCGGGTGGTCCTGTTTAGGTAAGTATAAGAAGGAAATAAGCAATCCATTATTACGTATTATAAAATACATTAAAATTAACTTTAGTAAACATGAGCTATTTTAAATTTATATGACAATAAAAATGTGTACTGGCTTTTATCGGCAATGAAAACAATACCTAATGAAAACTCAGTCTTTCGTACAACCCTGGATTGACGGGTAGCGAAATCAATAAAAATCAGAAAACGCTTGTTTCAGTATAGTAACTAGTTATCTTATCTAAAAGGGTATCAAAAATAAAAAGCATATAAAGACAGAAAAGAACGAAGGCTTAAAGGGTATAAAGTAAAGTAAGGCTGCTAAGTCCTGAATTAGGATCCACTGTAGCGTGGGCTCAGAACATTATCGATGACGTAGGCAGTCAAGTAGCCACAGATTTAAGAAAAATTGGTAACTGCCTAAGGCAAGCCTAGTAAATACTAAATGGGAGCGTAGGATGACACAACCTAAATACATACTTATTGGTAATTTTTATAATACAGGTCCTATATGAAGACCTATATGAAGGATCCTATAGGATGACCTATATGAAGACACACAATGAGGTTGTATAGTTTATCAAAATAACAGTTTATGCAGATTTTGCATAATTTAAATAAAGGTCACTAATCTATGAAATCACTGTGTGATGTCATTGCATTTGCAGTTTGCTGTATTATGAAAAGTATGTAAGAATAGCAGTGCTCATAATGATCAGATGATTTACATTCCATCACCGCCACTCTACTTTAGAGAAATGCATTCAAGTTGATGTTTAAGTGACCATTTGTAACATAAAAGTATCAAATTAGTTTTTGGTTGCAATTGAATTTATACTTTGTTAGGCATGACATTCAGTTTGTTGTTCCACTACCTACTTGAAAATTATCTCAAATTCTTTGTTGAAATATGTATTTGATTTTAGCCTGAGTATTCCTTTTTTTTTTAAGGATGGGAAATCATCAAATGACCCCTCCCGCTCTGGGTGGAGCGGAAGGGAGTGTCAGACTCTTACTGACTAAAACCAGGGCAGGCTTCGGCCCTGACGGGCCCCTCCTTCAATGCTGACATCTCTTTGAGCCGCGCGTGGAACACATACGCGCCGTCCGGCACGGGCCTGGTCCTGATCGGACGGCGAGCTACCCATTACTCGCCGTCCGCAGGCCCGAGCCTACGGTGGCCGGGAGTCGTCACGCGGCTCCCGACGCCCGGGGCGTCTCCCGCGGCGGCTGGGACGGGTGGCTCTCTCAACTCTCTCCCTCGCCCATCCCGCCACCTCCTTCGCTAGCATGATTGCTTCGCAGAAGGAGGTGACTGCCTCCCACTCCCTCTCGCCCCGGACCATGGCTTGGACCAGGGCCGGACGCGAGAGGTCGCCGCCACGAGGACACGGCGGTGCTCTGCCCAAGCGGGACAGACCCCCACCGTATGCTCCACCGTGTCCTCTGGGCGATCCTCGCAATGGTGACACCCGGGCGTTTCCTCCCGCAGCCTGAGTATTCCTGAGATAGCATCGGCATCGTTATAGCTTTCATATTGTTTTCGATCACGACAAATATAGATACTAAATAAATTATAGCTTCGCAGAGATTCCAGTACTACACTTTGCCTTATTTTTTAATGTGCAACCGTGATCGCTGTCATTTATTTTTAAATTTTGTTAAATTTTTTATGGTTATTATTTTCGGACCAATTTACAAAAGCCCTTTAATATTAATAGTACCTAGTATCCATCAAAATAAGAGGGCTTTTCCCGTATTTTGAAGAACAGTCGCATTCTAGTTGTCAAGAGAGAATAATTAGGTATCATTAATTTTCCTACATTTTTGACAAGTTCTTAACATTGATTGTTGCTGAGATGAGAATGAGCCTAGATTTTGAACGTATACGAGAATTGGTCTTAAGAACGCATCCTTTGTAACAGGATCAAAATGTATTTGGAGCAAGACATGAACGCGCTACTCGAAACAGTTTCACGGACTATTCGAATTTAGAATTGTAGAGCGGCGCCATGTTCGCTTGAAAATTCCATATTTCAATTTCTATTAACCGTTAACTGTACTTCTTAGATGCAAATTTTTGATCGACTTACTTAATTGCAGCCAGCATTTCTTTTACCTTTATAAATATCATTAACATTTTCGAGACTATTCACCATTTTTAAATAGAACTGTGCTTTATAAAGCCTTGGTTTCCTAGAAAAGCGGCCGCCATGAAAATCTGTTCTTTTCACCAGTATTTCACAAAAAAACGCTCTTATTTGGACAGCCGTTATTGTGTGACCGTACTCCGCTTTTTTAAGAAACCAAAGCTTAAAGTCATGTCAAGTCAAGTAATGTTTAGGTACTGTTAGATTCTGCAACTTAGTCTTAAAACTGATAACCAAACGCTTCACTCGAGTGAACATTTTTGGTTTATTCCACGTTCACACGACACTGACAAAATTTTATACTTAGAAATTAAACTTCATTTCGTCATTTAATTTAATTTTTCGATCATTCGAGCTTTCAAAGTGCGAGTGAAAAATACCTAATGCAACATTATTGGATCGGTTCGCTAATTAATGTTTTTCACTTTTGATGCATTTTGTGTTAACACGTTTCACTTTGAGTGAAAGACATAAATGAACAAGAAATGAAGCAACTGATATCAGCTTCAAGGTTAGGTAATTTAAGCATTGACTTAGTAGTTGCCCTGAAAGTAAGATTAAAAGTTATAAGATAATCTTTAATAATCATTAGAGAGAACTACGACTACAAGTCATTAAAATGAATAAGTATAATTATTAAGACATTGCACTTTTTTTTTATCAGAAATGACATGATCCGAAAAAGAACCGGAGTTAGCGACATAGCATTAAGAATAAGACAGCCGGAGTGGCAGTGGGCTGGCCATGTTTGTCGAAGGACCGATGGCCGGTGGAGCAAACGAGTCCAGGAGTGAGACTGCCTATTGGCAAGCGTAGTGATAGACGCCACCCAGCTAGATGGGCCGGCGACCTTAAAAAGGTGGCTGGGACAGACTGCATGCGAATGGCAGACGACAGGGTGTTGTGGCGCAGCCTGGTAGAGACCTACGTCTAGCAGTGGACTGCAATAGGCGGAGTTGATTGATTGATGGACTTTTTTGTTGTTTTTCCTCGACAAAATACCTAAATAACCGCGTAGAAACATAGCATTAGCTACTTTTTTAAATCGAGGGTCGATTTAAAAAAGTAGCTAATGCTATGTTGCTATATCAAAAGTATCTTACAACCCCTTACACGTGTTTTTCAAAATAATAATAAAAATATTCTTATAACACTGCTTCCCACACAAACTCATATTAGGAACTCTTCCACTTCGCCTTAACTGTCATGACATAACCTCATTAGCAGGAATCGTTTATTGGTGGAGGCATCTTGTTACCCCTTCATTAACCATGGTTGAAAGTGCTTCCTCAATGACATTCATGTATTGAGAATATTTCCTTGGTTTCATAATTATAATTCGGACGTTTTTCTGTGTTTACCCATACATGGTACTAAAAAGTTACACAATATGGCAATCTTCGATACTTAAATATAATGTTAATGCCTATGATGTTCCCACTGCTAGGACACACATAGGCCTAGGGATCTGGGATTAGGATTGGGCCATAATTCACCACGCGGGCCCAGTGTGGTTTGGTGGAGGACACGTGTCTTTGAATTTTCGGTTCTAGGACATGCCAGTTTTCTTACGAATCTTTAATACCAGAGACTATAGGAAACAGGTATATAGTAAAGGGTTTATTTATGATGCATCATCTTGAAAGCACAATACAATTCCAGAGGGTGACACTTATTGTGGGTGGGTCGTAAAGAGGCCACATACCTAGAGACCTCTTTACGACCTGTGCTGGTGCTCAGAGTCGTTGTCGTTGTTAATTAAGCATGTCCGTTAATCGATAGCTACAAATTTGGACCCTGTCAGTCAAAACACGACAGTTAAAAAACATTTCATTTTTGTTAGTGGTAGTGTTAATTGGTTTTTGGGTGACGTCTCTAAAAGTGTGGAAATTATGACTACATTGTTGTATTCGATTCCCATCTGTATAATCAAATGTAAGTGGTAATAGTAAATAAATATTCAAGCTCTTCCTCAAAATATGAAAATTAAAAGCATTTACTTTTTCACGTTTGATTTGGCATCACTCATCAATGATGGACTCAATAATCACCCAATACAACATCGCAACATAAACATCAGCAGAACACATTGTTCTACTAACAAACCATCTACTATATGACAGGAAATACAGCTTACTCTAAACTAACAAGGCCGATTAGAATTAATATATGACAACATTCTAAACTCTACATTGATGAAGAAGAAGATGCTAGAGACAAGATAGATGAAGAAGAGAATAGATCTCTAGCAATAGACTAAATATGTAAATAAATAAATAAAAGTAAAATCTTTATTACTAAATGAATAGGGATAGTAAATCGCCTTTAAAACAAATTTGGCCTTAAGTAATAATATATGCACTTAGGTCTCAAAGTAGTGCTTTGGCACACTTACTAGGATTAACCCCGTGGATTACCCTGTATCACGAATGCTATCACCTTAATCCGGACCGACTAGGATAGTTCATTAAACAGACAAATATCAGACAGATTAATGTAACTGTTTATAATATAAATTCCTTCCATCAATTGATGCCAAGCCAATTATAAATCCTCTCACACCAAATTACCCAGTTACTAACCCTCAAAATCCACTATATAAATAATATTTTTTGTATACATTGTTAGTCTATAACCAATAATGGTTAATGCATATGTCAGGTCACGCCATTGATGCATAAAAAATATTTGCTAATGAATATTTTTTTGAAGATCTCTGCAATTCGTTAAACTTTAGGAGCAAACAGTTTAATGAGTAGGTACCTAATCAGAAGTTTAAAGAGGAAAAGTTGTTTTAATCCTTTTATTGTTTGTTTTATACCAAAAGAGGAAAACAATTAGTATTTTTATACGAACCTACATAATAATTATGATAAATTACAAAATCTAAACAAACTACTTATTCGCATAATGATAAAACAAATATTTACACAATACGACCTACATCTGCTTTTAGTATAATTTATAAACCATCCCTCTCTTATACGAGGGTCATTCAATAAATACTTAGCCTACAAAAAGTAAACGAAAATTTTGGAAAAGTGGCAATTTATTTTTCAACATAGTCTCCTTTTAGTTCGATACACTTAGCCCAGCGATGCTCCAACTTTTTTAACCCGTCCGAAAAATACTTTTTGTCAAACTCTGCAAAATAGGCCTCCGTGGCGGCGATGACCTCCTCATTTGATCCATATCTATTCCCGGCGAATGATTTTTTCAGATTAGGAAACAGAAAGAAGTCACAAGGGGCCAAATCTGGAGAATACGGTGGATGGGGCAGCAATTCGTAGCGTAATTCGACCAATTTGGCCATGGCAACGGCAGACGTGTGAACCGGTGCGTTGTCGTGGTGAAACAGCACTTTTTTCTTCGCCAGATGGGTTCGTTTTTTCTTTAATTCGGCGTCGAATCTGCCCAATAAATCGGCATAGTAAAGCCCTGTAATTGTTTTACCTTTCTCGAGGTAATCGATGTAGATCACACCTTGTGAATCCCAGAAAACGGTAGCCATAACTTTTCCGGCCGATTTTACAGTTTTCGCCTTCTTTGGAGCACGTTCCCCGGTCTGGATCCATTGTTTTGATTGCTCCTTGGTCTCTGGTGTGTACCAGTGGATCCAGGTTTCATCGACGGTCACAAAACGACGCAAAAACTCCGCTGGATTCCGCTTAAACAGCGCCAAACACGTCTCCGATGTGATCTCACGGTTGCGCTTGTTTTCTGGTGTGAGTAAACGCGGCACCCATCGCGCCGACAGCTTTCTCATGCCGAGTTCCTCGTGAAGAATATGATGCACTGTTCCTTCTGAAATGCCTACAGTCTCAGCTAGCTCGCGAACCTTCAATCGGCGATCTGCCAATACGAGATCATGGATTTTTTTAATGTTTTCCTCCGTAGCAGCTGTTTTCGGTGTACCTGGACGTGGTTCATCAAAAACCGACGTACGGCCACGTGAAAACTCGTTGAACCAATTCTTGACGGTGGCCATCGATGGAGAAGAGTCACCGTACACAGCATCCAAGCGCTCTTTTATTTCGATGCGCGTTTTCCCTTCCAAAAATAGGAATCGAATCACCGAACGATATTGCTCTTTTTCCATTTTTGTAAAACCGATCGACACGTTCGCTTCCATAAGTTGTCAAATTAAAACAAATGAAGGGATTGGAATGAAAATTTGAAAAATGAATTAAAAAAGAATGTGCTACACTGTGGTAAAACTCTTTTGAAACTACAGCGCCCTCTGGCGATGAGGCTAGGTACTTATTGAATGCACCTCGTAATATACGAAATCGAACATTAATTGTAAAAATACTGGCAGGAAACAAAAGAATCCAAATAAATAAAAAAATAACTCTATATAAATTGATTTAAATACACCCTAACTTCACATACCAAAAGGAGTTATCCTTGAATAAGATTTAACAGAAAGAGAAACAAATCGTCTTATTGGCGGCGCGTGCAAAAATTGAGGGCAGAACGATTTTGTGCTTAAATTATTTACTTATATATTTTTAGGTATATCAATCAGCCACCTGCTGTGCTGATGAGACTGAACCTTGAGACGATCCACGTGGAACAGGACACGAGATCCTTAAGCACGTGTGTGCAATTAATCTTTTATGAAAAATTCATGCAAGATGGAATTTTCTTTGGAACAGCTTTTTGTGTTTGTTTGTTGGCTTTTTGCTTTATAATGATAATCATTATAAAGCCTTATTAGCTTGTGTAGTTTCAGTGTGTAATGACGCTAATTATAAAAGGGCCTGTCAATGTTTGAATTAATGTAATTTATAAAAGTTACCAAACGAATTGAAACTGAACGAATAATGGATTTCATGGAGACTGACAGTATAATATCAATTAACAAAACTCCGTGAAAGCTTTCAAAAACCTGAAACTATTATTATGATGACTTGTTTTATTATGCTGGGATTTTTAGCTATTAATTTCCAAATTATTTTTATTGTTAAATATACAAATTAACACGTCTTAATGACGGCACATTGTATTACAAAGTACTTTTAAAAATGGTATTTTTTGGAAGCCCGAAAACAGTTTCAATAATAATACCAGCCTGTTACTGTCCCACTTCTGGGCAAAGGCCACTTCTCATACAGAGAAGGCAATGAGCATTGATAACCACGCTAGCTCAATACGGGTTGGCGATTTCAGACTTAGGTATATACAGATTTATATACCGATTTCAGAAACAGAGCAGTGGTGGCCGACTGGTAACGACAGCGACATACGAGTTGTAGGTCGTGGGTTTGAACCCAGACAGGCGCTTTCCTTGTGTACATTATTTCATCACCACTGCTCTCAGAACGGTGAAGGAAAATATAAAAATAAGGCATGTCCTAGAACCAAAAATTCGAAGATATGTAACATCTCCCAACACGCACTGGGCCCGCGTGGTGGATTACGGTCCACTCCCTCTCACCGAGAGGAGGCCTGCGTCCCAGCAGTGGGAACATTATAGGCTGATTATGATTTCAGAAATGACCGAAATAAACTCAGAAAATAGGTAGGTACAAGTTTCAATAAAAACTTTCTTAAAAAGTCTGTCGTCATTCGCATTGCATCTCTTGACGATATGTATGTAAGCAACATTTTAAAATGGAACGTAAAAGCATATTTTGTTGGGGCGGGGCAGACATAAATATTCAATCAAGATCAAGGTGTGTAGTGAAAGATCGGCTCTTCATGTTTACATGAAACTCATGCCAAATAGCTGTTTTACGGAATAAATAATCAAATCTTACTTTGTCATTTCATCTCTCGTTTTGGCAGGATTTTTTTATCACGATCCGGCCTCGTGGCCCCACTGTTCCTCCGATATTCCCGGTTGTTATTCGTAGATCTTTGACAGTCGTTACGGGTAGTCAGAAGCCCGAAAGACCCCAACACAGTTGGGGTCGGCTATCATAAATGTGAAATTTTTTATGTTTGTTACTCAATCACGCGAAAATGGTTGAACGAATTTAGCACACAGATAGTATAAAAACCTGGAAAGTCAATAATAAATATGTTATACACAGAATTTATTACAGACTTTTTGTTCCGGTAGTACGTTCCCGTGGTATCATTTCCGACCTCCACGCGGGCGGAGCCGCTGGCAAAAGATGGTAATGATAATAAAATTATAAATTAAAATATTAGCCAGTCAGCAAGGAGGTAGTGTGAAGGACTAGATACTAGTGCGTCGAACGTACGTTTTAGTTTCAGTAATTTTCAATTAATCATCATGCTCCTGCCCTGATCCCAATTTATTTAGTGTCAATGGAAGATTAAATAAATAAAAAAAAAACAATTTCGAATCTTTACTCATTAATATACATATACCAAATATTTTACAATGCTTACTTTTACTAATCATATTTTACTTACAATTTATGACTATTTAATAACTAGTCTTTAATATGCTACTGCATAGTTGTCATCAGAATCTATATAATTATTGTTATTTGAATCTCTATATTTTTCACCATCATTATGTATTTCTCCATCATTAAAAATCTGCTGTATTTCATCTGGACTCTCATAGTCCAGCGGTTCTTGCTGATAATCAGGCCTAGTATTCTTTTGATCAGCGTTTTCGTAATAAACTTCTCCACCGCTTAAATAGGGTCTTAAGCCATCATAGTTTGAGTTAATTCTGCTACGAATAACATTTGAACCTTCATTGTCTTCTTCGTAATCATTTGGTTCAGATTGTGCCAGTTCTGGGCTTATTTCTCTGTCATTATCTTCATCATCGGTGTCAATACCTTTGACTTGGATATTAGAATCATCAATTTGATCTACATCATCTGTATACTCCTTGTGTATGTCTGTCTGGCCATTTTCGTTATCATCTTCATAAGGACCACTTTCCGATTCGTCGTTGTCATCAACTTCATCACTTGACTCATCGTTGTTATCATCAGGATTGCTGTTTTCATCGTGATCATCACTTTGTTCCATCACTTCATTCTCAGCGTATTTATATACGTTAACAGATGACTGCATCAATTCAGCGTTACTACTTTGTGCGACATTTTCACTTTGATAATTGTTGGGTTGTGGACTATCATCACTCATATCTTCTGCACTATTGTTGGCATCTTCTTCAACATCAACAGTATCACCGCCACTGTTTGGAACATATCCAATACTTGGTATATCGAAAGTCTGGTCATTCACTGTTTGCACTGTCACTACGGCATCGTACGGAACGCCTGGGTTACCCATCAATACTAAAACAGCGTATTTGTAACCAGGTCCTCCGTCAACTATATTAGCTTTAAAAGCCGTTCCGAAGTCTATGCTACTTACTCGAAGATGTCCTATTGTATTCCCATCGCCAATCGCTGGGTATCTCAAAGCTACAGAGCCTCCGGGAACAGATAGCCTAATCTGTTCAGAATTTGTTTTTTCCAGTTCTTCATTACCGACATCTAGTAGGAACACAGTAGGATATTTGTGGAACGGATTCGCGACGACAAGTACTGACAGTTGACTAATGATAAGTGCAAGTAGCATTTCGACTGTTTGAGATCTAATGTTAGGTCATGGTACAATAATCAGATTCTTATATAACTCTGTTTCACGGTTGATTCGGCTCTGTTTTTGTGTGGCCCTGATTGAAGCGTGACGCGTTCAATGTCAACTGTATCTTCAATAATTGGAATCAGGAAAAAGTTAATCCAATTATCAGGTGCTGTTGGTACTTTTCTTTGTGTATAGAAAATTAACGCACGTAATTGATCAGAAAAGTTGACTTACTCGTAATAATGTTGACCTTTCTCCATTAATTAAATCGGCTTAGGACATAACACAGGCTAAAGACTAATGTTAAATTAATTTCCAGAATATTTTATATTGGTATTTAATTTATCTACGCTAACAATTTTCCTCATCGCTATCATCATCAGCCTATAGCATACTTTGATAATCACGTGCCTCATAATTAGGTGGCTACGCTTAGGTAGGTACCCGGTATGCTCGGATGGTTTACCGCTGAGCCATCAGCCACCTCGTTAAATTCATCAACATCATTGCTGCGCTTATCCTGAAGTACCTAATCCTTCGCTACGCATAAGTACCGATTTGGACTTTAAAACAGGCGTGACCCACTATCGTAAAGCTTCGGGGCAGACATAAATACCTTACATTTACGCAAGATTCATAAGCAATTTTCTCCTAAAGTTTTAACGGAAATTGTATGACGTTACGAGCATAGTATTTTCGAAACGTTGCTATTATGACATAGGTCTTTTCTCAAAGTAGCAGTCGTTATTTCACGAGAAAATCTCTTCTGAATCTTGAGTAACTTGTAAGGTATGTATTTATGCTCGTGACTGTACCTACTGCCAATCTTTTTCTATTGACTCTTGTAGCAGCCATCATTAGATGGATAACTACTTCATTTATTACCATCAACTCCAAAAATAACAGAGAAATAATGTCTGACACCAGTCTCACCAAGGGGTATTGTGTCACCCAGTTAGGGTTGTGGAGGTCAGATAGGTAGACGTTCCAAGTAAAATAGTGCTATTCAGCTGCAGCCGGTTAGACTGGAAGCCGACCCCAACGTAGACGAAAATGCTAGGCAGATGATGAAGAAGATTTAAAAATATTATTAGGTTACCTAGCCTTTTTGTGAAGGTCAGGAACCACGAAAAAAAGGGGTTGAGTATAGGTAAGTATTTCATGTTAAACTAAAATATTACCATTGGGCGTAATTACTGACGCAAATTTTGTGACTACAGTGTATTTTTAAAAGGACAAAAATAAAAGACATATTAATCACAGCTTGGTTTCTTTCAATAATGCTATAAATCATAAAAATATTACATCTTTCGTGTCTGACACTAATAATACATTTATCACAATGCTAAGAATTCTGCAAACAGGACATTATGAAGATCAAGCTAAATAGGATAATAAGAAGAAATTCTTAATGGATATCATAGGCAAAATCGTGATTATTAGACAAATTGGCAAGTTTATAATTTTAATAAATTAATTTATATTTTTTATTTCTAAAAAGCACGAACGAACGAACGACCGCCGTCTTCGGAACGATGTTTTAATTAGGTTTAGTGTTAAACGCATTTAGTATTTTTGATTTAGGTTATCGACTTAGAGAAAAACAGGCCCGGATCAAACAGTTATTTACCTAAGTCCAGATTCAGACGATTTATGTACTTAATTTAATCATTAAATGTATAAAAGGTTAATAAAGTCATTCCTATTACAAACACGTTTAGACCTACATTAATAATTGCTCCACTTAAGCCTGTTAACCACGATTTTGACATTACAATGTTGAATGGAATATTAGGATTTTTTTTTTCTCTAGCCTACTCTGTCCCACTCCTGAGCAAAGGCCTCCCTCCACTCCTTCCATCTTTCGCGAGCCCGCGTTATTAGGATTAGTTAAAGTTAATTTATTGGTTACCATAATACCTTTATAAAGGGTTACATTAAATACAGATAATATAATATTGTCAACTAATGCAAATTCATGATTTTTATTACAATCACACTCACATTAAAAGCACCAATTTCTTAATATTTAATTTAATTCTTTTTTTTTTCTTTCTAAACACGAGTGATTTTTTGAAAAAGTTACAGCACACTACATAATGGAATGGATGTATCTAGTTAAATAAATAATAATTAAATTTAAGTTAACTCTGTACTTTTCATGATTAAATAAATGTACCTAAGGCCTGTTCCACGACCTCCGGATAAGTTGCGGCTAGCTAATCTGGCAGATTACACATTCTTTTTCATTACTTTATCTAAGGGGCAATTCCCGTTCACAGACTGATCTCAGTTTCAATCTGTCAAAAATACATCTCATTCCCTACAAGTTTTTGATATTTATTGTCGCTGAGATGAGATTGCGACTTGAATTTGGACGTTGTACGAGAATTGGCCATCAGGTGGCTAGTAAGTACCTATCCACAAGATTGTGATACAGACCCTTCGGTTTAATCTCATATTTTTCATTTTGGCATCTTTTAACTTATGTATGAATGGAACACTGGCTGCAGAACCTAGGAAGTTAATTGTGTATCAAGTTAGTACATTACGACAGGTACGTGTGACTTCTTCAAGTAATCCATTATAACACAGCGTGAAATTAAACTAAACGCCGTGCCTTAATTACGTACAGTCACACGTATCGTATACTATTTAATATCTCGTGTGACTTATGTAAACCAGCACTTAAGTCACACTTTTCTGTGTAAAAATGGACTTAACTATAAACTTAAGTCACAGAAAAGCGTGGGTTAAGTGCGGGTTTAGGTCACACAGTGCTTTATGGGTACTTAATGAGCCTATCTATACTAACAGTATACTAACGATTATGAGGACACAAATGACTTTAAACATTATCATAAGGGGATATATTGTAATATACACGTGATCAAACCAGAATAAGCAAAGTGCTTTTACATACTTTAATATCAACAATTGAGCATTCGATTTATAAGAGATCAAGCAACGCAAGATCACACTTCAAACAATTATTATAACCCATATCAAGTCAGGGATTTTTTTTTTTGTGTTTCCATATCTGGTGACCCGGAACTTTGGTCGTATACAGACTTTGGTTCGTAGCTTCGTACGCCTTGTACGAGGGACCGAAACCAACTCGCAGAGCTCTGTTAAACGCTTTGAATGAAATAAGACACCCATTATTTGGTTAGACACACTAGCAGCTAATTAGCTGATGCGTGTGTATCAAACAGCTTGGAGATATTGAATCTGTCCAGTCGATTCTTGAAGCAGTTCAGTGTGGGAGCCGTCACAACATTTTCCGGGAGCCTATTCAACGCTGTTAAAAATTACATGTTGTAAATTGTCTGTCAATTCAAATAACAACCTTCATTCTTTGACAGTTGTTTGGAATGGCAATAACAGGGCAAAGTGTTTCAATTTCATAAACAATTAATTTCCCTAACTGTAACTAAACAGTGTGAAGTTCAGTTTCATACAATCATGTCTACGCGACCCACGAGCAGCGTCAACGAGGCGTCAACCTAAGCCAGAACTGTCTATTCTGTAAAAATCTCACCAAAAAAACTTAGGTCACGTGAGCTTGAAGTGATCTGTCATTCCAACCAGCGCTAGGCTATTGACACCTCACTTCAAGCTCACTTCGCCTGAATTTTCACACAATAGACAGCCTTCACACGGTATTCAAGAACACATCCTGAAATGCAGGTGACTCTGTAAAAATCTCTGAATCTGACTGAATGGCGGAGTGTTAAGGAGGTCATTTCCCGTCCTCGTCACCCACTGCTACACTTCCTCAAGAATATCTAGCAACAAAAGTAGACTCAAACAATGACAACGCAGACAGCAAAATTGGAAAAATTATTTAAAGGAAGTCGTTTCTCAATAAACGCATTAGTTTTACTAGCTTCTCGCCTCGCTTCTCGCGATTAGAATCCAATGGCCATTACTGGTAAAGGCAAACAGCAAACAGCGGCAAACAGACAAGTAGAACAATTTCTATGAAAACTTCATGGAAACTGTTCTACCAGAGTCGTGTCGCGAAGTCGCATCAACTTTAAAACAAAAGATAAAACAGCTAGACCATTTCGGACAAACGATATTCACGTTAAAAATTCTGTCGGCTGACATATCGCGGCACAGTTCTTTCTATTATCGTAGAGATCGTCAGTTCTTGATAGAAAGGCAACTGCAATGGTTCTTCGTGCTAAATCTGGTCAAATCATCTCTGTTCCCAAGATTACCTGCCCAAAAATTATCTAGACACGATCTTGTCACGATTTTGTACCGTTTAGAGAAATTCTTAAAACTTGTTACTTTAGATCCACAAAACATAAAAGCTAACAGGATCTAAGGGTAGAAATATGTACTAAACAGAGAACCCTGGAAAGGACGGTTTGTGAGATGGGTGACAATAGAGCTAGGCACACATAGCATAATCAGCCTATAATGTTCCTACTGCTGGGACACAGGCCTCCTCACGCCGGGGTGAGGTGGGCTGTAATCTACCACGCGGGCCCAGCGCGGGTTGGTAGATGTCACATGTCTTCGAATGTTTGGTTGTAAGACATGCCGGTTACCTCACGATGTTTTCCTCACCGTTTTGAGAGCAGTGGTGATGAAATTATTTACACACAAAGTAAAGCGCCTGTCTGGGTCCGAACCCACGACCTACAACTCGTAAGTCGGGGCCGATACAACTGGGCCACCACTGTTCTATATTTATTTGAAACTTTTTGTTCTAAATATCAAGAATTACGCAACATTCAAGCCCTTTGATACAAAAAGCAGTTCAAAGCGAATACCAGAGGAAGAACACACAAAACACTATGCAGTCTTGAACGAGGTGGAGCCACGGTCGCATGAGACATGAGTTACATGTATAAAACAAGATACAAATGTACCTACAAAATTATCGTAGGAATGTCCGCATTTGCTTATTCTGGTTATTCAGCGACGCCTGAGCCCTATCTGCCTTATTAATCATCTGATCTAACTTACTAATCTGCGTCGTCACCTGCTTCCCAATATCTTTAACAGCCGCTTTACCCAACAAAGAAGTATTTTCCTGATCTTCCATCTTTTTTAATTCGTCCAAAGCGGTGTTTATGTCGTCGCCATGTTGTTTTGACTTTCCCGCGCGCGGCGTCATCTCAGTGTCATCGAGGCCAAGCCCTTGGTTTATAGAGCCTATGTCTGAGGTTGGTGGGATGTAATCTTTGTCATAGTTTGTCTGGCCCACGTAGCTAGGTTCACTTGAATAGGATAAATTGTCTTTTGCAGACATTTTCACGCGAAAGAAGTTTGTAATTGTTCCGCAAACACCCTGAAAATATACAGTGTTGTTTTATTTATTTTTTATATTATTTAAAAAATCAAAAAAAAATCTATTCATCAGTATCATCTAGCCTATTTCCCAACTATATTTGGGTCGGCTTCCAGTCTAACAAGCTGAATATAACCAGTGTGTTTTACTTAAAGCGACTACTTATCTGACCTCTACATTCTAGTTACTGGGTAATTACGATAGCCCTTACTAAGACTGGTTTTCACAAAAAAAACTATTATCATCTAGCATTAAAGTTGGTGTCCGTATGTGATCGGAGTGTTGATAATACTTAGTCAGTATTGATAAATGATTTTGATTTTGTAAGTAGGTTTGCACAAACATTTTTACACGTCAATCATATTTTTTTATAAAACTAGATGAGGTCGGCGTTTCCTATCTGACTACTCTGAGAAGAAAGGCCGAAACAAACTCGTCAGATGCATAATCTTGGTCAGGTTATATGAAGACCATGTAGATCGATGTCTGAGATGGTCTTTTGAGGAAAGAACCATACAGATTGAGAGGTCCTCACAGATTGATTAGGTATTCTAATTTTAGCTAAGCTATCGTTACCGTTCTTATCTCATCTCAACTAAGTTAGGTAATGCACCAGTGCACCTACAGGTAAGTTGGTATCTGATCTATGAAATCTGGCAGAACCTGAAACTTGAACATAACTTATTTCCCTACTTTAAAGAAAGTCTTAAATACGGACCTAAACAATTATTGTGATCTTGTCATATTTTTAAGATAAAGATAGGTTAATATGTATGTATAACATCATATTGGAATATTGTAAGATATTGTACTTATTGGTGTGAATAAATAATAATTACCTTCAATTTATTTATTTTAGTCTGTGTGGAATCCAATATTGAGTTCAATTCTGTGAGGCCACCGCTGCCATCCTTGAGCTGGTCATCTAGCATAGCAGTATTCTGATAAAAACATCAATAATAACTTAAGTAAAAAAAAAAAACATTTTAGTTAGGCAACTCAATCAACCTTAATTGAAATATTAAATATGAGGAATATAAACAAAAAAAATCACGGGATAAGCGACTGGCATTTTATTTTCTGTAAGTATTTAAGATGTCAAGGATATAATAAAATAAAAGTAAAATAACTACTCGTATATGCAATAAAAAAACTTTAAGTACCAACTTATTAGGTAACAGATTCATAAAATCCTTGACCTATTTGGCCCTCATTCCTCAATTACGTACCTACATAAAAAATAAGTTTATCAATAATCAGATTTTAAAGGACACGGATTTTATTTAAAAAAATTCTATCTACTTTAAGAAAAAAAAGTTTTTTACCTCTGCCGTCCGAATTTCCACTTCCTCAAATTCCACGACATCTAAATGTTTATGTTTTGATAAAAAGTCTTCTCGATCAGGCAAAGGTTGGCCAAATAACTCAGCTCTGGTGCAAGCATCTTCATACGCTTTTAACGACATGATTTAAATCCAATAACGATTTAAAATAGGCACTATTTAAAAGAAAAATCTTGTTGTAAATGAATAAATTGTATGAGGGAAGAAGAATACCTGTGAGAATACTATGACAGGAATATGTTTTTAGCGCAACTGTCGTCTTAAAACTAGACCTTCAGTTTGTTGAAGTTATTGATTTTTCGAGGTACAGCTAATAATATTTATCTTGACTTGTTTCGATCAAATGCTAATACAGAATTTGTAGGTACAAATAATAATCATTATTTTAATTAGCATTACAAACTTTTATGTTTAGGTAGATAGCAAAAGTTTATAAATAATATTATAATCCGAATATAGAACAGATTTTGAATTTCGCGCAAAAAATTCAATGTTGCCAGAGCTGAGATAATAAAATATACTGAATCAAGACCATTTGAAAAATAAGCATTAACGAAACAAAATTAAAACAAACTGAAAAGAAACGCTTTTTTTTATATATATTAATAATGTACGATTAAAATAACAGAAAAACAGATTTGGAAGACCATAGACTGCTGAAAATCAGCTGCTCGTAGGGTCAATAACCGAAAGAATGAACTTTTGAACAGGTTAATGCTTGGGTTTGAAGCATTGACATAGAAAAGTCTCAATGGTTTGAAGGGAGATAGCAATATTTCCCTACTGCCAACTGTCATGACTCTTACGCTAAAGAACATAAAGATTATATTGTTTAAGTTGCTACTGCTAGGTACCTACCCGGTCTCGGAAAAATGGATATCCCTTGTTATTTTTTTCCGTTACTAAAAGTATGTACTCTGTGAATATAAAAACCATTTCAAAATAAATGCTCTTAAAATCATTTTCCACAGTATTATTCAAGTGTCGGACGCATCATTTGTTACGAATACGAACTACTTCTGCAGCCATGTCTACAGGTACCTGAACTATATACTTTTTAATTTTAAACTCTAAACTTAACCAAAGGAGGTTATGTTTGTAGTCATTAATTAACTTAACTTTAATTAAGTATTTCTTATTTTTATATTTGTAACAATGTTTATTTTGCGAGTCGTGGGCTTATTTTAAATTTCTTGTAAATGTCAAAACAGAATATTGCTGTGTCATTTTTGCCACATAAACAGCTATTATATAAATAGAACATTATTTTAGATTACGTAGATTTAATTAAAAGTCACAAGTAACCAAGCTTCATCTACAATACCGTAGAAAAAAACCCTAGGCAGTTTTTTCAGTTTTTTTCGGAAACACCCTCTGATAAGGTTGAATACCAATTAAAAATAATAAAATATGTCAAGTGATTTGCCAAATTTCTGTACGATTTCATGTACTTACTTAAATTCAAAATTATGTAATTTTTACAATAATCCTCTCACCATGAAATGAATAATATAATCAAGTTACCGGTAAATAATGGTGTAATCGTAAAATTGTTAAGATATAGCACACAAATAGACCATAAAAGTGAGTTTCTTTGTCAAAATTTTTGTAATTACTAAACATCCACCGTGGAAGTTTTTAATGATGGGGGTCAATCAAAGAGGCTGGTTGGTATAACATGTGGAATGTCTACTTGCCAAGATAAAGGTGTGAAATATGACCAGTAATTATGGAAAGAGTCGGTAACAAAGGGGCTTATACGTTTGACCGGCTGTGGAATGAGTCCCCACAAATTATCATTTATGAGATGATAAAGTGCTCCATACTAAACATAATGAGAGTGTTGATGTTTATAGTACCTACACAAATGAGTTTAATTGCCCCAGTTGTTTTCTAAAGGTACCTCAGTCTAACCCTTCAGGAAAATATGTGTTATTTTTTTTTCTGTTTTGTTTATGTAAAATATGGTTATACATAAAACATGAAAATGACTACAACAACAAAATTCTGTGTATCAATCATTAACAACATTTCGTTCAGTTGCAGAGTGCTTCTTAAAACCATGAATTTTCAGTAAAAGTAAAAATAAATCTATATTGTTTATGTACCTTTACAGGTGACTAGTAAATGTTAATACAAAGTTATAATTATTAAGGCATTGACTGCCAACGCGGTCACCGGTGACCGCTAACAATAGATTTTCTATTGTGTCTGTCGCCTGGCAGCCAACGTGTTAAACTGCTATTATTCATAACACACAACTTCTTTTTCTTTCAGTTCCATTGACCTTGGATACTATATCCAAGTTCCGCAGTGACTTCTATTCGGACCCCAAAAATGAACTTGCACAGAATGCTTGTACAAGATTTGACCCATTCGAGGTTGCTATCAGTAGGAAGAAGACTGAGACTACCCTCCATGTCTACAACATCAAAGTAAGTCATCAAACTGAAACTGTAGGTATGTATGTCCCAGACAGATCTCCTGGCCACATCAAAATGAAAAAAATAAACTGTGAACTCTAGACTGTAAAGTTCAATTTCGATTAACAGATTGATTCTGAAGCCAAGCCGGTGACGAACCAAGAGAACTCCGGCCGCTGCTGGCTGTTTGCAGCCCTCAATGTTATGCGTCTGCCCTTCATGAAGAAGTATGGCATTGAGGAGTTTGAGTTCTCGCAGAGGTATGTTTTATTTTTTCGCATGTTCGATATTTGAGACACCCATTTCTAAGTGTAGGCCTCTGTTAGCCACTTTTCATGCTTCTTCTGCATCGCGACCCGCCTGCAGTGTGCGTTGGTTGATAGAAAATGTACGAAAGTGATGGAGGATCATGGCATTGTGTTGAGTTTCGTCGCGGCCTGCGCTAGCCTTAAGGGCATGATAATATGGTCCTAAAATGTCAGACTATAATGTTCCCATTGCTGGGACACAGGCATCCTCTCTGTAAGCGGGAGTGGGCCGTAATCCACCAGGCGGGCCAAGTGCGGGTCGGTAGATGTCACATGACTTCGAATTTTTGGTTATAGAACATACGATGTTTTCCTTCACCGTTCTGTCTTGGTTCGAAGTTTCGAACTCACGACCTACTACTTGTAAATTGGGGCCGATGCCACTGGGCCACCACTCCTCCACTATTAATGGCCAGATACTTTACAATTAGTCTATCTCCACAGCTACCTGTTCTTCTGGGATAAGATCGAGCGGGCCCACTACTGGCTGAACAACATCGTCGCCACAGCCAAGCAGGGAGAGGAACTCGAAGGAAGACTTGTCAACTTTTTGTTAAAGGTATTCTTTATTTTAGCTTCGGCTTATCCCGCATATCCTCAGAAATTGTCCCACGAGAACGTACTACCGAGATAAAAAGTATCCTATATCCTAATCGAGGTCATGGTGGTGTCTATTTCATTAAAATCCGTTGAACCGTTAAGGCGCGAAAAGGCGTCAGAGTTTATTAACTTTCGCATTTAGGTATAATATTACAAGCGACCCGCCCCTGCTTGGCACGGTTTTTTACGACTTGAAAGGTTTCTTTATTTTATGTAAATTTAATATTCATGTAACATGAATATAAACCTTCCGGAATAAATTCTGTATATGATACCCCCATCAAAATACGTTGCGACTTACGTAGGTAATTCAAAAAAGAACCCATCCGTAAATACACACATCAAAAGTGTCTAGGGATCAACATATATTTTTGCAATAACTTTTCTCCTGATTGATATTAATTAAAATTTTCTTTAAGGATTCATCAAATAAAGTGTTTTCGTTTGTCACAGTAACGATAAACCAAGTCACCTTTGCATTAATAAAGAAATTTGCCATTTTCCTAATAAAGGGATTTTTGACATTTGAACCACTAACACAAAAGTTCGAAAAAAAGACTGAAATAACAGTTTTCTTTAAAATTTTATTGGGTAACTTAAACAATTAATAATCCGTGTTTCTACCGCGAACACTAACAACACAAGAACATCGGTTTGGCATACTCAAAATGAGTTCCTCCAAATCACGCTGTGGAATGGCCGCCCATGTTCGTTGCAACAACAAAAAAAGGTCTTCTTGCGACTGGATACCCTCCATATTCGGCAGAGCTCTTCTCTGTAGCATATCCCATGCATGCTCAATCGGGTTCAAGTCTGGCGACTGAGCAGGCCAGGGCAGGACATTGATGTTAGCTGCGGCGAGAGTCTGTCTTACAACTCTTGCGGTGTGCGGTCGTGCATTATCATGCATTAACTGAAATAAGGGACCGATTTGCACTTGTAGAGGAACGATGACGTCTGATACAATCGTCTCAGCATAAATTTGAGCGTTGAGGTTGCCTCTGATCCAAATCAACTCAGTTCTTCCGCCGATCCAAATACCCGCCCATACCATGATGGTTCCACCACTATAAGGATGGACTTCCTGGCAGGATTTTAATCGCTGTTGGCGTCCAGGGGTTCTCCAGTGTCGTATACATCTTGTATCCGGTCTCATACCAAAACGAGACTCATCAGAAAAGCACACGAAACGCCATTGTTCTTCTGCCCAATTTCTGTGTTCAAGAGCCCATTGATATCGAATCCTACGATTGTGCATTGCTATAGGTGGTACCCGTAGCGGTCTTCGGGAATGAAGGTTCACTTCATGCAAGCGGTTTCTGACTGTTTGGTCGCTAATTAAGTTCCCTGAAGAGTGATGAAGCCTCACGGCTAACATCATGGCGGTTATTGTTGGAGCTCTTCGAGTTAAGATTTGAATGTATCGGTCTTGTGTCCGTGTGGTGCAGCGATACCGTCCTCAATGGCGCTCAGCCACGGTACCAGTGCTTCGGTAACGTGTCCAAAGTCGACTGATAACACTCTGACTTGTATTCAGAGCTAAAGCCACAGTACGTTGCCGGGAACCAGCTTCTATCATTCCCACGGCTCTGAGCATTTCTTCCCTGCTTAAATGACGTCGCCGCTCCATAATAACGTTGGTTTTAATCAGTAGTAGGGAAACAGTAGCACTAATAATGTCTTCAATGCGTTGTATGTTTTTATAGGGAAAATATTGACAGCTGATTTTCATCTTTTACTCGAATTTGATTCACAGTTCCTGATTCAAATTATGAAATGCACCAAAAAGGATCCATATAAATTTATAAAATCATAAATTTATTACAAAGCCACATCTCAATCTCAAGAAATCCGCATAAAAATGCTTGATCCCTAGACACTTTTGATGTGTGTACATGAGTTAGTTATAAAATAAATCGTTTCTTATTACCCTGAAGTGAATCGTAAAAATCACATAAAACCCATTATTTGTTTGACCGTAGAGCAAGTTATTATTACTAAGGAGTTATTATTTTAACTGTTCATAATTATGTTATTGTATTGTTTAGCCATCAAAATCATGCATTAAAACGTGTACTTGACATATTTAACCGCTCACTGATGTATTATTTGTCATCGCGGTTTCGATACCTACCGCATAGTATTTGTTTGCATAGCTATTGACAACCTTTACTTGTACTTAACTAAGTACCTACCTAATTTGCCGTGCGACAAAAAATACTTGTCGATAGCGATCGTCTGATTTATAGTACACCTAATCACTGATCAGCCTATAGTGTTCTCACTGTTGGGGCATATTAGGCCTTTCTGTGTAATTTATACCTAATAATATGTAGGGCTTATTCCGAGACCCCTCCGTGCCTCGCGGAAAGCACGTTAAGCCGTTGGTCCCGGCTGTCATTCGTAGATCTTTGACAGTCGTTAAGGGTCTTCAGAAGCCCGAAAGTCTGTCAAGCAGTCTTACCAAGGGGTAACGTATTACCCAGTAACTGGGTTGTGGAGGTCAGATAAGCAGTCGCTCCATGTAAAGTACTGGTATTCAGCTGCATCCGGTTAGACTGGAAGCCGACCCCAACATAGTTGAGAAAGCTAGGCAGCTGATGAAGCAGGGCTTATTTAATAATGCATTTACTCCTATCTGAGTTGGTTTATTTGCTTTGATAAGGCGTATCATTGCAAATAATATAAATTGTGCGACTGTTGCTAAATATAGAGATTGCTCGATATTTACGTATATATATGCTAGTTCAATATTAATATACTAAGTATACACATAAACCTTTCGCAATAAATGATCTAAATTATGGTGAAAACTGCATCAAAATCCGTTGCGGAGTTTAGAACTAAGCGGAGGCACACGAAAAACGACTTTGTTTTATCCTACTAATACTTATTATAGAGGTATGAGGATTATGGTGGAAAGTTCATTCATCCTCTATAGAAAAGGGAGGATCCTCCGACCAGACGGGTGTCGTACCTGGTGGACTACTGCCCGACGACTGATGTCAGGACGTTGCATATATGCTAGTTGTGCGGTAAACTCTGCTTGCGCGATGCAGGATTTTGCGTGAAGTCGGTGTGATGTGAAGGTATCATGTGGCGATGTAGATGCCGCGCCGCCACACTGTGTAGATATAGATAAAACGAATTACCATTGAAAGCTATGCCATTTAATATTTTTTTTATTTTTTGTTTGCAGGACCCAATCAACGATGGCGGCCAATGGGACATGATAGTAAACTTGGTCAACAAATATGGCGTCATTCCGAAGAAGTGTTTCGCGGAGTCGTTCAGTTCTAGACGCAGTTTGCACATGAACGCACTTATTAAGACCAAGGTAAGAGAATCATCACTATCTGCGTAACCTTGCACAATTATATTGGGGTTGACTCAAGTCTAACCGGATGCAGCTGAGTTTCAGTCTTTTATATGGAGCGACTGCCTATCTGAGCTCCAGAACCCAGTTACTGGATAACAGGATACCCCTTTGGCAAGACTGGCTATCAGATTTTCGGACCTATGCCATTATTCGTGGATCTTTGCCAGTCTTTACGGAGTACCCGTAACGACTGACAAAGATCCACTAATGAGATCCGAAACCAACGATGAAAAACGCCCACTGCTGAACATAGGCCCACAAGCATTGCCACAAAGTACGGAACTGCAGTTTCCGTATCCCGCGAATTCTGGCTTCCTTCACCAGGTCATCGGTCCACCCTGTGGGAAGCCTTCCCACGCGCCTTTCTGTACGCGATATCCACTCCAGAACTTTTCGACCTTATCGGCCATCCGTTCAGCGGTTCTCCGAGCAATTTGACCCTTAACATTGGGAATTCTTCGGGCGAAATATGTATTATAACTAGCGACCCGCATCAGCTTCGCACGGTTTTTAACGACTTGACAAAACATAGAGATTTCTTTATTTTTTGTGCAACTAAATACACATAAACCTTCCAGAATAAATTCTCTAAATAATGGTGAACACCGCATGAAAATCCGCTGCGTACAGACGCCAGCACATCAAGCTACTACAATCTTTCAAATTTCTTTGATAGATTTTCAACTTTATCGCTAAAGTATAAGGTTCAAAGTTGATTGGGAAAATTTGACAGTTTCGGGTAGGTTGATGTGCTGGCGTCTGTACTTTAGAAGACCCCCGAGATCACACAGACAGACACAAAACCGACTACTACTGAGGTTCGATTCCTAGGTCAGAAAGTATTGTTACGTTTTTCCATATCTGTTAAAATATAATTTGTTGTAGCTCCGCGAGTACGCCAAGGAACTGCGCGACAAGGTGGCCGGCAACGCGTCGGACGAGGAGATTCAATGCACTATCAAGGTGCAGATGGCCGTTATATACAACATCGTCGCCACTTGCTTAGGTAACTATTGCCACGGAGTAAATGACCACTATTTTCAAATTTCCTATTTCAAGTTTTTCTATTATTTACTTAAAAAGCCACTAACTCTAATTTTATGTGAAATCCTAGATTACGTAATTGTGAAGACGAGATTGTATGATCGATCTCTTTCGAAAAATGCGCCATAACGCCCGGTTTTCCGCTTTCCGAATCCAGTCTGTCCTCGCAACGTTTTTAAACTGGCTGGTCCGTCTAGCCGGTATTTTCATAGTAATTTTAAACTTCTAATGAGTGCAATGGCGGCATGTCAAAACATCGAGATGTAGTGAGCTATACCTAAGTTAAATATTAATGTAGAAACCTCCCGGAATAAATTCTCTAACTAAATGATAGTGAAAATCGTATCCAAATCCATTGTGTTCATCCAGTTAGAAGAACTAAGCGGTCACGCAGACACGAAAAGCGACATTGTTTTTATACTACGTATAAATTATTACATTGTTTATGTCCTCATTCAGGTACCCCTCCAGAAAAGTTCAACTTCGAGTACTACAATAAAGAGAAAGCTTACAAGAGTTTCGGTCTGCTGAGCCCTCAAGAGTTTTACGAGAAGCATGTCCGGCCCCTGTTCGATGTTAACGACAAGGTAGCTATGAAAACATCAAGCTTTTCAGCGTCAACAAGTTCTGCACACAATAACCGATATCGGTAAAACGAGGTAAATAGCACTGCTGTGGGAATAGGGACAAAACTGGGCAAGATTTTCAGTTTGTTGTCAACAAGGTATCTAAATATTTATTTTTTTAGAGCAGAGCCAGGTTAGAGACAGTTGAACGGCCCTTAAGAAATCCGAATTTCCGTGCCGTTTATTTATCTTTAATTCGCCTGAATTAAAGATTGTAATACTACTGACGTAGAGAAGAGAGTACCTAAGACTTAAACTATGTTAGTACAATTAACTAAGACACAAACATAAACAAATTGAGACCAATATAACTATTATGCCATCTTCCGGAGACACCTGGCAACAATACATGCACTGCGCACAGGTGCTTCATCAGGTGGCCTGTAGTCTTGTTCGCAACGCTGCTGCTCATGGTGCTGATGTATGCGTCATGTTCGTGAACGGGCGCCGTCAGTTGGGGCTGGTCATCACTTAGCTGCCTCGGCTTGTTTTAAATTATTTTATTTTTGGATTGCTGTTTTGTGTATTTGCTGTACTCTTTTAACACGTAATTACGTCTTTTTTTTTTACATCGTTCTCTCATATAATTATAAATTCAACATTAATGATGTAACTAATATTTTTGTAAAAATATAATTTAAAAGAGTGTCCATGGAGTTACTTGCCCGTTCTTCTCCATAGGTACGCTTTGAAATGTGCAACTAGCTTCATATTTTTTGACTGACCGACTTCTTGACAATTCAAAAGTGCCTGTCAATGGTTTAATTGCAATAAATGGTTTGAGTATGTAATTTCTTAAAAAAAAAACATTATCATTATAATTTGCAGGTGTGCCTAGTATCGGACCCTCGTCAGTCGAACCCATTCGGTCAGCTGTACACGCTGCATTGTCTCGGCAACGTCGTCGGAGGCCGACAGACCGCCTACAATAACCAGCCCATTGAGACTCTCATGAAGTTAGTACAAACGATAATGGCCTGTGGTATCCACCAACCCGCACTGGGCCCGAGTGCTGAATTACGGCCCACTCCCTCTCACTGAGAGGAGGCCTGTGTCTCTGCAGTGGAAATATTATAGGCTTATTATCCATACCATAAGTTGAAGCAACAAGAAATTGTTTAAATAAAAACAGTGTTTAGAAGCTGCAAGTCATTTTTTGTTACAATTTTATTGTATGCCACAGGCAATAAACTTACTTCTTCGTTTTGAAAAACAATAGTCATAGAAAAATATGAGTAAAATATTCTATTTAAAAAAAAAAAAATTCAAACGAATATTGTCCGTTTTGAATGAGCTAAATAATTCTTTGATATTCAAGTAGTTTAGTATTACCAAGAGAATAAACAACCAAAAGACGTACAGACCTATATCATACTGTTATCTGTCTAATGAGTCATGGGCCAAATCTACCACAATGTGGGTCCCAAAAAACGTCTGGCGAAATTGAGGCACACCCGAGAGAAGATGGCGGGACGAGCTTGACGCCTACAGACAGGATTGGTCCTCACTAGCTTAAGCCAGAGAGAAGTGAAAATGAGAAGGGAGGCCCTTTTGTGCAGCAGCAGGACCATATAGGCTAAAAATAAATAATGTTATCTGTTTCAGTGTGGTCAAAGACAGCATCGCCGGCGGTGAAGCCGTGTGGTTCGGCTGCGAGGTCTCCAAGAGATTCGAGCGGAAGAATGGATTCGAAGACTTGGATGCGTGAGTACTTTAGATGTTATAAGTAAAGCGGGACAGTAGGGAAACACACTACTATCAAAAATATACATGACTCGTACTATTTCAAAGATTTTTTAAGATGTTCCTAAAAAAGACGATTTGTGAAAAAATACTTAAAATCGATCGAAGTCGAAGATCGAAGAAAAGGGTTGTCACGTACTTTCGTATGTCTAGAGACGTTCGTGTGTCGCACGAATTCATGCGACATCGCTAAACTGCTGTCCCACGATGTCGTCAGACATTTCATGCAAAGTCGGGCAATGTCCCACGATTTCTCTGGACTCTGGATACGATTTTCTCAATAGCGGCCCGGAATCTGAATTTGTGCCCATTTACTGACAAGGCTCGCCGTTATAACATGGGATGTACAGACGCCAGCACATCCGGCTACCCGAAACTGTCAAATTTTCCCAATCAACTTTGAACCTTAAACTTTAACGATAAAGTTGAAAATCTATTAAATAAATTTGACAGATTGTAGTAGCTTGATGTGCTGGCGTACAGATCTACTGTAGTTAACAGACAAACATGTTTCTGGAGAGCTTGTTCCGCCACTTTCCATCTAAACTACTAGGAAGTGGGGCCTTTTGGGGGCTGTCTTTTGTAACCTTTCACGCTTAAAAAGTGCTGAAACCTACGATTGTAGATATGAATAATTATGTCTATTATCACCCACAGCCAAGACTACCGTCTATTATTCAACACGGAGGTTCAGATCGGACTGAGCAAGGCAGACCGGCTGATGTACAGCGACTCGTGGATGACCCACGCTATGGTCTTCACCGCTGTCGGCACTGACGTAAGTACGCGTATTTGCGATGTTGATATCTAATATAGAGCTGTTACAACCACCGAAGTACTTGCCTATTTTGTATTACCATGTTTACAAAATTACTAGCTGCGCCCCGCGGTTTCACCCGCGTAAGTTTCGATTTAGGGGGATGAAAAATAGATGTTGGCCGATTCTCATAGATACCGGATAAGCACAAAAAATTTCATCAAAATCGGTCAAGCCGTTTCGGAGGAGTATGGCAACGAAAACTGTGACACGAGAATTTTATATATTAGATAGATTAACTAACAACTCTATACAATTTCAAGTGACAAATGACGATCTGAGACCGGAGTAGGTAACCAGACAGAGAGAATTCTTTATACAAATGCGCAATGATAGATGTTGTACGGCTAATAGCCGAAATGCGGCTACACCTAGTTTTAACCAAACCTAACCTCGGTGCCCTTCGCTCGCTCTTGCATCCTACGTCGCCTATCAACCGACCGCAACCATACAACCGATGTCACTCGAAATACACACGAACTGCATGTGGCCGGTTGTACCCGGCTAAACTTAGGATGGGCAGTTACTCTGTGACGCGAAACACGAAGATTACATAAGCGCATTTTTTTTTTTTGGAAAGCCGCATGTTGGGGCTGGCTTCCAGTCTAACCGGTTGCAGCTGCCAATAATTAATATAGAGCGACTGCGTATCTGACCTCCACGACACAGCAGTCCCAGTACCCTTGGTAAGAGTGGTCGTCAGACTTGTGGGTTCCTGGCTACCGTGGTACTTAAATCTTTGACAGAATCTCTCTAAACCACCATTCAAGGACTGCAGATAATAAATTCACCTAAGGGTTGATTTTTCAATCGACCGATAATTTTTATTCGTGGAATAAAATTGACGTCTGATAGTTTTTGTATGGAAGAACTGTCAAATATTAAAAATTATTCCTCAGATAAAGTTATCTGGAGTTGGAAAAATAAGCCATAATTAATCATGTTAAGATTTTTTTGTATGGTAGTTTATGGCTATCCGGCCCCTACTAATTTGTTGCTTATTAACTCAAACAGGAGAAAGGCAACCCATTGAAGTTTCGCGTAGAGAACTCTTACAGCGACAAAGAGTATGACAAGGGTTACTTGCTGCTTACTGAGCCCTGGTTCAGAGAATTCGTCTTTGAGGTATGTACATCTCTATTAGCCACCATCTCAGCAGTCACAATCTTTCTAGCCATATCATCGTTCATACAATCCATCGTTTCTTTCATCGATCACGGCGGCCTGTCTCAAAGAATACTAGCTAAGTACGCGTGTCACTCTATTCCCCGACTTTCTCGTAATCTCGAACCGGAACGCGTGGTCGCGCCGACAGAGGGCGCTTTCCAGTTTTCGAACAAAAAGTGACATATGAAGACGACGATCGCGTATTCGTGGGACGATCGCATTTGGTTAGGGGGCGGCTTTAGTCCGATGGGACAGCAATCCAATATGACCACAAACAAATGCCAGTCTATGATGTTCACTTGCCTAATAAAATTGCTTGGGCAAAAGAACTGTCTGATTTCTAATGTCTTCTCTCACAGTCTTTGTCTCTCTCTCTATCTCTGTATGTCTAATTGATTTAAGAACTTAATTACACTTATCCCTCCACAGGTGGTAGTCGACAAAAAATACGTACCAGATGAAGTGTTACAAGTATTCAAACAGGAGCCCAAAGTGTTGCCAGCCTGGGACCCCATGGGTACGCTCGCTTGCCCTTACTGTGACAAAGAATAGCGCTCCGATATAATAAGTAGGTAACAACTAACAAGTGTATGCGTCCAACGAAGGAGAGATGACATATCTGTCATTATTAATTTATGGTCTTTGACGAAATAACACTTAAAATGCTGCAGGTTCTTTTGGCGCGTGGCCAATATCGGAACTAACGCCGCCATCTCGTTTTTAGTACAATTTCGCAAAACACATTTTTAAATACATATTTACGAACAGCGCCCTCCTGTCAATGTCAGTGAAGCCTCAAAAGATCCTTGTAACGAATTTATTCCTCGAAGGGGTGGGCAGAGGTCATAACCTCCTCTAGATGACATTAAAGATCTCAATCATAGCTCAAGATTTTATATGTGGTAGAAAACTAATTAATAGCGAATGAAAACTGCCTGCAATGCGGAATCTAGACGAGGTTATCTGTGGTGGAAATGAATAGTACACCCACAATTCATCAGCATAAGTCAGTAGGTGTGAGAGATAAATATTGATTTTTAAATAACTGGTAGAGTACGCACTGCGGCTAATAAACTTATCCCTTTGTTAAAATCTTGACTTTTCAAAAGCGTTGTTATTTTTAATAGGTTGAAAGAGCACGGAACTGTGACGCTCCTCCATTAATTAAAAGATTTGAAGTAAGAGAACAAAATAATCATTCAAACGGGTCAATATCTGCATTAAAAGTGGTAAAATATTTAAACAATAGTTATTTTTCAAATTACGTATTTAAATTTTCATTGAAATAATGAATCCTGCTGTAAAAAAAAAACCAATTGTTACTTAGATAAACTTAAAGCGGTAGATACGTTACTTGAGCACAGCGCGCGGTCTTACCGAACCAAGTCCAATCGACACAGTTGCACTCAGTCACACGCGGACCATATTAAATTAGTCTAAACAGGGCATATAAAGCTCAATAATTTTAGTTTTCATCAAATCGCTCAAGAAAAAAAAATTACACACAGTGATCACAGATGTTTCGTTGCATGTAGTTGTGCACCAACCCAGGTTTAGTCATTGCCATGTTACTGCCGTATCTTCCGCTTTAAAGGTTATAACTTTTTTGTTGAACGCTGTAGTGCATACGCTCCTTCCAATTTAACATACCACAGATATGTGATTTCTCGCAATAGGAACATATTACTAGTATAGGCATTTTCTACAGAAACAATCAGCATTTTTATTTGTTACAAAGTAGCTATTAATCATGCCTATATTGTTGCGCATCTCTGAGCTAACTGTAGTTTATTAACACTTAGATATGTAATTTTACTAGCTGAAATGTAATTCATCTCCATTTTACATTTTTTTAGCAAGTGCAATGCTAATATGCTGAGTTATCTCGTGTTGCCTTTACCTGAGAAACGGGAAGAAGTAAAATGGCTGACAAATCACATTATAAATATTTGACGGCCAGGTACATCAGGTGCGTCTAATTTGCAACTTTACGTGTTTAGTACTGGCTCAAAGAAAATGTATTATTTATTTCGTAAAATTCTTTCAGAAATTGATACTGATAACGAATCTCTTAAAAAAATGGAACTGTTTGGCCACAGTTGTATGTATTTGCCCTTTCTCTAGTAATTTTTTTTCATGGTGAGCCACAAACTAACGTCTGGCAACACCAGTGACGTACATCCTACCTTAACCAAATTCAACTGGTAACATTATTAAATTAAACACATAAATGGAGATGGAAATAAATGAATTTATATTTTTACCATTTTATATTACAATTGTGTTCAGTATGTTACCAAAACCATGTTGCTATTATTTGTAGAGAAAAATATTAATTTCTTTATTTTTGTATTGCCATATTCGTTTTTTTTAATCGATTTTTGCTGTCAATGTTAGGCAGCAACTTCGTTATAATGCGAATAAAATATCATATTTGATAAATAAATGTTTGTAAAATAATTGCAGTTATTTTAATTACCTATGACCTTTTAGGCTAAGACCAATCTTCTTCAGAAAGTATATACAGCACAAGTTGATTGCTGAATTTAAAACGGTGCGCCCTTCCACTGCTTGCTTGATGAATTTTCTACAATCCCTCCTTGGTGCTCACCTTGTATGATTCTAGACCCAGCGGTTTAGGCTGTGCTTACTGGGTTGTCTGTCAGTGAATGAATGAATTAATTAATTTAAGATGTCCGTGACCACCAACGCCAATCGCTTCCATATTTGGTAAATAATTAAGTCTTGATGACTGTATATGACGGAGTACCTATAAACTGTGTAAAGATTTTTTTAAATTTGTGATTGTTATACTCAGCGGGTTTAGTTCTAGTTGGTCCGTCCAATCAAGCGTAAGTATTACCTAAGTTATAAAAACTCTACTTATAAGTTAAACACTCTGTTGGCAAATACATTTATTTTTCATTGTTTTCAAACGATATAAATAATCAATTTGATTCGGTTTAAAACCAAACTCACACTGGCACTCTCGTCATCACACGTGACTCGACGCAAAGTTGGTTGCCAGAATGCCAGCTCGCCTCACACATGCACATACATGAACAGCCGCGCGCCGCGCACGCTCGCTTCTCACTCCAGCCTACATACCGAGTTTTCAACCGTTTAAAACGATTTATTTGGGGTTTAAAACGGCAACATTTTATTTAAAACGTTTTACATCGGTTGTTTTACATCTGTAGGCGAGTCGCTGCGCAGCGCATTAACAAATTCACGTGTCAGCGGGGGTGAGGGGTGAAGTACTGCGCAGGGAGTAGCACACTTCAGAGCCGCCATAAAGTTTGAATCGAGCTACCTATTAGCCTCACATTACCCCGAGTCGAGGCAGGTCAAAAGAGTACTTTTTAGTTTTAGCATACTTTTGAATAACATTGTAATTAAGTACCTCATACTCATTGTAGGTAGGTACCTAATATAGAATTATTATGTCAAGACTTCTGACTCTTTGTATAATTGAAATTAGCATGGACTCTATCCGATAATTTATTTAGATTTATTAATACCTATGTAAGTACCTATAACGTGACTAGAATTGAAGGACACTGAACCTGTGACTGAACAAGCCACACGTAACTAGAAGTTTTTATCTTGTTTTACGTTCTTAAAACTACGAGAATTGCCCCTAACGTCGACGCACACAAATCAGCTCGGCACCGGATCAGCGCGCCTGCGTTGAAGAAGCAAACAAGCAATGAAATAATTCAAATTTATTTACAGCACCAACAAAATTAACAAAGGGAATAATCACAATTACGATTCTAATAAGTAGATTGTACATCATTATGTGTGTACAGTTGTAAATAATTTGTAACACGTTGTTCGAAATCACCCCTTAGGTAATGCTTCAGGATCATGAGACCTTCAACATACAGATTACCTACATAAAGTAATGAAAATGAAACCTGCTACGCTTGAGTTCAGAATCTAGAAATTATCTATGATTCTGAAGTTCAAGTTAGGACTATTCTGACAGTACATGTTTTAGACAGTTGATGTTTTTTTGTTCGACCCGGTTTCCGGGTACCCGGTAGCAGAGTGTATATAAGGTTTCAGGGTGTGAAAGCTTTTACCTGGCGCTTGAGCATATGAAAAGGCACAGACCCGTTGTTTATCTTGCCGTGAAAAACATTACGGTTGATTCGCCGTGTGTAGGCACAGTCGTCAGTGTTGTACCACTTTGGACGTCTGTTGATAGACTCGTAACGTATGCGCGTATACAAGTTCACACGATTATTTTTCCGGCGCGGCTAGCGCGCCGTACCTTAACAAACCGTGCCGCGTACAACGGACCCTAACTGTTAGAACTTCTAACATTTGCATGTGTAATTATACACACAACATTGCATGTATAATTATATAGGTACTTGGCTTGTATAATGTCGCTCTAAAATGTAATACACTACATTTAATTGTTCTCACAGGGATTTGCGGGCTAAGGCCCATTCCATTAGGGGAATAGTTTAACAAGCAATGCTGAACTTGCCTATGATTTGCAAAACTATCCATAACTTATTACTAAAATTGCATACAATGCTTGCTAAGCTTGTTATGTGATCAAATTAAGAATAGGAATGGCGTTAAATTCAATCTATCAATCAACTTTGTCTATCACAGCCCACTGTTGGACATAGGCTTCTCCAAAGCTTCTAAGGAAGCAATGAAATTAATTTTATCATTGCATTTTAACTAAGTGCCTTTGCATCGATGGTTGACGTTGTTGACACTGTGAAACTGATCAGTATGTATTAAGTCTCGTTCGTAACGCGGCAGCTACGTCTTGGCTACTACATTAACGCAACAATGTAAATGTTCTCTAGATTTGAAGTGTGTCTGACACGCGAAATGTATAAGGCAACAAGGACTATCCATATTCTTATTTCAACCACATATTACAACCCTTGTTCAGTTTCAATATGGCAGTACAATTCCTATTTTACATAACATTACTGGAAATATATAAAATTCCTTTACCAATGGGTCAAGTAGTCCCAGAAAATAATGCACTTATATATTGCTGGTTGAAGAGATTAAACAATCTCTTGGTATACATGAAGGGGGTGATGCTTAAGACATAGGAAATTTCAGACAACTATTCATATTCCGGTCAAATTGTCACGGCATTCAGTACCGTTCCATTTTTTATATCACAGCCTTTATCCTGCTCTATGGAATCATGTTTTAAAGATCTCAAATACTTCAGTTTGGCCCAAACTCCTTGGCACATACGTATCAACCGTTTGTCATGCGTGACTCTTGCGAAGGCTGCTACATTCCTCACGATGTTCCTGGACGTGTGAAGGTTCCCTTTCTGAGCTTGTGACAGTGCAGAATAAAGACGGCTTCTTGCTGCCAAGCCATCATCACCAAGCATTTGTGACAGCTTGTACTGCCTCAATGATATCCTGCCTGCTTCTTCAGCCTGGAAGATATTTAGTAGTACTTAGTTAAATTTTAGATATATTTTTTTTTTATTGTTTTGATACAATTGCTTTACAGCACCATTCAAAGTGCATGTGTTGAATGTTATGAAGAATGACATAAAAGCCAATAGATTCTTGATCTTTTGAGTATTATTCTATTGGAACCATTCAAGATATTAAAGATAACCTTGGTATAGAAGAGATATGGCTAATATTTATTCATATTCATCATAGTCATGCGACGCAGAACTTCTAGAAATTTAAGTTTTATTTATAGAAAAATACATTATTTTTCCATTAAAAGCATTGTTTACTCTACTTATAGTTTTAAGGATTTTTTTTTTGCTGTTATGCCAAAAAGCACATTTTTCTTTCTTTCTTTTCTACTTTTAAATAAATCTCTGATGAAAGTATGGACGCCTGCACTGATAATTGATGCAACTTGTCATTGTCACGTAGCTGTGTTATGTGTCAAGAGTATAATGTACGGCTCCTTGTTCATCTGTCATCTCGTGTGCTAACATTATCCGGTATGTTTGTAATTTATTCTTCCAAATAAATTCGTTTTAACAGTTTAATTGCCCTTGTTTATATTTCTTCAATCTCTTTAAAACCATTGTTATAACAAAAGCATACTTACACAATGATCAAAATAATCTCCTAGAGCAGAGTAAGCACCTCCAAGAGTAGATAGCCAAGAAAATGCATTCTCTATTTCTACTCTGGTCCAAATCAAGCGTAAAATCCTTTCATTCCTGAAACATTAACAAACTGATATCAGGTCAAAGTGAAACATAAAAGAGAGCAACATTACTTGAGCCATAAACTAAATACATATTAAAAAATAAGAATGAATAATATTTAATTTTAGTTTTCCCAGAATTTGTAAGTTCTCCAGGACACTTTTCGAGCTTTTCTTCCCATAAAACCTAATTTAGAATATTAAGAACATTTTAAAACAAAAAAAAAAAACCCAAATCGGTCCAGCATGTGGTGCACTTTCTCATAATCATAATAATACTGTAAAAACAAGTATAGGTTCATCTGACGTCTATAAATAACAGGAAAGATACTTACCATGCATAATCAATTATTTCAGTATCTGGAGGTTCTAAAATCAACTTCAAAAATACTGTCCCACATTCAGGATATCCACCAAGCCGATTCAAATGTGATACCACATTGGATCTGTACACATCAGAATTCACACACTCCCTTACGAATGGTTGCAAGAATAACGCGTTGGTTTTGACCCTCAGCTTCTTTTTAACTTCGTCTTCACCATCTATCTCCAATTCACAACAGTCTCCTGTCTTCACACCAATAGATTTGTAATATTGTTCATCCGGCAAGACACTCAGGTCATCAGTAATGAAAAATATTGTATACGGACTACGAAACAGACGAACTTTTGCTACCACCTGCATATCAGCATGAAATAGGTTATATTTTTCTATTAATAAAAATTAACAACGGCAATGATGAGTCGCAATAAAATCAACAGTTTTGAGCAATTTTACTCGAAATCACGAGGTTCTTGCTGTTAATTTATTATTCACAAAATTTTGATAAACTGTCACCTCTATTGAAAATACTAATGTCAGTCATTTCATTTGCACAGATAACTATATACAAGTCAGAGGGGCAATTCTCGTAATTTTAAGAACGTTCACAGTCTGATCTCAGTCTCAATCTGTCAAAAAATACTTCTAATTTCCCTACATTTTGACAAGTTTTTGACATTTGTTTGTCACCGAGATGAGACTGCGACTAGATTTTGAACATTTTAAATTACGAGAATTGGCCTTCAGGTCATTTCATCATTTGGTCAAAGAAGAGTAATAATAGAGCAGTTGGTCATTTCATCATTTGCTATCAAAAAGTACTCTGTGATCCACTCTATCAAAAAGTACTCTGTGTCTGTGATCATTTGTATTGTCAATTGTCATCGTTTGTGTCAATGTCATGGCTTGTGAAAATTGTGCCATGAAATTGTGCCTTTTTATTTTTTTATGATGGCAATTCAGCACAACACAAAGGGTAGGAGTATATATGTTCTGTGGGGTAGGCAGAGTATGTAGCCCGCCTTGCTCGAGCCAGCCCGCGCAGCTGAGCCTGTAGTTTTAAATTCGCCCCTAAACACTAATAATAATACCGATCCAGCCTGTCCCTTGCTGTCCTCTTCCAGTGACGCCCTGAGCCGAGGTCCGAACCCCGCAGGGGGTTGCCCTTAGCGCTGTCGCTTAGTTTTTAAGTTATTGTTTGCCCTGGCTGGAGGCCTTAATTCGAGGCATCCACAGGAAAGTCCGGTTAAGCAGTAGCCATCCTCATAAAGGATGAACTGCGAGATGCCATTGTTAAAAAAAAAAAAAAAAGCAGAGTATGTAGTAAGGACTGGAGCGTTCCAAACTCCAGTTTAATCAGTCAGCTCACTGTATTTATAGTATAGGCATTACCTAATGTACAGACGCCAGCACATCAACCTAGGTTGATGTGCTGGCGTCTGTACAAAGGCCAGCACATCAACCTACCCCAATCTGTCAAATTTTCCCAATTGAATATGAAACTTATTTCTTTGTGGTAAAGTTGAAAATCTATCAAAGAAATTTGATAGATTGGGGTAGCTTGATGTGCTGGCCTCTGTACATACAATTCACACAGGTAACGGACTAACGGGTGCGGCAGCGAGCGGATGCACCGCGAAATTCAATTTTTTTTACGTTTTGTGCAATTTTCAGGCCAGTGTCAGGTTGTATCTTGATCAAAATTTGATTCGCGACTATAGCAGGTACATGTTTACATAATTATAATCATTAGAATCATTAATACATCTTTTTATGCTAGATTTGTACCATAGAAGAAATCTCTTACGGAATGGTACAAATCTTAAGTTACAATGTGTCTTGTCTGCCACGAGCTTTTAATAAAAAGGAATGTTCTCAAGGAATGTATTCGCAATCCGTTTTTGCGTTTGGACTATAGATAACCACCAAATAAAGGCCATTGTTTAGCGCTGGCGTTGCACATCGTCGTAAATCTCGTTGTCCGCACAATAAAACTGGCTTGGCTGAATCAATTTGTACAACACCAACTCCAAGGACATCCAAAGCACACTCCGAAATGGAACCGATATGAAACCAAATGGTTCACAATCCGGCGACGATTTTCAAGGCTCTAAAGTAGTAACTCGACTAGTGCAGCATCGTTGCTGATGAGCCTCTTGTCCCGAACTGTACTGTACGTCTTCAAAATTTAAATAGACTGGTCAAACTAACCCACAGAAGGTTCACACATAAACCAAGCAATATTTTTCCTTCCTCATCGACACAATAGGCCGGTCTGTCGGCCGGTAGTTATGGTAAACAAAATTTTATGTCACATTAGTGGGAAGGAAGGGTAGATCGGGGTCAGTTGAGGCTTATGTAGCAAATCAATTCGAGATGGAACTATGGAAGACATTTCATTCAGGAATCAGATAACACCCATATTTGGTCTGATAACATTCAAGATACAAATGTTTTTTTTCTTTTGTTAGCCTACCTATACTGTTTCACTGCTGAGCAAAGATCTCCCCAAATCCTTCCAGGAACTCTTTTCCCGCGCCACCTGGAAACAGCCCTCGCGGTACGCATCCAGGTAATCTCGCCATCTCTTTCTGGGCCTCCAGGCATGCGGTGCGGCTGGTCTGATCCACCGATAAAAATTATTAAAGCATTTTTTTTTACAATTGGCCCCAGTCTACCCTACTAATTAGAAAGTAGCATCAAATAGTAAAAGGTCGGAAGCAAGCAATAAACAAATCGGTCTTCACAGGAACTGTATTTCCGTAAACAAGTAGTTATCGTAAACAATTTCGTTCAATATCTAGTCGGGGCTTTCCTCATTGGGTCTATTAACGATTAGACAGTGTCTGAACGTTTAGTGAAGAAAAAAACAAATTATACCAGGATTAAGAAGCAACAAACTTAATAATAATACAAAAATTCAACATGGTGGAATTTAGGAGGCACATAGTATTATTGTTGCTTGCAATTCATAGTAAGTTCGAAAGTTAATTTTATTTCAAAAGGAGGGTCTCGTACGTAGATAACTATTTTAGCTTATTAGGTATAATAAGTAAAAATAGATCTTATTCTCATCTCAATTGTATTGGTAATGAAAATAATGGAGTTCATAGTTGATCATTAAAAAACTCTGGTCAAACTGAGGCGAATCCAGCGGGGCGTGGGACGAAATAACTAGTTACCTACGCTCGCGCTGATGTTTGTGTCAACTTTACTAAATTGTACGGTGGTGTTAAAAACCTAAATTGATTTTCCTTATTTTGAATAGTCCATAACACAGGGTGGCAAGGACATCGACTCACAGCCTGTTACCATTGATTTAGTTAGCACATGATTCTGAACCCTGAGTTTATTTTTTTATCAGCTTTTATAAAATAAAAATGTTGTTCCATACATTTTGACCGCGTAGATACTGGACTAATGCACTTTTCTATGAAACAGCAGATTTTTTTTTTGATAACCGACGACTTATGTGCTGAATTCATGGTTACAGTTTACGCATTGATAAATCCCCACCATGTATACGTAAGTTTTTAGAATTGTATTTTGTTTTTAGCACATAACATCGTGTGTGTGCTATGGGACCACTTGCACTGCTCATCTGATCCTACACAGGAGATGCCCGAAGGCTCCGTGGCGAACATAGGACGGTTCCCCTGGCTGGGCATTGTGCAACACGTCTTCTGTTAGTATAAAATATGTCGCGTTTATTTGCATAAAAGTAATGAGGATTTCATTCGTACGATTATGTTTATGATGAAAGTTATAGATACGTGTACGGACTACGGATAATAAAATCAAATTGTTGCTTTTAAATCTAAGTACCGTATATTATACATACTTAGTACCTACATACATACATAGGGGCCTGCGGCTAAGTACCTATTAACAGCCGCACTGTTCAATCGATCACGTTAAGCTACGCTTGCCGCGGTTGGTTAGTGGATGGGTGACACTCTTTACATACCAAGACCCCTCCGTGACTCGGAAATCTCGTTAAGCCTTTTCGCGTTAGTCCCGACTCTCATTCGTGGATCTTTGACAGTCGTTACGAGTGGTCAGGAGTCCGAAACTCATTAATCAGTCCTACCAAGGGGTATCGTATTACCCAGTCACTGGGAATTGTGTCACAGTAAAATACTAGTATTCAGCTGCATCCGGTTAGACTGGAAGCCGACCCCAGAAGGCTAGGCAGATGATGATGATCTACATATACAAAGTCGTTTATACTAGCTGTGATCACTTAGATCTAATAAACCATACAATGATTTTTTGTGGCTTAAACCATAATTTATGGCATTTATTCTGGAAGGTAGTGTATATTATATTTAACTTGGATTTAGCACGGAAATCTCGATACCTAATATTTCACTTAGATTTATCACAGAAATCTCTATGATATTTAACTTAGATTTAGCACAGAAATCTCGATAATATTTCACATAGATTTAGCATAGAAATCTTCGATGTTTTGACATGTCGCCTTTGCACCCGTGCGAAACGTGCTAACCTAACGTGCGTCCACCATTTAACTTTTTTAGACATTGCCGGCAAGTCTCACTACGCTGTTACCGGGGCAGTACTCATTCACCCTGCGTTTGCCATAGCCGCAGCTGAAGATATCGCCAAGATAAACGCAGACCAGCTCGTGTAAGTCATGTTCAATAATACTACGTCCGTTTATAATTAATGCAATATTTTTAATTCAATATAAATTCCAAAAGTAAGTGAGTTAAATTATGATGTGTACTTACTTAAAGATAGGTATATTAGGTTATATATTATCTAAGTTTCGCGCTGCTGGATGAAGATCGTACGAATCAAAAATTTTGTCATTAAAATTTTGTACGGTCATATCGCAGCGCCGAACTTACTCCAGCATATCTACATCATCAAACGTATTATAATTTTTAACCGACTTCTAAAAAAGGAGGAGGGTCTCAATTAGGATGTTTGTATTTTTTTTTTCTTTTTATGTTTGTTCGCGCATAACTCCGTCGCTTGCCAACCGATTTGTAAAAATTCTTTTTTTGTTGGAAAGTGTGTACTTCCCAAATGGTCCCATGAAATTTTTTTCGAAATCTGACAAGCGGTTTTTGAAAAATCAACAAAAATCTAAAAATTCAAAAGCAATATTTTGTAAAAGGTGATCAGCAGTTGACATTAGGCTATTGTAACTTAGATAAATTACAAACTCTCCCACTAAAAATTACAAAATAAAAACTTTTTTACAAAAAAAAACAACCGATTTCCAAAAAAAAACACTACAAAGTGCTAAATAACTTTAATTTCGGAAGTCGGTGTCAATAAACGAAAATGCAGAACCAACGACACCGACTTCCGAAATTAAAGTTATTTAGCACTTTGTAGTGTTTTTCTTTTGGAAGTCGGTTGTTTTTTTTGTAAAAAAGTTTTCATACTTAATTCTTATGAAACCTACTCTAATTATTTTCTTACTTTTCTTGCATGATCTTTATTGTTTTCTTGGGTTGGATAAAAAAAAAATAACACAGAAAGAAGGAAGAGCGAGTAGATAAAGAAAGAAATAAGCGTTTTATTTCTTTCTTTCTTTATGATTCTCATGTCGCTGGGTTATACTTCGAGGGGGATACTTCGAGATTACTCTCGGTAACTCCAAGTTTTTTTTTTTATAATTTCTTTTTTATTTCCAGGAACAACACAAAGTTTATACTTTGGGGCACCAGGTCAAATAAATACGCGTTAGACGTTAAGGATTATATCTTACATCCGGAGTACCATGATAAAGTAACTTTTGCCACCATTGCTCTATTGGACCTAATCGCATGGGGTGAATCTCAAATGAACGAATGGAAAGGTAGTATATTTTTATATTAACGGGGTCTAAGTTATAACCATGAAGGTTGCACATTTCTAGTAAGTACCTATCTGAAAGTCAATTCTAGTACAAAAACGTTCAAAATGTAGTCGCAATCTCAACTCGGCGATAATCGATGTCAAAAACTTGTCAAAAATGTAGGGAAATTCGAGGTATTTTTGACAGATGGAGGCTGAGGTTGGAATGCAAACGTTCTTAGGTATAATTTATACCAGAATTGCCCCTGTGATAAACTCTCGAAAAGGGTCTAATTTATCTAAATAATCACGTTTATACTGTATTTCGGAATAGATTCCAAGTTTTGGACTGCCAACTAAGAATGGATGGCTGAATTGGTATCGCAGTTTTTCTAGGAGTTAGCAGTGACCAAAGATGCTTAATACAGTCCCATGTAATAGGGGCACAGGGGTGTGCCTACCGCCGTAAACCGGGTAGCCGGGCACATATCCGGCCTCCAGGCTTCGGGAAAACTAGAAAACCTATTTTCGAAAGAAGATTTGCATACATAATGATCCAATAACCATGAAAGTACCTACTTGTATTGTGAAGCATTTATCACTACTCCTGAACTCTGAGTCTATGCTGGTAAAGTTTACTTAGAGATATAGAAACCCGCAAGGCAGCATGTGGCGAGCTGTTGGGCAGTAGCGACTCCACGGCCTTATCTCCCGGGAGAAGTCTTAATCCTCAGCTCTGGCTTGCCTTTATTGGCCGTCTTGAGTGAACACTGACGAGGAACAGAGCTTCCACCTCTCTCTTGCCTGGCTTGCGTGGAGATTTGAAAGAGCAAACGTGCTCGGAAGAAAGAATTATTCCATTAAGATGCTGGTAGGGATCTTGATCGTACTTCAGGGATTGTCCTGATAGCCGTGGAATATCTCTCCACTTCTCAAGCAACTGAGGAAGTGTTACCCCCTTGTGGCCACGTCATAATGTGCTAGCGACCGTTTTCGGGGGCCCATTATTGAGTGTGCAAGTCACCCCATGCCATTTTAACCGTCTATTACATAACATTGATCAGGCAGGGGTCACAGGGGCCTCCAAGAGTTGGCTTCGGTCCCTCGTACACCTTGCAAAGGTCCTGGACCCCAGGTTCCCGAGATATGTGAAAAACATATTATTATTATGGGTCTCCCTTGTTTCTCCGAAAAGATATTGACAAATTATCACTTCCCAAACATAATTATGTCATTTGCCAAATCATGACTTCGCAAATAAACTCGTCACAATTCGCAAATTAACTCAAACCTAATGTTTGGCAAGTGAACGTTTAAACAATAACTTGCTAACCAACTAGTACTTTTACCAATTATAATGTAGTCAAATATTTCAGATGGTATAACATAATTACGCAAAATAAAATAAGCCTAATTAATCGAATTCTGCAATACAATTCTGATTACTCTGAAGTCATTGCAAAAAATGTAAAATTGTAAGTTACAAATATTTCAGTTGGCTGTAGTCGACGGAACCCCGCTTCCCCCTATTTCTGTCTACAGGGTCCTAACACGAACCTACCCTGTCCGAGTCGGGGTGCCTCAAGCACAGCCCCAAGTCCCTATTTCACTTCGTTCGCTCTTGCATCCTAAATTCTCTAGTTCAATCTTGTGTGTTTCTTGGAATGAGTCTTCAGAGCAAATTAGCATTTTTAGAGTCCCGTACCAAAATGGTAAAAAGGAACCCTTATGGTGGGACTCAGTCTGTCTGTCTGTCACAGCTGGATATCTCAAGAACTACTAATGCTATCAACTTGAAATTTGGAATAGCTTTAGATGACGTTTGCCCAACTATATTGCAATTAAGAAAGAAATAAATATGTATATTTTTTTTAGCAACAGGTGTACGAGCACTTGGTTGCTGGTACGTGTGATAAGTTGAGATGGAAGAAAACTATTCTTGTTGACTTCTTGATAAGTTATTTATTAATTGTAACACAGGTGTTTACAATGAAACGGTCGAAAGTGTACTCAACAATATTAATTGCTATGTGGATTTAAATTACGTAAAAATGCTTATGTTAGCGTACTAAATAATGTGCGATGTAATCGTACATATTCCCGGACGAGTTAGGGAGGCTGCAGAGTAACTTGATTTACAAAATAAAATTAAATAAACGTAAACAATTACAATAAAAGAGTAAATGTAAAACTACTGAGTAATTATATAAACTGAGTTAAGGGCTAGTTCCTATATGAACGCGGGGGTTGCGAGGAACGTGGACGCGCACGCAGTCGAGGTGTCCGGTTGCTTCACTTGTGTCGCTGCTGCGGTGAGGTACGGCTGGCAATGGTCTTGATCCCTCGGCAACTGTTGGAGGCGGTGATGACGGAACTCGCCATTGGCATTTGGAACGGCGAGCTATCACGATGATGACAGCAATGCCCACTATTCCAACCAAAATGTAGATCATAACGTAGTGATGAATATCGTGATAAGATAGATCATCAGGTAACATCACATCCGCTTGTTTCATAGACTGTATCCTTTTGTCTACTTCGCTGATTTCTTGCTCTAAATCTTGAGTTTTATTCTCTAAACTCAGTTTAGGTATGCTGATATTGATGATGTGGTTGATAGGCGCAATCACTGGTGCGTAAATATCAGAGTTCGTCCTTATTTCACTTAAATAAGGTTTGTGTGAATATAAGCTAAAGTTGCTTGTCTTGATTATGCATCCATGACCTATACTCAATAGTCCGGCTTGAGTCAGCTGATGTGCGGTTATTTGATCGCCGCATATTGTTCGAACGTAACACCTATCGCAGCAAAAGTAAAAATAACTGTTCAAAGTGTACGTTTCTTGTATATTGTCTTTACAGAGTCTTGAGAAAGTTTTGCATTCCGAATTTTCTGTTTCACAAAGGTTCTTGTCTCCTTTAATCTGGTATATGGGTCGTAAGACGTGGCAGTAATAAACACCTGAAATAGTTCGACATGATCTCAAGTCTTCTTCGGACATGTCGATGTAGGTATCCTTCTTCATGTTGATAGATATGTACTCGGATACTGAGATTATGCTGATCATGTCACTTGGCCCTGTTGTCTTGGGAATCGGAATCGTCTTGAAGATTTCGTAAGAATCTCGGCTGATCAGTGGTAATTTGATTTCAAATATGATAATGTCATCCAGAAGTCTTGTTTTTATTTCCAGAAGATCATATATCTTCCGAAGGTCCGAGTGTTTGTCGTCAATTGGCAGTGACACGTCCTTGGAGAGCTTGCTAGAAATCGTACTCAATTCATTCATGAGTTGTTCGGGTGTAATTAAGTGTAAGTTGAAACGACCATTGTAGATATCTGTGACGGTGTCTAATAACGTATTCTGTATGCTCTTCAAATTGTACATCATATTACTTGCTATTATAGCTCCCATGTTGAAGTCATTAATGACGCTGTTTGCTTCGATATTGTTTTTCAATTTATCAACTGCTGCGTCTAGCTTGTTCATGTGACGATTTATCATTTTAAGCTGTTGATTCATATCTTGCTCTGTGCGCTTCAGAAGGTTGTTTTCTGCTTCAATGAGTGAAGTCTGATTTTTCCACAGAGAAACAAGATGCTTCTCGTTCTCCCGAACGAGAGAAATGTCCTTCCGATATTGTTCAGCGAAACTTTCATCGAGCACGCCGAATAAGCTATTAGCGATGTACCCCACGCCATTGATAAGGCCTCGGCGCTGACGCATTGTTCCGTGTCGCGTGCTGGAATGCTGACTTCGCAAAACTTGGTTGTAGTGCTCAAGTTCCGAGAACGCGTGACGTAGCTGTAGTACGATTACGTCACAGTGAACTTGATCTTGGATGGTATCACATGTTTGTTTGAGCGATTGAATATAATTGTTGAACGTTGCAATTGATTGCCAGTACGTATCCATGCTGTAGTAAACCACAAGGTTCCAGTCATCTCTGATAAGCATCATGTCAGACACTTTGTCAAAATATAATCTTTGACTTGTTTCAAATTGGGTTATCTTCATGTTGCATTCTGAACTTGTAATAAACGTGAAGAGTAGCATCAAAGCTGTAACCATTGTGGCTAAGTTAAACTTGCTTTTCGTTGACCTCCTTGTTGAGGATCTTTTGGCTTGCTGGTGTTCCAGATCTTGATGCTTTTCTGGTGCCATGTCGCACTGTGGGGCAACTTCTTTGTGTTCTAAAAGTACGGATACCTTTATGACGGGACGCTTCATAATGCCGTTCTTTGTTTTTAAGGTCATGACACGTACGTGGCCGTCCTTGCCCGGATGTAAGTCTACGACTCTTCCCATCGCCCACTTGCCGGGTGGAAGGTTGTCGTCGTGGATGAGAACTACATCGTCCAGCTTGAGATTGGGTTGAGGTTGCCTCCATTTGCTTCGCACAGTTAATTGGGCAAGGTACTCTGTGCGCCATCTTTTCCACAGATCTTGTAATATCCTTTGTGTTAGCTGCCAGCGTGTTCGCAGATCTCTTTCCGTCTCAACTAACGTTAACGTAGGACCACCAGTTATAAAGTGAGACGGTGTCAAGAAATCTAGGTCTTCAGGGTCTTCTGAGATTGAACACAGTGGTCTTGAGTTAAGACAGGCTTCGATCTGGGTTAGGAGTGTAGTGAACTCTTCATATGTTAATTTTTGTTCACCAATCACTTTCTTGAGGTGCAGCTTGAAACTTTTGACTGCAGCTTCCCATAGGCCTCCAGCTGATGGCCATGAAGGAGCGTTGAAATGCCATGTGATCTCCATATCCGCTATCTCAGCCAATAGGTTGTCATCTATAATACCCTGGATTTCTTCGTATTCGTTTTGTAGAACCTTGCTTGCCCCTACGAAGTTACTGCCGTTGTCACTATACAAGTGAGAAGGTGTGCCTCTTCTTGCTGCCATTCTGCGTAAGGCAGCGATAAAAGATGATGTTGTGAGGTCGGAAACCAGTTCCAAATGCACGGCTTTCGTCACCATGCAGACAAATACTGACACGTATCCTTTTGTGGTCTTGACACCTCGACCCTTGTTGGTTTTGATATAGACATGGCCAGTAAAATCAACTCCGGTGTGATTAAAGGGACGGGATGGATTGACCCTTGCTGCAGGTAAGTCTCCCATCAGGGGTTGTTGTTTAGTAGGGTTTTGTTTTCTACAGGTAACACATTGACGTATTTGTTTTTTCGTTGCATTGTTGCCCCCGATTATCCAATATTTTTGCCTGATACATGCTAATGTAACTCGAGCTCCGCCGTGAAACGTGAGTTTGTGTGCGTGATCTATAATTAGTTCCGTCAAACGATGTTGATGAGGCAGAATTATGGGATGTTTGAGTTCTGAGTTGATAACAGCATGATGCAGTCTTCCACCTACACGTAGTATTCCCTCTTCGTCTAAAAACGGGTTCAAATTCAAGATCTTGCTGGTCCTGGATACTCTGTTGTTTTTCTTCAGGTCCTGTATTTCTTGTTCAAATTCCACACCCTGAACTTCTTGGATTATTAAGGCTTTTGCTTTACGTTGCTCAGTTAAGGTAACGTAGAGCTTCGTGACGTTTTCTGATTTTCGGGTTACCAAGCGCTGTAAACGTGCTAGTACGTGTACAACCATTGTAAACGAGCTCAATTTGCTAAGCAGTTTCTTGATGACGCTGTTGTCCTGAGATGCGTTTTGTATCGCAATATGAACTTGCTTGTTATGGGCTTCTTCATCAGTGGAGTAAGTTTTGCGACTTGCTTCGATTTTAGGCTTGAAGTGAGGTAACCAAGTTGGTCCGTTCCACCACAGATTGTGTTCCTTTAGCTTCAGACTTGTTAAACCTCTGCTAGCGCAATCTGCTGGATTCTCTGCTGACTTCACATATCGCCAGCACTCAGAAGGCATTTCTTTTGTTATTTGTCGCACCCTGTTGGCAACAAACACTCTCCAGCGATTGGGATCGCCTTGTATCCAACCCAGTACCGCCATTGAATCGGTCCAGCCGTATACCTTGATGTCGTGGCCGTTCAAGCTTGTTTTCACTTTGACCATTAGTTTAGAAAGCAGATAAGCACCACTTAATTCCAATTTGGGCAAAGAAATATTTTTGTTGTGAGGTACGAGTCTCGATTTCGCAACCATTAACGTTATGTTTGTTTGACCTCGATTTGTAATTTTGCAGTATACAACACACGCGTACGCCTTCTGCGATGCATCGCAAAAACCGTGTAATTCAATATTGTTTCCGGTCGTATCGGTACCTATCCATCGAGGTATTTGGCATCGATTTATGTTTTCTACGTCTTGTTTGATTTTGTTCCATTCTCGGTTGATTTGCTCAGGAATCTTGTCATCCCATTTTAGGTCCTTTTCTTTCCAGATGTCTTGGAACAGTACTTTCATTTGTGTGGAAAGTGGAGTGAGCCAACCGAGGGGATCAAATAACTTGGATAACTCAGACAGCAACTTTCGCTTCGTTAGATGCGTTGCGTCGGGAGTGGCCTCAATCCTTGATTGAAATGTGAAGATGTCTTGTTGAGGATTCCAGTGAAGTCCCAATGCTTTCGTTGACTCAGCTTGTTTGAAGTCGTAACGTTCTTGATCGCAGCCCTTGCTGGTGCTGTCATGTAATTCTTGATAATTGGATCTCCATTTTCGTAAATTGAAACCACCAGCCTTGAGGGTCGCCTGCAAATCTTGCTGTAGTTGTTTTGCTGATGCTACAGAGTCGGAACCGTGTAACAAATCGTCCATGTAAAAACAATCCTCGATCACTTGAGCTGCCTGTGGGTATCTTGATCTCTCGTCGTTAGCCAACTGCCTTAGAGTCATCATTGCTAAAAACGGAGCGGCCTTGGTGCCATAGGTCACTGTAGTTAGTTGATACTCTTGTACGTATTGCTTTGACGTATCTCGCCAAACGATTTTTTGTAAATTTTGGTCGTCTTCATGTGCCCATATTTGCCGAAACATTTTCTCAATATCTGCGATGAAAGCTATGCGATGTTGTCTCCACTTCAATATAAGTGTCATAAGATCTTTTTGGAGGTTGGGTCCCGGATGCATGCAGTCGTTTAGACTAGCCCCAGTGGAAGTTTTTGATGAAGCATTGAATACTACTCGGAGTGACGTAGTTGTTGACTCATTACGTAGTACGCAGTGATGCGGCAGGAAATATTCTGGTTTCTTGTTACTATGCGCAGGTTTCATGTGACCAAGCGATAAGTATTCATCAATAAATGCCTTATATTGTTTGGCAATAGAGTCATTTTTTGCGAATTTCCGTTCTATATGATACAGCTGAGCGACTGCCTTATGTTTCGATTCCCCAATTTCCGTGTTAAAATTGTACTTCAGTGGCAATCTCACTTGATATCTCCCGTCTTCCATCCTTGTTGTGGTCGACTTGTAAAACTTGATGCATTCATCTTCTTCGTATGATTTTTTATTATCTTCAGGAATATCTTCTATTTCCCAAAATTTTTGAATGTCTTGTATGTTGTTTAGGACTAGGTTGCACTGAAGACTTTCAATCTCGCCAAACAAAATCCACCCAATGCGTGTTTGCTGCGCAATGTAGTGGCTTGCATCGTCTCGGTGAATCTCGTTCATAATAATCCTGGCGTATATATCGGCGCCCAATAATATGTCAATTGGGTTGCTGACATAGAACTGAGGGTCAGCTAATTGAACTTGATCCAAAAATGCCCATGATGGTTTTGAAAATGTTGAGTTTGATAGGTTTCTTGTTAGGTTATTCATTATGACAACATTCGTGCTAAATTCGTAGTTGTCGTCGAATGATGTACAGTTGATACTCAACATTCCTTTGCATGTATTGTTATTCATGCCGATGCCAGTGATAACTCCCTTACACTTTTGTCGTGGTAGTCCTAGCTGTTGAGCTGCGTTTTCGGTGATCAACGAAATTTGTGATCCTTGGTCAATCAAGGCTCGCATAGACCTTTTTATTTCATCAGCTCCTGTCACCTTGATAATTGCAGTTGCTAATAGGACTGTCGAAGCTAGTTTTTGATGTGCAACATGAGTCGCGTGGCTTGACTCTTGTTCAGGGGGCACGAGGCCGGAAATGGTGTATGACGTCGTGTCTCCATTTGTATAGGCATCGTGTAGCACTGTATTATGTTGCCCTTTGCATTTTCGGCAACGATTGCTTGACGTGCACTTTTTTCCATTGTGACTGTACAAGCAATTTGTACAAAAATTAAGTTGACTAATTGTTTTCCTCTTCAGAGTGGGTGCCATTTCTTTGAATTCTTTGCAATAATATATGCCATGATGCTCCTTGCAGACGGGGCAAGAGAGGGATCGAGTCTTCTGGGATGTAGCCTTGTTACTGACGTAATATTTTTTTCCCTGACTGGATCTTGAGTTCTCCGAATTTGAAGGACTTTCAGCTTTTTGTGTCGCATCTTGTTTACGACGTGCCGACTCCATTGTGGTGAACTTGTTTTCCAGGAACTCTAAAAATTCCTTCAAAGACGGCAGTTCTCTTGGCTGTTTGAGTGAGGTGAAATATTCATTGAGAGTTTCGGAATCCATTTTCAGAGTTAGCAGATGTACTATCATTGGATCCCAGGTATCAATGTTGACGCCTAAATTCTTGATTCCATTAAGGCACTCGGTTGCCACGTCGTGAATGCGTTTGATGTGTTTTGATGTCGCTTGTTGCATGACTGGAATATTCACGAAAGTGTTTATGTGAGTGGAGAAAATAAGTTTCTTGTTGTTGTATCGGTGGTTCAATATGTCCCAACTAGCAATGTAATTATCTGAGCTGATCGCAAGATGCTGTATTAAGCGTTCTGGCTCACCTTTAATCTTGCTCTTCAGGAATTGCATTTTCTGTGCTGCAGACAAATATGGGTTACCGTGTATTGCCTCCGTAAACAGGTCCTTGAATGATACCCAATTCTGATAATTCCCGGCGAATATAGGAATATCAAGTTGTGGCGTAGATTTTTCTCGATGTGATACAGAAAATAATTTACGGTTAATTTCTTTCTTGATATTATAATACTTCTGCTCATGGTGCGTATATGAAGTTTCGTAAGTTTCGTCTACCTCATCGAATTCGCTGTCTATTTTCCAATGGAGACCATCAACAGCTTTCCAACGGGTTTCTAGAGTTTTCAAAATGTCTTCGAACTCCCATTTTTCTTCTACGGCTGATAAATCTATGCTGGATACGAAGCGGGCAAAGGCTTTAAAGTTGCTGCCCTGTTTACGCAACTTTTCATCGAACTTGCTATCAGTTCCCCGAGTAGTAAACTCCTGAGTTAGCATTGGACTCACCGGGGTTGTTCTATCTTCTGCGAACGAGGTACCTGGCTGCTGCTGCCCAAACCTCGTCGGCTTTATCAAACTTGCACCCTGGATCGAGTCTCTAACCTCTATGTAAAACGCCTTATTCTCCTCATAATGATTTCCGGTAAAATATTCCTGGTTCTTATCTTCGTACATACACAGTCTTTCATGATTTTTCTGAAACTCGTTCCAATAGCTATTCAGAGTTTCAATCCTTTTCTTGATATATTCTGAAGTTTTGCGATCTTGACCATCTTTCTTGAAGTTTGACCAAAGTTGTCGCATGCCATTGATGGCAGCTTGCTGCTTGATTAATAATTCTTCCATCTTGATACGTGATAAATAGAATAATCAAATAAATTCCTTGATTATCCTTTCTGACTTGCGGAGTACTATCGCCGTCAACTTGCTTGAACTTGCTGAAGATCGATCTGTTTTGGATTACTAGCTAGCTTTTGCTTGGTGTCTTGTCTTGTATGAAGCCTTGATGCTGAAGTGCTTGTCTTGTTCGTAGCCTTGATGCTTCTTGTTATCTTGGACTGCTTGTTCACTGTCACTTGGTCTGTGTAAGCGGTCTGATATCCTGCCGTGCAACCTTATGCGCCTTCTCAATCCCCGTCAGTGAGACCCGCTTCTGGGAGGCCAACGGAACCGATTCGCAATCGCACGAGAGAATCCAAATCACTAACACATAGCTCGAAGGACCATTTGTACGAGCACTTGGTTGCTGGTACGTGTGATAAGTTGAGATGGAAGAAAACTATTCTTGTTGACTTCTTGATAAGTTATTTATTAATTGTAACACAGGTGTTTACAATGAAACGGTCGAAAGTGTACTCAACAATATTAATTGCTATGTGGATTTAAATTACGTAAAAATGCTTATGTTAGCGTACTAAATAATGTGCGATGTAATCGTACAACAGGGACTGAAAGGGGGACTGGAATGATCATAAAAATTCGAAGTGGGGCTTCTAGGGCATGTGGAGTATCATATGAAAGAGCGCAGTTTGCACATTCTCAAACATTTTTTCTTTCAATATTTTACACCGCAGTGATAAAATTCTCTGACGAATTAAGGCCTCGCCGATGAACTTTAAAAACATATGATGGTACGGAACCCTCGGTGCGCAAGTCCGACTCGCTCTTGACCGGTTTTTAATTGCATAATTTCAAAAAAAAAATGTTGTCTATATATTTTTTTCCATAACAAATCATTTCATTTTATGTTTATTGTCTAAAGATTGTTTGCTGTAATAAATCATTCGATTAAAGACCAATTAACAGAGTTAATAGTTGGCCATTAGTTGGCAGATTCGTCTCAGATTTAAGTTGTTGTAGGTTTTCTTGTTTATCTTTCATAAGTTTCTTTTTATTTTTTTTTTTTCTGTTTTCTCTTTTGTTGTATGTATGTATATGTATTTATTCTTATAATTTAGGTATAAGTATTTAGTTGTTTTCTGTTATTGCACCTACTGTGTATTGTCTCTGCCTCTCTCTTAGGGTGATCCTAAGGTAGACTGGTAGAAAATGCCCAAGGCATTAAGTCCGCCTTTGTACAGTTTTTTTACTTGTGCATAAAGTTTTAATAAATAAATAAATAAATTAACGCCTTAATGACATTATCCTTGGTTGCCGAGTACCTAAAAATTTGACCAAATAAAAATGAGCGTACTAAAATCATATATTGCATTAGTATAAAAAAGGTTGCTAAAATTTTTTTGCAAGGATAATGACATTTTGTTAAAATCTTTTAGGCAAAACTACATGATCCCTATTATTGTAAATGCGAAAGTGTGTCTATCTGTCTCTTACATCTTCACGCTTAAACCGCTGAACCGATTTAGATGAAATTTGGTATAGAGATAGTTTGAGTACCGGGAAAGGACATAGTATAGTTTTTATCCCGAGTTTCTTGCCGGTTCTTCTTCATAGGAAAAGACCAATTGGAACCGTGCACCTAGCTTCTGACGTTTCATAAGTGCCCATGTACTTAGGTTTATGTGAAATAAAATATTTTGATTTTGATTCCCAAGGGATCAAAACTTATACGGGTGAAAACGCGGGGCCCTGCTAGTCAGTAATCATTTTTTTTTTGTATGCAGCACCAGTACTACCAATTTGCTTGCCTCTCAAAGGGTCCGGAACGTTTGAGAACAAAATGTATGCAGTTAAAATGAGTGACAGTAAGCAGTATTAAGCTATGGCCAAACAGAAGCGAAACCCGCGTGGGGTGCGGGACGAAATTCGCTCGCGCCGATTGTGTCAACTAATTTTATGGAGTCGCGCGAATAGTCGCATGACTTCCTAATCATTAAAACAATTGATGCGTGTTATCGCGTCCCGTGCGGGAATCGCCTCAGTATGGCCAGAACATTAAAACATAATTTAACAAGCTCAATCGTCTGAAAGTCTAATGGCCTGAAGCTGTAACAACAGCTAGTTTGTATCGGTAGGTATTTATTCTGTTTCTATTACAGCGCTCGGCACAATGGAAAAAGAGATTTTAAAAATGAATTATGTGGAAAATCAAGTTTGCGAAGAGTTTTACTATAGAAACCAAGTAAGTTATCCATCATCCATCATGGTCATCCTGCCCTATCCTAAACACCTAAGTTGATGCGCCGGCACAGTATGGCTGAGTTCCTCTTTTTCTATAGATCTCTAAATGTACAGTCAACAAAAGAGATAAGTATGCAGGATCGTCGGATATAATTCAAGTTTAGTAAGAAACCGATGGATGTTCTCGAAAGAAATTAAATTGTATTATTAGAAAAAAAACAGCTCATTTAAAAAATTAAACAGTCGACAACATCGACGATCCTGCATACTTATCTCTTTTGTTGACTGTACCTACATTGTCCTTAAATCACATACTTATCAGGCGTCATCTCAGTGCTAACTTCCTTCCTAGCCATATCATCTTTCACACAATCTATCCATGTTTCTATCACATTCGTTTTCTTTCTCATGACGTACCTTTCATTCTTCTGTGTCATACATCCATACAGAGGTACTCTATCGGCATTTCTGAATATATTATATTCTAACACAGTTGACATTCAGCAAAATGAACCCGGTAAACCCGCTGTGTGCAGTATCGGAGTTTGCCAAAATACCCTGCGTTTGGGACAGCGGTACCGCCCTGATCACCAGACAATCGTGGGGGTTCTGGAAACTGGTGAGTTTGTTCGTCTAGCTAGATGGATGGTTTGGCTGAGATTAAGCTTTATTTTATAATACGCACCATAGAGTAACGAACAATTCTAAAACTCAGCCGTTGCCTTAGATTATATGCCTTCTCTCATGTTAGAATGTGTTGTAAAAAAATACATATTTATGTACGCACATCTGATTGTACGAAAAACCTATACAATGCGAGGTCAGCTAAAACTGGAAGTGAATAGCTTGATGTGTCGTCGTGTGTACTTCGGCACATTCAACCTAAGATACAAACATAAATAATAATTATTATTATTATACTACTTACATACTTAAATTCATGACGTTCTACATTTAGCTGGGATTCGCTGTCCGAGGCCCCGGCTGTGGTGCTCCGACCAGGTTCCTGAACATTCACGACTACCTACCATGGATAAATGACATCATCACTCAGATCCCTTACGAAGATTCCGCGCACACATACAAGATTGGAGTGCGTAGAGTGTCACCGATCAAAATTGTCATGTACAACGGTAAATAAAATCTGAGTCTTGGTATTCTAATTTCCATAGAATGTTAAGCAATTTTACTTCAAATTTAGGTACGCGCATACTAGTTTAATCATTGTATTTTAGATGTGACATGTTACGGAAAACCGTGAGACTAGACCAGACAGGAGAGATGCTCCACATCGTCATAATCATTTTAAAAATCGCGGTATCGGGTTTGCTCGCTGCTGACAGCATGCTCGCTCATTGTGTGGCTCATGCCCCTGTAGCTACATATAAATATGGGCAGACATCTGAAAAAAATTGCAAAATTTGCAGGTAGAAATCTTTTTAGATAAAGTCTATCTGACTGTTTAAATTCGGCTATTGATCTTGTAAACGAATAATATTATGAAGGAGGAAGTGCCAGGGTTCACCATTGATATTTCATGAAATACTAGTCATTCAATAGGGTATAGATCTATCTGAACTTAGAAGATTATACTTATACTTGTTACGGTCGAGAATTTTATTTTGTTAAACATATATATTGTAGGTACACACGGCTACACATCAAGCTATACATAACCAGTATAAGCTGACTTCTGATTGTACGAAAAACTTATACAATGCGAGGTCAGCTAAAACTGGAAATGTATAGCTTGATGTGTAGCCGTGTGTACATAAATTTACAATCTGACACTGACATGCTACTTGCAAAAAAAAAAACCTGTCAACTGCGAGTCGGACTCGCGCACCGAGGGCTCCGTACAAATTTATAGATATGTAACTACAAATTTACGGATTTCGGAATTTTTCCTTTGCTTGTGCTACATGACATTGCTTCTTGCCATATTTCATGATTCTAGGTCAACGGTTGATTCCCTTGCCAGTCTCGAAATATGCCGCATAAACAGAATATAACGGCGTATCTTTTGATTGCGTTATTTCAGAAGTTTGATTTTTTCACTGCTTCAAGGGATTGCAGATTGTGTATTTGATATTAATTTCAACTTGATAACTCCACGTGTTCATTGACAGTACCTACTAGACTTGATAACTCCACGAATTGACAGACAGGCGGACAACGAAGTGATCTTATAAGGGTTCCGGTTTTCCTTTTGAGGTACGGAACCCTAAAAACGTAAGAAAATTTGAATTTCGCAGCCCTAGCACTTTCCCCTTAAATGTTCTTTTTTATTACAGCTCAAACTATTGTTCCAAAAGAACATGGACAATGCGACAAGAAAAATCGCGGCAATATCTTGTTTAAGGAGAGCTCAGAACTTATGACTAATAAGGACTTCGTTCAAGGTTTCTACCATGTAAGTATTTCACACTATTTTATTTCGACAAGTTTGAGGCTTTACGCTTTGGGTCTCGGAATACTGCCACTTCTCACTTTGTTCTCTCTCGCCTGTTCTCTCCTCACTGAGAATGTTCTATCAGAGGTGTTATAGAAAAAATTCTCGTAATTTTAAAAACGTTCACATGATGTCAGTCTCAATCTGTCAAAAATACCTCGAATTTCCCTACACTTTTGACAACATTTTGACATTAATTACGGGAATTGGTCTTCTGACAGGAAAGCTATTCATACACACGCGGACTACATTTCAAGTGTACGACACCGCCTCTGCCCGCGCTACTGTGTCTGTCTCCGTGGAGTTTCTTGGCCGTTCTTCTCCATAGTACTATTGCGGACACTTCGTCCTGACTGACCACCACTAAGTTCATTTTTGATTGCACTCAAAAAAAAAGTGGCAAGAACTAAAATACAGATCCAAAGACACCGAAATTAAAGTTATTTTTCACTGTGTTCTGTTTTTTTGGAAGTCTGTTATTTTTTTTTTGGATTTTTTTTTAATTTTTCACTTTCTAGCGGGTCAGTTTGTAATTTATCTAAGTTACAATAGCCTAATGTCAACTGCTCATCACCTTTAATAAAATATTGCTTTTCCCAATGCAGGGACGTTAATTCCACTCACCATACGCATTTTGACGAGTATCTACTGACGAGCATAAATTGCTTAGCAACCATTTTAAAGTAATCGAATCGCAACCCGTGAAATATTTATCATTGAGTAGGTCAAAAGAAATTAATTTGATGACTTTTTTGAAGGGTCATCGACCGCAGTTAGTGTAAATTCATTTGAAACATCAGTAGGCCAATTCTCGTAATTTAAAACGTTCAAAATCTAGTCGCAGTCTCATCTCAGCGACAAACAAATGTCAAAAACTTGTCAAAATGTAGGGAAATTAGAGGCATTTTTTGACAGATTGAGACTGAGATCAGACTGTGAACGTTCTTAAAATTACCAGAATTGCCCCTCAGTTTAAATATCAGTAAAACAAAAAAATACATCTAGACATGATAAAACAAAAGAAAACTTCTCCACTCACACTTCCAGAGGTCATTGCCCCCCCAAAAAATCATCAAACATTTTTATATTTTTTTTTTTGTCGTGTTTAAATATAGATAGGTATCCATCACGTCCTAAGAGTTTCGCTAACTAATTTAATTTGACAATGTAATTAATGATAGAATAAACGTCGTGTTTTCATGAAATGGGTAATCTCCCATCTCAATGATATTATGTGTAGATGATTTCTATTTTGAGCAGCTCAGCTGTGGCCCAGTGGTAACGGCCGGGACATACGAGTTGTAGGTCGTAGGTTCGAACCCAGACAGGCGCTTTACTTTGTGTAAATTATTTCATCACCACTGCTCTCAAAACGGTGAAGGAAAACATTGTGAGGAAACCGGCATGTCCTAGAACCAAAAATTTGAAGACATGTGACATCTACCAACCCGCACTGCGCCCGCGTGGTAAATTACAGCCCACTCCCTCTCGAAGAGAGGAGGCCTGTAGGTCCCAGCAGTGGGATTAGTGGGAACAATATAGGCTGATGCTGATTATAATTATGATTTGTATTTTCAGTTGGTCATATCGACGCTGGCAGAGTTCGCATGCGCAATAGTCAATCTCAAAGTAGCTAGGCAGACCAACGCCGCCTTGTGGATAGAACATAACTGCCACAAAGATGTACATGGGGCACATTTAGGGCATATAAGTCCGATGAGAGAAAAGTAAGTCAAATAATGCAAAATTACGTCCAACTTTACCCGTGTTCACACAATCACTCTATATTACCGGGTGACTGAAATCATTAGCATTTTTCCAGAGGATGACAACTCATGATTTTATAGGAAATACCTATCTAATGGTTCCTAAAAAAACTTTTTTACAAAAAAAAAACAACCGACTTCCAAAAAAAACTACAAAGTGATAAATAACTTTAATTTCGGAAGTCGGTGTCAATAAACGAAAATGCAGAACCAACGACACCGACTTCCGAAATTAAAGTTATTTATCACATTCTATTATTTTTTTTTGAATTCTGGTTTTTTTTTTCACCTTTTAGTGAGAGAGTGGGTAATTTATCTAAGTTATAATAGCCTAACGTCAACTGCTCATCAGTCATCACCTTTCACAAAGTACCTACCTATTGCTTTTCCCGATGCAGGGACATTAATTGTTGAGGAGTTCTCCTGGTTCTTACCAGGAGAACTCCTCAACAACCACTCACCATACGCATTGTGACTAGCATAAATTGCTTAGCAACTATTTTAAAGTAATCGAATCGCAACCCGTGAAATATTTATCATTGAGAAGTTCCGATGGCCGTCTGTGGACTTAATCATCACCTCCACTTTACCAAATGACGATTTCCCAGAGCAAATACTCAAGTTATCTACTCTAAAAAATATCCAAATCGCTACAGGGTTGCCAATAAAATTTTAGGGTTTCCCTTGAATTCCATGGGATCCTCTCATCAGAAGGCCAATTTTCGTAATTTACAACGTTCAAAATCTAATCGCAGTTTCATCTCAGCGACAAACAAATGTCAAACACTTGTCAAAATGTATGGAAATTAGAGGTATTTTTGACAGATTGAGACTGAGATCAGACTGTGAACGTTCTTAAAATTACGAGAATTGCCCCTCTGATTAAAACTTGCCGACAATGAGACCACCTTGGGAGTACACCCTCTCAAATTAAAAAAAAAAATTTAATAGGTCCACAATTGACGGAGAAATCGGTGAACATACAAAAAAAAACACAAAGTCGAACATAATAACCTCCTCCTTTTTGATAGTCGGTTAAAAATACAACAGTATATTTGACTAAGGGCCGATTTTTCCATCGCCAGATAACTTTTATTCGAGGAATGTAATTAATGTTTGACAGTTTTTGTATGAATTATCTGTCAAAAGTTCAAAATTATTCCTCGAATGATGATTTATCAGATGATTGAAATATATTAACTTATTTCAAAGATGTCACAGAAACTATAATATAATACAGGATGGCAGGGATAGCGACGCTCAACTTGTTACCATTGATAATCATGTAATTTCTTGCTGAACCACCTGCGTTGAAAATCGAATTGCCTTTTATTATCTCGTAGAAGGATAGCAGGCTACTCGGAGATAAACGTGTATCTGTCTTGGGCGAACTTGAATCGGTACTAAGGACCCTGTGCTCAGCCCTGGATGGATAGAATCCATTGTGACGTTCGGGATCCAATAATCCTGCGCCCGTGACATAAGACACTTTTTTATCCCCTTGGTGAATAATCTACCGTTTTCCACGTAGCCTTTTTATATTTTCAGAAACAATGTTAAAAAAAGAACCTACCATGTCATATAGGTACCTACACCTAACTGTGACCTAACGGCCTAACCAATAAAATAAGTACATAAATGCTTATAGTAAGATCCCGCCCCTAGTCTTACCAAGGGGTTTCGTATTACCCAGTAACGGGTTTGTGTGTAAAATACTGGTACTTAACTGCATTCGGTTAGACTGGAAGCCGACCCCAATATAGTTGGGAAACGGCTAAGCAAATGATGATGAACTACTTATAGTAAGAAATATAGGGGTTGCTGTTCTCGTGGTACACATATGTTAGATTACCTACATATCTAACATATGTGTACCACGAGAAGCTTTAACAAGTAAACGTAATTACATTTTTCTTTTGTCCACAGAATGGCGTGTTTTATGTACTACAAAACCACGGCTTTCCTCGAGATTCGGTTTTATTTTTCCTTCAAAGCAAGGATGGATATATCAATTTTCGGTTTTGATAGAAAGAAATCGATTATGCCGAATCCATTCAAGTCGTCGCAGGTTACGACAATGTGGTGGCCTACTCCGGGCCGCCTTAAGTTCGGCTATTTTGTACCTGCAAATTTGTGGTGGTGGCATTTGTAAATAAAAGTAAACATTGTAAAAACACAATAACTTTTTTTACTCCTGTGTGAAATAGCTTGCAAAAGTCTAAAGTTGGGACCTAGTATGTTCGGACTCGATGCGATGGTTAGATTAATAGTGTTTTAGGTATGCAAACATCCCTCTTAGAGCACTATAATGGGCTTTGTAATCCAACCCAGTACCACAGTCCAGCTTTAGGTAAACTTATAACTTTTATTATTCCCGCGGGGTATTTACGTTACACACAAACAGCAATGGCTTTAATTTTGACAGTTCAACAATACTTATCGACATAATTAACCTCCCCACCCGCCACCGATCCTGCGATGCACGCTGTTCGTCATCAACTTGGTCTTTGACATATTCATTTGAAGTCCGACCTCTGGGCTTGCCGTGCGCTGATATCTTCTAGCATCTGAGTCAGCTCGGAGACTGAAACGAAAAAAATTTTAACAACAAAAAAAACAACCGACTTCCAAAAAAAAAACACTACAAAGTGAAAAATAACTTTAATTTTAGGAGTCGGTGTCGAACACGCTGTAAAAATTTGGATGGTGATTAAAAAATCTCCCTGTGTATCGTCATTCTCCTGCCCTTATCCCAATTTATTTACGGTCCCCGCAACATGTCTTTTTCTTCCACTCACTTCTCTATTAGTCGTCATCTCGGTAGTCACCCCCTTTCTAGCCAAATCATCATTCACACAGTCCATCCATCGTTTCTTTGGTCTTCCCCTACTCTTATAGCCATCGACATCTATACTCAAAAGTCTCCTCACGACATTTTCCTCATTTCTCCTTAACACATGCCTATACCATGACAACCGATTTCCACACAACTTTTCAGTTACCGGTGCCACTTTCAAAATCCTCTTATGTACTCATTTCTTATTCTATCCATTCGTGTAACACTACACATCCCTCTTATCAATCTCATCTCTGCTGCATGCAATTGCCTTTCATTCATCCCTTTTATGGCCCAACATTCTGATACAAGACAGCAGGTCTAATCATTATATACGTTCAATCTCAGAAGATCCATTGGCCAGATCCATGATGAATCTAGTGACAATTGTTTTCTCATTGGATCCTGTTTTGTAGATGTGGTTCTACTGATATCACATTAATATTATATAGGCGAAATATTATGAGTGTGTGTGTGTGTTTATATGTTTGTTACTTCTTCACGTTCAAACGGCTGGACCAATTTTTATAAAATTATGTTTGGAAGTAGCTAACATTTCGTTCACCGGCTAACATGCCCTGGATTAAATGGCTACTTTTATCCCGATATTCCCACGGGATCGACACTTATGCAGGTGAAACCGCGGGGCGCAGCTAGTTATATATATTATATAAATAAACATCCGAAATGAGAACCTTATCCTTTTTTGAAGTCGGTTAAAAAGGACCATATCGTCGGCAAAACGGAGATTGGACAATATCTTTTGTCCAACCATAATGCCCCTTTCTGTCCAGCCTGCTGCCAGCTTTCTGAAGACTTCCTCCAGAACGGCTGTGAATAATTTCGGAGTAGGGCGCATTCCACCAAACGTTTATACCTAGAATAAGTCTTCATAATCAGCCTATAATGTTCCCACTGCTGGGACACAGGCCTCCTCTCTGTGAGAGAGAGTGGGCCGTAATCCACCACGCGGGCCCAGTGCGCGTTGGTAGATGTCACATGTCTTCGAAGTTTTGGTTCTAGGACATGCCGGTTTCCTCACGATGTTTTCCTTCACTGTATTGAGAGCAGTGGTGATGAAATAATTAACACAAAGTAAAGCGCATATCTGGGTTGGAACCTACGACCTACAACTCGTAAGTTGCGGCCGTTACCACTGGGCCACCACTGCTCAGAATAAGTCTTATCCTGAGAATTAATTTTGATTTTTTTTACAGTTTTTCCATACTAGAACTGTCAGACGTCAATTTTATTCGACGATTAAAACATAATAATTATCTGACTTTGGGAAAATCAGCCCTTACAGAAATAAAATAATTTATCATCACCATTGCCTGGCGGCGGGCATAATGTATGAAGAGGATGAAAATATGAATTATTCCGATCTGTCACCCTGCTTTGTCCCCTTAGTCCCCTAACTACTGTCATGCCCCCTCGTTGCTAACAGGGCCGGGGGCCAGATCAAACTATTTTTTCCGATCTGTCCCCCTAAGGGGACAAAGCAGGGCGACAGATCGGAATAATTCGAAAATATTGCATTGGTTTTGTATATAGGATCATTCTTGTACTATCAGTTTCCCTAAAGCTGGACTGTGGTACTGGGTTGGATTTCCAAGCCCATTATAGTGTTCTAAGAGGGATGTTTGCATGCATACCTCACTATAAATCTAACCATCGCATCGAGTCCGAACATACTAGGTCCCTAGTTTAGACTTTTGCAAGCTTGTTCACACAGGAATAAAAAAAGTTATTGTGTTTTTACAATGTTTATTTTTATTTACAAATGCCACCACCACAAATTTGCAGGTACAAAATAGCCGAACTTAAGGCGGCCCGGAGTAGGCCACCACATTGTCGTAATCTGCGTTGACTTAAATGGATTCGGCAAATATTTTTTCAAGGTATGAGTCCCGTACAACGATATATGGATATTTGCTTTGAAGGAAAAATAAAACCGAATCTCGAGGAAAGCAGTAGTTTTGAAGTATATAAAACACGACATCCTGTGGACATATAAAATGAAATAACGATTACTTGCTAAAGTATACACACATTAATCGATTATTCACTAAGGTAACACAGACCAAATAAAAAAACAAGACAGAGGGCTCTCAACAGTAAAGTGAGGCCGGTTTCGTAAACATGTGTGCACTTAGTGAGGTGTATTAGTTTGATTGTAAATGGTTGTGAATGTGTGCGTGTAAGCGTGTACGCACAGAGCGGAGGTGTAGTTTTAGTATGCTTCACTGTATCGTTCTCAGCGCTCTGTCTTGTAAGGTATTAAGGCAGTGTTATTTTTTTTCATCGGCGGTATTTTGAATCCTCCGTGATTCAAAATACCGCTTCCGTTGCGTCCGCGCCATGAAGGATTCTAGGGCTCTGAATTATCCTGAATAATGCGAGGGATTCAAACTCGCCTAAGACGAAGACACCTTTGTCCCCGAGAAGAATACTCTACTTTACGCACCAACTGCGAGGGGATAAAAAACCGACTCGATTTTCGAATTATTCGTTTATGAAATTGCTCAATAACCGGCTAAAACCTAGTAGGTTTTTTTCTTTTAGGAATTTCCAAACGAATTTTTTGCTGAGGTTCCAAAATCAAATCACATTATTGGCCAGCGGTTTATAATGTAATTCAGTTCAATATAACACCAGGCTAGACCCTAGGGCGATAATTACTCATTTTAGGGTAGGTTTGCATATATTTCCTATAAAATCAAGAGTATTCATGAATTGTCACCCTCTGGGAAAATGCTAATAAGTTCAGTCACCCGGTAGAATGATTGTGTGCACACGGCACGGGTAAAGTTGGATATAATTGCATTATTTGACTTACTTTTCTCTCATCGGTACTAGATGCCCTACATGTGCCCCATGTACATCTTTGTGGCAGTTGTGTTCTAACCACACGGCGGCGTTAGTCTGCCTAGATACATGGAGATCGACTACTGCGCATGCGAACTCTGCCAGCGTCGTTATTACCAACTGAGAATAGAAGTCATCAGAATATTTATTTTAGTCATCCACTCATATATAATATTTCCAATCCTAAATAATATTATAAATGCGAAAGTAAGTTTGTTACCCTTTCACGCCTAAACCACTAAACCGATCATCCTGAAATGTTGCTTAGATACGTTGTCAGGTGTACAGAAACGGACATGGGTAGCTTTCATCCCGAAAAAAAGTGCTGTTCCCGAGGAAAACAACATTAACGTTATTATGATAATAGATGGCGCCACGTGTCTTTTGTCTTGATCGCAGACGAAGTCGCGGGCAACAGCTAATTTCTAATAAAATGAGAAGCAGCACTGCAGCAGTATTCCGAGCTCAAAGCTGTTGTCGAAATCAATCGCGCACACAGTGGGGGGGGGGGGGCAATGGATGCCGTTGAACTTTGTCGTTGGGTGCTGGGCTTCGATAATAGTAGATTGTTATACAAGAGGCTAAAATTACCCATTATATGAGGTAGGTTAATTACGTAAATGTACAATTTGTAAAATTCTGGATATTTTACGAAGATATTTTTTTCCTGGCAACTTAATTTCAGTCATGTTTTGGCAACGACACTACCAGCCGCACTACCAGTAGTGTCGTTTACAATTAACGACACTACCAAGCCTATTTTGGATTAAAGTGTACAGTCAACAAAGCATGTTTAGAAATATAATTCTTTATTTATTACTAAGTAATACCTACACGAAATTGTTTTTCCCATAGTTCACCAGAATATAATCTATACTTATAATTAATCTGTAATGAAAATTCTGTACATTGAAAATATCAAAAAACTAAAAATGGCAGGGGGTGTTACTAGACCGACACCGAACCCAAAAATGTGATTAAAAAAAGTCCTCTATGAAGATGAACGTTGAGTTGTCTGTGGGGTAAACGTGGGAGATACACGTAGTTCCAGGTTTGAGGGTCCCTCGTTCGAATGTTCTGAATAGAGAATCAGCTGAGTTGACTCATCCCTTGATGTCGATGGTCGTGGGCTAGTTGGAAGAATATTGATGCGTTCCGTGATACGTTGGGTGATATCACATTTGTTTCTTTTCTTTTCTCTTCCAATTGCAAATTATACTCCATTCTCTATAGGCGATGACATTTTCACTGTTGTAAAATAAATTACGGTCACCAATTCAATTTGCAATTAAACATTGTAAAAACTGAAACATTGTAAAGATTTCGCTCCAATGTCTTTTTTTAATTTCTTCTGGAGCCGAGGAGCCGCAACGCTCTCAGTCTATCAAAAAGTATACTCTGTGCGCAACGCAATGCACGCATTCTACCGAAGAGATCGCCGCGCCGTTTTAGTTCCACTTTTAAAAATAAAATGTTTTTCTTTCTTTATGAAACACTAATAACTCGAGTCTTTATTCATGATTATTCTACTTCTGAATAAAGACTTTTTCGTTTTTGTAGGCTCGTTGGTAACAGACAAAAATTTAAAACAATTAAAACTTTTTCCCCTAGAGGAAGAAATGCTATTTTTTCCTCTCTGGTACGGCTCGGTTACAATGACGGTCTTTTTGAGCAAGAGGAGTGAAAACATAATTTTATAACCTATAACTATGTTTTTAACCTGTATTTTTACTTTATGTAGGTACAACCATGGCCCAATTCTCGAGGAAGGCTATAGGCTGTTAAACATCAAGCTAGGATCCTTAGGAGTTGAGCAAAAAGAAAATAAAGTCAGAAGTTTTCGCTAAGCGAAAACGAAGTAAGGAATAGCGCAGGCAGGCGATGAAATGCGACGGGGTGGGTCGGGGGAACAAAAAAATTCACGCGGACTAAGTCGCGGGCAGAAGCTCGTATATTATATTATAGTAGGAATGTGAAATACTTACAAAGTAGAAACCTTGCACGAAGTCCCTATTAGCCATAACTTCTGAGCTCTCCTTAAACAAAATGTTTCCCCGTTTTTCTCTTGAGCACTGTCCTTGTTGTTTCGGAAATTCACCTAGATCTGTAATTTTAAAGAGCATTTGATATTATTCGTTTACAGAATTAATTACCGATTGTACGAAAGGCATATAATTTTTATCTAAAAATAAATTTCGCGGTATTTTGTATACAAGGGTTTTCAATCCGCAATTTTTTATCTTCAGATGAAAGTTATTCGAATATTCAAAAGGGTGGCATACATCGATGCGCAAACTGTTTCTAGACCCCGACGATTCGATTTGTGGTTCAAATCTTCCCAAGGGCCGGCGCTCATCTGGCGAAGCGCAACGCAGCGCGGTCGTCACTGCCAAACAAATATTATTATAATAAAGTTTATTAAAATAAAGTTGAGATTAAATAAACTTCCATTAGTTCGAGAGCATAATATATCTAAGCGGAAAATGGTGCGCGGCTCATGTTATTTATTTTCGACTTTATTTTAAAGCTTTCAATGTTGATTTTTGTTTGACACTAACAACCGCGTTGCGCTGCGCCTCGCCAGATGTGCGTCGCCGCGCGCCGCGTCGGCCCTAACGCATGGGACAGTTAACCATGTTTATTTGCATGGGAAATATTGACAATACTTTGTAAATTTCATAGACTTTAAAATACAAATTATATCAATTATGTAATTGAGTCAACAACAACTGTTTCTTATTAGATAGAAAGTGGGTCATGGATTTTCATTAGAAATTACCTGTATTCCCGTAAACTCCAAAAATTAATTTAATAACAAATCAATAGAAGTTTGCAGCCTTTTTTTAAAATATAAAAAACATAACTCTTATTAAACGTCCGTTATGCGGAACGCACCCCCTTCAGATATATGCCCATAAATAAATTTACAGAGGCATGAGCCACACAATGAGCGAGCATGCCAGCGAGCAAATCTGATACCGCGATTTTTATAATGATTATGACAATGTGACTCAGACCAATTTTATTTGGTCTGAGCGATGTGAAGCATCTCTCCTGTCTGGCCTAGTCTCACGGTTTTCCCTAAAATGTCACGTCTCAATGAATATAGTATGCGCGTACATTTGAAAAAGTAAAATTGTTATCATTCTATAGAAATTAGAATACCAAGACTCAGATTTTACCGTTGTACATAATAAGTTTGATCGGTGACACCCTACGCACTCCTATCTTGTATGTGTGCGCGGAATCTTCGTAAGGGATCTGAGTGATGATGTCATTTATCCAAGGTAGGTAGTCGTGAATGTTCAGGAACCTGGTCGGAGCACCACAGCCGGGGCCTCGGACAGCGAATCCCAGCTAAATGTAGAACGTCATGAATTTAAGTATGTAAGTAGTATAATTATTATTGTTATTTACGTAGTGTATCTTGGGTCAACTGTGCCGAAGTACATAAATATGTAAGTATCCTAGAACACTTTCCAACATGAGAGAAGGCATATATCTAAAGCAACGACTAAGTGGTTAGACTTGTTGGTTAATCTATGATGCGTATGATAAAGAAATGCTTAATCTCAGCCAAACCATCCATCTAGCTAGACGAACAAACTCACCAGTTTCCAGAACCCCCATGATTGTCTGGTGATGAGGGCGGTACCGCTGTCCCAAACGCAGGGTATTTTGGCAAACTCCGATACTGCACACAGCGGGTTTACCGGGTTCATTTTGCTGAATGTCAACTGTGTTAGGAATATATTCAGAAATAATAAACAAAACACTTTCTTACAAAAAAAAAAAAAAAAACGACCTCCAAAAAACACTACAAAGTGAAAAATTAATTTTATTTCGGAAGTCGGTGGCAAAATATCAAAATACAGATCCAAAGACACCGACTTCTAAAATTAAAGTAATTTTTTTTCACAACTTTTCAAAAAGAGCTAGTGTATTTCCTCGTAAACAGGGACTAAAATAGCTCTTTAATAACTAGATACTAAAAGTGATTTGAATTTGGAATGTGGATATCGTTAGTAAAAGTTCCAATCACAAAAGAGATCAATCACGAACATTCTATGAAGAAGTAACAGGTTGTATGATAAAGTAAAACGCGCGAGCTAAATTCACCAAAAGGGTTTATGAAAAAATAAAAAAACGCGCTAAAAGCATTCAGCCTTCATTGGTAATTATTTACTCAAATTAGGATTTTACTTAGTTTTATAAAAGACTAGCTTCCGCCCGCGGCTTCGCCCGCGAGGTATGTCGGTAAAATTTATCCTATGTCCTTCTCCGGGATGCAATCTATCTCTCTGCCAAATTTTATCGAAATCCGTTCAGTGGTTTAGGCGTGAAAAGGTAACATACAGACAGACAGACAGACAGACAAGAGTTACTTTCGAATTTATAATATTAAGTATAGTATAGTATGGAAGTATGGATGAAAACTGTATGTCTTCCTCAAGTAATTGAATGTAAATTAATAAACGTAAGTACTATTCTTAATTTCTTGTTCATAAGTTGCACTTACTTATTTTTTATAGAGAGTGATAAAAAATAGAGTGTCCACCTCGGGAGCAACACTATTTTAAGCTCGAGTGACGTACTTTGAATCCCTCGTTGCGCTCAGGGTTCTACTTTAGAACCGCTCGCTGCGCTCGGGATTCTACTCTACAATACTTCGCTCCGCTCTGGATTCAAAGAAATACTCTCGCCTTCAAAATGGTTGTTTGCTCCCTTGGCAAACAATCTACTATTTCACTTTGTAGTGTTTTTCGGAAGTCGGTTGTTTTTTTTTTTTGTAAGAAAGTGTCTCCTATATTAAAATGTATTCACATAATGTTATTGAGGAGCAGAGCGAAGAAAAATGTATGGATTGTGTGACAGGTTATATGACTTGGAAGAAAATTAATACTGAAATGACGGTTGATTATAATGGACAATGTATGTACAGAGGCCAGCACATCAACCTACCCCAATCTGTCAAATTTCTTTGATAGAATTTCAACTTTACCACAAAGGAATAAGGTTCATATTCAATTGGGAAAGTTTGACAGATTGGGGTAGGTTGATGTGCTGGCCTGTGTACCTATAGAGATCGATGGCAAAAGAAGACGACAGCCTTCTGTGCCGGCACCAACTTATTTAGGAGGATAACGGCAGGAGCACGACGATGATGATAGACAATGGATAACTTACATGGTTTTTATAGTAAAACTCTTCGCAAACTTGATTTTCCACATAGCTCATTTTTAAAATCTCTTTTTCCAGTGTGCCTTGCGCTGTAATAGAAACAGAATAATGAATACCGATACAAACAAAGTAGCTGCCGTTAGAGCTTATTTAGACGATCTGCAATTGAGTTGGTTATATTTTGCTTTTTATACTTCTGGCCACACTGAGGTGAATCCCGCGCGGGACGGGATTACACGCGTCGCCGCGTCGCGTCGATTGTTGTAATGAATAGGAAGTCATGCGACTATTCGCGCTAGTTTGTTACGGGATTTCTCATCTCCGCTGCGAAACCATAGCAGCGAAACCGCAGTAGGTCCGCCGTGGCTTGTCCATTGTATGACAAGCGAAACTGCCTGTTCTAACGCACAGATTTGATTATGATTCTTTCTTTCCCGCGTGATTTCGCAGCAGCTCGGAAGCCAGTTCTCGCTCAGCCCTCTATTTTTAACCCCCGACAAATAGAGGGGTGTTATAATTTGAAGTGTGTATCTGTGTGTCTGTCTGTGCCCTCATAGCTCCCAAACGGCTGAAAAGATTAAAAAAACATTTGTTTGAAAGTTGATTTGATCGAGAGTGTTCTTACCTATGATTCAAGAAAATCGGTTCAGCCGTTTGAAGATTATCAGCTCTTTCTAATTGATGAAATGATGTGAGCATCTTTCACAGGTCTGATTGAGTCGAAATTTGGCATTTCATTACTTCAATGAAAAGAACATAGCGACCTAGAACTGCTGCTGCAGCATCACCTGGAATTCGCAGGACACCTAACTCCCTTAACTTACAACAGAGGTATCGTGTTTGGGCTCCTTGGAATGGTCTCAATGAATAGGTTATAGATAGATGGTGACCAGGGGCTGATGATGGATTAGGAAAGAGACAAAAAAGGAGGACCGGACAAAATGGTCCCCACGACCAATAATAACCAAACATATGTCATTAGATAGGTTTTTGGCGGTTCTTATCAAATCTTTGTGCGAAAAAAGATAAGGCGATATTCCGTAAGACGGAATAGCCGAGCGACTCCGTAAAAATCTCACAGTGAGAACTTAGGTGAAGTGAGCTGTCAATAGTTTCAATCTCTCTATCATCAACAGACCTATTCTGTAATAAAACTCACTGTGAAAACTTAGACCAAGTGAACTTAGAGTGAGCAATCATTCAATCTGTTGCAACATCACATCTTAACTCCAATTTCGTCCCGCATCCCGCGCGGGATTCGCTTCTGTTTGGCCATAGCATAATACTGCTTACTGTCACTCATTTTAACTGCATACGTTTTGTTTTCAAACGTCCCGGTCCCCTTGAGAGGCAAGCAAATTGGTAGTACCGGAGCTGCATACAGAAAATAATAATGATTATTAAAATAAATAGATAAATAAGTACTTTCGTGGTTATTGGTTTATTATATTTGCACATCTGCTTTTGAAAATAAGTTTTCTAGCTTTCCCGGAGCCTGGAGTCCGGATATGCGCCCGGCTGTCCGGTTAATGGCAATAGGAACGCCCCCGTGTGCCCCTATTACATATTGGGGCTGACTGGACTTTATTATGCACCTCCGCTTACTGCTGACTCCTAGGATTACTAGGCGAACTACGAGACCAATTTATCCATCCATTGTTAGTTGCAGTTCAAAACTTTCAATATATTCCAAAATACAGTAAGTACCTACCTACCTATAAAGTATAAACGTGAGTATTTAATAAGACCTTGTTCGAGAATTTATCAGAGGGGCAATTCTGGTATTTGTAATAACGTTCGTATTCCAATCTACATCTGTCGAAAAATAACTCAAACTTCCCTACATTTTTCACAAGTTTTTGACAACGATTGTCGTTTGTCACCGAGATGAGATAGCGACTACATTGGCCTTCAGATATTGTACAGAGTTATTGGAAAAACACCAACAACCTCTTAAGAGGTCATTGTACTCATCATTATGAACAACTTTTACTATGGGACCAAACCTGAAATAGCGGAAAAAAATCTGCTGTTCCCTACATTTATGTTCGTTTAGCTCGTCAAAATGTAAGGAACAGCAGATTTTTTTTTTCGTGTCTTCCTCTTTCTGCAGTCAAATTACTGACGACTAAAAGAGACAAATCGGTGTGGTAGCTAAGTATTCATTTGATATAATAAGTTTATTAGTAAGGGGTAAATGTGCAACGTATTTATATTTATAACTTAGACCCCGTTCAAAATAAAAATATACCACCTTTCCATTCGTTCATTTGAGATTCACCCCATGCGATGAGGTCCAACAGAGCAATGGTGGCAAAAGTTATTTGATCATGGTACTCCGGATGTAAGATATAATCCTTAACGTCTATCGCATATTTATTTGACCTGGTGCCCCAAAGTATCAACTTTGTGTTGTTCCTGGAAATAAAATAAAAAATATGAAAAAATTATGAAAAAAACTAGAGTAAGTAACCCCTAGATCATACCCAGCGATATGAGAATATTATAGAACAGAATAATATCTACTCGATATAGAAAGAAATAGGTAAACTTTTTCACCTTTCCATCTTACATTCCTTTTCTTCCTATCCAGGAATTTTTTGATGCGCTATGATTCCTTTGCTTATTTTTTCATGTAAATGTATGTACAGACGCCAGCACATCAAGCTACTACAATCTGTCAAATTTCTTTAATAGATTTTCTACTCTATCGCTAAAGTTTAAGGTTCAAAGTTGATTGGGAAATTTTTACAGTTTCGGGTATCTTGGTGTCTGTATCTACATAATAATGTTATTATTTTAATTGTTAGCCTATATTATGTAAATATTTACAAATGAAATAAATAAACCATATTTGTAGATCGTGCAAACAAAGTTAGAAAAGAATTAGAGTAAGTATTATACAGGCAGGATCGAATTTTCGAAGCGTACCTAGAGGAAAAGTACTCTAAATACTGAAGACAGCCAATTTTAATGAATATGACTTACACGAGCTGGTCTGCGTTTATCTTGGCGATGTCTTCAGCTGCGGCTATGGCAAACGCAGGGTGAATGAGTATTGCCCCGGTAACAGCGTAGTGAGACTTGCCGGCAATGTCTAAAAAAATTTAATGGTGGACGCAGTTCCATGTATTCAATATCTACCAGCGACCCACCCCTGTTACATAATAATGTATTTATACGTAAACCTTCCAGAATAAATGTTTAAATAAGATAGTTTCTAAGTGGTCACACACTGAGACACGAAAAGCCACTTGAGGAGCGTCGGAACAAAAACCGATAAATCACATTTTGACATTTTTTTCATGATCCCAATAATTGGCACTCACTTTGTATAAAGGTATAAGCTATACATTTCCAGTTTTAGCTGACCTCGCATTGTATTGGCTTTTCATACAATGAGACTGGAAATGTATAGCTTGATATATTATGTCGTCTTGGGTACCGAGGTACCTACTATGTATGTAGATATAATACGAAACTACTTAAATTTACGAGTAGCAATTGTACACATGTGCGTGTGGTGTACACGTGTATGATCTACAGCTATAAAACATAAACATATGAATGAAATCCTCATTGCTTGTGCAAATAAACACTATTTATTTTATACTAACAGAAGGCGTGTTGCACAATGCCCAGCCAGGGGAACCGTCCTATGTTCGCCACGGAGCCTTCGGGCATCTCCTGTGTTGGATCAGATGAGCATTGCAAGCGGTCCCACAGCACGCACACGATGCTATGTACTAAAAATAAACAGATACAATTCTAAAATGAAAAAAAAACTGCTGTTTAGTACATTTTGACGATTTATGCGAGCATAAATGTAGGGAACAACTGATAATTTTTTCGCGATTTCAGCTTGGGTCCCGTAGTAAAAGTTGTTCATATTGATGAGTACAATGACCCCTTTAGAGGTTTGCGCATTTAACGTTACATCTTTTTTATAAACATCTGTCCTTTTTTGAACTCGGTTAAAAAGATCCAGAAAGCGGTGGCAAGATGACCTGGGCGCGTACCGCGAGGGCTTGTTCGAGGTGGCGCGGGAAAAGAGTTCCAGGAAGGACTTGAGGTAGGCCTTTGCCCAGCAGTGGGACAGTATAGGCTAAACAAAACAAAAACAAATCATTTTTAGAGGCCAAAGACGTAGTGTAGTTACTTGAAGTCTCGAAGTATGTGTTGAGAAAATAAATTTTTCATGTAGGATTAAAAACGTTCAAAATCTAGTCGCAATCTCATCTCAGCGACAATCAATGTCAAAAACTTGTCATAAATGTAGGAAAATAGAGGTATACAGATTGGAACTGAGAGTAGAATGCGCTCGTTCTTTTCGGAATAGCCAATATTTTGGGTTTTGAAGGAGATGACGGGGGCTTCGGTTGCTCGCTATGCTCAGCAGCTCGCTCACTAGCCGCCCCAATCCCATTATTCATTCCCATTCATTCATTCATTATTCTACGGGTCCATCACCGAGACCATCAGGAGCGTAATTTATTGAGCTGTGATTGTGAGTTGAGTTTTTACCGTGACAACTGATAAGTACGCTGCATTCGGTTTCATATTAAAGTCCAGTTTGCAGCACACGATAAGACGACGATGAAAAATGAGTCCTTATTTTGACGTAATCCACAATGTGGAATACGTCCTTATTTTGTGGAATTTTATTAATTTTACCTATAATATGTATGTATTTACAAAAAAAAATGTACTCGTTACCATAACACAAGCATTAGGTTGCTTAGCTTGGGCACAGCTTGGGACTAAATGGCGTTGTGTGAAATGTCCAAGGATATTATATTGTTGGATACTACTACCCGGCTCAGAGCAGTGGGGGACGCGGTCACTGAAAGGAGGCTCCCGCAGGCGACAGGCCAGGCTCTCTGGTTTTGTTTGGTGTTGGTTTTTGACAGCGTTGGGTGCAGAAGCGCTATCCGTCAGCCGTTCGGTGTAATCTGGTGTCTCTGTATCTCAATAATCTCTTGTTGATTTCTTTAATTTGATTAGTGATGATTTTGTTCCTCTGATTGTAATTTTGCCATGCGTGATAACTCTTTTTATAATTATAATTCGTATGATTAGTTTTTAGTTTATCAGATAATTCTTTTATTTAATTGTGATTTCACTTCTGTCCTAACAATATTATATTATTATTTAATTTAAACGTAGCTCGTAGGTAAAAAGTCTAAAAACCTACTGATTTTGCGCTACCGTAATTAGTCGTGATAAAGTCGACATCGCCCGACATTGCCCGACTTCCCCCGACATCTCTAGCGACACGACTGTCACGGATCATTTGTCCCCTAGTGAGTACAAGGCTTTTAGGAAACAAAAAAAAAGCAATTATTTTGAAATACCTAGGTAATAAGAAAACTTTGAGAACTTACCATGAATTGTCAGCAACAATAATACTATGTGACGCCTAAAATCCCCCATTTTGCGTCTATATTTGCACCATGCGTTTACAGACACCGTCGAATCACTGATAAAACCGAACAGTACAAGCGCGAGAAAGCACCGACAGATATTGATTCCAACTGTTTACGTTCTCTTCATGTTTACGGTAGAACTGATCATTTTCCCACAGAGTATTGCTAGCCTTGATTGTGCTTTGATAATGCCTTGATTACACGTACCGAGTAAGTGGCGGGCGATATAGTGCTGGAGACTCTGATCACTCGACTGCCTTGCTATCGTTACTGTAGGCTGTACTAGGTTTGTATTATCAAGGCAGGATCACGCGGCAGAGTTACCTGCCTACGCACTCGGTAGGAAATTTTAAAATATGTCTATTTATAAAAATTTGGAAAAGAGACTGGTGGGTGCGGCTTTTTGGCACACTTACATGTATCGATTTCCAGATTATTATCGCCTGTAGGACGTTCTCTGGATGGGAGTGATGATGATCACGTCGGGGTCACAAATTTAGAGGTTACTGTACATTAGTACAGTACTCGTGTTGTTTGCTACCCACGCACGGTTATAATATTCATACACAAAACACATAAACACTCACGGAAGAAAAGCACCTTCTGCATAATAGGTAGATTGACAGCTTTTGTAGAGAAAATATATGCCAACAACTCGATAAAAGTAATCTGGCACTTAGAAGATAGTCCCTTAATATCAGAACAATGTTCGGTACACCTCTTGCTTAACCCTTCGGGGAAACAAAGCGTGATGATAAGTCGTGTGTGTAAAACACTCACTCACGTCACTCATTAAAACGTCGCTCACTCACGTCACTGACTCCGTCACTCACTCTCGTCACGTTACAGACCTACTACTGTCCCAGCCTAGTGAGTTACTAGTGACATTCTGGTATCTCGCTCCTGAACTCGCCATGTGTGATCAAGGCGTTAGATGCTGCATAATGTCTCAGTCTAGTTGGATTGAATAACGTAATGTTACTCTCTCCTTGCTTCCTTTGTACCATACAGACATGTTTATGTTTACCTGCCTTGCCTGGCGTACAATGCCGACGGGTTTAATGTATGAAGAGAAAAAAAATATTGCTTCGATGTTGTGGGACCATTCTGTAGTACTGGCAGTGTAGTTGGATTCTCAAGCCTGTTTAAGTTTTGAAGGCAGTTGTTCATAAAAAGTTTGTTAATCTGTGTTGTGATGATGATGACCCCAGTGGTTGTAACAATGTGACTTTTTCAATTTTCAATTTATATGATCTTTCTACATATCTTTTTAAAATTTTTGGAGATTACTGACATCGTGGAAGGAAAACATCGCGAGGAAACCTGGACTTGTAATATTAATATAAGTCTGAAATCGTCAACCCGTCTTGAGCAAGCGTGGTGATAAATGCTTGTGCGTTCTCTGTATGAGAAGAGGATACTCATATCGATACTCATCACGTCTGCAGAGTTTCGCTAGCTAATTTAATTTGACCCTGTATATATTTTTTTGTTAGCCTATACTAGCTGTGTCCCACTTCTGTCATCATTTATTCAGGAAGGTTTATGTGTATATAGTAGTTGAAACCGTACGTAGCAAGGGCGGGTCACTACCTTGTCAATAAAAAAGTTATAATGTACAGTTAGAACATTTAAAACTAGAATAATTTCACATCATAAAAAGGTCAACTAGCTTTTGAAGGGGCACTGTACTTCATAATAAAACTCAAAATAAAAATACAATAAAATAATTTATTGTAAAATATGCACGGAATAAGTAAGTACTCCCTACGAAAATTTAATTAAGTATTTTTATACATACCTACAGTCAGAGCATTCAGTATTGAAGCAACTATGAAACTTATAACATTGTTTAATTTGGTTGTGGTTGCTGTAGCTAGAGAATACACAGGTAAGAAGTTTGTCTTGTTTTTGTGCAGTTCAAGTGCCTAAGTGCATCATCACCATCATCATCATCTTCATTAGCAGCCTTGTTCCACTCTCTGTTGACTTTAAGCCTCCTTTTGTGCAATGCTTCCCTGGTACATGCGAGTCTCATCCAGGTCGTCCCTGCGATCTTCTGTAGATCTTCTCGGCAGCCATATCGTTAGGGCTCTGCTCCACCTGCCATCACCACGTCTAGCCAAGTGTAAAAGCATATCTAGATTTATTTTATTCTAAAGGTCACTACAGGCCACTACAGGATGGCGGGGCGAGCTTGACTCCTACCAAAAGGGCTTGCCGATGCTATCTGGAAATGGAAGAGGGGCCTTTGCCCTCCAGTGGGATAAATACAGGACGGGTCGTCAGAAGCCCGAAAATCTGACAACCAGTCTTACCAAGGGGTATCGTATTACCAAGTAACTTGGCTGTGGAGGTCAGATAAGCAGTCGCTCCATGTAAAATACTAATATTCAGCTCCATCTGGTTAGACTGGAAGCCGACTCCAACATAGTTGGGAAAAGGCTGGGCAGATAATGAGTTAGATTAAATTAGGAAGGTCTCTAAGAGAGTTACACCCGTTCGTTGTAAGGCCTCGTAATTATGAAAATGTTTCCCCAAAGGGGTCAAGTTATTATAGGAAGTTTGTTGTTGAAATCCCATTGAACGCGGCACGGATTACGATGTTGGTCCTATGGAAAAAGTTGTTCAGTTTGATGGCCTGTAGTGTACCATACCCCACACCTTTCTGATTTATTTATTTACTAGCAGCGCCTCGCGGTTGTACCCGCATAAATTTCTCGTCGGAATATCGGGATAAAAACTATCCTATGTCCTTTCCCGGGACTCAAACTATCTCTATACCAAATTTCATCTAAAGTGAAGAGGTAACAGACAGACACACTTTCGCATTTATAATATTAGTATGGATGTATGGATTGGGGATTACATCGCTGATAAAAATGCTTGGCTCACCGCGGGTCCTGAGCTCATACCATTTGAAAATACTGTTGGAGCTACTGAAGATTATAGAAAACTATTTTTGCATTCTAAAAATTCAATATCTTAGTATTGCATAATTGCATAGCACATGTGTGAGTATACTATGTACATTTGATGTCCATACTATAAAGATACCATTTACTGGGTACGTCTTTCATTGACTTGAATGTGCCTTGGCGGCTAAGAGCAGGTATGTCATGCTCACTCTAATGTCCCGCTGATGGTGGCGCATGTGTTGGATCCTAAAGCTCCCTTCAAAATGGTTGAGCTGAATGGTGCTAATGCAATGCGTCATGTTCGTGAACGGGCGCCGTCAATACAGACTGGTCACATATTTGCTGCCAAAGCTTTATTTGATTAGTTTTTTTTTTAAATCTTTTCTGTTCTCACATTATTGGTGTAATCATTTATTTTGATTTAAAGAGTGTCCGTGGAGTTTCTTGCCCGTTCTTCTCCATAGTTACCTATTACGCTTTGGAATGGGCAACTAGCTTCATCTTTCTGACTGACCGACCCCTTGACAATGCAAAAGTGCCTGTAATGGGTTTATTTGAAATACATGCTTTGAGTTTGAGTGAGCTGTAGATACATTTTCGGTTAGACCTGGGACTAGTGACAAGTCTTAATTCCAGATGAAGACAGAGCCAATTTTCCAAAATTGTTTCACCTGGACGAATATGAGCGATGCCTCACGAGGGTCGATGGGGTCTACTGTCTCGGGACCTTCGAGCTCACCCCGGCAAAACAGCCACACCCTACTTACGAGCTGATGAAGGTAGGTACTTATAATTTTTTTCTGGGTCGAAGCAGGCCAAGCAAATGTCACATTTTAACGCGGCCATTTATTGCGTTTCCTTTGTCAGGGTACTAACTCTCGAATATAATTCCTGTAGTTGCTAGGTAGTGGTTCGTGGTGAGAAAATCGAAAGAAGAAAAGAAAAACACGAAACTTTAAGTTCACACTATTAAAACGGAATGTGCGCGGGCGCGCGCTTTTACTCGTGGTGTTTTTGGCACTGAAAATCGCTCCCTCTTATAACGGCCGCAGCGGTAGGCGGGGTGAGGGAGTCGCGCACCATCCAATCAGAGCGCCCGCCCGTGTGCAGTCCGTTCTTGTTGGCTTTTAATTCAATAAAATACAAACTAATTATAAACTAATGTAATAGAAAACGTACTTTTATGCCTAAAATATTACAATTTCTTAATTTAATAAAAAGACGGGCGGACCGTGACGTTGTCATCAACATCCTGCCCCTTAGTGTCGTCATTGCGACACTCAAAACTCATGAGTAAAGCAATTCGTGTTGCGGGACGTTTCAAAATGCCTGTTTTTGTTTTAATATCTACGGTTCTTACCCGTCCATCAGCTCCCGGATACACTTGATGAATGATTCCCTTTGGCCAAACATTCCGAGGGGAAGCGGGGTCTACTACAACAACCAGGTCACCTACCTTTAACTGTGCACCCTCGCGGTCCCATTTCTTACGGGGCGCTAGTGTAGGCAATACTTCTCTGAGCCATCTGGACCAAAATAAATCAGCTAGGCGTTGTACGATACGCCATTGCTTTCTAAGGTATAAGTCACTGTCATCAAAGATACCTATTTGTGGGAGATTAGATGAAGAACCTAGCAGAAAATGATTAGGTGTTAGAGACTCTGGGTCGCGTGGGTCGACGGAAACATGAGTCAAGGGTCGCCCGTTTATCATGTTCTCAACTTCACACAAAAAGGTAAGCAACGTTTCTTCTCTTGGAGCTCTTTCCTTTAGAACAACTTTTAAAGCCGTTTTAACGCTCCTAATAAGACGCTCCCATGCACCACCCATATGTGGACTGGCTGGAGGAATGAATTTCCACTCGACCCCCTTGTTTAAAGCTTCAGTTGTTAATGCTTGTTGATTATCGAGTAGTTCTTTATAAGCCCTTTTCATTTCCGTGTCAGCCCCTCTCAAATTAGTACCGTTATCCGAAAACATGGTGTGTGGCCAACCCCTACGAGCGGCCATACGACGAAGTGACATTATCATGGAATTAGTAGTAAGAGTCGGAACAACTTCAATATGGACCGCGCGAACCGTGAGGCAAGTGAATAGTACGCCGTACCTGCGCGCCCTCTGCCGACCGACCGTGACTTCCATAGGCCCGAATAAGTCTACTCCACACATGGTGAATGGTCTATGGTGATGTGTAAGACGACATTCGGGTAGGTCACCTAGGCGTGGTGGCAATGGCATGGCTTTTTTAAAACGGCAAATTAAACATTGTTTAGAAATAGTACGAACTGTAGGTCTTAATCGAATAAGCCAATATTTTTGACGCAACTCATTAACTACCATCTCGTTACTAGAGTGCGCGGCCCTTATATGGTATTGAGTAACGATTAGTCGCGCGATATAGTCATTTCCATCTAAAATTATTGGGTATTTAGTGAGCTGCTCTACACCCTTTACGTTACCGATACGACTACCCATGCGTAACAAATTATTTTCGTCCAATATCGGGGTAAGTGATCTTAAACGACTATCTTTATTTACTTCTTTGTTTAATCTAAGCGAATTTATTTCAGTTTGAAAAGAACATTCTTGTGAGTAACGAAGTAATAATAGTTCCGCTTGATTTATTAATTTTTCGTTAATTACTTTAATTTCACTCTTCTTACATTTTTCAACAAACAATAGAACAGTTGCAGTACTACGTAATAATCGCAGCCAACTAGAGAATCGACTCGGTTCGGGAACAGGTAAGTCACTTATTATATTATTATCTTGAACAGCGTGTACTTTTTCTAATATATCATCACTAATTGTTTTTATTTCAGGTTGTTGCGGCCAGCAAGAACGTGGCTGGTGTAAGAACGACGGGCCCGAGTACCACTCCGAATCACTTGTCAATACGTAATCACTATTTTTTGTCGCCAGGTCTGCGACGTTTACGTCAGTGGGCACATATCGCCACTCGTCGGACTTACTTAACTCGTCTATTTCTCCTAGCCTGTTCGCGATGAATACCTTATACGTTCTACATTTATTTTTGACCCAGTGTAAAACTGTGGTCGAATCTGTCCAGTAGAAAACTAAATTAGGTTGTAAACGATGTTCCTTTTTAACACTATTTCCTAACTTACATGCTAACACGGCTCCTTGCAGTTCAAGTCTAGGTACGGAAACCGGTTTTAATGGAGTAACTTTACTTTTACTCGCGATAAACGATACGGTTGCTTGTCCGTTGCTGCTTTCGCGACGCCAATATGCGGCAGCGGCGTACGCGCTCGGCGATGCATCACAAAATAAATGAAGTTCTAAACTAGCTAAACTATCACTCGTCCGATCACAGGAAAAATAACAACGCGGAATTCTAATATTATTTATCTCCTTAGCTTGACTAATCCACTTACAGAATAAATCATATAAATTATCGTTCAATTTTTCATCCCATTTAATATTAAGTTTCCATGTTTCGCGCATCAATATTTTTCCCTTGATAGTAAACGGTCCCAAATAGCCGTGAATATCAAAAACAGACATAACAATGCTTAGCATTTCGCGCTTAGTAGGTATTCGTTTTAAAAGTATAATATCTTGCGGGATACGTTTAAAAGATAAATCTAAAGCTAACAGATCGCTGTGCGGAAACCACAATATGCCTAAAGCCCGCTCCGCCTGTTTATCAAAATTGAACTTTATTGCCATGGCATTAAGACTGTCTTTTGGAATGTCACTTAGCACATTAGGTACATTACTGAGATAGTTACACATTTTAAATCCACCTTCATTATGGATAAATGAAATTTCTTTTATTATTTTCCCAGCTACCTCCTCATCAGAAAAGCTATCAATATAATCATCCATGTACTGATTGTTTGTTATAGCTTTCACAGCGTCTGGCATCTGTTGACTAAATCGAGAAGCATTTTTATTTTGATTAATAAATTGGGCAACAAACGGGGAACAATTCGCGCCGAAAATAAGTGACGTCATTACATACTTATTTACAACATCGCTGCCTTTCTCCTTCCACAAAAACCTAAATGCATTTTGATCGTTATCGTGTATTTTAATACGTAAAAACATATCTTTTATGTCGCCTATTATTCCTATAGGGTTCTCTCTAAACCTAAACATTATACCATATAAGGATTGTAATAAGTCAGGCCCTTGGAGTAGAAAGTCATTAAGTGACATATTGTCACTTTTGGCGGCGGCATCAAAGACCAATCGCAACCTTTTTTTATTTGGATTGTCCACACCAAAATGCGGTAAATACCAAACGTGGCCCGACTCGGAATCGAACCTGCACTCTGCCTCAGTCAGTTTTCGTGCGTAATTATTTTTGAGTAAATGTTCAATACGTTCGCGGTATCTAATTTCATATTCTAAATTAGAAGACATTTTTCGTTCTACCGAGTGTAATCTTTTTAATGCTACGGGATAAGAGTCCGGCATAACAAATTGATCGTGCTTCCATGGAAGCTTGACCGACCATTGACCGTTAACTAACTCAGCTGACTCGTTAATGATGTTTACAGCTCGTAATTCTTCAATATTTTGACGTGGTTTGTTACTGATACCAATTGAATCGAGTGAAAATGAACAGCGAATTAAATCGTGTAATTGGCTTAAATCAATGTCTGTACTATATTCGAAGGTATCTTTAACGACAGCTGACTGACACAATGGTTTATCTACGCATGTAATAAAATCAAAACATGAAGTCCCGCTCGCGCCCGCGCTTCCGTTCCTCGCGGACGAGTCGCGGAGCGCGTGCGGGGCAGGCTTACCTGGGTGATTGAGTGTGCACGATGTCGCCGCGTCTGGCTCACCGCCGGTGCTGCCAATGCTGCCGACGTTGTTGACGTGCTCGGCGCGCTTACCAGTAAAATCAGCATGCCAAGCTCCGTGCACACACCATCCTAATAAAGTTTGCGTGATGTATGGTCCGCCCGGCTTATACCTTTTACATAAGATAGGTGCAATTAAATCATAATTGTCCTGACCAATTAACAGTTTAGGTTTAACATTGCTGTCACATATAATGGGGTTATTACTAGAAATGTTTTCACAATAGTTTACATTAGAGGTGAATAACTGCAAGGGCAAATTAAGTTCTTTGAGTTTGCGAGCACGCAAGTCGAATTTGTTACCGTCACTGTTACTTATTTTACATTTAATTATCTCAGTCTCGCACAATAACTCGGAGTCCCATGCACCTGAAGCACGCATTGTGACACTTTCCCCGTGCAGTCCGACCTTATCGGCAAGGTCGGCCGCGATGAGAGTCACTGTTGCGCCGTCGTCAAGAAGCGCGTGCGTGGCCACACTTGACCTGGGTCCATGAATAGTGACCGGCACTATTTTAAGTACTACATTTGTCTTTGGTTTTATCACTGACACTTCGTGACACTGCGCGGCGCGGGTGCTGGCGTGTGAGACGAGCTCACTAGCGGCGGCGCTAGCGGAGTCAGACTTCGCGACATCGTTGGGTGGCGCGGAAGTTTCATGGCGCGCCACTTCTGGCTTCGTCCAGTGCAGCATCTGGTGATGAGCCCCACCACAGGCCTCGACGTTGCAGTTTTCCGCAGTACACTCGTTCTTATCCGGGTGCCGAGCACCGAGACATTTGAAGCATAACTTGTTTGCTCGAGCAAATCGCCATCTATCCTTTCTCATTGCTCGCTTAAATTGACTACAGTCTGGCAACGCATGCTTGTTTCTTTTGCAAAACTTGCACTTGCTGGCAGTGTCGGGGTCATTGTCCTTAACAGATGTTAGCACGGAATGATGATCGTTATGCTTTTTATGGTGTTGTTTATTATTGTTAAATTCATTCTGGTATTGTATGTGACTAACTCCCGACTCTGCAACCTTTTGCGCTTCCTCATATAGGAATTTGGAAAGTAGTTCCAATTTAGGCGTTTCAGTGTGTACTCGGTTTTCGTATAGGTATTCTACCCATTTGTTAACGAGTCCTGTAGGCAATTTGGATACTATGATTGTCGACAACTCTGGACTTTTCAAATAATCTATTTGTTTCAAAGTAGTTACGGCGGTGACGTAATTTTTTATTTTTATGGCGAATTTCACAATTTCGGCGTGGTATGAGTGTGGTAGTGGTGATAACTTTTTCAGTTGTGATATAACTTGCCGCATGACGTTTTCTGGTCTGCCGAACCTCAGTTCGAGCGTTTCAATGATATCGTGGGGCGAGCTCGCTCCCATCAGTAATGCAGCGGCTGCATCTTTTGCATCGCCGCGCAAACACTTCCGTAGACGCCACACATTTTCAGTATCACTGTACTTACATACCCGTGACGATTCATAAAATGCTTCCCGAAATTGTATCCATTCCAACGGATCCCCAAAGTACAAAGGCAGATCCTTCGAGGTGGCCAGCCTAGACAACAGCACCGTATTGCCCGTATTAGAATTGGATGAGTCGACAGCCTTCTTAATCGCGTTGGTCAGCTCCTCGATGGCGCGATGTGTACTTAGCGCGGTAGCAGGTGGCATAGGCATCTCGTCGCCGTCAATGTTGCGGTGGCACTCACCGCTCCCGACAGTGGCTTTGTTGCGATCGTGCGACGTGCCGGGTTCAGCAACAGACTTTTCTAGCCAATTCTCCACTTTACTTTTGTAGGAAGCTGATGAAGATTGATTCGATTCCAACTCTGCTAAGTCCATGGCCAATTTTTTGTCGACCAATTCTTTTTCGATGCGAGCCTTTGTTTGGATTTCTTCCATTTCGATCTTGGCTTTGACTTGAGCGGCTTCGTATTCCAGTTGCTGCCGCCGTATTGCTGACGACGACGCGCGTGAGTTGCGAGAACTTTTGCACTCGCCGCCATCTTGTTGCTTCAAGTTCAAGCTCGAATTAGCACGTTGGCGTACACCAATATCTGACTGCACTTTTCCGACTTTTTTCACTGCATCCGTACTGCTATGCAGCAGTTCTGATTTGACTTCAAGTTGTTTTTCTTCTTCGTTAGTCAGTTGCTCCTTTTTCTTTTGTGCACGTGTTTTCATCACACGCGGCGTGTGGAACAACGACATCCCTGCGACACAGGTTTTGTTTCTCACTACTAAACAATACGGCTCGATGGACCAGCTTTGTAGTTGCTAGGTAGTGGTTCGTGGTGAGAAAATCGAAAGAAGAAAAGAAAAACACGAAACTTTAAGTTCACACTATTAAAACGGAATGTGCGCGGGCGCGCGCTTTTACTCGTGGTGTTTTTGGCACTGAAAATCGCTCCCTCTTATAACGGCCGCAGCGGTAGGCGGGGTGAGGGAGTCGCGCACCATCCAATCAGAGCGCCCGCCCGTGTGCAGTCCGTTCTTGTTGGCTTTTAATTCAATAAAATACAAACTAATTATAAACTAATGTAATAGAAAACGTACTTTTATGCCTAAAATATTACAATTTCTTAATTTAATAAAAAGACGGGCGGACCGTGACGTTGTCATCAACAATTCCGATAGATCGACATTGGTCAAACGTGAGTTGGTTGAGTTAAACGTCAGGGATTGGCTAGACTCAGTGAGCCCAGCCAATCAATGACGTTTGACTGACAATTCCAATGTCGATCTATCGGAATTATATTCGAGAGTCAGTACCCAGGTCTGCATTTTTTTGGCCGATTTTTTTTCTCTGAGATGTTTTTTCGCGCTCTGGATTTTTAACTCTCGGCGTTAAGCCGAGCATTCAAAATCCAGTGGGCAAAAAAAGTCATCCGTGTGTGGGCTAATTGTAAAATACTTTTTCCAGGCATACTCAGATGAACCTTACCGCCATTTCAACCGTACGCGCATACATCGCGGCTACTGCTTGAGCACACGCTGTGCAACCTTAGCCACATCGGACAACTCTTGGCCTGCCTTCAAAAGCAACGCTTCACACTTGTTCGAACGCTGTGCTGACCACTACGCGCAACGGAGCGAACTCCGTGCCTCCCTTCACACTCTCCACTACTGCCGCACAAACACTGATTCCATCACTGTACAACCCCCAACGACAGCTGAACACATATTTAAGCTAGTTATTTATGCTTTGGTCGTAGCCAATATTGTCGGGACTATTTATGATAACTATGCTGAAGATACTCCTAATAGTAAGTCAAAGATTTATTTTTATTTTCTCCGGTGTCAGGCAGCTGTACAGCCCGATTCAAAATTTATGGTGGCTCTGAATCTGAAGTGTGCTATTCGCTGCGCAGTACCTCACCCCTCACCCCCGCTGACACAGGAATTTATTACTGCGCAGCGCCTCATGTTCTGAGCCCCCATAAAGTTTAAATCGTGCTGTAGAGGACTACCTCTACAGCACGATATTATGTAGGAGCACTAGCTCCTACATAATATGCGACGAACTGATAACTCCTACGTCCAACGCTTCACAAAAATTAAAGCATTCAACTACCTATTACAATACGGCCGGTGTACCGGTCTGAACATAGGCTCTCCGAACTTGCACGCATGTTCTCTCACTTACACTCGCCTCATGTCACCATTTGGTTCCTTAAAAAATGTTACAGCGCAAATTTCTGCGCAAAGTTCGGACCGGCCATGATTCATTGACCGTCCTAAGTGCCTTCTTGCCTTTCAGAAAACAAGCTGCTCTCTGCTTTCTCAATACCAGCCAACTGGCGCCGGCTGACATTTATTCCTAAAGGTGGTGACCCTCGACAGATAGCCCTGGACCCTATGGAAGGTGTCAGGTATTTAAAAATTGTCTTCATTTTAATACCCCAATTCTTGCCTTGAACACCTCTTGTAATGGGGGCAACTTATGAACAACTACAGTGCAGCGCTGATGCATCGCCACGCGCGTACAGCTGCGTCTCGCTCGCTGACGAGGACTTGGTCGTGCTCGTCGGTCGGGCGAACGTCGTCGGTCGACTGAAGCGTTATATCAGTATATAATGCAGCTTGTAATGGGGGGACAAGAGGTAATCAAAGGAAGAATCAGTGCTAAGGACGTGTACCTATAAGTCAATGCAATAAAGATAAGGAACCCTTTTTTTTTTTTTTAAGGATGGGAAATCATCAAATGACCCCTCCCGCTCTGGGTGGAGCGGAAGGGAGTGTCAGACTCTTACTGACTAAAACCCATCCGTGTTCCTTCCTTAGCCCTTTATATTCCGGGGCAACGGTAACCCTTTCGGACAATCCCGCTGCCCCGGCAGGCTTCGGCCCTGACGGGCCCCTCCTTGAAGATAAGACCCCTTGGATAACATTGATTGATATTCGATTCGTCACGGAAATATATCGTATGGTTGTGAACAGCTATGAAGATTTGCGGCATAATTATAGATATTTCGTCATTTCAGGGTCCTGGCACTGGGCTTCACAACTTATGCTCACGCCAGCGTGTTCCACTTCATGTTCCACACGATAAATCCAGAATATTTAGAACAGGTATATAATATAATCTGCATGCAATGATGCCACCTCTTATCCACTGGCTACCTAATTTAATTTGACACATTTATAGTCATACATACAGGGTCAAATTAAATTAATTAAACACGATAAAATATTAGTATTTTATTTCATTACGACCGCTGGGAGTGTTGTTACTTAAAGAATGAGTTGAGAAAATCTGAAGGCTAATTCTCGTTTAAAACGTTCAAAATCTAGTCGCAGTCTCATGACTGACGGCGACAAACAAATGTCAAAATCTTGTCAAAAATGTAGGGAAATTAGAGGATTTTTTGACTTATTTTTTGACAAATCGAGACTGAGATCAGACTCTGAACGTTCATATAATTATGAGAATTGCCCCTCTGTTTTCTTTTGTTTTACTATCGACACTGCTGTTAAAGTATAACACAAAAAAAAACTGATTTTTAAGTGATGTTTCATTCACACTAACTGCGGTTGATGACCCGACAAAAGTCATCAAATTAACTTCTTTTTGTTTTATTTATCATGTTTAGGTATCGATACCATGTCGTTTGCGGAGTTTCAATAGCTAATTTAATTTGACTTTGAAGTTACATACCTATACATATACAGGAAGATTTTTTAATCACCATCCAAATTTTTACAGCATGTTCTACCCGTAATTATGAACAACTTTCACTATGGGACCAATTCTGAAATCACGAAAAAAAAAACTGCTGTTTCATACTTACAAAAAGGTCAATAAGTACCTACTTGACCAAAATGTATGAAACAGCAGATTTTTTTTTTCGTGATTTCGGTGTTGGTCCCATAGTCAAAGTTGTTCGTATTCATGGGTAGAACACCCTGTAAAAAATTGGATGGTGATAAAAAAATCTTCCTGTAATTATGCTTCGAGCCTGAGACAGTCGAAAACCTTGTGGAGGCCGCAGGAATCCGCTAGGTCCGCTCAGAACCGTTCGGTGCTTGGGAGAGGCTATAGATGTGCCTTGATCTCAACCTTCGGCCAGTCTCCATTGTCATCCAGTCTTCCATCTGTTATGAGCCAACCTGCTAGTTTCAGACTTACTTTTCATTGTAATTCATCCCGCCATCTGCTTTTCATCTAGCTGTGTCAATGTTTTGTAGGTATTAAAGCTACGGATCCTAGAAAAGCGGTGACCGCCACATATCTCTGCAGTTTAGAGGGTAACATAATGACGTCACTGAAACGTCATTTATGAAAGTAAGTTGGCATTTTTTGACACCGTAAACTCAAACCCCGCTGCCATAATTTTCATGACAACCATCACTGCGGCCGTTGGGTCCATATTGGCTCACCTAAAGTTCTTTACCCGAAATTGTTCTTCCTAATGATTATGTAAACCGAATGATCACTCTTCCTCAAATTTTTCATCCTAAAGTTTTCATTCCTACTTATAAATTGTAATTAATAATATTATCATTAATGTAAGTATATTTAAACTCCTACTGTTTTTTATCATAACGCTTTTATCCCTAAACATCTCATATTTTCGTTTCGAAGAATAATAAGACGTAGTCGAAGGAGGCTCCTTCGCGGGGCTATTTCTGTCTACAGGGTTTAAAGAAACCTAACCTCCCAAGTCGGGGTGCCCCAGGTCCCGAGATCGCATATAGAAACCATTATTTTTATAGTTCATTCAAATACCATGGAAAAATACACCGAACAAACAATATTCGTTAAATAATAAGTTTGTTAAATAAAAAAATGGTTTTGTTGAGAAAATATAGGAAAACAAACAAAAGTATAATATGTAGATATTTATTGGTACCGACACGACATTATGAAGTTGAATGCTTCGGAATTATGAACATTAGAGACAAGAGTATTTAGGATTAATTGTGATTGTTAGGATGAAAAATGTTAGGAAGACCATTTTCGGATTTCCAATTATCGTAGTAGAAAATTTAGGTGAACTTTGGCGCACCCGCGGCCGTTATGTAAAGAAAGAAAGAAAATACGTTTATTTGCGGTGTGGTTTAAATCTCTTTGTTTGCGGTTAACAACCACCACCACTGTCACCGTCACCGTCACCGCTCTTCTAGGAAACCAAAACTCTTTTAACGAATAAAATAATCTTCATCCATGCAGATGACTCAAAGAATGGACGGAATTTTTATGGCTAACGGAACGTCGCTAATCCAGTGCTTCGTCATGATGACCTGTTTCCTTACCAGCTACAACCTCCTCATATACTCTCAAAAACAAGAGCTTGGCCTGCATATGCTGCCGCTATGTATCATTAAACGAGTTGTAAGGTGCGTATAGTCTTTGACCCCCTGCCATGGGAACCGCCGGTGACCCCCAAAAATATTGTTCAGCAGGCCAAAGCACATTTTTTTTTATATTTTTACTTTTTATAACAGCTCGCCAGTAATTGTAATAAGTATTAGAATTTTGGAGGTCAGGGCGGATCCCACCGCGGCGGCGTCCTGAACGGTTTTTTTTTGGACCCGCCGCCGGCGGACGTGTCCCGCGGCCTCTTGTAATAATTTAGACTTTTGACTCACGGCGTTCACAAGCAGAAACTTTGGGACCCGCCGGCGACCTCCTGAACTTAAAAAGTTTTATCTATTGACGGCAGGGAGCATGATTTTTGACGCGGTATATTGTCGACGGAAGAAGCAACTGCGGCCGTCGACAACGTGCCGCTCGTCTATTTCAGCACTGCACCGTACTCAAAACACGTGCGGCACGCGTCTACGGCAGAGGCAACTCCTCTGCCGTAGACGCGTGCCGCACGTGTTTTTGTATGACTCTCACTTACTCAATCGGGTTTTAAACTTTATTCCTAGGATAACTCCGGTGCACCTTCTGATCGTGGGCTACGGAGCGACCTGGTGGATGAACTCCCGGGATGGCCCTCTTGTCCCCACCACGATAGGCCTGGAGAGCGAAGCCTGTAAGACGAAGTTCTGGTCTCATTTTTTCTTCATAAACAACATTGTGGACGCCAATCATTACTGCGTTGTTCCGACCTGGTAAGAAAACACGATTTTTTAGGGATAGCCAGAGGTGTACCTATAGCATTTTACGAATCTCCATACAAAACTGTCATACATATGAAATTGCGTGATATGAATTGTTTTATGATTCTGCCAAAGTGGCTTTTTTAGGCCCCCTGTCTTTCGCTAATAAGGCGACTACATGACCTAAAGCGCGGTCACTATCGGACTGCATAGAAAAGAAAGAGAAGCGCGATGACACAACGCTGGTAATTTATTGCAAAATATGAAACAATCATCTATTTACAAACTACTTAATAATAAATAATCCATCACTGAATGCAGTTTGGCATTAGCAATTTCATGGTATATTTTTAATTATAATTAAAATTGTTAATGAAGGGATAAACTGCTTTTCAAGAAATGTCAGAGGTGTATTTGAAGATATTTTTGATGCATTAATGTAGGTACGTTTAATTGTGATTTGAGTTCCATCACTGTTTTAAAATAAGACTTTAGCGAATTAAATTATAAAATTGATGTATAAACTAACCGTAAAAGTTTTCGTATACGGAACCAAAGGAACTCCATGCGTAAGCCCGAATCACGCTTGGCCGGTCTTTACGATTCCGTACCCAAATGTTACAAAGTGCATGTCGGACCACGCACAATGAAGGGTTTGGTAATTGGGATGACTACACATGCACATTATTATTGATTTTAACGGGCGCAAAAATAGTAGATTGTATAGCTAGTGCATAAAACAAGCCATTGGTCGGTATTATCTTAGTCATTAAAAAAATATACTTTACGCACTAGAGTTGACTAGAGCATAAAAACCTACGCACAACATAAAAACGAACTTTTAGAGCATGAGCACACTACACGATTTGCTTTGCTTCCGTGTTTTCTATCGTTAATTTAATAAAACCAGATAAAATAGTTGTCATTTATTTTTGAAGAATGCTAAGAAATGTTTTTATGGCTTGGCAGTATGAAGTACCCAAGTCAAGTCGAATGACACATGTTGAAAATAAAAACTTTTAAAAATTTCGTGGCGAGAATTAGCTATTCTCTTCATCAATTTTGCAATGAACAGTGAAAAATTACTCATAAACCGTTATCGATATATTTCATTTTCTCACTTAATCGAAGTGAAAATAACGGATAACCTAAGATTAAAGGGATATCTAAATAATTATTATTATTATCCTATCCAAGTATCCATTCAATTACTACGCCACCTGCATCGTATTGAAGATGTAGTCTGTGCCACACACAATCACGAATCATTATCAATTTATCATCACATTACACAAAGGATGACCCGGTAAAGGAGCCTTCGTTTAAAAAATATGACTAAGAACGTTAGTCGTAATAAAACCAGTTTGGCATTTTTCCGCCGAGGTTATATAGTAGCGCTCGTAACGAAACCATAGCGACTTCTAATTCGACGCCAACACCATCTATCGAGCTAGGTGGTAAACTTTTGTCATTAAATTATTCATCTTTTATTTATTTGCCACGAGTCACCTGTTGCACTTTAATTATTATTAAATTATAATTCATTAACTAATTTATTTATTTCAGTATCATTCTGATTTTACCATAGTCACTTGTCCCGTTATTGTGCTCATTCGGTTGGAAGTCAAAGATCCAACTTTTTAACGTTTTTTTTACGAAAACATGTTTTATGTTGAATGGGCAGTTGTAGCCCACGAAATTAATTTTTTTTTGCAATTATTTTCAGGTTAGTGTCAGGTTGTTTCTTGATCAAAATTTTATTCACGACTATAAAAGGTACGTCTTTACAGAATTATATTCATTAGAATCATTAATACATCTTTCCAAGTTAGATTTGTTCCCTATGACCAAATGTCCTACTAAAAAATGCAACAAATGTGGAACAAATCTAACATATTTTGATCAAGATACAACCTGACACTGACCTGCAAATTGCAAAAAACGTAAGAAAATTTGAATTTCGCGGTCTAACACTGCGCAATGTTACAACTACGATCTCCGTACCGTTGCATTCACCCATAAGCACAATTTTTACATTCCATTGAAATGGCGGGAAGTAAAAATAATCTTTAGACCGCAACCAGGTAGGGGCGACTACACCCAGCCCAAATCGTTTAGACCTATAAGCCTTTCCTAGTTCGTCTTGAAGACGCTGGAGAGGATGGTAGATCGGAAGATTAGATCCCAAATTTCGGTACAAAGACCTCTACATTCTAATCAACACGCCTACTGTGCAGGTAAAACAACTGAATCAGCATCAGCACTCCATAGCGTAGTCACACGCATAGGAAAAACCCAACTCTAGCCGCCTTCATTGATAAAGAAGGTGCTTTCGTCAAAACTAACTGTCAGCATTGAAAAGGCATTGCCACGCACGGTGCTGCGCGAACACTCATAGAATGGATTAACAACATGTTAAAATACCATGATATTACATTTACCGTGAACACCACCACACTAGGTATCATGAGAAGAGGCTGCCCACAGGGTGGGGTGCTGTCACCATTGCTGTGGAATTTAGTCGTAAATGAGCTCCACGCACAACGGACCAAATGGGAGTCTAAGTGCGGAAAAGGGAGTCCCATCATCATGTTTTGCGTGCGTTACATTGTGCACTACCGTAAACAGCGGATTTTCACATCAAACATAAAAATCGTTTCCCAGCAATTTATTTTAGCACAAAGATTTTTAGTGTATATATTTGTTTGACTGGGCTAATTCCTAATGCTTAAAATGGACTAGAACGATCACACTCAGAACACGATCAAACTCGCACAGCGAGGGCCACCATTCAAGCATAAGCATTATCAGTCTATAATGTTCCCACTGCTGGGACACAGGCCTCCTCTCTTCGCGAGGGAGTGGGCTGTAATCTACCACGCGGGCCCAGTACGGGTTGGTAGATGCCCATAGATATATGTTACATTTCTATGTAGATGACACATGCCTTCGAATTTTTAGTTCTAGGTAGATGACCTAATCAAAACCTCAGTTAATCAAAATTGTTTTAATAAATTAAGTATTTCGTGATCCTCAGGTTCCTCCCCGTGAACATGCACATGTATATCCTGGCATGTACCTTCACCCTTCTGCTCTGGCGTCGGCGTCGTCTGGCTGTCAGACTCTATACAGTTCTGTTTATCGCATCATGTCTGCTGACTGCCGTCGTTGTGTATATCAAGGATTATAAAGCAATGTTAAACTTCACCTCGCCTGAGTGAGTAGGTATTCGGAGTAATAACATAACCTGCGGGGTAATTAGGATACTGGTTTCTGTATACTGTACTGTGTGTACTGGTTTTCGGATAGGCAGAGGTGTAGGTACAGTTATTGTACACTACCCACATAATATACTCACTATTATAGTAGTAGTATACCCAAATTTCGGATATCGTGATCAGCAGCAGCAATTGCGGCCACTAGATGAGACAGTTTTTTTTTTTATTGTTGCCTCTGTCGGATTGTTAGATGTATCAATAAAATAAGGCCTCAAGCCAAGACTAAAACACTTAAACCACATAGAGATCTGAAGCGACTACACGCTATGGGCACCTCCTGTGGGATACGGATCTCGGCTTATAAGGCAGTCAAGTCGTAGTTTTTATATTTGTATGCATTTTGTTTTGTTACAGCGGACTAATGCTCACGCGTCTCAAACTCACACTAATTCAGCTCTATTCAGCTTATGCCCATAGAAAACAACGATTTTGTATGGAGTCCGTTCAGCTTTCCGCGGCAGAACGGATGCGTACGCATCTCATACAAAATCGTTGTTTTCTATGGACAAAAGCTGAACAGAGCTGAATACCTAAGTGTGAGTAGTCCCTAAAGGGGATTGAAGATCAAAATGGCCCGACAGTATGTCGGTGGTACCTATGACAGGCTCCTTAGAAAAGTCTTCAATCCCCTTTGTGTATTTTTTCCTCACAAGTTTGTTTTATAACATCGTTTGACACGAGTGAGCATATGTGTCATTATACATTCTCTGCTCCATTAAGCTTTCGCCTTGGCTTCGGGTCCGGTTGCATTCCTCCTCGAGGAATGACTTTGGCCACTGGTATCAAAATTTACACTGTATTATGTTTTTCAGACAAATACGTAGGATATTTCGAGAAACTCCTTCGTTTGTTGAATTCTACGTGTCTTCCTGGGGGGCTCTGCCTGCTTGCTTCTTGGGTCTGATAATGGCTCATATACAATTTGAGCTGGATGAGAGGAAAATCAACCTTTCTGAGTATAAAGTAAGTGAACCTAACTGTTACTTGAGGAAGAGTTGTATCTACACAGAGGGTGACAGGGACTTGACGCGCTTACAATGGATTCAACTCCCTCGCGTCGAAATTTTTCAACAGTTAGCAAAAAAAAATCTGTTGTTTCATAGAAAAATGCAATTCCTACGCGGACATATAGTGAAACCCTTATGTTAGATACTTACCTATATTCTTGCAAATAAATAGGTATACCTCATTCATTCATTCAAAATTTAAGTAAGTATTGAGCAGCTGATTTGATTTTTATAACCGACGCAAAATTTCACTCAAGGAGACTCCAGACATAGCCCGTTTCATAGCTCGCTGAGCGACCTTGACTTTATGGACCAGCCGTACCCTAACTGTCCACGTTTCGGCTCTGTGAGTCATAATCGATCATCATGAGTCATTACAGTCCGGCCGTCGAGAGAATGCGTTCTTGACACGACAACGAATGCGTGTTTTGCGAATTTGATCTTTATTAGTTACTAGAATTGTCGCATTGCCAGGAACGGATTACTGCATTCTCTCGTCTGCCGTACTCTAAGTACACATAATATCTATGAACCTATGAATCATAATTTCATTGCACCATTTTGTGCATCTCTCATTTTTCCGATTTAAATCAATCTGCCTAGCCTTTTCCCAACTAGGTATGTGCATAGGTTGGGATCGTGTAAGTTCACACTGTCAGTAGCAATGGCTTTCATTCTGACAGTTCAACAACATTCATTGCGTTATTAACCGACGCTGTTGAGCAGACAAATTTTTCGAACATAAGAAGCAATGGATTAGCAAAATCCTTCAAAATGATTCAGATTCTTATTGATAGTGTGTTATGCAATTAGGATGCGGCTTCCAGCCTAACCGGAGAAGTACCAATATATTTTTACATGCAGCTGAATACCAGTATTTTACATGGAGTGGATATCTGACCGCCCGCCACATTGTACAACCCAAAAAACGTAATCACTACCTACCCGTACGCCCGTAGCGCATATCAAAAGTAGGTATGTACCTAGACCTACTCTGTGCCGTAGCGACTGTCAATTCAAAGATCTACGAATGACAGCTGGGACCAAAGGCTTTCCAAGTGCTTTCCAAATTCCAAGCCACAAACGGGGCTTATTTTTTCGATTCAAGAAAAATAAATTATTTTCGCGATTATTTTTTAGATCGGAATTACAGGACTTACCTACTGTTTATTTTATTTAGGTACTTATCTGTTTACATTTCATGATTCATGAAAATAAAACTTACACAATAAAGGGCACACGGGGTCACTGCTCACTACGTCAATTCGATAGGTATACCTAATTAGTACCTATCGTTCCAAACATAGTCGTGAACCTTACCTTGACTTTTGGATCAATCTGAGATATCCGTGTTTTAATACGAATAATTATATATAGGTACATACTACATACTGTATAATAATATTAGGTAGAAATAAACAAAAATGGATTCATTATATTGTTTGTTGCTCCCTCCGGTTGGGGTTTATCATTTCAGCAATCGACAATAACATTAGGTACTTATTTTAATAGCTCTGTCCCACTCCTGTATGCATAGCATGCATAGCACAGCATGCATAGGGGGAATCATAATTCTCCAAAATATAAAGTTAGGTTAGGTTGTGGCAAGGATTAGGCTAAGGTACTTACATACCTACCTTTATTAGGTACACGGGTACAACCAAATTTCCCCATTTATGTGTAGGTAGGTCTCTTGTTATGGGGGGCGAGCAGATTGTTATAAAGCGGGCACAAATCCAATCTCCGGGCATCAACTGACCCATTGACATAGAAAAAAATAAGTAGATCTCAATGAACTGACCCAATACGCCACCCACCCCTTCCCATCTGTGAGTTCGACTCTGTTGTTATTTCAATTGATCGCTAAGTACTCAACTTACTTTTATTTTTTTTGTTCCAGTGTTTCGTCTACCTCCATTACACATTCTTCCCTGTAATATTCGTGTGGTCGCTGACAGGCATGTTTGTGCTCGGACAGCACTCTGCTCTCTTCAATGCAGCATACACTGCGCTCGACAGACCGTTCTACTGCATTATTTTGGGCCTAGCTCTAATGGGACTGTTTCATGTCAACGGTAAGGATAGTTACGAAAATAGGTACAGAGACGCAATTAACCCGCAGGGGTCTACTCTCTAAATCCGTCAACGACGATACGAGCACGTCCGAAAGTAACAAGTGACAAATTCATTTTATAGCGTCACGCTTTCTGTGACTTATGTAGTCCATTTTTACACAAAAAAGCGTGACTTAAATGCGGGACTAGCACCCGGTTTCTGATTTGAAGAAAGTAGCAAATCTCAACTAATTATTCTCAAATACAGTCATACTTCATACTTAAGTCATACTTAAGTACAGATTAAGATGTTCTCAACTTCAAATTCTCAATTCAGAAACTGGGTGTAGGTCACACGAGCTATAAACTAGTATCTTCAAGCGATAGTAGTATTAATGCACGCAGCGTTTAGTACCCACACATATCCACAGAATAACTAATAGTAGTGAACGAAAATTCGTTCACTGATCTGCGTTGACAAAGTTTAGGACGAATTCAAGAGTTCAAGCCGGTAAACACGTGTTGGATACGTTGACCATGCAGATTAGGCTAACCATCCTTATAAACCGTAATCCAACTGCTTACATTCATGACCATATTAAGCCATACATACCTATTTTTATTTGCAGGTCCAATAAGAAGATTCTTCTGCTGGACAGGGTGGCGCAGCTTGGGCCGCCTATCTTTGACAGTTATGATGCTGCATTGGTGCATCAATATGACAATCGGGACCAGGCCAATGGCATACGGCACCTCTATACTTGACATCGTTAGTTTTTTTGATCTTAGCCTTAGCTGTCTATTAATGTTTAGTAACACCATTTTATTTTCCGAACGTATTTGCAAGTGTGAAATATACACACATTTTCCCAGATATTAGATATATGTCACGTGCCTATTCTGTTGTTGAAGCACCCGGAGTCTGGATTTGGTAAAAATAAAATCCTGGCGAAACGTGAATACACCTCTACCTACCCCTTCGAGGAAAACAGGTGTGATGTTATTTAGGTGTTTATATAACCCTGTACCACTTTTCCCGAACCCACTGACCTCTAATAAACACGTGCCCAAACCTGAGATAGAACGTCCTTCTTGAGCCATTAAACTAACTTTAGAAAGAGGACGAGGCGTTATAAAGTATCAATACCAAATAATTCTGTAATATTGTTTCAGTTCGTGGACTGGAGCGCAACTAATTTGATAACCTACGCTGTCGCCGTACCAATCACGATTCTAGTAGAATTTCCAATGCAGAAGTTCTTAGAAGCATTACTTTTTTAAGGGATTATTAATAATACGTGAACATAATAAAATTTAGAGAACAAAAGAGTTATTAAATTGTCTTTTATTTTTTTTATTGGTCACTGATCTCTATTAAACAAGTACTTAATGGTGGGTGAATGGCCGAGGGCAGAGTGGACGAGAGACACTTGAGGGGGAAGCCGGGAAGCGCTATGTGGTTGTATTATTGGTTGTATTGATGATTATAATTTTGTAAATACATACTTGTTATGCTCTCGAATCTTAATTTGTATATCTTATAACCTGAAACACCCGCAAATATTGCAAAAAAACGCAAGAAATTTAGAATTTCGTGGGGTACCTAGCGCAGCCCCCAAGAACAATTTCTGGGCCTGTTAGTACTACTACTAACAACACTTGGTTCAAACAACACTCGTACATACAAGACTTGGTTCAACTAACTATCTTAAAGTTATATAATTATTGGTGTAGGCTTTGAGTGGACGTAGAGGCGTTTAACACGTTGACTGCCAACGCGGTCACCGGTGACCGCGAACAATAGATTTTCTATTGTGTCTGTTGCTTGGCAGTCAACGTGTTAATAAATGTTCAAAAACAGTTGCACGCACGGACGATAATATAACTGATACTGAAAAGACTAGATTCCCATTATGACATTTATCAGTGCTTGTTGGAAGCCAAATTAAAAAAGTAAAAACAGCCATTTTGATTTCTCCTGTCTCTTGACAGGCCGGTGTGCGGAGAATTTTCCGATTTTATTAGTGCACACCACGTTTTTGTGGCTGAATTTGTGTTTATGAAGTGAAAAGTGTAGTATTCATCATGGCGCGATACGGTCAGAGACCGGAGAATGCCCTCAAACGGGCCAATGGTTAGTACAGAATTTCTATGATAATGTTACCACGTTGCATGAGAGAATGACCTTACGTTATTCGCCCCATCACCAGATTAAACACACATTGGGCTAAAAATAACCCCTAATAATGCTTTTGATGTTTTATGCAATAATATAAGTTCAAATTGATGTTGTCGTCAATGTTTCTAAAATATAACCAAAAGGCAAACCCGCATATTTCATGCACTTTTGCTTATCAGCATCTCAATTTAACCTGAACATCTTCGATGTATTGCATTGAAATAATACACTAAGATATCTTTCTTACAAATTACACTAAGCTGTGTAAAACACTATCTCTACATATTATAATACCTACACTAGGGAATAATAAAAATATCAAATAGGTAGTACATCACAGATTACCTATCGTTTTTCCTTCTCATTCAAATCATAGCTATCCAAAATTCCAGAGGCTGCAAAAGATTGCTATAAGTGATAAGAAACACCCTAATAATAACTCAAACATTCTATTGTAATTTTTTATGGTGTACAAAATTATTAACATAGATCTATAAATATCCTACTGTCATAAAAGTCAATGATGAACAATATCAGTCTCTAAAAGAATTCACCAAATAAACAAAATTACTAAAAGAATTCACTAACAAACAACCAACATTAATTGTTTACCTTTCCCTTTCAACAGAGTTTATGGACTTGGATAAGCCAGCAAGAGCTTTAGATACTCTGCAAGAAGTGTTCCGCAACAAAAAATGGGCATACAACTGGTCCGAGTCGGTGCTGGAGCCAATCATGTTCAAATACTTGGAACTATGCGTGGATTTGCGCAAGTCACACATTGCCAAAGAAGGCCTGTTTCAGTACAGAAATATGTTCCAGTCTGTCAATGTCGGATCGTTGGAGCAGGTTATAAGGTAAAGCAAAACTATTGAATAAATAATTTGAAGCAATCAAAATAAAAAGAGAAGTGAGTGGAATTTGGAACAAACATTATTGTGTATATTAAAATGTCAGCCTCGGCTCACACTAAACCAATCTTTGCTGATGTACTTAAGTCATTTTAAGTTAGACAACTCTGTAAATAATAACTTAATAAACATCTCAGTAGGCTTAAGGCATTGACTGTCAACGCGGTGACCGTGAACAATAGATTTTCTATTGTGTCTGTTGCCTGGCAGCCAATGTGTTAAAGATCAGTCTTTTCCATAGTTTATCCCAATCTATAGTATTAATAAAGCTGAAGTGTTTGTTTGAGCATGCTAATCTCTAGAACCACCAGTTAGATTTAATAATTTATTTTTGCATTTGATAGCCCAATTCTTGAGGAAGGCTGTAGACTACTTAACATCATGCTAGCACCCTTAGGGACTGAGCAAAAATAAAAAACACTAAGCGAAAACAAAGTAATAGCGTGTGCAGACGATGCAATGCGATGGGGGCCGAAATTTTAAACGGACGAAGTCACGGGCTAGTGAAATATATTGGAAGCTAGTGTAATATATTCTTAGAATAAAACCAATTATTATTTTGTTAACAATTAATATTTTTGTTTGTCATCTTGTGTATCACTTTAACTTTCTGGGTACACAGATTATTAAATTCCTAGATTATCACACTAATATTATAAAGGCGAAAGTTTGTGAGTGAGTGTGTTTATATGTTTGTTACTTAAACACACTCAAAAGGCTGGCAATTTTGATAAAATTTGGTATATTTAGAGGTAGCTGACACCCTGGATTAACACATAGGCTACTTTTTATCCCGAAATTCCCACGGGATCGACACTTATGCGGGTGAAACCGCGGGGCGCAGTTAGTGAAATAGAAACCACAATTTTTGAAATGTGTAAGTACTTGAATCATTCAAATATGTAATTGACATAGGAAACATGTTCTTATTTATGAAGTAAGTTTGTTGTTAACTCGAGTTTTAGTTCAAAGATCATATACAATCACGTTTGCACAAAGAACATAAATAACTCTTGCACAATACAAGGATAGATTACTCAAAGAGACTTACAGACATTATGATAGGCAAAACTTAATCAATATTGTTATAATGGTAGCTCCAAGTGACAGGAAATGATATTATAGATATAATACAGTGTAAGGCCGCGTCCTAACCAAAAGCGATCGACGCGCTCTTTTATATGAAAACTAGCTTCAGACCGCGACTTCGTCCGCGTGAAATTTTTTGTTCCCCCGACCCACCCCGTCGCGTCGCATCGCCTGCCCGCGCTATTACTTCGTTTTCTCTTAGCGTCTTTCTGACTTTTTTTTATTTTTGCTCGGCTCCTAGGGGTCGTAGCGTGATGATAAATAGCCTATAACCTTCCTCAAGAATTGATCTATCAAATGTTAAAAGAATTTTCAAATCCGATTGGTAGTTATTAGAGATAGTAGATAGAGATTGGCGCGTTCAAACAAAAAACAAACTCTTCAACTTTATTATTAATTAGTAAGTACAAGATTAGTAAAGATAAAGATAGATGACCATGATATAGTGCAATCAACCAAGTCGCGTTTGTACGTCAAAATTCGTATTAACGATCGCGTCGATCGCGTAGCCGCGCGACTATAACTTTTGGTTAGGACGCGGGGTAAGTCTGATTTCACCCTTATGGTGAGACTTTGTCTGTCAGTCTATCCTTCTGCTTATTTCAGCAACTACAAATGCTATCAAATTTGGAATAGATTTGAAAAATGCCCGACCTATATTGCAAAGATGGTACAGTAGCGCTATTCTGTAATTTAGTTAGCGCTACTGTATCAGAGACTTTCACAGAATAGCACCGCAGGTCTCCAAAAAATCCGGCAATCGAGAGTTACAAAATATTAAATTAACACGTGTAAAAGTGTTATTTACAGCTAACTTACTTAATAATAATTATTAATCACTTACATTATTCAATTTTCTCAGAGGCTACTTACGCATGGCCGAAGAACGAACCGAAGCGGCTCGTGCACAGTCCACAGCGGCGGTCATCGAGACAGATGACCTGGACAACCTTGCCACTCCTGAGAGCATACTGCTTAGTGCTGTGTCTGGAGAAGACGCGCAGGATCGGTCTGATAGGACTATACTTACACCATGGGTAAGGACTTAAAAAGGTTATTTGAATATGTCAATCAATCAATGGCTCTGTTATCCTGAAACTCCTTTCATGTGCTAGTTTAATAGCTGTTATTTTCTTTCCTGAGTTATATCTCGGACTTGGTAAGGGCGTTGCAGTGTGCCTTTGGTAAGGGCCCTCGTCTAACAATTTCCATTGCTTTCTGTCTTGCAACTCTTCTCCAGTTTGGACCTTATAAGAGCGCCACAGTCGCTTTCGACCTTACAGTTAGTTTTAGTAGATTATTTTTCCCTTCAAATATAACTTTTCTACAAACATTCCAACACAAACAATGGTAGATAATGCATTATGAATTTATGACACTTAATTCCGCCCTACGTATGGTCAACTGACTACATCCAAAGTCCTACAAAAATATTTCTCTATCAAAGTCAAACTGTTGCCAGGGCATCATGGGGAACTACCGCCTAAATAAATATAGATTTATTTGTTTAATTTCGAATACATTACATACACCTAATAGATAACTTACCCTGTTTTTCTAGGTGAAATTCCTGTGGGAGTCGTACTGCCAATGCTTGGAGCTCCTTCGTACGAACGCGCACGTCGAGACTCTGTACCACGACATAGCGCGCATGGCCTTCCAGTTCTGTCTCAAGTACTCCCGAAAGACGGAGTTCAGAAAGCTATGTGACAAGCTCAGGAAGCATCTTGAAGATATTTGCAAGCCTACGGTAAGTTTTACTGGCTAATTTATTATTTCTTTGAATAAATAGTCGTCTTCGAATAATTTGGTAATGTTCTTCTTCGTCGCATCGATAATTCCAAGATTATTTATATAAATTGGCGAATTGTGGGTGTATTATAGGTACCCATTTGCCCAACTCTTCAGGGAACAAGGCGTGCTGTTATGTTTATGTGTTATTTATATAAATTTGGACCAGAATTCAGGCATGTCGACAGTGTTAACATTGCTCTCGCAAATGTCTTTTATGGCGCAGGTGTCATTGCACATAGAGCTTCAACAATCACATTGTGGCCCATTGGAGTACAGCACCCGACTAATGTGAACTTGCAGCATTTGCTGCAGGTACATTTTTTTACGAGACTAAATTAGTCTCATGATAAAATGGATGGGAAAGCCGTGTCTCAGTCCTGTTTACCATGCTTTGATTCAAGGCAACAACTGAAACAAAAACTGAATTTTATGTGTATTTGTAACAGGTGCAAACTGGGAATGTGAGCATCAGCAAGCCGGAGACACAGCAACTCAACCTGGAGACCAGGCTGTTCCAGCTGGACAGTGCTATCCAGATGGAATTGTGGCAGGTTCGTACATCTTAACTTTTTATCTACAAATAAAGTATAAGTCACTAAGGGAAAAAGTAACATCATGCCTGTTTCTGCCGCGAAGCAACGTTGCTGTGACCAGCTGAAGTCTTGCGCGTAATAGTTCGCGGCCTGGAGCGCTCAGTTTAGTTTGCAACTCCTTAACGAACTAGGTCGTTCTTTTAGTTCGTCAGCTCTTGTCTCAGACCAGAGAAAGGCAGATCGTTCGCTCGCTTTGCTATGTTATTCAGCAACTGAACAAACGATGAGACGCACACTACTGCGCTTTTTTGTATGATAATGCACTGCGCCCTGATACAGCTGTAATATGCGTTTAGCAAACAGGTTCTTCACAAATCTAGATCGCTTTTTTCAAATCTTTAAACAGGAAGCCTACAAAGCAATCGAAGACATCCACAATCTCATGAACATGTCGAAGAAAACGCCTGTAGCCAAGACCATGGCCAACTACTACGGTAAGCTGGCGCTGGTGTTCTGGAAGGCCGGGCACTGCCTGTTCCATGCTGCTGCTCTGCTGAAGCTGTTCCAACTGTCCAGGGAGATGAAGAAGAATATTACTCAGGAGGAGTTACAGAAGTAAGTATAACGCAAAAATCTAGAAATGTCATGTAGCACATACTTTGGTTAAGCATTATTTCTGTCACTGTACACAATCGTTTAGAATTTTTACACATTACAACTTGCTATTGGCCTGGCTGCAGCAAATAGGCACAGTTCAACTGAAATGCACGAAAATGCATGCATTCGCAGACCAGCGTCAGTCCATAGACTAACGGACCTTCTGATTTCAACTAGACATAAAGTTATGAGACACATGACAATCACAGTTTAATATTTCGGTCTAGTGGTCTCAAAAGCAACTGGTGAACTGTCCTGGGTTCGATTCTCAGGTCAGGCAAAGGTTTATTGGGTTTTTCCATCAGATATTCAATATTATACACCATTTATTTACTAAAAAAGTATACCTCCGAAATAAATCCCACGACTATCTTTGTCATAGGCAGTCGTGGTAGGCCTCGGAGGTACAAGATATGTTCGACTTGACGCGACAGAGTGCGCCAACATGTGCACTCTGTGTTAATTTATGTCGGCACAAACTTCTACTGAATAATCTAATATCGCTCGGAAAGTTCTAACGAAGATTGAAAATTTAGCTAAATGACGTTGCATGTTTGACTAAGTACATGTATTTGAAATATCTTTACTCCTTTAAAGCTTTGTATTCACAGTTAACAATTGTTGCGCATCATTTATATTTATTGACGCGTAAAAGCGTTTTTTTTTTTTTTTTTTCAAACCTACTTACAGAAATAAAATCATTTATATTATACACGCTACTTTTTGCTACGCACAAAAATGATCAATCATGTTAAAGGCACATAAAATATTGCACAACTTATGTTTAACATAAATACGAAAAATTTTCGTGTTCTCAACACGTGTTGCTGACAACTTAGGACGCTGGAATGCTAGGTTGTCAGCAAAACGATTCGCGCTTCGCCGAAGCTAGCCCAAACTTGTAAAAAAGCATCCCTTAACACTGTCTCTCTCTCGCTTTCCAGGATGGCATGTCGCGTACTCGTAGCCGTATTATCAGTACCACTGCCGTCACTTCACCCAGAGTTCGACCGCTTTGTGGAGACGGACAAGAGCCCGGTTGAGAAGGCCCAGAGGCTGGCTGTACTGCTCGGTCTCGCCCAGCCACCAACCAGGGCTAGCTTGTTAAAAGGTAAGCTACGTTATAAGTCTAATTCCCTTTATTTGATTTGCTAACACCGAGTTTCGAACCGTGAACGAAAATTAACATAAGAAAGTAGGAAGTTAATAAAAAGCTTATAAAAATTTGCTGACATGTTTTATGTATGTTATATGCATGTCAACTGCTGTGATTGGTGGACCGAATCAATAACAGCCAATCAGATCATTTGACGTGTCGTTGATTTTAGGTGTTACTGACACAAAGGAACCTAAAATTTATTGCCAGCCTGGGAATGAAAATATGTACCATTTTTATCCCTAAGTTGCTTGATGTGTCATTGTTTTGGTTTTAGCCTTGAATGTCCCATCTTCAAATTCATATTGTCATCTTCAGTTTTAAAAATGACCTTTACATGCCTCCGAAAAAAATCCCACGACTATCTTTGTCATAGGCCTCGGAGGAACATGATAATAATATGTTCGACTTGACGCGACAGAGTGCGCCAAAATGTGCACTCTGTGTTAATTTAAGACGCACAAACATACAAAATTTACTTGTAAGGAAAGCAGTAAAGTGATAATAACTAATATCAATAATATAATCAGTAAAATGGATAGATTTTTTTAAATACTTTCATCATCGCTGCTCTTAAAACGGCGAAGAAAAACATCGTGAGAAAACTGGCAATTCCTCAAACCAAAATTCGAAGACATGTGACGTCTACCAAAAGTGGAAACATTATAAGCTGATTGTGCTAATGAATGTTCTTTGTTCTCCAGACGTGGTCCGCCTAAACGTGGTGGCTCTAGCAACGCCCCAACTGCAGCAGCTTTACTCCTGGTTGGAGGTCGAGTTTGACCCGCTCACTCTGTGCAACAATGTCAAGAGCGTCGTCAAGTCGCTGGAGGAAGAGCCTAGTAAGTATCTTTGTTTTGTTATAGATACTAAATGGTACTATAGGTACACATTTGTCTAACACTCCGAGAAAGTTGTTTGACAATGATTAAAGGTCCCATCGTGTATGTTCGAAAATTGGCAAATTAAATGTGACTATGGACCAAAAAAAAATTATTTAATCTTCGTCTAAATCATAATAGGTTGACTTACTCAAGAAAGACACATGAGGCTAGGTTCGCCCCATAATATATTTTAATAATATACAAAATATCCCTGTGCAAAAACCTAATAAAGAAATGGCTTTTCACTCTCTCCTACGATGAAACAGAAAATATTATTTATACTTAGATGAACAGCATTAAACAAACTAAATGTACTCCTACGTTCTCGCTGACGTCCACAAAACACACACACACACACAAACACACACACACAAACACACACACACCCTAACACATTCACACTCTCTAACACATACGCTCACACTCTACACTGTATTGTATAAATGATTTACATAATTGATTAGATTTTTGTTGATTTATATCCTGTTGGTTTCGGTATTATTACTTATTATTTGTTATTTAATTGATCTCATACTGTTGATTTTATTTTGATTAGTTTGATCTCATGCTGATGGCAATGTATGTATATTCTAAGTTTACTGATTTTAGATAAGTTTAATTTTAATTTTTGTTTTCCTGTCATGCAATAATCACTATGTACCACTTTGACGATATCGGAACTCTGACTCCCAAGATACAGGCAAATGTCTAGTTTGGGGGTCACTGACTATTCTATTCTTGTAAATTGTGATTGTTATTAATAAATAATTTGAATTTGAATTTGAATTTGTTGTTTCTTTTTTTGTCAAAGTAGAGTTTTCGAATGCCTCCGAAATAAATCCCTCAACTAACTTTGTCATAGTCAGTCGTGGTAGGCCTCGGAGGAACATGATATGTTCGACTTGACGCGACAGAGTGCGCCAATATGTGCACTCTGTGTTAATTTAAGACGGCACAAACATACAAAATTAGTGGAATGTAGAGCCTCACTTATTGCCTAGAGACGACTTTTAAAACACCAGTTTTTTTATTTAAGCCGGCAAACGAATTTGTCCACACATTAGATTGCTTCAAGATATCTTGCTTCCTTCAATAGGACACCCTATATACGATCTATGACGTTTATTGGAGACTAATCCCTATTACCGTCTAGAGAAGCCTCTTGTTCCTTGAACAACTTCTATAAGCTACCTTGAAAACACATACACAATCTTAGATTATTGACATGTATTGCCACTTACTTTAGCGTTATATAGCCTTGTTGGCTTTTAATTGACTGTTTAAAAAAAGCTTTCATAAAATTGGGTTGCTATGGAATTTCGACTTTCTAATGTATTGTATTGAGTTTGTATTCTCAAACCTTGATAATTATCTGAGATTCTGGATTCAAATCTATGTATGTAAAAGCGAAATACTTGAATACACTCACTCTCTCGCTCACTGACTGACTCACCACAAAATCTTACGAACTATTAAATCTACAAACACGAAATTTGGCAAGTGAACTCTTTAATAGGTGCCCATTAAGGAAAGATCCATCACATAACCGCCTACCGTTCTTTCAGACTCACCCCTCGCTCAATACACGATCGCTCTAAGTGACGTAGCCCTCGTCCGTCTGATCCGCCAAGTGGGTCAGTGCTACGCATGCATCCAGTTCTCGCGACTACTACAACTGGCGCACACCGATGACCTGTTCCACCTGGAGCGGCTGCTGGTCGACTGCGTCCGGCATAACGATATGCAGATCAGAGTTGATCATGCTAACAAGTGAGTATTACAATGAATTATAAAAAAAAATGTCTTTCAAATTCTGTACCTAGTTTCTAACTGTCCCACTGCAAACCAGAATTGCGTGTTTTGTCGTAGCGTTACTTAACTTTAAATATGTAGTGTCCAAGAACTTGAAAGTGTTAGTAAAATTTAAAAAAGGCATATTGCCAATACATCTTACCTGTTTTTTCAATATACTTCAGTTTGATGAAGATGATTATTAAATTGATTTTCAGAGCTGAATAATGTGGGAATGGGTTTCAAATTACTATCTCGCTTAAAAAATTGGGATTCAGTGCCTACTTGTTGATCCAACGTCGAATTCTTATTTTAGTATGCCTCCGAAATAAATCCCACGACTATCTTTGTCATAGACAGTCGTGGTAGGCCTCGGAGGTACAAGATATGTTCGACTTGACGCGACAGAGTGCGCCAACATGTGCACTCTGTGTTAATTTATGTCGGCACAAACAATTATAATTTTGCCTTTCATAGTAGCGCCGCTTGATCACTCTTAGAATCACACTTACGGCTCCGACAGACACTTTTGTGCCATATAATCGCACGTCCCTGTACAATACAAAATATTGAAGTTGTCATTGCCTTGCAGGTGCGTACACTTCGGCGTGGAAGCCGGCGGCGGCGAGTGGTGCTCTACTGCCGATGAGGCGTGTGGCGGGGCCATACTGCAAGCCACGCCTGCAGAACAGGTTAGCTTCAGTTTATTTTGTAACATAATAATTATGAATCTTAACTACGAGAACTATACACGACAACTATGCGGTCACTGAAGACTTCAAGACAGCCATCGTGCCGAGTGAGATATGGGAGAAACTTTCGTTCGAGTTCTCTTGGACTGTGTGTAATATCACGGTTTTATTCTGTACTGGTGTACAGTATACCCAAATTTCATCAGTAGTGTTAAAGTCCCTTATAAAAGTGGTGAGCCTATAGAGGTATGAGGAACAGGGTGTAAAGTTCACTCATACTCTATTGAAAAGAGAGGATCCTCCGACCAGACGGGTGTTGTCTGGCGGGCAACTGCCCGATGATTCATGTCGGGCCGTTGTATCTATGCTAGTTGCGCGGTAAACTCTGCTTGCGAGATGCAGGATTTTGCGTGATTGCATGCGAACTGTTCGCATGTGGCGTTGTAAATACCGCTACAAGCCTATTGATATTAACTGGACGCAATACTAGACTCCAGGCTGATACTGAGACATTCCAAAACACTACGTACCTTTGTACTGCTCTGTTTAGTGTTTACTCCCTCGGAGAATACGGGCGTGAGTTTTTGTAAGCCCATCTGGCTCAGCAATTTATTTATTTAATACTTGAATGATGATATGGTTAGAAAGGGGGTGACTACCGAGATGACGACTAATACAGAAGTATGGAAGAAAAAGACATGTTGCGCCGACCACAAATAAATTGGGATAAGGCCAGGAGAATGCTGTTGGTACAGAAGCGAACTTAGGGCTGATTTTTCCATCGCCAGAAAACTTTTATTCGAGGAATAAAATTGACGTTTGACAGTTTTTGTATGAAATAACTGTCAAAATTTCAAAATTATTCCTCTAATAAAGTTATCAGATGATTGAAAAATCAACCTTTAATGCCATAAACTGTTCACTTTAACCCTTCTAAATCAACCTAACTAACTCCACAGGTCCGTGAACAACTCGTCCGCGCGGCCGAGGTCCTATCCCGGGCCGCAGCCACGCTGTTCCCTGCTCGTCGCAAGCAAGAGCGCGAGCGTTCCCGCCAGCACATGGTACAACACTACCACGAGCACAAGCACGCCGAGCATCACAGGGTGCTGCAGCGACACAAGATCATTGAGGAGAGGAAGGAGTACATCGAGAGACTCAACACTGTACGGGAGGAGGAGGAACTCAGGTAAATATTGGCAATCCTTATCTATTCGTTACCACGAATGCGGACAGATTAGGCGGTCCATTTGTGAGACACTGGATCGCATTTCATGTGTCAAGTTTTTCCTTTGTTTTTTGTTGCTTATTATCATATTTCTTAAGTATCTACTTACTATAGTATTTTATCTAACGAAACGACGCGCGCTTTACTTGTGTTACCAAGTGTACAAACACGCTGTGAATGTGTGTGTAAGTGCAGGAGCTCTTGGTACCAAGACAACAAAGTTGGAAGTGTGTTTGACAACACGCTATGAATGTGTGCGTATCCGTCCGTTATGTGCTGACGCTACTCGTCGTCTTCATACACATATTCACAGCGTGTTGGTACACCCCCAAACACGCTGGCTGGTTATCACAAGTAACGCTCGCGTCACTTCTTGAGATAAAAATACTGTAACACAAAAGTTATTATTATTATTAACATATCATTATCTCCGCAGGCGCCAAGAAGAAGTATCTCGCGCAGCAGCCGCGGCTGAAGCCCGTCGGTTGGAAGCGGAGCGCGAAGAACGCGAACGACGTCGACACGAGGCCGAACTCACCGCCATGAGAGAGAGACATCTGCGGGAGAGAGTCGCGCACATCAGCCAGACCGCGCACGGACAAAAGATGTTGTCCAACATCAACGAGGAGGTATGTGTTTCACTTATAATTGACAACTATGAAAATATCCGTCAAAATACTACTTTATTCATACCAAAATGGTAAATTTTCGTAAATGTTACAAAAGTTAAAATTTAAATAAATTGCTATTTATCCCGAGAGCTACATAATCTTATGTTGTATGAACACTAGTGTAAGCTCAGGAGCTCTCGGTACCGTCCGCTCGTCCGAGACAATGGCGAAGTCGGAAGTGTGCGTGTTATGTGCTGATGCCACGCGTCTTCACGCACACATTCACACTTGGTAAAACGCTCGTCGCTTCGTGATATAAAAATACTATACAATAGTTAGAAGGGCAAATTAGGACTGTTAAATTCAACTACTGATTCCGAAACCATCACCCTAATTGCATAAAACACTATCAATCGGAATCTGAATCATTTTGAAGCAAATTGCTAATACATTGCTTTCATATGTTCGAAAAATTTGTCTGCTCAACACGTAAATAACGCATTGAATGTTGTTGAACTGTCAAAATGAAACTGATTCGGTGAAGCTGTACTATCGAAATCAGTGATTCCTCCAATTTACAACAAACTATTAAGCTTTTAAATTATTTAAAACTTAAGACAAAGAAATCCGCCGCGTTGAGCGCCTCTGTACATTTGTGTGCTTAAAGTATTAAATAAATATCTCATTATACCTCCGAAATAAATCCCACGACTGTCTTTGTCATGGTCAGTCGTGGTAGGCCTCGGAGGTACAAGATATGTTCGACTTGACGCGACAGAGTGCGCGACATGTGCACTCTGTGTTAATTTAAGACGGCACAAACAATGTCAAATAAATATTCTGCCATATAATAGCGCTTCGAAACTAAACGTGGCTTGTCTAGTTTCATTGCAGCTACAATGCGTAAATTTTAAAATATAATGTACCATCAACCGGTCGAATTGGTAGTGCTTGGGGGAGGCCTATATCCAATGTCCAGCAGTGGACGTCTGTCGCTAGTTATGTGTAAAATGCTTCTAACTTATATTCACTAATAAAATCATGTCTTTAATAACAGGAACTCAAGAAGATGGACGCCGAGGCCATCGCTGCGCGCGAGGCTGAGGAGCTGATGAAAGAGCGCCGCGAACTGCAAGCTCGACTCAAATCGCAGGAGAAGAAGGTATGATAAAACAGCCATAATGACTTGAAACTTCCTAACCCTATCGTACCTAAAGGCCTAACACAAACGCGCTGAGAAAACTTAACGTAAAATTGGAACGATTTAAAATGAAAATACTAGTGACGCACATAATATTTACTTCATTTTAAGACTATTTTAATCTTGATAGTACACTAAAGTAGTGCTTGTTGCAAACATTTTAACCAATAGGAGAGTTGTATTTTCGATTCAAAAATCGTTCGTTATTTACGTAAGTAAATATGACACATCGGGCGTTCTATTTAGCTGAATACTTCGTAAACTCGATGTGCCATGTTTACTGCCGAATACTGTCAGTGTTAACAGATTTTTTTGAGGTAAACGGTCGCAAACGTTCGACCAAAGCTTCAAAAAAATATCCTCCGAAATAAATCCCACGACTATCTTTGTCATAGTAAGTCGTGGTAGGCCTCGGAGGTACAAGATATGTTCGACTTGACGCGACAGAGTGCGCCAACATGTGCACTCTGTGTTAATTTATGTCGGCACAAACATAATGAGATAAAATCAAAATCAAGTCATTTATTCAAACTAGGCTGAGAATCAGCACTTTTCGAACGTCAAAATTACATAAGACAGTCCCCCAAAACGCCCGCCCTTCACTACTTCCTAGTGCTTTCGCTGGGGAGAAGAAGTGGCGCAACAAACTCCCCAGCAGCACAGCTGTCTGTTCAGTTATAAAATACTCGACTGTATACAAAACTAGATCTGCAAAGTATCTAATTAACATTACAGGACACAGAACATTCAATAAAATTATTTGCCATATGTTAGCTAGCCACGCCAATATACCAACAAATACCATAAAAATCTATACGTACTCAAGCTAAAATAAAAATACTAAATCAAAAGTAATAAAAAAAGAAAATAATAAAAAAAAAACTACCTACATAAAAGCCTCCAGGTATAAAGGGCGTGACAACTTACATATTTATGCAATGCTGGGTTCTGTTCACATAGCTGTCACTTGAAGTCACAAATGATAAACTAGGACCATCAAAGTAAAAATTAATAAACAAGTTAGGTATTACTAATAACAACAAAACCATGGTCAACAAGACGACCAGTCACCACAAGCAGCACCCGTTCACGAGCATAACGCAAAGATCAGCCATTCCCCCCCTCGCCATATTTGAGGGAAGGAGGCAACCCGACCCCCAACGCTACCGCAAGCAGTGGCATCTAAAACGGGGAAAACAGGGACAATGATAAGATACTTATCATACAATGATAAGATACTTATCATTGTCCCTGTATTCCCCGAACGGGTAGGCAGTGATGCATAGTATTATTATTATTTCGCCAGTTATGTCCTAAGGGGCGAGTATATTGCCATGCCCATACTAAAAGGAGTATTGTATTTGTACCTGGTTGATGGCAACAAGCTTGCTCTATTAAGGCCTGTTCAAACCTAATCGATATTCGCTGACAGTGGTGGGTACATATTATACATACCGCGCGGGTTTCACTCAGGTATTTAGTATCAAGTTTAAGCGAAACCCGCGCGGTATGTACGTCTACGTCTACCCACAGCGGCAGCGAATACCGCTTAGGTTTGAATAGGCCTTTACATGGGACTGAATCATAAGTAACAAATATATTTGTACTTCTTTCTATACAACCCTGCCTATCCCTACGGGGGCGTACAGGCGTGACGTTATTTTCTACTTTATGCTCTAAGACCAAAAGAAAAGAAGAGTTAATAAATAATCATTCAAAGCAAGGATTCAGTTTTTTAAATCGCCGAATTTATTTATTTTAAATTTTTTCAAGAAATAGAGGTAATTGTCTAGTTACAAATGACTCATACTAAAACAATGAATTTATCATCAGGTGGACTACTTCGAGCGTGCGAAACGTTTGGAAGAGATCCCTCTGCTGCAGAAGAGTTTGGAGGAGAAGCAAGTGCAGGACAAAGCATTCTGGGAGACACAAGAAAAGGAACGCATTCAACAACTCATTGGTGAGTCAAGTACCGCGGCGGGATTTTATAGCGCACTGGATTGTCAACTCTCGGTGTTGAGCCGAGCATTGAGATCCAAAAGAGTGCATAACAGTAACTGATTCAACCCATCTTTTTCCCAACAGAGGCGCGTGCGCGCGACGTTACAACAGCCGCCCGCATGTCCCGCATGGCGGTCCACCGCGAGGCCTTCACGGTCAAGTTGCGCTCTGAACGCGGCGCCGCCCACACACAACGGCTGGCCGCTTTCAAAGAGAAGCTGCAAGCTGAGAGAGAGAAGAGGCTGGCGGAGAGACGGCAGCAGAGGATTGAGAAGAGGAGGCAGGAGGTGGGTAGTAGGCATATATACCTGTAATATGGCACCTTAGAGAATAATCTATACAGGTGGCAGGGACATCGACACTCAAACTGTAACCAAGAATTCCGCACATGATTCTAGACTAGTGCAAAAATTCATCAGTTATAAAAAAAAAATCGGCTGTTTCATAGGAAAGTGCAATATCTACGCAGTCAAAATATAAGGAACAGCTAATTGTTTTTTAATAACCGACGAAAGAATCCATGGTAACAAGTTGTTGCGCGTCCCTGCTACCCTGTTTACTAAACGAAGGCGATTCTAAACGAAGTACACTTTTTGTTTTATTTTGCAGATGTGTGCGTAGTATGTGTTAAATAAGTGTATTTTCATTCTTTCTTTCCACAAGGCCATATTTTGAACTGTAATATTGACATAATGACCCAGTAAATACCTATCTATTTTAAGTATTGCTGCAAAATTTTTGTAGTTTTACTGAGTGATTGCTCCGGCCATCAAGAACATTGACAATATGGCCCGAATCTTTGGCCATTAATCATTTAGTACTGAGACGGACGAAACAATGTATTGGTGGTTTGTCCAGTCATTGTTGCCCGTGTAGGAAACAATTGCCAGATGGCCATCCATAGTTATTGCAATAGAGGCATAACCCGCTCAGAAGCACCTTCTGAACTGTCAAAATGATAATGACATCAGGAAATCGTAGACACCAAATTTTCATTTGTATCATATTTTGTTTTTTTGTTGTTTAGATATTTAACTCTTACACATTCTTTCTCAGTGGCTGGATCAGAAGCATCGTGCAGAAGAGCGCGCCGCAGAAGAAGCGAAACGCATTAAAGAAGAAGAGGAACGCAAAGAACGGGAGGAGAGAGAAAAGAAACATGCGGAGGAGATCGCCGCCGCGAGGGAGCGGAAAGAGAAAGAGGACAGGTAATTATCATAACGTAACATCACGCCATATTCCCCAAAGAGGTAGATAGGATTGTAGTACACCCATATTTTGCTAGCCACGTCAGTAAGTCCCAGGGTGACGAGTCTATTGCTATGATAATGTTTTGTCTAATTTTAGAATGGGTGTCATTGGACTAAAGAATGATACTGAAAAAAAAACTCAAATATTATTATTATTATATTCCATTTATGGAAGACTCCATAAATGAGGTGTTATTTCAGTATAATTAAAAACACTACGGAAAATGGTGGAAAGTTGAGAGAGAAAAGACAAGAGCGAGAATAATGTTACATTATAAGGATAGTTTATGTGCAAAGAGTTCTAAAGCAACTTCAAAAACGTAGGGTTGGCGGTTCTACTAAAATGTTCCTTCACTGAAACCAGATTATCGAAATTTATCTAATTCAATGTTTATTCCTTTCACAGGGAACACCAAGAAATGTTAGCCCGTACCGAAGCCAAGATCCGAGCTAAGGAGGCCGAAATCCAACGCAAGTTAGAAGAACAAAAGTCTACAAGCTCCTCGTCCTGGCGCGACGGCGGCGCAGGCGCACGCCCGGCCGCGGCGCGCGACGACGCGTGGCGCGGCCGCGACAAGGACGACAAGAAGCCTGCGCCTGCGCAGCCCGCGCAGCCCGCGCAGTCCGCGCAGCCCGGCGACACGTGGCGCTCTGGTCAGTGTTCTAACAAATCTAAATTGCTTTATTCAATTACAAAGGACAAACCTAACGATAGGCATGACTGGCATCCTAATTGTGTAACACACTATTTATCACAATCTGAATAATTTTTAAGTATATTGCTTATCCATTGTTTCATTATGTTCGAAAAAAAATCTGCTCAGCAACGTAAATAACGCGATGAATGTTGTTGAAATGTCAAAATGAAAGCCATTGCTACTACTGTTAGTGTGTTACGCAATTACTCCACTGGGAGTATTCAAGGCTATAGTGAATAGGTTACTTCTAGGCAAGCGAGCACCATCATCAACCATTAGGTGCGATAATGGTCATTCAGGAGACTATCAAAATAATTGTTTCAGCACCTTTCTGGTGGTTACTATTATTTTGGACAAAGAAGTTGCGATGGTTGGGAATAGTGTGAAAACTTCTTACAACACTCAAATCGATTTAAATAGTCTTTTGTCGAAATGTCATTGTGTAATACATGAAACTAATATTTTGTTCTGGGCTGTCTGCAGGGCGCGCAGGCCCGCGCGACGAGCGGCCGCGCTCGCCGGACCGCAGGCCGCGCGAGGACCGCCCACCTGCACGCGACGACCGGCCCGCGCCTAGAGAGGAACGAGCGCCTGTTAGAGAAGACAGGTACAACACCTATAAACATTAATATCGCTCTTGTAATAACTGAAAGTTAAGAGAATATGACAATTTGCAGTAAAAAACGGATTTAAAAAGACACTTAACGAAGCCGAGAGTCACTTGTACTCCCCGTCATTGTAATAATTTTTTTGTACTGGACCAAACTTAGGAACCTTCTTTTTGCGGAGATTTGGAAGGTCAAAGTTCCAACTTTTACTAAAGTTTATAGCACAGCTTTAAATACCCCCACGAACCCTGGGTGCTTATTCTCGAATATAGGTAATTCCGATAGATCGACATTGGAATTGTCAGTCAAACGTCAGGGATTGTCTGGACTCACTGAGTCTAGCCAATCCCTGATGTTTGACCAATGTCGAACTATCGGAATTATCATTATATTCGAGAGTTAGCACCCTGTACCTGTTATTGCTTGCACCCAGAAGCACTATGTTTTGCGTGTGTTACATTGCACACTACCGAAAACAGCAAAATTATCACACCAAAAATAAAAATCGTCTCCCAGCAATTATTTTTGTGCATCGTTACTCAATTTGATGTACAGACGCCAGCACATCAATCTACCCGAAACTGGCAAATTTTCCCAATAAGTTTGAACCTTATGTTTTAGCGATAAAGTTGAAAATCTATGAAAGAAATTTGACAGATTGTAGTAGCTTGATGTGCTCGCGACTGTACAAAATGCGTAGTTGACGGCTATGTGATGGGTCTTTTTATTCCCTGTATAATTTAGAGAATCGATTCGTTTGATGTTTTAAATGATTACATTATTCATGCCGTTCTGATAGTGTCGATTTGTTTCTTATTATAATTATTATTCGTCATTGTAGACGTGAAGAACGGCCCCGCGAGGAGCGTTCAATCCGCGAGGAGCGCGGCCCTCCCAGGGACAGAGACGACAGGCCGCGCGACGACGCGGGCGGCTGGAGGTCCGCCAACAGGGAGCCTGCCAGGGAACGGGAGCCCGAGAGGGACAGGTCGGTCAATATGAACTTTTCTTTATAAAAAAAAAACAAAATGAATTTGCGCCGTCAGACGCTCGGTTTCTTCTATTAATAAACAAGCCACAATCAAACTGTAGTCAAATGATTTTATTGGTTGTAGTTATTTCATTCAACAAATCACAGAGCTAGCATGAGGTTGACAATATGTTAGCTTCTATTTTTAACGCGCTTTTATTAGTTTCACTTCTAATTTGTGTTGACAGCCTTTCAAAAACCGAGTGATAGTATGGTCTTTACCCAGAATAATGTTCCAGATCAGGACAACCTTTCGTACGCGATATCACTCTTTATAATTATAATAGCAGCTGTTTGTTATTAGCTGTTTATTTATCTGTACTGAGCATAAACAAAATACAATTTTGATGTAGTTTTTGTAATCTTGAACTATATTTTTTTATTACCCCAGGCCCCGCTACGCCGGGCGCTCGAGCGGCCCCGAGGGCGGCAGCTGGCGCCGCGGGCCCGCAGAGCCGCCGCCCGCGCCCGCAGTAAGTACACAACGCATTTTGCTTAACAACAGAAGGCCTATTCTCGTAATTTAAAACGTTCAAAATCTAGTCGCAGTCTCATCTCGGCGACAAACAAATGTCAAAAACCTGTAAAAATGTAGGGAAATGGGAGGTATTTTTGACAGAGTAAGATAGATCAGACTGCGAAGGTTCTTAAAATTAAGGGAATTGTCCCTCAGGAGTAACTCATTTAAAACTCATAACATTATGACATGTTTCGTTTACTTTCACCAAAGTGTGCTGAAGCCACGACCTTGCCGCCACAAATACTTTTTGCGATACTTTTTCATGAGAAATTGTATTGCAAAAAAGTATATCGTTACAGTTCGTGCCATAGGTTACCGTATGGACGTTAACCTGTGGCCCGAATTGCAATGGTGGTGTGTCGAATCAGCGTAAACGCGTTATGAACACAGGGTGCTTGCTTACTCTCGAATATAATTCCTATAGATCGACATTGGTCAAACGTCAGTTGGTTGAGTTAAACACAATTCGAATGATTGACTGACAATTATTCCAATGTCGATCTATCGGAATTATATTCGAGAGTAAGCACCCTGATAGTATTCATAACGCACGTTTTGTATTCGTACTCAATTTGATTAGCTGTCAGTTTCAGTAAAATCAACCTACAAAGAAAGTAAATAAGACTTACTTTTAATTAACTTACTATCTACTTCGCCAACAGGAGCGCTCATCCACCTGGCGGTCTAAGGACGCGCCGCGTGAGGACCGCTTCCGTGACGCGCCGCGTGACCGCGACCGCGGCGACCGTGACGGGGCGTTCCGAGACCGCGACCGCTTCCCGCCCAGAGACCGGTGAGCGAAACATACAGTTGTTATTCAACATTTGTCTTTGGTTTCTAAAATTCTAATACATTCAGAGGTGTGGTACGAAATGCGGGCTAACTCCCACGCAAAAACGTTTACGCATTTGTGTTAAAGGAATTATTATTATTATTGGTTGACTAATCACAATGTCTTATATGAAATTTCGCTTGTAGATAGAGGATGTTAGTAAAGGTACGGGGCTCTAAAGCGTAACAACTTAACAAGAATTGAAGAAAGATGTATACTCGATTTAACTTTAAATTCAGTCACAGAAATTCAATTTAGACTTTTAAAAATTACTATTTCGGAATGTCAGTCTTATTCGAACATACTAATAAAAAATTATTTCCACAGCGATGGTCCTCGCCGCGATGACCGCGACGGCCCACGTCGTGACGACCGCGACGGCCCACGTCGTGACGACCGCGACGGCCCACGTCGTGACGACCGCGACGGCCCGCGGCGTGACGACCGCGACGGCCCGCGGCGTGACGACCGCGACGCCGGGCCGCGGCGCGACGACCGCGACGCACCGCGACGTGACGATCGGGACAGAGACGGACCGCGTCGCGCTCCGCCGCGTCGTGAGGAGAAACGTAAGTATTTCTACTTTACTCATTAGACTTTGTACACATACATTGAAGTTAAAAGCCGGGTCACACCGGATGCGTAGCGTGACATGATGTGCGACGTGACGTGCGCACGCGCGTGCGAGCCCTGTCACACCGGCCGAGACCGGCGCAGCACACGTCGCGCGCGCACGCAACACGTCACGCAGGTAACTGCTGCACGCGCGTGCGAGCCACCTTGTCGGCAGCCATATTGAGTTGAGAGCATTTGGCGAAACTATGTTAGACAACAGCAGTTCTTCTGATGAAGAAGCGTTATTGTTGCTACTATGCCAAAAATCTTCTGCAGCTACAAAGAGACTGGGTCCATGATATTACACACACACAGTACACTCATATTTGCGAACTATTTCTATAACTTTTCCTTTAAAATTGTCTTCATTGCGAAAAAATCACACTCGTAAACTGTATTCTGTTTGTAAATAAATACAACGTACGCGCGTGCGCACGTGCAGTAATGACCGCTGCGTGTATATACGTGCCCGGTCTGGCATCTAACAGGGAGCGCCCTATAATACATCGTCATCACTGCAGGCGCGTGTGCGACGTTGGCGTTCCGCTACACACGCGCGTGGACTCAGTTTGTGAGTAGATGCGGCTCTGCGTGCGTGGGTCACGGACGTGCACACGTCACGCATCTGGTCTGGCATCTTTCTTACAGTTTCATACATTACAACTGGTGCGTGCACGCGTCACGTCACGCCACGCATCTGGTGTGCTTCGCCCTTTAGTCTCAATGGGCTCTGAGCAAGAGGCCAGTTGGTTAGTCAGTTCAGTTGAAAGTTCATTATTTATACAATACCTTTAATTAAAACGGTTAGTTCAAACTAATAACAATAATTAAAAACATCAAACAACTATAAGAGAAAATTGATTGAAGGATTGAGGTTCATCAAAAAATTAACAACACTCATGAATCTCTCTCACAGTACTTCTGACATCCCAACAAAATCTTCGCCCATTCATTCGCAGAAAAATCGTATGTTGTTCATATACTCGCCTTGTGTATGTGTGTGATGTTGCTGGAAGGAGCAACTGCCATTTGGACTTGCATCTACCAAGCTCAAAGTATTATCTCACATACGAGTTTATCCAAATAAACTGTAGCTGTAGTCAAACTTGTCAATGACATTCCATTTGATGTCTATAAGTACCGAAAGTATTTACTTTTAGTGTAATGCCCCGTAGAAGATGGCGGGAGGAGCTGGACAAAACAAACGACATGTGGTCCACTTTAGACCTGGGTCGAAAGAACTGGAAGTCACGGGGAGGCTCCTTTCTCCAGCAGTGGGATGGTGCAGGCTAACAGTAACAGTAATGCCAGCCTGCAATTGTCCCACTACAGAGCAAATAATTATCTCTTCTCATACAAGGAATGAATGAGCGTTTTCAGGGATTTCAGACCGATTTTAATACAGATTTTCTCTGTTTTAATAAGATGTTATATTTCGTTGATGTAGATTTTCTACTTGAGGTGTACTCCTCTATCTATGCGACCCATAACCGCAACTGTAGCAGATATAAAAGAAAAGAAAGAAAGAAAAATGCGTTTATTGGCATTACAGCAAAATAAATACACCTTAAAACTATAAAAACAGAAAACAAAGATTATAATATCAAAATGGCCTCAGCTCAGCATAATATCAGATGACAACATAAGGTGTACCACATGACGCTGATTTTCAGCTGCAACCCACGAGAACCATACGCTCGAACAACAAACACATAGGGAAGTGTGTGTTCGTTATAATAAATTAAGAGAATTTAAATGTGATAGAAAAGCTCACACAAAATCGAGTAAAATGTTGACATACATGTGTGTGTATATTGCAACAGCTTTATACAACAGTAGACCTGTCCTGCTAAGAAGATTATGGCCAGCAGAAGACACATTTCTTACTCCATATTTTGTTTCAGCCCGCGACCCTGACGGCGATGACTGGCAACCCGTCACCAGACGCTAAACAAGCGAGCGTCGCCCTACCCACATTTAACTCTTTGTATTCATTTGTAATTATGTATTACGTATTTACTTTGTCACGAGTTCAGCAGGCTACCGTTTTATTACATGTATTATAGACATAGAGCACATCGTAACTCCGGTTTTGAAAAATATTTAAGACGACAAACAGCCTTGTCTTGAGAACTCGAGAAATCGTTTCATACTAATTTCACTATTGACTTATTAAATGAAATCCTCGACCATACCACTCGGTAATAGCATTTACACCTTCGAAATTGTGTAACACCATCTTTGCACGGTAAAAAATTACCCTATACAAACTGTGCCCACACGACGGCAGGCTGAATTGTGAAAGCAGGTTATATGATGTCCTGCTGCGCTACTTACTTTCACATAGATTAATAATAGCAAACATGTTTCAAATGATATCCGGAACTGTATTTGCATATTATATGCAGGGTTTGCCAAAAACAAAGTTAATATTAAAAGTGTAAACTGAGAGATTACGAAAGTATATCTTTGTGGTTCTAAAGATCAATTTCTATCTCAAATATATTTTTAATAGAACATCGTATTGGTCGGTAATGAAATGATGGCTTGGAAATTTTAGGTTTTTTTTTGTTGTATTTGCAATGCTGGTTCATTCTATATTTTTCATTGTACTCTGCTGAACTCAATTTTTGTGGCACCAATATAAGTTACAGTTTGACATTGTATTATTTTAAAGCGCAAGTGTAACGCGCTAATGTAATCCTTATCGTATACGGGATAAGGGCTTATTTACTATACACATGAGAGGATGCGAATCCACGCCCTTTTTAACCAACTTCAAAAGGACGGAGGTTATGCGTTCGACGCGTACTTTTGAAACACTTGACGTAAATAAGTATTTTTTTCATATATTTTGTTTATATAAAACAGCTTCAGAACCATGTTTTGAGTAGATAGTAACTATTAGTTCTGTTTTAATTCAAAATATATTTTATTTTCTACAACACTTGCTTTTTTTTTCTTGTTGATGGTACAGACGCGGTCGGAATTCTCTCGTTGACATCAAATGCTTTTTGGTTTCCAAGTTTGCCCAATATTGCGAAGAACAAGCTTTATAGCTACGTTTGGCACGACACAAGAATCGTATAGAAAAGTACTTATCTAAACTGCACATACGAAAGAATCGTAGTGTAAAAACACTTGTCACAAAAAGTGTCTCAAACTCGAAACAAGTGACAATTTTCAATAATGATAACAGAAAGATGATGCAAAATGATAAAGAGTCCCTAGAAGATAAACATTTACGTGACTACTGACTTTGAAAACTCGTATTCAGCCACCATCGGCGAAGAAAATACAGTTCGTTCACAGTAAATTTACCTCTAACAGCAGTAACCTAACTGCATCCTTATTGTGACGAGAATAAAGATCAAAATGAATTTGACAGACTTGTCAATGGTAACAACGCAACAGCAACCTTATCACAATGAGAATAAAGATCACTGTGATTGGGAAAGTAATGCTAAGTCAGAGGTAAACACTCTACAAGCCGAATTTGCTATGCTCTGGAATATTCATGATGAACTGTGTCTTGTCTAAACCACGCTCCAATACAATAGTTAAAATGTATTTACAAAATCAAAGTGTCTTACAGATAAATTAATACTTGCTCCTAATTGGAACGTACTGGTGCCTCAATGCCTATAGTTACATGCTGTATAATGCTTTGTCTACTTCTATAGTCAATAAATCACTGAATCGGGATTTTGGTTTTATTTCTTCTACAACACTTTTAAATATAACGCCACGGCTGTATTCCCCAAAGGGTTAGGCAGAAGTGTACCTATAGTGCAGACGCAAACACATGAAGCTACTACAATCTGTCAAATTTCTTTAATAGATTTTCAACTTTATCGCTAAATCAAAAGGTTCAAAGTTGATTGGGAAAATTTGACAGTTTCGGGTAGGTTGATGTGTTGGCGTCTGTACATCCACATTTCGCCAGTTATGTTAAAGACCTATGTAACAGAGGGCGAGCCTATTGCCATCAACCGGACACAATAAAAACTCCAACAAGAAATACCCTAATTAACTGACTTTAAAAAAGGAGGAGGTTATGCGTCCGACAAGATTTTTTTTTCATAGTCCTATGTACTGTATACCGATTTCTCCGTAATTACTGAGCCGATTTACGTGATTCTTTTTGTTTATTTGGTAGAGAAAGCCAAGGCGTTGGCCATTCGTGAATTTGTGTGGGGCACCTAGGCACCTACCACAACAAATTAGGGAAAATAACTAAAGTTTCGAAAATCGGTGTCTTTACATTTGTTTCATTTTTTGAAGACAGTTCTTTTTTTTTGTAAGAAGTTTTTTAAAAGCCCCGTTTTCATTAGGAAACAAGTTGTTCAACAGATTTTCAACATGTTTTCGTGTCACGGGAAACATGTTGAAATGTTGCTGGCAACATGCTAATGTCCCGTTTTCATCGATCAAATTATGCAATTTATTGAAGCATATAGGTAACTTTAAGATTGGTCGCTATACTAGAAAAAACAAGCGTATTCCAAGCAACAAATTAATGTTGACATTTAAACTTGATCTATAATACTGCAGTACTAAACCAGCTAAGTTACTTTTAGTCATTGTTGCCTAAACCCAGTCTACATTGCAACAGCAATAAGATATCTAAATAGGTAGGTTGTACCTATTATAGTTGCGCTCCATTTGAAGTAAAACCAGTCGGTGAACCTTGGCTTATGCAAAATTCATAGATACTTCGATTTAGATAGTATATTGAGAAAGACCTATTACTTTCCAATTGATACACGTTTTGACGTGGATTTGCGAACACCAGCCCGACGTCACCCACTGCTGGCCTTTGTTTTCTTGTGTCAATCTCCACGCTCCTGTGCCAGCCTCATCCAGGTTCTACCCGCGATGGTAACAGTGGTAACAATATCGTCATATCGTCACTCGGTCACTGCCTTAGGGACTACTCACACTTTCTATGGGCATAAGCTGAATAAGTGTAAGTAATCCCTTACTCCACCTGCTATCACTGTGCGTCTGCGCCTTGCCAAGTGTTAAGTATTACGGCTACCTAGCATGTACTTCTACTCATGGTCTACAGAGCACCGAAGAAAAAATGTACGGAAAGTAAATGATCATTATTTACTAGGTACCTATTTCAGTCACATTCCTAAAACTAATTTGAGATGAACTCAGGTGTCACGTGGCACCATAATATTGTTTCGAACTCGACCTGGGGACGTTGAACCGAGTTATTTCTACGGTAAAAATATGCCAATTTGTGCACAAACAGACTGAAGAGTTGGTATTCAAGTCAATAATCTTGTGATATCTCTCTGGTCATCCAGCTTAGTTGGATATAATTGGGTACCTTAGCATTTTAGCTGTAGGTACGGAATCATCATCATTGGCAACCTTGTTTCACCCAGCGTAGCAGCCTATAATGTTCCCACCGCTGGAACACAGGCATCCTCTCTTCGAAAGAGGAGTGTGTTATTTTCTTCCACGCGGACCCAGCGGGTTGGTAGATGTTACATGCCTTCGATTTTTTTATTCTAGGATATGCCGGTTTCCTCACGATGTTTTCCTTTACCGTTTGGAGGGCAGTGTTCCATCCATTGCCTAGTATTATAGGCCTCCTCCATTACGGAATAATTTACAAAATATCAGACCTAAGTTGTATACTGTATGTTGTATGGTCGTAAGTCATCGATATCCGTGTCGTAAGTCGTAACGCGTTTGTATCGATTAAGTTGCTTAATCTCGTAATGCGTACTAAAGGAGGTTGGAGGAAATTATATTGAATCAACATCCGCCCATGTGGTATAGAGATAGATTGGTTTTTAAAGCGAATTATAGCGAGTCCTATTGCATTGCACATGAATTATATAGACTGATATAAAAAAAAAAAAAAAATGATATAAAAAAAAACGTTTATTATTAAATAATTAATAATCACCAATCATCAACAACAAGTTGTTTTCCGACTCTCATAATATAGCTAGAACTTCCGAGACAACGCATCTTTTTAGAGAGCGGTTTTCTTCGAACCGTCTTCCGTTAAAAACAGAAAATCGTTGAATTTGGCTTGTCTTGCTCCGGCGAATTAAATTTTTTGGCACTAACTTTGCTCCATGGTGGGACTCATCATTCTAAATATCACGGAGGTACGTCGTCTGTAATCGGCCCTAGTCACTGACCTCTATTAAATACAGGTCAGTGGCCCTAGTGGATAAGACAGAAATTAAAACATAAGAATAACTAGCAGGGGATCCGACCGGAATAAATCCCCGCGATCGCGAAAGAAGCACTAGGTATACACAGTCGGTCAAACCTAGATTCATCTCAAGAGTTATTAATCTGACTCCTCCATCTCCTCAAACTTCAAATCTATTGATTTTGTAGATGAAGACCTTTGCGACTGAACATCGTAATTTGAATCCTGATGTGCAGAGGGGCTTACAGCTCTGAAATGTTCTTTCGATTTATATGGCTTGCTCTGCCTTGGATGTTTGTCATACGCCCCTATTTCAGCTTTATACAAAATGTTATTTATGTGGTACTGGGCCGTAGATCGAGCGTATGAATTCCCAATTTTCTTCAGCTTCATCGCTACTAGCTCTCCGTATGTTGTGTATTCGTCTCTTTCTTGAGAGCCGTGGTCCCTTTGTTTTGTAATTATTCTATCTTTGAGAGCCGGCTTCTCTATCCTTAGAGCATCGCCCTGCAGATTTGGTTTGCTGCTTTGTTCCTCACGGTGCTGGTCCACCGAAACGAAACAAGGAGGTCTTTTCCGAATCTAAAAAAAAGTATTTTTTTAAAGTTAGTGCGACAAAATTTTGAACGGCAATAAAGCGTGTGTCGTTGCGCTACTCCTGCATTGAATGTGTAGGCGTGTAGGTGTAGTCTGTGAGTCAGAAGTTGTAGAAAATGTTTAGTAAACAATGTGAATTGTATAGTGGGCTTGCAGAATTCACTATGCATCTGCTGCAACAAATTAAAATGGGAGCATTTTATTGCATGGAGCTGGAGCTGACGTCTCGGCGATACGCTTGTCAACTGACGAACGTGCTCTTTGAGCCTTGACCCCTGACCTATCACTGGAAATTTGGCCGAAGTAGCGGCTAATCATTGAATCAAAAAAACTGTATAGAAGAGCGCTCTCCAGTTCCACACCGTAACCAACAGTCGAATCTTCAGAGTAGGTATTATGATGACCCACGTCCGGCCATCCGATTTAGTTGAAATTTTGCACACCTTAGCAGTTCCGTAATAGCAATACCTACATTATTTTGATGATGTAAACCGAATCAAATAAATCAATCCATTACTTATACTGCTTTCGTGGACATTAGAATGTTTGTCAACATTTGTATGATTGTATCCGTCACACAAAGATGTTTTCAATTTGTTATCTACTAACATCGACAGCATTACAAGTGCATAAACATGAAGTGAGTTAAGACCCATTTTGTTGTAGCATCTTAGACATCTGGTTTTGCATGATCATGATTCTGTTTGAGCACATTTGCCTGACATAGGTAACCTACATTGGTGATATGTTTGCGATAACATCCCGAAATTGAAGTACGTATGTTCACACGGCTACACATCAAGCTATACATTTCCAGTTGTAGCTGACCTCGCATTGTAAAGGTTTTTCGTACAATCAGAAGTCAGCGTATACTGGTTATTTATAGCTTGATGTGTAGCCGTGCGTACCTTTTTACCTAGGCACTTAAGTTGTTCAATTTCGGATTTTCGTCAATGCCAATGGATAAAATGTAATCTTACCTTGTGTGATACAGCTAGTTGTCGTGACTTCAGAAACGACAACCTCTGGAAGGCAAACCATCTACTATTACGTTTCGTAAATAGTTCTCTTCGGTACTGGCTCATAAGCATTCTCATTTTCCTTTCCACCGTACTGACGTCTGTTTCCATCGCACTTGCTATTTCGAGCCAAGATTCTTGTCTTTTGTCTTTATCTCTATAATGTTCCGATGAAATATCCCACAGCTCAGGTTTTTCTTCAAACATTCTGATTAGATCGAAAACTAACTCGTTGTTCCAATAGAAAGTGGTCATGTTTACAACAAATTACAACAGCGGAAAACAAATGACAACACGTGCACGCTGTGCGGCGATATTCACGAACTAAACCGGCAGAACCGCCCCTTCTTGCTCGCGACAGTCTCGTAAAGTGAGACAGCGATACGCAAGCTATGCGTGTGCGAAAAAATAGAATTTGTTTGTGCCAGACATTCCAGTTTATCGACAAGTTTGTAAACGTTTTGTACAATGTTGTAAAACGCTTCGGATTCAACAACCTTGTAAAGTTAGATACATTCTGTGTTATGAATTATGACTACCTATACATTCGACTCATAGAGTGATTCGACTGAAATTAAATGTACATAGCGGACACACCACCGATTTGTTAAATCCAAAATACTTTGTGTTTTTGATGTTTAGGTTATTTATAATCGAATCCTGCAAGACGTTTATTTATAGACCGTACACGATTATACGAAATACCTATCAATTGTTAAGTAGGTACGCGAATCCGGGGGCTTCAATCTCTATGTGTACAGGGTCAAATTAAATTAGTTATCGAAACTCTGCAGACGTGACGGTTATCGATTTCTAAATATAACGCATGTTTAATAGAATACTGACCTAACTCAAATCAGACGATTTTCGGGATATCGCAAAACAGGATCTTGCCTGAGGACATATCCTACTAAACTTGAAAATTTAAAAAGTGATTGTATGAAAACACACAATAGTGCCGAAACGCGAGTGTCACAAGACCGAGGTAGGTCATCATCATCATCTGCCTAGCCTTTTCCCAACTATATTGGGTAGGGAAATGACAAAACTCAAGTAAGGTCCAGTGGGATTTCGAGCAGGAAAGCCGATCTACTTATTAAATACTAGCAGCGCCCCGCGGTTTCACCCGCGTTAGTTTCGATCCCGTGGGAATATCGGAATAAAAAGTAGCCTATGTGTTAATCTTGGTTATAAACTATCTGTGTACCAAATTTCATCCAAATCCGTTCAGGAGTTTTTGCGTGATTGAGCAACAAACATCCAAATATGTTCACAAGCTTTCACATTTATAATATTATAGTAGGATACTGTAAAAATTTCACAGTGAAAACTTTGATGAAGCGAGCTTGAAGCGATTTGCCATTCCACCTCATGCTAGGAATTGACACTATTGACAGCTCACTTCACCTGAGTTTTCACGGTGACATTTTTACAGAGTAGGTCGAGCGCACTTTGATTTTACTTTGCTAAGTAGGTAAAGCAAGCGAATAGAGTCTGACCAACGAAAGCTGACCAAGAAAAAAGGCGGCAATTTAAAAAAAACCAAGAGCTGTTACCCTGGCTATACACTGCGTAAACGCAATTGATACAATTTATTATTCATTGCGAATTTATTGATTTATTGACATTGACAATTAGGATTGGCAGTCCTAAAATGTCTATTACTGCACTTTGGGCTCAGGTGGGCAGAATAAAATGCACTGCCCAGTGAAGCAGTGGTGGCCCAGTGGCAGATAACGGATTAACTTACGAGTTGTAGGTCGTTAGATTCGAATCCAAACAGGCACTTTACTTTGTGTAAATTATTTCATCAGAACTGCTCTCACAACGATGAAGGAAAACATCCTGAGGAAATCTAGAACCAAAAATTCGAAGACATTGTGACATCTACCAACCCGCGCACTGGGCCCGTGTTATGTATTATAACGGCTTATGGACCACTCCCTCTCACCAAGAGAAGGCCTGTGTCCCAGCAGTGGGAATGTTATAGGCTAATAATGCTATGCTTTACTGCCCTACAGCTAAACTACACCGATGACAGTTAGGTACCTACTCAAACACGGTCATTACGGAGACCTACCGTTAGGTCCCAGCTAATTAAGGGCAATGTTATCTCCACAGAACATAAAATATCTGTTTTGTGGTTATCTTCATCGTTAAACACAATACAAGCTCTACTAGTTCTACCACGTAAAGAACTATACGAAATAATCTTAAAACTGCACACCGTCCCCAACATAGTTGGGACAAGGCTAGTCAGATGAGTGTATCACTGAGATGAGATTGTGACTAGATGGGGAATTGACCTTCGGGATTCGAACCCTATCACTACTGTCCAGCCATTTATTAACAGTAATTTCAGTCCCTTTTTTTAAATATATTTTTGCTTTTGTCACAATATACTTTAAATCCATCAACCAAACTTTAAACTACTGTTCTGTAGAGGTACAGGTGCAATGACCGTTACCTACCTCAATCTTCCGATCCTTATCATAAATATGCAGCACTTATCACAACACAACAATAATTATGTAAGGAGTCGTCAACTACAGTACCTAATACCTAGCAACCAATAGGCAGGCTTAAATCGCGGTCGTTTGAGAAAGTTTATTTTTTTTTAAACCGTCGCGCGCCAGTCGCCGATCCGCCATCATACCGCGCGCATGCGCGTTCCCTGTCAAAAACAAAACCGGTTCCGTAATATCAACATAGTACCTACTAAAATTCTTTTGAAGAAAGTCTCTGTGTTCAGTGATTTATTTTGATGTCTATCTGAGGAATATTGGAAATTTTCAAAATGAATGTAAGTGGTTTTTCTTACTTTCTTATTTTCAATTTTTCACTATTGTTTATTATTCAGTATGATTTTTATTGCACTGGCTGTGATTGTTGTGCCGTGCCATATTGCCTCGAAGTCTGATTTAATTGCTCCGTTCTGTATTCAAAAATAATTTGAGTGGAAATCCTTGTGCTATAACAACCTACAATTACAATTTTCATAATAAGCGAGGCACTTTTAAAAGATTTTTGTGAGTAAAAATAATTTTGCAAAGTTAAAGAAACATGCATTTCTTTAACTTTGAAAATTCAGTAACAATTTTTTATGCAGAATTCGATCTAGTAATTGAAGTAAACTTCAAGTAATCAATAAAAGAAAATGAGTGCTGCTGCACAGGGGCCGTTGCACTATAAAGTTGTTTACTGTGAAGTTGTGAACCAACTGGTCCCATTCAGAAAATAACAACTTAACTATGCACGGTAAAGTAACAGGTTCCATTCCTAAAGATACAAAAAAAAAATTGTTTGTGTAGTACCTAAGCTTAACAAAATGTATTTATTTTTATTTACCTCGAAGCGACAAAAAATACGTTGCGTAGGTATTTCTAGGTCATTCTTCTATGCAAATTATTTACGGTCTTTATATCAAAGAAAATGAAAAGATTTCGCGGTATTTTTATTAGAATTTTATTAATAGAGCAAGACTACAAAATATGTAAATGTAAACAAGTGATTTATCAATTAATCATTCCATTGTATTATATTAGAAACTAAATAAAAAATAACTTTTGCCTTTCTGGCTTACGACAGTGCCAAAGACCATTATGTCCATCCACCACTGTCCAGAAGCGGCAGTCACAGATTTATATATCTACCTATACCTATATTTTTTAACTTTTAATGTTTTACTGCTGGGCAATGGGCTTCCATATAGCTTTCCATTGTTTTTTGTGCTTCACGTAAGTACTCCGACCATTCCCCGTAAACACATTTCGTCACGCCAGCATTTCAAACCTCCCTCGGCAACAAATATTCAAATAATATTATTTGAATATATTTATCTCACCAGAACACCAGGAAACCTCTAAAAGGAAGGATGGGAATGTAAAAATGCTGAATCAAACACATTTCCTAACTTTCGACACAGACCATGTTTCGAATAACATTTAACATTATTGTCAAAAGCTAGTGAAAGTATTCGCTAGAAAACGACTCTGCGCGTCGTATGTTTAACTTACTTTTACAAAATAATTGTCACTACACTGACTAGGAAAATATCTCTTTAGAATTTTCGCGAACGATTCGTCTGGCGAACTGTTTTGTTCGGAATTGCAAGACGCGTCAGCTCTGACAGACCGGCCGCAGACAGAGTTTCCTCAGAAAACTTTACAAAGAAATAACAAAAATAAAACACAGTTCAGGGAACTGTTAAATTTTATTTGATTTTACCGCTGTGAAATCAAATAAAATTTAAAAAAATTCCGGAGAGAAGAGAACGTGAAGACTCAAGAGAGAGAAGGGTCTCTCTCTTCACGTTCTCTTCTCTCCGGAATTTTTTTAGAACAAGAAAACGTAATCTTAAAAATTAGCGGAATGGAACAGAACTGTTTAGCCATAGCAGCTGACTCAAACATGAGGTTGTTTTCATAATAATCTCTCTAAGCGACAATGTCAACAACAAATTGATTTTACCTCAGGATTTTGCGAAAATATTCGTATATACGTACTTACCTGCTCATTGCCAAGTGATGCTAATTTTTAAACATACTCAGCCGTCCTTTACGATGGTTACGGATAGTCCAGAAAATCTGACAAGCAGTCTTATCTAGACTGGGCGCCGACACCAAAGAGAATGTAAACACTAGCGTGCCCGTGCCGACCTCAACATAGTTGAGGAAAGGCTAGACTGATGTAAGATGTTGATGATGATTCTACCGCCCTTTAGAAGTCTAAAATGTTTCAAGACAGACCTTTCTTTGTATTCCCAGAAGCCAGTAAAAACAAGTGCCTGTCGCAAGATGTGTTTGAGAAGCATTTCTAATCGTTTGTAGTTATTTAAATATGTCACCTGTCAGTAAATATAGGGATGTGTGTAAAAACTGACCAGCTGCAAGTCTAGAACAATTTGCAAGGAGATCACAGGGCACTGAGCATAAAATACTCATACCTCTGAAGGTATGTCGAGTATTTTATGCTCGAGCAGTGCCCTTTATTGTACCTATTCATTTGAACTGTGAAAAGACGTAAAGCTTACCTACTTTGACATCCGCATTTCATTCTTCAACTGTCGCTGAAAACCAGTGTTGAGTGGCTCTGTCTCGAATAGTGTCACAGCCTTATGCTGAGCGATGACCGTTTTGCGTGGATCTAATGCATATTTTCCCCCAATTTGTGCAGGTCTTACTGAAACTTCTATAACACCTTCTTCATCAGTCGCATTTTATCCCGCTGATGCTGGCAATTGACACTATTGACAGCTCACTTCAATCTCAGTTCACCCTTCACCAAAATTTTTACGGTGTGTTTTTTACAGAATAGAACGGAAGCTCTTATAGGGTGTTTCACGATCCCCAATCTGGCTGCCTTTAGCTAGAGGTGCCTATACATTGCAGTAAACGCTATATTAAGCTGATGTAACCCTTCCATGTAACTGACAGCTGTGCTGCTGGGGAGTTTGTTACTTCTTCCAAGCTGAAGCACTACGAAGTGGTCAAGGGCGGGCGTTTTGTGGGACTGTTTTATGCAATTTTGACGTTCAAAAAGTTCTGATTCTCAGCCTAGTTTCAATAAATGACTTTTGGATTATTTATTTTGTTTTTGATAGGTAGTGGAGGCGTCATCGTATGGTTGAATTAAAGAATGCGCAGAAGCATCAAATTAGCAATAACCCATCTCTCTGCTATCAAACCACTAACTGTGGTTGTGCAAATTGTGTGACCAATAAAAAAATAATATGGTGTTAAATCGATCAACGGTAACATACTCTCACATAAATAAACCATTAAAACAGTGTACTTCTTTCTTAACATTAACCATACAAACTTTCACACGCCTTAAATTACCTCTATCGACCGCCTCGCTCCGGCCATTTTTATTTTTATAAACGAATATCATCAGACCACTCTGTTACGAAGTACACGCAATGTTTTCTATCCATTACACCAATTTCATGGCTATAATGTATCAGAGCCGTTGATAAAATGCAATGGAATGTGTTGAGAACTTTCTTTTGAAGTTTCTGTTGGGTGAGGTAATGGCGGTGGTGAGAATTTGCCATATTGTTTGAACTAATGGCGGAAAACAGGTCACTGGGGCAGGGACAACCCTCTTGATTTCAAGACAAACGACTGTTACCGTTCTTAGTCCCACCAGCCGGTAGTCGAATATTGATTGAGATTTCAAGACGGTGCGTGTTTGGTGTTTTAATATGGTACCTATCCGTGCTGACAGCACAGCAGGGCATCTACTCTCTAAGCACGAAATCCGTAGATTCGGCCAAATTTACGGGCGTTACCTACTCCTTATCACCTTCGGTCATAAGATTAGTTTGGGGTCCAAACTAAGTAGAATGACAACTCGATTTGACAGCTGCCCGAAATGTTTTTGCCCATCCGAAAAAGTTAATAAATCAGGAACAGAGTCATTCCGTAGTATCCACTTCTATCGGACCAAAGACATTAAATTATTTACTACCTTAAATCTCTTTGTTTCGGACAGACTCGTATCTTCGTTGACGGACTAGAGAGTAGGCCCCCTGCAGAATCTTTGCTGCTGTCAGCTGAATTATTCGATGTGATAAACATCATTTTACGTGATGACATTCATCACGTAAAATGAAAACAAAGTTAAAGCACGTATTGTTGGATTAAGTACCTACCTAGTTATGTGACAAAAAAATACAAAAACCAAGAACAAAAAAAATGTAACGTAACTGTGTGGACGTACCCTTTGCGATAGGTTTTTATCGGGATGGTCGGTTGGGTTTACCCAATGGCTATACGGTTTACCCTTTGCAATAGGTTTTCAATTCTTTAAGGTGGTAATTTCTAGGATGTAGGTTACCTACCCAATGGTTATGCTATTGGCCAATACATTGGTTCATTAGCTATTGGCAAAGTAACTATTATGTTATCAACTAAAACCAACTAAGTATAGCAATTCTATGCGGTCTAACTTCATGATGTATTAATTCTACTAACCCCTAACCGTAACAGCTTACAATGCTTAGAACTTTTTCAACAATTAATTGATTTGAATGGGGTTGCGGTTGGTTGACTCTTCACGTGACCAGAGGGCTGGCCTATTTTTAGCCCAAAAAATCAGCATTGCCATCCAACGTGGTAATGCTGCCAGCCTTTTGGGAACTTATCCCATTGACAGCGAGTCAGCGATGCGGACGAATTTTTTGATGCTCAATGAGCTCCTGCCTTTTTCTTTAATTTTTTATTACCTATAACTTGCATATAATATTTGTAAGTGTTGGTTATTTCCAGAATAGGTACCTACTTATTTTAGAATTCTCATGATCTGTCCAATCGTTAGGCTACACTTTCTGAACGATTTAGAAGTGTGACGCGTTTTTTAGCTATGCTAACAGTTAAAGGCGTTTTCCTGTTGCCTATAAATAAATATTCATTATTACTATATTTTAACTGTGAACTCTGGTGACCTGTATTTAGATTCTGAGAAATCTAAGTACCTACTTCACATGCATTTCAATCGATTGGTACCAAGCTGTCAGTACTGACCACAATGAGTCATTGGCTTCGTCAGACTTATTGTCTGTCTACTGCACCGGAAAAAGTGCCTATATAATAACATTCTTATCGGTCCTTTTTATCGTTATAACGGTACTTGCTCGGAGCGAGATCTCGGAAAAAAAACAGTGGCACTCCGGGAGTGCTGACAGAAGTGAAAACAAAACACAAACAGAATACTTTGCCATCACTCACTTACATAACGGATAAACATTAAAACCGAGACATCCCAAAGATAGCCGAACACATCCCGGTGTCGCTTACGGTAACAGTGGCGCGAGTTCAATGGTTTTTTCCCATCTCAAAAAATGCCCCTTCAAAAAATACCTTTTAGACCCTAGATCAAACCAAACGCACTGTTTCGTGCTGTTTCTAACAAAAGTCGTAACTGTTCTACTTGTGATCGAACAACTAACAAAAATAATCGAAGAACAATTCAAATTTCGAACAGCGTAGTCTCTTAGAAAGATTTTGACAATTCTAATTGGCGCGAAAACGCGCTCTGTGTGTAACAGATAAAACAATCTCAGGCTTTGCAGCTTGAAGTTACCAAAAACTAAAGAGAAATATTCTCGCAGCGTCATGGTTCAGTTTTGCTAAGCAAAGAGGTGCACGACTGCAGTGCAAAACAACACAAAAACATTATTACGAGTTACGACGTAAACTATGTAAGACTTGCACTGATAACACTCTACATTACCTATATGGTACACAACACAAAAAAGAAAAAAGTAAAGATTAGCTCATAACTTAGCTTCCTGGAGACCGAAGCAAATCAATCAGCATTATACAATGAGTAATAAGTATGCAACTAAGCAAAAAACACTATAATTTGGGAAGTGAATGCTTCAAACGCAATGAAGTGTGAACCTGAGAACTATTAGTCGTAATTTTAAATGGTTAGTTCTCATATAGTGGATTCTGTTTGTCTGACCGTTGTCGAATTTACAGGGACATGACTTCTTCTACTTTGTCCTGGCCGTTTTTAAGTGGAGTTTGTGTGATCAACGATTTCGCTCATTTTATAAAGAAACTTCTAAAGAGACAGAAATATGCTTCAATTTTAAAACACCTCTTACTGCATTGTAATCTTTTTTTCTCAAGCCTAAATTGGACGCCGCAGCGTGTTTAACATAACCTTGTCACTAAGTTACTCAACAGAAGGGAAATTGAAACAGGCTTTGGTGATGTAATATTATTCAATGTACTTTTTTAATCGATATAATTTATTGTTATCTACACTAATATTATTCTGTTAAAAATTTTATTCTGTGGTGCTCAAAAACTTTTTGATTGACTCAGATTTTTCCGCGCATAACGGGATAACCTGTCAAACCAGCGTTCCTTTTTTGAGCAAAGGTAACTAATTTACCTAGCCTATATTAGTTAGCCTGTTAAGATTGCTGTGATGAATTCTATCCAAGATGTTTGCTACAGTTGCTATTACTTCGCCCACTTTGAAAACATCCGTTGCGGTACGGTGGTGGAGCGGCGCAGATGCTATTGAAATTGAAATCGTAAATGAAACCTTAATATAATGCTCCTTGTCGTGTCGCTATAGGAGAACTATGATTTAACTTTCGGCATAGGATCACCGGCATGTCCTAATACCAAAAATTTTAAGACATGTGCATGCACCAACCTGCACTGAGCCCACGTGGTGGATTACGGCTGCCAGTGTCCCAGCAGTGGGAATATTATGCTTATGCCAGAGGCTCACCTATTCCTAATTTGATTTTAAAATGGGCCTAGAACTAGATTCAATTTTGTTTTATTTTAAATTTTGACGTCCAAAAGTACCTACTTACCCTGGCTTAAGTATTTGAAATAAAATAATTTGATTTTGACTTTGGCCACTATATTTTAAAATTTCAGTTAGCAGCTTTTTTTTAAATTTACGATACGTGTTAGTTTAGTATATTTGTAATCCACAAACGGTAGCTGCTCATAATGATAAATGCACAAATTATATAGTCACGTTCACGTACGATTTGGCTGTTAATAGTGTATAAAATTTTTACCATCCATCATAAAGTTCTGACTTGATAATGTTACAAGGCTAAATAAATCGTGACTGGCTTACTTGCAGATTTTATTGTCAAACATGTTACATGAATTTTGTGGCATTTCAAATATTTTGTATTATGTCTAGGTTGTAAAGGTTATCTGCAAAAGGGAAATTTACATCATGCAGGCAGCCTAGTAGAAAAATGACAAAATTGAATATAACTGCGGCAATTCTTTTCATAAAACAATGGTATGTGCAGTTGGCGCGTAAAAGCGAGAACGTCCTCTTGAAATAAATAGCGAAAATTCAGTATTGCTTATTATTTTCTTTTAGAGCGCTTTCTACCCCATATAGATTTCATTACCCAAATGCGCCTTCAACGTCCGCTTTCTGGCCATAACTTACTTATTCGAAGGCGGTTCAGCATATTTTCTGCTTCCCTATGTTACTGCGTTCATCTCAACCATCATCATCATCATCTGCCTAACCTTTTACCAACTATGTTGGGGTCGGCTTCCAGTCTAACCGGATGCAGCTGAGTTCCAGCATTTCAACCAACCATCATCTCAACCATAAACCCGTTTTCTAGAACAGACATATCATCTCTTGGAAACGCCCCATACAGAAAAAAGTATTAACACCTTTTCAACGGGCATGGCCAATAATTAATAGCCAGTAATTTTTAGGTCCATGTCCAATGTTATGCCAGTAACATTCTGAAAAAGTGGGGAATCACTTCCAAGTACCTAAGTGAACCCAGAGAAACATAGGAATATTTAAATCTCTTCATAAGGAAATAGAGGCCGTTAAGAGACTAATTTAGATCACAGATTTCTGGTGTAAGTAGAGAAAGTTTCGCTGGGCCCACTTTTGGGCCCATAGGCCCAGTAGTAAGAATGACATATTTTGATAAGGAGACGCAAGTAAGGCATCAAGATAACTTCTGGACAATAAGTTATTGTCGTATATATACTTTACTATCTTTATGAACTTAAAAACCATTTTTAAGTTCATAAAGATAGTAAAGACGTTATGTTTGTCCAAAATCGGCCACTGTAAGGTAAGAAGGCATAGTATTTATTTATATTATTGGGCAATCAAGATAACTTTCACTGATAATGTTGGCAGACCGTATATTGTGTTGCAAAGGTTACATTGAAGAGACTTTTAATCTTAAAATCATATTAATTAAAATAAAGAGGTCAATCGTTTTCAAGATAATTAGGAGAAAGCACATACGGTGCAACACTTGTCCTATTCGAGCCCACGAATAGCTTAGCTTCTTAGAAATGGTTCCCCACCCCTATGTATACTTAGTTACCACAAGTAAAGCGCGTGTCGCTTTGTGAGATAAAAATATTGTATGAAAGAAATGATTGGTTATAAACACGGGGCGAACGTGACAAACCCAAGATAACAATTACGAATAAAAAGTACCTACATAAACGAAACTTACCTATGGGAATTGCATTTACGGATCGCGTGACGGTTTAGGTTTAGTAGATGTCAATTCTTTTCCCATGCATTTCTATGTAAGTATTGTCAATTTTGTCATATTGTGTAAAAAAACCGGCCAAGTGCGAGTTGGCCTCGCACACGAAGGGTTCCGTACCACCATACAATATTTTACACTACATATAAAATAACGGCAAAAAAATCACGTTTGTTGTATGGGAGTCCCCTTTAAATATTTATTTTATTCTGTTTTTAGTATTTGTTAGAAATACACATTCTGTGAAAATTTCAACTGTCTAGCTATCACGGTTCATGAGATACAGCCTGGTGACAGACAGACAGTGGAGTCTTAGTAATAGGGTCGCGTTTTTACCCTTTGGATACGCAATCCTAATAACGATATAGAATTCTGTTTTTGTCAGCAGAGTTTAACGCGCAACTAGCATAGATACCTACAACAGCCCGAAATGAACCTTCGGGCAGTTGCCCGCCAGACACAACACCCGTCTGGTCGAAGGATCCTCCCTTTTCTATGGAGGATAAGTGAACTTTACACCCTGTTCCTCATACCTCTATACCTACTTTAAACATAATGATGAGATAGCAAATTAGCGACCCGTTTTACGTTTAGCTATTGCCCTTGTAGGTATTTGGATCATTATGTTGTAATATTTAATTGTTCTCAGCTACTGAGCTACATGACAGTATCCATCCATACTATATTCTATACTAATATTATAAATGCGAAATAATATTATAAATGCGAAAGTGTGTCTGTCTGTCTGTTACCTCTTCACGCTTAAACCGCTGAACCGATTTAGATGATATTTGGTATAGAGATAGTTTGAGTCCCGGGAAAGGACATAGGATAGTTTTTATCCCGATATTACCACGGGATCAAAACTTATACGGGTGAAACTGTGGGGCGCTCCTATTAGTATCAATATATTACACGAGCTTTTTTGCTAGGACCCAGATCCGTCGTCACATTTTGCGTGCAGGGTTAACTTTAATATGTACGGTAAAAGTACTAGGGCAACATTAACTTTAAAGAGATCGCCAGTCATTTTGTTTTGGAGGAAACAGACGCACAATTTATTAGCGCGGTACTAAGGTCGATCACTCCTTGATCACTTCCGAATTCGAACGTGATCCGCATCCTCTATCCGATTTCTATTGTACTGCGAGCAGGCCATTGTGTTTTTTTTAATTAACTTCTTGTTTTACGGTGCTTACGAGGCACCGTAATGGTATGGCTAAAAGGTGATTAAAAGAAGGTTGTATTTGTATAGAGTGAATAATTTAAATATCTTCACATTATTAAGTAGATACTTAAAAAAAATAACTTATTCATATGGAATTTGAAGGCTGAACTTGATTTGTTTCTTTGTTAAAATCAATAGGATCGTTATGTCGGCAAATAATTCGAAAATCAAATAACCATTTGAAAAATAGTATTGTGTGTAACTAGTGTTGCCATTATCATCTCCGAAATAACTTCGTGGGAAAAATCAGCTTGAATGAATGCATCTAGATTTTAATCTTTCTGGTCTAAAAACTAGTGTGAAATTAAAACATTACGTAATTGTTCACACACATTGTCCCGCCCTAATAATCACTTGACTCTGATAATGGCTGTTTTAGTCACAAACTCACAAAATATAATAGTTCACAATTTATTAATAGTTTTATTTAGGTGCAGTAAGTACCTAATTTGTCAATTTAATTAAGTCTCGGATACAAAAAGAAACATTCATTCGGACACAAGTACAAAACTTTTTTAATCAGACTCAAAACTTCAATTCCATGAATTGAAGTTTTCTGATCAAAAAAGTTTTCTCAACAAACTGTTGATTGTCTTTCATCGTGTGTGATGGTGTTGTCAGAAAAAAATAACATCAGCTCCATATTTCCGTTTTCCAATAATCGGTTAGCCTGTTGTTTGTTATTATGTGACGACATTCTTCCTTTCCATGTTTCCATATGCCCAGTAAGAGTGCAGCACACAAGGAAATCGCAAATATCGTATTAGCCTGCAATGCCGTGACCGACCGTCACCGATTAATTTATTGTGCAACCAATGTGACTCTAATGATAACAAGTATAGGACCTATAATAAGTTGCGCAAGTGCATACGCAACTTGTCAAGCCTTTCAACCGTGTAGTCGGCAGTTGGTCGTTTCTCTTTTGAAATGGTCACACAAAGGACTTTTTGGGTTGTGTGCCTTTGCCTAATTTTAAAATAAATATTGTGTCTATGGTTTGTTGTTCTTAATTTCGTCTAATTTAGATAAAGGTCATTCACTATTCAGCTTTTTCTTGGTTATTTTTATTAACACAATAAATATCTCTGTCGTCTGCTCGTCTGTAAGTCTCATCTCGTTTATGTTAACCATTTGTAATGTAGCTATTTAAATGTGTTTAAAATATTAATAAGTCTATTTTTAACCACAGCACTGACCCGGAACAGATATTTAAACAGCTTGCGCTGTATGACTGCTATACATTAGCATAAGGTCAGGTCCTCGGGCCCCAGCCGTTATGTTATTATTAATATGCTAAACTTTCTTACAAGTAACACACTTTCATGTCCACGCTGGTAAATATTTCGCACAGTTCTAGTCTTCTAGGAATGACAGCAAATAAACACACATAACATCACGCCTGCATTTCCCGAAGGGTTAGGCAGAGGTGTACCTATAGTACCTAAACCGACATTTCGCCAGTCATTTTTATGTCCCATGTAATAGGGGCGAGCCAAATTGCCATCAACCGGGCCCAAATTTAGACTCCTGGCTGCCACTGAAAAATTTCAGATAGAAAAACCTTATAACACTTTGCACAAACCGGAAATCGAATCTCGAACCTCACGCTCAGCAGTAGTACAGTAGCGCTTGCCACCCCTAGACCAACGAGGCAGCGATAAATGTCACAGTTATTTTAAAATTAACTTGATAAAGGAAATCTCGTTTTAAATTAGAGATACTTCGATCAATTCGTGAGTTCCCTGCGCTCAAGTCGGCTACAATGGCCGATTTAAATTAAATCAACTAGTTTCTCCTTCCCAAGAAGATATGATTCAACGAAGGTAAACCAGTGAAGGGCCTAATTCTAAAGTACCTTCCTAGTGCTTGAGTAACATTCCTACATGTTTGAAACTTAGGTAAAGTTATAGGTAGCAATGATTTGACCTACAAAATGGCGCGGTGAAAATAGCCAATAATTGTAGACAGAGTAACTCTGTCTACGCCAATAATCTTAGACTAAGTCTGAGCCAATAATAGACACACCAAAGTGTCAAAAACTACGCTGTGAACTATAGTACAGACGCCAGCACATCAACCTACCCGAAACTGTAAAATTTTCCCAATCAACTTTGAACCTTATACTTTAGCGATAAAGTTGAAAATCTATCAAAGAAATTTGACAGATTGTAGTAAGTTGATGTGCTGGCGTCTGTACATACTAATTCCATGCATGATAATTGGCGTTGCATTATAGATAAAAAAAAGGAATGTTTAGGAATGTTGCCAGGCACAATAATAGGCTACCCTTTCTATTTCGAACACTGCGTAGGTACCACTGACCTCTATTAATGTATAATACAGGTTAGTGCTGCGTACCTACTCGAGGATTATGTGCCATTATTTCTGTTTCAGCCGGTGAATGTTTTGCATGGAATTAGTATGTAGAATATTATATATTTTATTGTTTTTGACATCTTGCTTGCGATTACTTGCGAAGTTGCTAATCTCATCGCATTCCTAGGTTCGAACTGACTCATTATTATCTTCCACATAGCTCTCAGTTCTCACAAATTATTGTCAACATTCTCAGGAAGTGGAACAATCTTTTCTAACAATAACTTATCTGTAATTTATATCCAAGATCTAGGATTTTTTCCCACCTTTTATACGTAACATCCGTAAGACAATTGGGTAACTTTCTACTGTTAGGGCTACTGCTTACCTTGCTATTATTATACAAAAATAAAGTGTGTTTTTTTAATGACGAACCGTGAGGATAATTTGGTGCAATTTCTTCTAATGTTTCTGTGCTACACTCGTTAGGTAATTATAACTGTAATATTTTTCGTACCCAGCAGTTAGCATGGTAAAAGCTCATTAAATGCCTCTACACTTTTTTTATGTAACTGTATTTCATTAGCTAAGTCAATCCACTTAGCCTTTTGACCTTTCCCAACTATAATACTCCACAACCAGTATCTGGGCACCAAGCTTACCCCTTGGTGAGTCTTTTAGTCAGAATTTTAGGCTTTGACTCAAACAACAACTGTCAAAGACCTACGAATGGGGAGTAACCGCCGTACTTTCTGAGGCACGGAGGGGTCTGGATATGTAATGGATTAATTGTCATCCCATCCACCGAACCTCGATCCTTGTGGCTGAAATTATTTAGTCACGAGCCAAGAATAGCTAAAATAGCTAGGTATAAGTAGGTATGGTTTTGTAGGACTAACCATTGCTAGCGCTCAAGAGAACGCTCAAACAAGGAAATGAAAAATAAACCATCCAAATGTTGCCAACCTTAATAACAACATAGAATTGCATTTGCCTGATTCATATCAACACAATCTTATCGCTAACAACTGTGCAGTCACCGCTAATGTACCACAAGACAACTAATGAGCGCGATAAAGTTTACATTTTGATTTTAATTGATATAAAACTGCACAGTTAGATGAGTTCTCTTTAAATGCTAATGAAACTTAATAATTGATTGCATAATAATTAACAAATGACAGGTAGTAAGATAAACGACGATAAGTGAAAGTAATATCACTTATGCTCGATTCCTATTATAGACAAAAACGAATCGTTTTGCTTACCAATGGTCTTCTTCTTTGTGTCGCTGACTCGACTGTAAGTTATTTAAATATTATTTCCCCAAAACTTTGCCACTTCCACGGCGTTGTCGGTGGCAGCAATTGTAGAATTTTTATTGCCAAACTGGGGCATACAAATAGATTCGTTTGTTAATTTTACCTGTGATAGCTACTTCCGTATTCCCATACGGAAGTAGCTATCACAGGTAAAGTTCCTTGCTATGCAAAGCTATAGGTCTTTGCTTCATTATTGGTAAAGATGCAAGAGTCTTAATTTTAATCAATAACGGTCCGTAAATTATAGGACTGGCTGGATATAATGATTAATTGATTATATCTGATTATTTAAATTCGAAGTCCGTAATTCTATCGGAAGTCGGAAATCAAATCCTTGGCAAATGTCGACATTTTCACCGTGGAAACTCGTGAAGCGAGCAGCGACGGCTCTGTGGTGGTAGGTCGTAGGTTAGAACCCCGACAGGCGTTTTACTTTGTGTATTATTTCATTGCCACTGCTCTCAAAACGGTAAAGGAAAACATCGTGAGAAAAACGGCATGTCCTAGAACCAAAAACTCGAAGACATGTGACATCTACTGCACTGGGCCCGCTATGTCCCACGCTTGTGTCCCAACAGTGGAAACATTAGCTATAGAATGATTAGGCTGAGCTTCAAGTAAATAGGGGTTGACATAGTGTCAACCCCTATTTACTTGAACGTGACAGCTCAGTTCAAGCTCAATTCACCTAAATATCACGGCGAGATTTTTAAAGAACAAATCGATTGGTTCTGAATGTGGTATGAAAACTATTGAAGGACTCACAATGCACGAGTCGTGCGAATATTCAGAGATTATGAGGAAAGACGAACCACTCAGATTTTAGTGGACCTGTCCAGTCAACCGTTCGACTAACAATTATGGTGAGGACCTTTAGGTAGGTGGATGATAATGGAGTAAAAAACTGAAGCTATTTTAAACTATTCATCATTGAATAAAAGCAGCATATGGATAAATATTTAAACCTAAATAAGCATGATAAATAGATTTCTATACTGCAGTTAATGGCAGTCGTTTCCTCTGAAACCACAAATTATATTAGCTGTCAACTGCATTTCTTGTCATTAAGTAACGGTATTCTAAAGAGAAATTCTAAATACTAGGTTTCTCGCAAACACTTACCTACGCGTATACCTAGGTACCTACCTCTATCTGCAGGTATCTAAACAATTTAAAAAATAATGTAGATACTGAGGGCTAACTGCACACAAACAGTAGGAACGGATTTTATTTTGACAGTTCATCAACATTCACTGCGTTTACGTTGTTGACATTTTGCGAACATATGAACCCATGAAACACATTTTCATGTAAAATGTTGCCAAGACGACACCACATATGGCTCGCGCTGTCAAAAAGTTATCAGATCTCATGTAGAGCCAAGCTTCTAACTCTACACGCCCTAACTCTACAAGCCTCACCAACTCTACCTACACCTTAGTCAAAATATGAGGCTTGCTCGTTTCGTTACTACAAGAACTATTGTATAACAGAAAAGTAATAAACAGTGAATCAATTTTTCACTTTACGCCCATGTGACGGTAGCGAAACGGCCAAGCCACATAATATTTTGACTAAGGTGTAGATTTTTTGAAGATAGGATTTGTAGAGTAGGGCGTGTAGAGTTATAAGCTTGGCTCTACATGAGATCTGGTAACTTTTTGACAGTGCGAGACATATGGTATCGTCTTGGCAACATTTTACATGAAAATGTTTTTTATTAGGATTTCACATCTTTTTGTAAGTAAATTTTTTTTTCCTTTTTTTTGGGGTTTATTTACTAATCCTGAAATATGTGTTTTATTATTTAAAACAAGGAGTCCCTATATCAATTTTCAGACCTCTAGCATCAAAATTTGCGTAATTCTCATACAAACTTCCATCCCCTAGTTTATGGGGTTGGGGGTAAAAGTTCCAAGTTTTAGATTTTTTTTTTGTTGTTTGTTTACTAATACTAGCTTACATACCAAATTTCAGCTTTCTAGGACTTCAGGAAGTACCCTAAGAGTTTTGATGATCATCAGTCAGTGTCGAAATCGGGGTTTGTTAGATATCAATAAAATCTAAAGTATAAGGGTCAGTTCACACCGCGACTCAACGCGACGCGCAGTTTTCAAGATAGCAATACATTTATAGACCTTATCTACTACACAAAAAGGCACACAATTCAGTGAGGTGGGCCGCGTGGCGTAGCTCGACGTAGTAGACACTAGGTACCTCACTGAATTGTGTACTTTTTTGAGTAGTAGATAAGGTCTATAATTGCTATCTTGTAAACTGCACGCCGCGCCGCGTCGCGTCGCGGTGTGAACTGACCCTAAGAGCTATGCAATTGAAACTTTATATTTTTAATAAGTTCACTATTAACATCATATCCTAAGAATTTTGTTTAACTGGTATAATCCAAACCCAAGTTATGACGGTTCAAAAAAACGACGAAGAGCTTCGAGAAAAGGTAGCAGTGCCCTTGCGCTTCGCTTGGCTCGTCTTGGCGGAGGCACTCTTGTGCTCCCAGAGCAATGAATTAGCAGTATCCTTCAAAATTATTCAGATTGAGATTAATAGTGTGATACGCAATTAGGGTGCTGGTGTTTTAAATTATTAATAATACCAACCAACGAATAATACCAACCAACCAACGACCAATAATACCAATAATAATACCAACGAGTCCTATAAGTAATATTATAGGACTCGTTGGTCTGTTGGTCGCAAGCGACACTGCTGAGCATGAGGTCCTGGGTTTGTCCCGTGTCGGGCAAACTGTTATTGGGTTTCTCCATCTGGAATTTCTCAGTCGCAGTACAGAGTCCCGGTTGATGGCAATAGCCTCGCCCCCTATCACCACAACCATCACCACCTCTCATTTCGGGAAATTCAGGCGTTATATTGTGTTATACGATCAGTACCGTTATACCTAATGGTAAAAATCATACATGATTGTATAACCGGAAGCTTACTTATAAAATAACCAGTCAATAGAGTAAACGCGTAAATTATAAATACTTATTACATAGATTAATAAAAAGAAACAAAATGTTCAAAAAAGTTTACAACTTTCACTCGAACGTACTTTCGATTTGTTACCGTTCGTAGATTAAAAAAAAAACAACCGTTGGTCACGAATTCACGATCACCAATCATTCATCCATCGAATTCGATTTCAATTCAAAACGGATTTAGGGTGACATCTATAAAAAAATGGAAGTGTCTATGGTGTTGTGTTGACCTTTACTGGTTCGAAAAGGTCCGGAAATACAATAAACCTCAATAAACAATAAAAGATCATACTTGGGTCAAAGAAAGTCGACAACGATGATGAAGAGAATAGAAAATTATAACAGAGCTAATGCGTTACCAATTTATGATCATGAACAAGACTGGCCTCTAAGTAGCCTTCTATGCAGTCTAGGCTAAAGAAAACAAATGTATCGTACAATGATTGATAGACGCGAAAAATGTTTTAGTGTAATAAAAATCGACGCTACCCTTTAGTAGATGAGCCATAAACTCTAAAGATTCTTTAAAAAACCTTGACCGAAACATCAAAACCTAGATGACTGCTAAAACAATAATTACACACCAATTAAAAATATATTTTGTCAAATGTCTAATTCGTATAAATAATGACTGACCTTGAACTGGAGAAGACGTTAGCAATAATGATGGATGAGTCACTACAACGATGATTGACGTATATTCAAATCAAACATATCTAATCAAAACCATTTATTTGCATAAAATTTGGTTCACGGGGCGACATACGAGTTTCACGCTATTCCTACTTTTCCAGTACAAACATACCTCCTCTTTTTGTACGGCCAAGCCGAATAAATGCGAGGTCAGCTTATACTGAACATTTATAGTATAGACGTGTGTACAAAAGATGTTAAGTACATAATAATAATATATTTATTCAGTGCAAAGACACATTCCACCATTTATTGTTGCTTAACTCTGTAAATACAGAAATCTTATATAAGTACCTAACTAAATGATCACCACAATATCCATGAAAATATTTTCCTTTTCTCTTTCATGCCTTTTTTCTTCGTTCCACGTATCGGGTCGGCTTCCAGTCTAACCGGATGCAGCTGAATGCCATTATTTTACATGGAGTGCCTATCTGACCTTTGTTCTACATCTATAACGTCTGTTTAATTCTGCAGAAACACCAACTGGCTTAAGAATCACCATTATCATCACCACTTCACCAGTCACAGCTAGCAAGCTGTTTCATCATTGGAATAGCTTGAGCCATCAGTCAGAAGTAGGCAACCTCTATTCACTCCTTACCACACATTTCCTTAGAAAAAAATACGGCAAATAATAAACTTGCACATATTAGATGAATGGAAACTCTCAGTGAATGGTGTAAGTGCAAGTGTTATAATCTAGACCTGGCTTATTACGTTAACTATCTCAACCTAAACGCAACATTCCATACTAGTTGCATTTCCTTTGATTTCTACATTCATACAGAACAGTTCATTTATCAACTTCTTAATAAAACACGCACTATTTTGGCAATACATGCGACAGAAAATCGACTCATTTCGTTACATTTTTCTTTTTCTTTTTTCTTTGAAGTGAGAACACAATTGGATCCAGAATAGAACCTTGTGATATCCCTCTGCCTCTTCATGCAAAGTCATCTCTTCTCTGTCTCTGAAAGTGTTGTACCGTACAAAAAAGATTCGTTTGCTGTGTATTCACTTAGATCTTATAAGTAACTTCTGAGGATTAGATGCGATTTTTATTACCATAAGTTCAAGAATAGCTACTAGAAGGCTTTAGTAAAAATCACATTCATATTTCAGCTGTGTAAAGCTGGGGTAGATCGTTACTGAAGTTCAAGGAAGGTTGCTGGTTACGAACATTGTTTTAAATGTCGCTTTCACAACAGACAATAATTATATCTAAGTATTTAAGGAAGTACCTAAAAATTGCATACTTGCCTAAGAGAGGCAAGTATGCACTTTTTAGGTACTTAGGTACGGCTCAAAGGAAATAGAGTGACGGCAAATCCATACTAATATTATAAATTCGAAAGTGTGTCAATCTGTCTGTCTGTTACCTCTTCGCGCTTAAACCGCTGAACGGCTGAACCGATTTAGATGAAAGATATGGAGATAGTTTGTGTCCCGGGAAAGGACATAGGATAGTTTTAACCCGATATTCCCACGGGATCGAAACTTATGCCGGTGAAACCGCGGGGTGCAGCTATAGTATGAAATATTACCAAAACGTTATCGATGCACCGTGTCGTGGTCTCTATTACATACATGTACAGGTAGTAATTACATTATTAAACCAACGAATTACTTTGCTAAAATTAACACTGCGAAAGGAAATTGAAAATAGACTAAGCGAAGCGCGTGTCAGACATAAATTATTAGGTATTCGGAAGCAACAACCTCTATCTAAAAATATAGAACGTTGACTTTTGTAGCTTTAATTTTATTTATGTAAGCTTACGTACACACTATAAAGGCCTCTTCTCGAGACAAGACTCGAGCACTGTTTACCACGCTTGCTCAAGACGGATTGGCGATTTCAGACCGATACCTATTTTAGTTTAAATTTGACATCATTTGCGTTTAAATAGGAATTTATCCAAAATACCTAGCTTTTGGTAAAGGTATCATCGTCATGCCATACCTTTTCCCAACTATATTGAAGTCAGCTTCCAGTCCAACTGGATGCAGTTGAATACCAGGATTTAAGTTATCTACGTAGGTATCCATTTATTTCGTGAATGTAAGTATGAACGTTGTATTTGAACGTTGCCTTGTAGACCGACTTCCGAAATTAAAGTTATTTTTCACTTTGTAGGGTTTTTTTTTTGTAAAGAAGTTTTTTATTAAGTACCTAATTGTTGACAAACCTATTATACTCTCCCATGCCTTTATCAGTGCAGTTTGAAAACATTGTAAGAGCCAATTTTCATAAGAGTAACCGTGGAGTTTCTTGTTACCTCTTCTCCATATGAAACAACCAATTGGAACCGTGCACCTAGCTTCTGACGTTTTATAAGAGCCCCTGCCCATGAGGATTAGGGAAACAATTTTTTTTGAATTCGACTAATGTAATATAATTATTTTTTCTTTAAAACTATCAACCTGTTATCCGACGTCAGAACGGAATATTTCCATAAGCCTAAACTAGTGTTTATAGCCATTTACAGCTATAAACTTTCACCTGTCATGACATTCTCTGCAGTTTATTATACTCTTGTAGGACCAGTTATTCGAATCAGGTATAGGTTCCATATACTTTCCCTACAATTTCTAATAATATCATGTAAATTGGTGTTATATCACTTTAATTGAGTCATCATTAGATATGTGCAAAAGATGAGGAGATTGATTCCATGAATTAATCATGTAGTATTTAATCAATAAAAAAATGTTGTTTCATACATTTTGACGGCGCGGCGTAGCTTAGGTACTTTTCTATGAAACAAAGGATTTTTTGAGGTAACCGTCATGTCAACTAAAAATTCGAAGACATGTGACATCTACCAATCCGCACTGGGTCCACGTGGTAGATTCCAGTGCACCCTATAGGTTCCCCAGCAGTGGGAACACTATAGGCTGATTATGCTTATGCATAGATCTATTCGATCAGCATCCACACATGATTATTTCATTCAGATCCGTAGTAGACGAGACCTTTTTAAAAGGTAAGACTCTTGCTGAGACCCTCAAGCAGTGCAAATACTGTAAGCTTATGGGCCACGGGGCCCGAGCGACTCCTTTTTAAGGAAATTTCTCGCCGACTGATCAAAGCTTCACGAGGGCTGGGCTGGTTCGTAGCCAAAGAATTATTAGCATTGCCATTCAACGTGTCAGTGCTGCCAATATTCTAGGCACGTTTGCGGATGACAGCGATCCGGACGAGTACTACGACGCCTAATTGTCTTTTGGTTTGTAATTTGTATAGGTACTTTATTTTGTCAATTAATTTAGTACCTTGTGTAAATAGATAGTTATCTAAAGGGTCAATGAAGAAATCTCCCACCATAAGGAACTAATCTACCTAAATCTACATTGCAAAATCTTTCAGAGAAAGCTTTACTCAGCAATTCAACATGTAACATTGTCATTTGCGTAGCTAAATCCATTTGATTAGAAAGAATGGGTGATGCAAACGAACGTGTCTGACTGATCCGTTCATTCGTAAGCTTTGTCATGAACTGCTTAGCGAATTCAAAGCACCTTCCTAATCGTTGTCGTGAGGTTAAAAGCAGATTTGTTGACTGATTATTTCATTTGTTGTGTTGACTGAAAAGGGTAGGGAGTAGTGCCATACTTACTAAGAGTGGGGGAAGATAGAGTGCACCTGTGTCTGCGCACACACTTGTGCACTATAAATCTCCTGGTCCTGCGTCGAAGGCTGTTCTCCGCTGAAATTGGTCGCCATACTCGCCATGGTCGAAATTTGGTCTGGAGGACTAACTTACTAATTAAACTGTGCTGTCCTGTCTGAAATGACTGATGATGACTTTCAGTCAAAAAATGATTGATATAGGTACCTACTTTTGAGTTTTTCCTAGATTTTATAGGTATAAAATCTTCACACCTTTTCCCGACCTTTGATGACCATGTACTTAAAGCGATGTTTTATTTTACGAAGCACTTATAAATAAACTACATTTAATATTTCAAATCAAGAGCAGTGGTGGCCCAGTGGTATCGGCCGCGACTTATACGAGTTGCAGGTCGTAGGTTCGAACCCAGACAGGCGCTTTACTTTGTGTAAATTACCTATTTCATCACCACTGCTCTCAAAACGGTGAAGACATGTGACATTATACCAATCCGCACTGGGCCCGCGTGGTGGATTACGGCCCACTCCCTCTCACAGAGAGGAGGCCTGTGTCCCAGCAGTGGGAACATTATAGGCTGATTATGAATATTTCAAATTAGCTGACCCAAAGACGTTGCCCTGTCCAAATAGATCCACGGAGTAATAGATCATACAAGAGTCCCATAGAAATAGGACGTTCAGTTTTTACCCGACTGCGCCAGAAGAAAGGTTATGTTTTTCGAGTGTATTTCCCGAATTCGTTTCCATAAAAGCTATAGCTAAATTTGGTCTAGCCATTCTCAAGTGACGCGCTTTCCAATGAACAGCGTTTATTTTTTATTTATAGAATAGAAGATAGATACGGTATTAATAGCAAAGTGCTGCAAGCACCAGCCAGCCATCTACTTAACACCCGTCATCACCAAGAAAACCTTCAATGGAAAGTCTATATTTACATTATTTACGGACCGCAATGATATTCATAATGCATTCTCCGACGCTCAAAGTAAGTGCTTCCCCATTACACGCCAGCTTAGTGTAATGGTGAATATCGCTAATAGATACCATAACAATGGTCCGAAAGTTTCGTTGCGCATCTTTCAAAGCGTTTTCACTTTCATCTGCGATTCATTTCACGACCGCGACACATGCTCGCGTGCATACTAATCAACTAAGAACGATGACCACTCGAAGCACAGCCCTAATTCCCTGTGGCCTTGGAGTTCCTTGTTTGAAAAAAGAAAGGAATTACTGCGGCCATGGTTTACGAAAATAAAGAATCATCGACTGCTTTTAAGTCTGGTGGTTGCAAGACTTGCAAGCGCGACTGCAGACCGCAAGGTCCTGTGTTGGAGTATGTATAGCAAAAACAAATCGATCCTACTCAAAGTATTATGTCAATGATCCTACTTCAACACTATCGTCTTTCTCATTCTAACTCGTAAAGGTTATTTAGTATCCGATCCGACCCCGCCCGCCCCGAAATCCTTACTTTCGTCACAGTATTACAATATTTTAATACTGTGCTTTCGTATAGTGACTGTATCTACTACTCTATTAGCCTTGCCTTCATGTCACGCAATTTCATCTGTATGACAGTTTTGTATGGAGATTCGCAAAATGCTATAGGTGCACCTCTGCCTAACCCTACCGGGATATAAAGGTGTGAAACTGTTGATGAATTGCGTGATATGAATTGTATTACGATTCTGCCAAAGTGGCCTTTTTAGGCCCCCTGGTCGAACCTTTTTAAAAACAAATCTTTCGAGATACTTCGGATTAGTTAATATTAATCATTTGTTTTCAGGTCAATATTTGATGTGACTTGATTTTTTTTAATTAAACCAACAGCAATGACTCGTCACGGACCTAATTCTACAATTACTCATGGATTATTTATTTAAAAATCCCATGAATCATTTGTTGGAGAATAATGTTTGATATGTCTATTTAAAATTCTTTTGTGTGGTTACCAAATAAATAAAATTAATGTATGTCCACCTGAGCCAGTGTAGCATGCATCTCACGTCTGCACTGCTGGTTGCTAAACAAACAATTGTCTTTAGTGTGGCAACACTTGTGCAAATGGCCTTTGGATAAATATTTGGGCAATATTCGGTGCATGTTCAAGCCTGTAAAGATTTCTTGAGAAATTGTAATAAAACATTAGTTTAATTTATTATCATACTCCTTGGTCTCCTTGAGAAAAGACATGGCCTTTTAGCTGAACTATCGAGCGCAGAGCTCTGAAGGGCAGTTCCCGTGTTTTTAAATAATGAAAGAACATTTGCATTGTAGTAGCAGTCTCAATATGTCAAAAAATCCAATATTCGTAATTAGTTGTATTTTTTTTTACATTGTTTGTCGCTGAGATGAGATTACGACTAGATTTTGAAAATTTTGAATTATGGGAATTGCCTTGCTGACTTTCACAAATAGGTCCAATCAATACACCAAGGCTTTGCCAAGTTACAATGTTCCAGACAATTTCTCAATTTCGAAAGGCATAGGTAACAAAATGCCAAGAGAATGTATAGGTACCTAACCTATATATAGGTTACTTGTTATGTAACACACAACATCCATAATACCATTGAATCCAAAAATCAAAGCATTTGAGAGTTCTGACAACTTTCGATCACACTTGTTGTGACTCGGATCGATACTGACATCGTGCAACGCATAGCTGTGTCTTCATCGATGAATCGATTCTGTATACTGAAACGTTTTTTCAGTGTTCAGCTTTTCAGAATCGATTTCAATTACCGATTGTTCCTTAGTAAGCCGCCATTCGGCATTGAAGTCGCTTCATTTGCTGAACGTAAATATAAAACATACATGTTAGTATGGTACCTAACTGTTTGGAGTAAGGCTAGGGTTACGGTAATCGGCGGCAGCGAAATGTGCCTACAGCGTGTTTTTTAATTGCTCTCTGATCATGTCTATCTGACAGGGCCCTAGCTTGAATTTGCCGGCCGTTCCGCTTAATGACACCATGGTGGCAAGGGCAGTGATATATACTTACTGGTTTTTATCCGGCTCGTAACGAACCAAAACCCCTGAAACTTTAGTAGGTCAGTAGAGCAGCATATGTTCCCTCTGCCGGGACACATACCTCCTATAGGTGATAGGGAGTGGGCCGTAATCCACCACGCGGGCCCAGTGCGGGTTGGTGGATGTCTTAAAATGTTTTTGGTTCTAGGACAGCGCGGTTTCCCTACGATGTTTTCCTTAACCTTTTTGAGTAGAGCAGCACCTTATGCAAATTGCGAGAGCTCGTCCAGGAAATTACTACGAGTACCTTATCATATACCAGCCGCCATACGGCCACACAGGCCTACACAGCCTAACTGCCTACCTAATGCTGTTTCGGTTTGAAATCAACATGATATTAGGACACCTGTTTTTCACCGAAGGGTTAAGCTGTCGGAAGGATGGGAAGGAACCTACTCGTATGTGAAAAAACTTTATGGCAACGACAAACGCTCCGCTTCACGCTCTGCCAGTCCACACTCACAGTCTAAAGGATGCGATATGCATTTAAATGATTAAAATGAATGGTATTCAGGGCCACATCCAGTTTCATAAAGTAGGTTTATGTAACGCATTGTGCCAGGTTAGGCAATAGCTTTGTCACTCGTATTGAAAATATAGAGATCGTCATTATAATGCTTTATTGTTTTTACAATCGTTCGTCTGCCCTGCCTCGTATTCCGGTTTCATACACCTACGAATACTGGAATACTTACGAGTTTCACTCGAGTTTTAGGACCCGTTCGGTTCTCCAATCTATTTTATGTGTTAAAAGGCCTCAGAGGACTCCCTAATACATCGTTTCGTCGCCTTCCTTAGAGTCAAGGTATTGCGTCGTCTTTCATCAAACAATCGAGTGGGTCGAGTAAAATCAGCAGTGCGCAATATCATATAATCCATCGTTTTACGTCTAACTCCCAATATCCAGGTTTAGATTTTTTTAAACTCTCCGCAATACACAATAATACGACGACCTTCTGAATTTAATAAAAATGAAATTCTCTGAAGTTTCTACAACGAGATAGTACAGACGCCAGCACATCAAGCTACTACAATCTGTCAAATTTCTTTAATAGATTTTCTACTCTATCGCTAAAGAATAAGGTTCAAAGTTGATTGGGAAATTTTGACAGTTTCGGGTATCTTGATGTGCTGGCGTCTGTACATATTAATTCCATGCTTCACAATAACACGTTTTTGTGTGATGTTTTCTAAACAGAGAGGTTTCTTTTCCGAACAAAAAATAATTCTTGACCTCCATCAGGCATTCTTAACAAAATCAACAACAACAACAAGCATAATTCTATACAGTGCCTATACACAACAGAAAGAATACATATTTCATGTTCTACTTAGTAGAAACTTTGATGATGAAACATCAATCTGCAGACAATACTGCATCTCGGCAGGTTCTCACGAAGATATCGATACAATAACTTGTTTTAAGTTACGAGAGATGAGCGATTGTGATCCTGGGACAATTACGGTCTGTTTATATTAAACATAGATCTATAGAGGTGCAGGTACTCGTATACTAATCTGTCTATTCTTTTACTCCCACTAGCCGATGGGACAGCAATCCGATACGGCCGGGGAGAAATCAGGCGCAGTACCAACAGCTTTATGTGCTTTCCGCTAACTACCAAACTCCGGGCTGTAGCTGTACCCAATAACACTTTGCCCAGCCTGGGAATCGAACCCAGGACCTCACGCTCAGCTGTCGCGCTTGCGACCACAAGACCAACGTAGCAATGGCTTTCAGTTTGACAGCTCAACAACATTCATTACGTAATGCACCCTGTTGTATCTCTATCTACATAGAATTTCAACTTAATTCCTCAAGTTACAGCCAATATTACAGCCCACTCCCTCTCGAAGAGTCTGATTCCCACTTTCCTAGCAGTGAGAACGTTATAGCCTGATTATGCTTTTAAGAGCGAATCTTTAGATATTAGCTCTCATCTTGTACCAGGGTATCATGAAGACAAGAAGTAATTAAACTTTCTCAAGTGAATAAGTATTACATCACCATAATTCAATGATTACAGCCTGTAAAACATCTGCTCCACTAAATTACGTCTTTTTTGGGGTCATGGTTCGTGTACTGCGTATATGGGAAGATTCCAACAAAGAGCCGTAAAAACTTGTACTAGCTGCATATTAATAGCGGTCATAGATTCTATAAACAATGGAGACATAATGCGTTTGGAAATGAATGATACAAGTAGAAGATGGATGGTGTATTGGTCTCAGTAGTGAAGGTTGTATGCTGGTCTTCTTAGTGAAGGTCCTTCAAAATTATACGCCTGAATTTCGGGAGGTGTCCCTGTAATACACCCACATTTCACCAGTTATGTTTAAGTCCCATGTAATAGGGGGCGAGCCTATTACCATCATCCGGGCTGCTACTGAGAAATTTCTGATGGAAAAAACAAATGACAGTCTGTTCGACCTGGGAACTGAATCCATGGCCTCATGCTCAGCAGTAGCTCTTGCGACCACTAGACCAACGAGGGTTTGAAATTTTTATAAAAAGGTATGCTAAAGTGCTTATGTTGAATCGACTTTCGGCGTTTATTTTCGTCTTAGGTACTATCTACGACCTTTATTCATAAACGTTACTTAAAGTTAAGTAGTGATTAGCAACTGTTTAACCATACATTGACGTTTAAACGTCACATAATTTTCGAAGCATAATTTTAATCATCGTTTCTATAAATCTCGTCATTAATGCCACTCAATAAGATTGGTATACGCCTGCGTAAGTTGGACAGTTGGTCTAGTGGTACTGCTGAACATCAGATCTTGAGTTCGATTCCCAGGTCAGACAAAGTGTTTTGGATTTTTTCATCAGGAAATTCTCAATAGCAGCCTGGAGTCTGGACTTATTAGATTAAAACACTTTACTGGCGAAATTGGTGTGTTTAAAAAATAATATAAGAGCTTATTCTAGGTCCAGTTCCTTTTAAAAGAGTTATTAAAAAATGTCCTGCAATTATATTTGCAGTTAAATGAACAGCTAAAGTTTCTGGTCGAATAGGTATTTCTAATAGTTTCAATTAAAACTGTAAATGGTATTAAAATAGATGCCATGGTATTCATTGCAGGTCTAACGCTTAGACGAAATACACGCGTGTTGTTTTGTTATATATGATGTAGATTGGTAGGTTCTGGTTAAATTCTCCTGAAGAAGTCCTCAAGTTGCACCATGACGTAGGCAGGTAAACGGGCTTGTGATTAGACAGTCAGTCGATCCGCCTCATTGACGCTGCTGCCCGTCTCTAGGGACATTTACATTACGGTACTATAATCACAGTCACCATCGTTTCGGTATTTACCTTGCGACCGTTCTTCATAGCGGGCTGTAGGCCAGTGATCTGTAGAACACTTTTACGGACTATTGACCCTAACTTAATCCAGGTGTTGTTGGAGAAGCAAACGCTACACAAAAATTAAAGGGAGAAAGCATCTCTACATCAGGAGTATTCTAGGCTTTTCCCAACTATGTTGTGGTCGGCTTCCAGTCTAATCGGATGTAGCTGAGTACCAGTATTTTACATGGAGCGACTGCCTATCTGACCTCTACAACCCAGTTACTGGGTAGGTCGCCCTTGGTAAGACTGGTTGTCAGACTTTCCGGCTACTACCATTTGAATGAAAATAATTAGTATTTGATGAAGCAGTAAAAAGTTGGATATTTAGGTATGTGGCAATCAGTGGAGATTCGGGAAACTATTATCAAGCAGTAGGATAACACAGGGTACCTTTTAATACGGCATTAACTTAGGTTTCCAATTTCCCAAGGAGTTAACAAACAATTAGAAAGCATTTATTTCTATTAAATGAACTACAGGCACTTTTGAACTGTCAAGGGGTTGGTCAGTAAGAAAGTTGAATCTACTTACCCATTCCAAAGCGTATTAGGTACCTAGGTACCTATGGAGAAGAACGAGCAAGAAATTCTACTAACTACTGTTATTTTGTTCTATTTTGAGCTCCAACCACGTGCCTGGGGAAAGAAATTCGCATGAAATTCTATAAAAAAGTAGGAAAGGTGTTCTATGCAAATAAGAACTCATTTCTACTATCACGCCTACTTCAAATTGCTAATGTGAATCCGGTATTCGCACGATTCATGTGTAGATTAGAAGATTTGCATCTCTACTACGATTCAATGTCACGACCGCCAGGTAGCGTAGAATGAATGGAATAATTATGTGCGGAATCATTTAGTGATGTGCTTTGTGATTTGCATAATGAGTCGGCTAATCGAGATTGAGACTAAGGCGAATGGCATACCGCTGCGTTTCACGCAGCGGTGTGCAGTTATTTGAATTTGTATGTAAAAAATCACGCGTGTGGGTGCGCTATCCTGCGCCCCGCTGCGTGATGCGGTGCAGTGTGCGAATCGCCTAAATTATAATTACTCATCAGTCACTAAAACACAATCTCGCGAGTGTCACATCAGTCGTCACAAACCAATTATATATTATATTTAGATACTTCTTCTTTCAGTTGTCGAATTTAGGGAAGAGCAGAATTATAAACTGTAGGTATGCTCTCTAATTAGTTCAGAGTTGTATCAGAAAAACACAGAATATTGCTTAGATAGCGGATAGCTATACCTGGCTGTCTTCTCGCCCATTTCTTGCCTCCAAGAGATGCTGACTAGTGCACTGTAAAGTTATTCTGTTAAATACAAAAGGTAAAATGATAAATAAAGGTAAACAAAAACTGCTGACATTGCCAAGTCAGCATCGCTCAGCAATAAACTGATAATCCAAGATCAAAATACGAAACGTTTATTTTAATAAATACAACTCAACAAAATTAAATCCGCGCTTCAATCGATTAGGTACTTAATGCGTGTGTTTTTACCGATACTAGAAACTTGTTACCTACAAGATGATTCACATCACTATGCAGCGAGAAGAATTATTATGTCATAAAGCCATTATAAAGTCGTTAACCCGAGTGCATCGTAAACGATTTCTATTTGAAAACGTTGACCATCATTTTGTACAAGGCCGTTTGTGGATTACCTTTTGTAGGTGGTGTTTGAGCCCGAAAGTCTGACAACCAGTCTTACCAATGGGTATCGTAGGTACCTATTACCCAATAACTGGGTTGTGAAGGTCAGATAGGCAGTCGCTCCATGTAAAATACTGGTATTCAGCTGCATAGTTAGACTGGAAGCCGACCCCAACATAGTTGGGAAAAGGCTAGGCAGATGGTGAGGTATTTGTGTTCTAATTTCTACCAATAAATACGAGTATGGCAGCGTCAAATTAACAGACCATATTCGCAACACCACATTGCGCTCCAAAACACAGATTACTGGATTACTGACGTTGCTCAAAAGCCGCTAAGCTGAAGTGGGACTGGACTGGCCACGACTGTAAAAAAAAACGTCTACCACAGCAGTCATCCCATTAAACCCTTGCGCTAGCGGCCACTAGACAAGGCAGTCAATTCAGCCAATATTTGATCAGGATTTCTTTTTTGTATCACTCGTAAATTAGCCTCGCCTAAACTAACATTATCATTAGGGTAGGTAGCTACCCTTTTTCTTTACGAGGCCCGAGGGTCAAAGGAGAATTTTGCTAGGGATTTAAACAAAAGGAGGTCAGTTATTAACTTCATTGTCTACATAAGTAACTACCACTGTCTGTACTACTACTGTCTGTAATTTATATGGTGTACATAATAAAGAGTATTATATTCTACCTATTTCTGATTAGGGAAATTGTCCCTAATTGCGTATCACACTGTTAATCCGTATCATTTTGAAGGATTTTGCTAATCCATTGCTTTTTAAGTTCGAGAAATTTGTCTGCTTAAATTCGTAAATAATGCAATGAATGTTGTTTAACTGTATTTTTATCTTACTGTAATTTTTACAACGCAACAACAATCGGATAACACTCATTTCAATAGACGCAAAAATTCGCAGGCGTCTGCAGGCAATCCCATCAATCTACCTACCTAATAGCGTGCACATTTTCATACAATGATAGTCTTTAAAATTACTGATAATGACTAAAACAGCGATAATTGTCTGTTTAACTGTATAATTAGAAAATAATCGTAAAATAAAGAGCGGCTTTTGCACATTATTAACTCCGTTAATCTCTTTTATGCGTAGATTTTATAAGCGAAAGTTAGTACCTACCTACAAAACCTACACAATTATATAATAATAGAGATACTGATTATGTAATATTTTACCCACAAAATAAGTATTAGGTACTTACAGGTCACGTTTCTTACAATAGATTGAGATTTTCTACCGAAGCGCGAAGGTTAAAAAAAAATCCCTGGGCTGAAATAACGATTTATTACGGTCTGATCCCCTGACATGGTTTAGGTAATAGTAGCTAGTTGCCGATAGTTAGCAGAGGTGTACCTACCTACCTAATAAAGATTCCTGAACATTTACTCAATATAGATTTGTATTTATTTTATCAAATTGTATCCGAAATAACAACCTTATAAATGTATAAGGCCATGAAATTATTTGTTATTTAGGTATCTGTGAAACTGCGCCAATGGAACGGTCATATTTAATAAATTAATATGTGCCTACTTAATATGATGCAAACTCAAATTCGTTAAATAGTTACGAACAGTTATTAAAAAAAATTGCCCATAAAGCAACAAAAACCATAAGAGTTTGATGAACCGTAACTAGGCCTTAACAAAACCAATTTTCAATTACGATTTACAACGGAGAGCGAAAGTGACCCATTATTTAAATAAACGATCCGTTACATGACGTAATTTTATGTAATAAATAAATAGCATTACAATTTGTTGACCGAGACGATGATTTACATTGAGTGTAGCGGATTAAGATATAAATAGCTTAGCGGCCATCTTGCCATGAATGAATTTATTTGGCATTTTGAGTAGATCAGATATCGTTTTAACTCAAAACAAACATGAGTTAACCTAGGCCTCCTAAATTTTATTTACCTATTCGAAGCTTGACTAAAGCGGCTTTCTGAAACCACTGGATATTAGTAACATAACGTACCTACCCACATAAATAAACTCGTCTTTTTCCCACGAGGAAGACAAAATAAAACATACAGTCGAATGAGAACCGGAGGAGGTTCTCATTCGACTGTTGACTGAAGTCGGTTAAAAACTACAAAACACCACCTGCTACGATTCTTACACAAGTACTTATGATTTTCCTATTGCTTCATACACATTGAAACATCAAATCCATACTAATAATATAAATTCGAAAGTAACTCTGTCTGTCTGTCTGTCTGTATGTTACCTTTTCACGCCTAAACCACTGAACGGATTTCCATAAAATTTGGCAGAGAGATAGATTGCACCCCGGGGAAGGACATAGGATAGTTTATAACGACATACCTCGCGGGCGAAGCCACGGGCGGCAGCTAGTGAGGCTATAAAATATTACCTACGGGACATCACAACACCGACATTATCATTATGACCATATTCGTACTAAAGTAAATATAAATTTATAGGTACAACGGTTCAATAATATGACCTAGGAAAAGTTCTTGACTGAACACTTCACTAAGTAAAAGTTGCTACTATCGGTAAATTCATCTTGATTGAATTGTTTACCTCCGTCACTATAATCAGAGATCGGCAAGTCTAGATCATTTACACGATAAGTATAAAACACTGGCTTGTAACGACCGTGATAGTGAAATTTATGCTTAAATAGGCACATGTGTTAGAGAATAATTTTCTTCGAGTCGAATGTACCTACATAATAACATGCCGGTTTCCTCACAGTGTATTCCTGTAGATATAAATCTACATAAAGTCTTTTTGAAGGATAAAATCAGAAATGAAATTATCCGGAAAAGAACCGGAGTTACCGACATTTGTAGCTCTCATATTAAGCAAGCTAAAGTGGCAGTGGGCTGGACATGTTTGTCGAAGTACTAATGGCCGGTGAAGCAGACGATTCCTGGAGTGAAGACCGTGTATCGGCAAGCGTAATGTGGAACGCCTCCCAGCAGTCCCAGCTAGATGTACTTTCGATCTTAAAAAGGTGGCTGGGACAGACTGGATACGGAAGGAGGAGGACAGGGTGTTGTGGCGCAGCTTCCGAGAAGCATATGTCCAGCAGTGGACTACGATAGACTGTGTTGATATCTATATAAACAAGGGTGTTTTTGTAGGATACGCAAAAGCTCAAAAGCATGCACTGATCTACCTAATAACCCTTCTAACTCCTGTGGTTCTAAAGCAAAAAGCATTGCCAAGAGCTTACGTTTTAAAATTGGATTAATTATCACTTTCTCCGCTCGGTAATTTAATATGTATTTATTTATGTACCTCTACACCTTAATAAGTTAATAACCCTCTTTTCTAAGATATTTTTGAAGAATCTGAAGAATAGAAACGTTTGTCTGTGGCGTAGTAGTTATGTACATTTTCTAACAGGTAAACTTTATCTTAGACTTTGGGTGCACATTTCTATTTACAAGAATCGATTCGTCACACAAGCAAACAGTAAGTCGGTCACTAAAAGTGTTCGCTCGAATCGCTCGTTAGCAAACATTTTATCAGAAAGTGGATAGAGCTAACTATTATAGCAATCCGTTTTCATTGACTCATGCTTCAATGCGTACCCAGATGTGCTATCAAGGTATTTTCGAACATTTTGGTAAGCCAACATGCATAGATAATACGAGATAAATAAAATTAGTTGGTTGGTTCCTAAATAACTGGAAGCGATGTGTCCGAATGGATTGCGGAGTTTAGAACTCAAAAACTAGCTAAAGGATATTTTTGAAAATTTTGTACGATTTGAAAGAGTTCATGCGTAATCTGTACAAAAAAAAGGGTTTGTACACACGGCTACACATCAAGCTATACATAACCATTATAAGCTGACGTCTGATTTTACGAAAAACCTATACAATGCGAGGTCAGCGAAAACTGGAAATGTATAGCTTGATGTGTAGCCGTGTACAACCGAATTTAAACAACCGAATCCAACTATGTATACCTACTTGGGCAAAGATATAATAACCGGCAGGTATGCCTATTTAAACAACGTTATTAATGTAACCCTATCTTTGTTCCAGATAATCTGGTGCTTCGCGGTGCTGGCAGTCACTTGGAGGACCGCGAGTGGTCACGGCAGACTCATCGAACCTCCCTCACGCGCCTCCGCCTGGCGCTTCGGTTTCGATACGCCACACAACTACAACGACCATGAGCTATACTGTGGAGGCTTCTCAAGACAGTGGAACAAAAACGATGGCAAATGCGGAGTGTGTGGAGACGCCTGGGACGCACCAGTCCCCAGAGCACATGAAATAGGAGGCAGGTTTGGCAAAGGCGTCATCGTCCGCAAATACGCGCCGCAAGACGCCATCGTCATCAAAGTAGAACTAACAGCCAACCACAACGGCTTCTTCGAGTTCAGAGTCTGCGAAGAACCAAAAAGAACAACCCAAGAGTGCTTAGACAAATACGTACTTAAAATAGACGGAAGAGAAGGAACCAAATTCTATCCTAAAGACGGCAATAAAATCTACGAGATGAAGTATAAACTACCTGAAGGACTTGAATGTTCCCATTGCGTAATGCAATGGAGATATATCGCTGGCAACAATTGGGGGGCATGTGGGAACGGGACCGAGGCAGTGGGGTGTGGACCACAAGAAGAATTTAGAGCGTGCGCGGATATAGCTATAGGAGAACGCTTTGCCACCACAACAAGACGTCCCAGACCTACATATGTGCCTCCTGGCAGAAGGCCAACAGTGCCAACCCCAGAAGAATCTACTGGAAGCTCGTGGTACGGCTTCGTGGTCGCTATCGTCACGTTGCTCGTTGCTATCGGCGTTCTAGCAGGACTCTACCTGTACTACTACAGAGGTGGCATTAAGATTAAAGACCTCCTTAAGTCGAAGGTGCCACCACCAGCGCCCGTTCCTCCTCCAAGACACAAAAGGGCGTCTCTATCGAGAGAACAGCCGCCAGAATTAACACCACCAAAAATAGGGATGCTCCCTGACTCTGGATTTGAGACTGTAGACCTAAGAGCTAAATTATAGAAGAAAAGAGGCTATTAGAATAAGCAGAACTACCTAAGCTGCCTTTACCTAGTAACATAATTAAGTCTTGTGTGACTGAATTACGTAGAGATTCGTCTGTGAAGTCGATTGTTAGGTGATTAACTTAATTTTAATTTAGGTTAATTCTATTTTTGTAAATTATAGATATTTATGTTAAATTAAATGTTAAGATTGATGTTTCGGCTTTTTAATTACCAATTACTAACCCATAAACAAAATGTAGTAAATTATGGCTATAAACAAACAACCATCGACAGTAAAATGTAGAACGGTCCAAAAGCGGTGGCGAATAAAAATAATATTACAATCACGTGTAGCAGCCTACAGACTACCTAGTACTAACACAAAATAACTAATAGTACTAGGATGATTGGTATCTAGAAGAATAAAGTATATTTTATTTAAACATCTAATTTTGAAGCAACTGTTAAATTATGGCTTTAGTAAATATGTTGTGTATTAACTGAAACGACCATAGTTTTTTAGTGGTACAGAGGCCAGCACATCAACCTACCCCAATCTGTCAAATTTTCCCAATTGAATATGAACCTTATACCTTTGAGGTAAAGTTTCAAATCTCAGAAATCATAGAAATTTGACAGATTGGGGTAGCTTGATGTGCTGGCCTCTGTACATACTTTTAAACATAGGTACTCGATAGAAGATCGAACCTGAAATGTGTTTACATGAACAAGCCGATAAGTTCACATCGACTGATGTCTAGTTATGATATAGAGATGGTGGTCGTGGTGGAAATTTTCAATGTTCCGCATGTATTTTAATAGCTCCATATCAGATTACATTATTACTGTCTACCATCGCGCCCGCCAATAATGAACGACGCATTATGACACTCGTCATAGGTGGCACCACTGTTCATTGTCTACTAGTTGCCATTGTGTTGTTTGTTTACTTTTGTGTCGATCACAAATTAAACGAAAAATCCATATCCATACTAATATTATAAATGCGAAAGTGTGTCTGTCTGTCTGTTACCTCTTCACGCTTAAAAGTACTCTATGATGAAAACAGACTTAGATCTCATAAAAGTCTTCAGGTTTAATTATGCGTAAAAGAAGTATGAATAAAATAAAATAATGTAAAAAAATAAATATTGTGACAGCTTGCTGCCAAATTTTTTGACGCTGGCTTGATAGTAGCGAAGTGAGCAAGTGGCAGTTTTTATACCCACTACACTGACCTCTATTATACTTCTTCCCCCTTACTAATAAATGTTGTATAGCGTCTGTATAAGCAACGCTTTGTCTTCTTCTTTCGAAATTCAAATTATTGACGACTGAAAGAGAGAAATCGTTGTATAACTATTCATCTGTACGTTTATTAGTACGGGGTAAGTATCTAAAGTACTTGTATAATACTGGTCAGTGACCCACTATGATTAGATTAAAATTAAACAGTGGCGTGGCGTGTGGTAAATTGATTTCTACAAAAATCGGTTTTGTCTATGGTTTTATTTAATGGTAACATTAAGCCAAAATGTCACTGTCATTTGTCATAACCACAGACAAAAATCGCAAAACAAACGTGCTGTGAAAAAGCTTAAAAAAGTACCGAAAGGCTATTTATTTTGCGAAAAAAAACTTTATAAATGAAAAATGGCGGTGCGGCCACAGCACATGCACGATGGTGGTATTATGGAGCGTCGGTTGCGACCAATTTACGGTAAAAAGTTAGCTTGAGCAAGAGTTCAATACTTCAGACAACCTCTTCAGGAAAGGGGATGTTTTTCGGTGAAGATATGTATATTTATGAATTTTTCAGACTGGTTGGACAATGGGAATAATAAAAAGGCGCTGCAAGAAGCGGAGAAGGTGCTTAAAAAGAGCCCTTCTCTGCAGGCAGCCCGGGCATTGAAAGCCTTAGCACTTTTTAGGTTAGGAAAGGGTCCCGAAGCGCACGCAGTTCTCGACGCCCTGGCTGACGAGAAGCCGAGTGATGATACAACACTGCAGGCGATGACAATATCCTACAGAGAATCTCAACAATGTAAGTTAAATAACCATAAACTTATATTAACCACAGAATATAGCCCACAAAGAAACCCACAGAAAAACCAATAAGAACTTGTTTAAAGTTTCGTTTTCTGTTTAACTATCAATGTTACAATATTCTTGTTTTCTATTTTCTTCCCTCCTGTTGTAGAAAGACTTTGAAATTTTGAGCAACATTATTTGTTAACCTCCTGCAGCAACAATTAACAATATTCTATTCTAGAATAGTGTATGAACAGTAATCCTAGCCATTAAAATTAGCTGTACCTAAATCAAATATTTCAAATTTCTTCAAGTTAAGCTTACTTGTGTAACTTTATATATCTACTATCTTCAAAAATGTCTTGTTTTTACATAAAATATAATTTACTAGCTGACCCGGCCACGCGTTGCTGTGGCTAACGTTCTTGCCATATTTTTTTTTTTCTATCCTGTCTTTCAAGTTGTTTCAAACTGCACACGGTGTACAAATTTGATTAAAATTGGTTAAGTAGTTTAGGAGTCCATCACGGACAAACATCGTGACACATAATTTATATATATTAAGAAGATGTTATGACACTCAGAAATTCTGTAGCTTCCTATTAGTAAAGGGATTTTCGGAATCGGATCAGTAGTACCGAAGATTACCCCTCTACATACAAACTCACAAATCTTACCTATTTATAATATTAGTATTGTTAAATAAAATTTATCTTTAGTTGTTGTGTTGAATTCACGCTGATTAAATATTGTAATTAGATTACTTATTATATAATTCATGCTAACAAATCTGACTAAGCAATACCTGTGTAGTTTAGCTGTTTTTGCTGACAAACCTCTGTTTAATGAACCATCTAATCTCATTAAAAATTGCTCATACCAATCTTGGTAGACTAAAGTAAAAAAAATTGATTATTGTGTGTTGCTATGGGCTGGTTACTCAATAATAACTACTGAACACTAGGGCCATTGTGTCTGAGTGCCCACTTAGTTTTTCAAGAGGTTTTTTAACTCTTCATTTGTAAATGTCTAAAAGCAAAGTATAAAGCTTAAGGCCATACAGCTCGAACAGTCTTTCCCTACTAATCCTAATACTTTTAGTTGTCCAGTCAGTAAATATAAAATTAAGGCAAATATTTTTTGATTTCTTTTCATTAGATTTATTAAATTCAGTGTGTAAATCCTCATACAATTGATTTGCAACATCCATACTATGGCCCAGATCTTATTATTTAGGGTACTATAAATATATTTAATTTGCCAGTTGTTATTGGTCTAAATTTTATTTGAACTTTATTCAAAGGTATTTTAAACTTAAAGTTACCGTTTATCCACTATGATCAGACAGCAGATAATTTATGATCGCTTTTTCTAAATAATCACAATTGCAGAAGACATTATCAATACCAGTAGCAAAAGTTGGAGTTACTCTAGTTGGTTCTGTAAAAACATTACCTATATAAATTGAGTGATTTATATATATTATCCAAAATATAAATGTTAAAATCACCACACATAATTGCAGCTTTGTTACTGGATGCAAGTTTAGCTAGGAAATCTTTGATTATTGACTCAAATAAAGAAAAGTTCTGATAAGGAGGTCTGTACACGCACACTACAACACGCTTATCTAGCTCAACACAGGACAGTTTGATGCAATGTTCAACTAATAAACCCACTATGTTGTTTTGTTACTTAGATTTTAAACAATTTTTAATTCAGATTAGAGAACCTCCACGCAGCATTGATTTATGGTTAAAACAACTGCAAACACTTTAGTTCTCATAATTAATTAGCATCTGATAATCCTTTAACCAATGTTCTGGTAAACAAACAATGTCAAACTTTGTTTTTTCTAAAAAAGAATCAATTTCTAATAATTTGGAAGAAATACCTTGAATATTTTGATGAAATAATTTCAAGGCATTCTGCTGATCTCCTTTTCTTAATTTAGAGCAAGAAGGTACCTTGTTGTTGTTAGGTATAACGATATTCTTACTGGTACCTTCTGTGGTCTTACAAACTAGTTTAAATGATTATTCGGAGTTAACCGCAAGACTTCAATGTCATCACTAGGCATTGAGCTTATAGTGAGTGAGGGACATGGCACCTCCTTCGTACAATTTGTATAAGTATTTAAAGCATGTTTTGTATATTTGTTAAATATTCAAAATATGGGAAAGCACATCATTTGACCTTCTTTCCACAGTACACAAAGTATGTATGTTATACGAAAACGCAGTGAAGTCTGAACCAGCAAGTGAAGAGCTGCACTCGCACCTGTTCATGTCGTATGTACGGGTCGGAGATTACCGGTCACAGCAGAGGGCTGCCATGGCACTGTACAAGTTTGCTCCCAAGAACCCGTATTACTTCTGGGCTGTTATGAGTATTGTTTTGCAGGTTAGTAATTAGTTTCTATAATTTAGGGGTGCTAAGAGCTTGTTTCATAGTATCTGGATAGGCACTATCTACTACTTACTTAAAAAATGCAACTTTTTTTTTTTCATAGGTAATAATCCACCAGATAGGTTAACCAGGATTAAGGCCATAAGGTGACTCCTTCAATGTAGCCTGCAAAGTTCAATAATACTTACACTTTTTTGCATATTGCGGCACAGTTTTACTTTGTACGTTAATCGAAATTGATTTTTCGTAAATTATGATTAAATAGAAATGCGAAGGACAGGGTTATTTGGCGGCCTAGGAGAACCCTATGCCCAGCAGATTGATGATTAAATAATTACTAAATTATTTTTGCTGCAAATCATCATATTTTCTTGAAATAAGTACACCTATTTCCTTCAAATGGAATTTGTATACTTATTGTAAAGTAGGTATAGATTTATTCTTTAGGTAATCAGACGCACCTTGAAGCGCACACCGAACTTTGTATGTTCATAATTTCATTTAAAGTGTGTATAAGTCCATAGTGGATTCTAAATAAATGTTTTTTTTTTTATTATTGAGACCTTGTAGGTATTTTCTTAATATCCATGTACTTAATTTGTTCTGTGTGCACCAAATAAACGATTTGTCTACCTATCTAATCAAATAATGATATCGTATCGTATTGATTAAAATTTCTCTTTTTATTCACATGAAAACCTGCCTATCCGAAATTTAACAGACTCTTTCAAATTGGTAGTATGTTTTCTGATTTGGTGTTACACTTACATTCAACTGTAATTTACTTCTACAGGCCAAAACATCAGAAGACAACACGAAAAGAGGTATCCTACTCGCCCTCGCTCAAAGAATGGTCGACAACTTTATATCTGAGAATAAAATGGAAGCTGAACAAGAAGCCCGTCTCTACATCATGATCCTAGAACTGCAAGAGAAATGGGAAGACATCTTGAAATTCATTGAGAGTCCATTATATTCCCAACTAGTCCCTGGAAACACTGCTCAAGCCTGTATCCCATACTTAAAGAAACTCGGTGAATGGAGACGGCTCAATATGGTTTGTAAAGAATTACTATGGGATAATCAAGACCGCTGGGACTACTACGTCCCATACTTTGACTCTGTCTTCCGTCTTATTGAAGAGAACGAAGAAGACTCTGAAAATGCGATTGACAATAGTGCAGAAAAATGCCATGAGTTTATCTGTACGTTAGTAGAAAGTATGACATCAGGAAGGACGTTAAGAGGTCCGTATTTAGCTAGATTGGAGTTGTGGAAACGGTTGGCTGTTAACGGAGACCCAACGTCTCTAATTGGTAGTGGGCTCGCGTTATGTGTGCAGTACTTGAGGGTGTTCGCTAATAAGCCGTGTGCGGTACCAGATATGAGGCCCTACCTCGGTATGATACCGCAGAAGGAAAGGGAGGAACATTGCAGGGAGTTTTTGACGTGTCTTGGATTTGACGAGAATAGTGAACCTGAGTCGGTAAGTAATTGTATATCTAACTTGCCTACTTTTTTTATATATTGTAAGCACTAAATAAACTTCTTTACTTTAAGTCGTCGACGACGACGACGCGGGTTTAGCCTTGCAAATGCATCACTATTCTTAAATAAAGCAACTATCTAATACTTATACAAAATTAGCTTTTGTCGTGGAGGTTGAAAATTCTCCCACGGGAGCCTACAACCGGGATAAAAAAGGTTACTATGTCAAATTTCATAGGGGCCCGTGGCTAAATAATAACAACCGCACAGGTCGATCGATCAGGTTAAATTACGCTTGCCGCGGTTGGTCTGTGGATGGGTGACCATCTTTACATACCGAGACTCCGAAACCGAGACTCCGTGCCTCGGAAAGCACATTAAGCCGTTGGTCCCGGCTGTCATTCGTGGATCTTTGACAGTCGTCACGGGAAGTCAGAAGCCCGAAAGTCTGAAAACCAGTCTTACCAAGGGGTATCGTAAAAATCATCCTGTAAATGTCCTAGTATTCTTAACTTTCGCGTCGTATATGCAAGTCATACGACTGCTGAGTCAGTGCTGATATCAGTAACGGTTGTGATATCAGCTATTGTGGCCATTAACGTGAGAGCAAACACAAGAACTCAGATAACGAGAAACGTTCAACCTGTAGTTTTATCACAGATTCGTGTCAATTTCTTTCAATACTAATTTATTTATTTAAAAAATACGTAATAAGCTTACAGTATACACGGTGGCTGGGACGTCGACGCACAAACTATAACCATGAATTCAGCGCATGATTCTAGACGCCCTTTTAAAAAAAAAAACCGGCCAAGTACGTGTCGGACCACGCACAATGAAGGGTTCCGTAGTTGGAATGAATTTATCCCAAGAACAAACTTAACATTGTAGTTGAAAAACATGTTCTCCCATACATTCCAACTGAAAATGTAAGTTTGTACGCACAATATTGAGAAATTTACCATGTTGTTTCAAGATCATAGACTTCTTATTAATTTTCCTGTAATCTATAGGTATAGAAATATTTTTTGTATTTTTTTCAAAATTTTAGGCTCAGTAGTTTCGGAGATAAGGGGGGGGGGAATGGTAAATTTCCGTCTATTGTCTTAAATAACTTTAAAACAATTCACTTTAAAATTATGAAAAAAATATATTTGAGATCCTCACGGTAAGCCCTTTCATTTTGATATGTCACACGGTACAGATTGTGAAACTTTTTTTTTTAATTGTCTATTTACCCCTCAAAAATGACTCTCATTTTCAAAACTCATTTATTTACGTTACACGTCTGTCTTTGGGTCACAGAGATTCATATGTGTACCAAATTTCAACTTAATCGGTCCATAAGATTCGGAGCAAATTGGCTGTGACAGACGGACAGACAGACAGACAGACAGACAGACAGACAGACAGACAGACAGACACACGAGTGATCCTATAAGGGTTCCGTTTTTTCCTTTTGAGGTACGGAACCCTAAAAAAGGGGGTCTAGAATCATCTCGGATCCATGGTAAGAGGTTGCGCTTCGATGGCCATGCCACCCTGTATATGACCACCAAATCGCTTATACTCAATGACCAGCCAAATTTAAGGGTCAACATCAAACTGAACAACTTTCTCCATGGGACCAACATCGTAATCGTGAATAAAAATTCAGCCGTCCCATACGTTTAGGTCGAGTAGGTAAAAGTTTTCTATGGGACTGTACCATACCCTTAAATTTGGCTGGTCATTGAAAACTAACCCTGTATATGCTGAATGAAAGAGAAAGATAAAATTACATTATAATTGTTTAAAAAAGTAGTTTTTAACTTAAAGACATGCAATTTATACTCAAACACAACAACAGTTTTCTTACTAATATAAAAAGAGAGTGTAATGAAAAACATTCCTACGTCTATTGTACATTTCTTGATCGAGAAAATAGTCGATAGTTAGTCGCTTCTTCGTCGGGCGGCCGCGGCAGGACCGGCCCGGTGGTGTCTTACACAGATAACTTACCTTTGTAGATCGATCAATACCGAAAAAGAGAAAATCAAATGGGCGTAGAAAATGCTATGCTGCATCGTAGACGAGACAAAACCCTGTTTGCAGAAAAATATGATAGAGAGAATGTCCAATATGAATTGTAACATTTAATCACTTTAGGCCGACGATATCCAACGCCACGTGTCCTGTCTATCCGCGTGGCGGTTGGTGGCTGAGCCACTACCCGCTGACGGAGCCCTGTCGCTAGCTACCACGCTCAGGGGCCACTACCTGAGGTGCCTGCAGAAAGGACTGATCACTTCCAGTATTACTGAGTTCTGTGGCGCTGATGCGTATGGGATACTCGCGGCGCATCATTATTATTATGCAGGTAAGATTGTTGACAGAACAAAATGCAGGACTGATTTTAATTATATTTTTTACCATAAACTTTTGAATCTTTATTTATAACTATCTTTTGCCGTCAGCTTCGCCCGTGTGGATGTCGAAAATAACCCCCGAGAACGTACTGTGATTAAAAGTACCTCAGTGTGCCAATCCAAGCTATAAACTATCTGTATGCTAAATTTCATCCAAATTCGTTCAGCCGTTTTTGCACGAATCTGTAACATACATTCACAAAAACAGACTTATGGACAAAAATTCTTCGTTACTTTTTTATAAAGTATTTTATTTTATTAGCCTTTCGATTTCCCTGTAAGGTAGTTGTATTTTGTCCTAGAAACACCTATTCTGTACGTCAACCATGATAAATTATGTAATCAAACCTTCTTCGTTACAGGAGTGCTGCAACACAGTTCAGCGCCGGTGGTGGATGCCCTGTGTCTTCTAGAGTTGGTGCTACACCACTCGCCAGCCAACTTCCACGCCAAGTTACTGCTCGTCAAGTTGTATCATTTGTTAGGTAAGTGACTATTAATACTCTTGTCAACTGATGCTTGAAAGAACATGTCTAACAACATGTCTAACAAACATAAACTAATCATCTTTCGAGCAGTTTCGGTGAAGCAATTACATATTCTGATATACCGGTTAAGTATACAGTAGCGTGTTGATTATCGTAACGTCTCCCGTCGGTCAACCGAACGACCGCTTAACTGAACTGCTAATAGTAATTAAATTACGTTGTATGTAAATTAAAATAAATTATTATTTTATATTTTTACATACATATCTATTTTGTTTACTGGATATCTACATACTATTGTAATAAATAAAAAAGGTTCATAACAGATTACATAGGTAATAGGTATATTGTTTTATTGAAACAGTTTTTCAACACCCGTGGCATTGGACAGCCGGCGCTCTACTGTGTATGGTAATACACAACAGATTTAATGTACTGACTAAGAGTTTATAGGCCAATCGACCTGAATGATGGCGAGTTTTGGTCTAAGGCCGCGATGTATTATTTTATGTAAGCCATAATATCCTATCCTAGTAGACTATCCTTATAGTTCAAATAAAATAAAGCTAAGTTTATTATAAACTTTCTTTCCCAGGCAACGCATTAGCAGCGGACAGTATATACCAACGTCTAGAAGTGAAGCACATACAGTTGGTGTCTATAGGTTGGCTGCACTGTGCCCGGTTAGCTCCCGCTTGTGTGCCCAGTCGCGCGTTACAGCTGTTGGCTGACACCAGGGCCTTCCTCAAGCACCATGGCAAAGATGTGAGTATACACCAGAAAGAAAAGGATGTCCGACAAATATCCAGTATCTGGACTTATTTTACTCTCCGGCCGGATACTGGATAATGATTCACAATTTTCTTATTATGATTTTCAATAAATTACGAAATTTTCATAAAAAAAAACCTAATCTCTAAGATTTATATGGTTCGTATTACGAGAGTTCATTTAAAAAAAAGACTTGTCTATTTGAATGTTTTTTATTTACACTTCTCAGAGTGTAGAACACCTAACATACGCCTACAAGTACGGTACGTTCGAGAAGCTGGTAGAGTTAGGCGCGTGGGGGGCGCGGCTGGAGGCGTGCGCGTGGGGCGCGGCGGCGGCGCGTGCGCAGGCGCTGCTGGCGCAGCTGGCGGGCCCGCCCGCGCTGCTGCACCAGCCCAGCAGGCTGCCGCGCTGTGCCACGTGAGTATACACGAAACACGAAAAAAATTATTTTAGAAGAAGAAAAAACGGAACGCGAATTCCGCATCAAACGCGTTCTAAATCGCGCTTTTATTATTCGTGGATATAAGACAGAAAAGATGCATCTTGTATACACTGTTTTTTTTATCTGGAGCAGTTGTGAGAAATCCAAGTCCATAAGAGAAACGAGAAAACTCTTAGGAAACATTAGCTCTAATTTCATGAAAAAAAATTGGCATACTCACTTAATTTTATGGTAAAGTGCCAATTTTCCATAAAATTTTCCGGAAATGTATCGGAACAAAAAAATCTGGACAGCAGAAGTTGACCAAATTTAAAAAAAATAACATAGTTTGTTCCAGAGTAAATATGACCAATTTTACTTATTAATCTATTAGGCCAAAAATCAGCACATTTTAAAGGTCAATAGTTTCAGGAGACACTTTAAAACATTAACATTATAGAGGAAAAGCACTTCTTTTTATCCAACACACTGGGAAGTGATAAGGGTTGGGCATTTTAGAAGCATTTTTTTTGTTGAATTTTATCCACGGGTTTTATCCTTCAAAATTCACAACTTAATTTAAATAAACTAATTCAGAAATTCATATAATAAACTATGAAATAAACGGTCCCGAAAATTATTAAACTACTCATCCGCCGCAATAAAATGACAGTCTCAGACATATCTATCCTACGAAATGAATAACTCATTCCCCTTTTTTTTTCACTTTACAGCGACAACCGCGACCTAAACGTCATCGTCAACTTCGAGCCACCACAGTTCCAAGACGACCAGCTAAAAACACGGACTTTCGACCAGGAGGTGTCCTATCTCCGGTTGAAGGACGCCCTAGTATCGGCCATAGCGCTGTGTATAGAGCTGGCCGATAGCCGGCCGGTGGAGGAGAAGAAGGAGCATTATGAACAGTTGAATACTTGTGTGGATGCCTTTAGTGCGGCCATGGACAAGTGTCGGCAGGTTTACTGTGAGAAAGAGAGGATTAGTATATCGGCGCCGTTCCCGTCTAGGATTATTGGTGAGTGTTGAACACTCAAACAATTATTTTGGGTTAGACTATTTACAGACATTTACTTTAGAATAGTCAAGAGTCTTCACAATTTGTCAGAAAAATTAGCATTCCAAAACTCAAGGAGAAGTACACAATCATTAAAACTCCATGGTTATTCTTTTTTTTTTTCGTCATATTATTTTTATTGGTTTAGCAACATTATCGGTCCTTACAACCCTGTAAGGACCACTAAGGATATTGTTACTCGACAATATTTACTTTAAAAAATACATCATATTCGAGTTTTTTTTTATGAACAACGCTGCGCTGGATCCTAAACTCCTTGCTCCGGCGCTCTTACTATCTGATATTACTCTTTTTTTCTTATCGTCATCTGTATATTTCCAGCATTTGTAAACTCGCCGGTCCCATACCGAGAGCTGTACGCGACGATCCTGCGACTAGTCGCCGAGCTGGCCGTCGGTCGCACGACCGCTGCGCATGATGCGTGCGTTGCGGCCGCGCGACTGCTGCCCAAGGCGCAGTTGAAGCTACAATCTGAGATGGCATTCAAAGGAGATCCCGTGTGGAGTATGAGAGACTGTCTCGAAAGTTTGTCGAATTATTTAGAGGTAAGTTTACTGCATTAAAGCCCAGTTGCATCATAAATCACTAAATGCGTGATGATATTAAAACATCATGTCTCTGTCATCTTCAAATAATGGACAGAAATAGAACGATGTTATAAATTCGTTTAGCGCTCAATGCATTTAGTAATTTGTGGTACAAGTGGGCCTTAGTTTTATAATAATTTTGACCAATTTACAGAATAAACATCACTTTCGTAATTAATATCTTTGTTCTTGAAATTTAAGTGAAATGAAATTACAGTCTATAACGATTCTGATTTTGTTGAAAATAACTGAGTTTATACCTGATTAAAATCATTCAAATCTACAATTCTCATAAATTACTATCTTGTAATATGTAGTAGTTTGTGACCACTTCTAGACAACCATTATATGAAAAAGAAAGCCACGAACTTTCGCATTGATCGACACTCAAAACAAAAGAAGACAGTATTGTAAACAAAACTATTGTATTTCCAGTTCATAGGTATTATAACGTTCTTGCTGGGCGTCTGCAACGAGCTGTTCTCGCCGGCCAGCACCAAGAAGTCAAAGAAAAAGACAAACCATTCACCCGACGAACTCAAAACCTCAGAGCTTCTGAACAAACTCAACGAAACTGTACAAAACTCCATCAGTTTCCTCGAAAATATACTCGACGAGTGGCCCAAATACGAATTCGCTAACGACCTCGAACAGTCCCTCGCTAAATTAAATATAGAAGAAGACGAAAAATACCAAAGCCCAGTAGAAAATAAACTTAAAAACGGACGAGAACATATGCTGATGGATGTCGGAAATATTCTCAAAAGAAAATCGAAATATCTAAAGAGTCTGCTACAATGATGCCTTGCAGCTAAGTGCTTGTACGAAATAATTAAGTATTGTTTTTATAATAAATATACATATCTTGTAAATATTTTTGTCTTTGCTGTTCGCGATTGTTGCTGTCGGCTCGTAACGTCGATGAAGTTGTAGCTAATGACGTGCGAATGTCGTACACTGTTGAGATCTTTCGGCGCGTGGCAAAAATTGGAACTATTGCCGCCATCTTGTTTTTTCAATACAGTTCGCATAAGAATTCCACAAGCGTTTACCAACAGCGCCCCCTTGTCAACGTCATTCGAGCGCCAAATATCCTTGTACAGACGCCAGCACATCAAGCTTCTGCAATCTGTCAAATTTCTTTAATAGATTTTCAACTTTATCGCTAAAGCAAGGTTCAAAGTTGATTGGGAACATTTTAGTTTCGGGTAGCTTGATGTGCTGGCGTCTGTACATTGTTCCTTTCACAGTAATTTTACCTCGGATTTTGTATCACTGTCTAAATCACAGTGATCTTTATTCTCATAAGGTTGCTGTTGGAGTGCTGCCACTGACAAGTCTGTCAAAATCATTGTGATCTTTATTTTCGTCACAATAAAGTTTCTGTTAGGTTGCTGCTATTAGAGGTAAAATAAACTAAAACTGTGAACGGACTGTAGCTGTTAGGTGTCATTCGCATGCGATCTGCTAATAAGAAGCTGTGGCTTTAGCAGCCTTAAGGTCATAGCACACGTATGAACTCTGAAAGGGATCGTCACCGTATCGCCTTTCGCCTCGGCGTCAACCTAACGTAAGCGCGTAACCAAAGCGAATCAGAAGTTTCGATACCTCGACTCGGCTGCGGCTAGGCGACCGCTGGTTGATGGTGCAGCAGGCAGGCCGGAGGGGTGAGAGGGACAATGGTTGACGAAGAGATGTAAGCTCGGGTACGGAGAGACGAAAGCGCGACGAGCCGTGACGCACTGCACCGCGGTTCGTGAGCTTTAGTGATTACGTTACGATTCCGATTAGTGTGCGTTGTAGTAGGGAGTTTCATACAAAGAACACTGAACGGCTCGAGTTGATACGGTAACGATCCATTTCCGATTTGATACTTGTGCTATGACCTTTATTCCGTCATACGCTGCTAATGACAATCGCTTTCTTAATGACAATTTTAATCATATAAATTATATACATAACCATATACAGACACATTACGCGTCGACCTTTCGATCAAGAATACTATATTCAGGGTTAACGCCTCAAAAGCAGCCAAAAATAAGGCAATGTACCCAAAAATCATTAAAATCATCAATACAACCCTGTAAGTTTATATAATCCTATTCAATGACTCAAATATCAATTAAGGATTATATGCACTTTTAGAGTTGTATTGATGATTCTAATGATTATTATTCTGTAAATACACACTTGTTACGCTCGCGAATCATATTTTAATCAACATTCAACACGACACTGGCGAAATTGTAAAAACGTAAGAAAATTAGAATTTCGCAGGCTTTTTGTTTTTGAATTTAGAGGTTTTGTTCGTGATGCTGTATCTAGTGTATTCTTGATCGAAGCGTCGAAGAAACCATTTTTTCAAACATATTTTAAAGCAATGGGTTTGGTCGTGCTCTTAAAAACTGTAAGCGATTGTCATTAGGAGTAGAATGCAGGTCTTACTGACCTATCTCAATTATTGTTGTAACTGAATTAGTAAATAATTGTATAAATAAATACGTCCTTATTTCATCAGGAATCTTCAGATATAAATGAACTCGATGTTCGTTATTACAGTGAAGTTTTTAATAAATAGATTTACAGAATTTTGCCTTATTATGGATGTTAAGACATGAAATAGCATAATGTTGTAAAGACATTGTTGTTTTGTTGATTTAAATTCAGCTTTAAAGCTAGCTAACTTAAGATAGATGCTGTTAACTAACGCTTTGAGGCTCCTAGTAATTGGCGTTTCTTTCTGCACGAAACAACGTTAGTTGACAAAAATTAATATGCTTGCGTGTTTCTATAGTATGTTCCAAAAGCATCTGTTGAAAATGTAAAGAAATGGATCAGAAAATGAACCTGTAGTGCCACTTACAAGTTGAGTGCTTTGATTTGATCTGACCCGAAATTCTAATTTCAAATCACGTTGTTGTTTTTCATTTGAAAATTGAGGTTAATTTAAAAATAAAACAATTTTCGTCAATGATTTTTCTATTGTAAGTCAATAATGTTAGTCAAATAAATTTTTTTGGAAAAGTGGTGAGACAAAGCTGAAACCTTCTAAATAATGTCTTACTAATTCCCTTTGGTGAGTGATTGCGTAAGAATTTAACCTGGACAGGGTTTGTTTACACTTTCATCTGATACTTTTGAAACAGACTATAGGGCAGGAGTACCACCAGTGGTAGGATCTTTGAAGTCATTGACTGCACTTCCAATTTTATCCAGTCTGTATTCACAACTAGTCTTCCTGTGTCTTCAAATTGCTGATAAAATAAAAATTGTATAAAACAACATAATCTGTAAGTTTCATTTTTATTCGAATTATAACAGTTTCTAATAAATACTATATATTGGATTGTTTGAGAAAGCGTGCCTGAATATTTTGTGAGATAGTTGTAAATCCCTGCAATTTAATTACATAGGTACTAAAATGCACATTTAAAGTACTCCACATTTTAAGTTAAATACCTTAATACTGGACAGAGTGCAAACTTCTGTTAAACAGGTTGAAATTCAAAACATGCGACAAATCGAAATGGGAGACTGTTTATGAACAACTTTTACTATGGGACCAAACCTGAGAGCGAGAAAAAAAATCAGCTGTTCCCTACATTTACGTTCGCATAACTCGTCAAATGTAAGGAACAGCTGATTTTTTTTTTCGCTATTTAATATTTGGTCCCATTGTAAAAGTTGTTCATAATGATGAGTACAACCTCCTATTTCGATTTGTCGCATGTTTTCAATTTCACCCTGTAGTATTTTTATCTCACGAAGCGACGCGCGCTTTACTTATGATAATCAAGTGTACAAACAAGTTCAGAATTTATTAATGTGTACGTGAATACGAGTATCGTCAGTACATAACACACACATTTCCGATTTTAGCAATGTGTCTGACGGTACCGAGAGCTCCTGCGCTTACACATTCACAATTTCACAGTGTGTTTGTACACTAGGTAAAAAGTAAGCTCGCGTCGCTTTATAAGATAAAAAGACTACTGAACGACGATTGCATTCGCCCAGTGACGAAAATCCGCCTTGTACCTACTTGCTAAATAAGAATATGCATAATAAAACATGTAATCCTTGCTCCATTATTGCCTTGCAGAATAGCAATATTGTTTCGGAGTTCAAAAACTGCTCAAAGCATCGTACTTCGTACGAATAAATTTATTCTCAAACATTTAACAATTATATTTTAATATGTAAAATTTTGTTGGTTATTTGAACAAATTAATTTGCATTAGAAAAATTATCGCTATTTGGTGCTTAATAATACGCAAGCAGTAGTTCTAAAGAAAATATAGAATCATTTAAAAGATGTTGTTTTGCCTAACAGAAAGTTTGTAATTAGATTAAACGGCGCATTGTTTGTACCTAAGAGTGAATATTACGATTTTGTATTACATTATATAATTTTTACAGCCATTTTTTTTTTGTATTATTTGTCTATCCGGGATGTGACGAAATGTTACTGCGCCCGCGCTGGTTTTAAACTTAGACTTCGAAGTTTTCAATTGCGCATAACTAAAAGTTAAGTTTGTATCCATGTTTGTCGAATGACCGATGACCGCGGTCTCCACTCCAGCGCGTCTGCTCCAGACGCGCTGGAGTGGAGACCGCGGACCGGTAAGCGTAGTATGGAACGCCCCCCAGCTGGATGGACAGACGACCTCAAAAACGTGGCTGGGTCAGACTTGATGCGGAAGGCGGAGGACAGGGTGTTGTGGCGCAGCATGAGAGAGGCCTATGTCCAGCATCGGACTGTGATAGGCTGAGTTGATTGATTGTTTGAAAAGTCAAGTTATGTTTTGCAGTCTATCTATGAATGTCCATATGTTCCACCGTAGCGCCTAATCATCCGATTTTAATGGCTGAGGTGTCAATTGATTCTTTATAACGATCCGGTTGACCTAAGCTATATTGTCGAACAAAATTAATTTGACGTATGTTACATCCAAGGAAACTCCGTTTTTTTTTTCGCAACCGTGTGGCGTGCAATTTGACCATCTTATAAATGGAGAATCTGCCACACACTGGGCAAAAAATTTGCCACACTTGGCGCCAAAATTGCCAAAAATATGCCTTCATGGAAACGGAAAAATACACAACGAATTCAATTCAATTTGTTTAATCAACCAAAAGAATTAATAATTTTCTTATGCATTATCCGCATTTGCCTCCAAATTTTCGTTATTTTCGGTGTATGTATACATAGATTTTAACGACATCTTTTTGCTGAAATATTAAGCTTGACTGAACCTTTCTCTAAGCCATAAATTGAGATAGGCGTATCCGGTTCCGGTACGGTGAAGCGCTATAAGCCCCGCAGCGTCATATCCGCCCCAATCCGGCAGGTAGTGGGGATACGTTTGCACAGCGCAAGACGATATCCATGAACCTCATTGGCGTTCGGAATTCCGAACGGTGTAGTCGCGTTTAAAAGTAACTCGTTACTTTTAAAGAAGGGTGTCCTACTTTTTAGTGTTAAATAAAAATTAATTTGTGTTAAAAATGAACTCTTTTGATGAAAATATTAATAATGTTAGTATGGACAATGCCCCACGTGCTCGGTCGCAATGTAGTGGTTCGAGCAGTAGCAGCGAATCTTCTTCCACGGCGCGTAAAAGGAGACATCGTAGGCGAAAGGAGCAGCGCCGCCGTACAAAGCTAAGTAAATTAGAGGACGCTTTTATAAAACTTACTGAAAAAGTATCCTCTTTGCAAGATCTTATTGTTAAAAATAATAATCAACCGTGCATGTCTGACAGTGAGTCTATGCTATATATTCCGAGCCCTACTGAACTGGATAATGAATGAAACGAAGAGAAAAGGATTGATTTTAAAATACAAACTACCCTCAAGTCCCTGACATTACAGACAGATGGTAGGTACGCATCTCGAATTGCTGAACAAATTGCAACATTTTAACTCGCCTGACTGGGCTCAAGTACGTTATTCTGAAGTACAAAAACTTAATAATTCTACCCCAGGTTTTGTAGAGCTCGAAAGTAATGTTTTGGAAAATTTTGAAACGTAATCGTTCGTTAGCGGTCGTTGAAAATTCTTTAGCTGCTAATGTCACATGCTGTTATATTGCAAAACGAAGCATTTCAAAAAGGCTTATGCTAATTTATTTAATGGACATCCGAATTAAAAAACCCAACGACCACTGTAGAGATTACTTCAAAAATCAATGAAATTTTTGCCGACGGGGAATACCATAAAATACAATCGGATTTATTACAAATGATATGTGGCAAACGGGCTGATAGATTGCAACAACGTCGTGATGGTATTTTAAACTCTGTAAAAGAGAGTTGTTTTATGGAATCGTTAAGGAAAATACCTGGGGGTATTTCCGACAAATAAATGCAACAGTGCAAACTATCGCCCCTCCACTAGTGGTCTTAATCCTGCGCAAGGACGAAAGAGAAGGGCAGAAGAGTTTTTTCGTCATACCGAAGATACACGATACGGTAAGAAACGTTGTACCCTGGGACGGCGTGATAAACGAGTCTATTGACTATCATTAACGTTTTCAAGCCGGGAGAATCAAACATCTGGTAAGTGTCTGGAGGAAGTTGGGGGCACCTTTATATATACCTACTAAGGATAATATCAGGCTATCGGATCCCCTTTTTAAGCAAACCACCGCTTATTCATCCCTTGAAGATTCCCAGAACATTTCACACAATCAATTCAAAAGAAATCACTTATGTTTTTATGACATCAAAATAACCCATTTTAATTATGACATAATTTTATTAACTCATAGCTTTTAGCCGCGACTTTGGTCCTGTTTATTTTGTATCATCCAATAAAAACCGAGCATATTTCCTGGATAAAAAGTAGCCTATGCCACATTTGATCCACTGTGTCTGTGCAGGTAACTTTGTGAAGAATAAAAATAAAAGACAAAAAATATTTTATATTAAATATTTATTAATTTATTTACAACTTGAATATTGCAGCGATATGAAACTTTCGGCCACTGTACAAAAATACTCATGACATTCAAGTATTTATAATATACCATAACAGTCTGCGAAACGGAATGTGATGGATCATGGAACATTTATTTGACGAACACATCATTTTGTAAACATACGATGATTACTTTAGCGGTTACATAGATTTGTGCTGTGTAAAATACCTATTTGCGTTTTTGTACGAGACTACTTTGGCACACTTTAAGGTTGTAAGATAAAAAAATATGACAAGAAAAAGTACAGTGTTCATCTCTAAAATTATATGAAATGTATTAAACTGACTTTACCTACTGCATTAATTTACTCAGAAATTTTGCAATAAGTTTGTCAAAACAAATCATAGTAGGGCTAATTAGTAGGTATGTAGGTATTTAAACTTCTAATATGATATGCCTAGAGTTCTAATTCCTAATATGGAGAAATTGTTAAGGTTTTTGCTGCTAGCGCAAACTTTATTTCTCTATTTTTCATGAAGTTTTTGGAAAAATGTAGTCTACAGTTACATTGTGTATTAGTATTAATTAATGTAGTCTCGCACTTTTCTATAAGCAGGCCACGAAGCACGGTACAATCTAAATAATCCTAAATAATGTCGAAACTAGCAATAACAACAAATAAAATAATAATAGTTACGATCTACGCAAATATAACGTTGAATAAAAAATTTCAATTGAAAATAAACAAAAAAAACACACACACGACACCCAAAGTATTAGATCACTTTACATTTTGACGGATTTTATACAATTTCTTTATTTCAAGGAAGTAGGATTATGACATTTTTCATTAGATTATGGAGGGCGAAAACCCTTAGTTTCATTTCCACACAGACTATCAATCAGTCCAGATAGGAGTAGGACCAATTATTTTGACAACACATTCATATTATATCGGATTCATACTACCTAATTTGAAAGTACCAGATTGTACTTGAAGCTAAAAAAACTCTCAAGCGTTACATACTCCAACTTTTGTAATATTCATATGTGATCACTCGAACTCCAAAGATTCAAGCTCTTGACTATAATACTAAGCAATACTTGAAATTGACGACTTAGTAACCGACATTTATAAAATAATAGCAAACAATGAAATCAGCGTGCCGAATGAAATACTGATAAGCCTAGAAAAGGGTGTACCAGGGTGAAATCGCAACTGTCAGTGTTGAGCCGAACATTGAGAGTCCAACAGTGTGCATCGCAGCGCGTCAAAAAACACACTATTGGATTTTCAACTGTCGGCGCTAAGCAGTACGTTTAAATTCCATTGCGCGATAAAAAAAACGACCGTTAGTACGATGCTTACACGCATGGATCAGCATTACTTAAGAGACGTCATTCGCTAGGAGAAGGAGAAATGTATCCACAAGTACGCCCCCTTCAATGCTAATGAGCGGACTTCTCGCTCTAGCCAATATCTATATGGATGGTACATTCATAACATCACGACTGTAATCCCCGAAGGATTGGGCAGAGGTGAACCTATATAGTACGTCCATATTTTGCTACTAAGTTTTTCGTACTTTACAGTACAGACTTTAGTTTTGACTTATATCTTATGTGACCACCACTACGTCAGTTGCTAAGTCGTTGAGATATAAATTAAATAAAGGAAATAAAACATTATGCACCATCGAGACGCATGTGCGCAAACTTATCAACTAAATCATAGCCTACATTCGATATTTGTTTACTTATCATATTTTACAGTGGTAACAGGCAGTCGAGTTGCGGACTTCTAACAAACACATAGAATCTATAGTCTGGAGGAACATCGACGCGCAACCTGAACCACCTGAACCTGGATTCAGTACATGATTCTGAACCGCCCTGTGTTAAAATTTTTAGTCTGTAATTTAAAAAAAATAATGCCGTAGGTTCTACTTTTGCATTTAACAGCAGATTTTTTTTTATAACCTGTCTCTAATCTTGTTCTGAATTTATGGTCAGTTTGCGGGTCAATGTCCCTTGCCACCCTGAATAGTTTATAATCTGATTGTTATAGATTTTGTTTCATAAGAAAGTACAGGTATTAGTGGTACGAGTCAATAAAGTAGCTATGGGTAAAGCAAAATATGCTAAGTGTTGCTGAGAATACCAGAGGGGCACTTCCCGTATTTTAAAGATCTTTCGAATTTTAATATGTCTCAATAAGTCAACAATACCAATTTTCATGCATTTTAGAGAACTGTTTGACATTAAGTGTCGCTTTTTAAGTGTAAATTGCGACTATTGTTCTTGATCTGATATTTTACCTCTAATTTTGCATCATTGTCACAATCACAGTGATCTTTATTCTCATTACAATAAGGTTGCTGCCACTGACAAACCTGTCAAAATCATTGTGATCTCTATTCTCGTTACAATAAGGTTGCTGATCTGAGGTAAGGCGTTTTTAATCACAGGAATTGCCCATCTGGTCAAAATTGACTTTTTCGGGTCTAATGACTACAGCATAATTTGCCTTAGCCCATTTTCATCAAAAAAATACTTTCTAAATAGAACCTTTTTCTTTAAGATTTTGCAGTGATAGTTTATTTGACTATGAAACAGAATGAGTAGTAAAATATGAGTTTTATTAAATATATTGTTGAAAAATATTAAAAAATACAGATCTCTTAGTATCGTCGCTCTTGTACATATGGGTGGAAGGGAAGACTAGTGGGAATGTAAGAATGTGGGTACATACATTATTATTAAACGCATTGCCGTCGAACGCAGCGCAAGCGCAGCATGCGTCGAACGCACATAATGAATTTATTGCATCATTTCAAAGCCAGTAAGGTTAACAACTACAACACATAGACCATTATCATATTGAAGACTGGAAGAAATTTTCATATATCATTTACTTTTTAACAGAATACATATTGATCTTCCATACAATTACGGAATGGAAACAGTTTGTCAAGTACATGCCAATTTAACAAAATCGTATTGTACTTCATGAACAATTTTTTTTTTTGTATTTTTTACATTTTCATTATTTAGATATGTAATTGTAATAATTACGAATCTTATCACAATGTATTATGAATTACTTTTGTATTATTTTTACAATTTATTTTATACAATCTCCTCTTATTCTAGTTAGATTCGTTCTACTACTAAATATTATGTGACTGGGGTGTATAGAAAATAGAAATATCTGATTCTGTCTGCAAAGGTTTAATAATCTTTGGTAATCAATATTGTGATGGGATGATGACTAATATTAGATATGTTCGAACAAATAACGTAATTTCAAAGAAGGCATAGTAAAAACTAAAAAGAGATTAAAAAAAATGTGAAATCGACGGAAATAAGGGCAAAGCTACAGGCTTTAAAGCTTTTGGAGGGGATTATTCCTGTCTTTGTCGCGAGGAACGGACAGTGTATGGCGCTTGTATGAAGTTACATAGTCGTGACGTCACTTCTGTGATAGTGTTCAACTTGGCAACTTTTTAAGCTTTTAGATTTGTTTTTGCATTCTTTGCAAACAAATATATAAAAATATATGTCGCATCCGGTCGTTCATTTGACTATTCGGAACGCGAGCGCCATCTGGTGACGCTGACAGAGCCTAGCCTGAGTTCGTGGGGTGCCTAGAAAAGCGAGCAGCGAGCTGGAGGAGCTCTTGGACTTTGGACATCGTACGAACAACATGCGCTCAGAAACTGTCCCGCGTTCCGTATCTAATTGTGTCGGGTACTTACAGTGTGCGATTCGCTGTGTGACTAATTTGTTCTTGAAATTATAATCTGATTTGAACTGCAAACGGTTTTTCTATTGCACATAAACCAACACTACCCAATACACGCCCACATCAACTACACATGGCTGATAATAATTAGACACACATACCTTCTCCGTCATATATACCTATAAAATATATTTTTTGAGTTTCGTAATTGTCATCATCCCTATTATGACCACTGTTTCATGTATTTTTTATTACAAAGAACAGCGATGCAAATATCTACATAAAATTTTCAAAAAGTCAAAGTCAAATTATTTCACTTACACCATTGATAATTATTTAAATTGGTTAAATTGATTATGTTTGCAAATTGAATGACCATCATATCTCGTATCGTCTGAACACGCTTCCAACAAAAGACGATCAACTTTGATGCGGTTTTAACTTTACTTGCTCAACAAAACTCGCCTCGCGAGAACGATAAAATGAAATGTCAATGAATCATTTAATTCTTTGTAATTATTTTCTTCATTCAATCCCCAGTCACATTTGTGAGCATAAAAGCTGCCATACCATTTGTTATATTTTTTAAGACAAAAAATAAATAAGTTATCAGAAGTTAAAAGATAAACTACAGCTAAGTAACTCACGAACGTAGTTCAGAAAACCCTTCAAAGGAAGGTATGAGGCAGATTCAAAATACTGTGTGTATGGGAAACTAACTATAATATACTCGTACATTACAAGCGCAAAGTTGAAGACATAAATCATTATGTCGATAACAATAACACAGTTACGCACAACACTAGCACTGGTCCGTAAGGACCTTTGTACACGGCACGGTTTATTTACAGTACAGCGTATAAACTGCGCTGTAGAAAAAACGTGTCCACCAACAAGCTTCCACACCTTATAATAGTGGTCCGAAATCCGAAAGAGTATCTGTGGAGTTTCTTGCCGGCTCTTCTCCATAGGAAACGACCAATTGGAACCGTGCACCTAGCTTCTGACGTTTCATAACTGCCCATGTAGGTTTATGTGAAATAAAATAAAATATTATGAATATTTCGATTTTGTTCCCTACAATACTGACGACCGTGCCTACACACGGCGAATAAACCGTAGTGTTTCACGGACTTAGGATCGTAAGTGCGAGCGAGAGGTCCGAAAAATGATTTCTGACTCTTAAGTATGCGTTTGTCATGGCCCGAGTATAGGATGACTTTTATAAACCTTTGGAGAAATAATTTTAAAAGCTTTCATCATTATTCTCTTGCAATTACTTTTTTTGGCGTCAGCGCAACATGTCTTTTTTGGAATTTCAGAACGTTTGAAAAGTGGATAAAATGTAGCAAGAATTAAATCAAGTGTTAAGAGGATTAAGTAAGTGAGGTAAAATTTTCATAAATAGGTTGGAAAACAACAAGCTTTAGTTGTTGGATATTCAACGCTCAGCTCAGCGCTGAAAGTTGGAAATCCAACAGCGTGCTTTTATTTACGCATTTATTTTGGTGTAACCACCGCTCCCTTATCGACCAATATAGGCAGAAGAAGACAAAAAGGGATATAAACCATTATATAAATTATAATAAACACCGAAAATGCGCTAAATTTGGCATACAAAGTGATAAGTAGATTCGAGAACAAAACCGGACAGTTACATAACCTCCTTTTTTGAAGTCTGTTAAAAACTTAACGCTAATTTTATAATACAATAGGTATACTAGATATGCTTTTTATATAAAGTAAGGGTTTACTTCAATTATTTGGCTAAGTGTTGAACGTTTTGTCCTAGGAAATAATAATGCAATAAGTTATATTAAATATCGCGAGAGAAAAAAAGGAATAATAGTGCTTATAAAGGTCCATAAAGGATATTCACTCCTCACTGGTCTAAGAATATTGTTATCCTTATCTAACATACAGTGCGAGAAAGAGATGGCGATGATAGGGCTGTCAAACTAGATTATAATATTATGCTAAAGTTGAACGTGTTTTTAGGTGGCTTCTATGTACAGTCTTTTCAGAGTTATTTTACCTGTGACAGCAACCAATTAGCAACCTTATAGCAATGAGAAAAGTAAAATAACTAAGTACAGACTGTTGTGTTCATTCATTTATTCAAGTTTTAGTTTAATCTAATTTGACAGCTCTAATCTCCCATCTCTTTCTTTTTTATATGCCAGCAAGAGATAGCAGTAGTTTATTTGAGTCAGCTGAATAATTATGCCAATGGATGGAGAGATACAAGCACTATTTTATGATATACAAAAACATTTCCAAAACGATAATTTATTTTACAAATTATGTAATTAGGACAATTTATCAATAAAGAAACGTACTGAATTTTCTTAATTTTTTCACAAATTACTATACGGCAATCATGGCCGGTTGGCCGGTCCGAACCTAGCGCAGAAGGCTGCGCAATAACATTTTATAGGAACCAAATAGTGACAGCAGTGGTGGCCCAGTGGTAACGGCCGCGACTTACGAGCTACTAGCTCGTAGTTTCGAACCCAGACAGGCGCTTTACTTTGTGTAAATTAAATAAATCATTGTCCTCAAAAACTGAGAAGGAAAACATCGTGAGGAAACCGGCATGTCCTAGAACCAACAATTCGAAGACATGTGACATCTATCAACCCGCACTGGGCCCGCGTGGTGGTTTACTGTCCACGTCAGCAGACCTGTGTCCCAGCGATGGGAACATAAAAGGCTGATTATGCTAAATGGTGACATGAGGCGAATGTAAGAGAGAGAATTTGCGCGAAAGTTCAGACCGGCCGCGATTCTTCGACCGTTTATAAGATGAGTTCTCAAGACATCAGACAGACAGCTTACATTTAAGAAACAGCTATCAATAAACAGTCAGTTAAATATACAATATACTTAGTGACTTAATTTATCTACATAAATACTATATACATTATCAATAAGAAAATTCAGTACTCAAACGTATACAGGCTGACTTTAAATTCATGGGCAATTTTATATATGGTGTTGCTACTCTTGAATATGAGCAACTTTGGGTATGTGACCGACTAAACATTTTAATAGAGTAACGGTGGAGTTTCTTGCCCATTCTTCTCCATACGAAAACTACCTTTTGGAAGGGGCGACTAGAAACAATCATATTTCATAATAATTTTTGACGTTCAAAAGTGCCTTTTATGTGCCTATTTGAAATAAATTGTTTAACTTTAAACTCTGAAAAAAAAAAAACGCATGGTTTTTATACATTTTTTGTATGAAACAGTAGCTATTGGTAAAATTGCTGTTTTATAATGAAGTATAATTATTTTATCCATCTAATCTACCTTATAATTTTTCAGAGTTGGCTTTGCTTTGGTGTTGGATTTTCAGGGTTGGGTTGGTTTGGAGTTGGTTCGTTAGTGAGGTTGGTTCGGTTTGTTTAACCCTTTGCATACAAGAACGTGGATCCACGCGAGTCACAATGGCTTTTTAATTGTTTCTGTAATTACGGCATTCAATCGGTTAAAAGTGTTTTATATTCAGGAGTACTATCACCCCCAGCAAATTACCGTTGAATTAAAATTCAGCCATTTACATTTGAAATGGATATTTATACATTTACACGCAGCCTTATTGCAACCTCTTCAATGACTCCCTTAACTAGCATATTATTTTACAAATACCTAGATTCATAACGTCACTACATCAAGTCATATTGAACTAACAAGACACACATTTTAACAAATCGATCATCATTCAAGTATCAATTGAGACACTTGCATGATAATTATGATGAAAATCGTTATTAAATAGCTGGATCCACACCAGACGATCGAGTGCGCTCTGATCGCGCGCGGCACCTCCACATCGACCGCACATTGTTCTTGCCGCGCATGATTGGAGCGCACTGGATCGTCTGGTATGGATCCAGCTAATTGCCTTTTTTTGTTATTATAATCGCTAGAAGATAATTATGAGCTTTGCGTTTGTTTATATGTTTACAGGGCCAAATTAAATAAGCTAGCGAAACTCCGCAGACGTGATGGATATCGATATCTAAACACGATAAAACAAAAACAAAAAATATTTTCTCAAATCATACTTCAAGTAATAATACCACAAGCGGTCGTTGACCACAAAAACATCATCAAAGCTATTTTTATTTTGCCGTGTTCAGATTTCGATACCATCACGTCTACGGAGTTTCGCTAACTAATTTAATTTGACACTATATTTTATGCAAGCAAAATATAGATAATAATGACAGCTCTTAAACTAAATTTTGTTCAGATGAAGTAAAATTTTGCTCACTCTTCAAGTGAAGTTAGAACGAATCCAATCTTAATCTTATTTCGATCATAGTACAACTTGTGCACGTGATTGGACAAATTTTGACCAATCAGCTTAAACAAGGAATTTTTTTGCGACAATTTACACAGACACAAAGCTTATAACTCCTAGTGACGTCTGTACAACATTACTCGAGAACTGCCGAACAAATACAAGTAAACATGTTATGATAAAAGACGAGAAAAAGCCACTTACTCTACCGTAACCCACTCAGTCGTCGGATTGGTCGTGCGTCGTTTACGCTCACTATCACAAAGCACTGGTACACTGTACTAGCGTACCTACTGTCTTACTGTCTTATAGTCAGTGCACTCAACTTACAGAGTATTGAACAGATCCCTGGCGTTATTCTTGGAATAACGCTTGTAGGAACAGTCGCTGAATCAGCTGCCACTGGAATGAGGAAATTGTAATTTTATTATAGGTTTTTGTAGAATTTTTTGCATTATTTTTTAAATCATTTTTAAAATCGATAAAATATAATTAAATAAATACATTTCGGTTTTAAAATTAAATGATAATTGTATATAGATTTACACTTTTATACGCTAATGACGTTAAGTATTTAATATTTACGAAAGATTTTGAAGGCCAACGGTTGCTGAGTCACCTTCATCATCATCGGCCTAGCCTTTTCCCAACCATGTTGGGGTCGGCTTCCAGTCCAACCAGATGCAGCTGGATACCAGTATTTTTGCTGAGTCACCTTATACATATAAAATCAAAATGCTGCCATATACACCGGAAACTGTTTAGTCATAGGTAATGGCGCCACCTGCATTTGTACATTTAACGCCTTTTTAGTTCACGGCATAAATATGAAATAGGAAAACATTAATGATTCTGATCATTTACCTATAAATAGTTTTTTGTTCGGTTTCCACCCAATTAAGCTGAATCTCTCTATTATTTCGTATCGTTATTGCTACAGTATGCTGAAGACTTAAATTGAACCTTAAAACTTATCACATAAGACACAAATGCTCGTTTCCTACCAATACTAGGCGACACCTAAATGAATACGTAAATAAAAACGCAATATTGGATTTTCAACCCTCGGCATAGCGCTGAAACTTGTAAATCCTACGTCCCACTTTTATTTCAGGTAAAAATCAACAACATATTCACCTTCTGTTAGGCATAGCCCGCCGCCTCGCGGTCTGCCTCTGGTGCTCAAACTCGAAGTCTTCCTCCGTCAGGTTGAGCCTGGTCATGTGGTACATCAGGTAGTCCTCTCCTAGAATGCCCTCTGGGGGGTGACGCAGGACCTCTAAAGTCTCGCACAGACCGCACGCACGCTTGCGGACTTTAGCAGGCCCTAGTGCGCCCGCTAGAATTACTAGCGCCGCTTTAAATAGTACCTGGAAGATGGGAGACAAGGTTAGATTCGTCAAATGGTTATGAAATATGGTGTATGCCATGTATAATAATTTAACTATCGTATCATTACATCCTAAGCAAAGTTTGTGATAACGTTGCTGGATTATTATTTACTTATTTAAAATACTACCCATATTTTAACTAAATAAATAATAATTCAACATTCATTCGTTCACGTCAGTGTTAATACTTGAATTACGAAAACTGGTCTTACTAAATGAAAAAAAATATATGAAAAAGTGTTTATTCAGATTTTTTTTTGTTAATTTATATTCCCTTCCTTTTTTTTCTTTTCTTCGCATCTTCCCCTTTCTTTTCCCTTTTAATAATATCTTAGTTGACTGCAAAAGCCTTTTTTAGATACAAATATCAAGTAATACCTTCACTCCTTCACAGAGGAAGCAATCCCACACTCTCAGCAGGCTGTCCCAGGGCAGGGTACGAGTGAGAGCGCACAAGAACCACTCGGTGGCGTACAGGACGGGCTCCACCTTGTGCTTCATTAGATGCCGGTGTACGGCAGGTGCTGTGCGGCGGAGAAGAGCGTGGAGGATGTCGCCGTCGCGCTGTAGGACCTGCGGAATCATTGGTAAGTTATATATCACAGTTTGTCTACTATTTTCCGCATCCGTCCCTAAGGGCAAGATTCACAGATCGCATTTTGACTTTAGGTACTTTAGTAAGTAAACGTTCCTTACGAATATGAATCTTATAAGTACTTGTGCAAAGTCGAAGTCAAAACATTTATAATTGGGCACATAAAAGGCACCTTTAAACGTCAAAATTTACAAGGAAATAGAAAGAAAGAACATAATGTACGTTTATTTGCGGCAAACATGACGCATAAAAAGAACACAAACACAAAAAATTACATTACAAGTTGAGGGAAAGAATTGCCCCTAGCAGCCCCTTACAAAAGTCACATTAACATTACTCTTTTTAGCCGTGTGGGCGGGACTTTATTACAATATCGGGATAAGCACTATCAATCAGACAAATAAAAAAAAAACAATTTTTTTCAAGTTATTCTTATTAGGCATATCCAAGCAAGCCTATCTGGATTTATCTAGAGGCGGTGAAACCGGCAAAATGAGGAAAATCTCAGGCAACACGTAAATAAACACGCCTCCTACTCAATCAAACATAATCTAATAGTGTCGCAAGACATTCGACTTCGTTGATTAGCAGTAGGTTAGGTATGGTAAACACAACATTGCAAGTCAAACAATAAAAATCATTCTTATCACTGAAGATATGAAACTAATCTATATAAATAAAAATCGCCGAAATGTATGTTCGCGCATAACTTCCGAACGACTGCACCAAATTGGATAATTCTTTTTTTATTTGTGCTCTGTATTGCCAGGACAAGGTTTGTATGAAAGAAATTTACGGAAATTAAAAAAAAAATTGTACCCTTGCGAAGCTGGGGCGGGGGCCGCTAGTGTCCGATAAAAAAATAACTGCAATTCCATATTTACTGCGACAAAGTGCAGTAGGCTGCAAATCAGGGGTAAACAAACCAGTATAAGCTAGCCTATTATTATATTGAAACTCTAGAACACACTTTAAAATTTTAAATCATAATCTGAATCACTTTGAAGGATATTGATAATTCATTGCTTCTTATGTTTGAAAATTTTTGTCTGCTCAACAACATAAATAACGCAATGAATTATGTTGAACTGTCAAAATGAAAGCCATTGCTACTGTCAATGTGTTACGCAGTTCCTCCGATAAATGTACAGAGGCCAGCACATCAAACTACCCCAATCTGTCAAATTTATTTGATACATTTTTAACTTTATTACAAAGGAATAAGGTTCATATTCAATTGGGAAAATTTGACAGATTGGGGTAGCTTGATGTGCTGGCCTCTGTACATGAATCAGTGTACAATATAAATTTATTTAACCTGTGTATGGTGTTATTGAATTGAATTGACTTGACTTCTGGCTGATTTTAATAAATTTTATCACAATGACCTATCCAATTTGTTCGGTTGTCGAATCTCACGTCAATCGATTCAATTGGTTGTTATTATTTCGTTTAACTTATCAGCTAACAGAAGGATCATCAACAAAAAATACTTTCTTCCCTTTTTTTTTTCTTTATACCGATTTGTCAGCAACGGATTAGTCTAAATCAGGTTTAAAAAAAACTAAGATAAACAAGGTACAGGCTGCGGCTGTGCTCGTGTACCTACAGCCAAAACTGCCCTCAACATGACGTTTAAAATATGATTAGCGTTGAACCCATTTAGTGATTTGTGGTGCAAGCGGGCCGAAATGCGTTTAACGCTAAACGTATTTAAAACATACATTTTATAAATCATCATCAAGACCCTGGCTGGGGGCATTCTAGACATTTCATTTCATATTTTAATTTAGGCATTTGTGGTGCAAGCGGCCCTCCCGCTTATAAGAGCTGTTAGTGTCATCATTGTTGCGGAATATTGACACTGACAGTTCTTGAACGCGATTCAGATGTGCTGATCGTAGTGTAATTCGCCCTTAGTAATCAAAATAAAAATAAAATGTTTCCAACAGAGCCTCACCTCAAGTCCCGGGTTATAGTATCCACTGAGGTACTTGTCGCTGATGCTGACGAGGCACCAAAATGCCTGCACCGCCGGCATGTGCATCAGCAGGAAGGCAGCCACCGGCGCCTGCGCCTGGAAGTAGCCCACCTTCGGGTTTAGCACCGAGTAGGCTTTTAGAACTGAGAAGAGCTCTTGTTGGCTGGAATGGAAAGAAATGTGTTGCTAATATTTATATTCTTAGTTTTATACAAATAAATTTTGCTCATAAATTCCAGTGAAAATCCCATCAAATTCGGTCTAGCTGTTTCGAAGATTAGCCGGAACATACAGACAATTTTTTTTTTTTTTTTTTGTTATTTGTAGGTGCCATATACTTTCATTTCTGCATTTAAGAAAAAGCTGTTATTTTGATATTATATACAGACACTTCAATTTTATTTATTTGTGGGTTGTATAGATAAAGAATATATTACAAAACTACTTTTCTTCTTGTCTAAGAAATACCAAAGAGTTTCAATTTGTTTACTTGCTAACGCTGGATTATTTTTGGTTCTCGAAAGTAATCCTACGTATTTACCCGACTGCGGCGGAGACCAAAAGGAGGGAAATTTGTGTAATCACATTATACAGGATGAAATTTAAAACAAGCGACAAATCGAAATGGGAGATTGTACTCATCATTATGAACAACTTTTACTATGGGACCAAACCTGAAATCGCGAAAAAAATATCTGCTGTTTCCTACATTTATGTTCGCATAACTCGTCAAAATGTAGGGAACAGCTGTTTTTTTTTTCGCGATTTCAGGTTTGGTCCCATACTAAAAGTTGTTCATAATGATGAGTACAATCTCCCATTTCGATTTGTCGCATGTATTCAATTTCAACCTGTATTCTACTAATAACCAAGTACCTACATACAAGAAAACCCAAAAGTATACAAGGTATAGTTTTGTAAAAAGTCCTAGAGCAAAAGTTGTTATTTATGATGTTAGTATTATAGTCCTGCGAGGTTATCAGTGTTTTACAAATAACCCTGTATAAATAAAAACATTATCATCGTTAGTTTAGTCGCAAAACAACCCAAGAATACTACCGATACGTCATTCGCATGACGTGACAAATGCTTCAGTTAGTCATAAAATAACTGTGGACAGTCCCTGACCACAAGACCATTGAGCGATAATTATGATGAATTTAAACAATGTGGTTTTTCGTCATCATAATATTAGTTTAAAATAATAGCTTGTAAAAACATCCATTGCTATACCGGTTAGGTACATTATGCCTATTGCAAAATTAGGGTTCACATTTCGAAGTCTGTCAAGAGCCGGTACATTTTGCAAAAAAGTCCGGACATTTTACTTACGTTTTTTTTTTTTAATTTTGGAAGTACGGACAAATGACGGGTAGACAACGTCCTAAACCCCTAACTGCGCCCTAATTGCAAAGTATTCTAGTTTGGGAAACATAACGCCTGCTTAATGGAACAGAAGATTTTTGGGAAAGCGCAAAGATCTCGCTATGAGGACTTATCCTACTTGTTGACGCATAAAATTAAAACTGATTGGATTTGATTAGATTAATTAATCATAAATGCTTGAATTTTGAGCATATGACTAACTATTGATGAGATCTGAGTAAAAAAAAATCCGGAAAGAATTCTGACCTATGTAATAATGGGTCAATGTTCCATTAAGCATGCGATAATTAAAAACAGGGCCAAAAAGTATTAATTACATAGATAACAACACCTGGACCGTAATTCTCTATGACACAATGTACGAAACCGCGCGATATCAACGCAACATTGGCGGGATCAGCTAAGGGAATCGTTAAGGTGGTCATAGAGAAATAGGGCCCTTTTTTTTTAAGGATGGGAAATCATCAAACCCCTCCCGCTCTGGGTGGAGCGGAAGGGAGTGTCAGACTCTTACTAAAACCCATCAGTCTTCCTTCCTTAGCCCTTTATGTTCCGGGGTAGCGGTAACCCTTTCGGACAATCCCGCTGCCCGGGCAGGCTTCGGCCCTGACGGGCCCCTCCTTAGATGCTGACATCTCTTTGAGGCGCGCGTGCAACACATACGCGCCGTCCAGCACAGGCCTGGTCCTAATCGGACGGCGAGTTACCCATTACTCGCCGTCCGCAGGCCCGCGCCTACGGTGGCCGGGAGTCGTCACGCGGCTCCCGACGCTCGGGGCGTCTCCCGCGGCGGCTGGGACGGGCGGCCCTCTCGGCTCTCTCCCTCGCCCATCCCGCCACCTCCTTCGCTAGCATGACTGCTTCGCAGAAGGAGATGACTGCCTCTCACTCCCTCTCGCCCCGGACCATTGCTTGAACCAGGGCCGGACGCGAGAGGCCGCCGCCGCTGCCGATCGCCTCTACGAGGACACGGCTGTGGAATTAGGGCCCTGAGAAGGCTCTCGTTGGGCAGCTGGATCAAGGGCTTGATTCTGAAAGCGGTACTTCTGGACACGGCTCGCATTGTCTCTCTGGAGCCCTGACCGTCGTCAGTAGCTAAAATTTGCCCACCGGTATCGGGAACAAGGTCCAACCTTAACCTTGTTCCCGATACCGGTGGGCAAATTTTTTATAATTTTTAATGCGTTTTTTTTATCTGTTTGTTTATAAAAATATTTTAAAATGTAATACATAAGTATTTAAATGAAATAAAGGGCATAGATAAATCTATCGACTCATACACATAATATACATCATTATTTCATCCGAAAAACGTCCACTACTGGACAGGCCTTCCCCAAACATCGCCACTTCGACCGGTTCTGTGCGAATAGACATCATGACGATGACGAAATACAATACAAATAAAAACCAAACCAATAACTAATTGAGTCCTCAATTCCCCATTTATAGGGTTATCCCACGGAAGAGAAATTCAACCCGTAACAAACAAATGAGAAAAACCGGAGGACGTAAAAAAAAAACAAAGTGATAAACGTAAAACATCCAGGCGATTAGTTAATTAATGGAAACACAAATGAATCTATTAATTACAAGAACCGCTTAACGAGTCGTTACGACATTAAGTGGTTACTAAACCGAACGCTTTTAGACAGTTAAACTACCCAATCTAGATGTTTTAGTTTTTTTTGTTATCGATTGCATTGAAATCGATTCTTAATAACTAAAGACAAAAGGCGTCTTATTGTATTGAACTTGTTATCAGCTGAGCTTTTTCCGTTTAATCTGAAGAGATATGAAGAATTATAATATAAGGAACCTAAACATAATGGTCAGTCAGGAGTGGACTCGGGACTAGAGGTAGTGGTTCAGTGAAATAAAAATACCAATATTTCGATATTATTTACATCATGTACTTGTATCAGATTGACTGGTCATTTCAACATCATGACCCGTGGGATCGAATTTGCTACCGCAGGCGCGGGCCTGCGGACGGAGAGTAATGGGTAGCTCACCGTCCGATCAGGACCTGGGTGCTTACTCTCGAATATAAATTCCGATAGATCGACATTGGACAACGTCAGGGATAGTCTGGCAACATTCTGACAGTCCGACAATTTTACGATTCTTTCATACATTTTCTGCTATATTAAACAGCCCACTGTCGTGAAACAGCGACGATAATATAATTTTTTGACTAAGAAAAGGCCTCAGTTGTCACACCACTGGGGGTCAGAAAACTCTGAATAGGCCACTATGGGATTACGACAAAAGGTTGGTATTCCTGTCTACTAATAATAACAGCAACCTATGATCCTGGCAAGCATAGTAATAACAAAAAAAAATCCCATTTGTTCATTCATTGCAGTGACCTATATCCAGCAGTGATAAATAATGACTATGATGAAACCCGACATAATTCACAACTATTACGGTTATTCGATAATAATACTTCGCATAGTTATGCCACTCAATATGGCAATTGTCCAAGTTCATAATGTGCTGTTCAGTGCACTTGGCAACTGAATGAACCGAGAGTGTAAACAAACAATCAGACTAATTGTTTCCTATGCTGTCGTGGAGATGAAAACAAGCTGTTGTGTTGTTATGATTTCTGAGGTTGGTGTTATTAAATGTGTGTTGTTTTGGACTGTTGCCGATATTGTAAAATGGCAATGTTGTTGTACAGGTAATAAATACATTCCACTCAATCAGGTCCGCTCAATCTGTGGGGTTCTTTCTTCAAAATACCTTTCAGACACGTAATACACGGTCTTCATCGATATACATAATAAAAATCTTAAATTCACTGACAGACAACGCATAGCCTAAACCGCTGGGTCTAGAAGTATGAAATTTTGTATTTGAAATCCTTAAACAACAAAAATGAGCACTAGCGAAGAATTTTTTTTTAATCATCTGCTAAAAGGGTTTAATACGGGATGAAAGTTTGTAATTTTGCCGATGAGAAATCTCATCGGGCACACGATTTATAATTGAAAAAATTCACTCACCCGATCCCCTCCTCCCGGATAAACATCTCATGGTACGGGAACTGCCGGTGCAGGTCTTTCCTGATGTCCTCCATGCACTTGGGGTCGCCGGGCGCCTGCAGCAACTCTTCGTATTCGTTCGGATGTTTCTCCAGTAGCAGCTGTCCACCGCACAAGTAGAGCCAAGCTTTTGGACGTACTGATGCTGGTATGCCTGGAGAGGGAATGGGTTTGGATATAACTATGTTATTGGTAAGGTTCTGGGCTAAATAATAATGCGGTAAACTAAGCTTGCCAAGGTCGCTCCATAAATGGGTGATCCATTACATATCGAGACCCCTCCGGGGCTCGGAAAGCAGGTTATGCCGTTGGTTTCAGCCAGCTGTCATTCATAATAGATCTTTGACAATTGTTACAGGTAGTCAGAAGCCTAAGAGTCTGACATGTCTCACCAAGGGGTATCGAGTTACCCAGTAAATGGGTTCTGAAGATCTGATAGGCAGTCGCTCCATTGGTGTTCAGCTACATACGGTTAGACTGGAAGTCGACCCCAGCGTTATTGGGAAAAGGCTAGACAAATTAATTAGTAAGGTTCTGCTTTCGAGTGGGGGTTGTCTGCTGTCATATCTGATCTTTTTTTTTTTATTAAGTATGGGAAATCATCCAATGACCCCTCCCGCTCTGGGTGGAGCGGAAGGAGTGTCAGACTCTTACTGACTAAAACCCATCCGTTTTCCTTCCTTAGCCCTTTATGTTCCGGGGTGTCGGTAACCCTTTCGGACAATCCCGCTGCCCCGGCAGGCTGAGATGTCATCTCTTTGAGGCGCGCGTGGAACACATACGCGCCGTCCAGCAAGGGCCTGGTCCTGATCGGACGGCGAGCTACCCATTACTCGCCGTCCGCAGGAAACGTCGTCTGTGGTATTTAACCCAGCACAATGGATGCTGAACGTGCTTCCTTTTTAGCCGACTACGCGTTCTCTTATGCTCAAAATTATAACAGGCTTCTAGAAACCAGGGGTTGAAGATCACACGAGGAGAGCCACCATGCTACTAAATGGTAACCTTATATCTATCAAGAATTCAAGACCCCAAGGTCAACAAGCATTATGTACCAAGTATTACGGCAAGTACTCACCTTTTCGACACCTCTCCCTGACTTTTTTGTAGTTTTTGCTCATGAACGCCTCCCAGTTGTTGAGCATGCGCAACCATTTTTGCTCCCGCTTCAGAATTGTACTCGGCGATACAGTCCTTTTGCTGTAACAAGCAAAATCTACAGTTAGTTTAAGTTTCACTCAAAATCTCTGCGAAGTTTAGTTCGACTTTTAGACTTCAATATCAGAAATGGACTTCTCAATTTTTTAATGAGATATTTGAAACTTTACTTTCTAATTTTTCAAAAACAGAAACGATTATATGCTCTTATATCAATTTGTCTTACATAACCTTGAATTACAATTCTGTCTGATTCGAGTATGATCTCAAGTCCCAGCAAATCTATTTCGGTTATAGCGACATTTTTTTCAGAAATTCCAACATTTCTCGGTATCCGTTTTCAATCAATGAACCGCTTCATTGGTCTTGTGCAATCATTATCATTGGTTACTCAGCCTACAGGATGAAATTGAATACATGCGACAAATCGAAATGGGAGATTGTACTCATCATTATGAACAACTTTTACTATGGGACCAAACCTGAAATCGCGAAAAAAAAAACAGCTGTTCCCTACATTTTGACGAGTTATACGAACATATAGGAAACAGCTGATTTTTTTTTCGCGATTTCAGGTTTGGTCCCATAGTAAAAGTTGTTCATAATGATGAGTAGAATCACCCATTTCGATTTGTCGCATGTTTTCAATTTCATCCTGTATATTGTTACAGACTTAACATTGTCAATTTTACTGTTAAGTGTTTTGATAAAAGGAAGATAAGTAAAATAAGTGAATGATGACTTTATTAAGTTAAGGGTTCGGGTAATTTATTAGAAGTGTTCATTTCCCGTTACTCACAAGTCTTTAGTGAATGATCCTTTGCTATCAATAGTTTGCTTAGTAATTCGTAATTAATCAACTTTGACTACCATTCAGTCTACAATAACAGTTTAATATTAATTAGTTTTTACAGGCAAACTAAATAAAAAAACTCCGTTTTCCAATTACACAATATTTCGCTAACGCCTCAAGGCCCATAAAACGAGTTTTTCACAGAAATTAAAAACATTTTAAAAGTAGTGGTATTTTCCGATATGCCAGTCATCCAGTCGCATGCTGGCAGGCAGGAATTCAATAACCATAGAGGAAATAAAAAAAGCACGTTGACGGGCGTTGGAATTAGTTGTGGCATGAAACGCCGGACGCGCATTTTTTACTTCAACTGCTCGACATTCAATCTCCGTGCAGCTATAAAAGGAATTTTCTGAAGAAACTTTTGAAAAATGATCCAATGTTGGGGGGTTTAAAGTTAATTGTATATTCAGGGTGATTGTAATAGCAAGAGTGAGCTTGCATATTGATTCATTAGGAGAAATAAAATTGCAGTCAGTCATAGCCTTATCTTTAGTCTCAGTCGCCGAGGAAATGTTACGTGTACTACTAAAAACCGGCCAAGTGTGAGTCGGACTCGCACGTTCCGTACCACAAGGCAAAAAATGCCGAAAAAACCACGTTTCTTGTATGAGACCCCCTTTAATTTGTACATTTATTTGATTTTTTGTTATAGCGGCAATAGAAATACACACTGAGAAAATTTCAACTGTCTACCTATTACGGTTCACGAGATACACTGGCTGCACGCTGCCCGCTGACTATAAGACTGACGGATGGACAGCGGAGGGCCGGAGGCTTAGTAATAGGGTTCCGTTGGCACCCTTCGGGTACGGAACCTTAAAAATCAAGTATTGCGTCTTACAAAGAGGAAAAAAGTTTAACAAACTAGTAACCTATTAGTTACAGGCAATGGTGACAGCTGAGCACGATGATTATGGGGATATCACACCCCTAAATGAAACAGCAACTTTTGTGACCAGAGACATCATAAATCTTTTCAGACATTATACGACTACCACGTTGAGTCGTTAAGGTGCGTGGGTAGTTTCAACTTAAATGTCACAAGTTATGTTACTTGACTATGCATTAGCCACGCTAACCAATTAGCGGGTGCGCTACATAATTTGCTAATTACAACACCTACTAAGGAATTATTTCCAGTAGAGTTGTCGAATGTAAGTTTTTTTCTCTAGATCGTCCTAATGAACGGAGAGGCATTAGGACGATCTACGTAGTTCAAATTGGTTATCTTTTAGTTAGAATGACCTACTAGAATCACTAGAATGTCGGCTGGTAGATCTGGATGTACGGAAGCCGGAGAACCGGGTGTTGCAACTTGGGAGAGGCCTCTTTCCAGCTGTATAGATTACGATAGGCTGAATTGACTATTCTTCAGGCTGTCGTTGCATGAAGATCCACTATAGCAGTTTTATGAAGGAGATCCAAGCTCGGCAGACGGCAAGTTTTGATATGCGGTACCAGGGAAGCATAGCTCAAAAGAAATTGGCAGCAATTGAGAAAAGGTTGACGATGGTCAGTAGGACGATCATGACCGTGAATTACATACTGAAAAGTAGGGTTTGTTTTGAGCACTTTTGATACAGCAATGGTATTAGTCGTTTGGTAGTAGCACTGATGAAAATGATGCAGTAACTTATCTATATAGTTAACAGTGAAATTAAAAAAAAAATTAAATGAACGTCGTATCTTTACAGCGTGGTTTATGAAATTGGCACAGTGAGGTGTCAACGCTTCATATCAAATAAGCCACACATTGTAGATTTTTTATGATAGTCTGAAAATAGAAGACTACCTATTTATAAAGAGGATCTTTATTACCTATAGGAGCTACGCTTACCACGATCGATCCGTGGATGGGTGACAATCTATTACATATCGAGACGACGAGACCCCTACGCGCCTCTTGGTCCCAGTTGTCATTCGTAGATCTTTAACACTCGTTACGGGTTGTCAGAAGCCCAAAAGTTTGACAACTAAGTTGTTGTCTTCCCAGGGGTATCGTGTCACCCGGTAACTGGGTTGTGAAGGTCAGATAGGCAGTCGCTCCATGTAAAATATTGTCCATGTAAAAGTTAGGGCGTTTTAGGATGGCAATAGCGGTCAGTAACCCACCTACACTTTTTTTTTTTTTTTTAAATCTGTAAAAATCCGTTAACGTCCTGAATCAATATGATTTATTTTCGTTGGATCCCACTTTTGAATCCCAGTTTATCTATCGTGATCTTAAACATGTTACATGTTCCAATAAATAAGTTTATTGTTTGGGTAACTACAGAGAGATATTAGAGAAAGAGCAATGACCGCTATTGCTATGATAAAACGCGATAACAGTCCCAATCGACAAGTCCCAGAAGTGGACTTCATATGGCTCAGTATCTATCTACTATGCTGGGCTGTTGTGGAGAAAGTGTTTTAGTTTATCTTAAGTAATATATGAAAATCTGGAAAGCTCTGTAGAACAGCAATTACAGTCGTATTTTCTGACGAATGTCTGAATGGCTTTCAGTAGTGCTATTCTGTAAAAATCTCACAGTGATAACTCAGATGAAGTGAGCTTAAAGTGAGCTGTCATTAGTATCAATCCCTATAGGATCAGATGGACACCTCACTTCACCTAACTTCTCACGGTGAGATTCTAACAGAATCGACCGGACGTTCAGCTTGATGTGATAATTTTTTTCGATAAAGTATACTTGCTTACTCAGACTATGCTTCTTTGGTCTAGTGGTCGCAAGCGCTACTGCTAAGCAAGGGGTCCTGGGTTTGATTCCCAGGTCGGACAAAGTGTTATTGGGTGTTTTTCGTTAGGGATTTCTTTTCTCAGTAGCAGTCCGGAGTCTGGAGGTGTTAATGGCAATAGGCTCGCCCCCTTTTACATGGGACTTAACTGGTGAAATGTTGGTGTAATAAAGGTACACCTCTGCGTAACCTGTCGGGGAATAAAGGCGTGATGTAACTCAGAATATAATTTTTTCTCTGAAACTGTTTTATTAATTTGAACGTGCTGGAAGTATTGTCAAAAATAACAGTGTACCTATTAAATTAGAATCTCATTCATCAAAATGATGGATCGTTCAATACAAACGCAAACTTTACTTGCAATTTATATACAGTCCGCCTAATAAATCTGTAATTTTTCATTAATAAATAGCTATGATAATAATTGATAGTTCCTGCTTTGTATTTATAGCATCAAACCACGCTACCCCGGGCGTTGGAATAGGAAGGTAATAAAAAACTTATCATTATATCAAAGCGGTTGATAACTGATAACGAAACTAGGTCTTTTTATTTGTTGTTGTTACAATTGCAGATTTAGGTGTAAAAACTTTGATTTAGTTGGCAATGACTGTCATCAGGAGATTTTTTGAAGTGAAAACTTCTTTAGGCGTTCTTTCTGAACAGTGAACTGTCACGCTCGGGTCGGTGACGCTGGATCGGTACTCTGCTCCAGTAGGTCGGTAACGCTGAATCGCGTATACTCGGCGCTGAATCGTACATACTCGTCTCTAGTCGGTAAGTTTTCAATTCTATCGTGTAGTCATAAGCACACGCCCTCTTTTTCATCGATTATAAACATGGAGCCTGCAACAGACATGAACAATGATGCAATCTACGGACATCACACAGGCAGTGCCTTCCGTCCTTTTGGGGGTTTCATACAAGCTGATTGCGATGGGGAAGGAAAATATTTTATTACTGGTATCACCCGAAAAACTGGCTAAATTACAATTCAAAATTGACCATAATTAAGTATATCATAGAGCGGTAGTAACCCAGTGGTAACGAGCCCGACATACAGGCAACCGCTTTACTTTGTGTAAATAATTTCATGACCACTGCTCTCAAAACGGTGAAGAAAAACATCTTGAGGACACAGGCATGTCGTAGAACCAAAAATTCGAAGACATGTGACATCTGCCAACCCGAACAGAACTCTCGCCTCACTCACTCACTCCCTCTTGAAGAGAGGAGGCCTGTCCTAGCGGTGGGAACATTATCTAGTTGGTTATGCTTATGCTAAGTATATCATCAATCCACTAACTTTCTCCCCTTACTCTTTTAATTTACGGACTGCCTGAAAAAGTAGCCGTAGTAAATATTCAAGCTGTCATGCTGTGGGGTTCGTATAATTTGAATCATCTCTTATCCCAAATATTGTCTTTAAATAAGTTTCCAGTTCCATCAGTTTATGTCGATATTCAATCATTACTATTAAATGTAATGAATATTCATTCTTGAGTTATTTATTGAAATTTACCGTTTAATATTTATATAATATGAATATACATATACGAATTTACACCTACCTAATGTAAAAAAAAAACAAAGACTATATTTTTTTTACATGACCCGATTCTTTGCGACTTTAAACGGAGCACTTACGTTTACTTTTTATTAGGGAAGTTTGGCAACATACATACGCCTTCTTCAATGGGGGTAGGCAAAAACAACATACGATATTTTAATTAAATACTGCTGTCCACCACTCCACTACTGCTGTCCTCCACTCCACTTGACTGCTTCGTTGGTCTAGTGGTCGCAAGTGCTACGGCTGAGCCACCATCACCATCCATCTATCCATCTGGGCTTTCTTAGTAGCAGCCCGGAGATTTGTGCCCGGTTGATGGCGATAGGCTCCTACCCCCTATTACATGGGACTTAAACATAACTAGCGAAATGTGGATGTACTAATGGTCACTTGTGCCTAACCCATCGGGGAATGCAGGCGTTATGTATGAATTTTAAACACTCCTTCTGGTAGTCGGCTACGCGTGCCTGAGTGCAGCTCTAATTAATTTCCATCAGCCTTGGACTGAGGTCGGTAAACTAATGGTATTTGACCTCTCAATTACTTGTGAAATTGCATTCGCTTTGTATGAGTCTGAAGATGGGTTGTGTGATAATTAAATTTTTTCGTCTGCGGGCAGCCAAGCGGAGCGAGGAGGAAGGGTTATGAAATGTCCGTGTGTGTGTGTGTGTTTAACTTTGTCTATTTTGTAAGTGAACATAGTCATCATTAAAGTAAAACAAAGATTTTCAGGAGGCGGAGACAGTAAGAAGTTCACCAAGTTATGAACTTAGACTGTATACTATGACTTACCATTACCATCCTCAAAATCCTACGCTATGAAAGAAATAGTTATTACTTACAGCGTTACAGCCCTATCTTGAAATCCGGGATCATAAAAAGCCAAAGCTACAGAAATAACCAACGCTTTGAAAGGTGACAATCAACAAAAACTGAACAGATAATATAACATTAAGAAAAACCCTCGATCCACAATCATATTACATCAACAAGCTATACCACTGTCCAGATCTCCCAGGCATTCGCTGATAGCTACGTCAATGTTTCAATAGCTTTATCACAGACACAAGAATGATGTCATTCTGTTACGCGATACGCTGTCACGCTGTGCCTGGGATTGCTAAATGATGACTAAGTTCTACCAGAAGCTAAATATTGTAACTTGGGAAGTAGATTCTAGTTGGAGGAGCCTTGGAAACAATTTAATGGAGACTTAACGGAACGGAGAAGACTTGTAGTCAATGGAGAAGAGGACCTAGGAGAAGGATTTGCTGTCATAAAGGCCATCCTTGAATATAGGAAAAGTTTTAAATGTAACTGCACATGATAATTGATCATAATCTGCCTAGCTTTTTCCCAACTATATGTATATCTACTGGTTTCGGTTTCCAGTCTAACTTGGAGGTCTACTCCCTTAGTACGAAATGCGTATTAGTTTCGGCGGAATGCGAAAGTTACGGACTTATGGGAGTTTCCTACTCCGTATCGCCTACATACAGCCGTAAGCCCGAACTAAGAATGAATAACGACAGGATCTGACAGTTGTCCTTATAGCGATGTTATTACCCCCATTCCAAAAAATGAATTTATCACTTGATTTAACTCAACATAAATCGTCAAAATTGCACCAATTTCAAAACGGCACATAAAAACAAAAAGTAGAACAAAACATAATGTGCCCGAAACCGGCGTCGGAAACAATAATGGTACAATAATAACAGCAGTACGTATGATTCAGTTGTGCAAAGTAATCGAAGGCCGTAGCGTTACAACACGCCATGCCTGTGTTTCAAGCTCAATAAACTCTGTGGACAGGCCGAGCGTTACGTATGGAACGCTGTTGCCAATTTTATAAGTGGACGAGGAAAATTTATCACAATTTGTACCTATTTTGGCTGTAATAGGAGCAGAAATAACCACAGCCTGAAAATTTTTGGACACCACAATTTTTTTTAAATTTTTATAATCTTTTTCGAGAAAACAATGAACGTTGCATAGCCTGACCTGACATTGAAATGAGGTTGCAGTTGCATCTTGAAGCACTGAATTCAGAATATTCGTTTCGACCTAGATACATTATTTTAAAGCCAACTGTCGGCAGTACCATCAAACAAAACTTGAGACTCCAATAATTAATTAGCAGATGCCCAATAAAACCACAAAAATGAAACTGAAGACTCGAAATATCCTATAAAACATGAACTAAACATTGTGAAATATGAGGAAGCAAATATAGCATGTATTACTATAGTCGTAACATTACTATTACTCTCAAGACACGTAATCAGTGTAATGGGGTTCATTACACCGACTCCTATTGTTTATGGGGACCGAGCCGCTTTCAGCGTGTCGTTGTGAGCATTCCGTTTCATTTTGCAGCTAGGATTATGCAAGCACTTCTTTGGACGTTCATTGCGTGCTAAGCATGGAACTGGGGCTTTATTTAGCCCATTGCAGTTGAGTTACATGACATACGTCTCTCTTAAAGGAGGAAGTGTATTTATAGTAGTTCTATAAACTTTAACTCCCTTTAAAGTTATTTTGGGATGTCCTTAATCCGCTTTCAACGCACTTTGCTGACGAATTTATGTTGTTAATCAGATCCTCGACGGAACGGCAGTAGGGTTAGATGTGGAGCTGTGTCTCAAACTATGCTTCAACTCGTATCCTGCTCTCTGTGCCCAAAAACATGCATGTGACCCCTGCATTGCTACTGATAACGCCGTAGAAGTGGCGAAATTTTGGGCCAACAAAATTCTAATTACTGTCGTGCCAGCGACACGAAGAAGAATCAGTCCAGTGTCTGTTCTTTTTATAGTAGTTTCGTAGATAAAATTATTTTTCATAAGGTGTTCTATACTCCAAAAGCGCGTATCCTTTAGGGGTCAAACGGCAGGGGAATTGCGTGACACACTAACAGTAGGAATGGCTTTATTTTGACAGTTCAACAAAATTCATTGCGTTTTTACGTTGTTGAGCAGAATTTTTTTTCGAACATAATTATGGAAACATTGATTAGCAATATCCTTCTAAATTATTCAGATTTTGATTGATTGTGTATGACGCAATTAGGGTGCAGGTTGGCAGGAATTTTGTGAAGTTAGCAACTGAAGGATAATTAAAACCATTAAAAAAGTCTCAACTACTTCAGATATGGCATTTGGGGAACTCAAATATATTTAGCAACACTGTCTGGCAACACATATGTGTAACAATATATATAGATCTCATAATCTCATGTCTCATACGAGTATAACGTGTGTGATTGTGTAATGGGGCTCGGGCCACGCAGGTCGCAGTTTAAATGATATTCGCAACGCATTCCAATTTTGTTTAGCAGTTTTTTTGGTTTCTCTGCTAAGTATAACAGGACCATTTTTGAATGATACAATATGTCTTTCTTTCGGCTCATCTTCTGGCTATAAAATCCTCGTAATTATAGAAACAACCGGTAAATCTCGTGACAATTGAATCGAATAATGCTGCTCCAAATCTGGACTACTGCATACATACATAAAAAAATACATGCATTAAATATGAAGTAAAACAGTTATTCAGCTGTGTCGTAATGGCATAATGAGGATCATTACACCTACTATTTGGCAGCTACTGTCCCCGACCACGCAGGTCGAAATCTGATTTTATGCATCCGTCATGCGGTAATAAATTATAATATTTTTATACTAGGTAAGTGGATATATCCAGATGTAAGAGTATCTTAAATCTGAGGCACTCAGGATCCTTGGGTGCTGGCCAAAAATATGACTAATGGTTCACCAGTCAAAGCTTGTTCAGTTAATTATGGAATTGGATAATAACTGGTTAGTGACGCGTCCTTAAGAACTTGATACCGGCAATGGTGGTCATCTGTATTGTTGATCAGATCGGAAATTAGCTGACGTTATCGAAATACGGAAAACTTATGGTCAACACTAGGAAATCACACTAATAATATTATAAAGGCGAAAGTTTGTGAGTGTGTTTGTTTGTATGTTTGTTACTCTTTCACGCAAAAACAGCTGAACGGATTTCGATGAAATTTGGCACACAGATGGTTTATAACCTTACCTTAAACCTACTTTTTAACCCGATATTCCCACGGGATCGAAACTTATGCGGGTGAAACCGCGGGGCGCTGCTAGTTTAACATAATAACATAACATCACGCTTTGTTTCCCCGAAGGATTGGGCAGAGGTAAGCCCACATTTCACCATTTTATGTTCAAGTCCCATGTAATAGAAGGCGAGCCTATTTCCATCAAACGGGCACAAATCCAGACTCCGGGCTGGTACTGAGAAATTTCAGATGGAAAATCCCAATAACACTTTACCTGACCCGGGAATCAAACCCAGGACCTGATGCTCAGCAGTAGCGCTTGTGACTTTAGACCAACGACGTAGTCGGAAATGTGTTAAGCAATATGAGTCTCACATGGTCTGACAATAACAAGAACTATACGTAGAGTCTAGAGAGCAGTGGTGGCATAGTGGTAAGTGTGGTAACGGCCGCGACTTACAAGTTGTAAGTCGTAGGTTTGAACCCAGGCGTACGCTTTACTTTGTGTAAATTATTTCATCACCACTGCTCTCTAAAACGAAGGAAAACATCGTGAGGAAACCGGCATGTCTGAGAACCAAAAATTCGAAGACATGTAACATCTACATTGTGGTGGATTACGGCCCATTCCCTTTCACAGAGAGTATGTGTCCCAGCAGTGGGAACGTTACAGGCTGATTATGCTATGCGTAATGCGAAAATCGACAAAAAACATGACAAAATCGACAACACATGCAAAAGTTCTGTATACTATGCCTCCATAGCGTGTATATTCGGGCAATCATTTTAATGGAATTCGCCTTTCAATTCACCTGTTCTGTGGCCACAGTTCCACAGCTTCCCATCCATTGCGATCTGATTGTGCACATCCGTTGCAGTCTTCAATGTTATATAGGTACGTCTGTATTACATTTATACCAATGCTTTCAAAGCATAATACGTCTGCATCTAGTCTGCATTTTGGTTGATAATAAACACAATGCCAAAAAAGGTATAAATAGTACTTACTGTTTATTCGAATCGATGTACAGAGGCCAGCACATCAAGCTACCCCAATCTGTCAAATATTCCCAATTGAATATGAACCTTATTCCTTTGTAATAAAATTAAAAAACTATCGAAAAAATTTGACAGATTGGGGTAACTTGATATGCTGGCCTCTGTACCAAGGGATAATTTCTGATACATGTATGTCCTTTTTAGGGAAGAAAATTTAATGAATCTAGCCTAAGAACAGCAAGACCTAACAGGCAACCTATCGCATTTTTGTATCGTAACGATACGTGCTAACTATTCTAATCAACTATGCAAATCGAACATTTTAAACTTCCGTTAGTCACGATCCAATTGAGCATCGATCGAACTGACAACTTTGAATAGCAACTTATACTTGCAAGCGAGGTGCGTTGAGTAAGTTTATTGTGAACTTTCTACTAGTGTTGGCCAAATGATGAATGAGGTGTTAATGGGGACCTTTCGGTTTAAAAGAAGTTGTGGTAACAACAATTTAAAGGAGTATGCTTAGAGGGTTTGATCATGTAGAGAATGAATGAAAAGCGACTAAGAAAAGGTAGATATGAGTGGAAACGCCAGAAGGACATAATGTAAATAGTGACCCTATAAGTGTTGTTCTTCAGAAAGGTCACGAACGTAAACGAAGCAAAAGGACTATGTAAGGATCGTAGCGATGGATTTCTATAGTTTATGCCTACCCCCAAGGGAAGAAGGCGCGAGTTTATGTATGTATGATAAGCTGGATTGGAGTACTTCACTTGACAGTAGGGGAAGTCCCTACTGTCAAGTGAAGTACTCCAAAAGAAAGAAAGTTTTTCGCCAGGGTTAGGCAATTTGGAAGATGGTCATTCTTCCAAATTGCCGAATCCTGCCGAAAAACTTTAACCGGCTGGCCAATGGCTTGCAAAATGGACTTGGACGACTATTTGGTCATAACCACACAGACTGAACAGTGATTACAAAAAACTATCTTTGTAAGAGATTCTGTGTTTGCAAAAACCGTTAGGTATAATTGCTTCCAGCAACAACTTCGTATAAATCTGATTAAATAAATCGTACTTAATGTTTCCCTTAAAAATAAATAAATAAACATTCATACTCAAAACTTTAAAAAATAAGCTTTAACTTTAAATTGTTCAATCAATCAAATATTTTACCCCGTAAACATTTTCAATAGACAAACTAAACGAGTATTCCCCGCCAGTACACATAGTCTTTTCAAAATTCTCTCATGGTCGAAATAACAGACAATGCTTGAGAATAGTCATCAAATAAATAGGAACGGTAAATATCAATTATGTGGGTACAGGTGATTGTAAGTACACGCAGACTAAGTGCAGGTTGGCGCTGTTATTTTATATAATAGGAAGAAATTGGATGACAGTCTCTTTGCCTTTGGTAATTGCAGATCCCAACCTCGCAGATAAAAATCAAACAAATTTCGTCTTACAAGGCTTTTGAGTTTTTACGTGAAATGGTCAGGCAGTGAGTAACGACCTGCTGAACCTGTGATGTGTGTGGATATGATGATCAATCTGTCCAGCAAGAGTGGCAAGCACTTTCCCTAATTGACGTAATGATGAATACCTACCGTTATACTTAAACGAATGTAACCACATTTATAAGCCAATTCTCCACATTTTTTAACATACCTAATACGTCATCATTATTAGCAAAAAGCGTGTTGCTTTCTAAAGTGCTTCTCATTCTCCTTAAATATAACATTGGACTAAACGAATAGGTCTTTAAAATACTTGTCTATAAAATATGTACGTAGTACAGGATTTTACATAATCAACACTTTATTATTTCATATCGGTTGATCAAATTGGCACAAGCGTCAAGGTCCATCAACATTGTTGATTTACGCCAAAACCGGATCATTAGGTAACGATCAGAATATTGCATAAATCGAGGTAAAATTGGCGGTGACGCCACAGGGAACACGCCCCAGGGAAAAGTCCACACGTCCATATGTCGGCACGTCCTATAACAACATGATGACAACAAAATAGTTTGGTTGCATTCCGTAAATTATGAAGAAGTAGATCTACTTTGTTTGTGGAGCCGACTTGCATTGTCTTATTTTTGTTGGCAAAAGACAAATTACGCGGATGGCCCTCTTTCAAACTTGGTGATTTATTCAACTCCATCTGTTCTTCTTCGTTTCGCTGGCATGGCAGTTATTAAAATTTTGGTAGCTCAAAACTTCGCTACTACCACGGCGTTATCGGTGGCAGCGCAGAAGTAACTTTGGTTGCATGTTTTGGGGCACAGAGGGCAAGATAGCGGGTGGAGCATAGTTTGTGACACAGCTCCACATCCACACCCTGCTGCCGTTCCGTCGAGGTAGGTTTACGAGGTTCGATTTCCACCTTCCTATTTTACTAAATTTATACGTTTCCTCATCAGACGGTACAGCAATTCAAATAAATAATTCTATGTTGAAAATGAGGTTTCCATCAACGAAGAAAATCTTCAGATACTAGTCCAGAACGATCACAAACTTTCAATCGTGATATCGGAAAATCCACGTGGTCCTATATTATGAGTCACTTTACACGATGGTCAATACTAAGACAAGTTAATAAATGACAAAGACAACAACTGTAGACTAGATATTTCACATAAAGGAAAAAAACAATTACCGACTTAAGTAACCATGCCAACGAGCGAGATCATATAATGCCTTGTGACGACAACACAGAACTCCACATTAAAAATAAAGCAATAAAATGTGGGCTGAAGCTGTCAGATAGATCGTGAGGAAATGTTCAAGTGAATGACACATTCCAACGCATCTCCTCATGCCATACCGGCCTCTTTATTGTGTGGAGAGGTATGTGAAAAGTTTAATACAGCAACGTCTGTTTCTTTGGCCCAAACTGCATAGCAATTCCAGAACTTACTCAAAACTATTCTTCTTCAAACTTTGAAATATTTAATTTAACACGGGGGGGGGGGCTGGGAAGAAATCTTTCCGTGCGAAAGATTTCTTCCCCATTTTTGTCCAGTGATAAAAAAAAAGTGCGGCGCTATTAAAACCGTGGCTTCTGAAAAATCTCCCTCCAGCTATGTTCAGTCTGCAATAGCTTCCAGCCTTCCAGGGGTAGCGCACCCCTGCCATGGCCCACCTGGAAATCTCTTAACCGCTTAAGAAGCCAGGTGGGCCGCTGCAGGCACACCTTACTCCGACAAGCCGCAGTGCAACTGTGGAGCCACATGAGGCCAGATCGCACTTTATGCCCCATCTTTTGTCGTTCTCTCTGTGCACTATGGAAGACCTTTGGGACGCTAACAATAACGCTGTCTGTGAAATGGCGGTATTCTGGTCGAACCCTATTTAAACATACAAAACGGAACATCAATACGACGATGGAAGAAGAAGAAGAAGAATAATAATCTACCTACCTATAATCTGAAATTGTTGACGCCAAATAAAGACTCGTGCCAATTGAAGTAGCGACAGATATCAGATAATGTGTGATGAAACCTAATGACAATAATAAAATCCTGCAGACGAAGCCTGTATGAAAATACTTGATCGTGATATTGCAGACCTTATTTAATTCTGTTACATAAGGAACGTTATGTCATCGCGATTACGGTGTCAAGGGATTGCAGTCCGTGCCTACATAGTATTGAATGCTGTAGGCTTGGAGATAATTATATAATACAACAGGTATAGCTTTTCCACACCCGCCTATCCACTGCCATCGCGGGCCAGTCCTTTCGGTAGGAGTCAAGATCGTCCCTTCATCTTCGTCTTGGCCTGCCGCGATGACATGTGAAATGGGGAAAGGGAGGCCTTTGACTAGTAGTGGGACATTACGGGGTAAGTAGATAGACAGGTATAGCTTGTACCCCGTAGTACATAAGCTGAAACCCCCAAGCCAGTACTAACAACACACTGCATTGTATTTTTTTTCTATATATTTTTAGTTTGTGATCTTCCTGTCCGAGTCACAATAAATACTTTTTTTTCTTTCGTTCAATGAATTGATAAATCCGGCTGCAGTCACACGTCTCAACGTGTGACCGCAGCCGGATTTATCAATAAATTATTATTAATTATTTATTATTAATTTATCAATAAGTTAAATTCCAATAAGCGATGAGTCGCTTATTGGAATTTAACTTAATTTCTGGGAAAACTAATACATAGGTAAATAAACCAGTCTGCTAGATAGTTGCGGAACCTGAGCAGTTACTCAGGAGTCAGGGTGCGCTCGATGAACATTTTATCTTAACTTGTGGATGGGATAGCACTTGACCAATAGATAGTTTTGAGCTGCATACGAACCTTAGAATAAAATGGTAATTATATCTCTTAATCATCTTTGATATGCCTGTATTCGGGCTTCCAGTTTATGATGTCAAATCAACCTTCCACGCGTTAGTCTTGTTCAAATTCAAGCTATTGAGCAAATACCTAAGCGACGAAAATATTGATACTTTACGGACTGGGTTTTCCGAATTCATCATGACATTCTACACGAAATCGATATTTCTTTTTTATATAATAGAGAAAACCGGTCAAAACTTCATCCCAATTATTCATTTCCGTTTAAGAAATATGTTAATTTGGCGCAAAGTTCTGGCAAGGTTCCTTGGATGCGCCGTGCCGGTGGCATGGTGTCTCCAGCCATGTTGATTCAGGGGGTTGTAATGTAAATTATTTGACGGTGAATAGCGTCTGTGACTCATTAGGTGTTGTGTTCTCCGCAACTTACTGAAAATTGCGATAAATCGTCTTTTTTTCTTTAGCTATTACCTTTTGTAACAAAAAGTCCAACAAAACATAGAGGAAAACAGACAAACGAAACATTGGCACAAAAACCTATTTGTTTCGAAGACTTGAATAGGCTACAACTTTCATCAAAATGAAAAATGAAGCACTTGTCTTTCCCCGACCAGCCTAGAAACAAATTCAGACTACGTCAGGAAGTTAAACTAGAAGGTCGTCTATCTAGGAGGCGCTGACCTTCAGTTGCAGTAGCTAGAGGTAATCATAATTTAAGGGCGATGAGTCTCACCAGAAATAGATGAGTTTGGATGATGTCAACGATAAATTGAATACGATTCTAGTACAGCAAATGAACATGAACATAAAGATGATGATGAAAGGTAGAATTCAACCCAAATGCGATGGAAAATGACTCTTAGTAGTCCTTACTACATCTAATAACGAAATGATGAAAATAAATACCTACATCATATTTATCATTTCATATTTTGTTTTGCATTGATAACGTCTAGAGATTTTTAGAAGTCTTTATATTTAAAAGTACGTATCAGATTCGTAGTGTAACTATCGCTGTTTTGAAACCAAGTTAGAAAGCGGAACCAAAGACGCTGAAGAGGCTTAAAACAAATACAAAACGAAAGAGTTAGTGTCTGTTCTTCCAAGAACCTAGGCCAAAATCGATGCATTGAAACTCCAGCCATACTGCGTTGTAGCCGGTTTAAAACCGTCTCGTGTAGAAACACCGCAATGATTCATACATCGATTTAACTCCTCCTTTTAGCCAGTACCTCAACAAACGCGATCTGACAATAACCCTTAACAACAATAACCGGGACTACGAAGGCCAAATTACTTCTGACCTATAGCTGCTTATTTTTCTACAAATTGCCCTGCTATACGTAGGTATTTTAAAGCAAATTATTTCAATAAAATTCTGATGATAACCTATGATCTGTCATTTCAACCATAAGTAACAATAACAGAATAAAGAATTCGTGGAGCCGCTAAGTATTTATTATTTTTATCTCCATCGATTTTGCTAGATAATGTTAGATTCTTTTATTTTTGAGGCGGATTACTACAAATCCAAGCTTTGCAAGTTAGACTGTTAGTATGCATACCCACGGGCGACACGCGTCAACGGCAGAGGCAACTGCAGCCGTCGACGCGTCAGCGGCTGCCGTCGACAACATGCCGCTCGTGTATTTGAGCACAACACAACAACAACAGTCACTCATGTTTATGAGCTCTTGCAGCTGATGACATGTTCATGTTGACATTGCAAGAAACGAACTACTGTACCGCTGTACGCCTAACGTCCGTATCTAGTTTAGTCGTAAGTCTTAGTTCTAATCTATAGTATTCAACCTATATACCGATAACATATTAATAGATGTTCTATCGCCTATGACCTCCACGCTACTTCCCTTAGGTAACCCACTTCCGAGGCTGACGGATGAGGCAGATAAGCAACTGTTATTATTACCTACGATTACACGTGCATCAGTGGAGCATTTTATAAGTGTTCTGGTGTTTTAAAGTGAATGCAAATAGTTGTCATGTAAATTATGTGTAACATAACACGAGTCAAATATCACCAACTGCAGACTTGTCACTTGCAAACACAATATTTGGAAAATTACCAAAAAAAAAGTCTAGTAATGCAAAAGCTAAAAAAAAGCAAAAATATAAGAACGTGTCTGCTCCATAGACGCAAAAAACTCAATATTGGCGTGATGATAATGTCCAATTATCCGGCGAGTATTATTAATTATCAATTCATTTATCATTCTGCTACGGACAGACGCGGTAAGTGCTAACAATAACTAATTAAGTAAATAATATTGGAGTTTACGTAGTTAGAGCGTGGATTAGTATCAATAAGCCTTGGTAGCAGTACATAGTTTTTTAGATGAAGGTGAGGAGACCGACAGGGTCAGCACTTGCTTAGTATCATGTGTTACTGAGATGATAATACAGTATGAATTATTTAACTTGGTTTCTGTACGTCCTTTTCGGGTAACCACTGAAAATCAGCGATGTGTTGTGGGCCCCACTCTGTGCTTATAGCACAGCATCATGCTGAGTGGAAGCCTTCTTGTCACAGTCATGACGTGCAGCTCGACTATCTCTGTTTTGTGCTCGTGATTATAAGTAGATTGATTTTGTTTTTTTTTTTTTTCTTTATTAATATAGTGAATGATCTTTTTGTATGCACGTGTTTTTCGTAACAATGATTTAATTAGAAGTCGTAGGGAATGTCCTGGAGAAACGCACTACTCAGGTAGCATACCAAGTTGCCATGTGTGTGCTCGCATATATATTTTAAACGATTCAACGTAGGTAACTGAAAACCAAGGCCAAATCTATAATTTGGTACAATGCATGAAAATAACTACTTCAATAATTTTTCGATTGCGTGAGCTAATGTACGGTTAACTTTATAGGTACTTTTTATTTTGCCATTTCAGACCCAATATGAAAGTCATCATCATCTTGTGCGGCCTAATCTCGATCCAAGCTGGAGTAATCAAAGAACAAAATGAATGTACGGGCGTGAACATAACCGGAGTCTACTATGAGACCGAAACGCTAAAAGAAGATCTCGACAGACCATACCTTTTAGCAGTAGACTACAGCACCAACAACCTTTACTTTAGCTACAACGTCAAAGAAGATGAAGACGATTTCAGGTCAGCAAAGCTGAATCTTAACACCAAAGAGTTCGACAATATCGAAGGCGTCGCTAACGGCTTTGCCCAAACAGTGGACCAAGGAACACACGAAATCTACATAGGTGGAAGCGATGGAATTTACAAATACGACTATGGACACAACAAAGCAGAACTAGTTGGAGAAAGAGGTTCCAACATTTGGACTTTATACTTCAAGGAAGTTCTATACTATTCCATATTTCCCCATCAATTCTTATACGTGATGGAAGATGGACAATCGAGAAGGTTCCTAGATTTGGAAGACACCAAAGTGGATCATTTCGTTATTGACAATGAAGATGACATTTTCTTTTCAAATAATACTGGCTTGTACTCACAGAAGAAAGGGACGAAAAATGCTGTGTTGTACAAGGAAAACCCCGTGTTGAGGAGTTTGACTACCGATATTAATGGTAATGTCTACGCTTGTCTCCAAGACGGTATATACGCTGCGAGAAAATCAAGTACTTCTTTGGAAAAAGTTGTGGAACTAAGCGACGGTTTTGGTTTAGCGTTTGATAACTATAACAATATCGTGTATTCTGATGCTTCTAGACTCGTCCGACTTAAAGCTAACAGACATAAAAAATGTTAAGGCCAGGGTTTCTTTGGATTGTACAGAGGCCAGCACATCAACCTACCCCAATCTGTCTAATTTATTTGATAGAATGTCAACTTTACTACAAAGGAATAAGGTTTATTTTCAATTGGGAAAATTGAACAGATTGGGGTAGGTTGATGTGCTGGCCTCTGTACATAATATGTTGCTAAACTAAATAAATTATATTACATTCAATTTTTTTTAATACCCATTTCGAAAGAATTATCTCGCATTTTTTCTATGAGCACGTATCTCAATCTGTTGCATATAGTATAAGCTAACAGACTGATATTTATCAATATGATGTTAATTAATCACGCATAAAACGCATGGTTTACCTGACTGCAATAATAATTAACCCGATAAATAATCTTGTTTGTAACTTTTTCGAACCACAGTAAAAAGTTTGAGGTTGCTAGGCTCATCCTGGATCATCACACCCCCAAATGAATGACGGTTTGATAAATCCTTGATTATTATGCCTGTACGACCTTGCTAGACGGATGGACCTAAAAATGGAATCCGTCACCAACATAATCCAAAAATTTGCTGAGGCCCATAAACACCGATTCCACAATCATGTGAACATCGAGGTAATTCAGCTGTTAGATAGCAACACCGTCAGATATCATGCAGTCCGTATGTTTGCCTAGGTGGCTAGGGGGGCGGTGACCACTAGCCTTAATGGCAGTCTGATGATATTCCGCCGCCGTACGAACCTGCACTTTCAAATGACCGATGAGGTTTCTCCGCTTTCATCGATTGTAACATTCGTCATAATGTTCGAACGTGATAACAAGTGAAGTTGTGCACTGTGAGTGATAGCTTTCAGATCAGAACACCATCTACTTATTATAGATGCTTAGTTGCGCCCCGCGATTTCACCCGCATATGTCTCGATGCCGTATGAATATCGCGATAAAAAGTATCCTGTCCAAATACAGGTTATTGTCTACCCATGTGCCAAATTTATTCAGCCATTTTAGCGAGAAAGAGTAAGAAACAAACACACAATAAATCAAACCTTTTCTCTTTATAATTATAGTTTAGATTACTTTTTTATTGATTAACCTAAGGGGTTACTTTCTGCCTTTTTTAAATCTTACATATTTATGCCAGTGTAAAGGCCAGTCCATTTGACAAAATTATCGTTTATGCATGTTTGTTTCCATCCGTAAACCACGAGCCGTTTGAAATTTTGTGGGGCCAAGACTGACAAGCGTGTGATATTTCCCCTTTTACAGTAAAAGATAAGGATACATAAGTAAATAACAGCCATTCGTTTTCCTCAACGCGGTATCTGTTTTTGCAAGTCATGAATAAAATTTCTTTGCTAATAATATCCTCCGGTCCCAACCATTGTAGGTCCACCCATATCGCGACTTACGAAAACAGATGTAATCTTATTAGATTTACATTTTTGTTTAAATGTAATGAATGTTCTTTAGAATATGATTTAGACGTCCTAAAATTAGACGGTTAGGTACTATTGGAGAGTGTTCATGTTTGCTAAACATTCTACGATCTAAAAAGCGTACGGTGAGCAAAAGATTCAGTGTTTGCTGCTCCTTGTAGGTAGTACGGTCTGTGCTCAGCATTACCTGACCCTCTTACAAAGAAGAAGAAACCGGGGACGGGTTATGCAGGTCACGCCTATGTCCTCCAGTTAACATTATCAAGTTCATAGATTGCTCATGCGGGCTTTACACAGCTGACTATAATAGCCTGTCTAAATGTCAATTCGGCTAGGCCGCAAGTGACAAAAAGCGAATGACTAAAATCGACCGTGAAAATGCTCAGTTGCAGGCGATCGCCCGCCGCATGAAGGTCGACATTTTGATGCAAAATGAACTAGTCACCTGTGTAAATGGGGGTGACGGTTTTGCTCGTGAGGCGATTTGGTACGAGACCAGCCGCACGGCGAAAATCGACCTAGAGTAAATCTAGCAACCTATGGAGGATAATCTAGATGTGACCGTTCTCTTTGCTAAGGACTGAAGGCCACAGAGACATTTAGTCAAATAACTTGTAGTAGCTACTATCTCCATTTTTAGAGGGTGTTTTAAGGTTGAGATGCTAGCCTAGATGTTTAATTGAGCTGTATCTTACGCCGTGTCTCGTGGCCAAGTTCCACTCTGTTTAAAACATTTCGTCACGCGCTTATTAGCGTATTTATTCTTGTTTATGACCAGTTTCTTGTTTTATGTAGGGTTTCATAATAGAACCAGATTATGGTTAGACTGCTTTGGTCCAAATGTGTTCATTTTCGCGCAACGATTTATCTTCTGGGCCGAAAAGTGGATGATGGACGGGTATCGTCAACGGTGTGGGCCTTGGACCTTGCCCTATAACTATGACTAAAAATGCATTGAAATACCCTCCACGAGTAGCGATACTAAAACGTACCGACGACGTCCGGCGCACCCTAGACAATTAGCCCTGGAACCAAGGTGTTTATCAGGGCTGACTGGATAAAATATCTTTACCACGGCATGAGCTGTTCTTCTTATTACATTTTGTGTCAATACGAGAGAAGCAGAAGACTATGACTGATTCTTCTTTTAATGAACAACCTGAACTTGAATCTGCCTAGCCTTTTCCCAACTACTTATGTTTGAGTCGGCTTTCATTCAAACCGGATGCAGCTGAATATCAGTATTTTACATGGAGCGACTGCTTATCTTACCTCCACAACTCGTGTTACCGGGTAACACGATGCCCCGACTGGTTGTCAGACTTTTGGGCTAACAACTGTCAAAGATCTACGAATGACAGCCGCGACCAACGACTTGAACGTGCTTTCCGAGGCATGGAGAGGTCTCTTAGTAATGGATGGTCAAATGGATGGCCACCCATCCACGAACCGACCGCATCATTAAGTCACGAGCCTTGCATCCCAGCAAATGTATTTGCAAAAGAACGTAAGACATACCTATTACTTACCTACTGAACTAATTTTATGATGTGTAGCACACCGCATACCCACGCATAGCGCATGCGTCACTAAGAATGATAACTAAACTGCATTCACGAACTACCTTCCAATATTACGTGAGATTGGAATCACGGAACAATACTCTGTACTTCGTCAGAACATATTTCTTTAGGGTTCCGTACCCAAATGGTGCCAAGGAGGGGTCTCCTTGGCACCATTTGGGAACGGACGGACGGACAGCGGAGGCTTAGTAATAGGGTTATTACTAAGCCTCCGCTGTCCGTCCGTCTGTCACACGGCTGTATCTTTAGAACCGTAATAGGTAGACACTTGAAATTACACCGAGTGTGTACTACTATGGCCGCTATAACACATATTCAAAATAAAATATCATAATCAGCCTACAATGTAGGGACACTGGCCTCCTCTCTTGAGAGGGAGTGGACCGCAATCCACCACGCGGGCCCAGTGCGGGTTGGTAGACGTCACATGTCTTCGAATTTTTTGGTTGTAAGACATGCCGGTTTCGTCACGTTGTTTTCCTTCACTGTTTTGAGAGCAGTGATGATGAAATAGTATACACAAAGTAAAGCGCCTGCCTGGCTTCGAACCCACAGCCTACAACTGGTAAGTCAGGGCCGTTACCACTGGGCCACCACTGCTCTAAAAATAAAATAAACACATCAATTTAAGGGTAAAAAAAAACGCGTCTTGTATGCAGAAACCAGGGACCTCATAAAGTATTAAAAGAAATAAAATGTAATGTTAAATATAGTACAGCGCTAAAGAACCCTTCGTGTGCGAGTCCGACTCGCACTTGCCGCGTTTTTACTAATTTAATTTATTGTTTCAAACATACTTGTAGTTAGTTAGAAAAAGCCGACAGTTCTACAAGTTGTTACGACAGACCGACAATATCTGGGAAGTTGAGAAATAAACGAACTTCCGTTTCTTGCGTTGTATTATAAGTGGTGCACCGGGTACACGCGAGCAGAGATGTTACTGGTAAATTGCAAATAAGGTCATAGAATAAAATTGTTGTTTTAGGTCTTTTGTTGTGTCTAGGTAAATGAGTGGCCATCATATCAGCAAGGCATGGTGGGGCAAAAGGTGGCTTGAAGATACAAAAAGAAGTAATTTAAGGCCCGGAATTTGGATAAGCAGTCAGCCCAGGTGTTCCAGAGCTGCTCTCAAAACGGTGAAGAAAAACATCGTGAAGAAACCGGCATGTCCTAGAACCAAAAATTCGAGGACATGTGACATCTACCAACCCGCAGTGGGCCGGCGTGGTGGATTAAAGCCCACTCCCTCTCACAGAGAAGAGAGGTCTGTGTCCCAGCAGTGGGAACATTATATGCTGATTAATGAATTTTTCTAGTAAAACAAACAGGTAAATCTTAATGATAACAAATAGCCAGAGAGCAAAAATTGATTACCAAAGTGAAAAGTAATCACCATTAACTTATCTAGGTTTTCGTTCAAGGGGGAAGGCAAATGTTTCGCTCTGAGGGAGGGTGGCCCCCTCGGGCGATGTTTTAAAGCCGTGAAAGCCTTCAAAAAAAACCTTCGGTACCTAGTTTCCGTTAACTCAAGAATGTGCGCCCTTTCGAGGATGACTACATTTTATCTGTCTTCTTTTTTTTTATATAAACTCTTGATAGTATTCTGTTTTTTTATTATTATTTTGTATTGTTATTATATTTTTATTTCATTGTAATGTATATTTTTGATTATGTATAATAATTTTGTAATGTTATTTTAATTGTATAGGATTTTAATAATAATATACTTAAATATTTGCACATCTTCTCAGGTGTGTATACAGTGTACTTTATATAATTTGTGTAAGATCTGTTTCTCACCTGTATTATGCAAATAAATAATTTGATTTGATTTTGATTTGATTTGATTCTGTAACTTAGTAATTAATATGCTGTATACAATGTGAAAATACAGGTTAAAAACTAAGTTTGTGTCTAATTTAGAGTTTTAGACTCAAGTTTGGTTAAGTACAGAGGGGGGCACTGTACCCTTTGCTCCCTCCTGTTTCCACAACTAATTGTAAATAATAAAGTCAAAAAGTAACCTGTTGACCATTTTATTTTGTAGTCTGAATGTGTTACATTCAGACTAATTAAAAATGCTTCATGCTAGGTATTCTTGCTTTTTATATGAGTGCCAGGTAATTAAGTAGTAAACACATTAATTAATTTCAATTATTTTTACTGAACAGTGCGAGGTACTGTAAAACTACAATGTGATTTCAGGTTGTAGAATCTTTTTATTTTAGTCTACTTAGTTATTCTGACTTGTTCTCTATGAGAACATTAATGGAAATAGATCAATCTTTCTTTTTTAGGGTTCCGTACCCAAAGGGTAAAACGGGACCACCTGTTGCCACTATAACAACAAATACTAAAAACAGAATAAAATAAATATTTAAGGGGGGTTCCCATACAACAAACGTGTTTTTTTTGCCGTTATTTAATATTTAGTGTTAAATATTATATGGTGGTACAGAACCCTTCGTGTGCGAGTCTAACTCGCACTTGGCCGGTTTTTTTTTATCAATTAAGTAATAAGTAATTAATAGTGGCTACACTGTCAGGAGAGAAGAGAAACGGAACAAAAAAGTGGCCCTATGGTAGTAAAAACTGATATTAAACTCTTTTTGTACAACTATCATTCTGAAATAAGGCCATAAATAAAATAAAAAAGTACTGAATAGAGACTACCTGATACTAAAATTAGAAAAACAATGATACAAGGCCAATTTTGGACATCTAAGAAATAGTTCTCCAAAAGTTGTATTGCAATAAAATAATTGTGTTTCTTCATTTCTGTTTTGTTTGTTTTGACTACCTACACCTACCTTTCTTTCTTTTCTTTCTTTCTTTCTATTCCACAATCTCATTCCAGGACAAAGGTCTACCTTCTCAACCACTTTATCCACGTTTTCACAGGATCGAGTTTTGAGGGAAAAGGAAAGGGAGGCGTTTGCCCTGCAGTGGGTAACACAGACTAATTTATTTATTTATTGTTGAGTTAAAAGAAATCAACAACAACATCTATCACTAAATCATATTGTGTTTCAATAAATACATGTTACATACCAACACACATTTGTAACAGACTGTTCTAAGAATATTGCTGTCATCTATGAATAACTAATAAGTCATGAGTAGAATGTTATCTATTGTATTGTATGGCAAAGGTGTTTGTTTATCAATTCAATAATGTAAAAATTAGAATTATTTAAATAATTAATATGTCAATAGATAGATAGGTAGATAGAATTCTCTTTATTACATACACCATATAAATTACAGACATAAATACAGAAACTGTACAAAGGGTGACACAATGGGCGATCTTATCACTAAGAGCAATCTTTTAAAGACAACCTTTGGATGGATTAAAAAGGGCAATAATGCTGAGTTGGCAATTATAAAATAGAAAATGACATGTGTTTTCCTATCTGGGATTTTTCAGCAGTACCCTGGAGTCTGGATTTATACCCAGTTGATAAAAATAGGCTCACCCCCTATTACTTAGTCCTTTTAACATAACTGGCTAAATATGGCTGTACTATAGGTGCTCCTTGTCCAATTCTTCAGGGAAACAAGGTGTATTTATGTACTATTTTATGTAAAATCACATGCATTTTTTTACAAAAGATTGGCAAAGAAGTAACCGCTGTGAATAAGGAAAGGCAATCATTGATAGCATTAAAATATAATCAGTGGTTGCTTGATCAAGATCAAGATACATATCATGATGATACAATAACAATCATTTCAGTTAAGAGATAGTTTTATAAATCCTCGATGAGAGACATTACCCAGTGCATTAGAATAATCACCCTATATTTCCGCTGCTGGGACACGGGCATCCTCCCTGAAAATGGAAGTGGGCCATTATCCACCATGCAAGCCCAGTGCGGGTTGGTGGATGTCACATGTCTAAGTCACCTAGTGCATTAACTTCAAAGGAATTATGAAAATATAGTGATGATGCCAACTGAAAAAGGAAAACTATATAGGTACTTATCAGAGTCAAGGGCCCAGATTCCTAAATAAAACCATTTATACTATTGTAATTCCCTTGATAACTCACACATGCAGATAATCAGGTTTACATGATTTAATATCCTCTATGACTCAGTGATTTTATCACTGCAATATGATAGTGGGGCGTTAGTTATTTGCAACACTTAGCTGAAATACAATACGCTTTTAATATCAATGATTGGACATGACACAGTGCAGTTGAGCAGCTTTTGATATGTAACACAATTTAATATTATTTTAATAGCAAGAATTTTGTTGAGTAAAAAGGTTGTAATCTTTCCTCCAACCATAAACAACTTTTTTTTTGCTTAATAATGAGTTTAAAAGTTTAGCTGTTCTAAATAATGCATTGAAATTACATAAAGGTATTCCAATTTGATTAGGAGAGAAATTTTTAGGGAAAGTAGGTAATACAGTAGGTACCTAATTAGGAATGTGGAAAAATTAAAGTCTTTAACATTTAATTTCTGCAAATTGGTACCTACTTTTATGTGCACACAATTATTGCAAAGGCATGCTGATATAATGCCAATGGTGTACAGCATAACTCTTCATGAATGGGTTGTAATAGCATATGTATTTATTTATGTTAGCAGAATTGCACAAATTGTTTTGGTACACTGAATTTGTTTAGGCTCTGAAACATAGTAAACAATGATCCTGGCCTAATTATCTTGATGGTGTTTGGGTTAAACAACATACTTACTGCAATGCTATTCACAACAATATAAGTTTCTACTTTGTAAGATGCTGGTAGAGTGTACTTACGGTTCTGGACTGTACTGAGCACCTCCAAAGAAGCCGTGCCTGTCCGGCTGCGTCGTCACCGACGAGCATATCGATGTTGTATCGCCCTGTTCACTCCTGTCTCCTCCCACACTTTTCACGCTCTTCTGCAGCGACATTTTAACAACAATCCACACTTATCCTACCTCCAACCTAATACCATCACTTACACTGAACAACCACCACAGCGGACCACGGCGTGGGCGTACAAATTAATTACAAAACATGTATGCAACTGCCCCGAACGCTCACGCCCGTCTACAATCACACAACTCCACTAAACAATTGTCACAGAGAAACTGCTTTTGCGCGCAAACTCCGGCGACCACCACATAGCCGAAGACGATGATTATGGTAACAAAACGTACCTAGAATAAATACAAACTGTACTCTTTCTTATCAAAACTCAACGTGTGGGTGGGCGAATGAAGTGAATACCACAGACCACAGAGTACTTTTAATAGAGGTGAATACATTTTTCATTGAAGAATGTACGTCATTTTTAGTGATGGGCTTTTGCATCAACAAAACTTTGACATTAATTTATCAATTTATCGGTTTTACGGTTATAATCGCATTCTACTAAAATAGAAGAATTTACCGAAACATAAAAATTACCAAACAAATAGTAGAGTACAAGTCAGAATTCTTAGTTTTCCTTGAAATTAAAACTTTCGCGAGCCTAAAAGCACATTGCAATGTAGCGTACAGTTTGCCTGATAGGGGCTCGTGGGCACTCGTGGCTAAACAATAAGGCGCCCATTACACAAATGACGTTTTGCGTCAATCATTTCCAAAAGTCACGAATGACGAAAGAATGATGGTGACTGATGGAATTCAATCGACATTACAGTTTACACGCTCATTCTGAGTTTCTGACTGATCGTTAGTCATACCCAAGATTTTACAGAGAACACACGTGTTTACTCAAGATTATAAATGGATATTCATAAAAGAAAATCAATCTTTTTGATGAGAGGCACTAGGATCGAAATGATATTAATTACGTAGTTCATGTTGAAAATATTCTTATTGTTAATTGACCTAGCATGAGTGACAGCACAAAAATAAAATATAATAAAATAGGATAGAGACTCATTCATTGATGATATTGAAAAACTATAAAACTAACTAACTCATCATCTGCCTAGCCTTGCCAGTCTAACCGGATACAGCTGAATACTAGTATTTTACATGGAGCTACTGCCTATCTGACCTCCACAACCCAGATACCGGGTAATCCGACGATACCCCTTAGTAAAACTGGCTGTCAGACTTTCGGGCTTCTGACTACCCGTAACGACTTTTAGATATCCACGACCACGGAGTAAATACTAAGTCCACGACCGACAGCCGGACCAGCGGCAGCGGCTTAACGTGCTTTCCGAGGCCCGGAGGGGTCTCAGTATGTAAAGATGGTCACCCATCCACAGACAAGCCGTGCCGAGCGTAGCTTAACTGATCGATCGACCTGTCATGTTCACCGCGAATAAACGTTTTTTCTTTTTCTTTTCTGTGCGGCTGTTATTATTTAGCCACGGGCCCCTAACTATAAACAAATTTAAAATCAGACACCTTTTGTATTTATTTTTGTATTGAGGATTCGTGGTATTTGGTGGTATCCCACAACTGAGGGAGAGCCTCAAAATGTCAAAACAAAATCTCAAGATTAGACTGGCTGCGCCAGTGCGCAAGCGTCTTTTCATTGTCAACCGTGTCCGACTCCATCGCTGTCCGCGCGCTGAGCGCTGTGGTGACGCTGACCGGGGTGATTGACGAAATGCCTTATCACATTCACTCAAAAGTCATTATTGATGGTTGCATGATGCAAATAACAAAATATTCAGATTTTCGACAATCACGATCATGCAACGATCAGCCACTGTATTAGACGGTCAATAACAATCCTTCAAATCCATGATTGTGGTAAAACTGACAGCAAAACCTATCGTGTTGTCGTATCGTGTGTGTGTGGCCTGAGCGCCTAACAGCCGCACAGATCGATTGAAGGTTAAGCTTAGTCTTGCCGCAATTGGTTTGTGGAAGGGTGACCATTCATTGCCTCATTCAGCACCTCAGAAAGGGACGTTAAGCTTATGGCCCCGGCTGTCATGAGTGGATCTTTATCCGTAGTTACGTAAAGCCCAAGTCTGACAACCAGTCTTACCAAGGAGTATCGTATTACCCTGTAGAGGTCGTGATAGGCGGTTTGTGAGTGCTGGCATTCTGGCAATCCACACATCTGACATTGGCAGAATTGTCGACATCGGCACCATTGCCATAAAGAAAAATAGAATATAATAGAATAGACATTTGACAGGTGTCAAATGTCAATGTTCGTGCAAAGTTAGGTTATTTTATTGTTAAAGTGAAAAACATTGAAAATTCTACATAAAATGAATAACATAAGAAGATTATTTGTAGCTTCAAGTTCGTCTAGGCTTAGTTCTACAGCTCCAGCTGAATTTGTTAACAGGAACCCTCGAAACTTGGAGAAAATAAGGATTGCTCGTAAACCTGATGGTTACCACTTAGATGCGCCTGGGAGGAAGTTCTGGCACAAGTTTGTATAACCAACATTGTATCAAACTATAACTTGAGAGTTTAGTACTGTTTAAATTTTATGAAGGTGGCTGAATGCTGTAATATTAGTACAAGAAAGAGCAATACCTTCTTCCTTAATATTTTTGTGACTTTGTGAGTGTTGATTAAATATACTTGTATTCTTGAACATGTGTAGCGATCATTGACGTACATTTTAGCCGAAAGTGTTTATATCCCCCAAATCGCAATGCACAAACAAATTAAAAAAAAATTGTTGTCTGTAAAGTCGGTTTACGGACGACATTACTTTTGAAATCATTGACGGACGATAATTTTACGTAAAAATAACGTCATAAGAGATAAATGCGTCACAAGCCGAACGCTTAGGGCGATCATGCCTATCTATCGCTTGTACCGCGCTCTCGCTTACACGGTCCACTCTGACGGAACGTGACAAAGAGTCATGCTTTTTCATGTGTGCAGCCGGCGTTCATCGATTTATAAGACGTTATCACATCAAAATAAAACTAATGAACTTACTATCTTTTTCTATTTTTACAGACTAATACTAACAGCAAGTAACCGCACAGTAACCGCCCAAGTGGTTCACTTTGTAAATGGACCAGTTATTCAAGCGAAAACATCAGAGTGGGCCTTACGCAAACAACTCTACAGCATCAAGGACACTTGTGCTTATATTAATTTAGGCAAAGTTTTCGCACAACGGTGTCTTGAAAGCGGTATCACTGAGATGTACTGTGACATTCAACCTGTTGAAGGTGGAAAAGTCGACAGGTTCATAAAAGAGGTTGTCAATGGAGGTATCAAGTTGGTAGAACCAGAAGTGTACAAGAAACCAAATCCATGGGATCTAAAACGACCAGAAAAACCATGGGAAGTTGCTGAAGAATAGATTGTAGTTATAATTTTGTAGTAAGTAGGTAATAAACAAAACAAAGTAAAAAATTATGATTAATGCAAAAATTGTTTTATTTATTCTAGGTATTACAAATCCAATTCAATTATCCCACTGGAACTTGCTACCAGGACAAAAAGTAGCCTATGTTCTTGCCCAGGATGCCATCTATCTCCTTGCCAATTTTATCCAATCTGTTCTGTGGCTTAGACGTGTATAGGTAATAACTTAAAGGCAGAGTTACTTTCGAATTTATGATATTAGTATGGATATGTGAGATAATTTGGTCAGGTGTTGGAGTGTGCGGTAATAATTAGATGTCACTCAGGCTGGCTGGACAAATCTTCAAAATAACTCTCATTTAACTAGGTCAATAGGGCATTTTATGTGACGGCTAAACACCCTTATTTCAGAATTTGTGACGCAACAGAAGGCTAACTAAAAATGCTACCAAACTGGTCCGCCCATTTCCGAGCCCTCGCTGCCAGGCTGGGCCGGCCGCCTAACGCTCGCCCGTACGGGTCTGGGGTCAGGTTCACCCCGGACACCGAGGGCGAGTACCGGCTGGTCCAGAATATACCCGTATTTGTAGTATTTAGGTTTTATTTAACAAAATTCAACATTGATTCCATGACACCATGAATCCTGACAACCATAGAGGAAAAAATTTAATAGGGAACTGACAAGTGACAACTCAGTTTCTTCCACAGAGTACTTTTTGTTTCTTCTTTACTTATGGCGTTCTATACTGACCAAGGAGTTTATAATATATTACCACAGGTAGGCATTGCTGTCGCGGACTTTTTTGTAGATTTTGATGTCGTCTACAAAACTGTAATACATAACATTGCTCTAATGTCAATAGTTTTCGCAGTATACGCGATATAAGGATTTTTTTCTGTTATATTTCGATTTTCTATAGCCTATGTTCATCAGGGATAATGTAGGATTCTAATGGTGAAAGAATTTTTCAAATCGGTCCAGTAGTGAGCCTATTCAATCCAAACAAACAAACAAATCTTTCCTCTTTATAATATTACTGTAGAAGTGTAGATTTGAAGTACAGACGCCAGCACATCAAGCTACTACAATCTGTCAAATTTCTTTGATAGATTTTCAACTTTATCGCTAAAGCACAAGGTTCAAAGTTGATTGGGGAAATCTGACAGTTTAGGGTAGGTTGATGTGCTGCGTCTGTCTGTACATTACTGCGTATTACTACATCGTCCAAATATGCATTTTTAATTCATTCATATATTTTGAACGGGGAAGTTCGGGGTCAAGGTCAAAGGACAGGTGGCTTTGGTATAAGCTCGGCAACAATACCTAAAAGTTTCAGCTTTACAATCCAAGACAGAAAAAACTTATGAGGAAAACAAATTCCATTTTCATACATTTGAAATATACAAATGACTTTGTATATTTCAAATGTATGAAAATGGAATTTGTTTTTGTTTCTTTATGGTATAGATTGAAAAAAATACCCGTAACTACTAATTTATTCAATGTTTTGATGTACAGAGGCCAGCACATCAAGCTACCCGAATCTGTACTTAAAATTTTCCTAATTGAGTATGAATCTTGTTCCTTGGAATAAAGTTGAAAATCTATAAAAAAAATTGACAGATTGGGGTAACTTGAAGTGCTGGCCTCTGTACAGAGGCCAGCACATCAACCTACCCCAATCTGTAAAATTTTCCCAATTGAATATGAACCTTATTCCTTTGTTGTAAAGTTGAAAATCTATCAAATAAAGACAGATTGGGGTAGCTTGATGTGCTGGCCTCTGTACTCGACAAAACTGTATACTTGAAACTATCAAATAAAACATTTTATTTTCCGTCCACTGTGCACCGCACGCGCACCATTAAGCAGTTGGGGCATTTCTAAACGAAATACATTTAAATTCCTGAACGTAGAAGTTTCCGTCATAGTGCTACAAGAATTGCTATATAACCAACTTTTTTCTCCTTTAATCGATTAATAATAATTTTGAACTAATATTAAAAATAAATAAATTGTTATATATTATTTACCGAATAATTTGAATTTCGTGTGGAACATTTTGGTAGCAATGAAATCATTATTTTTAAAAGAAGGTCAACGTGAGCTTGTACAAAAATGGCGGAAAGAATGATGGCGTCTATTTCATGCAACGAGACAGCGACAAATCTTTGTTTATCTCTTTCGTACTCATGTTACTTCTCGTAAACCACTGGGCACGCGTAGTGATCAATATGTCCACGTGATCTGTCGTCAGTCGCGACTCGCGTAATTGCAAATGCAAAATGTACAGGAAAGAAACGTTTGTGTTACAATGAAATCGTAAATATTTTGTTAATCTAAGTTGTAGTGTTGTAGTTTTAAAATGCCTGCGTCTATTGGTGTCAATTTACGTGTAACGGGCCACTGCAGCCAAGGCGGGAGAAAGTATATGGAAGACTTGTTTTCCGTTGCATATCAACAAACTGAAGACGAGAGGGATTTGGAGTATGCTTTCTTCGGAATATATGATGGCCATGGCGGGAGCGAGGCCGCAGCTTTTGCGAAGGAGCATTTGATGGACTCTATTGTGAAGCAGAGGCAGTTCTGGTCGGACAACGACGAGGATGTACTCAAAGCAATCAGAAATGGTTACATGTTGACCCACTTGAACATGTGGAAAGAGTTAGGTAAACACCAAATTTCACGTTATTATCTAACTTAATTACGATGCATCGTACTGAAACTCGGCTTTGTCTAGGCCCAAGGCGAGTTCTAAGTGACTGTACCAAATGTTTAACTTGACCTTGTTGAAGTATTCATATTTTTTTCTTGAATCGTTTGACATTGAGTTTACAGAAGTTTTTCTAATGGTCATTGTCGTTATTGTCCGTGCCATTACTTTGTTAGATAATAGCAAGTAAAACAAATTACCTTTGCAAAGTTTTTTGGAAATCCCACTCACTTTGCCAAGTGAAAGCAGTTTTACCAGTTTGAGTTTTTATTGGCTCAAGTTTCCTCTTACGAAAATTGTATGTATATGGTCATTATTTTACTATAGAACTGCTCAACTTCAAAGATAGCTTACTGTGAAACCTGAGACTTTTTTGCTTAGTAGCAATATTATACAGGGTGGCAGGGACATCGACGCGCAACCTGTTACCATGGATTCAGTACATGATTCTGAAGCCCCTGCATTTAAATTATTAGACTGTTAATAATAATTAAAAAAACTGTTCCATATGTTTTGATCTTGTACATTATTACACTTTTCTATGAAACATTAGATTTTTTTTTGATAACTGATGAAAAATGTCTAAGCTAGGGGGTTTACAATCATGTGCTAATTACATGGTTACAGTTTGTGCGTAGTTGACGCTGCCACCCTGTATACTTTCATTTGTCCACAGCCCACATTATTTTTTATCAACTTGCTCATTCAATACAAACAAAAGAACTTGGTTTTAGTAGGTTTTTATATTTTATTTATCCTTTTGATAGATTCTTTTCTTGTGAATGTGAGGACTTTGTAGGCCTTGTAGACTTTAGATCTGTGCACCACTTTTTATTTTTTCAAGTACCTAGTACTTGTTGACAGGCCTACGCTGTCCTCCCATACCTACTGTAATTAGAAAACATTGTAAAAGCCAATTATTAAAAAAAAAGAGTAACTGTGGAGTTTCTTGCTGGCTCTTCTCCATAGGAAACAACCAATTGGAACCGTGCACCTAGCTTCTGATGTTTCATAAGTGCCCATGTAGGTTTACGTGAAATAAAATATTTTAAATTTAAGGTTAATCAGAATTCAATAAATACCTTTCATATTTTAATTTTATGGACATTCCTAACTAAAATAGTTTCAATTAGAAGCAGCTATTCTGAATACTCAAACCTAATTAGTACCTAATAAAAATACTTTTCTAAATTGCCAAGTAAAGCTGTCAGCTTTGTTAAAAACTAGTAGTTGTTACCAGACTGCAACGCAAAGGAGGGTAATGTTGAGACCAAACGAGTGGGCCAATTTTGATGATTCTTATGATTGAAGAAATATGTTTTTAAAAAACATTAAAGCTCATAATATCTTTTGCATTCTACAATGTCTATTGTTTGAAAATTACATTCTTTTGTTGGGCCTATAAATATACCAGACATGAAATAAAAAATCCTAACGTAACTAATATTATAATTGCGAAAGTAAGTTTGTTTGTTTGTTACGCTTTCATGCAAAAACAGCTGAAAGGATTTGGATGAAATTTGGCACATGGGTAAACCATGACCTGGACAAGGACATAGACTACTTATCATCCTGGATCGCAGACAAAGTCGCAGGCAACATCTAGTAATTACATAATATTCTTGTTTTATTACAGAAAAATGGCCAAAAACTGTAACAGGGTTACCAAGCACGGCGGGTACAACCGCAAGCATAGCTTTTATACGCCGTGGAAAAATATATATTGGACATGTCGGGGATTCCGCTATTGTACTTGGTTACCAAAAAGATGGTAAGTGGTTTGAATTATATATATACATATTTTCTTAAAAGGAGACGTTTGATTTTGGGCTACCACCATGTACACTACATACATAAATAGGAAAAAAAATAGCACAACAAACTATTTTGAGAAAAGTACAGGTAAACAATAAATGACAAGCAAAGCCGATGTCGACTATTCTGCCAATGTCTAAGTTGAGCTGGAAAAACAAGTGTGCATAATAGAAAAAAAAAGGAAAAAGATTGACAAATAAAATAATATGATTGAGCCAGTTGATACAATGTAGATCTTGCTGGATTAGTACAGGAGTTTTTTAATATGATAACCCTATTTTTATGGTAACCATGACAGTTGTTTGACATGACGTTTGACGACTTTGACAGTTTAAGGTTTCGTGACGTGACGTCTTTGGCCGCATTCCGAATTAGCTATAATCGCTCACAGCACTCGCATCATCTCACATGCGTTCCGATTTAGATATTACGGTTATGAAAGTTGAGGACTGTCAACAATTCAGAACGCTCATGAACGCGCTCACAGTGCTTTCTCTGTGTCAAAACGAACCATGATCAAAGTGGAGTTGCTCGGCGACTAATTTGAGCTGCTACTCTGTTCGTCGTGTGTACCAGAGGTTTCAAGAGACCGGTGGCTACATTCGGCGACCAGGATCTGGCCGGCGACGCAGAACATCAGAGCGTGATGACCGCTTTCTAGTGTCGAGGTCTTTAAGAAATCGGCAACTGAATGCGGTTCAACTGGGACAAGAGCTTCGAGAATTTCGCAATGTCAGTATAAGTCGGTGGGCAGTCAGAAGAAGACTTGGTGAAGCAGGACTGACTTCACATCGCCCAGCAAATGGTCCCAAATTGACCACAGCTCACCGACAAGCCCGACTACAATTTGCCAGGGAACATTTAAATTGGACGTATGACCAATGGCGGTCTGTTATGTTCTCTGATGAGTGCAGAATGACATTACATGTCATGATGGACGCTCTAGTAGGGTCTACAGAAGGTCATCAGAGCGATTTTCACAATGCTGCATAAGCGAATGTGTGGCTTTTGGCGGTGGATCGTGTATGTTTTGGGGTGGTATAATGTTGGACACTAAAACTGACATTGTATTCATCACTGGGGCGAATACCGGCCCGAGATCGAGAGGTTTGACGGCTGCACGATACGTCGAAGAAGTGCTCGAAGGACATGTGAGGCCGCTTGCGTGGCTTATGGGAGAAGATTTTCTCCTAATGCACGACAACGCCAGACCGCATGTCGCTAGAACAGTTTCCGACTACATGGAAGACGTTGGAATCACCGCGATGGAGTGGCCAGCTCGTAGTCCTGATCACAATCCGATTGAGCATGTCTGGGATGAGCTAAAAAGAAGAGTTCGAGCAAGAAGCCCTGCTCCTACGCGCCTCCGAGAGCTTCAACTTGCCATTGAAGAGGAGTGGAACGCTATACCACAAGATTTCATGGTAAAATTAATACGGTCCATGAAAAACCGATTAAGATCTGTAATTAAGGCTAGGGGAGGAAATACACCTTATTAATCAACAATTTGATCAAGAATTTTGAGTTTGATTTTCATTATTTCTTAAGTGAAATTGGGTAATTTTACCCGTTTGTTGGGTTTTGTGCCGTAAAGCCTCTTATGGGTATTTTTTACACTGTATTTGATATCATTAGAAAGGTAATGAGGTAGACTTTCAATTAGTATGTGTTTTTTAAAATATTTATTCAGATTCATGAAAAAAAACTGCCTTAACAAAAAAAGTCAAGGTATGCGATTTTATTGGTCTCAAGTGTAGATTTTTTGTAATATGCAAATCTTTTTTTTAAATCGATTTTTAATCGATTTTTTCTAATTATTTATTCACATCCCTATCCACCATATTTATTTTGTATTGCTCTCCTTGACTGAGTTATTTTTAATGTACATTAAAACAGAGTCAAATTATAGAAAATGGACATTAAAAAACGGTTACTATATTGTATAGCGATATTTACATTTAGTGTATGTAGTGCTAGCCCAGGCTTCATACATTTCTGTAACATCTCCTTTATGCATTTATTTAAAGAACTGAGAGATTATATTTTCATGTTGCAATTATCATGTCTGGCTCAGAGCCTGTCATTATTAATATTAAATACATAATAAAAAAACAAACCAAAAAACAAATGTTACATAATTATGCACATGGATGGCAAAAATTAACAGTATGTAATTTTTTTTTTTCTTGGTAAATCTGAGGCGAAAGAACAATGGCCAATTTGGACTAGGAAAAACAAAATATGTTATCAAGATGAAGTACAGACGCCAGCACATCAAGCTACCCGAAACTGTAAAATTTTCCCAATCAACTTTGAACCTTATTCTTTAGTTACCAATAAAGTTGAAAATTATTAAGAAATTTGACAGATTTGTAGTTGCTTGATGTGCTGGCGTCTGTACATTGTTAATGTAATCATTGGATATCATTTTTTTTTAAAGCAGAGGAAATAATATATCCTCTTAAACCCATGCAATGTCAATCGTAAAAACCTTTTTGCTAATCAGCTCAAAATCACCAAGGTTGCATTGTAAGGCAATGATATTTTGACAATTTCACTGGTCGTTACATTATGAGGCCGTCTCTGATTGGTCCGTTTCCAATGTCGTTTTTGCAATCATATAGTTATAAATAAATAGACACGTATAAAAAAATCACAAACTTTATTGTACGAAGTTAAGATGTTTTCGATATTTTTATGGTAGGTGCGCTTACCCCGTCATCGGCGCGCTTGCCCCGCCTGACCTTTTTTAGACCTCCAAAGTATCTGTGATGCACGTTTGGATTTTAAAGGTCGTAAGAAACAGAACTTGGTCAGATGGCCTTGGTTATTTAACAACCATTTTAAATCAGCATCAGGAGAAGACTGAAGGTCTATGAGATCCATTTGCCCCCTCCTGTTAAAATCATTTGTCACTAAAGGTCGGACCACAATACCTGATTTGTGTCATGCAAGTTTTTCATAAATTCACCAATAGTTTTATTGCAAACTGCGGCGCTATTTTCTTCTCTTTCAGAGCATATATTATTTTGTCGCGCCCATCGTGGCCTGTAGCTAGATGTACTTCCATTAAAATGTCATAATATTTTTCGCTGGGAATAACTTCTAATTAACTTAATTAACTTCTATCACTGGACAAGAAACAGTTTTGCTCTTCATAATTAATATTTTTTCCCTTCCCACGTCCAAAACATCATTATATTTCGATGCATAGTGGTATTGCTGGTTAGTGGTTTTAAGTTTTGTGTTTTTCTTGATTTGTATTCTTCTATTGAATTTATTACCTGCGAAATCCTGCTCATACTCCATTCCGGTTTTTTTGTTTATCAGATTGCTCACTCTAATATTTTCGTAGCTCTGTAAAAATCTTCTCGTGCCCCAATCTCACACTGTTTTTCACTTGGTATTAATGATTCTGAAAATTCAATCACTTCCAAATGTTCACTGTCATATATTTTGAAAATATTTAATAAAATAAATTAATAAACCACTATTTAAACAACAATTTCAGACAGAAAATTGCACGCACGCTCCAATGATTACTATTATTGTTTTGTAAATGGTTGAATGAAAAAGAATTGACCAATCAGAACGCTCGACGTCTCCCACTGCCAACTTTATTCATGATATACCTAGATTTATTATAATATCACTATAACGTCCCCGTGACATTACAATGTCACTAAAACCAGGATGTTAAATTATAAGAAATGAAGTCGATTGACAATCTACCGTTTAATTATAATATCACTAGTGAAATTATAATATCACGGCTTTGACAATATACCTGCGACATATACACTCAGCGGCAGTGAATGTGGACTAAGACTCAAAAACACGAATTTATGAACTATACCAATTTTATGGCATTTTTAATGAGAATAGTACTAGTTCTTAAATTGGTGAATAATTTCACATTTTGTTAGTTTAAAATTGACTTGTGGAAAAAACTAAGTGGTATAAAGTTTTCTACAAATTATGTAAAATACAAATTACTTTCAAAGTGTATTATTTAAATAAGATAAGCCTTTAGTAAAATATTTATAAATTAATAACATGATTTTTACTTTACTAATTTCGGCGTCGACTGTGTTCTGTACATTGGTCTTGTTTTATTTCACATTCGTTTTATTTTGGGGTTATCCATACTCTACATAATTTAGAGTGAAATAGATTTCAATTTTAAATTATAGTAACAGATTTAACATAATTACATAAGCCACTTAATTTAAAAAATCATTTTGCATAATTAAATTGTTCCCCATATAAAAAAATAAAAATCGAGTGCAATTCTAAGTTATAAATAAAAAAGCAAATGAAACAACATAAATAGGTATCATCAAGTTACGTTTTATAAGAATTTTCTATTCCGTAGCATGTTTAGCAGAGTGAGCATTGTTCTTTATACTCAACCTACTATCACATAATAACTTTTAATTTTATAGGTTGTGAGGAATGGGCTGCAAAACCATTGACATCAGACCACAAACCAGAATCCACAACAGAAATAGAGCGCATCCAAAGATGTGGTGGCAAAGTAGTCTCGAAGGCTGGCGTACCTCGTGTCGTATGGAACAGACCGCGTCTCGGGCACAAGGGCCCAATCAAGAAGAATACGCCTATGGATGAGATACCGTTTTTAGCAGTAGCAAGGTCTCTTGGAGACCTTTGGAGTTATAATCCTCAAAATGACGAGTTTGTAGTCAGTCCTGACCCTGATGTTGGTGTTTTGACTATAGACCCGTCTAAATTTCGGTGAGTACTAATTTAGGACCAAGTCTTTATATTATATGGGTTTATTTAATTGTAAACATTGCTTAAAGTTAAGTAATGACTAGCGACTGTTTAACCATACATTTCTTACGTTTATCGACTCTTTATCTTTAAACAACATCTGTAAATAAAGGGTTTTTTTAACTCTATAAGCATCACATTTAGTGCAAATAAATTAATTTACTGTCTTTCAAGTTAGACTATCTGTCTTAATTTGCATTATTAACCGACTTCCAAAAAGGAGGAGGTTATATGTTCGAGTTAGTGTTTTTTTTTTGTATGTTCACCGATTACTCCGTCAATTGTGGATCGATTTTGAAAATTATGTTTTTGTTTGAAAGGGTATACTCCCAAGGTGGTCCCATTGTCAGCAAGTTGGAATCTGATGAGAGGATCCCATGGAAATCGAGGGAAACCCTCAAATTTTATTGGCAAACCTATAGCGATTTGGAATTTTTTTAGAGTAACTTGAGCATTTGCTCTCGGAAGTCATCATTTGGTAAAGTGGAGCTGATGATGAAGACCACAGACGGCCATCGGAACTAATCAATGATAAATATCTCACGGGTTGCGATTCGATTACTTTAATATAGTTGCTAAGCAATTTATGCTCGTCACAATGCGTGTGGTGGTGGAGTGGAGTTCTCCAGGTTCTTACCAGGAGAACTCCTCAACAATTAACGTCCCAGCATCGGGAAAAGCAATATTTTGTAAAAGGTGATGAGCAGTTGACGTTAGGCTATTGTAACTTAGATAAATTACAAACTCTCTCACTAGAAAGTGAAAAATAAAAACTTTTTTTACAAAAAAAACAACCGACTTCCAAAAAAAAACTACAAAGTGATAAATAACTTTTATGTCGGTGTCAATGAACGAAAATGCAGAACCAACGACACCGACTTCCGAAATAAAAGTTTTTATCCTGTAACAATCTCTTATTGTTGCTCAAAATCATGATTTCCTGGAGTGAGAAAGGTTCTGGCAAGTATGAATCCAGGTGTAGCTCAGGCTTATGTTATTTTCTGTTTAATGGAAATAAATTTCTATATTATTCTGAGTTTTTCTCTGGTACATTGCAGGTGTCTGATCTTCGGCACTGATGGCCTGTGGAACATGATCTCGCCAGAGGGCGCCGTCAGTCTAGTTCAGGCCACCGAGAGGCACAATGAAGCCGCCCTCGTCGGAGGGAATGGGAACCAGCCAAGAGACTGGTTGAACCCATCCAAAAGTCTAGTGGATCATGCTCTGGAAAGGTATGTAATAAAGTGTTTTAGAAAGACGACTGTCAAACAGATTCTGATTCTTATAAAACTATGCTATATAGATGTCCCAGAGGCCTCCGATCATAATTAGATCAAACTGAACAATAACAGTTATGGTGACCTGGTGATCTAACATACAATTCGTTTTTCCATAGATGGTCAAACACTAGAATGAGAGCCGACAACACGTCCGTGGTGACCCTCATGCTGGACCCGCCGGGCCCGCCGCGCGCCACCGTACTGCGCTCGCGCTCCAGTGCGGCGCGACCCGCGCCCGCCGCGCCGCCCGCGCCCGCGCACGCCGACGAGCCCGAGCCGCGCCCCGTACCGCAGAACGGCCTCACCATCATGACGCGCTATTCCGACGGGGAGCGCGCCGCGCCCGCGCCTGCGCCCGCGCCCCCGCCCCCGCCCCCTCCGCCCGACGTGCCCCTGCCGCCTTGCGCCACGCTCGACGCGCGTCTGTCGGCCGCGCCATCACACACGGATACCCCGCGCGCAACGCCAGACCCGGACGATGACGCCATTGTCAACTACGGCAACCCCGCCGAATCATACTTTATGGCTCGTCTCCTCAATCGTACCCGAGTTATCAACACACTGTCGGCGGTCCACGAGGAGATCGCGGGCACGCCGGCGCTGCGGGAGCCCTCCGAGCCCCGCGAGCCCACGCCCGCGCCCGCCACCGTCGTGCCGGACGTCGAAGTAGAGTCTGACGCGTCCACTGCCAACCGCCCCCCCCTCCCGCCGCGCGCCGCCGCTGGCGAACCGGCCGCGGCTGCTGCAGATCCCACGATCTTGCCAGACGATGATGGTGGTATCCAGATCAATGAAGTTTCGTCGAGCTCACCCACAGAGGGCCCACCAAAGCCGCGCGGACGTCGTCCACGCACTGACGCCAAGCGCGACCCCCCGGCGGCCGCGCCCGGCCGCGTGCTGCGCTCGCACCACGAGGCCGAGCCGCCGCAGCGCCCGCACACGCGCCAGGCAACACGCGCCCGCCCGCCCGCCGCCTGCCCCGCGCCGCCCGTCGACCGCGTCGTCATACTCACGCGCCGCGCGCCGCCGGTACCCTCTCCTGCACCCCCGCCTCCACCAAGGACCGACCGGTTGGCGGCCGGGGACGCGAAACCATCAGGGCGTCGCGTCGCACCCGCACCTGTCGAACTCGTCCCGGTCGACGACGAGGCGAAACGTAGCGGCACCCGCTCCACGCGCTCTCAGGGCGCTCAGGGAGTGACACCCCTAGCTCAGAAGATAACACGCAGCATCGGGCTGTACGCCCGCGAACTGCGAGGCGCGGCGGCGGCGGCGGCGGCTGCGGCAGGTGCGCGGGCGGGAAACTCGGCGCGCGCCCCGGGCCCGGCGCGGCGGACCCCGGCGGCGCGCCGCCCGCCCCCCGACCGCTCGAAGGAGAACCTCGGAGCCGCGCGGGGCCGCGCGCGCGCCCGCGCCGCGCCCGCCGCCTCGCCGCCCCCCTCGCCCCCGCCCGGCCTGCTCGAGCCGCGCCCGCGCACGAGACGCGCGGATAGCGCGCGCGACGAGCCCGAGGTGCACTCCACCACGGCCGAGCCGCCGCCGCCCTCCGCCTGTGCCGGCGCACCCGCGCCCTCCCGGCCGCGCGCGCTGCGCTCGCGCAACGACGCCACGGAGCCGATGCGGGCCGTGCGAGAGCCGGGCGCCTGCAAGCGCACGCGCTGTGGCGAGGTCGGCGGCGGCGGCGCCAGCAAGGCGGCCCGCTTAGCGCCCGAGCGCTGTGCGCGGGCGCTGGGCAAGCGTGCGACGGGCCCGTGGGCGCCTGCGCTGGCGCTGCGCAACCGTTTGCGCCGGCGACTGGCCAAGTAGCGTGGGCGGCCGCCGCGCCCGCGCTTGGGTCCGACGCCGACGTCGGATACAAAGATGACTGCGTCGTATACGGTTGATTTTCTGTTGTTGTTTTTTTATTTTTATCGCCGTCTCTGTCGTCGCCGCAGACGGTGGCTAGGCAGTAGGTAGTCGAGTTGGGTGACTCTGTCCGTGGACCGCTCGGGGCGGCCCAGGCCCTGCGACGACGGTCGGGTCTTACACTTCGGCCGGGCCCCGCGACGTCGTTGGAGGACCGCGGCCGCCATCGACGTTAAACAATAGTACAAAGGTATATTCTATATTTAACGTGTAAGTTTACCGCGTGGACCAGGAGGATTTTATTAGCCCTAGTAGATATTTATTTTCTCTATATTTATAGCTTCTATCGTAATGCATTTAACCGTAGGCGAAATGTGAATCTGATTTTCTTTGTTGTGACGTTGAGTCAGAGGCTACGTAGTAACTTCAGATAGATAGTCTGCCTTAAAAAGCGAGAGTACAACATGTTAATATTTTATAAATATTTTATAAGATCATGTTTTTTGAACTTCAAGTTTTAAGCAACAAAACTTCTTATCAGAGATTCCATTGATGTTAAATTTAGAGTCATGATAATAATTGATATTGGTTTGAATAATATCTGAGCATGTGACACTAGCTTTACACTGCATTATTTGTTATATTAGGGTGATATATGTTTATAATTCACAAGATTTTAGACACATAAACATTTTGACAAATTGTTAATAATATACTCGATAGTATACATATTTATTATATAAAAAATTCTTTATTATATTACCTAATTGGAACCTATACCAAGAGTGCTTTCTCGAAATATAACGTTAATTAAGAGTGCTACCTAAATATTATGGAAAATGTACAGATACATAGTGTACAGTTAACACCAAAATTATTTGTTTAGATTGTGCTAATGTGTATTTTATATAAACTTAGCTAGATATTGGAGAAGTTATTCTTTTGGGAAAAGAATTGTTTTATGTACTTCCTAATTAAGCTTTATTGGTTTAGGACGTCAAACTGAATGTTTTTACATGTGCCGAATACCTAGTTAATTAATTGTGACAGCTCAAACGAGCGACGGTAACTTTGTTTACTCTTTGAACATATCTATTAGCATAAAATAGTTGTACAAGCACACAAAAGTGAAACTCAACATATTCTTTGGTTAAGGATTAGTTGTTGGTGCATGAACCATTGTTAGTTTATTCGTTCATCGATCTCCTCATAGTTATCCATTTGTTAAATAATATCTTAACTATCCACCTCCACTTTAAATTTAACTATCGAAATAATGTGATTATGAGACCATTGATTTATTTAAAACCAAAAAGGTTTTGCATGAATGCAACTTTGTTGACACTGTAAAATATTATGAAAATATTTTTTTTAACAGCAACATAAGATGATTTGAATAGATGTACCTAAGAATGGACTGAAGATGTAATGTTAGGTTAAAGAGTCCAAGTTATGTACATATTAATATAATAAATGAAAAAGTAATAGTGCCTCATTTGTTACCGACTTAACAAATACATAGGTAAAAGTGTTCTTTCATATATTGATATATGTATTTTTATTGAAAATAAAATTTATGCATTGTAATTTAGCTGTAAAAGAGGATTTAATATAATTTGTTAAGCTAATTGTGTAAAGATTTTTATGATTGGCAGTCTGTCGCTTATATCGTGAAATCAAGAAAATTGTAGAGTTTAGTTATTGATTTTTGTTTAAAGAGCTGTAAGAGACAGAATGTCAAGTTGAGAAAAAAATTGGTAACATTTTTGTAACTTGGAGGGTATAAATGCCTTGGAGTAAGGGCCGTAACCTGACCACTGGGGTTATGGCAATCGCTAACAATATAGATTGAGATGCTAAAAACAAATTTTATTACTATACATAATTGAAAGTAAAAGGATTATTGTAGATTTTATTTTTTGATTTAAATAAAGTTTGTATGAAATAGATGATCGCATTTTTACTATTTTATGCCCCACCACACGCCCCATGCCTATGAAGTTAGTAATTAGAGGTTAAACAAGTTTGTCCATAATTAGGTACATTGCAGTTTACACGGGCTTGAGAATTTGTCACAATGGCTTTTACAAAATGGGAGGTGACGTGATTATAAAAATTTAACTTGACTAGAAAATTGCTTTCCTCCTAACAGGGCTTGACGCTAACTGCAATGAGATGCTGCGTTCTTAACCTATTGACCGTCCCAGTCTGATTGATACGACAAATATTTTCGAGCCCGTGCCGCCGAAAATTGAATAAAGAAGATAGGTTTTCAGCCGTATAATTACGACGGGCACGGCAATTGATATTATAGGTACCAAGCGGATAAAACATCACTACACGAATAACTATGTAAAGTTTGATTGAAATAGTTGGATACGAAAATATATAGGACTCCTCATTACTAATATTATAAATTCGAAAGTAACTCTGTCTGTCTGTTACCGTCACGCCTAAACCACTGAACGGATTTCGATAAAATTTGGCAGAGAGATAGATTGCATCCCGGGGAAGGGCATAGGTTTTTATCGACATACCTCGCGGGCGAAGCCGCGGGCGGAATTTAGTGTATCTATAATATAAAAATGAATCGCCAAATGTGTTGCTAAGCGCAAATCTCGAGAGCACCTGAACCGATTTCGCTAATTCTTTTTTTGTTGTGTTGGTATTGTCAGGACAAGGATTTTATGAAAGAAAAAAAAAATTGTTCGAAAAAAAAGTGCACCCGTGCGAATCTGGGGCGGGCTCACAGAGTACTTTTTGATAGGCGGGCTGCTAGTTATTAATATTTTTGTTCAATGCCTATTATTTATGTAAATCTTGAGGATGCAGCGACGAAGTGTAACTAACTAAAACCATATAGTTATAATTTCTACGGTTCCATGGTGTTACTGAGAAATTAACAGGCTCCAAAAAGACCATTTATTAACCGACTTCAAAAAAGGAGGTTCTGTATTCGACCCGTATGTATGTATGTTTGTATGTCCGCGCTGATGTTTGACTGGCTCGTTGGTCTAGTGGTCGCAAGCGCTACTACTGAGCATGAGGTCCTGGGTTTGATTCTTGGGTCGGATACATGGGACATAAACACAATTGGCAAAATGTGGGTGTACAGTACACTATACACACCTCTCTCTTTCTCTCTATAGGTACACCTCTACCTAACCCTTTGGGGAATACAGGCGTGACGTTACGTTATGTTTGCACACAAAAGACTAGACGGACTCATGAAAACGGAAAAACGCTGCCGAATTTAGTCCGTGAAATCACTCCACAAAAGCAGCAAGAAATGTTCTATCTCAAAGTGCATTGTATTTAGACGAAAATTAAACGTGCGTTTCAGAGAAATTCTGCGGCGTTTTCTGCAAATTTCTCTTCTAGTAAAATAAGTCGCAAAATATTATAGGTATTATTAAGTGGTTCATATTTAGGTTTGCTTTACCGATCTACTACCATAAGCACACATACCAAGTAGGTAGTATAGGTACCTATACTCATAAGCGCCTAACACAGATAAACTACAGTTCAAACGCATTATTTCAAACTATATTTTTATGCAGGTCATTGTCATTATTTTAATTATGTAAGTGTACCTAAATAGGTATATTGATGTACGTTTTTGCGACAAAAGAGGGACAGCTTTTTGTGTACGTAACTTAATGAGAATAACTCTTACAATTTTACTGACTTGTAATTGTTGCTTTCAATTAAAATATTTTTAGACGAAGTTTTAAACTAAAATCATGTTATGTAGGTACTTATACCTATAAGTAAATACCTCGCGTGGGTTCCTGAAAATACCCTCATATAAACACGTCAAAATGCAGCAAATTGTCCTCTACAACATTCTGAACCGGGAAACATAAATCATAATACTTATTCCACAATAATGATAGCTACGCGTTCAAAATAACTGTTTCATACCCCAGGTAGTTTTTACGCGGTGGCCGATGAATGCGGAAGCTATTCGGTCCAGATGCATCGTCCCCTAACATGAATGGCCACCAACCCGCCCTATTTTTATTCACACCGCTGTCTGTCGGCGCGCGGGAGCTCACCCTACTATTTCAACTCGGCTAGGTTATAGTTTGGGCGCGCTCTAGCGTCCTGCCGTACTCCCTACTCGCCGGTCGTCGTCAGTTACGCGAGGAACGTAATAAGTGTCGCATCTGTTTATTTACCGCAATCCGGTTAAAATGTGACTTTTCGTTTTAAGTTTTGGATATAACATTGATGTAGTATTATTTAAAAGTGGCGTTAACGTTAGCAATTTCGTAAGTGCGTTTCCGGCGTGTAAAAACTCAATATTGACGTGAAAAAACGCGGGAATTTAGCCTATCGGCAGTGCAGTGCGTTTAGTTTATCGATCGTGTTTGTTTGTTGTGTTTGCAACTGTATTGGTGCATTCGAAATAAACTTACTTAAATGTAGTTGTTTACCTCTCTCTCTCAGCTTTCTCGTATTTTATTTTGTAAATACCTAGAACCGCTGCTATTATTAGCACTAGGGTTAATAGTTATCGATCGGAGATGACATTATAAACGACTCGGCGGAATCAGGGTCATTTCATTCAGGGTTGACAAAATACACATGTCGCCGGTCTTTGAAATTTTGATCACGTTCTCAACCGGATCCGAATAAATAAACATTGTTATTAGTATAAAAAAATATCGAACTCACATTCCATAGGTTACCTAACACGCTCTACTAGTTTTTTATCCATACATGGACGATATTTCGGCAATAGGTACGTTATATTGCTGTTTGTAGCCTTTATCGAATGGTTTTTGCCGCAGTAATTAAGGTATTATAACTATATTCGTTAGCAGATAATGATCTCTTGAATAATAAGACGAAGTGTTGCACCTACTCCATAAATCGAATAAATTAAGACCTTGGAAGCAGTCTAAGTACCTTACGTTTTTGGTGATTTGAACTTTTAGGACAACTAATTAGCTAGTCTGCTAGACGATTGGTACACATCTTGTGTTAACAAGAGGTTTGGGAACATAATATAAAAATCCATTGTTGCCAAGCTTGGATTCATCTTTTACGGTAGGTTTATACCTCGTTTACCAAAATTCTCACATCGGTAAACACAAAATCGACCTAACCTAAGTTCATGCGGGAAAGCTTAAGTGGTTCATTCGTTTTTGAAAAAAATCATATATCTACGTACAATGTATGTACGAGTAGGTACATGTTGCAACTACACCGAAGGACTAGAATCAACATGCTAAAAGATACTACAAACAGGCTATCACCATGACGACTTTGTATCCTCGTTAACAATACGGCTGCAATTCTTGCAAGATCTGTCAGACAATGCACCCATCATGTTTCTTCACGGTCCAGCTCGCATGACGTAATGTAACCTTACACTGGCAGACAATCGTCTACAAAAGACCCGACCTAGCACAGGCTAGTATCTAGGTTTGTACTAACCGATCTATTCTGAAATAAAAAACGGTTTTTTGGAAGTCGGTTGTTTTTATTTTTGTAAAAAGTTTTTATGTTTCACTTTTTAGTGAGAGAGTTTGTAATTTATCTAAGTTACAGTAGCCTAATGTCAACTGCTCATCACCTTTTACAAAATATGGCTTTTCCCGTTGCTGGGACGTTAATTGTTGAGGAGTTCTCCTGGTAAGATCCAGGAGAACTCAACGACCACACACCATACGCATTGTGACGAGCATAAATTGCTTAGCAACAATATTAAAGTAATCGAATCGCAACCCTTGAAATATAGTATATCATTGAGTAGTTCCGATGGCCATCTGTGGTCTACATCATCAGCTCTACTTTACCAAATGATGATTTATGCAAAATTTCACAGTGTGACTTTCAATCATATTTTTTTAGGATAATATTGTTATTCCATTGCTAATGATGCTTGAACAACGTAAATAGCGCAATGACTGTTGTTGAACTGTCAAAATCAAAGCTATTAATGCGGTATTGCCTCTGTTGGGTGTTATGCAATTTCCGCTAATGCTAGGGATTGACACTATTGACCACATTGACACTTCAAGCTCATTTCACCGCTATTCCGACTTTTAATTAGCTGCAGTAAAATGACACTTCTTATAGGACTCCGTTTAGAGATATGTATGTCAAATAAGTTTCGTTTGTTACACTATTCTGTACTCTGTAGGTACTAGAAAAACAAGATATGGTTGACGGCCGCGAAAAAATAAAAAGACGCCAATTTCAGTCGTTTAGGTAACACATAAGCTGTCATTTTACTGCAGCTAAAAAGTCCGATTATAAGTTGGCTGCGTTTGAAGAGGCCTGTCAACAGTATCAATCCCTAGCATTAGGTGGAATGACTCAATTCATGCAAGCTCAGTTCGCCGCAGTTTTCACGGTGAGATTTTAACAGAATTGACGTACATACCTACTTACCGGTCGGTCTCGAAAATTGTAGTCTACATTCATTTGCGTCCTGCATGCATTAATTAATAGAGTTTGATAAGTATAATTAGGTCAAGTTAATTAATTAATCGATATGTTTTGTAAACAGTGTTTCATTGATAAGTGTCTAGGTACTTAACGTTGTCATGGTATGGAAACGCCGACCTCATCTAGTATTTTTTTTAAATATGCTAGTGTGTTACGCAATTACCCGCGGGCCGGGAAGACCCAATAAGTACCTAACCCAATAGGTATTTTATAATAATAATGGCCCATGAGAGCGCTGAAAGCCGAATGTTCCCTAAACAAACGGGTTCACCTGATGCTATGTCATGTAGATGTAAGTCTATGTATCTAGCATTATCAACTGCAACACAAATAAGTTGAAAATCTTTAAAACTTAGGTAAGCACTCCGCTCGGCTTTCTTTTTGTAGAAAAATAGACACAACGATTTGGAAAACAGGGAAACAAAACTGCTAAATCCGTTGACCGCACACTGCCGCAACGAGATATTAAAAAAAGTCTGTCGTCTTAAGCGGTTGGTCAGCACGATCCGTTTATTATACGATTGCAATAAAATTGAACTGTGATCTAGTTACAATTCGTCGTACTTCGTTTTTAAGGAAATATGGTGCGCCTTTGGCTATTTCCTGTAAGTATATGTGTATTGTAAATTGGTAAAAACAAACATATACTTACGTAATTTTTATTTAACTATTTGAGTTCGGCGTTTCCTAACCGACTGCTCTGACAAGAAAGATTGAAACAAGAGCTCATAGTCTACATCTTGTTCTGTCAAGTGTATGTACAGACGCCAGTACATCAAGCTACTCAATCTGTCTGACAGTTTCGGGTAGCTTGATGTGCTGGCGTCTGTACCTACCACCAGCGAAAAATAAACCATTTTTATGGGCTTTTCCAATGTAGTTCAAATCAGTCGTGGAACTCGAAACTGAGATTGCATAATTAGACTATAGGTAATGTTCCCACTGCTGGGACACAGGCCTCTCTTCAAGAGGGAGTGGGCTGTAAGCTGTAATCTACCCAGTGCGGGTTGGTAGATGTCACATGTCTTCGAATTTTTGGTTCTAAGACATGACGGTTTCCTCACGATGTTTTCCTTCACCGTTTTGAGAGTAGTGGTGATGAAATTACGCGCGCCTGCCTGGGTTTCGGGGCCGTTACCACTGCTCTGCACTGCTGCAGTGAGATTGCATTGTTTCTAAAACAGTCATACTTTGACAGGTTTGACTGTTTTTTTTAGATGAATTTCCAATGCAATTATTTCACCTTCCATCCTTCCATACCAAAGATACAGCCTTTACTCGGTATCTATTCTGTTTAATATTATCATAGCGGTTAAAGATTGCAAAATGACACCTTGCCTGCAAACACTGTGGAATTCCGCAGAATCCGAAATTAATTCGTGCCTATAAAAGACAATGTCATCAGTGTAGACCTCCTAATCCTGCCCTCTGTGTCCCAAAACATGCAATCAAAGTGACCTCTACACTGCCACCGACGACGCCGTGGAAGTGGCGAAGGTTTGGGCCGACAAGACCAACACCCTCTATCAATATCAATCTGTATCATTTTGAAGGATGTTGCTAATCCATTGCTTTTTATATGTTCGAAATATTTGTGTGCTCAACAACGTAAATAACGCAATGAATGTTGTTGAACTGTCAAAATGTAAACTACTGATAGTGTGTTACGCAATTACCCCGCTGAAATACTGTCTTGGCAGTGCCGCGAAGAAGTGTTTATGTGTCGCAGCCAACTGGTTAAATTAGCCGTTCAGTTAACGGCCTAGCCTTTTAACTAAACGGCGGCCGTTCAACTAACGGCCTGAATGATATTCAATTACAGTTAAGGTTGGAAGTCGGTAATCAATCATGCAGTCGCAGTAACTAAGCCAGGGCACACCGACCAAATGGGTTAAGTTAGGTTAGAACTGTGATCTACCGCGTGCGAGCCGAGAGAGCGAAGCGAGGCGAGCACTACTTCTAAAGGCCAGGCAGTTAACTAAACGGCTAATTTAACCAGTTGGCTGCGACATATGCACAATTTCCATAATATCTATTTGCCGAAACTACGGAAGCCATTCAATATGGTGACAGCTGTAGCTAACATGTTAGTCATTAATTTATTATGCTCTGTCTGTTCTAAATAGTAATAATTGATCTTTGTTATTCAGTCGCTTAAATCCTTGGGCTAATTACATTGTTTGTTAATTTGCATCTTAATTTTAGAGCGGATTGAGAATTGTGTCCTTAAATGTCTGATTCCTCTTTTATGCCTAATACCTTTGCCAAAAGTTGCAGTGGAGCAGGGGATGTTTGTCTCGTTCGTTTGAATGCTTAGCTATCCGTCCGTCCGTCACCAGGCTGTATCTCATGAACCGTGATAGTTAGACATTTGAAATCTTCACAGAATGTGTATTTCTGTTGTCGCTATAACAACAAATACTAAAAACAGAATTAAATAAATATTTAAGGGGTGCTCCGATACAACAAACGTGACTTTTTTGCCGTTATTTTATAAGTAGTGTTAATATTGTAAGTATGGTGGTACGGAACCCTTCGTATGCGAGTCCAACTGACACTTGGCAGGTTTTTTTAAACTAACAGGCGACAGCGGCGGTGTAATGTAACAGAGTCAGCTAACCATAAAAATAATGTCAACAAAGAGCAACAAATGAATTGGACACGAATTTAGATTACACAAAAGTCCCAGAAAAACACGCTCAATACTCAATGGGTAACTGTGTAACAAGCTTCCGGTTTTCACAGTCCACTGAACCGGAATTGTCAACGTCATTGGCGAATATTGGAGGAACTGCTATCAACATTTTAAATCTCTAGATTTGCCCGATTTGCCCTCACCGTACGAAAAAGTGTCCTTACTGAGAAGAATGAGCTCACACAAATGAATTTTAAACAGTTTGAACGACTAACTAAACTGCAAACTTCATCGCGAAAGTAAACTTCCAAGCACTTTTTGTTTTCGTCCGATACACCAGTGACTTTACCTGATTTCTTTCGGCAACGCTCATTACAGTATGGCAACCATAATTTTACTGGAAAGTGGACTTTTAGATGCCGCGGGGGAAAGCTTGCGAGTGCTAGATGTATGGCCGGGGTTTGTGGGGTGACTATGTTCGCTGTTCTTATGGTGAATGGTTGGTGTGGCCAGCATTATGTTAGCGAAAGGGATTTTGTATCGGGTTTTGAATTCGGAGTGTTTGTAATTTTTCCATTTTGGAGGTTTTACAGTGAGATTAACTAACGGAAATTAATTAACGGAAACGGTATTGGTATATAGACGTTTATATGAGCCTAATATTTTAATAGGAATAATATATGTTTAACATAGTTTGCATATAAAAATAACAAATTTAAATCCTAACTTAACTAAAACTATACAAAAACTAAAATACTGCGTCGAAAAATTCGTCCGCATCGCTGTCGACTGGTAATGTACCCAAGAGACTGGCAGCATTACCACGTTGTATGGCAATGCTTAACCTTTGGCCAAGGTAAAAGCCAGCCCTTGGGTCACGGGAAGTGTCAACCAGCCGTTTTGAAATTTCCTTAAATAGGGCATGAGCACTCGGACCCCACGATCCGAGGGTTTCAACCCCAAACGGCTCGAAAATATAATTTCCGATAAGGTTATTATATTTTCGCCGCTTGAGGTTTTCCGCAGCCGCAGCAGCAGCACCAGCACAGCATGAGCTTGAAGTCTAAAAGGTAATTGGCAATAAGCTCGCCCCAAATTACATGGGACTTAAACTTGACTTGCGAAATGTGGGTGTACTATAGATACACTTCTGCCTTACCCTTCGGGGAACAGGCGTGAAGTTATGTTAAATCCACCAATGTTCGCATTGAGGCATTTTTGTATTTTGTCTATAAATAATACATCACATTACCTTAGTTATGAAGTATCCTCTATTTATCATATAGTGTGGGCACACTATAAATAGAAAACATGGCAGTTTACCTGGCACGGTGTTTAGTGCAGCTAGCGATTCAAAGATGGATACACCATAGTGAACACAACTCACTTCTCTTTTCTCTATGTATGTACATATAATTGCAATTACACATAGGTTATTAAATGAAAGTGTTCTCATGTTTATAGTACTTTTACAATTTTAATGATTGTGCACTTCGAATTTTGTTCTTACCTTGTGCTAACGGTTACGCGGTTTGATGAATTAAAAAAAAACAAAAAAGCGCGGCAAAATTGACAGGACGTTGGATTTTTCGGATTCCGGTTGCGGTGGCAAAGTCCGTGTTACCTACTTACTATTCTGCTTACTACTTACTTTATACAAATAAGTATTGTTTATAAATCTTTTAATCCCACTGGATTTTTAGTGTCTTCATATTTAATAACAGTTTTTACTGAAATACCTATACTTTTAGTGAGTGCAAGTGACTGTCCCAAAGATTCCCCTGTGCTAAGTCAGTGATATTACGAGTGTGGTGACTGTAAACATTTATTTTGTTCCAGCCAAAGGCATTTGATAACCATGGGTAAGTTTATTTTTGTTGTTATTATCTGAAATCTTTTCCTATCTGGAGTTTAGTCGGAATTACTTTTTTTTTATTATGTACCTAATGTAAAACCGCAAGATTTCAGAAATGCAAGTGGTTACTTTCGCATTTGATAGATAGGTACCTACCTAGTTATCTACTTTTCGTCGCTAAAATAGAATAATCAAACACTATTTCAGGACACTCCAATCTTTAATCTAGGTGGTGAAATTATAATTATTTTGGCCTGGTTAATTTAATTTTTTGCTTTCATTTCCCTTCGGCACGCGATTGCAAAGCGGAAGTGCAATGAAGCGATAAGAAACGGCGCCAAAATAAACAACAACAAACGATAGGGAAACAGTCAAAGAAAGTTACTGGTTGATTTCTTGAGTACCTTCCACTGTTTGCGCACTAACAGACTGTTTTGCGCATCTCTTTGTATGTTTAGGTACTCAGTTCGCATAAAAACAGACACCACGAAAAAGGACCTAGATATAAAAAATCTAAAATCAAAAGTAATTTTTTCAAACTAGGCTTTTTTTTTTTTTTTAAGGCTGGGAAATCATCAAATGACCCCTCCCGCTCTGGGTGGAGCGGAAGGGAGTGTCAGACTCTTACTGACTAAAACCCATCCGTGTTCCTTCCTTAGCCCTTTATATTCCGGGGCAGCGGTAACCCTTTCGGACAATCCCGCTGCCCCGGCAGGCTTCGGCCCTGACGGGCCCCTCCGTTCAATGCTGACATCTCTTTGAGGCGCGCGTGGAACACATACGCGCCTTCCGGCACGGGCCTGGTCCTGATCGGACGGCGAGCTACCCATTACTTTTTCAAACTAGGCTTAGAATTAGCACTTCTTTAACGTCAAAATTATGTAAGACAGTTCCCATAAACGCCCGCCCTTCACCATGATGCTCAGTTCTACTTCTGTCCGATTGACTTCGAAACATGTATTCAGGGCCTGATTATAGGTCTAGCAAGTTTTTCTATTCAACATGCAAAGTCAACCATATCTTTAGTCGTTATTAAAGGACCATGTATGTCCCTTGGCTACAGTAGCCGTAACTTTACTAGCTTTAATAAAAAGGTATTAGGGACATCGCGACAATAGTTACGAATTATAAATTCCAAAAAAAACATTAAAAATTCCCATTTCGTTTCCCACCTAGGGGAAAAGGTTATTGACGTTTTCGTAGCGAAGCGAGTCAGACGGCAAGACTTGCGTTTTCCAGACTAACCTTAGCATATGTTTGTGTTCCATTTAGCTTAATACGATATTTTTTATTGAATGAAATAACCAGCCAGTCTTACCAGCCAGTCACCAGTAACCAGTCTTACGACGGGGTATGATATTAGCCAGATACTGGGTCGTGGAGGTCAGATAGTCAGTCGTTCTATGTAAAGTACTGGTATTCAGCTGCATCCATTTAGACTGGAAACCAACCCCAACATAGTTGGGAAAAAGAAACGCCGATGATGATGATGACTTTATAGCCATAACTTGGTTAGAAATATCATACTTTATCTGACTTTGACCAAGGGAGACCTAATATGGTTATGGACCGATCTCACAGTACCGGGGCAATTGCGTAACACACTAACAGTAGCAATGGCTTTCCTTTTGACAGCTGTTGAACAACATGCATTGCGTTATAAATAAGCTTGAGCTTTTGAGCAGACAAATTTGAACAATATCCTTCAAAAAGATTCAGATTGTAATTGGTTGTGTCATCGTGTTAACGCAATTAGCTTGCTGGATAGATACCTACTATGTTCTAGAAATCTAGATCAATTGAAAAATAGAACAGAATTTTTTGTATGAAATTATCTGCCAGAGATAAGCCAGGCCACAGATAATATAATTGAAAATTTACTATTATGTATGTTGACCTAATTTTGTTCAGCGCTTCTTCTTTAATAATGCTGAGTTTTTGGGAATCCAGGACAAAAACGGTTCAATCAAAAAGTCCATGGGAACACGCCCTCATGTTTATTTTTATTACGACCTCACTTCAGTAGTAAAACAAGAATCAGTGGTATAGGTAATGCCCGTGCCTCAAGGACGTGCAGTTGACTCATGTGGATTGTCTGCAATCACAATTCACAGTTGTGCCGTATGCTACAGTAGGTGCGGTATTCTGATGCGTAGCTGCGATGTAGATTTTGTATCGATAATATAATTGACCGTCTTGTACAATTCCATCAATCTGCCTAGCCTTTTCCCAACTACGTTGGGGTCGGCTTCCAGTCAATATAAACGGATGCAGCTGAATACAAATATATTACAAGGAGCGACTGCCTATCTGACCTCCACAACCCAGTTACTGGTTGGAGTGTAGCCTTAGGGGAGCTATGGAGGCCTTTTTTCGGAAATGTACCAATTTGATGGCAGTATCAGGTTGAACTTGTCCATAGAAACCATGAACGCAAGAGGCATGAACCTACAACGCACCGTTTCCGAGTTATGAGCCATCGATATTTTTTTAAACCTCTTTATTTTTTGTTTTATTTTCATGACGTAATACCCTCCTTGGTAAGACTGGTAGTCAGACTTTCGGGCTTCTGACTACCTGTAACGACTGTCATAAACCTGAATATTTACGAAGCATGGACGGGTCTCTATATGTAATGGATGTTCACCTTAGATCCACGAACCCACCGCGGCAAGCATAGCTTTTGGCCGTCTTGTACAATTATCGATACAAAATCTACATCGCCGTTTGTTTGGATAGTTTTCTGAAGTGTACCTATTCAAATGATAATTAAAAATGGATTAGATTAGTTTGGATGCGTACTTCATTTGGGTGAATACACTGTTGACTGAACATTTTATACGAGTTCCTTCCTGCCTTATCCAAGACGTACATTTGCATGAACTTGCTCACCGAACGCAAGTCATCCATATTGCACTTGTGCGAATTCTAATAAATGTGCCAAAATCTTTGAAAATGGCCGACACATGATACCATTTAATCTTTAGCCAGAAGAAATTATTTTGCCACAAAACTGAATCCCACGTCACAGGGAATCCTAGAGTCCGCACTGTGGGGTCCAGGGAATTTGAAAATAATCCGCACCTAAGGCTCTTATACATACACACATCAAAAGTGTCTAGGGATCAAGCATTTTTATGCGGATTTCTTGAGATTGAGATGTGGCTTTGTAATAAATTTATGATTTTATAAATTTATATGGATCCTTTTTGGTGCATTTCATAATTTGAATCAGGAACTGTGAATCAAATTCGAGTAAAAGATGAAAATCAGCTGTCAATATTTTCCCTATAAAAACATACAACGCATTGAAGACATTATTAGTGCTACTGTTTCCCTACTACTGATTAAAACCAACGTTATTATGGAGCGGCGACGTCATTTAAGCAGGGAAGAAATGCTCAGAGCCGTGGGAATGATAGAAGCTGGTTCCCGGCAACGTACTGTGGCTTTAGCTCTGAATACAAGTCAGAGTGTTATCAGTCGACTTTGGACACGTTACCGAAGCACTGGTACCGTGGCTGAGCGCCATGGAGGACGGTATCGCTGCACCACACGGAGACAAGACCGATACATTCAAATCTTAACTCGAAGAGCTCCAACAATAACCGCCATGATGTTAGCCGTGAGGCTTCATCACTCTTCAGGGAACTTAATTAGCGACCAAACAGTCAGAAACCGCTTGCATGAAGTGAACCTTCATTCCCGAAGACCGCTACGGGTACCACCTATAGCAATGCACAATCGTAGGATTCGATATCAATGGGCTCTTGAACACAGAAATTGGGCAGAGGAACAATGGCGTTTCGTGTGCTTTTCTGATGAGTCTCGTTTTGGTATGAGACCGGATACAAGACGTATACGACACTGGAGAACCCCTGGACGCCAACAGCGATTAAAATCCTGCCAGGAAGTCCATCCTTATAGTGGTGGAACCATCATGGTATGGGCGGGTATTTGGATCGGCGAAAGAACTGAGTTGATTTGGATCAGAGGCAACCTCAACGCTCAAATTTATGCTGAGACGATTGTATCAGACGTCATCGTTCCTCTACAAGTGCAAATCGGTCCCTTATTTCAGTTAATGCATGATAATGCACGACCGCACACCGCAAGAGTTGTAAGACAGACTCTCGCCGCAGCTAACATCAATGTCCTGCCCTGGCCTGCTCAGTCGCCAGACTTGAACCCGATTGAGCATGCATGGGATATGCTACAGAGAAGAGCTCTGCCGAATATGGAGGGTATCCAGTCGCAAGAAGACCTTTTTTTGTTGTTGCAACGAACATGGGCGGCCATTCCACAGCGTGATTTGGATGAACTCATTTTGAGTATGCCAAACCGATGTTCTTGTGTTGTTAGTGTTCGCGGTAGAAACACGGATTATTAATTGTTTAAGTTACCCAATAAAATTTTAAAGAAAACTGTTATTTCAGTCTTTTTTTCGAACTTTTGTGTTAGTGGTTCAAATGTCAAAAATCCCTTTATTAGGAAAATGGCAAATTTCTTTAATAATGCAAAGGTGACTTGGTTTATCGGTACTGTGACAAACGAAAACACTTTATTTGATGAATCCTTAAAGAAAATTTTAATTAATATCAATCAGGAGAAAAGTTATTGCAAAAATATATGTTGATCCCTAGACACTTTTGATGTGTGTATATTATAATCTATTACTAGTTTTTTTTTTTATATTGTACTTACCTTATTTTTTTGAACTGAATAATGTTTTTATTTATTTATTAATCACAAATCCTTCTTCCCGGTTCCATGTTTCTAGGGCACGACGCAAAAGGTTCATCATTCATCTTCTTTTTTGTCATATCATCATAATACACTTTATTTTTATAATATCAAATCACAATCTACAGAATACACCAGCTGACTGGTACGAAGCCCACGTGTCTCGCTGACCCGAATGTTCCGCCGACGCACCGCCTCACACCTTTCCGACATTCCCCGCCGAACCCTGCGACTAGCAACTTTATCGTTTGTTTACTTTGCTACTGTCAATTGTATACGGAATAACGGATCTAGAAAATATGGGATTCTTTATTTGGGAATTTAAGGAGCATGCTAAAATAGACTTGTTTTTCAACTGAAATGTGATGGCTTGGTCCCTAATGCATACCCATACAAATGAATACTAATTGTTTGGAGAGGTGTGAAACATAAGACATTCGTTAGACGATAGCGATTAGCTTGGCATCCGGACAGATAGATAAAGTTAAGATTAAAGTTAATTATTCTGGACGGTGGTGGACCAAGGTTGCTACCCTGGGGTACACCGTTTCTACTTTTTATGTTGGTATCTAAAACGTCAGACACTTGTGATTATTGGGATAGGCCGCAGCTGTAAAATAAGTTTTGACTTTACGTCAAAGTCTATAATATGTCCCATTTTCCCACATTTTCCTTAGCAAGGTTGCACAACAATCTTTAAAAAAAGGTTTACTAAGATCTATTTATATTACTAATGCACCTACTTACTATTCGTGACTTATTCTATATTCATTCATAAACATGAGCATAATGTCATCGTATTGTAAAGTTGTCATAGAAAATGCATTTTTTGCACATAAACCACCCACATGTCTGTATGTATAATTCAATTTGTAGTACCTATTTTTTATGTACACATAATAAAAAAAAATATAAATTACTGTGCTATTATTGATGTCTTCGATCTGTATTCTTCTTCTTTTGATCGTGTGTATTTGTAAGTGTTGAAAATATGGAAAACCCGATAGTTTTGCTAAATTAAAAAAAAAAAATTCATTAAATAAAAGGGTCTATAACCATATTGTGTTCTAAAATAGGGTCTATTGAGTTCTCTGTTACCTAAGAAAAGGTAACATTTGGTTTTTTTAAGCAAAATTTGTTTCAACGTATTTATTACTTTACCTTTATGTAACTCTACCTAAATTATTTGTCTTGTCAAAGTAATTTGTTATTAAACTCATTAAAGATTGAAATAATATGAATTTATGTGACTGATGATACCTACTGGCACTGGCACAGATAATATAATACTGCTACTGGTTAGAGGAGAGTACGTCACCACGTATTAGCACAAATATTATATGGAAACTTTGTGGGTTGAACTTTTTTGTATTCTGCGGATCGATGAATGAATTGTCTTGTATGTCTATTTATACCTCTGTGATTTATATTACACATAATTTTATTATAGCTTTTGGCTATATTTAGAATAATCAATATGTGTCATCGCATTAGGCTAATAAAATGGCCGAAACGGTTCATTTTGATGTTGTTCCATAAAACGTACTTTGACGATCAACATTATGCACATGACAGATCTTTAATCCTGTAGGCCTAACAGTACAAGAAAATGAGAAAGAGTCTGTTTTGCAGCATAAACCTGTGATCACAGCCTTGTATGTATCTTTGTGGTGTTCTATATCCTTTTGACTTTTGAGGTATTTAAGAAAACATCATTTTATCAATAGGTAAGCATTTCTTAGAATATCACACTACAGTTACGAATGCAGGTACCTACCAAAGTCTGATGGGTAATTGCGTTTTTACACTAACAGCAGCAATTTCATTTTGACAGTTCAACAACATTTATTGCGTTATTTACGTTGTTGAGCAGATGAAGTATTTGAACATATAAAGCAATGGATTAGCAGTAGCCTTCAAAATGATGCAGATTGTGATTGATTGTGTGTTACGCAATTAGGGTGCTGTTTGCAGTCTCGCAATTGAAACAATATGTACAAAACGTAAACATCATCATTATCTTATGTCCTACTTACAAAACAAAAAACTGCTAATACACCACCATACAAATCCATCATTGTATTCTAAGTTCAATTCCGTTGGTTCATTTGTCAAGTTTTTGCTTACTAATTCCTCCTTCACTAATATCCTATTAACAGCTGGTTGCCCTTGAACTTGTTTTATAACGATAGTGTTATTTAGCTGTCACTGGACAGTAGGGTCACCATGAAGTTTAGTATAGATTGTTTTATCTATATCTATTCTAATTATTGTTTTTTTGTTTGTTTGAACGCGCTAATCTCTGGAAGTACCCCTCCTCATTCTCTGGATTTGAAAAAATCTTTTTGCATTTGATAGCCCAATTTTTAAGGAAAGCTAACATCGCTCTAGGAGCCGAGGAGTAAAAAGAAAAAAACGTCAAACAGAACACGTGAAAACGAAGTAGATAATAGCGCGATCAGGCGATGCGATGCGACGGGTTGGGTCGGGGGAATAAGTAAATTCAAACGGACGAAGTCGAGAACAGAAAGTAGTAATTGATAAACTCGTTGACCACTCGATCTATTTGTGAACAGTTTCTACTGATGGTAAAGCTTGGGTTTTCTAGGGCAGTGGTGGCCACCACATAATGGCCGCAGTGACGGTTGTCATTGGGGTTTGACCTTACAGTTTAAAAAAACGCTCTCTTAAGTCTAGGGAACCATACCAACTTACTAACATAAATAACGTTTCAGTGACGTCATTCGACGGTAAATTGCGGACGCTATGTGGCGCTCACCGCAGTCTTAGGAAGTCAACGATGCTGTGAGGTTGTCTAGCTAGACTACAGACTTCCAAGTTATAGAACGTTATCGTTAACCCCAGACTTAGGCTGTTAGACTGAACGTGCCTTATAATCGTGCGTTTACGGTGGATATCGGCATAGAAACCCCCTTTCACTTCGTGGAATTCGGGCGTGATATTATGTTATGTTATCGGCAAGGAGTTATACAATATATTCCCCAATTTCCTGTGTTCATCGTGGGTAAATGGTGACAGATTTAAGCGATGACAGCCACATCCTCCTAGATGCTGATAGCAAACTTTTATTGAATTTTACTACATAGTTGGTTATTTCTTTAGCTGACGGTCTCGGGTCTATTCTGTAAAAATCATTAAGTGAGCTGTCAGTAATGTCAATCCCTAGCATCAGAGGGGCAATTCTCGTAATTTTAAGAACGTTCACAGTCTGATCTCAGTGTCAATCTGTCAAAAATACCTCTAATTTTCCTACATTTTGACAAGTTTTTGACATTTGTTTGTCGCTGAGATGAGACTGCGACTAGATTTTGAACGTTTTATATTACGAGAATTGGCCTTCTGATGTAATGACTGCTCACTTCACCTAAGTTTTTACTGTGAGATTTTTACAAAACAGAGTCAGACAGATTGGATTGACATAAAAGTCCTGTCTCAGTGACACAGGACACAAGAGATTCATGTTGTGTTTTCGTGATCACCAACATGTAATTAATTCTAATTACAACATTTCGTGAAAATCGGCAAACATTTACGTAGCTTGCGTAAAATTCACAGAATGGAGTAATAAAAACAAATGACTTAATACTTACCAATTACTGAACGCATGGTAAACACCACGCTAATCTTCCCACGCGGTATAGATTACCTACACTGTACGGCGTTATTATTCTGCTAATGTTATGATTAATTGATTCGCTCAATCATTACGATGTTTGCACAAGCCACACATCTACATTCAAAACTTAACTTCACCCAACCAACATTAAAGTACAATTTTCAATAAACGCAGGTAAATCAGGTGTAAATAAGTGTGGCATTACACGAGCCGATTTGCTGCACGCTTTAATTTTTACGATTTAACTGTTCTGTGTATTAACATGGCGTGTAAGCGTGTATGTAAATTGTTAATAATCTGGACTACAGTTTTTGCAGCCTAATTGTGCGTTTACACGACATACTAGTAAGTCCGTCTGGTAAGCCACTTTATAGGCTTGTATAGCGGATCTTTACTGTTGCTGGGAAGTTGGCAGCATATCTACTGGTTAGTTCACTTAGATGTGCTCCAGTGAATGGTAAAATCTGGTATATTATACGGTACTGGTTATGTAGCTGCAATTATTTACAGCTGCGTTCGTTATGAAAGTAAAGAAGGAACACAAATGTCTGCGCCTGTGTTTTCTACTGAACTACTGTTTCCTATTATAATGAACTCATCATCATCTTCCTGCACCCTAATTGTGTGATATCAATCACAATCTGTGTAATTTTGAAGGATATTGCTAATCTTGCTTATAAAGTTCGAAAAAATTGTCTGCTCAACAACGTAAATAACGCAATGAATGTTATTGAATTATCAAAATGAAAGCCATTACTACTATTAGTGACTATTATACTGTGTGTGTTACGCAATTACCCCGCTGTTCTTATCTTAATTTATCAGTTATCATCTCAGTATTCTATTCTAGTTATATACAACCCTTCTAGCCATATCATTTTTGACATTCCATTCATCTTTGATCTTCCCCTTCTCTTTTCGCCATCCTAATTTATACACAACACTTTCTTTAAGTATTGTAATGAAAATTTATTTCATTAATTTTGAAGTACCTATCTAGCAGTAGATGTTGTTTTATAGACTGCCACTATGGCTTGTCTACACAGGCACTTATGTTACATCGGCACAGTGAATTTTATCAACGGCATTGACCGAGTTTCTGAATTTAAGTTTCGTATAGTTTTTCACACTAAACGTTTTTGTCTATGCTAATTTATAAAAAGTGACAATATAACAGCCTAAACTTGAAAATAATGCTCGGTGTTTTACAGAAATGCGCCTTCTTCTTCTTCTTAGAGTATCGATTTCAAAAAGTTCAAAAATCTTTGGCCCAAGGCCCAAACAAAATATCTCGCGAACTCGGGCTCACTGACGCGATGACGTAGTCATTAAGATAAGATCATCAAGTGCATAGGTGACAGGGCATGCGGCGCTGGATGGAAGGTAGGTCATTGTCTATGCACCTTATGTTGTAAAAAGTAAACTGGGTAATATTGCAAAAGTGTTGAAATAAGAATTAGTCATACAAAAACCTCACGTTTTTTGTAATAGTGCCAAGTGTATTTAATTGAAAGAGAATAAATTTTATAAAGCAATTGCGACGGTTGATATAGTTGTCAACTTCTTGTAAGTCATTCAATTTACGATAGTCAACTATCACTAAACACTTTATTATATCCTGTGTTGATAGTGGAGTTTCATTGCTCTCTAGGATGATAACTATTCATTTTAGATCGAGGACCGTTACTGATATAAGGTCCAAATTATAACTATTTCACTCCACCTCTTTACTTGAAACAGCTTCTTTGTTTTGTTAAGTATATTAGCTTTCTCATCTACTTAAAATACAAAGTTCTTCAAAAGCACCGTTTTATTCTACACTAGCTGCACCCCGCGGTTTCACCCACATAAGCCTCGATCCCGTCATCCCGCGAGAATAGTGGGATATACCTAAAGCAACCGATGTCCTAATCCAGGTCATGGTTTATCTACTTGCCAAATTTCACCCAAATTGTTCAGCCGTTTTATCGTGAAAGCGTAAAAAAGAAACATACAAAAAATCAACTCTTTTCTCTTTATAATATTAGATGTCATAGATGAATTTCGCTTCTCTAGTTCTCTTAAAAGTAGTGGGACCTCCCCCGACGTGACAGTAGACATAGTTCACTTCTGGTGGATATCCCACTTTTACAAAAAGACTATCATTCTCTCTGCTGTCTGCAGCTAATTACATAGATATATCCACGTTACAAAGTATCCAAGACGGATGCCTCCTACATTAACGGTAGACGTATCAATAGTCCTAAAAGGTGAAAGGGCCGTACATTTAGCGGGGTTCTGAGCCGGATCCGATTCAGCCTGATGGCCACATCTGGCTGACAATGCCGAGTTCTGCCGAGGAGTGCCGAGGTGTGCTCGTGGGCGAGTTACGACACACACACATTGTTATCCTGATTGCTGATACCTGATGGCATTGCGCAAATAAACATACATTGATGAATACATGTGGGCGGGTTTTTCTTACACATTCACCTCGCCGTATAGTGGTAAATTAAAAAATTGTTATGTTGAAAACATGGCACGTCTACCTCTATAATGATGCACGTCTAGGTCTGTTGATAAGTAGGTACTTGAATATATTTTCCTTGATGTTGCCATTCATGGCTTGAATTTATCAATGAAAGTCTAGCTACATGTAATTTGAAGATTTTTTTTTTGTTTTTACAAAGAAACTGTTACTTATTTTAACTTTTTCAATTCTACATGCTTACCTATTCATTAATTCGAAAGTGAGTGTCTCATTGCTGTCTTTAAATGCCCTCTTGGACTTAACAAAGATAAATCTTAGCAGACAGTCAGACAGATACTCTAACTGGAAATAGCATAAAATAATTTTTCGATCCAGAAAATTAAAAGTCTGAATGCCGATGCAGCTTGATTTCAATAATGCATAAGTAGTGAAGTCTGTCTATTAATTCCAAACTTGCTTAATTATTATTCAAGACACATTAGTCAGGACACTAATTAGCATTATAAATGTCACATCTAACAGCATGGCGGTCAAAATACACGTAAGTAACAAAAACAATGCAAATACAAGAAAAATACCGCGCGAATTCGGTGATAGCACGACACCCACAGCTTTGACGCAATTCTCGATTCGGTCTCTCGCAGTTAGTGAGCCACACAACATTATAGTGAACGCGCGAATCCATGCCGATTAGAAAAAAACTCACGTAACAAATGACAGCAAATTGTTTACCTATATTCTAAATTCAAATAAAGAAAAAAAAACAGTCGCGCCTTATCACTAGCATTATTTAGTCTGTGTGCATCTGCGAAAATAGACGCACGTGTTTCGTTTCGGTTCTAACCAAAGAGATTTAAGTTCTAACGGTGTTGTTGTGATTTCGATAACGGTTTTCGATTCTTTTTAATTGTTTGAATTTAATCTGTAAAATCGTTTTGTTATTAGTGTTGTGATTTGTGTTGTTTTGGATTGAAGTGCCATCATCGGCACTCACAGGTTGGTTTTTTCACTATCATTTTGTGGTTTGAAACGTCTGTACCTCTGACGGCAGTTATCTACACTTTAAATAACATTGCGGCAATGGCCCCAAGAATAAATAAAATACAAAATTTTAAAAATAATAATATGTTAATTTTTTATTTGCAATTTTTGGAAACATGAAACGTCCTTTTTATGGCATCAAAAACACAAAACGCGCCAATAAATTATCACAAGTTAATTAAAATCTCACCGTTCGCAACATTTTCGCATAATGATACTTATAAGGGAGTGATGAATTAGTTGAAACGCGTAAAATAGCGTTGAGATTAATCAAATTCCACGATTTAAGAAATACGCGGGATCCAGTTTAAAAATACTCCTTAGACGTTAACAAAGTCATTAAAATATTTTAGACGCGGTATAATAAAGAACGTGAGACATATTAGAGAATAAAGTACGTTATCATGAAAAACATTAATTTAAAAGATCCGACGACGGAGGTCAACTAATTACACTCATTAAAGGGGTCACACCGAGACCTACTTAGTACTTAAATACCCAGCAGTGTGCGAAAAAGTATTAAAGAAAAAATTGCTCTCAAAATTTGACGTGTTTTTGGTATTATTGACACTGCAGGCTAGCGACTAGTTTGATCAGTTTAGGCATCACTGGAATACTTAATTATCAACTATATTTTGTTGAATTTTGGATATGATAACGTCTACGTTACTAAAGCTTGGGTTTTCTAGGAAAGCGGTTCCGTCATATTATTATAACGGCCGTCATGAAAACCTGTAATTTTCACCAGGATTTGAAATTAAGATGTCTTAAAACGTTCTGTATTTGGACAGGCGTTATTGTGTCCTTTGACCTTTCACCTCTTTCTTAGGAAACCAAAGCTTTATACTATCCACCATTTTCATATATCATACATTCTCTTGTCTCTCTTCCGTTATTTAGCAACTGGCGCCTAATCGCAGCACAGTCGCCGGTACGTGACTTCTCATATAAGTAGTTTAGTAGTTTTTAAATAAATATTTATGCTACCTTTGGATCGACAGTTAATGCTAAACGTGGCTAGTGTGGCGACAACTCAATTAGTGTTGTTACTGCTTTGGCTTCCCTCCGTATTACTTCACAGGTTGAGCAAGTTTCACCGACGGTAGCCTTAACCATTTCAGTAGAGTTTTATAGGAAATAATGTGCATCTTCAGGTGTATCCATTTTTGTTGATCCTTCATTGATCGTATTGGTAGGATCGAAGTCAGAAACTATTCGACGATACTTTTCAATTTATCTCGGGTAATACCATTTTTGACTTCTGTCGAATCTACAAACCTTAAGGGCGAATTTCACCGATGTAACAGCACGCGATCAGCACATGTAAACCGCGTTCAAGAGCTGTCACTGTCATTATTGTTATGGGATATTGACACTGACACCTCTTGAATGCAGTTTAGATGTGGGTTATAACTTTTCATGAAACATTGATCGCGAGCGTATAGGAAAACCTAATCTAGCAAAGAGGCTTACCAAACAAGAGCAAATCTGATAATTGGACTCAAAGTTAGCCGTGTGTTACAAATGGATTTAAGTATTCTAAAACATGTTATTATCTTGTCCCATGCAAGATGTCATTGACTAGTTCAGTCAGACCCCGCGGATAAACATAGATTTAAGTGTAGGTACATCTAAATCTAGCTTGTATAAAGTTTACTGACTCGCCGTGTACTTAGGTACACAGACACGAGTGGTACGTGCGTCTTACAATCATTGTGTGTAATGATAACGATTGATAACAGACTAGCGTTCTTGTTGAAGGTGGAATTTTTCATTATTTGTTCTATTTCCCTTCATTTCTACAATAATATCGCTATCTTTTTCATCCTTTTCTACGATGTTTTTGGTTTTGCGAATGAAACGCTCTTTTGTGTTCATCCAGAGTTTGTTGTAACCATTGATATTATTATGACTAAAAGGATTTGAATAATTATGTAAATCTGAACCGAATTTGCATCAATATGTTCATCTGATACGGAGTCATTGAGTTCCGAATTACATTCAGCTCTTGCACAGCCATTATTGGCGGGATCATGCGCCATGCCATTATGTGGAAGCTGGACATTAAATTGATGCTCTAGATTGTAAACCGCTATATTGTCTGCTTTCAGCTTGTTATATTACATATTATTATGTCTATCGTACCTACATCGGGCAAAAACATAAATTTATGACATTTATCCTGAGTCCAAGAAGCTCTCCCCAAGCCAGATGAGCAGTCTTTTCCCATCTTCATTATCATCACCCTCCTGCCCATATCCCAGTTTTTTATTTGGCAATGGTGCAACACGTCTTCTGTATTTTCGTTTCCCAATTGAATGAAGAACGTATGGTTTAATTATTTCAATTCAAGTTCATAAAATTTTGGCATAAGCAAGTCCTAACAGAAATCCATCTCGTTCGAATTCATCTCAAACTAAACTCATTCTCAGTGCACTGCGCTAACATATCGATCGTAGAGAAAAGCTTGTCTACGCTAAGTCCCGTGGCTCTCGAGAAAATCTCGTCGACGACGTTCAACAAACTCGAGTATCGTTGTAACTTTTATTAGTTTAACTAGTCAAGTGTCTTGTCTTCTGTCCCTTTAACGGCTTATCACATGAATCATCTATCTGTTATTGTATGAGTGGTGCAGTTATCAATTTGGATTTAGCTTGAAGTTTCAAGTTACTTGCTATTGAAATAAATCAGCACAATAGTGTAATGTATGTAATCTACAAGGTGCAATTTTTATCTATGGAAAAGTGATGGAAGAAGACGAAAAGGTATCTACAATAGAATATTTTAAACACTAGCAATGATTTATTCCAAGATTTCTTTTTTAAAGTCCTTTCAGGATGGATGACAGCAATGCATAAGAAAAACTATGATTTTGTATATTCTGTTTCGCAAACTTTACGGTTGTTTGTGATGACGACATTATTTATCTAATTCGCAAAGCTAGTAGACCGGACACAAAGTAACCGATAATTCATAGTTCTGGCAAATATTATGACGAATCAAAACCACTAAACATCAATTTTGACATTAAAGGACATTGTGTCCTTAATAGTAATTTAGATAGTCAAACCGCAGAGGCTGACTGCACCATGCTAACCAAAGTTATCACAGAGATCGATGTTATCATTTAATGGACTGTTTGTCAATCGAGCGCCTGCGCATGCTATCGATGGATTGGACGTTTAGACTAGTTCTCCAGGTGCAGCATTGGCATTTATGTTGAAATATAAAATTTGTCTGTATTTAAATGTTGATAATTTAGGATGTTCTGGTCAGCTGGTGCCGTTGATTTTATTGGCGTTCGAAGGAATGGAACCTTATCGTGATAACATCACACATTACATTACACCATGGTTTATTGATCTGCAGTAAAAGCGCAGGCCGGATAGAACGGCATGCCAGCATCAATGACACCATCCGTCGTGCTCTTGTCACTGCCGGGGTGCCAGCTGGTATAGACCCATTGGGGTCTAAGCCAGCGTCTGGCCTCGCGACGATGGGAAGAGATCAGACGGAATGACCATAATGCCTTGAAGGTGAGTAGGCCTTTGGTGTGGGATGCAACGTGTGTCGACACCCTTGCGCTATCCCATCTTCCAAGCACGGTGAGCTGTGCTGGGGCGGCTGCTGCAGATGCGGAAAATCTCAAACGGCGCAAATACTCCAAGCTCTTTGGAACTTATACGAGTATGTTTGAGCCGTTTGTGGTTGAAACACTAGGGCCGTGGGGCCCGAGTGCCCACTTAGTATTTCGAGACATTGCCAAGCGATTGGTCGACTCTTCACTTGACCAGAGGGCTGGCCTATTTTTTGACCAAAGAATCAGCATTGCCAATGCAATACAACGTGGCAATGCTGCCAGCCTTTTGGGCACGTTTCCCTTGACAGCGATGCGGACGAATTTTTTGATGCCCTTTGATTATTTCCCCTCCCCTTTTGATATACTTTAACATATTAGATATTATTTTTTAAGATTGTTAGCTTTTAAAATATTTAAATATTTGAATCCATGTATCAGCTTTTAGATCCCCTTCATTAGGTATGATCAAAGTGTAGGTATTATCACTTCACTCGATAGCTTTATAAAGAAAAATGAACATAGGTCAAGGTTCATTAAATACTAGAATCAATAAACCATTAATTTATGCCCCGTTACTTTCCTATAATTTCTTGCACTTCACACTATCCATCCATCCTGATCCATTATTAGTAATATCCTTAATCCAGTCCACACAAAGTTTCTGTACCAGGTTAATATTACCTACCCAAAAAAACTAGTCCCACTAATACATCATATGATTTGCACATACATGAATTAACTTTAAAAATGCAACTCCGCAGGTTGGTCCTTGTTGCAATGGTTGCGTAGGCGCAGGTTGCAGCACCGTTCTAGATATCGATCGCGACATCTTACTGTGACATTCATGACTTCATTGCTTCGCTATCGGTTTGATTGGCATATCCTTCCGCTCAGGTGGATGATGACGTCATGATTGGACCGGTTGGATGTGGGGGACCTGTAGTAAGTGCTGTTATAAAAATTAGGTCAAGGTGACGTGATGCAGAGGGTTATGAGGCTAAGGAATTACAATGAAATGGAGTGTATGTTCGAGCAGGTTTAAATTTCTTTGAAGAACCTAAAGAAGTTGAAGTCTGGAACGATCATAACGGGGCTGGACAGCAAGCACATAAGCAAACTACCAATACACACTTACGTACATGCGAGAAAGGCAAAAGCTTGGGAATCAAGGACTTTCATTCACACCAGTCTCTAGGATTTGTTTGATTGGATACATCGACATTCGACTGCAAATGCAGTATAATTATGCTCTTGCACATAGCTCTAGTACCTACCCGAGCAAAAATCGTAAAAAACGTATTTAAAGGAGTTCCAGAATCTTCTCCTAAAATAACAAAGCATGAGTAAGGCACGTAAGGCACCTGTCCCGAAGACTAAGAGGAAGCGACTAGCAATCAACGATTTTCTCGCATACTAGCGAGTAATCGCTTGTCGCCGTTGCGTACCTACTCGCTTCTCGTTAATCGTCGGTGTGACAGGCGGTGAAAGAAATTCCTTGTTTAGACAAGTTTAATGTTTAATTTTATCCAAAGCTAAGCCAAGGAACTCTGTAGGAGCTATTTTATAGGACACTCGATTGTAGACAAATGTTCTGATTAGAATAAATTATTCAGATTTCGTTTCCACTACAGCTCCAATAAACTAATCTTTATTAATATTCTTGATTGCAGAATAAGCTTGTTTATTGGTAGCAGGTTTGTCACAACAAATAAATAATTTAATGTCTTTCACCACCACTTCGGATACACCATACCCCTGGCCATACCCCTGGGGGTAGGGTGGGATTACACCATACCACCATAGTAGTGTTGGGAATTTGTTGGTAACTGTTTTGTGTCCTTCGCAAAACGTTTGGTAAATCTTTATCTATAAGGTGGGGAAATACATAGTAACGTCATAATGTGAATGTACCATAATTTTTAGAAATGGTGTCATAATGTCATTATGATTTGACACTTATGCTGTAGATAGACAGAGAATTAGCTATCAATGCAATGGAGCGATACACTAGGAGACGATGGAGATTTTGAAACACCGCGTAATCTCCCGTTTAGGCGATTTGAATTGACCGGCCATCGCCGACGAGATCTGACGGCGCCAGACTGCTTTCCGGGGATTTTTGAAATCACGTTTCCCACAACAAACCACAAACCTTGCAAGTGAAGGTATGAGGAATCAATTTTTTTTATTGAGTTCACTATTTACCTGTATATATATACGAATATAATAATGGCATTTTTGAATTGTAGTCACACCCTTGAAATAAAATCATTATTTCACCTAACTACGCAAACAATATACCTGACATTTACGTAGCATTTACGTGAATATTATGCGCTTATAATGTTAGAAATTTATTTCATGGATTATTTCGCATTTGTTTATTCCTACGTTAATCATGCAGAATGTCATGATTGACTACGTCAGTGCTTAATTTAATAATAATCCCAAATTGATTGCCGTCGTTTTTCCTCTTCGTAAATTCTTACTTTTTTATTATAGGTAGGTATGTACGAGCCCGTGGCTAGTAAGAACTCTGTTCCTCGATCTTCAAGGTTATACATTATTATACAATGCTTGCCGAGGTAGGTCCGTGGACTATGGGTCCCATCTTTACATACCGAGACCCCTTCGTTCCTCGGAAAGTTGTTGGTCCCGGCTGCCATTCGTTGATCGTTGACAGTCGTTACGGGTCTTTAGATTCGGTCGGGATTATTTCGTGTATTTTATCTATGGGCCTTGATGCCTGATAATAAAATGATTATTATTAGAAGCCCGAAAGTCTGACAACCAGTCTTATCAAGGGGGTGTTACCCATTAACTGGGTTGTGGAAGTCAGATAGGCAGTAGCTCCATGTAAAATACTGATTTTGAGCTGCATCCGGTTAGACTGGAAGCCGATTCCAAACATAGTTGGGAAAAGGCTAGTCAGTTTGAGGTAGGAAGTTAGGCAGGTAACACATTTACAGCAACTAAGTATGGTTGTTTACCTCATGTGTGGTGGTTTAAGCTGTTCGCCTGACGCAGCACAAACGACTGTAGGTATTGCTCAATGAAGTCGTACAAGCTTAGAGTATATAATTACAATACTCTAAGCATACAAGACACGATTTCTACTTTGTAATGTTTTGATATTATGTCGTTTAGTTGTTTACTTTTCTATTTAAACAGACCTACATATGAGATATTGTTTTCCTCTCAACTCCTATACGTAGGAAATGTAGTTAATTGCTTTTCAATGATTCCAGTGTGTAAGGTATGCAGCGGGGTAATTGCGTAACATTACATAGCAATGACTTTCATTTTGACATTTCAACAACCTACATTGCGTTGTTTACGTTGTTGAACAGGCAATTTTTCGAAAATAAGAAGCAATGGATTAACCATATCCTTCAAAATGATTCATAGTTTTTACGCAATTAGCGTGCAAGCAGAGCTTTTATATACAGCTCTACCTGAATACCTAACGAACCTAAGTACATTTTTGTCTTGTATCTATTCTTAAGGTGTCCTTTGAGGTAAATGAGTTTCGAAAGTCATTGTCCGACGCCAAATAACTAAAATATTCTTTCAAGGGACTAGAATACCAGTCAGCTCTGTCGTCTAATGTTAGACTTGTGAATTATTAAGTAAGCCCGAAGCACAATAAGCATGAGGAAGCAATTGTGAATCCGTCTTGCAAGACGATGTCTTTATAGCCTGTAACGTCTGTAACTCAAGATGGAAACATACCTACAAGACAAAATACTGCATGCATGCTTCTCGAAAATGAAGGATCTGCGTAAACTTATATCATTAGAGATAAGATAGTGTTTTAGAGCAAGGTTAGACCTTGATAATGTTGCATACCTACCTCTCGCAGAGGTGATACATAATAATGAGATATTAAAAGTAATCCTTGCTACATGAAATTAGATAAGTATAACTGGATGCTATTTTGCCCAATGTCCAGTATTATTTTTACTACTAAAGGTGTGTCGATAGGTAATCAGTGCTATTATCAATTAAATCAGCACGTTTAACTAAGTCTACATACTTAATTAAGTATTGTATGTTCATTAGGACTCTATTGAATTTTCTATGAGAATATCTTCGTCTATATCTGTATGTATTCCAGAAATTAACACACACACCTCTCTTTTCAGCTACATAATGTTTTATATTTCTGCATGCCGTAGCCTTTCATTCATCTCTTATGTGGCTCAACATTCTGATCCATACAAGACAGCAGGTTTCACCATTGTTTAAAAAATCTGCCCCTTCATTTTATGAAAAGAGTAGGTATCAAATGAATAACTGATGGCATCGCATCCATGTCTGCCCTTCAGGTCGTCTGCCGATCTGGCCCGGAGCGCCCACGTAACCTTTCAGCTGTCCGTCAACTAAAAATCAAAAATCCCACGTGAACTGAACAGCTTTAATATTTTAATCGATCTTGGCATGATATCATTGTGAAAGGGTTCAACGACTGCTGGACGTTTTTGTGCAGAAACAGAAGGGTGTAGTGTGGGCTGCAGTCTGTTTGGTGCAAGTCACTGACTGTTTGATGGCTACGACTTTGAAACTTTTTAAGTATAGCTTTATATAGTCACACAGGGTGAAATTTTCCTAAGGTTAATAAAATAAATAGCTGTTCCATACATTTTAACCGCGTAAGTAGGTATATTTACCGAGTCTGTGTGCAATCAACGATGGTAGATATTGAAGAAATCAGAGCACTGGTCGATGCTTTTGCTGTTGCCTATCTATATTCTTTAAATGTAACTACGTCAGAGGAAACATAATAAAAAAAACACTACACCTAACTGATATTAAAAGAACGTTAGTCCCTATGATATTCCAATATATTCATACGAAAGTACAGTAGAGAGAGTCCCAAGTACGAACAACAACAAGCTACCTTATCTTGTCCTGAGTGTAGCAGGCGAGTGACAATTTACAGATGAAATCTAGACAACGTACACTCCGGTCCGGACGGTAGCATCCAACCACGATGTAATAACAGTAGCACTTGAAGCTATTACGGTCCTGGAAATGCGAATATAACATGGAAATTGCGCAGAACCCGGCGAGTAGGGACAGAAATAGTTACGATGAAAGTAAAGGAACAAGAAATATGGGACTGGCTGGATAAGTCATAAATTTTGTTTTATACTATACGTGTAGTTGATTCATACGCCTGAAACGTTCAATGTCTGTGGACGAAGATTGTTTTACAAATTTAAAATAAATGTTGGTTGTGGAACTTGTGGAAAACTATCATTTTCACAACACAGGCCTACTCTACTAAGTCAGAGACGATAGCACTAGGCCACCACTGCTCTCGTTATTCATAGTACTTAATTGTTTATTTTTTAATTTTTATTTTATTTTATTTGGGAAACAAACAGATGCAATAACAAACATAAGCATACAATTAATTCAACACAATCCAGAAACAGTTCCCACAGATTACTAAACAACTAAATTATAATGATGTACATAAATGTAAAAAATAAGTTGAACAACAACCAGAATTTCACACCGTTAAAGTTTACAGAATTTACAATTTAATCGTTGTATATAACATAAATCAAAATTATTATTAAAATTTCGATGCCAAAATATTTCTTATTTAAAATTTGAATTTGGGTAGAGAAATAGGAAAAATATCGAAATCTTGGTTTACCTTGAATGAAATTGTGTCGTTGTATCTACAGACGACATGCTCTTTTAATAAAAGTATTCTTGTCATAATTGGTTTGGGAGAAACCAATTTTGAAGAGAGATTTTGCGTGTATTTAAGCGTCTTTTTGTGATAACCAGATAGAATTAGAATTTCTATAATATGTTTACGACAGACGACAGCGTATACAATGGCACGTTCGACGCCGACATAACTTACCGTATCAACATTGGATGGATAAAGTGGTGACAACTGTCAGGCGTGTATGCGATAGTAGAATGCCGGTAGCTGTTAAAGGAAAGGTGTATAAAACCGCAGTCCGTCAAGTCCTAATGTACGTGCCGAATAAAAAAAACGCAGGTCAAAAAAGTACACACGAGATGAGGATGCTGAGATGGGTAGGATGGGAGGTGTCACTCTTATGGACAGAGTAAGAAACGAGCATATATACGTGGAAGTTTTAAGATCCGCCCAATCGAAGAAAAACTCTTTGAAGCGCGCCTGAGGTGGTATAGCCATGTAATGAATGACCGAAGAACACATAACCAAGCAAGTTCTCTACATGAATTCAAGTCCAAAGAAGCGAGGTAGACCCCTTTCCACTTGGATGTTTGTAGTCAACAACGACCTGAAGCAAGCCCAAGTGAATGACTCGACAACCCAGAACCGAAACATCTGGTGAGAATGACGAGGAGAGCCGATCCCAAATGAAATAGGATAAGGCTAGGCAAAAAGAGAGAGCGCATATTGAATATAAGATCTTAGTGGTCGATTGGTAACAGTTCCAATAACAGGACATCCAACCCTGGAAAGAAGTGTTAAGTATAAAATGATATAACCGTGGATATATCCACATAACATACTAAATGTACTCTTAAATATATTGAATATGACAAACTTAATTTTTTTTGGCAAATTTAATTACAATAAAATTACACCACACCGAATATTATCAAATCCGCGCACACCTCAAATTGTGGTGTCACTTAATAAGTAGGTGTTTATCTGTTCAACGGACAGGCTAATTGTCGATACGAATATAAATGTACGATTATACGAACACGGGTGTCGGCAGCAGTAAGGTCAGCCGTGGGAATAAATAGTACCTATAATCTTTAGTCATTGAGTCTTAAAATCGTATAATTTTGCTACGTTAGGTAGGCTATGTGGTCTGAGCTGGATGTCGTCACATCTCCAAAATTCTATAATTTTTCTCATAAGAAATTAGGGGCGAGAAAGCCAAATAAGAATGACTAACAAGCTCACACCTGTGTTAGTTGAAATTTATGTTTTTAAAACTTAAAGTCCGTCATTTGCCAAAACAAATGACACCTCATTTCTAAAATGTACATTGTCATAAAGAATAATTATACATGTAACTCGACATTGTATTCATAGACTCGATTTATTGTAGGACACGGCTACCTAACAGCTACCAGTCTCTTCCTCTAATTTTACACAGTATTGATAGCATTGTAAGCAGTTGCATTGTTGCAGTTTTGATAAATCCATATCTTCCTACCCGTATGCCAATTTATAACGGGACAACATAATCTTTTCCTTCCTTTCTTACAATAGCTCAACTTCACAGAATCCATCCATGATTTCTTTGTACTGTCTCTTATTTGAATGAAACCTCTGTTGTAACAAATTTCATAAAGAAACTGGCAGCATACACATAAGTAAATAAAAAAAAAAGTTTCTAATGTTCCGTTGACATTTTTCAAATCTTCAATTCAAAATCGATTTGATCTCCAAGGGAAGTGCTGTGTTAATTATTGCAAACAATATTGCGAATAATTAAATGATTAAAGCAAGAATGATTTCGAACTACCAAAGAACAAGAGAATATAAGTTTATAATGGTAATCCAATCAATCAAATATGTATCTTGATAGATGATGATTATTAAGCGATAAGAATGTTAATTTATGCAGTAGTTGCAAGTAATTTTGAGGATCTACACGTAAATTCAGAGCTATGTTTAGAAAATCTTTAAGTGTGAGTGTTATTGATAGTTTTTGAAGCATATTTTAGTGGGAGGAAAGGAGCGTTATATACATTCTATTTGAATGCTATATCCTCTGGATAGAATCGTCAGATTTCTAGAATTCCGGGAAATTCCTTCCGTGTACTCCTATTTGTTATTGGTGTTATTTTAATTTGTCATTGTTGTAGCTTTTATTTTAATTAGGAGAAAAACTGATCAATGCTCTTTGCCTGTAGTAAAAGTACCTATATCATTCATGTTGTTTCAGATCGAGGAGGTTATGCAGGAGAAGGCGCCCGGGGTGCCTAGTAACTTAAAACTCCAGTAAGTTGTACACTTGATAGCATTTTCTATATTTTATCAATTATATTGTTCTTCACCTTAGTACATAATGCAAATTTTTGGCTTGCAAACATTGTCCCTCATTCATGCGACTAGTAGCGCCATCTCGTGTCACAGCATTATATTATGTAGTAAAACTACACAAGCTCTTTTGTAGAGGGCGCTGTTACTACTGTACTGTACGCTATTTTCATTCACATTGCCAGCGGGGATATAGCTCAGTGGTAGAGCATTCGACTGCAGATCGAGAGGTCCCCGGTTCAAACCCGGGTGTCCCCTGAGGAATCTTTTTTGCATTTTTCTTTTTATGTTTTTACAGACATCCACACACAACATCGTCTCAAGTATTGCGTGGCAAGAACTTTACGGCGAATTTTTTCAAAACTACTTTTAGCTATCGAAGCAAGGCGGTTACGCCCACCTCTTCAAGTACCGTCGACAAAACTATCAAAATAGGCAGCGCGGAGACTAAGCCTGTAACTAGAAACAGGCCGAGGACAGGTAATGAAGGAAAATATTACTATTTAATGCAAAATTTAATTAGGAATATTACGATCTAAAAAAAAAATATCTTACTTTCTAGCAACCTTATCTGATTCGGCAAATAATAATAAGGTTAAAGTTAAAAAGACTGCAGATCGAAGCAAGTCGGCTGGGCAGTACATTGATAAGCAGGCCAACGAACCTGAACGTCCACTCAGACACAAACCCACGACGCCTGACCCAGGCGGACCGAAACCTATCAAAGAAAGTGGTAAAAAGAGCGATACCAAAAGCTCAAATGTTATTCTGCAAATCGTGAAAAAATCTGCTAAAACACCAGCTCCAAAGCTCCCAGATAGCATCCTACCACCGACATTGAGACCGAAAACCGACAAAAACTTGAAACTAACGAAGAATATCAACAATAATGATGTTTGGGCAACACCTAGTGACGTCAAAGTCACTCATCGGAGAGTTCCTATATTACCTGTAAAGTAAGTTTGTTTACATTTTCATTATTTTACAAACAAACGTAAGTAATAAAACTGATCGGAGAGGTAAAGTTTCATTTTGAATTTTTCCCGCCAACTGGAAACATCAATGACTACCACAATCAATACACGACCTTACGGTAAAGATGTAAAGTTAAATTTCAATCAAAATACTTTGAAGTCTCAAGTTGATTCATGCACGTGATAGAACAATTTTTTTTTCGTTATATCCATCTCGCTCTCGCATAACCCTTCCTCTTTCGTATTGCTTGCGTAAGAAGGGATAAGGTATATTATAGTTGTTTTCTTCGCACGTGTAGAATGTATTCGGCGACGTGTTACATGATCAATGTCGGTTGATAGTTCGACGTTTGTAGGTTCATAGTGGAGCGCATGTTTTGAATTTGTTGGGGTTATAAAAAGAAATGGACGAACAGGCGCTTGGCCGGTTGTTTGAGCAGCGCAAGTAGCTCAACTCAACAGGCCAAGTCAAGTTTGTTTGGTGCGACGGGCCACGGATGTCGTCCCGTTGGCCGGGTGCTTTTTTCGAACTTTTTTGTGTTGGTAACAAACAAAACGAACTTGTGTTTGATCATGGTGGTTATTATTGTGCTCCTGTGATGTGTTGAATTGGAATTAGTTTTGTGCATTGGTGTTTTTCAATCGTCGTCGTCTACGTCGCCGTCGGTTTTATACCGAGCACATACAAAAATTAAACTTAATCAACCGAGTGTCTTATTACTCCCGCTTTCTCGTGGTGGACAATCGGCCACTGAGCCACTGATGACATGACTGACAGACGCTGCAGTACCTTCTAAAGAAACAGCTTTTGCTTTCTTTATAATGTTTCAAAGGTGTCCCAAATTGTTGTCTTTCCAGTCCTTTACTTGAAACATGTTTTGTTTCACAATCAGCTTCTAAAGCATCCCTTACCGATGAATAATTAGTTTTTTAATGAGGCACTTAGAGGTCTTAAAGGAATTAGGTTAAGTGATGTGGGTAGGATTCCACTTCAGTTCTGAGAACTCAGATTAGGTAGGTACCTATCTGTATTTCCAGATTTTACCTGAACACTAGTAGGTTCTGAATGATGCATAGCGGTTTACCTCAATCTAATAGTAAATAACAATGAATGTAAATATGCGATAAAGGAGATGTTTCAAAATGGGCCAGGTCTATGTACAGTAACTCAAAAAAAAGAGAAAAATCCATAGAATTCAGGAAAAATACAGATAATTCAATTAAATGTATACTGTTCTGGTAGTGAATTGATACTTATCAATTATTTTTATCGACTTTCAACATGGCGTCTCACCGATTTAGTTACTCTGTGCTTAAAAACAAGGACAATTAACCATTGATCATAGAAATAGAACTGTTAGCTGTCACAAAAGTGTCACTTCAGTCACTTTCGTCTTGTCGTCGGTCGTGATTGTATTCGTTTTGTTTTGAGTTTCTGGAGTTCTTTTTAACAACCTCGCTTTCGTTTTTTGGATTTAATACCGTTTCTTTCCCATCTGTTTACCTAGCTTTCGTTTTTGGACTATTACCCGGCTTGTGTTGTAAGGACTTCGACTTTCTTGTGTGGTTTCCTCCACAGAAATAAACATGTCAAACGTCATTAATCAATCAAAATGACAGTTTACCGCCATGACGGGTTTTTGTTGTGTGTTGCAATTTCAAGTGTAATTTCTTGTGTTTACCAGCAAAACAAGCCATTTTAAAGTAATTGGACAGTTGAGAACTGTTTTAAATGAATTTTCCTATTTTTTTGTATAGTGTACAAGGACCTGGCCCAGGCTCCATACATTTTGAAACATCTCCTTTACATAAACATCCATCTTATTTATATGCTTCTCTTCCTATTACATACTTCAAGTGCGATTTTTATCTAGTTACTTAGCTAGAATATTTTTGAATTACCGTTTCTGTTTAATGAGATTATCAGGTAAACAAGTATGACGCCAAATTAATGAGAGCCTTTATTCTTGATAAGGTCATGGTCTGAACCTTCAGCATCCTCTTCCTAAACTGTTTTAATGAGTAAAGTTGAAACATTCGTTTTTGACTTTTAAGTTTTATTAGAAGCTCAACGTTAATGACTCCGACATTTTAAAATGTCAGGTAGGTACCCAACAGAGCGGACGTACGCGACATTCCATGTTGGTTTTGCAAACTTCTTTGATTCAGTACAAATGTGTATACTTAATACAACTTATTCGTGACTTATAAAGACTTGTCGCCAAGTTGGTCTGATCACATACCTTGCTATCTGTAGACCTAGACTCATGGCTTAACAAATCCTTACCCAAGGTGCGTTTCCTGTTTGCACTTGCAAACGAAATCAGCATTCATCTATCCTACCTACTTCATGTTACTTTGATTTACAAAACGAAACCGCAGCAGGAAACTGAATTCATAATTTCGAAAAGAATTATCATAAAAGAGTCATTCATCTGAATTTCATGAACGAATTATCCTGTTGTACAGCAAAAGTTCCTACGTAGGTAAAGACAACTAAAAATACTAAGTAGGTAAAGACAACTAAAAATAAAGTAGATAAGTTATGGTGTTCCAATTGACACAAAAATGTGCGACGTAGGCGCAAGGCTGCATATCCACTTGTTTGAACAAGTTGTTTCACAATGACAACTGGTATTACGAAAGACTAAGGGCTGATTTTTCAATCATCTGATAACTTAAATCGATCATACAAAAACTGTCAAACGTCAATTTTATTCCTCGAACAGTAATCTGGCGATGGAAAAATCAGCCCCCTTAGTCGAAGATCTTCAAACAAAAGATGAACAATTGAACAGCAGTAAGAAGCGAACAGCCCATTTGTATTGTTACATAAAATGTGAGAACTACTACGGAACTTGCTAAGTTGAAAATCTGTAACGAGTTAGCTGCAGTATGGCTTCTGTGACAATTACCAATAAGTACCAAAAGCGATTTCCTTAACCAGAACCAAAAAATGTTTTCTAGGAAGAGAGGAATTAAACTGCACTAGAATTAAACGGCGTTATGGCGCCCCAAATGAATTGAGAGATTGTCCGTAATTTCAATCAACATCTAAATATTAAAATAATCAACACATAAATATTAAAATAATCTAATTTAATAATGTATAATCTGAAAGTTGATTGACAGCTCTACAGGTTCCATCATAAACTTTGATTACTCTGAATTAGTTTTTGGAGATAATTCTGATAGTTTATTACTTACTGAAGATGTTGAATCAGAATATCTTTGAATAAATCTTCGAACAGTTGTTCAGTTTCAAGATTATCACGAGGCCGTCAAAATAGCTCCGATAAGATACAGCACGAATGAAGCTTTATCTGTTCACACATTCATATTTGTTGTTTCTTTGGCTGTGTATTTGGATAAGAAAGCATGTAAAAAAGCATGCATGTATGTATGTACATAACACATAATTATCTTCATGACGACAGTTTTGTGAAAGAGGAAGTCCTCTTTCACAAAACTGTCGTCAATCTAATTGAGGATGAGATAGTTTTCCTATCTTTTGATATGGTTGACTATATGAATACGTGAGAACGTTTTCGTTAATTGTCAAACTTTCGCAAACCGAAAGCAAACTCGTTGGTATTCACACGAGCAAACTATTTACTTAACAATACAATGTCTCTTGTTTATGTAACTGATGCACAGAGAACCTTGTGAATAACGAAACAAAAATACTCTTGTCTGAGACCGAGAGCCTTCACGTAGCGCGATAATTATTTTTGCAAATGTCCAATGACTAGTTATATTCTTACGGCACTTAAGTGACAAAGCATTTCTGTCTTTTGCATTTTTGACAGGCTGGGTACAACTTTTTATCGTGTCCTCAATATGTTTTGAATTAACATGACTCATTAAATCATCGCTGGTGGTACCATATGGCAAAGACTGTTGTACGTCCTACGCCCAAAATAGGCGCCACACAGATCCGCAGTATCGAACAATAAAAAAGCCAAACTGTTGTTGTTTTGTGGCCTTAGCTGAAAATACTACGCCCATTTTATGATTCATAAGAAGAATCCAGACAGGAAAAATAAGAGCCCTATTTCAATCTGCGTAGGTAGGCCAATTGGTGACTCCGAATACTTAGGTACATTAAAACAATTCACATACCTTTCATCGGTGTAAACAATTGTTCTTACATCAATGCCGTTCCCACTTTCGTACATGAGGTATCTAACGCGTCATTTCTGACCAATAAGGTGGATCCGATATCCAACTATTTACACAAGTGTTACTCAAGGATTTGACTTTGTTCCTTCTTCGATCGTGTATGAATTTCGATGTCTTATTATTTGTTGGCTCGGTCACATCGGCTCAACCGTGCATATATTATTATTCCCATGAGGGAAACATTATGGTCGTTACGTATGTGTATCTTGTTGTCTTCGCTTCCTGTTAATGTTGCAAAATGGCGTAGGTATGTCATTAACAAACCGAGTCCTTGTAATGAGTTTAATTTTTCGGAAGCCAAATCTAATATTCATGAATATTCATGATTCAAACATACTCGTTTTATAACTAAATACAATACCTTAGTTTGTAATTAATTCACAAGTTTCCTCATCGCCACAATGTCCGTCTGCAGCCTTATCTTATGCAACGTAATGTTCTCTACAGCCGTTTGTTTCAACTTTAGTAATATAATCCTTGTAGTCGTCACAACTTTTTCTCATTGCTTGTATTGCGTTGTTTACCTAGCTACGCTTATTCTGAGTCGTATTGTTCGCTTGAACAATTCAAGTAATGAATGTGTCGGTGCCTGGGTGCCGTTAACTACAGACCTACCAGTGCCCTTCCAGCGCTTGCTGCATTATATCAGCAATTAATTCTGTCGCTAGTCGCGACAGAATGCGCTGATGAATGTTTAAAAGCGTTTCACTTTACAAATATCTCTCCATGGATCCGTTAGGTACTGCTAGGAATGTTCAAATAACTGTCGTGTCTGGATGCTGTATTTACTGAATCTAAACTAAAATCAAAGTTTGTTGTAACAAACTAGAAATAGTGTTATTTGTACACACACATTATGAAGATCATTAACACTGTGAAGACGTAACCGAAGAAACAGATAGTAGTTACACTACAAACAATGAAGAAAGTAACAGTAAAGAAATGCTGTCTAATAAAGCTACCACTACAGCTACTAATACAAACAGACAAAAACTCCATGTGAAGTGCTCCCAGCTCAGCAACATTGCTCTGATACAGTCGGCCTTAGCACTTAGCTATATAATGGCTATGCAGTTATTACTTGCAAACAGGTTTCGGAGTTTGCCAAGAGAAAGTATCTTACATTGCAATCGTGAGAATTTATTTATTCTTTGATTCAAGAGTCGGTGTTATGGAGATTATTTGTCTATTCTTCTGCTGAACCTGCCATTTAAAGCTTAATTTTCCATTCCCAAAAGATAAAGAAATAGAAAGAGTGATTGTAATTCAGATACTCCCTAACAGCCGAATAGATTTAGAAGAATCAAATAAACAAATCTGATAACACAACAATTTTATCCGAAACGAAAATGTTGAACGAAATATCTCTAACGAGTATGTTTCACGATTGTGATCGGATACGGACGAATGAGCAATACTTTGATCTTCGGTTCAATAGCACACGATTGACTTTGTAGCTGACGACTTTATTATTTTCAGTTTGACAAAAGTTGGTAACTTTTAAGTCTTCATTCTACTACATTCTGAGAAGTTAAACCAAGGAGTATATATGGATGTTGAAGTCAACTAACCGGTCATGACCCGTCTCAATGCCAAACAGAATTCTCCGATGGAATATTCCCATAACAAAGATTGTAAACCTGATAAAACTGAGATAAAACAATACTCAATCATCGTAACATCCGCCAATCTAGGACATTTCATAATGCATTACATAAAACTGCCATTTTAAGATTTTATCTATTCAGAAGCTTGAAACTCGTTTGAAAAATGTATTGAAATTTATGAGCGTATTCAGAATTAAACTGGGTTGTAGCTCATACAAGAAAGCGACCTTTCTGGGTCGTGGTTGAGATACCGGTCGTCAATCTTTCACCGTGCATACATTGCATTTCTCTTTCAAGTGATGTGCTATTATCACTTGCTGTGTTTGACGTTTATTCACGTACGTCTGTTTAGTTAACCTTTATTGTGTTTAGTGTTCAAAGTCGACTTTTTCTGATTGAGGAGAAGCTATCTCATTAGATTCTTCATCATAATATCTAATAGCTTGTTCAAGTATTTCGTTAGGGTGAAGAATTAATTTAACCACTGTCACAGAATAACTAACCACTGTGTGATTACGATGACTCCGTGGGATATTTCTGTCAATAATATTCTTATAATTAATGTTTCTCACGCACCTTATTTAATTGTATACTTCAGAAAAGCTATTCTTGTAGCTTTATCTTTATCATCTTTTACATTCAACCCACTGTTTGGTGTGTAATTATCTGATTATACCTACAAAGCTACAGTAAATAACGTTAAAACAAGGGGTGGTTTGGTATCTACGTCATTCATCGTGAAATATTAACTTACTGTTGACGAACCCATAAAACATTATGGAACAAAACTAAGAATACTTCTGTTAGAAATACCGTGTTCTCAAAGACTATGCCATATAAGGTAATAGATTTCTAGAATATTGGCGGTATTAACAATTTAACATGCGTTCATAAACAATTAATCCAAAAATAATTTCGAATATTTATGAATCTTACTAAAATATAGATCTTTTTCTTAGTAAGCTATGACAAAAAAGGCAAGAAAATAAAAAAATACATAAAATCTACATCTTTACAAACTAGTTGAACATTAATGGTGTGACATTAGAATCTATTCGAAACAAGATTATAATTGAGTGTATTGGTATTGGCTGCTTCCATATTGGCGTGGCGACCTCCCTAGGCCGCCGCGGCCATGGCTGGTCGTTCACCCGCCTGGCCGCCATCCTAGGCGCAAGGAATGCTGCTCAGTGCTCAATAGACATTTATAAAAAAAACTTGTATCTTTTAGCGCGTTTTGGGGATACAGCCTTTTACAAAAAGAAAAAATGTTTGACGAATGGTTCGATCTTTTTTGTCGAGTTAACCTTTTTTGTGAGCGATAGAATTTGGGATAAGCTTTCAAAATTGGTAGCTTTATTTTTGAACGTTGAAGATGATGGTTATTATTGCCGTGCTTATATTGTATGGCAATCTTCGTATTTCCTTACTAGGTTTATGTTGCCAATATTCTACAGTAGTCAGGAATTGCATCGTGATTTAATGTAAACTGCCTGTAGAATGTCGGCCAAATCAATTTATTTTAATGGTATTGCCCATGTTTGTCTATTTCTGCTAACATTGTTTATCATTGTTAGATACTAGACTGGTGACCATTCTGCCTCAACTTGTAACTATTTCAACTATTCGTCCTTCAAGTTTCACATTATCTACAAATAATCAAGCTATATCACTATCAGCAGTTTTAAACGTTATCTATTTATTTAGTCATGGGGAATTACTCCTTTGCCGAATTCTCGCATTGCATAATCCTCAATCTTTTTTTGGGATTCATACGAGCTTCATTAAACCCAGCTCGACGTAAATTCAATAAAATCTCCATTTTATTTTATTTTGTCTGCCCGTTGCGAAAACATCGCGATATATTACTCGCACCGTTAATCCAGCCTCTCAATGGAGGGAATTCCAATTATTTCCAATTTCGTCTTTCGTCTTTTCTGAATCGTCTCCAAATATAGATGTTGTTGTATAAGTAAACAAGTCCACTTTTTGCCAACCTTGAGGGTTTTTAATTGAGGTTTACATTCACTCGTTTATAATGAATGTTTTATTCAAGCCTGGAGCTTGGCTTTCGTTATTCAACGATGCGAATAAGCAGGCATTTGAAAAAAGCACTGAAACTGCATTGCCGCATTTCTTTTTAGAGAAAAATTATATCCTACCTACTTATATTATAAATATACTACTAATATTATAAATATGAAAGTTTGTGAAGATCTGAAGATGTTTGGATATTTGTTACTCAATCACGCAAAAACTACTGAACGGATTTGGACGAAATTTTTTAAATAGGTACACACATAGTTTATAACTCTATTAACACATAGGATACTTTTTAACCCGATATTCCTACGGGATCGAAACTAACGCGAGTGAAACCGCGGGGTGCAGCTAGTACACTAATATTATAAAAAGGTATAGTTTGTAAGTTTGGGTGTAGAAGGTAATCTCTGGAAGTACTGACCAGATTACGAAAATTCTTTCACTAGCAGAAAGCTACACTATTGCCGAGTACCATAGGGTATAATGTTTATAGTATAGTTGACAACAACGCGAAGTTGCGGGCAGAAGCTAGTTGATGATAATTTCTCACATATTGAAATTAGCAACAGCAACAGGGGAAAGACCGTGACGACAGTTACTACACACATCGTTACGTACTTGCACGCTTTATCGCTGATACAACGTGACCACAGTCAATAGTCCATACAAACATGCAAGCAAACGGCTAAATACATTTGATTAACTTTCTCGCAGTTAAGCTATTTAGATATTTACAAATACATAAAGCCAATCAATTGCGTATTGGACATGCACTTAGTGATCCGAAGATAAATAAATAAGCAGTAGTAACAGACAGTCACTTAACAGCCATAGGCAAAAAACTAGGTAGAATGCCTGCTAAAGTATAGCAAGAATAATTTGAAGTAATCAAAAGTTGGGTCACGGAGACGTATTCGGCTATAAGTATAAATGCGATAGAGAACATGACCAATTATATTAAGTGTCGTGTTCAATTCGCCTACGGAACACTAAAATGTCGCCAATGTGGAAGCAATTTATATTCGTAGAAGACGTCAATACGCCAATAAATCGTGCGTAGACGTCTAGTGAAGACAGCGCCTAATAAGGCTGTTAGAGTGATCGATCTGTAGCCGATTGAATATTCGTTGGAGGTAGAGAAAGCGCATTCTTTTCAACACCTTGCCAGTGGAATTTCAATCGGAAGGTTTAAATTACTTTTAAATCGTGTTAGTGCAACTATTGACCATTTACAATCTTTATAATATATAGTTTTTCATCAAAGGCCCATAACTGTTCCTTGCGGAAATCATCAATTTATACCTGTGAATACTCAGAATTGAGTTGTTTCTGATTTGGTGAATTCCGATGGATCTTATTTTATTTGGAATTTATCATCTAAAAATTCAAACTCTTATGCTAATCCTAGAAAAAAAACATTATTATTTATGAAGGTTGTTAGTAAAACCTTTTTGAATTATCCTTATGTTGCGTCACACTTCATTGATTGCTCGAATTTAATTTTAACGAGTTCTCAAGTTCTAATGAGTCATGATTTTATATTTACCGGACTGCATTAATACATAATATATTAGTTACATAATATGCTATCCGCTGAGACATCTATAGACAATATTTAGTTCTTATTTCCCGAGCTCGGAAATCTGTGTCGCAGAACGACACCTCTCATTGCATAGGACGTGGATTCTACTTCATTCCTATGTTATGTATGAATGAGTTAATCGAGACTATTCGAGACCTACGCATAGTATAAGTCTGCATAACTAGTTCGATGTTTGAGAAAGCGGCGTGATTTATTTTAGCAGGTACTTGTAAGAAGGAATTCCTTTGTAATTCTTCAATGCGAAACTAATCCTAGGAATGTTTTGGATTTTCATCGAGGTTGGTGTCTGGTCTACTCTTAAAATTAATGCTGAAAATCACAAACTCACTTTTCATTATTCCGTTCATGTAATTGCCATCCCAACTTTAGAACCAACAGTTATATTATTCCCTTATTCTGCTATTCATCGTAAAGTACAGTTCTGTTCAATCCTTCATTGGCACACGTTCCTAACTTATAGCGAACATTACTCACTTTAAGTGCAGTACCATTCCTAAATCGGTTAGTTGGCGTCCGCTGGCGCGCACCGTCCACATACAAATCAGCCATTCATTTACACACATCCAAGCACAGTATAGCATGTTTCAATTGAATTACTCGAAGTAAATTGACACTGGGCTCGGCCTAAGCTTCGCTGTTTGAACTATGGGTGTGGTGTTGTGTAGCCATAACAATTACTATGATTATGAGGGACCAACCAGACATGCTATTGTCGGTAATTAAAGACGGACCGGTAGTTCCGACTTTACCCTCTATTAAGTTTATGCGACAAGCCTGTTGTAGAAATTTTTTTGTGGAAAATAGGATCGGTAATTAAGAAACCAAAGGAGTAGATCAAAAGGGATCAAGATATAAATGGAATAGACTAGGCGAAAAAAAAGGTACTGCAAAAAATAAGAAAGCAGAACAAGTTGTTAACCAAACTCTTCCACACATTTAACAATTCACAGACAACCTTTGCATTAAAAATCCTATTGTAATCCGGAATCCCTGAATAGAATATAACAAAAGGACTATAAACGTGACGATTTCAAATAAAAGCAATTGAATGTTCCTGTTGCAGTAGACTGTAGAAACACGAAACAAACATTGCCCTTCGCCCGGTCCCCTATCTATTTGCATAGAGGGGGACGCGGTGCATGTCCTGCTCCGAATAACTTGGATTATCGGATAAGTGAGGGCCACATATAGGGTAATTGTGTTTTAAATGTCGGGGAATTTTATGGAGAGTCGTAGTCCTTTTTTCCATACCCGATGTGTATACGCATGGAAACGTTCGAATTCCAAATAAGAAGTGGGGCTCCAATTCCTTGTTGGATGTTTTGTTATTGATTTGAAAGGGTGAATCATAAAAACATTATTTTTGCCATAATCATCTTCGGTGACATTGCTTTGGATGAAATATGTATATTTTGGATTTCTTAATAATCTTAGTTCACTCTTGGTTTATGTATTTTTGGGATCCTTAATTATATCGTCTCTAAGTTAAATTCTACTTATATGATATGGCTGCCATTTAGAATTTTATTGTAACATATTTCTGCAGGGCTGCAGGGTAATTACGTAACACACTATCAGTAGCAATGGCTTTCATTTTGACAGTTCAACAATATTCATTGCGTTATGGAGCAGATATTTTTTTCGAACTAAAAACCTTTTGTTTCTTTGAAGCAATGTATTAGCAATATCCTTCAAAATGATTCAGATTGTGTTTAGCTGGTTCTGCTTTGCCATCAGATTAGGACCTATCGTTATCACAATGAAAACGTACTTTGAAATCAGTCCAATAACTCACGCTGCCTATCACTGTACAGTAATTGATGCATACCACACTGTTATTTACTCCACATCATGTATAATACATTGACTAGGTATCTGCTAATTAATACTGTGCGTGCTATGCAATTAAGATTAGTTGAGTCAGCCATACGATGCGTAGGTATTCATGTCATGTGTATGTGTCTGTATGTGTGTGTATCTCCCTTATTCATTGTATTGTCATATTTTTATCTATAATCCATTAAATCTCGATTTGTTGTGTCTGCCTTCTTTGTGGTTATTTTGCCTATTTCTATATTAATATGGGTTAATTTTGTCTTAGGGAATGTCCTACCGCACTGCATCGTAGATGAATAGATTCTATTCCTACATAAAAATACGAATCGTTTTTGACTGTCAAATTATGTAAGCCTTTTTTGTCTCTTACTTATTTGTCCTTGAGTTTTACAACTAGCGTGGGATGATTACCAGCTGATACGGTCTGCGTATTTATTTCATTGCCAAATCTGTATGGAAATCGGAAACTCTGTACCTACTTTATAGACACATAATCCTTTCATTATTATCTCTTTATCTGTATTTAAATGAGTTGATAAATCTGTCGCTTCAAAGCCAATCGATAGGAAAACTATGTCAGTATTCCGGGAACCGAGCATGTTACCTCTGCGCACACGGGTATCTGTATTACCTTTGATTAATTACCATATTTTATCTGATACACGTAGTTCAGATAAGATGTGTTGTTGTATGTTGTCTCAGTGTCCTTCTTAATCGAGCTTGAGTAGTGAGAGTTTCTTGTAAAGATACTGACATCTGTAGTGCAGCGTCGATGCGCGGGAGCATAGGATTTTTTGTTCGCAGTCTCGTAGTCTAAAAACGTGTCGTGTGATTTCCGTTACGAAGTTAAACCTTTAGAGAGTGATAGTTGATGTTTAATAATAAACTAATTAGTTGTTTCTATTTTCTGAAGTTATAGTTACTTGTAGTAACGTTATAGTGAACCTCAAAGACGTTAAAGTATTGTCAAATACAGTGCATTAATTGAATTCCAATCACAACAGAAATGTTCAAGTACAAAGTGAAACAAACGAAATGAAGCCGAACTCCGATCAGTGAAACGAAAACGAAAAATGATATATAAATAATTCAAGATGATGAAGTTCAAATCATTGTTCCGTAGAGGGCCAAGTCAGGGAAAGCAGGAGTCGGGGACTCTGAAAGGGGCTCCGTCAGTATCGAGCCTCGACTCGAAGCACCACAAAGTCGCACCAGCACGCGACAAGGCCTTAAAAATCTTTGGGTCAAAAGAGAAGTTACATAAAGCTCATAAGAAGAAGGACTTGGGGAATAACAATGCTGTTTTAGAAGACCCTGAGTTGAGGGAAGGACTGGAGTATGAAGATGGGCAGGTTGGAGTGCAAACGTACAGCAGTGCCGAGGAGCTGGGGTCCGTAGACGGGCACGGCTCGCAGGAGTGCGTCAGTCTGCCTGTGACTCTGAATGCCGATCACATGCCCGGGTTCCAGGAAGTGGAGCTCAGGCCTAGAGTACCATCTGAGGTCAGTAACTGTACTTTTATAACCGAGTGTTATTCACACTTACTTATTCCATCGGTCAGTTGTTTTAATTTTAATATAAAGGAAGTACAAACAACGGTAGTTTGATATAGAATTTAAGCGTGTCAAAAGTCAGCGTAACGTTCTGATTACATCGACTAAGTATAATATAATATTAAATTAGAGACCGTTGTAAATTGACACAATTTCTTCTAAATGAACAAAATTGACGAATATAAATTTTTATAGTATCAATTTCTGTAATTTAACAGGATTCGTTCGTATATAAATATATCAATTGATTTATGTGGATATTTATCAATTGATATTTATTGTCAAAACTAGAAATTAAGCAGATTCAAAGTTTACCGTAAAAAAACTACAATTTGGATTACCTATCCCGAAATGGCAATCCTAACATAGTTTCGCGGATTCACGGATTAATAATTGTTAATATTTTTAAATTTTATGTTATCCTCTGACGCGTACCGTTCGAATGCTTTTTAAAATAATGTTTCAATTTTGTTAGGTTTTAATAAACTGATTATTATTTATCAAATACTCGTGTTTGTTACTCTTATAAAAACATCAAATAATCAAACACAAACTTATATTCTGTAACTAAAACACATTATAAACCACTTACAGAATGTAAATAGTCTTTTATACACGACCATCATCATCCTCATCATCTGCCTAGCCTTTTTCAACTATGTTGGGGTTGGCTTCCAGTCTAACTGGATGCAGCTTTTTATACACGATATAATATCAAATAACAAATAACGAATATTTTGATAGTTATCATAAATATCTGATTTTTACGATTTCAATTACGCTTGGAGGATTTTTATGAGTTCTATCATTAAAACCGAAAACCTAGAAATATGACGAGTAGTTTTTAATTTAAATAATAGAATGCCAAGAATTTACGCGTAATTGTACCTCCTAGATAATTTGTAATTCTATACACGGAAAAATTCTGTGTGGAATGAAGCCTAGAACATATTCAGCGAAAAGTAAAATATTACGAAAACGATCTTATATGAATCATGAATCCCAAGATTAATTCACGAAATCACGACGTAGGTCTTCTTTGTACTGTCAACCTCATAATTGCCTTGCACCACTTTTAATATAAATTCGCAGTAATTTGAAACATCACATAAGTTGAAACTATCTAACTGTCACATTGGTCTTGTAAGCAAAATAGACCTTATCGTTTTATGACGTGCAAGTGACATCCAACCTTATGCCGTTTGTCCACCCTCCACCGTCAACGGGACATCAACGAGAAACGAGATTATTCGAACCGAGCGTGAGGTCCCGGTGACGGCGTGCGGTGGACACACGGCCTATAAGCATTTGTTTTGAAAACTTAAGAAAGAATTATATTTCTATAAATTTATACAAAAAAAAAAAAAAATATGTAAGTACGAGTATGTATCGTTCTTCGGCGGTGCCGTCATCTCGTTCTCGTTGACGTCCCGTTGACGAGACGGTGAACAAACGGCCTTAGGTTAGTAATGCAATTACGGCCGACTATGTATCTGCCAGGGTCGCGGGTTGTTCGAAAGAGATACCGCGGCCCCTGGCACAGGCAACTGAAGGAACACGGGTGGGTTTTAGTCAGTAAAAGGCCGACTATGCATACTTATTGCAATTTATGTTAGGCAAATTTGCTTTGCGTAAAGTATTCATGCTGTTCAATCACTATTCTTTGATCTTATAGCATTGCTCTCAGGCGTCGTTGGCATCCGGGGTCCGGGAGATCGAATCGTTGAGAAGAGAGCTAGAAGCCACAGTGATGGAACGAGCTCAGCTGCAGGCCAGGGTCGAAGAGTTGCTGGAGAAGGTCACAGAAGCCGACCGGCTGCGAGGAGAGTTGGATCGGATGAAGGTTTGTTTGATGTGAAGGTATTTTAGAATAATATGCTTGGCTAGTAGACTGATCATCGCATATTCGCAGTGTAGAATCATGTCGCCAGCTACTTTATTTTTAGTTATGCTAAGTCAATTCTAGCAAAGTTTTTAAAAACCATGTAACATATACTTAGATCCGTTTGTGAACCTCAAGATGGTGTTAAAAGAATTCGGAAAGATACCGCTGGAAATTACCGTTATAAAGACCTCAAGAGTCAATTAACCTGCAAGAAAATAAAGGGCCTTTTAAAATTAATTGGCTAACACAGACCTAGCTGGAAACGGTATTTTGATTTATTGCTATTAGATACCAACACTCCTCCGGTCTGTGAAGTTTCGCATTTGAGAATTTTTCAAGTTATGGAACAACAAACTAAATGTCATACGTTTAACAAAATTTAAATTTCATTGTAACCAAAAACTTTGTTACAAATGTTCACTCAAAAATCAACTTGGAATACTTTTCACTAAAGCGAGATTATGAACACAGCTATAACTTGTATCTTTTTCTTGATTCCAGAGCATGGACGCAGAACGGGAGTCAGCACTAGAGCGGCTGGCTGACGAGAACGGTGCGTTGCGCGCGCGGCTGCGCGGCGTCGCGCACTCCCCGCTCTCCGACAGCGAGAAGCGACAACTGTTGCTTGCGCCCGCGCCGCGTCGCATGCACTCCTCTGCACCCGCATCTATAGCACTTGCTAACGTAAGTTTTCATCACTAGGACTGAAATAGTATTTGAATATTTGCTTTTACCAAAATGTAGGTCTGTCGTCTGGCTCACATTTACAATGCCATCTCATGTTAGTTTATGCCAGTTGTTGCATCAGTACCGCTACTTTCAATCTGAGCAAAACCAATCCAGCTGTGTTAATGAGGGGGCTTCTGGTGTAGCTGTGCCTACATCCATCTCATAATGGTCGAAAAGGATGGATTGCTTACAGCAAACAAATGAAGCCGTGGTTAAATCAGCACGAGATCAGAAATCGAGCACATTTTGGTCATAAAGAAAATTTTACGAAATACGAATCATAGACAACCGCTTTGCAATAGAATAGCGATTTTGTGATGGTTTGTAAGTTCACACCGTTCTTTGCACACAGGGTGAGGGTGACAGCGGTGAGCCAAGCACTCCGGAATGGGACAAGCACTCGTCGTCGTCCCTCAGCGAGGTGTCGGTCGCGTGTCTACAGGACCGCATCCTGCAGATGGAGGAGCACCACTACAGGTAGATAGTGATGATGGAGATACTTTGGGGCTGTGGTATACGGCTTGTGTTTTTACCTTCATGGATGAAGAGGGAGGTTTACGGAAGGACAGATTGTTGATCAGATTTAGCATTCGCATTCTATGGGTTTCGAATTTGTTTGGGTACCCAATTTTTTATTCATATGTGATTTTAATAATGTCCAAAAACCTAGACTTGAATGTTAACTAAACGCAGAGACCTAGCAACGTGGTGGGTTATTCTGTTTGTGCACCCCAAATAATCCACGCTAAGGTGAATACGTGGAAACGCATGTCTGACAATCCACCCTAAACCTATAAATTCCGTTTATGTAACTAGGCCTAGGGTTAGTAATTTAAATATGTTAATGGCCTAGGGTGGATTCTCGGAGATGCGTTTCCGCGTATCCACCTTAGGGTGGATAAACGGAATAACCGAACTGTTACGACGGAATGCTCGATGTGAAAAGTGGCCTCTCCTTTTTTTTATAAGACAGTACCGGCTGAAATTATTAAACCATCTCGTCTGTCGATAATATTTCTACATCTGTGTCCTAGCTTCAAAGTAAGCTCATCATATCTTATCATCTCTCAATTCCAGTACAAGCGAAGAACTGCAAGCCACTCTAGCAGAGTTAGCAGACTTACAAACACAGCTAGCAGATGCCCACGCTGATAATGAACGGCTAGCTGATGAGAAACAAGTTCTTTTGGAGTCCCTGTGTCGACAGACTGAGAAGCTCGAGGACAGCCGCACTAAGGTTACTAGATTTTTTATACAGTTATGGTGGATTCCACATCCCTATCTGCTTGATAGGGATCCAGATAGGGATTCATGGACGGCTCAGATCTCAAGTGCGCATGCGCCACCTCCCCACAGAAGATGCCTTCCACCCTACGCCGCATGCTGTCACCTGTGCGCTTGATGATCTTATGACTGCGTCAGTGAGCGCAGTACGCACAGCTAAATTTTGGGCCAAACATGTTTGAACTTTTTGCTATCGATACGCAGAAGATGAACTAGAAAGATGAACCTGAAAATACGGTCTTTATTTTAAAACCCCAGAGAACATACCCGTACATACGCTTTCTGGCTTTCTGCATCAAGACTTTTACTCAACTACCTAACGTGAACTTCTACAGGTGGGTCGTGGTGGTCTGTTATATATTGGCGGCAACAAGCAAGCGCTATTCAAGATGAGGTCTTGGGTTCGTTTCCCGGTTCGGGCAAAGTTTTAATGGATTTTTCCATCAGGAATTTCCCACTATCAGTCCAGTCTACAACATAGCACAACTGATGAAAATTTGGTTGAATTGATTTGTTTTATAATGTTTTAAAATATCTTCAGGTGGATACCTTGCAAGAGCTTCTATTGCGTGAAGGCGTTGAACCAGAGACGCTGGTGTCTGGTGACGCCGATCAGCAGCTGTTTGCTGTTCTCAAGGTCAGGAAATAAGTAAATAAATTTAATTTTGTAATTAAGGCTTTCGTAGAACTTATTTCGATTGCGATTATTTTTCTATATTAAGTCATTAATATAGCAGATTAATTGCAATGTGAATGATGATATGGTTAGAAAGGGGGCTGACTACGCGATGACGACTAATACAGAAGTATGGAAGAAAAAGACATGTTGCGCCGAGCACAAATAAATCGAGATTAGGGTAGGAAATGATGATGATGATGATGATGAGTTTTAATGTTTGGATGTTTGTTATTCAATCACGCAAAAACGGCTGAACGGATTTGTATGAAATTTAGCTCACAGATAGTTTATATAACCTGCATTAACACACATGATTACATTATATCCCGGTAGTACAGACGCCAGCACATCAAGCTAATCTAGCTATTTGTCAAATTTCTTTAATAGTTTTTCAACTTTATCGCTACAGCACAAGGTTTAAGGTTGATTGTGAAAATTTGACAGTTTTGGATAGCTTAATGTGCTGGCGTCTGTACGTTCCCGTGGGGTCATTTCCGACCTCCATGCGAACCTAAGCTAGATTTTTTTATTAAAACACGAGTTAGAATTATAAGCAATTGTAAAATTTTACAGCTATCTCAAGAAGAGCGCAGACATCTGCTAACGAAGCAGGAACAGCTAGAGGCGGAGCTGAACCAAACCAAGACTGCGCTCGAAGAGAAGACCAAAGAAAACGAAAACCTCGCCGAGAGGATACGGTAAGGATCCGTTTCATTTATAGTACCCGGGTGACAGAAAGAGACAGATGAGGTACAGAGGCTGAAAAGAGTCGAAAACTTTTTGTTAAATTCAATGTAAAATATAATCATTTTATGGCAGTAAACTTACACGTGGTAGAAATTAACGGCCTTTGTTTAAAAAAAAATTGTGTGGTGAGGTACCTCAGTCAGGAACGAAGTACCTTACGCGATACTCGCAAACACACGCTCGTATATAATAGAAAGAGACAGAGAAAGAGAGATAGGGAGAAAGTCGCATGGAGGCGGCATAACGCTTTTTCCTTAGAGACGACTTCTACCAGTCAACACCGCATGCCGCGTTAAGGAAATTCGTTAAAAAAAAACGACGTGTTGCACTCCGGGAGTGCCGGCAGAAGTGAAAACTTGAATATTAACGTTGTGCATTTTTGATATTTTGGAATCGTTTGGGAATAATTTTGCACGAATTCCTTTAATTATCAGTATAAAAGTACTATAATTTATGTGGTAGAATACAATATTTATTTATTGCGCTATCGTACACAAACATGACAATAAACACACACGAACATTCGGGCAAGCGCACCAGGCGCAGGCATACATTTTCGCCGCGCCGTAGAAAGAGAGGGGAACACTTCCTCTCCCACGCCGCGCCGGCTGTCTACTCTCCATCCGTCTTACGAATTTTCGATCAGGACACGTGTTCTGACGCGAGTTTAAAATTCTTTACCCATTACAAAAAAAGTGTACAACGCCGCTAAAGAAGTTTTCACTTCAAAAATTCGCCTTTTCTGGTAAGAAGATTGTCATCAACAACTTGTTACAGATTGATACTTGTTCAACTTGTTAGATTAAAGATTATGTTGCCGAACACGTCAAATTAAGTGATTATTAAATATCATTATGAGACAATACCATCATATTCAATTTTTAATTAGTAAGTGCATCGAGGAGATTTAATTAGTTGATTTGAATATTTTAGATAAAGCAATAACGCAATTTTTGTAATGTGTGACGTACAGCGGTTATGAAAATTTTAGCTGCATTCCTCATTGCAATAGATCTTCCCCTATACTTCTTCTTAGCATTTCGATGACAATATAAATGGACTCTGCCCAGAATTCGGCTACGTATCGACGCCATCACTAGCGTCCATCAATTCCTGTAACGGGCATTTGACAGGACACGATATTAAGTGATATCACAAATTGTCGCAAGTATCATAATTTACGTCGAAATTGTTAATATCAATGTCTTTTTAAGGAAGGACATTGGTATACTGTATTATATTGTAAAGGACTCCTCGTTCATCTATGACGGTCATTCCGTCCGGTCCGAACAAGTCTCGCAGTTTGGGCCTCATAGAGGGCTCGCTCTTTCTTTCCTTCGATTCGCCCACTCTTTACGCGTTATTCGTTTTAATTTCATTGATGCGATGTTATGATCCGTAACCTGGGTAAATGATCCCAGCGTTACAGTTCTTTAAGTAGAGGTTGCTCCAAGATGCTATTTTAGAAAATTTTAAATAAATAATTACATTTAATGAAATTAAAATATTTTCATAAAACTAAAACGCGGAACTGTCTAACCTAACCCTTAATTCCCAGAAGAGTAAGATATTATATGGATTTTATTAATCTTCATATGATGAATAATTAACGATATTTCTTTATACCCACAGTGTATTGGAGGCGAATGTGGAGCGAGCAGAATCAGAGCGGTCGCGATGCGAGCACGAGACAGACACGGCTCAGGAGCTCGCCGCGTCAAGGCAGCATCAGATCGCCACTCTCACTGATTTACTTGATGCTGCTAAAGCTAAGGTAAGATTAGACTTATGGCTGATTCCTATAATTTACGGACCGTTATTAGTTGAAATTAAGACTCTTGTATCTTTACCAATAACGAAGCAAAGACCTCATAGCTTTGTATAGTAGACCCTCTCATAAGGAAGTAGTTATCACACGTAAAATTAGCTTATGAACATTCATAAGCTTATTTTACCTGTGATAGCTGTGACTACAGTGACTACAGTGTAGTAACCCCCTTTCTAGCCATATCATCTTTCACACAGTCCATCCATCGTTTCTTTGGTCTTCCCCTACTCTTATAGCCATCGACATTAATACTCAAAACTTTCCTCACGACATTTTCATAATTTTTCCTCCGCATTACATCTGCACAAAATTATTAAAAAAGATGTCGCCACATCCAGTTAGAAGAGCGAGATGGCGTAGTAGAAGGTGCAGCGGAAGCGGAAGCCGCCGCCTGCGCCGCGCGCCGCGACGCCGACGCGGCCGCTGCGCGCGCGCTGGCGCTGGCCGAGCGACTGGCGCATGCGCAGCGCCAGCTGGACAGAGCGCATTCCGATGCCAGAAAGATGCATGATGATGCTATGGTTAGTTACGATTTTGCTCTAGAATAATAATTTAAAAAAATTGCATTGCAATTTCTTTAAGGCGAATTCTGAGATTCTGAAAGTGTCTAATGTTTTTGTTACCTGTTGTCATTGGTTCATGAAAATAATATAAGCATAATCGGCCTATGTTAGGAACATATGCATATGCAATTTGGGACATAGGCCTCCTCTCTTCGAGAGAGAGTGGGCTGTAATGTACCACATGGGCTCAGTGCGGGGTTTTAGATGTCACATGTCTTTTCGTTCTAAGACATTCGGTTTCCCTACTATGTTTGCCTTCGCCATTTTGAAAGGTTTCAATTCACTAGATTATAATTGGCTTACCTAAAAGTGAAATACTGAAAGGGCTCTTAACTTGGGCCTTTTAACTCGCATATTTCTTTTCCTAATTTCCAAAAAATATTGCAGGTATCACGAAACAACGCAAAGTCAACGATATCAGAGCTGGAATTCCAGATCGAACAACTGCGGCAAGAGAAGACTGCGATGCAAGGAGAGATGAAGACGTTGCAGGACAACGTGGAGGAGTTGCAGATTCAAGTACTAATTTAAAAAGTCCCTATCTATGTCCTAATCCAGGTCATGGCCTACCCATGTGCTAAATCTCATCAAAATCCATTCAGCCGTTTTAGCGTGAAAGCGTGAAAAACATACAAAAAATCAAATCTTTTTTTCAACATTAAATCGAGGTGTGAGGCAACCCTAACGTTGCCTGGAATAAATCGCCGCCGATAACCGGTGCCGTTGCTAAATCACCGCGTCGCCGCCGATAAGCGCTGACAAGTTCGCATCTGATTAGTCGGCGCCATATCGCGGTGATTTTGGAAAAAAATATATAAAATACCGACGCCGCGCCGACCTGCGGTTGACATATCCGCGCCGGTTACCAGCGTTCTACATGAATACAGCCTTAGGCCACGCCCGGACGTGCGTAAGAATATCGCGATAGGATTTTAACGCCGAGCATTGAGAATAAGCAATGCATTGAAAATGCAGTGCGTGAAACAAAATCGCCGCGGGAATAACACGCCTGTGCAAACCTGGGCTTAGAATAGAAAGCATGCACTAAAATCTGTCGTATTTTTCGGCCAGCAAATTGTAATTGGTTGTCATTTATTCTACTAGCCTCACATTTCCCATTGTCTTATGTTTCCAGGTGCAAGTAGCAACAGATGAAAAGCTAGCCTTAATGAGTCGAGCTGGTGAGGCGCTCGCGAGAGTGTCGGACTTGGAGCGACAACTACAAGATGCGCGTGCGAGACATGCACAACTAACGAGAGACCGGGAGAGAGATGTAAGTGCAATTATAATATTCTGTTTCAAGATTGTCGATTTATTTATTTATTTATTTAATACTTCAAGCACAAAAATGTACAGAGGCGGACTTAATGCCGTAGGCATTTTCTACCAGTCAACCTTTGGGTGATGCAGAGACAAACAATGGTAGGTGCAATAATGAAAATTGAGGAATAAATATTTTAAATATAAAGATACGCATAAACCTATTAAAACTATGAATATAATATATACCTAATTACATGATTGTTTGTGGCATTTGACATTTGAATAGTAAAACGTATCATCAGTGTTTTAAATTGCAAACTAGGCTACATGAGCGTGATCAACGGCGCTCGAGAATTCCTTTTATGTCTGCTTTGATGTCGTCCAGCTAAACAATTTATCGCACTGACAACAAGATTTATCATTCAAAGCCATCAAAAAGCGAGCTGAGCTCTTTTTTGGTATGTGCGGAATTTCATAAGAATAATATCCCAATGTTAAATAATGTCCCAGCAGTGGGAAAATTATAGGCTGATTATGCTATGCTATGCTAAGATCCCAGTAATCAGTTTTGTACAGACGCCAGCACATCAAGCTACTACAATCTATCAAATTTCTTTAATAGATTTTCAACTTTATCGCTAAAGCATAAGGTCCAAAGTTGATTGGGAAAATTTGACAGTTTCGGGTAGCTTGATATGCTGGCGTCTGTACCTATGTACTTCGTTAATCTTCAGCCAACTAGTTTATGGTACAGAGGAAACTGCTCTCTTTTATATGGTTTTTTCTCTCTTCATTATCATAAAATCCATGTTCGACCATCTTTCCAAACAGGAAGCCGAATGGAAGCAGTTCCAAAGCGACCTCCTAATGACGGTGCGGGTCGCCAATGACTTCAAAACCGAAGCTCAAAGGGAGTTGGAGCGACTGGTCTCCGAGAACAAGGTCGCAAGGGACAGGATACGACTCTTGGAGGACCAGATGCACTCAATCAAGGGTAAGTGGAAGAATAAGGGGGAGAAACTTGCGGGTTTTAGTGTGGATGCGTTTGACCGAATTATAAATTGGCTTTGTATACACTTTGAGTTTGGTGATTTTTATTACACAACTCTTGATATGGAATTAGTAGGTCGTCTATGTATAAAAAAAAGGGAATTTGTAGATATATTTGTGAAATTTTAGATTTGAAGTCCTTTTATGTTTTCTTGTGAATAATCTTTGTTCCCTATCGGCTCAATTTGATGCATTCTCTTTGGTATTTCAATGTTTTTACTTTTGTGAGAGCACTGTATTATAAAGTTTTGATTAAAAATATTTGTATTGCTGCACCAGAACTGAAATTATATGATAGTCGGAATTTTATAAAAAAAAATGTTTTTCTGCTATAAAACGCGCAAGTGAGAGCTTTGCATGTGTATGACAGGTAGATTTGAAAGTAGTTTGGAGTTTAACATTTTTGTTATCTAGTCTTTGCTTTGTATCTTGCAAATGCTCAAAAGGAAATGCAAATTAAAGAAGGTTTAGTTAATTAAGATTATAAAAGTTATTTTTCAGGTAATTCATCATTTTTGTAAAAAAATTAAGTTAATGAGAAAATAATTTATCATTCGACGTTTAAAGTGTTGTTCATATTGCATGTAATTAAATAAATAAACCAAGTTGTAAAAACATTTTAAACTGTTAAATAATTTCAGCAGAATTAACATGCATTATCCATGCGCTAATTCTGTGTAAAATGCTTAACTACGTAGACATTCATAAACTAACAGTGATCGACCATCAAATATATGTTAAACAATGTCTAATCTCAATTTGATGTACCAACACAGGTGTTGACAGATCGGAATCTATGGATAGCGTATATTCAGATGACAATAAGTTAGAATCGAAGGAATCTGACAATTGTGACTCACAGACGAGCGACGATTTAAGTCCTTCCAAAGACGTATTCAAGAGTATAAGAACTAGATATCTGTCTAGAGTGCACAGCGTTACTGATCCTCCAGCAAAAGAAGCAAGCTTGATAGAACAAGCATTCTTCAGGTCTAACGTCCCAGAACCGAAAAATTACTCGAACGATCTGTTGACAGATGAATTCAAACTAGAAATCGAAAACGTCACCACAGACGAAACGAATGATGACGATAGCCCAAAATCGTCACAGAAAGAGTACCCGAGTAGAGTGTTAGCCGAAATTGTCTTACCTCCTTTCGAAACCAAGGAGCTGAAAAGACAAAATGCTATAGACCTTTACGATGAAACGGGTGTAAGTCCTTCAGCTCAACCAAAATTGCCGAAGAACCAAATCGATCTGAATCATAGTTTTAGATTAATTAAATCAGATTCTACTTTCGCACCCAAACCAAGAGCACGCACTATCTTCAGTACAAATATGTCTGGAACATACAATGGAAAACCAAAGTCTTATAGTATGGATAATTTAAATACTAACGAGGAATATAAAGAAGCCTTAAATGAAGCCACTAGTGTAGATTTTCTCAATATAAACGCTCAAAGTGATATATCTCTATTTACGGAAGGCTCTGATAGTGTCTTTCTGTCACCTATTGAGAACAATAACAACAAAGTAAATACTGTATTTGAAGCCTACAACAATGACGTAAATAAAGATATTCCTGTTGTAAAGGCCGAAGAAGTGCTCCCTTTTCCATATCCTGATGATATTAAAAAAGCCCCAGCATTCGATTTAATGCTGCCTAAAAACCAAATACGGAGAGATATTCCTATTGATGATAACGTTGAGAAACAACTGAAAATGGTTAATGAGGAACTGAAAGTCACATTTAAAGCTGCAATAGAGCGTATTATTGGTAATAACAGAGCTAAAAGGGGTTCTCCTTGCACAAAGATATTGAAAGAAAATGATGAGAAAATGTCTTCTGGACCTGTTTCTATTACTAAAGACGAAATAGATAATATAAATAAATCAAGAAAGATTTCTCCACCTAGTATTCCTAAAATACCAGAACCTGAGCCCCTGTGCGTTTCAAAACCAAAAGTTGTAGATGACAAAAAAAATTATAGTTTAGTTACCACTAATGTAAATATATCCAGTTCAAAAAAAGATAGTAGCAATCCTTTTATAGAACCCTTAAATGATACTGTGCCTCCTGAACCTAAAACACCAGTTCCTATAGATGATAATGTTAGCTATCATCTTACAATAAATACCACAGACTTAGGTGATGATATACCAAAGACAGCTCCAGTGCAGTGTAATCCTAATGCTAATAGTAATAGAGCTGTAAATACTTTAAGGACTTTCTTGGCTCCTATCCAACTAGGTAACGGTGGCAATATTGCACCGACATCCCCGATAATTATTAGTCCTGTATTGATACAGCCAGTGTTTTTTAAACCTCTTGCAACTCAAGAGGTCCCAGTAGAACAAAAACAAGAGGCCAACAAGGGTACTGTATACTACAGTGATATCGATCAAGTTGATAAAGATAACAAAAATGACAGCAAAGTGGCTGAAGTAAAGAACCTCGAGGACAATACCAAAAGGAAAGGTCTTTATCAAAAAAATGTTAAAGCAAAACAGCTTCCCTTCCTGTCATGGAAAACTTTCGGATCTAATGAAAACTTACCAGAAAGGAAAACCCCATCGCCCAGTAATAATATACCTAAACCTTCACTTTCACCTTCGTCTTTAGAAATATCAAAATCTGCAAACAATTTTTCTAAGACTCCAATAAAGCCTTTAGAACCACCAAAGACTGTCGGCATTTTGCCAAAAGCTTCAGCAAACCCATCAGAAGTGACCAAAACCGTTGGAAAGCTATCAAAGACACCGCAGTGGTTGATAGACAACAAATATTATCAACCCGTAGCAAGCGTACCATTCGTCATAAATTCAAAACAGTCTTTTAAATCTAAACCCAAGCCTGTGGAAAATAGTAAAGAACAAGTAAACATTGCGCCAACTAATCCTTTTATACCTCAACTTGAACGAAGAAGATATTCCGAACAGGAAAATGTTTATGAAGAAATAGGACCTGTGATATCAGAAGTAATAACCAAAGATAAAAATATAGCCGATGACGAAAAGATATCGAATAAAAACCAGTCGTTAAACGATGAATTGGCTACAATACCAAGGGAAGATCTGCTAAAAGTACCGAGACGAATTAAGAGGCCTAAGACAAACGATAGGTTTACAAAATCGATATCGTTAGATTCCGTAGACAACACAGCAAGTACGGCGAAAGAGATGGCCAGCATTACCAAATCAATAATATCCTTATCGAAAGCGCCGAGCGCCAACGAAGATCTACCAAAGAAACCTACTGGATCTATTGTAGAAATAGTCCAAAGCTTAGAAAAGAAACCACATCCAGTTATACAAACAGAGGTTGCGCCTCGAAAATTTTCTCTACAGCATCCGACTTCTCCAAGTATAGATACGAATACAGGTTCCCTGCCAAGGGAAAAGCCATATTGGAGGACTTTGGAGCACAAACGGTTGTCGCACCCGTTAAGGTCACTGAAAGATCCCCCGCCTCGAAGACCTCTACGTAAGTCAGCGCTTTTGTGACCGGAAACCTAAACGTTCGAGTGTGAATTACATGTAAATAACTGTATCAATGTATGGAAACATGATAGTGTCGTGTGTTGTTGTCTCATTCGGTGGCGGTGACACGGTGGTGGTTTGTGTTCCATTTGTATTTATTGTTAAGCTTCTGAACGCTTTCAAAAGTCAGTTAGGCAGAAGGTAGTGTGGGATGGTGCTGGGTTATGCTGCTAAAACCCTGTGCAGGGAATCCGTGATCCTTTAGAAATTATTGGGTATGGTCACAAATATCTCGCTGCCTTCTATCTAAATTGCGTTTTGAATTGAGTCATACGCGTTGGATTGTCTAAAATGATGTAAAAGCGTTCAGAAGCTTAACTGCTTCTGTGAGAGTCATTTCACTTATTTTGTAGAAAATTTTCAAACACGTAAGTTTAGGAATTGGCACTTAAATTTAGAACGCATTATTTATTACAAAATATAGCATGGTGAAATATTATTTGCATTTATTTAATCATCACAGTATAATGCATGGTTTTTCGCTTCAGTTTTTATAGCACTGGGATTTGTCTGGTGTTGGATTACTAGATTATTTCTTGTTTATATTATTATACCAGACAAAGACGAGCCTTTATTAGATTTGTCCTCAAATTAATATCTTGTTCTTGTTAATTTTTAACAGTAAGTAATTCTGACCAAACCAAGATAGCAGAGCCCAATTTAAACTATTTAAGCTGGATATACCATGGATTCTTCATCTTCTAAGGACTTAAGACCTCCATTATCGACCCTGAAAAGTCTAACGACAAATCAACAGCTTACATTCTTCTATTTAATTAAAATAAGAAACTGTCAATAACCTCATCGTCACCTCCAGCCGTACCACCTCGGACGGAGGAGACGCCGCCTGCACCGCCGCTGCTCACCAGTGCATCGCTACAAGACATCATGGCCACCGCTGCCTCACACAGGAGGACTAAAGGTAACTAACATATTTAAGTATAAGTGAAAGCATGCGAAGCATTTATTATAAATAGGCACTTTTGAACGTCAACATTTACATTAAATAAAATATAATTAATTCTAGTTCCAAAAGGTAGTTTCGTATAGAAGAATGGGCAAGAAACTCCACCGTTATTCTTTTAAAATGTTTTACCTACAATATTTTGTATACATTATTATGTGTACTATAAACCCATAGATACAGCGGGTTAATTGTTAACACACTAACAGTAGGAAAGGCTTTTATTGCGTTATTTACGTTGATGAGCAGACGAATTTTTCAAACATATGAAGAAACGTGTTAGCAATATCCTTCAAAATCATTCAGATTGTGATCAATCGTGTGTTACGCAATTAGTTAGGTACTGCTCGTAAAGCTGCACAATAACCAGTCTTAGAAGAATTATTATTTCAAGTAATGTGAGCACTGCTTCATATGCCCTCAAAATACTTTTGTCAAATCTGCAGAAGTCTTCTATAATTTTGCATTGTTTTTTTTCAGGGGTAAGCCGTCAAGACTCCCGTCTATCAGTCAAGTCTCTAATTGAAAGCATAGAAAACGCAGCCAAGGCAGCTAAGCAGTCACCTGCAACCACTCCGGTGGGAGAGTGGCCCCAGGTAAGGCCCTCTTACATTTTAGCTTAATTAATCTGCAAGACGTACCATTGGAAGGCGAAGCGATGACCTTGTGAAGGTGGTAGAAATCAGCTGGATGCGGGAAGCACAGAACCCGTCGCAGTGGCGGTGCTTAGGGGAGGCCTGTGTCCAGCAGTGGACATCTTCCGGGTGAAATGATGATGATGAAATCTGCAAAGGAATTCCAGAGAATCAGTGTTTTGGTGGCCGCTTTTAATATGTAACAGACACAAGCCCCCTGTTGCCAAAACCGAAACACATGTACGAGCAAGAATTATTTCTCGGGCTATACAGGATGTTTACAAATCAAACGCCCAACAATGTATCGATAGTTTTTGGCACTCGCTTATTACAATTTTTTTTCTTTATTTTAGCAAACTACGGTAGGCGTAACAACAACCTCTACTACAATAAAGAATGGCATAGCGGATTCCACGGCGCCAACCAATGGTATGGGCGGAACCACCTTCTCCACTAAACCGCCCGCTGCCAGAGGCAACCGCCCTTCACCCATCGCCAACGGTGAGTGTCTTACTGGAAGTTTATTTAGAATAGGATATTTTTATGTAGTTTGTTTTCTAAACGTGGATGAGGTGATGGTGTATTTAAATCTGAATTTATTTTCGTGCGTGACCGTAGTTTATTTTAATCCAAATGTGTTATTGTGAAACTGAAGATAAAGAAAATGTCACCACACACCACACCTCTTAATTCAAAATTAGATGCACTATAACCTGATCTGGTATTTGTGTAGCAGGCAGAGAATAAAATATTTTGGGGGTTTTAATTAAATTATATGATTGGAAGTAACCAATTTATTTAATAAATACGTTTATTTACAAGTAAAATAAGTTATCAGATTTATATATGTAAGTAGTAAGGCAATGAATGATTAGAAAACCAGCATGTTATAATTTTTTTATTATGAACTCGTCGAAATTTAACCCGGTACAGAGGGCTTTTTTTTAATAAACAAAATTTACTCTTTCAATACGCCCAACTATAATCGTAAAACAATAAGATAATCCTAATTTATGAATCCCAATTCGATTAAAATACGTGAATCCCGTCCCCGGCTACATATAATCGCATGAAAGTCGCTTATTTTTTCCAGCATGGCAGCATGAACGCGGCGCATAGCCCAACCCTTGCCTAATTAACGACTAATTAACGATATGTGTTGTGTGCGACGTTACTAATTTATTTATTAAACTCTTCGTTCATTATATGATGCATGCCAATAGACTTTTATTTTTTACGTCCTGTATATTAGGAGATAGTTTTATTTTTTGTTGTTAAAATGGGTTTTATTTTTGAGTGGGGTTTGTCGTTTGTCTAATTCAATAGTGGTTTTTCTGATATCTGAAATCTGACTTTTGGGAATTTTGCTTATCCTTTTTACTTTTTTTTGAGGTCTTTTAGCATAAGTTACATATTTTGTACACTTCATTTATGTTATCAATTTCCAACAACAATATTACTTCATATTCAGTTAGACATAGGAAATAAAATTAACCGTCACTCCGAAATCAAAATGGAGTCGGTATTTTTCCCGCCAACATTTTCCCTATATTCTAATGGAGTTGGGTCTTACGGGACTATAAAGTTCACTCATTGGGAACGGTACCACTCTGCATTGTTTGTGTCTACTCAGAAATATCCACACTGGCTGACTGTGCCGATATTTCGGTCATGTACCACCATCGACGGTTTTGTGATAAAATCTAGTAGTTAAAAAGAATAAAAATGGAATAGAAATCAACAGATAAAATGATTTTGTCTGCGTCACTATTGTAAAGACTGGTTGTGAATGCCTGGGGTATTTAGATTACCTCTCTTTATTTAGTCGATTCTTACAAACTGCAAATAAAAACATCAGAAACAAAACAACCTAATAAATATAATGGTAAATTTTGCTTGCGCGATGTAGGATTTATGTCAGTCTTAGTTCATAATATGGCCATCTAGATGGCGCCACAGCTACACTATATTTCAAAGCTTTAAAAACCTTCACTGCTACTCTTATCACTGAACGTTATCACAAATCCGTCGGGCGTGCGCTTGTTTGACGTTGTGCCTAACGGGGCGGGGCAGAGGCTGCGGCTGCGCAGGCCAACATCCCCGACGAGCAGCGCGCGCTGACGCTGCAGCAGAAAGCCATCGAGTCCTTCGTGCGCCGGAACAGCTATGGAGATATATGTGAGTCTGTTTGTGTGTTTGGTAAAGGAATTTTAAATGAAAAGCCGCTAAAGCTAAAGAACTTAGCCGCCAATATAGAGGGAGATAGCATCGGAATTTTTCGTAAAAGTGCTCAACGGTTTTTTTGTAAAAAAAAAAAAAAAATCAGCACTAAGATTAAGAAAAGTTTGTAGTGTTTTTACATATCTTTATTACCTGATTTCTGTATATATTGGCCGGCGGCCTAAGCTGGCAGATATGATTACTTTCAAAGTACATACCTACTACACAAAGTACGCAGTACTTTATCCCACACATGTTGTTACTCAGAAAATAAGTTAGGTCTAGGGGTCCTGCTGGAATCTCGCTCTATAAGATGTGAAAATTAAAATAATCATATAGACAAAATTAGGTCTATCGTCGTTTAAAGCAAGAATTCCACAGCAGATCTACCTAGGTAAGTACCTAGATACTAAGCTTAGCTTCTATGTGTCTGCATGATAAATGTCGCAAAACAAACATAAAAATACACAATGTTCATTAACATTCACTGAGGAAGCACCACCTGGTTTAGGTACTTGCCGATATCTTCAAGTTTTAATCAAATCGAGTTTGATTCGATTAAGTGACGATACAAACATATTCGAGTCGATTCAAAACTTGAAACTGTCGAGAGTAAGTCTGCAGGGCAGCGAGATAACTCTCCGAATTCTTTTCAAAACTGAAATGAAATAATATTATTTTATTAGTATTTCTAAATAATCACAGGTGAAAGAAAGGATCCGTTGAACGCGTTACAAGTGAAGAACGGCGGCTCGAAGCGCAACGCGCTGCTCAAGTGGTGCCAACAGAAGACCATGGGGTACAACAACATTGATATCACTAACTTTAGGTAAGTACTTGTTTGATCCTAGATACTCTTGGATTATCTTGGATAGAAATAATTCGATACAATGTTGCCCGTCTACCCAGATTTATAAGTACGATATGACTGAATTCAAGGAGCTCACTTTATTTTTGCTACAGTAAATACTGATTTAATTGCCTGTATGATTACCAAAAGTTGAAGCTACAATAAAAGTTGCACCGTTTAAACAGTGTTTATAGATACAAATAATTTGTTGCTCCAATTTTATTGTATGCCACAGGCTAGAAACTGTGTTTTGCGTGTGTGGTCCAGCGTTCAAAATTAGGCCTAGGTACTTTTATAAGCTGGCACTTGTATTTATTTTCACTTCGGGATAAAAAGAGATATCATAGCCAATTTAGTCAAAGGAATTAAAGGTCCACTTGCAACGCCATTAAAAAAATCATTAATGTCTCCATTTTTTTTTGTTCAAGGATGGGAAATCATGAAATGACCCCTCTCGCTCTGGGTGGAGCGGAAGGGAGTGTCAGACTCTTACTGACTAAAACCCGTCCGTGTTCCTTCCTTAGCCCTTTAGGTATGTTCCGGGGCAGCGGTAACCCTTTCGGACAATCCCGCTGCATAAATGTATCTCTAACATAATGTTTATCTTTCTGCAGTTCATCGTGGAACGACGGCATGGCGATCTGCGCTCTCCTGCACTCGTACCTGGGTGACAGTCGCATCTCGTACGCGTCGCTCTCGCCGCACGACAAGAGAACCAACTTCTCCGTCGCCTTCGCAGCTGCGGAGTCCGTCGGTATACCTACCACGCTGGTCAGTATCGATCTACCAATTTTTTCTGCAGTCCCGTGTGTGATTCGAATCGCAAATTTTACATGAAGAAACATTTGTAGGTCACACAGAGTGCTGGTTTTGAAGACCGCCTCACTTTCTATTATCATACCAACACCGGTGGACGTAAAAGAGCATATCAGCAGCAAATATCCACTTAATACCATAGCGTAAAAAAAAACTAGCGGATATTATAGCTTAATCAGTGACGGCAATCGTTTTCCGAGAATAAAGAACAAGGTTTTGAATCGAGAAGCATGTTCTTATATTATAACTAGCTTCTGCCCGTGACTTCGTCCGCGTGAAATTTCTTCTACCCCCGAGCTACCCCATCGCATCGCATCGCCTGCCCTCGCTGTAACTTCGTTTTCGATAAGCGCTCTTTCTGACTATTCTTCTTTTGGCTCGGCTCCTAAGGGCCCTAGCGTAATGTTATAGCCGGCATTCCTCAAGAATTGGGCTATCAAATGAAAAAAGATTTTTTCAAATCCGACTTGGAATTCCAGAGATTAGCGTATTCAAACAAACAAACTCTTTAGCTTTATAGTATTACTAGATTCCGCCTTCGGCTTTGCCCGCGAGGTATGTCGATAAAAACTATCCTATGTCCTTCCCCGGGATGCAATCTATCTCTCTGCCAAATTTTATCGAAATCCGTTCAGTGGTTTAAGCGTGAAAAGGTAACATACAGACAGACAGACAGACAGAGTTGCTTTCTAATTTATAATATTAGTATGGATAGTATGGATTTGGTGATGGTTATGTTCTTTTACACGTTCCTAAATATGAGGCTGTCTACAAATAGAAGTCATGTCAATATACAATTATTTAAATTCCATCTTCTGCTCCCAGGCGCCACGTTAAAGTTGTTTCTTGGTCTTAAATTAATCCATTTATCAATTCTTTGTCAACAGAACATTCAAGACATGATTCAACAAGAGAGACCGGACTGGCAGCAAGTTATGGCATACGTCACCAGCATTTACAAACACTTTGAAACGTAAACCAATGTCAATCTTAATACCAGGTGATAGAGAACAAAGTCGTAGTATTATGGATTTAATGAAGATTGCATTTTAATGTTATATGGGCCATAGATGGCGCTGTATACCATGGCCGTTGTAGATTATGGGTCAATGTAATAATTTTGCTCCTACGGGATAAACAACATGATATTTCAAGCCTATCAAAGTAAATCTTGTAATCAATTGAAATAAAACGTAATGATTAGAAGGTTTTTATTACCAGATTGTAGCGAAAAATAATTTCTTCAGATAAGATATTCCATTTAAAATGTTTATGATATGTACTTGTTCCAATAACTTTAAAACCTTATTGTAAAAGTAGTCTTTGAAAAAAAAAGTACTTATTTTTAAATTGAAATATCGAAACAAAACTAGAACAATGCAAGTATACCTACTACTTATATTTTTCGCTAGATGTTATAAATAGTCGAATCGTAAGAAATTCGAAAATACAGGTTGTAATACATTCCTGAAATGAAAAAAAACCGTAATATTTTTGGAATGCTGATACTTTAGATTGGGAACAAAGAAATCGTTTAGGCTTAGAAAGGATAGTAAAGGGAAACTTATAATTAGGAAAAGAGTTAGCATGAATGTGATAGTGTTTTTCGATATTGAACCTTTTTTGAAGTGGAATATAGTTCTTAATTGAGTATCTTCTAATCTTGACTCCATTTTTATGGATTGTTGATTAGTTCTGTATTGCCTTTGAAATAAAGTTCAATATCATTCGACCATTCCATGCTAAGCTGATAAGTGAGTGATAAAAAAACTAAAATTGCCTTGTTTCGGCCTTAAGGGTTGTTTTGAGCCGTCTTTCCAGTATAAAGACTGATTTGCTAGATTGTTAGGAGGGATAACATCTTACCAAGGGATACGACCATTAATTTAGTCTGTCTAAAATTAAAATAACTTATGATATGCGCCTTTTTTTGTGATGCTAAAGTAATCATTACTATACTAAACTCGTCTATGATAACCCTAATTAGATTATACAGTTTGACATTTTTTGTAAAACAATTTTGTTAGTAAAACTGTGTGCACCCTGTATAATTTAGTATTTTTCTAACTATCAATGTTCTGAAAATCAGAAAGATTTTTTTATCTTAAATAGTCGGAATCCAAACTTAAATATTTGTCTCAAATATGCTATTTAAAATAAAGAAATCTTTGAATGTATCTAAAAATAGGGTAGTTTAGTGACGTTTACGTTAAGGCAAAATGACGCTGATTTCTGTTAAGATTGGTTTAATAAGAAAGCGGTGAAGGTCACACAATCGGCTGTCCAAATACTAAACGTTTTTTGACACCTTAATGTCAAATACTTGTTAAAATTACAGATTTTTATGATGACCTTTTTTAAATATGTCAGCTACCGCGGCAGACCTAGAGATCCATAGCTTTAGTGCGTCAATCAAGTAGGGTGACATTTTAAGTCTGACGTTTAAAAAGATCTGTCAAATGAACTAAATGCAGCAGTGCTAAATTCCTAGATGTAAGAAGTGCTAAAGGCAGGTCCTTTGCAGTGCCCATTATAATCTTCTAACTCACGGATATTATTAGTTCAGTCTAAATGTTAAATCTAAGATCCAAAAAAAAGTAGTTCATATTTAAAATAATGAAATTCCATCTCATGAGATCTCGTCCCCTCCCCTTTTGCCTTCAATGTATTTCTATGTAATAATATTCTAAGATACGATATGATATGGCCTTTCAATGTAAACATGATTTGTGTATTTATACTTATATGCATATGGCTAGGCTTTGACCATTATATTAATAGGTTCGCCTTTGCGCTTAGAGCGAGATTGCATTTATGGAATTGATATATTAATTACTGCACTCATTTTATAGCAGAAATAGAAACAAAAAAAAAAATATACAATGAACAAGTAATTTTTCAAGACGTAAACGTTATAGAAGTCGTCAAAAAAACCTTTCCGAAATGTTTTGACAGTTTCATGATATTTTGAGAGTTCAAAATGTCTTTCGTCTCTTTCTTATTTCACGTGATAGAAAGAGAAATGCATATTTTTAAAGTAGTCGCGTTTCTATAGAATCGGCCTCAATGTCTATTATTACCTACATGATTAATACTACATACTCAAATAATTATGTAACCTGATGTGTAATGCCAAAATACTTATGTTTTTTTTTTAACATACGGGTTGGTAGATTCAACTAATAGCGTCGCCTTTAATCCAATAGAATTTAAGCGTTGTACGCATACTGACCCGCTATTGGTTGATTTATTTTACTCGCTTGTATAAATGAGTAGGTAAACATTGTGATTTTATTATTTGATTTTCTCTGGGTTAATTTTGTATCTAGTCCAAACATTGAGTAGATCTCTGTGGGGCGAATTTCACCAAATTTTTATGCTCATCTAAAAAAAGTCAGAAAAAGTAAAAAATTGACAGTTTTTCCATAGAACTGTCAGACGTCAATTTTATTCTACGGATAAAAGATACTTATCTGACTTTGGTAAAATGAGCCCTAAAAGTTACTTAATTGGAAATGTCTGCAAAATACAGCAATTTTATGAATTGGAGTTAAAATCGTAATCTATGTTTGTAGTAAATTATTTTAGCATTTGATTTTGTGTACAGACGCCAGCACATCAAGCTATCCGAAACTGTCAAATTTTCCCAATCAACCTTGAACCTTATGCTTTAGCGATAAAGTTGAAAATCTATTAAAGAAATTTGACAGATTGTAGAAGCTTGATGTGCTGGCGTCTGTACGTATGTTGTTTGGCTGAATGTTTTTTGTACTAGTGTTCGTTTTTAGAAAGTGATTTTGTGTTGATATCTTTAACTAATCGGAAATCAAATACACGCTGTATAAAACTTTATATTTGAATAGAATTTCTATATAAAATTAAATATTTATTGGAGGCTGTTTCATGCAGTGTGTGTTTGTTCCACGAGGACTTATCTGTTGATATTAGATTTTAAACTACTTTGTAAACTCTGGCCTATGTTGTATGGCACCAACCGTAACTAAAAATTATGAAAATCTCGACACACATTCCGGAGTAATTTTCGTTTATGAGAATGTAAAAAGTGAAGCAAATGCATGGCATATTTTAATTGGTTTTATTCGCTACATTACTAAATAATGTCATAAAAAATACCAATTTTGTTACCGAAATAGTACCTACATTACTATTTTGTAGCTCGTGTGACTTTCACGCTTTTTTGTGTAAAAGTGAACAGAAAAGCGTGACATAAGTGCGGATTTAGGTCACACAGTGCTATAAATCATTTAATTTAATGCAAAAATAATATGTGGTATGCTTACCTATTTTTTCTATTAGTGCCGTGCAACATGGGGAACTTTAAATATAATTGTAACACGCGCTGTGTTACGTTTGTGACTCGGTTGTTAGTCTTAGTAGTTTGATTATTACATATTTTGAGATAATTGTATTTTTGTAAATATAGCTTTTAAATAAAGTTCCTGATTTATTATAGCTGATTTCGTTTTCTTTATTATTATAGTAAAGCACATATTTTATTTCTATCAATGGAAAGTTCCTGGAACTAAGTACCAGGGACTTTTATACTAAACGCTGTGATTTAGGCAGTCGCGGTCATAGATAAGTCGCGGTCAGAAAACGTGAGAGTAGGACGGCGAATACCTTTTAAATACCTACAGCATTTCTAAAAATGTCGACATATTCCGTAGAAATCTCACTGTGTGCTGGTGTGCTGTCATTCCACCTGATGCTAGGGGTCGACACTATTGACAGCTCGTTTCACGGTGAGAATTTTACAGAACGGCTAAATTGAGACACGAGACATCTTGTTCCCGCATTTTATGACCATAGGTGCGAAAAATAATCACTGGTTAAATATAAAAAAATTCACAAGAAATAACACAACGTAAAATAACATACATTATTATTTACAATATAATATACAACATTATCAAATACATTGGCCAATTTATGTGAATATAAAAATAATAATTAGGTAAGTATACAAATTATAAATTTAATCTTTGGTTTTACTAGCTAAATTGCCGAAAGCGACATTTTACGGCTTAAAAAAAAATTTATTAAAAAACCGACAATATTATATTAATTTATATATAACTGTACAGTACAAATGTAAGTAAGGATAATTACATTTGTACTGTACAGGGTATATGCTTAGGTCAGTCTACCACTCCAGCTCTCCAGGGATGTACTTCTCGATCAGCTTCTCGTAGTAGGGCCATAGAGCCTCGATGTCGGGCACACCGCCGCTCTTGGTGTATAAGTCGTATTTGCTGCGAAGAGATGAGGAAGATAAGATGGCGGATTTCAAATGCCTTAAGCTTTTGTGTTGGTAAAATGTAAATGAGATCGTAAATCGTGAGCCGCAAAATAGTATTGCAACATTGACATTCCACCAAATAAGTACAGGATTTCTTACGAGACCCCGACCCCCAGGTAGGTAGAAGATAGAATAAGCTACTTAGGGGCTGTCTCCACGGCGAGAGAATCGTGGCGATAGTCTCGCCATGCTAGGCAGATGATGATGATGAGTCTCGCCATGCTATCAAATCACGTTCTAAGAGAGTGAACAGAAATACGTGTCACGACGATAATATCGGCGCGATTCTCTCGCTCGTGATGACTCCCTTTATCATTAGACTTCTAGTTGATCCGTACCTGAATCTACTTGCTAACAATTTAACAAGTTCTGAGGGGCAATGCTCATAATTTTACGAACGTTTCTTTCACAGTCTCCATCCATACATCAAAAATACCTCTAAATTCCCTATCCACCTGGAGTAGGTATATAGTATTACTTACTTGAATTCCAAAACGTGCTGCATGATCGTCTCGTCTCCTGGTTTCATAAAGTGTTTGTAGTCACCGCCCGCGTGCCACGGGTACAAAGAGTGATATCTGATGGACAAATAAACACTGAATAAGCAAGAAATCACACACAGCACAAACCGTTTCGTAACATTCAGGTGAACGGAGATAGAGAGCTTTGCCACGTCAACGCCGGCTGTCGTGCATGTTTATCGAAAATAAACGTATTTCCTTTTAATCTTTCTGCCATAAAACCAAACAAAAAAATGGGGTGTGGCTGTGTCATGGACACGGCTTTTTGTTGTACGTGAATACGGTTACGTAACGGGATTCATCCAATGTCGATATAGAAGTGATTTCATCATTCACTTGCATAATTTCAACCGCCCCAGCTGCAGATGTACTGGCACCTTAAATTTTTTTACGCTCCCGGCACTGCTGGACTCGGTCATATGGTGTTTTATTGGTAGCATTCGATAGCTCTTAAAAAGCCCTTTCAAACCGTATACGACTTCTGTATTTCGATTTGGATTTTTGACGCGTATAGGCCAATTTTTACATTATATATTTTTGATATTATTTTTTATTTATTTTAACAAATTATATTCACTGTCACTATTTTACACTAATCACACTAATAATATTATAAAGGCGAAAGTTTGTGAGTGAGTGTATGTGTTTACGTGTGTGTGTGTTTATATGTTTGTTACTTCTTAACGCTCAAACGACTGGACCAATTTTGATAAAGTTTTGTAAGGAGGTTGCTGACACCCTGGATTAACATATAGGCTCTTCTTTTTATCCCGATATTCCCACGTGGGTGAAACCTTGGGGCAAGGCTAGTGTTTTGTATAAAATCGATAGATTTTGACTAGAGCTGACGATTGAAACTTAAACGAACGTCGTAGCTTTTCAGAGTCAAAAGTACCCGACATATATTACTTTACTCTATGGTCAAAAGTTATACTAAGTGGAAATCTCAATACGCAGCAAAATGACCTCAAAATGGCGGCGCTTCCCCCTCCACCGCGCGCGACGCATCACAGTCCTCACTTGGCGTAATGAATTCTTTGATCCTTTAGCTATCCAATGGTGTAATTGAATTTGGGATGAAGATGATAGATATAAAGCTGCAACACCAAACTGTGTGCCCCGATTTTGTTATCAATGGTTTTTTTGACTTGCCCCTATAAAGGAAGCAATTTTAAAGACGTATTCACGTCAAAAATTGGAGAAATAAGACGTGTAGAATAAATGGCTCAATTTTACCTCTGAGTTTGCATCCCTGTCCAAAAAACACTGATCTAAGTATTTTAACATTCTAATAAGGTTGCTGTTGGATTGCTGCCATTGAAAAGTCTGTCAAAATTATTGTGATCCATATTCTCGTCTTAATAAAGCTGCTATAAGGCTGCGTCTTATTACGTTGCTGCTTCAGAGGTAAAATAACTGTGAATGGACTGTAGAAAAATGAAAATCGATATCATAACAAATATACCGAATACATTATATACCTAATGTGAGTCACCTCTTACCCTATTTGAGGATTAGACGCGTGACAGCTCTACGTTAGATAAAGTACCTATATTTTATCATTGAGAAGATACTTTTAAATGTCACTAAATAACTTCGCGGAATATTACAGATAAGAAACTATAGTAAATAACGCATCAGATTAGCATTTTGCAGTTACAAACTTTATCTCAAGAATGACGTAGGTATGAGGTACGAGTAGGTATGTAGTAGTAATGAGGTAGGTATGTTTATTGAAAACTAATGTTTTAAGATTTTGAATAATCGTGACACGATCACATGTTACATCTTCGAAAACCACAATCGTTTTGGAACGTTGTCGGTCATCAAACTTCGAAACCGAGATTGGCGGACGACATTTTTGCCATCGATGGTCGAATCTGCACACTTTCAATCACAATCTGAATCATTTTTTATAAGGATATTGCTAATCTATTGCTTCTTGAGATTATTATGTTCGAAGAATTTGTCTGCTCAACAAAGTAAATAACGCAATGAATATTGTTGAACTGTCTAAATGAAAGCCATTGCTACTGATACTGTATTACCCCGCAGAGTTAATAAATATCATCCTTGTTATTTTGTCCATCAAACAGTTCCACTCGAAGTATGTTCCATACCTAATCATGAAGAGTCCCTCCCTAGGGAATGTGGACTTGTTGTGCACCAGCACTCTGTAGAGGTACTCGTCATGTCCCCATGAGATCGTCAGGTTCTCGATACCGCAATTAGGCTTATAGATGCCGCATTCAGTGCTGAAAGAAACAACCTCGAATTAATGCTGCGCCGAAGTTCTATATGGTCTCTGCAGATGGTGGAAAAATCGTTCGTGAAACGCCTCTTGACTTTTCATCAAAGGAATTTTTTTATCAGCCTTTGATGTTCCCACAGCGCACACAGAACTTTTGGTTTTAGGACATGCCGGTTTCCTCACGATACGTTTTGACAGCAGTGGTGATGAAATAATTTACACAAAATAAAGCGCCTGTCAGGGTTGAACCTACGACCTACAACTCGTAAGCCGCGGCCGCTGCCACTGTGCACTGGGCCACCACTGCACAGGATTTCTTTTACAAAATAAAAATAAAAACGTTAAATGCATAACTAAAGGAAATTAAGGCATTGACTGCCAACGCGGTAACCGTGACCGCGAACAATACTTAGATTTTCTATTGTGTCCGTTGTCTGGCAGTCAACGTGTTAAGAAAGAAAGAAAGAAAGAGTTGGATGAAAAATGTCCGGACTATTTTTGCCAATTTATTCTCTTACCCTCACCCCCCCTACCCCCCACCTGGATCTTCTGCTAGTTCTTCTGTTTTAATTTCAGCAGTGCGATTCTGTAACCATCTCACCGTGAAAACTTAGGTGAAGTGAGCGTGGAGTGAGCTGTCAGTGTCATCCCACCTGATACTAGGGATCGGCTTTTTGTCAGGACTATTGAAATTTCGAAATTGTACCCCCACTCAAGAGCATTATTCATTTAGCCGTTTCATATAGATATCCTTTCCTCTATCAAGGAAATTGCAGTCATCTAAGCAGAAATGGCTGGTTGATAGCAAACAGTCGGGCACTTACTTGTATTTGGGGTTGTATGTGTCAGGGTTGTCCTTGAAGCTGTCATCTCCGTAGACGATGGACGGGCCCCACTTGCAGCCCACGGGGAACGTGTCACCCACCACGCACCATTGAGGCTCACCGTAGAAAGCCATCACCTGGTCAATGACAAAATTCAATATACTTCAAGTTCCTGGCGTCCGTCGTGACCGTCGTGTTATGTTAGTTCTGCACTGCTGTTTTAACTAAAAGTCCAGAGACAATTTGACTACTGGATTATCGATTTCACCTGGTTAATAAACCATCATAGGGTCGATCATCTAACGATTCCATGCTGCTACTCTAAAAATGTTATTATTTATTTTGGAATTGGGTTAAATTATATACCTGCAGTACTTACAACAAAAAAAAACATTTTTAAATTGTCTGTCTGTTTGCTTTCTGTGTCTTTTGTTTCCGGCTAATCTGCGAAACGGCTGGACCGATTTTGATAAAATTTGGTCTGGGAGTACCTTGAACCCTGAGGAAGGACACAGGCTACTTTTTATCGACATACCACTCGGGCGAAGCCGCGGGTGGAAGCTAGTATCTATTTAAAATCCAGTCATCATCATCATAAAACCTTTAGGTAGGTACCTTTCCAAGATCATGCATGAGTCCAATAAGATGGAACCAGTCCTGATCAGGATGGTCTTTGCGGATCCTCTCGGCAGTCTGGAAGGCATGCACAATGTTCGGTAAGTCTGTGTCAGGATCTGACTCGTCCACCAGGTCATTCAACTTGATCAGGGCATCCTTCACTGACATCTTGAAATGGTTGAACTTCAGCCAATTGTCCATCCGACCTGGAAGGAAAGACATTTATTACGGGGATACCCGCTAGTGGTATCAGCTATTTCATTAAGCTTATTTTTGATTTTATAGTTTTTTCATTCAGTTTCATTATGTTTTGCGAAAGTTGACGACTGTACTCCAATCTCGATTTGATAGAATTGCTTGCTGCTACTTTGGTGTTCTGCACTACGTTCATTAGTAATGTTTCTTATTATAATTAGGTTTCTCATGCATGCACTAACTGTATTTAATTCCTCAGAGAAAAAAAAATCGTAACTTAAATTACAACAGTTAATAAAAAACTGCAGCTTACCTTTTACAAAATCGTAGGTCTGTTTGGTATGCATCTCGTAGTAAGTCCTGCGCACGCGTTCCTTAATCGGATCATTCTCATCGATATCGTAATTCCGGAACGCTTCCACTGGCTTGCCATCATAAACCTTCTCCGGCCGCAGCAGGAGTGAGGGGTCCATCATGGAGACGGGGGAATCCTGCAAAGATCCAGGCTTCATTACGCTTTGAAGAGAAGCGGTCAGAATTGTAAGCAGGCGACTACGCGTGTTGTTCAGGAATGTTATACGTAGCGGACTAAGATCATAATATCCGTCGTGTGATCGCCCACGATTCTGTAATGGGTCGCTTCCCTTGTCGTTTCAGTGTTGGCGACATAGGCTGTTGATACATGAGCAGGTTATTTTTTTTGTTATGTATTGGATTTTTTTCTGAGTCTTGTGTCATGTTTTTTTGCCCGACGGAGCTGCCATTAAGTGCAAGCAAGTTAGGTTGGCGAAATTGATGTACTTAGTTACCTCTTAATTCTCAAGTAAAAGGTGTTTCTGATACAATTATTAGTTTTACTCATAGAAATATAATAAAATAAAACTATGGTTGTACTCCAAGGGATCACGATCCTCTATCCTAATGCAAATTAGACATATTTAAAAAAAATGTGCGTTTGTGTTCAGAAAAACATATCAAAATGTACCTTTTGTGTACAATACATTAGATATTCGAAGTAATTTCATCTATTTTCAAGGTCGCTGCTTCGCTGATTATTCTTTTGAACACGTTTTGCATTGTAATAATTAGCTGCACCATTACTTTATTGAATACGTTTGCAGCCAAGGCAATCGTGTCATAGATCTGACTGCTCATATTTTGTGGAATAAAATAAAATAAATCTTAAACAATTTTTGTAGAGAATGCAGAAAAAGTGTCAATTCGAATTTGTGGGTCTTCTTGGCTAACTCATCTAATTAAAAGAGTTTGGTTGAACAGATTTTCCATTTATTATCTTCTGTGTTATGACTTGCTTATCTGGGAAAGTTTTGCAGCATCGCATGAACGACCTTGATAAGCAGTTTGGAGATCAGAAACATAATACGCAGTACTCTATAGTCTGGTCTGTCAAGGGGTCTGTCCAGAAATCCAGCTATGTACAAAATTACCTAGTAAGGTACTACAATCAAAATTTATTTTGAAAGCGTTTTCTTCTATATCCTTCATCATGCTGAGGGAAACTGACTGACAAAATATCTAGCCTCAAACTTATTACAACAAAAACATACATTTATGCGCATATTAGACTTTAGAGCTTAGCTTCTAGATCTCCTGCATTGTCTAGTCTGTAAGGTTGCTTGTCTAAATAATAATAAAATAAAATGAACTCACTGGTTTCAGCTTCATGGTTAGGCGTTACTGTGGCTATTCTCCGTCCGAACAGTAATGGGATCCGACCAGTTTGTGCACAAGTTAAATGATAATTGATAACAGATGGGGTCAAGAGTTAAGTAAGGCTATCGGTGTTAAGTATAATGTGATAAAAGACTCGCGAAAGTAGGTAGTTACATTATTTAGTGACCAATGACGTGACGCATTAAGTAATTAATATTGTTGAAGATACTTATATTGTTAAATGTTCTTGAGACTTTTTTGGGGATCCGTAATATGATCGGGAATATTAGGTATGAATTCGATAAAAGTTCCAAAATAATTATACCTAACTTTGCGAAGAGTTACAGCGTAGTGAGAGACGAGTCCTGCTGACTCAGTCCCTAAGTTGCATCAGCCATGTCCACCACCCCTCCCGAAAAAGGCGATCAGATTGGTGATTTATTGCTTTGATTACTTTGCGTCACACAACATGCAGTTTTTAATAATTAGGTATATTATTAGATTCGATACCTACTGATTGAAATGTGTCCAAAGGTTGACTTTTGATCGACACGTGTAGCAAAAGAGTAGCCTCCTTTTTTGTTTGAAGTCAGTTACAAAAGGCGATTGATTCAGAACAAGACCTTATTTCAGATAAAGATTCCATAGCTCGTCAGTGTGCCATACACGTGTCAACGTTGCACGACGAGACCATTGGAGCATTCAGTATTGTTATGATGCTCACAAGAGAGATATTTTTATGTTATGAATTTATGATTGTGCGTTTTGAATTTAAAACGCATTTAGTTAAGCTAAGTGTCACAGCTACTAGCTACTGGGTGTACACATGTACTTAGTTGGTGCCCACCACTTGCTTGCGACCGACCTGGGGACTAGCAAGGAGTATAGGTATAATGCTATTTCTGTTCTGCGCCTTTAAAATGCCGATAAGGTGAATGGAACTGAAAATTTTAAATCTTTTTACGCAGTTTGAAATTATCAGCCCCTGTCCTCCCCGTCTCGAGACGTACGGATTGTATAGATTACATACATATATATAATAATCCCATCATCATCATAATTTCAGCCGAAAGACGTCAACTGCTGGACATAGGCCTCCTCCAAGCACCGCCACTTCCATCGGTTTTGTGCTTCTCGCATCGAGCGGATTCCGGCAGCCTTCACCAGGTCATCGGTTCACATCTAGTTTTTAGCCTTCCAACGCTGCGTCTTCCGGTACGCGGTCGCCACTCCAGAACCTTTCAGCCCCATTGGCCATTCTGCGAGCAATGTGCCCTGCCACTTAAGTTTGGCAATTCTTCGGGCTTTGTCGGCTACCTTGGTTCTCCTACGGATGTCTTCAGTATATTCGATCTCGTAGGGAAACTCCAAGCATAGCCCGCTCAATTGCCCTTTGGGTGACTTTCAGCCTTCTAATGGGGTCAATTGTGGGCGATCACGTTTCAGTGCCATAAGTCGTCCATCACTGGCAACACGCAAATAATCCCATAATTTTATGCTTTTGTTGTGCCCTTACGGGGTCCACATCTTTGTACCTAGCTTCAAGCCTTTTGTAACATCTTTTTTACAATATAGAATGCAATAAATGAATAAACTTCGTATCCTCGCCTTACCATTTGCTTATCTTTTGCCGTTGAATTTAAAAGCATGTGACGCACATAAAATACGTGTCGCAGATATTCAATTGAATCAAGGTCAGGAGAAGAGACTCCTTGACCTTAATATAGTAGAGGAATAAATAAGGAAGTATTCCATTAAATCATAAAAATAGAAGGCATAATAGAATTATTTTCTAGAGCATAATTGTGCAGATTCTGAGATATTTTAAAATAATTACAAATCTATCCATACTAATATTATAAATTCGAAAGTAACTCTGTCTGTCTGTCTGTCTGTCTGTCTGTATGTTACCTTTGCACGCCTAAACCACTGAACGGATTTCGATTAAATTTGGCAAAGAGATAGATTGCATCCCGGGGATACATAGGATAGTTTTTATCGTCATACCTCGCGGGCGAAGCCGCGGGCGGAAGCTAGTATGTTTATAAGTAAGTTACTATTAATTTTGGCATTAAGAATGTACAGAACCCTATTAAGAAATTGGATACTAAGTTGATATTAACTTTTTTGTATAGTCATCTGATTTAACAAGAAAAAAATTAAATCGACTTCAAAAAGAAATAAACGATTTACTTTACTTTAAATAAACTCAAAATTATGAAATAACTTTATTTTCGGAATTCGTCGTCTTGGTTGGGATCTGTAGGTATTTTAGTTTTACTTTTTTGCCACCGACTTCCGAAATTAAACTTAGGTACTTCATAATTTTGAGATTTCTTTAAGTCTATTAATTTTTTTAAATGTCTTCTTTATAAAACTGGAATTGTAATAAGTAGGTAATACTTTTGTTATAAATATTGCACTAGAATTTGTCCAAGGTTTCTTTGACACTACACCCGTAGCTCGTATCAATAAGCCAGGCCGTCACACTTACACGTATTAGTCCATATCTTGAAAAGTACTGAATCGATTTTGATGAAACTTGCACTTCTCCCTAAGTTGAAGTAAATGTAAGCTAATAAAAAAAAGGGTCACGATCTAATTAATGGTTGCGGAGAAATTCGTTTAGAAACATACATACATACATCTATAAAATTTTGTATATTTGTTTGGAAGCCCTAATAGATGTGAATGTAATGCAGTTCCAATAATATTACATACATACGTGTCGAAATTGATAACCTCCTTTTTTTAAAGTCGGTATAAATAATCCTCCGCTCGTCGAACTGCATTGCACTGCAAAAGCATTTCCAACACTCGTTCTTGCTTAGACTAAACTGAGTAGGTATCTACTGAATTCTTCTGTAAAGTTTCTGCATTTTATCAGACAGGTGAAGTCTTGACTTGCCTCTAGAGCAGTGAGTGAGGTAATAAGGGAAGTAAGTAAAGTTTCAAAGATTTGTCCTTGGAGTAGTAGACAGAAAAATAAATAAAAGACATCACTTAATTCCCATATTGTTTTTTTATTTATTTATAGGTATATATAAAACAAAGAAGGGTTTACACCATTTATAACTCAAGAACGACTGGCCCGATTAAATTTTTATGATCTTTGATTTGTTGAATAGCAGAATAACTATTAAAACATGGAAGAAATTCACGAAAAATTATAATGAAGGTAAGTAGGTAATTCATCTTCTCATACATTTAGTATGGACCGGCTTTTTTATTTATTGTTTCTGAGGCAGCACGAAGTTCAGTGAGCTAGTTAAAATAATAATAAGTTATTAAATAATAAAATTTCAGTAATTATACAAATATGGTTGCATAACATCCGTACATTACGTCAGTGAATCAGTAGATAAAAGTAGTGTTTGTTTTGAAGACCAAAACATAAGATAAGTACCAAAACCATTATCAATACAGTTCGGTTTGAACATAAACAATTTTCAGAAAAATGCCAATCTGCTATTACTTTTCCCATTTATTCACAAAATGAGAAGGTTAAGAATGAGATACATTAAAATCAAGAGGTATAATAAAAACAGACGTCACACAATTCCTCGGGTCCCATTAGGCAGGTCATGGTCAGGTGATCACCACTCACAAACTCCAGGGATGTACTTCTCGATCAGCTTCTCGTAGTAGGGCCACAGAGCCTCGATGTCGGGGACGTTCGTGCTTTTCGTGTATAAGTCGTATTTGCTGAGGGAGAAGATTTTTTATCAGAACATGATGTTAAACTGCCAATTTCGATTTAGAAACCCCACATTTTTATCAGTTGTTGGCCCTAAGGTGGAGTACTTACCTAAGGACTAGTATACTTATCTAAATTTGTAAATTAACCTATGGTAGCATAAAACTTTCTATTTTTGGTGAAGTTACTTACTTGAATTCGAGCACCCACTGCAGGATCTCTTCGTCCTTCGCGTTGGTCAGATGACGGTAGTCACCACCCGCGTGCCACGGGTACAAAGAGTGGTATCTGTGGATAGTCGGCTGGATTTATCAATGTTCAAAATCAAAAATCCATGCTAAGTACGTCAATTTTATTTAATTTGACTAGAGAATACTGTTTTTCTCGAGACATAGTTCTATCGGTTGAAGATAAATGATGCCAATAAATGCTAAGGGCTAGTACATTTTAATCGCAGATGTTAAAGATCAAAGGGCGGTCTTATCGTTTCCGAGGTTTTCGACTGAAAACTTTCCCGAGGTTGTTCCGTACCTATGTCTGTCATGGTTTTATAATCTATATAGAACAAGTATTTATTTATTTGCTCTCGTGCATTTTGCAATAGATTGATGATCGTTTTTCATACACGAACCCTCTATCAGGGCACTGTAAAACACATTGTTGGTTTACTGTTGTTGTTAGTGAACATTAAACTAACATAAATTGAGTCAGAACTTATCAAAAACACAATAAAATAAACAGAAAAAATAAAAGTCTAGCTATCTGCGTGAGAACGTTACGTGTTAGACGCACATCTACTCGTAATAGTGGTAGGTACATTAGTAATGACTATTAGAGCTGCAGTTACCTGATCATGTACAGTCCCTTGTCGGGGATCTTGGTCTTGTTGTGCTTGAGGAACTGGTACATGTACTCGTCGTGGCTCCAGGAGATCTCCAGCTTGTCCAGGCCACAGTTAGGCTCGTACATTCCGTATTCGGTGCTTCAGACAATAAGTAGATATAGTTGTTATTTTCGACGCGGTACAGAAAGTGGTGATTAAAATTTCTTATAATCACCACTACACCGCGTAGACATTATTAAGACGTTACATTTTATCACAAATAGCTGTGCAAATAGTAGGTATCTGTGACATGAATAAAATGAATCAGGGGATGCCACATAGTGGCTGTGGAACAAATAACCCTGTCGGAGTCGGTCGGATATTAACAATGAGACCTTTAAATACTAACTTGTTGCAAATAGTATCTGTGACATGAATAAAATGAATCAGGGGATGCCACATAGTGGCTGTGGAACAAATAACCCTGTCGGAGTCGGTCGGATATTAACAATGAGACCTTTAAATACTAACTTGTTGCAAATAGTATCTGTGACATGAATAAAATGAATCAGGGGATGCCACATAGTGGGTGTGGAACAAATAACCCTGTCGGAGTCGGTCGGATATTAACAATGAGACCTTTGAATACTAACTTGTATTTAGGGTTGTAAGTGTCAGGGTTGTCCTTGAAGCTCTCGGGTCCGTACACGATGGAGTCTGCCCACTTGCAGCCCACGGGGAACGTGTCGCCCACCACGCACCATTGAGGCTCGCCATAGAAAGCCATCACCTGGTGAATGACGAAGACCCCATTATGGCTTCCGTATAGAAAAGAAATAGCCAAGAAATATTTATATATATATATATGCTACAGACTGACAGATAATAGTGTTTTAATACACTTTCCTGCTAATCTCTCAAATCGGACTTTATAATACACTTTATATTTGATCTTTATTTTTTGTTTTTATCCGATATAATATGTATCGGGTGTATTGTGTGTCTTTTAGTCTGTGCTAAATAAATGTATTTTCTTTAATAATATGTATTTCTTTAATAATGGCTTCAATAGTGTTAATATTGAGACATCTCTTCTCCCAAAGCCGCAAATCAATTTTCAAACTTATCGTCATTGTTCTATGGGGGCAGAGGAAATTTTACAATGACTCCCAGAATACTTTTCATTACCCGTTCTTCTACACAGCCTTCAGCTTTCTGATCAGCAGATTTCCCTCTTTTCAAAAGAAGGTACTGTTACTACTGTTATTTTGTACGTTTAGCACCCTAATTAACTTGAACACACAATCACAGTCTGAATAATTTTGAAGGATATTGATTTAATGATTCAAAGCTTCATATGTTCGAAAAAATTGCCTGCTCTACAACGTAAATAACGCAATGAATGTAGTTGAACTGTCAAAATTAAAATTGCTTATGTAATTTACGCAATTACCCCGCCGCTGCTGGTTCGTTCGTAATGCACAAATACCTAAGTAGCTACACCAAGCTACACAGGAGAATAAAAAACAATTACGCATCATCATAAAGATAATCAAGGTATAGAATAGAATAGAATATATTTTTTTGCTTTAAAACATTGTACATTAAGGTCTTATAAATAAAGTTATGATCTTACATGTTTCGCCATTTACTGGCATACAAATATTTAAACATGTTAAATGTAACAAATTTAACACATTTTTTTTTAAATTGTAGTGTTATTAACGCTGATAATTAATACATGATGTAGGTATCTGCTCTTATTTTCTACCACAGTACTTTGATTGCAATATAAAATATTTTCCACAAGTTTTAGGTACTTAATCAATTTTACTTGAAAGTAGAACTCATGTGTTCGTAAAATTACGCGAGGCGCCGGTATCAATGGATTCAACAATTAAAAGGTCGGAATCGTAAAAAAGGTTATCTATCAATAACGAGGAGATTAGTCGTGTTTATGCCTATATTATACCTACCTACTCAGTTTAATTTCTAGGTAGGTATTAAGATCACGTTATTATTGTGTTTTTATTGCATTGCAATGTGTTTTTTTTAACTCGATTATCTATGTTTTAGTTAACCTTTTTTATCAATTCATCCATAGATATATATATTTGAAATGCGTAGTAGCTCTCTGTTACGCCTCAATGGCTGGACGTGTTTATAAGATGAAATTTGGCTGCGGAGGACAGGGTATTGTGGCGCAGCCTGGGAAATCACCATGTCCAGCAGTAGACTGCGATAGGCTGAGTTGGCTGAATTGATAGGATACTTTTATAATTTCTGACTTTCACGATAGCGAAGCCGCAGCCAAAAGCTGTCATGACAGGACATGATAGTAGGTAGGTATGATAAACTCCTGTCATAATCAGCCAACACACAAGTTAAGTAGCTTTTCTGGTCCCTTCTCCACTATAAATGAAAGTCATCACACTGCATCACACTCATTACTCTGCTATATGGTTTTTTATGGCATAGATACCTACTTCACAAATAACAGCCTAGTTGGTACACCGATACTTCAGCCAGTAGATTAACCGCTCAAAGAATCTACACAAAACTTCAATATCCTCACATACCTTGCCCAAATCATGGACCAGTCCAGTAAGATGGAACCAGTCATCATCAGGGTGGTCGGCTCGGATCCTCTCGGCAGTCTGGAAGGCGTGCACGATGTTCGGTAGTTCGGTGTCAGGGTCTGACTCATCCACTAGCTCATTCAACTTGATCAGGGCATCCTTGATCGTACTCTTGAACGTGTTGAACTTCAGCCATCTTTCTTTCTTTTCTGCGAAGAAGAAGAAATGAGTGTACATACTTATAGGCAACTAGCTTCCGCCCGCGGCTTCGCCCCCGAGGTATGTCGATAAAAACTATCCTATGTCCTTCCCCGGGATGCAATCTATCTCTCTGCCAAATTTTATCGAAATCCGTTCAGACAGACAGACAGACAGACAGACAGAGTTACTTTCGAATTTATATACGAGTATTAGTATGGAGGTATGGATATAAAGTTTTTGTTCGTCGAATATTAACAAGAAATAAAGCAGTGGCAGTCTGTTCCAAGCTCTCTATGCATCATGCAATCTACTGCAAGATAGACATACCTAACCTGTCTTCAAGAGAAGGCAGATTACGTTTCTCTTGCAGACTGCTTGTCGTGTCGTAGGTACTACGTATCTAAGAAGATACGTTAACTAAAACTTGGCAATCTTGCTTGGCTAAAAGTGTGCTTCATTTCCAACAAGAAGACGTGATTTCATTCCAACTTAACTAGATCTGTGAATGGTCTTCCCGCTTTGATAACAAACTGCAATCAAAATGTTTGGAAACCTAACCAATCCAAACGACCAAGTAAGCGGGGCAATAGCCAATAATATGGCATCAAGTATTTTCCTTCAAACTGCATTCATTTTTTTTTTAACTACATGGGCAGACTGTCTGTGAGTGCTGCTTGATTGCGACATAAACATACTAGAAACTCACGTTTGACGAGCTCGACAGTTACATTGGTGTGCATGTCATAGTAAGTCTTGCGCACACGCTCCCTGACGGGGTCGCTATCATCTACAGTGTAGTCGCGGAATGCCTCCAGCGGTTTGTCATTGAACACTGGCTCCGGACGCAGCAACTGCGACGGGTCGATCAGCGCGATCTCTTTTTTCTTCTGAGGAAGAATGGAAAAATTACATAGTTTGCCTGACAATTCTGTGTGACCGCGTTGTTCTCCTAAGCTAGCCACAACGGATTGCGGTATTCATAAAGAAATATCAATATTTTGTCGAGTCGTAAAATCCGTGCGAAGCAGGGACAGGTCGCTAGTCTCCGATAAAGAAAGGTGTTTCTGTTTCTTTTGTACACCTTTTGAACTCTTTCTCCTGTGCGTCATTTGTTTATTTAAAGTAGTAATACCTGCTTTCCTGAACAAACCTACCTTAGCTTTTTTTGGAAAGTCACATGACCTCTTCCGTTTTTCAACATCCATTTTCCTCTTTGCCTATAACAAACACAAATACCCTTGCACTTGCATTAAGACTAAAATTATCTTTGACCCAGAACTTTTCATTTCATCTAAGTATTTAGGTAATATCTAAATATTTCAATTGATTACCTGGGACGCCATCTCCTTCAGGTAACCCCTTTGACACCTAAACTCTTGCTTGAGATGCAAGGGTTTGACGTAATGTTAGATCTCCTAGGCTTTTTATAGCGGCTTAGAAGCATCTCGAGTAGTCGGCACTATCAGATAAAGAAGGCTTCACTTTATTGAGATAGTGGTAATTCTTTAATAGACTACAAGTTTCGAGTATCTGGATTTACTTGTTGTTTTTCATTTTCGTGGTTTGATACTATTCTTTGCTGTTGTTTGAAAACCATATCGTCAGATTATTGGGTAGGTACCTACCTACATGTGTGGTAGATATCTACTTTATCGGTTAGGCTGCTGAGTAGGAATTGGTGCAACTAGAAGATATAATAAGGTTCTTCAAAATGATCCTAAAGACACAAATACTTTAAAACTAACTTTTAGTTTCCTTCTTTTTGGAATGGTGTAACACGTTTCTTTATTCCTGAGCTTTCCTTCCGTCCTTTTAGTTCATAGGCAAAACTCAAAGTTGATATAAGAACCAATAAATGTAGGCCTAAGTAGCTGTTCTTAATAAAAAACAAACATAAGTACAGATAATGTGCGATATTGTGGATTATATTATTATTATACCTAATTTGTTTTCAGTTTCTGCTGCGTTAATAAATTGTAGATAATTATATATCTACCTATGTGGCGAGATGTGACTTATCTCCACATCTAAAGAACCTAATTGATATATCCACCTCGGTAACTATCTACATGTGATTCAATTTGTAAATAGGTATAGGTACCTTCTTATGAGGACAATTAACCTATATATTGTGCTGATTACTCAATCTATCGTCTTCCTTCTATGGTCCACAAGAAGACCACAGACTGATAACGTACCTAGGTAACTTAAAGAAAAAGCAAACTTGAACATGTTGTCATTTGTTATGTGTTCAATCATGGCTACCATATTAATAGGTATCTACCTAAGTTAAAAAGATAAAAGTCCAAGGCAGCTTGAGGTCTGTATTGGACGGCGTGTATTTTTTTTCATTCGTCTTGCCTAAAAGTAATGGACATTTTATCATGTCGACTGTTCCCAGGAGAACATGCCATGGTCTGACGTCCCTAAAGTGCAGAAGTAAAGTTCACCAGACCGATTTTCAGCCATGGCATGATAGCAGCCATTCTCAGCGGAGACTATAGCCATGCACGCTGGAGATATTATACCTACTTACATGACATTGGACACAAGTGCACTTACTAACACAGTCAGATGGGACGGCTATCCGACACTACAGAAGAGAGATCAGGCGCAGGACCAACGGCTTAACTGGCTTTCCGAGGCATGGGTATCCCACCGCCAACCTTCAAACTCGGGGCTGTTACTGAGAAATTCCCTAAGGAAAAACCCAATAGCACTAGCAGTCGCGCTTGCGACCACGAGACCAACGGGCAGTCAACAGAAGCAGAAGTGAATACCTATGTGTAGACTCCTTACTGAGCACTAGCTCCCGACAAACCTCTCGGTATATAATATTCAGCCTTGCTGCTGGAATTATATACCTATTCTAAATACGCTATATTTGGGTGGCCATGCATGTCACTATACGAACAGTAATCGATCCTACGATTTGTTCGCAATTCCTTAATTATTTTACTGTGTACCTGGTCTATCTAGTTGTGCCATGTAGGTATCTACCTACCTACAGTGTGTGATTTGCTAGTGTGATTAAATTATTCGTGAAATTATAATCTGATTTGAACTGCAAACCGTTTTTCTGGTGTCTGTATGTGTGTGTGTGTATATGTGTATACCTGTGTGTAGTAGGTAGGTACATTTTCTATTATTTTTGTTATGTCTATCACAAAACTTTATCTAAACTGGAAATTCTTTTTGATTGACATTAATACGTGGGAGACAAAATAATCAAGCCCTTTCATGGTAACCGAACGAAATTATTGTGACAATCTAAAGTGGCCTTTGACTATTCCGAAATAAGATTCAAGATATAATGTACCTAGATAATTCATTGTTTGTTCTTCAATATTTGATTGACAGTTTATCTGAAGTGGAACTTCGCAGGGATATCGCTGAGGTCTGCTAACAAACAGTGCGCAAAATAAAAAACTTCTAAACCGTATTTCGGCCATGGTGGCTAACCGCAACGGAGAGCATTCGGCGCGGGAGATATTATTGGGCACAAGTGTGTGCGCAGACTCTGTCTTCCCTCACTCTCGACACAATCCGATGGGACGACAGTACGGCACGCAATCCGACACGACCAGAGAGAGATCAGGCGCAGGACCAAGCAACGGCCTGAGCCGCGAGTTTATTTATAGTACATCACACCGCCAACTTCCAAACTTTCGGTACCTATAGGTACTTATATTTACAGAAACCTTATTCAATAAAGCTAGACTAGACAATATATGAATTGCTGCTTTACATAATCCAACGACCTCATGAAAATTTCACGCCGTTATGTCCACTCTCTACAAAGTCCTCTGAAAATCGTGATTTTACTCTATTTAACGCAGGGGATTGCCAATGCCATCCCAGACAAAATTGAAACATCTCATGTCCACCTTTCAAACAAACCGGTACACAGTCACACTGCTTGGCTAGTGCGTACACTTATCCCTCTCGAGATATCGCCACCTCTCCCTTCCTCCGTCAAATTGACTCCACGAGTTATTTGGTACAACCACCCATGGACTTATAATCAGCTTATCAGCCACCTTTATCACGTACTCGGCACATAAGCGTTACACAGTTGTTTCAGTAAGTACATTTACAGAACTAACGTCACGCAAGGAACCATTTCAATTAAAGCGAATACGGTATTAGGCAGAGGGGGTTGGTTTAATACTATCGTATCGTTTTGGCTCAGTTTTACCATCTCATTGGTCGAAAAACTACGCTTGGTCAGTCATGATTAAATACTGATTAATAATTTTAAGCTTTCTGTCGCCAACGTCCATACTACGTTGAATACACCGGTTCTCGTCCGATCACCGAAGTTAAGCAACATCGGGCGTGGTCAGTACTTGGATGGGTGACCGCCTGGGAACACCACGTGACGTTGGCTTTTGCATTTTGAAGTTCTTTTTGACTAACACCAAACGTGTAAGTAAAAATCATTGAAATAATTATAATATTACTATGAAATCATTGGTAAAAAATCAACTTCAGAATTAACATCATTTACTATAACAAAGAACTGTCAAAAATTCAAAATTATTCCGTAAAAAATAAACTTGATTTATTTTCTATGGAAGAACTGTCAAAAATTCAAAATTATTCCTCGGATAAAATTATCTGGCATTGGAAAAATCATCCCTAAAAATAGTAGACTATAAAAATACAACAGCCAATAAAATTCAGATAATGTCATAAATATGCATGTATGTTTTGGAATTAAAATTCAGAAATCCATTCGCCAACATCCATGCTACGTTGAATACACCGGTTCTCGTCCGATCACCGAAGTTAAGCAACATCGGGCGCGGTCAGTACTTGGATGGGTGACCGCCTGGGAACACCGGGTGACGTTGGCTTTTTGCTTTTTTTTATTCGTGCTCGCTATAAACCATGACAAGATTTTTTATTAAATAGGTAAGTACCTACTTAGTTGAAAAAGTAAACAACGAATCATAGGAAACTATATTTATTAAATTTACCATATAGATATACTATTGTACATAACGTTACAGAAGGCTTGTGTATGTTCAGAGCCTGTTTTTTGCACAATTTTGCAGAGATTAATAACGTCATTCATCAAGTCGGCCAAGACAAGCTGGGTGGAATTCTGCTCACCCGTCCACTCAACCTTCTTCCAAAAAATATTTTTATATAATACTAGCTGCGCCCCGCGGTTTCACCCGCGTAAGTTTCGATTTAGGGGGATGAAAAATAGATGTTGGCCGATTCTCATAGATACCGGATAAGCACAAAAAATTTCATCAAAATCGGTCAAGCCGTTTCGGAGGAGTATGGCAACGAAAACTGTGACACGAGAATTTTATATATTAGATTTCGACTGACCGGTGTCTAAAGCCGGACTTTTAATTAGCTGCAGTAAAATGACAGCTTATGTGTTACATAAATGACTGAAATAGGCGTTCTTTTGTTTTTTCGCGGCCGTCAACCAAATCTTGTTTTTCTAGTACAGTGTAACAAAAGAAACTTATTTGACATACCTACCAAAGTCCGAAATGAGTTATTAAGAAGTGTCATTTTACTGCAGCTAATTGAAAGTCGTAGTATGGTCAACTTACCGTACGGTCGACGAGAGAATGCGATTTTGACACCTGTCAGTTTCATACAAACGAATACGTGTTGTGCGTTACTAGAGGCAGGAACGCATAATCTCCACGGCGGCCGAACTATAATCGGCTAATAAAGTTAAAGAATCCGGTACCGCAGTAATAACAGGTAGAAATACAATATTGATTTTTATATTTAATTCTAATGCTAATAAAAATGTACAACAGCCCACCTTTACATGAAAAGTAAGTTTCTTCAAAAATAAAAAAAAGAAGATTGAACATTTGTTTACTTGGTGTAAATTGACCATTTAAGGTGAGGCTTGTTGTATGAGTCTTGGAGCGTGAATTCAAAAAGCACCCTTAAAGCAATATGAGAACCTACCATTGTTGTTGTACATACATGTAGTTGGCATAATACGAGTATACCTGAGAGGCAGTTCCCTTAATTTAAGAAACATTGGCGTTCTATACAGTCCGTTCAGTTATTTAAGCTCTGAATTTGCATTACTGTCAAAATCACAGTGATCTTTATTGTTGTGGCAAAAAGGTTGCTATTCGGTTGCTGCTGTCACAGGTAAAATAAATGTGAAAAGCTGAAAAAATACCTCTGACGTAACTACATTTTTGACATTGCCGAGATGAGATTGCGTCTAGATTTTGAACGTTTTTAACTATTAACTATAATAGGTACAGGAATTGGCATTGTTACATGAGATACGGATGCTTAAGTACGTAGTAGCAGTGCAAACACTTCTTATTCATACAAAACGTTTGTACGGTTTGCGCATTCAACTTGTCTATGACTAGCATAAATCTAAGATTTTAATCCCTAGATTTTGCCCTCACCCCGTACTTTACCACGCGAAAAATTGTCCATACTGAGAAGAATGAGCTCACACATTATTAATAACGTTTCCATGACAACCAAGTCAAGTCACAGCGTCATTGTGTGTGTGACAGAGTGTTTTAAAACAAAACGCGACTATCTTTTGACGCGGTAGGGCCAAACTAACGATTTAAATCTTTGGCGTAAATCATACAGTTCATTTAAGCTACGTCTACACCATTTATAAATAGATTTCTGCTGTATACACAAAAAGTAACGACAGAGTACCTACTTAAAACACACTTTTGTTTTTAACAATTAAGTTCTTGAGACATGATTATAAAATATATTGCAGTATTTACCCGACGACCCAAAGGGTGTTTGATTTTAACAGGCCATGTATTTCATTGATTAAATGGCTACTTTTTGATTATTGTAAATATTATCATTTATTAAAATACGCTAGGAAATTGTTATTGCACACTGTTTCAAAGTTATATTGATTTATTTCATTAGGACTTAACATTTTTTTTTTATATTCTGACTACGATTTCTAAGTACATTGATTAGAGTAATAAAGTGATTACTACTGAACTCAACTCAAAGCATTTATTTCAATTAAACCATTTACAGGCACTTTTCAATTGTCAAGAAGTCGGTCAGTCAGAAAATATGAAGCTAGTTGCAGCTAAAGATAGCAGTAGTTGAAGCTAAAGAATGTATCAGAAAAATTAGTAAGAAGGAATTGCTTGTAATATGGTAGGGTCGAAGAATGCAAGCGCGCATTGAGCGACAAAATTGTTTAGAATACGTCGTATTTTATTTCTATCACCCGTTTATCGCGATAGTGATATAGCGGAATTGATAAAAAAAGTCACAAGGTGTTGTGGCTAATTCAGAAATGCCACAAAACAAAATTCTGTGGCAGGTGGCAAAGTGCAAGGTTGAGTTAGGTTACAGCTGTGATTAATGTTTTCACAAAACCATACGGCGCAGACATGAACTGCGACTACTTATTATTTTTGCCGCACGAGTTAGCATTTTCGTTCTTTAAACCCAACATTTACAAGAAATCACAGCTTTCTTGCATATAATTCAATATATTTCTATCTATCAAGTATAATTGCAGATGTAGTAATTTTTATTAGAGCTATTTTGAATTGGGAGTTTAATGTTGCTACTAGAATAGGAATGGAATCACACAATTATTTTTATGAATATTTTATTAATTTATTGGTTGTTTGTTTAGTATTAAATTATCTGTGGTATTAGGTATAGTTACAATAACCTTAAGTAGATATATATTTCTTTATATTAAAAAGTAAGTATAATTAAATTTTTGGGATATATTTTTTATATTTAATTGTGATGATAAAAACTACAGATTAATTTCCCAGATATAATATACTATATATTTTTAATAAATATAAAATCGGTGTATGATATTTGTATCGTAGATTTTTCTAATTATGACGAGTAAAATTTCATAAAAAGTTTATAAACGATGTTTATTATTCTATAGTTAACGAGTTGTTTTCTCTAATAATTAATATCTTCTTTGTTTTGTTTATTAATTAATATTTTCTGTGTTATATGTATATATATTATACACGGTCAAATTAAATTTGCTAGCGAAACTCCGCAGACGTGATGGGTATCGATAGGTATCTAAACTGATAAAACAAAAAATTAATTAATTTGATGGTTTTTTTGTGGGTCATCGACAGCAGTAAATGTAGTCACTTGAAATATCAGTTTTTTTTTTGTGTAAACTTCACAACCGTGATGAGTTTTGTTTGATATCTATAGAGATACACGATAAAACAATAGAAAACAAATTCGCTCTACTGAAACTTCAAGTAACAAAACTATTAGCGTTTCGCTAGCTAATTTAATTTGACTCCGTGTATCCAAGCATGCTTTACTTGAATATCAATTAACACACTTAATGCAACTTGCAATTAATACACTGCATTTATTTTAAACTTTTATATGACTAAACGATCCACAAACACATGAGATATTTTACAAGGATACATGCTTTTTGGAAAATTTATTTAGCTGCATCCGGTTAGACTGGAAGCCGACCCAAACATAGTTGGGAAAAGCCTAGGCAGATGATGACATGCATAGAGGAAAATCTAGTTCATTGAAATACAATACAGTAGTTGATTTTAATTATCTAACAATCGTAACGGAGCACTTGAAATCAGAACAAAAAAAATATTTTACAAAACTTAAAATAGATCTTATAAATGCATACGATGTTTTTAATTTACTTATCTTCATTTAAAATTATTAAAAATAACCTAATTATATTCCAAGGATTATTTATTCTGTAAAATCGTTTCTCAATAACGATAGGATATTTTTAGGACTTATGTCTTCCATAAGGGTTAAAATTTCAAAACATCAAATCTCGCATGTTTTGAAAAAGCCAGGCTTTCTGTCTGCAAGTCCGGCTGTGTTGGCTTTAATATCACTGAAAAATTTATTTAAAATTCAACCTTCTTCAGAACTTAATACCGTGCATTTTGAAATGCGACTGTCTTAAAATAAAATCATCAAAACATCAGCTATTTAAAATTTAGTATTAGCATGCATTTTGTTCAGAAACTTTAAAGTCATTAATGACACATACTTCAATTTCCATTGCAATATTTTTATACCAATTTTATACACATTAATCATTCTAATATCAACATAAATCCACAAGCCCATAACATTGAAATTTGTGTGATTCTCAAAAGTCTATTCATTTTTCTTACTACCAGAAGACTTGGAATCTCCTTCACTGTCACTAGACCACTCCCCCTCACTGTACTGCCTCTCTTTCTTTCTCCTTCGATCTCTTACTACGTCCTCATCAGAGGACACTTGTCTTACAAAGCTTTGTTGTGTGTCTTCTAAGTCTTGGAGAACTAACTCTTTAGTTGGTGAGGAAGTGCGGAGTTCTTTCAGAGTGTTTGTCAAGTCGATGTTGACGGTTACTGGCTGCTGTTCCTCTTCGACCTCGGGCTGCCGACGCTTGCGTTTGTTTTTGGAACTGTGCTTTCTTTCCTTCTTGCGTTTTTTCTTCTTTGAACTGTGAATAGAAATGTTTATTGGTTGAATACATTAGGTTGTTTAGGATCGAGTTTGATTTATACTTTCATCTACAGTGTTATACTCCATTTGTTTAGGTAATTAAATAAAGGTAAACAAAAAACCTAACCGACTAACCTAACCGTTAACCGACTAAACGTAATACCAGTCTATTCAGTTGTCATGGTACGTCACAGTTGTACTCTTTAATTTAGCAACGTCATTAACGAATTATAATGTGTTTTTTTGTTTACCTTTATTTAATTACCTAAACAAATAGAGTATAGGTTAGGATAGCAAGATTTCTCGATACGAAACCTTTTGGAAAGGGCTTCAAAGATGCCTTTTAATGGGCCACTTGCAATAAATGATTTGACTTTGATTTTTAGTTCTAGCACAAAATTAAATACTACATGAATAATTTTCTCCACTTTTCCCAGTTAATCATGTGCCGAAAATTGCTACAAATAAAGAGATTAATATATGTTTGGTGATTAATTGATAGCTTACCCATCGTAATCCGATTCGTCGTTTTCATCCGACGACCTGTGAACAATATTTATAACGAATAAGAACATGCATTTTAAAATAGTTTTGACAGCTCGGTGGCTAAGAGATTGATGCCACAGAAAGGTCTTGTAAGACAATCACCATCCATTCATCAGCATTCAATTCATGACAAATCCCATAAATACACAATTTATAAGACACAATACCTAAGAAATGCTGGCGCGACGACTTAAGACTCGTTCTTGACTGATTGACCAGAAAAGGGAGCAGACAAAGACGAACGAAAAAGTACGGGGGAGACCTTTGCCCAGCAGTGAGACAGCACAGCCGGTCGATTCTGTTAGAATCTCACCGTGAGAAGTTAGGTGAAATGAGCTGTCATTCCATCTGATGCTATAAGGATTTACACTAATGACAGCTCACTTTAAGCTCACTTCACCTGAGTTATCACGGTGAGATTTTTACAGAACAGGACTACAGGTAAAAAAAATGCACGCACTGTTACCCGCGACTTCGTTTGCTTTTTTTTTTTATAAATTAATATTCAGGATGAAAAGTAGCCTATGCCCAAAAATACAGATAAAATTACATAACAATCGGTTCAGTGGTTTAGGCGCGAAAAGATAACAGTCAGAAAGACAGACAGAGTTACTTTCGCATATTGCAACGCATATTAGTATGGATTGGAACTTACTTGTACTTTCTGCGTTTACTCTTTCTGTGTAACCTCTCAGATTCGTCTTCGTAATCTGAAAACATCATTAAAACTTCTTCATCATGACTTGTAGACAAAGGACAGAACGAGACATTGCTTTAAAAAGATTTCACATTATCAATCTCAATCATTTTGAAGAACATTGCTAATCCACCGGGTGCCACACAATACTTATTTAAAACACTACAATAACAAAATTATAAAACGGATTATACAGAAATTTCTACTAAATAACATTGTTACGTATGTACATTTACTTATTTTTACGTTTATACTTCCATGGGATTCCAAACTAAATACCGAAATTAAAATAAACAGCATTACTTTTTGTTACTGCTTAGCTTAGTTTACTATAGGCTGACCCCTTAACTGAGACGTTGCCTGAGGTAGCAGCGCGGTGCGGGAGGGGTGTGGTGACGTGATGCGAGAGCGACCGTGATTCGTCAACTTGTGACAACTATCACCCCTCCCGCACCGCGCAGCTACCTCAGGCAACGTCTCAGTTAAGCGGTCGGTCTATAACGGTTTGGATAAAGCCGACGCAAACAGAGCTTCAATACTCAGTAATGATACAGGGTGACAGGGACATCAACCCACAACTTGTTACCATGGATTCAGTACATGATTGTGAACACACTGCGTTGAAGTTTTTCGTAGGTTACTAAAAAAAAAAAATTGCTGTTACGTATTTTTTTTACCGCGTAGGTAGGTATTGCACTTTTCTATGAAACAGCTGTTTTTTTTTTTGTTGATAACCGGCGAAAAATTTCTACGTTTGCGCGTCGATGTTCCTGACACCCTGTATTTATATCATTCTGTAATGTAACAACAATTATTACAATAATTATTACTTTTATTACCTTAGCAGTTTAAGTTATATTTAAATTACTTATTAGCTAAGTAATAAGCTAGATTGTAATGTAAATAAAGTATCACCACTTTATAAACGAAAAATAAATTTATATATTATTTGAACAATTAATATTGTATTTGGACAACGTGCAAAACAATATCTGAAGGCAAATTTCCTTATTTTTAAAACTTTCAAAATCTAGTCACAAATTCACAATCACATCACAGCGACAGTATATGTCAAACATGTAGGGAAATTAGATGTAGTTTTGTTTACAGTAATTTCACGATTATTTAACCTGTGATTTTGCATCACTGTCCAAATCACAGTGATCTTTGTTCTCTATATAATAAGGCTGCTGGGTTGTTGCCTTTGACAAGTCACACATCGCGACTAATTGATTTGCGTATATAAAGCTTTGTCTGACGCCGTGGTAACAATAGAATTTTAGGTCTCTCTAAATAACTCACCTCTTCTATCACGATGTCGTCTCTTGTCGCGCCTGCGTCGCTTCTCTTCTTCTTCTGCCTTCTTCTTACGGATCGACTCCAATGTATCCACCTGTGGCAATAATAAAATGTGATCAGGTGTGCACATCGAAAACGAGGCGATGAAGAACCGTGTAAACCGTATAATAAAACCATACTGAAACCGTATTCAAAAAATATTCATACAAATAAAAAAACATTGAAGTGTCTGTTTGTAGTGTCAAAATAATAGCTTTTTACTAAATGCATATACGGTACTTATAACAAAAAATATTTATTTTTTTATTTTTATGTCTTTTATTCCGGCTAATCTCCGAAATGGCTGAAGCGATTTTTTATCGACATACCACGCGGGCAAAGCCGCGCGCAGAAGCTAGTACAGCATATAATGGCGTCTCACTCAATTGAGAGGCTATTATTATTAAGCTTAACATAAACATGCTATTAGATTAGAAAGCACACTTATATGCTGCTAGATACAATGATCATTAACAGCATCTGTGTAAAATACGTTTAAACGAGCTATTTTTATGCTACTAGTAGGCTAACTAGCATCTGCTTGGAAATAGCTTACTTTTGTATTTTAAGCGGGCCAAAGTTTAGGAGAAATGTACATACCATGGCGCTAGCTAGCGAGGAGGTAGGTAGTGCGGCGGCGGCGGGGTCCACTCCTACTTTCTTCAGGAACTCGGCAGCGCGACGACGTCTCTCTTGTTGCTTTGCACGTTCTGCCTCTGTTTCGCCTTCAACTATTATAAAATGTAAGAGTAATGTTATAGCTAACTATCCAAAAAACTATCATTACATGGAACATTACACCCGGTTTCACTGATGTAGTCACCTTAAGTTATGCTAAAGTAGACTTTGCCAAGTTCTCAACTTCAAATTCTCAATTCAGAAACTGGGTATTACTTAGTTAGGCACTTTGTACACATGTTTTTCTTGCATGGTCCTCAGTGTTGTGTATCATTATGAAAGCTTGTTGAAGGACACGTTCTTTTTCTACGGCGCGGTTTATACGCAGTACCGCAAAGAAACCGTGCCATGTACAAAAAAAAAAAAAATTTAATCCAGTTTTAACTTTCTTCATAACATTTTAAGTTACTATATCACTTAGCTGGCAAATAAACGAGCAAGAGTTTTATTTTGGTCTCTATGAAGATCAGAAAAATAAAATGTTTGAAATAAGAAAAATTACCTTTAGAATCCGACTGTTCTCCCGTCAAATCAATCAGATCATCTGAATTATCTTCTAAAGATATAATTTCATTCTCCAACTCGTCCTTACTGTGTTTAGTTCTCTTGCATTCTCTTTCACTCTCCTTGACTTTGTCCTTGTCTCTCTTCTTTTCTCTGTCCGCACTTCGTCTTTCATTCCGCCTTGATTCCCTACTTTCAGATTTGGATCCATGTTCCTTCTTACGGTCTCTATGCTTCTTTTTATCTCTTTTGTGCGAATTGCTGTCTCTTTCCCTCACATGAGGACTGTCTCTCACGTGAGGACTGTCCCTCTTGTGAGAATTTTCACTTTTATGAGGACTTTCCCTTTTGTATGAGCTATCTCGCTTATTAGGACTCTCTCTTTTGCGTGGACTATCTCTTCTGCGAGGGCTATCTCTCATTTGCGGGCTCTCCCGATTTTGTGGACTTTCTCTCTTGTGAGGACTGTCCCTTTTACGAGGGCTGTCTCCCTTATGAGGACTCTCCCTTTTAGGACTGTCCTGTTTCTGTTTTGCCTCTTCTCTTTTACGGAGTATTTCTCTTTCCCTCTCAATAACTATCCGCATTTTATCTACAGCCACGGGAACCTCATGAAACGGATCTTCCTTCATTTCTTCAATAGCTGGTGTTAGAGGTAATTCTGGTGGCATAACAACAATTTCTTCCTGCTTCGGTATTTCTTTTACTTCTGGCATTATTATTGGTACGGCGGCCATTTGGATTGGGTTCACAGGTTCAGCACAGATCTTCGATAAGGGCTCATTGTTAAATTGTGGGTCAATCTTGTACATGACTACAGGCGGTATGTGGTTAACAGGGTATATTTGAGGGTACACTTTAGGAGGTTCCCTAACTTCGTCCTGTGGCTGTCTGTCTAAGGGTTTCTCCGAGTCATCATCTGAACTGGACTCGTAAGGAAGCGCTGGTTTTGGGAGAATTGGGTCTGGTTCCTTTAGTTTCTTTATGGAGAATGATACGGGTGCTGTGAAAAAGATAAATAAACGTAAAATAACTTTATTTCACTTTGCTTGATGTTTCAATATTTGTAAGTAAAGTACTTTCCGAGACACGGAGAGATTTTGATACATAAAGATAGTCACCGATGGGTGGACAACCGCTGCAAGTGTAGCTTAACCAAATCGATCGACCTGTGCGGCTCTTATCACTTAGCCGCAAGCCCTTCGCACAAATTACGAAGTTGTCACTTCAAAAAACTCACCCGCCCTTTTCTTCTTATCCTTCCCATTAACATCAATTCCTCGTTTTTGCTGCATCAGCCTCTTATAGTACCCATGGTAAATGTTCTCGGGGTCGAGGAACGTGAACCGCGGGTCGTTCTTAGCGCGCACGATGTCCGCGAACTCGTCTCCATTGCGGGCCACGTAAGACGCCATCTTGTCTATGACTATCTGTACATCTTCTGGAGGCATGACGATAGACAGTTTGTCTCTGCTGTCCGTTGAGGAGCTGTCGTCGTAATCTGAGGAGTAGAAACAAAAAAATCAGCTTTTCAACACATTTATGCACGATAAAATATAGGGAAAGGTAATTTTTTCCGCAATTTCCGGTTTGGTCCCAAAGATACAAGCTATTCATAATGATGAGTAAGATTTCCAGTTATTTTAATTATACCTTGTATTGGCATATCTCACTCACTACCAATATTTTTCTAAGAAATAAACTCAAATAGTTCCCTGAATACCATTAGGACAATTAATGGTGAATTTCTCGCCGGTCCTTTTTTTTTGACATATAAATTGCTGGTTCTCAACTTATTTTTAACTGACAAAAAAAGTAGGAAGTTTTTTTAAGCGATAATTTAAATACACGACTGCTATAGTCTTGAGTTAGGGTGTTTTCTTAACTGGTGACTGTTGTTCTTTAGCTATTTACTGCTAAACTCACCCATATGTTGCTGTCCGAGTCAGTGTTGTAGAACTATCAAGCTAAGTCCGGCCGAATTGAGCAAGGGTGGATTCTTGAGCTGCGTCTGTTCTTGAGCTAAGTACTGCTGGCGATAACTTATGTTGACTTACCCGACATTTCGCTGTCAGAGTCAGTGTTGTAGTTTTTCATCAAGCTAAGTCCGGTCGACTTGAGCGAGGGCGGTTTCTTGAGCTGCGACTGCTGCTCCTGCGCTAAGTACTGGTGGTAGTACGCCGCGTATTGTTGGTAGTGGGCTGAATGCGTCGGAGGGGCGGTGGGGTCTACTGGAATAGAAATGGTTATGTTAGTTTAAAGTTTTCGTTGCGTGTATTTTAACGTGATTATTTATTAATAGTCTTCAAACATGAATTTCAATCACGCTTTTGTTAGCTAAATATGAAGAAAATGTTGTTTGTGACCATGAACATTTTCGAAATAACGATTTAGACTGGCTTACAAAGTTGGGTCTGGCAGTAAGAGTCGCTAAGGGATATATTATTTGACTGTGCCCGAATATCTCCGATATCTTATCAATTCAAAACCATGTTTTAATACAGTCTTTCAGCTGCAGAATTTGGTTCATATTTAGTAAAAGTTTGATGTGTGAGCGACAGAGTTCCACAAGGTATATTTTTCCTATAACTTGGGTTGGCTCTAATGAAAATGTAAAGCTCATATCTACATCAAGTATTCAACTCACCATGACTCCCATCCGGCCCCTTCGCATACATGACCGGCGGCCTGCAGATGTCGGCGGGCGGGCGCGGCGGGGGCTCGGTCCCCGGCGGGGGCACGTCCCCGCGCGCCGCGCTGGCCACGTCCGCCTCGCCCTCGCCGCGCATCTTGCTGATCAACATCGTGTAGTCGCAGTCGGCGGACGGCTTGTAGTGTATGCTCGGGATTGCAGGGGCCTGGTAGGCAGAAAACAGATGGTAAAGTTGTATAAACTTTATGTAAGATAAATAAAGTTCAAAAATTGGTAAAATTGTTGTTTCATTTAATTTATTTAAATCCGTTTTAGGTCAATGCATGATGTAAAAAGTAAGCAAAATTCTTTCATATTTTCTGAGACGTAAATATCCTCCAATTTGGCTAAATAGATAGATATAATTTAGCTAAGTGTATTATATCTATACTTACAGATTCAATGACAGTGGATGCCAAACTTGGGTGCAAATATTCTTCATTTTCTTGTGGTTTTTCTGCAACAAAAATGTAAGTTTCAAACATTTACATCAATTGAATAAAGAGCCATACTCATTTTATAATATCAAACCAAATACAACAGAACAGCAAAAATGTCTTAATGTCATAAAACAGGGGTTCTATCTGGCAAAATCGCACCAAATATGTATCAAAGAAAAACCGAAAAACAAACATACCTTCAACAACCTCAATCTTCTTCTCGGGCCACTTCTCTGCCTTCACGAGCCCTATAAGCGCAGTATAGTAAGGGTTGAGGTTCGAGTCCCGATTGAGGAACTTGAATTGAGGGTTGTCCCCCTGCTTGGCCTTGATGAGGATCTCCATCTGAGCTCCTTGCGATGCTATGAACTTGGCTGTCTTCTCTATTATTGCGTTCTGTTTTAGGGATTCGGGCTGTAGGAATGAAAAGATAATATGTTTAGTTTGAAGAAAGTTTTACTTAGTTCTTATTTTAGATCTTTACTGAATTTTTCTGTGAGACGTTCTTGGGAGGGGAGGAAATCCTAATCACCGCGTCCGAGTTCCATCTCGTAAATTTGCACGCGCTCACGGATAAAAAACACACACTCGTATATTCACCTACCGGCGAACCAGATCCCGGCAACATACGTCATCCTCTACCTACAAGGACCAGTACCTACTATGATAGCTGGGTCATGACCGACGACGAACATTACAACAGCAACCTGATAGATCTAATGCAAGAACCAACGTCAAAACACCACAACATACTTTTGCCTTTAGTTAACCAGTACACGACAAGTGAAGAGCAAGGACAGCCCACGAAACCCCAGTCTCAAACGAACAGCCCCCAATTGGCTAGCTCATAAACACAGTATGAATAACAAGAGGGGCTCCGTCGACATAGGATGCAAGAGCGAGCGTGGTCTAGGCGAAACTAGTTCATCCTAAAATCGGGTTTGGCCGGTAACATATGCACCGTCATCAGACGTAGTCGTGGATGTCACTGGGTTCACAATACTTAGAAACCCGCCGTCTACCGCAATAAAGTACACTTGCCCAGGCCTGCGTATTGCAAGCAACTTGGAACATCCGTGGGGCTTCAAAACCGGCCAAAAAAGATAAAATAGGCGCTGAGATTTCACTTAGGGGCATTCATGTAGCCTGCATACCTACTATTGTTGATGTAGGTATGTTTCAAGTCAGTGGGGATGCCCAAATCCGAAACTGTAGGTAATACCGAAAAATACATAAAGGAGTCGATTTTGATGAAAACTAAAACTGCATCATTCGTTTTTTTTAATCAATTGCTGTAGCTAGGAATTTAACAAGTAGATTTTGTAAAAAAAAAAAACGGAATGTGTTACTGCACTGTCCAATGGTTCCGTTATTAAGGATCAAAGACTGGGAGGTAATGACACATGACAAAAAAAAAAGGTTAAATATCAGGAAGAACAAAAATAATGCAGGGCCTGTCTCAATGGACTGGGGAAAAAACCACCCTGCAAAACGCATGCAGATGCTGCACCTTTTTTTACAGGAGGAACAAAACGTCGTAAAAGATCTATTTGTACAGGTTGTGGCGTAAATAGTGGCCCACTGTAAGGATTCGATATACCAGATAATTTACTATAACATATTACAGTTTTAACCATTTTAGTAGTACTTTTTATTTAACAAAAATCACTCTTGAATTTGACGATAGAAAAAATTTTACGATACTATAAGTATAACGGAATTGGGGAACTACCAAGCGGCCTTTTTAAACAATAAATCAACACACGACCACATCTTTACGCTTAAAAGGGTCTTAGACGAAGAATGGGGCGCAGGTAAAAGAATGTATGTACTCGCCCTCGACTTAGAAAAAGCCTTTGACAACGTCGACCTCAAGTGCACTAAAAGATATCCAAAAACTTAAAAAAAAAAAAAAACACCCAACTTCCAAAAAAAACTACAAAGTGATAAATAACTTTAATTTCGGAAGTCGGTGTCGTTGGTTCTGCATTTTCGTTTATTGACACCGACTTCCGAAATTAAAGTTATTTATCACTTTGTAGTTTTTTTTGGAAGTCGGTTGTTTTTTTTTGTAAAAAGTTTTTATTTTTCACTTTTTAGTGAGAGAGTTTGTAATTTATCTAAGTTACAATAACCTAACGTCAACTGCTCATCACCTTTTACAAAATATTGCTTTTCCCGATGCTGGGACGTTAATTGTTGAGGAGTTCTCCTGGTTCTTACCAGTAGAAGTCCTCAACAACCACTTACCATAAGCATTGTGACGAGCATTGTTTAGCAACCATATTAAAGTAATCGCAATCCGTGAAATATTTATCATTAAGTAGTTCCTAGCGCCGTCTGTGGTCTTCATCATCAGCTCCACTTTACCAAATGATGATTTCCGAGGGCAAATGCTCAAGTTACTCTAAAAAATATCCAAATCGCTATAGGTTGGCCAATAAAATTTAAGGGTTTCCCTCGATTTCCCTGGGATCCCATCATCAGATCCTGACCTGATGATCATGGGACCACTTGGGAAGTATACCCTTTCAAACAAAAGAAAAAAAAATCCAAATCGGTCCATGCGTCTTCGAGAAATCGGGGAAAACACATAAAAAAAAAAAAGATTCCGACGAATTGCATCGGCGTCGAGACAACGATGAAATACCTGGGTCTCGTCCTCGACAGCCGGTGGAACTTCGTCGAGCACTTCCGACGTTTGGCTCCCAAACTGGAACGGGCCGGGGCCGCCTTCAAGCGGCTCTTGCCCAACCTGAGGGGGCCAAACGCCTCCTGCCGGAGGCTTTACGCGGGGGTCGTGCGGTCCATGGCCCTATATGGGGCCCCGGTATGGGCGCGTTCACTGCGGCGACGAGCCGCACACTTTCTGAACGCGCCCCAAAAGGTGGTAGCCGTAAGGCTTATCCGGGGATACCGCACGATCTCGGGCGAGGCGGCAAGCCTCCTTGCCGGACTGCCGCCATGGGATCTGGAGGCGATAGTCCTCGCGCGCCTGTATGAGTGGCGCGCGGAGGCACTACGCCGGGGGGAAAACCCGCTTCCGCGGCAAATCGCTGCGGAGCGGACGGACCTCCGGCGCGATCTCATGGCGACATGGAAAGAGCGACTGTCGCAACCCAGCGCAGGGCACGCCACGATAGCGGCGGTAAGGCCCCTCTTTGAGGAGTGGCTAGAGAGGCGTCACGGCGTCCTCACCTACCGCCTGACGCAGGTCCTCACCGGACACGGATGTTTCGGGAGGTTCCTGCACATCATCAGGCGGGAGGAAACGCCCGGGTGTCACCACTGCGAGGATCGCCCAGAGGACACGGTGGAGCATACGGTGGAGGCCTGCCCCGCTTGGGCGGAGCACCGCCGTGTCCTCGTAGAGGCGATCGGCAGCAGCGGCGACCTCTCGCGCCCGGCCCTGGTTCAAACCATGGTCCGGAGCGAGAGGGAGTGGGAGGCAGTCACCTCCTTCTGCGAAGCAGTCATGCTAGCGAAGGAGGTGGCGGGATGGGCGAGGGAGAGAGCCGAGAGGGCCGCCCGTCCCAGCCGCCGCGGTAGACGCCCCGGGCGTCGGGAGCCGCGTGACGACTCCCGGCCACCGTAGGCGCGGGCCTGCGGACGGCGAGTAATGGGTAGCTCGCCGTCCGATCAGGACCAGGCCCGTGCCGGACGGCGCGTATGTGTTCCACGCGCGCCTCAAAGAGCTGTCAGCAGACACGGAGGGGCCCGTTAGGGCCGAAGCCTGCCGGGGCAGCGGGATTGTCCGAAAGGGTTACCGCTGCCCCGTAACATAAAGGGCTAAGGAAGGAAAAAAACATAATAACCAGTAACCAAACATCATCAAGAACCACAGGATGCTACCTCGCACATGTTTACAGGCGCCGCGAACCACACCTGCTGCATGCAGCAATGCAGCACAAGGCCAAATGCAAAAAGGACGGCCGACCTATTTACACATGGAACGACAATTTAAAACAGGACATGAAGTACTTCGACAAGGGAATCAATTTTTGGAGGATACGGCGGAAGACAGAAATAAGATCAAGATCGCTGCTAGTGAGATTTACAAACAACCGGAAACTGATAGTAGCGAGACCTCCGACTCCGACGATGACATTGAAAACGGCAAAATCTAACACAACGTAACACAGCAGAGCCATGACATACAAATGAACCGAGAAAGCAGTGAGCCCCGCCAAAAGACTCACCGATGAAGCTCGACATGAAGCTCGACCAACCTGGCGGCAAGGTCGTTAAAAGATGCCCATCCATAGATAATAATTACCCATCTCTCCACTAGTCCAAGGCTTGCTCTAGGATGCATATCCGGTAGGCTCTTAAATCCTTCCCTATCCTACGGGCACGTCTTCCCTACCATTACCGCGCCCCCCGGTCTACTCCTTGATATGCAGTGGTCGCTGTAGCACCATGAACATGAGGCTACACAGGCTAGTGTGCAAACCTTGGGGTTCATTCGATTAATCGAATCTGGTTTCTGGGGTGGGGCATTTCATTCGTTCGTTCATTCATGAGGCAATTTTTGAGTTCCGTACCCAAAGGGCACCAACGAGACCTTATTACCTGCTCCGCTGTCCGTCCGTCACAGGGCTGTCCCTTTTGTACCATAATAGGTAGACATAGGTGTATTATACTATGGCCGCTATATCAACAAATAGTAAAATCTAAAGGGGGTCCCCATACAAGAAACGTGTACTTAGTAGTAAAGTATTAAAAAAAATGTGGTGTTAAAGACGATGATGACGGTGATGTGATGTTGGTGGTGGTGTGGTGGTACGGAACCGGGATGCTTTTTATTAAAAGCAGGTAGGACTTACATCCTAGGAACATGGCAATAGTCTTAATCGTATTCATAGTTTTTGATACCATCTCCAATTGAACCATTTTTCTATTCTATTCTATTTTTCTTTATGGCAATGGTGCCGATGTCGACAATTCTGCCAATGTCAGATGTGATATGAGAGAACCATTTTTCTTTTGTGGTAGGCAAAAGAATAGATCATTAGTTTAAATTGGAGATGGCATGTGTCACTTTTGTTTATCTTTTGAAATGTTTTTTTTCCTTCCTGTAATTGTACCTAATTATCGCAATGAAATAGTAAGAATGATATCGTCACTAAAAACGCCAATTTAACTGTTCAATGACGAATCGTTTTTTATCTTGGAAAATCAACCAATAACTGGAATTTCTTGAGGAAATAAAACTCAAAATTCTGGCGCCTCTTAGATAAAAAAAAAGATAAAAAACAGAAAAAAAGGTAAACATCTTCCCAACCCTTTTTGACAGGCGTCAGTGATGATATTACGTTATGTATTTTTTCCCCTTTATAATATTTTATTCATTTTACAATCTAGCCTATTACCTAATAAATCATTTAAATATAACTTGGGCAGATTTTTCAATAGTCAGATAACTTATATCTGAAGAATAAATATGTCAGTTTGACATAATATCCATACAAAAGCTGGCAAATCGCAATATTCCTCAGATAAAAATTATCTGACTATTGAAAAATCTGGTGTTAAACTGCTAAGTAACAGTAAAATTAAGAAATCTCCCAATAACGTCTTTATTAATCACTAACCCCCTTACTAATTATATCAGAAAGAACGTATCATATCAGATGAACACCGATTTCGATTTGACTTTCGAAAGAAGAAGACAAAGCGTTGTGTAACTATACAGACGCTATACAACGTTTTGTTAGTAAGGGGGAGGGAAGAAACTTGATCCACGTGTTCTTTATAAAAATTACACGTTACGTTATGTAATATGATATGCAAACTCACAAACACAATATCAATGGGCAGCAGCGCCCTGAACGCCGGCGTGGGAACGAAGGGTTCTTCGTCCACTTCGGCGGGCTGCGGTGGCGGCTCGGGTTCCGCGGGCGCGTCATAGTTGAACCCCACCTGCCCGTAGCCTGCTGCATGCAGGCGCTTCAATTCTTCCTCTGGGGAAAAATAAAGTTTGATAAGTCTATCTTAAATTCATTCATTGACAGACCACACACAGCTTGAACCACCCAGGGCTCTCAGCTCAGTGTGGAACATGAATAGTACCTATGTAGAATAGTGAACTTTTTGCATTAAAGGATTATTGAAAATTATTAAAATGCGTTAAATATGGAATGAAAATTAGTCATTTGAGCACAGGGCTTGTTGATGAATCAATCATGTTTTTCTAACTTTTAACAGACAGATGGATTGCTGGGCAGTGCTACTTCTTCTTTCCAAATAAAACACAAGAAAGTGGTTGATGGGGTGTGGATCTTTGTTTTTACTCCGTGGGACAGACTGACGTAATTTTGGCGTACCAGAAGTGCAGGTTCTAAGCCTAACTTAAAAGTTACTTACTTAACTTAGCGGGTAATTTGAATAAACGATTTTTATTTTGGGGAGTATGCTGTTAGGGCTTAGGTCGCCTCCTCTACAAACTGTGATTGATTAGTATGCTAAGCAGTTTTGCAAGGTTTGTAGTGAGTTCTATTTTGAGACTATAAGTATAAGTTCAAAGAAAAAAAAAAGGTACGAAAGTTCTGAAGTTTCTGTGATAATGGAACAAGAACATTCTGTTACTTTTTATTTATCACAATGTAGATAAAGTTAATGTAGTAATTTTTTATACAAAATCAAAATACATTCCTGCAGTGTAAGTACAACAGTACACAGATTGCATTGACATTGATTTTCAAATTATGTATGTGTCGCATCCGGTCGTTCGTTTGACTATTCGGAAAGCGAGCGCCATCTGGTGGCGCTGACAGAGTCTAGCCTGAGTTGGTGGGGTGCCTAGAAAAGCGAGCAGCGAGCTGGATCGTGCTCTCTTGGACTTTGGACATCGTACGAACAACATGCGCTCAGAAACTGTCCCGCGTTACGTGTCTGGTTGTGTCGTGTACCTATAATGTGTGATTTGCTGGTGTGATTAATTTATTCGTGAAATTATAATCTGATTTGAACAGCAAACGGTTTTTCTATTGCACATAAACTAACACTACCCACTGACACGCGCGCCCACATAGCTAACAAGACAAACATACCTTCTCCGTCATATGATAAACAATGTATCAAAGATCCAACAAAAGTTATTTTGTTTTCTTTTGTAAGAAAACAAAAATAGCTTATCACTAGCAAATACAGTAGGTAACAAAATAAATCTCACTACAAACCTTTCAAAACTGTTTAGCATACTATTTTTTTTTTTTAAGATGGTCTCATAATTTGTTTCTGTGATAATGGAACAAGAACTTCAACATGCATGATAAACAATGTTTCAGAGATACAATAAAAGTAATGTGCTTTGATTAAGTTTCAGTATCTGTTTGTTTTGCCCGTGGCTAACAGCCGCACAGGTCGGTCGATCAGGGTAAGCTACGCTTGCCGCGGTTGGTCTGTGGATGGGTGACCATCTTTACATACCGAGATCCTTCCGTGCCTCGGTAAGCACGTTAAGCCGTTGCGTTGGTCCTATCATTCGTGAATCTTTGACAGTCGTGACTTTCGGGCTTCTGACTACCCAGTCAGTAACCCAAAAGTCTGACAACCAGTCTTACCAAGGGGTATCGTATTACCCAGTAACTGGGTTGTGGAAGTCAGATAGGCAGTCGCTCCATGTAAAATACTGGTATGCAAACGATATTACAAATTATGCATTAACAGTACTTAATTTATTTGACACAAACATCATAAAATAAACATACCTTTATACATTTCCTCTTCATCTTCATCGGTATGCAGCGCACGGTATCTCTCCTCGTCACATAGCTGTTCCACGTCCAGCTCTCCTCGAGTAAGTTCCACCCGCCAGTCGTAGCCTCCCGGCGGTGCTTCTAGCCTGGCCAGGTCGTGCAGGGCTCCCCGTGCATCGTACCTGTCCAGATAATATTACCTTGCATTATTGGTATGTTTAAATGGTTAGAATAAGCCAGAATCATTTCATGGTTTAAGAACCATTTTGCGGTAGATGTTTTTATTTGATGGTCGGAGACATATTCTGGGTGTAAATTTAGGTGTTTGTAATACTGTTTTAACCAGATGTTGAAGTAAGCAAGGAGGTGCTCTTTGGTTAAACTTATTATAATTGTTGTACTATGTTTAATGCATTTCAGTCAACATATTCTATTTATAGTTTAATTATAAAGCAGATCCTTCCTTATATATTTTTCTTTCCTTATATCACGCACTTTATTCTAGATATTTTGTGTAATCTTCAAAAGCTTATAAACAATAAGTATACCAGTTTCAAACTTTACAAATCTCCTAAGATTTAATAGACACTTGTGTTAGTAATAAGCCAATAGTTAATTTAAACAATAAAAGTAAAACAAAGTGATTTTGAATATAATACAATGATAACAAATGGGATGTTACATCAATACCCTACAATTCTCTTTACTTCTATATCTAGCATAATATAAAGTCTAAAATCAACATTATCAGCTTGTAAGAACATAGAAGAGAAACTTTCTTTAGGGTTTGTTTGGATGTCTCAGAATCGAAGGGATCTCTAACCTATTATAACACCTGGATTTTAAAATACATACTCAAGTGAACCGTTGCAGGTTATACATACCACCGGCGGGTGTCACCATAACATTACTCGATGCCACAAGCACCTGAGGCGCCCGACGCTCGATCTTCTTACACAGGACTTCGTACAAACATTCTCTGCGAAATACTTAAAGGTCTTCCGAAAATTTATTTTTTTCTGATACATAACTATCTTTGTAGGTTTATAGCGCCACAGTTAGCAGTCTTATAGTAAAAAACTGGTCGAACCTGTCGATCTTCAACGTTTCATCCCCCATCCACGGAATGAGGTGTTTGCCTTGGTCAATGTGAAGGGCTTTATCATCGTCCCTGAACAATTTGCACGAGTAGCCGAACACGAATAGGTCTTCTTTCTTCTCCTTGAAATCACTCTTTCTTAATATACCGGACTCTTGACTTCCAGTCCACTTCAGAGACATTTTTACAAAATTAGAAAATTATCAACACATAAAACTCATGCCGAAGGAGCAACATGATAAGAAACGTTCAGAAATGGTTTATCTAATCAAATGTCAGTAGGACAGTAACAGCTTAATGGCTTCTCATTTCAGGAATTTGGTTTGCGTACGCACCTACAGTATTTAAACATTGGGTATAGGGTGCAATATCAACCAATAATTATTTATTTAATTTCTGTTCTTAAGTTTTTCTCTCATAAAAATAGAGAATTTTATAAAATATTTAATCAATGTTGTTTTTGATTTCTGAACGTATTTGTAGAGCCGAGGGTCCGAGGTAGTGATGTTCAAATCCGCTTTAAACTAAAATCGTGTTATAGACTATAAACTATATTTTTCTAGCGCGTTGTTTTATACGCTATCATTATAACACGTTATTACAAAACTTGGCCGCAGTCTGAACGCGGAGACATTATCATTTTATCTGGCAACACGCTAGTTATCTCGCAACGCGCTGTACACGAAAGAATATAATAATATCTCATGAAGCGTTATAGATCAATGAACTTTCCTTCATACTTTCCAGGCTTAGGACTGTCTATAATAAAATTGATAAAATTTTATTATAAAAGTTTTATGAGACAATTATTATTTATTATAGGCGTATTTACTAAAACTTATTTACAAATCACTATCCACAGTTTCACTTTGTCACACAGTAACATCCTACCTATTCACAATTATTAAAAACGAACACACAATATTTACAATAGCACGACGAATGTATGTACGAAACATGAGAATTATTAAAGTATTTACAATTACAGTACTGTAGTACTAATAAGTTGCACAGCAATAAAATTATTATTTAGAAAAAAACGTGCGAGGGCCGTGTTTGTTTACAAAACAACGCGTACGTAATAATAACAGGTACCGCGAGCTAACCGGCCGACTGCCGCCCGAGTTCACACGACTTCGCCCGAGTGCCCCGACGCGCTGTGACGCTGTGAGTGAGACTAGTGAGACTATAAAAGTTATAAAACTATAATGCTATCCCGCTCTAGCCTCGCTGTGTACGTTTAGAATATGAGACGCCTAGTTTGTTGAGACGTTATATTTCTAGCGCGAAGTCAGAGTCGGGACAACAAACGCTAGATGCTATAAATAAATAGCGTGCTATTTTTTGACGCTATACGTTTTATTAACCACCACTAGTCCGAGGCCCGATGGTCCGATGCCAAAACAGCCAAAACAGATAAAAAAATAATGTAATGTTCGAAAATCATGATAAGAAGGAATTGAGGCTATTTTATGTAAAAAAATCCACAATCACAAATAATCACAATACATATGCACTGTGCATGTGAACAACTGCAATATGTTATTGTTAAGATTAAATAGGTATAAAACTGTATTTTTTACATGTTGTCAACAGACTTAATCAACTTGTAAAAAAATCCACAAGAATCACATGTGCATGTGAACAACTGCAATTAGTATAAATTGATAAGATTTATTCGTTTCCATGTTGTCAACAAATCTAAAATTGCAACAGTTTGATAAAAATTGAATACAAATTGCCAATCATAAAACAAAACTTTCAAAATCATATTACAGCTCATTAACGGGCTTAATAATTTAGGTTTAAATTGAGCATTCCGTAGCTTAAAAATCCCCTATAAGTTGAATCTTCCTTGGTTACTTTCCATACCACAAAGAACGCCGTTTTTCTAAAAAAAACTAAACAATGGCAACTGGATATAACTCGAACAAATTACGGATGCCAGAAATCACTCAATAACGCGCTGCAGTATAGCACATTGAAAATGGTCGTATTATATACGTTTCAAAAGGCATATGGCGGACGTTTTATATATTTTTGCATCGAAAACTGATAAAATCTTTTAGTTATGAGTATCTTGTGACCGCTAGAGCGTATTTGTTAAAAATTAGATGATAAACGTTAGTTTGTAATGTGTAAATAAGTCTATTATATCTAGAGTCTTATAAATATTGATAGTATTTTCGTGCGTGGACGTTTTGATCCGTATTGTTGAAAAACGAAAAGTCTGTGATATAAACAATACATAGGTGATAGATTAATTTCCTGAACAATTTTGTATATATTGTAAAGTTGTTATAGAATTTTAGCGAAAGTAATATATTGCGAGAAGACTGAGTAACTGAGTGGAGGATTTGCGAGCTATGTCAGCTGTGAACCTATTGTCTTCCTTGAGGGAGAAACCGACCGACGAAAACCCGGATGATGGCTCGAACCCCGAAGGTAAGTTACCAACACACACCTTTTCTTATATTTTGTACATATACCTTCATTGGTGCATTATCGTCGTCAAAGATCTCTAAATAAGCAGTTTACAAAACATTGACCCTGATTTCTTCAGTTTTCTAAAGGTTTTGTTGATGCTTTGCAGGTACCGTTACCAATTGGTGGTTGTACAACCTTATGAAGTTGTCAACTCTTTGTATTTACTGCATTTAATAAACAAATCTTGCAAGTTTTTATGTAGGTCACAAGCACAGTAAGATCTAATGTTTAGTTCACTATTTTTGAACTCCAATAATTTTTGCGTAAGGTCTACTCTTGGTACTCTAAACCAATAAGGTTCTCTATCTAGCTTTTAGTATTAGAACAGGCACATCTTTCTAAGTATGACTTCTATTGGATCACCCATGTTAATTGCATTAGAAGAGTCTGCTAATGTTGTGTTTTGCAAATTGTTTGCATTGTAGGTGATTTTATCTAGTCATAAGTGGCTTAAAATAATTAACAAAAGGTGATTGTTATTATCATATCATGGTTATCATAATCTCCATAGATTATGATAACCATGACCTTTCTTCTTAGCTTCCATAAGCTTGTCATAAATATTCAATTTCTTGATTGACTTTTAAGAAGGTTGGAAGGATTGAAAGTTTATCATAGTTTCTAGTTATAACTAATATTCCTTTTATTGAGACCATTTCAGCAGGATATGCAATAAGTATTGTCCTAAGAAGGTTGCATGTACCATATTAGAACAATACTTTAGTTTGTTATCATCTTTGTCGCAATGGATGGATTTCAGAGTATCTGAACTGTGAAAAATTAAATTACGGTTATAATTTCTTTTTTATTTGTTTATCTATCTGGAAAAACGATGTTTATTTTTCCATTTTACATAAGACACATCCTCTGAAAAACAATTGTATTAGCAAGACAAATGTACCAATTTGTTGTTGATGACAAAACATGTAAATGCATGATGTGTACAAAAACTGTTTTGATGTTTACCACTTCAAGCGTCACCAAGGTACTAGTGTACCCTTAACTGTAGACTGATTAGTAAACCAGAATTTTAAGTATACATTCCTAAGGACAAAAGGAATTGAACTCGGGATGTAACATAGCTACTATTTTCATATAGCGTCTGGCTTTGTATGTAAATTTTGTGGGTGAACCTACAAAAACAAATGACTGTTGTGAGCTGGGCAGGTTATTTAATAATAACTTGTCAGTTATTCTGTATTGTTATGACTTAAACCTGTTCATAATTTTGTGAATTAATTAAGACACTTCAATAGCATTTCTCAAAGACTCAATTTGACTTTCACTTTGCCAGAGCCAAGGTACTTAAAAGATTTTCACAAGATCTAGTCAGTCAGGATCTCCATGTGTGTAAATATTTTAAATGCCTATTTAGTGCTCAATATTATTATGTAAAAAAAATTAGACTGGATTTGGGAAGTGAATCAACACAGTAAAATGGTTACACCACTATTGCACTGTTTAGTTTGTCATTGCGGTCTTGTTGAAATCAATTTTAAACAAGCGTGTTAATCTCACTTCTGACTAAACTTTTCCTAACATTATGCCATTTCTTTCAAGTTTGTACAAAGGAGGCCTTGTTGGCCTCCTTTGTGCTTGCTTCCTGTAAACAAAAACGAATTGTGTTGCTGACCAATTTTAGCATTTTTTAATGTCAAACTGGTCATATAAATAGATTCATAAGCTAATTTTACCTGTGATAGCTACTTCCATATTGGACGGCCTACTATGCAATGCTATGAGGTCTTTGCTTCGTTATTGGTAATGATACAAGAGTCTCAAATTATAGGAATTGGCCGAAAGATCTAAAAATCAAATTACCTTACCAATTTAAACAATTATGTACTTTTAACTTCATGCATGTGCATAATTAGCCAATATTAATTGCCTTAGGGCGCATTCAACCAACCTTTTATACCTAGAATAATTCTTATCCTGAGAATAACTATTGAATTTTTGACAGTTAGTTCATAGTTCCATACTAGAACTGTCAGTCGTCAATTTTATTCCAAGAATAAAAGTTATCTGACTTTGGTAAAATCAGCCCTTAATTACAAGGATTTTTCTCATGCAGTGTATGAGATAAGTATTGTTATTGGTGTCCTATTATGCATTTATTATTCATTTTATTATTATCAACAAGTTATAAACATTTTGCAATAATAATAGTCCTACTATGGTTTGCAGTAAAGTCTAAACATTGGCCTGAAACCCTCGGCTGTTTTTAAAGAACTCAGCTCAACTTATTAAAATATTCATGTACACATAACCCACTTAAAAAAAGATAGAAGTGCACAAAAAGGTACTGCTTATTTCGACAGAACTGTCTTCCAGCAGACCAGCAAGAGTTTAATGAGAAACATAAACACAGAGTGTAAAAAGTCTAATAAAGGCAAAGGTTTATTTCCTATAAACAGCTGAGAGTACTTAATTTTTTTGGCTGTACAATCTGGTAAAAATATTTGAGAGCATGTAGGGCCTCGGACAAGAATAAATGAATAAAACTTCTTGAATAGATGCATCAAACTGTACAGCAAAACTAAAAGCATTTTGTACTGGCACAAGACTATTACTTAGGGTACATTTATAAGTTAATAGCAGCGCCCCACGGTTTCAGCCGCGTTAGTTTCGATCACGTGGGAATATCTCGATAAAAAGTATCCTATGAATCCTGGTTATAAAGTATCTGTCCAAATCCGTTTAGTAGTTTTTGCGTGATTGAGTAACAAACATCCAAATATCTTCACAAATAAGTTGTCAAAAGTTGAAACTACTGTTACACATACTTATCACACTGTGGGACCAGTAAGCTGTTCCCAGATATATTGGCAGTTTTGGTAGCGAGCAACAGTATCATAGTATAGTAACAAGTAACAACAATATTCCCTTTGGCTAACAAAGCCTTTTTTAGCTTCCTTGAAAAGGCTGCTAACAAATTTGCCAATATTTCCGGGAATCTGTGTTCGACTATTATTTGCGAAAAAGGGATTTAAATTTCGGCCAGCCATGACTTAATACCCCCCAACGTTGTAAACTTCTCTATGATTGCATGCGTACACTGTACAGACCGATTCAAACTATGGCGGCTCGGAACATGTGAGGCGAGTCGTTGCGCAGCCCAGTAACAAATTCACGTGTCAGCGGGGGTGAGGGGTGAGGTATTGTGCAGTAAGTAGCGCACTTCAGAGCTGCCATAAAGTTTGAATCTGGCTGTATATATTGCTCGCTTTTTCCCGCGGCTTCGCCCGCACGTAGGTCGGAAAATATCTCACGAGAACGTATCAGGTTATGTTATGGTCTATCCGTTTGCCAAATTTCAGCCGATAAGGCGTGAACAAGTAACAAACAGACAGAGTTACTTTCGTATTTATAATGTTTTTTAAGGATTGAATAATGCATAAGGGTGGTTATTATGGATAGTGAACGCGCCGTTAGTTCGTAGTGTAAAAGCTCTTATAATTACAAATTCTTTATGGCATTATTATAACAGAAAGGTGGAGGAGTTATTACACCGTTGACACAAACTATTTATTATCATACTTGCAACATTGTCGTCAGGACTGTACGTACAAACAATGCGATGCAGCGGTACACGCGCGATTTTACGTGTTATTAAAAAAAAACCAGCTCCCTTGTTGTTTTTTATTGGCATTGGGATTTTTGCGTCCTGGGCGAAAATGATTTTGTTTATGAATGTATCCGATAATATTCGAATCGATTTCATTTTAGGGTTCCGTATCTCAAAAGGAAAAACGGAACCCTTATAAGATCACTTCGTTGTCCGTCTGTCTGATGACTGTCCGTCTGTCAAGATCCTTTTTTTTTTGAGTAGGTATTCGTAGGTAACGAAATAGGTGCCTATCTACCTGTCGCAATGAATTACAACTTGCGCAGTTTTCACTGGTTCCTTCTGGGGTAATGGACGTGCAGCTTAATGTCGCTGAATTTGTTACCGTTAGTCACCTGTCCGTCTCTATTTCACGGCTGCATATTTCTATGCATAGCGGAATGTCCGAAACAGACAGTTAAGATCGATCTTCCGATTTGGCAGCCTTGGAATAAGTGGAATGGATCGCAGGAGAAATATCAGCTAGCTTATTTAATTTTCTACATACAGACAGATTTACCGTTAATAGGTACACACGGTTACACATCAAGCTATACATTTCCAGTTTTAGCTGACCTCGCATTGCATAGCTTGATGTGTAGCCGTGTGTACCAAAGATCAGTTTAGTTATTGATTAATTATACAAACGCAACATTGGTATAAATATCGCGTCGAAATGGCATCGAAGAAAATAGAAAGGTTTTTTTTATTAGTCGACTCTGTCCCAGTGTGCTGGGCAAAGGCCTCTCTCAAATTCTTCCAGGTAAGTACCTAACTATTCTTTTCCTGGGCCGCCTCGAACAAGCCGTATAACATTGATAAGTATGGTCTACCTAACTGAATAAATTCTAAATTTCTAATATCCATTATCTAAACTACTTATCTACTACCTTAGCAGAGTTAATATGGAAATTAGAACAAATACATACATATTTATTGCAAAACTTTTTCACTACACCTAGTTGTTTACAATACCATCAATTTATCTGATATTTCAATATGAATACTGTCGCCGTTCCATGCAAATTCAACCGGGTGCGTGATATGGCAGCTATCGTGGCACGAAAAAGGATTTATTTAACGAAGTTTATACGAATTATAGGAAAAGTTTGCTAACTTGTGACAGCTTATCAAAATGCTAATTTTCTGTGCAAGTTTTTATAAGGTTTTATGCCACCAGTCCTGCCAAGTCCTATGTACCTACTTTGAATCGCAAGGAAAATGTCACCTGCCTACTGACAGGATCGCATCAAGATTCGGTTTACAAAACGTTATGCGAAAAATAAACGATGAAATAATTTTCTAAATAAACCGAAGGATCTGTTTATTCGTAAAAGATCCTCTGTATTTTCCATAGGACACTATTAAAGTGATTGCGTTGCGCAAGTCGATCCGGTCAGCCCTTAAAGTTTTGTATGCAGGGGTAAATATTGCAGGGTGGATCAAGGTCAATTTTGCCGTTCCCCCTGATTGTGCACAGTGCATAGCTCTCAATATGCACCCGTCCGTTGCAATATTTCATCAGTTGAGATAGGTGATTTAATGGCGTCCGGCGTCGCCGTTTTCTGGTTTTAATAATAATAAAGTCTGGTTAGGTGTTTGCAAAATTCTCCTCTCTAGATTCCTTAATAGTCACTTGGTATTTAAGTGAACATATGAAAAAGTTTCGTTCAGCGCTTCCTGAAATAAGCCCAAAAAATCGACAGACGCGGGGCGTTGACTGAACCATAAAATAAATTGTGATGAAGAACTGATACTTACGTTGTGAAGTGACAATGTGGTGTAAAAAATTCATACAGTGGCATTTGACAAAGTTCCAAGCCGACAGACATGGAAATAAGGCTAGTATGTTGAGAGTTGATAAAAAATCGAAAATCAATAAATCGATTAAGACTGCGTCGACCAAACGCCGACCGCGCAGTGGCGCCCTCGTCGATTGTTTGGTTATTTCTTTCATTTTAGAATGAAAATGCCGAAATGTGATCTACAAGATTATTATTACAATAATATTATTACAAACGGTAGTTTTAAATTGTTTAGTTTTATTATAATCCTTAAAACTGAAAATAGTGGCCACTATTATGAACCTCCTCCTTTTTTTTAATTCGGTTAAAAAAAGAAAATCGTAGGTACCTACCAACGAAATCAATAGCTTATCATCTCACTTGCAGATAGCATTTTTATAAATTTTCTTATCATAATATTTACGAAAGAAAACACGATGTTTGTCATTTCGTTTTGTTTACGATGTTTTCAAATCGTAATTTTGAGTAGCGCTTCAATAATATTTATGGTCTTATTTCTTTATTTATCAATTTTATAAGTCATAACGCGCTGGTAATGATATGAAGAAATAAAATGTAGGGGTTTTCGCATAATTGGCTCAATGACTAGCCGCCAGTGTGTAGTTGTAGCAAATATACAAGTTCAAACACATCAGCACAGTTCTTAATTTCTAGTGTTAATGGAGAGTACCTAACACAAAAGAATTGAAGTTCAAAATAATAATCCAACTTGCTCTATAGGTTTCAGTTCAGCAGTTCAGCACCCATTGAATTACAGACAAACATACGATGCTTATTTTGATGGGCAAGAAAAAAGTTACATTGATAAAAAAAAATAATTAAGTAGTCTGCAAATGATACACCTCATTTTGCATCACAGTTTGTTTCGAGAAGTTTCGACCTTCATAATCCTTTACTTGTGATTATACGTAATTCTGTTTACATTTTAAAGTCGAAAGTATTTCCGTATTCGCAAACTATACTGTTTCCGTAACAACAACAAACAAAAACCGCATTGCAGACGCTCTGCAGGATATTATGACGCTTGAACTAATATCCATACGAAAATGGAAGCGACAATTAATTTATATTGAATTGAAAGTTTTGATAAAAAACATCATGTAGGACGATATAATTGCAAAAACGCTTCAAACATAGGTACCATCCTTGTGAATGTTGTTTGAGACATTATTTACCCCTCTTTGTTCGTTTGCCGTTACGATTTGAACCAATATTATAGTTCTAGAACACCTTTTATTAAAAGAGTGTAAGGTAGTTTTGAAAAAATAAATAAGACATCTTCCTTGATCGCGATCTTGCGAAAAATATTCAAATGTTGAGGGTAGTCTAATTTCGTCGAGTACTCGACGCCCGTCAATTTGAATCAGTCTTTGAGACGTGTTCGTGTGTTCCGTGTCGTTTGTGAAAATCCGTGATTTTCCACTTTTTCCATCTCTATGACTGTACTCTTCTTTTACCGTGGTAGGAAATATTACGTCGGTTACACGTAGATGACCCCGCGTTCTGCGCAACCGTCTCTCTGACAAACCCCTAGTTTTAGCGTTTTAGTGAGCTTAGGTATTTGTTTACTTGTTTAGTGTTTTATATATTATTTTATTTTTTACAATCGTTAATCTTATTTATTTTATCGTTAGGCTAAGTTTTAGTTAGGTTATTTTTTACGACGCCATTTTGTGTTGTCGCGTCATCAGTGTGATGACTGATATGGTTAGTAAGGAGTCTGCGCCGCCGGTAGGTGAGGTGCTAAAGAAGGGGCGTCGTAGGACGCGCAGGGCCGGCAGTCGGGCCGCCAGGGGTCGCGCGCGAACCTCCTCGGCCACGCTAGCCGCTGTAACAGCTACTATCATCCTCGAGAAGACAAGTTCCCCTGCAAAGTGCGCGGTGCACGCGTTTCTGCTCAAGTATCAGAGTGCGATGAGGAAGATTCCCGCTCAGCTGCCTCCGAAGGTCCACGCTGGTCCGCCCACCAAGAGGGTGAAACGCGTGTCTTGGCGTAAGTTATGTCATTTCGTTTTGTTAAATGTATAACCTCGAATTTTAATGACTTCAGAAAAAGGACCAAATTGATTTATTAAAGACAAGTCTGGAAAATGTCAAACAGCTAAATTGTTTTCCGATAGCCACTAGTAGTGGTTCGATTAGACTTGGAGATTGGTTGGATCGAGAATGGTGGAGTGGCGCGGTCGGATGCGAATATCCCGCCCTCGTGTGAAAGTGACGGTCATTTAGCCGATACGTACGTCTATATTACCAACTTCGTTCGATCACGCTATCGTCTTTTTACAAAATTTGTGTCGTTATTAATTTTTTAATAGTCATTATTTTGCTTCTGCTTATCTTGTTTGGATAATGAGATTGTGAATATGGAAATGACATTTAAAAAGAACGCGTTATTAAAATAACAAGTTTCATCATCATCATCATTTCAGCCGCAAGACGTCTATGCTGGACATAGCCCCCCCTCCCCCCCAAGCACCTCCACCTCGACCGCTTCTGTGCTTCTCGCATTCAACGGGACAAAAAACAAACAAACTAACATGTTTAGGTTAAACAATTTAATTAGTAACTTGGCTTGTCGCTAAATGCCATAAAATAAGCTGTTTGCTAAACATTGCCTATAATATACTTCCTTCGTATTTTTATGTAGAAACCAATAAATACCTACTAATCTAATGTGACATGCATTCTCCAGATCCAGACAATGAGAAAATTGGTACTCGCTACAGAAATGAAACCTGCATTGATTTTAGGATACATCATTTGATCATATAAAATACTGTGGAACGTTCTTTCGAATATGCCTTTACGGATTTAACCATACTAAGTACTTATGTTTGTTGAAACGTATATTCAGAAAAATCAATACCAGTAACAAATGTTTACAAAATAGCTCCCTCGCGTCTGTCAGTCTGTACGTTCGGGTTTATCTCGGAAAATGCCGGATGAAAATTGTAACACTTTAAGCCAAAGTTAAAAATCGCTCGTGAATTTTAATGAGTCAATAGATTAGCTTTAGAATTTATCGGATAAAGATTCTTCTGTTCACTAGTATACCTAATGATATTTAAAATTGTAGATTCACGACAGTATAAACTCAGGAATTGACAAAATTATACGTTAATTAATGTCGGGACTACTTCTAGTTTATAACCTTGAGTCATCCATGTAATATATAGTTCTGTCGCACAACTTGCACGGCTCATTAGAATAATTGCACAAGAAAATATATTTACGTGCAGCGAAATGTGGAGGTGCTCTTAGCGACCATGTTAAATATAGAGCATTGTTGTCGTCTATTTGAGTGCACAGGCCGGGTTATATCAGGTGGTAACTGGCGGCTACCCAAGCCTTTCCTTTAATACTATCATTTATTTTATAATTAATGCCAATAGTGTTCAGTCAATCCTCGCTGTGCATAGCGCCAACATTTATTTCGTGCTCTGAAAACGAAAAACATGTTTTGTCACAATTCTAAGGTGTAAATAGGACGGCTCGTATTCCTAAATATATTTGTAGTAGACAGACTGACCCGATTATGTTTCACTTAGTCATAGACTCTGTGCAGACATCAAAGTGTTCATCATTTAACGATGCGTAAAACCGTCTTTACTACATATTTTTGCCAGATGCTATAGGAAAATCATTATTACAAGTCCTTAAAAGGGGAAAGCAAAATATCGTGAGGAAACGGGCCTGTCCGAGAACCAAAAATTCGAAGACTTGTGACTTCTACCAACCCGCATTGGGCCCGCGTGGTGCATTACGCATTTACGGCCCACTCCCTCTCACAGAGAGGAGGCCTATGTCCCAGCAAATTGAAAATTATAGGCTGATTATGCTGTTTTAGAGAGTATGAGAATCCCTGGTAAGGTTCATAAAGTATGATTAGGAAATCTTTCGTTAGCTGCTGCCTAGGGTGGTCTTCTAAGACCACAGTCAACGAAAGAATGGCAGATAGACACTAGGAGGCAAGATTTTATACTTTATCAGATACCTTCTAATTGACCGACAGTTTCAAGTAGCGATTTGGCAGCCAATGAGACTCTTCAACGTTGCGGCATACGTTAGCGTATTTTCTATCGCTCGTTAGACAAATCGGTCCGTGAAAGTAGTTAGTAATCCATTATTAGCCATTGAAAGTACGCCAATGTGTACCATTGTGTATACGTATGTAATTTATACAAAAGCGGTGGACATTTCGGAACTAATAGTAATATTGGAACGAATTTTTGAACATAAACAATGTTTGTATTGTTACACTGTCGAGCAAATTGAAATACACGGTTGGACGTTCGTTTCGTTGTTATTTGATTATTTATTTTTATTGTTTTCATGCTCGATTTATAAAGCAAAAAGATCACACTTATATTATGGAAAGGGTTCTTTTATAATAACAAGTTTCATGAATATAGCATTATAAATTTATTCAATTTACAGTTAATAATTGTTTGACTTCTAGAGCAAATATGTTGACCTCTAGCTGTATTTTTTTGCACGTTATAGTATTTTTGTAATGTAAATTAGAATGTTGTTTTGAATGTTATCAATGTTAAATTAAATCAGTGACTGACTTTATAAAGATCTAAAGACTAAAAATAGAAATATCATCTCTTCACGGGGGGAACTGCTCCTATGACTCATAGGAGCAGTGCCCACTGTGAAGAGATTATATTAAAGAGATCATCCCTATGATACATATAACTTTCTGAGGAGTCAGGTCCACACTGACCTCTTGACATGATTGTTTGTAACTTTGTACAGTCAGCGACATAAGTTAGTTAACTATACCAGTCCAAAGTTTCAGCATATATACATAGGTACAAACGGGGTGAATCGAGGCGAAACTTTAAAATGGATTTTAAGTTTGAATATAATATTTTTTGTTGCCAACAAGGGCACTTAATCGTTAATTATTATACAGCTAACTATTAAAGTCCTTTTTGGTAACACACCATATTATTTCAATGTTAAGATCCCTTTAAAGTTTCGTACCGATTTACCTCTGCATCCCTATTCACCCCGTTTGGCGGTAGGTACGTACCCTACAATATAGCAAATTATTGCCTGCTTTTAACTGAGATTAGAGAATACTTTAATAGCCTACAACAATAATTTTTATTATATTCTACGATATACTGAACGAGTTATTAAAATTTCGAAATGATCAGCGAATTTTGTCCCAAAGTATATTTGATACCTATTTAAATAAACTGCAGTCAACATTTTTAATTTATTACAGCTTAAATTGTCTATACTTACTTATAGTTTTTTTAGTTGTGGATCTTTGACAGTCGTTACGGGTCGTCAGAAGCTCGAAAGTCTGACAACCAGTCTTACCAAAGGGTATTCGTATTACCCAATAATTGGGTTGTGGAGGCAGTCGATCCATATAAAATACTGGTATTCAGCTGCCCGCTGTTCCGGTTAGAATGGAAGCCGACCCCAACATAGTTGGGAAAAGGCTAGGCAGATGATGATGATGACTTATAGTTTTGTTTAGTACCAAACGTTCCTTGTTGTAATTACTCCATAAGGTACCTACTTATTATGTATGCCCCATTGAATGAACTATTGGATTAAACTTAATTTGCGTACGAGGTACACTCAAGGTCACTTGCTGACGAGGGGATAGAATAAGGGCACGGGGACATAATAAGGGAACGCACACATTGGTAATAGTAATACATAAACTATCTACACGCACACAACGTTAGCACTCATTGAATCGTTGAAGCAAATGTGTGAAATATAATTTCACGCCTGTATGCCAAGATATGGTCGGCAGATGTATATGTATATCAATATTTTGCCAGGCTACTACTTAGTTTAGAATTTTCTGATGGAACAGCCTCACTTAGCCGGACAACAGCCAGGCAACTAATGGGACGGTGTGTAAAACTTAATCTACATCCAAACCAGGACTCCAGGAATGGCCCACTGTTATGTTACACATAAATTAATTCGAGGCTTCTACATGTTGCCAGCAAAATATCATGTTGGTTACTCGTAACAGAAAACAGCCTACTGAAACAATATTGGGCAACTTTTTTTTCCCATGAATTTTATTTATTTATGTAGACACACAATCACTTATAAACATTTACCCCTTTATTCATAAACATTGCTTAAAGATAAGTAATGATTAGCGACTGTTTAACCAGTCTTATTGGATGTTTGAGAACGTCTCTTAACTTATCATTGTTTTTACAAATAAACCCCATGATATGTAAGAATATACCACCTAACCTAACTACCGACTTTACCTTTATTCTTATGTACTTCTGTTTCCCAGGTGAGGACAACGTGTTGTCGGGCGGCGGGGGCGGAGACCCGGCCGTCCTGGCGGTGGGCCCGGCCCGCAAGACGCTGCAGTACACCCGGGACCAACTCATGCGCCTGCGCAACTCGCCGCTCGTCAAGCGCAACTTGGAGAACGCGTTCGCGAACTGTGAAGCGCTTGCACTGTAAGTACTTAAAGAATGTGTGATCTATTGACGGCTTTCATCTCTTGGATAAATGTAGATAAAGACCACATATCGCATGGATGGACTGTGTGAAAGATGATATGGCTAGAAAGGGGGGTGTCTACCGATATGACGCCTAAAAGACAAAAAAAAAAGAAAAAGACATGTTCCACCGACCCCAAATAAATTGGGATGAGAATAAGAGAACGATGATGATAATGACCACGCATCGGGCGATGTGGGGTAACCTGCATGTACTAGAATAAAAAAAGAAAACGAAGACTTGTGACGTCCACCAACCCGCCCTGGACCTATGTGGTAGATTACGGCTGCTAAACTAAGCTGTAAATTTCGGTATACCGCCGTTTACCCGAATTTTATTTGCCCTAATATCATTTGCCATAATAGTCAACAGCCATAATATCATACGACATAATACTCATTTGCCCTACTCTCATTTGCCATATTAGTCACGTGCCAGAATCATTGTTTCCCATAAAGTCACTTACCATAACATCATTTGTCATAATCATTGTAAGCCCTAATTATCACATGCCCTAATTATCACATGCCATAATTATGATATGCCATAACATAATTTGCCATCGACATCGGGTGTGTAACGGTTGTTTATATCAAGAGAAATTGGATGCAATTGGGACTTTAGGGCACCCCGACTCGGACAGGTTAGGTTAGAAGGGGATGGCGGGGTCGTGTGAGCGAGCGAAGCGAGCGAATAGACCCCGCCCGCCATCGCCTTCGTGGTTATTTTTTTATAAACCACACAGAAGTAGGAGCCCCGCGCGCGTCGACCTAGCCCACCATCAACCATGAATAAATAAGTTTATTATTTGTCTAATACTTGTTATGCCATTTAAATATTATGCCATTTAAAAATTATGTCTAATAATTATTATAGCACATAAAAACAAGGCAAACAATACTTATGGCATTCGTATCTTATGGTATCTAAAATTCGGGCAATTAAAAGTATGTCATATGTCTTTTAGGGCAAATGAAACATTCGGGCAATTGAAATTCGGGTAAATGAAATTCGGGAAAATGATGATTATGGCATATAATCTTCGGGCAAACAATAGACAACCGTAAATTTCTATTGTTTTTTTAGCTTTAAGTATTATTTCTTATGGCCGTATCAGTACAATATTCTGCTTTCCATCGGATTATTTTGTCAATCTATCAACCAAACTATAAACAGCAATAGCGTAACGATTTAGGCGCCAGACAAGCGACCGCCAGGACCTAAGTTCGCGTCCCTTTCGTTGAACTATGCAACGATTCCTTCTCACATAAGCTCTATTGGCTTTGTGAAAAGTTCACCCCGAACTTGAATATTAGTAATTTGAAATACATATTACAGATTACTAGTAATATATTCTTCATTCGTTTGTAGTGAAAGTTAGTTCATTGCTTGGTTAAGGGATATTTTCATAAATAGGGGTTAAATAATGGCCTAGAACAAAATTGCAGACACCAGGGGATGCACGTAAAACTTTAACGTGCATTCTCAATGTTTTAGTTTAAACATTTACATTTATAATATACATAACATAATGAACCTAATATAATGTTCCCATTTTGAGAGGGAGTGGGCCATAATCCACCACGCGGGGCCAATGCGGGTCGGTAGAGGTCACCACATGGTGACATCTACCGACCCGCATTGGCCCCGCGTCGAAGTTTTGGGTCTAGGACATACCGGTTTCCTTACAATGTTTTCCTTCACCGTTTTTAGAGCAGCGGTGGTCACATTTATAATTAGTATTTTTATTGCTTCTTGCAAAACACTGGGGGCCTAAAAAGGCCACTTTAGCAGAATCATAAAATAATTCATATATTCGGAGATTTGTAAAATGCTATAAGTACACCTCTGCCTAACCCTTCAGGGATATAGGTGTGAAACTGTCAAACAAATGAATTGCGTGATATGAATTGTTTTATGATTCTGCCAAAGTGGCCTTTTTTTGGCCCCTGATTTCTGTTTCTATGCTTCTTTCATGCAGTAACTATGGCTCCTCTTAAAGTGTTTGTCACTAACTATTAATTACAAAATTAAAATGTTCAACAGGGTGTTGAAGAGACGTTCTGATTCGCCCAACGAAGAAGACCGAGGCGCGAGAGGAGATGCACCCAACGATAACCATAAGGTAACCAAAACTACGCTAAACATTTTAAATGCTTTTGTGTATGTGATGGTGAAGATTAACCTAAGCTTACTTAAGAGTTAACCAAGCGGGACGAACGGTGATTTATTGAAATTGTAAGCCCCATATGAAAGAATACTGAGTAAAGTTACAACCAGTATAACCATCAGATTGAACACACATTTTTCGAGGATTATTTTTGGCATAACTTTACTCTGCGTTTATTAATAAGGGTACCGTACCCCCTTATTTTCCATCCTTATTATCATATGTACCGGTCATACCGGATGTTTTTTTTTTTGCCGTCTCGAATTTTTTACAGGGTGTTCTACCCATGAATATGAATAACTTTCACTATGGGACCAACTCCGAAATCACGAAAAAATAATCAGCTTTTTCATACATTTTGGTCTAAGTATTGAACTTTTGTATTAAACAGCAATTTTTTTTGGAAAAAATCATACAGTATATTATCATGAATCAAACCAGCATACAAAAATATCACTTCATACATAATATCCTGTCTCATAATATCATGTTTCATAATATGTCTCAATGTTATCGGTCGTCCGTGGTCGGGATGCACCCTTGGCCCGTATTCTACAAGGATACCTACTCAAACATCGTTTTACCTCCGATCAGTCACTCTAACATAACTACAGTATTTTTATCACACGACACGACGCTTTTATTATGGTAGGTAACCACGTATTCAAACACGCTGTGTGCTAGACGAGTGCAGGCGTCAGCACATAACACAGGCACGCAAACACACATTACAGTTCCGACTTCGCTATTGTCTCAGGTGCTGCGGTTACACACACATTGACAGCGGGTTTGTACATATGGTAACCACAAGTAAAGCGTGTGTCGCTTCGTGAGATAAAAATATTGTACTAGTGCTTACTGCTTAAGCTAATATCAGAAGCTTCACTTGTGTGAAGGTCAATTTCTGTTTCATTTCACAAAGTTGCATAGTTCATACGTTCATTTGCTCATTTAATTTCATTTTTCGATCATTTGGAGCACAAGTTAAATCCAAAATCGTTGAATAGGTTCACTAATTAATACATTTTTCACTTTTGATTTATTTTGCGTCATACCAGCTTGAGAATAATCAAGCATAATAACTTGAGCATAGATCTCACTCTCTCTCTACCCTAGGGTAGTGATCTCAACTGAATCTAGATTAAAATCTTGTCTCAAACGGATATCTCCTATTATCGGTTGATCAGTCTGTTTTTGTTTATATTTTGTTTTACTCGTCAACTTGTTCGTCTTTAAGGGTCAGAAAAAAAATTGTAGTAACGTGTATTTTTTTTTCAATTTTTTTTATTCGTGTTTAAGTGATTTTAAGATATTTTTTATTGTTGCGTACTGTGTGGTGTGGTGAAGTCAACGAGCTAAGAGTGCTACAAGGATCTTTTGGCGCCTAAATGACATTGACACAGGGGCGTTGTTGGTAAACATTATTTTGAGAAATTGTCACAGAAATTGTATTGACAAAACAAGATGTTGGCGTTAGTTCCGATTTTGGCCGCGCGTCAAAAGAACCTTGTAGCGTTGTATTTGGTTTACAGGCAAAAATATTCGTCCTTCCTAGTGGAAGGACACAAGCACACTTCCAGTATAAATTTTTATAGCATACCTAAGAGAGTGATGTTAAAGGATTGACTATTCAGCAAGTCAGCACACTCACACGATTGTTAGAAGTTGGAAGTTAGCTGTGTGTATACCAAATAGCTTGTTCTTGTGGTCGTTATTGTACAAAGTGTCCAAACAAATTCTCGAATTAAAGAAGAATCTTTTGATAATGTTCGTCGCAAGGAAGAAAAATAATTTTATCTCTCGAGGGAGATAATGAAGGACTTCACAGAATTATTTTAATATCAGGCACTTATTGGCTGAAATAGCAGGTAATCTGCTATTATCTCCAATCCAAGTAAGTGATGTATACGTTCATGCATGTTTTCAAATATTTTTTTCTGTTCTTGTATATAACTTATAATGAATGATGTTTTCAGGCGTCGGGTGAACGATTACGCCGACTTTCGCAAACCTTGAAAAAAAAACCCGAACCTACCTTTGCCGAAGGAGCGCAAGGACCGAATAGCTACTGTTGCGGGTAGACCTGTGACCCTGGGTTACATCAATTCTGACCTAGGTGCTTCCCAGCCTGAAATACCTGCCACCACCTTAGAATACACCTTGAAATATAATTCCCATGGTAAGAATTGTTCATTTACATGGTTATAGAAAGTGTAGCAATTTTTTTCCGTCTAACAATATTTGTGATTCTATTATGAGAATCATAGTTTAATATTGTTCACGTTGTCGACGGCTGCAATTGCCTCTTGCCATTGAGGCGTGCTGCTCGTATGTATGCACATTTAGATAACAATACGGGTAATTCCCAATTAGGATCATTTTAAAAAAAACCGTGCCATTTTCTGAGCATAAAGTTATCTTAAAATTGCCTTATGGCACTAAGTCCGCCTTATGTATCTTCATCATAAAAGTGTAAATATGTATATTAACATGTATGTACAAAACATATTTGTTTTTATAGAGCCGTTTGGGATAGCTTCAATCTGAATATCCTTTAGGATTGCATCCATATAACATTCAATCATATTTTTTGTCATTCGCAGGAAAATCTGTTGATTACCCAAGTGGCCAGTTGCAATCAGTAAATTTTGATGGGCCGAAGCTTACTGAAGGGCCTAACAAGCTCTGTGAAAATAAAGAGCTTCAAATATTAAAAAGGGAGCATAATATGAATAGGGAACGTAGGGCTGAAGAAATACACAGTCTCAAAGTCAGGCTTTTAAAGGAGAAACATGAGTTGGAGATGAAGATTTTGCCAGAAACGGCCAGGCTTTTAAAGGAGAAACATGATTTGGAGATGAAGATTTTGCCAGAAACGGCCAGGCTTTTAAAGGAGAAACATGATTTGGAGATGAAGATTTTGTCAGAAACGTTAAAAGTGGCACAGGCGAAATTGATGGTGGCAGAAAAGGCTGCGGAGAAACTGGTGAAGGATCATTATTTTTATTAATAAAGCTGTCTTCACTGGAAAGTAGCCGGGGAGCGTTTTTCAGCTTATTTGATCGCTAATGTGGAGCCGTTTTTTTTACATATTTGTGTTCGTAGTGTTGTTAATAGTTGTTCTAATCTCTTCACCGCTCTTGGTTGACTGGTAGAGAATGCTTAAGGCATTAAGTCCCTCTTTGTACCTTTTTGTGCGAAAAGTTTAAATAAATAAACAATACTTAAATATGTATACAATGTTGTTTATTTACTTATATGCTTATTAATGCGGTTTGCTAACAATAAAAAGTTATATAGATTTCTAAAATACGCATATTTTTATGTGATTACTTGTTTTATATGAGTTTTTCAATAAATAAAACTATTTCAAACATTTTTTAATTACAAATGTCATCCCAGCATGTTTTGTAAGCCAAACGTAGGCATGTACTTCATCATATCTGACTAAGGGCTGATTATTCGATCGTCAGATAACTTTTACCCGTTGCACGATGTTATTGGAAATCATCGGCTATCTTCGTTAATACGAACGTGCGATGACGAAATATAATAAAGCGCTGTAACAACCATGGAAGTGCTTATCTATTTTGTATAACCATGGTTACAAAATTAGTGATAAAAAACTCAATGCAATTATAAAAATACTTTTGAGTTACAGATGAAGAGGTGCGACTAGGGTTATCTGGTAACCTAACAGAGAGAAAGCACCATACAAACGTGCAATGCTAAGTGCACTATTACAAAGCGCGGCAGTAAATACCTTGAAGCTTAGTGTGTGTGGGGCTACTCTGTAGCCTGAAGTTCGTACTTATTCGGAAAAACGAAGATTACTGAAGCGGTATATATAGGTCTTGGATAGGTCTTTCATGTGAAAGCCATTTTTCGATTCAAGGACTCGTTTGTGAAATATTATGTGAAAAAATTCACAGCAGTAGTATATTATAAAGAAATTAAAAGAAAAACTATCACAGCTACGTAGGCTTTACAAGTTTACGAGTAATAGTCGACCAAATTAAATTTGTAGTTGCATTGTATGGGAGAATATGATTTTCAACTACAGTATTAAGTTTGTTCTTGGGATGAATTGATTCCAACTAGGCAACCCTTCATTGTGCGTGGTCCGACACGCACATGGCTGGTTTTTTTTTAAAGGAGTTTTATCACTTAGGGCTGATTTTTCAATAGTCAGATGACTTATATCTCAAGAATAAATGACAGTTTGACATAATTTCTATACAAAAGCTGTCAAACCGCAACATTTATTCCTCATTTAAAAAATATCTGACCATTGAAAAATCAGGCCTTAGTCATAACAATGTCACTCCCGTTACTGGGGTGACATGGGAGCCCCGTAACAGAAGATATTTCCAAAATCACATGGTATTGTCGTTCCTATTAATTCTGGTAGGTAACTAACAACAATACACACAATACTCTAGCTTCCTTCGACAACGGGGACGCTTAGATATTACATACCACACCAAACAGACTTTGTCCACAAACCCAACAGTTTGGCACAAATCAGCACTTAATTAAAATGTTCAATAATCAGGGCGTGTACGGTCGCGATCGCGACCGGGAGCGTCGTTCTGCCGACCCTCGGGAGCGCGTCCGCAAGGAGAGCGAGCCGAGCGGTGGTGGCATCGTGCTGTCGCCGCAGCGCCGGAGCTTCACGTCTGGCTGTGGGGCCCCCGGCGCCGCGCCGGCCCCTGCGCCGCCGCCGCACCTCGCGCGGACTAGGCCGGAGTCGCCGCTCGCAGCCGCTGCGCCAGCCGGGCCCCCGGCTCATCAGCCCGCGCTGCATCCGGCGAAACCTGAACAAGGTATGATCACAGGAATTAGTGACGGTTGATACTACCGATTGAAATATCAACATCATAATTATAACTTTTACATTAATGAATTAAAGTTAAAGTACAAGTTCTTATGTGTAGATAGACACACAGGTGTTCACGAAATTGACATACTTAATTAAAGCAACATCTTCAAAAATTTAATTTAATAAATATTAATTTAAAAAAATAACCTAGAATATTTTTGAAAAGTTTCACATAGGAGCCCCGTGCTCAGAAGTTCATTTCAGATTTCAAAAAAGGGCCAAAAATAGTGCTTCAGAGCTGTTGATTTTCATATGATCGTGTGCGGCCTAACCCATAATCACTTAAATGACTGAATGATGTTTTAAATATGGTTAGCCTTAAATGCATTTAAAGATTTGTGGTGAAAGCGGGCTTAAGTGTCATAATTATTATAATCTAACCGGTTTATTCTGTAAAAATCTCACCTTGACAATTAAGGTGAATCGAGCTTGAAGTGTACTGTCAATAGTGTCACACCCTCGCATCAATTGGAATGACAGGCTCTCACTTCACCTAAGTGAAGAACGGAAGGCCCTGTCTCCTGTGATAGTTCTTTTTTGACGTGATAACGTCTTATAAATCGATGAACGCCGGCTGCATGCACGAAAAAGCATGACTCATTGTCACGTTACGCCTGAGCCAAGCGTGCAAGCGAGAGCTCGGAACAAGCGGTAGAGAGGCACGATCGGCATAAGCGTTCGGCTTGTGACGCATCTATCTCCTATGACGTTATCACGTAAATTATCGTCCGTAAACAGACTTTACACACAACCAATTTTTTTTTACTAGTACCCGATACAGGTGACCTTTTCCACTAAAGTTAAGTACTGTATTATAATTGTATTGCATAGTTTTTTTCTTATCAATGAACGAATGAACGACGATGACGACAACGATGAAACGGGTGGCAAAATAATCTGTAACACTGTTTTTAAAATTTAACTTAAACAAAATCATTATAAGAAATCTTTATGGCCGTATCAGAACAATATTCTGCTTTCCATCAGATTATTGTCCACGTATTAACCAAGCTATAAACAGCAATAGCACATCGATTGGCGCCAGACAAGCGACCGCGAGAACCTATGTTCGAGTCCCTTTCGTTGAACTATTATGTCGAAGTCTTCTAAAATTAGCTTATTGGCTTTGTGGAAGTGGGAAACGTGAATATTGGTAATTTGAAATACATATTACAGGTTACTAGTGTTCTAATATACTTCAGGCAGGACGTATTGAAAGTCAGTTTATTGTTTAGTTACAAAGTAGGGATATTTTCCTAAGTAATGGCCTAGAACAAAATTGCAGAAACCAGGGGAATGCACGTTTAAGTTTTAACGTGCTTTCTACAATGTTTTGCCACATTTTTTTTATATAAATTCATTTTAATTATGTCTTTCTGTTGCTTTTTCCACTAACATAACTCAAATTTTTAATTTATGTCTTCCCACGAAAACTGCATAGAAAAATCCCACCAATAGAATTGCTTTGTTTTGAATATGAATCAATTCTATTTATGTGTATTTCCTTACTCACCACTCCGCTCTCTCTCGCACAGATCTGGTGGAAAGCCAATCCAAATACAGGCCGTATTTGGACTGGCTTTAGTAGCAATATTAGTGTTTATACAGGGTGACCCGTAATTAATGGATAACCTAGAAATGGCTTATAAAAAAAGGCCGATCCCTTTTTTGGTTATAGCAATAAAAACCTGATGTTGTAGGTATACGTATTTAAAATTAAGTGAATAAATTGTCTACTCGAGATAAAAAAATGCAAGTTATTCGAATCCATTTCAAGGTTGAATTCCTGTATATTAGTCTCCTGAAACCTGTACGCCAAATAGTTTCCAAATACTGCTTCATTATTTTCGCTTCTTGATTTTTCTTTGTTTATTAAACAAAAACCTTTTATTTCCAAAGGCAGTGCCATAACTCCTGTTTCCGCCGCAGGAGGTCGCCGCATCGGCTCGGGTCGCATCATGGTGCGAGACGTGCCGAACAACGCGTGGGAGGAGGGCGAGTACCGTGGGGCGGAGCCCTATCGCCCGCCGCGCGAGAGGGAACGTGACCGCGAACGTGAACACAACACCAGACCTAATAACGATAGGTATGACTCAATTTTTATCATCATCGTCCTAGCCTTTTCCCAACTATTCTAGGGTCGGCTTCCAGTCCAACCAGACTTCAATCTCACCTGCTCAACCTAATTATTGGGTAACACGATACGTCTTGGTAAGAATTGGACTTCAAGATCTACAAATGACAGCTGGAAAAACATGCTTTCCGGGCACGGAGTGGTCTCACCATCTCAGTATGTTGTCTTTGTTTTTGTGCTAAATAAGCAGGTGACCTGATTGTAAGTGTTCAAACACACGGGCGGCACGAATCAACGGCAGTGGCAACTGCAGCCGTCGTCAACCTGCCGCACGTGTATTTGACTACGGTGCTCAATTACACGAGCGGCTGGTGAACGCTAGTGGTTACCGCTGCCTATGGACATGTGAAATACCAAAGGCATAACTGGTTCTTTGCCATCTTAGAGACAAAGCTGTAATGTCATAATTATGTTTTTTTATACGCCATTTTACAGTTGTTCTCATAGTAAAAGTTATTGATAAGCACTTTTATCCCTTGACAGATTGTTGATATAACACCTTGTATACTTAAGGAACTTTCACATTTGATACATAAATTAGTACACAGTATTTCTGACTTAAATGCGGACATCTCAATACATAATTGACTGTGGCCATTTCTGTTCAATGTCTTATCTATCAAGATATTGTAAACAGATATTTTTTGCGTCAATAGGCCAATGGCCAAGACTTGACTTGGCCATTAGACTATTGTAACGGAATAGAATGGAATATTAGTAATGGTTGGTGGTGGTTTGGTAGATGATGGTGGCTTGGTGAACTGATCATTACTCGTATTCTGTAATTATGTCTATGGCCTAAAACAAAATGGCAGATAACAGGTGATGCGCGTATTAAGAATTTGCGTGCGTTGTATATTACTGCCTACATTTTATTATCCTGATGGATTTAAGACAGACTAGAGAAGGATATGACTGCACTTGTGCGAAAACAGAAAGCAACAATTTAATATTGTATTTTGAAAAAATAACTGATTTAGCCAAGACTCAGTTGATAATTTTGACATTCACCCCCTTACTAATAAACGTTGTATAGCGTCTGTATAGTTACGCAGCGAGTTTACATTCAGCATTACTAACGACTGAAAGAGAGAAATTCGGTGTGTAACTATTCATCTGATATAATACGTTTATTAGTAAGGGGGTAAGAATTTTACAAAGGTAAATCACAGAAAATCAGTTGCTTACTTCTAACTTCGGTTTTCGCCTAGCCCGTCTCATCTCTTTAAACATTTATCTTAGTACAATACTACGATATAAGTTATGTGCCTCGACAATAATCGTCAAATCAGTCCTTACAACAATTTGTTTCGCACAGGTTCGAACGGCGCTCGTTCGGTAGAGACTCCTACTCCTCTGACATCAAGAGGGAACGGGACGATCGATTCATCAACGAGAAGATGCAACACAGGTTTGTTCTTATTTATTACTCTTGTAGTTTATTTAATTAAATTTACATAATTAAAAAGCTAGCAGGTTATAATAATAATATCATTCTGAACCTAAACAATAGACAGATTAAAGCACTTAGAGAATTATTTTTTCAAAAACCAAAACTTCTATTATTCACAAAATTATAACACACAACGACCAAAACTTGACACCCCTAAATATAAAAGATATATCTGAACAGAGAAATGAGACAGTAATCGACGATAAAATTAAGCTTTTAGTATGGACCCAGAAATCTCTACCCGGAAGACATCGCCAAGATTTATGCCACAAAAAATCGCCTAACGCGTGGCTAAATCGATGCGAACTCTTCCGAGAGGTTGAAGGGTTTTTGCTTGCTATATTGGACCAGGTAATTGAAACCAAAAATTATAGAAAGTTTATCATAAAGAATTTAAATAATGACACATGTAGGAAATATAATAGTTCTCCAAAAACGATTCAACATATCACAGGCACGTGCAAGTCAATAGCCCAAACAGGGTGCTTACTCTCGATTATAATTCCGATAGATCGACATTGGAATTGTCAGTCAAACGTCAGCGATTGGCTGGACTTACTGGGTCTAGCCAATCCCTGACGTTTAACTCAACCAACTGACATTTGACCAATATCGATCTATCGGAATTATATTCGAGAGTAAGCACCCAGACTACAAACACAGACACGATCAAGTAGCCAACATCATACACCAAAAAATAGCACATAAGTACAAACTTAGAGTTTCTGGATTATATTTGTAGTACCTATGGTCCGTTACACCATAGGTACTACAAATATAATCCAGAAACTATTAGAGAACCTCTCAACAAAACCATATTTTGACCGCGCCATTCTCATCGATCGAATCATTTCAATAGACCAGAGGGGCAATTCTCGTAATTTTAAGAACGTTCACAGTCTGATCTCAGTCTCAATCTGTCAAAAAATCCTCGAATTTCCCTACATTTTGACAAGTTTTTGACATTTGTTTGCCGCCGAGATGAGACTGCAATATCCAGCCTCCAAAGATCCTTTTGAGTGTTAGTCAAAGTTCATGGCCTTTAACCTACTAATGCCGAAATGGTTGTCTCCGATCCATGTTTCACATGTCATAATATTTTTTTTTACAGAGAGGACAACCGTAGATCTGGTGGTCGCTATTCTCAACGACGCCTTGAGAAAGAAGATGAACCCGAATGGTGAGACTTATACTTACCTATTTTTTTCTTTTCCTCATAACCTATTTTAATTTACTTTGTAATTGTTTTTATTATTTGTACTGTAGCGAATTCTATTAGTCAATTGGTTTTTTGGGATACGTTTATTGGGCGACATAACCCATATACTCTGAAGTTGGTTAATAAATTAAGGTTGGTTTTCATAATATATTATTATATTATGCTCTCCCGCGTTGTGCTCCTGAAATACGCAACGGATTTTGATGCAGTTTTCCCTAATGTTTAGAGATTTTTGTCCGGATGGTTTTTATTAATAATACATTAATATTGAACTCACAATATGTAACAAAGTAATTTCGATGTTTTGTCAAGTAAAGCCGTGCGAGGTGGGGACCGGTCACTAGTGTTTGATAAAAGCTTTGATCCAAATCTCGTTCACAGGACCTACAATTTTGTAAAGTTTCATTGGTTTATTCTAAAATTCTTGTTATTCTAGAAAGCTAGTGTTCATTAAGTTAATTAATCAATACCAAATCTAAAGCGTATTTTGTTCTGGCTCAAAATAATGTCTTATTAGCTAATACGAATGTATGTTTGTACTTTAGGTTTAGCGCAGGCCCCACATCTCAGTTGGAGACAATCGAGCTGCGCGGTTTCGACGACCCTATAACTAAGAAGAATGGCAACGCGAACAATAAAGAGACTGAGGTGAGTTAAACTACTGTTATAGCATGGTCTTATCTTTATTGTGATTCTTACCTTTCTTATTTTCATAGAACGAATTTATCGTGACTACAGACGACTGGGGGGTCTATTACCACCTGTTATAGCAGAATTATTTAATCATAGTTTTTTTAAAGAGAATGACGGCTGTGCTGGTCTACCTCCCATCTCTTTCTTATATTGAAGTAACATTTCAATAATACTGCTATAAGAGTGGTAGGCTCCCTGATATGCAAACTGCATAATATTACCTAAATTGCTTACTCCAACAAAAACTGTAAATAAAAATGCCAACGCGAAATCAGATTGAATTGCTGCTGAAGTCCGGTACAACGGTCCTACGTGCTTCTGTAACTTTGATTAATAAACGTGCAAGGATTGCAGTACGTTTTGATTCTCAGACGAATAAAATATTCTTCCTTTCTCTACTACTTAATCCCCCCCCCCCCTCCCCCATGTTGGTCCTGCTTCTGATTTCTCCGGTGGTGTCGGATTGCCGTCCCATCGGACTATGAAAATGAGGGAAGAGAGAGTGCACCTGTGTCTGCGCAGCACACTTGTTGATATCTCCCTCGTCGAAGGCTGGTCTCCGTTGAGATGGCCGAAATACTGTCTGGAGGAATTTTATTTATTTATCTTCACACTAACAGTCAGGAAAGAGTAGACAAATTATTGTTCAAAATCCACACTGTATGAAAACCAGCCGCCTAACATGACATTTGTTATGTAAACGTGTATGTTCGGTCCAGAAGTGGAACAACAGCGGCGGGTCGCGCTCGCCCGCGCCGGAGCGCTGGCGCGACACGTCGCCGCCCGCGCAGCCCGCGCAGGACTCCGCTAACACCAGCAATGTATGATGCTTTATATTCTTCTAATATATTGTAAAACAGATGGCTAGGTGTATGAACGCAAAGGAAGTACGAGGAGTACCAATGTAAGGAGCGTAGCAGTCTCTTTCTGTAGTTTCTGCCTACCCCCTATGGGAAGAATGTGTAACCTGCATTCGCAATTTATTTGCCAAAAATGTAAACAAATATGAGTTTATGGAAAAATAAGTCCTTTAAATCCTACACTACTAAGTTCAATTTACGTTACAACTTCAAACATTTTCATAATTTTTTCAATACCTAGTGCTAGTTAGTTTGAAGTCAACTTAATGACCATTTAAATAAAGTTGATATTTGTTTAACGTGAAATAATATTAATTTGAAATATAAGTTTGAATAGACTTTATGTGATTATATAATATATAGTAGTAGTACAGCTCTTGATGGTGGAGTCATTTAAGAGAAAAGAGTGTCCAAGGAGTTTCTTGCCCATTCTTTTCCATACGCATCTACTACACTTTAGAATGGGCTAAAAACTTCATCTTTCTGACTGACTGACTCCTGTCAATTCTAAAGTGCCTGGATTAGTTGAAATAAATGAAACTAAAGCTACATTGTGTTCCCCAGGATAAGGATTCTGGCGTGGAGTCGAAGAGTGAAGAGCCGCAGCAGAACAATGAGCAGCCGGAGTTCAACCTTGACGAGTTCCTCAAGTTTGACGCCATACCCGACGTACTCACTGTAAGTACATTTTAACTTATGTTAATGCTGTATTCTAAACTCATTGCGTCACTGTCTGAAAGCCTTAGTAGAAACACCGCATTAATATTCCTAGATATTACGGACGTTAAAAAAAAAACTATAAAATAATTTCTAAAGATTAACTGCACCTAAATTACCAATAAATCCTATTCAATATAACTAAAACGATACACGTTTCAGAACGGCGGCGGCGAGTCGGAGGGCGGCAGTCGGTTCAGCCGCTGGTTCCGTCGCGAGAGTCCCACCAACGACGCCAAGCACTACGAGCGCCTGCTGCACAACATGGTCGACGGTGAGACTAATTATAATAAGGCTACGAGTCGGATGCTTCATCTTAGGTATGCTGTCATTAAATCAGACTCCGTAGAGGAAGGCTGGACGAGCTAGACAAAAGACATGATCAGTGGTCCATATTAGCCCTGGATCGTAAGAGTTGGAAATCATGGGTATAGAGGCCTTTGCCCAGCAGTGGGGTGATACAGGTTATCAGTAAGACGTCTGTTCGAAAGTCAAGATAGTAATTAGAGAAGGCGAACGTGAGAAAACTTTCTTAGAATGGAAAATTCAATGTCATGTGAAATTGACTAAGTTGTAATGGGTCCGTGTCTGGCGATATTGCAGAGCAAATGCCTGAGTTTTGGCAGTGGGAACATTATTATCTGCTTATTTTATGTTGATTTTGTTTATCACAGAAACTTACAACATTTTTACACACACCCTTTTTTGATTACCTGTCATTATTTTTAGTTTCGAAGTTAGTAATAATTGTATACTTGTATAGTGATTATTTTATCACACAAGTTTAGAAAGTGGTCTTCCTGAATATCAAAAGAATGATTATTCATGTCCTCCCAGAGCTGGACAGCGCTCGCTCCCCGCCGCCTGCGCCTGCGCACGTGTTCGCGCCCATCTCGCCGGCCGCGCGCGCGCCCTTCGCGCCGCAGCCCACGTCGCTGTTCGACCTGCTGCTGCGGGCCAACGCTAACAACCACGATAACAGACCTGGTGAGATCTCCTACTACCAATCATTTGGTCGGGATGCCCTGCTTAGTTAGTGAGACCGACTTTGAGAAAAGGCCAGATGGTTAAAAGAAAAGCTCATGTAGTTAGTAACAGACAGACAGTAATTTCGCATTTATTATATTAGAATGTATTCAAGTACGATAGAACCATTAAAATACAATACAAACTATTCTTGTTGCAGAGGTGAACCACGTAAGTGGCGGCAAAGTACATAGCTTGGAGGAATTGGAAGCGCGTCTTCGGCCGCAACACTCGCAGCCGCAGCAGCATCACAATGTACCTGATCATGATCTCACTGCCTTCAAACGACTTGTGAGTATACCTTATATAAAAAAAAAACTTCGACTATGTATGTACCTATGCAATGTCTTGGTTTCTGAAAACCTGATCAAGTGTAATCAGTAAAGCTGAAAAGAAAATATTCTACGCGACTTACAGTCACAAGTTCACAACTGATGCTGTATCCTGTATCCCGTCAGTAACAAACACTTCACAAAAAAAAAAGAAAAATAAAACAGTATTTTGTGATGAAAAAGAGTATGCTTTTTATACTTGACACTGACATCTCTGATTTAGGCCGCATCTTGTCTTGCCCGGCTATAGTATTTTTTTTTGTTTCGAAATGGGCCAGTCTATTTATCACAGTATGAAATTGTGTTGACCCCTGAGTTTGTTTTGCATCTAGCTTTTTTTATATGTCGTGTTAAAGGGTTTCTGATTATCCTATTGACGAATAAACGATTTCATTTAATTTTGTGTGTTAGTTGGCGCAGGTGTCGGGCGGGCACGCGGTCACGGCCGCGCCGGACCCGCCGCGCCCGCAGCCGCAGCCCATGAGCTTGTTACAGGTACACCACGTATGCATATGCACTTTTTTCTTAGCTACCTATCCGAAATTAACTGAACATGGAACATACACCGGTTTCACTGAAGTAGTCTTGCTGATTCTAATAATTATAATTCTGTAAAGTCATGTTTCTTCCGGTCGCGAATCATATTTTAATCAACATCATTTAATCAACCTGACACTGAGAAAATTTGAATTTCGCGGGTTACCTAAGACCCCGTTCACACGGAGATGATCAGTACGGTTTTTTTTTTCGGTAAAAAGTTGGGATCACACATCAACATCCCAATGTTTAGACCAGTGGTTCCCAAACTTATTTTGTCTACTGCAAACTTTGAGAATAAATATTTTTTAGCGCCCCCCTTTTTTCACCTATTTAAAAACCACTATAACTTCAAATTAAATTAATTAATTATTGTGACCTAGATATGTATATTATGTATATTAACGGAGAATTCTAAACGAAACTTTTACTATAACCCGCAACTTGAAACCTGAGCGCAGTAGGTAACATACAACGGCGCTTAGGTCTCAAGTTAACTCTTACGGGCTCCACCTGCCAATAAGAATGATTATTGAAACGCAACTTTATAGTATTAAAACAGAGTATGTTTTATTAAAAATATAACTAAAATATTCAATCCTTATATAAAAACTAATGTGAAGGATGAATCTGATGCTGTTTAATAAGTTTGTTGATATCAGGTTCCAATTTACTCAAGAACAGTCGCAAGTCGCCACGTTCGGTAACAAGCAAACGATTTCTCTTTTTAGTAAGCAGTGTTGTCACAGCACTAAATCCACGTTCACACAAATATGACGATGGGAATGCTATCAAGAATCGTTGAACGATTGACCACAATCCAGGGTACAATTGCGGGATCGGTTTTTGTAGCAAAAATTCTTGGTAACCATTTTTGAACTTGATTTTTATTTCCTCGTTTGTTGTCAATTCTATAAGTTCTTCTTCCAGTTGAGGTGACATTGCAATGTTGACATTTGAAAACGGATCCAACACCCAGTCTGGTATTTCCAAGTTCAAAATGTCCTGGTATCGTTCGGTGAAGTCAATGTGGAGGTTTTCCAAATGTTGGCAGTAGGCAAACAATTCGTCGTTACTGCATGATACTGATAAATTTGGAAAATTGTGAAACTCACGTCTGCCCAGATTCTTTTTGTGTAGAAGCAGTTTGGCTGCGAAAGCAGCAACGACGTTTTTTGTTTTAATTAAATTTAGTTTATCGCCTTCCAGTTGGAGATTCATGTCGTTAAACAATTTATACAGGTCTGTCATGTAAGCTATATCATCCTTTGATATTATGAGCTTGTCGTGCAATTCTGTATCTTTAGTTTCCAAGAACTCTATAACAGAGTCAAACAGGTTGTAAAATCGAGTCAGACAACTGCCTCTTGATAGCCAACGAACTTCAGTATGAAACAACAAACGGTTGAAATCCTCGTCATTAGTAACACAAAGCTGATGAAATAATCTATCATTCAAAGAGCTGTTGCGGATTTTATTGACTGCTTTGATGACATATTGCAGTGATTGAAATAGTTTTTCACTTAAGTTTCTAGCAACTAAATGTTGTCTATGAATAACGCAATGTACACCAAGGACATCTGGAATTTAATTTTTTAAGTACGCTATGAAGCCTTTATGGCACCCTGTCATAGCCGGAGCGCCATCCGTAGCAACTGAAATAATATTTTTCAAAGGAATCTCTTTCTCATCGCAAAACTTTTCCAATGTATTGAATATGGTTTCACCTTTTGTATCGGTCTCTAAATTTCTAGCCAATAATAGTTCTTCATATATTTTCTCATCTTTAATAAACCTCACGTAAGATAACAACAATACACGGTGGTGCACACGGTGGAGGTCTGTCCCGCTTGGGCAGAGCACCGCCGTGTCCTCGTAGAGGCGATCGGCAGCGGCGGCGACCTCTCGCGCCCGGCCCTGGTCCAAGCCATGGTCCGGGGCGAGAGGGAGTGGGAGGCAGTCACCTCCTTCTGCGAAGCAGTCATGCTAGCGAAGGAGGTGGCGGGATGGGAGAGGGAGAGAGCCGAGAGGGCCGCCCGTCCCAGCCGCCGCGGTAGACGCTCCGGGCGTCGGGAGCCGCGTGACGACTCCCGGCCACCGTAGGCGCGGGCCTGCGGACGGCGAGTAATGGGTAGCTCGCCGTCCGATCAGGACCGACAACAACAATGCTTCATTAGTTGGTAAAGTGGACTCATCGAGTTGAATTGAGAATTGACTTGTCCTCAGGTGATCGCACAATGATTCTTCAATGTTTTCAGCCATTTCATCAATTCGTCTTTGCACAGAATTATTACTCAAAGGAATTTTTCGGATAATATCTGCGGCCGATTTATGAAGCACAGTAGTTACTACTTCATTTATTGCTGGCAATATTAACTCTTCTCCGATGTTAATGGTTTGCCTTTTTGAGCAATTAACAAAGAGATATTGTACGAAACTCGAAGTCCGTCGTCATCTTGCTTAGCAGCCGCCGAAAATAGTTTTGCTACACTTGGCTGAGTATTATGCTTCTTTTCTAGGTCTTGAAAATATGCTACATTCTTGTCTTTCTTATCTGGATGCATTTTATTCAAATGATCTTGCAGCCTTGAAGGCTTCATTGCTTCATTCGAAAATGTTTTTAGACATAGAAGACACAAAGGCGACGATGGGTTTGTGGGATTTTCAATAAATCCGAATTTAATATATTCCGCACAGTATTGCCGTCTCTTCTTTTTTACTTCCGACATTGTTTTGCTTTGAGAAATACGTTCAACTTCGCGAGTAGTGTAGAGGAGGCGTAAGTACTGCTCATATATTGCGCGCGAAACCACAAATGAAAATAAAATAAATATTACATTGTTTATATAGGAATGCTTAAGCAGCACGCACCGACAGGAATAAAACAAACATGCATAAACTCGTTTATCTCATTCGACACTCAAGCGTACTCAACAAGTCCGAACAAGTATTCAATGAACCAGCCGACTGATACAGGAATGCACAATTCGGGTTATTTAACAAAAACTTGTTAAAACATGATAGATATCTACGAGTACTAATAACTATTAAAATGCGAAAGTGTGTCTGTTGCCTTTTTATTTGTTTGTTTGTGTCTACTTTCATTACGAAACGGAGCGACCGATTGACATGATTTTAATTTTTTCTATATTCAATAAAATAGGACAGATATATGAACTACGCGGAGAGAAATATAGAACCGAGTTTGAGCAATCTTTTAATTCATATTAGTTGATGTTCACAAGTTGTTGTTGAGAGTCGAGAGCTCTTGCAGTCGTTTTTTAAAAGGCCTCCTAGCTAAATAAAATTACAAATACCCCCCCCCCCCCCCTCCACACAACGCCCCCATTTTCTTTCTGGGTCTCTTACCGCCCCCCTTGAGACCTGCAGCGCCCACAAGGGGGCGTTATCGCCCACTTTGGGAAAGACTGGACAGTTAAATAACATACTGATCGTCATCGTGTGAACGGGGCCTTAGCGCATCCCCCTTAAGTTTTCTTAATTCAGAAACCTGGTATTACTTAGTTCCAGTAAATAATTATGTCTTACCCAGAAAAAAATACAATAGAAAGTACAGACACCTACATTAATTGGGTTCCCTAACACATGATTCCCAAGCAAGAGCTGCAAAATGGGTAATAAACGTATTACTGACGGCGTCCTTGTACACACACACAAACCCCTTATTAATAAAAGCAGAGTAATGTTTTGCCAAACATACTTCGTTTAACTTGTCGTATAAACAAAGATCAACGCTCCAGAATAAATTACAGTAGTCTGCCGGAGCATATATCTACACGTTATTATCGCAATCGCGTATTATATTTTCGGCAGACAGCGCTTTATGTACGCGATGTGGCAGTGATACGAAAGTTTAATATTATTTTGATTAAAATGGCTACCGAAGGTTGGGATCTCTTACCTATACTTACTGTCTCATAAAACTCCAATCATATTCGATTCCGTTCAGATGCTGAACAAGAGCATGGAGCAGCAACAAAAAGCCCAACAGCAGCAACAACAACAGCAGCAGCAGCAACAACAACAACAACAACAACAGCAGCAACAACAACAGCCGCCGCATATACCGCAGGAGCTCCTTTACAAGCTCTTGCAAGTGCAGGTAATTTACTGCAAAAACATTCACTCTTGTTTTAATAGGTATCGAGACTTTTCAATTCAATATCTGAAGAATAATTATGACACTTTGACATATTTTCTATAGGTACAAAAATGGTTAAATCTCAATTATTAATAATATATTATTTATTTCTTAGATAAAAGTTATCTGACTATTGAATAATCAGCCCCTCGTAAATAAATTGCAGTGTTATTCCTCTAACTTGATCCATTTGTAAACAACTAAGTCAACGTAGCCATAGATGAATTAGTTGTCTTTTCTTTTCAATATCGTTGATAGTATTTTTGTCCTCAGCAACATCAGCAGCAGCAGCAGCAACAACAACAGCAGCAACAAGCGGCGGCGTCCAACGAGATGGGAGGCGTCGCGCCCGCAGACAGAGAGTTGTTGCAGCGACCTGAGGCGCAGGCTATTGTGCGAGGTCAGTCATTAACCGTGTTTCCATTTTTAACCGACTCCGAAAAAGGATGAGCTTATTCATTAGAAAACAAACCGACGAAGCCTCGCAACGAACAATGTATCGAGTATTACATTCAGATTTCAGAGTGTACAGTCTACATCGAAATAAAGTGATGATTGTCATCTCTCATCTGCCTAGCCTTTTCCCAACTATGATGGGGTCGACTTCCAGTCTAACCGGATGCAGCTGAATACCAGTATTTTACATAAAGCGACTGCCTATCTGACCTCCACAACCCAGTTACTGGTTAATACGATGCCCCTTAGTAAGACTGGTTGTCAGACTTTCGGGCTTCTGACGACCCGTAACGACTGTCAAAAATCCACGAATGACAGCTGGGACCAACGGCTTAACGTGATTTACCTGCATCAGGTTAGACTGGAAACCGATGCTAACATAGTTTGGAAAAGGCTAGGCAGATGATGATAAACGCTTGGAATAGCTTTTCGGTACTCAATGCTCAACTTAAGCCCAGAATTTGAGATTAGATTTTACGATAACGATTTATTTCAGTTTTATACATATTACATTTTATTGCACAGGACTGAAAACCGGCGAGATAACGGCGCAACATTTAATGCAACAGCTGAGTAACCCTGGGCTTCAGAGCCGTCACCGTGAAGTGTTGTTGACCATACTGAGACTGCACCAGCACCAGAGACAGGTAATGTGATATTGTAGTTGTTCAAAAGGCCTTAAATAAAAAACAAAATCAAATTAGGCTTGGAATCTATACTTAATTAAATTTTAATTTAATTTACTACGTTATACAATGTAGCGACATCTATACCGCCACATGCGAACTACGCGTCATACTGACGTCACGCAAAATCCTACATCGCGCAAGCTGAGTTTACCGCGCAACTAGCATTTAAACAACTTTCTGACATCACTCGTCGGGCAGTTGCAGTTGCCCGCCAGACACGACACCCGTCTGGTCGGAAGATCCTCCCTTTTCTATGGAGGATGAGTAAACCTTACACTCTGTTCCTCATACCTCTAAAACTATATTCTTTAGGTTTATCATATAACTGTTTAAAAGAAAACTTTATGGAGCAGTGTCGTAGTGGTTGTTATGTTTACCAGTCCAGACATGGTTAATACAGTGACTGTGAACAGGTTATTTTTAAACAGCAGTTATGATAACCAGGAACACTTGTCGTTACTATAAAGGAAACTACGATTTAAAAATAAGACCGGCTGGAAGTACGGAAATATAGCATCAAAAAAAAAAAAATTGCAGAAATGGAACCGGCTGTTCATAACAAACAAAAAGTTGGATGGACAAAAATGCTAGTTAATGTTGCTACAACATTTTCGTCTTATTTTTCTTGTAAGATATACGGTAAAAGATTATGGAAATAGGAAAAAGATATTTCCATTGACGACTGTTTACAAGCTAATCCTGCGTCCCTTCCGCCAGATGGGCTCGTCCCCGCAGCCGGGCCCGCCGCAGCTCAGCGTGCCGCCGCAGCACCTGCCGCTGCGCCTGTCGCCGCTGCCGCACCAAGGTAACAACATTACTATTAACACATATTTCATCTTCATTGCCACTTTCAACAACATCTTTGGCACACTTTTATTGTCACCTCTATTTTCAAGTCTTTTCGTTTACCGCATACATTATTACAACAAACACGCCGTGCAACATACATAATTAGGTACCTAAATAGTTTTTATACTCTGACCACCTTAAAAATCATCAATTTATCGCGTATGTATTGTACACTTGTGATTTCGAATAGGACTTGATACAGCTTAATTTCGAAAATATTACTGAAAGTTTCAAAACGCGCGGCGTGTCAGCGGCACTAAAAGTGTTCCTGTTTGGGAAAATGTATTTACCTATTTAACTTTTCATTCATCGCGGTGTAACTTTCATGTTAACTAAGTGATACTTAAATGCTATTGAGGTAATGTTTACTAATTTAACATCTTGATAGATTTTCCTACTTACCCTTAATATATGTATCACGAAAGGTCTATTTTTACTTTTTATTCATATTATTTTGTAAAAAAATTACAGTATTTCATCATTTTCGATGAATTTTTATGAGTCTCAATTTGTTATTCGATTCTGTCATACAAGGCTCACCAATCACCATGCAACATCGAATAAAAAGTTCGATAAACTTGGTTTTTTCATAATAACTTCATTATGAGCATTACATTTACTTTAAACATGTGCATGACTATAATCAACATATTCCGCCAATATCATACGCTTCACTCGAGGGAAGGTAAACTTTTGTTTCATTTCGCGTTCACACGACACGACGACGAGTGAATGTGCCGAAATCCAACATCGTTGAATCGCGTTACTAATGAGTTAATTTATCAATTTTGATTATTTTTATGTTCAGACGTTTCACTTCGAGTGAAAGATGCCGAATGAACAGTGAAGCGTCTAATATTGGAATTACTAATACAATATTCTAACATGTAATTTGTCTAACGGACGCAGCGTTCTGTGTGTCGCCTATAATGGCCACCAGTCCCAACACGCTAGCCGTGCACCACCCAGGTAGTATATGTTTCATTTCAATCGATATAAGCGGGAACAGCCCAACGGCCAAGGTGTGCTGACTGGCGAGCTAGAGGACGTGAGTTCGATTCCCACTCTTTGCATTGCAGCGTAAACATTATAATACCAGTGAAGAATAACATCAGTTTCTTTCTAGTAATGTTTAAACACCACTGCATAATAAAGCCTTTAACAATTATTTAATGTCAGAAGACTTTGTAATATAGTTGCACCTCTGCCTTATCTTGCGGGGAATATAGGCGTGATATTACGTTTTAGTATACATCAGTGATCACAGAATCTAGTTGTTGGAGCCGTCATCACGAGATTCCAACTTTCTTCGTATGATTAAAGGCCGAACACTTAACTGAGACGTTGACTAAGGTAGCTGCGCGGTGCGGGAGGGGTGATAGTTGTCACAAGTTGACGAATCACGGTCGCTCTCGCATCACGTCACCACACCCCTCCCGCACCGCGCTGCTACCTCAGGCAACGTCTCAGTTAAGCGGTCGGCCTATAGCCAGTGAGTAAGATTGATTATATTATAGGGCTGGCTGCTCAGCAAGCGTTGATTGTTAGATACGACAAATACGCCATATCAAAAGGCTGTTCAAAAGGTTGATGGTTATCCTGCCAGTTTCTTTCTAGGTAGCAGAAGTGTCTTGAAAATATTCTTGTATAGTAATGATTTATGTGGTTCCGAAGTAAAAAAAACTAACATGTCTACTATGTCAACGGTAATTGCTTATCGGGAGCCTAACACAGGTAAGTCCTGTAATCTACCAATGTGGCATGACTCGTTATTTCTTTATTTGCCTAACCTTTCGGGGCATACAGGCGTGAGGTTATGTTATATTTATTATCAAGAATTAATCGCGACTTAGCCCCAGAAAACCATTTTAACAGTCTGACTGTGGAAATCATAGCCTTAGGTTTCTATCAAGCTATACATATCAAATCACAATATTGTTCCACTAAATTAATGAATGAACCCTTTCTGGCAGGCGTGCCGGCCCGCATTCCTTCGCCGCGCGAGTTAGCTGCGCACACCCAGTCCATAATGCAGAATGCCCTCATCAAGAAGAAGCTGGAGGAGCAGCGAGAGAACTACCGTCGCAGGCAAGAGATGTCGCAACCCAAACAGTCTACGCCTATATCATTCACACCCACCTCGGTGAGTATCATTTATAAGGGAGGTTGGGGTTGATTGTAACAAAGAAGCAATTGTGTGTTTGCAAATATATGGGTTTCTGGAAGTTTACTAATCCAAGAAATTAGCTCACTAATCGTCAAACCCATACTCATGATTACTGCCGCGTTTGGCTGGCAGAGATTATCAAATCACTTGTTTAACTTTTTAAACAGTCTGCTAGCAATTTTTTGTTTTGATTAAACTTTCGGAATCCTGGTTTCAGATATTTCTCGTTGATCTTTTACAGCAGTCTACCTCGTGCAGCCACGAGATCACTGTAGCTTTAGCCTATCTATAATGTAAACGTGTTGTTTCAGGTATTACGTAAAATGACTGCAGAGAAAGAGTCTGACGCGCCAAGTCCGAAGCAGCAGCAGTGGGTGCAGCCACCCAAGGTGCCGCAGGGCAGGCCTATAGTTAAGGTGAGTCCCTACTACACATCAGACATGCGCAATATGCTTGACTAACTTCCGCCCGCGGCTTCGCCCGCGAGGTATGTCGATAAAAACTATCCTATGTCCTTCCTCGGGATGCATTCTATCTCTCTGCCAAATTTTATCGAAATCTGTTCAGTGATTTAGGCGTGAAAAGGTAACATACAGACAGACAGACGGACAGAGTTACTTTCGAGTATATAATATTAGTATGGATTTGAAATACCTACTGTGTTGAATGACAAATACCAAAACCAAGCAGTATTCCGCTAGGTATTTGTATAATCGATAAGCTTTTGAAAGTGAAGCCGTCATTATATAACGGCTAATTGCAGTTCTACGGAAAGAGATAGTTACAAGATTTTACTTTTTTTTTTAGGGTTCCGTAATTTATAAGGGAAAACGGAACCCTTATATTATCAATTCGTTGTTCGTCTGTCTGTCAAGACCCTTTTTCTCAGGAACGCGTGGAGTTATCTAGTTGAAATATAATATAATATCAAATACTCAGAGCTGCCATTTCTTGAGGCAGTGAACAAATCAAACTTCTAAATCAACGCAATAAAAGATACGGGCTTCTATGTTCCGCTTATACCGCATCTTTTGGAAAAAAAACCCTATAGGGTACTTCCCGTTGACCTAGAATAATGAAATTTGGCAAAAATCAATGTCTTGTAGCACAAGTAAAAGACAAAATCCGAAAACCGTAATTTTGTAGTTGATAGATAGAATAATCTTTATTATGCACACCATATAAATTACAGACATAAATATAGAAACTGTACAAACCACCCACCCAAACATACAAACCACCATACGGTTGCATACCTACAAATTTGTACGACACGGACGCGGATACGCCTTATCATGATAAATGATTTTATTTCTGTAAGTATGTTTGTGTTTGTACAAACACTTTTACACGTCAATCATATTTTTTAAAACTAGATGATGTTGGCGTTTCCTATCTGACTACTCTGAGATGAAAGATCGAAACAAACTCAGAAGTTATAGTCTCTTTTAAAGTCCAGACATAATCTTAGTCATGTGAAGACCATGTAGATTGGTCTGAAATGGTCTTTTGAGGAACGAACAACACAGATTGAGTGGACCTGTTCAGTCAGTGCACCTGTCCAGTCAGTGCACGCATTTATCAGTACTTAACACTAGACACTAAAGTATGTTGGGGTAAGTTCGGCTCTGGGGTAAGACCGTACGAATCAAATTTCCAGGCAATATTTGGCCAAGTTTACCGCAACTACCTTATAAGTCTTAATCCATACATAATCAGCCTATAATTTTCCCACTGCTGGGACACAGGCCTACACTCTGTGAGAGGGTATGGACCGTAATCCACCACGCGGGCCCAGTGCGGGTTGGTAGATGTCACATGTCTTCGATTTTTTGGTTCTAGGACATGCCGGTTTCCTCACGATGTTTTCCTTCACCGTTTGGAAAGCAATGGTGATGAAATAATTTACACAAAGTAAAGCGCCTGTCTGGGTTCGAACCTACGACCTACAACTCGTAAGTCGCGGCTGTTACCACTGGGCCACCACTGCTCTCCCTTAATCCATGCTTAAGCCAAATTATCTGGAAATTTTATTCGTACGGTCTTACCCCAGCGCCGAACTTACCCCAACAAACCTTAATAGATGCCAGAGGTTATGATGCTTATGGACTCCTGTTATTCTTACAGGGTAACCAAAGCGGCACAGCGCCAACGATGGGCTACGCGACGCCCAATGATTACCAACAACATTATATCAATCAGCAGCAGGTACGTTACTTTTAAATTGATGTATTTGCCCTCTCCAGCGCGTCACATTTTGACGTGGCCATTAGCATGACAAGCGATCTAAGTTTGGTTAAGGTTTTCATCATGATCATGCAGTCGAGCAGTACGAGCATATTTAAATACCTTACCGATACGCAAAGTACAAAAGCGTTTTTCTCGTAAAATAATAATTATAACTTTGAGTAAATAGTATGTTTTCGTTACTACTATCGAGGTATGAGGAACAGAGTGTGAAGTTCACTCATCTTCCATAAAAAAAGTAAGGATCATCCGACCAGTCTGGTTGTCTGGTGGGCCTACCCGTCGATTGAAGTTGGAACATTGTATATAATTATGCTAGTCGCGCGGTAAATCCTTTTTTTTTTGCGTGACGTCAATATGATGCGTAGTTCGTATGTTGCGATGTAGATGCCGCCACACTGCTATGTTCGTAACATCATAAAATATCTATCAATACTTGAATAGAATGGAACCTTGCGCAAGTATAAGGTATTTATGCTCGTGACTGTACAATACAAAGTCGACATGGGTATTTTATGTACAGTCCAGGAGCGGGAACCGATCACTTTTCCGAAAATTTTTTGTTCGAATTTCACTATACCGAAAACTATTGACCGACGTCTTTTTTGCTATATGCATTATTTGACATATTTTTAGATCATCGAAGTTTCATGTGTCATAGGTATTATTTTACCTAACTATATTTCGACGATTTACAAAATAACTTTTTGCTATTGGCCCAAGCCTCTTTTGAGTTTTTTTCATTTGCCAAATGATTTATTTGCCATATTTTCATCACACCGAAACAAAATTTTACGGAATATTATTTGTTCACAAATATACACGGTGACATTTTAATCACTGTTTTCCTCTTAAGGGGTCATTGTACTCATTATTATGAACAACTTTTACTATGGGACCAAACATGAAATCGCGAAAAAAAAATCAGCTGTTCCCTACATTTTGACGAGTTATGCGAACATGAAATGTAGGGAACAGCTGATTTTTTATTCGCGATTTCATGTTTGGTCCCATAGTAAAAGTTGTTCATAATGATGAGTACAATGACCCCTTAAGAGGAAAACAGTGATTAAAATGTCACCGTGTATAGCCGGTTATTTGGTAGCATTTTCAATGGTGACCAGTCAGTTCACCAAACATTATTGGAAAAAACATTATTTGTCATTTCATCATTCTACAACAACAAGTTTACGAAATTTACTTAGCGAAATAATTATCCGATAAACTTTTATTTAATAACGTATTATTTGACAAACAATTCAATTATTTCATAAACAACGTTTGGAATAAACCCTCCAAACAAACACAGATGCTGACAGATACCCTAACCCTAGACGGTCGAGGTCAGGGGCACCCCCAGGTTCGGTTGGTTAGGTTCCTTTAAACCCTGCAGACAGAAATAGGAGCCCCGCACAGCGGGGCTTCGTCGACCTGCTGACAGAAACCCTAACCCTAGACGGTCGACGTCAGGGGCACCCCGAGGTTCGGTTGGTTAGGTTCCTTTAAACCCTGCAGACAGAAACCCTAACCCTAGACGGTCGACGTCAGGGGCACCCTAAGGTTCGGTTGACTAGGTTCCTTTAAACCCTGCAGACAGAAATAGGAGCCCCGCGTAATGAAATGATAAAAAAGTAACAGTAAAAATTATTGATGAAATAGTGTGCACAAACTTTCTAGGCGTTTGGTGAAATGAAAATATGGTAATTAAAACAGTGGTATAATGAATGTTCAGAAACATAATACTTCGAACAAATGTTATTTCGGCTAAGTGTAACTTCGGTAACAAGATTTTCGACCGAAATTAAACGTCGGAGTAACGATAAATATCGAATTAATAATAGGTTAACTGATACAGTGGCACACGTGACTTCGATGAAGTAAAAAAAACGAAACGATAATACTTAGTTGAAAAGTTTTAGGTGAAGTGAAGTTCGGTCAAATATTTTTCGAACTTATGATAGCTAACCTCCAGGAGCTTTATTGTTGAGCTGTTACACATACATTACGTCTTTTTGTCGTGATAAAATCATTTCTGACGACTGACGAAGATTTATTCAGTTCTTATTTGAATTAACGGACAGTTTACGTTGGTCGTACAGTGTGTAAAGTGTGTGTTTTCTATTATCTTCTTATTGACATCTCTTGGTGAAATTATTTTGATGTAGAAGTAAAATAACTATCTTTTTTGTAACGTTGCAGCAAATGCTGGGTTCAGTTCGTGCCTTCCCTCATCCTCCTCAGAGGCAACAAGTACCAAACTCGGTAAGTTGTATTAAAAAACTGAAAGGTCTAAAACAATTAAGAGATCAATTATAAAACAATTACTTTTTGTATGTAATACCGCATCTTTAATTACAACTAGATATGCTTCAAAGTATATTTTACTAGCTGCGCCCCGCGGTTTAACCCGCGTAAATGTCTATCCCGTGGGAATATCGGGATAAAAGTAGGCTATATGTTAATCCAGAGTGTCAGCTACCAACATACAAAATTTTATCAAAATTGATTTGATCCAGCCGTTTGAGCGTGAACAACAAACAAACACACCCTCACACACACACACATACTCACAAACTTTCGCATTTATAATATTAGTGTGATAGCTAGCCCCTACATGAGACATACACATAGCTAGCGAAATATGCACTTATACCTATATCCGACAAATATTTTCGTGTCCATTTCACCAGGGTCGTATATTTACGATCAAATACCACCGCTCGTTTAATCTGCTTTTTTATTTAGGTAATTACGCTGTATTCTATCAGGTATTTTTCTCGTTTTTTTTTCGGGCGCTGGGGGCACGACTGCTGATACGTCGGGCGGTTAAAAGGTTAAGGTCGTCAGTCCATCAACCTAACATATTGTAATGTAAAGCTAGCGTCAAACAATGTGTCTTTATTTAATTTGCAGTACAATAACATGAACAATATGGCCCGCAACATGGCTGGCGGCACCTCCCTTCATAAACTACTCATCCAGTCCCACCAGAGGAGTCTTAATGGTGAGTACTCGAATAAAAGGAGAAAAAAAGTGCGAACATCATTGTCATCTCAAGTTGCCTTTTCCCAACTATGTTGGAGTCGGCTTTCAGTCTAACCGAATGCAGCCGAATACTAGTATTTTATATGGAGCGACTGCCTATCTGACCTCCACAACCCAGTTACTGGGTAACACGATGCCCCTTGGTAAAACCGAGTGTCGAACTTTCGGACTTCTGACGACCCGTAACGACTGCCAAAGAACGTATACAAAATTTTGAAGGATATTTTTTGGATCAATGTTCTCATTTAAATTAGGTAGGTTTACAAAGACATTGTGGACCCTGTCAGACACATGAAAGCAGGAGAGAGGAAGAGGATTTTATTTTGATAATTTTGTTAACCACAAAATTATGTGTTATATATTATCTAAGTAATAATTTTTGTTAAATGTTTTTCAAAATTTGCACTTAATATAATTTGTCATCGATATTAAATTAGATTTTATATAATATAAATTGTTTTAGTTCATTTTTGAATTAGCCATGTGCCCCATGGGATTTCCTATTTGCTAAAATAACGAACTTCCCTATAAATTTTCGTCCCCTGTTTGAACTTCTATAAAAAATGAATTTTCAAAAATCCTATCTTTGTGCTTACTTTCGTTTTATAAGGAACTTTTGTTGCAGAATTTGATGCTATTAGACCCAGCGGTTTAGGCTGTGCGTTGTCTGTCAGTGAATGAATGAATGAATGAATTCAAGATTTTTATTAAGTATTTAGATTTACATTTTTGTTCATTTTTAATTATTTCCGGTAATTTTTTAGTCTACGACAAAAATAATGTAAGAATCAGGTAATTTCGCAGACATGGCTGGCGCGGGCGGCACCGGCGGCGGCGACAACCAGCTGGCCCGCTGGTTCTCGCCCGAGCTGCTGGCGCGCGCGTCGGCCGGCAAGCTGCCGTCCGTGCACGTGCCCAACGCGCTGTCGCTGGAGGAGCTGGAGCGCCACCACCACAGCTCGGCGCCCGTGCACAACTGAGGAGGAGCCCGCAGCCGCCGGCGACGCCAGTCACATAACTACTCTAACCGTGGATCGTCTTCCCTATCTAAACTTATACATAACACGCTCAGTGCGTTTCGGAATTTTTTGCGTCGAGACTTCTCGCCCAAAACGACTCCTCAAATTATTGACAGTGAAAGGAAGATTTTTTTTTAGGTCTATGAAATGCTCATTTGTTCAAATCGACCCTCGATTCCTGTAATAGCAATAATGAATTTGAATGAATTTGTCAAGCTCCCATTTAGACGTAATATAGTATTAATCTATTCCCTTTGTATAAAAGCCGAGGTAAAACGTATAAGAGAGTATTAAACTCGTATTGTGCGCAAAAATAGCGTAAATGAATGATATAAACGCGCAAAAGATTGCATTGTATTGATAATTTTATGCAAGCATAGGCCAACATTATATTCGAGATTTAGATCTGAAATATTTGTTTTCGGTTCTATACATTTGTCCCTTTTTCTATTCATTTGGAACATTGAAAAGAAAGATAATAACATATTCTAAACTACTTTCACGATATGAGTGAGATAACTTACAACAGCAATTTACCATAATAGAAACTAAGATATTGAGCTGCTAATAATTTCAAGACATCGAAATACATTGATATCTTACAAGCACGGACGAAGTATGTAGGAAATAGTTTAATGTATATCATAAGACCTGATTTTGCCTGTTAGTAGAATATTGAAATTCATTAATACGTCCGCGACTTGTAACCGTTACGTTGTAGAAATCTCAGAACCAAGAAACATTTTATGAAACAAAATTAGGATGTCAATGTTCCCTTCAAATTGTGTTACTGGACAGGACTATTATTGACAAAAGGTGAAGCTGATGGCGAGTAACAATTTTGATGTATTGATTTGTCTAGGCTGTTTCGACTGATAGTCATTATTTTAACTCGCTGTCAGCCCCCAACTTCCAGTTGACTTCATTACAGTAGAGTAGTAACTTCTTCCATGACACCCATGGACAAGCGCTGAACGCAAGAAACAAACAGCCAAATTGAAGAGTGACCTCATTTGATCTGGTTTTCTTGTTTTCGGTGTTACGTTAGGTCGGTCGAGATGCAAGCGAGTGTGATTGAATGTGTGAGCGTGATTGTATTCGTCTACGGTTGTGTTTGTAAGCATTTTTGTTACTACGTCGTTTATGTGAGGAGAAGGATTTTTGTTGATAAAATAATAATAGAAGTATGGCCTTTCCCCGCGTCTGGACTCAGTGAGGCGGGGAACAGACGTAGTTAGGGCGACCGTTTTAGTTCCGAATCGCGATTTCATTTTGTAATACGATTTTGGAATTTGACACAAGTGTAACAAAAAATAAATAAACACTTGTGTTTTAAATTCCTTGAATATATTTTTTTATGAATTTTACGATTCGCGTGCGATTTTAGCGATTCTTTTTTCATCATTGAGACCTGAGCTAGATGCATGTCAATTATCATTTCGGTTAGCCGCCGCATGGTAGGAGCGTATACAGATTTTTTATCGGCAGTATAGACATTACCAGCCTGTTTTAGTTAAATGTTCCCTGTGTACGCCCTTATGACAAATATAGAGTATTACCGTCCAGAAAGCGTATGTCAATCTCTTTGTTAGAAACTCAAGCAATTATACTACGTACATAACGCATATGCCTTTTAATTAATTTAATAATAATAAACTATAAAACCCTATTGTTTTTAGACCAGCAGCACGAATTGTTCAGAATGGACATTTTAAACAAAGTTTACAGATGTTTTAAAAGATGCAATGTGTGAAATGTTTATTTATCTATATTCAATCTGTTGTATATCTATCAAATATATAATGGAAGCTAGTCCTTGGTCCATCTGAACGTACACTGGTCGTATAGCGCAGGTTTCAAAGCATTTTGATGACATTTTGAGACGGATTTGACGGACGCTAATCATGAATTGATGATTTATTTGTGAGGGGACGTGGTGCCGTGAGTGACGCATGAGATGCGTCACTGGCGGTACCAAGGTACCAAGTTTTACTGGCGAAATTTTTAGTTTAACGGGATTGTGAGCCGTGGCGACTAGCACGGCGGCACGCAGCAGTGCCGACGCTTACTTGTAACAACACGAGAATGTCTGTAAGCTTTAAATTATTGATTAAAGAAAAAATTGAAAGTTCCTATTTGTTTTATTGTTTGTACGGACCCTGGAGCAAAATCTCCTCTCATAGTTCCAATCGATACTCTTCTTCAAAGTAATATTTTTGCTCATAATTTTCAGATGTGTCGCAAACGCAACTTCCTGTTCCATATTTGAAAACTCTTCATCTATCATGGTTGTTTCGACGCATCAGTGTCTGGATGTGAAAATGTCTTCAAAAAATGAGAATACTTCCTTCAAGTAGGTATGTAATGTATTTAGTAGAACACTCGTTGGCACAGCTATAAAGTCTTACGAATAAAGTATAAAACAAAAGTCGTGACATTTCATGCACAATGAAAAAACTTATTCGTTTCGAAATCTTTATTATTATGAAGTACATTATGTGAGGCATTTACAAAGCTAAAAAAGGGAAAAAAACTTATTCTTATCTCGCCGCCTCTTCGGTGATACTAAATTAAAATGTAAAATTATCGGAAATTCGATGGCTGAACAACGTCATACTAGCGTTGAAAACAAAATAAAATAATACCGTTGGAGCAGACTACATAAATATTGTAATAAGCATCATTATGCGGTATTTATCAGAATTCAACACTCGAATGGTAAAAATTATAGGTAGTTAGGTACTTTAACTAGCAACCCGCCCCTGCTTCGCACGGTTTTTTAAGTTTACATAAACCTTCCGGAATATTTTTTCTAAATAATGTGTTATAAACCGCTCAAAAGTTGCAGACAGTCACGAAAAGCGACTAGTTTAAAGTATGGATTGTTATTTCAAACATGACATGGTTAGAAAGGGGGTGACCACGGAGTGACTACCGAGATGACTTCTAATAGAGACATAAGAAAATACATGTCGCGCCGACCACAAATAAATTGGGAATATGGCAGGAGAATTATGATGATGTTATTTCATACAAAATATTCTGAACGGCACATAGACGTTAGTAACTGCATACCTATGTAGGTACTTATACTATACGTTAGCAGGCTGATAACAAATTGCTCAGAGGAGGCGTTTACTCTAATCATAATTTCATAGCAACCAACATGTACCTATGTAAAGATACGTTCACCGCATCAGCAACATAAACTTATTAACAGATAAAACTTCATCTGCTTGCCAAGTAATTATTGTATCAATGCTAGCTTGTTACTTAGTTAGGAACAAAATAGAATTTTACATAATAGGTTTGAGCCAACTAGCTCTTCCTGAAATTAGATTATAAAACCGACGCCCACTTTCATTGAAGTTTCCTTTAAAGTTAAAACGAATATTGTTTTCCTAATACTACAAATATACTGAAGCCAATAACACTTTGTTGAACGTCGAACACAAAAAACAGCTCCTTAAAAAGTCTTGTGAACCGCATCCTGTTGTTATATATGGTCTGTAACAAATAGTGATGGAAAAACTAATGACCGTGATGAGGAAAAAGGTCGAGTGTTTATCGAATAAACTGGCCTTGGTAACCGTTATCTTTACCTTAACTGCATTGCAGTGGTAAAAATAAGCAATTTATAGTTATACAGAATAATATTTCTTTATTTATAGCCCTGAGAATGCTTACGTGTAAAACTATAAAATATTTTCCTCAAAAAACACTGTTAAACTTATTGTAAAGGAAAAACACTGTTATACCGCGTAAATACTTCATTAAAATCCGTACAATCATTTATTTAACTGTAGCTAAGTCGATATTCAGTTATTAAAATTAAAAAGACCTTAACAATTTGTTCACATACACTTCCATGTACGAAATAAAAACTTAAAACTCGATAAGTTAAAAAAAATATTAATTTAAAAATGCGACACGCCCGTCCCCTTCGTTGGTTATAAGCGCACTGCTGGATGGATTGTGGCAAGGCAAGGCGGATCGATTGGCGGACGACCGCATTTAGCTATACAAAGTACATACAGCTCATTACGCTGAGCGGGGCCGGGGTGTCGTCACTCTGGCAAGTCAACAGACATGCGCAGTTAGCGCAGTAGGTACTCGGATACTTAGTAGTTGGTCGATTCAGAAATAACCTTGTAGATAGGTAAATGTTTTAGTGAGTAGCGACGTGTATTCAAGAGACAGGATTTAAAGTTGAACAGATATCGAAAGCAAAACTTGACGATTGTTTTGTAAGAGCTGATAATGAAAAATTGTGTTAGCAAAAAAAAAGCTAGTATGAAATATTATTTTGAGTTCCATTTTGAATATTTAGCAACTTGTGCAGCAACTTCTGCCTTTTTCAGATTATTACATCCGCAACTAATTAAACTTCTATACTCATTTATTTTTCGATGTTTGTACAGTACGAGGCAGGCCGAGGTCAGTAGAAAATGCCATACTGAGTCTACCGTGGAATCTAATTACACCATTAGTTATCGAGTGCTCCGTCGCAGTCGTTGACGAGAAGGAATGTTATTGATAGTATGGCAATTAGTAATAGGTATTTTGGACTCAGTAGCGCATGTTGAGTTTCGCTACGCAAGCGGAAATTTTAGCACAGATATAACACAATGTGCAATAAACACCTTCCGCTCCAAAAAAGGTAAAATCCAAGCAAAAAATGCCTATTTTTTTGCGGAAAAAAGTTGTCGTCCGCACCCGATTGAAAGTGCAATGCCTCATCGACCGGTCAGTCCAGTTTTCAAAGATCACACCTACTTGCAACTTCCCGAACAAATCTATCTTTGAAATTGCAAAGTTGACTTGGCTATTGCACTCCTTGCACACTTCTTAAAATTAACTAATCGGGTTCCCAGATTATTTGACCCTTACTTATACATGTTTGAGCTACCTTAGGTACCAACCTATCTACCTACTTGGGGGCCAGTATTATAATAATGGAGTGTTGTCCTATCTTTGTTCCAAATTGAAGTTATCAAGAGGTGGTGGTTGGTCCCGGGGTGTGTGGTTTGGAAATTCGCGAAGTGCGAACCATACTATCGTGAGATAACTTATCAGTCGAAACACATTAGCGTTTTTTTAGATAAGTATTCGAGTCCGGACGACTGGACTAAACAATCGGCGCATAACCCATCCATACTGATTATCTTCGTCTTCGAAAAATTAAATGTTGTTCGTTGGCAAAAGCATCACTTGTGAACTGCTGGCCCGATTTAGCTATTTTTTTTTAAGATTTCGTAATAGTCAGAGTAAAGTTATTATAAATAGGTATCGTTGCCCGGAAAATTTAAATAATCGGGAAAAACTGAACAGTGCCTATAACATCTGTCCGCTCAGCTAGTATTTAAGGCGCAGATATACGACTTCTAATGATTTTAAATTCAACATCACGTGATGTTGAATTTTTTAATCGACCGGACTGATTTCTTTGAAAAAAATAAATGTTATACTAGACCATTTAATTCGTAATTTGATATGTGAATATTTAATTATATTTTTTTAACATAGTGTAATTAATTTGTAAAGTAATGTGTATCGCGGACATAAAAACGATAATCACGCAAACACTATCGGGTGTATTTTCATAAAACTTTCACCATATAAAAGACAATTTAATTCCCCGAATTTTAGTATACGGTTTTTATTTGTTTGGTGTTTGATAAATCAACAATAGATGATTGTTTCATATTTTGCAATAAATTACCAGCGTTGTGTCATCGCGCATCTCTTTCTTTTCTATGCAGTCCGATAGTGACCGCGCTTAGGTCATGTAGTCGCCTTAATTGTAATTTAAAAACTGCGAAAACTGTCGTTACCTTTTCACGCCTTAACGGCTAAACGGATAGATAGAAGATAAAGTACCTACTCTTCTGTCTTCTCTTCTACGGATTTCGATTAAAAGCGCACACAGTGACAATGATTAGCGGGGCAATTTCGTAACACACTATCAATAGCAATGGCTTTCATTTTGACAGTTCAACAATATTTATTGCGTTATTTACGTTGTTGAGCAGACAATTTTTTTAACATATTAAGCAATGGATTAGCTTCAAAATGATTCAAATTGAGATTGATAGTGCGTTCGCAATTAGGGTGCTGTTATAGGAATATCCCTGGAGTACGTAACAAACTTTCCCGTGGAATAATTTCCGACCTTTCGACCGAAAGCTAGTCTTTCATAAACTTTCATTATTCACGAATCACGGTTTCCATGAGCATGGGTGATAAAATATGAATAACTATATTTAATTTGTGTAATATATTTTGCGCTATTAATGGCGGGTTAAGTCGTTACTCGTTGCCGTTACTTGTTATACCTACTCATCTCGTGTGAAATCTATGTAGGTAGTCCATGGATTTCTATAACGCTTTCACCCTTAGAAAATGGTCTGCTTTCACCAGTAATATATAAATCACTATAGTACACAGTGTTTTGTGAAGACCATTTTTCGGACATTGCTTTTTTATGTTAAAAACTGATAGTTTTAGTTTTTTAAATACAATATTTCGTATCCCCATTTCACTAGCATGTTTTGATTTTGAGAAAAAAATTATTGAAAATCATCTTTTTTTCAACCGGGTATTTAGAAAAAAAATCATTTCTCTGAAACTAAATATGATACGCAATTGTGACCTGAGAAACATCGATGGCGTTTTTTATGCTGCATATTTTAGAGTAAAAATTAACCTCTGAACTTCGTTAGATTCAGACTTATACGAGGTTTTTAGTTTTTAGTTTTTATTTTTTTTCTCGGTAATTCCGTCGTATTTGGAAAAGTTATTTATACTGAAATTATGCCCTTCACCTTCCCTACATACCACAAAAATAACACGTCCTAATTGCGTGGAATCTAGAAACCACAACATTTTAAAGTTTAATCCGTATTCTACGTCGTTAGGGTTGTCGCGCGATTATATTATATTAGTTCATATCCGGATCTGAAGTTATCTCTTTAAATAAAAGGAGAAATTGACTGACTAACATACCAAAGCACAGCCGAAACTACAGAGAATAGGAACATGAAATTTTGCACACGGTTTCGTTTTTAACCGACTTCAAAAAGAAGGAGGTTATAATATGTTCAGCTGGATGTATTTTTTGTTTTTTATGTATGTTCACCGATTTCTCGGTCAATTGTGGACCGATTTTGAAAGTTATTTTTTTGTTTGAAAGGTTATTCTTCCAAATTGGTCCCATAGAAAATAGTTATGATCTGATCATGAACTTTAAAGACATGGAACGGAACTCCTTATAGGATCACAGCACAACTGTCGTAACAAGTAAAATTGCTTTGTTTATACGTGTAGTCGATAACTGACTGGAGGAAGAGGGGGATATATCGAACTGATCTTATGATGAACCCGGAAAGTAGGTATCGGAACTCTGTAATAAATCAATGTAACGTAACCGTGTTTGGGATAATTAGAATTGTCATGAGATGCACTCTGGCTATAAGGTACCATCGACCTAATCTGATGATGGAAGGTACTTTTTAGTTGTAGAACCACCACAAAAAAGTGTAACAAAAAACTACCCTCAAAATACAGTTTTGAAGGGTGTTAAAGTTTTTATGAAAACATTCGCGAACGAAGTTGCTGGCAAAGTGCTAGTTTCATTATAAATAACTTATCCCAATCCTACGGAATTATCGAGAACAAAATAAATAAAAACTAAAAATCTTGTATAAGTCTGCATATAACAAAGTTCCTAGGTTTAATAGTCGAACTTTTAATAACCAATACGTCCCATTAAATAAAAAACTGAGTCATCAAAATTCTGATTCGAAAGTGACAACCCTAGCAAAAACAGTTAATGTGGAATAACTTCTAGATTCCACGCAATTAGGATGTGTTATTTTTGTGGTAGGTAGGGAAGATGAAGGGCATAATTTCAGTATAAATAACTTTTCCAAATACGACGGAATTACCGAGAAAAAAAATAAAAACTAAAAACTAAAAACCTCGTATAAGTCTGAATCTAACGAAGTTCCGAGTTTAATTTTTACTCTAAAATATGCAGCATAAAAAACGCCATCGATGTTTCTCAGGTCACAATTGCGTATCATATTTAGTTTCAGAGAAATGATTTTTTTTCTAAATACCCGGTTGAAAAAAAGACGATTTTCAAAAAATTATATCTCACAAACTAAACATGCTAGTGAAATGGGGATACGAAATATTGTTTTTAAATAACTTAAACTATCAGTTTTTAACATAAAAAAGCAATGTCCGAAAAATGGTCTTCACAAAACACTGTGTAGTATGTCGATAAAAACTATCCTATGTCCTTCCCCGGGATGCAATGTAGGTATCTCTCTGCCAAATTCAGTGGTTTAGGCGTGAAAAGGTAACATACAGACAGACTTACTTTCGAATTTATAATATTATTATAGATAATCTCGGTAGTAATAATAACAACTAATAGAGAAGTATGGGAGAAAAAGACATGTTGCGCCGCGCCGAACCCAAATATATTGGGATAGGTGAGGACAGGATGATGAAAATAATTATAAGTCAATAGCTTTCACCATATTACGGGATGATGTTAGATTGAATGCACTAAATGGCAAATGGGTGCCGCCTACACAATGCTCCTTTGCACTTTGTAGTTCTTCTAATCGTGCATGGACCTACGCAAAATATTATCATAAGCGTAATTAGTCTAGAGCGTTCCCACCTGGGACAAAGACCTGACAGAGCAGGCCGTGATACAACGCGCAGGTGGTACCTACGGCAGTTACTAGTTTATTTCTGAGACTCATTAATTAGAGCTAAGACGCTTTTTAGGTTCTGTACCTCAAAAGGAAAAAACGGAACCCTTATAGGATCACTCGTGTGTCTGTCTGTCTGTCCGTCTGTCACAGCCAATTTGCTCCGAATCTTATGGACCGATTAAGTTGAAATTTGGTACACATGTATGAATCTCTGTGACCCTAACACAGACGTGTAACGAAAATAAATGAGTTTTGAAAATGGGAGTCATTTTAGAGGGGTAAATAGACAATTTTAAAAAAAAGTTTCGTTATCTGTACCGTGTGACATATCAAGAAGAGGATCTCAAATATATTTTTTTCATAATTTTAAAGTAAATTGTGTTAAAGTAATTTATACAATAGATGAAATTTACCATTCCCCCCCTTATCTCCGAAACTACTGAGCCTAAAATTTTGAAAAAAATACAGAAAATATTTCTATAACTATAGATTACAGGAAAATTAATAAGAAGTCTATGATCTTGAAACAACATGGTAAATCTCTTAATATTGTGCGTACAAACTTACATTTTCAGTTGGAATGTCGGTGTCACGTTCTTTAAAAAAACATGGTAGATAAAATATTCATCGTACGGAACCCTCTCCACGCGAGTTCAACTCGCACTTGACCGGTTTTTGTATCCAAATATAGCCAGTCCAGTCTCCCAATATTATGTGGGAGGGCCTAAGTATTTAGTTCTACTGCGGACGCGGGATGTGAGTCACATTTTGCTTGACAAAATGAATCATCAGATCATCAGTCTACTGCCCTAGTCTGTATCGCGACCCAGCTACCTACTTATTTACAAATTGTTTACTGCACTCGATTATTTCTTTGGTGTCAGAAAAAACATAGGTAGTGTTCAATGATCATTAATGTAGGTTGATTCGCGCTCAATCACTTCCAAAAAGTAGTAGGTATGACTCGACACAATCATGATTATTATATGCTTTTGTAATTTTACCTTTATCATCATCATTCCTGACCTTATCACAATTTATTTGGGGTCGGCGCAACATGTCTTTTTCTTCCTTAATTCTTTATTAGTCGTCATCTTTATGTCTTACAAAATTAAAGCCTATCGCAGGATTAGCACGCCGGGAGTCTGTATGACGTCGAAAGCCATCACCCACTGTGTTATCCGGAGGTATTTAGGCCATATACCTACTCGAAAAAATATTTTAGCTTTGCCTATCTGTTAACAAAAGGCCAGCGAGAGCTCACCAGCTCAGCTGCATAGCACGGTAAAGGATTTGAGTAAGCGGAAATGATTTTGAATCGTATTTTCATACACTTAGCACTCACATTTCGTCGATATTGAGAAATAAGCAAACCGCGAAAAGCCGGCCGCAACGGGGTTTGGCATACCAGGCCGTGCCATGCCGCGTCGTGCCGCGTGAGGACTTGCAAGTAAAACTCTGACTAAATGCTGACGTAGTGGAGCGTTAGACGCGACTTTTGGCGTTGGTTTATTTAATACTGTGTATCATTAAATCATTAGATGTGCGGTGTCGACTTTATAAGACTGATATGTAAGTTCTGTTGTTCGCAGGAATTAACTGGCGCTGTATAAATAGTTTTTAATGTCAATGTCTCATGTTTGCTGATCTCCTCCAACGGTGTGCTACGATGCTATTCCACCGTTCTAAAGACAATGGAAGAACTTACTCTGAATTTCAGACAAATGCATTCCAATTCCCAAGTCCTAAAAGCATCCGTGCATTAAGGAGTCTACACAAACTTTCTAGCGTACTTTTGCAGTAAAAATGAGCCTATTGGAAAAAAATCTGGGTTCAACTTTCTTACTCATAGGAGTCATAGATAAGTACCTACCTAAAGAAGATGGTCGAGATTCCGGAAAGCGTTAAAAAGGTTTATGGGTTTGTACAGGTACTTATAGAAGAGAAGAGACAGAAGTCCAAGTAAGTATTTAGGTGAAAAACACCATATGGTGTATATCAAATTGTTTTTCATGATGATACATCTTCAGAGAAGGGGTTGGTTGCTTTTGGATAATTATCATTCAATTGCATACGCCGATTGTTTGTAAACACGATAAAGGAGAGTACTTACCTACCTTTTCGCTAGGAATTAATACTTTCGGTGGACAGAAAACAAATTCACAAAAATCTGGACATCTTTTTAGCAGCAAAAGACGGAAATTCAAATAAAATAAGTTAAGTACCTAGGTAGGTACTTATCTTATTTTATTTGAATTTACCTACAAATCCTATAATGGAGATTTTTTTAGGAATTGAGCTTCACCGTTTTGATTCGTTTAGAACATAGTTGGTGCTAGATGCTCATATCTTAGTAAATTAAACTCCTACATAGGTAGGTTGTACTTAGATACCTACTCGCGTTTAATGCCGCAATACTTAGCTTATTGTTTTCATCTTTGGAGAGTGTTTGATTTAATGTTAGATAAGACACTTGTTTTAGGTACTTTCGTCTTACCCAAGTAGGTACTTTGCATCTACTAACCATTATCTTCATCCCTCAGCTGATTTATTTCAACTGTAAGTAAGATCGACTAGGATAATTTAGACATGGTACATTTTGTTTAGATAGGTAGGTACGTCAGTAAATAAGTGCGACTCCGCGCAACGCGTGTTGCGTTGCGTCCGGCACACGACACGAATTCGGCACGGGAAATTAAGTCGATATCAGTGTTGATATTAATTTGTGCACGACGATAAATTTTAAAGTACATTTTGTCAACAAAATTAGGTTAATGGTTACATTTGCAGAAACGATACGACTTTTATATTATCCCATGGAATCATTAAAACCAAAATTTGTCGCAATAGGTATTCACTTTAGTGTCACAATATTATTTCGTTAGGTAAGTAACATTTATCACAAATTCGTAGACAACGCAAATCTAACTGACGATGACGCCTAACTTCGCACTTGACATAACTGACAAATAGACTTTCTTCTTTTTAAATACCTGCGCGAAGACTGCGCAGTTTAGAATATTGATCGTTGATGCCATTTACAATTATTTGTTTCTGGCTGGTCGACGAAAACAATCGACGTCACGGAAAAAAACTCGCGAATATTCTAGAACGTGTCACTATTTCTCGGAGTCCGTGTGAGTGAGTGCACAAAAATGTAATGGCGACGTGGCGTGGAGCAGCAGTACAATAAAGGATCTAAGTGAACGAGCAACACACCCGGCGGCGTGCCAGAGCGGCGGCCGTCCGTCGAATGATAATAATTCCAACGCTGTTGGTGGTGGAGCCCTAGTCAGAGCGCGGTGGGGCGTGGGTCGCCGTCCTTGCGCCGTCGCTACTACTAACCCGCCAGCAGTCGCCATCCGCGCCCGAGAGACGAACAAAGAAAAACAGGAATCGAAAACTAGTAAAGTGTTAATGCATAATGCATTCTCACTAAAATGACAACGAATCCCTGAAGGAGTGTTAAAGAAGCCTAGGATTGTTGATTTTGTATTGATTTTTTGAAAGGTTAGTAGTGCTTCTTTGAATACCTACGTAATTTGGCCAGATACCTACGCGTTGTTAACATGCATGATGGCGCCGTGAACAAGAACATTTAGGAATTATGTAGGCCAGTGCATGACGATATTAAAGTGTAACGCCAAGTGAAGAACGCATAAAACACGATTCTATGTTGTGATAAGTACACAGGTGCTGAAATATAAATACTTAGGTAACTATATATCCTTTTAGTAGAACCAAACATGAGTAAGTATTGATTAGCTATTAGTCCATCCTAATTCCGTAAGCTAGGAAAAGTAGGTATAAATAAATATCAGGTATCAGATAAACATTACTGTTACCTAATTATATTTTTTGCTATTTATTAGCTGCTCAAGCGGATCAAGATTGGCCATCGGCCGTACCTATACTATAATGTCGTGGAGTAACAGGTATGTTTGAGATGAAATAATAATCATGTTTTTATTTACCTACCACAACAGTTAAATCTTGGCACATTTCTATGGTATGTAGATTAATAGCTAGAGGTTCAATTTAATTAAACCTCATGTCATGATTGAGCACCACTTCGTATTAATAGGTACTTACGGATGTAACATGGGCACAAGTAGGTACGAATACGTCGACCATATGCAACAACGCTATTTCCGTTATGTTGGTAAACCTGATAAAAATTAGAAGCAATTTTACGCATAATTACCTACATACCTATATATAACACTTTAAAAAAAAAAGATAATAAATACCGTAATCAACTTAAACATTAAAAATATCGAAAGAACTTAATGTCAAGTCAGTACGCTCATTGATTTACACTTTTAGTACGAGTCGCCATTTTGAATCGCGTTCATTTCTTGCGGCGGCACGACTCGAAGGGGACGCTAGCAAGCAAGGGCGTGCGGCGCCGCTGGTGTATGACGCCATTAGTGTTGGCGAGGAATCATGTTTGATTTTTAGAAGTGTGTGCGTGATGTTGTATTGCAATTTAAATTGAATAAATTGTTAAGTTTGTTAATATTTGATGAGTGATTTGTTAACTCTAGGTGTATTTGAATAGAAGGTAGGTCATTAACTTTGATTTCATTCTGATCGTGTGGAATTTTACTTCCATGTTTTAATTGTCTTCATATACCTCGCGTACTTGTATGTAGGTATCGTTATTTTACACGAAAAAACACAAAATACCTGCATTATAGAAGCTTATGTATTTAGTAGTTTCAAAAACAAATGGTTTATGGTAGGTTCTTATAAAAGTAACCTACCGTGTATTGTGGTCGTTTAATAACGTTTTGTTATACGAGCTGATCAGTACTTTTCCGAGTGCGTCAAGATTTCTATTACAACTTATCGCTTTATTTTTGTCTCAAAAATAGTTAAGGATTATTCAGATGACCAGAAATAGCTGTTCTTTTGATTAAGCTTGTGTTTGCATGTCATTATTTGTGTAGGCTTGCTAGACAAAATAAAATTTTGAAAATAAATGACCGCTTAGTTTTTCAATATAGGTATTTTGTTTCGTAATTCTACGAAATACCCACGGAAGTTTTTGAAATTTTGGACGAGTGGCTGGTAGATTTTTGTACTTAGTTTATATTTTTTTACTATAAAGACAAATAATCTTTTTTACTTGGCAACACCGCGGAACTGCTAGTGATGTAAAGGTGGGAATCGACTAATATTTTTCTCGTTGATATTATAATAATATAGTTAACGTTACATTTCTTATAAAAAAAATATTAAATTTATTTGAAATTATAGGTAAACAATAGTAAACCAGAATTTTATTTTGACCAACTTGAGCCAAATTAAAAAAATACAACCGAATTGAGAACCTCCTTTTTCCTCCTTTTTGAAGTCTGTTAAAAATATGGTAAATCAATTTTCACTGATGTGATTTTTGATGAATTCAGCACATGATTCTATACAGATGGAAAATGTTTTAGAGCTGTCAAACCAGTTGACATCTTGTTTTTTTTTTCGTTGAGGGTCACATTCTAATTCATTTGCGGTAGCAAAAAGATTTAGTGTGCACATTGTTGGAAATTTAATGTCATTTGAAAATAGTTTCCATTTTATTTGCATATTGAATATTAACCTTTTAACCGCCCGACTTCATATCATTTGTCGTGCCCGTGCGCACGAAGTTAAAAAAAATAAACGAAAAAGAATACCTGATAGAAAACAGCGTAATTACCTAAATAAAAAAGCAGATTAAACGAGCTGTGGTTTTTTGTCGTAAATGTACGACCCTGGCGAAATGGACCCGAAAATATTTGTCGGATTAATCCGACGTAAGCGGTTAAAAGGTTAATTACTGAGGCGATCGACATCAGCAAGAATCATCATATTTTGACTTCTTTTTTGCTTTTTGTACTTTGTAAAACAAAATGGTTGGTTCTGTACGAAAACAGTTTTTATCCGATTTACATTTTTTACCCGACTACGGCGAAGCCAAAAGAGGATTATGATTTTAACTGGCTATTTAGTAATCGTATTTTGATAAACGAGGTCATGTTGTTCCGTGGGTTATAGGATATGTGACGTCACATAAAATCCAACATGAAGAAGGATGTCTTGTTACCGTTTTTTTTATATGAAAGATTATACATGTTTGGTATCTAATGAAAGGTCTCAAGGAGTTCTTTCTGAAAATATATTGATTATCTATTAATAGATTGTATACTTATAAATATACCATACATACATAGTCATAAACCCCTAAATAATTACAATTTAAAAGAAAGATAAAAACCTTTTTGATACGTCTATGTTAAAAACTAAGAAAATGCCAGTATGCTTTACAATAACATGACAAATATGCCAAATAAATATTCGGTAAGCTTAAATCGTACAGATTACGTGGGTTTACTCAGGAAATACGAAAATCGTGTTATTTTAAATTTCTCTGATTGTGATGTCTTGTTTACACATTTTTAGTTGGCGTTTTTTTCGTAGTCGGGTTTTAGTTGTCAACTTTCTTTATTATTTTAGGAACATTCATAAGATAGGTATTTTCGACAGTCTTCCTGTTTGTTTGCTACTATTTATTTTGCCCCGCCGCGCACCGGTATTATTAATTGAATGTCACAACTCTATTGACGCAGAGATGTTAAACCTACATTTCAATACCCTCACACTATCGATATCGATATATGGTATTGATTAACGTAAATGGGACCATGCAAGTTTATTTTACCACCAAAGAGGCGCCACTTTGGATTAGGCTGAGTTTGACAGTTCTGACAGATCTCTTTGCGCGGATGTTAAATGTTATTAAATTACTATGTAAAAATACTACGGATTATTGTAATAAACGAAAAGTATCCGGCCCTCGATCATTCGTATTTTTAGTAGTGTAGTGACAGAACGTCACGTCAACGTCGGCGTCAGTTCACAGAACAAAATAAATAATTCCAGCTCACCAGATGTCATGTCTGGTGAGCTGGAATGATTTTGCCCTCATTGTAGACCTTTTAATACTATAGGATTTAAGACAAAACCAAGCTTTCGTCAATTAATGAAAGCGATGTAAAAGATCGTGGACTATTGCCGATTGATCGATGAGAAAAAAGGGTTGTCAAATTGGCATCTAGGCATCGATGATTGTATGGGTGTCGATAAAACCCTTTGTAGTTTGAAGGTCGAGGAACGAGGTCTGTTTCCGTTGCAAGGCGAGAATCCTCCAGCCAGACGGGTGATTTTGACAAGTGGGCCACTGACTTAAGGCTGTCGTGCACAATAATGTGTTATGTTTAACTTATACGAAATATTTCGAGCTACTTTTTACCCCACTCCCTACATCAACATCCTATTAGACCTACCAAGGTACGATAAAGCGTGCTTGTTAAGGCAAAAAAACTGCTACTGTTGCTGCTTTTGCTGTACTTGCATGTTTTTGAAATGGAAAACTTGCTGAGTCCCATTTAGTAGCAAGGAACCTTTCTTTTACCTCCATAGAACTTGTTTGAAGATGTATCTCAATACTTTAATCGGTGAACTTGGCCCCTTATTTACGTTATGATTTTGGACGGGTCAGATTTCTCATGAAACTGCGCCGTGTAAGATTGAGGGGCGTCAGTTTTAACTTTTGATCACATAAAATTCGTATTTCTTTAGCTTACTGTGTATTTTTGCAACCATATAGTTGTCGCTACTGTAGCCTTACAATGATATCACGATTGCTAATATTTACCAGTACCTATTTACTCAAACCGCTTTTCGGATCATAATGAATGATGATGATTTTCAAACAATGATAGCAGTGATTTCCAAATTCAGTTAAGCTTCTGTTGTTTACATGTTATTAACATTACGTATTCTACCAACGTGGTATTTAAGTATAGTACGTATTGTAACTGGGTAAAGTATTTTTATTATTAGTGAACGGGTGAAGTTCGTAGGCGATTTATGGTACTTACCTACCTAAGGCCCACTTGGGTGCAGCGGGATTATCCGAAAGGGTTACCGCTGCCCCGGAACATAAAGGGCTAAGGAAGGAACACGGATGGGTTTTAGTCAGTAAGAGTCTGACACTCCCTTCCGCTCCACCCAGAGCGGGAGGAGTCATTGGATGATTTCCCATCCCAAAAAAAAAAGACCCACTTGGGTGTTCATGGTTTATCCTAAATAACTCGGGAGTTAACAGTTAACTCAGGGTTATTGAAATATTTCATTCTTGCGCCATCAAAGGTTAGAGGTAAACATAGGGTTAAACTTTTAAATATTTAACCCACCGATGTGGTAAAGTCGCTGAACTCTTAGTTAGTGTAAGTAATGTAGGCTTAATATTATAAAGAAGTAAAATTTGTTTTTTTGTAAGTTTGTATGTAGGGGATATATATTAGATAATCTCTGGAACCACCGGTCGGATTTGAAAAAATCTTTTTGCATTTGATAGCCCAATTCTCGAGCTATGACTATGCTATGATTCTTGGGAGCCGAGCAAAAAGAAAAAAGTTAGAAAGAACGCTCAGCGAAAATGAAGTGATAGCGCGGGCAGGTGATGCGAATGGTCGGGGGAACAAGAAATTTCACGCGGACGAAGTCGCGGACAGAAGCTAGTGTTAAATAATTTAAAAAAACTCGAAAGTACTACGTACCTATCGCATTGTAATGTATAAGAGATGGGTATACAATATCTGTTCATTGTAAGTTTATTTATTTTTGGTCGGATTACAATTATATCAGGACATAGACATTGCAAGCCTTGTCTATGTTTCGTCGACTGCAATGTGCCCAATTCAAAAAACATTAATGCCGTCGACGCGTGTCGCTTGTGTGTATGCACACTAACCCGACTAAACGTGCAAGTAAGCCTCAGTAAATAACACGTGATCCGGGTGATGCGTGGCATAACTTTACTTGTTCGGAGCCTCCCGAGGCTCAATAATCATATTGGTGTTCTTGTGCCTACCCACTAAATCTCCGTGTTTAGACTTTAGGGTTTGGGTGCTTATCCGAATTCATAAAAAAGCCGAATTCGAGATCGTAAACCAAATAAGTATATTATTACGATATCAGCCGAGTTAACAAAAATCTTTATTTAAGGAGCTTGGTCAACACCGTAAGGCTTTCTTATAAATGATACATTCGTATAAATATAAAGTCGAACATATAACCTCCTCCTTCTTGGAAGTCGGTTAATGAGTTTCTATCTTCTACTTATACCTAGGTACCGATTCGCACAAGTTTATACAATAAGCCTGTTGCCGCTGATTCTTTTTTTTACAAAGGGAATGTTAGAATGTTATTGCATCTTCCCACCTCTTTAACATCAACACCAAAGTGTATTTATAACTTAGCTCTGAGATCTTGCAGCCGGTGGATTCTGTAAAAATCTCACCGAGAAAAGTTATTCGAAGTGAGCTTGAACTGAGCTTTCAATAGTGTCAATCCCTAGCATCGGGTGGTTTACCAGCTCACTTTAAGCTGACTTAACCTAATTTTCACGGCGAGATTTTTACAGAATAGATCGACAGTTTCTTCGGTGACTACTCGAAAGGATATTTTGGTACTTGGGACTGATACTGATGTGTGAATCGACAAAACAGTTCATTCATGTCGCGCGACATGCAAACCTTGAAATAATTATGGTGTCTATTTCATTGTTCAAGTTTTCGGTACTGTTTAATAACTTTATTTTTGAAAAAACAAAGATTTAATTGTGCGACGCTTAGTCATGCGTGACCTTGCCAATTTCTTTTCACGGAAATTAATATTGTCTTTCACCTATACGTCTATTAGTTGATGAAATAATCCAAGGTTATAACGATCGACCTACGTTTAAGATGCCGTCGCCGTAGCGTCTTCTTACGTAAATCAAATGGTGTTCTCATAAGAAATTGACCGACCTTCTTTTTGGTCCTACTAATGATTGCCTTCCACACACATGTCAAGCTATACAAGTTTTAGCTGACCTCGCATTATATAGGCTTTTTGTACAATGAGAAGTCAGCTTATACTGGAAATGTATAGCTTGCTTGATACGTCGTCGTGCGTAACACGTTGGTTTAAGGAGGTTCTCACTCGTCTAGTGGATGAAATCTTTCAAGGTCGTAACGAACGATCTACATAAGATGTCGTCGCCATAGCATAGCGTCTTGTCTTGCGAAAATCAAATTGTGTTCTTATAAGATATTGACCGGCCTTTTTTTTTAAGGATGGGAAATCATCAAATGACCCCTCCCGCTTTGGGTGGAGCGGAAGGGAGTGTCAGACTCTTACTGCCTAAAACCCATCCGTGTTCCTTCCTTAGCCCTTTATGTTCCGGGGTAGCGGTAACCCTTTCGGACAATCCCGCTGCCCCGGATATTGACCGGCCTTCAACTTGCAATTTTGGCTCCTACTAATTATCAACCAGGTTTCAGATTGGCTAAAGAAAACTCATCTTTTATGGGGTACTGTTTAAAATGTTATATTAATTCTTCAACTGAATGAGACAAAATTCAAGTCTTGTATAAAACGCACACTATGCAGGCAGGCATATTATAAGATAGGGGATTACATCGTTGATAAAGATGCCTGGATCAATGCTGGTCCTGCTCCACAACCACAACTAATTGATTAACACTTGAACATACTGTTGGAGCTGCTGAAGATTGTGGGACTATATTTGCATTGTATAAACTCAATTTCCTTTGTATTGTATAATTTCATAGCACAGATGTGAGTTCTATGTGAGCTACCATTTACCGGGTAATAATATGTCTTTCATTGACTTAAATGTATGTCATGCTCACTAAAATGTCTCGCTGACGGTGGCGTGTGTGTTGGATCATTTAGCTCCCTTCAAAATGGTTGAGCTGAATGGTGCTGATCTATGCGTCATGTTCGTGAACGGGCGCCGTCAGTTGGGGCTGGTCATCAATTGGCTGCCTCGGCTTATTTAATTATTTTTTTTTTGGATTGTTGTTTTGTTAAGTAGGTACTATTTGCTGTACTCTGGACGCTCTTAACACGTACGTCTTTTTTATTTTATTACATCGTTTTCACATATAATTATAAATTCAACATTAATGATGTAACTAATATTTTTGTAAAAATATATTTTAAAAGAGTGTCCATGGAGTTTCTTGCCCGTTCTTCTCCATAGGTACCTACGCTTTGGAATGGGCAACTAGCTTCATATTTTCTGACTGACCGACTTCTTGACAATTCAAAAGTGCCTGTAAATGGTTTAATTGAAATAAATGCTTTGAGTTTGAGTTTGAGTATCGGCGTATACAGTTGTACCACTTTGGTTTACGGAGGTTCTAAGGAATTCTCGTTCCCTCTACTAATAATAAGACAAAATAAAGTTAATAGACAAAATAATCAATTATTCACGTTTGGGGATACCGGTAGCCGAAATCTGACCTCAGCGCATATACACACATCAAAAGTGTCTAGGGATCAACATATATTTTTGCAATAACTTTTCTCCTGATTGATATTAATTAAAATTTTCTTTAAGGATTCATCAAATAAAGTGTTTTCGTTTGTCACAGTAACGATAAACCAAGTCACCTTTGCATTAATAAAGAAATTTGCCATTTTCCTAATAAAGGGATTTTTGACATTTGAATCACTAACACAAAAGTTCGAAAAAAAGACTGAAATAACAGTTTTCTTTAAAATTTTATTGGGTAACTTAAACAATTAATAATCCGTGTTTCTACCGCGAACACTAACAACACAAGAACATCGGTTTGGCATACTCAAAATGAGTTCATCCAAATCACGCTGTGGAATGGCCGCCCATGTTCGTTGCAACAACAAAAAAAGGTCTTCTTACTGGATACCCTCCATATTCGGCAGAGCTCTTCTCTGTAGCATATCCCATGCATGCTCAATCGGGTTCAAGTCTGGCGACTGAGCAGGCCAGGGCAGGACATTGATGTTAGCTGCGGCGAGAGTCTGTCTTACAACTCTTGCGGTGTGCGGTCGTGCATTATCATGCATTAACTGAAATAAGGGACCGATTTGCACTTGTAGAGGAACGATGACGTCTGATACAATCGTCTCAGCATAAATTTGAGCGTTGAGGTTGCCTCTGATCCAAATCAACTCAGTTCTTCCGCCGATCCAAATACCCGCCCATACCATGATGGTTCCACCACTATAAGGATGGACTTCCTGGCAGGATTTTAATCGCTGTTGGCGTCCAGGGGTTCTCCAGTGTCGTATACGTCTTGTATCCGGTCTCATACCAAAACGAGACTCATCAGAAAAGCACACGAAACGCCATTGTTCTTCTGCCCAATTTCTGTGTTCAAGAGCCCATTGATATCGAATCCTACGATTGTGCATTGCTATAGGTGGTACCCGTAGCGGTCTTCGGGAATGAAGGTTCACTTCATGCAAGCGGTTTCTGACTGTTTGGTCGCTAATTAAGTTCCCTGAAGAGTGATGAAGCCTCACGGCTAACATCATGGCGGTTATTGTTGGAGCTCTTCGAGTTAAGATTTGAATGTATCGGTCTTGTCTCCGTGTGGTGCAGCGATACCGTCCTCCATGGCGCTCAGCCACGGTACCAGTGCTTCGGTAACGTGTCCAAAGTCGACTGATAACACTCTGACTTGTATTCAGAGCTAAAGCCACAGTACGTTGCCGGGAACCAGCTTCTATCATTCCCACGGCTCTGAGCATTTCTTCCCTGCTTAAATGACGTCGCCGCTCCATAATAACGTTGGTTTTAATCAGTAGTAGGGATACAGTAGCACTAATAATGTCTTCAATGCGTTGTATGTTTTTATAGGGAAAATATTGACAGCTGATTTTCATCTTTTACTCGAATTTGATTCACAGTTCCTGATTCAAATTATGAAATGCACCAAAAAGGATCCATATAAATTTATAAAATCATAAATTTATTACAAAGCCACATCTCAATCTCAAGAAATCCGCATAAAAATGCTTGATCCCTAGACACTTTTGATGTGTGTATTTTGAATTCTATGTTTCCACGTTGTTCAGAATTGAAAGTCATTGAAGGCTATGTGGGTGTTTCGCAATATTGGCTAGAACGTTGAGGTTAAGAGTGTTATCTTATTTAATTTAATAACGATCGGCGTTTTGTTTTTCTTGATCACAATCTTTTGTAATATGTTTCGTCCGTCCACAAATACCTAAAAAAAAACAATGCATTGTTTAAGATTATTTGATTCCTAATCGTTGAGATGTTAAAAGCCAAGCCAAAATTGGTGATGGTGTCATGGTCAACTTTTTCTCGACTCGGGACAATAACTTTAAAAAATGATTTTAATAATATAAGTACCTTAGTCTGAAATAAGAACATTTCTATCGCATAGTCTGTTATCCAGGCAAACATGACCTGGTTAGAGGTCGGATATCCAGGCAAAGATAGCTTGATTAGAGGTCGGATATCCAGGCAAACATAGCCTGATTAGAGCGAGATCGCCGTTCAAGAGTGAAGCTAATTGATCACTTTCACTCCTTAGTTATTTCCTTGATATTTTTATAAACAAATCTGTTTTTCTATCTATCTATACAGGTCAAAAAGCCGTGGAACAAACGAAATAGGGAGATAAAGGAGGTCTTTTATAATTAGACAAATTAAAAATAAAAATGGTATAAAACAAAACGGTGTTGAATTATTGCTAGATAAAGTATCAGTATTACAAAAGTTCTATTGCGGCTCTGGGTACCAAATTTCAAGAGCAATAATTTTTTTCCAAAATTTTTGAAACATTACCAATAATTATTTCCTACTTTAAAAGCGTTGGAAATGACCTCATTTTGACCACCCTTTCGGGTTAGTTACACCATTTATAACTCAAAGAACGGCTGGACCGATTGTTATCATCTTTGGGTTGTTGCATTTTTCTCCGCCCCGAATAGCAAAATAACTATTAAAACAAAGGAAATATTCACGAAAAAAAAAAATTAAGATAATTCATTTTCTCATACATTTTCCAATTTATTATTTCTGAGGCAGGCGGTACGAAGTTCATAAAGTCAGCTAGTTTAAAATAAAGTCGATTTTACGAATTTGCGAACTAGATCGTAATTTTCTTCCTACTCTATCTGGTGTCCGGGATTATTTTATTATCGGGCCGGATACCGAATAGTTGTCAGATATCCGTTTATCTCGTTTTTTTTATTTCTTGTTTTTCTCAGTTGTCTCTACTAAATAAGTGAATATTCATATTGTACTTAACGTGTTTTGACCTTTATAAAGATAATTATAAGAATTGGTGATAGTTCCTTCGTATTTTAAGATCGGATAGCAACAGCGTAATCTGCGGCGATACGAATTATATTTTTGTAGAATATGTATCTACAGAACAATATCGAACCTTACCGTTTTCAAATGTACAGAGGCCAGCACATCAACCTACCCTAATCTGTCAAATTTTCCCAATTGAATAAGAACCTTATTCCTTTGTAGTAAAGTTGAAATTCTATCAAAGAAATTTGACAGATTGGGGTAGGTTGATGTGCTGGCCTCTGTACATGTTAAAACTATTGTTTGCGCTTATAGATTAATTAAACTCTTTTTTGTACATGTTTGAGACACAGCTTGGTTTATTGTATTTTTGCATAAATGTAAATAACGAAAATTTTAAGTACACAAGTAATTGCTTTACAGCCGCCAAAATGGGTACCGAATACGACCAGAAGTTCGAGGAGATGAAGAAGTATATACCATTTCTGGACGGCATGATCAAGAGACTGGAGACTAACAGCAAAGTGACTGGGAATCCTCGGCAGGCACAGCTCGATAAGATCAGATCTCTAAGAGAGCTGCTATCAATCAAGAAGAAAAGGTTATTAGATTATTATAGTATTTTACATGATATATGAACATAAAATACGTATGCTAGCGGTAACACCGGTTCCGAAGAGTAAATCATTATTAAGTAAACTAATCGTTACAAATAGTTTTATTTTTATAATTTTGTGACTACATTGTTTTTTATTTTTAGAATGAAAATGGAGAACTTACATAAATGTGAACAAGTTCTGGTTAATTTGTACGCAAAAGTGGAGTCCCAGGTAAGTTTATTTCTGTCAATTTTAATTAAAATGTTTTGTTGGAAAAAAACATAACTTCTATTTTTTTTCCATTGTAGAACATGGGACAAGATCCAGGATTTTCCATAGATCCTCCTACGCCACAAGAAAAGTCGGATTTAGAGGCTGTAAGAAATAAGCTCAAAACCGTGGCCAAACGACAAGAGGATGAGGAGACGTTACCAGAGATATTGAGGGTTGATGAAGTTGAAGAAATGCACACAGCAGGTTCTAAAGAGCCAGCTCTTTTTCAGAGAAGGCCAAATAAAATGTCAGTATCGCCGACACATCGCTCTCCAGCTAAAATAAAAGAAGATAAAGTTTCACCTCTATCTTCAGCTTCGAAGCGAAATTACACTCGAGTTTTAGTGTCACCCGATTCTAGCAGACGGCGTTGGTCTACACCTGATTCAGCGGAAGAAAAACCTCTTTTTAGCCGGCGGTCACCACCCCGTAGATCTCCGAGAAGGTACTCTCCTTCCTACCATAAAAAAGAAAGAAAAAAATCTTTAAAAGAATCAACACGTAAATCTAAAGGTGTTAACATAACTTTGAATGTGCCTGAAGATAGTTTAACCAGTTTGAATACAAAGGATATATTCACTAGAATTATTGACTGCAAAGATGGTGACGTAGACATCGATACATTACGGGAGTTGCGAAAACAGATACTTGGTGAACTAAAGAAGACTGGAAAAAAAGATGACATATCTGACTTAATATTGAAGTCTTATAACAAGAAGAAGGGCAGATTAAGAAGAAAGGGAAAGGAAGAAGTAGAAGAGGGAGAACTGTCCGACAGTGAGAGTGAAGTTATTGAAAGTCTATATGGCAATTTGAGCGGTAACTTAGTTCTTAAAGATCAAAGTGAGGCCAAAACTTCTAACGTCAAAGACAAAAATCGTAAAATTCAAATTTGTCTTGTGATAAATTCTAAGGAGAGTAACCCTGATCCCAATAATAGTGCAGAATTGATTAATAATTCCGACGTTTCGGAACTAGAAATGTACGATAAAGAGAGCAAAGCGCTAAATAAAACTGGTTCTAGTAAGGAGAAAAATGAGCAAGACTTAAAAAAAATTGACGATGATGATGAGTCGATAACGAAAATACCCGATTGGAAAAAGAATATCAAAGAGGATAGTTCTACTGATAAAGAAAAAAGTAAAAATAATGCCTCTGACGAAATACAACTTAATGCCTCTGACGAAATACAATTACCGTCAGATGAGGAAAAAAAAGTTATTACACCAAAAGAGCCAGTCAAATATAGAGCTAACTTCTATAAATCTTTGACAGATAATTCTGAACCTGTAGAAGAGAATATAATACAGGATAGCAAAGAGGCTGTACATGCACAGGTTGAACCTCAAAAAGGAATTGACATTAAAACTGACTGTCAATCTGACACTACTGTTTCGGAAGTTCCTAAAACTAGTAAAGGTGTGTGTTTGATTGAAGCAGAACTAGAGAAAATGGAGAATCGTGTGGAAATACCATTACTCAATGAGCCGACAATACCCGGAACACCAACTAATAGTATGCTTTCAGAAATAGACATTCTACAAGCCCTCAAAAATGAAATATTGAGCGAGTCCATAACTATCCCCGGCTCAGAAGCAGGCACACCACTTTTACACCAACCTAAAGTCAACAAAGTGGCTAGCGCCAAAGAAATATTGCCCAAGAAAAGGATATCTATAGAAAACTATAAACAGAAGACAGATAGAGATAAAATAATGAGTTCTATAAAGTTTTACTTTAAAGATAACGAATCTAAAGACGATCTAATTAAGAAACCCAGTCTTAAATTGACAGAGAAAGAATGTGAAAGGTTTAATATACAAAAGAAAATGTCTTTCGATGATGAGAGTTCAGACAGTGACGATGCAGGTGAAATTCAAGCAAGTGACCTGTATAGCGATCTCGCTCCTAAATCGCCTGACCGCGATGAGTCAAGTAATATGGAATTTTCACCTCCAGCAATAATAAATGATTCTGTGCCAGTAAATCGCAATGTAGATGTAGATATGAGAACTTTGCCGATTTTGTCTCCTAATCAGAACAAAGCACCTACGTTGTTCAGTACCATTGTAGGACTTTCGCTTTCAAATACGAACACGATAAATGCTACAAAGACTGATCAAATTCATCAAAACAGACCTGTGCTTTTGGATCCTCGTGTTAGAAGGGATGTAAATTCTAGCCAAAGTCCTAGTTCGCATACTGCTCATCCTGATAGGACGTCAAGATCATCGTTTTCGAGTATTAATCAAAGTCCCGCCTCTAATGCAGTTATGACGCCTAATGCCAGGTCGTACGACATGACTCCTAACCACCAATCGTTTGACATAGACCAATCTAACAAGGCGCACGTATATGCGCCAACGTTTACTATGTTTGATTGTAAAGAGAGAGAAAATTCAGTGGCAAAGGATTTGAAGAAGCCATCTCGTGAAAGGAAATCACGTTTTGAGGATATTGGGGATACCAGTAGTTGGAGTTCAAGTGACGTGTCGATTAATACGCGTAATACAGACTCATTCACTGGAGACAAATACAGTAATGGAAGAAACGATAGGTATAGCCTCGAAAATCGGGATTGTTTTTCTTATAAAAGATCAGAATGTCCCAGGACACCTTTACCGTCGTTTGGAAGATCTGATGTGCCGGTCTCGACGACTCAAACATTTAGTAGATTAGACAAACCAATGACTCCTCTGCACTCGTTTGGGAGAGCTGAGTGCCCTACTACACCAAATCATCACTTTGGAAGATCGGAATGCCCTCCCACTCCGATTCACTCCTTCGGAAGGTCAGATTGTCCTTCCACCCCAAGTAATCATTTTGGGAGTCTTTCATTTAACATTAATGAGTGCCCTCTTACTCCAAGTCACCAATTCGGTGTGACCGAGTGCCCGCCAACGCCATACTATGGAAGAAATGATTGCCCGCCTACACCAAATCACGGATTTGGTAGGTCTGACTGTCCATCGACGCCAAACCATCCGTTTGGAAGATCTGATTTTAATGCACAAAACTATATTAAAGATCCGAGACTTAACAGAAAACCTGAGTATGAGTCAAATTCTGAGCTAAACGACAGAGATCGCGGGTATTATAAAGATAGTGGCTACCACCGCGGAAGCTCTTACAAATCTCAAAAACCGTTCGGTGGGTCAGATACTTATAGAAGTCAGGATAGAGAACAGGGCAGGAATAGTAAGTACAGGTACTATGCGCCCGAACAAACTGGACGTCAATTTAGTAAAGATCCACCCAGACGTGAACAAACCGTTGGTGGTTCAATGCCGAATGATTGTGAAAATGATCGACTGTTTTCGAGAGAACGCAGACAGTACAACAGCGGGTATGAAGAAGTTGCTTTGAGACGCGACAACCAGCGTGAAAGAAGTATTGGGCATAGCATGCATCCAGAAGATAACCATGAAAGGGGTGTTGGACGGCACAATCGTGCCGAAGATACCTTTACACGGTCATCGTCTAGAGGACCTAGTGTTAGAAGCTCTTTTGAACCAAAAAATAGATCAGTATCAGTCAAATCTGACAGTGGCAGCTCATTTAAGATTGACACCAGTGTTAACGAAACATTCCAAAAGTTCCTTGAGAGTGGAAAAGGTATTCAAGTATTTGAGTACAATTTTGATGTAAGAAGACAAAGAGCTGCGAGTGTAGGAAGATCATTAGTTCGAGAGTCCCGCTGTGAACAGGTGTCTGGCGGTTCCAAACCTAACTCGGAAAATCTTAATAAAAAAGATGTATTTCGAAGAGCGTCAAGTATGGGTAGAGATTTGACAGATTCTTCTGCTGAGGAAAGAAGCTTCCAAGAAATTAAGGCTGATTTTAAAACGTATAGACACCCTGTAATAGAACTCAGCAAATTTGACACTGGTAAAATACGAAATATTGATACGAAATCCAAGACTAATACGGAAAACATAGCCCGTAGTAGAAGAGAAAAAGAATACTATGAGAAATATAAAGAAGAAAAGCGCGCTCAAAGTACTTCAAAGCTGACATACTCTCCTAAAATGAACTATAGAGATCCCAGAATGCGCAAAGAAATGAAAATTAAAAATAAATATGAAGATCCCCGCGCTAGGAAAAGTGGAATAATATACTCGAATGACAATATTGTTAAAGGTGCTATTTTGGCTTCCGGTTATGGTGTCAAAAACTACAAGATTCCTAAAATTAAACGTGTCGTGGAAGAGAAAGAGCCAGCTATAAAAGAAGAACCTATAAACAATAAGGATGAGAAGGAAAAAGATAAACGAAAGAATACCGAAAAAAGAAAAGAAGAAGGAACAATTAAAGAAAAAGCAAACGACAAAAGTAAAGACAAAAAAGTAACACCAAAACCGAAGACCAAAGATACACCAAAAGAAAGATTCGACGAAAGTCCTCAACATAAAAACAAGGAAACATCCAAGGGAAAAATTAAAGAAATTATAAAAGGCGATACTAAATCTGATTCAGAAACAGAAAAACTTCAAATACATATTGATGATACGAGTGAGACTGATGACCAGATTGGAAGGAGATCATCAAGATTGAGTAGAAAACTGGCAGTTACAAACATTGTGAAAAATGCAAAAACTAGAAAACCTAAGAAGTCAATAATATGTGACTCTGATTCCGAAACGGATAATAGGGTCACAGAAAAACTTCCTAAAGTCGATGAGACTAATTTAAGTACTACGACACCCGCACAAGCGCCACAGGTAACTAGTCCTGTCAAGGAGAAAATTGTACCCAAACATCCGAACGCTAGTGATATTCACACTAATTTTGGGTTAGAACTGGACATGTTTACCGATAATGTTGTGTCGGACCCCGTACTCGATAATATCAATGCGCTGATTGCAGACCTTGATAACGACCTTGATGCTTCAAAAAACGAATCGAGTAATAATTTTACGAATGAAATTACACTAGAAAATATGATGCGGAATATAACTTCACCACAGTACAATTCAAGTGAAAGTAGAGATGACTTTACAAATGTACTTAAAGCTGTTGATGAGTTAACAAGTGATAAAAAAGTGCACGAAAATTCTTTATCAGATCTAAATAAAGTTACTAGAGATATTTCTGCTGTAAATACAGAAATTTCACAAAAACTTACAAATACCGAGGATTCCAGCTCAAATAAGAGTACTGCTACACAACGTTTCGACAACCTGCTTGCCTCAGTACAAAGTGAAGAAGTGAAAAATAAAGAGAGTGAAGCTTTAAATTCAAACCAACACTTAAGCAAACCTACCAACGAGGATATTGTTTCTACTACCGAAACCGAAAAAGATACGATACCAATTGACAATAAATCACAAATAGATGAACGAAGTGTGGATTGCTGCTCTACTCCGGACAGTACCATCAATACTGACGTCCTAGACAAAAATAAAAGCGATGATTGTATTGCTGACAGCACAAATGAAGAAGTGCACAGCGAAACGAATGTTACTTCTACAGATTCTGTCGAACCTAAACCCGGAGCAGAATCTGATTTGGAATTAGGTAATTTGCTAACAGTGTTACAAGACAAATCTAAAATAAAAAAATTGCTTCTTATGTTAGGTGGTCAATCTGGAGATAACGATAAAATTAAGAAAAAGCTTGAGAAATTAAGCGAAATAGTGTCCGATGACGAAATAGAAAAAACAACACAGCAACCAGAGAAAAGTAAAACTGAAGTTGCCGTTTTCAGTAATGATAAAAAACCCGATGCGAATCGGACAGTCGATGAAGAGGCAACAATAGAAACCGAGAAAACTCAATCACATGGCGAAGAGAAAACGAAAATGAATAAAAACGATGAGGGAACACCATTGCATAAAAGCATTAAGGAGACGCAATTGAATAAAAACTATGAGGAGACGCAATTGAATAAAAACGAAGAGGAGATTCAATCGAATAAAAATTTTGAAGAGACGCAATTGAATAAAAACTTTGAGGAGACGCAATTGAATAAAAACTTTGAGGAGACGCAATTGAATAAAAACTTTGAGGAGACGCAATTGAATAAAAACTTTGAGGAGACGCAATTGAATAAAAACTTTGAGGAGACGCAATTGAATAAAAACTTTGAGGAGACGCAATTGAATAAAAACTTTGAGGAGACGCAATTGAATAAAAACTTTGAGGAGACGCAATTAAATAAAAACGGTGAGGGGACGCCATTGAATAAAAACTATGAGACGCGAGTGAATAAAAACAAGGGGCTGCGACTGAATAAAAACAAAAAAGGGACACTACTGAATAAAACCGATAAGGAGACACAATTGAATAAAAACGACGAGGAAACGCAATTGAATATAAACGATGACGAAACGCAATTGAATATAAACGATGACGAAACGCAATTGAATAAAAACGATGAGGGTCCGCCATTGAATAAAAACGACAAGGAGTCGCGATTGAATAAAAACTACGAGGAGACACAATTTAATAAAAACGATGAGACACAATTTAATAAAAACGATGAGACGAAATTGAATAAAAGCAGTGAAGAGACGCAATTGAATAATGATGATGATCAGGAAAATGATGACGATCAAGATAACGATGAAAGCTTTGAAGATTTAATAGACGGAGACGCCGCCGAAGCAGAAGAGACAGATCTTCAGGTAACAAAGACTAAATATAAAAGGAAAATTACTGGCAAAAAATCAAAAAATTCTAAGAAAGGAAAAGGCCGGTGGCCTAAAAAAGTTACGTCAGTTGCAGAGAAACGCGTCACTCGAGCAACAGCTGCGGTCGAGACCAAAAAAAAATCTAAAAAACCACCACGCGAGCTACAAAAACTTCATGAAGACATTAGAGAAATGTTTATCAGAGATGATATCTTAAGTGCTACTGGCATAAGAATGTGTCGTTTAGCAAAAATGGTCGATGAAAAAACGAAGGACGACGTAGTGTTATCAGAACCGGAACCCGTAGTTGTTTTAGAAAAGTTCAAGAGTTCAGCTGACAAAAGCCGTGACAATCCTATTCCTGAAAAAGTCAGAAAAAAGCCTGGACCTAAACCTAAACCTAAAATATCCACTGATAGTCTTCCTGAAATAGCAAAGCCAAAATATAAACCTGGACCTAAGTCAAAGACTAAAAATAAAAAAGACATAGACCCTTATGCATTTGAAACAGAATCAGTAGGAGACACCAAGATTGAAAAGGCGAGCGAAGATGAATCTGACAGTTCTGATTCCGAGATTGGCTCGCTGGCATCTTCGAAAAGCTTTGGTAGCACCGAAATTCTATCTGAAATAAAGAAAAAGAAACGTAAACGAGGGCGTTGGCAAGATGGAGTAATAAAGCCTAAAAATAAAAAGAAAAAACTTGAAAACAAAGCAGAGTCTACTCTAGAACCTCCGGATTGTGTCATTCCAACGGAAAAACAAATTATCGCTCGAGATCCGAATGTTCATTTTACTGATAAAAACTACTGTTTCCGTAAAAATGAGTTATCTTATCCGTGTCGCTTATGTGAGTTCATTGGTTCAGACATCGTACATCATTATGTAAGTGAGCACCCGCACTTTGAAATCCCGCTGTCACGAATGGCTCCGGCGCTAGCTAAAGAAGCCATAGATCAGTGTAAAGAGATTAATTTTAACGACTTCAGTAAGATCTCTTCAGATAAATACGTTTGCATATTCTGTTATAAAGAATTTGCTTATAACTCCTCGGTATTGGAAACTTTCTTTTGGCATATAGTGAGCATGCACACTGGTGAATACAAGCACACTTGCAGCGAGTGCTCAAATGAGAATCAGTGCACGTTCCGTTTGGATATTCCACCACCTCCAAAAGAAACGAAGGGTCAACTCATTGGCTACATTTGCAAAAAATGCAATTTTACTCAATTATCTCTTGAAAATCTTAAAAATCACGTCATCCGTCGCCATAATGATGAACAAACTGCTGTTTATACCATAAATTTATCAGCCATGTCTAAAAAGACACTGAAGGACTTTTTACGTTTTACATTATCTAAGCCACAAGCAATACCGGCCATTCCTCGAGTGATAACAGCCAGGTTAAGTGAAAAACCAAGCAACGTCGCAGAAAGTAGTGAACCTTCGATAAAGGTTCTGCTAGCAAGTATTAAGTCTAAGATTACCTTTGAAGCTGATGATAATGTAGGTGAATTGTTAGATTTGACTGATACTGACCCCATTGACTCTAAAATAAAAATTGAACGGGTTGATTCGGAGAACACGGATGAAATTTTGCAGGACGAACCGCAGTCTAGGGACACAAGTGAAATAAGCCAACCTGCACAGGTAGACCATCAACCTGTCCAGCTTAGGCATCAAAAAGACCAACATCCTAGCGCGGACGCGGGATTAGAAGATCTAGCCAGTCAGCCTTCTAATGACATTGTTGACTATCCACATTTCAAAATTAACATCACCGAATCAGGCGCCAAAGAATACATTTGTTGTATCAATGGGAAAGATAATCACTTTAAGACGACTCTTTTGATTTCAATGAAGAAACATGTGCAACTGAAGCACTCTGAGAATTGGGACGGATATTGTTTCATTTGCAAAGTGATAGTTACGCCACAAGGAGCACATAAATTCAAAGACTGTTTCCAACATTATCTTGATAAACACTTGGATAGCTTTCCTATTTACCAGAAGGAAGTTGTGCCTGAATCTGCGCCTGAAAAAGTTTCAGGTAAACAAGTCAAGCAAACTGAAAGCCCTGCTCCTTCTAAGCCGTATCTCAATGTTAGACCTATTAATGAATTGATATCTACATCGGCAGATGATACGCCAAAGGAAACTTCAAATTTCCCGATAATCCAGAGTGTAGTGAGCCTCGGAGCGGAGTCTCCGCGGATGAACCCTACCTACCCGACAGTGAGACAAGAGATAAAGCAAACTGAAGTTAGCTTTAAATACGAGGAAGTGCAGGCGAAAGTGATGTTAAATAAACACCGAGTTGTTCTAGAAACTATGATGGCTCGAGACAAACTGATTAAGGTGTTTAAATGTGCGGGCAGATTCTGTTCGTTTACATCCGACTCTGCTGAGGATGCGTTACTACACGCTTCTACGCACCAGCGCATCGGAGGTGCCGACGCCTTGAATTGTTCCTATTGTGATTTCGATGCTCTGGGGAACGCTATCGACCTGGTGATGCACGTGTTCAAAGCGCACGGCAACTGCCAGTATTCTTGCGGGCAGTGTTTCTACCGAGCTGCGGCGAGCCAGTCGGTGGGGGCCCACGCGACCAGGGTGCATGGGGTAGCACAATCTGGGGCCACCGTGTTGCGAACTACTGTCGCAACTAATGCTAGTGATGGGGGCCGCATGATGACTAGAGAAGAGGCCGTGCCGTATTATATTTGTCATCACAGTAAGTTATTTTAAAACGATTTTCTAATATTGTTAAGTAATATTGCAGACAATAGCAGTGCACCGTTTTGTTTATGTAACTCGAACATACGTACTTCTATTGTCTTGAGCGTCGCGCTTGCATTCTTTGGAGGATGCAGTATGCTAATTGTCAGGCCACACTGCGTTGCAGGGACTTTGGCCGCATCGGCATTGCTTTAACGACAAAACATCACCCCATCTCCGCCATGTCTTGGTTTTCCCGGTGCATGCGCACACACTTGTCTTCCTATTTTATTTTAAGATTTGTTTGTCTTTTTGTTTTTAGCCGAAAGCGGTAGCAAATGTAAGTTCCGTACTTACACTCAGGATAAGTTCTGCGAGCATTTACAACAGAAGCACGTTGGCGCCACCACGCATCCTTGTTATGTAAGTATTTAAAAGTATAAACACGATATAATGTGTTAAATCGGAAATGGATAAAGACATTTGCCATGGATAAACAAATGTAAATAAGAAGGTTATAAGTTGCCTACTTGAAGGGCCGCTATTGAGGGAACATTGTCTTGCAATACTTGCCCTAATTTCTTGCGAGTACTTACTTCAAACAAGCAACTTACGTAATTTTTATGTAAGTACATGTTACCATGGATTCAGTAGCTACAGTAACTTCTGAACTATATAAAATTTGCTGTTCCATTCATTTTGACCGATAGGTATGGCACTTTTCTATGAAACAGCTGAAAAATTTCTATGTAGAGGTCTAGAATCATGTGCTGAATCATGGTTACGGTTTGCGCGTCGATGTCCCAGCCACCCTGTATATTTTTTATAGAAAATCAAGAAATAATTACGACACTTTCATTATTAAAGGATAGCCTTAGGATAGCCTTTAATCATGAAAGTGTCGTAATTATTTCAATAATGTCGTAATATATTTACATACCAAGACGAGGGGTCTTGGTATGTAAATATATTACGACACGGCTTAACGTGCTTCGGAAAGCACGTTAAGCCGTTGTTCCCGGCTATCATTCGTTGACACATCTTTGACAGTCGTTACGGGTCGTTTGTAGTGCGAAAGTTTGACAACCAGTCTTACCAAGGGGTATCGTATTACCCCCAGTAACTGTGTTGTGGAGGTCAGATAGACTCGCTACATGTAAAATACTGGTATTTAGTTGCATCCGGTTAGACTGGAAGCTGACCCCGATTTAGTTGGGAAAAGGCTAGGCAGTTAGATTATAAAGCGATATTTCATATTTCCACATAGCAATACATATAATATTAACAAATTAATATAAACCGGTAATATGTTTACGGCTATTTGCGACGTTGTCAACTTTATGAATGCACGCTGTTAATTCCAAATTACAGAAAAAAATTGGGAGAAGCAAAATATTGTTCTAATTAGAAAACATAATCTAGACTAGACAGTATCCTCTACAGTTCTATCATTAATTCCATTACAGAATTGCCAACTGGAAGTGTCATCGCCATTAGAATTGGTCCAGCACATGAAGTCCCACGGATTGAAGTTATACCAGTGCACTTGGTGCGTCTTAGGGGCTGACAACGAGGGGGAACTACTGGCCCATGTGTCCACCGTGCACCCGACGAAGCAACCCCAAGCTTATTTGAGAATTATCACTAACAAAGTATGTGGAGTTTCTACTATATTCTATAATTTTTTTTGTGTGAAATCAAGCTTACCGTTGCCTATTAATTTCTTCTATGACCAGTCAGGATTGTCGCCGTTTTTTGCTTTTTCCCATGCTTAGTTTGTTCATAAAATTATCGAGATAACACCCGGTTTCTTAAAAGGATTAGCTTTTTTAACTGCTTTCTGAAATAACAACAGCCAGTCAAATCACTTGACATGAGTTTATAGTCTTGGCAATTTTTTGTGTCAATAAGCCTTTTAGAAACCGGTAAGTCTGGCTATAATGCCTTACAAATAGTAAGTGTTAGTATTCTCATGTACAATTTCTATTGCAGGAGGGTTCTAACGAGCTGAGGGTCCTTCCACTAGCCTTCCTGAACAAAATGAAAGTGCCAACCGAAGATGTGACTCCAAGCTCAATCAAGGAGAACCCAGTGCGTGAAGCAGAGCGGTCCATAGACCTGGAGAAACTTATCGGTCTCACTATGATGATGGAACCACAGGTTGATCTGAGCGAACCCACTCCGGATGAACATCCTCAGGATATAATTCCTGAAGCTGTTGAACAACTAGTTGCACCTATTGTACCAGTTGCACCAACTGCACCTATTGTGCCTGTGGCACCAACGGTCTTCGTTGCTGAACTAGGATCCGGAATCCTTTCTCCGTTTTCAAAAGCATTTGCTTCAATCACCGGTCCTAGCCTGACGGATGTTACAAAACAACTTCCCGTACACACGCAAGTTGCTTCTGTTACAACTGAACCGCCGCTAGCTATCACGAGAGTACCTATTAAAACTGAGATCGAAGCACCTAAGAGCCTGCCCCGCGAGGTAGTAGTGCTGGACAGTGACGACGAAAACCCGCGGCAGCCCGTTATCGACCTCTCGGATGAAGACACCGCCAGTAACAAACAAGCGCCGACGCCGGCCGTCAACCAGAAGGTGCCGATCGAACTCCTTAGCACGTGCCCCAAATGTCAGCAAATATGCAAATCCATAAATGGCTTGAAAAAACATTTCTTCTACTGCTATCCCGACAAAGAACAGGGCTGCAAATGTGCGCATTGCCCATACATAGCCAGCAACAGAGATAACATCATGCACCACTACATGCACGACCATTGTGACCGAAATGTATACCAGTGCGGTGTCTGTCGCAGCAGTATGGTGAACCTGGCCATGGCCAAACGACACCTAAAGTATGTGCACAAAGAGAAAGACTTTGTAATCACGAGTTCCTCAGAGAACGGGATCTCTCTTTACGTCATTAATGTAGCAAAAAAAGAGAAGAAAGAGTTGCCAAAGAGGAAATTGAGCGTCAGTGCTACGGAAACCTTGAATAAGCGGAGATTCTGGCCTCGAGAAATTAATCAGCTTCCAATAAATCCTATTTTGGATCACTTGGTTTATTGTGAGATTTGTGAGTTTAGTACGAAAGTGCGGTTGAATATGGTGCGGCACCTGCAACTGCACGCGGAGCAGCAGCCGGTGGCGCAGACGGCGCCCGTGAACCCCGTGCCGCACCTCGAGACCAACGAGAAGCACTTCGACCGCATGGTGAACCTGGCCTCCAGCTCGCTACAGCCACGCGACCGGCCTGCGCCCGCGCAGCCGCCCGCGCAGCCGCCCGCGCAGCCCGTGCCGCGCGAGCTGGCGTCGCGCTACCCGCAGCAGATCTCTGCGCGCGCGCGCAATACGTGCGGCGCCGTGGGCTGCACCTACACGTCGGTGGACGAGCCCATGCTCAAGCGCCACTGGGAGGCGCTGCACTCCGGCCCGGCTAGCTTCAACTTCCGCTGCGTGCACTGCCCCGACAACCAAACCACTGACACGTCGAAGCCTATCACCGCCAACCGAGTGGTGCAGCATCTGAAGATGCACGACGACACCCTGTACGCTTGCTCTAAATGTCACCTCTATCACTACAAACGTGATTTCATTGAGAAGCATATCATGGAGGTGCATCAGAACGCCTCGCTGTATATAGTCCGTGAGAGCGCGAGCGCAGCGGCGGCAGCGACTGCTTCAGTCGCGGCGACACCCAGTGCCGCGCCTACGATGGACTTGAAGCCGTGGCAGTGCGGTTTCTGTAAATTCAAAAGCATGTTGCGTCCCGAGGTGACGGAGCATTGCTTCAAATTGCACCAGTCGAAAATGCAGTTCAGATGTGGCTACTGTCCATACAGGGCGTCCGCGTTGGAAAATGTGAACAACCACCTGGCGCATTCACACGCTAACGAGCCTGAAGATGTGATCTATTACTACTATAGAGAAGGCTCACTACCGGACGAGGTGGACGGGACCCCGCGGTGGATGAAACAGCGGCAGAAAATGGGGTCAAGCTTGCCTGAGGTTAAGACTGAGGAGCAGGAAACTCCCAACCAGACACCATCGGTCTCGCCCCCTTCCGTTAATATCGACCTGAAATTGGTCAAGAAGGAAGTTGACGAAGCGGTTTCAGAGTCAGCGGAGTCCATGGGGGATTTGTGCAAGAGATTCGGACAGTTCTGTGAGCCGAATGGAATCAAGTTCAAGTGCCCACTGTGCAATGTTATAACAGAAGACACTAGGGAGGCTATGCAGTCTCATTTGTATGAAGAACTGCAGTACAGGAAGTAAGTAAACTTATTTTAATAGATAGTTTGGCTCACATAACATTAAAATAAAACGCTGGGATTGCTGTGCTTGTTGCTATACAGTAGCAAATCGCTTTTTATTCTACTATTATTGAATTCTGCAACAAAATTTGCATTTTTTTTAATTTATAGATTTTCATTAGCTTTGAGTAAATGATATTAGACCATTTATTGAATAGAAAATCTTGTAAAAATAACCTTTGTGCTTACCTATGTATGATACGTCATTTGGTCAAAACCACTCGCAAACAAAAGTAGCATGTACTTAAAATTGTTCATTCTCAACATAAAACCTTCCAGGTGGGGATGCGGCCTCTGCAACTACAAGGCTTTCCACAAAGCCGGCCTCACGGAACACATGAGCATCGAGCACTTCAGGCAGTATGACCACATCGAGCTGCCCAAAGACATCAACAAAGAGAAATGGGTCGCGGGACAGTTGGACCACCAAGCGTCAATTATAGACAAGCATAAGGCCAACTTGGCTAAACAGAAAATTGCTATAGAAAAAGTAACCAAGCCTATATCAGTGTCCGCCGGGCCTCCTACAGTTGATATAGTTGAAAAGTTTTCGATGGCGCAGTTGGAGCAAGCTTTCGGCGAGTTCGGAGCGCCCAGTAATAGCATGTACTGCTGTCCTAAGTGTGACTTTTTGAATGGAGACGAGGCGGTCATGAGAGACCATTTGGAGATGGAGCTTAATAAGATCAGGTAAGCCGGTCCATTATGATTAGTATAATAATTAGGTAGGTTACTTATTTTATGTTGTTTTTTTGGCTGTGTCGTACATACGAATTGCTTTAAATATATTAAATCACTTCAAATGCAAAACTTTTGTTAGATTTTCCATCAACAAATTAACATTATCATCTACAAATTAATTTCTCATCTACATTATGACTTCAATAATTATTTAAAAAATTTCAGATGGGGTTGTACTAACTGTTCAGTCAAATATCAGACGTATCATGAAGCGCAGTTTCATTGCAAGGGCCACGACGGCCCGTCCAGGCCCTTGGAGGCGATACGAGACCCGTCGCTGCGCGCTGCATGGGTCACCAACAGCATCCAGCTGCAGAAGAAGAAGATTCTGCAGTGTGCCTCTGTCAAACACGCCACCTCAGAGCCCTCCATTCCTGAAAAGAGTTTTACCGAAACCGATAATAATTCTCTTCTCGTTATCCGATACGAAGAGCGCGTGCCTACACCCGATCTAGTGCCTGCCAGCCGGAAGAGACCCGCGCCAGATAGTGATGATGAACGACTCGTCATCGACGAGGCCGGCGGCCCCAAGAAGAGGTTCGTAAGACCATGCCCACACTGCCCTTACAAGTCTAAATTTTACAACTCTTGGAGAGAACATGTACTTAAACATCATAATCTGAAGCCCTACGCGTGCTACTATTGCGACTACAGCTGTTCCTACCGGCAGGGCCTAATAGGACACACAGAAAAAGCTCACCCTGGTCAAACCCTGTTGATGAAAATGACAGGCATACCGCCCGCAGAGTCATACGTTCTCTCGCCGAAGAAGAGACTATCAGCAGAAGAGGAAACTAATGTACCCAAAATAATATGCTTATTCTGTGAAAATTCTATACCAGAAACTGAGATTGATAATCATCTACATGAAAATATCAGACCCGACTTTGCTAGAAAGGGCGATGTGGTCGTCAAATGCTGCATTTGCTTAGTTTTGCGCCTCGACGTGAAATCTCTACAGGAACACCACAGCTTAGCGCATCCACACATACCGATCAACTACGCGTTGTTCAAGCTACATCATAACACCAGAGAAACACATTTCTGCGGTCATTGTGACGATATAGGATTTAAATTCCTTCGAGACTTGAAGACTCACCACAACGCTGTTCACCCTACGCTTTTATTCAAATACACGACTGTGCCGTATGTACCTGCGGATGGTAATAGAGACAGTAGGAAGAAAGAGGAGCCTCACCTCCTGAAGAGATGCGCTAGGAAGTCGACCACGAAGCTCCCGGGCGGCAAGACTGTCGCCAAGAAGTCCACCACCAAACTACCTTACAGTGTTCCTAATACTTCAGATGACGGATATTCTTATTATAAGACAAAGCCTGAATCCCTAGAAAACTATGCTAACGTCACCACTCTGATGTCGTTCTGCAACAGTATGATGCCGTTCACTTTGAAGAAACTCAGTGAAATCATCAACATTGAGCCTATAGTTATTGTGAAAGACATTCGATCTGGTACTTCCAGTGATATGACACTTTAAAAGTGAAAAATAAGTGTAAAGCGCGGACAAAGTGATGAACAATCAATTATTGAACTTAAGTCTTTATTAGTTTAGGAGTTGTATCGTTTTGAGGCCAGATTTGTATTAGTTGTATCGTCGCTTAGCGATTAAGAGACTCGATCTTCATATTTGAGACTGATATACATTTTAATTAGTGCAATGTGATTAGACTGTAGACTAAGCGCACTTGCACTAAACAAGGTGTGTACCGGCCGTGGGCGCTTTAAGGGTGAAACAGCCAAATTAGAATTGCCAATCATTTTTAGCATACAAAGGTATTTAAATAAATATGTACAAGTATGTAAGCTTTCTCTGTCGTATGAGTAGTAACAGTAGTAAAAACTTATTTGTTAAAATAAATGCAAATATATGGTTTAAAAACGCAACTATTTATGAGTCGAGGCACCAATTAGCCACATCCTATTGCAATGTATTAACTGCACATGTCCTCTATGAATAATACATTAATAAAAATGACACATTAAACTTGAAACGATATTAAACATTTAATTAGTATGGAAATCTGTGATTTACGATACATTCTTGTAAGATTTATATGTTAGTAGTAAGTAGGTATGTATATTTAACAAATTTGAGCATTTATAACACCGCAAGTTCCTTTTTTTTTGTTTATGGTCGTCAAGCCGCGGATTTGATTCTTGTAACATCGTCTTTCTTTAATAAAGCTATAAAAGCAAGCATTGCAATCATTGACCTCTATTAAACAATATAATACAGGTCAGTGATTGGAATACATTTATACTTTATCTTTTATGGAGAGTAAAATTATGCTACGTTTTGTGATAGTTAAAATATTCTCAGAAAACTTTAAACAGCATTCAAATAATGCACATACACATACGACTTTTTCCCATGGGGTTAAGCAGAACTAATGTTTGATTCGTATAATTATAATTACTATTGTGAATATTCAGTCGGTAGAAATAATAGTAAACTCATTTCATTCTCTTTATTCACTTGAAACCAAACTCAATTTTTTGTTGTCTTTTGTCTTGTTAATAATTGAAAAAAATTTTTATGCCAAATTATATTCCCATTCAGACAGAATAAATTTTTTTTTTGTAAAATACTGTTTTATTATTTTACTATGAAACCAGCCAGACTGGTGAGTTCTCAATTAGAAAGAAAGAAAGAAGAAAGAAAGAAAATACGTTTATTTGCGGCAAACATGACGCATCAAAAGAAAAACATATGTATAAAAAAATAAAAATAATCAATATGGGAGAAAACATGCGTCACATCCACGCAAAACGGCCATCGCTCAGCACAATGCTATGACCCTGTACGAGACAGAGCCCCAGCGCTGGTTTTCAGCGACAGCCGGCGTTGACGTGATGACGTCAGCCAGTGCAGCATACAATTAAATAAGTATAAATAAAAAATAAAAAACAACAATCAAAATAAGAAAACAATTACAAAAAGAATGATGGTATGAACATGAGAAATATGAGGTGGTAACACAGGGCAACGACTCACGCGCCGCCGCCCATTATTAATAATCTGTGCGCTCGCGCAACTGCAACAATTCAAAGTTTTCATTCAAACTGAATTCCATAATATAAGAAGCATCCACAGCCATTCCATATTAATCAAGGTTATCTGGGGGCCTAAAAAGGCCACTTTGGCAGAATCATAAAGCAATTCATATCACGCAATTCATCTGTTTGACAGTTCACACCTATATATCCCTGAAGGGTTAGGCAGAGGTGTACCTATAGCATTTTACGAATCTCCATACAAAACTGTTATACAGATGAAATTGCGTGATATGAATTGTTTTGTGATTCTACCAAAGTGGCCTTTTTAGAGGCCCTCTGATCTTTATAAATAATGTATCAATTGAGAGCTGAGATGAGATGGCGCTAGTCGCCATCTCATCTTATCATTTTGAACGATCAGTTTGTTGACAGACACCGTCGCGGTCGCTGTTTATTTTCGTTCACTGCATCGCTCGCTTCGAGAGCTCGCACGATTATTCTGCGGAGCGCCATACCGTATAGAAACCGTGCCGTGTAAAACGGGCTTATGGGACACCGCAGTCCTTTCACAATATTCTTTAACCTCTTTTGCATGAAAATGATCTTCATTTACGTCATGCTCCCTGGCGGAACCACCACCTTTGCTTTAACAAGTCACGTCATGCTCCTTGGCGGAACCACCCATTGAGATGGGTATGTCAATGCAACCACCTTTGCTTTAACAAGTATAACTTATCAGTTACAAAAAAGTCTATGGAATGTCTATGAAAATTATTCTAAATAAGTCTTCTATCAAAAAGTAGTCTGTGGTCTTAGTTTCGACGTTGCGCCTGCGGAGTATCCTTCCCAGCGAAACCACACCATGATAAATCGGATGTAAATCGGGTATTTTCTAGTGATCCTACTATTTTGTCCTACCAGTAGGTCCACGAGGGTATGTTATTGCTGTAATGTTGATCCTACTGAAGTTTTGAAACCATCCATAAGCTATATATTTTTCAAGTAACAGGGGCCGTGCTGAAAACGTTTGGCTGGCACGGTCCCCTTTTTTTGCACATTTCTTCAAAAGTACAGCGGTACATTGAAAAAGAAACCGGTACATATAGGTACTTATGAAGGCGAGTAGGTACATTGCATTGACGACCACCAAAATCGCAAATTCGGAAGGGGCGTGCGGGGCAAACGTAGGACATCAAAATATAGGTACCTACCTCCTGTAAGTACAAAGAAATTAGATTAGGTGTGGGGGTATCTCAGTTTTTATCTCAGTATTATTATATACTAGCTGTGCCCGTGACTTCGTTCGCGTGGATGTCGGAAAACAAAAGGTAATGTGTCGCTTAGGAAAGGTGTAGATAATTGCCACTCCTTCATTGAAAAGGAAGAATCATCCCATCTTGCCTGGTAACGCTTCCCTTACCTAGGGTTCTCTACCACGGCCCTTTCGACTGCAGTCACTGCGTCTTCATGGTTCAAAATGACAATGCGACGAAGTGTCACTTTGATTTTTGAGAATAAATTAAAATGAAAGCGCCTGCTCGAGGCTGATTATCTAACCAAACAGCCATTTATGTCCATTTTATTTTGCGTCTGTTTTAGTATACTAACTTGAGAAATCATACCACCATTTTATCTAAAGTATATCTAAGATTAGTAGGTGAAGTTTGTAGTTGGTTTTTCTAAGTCTTGGAAATATTCTACAATACCTTTTTATGACATGGCAGTGCTGTGTGTAACTGCCGTACCTACTCAATAAATCAACTGCCCGTCTGGCGGAGTGTGCTGAAGCGTTATCATGGTAAATTACCTAAAGTTAAAAAATTTCGACAAAAATGGCAAAAAACTTGAAAGTAGTCATTTGATTTAAACCTTATGTAAATAAAAAAATGCTTCTCTGTAAACGATGTCAGAAAGGTTGCTTGCCCCTCGAAAGAACTTCTACATAAAGTTGCCCGTGTAAAAAGCAACCCATTTACTTTGGTTCTATTTGACACCGGCCGCCCTAGAAAACTACGAAGATGAAACCCATGACGAAAACTTTCGACATGATTTTGATTTAGACCTTATACTGCCGAAACCCAGAAGAAAAATTGTAAAGCTAATTACAAAAAAAATATAGGTAACCGACTTCCATAAAAAACCCTACAAAGTGCAAAATAACCTTAGTTTGGGAAGACGTCAAGAAATTACAGACTTCTGAAACCAAAGGTCTATTGCACTTTGAAGTGTTTTGTTTTTTAAGTCAGGTAAGTTTATATGGAAAACGACACACATGTTAAAAAAAAAACGAAAATTGCAGCCGCCATCTTCGATTTTCATTTTAACCTCACTATTGGCTTCAGCACTCTCGAAAACCATTAAAACGACACCCATGAAAAAATTTGAAAATTTTTGCAACCGCCATTTTGGATTTTCATTTTGACCTGCCTATCGGCTTCAGCACCTTCGAAAACGATGAAAAACACACCCACGACAAAAAAAATTGTAGAAGCCATCTTGGATTTTTATTATGACTTGACTATCGGCTTCAGCACCTTCGAAAACGATGAAAAAAACACCCACGACAAAAAAAAAAATGTAGCCGCCATCTTGGATTTTCCTTGACTTGACTATAGACTCCATGCCACCCTCAAAAAACTCCACCCTCCAAAAAAGCACCCTTGAAAACTATGAAAACGACACCCATGACAATTTTTTTTTAAATGGATCCGCCATTTTGGATTTTCATTTTGACCTGACCATCGACTTCAGCACCCTCAAAAACCATGAAAACGGCACCAATGACAAAAAAAAAATTGCAGCCGCCATCTTGGATTTTCATTTTGACCTGACTATCGGCTTCAGCACGACACCCATGACGAAAAAAATTAAAATTTAGGCAACCGCCATCTTGGATTTTCATTTTGACCTACCTATCGGCTTCAGCACCTTCGAATACGATGAAAACGACAGCCACGACAAAAAAAAATGTAGCCGCCATCTTGGATTTCCATTTTGACTTGACTATCGGCTTCAGCACCCTCGAAAACCATGAAAACGATGCCCACGACAAAAAAAATGAAAAAAATTGCAGCCGTCATCTTGGATTTTCATTTTGACCTGACTATCGGCTTCAGCACCCTCGAAAACCATGAAAACGACACCCATGACGAAAAAGTTTAAAATTTAGGATTTCTCCCCATAACTCCTACCGCAAGCTCCTTAAAAGAACTTCGTTAAAAAACGCTCTGCATTACTCAACTTTCATAGATCTAACAATAATTATCTAACTTTATCGCTCAGAACACCAATCAATTATTATCTTACATTATCCTCACTTTTTGTTTGACATTCTTTTAGCGCCACAGGCGCCACTAAATAAAACATCAATGGAAAGCGATTTTTATAATCACTATCATTACTTTTTAAAATAACACAGACTTGTTTCTGTGTTATTTCGTCTTACACGTGATTATTCACATCACAACAACAATATGTTTTCATTAGTAGGTACTATATCGCGCCAATAGATGTCGTTACCTGTTACTAAAAAACGTAAAAAGTTGTTCTAGAATACTTTAAATTGATTATTATCTTTTGATAGAGTAAAGCGATTGCGAAGAAACAAAAACTAATCACTGCTCCGAGTTCTACACCATATTTGAGTATAAAAATTAACCGTATTGGTTTGGTACTTTTTACGTTGACCCTGTTCAAATCAATAATCCAAACAGACAAACCGACAAACAGACAAAAATTCTAAAAATTGATGAAATGGCATCTGTTGGTTATCCTTTAACACCCCAACTGTTTTTTTTGGAAATATTTTTAATGTACAGAAACGCCTCGTCTACAGATTTATTATACTTATGTATGTATAGATTTTACCGGCCAAAGCCGATTTTTAGGATGAACTAGTATCGCCTAGGCCGCGCTCGCTCTTGTATCCTATGTTGACGGAGCTCCGCAACGCGGGGCTCCTATTTCTGTGTAAAGGGTTTAAAGTAACCTAACCTAACCTCGGGGTGCCCTTCGCTCGCTCTTGCATTCTACGTCGCCTGTCGACCGACCGCGATGTAGGCTGCAAGGGGCACCCCGAGGTTAGGGTAGGACTAACAGCAATAACATACCCTCATGGAACTACTGGTAAGTGGTAGGACAATATAGTAGAACGACGAGAAACGGTTTTTTCTCGTGGTCCTACTATTTTGTCCTGCTAACCTTGCGCCGTGACTAATACCTATAATCACAGAACAGATAAAACTAAACACCAAAAGAAGCTTCAGCAGAGCATTCAATGAATAATAATATAATTATATTGTTCTTAGTATATTTTATATTTCAACAGTCAATGTTGCGTTCTGTGCTCCGAATTTGCTGACCGGTGCCACGACACGAACTGTCGCTCTGATGCACATCACGGCGACGTTGTTGTCATCCATGATCCTGAACTCGATGGGCAACTGAGTTCCCTGTAAATAAGTAAACAAACTTCTAAGTACAGACGCCAGCACATCAAGCTACTACAATCTGTCAAATTTCTTTGATAGATTTTCAACTTTATCGCTAAAGCACACGGTTCATAGTTGATTGGGAAAATCTGACAGTTTCGGGTAGGTTGATGTGCTAGCGTCTGTACCTTGTATGCGGAAAAAATAAAAATACCTAACCTAACTGGAGATTATGCTAGGTAGGTACTATGGTAATCATTTGAATTCATTTCACAAATAAAATATTTTTCTTTCTTTCTGTTCTAAATTTTAATCCTTTTCTGGTATTCATTTTTTTCTCTTTAAAAAAGAAACAAAGAAAAATATTTTATTTGTGACACACACAGTAAAAAAAGGAGCATTTAAGAGTAACAAAGTAATAATAAGAGTCAAAGAAAAAGTTCATTCGAAATCGACTGGCCACCATTTTGGTGTCATAATTATTCTAAATATGAATTCACGACCATTTTATTGACCTGAATTATTAGGAGAGGTTTCCGCCACGCGCTTTGTACATATACCTACTTATTTCAGAAGCATTAGTAAATTTTTGTTCACAATGAAAACAATTACAATTTACAAGCTGACACTAAAATATATAGGTATAATTATATTATATACAAGTACATTATATAGTAAAAAAGGATGAAACGGAAAAAGGCAGGGGCTCATTGAGCATCAAAAAATTCGTCCGCATCGCTGTCAATGAGACAAGTGCTCAAAAGGCTGGCAGCATCACCACGTTGGATGGCAATGCTTACTATTTGGGCTAAAAATAGGCCAGCCCTCTGGACATGTGAAGCGTCAACCAACCGCTTGGCGATGTCCCGAAATATTCGATGAGCACTCGGACCCCAAGGCCCTAGTGTTTCAACCCCAAACAGCTCAAAAATGTACCGCCCAATAAGGTTGTTATATTTGCGCCGTTTGAGGTTTTCTGCTCCTGCAGCAGCCGCCCCGGCACAGCCCACCGTGATAGGAAGATGGGATGGCGCGAGGGTGTCGACACAGCTTGCTCCCCACAAAAAGTATGAAGTAGAAGAAGTATTTTTGGACGTCTTCCTTGAGTAACTTCTTTTTATTTACTTACCTCAGGCATGAAATCCTCGATGGGCATGTTGAGCGTGTACAGAATGACCTCGTCACGAACCACAGGACAGTATGTGTTATTCAGGAAATTACAGGTCTCTGCCTTCTCGCCGAGGCCGTACGGGAAGGGGATTATGGATAAGTATGCCATTGCCACAGTCCTCATTCGGTGTATGACGTAGGCTGAAAAATATAATAATATCATCATCTGCCTAGCCTTTTCCCAACAATGTTGGGGTCGGCTTCCAGTTAAATCGAAAAAAAAAATATTTTACTCTCTTTAAATATTAAAATTTGGTATGGCTCTCTTTTACCTTTTAAATTTTGGTATAATTCAATTCAATTTTATTCAGTAAAAATTCACATTGCGTTCCAATAAATTGTTCGGTTTGGCTTTGATTAAAGGTATCTTGTACCAAACTTCAATAATAGGGGTAGATATTATATTTTTCCTCCAGGGCCCATTCAAAAACACATTGGGCAAAAATGTATCGGGCTTGGTCACCTTGATCTCCACCACTAACGAGTCCCATAGTCTAGTTATTACGTGAAGATTAATTGATAAAAAGAAAAAAAAAACAGTCACTAAAAAGTTATAGCTAAACGAAAATTATTATTCATTCAATTATTCTAGCTTATATAGACAGATTAATAAAAAATAAAGGTGTGGCGGCATCTATATCGCCACTTGCGAACTACGCATCAAACTGTCGTTACGCAAAAGTTTATTGCGCAACTAGCATACATAACACAACGTCCCTACATCAATCGTCGGGAAGTTAACAACCAGACACAACACCCGTCTGGTCGGAGGAGGATGAGTGAACTTTACACCCTTTTCCTCATTACTCTATACAGATAATATCATTAGTTTTGTCTTGACACCATGAGTGTCACTCTATTACTGACACAGATCTTGTTACAAATACAGTGCTTACGTGCTCTGAAGACTATTTGGATGACGGCATCCTGCCCCTGTGGCAATAGGCACGGCGGTCTATCGCAGCCGGCTATGTACGCGTTGATCGGCAGGGGACCGGCAGAGCTACCAAGACCTGAATGAAAAAGAAAAGTTCAAATCATCCGGTTTAGACCACGTTCGCAAAAATATCTTTGTATCCTACCCTACCACAATAAGTGGCATACAAAATTTATTTTTTTATAAAACAGTTTTGTATTTTTCACTTTTTAGTGGGAGAGTTTGTAATTTATCTAAGTTACAGTAGCCTAATGTCAACTGCTCATCACCTTTTACAAAATATGGCTTTTCCCGATGCTGGGACGTTAATTGTTGAGGAGTTCTCCTGGTAAGATCCAGGAGAACTCCTCAACAACCACACACCATACCTACGCATTGATTGTGACGACTGTGACGAGCATAAATTTGCCTCCTCCTTTTTGGAAGTCGGTTAAAAATATTAATGAAAAAATAATAATTAAAAGCATGATCGATGATTGCAGCTCGAACGACAATTAAACTTGTGTTCGTCTATTCATTAATCAACTAAAGTTAACCAAAATTAATCTCACGTAGTATGTTAAAATCAAAATAAAAAGTCATTTAATCAAACTAGGCTGTGAATCAGTACGTTTTTGAACGTCAAAACTCATAATTACTTAAGATAATCACCCAAGCGCTCGCCCTCCACAACTTCCTAGTAGGTACTTTAGCTGGGAAGAAGCGGTGCAACAAACTCCCCAGATTACTTAGTTATTAATTATTAAAGTTAGTTACTCACACCGGCTAACTTCGGTGGTCTCCCCTTTGGTCAGAGCCAGCACGGCACAAAATAATACCACAGCACGCAACATTTTGACTCCCTCAGTTGTGAGTAGTTGTGACTTGTGACTGACTGATTAATTTGTGCGATTACCTTATATTTAAACTCACAATCCGTTATCAGTTGGAATGATAATCAACACGTGTGCTCAAATACGTTGAAATCTATGATAAATAATCGATTACTTTTCACAGCTGCAGGTTTTGTTGTGATTCACAGCGTATCTAATCGAAGGATTCAAAACAAAAAAACAAGTTTAATTTGGTCATTACATCATCCACAGCCGAACTTCACCTAGGTACCTACTGCTGGGGCCCCCCCTAACAAGGCCACTTTGGCAGAATCATAAAATAATTTATATCACGCAATTCATTTGTTTGACAGTTTCACACCTATCCCTGAAGGGTTAGGCAGAGGTGTACCTACTTATAGCATTTTACGAATCTCCATACAAAACTGTCATGCAGATGAAATTGCGTGATATGAATTGTTTTATGATTCTGCCAAAGTGGCCTTTTTATGCCCTAGCTTTTAAGGGGATTATAGGACCTAACCGCAAAAAACGCAAGTTTTATAATTCCTAAAAGTATATGATCGACTACAGTAAACAAAATCAGAAAAATATATGATATTTTTCCGGATGTATGCTAGGTAGATTGTGTGTTGAAAACATAATACAACTAATTTGATACCATAGAAAAAAAATCATGAAGATAGCTCTAAAACTTTCTTTTAACAATAATAACCCTAAAAATAAGTACATAAAATCAGCCGATTTTTTGTCAGATTCAGCCTCATACAGGTTCTACAACAACAATCGATAGCAACAATGTCGTTCGCCCATCACGCCTATTCTTCTGGTCCTTGTATTGGACGCCACTCGGTCACTACCTTGCCTTACTACATCTGTCATCACCGCCATTGAAATCGGTCGTCAAAAAAAAAAAAACCACCAACTTCCAAAAAAAACACCTTAAATGAAAAATAACTACAATTTCGGAAGTCGTTGTCAAAAAACGAAAATAAAGACAAGTTATTTTTCACTTTGTAGTGTTCTTTTTTAAAGTCGGTTGTTTTATTTTATTTTATTTTACCTTTTAGTTCTGCCTGCCCCACAAAAAATCCTAAGTACTTGCTATGTGAATATCAGTGACAGGAAGCTATTAAAACATCATTAAATAAACTAAGTGGAAGAAATTCATATTCATACTCAAAAACTACCCAAGCAAAGTTCATAAAATTTGACCACCCGTGAAGCATACCTTATCCATTATAAAAGGAGAGAATTTTGAAAATTTGTCTATGTTATAGGCAATGTGTATAATCCGGCATTGTAAAACGTTCAGGCAATGTGTATTATACGATTCATTTCATACATTGCCAAGGTATTGTATAAAATGCCCGAAGCGCATCAGGCAATGTGTATAATGAACGACCATTGCATCCAATGTCGACGGAGCTCCGCTTCGCGGAGCCCGTTTCTGTGAAAAGGGTTTAAAGTAACCTAACCAAACCTAACCTCGGGGTGCCCTTCACTCGCTCTTGCATCCTACGTCACGTATCAACCGATCGCAACCATGCAACCGATTTTACCTGAAGTTAGCAAGTATTACTATAGCGGCCGTGTGTTGTAAGCAAGATAGTCCTTACGGTGTATAGATGTTCGTTTCTCCCATGGTACTTACATAACATTGATAAAAACAGACCAAATCTATTTACTTTCATATTGCCGGTGAACCAGCAGGTATTCTATACAATCCCTGGGAAATGTATACATTACCTAGGTAAAGTATGTAACGGACACTAATATTCATAATATTTCATACGTTGCCTGGACGCCTCAGGTATTCTATACATTGCCTAGGTATTGTATAGAATACCTGAATTATACAGATTACCGGTAACATCTATACCGGATGACTTTTTTTACCGTCTCGAAATGTTTACAGGATGAACATGAATATGAACAACTTTCATTTAGGGACCAACTAAATCACGAAAAAAAAAAAACTGCTGTTTCATACATTTTGTTCTAGTAGGTATTGCACTTTTGTCATGTGAAGACCATTTAGATTGGTCTTTTGAGCAAAGAACCACACAGATTAGGTGGACCTATCCGGTCAGTGTACTAACTCTCGAATATAATTCCGATAGATCGACATTGGTCAAACGTCAGTTGGTTGAGTTAAACGTCAGGGATTGGCTAGACTCAGTGAGTCCAGCCAATCAATGACGTTTGACTGACAATTCCAATGTCGATCTATCGGAATTATATTCGAGAGTCAGCACCCAGTGCACTTAATTGTAACGAGCTCAATGATTCAGTATAGGTATTGTTGGTAGGCAAAGGATTGGAAATTTGGGTACGTCGCATAAAGTACTCAAACTGCCAGACCATGACAAAGTTTAGTGAAAGAAAAAAAATACAGAAAATAATACGCACACAGTCATACTTAACATTCAAAATAATATAAGACTACAAAGTTAAATAATATAAGATTAAAACTACAAATATTTGAAAAATCTTTTTGCATTTGGTAGCCCAATTCTCGATGAAGGCTATAAGCTATTTAACATCACGCTAGGACCCTTAGGAGCCCAGCAAAAGAAAAAAACGTCAGAAAGAAAGCTAATCGAAAACGAAGTAATAATAGCAAGAACAAGTTATTCAAGTTATTTATTTCAAGTTATTTATTTATTTCATAACAAAAATACATTTGTGTCGAAATATTTGCACAGCACGTACACACGAATAAGCACACAAATAATTATAATGTAAGTCTATCCAAATTAAAAATACCAACCCTACAAATATTACCATTCTTATTAAAAAGCTACAAAAATACAAATACATTTAATGTCAAAATATGAAGTTAATAAAAAAATAAATAAAACGAAGCAACAATTATAAACAAAGTCAAAGGGCAATGGGTGCACATCATTTAATTTAAGTTTAATTTAATACTAGTTTTTAAGATTTTCTGTCATTACAATATTCGTCAATGCTGTAATAGGCTTTATTGATTAGCAAAGCTATGAGTTTAGTTTTAAATATGTTCACATTCTGAATACTCTTTAATTCTGCTGGTAATTTATTAAACAGATTAACAGACTGTACGCGTGACGAGTGTTTGACAACATTAAGCTTTGCCTGCATGACACTAGGAAGATCTTTTCTGCGTGTATGTACTCTATTTTTTCTTTCATTGTCTGTTTCAAACTCGTTTAAGTTTTTGTTTAAATAAGTAAGGAGAACCAAAATATAAAGACATGGTACCGTTAAAATTCTAAGTTTAATAAAGTACTCCCTACATGACTCCATCTGCTTTAAACGAAGCATGGTTCTTAATGCTCGTTTTTGTATTGTAAAGGCTGCCTTAATATTATATTTATAGCTGTTTCCCCAAAATTTAATGCTATATCTAAGTTTAGATTCAACTAGAGCAAAATAGACGGAACGAAGTTGGGCAATAGATAAAATATCCCTGAGAGATCTGATAGCGTAACACGCACTACTTATTGTATTCGTAATCGAATTTAGTTCTGGCTTCTAATTGAGTAAATTATCAATTTGTACTCCTAAAAATTTTAAGCTTTCTACTGTATCAATTTTCCTGCCTAGAGATTCTACGTTTACTGAATCTTTGTTCCTAACTGTACATTTAAATACCATACATTTGGTCTTACTAACGTTCAATTTAAGATTGTTCATAGAAAACCAGCTTTCACAAGCAGCTGTTATTACATTTAATTTACATTTTAAGGTCTCTATATTGTCATCAGCTATAACAGCACTCGTATCGTCAGCAAATATTATCAAGTCAGCATCTGCTAAAATGTTTTTAATGTATTCAGTTAGATCGTTAAGAAATATTATAAAGAAAATGGGGCCCAGCACCGAACCTTGCGGAACACCTCTAGTTATAGTAAATAATTTCGATTTATGAGTTTCTTCCACACCGTCGTGAAAAGATTTAATTTCGACGTACTGTTTCCTTTTCGACAAATAGGAACTCAAAATTTTTAAAACATTTCCTCTTACACCATAATGCTCTAACTTATCCAATAAAATGCAATGTTCTACAGTATCAAACGCCGAACTTAAGTCTAGGAATAAGCCAGCAACTTTAAGTTTATTGTTCAGCTTACTAACCACATTATTAACTAACGAGTCTATTGCATCTAGTGTCCCTTTACTTTTTTGGTATCCAAATTGGTTACGGCTTATAATTTTTAGACTAGTCAGATGTCTTACAAGCCTAGATTTGATCACTTTTTCAAAAAGTTTAGACAGCACCGGTAACAATGAAATGGGCCTGTAATTGCCCGGATCTGTTTTAGCACCTTTCTTAAATAGTGGTAGAACTCTGGCTAACTTAAATTGGTCAGGAAAGACGCCTTCATTGACGCAGTTATTTATTAATTCAGATATCGGGTGTGCCAGTAAATCGATATTATCTTTGATTAAACTCAGCGGTATTTCATCGTGTCCAAATGACTTTTTACTGTCCATACTCTTTACCATTTTGTAAATCTCAATCGGCGTGACGGGATTAAAAACCATAGACTTATCAACTCTGGCAGTATTTTCAACTAAATGCTTTTTAGCCCGTTCTGGATTACCAGTGCTTCCATCTTTACTGTTGTCAAACTTTTCCGCAAAAATGTTAGCAATGTCTGTAGGGTTAAAAATTATTTTATTATTACGTTTCAGTACTATGTTATCATTTCTACAATAATTGTAAATTTTTTTTCGAGTTTTATTGACTATTTTCCAAATTTTTTTGCTAGAATTGGCTGCTTTATTTATTTGATTAGTTACTTCCTTCTTTTTAGCTTTCCTAATCTCCTTTTTATAAGTTCTGAGATACTGTTCACGATATCTTAATAACGACTGGTCACAATTAGCTTTATTTATAGAATTTAGGAATCTCTTCATTTTGCTGGATATCCTTATGCCTTTCGTTAGCCATTTAGTTCTTTTTATGTTGATTTTAACTTTCCTTTTTTTGTAAGTACTAGAATGTAGTTCTTTGAATTTTCGTATAAACGCGTTTGTACCTATATTCCAGTCTTGTTCCAGTAGTTTCTGTCTAAATGCATGATTATTCTTATCGTTATATAATCTTCTCTATATGTATTTAAAACTAGGGCATTGTGTAGAAGTAACTTTTTCCAAATATGCTGTACAGAAGAGGGCTGCATGTCCATCCGCTAATCGATTGTGGTCAATGTCTGTACTGCTAATATTCGTATCACAGGTGTTGGTCAATATATTATCTATACACGATTTGGAGTCATTTCGCTCAAATGTAACTGAGTCAAATAAATATCTAAAATTATAGCACTTCAACAATGATGTAAAGGAATTTCTTTTATTGTCGTGTTTTGACAAGTCAATATTAAAATCTCCGCAGATAAAGCATATTTTATTGAAGAAGTACTGCAATAACTGTTCCAATCTGTCCAAAAACTCATCAAAGTTTTTATTTACAGGTGTTCTATAGCAACAGATTATGTAAGAGTTGGTCTCAACGTCTCTTACTCCACATACCTCAAAGCTATCGGTTTTATACAGCCTTTTACAAATGTCCAAGTCCTCTGTTTGTCTGTTCTTATGTGTTAATACTAAAGTACCACCTCTTGTTTTATTTAACCTTGTGTTGTACGAGCTTACGATATAATTAGGAAAATCAAATTGAGGTACCATTATTTCGTTTAAAAAATGTTCACTAATGCAAATATAGCCCATTTCGTTTGGTAATTCAGTGACATACATTTCGAGTTCATCTTTCTTATTATTAATTCCGCATAAGTTTTGGTGAAATATAGTAACATGTGAGTGACTATCCTCAAATGAAGACAAGTTATTCAAATCACCAGCCACGGCACTAATCCCGAAAAAGCTGACTGTGTTGTTCAACGTCCCCATATGAAGGATTTGAGTTTTCAGAATATTCAGAATCTGTGTCAATTTCTAATATAAGTTGCCGGATTTGATCAAATATACTAGATATACCTCTAATGTTAACATTTCCCTGTTTATTATAAGACATGGAGTCATAAGTTAGGTTTAAGTTTGAATCAATTAAATAGATGGAAGCATGAATTAAATTGTCATTATAAATTACATTATTAAATGCTTCTATTCGCCAGTTATACATCGCTTTATGATAATGATTTTTAAAAGTAGGTACGCACAGTATTATATTTGTATGCTTAATAGGCAATACCTTATTCCGAATTAGTTTTACAAGCTTAGTGTAGTCGCATGAGGTCTTGAAATCTTCACCGCCAATTTGGATGACACAGTAGTCCTTTAAGGTTAATTCCCTTAGTTTATCCTCCAATCCGTCTATTAATTGTTCTATGCCACAGTTGGTTTTTAAGTAATGGCATATTTGAAAAGCATCGCCAAAAAATCTGGTAGCAATTGGTAGAATTTTGCTGGTTGAGTTGCTACTAAGGATCACAAGCTTCTTGTCCTCTTCATTCCTAAAGTAATTATTATTTCGAACATAGCTTTTCTCTCCACTTTTCTGTACTACTCTCTCTTCTACCATATTGTGCCCATCTATGCCAGTACTTGTCTGAGCTCTCGCTACATCCACATTATCCCGCTTCAGTTCATGACGAATATCAGGTGTACAGACATTGCAATTACTTTGCATTAATACCGCAATACGATCCGTTAGGGCCGCTATCTCAAGCTGTGCAACCCTCAATTGCTGCTGTAGGGTAACAATTTCCTGTTCCAAGGAGGACACATTGGTGTCGATTTGCAGTCTGGTTGACGTCAAAGTGGATGGTGTAGACCTTATATTGTGCTGATTCGTCAGAGATTGTCTCTTATTCTTAGAGATTTTACCCGGACTTGTAAATAAGGAGGGCGATTGGCATAAATATTTTAATGTCTTATTTTTTGTAGTTAACTTACATATTTGTTTCTGTAGATCTGTATTTTCTGTCAATATATTCCCCAGTTCATTTTCAGCACTCTCAAGTTTTAATATGAGCTGAGAAATGATGTCTTTCATTTCTGAGGCTAATACGATGTCAGACACAGTGCCGGTGGTTCCGTCAGTAGGATATTATTGGGCATTCTACCCCACCTTCCGTTCCGTCGGCTCACTCCGTTCGCCTCGTCACTCTCGGTGGAGTAGAATGCCCAATAATATAAACGAAATTCCGTTCCGTCGGCTCACTCCGTTCGCCTCGTCACTCTCGGTGGAGTAGAATGCCCAATAATATAAACGAAATTCCGTTCCGTCGGCTCACTCCGTTCGCCTCGTCACTCTCGGTGGAGTAGAATGCCCAATAATATAAACGAAATTCCGTTCCGTCGGCTCACTCCGTTCGCCTCGTCACTCTCGATGGAGTAGAATGCCCAATAATATAAACGAAATCTGTGCAGAGGTACTGGTTATGGCGTCTATTCCAGTTCGACGTCTATTCCAACTGATGGAACGGAAATATTTTCCAGTGAGTGGTTTGGGCGCTACTCCACTTTCGAATCGTGTTTGGTTGACAATAACATAAATGGATTGTCCGTTTGGCTTCTATTATACGATATACTTCAGTTTTATTCTTTCTGACATTGACTCTTTAGGTTTTTTTATTATATATTTTTTTTACTTTTTTTATTTATTTTTTTTTTTTTTGTTTTAATTTTTTTATTATTGTTTTATTTATTTTTTTAATTTTGTCTTCTCCACAAATATTTTTCCTTTCACAGCATTTAAATAATAGCATTCAGGAAAGTTTATAGCATGCTGTAACCAAGGATCATCGTGAATCTCCCAATCTTCGATACTACCTCCACAAGAAAAACACATGACTTTATCGTTTACACCATTTCCACAATAAAAAAATCCTGCATCAGCCATTTCCATCACCAATCTTTTTCGTGAATGAGCGGTTGCCCAATAATGTCTGAACGAAAATAGACGAATTTGATGTTTGTTATAAAGTTCATATCGAGGACTAAAATTCATTGGATTCATTTTAAATAGCTGTTGATACGTTCGCCTTCAACGCTTTCGGTGGTTAGAATGACGGTTGCTCATACATTTGATCGAGTTAGCGACAATGAGTTATAAATGTCAATGTAGTACATTAATTGACTCATCTATATCTTCTATCTATATCTATCTATCTATACATATAATAAATCTGTAGACGAGATGTTTCTGTACATTGAAAATATTTCCAAAAAAAATTGTTGGGGTGTTAAAGGATAACCAACAGATGCCATTTCATCAATTTTTGGAATTTTTGTCTGTTTGTCTGTTTGTCGGTTTGTCTGTTTGGATGTGACAGATTATTGATTTGAACAGGGTCAACGTAAAAAGTACCAAACCAATACGGTTACTTTTTATACTCAAGTATGGTGTAGAACTCGGAGCAGTGATTAGTTTTTGTTTCATCGCAATCGGTTCACTCTATCAAAAGATATAATCAATTTAAAGTATTCCAGAACAACTTTTTACGTTTTTTAGTAACACGTAACGACATCTATTGGCGCGATATAGTACCTACTAACGAAAACATATTGTTGTTGTGATGTGAATAATCACGTCCTATTAGTTTATGCTTACTTAAATGACGAAATAACACAGATACCTACTTATGTCTATGTTATTTTAAAAAGTATAATGTAATGATTATAATATTTAAAAAATCGCTTTCCATTGATGGTTTATTTAGTGGCGCCTGTGGCGCTAAAATAATTTTAAACAAAAATGAGGATAATGTAAGATAATAATAATTAATGTGGTGTTCTGAGCGATAAAGAAGCTAGATAATTATTGATATAGAAAGTTGAGTAACGCAGAGCGTTTTTTAACGAAGTTCTTTTGGAGCTTGCGGTAGGAGTTCTAAGGGAGAAATCGTCAAATAACGAAAAAGCGTTATGCCTCATTTTTCATAGTAATAGGTACATAGAGACACACACACAGAGAGAGAGAGAGAGAGAGCAATTTTTCATGGTTTCCGAGGATCCTGACCCCAGTAAGTGAGGTCAAAAAGAAAATCAAAGATGGCGGTTGCCTAAATTTTTAACTTTTTCGTCATGGGTGACGTTTTCATGGTTATCGAGGGTGCTGAAGTCGATAGTCAGGTCAAAATGAAAATCCAAGATGGTGGCTGCAATTTTTTTTTGTCATGTTTGTCGTTTTCATGGTTTTTGAGGGTGCTGAAGTCGATAGTCAGGTCAAAATGAAAACCCAAGATGGCGGCTCCATTTTTTTTAAATGATTTGTCATGGGTGTCGTTTTGATAGTTTTCGAGGGTGCTGAAGCCGATAGTCAGGTCAAAATGAAAATCCAAGATGGCGGCTGCAATTTTGTTTTGATTTTTTGTCATGGATGTCGTTTTCCTAGATTTCAAAGGTGCTGAAGCCGATAGGCAGGTCAAAACGAAAATCCAAGATGGAGGTAGCAATTTTTTTTATGGGTTTCCTTTTATTGGTTTTTGAGAGTGCTGAAGCCAATAGTGAGGTTAAAATGAAGCTGTAACGGCTTACTCACCGTCGATTGGCCCATGAACCGTTGGTGAACATTATCTTTAAACCATTAACTTTTTTCCAAAGGACTTTTCACCCACGAACGTTTTGCCAACATAACTCTAACGTCAGTGAATGCTTTACCAACAGAATGTTTTGACCAATAACTTTTCACCCAAAGAACAAGGCCAACACACGCCGGGAAAGGTGAAAGTAAATAATAATAAGACGTAGTCCTTTATTTCTGTGAAAAGGGTATAAAGTAACCTAACCAAGCCTAACCTCGGGGTGCCCTTCGCTCGCTTTGCTCGCTCACTTGAGCCGCCATCATCCCCTCGAATCCTACCTGTCCGAGTCGGGCTGCCCCAAGTCCCGAGCTCGCTTCGCTCGCCCTTGCATCCTTATTTCTATTTGACATGGGTCAAATGTTCTTTGGGTGAAAAGTTATTGGTCAAAACATTCTGTTGGTTAAGCATTCACTGACGTAGAGTTCTGTTGGGGAAACGTTCGTGGGTCACAAGTCCTTTGGATGAAAAGTTAATGGTGTTGACCAACGGTTCATGGACCAATCGACTGTTGGTAAACCGTTTCAGTACTGGTTAAAATGAAAGTCCAAGATGGCGGCTGCAAATCGAAAAATTCGTAGTGTGTGTCGTTTTCATGGTTTTCGAGAGTACTGAAGCCGATTGTGACGTCAAAATGAAAATCGAAGATGGCGGCTGCAATTTTCTTTTTCTTTTTTTATCATGTGTGTTGTTTTCATGGTTTTCAATATAAACTTACACGACTTTGTGTGAAATAAAATAAAATACAACCGACTTAAAAACACACTTCAAAGTGCAATAGACCTTTGGTTTCAGAAGTCTGTAATTTCTTGCCAACGCGCAACGTCTTCCCAAACTAAGGTTATTTTGCACTTTGTAGGGTTTTTTATGGAAGTCGGTTATATTTTTTTGTAATTAGCTTTACAATTTTTTTTTCTGGTTTTCGTCAGTATAAGGTCTAAATCAAAATCATGTCTAAAGTTCTCATGGGTTTCATCTTCGTAGTTCTTCGTTTAATGGCGGCCGGTGTCAAATATAACCAAAGTTTAATGGGTTGCTTTTTACACGGGCAACTTTATGTAGAAGCTCTTACCATTAATGTATTCTTCCTTTTATCATCTAGATATCTCGATGCTTTATAAGGCATAATATTGGTAAGTATATATGATATCTTCAATACCAAGTTAAGAAATTCTAAATTTACCACAGAGAAGAAACCAAGACTTAGAAAAACTAACTTCAAACTTCACCTACTAATCTCAGATATACTTTAGATAAAATGGTGATATGATTTTACAAGTTGGTATTCTAAGACAGACGCAAAATAAAATCGACATAATTATGGCTGTTTGGTTAGATAATCAGCCTCGAGCAGGCGCTTTTATTTTAATTTATTCTCAAAAATCAAAGTGACACTTCGTCGCATTGTCATTATGAACCACGCAGTGATTGCAGTCGAAAGGGCCGTGGTAGAGAACCCTAGGTAAGGAAAGCGTTACCAGGCAAGATCTGATGATTCTTCCTTTTCAATGAAGGAGTGGCAATTACACCTTTCCTAAGCGACACATTACCTGTTGTTTTCCGACATCCACGCGAACGAAGTCGCGGGCACAGCTAGTTATTAATATAACCGTTTCAAGCAGTTATTAATATAACCGTTTCAAGCAGTCATCATGAAATTTGTAAAACAACCACAATCGTTACATGTAAACAAACTTTGTGTTCTTTCTCAGGAGACTGATTTTCGCCATGGAGAATTATTACCTAAATCGGTACGATGCATCATTTGCGGGCCGTCTAATTGTGGAAAAACTAATTTATTGATTGGTCTCCTTATACACGAGAATGGTTTAAGATTTCAAAATGTTTATGTTTATTCAAAAACCGTGCAACAACCCAAGTACGTTTTTTTAGAAAAAGTCTTGCAACGAGTACCAGGCATATCATTTCAGAAATATCATGAAAATGAGCAAGTACTGAGTGTACAGACCGCAAAACCGAATTCTGTAATTGTATTTGATGATGTTGCTTGTGAAAATCAAAGTAGTATGCGTGATTATTTTGCTATGGGGAGACACAAGTTCATAGATTGTTTTTATCTGAATCAAACGTATAGTAAAATCCCTAAGCAGTTAGTAAGAGACAACGCAAACCTAATCATACTTTTTAAACAAGATGAAAGAAATATGAGACATGTTTATGAAGAACACGTCAACACTGACATGACATGGATTGAATTTCGTGAAATGTGTTCAAAAATATGGAGTATACCTTTCAATTATGTTGTAATTAATAAAGATTGTTCCAAAAACAAAGGATGTTATCGAAGTAAATTTGATACGTTTGTAGTCTTTGACTAAGAACACGAATACATATATAAGACTATTACCTGTCTGAAATAATTATTCACCTTACGACGCTAAGTCAATTACGACCTATTTAACCAATATGGAAAAATCACTGAAACGACAAATTGTTGATGCGGCAGAAGCTGTTAAGATAAAAGTACGAAAAATGAGAGATGCTGAGATGAACAGTAAACAAGCACTGGAATCTGTTTTCAAACCTGTAACAGAACCTCTCAACCAAATTGTTAATGCTAGTAAGCAAACTCCTCTCCTGCATGCTAGTGATAATTTTGCTGGTGTTCCGTTTACTGACGAAATTTTGCAGAAAAAAGGAACTGGTAGCGCAGGAAGTAATGATAATAATAATGATGAAGACAAATATGAATCTGATATCAACAGTGATTCTTCTTATGAATCAGTAGTTGAAACGAATCCAGATTGTGATACGTCATCTTGGTCAGTATCTTCAGAAGCGTTGGTAGATATTCCATTTGGGGTTAGAGTAGACCATGGGAAACTGATGTTAGGTTCTGCTTGCATAACGATGAACGATTATTACATCACCGTGTCTGGACGTAAATACCGAAATACCCCTGGTTTAAAACAGTTGTTGCTTAAGAAAGATGTGGACTTAAGCTTGGTTACAGACAGTGATATGCAAAATTATAAGTCGATGCTACTTGAAACAAATGCACATCGTCGAGACTATGATCGAAGTAAGCCGATAAAAAGTAATAAAGGACAAAAATATTTGCAAGTTATTAAACCTCTTTTTAAACTGAAGAATGCAGTTCAAGGGAAGGGTCTACCGTTAATAAAAAACTGGAGAAAAAACGTAGATTTAGTGTACTGGGATGATCCTAATGAATTAGTGGAAAGGTTGAAATTATTAATTGCGTCTAGAGATGCTGGCAACACAGGATTAGATAATGAAATCATATCTATAATTGAAGAATTGCGTGAAAGTAAAGTTATAAATAAATAAATGTTTAAAATTGTGTTTATTTTACTATCAACCTCTCGATACAATACACCTTCAACATGAACGTAGACAAATTCGGACACTACATTCACAAAAGAATGCGTTTATCAGAATTATTTGAGTTTAATGAGAATGCATTATTAAAATCAGAAAACGGAGATTTTGATTTAAAAACATTGAGACTGAGAGGAATTAGATCTCCAGTAGATGCAGACGATGCTGTGAACAAGGATTATGTAGATCAATTGAATGCTAACACGTTCAAAGAATTAAATAATCTGGTTGTTAACAAGGATTATGTAGATCGAATGAAAGATAATATGTTTAAAGAATTTAATAGTCTGATTGGTAAATTGCGTTCTCAAATCATAAAAGACGCAAAGAGTACAGTTCAAGCTTCTTTAAAAGCAGGGATACCTGAGGTTTCAGCGCATTTGGAAGATAAGTTTTACACTAAAGCAGAGGTTGATAAATTACTTCAAAAAACTCCGTAATGGTAAAACAGCAAATTGTAAATGAAATACACAAAGCGGCACGAAGAAATTTCCTTCGACGTTCTGTTGTTCTGAAAGGAATCCATGATTTATGGCAAGCTGACTTGATGGACATGCAAAACCTGAAAAAGTATAACAATGGTTACAATTTCATCTTAGTGGTAATTGACTGCTTCTCTAAGTATGCCTGGGCTGAACCGTTAAAATCGAAAAACAAATTCGATGTTACTCGTGCATTCGAACATATACTGCTAAGTAGTCGCAATAGCCCAGTTAACTTACAAACTGATATGGGAACAGAATTTTATAACATCACTTTTCAAAAGCTTATGAAAAAGCATAACATTAACCATTATTCATCGTTTTCTACTAAAAAAGCATCAATTGTAGAAAGATTGATTAGAACTGTAAAAAATAAATTATATAAATATTTTAGTCTCAACGGATACTATAAGTGGTTAGGTCTGCCATTGGAAGATACTTTGAAGAAATACAACAACACAAAACATCGTACAATTCAATTTAAACCGGTTGATGTGAATAAACGTAATGAACATGTAATCAAAAAAAATATAAATAAAAATAGGAATCATGATTTAGTTCAGTGGAAGCCCAAATTCAAAGTGGGTGATTGTGTTCGTATAAGTAAATACAAACATAATTTTGAGAAAGGTTACACTCCTAATTGGTCAACAGAATTATTTAATATAAAAAAAGTAAATAAAACCTTACCAGTAACATATCAGATAGAAGATCAACGAAAGCAAAACATATTAGGAGCTTTTTACGAACAAGAACTGCAAAGATCTAAATATCCTGATGTTTATTTGATAGAAAAGGTTTTAAAAAAAAAAGGAAATAAATTGTATGTTAAATGGTTAGGCCTAAACAGTGCAGAAAACAGTTGGATTGAAAAAGCGGCAATAATGGACTAAGATATTATATAACTACTTTTCATTTGAAATCCTATCATTGTAATTTGAGTAATGCAAGGGGGTGGACTAGTTAACACCATAATTAATAATCTACCATTCGAAGTTCATTTGCCAGGATACAATTATTGTGGACCAGGAACCAAACTTCACAAACGCTTAGCGCGAGGTGACAGAGGTGTAAATAAGCTAGACGAAGCTTGCATGCAACACGACATTGCGTATACAAACCATACAGACTTAACAAATAGACACAAAGCCGATTTACAGCTCCTTAACATGGCTAAACAAAGACTGAAATCAAAAGATGCAGGAAAAGGTGAAAAGCTGAGCTCATGGCTAGTGAGCAAAGTTATGAAATCAAAATTAAAGTCTGGATCCGGTATTAAAACATTTAAAAGCTTAGTTTCAAAAATAAAATCAAAAATTAGGAAACTCAAACACAAAGATAATAGGACTTTAATTAAAGCAGCTTACTTAACTGCAAAAAAGTTATTTCCAAAAATTCATCATCGAATTCGAGTACCCCGAGTAATACCCATACCAAAAACTGGTGGAGTTCTACCTTTAATTCCAATTTTCGCTGGTTTATCGGCTTTAGGGACTTTAGCTGGTGGTGCAGCTGGCATTGCAAAAACCGTCAATGATTACAAAGCAAACAAACAAAATTTGCAAGAAACAGAAAGACATAATAAAGCTATGGAGGCTTTAGTGTTGGGCAAAGGTTTATACATTAAACCGTACAAAAGTGGTAAAGGATTGTTTATAACATCTTCAAAAAACTGAAAAGTATGCTACCCAAACGCCCTCTAACTGATGTAGACATCCGAAAGTATTCAAGGAACATCCCATATTTTCGTGGAGTCTACATGAAGGATCGGTTACCTCGAAAACCGAAACGAATTGAATGTGGTATCGTTAACTTAGACGATTCTAAGAACGAAGGAACGCATTGGGTAGCTTATGTTAAAGTATACAATCACTGTGAATATTTTGATAGCTATGGAAATTTAAAACCTCCAATGGAATTGATGCAATATTTTAAAAATTGTAATGTTTTTTATAACTACACAAGATATCAAAAATTTAATTCAGTAAATTGTGGTCATTTATGTTTAAAATATTTGTGGACTTTTTGGAATAAAAATGTATAAAATATATGCTTTTCTTTCATTTCAATCATTTGCAAGATGTCACTCACTTTGTCGATAACTGGAAACTCGTCAGTGTTATCTACGTACTATCCTAATACGTTGCAACTAGATGGAGAGTATGAGTGTGCTTTATTACACTTTTCAACATTTAATTCTATTCCAAACATTGACAAAAGTAATAATAAGTTCTATTATGGCTTAAACGAAGTTATTGAAATACCGGAAGGCACTTACGAATTGCAAGATATCAATGATTATTTAAAATCTGAAATAAAAGATGCATCAATCAAACTACAGTGCAATAATAATACTTTAAAAACTACAATATTCTGTACAAAAGACGTTAATTTTATAAAAAAAGACTCTTTCAGAAGACTGCTAGGATTTAATAAACAAATCTTGAAAGCAAATAAATGGCATGTGTCACAGTCTCCAGTGAACATTCTTCCTACGACAGTAGTCAGGATTGAATGTGATATTGTAAGCGGTTCATACATAAACGGTGAACCAAGTCATATTATTCACGAATTTGCACTCAATGTGCCACCTGGTTATAGGATCATAGAAATCCCTAAAAACGCAATATACTTTCCAATAAATCAAAACAACATAAGCTGCATACATATTAGGCTATTGGATATAACAAATCAATTAATCAATTTACGCGGTGAAGAAGTGCAGCTATATTTGCATCTTAGAAAAAAAAAATGATTGACTATAATAAAAATGTGTCTCAACAAATAAAGAATATCAGTTCTACTCGAGCTACCTATCAAATAAGACCTCTCTCTAAGAAGAAAATAAAATTAACTAAAGACAACAAAGCATTCCTTAGAGCGATCGGATTGCTAAAATGAATATCTTAGACGTTTTATCCGCTCCGACTTACGATAATACTATAGAAGGAATCGAATTTCATTCCTACAAGCCATACGTAACAAGTTTCAACAGGAACGATGAAATTCGCATACCTATAAACCAACAGGACTTGTATATACTCCCATCAGCTAGCACTCTATATTTGGAAGGAACTGTCATCGTGAGCAAAAAAGATACGAAGGACAAAGCTACTAGTGTCAATTTCATAAACAATGCTCTACTGTACTTGTTCCAAGACATTAGGTATGAGCTAAATGGAGTAGAGATTGATAAAGTAAAAAATGCAGGTATAACAACAACAATGAAATCATTAATGTCAATGAACGAAAGTGAATCAAAAATGTCTAATGCTTGGGGTTGGAATATTGATGGCATAAAAAATATTAATGGAGGAAGGTTTTCTGCTTCTATACCACTCTGTAACGTCCTCGGTTTTGCTGAAGATTTTAAGAAAGTTGTGATAAATAGTAGACATGAACTGATATTATTACGAAGTAACACTAATTTGAACGCTGTAAAACTTAATACCGGCGAAGTAGTGGATGATGTTCAGATCAACAAAATCATTTGGCGCGTACCGCATGTTAAAGTATCAGACAAAGAAAAAATTACTTTGTTAAAACTATTAGAAAAAGATCGACCGCTTCAAATGATATACAGAAATTGGGATCTGTACGAATATCCAGCTTTGCCTAAAACTACGAAGCATACCTGGTCTATCAAAACTTCATCTCAAATAGAAAAACCAAGATACATTATTGTTGGTCTACAGACAAATAGGAAAAACAATGCAAGTTCTGACATGTCTCAATTCGATCACTGTCATGTTCGAGACGTTAGAGTGTATCTCAATTCAACCTACTTTCCATATGAAAACCTGAATATAAGTTTTGCTAATAACAGAATCGCTTTATTATACGAACAATACACTAGATTTCAACAGTCGTATTACGGACGTCGGCCGGAGCCCATATTAAGCGAGAAGCAATTTAAAGATTTAGCACCGCTGTTTGTTGTTGATTGCTCTAGACAAGCTGATAATCTGAAGACAGGTCCTGTTGTGGATGTAAGGGTGGAAATTGAGAGTGATACAGAGATACCAGATCAAACTTCAGCATATTGTCTCATTCTCAACGATTGCATTGTTGAATACAAACCATTAAGCAACATTGTAAAGAAGCTATCATGAAGCCGGATACCGTTATAGTGGAAATCCAAGGATTTAAAGATTCGACAAATTATTTTATTGTGAAAGAAGTGGCCATCGTAAGTCAGGAGCATACACAAACGTTCCTGGTAAAACCACCATATTTGTTCAATTACCTAACATACGATGAAAAGAAGCAAGTGAGGTGGTTAGAAAGAAATAGAGGAATTTACTGGAGTGAGGGCTTCGTAGACTATAAAGAATTTCGACGCGTCATTATACCATATTTAGAAAATAAAAAAATTATTACGAAGGGATTAGAAAAAATTCAGTGGATCAAAGACTTATGTGATAACTGTGAAGTGATAGATATAGGTGAAAAAGGATGTCCTAATTTTTCAACATTGAAAAAGAAATATCGTAAAAATAATACTGAATTTAATTGTGTAAATCATAGACTAAACTGTGCTTTGAATAATGCTATATGTATTAAGAAATGGTATTTTGATAATAATATGTCTATATTTAATTTGTTTTGTTAATAAAAAATATTTTAATCTACTTATGTTGTTTTATTTATTCCTAATAACTAACTATGATTCACACATATGAAGCTCTAAATTAGCTGTAGTAAAATAAGTCATGTAAGTAAATTTAATATCAAGTAGGTACCTAGTAATTTAATACAATATTTTTATAACAAATAATGAGAACTGGCAACGAATAGTAAGCTAAATATTATTTTACTACAGTAAATTTGAAGTTCATACAATGTAATGTAAAATAAAAACAAACGTAATTTAAATTACAAATATATTTTTATTTACTCTTTATATTATTTACAAATATCTAATGAATTCTAATTATATTTTCTTAATTCTATTTACCTAGTTGCTACATGAATTACAACAAAAAGCTTATAATACCTATTTGATAATTATTTTATTTATACATTCATCATTTACCTACTTATTTACAAAATTGATATTAAATGTATCTAGAATAAAAAAGGAATAATTTATTTCTATGTGAATTACAAATTTAAACTTACTTATAGTTATTTTTATTTAGTTACTTTTATTCGGTAATACGTAAAACATTTATCTATTTACAAATTTGTGATGCATAATAATTATTCTACTAAAGAAAGAAAATAATTTTATTTGTACATTTAACATATTTTCCAATTTACAAATTATAATATTGAATTATTTCATCTTTCTAACCTATACCTACTTTATGTAGGTACCTATTATTTATTTCAACATTATTTACAATAAAATTAAAAACTATTTGATATTTTATATAATTACACAATAACTAAGGAACTATTTTTAAATACAGAAAAATAAGAAAAAATAACTTGTCATTACTAATACCAAAACACTTACTTAATAATATCACTAATAAGTTAATAACACTCATCACAGAGTTTTCTGGATATTTTGTTAATTAACGATAGTGTCTCGTCCATAACATTGTCCACTGGTTCACTTACTACATACTGCGCACTTAACACTATCACCTCCTCATTGTCACTTGCAGGTTCTTGATTTTCACTGATGTCCAAAACTTTCACTTGTATAAGTCGTATACCTTTTTTCTTTTCATTGTTGACGACGTACGATTGACACGAAGACTGCTCGAAGACTGATGATTTTCGTTTTTGGCACTCCCGTCTGGCTCTAGGCTTCTTGTTGGCAGACCCGTGTGCTTCTGGGATATGCCAACTTAAACTCGGAGTCGGGAAACCTTGACCGTATTGGGAGAAGACAATATCAGGCGAATCTGACATTATTGATGATCTGAAACAAACAAAATAGTCATTAATATTATTTAATTTTATAACAAAAAAGGCAATTTATAAACATACACAGAACAGAATATACTTACGAATTATTTGCTTTGAACCGATGCAGCGATGTGACCACTTCAATAAGTGACTGCGTAATGTAATGACAGAGTATCAATATTATATAACATGGATGAATGTTCTAGTGTAACCAGAGCCTGTACAATATATTGCGAATCAATTTCATGTTGAATTCGACAAGTTTGAACCTGTATCCTTGTGGACGCTTACCACTTCAGGAGCGCGAACACCTGATAAGTGTCGTATTTCTCAATGCCGCGCGCCGGCGCCGGCGCGCGTGCTTAGTCATCAGGAATTGTATAGATTTATAATAATACATAAGCATAAAGTATTACTTAGTACTTGCTATAATACTGCTAATCAATTTCAAGTTTCAACAAGTTAATGCTTGTAATTGCATAGCACATTGAATGCAAGCAGAATGTCTTATCGGGTTGTCAATGGGTATAGAAATTAAAGACATATTTAAACAGAATAGTAAATTTTATTTATATTTATTTATATGTATAAACAAAAGAAAGAAAACTTATAAATAATTAAGGATACAATTATTTTAATTTATAATTGAATACTATCTAAAGTATTACTAAGTAATAAGTAAGATGGGTGTAATTACAAATGTAGAAAAGCCATAAATTACAAGTACCTAGTACCATTTGAAACTAGTAGCAGTAGTTTGTAGTACAGACGCTAGCACATCAACCTACCCGAAATTGTCAAAATTTCCCAATCAACTTTGAACCTTATACTTTAGCGATAAAGTTGAATATCTAACAAAGAAATTTGACAGATTGTAGTAGGTTGATGTGCTGTCGTCTGTACATGTCTAATATTTCTTAACATTTAGACAGTTACATTTTTACAATAAACAAAATACATGATAATAGTGAATCTGTTTTAGTTAAATTATAATAGTGGATTACATTAATATAGTTGTATTACCCCAGGCTAAAGTAGATACCTTATCAGCGCATAGCAACCGTTTATCGTCATTACTTGAAAGTGCTACTTTATTTACATCCTGGGTGAATATTTCATGTTTTATAGATCTAAATAGCATATTTTTTTTGCGAATTACATCGGAATTGTACAAAGCATTTTTATAATCTAACATATTTAAATTTGCTGTAACATTTTTTCTTGTGCCTTTTGCTTTTTTTATTGTTTTATTTAAAGTTTTAATACAATACAACTTTGAGCGCAGTCCTACGAACTCTTGGATAATTTTACCACCCATTTCGTCCTTAAACAGACCTGGAATCTTCTTATTAATAATTGGCAGGTTAAATTCGTTGTTTAAATCGTAGTTGCTTGTGTCAAAATATTTTAGAAAACGGACCTTGAAATCTTTATACACGTCATTACTCTGCACATCATAAACAAGACTATCTGTGTCAGTATAGCACAATTCAATTCGGTTCCCATAAAATGGTTTTATAATAGAATAGTGGAAATCATACATGTGAGTCTTAGATAATTCTAATACTGTAAACCCTATGTATATCGGTTTATTAAGAACAATACGCGAAGGTTTCATTTGAATTGCTACTAGATCATCAGAAAATACAGAGGCGCTATGAAAATATGGGCTGGCTATTAATTTTTCAGCACAAGTAGTCTTTTTTGTTTTATTGCTTAAGTCACACCACTTGTTTACTAATTTCACATCTATTCGATTTTCATTATTTTCTAACGTCTTTCCAAAAATACTATTGTTTAATAATTTGAAAAAATCTTGTTCAAACGTTGACTCTGCTTTTTGTCGTAACTGAGTATTAATATCAATATATTGCTTTAAAAAAGAACTTTGCTTAAATGTAATAACACGGTGGATTTTTCTCAATACTAAACCATGCTGTAAGCATTTTTTTAAATGTACGTAATAAATAACATAGTGATATTTATCATACAAATTGGGTATTAGTTTTCTATTCTTACCACCAGGTGGTAAACATTTTTCTGGACAAAATGGAAAGTCATTGTGTTCAATGTGCAAATTCTTTGGATATATTAGATCTACTTCAAGAATGTAACCATTTTCCGCAGTATCACTAATGTCAGTCAAGTTTAATTTTAAATGTTCTATTTCTTGTCTATTCATTAATCTGAAGTCGGAATAGGGTAGGGATTGACACATACTATAGCCGTATAAATTGTTACAGTCTAAATAAATGATAAACGAATCTGGATGGGATGGATCGTAGGTATCTAAATATTTATTATTGGCTTTAATGTGTCTTTTGGAACACATACAAACACCACCACGAATACCTTTTTGTATCATTCTAAAAATTTCAATATCACTTATCAATTCTAATTGAACTCCGGTTTTTAAAAGCATTGCATCAAAAGATAAACTTGGTGCTGTGAGATAAAATGCAGGATCCAGATTGTAGTGTCGTTTACAAGTTTTACGAAAATTTTCGAATACATCTGTTAGCAATAGAACGTCGGTTTTAAGATATAAATCTGTATACATACCCATATTTTGGATATTAAATACAGACCAAACGGACCAAGCATGTGCATAATCTTCGTCGGAAATGGGCTTATTACTCAAAGAGTTATAAAAGCATTTTTTAGAAGGCAAACACATATCTTCATAACGTTCCCATTGACACATAAAGTCGTATGGATATACCCCTTTACGGGTAAGTAGGTCAAATTCGTTTTTGTCAGGAAAATAAGATTTTAGTTGTTTGAACTCTTGTTTTTTCATTGTAATGACCAGCTTTTCTAAGCTGGTTCCTAAAAACTTAAAAGAATCTACAAACCGGACCTGTATGCTTTCCTCGGATGAAATCGGAATAAACTTTGTAAATGAAATATAGTTTTCTTTTGTTTTAGGTATTACTTTAATAGATCCAGGAGCTTCACCTAATTCTTTTATGAAAAGGTGACAATCATAACCAGATAAATTATGAAAAAACACAGGCAAAAATTTTGGTAATTTAAATTGTAAGTTACAATAGCTGTGAGCTGCACCGCGATATTTACCTGTTAAATGACAATGATCACGAACTCTATCACCGAACAAGAAGTGCTCGCAAATGTGACATGTCATCGCGTTTTCAAAGTCGCGAGCATTATCGTCGGTGTAAATCATAGGAACATTATATTTTAAGATATTATGAATTTTTTGCGCATCTTTATAGATAGACTTTATAAAATTTGGTACACAATCCGAACCGCGATATGAAACGTAACGATTGTAGCGTTCGTCTATCGCACACGTAATATGATAACCGTAAGCTACTGGCACGTGTCGCTGACGTGTTACTGTGCTAGCTTTAGTTGGATCAAGGTCACAAGATTCGTACCGTTCAAGCATTGTTTCAAAATCCGCGTATATAACAAATGGTACAGTTTGCTTTCTATTATAGTTTTTAAACTGTATAAAGGAACCCTTTGGAGGTAGTTCAGTGACAATACCCCCACAACTATGCGAACTAAGATCATCATTTGAATTAAAAAACATTAAACAATCATCACAAAAGTAAAGTTTACCGTGGTGTTTTGATATTTGACTCTTAACAAGTCGTGGCAAGTCCTTAATAAAACAGTAATGTGACAAATCGTCCTTTTCTAAGTAAAGTAAATGAATTACCATTCCTTTCAAAGCTTTTGGTCTGTACAGCGGTCCCGTGACGACATTATTTTTTAAACCATAGATGTAAATACAAAAATTTGGGTTATTTAATTCGAACCGCGCAACATCTGAGAAACTTATTGGAAATGATATGTCTTTTACATTTAACACGTCTCGAAAATCATGATAAGATGATACTCTTTCAGGATGACTTTTAGCTGGATATAAAGCCGCAACTACTGACCATAAAAAACAATATTCATCGTTATTGTGTATATTAACGCATGCTTTTTTCGATTTTATAGCAGCAGGCAATTCGATAAAGCCTGAACCGCGCAAAGGTTGATATTTGTTGACATTGACTTCCAAATGAGAACTGTACAAGAACGTCCATCCACTGTCACGGTCTTGAAATTCTTCTATTTTTTTTGATAAAGTGTTTTTAACTTGAGACAATAATGGTGTAAATTCATAATTCTGATGCAAAGTAAAATTTTTTGTGGAAAATGATTTCATCTCTTGACAGTCATTTTTAACCATCAAAAACATAGCAAAATATTCGAAATTAACTTTTATACTAGTGTGGTCTTTAAGGGACAAATCAATTAAACTTTTAATTTTGTCTTGAACAATATTTAAAAATGATTTTGGACAGTAATTCTCAGACGGATCGGCAATTCTATACGAAGCTATACGATTACGAAAAGCAGCATGTATTATTTCAACACCTTCGCAAAAATACGAAATATTTTTGTTTTTATGATTAGTACTGCGTAGGTGACCTTTCCACTGACTGCGCTCAACGGATGTATTGCAAACAGTACAGAAAGGCATTTTTGTATAATTATTATTAGGTCTAATGTTCACGTAAAATACAAACAAAGATACAAATTATCAAAGAAAGCTATGGTGTCCCAAATATTTTTTACAGTTAAAATAAACCTAGCCTAACCTTAGATTAAACGGACAACAAAAATATAAAATAATAATTATTATATTATTTTATATGTATGTTGTCGCTGTAAAACACGGGCTCCGAGTCTTGAAACATTATATGAGCCCGTCTCATAAATGTCTGCAGCGCGTCCCACTGCGGAGTTTCTTTATTTAATTGCACTTTAAGTGCCACTAATGCTTTTTTCCACCGTTCAAGTGGAGTCGTGGACGCTGCATCGGACTTATTATAAACTTTTACCTCCACGTAAAAGTCGCCCTCTACGTGCACCGTCCGCCGCAACTTCCCGTTAGCGACTCGGCTCACGAGAGACGACGTGAGGCCTTCGCCGCCGGTTGCTGGTGCGCGATGATCACTATCCTCTAGACCGAAGAGGTCCGAGTTCTTTTCTTGTTGTTTTTTACTGTAAAAAAATGAAATAATATAAGTACCTTGTCATTACAATAACAACACCTTGAAAACTTTCTACCAAAAAATAATCAATGGAATAAAGATTATGAATCATTGGATTGTGTTCCTGGTTTTAAGTATAAAATAAATCCACTACTAACGTATAACACTCTTATTGAATAAAATACACAAATACCTAAAGACAAGCAATAATAGAAATTACCTTGATTTAGATTCCGATTGCGAGGTGGAGGTACTCTCAGAAGCTTTACGCTTCTGAGGTTTCTTTTTAGGCTGCACCTTTGCAGCCTCAGGTGCGCGACGTGTATAGTCAGATTCGGAGTCAGACCTGTAATCGAGTACACAACAATTAATGTCAAATAAAAAAATCTGTAAAGGAGATTAGAACAATTGAACGCTCGACTTATAAAACACAAGGACACTACAATTAATGTCAAATAAAAAAACTGTAAAGAAGATTAGAACAATTGAACGCTCGACTTATGAAACACAAGGACACTGAAATAACATAATTATATTTAAAAATACTTACGTACATTTTATGGAAGTATTCGGTATTCGTAATTGACGATAAACTTAAGTAGAGCTTGTCACTAGAAGACGCAGGAGCGAATGTGAATTTTCATATAAATTAATCGAATTTAAGTAAAGAAAATACCATCTCAGCAATTTTTTCCTCATTACAAAATTAAACCTTAAAGCTTAGCATTACAATTGTATTACTAACTTATGTCAGTTACGTCCATTTAAATCATAATATTGATTCCGTCAAAATGCAATTTTATCGTGAGAAATGAAATATGAAACCAGCATTTTGTCCGACAGCGACAAAGGTGCTGTTAGGTACCTGCTTAGGTATCTGTGATTACTACCAATGACTATTATTTATTTAATTTCTGTATGTTTGTTTATTTAAAAAATAATTACAAGACATTATTATGCACGGTTTTAAATAATAGATTTTTGAGACACATTATAAAAATCTGGAACAAATATTCGGTGATTACTTTACTAGACACATTTATATAATTATAATACTTAGGGTACCTACTAACGCATGCTGAACGAATTTATTAACTTAATTATTAACTTATAGGAAAAAGGATTGCGATATGGATTCGAACCTGAAACCTACATAAACCTATTTGCTACCAGAGCTATTCGCAATCCTGTTTGCAGAGTGGAACTTAACTTGTACTTTGATCTTAAAGGGATGACGTCAGCGTCACCAATCAATAAGTTGCATTCGAGATAATTTATGTGCAGAAAAGTTTTGAAACGGATACGCGTACTAAAACTAGTTTATTACGTATGTTGCAGTCAAACTGCAAATATAAAACCATCAACTATAATATAAATATAAGTATAGTACCTATATTAATAAAGTCGTATAGTAAAGTTGTATTGATATCTTACAGTTTTGATAATATAAGTAGTATTTTTAAGCAATCACTAGACCAAAACAGTTAAAAAAGGTAGTTAAAAAATATTTTTATACACATATTTATTGTAACTACAAATTCATAAAGGTCATAATTATACCAATAAAGTAATTTCCAAGATGAGTGTGTCATACCGAAACTGAAGTACCTATTTTATGAACATAGGAAGTCCTGTATAAGACAAATTTAAGCAATGTTTGCAACAAGCGCAGTGCTTATCTTGCATATTATACAAAGGTTCCCAGGGAAATTACACACACACACACATGTACACCCACATACATACCTTACATACAACAAAATATGCGCAGCAAATTATTGCTACTTGCAATTTTGCAGTTTCATAGACTGTAAAGGGTCATTTACACCCACTCGTAACATTGTCTGATACGGTCGATTCCGACGCCGCGCCGCCAGGTATTTCATGAAAGAATACAATGTAGCGAAACTGACCGGACTTACACACACCGGACTGTAAATAATAATGTAAATGCGTCTTAATCCAGCGCGCCGTGCGGTTGGATAGCAATCAGTACAAGACGTGACGTGTTCATTAACGTGTAAGTAGTGTCGTCTGGGTGAATGTATTAAATTAAAATTTCGGATGTCCTCGGTACCAATCTGGTCGCAAAATATGAGTGTGCGTTGAACCTTTGTGGTAATGCGCTATCTCTAACTTTGTGGAGAGACATGAGACAATCTGTCCTGAAGTTTAGGTAATCGGTTCAGACAGCCGACGCATTTACTTGTTTAATAAACGTGTAAATATTCATCTATATGAAACGAAATTAAATTAAAATTTCGGATGTCCTCGGTACCAATCTGGTCGCATAATCTGAGTGTGCGTTGAACCTCTGTGGTAAGGCGCTATCTCTAACTTTGTGGAGAGACATAGTGACAATCTGTCCCAAGTTTTAGTTTAATATATACGATATCCTAAAATTCAGATGTCCTCGGTACCAATCTGGTCGCATAATATGAGTGTGCGTTGAACCTTTGTGGTAATGCGCTATCTCTAACTTTGTGGAGAGACATGAGACAATCTGTCCTGAAGTTTAGGTAATCGGTTCAGACAGCCGACGCATTTACTTGTTTAATAAACGTGTAAATATTCATCTATATGAAACGAAATTAAATTAAAATTTCGGATGTCCTCGGTACCAATCTGGTCGCAAAATATGAGTGTGCGTTGAACCTTTGTGGTAATGCGCTATCTCTAACTTTGTGGAGAGACATGAGACAATCTGTCCTGAAGTTTAGGTAATCGGTTCAGACAGCCGACGCATTTACTTGTTTAATAAACGTGTAAATATTCATCTATATGAAACGAAATTAAATTAAAATTTCGGATGTCCTCGGTACCAATCTGGTCGCATAATCTGAGTGTGCGTTGAACCTCTGTGGTAAGGCGCTATCTCTAACTTTGTGGAGAGACATAGTGACAATCTGTCCCAAGTTTTAGTTTAATATATACGATATCCTAAAATTCAGATGTCCTCGGTACCAATCTGGTCGCATAATATGAGTGTGCGTTGAACCTTTGTGGTAATGCGCTATCTCTAACTTTGTGGAGAGACATAAGACAATCTGTCCTGAAGTTTAGCTTACCACGTTTCATTTAATTCAGTTATTACTCTCTAGTAGAAGTAATAATTTCAGGTCTTGTAAAGTGGTGAAATGTGTAGTGAAACTATGAAAGAATGACAGTAAAGTAGTGTAGTGAAACAGAGTATAAACCGTAGATCTGCTTTTTTTAATCGGTAAGTGGTTGATATGTAGAGCTAGTTATAGTACCACACCGAGAGTGACAAGGCGAACGGAGTGAGCCGACGGAACGGAATTTCGTTTATATTATTGGGCATTCTACTCCACCGAGAGTGACGAGGCGAACGGAGTGAGCCGACGGAACGGAATTTCGTTTATATTATTGGGCATTCTACTCCACCGAGAGTGACGAGGCGAACGGAGTGAGCCGACGGAACGGAAGGTGGGGTAGAATGCCCAATAATATCCTACTTCCGTCAACACTCATTGATAATTTATTGGGAGTATAAGACTCAATAGATGTTTCGCAATTACCCAGTTTTTGGGACTCAAGTAACTTAGCATTATCTTGAACCGGAGATTGACTTTTCAACGCTTCATCTAGTACTACAACTTTAGTATTTTTTGGTTGTTCTATTGATGAGGGTGTTTTTGTAGAAGTTTGTTCTTTCCTTATGGTAATATTGGTTGAACAGGCGATGCGATGCAACGGCGAGGGTCGGGTAACATGAAATTTCACGCGAAGTCTCGGGCAGAAGCTAGTCATTAATAAAGTATGTTATTTTCCCTAATAAAATCGTAAGCTATAGATCAATAAACTAATCAGATTAAATCAAAATTAATCAGACCATTTTGTTTCCAGCAGGTTTCCAGTGATTAGGTAGTGTTATCAATGGGTGTCTTCAATTGTTTAAACACACGTGTGTACTATCGCGATTACCTGATAATGACTGTTGTATAAATAACTTAACTATGGTAATGTGTTCATTCAGTCATCAGTAACTCTTACTGTTTAAAGCACAATGTTCCGATTTGTGGTTCTGTCCTGCAGGGACGGTTACCGTTACCAAAAAAATACCGGTAAACCTACCCAAACATGTCGTTCCGATGCGTTAATTATTTAACGTTAAAAATATCGTTATAACCAATGAATTACCGGTATTTAAATAGCGTTAATAATAGCGGTATTTCGCTAAAATTTATCAACTGTTCTTCTGGTTCGACGCGACGTTGCGTTGCCAAACCGAAACGCGCGCCGCGCGCTGTTCGTTGGCCGGAGCTAGCTAAGCGGAGCGGCAACAAACGCTCGCGCTCGCGCGTTTCATTTTATAATCATACTAGCTGACCCGGCGAACTTCGTACCACTCCGCCAGCCGCACTGCCCCCGCTTTTTAAATCTCTGATATCTTCTAAAATATTCATTTTAATGATATGCTGTAAAGGGCAATTTTAATCTACATGAAATGCACAACGAATCTAATGTATTTAATTGGGTATGGAATACATATTCTATGCTGTGCCCGACAGGGTCCAAAATTGTGACTTTATTATAATGTTTAACCCACCAACTAATGTACATTTTGGAATGCAATAAAGATATTGAGTATTGAGTATTGAGTAATCCCGATTTTAGGATGAACTAGTTTTGCCTAGACCGCGCTCGCTCTTGCATCCTATGTCGACGGAGCCCCGCGGGGCTCCAACTTCTGTGTAAAGGGTTTAAAGTAGGTAACCTAAACTCGGGGTGCCCTTCGCTCGCTCTTGCATCCTACGTCGCATGTCGACCGACCGCGACGTAGGATGCAAGAGGCACCCCGAGGTTAGGTTACTTTAAATCTTCAGTAGGACCAACAGCAATAACATACCCTCGTGGACCTACTGGTAGGATAAAATAGTAAGACGACGAGAAACGGTTTTTTCTCGTAGTCCTAGATACTATTTTGTTCTACCAGCCTTGCGCCGTGACTAATAAAATAAACACCAAAAGGGGCTGCAGCAGAGCATTTAATGAATAATAATATAATTACATTTTTCTCAGTATATTTTATACTTCAACAGTCAATGTTGCGTTCTGTGCTCCGAATTTGCTGACCGGTGCCACGACACGTACTGTCACTCTGATGCACGTCACGGCGACGTTGTTGTCATCCATGATCCTGAACTCGACGGGCAACTGAGTTCCCTGTAAATAAGCAAACAAACTTCTAAGTACCTTGTATGCGGAAAAAATAAAAATACCTAACCTAACTGGAGATTATGCTACTATGGTAGGTAATCATTTGAATTCATTTCACAAATAAAATATTTTTCTTTCTTTTTTGTTTCTGTTCTAAATTTTAATCTGTTTCTTGTCTTCATTCTTTCCTTTTTCTCTTTAAAAAAGAAAGAATGAAAAATATTTTATTTGTGACACACACAGAGAAAAAAAAAAGCATTTAAAAGTAATAAGAGTCAAAGAAAAGTTCATTTGTAATCGACTGGCCACCATTTTGGTGTCATCATTATTTTAAATTTGAATTCACGACCATTTTATTTAAAAGTATTTTTACACTAAAGCTGGGGCCTGAATTAGGAGAGGTTTTCGGAGTGTATCTTTGTATACTTCTTTCAGAAGCATTAGTACATTTTTGTTCACAATGAAAACAGTTACAATTTACAAGCTAACACTAAAATATACCTATAGGTATATCTTATATACAAGTACTCGTACATTATATAGTAAAACAAAGGATGAAAAAGAAAAAGGCAGGAGCTCATTGAGCATCAAAACATTCGTCCGCATCGCTGTCAATGGGATAAGTGCTCAAAAGGCTGGCAGCATCACCACGTTGGTCAAAGTTAAAGTCAAAGCATTTATTTTAAATAGGCACATAAAAGGCACTTTTGAACGTCAAAAATTGGATTTTACTGGAACGCCAAAGATTGGAAAAGTTGGATGGCAATGCTTATTATTTCGGCTAAAAATAGGCCAGCCCTCTGGACACGTGAAGCGTCAACCAATCGCTTGGCGATGTCCCGAAATATTCGATGAGCACTCGCACCCCAAGGCCCTAGTGTTTCAACCCCAAACAGCTCAAAAATGTACCGCCCAATAAGGTTGTTATATTTGCGCCGTTAGAGGTTTTCTGCTCCTGCAGCAGCCGCCCCGGCACAGCCCACCGTGATAGGAAGATGGCATGGCGCGAGGGTGTCGACACAGCTTGCTCCCCACAAAAAGTATGAAGTAGAAGAAGTATTTTTGGACGTCTTCCTCGAGTAACTTCTTTTTATTTACTTACCTCAGGCATGAAATCCTCGATGGGCATGTTGAGCGTGTACAGAATGACATCGTCACGAACCACGGGACAGTATGTGTTATTCAAGAAATTACAGGTCTCTGCCTTCTCGCCGAGGCCGTACGGGATGGAGAGTATGGATATGTATGCCATTACCACAGTCCTCATCCGGTGTATGACGTAGGCTGAAAAATATATCATCATCATCATCTGTCTAGCCTTTTCCTAACAATGTTGGGGTCGGCTTCCAGTCTAACCGAAAAAATAAATATTTTACTCTCTTTATATGTTAAAATTTGGTATAGCTCTCTTATATTAAATTTTGGTTCAATTCAATTATATTCAGTAAAATTCACATTGCGTTCCAATAAATTGTTCGGTTTGGCTTTGATTAAAGGTATCTTGTACCAAACTTCAATATTAGGGGTAGATATTATATTTTTCCTCCAGGGCCCATTCAAAAACACATTGGCCAAAAATTTATCGGACTTGGTCACCTTGATCTCCACCACTAACGAGTCCCATATTCTAGGTATTACGTGAAGATTAATTGATAAAAAGAAAAAAAAAACAGTCACTAAAAAGTTATAGCTAAACGAAAATTATTATTCAATGCAATTATTCTAGTTTAAATAGACAGATTAATAAAAAATAAAGGTGTGGCGGCATCTATATCGCCACTTGCGAACTACGCATCAAACTGTCGTTACGCAAAAGTTTATTGCGCAACTAGCATACATAACACAACGTCCCGACATCATTCGTCGGGAAGTTAACAACCAGACACAACACCCGTCTGGTCGGAGGAGGATGAGTGAACTTTACACCCTTTTCCTCATTACTCTATAGAGATATCATTAGTTTTTTCTTGACACCATGAGTCTCACTCTATTACTAGCACAGATCTTGTTACAAATAAAGTGCTTACGTGCTCTGAAGACTATTTGGATGACGGCATCCTGCCCCTGTGGCAATAGGCACGGCGGTCTATCGCAGCCGGCTATGTACGCGTTGATCGGCAGGGGACCGGCAGAGCCACCAGGACCTGAATGAAAAAGAAAAGTTCATATCTTTGTATCCTACCACAATAAGTGGCATACAATTTTTTTTTTTTTATAAATGTTTTTTATTTTTCACTTTTTAGTGGGAGAGTTTGTAATTTATCTAAGTTACAGTAGCCTAATGTCAACTGCTCATCACCTTATACAATTTATGGCTTTTCCCGATGCTGGGACGTTAATTCACACCACAAACCATACCTACGCATTGTGACGAGCATAAATTTGCCTTCTCATTTTTGGAAGTCGGTTAAAAATATTAAAGAAAGAATAACAATTAAAAGCATGATCGATGATTGCAGCTCGAACGACAATTAAACTTGTATTCGTCTATTCATCAATCAACTAAAGTCAACCAAAATTAATCTCAAGTAGTATGTTACATTCAAAAATCATTTAATCAAACTAGGCTGTGAATCAGTACTTTTTGAACGTCAAAACTCATAATTACTTAAGATAATCTCCCAAACGCTCGCCCTCCACAACTTCCTAGTAATTTATCTGGGAAGAAGCGGTGCAACAAACTCCCCAGATTACTTAGTTATTAATTATTAAAGTTAGTTACTCACATTGGCTGAGGAGCCCGTGGCTAAATAATAACAGCCGCACAGGTCGATCGATCAGGTTAAGCTACGATTGCCGCGGTTGGTCTGTGGATGGGTGACCATCTTTACATATCGAGACCCCTCCGTGCTTCGGAAAGCACGTTAAGCCGTTGGTCCCGGCTGTCATTCGTGGATCTTTGACAGTCGTTACGGATAGTCAGAAGCCCTAGTCTGACAACCAGTCTTACCAAGGGGTATCGTATTACCCAGTAACTGGGTTGTGGAGGTCAGATAGGCAGTCGCTCCATGTAAAATACTGGTATTCAGCTGCATCCGGTTAGACTGGAAGCCGACCCCAATATAGTTGGGAAAAGGCCAGGCAGATGATGATGAGTTACTCACATTGGCTAACTTCGGTGGTCTCCCCTTTGGTCAGAGCCAGCACGGCACAAAATAATACTACAGCACGCAACATTTTGACTCCTGACTGATTAATTAGTGCGATTAACTTATATTTAAACTCACAATCCGTTATCAGCTGGAGTGATAATCAACACGTGTGCTCAAATACGTTGAAATCTATGATAAATAATAATCGATTTATTTTTAAACCTGTAGGTTTTTTTGTGATTCACAGCGTAATCGTATTATTCAAAACAAAAAAAAATCTGGTTTAATTTGGTCATTACATCATCCACAGCCAAACTTCACCGAGGTACCTACTGCTGGGGGCCTAAAAAAGCCACTTTGGCAGTGGCCAGTGTTTTTATTTTTGTAAATAGATAATTGCTTCATATTTTGCAATAAATAACCAGCTTTGTGTCATCGCGCTTTTCTTTCTTTTCTATGCAGTCCGACAGTGACCGCACTTTAGGTAATGTAGTCTTTTTAATTCTTGTGCCAATCTCCACGCTCCTGTGTCAGCCTCAGGTTCTACCGCGATGGCAACAATGTCGTTCGCCCATCACGCCACCGGTCGACCGACACTTATTCTTCTGGTCCTTGGATTGGACGCCACTCGGTCACTACCTTGCCTTTCTCCATCTGTCATCAGTGCTATTTAAATAAAAAAAAATAAAAAACCAACTTCCAAAAAAAAAACACCCTAAATTAAAAATAACTAAAATTTCGGAAGTAGTTGTCAAAAAACGATAATAAAGTAGTTTTTTTTAAAAGTCGGTTGTTTTTTTTAGTTTTTATTTTTCACCTTTTAGTTGTACCTGCCCCACAAAAATTCATATACTTGCTATGTGAATATCAGTGACAGGAAGCTATTAAAACATCATTAATATTGAAGCTAACTCAAAAACTACCCAAGCAAAGTTCATAAAATTTTACAACATACCATATCCATTAAAAAAGGAGAGAATTTTGAAAATTTGTCTATACCGGATGATTTTTTTACCGTCTCGAAAGTTTTACAGGATGAATGTGAACAAATTTCATTAAGGGACCAACTGAAATCACAAAACAAAAACAGCTATTTCATACATTTTGGTCTAGCAGGTATTGCACTTTTGTCATGTGAAGACCATGTAGCATGCTGTGTCTTTTGAGGAAAGAACCACACAGATTAAGTGGACTTGTCCGGTCACACAATTGTAAGGAGCTCAATGATTCGATGAACAGTGTAGGTATTGTTGGTAGGCAAAGGATAGGAAATTTGGGTACGTCGCATAAAGTACTCAAACTGCCAGACCATGACAAAGTTTAGTGAAAGAAAAAAAAAACAGAAAATAATACGCACACAGTTATACTTAACATTCAAAATAATATAAGACTACAAAGTTAAATAATACAAAGACTAAGACTACAAATATTTGAAAAATCTTTTTACATTTGGTAGCCCAATTCTTGATGAAGGCTATAAGCTATTTAACATCACGCTAGGACCCTTAGGAGCCGAGCAAAAGAAAAAAACGTCAGAAAGAAAGCTAATCGAAAACGAAGTAATAATAGCAAGAACAGGCGATGCGATGCAACGGCGAGGGTCGGGTAACATGAAATTTCACGCGAAGTCTCGGGCAGAAGCTAGTCATGAATAAAGTATGTTATTTTCCCTAATAAAATCGTAAGCTATAGATCAATAAACTAATCAGATTAAATCAAAATTAATCAGACCATTTTGTTTCCAGCAGGTTTCCAGTGATTAATAGGTAGTATTATCAATGGGTGTCTTCAATTGTTTAAACACACGTGTGTACTATCGCGATTACCTGATAATGACTGTTGTATAAATAACTTAACTATGGTAATGTGTTCATTCAGTCATCAGTAACTCTTACTGTTTAAAGCACAATGTTCCGATTTGTGGTTCTGTCCTGTGCCGTGTTCGCCCTTGTACAAGGGAGCACTACTCAAGTTAGCCGGTGTAAGTATAAATATTTGCTTTTTCCTGTTATGTATCGTACTTTTTCTATAAGCATTTACTTATGCTTGTTTGATAATGAGAATACTCTACTTTTCGCACCTGCTGCTTACTGCTACTGCTTACTGCGAGGTAATAAAACCCAATCCGATTTTCATTAGTAGTTTATTAACCGAGAAATGCCTAGTTATGTGCAGTTTCCTACACTATGTAAGCTAATGCAATTTCATGAAAAACACAATAATATCGTAGGTGATATGATGCCCAAATCCAATATTTTAACACGGGGGGTACGCGCCACAACAACCGATCCTGCCGGTCAATTCTGTTAGAATCTCACCGTAAGAAGTTAGGTGAAGTGAGCTGTCATTCCATCTGACGCCTAGGGATTCACAGCTCACTTCACCCAAGTTATCACGGTGAGATTTTTACAGAATAGCACTACAGTTGTGGCGACGTTATCAAGCAGGTTGTGTGAAAATTTCATGTTATCCACTTTCCTTTTTGTTTCTTTTTAATGTGCTCCTTTCAGGAGCTCACATACTAAGCCATCCATCCTACCAAAACTAGAACGGGTTCCTTTGGAACTTACATACTTACCAACGCTACGCATTTAGCGCTAACGAATCTACTTCTGTATCGGTCGATCCTTAAAATTTAAAATGGCAGGGAAAGGAACTATATGAGTACGTACGTATATTTAGCGATAGAATTGATATTGTTGCTAATTTTCTTGTGTTTCCACGTGACAGGTACGAGCAACTCCGGAGCCCTGCCCATCAAAACGTACATCGAGGGTTGCTCCACTCCGCCATGTGCACTGCCGCAGTTACAGGATGCTGTCATCAACGTTGACTTCGTCACATGTTAGTATCATAAATAGCCGTACAACCCTTTGGCGCGTGACCAAAATCGGAGTTAAAGCCGCCATCTTGTTTTTTCAATACATTTCACGAAACAAATTGCACAAATATTATGCAAATATTTACCAACAGCGCCCCCCTGTCAACGTCGTTCGAGTGCCAAAAGGTCCTTGCAGCAGTGTCCTGTTGCACATTCGTAATTTCGTAGGGCCATGATTTAGAAACCTATTTCTCATAAATCATGACACGTACCTATCATGTTGGCTTATGTAGCTAATACCATTTATTCTCGCTGTAAATACCTGATTACTTATAACAACACCACTAGAAGATTAGGAACCAAATTAGGTTCTGCCACTGGGCAGCCTTGTTATTGTATTCCGATTTAGAAGAGTTGGTGTTATTTTCTCTTCACTTATCAACGCGTCATCAAACCCCTTGACGTGTTCCTTGTAACTATAGGTAACGATAACCTTCGACAGGCTATCCAGTAACTGGGTGCTGGAGGTCAGATAGATGCTCTCTGTACAATGGTATGGTATTATATAAGTATTTATATTGAATCTGGTTAGACTGGAACGACTAAAACATTGTTGAAAAAAGACTACGCTGATGATAGACTTTCATCAGGCCTTGACTTGTTTGAAAAATACCAGCAATTAGAGTTGTCATATATCCTTTTTAGCTGGCCCGGTTCAGAGCATGAAGACCCTCGCCACAGCATACATGCGCATTGGATTGGTATCCATACCCATCCCGTACGACTTGGCGGAGAACTCTGTGACCTGCAACTTCCTGACCAACGCCTCATGCCCTGTGCAAGGAGGTCAGCTGTTGAAGTACACTCTGAGGATGCCTATTGAGCCGTTCTTCCCTGTGGTAAGTTGATCATCATCATTTCAGCTGAAAGATGTCGCGGATCAATAATACGAATATCAGTCAGTCAGAAGAATAAAGTATAACAACTCTAGAAGCTCTGGGATTGTGTGTGTTGAAGAGTCTGAATCTGCAGTCGCTCCATGTAAAATTTGATATTCAGACGCACAATTTTATTATCCTACAAACTGAATCAAACCTACCTGGGAAAAGGCGACAAGGTCAAATTACTAGCTGGCGAATCCTCACAGACGTGATGACTGATGGGTCAATACCCATCAAACACAAACACATGCTGACATGGCATGTTCCGTAGGCATTTTTGGGGATTGTGATAGGTACACTTAGGCTGCTTTTCCACCAGAGATATGACACACATCTATGCTGCGAAGATGTAAAAGCTAAGCTATGAAATTGTACGAGCGAGTAAGATGAGCTATGAAGATGCGCCGCCGCGATGTAGCTGTGCGAGGAAGATGCGCAGGCGCAGCTCGAGCTATGCATCGACAATAGGGAAGGCATGGGGTGCGGCTGCAGCGCGGCTACTCTGCACATAGCTACACCACTCGCCACAGCATCCTTCAATTTAAAAAACATAGCTTAGTTGAACCTGTTTCCACCAGTGCTATGCTATGTGGACCAATGAATATGATCATGGTGAATATCAAACGCATCCATAGCAACGTAGTACATCTCTGTTGGAAAACCCGGATCTCACACTACAACGCGCTATGTATGTAGATATCATGCGCAGGGGCACGTGTCCCGCGCATCAGAGAGTGGTGTCAGATCTGCCTAACACAAATTATGTTCTTCTTTGCAGGGCACCCAAGTGACCATCGAGTTCCGTGTAGTTGACGAGAGCAACAACAACTCCCTCATGTGTCTGCGGGTACCTATCCAGATAGTCGCTCCGGTTGCAGAATAAGTGATTTATTGTTTAGATGTAAGATGGTGTAAAGCAAACTGATGATTAAATATACTTTAAAAGCATTTGTGAGTGTTTTTTCCCCATTCTTTTTAACACGCTTTTATTAGCTTCACGTGTAACTAACAAACTAACTACTTAACTACGTAACAAAATCTTAGAAGTCAATTTTAACCTACTTCTAATTGTCGTATCGAAACGAAACGTAGTATGTAGATGTAGTTCGAAAGACAAAACTATAATTTGGTATCTTGGAGCCCACGGGCGTAACCAGGTTTTAATATTGGAGTGGTTTTCAAGAAAATACAAAAAGAGCACGAAAATGACATTAATATTCCTGAGAAAAAAATATGAAAAAGAAATGAAAAGTGTGAAAAAAAACAGGTTTGCATTACAAAATACAAATTAATAGGTAATCTTCTGATTAGAGAATTAATCTTCTGTTTTTCGTGGAATTACTATATAAATGTGTAATTTTTTGAACATTTCGGAGGGGGGGTTAACCCCTTAACCCTGGCTACGCCCGGAGCCGATCTGATGTGAAGCCAACCTTCAGAGGCTACTAGTAAACGCCTCGAGTTTGCTAGTAGCCCCTTATCGTCATAACTTCGTTGACTTTATAAGTATAAAGTAAGTATAAGTAAGTATCTTTTGCGTCTAGTTAAGTAACTAGACGCAAAAGATAAAAATATAATCCTATTGATATAATGAGTTAGTTATTATAGTCGTTTAATTTAGTATCTAGTGTAAATAGTTTAAAAATATGAATGAGTCATTCAATATGAACTTAGAGGGTTGTTTTCGTAGTTGTATTGATGATTTTAACGATTATAATTTTATAAAGTCAGATCTGTTTTAAGCTCACGAATCATATTTGAATCAACAAAAAACTGGACACTGATGTGCATCTGGATTGAGGGCCCATTATTTGAAACCTTGCAAAACGAAATAAGATTTATAGGGAAATTAGTTAAAAATAAACGTGAATTAAAACTGTTATGATTAAATAACTTGGGCCCTCAATCCAGACGCGTGCATAAAGTGGCATAGCTTAAATCTCAGTAAGTACTATCTCTGGTTGATTGCTGCTGATTTTTTTTCGTGATTTCAGAGTTGGTCCCATATTGAAAGTTATTCATATTCATCGATAGAAAGAACATCCTGTAAAAATATCTAAAGGGTAAAAAAAAAACAATAAAAAAAGGAGGAGGTTCTCAATTCGGATGTTTATATGTGAATGTTAGGCACCAAATTAAAGCCAGTTATGGTGCAATTGGGTATAATAAATTACCACAAATAATAGAAAAAAAGGTAAAAAACACGCAAGCCGCCCGGTCGCTAGCCTACCAACATCAAACAAGACCCCTAGCAACCTGGTTGCCAGATCTGTCGCCAACGTCTACTGACTATAAACATCCGAATTGAGAACCTCCTCCTTTTTTGAAGTCAAGTAAAAATTCTGTGTCTAAATTTCTGTGTGTGTACGGAAATTGTCAACTAGTAGACAAACTACTATTCAAACTAGTTTTCAAATTCAAATTCATTATATATTAGGTCCTTACATATGAAATTGGCGTTTTGTACGGGAGGAATATAAAGTCTTTTCTTTTTTTGTAAAATATATTTAATTAATCAAAGTATGCACCGTTGTTATCTATGCACTTTTGCCATCTCATAGGTAGTTCATTGATCCCTTTACTAAAAAAACCATGGGGGCAAGAATCAATGAACTCTTTGAAGGCCGTTTGGACTGCCGCATCGGAGTTGAATTTTTTTCCTTGTAAGAAGTTCTCCAAATTCCGGAAAAAACGGTAATCTGTTGGAGCAAGGTCCGGGGAGTACGGTGGATGTCGCAGACATTCCAATTGTAGCTCATCTAACTTAGTGGTTGTTTGTTGTGCAGTGTGTGGTCTTGCGTTGTCGTGAAGCAGCAGTGGCCTAGAGCGATTCACAAATCTCGGTTGTTTAGCAGCTAATTCTTCCTTCAAGGTTTGCAGTTGCTGACAATAGATATCTGCCGTAATCGTTTGGCCAGATTTTAGAAAGCTGTAGTGAACGACACCGGCGCTAGTCCACCAAACACTCTCAAGTAACTTTTTCTGAGTTAATTTTCGTTTAGGGCAGGATTTGGCTGGTTCTCCAGGGTTCAGCCATTGCGACGAGCGCTTCCGATTATCGTACAGTATCCACTTTTCATCACAAGTAATGATTCGATTTAAAATCCCTTTATTATTGTGTCGGTTGAGCAAAGTAACACAGCAGTCGACGCGTGTTTGCAAGTTCGATTCACTCAATTCATGAGGTACCCATCGTTCAAGTTTTTTTACTTTCCCGATTTGCTTCAAGTGGATTAATACAGTTTTATCACTTACCCCGAAGCCTGCAGATATCTCTGAAGTGCTTTGTGATGGATCCGCTTCCACAATAGCCTTTAATTCTTTATTTTCTTTAATACGAGTATATTATAAAGGCAAAAGTTTGTGAGTGTGTGTGTGTGTGTGTTTACATGTTTGTTAGTTCTTCACGCTCAAAAGGCTAGACCAATTTTGATAAAATTTTGTATGGATGTAGCTGACACCCTGGATTAACATATAGGTTACTTTTAATTCAGATATTCCCACGGGATCGACAGTTATGCGGGTGAAACCGCGGGGCGCAGCTAGTAACATAATAAATTTCACATAAGATATCTAATCCAAACCTAAACTTCTATTTATACAGATAGCAGAGACATCGACACGCAGCCTGTTGCCATGGATTCAGTATATGATCCTGGACCCCTCATAATTGAGAAAAAAAAGAGGTTTTATTTTTAAATTGAGTTATTTAAAAAAAATATTGCACTTCCATACATTTTGGCCGCGTAGGTATTATTTCACTTGTATGTAACAACAGATTTTTAGTGTACAGTAACACTTGCGTATCATATTTCGCTTAAAAGGCGAAAGCGCCAGGGTAGACAGCGATTTTTTTTTACGTTATTTGCAATTTGCAGGTCAGTGTCCGCTTGTATGTTGATTCAAATATGATTCGTGAGGATAACAAATCTGACTTTATAGAATTATAATCATTAAAATCATCAATACAACCCTCTAAGTTCCTATTTCATAAAATATCAATCAATAGGATTATAATATTAACTTTTGCGTCTATTATATTCTTCCTTAAGAGCGTTTGCGACGTATGGCATTTCATACAAACTTTCAAGCCCTTGTTTTTTGAAATGAATTAACCGATTTTTATGAAACTTCATAAGCATAAGCACGATACAAAGGTCTAAAAAGTTAGTAAAGAACATTTTCGAAAAATCTTATTTAAAAAAAGATAATTTGTCTGTAACACTATTTTTCGAAATTGTTCTTAACTAACTGTTTAGACCTTTGTATCCTGCTTATGTGTACGAAGTTTCATTAAAATCGGTTCATTCATTTCGAATAACAAGGGCTTGAAAGTAAATATATTTAGTCAACGAAGTTATGCCGATAAGAGGCTACTAGCAAACTCCAGGGGTTTACTAGTAGCCACTGAAGAGATCCACTATCCACCGCCTGGCTTCATCATCAGATCGGCTCCAGGATACCAAATTATAGTTTTGTCTTTCGAACCACATATATACATACAAAATACAAAGTTTAATTTCGATACGACAATTAGAAGTAGGTTAAAATTGACTTCTAAGATTTTGTTACGTAGTTAAGTAGTTAGTTTGTTAGTTACACGTGAAGCTAATAAAAGCGTGTTAAAAAGAATGGGGAAAAAACACTCACAAATGCTTTTAAAGAGTATATTTAATCATCAGTTTGCTGTACACCATCTTACATCTAAACAATAAATCACTTATTCTGCAACCGGAGCGACTATCTGGATAGGTACCCGCAGACACATGAGGGAGTTGTTGTTGCTCTCGTCAACTACACGGAACTCGATGGTCACTTGGGTGCCCTGAAAATAAGAACATAATTTGTGTTAGGCAGGTCTGACACCACTCTCTGATGCGCGGGACACGTGCCCCTGCGCATGATATCTACATACATAGCGCGTTGTAGTGTGAGATCCGGGTTTTCCAACAGAGATGTACTACGTTGCTATGGATGCGTTTGATATTCACCATGATCATATTCATTGGTCCACATAGCATAGCACTGGTGGAAACAGGTTCAACTAAGCTATGTTTTTTAAATTGAAGGATGCTGTGGCGAGTGGTGTAGCTATGTGCAGAGTAGCCGCGCTGCAGCCGCACCCCATGCCTTCCCTATTGTCGATGCATAGCTCGAGCTGCGCCTGCGCATCTTCCTCGCACAGCTACATCGCGGCGGCGCATCTTCATAGCACATCTTACTCGCTCGTACAATTTCATAGCTTAGCTTTTACATCTTCGCAGCATAGATGTGTGTCATATCTCTGGTGGAAAAGCAGCCTAAGTGTACCTATCACAATCCCCAAAAATGCCTACGGAACATGCCATGTCAGCATGTGTTTGTGTTTGATGGGTATTGACCCATCAGTCATCACGTCTGTGAGGATTCGCCAGCTAGTATAATTTGACCTTGTCGCCTTTTCCCAGGTAGGTTTGATTCAGTTTGTAGGATAATAAAATTGTGCGTCTGAATATCAAATTTTACATGGAGCGACTGCAGATTCAGACTCTTCAACACACACAATCCCAGAGCTTCTAGAGTTGTTATACTTTATTCTTCTGACTGACTGATATTCGTATTATTGATCCGCGACATCTTTCAGCTGAAATGATGATGATCAACTTACCACAGGGAAGAACGGCTCAATAGGCATCCTCAGAGTGTACTTCAACAGCTGACCTCCTTGCACAGGGCATGAGGCGTTGGTCAGGAAGTTGCAGGTCACAGAGTTCTCCGCCAAGTCGTACGGGATGGGTATGGATACCAATCCAATGCGCATGTATGCTGTGGCGAGGGTCTTCATGCTCTGAACCGGGCCAGCTAAAAAGGATATATGACAACTCTAATTGCTGGTATTTTTCAAACAAGTCAAGGCCTGATGAAAGTCTATCATCAGCGTAGTCTTTTTTCAACAATGTTGGAGTCGTTCCAGTCTAACCAGATGCAATATAAATACTTATATAATACCATACCATTGTACAGAGAGCATCTATCTGACCTCCAGCACCCAGTTACTGGGTAGCCTGATGAAGGTTATCGTTACCTATAGTTACAAGGAGCACGTCAAGGGAAGCGTTGCTAAGTGAAGAGATAATGGTTAATGATTTGATTTTATCTCATACGCGTGTAATATCAACGGCACCAACTCTTTTACATCGGAAAACAATTACAAGGCTGCCCAGTGGCAGAACTTAATTTGGTTCTTAATCTTCTAGTGGTGTTGTTATAAGTAATTAGGTATTTACAGCGAGAATATTTATGGTATTAGCTACATAGTACGTGTCATGATTTTTGAGGTTTGAGGTTTCTAAATCATGGCCCTCGAATGTGCAACAGTACATTGCTGCAAGGACCTTTTGGCATTCGAATGACATTGATAGAGGGGCGCTGTTGGCAAATATTTGCTTATTATTTGTGTAATTTGTTTTGTGAAATGTATTGAAAAAACAAGATGGCGGCTTTTTTCCGATATTGGCCACGCGCCAGAAGGTTCTTGTACGGCTATTTTTTATGATACTAACATGTGACGAAGTCAACGTTGATGACAGCATCCTGTAACTGCGGCAGTGCACATGGCGGAGTGGAGCAACCCTCGATGTACGTTTTGATGGGCAGGGCTCCGGAATTGCTCGTACCTGTCACGTAGAAACAAGAAAATTAGCAACAATATCAACTATCGCTAAATATACGTACGTACTCATATAGGTACATAGGTATAGGATACATTTTCCTTTTCCTGCTATTTTAAATTTTAAGGATCGACCGAAACAGAAGCAGATTCGTTAGCGCTAAATGTTTTAGTTAATTGTGGCGTAGGTAAGTATGTAAGTTCCAAAGGAACCTGTTCTAGTTTTGGTAGGATGACTTAGTACGAGTATGTGAGCTCCTGAAAGGACCACATTTAAGAAAAAAAAACAAAAAGGAAAGGATAACATTATACTTTCACACAAATTACCTGCTAATGTCAAATCACTCAAATCTAACCTAAGCTCTAGGCTCTAGCGGGGCATTCATGTTGTAAGTACTGAATTTGAATTTGGAACCTCAACTGAGAAAATTGCATAGAAACTTTTAACTGAAACTTTTTCTATTAATATACGGTGGGCTGCATCAATTGGGTACCCTACCACAGTTGCTAGATGTTTCAAGGGGGGTACCCAATTGATGCAGCCCATACCTACAGCGGCTACAGCCATGGCATGGGCATGGACTACGGCGGTAATGGCGGCATATCATCGCCACAACTGGATCGGTTGTAGTGACGCGTACCATTTGGATTTGGGCATCATATTAGTAGATTTTTCACTAAGGCCTGAGTTCACCAACATTCTAACCATCGGTTAGGTATTTAAACAGTTGATTTATGTCAAATTTCCTAAGGAAATCAACTGTTTAAATACCTAACCGATGGTTAGAATGTTGGTGAACTCAGGCCTTAGGGGATAAAGTATGAATCCCGAACGCAACGCTCGTATTTATAAACAAGTAATTACTTGTTGCTAAGTAATTTCTTAATTAAGTCATTACTTGAAGTTAGAATTCTCAAATACAAAATCATATTCGATAGTTAAGAAATTCTCGTTACTTACTTAAGCAATTACCTAAGATAATGCATAAGTAAAAGAAGCCTGAGTAAAGTCTCTGCTGTCGTTTCTGCCTGGCAACATTTTATTCACGCGTTTCGTTACAGGTGAAGGCAAGTTGCTTTGGGACAAATTTTAACAGAACTTTGCTCTTATTTCTCAAATTATTAATATTATTATTTTACATCAAAGTTCCTTCAAAAATATCTCATAGAACAACAATTAAAAATTATTTAAGGTACTTTTGTTATCAAAAAAATTCACTGATTTGAAGGAAAAATGAAACGTTTTACACGATGCAACTCGACCATATTAGATAGAAGGTTACTCTTGTCACTTTTGCTAGGACTGGGACATGATTTTTAACTTGCATGTGTTATACGTCAAAAATCCGTTTGACTTTACATCTTGTCATTCCCACCTTGTTGTGGTTATCCGTTTAGTTTGTTGCATTGGTGTTGTTAAATCTATCTTTCTTTAGTTTTCATAGTCAAAAATGGCAGACCAAGAGCGTAAAAAACCATTCTCATCATTAGAGAAAGATATTTTTTTGAGTGTAATTCAAAAATATGAACACGTGTTGTCTTGCAAGAAGACCAACGCTTCCAGTGCTTTGAAGAAGAAACAGTGTTGGGAGCAGGTCAAAGACGAGTTCAATGCGTCAACAATTGTTACTCAGAAAGTAAGTATGCATACCATATTAGATATTCATTTATTAATAGTTGCCCAAGTGCCTAATCTTGGTGGATGCCTGTACAGTCAACAGATGCTCATACGGTTCTTGCCGCATTACCCTGGTATCCTGTGGGGCATTTATCAAGGCCCACATAAAATGAAATCATTCATATAGAAACGTTTTTTTTTTTCAATTAAAGCCACTTCACTAAAGTATTAGACCTATACCTAATATAAAAAAAATCCTAACTAATCTACATGTATTTTTTAGGCCTCATGCAAACAACTAATTAAATTGTGGTATAACATGAAGGCCAAGGCGAGAGAAGCAAAAACTAAAGAAAATGTCAGATTTTTAACCGGAGGAGGAAGTTCGGTGCCTGATATGGATCCTGTAGATGCCAAAGTGATGGACATTGACAAAAATATTTTGACAAATATTGATGTTGATATCGACAGTGATGTTAATGGTATGTGTAATAGTATTATAATTATATTATCTTTATAAAAAATTGCGGGTGTATATTCCCTCTAAAACGAGTTTGGACAGTGATAAGGCTCGATAAGGCTACTGATCACAAAATATTACAAGATTAATCTAATTTATAATATTTTGTTTGTGCAATAAAATAATACAGAGGTGGACAAAATTATTTTACTAAATTAAAATGTTATTTCATAGGGATTGCTTCATGTTTTGGAGACACCAACGACAACGCTTGGGGAAAAGGCCCAGACATTGAAGACAATGTCATAATATTGCCACCCCCTTTGTTGCAGCCCTCTACATCAAATCTTATTGATAGTAAAGAGGGGGAAGGAGATGTAGCATATAAGACCCCAATCAAGAGAAGTTTCGGGGAAAAATATTTAAACAATATTGATGTTTTGAAAATTAAAATTTTAGAAGAGGAATTGACATTTAAAAAAAGAATACATGAGGAAGAAATCCAGACCAAAATAATGGAGAGGGACTATAGGAAAAAAAATTTAGAAGTAGAGCTACAGTTGGCTTTAGAAAAATTGAAAAATAAAAAGAATGAAGAATGAGTTACATACCAGTGTTTGATTTGTTTTATTTTTACATTTACATGCTTAGTCAACAGCTTTTTACTGAAATCAATTATGTATGTATACAAGGTACATATACTTAGCATTTTTTTTTACTTTTTGTCTGTCTATTTGTGTCATATAATCTCTGGAACGGCTGCACCGATTTTAACGAGACTCACTGGCAGATTACTGATGTAATAAGGAGTAATTAAAGCTACTTTTATTATCTCAGTATTCCCATGGGAACGGACACCACGTGGTTGAAACCACAGGCGGTCGCTAGTATAACCGTATAACCAGCAGTTGACATTTGTGACTTATTAGAAATGATTTATATATCATTCAATATTGTGATAAATAAAGAAAAATAAAACTCATGAATATGAATTATCATTAATTTATATTATCCCATATTTGCTATACAAAGTCTCTTGATATTATGTTGGCACGGAGTACCATTCCATCATTTGTAAAAGTTTCTGGTGTGTTGCTGTCTTGACTCTCCAGCAGACTAGGTTCTTCAAAGTCTTCCAGAGTATCATTAACTTGTAGAGCTATATTATGTAGAACTGCACAGGCTAATATTATATTTGCTGTAGTCCGTAATTTTGTACCAAGACCTTTCTGTAAGCAAGGAAATCGACGCTTCCAAAGGCCAAACAATCTTTCCACGGAGTTTCTTGTTTTAATTTGGCATTTGTTATAGCGTTCTTCAGCAGGGGTACGTGGACTTGATAGTGGTGTAAGTAAATATCTAGTACATGGGTACCCTGCATCTGCTACCAATATTCCATTTAATTCATTTGTCTGCAATCTAATATTCAGTCTTGAATTTCTGAATATACGGCTGTCATGTGTGCTTCCAGCCCATCGGACTACTATATCAAAAATCTCTAAATTTGGACCACCAACAGCTTGAACATTTAAAGAAAAGTAACCCTTACGATTTCTATACTGTTCAGTATGCTCGATGCCACGAGGCTTACTTATTTTTATATGGGTACAATCTATTGCTCCAATTATGTTTTTAAGGCCACTTGTTCTGCCAATGTGTCCAAGATTTTCAAAATCTTCTTTGACTTTCCTCAATTCATTTGGAAATTTAACAAAATCTGGCATACGAAAGGCTAATGCACGACTAACCTTTTTAACAATATTACAAACAGTAGATTGAGATATGTTTATCAAATCTCCGCAAACAATTTGAAAACTTCCAGTGGCATAAAACCGTAAAGCTGTCAATAACTGGCACATAGGGCTAATTGAGAGTCCTCTTTGGGTGTCTGAACTTAATTCTACACATATTAATGGTAAAATAACATTCACTACAACACTTTTATTAAACCGAAATCTCATCTTGAAAGCATTTTCAGAATATTCGCGCAGAGGATCTGCGTCACGGAAATAAACTTTAGTTTTTCTTGGTTCATTAATAGTAATATTATTCACTACTTCCTCTAATGGGTCATTGTCAAAATTGTCCAAATATAAAAATAAATTCTCGATGTTTTCCATGTTTATGTAAGGTTAGAAAACGACAAAGCAACGCGAAAAACAAAGAAACAGTAGATCCGAATTGAATGTGCGTTACTTAAGCAACGAAATTGGTTACTATTACTTGGCTAAGAATACTAACTTAAAACAGTTTTTACTCGGACCGATTTCTTGACTATGCAATAAAAAGCGTTGCTCAAGTAATTACTTTTGCTAAAGTAATTACTTTTACTTGTCTATAAATACGAGTGGCTCCCGAGCACTGCGAGGTTAAGACTGGAATCCTGAGTGCAGCGAAGAATTTAAATTCGCCCGTGATGAAGACACCTTTATCCCAAAAGAGAATACTCTACTTATCGCACCTACTGCGAGGTAATAAAACCCAATTCGTTGTTTATGAAACTGTTAAATAACCGGGAAATACCCAGTTATGTGCAGTTTCCTACACTATTTTATCAAAACTCATGCAATTTCATGAAAAACACAATAATATGAATAATATCGTTTATTGAGTAAACAATATTTTCATAAAAGTTATTGACAAAGCTGAATAAATGATATACCTAAGTCTTAACATTTCCGAGTAGGCGGGAGCTTTTTATATTAAGTATGAATAAATGCTTATAGAAAAAGTACGATATATAACAAATGAAAAAAATAAATATTTATACTTACACCGGCTAACTTGAGTAGTGCTCCCTTGTACAAGGGCGAACACGGCACAGGACAGAACCACAAATCGGAACATTGTGCTTTAAACAGTAAGAGTTACTGATGACTGAATGAAGACATTACTAGTTAAGTTATTTATACAACAGTCATTATCAGGTAATCGCGATAGTACACACGTGTGTTTAAACAATTGAAGACACCCTTTGATAATACTACCTAATCACTGGAAACCTGCTGGAAACAAAATGGTCTGATTAATTTTGATTTACTCTGATTAATTAATTGATCTACAGCTTAGGTATTCATTAGGGAAAATAACATACCTACTTTATCAATGACTAGCTTCTGCCCGAGACTTCGCATGAAATTTCATGTTAGACCCGACCCTCGCCGTTGCATCGCATCGCCTGTTCTTGCTATTATTACTTCGTTTTCGATTAGCTTTCTTTCTGACGTTTTTTTCTTTTGCTCGGCTCCTAAGGAACCTAGCGTGATGTTAAATAGCTTATAGCCTTCATCGAGAATTGGGCTACCAAATGCAAAAAGATTTTTCAAATCTGACTGGTAGATTTGAGAGATTAGCGCGTTCAACCAAACTGTTCAGCTTTATTATTAGTAATAGATAGATAGATTTGCTGGTAAGCTTTGTTTTGATGATTTAAACTTTTCTCGTTACTTTTAATTCTATTTAGGATTTAATTTGTCATGATTCAAAACAAAACACTTATTTTTCAGACATTGAATTGTCGACTGTTCCGTTTCCAGAAATTCCTTAATGTAGAAATAAATTCAAAATGTATGCCAGAAGCTATACGTGAATACCTAGAATAATTTACAATAATTTTAATAAAACAGTTAGGAACATGGAGATGACTGAGCGAATAAATACGAGTAGCTATTGAAAGTTTCTCAGAAGACGACAGAAACCAAGCTTTAGTCATTGTTATTGTTTCCACCTTATGGAAAGACTATTTCAGACACCAATCTACATGGTCTTCAAATGATCTGACCATGATTATTTCGGGATTTTTATACTTACCTGTTGTTACAATGACATTTACTTTGAATGTTATTTTGAATGTTAAGTATGACTGTGTGGATAATTTTTTTAAAAGCTTTTATTTAACTTGCAGCGTATGTAAGTAACTATGTTTGTTCGGGTGGACTCTTGCAACTCAATTTTTTTATTTTTTTCTTATAGTTCATTTTATTATGGTCTGGCTGTTTGAGTAGGTACTTTATGTGACCTACCCAAATGTCCTTTCCTTGGTATTGTTAATCGAATCGTTGAGCTCCGTAAGTTCCGAGTTAAGATGCACGATTACTGACAATTGCGTGAACTGACTGGACAGGTCCACTCAATCTGTGTGGTTCTTTCCTCAAAAGACCATTTCAGACACCAATCTATGTACATGGTCTTCTCATGATCTGACCAACATTATGTTTGGACTTAAAAAGAGACTGTGACCTCTTGAGTTTGTTTCTTTCTTCTCTGAGTATACCTAGTCAGATAGCAAATGCCTACGCTACGCTTACAGAAATAAAATCATTTATCATTACTTGAATACCTTGTTCACCACACGTGTGCTGTGTGACTATGATCAGTTCATTTACTGAACACCTGTGGTCTTATCAGCATCGAGAACACCTGCGTTGATAACAGAGTCAACCCCTCACACCTGCTGAGTTTAGATTTAGTGATAAAATTCGTATCCAGAAACAAACAACTAATGAGTTGGTAGGTGACTAACGATGTGGAAGTGATTCACTGATCGAAAAAACCGTTTTACAAAAAAACAAAACAATCAAGTTCCTAAAAAAAAAACAATACGAAGTTAAAAATTACTTTAATTTCGGAATCAGTGTCGTTAAATGATAAATGTTGATTTGTATTTTCATTTTTTGCAGTGTTTTTTTACTTTAGTGCTGTGTTCTTTTTGGAAGTCGGTTTTTTCTCTTCTATAAGTGTTTCTTTTTCTTCCACTTCTTATAAATAACAGTGACAGGAAGATATACCATCAGCATTACTTATACAATGAATGTATTTAATACGTATTATTGAAGCTTACTCAAAAACTCCTCAAGCGAAGCTTCATAAAATTGCTATGCCTCGGGCTTCCTTCTTCTGCAAAATTAAAATAGAATCACGTTAATCGACCCTTTAGTCAATTAAAGTGATTCTCTTCTCATTTATTACAGTGTAGTCGGTGTACATAGGTAGGTACATACCGAATGCATAACCTCCTACTGTTTCTGAAGTCGGTTAACAATAGGTTTTGTAAGAAAAGAAGCGCGGAAAGGTATTTGGAATTTTGGAACTTTGGTGTTGCTTGTCGCTGGTCTTCAAACATCATCATCATCAGCCTATAGATATTCAATAAGGCTGACAATAAGGCGGCCGTTACATAAAGAAATGATTAATGGTAGATAGTCAACCCAATTGAGAAGAAAAGCTAGATAAATGTAGCCCTACACAAGAACCTACGTAATAACGTCTAAGTACAGAGGCTAGCACATCAAGCTACCCCAATCTGTCAAATTTTCCCAATTGAATATGAACCTTATTCCTTTGCAATAAAGTTGAAAATCTATCAAAGAAATTTGACAGATTGGGGTAGCTTGATGCGCTGGCCTCTGTACATAAAACTGACATAATATTTTTCACAAAGCTCTATAAAAACGGTGTCGCACCTCTAGTAGTCGCGTCGGAGGGTTAAGCCTAATCTTTATGATCAACCGCGACACAAGTGGGTTAGCACCACTCTATGTATAGTGCGCCGTTCTTGTCATAACGGTCGGAACGTAGGTACAGGGTTGGTGGCGAAAATGATTTAAAAATAACAAAATTTTTATCTAGGTTGTAATATTGTATGCACTTTCTATGTTAATTTTAAAGGAAATTACGGTGAGAGCAGTGGTGGATCAGTGGTAACTGGCCCGACTTACAAGTTCGTGTTGTTGTTACGAACCCAGACAGGCGCTTTACTGTGTAAATTAATTCTGGAAATTAATAAAGGAAAACATCGTGATTAAAGCGGCCTAGCTATAACCAAAAATACCACAGAACAGATAACATACCAACAACCCGCACTGGACCTGCGTGGTGGATTACGACTCACACCCTCTCATCGAGAGGAGGTCTGTGTCCCTGAAAATTAGAGATAATAAATAGTGATTTAAATTACGGTCATGAAAACTTATCTGTTCTGTGATGAAAACCATCGCATCGTGTGTGTAGTGATTATCTCCGCCTTTCTTCGCCATCTCTGACCACTGGCTTTATTTTAACGCAATTCAATTTTTATTATTAATGCAATTTTTTTATTACCTTTTAATGTAAGATCTTTTACAAAATAAAGTTGAGTTTTCTTTTTTAATATATTTATAGCTCACAACCATTCTATAAAACAAAATTCATTATGTATTTTTCTTTTTGTCACCTAAACAATTGAATAGGCAAGCGTACCTTAACCTGATCGATCGACCTGTGCGGTTGTTTTTAAATAACCACGAGCCCGATATTTTAAAATTATTGCTCCAAAATACGGAAGAAAAATATAGTTGAACTGTTCAGTGATACCCCTGAATGACATAGGGCGTGGCAATCTATACCATCAATCATAATTTACACTTTCGATACGCCAGAACGACGTACATTGATAACGGGGTGCCTATGTGACGTGAGGCTCCCTCGATAAGAGAACGTGACCCTTATCGCTGGAGTTCGGCTCTTCAGAGGAAAGGGAAGAAGTAGTTTGAGAGCCAAGTGGGTTTTTGGATATCTTATGTATTTTCTTTGGTGTTAAAGGGACTATTCGTAAAGAAGTTAAGCTGTTAATAACTATAAGTGATCATATCCACCATTTGTGTCCAAAAACTTGCAGTCAAAGTGACCTATGTGCTGCCACCGATGACGCCGTGGAAGTGGCGAAGCTTTGGGCCAATAAGATCTGAGAAAAATCGTTCCAGCGGCACGAAGAAGAAGACATACCCGGGTGCGATCTACTATTGTGGGCATGTCAAAAAACATCGTGGTTTCTGTGCTATCTGAGTTAAATATTGATAAGTGACACAAAAACCTTTCTTAGCAAATTGTATGAATGATGGTGAAAGGCGAATCAGAATCCAGTGCTTAGTACAGAAGTATACTACGCAAAAAAACATACAGACACTAAAACCGACTCTTTGTTTTATACTATGTATTCATAGCTAATATACTAACGTAATTACATAACTGAGTTAGCTGCAAAGCATTCTACGATTAATTTCAACAAACAAAGAACAAGAAAATCATAATTATTGCATTAAAAGCTTTAATTTTCCCAGTTTTCCTCGTCTTTTATGAGAATAATTGCATTTAAACGGTAGCGTCTTGATAATAACCCTACTTTGAAGATGAAGGAAATTGTTGCAGAATTTTAATAAAGGAAGAAAAAGAGAAATTCTGCCACATAGCTTTTGCACCAGTTACCTAGTTTTTCTAGCCCTTTTGAAAAGGTGGAAAAAATATTTATGGACGATAAAAAAATCAAATTAACCAAGACTATATAAGTAGGTAGGTGCTCTTAAATTTTGCTATAATTACCTACAATCAACGCGCAGACTGTAGAGAGTTCTCTCATAAAACCGATCCTAGCTGCAACTTATGTCAGGGGGCCTAAAAAGGCCACTTTGGCAGAATCATAAAACAATTCGTATCACGCAATTTCACCTGTATGACAGTTTTGTATGGAGATTCGTAAAATGCTATATGCTATATGCTATACCTCTGCCTAACCCTTCAGGAATATATAGGTGTGAAACTGTCAAACAGATGAATTGCCTGTTATGAAATGTTTTATGATTCTACCAAAGTGGTCTTTTTAGGCCCCCTGGACTGATGTTATGTTATGTAAACATACCTTAATATAAAATAATTATTTCTTCATGAATGAAAGTAAACTAGAGGTGTCCTAAAATAAACGGAATGTTCACCTAAGCGTTTCATTTCCGTGTGATTTCGTGACGTATTCGTTCACTTCACGGAAGGCACACGTTTATCTATGGCATGGTATTACTTTTCCAATTGAGTCAACGCCTTCTTTCCTGCTTATTGATCACCTGTATTGTGTTGAAATTATTTATCTCTTTTTATATTGAACTATATTTTCTTCGGGTTAAAAATAAATGTTTTGCCTGTTTGAGATTGTTTGGTTTAGGTACCTTCGTGTAACTTATTGCAGCTTACAAAAGGGGTTATGCTTTTGTGAGCCTTTGTTATGCCCCAAAGGTGGGCAAAGACCTCCATGTATCTATCCTTCTCTCTTCTTTTAATCTGGTGACACCCTGACGAAGGGACTGATGCTATTAGTCTTGCTTCAAAAACAGCTTAAATTAATATTGGTGTTTGCCTCATGACTTATTAAAAGCAAGACTGCAATCCGTTTAGCTTTTTGCAAGACTAAGCTTCTTAAAAAGCGGATCCCATAAAATAATATCACCATATTTTACCTCCACGCTCTTCTAAATCCCATTAAGTTTCAATAAAACTTATAAAAAGTACATAAAGCAAAATTAAATTACCCCAGATCGTAGATTTTCGACATTTTTCAGTTATTTCCACCTCATTCAGCGGCCGGCTGGTCCGCCATCTTACCTGATTTGGAATAATGCGACCAATTTCCCGCCACTTCGGGCTCAGATTCAGGATAAGAAAAGCACCGCTTACTTTGAAATATCGCTGGCTCTAAACTGTAAATGCTGTCGTAAATGGGATTGTCAAAAGCGTGGCATGTGAAATAGGGCTGATATGGTGTATGTTTAGCCCTGTTACGATTGAGGGTTGAATGGTAGAGTAATTGCTAGTATGAGAAACTATTGTAGCGACAAATGGATTTTTGTGTAGGCAGGTAGATGTAAAAATACTGTAAGATTTCATTTTCATTATGTTCTCACTAAAAAGATTTTGGCGAAATAATAAAAGTCGGTAACTTCAAGAGTATCCAACCAAATTGAATATTACTCCAGTATTTTCAACTGAAGGTTTAAGCAAGACTGCTTTGCTTTTTAGAGTCTGCTTCAGTGCTGACAGTAACGAATCGGTAACAGTTACTAGTCATCTTGAAATACTCGATTGGTGTCTAACGACTTCCAAATGTTATGTGGTGACCTAGTTTCTTTCTATGGTACAGACGCCAGCACATCAACCTACTACAATCTGTCAAATTTCTTTGAAAGATTTTCAACTTTATCGCTAAAGTATAAGGTTCAAAGTTGATTGGGAAAATGTGACAGTTTCGGGTAGGTTGATGTGCTGGCGTCTGTACGTAAGACGTACTATTTTTCACCCAAATTTTAGAGCTGCATAAAATCGGGTTGCGCGAAAAAATACAACAATTCAAAACAGATGCAAAAAACAACATCAATGTAACTTTGTGTTTCGATAGTCATGTAAACTGGAATTCAATTTACTTTTTTTTGAAAAAAATGTCGGAAAGCCGTACCCCAGTGCGGCTGACATGTATTTTCCATTTGACGCTTCTAACGGTGGTGGCGCCATCTATTTTGGGAACGAGTTCATTCATCACTACTAAATCCGGATGACCGCAGACGCCATTTTCAGTTTCAATAGGGTTCCAGATTTGAACTTGGTTTTATAAAGATAGAAGTGTAGCCTTCGCCATAATGACGCGCATTCTGGAACTCGTCTTTCTTTGATTTATTGTTTATGGTTGAGACTAAAGGCCTATTCAAACCTCAGCGGTATTCGCTACCGTCTACGATAGTTATTGTTTCGCCCAACAAGCGAAACAATACCTATGCGGTACTATGGCAACAACTATTCCGGTCTAGCCGCGGAACTTGATACTAAATACCTGAGCGAAACCCGCGCGGTATACACCACAGCGGCAGCAAATACCGCTCAGGTCGCTCTAGCCGCGGAACTTGATAATGGTGCTCTCTTGTCACAAATGCTTCTAAACTAGACTAAAATCACCAAAATTTAGTTTATTCCTGTCAAACGACGATTTCCCATTCTGAAATTGACTAAAGTAATACAACTTACTTAACTATATTTTAGTTTGACAGCACTGAGATGAAACTGAGTGTTTTTAATCGCGACTAAAAAGGTGTGGAATAAAATTTGTTGGCATGAACTGAAATTCACACCAACACCTCGACTTCCGGTGCAAAAACAGTACTGTACCTTTTTTTTTGCTTGTATCTCGAAAACGGTGTGTCCTATCGCAAACATAATGAAAGCTTCGACCCCCTTTATAAGACCCGTAAACCCCTAAAACTCAACACGTAGGTAATATTTTCCATACAAAAACTGAAAAATTCCATATAAAAGACGTCGAGGCTGACACACGCATCCGGCTAAAAATAAAAAAATTCCATGCGGTGTCGCGATTGTCAAATTCGATTTAGTTGTGTCAAAATAATTTTTAAATTGTGTGATATTTTTTTGCAGAATAGCTTTAAGATTCTCATGGTAAGGAATTTTAGTTATACGTTTGTTAGTTTAGTTCAATAAACAAGAGAATCGGCTCAAATAAATACCTGAGCGAAACCCGCGTGGTATCTCTACCCACAGCGGTAGCGAATACCGCTTAGGTTTGAATAGGCCTTTAAATTGGTAGGTCGCAGTACGAGCCAGTTTACTGTAAAATATAATTCGGTATTTGTATCGGGTGTATAATATTATACTCATTGGCAAATCTACTGCCAATGAGTGAGTAAGTTGGCTAACTTACTCACTCATTGGCAGTAGATAGAGCAGAAGTAGGTAGTAAGTTTTATTGACTTAGGACCATTCAATAATAGAGCACGAGAAATTAACTGAAAAAGATTTTAACTCTAAAACAGTTTTTTTTTAATACTATCCTACCCTGTACCACTTCTGAACAAAGTCCTCCCTTCACTCCTTCCACCTTTCGCGAGCCCGCGCGTCCTCCTTCCAGTTTTGACGGAATCTATCCAGCTCGTCCCGCCATCTCCTACGTGGTCTGCCGCGACCCCGCTTCACTGTCTCAGGGCACCAATTTTGTGTTATTTGGGCCCACAGTTTGTCCGGTAGACAGGTCCTGCCCAGTCCTATTTAAGTTGGGCAGCCGTTTGAGTCACGTCGGCTATCTTTGTTTTGGAGCGCAGTGTTGTGTTTTGAACATGATCCGTCCATTTAACACCTAGTATACTGCGCTCCATTGCTCGTTGGCAGACCTTGAGTTTGGACTTCTGGATGTTAGTCAAAGACCAAGTTTGCGCGCCATAGGTTAAGATGGGAAGAATACACATGTCCATGAGCCTGCGTTTCATTGCCATAGGCAACTCACCCTTGAATAGTTCCTTTATGTACCAGCAGCCCTTCCAGGCGTATTCGAAATACTAAGGCAATAATAAATTCGGAAATAATGCAGCATTGGCACACATGGATATAATCCAATATCAATTTGGGGAACAGTGACGGGCAAACGTTTTGGCGCGAGGGGCGTGTGACAGCTGCGACCACGCTTCGATACGTTCAGAAATTTACACGAATGACACATTTGTGTCGCGAATGCAACGAAGTATGAACGAATTGTGGTGGGTAAATAACCTTTTTTTTTTTTTGTGTTGGATTTCCCAGCCGTTTGATGATAATACGATATTGTATGCTCCCCGGTTGGCCGTCTAGCGTATCGGGCAATCAACCCTACTTACATCACTGACTGACTTATCTTTTCACCACGGCACGACATAAGCCTAGCCTATATCTAGCTCGCGTCGACAAGACAAGAATGGATTAATAATATAATAAATGCCGATAAAAAGCAGTGGTGGCCCAGTGGTATCGCCCCCGACTTGTGGGTCGTGAGTTCGAACCCAGGGATTCGCTTTACTTTGTGTATTTAATTTCATCACCACTGCTCTCAAAAAGGTGAAAGAAAATATCGTGAAGAAACCGGCATGTCATAGAATAAAAAATTCGAAGACATGTGACATGATCTACCAATCCGCACTGGGCCCGCGTGGTGGATTGCGGCCCATTTTCATGTCACCGAGAGGAGGGCTATGTCCCAGCAGTGGGAACATTGTAGGCTGATTATGCTGAAAGAAAATCAGACACGGCACTATGGCTGTTATGCGCCAAGTGGAAGGAGGCTAGGTAACTAGTAAATAAATTTGACAAGACAGGAAGGGTATTTTCAATTGTATTATTAAGATACCTCTTTACTAGGTATGATGCAGAGATAGAAGTAGGTCACCTACTCTACAATTAGGTACTGTTAGTTGTAGGGTAGGTGAACTACTTCTATCATATCTGTCTACTGTATTAGCGTAGACAACAGTATGGTAAGTTCTTTTGGGGCTGATAATCATCCCTGGAAAGTTTCCTGTTAAAAAAATGGAAAACTATCTGAACCCAATTTACTTTTCATAAAAACAGAGTCAAGTTTTGTTCTTAAAACCAGAAGGCCGATATTTTCTACGAAGCAGAACATCAGGCAGCGCGCATTTTAAATTATGTCTTCAATTTAACTGATTGGTAGCCATTTTGGCACGCGCGGCGACTGACAGCTGCCCGCCACGAATGGATGCGTTCGCAAATTTCCAAACGGATGACAAATAAACATCGCGTGGATATTGCGAACGACGAGCTGTGCTATAAAATGGTGACAGGGAGATACTGAGGACAAGGTACGCTTTATGTAGGTAGGATAACTTCTGAGAGATTTTGTTTGAGCACCAATAGCCTGGCGGCTTAGGTACCGGACTAATGTGCATACTCCATCATATAATAGGTATATATGATTTAATTACTAAAGCAATAATGTACTATTGGCAGTTTTTCGGTAACTTTGTACATATACATCCTCCTCTCCTCAGTTCCAGTCCCTTAGGTATTTCATTTATTATTCTTAATATTCTTCCAATCGACGTTAAAGGTAAACGCAATCTGGAATTCACGATAAAGGGAGTTTTAGCTCAACCACTACCCAATACGGGCCAGTATTGTCATAAAACTGAAATATTGTCAGAAACAATAAATTTATATCCAATTATATTTTAGCCCGCGTTGTTTGTTTCAATAAAATCCTTCGTCAACGTCCAAGAGTGAATTAGATTGTAAATATGGGCGACAAATTGTTTCTAGTTATTAGGATATTTTTATGTCAGTTGGTATGTTTTTGCGAATTAAATGACAGAAAAGGTAATTTTGGAAGAAAACGTCAAGGGGTTTTACGGCATTTCATATACAAACTTTCAATCTCTTGTTTTTCGAAATGAATGAACCGATTTGAATGAATCTTCATACGCATAAGCAGGATACAAAGGTCTAAAATGTCAGTAAATAACATTTTTGAAATGTCTTATTTAAAAAAAAGATAACTGTAAGTCTCTGTTTCTATGAAAAATTAAAAATCGGCCTAATTTGGCTGTAAGTAACATTATTTTTCGAAAATGTTTTTAACTAACTTTTAAGACCTTGGTATTCGGCTTATGATTGTTGTAATTTTAATGAGATATCTTTAGAAATAAATCCCTGGTTGTCAACTTTCTGGCTTCTGACTACCCGTACTACTCTCAAAGATCTGAATAACGACTCGTATTTGTCCTATTAAACGCACTTATATTTTATCGCCAAATCAACTAAACAAATTATTTTTTACCACATAATATTCCATATAAGTACACAAACAAATCTGAGGACCCATTATGTAAGCAACAACACACAACAACTTAGATTTGTGTGGAACAAATTTCCGCAGTTGAAAATAAAATACTCACAAAACAGTACCGTACACTTTTTGCTTTGGACTTTTGTGAAAAATAAAAGCGCAGAGAAAGTTTCACGTTCACATTTCACCGTCAGTGGCAGTTTTGAGTTCAGTTCTCGAAATATAATCTTTTTTCCGGCGATTCGGGAAAGTTGCGCATTTTGTGGGACGGTATAGCTTCCTGTTCGGGTGTGTTGGCTTATGTTTTCTGTGTAGTTGCTGACCGAAATGGTGCTGTGGTGTAGCGTATTCCGTTTGGAGAATCGCGTCTTTAATTTAAAATTTACATGATGATGGGTTTTGTAACTAAGGAATAATCGCTTAAGTTAATTATTAGCCTCAGACCAAATAAAAAACCAAGACAAAGCGCTGAGAACGATACAGTGAAGTATGCCAAAACTACACCTCCGCTCTGTGCATACACGCTCACACGCACACATTTACAACCATTTACAATCAAACTGCACCTCACTAAGTGCACACACATGTTTACGAAACCGGCCTCACTTTACTGTTGACAGCGCTCTGTCTTGGTTTTTTATTTGGTCTGAGTTATTAGCTTAGTATGTACTGCCTTCTCTTGATTTAATTCCTTTAATGCCTGCTGTGGAATTTCTTCGCCAGGAACCACGGACGATTTCAATCTTCATGTTTCAATTACTTCATAAGTGCTTTCAGTAAATACCAAACACCACTTTTTTTTTCAGTGTATCTACCTATGTACCTACTCTCATAGAGTATAGTTGGGTACTCTATAAGCCGCCATGTTTTGTTTATCTTAATTCGTGTATAACCCGCAGAAGAAGCAATATGTTATGCTTCTAACGATACCTGGCTTATCACAATACGACCAGCTGTTTAGGAGTTAGGAGGGAACACATGAACATACATTCATATCCTATTATAAGCAGAACAAAGAAGAAACTTTTACGTTGCCGTAGTCGGGTAGAAACTTTCCTGACCTAGTACCTACCTAAACATGTGTAGGCTTTCGACTTCATTGCAGATAATATGGCTACCGGTACACTTTCCCAGTATCTACCAAATATGTTATTTTTTCGTATTTATTAAAAACATTTTTTGCAGTAAAAGAGCAAGAATTTACATAGAGCAACACCAGCTGTTAGTCTATGTAAATTTATTTCCTGTACAGGGAAAAATTGTAGGAGCAGGTAGCGTCGAACTTGATTGATGTTTCGGCGATACGGTAATACATACAGTGAAGGCCGTAGGTAGCCGAATGGCGACGGATTTGTGAGCGTTAGATGAGTTCGAAGTTCGAACCATAGATGTTCTTGGAGGAAAATTTTGATAACGCGAGCAAAAACTACCTAAGGAAAAAAAAAACTAGGTATTTGAAACCAGAATTTAAAACAATATTGTGGCATTACAGCTGAAGTGGAAAACTATCAACTGATTTTTGAAGGGCACTGTATCTACACAGTTACCTACACTATTGGCACTTCAGTCCAAAGCTTTGTACACATTGTTGGGTAGTAAGGTACGGGACATGTCGTGACGTGAAAACTACACCTCCGCTTTGTGCATACACGCACACATTTACAATCAAACTACACCTCACTAATTGCACACATGTTTGCGAAACCGGCTTCACTTTACTTTTGACAGCCCTCTGTCTTGGTTTTTTATTTGGTCTGAGGGCCCGCGGGTCCGGGCCCGACTTTCGGGTTCGTCTTACGGTAATTTAAAAACTTTGGACTTTGATTTACCCCATGTCCTAACCAAAACCAATGTAAGAATTTTGACGTACAGACACCAGTACATCGAACTATTCGAAAATGTAAAATTTTCCCAATCAACTTTGAACCTTGTGAAAATCTATCAAAGAAATTTGACAGATTATAGTAGCTTGATGTGCTGGCGTCTGTCTGTACAAACGCGACCTAATTGTTCTCGCGACTATGTCATCCACATCCAGATGCTATGTCATGTAAGTATGTGTTATGTATGTGTGTGTTATGTTTTACTATAATTTTATACTATAAATGTATCCACCCATACTAATATTATATCGAAAGGAAATCTGTCTGTATGTTACCTTTTCACGTTTAAACCACTGAACAGACTTGGATAAAATTTGGCAAGGAGATAAATGGCATCCTGGGCCTTCCTTAGGATGCTATTTATCTCCTTGCCAAATTTTGGAAACGTGCTACCTAATCAATAGTCAATATCCCTATATTGACTACATTTTTCCCGGTAGCACGTTTCCGTGGGATAATGTCCAACATCCACGCGGGCGAAGCCACGGGCAAAAAAAGCACTCGAGCCTTAACTTACCTACACGCGCGACGATCGCTTTTGTTTAGGACGTGGTCTTACGATTCCATTTTGAAATGAAATGAAATGCCTAAAATCTTGTACACAAAGACCAACGAGTTCTAGGTAAGTAATTAATTATCTTGGTAACTATCTTGGACTTATTCAGAGGTAGAGCAAAACAGTTATTGATTAGTCTATCACTAACATCAAAGCCCTAATATTATTATTCAGACAGTGTTACCAATAAGCTGAGTATAACATCATCCCATCTGCTCTTACCCCTGGGGTGTGCCGTGATGATATTTTAGTTATACAAAATACCTCCTTATCAATATTCCGGTCTCGTCCAGCACGTGATAAGCCTGTTGATCGTCAGTGATTGATAATACTACAGACTATCGGATCTGCTAATAATCTAACTATTTGTTGTGAATACAGTAATAATTTTAATGAGCATTTGGCATTTGGCATTTTTTTTTCTGATTTATTTTTGGTGGCCTTTTTTTTCGTTGTTCTAGTAGGTTGGAAGAGGCGGCGAGGCCGCAAGAGTTGGATCGAGGTGGCGCTAGAAAAGGATGCCTGGAAGGATGCTTTTGCTCAGCAGTGGGACAGTGAAGGATAAATAAAAATTAAAAGAAGTAGTCGCTGTTAGCGCTTGAGCTGAGTATGAGGTCCTGGGATTCCTGGGTTCGATTCTTCGGTCGGGCAAAGTGTTATTGGGTTTTTCTATCAGGAATTTCTCGGTACCAGTCCGGAGTCTGGATTTGTGCCCGGTTGATGGCAATAGGCTCGCCCCCTGTTACATGGGACTTTAACATAACTGGTGAAATGTGGGTGTAGCTACTATAGGTACACCTTGGGCCTAACCATTCGGGGAATCCAGGCGCGATGTTATGTTTCTATTTTTATTGCGGAAATTGTGACACCCCTAGACATAAAAAAGTTAATGTTACGGAGATTTAGTGCCACTGCCATGCTTGTCTTAAGTTTGTAGGTTCAACCAAAAATATATTCATCCACAATCAAAGTCCTCAACACACAAAATTAAATAATTTACACCACGAACAAGTTAAAAGTTCGTTTAATCCATCGCCATTGTATTTAAACAGTACGTAATGTCCCGCTGTGCTAAATAAAGGTTTTATTCGCTAACTATTTAACTCGATTTTGTTGAACTTTACAATGGACATTTAAATAATGGTTTTAGTCCGATTTGTTTATTATGGCAAAAGACTACATTCTCTATGATTATGGGTCTCTAAGCAAGTTAGTATGTTTGTTTATCTATTAAATCTAATTAACTATTATATTGTGGCCCATGAGGAATATAGTTCGTATCAAGTAAATGTTCATTAATGATCCTAACTAATATTATAAATGCGAAAGTAAGTTTGTTTGTTACGCTTTCACGCTAAAACGGTTGAACAGATTTGGATTAAATTTGGCATATGGATATACTATGACCCGGAGAAGGACATTTTATACACACGACACAATTTTATTCCACGGATAAACTTTGGTAAACTCACACTCACTTTATTGATTACACAACACGAACACTTGATGACCCATGACGTGACGTTTCGTGACCCGTCACGTTTGGGGTTGACGGACGGGATTACGGAACATCATCATCTGCCTAGCCCTCTCCCAACTATGTTGGGGTCGGCTTCGACTCTAACCGGACGTAGCTGAGTAGTATTTTACATGGAGCGAACGCCTATCTGACCTCCACAACCCAGTTACTGGGTAATACTATAACCGCTAAAGGACGTAGGGCACGGCATGTTAAGATGGTCACCCATCAACGAACCGACCGCGGCAGGCGTGGCTTAACCTGATCGATCGACCCGTGCAGCTGTTTCTAGTTTAGCCACGAGCTCCTCCAGTAGCCCATCGGAACATGAATAATTTTCATCCCGTATATCATACCCACAGAAAGAACCATTTTCATTCAGCCTCCACGACCCAAAAGATAAGTTGACAAAAGAAACCCTTTCGTTTCATCATAGTTTATTTGAAATATGAAATAAAATGTGCTTCAATGGCCGCGCGGAGTGACAAAGTTCTGCCTCTATACAAATATCTGTACGTGGTACATGCGAGCTCGGATGATGTATTTTTATTCGTATTTCAACAACAATGCATTGTCAGAAGACGTACTTGTGTTTTCCGGCCGACTGTCACACCGAAGCGGGTAATTTTCCTTTTAGAATATTTATTTTTATTGAAATACGACAGATAGAAAATAACATCGGTTTTGCAAAAGTGAGTATTGCCATAGTCATAGTTATGCTATGAACAATTTATTATTACAGACCGGAGCAGAAGGAACCGTCCTTCTGCTTCTTAAGGATTGAATGCTGAATGGGTCTAAATTACTTCGTCATCCTGTTCATGCTGGCGTCTATCTGTGGCTTGGAACAAATAGTAGAGATGAAGGATTTAGAAAATGGGAGATTGACTGGAGTTTGACGACAGTATAGCAACGTAGCAAACAATTAGTTTACGTGAAGCGAAGGTTACCACAGACTGACAACAAGAGTTTTCAATGTTCTGAACAGAATATAGATGAACGCATATGCCCAGCACCTTACAAGTAACGATATCTTGCTTACCCACCTCCAGCCAGGCTCAGCTTGGCATGTTCACAAATATTAAGTAAAGCAATGTTACTTTGCCACAGGACAAGACGGTGTGATAAGCAGCCACGTGTCGTACTAAAGTAAATAACATGCATTTCTATAAAAAGGCGGGCATTTCTCCACGTCGCGCGTCGGACGGACAGCCCCGTGGGTATTGGCGCGTAATGATAGCATCCAGCATCCGGTTCAGCCAGCCTCTGCCAGCATACAATGACGTCAAATTAGTTGAAAAAAACTGGCGTTTTGCTGGATTTCTTATTTATTAAGTTTATTATGCGTTTTTTTTCTTGTTAGTAGATAGTTGCAAATGCCATGTTGTTTCATTCGAATATTATTAAGTATGAGAATGTAGCAAGTAGGTATCTCAATTTTTGATCATATTTTACTACGACTCAATTTTTCATTTTGCTACTTAATTATTTCTAGAATTCGTTATTGTAAATAAATCCGTGAAAATTACTGAAAGGACGCGACGTAGCTCTGCCATAAAATTCAGAGGTCGAATAAGGTAATCACATAGACTTATAAAAAACCGGCCAAGAGCGTGTCGGGCCACGCTCAGTGTAGGGTTCCGTAGTTTCCACTTATGAGTTTAAAGGTGGGTATCTAATACACCTCGAGATAACATATCAAACAAATGACGTCGCATGTCCTCGGCAATGAAATTGATACAGGATGGATTAACTCTCAAAGCTAAAGCGGTGGCAAAACAAATGGCGAATAGCCCACACTATTATTTGGTTGACGTTGGACACTAGGCAATTGTATTTTATTATTATCCAAGTATGGGAATATTGCGTTAACGTAAACATGCTGCGAATGACTTAAACTATTATATAAACTATCATAGACCCGTAATATTCCATTGATGTAATAAATGCAAATCCAATGCCCCACAAACCCGACTTCTCCGCCATATATAATTTGTAAATGAGACTCGTTTTGAGGCACAGGCTCTATTAGTTCCGGATACCTAAAGAAAAAGAGACACTTCTCTAGGCCGAAACGATGTGTGTTGGGCTAACAAATCATGAAAGGCGCGCACAGCGTCGTCCTCAACATGATTATTACTGTTCAAAATATACGAGAACATTTTAATACCGGACAATAAGTAATTATACACAAGTGTTCTATGTAACTATACTGTATAGGCAACACTATGTATTTTAACAAACTAGCCTACTTCAAATCGTAATTAGCTAGGAGTTGTACGTATCAAGTAACTGCGTACTGTGCGTACATACAAAATTAATATGAACAATATCCGCAAAAGAAGTTAATTTTACCCACAATCTAATTTAATCAAACCTCGACGACTATTAGATTGTGCAATCATAAAATTACGAATATGTTTAAGTGCAGCTTTCTTTACCACGGCAGGTCATGAAAGCACGGAAAAACTTAATGTCGACTTTTAAAAAAATGACGTCATTACGCAACGCCATCTATCGAACCATTTATGAACTGGTTTTTACCTTAACATTTTGATGGCGTTAAAAAAATTAATTTGTTTTGTTCTAAATTTCCTTAGCATGTTCCTGATAGAAGTTTTATGTAGTTATAAGATACCGCCAATGCCAAGGAGAGACCAACCGAACAATTCGATAATACCCGACCCAATGTAATAAGTACCTACAGCGCCATCTCTCGGGGAATTGGGTTACTAATTAATACATAGACGTGCCAGAAGTTTTCGGTGTAATTTTGGATTGCGAGAACCGATTTTAATAATTCCTTTTTTGTTTGAAAAAAGATACGTTCAGGATAATAAAATATGTAAACGAAGTTAAAAAAAATGCTTGCATATACGATTATACTACAAACTTAGTCCAGAAATTATTTTGTACAACTTTTTGTCTTTTTTGTACAAAAACTGTTGTTTCCATCAAGTTCAAAATGATTTTCCTAGAAAGTCCTTATAAAGTTTAGATTTTTTTTCATATTTTCTAAACTTATGGTTCAAAAGTTAGAGGGGGGGGGGGGACACACCTTGTTTTTTACTTTTGGAGCGATTATTTCCGAAATTATTGACATTATCAAAAAATTATTTTAGTAAACCCCTATTCATTTTAAATACCTTTCCAACAATATCACACGTTAGGGTTGAAATTAAAAAAAATCACTTCCCACTTTAAACATAGGGGGGCTACCTTAATAAAACATTTTTTTCCAATTTTTATTTTACCACTTTGTCGGCGTGATTGATATACATATTGGTACCAAATTTCAGCTTTCTAGTGCTAACGGTCACAGAGATTAAGCGAGGACGGACAGACGGACGGACACACAGACATGGCGAAACTATAAGGGTTCCTAGTTGACTACGGAACCCTAAAAAAGATGGACTCCGCGCCACGCATATCGAAAGTGAAGCACCGTACATATCTATGTGTGCGTGGTTGTCGATCGACGCTGTCGTGTCACGTAATGGCGGCCGGTCGGCATAAATAAGTACTATGATGTAAATGTGAGCGTGAGGCGTGTTTGTACAAGCGCTTCCGGCATACTTACTGTGCTTCACTTTCGATATGCGTAGCGCGGAGTCCATCTTTTTTTATAAGTCTATGGGTAATCACTTCGAAGATCTATGATGATGTTTGGTAGCTGCCCTAGTCTAAATCCTTTCATTCCAAAAATTCTTTCTTAGTCGATATTTTCTACTTGAACAATTATGTAATGTGTGTGTAACATTTAACTTCAAATAGGTATTGAAACGAATAAATTGTTCTTTATACGTTCAAAGAATTCTTAACGTTAAAACCTAAAAAATCATGAATACCTAAAAATTATTATTAATTTGTCTATTACCTACTGCACTGAAATTGTATGTACCTAACATCTTTTGTGTCTACCAAATTATAACGATTTTGATTTTGTATTGATTTGCCCATATCGTCTACGTCAAACACTGCACAATAACTTATTTTTTCAGCGTAACAAACTATGTATCGACGCCATTACAACGAAAAAGGGTCCACACTATCGTTTATGATTCTTTCCTCCATGTTTAAAACCTTTCAAGGGCGGAAAACAGCTGTTATCATCTTATTATACATCACGCAAATGACGAAAAATGTGTTTGGTATCCAAGTCATTTGACGCCATCCAAGTAAACAATTTATTTTCTTTCGTGCAAATGTAGGCACACAATGTTATGACATGAGGCTATGTGTAATATTTAGCTGTGTTTGTGAGGGCTTTAAATTGAAATGTGTGTGTGGTGTGAAATTAGGACACCGTTAACGGATGAACAGTTGACATTCTCTGAAAAGTCATAGGTAGGTAATAAACTTCTTGCCTGGCTGTCAGCTTTCAACGAGATACAGAAACACTGACAGCTGTCAGAGAAATGTCAAACGGAGGCTGCCATTATTTACGTTTGACTTCGTTAGCCGAAAAATGCCAATTCTCATTTTGAATTTTCCATTTGTTTTTTTTTTTTTTTTATTTGTTTAGGTATTTACGGCGGCCTTTGCTTTGACAAGAGTTAGATGAGTGAGACCTCGTTAAAATTGCTCATTTTGATAATCAATTTAGTCTTGATAAAGTTATTTGTTTTTGAACTGCGAATCGAATTTTAATGCAGTAATATTGTTATTTATGATAAAAGATAAAAGTTATTGTGAAAATTTTTTACTTTAAAAAACACCTATTTGTGTTAAACACAGATTGGTACAGGTACCTATCATAACTTATGGCGAGAGCGGTAAAAATGCGGGGGTCGAGTAGGGGTTGCTCGGGTCTGAAGTTATTCTTGCGGGAAGTAAGTAGATTATTGCAGTAACTACTTTCTGGGGGCCTAAAAAGGCCACTTTGGCAGAATTATAAAACAAATTCATAACACGCAATTCATCTGTTTGACAGTTTGACAATTATATATCCCTGAAGGGTTAGGCAAAGGTGTACCTATAGCATTTTACGAATCTCCATACAAAACTGTCATACAGATTAAATTGCGTGATATGAATTGTTTTATGATTCTGCTAAAGCGGCCTTTTTAGGCCCCCAGCACTAACGACAAAAAATATTAAATATTTTGACAATGTCGCAATACCATAATGAAATACCTACGTAAATACATTAGTAGAATGTCTAGGTATGCCATACTAATGTACAAAGGAAGGAGAAGCACTCCTCAAAAGTGAAGACTTTATTATAGTTAATTAGTCTCGTCTCTTTGTAGGAAATTGCACTTTCATAGAACTACAATATTGAAATTCCTTTCGAAATTAAAATGTATCTCCTACTTAAGTTAAAAAAATACCCCCTACTTATATAGAAAAGTGACCCTTTGAATGAATGAATAGGTTTTTCGAATGTTTAGTTATTGATTATTTTTCTAAATGTAGACATAAATATATAACTTTATTACCAAAATTTTATTTCTAGGGAATAAAAAAATCTTTTATTTTTCTGTACTTAGAACCAGCTATTTTTATTTAGCACACTAACCACACTCAAGTATTTACTTTTACCATCCACCGCACTGCTACATCATAAATTCATAACAGAACCCATAAATTTGAGATCTCGTCAGACTTATCCTAATGACGCCCTTAGATGCTCTTGTAACCAGCCATTACTCTAAGGTAACCACCGGAACGAAGCCGCCGCTAGGTGGCAGCACTGACTAACTTGAGGTCTAGTAGGCTATGATAGCGTGGATCTCGTAAAGCTCTCGACTCCACAGACGAATAAATAACAGGGAAGGATGTAAAGAATACGACTGCAATACGTACTTACGTCCTTTTCTTTCTTAAGAAACGTCCTGTGCGGTAGAAAGAGTATGCTATAGATTTTACATGTAGGCGTTTGATCACTAGTGACCCAAGGAAATGGTGATGTTTTTAGGCAATCTTAGGAGGTGATTTATAAACGTTACTTAGCACGGGTTAAGACTAAACGAAAACTTCTATTGTATCTCGTAGAAGTTGAAGAAGAAGTTGAGAAGAGTTGAGTCTGTAGAAGTTTTATTGTTATGACGTTTATAGCCGTCTAGTGCCCTTGAAAGTGTTATGACATATCCCGACAACTCTGTCTTGTACTTTTTTTTTCTTCTTTGGCAACTGAGCCGATGTCGACTATTCTGCCAGCATTGTACTTGTAGTTCGACAGCTCTGTGACAGTGACATCTTGTTTTACTTTGTGGAACGCAAATTAATGAATATGAATACGAACGCTTAGTAAAAGTACGTGCTAAGTATAGCGCTACAAGATCATCATATCAAGTGAAAATTTCAAAAACAATTGCACAGATGTTTACTTACCTACAGCGCCATGACTGTCAACGTCATTTGAGCGCCGAAAGAGCCCTGTAGCAGTGTAACGTTTATTATGTTATATACGAGTATGTAGATCTCGCCTTCAGTCTTCTTCGGTTAATTGCGTAACACATAAAATGACAATCGATCGCATTGGGTTTCATTTTGACAGTTCACCCACGTTCATTGCGTAATTTACGTTGTTGAGCAGTCGAATTTTTCAAACCTATGTAGCAATGGATTAGCAATGTCCTTCAAAACTCTCGGATTGTGATTGAAAAGTGTTACGTAAGTAGCTAGGTTTCTACGGTTGATATAGCAGAGGTCTCTGATAGTTCTTACTCTGAGTTCGTCTCTAACGAATGATATGAGTGGAGGCAAAGAAATGTGGGAAAGCTTTCAAGAGGTCTGAATATTTCAGAGTTTTCTTTTGAATTGAAAACGTGTTTGAAGTAGGAATGGCTGTTTAGGTGAGTTTTTTATGTAATGAATAAGTTGGATATAAATGTAACTTGTAATTATTGCTAAGTTTCTAATTAAATCGTGCTATAGGTATATACCGTCAGTTAAAAATTATGGAGCAATTGGAGAGCTTGTAATTTTTTTAGATATTTGATCATTAGGGACAGTTTATGTATGTCCAACCAATGTGTCAAGAAAAACTGGACATATTGACCATAAGTTAGAGATATTTACAAAACTCGAAAGCATTTTAACATTTCCCCAATAAGTTTCACAAGAATACACACAGCAAATCTACACACTCGAAACGAAAATATCTCTATACATTTTTCTTTTATCCGCAATCCAATATTGATAGAACAAAAATAAAAAAGTTACATCCAATACTTTCATTATCAATTCGAACTCGTTGAGTCTATTAGTTTCCGAAAAAAACTTCATGTAGACGATCCCTGCAAGTGGCCCGTGAACGACTGGCAAAAAGTTCAAGGGAAAGTAGAAAAACTCGCGTTTGTAACACACGAATATAGACTTTATTGCAATTGCAATAAGTGCTGTTGGTAGAGGAAAGATGTTGGTAGAGACTGGAAGTGGCAGGGAATATATTAAAATATAAACGAATTAGGTACTGCCTTTAATTGGTTCATTTGAACGAAATGCTTTTGAATTGTCAAGGGGTCGGTCAGTCAGAAATATGAAGCATAGTTGCCCATTCCAAAGCGTAGGTACCTATGGAGAAGAACGGGCAAGAAACTCTAAGGACATTCTTTTAAATCATAAATTTGTCACAAAATATTGGTTCCATCATTCAAGTTGGAATTATGCATGTGAGACGTGCACGTTAAAAGCGATTTGATAATTATAATTATTAGTTATGTAAAAGTCCACTGCTGTGTTTAGGTTGTTTCCAAAAGAACACTTTTTCCACATTTTACATTGCTCCAGGTGGATAAGTTAAGCCGAACTTGCTGTAAGGACATTCATTGTTTATTGGTGCTTTAAAGAGCACCCTTTTCTGTCCGTCTCGGGTTTCGACTGGTCGGAACCCGACACAAAGATCAATCTAGATAGTTGAAACCTTTAATTGGGTACTAGCGTCTGACCGCGACTTCGATCGCGTGAAATTTTGGCCCCCGACCCACCGCGTCGCATCGCGTCACCCGCCCGCGCTATTACTTCGTTTTCTCTTAGCGTTCTTCCTGATTTTGTTTTGATTTGCTTAGCTCCTAAGAGTCTAGGGTCTATCTAAAGCCTTCCTCATGAATTGGACTATCAAATGCCTAAAACTATTTTTAAGTCCGACTGATAGTTTCAGAGATTAGCGCGTTCAAATAAACAAACAAATCGTCAGCTTTATTATTAGTATAGAAGATTGGCTGTTTGTAAGTTGAATTCGACGTAGATAAGAAAAAGAAGGCTGACAGCACGCCCCTTTATGCTATTCTTCAACCAGTGAAAAAGTTTCTGATAGCAATCTCTTCCAGCATATTGCAACATCTACATTTGTGCTTTGTAGCTCTGTCCAGCAGTTTTCATTTGACTTTTTACTTGGGCATGGAGTTGTATTACCCGGGGCAGTCGTACTAAACCACTGTTCAATAAAATTCTGTTGGGATGAATGTATTTTGAAATCATTATTCAACTTGAATATTTGCTCTTTGAGATCACAGGCCAATATTGCTTTCCATTGAATCTTTTTGTCCACTGTGGTGGGAAGGAAACTATAGTTTTTGTGGAACCGTATTGAGTTTGTTCAATTAAATCAGTTTTTTTCTGTAATTGAATTGTAATTGTATGTGTTGAAAATATTTATTAGGAGTAAATAATGAAATTCATTATCGGGAAAATGAAATGGGTAGATATCGAAGTACCTATATAATATTATGTTTTATGTCTTTTGGTTTAAAGAATCGTATTCTACTAAATAGTTACTCTTCGTGACAAGTAAACAAAACAACTGACTGCAAGAAAAAACCTTTAGGAAGGTACAGCTGAGAAAACACTTACTAAATAAAATTGATACAAAAACCTCTTTCGTAATTGAAAAACATAATTATCTTGATACGAACAACTAATAAATATTTAAGTCTCATCACGTCGCTCAGGTACGACTACAGAATATATTTATAATATACCTATACAAAATATCTTTTAAAACATGAAATATCCACAACAGTTTTTAGGCTTGTGAAAAAGTAGGCATAGACAGTATTTGGACCTTAATTTGAGTCATCAGGCTTTAGAAAGAGACATAGCTATGAATGACAGAGCCGACGTTCTACAAAGACTAACATTTTCAAAGGCTTCTTTGCACCACATATCACTAAATACATTTAGCGATACAGATTATAGTTCTGCAAATAAATATTTGTTTCGGTCGCGAATCATATTTTAATCAACGTATAATTTAATATTGACCAGCAAATTGCAAAAAACTTAAAAATGAATTTCGCCTATTACCCTAGCGCTTTCACCTTAATGATTTGTGATGCAAATAAGGCCCGCTTGCACTTGCACCACAAATACCTAAACACGTTTAGCGTTAAACGAATTTAAACATCATTCTGCCTCTGTTATCTTCAAACGATTGACAGAAATAGAACGATGTTATAAGTATTTAGGGATTTGTAGTGCAAGCGGGCCTTAATCTTTATGTGTCATATTAAAGTATTTAGAGATTTGTAGTGCAAGCGGGCCTTAATCTTGATGTGTCATATTAAAGTATTTAGGGATTTGTAGTGCAAGCGGGCCTTAATCTTGATGTGTCATATTTGTGGGTAAGTATTAAAATTAAATAAGTTTGTTAACATTACTATTCAAAGAAGTAAATATGATTTTACTAGGAATCCTAGACTCGTAATTTTCATGAATAACAATATATCCAAAAGGGAGATTCCTGTCAAATCCATCTTGGTCTATAGAACTGCTGGTATTTGTACTTTTATTTTCCCTATCTCTGCCTCTATTCGCTTTATGTCTGCTTGTCAATATTCCCGGAGACCTTTGGACGCCTTCGTTTCTGCGTTGGTTTTCTGGGTTTTCTTCTGAAAAAGGTTCTTCCTGTAAATGAGTTTTTAAATATTCAACACTGCAATATTAAATGGTTAAAATCTACTGACTAATCATGAAAATCTTGAGAATCAACGTGTGTAAGAAAAATAGTTCTTGTGTAAGAAAAAGACTGGGTCCTTACTTAGAAAACATTTTTTATACTTTTCGATACCACATTCAATAATACCCACTTAGAAGTATTGCTGAGTTCTGGTTTGAAGGGCAGAGGTGTTTGTGATAGTACAAGCAAAGAGTTTTTACATTTGCAGTCTCTGTATGAACAGCGCAACGCCATGACACGTTTAGTAAGTCACACCATTACAAGTTTACAACGTGTCCATTTTGAATGCTTTAAAAAAAAAGGTAGAGGTTTTGTTACAATGTAATGTCTCTGCTACACGCGTGCCAGTTACGCTAGTTTCCCCCGAAATGACAGAGGGATGGACGTATACTATTCTAGTTTACCATTACTCACTTTTTATTCCTTCACTTACCTACTACAAATCTAAAGACACTGCTACACCTGCACTTTTGAGGACCTAAAAAACACCACTGATACCGGGATGGGGGTGGCTACCTACTGGGCCCAACTCATTTAACATCAAATCACACTATCACACTTCACACAATAATTATTATAAAGTCGAAAGTTTGTGACTATGTTTGTATGTTTGTTTTTTATTTCATCAAGTACAAACGGCTGAACAGATGTGGATGAAATTTGGCACACAGATAGTTTACAACCAGGATTAACCCACAGGATACTACTTTTTATCCCGATATTCCTACGGGATCGACACTTATGCGGGTGAAACTGCGGGGCGCAGCTAGTAATAAATATTTTTTCAATTTGCCATCGAAAATCTAAAGATAAACTTATTCATGAAAGTAAAACTCACCACATATTTTTCCGTATTGACATCGCTACTTTTGGCAGTTGTTCTCACATATTCTGTATCTAAATTGTCATCATCAGAACAGTGCTCATTATTAGCTTCTTCATTAGATTTTGTAACATTACCAAGAAGGTTGTCATTTGGAGATCTACTTATCGTAATCCTTGGTGTCATTTTTACTATAGGATCTGTTCTGCGACGCTTTGTCGGTGAAAATGATAAATCTGCAATTAACATCAAGCATTGACATATTACTTGACATCAAGTAAGTACACTCGACACCACATGCTATACAGTTCCAGTTTAAGCTGATTTCAAATTGTACGGAATACCTATACAAAGCGAGGGCAGCTGTCCAGGAAGTGTATGTGTTTTTAATGGTACCCATTCAGTAAGTACTTTTTTTTATTTGGAATTAAATCGAAAAACCCTTAAAATTCAAATATCTCAAAAACTATTGAATTTCGGCTATATGTAAGAAGGTTCAATTTGTTGCATTCTGCCCCCCTATCAGCTCCTGACGAATATTACGTCGAATTACAAGTAACCTTAAAAACATTGAACGCAGAGAATCTAAGGTTAATCCGTAGTTAAAAATATAAAAGCTGTCTAGGGTGTTATGTTTTGAATGCAATATGCAATGGAAGGTCAAACCTACACCATTATCCTGCCCTTATCCCAATTTTTTTGGGGTCGGTGCAACATGTATTTTATTAAATACTTCTTCAATGTATTAGTCGTCATCTCGGTAGTCACCAGTCACCCCATTTCTAACCATATCATCATTCATACAGTCAACCCAACGTTTCTTTAGTCAAATCTACATCTACCTACTATAACGACACAAAAATTAAAACTGTTTGCGCACACATTTTCTTTCTCCCTATGAAAAACGAAGAGATATTTTGTATCATTACCTACTTGTGACAATGGAACAACGGAGTAACATGGAAACGACAGAATTCTACCCCATTTAGTTAATAATATGGTGCGAGCTTACTGCTTTATGGTTTGATGTTACAAAGATTATTTCATAAGTGGGTTGCATTGAATAGTCGACCTCGTTATTGCTTTGCTACTTTTGCCAACAATTCTCAGTAAATTTAAACTTCACTAAGGCCCAATTGCACCAGAAATCGCTAGCGCTTCTACGCGCATTTTCGCGCATTCTGAAAATCGTTTGCACATGGCAGAGAGACAGTGCAGCCATAGCGACCTCTGCGTTGCTACCGACGATGCCGTGGAAATGGTGAAGTTTTGGACAAGACACGACGAACAGAAAGAGACAGAGTGATGTTTCATTTAATACATTAGTCTGTCTGTGTAAAGCTAAACGTACCTATTAACGTTTAGCGATAAATACATTAGTGATTAGTGGTACAAGCAGACCTAAGGTTGATACTATTTTACTGTCACATACTCAAAATAGACTGTGTCATTATATTACGCGCGAATGGCATTCAACCTTAGGGTGATAAAGCGTTTACGAGGTCGACTATACAAGTCGCAGGCATTGACAAAGATTTTTTCAAATAAGGACTTTATAAATCATCGTTTTAGGAAAGACGACAAAGATGATAATTATATATTTAAAAGCCATTGTAATTGATACGTAATGCTACTGACCTGCAACGCTAACCGTGGCTTTTTGTCTCATTTCTTCGAGGATTTCGTCCATGGATTCCGTCGAATCAGAACTTTCAGAAGCTGAAAAACAAAGATTTTTAAGGTCCTATATGTTTGGACTTAACGTAACTTTTACATTTGAAAGCACCAAAACACTGAACACCAGACTGGTCTGATCACTGTTGAGAGGTTTTCCAAACAGTTACTACTACAAAGAAATTGTTATAGCAGCGTACACACGACGAGTCGACGCGATATAGGCTTTCCATGCAATGAGAGGTCTGCTTATACTGAAATGAACAGCTTGATTTGTGAACTTGCGTACATCATCATCATCATTCCAGCCGAAAAACGTCCACTGCTGGACATAGGCCTCCCCCAAACACCGCCAGGCGCCACTTCGACAGGTTCTGTGCTACTCAAATCCAGCGGATTCCTGCGGCTTTCACCAGGTCATCAGTCCACAGTGAGCATCGTGTCCTGCTCACTGCCACTTAAGTTGGGCAATTCTTCGGGCTATGTCGGTTACCAACTTGCGTACAACTTCTTTAAAGATCTTTTAGTAATAATTCTAGTCACCCAAAGTTACTGTCGGTTTAGGTGGCAATAAATCTTACGACTGGGCACCTAACCCGCCCATTTGTACTAACTACTTCCATGTTCTTCAAGTGAGTTTCCGAGTTATGATGACGGACGTCTGCCCTTTACGTGCCTCTTTAAGTAACAGACTTGAACTTCAGGGCGCCATTGTCGTTATGGAGTTAAGAGCGTTTAAGCCGTACGGAATTTCATACAAACTTTCAAGTCCTTGTTTTTCGAGATGAAGGAACCCATTTTAATGAAACTTCATATGCATAAGCAGAATAAAAATGTCTAAAAAGTTACTTAAGAACATTTTACAAAGGCCTGTAGTTTAATGGGCATTTCCTTGTATACTACTATAAACTTACATGAGCTGTCAAGTCGTTCTCGCTTCCGACGATATAACATGTCCTCGTTCATTTTTTTGACATCTGTTGGTGAAAAGGTTTCTATTATTAAAGTACTAGCTTCTGCTTCGGCTTCGTCCGCGTGAAATTTTGGCCCCCGACCCACCTATCGCCCGCCTGCGCTATTACTTCGTTTTCCGACTCCTAAGGGTTGCAGCGTGAAATTAAATAGCCTAAAACGTTAGATACCTTTCTCAAGAATTGGGCTATCTAATGCAAAAAGAGTCTTTCAAATCCGACTGGAAATTCCAGAGATTAGCGCGTTCAAACAAACAAACAAATGAACTCTTCAGTTTTATTATTCCTATAGATTGATAGAAGATTCGGTTCTATAGCGCTTGACTAGAAATATTAACGTCTCATCATCTGCCTAGCCTTTTCCCAACTATGTTGGGGTCGGCTTTCAGTCTAACCAGATGCAGCTGAATACCAGTATTTTAGAAGGAACGACTGCCTATCTGAACTGCACAACCCAGTTACTGGGTAACACGATACCCCTTGGTAAGACTGGTTTTCAGAGTTTCAGGGCTTCTGACTACCCGTAACGACTGTTAAAGATCTACGGTCCGTGGCACGGCTCCTCCGTGGCTCGGACCGACTGCGGCAAGCGAACCTTAACCCGTGCGGTTGTTATCATTTAGCCACGAGCCCCTTCTATCATTTGGCCACGAGTATCGCCTACCTTAATAAATTAGAGAGTAAAATAGTTTCTCAAAAACATTACAATATGAAATCAACTAGTTTCTCACCATCAAGCAGCTTATCCAAGCTTCGTTTGTACAGCTTGGCAGCTCCAGAAATGAGGGTTGACGAGGCTCTTAGCGACAATCTTCTGGTAGCCTTGACAGATTCACTTGTTACCCACGAATTTAATTCTTTGCTGAAAAAAAAGGAATCCCTATTACTTTTACTATAGTCGGGTTCGGAGATTGTTATAACCTAACAGTTTTTTTTTTTATGAAATACATAATAATGGCGTCCTTTACCTACGAGTGACTCAGAAACACTGGAAAAATAATATTACACCACCACTAAATAATTTATGCAAACGTACCAGATTTTTGGTAAATTTGATTTTTGGATGTTTTCAGTAGATGTGCTGTGAGCCAGCTTCCAAATATAGCCTAGCGTTTCACTGTTTATAATACTGAACATGATGAGCTACGTAATAAGTTTCAATGGCCAAAGAAAAGTTTTGCCGATTCGCCGCGCATAATGCAATTACCTACTTTTTCTGGGAGTGATTTTGATGTCGAGGCATACAGCCTACTTTTTTTATAACCAGGTTCTTTTTTTATAACCTTTTTTTTTCCTGATTATGCCTTTTATAGTTTCGATTAAAGCAATAAATATTTTTTTATATTGTTTCAAAATAAATTTAATAATTTTGATGAAGTAATTAAAGTTTTGAAAATGAATCCACACAATGCAACCTCCTTGATATCATTCAACATGACATTACCGGCCTTTACCGGACAAAAAAAATTTGGTTGCCATTTGTGTTTTATTTTTTTTTACTTTGGGAAATGGCATTCTCTGAATATTTTCAACTAAAACCGACAGTCTTTGTAAACAATTTAATCAAACCTCCATATTGAGGTCATAAAAATAAGAGGGTAATAAAAATCCGTAGGTATCCTTTAGATTATGGACAAAAATAAATTCATTTATTACCTAGAAGTCATGATTATTTCCTCAGAGCCATCAATAAGTAGGTATTTCTTTTTATGCTAAGCAAAGGCAGAAGCAACAATTTTCTTTGAAATTAGTTTTTCTTTTTTTGAAAAATATTGGCGAATATTTTTCTTTTATCTGTGAAATGTGGAATTTTTATTGCTTCGTGTATTCTCAGCTAGGGCTTGCAATGTGCGTACCATTTCGTTTCATCTACATCTAACTAATAATAAAGCTGGCGAGTTTTTTTGAACTAGCGCGTTCAAAAAAACTCGCCAGCTTTATTATTATCTCTGGAAGTACCGGTCAGATTTGTAATATTATTTTTATATTGATAGCCCAATTCTTGAGGAAGGCTATAAGCTACTTAACATCACGCTAGGGCTTTTAGGAGTCGAGCAAAAAGAAAAACAGAAAGAACCCTAAGCGAAAACGAAGTCATAGTCCGGGTAGCGATGCGACGTTGTGAACAAGAAATTTCAGGTGGACAAAGTCATGGGCAGAAGCTAGTAAGTAATATTGCTGGACAAGCGAGACTTCTTCGATAGTATTTTGCTACGTTTCCGAACAGTTTTACATCGTTACGTTAAGGACTACGGTGTAAATTCAGTCAAAGTGGCTTGCTCAGTATAATAAGGTATATGTCACACATGTTACAACGTATATTTTTACTGCTAGTGGAATGCTATGGCTAAATTGTCACAATAAGGTGAAAGTCTACACTTCACGCGCTCACTCTCGCACACATGGTTCGCTTTATCGCCACAGTGTAGCCGTAGCATTGGAATAACATATAAAGGTAGTTGCACAGTTTTCTTTTTACGCATAACTGCGAGTTTAATGTTATGTGTGAGTAGGTACCACTGACCTCTATTAAACAAGTACGCCTTGTATAATACAGGTCAGTGGTACTGTATTATACTGATAATGAAAACGATGAGGTTTAATTACAAAGACTGCTTTATATCAGTATACAGTACCACTGAAATCAGACTGTTCAATGAAATCAGCCAGTGCTGATTTCATTGAACAACTTAAAAAAAAAACTATTTAAAAAAAAACATCTCTAATGGCATTCTTAATTTTTTTTTACCGATAGTGGCCAGCGTTATGTAATTTTAAATCAAAGAGGTTGCATTGGAGGTGTAATATTTTTAAACTTTATTACCTCGACAATATAATTCAGAAAATAATTAAATCAATTTTGCAATTTACAAGTTGTATTGGCCTTTTTCACAATCGAAACATTAAAAGCAACCATTAGGAAAATAAGAAAATGATATAAAAAAATACTAGGCTGTTTGCGTAACAATAACAATCGCAGTCGACAAAAAAAGACTATTATTATGCGCGGCAAATCTTGTGTTTCTTTTATTCCTCATCCATTGATATTTCACATAATTATTATAAATAATAAAATTATTTCTTGTGATAAAAACCTAACGGTGAAATGTTGTGCAGTGTGTGAAAGCTGGCTCATACTCGTAACGTGCCAACTGAAAATATCAAAAAGCGAATTTACCAAAATCTGTAAGTTTGCTTCGAAAATTTTGTGGTATTGTAGTTTTTAGCATAACTACTGTTCTCAAAACAGTGAAGGAAAATATCGTGTTCTAGAACCAAAAATTCGAAGACATGTGCCGTCCAAGGATTTGGCGCCGATTTCTTAAAATTAAGACAAGGTGGTATGTAAAGTGAAGTGAAAAATTGGTTCATTAGTTTTTGAGAAAATCGCGGACGTACAAACATAAATACCTACAAACGTACATACATACGGGTCGAATACAGAATCTTCTTTTTTGAAGTAGGTTAAAAATTGTTCAGATTGTGACAAACATATTACTATAATCGAATTAAGTCCAGAACAAAATAGTCTATCAGCTGTGGTCTAGATAAGTGCTCGTCGCCATTAACACAGACAATGTACTGTGAAGGTTTATTGTGTACAACTAGCGCAATTTCTATTGTTTTGCTTTTATCTACGTCTTTGAAACACGCGATTGTTAATAAATGGGGCTATTTATTTAACTTTGAGGGTTTTTTTTAGTTAGTCTTAAATATTGCCCGGTAGTCTTGCGGGTTTTGGATAAACCCCAGTACTAAAAAACGTATCTGATGAATAGTTACACACCGTTTTCTCTCTTTCAGTCGTCAGTAATTTGACTTTTGAAAGAAGACAAAGCGTTGTGTAACTATACAGACGCTATACAACGTTTATTAGTAAGGGGGTAAGTGTGTAAGTATTATGTGTAATGCCACGCAGATCCTGTTTGGTTCTGTTTTATGTTTTCGTATGTTACAGGTACGCAGGACGACATATCAAGCTATTGAATTCCAGTATAATGACTTCTCATTGTACGAAAAGCCTACAATGCGAGTTCAGCTAAAACGGGAAATGTAAAGCTTGTTATGTCGTCGTGTATACCTAGTTTTTTCGTCTATGTTTACGGACTACACGTCTACTATCTCACTCGATTTCAAACGACGAAGTAGGTTTTATGCTTGCCTTTCACAAAGCAAGTCTTTCTTTGCTTTCCGAACAAATGGGTAAATATGAATGGGTAATTAAAAGTTAGGAAATTTAATAAAACTTTTATTTCAATGAGGTCCATAGCTTCTCGTGTAAGTAAGTGTCATGTGTTAACAAAGTGTTACTTTTCTCCATTTCTCATTCCGTTTCATAGTTTCCGACCAACACAGCTACGTTCAATTTTGGCCGAAAGCCGAAACTATAAAGGTGAGTTCTATCAGAGCGTCTTGCGAAATAAGCAGAAAGGCTCGGATTAGTCGGATTGTGAGCGTGTAACAGTAAGCGGAATTTAGGAAATTCTTGTAGCGTTCTGATCACAACTGGTAGTTGGAGTACAGAATAAGAAAGCTACAGACTAGGGGCCTGTTTCACAATTATTCTGGTACTCATGAGGGATTACTTTAAGGTGCATTTATTTGAAAGTATCTTTCATTATTTGTATCGTTTGGTTATGACAATTTAGTATAATCAGCCTATAATGTTCGCAATTCCTGGGACACAGGCCTCCTCTCTGTGAGAGGGGAGTGGGCTGTAATCTACTCCGCGGGCCCAGTGCGGGTTGGTTAAGTCACATGTCTTTAAAGTTTTGGTTGTAGGACATATCGGTTTCCTCAAGATATTTTCTTTCACCGTTTTGAGAGTACTTAGTAGTGATGAAATGGAATACACAAAGTAAAGCGAATGTCTAGGTCGATCTCACAACTAAGTCTACTCGTAAGTCAGGGCCGTCACCACTGGGGCAACACTGCTATGAGACATTTAATTCAATTCAATTCATTTATTCCTTTCCTGAACATAGGGTACCTACAGCATACAGATGTTATTAAAGAAATGTTGGTCCATACTTGTCCCGCCAGAAGACATGTACAAATATAGTTTAGGTACCTAATCGAATGTCACATACACACATCAAAAGTGTCTAGGGATCAACATATATTTTTGCAATAACTTTTCTCCTGATTGATATTAATTAAAATATTCTTTAAGGATTCATCAAATAAAGTGTTTTCGTTTGTCACAGTAACGATAAACCAAGTCACCTTTGCATTAATAAAGAAATTTGCCATTTTCCTAATAAAGGGATTTTTGACATTTGAACCACTAACACAAAAGTTCGAAAAAAAGACTGAAATAACAGTTTTCTTTAAAATTTTATTGGGTAACTTAAACAATTAATAATCCGTGTTTCTACCGCGAACACTAACAACACAAGAACATCGGTTTGGCATACTCAAAATGAGTTCATCCAAATCACGCTGTGGAATGGCCGCCCATGTTCGTTGCAACAACAAAAAAAGGTCTTCTTGCGACTGGATACCCTCCATATTCGGCAGAGCTCTTCTCTGTAGCATATCCCATGCATGCTCAATCGGGTTCAAGTCTGGCGACTGAGCAGGCCAGGGCAGGACATTGATGTTAGCTGCGGCGAGAGTCTGTCTTACAACTCTTGCGGTGTGCGGTCGTGCATTATCATGCATTAACTGAAATAAGGGACCGATTTGCACTTGTAGAGGAACGATGACGTCTGATACAATCGTCTCAGCATAAATTTGAGCGTTGAGGTTGCCTCTGATCCAAATCAACTCAGTTCTTCCGCCGATCCAAATACCCGCCCATACCATGATGGTTCCACCACTATAAGGATGGACTTCCTGGCAGGATTTTAATCGCTGTTGGCGTCCAGGGGTTCTCCAGTGTCGTATACGTCTTGTATCCGGTCTCATACCAAAACGAGACTCATCAGAAAAGCACACGAAACGCCATTGTTCTTCTGCCCAATTTCTGTGTTCAAGAGCCCATTGATATCGAATCCTACGATTGTGCATTGCTATAGGTGGTACCCGTAGCGGTCTTCGGGAATGAAGGTTCACTTCATGCAAGCGGTTTCTGACTGTTTGGTCGCTAATTAAGTTCCCTGAAGAGTGATGAAGCCTCACGGCTAACAACATGGCGGTTATTGTTGGAGCTCTTCGAGTTAAGATTTGAATGTATCGGTCTTGTCTCCGTGTGGTGCAGCGATACTGTCCTCCATGGCGCTCAGCCACGGTACCAGTGCTTCGGTAACGTGTCCAAAGTCGACTGATAACACTCTGACTTGTATTCAGAGCTAAAGCCACAGTACGTTGCCGGGAACCAGCTTCTATCATTCCCACGGCTCTGAGCATTTCTTCCCTGCTTAAATGACGTCGCCGCTCCATAATAACGTTGGTTTTAATCAGTAGTAGGGAAACAGTAGCACTAATAATGTCTTCAATGCGTTGTATGTTTTTATAGGGAAAATATTGACAGCTGATTTTCATCTTTTACTCGAATTTGATTCACAGTTCCTGATTCAAATTATGAAATGCACCAAAAAGGATCCATATAAATTTATAAAATCATAAATTTATTACAAAGCCACATCTCAATCTCAAGAAATCCGCATAAAAATGCTTGATCCCTAGACACTTTTGATGTGTGTATATTAACAATTATACAGGACAAAAAATTAACCAGCGCGAAAACTGTAACCATGAATTCAGCATATCATTCTAGACTCCCTAGTGTAATTTTTTTTTGTAGGTTATAAAAAAATCTGCTGCTTCATATAAAAGTGCAATACCTACGTGGTCAAATTGTATGGAACAACAGTTTTTTTTTATGACTACTCCACTCACTCCAATCTCCAATCCCAACTCTCTCTACTGCCAACTATTTTTTGGGAATGTTTAATTAGATTCTTATAACTTTTTGATCGTTGAATGGTGATCGTCTTTTCTTCTAATTGGTCTTCTTTTAACTTTGTGGTCTGTTATTTCTAGTTATTAAATTCTTAACGTTTTTCAGAAAATGGTAAGTTTTTGACAGTTTCTCTAAAGCTCGGTTCCTATAAACAAAAAGTAATCGTTTTGCTTACCAGTGGTAGCATTTTTTATTACCAAACTGGACATATACATAGATTAGTAGGAGTTTACATGTGATGGCTACTTTCATATGAGAGGGTTACTATACAAAGCTTTGAGGTCTTTGCTTCATTAGTAAAGACACAAGTCTTAATATTAATCAATAATTTTATTGGTCTGTAAATTATAGGAATCGTCTAATAGAAAATAAACATTAGAAATTTCCAATAAAAATTCAATAATCAAGGTCATAATAAAAAAAATGAAATGAATAAAAAATCCACGTTCATTCGTGTTAATTTTCACCGAAGGCTTCAACTTCCAAGATGAAGTACATCTTCCACCTACAAAATAATTAGTATTAATATTTCCAGCAGCCGCGGCGTAATACAACAGAACTAATTAGGATGATCAATCCTGTTGTCAAATGCTGCTCATCCGGCAACCGCAATCTTATCAGGACAGGAGTCGTTCACCCCGAGCCGACCACTCACGTTGGGGTGTCCACAGATTGGATGTGTGACGCGCGATTCGATGTTAGGGTCCTTACTAGGTAAATTTTTTATTCATCTGCTGTGATAAAATTAGAATTTATAAACACGCAACATATAGTACGAGTAAGTTATTTTATGTGAAGGCTTTTGTAGGTACCTGGTTCACACGTTCTGGATTGGACATATCATTTTATAACATATTATAATTATGACTTTTCATAGAGTTGACTTTTATTAATAAGATTCATAAACTTACTTAAAAGCTCGCAAAGGAGAGTCGTTAAACATGAAAAAAATTGTACTAATTTTCATGTAAATTTCCATTCTAAAATACCAAACCAAGTGTGTGCAGTGTATAGGTACTGCAATCTACTACGGTCAAGTACTGTGCGATCCTCCCGTACCGTCTGAAGAGGCAGCATACAGACGGAAATTCGGCAGAACCGGTAGAACGGCAGTATCTCATTCCTCCCCCGTGTATCGAGTCGGGAGGACGTGTCGGTCGGGTCGGGAGCTACGCGCGACGCGGTTGTGTTACTGTGATTGTGTGATCGAGCATGTAAGTGGACCTTTATACTGTTCTGATAATATTTTTGAATAAAGAATTAAGGTTTTTTTTTCGCGGTATTTTACAAGTGTTTGTATTTTTTTATTATATTTTGGGACATAGTGACAACCATGTTTTATTTTTAATTAAATTCCTTGTTTTTTTTTAAGTTTGTGTATGGAAAATTAAGGCTGTTTTTCTGCGTTTGAATAAGAATTTTAACAATAAAAAATTATGTGGAAATTTTTGCTGGCTATGCAAATAATAAAATATTCAGGCATAGGTAATTCATATTTTTTTACAGAGCTCTTTGTGAGCTATTTTAAACTTACGTATTTACTTATATACAAACGATTGATGCAATATGTACCTACCTAGCTTATTAAAAGCTTTTAATTAATATTTTATTTAAAAGTTAAATTAATAATAAAAACAGGTAAACCATTTATAAGGACGTTAACCAAGATTAAAAATTAAATTACAGATGTTTTAAAAGAAAAATTAAAGAAACGGCGCAATAAAATTCTCAAGAACAAAGTAAGTAATTAATTAAATGTCACACTAAAAAAAAAAAAACAATATCTCGGACTTGGTTTTTCAACGCTCAATGTAGGTACTAATTATAATAAGCTTTCTCAAGTTTTCTACTTTCAAGTTTTTTTAATTTTATTTATTGTAGGTAAATGTTGTGTTTTTAATAATTTTATACTTTTTATTTAAATTTTTTTTCTGTAAGTAGGTTTGTACAAACACTTTTACACTATAATCATGTTTTAAAAACTAGATGAGCATAGCTATTCACAAAGCTACGACACGGTTTGGTACCGTATCGAATGTCAATGATATCGACGAAATCCTATATTTGCTATTCACAAATCCGAAACCGTACAATTTTGACAGTTCATATACGGTATGAAGACATCAATTCTTCCGACAGGTATTTGCTGTCGGAAGTGTTATCGAATAACAAAATATTGTTTAAAAAAGAATAATCTAAGCAATAAGTGTCAAAACACGGCTCCGGGCAAGGTCCTCATGCCCTTGCATGAATGCAAAGAGCATCTGCCGCTGCTCCAATGACACTCTTTTCTGAAAATATGCATTTTCAATATTAGGTACCACATTTTATAAAATTAAAATGAGGAAATAGTAATTTGTTTAAATACCGATAAAATACATACAACCATTTTTCTGTTAAAAAAAAAACTAATTTTTCACTCCTCAATTAATATTTTTTATTTTTTTTTTATTCGCCCAAAAAGGGCAGGCTATAGTCTTTCGACCATACCGCCTTGTCTTCAGCGTAGTTCTCAATTATCTCTATAGCTCAAAACAAGATTCAGAAAAATAATTATTCCAGATTTCCAGGTTTGACAGAAAGTTGAAGTTTACAAAGCAAGTTTAATAGAAATCAGTAAATTTTATTTATTAATAAAGTCATTGCTTACTGTTTTTTATTTGTTAATAGTTACTGAATGCATAATCTATAGTTGCCCATAGTGAAATACTCAATAAAAATCATTTATGTACCACTTAAAATTTTCTACCACGAATATCTATTTACTACCATTTTGTAGCGTTCCCCGTATACACACCTAAAAAAAGACCCTTCCATACGGATCTGTGAATAGCGTTTTGCCGGTCCTTCGGTTCAGAAATCAGGTTATCGAACAAGTGTCATTTTCGATACGATAGTGAATCGTATGTTTGTGAATACGGGTGGAGGTCGGCGTTTCCTATCCGGATATTCTGAAAAACAAGGCTGAAACAAACTCAGAGGTCCCAGTCTCTTTTAAAGTACACTCATAATCGGGTCAGGGGCCTAAAAAGGCCACTCTGGCAGAATGATAAAACAATTCATATCACGCAATTTCATCTGTATGACAATTTTGTATGGAGATTTGTAAAATGCTGCCTAACCGTTTAGGGATATATAGGTATTAAACTGTAAGGATCACCTTACTAGCAACAACTTAAACACCAACAGTTATACCTAAAAAATGCTGTTGAAAATGTTAAAATAACTTATTTATGAAATAAGTAACTGCAATGGAGCACAAAGAAAAATTAACAACATAAAATAAAAAAAACAAAACTGGGTTAGACCACAGACAAACAAAGTGGCCAGCAATACTAACATAATTATAATAAAGAAATTTCCATGTTTTATCAAGCCATAATATAACCTTGGGTGGGTTGCTAGTTAGGTTTAAAGGTAAATTAATATTAAATTAGTTAACACATCGAGTTTACGTCAATCACATACAAATTACAAACATGTCATGATGTTGTTAACGTTGACGGTGATAAGGCGTCGGTAGCTTATTCAGCCCATAATGTTCCCACTGATGGGACACAGGACACAGGCCTCCTCTTTTCGAAAGGGAGTGGGCTGTAATCAACCATTGCGGGTTGGTAACTTGGTAGAGGTCACATATCTTCGAATTGTTGGTTCTAGGACATGCCAGTTTCCTCACGATGTTTTCCTTCACCGTTTTGAGAGCAGCGGGGGTGAAATTATTTTCTCAAAGTAAAGCGCCTGTCTGGGTTCGAACCCACGACCTACAAATCGTAGGTCGGTAGTACGTTCTTATTGGTATCTCGTTGTGTACCGAGCAATTTCATTATTTGGTTAATAATATTATTAGTTTATTAAAACTGTGACCCATTTCATTTAGTAGGTATGCTACAGAGATAAGGAAATGATTCGGTTTTTATTGTACTGAGATTGAAGCTTTAGTGTTGCTTACCTACTTATTTAATTTTCAGTTAAAGATGAATGAAATTGAATGAAATTAGGTATTATTTTGTAAACTATAAACATGTTGATATTCATTTTTAGTTCACAACCCTATTATAGGGTGGCGAACAAATCGATAAACTAATAGATTACCTTCATCGTCCTTTAAATTAAATGCCACACTGTGAAAAAAATCGGTTAATTTCTGTCATAAATTAAAAAAAAATAAGCCATTCAATCTTTCGAATGTTCCAATTTTAAAAATTAACTGTAAATGAATGGTATATATACAGGCTGCTTCATTATTCGGTTCTTTCATCCAGCACGCTGACTCTGCCTAGAACTAGCATTTCAAAGGCTAAACGCTTGTTAGTAAAAGCAAAACGCAGACCGTTTGACAAGCTTTTATGTCGACAAACTTCTAGAAATTGATTTAACTTCAAGTAAATATATTTTCAGAATTTTCAGTCTGTGTTTTGTATGAATAATCTATTCTGGGAACATTAAAATGAATTTCTTCATTTCCTGTAGGTATATATTTGAATTTTCGTTTTTGATCTTCGGTTCGACGTTATCATCTTTTTGGATGAATGACATTAATAAAAGGATATTTTATTTTGCTAATATGTGTGCAGTACATGGTGATATAGGGATGCAAAAGTTAAAAATTATAAACTAATCCACGAAACTAACGTACTAAACTTCAACAAACAAAACTAAACATAACACCACAGACTTGCTAAGTTTGAAGTATACTCACAAAATATGGAAAGAATGGATGGTAGGTGAACCGTTGTGCTCCCGGCAGTATATACTTGAGTAAAGTACCGAAAACCAAATCAATTAGATTTTTAGTTGTATGTAGGTACCGCTACCGTAGCATGATACGAGCAGTTGTATTGATCATATTAATAGCAATCACTACACATGATACAACTTGAATTGTTGTAGTGAAAAGACAACAGATTCAATACAAAAGGATTTCTTAACTTTTTAAGTGAAAACTTCTTTAGACGCGTTTAGCGATTTTTGGTAGGGGAATGTCTTTATGGGTTCGCGTCACCGACATGCTATTAACAGTATATCTGTAGCTATGTAGGTATAGTTAAAGTTTTTACTTCTGTGGGCAGTCTCCATGAGAGGGGCCCGTGGCTAAATAATAACAGCCGCACAGGTCGATCGATCAGGTTAAGCTACGCTTGCCGCGGTTGGTCTGTGGATGGGTGACCATCTTTACATATCGAGACCCCTCCGTGCCTCGGAAAGCACGTAAAGCCGTTGGTCCCGGCTGTCATTTTGTGGATCTTTGACAGTCGTTACGGGTAGTCAGAAGCCCGAAAGCCTGACAACCAGTCTTACCAAGGGGTATCGTATTACCCAGTAACTGGGTTGTGGAGGTCAGATAGGCAGTCGCTCCATGTAAAATACTGGTATTCAGCTGCATCCGGTTAGACTGGAAGCCGACCCCAACATAGTTGGGAAAAGGCTAGGCAGATGATGATGAGTCTCCATGAATGCCTGTTTTCTTTTTTACAAAATAAATTATAGGTCCTACCTAAGTATTACTGTGTACAACTCAACTACAAATTCGATAGGTGGCGACACATGCAGCTACTAGTCCGATTTTGATTCGGTTTTCATCATCAATAATGGGTGATATATATAAACTAATAATAATAAACTCTTTAAAAAGTTTGAAATAAAAAGCAAAATTAAAAAAAAAAAACTCACGACGGTTAAATGTACTTAATTAGAAAATGATAAAATAATTTAAAAACCCCCGACTCAAAGAATTTATATGTAACGAGACTAAATCAGAGAAATTCATATGGTAGTCGGGGGACCGTTCTTGGAACACCTTCTAAGTATTCTAAGTGGTCCCCCGACTGCCTTATGAATTTAGGTATCTGTTTTAGTGTTTTTTTTTTTTAATTTTGTATTATTTTCAAATTGTTTTTCTTCTGTTTATCTCTATGTAAACAATATACCTTTTTGGTAAATGTTTACAATTAGAAACCTTTTTCTTTGTAGTAATAAATTGGTTTAAGATTAAGGTAGTTCTATTGTAAATTGAAACCACTTTGGAACAATGGGACACTTTGTTATATTTGGGAAACAATTTTTTTTTATTAGCCCATAATTCCCACTGCTGGGACAGAGGCCTCCTCTCTATGAGAGGGAGTGGGCCATAATCCACCACGCGGGCCCAGTGCGGGTTGGTGGAAGTCATAAATGTCTTCGAATGTTTGGTTCTAGGACATGCCGGTTTCCTCACGATGTTTTAATGAATGAGTGTTGATGAAATAATTTACAAAAAAGTAAAGTGCCTGCTTGGTTTCGAACCCACGACCTACAATTCGTAAGTCGCAGCCGTTACTACTGGGCCTCCAATGCTCCAATAATTAAATTTTGAATATTTTGTATTCTCCATTTTCTATAGGTAAACCGCCTTTAAGAAATGTTTCCTGTTCCAAACTGGTAGAAATATAATAAGTAGGCTAATAATATTTTAGATTCTTGGATGAAAATTTTAATACCAAAAGCGGTTCACGTAATTCTTGTTTGTCAAAATTAAAGTTGTATTGAAACCCTTTTCATAGGCAATTATAATTTTTTACAAAAAATGGTAGATTGGTATCTAAAGACATTGAACAACCTGTATATTTAACAAAATATGTCTCATTTCAAATTCCAAATTCGAAACAAAAGGAGGTCCATTTTTCTACAACGCAAGCACAATGCGGCCAGTACTTCAGAACAATAGACAAACAGATGAACAAAAGGTGTCAACGTGGGGTTTTTACAGCCCTTTCTATGCTATGCCCATTCTGCGGCCTTTCTTTAGGAGTGACTAGACAGTTCTCATTCTAAGTTGTGGCCCGTTGTTGTCGCCCTTTCTAAATAATTGTTTGGTTATCTAATGCTTTTCATGTTGTTGGCATGAATTAGTTGGTATTGTTACAATGTATTTCATGGTTTTGTTTGTCATTGCCGGTTGGGGTGGATTGTTTGGTTGTTTGTTTATTTTTATGGGCACTTGACGATAAAAGGTGTTGCGTCAAGTGAAGGGAAGGTCTTTAGTTTTTTTTACTTTCTGGAAAGTCATTCAAAGAGAGTAACAACTTTATGGTACCTATTAAAAAAATTGGTATCTATACAATTAAAGTCGCTTTTCGTGTCTGTATATGTGACTGCGTTGTTTTTCTAAACTACGCAACGGATTTGATACCGTTTTTAACATTATTCAGAGAGTTTATTCCGGAAGGTTTATGTGTATAATAAAAAATATTAAACCTAGATATTATGAATAAAATCATCAAGTTTTGTCAAGTCGTAAAAAGCATGCGAAGCAGGCGCGGGTCGCTAGTCTTGTAAGTATAATATCGTGTTTTAGGTACCTATACTTACAGTAGGTACCTAATCTTAAAGTTCAAATGGAGGTGACGAATTTTAATAACAACCCAGAAACTACTAGACAATACTTATAAATAATTTTATCTCGTTCAATATTTTGGAACTTCTTTTCAATATTACGTAGATACTACGTAGATAGCTATGTATGTAGGCATTGTTTCTACAGTCCTTAAGTAAACAAGAAATAATGGATATACTCTAAAGTTTAATTTGACACTATTTTAAAACTGCTTTTCGAAGTGAAAACATCTTTAGGTGCACTTGGCACTCTCTGAACAGTGAACAGTGAACGAAAGTAAACCGTCACGCTTGGGGCGGTGACGCTGAATCGGGTATACTCGGCTCCAGTCGGTCGGTGACGCTGAATCTCGTATTCCCGTCTCCAATCGGTCGGTGACGCTGAATCTCGTATTGTCGGCTCCAGTCGGTCGGTGACGCTGGATTGCGTACTGGACTCCAGTCATAAGTTTTCATTTCTATCGTGTGGTTATAAGCAAACACTCTCTTTTTTGTCTTCCTGGAACTCCAAAGAAACGATGGATCGACTGTGTGAAAGATGATATGGCTAGAAAGGGGGTGACTACCGAGATGACGACGAATAGAGAAGTATTGAAGAAAAAGACATTTTGCGTCGACCACAAATAGGTAAATTGGGATTAATCCCAACACACACAAACACACACACGCAAACGCGCACACACTTCCGAGTTCGCCATTGTCTCAGACCGTACCTACCTACCAAGAGTCCCTGCGCTTGCACGAACCACTGCGCATTCATAACGTGTTTGTTGGTACCTACACTTGTAAACCACAAGTAAAACGCGCGTCGCTTCGTGAGATAAAATACTATATAAATTGAATGAAATAACTACACACATTATGTATCTATATAAGTTTCGTTATCATAATATAAAAGTTCATTCATACAGACTGGAAGGCCTACGTACGGTAAACTTATTTGACAGTCGTGACGTTTTTCATTAAAGAAAACGTCTGCTTTCATTAATGTAAAGCAATTGTAATGAAACCATGTGTGGAAGACTTTTATAATGGTACTCTTCATATTTGGCTGTTCTGATTTTTATTTAAATTGAAATAAAATAGACTTAACTCAAATCCAAACTCACATCAAAAAGGCTAGGCGCCTTTTCCTAATGTAACTCGATGTAGCTGAATACCAGTATTTTAAATTGATATTTTTTTATTGACTGCCTATCTGACCTCCACAACCCAGTAACTAGTTATGACGATACTCTTTGTAAGACTGGTTGTGAGACTTTTCGGCTTCTGACTACCCGTATCGACTATCAAAGATCTACGAATAGCAGCCGGGACCAACGGCTAAACGTGGTTTCCGAGTTATACAGGGAGATTTTTTTATCACCATCATCATCACATGGGTAGAACACCCTGTAAAAATTTGGATGGTGATAAAAAAATCTTCCTGTTTAATATAGGGTCACCCATCCACGAATCGACCGCGGCAAGCGTAGCTTAACGATCGACCCGTGTGGTTATTATTTAGCCACGAGCCCCACATTGAAATATAATTAAATATCTATACAAAGTTCACAATTTCATTCGCTCATAAATTTTTCATATACTCGTAGATAGGTTTATACACACCTATTTGAAATTGAAATTACAAATAAAAAAATACAATTGAAACAACAACGAAATATAACTTATAGAAATACGTAGGCAACGTGGACTCGTCAAAGGCTCATTCATACTTCATGATGGACTCAATCCAGCAGTTTCGCATTTAATAATATTGTTAGCATGATAAAGCTCGTTTTAAAAGTCGATAAAAATGTCAGAAACAAACTTTGACAAAGTAAAATATTTTGTTGGACTAAGTTCTAACTTGCTCAGTCTAAAATTCTAAAACCTTAGTTTTAAGCAGAAATATTTAAAATAACAATTTTTTCTTAGAGAATTTAAGTGTAAATTAGACACTTCGCATTATATTAACATTTTACACTCTAGAGAGTAAACTTAGTGTTATGATCTCTAAAGTCTAAAACCGTCGTAAACGCCTCGTGCGCCATGATATCAAGGAGCTGTTTTAGTTTATTAGGGATTAACACGAGAGGGTCTAGATTAGACTAGACTTAGGTTCAATAAGATAAGTAATGATGATAACGAGAAGGACTTGGTCCTTTATCATTTCCATTGGGTTGTAGTGTTTAAAATATACTTTTTTGACTCTTTTAAGTACCTTATATTGCCTTAAAAAGTTCGTCGGCAGTGAGAAAAAGAAAAACCTAAAGAGTCATTATGTAAGTACATTAAAACAGTAGGAGAGATTTACGAGCTCTCAGGGTACCGATAGGAATCCATTAAACTACGGTTTGTCGTACTTCAATAATTATTCCTAGTAATCGTCCTTATACGTGCTTTTTAAATTTTTTCCTTGTCACGTAAATCTGATAATAATAATCTTTTTCCGCCATCTCAATTCGTATTCGCGGTTATCTTATAATGTTATGCCATTAGCTAATACTTACTTACACCAAAAAGGTTGTAGGTATGCCTTAGACCATGTAGATCATAATCTCTACAGTAGGTACCAAATAAAAATGAAAATAAGTAAGTCAATAACTTAATTAATTTAATTCGTCGCAATTCCAATTATAATGTTCCGAGATAATTATTATTAATATATTATAAATAATTATTTTAGGCTGTATAAATGCTAATCTGAACAGCTTATTTTGTCTGGCAACCCTATGAGTTTTTGTGGCGCGAACAGTGTATTTTTTTTTAAAACAGCTAGTTGGTGTCATAGAGCTCTTTGCTCTTTAAACAGACTTAAGTGTTCCGGAGCGTGTTAAAAATACCCGTTTTCTTAAAGAGAATTTATAAAAAAAAATACATTTCTTCTAGACACAAATATGGATCTTCTTCAGAGAATACATAATACCTAGTTGCCTATTTTGTACAGTAGCCTGCCTGTTGTTTAACAGTGTCGTATTTATAGGTACCTATTTTATATAAATTAACGTTGCTTTTCGTGTCTGTGTGACCGTGTTGTTCTAAACAGGACAACGACTTTTGATACGGTTTTAAACATCATTAAAAAAATATTACGGAAGGTTTTTATGTAGGTATAATACATGTATTTAACTTTCACATAGAACATAAATCTCCATGTTTTGTCAAGTCGTGAAAACCATGCGAAGCAGGGGTGGGTCGCTGGTTTTAAACATAGAATCATATTAAAAGTCAAATCAAAAACCATGGCAATCGGTCCAGCCGTTCTCGAGTTATAAGTGTTGTAACAAACACGACTTTCTTTTATATAGATGATTACCTACTTGAGGAAGATATACTTTTTTTTTAAATGTAAAACTAAGTAAAATCCTAAGTTGAGTAAACAATTACGAACAAAGGCAGAATGCTTTTCGCGCTTTTTTAATTTTTTCACAACCTTTTTTTTAATTTTGCTTGCTCGTTTTACTTTATCGTACAGCCTGTTACTTCTTCATACAATGTTCGTGATTGATATAATTGGTGATTTTGGGAATTGTCACTAAAAATATCCACATTACAAATTCAAATCACTTTTAATCCCTAGGGATTAAAGAGTTATTTTAGTCCCTGTTTACGAGGAGCACTAGCTCTTTTTGAATAGATGTGATAAAAATAATATTTCAAATCCGACTGGTAGTTCCAGGGATAGGTCGTTGAAACAAAGAAACTATTCAGCTTTATTATTAGTATCTATAGTATGGATTCGTAAAATCATTTAGCGGCATTTGTTTTTTTAAATTGTTATTTTTGTAAAATAACTTTCGGTCATAAATTTCATGGGAAGATGCAAGAAAACAGCGTGACTTCCACCCCTGAACGCAGCAAGAGAGGTTGCAGTTGATACATAAATAAATTCTCAGGCAACATTTATTTATTACCTTTAGCTTTAGCAAACCGCATCAAAATCCTTTGCCTGCCCAGTTTAGAAGAACAACGCGGTCATACAGACAGGCACAAAAAGCGACTTTAATTTATAATATGCTTAGATATTAGTAGAGGAACCAACCTTCAATCTAAACTCATCATCATCTGCTTAACCTTTTCCCAACTATGTTGAGGTTGGCTTCCAATCTAACCGGATACAGCTGAATACCAGTATTTTATATGGAGCGACTGCCTATCTGACCTTCACAACCCAGTAACTGGGTACCTAATACGATATACCCCTTGGTAAGATTGGTTGTCAGACTGTCGGGCTTCTGACGACCCGTACCGTAACAACTGTCAAAGATCCACGAATGACAGCCGGGACCAACAGCTTACCGTGCTTTCCGAGACACGGAGGGGTCTTGGTATGTATAGATGGTCATCCATCTACGGAGCAACCGCAGCAAGCGTTCAATCTAAAATTAACTAATATAATCTACTGTCTAATAACACGAAATCCAGGGTTGCCACATCAAATTAACCAAGCCAATTTGCCAAAAATAAAAATTATTTATTCGTTCCAGAGTTCATTATACTTGGGGACAAGAAAAGTGACCCATTATTAATAGATAAATGTTCGTGAAATAAACTGGGTTGCGTATCTGAGGGCAAGGGTGACACGATAGGCCTTGCTTGTAGTGAAGCAACTCTGTTGCGTTACGACAAGTTTGTTGCCTCAGATGGACTTTTTAGTTGCTACTGTACTCCATTTATTTTGAACAATAACGGCAAAATAACGACAGGTTATTGTTGAAATTACTGCACTTTAGAGTTACTTTTTTATTAAATTGGTAAATAGATTTTGTATTTATCTTGAAACAACGGAGTTTATTTTACGTTTATATATCTAAAGAAAGGGTGATAACCGTTATTTTTCTATTGTTATGATAAATGAAGTATGTCTTTTATAAAATTGTTGCTTTTACCATTCATGAGACGTATTCCACATTGGGCACCCGCTTAAATGGCACCAGAGTGAATGTGCTGCTGTGTGTCAGGCAATGTGGAATACGTCATTCATGAATTTGCGAGGTTAATCGTAGAGTGGGCGCGCTATTCTGACGCCAGTAAGTTGGTAGGGTGCATTTTGACACTAGAAAAACATTACAGAATTGGTACTTACATGAGAAGGAAAATGCCCCCACGCGATACCTGTTGGTAAAAACCTTCTCCTGCAGCCCTATGTGTACTGATCGAGTCCCTTTCGACACGGGTCGAAGATTCGACGACAAAACTGCCTACAGGCAGCTACGAAAACCGCTGAACTGAAAGTGCAAATATTCTATAAAATATTGAAGTTCTTTTGCCGAGGGCGGCAAAATGCTAATAGCGCCCACTCTAGAGTTAATCTAGGTTTACAAAGTCAGTTTTGTCGCAAAATGTCAAACTTAATTTCTATTTTGCTTGAATTTATTATTGAATTATTTTTATTAATTAGCAGAAACTAATAGCTACCGGCTAATGATTTAGAAAAATATCACATCATCACCTGCTGAGACGAACGTTAAAAATCAACAGCGCGCTTCTACTCACTTTTAGCTACGGTACTTACATGGTCTGACCAAGATTATGCTGGATTTTGATCCCTGACTTTGTTTCGCCATTTCTTCTCAAGGGTAGTCTGATAGGGAATGTCGACTTCATCTAGCTTATAGCGGGCCCTATCAGAATAAACGCGCAGCTGTATTTATTTTTTAAATATCGCAGCTACACCTATATGGCACCTTTCTGGCTTCGCACAGGTCTTTTTTTTTTGTTGTTTTTAATGTAGTTTTGTTATATAGCTTTAAATGCAAGGAGCATTTTTACTGTTTTTATTTCCTGTGTCACAAATAAAATATTTTTCTTTCTTTTTTATTATTTATTACCAATTTTTTTTTAGTATGTCGAGTAAAAGTAATTCGATCCATATCCATTTACCGAATAAACAATTACATTTCATTATTTAGGCATTCCTTTGGGTCTCACTTAGTGTTAGTGAAAACGTCAACACAAAATGAGCAGACGTGGTGATCAATTCCAATTCCTTCCATTCCAGCTGTTTAACAAAAAGTCTGGAACTTTCTGTAAGCCAATATTTAGATATTGATATTATTTTTATTTATTACCAACAAAATATAGAATATTCCGCTAAAATATTTTCAAAAATGAGGTATTAGGTAAGATTAACATCGTTCCAATATATGCTCGTTATTTATTTAAGCGTGTGTTGGGCCACAGACTATTAAACTGTATAGAAGCAAACTCGGATTAATTTTTTCGTCAGTTTTGTGCTTGCGTCATCAATGTAGGTGATACTTTAATCACATTTTAATTTAGCTAATAAGTAATTTAAATATAACTTAAAATGCTAAGTAACTATACAATTAAGAAATCATCCAATAACGTTTTTCTTATTCATTTTAACACAATTTACGTGTTCTTTTTAATAGAGCACTTGCACTCCATTTTACGCTGATGCCGTTGAAATGGTCCCTACGGCTAACTGCTACAACCCAAGCCGAAACCCTAGTTGTCAACAATATCTATGACCGAGCGCAGATCCACATATCTAATCATTGAGAATGATGAGCTCATCCCAATTTATTTCAGGTCAGCGCAACATGTCTTTTTCTTCCATACTTCTCTATTAGTCGTCATCTCAGTAATCACCCCCTTTCTAATCATATCATCATTCACACAGTCCATCCATTGTTTCTTTGGTGTTTCCCTACTCATGACATTTGTCTCACTCCGGTACTTTTGATGTATTTACCTATAGCGTTTAAAATGCCCGATCGTAGCCGGAGTCTATAAATTAACTAGCTTCTGCGCGTGACTTTGTCCGCGTGAAATTTATTTTTCCCCCGACCCACCCCGTCGCATCGCGTCGCCCGTCCGTGCTATTACATCGTTTTCGCTTAGCGTTTTACTGATTTGTTTTCTCGTTACTAGGTTCCTTACGGTCTTAGCGTGATGTTAAAAAGTCTATTTATTGCCTATCTCAAGAAATGGGCTATCAAATACAAAAATTATGTTCAAATTATGTTCAAATCCGACTGGTAGAGACTCGTAGTTCAAGAAATTAGAACGCTTCAGCTTTATTATTATCTAGTTTAGATACTTCCACAAAGGCGCCTTAAACAGAAAGATTATAACAACTCATCCTTTGTGAGAGCCTGGTATCTGCACTAGGAAAACCTGTCACCCCCTTCCATACATTTTTTATTCTATGGCCCTCCCTAAAGAACTCGCTGAAAATATTTGAACGACAAAATTGCCTCGTTACTTTTTCATGTGCCTAAACATCGCTGATGAGGACTGTAATTGAGTTTGTATTTCGTTCAGTGATTCCTGAAATATACATATGTATTTTTTATGTGAAAAAAGTTGTTGATGTCACCGTGCGAGCTTTTATAGTCTGAATTAAGTATTTAAACGATGAATGTGTTTTTTTAGCTGGAAAAATTAATCGTGTAGGTAATTGTTATTATAGTTAATGTCATCTTACAATATTATTTATGTGTCCGAATAATACTAATTGTAATAATAAAATCTCACATCTTTTTTAGGGTAAGTTTAAAATGTTGTTGTCCCAAAACTTGGCACGGCATCGTTGGTTAGCGCAAAGGTCAATAATGGCCGATTCCTATAATTTACGGACCGTTATTGGTTAAAATTAAGACTTGTATCTTTACCAATAAGGAAACAAAGACCTCAGCTTTGCTACTAGACCCTCCCATATGGAATTATCTAGATATAACAGGTAAATACTATCATTGGTAAGGAAAACGTTTTTTTTTTTATAGGAACTGAGCATATGGCTGCATTTATTTGGGCACAGAGGGCAGTTTTGTGGGTGGGCCATAATTTGCGCTGCTTTATACCTTCTTTTATTATAATTCTAGTATTTTACAGATTCTCGAAAGGCATATACCGTTATTCGATACCATATTGATACCCAAAAGCTTACAACAACCATTAAATATTAAATGATATCAAGGCTAAAGCTGCTAGAAGGCGGGATTAAGTATCTAATTATATTAATTCCGTTCGTAGTACCTACAAGCTTAACTTCAAGCAGCACTAAGCTACTTAAGAATATTATCTTATTGCTTAACGTAAGCTTAGATTTCACAAGAAACCGCAGTCTAACTGCAAAGGTGCGGTTTTCATTTGAGGCAACTCTTCAGAAACTAATATTAAATTATTTTAATGTAAAATTATAATCGACACATGTTTGCGCATTTTAAAATATTAGGCAATGTATTTTTTTTATAATTACTATTTAATTTTATTTGTTTGAAATTTTATCTTTAGTTACCTACCTACCAATTATTTTGGCACATTTCCCAGTCAAACAACTGTAGACTATATATTGTCTCAGTTTTTTTAAATTTCTTCACAAAGTCGGTCTGATACCAGAGCAGGGATTAATAGAATTCCTCAGTGGAAAAAGGAAGATCTTAGAGCTTACGAACGCTTTACCTACGGTTATCTTATCCTACCAATATTATAAAAGTGAAAGTTTCTGAAGATTTTTGGATGTTTGTTGCTCTTTCACGCAAAAACAGAACGGATTTGGATGAAATTTGGTACACAGATAGTTTATAACCAGTATTAGCACATAGGATACTTTTTCTTTTTATACCGTTATTCCCACGGGATCGAAACTTATGCGGGTGAAACCACGGGGCGCTGTTACTTCAGTATAATTATATGCGTAGACTGAACTGCTGAGCTGAAGAGGGTTATACTTGGAGGGATGAGAAATGAACCAAAGAGAACCAAGGTTACCGACATAGCCCGAAGATTAACCAAACTTAAGTTGCAGTGGGCAGCAAATCGCTCACAGAACAGAGGGCCGATGGGGCCGAAAGGTTCTGGAGTGGCGACCGCGTACTGGTAGACGTAGCGTTGGAAGGCCTCCCACATGATGGACCGATGACTTGGCGAAGGCCTTAGGAATCCGCTGGATGTAACAAACGCAGAGCAGGTCGAAGTGGCGGTGCTTGGGAGAGGCCTATGTCCAGCAGCGGACGTCTTCCGCTGAAACAATGAAATTCAAACTTAAAAGCATTTATTTCAATTACCTAAACCATTTTTGCTTTTAAAGCACTTTTAAAATGTCAAAGAGTCGGTCAGTTAGTCAGAAAGTTGAAGCTAGTTATCCATTCCAAAACGATATACGTAATTATCTCTATGGAGAAGAACGGACAAGAAACTCTAAGGACACTCAATCAAGATATCACATAATACTGGGTAACTGCTTGAAGGGACATAAAACTTACAACTTACTTACTTGGCAAAAATACTCTTATATAACAACACCACTAGTGAAAATAAATATAGTAACCTGTTTCTACCAAGTCCCGTTACATTCCCTAATATATAAGACTGAGCACACACACTCCGACGAAAACTAAAGCAATTACGTTAACTGCTCTTATTGACGGGTTTTTTCCTAACCCTTTGAGGTTCACTCGGATTGACTCAAGTGCCGTCAGACGACGTCTTATGGTATTGGTAGATATTTTCTATTCCGGGCTTTATAATTAATGATTTAATGCTGTTTCTTGGCTTTGTTTTTATCGTTTGATTAAACGTTTTTGAGAATACTGCCGGTTAATTGCTTAACGAACTAACAGTAGCAAAGGCGTTCATTTTGACAGTTAAACAACATTAATTTAGCGTTATTTACGTTGATAAATAAATATGGTTACTGAGTTTGCATTATATTACTTTATGTAACTATTTATATTATTGTTAAGATTTCACCAGCCTTATTAGAGATGTTAGAATAATAATTTAAACAACTTAATGTGTCGTTTTAAATTTTACAGTTAATAAGTTTAAATATTTATAAGTATGCCAGTAAATGGCGAAACATGTGAGATTAATTTTTATTTATAAGACTATAATGCACCTTGTTTTAAAGCAAATGAATATTCTATTCTAAATTATTTCGAACATACGATTATGAAGCAATATCCTTCAAAATGGTTCATTGAAACCTACGCAATTAGGGTGCTGTGGTGCTATTCTGTAAAAATCTCACCGTGATAACTCAGGTGAAGTGAGCCTAAGGCGACTACGTGACCTAAAGCGCAGGTCACTATCGGAGTGCATAGAAAAGAAAGAGAAACGCGATGACACAACGCTGGTAGTTTATTGCAAAATATCTGAATGCAGTTTGGCATTAGCAATTCAATGGTATATTTTTAATAATAATTAAAATTGTTAATGAAGGGATAAAATGCTTTTAAAGAAATGTCAGAGGTGTATTTGAAGTTTTTTTTGATGCATGAATGTACGTTTAATTGTGATTTGAGTTCCATCACTGTTTTAAAATAAGACTTGAAAATATGTAAAAAATTTTTTTGGTCAAAATTATTTACGGTTTAAGAGATACACTGCTTTAAAAACCAACTTTTTGACCATTTTCAAGAAAGTTCCGCCTTAAAGTGAGCTGTCATTAGTGTGAGTCCCTAATGGAATGACAGCTCACTTCTCCTAACTTCTCACGGTGACATTCTAATAGAATCGACCGGCTGTTGTGTGGTTGGGTTTTATGGCAGATCGTAGTTATTTCATGCAGGCTGACGATGAGATTGGTCCTGAATAAGAGATGTCGGTAAGTAGATTATATTGATCGTACCTTATTATTATTTTGTCAAGAGTAGTGATATTGTCGGCGACTGAAACACTTATCTTTTGTTAATGGTAGCAGACTTATCTTTCGACTCAACTTAGCTATTTATTTATTTATTATTTTATTGGTTCACAAAAAATTCTTTTCATTGGTTATAAGTTAAAGGTAACACGCAAAAATTTATAAAATACTAGCTTCCGCCTGCGGCTTCGTCCGCGAGGTATGTCGATAAAAATAATTCCTATGTTGCCCCGGGATGCAACCATCTCTTTGCCAAATTTTATCGAAATCCGTTTAGTGGTTTAGGCGTGAAAAGGAAACATACAGACAGACAGAGTTACTTTCAAATTTATAATATTAGTATGGATATGAACATCCCAACTGCTGATAAAAAGCGTAAGTAGTATCTGCAATAAATTTCTACCTAAATGATTATTTACGTCGAGAAAACTCTTATAAAAATAGGCAGTGATTGGGCTGCCAACAGAAGTGAAAACATAAAACTATGAAGTAAGAGTGGTCGCCCATAGAGCTACAAATATATCTACTGTTAGATATCATAGCATGTCGGGGTGACGCGAACTCGAAAAGTCCCAAAAACCAAAAACAAAAACCCAAATACCAAAAATCTGCTATAGGGACTATAAATCGTAGTTTTACAAAGTTTACCTTTTTTGTAAATATAACTTTACTAGCTGCGCCCCGCGGTTTAACCCGCATAAGTTTCGATCCTGTGTGAATAACGGGACAAAAAATCCTGGTTATAAACTATCTGTGTGCCAAATTTCATTCAAATCCGTTCAGCAATTTTTGCGTGAAAGAGCAACAAACATCCATCCATCCATCCTCACAAGCTTTCGCGATTATAATATTAAGTAGGATAAAATCTTGCGATTACCGCCTCTCATAAAACGAGAATCGAGATCCAATAATATACCGCTATTTTTGGGATGTAGGTTTACGAGGGCTCACCTTAACCTTTGTAAATCACAGGTTATGTTTATCATAAAAATCGCATGAAAAACTCTGTAGTACTAACTTTACATGGCATAAAAATACAGTCCATTCAATGTGAGCTTGACCGCTTCTTTTATATCCTTACTTATACATACATAATAATTATGTAATATGTAGATATCGATTATTTAACTTTGCCCCACCGGCAGCTCCACTGGTGGGGCAAAGTGTGTATACCTAGTCATAGTTAAGATGATCGCCGTCGCCTTAAGTTATTACGTATAACCCTATTGATTAATATTTCAAATAGTCATTCATTAGGGTTATATGAACTCAGAGGGTTGTATTGATGATAATGATTATAATAATTCTGTAAATTCATTCTTCTTGTTACGGTCTCGAATCCTATTTTGTTCAACATACAACCTGACACTGACCTGCAAATTGCAAAAAAACGTAAGAAAATTTGAAATTAATTTGCTACCCTGGCGCTCCCCCCTTGAGAGCTATTCTTGCCTGCTCATTGCCCAATAGAATCTGCTTTACCGACTCAACAATATTTATTGCGTCGTAATGTCAATACTGCAGAATGACAGTCAGCCATCATATTATTATGACAAACCGAATAAATCATGGATGTAAAATATTAGTTTTTTTTTTTTTTGTTATAATTCTAAAAATCACTACGTTTTCTCATATCACATCTGACATTGGCAGAATTGTCGACATCGGCACCATTGCCATAAAGAAAAATAGAATAGAATAGACAAACCGAATAAAAAATGTGACACTGACAGACTCTGACAGTTAATTATTTTATTTTTTATTTGTTAACTCGATATTGGTCAAAGGCATATGGTATTTTCATCTTTTATTATAAATTAAATATAGTTTTCTATGCAGTAGTCTACTCAATGCCGTAGCTTCGGAAGGTATCTATTATGTGTCCTGACTTGAAAAAGAAAATTTGAAAACATACAAAGATATAAAAATCTTGACCGTACATAATACACATCAACCTAAGCCTCTTAAATGAGGTCACAGCTGTATTTGTGCTTGGATTACGAAAATATATAGGTGGACCCCACTTAAAGAAACCTGGCATAAAAGAAAAACTTCGGGATAATTTTTCTTTCCATATTTAAGTCGCCGTCAATAGGTTATGAAAGGTTAGGATTAGGAACAAAAATAGCAAGGTTTTACCAATGTTAGGAAAGGCTGGAATGGCGGTTCATACCTACTTAAGTTTTATTGTAGGTAACAAACTCAATTTGTGAGCGAATACAAGCGATTTTTATTCAGTTTTGGCACGAAGCGGTCTAAAGGTCTAAAAAGTCTTTGGAAATTACCCCGTAAGTAATCCCAGGTGTTTAAAAATAATCTAAATATAAATAATTTGCATTATTATTTTTATTTTTAGCACTATATTTTATATACTGGTAGCATTGACTACTGGAATGTTTTGTGTGACATGGACTTTTGCTCTTGAGTAAAACTTTATATAACTTTTTTGGAAATACAGTTTACTGCTAATAAAAAGTTATAAGCATTTTAATCTACAAGCTTGTTGTGGTCCTTCGAGCCGGATAATAAGCATTTTATTCTGCTCCATTAAGTTAATATTTTTAGAAATCCAACTCGTGCAATCCAACAGGCCATTAGTTCATCATAGTTAAAAACTATATAACTAACGAAAAACAACAATAAAAACATCAAACAAAAGAACGATAAATTAAACTCATTGCCACGTCTCGTATAGCTAGCTACATATCGATTTAAAACCAACAATAATTAATAATCCTTTCAACTCAATACGTTATTAATAGTCCGGTATTCCATAAACCTGCCAAATAACAAAAGGCCTGAAAATCCCTCTTGTTTAAAATGTCACCAACAACGAAACACAGCCGCTCATTGAATTCAAAAGGCATATTGCACCGGTTATGCGATTCAATCGAATATTCGATGTGTAATCTCGATAATCGGATACTGCATCGATATATCGGAATGAGCGTTGGTTTTAGAATGATTTGAGCTTGCTTGCTTGTTGTTTTGCTTTGATATTACGAGCATATTTTCGGATGTATGATCGTGGAATTTTGTTTGAGTTGTTTCGATTTGTTTTGCTAGCTTTTGTCCGATATTTTACAATCACCATCATTCTCCAGATTCTCCTGCCCTTATCTCAATTTATTTGGGATCGGCGCAACATGTATTTTTCTTCCTTATCTACTTTTGTAGTAGTCGTCATCTCGGTAGTCACCCCCTTTCTACTCATATCATCTTTGACTTTCACACAGTCCATCGATAGTTTTTTCGGGCTTCCACCACGCGCGCGGGCCCAGTACGAATTGGTAGATGTCACATATCTGCGAATTTTTGCTCACAATATTTTTCTTGATAAATGGTGATGAAGTGCCTGCAAGGGCTCGAACCCACGACCTGCAACTCGTAGGTCGGGGCTGAGGAGGGTGACGGTGTAAATAAAATGTCCGTATCACCTTTAACTCTATATTCCTTGAATTTCTCGTTGGTGACCCCGACATGATATGGTAAATAGATGTCGCCACAGGGCTATTACCACTGGGCCACCGCGCCGCTATATTAGGTATAGGTAAGTACTACATTATATACAGATACCTACTTGAACAGCTATACCTTATACCTAACTCTCTCATTAAGGACACTGGACGTCATTTATAGATTAAACCATAGATTGACAAAGCTGTCTACGTCGTCGGTCGACCTAGTGCCTTTATATTAGTAATAACAAAAGAATGACAAAGGTCAGACGTAACCATATTAGAGTAAGATAAAAATGTGATTCATTTTTTATTTATCTTTTTGTGTCTTGTTTTATGTCACGTTAACTTATGAATTACTACCAGATCAATGAGCGAACTTACTGCGGTGTTCGTCAAAAATGAGATCAAAGATCGTTTTTCTTGCTAATCATACGAGTAAGTAGTGTTGTTAATTATAATAGCAATCAATTAGACTCTTGGATAATTTCCAGTCGACAGCGATGTAGATGAATTTTTGACGCCATATTTTAGTGAGTTTATAGTTTTAGTTAGGTTAGGTTTGTATTTTTATTTTATTAGTTTGTTAGTTCATTGAGTATAAAAGGTTTATCCAGTGTATATATTTTTATCCTCTTTAATAAAGTTTATTTTCTAGTAGGAATCTGAATACTGGAAATAAATGGTAACATGACTTTGTTACTTGTTACAATTCCAATTCAATTTGATGGCTATACCTGCAAGGTGCTCTAAAAATAGGTGCTTAAACGGGAATACTCCACTTTATCATAAGTATATTTTTCTCTATGTTGCGTCGTTGCTACACCGCTTAGTCGACACACAAAATAAGTGATTTAGTAAAATCGACATACTATTTCTTAACCGAAATACTTTTAAAAATAATCTAGCAAAAATTCTGAAGGATCAGCAGTAAATTCCGTATGCTTTAGCAAATTATTTTTTATCACATCTATCCAAAAAGAAAAATAAACTTAAAGTACATATGAATTGAAAAGCCACCTTGGTACCTGTTTGCCCGGATTTGAACCCACATATAATGCCATCACATCAATAATAATAAAAATCCTAGTAAAAAGGTCCCTTCAATAATATCAAATGGCAATGTTCTACAGACTTCAAACCTTATCAACACTTCCTAGAATGATACAAACAATGATACAAACTTGCATATCAGCAGACGTGAGACGAAGCCGTTGTGCATACTAGGAATTGTAAGTCAGATAGATAAATTACTGATTCGAATAGTTCCTTATTAATGAACAGTTTGTCTGCAAAAAATAAGCTGTTCATCATTGTTACAATGTTAGACTGATCAAAGTGTCCATACAGCTGTACTTCTGAGGACCTAAGAAATGCCAGTGATAGGAGGCTGGCTATAATTTAGCGCGGGTTCCATTCGAACATTCAAGCAAGTATCATATATTTTGATTAGGTAGTTTTTGTTTGGATAAGTACTGACTAATCCAAACGAAAACTACCTAATCAAAATAGAAAGAAAGAAAGTGAGAAAGAGTTTACATTTCCACGTTAAAACTAGCACTGGCTAGTTTTAACGTGGAAATGTAAACTCTTTCTCCCAATATAAATTCAAAGAAGTCCTATCGGTGTTTAATTACCTTAGGTGGGCTCTCAATTTATAAGGCTATAAGAGCCCCTTAAAGTAATTAAACACCGATGGCTCTTGCTTGCCTCGGTTGGCGTGGCTACCTACTGGGCCCAACTTATATAACGTAATGTAATATTTTTACATTTGCCATCTACTCGAAAACAAGAAGAAGTTCACTGTTAGATGCCTATTCATTTGCACGCCATGTAAGTAAAATACCTACTGGTAAACTGGAAACCAACCCTGAATAAGTTGGGAAAAGGCTGCGCAGATGAAGATAATGATGAATAGCACACCAATTTAGGAATATGATCCACCTTGCCTGAAAAGGCATACCTATTGTTGTCTATTATTAAAATGAAGACTCTGGCGAGACTTTGCAAAGGAAGTGAGCCTCTCAAGGTACCTCTTAGCTTCAATAAACTTACACCTAATAATGCATAAAAATATCACCTAACTCAACTAAAACTATTAACAAACTTAAATATGGCGTCGAAAAATTCCTCCACATCGCTGTCGACTAGTAATGTACCCAAGAGACTGGCGGCATTACCACGTTGTATGGCAATTCATGACCTCTTATCTATGAACTCGCACCTATCATTAGGGTTCCGTACCTCAAAAGGAAAAAACGGAACCCTATAGGATCACTCGTGTGTCTGTCTGTCCGTCTGTCACAGCCAATTTGCTCTGAATCTTATGGACCGATTAAGTTGAAATTTGGTACACATATGAATCTCTGTGACCCAAACACAGACGTGTAACGTAAATAAATGAGTTTTGAAAATGGGAGTCATTTTTGAGGGGTAAATAAACAATTTAAAAAAAAAGTTTCGCAATCTGTACCGTGTGACAAATGAAAGGGCTTACCGTGAGGATCTCAAAAATATTTTTTTCATAATTTTAAAGTAAATTGTATTAAAGTTATTTAAGACAATAGACGAAAATTAACCATTCCCCCTCCCCCTTATCTCCGAAACTACTGAGCCTAAAATTTTGAAAAAAATACAGAAAATAGTTCTATACCTATAGATTACAGGAAAATTAATAAGAAGTCTATGATCTTGAAACAACATGGTAAATCTCTCAATATAGTGCGTACAAACTTACATTTTCAGTTGGAATGTATGGGAGAACATGTTTTTCAACTACAATGTTAAGTTTGTTCTTGGAATAAATTCATTCCAACTACGGAACCCTTCATTGTGCGTGTTCCGACACGTACTTGGCCGGTTTTTTTTAATATTGAATTAATAAGTACTTAGTTTACCATTTTACCAAGTTGAAAGTTCATCAAACTATAAAATAATAATAAACAAAAACAATTGAATGTATCAGTGATGTCGATGAGTGTCAACGTTCAACCTTTCACACAGCGATACTGACGCTACACACGACTGGCGACTGATATCTTGACGTTTATAGTACGCAGACAAGAATAGCGGGCGTGTTTGATCGAATTCTATTGATAGGGTGCTTGCATAAAGAAGGAGGATCGGTGCGGCCGGTGCGGGTGAATTAGTCCAACATGCGCTCACACATCAAGAAACAGGTAAAGCATGTAACTGTTTCCTTCCGAAGATCAACCTGCAGAGATCTAGACCGAGTAGTGTCGTGCCCGAAAACCCGCTTCTTTATGCAAGCTCTCTTGCGTATACTGAATTACATTGTTTTACATATCGCTCATTTGGAAAATCATCGACGTAATTGCTCCTTATTTTTGTTAAGTCTTTGCTTTCCTAACGTAAATACGCTTTTTGTTTCATACAATTTGGTCAAGTAGGTATTGAACTTTTGTATTAAACAGATGATTTTTTTTTCGTGATTTCAGAGTTGGGCCCATAGTGAAAGTTGTTCATATTCATGGGTAGAACACCCTGTAAAAATTTGTAAAGTGATAAACAAATCTTCCTGTGTATTCCTACCAGTAATGCTATTCTGTAAAAATCTCACCCTGATAACTCAGGTGAAGTGATCTTAAAGTGAGCTGTCATTTGCATAAATCCCTATAGCATCAGATGGAGTGACAGCTCACTTCACCTAACTTCTCACGGTGAGATTCTAACAGAATCGACCGGCTGTAGTGTTATTCTGTAAAAATCTCACCGTGATAACTCAGGTGAAGTGAGCTTAAAGTGGGCTGTCATTAGTGGCAATCCCTAGAGTATCAGATGGAATGACAGCTTACTTCACCTAACTTCTCACGGTGAGATTCTAAGAGAATCGTACGGCTGTTTACAAAACTAGTCAGGAAAATACAATGACTGATACATGAAAATTATTTCTCGCATAAAAATTTTAATTAGTAGCGTACGTGACAACACGGATCAGCTGCAAATGTTGAAAATGCAATTAACAGTGTCCTCTCGATATATTCAAAATATTGAAACTACAATATCCATGTGTAAAACATTATATGCATATTAGGATTTTTGTTAGGAATTCGATTTCGGTTCATTTCACAGAATATGTTTTAATAATCGTTTGAATTTTAGTTGTTATACAGTGCGTTTTATTGGTTTGAATATTTTATAGCATTATTATTATATTATTCCGACTACTGAACTACCTGTAGGGGATCGAGGATGTGGGGGGGGGGGGCTCAGGGGATCAGACCGGAATAAATCGTATGGATAGGTATAGGTTAAAATTCGGCTTCGTCCATAATTCACTAATATTTAAGATTTTATGTTAAAACAATAAATTAATTATCTAGAACTTAGAGACAACTTATAGTACTGGAAAGGGACCCCAAAGTTTCAATTTCGAAACACAGAATTACAAATAAGAACAGATATTTTTTTATCAAGCCCGTAAACCACATCGTTCCACTACGCAGACTTGTTTATGTGTTAAAAAGATTTATTTTCGTTGGATCCCTCAGCACTATACACATTCAACATTGGTTTACAAAAGTAAATGGAAAGGTAATTACTACTAATGTTTACAAAAATATAGGTGTACGTAACATTTAAAGGGAAAAGACACTGGACAGAAACTGCATGTAAACTAAAACTAACTAATAAACTTATGATGACACACTTACATAAAACCAAAGCACAAGACATAAATTTCATACATTTTAATTTTAAAACAGATAACATCACATTTCTAACAAATAAAGTCGCATTTCGAACGACGTTTTACACCGCTCTTTTTATTAGGGTCCCTCTCCATTAGCGGGCCCTCTGTGTCCAGTTAACGGCGACACCTTTATGAGCAACGGCTCAAAGGATACGGTTTTATAGTCACAGCTTTCCAGTTCAGTCACTTCGTGTGTAAAGTAATTAAAAAGAATTGTGTAGGAAGAATTTTATATTGCATATTATGTAATAGGATTACGGGAACAATCTGTGACTCCCGCATTCACGTTAAACTTATGGGGAAGATTTGTAAAATAATGGTTAGACACGTCTTGTATGGATCAAAATGTTGGGCCACAAAAGGAATGAATGAAAGGCAATTGCAATCAGCGGAGATGAGAATGTTGAGATGGATGTTTGGTGTTGCGTGAATGGATAGGCTAAGAAATGAGTACAAAAGAGGAAGTCAGAAAGTGACACCGGTGATTGAAAAGTGGTCGGCTGTCACGGTATGAGTTGCATGTGATGCGAAGGAATGAGGAAAATGTTGTGAGGAAAGTTTTATGTATGAATGTGGCTATAAGAGTAGGGGAAGACCAAAGAAACGATGGATGGACTGTGTGAAAGATGACAGGTATAGCTACGAGTATTAGTTGGTAACTACCGAGATGATGAAAGAGAAATATGAAATGAAAAGATATGTTGATCCAACCCTAAATAAATTGGGATATGTGGTAGGTGTATGTGTGGTGAGTGTGTTTATGTGTGTGGTGATATAATGTGAACTTAGTTCTAGGCAAGAAAGAGATACACTGTCGTCTTTTTACCATCAGGTGAGATAGATCAAATGTTTTGATTATTGTTCTACCTTTTTGTTCAGATAAGTTTTGAATTCATTATTCGTTGGTCTAGCTGTCACAAACGCTATTGCTGAGTTTGAGGTTGGACAAACTGTTAAGAGCGTTTACGCCGTACGGCATTTCATACAAACTTTCAAGCCCTTGTTTTTCGAAATGAATGAACGGATTTTAATGAAACTTTATACGCATAAGCAGGATACAAAGGTCTAAAAAGTTAGCTGAGAACATTTTCGAAAAATTGTGTTACAGCCAAATTAGACCGATTTTAAAGTTTCCATAGAAACAGAGATTTACAGTTATCTTTTTTTATATAAGACATTTTGAAAATGTTCTCAGCTAACTTTTTAGACCTTTGTATCCTGCTTATGCGTATGAAGTTTCATTAAAATCGGTTCATTCATTTTGAAAAACAACGGCTTGAAAGTTTGTATGAAATGCCGTACGGCGTAAACGCTCTTAGCAGGTTCTCTCATTAGTAATTTCTCAGTATCCGATTTTGTGCCGGGTTGATGGCAATTAGGCTCACCCGCTATTACATTTATATACTTTACCATAACTGGTGATTTTTTGTTTTTTAATAAGTCTGCTAACCCTTCGAGGAAAACAGACACGATCTGGTGATAAGTTAAATCATAAACAACAAAACATAGCTGATAGCAAGCAAGTCTAGCCCTTATTCAGCTCATGAAATAGTCGCATGAAAAATCAACATAGCCTGAGTTGACACCGCATCATAAAGTAAAACTGAAATAGTTTTTAAAACATTCACCAGCACGCATGTTGCTCGTAGAAATATCATATAATTTTAAAAGTATTATCTTTCATAATCGCTAGGAATTTTACGTTGTTTATTTTTAGCTGGGTTTTCTTTTTTTAATTTGCGTTGCAAACTGGTCCCTTTAACTGTCAGCCGAGCGTATAGCAACATGGATTTTGAAGATCAACAATCTGGCTTCGCTACGTGTTTTATTACTTTGTTTCTCCAGGTAATAAGGTGCATCCATGTGAAATCTTATAAAAGTTGGTTCTATAATTTAGTCCTAACAGCGTACGAAATACAAACATAAGGCGAAGTTCATGCTTTATCTATCAGCCATTGGGTTAAAATAATATAACATTTAAACGTAATTAAGGGATAAACACACACATAAAGTTCATAGACCACTCTTATTTCACAAAACATTACAACTGCATTTACGCTGTTTTGCAGACCATATCCGATCCCAACCTCTTCCACATAATTGAATACGTAATACAATTCACAAATAACTTGTTCTAACTTCGTTAACAACCCTTTGTGGGGCACCTTGGACGATTTACATACAAATCGCATGCACATACTCTCTAATTACTTTTAAAAGTTATAATTAATGAATTATACGTCGGTTTTCAGGGATTTTGGGCAATTAATTTGTTGTGGAATTGTGTGAGGATGGGATTTTTGGGCAGTCGGGCACATAAGTTAATTGTAAGTGTAGTGGCATGAACTGTCCCGTGTAACCCGACACAAGTTTAATTAGCAATTGTGTTTTCATTATCTGCCCTGTACCTTAATTGCTAAACACATGATCCACCACAGTCTGAATCATTTTGAAGTATATTGCCAATCCAGTGCTTCATATGTTCAAAAAATGTGTCTGCTTAACAACATAAATAACGCAATGTATGTAGTTGAACTGTCAAAATAAATTACTACTTATAGTGTGTTGTTACGCAATTACACCTCAGGCCTTTAGTGAGGGTCTGAGACTTGTAGATTAAGTCCGTGGCTTGCTGCGATTAGGTGAAAACTTAATTACTTACATGAAAACCCAGTAAAGACCTGCGTCACGGTAATATTATCTATACAGTATTCTATCTTCATACACACGGTCGGAACGTGAGTCATACCTACGCGCCTCGAGTTCGGTTGACACTCGGTTTACAAACGTCTCGAATGCTCCGCAGTGACGAACGGACGCCGGACGGTGTGATGGTTTCGTAAGCAGTAAGCGTGCGATTTGTGACAAATATTCATTGAAATAAGTACAAGTACTTACTTAATATGGCAAAGAGCAATTATAGACAATATTGTGCTGTTTTTGGTTGCTTGAATTCGTCAATAAGTTTTTTTTTATTAAATCTACGAATCAAATAAACACAACATGTATTTTTATTGAACTCTTCCTATTTCATTCACAATGAATTTAATATTTTTAAATAAAATACATTACTTCCTTATTTATGCAATCACAGAACTAGAAAGAAACTCAAGTAGGCTGATGAAATTAAAATACTGTAGGCGGGCAGCCCTCTCGCGTGTTTACGTACCGCGCGGCTGTAGGTAATTATTTCTAGAACAGGGTGCTTACTCTCGAATATAATTCCGATACATCGAAATTGGTCAAACGTCAGTTGGTCGAGTTAAACGTCAGGGATTGGCTAGGCTCAGTGAGTCCAGCCAATCCCTGACGTTTGACTGACGATTCCAATGTCGATCTATCGGAATTATATTCGAGAGTAAGCACCCAGGGTCCCGATTGCGGTAATTTAAAATATGTTTAATACGTGCGCGTTTCATCACTGCTTGAGTTCCAGTAGCAGTCCAGTCGGTGCGGAATTTGGTATCGCGGTAAAGTTCACGTGCTAACAAAGATGAAACAAAGCTGGAACGCAATTGGGCTGTAAGCAAATATAAATCTTTAGAGATGTGACTTTTAGTATTGATGAATACTGTGCTTTTTAAGTGTAGTCGACCGTCGATTTGAAGATTTATGGGTTAGCTCTACTGCGTTTTGACAGTTTGAGTTTTGACACATGCTTCAGATGTTTTTTAATTTTTTTGTTTGTTTTTGTTTTTTGTATGCAACTCAAAAGTATGCGAGTGTTTCGAAGACATTTATAACTTTAATTTATATCCTACTTGGAAGTGATTTCAAGTGGAAGTGATTCAAGTGGTTTTAACGATGAGGAATCTAGTGAAAGAATTTTGTGCCAGTTGTTTATTTGGATTTCAACAGCTTTTGTAAGTGAATTTATGTTCAATTTTTAGCCCGAATTTTTTAAAAAGATAAACGGAAACAGTTGTAGCTTAGATCATGTAACTATGATTTTTCTTTAGGAAATGGAAGAGTGACGCAGGTGCACAACAGTCCGGCAGCTAGAGGTAATGCTCGAGTTCTTGGAAGGACATCGAGACCTCGCCCTCGATTGGGTGAGATCCAAGGAGGCAAGAGCAGTTGCCCAGCGGCTCTGGCAAGAGTGCGCTGAATTACTTAATGGCTTAGGGCCTGCAAGGACAGCAAAAGAATGGTCAAGGGTGAGTACTGTTTTAGGTCCAATTAGAATTGAATTGGATTTTATGCTTGAACCTCGCTCTTTCATAATTAATCAAAAGTGTGTATTATTTTGATCATTCAGTATTAATGATGTGGTGGGAAATAGATACCTTATCTAAACAAATGAGTTATGTTATTATATAGTCTAATTTTCTAATCTTTCAGGCGTGGAATGACTTTTTCGTCAGCCTTTGCTTCAAGAGGAAATAGAGCCCCTCCAATCTCAATTGGAACTGTTGGCCACACCAACAGCAGCAAGTACAATGTAAGCTAAATCTTTAATTTTATTACCATAAAAAATATGAGTATAAGAACTTTCACATTGTTTACTTCAGTAATCAAAATACTAAAATTAAATCTAAATATTCACTTAACACCCAGGCAACTACCCATCTAATAAGATCTAAGGATAAGAATATTATTATTATTTGAAGATTATTAAATAATTAACCATGTTTTAATTTTAGCTGCCAGAAGTGCTCTAGATGAATCCAGGAAGATGGTAATGAAGATAAAGGAATTAAAAGCGGAAACTGCTTTAGAAAATGCACAGGCTGCCAACAAAAATGCTCAAGCTGCACATGAAACTGCAATGGCAATCAATACTCTGTCACAAAGTTTTAAATTAATTGCCGAGAGTATAGACAGAATGAGTCGACAGGTAATTTTAGTTTATCTATTTAGGGGGATTAAGCAGTAGTCTACCCTTTTAACTTAAAGCTGTTGTCCCTTGAAGTAAGTAATAATTACAACAGAATTATTTCTTATTTTTTTCAGTACTGTGCTTCACCACAAATTCAGCAGCAGCCAGAATAGGATTTAATTAGTTACATTCTTTTGTTTTTTATTTCAAATTCTTATTATACATACAATAGCTTTCATTTTTTTTTGGGTAAGTACTTTCTTTGTGTAGGTGTAAGTTTAGTATAATTTGTTAATGGTTTGCTATACCATTAAATAAATCATTTTAATTGTACTTATGTTCTTTTAGTTTCTTATTTCTAATTGTTATTATACATACAGTAGCTTTAATATTTTTTTGTTTAAGCACATACTTTATTTGTGTAGATGTAAGTTTAGTATAATCTTAATGGTTTGTTATACCAATAAATAAATCATTTTAATTGTTGATGTTTTATTGTAACTATTCATCATTACCAAATACAGGAAGAAAAATAATCAATTAAATAATGTTTATGTTTTCCACAGTATAAAAACATTGGGCATCTTGATTGGGATACTTGATTAGCAAACAAACAAGATAAATATACATTTAATGGAAAAAAATAAACACTACTTTGTTACTCTTATTTTTAATTGTAATTGGGTGCACTTGATTATTATTACTATACATTTGATAATTTGAAATCAATTTTATAATTTCAATAAGTCTTATTTGTCTAGAACATTAATTTGCTTTTTTATAAAACAGTACAAAAAATTACAAATACTTGACCTCTAAAGAATTTAAAATGTAAATAAAATGTAAAGCTATATATGTCTATCTGCCCACAAACGTTGTACAAGAGCAAGGCGGCGCGCGCGGCCTAGCTCCAACTCCGAGAGGAGGCTGACGCCGCCGCGCCTACGTTGTCCCTGTTGCGGCGGCGCCGGGTACCTCGCGCCCTCTGTTAACTCGCGCTCTCGTGCCGCCTCGGCCGGTGTTAGGCGAATGTAGGGGAGTCTAGCCCTGTGTGCTATATTATGTAGCACACAGCAGGCATTCGTTATTTTTGCTGCTACGCCCGGGGAATAATGCAGCTTTCGGTCCACTAATAGGCATCTGCAAAAGATAATATTAGAATTATAATATTTACTATTAAGAATTATTAATAGTATTAAAAATGGTATGTATGTTAGCCTACGTTGTACATACCTAAATCTTGCCTTTAATACACCTATACAACGCTCCACTACATTTCTGGCAGATAAATGCAGATCTTGATAATACTCCTCAGGTGTATCCGGAGCTGGGTCTGTCACAGGTATCATAGTATTAGGCCTCAAGGCATACCCTGAGTCTCCTGTAATTGAAAATAATATTTGAAAAGTTTCTGGTTTTTTTTAATTAAATAAACACAGTAGAAAGTTACAAGCAACATAAAAATAAAATGGATAATTAATTTAGGTAATACTGTATACCTACCTAAAACATATACATCTTCCCCAGTAATCCTGTGAAGCCTATCAAGATATGCATTTAAGGAGTGTTGAGCCCATATAACACTATCATGAGTAGACCCAGGGAAACTGGAATCTACACATAATATATTTAAATTTGAGTCGCACATCTGAAAAAAAAAAACATTTTACTACAAAAGAATTATGAGAGATACTATATGAGCTTAATATTTAAAAATACTTATAAAAATGTCTATGATCTTTAATACTTTATCATAATTATTTACATTATTACTCACTATTAAAACATTTAGAGAGTGGTACCCTTTTCTATTCATGAATCTCTCTTCATTATGCTGAGGGCGCACTATGGCCACATGGGTCCCATCGACACAGGCTAGCAGTCCCGGCATTTTATAACGTCTGTAAAACCTAAAAAACAATTTCAATCAATATTTTCATTCAAAAGGTATCAACAATTCAGTATCAATAAAGTCAAAGGTATTATTAATACTTACTCTCTTATAAGTTGTTCCCTTTCTTGTTGTTGAAAGGGGAAAGAAACATATTTGTTTAAAATAGAGGTTTTGTTTAAAGCCATTACCACCTGCCGGATTGCTTTGGAAACACTGGCTTGAGAAACACAGTGATTCCGGTTATCTCCTACAAGAGTCTGATAAGACCCAGAAGCAAAGAATGCTAGTGCAACCAAAACCTAAAACAAAAATACATAAGTAGGTAATGGAGTTTTAGTATCATAGTTTATGAGCAGCATTCCTTACATCAAATACATGATTTCTTACCTTAGTTTCCACGTCCATAGCATCTGAACGTACTGTAGGTAGAAGGAGAGGAGTTAACTCGGAAATCAGCTGCCGAGTAAGGTCCTTGGACAACCGGTATCTTTTTACAAACTTTCGATCACTGAGATCGAATGCCGGATCACTCTTCCTCGCCAATACGTTCAGCCGCCTAGCCTCCGCACGAGCTACGGCTACGTCGTACGCGTAAGCACATTCTAATAGGTCTAAATATAACATTTTTACAGCAAACACAATAAAATAAATAAATATCACACAAAAACACAGCGAATGTTCGTGAAACGTTTGAGAAAAAGTAGCTTCATATCAAATATTTCACGAACGCGCAGTTGCGTTCCGTCTGCGTTTTAACTTCGTTTGAAGTAAATGTCAAAATGACACCGCGATACGAAATCATGTAACGTTTGAACTTCGTTTGTGCTTCATTTGCGTTTCATTTGAAAAAAAATACCGCAATTCGGGCCCTGGGCCGAGTCACAATACTGTATAGAAAATATAACCGTGTCTGCGGAATATTTGGGCAAACCAAATTTTCTACCTCTCGACTAAGCCAGAGAATGATTGGTTTCTCCTTACATAAGTATTCTACACGTGATTTTTCATCAAAGGAAAAGGAAAGCAAGGCTTTATTGAAATATACATCTCAAATTGAAACTGGCAAAAGTAATTTGGAACGCAATCATTCGTAAATGAATTCACAACGTTTTGCGGTTTCGCTCGTGAGACTTGTAATATTAGAATTGGTGTTGTTTGTTCGCGTTTAATTTCTATTTACTCTCTTCTTGTTAACTTTACATTTCGTAGTAACAGTAAAGTTACTGATAGAAGAGTATTTTTCTAAGAAAATGTACTTACCTACATTTTGTGAATAATAATGAAGTCGTTAATTTGGACACCAACAAATAAATCTAAGTACTTAGTACTTTTTAATATCCGCGTTGTATTTGGCAGTAATAAACTCTTTCGTAAATAATATATTCTGTAGTTACATTATTTACAAAAATATTTTAAACGTATTGTTTTAAATATTTTCACTCCAAATATTTTTTTAATACAAATAACGTAGTGACACTATCATTCGACCTTAAAATATTTGGAATTTCGATTTATTACGCGTGATTTTTAACGTATCTTCTAGTATTTAAATCTTTATTTATTTGAAGTTTTACGGAACCCTAAAAAGATCATCTTTTACGTACTTGCAGGGATTTATTTTCTTTGGATCTCGCTTTTGAATCCTGTTTTTTTAGGTATTAACGATGGGTCCCATTCCATTGAATCCCATGTTATAACAACATGGCAGAGTGAAATCCAGCTCCTGACAAATTTCATAATCTTATTTTTTTTATACCTACTTCCTTATGCTGCTCAACATCTAGAGGCCTAGACAAAGTGACATTTTCATTTATTTCAATTAAACCATTTACTGGCACTTGAATTGTCAAAGAGAAGGTCAGTTAATGAGAAAGTCGAAGCTAGTTGCCCATTCCAACACGTAGATCTCTATGAAGAAGATTGGCGACACGAGCTTTACTTGTGCTGACGCTACTCGTCTTCACGCACATTCACAGCGTGCTTGTACACTTTAGTTACCACAAAAAAAGCGCGTGTTGCTTCGTAAGATAAAAATAATGTACCTAGTTGTTATTCGAATACACGGACAATTAGTTTCCCTTCCTTCTATAATATAATATAACCTACAATTTTAATAATAATATGAACTAACCCTGGAACACGTAAGTATACAAACAGCGGTGATACTCTAATGTAAGCCCCCTGAGGTTTGCGGCCAGGCTAGAAACACAATCTTCATAACGGATGGCAGACCGGGGACTTGTCATTTACTAGCTACTGTATGTTATACGGGGAAACATCGTGAATCTAGTCTAATTATTAATTTCATAGAACCATTTATAGATACTGTTTTAAGTTTTAATGTTGACCATCCATGTTAAACTCTGATCATTGACATTTATATTGATTTTTATTTTGCTAGACTGCTAAGACAGCTGCGATCATAGAACTATTATTACTAGCCGTAGCTGCGATCGACCTTTTTTTGTCAATATGACATTATTAAGTACTTACCAGTTTCTCCCGCATAATTTTTGATATTTTTCATGCTTGATATAATTATTATGACAAAATGACATGTAGGTAATCAACCATACACAGTACCTAGCTGAAGCTTAATTTTAGAGAAGAAGAGAAGAATTAATTTTAGAAATGAGGATCCTCATTTCTAAAATTAATTCCAATACTAATCATATGCTCATTGTCTATGACTAGGTATTAAGTTCCCGCCATTTATACCTGTCAGGTATTAAGAGTTGGATTGACTAGTTCGAAATCCGAATAGTTGCGATTAAATTAATCGAGTCGACTCAATTGAATCGATTAATATCGCTGCATTGAAATTCGTGTTCGATGGCGTAGAACCTTGGAAGGGGATAGATTGCTGCCGTTTTGTTAATTCACCTGTATTGAGTTCCTAGAGGAAACTGAAGGCAATTAAGGGGAATATAGAGGTAGTTTGCTTTTCGTTATTTATAAAACAATTTGTGAATAAGTTTTAGTTTTATATATAGCTTTGGTTCGGCGGCTTGGTGGGATTGAGAAAGAACGAATCCGTAATAGGAAAAATAAAAGTAGGTATAGTTTCGCGGACAGCAGAAACTTTATAAATGATTATTAGTCGGGGAAAAGATCGTGGGCTGTCCTAATCAATAATACGGAAATTCTTCCTTTTAGGAAAATCGTCTTTGACCTACTTATATGTAACTAGATACTTCCTTAATCTAAACTTCCAAAATAAATTTTATACCTAGATAAAATTGTTTGTTTGTAAGAGGTACGAAGTTACTTTCGCTGTATTTTATGCATTAAATAACAGGAAAAATAAATTAGATTATAGTATTTCCCACCCCCTCCCCCTCACGAAGCGACACGCGCTTTACTTGTGTAAACCAAGTTTACAAACATGTTTTGAATGTGTGCGTGAAGACGAGTAGCGTCAGCATATAACACACACTTCCGACTTCACCATTGTCTCGGACGGTACCGAGAGCTGCGCTTACACACACATTCACAACGTGTTTATACACTTGGTAACCACAAGTGAAGCGCGCGTCGCTTCGTGAGTTAAAAAAAAACAACCGACTTCCAAAAAAAACTACAAAGTGATAAATAACTTTTATTTCGGAAGTCGGTGTCGTTGGTTCTGCATTTTGGTTTATTGACACCGACTTCCGAAATAAAAGTTATTTATCACTTTGTAGTTTTTTTTGGAAGTCGGTTGTTTTTTTTTTTGTAAAAAAGTTTTTATTTTTCACTTTTTAGTGAGAGAGTTTGTAATTTATCTAAGTTACAATAGCCTAACGTCAACTGCTCATCACCTTTTACAAAATATTGCTTTTCCCGATGCTGGGACGTTAATTTTTGAGGAGTTCTCCTGGTAAGAACCTGAAGAACTCCACTCCACCACCACACGCATTGTGACGAGCATAAATTGCTTAGCAACCATATTAAAGTAATCGAATCGCAACCCGTGAAATATTTATCATTGATTAGTTCCGATGGCCGTCTGTAGTCTTCATCATCAGCTCCACTTTACCAAATGATGATTTCCGAGAGCAAATGCTCAAGTTACTCTAAAAAATATCCAAATCGCTATAGGTTTGCCAATAAAATTTGAGGGTTTCCCTCGATTTCCATGGGATCCTCTCATCAGATTCCAACTTGCTGACAATGGGACCACCTTGGGAGTATACCCTTCAAGTTCCTCTAAAAAATATCCAAATCGCTATAGGTTTGCCAAAAAAAGTTGAGGGTTTCCCTCGATTTCCATGGGATCCTCTCATCAGATTCCAACTTGCTGACAATGGGACCACCTTGGGAGTATACCCTTTCAAACAAAAAAAGAATTTTCGAAATCGATCCACAAATGACGGAGAAATCGGTGAACATACAAAAAAAAAAAAAAAACATACATAAAGTCGAACATATAACCTCCTCCTTTTTGGAAGTCGGTTAAAAATACTGTAGCAACGTTTGAGAGTGTTGATAAACAAGTGTCGTTTTTGCGGTCTAGCTGTCATTCGCCAAGTTATAACACACATAATACGTGCGTTATGGAACTTCGTTACAATAAGTAATTTATCAAAACAACTTTAACACCCCTTTTTTTTTTTTTTTTTTTTTTTTTTTTTTTTTTTTTTTTTTTTTTTTGTTTTTTTTAAGGATGGGAAATCATCCAATGACCCCTCCCGCTCTGGGTGGAGCGGAAGGGAGTGTCAGACTCTTACTGACTAAAACCCATCCGTGTTCCTTCCTTAGCCCTTTATGTTCCGGGGCAGCGGTAACCCTTTCGGACAATCCCGCTGCCCCGGCAGGCTTCGGCCCTAACGGGCCCCTCCATGTCTGCTGACATCTCTTTGAGGCGCGCGTGGAACACATACGCGCCGTCCGGCACGGGCCTGGTCCTGATCGGACGGCGAGCTACCCATTACTCGCCGTCCGCAGGCCCGCGCCTACGGTGGCCGGGAGTCGTCACGCGGCTCCCGACGCCCGGAGCGTCTACCGCGGCGGCTGGGACGGGCGGCCCTCTCGGCTCTCTCCCTCTCCCATCCCGCCACCTCCTTCGCTAGCATGACTGCTTCGCAGAAGGAGGTGACTGCCTCCCACTCCCTCTCGCCCCGGACCATGGCTTGGACCAGGGCCGGGCGCGAGAGGTCGCCGCCGCTGCCGATCGCCTCTACGAGGACACGGCGGTGCTCTGCCCAAGCGGGACAGACCTCCACCGTGTGCACCACCGTGTCCTCTGGGCGATCCTCGCAGTGGTGACACCCGGGCGTTTCCTCCCGCCTGATTATGTGCAGGAACCTCCCGAAACATCCGTGTCCGGTGAGGACCTGCGTCAGGCGGTAGGTGAGGGCGCCGTGACGCCTCTCTAGCCACTCCTCAAAGAGGGGCCTTACCGCCGCTATCGCGGCGTGCCCTTAACACCCCTTACTAAGAAACGTATTATATCAGATGAATAGTTGCATACCGATTTCTCTAAATAATTTGACTTTTGATAGAAGGAGACAGCGTTGTGACTATACAGATGCTATACCTACTTACAATGTTAATTAGTAAGGGGTTAAACGGTGTGTGAGAGAAACAAAGTACTTACCTAATCATTGCTTAATGAAGTGTAATGAGTTGGTATATCAAGTTGTGCTTGTGTCTTAACTTAGTTGTTACAGTACAACTTTAAGCTAAGATTTAAGCACGCTTCGGTGGACATGGTGGGTTAAGTGAAAGGCGATTAACGATTTTACAATAGAAACTAAAGAAAGAAAGCAAACTTTAAATACAAAAAACAAAAAAGGAGCATTAAAAACTAACAAAGTTAGGTACACTAAAAACAACCAGAAAAAAAAATGTTTACTAGGCTAAAAAGGCTCCTATTTCAGCATTATGCTGAGATTAAAAAAAAAATACTGCAGCGCTGGTATTCTGAATTTCTGATAGGGACCGGTGTGACGCCACAGACACCTACAGACGTCTAGAAATCCCACTATTTGATAATATAGCCATTGAATCAAATAGGGCCGTGGTGTCCAAGTGGTAACGGCCACGAATTACGAGTTGTAGGTTGTGAGGCTCGTGAGTTTGAACCCAGGCAGACGCTTTACTTTAACTATTTCAACACCACTGCTCTCAAAACGGTGAAGGAAAACATCGTGAGGAAACCTGCATGTCTTCTTATGAGCCTTGCAAAAAGAAAAAAAAAATCAGAAAGAAAGATAAGTAAAAACGAAGTAAAAGCGCGGGCGGGTGATGGGTTGGGTCGCGGTGGGCCGGGGTTCGAAATTACACGCGGACGAAGTTGCCGGTAGAAGTCTCAGACCAAATAAAAAACCAAGACAGACAAGACAACTACACCTCCGCTCACATTTACAAACAAACTACACCTCACTTAGTGCATACCTACATCGTATGTTTTTTTTTTTTTTTTTTGGGAAATCGCAAAAGTAGATCTTGCTATGAGGACTTATTCTACTTGTTGACGCATAAAATTAAAACTGATTTGATTATATTAATTAATCATGAATGCTTGTATTTTGAACGTATGATTAACTATTGATGAGATCTGAGTAAAAAAAAAAAAAATCCGTAAATAATTCTGACCTATCTACTAATGGGTCAATGTTCCATTAAGCATGCGCATGTTTACGAAACCGGCTTCACTTTACTGTTGATAGCCCTCTGTCATAGGGCACGCCGCGATAGCGGCGGTAAGGCCCCTCTTTGAGGAGTGGCTAGAGAGGCGTCACGGCGCCCTCACCTACCGCCTGACGCAGGTCCTCACCGGACACGGATGTTTCGGGAGGTTCCTGCACATAATCAGGCGGGAGGAAATGCCCGGGTGTCACCACTACGAGGATCGCCCAGACGACACGGTGGAGCACACGGTGGAGGTCTGTCCCGCTTGGGCAGAGCACCGCCTTGTCCTCGTAGAGGCGATCGGCAGCGGCGGCGACCTCTCGCGCCCGGCCCTGGTCCAAGCCATGGTCCGGTGCGAGAGGGAGTGGGAGGCAGTCACCTCCTTCTGCGAAGCAGTCATGCTAGCGAAGGAGGTGGCGGGATGGGCGAGGGAGAGAGCGGAGAGAGCCGCCCGTCCCAGCCGCCGCGGTAGACGCCCCGGGCGTCGGGAGCCGCGTGACGACTCCCGGCCACCGTAGTCGCGGGCCTGCGGACGGCGAGTAATGGGTAGCTCGCCGTCCGATCAGGACCAGGCCCGTGCCGGACGGCGCGTATGTGTTCCACGCGCGCCTCAAAGAGATGTCAGCAGACAAGGAGGGGCCCGTCAGGGCCGAAGCCTGCCGGGGCAGCGGGATTGTCCGAAAGGGTTACCGCTGCCCCGAAACATAAAGGGCTAAGGAAGGAACACGGATGGGTTTTAGTCAGTAAGAATCTGACACTCCCTTCCGCTCCACCCAGAGCGGGAGGGGTCATTTGATGATTTCCCATCCTTAAAAAAAAAAAAAAGCCCTCTGTCATGGTTTTTATTTGGTCTGAGGAGAAGCTGGTAACTAAATAAAAAGAGAAGATAGTGTGCAAGTGCATGTACCTGTTGTTAATTTCATGAAATTAAGAACGTAATTAAGAACATGATCCTCTGGTTGGCTTTATTGTTAACGTTTGTATGCTAATTTATAGTATCTACAATAACCCGCTTTCCTCTCCTCCCTCACATTGCAGCCCACAGGAAACTCCCCGATGTTATGATTAATAATTCAGGAGGGACGGAACATACCTAACTTAATCTCTCACATAATGAAATAAACTTCCAACGTTCAAGTTATTTGTTATCGTAGCATTACATACTTAGTTCGAACTTAGCTGCGGTTTCTCAACACTAATTTTCATTATTAACTTGGCCGTTAAGTTACGTTCAGGAATTTGATTAAACATTTTAGAAAGTTTCTTTTTTAGGGGCTGACTATGTGGTCCTGTTAAGAGGGTTGGTAAAGACTACATGTATATACTTCATGTGGAGCATTGCTAGTACTACTCCTCCTTGATTGACGGAATAATTAATCTCGACATCAGAGCCATTTGGTCCGATGTCCAATTTTTGCCTAAATCACTTTATAACCAAATCGTATATAAGTATTTTTTTCTCGTTTTGTTTTCTACGCAATTTAATCTCCCCTAATTCCAAATTTCGTTTACGTAGTCAAATGGAGAATATTACATTGAGATAAGACCTATTTATTAGATTATTTTGTCTTTGATTCTCAAATAACCAAGCATAAATAATTATAGCCGTGTTCTCCTCAATCTTCAAAGTTATAAAACAATTATTAATTTTCAATGTTTATTTTTTCTCTTCTGAAAAGTTGCAAAGATGGATATCGGACCAGATGGCTCTGGCCTTTTTGGCCTCGTAAAGATCTTTTTTTTTGTTTATTTCCTTTTTTTGGTTGTTTGTAATGTACCTTTGTTAGTTTTAAATGCTTCTTTTTTACTATTTGTATTTCCTGTGTGTCCCAAATAAAATATTTTTCTTTCTTTCTTTTCTTTTTGATGTCGAGAAATCTATTATTCATTTTTAACAACATCGCTAAATATTCTTTGATCTATCTTTACTTCAAACGTTTTCCTACTGTAATTAAAAAGTTACACTATAGTGAATGTGACGTCCTCGCTTTGTTCTAAACCAAAGCGATAGAGACCAAGCTACGTTTACAAAAGCATTACAAGCTTAAACTTAACTTGTGTCAATTACACATCTCGTAGTAAGTAATAAGTCAATACAGGGTGGGGGGGACATCAACGCATAACCTAGCTGTTACCCTGGATTCAGTACATGATTCCCCTGAGATAAATTTTTCGTCGGTTAAGAAAAAGTCTGCTGTAAAAGTGCAATACCTATGCGGTAAAAATGTATGGAACAGCAAATTTTTTTTTTGCTAATTACTGACGATAAATTTCGCTGCCTTCCTGTATAAGTACGATAGTCGTGTTTGTTGTACGAGTATAATGTAGACTTTTATACCGTCTTTGAACACGAATGTTAGTAATATAGCATAATCAACCTATAATGTTTCCAATGCTGGGACACAAGCCTCTCTTCGAGAGGGAGTGGACTATAGTCTACCACGCGGGTTACTTTATATTTGGACGTAGGTATTTTTCGCAACGAACCATATATATATTTGCTTCCCAACTTGCTACTTCCATCCTTCTGTCCAAGATCTCTCTTTTAAATAAAAATACTAAAAACTCCCGTCAAAAAGCGACACATATTTGAACTCGTCTCGGTCGTGGATCGCACTGCCTATTTGACTAACAAATTCTCCCATTGTTTGTCTCGGATCAATTGTTTGCCCCACTCGTTAACGGAATGCCATTGCTTCCAGTTTTTTTTTTTATAAAAAAAGATTTACGGGTCCCCAAAATTAAGTAACAATGTGACCTTTTTGGTTTTATTTGAATTTGAAGCTGGGAAGGTTATGTCATGTATGAATTTGATTTTTCTATTGCGCTTGAATACTCTCCTTTTATTAAAAAGGAAACCGCGATAAAGCCTATGAAATCAAATTGTTCATTCTGTAAATTGAATATCAGAATTACTTTTCAGTCGTAAAGAAGCCCTGAGAAGAAATTGCGAAGTAAACTCAAGGGTCAAAGTCTTCTAAAAAGGCCAGAGATAATCTTGGCCAGATCAGAGCCAGCTAGACCAAGTTGCCAAAAAAGAATATCAGCATCCTAATTGCGTAACACACTATCTATCATAATCGGAATCATTTTGAAGGATATTGCTAATCCATTGCTTCATATGATCGAAAAAATTGTCTGCTCAATAACGCAATGAATGGTGTTGAACTGTCAAAATGAAAGCCCGGCTACTGTTAAGCCCGGAATACACATGCCAGTAACTTGCACAAAGGTATGCAAGTAGCTTGCATGCCGTGTGCCATAACAACTTTTGACTGGTGAATACCATAGCCTTTATGGTATTCACCAGTCAAAAGTATGCAAGTATGCAAGTACGCAAGTATGCAAGATACTTGCGTACTTTTGTACAAGTTACAGGCATCATCTGTGTTACACAATTACCCGCTGTACCTATTTCTGTCTATTAATTTATTATCCCACGTTAATTCCTCTAGCTTGGCATTATGTAAAAAAACGTGCCTTTGCATCATTTCTAACAAATCAAAGCCATCTTAAACCCGCTTTACCACAAACACATTAGCTCGGTCGTTAATATGCAGTTTCACGGTCTTAAAGCTGCTAAGTTCTATGTTCTTTTGTCGGCACTGGGCAGAATTCCTTTTAGACTTCTAACATAGACCTTTATTATCGTAGTGTCGAAGTTAGGTAGACTTGAATTATTGGACACCCATTTTATTTTGTTTTATTCGGAAATCTTACAGCTAATTATATATTGATGACCATTTACAAGTTTCCACTGATAAACTATAGACTTTTTTAACTCGTGGTTAAATAATGTCAGCCTCATGGGTTCTATCAAAGGTTAAGCTACGCTTGCCACGGTCGGTTCGTGGATGGGTGACCATCCATTCGTATCGAGACCCCTCCGTGCCTGGGAAAGCAAGTTAAGCTGTTGATCCCAGTTGTTCAGTTTTAATAGAAGTTCTTGATGTAGGTAAAGACAAAGGTTTATCGTTGTGTTCGTAAGTCTGTTGACCAGTCTTAGAAAGAAAGAAAGAAAGAAATAGTTGGGAAAAGGCTAAGCAGATGACGACAAAGCCACGTCTAGCGTGTACGGGTCTGACCAGTTGATCATTCATTTAGATTTAATAATTGGCAGTTTCTGATTCTCCAATTAGACGCAAACAAGTGTTTAGGTACCTATTTTATTTTTGTATCCATAAAGATGTACCTACTGGTGTTTACAAGTTGTTATCACTTATATGTAGGTAGGTTATCTGTTTAAGGTTTTTATTTTAGAATAACTTCAGAAACACTTTTTAGTTTACACATAAATAGGATTATAAGTAAGAAGATATTATAATAATTTTTCGAAAATAGTTTATTACATAACCACTTACATTGTTTATGGTCATATTATCGTGTCAAATTTTTTTTTTGCTTTTAATGAATGTTAATGGAAAAAAAGTAATTATTTCTTAGGCTAATAAGTTCGGTTTTTGATTTATTTAAGTAGTCTAAGATAAGAAAACCCATAAACTGGCACGCTAAAAAGCCCTTTAGTCATAAAAAATAACCACGAATTTTCTTATCAAAAACCATTAAAATATAATAGTTTCAAAACCTTTTTTCAACATTATTTATTATACTTAACCGAACTTAAAAACCCCGTTTATAATCAAAATAGAATAGTTAACCGCATCCCCTTAACATAAACCGAACTTATCAGTTAACTTGAACCAGTTGGTTAAGTTCACCGAGGTCAACAACCCCGCTCCCGGCTGCCCCTGCTTTTTTTCTTTTGTCATCTTAAGGTTTTTGTTGTCTTATGGTGGTAGTAAGTAGGAGTTTCTTTAAATAGTAACTTATTGGTTTTTTTTTCGATTTTTATACGGGTACGTACATCGGATGTAAGTTATACAGTGTGGGTTAAAAATAAGATTTTTTTTTTCTATTTTTGTCAAACTATTTTATGTTTTCGATAATGACTTACCTACTTAGGTAGCTAATAGCTATCTATTTATTAGGAGACAAATAGGTTCGTTTTTTATATAATGTTTGAAATAATATTGACAATTAATATTATGGAAAAAAAACAGTGTAGAATTAAAATTTATAAAAATAATTATTTCCTTTTTATTTTAAACTTCCATGTAAATATCCAATAGCTATTTCGCCCTTCCTTCCCAGGCCTCTTTAGCTCAGTGGTAGAGCACTGGTCTCGTAAACCAGGGGTCGTGAGTTCAAACCTCACAGGAGGCACATGTCAAAGTAACTTTTTTACAATGCTCGTATGTTTTGTATGCTTATTTTGTAAACATTTTAATTTTTTTACAGACATTTTTTTTAAATTAAAGTCTATCTTTTTTATTTAACTACATAAGTTAAAAACTTAGAGCCATTGAATGTTAAAACAAAGTGTAGGTACCTACACATTGTTTTACCAAATTTTCTACTGATTGCTCTGTTTATCAAAGTATTGTTTCGTTTTTAGAAAAGTGTAGAGCTGTATAAGGATAAAAATAAAAAATTATAAAAAAAAGTTTTGCCAATTTAAGTTTATGAATTAATAATTATAGGTACCTTTAACAAGGAATAGAACATCAAAACACTTGAAAAATAACACCTAATCAACAACAACCAAGAAAATAAAAAATATGGTTACGATAAAAGTTGAACAAAAGAAAAAAAGTTAAGAAAAAGGTAAAAGAAGTTTACGTTCGAACGCAACCCTAACGTAATTTAATTTTTTGTTTCAGAACTGGCGGTTCGCAGAAATTCAAATTCGGAATGACACATAACAACGCGACTCCAAATTTAAAAATTTAGAGAACACCCGAAGGAATTTTACGTGATTTATATTCAGCCATCTTTGTTTTTAAAAAAGTTTCTGTCTAAAAAGGGTCAGTTTTTATTAGAAAAAATTGTAAAAAAAAAACAAAATGCTTCGATATTGGTTGTGTTTCGCGAGTGCAGTGTGTTTGGCGGGTCATTGCGGGGCGAATTATTGTAGGGACGCGAATCTATGTTGTCCAGGCCGGGATAGTTCATGTGTTATTCAGAAAGCGCATCAGAACGCCATCATTGAAGACTTGACTGACAAGCCATGCTACTGTGACCATGCTTGCTTGAAACTGGGCGACTGCTGCCCTGATTTCCGGGAAACTTGTGGAGGTAAGTTTTTTAATTAACTTTTTTATTGGTGTTGTAACGGAAAGGTCTGTTCATTCCTTAAGAGTCCTATTACAAATCGTAAAATGTTCGCTTAGCGCGAACGCGCGCTTGTGTTCGTTTGCAATACACGAAGTTACGTTAGTGTGCGTTGGGAGTACAACTATAGTCCGCGAAACAATTTTGATACCAGTCTGAGTAGGATGATAGTTTTTTTTATTAATCCAGAGTCTGAACTGAACACTACTAGACAGGTAATCAGGGGTGAGTATAAATCAAAACACTCAAAAAGAGTCCACAAATTAAAAATGTACCTAATTATAAAGTTTGAGAAAAAAAAATACAAAAAGATCTCTCGTAATGGCATTTAACGTGTTTTTTTTCCTTTGAACAGAACAGAACTGGAAAGTATACATTTTTCTGATGCTGTAGAAGCCTCTTGGTTCAAAAAAAAATACGTAAGTAGTTACTGGTTATGACCAGTAACTACTTACGTTTTTTTTTTTTTGATTAATGCTTTCGATTTATGAATCGAATGCATTAATCAACTAGTAATTATTAACATCTTCATGAATTACGTCACATAATCCCGACATAGAATACAGAAGACACACTCCTTTATAGTCATGTTTAGAAAAGACAAAAATATACCCACACAAAATGTAGGTAGGCCTCCTGTTCTACGTTCTGATTGTGAAATCAGAACGTAGAACAGGAGGCCTACCATGATCTATTTAAAAACGATTCAAATGCAAGACATTTCAGTTTAGGTTCTTAAACAGCATCGCTCACAGTCATACCATGACAACCAATACGCTCAGCGGCATTTGGATCGTTGAAAGTGAATGAGCGTTAATAGCTCGTGGTAGGTATCCAGATGGCACGGCCTAAATTGAATCGTTAAACTGACATCATGGTACGAATTAGAAGAACAGTTCAGTTTAGGTCCTAAAGTGGATCGCGTTAAGAGCTCGTGGTAGGTATCCAGTAGGCATTTCTTATAACTACTTCTTTTGTAATTTTTTATAGCGTTACTAAATAATTACAAATATCATTAAAACAAAACCTTTTTTTACGAAAATCTTTTCTATTAAGAAAATAAATTACGATATTTTTGACCTTGAGCATAGAGTGGGCCCGGCTAGGTAATATACGGGTAGCTAGGTACCTACTTTAGCTGATCTAGAGTAGACGATTCTTTCACTGTTGGTTCTACTATCATATTTTTACTTTCTGTAGATGTTTCAGAATTATTATGGTTATGTGTCCTGGAAAAGAAAATACTGATTTATGTTTGCTTTAGTATAAAATGTATATTTTAGGTAGGAACTTAAGGTTTGTTTGTGGTTTGGTTTGTTCTATAATACGGTTTAAATTAATAACATCGTGTTTGCATCTACCTTTTTAGTGACATTTTAACTTGTAATGCTGTCTGTAAGCGGGCATAATTGTGTCTCTTCCTTTTTTTATGCAGGCGTATAGTGGTGTTTTCCGACCCTTACCTACCATAAATAAAAGATAAAAATTAAAGTCTAATATGTACGTATGTACTAATATTGATTACCTTTAAGACGCACTCGTACTAAAACTTTTTTACAAAAATAAAAAAACAACAGATTCCAAAAAAAAAAAAAATATGTTTCACTTTTTAGTTGTACCTATCTACCCCACACAAATTCATATAACACTACTTGCTATATAAATATCAGTGACAAGAAGCTATTGTACACATCTGCCTACCCCTTTAAAGGGTACAGGCGTGATGTTATGTTGTGTGATTGCGTAAACAATGAATACATATGCGATAGCAGGAATCGCGGTTGATTTGCTGGAATTTATTGAAGAGTTACCTTGTCTGTCTACGAAACTCATGATCAGATCTGTACAAAATTTAAATGGGACTATTTCGGAATACACTTTTTAGAACAAAAAAAAATATCATGCAAATCCGTCTAAATATAACGGAGTTATGCCCGAACATACATATAAAAAAATAATAATATATAAACATCCGAATTAAGAACCTCCTCCTTTTTAGAAGTCTGTTAAAAAATAATACATTTAATATTATGATGTAAAAAAAAATCTTATTGGATCAAATTATTTCGATCGGCGTACACGAGTCGATAATAATAGCGATCTCCGGACGATTGCGCGCGAAAATTTCATGTACAGGTCCTACCTCGATAAGCGCTCGCGCGAGACTGAGGAGCGCGCTGAATCGACGTAGAATATATAGTAGTTTAATTTTATTTATTGTAATTTTTTCTTATAATATTGACAAACGAAAACTAATAAAACGTATTCATTATAGATCGAAGTTTTATATCATATTAGTTTATTTGATAAAATTGTGTTTATTTGGAATATAATGGACGCTCAATCAAGACATTTATGGCTTAAATTAGGCTTTCTTTTCGATTTTTTTGGTGAAAACTCAAGGAATTTAAAGAAATTCTAGAACTCCAATAAACAAGTAAAACATTCAACTTATTTTTTAGTAATTTTAGCTTTTATAAGAATTGAATGTAACAATGTGAATTTGAGCGTCAAAGTTCCATCGCCGACGGTTTTTCTTGCAAACGGAGTTCGTAAAATATTTATAGTAAATTACACGAAAAGAAAAATAAAAATGTGTAACTCCAACTTACAAGAAAGAGAATGTTACTATCGTTATTCATAATCAAAAAATTTAAATATGTTACTGCTGCTGAAAATTACAGCGTCAAAAATCATGAATTTGCGTAAAAAATGTAATAGGACTCTTAACTGATAGATTTCAAAGATTATTGATAACTAGTTTAAATTGAAATACTGGTTGATAATGAGTTGCGTGCTTAATGACAGTTCTTTGTGATTGTGCTAGAATCGATAATGCAAACTAATTACAAAGACTTAGGTAGTTATATCATAAAAATACTTTGGGAAACAATCTACATTGACGCTCACTTAAGCTAATTGAATAGCTTTTCATAGTATATAATAGCTGTATTTAAACACCATCAATCGTATTTGGGGCAATTTACTGTAGATACTTAGTTGCAGAGCAGTGATGGCCCAGTGGTAACAACCCCGTCTTACGAGTTATAGTTCGTGGGTTCGATCCTAGGCAGGCGATTTACTTTGTATAAATAATTTCATCACCACTGCTCTCAAAATGGCGAAGGAAAACATCGTCAGGAAACCGTTAGAAAACATCTGACATGTTAATACCAACCCGCACTGGGCCCGCGTGGTAGATTAGCCCACTCTGTTTCGAAGAGAAAGGCCTGCGTCCCAGGAGTGGGAACATTAAAGGATTATTATTACTTATGTATATGCTCATTTTGCTTTTGGTCTTTAAATTGTACCAACTAACTACAGAAATATATTTTCTAGCTAAAAACTAATTTTGCTTGGATTTATTGTGTAGCGGTATGTAAGAATTTTACCTATATTTTCTGCAAATAAATGATTCATATTCTCATTCATGATAGGTCCGGTCCGACAATAAATATAAATTAAATAAATAAATAAATCATTTTATCGTAATTCCTCTTAAGATTTTTACTTTTGAGCATGTTTTAAATATAACAAAGACAAATGATTTATTTAAAGTACCTAGGCCATTAAAATGCACTTTTGAACGTCAACACAAAGGCTCGTGGTTAAATAATATCAGCCGCTCGGGCCGATCGGTCGGTTCGTTGATGGGTGACCATCCATTATTATGTCGAAACGCCTCCGCGCCTCGGAAAGCACGGCTGTCATTCGTAGATCTTTGACAGTCGTTACGGGTAGTCAGAAGTCCAAAATTGTCCAAAAACTCTGACAAGCAGTCTTACTACTAAGGGGTACCGTGTTATCCAGTGGGTTGTGGAGGTCAGATAGGCAGTCGCTCCATGTAAAAGACCCCATCATAGTTGGGAAGGGGTAGGCAGATTGATTGGACGTCAATACAAATACTCGGGCATTATCGAAAGAAATAGTTAAATAAGGAAATAACAATAAACAAAACACCATCAATATTCAATATGTAATTTGCTACGATACTCAGTAGAAAAGGTAATAACTTCAAGGCAGAAAATCCAAGATCACCTAAGCCTTGAGCCGTAGTAACTATTCAGTAATCTGTGCTTGAGCGTTCTCTGCCGAGGGAGTAGGTAATACCTATATGAACAAATTAAATATAGAAACAACCAAACATGGTAGCAAACTCATTTTCATTAATACAATGTACTTACCTAATTCGAAACCACAGACCACGAATTTGTGGCAAAGGCATGCAAAAACAAACAGGTACAGTCAGCCACAATCGAAACAAAAATAACTTGAAAATCCCGCGAGCTTTTTCAATCCTTCTTTTAATCCCTTATTCGGTTCCAATTACGCGAAATTTCCACGAACGATTAATTTTTAATCTCTACTACAATACGCGAGGGTGTAAAATAATAAATCGCTTTCAAAGAAAATGAATTTATTAATATTCTTTGAGATTATGATATTGCAGTTCGTAAGCGAAATTCGTTTTTAGGAAGTAAATTAATAATGACGGTGGATTTTTTGTATAGAAGGCTTGTTACAGAATTTTATGAAAAGAAATACCTTTTTGCGTCGATCATATTTCTGTTGATGGAAGTATTAAAGAAAAATTGCTGGGTACAGGTAAGCACAAAATACATTTAATTATTTTAGTTTTTTTAAAGGGATTGACTGGTCGAAATATAACCCTATTATAAAGTACCCAATGTTAGTAATTAAGGGTATTCATAACAAACATTTTCAGTAAGAATTTGCTCAAGGCGTAATTTTGGTCGCAACAAAAAGTTGCTAATGTAATTATTGTTTGCAACAAGAAGTTTGCGTGTTATTATTGATCATAAACTTGACATGTAATTATCTTTAGCTAGTACTATAGGTACTCAAATACGATTGAGCAAAACATTGTAACTAATACGTATAATTTGGGAACAGGTGTTCATAATTGCAAATATTCGAAATATGGACAATAAAGGGTGGACAATAATACGGTTTCTTGTATGTCGAGGGAGAACTTAGGCTTAGATATTTTTTAAAGTACCGTTTCTGTAGGTATGTAATAATTAGCAAAATATATTTGGTTTGGTTTCGTTTTTTTTTAATTTGTGGTGTTCCGTACCTCAAAAGGGAAAACGGAACCCTTGTAAGATCACTTCGTTGCCCATCTGTCCGTCCGCCTGTCAAGACCCTTTTTCTCAGGAACGCGTGGAGTTATCAAGTTGAAATTAACATCAAATGTCCAGGGCTGCAATCCCTTGAAGCAGTGAAAAAATCAAACATTTAAGTCAACGCAATCAAAGATACATAATCATACATAATCAGCCTATAATATTCACACTGCTGAGACACACCCGTAATCCACCACGCAGGCCCATTGCGGGTTGGTAAATGTCACATGTGTTCGAAGTTTTGGTTCTAGGACATGCCGGTTACCTTACGATGTTTTCCTTCACCAATTTGAGAGCAGTGGTGATGGAATAATTTACACAAAGAAAAGCGCCTGTCTGGGTTCGAACCTACGACCTACAACTCGTAAGTCGCGGCCGTTACCACTGGACCACCACTGCTCAAAAGATACGGGCGTTTATGTTCCGTTTATGCCGCATATTTTGACATTCGCAAGGCAATCAAAACCTACAGCATACTTCCTGTTGACCTAGAATCATGAAATTTGGTAAGAAGCAAGGTCATGTAGCACAAATAAAGGAAAAGATCCGAAACCGTAAATTTTTGATTACATAACTAAACATTTGTACGGAACTCTCGGTGCGCGAGTCCGACTCGCAATTGACCGGTTCTTTTTGTATGCACTTGTTTCTGTGACAAAGAAACCTATTTTCCTTCTTTTCTTTCTTTCAATGAAACTGCAAACATCAATAAAAACGTGTTGATTTTTAGGATTATAAAACGTCAAGTTTGTATTCTGATTGGTTGATTTTAAGAAAATGGTGTTCATTCTTATATAAGTACATCAACTAAACTAATATTAAACTAGGCTTTTTACGTTTTCATTCGACATTGCCAGACAAAGTTTCATGTAGAAAAGCTAGCAAATCTTAAATTAAGTTTGATGTACAAGAGCTTAGTTTTCCTAGTTCAGCTTGAAGAATATTCAAACTCCAACTCCTAAATCGCGCAGACGTGTCATTTCCTATCTTCCGTAACCAGATCAGTATCGATCTCCTAACTAGGTTTGCTTCATTAAGCGTGTCGCCTTCATCATTGTTGCAATCGCTGACAGCACGCCCGAGGGTACACGATTGGATTCCGATGTAATAAGCAAAACAAACGGAGCAACCGATGGGGAACTGATGGAGGCTTTTCTTCATGTTAGCAATGGATTTAGTGACCTAAAAAAGTTAGTTGACATTTTTCCAATACAGATGATTTAAAAAAATCTATTAAAATAATCAGGTACTCTTAAGACGACGCCGACCGCGCAGTGGCGCCCTCATCGTTTGTTTGGTTATTTATTTTATTTTAGAATCAAAATGCAGAAAATAAGCTCGTTAAGTTGTGCTCCACATGATTATATGTTAATATTATTACAAAGGGTAGTTTTACATTGTTTACTTTTATTGTAATCACATTAAAACGGATAAATTAAAAGAAATAATCAAACAAAAGATGAGGGCGCCACTAGTCGGTCGGCGTCGCCTTAAGGGATTATTTTTTTTTTTTTTTTTTTTAACTATGGCATCTCGCAGTTCATCCTTTATGAGGATGGCTACTGCTTAACCGGGCTTTCCTGTGGATGCCTCGAATTAAGGCCTCCAGCCAGGGCATACGATAACTTAAAAACTAAGCGACAGCGCTAAGGGTAACCCCCTGCGGGGTTCGGACCTCGGCTCAGGGCGTCGCTGGAAGAGGACAGCAAGGGACAGGCTGGATCGGTATTATTATTGGTGTTTAGGGGCGAATTTAAAACTACAGGCTCAGCTGCGCGGGCTGGCTCGAGCAAGGGTCGGGGGGGGCACGGTGATGGTGCGGGGCGTCGCGACGGGCCTCGGCGGCGAGGACGGAAGGACGGATGTCTGAGCTTGTTTTTGTGTTGTCGACTGAGAGTACTCGTGGCCTTACTGCTCTCCTGGAGGAGGGTAGTGGCGTCGTCGGGGATGGTGAGGGTATGCCTTGGTCGGCGAATCCTACTTATGCGGGAGGGAGTGTATCGGGAGGCCGCCGCAATCAGGGGATTGGGGTGCTTTATGGCAGAGTCGAAGAAGCGCTTGGAAAGGCGTTTCATGAACTGCTGGATGGTGGGGAGTCTGAGATCTAGATGCAGATTCACATTTCGGACATAGAAGGGGGCTCCCGTGACCTTTCGGAGGAAACGGTTCTGGAGGGTTTGCATTTTATGCAGAAATCGCGGCTTGGCGTGTGCGAAGACTACGCAAGCATAGGTCATGATGGGACGGATGACCGCGGTGTAGAGGCGCAATTTGCACTTGAGTGACAATTTGCTGCGGGCAGTTATCATAGAGTGGAGCCTACCGAGAGCGAAAGAGGCGCGCGAACGCGCCGTCTTTATGTGCTCGTTGAAGGTGAGGTTGTGGTCTAGGATGACACCTAAGTATTTGGCTCGCTTTCCCCAGGGGATCGGCTTGCCATACATAGAGATCGGGCGTGGGAGGGGGGGGGGTAGTTTGCGCGGTTTCGAGAAGATGACCGCCTGACTCTTATCGGGGTTGACCTCGATTCTCCATTTCCGGAACCAATCGCTCAAGGCGCTTGCGGAGGTTTGGAGGTTTCGAGCTATGGATGACTGGTTGACACCCGAACAGTATATGGCAGTGTCGTCGGCGAAGAGCGCCAACTGTGCCTTTTTACTGTTCGGGATGTCACTAGTGAACAGGGTGAAAATGAGGGGAGACAGAACGGAACCCTGGGGGACTCCGGCGCGGATGGGGTGAGGGGGAGAGAGAGCGCCCTCGATACGGTAGCGGAAAGTGCGGTCCGACAGAAAATCTCGTAAGATGAGCACGAGACGGTCTGGCACACCTAGCAGGTACAGCTTATATAATAAGCCATTGTGCCAGACCTTGTCGAACGCCTTCGCTATATCGAAGAACAGGACGCCTGTCGAAGCACCTCGCTGAAAAGCAGCGCTAATGTGCTCGACTATGCGGTGGAGCTGGTGGATGCACGAATGCTTCGTGCGAAAACCGAACTGTTCGGGGGGGATGAGGCTCTTTGCTTCGGCATAGTCTTTGAGGCGCTTATAAATAAGCCTCTCGTAGACTTTACCGAAAACATTGAGCAGACTGATGGGGCGGTAGCTGGAGGGCTCAGACTTGGGCTTGCCTGGCTTTGGGATGCCTATGACTGTGGCTTCTTTCCACATTTGGGGGAAGATGTTGTTGCTCAGGGCGCCATTGAAGATGGCGGTCATGAGCAGTATGAGGGGGGCGGGGAGGAGTTTGTACACCCTATTGGTGATACCGTCCGAGCCGGGGGCTTTGCGGGTTGCGAGCCCTTTTATGATGTCTTGCACTTCGTCGGGAGTGACGGGAGGCAGAGGATCATCAGGGTCTTCGACTGGCGGGAGGGAGGCTCTCCGTTCGACTTCAGCGTTCACCTCGTCGAGGTGCGCTCTGTCTACTGGTTGAGAGCTGGGAGTGCATTGAGCCTCTAGGCTGTCGGCTAGGCATTCGGCCTTTTCGAGATTTTCGAAAGCGACCGTTTTGTCGGGGCGTGTGAGGGGAGGAACTGTGGCCTCTTCAGAGGAGCGGAGCTTCCTCTGGAGCTGCCAGAAGGCGTGGTGGGTGGGCTCGAGTTCGCCGATCATCTTATCCCATCCCTCGGAGCGCCATTCCCCTATGCGTTTCTTTACAGCACGCTGTAAATGGCGCATGTGGGATTTGTTCGCGTCGCAGGGAAAAGAGTCATAGGCACGAATGGCAGCGTTCTTCTCGGTCACCAGTTCACGTACGTCATCGGGCAGTTTCCAGCGATGGTCTTCCATCACTGGAACTTCCCGTGAGCAATCCGTCAGTACGGATTGAACGTGCTCTGTGAACGAGTCGATCGCCCCAGTCGTGTCTGCGACTGAGATAATTTGCTCGGGGATGGAGTCTAAGTGGGGAGACGTGGTGGATTTCAGTCTTTCGCTTACTTTCCTCCAGTCGGTGACTATTTTGGTCTGGGGGGGCTGGTTGGGGTCGTGCGGGAGGCCCGAATAGGGGGCCAGGTGCAAGATGACCGGGCGATGGTCAGAATCGAGCTCTTGTACCGTCTCGATAGACTGCAAACGGAGGTTTACATTCTTGAGAAGCGCTACATCGAGAACGTCAGGACGTTGGGCGGGGTCGCCCGGGAAATGAGTGGGATACATCGGAGCGATGATATCGAAATTGAGGGAGTCGCCTAGTTTGAACACGATCCTACCTCTGGTAGAGGTCGTGCTGCTATTCCAAGCGGGATGTTTGGCATTGAGATCCCCCGCCATGATGACGGAGTCACTCATACCGAAGAGGGTAGTGAAATCGGTAGAGAGAGAGATGGGATCCTCCGCACCATTGGTGGGCGGGATGTAAGCGGAGATGATGGTGATTGAGGGGTGACCGGTCATGCCGAGCCGACAGATAGAGATCTCTAGCTGAGAGAGGAGGGCAGGCGGGTCTATCGGGATGCAATGGAGGGACTTCCTATAGTAGATGAGGGTACCGCCCTTGTGGCAGCGAGACCTGTCATTGCGAACTATCTTGTAGTTGGCAATGCTCGGGTTCCGCAGATGGGGCTTCAGGAAGGTTTCCTGGACTAAGAGGACATCGAGCTGGTGATCGCGGAGGAACGCGGCGATCTCTTCGCGTTGTTTTTTAATGCCGTTTGCATTGAAAAACCCTAGTCTAAGGGATCGGGGTTTGGTAACGCTCATTCTTTGTAAAGCCATTGGAGCTTTTAGAAGTTGAGGGTTTGCATGACTTGCGTAATCTGAGGATACGCATTGAAAATCTCGGCGATGCGCCGAGGATTGCCGTTACAGGCTTGGATTTCCGCTGCCATGGCATTTGCGGGGGCAATAAAAGCTGCGTAAGCACCGATTATTACCTCCATGCTGCTAGGCTGGGGGCGGGAGGCGGGGGTCGGGGGGGACCTACTGGGACCAGCGGGAGCCCTGGGCGCGGCGGCGGGAAGGGCTACCGGTGGGGCTACTGGGACCGAGGGGCCTACTGATGGCGCGGGGATGACAGTTGCCATCAGCGCTGGGATAGTCGGGGGTGGGGGGGGCACCGAAGCTGCGGGAGCTTTGAGGTGGTTGAGGTTCGCCCATGGGGAGGGCCTTTGGGGACTGAGCCTATCGGGCATCTGGGAGGAAGGGATCGGGATCCTCACAGAGGGGCTTTCCCTTTGCTGACGGTCGCTCGCGCGCTTCGTCAGTTTGGGAGAAGAAGACTTGGGGGCCTTGGGGCAGCCACGGTAGTTAGCCGGGTGCCCGGATTGGCCGCAAAGAACGCAGCTCGGTGGCTCTGTGCACTGAGAGCGGTCTTTGGGGCGGGGACAGTCTGACGTGCCGTGGGCACCTAGACACTTGACGCATCTAGGTGTCGCGTAGCAGTGGGATTGGGAATGGCCATACAGTTGACACCTGTGGCATTGTCCGATGAGGTTGGACTTCCTGGGTTTCTCGATAGAGATACCCGAGAGGGAGCAGACTGACTTCACCTTGAAGATGGGGTGATGTCCTTCAGTAGGGTCGCAGATGACCAGGACCATGTCGTAGACTAGGCCCTTCCATGCTTTGTGCAAGCGATGGACTGCTGAGACGGGGATGCCTTGTGAAGCAAGGTCTTCTTTGATCTCCTCGGTGGGGATTTCTTTGGGGACGCGCCTGATGATTACGCGGGTGGGGACTTCCTCCGGAAGGGAGTACGTATGGAAGGAGTAAGCCCTTGTCTGGAGGAGACGGGTAAGGTCCCTGTAGTCCGAGGACGAGGCGACCGTTACCTTAATACCCTGTTGGGTTGAGCGGGCGTTCGTGTAGTTGATCTTTTGATCAACACACGCTTTGGAGATTTCTGTCCATTTGGACTTATCCTGGACATAGATGGGGGGCGGGGGTCGTGGCTTCTTTGCGTTCGAAGCGGGAGGGGTAGCCGAGAGGCTAGACGCGGGATTGGCCTGCGGTGCGGCGGGGGTTGGGGTGGGGGGGCGGGGGTTAGAGGGGATTACCGCGACCGACTTTTTGGCCTTGTTGGCGTGAGAGGAGGCGTTCTTCTTTCTCTTGCCACCCTTTCCGACGACTATATAGTCGTCTTCCGAGGAGGACGAAGAGTCAGAGAGGGCTTCCTCTGAGTCGGATTGAGATTGGGGTACGGACGTGTCCATACTCTCTGGAGTATCTGCTGCGGTAGCGGCTGGCACGGAAGGTGCGGGATCGGGGACTGGCACGGACGGTGCGGGTTTCGGGGCGGACACGGAGGGAGCGGGTGATGGGGCAGGCACAGAGGGTGCGGGTTTTGGGGCGGGCACAGAGGGTGCGGGTTTAGGGGCTGGCACGGATGGTGCGGGTTTTGGGGCTGGCACGGAGGGTGCGGGTTTTGGGGCTGACGCGGGGGGTGCGGGTTTGGGGGCTGGCACGGAGGGTGCGGGTTTGGGGGCTGGCACGGAAGGTGCTGGTTTGGGGGCGGCGGCTGGCACAGAAGGTGCAGGCGAGGGGGCTTGCACGGAGGGTGCGGGAGGGGAGGCGGCGGCGGCCTCGGGGATTTCGCCTGAGTTTGGCGGAAAGAGGGGGCTGACTAGCGCGTCGCTAAAGTCAATGTCGATGACCGAACCGGGAGGGCGTCTAAAATTTATAAGACGTTGGGCATACTGGTTAACGAAAGAGGGGTCCTTGAAGAGGACCTCTTTAACGAACGCCAATATGACCGCGTCTGCCATGATCGGGATGGGGGCGGGGAGAGGGAAGAACCATAGGGGGCGTGAATCCCTAACAACCTAGCACCCCGGGTGGATGGGCCCGGGGGTGTGAGATCCTACCCTCCCTGTCGGGTGTGAGACAGGGAGGTGAGTACCTGAAGTGAGCCCTAAGCTTGTGACCCGTCGCCGATCTTATTGTGCGAACGGGGCCCTAACCAGTCTGTGCGATGGGTGTAGAGACACCCTAGACCGGCTTCTAGTACGAAGGGGTTGACACACCCAACCGTACTAGACGCGAGCTGTGGACAAGGGATTAGTTACGAAGCTAGAGCTGACTAGGAGCCACCCCCAAGGCCAAGCTTCTAGCTCCCGATTCCAATTGACAGCCTCGCCCTGATGGGGCTCGGCGGGTGAGATTGGGGCACCACCCCCTTGGCTTCGTTGGCACCGTGAGGTATCCACCAAGGACCACGAAACTGTGGTTTTTACCCGGAAGGGGCCAAAAACCTCGACGACACGTGTGATGACGATTCTCTCTTAAAGAAACAACTTCTATCAACCACGCCTTGAAAAAGGCGGCTATTGACAGGGTGCGGGCGTAGTCCGGAGACTACTGAGCTCGTTACGGCTAGCGTAGCGAGAGCGGGCGGTGGCGGGGCGGCGAGGCGGTGGGGGCGTGCAGCGAGCGAGAGCGGGCAGCACGACCGTCCACGGCGAGCGTCGAACGGAGAGTCCTCCCTTAAGGGATTACTTGATTATTTTTATTATAAGTCAAAGGTAGTTAATTTAGTCTATAACAACGTTATACAAGTTTTTAATACTAGAATTTTAAATCATGTCAATCATAATGTGGTTGTCACAGCTGAAGTGGAAAATGTCAACTAACTTTTGGAGGCCACTGTATGTTCTACTTGCTCATAAACTCCAGTTGATGAATAGCATTTGTTTCTATTAATGAGAGCAGAGGCTTTAGTTATATAGTGAAACTAGCAACCGCCCCTGATACGCGCGGTTTTCGAGATTTCTTTAATAAATGTAAGTTTAATTATCTAAATGATGGTGAAAATCGTATCAAAATATGTTCCGGAATTTAGAAGAACAACGCGATCACACAGACATGAAAAGTGGTGGTTTAAATTAAGATACATTTGTGTGCAGAAAAAACATAAATACTCCTTGTCTAATTTCCATTACATTAATGAAAGAAATCTTTCAGTCTCAGAAATTACCAGTCTCCTTTTCCACATACAGCAACACGCCCGCCATTTATACTTATTTAATAAATAAAGTACTCCTGTAATTCTGTTCAGAAAGCTTACAAATATGGTTGGAGCCGCGTTAAAAAAATGTACATTTAATATTTTGCCAAGGTAATAACAGACTAATCCTCGGGTAATACAGTCTGAGCCCTGCAGCACCCTTGCCTCCAACCTTTCTCCTCCCCCCTCTCTTAGAGGGTTTGACTCCCCTTTATATAAATCCTGGTCGTTTGCATACACCGGTGTTATGACGGCTCAGTTAAGTTTCACTGAAAAAACTTGGTATAGACGAGGGTATAATGTTTGTTTATAGGTGAGGGAAAGTTCGCTATTTAAAGCCTGTCAATGATTTGTGAGTGTTTTTATTGTGTTAGAACTAGTTTATGATTTGATTCTCACATTTATAATTATGTGAACGTTTAAGTACTACTTAGAGAGAACACAAACTAAAATATAATAGTTCATTTCCTGCCTTTGACAGAAACAAAACCTATTGTGTATCTAAAGTGCTTCTATAATTTAATACACTACTATACAGTCTAAACGCCCACAAAAGCGGATAAAACAATTAAAAATTCGCACCACAACTAATCACATTGACCATAAAACACTTTACTACGCCACTGTACCACCAACAAACAGAACACGAGTACGAGAACACGAGATTACATTTTAATAATGTTTTTAATATCACTGTACTCGAGTGTACCTAGTCGTTCGTGCTCGGATTATGATGGGTAATCCAAAATTTGAGGGATTGACTGTACATCGTGTATTCGCGTGGCTGTGAATAACTAATGGTCTGAAGATTAACTTTATTTTCGTTTTTTTTAAGAATGTAAAAAGATTTTCGAAATTCTTTATTTAACTACGATTCTTTTCTACGATAGGAGTGGGACATGCGATTTTAGTCAGATAAACAGCACGGTACACTTTTTAATAAAAAAGCACGATTTCTGCTTCTTTATTTAGCTTCAACAATTATGCACGTTCGTTTTAATTTCATTAATTCAATGTTATGATCCGTGACCTCGGCAAATGAATCCTGCGCTACAGGTCTTTAAGTAGGTACTGGTTGCTCCAAAATGCTATTTTGGAAAATTGTAAATAAATAATCAATAACTTTTGATGAAATTCAAATATGTTCATTAAACTAAAACGCAAAACCTCCGATCTCCGTTACTTTTTCCGTTTTTACCCGCGAGAACCTGTAACTGGCTCTTGAGTTATAGGTATATGCAACTGTTAACCTTCTGTTAAAGCTGTTAATAAATAAATAAAAAAAAAAAACTGAAATTATCACCAACTTACGTCGCTAACTGTACTTTTTACATTTGATCGCACCTAGTCTAAAACCCGTATCACAGCTTTAAAACTTTTTACAAGCTTTTGCGAACACTAAACACACATTAAATTATGACATCTTATGTTTTGTGCCATTTATTACGGTCGAAAGTGTAAAGAGAACTTAAATAAGCCACAGACCACCAATGAGTAATGTGCCCTACTCACTTACACTTGCAGCCATAACTAATGACCCACTGTGGTTTAATTTTATTCCTCACACTTTGTCACGCTGCGCTGTGTTAACTTTAGTTCCCATACATTATTTAGGAGTGCACAGCTTAGAGGGCAAAGTTTCTTGTTGGTGAATAACTTGTAGAGATGTCTCAATAAAAACAACGCAGAACATCGCGCCTGTTTTCCTTAAAGGGTTAAGCAGAAGTGCACTATAGTACACCTACATTTCGTCAATTACCTATGAGTAAGTCCCATGTAATAGGGGGCGTGCCTATTGCCATCCAGATCAGACAAATCCAGACAACAGGTTGCTACTGAGAAATTTTTGATGAAAAAACCCAATAAACTTTGCCTGATCTGGGCAAAGGTAAAACTGTTTTGTATATTTTGTTTTGTATATCAGAAGTACCTACTTTGAAAAAAACTTAGGTTGCATGCGGTACTTTTTCTTGTCTTCTCATGCATTACTTTTTAAGGGAAAAAGCTACAAAACATGTTAGACTGGACAGCATTTTACTTGCGTAACACACTGTCAATCAAAATGATTCAACATTTTGAACCTTATTGCTTATCCATTGCTTCATAATTATGTTCGAAAAATGTGTCGGCTCAACAACGTAAATAACCCAAGGAATGTTTTTGAACTGTCAAAATTAAAGCCCTGAAAGAAGACTGTTAGTGTATTACGCAATTACCCCACAGGAGTATAAAATATGTTTTAGACTAAAAATATAATTTAGGGATTGAAGTGGGGCTTTTTGTAAATTTATGCTTCCCCGGTGGTTTAAATTATTTTATTAACAAAAAAGGAGATCGCGGTGGGTTCATATTTATAATGAACTATCTTAAATAATAATTATTTCGCTCTATTACCATTTGCCTTGTTTAAAATATTTTGATTTACCTACCATTGTCCTGTATTTTCAGTGAGAACATGAAATATCATTGTTGTAACGTGTACTATTCACCTGGCATTATTTCATTGTTAGTTAGTTCAACGTGGAATGAGAAATTACGGCTATTTATCTGAAAGGACATGAAATATAGCATCCATTTTATATTCTTTTTAATGTTTTTTGTGTGTAAAATTTAATTGATTTATTATGTTAATGGCGTAAGTTTGTTTTTAATTAAATTATGTAGTACATTCTCTGTTGACGAATGGATGAAAAACACGGGTCTTTGCACTGGGTAAAATGGTTTTAATTAATGATCACACCGGCGTATCAGTCTATATCATTTTAACATGTGTGTACATTGGTTTTTAAAGGTTAATGTATACGGCGTGAAACATATTTAAGGGTGTGTGGTACAGACCATCAATCTGAACCACTTTGGGACCAACATCGTAACCGCAAAAAATCTGTCCTATACAAAACTTCAATACCTACTCGACCCAAATGTATTAAACACATAAACACCAATATGTTTCTGTGGATTCAGTAAGTACATGATTCTGGCCCAGCGTTGAAATATTTAGTAGGTTATTAAAAAAAATCCGTTCTATATATTTTTTTTTAATGAAATTTAATATGATAAATGAGCTGTTTGTTTTCTATTAATTAATTACATTTTATTCGAGAACATCCATCGGTTTCTTACTAAACTTCAACTATATCCGACGATCCTGCATACTTATCTCTTTTGTTGATTGTACCTACTAAATCCATGGTAATTGTTAGCGCATCGATGTCCTTGCCACCCTGTGAATAGTAGTAATATATTAGTAGTACTATCTTTATTATATATATATATATTACGGCTGTAAAACTTTCCATTTCTGAGTAATAAACACGTTTAAATAAAAACCCTTAGTTAAAAAATTCGATCTATCTTCGATCGATCTAACTTCTAAACACTCTTCTAGTTTCATTCACGGCTTAAAAAATTACAGTCAAAATACTGTAACTTGGTCTTATGACAAGCCGCCGCGTTCCTTACAAGGGAACAACATTTAAAACAGGATAACATAAAAATAAAACAAGTCTACTGACTTGTTTTATTTACTACTGGGTCAAGTCCGGACTCCATACGTAGTTGTAGCTTGAGGTCATCAAACTGCAACCAGTTTTGGACCTCGGTCAAGTTAAGCCAGTAGTTCGGAGGATAGGTGCATCATTTATCACAATACGTCGAAACTCCATGATTCATTGAGTATGGAACTAAACTGTCTGTCTATGTATAGTTTGAATAGTAGAGAATGTCATGTATGTTTGCTCTATTTATGCCCCATTTTTTACAATCTTTTGGCGCGTGACCAATTTCGGAACTAGCGCCCCCACCTTGTTTTAGGGTTCCGTATCCAAAGGGTGCCAACAGGAACCTATTACTAAGTCTCCGCTGTCCGTCCGTCCGTCTCGTCTGTCTGTCAGTGGTCTGTATCTCATGAACCGTAATAACTAGATAGTTGAAATGTTCACAGGGTGTGTATTTCTAAAAGTTAAAGGGGGTTTCTATAAAATAGTCATGGTCTACCCATGTGCCAAATCTGTTCAGTAGTTTTAGCGTGAAAGCGTAATAAACAAAAAGTGTTTGTATAAACCTACTTACTGAAAACAAATCATTAATCATTAATTAAATGAAAATGAATGTACATAAGTAACTTTTTAATGGTTATAACATCGGTAGGGTTAAAATTGTTGATCCTATAACTCCTGTCTAACTTTTAGGGATTAAATTACCTTTTAGGAGTGAGGCTAACTAACCACATGTTACGTTTATTTTGCAGTACCGATCTATCCCTGTTTTTTACATTTACGAGTATATGATCCATACAATATCGACACAATTTTGTTTCTTTTGACTTTACCATAGTGATATCAATCAATAAAACTATGTGATAAGTGAAATAATTTACATTGTGTAAATTATAGTGAAATAATTTACTTTGTGTAAGTTATAGTGAAATAATTTATTTTGTGTAAATTATAGTGAAATAATTTACTTTGTGTAAATTATAGTGAAATAATTTACTTTGTGTAAATTCACAACTGCTTTCAAAACGATGAAGGAAAACATCCTAGAACAAAAAATTCGAAGGCATGTGACATCTACCATCTACCAACCCGCACTGGGCTTGCGTGATTGGCTGCCTTACACAGAGAGGAAGACCTGTAACCCAGCAGTGGGAAAATTAAAGGCTGATTACGTGTGATAAGGACGTGTTTTTTGAGTGCGTGGCCAATTTTTAGAACATAATGAATTATGTCTACGATACACACACACACATACACACACACACACACACACTTCACACACATACTTATTATTATATATACTTATTAGATATATTTATTTATATAGGTATTTATATTACTTTATTGTACACCAGAAATAACATACCATAAAAATACGATTATTAATATTTCAAAAAGCCAATTTTATTTCAAAACTCATGACTTAGAAAGAGTACGTAATTTATTTATTCACATGACATGTTTCTTTTGCCATTACAGAAAATACTAAATCTAATGCGACAAAGTAACTTAAAATATACTAACTATAACTTACATGCTACACAGTACGTGACCCTTGTGAACTCACCCAGTGTACAGGTGAATATGTCTATGGCATCCGCCACCTTGTTGAGAGTGCGCAGCGCACGAGAACAAAAAAAAAAAAACATTAAAAAAAAAACATTATAAAACATTCAATGGGCGATCTCTCTTCCGGGCAACCGAATGGAAAGGAATGGACAGTGATTGCGGGGATATAAAAAAATGGGGTTATCAGTGCTGCAAAATAATATAGGTACTATAATAGATACATAGATAGATATATAAAATAATGCTGTATAATAGATACATAAATAAATACATATTGAATACACATATTAGCAACGAAAATAAATGATGACTACAGATTATTGCAGCTACGAAAACATGATCACAACATAATATTATGTTTATATATAACCCAGATATCTACACGCTTCTCCTTAAATAAATCCCTTCTCATACACACAAAATTTATCTACGTAGAGCTAAGTCCCAACATAGATATTTCTTGTCACCAAACCTCAGTTCTATCAAAATAATGTAGGGTACACTTTAATGGATATCTCCCGTCCGTGACAGCCATCCTTGCCTATCCTTGCCCGGGGCAGTATAAATAAATCCACCTAAATCAACACTCCACCGGCTTTACCGAAATATGAGGTATGTGGCGAAAAAATGGGGGACAAAGTGACCAGTATATGTTGACCAACGGTTCAGTTACCGAGAATGAAAAGGCTAAAATATGTCAGAAAAATTATTTTTTTCATCAATCACGATGAAAGTGAACAAATACCAAGATAAAGGGCTCTCCCCCACAGGCGCGTTTTATTGGTCGATAATATCGAATGCGTTATTACGATAATGCGTCCCGATTTCTTGGCACACAGCTGCGTTTTTATCGTCCGATATTTATAACCTGTGCGTGTAACTTACAGTACCTACAGATCCCCGCCCGCACTACAAGTTAATACGTTATTGTGTATGTAAGATCGTATTTGTCCTAATACAAAATGTTCTAAGAACTTATATTGAAATATCGCAGGACGGAGGAACATAATATAAGCGTCCTACTTCTATTGCGTAGTTATTATCACAGCAGTGTATAAGTTGGTGGCCGTCATTCATTTTTGTGCCTGGGGGGGGGCCCCAGGCACAAAAATGTTTTACTGTCTCAAAATATGGTAAGTTCCAAATTACCTACCAAACCTTTATCTTTCCTTTCGATACATACATAAAGTACCTACTAAATAAAATATATTCAACAGTTGGCTTACAAAGAAAAAAAAAATGCATAAATACAATATGTCTATCAAAAACATATTTTTCCAACATCCATTATTCCGGGAGCCAGCCCATCACTCAATCCACAATACAAATCTGCCCCGCGATTCCACCCCACTTTATTTACATGTGCAAATGACCTACAAACAAGGTTACTTGTCGTTTGTCGCATCTACGTCGTGTATCCCTTATTCATCACTTCGGGACACGTATCAGCATAATGCTGGATGCAGCTTTTGTTCGTGTTAGATTATCTATAGCACCGAGGCGTAAATATGGTTCATCGAGTGTTAGTCAATCTGCCTAGCCTTTTCCCATCTATATTGGGGTTGGCTTCCAGTCTAATTGATGCTAGGAGATGCTATTGACAGCTTACTTCAAGCTTACTTCACCTAAGTTTAAACGGTGAGATTTAAAAAAAATTGCTCGACAGTATTTTATATGGAGCGACTGCCTACCTGACTTCCAAAAACCACTTGCTGCGTAACATGTTATCCCTTTCTATGACTGGTTGTCAGACTTTTAGGCTTCTGACTACCCGTAACGACTGTCAAAGATCTACGAATGACAGTCGCGACCAACTGCTTTACGTGCTTTCCGATGCACGGAGGGGTCTCGATATGTAATGGCTCGTCACCCATCCACGGACCGGCCTCAGTAAGCGTAATTTAAACTTCGATAGACCCGTGCGGCTGTTATTATTTAACCGCGAGCCCTAAAGTTATGTGACAATCTCTTATACATATAGAGAAAGACCGAGAATTTTGTGAGATGTGGACGGTAATTCATTCTCCATTTATTCATCAAAAAGTAAGAATTCAATAAGTGTATTTACAAAACTGAAATACATTTATACTATATAAAAGTGTTTAATAAAAAAAAAGGAAAAGAAAAAGGCAGGTGCTCATTGGGCATCAAAAGGCTGGCAGCATTGCCACGTTGGATGGCAATGCTTATTCTTTGTGCTAAAAATAGGCTAGCCCTCTGGTCACGCGTAGAGTCAACCAACCGCTTTGCGATTTGATATATACATTATACCAGATGGACATAGGCATATAATTATAATACGTAAATACAAGTATATATACAAACAACTTAAAGCTATGATGATCGTCCGTTTTTAGAAGCTCTACAGCAAAAAAAACTAATTGTTAGTAGTGTACATTATTAATAATAACAATAATATGTTGACTAGACAGTATGTTGCAAAGGCCGCTTGAGGACATCCTCAAGCGGCCATCGACTGGCTTTTATGACGGAATCTGTGCCAAAACAAGCAATTTCCACACCCCAAGACAAACTGTCCGAATTAAAATCTTATAAACTTGTACCTTCAGCTGCACGTTTATACATTGTCAGCGTCGATGCCGTATGAGTAAGAGCGCTTTTCATGGTGCATGTGTTACCGCTGTTTGAATGTACTTGCCGCAGTCCAAAACTTGCTGTCAGAAACTTTGTATTATATTGTATCTGTGGGAACTGGGTAAGGAGAATGACCACTATATTATACAGCGTGTATGCTGATGTGTTTATTCAGGTTGATGGAAATTGTTTTAGATAATGTTGTTAGTGTAGCTTCGTGTATATTGTGGGATAACAAACGTAAGCATATGGGAAGTTCCGTAAAAACATAACGTAACACCACGCCTGTATTTCCCAAGGGGTTAGCTAGAGGTGCACCTAGCATAATCACCCTATAATGTTCCCACAGCTGGGACATAGGCCTCCTTTCGGTGAGAGGGAGTGGACTGTAATTTACAATGCGGATTGGTAGATGTCACATGTCTTCGAATTTTTGATCTTAGGACATGCCGGTTTTCTTACGATGTTTTACTGTTTAGAGAGCAGCGGTGATGGAATAATTTACACAAAGTAAAATGCTTGTATGGGTTCGGTTTCCGCTGAGCTACCACTGCTCCTATAGTAGATGCACCAATAATACAAAAAAAAAATCGCCAGTTATGTTTAGAAAGTCCCATGTAATAGACTCGGGCCGAGCGTATTGCCATCAATCAGGCACTTTTCCAGACTCCGGGCTGCCACTGAGATTATTCCTGACGGTAAAACTCAATAACAATTTGCCCGACACAAAAATGGAACCCAAGATCTCATGCTCAGTAGTAGCTCTTGCTACCACTAGACCATTGAGGAGTTAGGAATAATTTAGTGAAATGATTACTACCTTAATTTGCTGCGGTCAACTTCCACAAAAGCAGTGTCCTAGCTAAACAGCAATAAACTTGCGAGGGTAAGCACCTGCCGGGGTCGGTTACCTTTCTGTATGTTGGTGTCCTCATAGTCTGAATTTAGAAGGGTCACATACCCAATAGTAGCTGATAAACAAACTGCAGTAGACACTGAAATATGATGTAACTAAGTCTACACTGGCTTGGGACATCACAATGACCTATTTTCGCTATCCATTCACTTACAAGCTGACAGCAGCCCGTCCGCTGTTTATTCAGTATAGAAGCACAGATTACCTTGCACACAGAGGCGGCACTTCATTACGATATAGATTACCTCGCGAATAGAGGCAACACCCAGTCAGCCAGTATATGCATAAAGTACACGGGCGATAATATGACACTGTCACACAATATACAAGTCAGAGGCGACGCTCTATTAATTTCAGGTCAGATGCCTATTTGACCTGAAATTAATAGAGCGTCGCCTCTGACTTGTCAGTCCAACTGGATGCAGTTGACTACCAAAACACTACATGTAAAATACTAACCCAATATAGCCAACCCCAATATATGTAGTTGGGAAAAAAGCCTGGGCAAAACCTTTTTTTTCTGTCAGATCATACTTAATACCTACCTACAACCAGCGCACTCTAGGGGTAGGTAATAGGTAATACGGGCTGTTGTCCGCAACTCCACGTCAATGCGCGTATTTTGCGTGCGGCACTCTAGGGGTAATCACATGGCGAAGATGCCTCGCGTTCGCGGTTTAGTTCGGCGCTACCTCGGTGTTATCTGCATGTAAAACAAATGCATGCTAAATCCCTGAGCCCCCCCCCCCCCCTCCACCCCCCTTCCCCGATCCCATGCTAGTTCTTCGATACCTCACTGCCATAGCTTGGGGTTTACGATGCCTGGCATGTCTTTTAACATGTATTTGTTATACATAGAGGTGACACTGAGGTAGCGAGCTAAATCGCAATCGTGAGGTGTCGCAGTGGCATCTTCGCTATGTAAGCGTGAGAAGTCCAAGCTGACAAGCTAAGATTTTCATGAGCACGTCATGAGCAATCAATATACCTGATAAATCAACGCACAGCCTGAACCGCTGGTCCTAGAGACATGACAATAGGAGGGTGTGTTCTTTGTAAAGAGTTGGTATCCACTAAAAAAGGGTTTTTTGAAATTCCACCCCTAAGAGGGTGAATGGGGGAGGGTGAAATTTCACGCGGACGAAGTCGCGGACAGAAGCTAGTTATCCTATACTTAGCTAGTTCTAAACAGAGAAAGACTTTTTATAGCACCTATTTCTGAGAATAAATGGCCTGCTGCATAGGTCACATTATAAGTAGGTCACTGGTCAACTGGGCTGTCTAGCAGGGAATAATTCTGAAATCGATTACCTACTAAGATGTTGAGACGGGCAGAGAATTTTCCAATTAAAATTTTCACAGGGCTTGCTTGCCTTAGACTTGCTGACATGCACGACTTTCTATAAACGATCGAACGATGCTTTAAAGTTAAGAGACATTTAAACGTCAAACAATACATGGTTAAGCAGTCGCTTGTCGTTAATTAACTTTATGCAACGTTTATAAATAAACTCCGTGAGTTATAACTTTTATACAGGAAAACTCCGCAGACGTGATGGATATCTACACTAACAATCACTATTTACTATACTATATAACTTGCATAAGTGTCCCATTATGCAGGGAAAATTAAATGAGCGAAAATAATTTAAAAAAACATTCGTTCGGAAAATGCAGGAATACCCAAACCTCGCTAGCTATGAAGATCACTTCTCCTAAACACACGAGTACATTAATAATTTCCCATATCCTCGCTCGAAACGTCCATTCGACAGTCCTTTATACTGCAAAGTTTACCAGAATCCAGTCGTGCATACAGTCGTATAACGGAATCGTACATCGGAAGTCCAGTCGGAAGCATTTTCTTGCATTATTAATTTCCGCGCGTAATTCCAACGGTAATTCCGCGCGTAATTCCTGCTAATCCTCTTTTAATTTCCGAGGGAAACGGCCTGAAAATTATACAGGGTCGTCATTGTGTACATTTGTCTTAAGGTTTGAGGGAAATAAATGACTTCCACGTCTACCTAAGTCTGGCTATATTAATGAAGATTTTAAATTTATTAAAACAGGAGCGTGAAATTAAAAATGTTGTCTTCATTGGCTCAGTGGTACCTATAGCTTCCATTGAATTTATTTCTATTTCATGAAGACGATTCGAAAGTGTTTAAACAGATGTCGGTTCGAATCATAAAATTCTAACATGAAAATAATAAATGTAGGTACTTACGTGGTAACACTTTAACTTTGAGCTAGCCTAGCTTTGTACGGAGTTCCAATAGAATAAACACTGTTTTTTTAACACTGGTGCACGGCCTACTGCAAGGCCGTTTGTCTACCATACGAGAACGAGATGATGGCGCCGAACTAGCGATACCATATATTTACTATGGCCGCGTGTCCACCGCACACCGTCACCTGGACGACACGCTTGGCTGGAATAAGTCGGTGGAGGGAGGATGGACAAACGATATAAACTATCTGATTCGTTTCGGAGTGATCGGTTCATGCTTATCAAATGCCATCCTTAGATAATTAATATACAGTTTGTCAGGTTAAACGAGGGACATACTTTAAGGGAGTGTAGTACCCATGACAATGAACAACTTTTACTAAGAGACATGTTGGTCTCTCCAAAAAATAAAACCAATAAATCGAGAAAATAAAACCAGCCGCTCTGTACATTTATGTTCGCATAACTGGACAAGATGTAGGGAACAACAACGAGCATTGATAACCATGCTTGCGTTTATGAACCTCGATTATAATTTACCATAATCTTATGTTATGACAATCTTTCCACCCATCCTGTCGACAACAACAAAAGTGACGATGCCATAAATAATGCAACATTCATAGGTTTAAAGCTACCCAAAGCCTCACTTACTATATGTCATCCTCCCATCCTCTATCCAGATAGTTCAAAGGCGATCCCAGCTTATTGGACGAGGTTGCATCGCTGTAATAATTCAGAGCTTCATTGTCCGCTGACCATCAGCTTCTAATAAATCAACACTTCATTCTATGTTGAATTATAATGCCAGAGAATAGATTGGTACAGAAGGTCGTTTCCATACGTTCGTTTGTGATCGCCGCATTAGGTACGCGTCTATTGTTTCTTCGAAAAGTAGCTGATGAATGTGTAAACAAACCCTGTTCAGGTTGAATTCTCACGCAATAACTCAAGGGAACTTCAACTGTGTGTGTGAAAATTATCGACTAAAATTAAGTTTATAAAATTGACCTCCAATGTCAAACGAGAAAAAACATCTGGTGTTGAAACAAGAATAGTGGGTTTAAGGCGATTGGCACACTACTGCGTTTCACGCAGCTGTGTGCGGGATACGGAGCCAAAAACCATGCGCGTGAATGCGTTTTTATTGAATTTTAATGTACAAAATCACGCGCGTGTTTGCGTTATCTGCGCCCTGCTGCGTGATGCGGTGCAGTGTGCGAATCGCCTTAGTATTCAAATAATAAAATCAAAGCACCCAGTTTGTGAATTGGCATGCAAGGTATCTACATATTTTTACTTTGTTTACATTTTCAGCAGATATTTTTGAAACAGACTATAATTATGTTTGCGTGTGCCTGTTTTCGCGGCATGGAGCTGACCTTCTGTACCTATCTATTCTGTATTAACACTATTAGCCATACGCAGTATGTATCTTGTTAGTTAATTACATGCCTGAGAGATGGGGCCCGCTGGCCATTTAATAATACACTGTCGGGCGTACCTGTAATCCTCTGGATTAAAGTGATGTAGTACAGTTGCTTGCAAGGGTCCTTAACTCCTGTGTTGATAGGTCGGAATCATCAATCAACTCTGTCTATTGCTGAAGGTAGGACTTAGTGTAGTGTATATTTCCTAATAGTTTTTGCCCGTGGTTTTGGTAGGTAAAAATAACGCGTTCCCGTAAAAAGCGAAATAAGGTTCAGGCGCTTAAAAAACTAGTAGCTCGTCGTTAGTATGTAGATGTTCACATTTCTCATTTATTTTCCAGACTACACGATTATAAATATATACAGCAACCCTAAGGCTAAAGTAAATAAACATTTATGTTTAAAACAATTTCCTGAACAATTTTTCCAGCCCTATTTATAGCCTCAAAGGCCTTCTCTATTTAGCGACGCTTGTTTATATGTCTTGTATGCGAAGCTTCTATAAAATTTTAGTGGCGAAGGAATTTCTTTTTGAAACAAGAGAATGTTTAAAATATTTATACGAGGGAATTATGACACAAAAGAGGTTTGTTGTCGACATAAGAGGCTCTCAAAGTATGTCACGGTATGTTAGAAATATGGTTACTTTAAGAGCAGAATCTCTTGTACGTGAGTTATTGCTGTGATAAAATTATCAGGCGTTGAGATGTTTTAGAATCATAATAAAGCAGGAGGGAGAGCAGTGGTGGCCCAGTGGTAACGGCCGCGACTTACGAGTTGCAGGTCGTATTTTCGAACCCAGACAGGCGCTTTACCTTGTGTAAATTCTTTCATCACCATTGCTCGCCAAACGGTGAAGGAAAACATCGTAAGGAAACCGGCATGTCTTAGAACCAAAACTTCGAAGACATGTGACATCTACCAACCCGCACTGGGCCCGCGTGGTGGATTATGGCCCACTCCCTCTCACAGAGAGGAGGCCTGTGTCCCAGCAGTGGGAACATAATAGGCTGATTATGATTCAGGCAGGAGAGAAAAGCTGCATGTTTGTTATTTAAAATTTCGCGTTAGCTTAACAGCCGCATTGTTTATGTATTGTGGATTTTGTTACTTCAATTTCATAGATTGATTTGCTTAACTGATAAAGAGACAGTGTAGGTGTACCTATAATAGTGTTAATATTATTTTGCTATGAAATATTGAATCAAAAACCTACGGAAATTACATTTATATTTTGGGTATGCTTCCGGCGTCGAATACAAGCGACGATGGTAGTAGATTTCAGAGCCGGCTACCCCTTTGATAAAAGCTGGCGTGCTATCATGTGTCGTAATGACTAAAAATTACTTGTTATTTTTAGCCACATACATCTAGCTTTATGTAGACTTTTGAGAAGCTTCGATTGCAAAAGTTTTAACGAGACCGACCATCAAAATTAAATTACGCTTTCACAGACAGATAGGTCATAAAACGTCGATACGGACTTGGTATTTGCCTCCACATTTAATGGAGCTACTTCTTTTAATATTGCATTCATTTCTGAAGCAATCCATGGTACCTACTTGAAAACCTACTCAATGCGATATTTGATCCCTTCACTGGTTTTGTAAAGGACGCTTTATTTTTAGGGTTTCGTACCTCAAAAGGAAAAAACAGAACCCTTATAGGATCACTCGTGTGTCTCTCTGTCTGTCTGTCCGTCTGTCACAGCCAATTTGCTCCGAATCTTATAGACCGATTAAGTTGAAATTTGGTACACATATGAATCTCTGTGACCCAAACACAGACGTGTAACGTAAATAAATGAGTTTTGAAAATGGGAGTCATTTTTGAGGGGTAAATAGACAATTAAAAAAAAAGGAGAGAAGGAGGGGCGCGTGACGAAATAATAACAGCCGCACAGGTCGATCGATCAGGTTAAGCTACGCTTGCCGCGATTGGTCTGTGGATGGGTGACCATCTTTACATACCGTGTTCCCTCCGTGCCTCGGAAAGCACGTTAAGCCGTTGGTCCCGGCTGTCATTCGTGGATCTTTGACAGTCGTTACGGGTAGTCAGCAGCCCGAAAGTCTGACAACCAGTCTTACCAAGGGGTATCGTATTACCCAGTAACTGGGTTGTGGAGGTCAGATAGGCAGTCGCTCCATGTAAAATACTGGTATTCAGCTGCATCCGGTTAGACTGGAAGCCGACCCCAACATAGTTGGGAAAAGGCTAGGCAGATGATGATGAGATTACAGGAAAATTAATAAGAAGTCTATGATCTTGAAACAACATGGTAAATCTCTCAATATTGTGCGTACAAACTTACATTTTCAGTTGGAATGTCGGTGTCACGTTCTTTAATAAAACATGGTAGATAAAATATTCATCGTACGGAACCCTCTCCACGCGAGTTCAATTCGCACTTGACCGGTTTTTTTGTACGGTACTTATTAATTTTCAATATATATTGAAAATTAAGAATGTTTTTGCCATTTCTGATTCAGTAGCGTTTGCCCGTGGCTTAAAAAATGTTCCACGGGAATGTAATAACTGAATAAAAAGCTGCCAAACATTCAAATCCGTTCAGCTGTTTTTGCGAGATTGAGTAACAAACATCCCAACGTACAAACTTCCACATTTTTAATAGTAGAGGATAAAAATTTATAATATTTTTTTATTAGTTACACATTAAGTAGGTATGGAAACGACTTCGCGATTAATAAAAGATTATAACGTTAAAAGGTAAACTAAAATATGAGTTGCGCAACTATTGCAAAGCAGTATGAATAACAGTTTACATGAATTAGGAACAATCGATGTTTTACAGATCCTTAGTGACCTTGTTTGTTTGGCGATCCAAAAGCTTTATCATTTACACGTAAACAATCAATGAGGAAAGTCTATCTTTAAAAAATAAAATTGATGTGTCTGTTTCTAATGTCAAAATAACAGCTTTTTACTAAATGCAATGAAATTTTATACGGTTTTACAACAAAAAAAAAACGTTTTCTTAAATTTTTTTGTCTGTCTGTTTATCGGCTAATATCCAAAACGGCTGAACCGATTTTGATGAAATTTGGTATGGGGATATTTTGAACCTTGGGGAAGGAGATAGGTGGAAACTAGTTACCAATAAATAAAAATGTCGCTTGGCTGCAAAATAGTCACAGTCAAGCCCAGACTATGGCCGGTAAAAAGGGCCTTTTCAATCTCAATACACAATTTTCCAACTGCGAGGTATTTGTGAAATTTTCTCTAAATCGCTGTTGTGAAATCACTCGGGATATTTCTAAGGAAATACTTGAATTCTTACAAAAGTTTGAGAGCAGTTTGGTCTTTGTAGCAGGAAGCGAAGATGTAAAAAGTGAATTGTCCAAGCCTTTATGATATAACTAACACCCCTCTGTTTCTGTCGAGGGTTAAAAAGAACTAATGAATATTACTTGAATAAAATACTTGTGGTCGAAGAAGGCATTATGTTGGTAAAATAATTATTAATAACAAAACGCACATTACAAAAAAAATTACATAAAATATACACATACAGCGTAGTCAAAAGCCTCGTCCTCAAGCTTAAAAAATGTTGACAATTTTGTCCATTGCTTGACGTCAGTGACAGCGACACTGACCTCTATTAAACCCACAGAGTACTTTTTAATAGAGTGAGAATTAAACCACAGATTACTGATATGTAGCAAGCTATATTAAACAAGTACTGTAGGTATAATACAGTTTATTTTCGTTCAGTGGCCAGCGACCAAAGAAAACACACATATAAATCATATTTTCTCAACTCATACTTCAAGTAACAACACTACAAGCAGTCGTTGACCCGCCAAAGAAAAAACATCAAACCTTAATGTTTTTATTTTATCGTAGTTTGACATCGATACCCATCGCGTCTACAGATTTATTTTGATCCTGTTGTAACGTTGTAAACTATTATTTTAGTAAATAAGCAAGCAAACCAAATCGTCAAGTCATTGTGATATAGTTCCAACCCGTTCACATCACTTAATGCGCCTTTCTTTTGTCTCACTCGCTCATCATCTTAGGAACCAGTGTACTTCCCACTCCATACGACCTATGCGTACCGCGAGCCGCGATCGGGGAGCTGGCTTGAGGACGGTGAGTTGAGACGCGCGTTCACGTACTACACATGTAGTCTCACTCTAAACTTTCTAAGCTCAGATTTTTGTAGACTAAACTTTATTAAAGTTTAAAAAGGTTTGATATAAACTGTGTTTTCCCCGTATAGCGGTTTCAAGTTCCGGGTTCATTTGCCCAAGAAAACCGCTGCCGTACCTACTGCCGTGACATCGGGCGGTCAACACACAAGGCTGACATCGGGCACCACTTCCATCAACCCTGCGGGTCCGCTACCACCTAGGGTCTACTCCTCCGCTCCTGCGTCCTGCGTATCTTCCGCTACGCGTATAGCCAGGACAGTACTTGACGCGCCTGCCTCTTTAGGACGGAAAATTTTATGACGGGCCTTTTGTACCTACGACCTAATAATTATAAATTAATTTTGAAAGTGTTGTTTTTTTATCTCATATAGTTTATTATAACTCACACGCTTCACTGTAAATAGCACACACCACCAGTCCACACAACCAGTCTTACCAAGGAGTATCGTATTATCCAGTACCTAACTGGGTTATGGAGGTCAGATAGGCAGTCGCTCCATGTAAAATACCGGTATTCAGCTGCATACGTTTAGACGGGAAGTCGACCCGAACATAACACATAACCAAACTCCAAAAAAAAAAAGACTGCTACTTATAAAATTCGTGTGGCAATCTATTTTAAAATGAAAATGAATCGCCGAAATGTATGTACGCACATAACTTCCGAACGACTGCACTAAATTGGATAATTCTTTTTTTTTGTGTTCGGTATTACCTACCGGTTTTGGTTTGTATGAAAGAAAATTTCAAAAATTCGAAAAAAAAAATTGCACCAATGCGAAGCTGGGGCGGGCCGCTAGTTTAATATAATTTGGTAATCGAATTTCATCTCGTCTTATGATATATAACAGTAGATTTACGAGGTGTATCTCATTTCAAAAGCTAAGTACTTTTGTGCCTCAAGATAAGGCCTGTCACCTGCCTTAATTAGCATCAAAGGGTGAAATTATCTCATATCTAGAGTTGGAGGGAATCAGGGAGGAACTCCTCACGACCCTTGTAAATCAGCCAATTGGATTGGATTGCCGAATTTAAGTCAGTGAATTTTGGGGTCCTTTGGACAGACCACTCTGATGGAGAGGTTGTCAGGAAAACGCGCATAGTTTATTAGACAGGTCTATTTTAAGTTGAAAATGTAGTTTTAAAATTAAAGACTAGCTGAGCCACAAATTGGATTTCATGGGTTTCATGTTTTTTGCGCGGAATCTATAATTTTTCTAAAATATGTCCAAATAAACTCCTTATAACATCAGCCATCTGTCAGTGAAATGCGAAGAAACAAACAGACAGATAAAAATACTGATCATAATTTTTTTGTTATAGGTATTGTATTTACTTTTATAAGCATTTAGTGAAAAGCTGTTATTTTGAGATCACAAACAGACACTTCAATTTGATTTATTTGTATAGATGAAGCATATTACACATTTCGCCAGTAGATAATGTTTAAGTCCCGTGTTATAGTGGGCGAGCCTATTGTCATCAACCGGGCACAAATCTAGTCTCCGGGCTGTCGAAGTTAAAACAATTTTCACATTTTAGGTTACACTAAACAAGAATAGTATACAAGTTTTGTCTTCATCTTAGTTTTAACTTTATTCGAAACATTAAGATTGGAATGAAGGTTTGCGGCGCTATCCATCCATGATTTATTCTAATAAGGGCACATTCCACCAAACTTTTATACAAAGAATAGGTAAGTCATATACTGAGAATAAATTTTGAATTTTTGACAATTTTTCTATACTAGAACTGTTAGATGTAATTTTTTTTGTTCCGCGGATAAAAGAAAATCTGACTTTGGTAAAATCAGCCCTAACTAGCTTTTGCCTGCGGCTTCATCCACGTGGATGTCGAAAAATAACATTAAAATACCCTATGCGTTAATCGAGGTTATAAACTATCTGTGTGCCAAATTTCATCCAAATCCGTTCAGCCGTTTTTGCGCCAATCCGGAACATTCTTCGTTACTATTTGATTATATGTTTTATACAATACCTTAAGGCCAAAGCGAACAGGGACCAAGACCAAAGCTAATTAGGTACGTAAAGCTTAATCGCCGCATTACCCATCGAACCCAAAAACCTATTCAATGGTTCACAAAACTATTTTGTCGCTCATTTCGTTCACTCACACCCAACAAAGGTATTATATTCATTTAAATAATATTATTGCTACCCAATAATCGCTGACCGAATGTAATGTTGCAGAAAATCTCATTGAATAATAAATGGGGTATGGTTTTATGTTATATTCGATTTGACCTGACGTTCGAGGGTTTAATGTGAACAGGTTATATTATTCAAACTGTATTGTAAGTACATACTCGTTGATAATTTGAAATACAATTTGAACTAGGCATTATCCTACTAATATTATAAATGTGAAAGTTTAGATGTTTGTTAATCAATCACGCACAAACGGCTGAATGGATTTGGACAAAATTTGGCACACAGATAGTTTATAACCTGGAATCAACCAATCAATCAATAGCCGTGTGATTTTCATAAAACTGAAAACGTAGTTATTCAACGTTTGTGTCACAGTAGGTATACCGCTGTTTGTCTTGTGTACTCAGCACACTTGCCTTATTTAGGGCATTAATCTTAGGTCGGGACTTCGGGAGCAATGTGCTGAGATAAAATAAATAAGAACTCATTTATTCAAGTTAGAGTAAGGATCAGCACGTTTCGATCGTTAAAAATTACAATAGGCAGGTACTTAGATTAAGTATTATGTAAAAAAATATCAAGATTTTTTAAAAAGCGCTTTTTTACGCAAGCTAAACTTAAACTTAAAGCATTTTTTTAAATAAAACAATGTACAGGCACTTTTGAATTGTCAAGGGGTCGGTTAGTCAGACAGATGAAGCTAGTTGCCCATTTCAAAGCGTAGCAGATTTCTATGCAGAAGACTGGCTAAGAGACTCCACCGACATAAAAACACAGAGAAAAAAGTATTAGGGAATCTAAATTCTCGTAAGAGTAGATACGTCGATCTAGGCGGATGGGAACATTACAACCATAAAAAAAGAAGAAACCTTATTCCCGTTGTAAAAACATTTACCAAAAGACCACACCCTGTAAAGACAAACAGGCACCTACAATATCGGTGACTTTCTGAAAGTTACAGCCTCCAGTATTCAACAGGCGTGTTCGTATGTAAAGTTGCATGAATATGGAAGAGGCTACGAAACGTGTAGCGCTCGTAGGCTCGTAGCGCGTAGCACGTAGCCGCCGACGTAGCGGTGAAGTTTGTACTTATTCTCTAGAGAGGAAAGCGGTATGAAAGTGCACGTGTATGTAGAATATTAAAAGTAATTACGCCAAAACATTTAAACAAGAAAGATAAAATTGGATAAGAAAGATTTCAAAACAGAAGAAGGCTACAACAAGGCTCAAGAAAATAGGTGGGTCGTTTAGATGCCAATGTATACGTTTTTATAATAAACTTCCTAGTCACATTCAAGAACTAAGCCTTAATAAATTCAAATATTTTATAAAGCGAAAACTATGCCAGAAAGCCTATTATACTGTAAAAGACTATATTGAGGATAAAAAGGCTTGGGATTGAGCTGCTCCAATAGGTTTAGACAGTAATTGTTGTTTTTATTCTTTCATTTTGCTATTTTACACTTTATTTTTTCAAAATATCTATTTTCTTTAACAATGACATGTACATTTACTGTATAAAGTATTATATTATTTTAATTATTGTGAATGTGAGGACTATGTGGGTCATTGTTTCAGTTTTAATCATAGTCTGGCAGTTTGAGTAGTTTATGCGGCCTACCCAAATGTCCTGTTTTTGGTATTGTTCGTCGAATCGTTGAGCTCCTTAAGTTCTGAGTTGAGCTGCACGGTTCTGACAAATGCGTGCACTGACTGGACAGGTCCATTCAATCTGTGTGGTTATTTCCTCAAAATACCATTTCAGACACCAATCTACATGGTCCTCAAAGATTATGCCCGAATTTTTATATACACGTTGACATTGATGATTTTTACATATGCAATGACATGAATATTTACTTTGTAAAGTATTTTTTATTTTTTTATTTAATTGTTGTGAATGTGAGGACTATGTGGGTCATTTCTTTTTTACTGTTTTCCTTCTTAGTTAGTTTTAATCATGATCTGGCAGTTTGAGTAAATTACGCGGCCTACCCAAATGTCCTTTCTTTGGTATTGTTCGTCGAATCGTTGAGCTCCTCAACTTCTGAGTTGAGTTGCACGATTTTTGACAAATGCGTGCACTGACTGGACAGGTCCGCTCAATCTGTGTGGTTCTTTCCTCAAAAGACCATTTCAGACACCAATCTACATGGTCTTCACATGATCTGACCAAGATTATATCTGGACTTTAAAAGAGACTGTGACCTATGAGTTTGTTTCGGCCTTTCTTCTCAGAATAGTCAGATAGGAAACGCCGACCTCATCTAGTTTAAAAAAAATATGATTGACGTGTAAAAGTGTTTGTACAAACCTACTTACAGAAAATAAATCATTTATCATTTAACAGGGGAACGAGGAGGGGGGGGGGGTAGGGGGAGGACTCAGGGGATCAAACCGGAATAAATAAAAAACAGTGACGACGACCTCTTTAAATAACTGTAATGTTATGAATGTGTTCAATAAAGTTGAATTTTGTACTCTAGAGGAAGTCATTAGAACCGATTTACTAAGCGAAAAAACAAGACCTGACTTTCTGAGAACGATACCACTTAAAAATAAATACATCTTACCAAAATTCAAATGTTACGGGATGAGGGTTGCAGAGTATTAAGTAGCTTTTTATCTTAATAAACTTCCAGAAGACTTGCAAACGTTATACAAAACGTGTTCGAAAACTTATAAGCAAAGCGTTTCCTTACACAAAATTTCTCCTAATGTATGCATGTATTATTTTACCTATAAATTATTAACATTGTTATAAAATTATTGATATGAACGGCTCGCCAACATGCAGATAAACTCTGAAAGGTTTTCGTTGTGTGGCTAAAACAATAATGTGAATAAGGTTAAGTGTTTTAGAAATAAACAAATAAATAATACTTAAATGTTATAGAATATGCATTTTCAGAGATACATTTTGTGATATTGGGGTTTTAGGTAAGATTACAAATGTGTAAAAATGTAATTACATTATAATATTATGTTTGAAAAACTTGTTTATCTATAATAATAGTTCTTTTCTACAACACTACACTTTTATTATCACTGGTCCAGATATTATGACGCTGTTGCAAGTGCCACGATCGCGGATCGAGGGGTGACTTTTATGTATGTGTTTCGACACACACTTAGCTAACTTAAATTCCTTTAACTTGTGTTTATTTCACCGTTGTTCCATGGCTCTCTTCTTCTAACTTTGCTTTTACCAAATATGTTGGGTCGATGACGACCTGAAGACAAATTCCCGTAATTAAAACCTTTCAAAATCTAATCGGAATTTCATCTCAGCGACATTCAATGACGAAAACTTGTCAAAAATGTAGGTAAATTAGAGGTATTTTGACAGATTGAGACTGATATCAGACTGTGAACGTACTCGAAATTATGGGAATTGCCCCTATGATGTCAAAAAGCAATTTATTCCGAGCCCGCATGATAATATTCAACGTCTCAAGCTCGTCTACAATAATAATTGCGACTTGAATTCGAACGTTTTTTAAGTACGAGAATAATTAGGCTTCAGATTTAGCCACGCGTATTTGTCACGTTCATAATGTCTCAAAAGTGAAGGCAGCTTTAAAAAAAACCGTTGTTGCATGTCTGATGAAATAATTTAATTAAAAAGCCTCTTCTCATAACTAACAATGAGTCTATTGTCGTCAGTATCACCTCATCATTTCCGCGAACCGTCATTAACATATTTCAATGAAAGAAAAAAAAAACCCCTGTCCCGCTGCATTTACATGTTGACGCCCACAAAGTTAAACTCCCCCTTAATTCACGACAATACGAAAAATTAAATTTTTAAAGGCCATTGTCGCATCTACAATTCAAATATTTCTTTCTCTCCTTTTGTTTGGCGTACTGAAATAAAATGCTTTGTTTTTTTCGATGTTTTTCTTTGATCCCATTGATATTGTTCTCTTTGAGTTGTCGGCTTCTTAAGGACGTTTGTCGGATAAGACTATAAACCAGTCAAGTATTGTGAGGAGCTGTAAATGCCCATTTTTAGTTAGTAATTTAGTAGAAAATGCTTTTGAAACACTGTTGGATTAGTAAGCAAATCTATTTACTAATCCTAACTAATATTGTAAATGCGAAAGTGTGTCTGTCTGTTACCTCTTCACGCTTAAACCGCTGAACCAATTTAGATGAAATTTGGTATAGAGTTTGAGATATTCCCACGGGATCGAAACTTATACGGGTGAAACCGCGGGGCGCTGCTAGTGTATTGAAAAGTACAGTCCCTTTTCGTATCTGTCTCTGTAACTGCGTTGTCCTTGAAAACTTCACAACGGATTTTGATGCAGTTTCCACCATCAATTTCTTCCGGAAACTTTAAACTCAAGAAATCTTGATGTTTTGTCAAGTAGTAAAAACCGTGAGATGCAGGGGCGGATTCCTAGTAACTTTATAAACCTCTTTTGTTTACCCTGAAGTTCCTTGCAGCTGTGTTAGCTCATCCTATAACTATACTGTTTGTTTTAGTGAAGACATGTTGCGAATTAACAGGACAATTAATGAACATTAGCGACCGTTTAAACTTCTTACATCTTTAGTGGCTCCCTCCCTCTGTCATTGCCAACCATATGACCATTGGAAATAATTAAATGGCAAAAGGTACTACTAGCTTAAGGCCAGTCTGTAATCGGATTTGATAAAATCTTTTTGCATTTATTAGCCCTATTCTTAACGAATATTTACCGGGTATTTATTTACCTACCCTTAGGAGTCAAACAAAAATAAGTAAAAACAAAAATATGACAGTTTTAGTTAAGATATGGTTCAATTTATTAAAACAGTCAGATTCATACTGTAAATAAGTTTTAAAGCAAACTCTATGTCTTTATCCTTTCAGAATACGGCTCTAAACACCCCATTCCCTCTAAGACAGCCATAACATAATAAAAATGACGCATACTAACCTACATGAGCGTTTTATACTGTTTTATTATGCCGTATATTTTGGTCTTATGGCCGGGGAAGTCGGGTTCATGCAATGCAAAGATCCTCGTTTGTTTTGATGTCCTCCTAGAAATCCGGATAACGGTGGGAGTGCCTCTGTATGTGAGTGAAATAAGGTTTTACTTGGAAACTATGTCATTGTCACGTTGACTGGCGGATAATTTAGAGTTGAATTTTGGCTGAATGGGAATGAGGTGTCCTTGCCATAATTTTATTATTGACTGTCACTTTAGTGTAGTTGTTCATTGTGCGACTGCTGAACATTGGCCCCTTTATTCATAAACTTTGCTTAAAGTTAAATAGTGATTAAGTAGCGACTGTTTAACCATACATTTTTGACGATTAAACGTCGCTTAACTTTAATCATCGTTTATAAATAATCCCCTTGGTTGATTCACGTCCACTTGACGTACGCGTATATGTTTAAAATGGCGCTAACTATCGTCAAACCAAAAAAAAACATTGTTTCTAAACTACCATTACACATCCCTTAGTCTTGGATTTGGGTCCCAGGTCGGGCAGTGTTAATAGGTTTTTTTATCAGGATTTTTTTAGTAGCAAGCTGGGGTCTGGATTTGAGCATGGTTGATGGTAAGAGCGTTTACGCCGTACGGCATTTCATACAAACTTTCAAGCCCTTGTTTTTCGAAATGAATAATCCGATTTTAATAAAACTTCATACGCATGAGCAGGATACAAAGGTCTAAAAAGTTACTTAGGAACTATTTCGAAATGTCTTATTTAAAAAAAGATCTCTGTTTCTATGTAAACATTAAAATCCGTCTAATTTGGCTGTAACACTATTTTTCGAAAATGTTCTTAAGTAACTTTTTCGAACTTTGTATCCTGCTTATGCGCATAAAGTTTAATTAAAATCGGTTCATTCATTTCGAAAAACAAGGGCTTGAAAGTTTGTATGAAATGCCGTACGGCGTAAACGCTCTTGGCGAAACGTGGGTCGTTCCCTTCACGGGAACAAGGCGTGATATTTTGTAGTAAAAAGAAGTAACAATAATAGCATGAAGAATCAGTCTATTTTATAAAGACTGATTTGTTTCACCTGTGTTAACAAGGTGGGAAGGATTAAATTAATGTCAGAACTTCAGTAATGATTGAAAAGCTATGAAACAAATGTTTTCTCAACCGACTGTTTGTCGCTCTAGATAATATTATATTTTCTTTGAAATAATACGTAGAAATTGAAGATAATATGGTGTTACAGTCTACTTCACATACTGGAATTTATTTATAAAGGATGATTAAAGCTATGAGAGGTATAAACGTCAACAGTCGCTAAACTTTTATGAATAAAGGGGTAAATTAACAGAGTTTTTGTTCATACTCGTAAGTTGTTATGAAGTGTCAAGCTTGTTAATAATGGATTTTGATTTCAACAGAACTTTGCAGACAATGACATTCGTGTTCTCCTAAGTCTCAAGGGATGGTAGGCAGAGATGGAAGATGTTTACACACATCGCCATTTTTTTATGTTTTACATGTGGCCAAGTGAGGGGCTCATGGCTAAGTAATAACAGCCGAATGGGTCGATCGATCAGGTTAAGGTACGCTTGCCGCGGTTGATCCGTGGATGGGTGACTATCTTTACATGTCAAGACCCCTCCTTGCCTCGGAAAACTCGTTAAGCCGTTCATTCGTCCGTCATTACAGGTCGTCAGAAATCCGAAAGTCTGACAACCAGTCTTACCAAGGGGTATCGTATTAACCAGTAAATGGGTTGTGAACGTCAGTCGCTTCATGTCTTCATGTATTCAGCTGCATCCGGTGAGACTGGAAGCCGACTCCACCATGGTTGGGAAAAGGCTAGGCAGATGATGATGTTTTAATTTTATTCAGTGTGCGAATATTTGGGTTACTCCCTGAGTACCCCGATCCCCGAGGCCCTCGTCCCGGAGAACCTCGAATACGATAAATATGATTACATTTTTTTTCTTTTTTCTATTGTTTTCAACTTGTACGGTCAAGATAAAAAGTGCTTAAATGATTTATTTGAAATTTTGTACAATGTCGAATCATAGGTTTAATAGAGGTAATTACAGTTTGAATAAAATTTATCAAAAATGTTAGAATATTATAAAATCATACTTAATACATAAGAAATCTGGTGGCACAGTAGTGCAGCGAAGCGAAGCGCAAGGGCACCTACAGTACCTACCCTCATAACTTTACTGACATTTCTAGTCTACAAACAAAAATACGAGCCCCCCCCCCCCCCCCCCTCCTCGTACGGTCTAGTATTACCGGAGATTTAACTTATTGTAGTATTGTTGTCGCTACATGATATACCTACGTAGGTATAACATTTTTATCTCACGAAGCGACGCGCGCTTTACTTGTGGTTACCAAGTGTACAAACACGCTATAAGGACAGTAGGTCTCGGTACCCTCCGAGACAATGGTGAAATCGTAAGTGTGTGTGCGTGTGTGTTATGTGCTGACGCTACTCGTCTTCACGCGCATACATTCCCAGCGAGTTTGGACACTTAGTTACCACAAGTAAAGCGCGTCGCTTAGTGAGATAAAAATACTGTTGTCTTTTTTTATATCTTCTAGTTGCTCTTTTAATATTAGCCTGGTATTTTCTACCGGTCGCGGTGTGGTCTATTTTGTACATGGACCGCTATTCCGGCCATATCTGCATATTAAAATTTCACGAGCAGAATAACAGTCTATTAAGAATCTCATTATGCACCATAACGGAACAAAACGGGTAATATTCACAGTTAACTTAACCTGTGGGGTAGTTATGGGTTATTGTAAGCGTTTAGTCATAACATAACGACAGTAATCCTTGATGGGATAGGCACAGATGTATAGTCGGCTCTCATTTCCCCAGATATTATATAAATGTAATAATATCAGTCGAGGCTATTGCTATCAACCATAGCAGACTTCTACTAAGAAATTCCTTAAAACGAAAAATGCAAAGAATTTTAGAATGTACTTAAGTTACTGTCAGAAATCCTTACTAATACCTATTATAAATTCGAAAGTAACTCTGTCTGTCTGTCTATATGTTACTTTTTCACTTCTAAAATACTGAACGGATTAAGATAAAATTTGGCAGACAGATAGATTGCATCCCGGGAAAGGACATAGAATAGTTTTTATCGACATACCTCGCGGGCGAAGCCGCGGGCGGAAGCTAGTATAAAATAAATAAAAATCTTCTCTTATTCTTCTTTTAATTTTTTTCTTCTCGACGGCAATAATGAGCACCTACTATTGAATATATCGACAATTAAATGTTTTGTTTTTTTTTTCAAAATGTTTTTCTTCTTGTCTCATCATCTAATTGGCAGTGCAAGTTTGAGTTTCTAAAAAGCATTATAATTCACATAAAAATTAAGTCAACATCTGCGTTGTAAATTACGAAGTAAATTAATGACATGAAATTGACATGAAATTAATGAAATCTTTTACCCTTTTTTTAATTGCAATTTATTTCGTCAGATCCACAGAAACAACGCATCCAATTTATTTAACGATCTTTAAAACTCTTAATAAACTGCTTAATTAATCACCAATTCTTTAGCGCTGTTTACATAAAAAGTATCCTTTATTTACCCAACTAAGGTTGAAACCGCTTCTCCCCAAAGCCCGATTCTCTAATTATTCAAGTTAATTGAAGTTTTGTCGGGACCCCATCTCGCTCGGAGAGTTATACGCCCATTCGGTCCCTAATTCGTTGCTAAATTAAAAAATACTTGTGAAATTAAACCTGGAATGAGTGTGTGAGGGAGGTTTGAAATTGACGAGGAAATCGGTTGTTATGGTCTGAGCATGCTATGCGGAGGAATGAGGAACATTTTTGTAAGTTTTGGTATGTGTGAGTTTTGGTACTGTGTAAACCTATGGATGGTATGAATGTGGATACATTCATACTATCCACAGGTTTACACAGTGGGCGCGAGGTACACGCTCAAGTGCGCGTGCTTTGCGATAGTGACTGTAGAGAAAATTAATGAAGGCGCATCGCAGTGACTGCGACGCGACTTGAGGAGCGCCGTACAGAAACAGGTGACGTGTGTGTCGCTTGACGCAAGTCGCATCCCTCAGGCTCGTGAACGGGGGCCCTTCAGCTACGGTTGTATCTTTGCTTATGCGTACAAAGTTTCATTAAAATCGGCTCATTCATTTCGAAAAACAAGGGCTTGAAAGTTTGTATGAAATGCCGTACGTCGTAAACGCTCTTAAAAAATAAATTGGCTTTCCATACATTTTTACATATATTGAGGTATTGCACTTTTCTATGAAAGAGCTGGAAAAGTTTCTACTTTTTCTAGAATCATGTTGTGCTGAATTCATGGTTACAGTTTGCCCGTCGAAGTTCCTGGCGGGTCCTGCTGTATACCTGCATGACATGTGTTGGCATGTAAATAAAAAAGATTTGTTGTCGGAACATGTTCCTACTTGGTTTTTCTTTTTTGTGAATATTTTTCGTTGTCTTTTTTTTTTTCAGGACATTAATTTGATTGATGACAGACATTTTCCCTGTTTTTTATGATTATGATGTTATGATTGAATATGTTTTTTTTTCTTTTTTTGTTTAATTATTGGTGTAGGGACGTGTTTCCTGTTTTAATGTTAGGTAGGATATTGACTGGAATGATAAAACGGGTCGGGTTAAATTTGGCTTTTATTTGACTGTATTTTGCCTTGTTATTTTGGTAACTAGGTACGTGTGCTAAGTACTTACACTACGTAAATTTTACCTTTTGAAAACATTTTCTTAGGTCCGGAACTCCTACGATTTCATTCATTTAATAAAAATAATAAAGTTTACGTTTGTGAAATCTTTGGTATAAAAATACAAAGGCTTTATTTATTTGTAATAATTGTAACAATGTTGTAGTGGAGTTTTCTTTAGAAGTAACATACCTACTCCAACTATTACTACTTTTTTATGAAATGAATGTACGTTGCGTAGTTTCATGTGGAAATAATTTACTTTGCATCGTAGCATCAAGCTTCATTGCCCTGGGGGGGAGTGAGTAGGTAATATCGCAGGTACAAACAACCACACGCGTATCGTTTGAAAGCACATGTCAATGACCGGGCTCCTATTGTGTATAAAGGTTTGTAAACGTTAGGAACATGGGAGTGACAGCTTGCATTGAGAAGAGGTATTTTTTAAAATGAAGAAATTATAAGTTACCACGCTCGGCATGAGTAGTTAAGGCATTGACTGCCAACGCGGTCACCGGTGACCGCGAACAATAGATTTTCTATTGTGTCTGTTGTCAACGTGTTAAACAAAATGTAAATTGATAAAATTAGTTAGATGCATGGAATCATATTCCCATATTTAAAACAATATTTTACGCGAACTTTTATTTGCTTCAAATGTTATGGAAACATTAGGCTTTAGAACAACGAAAAGAGTCCTTCGTTTTCAGAAGTTACAAATTCCTTCCTCAGTTCTGTTTATGCTCCACGTCTTTATCCCATAAAAACCAAACAGCCAAAATACAAAAAAAATAAAACCAATTATAGGCACTTTTGAATTGTTAAGGGATCTGTCAGTCAGAAATATGAAGCTAGTTGCCCATTCCCAAGCGTAGTAGGTACCTATGGAGCAAGAAACTATTAAAAAAATAATCAGGTTATAATGTTTCCACTCCTAGGACACAGGTCTTCTCTCGGTGTTTTTGTTTCTAAGTCGCGGCCGTTAGACTGGGCGAAAAGAATACTCCAGAAATATTCATAAGTGCTCAAACAGCGAAATAAGTAACATTCAGGTCATCTGTCGCTAAATAAAGACGATCTTCTTTACGAACATTAACTGGAGCTCGTTTAGTTTCAACAAATATTGCGACAACAAGACAAACATTCAACCCATTAAGCCGAAACATTCTCTTCTAATTAAAAGGCTTTAATCTTGAGGGCAAAAGAGGAACAAGCGTGAGGACATCACTTAAAGGGCGAGCAGACGAGCAACTAACCGGAGCAACTATTAACTGCTTGAAAAAGCAAATAGGCCATTTAAGCGTTATTCTTTATCATCAATCATCATCATCATCCTCCTGCCCTTGTCTCATGATACTTGGGATCGGAGCACCACGTTTTATACGTTTATTCTCCCCTGTCAACCGCCACGTTATCATTCACTCCCTTCTATTTCAAATTATTCGTCACACACACAATCCATCCTTTGTTTGGCCTTCTTTCTCTATCCATCAACATTTATATTCATCATTATTTTAGTCGCATGCGGAACGCTAAACAAAATTATAGTCTGATCGAGTACAGATGACAATTGTCGGAGTTAAAGATAGAACGGGTTGAATTCAGAAGAACTGCTAAAAACGTGTGCAGTGCTAGTTTTTTGAAGTCAGTTGGAAATCTTGCACCAATTGCCGGGCTCACATTAGAAGTAGTTGCATTGCTGAATCGATTGAGCAACAACTAATAGATCAGAGGTAAGAAAACTGGCTGACAGAAGAAAATATGGATGGATTGAGTGAAAGTTTACATGTCTGTAAGTGAACACAGTCATAATGATAAAGATGTATTTAAAAGAATAAGACTATTGTTGAAGACTACTGGAAATAACTTGGGACTAGGGCAGGAGAATAATGATGATGATGTGATAAATATTAACCAGTGTAGCAATTATACAATCGAAATTTCCGAAATTATTCTAAATAAAATTAACACTTTGCGGGACACTACCCTCTCACAGAGAGGAGGCCTGTGTCCCAGCAGTGGGAACATTATAGGCTGATTATGAATGATGATTATGAAACGCCCCCGGAAGTAATAACAATAAAACTTATATTGTGTCTCGTTGTCCTTAGCGACTTGATGCGCCACAGTCTTCTGCAACAAATTGTCGCTCTTAAAGTTGCCCGTGTGCAAGTTTAGGCCTTATTTACATTGCTAATTGTCAAGTTTCGTTTTATGCAATCTCTTATTCAAATCCTCAACTGTGTTCAGTTGGATTAATGAGAAAGTTAATTAAGTACGTGGATTGATGGCTAAGTGGGGTAAGTTCGTTTATTGGGCTTGTCATTTGTTCATTCTTTAAAGTTCATTCTTTTTGGTTTTTTCCTTTTTCTTCACCTAAGGCGGTTTCTTCATGGTTTTACCAAAAAAAAAAAACAAATTAAGTAAACAAACCGTATCACTTTTTATAAATAACACAGTATCTAAGTAAAATTATCTAATTACCCACCCTCTTGATGTAACATTTATAAATTACTAGCATTTGGTCGGAAATTGTCGGGGCAACATTTATTTTTCTTCAATACTTCTCTATCAGTCGTCATCTCGGTAGTCACCCCCTTTCTAGCCATATCATCTTTCACACAGTCGATCCATCGTTTCTTTGGTCTTCTTATAGCCATCTGCAGCATTCTTACTCAAAATTGTCCTCACGACATTTTCCCTATAATAATAAGCCTCCGAAAGCCATAGATATTATATATGACAGTACTTGCAACATTCAATTAAGATCTTGACAGTATCGAACTCAACCGTCCATATTGTCAACATAACATAACATAACATAATTAGCCTATAATGTTCCCACTGCTGGGACACAGGCCTCCTCTCTGTGAGAGGGAGTGGGCAGTAATCCACCACGCGGGCCCAGTGCGGGTTGGTAGATGTCACATATCTTCGAATTTTTGGTTCTAGGACATGCCGGTTTCCTCACGATGTTTTCCTTCACCGTTTTCAGATATTGTCAACAAAACAATTAAATTGAATCAAGCATCAACCTTGTGCGCATGTCTATGCATTAATTATTACCAAATAATCAAGTGTGTGTTGAGCTCTAATATACAATACTGTTGAGCTCAAAGATAGTACTATAGAGCTCTATATATTCTATAGGATCCTCAATGTCTATTAAGATATTAGTGGCAAGGTGTTTGAACAGCAAATTAATTGATATAATGTAGCTTGGACATGATATGGAGCTTACACAAACTGGTATAAATTACTTAAAGGTGTTTTGGGAAACTTCTTAACAATATAGTCTGTATTTTTTTGTTTTTTTTTTTTCAACACAGTCTGTATTTTTTTGAGATCAGCCACGAATAAATTAACACTGTTAAACATGAACTTCTTTTTTTAATTACTGCCAAGATTATTGTTATAAGCTTGTATAATATTAGTATGATGTTTTAAATAGTTTTCATGTAAATAAGTTGTACATGTTATTTGTTGACAAAAATAAATAACTTTTTTTAAGAGAGTATTCACTCTTAAAAAAAGTTATTTATTCTTGTTATTATTATACATGAACCCCTAAATATTGCTTAACTTTAATCATCGTTTATAAATAAACCCCTTAGGTATTTAAACAGTTGATTTATGTCAAATTTCCGTAGGAAATTTGACATAAATCAACTGTTTAAATCTAACCGATGGTTTGAATGTTGGTGAACTCAGGCCTTAGGGCCGGTTGTTTAAAATGGTTGGTTAACGTAACATGACTATGTCAAATATTAATGAGTACTTAATCTTAATTATGTGACGAAACTCAAGGCCATAATTTTGTGATTGTAATTTGAAACAACGCTTTTTTTGGTTGGACGATAGTTAGCGCCATTTTTGTTTTGACGCAGGTATACGTGTGCGTCAAGTGGAAGTGAAACAACCCGCCCTAAATCACAATCTGTTACCATCATGCTTTACTTAAAAGATTGATGATTGCAACAGATTGCCAGAAAGTAACTTTACATTCACAAGAAGAAAGCTGTGTCGTTGGTCTATTGATCGCAAACGCTACTAGAGAGCATGAGGTCCTGACTTCGATTATCAGGTCAGGTTGAGTTTTCACATCAAGAATTACGGAGTATCAGCCCGGAGTCTGGAATTTGTGCCCGGTTGATGGTTATAGGTTTGCACTTTTACATGGGACTGAAACATAAGTGGAGAAACGTGGGTGTATTATAGGTAGACTTCTGCCGAACCCTTCAGGAAAACGAGGCGTGATGTGAAAATAAGGGGATCCCTATTTTAACAGAATTCATTTTAAGGATTAGGTTTTTCTTGCCAAGGTTGTCGCAAAAATTACCCAGTCACCTTTTTTAAAGTCCTCCAGACCGTATTTCTGCAACGGCCAATCCCAACGGAGACTAGCCTTCGGTGCGGGAGATATTATTAAGGTTGACTGGTAAAAATTGCCTCAGTCCGCCTTTGTACAGTACTTTTTTTTACTTGAGCATAAAGTTTTAATAAATAAATAAATATTATAGTGCACAAGTGTGCACGCAGACACAGGTGCACTCCCTCTTCCCTCACTCTCATAGTCCGATGAGACAGCAATCCTGACTCGACCGGAGAGAGATCTGGCGCAGGGGCAACGGCTTAACATGCTTTCCGAGGCACGGGGGTATTACACTGCCAAATTCCAAACTCCGGGCTGTTACTAAGAAATTCCTCATGGAAAACTCATTATCACTGCCCGACCCGGAAATCGAACCCAGGACCCCGCCCTCAGCAGTCGTGCTTGCGACCACGAGACCAACGGGGCTGTCATCTTTTAATATGTATATGTAAGTCGTCAACTGAATTTAAGTCCCATTTCGTGGTTGTCTCACGATTCCTCTGTGCTGTCCAAGATTTCCTACAGCGAATTTGTTTCTACTCCAATTCGGATTTCATTTGTTTCGTGCAATAAAAATAGAATTAAAGTTGTATGGTTGCTTGACCTGGAAGAATCTTATACTAAGATACCCATCTGTGTCTTTGTACAAGATTCTTAGGTACAGTTGTGCTTTATTATAAAACTGTTTTTAATCCGTGATTCGTACCCCCTCAGAATCAATAAGAACGAATGTATGTATGAGATAATAAATTATCTTAATTTTTTTGGTGATTTTTTCCCATGTTTTAATAGTATAACTAACCCGACTTTATTTTATTTATAAGGTTTATACAAAGACCCTTCATGATGCTGCCATTTATGTATTCTTTACATCAAACTAAGTAACTTTGTGGATCGTGGGAATATTTACAGAAAAGTTATAAACATATAAAACTTGTTTTCGTAAAAAAACATTTAAAAAAGTTGGAACTTTGATCTTCAATATCTTCGTAACCAGAAGGTTCCCAGGTATGGTCCAGTACAAATAAAGTATCATAATAACGGGAAGAACAAGTGACTCTCGGCTACGTTAAGGGTATTTTTACACTCTGTATACAGATATAAGACTGCGACGAACACTACAAGTGAACCGACGCCTTAGTATATACATTATATAATCCTTTTTATAAGAACTTTTCAAACATAATTATGTATATATTTATAGGATAAATAGCTGAGTAACCTGTCTTTGTAATTTATATAACAATGAACTTAGAGGGCAATGAACTATAAATAATTCCATTTTGTTTGTTGTGTTCGAAAGAGGAAAGCTTTTCCTTAACTCACTTAATTCGTAAGTTTTCCACGTAGCCGCGTACATCTATCAAGCTTACTTTCTTTGAAAAATAAACTTCTACTCAATCTTAAGTAACAGCTCTACACAATAATTTGTCAATTTCACTTTGAGACTTTCCCCGAATTCCGTCTTTCGAATTGGGTCAGTTCGGAACTGATATAACGCGTCGCTCCAACGGCCTCAGAATCCCTATTGTCCTTCATTTCAAGCTGGTAGCTTTGTGTCAGCCTCATCCTTATTAAACAGCTGAATATAGACCACGTATTCATGAACTGGTTTTCGATTCAGGCCTGTTCTGAAATCCTTTTGATTTAACATACATAACAAAACGTAACGACAGTGTATTTTCTCTCGCGTTTCGTATTTGGTAAACAAACACGGTACCTAGATACTAATAATTTATGAACGTCTTGATATTCGTCAAAAAATATCTAAGAAGATTTTTTTTCCTTAGGACGAGACGTTGGATGGAACATATCGTTATCTTAAAGTGTTTATCTTTCTAATACATCTTTGCCTTTAACTAACTGTAGTCATACAATTTACTTCAATATTTGACGTTTAACGTCGTCGTTTCTCAATACGAGCTTCGGAATAACATACAACAGGGTAATATTCACACAAGATTATGTATTTCTAGCGATTGCAGATAATGCAGTACGATCGGATAGGATTGTACAATAGGTCCATTGTGTTGTGTAGATACAGTGCAATAATGATATAGATTACGGATCAATTATAGTGGGTATCTAACATTTGATGCCATGAAAACTGTTCAACTATTGTAGTAGTAACAAAGCATTTAAATTTAAATTATCTGTTGAAGAGTTTTTGAAAAATGATAATAGGGGGCACTATTATCAAAAGCGCCATTTTTTCTAAATCATAATATTAGTTTTAGCATTGATACGATTCACCCGCGTCATCTGGAAATATGACGGCTGGTAATTCGATTGTTGGAAAAATATGGTTTTACAAATCCAATAATTCAGAAGTTTTCATATTTAACGAAGTTTAACAATGTTTCATTTCAGCTAATACAAAATAATCAGCTCTCCCATACATTTGGGTCGAGTGATTGAAGTTTTGTGGGAACTGCTGATTATTTTTTAGCGATTACGTGGTTGTTCCCATAGAGAAAGATGTTCAGTTAGTTGACCTGTACCACACCCATAAATATGAGCACACCTTTCTGATACATGCTGTATAAGAATTTCGTTAGATTGGTTTTTATCACGCTTGATTGCAAACGAAAGTTTCAGATAACTATGTTTGATCAACAAACAAGGGGAAAGAAAATGAAAGAATAGTAGATTGTTTGCCAAGGGAGCAAACAACTATTTTGAAGGCGACAGTGTTTCTTTGAATCCTGAGCGCAGCGAGGGAGTCAAAGAAACGCTCGTGCGCGTGTCGTGAGTACTCGTGAGCGTGTTTGTACACTTGGTTACCACAAGAAAAGCTCGCGTCACTTTGTGATGTAAAAATACTATAAACAAAATAATTTTAGTTACTTGGTTGTCCATACGTTGTAGACAAAACGCAGTAGGTACCAATCTAAGATATAGATAATTATCAAATTATGTAGTGGTAGCACTTAAGCTTCTACAAACACGAAGTAGAGATGAGCATTATTAAACACTTTCCACCCATCTACGAAAACGTGTTAACAAAATAGAAACAACATTAATTTCTCAGTGGTTTATTTACACACAAACTCCGTTCGCCCGGTCCGTTTTAGCAATAAATCGGTAATAGTGTCAGCCGTTTATAGCGATGCAAAGATACTTTTCCGAGCAAATCTAAAAATACTTTATAGGCTGCTAAAGCGTCACATCCTACGTTCTTCCCGTTGAGCACCAATAAATCTCAATGTATGCCTAGACAAGGAAATTGAGTCATCGAAAATGCAGTCCAAACGATCGACTCAGGTACCTATTCCGTGCTCCAACGAATGTCAATAAATTCTCAATAGACACCCGCGAACGTAGTGCCACTCGTTCATGATAAATGGCCTCTTAAGGCCATTTTATATGCCATTAACCCTCGGTACCAGTGTTCGAACATTCTTAGACCTCGTAACGACATTTTTGAATATATTGCTTATTTAATAATGTAAAATTGTTTTATGCCCATAAATTTTGTTGTGATTTATGTAGGAGTGGGGCGAAGGCCTAAAGTAAATGACGCGGCAAATTGGTGCTTGCGTGAAGTGAACTGGGTATCAAAATAAATGTGAGCCCTAAAGCTCGTTATTTAGCTCCTAATTTATTGCTAGCGTTATATTGGTGGAGCCAACATTCCAATAAATCGATAGAAAGGAGTTTAAATTAACATCCTTACGCAGGTGGGTAGTCTCTTTATTGATGACATGACATTTTTTTTTTTTTTTTTTTTTTTTAAGGATGGGAAATCATCCAATGACCCCTCCCGCTCTGGGTGGAGCGGAAGGGAGTGTCAGACTCTTACTGACTAAAACCCATCCGTGTTCCTTCCTTAGCCCTTTATGTTCCGGGGCAGCGGTAACCCTTTCGGACAATCCCGCTGCCCCGGCAGGCTTCGGCCCTAACGGGCCCCTCCATGTCTGCTGACATCTCTTTGAGGCGCGCGTGGAACACATACGCGCCGTCCGGCACGGGCCTGGTCCTGATCGGACGGCGAGCTACCCATTACTCGCCGTCCGCAGGCCCGCGCCTACGGTGGCCGGCGGAAAATTTCAGCACCCGGCAGTAAATATGGCACATTGATTTTTAGAAAAAAATCAGCATTGCAATCACTCTACTGTGTGACAGAGGCGAAGCGATTGTAAACTCGTTTTGCCATATTAAAACCCGGGTAGGTAGGTACCCATACATACCCGTATACATGAGTAAATAGGTCTGTACTTTATACATTACTTTTAGTACAGTAGTTTTATCTCACGAAGCGACACGCGCTTTACTTGTGGTAACCCAGTGTACAAACACGCTGTGAATATGTGCGTGAATACGAGTAGCGTCAGCACATAATTCACACACACGTACTTCCGACTTTGTCATTGTCTGGGATGGTACACCGAGCACAGCATGTTTGTGTTTTCGTGAGATAAAAATACTATAATTGAGTGATGGGTAGACATCATCTGCTCAATTTTCTCCATCGGAAATCTTAGTTTATATTGGAGGTAGGTACTGTAAAGGTTGTCTGCAAAAGTCGACCTTATGTTGTGCAGCAGAAAAATAACTATGGTTGCATTCGAACCTTGAAGCGAATTTAGAATGAGCTTTAAAATTATTTGTAGTTGGTATTTTGTTTCGAAAAACAGTGACAGCATAGGGGCATTGATGTACCTATAAACTCTCGCTTGGATGTTATAATAATTATAAAGTTGTATCAATTGATCGCATCCACTCTATACTCATTACAATACCGTTATCTGCTAATGACATAATTATTAAAGTAATTGGCGTTATTAAACTTTATAATTACCACACGCCAGGTGGCCTATTGCTGAGGGCTGTAAGTACTTTTGATTTTTGTACTAAACTTTTATAGCCTAAAAAGCAAGAATAATAATTAACGAGATACTGGGATATTTTTAAGGGCTAGCTAAACTCCGCACGCACATATAACCACGATAAAATAAAAAAAATAAGAAGATTTGGTGTTTTTTTGAAGCATGACTTGAGAAAAACTTTTTTCTTATGCTTTACGTGTTTATATAGGTATCAACACCAATCATGTTTGTGAAGTTTAGACAACCCAAAAACTGATATTTCAAGTGACTACAATAAATGCCGTCGAAGACGCCAAAAAAAAAACATCAAAAATGATTTCTTTTTTGTTTTATCTAGTTAAGATGTCGATACCCATCGCGCCCGCGGAGTTTAGCTAGCTAATTAAATTTTACCCTGTATTAGCAAACTTGTTGTATAAAAGATTAGGTAACCGTAGCGAAAGGCTACATACCTCCTTGAAACAAAACTTACACTACAGTCCAGAAGGCCAATTCTCGTAATTTAAAACGTTCAAAATCTAGTCGCAGTCTCATCTCGGCGACAAACAAATGTCAAAAACTTGTCAAAATGTAGGGAAATTTGAAGTATTTTTTGACAGATTGAGACTGAGATCAGACTGTGAACGTTCTTAAAATTACGAGAATTGCCCCTCAGATACTATTTGCCCGTTAAGAAATCCAAGCGCAAAGTTTCAACTTTAAAACTAGCAGTGGTAAGTCAGCTTGCGATTGGATTCGGTAACGACTGTTCAAGTTGGTGTTAGCTACTACAAAGTTACAAACTACAGTGCTAACCGCGATATGTGGTTAGTGCCAGTAGTCGTGAACAGGTGACCGCCAACGAATGAATAGTATAATGTAGGTACTTATAGGTACAGAACTTTGTGGGTGTATTTCATTCAATTGCTATTTAGGGTATGTTTATAGAGTTTAGAACCTGCTAAATAGATAGTATATTTTTGATTGGAACACTATCTAAGCTCTGATTTTTAACAAATTGAAGGACCCTGAACGAGACAATAAAATTTAAAAGATAACATTACAATAAAAGTTTAATTGTTTCGTCGAGGGGCGTTAGGTGTCCTGCAAAGTGTGTAAATTTGCTGCTTATTTGGATGAATTTTTCGACGCTATATTTTAATTTGTGTATACGATTTCATTTTGTTATTTTTATTAATTAATTAGGTATTAGTTATTATTTGCTTACCTAGGTACTTATTATTTTAATTAATCTTTTGATTTGATAATTAAATAATTTAAATTTGATACAATAAAATGACAGCTTTTTTTGTCAACAACACATTGTTTAGTTTAAATTAGCTGTAATTTTGGTCTAGCGAATAAAAAATCTGATATTTGCCGGTTTTAAAATTGGTTTGCAAGAAGTTATAATCAACATTAGTTAACTTAAACTTAACCAGAAGGGGTAAAACAGGTACCTACTTTTAATCTCATGAATTTTCCTTTTCTTCACTTTTCTTGTTTTTAGGGTTCCGTACCTCAAAAGGAAAAAACGGAGCCGTATTTTTTTTCTTTCTTTTCTTCCTATGTTTATTCATAGTTCAAAAATCATTTCCTGGAATAACTTCTTTTGACAAAATAGCCAAACTAAAAAATGTCCACCATGATCAATTTGTATACAGCAACAGTAAAATATAGCCGCCACTCGCAAATATAGCCAATGTTTCCAATCCATGGCCCCCACTCAATAGCCTCGGGCCTTTTTGTCAAAATGATTTTTCGAACCACTATAAACAAGCGTGGAACATTGTTGCTGAAATTCCTACTAAATGGATTCATGTGGTCTGGATTTTATTTGACGATTTAGTTTCACTAGAGTGCATTTCTAAAGGACTCTCCACACGGTACGCGATATTTTTCAGTTTCAAAGGAATAATATTTTAGGTTTTTTATTTTGTTGGTTCTTTTGTTGGAATGTGGTTTTTATTCGTTGGATGAAAGAGAAAATGCTTTGTCGGTTAAGTTGAAAAAAAAAATAATAACAAATCTTGTACAGTCACGAGTACCTTACGCTTACGTAAAGTTCAAAAGCAATTTGCTCGCGACATAACGATTACAACTTTGTGAAAATACCTATTTCATAATAAATAAAAACATTTTAATAAAAAAAAAACACATTTATGTATGGTCACCCATCCACACACCAACCACGGCAAGTATAGCTTTCCTTGATCGATCGATCCGTGCGGCTGTTATTACTTAGCCACAAGCCCCTTCCATTAAAATAATAGTATGGTAAGTAACACCATAAAAATCCTATCAATACTTTAGGAAAAAATCGCTTTTGAATCTTGCGTATATCATCATCTGCCTAGCCTTTTCCCGACTATGTTGAGGTCGGCTTCCAGTCTAACCAGATGAATCTTGCGTATATGAGTAACGTATTTACTTTCATGACGAGTAAGCATTTAAAGGATATAACCAAAATTGGTTTGTGGGTAGACAACGTAGATAATTAGGAAAAAAAAGAAAACATTTTGGAAAATTTTAATCATCTTAAAAGAAGGTAAGTACCGTTATCATTCAAAAATATAGTACAATGATTAATGAAGCCGACATTATTAAACTTTATAAATACCACAAGTCTGGCATACTGCTGAGGGCATTGCCATGACAAGGAGGCCACGCGTGCAAATTGGTGTATAAATAAGTCCCCTAGTGTTACGAATACTACCCTAGAGGTAGAGAGACACACACAACTTTGTATATAAGTAACATGTAGGTAATTGAAACTGTTTCAGTAATATGTAGGAGGATAGAACTTAGGTTCCTCGGAAAATTACTATTTTGCTAAGTGGTTTGTTTCCGTAATATCTACGTGGAGATATAGAAGTTACGGTTCTTCTAGAGCTAGACATACATCTAGGACTTGAAATACCGGTATTTTTGTTTCCCGTGTGGCCTTGGTGTGATACCGGTACCAGAGTAGTACCTGTACTATTGGTACCGGTACCAGAGTAGTACCTGTACTATTGGTACCGGTTCCAGACGTAGTACCTATACTATTGGTACCGGTACCAGAGTAGTACCTGTACTATTGGTACCGGTTCCAGACGTAGTACCTGTACTATTGGTACCGGTTCCAGACGTAGTACCTGTACTATTGGTACCGGTTCCAGACGTAGTACCTGTACTATTGGTATTTCTAATTAGTACCCATGGGTACTGTACCGGTACCAAACAAGGAGGTGTCCAAACTGGGGCGTATCGTCGCATGCCTTTTTAAACATTAAGATGAAGAGAAGTAGATATTTATATTTTAGGAGCTCGTGGATAAATAATAACAGCTGCAGGCGTCGATCGTCGTCCGTGGCTAGGTGACCATCTTTACCTACATACCGAGACCCGGAAAGCAAGTTAAGCTGTTGGTCCTGGCTGTCATTCGTGGATCTTTGACTGTCGTTAAGGGTAGTCAGAAGCCCGAAAGTCCGACAAACAGTATTACCAAAGGGTATCGTGTTACCCAGTAACTGGGTTGACCTCTGATTTTGCAGCACTGTCCAAATCACAGTGATCATTATTCTGTTTCTAATAAGGTTGCTGTTGGGTTGCTGCCATTAACAAGTCTGTCAAGAACATTGTGATCTTTATTCTCGTCAGCATTAGGTTGCTGTTCGGTTACTGCTGCGAGAGGTAAAATAACTGCGAAAAGACGATTTATAGACTGTAGACAGCGACTGCGGATAAAACAATGAAAGACATTGTTTAGAGCATGCCGCGAGTCACTGCGACGCGACTTGGGTGGCAACGGATGGAAACAGATGACGCGCGCGTTTTGGTTGACGCAAGTCGCATAGCTCGAGTTTCAAAAACCATATAAATTAAGCATTGCTCTCTCCTTGTCCTCAGTAATAGACTGCGTGGTCTCCGGCTGGGGTCCGTGGTCGGACTGCGACACAAACTGCGGCTCAGGCAGCATGGTGCGAAGCCGGCGAGTGGTCCAGGCCCCTGCACACGGTGGTCGCCATTGTTCATCGTTGGTGCAGCGACGAGCCTGCCAGGAGCATCGGGGGTGCTCCGCTGACAGCGATGTTCCTTTGAGAGGTGAGGGTTCATATTTTATTAGCTTTTGCTCGCAGATTTGCTCCCGTGGAGATTGAAAATTATCCCACGGTAACGTGCTACTGGTACAATAAGGATCCTAACTGTGTCATAAACGTCTTGGACCTAATTGGTTAGGTTGCCTAATTTTATCCAAATCTGTTCAGTCGTGAAAAGGTTCAGACAGAGTAGAGTTAATTTCGCATTTTCGGATTGTACTCGCGATCCGACCTTGCTTCGCACGGGGGCAATGTACTGATGTCACGGGGGTAATGGACATGTCGAAATATCAAGATTTCTGTGCTATATTTGTCTATGTTGAACATAAATATACTTATACACTTAAACCTTCTGGAATAAATTCTTTAAAATTATGGTGAAATAAGTATCAAAATACATTGTGCAGTTTAGATGAATTAAACGGTCACAGACAGAAATGTGAAACGACTTTTCTATATACTATTTATAGATAATATATTAAACAAGAAAGGGTGACCCCCTTTCCTGTATAATATATTATCTATGTATAATATATTATCTACCGATCTGATGATTAATCCTACTATCCTACTAATATATTATTGTAAACGCGAAAGTTTGTGAGGATGGATGGATGGATGGATGTTTGTTACTCGTTCCCGCAAAAACTACTGAACGGATTTAGATGAAATTTGGCACACAGATAGTTTATAACCAAAAAAACTTATGCGAATGAAACCGTGCGGCGCTGCTAGTAGAGAAATATGGAGGAAAATGACAGGTTGGGCTTACCCCAAATAAATTGAGATTAAGGTAAGAGAATTATTATAGTAGATAAAGAAGACTTGTAATCAGAGGGATCAAAAACATTGAGCACTCATTTTAAAACAGGATTACCACCAGCGAGAGATTTCACATTCGTGTTTACGTGACCATTCAAAAGTCAATGTGAAAGCTTTAATGGTTTGGATCTGTAGCACTTTGTGATGCTGACCTTTAGAGAAACATTTTTCTGTGGGTGTAAGCACTCATTGTTATTGGCCAATCCACTCATTGTTAATGGTATTGGCCAAATCAATAGTATGCAATTTTTATCAGATGTCCATGCAAGCTGCAAGTTGTACCTACTTTGATGAAGAATACGTGAATATTTCGTGATAATTGTAATATTTGCTTCACCATTTTTTACAAACCCTAGACCGAATCTTCCTGTTAATTGATACTTCACTAAAGTTAAAACTATGTAACTCACACATGGTCTTCAAGCAAAAATAGACCTTGACGTTTTATGAGTATATAGCAAGTGAAATTCAACCTTTGGGCTGAAAAGCAATATCAAGGTCCATTATACGTACCCGGTTAGGATCTGAAAGTATTGTCGTAAGCTCAGTTCTTTTCTTGTTAAAGTCTTTTATAAATAATTTTAAACGATATTTTTCTACAGATGAGACTGCTATGCTCTTACCCGGAGGCCTGTCAGTGAGTCGCCACTCCAACGAAACTGTGGACATCCGCAAGAACCTGCGTCTGCGCAATCCTGACGACCCTGAATCTAACTCACATAGAGAGTAAGTATTAAATAAAACAATTTGATACACTTGTAGGGACAGCACCGCATGCACAATATTGGTTATGCGGTTGCTGTTGTTACAAACGAACTGCTGAAATGTGTGGTGAGTACCACACATTTCAGCAGTTGAAACACGAGCAACTTGAAACTGCCCTGCAAATGATTATGTACATTCTTGTTAGGACCTCGAATGGTCTGTAAGCAAAAAACCACCCTCTCATTACAAAATTTTATATCCAATATTAGTAGGTACGCCTAATTCGTAAGCGTCTTAAAATTCCATAGCAAGATAGATTTTCATAAAACTCCCTAAGCGCGTCAAACGGAAGAATCAAGTTTATTTTATACCTAAATACGATCAATGTGGCGGAAGCAGATAGAAAATAATTATACTAAAAAAACACAAACGGTTTACGCAATTATGAATGGATCGATAGACTTTTAAAGGTTTAGAATGGCAGCCCAGGAATTTTTTTAATAGATTATCTAGGGCATCGTCACTAAACCGAATAATTTATGACCCAAAAGGACCAGATTAAATAATAAATTATTTTTAAAAATTGCAAATTAAAAGTAAAACGTTGTTAATTTCAAAATATGTTATGATGAATAAAACAATGTTTTATCTCTAACCCCTTTGTTCTTCAAAAATGAATAAACAAAACACGGTGTGTGATTGAAAACATCCGTTTTGTGATTTAAAATAAATTACTTTTATTACTTACAATGTTATTTATTTTATGTGAAGGACCGTCCACGTATACAATTTTTGATTTTCTTGTCAAAAGAACTCTGTTTAAATATTCATTGAAATGGCGATAAGGACAATCATAGCGAAAGTGATCTATGTAAGTAACTCGTGAAGTTATTTATAAAAGTTTGAAAACAAGACCTTTTTTATAAATATATTACTTTGAAGACACTGTCTAGCTAGATCAGAGGTAACAAATTGGATTTTCTATACGGCCATCTGCAAAATCAAAGATGCTGTGGGCCAGAAAATCATAAGTAAATCGTGTTGATCCAAGCATTACTTTATGCATTCAAAATTGAGTCGTATTGCCTTAATTTTCTTTGGCTCAATCGGCGGTCACTATGGCAAAATAAATAATTCTTGAAAAAAAAAAAACCTATAATAAAATTTACTGAAATCGATTCAGTAGTCAATTATGAACAAACTACTTTGAGGACTTGCGTTTATTTTGTTATACTACGCTTGGACAGGAATGGCCTGCGCCTGATGACGAGGACTATCACGGGACACTGCCCGCTAAAGAAACACTTACACACAATAGACATAACGGACAGTCCCCTTGCAGAGCTTGCGAGGCAACAGTGCCGCATGTGGTTTTTAAGTGCACATGCGTCACCCAGATTAGGTCAGAAACCCTCGAGATACTCAGATCTTACACATATGTTCTCAACCAGCCAAGAGACGTGATCAGCTTCAGGAGGGAGGTGGGCTGGTTGGAATAACTACCGACGGCCGCCATGGCCCACGCACAATGTTCCACTTGACTAAGTGCGGAAACCAAACCCTATAACAGAAAATAGAACATAATATGCGACACAGGTACACTGTGGTAGAACAAGTGGCTTAGATACAGCTCGGTCAGTTCGACACAAAGACCATATAGGATCGATATCTCGTAGCTATTGACATGACAACAGGAAATGAGAAGCTCTGTGGCTTTGCCAACCAAATAACGAAAACTGATTCGGATCGTATGCATTTAGAACTATGTTTGTGCATTCTATTTTAACTGCAGCTTGTTTTGTCTGCTCTATTGCGATACCATCAGGGAACTGCCTGAATGGAACAAACGTTCAGATTATCGTTTAAACGTTTATATGAGTAGAATGGGGTTGAGAAGAAACATTGGGGGTTATGGGGACTACTGATAGCAGTTAAAAGTATGAAATAACAGTGTTTTCTTTTTAATTTTCAAATTACTAGTGAAAAAAATTTGCACAGTTAATTTTTTTTTTTTTTTTACAGTGCTTGCTTGCGGTAGGAGTAAACTGACAGAAATCGTCACGTATCGAAGAGGCGCCCCCTCTACACGACATTTTATTATTTATAATAGATAGACAGAGAGAGAGAGAGATAGTTTTTATGGTTTTTGAGGGTGCTAAAGCAAAAATAGTCCGGTCAAAATGAAAATCCAAGACGATGGCTCCGAATATTTGCAAATTTTTCGTCATTGTGATATTTTTGTAGCCGCCATCTTGGAATTTATTTTGAACTTTTGTCCTGCCGGGGGTCCCCCGACCCCACACGCTTTTTTCTTTTTAGCATTTTTCGATTAATAATTGTAATAATAATAATAAAATAGTTTATTGTCACAAAGAAATATACATTAGTATACACTGTTTAACATGAAGATAATTAACGCTACAGTAGTTTGTATACAGGTATTGTGAGCCCTGCCTCTCAAACTAGGATAGCCTGTATTTTAAGAGACAGTGTTCAGCTGTAAGGTTACTTAAAAATAGGGATCAAACAACTGCGGACTGTGCCAATTTATAGTAGGTACATGTTAACAACTTAACAATCTTATTACTTTTGACAGAAACATATTAGAGAAAGTAAAAATATTGTATGAAATATCAATTTAGAACTTATGTATGTGAGTGGGTGAAAGAGTGTGAGTATGTCTGTATAATTTATGTATATATATGTGGTGAGTTTTTGTATTGGAGTAATGAGTGTGAGGTGTTATATGTGTGGGAATAAAAGCAAAATTAAGGCAATATCAGGCAATACATTTTAGCAGAGATTCAGTTTGTGTATAATCCTGTTGAAGTAGCCATTCCATCAGCTTAGCTTTCAATTCAAACTTATTGCAATCCAGTATATTTAATTCTTTATGAATTTTCTTGTAGATCAGTGAACTCAAGGTGAAGTATTGGTTTTTGGCAAAAGCCGTTTTGTGTCGTGTAACTGGGGGAATGTTGGTTCGTTTAGTGGGATCAGACGGTGGGACATTGGAGTGTCTTCTCAGAATGGATTGCAGTACGAAGAGCTGTCGAACTGTTAGTACCTTACAATCTGAGTAGAGTTGAGTTGTTGGATAACGATAAGGTTTTCGTAGCATCACTTTCAATATTGCTCTCTGAGCTCTCTCCACTCTAAGAAAAATAGTTTTAGCCGCACCACCCCATACACTGATGCAATACCCAAGAACTGACTGACACAGAGCATAGAACACCATTTTTAGAGTATCAGGATTTGCGGAAGCTCTCAGTGACTTAAATATGTGTATCAGTCTCAGCGTTCTCGAGGTTAGGGCATCAATGTGTTTATTCCAGCGTAACCCGGCATCAATTTGAACACCCAGGTATTTGACATGGTCGGTACGCGTGAGTGTTGGACATTGGCATGAAGATGACTGTTCTAAGCAAGTGTGCGCTATTATTGAAAGGGTGTGGTCCGGTGCGGTGTTCTGACGGATGGCGAAAGGAATATATGAAGTCTTGCTACAGTTTAGGGTAAGCAGGTTTAGGTTGAGCCAGTTTATTATTTCGCGTAGTGCCAATTCCGCGTTACTTTTAACACGATCCCATGTTGACCCGTCAACTACAACCACGGTGTCATCGGCATATACAAAGATCGTTGAGTTTGGGAGGGACATTCTGCATAAGTCATTTACATATATTTGAAATAAAATAGGTCCCAAAATGCTACCCTGGGGCACTCCGTAGGATAAGGTATCATCATCACTGAAGTGATTATCAATTTTGGTTCTTTGAGTACGGTTGTTCAGGTAATCTTTGAATATTTGCAATGCTATACCTCTAACACCGAGTCGTTCTAATTTGGCAATAAGTATGGGAACAGAAACTGTGTCAAAAGCCTTCGAAAGATCTAGGAATATTCCTAGACATTTGGTTTTCCTATCGAGATTCCCAGCAACCAACTGCGTCAATTTAAGTACTGCATCTTCAGTCGAGACACCGGAACGGAAACCATACTGATTATCTGCTATGATCCTTTCCAAAACCTTGGAAAGAGCAGTCAAAACCGAGATGGGTCTATAGTTGTTGACACAGCTTCTGCTCCCACCCTTATGGATTGGGTGCACAATTGCTTTTTTAAGTGCGTCCGGAAAAACACCATCGCGGAGACAGCTATTAAAGATGTACGTCAATGGTTTTATTAGTTTCTGACGGCCCATCTTTAGAACCAAGGGTGATATACCATCCCAACCCAGTGCACAGTCATTACGTAGCTGCGAAACAAGAGACTCCACCTCAGATTCATCTGTATGATATCGAAGCTAATACTTGTTTGGTGCAATAGTACCCGTAACTGTTCAAAGTTTTTGTTAATACTTCGTATATTTAAATGTAAGATTTTCGTGGTGTCATCGGAATTTTTAAAAAACCTAAGACAGTCTTCCGGGTTACAAGTGAGTGAATTGCCCACGTCTATTGAGTCTAGTTCTGAGTTTATATTATTTATTAAAGCCATTTGAAAACAACATAAGATCCAAAGACATGACCTGATTGTTTAGTATTGGAATGAGTATGCAACTGGAGTCCAAAGAACCAGGAAGGTTCTTTGCCTGTCATTGCCAAAACTGTATATTGAAAAGGAACTTGTGTAATTATGAAAATGTGAAGTGTATTTATTGTTGCAGTGTAAGTTGTAAAGGGGATGTTTTTGAGGGTAAAGGGTGTATGGGAGTGTGTGTAAATTTTAATTACTGGAGTAATAATAAGAGTTAACCTATTTAAAGGAAAAGTAATTACAGCGATAAAATGTTGAATAAAGGAATACGAGAATGAATGCTTACTTATGACTAAATAATCGTTTCTATTTGATAGTCACTTTTGAACACTAAGTTTTTCTAAGCAGTGCTTGGATTGTATGGTGATGGATTACTGGCCCTCCTCTTTGCGTAGTAGGACTTTACCATTTGCCGTCCAACAGAACTTGTAACCATTTGCATTAGCAAATGTACGGGATTCAAAAAAGAGTTTTCTTGTGGTGCCCGACAATCGATCCGAGATGTAGATCGGTGTACGAGTTCCAGAGACACCGATGTGTTCAGTATTCAATTTTTCGGAGTTAGCTCGGTTCTTATTAAATTTCCGGACCGCTGCGAGGACATTATTTTTGATGTAATGCAGTACCTACGTATATTTTTTTTTATTTGTCTTGTTTTCACATCTATCAGTACTCCCAGCACGTTGGCACCAATATGACGTCATCGTCGGTGACCCAAACCCATACGATTTTACCCTATTACAAATCGTTCAACGCACCTAAAGAAAAATAAATGTATTTTGTGATTAGGTAGCTAAAATTAAGTAGGTATTACCTTTGAACTTTTACTAGCAATATGTAATTGAACAAACTGTGTACATTTCAGTGGAACTTTTACTAGAACTACTGATTTAATCATTTAAAAGAAAATAACCAAGATTGAATTTTTTCAATCATTCAAACCCAATTATCAAAAGCTGTTGGGATTTTTATTAGGAAAGTTACTGATGAAAGAGTAAATAGAATATTAGTTTTAACGTCTTTATTCAATCTTACAAAATACCGAATCAATTTCCGAGGCTTCCCAAATCAATTGTCATACATTTGAGCCCAGAATACCCACAAATCGATCCTCAGGCTAATTTCCTGTACGGAATCGAACCTATATTTTCCCGAAACGTTTTATAACCTTTATTTGTACCCTTGTGTTTCATTTCCACGTTCTTTTGTCCAGGTACTGTGCTCAGTTCGAGGTCACCAAGGTATCGAAGGCCTGCCACACGGATTCCGACTATAAGGCATTGAGAGAAGGTACGTTTTTTCTTGTACAATATTAACGACGAGAAAATTGAAAAGTGGGAAACCAATCTGGTATTTCCGGAGCTTGTGTTGTATAAAGGTTGTAAAAGTTTTCTCTTGAGAGCATTTTGAGCTTCAACTATTGAATTAATGAAAAGATGGTGTGGTTCGTTAGTTTCTTAGAAAGAGAAAATGAAGTAACTTGTTAAATTACTTTTAATTTAGCAGCAGAAAACTTTTGAGCCTTTGATATTTTGTGAATGTAAATTACGGCTGAGATTTATGTAATTGATAATGATAGTGATTTATTGCTCACCACGATATTGTGGTGTGTATTATTGTGGTAGAAGTACATTTTCAAATGATCAGGAACAATATAGAATGGTTTTATTGTAACTGGTGCCTAAGCTAGGCATAAGGCCTGGATTTCAGGACACCAAAGGGGCAATTCTCGTAATTTTAAGAACGTTCACAGTTTGCTCTCAGTCTCAATCTGTCAAAAATGCTTCTAATTTCGTCGCAAGAGCATGAGGTCCTGGTTTCGATTCCTGGGTAGGGCAAAATTTGGGTTTTTCCATTTGGAATTTCTCAGTAGCAGCACGGAGTCTGGATTTGTACCCGGTTGATGGCAATAGGCTCGCCTCCTATTAGATACATGGGACTTAACCATAACCAGCGAATTATTGGTTTTGTATTTATTATAGGTACACCTCTGCCTAACCGTATGAGCATACAAGCTGGATGTTATGTTTTTATGTTCTTGCCCATTCTTCTCTATACAAAACTACGTTTTGGAAGGGGCGACTAGAATCAATTCTATGTTTTTTGTAAATTTTGACGGCCTTTTATGATTGTTATATACCTATTCATCTGCCTAGCCTTTTCCCAACTATGTTGGGGTCGGCTTCCAGTCTAACCGGATGCAGCTGAATACCAGTATTTTACATGGAGCGACTGCCTATCTGACCTCCACAACCCAGTTACTGGGTAATACGATACCTCTTGGTAAGACTGGTTGTCAGGCTTTCGGGCTTCTGACTATCCGTAACGACTGTCAAAGATCCACGAATGACCGAAGGACCAACGGCTTAACGTGCTTTCCGAGCCACGGAGGGGTCTCGATATGTAAAGATGGTCACCCATCCACAGACCAACCGCGGCAAGCGTAACTTAACCTGATCGATCGACCTGTGCGGCTGTTATTATTTAGCCACGGGCCCATTATTATATACCTATTATTTATTTGAAATAAATGATTTGACTGTGACTTTAATTTCTAATCTGTCTGCATTCCCCCAGGTGCGACGGTATGCGTTCTCTGCGAGACGGCAGCTCTCCGACGGGATTTAAAATGGCGCTGCAGCGGGCACGGCGTCGCGGGACACGCGACACGCTTCTACGCTCTAGTCGCCCCACACTGCCACGGGAAATGGGTGAAGGCGGCACAAAACCCCGACAAAAGGAGCGACTGCTGCGCAAACCCACACTTTATATTCGTTTAGAGGTGATATTGTAACCAATATGTATGTAAAAGTATGACTTTTCCGCTCTAGGGGACAACGTAACGTACCGCGGACGATAGCGGTTTACCCACAGAACAGATTAGGTTTACCCCTAATACCTTTGGTTATAATGTTGAAAAGTGGCCAACCGCCACTGTCCGCGGTTGTACTTATTATGACACGAATTCTGTAAAATGTGTTGATACAACAAGTAGTGCCCTAGTGTGGATGAGGCTTTAGATTTGTTTGACGAATGAATAGTTATTTGGTTAGTTTAAATATTTTTTGGAACGACGAATTGTTTTGATAAAATACCGTTTTTAGTCATTCTGTTTAAAAAAAATTGAGTTTGAGTTGAAATGTTATGATGGACAGTCGAATATTGTGTGTTGAATTGCATTTATTAATTTGTAAGAAATATCGTGACGATGATAATGGAAACAGTCGCGATTGCATTTTCATAAGACTCGTCTTGTAAGCTCAATGTAACATGTAAATAAAATAACTTCTCATGTAGTTATTGGCAAATATTTAAACCGTTAGATTCGCCCTACCGTGTCAAAAGATATTCGCGTTTCTGTTCCGTTTTGTTACCTCTGACACACAATGACGCAGTGACTTGATTGTCATGGAAGCGCTATTTAATAATCTCACTCTTCTCAGTATGGACACTTGTTCATGTGACTAAGTACGGTGAGGGCAAATCTAGCGATTTACGTCTTTGGGTATTGGTTAAAAAAAATATTTTCAATACTATTGCCTCAAATATAGAACACGGCTACGAAAGGACCCGAAGGGAATACCCGTGCCGAGCAAAATGAAAAATGATTTGCGTTTTTCCAAAACTTAATTTTATTTTTACCCAAAAGTGTCAAAGTTTTAATGATTTTGTAACATTAGAAATAATTTTGATAATACTAGGTACTTACTTAATAAATAATAGTTTGTGAATACATATCTTAACGACTTATGTACATAATAATGTTAAATAAACTCATTATGAAGTGACATTCTGTTTATTTCTTGATACCCATTCATTATGTAGATATGTGTGGTCACGTTTCATCCCTTAATGGGGTGTGTTCGGCCCCCAGGGGTGTCATTATAAGATGCGTAAGTACCTGACGACTCTGCTTGAAAATTAACATGAAATAAGGAGAGCTGACAGACCGCAGTACAACACAACTCAGAAGTTCCATTGGCATCTACATAAATATTATAAAGAGGTAAAGTTTTTCGGATGTATGCACGTAAACGAGGCAGAAGGAGTATGTAAGGATCGTAGCAGGTCACAGGTGGCATTCTGAAGTTTCTGCCTACCTAAATGGGTGAATAGAAGGCGTGAGTTTATGTAATCTCCATTCCCGACTTATTTGCCAAAAATGTAAACAATTAATATGAGTTTATGGAAAAACAACTTTAATTCCTACATAATAAAGTGCAGTTTACGCTACAACTTCAAACATTTTTATAACTTTTTCAATAGTGCTTGTCACTCTGAAATCAACTTAATACTTGGCTCCGCAATATTTTTATTATAGTCCTTAAAACGGAGGCCGATATTTTCCGTTTTAAGGATTATAGTAAAAATATTGTGGAACCAAGTTAACTAACCAAAAGAAATAACCAAACAAACGATGAGGGCGCCACTACGTGGTCGGCGTCGCCTTAAAATAAAGTTGATATTTGTTTAACTTGAAATAACATCAATTTGAAACATACATTTGAATAGATTTTATGTATTAGGTAAAGTTTGGAAGTAGGAAGTAATCTGCGAAAATTCTCATTCGATTTAAAAAAAACTTTTTCACTGATAGAAAACTACGCTGTTGCCAAGTGCCATGGGATATGTTTTATGTTAAAACATACGGACGAAGTTATAGCAAGAAGCTAGTTTTTAGACGATAATTTTTTTCAATTACTTTGACTTGATTTGTCGAAGAATGACAGTTGTGATTCGAATCTAGGAACGATTTAAATTGGTTTCTAGTTAATTGGCCTAACAATAAATATCCCTGACTCAACATCATTAATTTAAGTAAGCTATTTTAATTCAAGCCATTCGCAGTTTACATGTCAACATTATTTACCTCCATACCCATTGAAACCAAAGCAGGGTAGCTGGAGGTAATGGTATTGAGCCCAAAACAATAAAAAAGGGTTGCTCAATCGAGCCTCTTAACTGTGACGGACAGATTTGTTCCGTAAGTGGATCAGGTAGGGCTTCAGGATACTGAAAAGGACGGAGAAAGCAATATTTTGTCGTAAGTATTCACTTGTTGCAGATATATACTATTTTCCCATGGCGGTAGGCAAAGAAGTATAGGTATAGGTGAAGAAGTATGTAAGGATAGTAATCCTTACATACTTTTTTACCTTCATTTACGTTCATACTAGGATAGAGGTATGAACAGGAAGGATAATTCTTTGTCGTCAATAGAAACTGGAGGATCCTCCTACCGGACGGGTGTCTGTTGGGATACTATGGTTACTACCCGAAGATTGATGTCAGGACGTTGTACATATATGTGCTAGTCGCGCGGTAAACTTTGCTTGCGCGATGCAGGATTTTGCGTGACGTCAGTGTGATGCATATTTCGTATGGGGCGTTGTAGATACCATCACACACGCACGCTGGTTGCATGTAATACGCACCCGAACTTTCTAAAGAACACCACCAATAGGGTCAGGGTATGTTTCTATTGGGAGTTTTCTTTTCATGTAGATTGGTAATAATATTTCTCTGATGGACGTACGTACGTAAGTTGTGAAATCACCGAAAAGGTTGGATAAGAGTGACACTGGCTGGTGACAGTCACTCTAGCAGAGCGTCGCATCAAGTGTTTGGCTGCGGCTGTCTTCTGATGAGAGGACCCGCTGTCCACCACGTACCACGTCCATGACGAACTGCTATAGTCCGGCACAATACTGATGATATTGAAGCTGCTGAACCACTAATACGATAATCACTTCTGGGGTCCCAATTCTGTATGGTAATTATATTCCCCGCGTAATCTTACCACCACGTACGGTTGTCAAGCTTGGTATTTTGACACTTCAAACCACGCCAACTCCGCGTTAATTTCGCGCGGTTTCGTTCATTGTGTCTTAAAAATAAAGAATACCTACGTTATTAGCAGATGTCGTGATTGGCTAAGGAATTGACGTGGTTTTGAAGTAAAGAAACATTAAGTGGGCATAGTGAATTAGGGGGCCTGCTAAAGGGTTTCCTGCGCCGTAACATTTTTATGAACGGGAAATGGTATCGACTTCCACTACCGACAAAATCAAAAGTAATATCACAACTTCCTCCTATTTCTCGAATACGAAGCAATTATTTGGAGAAGCCTGTTGTTTACACGCACCCATACTTCCCTATTGTGATTCGACGCCATATTTCTTTATTTGCCCGAATATAGATATATCTTTCAACCGCTTTTATTGATATCAGACGCCAGGATAAGGTGTAAGTGTAGGTTCGATTCTAAGAGGTTTGGGGGATTTTTTATATAGCGTGTATTAGAAACTTTTGTTCATATTTATGGACAGAAATATTCACCCATCCCATACAAATGTATGGGACCGACCGACTTAAATAGATCGAGTAGGTATTGATGTTTTTTTCGTGATAACGATGTTGGTGCCATGTACAAAATTGTTCAGTTTGATGGTTTGTGACACCGTCTGTGCTAAATATGACCACACCTTTCTGATAAATGCTGTAGAAGCTTACATAGTATAATATCACGCCTGAATTCACCAAAAGGGTAGGCGAAATTATATGGCTCCTGCTCACATGTTGCAAGCAAGTAGTCAGGAATATAAATTTTATATCAATCAGTACCTGTTAATAGACCAACACTTAACCTGATGAAAACTTGAAACATACCTAAAATAGTGATTCCAAAAAAAAGCGCGCGCTGTCCACACATTACGGGTCGGGACGGGAGTCCCTGACGGAACAGCAAAATTGGTTACATACGATTTGTACGAACTTGTTCACACATCTTCGTACCAGGAGGATCCGGATCGTCGGCGTCCTGGAGCACGCACGGACGCACTGACAGTGCAGATCGTTTTATTATAAAGTCCCGATTGAGCCCAATCAGTGGTCCTTCGAGCCGGATCACTGATTGGGCTCAATCGGGACTTTATAATAAAAGAAGTAGTGGACTGTATTAAAATAGGTGTAATACTATAATTTACATAATCAACTTATATGAAATATAACAATGAAATGCCCGTGGTCGAGCGCGTCTGTGAGCGGAGTGGAGTGAAGGGCACGCAGCGGTTGTCGCGTACCGGGTTCGGTACCCCGACGCCCCGCGCCGTCCCCTCGGTCAATCACGCGCATAATATGTGATGCGCCGAAAAGTTTAGCATCAGCAACCTTAAATACTTATCTATTGTGGTCCGTTTGAACCCGTTTTACCGAGAATATTTTATTTGTCCGAAACTCATTGTGGACAATAGTTCGGCACTACCGTCGGTCGAGTGGTCAACAGGACAGACGGAATATTAAGTTGAGTACGAACATATTTCCGGGAAATGAGAATGCCATGGGACCGTACCAACTTGCGAGGGAGCGGGTCACAACCAAATGTAGTTCATAAAATTAGTCCTATTTTTTAAGTTAAATTTACTTTTTTGTTATGAGAAAGATTCCCGGATTTCGGACATGAATAATAAAAGTAGGTATTTTTATTTATTTTTGTGCGTATCTTCTCTTATGTCATTGCACTTCATTTCCGAATGTTGGCACTACTAATAAACTTAAATGCTACTTAAAACTCAATTACACAACTAGACCCCAGCATAATCGACGCACATCAGTCTTGTGGCTCCTGGGGACGTCACAATGTAACTAATTTAGAGTAATACATCAGCGCACCATGTGTGTGATCCATTAATAACCATTTAACATAATAACGGCACGACCATAACTTAACAATTATGTTGAAACTCGCCTAAGTAGGGGCGCAGTGTGGGTGCTCCTCTACCTGCTCTAACCGAGCAAACGGATTCCGTTTGGTCTCGTGGTTGCAAGCCTGACTTCTAAGCCTGGGGTCCTGGGTTCGATTTCCAGGTCGGGAAAATTGTTATTGGGTTTTCACATTAGGGATTTCTTACTAACAGTCCTTAAGTTTGGAAGTTGGCGGGTTGATACCCCCGTGTCTCGGAAAGCACGTTAAGCCGTTGGTCCTGCGCCTGATCTCTCTCCGGTCGATCGGACTATGACAGCGAGGGAAGAGAGTGCACCTGTGTTTGTGCACACACTTGTGCATTATAGTCTAGTCTCCGTTTAGATTAGCCGCCGAAAGATGGTCTGGAGGACTATTTTTTTAATTATTATTTAAAAATAACTTCATGCTTGCTGTAGTACCTACATCACCATAGTCTGAAAAAATAAATGAAAAAGCCTGAAGTTGTCTTTTGCCCGAAGTCAGTAAGGTCTGAAATCCTACCCCTTTCGGAGCCTACAACCGTGGTGTAATTTCAAACGTTTGTAAACGTCTCATATTCACTAGAAATGTTCACTTATAAATAAAAATGGCTCCTGTTATGTTTATTTTTAAGTATGATGTATGTATGTAAGTATCTGTATGATGGCTTGTGACGTTTTTATGAGTTTATTAATATTTAATGCTTTTATGTGAGGAAACAGATGCCAGAGTTCATTGCGTGTCACAATTTCAACTAAAGAAAGAAATCTTTTTTATTTGGGACACACACGGGAAATACAAAAAGTAAAAAAGGAGCAAAAAACTAATAAATTTAAGTAGGTACACTAAAAACAACCAGAAAAACACGTACAATGCAAAACGTACTGATTGCACTGTAATTTATGCACTGGTCTGTAATATATATATTTATTAGAGGATATACGCTGTCACCATTTATATTTTGTATATCAATGGCTGTCACAGGTATACAATATGTCATACAGTACAATCAGATGTTTTATAGAAAAGTGCAATAGGTACAACCTACGCGGTAAAAATGTATTCAACAGCAATTTTTTTAACAACCGACAAAAAGTTTCAACGCTGTTGGGTCCAGATTCATGTACAGACGCCAGCAGCAAGCACATCAAGCTACCCGAAACTGTAAAATGTTCGCAATCAACTTCGAACCTTATGCTTTAGCGATAAAGTTGAAAATCTATTAAATAAATTTTGACAGATTGTAGGAGCTTGATGTGCTGGCGTCTGTACAATATCCCCCCCCCGCCCTACATACTTATTACGCATGAATATTAAAGATAACTATATTCATTGTGTCAACTTTCACCTTCCGTTCTTAAATTTTATGTGTTTTTATAAGTATGTGGACTTTGGTCAATATACCAAGTTATTGAATATATATCATCTTTGAGTTATATCCCGTACGTATCCACTTCACTAGTATCAACCAAACTATAAATTATGAATTAAATGATTAAAATGAAGGAACATTCCCTCGCTATAACAAGGAAGCTACGTAGAAGACTTAAGAGCTAATAAAGTAACGGGACGTGATATACGGACGAGCCGTTAATGGCTTAATGTGCTGTAACAGGATAACTGCACGGTAATTGACATACAGCGGTTTGTTACACTGTGGAGTGTGGAGCGAACGCTCGTGAGTCTATGGTATATGGCATGGTTACTAATTATTTTTATATGGTTTATATTTAGAGTGGACGGGCTTGTGGCTAAGTAATAACAGCCACACGGGTCCATCGATTTGGTTAGGCTACGCTTGCTACGGTTGGTCCATGGATCGGTGATCTTTAGATATCAAAACCCCTCCGTACGTCTCTGAAAGCACGTTCCGGCTCATTCGTGAATCTTTGGTAGTCGTTACGGGTCGTCAGAAGCCTGAAAGTCTGACAACCAGTCTTCTTCTTCTTCTTTTCAGCCAAGGGTATCCTATTACCCAGTAACTGGGTTGTGGAGGTCAGGCAGGCAGTCACTTTATGTAAAATATTCAGCTGCGTCTGGATAGACTGGAAGCTGACTCCAACATGGTTGGGAATAGGCTAGGCATATGATGGTCTAGGGTGGACATTTTTAATCTGAAAAGACTTTGTTCTTTATTTATTTAAAATTTTCGCACAAAAAGGTACAAAGGCGGCATTCTCTACCAGTCAACCAAGGGTGGTGATGAGATTAGATGGCAGGTGCCAGGTGCCAGGTGTTCTTTGTACCCCTGCACATACTCCCCATAAGTACAAGTTGTCTTCGAAAAGTCTTGTTACAGACTTCTAAAAGAAAGAGAGAAAGTCTTGCAAAAGTCTTGCCTTAGAATGTCTTGTAAAAACATGTGTCATACATATTATGTATTGACGTTGCTTCAGATATTATGTATTTTGGACTATTTTGTTTAGCATTTTACATTGTTTACTAGTTTTCTACAACTTCGTGTTTACAACAGCTAGTCAGTACAATTTCTATTAGGTGTATCAAAATGATAAAAAGCTAAATAAATACATGTTTTATGAAGGCCCTTGTTCCAATCCTAGGCTGATCTGATACCATCAGTGTCAAATCAAAATAATGTCTCAAGCCATCCTGACTAAAATAACTATGAAATGTGTGCATACTTACAAATAAATAAAATTGTAGTGTCTGTTTGTAATGTCAAAATAACAGCTTTTGGTGTACTCACACGTTAGGCCGAAACTCGAAATCCCGAATCACTTTAACCCGAATGAACGCTATCCCGAATCACTCTATCGTCGTATTAGTGGCGAATTTAAATAATTGCATACTTTCATATTATGTATTTAAAAAGCTGTAGGTACTTACTTATGTTACTTATAACAAAAAAAAATTTGTCTGCCTGTTTGTTTCGGCTAATCTCCGGATCGGCTGGACTGATTGTGACGGGACTCTCAATGGCAGATAGTTGATATTACTTTTATATTTGAGAAAAAGAATTTGTAAGGAGATACATTATTGTTTTTCGATATCCATGTGAACGAAGTCACACAGATATTACCCTGGATGAATGGCAGTCATTACTACATCTCTTCATGCGCATGTCTCAATTTCATTTACCAACATCACGAAAACCAAAAACAAAACACACTCAGTATTCCTGACACACCAGTAAACAAAGTCACAGTATCTTTCTTCAGTAAACAGTTGAGCAAGTCTTTCAAACTAGATTGTCGTCAATCCCAGCGCCGCCTGTCGGTCGCCCCTAACACAATTTGTTCGTCTACGCTGAATTTGCATGTATATTGGCACACCTTCCATTTATTTCGGCCAGATAAGAGGAGTACCAAAATTCGGCTTATGAAACGTTTTCCAGAAATTTTTGAAAGCTCTCGCGACTTAATTTTATGGGTAAAGTCTGATAGGGATAGTAAAAAGGGATTGTTTTAAGATAATGAACGTTTACTTGATTTTCGGGGGTGAGTTTTATGACAGGAAGATTTTGTTAGTTCTCATAGAGCAAGATTCTCAAATTGGACTTTGACATTAGGTACTTCACTACGTATGCGTTGCATGCGAATGTGAGCCTTATTTTAATGCAAATAATTTTCAGATTCATAAAACCAAATGTGACCAAGCGTTTCATTCGAATATGAACATCAATCGTATGTAAATAACGTTTAGATTCAAATACGACTTACTTAGCAAAGGATAGTCAAAAAGCGGTCTGTGAAGCTTGCCCTTAAAGTTTATCTAAAAGTCGTTTGGGTAAAGTTTGCCGTCTGGCCGAAAGATGTCTTTTATGCGGTCGAACTAGATAGGATTTTGATAGTATTGCAATTTCAGTACCTACCTACTTAGTTGTTCAATAGGTACCTGGTTCTTATTCTTGTCTAGTCACGTCTGCTGCTAAGTAATGTCATTTCGAAGACCACTTCAATTTATAGCAATTATAATAGTTATCCAATTCAATAGACTGATATTTTACAGGGTATTTTTTAATTAGCTAGCTAAACTCCGCAGTCGCGATGGCTATCGACATCTAAACACGATAAAAAAAGATTTGATGTTTTTTCTAGCCACAGTATTTTGCTTTTGCAGCTTTTGTTAAGTTATACCTAAATTGTTCCCTATAGACTTTTATTATTATTATATACTAAGTTAGCGGCCCGCCCCAGCTCGCACGGCTGCAATTTTTTTTTCTCTCCGTAAGAACCATCCTCGTACTTCAAGGAATATTATAAAAAATGAATTAGGGAAATCGGTCCAGCGGTTCTCGAGATTTGCGCTTAGCAACACATTTAGCGATTAATTTTTATATATAAGATTTATTGTTTGTCGTGAGCGTGACCTACACGTTTATTACTGATAGGTTTATCTCAACAATCCCATCCAAAATAGACACTATTACACCAAAATAAATCAAAATTAACATCTTGTTAGCCTAACCCAGCCTATTACGAGCCAATTAAGATAATAATGACAATAACCAGCGGTACTGAAATGGCGGCCTGAAGCTGAAGTTTAAAACAGGGGAAGTTTAACCACGGTAGAATATGAACACAGGACAATGGGGGCGGCTGACTGGAACTAATTACTGTGCAGGAGATTGGAAGGTATGGTGTATTGTTGGTTTATTTTAGGGGAGAAGTGGCGTTTTCAGATTAGATGGAAACATTATAGGCTGATTATGATTTCTGTACGTGGGCACGCAAAGTAGTCGCTCTTGCGTTATCTAGGTGTATCTATATCTGTCAACAGAAAAGCGGAATAGTCGGTTTTCATAACATAAAATATAAAAAAAGCCAATCAATGCAATGCGAGGTGAACAACGTGTCGTCGTGTGTAAATTATAATTAGGTAAAAACAATCTCACCCCCTAGTTAGCATCTCAAGCGTGAAAAGGCTAACCTTTCAAATATCAAAAAACTACAACAAATTAAAGAGACTTGGCGAAACGTGAGAATTGTTTTTATATTGTCGAAATTAACTGTCAAATAAATTGTGTACATTCTCAAAGTAATTTTAATTATGTTTCAGTCCGTCTGTAATTTTGAGTGCGCCCCAGCGAGCCGCGGGCCGCGGTCAAAGGCGCTCGTACAGGAATTTAGCGTTTCACATCACGCAGCGCTCTGGAAATAGGTACCTATCTATAGATACCTCCATAAATTATGCAAATATTCGCAATACCTATCATAGAATTTTGGTGTGCTGTTTTAAGAGGACAGTTAGATAACTGTGTGTACAGAACTACAACGACCATCAAACTGAACTGAACCTGCGCCGCATCCTGTCACCTGTGCACATGATGATCTTAGCGGAGCTCGCGCAACTGAATTTTGGGCCAAAAATGTAAACTTTTTTACATCGATACGCTATGAAGAAGATCAAATTAAACAACTTTCTTCATTGGACAAACATCGACATCATACAAAGTACCTACCTTCCAAACGATCTATAATTTCGGCCTGCATAAGGAAAAAGCGTAAGCGTATTACGCATTTAGAATCAATGCGTAAAAGATAAAGTGGGTTTTATGGAGAAAATCTTAGTGTTTGTATTCTTCATCTCGGTCCATATAAGTTTATTTTCAGTTCCAGGAAACTCCAATTGAAACAATAAAATTGTTAAATTGGAGTTCTTCATTAAAAACAATATTTCCCAAGGGTTGAAAAGTTTTTATTAATTCAGACAGAAGTGTGATTCTTTGTGATGATTCGAAGTGGACTCACAGTGAGAAATTCTTTTGTCTTCTTTTATTTATTTCAAGAAGCTTCCTTTCTTTCTTTCTCTTTATTTCTATTTTTTATGTTGTTTTTGTTATCCTATTTTAAGTCATGTTAAACTGTTGGTAACACCCAAAGGGCAATGGAGAGGGCTAGATGCTTGGAGTTTTGAAATGAAGAGATCCGCAAGGAAAGCCAAGGTAACCGACATACCCCGAAATTAACAGATCGCCGATGGGGCCGAAAGGTTCTGGAGAGGCGACCGCCTACCGGAAGAAGTAGCGTTTGCTCATATAATACAATACAAATACAAATCAAAGAAGAAAAAAGACTGAACATGAATTTTTAAATTTCATAAAAGTTTGAAGATGGACCACAGGAGCCCATACTAAGTAAAACAATATAAAAATAAAATTAAGAATTATAAAGTTGTGTTTTGGTAAGTTTGTGAATTTGTTGTTGTATATTGTGTGTGTATTAGTTATGTGGTGTGTATGTGAAGTACGAGTTGTGATGCTTGCGATGCTTTGTGTGTGTGTGTGTGTGTGTGTGTGTGTATATTTAGTACAGGACACTTGCGGCTCAAGTTCAAAGGTAGGCCGTGATCTGCGGGGAGATGCCGTATACTGCCGATCGGAACCAAAATCGCAAGTTTTAACAGACAATCACGTAGCAGCAATTTGCAATTTGAGAATAAATGATCGTAAATGTTGAGTTCTTTGTTCGCTTTGTTGTAAAGACGAGGATCGGAGACATAGAAATGTCGAATAGCAAGAGTGGTCCAATGGCGTACAGTGTACATGGCTTATGCGTACAAGCCTGGTTTCTTATGCTTAGACAGTTCTCTGTGCTTTTTCGACTTTTAAAAACGCCGTGGCATAAACGTAGAGTGCTGAGATACAGTACAAGAGAGGGGACTGTGCCAAATCAGGAGGTTTGAGCTTTTCCAGCGAAATATCAAATCTTGCCGAGGCAAATGATGTTACCATGTGATAGACTTACGCACCCACGGAAACTTTTTCGGCTTTTAATTCTCCGGGACGCTGAGCTATAGTTGTGCATTGTATGGTATAAAGGTGTTTTCTAGGCTCGCCCATTCTATGCTTACTTACGTTACATGATTTAAGCTAAACCAACAAATAATGGAAATTAGTTATTTTTTAGGGACTGAAACTGGGTAAAACACGTGCTAGTTGATACATTATTGGTGAGTTGGTGACACAAATAACGCAGTACAATCTTGTTATCAGTTTCTTCACACTTACCGTGAAACAAAGCCTAATTATATAAAAATAACATTGCGAAGTTTCCTGAAAGTTGTCGGAAAACCTTTAGGATAGTTAGTGGCGTCACCCTTAGTATAATTTATGGGCCCACATGGTCCCCGAAGTTATAAAACTATATTTAGATATGGGGAAGACAAAAGGAAGATTTCGATCTGAATGGTTATGAGCACAGATATAGATTTACACTTAGATAACGCAAGAGCAACTACTTCGCGTGCCAGCTTACGTACAAAAATCGTAAGCCTCCGCTTTCGCACTCAGTTCTGTGTAATGCTGGCTGGGTCAGCGTGAGCGCTGGCGCTAGGCCCCGGGAGTGGGGCGAGACGGGTGCGGCAGGCGGCGGCGTCTTTGAATCGATTTGATTTTCTCATCACTAAATAGGGCTTGTGACGTTATAGTAAAAAATGGCGTGCTTGGTTTTCATACAGATCGTGATTGCGTTATCTAGGTTATGTTATGAGTGATATGGGGATTTATTGTGGCGTTTGAAATACTAAATCGCTGAATGAAACTTTCTTAATTACATGACCGCCCAGTATTATTTTTCAGAGTTCATGTATGCAGGGTTAAAACAAATTAGCTAGCGAAACTTTGCAGACGTGTTGGGTATCGGAACCTACAGCTGACTACGGGGTCAACGGCCGACCGCTTTCCAACTGTTGAAATATGGGTGTAGACATTTCGGCAGTTATATTTAAGTACCATATAATAGGAGGCGAGCCTGTCGTCATAAACCGGGCACAAATCCAGACTCCGTGCTGCAACTGAGAAATTCCTGGTGGGAAATCGCTATATCACATTGCGCGACCTGGAAATTGAACCCAGGACCTCACGTTCACACAGAAGCACTAAAAGAAGAAAGAAGAATAAATAAATAAATAATAAGCACTCGCGTAAACTTACATAATTAAGCGATTTTCCAGTTACATCTATTAGATAGATCTATTAGGCTTTGATTGAATTGTAATTCATTAATTACAAATTTATGTTATAATTAATTCATTAATTACACATTAATGGCAAATGATGTTACCATGTGATAGACTTACGCACCCACGGAAACTTTTTCGGCTTTTAATTCTCCGGGACGCTGAGCTATAGTTGTGCATTGTATGGTATAAAGGTGTTTTCTAGGCTCGCCCATTCTATGCTTACTTACGTTACATGATTTAAGCTAAACCAACAAATAATGGAAATTAGTTATTTTTTAGGGACTGAAACTGGGTAAAACACGTGCTAGTTGATACATTATTGGTGAGTTGGTGACACAAATAACGCAGTACAATCTTGTTATCAGTTTCTTCACACTTACCGTGAAACAAAGCCTAATTATATAAAAATAACATTGCGAAGTTTCCTGAAAGTTGTCGGAAAACCTTTAGGATAGTTAGTGGCGTCACCCTTAGTATAATTTATGGGCCCACATGGTCCCCGAAGTTATAAAACTATATTTAGATATGGGGAAGACAAAAGGAAGATTTCGATCTGAATGGTTATGAGCACAGATATAGATTTACACTTAGATAACGCAAGAGCAACTACTTCGCGTGCCAGCTTACGTACAAAAATCGTAAGCCTCCGCTTTCGCACTCAGTTCTGTGTAATGCTGGCTGGGTCAGCGTGAGCGCTGGCGCTAGGCCCCGGGAGTGGGGCGAGACGGGTGCGGCAGGCGGCGGCGTCTTTGAATCGATTTGATTTTCTCATCACTAAATAGGGCTTGTGACGTTATAGTAAAAAATGGCGTGCTTGGTTTTCATACAGATCGTGATTGCGTTATCTAGGTTATGTTATGAGTGATATGGGGATTTATTGTGGCGTTTGAAATACTAAATCGCTGAATGAAACTTTCTTAATTACATGACCGCCCAGTATTATTTTTCAGAGTTCATGTATGCAGGGTTAAAACAAATTAGCTAGCGAAACTTTGCAGACGTGTTGGGTATCGGAACCTACAGCTGACTACGGGGTCAACGGCCGACCGCTTTCCAACTGTTGAAATATGGGTGTAGACATTTCGGCAGTTATATTTAAGTACCATATAATAGGAGGCGAGCCTGTCGTCATAAACCGGGCACAAATCCAGACTCCGTGCTGCAACTGAGAAATTCCTGGTGGGAAATCGCTATATCACATTGCGCGACCTGGAAATTGAACCCAGGACCTCACGTTCACACAGAAGCACTAAAAGAAGAAAGAAGAATAAATAAATAAATAATAAGCACTCGCGTAAACTTACATAATTAAGCGATTTTCCAGTTACATCTATTAGATAGATCTATTAGGCTTTGATTGAATTGTAATTCATTAATTACAATTCAATCAAAGCCTAATAGATCTATATTATGCATAATTGAATCTCCATTAATATTGACTGATACCACTAATAGCGTAATCCTTCTTGTTTGTTTATAGAAGTAAAGCACGCTATTGTCTGTGTCTCACAATTAATTAACCTAAGTTTAGATTAACATAGAGATTGGAATACCTGCTCAAAACCCCAAAAGTCTGACAACCAGTTTTACCAAGAGGGACCGTGTTACCTAGTAAAGGCTGTGGAGGTCATATGGGCATGCTCCATGTGAAGTACTGGTATTTACCTGCATTTGGTTAGACAGTAGACAGGAAGCTAACTCCAGCGCAGTTGGGAAAGGCTAAGCTGAATGATTGCAAAACCTACTAACGCCCGGATTATGAAACAAAAATATACTAAAAAATTTGGTAACTTAAATGGTCAAGGGCTGCAGTTAGGTTTAATATCCACTCAGGGTAGACTCCCTCTTCTCAGGCGACTCCTCAGGGGGGAGGGGACCTTTTTGTCAGTGGACACTCCTTTAGCTCAGGGCAGACTCGTAAACCTCGGGGGAGAACCCTTTACAGTCTCCGTAATGATGTGCCCCAACAGGCGTTGCACAGAGAGAGCCTGTGAGTCTTTTAAGATTAGGTGCCCTCTTTGTGATTTTGGTGGCCACTAGGATGGTTATAGTGAGGTGAGAATGGTGTTATCCCTGAAGGAAGGCCTTTTGAAGGTATCCTCTGGGAACGAAAACAAACGTGTTAAATTTATCTCAGAGGGATAAACTAAAAACGCCATACATACATAGAAAAAAAAAAAAAATTACGACCTGTGACATTTTTATCTAAGAGTATTATTACGCCTTTCATCAAAAGAAAAGGTTAATATATAGCAACTACGCCTACTGTATAAATAAAGATAAATTAGTAATACTCGATAATACTCATCCACTTTCCCTTGCTATTATCGTAGGTAAGCGTAGATATTTGTATGGCCAAAATATCTAAAAAGGTCTGCAGGTTATTTTTACTCAAGGACAAACTATCTATAACTTTAAATATATCGGTCCCCAAGAGCCCAAATATTCTAATAAACCAAGATTTATTACATATTACAACTTTTGCACAGTGTTGCCACATCCATCCTTCTTTGTGCCGCGACCAATCACAAAGGATGTTGTATTTATGGCACGTCCGCTCTGTCAAACATTGTTGATTTATTGTAGGAGAGTTGATACGTGTGTTATGTGGAAGTAACAATAACTTATGTTAGTTTTAGATCGTTTGAGGTGCTACTTACCTATTTTTTTCATAGAGTTTGAGTGGAAGAATTCACTATCGTCATCCTCTTTCCACTTAAGTTTGGAGAGGCAGCAGTCTACTACCATAGGCTAAGTTGATTGATTGATATCGGTTACCTTGGTAGTCCGGCGGCTCTCCTCATTTCTTATCGATTACGAACACACATTCACACACACACACACATTGCTCGCAGAACAGATGGCTGATTGGGCCGAAAGGTTCTGGAATGGCAACCGCGTACTGGAAGACGTAGCGTTGGAAGGTTTCCCACATGGTGGACCGATGACCTTGTGAAATCCGCTGGATACGAAAAGTACAGAATCGGTCGTTACCTACTCCTATAAGGAAACCCCCTAAAAATATAAATGATGATGATGTTGATGATCACCTTACCCTTCTTACAGTTAATTTGTGGTCCGTGTAGGTCTTCTTCAATCTCTATCAGCCGTCATCTCTGTAACTCTTTCTAGCCATATCGTTTTCACAGAATCCATTCAATCGATTATACAGGCTGGATTTTTGAGACTGAGAAGTGAGGGCAGCTGGTCCCTAAACTTTTCATCTACAGAAAACAGTTCTTCTGGACGACCTTAGCTTTTACGTGATCTGCAAACTACATTAATAGATTTGTGAAAAAAAATGAAGTCAGCAGGAAAATGGGCAACCAAAACAAAAACTTTTCAAAGATTATCTGAAAAAAAAAAGAGTCTGTCCCACCAACTCACGTTTAGAGTACATATAAAAGCCACAAATTGCAAAAAGTATTTCTTGCATCGATTGGTTTGAGTTTTTCTAGCCGACTACCATTTTTCCAAAATCTGTGCAGTTAGCAACTACAAATTCAAATCTCATGAACGTTTTTCTGTAGCTACAACGGTTAAAATACACGCCCTAACTGCCCCGTCTCCAAAATCCACACTGAATGGTCTACTCTTATAGGCATCTACATTTTATGGAATTACCAAAGAATAACTATAGTAATAGTACGATAAACGTAAATGATATGCAGTAGCATCTATTTGAAATAAAATAAAATTATTTATTCGAAAAATCTTGATCAGATCATGTAAAGACCATGTAGATTGATGTCTGAAATGGCCTTTTGAGGAAACTACCACACAATGTTTTCCCTGAATGGACTGGTCCACTCACCAGTCCAGTCAGGGCAAGTTCATATTTGTCAGTACCTAATCAAAGAACCAACTCAGAACTTGAGGAGTTCATGGACTCGACAAACAATACTGAAGAAAGGACATTTGGGTATGCCGCATAAAGTCATTCAAACTCTTCTATCAAAACTAGTTAGTTAATAAAACTAACTTCTGCCAGCCACTTCGTTCGCGTGGAAGTCATAAGACGCCACAATATCCTAAAATAACAGCCACACTTTCATACAACTTCTCTGTATACTTACTACGATTGTAGTTTTGGTCTCAGGAGCCTAAACATACAGAGTCGGGACTGGCGTCGCGGGAGCAAGCGACAGACAGTTGTCCGTGTGAGAAGCAGCTCGTAGAATAAATATAAATTTCGAGCAGCACATCCCTTGTTTTTATTTTACTAAAAATTATAATAATTTCGAGCTCTTCAGGCTGCCGCAAAATTTTTTTTTACTTAGTAGCTTTGCGTGTCTTATAAAATGGATAACGAAAAAGCCGTGGTGCGGTTGGCTCGTTGTACTCGAAAACAAAATAAAAGCGACACGTCTCCGCCGCATTGCACCGCAGCTCATGTGTACTCTGTGCTCATGTGAACCTTTTTGCTAACAATCACATCCAAATAAAATAGCGTCCTACGCTATTTTTAACCGACTTCCAAAAAGGAGGAGGTTGTATGTTCGACTTTATGTATGTTTTTTTTTTTTTTTGTATGTTCACCGATTTCTCCGTCATTTGTGGATCGATTTCGAAAATTATTTTTTTGTTTGAAAGGGTATACTCCCAAGGTGGTCCCATTGTCAGCAAGTTGGAATCTGATGAGAGGATCCCATGGAAATCGAGGGAAACCCTCAACTTTTTTTGGCAAACATATAGCGATTTGGATATTTTTTAGAGTAACTTGAAGGGTATACTCCCAAGGTGGTCCCATTGTCAGCAAGTTGGAATCTGATGAGAGGATCCCATGGAAAACGAGGGAAACCCTCAACTTTTTTTGGCAAACATATAGCGATTTGGATATTTTTTAGAGTAACTTGAAGGGTATACTCCCAAGGTGGTCCCATTGTCAGCAAGTTGGAATCTGATGAGAGGATACCATGGAAATCGAGGGAAACCCTCAAATTTTATTGGCAAACCTATAGCGATTTGGATATTTTTTAGAGTAACTTGAGCATTTGCTCTCGGAAATCATCATTTGGTAAAGTGGAGCTGATGATGAAGACTACAGACGGCCATCGGAAATAATCAATGATAAATATTTCACGGGTTGCGATTCGATTACTTTAATATGGTTGCTAAGCAATTTATGCTCGTCACAATGCGTGTGGTGGTGGAGTGGAGTTCTTCAGGTTCTTACCAGGAGAACTCCTCAAAAATTAACGTCCCAGCATCGGGAAAAGCAATATTTTGTAAAAGGTGATGAGCAGTTGACGTTAGGCTATTGTAACTTAGATAAATTACAAACTCTCTCACTAAAAAGTGAAAAATAAAAACTTTTTTACAAAAAAAAAACAACCGACTTCCAAAAAAAACTACAAAGTGATAAATAACTTTTATTTCGGAAGTCGGTGTCAATAAACGAAAATGCAGAACCAACGACACCGACTTCCGAAATAAAAGTTATTTATCACTTTGTAGTTTTTTTTGGAAGTCGGTTGTTTTTTTTTTGTAAAAAAGTTTTTATTAGGAATTCTGGAGACCAAATGTCATACAATTTTTCGATTAGACATACCTACATAGTAACATACACATACACATAGATGAGAACGCATGCGTGCCTCATCATCATCTGCCTAGCCTCTTCCCAATTATGTTGGGGTCGGCTTCCAGTCTAACCGGATGCAGTTGAATACCAGTATTTTACATGGACCGACTGCCTATCTCACCTCCACAACCCAGTTACTGGGTAATACGATACCCCTTGGTAAGACTGGTTGTCAGATTTTCGGGTTTCTGACTACTCGTGACGACTGTCAAAGATCCACTAATGACAGCCGGGACCGTGCTTTCCGAGGCACGGAAACGGACGAACGGGAATGGGATAGGAGAACGCATGCGTACCTATTAAGTTTTACCATAAAAGGCTTTTCGCTGCTCAAATAATGCGCGAAAATTCAAACTAAATAAATTAATTATAAATTCCAGAATCAATAACGAAAATTTAATATTCACAACTTTTATGTTCATTTGTTTCTTTAAACAGGCTCCATTTGCAAGCCAGTTCGAAATTTGAATACAATCTTTGTTATGTTACCACCTTGTAAAAGTTAGTTTCATTCATAAATTGCACAATAAGATATGAGTTTTCATAGTAATTTATTTGGCCGCTAAATAAGACAGATAGGTATGGATTTTCATAATAAAATTCCGACCGCTGCTAGCATAATATTGGATTACTACTACAGCATTTAAGGTGGTATAAATAATGGTCGAATTTCTAAGCATGTTTGGGAAAGGGCTTGTGGCTAAGTAATAACGTTCGATCAGGTTAAGCTACGCTTGCCGCGATTGGTCCGTGGATGGGTGATCATCTTCACATACCAAGACCACTCTGGTCCCGCCTGTCATTCGTAGATCTTTGACAGTCGTTACGGTTCGTCAGTAGCCCGAAAGTTTAACAACCAGTCTTACTAAGCGGTATTGTATTACCCAGTAACTGGGTGGTTGAGGTCAGATAGGCAGTCGCTCCATGTAAAATACTGGAATACCTGCACCTGCTTAGACTAGAAGTCGACCTCAACATACCTGGGAAAAGGCTAGGCAGATGATGATGGTTGGCTAAATTTGTATTGAATTTATTTCCATGACATATTTTATTCACTCCCTATAGCCAAAAACAAACTGTTTTATCAAAGAATATTTGATAAAATAGAATGAATGGAAATGTATAAATGCGGCAGGTTCTCGCGGACTATTTAACGATAAATGATTCTGATTCAGACTACGTCGCCATGACAGATTAAAATCGGTTGGATTTAGGGCCATGAGATCAGCGGGGATTAAACTTTGCATCACGCCTGTAATATCCAACGGGTTTGACAGAGGTGTATAGAGGTGTACGCTCACATTTCGCCAGTAATGTTTAAGTCCCATGTAATAGGGGGCGAGCCTATTGCCATCAACCGGGCACAAATCAAAATCTGTTGCCGAAAATCGAGTTGAATGATGTGCAATGGGAGAGGCCTACGTCCTACAGTGGACTGCCATACGCTGATGATGATACGTAATCAGCCTATAATGTTCCCACTGCTGGGACACAGGCCTCCTCCCTGTGAGAGGGAGTGGGCCGTAATCCACCACGCGGGCCCAGTGCGGTTTGGTAGATGTCACATGTCTTCGATTTTTTGGTTCTAGGACATGCCGGTTTCCTCACGATGTTTTCCTTCATCGTTTTGCGAACAGAATTAATTTACACAAAGTAAAGCGCCTGTCTGGGCCACTCGCCGTTCGACGCTCGCCGTGGACGGTCGTGCTGCCCGCTCTCGCTCGCTGCACGCCCCCACCGCCTCGCCGCCCCGCCGCCGCCCGTTCTCGCTACGCTAGCCGTAACGAGCTCAGTAGTCTCCGGACTACGCCCGCACCCTGTCAATAGCCGCCTTTTTCAAGGCGTGGTTGATAGAAGTTGTTTCTTTAAGATAGATTCGTCATCACACGTGTCGTCGAGGTTTTTGGCCCCTTCCGGGTAAAAACCACAGTTTCGTGGTCCTTGGTGGATACCTCACGGTGCCAACGAAGCCAAGGGGGTGGTGCCCCAATCTCACCCGCCGAGCCCCATCAGGGCGAGGCTGTCAATTGGAATCGGGAGCTAGAAGCTTGGCCTTGGGGGTGGCTCCTAGTCAGCTCTAGCTTCGTAACTAATCCCTTGTCCACAGCTCGCGTCTAGTACGGTTGGGTGTGTCAACCCCTTCGTACTAGAAGCCGGTCTAGGGTGTCTCTACACCCATCGCACAGACTGGTCAGGGCCCCGTTCGCACAATAAGATCGGCGACGGGTCACAAGCTTAGGGCTCACTTCAGGTACTCACCTCCCTGTCTCACACCCGACAGGGAGGGTAGGATCTCACACCCCCGGGCCCATCCACCCGGGGTGCTAGGTTGTTAGGGATTCACGCCCCCTATGGTTCTTCCCTCTCCCCGCCCCCATCCCGATCATGGCAGACGCGGTCATATTGGCGTTCGTTAAAGAGGTCCTCTTCAAGGACCCCTCTTTCGTTAACCAGTATGCCCAACGTCTTATAAATTTTAGACGCCCTCCCGGTTCGGTCATCGACATTGACTTTAGCGACGCGCTAGTCAGCCCCCTCTTTCCGCCAAACTCAGGCGAAATCCCCGAGGCCGCCGCCGCCTCCCCTCCCGCACCCTCCGTGCCAGCCCCCTCGCCTGCACCTTCTGTGCCAGCCGCCGCCCCCAAACCAGCACCTTCCGTGCCAGCCCCCAAACCCGCACCCTCCGCGCCAGCCCCCAAACCCGCACCCCCCGCGTCAGCCCCAAAACCCGCACCCTCCGTGCCAGCCCCAAAACCCGCACCATCCGTGCCAGCCCCTAAACCCGCACCCTCTGTGCCCGCCCCAAAACCCGCACCCTCTGTGCCAGCCCCATCACCCGCTCCCTCCGTGTCCGCCCCGAAACCCGCACCGTCCGTGCCAGTCCCCGATCCCGCACCTTCCGTGCCAGCCGCTACCGCAGCAGATACTCCAGAGAGTATGGACACGTCCGTACCCCAATCTCAATCCGACTCAGAGGAAGCCCTCTCTGACTCTTCGTCCTCCTCGGAAGACGACTATATAGTCGTCGGAAAGGGTGGCAAGAGAAAGAAGAACGCCTCCTCTCACGCCAACAAGGCCAAAAAGTCGGTCGCGGTAATCCCCTCTAACCCCCGCCCCCCCACCCCAACCCCCGCCGCACCGCAGGCCAATCCCGCGTCTAGCCTCTCGGCTACCCCTCCCGCTTCGAACGCAAAGAAGCCACGACCCCCGCCCCCCATCTATGTCCAGGATAAGTCCAAATGGACAGAAATCTCCAAAGCGTGTGTTGATCAAAAGATCAACTACACGAACGCCCGCTCAACCCAACAGGGTATTAAGGTAACGGTCGCCTCGTCCTCGGACTACAGGGACCTTACCCGTCTCCTCCAGACAAGGGCTTACTCCTTTCATACTTACTCCCTTCCGGAGGAAGTCCCCACCCGCGTAATCATCAGGCGCGTCCCCAAAGAAATCCCCACCGAGGAGATCAAAGAAGACCTTGCTTCACAAGGCATCCCCGTCTCAGCAGTCCATCGCTTGCACAAAGCATGGAAGGGCCTAGTCTACGACATGGTCCTGGTCATCTGCGACCCTACTGAAGGACATCACCCCATCTTCAAGGTGAAGTCAGTCTGCTCCCTCTCGGGTATCTCTATCGAGAAACCCAGGAAGTCCAACCTCATCGGACAATGCCACAGGTGTCAACTGTATGGCCATTCCCAATCCCACTGCTACGCGACACCTAGATGCGTCAAGTGTCTAGGTGCCCACGGCACGTCAGACTGTCCCCGCCCCAAAGACCGCTCTCAGTGCACAGAGCCACCGAGCTGCGTTCTTTGCGGCCAATCCGGGCACCCGGCTAACTACCGAGGCTGCCCCAAGGCTCCCAAGTCTACTTCTCCCAAACTGACGAAGCGCGCGAGCGACCGCCAGCAAAGGGAAAGCCCCTCTGTGAGGATCCCGATCCCTTCCTCCCAGATGCCCGATAGGCTCAGTCCCCAAAGGCCCTCCCCATGGGCGAACCTCAACCACCTCAAAGCTCCCGCAGCTTCGGTGCCCCCCCCACCCCCGACTATCCCAGCGCTGATGGCAACCGTCATCCCCGCGCCATCAGTAGGCCCCTCGGTCCCAGTAGCCCCACCGGTAGCCCTTCCCGCCGCCGCGCCCAGGGCCCCCGCTGGTCCCAGTAGGTCCCCCCCGACCCCCGCCTCCCGCCCCCAGCCTAGCAGCATGGAGGTAATAATCGGTGCTTACGCAGCTTTTATTGCCCCCGCAAATGCCATGGCAGCGGAAATCCAAGCCTGTAACGGCAATCCTCGGCGCATCGCCGAGATTTTCAATGCGTATCCTCAGATTACGCAAGTCATGCAAACCCTCAACTTCTAAAAAGCTCCAATGGCTTTACAAAGAATGAGCGTTACCAAACCCCGATCCCTTAGACTAGGGTTTTTTAATGCAAACGGCATTATAAATCAACGCGATGAGATCGCCGCGTTCCTCCGCGATCACCAGCTCGATGTCCTCTTAGTCCAGGAAACCTTCCTGAAGCCCCATCTGCGGAACCCGAACATTGCCAACTACAAGATAGTTCGCAATGACAGGTCTCGCTGCCACAAGGGCGGTACCCTCATCTACTATAGGAAGTCCCTCCATTGCATCCCGATAGACCCGCCCGCCCTTATCTCTCAGCTAGAGATCTCTATCTGTCGGCTCGGCATGACCGGTCACCCCGCAATCACCATCATCTCCGCCTATATCCCGCCCACCAATGGTGCGGAGGATCCCATCTCTCTCACTACCGATTTCACTACCCTCTTCGGTATGAGTGACTCCGTCATCATGGCGGGGGATCTCAATGCCAAACATCCCGCTTGGAATAGCAGCACGACCTCTACCAGAGGTAGGATCGTGTTCAAACTAGGCGACTCCCTCAATTTCGATATCATCGCTCCGATGTATCCCACTCATTTCCCGGGCGACCCCGCCCAACTTCCTGACGTTCTCGATGTAGCGCTTCTCAAGAATGTAAACCTCCGTTTGCAGTCTATCGAGACGGTACAAGAGCTTAACTCTGACCACCGCCCGGTCATCTTGCACCTGGCCCCCTATTCGGGCCCCCCGCACGACCCCAACCAGCCCCCCCCGACCAAAACAGTCACCGACTGGAGGAAAGTAAGCGAAAGACTGAAATCCACCACGTCTCCCCACCTAGACTCCATCCCCGAGCAAATTATCTCAGTCGCAGACACGACTGGGGCGATCGACTCGTTCACAGAGCACGTTCAATCCGTACTGACGGATTGCTCACGGGAAGTTCCAGTGATGGAAGACCATCGCTGGAAACTGCCCGATGACGTACGTGAACTGGTGACCGAGAAGAACGCTGCCATTCGTGCCTACGACTCTTTTCCCTGCGACGCGAACAAATCCCACATGCGCCATTTACAGCGTGCTGTAAAGAAACGCATAGGGGAGTGGCGCTCCGAGGGATGGGATAAGTTGATCGGCGAACTCGAGCCCACCCACCACGCCTTCTGGCAACTCCAGAGGAAGCTCCGCTCCTCTGAAGAGGCCACAGTTCCTCCCCTCACACGCCCCGACAAAACGGTCGCTTTCGAAAACCTCGAAAAGGCCGAATGCCTAGCCGACAGCCTAGAGGCTCAATGCACTCCCAGCTCTCAACCAGTAGACAGAGCGCACCTCGACGAGGTGAACGCTGAAGTCGAACGGAGAGCCTCCCTCCCGCCAGTCGAAGACCCTGATGATCCTCTGCCTCCCGTCACTCCCGACGAAGTGCAAGACATCATAAAAGGGCTCGCAACCCGCAAAGCCCCCGGTTCGGACGGTATCACCAATAGAGTGTACAAACTCCTCCCCGCCCCCCTCATACTGCTCATGACCGCCATCTTCAATGGCGCCCTGAGCAACAACATCTTCCCCCAAATGTGGAAAGAAGCCACAGTCATAGGCATCCCTAAGCCAGGCAAGCCCAAGTCTGAGCCCTCCAGCTACCGCCCCATCAGTCTGCTCAATGTTTTCGGCAAAGTCTACGAGAGGCTTATTTATAAGCGCCTCAAAGACTATGCCGAAGCAAAGAGCCTCATCCCCCCCGAACAGTTCGGTTTTCGCACGAAGCATTCGTGCATCCACCAGCTCCACCGCATAGTCGAGCACATTAGCGCTGCTTTTCAGCGAGGTGCTTCGACAGGCGTCCTGTTCTTCGATATAGCGAAGGCGTTCGACAAGGTCTGGCACAATGGCTTATTATATAAGCTGTACCTGCTAGGTGTGCCAGACCGTCTCGTGCTCATCTTACGAGATTTTCTGTCGGACCGCACTTTCCGCTACCGTATCGAGGGCGCTCTCTCTCCCCCTCACCCCATCCGCGCCGGAGTCCCCCAGGGTTCCGTTCTGTCTCCCCTCATTTTCACCCTGTTCACTAGTGACATCCCGAACAGTAAAAAGGCACAGTTGGCGCTCTTCGCCGACGACACTGCCATATACTGTTCGGGTGTCAACCAGTCATCCATAGCTCGAAACCTCCAAACCTCCGCAAGCGCCTTGAGCGATTGGTTCCGGAAATGGAGAATCGAGGTCAACCCCGATAAGAGTCAGGCGGTCATCTTCTCGAAACCGCGCAAACTACCCCCCCCCCTCCCACGCCCGATCTCTATGTATGGCAAGCCGATCCCCTGGGGAAAGCGAGCCAAATACTTAGGTGTCATCCTAGACCACAACCTCACCTTCAACGAGCACATAAAGACGGCGCGTTCGCGCGCCTCTTTCGCTCTCGGTAGGCTCCACTCTATGATAACTGCCCGCAGCAAATTGTCACTCAAGTGCAAATTGCGCCTCTACACCGCGGTCATCCGTCCCATCATGACCTATGCTTGCGTAGTCTTCGCACACGCCAAGCCGCGATTTCTGCATAAAATGCAAACCCTCCAGAACCGTTTCCTCCGAAAGGTCACGGGAGCCCCCTTCTATGTCCGAAATGTGAATCTGCATCTAGATCTCAGACTCCCCACCATCCAGCAGTTCATGAAACGCCTTTCCAAGCGCTTCTTCGACTCTGCCATAAAGCACCCCAATCCCCTGATTGCGGCGGCCTCCCGATACACTCCCTCCCGCATAAGTAGGATTCGCCGACCAAGGCATACCCTCACCATCCCCGACGACGCCACTACCCTCCTCCAGGAGAGCAGTAAGGCCACGAGTACTCTCAGTCGACAACACAAAAACAAGCTCAGACATCCGTCCTTCCGTCCTCGCCGCCGAGGCCCGTCGCGACGCCCCGCACCATCACCGTGCCCCCCCCGACCCTTGCTCGAGCCAGCCCGCGCAGCTGAGCCTTTAGTTTTAAATTCGCCCCTAAACACCAATAATAATACCGATCCAGCCTGTCCCTTGCTGTCCTCTTCCAGCGACGCCCTGAGCCGAGGTCCGAACCCCGCAGGGGGTTACCCTTAGCGCTGTCGCTTAGTTTTTAAGTTATTGTATGCCCTGGCTGGAGGCCTTAATTCGAGGCATCCACAGGAAAGTCCGGTTAAGCAGTAGCCATCCTCATAAAGGATGAACTGCGAGATGCCATTTAAAAAAAAAAAAAAAAAAAAAAGCGCCTGTCTGGGTTCGAACCTACGACCTACAACTCGTAAGTCGCGACGTTTATCACTGGGCCACCACTGCTCTCCTGCTGATGATGAATTAACATGGCCAACCCACTACCACTTCAGTTTGCTTACTATGCAAGCTAAATCAGTAACTCAGCTTCTTTTCCAGATAATTTCATCCCTGATTCCCAATAAAATATATTCCTTTATAATACTGGGAATCACAATTACCTGCTCCATAAAAATTTAATGAAGTGAACGTTAACGCGATCGAATAAATATATAAACTCGCTCTAGCCTCTCGGATTCTTAACCCTAGAGTCAGCAATATAAATAAACTTTTTATCCCCTTTATTATAAACGTTGCTTAAAGTTAAGAGAGGTTTAAACGTCAGAAATGTATGGTTAAACAGTCGCTAATCATTATAATTTAACTTTAAGTAACGGTTGTACATAAGCTTATAATTATATAATATATTCACAAAATGTATGATGGTCGCTTACTTTGTGGCCTCGTGTCCAGTGCCAACGTCAAATCCTGATTTCAATCTGATTAGCCGCTTTCATCGGGGCCCAATATTTTATACCGTTTCATTCTTAAACATCCCTGCCCATTGATTGAAATAAGCTTTGCAATGTAAAACTGAATGGCTGTCTAAATTTCAATACGCTCGGAATTAAAGAAAACTAAGTACCTATTTATTTGTTTGTGTTTTATGAATTAATCAAGATTGCTTTACACTGCGTAATAATAACAATATTATTACCAACACCTGAGGAGGCTCTAGTTGGGCAGCTGGGTCTGAGCTTGATTCAGAAAGCGGTGCTTCTGAACACGGCCTGCATTGTTACGAGGTTCCACTCTCTGGAGCCCTGACCGCCGGGTAGCTTGGACCCTGTTTCTGATACCGGTGGGCTAAACATGTATATTTTTTTTATATTCTAATATTTAAAAATATTATTTTCCCCCTTAATAATAAACGTATTATATCAGATGAATAGTTACACACCGATTTCTCTCTTTCAGTCGTCAGTAATATGACTTTCGAAAGAAGAAGACAAAGCGTTGTGTAACTATTGACATATATATTACTTTTGAAATCATTGGACGCTATACAACGTTTATCAGTAGGTAAGGGGGTAAATAAATTAATGCATGTGTTAAGGGGCTAAGGTAAAACAACAAAATATCATTAAAATTAATATATTAAACATTCCCATGTACAAAACCCCTTGCTTCAACGTCTAAAAACAATAATTTATTACTTACAAATTAGTTCAAATGCCTACCTATTTATAAAATTCCCTTTACAAATATTCCCCTCCGTTACGTTTAAATTACTTTAAGTTTAAGTTAAATTTACTTGACCATTTAAGTTATACTTAGTGAATATTTGTTTGGTACTGGTGTCCTACGACGTCTATCTAACTACATCTATCAGTTACTAAGTAAGTATTATATTTATTAAAATACGGCCATTTTTTATTATTATTTTTATACACAACAATAAATTAAAATATGAATTCAATCTTTATCCCTTACCTTATATAAGTTAATACACAAAAATTATGTAAATACTCTTTCATAAAAATCGAATACAAAAAGTAAAAAAATCAGTTATGATTTAGGCTTTGACTTCTCTAGCGTTCTCAACGATGCTTGTCACAATATTTTCTGTAGCCTTTCCTTTCTGGCCTTCATTTTCGACCACAATCCTGTTGATGATATTAGCACAGTCCTTATTCTCAATTATACTGACATGGTTGCCTTCCAGATAGTGTACAGTGACCGTGTTCTCGGTGTACTTATCAAGACCGTAGTTCTCTTCTATGACGACGAAAGGAGGATTTTCCTTGGGACGGAGAAGAATGACAGGAGACTGTAGTTTTGTGAAAGTCTTAGGATTGAAGTTAAGCACTACTTTGAGCCTGTCGAAGCTGGCTTTAGCAATATCGGCGATGAATTTATCGGAGTACTTGCTCTGAACTGGGGAGGTTTTAATCGTGAGGGCAACTCTTTCGTCATAGGACTCAATTTCGTTGAGTTTATCGAAGAGGTCTTTGGTGACGTCATTGTTGGGGGCTACGATGTCGACGGTGTGACAAAGGAGGTTGTTCTGCAGTTGCAGATCGTTCTTGAAGCTGAGGGTCATCGTCAAGAGCGCGTAGAGGAAATCAGGAGCGCCGTCCAAGCAGAATACTGTTCCTTTGAAACCTGGAAAGAATGTGGAGTTTAGTTGTCTTGTGGCTCAAATTGTGATGACGTGAAAGTGGCGTAGTCGTTTTACAATAGTCTAACTGTACGACTTTTTGAATTCATCCAAACTAATTCTTTACTCGTTATCATCATCTACCTAACCTTTTCCCGACTATGTAAGAGTCACCTTCCAGTCTTACTAGATGCAGCTGAATACTATCATTTTACGTGGATCGACTCGACTGCCTATCTAACCTCCACAACCCAGCTATAGGGTAATGCGATACCCCTTGGTACTAGGCAAAGTGTTAAGATGGTGCTGTGAAAGAACTGTTTACCTTCCTTCTCCAGTCTCGAAGCCAACTCCAAGATCAGAAGAGTACCAAAACTGTACCCCAGCAGCCAGAACGGAGCACCAGGCGCCAGTCTTGAGATCACCGACTGTAAAAGAAAAAATAGTTTGACAAACCACAAAATCTAAAATTCTAAATGACAAATTGATATTACTGAGACCATTATTTGTTTCTAAGTTAAACGAGTTGGGCCGATTATTGCAAACGACAATAAAATCGTAAATGGAAAGAGTGACAATCAACAATTATTGGATTTGGTAATTTGTAATAATTGTAACGTTTTCTGCCAGATAAACTACGTATCAGGAATTAATAGTGGTGTCTCTAGCCACGTATTAACCGGCGAAATGCAGGTGTTCTATTACTTCTTCAGAGGATACGGTTGTGATAATGTCATGTTAATGGAGTCCCCATGGGCTGTAGATAACTACTTTCCTTAAAGTAGTACCTGTTACCTAAGAATAGAACCCTCACCTGGTGCAGCCTATCAACCATCTGGTCCATCGTCTCATCCTTGTATTCCACTCCGAGTTGCAGCACGCAGACCTTGATCTTCAGTCTTCGGCAGAGCGGTTCCAGGACTGCTGCGCATCCTTCCAATCCTGGCAGCATGAACAAGACGCGCTCCATCACGTGGATAGCCTCATCACCCTATAAAGGAGAAATATATTTTTACAAAGCTTTGGCAGAAGCTCTAGATTGTTGATCATGCCGGAAGGTGCAGCGTGGGTAGGTGGACCTGGTGAAGTTCGCAGGAATCCGCTGAATGTGGTAGTCACAGCCAGCCAATCACAGGACGCTGTTGCGATCTTTGGGTTGTTTATGTCAGACAGTGGACGCCTTTCGGTATACTTACCTAATGTTGATGGTTTGGTAAGACTACCCGATTTATAACAGGAAATCATATAAATAGAGAACCTTGGTTAAATTCTCTTGAAAAAAAGAAATATACATACAAAATTAAGAGACAATACGTCTCAAGGACATTTTTAGTTCCTCTAGTAAATTATTATTCGAAGTTTATTACGTAAGGTCAAAGGAATGATGCAATTACTTGACAATTATGTATGGATAATAATCATATCTACTTTTCTTGAAATTAAATAACAGCATAATGCACAAGTAACATTCACGAAATAGCAATTTATAGACAAAAAATTAATGCACCAGAAAATTCGACAAAACAGAACATTTTTTTGAACTAAAAGGCTCTTCAGAAGCTGTTTCTGAGCAGAAAGTTGTAGTGAACTTGCACCCGAGAGATGTATCACATTTATCACGACTTTCGCGAGTTCGATCCAGTTTCTTATTGAATGATCTATTAGATAACTTTGCAGTCTGAGTGGAAAGCGTTGAAACTACCTATTGGAGAATAAATAGCAGCGCTCGTTCGCTACGTTTGTTGTGTTTCCTTGAGAAAATAAATTTTGCTGTGAATCTAACTTGATTGTGGAACATTCGCTTGTATCAGAAACTTCTGCGTATATATTTCTACCTACATCAATCTTCTTAGACTTTTTAACTATAGCTCATTTCAGACTACGCTATAATATACGAGCATATAGTTCATAGCACAACAATATCGCTCGCCATACATTTATTTAGAACACGTTCAACACTTTGCTATACTATAGTTCTAAATAAATTTATGGCGAGCGACATTGTTGTGCTATGAACTACATGCTCGTATATTTATAGCGTAGTCTAAAATGAGCTTTAAAGTATAATTAACGCTTAGATTTTTCTTCGAAAGAGAGAATTAAAATCTACCAAGTAATAATTATCTTTTTTTAATCTTCAGGAATATGAAGACCGTTTTTTGACACCTCATTGCGGCCGCTGTATGTTGGCATCAAAACCAAAGCGTTACAATTATCGATGCTAGTTTTTGAAATGACGATTTATAGCTACTCTCTACTACTCGTACTAGCGATCCGCTCCTACTTTACACGGTTTTTACGACGACAAAATATCAAGATTTCGTTACTAACTATAATTATGTTTAATATTAATGTATTATACCAATAAATCTTCCGGAATAAATTGTATAAACAATGGTGCAAACCGCATCAAAGTGCGTTGCGTATTTGACAAGACCAAAATGGTCACACAAACAGACATGAAAAGCGACTATTATTTTTTATATAAATATACATACAAAAGCATAAATCACTTGATTAATTGATTTAAACAATTTCTTTTTTAACTACAATATTACGTCTTGAAAAAGTTCAGTTAGTAAGTAAGTAGGTAATCTTACCTCAACGGCATCGCTGACCATGGTAGGCATGTATACGAGGGGCTCGGACACGGTCTTCTCGTCTCCGAAGTTCCTCATGAGCACCCTAAGACCGGCACCTCCTTCGATGTTGGCGGGACGGGATGCCGACGTTGAGGCGGCGGCTTCACGTTGTGCTGTTAGTTCTACTAGCCTTATGAATGGAGATAGTCAATTAGGATCATATAGATAAAATATAGGTACTAAGTATATCGTCTGCAGCAATGTATAGGACAGATCTTAAGAGCGTTTACGACGTACGGCATTTCACAAACTTTCAAGCCCTTGTTTTTCGAAATGAATGAACTGATTTTAATGAAACTTCACACGCATAAGCAAAATACAAAGGTCTAAAAAGTTAGTAAAGAACATTTTTCCGTATCTGTTATATTCTAACCTCTTATTTCCCTACATTTTTGACAAGTTTTTGACATTGATTGTCGCCGAGAGTCGTTGAGATTGCGTTTAGATTTTGAACGTTTTTAATTACGGGAATTAACCTTCTTATGATAGAATTGTAACTCTCATCTCTATTTAGATACCATGTTTTGACTACCTACGAAAGAGGATCATGATCAGTAAAAGATAAAAGAAAGATCAAGTAATGATTAGCCTGAGACTGACACTTTGACGTTAATTAATTACCTACATCTCAAAGATTAAAATCCGACCGGTAATCAAGATCACGAACGAGAACAATGCTGCCAAAAATAAAACCGAATATTGAATAAAATTATGTAGAAATCTGATCTTTCATCTAATTTGCGGCAAGTCTGTTATCTACCTCAGAGGGCTTTAGGAAATAGGTATCTCAGATATCTGAAAATATGAACAAAATGGAAGTACAATTCGCTACACATTTGCTTCGAGAATTTTTTCTTCGAGCTTGAAATAGCATGTTGTACTCGTATTAGAAAGAGTTTTGAATTATATTCTTGAGCTAGTTTTTTTCTGAAAACCTCGTTGGATAAGCGAGTCGTTTCAAACAGAAATTGTTATTTCAATTTTGTAGTTGTTAGGGAGAATTTTTCGGTGTTTTGACCGATAATTTTAACTCCAGAACATGAGTCTTGCCAGAAATGACTGCATCTGCATGGGACTTAATATATGGGGCGAAATACTATTAAAGGTAAAGTAAGGCCTAACCCGTCGGGGATTACAGGCGTGATGTTATGCACTCCATTCATTTATGGTTAAGTCCCATGTAATAGATGGCGAGCCTATTGCCATCAACCGGGAATCCAGACTCCGGGCTGATCATTAACACGCATAAAAAATTACCAAAAATTTAGCACTAATTTCATCGTTTGCTTACCTAGCGAACGTCAATGTCCTAATGTCCTGGGCGGTAAGGAAGATCTCGAACTCTCTCTCCAGGGTCTGCTTGATCTCCACGGCCATCATACTGTCCATACCCAGCTCGGCGAGAGACACTTGTTGGGACACGGTCTTCAGGTCCTTGATACCTGGAGGAGAACATTAGAAAACATCAATCGATTTCTTATTAACCTTCAATTATATCCGACGACCTTGGTTATTTATCTCTTTTGGTGACTGTACATGTATATAAAACAAAATATGGGTACAGAATCATAGGGCATATAAAAAATCGTCTGCATAAGCGGCAAAAGTGCCCAAGAGGCTGGCAGCATTACCACGTTGTTTGGCTATACTGATTCTTTTGGCATTGGCTTCATGCAGGAAAAGAAAAAAAAACGTTGCTTCCACCTTCTCTAGTTTGTGTTGATCGAAATATTATTAAATGTAAGGTAAAAAGCGAAATACAAAAATTTAAATAATACAATAATTCGTAGTTTTAAAATGAGCATTACTTGTAGCTAAAAGTTCGTTTGAAATAAAATTGCATACATACATACATTCCCAATTTAAGAGCCAAAGCTAATTACTTAGCCTAATTAAGTAACCGTTTTCCATTTGTACACATCTCTAAATACTCCGCCGAGTATAATCGTGATTACCAGGGTATACCAGTATCATAATATCAATAGAATTATTCGCATGTAACTAATCTTCCAACAGATTATATTCATGCTAATGCTAATGTTTAGGCCCTAACCATAATATCGTTATCATTGTTTAATGATACGGCAACGTTAACAACAATTCTGTCTGTAATTTAATTAGAAACTATCATTATCCACATAACTTAGATAATGATTAAATTTGAAACTTCATTTGAATTTGAAATTTCAGGACAACTACGTGGATATCGAAATATCTATTATCAACACTGTTGTAAGGTCAAGCATGAGCTTTGAGCGGATTATCGTACTTAGGTATATAATTATCTATACAGCTCAGTAAACAGAAATTTGACAGAGAAATCTTGCAAAATCTACCTACTGATGCCAAAATTGTAGTATAAATACCACTTACAACTTGAGTGCTTTGATTTGGTTTTTGAATAATTGTAATTTTAAAACACCGTAAAGATGTTTTCCATTTGACAATTGAAGTTAATTTTATAACCTCAATTTTCGTCGATGATTTTTCAATTCCAATTTAAATAACGTTATTCAAAAAATATTTTTGGAAAAAGTCATGAGATATAAAGTAGACAAGTAGAAGAAACTTTCTAAATACAAATGAATGTGTTACTAATTCACTTTAGTGAGTGCTTGCGTAAGAATTTAACCTAATAAGGTTTTGTTTACACTTTAATCAGATACTTATTGAACAGACTTTAGCTATGACATTAACCAACTCACCCATAATCTGTGCAACAGCATCCACAATGTTGCCACATCCGGATCCGCCAGCCTTCTTCTCAGCCACGACGATGGATGACACGATAGCTGCGTCCTGCTTCATGAACTTGTCGAGGGCAGACAGACAGGATGATATCCTCTGTTGGAGGGTTCCACCGATCTCGAGTTGGACGTCGTCGTCCTGCATGTCAGCTACAAGACCGACCTGTAGGATTAGATAGTGTTTAGTTTTTGTTACGTGGCTTCTAGCTGGATGACTATGTGAATAGAATGATTTAAAAGGTTAGGCAGCTCTGCCGCGGTCTGCCGCGAGATGGGTGACTATATGACTGACTGGTGACTAGATGACTTTCATGTTGCGGTATTCGGTCTGTTTTTTTCATTTTGTTTATAAAAAAAGTTTCGTATAGACAGACAGAAGCCTATATAAACCTGATGGATATTGTTACTGTCCAATAATGGTAGGAGGCTAACCATATCAATTTCTTTGTAAAAAAACGGCAGATACTTAACTGCATCTTTAAAAATAGGAGACTTCAATATAGTTAGATTTTAGAAGCTAGTTAAATAATAATGACTTCACCGGTTGAATGCCATATATAATTACAGAAACAATTATATAGCCTTTGTGTCTCGTGTGGATCCAAGTTCCATCTTCCTTCGATACGAAGCCTAGCTCTTCTTCGAGTATATTTTTATTTCAGCCTATTGTAAGTGACGAAGCTTACACATAATCAAAAGAAACAAGATAATAATTTACTACTTACATCACCAACAGCTCCCCACTGCACGGCCAGGGCTGGGAAGCCGAGCTTCTTCCTCCATTCACAGATCCTCTCCATCACTGAGTTGGAGAGACCGTAGTTGGTCTGACCGGCGTTACCACGACCGCAGGATACGGAGGAGAAGATCACGAAGTCCCTAAGAATATTAGAATACTGTAAGCATCCATATGAGTAACATAACGTTGAGATAAACGAAAAATTATGATAAAATATTTAATCAAGAAAGGATATACAAAGCCTTGAAATAGAAGCTAGCTAGCTTAGACCTGCTGTTAAGTCTAAGAAAGATGAACACGCTGAAGATATTTCGGAAGTTTTCAAGTTTAACTTTAACAATAACAATCCTAAAACACATTAAGGCAGAAGATAACAAAGTGCTTTTTAAAGGTTTAAACAGTTCGGTTACAGCGCCAAAAAAGTTCTACAAATTTATTATAGATAATGAAATAATATAATTATTATATCTCAGTAAACCAACATGACCTAACCGTCGCGCGTCGTAAAAAAAAACCATTGTATTATTTTACTGCTGAGGGGTTTGTATTCCAAAAACATAGTTTCAGAAACCTACGTATCAAGTTTGTTAATACAGCCCTTTGTTTTTGCTCCCACCAGGGATTAATAAATAAATTCTGGACACTATAATTGAACTCCGGGGGAGAAAGTTCAGTCGTAAAACTTGCTCAATACTCAATTTCACCGAGATACTTCAATGTTGCTATCATAAAATAAATTTGAGAGCAGATTTTATTAAGTACAGGATAATATTTTATCGTCTTTCATTTTCTTTGTAGTAATAGCGGAGTAATTGCGTAACATACTAACAGTTGCAAAGGCTTTAATTTTGACAGTTCAACAACATTCATTGCGTTATTTTTTCGAAAATTTATAAAGCAATGGATTTGCAATATCCTGCAAAATTATTCAGATTGTGATTGTTAATGTGTTGCGCAATTAGTGTGCTGCTGTACAATGGTGCAACATTGGGTCGGAGATAGTGGAGTACAGTCGTACACCCTACAGTTTTACCCCGACTACAGTATTACCTCTAACATATTTCCAAATAACACCTTACTTCTGAGACCTTTTTAACAAATTTTAATGATCTTTCTTCCTCATTCCATTACATGAATTAATATTTGGTTGATGATGTGTCTGGTCCCCATTGATTAGTTATACTTACACTAATGACAATATTTATTATAAGATTAAAAAATAAACAAAAATATTTCCCACTTACTTCAAATTAGGGCACATTTTCCTCGACAGTTTATCCAAATGCACGGTAGCCATCGCCTTAGGTCCGTACGAGGTCTTGAAGCTCTCAGAAGTCTGGTTCTGGAAGATGCAGTCCTTGAGGATCACAGCCAGGTTGAAGATGGCGTCCACAGGTCCCATTTTGAGTGCCATCTGGAGCATCTGTTCGCATCCAGACTCGGTGGTAATGTCGTGAGTCGAGATTTGGATCTCGGCACCGTATTGTGCCCATGCTCTATAGGAGAAAGGAAATCCATTATTATATTGTAGGCAAAAACGTCAAGGTAACCCCCAAATTTATTTATTTTTTAAGTTTTTTGCATTTTTGCAAATCAATATCAAGTTGATTGATAAAATTGGTTGATTCACGACCGTAACAAATACTAACAGAATAATAAGCATTAAAATCATTAATACAATTGACTGTTGCTCATTAAAATTCGTCTACCTGTTCATTAGTTATATATTCTCAGATCCATCCATATCATTTGTGCAAACAAATTGGTACAGGAATCAACCCTATACTCGTCGAAAGAATGCATACCCTTAGGTTGGTGCACCAATTAATACGTCATCATGATTGAAGTCATTTCAATTACAGCAAATCAAGTAAAAAATTCAGTAATCACAAACCTAAGTCTCGAGGACTGGTATCCGTTGCTGATTCCTCTGCGGGAGGTGAGGAGGATCTTCCTGCCGCCTCTCATTATGAGCCAGTCAGCCAGTTCCAGACCGAAACCTCCCAGACCACCAACCACGACGTACACGTGATCTTCGTGACAAATGTACCTGGAAGAGTAGATAGATTAAATTTATTAATTATTATAGATTAATATGCAAGGAAAAATAATGAAAACGTTACTATTTTCGAGATTACTGAATGGTCTTGAAAGTTTTGGGAGCGAAATATGCCAGAACTCTGAATAAACATAGCACCACGATAATAATATGATATTTATTCAAATCGATATTATTTTTTATTTGTTTTCAAGTAGTTTTCTTCTTGTTTAAAAAGTAAAGAACGATCGGATAAGTATTTTACATACACTCCGTGCAGCAACCGTATTGTAACGATAATAAAGACCACAACGATTTTGACCGACATATTAAAATGAGAATGCGTTGACAGAGGTAAAATAACTGTGAAACGACTGTAGTTACAATGGAAAAGTCCTGGAAAAGTTTAACACAACTTCCTTCAGGGTTATCAGACATAATATTTTAATTTTCCCTTTCTGTTGCTTTCGATCTTGAGCTAAGCCAAAAACAGACCTTGTCTGTATATTGCATAGTTCCGGAAAGTATCGTCGTTTGAGCGCACTTACCTAGGCACGGCGTCCATGGGTGTGACGACGGGTTTTACTGGACGGTTGCTGCGCTCCTCATCACGGATCTTGATGATTACCTGATATCCAACAATAAGATATACGTTAGTCCCAACATCATCATTTGTCCAGCCTTTGCCCAACTTTGTTGGGGTCGGCTTACAATATTACCAGATGCAACTGAATATCAGTATTTCACATGGAGTGTTGGACCTAACATAAGAAGCAAAATAAACAGAAGAAAACAAAACAGGAATGGTTCCTGTTATTAGTTACTAGGGTATTTTGCTAACAACGGTCACTACAAAAAAAAAATTACAAGTTGTAAAGTTTAGATGGCTGTCATTTTCCGTGATACACTAAGGCCTGAGTTCACCAACATTCTAACCATCGGTTAGGTATTTAAACAGTTGATTTATGTCAAATTTCCTAAGGGCTAGATCCGTGGGCTAGATTCACATATTATCGTACTTTGACTTTGCCAAGTCTTTGCTAAGCGGTCCACACGAATATGAACCTTATTAGTGTGCCAATAATTGTCATAAGCGAATCTGAGCAATCACTTCATTTGAATATAGTACATGAATGCTATACAAATAACATTCACATTTGTATGCGACGCTTACTAAACTTAGCAAAGTAAGGCCAAATTGCGGTCTATGAATTTTACCCTAGGTATATCCTTAGTTCCTTACATAGTATGAAACAAAATTGCCAAAATGTATGTACGCGCATAACTTCCGAATGACTGTACCAAATTGTATAATTCTTTTTTTGTTGTGTTCATTATTGTTGTGAAATTTCCCCGTTAAAAAAAAATGACCTGTGCGAAGCTAGTAGAATATACCTACCTTATAGAATGTACAGCTAAAAGATTTTAGTTATCTTAGAATTTTAAGACAAGAGCAATTTCCAGACATCCTGCACTAGGCTAGGTCTCTCCCGTAGGGAGCTTGAAATATTTCTCATAAAGTACAAGAAGATCTTAAGGAAATCGTCATGTCCTAGAACCGAAAATTAGAAGACGTGAGTTCTATCTACCAACCCGCACTGGGCTCGCGTGGAAGATTCTAGCCCACTCCCTCTCGAAAAGAGGAGGTCTGTGTCCCAGCAGCGGGAACATTATGATAAGAAGTTCAATAAAATTCGTGATAGTTTACCTTTCCGATGTGTTTACCGGCCGCCATGTAACGGAAGGCGGTCTCCACCTCGTTGGCCCCAAACGTGCAGTACGTTAGAGGTCTGACGGCACCGTTCTCAATACCGCTCAGTAGCAGGTCTTGCAGACGCTGTGTAAACGAGGAATAATCATATCAAAATGTCTTGGATGAAGATGGTTAGGTTGACGATGGATGTATAAAGTGGAAAGAAGTCTGGTATAAAAAGTTTGCAACACAACCTTGTTTCTTTAACTGTGAAGGTTGAGGAAAAAAGGCTGTGACGCCTACTGAAAGACTAACAAGTACCTATTTAGTGTTATCGCTTGTTTTCATCAATATTTTCCTATGTAGTCGTATATAGTACATACTAATACCATGCATTTTTCATTTAAAAATATTCTGTCAAAGACTGACTCAGTCACGTCACGGTGACAAGACTATGCAAGAAACTAACGCAAGTAAAAATAAATTCATATTATAAAAAAGTAAATTATGAAAAATGAATTTACAAAAAATGATACACTTGAGAAAAATATTTGTGAATGTAGTAGCCATACAAACCTTTCTGAAGCTGAAGGTCTGGTCGAAGATGTAATCCAACATGATGCCGTGGAACGAGGTCTCTTTCAGGAAGAAGTACATTCCGATGGGCGTGTTGTTACTGATATCGAACTTTCCGATCTCGAGGAATCGGCCACGGTAGGCTAAGCAACGAACGGATGCCTGTTGGAAAAAATTAAGAATGTTAGGATGATTCCTGGACTGCAGATGATGATAATTGTTTTAGTAATCAAACTATAAATTTTTGAATATGTTTATAAATATATATACTATTCAATTGAGTAACTTTGTTTCTTGAAAGTTTACCTGTAGTTTCTCGTCTGACAAGGAGTTCAGCACCATGTCGACTCCCTTGCCGTTGGTCTCACGACGGATCATGTCTTCAAACGACGTGTCACGAGAGTTGCCGATGTGACTGTCTGTAATTTTATTACTCATTTAGTGTATTTAATGCATCCTCGGGATAATTGCAACGACGATCTTGGTAGATTGGTAGCAGCTGGATGAGAGTTACCGAGGATCGAGTTGAAATGCGTGCGATAAGACTTCTATAGGCTGATGATGATAATGATGAGTGTATAAGAAACGAATTAAAAGACAAATAGATAAGGAGTGACTATCTCAAAAAGCAGAAATTGAAAGTACTAAGTACTATAGAAATTAGACACTGCATTGCCTATCTATAAATTGTCTAAAAAATAAGATATTCAACTTATACAATATTTCTTGTTTTTGTAAGTTTTAGAGGAAAAAGATCTAAAATTAGATTCCATAAAACTAACCTTTAAGTTGCGGGAACAACTTCTTGATGAAAGCCCTCTTCTCCGCGGTACCCACAGTAGTGAAAATCTCGCAGCCGTAGTGGAGGGCCACATTGATGGCGGCCTGGCCCACTCCACCCGAACCAGCATGGATGAGGATGGACTCACCACGTTGGAGCTGGCCTACCATGACCTGAATACAAGGAGGTTTTAGTTATCAACGAGAGTAAGTGCAGGTTCAAGGACTCGGATTTTCCAAGAAATTATTTGTGTATTAAGGAAACTCCACGGATTTGTTCAAATAAGTAAGTTATTATTCCTACATAATATAGTCACTTAAATTAATATTTTTCTAAAGCAACAAAATCATACTTTTTAAGTACTATTTCCAGAAATGTAAACTAAATAAAAATAATAACTATACTAATATCCCCTACGAATAAGTAATAAGTCATATCCTTCAACAATCTTGGGAAGGGTCTAATTTTGATGGCTTAGGAAGATACAAGGAATTACACCAATGCTGATAAATACAACTGTACCTAAATTACAGTATAACAGAAGAAAGATTACAATCCTGATGATAAATACAACATATCGGTAGAAATAAGCTAACTCATGACTCACCATGGCATAGTACACAGTTCCGTAAGCAACTGGAACACTGGCAGCTTCCTCAAAGCTCCACTCATCAGGGATGGCCCAAAGCAGAGCCTTGTCTCCTTCAGCCAAGTTAGACAAACCCCGGTTACGGATCATACCCATGACGCGGGAACCACTGTAAAGGGAGTCATAATGTAAAAACAGAATAGAATTTTGGTTACGGCGGTCAATCGCATTGGAGACAAGCCAAGAACGCATTAGACATTGTAGTGCACACGTGTAAAACACTCGGTACACTCTTTGTTTCTCTGATAATTCGATGGGACGGTAATCCGACACGACCGGGGAGAGATCAGGCGCAGAACCGCTTGCTTTCAATACTTTCCGTGGCACTGGCGTATCATACCACCAACTTCCAGACTGTGGGCTGCTACTGAGAAATTCCTAACGGAAAAATCCGATAGCACTGCCCGACCTGGGAATCTAACCCCGGACATCATGCTCAGTAGTTGCGCTTGCAAACACTAGACACATGATGCATAGTTCTAGAAGCGTGATTAAGAGATTCAAAGGAGTAAAACAAAGGTGGTTGGGTGAGACCATTGGCAAATGTGCGGCCCACTTGATGAAAAGTGGTTATGGACTGATATATAGCCATCCTTATTCTTGGAAAGGCAATGGGTCTATTCACGTGTCACTGTAGTAATATTGTGTCAAAAAGAGGAGTAGTTAGATTTTACGGCTGATTTTTCAATTGACAGATAACTTTTATTGACGTCTGAGAGATTTTTTATGGAAGAACTGTTAAAAATTTAAAATTATTCCTCGGATAAAATTATCTGGCGTTGGAAAAAAGACAAGCCATTTTATTTTTATAATGTAAAGCCTTCTTGAGTTAGTTTAACAAAAACTGGTCAATTTAAATACGAAAGTTTTGTAAACATAACATACTTGGGAGTCTTTCCGACAATCTCGAAACCTTGCACGCATTCCTGTGCAAGTCGACCGCGAGCGACGGCGTCCACTGTCACACGTCCGGTAGCTGTCATGACGTCACGGAAGTTCAAAGCCGAGCAGTACACCTGGTTGAGGAAGATTATTTTACGTAAGTATACATTGAAGGTACCTACCCTAAAAATATATTATGGTTCCTCACAGTAGACTTCTCCAAAGAAACTAACTACCCTTTAAGAAACTTTCTAGAATCGATATAATTAGGTTAGTAACTGGTAGCACAGTGTGAGCTTCGATTGAATGTTCCCACCGCTGGGAATCAGGCCTCCTTTCTTGGAGAGCGTGTGGGCTGTAATCTACCACGCGGACCCAGTGCGTAAGGTGCTTCTCAATCGCTCTAATTCTTCCAATGCTATGCTATTATGTGGTCTATCTGTTATTTACCTAATTTCAGGTCTCTGCAACGCTTAGTTTTAAAGATCTCCGTGGCCGCGCGATCCGCCGCGTTTCAATGGCGCGGCCACGTTCAAACCCTTATAACCTTTTAACCATGGCTTTGACAAATTTATGGTTTTGGGAATCAACTTCTACAAATTTTTATAAAATTTTGGCATGTTTTTTTTTTTAATTGTCATGGCCGCGCCGTTGAAACGGATACAGTGCGTGTTGGTAGATGTCACAGTCTAATTATCTTCAAATTTTTGGTGAAATTATAGAATAATTCAAACAGATCTTTATACAGAGACTTGTTCTTGTTGTTTACAAAAAGTATGTTGATATAGATTTCCGTAAAAAACAATTAAAAAAAGACAATACTTACATTAACAAGCACTTTTTCCTTGTTCTTGAAGACGTGGTTCTCCCTGATGGGTCCTTCCAACCATCTCAATGAGGACAGGTCTCCGATCGTTATGGTATTGACATAGGCATGGTTCACACGGACGGTCTCCAGGTCACCCAGGAGAAGATGGCGGTATGTACCCCATTGACCCTAGGATGGAGGTGGAAATATGAGAAATAGTAAAAAACACTACAAAGCAGAGACAACATTACAACAATATTAAAACGTTGTCTATAAGTTAAACCTGTAAAATCACGGAAATTCATCGTTAAGCAAATTGATACCTTGTCAATTTGCCGTGCCATTTCGTACATATGTCAAAGAATGACATTTGTAATTTGAATATATTAATTTCCCTGATTTAAATTTTCAAACTAACGATCGAACGAAAGTCTCTGTTCAGTGGAATTCAATAAAAGTAATGGGCCTTGCCTTAGAATGACTAAACACATTTTGTAAAATAGTACAAGGTGTAAAACAAGAACACATCAAGACAAGGTGGTGTCGGGTCAACGTGTTGTATTTCTACATTTATATCTGTAATTTTTATGGTGTACATAATAAATAAATTATCGTATTTCCATCTACAAAATACTTTTTTTAAGGCCCTTAAAAATGATGCAAAAGTTCAAGTTATTTTTATCTTGGGAGTCTCACTCGATCATGCAAAATAAAGTCTCACAGTGGATTATCGATTCAACTCGATAATGTTTGTGTATCCATTTATTACATTGTTGAATTTTAATTAAGCCTGTTGTCGGTTTTACTTCGTTATCTCTTTTAATTAAAATATCTCAGAAAATGAATGTGTATTTTATCGTCACTTTCTAGTGGCACATCGGCTCGAGATTTATTTAGCATGGATTCAGTATTATGATTCGGCGTTGAAATTTTTCGTCGGTTATTAAAAAAAATGCTGTTCAGTACAGTTCAGTACAGTTCAGTAGGTATGGTACTTTCCTACGAAACAGCAGTTTTTTGAAGTGAAAACTTCTTTAGGCGCGTTGGGCATTTTTTGAGATGGGAAAAAACTATTTAACTCGCGACACTGTTACCGTTACCGACACCTCCGTTTTAAGTTTTGGCCATTATAAAGACATCAACGCGCGGTACATTTTCTTTGGGAAGAATGATCTTCAAACATATTTATAAAATTATTATGCTTTTATAAATACACACGTAATTATTCAAGTTTTCCCTTCTGTCGGCACTCCTGGAGTGCCACTGTTTTTATTTTTTTGATAACCGACTACAAATTTCTACGCTTAGGGTCTAGAATCATAAGCTGAATTCATGGTTGCAGTTTTTATGTCGACGTCATGCCGCCCTGTATGTCAGAGATTAATAATACGTGATCAACTTATCTTTGAGGAAATATATAAGTACTTACATCCTGGTAAACATTGAGGGCCAAGTCCTTATCCAGCTGTTCTTCATAGAATTCCAAGTCAGGGTTGAACGGAGGTGCAGACGGGTCAGAAATAAGTACACCATACACGATCTCACCGCCAGGTTCCCTTCTCAAACAGTTGACTAATCCCAAAAGACCGTTGATATGCTCATCTTGGGTATAAAGGACTACTTTCTGGCCGTCCTTGAGTTCCTCCTTGACTTTGTCGACCCAAGCGAAGCTTAGATCTGAGGCGAGGATTCTGAAGAACTTGGCGGGGCGGGCTCCAACGCGTTTACGGAAGAGAACCAGGTATTCGACGCCAGTGTCGTGGATGGTGACGATGTCGTATTGGTCTGAGTATTGTTTAGGGTCGGGGCGTTCCTTCTCGCGACTGATGAGGAAGCATTTATCACGGAGGGTACCGACTGCTTGTGTAAGGATCTGATGGAGGAAATAATACGATTCATATAAGAATATTATCTGGTTCATAACAATATGTACCCAATATTACATTTTTGTAAGGAGTATACAGGTTTATATTCGATTTCGATTTTAGATTTTATCCAAGCAATTTGGGGCGACTATTTCAGGGCTTTACTAATGAAGCTGAATAATGTAACTCGTTCCTTTCAAATTAAATTTCAACTAAGAAAATGTTACTCAGAAAAATATGTTGCCATACATTTAATTTATTTATAATATGTTTTCTTACCTCAGGCCTGTCTAGAAGATTAGCACCAACAAACATGATAGTGTTACTCTCTCCAGCCAGTTTCTTGTTCTCAAGGGTAATGTTAGAAGGCACTTCAATAGTCTCTTCAGAAATCATGAGAAGCTCAGCCTGTACCAAGGGCAAGTCACCAAGGATCTCTCCAATATTTTCCAGAATAGGTTCCAATCCGTTCTTCTTGTACTCTTCGTCGACTAATTCTATGCACTTGACTTTGTAGGTTTGGATGTTCTCGAGAACCAGTTGGATGTTGGCACGGAGGACGTCTTCGGTCTGGTAAAGGGTGAATGGCTCATGTAGATTAATTTTTGAAATAATACAACTATTTCAATGGAGTTTTTACTTATGAGATGACAACACGCAGCCGTAAACAAGTTTAACAAAATTATGGATTTTTTAGAACATTGCCTCTGAAAGACAGGTGACAATCTTCTAAAGCTTTTTGTATTTTAAAACGTTGTTACATCAAGATACAACAACTTAGTTTACATGATAGCTAAGTAACTAGAATGTTCATATTCCTTACATTCATCTTAGACTTTCCGAAGTTAGCAATGAACTCATTCTTCTCAAGCACAGGCACTCCAAGGGGCAGCCTCTTAGTGATGGGCGTAGCGTGGAGTCCACGGACCTCGACACCACCAGCCCTGAACAAAAACAAATGAATTAATAACTTCAGATCTGCGATCTAAAATACTCTAGATACATATAAAAATAGTACAAAAAAGAATTCTACCGCGTCAAATTAAATTAGCTAGCGAAACTTCGCAGACGTGATGGGTATCTAAACATTATACTTAAGTAAAGCAAAAAAGAAATTAATTTAATGATTTTTTGTGGGGTCATCAACTGCTGTTAGTGTATTTGCGTACTTGAAATATCAATTTTTTAAATCAGCTTTGTTTGTGTAGGTAAACTTCACTTCATCGATATCTAAAATCGATGAAATACATTTTCTCAACTCATACTTCAACTACCTACCAACACTACGAACGGTGGTTTCTCGTTTTATTTTTTATTTAATCGTGTTTAGATATCGATACCCCGTCTGCAGAGTTTCGCTAGCTAATTTAGTTTGACCCTGCATAATAAAACTTAAAATCCTAGTAATAGGGTTAAAAAAATATTTAAATATGTAGTATGTTCTTATTTTATTTTTTTCCGCGCAAAATAAGGCTACGTTTTCGTTTCGAGGCTAAACCAACCCTGTGTATAGTGTATTCTTGATCGAAGCTTCTTAGTACCTATCTCAATTTAATCTATGAACAGAATATTGCTGGCTGAAGAGACGATAATATATTGAGCCGGTTCTTGAAAGATGATTACTTACGAAACTTGTTTGGGAAAAGGTTGGAATAACTTTTATTTTTCGTCTAAATATAAGTACTTATATGATTGAGAGGAGGCCTGTGTCCCAGCAGTGGGAACATTATAGGCTGATTATGTTATGTTATAAGATTGAAGTACGTAGTGACTTGTGAGTTGTGAGTGAGTTCGTGTGGGTCATCGACATTGAAAGGGGAGTAGTAAAGTGAACTCAGAAATAGATCGAACCCAGGTTCAATATTTACTTAGTTTGGGTGATACTAATTATGCTAGTCGCAAAAATGATAACCAAAATTCTATAATAAAGTTTCACAACAACAGTCAGGTACTTTGTGTATTTAATTTCATCACCGCTGCTCTCAAAACGGTGAAGGAAAACATCGTGAGGAAACCAAACCAATGTCCTAGAACCAAAAATATGCAGACATGTGACATCTATCAACCTACACTGGGTCCGCGTGATGGATTACGGCCTCTCACAGAGAGTAGGCCTGTGTCCCAGCAGTGGGAACATTATAGGCTAATTATGTTAACGTCGCGTGTTCATGCTAGTGGTTTTGTATCTTCTATCTAAAAGTTAAATGAGATTAATTAAAATAAACGGCCCTTAGGTAGTTATTCCCATCTTTAAATCCTACCACGTTCTGCCAATAAATTGGGTGGTATCTGTGCGGCTTTGTTAAACCGATCCCAACTAAATTTTAAATGCTAAGTGTGTTTGTGTCCGTTTATACTGGCACCCTACGCTAAATCTGTTGATGTTTGCCCAATAGTTACCATAATTTGATAGGAAAATTATGTTATTGACACAAATACCCTGCGAATTTATGGGAGGTAATGGGTTACGAATTGATTAGTAGGTAGGTATGTGTAGTGTGTGTGTGTGTGTGTACATCCCTTTTGCGTAACACACAATCTATCAGTCCAAAGGATTTCGAAGGAAAATCGTAATCCATTGCTTTATTTGTTTGAATAATTCTTCTGCGCGACAACGAAAATAACGCAATGAATATTGTTGAACTGTCAAAATTAACGGCGTTAGGATTGTGTGTTACGCAGAATAATTTTAGAATTCTTGTAAGCCTCATTTTCAAGATACAAATATCTTGTGCAGGAGTACCTACCAGTGTAACGTAACAGCTCTATTTTTTGAGTGCAAGAAAAAATTAACTTAGTGGTGGTCAGGCGGGAGTGTCCGCGATAGTACTTTGTAACGCGCAGTTAAGCGTACTTTGAGCATAATAGCCTTTAATGTCCGCACTGCTGCGACGCAGACCTCCTCTCATCGAGAGGGAGTGGGCTGTAATCCACGACCGCTGTGCGGAGTGTTAGATGTCACATGTCTGCTTGGTTCTAGGACATGCTTTGAGCACGATGGCAGCGATCTCAAGTCAAGATCTACGAACGTTACTTGCGTTACTAAGCGTTATTGCTGTCACTGTCGCACAACTGTCAAATTACAAGTGCAAGATAGAGATGGGTACATGTCTAAGTCAAAACACGAACTAAGTAACGTTTATTTCAGCCTCGGCTTCAGACATGAAAATGTCGAATACTAGTTAGACTAAACTGGGATTCTTATAATCATTATTGTTACCACCCCAAACAAAGCAGGCCTTACAATTCTAGACAGATGTTTTAAAAGCCAGAATAGAAACTAATTGAAAGTTAAATATTATATGAACTTTTTTTTTGGGGCAAAGTTTGATTTAATTTGTTATTATTTACATAATATAAGATAACATTTAAAGTAATAATATATACATTTATCTGAAAAAATAAGCAAAAGAATCATAGGACTTCAAAAAATTCGTCGGCATCGCTGTCAACAGGAACAGTGTCCAAAAGGCTGGCAGCATTGCCACGTTGTTTGGCGATTTTATAATTATTTTTAGAAGAAACAAAGTTTTGGTAGGTTATACGAAAGACAATGACAAAACCTTTTAATCTTCGAACCATCCTATTTTTATTCGTTTACTTTCTCTTTTTTAATATTTGTTCAAGAAAATTGAGACGATCCTCAGAGAATATCTGAAAAACTATTTCTCCGGCCCAATGTATGACGAAGGTATGAAATTGGAACTGGTAGCTATTTGACTAAATATTGAATTTTTCGTCCCAAGAGAGTAAAGTCTGTATAAACAGCTCGTAAACAATTTGTAAGTGATTGTGATTTTTGAGTTAAGTTTCGGCCTTTAAATTTATATTTGCCTAGATTTATCGAGGGTAGCTTTTAACAACAACATCCACAATACCACTTGCCGATGTTTTTTTTGATAGTTTTTTAGATGTAAATATAAAATAAATAATATTAATATAATAAAAGATACCTAATAAAAAAAAAACACAAATTAACGATTTTTGGACTTATTTCTTAACTTGTGCTGTGAGACCTTGCTTCTTACGAAATTTCATGATTGTAGGTCAACGGGAAGAACCGGTCTTGATTTATTTGCGAGTATCAAAATATGTCGAATAAATAGCCGAATTAAATATCACATGTGTACCTTGGGAACCAGTTCCTGTTGTCATCCTAAAGGATTGTAATGACTAGTTTGTTCTTTTCAACATCCGTACTTATAGGAAACGTAACAAACGAATTCGAGTTATTCGTGTGTGAATTTCTAGCCACTATAAAATGGCTACCAATACATTGAACAGCTGCCCAATAAAGGGTTCATTATATACTTAATTTATAAGGGTTGTCGCGAAGCAGAAGAGATAATTACTCGGGTCTTTAAAGTATGAAGACATAATATAGAGCGCGCTTTGGTTTCTTCAATCGTGTCGTCACGACGAGTTATAGAACAGTAGCTACTGCCGCGGTGTTGAGCTCTGTCTGTAGTAAGACACTAAGATTAACTTGCCCAAGGTGTGCAAGAGTGGAATGTAAACATAAGTAATATACAGGGTTATTTTAAATTGGCTAGCTTAACACCGCCACTGCGATCCACTTTTGTCCTTTCAATTTATTACCTACTATTACTAGAGGGGTCGGCATTGGAAAGACCAGAGATTATAGCCTATTTAGTAAGCACTAAATAAGCTATAATTTCTATGGTCTTGTCTCTACAGGCTTACATGCAACCTCCGTGAGTCCTTTAAAAGTTATTGGCAAGAAGTTTTACTCATCCCGTTACGGAAAGCTAGTAAAGCTCTTTTAAGGCCGTACATATCCGTAATACGTCCCAATTTTCTTTTATGAAATCAGATTTTTACCGATAGCTTGTCTTATTCATACTCCAAGCTCAAGCCCTAGGAATTAATACTGCTCTATGTAATTTCGTTTATCGTAAGATTAATTGGAAGGTAATACAAATATCCTTGTTTAGTTTGTTTCAACTTATTTATTCTTACTTGTTGTAAGGAATTCTTTGATGTCTTATTTTGTGAAAGATCATAATAATATAATAACATTGGTAAATAATTGAAAGCGTCATTTTAGTCAGAGATATGGCCGCCTTTATAATGCGCGCCTTTTAGTCTGTGCTAAATAAAATGTATTTTTTTCTTCTTTCTTCAGTGTTAGCATTTTATTTCAGGGGAAACCTTTAAAAGGCGCTCGAGCTTCGCGAAAAAGACCAGGGAGTGTGGGCTTTTAACCTCACTAAAACCACCCCGGTGGTCACCATCTGCACATGGATTGGGCACCGTTACCTCTCAAAAGACCGATCCGAAACCCCTCCTTGTGCAAAGCCTGTTAGGGCACATTCCTAGACTGTAAAGAGGTCTTTCTAATACCTAACTTTGCAAGGCAGCACGCAACGCCGCAGTGGTCACTGAGCGGCGTCTTCCCAAAGAATAGCCGGAAGAACCTAACATTGTTCATCTCCAGAAGGAAAATGCTTATAAATAGCTGTTTCATTCATGCTTTAATGACCGACTTTAATTCCTATTACAATAATATGCACCCGAGTAGATCCGAGCACAACAATATATAAAACTTTTATGAGAATTTCAAGTAAAGAGTGAAGATTTGAATAAAAACATAACATCACGTCTGTGTGAAGGGTTAGGCAGAGGTGGAGGTACACCCACATTTCACCAGTTATGTTTAAGTCCCATGTAATAGGGGCGAGCCTATTGCCATCAACCGGACATAACTCCAGAATCAGGGCTGCTACTGAGAAATTTCTGATGGCAAAACCTCATGCTTAGCGGTAGGGAAAAGAAAGTGCCAGCAAAATAAGAATTGAAACTAAAATTCTAACAGTTCTTTGGCCAAAGAATTAGCTTTGTCATTCAACGTGGCAATGCTGCCAGTCTTCTGGGCACGTTCCCGGATGACAGCGATGCGGACGAGTACTTCGACGCCTAAGTGTCCTTTGTTTTTGTATTTATTTGTATAATAAGTTAGTAAGTCATTTAATTTAGTATCTAGTGTAAATACATATCTCTAACTGTAGGTACTTATTGAAAAAAAAAAGAGAAATCCTCACCTGATAACATCAACATCAGGATACACGCGAATCTCGAACGAATGCTTAGTAGAATCAGGGCTCATTTTAGAGATGGCATTGTAATGCATATTGGCATCGATGGAGAGCTTCTCGATCCTGGTGGGAACGAAGAGTCCTCTGGTGTCCTGACCGACGATCTTCATTTGCAGCATGCAGTCCATGAAAGTGACCCAGTTGTTGACCCAGGTGAGACGGCCACGGGTACCCTCGACGTTGCAGCCGAGGACGCCACGGAAAAGACCACTGTTGAACGAAGAAAGAATAAGAAATTGTGGTTAAACACAGTCATGACTACCCTCTACTAGGTAGACCGATGTCCTGGTGAAGGTCGCGGGAATTCTCTGGATGAGAGGCACAGGACAAGTCGCAATGGCGATACCTGAGGGGGATGTGTTCGGCTGTGGACGTCTTTCGGCTACTGATGATGAAATAACCACTCTAACTAGGCGCAGTGACGAATAGAATAATGCTCAGTTTTTTTAAATGCTTAGATTTCCAGTTTCATGTAAAAACTATTTATTTTGAATGTTTTTAGGATTCTCTTCTAAATCATTGATAATATCTTGATAGATTATCATCTGCCTAGCCTTTTCTTCAATTATGTTGGGGTCGGTTTCCAGTCTAACCGGATGCAACTGAATACTGGGTATTTTATATGGAGTGACTGCCTAACTGATCTCCACAACCCATTTACTGGGTAATACGAAATCCCTTGGTAAGACTAGTTGTCAGACTTTCGGGCTTCTGACGAACCGTAATGACTGTCAAAGATCTACGAATGACAGCCGGAACCAACGGCTTTACGTGCTTTCCGAGACACGGAGGGGTCTTGGTACGTAAAGATGGTTACCCATCCACGAACCAACCGCGACAAACGTAGCTTAACCTGATCGATTGAAGCGTGCGGCTGTTATTACTTAGCCACAAGCCCTCTTGATGGACTAAGTAAACTTGATGGACTAATTAATTAAAATAATTGGGTCAAAGTTAGACAAATAATCCAGAGCTGGACTTGAATTAGGCGTTACCTACAAGAATATTCTAAAAGTATGCAAATTGTTGGTCTAAAACTCTAAATAGATAGGTAGTACATAAAATGTGAATTTACAAAGTCTCAAGCTTTAAGTACAGAGGGCCTAAAAAGTCCACTTTGGCAGAATCATAAAACAATTCTTAACACGCAATTCATCTGTTTGACAGTTTCACACCTATATATCCCTGAAAAGTTAGGCAGAGGTGTACCTATAGCATTTTACAAATCTCCATACAAAACTTTCATACAGATGAATTGCGTGATATGAATTGATTTATGATTCTGCCAAAGTGGCCTTTTTAGGCCCCCTGATTCTTGTTTACTTACAATACTAAGTAGGCTCGAAGTTAACGAAGGTATTCTAGATTAATAATTTCCAACACTACCCTTCTAGCTTCTAATTGTCTAATTGTTAACTTAGCATAACTTGAAAGTTATTTCGTGTTTCTATTAAAATTGAGACAGAAGCTGAATGATGTCCTACGGTTTTTGACAAACTTCTGACTGAGAAAAAGCACTTATTTAACTATTATTGAGTACTAGAATAACTAATAGTACTAAGGGCAGATTTTTCCAACGCCAGATAATTTTATCCGAGGAATAATTTTGAATTTTTGACAGTTCTTCTATACAAAAGCTGTCAGACGTTTTATTCCACGAATAAAACATATTTGTCGATTGAAAATCAGCCCATAATAACTAAATTTTATTAATGGAAATACTAATACTATTCAAATAGGAAACATAAAAACAATAAGTTTACTAATCAAGGTTAGTCGTCACTGTAAGTGTTAAGCCATGATGATTTAATATAAGTCTCTACGTCAAATCCACTTCAACGTTTATCAATTTGTAATGATGGGATACAAAAGCTCATTTTATGATCTAATTTAATGAGGTGAAAACCAAACATTTTCCTTTTTTTATTGTTTTTTTTTTATTGTCAATTTCAACTGTTCATTTCACAAACCGAGTATTTGTCAGTAATAACATAAGTTTTATTCACCTGTACTGGTATCCTCTAAGACGCAGTTCCTTGTAGAAGTCCTTGGTGAGCATGTGCTTGATGCCGGGGCCGGTGACTTCGGGCAAGTTCGGGAGCACTCGGTAGTCCTGACCAACGTTCTTCTTCGCGTAGATGCGACCAGTCACGATGGAGGCACCGCTTTCTACGATCTAGGGGAAAATGGAAACAGTTTTATAACGTGTAATGAAATGAAAAATACTTTTAGTAGGTCGGTACGCAGATATTTTCATTGGCCCACTCCAACGCAGGTAACATTAGTTCAAAAAAGTGCCTAGGATTGAATACAGACCGTACTAGAAAATCACATTAAACTGGTAATCGCGTTAAAATGTATCGGAAAATTCAAAGAAAACCCGCTACAGTTGCCTTACTTTCGAAAAACATTTTCATACCAAAATGAAAGTGTAAACAAATTGTAAACAATCAAATTAGTGGATACCCCACTCAAGGTTATCATTGAAAGGCCAAATTGGCACAAAATATAAATCTGCCAAATAAGTTTAGGTATTGATTTAGTATCAGTAAATTCTTGATTAATCAAGAGGCGACGATTTAGGACGAAAATTATATTACGAGTCAGGACAGGAATTAAAATCAAAACCTGCTTCAATATCTCACCTCAAAATTACCACTGCCTTTCTGGATCATGATGATGAACTCCAAGTTTCCTTCCTTGGGAATGTTGGTGGCTCTCTGGAAGCGAACGTTCTCGAAGACCACTGACACCTCAGTGTACAGCTCTCCCATCATCATACCAAGGGTCTCCCAGACCAGGACCAGGTATCCGGTGGCAGGGTATAAGTTACGGCCTAAGGAGGAAAAAGGATGGTAGAGTAAATAATTTGTTGAGGTGAACATTAATAACTAAATAGTAAAATGCAGCTATTTCTTTTTTTTTTGGCAACCGTCTTCGGTTTGGTTCGGACCACTTGATAAATGATTTTATTTTGTAAGTAGGTTTGTACAAACACTTTTACACGTCAATCATATTTTTTATAAAACTAGATGAGGTCGGCGTTTCCTATCTGACATTAAATGGTCACTGCCACTTTTTAATATCAGAGACATCACAGATAGGATGGTAGATATCCCAAACACCGAGCTGAAGTGTCTATCATGTGCCTGTGATTACATCGAAATTGGAATACAGCAACCTGCTTGGCGGCAGAAATAGATATGGTGCTAGTAATTTCTTTGAAAAGCTTCTCAGGAAGCTGAACTACTATTGAAAGCTTTCTAAGACCCCCTTCATTTTGGACAAAATTATTGTTACAGAGATTGAGCCAGAATAAGTTTTGGGATTTGTGTAATACTCACTGTCGACAACGTGTCCAACCATGTACTCGCAGTCCTCATCAACGATGGACATCCTGACGGTCCTCTCACCAGACTTCATCTTCTCTTGGGCCTTATATGATGTTACGTACCTGAAGACAAAATAATATTACGTTATAAACCCTCCTTATACACCGTCTTTTTTCATATAACTATTTGTATGCTAAAGATTTATTTACTTAAAGCTAAGACCCTTTTACTCTGAAAGCAGACTAGACTGCTATCGTCTATATGCATGATATTATTACCTACTACTCTACCAATAAAACTGATTTTATTTTGAAACCTCCAAGTGACGTATTATACCAAAAAGGTTTAGTTTCTTTTTTTTAATCTTTAGATTTGAGCTATGTCTATCTGTGCCACCTATTTTGGCTGCTTTTTACACGTGCTTTTATATAATTTTGTCGAAAATTACATCTTTTCTTTACAGGTGCCTTTTGAGCAGTGCTGGCTCCGTAGTACAGATAGTGCCATTCAAGAAGACGCGCCCCACTCTTCGTCCTAATCGATAGTGGTTATCGCTAAATAATTCCGCTAGTGTTTTAGTTTTTTCGATACACTAATTACCCACTACTAATAATTAGCGTGTATCGACAAAACTAAAACTCTAGCGGAATGTTGCACACTTGTATTGTAAGCATTAGGAAAAAGAGTGGGGCGCGTCTTCGTAAATTGAACTATTTGTAACTTACGGGGGTCGTAGGTTCGAACCCACACAGGCGCTTTACTTTTGTAAATCATTTCATCACCACTACTCTCAAAACAGTGAAGAAAAACATCGTGAGAAAACCAGCAAGTTCTAGAACCAAAGATTCGAAGACTTGTGACATCTACCAACTGGGCCCATGTGGTGAAATACGGCCCACTTCCTCTCACCGAGAGCTCTAGAAGGCCTGTGTCCCAGCAGATGGGACATTATAGGCTGATTATGCCATTTAATAAAGCAGAAAATGTATGATGGTAAGCGATGATACGGTTGACGACAATGCTGCACGTTTATTCTTAAAGAAGGATTACCATAGTTACTCATGGCATTCAAGGAACCTATTACATCCAGCTTTAGATTAGCATCGTATTGAAACTATAGAATAGATTTGTAAATCTATTCTCAATGCACAAGTTATCGATTCAACACTCAAGTTCGCTATTGAATCCACAACTTTCAACAACACAGTGTTTGAGCTTGGCTAAGATATATTCAAGTCTTAAGATTTTGTGTACAACTACAACACATTAAGTATATTGTGTACAACTCCTGAGGAATTGTAAGAAAACAACACATGATTTGTTTGTGAAGATATGAAATATTAAAAACTTTTCAGAAGAGTATACTCTTCAAAAAAAATTCCCGCTACTCAAACATCAAACTGGACAAATAAATGTGTACGAAATATTCAGTTTTATGTAACTTGGGTAAGGCAAAGGTACTGCGGCACATAATCCAGCAGCAGCAGCGGCAGCTCCTACGGAGCCCGAAGTCAGCCTGCGTGCCGCAAAGCCGAACACACCGGTGTACATCTCCCGCCTACACTACACCACTAAGGCAGAGGACATCGTGGAGTACGTGCGCCAGATGACGAGGTACACGCCGAGGGTGCAGTTACTGGAGTCGTACCGCAACGTCAACTTCAAGGCGTTCGTGGTGCGCGTACCAAATTGTTATTTGCCCGTCGTCATGGAAGAAGACTTCTGGCCGCAGGACGTGGTGTTCCGTCGCTTCCGCGGACAAGTACCACAGAACAGCACAAGAGGAAGCTAGTGAAGTGCGTGCACTATAATTAGTTAGATTTTTATAATAAAAAAAATATGTATGTTTAGGTTAAGGTATTTATCTATGGGCCTGCGTCGCCTGAAATAAATGGATTATTATTATTATTATTATTATAATCAAATGGAAAATTTTTTAAAGACCGCATCTCACAGCCTTTACCGTTTAATGCATAAAATCCGCTAGTGAGTTAACAATATAGAATATTCGCCCTCAAAATGGACATATACCCCCCCCCTCCCGCGCCCGATCTCTATGTATGGCAAGCCGATCCCCTGGGGAAAGCGAGCCAAATACTTAGGTGTCATTCTAGACCACAACCTCACCTTCAACGAGCACATAAAGACGGCGCGTTCGCGCGCCTCTTTCGCTCTCGGTAGGCTCCACTCCATGATAACTGCCCGCAGCTAATTGTCACTCAAGTGCAAATTGCGCCTCTACACCGCGGTCATCCGTCCCATCATGACCTATGCTTGCGTAGTCTTCGCACACGCCAAGCCGCGATTTCTGCATAAAATGCAAACCCTCCAGAACCGTTTCCTCCGAAAGGTCACGGGAGCCCCCTTCTATGTCCGAAATGTGAATCTGCATCTAGATCTCAGACTCCCCACCATCCAGCAGTTCATGAAACGCCTCTCCAAGCGCTTCTTTGACTCTGCCATAAAGCACCCCAACCCCCTGATTGCGGCGGCCTCCCGATACACTCCCTCCCGCATAAGTAGGATTCGCCGACCAAGGCATACCCTCACTATCCCCGACGACGCCACTACCCTCCTCCAGGAGAGCAGTAAGGCCACGAGTACTCTCAGTCGACAACACAAACACAAGCTCAGACATCCGTCCTTCCGTCCTCGCCGCCGAGGCCCGTCGCGACGTCCCGCACCATCACCGTGCCCGCCCCGACCCTTGCTCGAGCCAGCCCGCGCAGCTGAGCCTGTAGTTTTAAATTCGCCCCTAAACACTAATAATAATACCGATCCAGCCTGTCCCTTGCTGTCCTCTTCCAGCGACGCCCTGAGCCGAGGTCCGAACCCCGCAGGGGGTTACCCTTAGCGCTGTCGCTTAGTTTTTAAGTTATCGTATGCCCTGGATGGAGGCCTTAATTCGAGGCATCCACAGGAAAGCCCGGTTAAGCAGTAGCCATCCTCATAAAGGATGAACTGCCAGATGCCATTTTCAAAAAAAAAAAAATGGACATATAATTTTTCTATTAGCGAAAACCCTGATGTTTTCCAACCATTCAACTCCCTAACACGAAATGCACCAAACCTAATTCCCTCCTAACCGCATTGCACCAATCGCAAGTTCATTGATCAATCATTTTAAAAATGGAACTGGCCAGTTCTCTTTGAAAAATATCCGTTAACGTTCCGGTATATTGAAGTCGGTACAAAGTGGCTACTATAGATCACACCCCAACGATTTGTTTGTGGCCGACTGACGGATGGCCGGCGATTAATATAACCGGCTCTTTATTGGAACTGAAATTTGCGTAGCTGAGGCTTATTGGTAGCCGCTGGGAACGTGTTTGAATGTAAGGAATATTTTGAAGAACAAAATATTAAGGTGTCTGGTAGAATTTGAGAAGTTTTTTTTGTGTAAGTATCTTTAGGATTTTCTTCTCCTTCAGATTGATGAATAAATTTCGTTATTTCTTTAAGCGGTAAGGTACGGAGCTTGAACTAATTAAATATTCAGGCGTTCCAAAAAATATGATTCCGAACGTGGAATCATATTTTTTTGTAATTTGATACTATTATTTTTAGGTACCAAAATTTTTTACTGATATTGAGTAGATAATGATTAAAAATACGTTTTTGGTCCAACCGTTTTCACATACAAAACTTTTATTTTATAGGTAACTTGAACTTTTTGGCTACTTACCAATCTTCGCTGTGTTCCCACTCGACGAGGTGAGAAATCATGGGTGTACCCTGTGACACGGGGAATGGCACGTGCGGGTAGATGTTGGCGAGGTGTGGGTTCAGACCCGACTCGTACAGCCTGTGGAATAAATACGACGTTAGTAGCTTTAATATATTTGGAATTTAATTGCTTTGCTTTGCAACTTAAAAAGAGTTCCTGTTTACTTCCAGGAAAATGAGATTGAATGGAAAAACTTGTGCTCTTTCAATATTATCACCTATTGAGGCCTTCTCTACCAGCTCCTGCAAAAATCCGGTTTTAACTATCTTGCTGAATTTGTATTTGTTTTTTTGTTTTACTTTTTTGGCTAGATAGTGTTACCGGGACACTGAGAAAGACTTTAATGTCTTTTATTGTACCTATGAGTTTCCTATACCAACGCACCTTTTTGCTTAAGAAACTACGCCTGAAAATAGCAAGGCAATTTTAACATGAAAAAAAAAACACTCACTTTCCGAAGGCCGTGAACATAACTTGCACGTTGTCCTTGTGGTTCCTCTGCGTCAGCGGAATATTGATGACGTCCTTCTTCAGTGACCTGCGCAGGATTGCCTGCAGGAGACCGTGCGGCGCGATCTCGATGGTGATCGCGTTCGGGTGGATCAGGCGTGCTGTTTCTTCGAAGAGAACTGGGCTCTGTGGGGAGTTAGTCATGTTAGGTCTTGATTTTTACAAGTAGGTGTTTCTCCTGTTTGGTAATAAAGAACAAGACATACAAGACATTACAAGCTAGCTTCCATAGTAGAATTAAAACTTTTCGCGCATGGCTCAAAATATTCATTTTGCGTTTGATACATTGCGCGTTTAATGCATTGACTGCCAACGCGGTCACCGGTGACCGCGAACAATGCATTTTCTATTGTGTCTGTTGCCTGGCAGTCAACGTGTTAAATAATTTTGCTCGAGCGAACGAAGTTGGTATCGGTAAGTACTTTTGCCTGAACGAGTTAATAAGATTTTCGTTCATAACGTAACATTTCTAGGATTAAAATATTATGTACGACCTCAGAATCTAAGTACCTACTTAAGTTTAGAGGTTTCTAATCATTTCAAAGAAATACATTTTAAAGGTCTAGAAAGAGCCGTATTTTCTACGAAAACATCATTTCAGCATTTACCAGCACATTAGGTATTAAGGGGTATCGTGTTACCCAGTAACTGGGTTGTAGCGGCAGTTGGTCCATGTAAAATTTTGATATTCTGTTGCCGCTTCCAGTCTATCTGAATGTAGGACGGGAAGTCAACCCCAACATTGTTGGTAATGACTAGACAGATGATGGGCTTACCAGTAAGTTGTTGGTGTGGTATTCAGCTGAAGAGAGTGCAGAATTGGCATCCTTCCATTGTGCTTGAGGCAGGGAGGTGGACACCCACTTCTCTGAGCGAGGCTTGGGGTCCTTGATGACCTGCTTTAGGTATTTCAGCAGGGTTGGGCCTAAAATATTTTGGAATATTAGAAAACCATAATATGGACCTGGAGAGTTGCCGAAGATCATGTTGAATGGCGTGCGATTGGATGCAGTGGATTTATGTAGGCTAATGATGATAATAATTATGTCTTTGAATTAGGAAGGTAGAGAACCGGGTGCTGTACCGTGTTTAGGAGACGCTTATGTCCAAATGTGGACTGCGATAGGCTTAGTTGATATTTCTTTGACGAGTTTTGGTTTTAGGGTTTGGTGGTTTTGTTTTGGAGTAGATAGATGTCTTTCATTTGATACGATGATGATAATATTTCCCTTCCGCGTTCAAATTGTACATTTTAATCACTCCAGATTTCAAACAACAAATATTTGGACCTTAAAAACTTCATTATTTGTAATTGAAGTTACCGATTCATATCAACAAACAAGAGAAAAGGAAAATAAACAAAAGTGTGACTTCAAAATGAAAAGTTTCGAAAACTTTTCAGACGTTAATAAATTTATTACCAGCGCAAGTCTTACAAATAAATTTGTTTCTTAGAATTTCACGATAAAGCTTTTGGTGGTGTTTTGACACTTCACTACAACCCGGAAATACAAGTAAATTAAAACATCTGATTAATCGTCGGGTTGGACAAAGTGCAATTGGGTTCTTTCATTAGGAAATTCTTGTACTTCTCCTTCTTGGATTTTTCTTATTCTTTAGGATTTTTTATTTTCCGGAGTTAGATCTATGCCCGGTACCAAGAAAAGGGCGGGAAAACGGGTGTTATAGAGCAGTTTGAGTGAGGCCTTTTTCTATTTGTCCAGCAGTGGACTGCGATACGCTGGGTTGAATAGCAACACGTGACACGTGACTGGCGAAATGTAGCTGTTCTAAACTGTTGTTGAAATGATCATCTACTTATTAAAGTAAATCTTAAATTCTATAAATAGGTATATACAATATATTAAATTCGGTAGTAAATCCAAAGGGTTTAAATGGGGGATGGAAGTTTGTCTGGAGGTTAATCATTTTTGCAGATGGGAAATGCCATCGAGCACAGGGTTTGTATCAAAATAAATGTCTTACCAGCTTCAGAGATATAACGGGAATGGTAAGCGATGTTGGAGCAAGGCACCTCCTTGGCGAAGATGCCTTGTGCACTAAGCTTGGCGACGAAGGTCTTCATGATATCAGCAGGTCCTGAGATGGTGCTGGAGTCGGGGCCGTTGTGGCAGGCCACTTCGATCTCAGGAGGGCACATGGTTTTGATCTAAAATGCAAAATTGTAATAATAGTTATTTATTTATTTATTTAATACTTCAAGCACAAAAATGTACAGAGGCGGAATTAATGACATAGGCATTGCCATAGGAATTATGTAGCATGATGCTTCTGATAAGAAGTCAGGCAATTTACGAGTAGGTAGTAGTTTATTGTATTTTGAAGAGCAAGCGCAAAAGAACGCTGGTATGGTAATGAGATTGTGATTGTCAGCAATTGTAGCCGCATGAGAGCATCTACAAGGGACGTTCCTAAAAAGTATTTTCAAGGTCTGCTAAAAAATAAATTGTGTTTGTAAAAAAACAAGAGCTATTCTTATAAAGTTGGTGCTGATGCAAGAGATGAAGAAGAGTTAACAATTACCTGACTGTATCCAAGACCGATGGCAGCCATGGATCCCTTGATGAAGGGTGTCTCGACGGAGGCAAGGCCTCTGCTGTAAGCAGACAGAATCATCTCCTCAGCGGTGAAGCAGCCATCGGCGTACGCGCAACCAAGCTCACCGACACTGTGTCCTGTTGAAATATTTTAAACTTAAGTCAGGAAGACATAAGGCACAAAGTGAATGGTTAACTGTTATACACAATCGAGATTTAAAAAGAGATTGTCTCACATAGTGTAAATAACAGAGAAGAAGCTATTCAAGTTCGACTTAGCATATTTGGGTACATAAACATGCATAAGAAAAAATGTAACGGAAATATTAGTAGAAATAAAACCGCTATAAATTAGAAGCGCTCTCGACGTAAATGTTTAATTTTCTGGAAAAATATCGCTGAAAGTGTCCTAATCTTTAGAAAATGATTTCTCAAGAAGCAAAAAGCAACTACCTAGGAATTTAGGTATTTGAAAGGTTAAAAATCTTCTGAAGATATTTTAAATTCATAGAATAACAAGTATTATAAAAGGTCAAACTTACCAATGATGTGATCAGGTTCAACGCCAATAGTCTTCAGGACATCGGTAAGACCGACCTGCACGGCTGCGATACCGATGAAGGAGTTCAGGATGTTATCGAAGATCTTGGGGTCTGGGTCAGTGATGATCTTCGTCAGGTTAACGAATTTAGGTGCTAGGGCTTTGTGGCATCTGGGCAAGGAATAAAGACATTAGTTACTTCTGTGCTCCTCGAGTTTGTTGCGCCAGTTTTTCTTCACAGCTAAAGCACTAGGAAGTGGTGAAGGATGGGCGTTTTAGGTGACTAACTTATGTAATTTTGGGGTTCAAAAAGTACTAATTCTCAGCCTCGAGACGTAGCATGTATTTTTAAAAGCAGATCCACGGATTAGGTACTTTAAAACTGCGACTGTCTTATTTTCACGTCATCACGTTTTATTAAAAAGAAATCGGTACGACTCAATGAAGTAAATATACAGTGGGAATTGCTAGCAACTCAAGTCATCCAACGATAAAAACCGTCACAATGGGAATAAGAATCCTGCCTTAGCAATACTAATTTAGTTTTGTTGGAAATAAGCTCAAATAACTTTGCTCCCTTGTGAGCAAACTCTCGTATGTTCTAAAAGCGAACCAAAGGAAGTTATTTGATTATATTTAACGGATTAGCGAGCGCAGATAGATAGATTGCATTAGCATTGACTCTCAACTTCGAACGCATGCCAGGAGCTCTCATGCAAAAGCTTATCCTTTATTACTGGTGTTGGTTTATTACGTTAGAAAAACTAGTACCTAGTTTACTTGACGTTAGTTTTTCAATAAAACTATTTAGAGGCATGTATGATATGGGCACTTTTCCAGTTGAAAACGCTAGGGAAAAATTTTTTGATGCCCCCTATTCTTTCCTTTTTCATATACTTGTACATATTATATGGAGCCATAGCGCTTGATAGTGCACTTCTCCCAGTCTGCTCCGACTTTCTGTATCTCGGTTCACTCGTGCAAAGCGATGGCGAAGTAGATCGGACGGTTAAGCACAGAATTAACACTGGATGGATGAAATGGCGGCAGGTCACGGGAACAATCTGCGACTCCCGCATTCCCCTTAAACTTAAGGGGAAGATATATAAAACCATGATTAGACCTGCTGTCTTGTATGTATCAGAATGTTGGGCCACAAAAGGGATGAACGAAAGGCAATTGCATGCAGCAGAGATGAGAATGCTAAGAGGGATGTGTGGTGTTACACGAATGGATAGAATAAGAAATGAGTACATAAGAGGAAGTTTGAAAGTGGTACCGGTGACCGAAAAGTTGTGTGGGAATCGGTTGTCATGGTATGGGCATGTGCTACGGAGAAATGAGGAAAATGTCGTGAGGAGAGTTTTGAGTATGAATGTCGATGGCTATAAGAGTAGGGGAAGACCAAAGAAACGATGGATGGACTGTGTGAACGATGATATGGCTAGAAAGGGGGTGACTACCGTGATGACGACTAATAGAGAAGTATGGAAGAAAAATACATGTTGCGCCGACCCCAAATAAATTGGGATAAGGGCAGGAGAATGATGATACTTGTACATATTACTATTATTATTTCAAAATTCTTAGCTTTTAAATTATGTTAATATTTTAAGACAATTAAATTGATATTTGTTAGTTATAAAATAAATTTTCTCTTTATAAGTTTGTAATGTTTGTGAAAAATAGACGAAATTGGATTCATACTTTTACTTGGTCTGCTTAGACTCCTGACTGACTCTTTGCTTATGTGTGATTTTAACCTTACGTTTTCATTGTCAAGTTAAAATTAACTAGAACTGATCTTCTAAAGCTTCAGTTTTTTTATATTATTGTTCACTTACTTCTCAATAGCAGCAGCGAAGACCGGGATCCTCATCAGCTCCTTGCCCATACCAGCCCATTGCGAGCCCATGCCAGAGTACACGAACCACACTGGGCGACGGACTCCTGAGAAGTACTGGATCTCACGGGCAAGGGACACGCTCTTCGTGGGGGTTGATCCTGGAAAGAACAAGGGGGTTACCATGCAGTCCAATATTTGTCAAAAAATTACACTCATGTGAAGTGTCAAGCGATTTTGAACCATGTGTGGTGCAACTATTACTGTAACTTTGACCTGCCTTACAATTGTCAAAGACTTAAATTGTATTAAACTTACCCAAAAGCGAGTATCCCCTAACAACATGCCCGGCGATATCATCATCATGAATAGCGTGGAGTAGACGGACCAGCTCAGCGTCTACAGTCCTGGACTCCAGGTCATCCAGGATCTTGGCTACTGCTGACTCCGTGCGGCCTGACACGCAGACCAGGCGGGGGAGGTCGTCGAATGGTATGCCGTTGTTGACCTGGTAGTGATAAAGGTTAATGGAGTTGGTAGATTGTATTAGCTACTTACTGGATCTTAAAGCACAATGCTACTCCTCTAGACACAGTCAAGGAAATAAATTAGTTGTCACATTGACACGCCACATCAATTTGCCGTGTTATTACCATTTCATAGAACCGTCAAATCATTGCAGTTGAATATACGGACAGTTGAAGTTGTTAGTCAAATAGATAGCGTAATCAGCCTATAATGTTCCCACTGCTGGGACACAGGCCTCCCCTCTGTGAAAGAGAGTGGACCGTCATCCACCACGCGGGCCCAGTGCGGGTTGGTAGATGTCACATGTCTTCGAAATGTTTGTTCTAGGACATGCCGGTTTCCTAACGATGTTTTCCTTCACCGTTTTGAGAGCAGCGGTGATGAAATAATTTACACAAAGTAATGCGCCTGTCTGGGTTCCAACCTACGACCTACAACTTGTAAGTCGCGGCCGTTATCACTGCGCCACCACTACTCAATTAGATAAATATACAACAATTAATTTATCTGACTTTACATATTCCTGAATTTATAACCACCGCTGACTATTATGTTTCACGCTCTTCAAAGTTAACCATGATTAAAATTGGAAATCAGATCAACCAAATCAGAAAATAGGGATACCAAACAAGTGCCGATGTTTGGAACTAATTGATTGCCAGATTCCAAATAAATGTAGATAATATAAAAATTTACGAACTCATTTTATTTGATTTTTCGTTAATGAAAACAATAGGCGGACATAATCAATAGATTCGAAATTAGAACTTCGTTAACTTATTGAACTCGATGAAAATGAGGCATTTTACTTGATGGAATTAATTATTGCGGCTTCAAAGAGAGATTGATACCGACTTGATGGACAGAACAATTTGTTTTAGATAATAGATAAATATTCCGACTGGGTACTTGCTTTGTTATGTTTTTGAACTTAATTCTTATTCCATTTTATATAATGTAGATAGTTGATTAATATTCATATGAGAAGGTTTCATCCTTGTCAAAGATATAAAATATGAAACGAAATCGCTTCTTAATTTTTCTACTTTCTTGGTGTGCTGAAAAATGGTTTAAGTTTATCTATATCATCTGATCAAAGTATCGTGTTTTTTTTTAAAAGATTGGACGAGGACAACTGTACTCTTTCTAGTGTCCGTATTAGGCCCGTATGGTAGATTACAGCCCGCTGGTTACTGGTTATGTATTATTTCTTGCTATTCCCACATACTCACGTTCAGTCCACCCTGGGTATTTAATAGGTAACTGACAATGTGACATTTATGTGTCAAAAAGTTTTCTGATTGTCGTTTGTCACCTGTCGCCTTTTTAGCCCCGCTAAAACATAGCTGATAAGCTACTACTTTTTCCACGGCATGAGTTATTCTCATACAGAACTTTTTTAAACGACAGAATAAGTATTTTATTTTTTATTCAATTTTAAAGTCAGTCGTCCGTCCTTACCTTGACTCTCGCGACATCCTTCAGCAGAGCATGGGCGTTAGCGCCTCCGAAACCGAAACTGTTGACTCCAGACATGCCCCGCGACCAGGGGGTCTTTTCAGTCACCACCTGCAACCTCTTCGTAGCTAACGCTTCTACTCCCTCTCGAGCAACGTAGTAGTTCAAGTTGGGGGGGATGTAGCCGGTGCTGTAGGCGATACACATCTGAAAATAAAGGGGATGTTAGTACAGGTTCCTGAAGGAGATTTCCGATCAAAGAGTGTGCATGGAGGCTGAGTGAAAAGCGAGTTTTTTGCTAAAAATATACAATTATAATAATAATTTTTCAAAGATTCCTGTTACAGCACCCTAATTGAGTAACATACTTTCAATCATAATACGAAATACTTTAAAGGAAATTACATATCCATTGATTCATTATGTTCGAAAAGTTCGTCTTGATGTTGTCGAACTGTCACATTGAAAGGCATTGCTATTGTAAGCGTGGTACGCAATAACCCCGGAAGTTCATGAAGGAGATTTCTGATCTAAGAACATGGAAGGAGTCTTTGAAAAAAACGATGTATCATAGTTTTCTGTTACGGGATTATTAGTTTCTACCCACTTTTTCCAGAAGCGGGTAGTATTATAATAGAAAGATTAATAAATAGCCTACTTGCCGAAGGTATTAACTAATTATAATGAGCAGCTTTGTTTAATAAAGAATTTAAAATGTCGGAGTGACATGTCGTCATGTCAGGCAACCCGTCTTGACGCCTCAATATTTACAAAATGTGCATAACACACGAGGTCGTGACGTCATTACATGCCGTCTTAATTGGCGGAGATGACGCATCTTTACTCCATATTGCTTGTGTTAATAATAATTAAAGCTCATAACAGGATGATGTACCCAGTACCTAGGTATAATATACCTGTGTATATAACCAGTAGTGTCGGTAGCTGTCTAGAATATTATAGATACACATTATGACATTGATGTACCCAGTACCTAGGTATAATATACCTGTGTATATAACCAGTAGTGTCGGTAGCTGTCTAGAATATTATAGATACACATTATGACATTATACAGGATGACTTATAATTTGACGTATTCCTTCCAGGACGTAATAGTGTGACCCATTTGCAACAATTAAGCACCTTAGAAAGCCTTTGCGATAATTCATGGGATTCGATAAAAAACCCGATGTATTTTTGAAAATTTCCCATAATTCGTCACTAAGTACCTATCACTTTTCTCTAAACTCGCAAATTGAACGGCCTTCATTGCTATTCCATTGGGTACTTAACTTACTTTATTTAATATAAAAAAAAAAATTGGTTTTTTTAAATTTTCTAAAACATCAAAAACAGTTAATGGTCATACCGGTCTCATACCTACACATTGAGACATTTGACAGACTACATTGTGCAGAATGGATGTGGATTATTGTAGATGTTTGTTAAACAAATGAACAATAAACAAACGTCACTATATTAGTATCTATAGTAGAACAAGTTTTCTAACTTGCTTGTAAAGAAAAGTCTAATTTGACTTACAAATAAATGAAAGTAGTTATTCTGTAAATCAGAACACGTTTCATCTAGATTTAAAACATAATTTAATTATGACATGTAAAACCTTTTTTTTTAATTTTCCGTTATTAACTTGTTTAAAAAAAAGTATAGATTTCCGATTTGACTACACTTGAGTAGAAATGGTTTCAATAAAGTTTCATGCTAAAAAGTACAAAATTAACCCTTTTTGTTCAACACATCAAAGAACATAATTTCGATACCCCAGTTACTGCAAAATTGTACGTTAAATCTCTCCTACTTACATACAAAACACGATAAGGTACCAACATACATTCGAGAGACATTCACATAAATTACGAAGTAACTTGGTAGCAAGATAACATTAATTACGACACGACAGTTTTCTCAGGAATCAGGATTGAGGGCAGTCACTGAGTACCGGAGGGAATACGGTGCTGCAGAGCCCAAGAGGGTAATCCTCTGGACGTTTTAACGTAATTAACTCTGGTAGCAGATAATTATTTTATTCTTAGCTCTTGTAAGTACGTTGATAGTTGAATAAAAAATTATGCTTGAGAAATGACTTGTATTTTTTTTAACGGATGTTTTTAATATTTCCGTCGAATTTAATTAGAAGCTTTAAATCAAAACTTTAAATTGAAAGAGCTCTAAATTGTCAGGCATACAGCATGTCTAAACTAATATTATAAAGAGAAAAGATTTGGATTTTTGTATGTATTTGTTACGCTTTCACGCTAAAATGGCTGAATACATTTGGATGAAATTTGGCACATGGATAGACCATGCCCTGGAGAAGGAGTTTTCATCTTTGGATCGCAGACGAAGTCGCGACAGCAGCTAGTTTTTAATAAAAAAGGTAGTATTGGCAACTTCTTGGCATAGTGCCCCTGCAGCCGAATTGTGCAACACAACGGCAATTTGCCTTTGTGACAGTTCAACAATATTCCTTGCGATAGTGTTTTCGAGTAGACGAATTTTTCAAACATAATTATAAATTTCCTTCAAAATCTTTCAAATTGTGATTGAAAATGTGTGAGTGACGCAATTGGGGTGCTACTTATTTTATTAATAATTATATTATAAACGAAACCAATATTTACCTTAGCAATAGAGCAGAGACCAGAAGCTGGCTCGCTGTGTCCCAAATTGGACTTGATGGAACCGATCCAGAGAGGGTCTTTGCGACCCGTGCAGAAGATCTCGTCGATGGCCAGCAACTCCTCGGGGTCACCGACACGGGTACCTGGTGACAAATAAACAGAATTGTTAGGAAGCTAAAGGACTCATGGGGACTTCCCTAAACTTCTGTTTGGCACTAGCCAAACATGTTATAATCCAAGAGGTCCAGTTACAAGAAAGAAAGAAAAAATAAACCTGTTATTTGTCACAGAAACAAGTGCATACAAAAAAATAATTAATTCGAATAATAAAGAAAAATAAAAAATAAAACAAAATAGATCACACAGCAACTATTTCTGTTCAGACACAGACAGTTGCTGGCAGCTGCACGTGCAGTGCTGATTTAATGAAGCTCCCAAGCGTTTTTACAGCTGATATCTTCTAATTAACTGCACTTACAAGCAAGACAAGGAATTTGATTATGACAAGTTTTCTAGTGCAAGCAGTAAATGATTTACACATACTGGTTTATGACGATAGTGACGACTGACGATTTATTACAAACGATCATGATGTCGGGTGTGACTGCGGTATTAAGTGACTTCATTAACAGACAAACCTGCACAGTAGCATTCTTTGAAGTAAATCTGTTTGTGTAATATATATAAAAAAATTGACTATATATCATTCTAATTTTCGAAACAGGCTACTATCGACTTACTATCCAAAAGGTAACTCTGTCATCAGCCAGCCATTTCAAATGCAAAAGGCAAATCTATAAAGGTTAGCTACAACGTCGCTTTACAAGCTTTCCGGATTGTATCGTTGCCAAAAGTCACCCACTGCACGTAAGTATACTCTTGACTTCCCTTTTTCTGCGAAGGCTTCGAATTGTACTATTTCACGAACTCCAAGCGCCAAAGCCTATTATGGCATAGTTTTTTTAGAGGGTTTTCCAAAAAAGTATACAGCTTTTGCGGAGAGGAGCGGAGCTTTGAATTTTTATAGAAAAAAATACAGATTATAGGCAATACACTAGTATTGCCTATAATCTGTATTTTTTAACTACTAAGTTATAATACCGTGCAGCCGACGAGAGAATGCGTTCTTGATACCTGTCAGTTTCACACAAACGAATAATTACAAATAAATAATTAAATAATAATTAATAATAAATAAATAATTAATAATAAATAAATAATTAATAATTAATAATAAATAAATAATTAATAATTAAATAAAATAATTAATTTAATTAAATAATTAATAATAATTAATTGAATAATTGCGAATTTGATGTTTATTAGTTACTAGAATTGTCGCACTGACAGGTGTTAGGAACGCATTGTCTCGACGGCCATGCTGTAGCAACAATTGTAAGCTACACACTACTTATCCAAAGTTTCAGAATAGATTAATTAATGGAATCTTGCAAATTTTTAGGTAGTTACCTCATTGTAAAAAATGATTAAAGAGCAAAATAAATGTTGATAAGTATATTGTTATATTTTGTTATACCGAGCCATAATGAGGTTCTTTGGCTAGAAAATAATCAAAATCCCGAATGATCACCTTTGTCGCTGACTGTACTAAAAGACATTTTTATTTCTTGACTTTTGCAAATACATCAAAGCACAATCATGTCAATGGTTGACTGCTAATTCCACTCAAAGAGGTTGGGGAAGACATTCCTTTCCGAAGAAAATAATTACTCTCTCTAAAATGTATCTCCCTTTCTCAATGATTTTTGACATAGAATGCAGACTGTCACTACCCTAATTTAAAACCAGGGGAATGTATCGATAAAATATTAACTTTGTTCATTTTCTTAAAGTCAAAGTGCGTCGGCACTCAATTTAATTGAATTTAATTATACGACGAACGATGAGTTAATATTAAATTATTTGACCTTTAAGTTGCACATAAAAGGTGTTTTTGAAGATATTTAATATACTTGGTTACTCTTTATTTTGTACATTGATAAATAATCTATAATATTCTACACATATAATAAAACAGTAAAGAATATTTTTTGTCCTTTTGTCTGTTTGGTTGGGTGTATGTTCCGGATTGGCGTAAAAACGTTTGACCGGGTTTGGATGAAATTTGGCATGTAGGTAGTCTATAACATGGGGTACTTCAATCCCGGTTCCCATGAGATATTTCCGATATCAACGCGGGCGACGCCGCAGGTTAAAGTTAGTCTTTTAATACCCTTCCGCTCCCTTCCACTAAAGTACGCTCGCCCCCTACTATATAGCAATTATAAAAATCTAACAAAACTTTCGAAATAGGGGTGTTTATTGTAAACAACAACATAAATTCATAATGCCACTCGTGTGTCACTCCCAGAGGTATAGGTACTGTAGTTACTTTAACATGCATGGCGTTACCGTGCAACCTCCTTGAGTATTTTATAAGATGAATGAATCTTTTCCCGAATATATTGGGGTCGTCTTCCTGTAAGACTGCTGCATCCTTTAAGACTGGAAGCCGGTCCCAATCATCAGATGCAGATGATGATAATTGGGGTCGGCTTCCAGTATTACAGGATGCAGCTGAATACCAGTATTTTACATGGAGTAACTGCCTATCTGACCTCCACAACCCTGTTACTGCATAAGACGGTACTCCTTGATAAGACTGGTTGGGTTGTCCAGGCTTCTGACTACCCGTAGCGACTGTCAAAGATCCACGAATGACAGTCAGAACCAACGGCTTTTTTTTTTTTTTTTTTTTAAGCATGGGAAATCATCCAATGACCCCTCCCGCTCTGGGTGGAGCGGAAGGGAGTGTCAGACTCTTACTGAATAAAACCCATCCGTGTTCCTTCCTTAGCCCTTTATGTTCCGGGGCAGCGGTAACCCTTTCGGACAATCCCGCTGCCCCGGCAGGCTTCGGCCCTAACGGGCCCCTCCATGTCTGCTGACATCTCTTTGAGGCGCGCGTGGAACACATACGCGCCGTCCGGCACGGGCCTGGTCCTGATCGGACGGCGAGCTACCCATTACTCGCCGTCCGCAGGCCCGCGCCTACGGTGGCCGGGAGTCGTCACGCGGCTCCCGACGCCCGGAGCGTCTACCGCGGCGGCTGGGACGGGCGGCCCTCTCGGCTCTCTCCCTCTCCCATCCCGCCACCTCCTTCGCTAGCATGACTGCTTCGCAGAAGGAGGTGACTGCCTCCCACTCCCTCTCGCCCCGGACCATGGCTTGGACCAGGGCCGGGCGCGAGAGGTCGCCGCCGCTGCCGATCGCCTCTACGAGGACACGGCGGTGCTCTGCCCAAGCGGGACAGACCTCCACCGTGTGCACCACCGTGTCCTCTGGGCGATCCTCGCAGTGGTGACACCCGGGCGTTTCCTCCCGCCTGATTATGTGCAGGAACCTCCCGAAACATCCGTGTCCGGTGAGGACCTGCGTCAGGCGGTAGGTGAGGGCGCCGTGACGCCTCTCTAGCCACTCCTCAAAGAGGGGCCTTACCGCCGCTATCGCGGCGTGCCCTGCGCTGGGTTGCGACAGTCGCGCTTTCCATGCCGCCATGAGATCGCGCCGGAGGTCCGTCCGCTGAACCAACGGCTTAACGTGTGCTTTCCGGGGTACGGAGGGGTTTCGGTTTCCACTGTTAGTAATATCTAATAAGATAATATTATGAGATAAACACTATGTCACATGTGATTATGTCGCTTTAAGAAGATTGGAAAAATAATTGAAACTTAGTTTAAAGAGCTGACAGTGCGCTTCGTCGTGTAACATTTTATTAGAGTTTGATTTTCATAAAACTAATTAACTCTTTTTTAAACGACCCGGTACTGTTAGCGCGCCCAGCTTAAACAATACAAGTAGGAATACACCCCTGCATTAACCAAAATACCAAGATTTATAGTACCGACTTGGTACAAATCTTGATTTACACTTGCAACTCGCACAAATTACCTACTTTAGCCCAAAATCTCCATCTCCGAAATATAATGAGAAAGTTTAGGGATAAACGTTTACGCACGCACCAAGTTATCGCACATTTGAGTGAAGGCACGTATAACGGTTGGCCAGTTCTCGGCCAGTCCGGTTGTAGTCGTTTTGTCGGTTGTTTGTCAAAGTTGAGGGTGCGGGCGATAAATATCTGGCGGTACGGTGGGTTTTAATGCTACCGACGGTAATTTACTTGGGAATCGTGAAATTTCGGGTTTTATTTCACAGGAATTTAACAATTACGTCACATTTAACATCTGTCAAAAATACCTCTAGTTTCCCTACATTTTAGACATGTTTTTGACATTGATTGTCGCTGAGATGAAATTGCGAATAGATTTTAAACGTTTTTAATTACGAGAATAATAGGTCTTCCAGAAACACATAGTAATAGTTCTTTGTTAAAAACCAACCTTTATTTTGTGAAAACAAGGAGGTAGAATCTATTTCAGTAGCGAACCAAATGTTTTAGCAATCAAAATGCTTTAAAAGCTTGTAAAACTTTGCTTTTATATTCTACAGTTATGAGTGGGCGACATTTTTGTCGTAAAAGTGTTTTATTTCGGTATTTCGCAATGTTTTATGTTGAAATATTATTATTTCCTACTGCGGCTCTGTTTTTGGTTTCGAAAAATATGATCTGCTACTAGGTAGATATTTATTTTATACGTTCATGAATATGTTAATCGGAATTGTGATATATTTGGGAAGATAAAGGCTTTCTTTCGTGTTTTTCATAAGTGGATTTAATAGTAGATATATAAAATTGGAGACAAGTCGGTCAAAGTGGTGATGCATGGGGGGAGGCTTTTGTCCAGCAGAGGACGACTTTCAGCTGAAATGATGATGGGAGATGACTGGGCTGCAACTATTCCTACGAAACATCAGGTGCGTGTATGACCAGATGTATAAACATAAGGTAGAAGAGAAAGCGTCAGGGTAGCCCGCGAAGTTCTAATTTTCTTTAGTTTTTTGCAATTTTCAGGTCTGTGTCAGGTTTATGTTGAGCAAAATATGATTTGCGACGGTAAAAAGTATGTATTTACAGAATTTTATTATAATCATTAAAATCATCAATGCAACCCTCATTCATATAACCCTATTAATCGATATTTAGAGACGTACGACATACGAAACGTGGATCCACGTGAGACATAATGATTTTAAATAGTTTCTTTAATTACGGCATTCAACCGGCTAAACGAAACAAAAGGAGTATGTATGGCTCATAATCTAACAGTGAATGGAATACGCTGATAATGAGAGAAGCCTGTTTTTTTCAACAAAATTGTTCTTTAAACAGGAAGGGAGGGAGACTTATAAGCTCATTTAAAATTAAGTAAGAAGAATTGATTGATGTTTGCGAAAGAATGCGTGAAAATGAGCCTTATTCCATCTACTGCCATCTCATCATCATTATCTGCCTAGCCTTTCCAACCAAGTTGAGGTCGGCTTCCAGTTTAACCGGATTCAGCTGAATGAATAACAGTCTATTACATGCAGCGACTGCCTATCTGATCCCCACAACCCAGTTACCTCATCTACTGCTATCTCACTCGTCTACATGACTCTATATCCATATTATAAAGAAAAATCTCTTTTTGTATCTGGCTGTGTGACCGCGTTGTTCCTTTCAACCATATACGTAACGAATTTTAATGCGGTTTTCACCATAACTTAGATTATTTATTCCGGAAGATTTATATGTATAATTCATTAAAATTTAACTTACATAATTATAATAAAGAAATCTCCATGCTTTGGCCAGTCGTAAAAACCGTGCAAAATATAGTAACCTACTACAAACCGCTAATATTTATACAAACAACAATTTCCACACTGATTACTAAACTAATTACAAAACACAAAATAGTCCCATGTTGTTGAGGTTTCGCTTCCTAAGGTCTCTTTAATGAGGTCAGCAGAATGGCCGGTGCAAATATGAAAAGAGAGAGAATAAACAGAACTAATTGTTAGCACTCGTGATTCTATGGACTTTGTAAGTATCTGCTGGCGGCCATTTTAGTTTTACGAGGTAAATAAGAGTTTGAGGAGTTCAGGAAACGTAAGTGGTGGTCATAATCGTTTGAATGGTCATTAGGGTTTTGTTGCTAGGTATAAAATCTTTGCGAATATTAAAGGGTAATTTTTTGTGAATTTTGGCTGAATACAGAATCCGCAGAAGTTTCTATTATACAACGTGGCGATTAGGTGATCATTAAAATCTGTTCTAAACTCCGAAAAACAAGAGTAAAGCGAGAGTTATTATCAAGTTTTGCATTCGACACAAAACTCAATAGTCGTAACAAACTTGACTTTAAGCTCTATTAAAATTAATTTAAATTCTCTGCATTACAAGCGTAATACAAAAGGTTTACAACCCCGCTTTGTACTGTAAACAATAGTTCATTTTAATTTCATCTCGAGTGCCCTTAACTATGCTTGCGAAAGTTTTTCTATCTTTTCTTTTTCTCTCTGTTCATTTTTCTCCCTTGAAGTTTTCTCGCTAAGTTAATGTGCCGTTTCTTTTTAAAGTGCAGATGCTTGAAAGTTTTGTGAAATCCTCGGATTGTGACTAATAAGGTGTTAAGGTGCGAGGTTGTTGGCCTAGCTATCCGACTCATTTATTTTAGTAGTCTCTAAGTTGTGCTCTCCGGAGAGTTCGCTTGAATTATTTTTAGAGGTGTTTTTTATGTTTTAGAGTTTTATTTCTTGACATTTAATCTTTAAGACGATTTGTGAATTTATGATGTAGGTATTTTTGTTATCATGCCATGGTTTAACTGTGTGCCAAATTTCATTGACATCCGTTCAGCCGTCAAGGCGTAAAAAGGTTACAAACAGACAGGGCACTTATAATAAATACTTTAGCACTTATAACATCCTAACTAATATTATGAATGCGAAAGTAAGTTTGTTTGTTTGTTACCTTTTCACGCATATTCCACTGAACCGATCATCATGAAATTTCTCAAATACGTTTTCAGGGGTTTAAAGAGAATATAGTAGGTACCTGTAATCTAGAAAAAAAAAACTGTTCCCGAGGAAAAGAACAATAACTTTTGAAGGTCACAATTGCTTTAGAACGCTAGATGGCGCTACGTGTCTTTCGAATCATGATTGAAATTTCACCCCACTTTCTGAGCAGTATTCTAAAAAAAAGTACCTAGCTTGCATGAATTTACTATAGTATTTCAATCATTAGTATTATTTATGCTTTTAATAGGATTTGGATGAAATTTGGCACACAGATAGTTTATTATAACCTGGATTAACACATTATACTTTTTATCCCGGTTTCCGTGGAATAATTTCCGAACTCCACGCGAGCGAAGCCGCGGGCTAAAGCTAGTTAGTATATATTTGTCTCTCTAATGAAGTAATGAACCAGAATTATTTATACCTTCTTTCATTTAACTTCTGTGACAGAATTCAGGCAATAAATAGAAACGGAATTCCATTAAGTCCGCTATAAATAATTAGGTAAGGTCAGAGTTTAAATCGGCGTCCGAAAGGTCAAAGGTCCAATTCTCCGAATCCAATCCGTGGAAGTACTGTGGTCAACCGCTCTTAACCCGACCATATTCCCTACCTAGGTACCTAGGTAGTTTTCTTGGGCCAACGGTAATTATACTGATGAAGATAGAAGAAACGCTTATTTTATATGCAACTAGCAGCGCCCCGCGGTTTCACCCGCGTTAGTTTCGATCCCGTAGGAATATCGGTATAAAAATCCTATGTGTTAATCCTGATTATAAACTATCTGTGTACCAAATTTCATCCAACTCCGTTCAGTAGATTTTGCGTGAAAGAGTAACAAACATTCATCCATCCATCCTCACAAACTTTCGCGTTTATAATATTAATAACAGTAGGATTAGGTATATATATTATATTTAGTTTTAAATAGGTTTATGCGTATCTTTATATTTAAAAATATTTATTCCTCAATTTTCATGATTGCACTTATTTGTCTCTGCATCACACCCAAAGGTTGACTGGTAGAAAATGCTTATGGCATGAAGTCAGCCTCTGTACCTTTGTGTACTTACTCGTAAATTATTGAAAAATAAGCAAAATGGCCAGTGCAAATTATATGAAAAGTAAGAGAACAAACAAAACTAGCTTGTTAGCACTCGTAATTCTATGTACTTTATACCTGTAGGCAGCCATTTTAGTTTTACGAGGTAAATAGGAGTTTCAGGAATTCAGGAAATGTAAGCGGTTGGAATAATCTTTTGAATGGTCATTTGGTTTTTGTTGCTAAAAACGTCTCATTTATTTTATTTTCTCATTTTTTATATGTTTCATGAAAATCTAATAGAGGCTGGTCTTATACAACTTTGATCAAAAGTAACCAAATATAAGACGAAATAACCCGTAGCCAGTGAGATTAAAAAACCTTCCTCTCTGCAATGAAATTAAAATATTTTTTCCTGTTTTTTTTTTCAAAGTGAAATAAATAATATTAAAATAAATTATTTGAATTTGACTTTCGCTTTAGTCGAGAAAAAAAAAAAAATAAGCTATAGGTGATGATTATTCTGACAGTAGCTATAATAGTCATATTAATAGCTTATTTTTTATTTTACAAGGCCTCACACTTTTTGCTAAAGCCACAAACGTGACGCATTCATTTTTTTCTTGACTTCCGTTTATGAATCACTACATTATATTAGTTTTAGGTGTGTCGATACTTGGGGAAATGGCCTTCCCCATATCCAGCAATGGACGTCTTTTAGCTGAAATTATGATACTGAAGAAAAGGGAAACATCTTACCTGTGCCGTGAGCCTCAACGAACTCCAAGATGGACGGAGGGATGGAACACTCCTCGTAGAACTCGCTGAGGAGCAGCTTCTGGATGTGACCGGCCGGGTACGTGATACCCTGTTCTTTGTAGCCGTCGCAATTGGTCTTAGCGTGGAGGAGCTGCGCGTATACCCTGGTGGGAGAAATAGAAGTTTTTAGTAGAGATTTAATTTATTTTTAGGGAATTAGCAATTTTTTGCTTGAAGAACTGATATGATGTGAATCAAAAGTCTTTAAATAAATAAAAAAACATCGCACTTGTTATTCCGGAGGGGTTGGGTGGAGGTGTACTAGTCATACAAAATTCTTTATTTACGATATATTGAAAAGAAATGTAAGAATCTTCTTTTTTTGTTTTTTCTTAGCCCTTAATGTCCCACTGCTGGGCAAAGGCCTCCCTACTCTCTTTCCATCTCTCTCTGTCCAGAGCTTCCAAGGACCAATCTTTATCAAAGGAGTCCAGCTCATAAAAAATAAACAAAAAAATTAACTTTATTATAACTTTAGTGTCTGTCAAGAATCACAAGAAAATCTTGGCCATCTACAGTTTAAGAAGAATCATTATATCTAGTCTGCCTTACGCTTTCGTTATTTTTTTTTTTTCAAGGAAAACTGAAGGAATCCTTACCTTCTTGAGTCCTTAGCTTTTTGCAAGAAGACGACAACGATAGCTTCTGAACGCGCGTAACCGTTGGCTTTGTTATCGAAACTCTTGCAGCTGCCGTCGGGTGACAACACTCCCAATCTAGAAGAATAAAGAAAATTATGATATGCAATGGAAGGCAAGATGAATTACACGATGTAGCCATTCTTTGGCTAATGATATGCCATGGATTTTATTGAGATGATGCAGATAGTGCTTAACAAAAGCAAAAGTATGGCGTAATCTGCCTGTAATGTTCCCACTGCTGGGACACAGGCCTCATCTCTTCGAGAGGGAGTGGGCTGTAATCTACCACGCGTGCACTGTGAGCGTTGGTACAAGTCACATGTCTTAGAATTTTTGGTTGTATGATATGCCGGTTTCTTCGCGATGTTTTCCTTCGCCATATCGAGAGCATTGGTGATGAAATAATTTACACAAAGTTAAGCGCCTCTTTATGCTTGAACCCCCCCCACCTTCAACTCATAAGGCGGTCGTTACCACTGGGCTGCTCTAGTAATTAGTTTACTTATGTTCGAGTATGAGTTTTACTAAAGGAGATATGTATAAGGTTTCGTTACGATAGTTTCGATTGTTGTCGCTCCATAGAGTCAAAATAACAACGAACAACGATAAAAGATCTAGAAATATTTTAGATTCGTAGTTACCTACTTCGCTAAGGTAAGGTCAACCTGCTTCCAAATAAAGGCCCCGTCTATATCAAAAAAATATACTATGTCGTGCAGTTGATTTTACTGTTATGATTTTCCTTACATGAACTTAATAACTTCAAAAATTAATACACACAAAAACCAGCACTTCCAATTTCTCTCACACCAGCAGAATATTACGACACGTCAGGACAGCCTCGCAAAATGACATTAATAAATAATGCTCTTCTATCCGCGTTAACGTTAAAAACTACATTAACGTTACTTACTGAGCAAAGACTGCGTCACTGGACTTTTCCGGTAACACTTTGTAAATTTTTAATGTAGTTTTTCACGTAGAAAGGTAAAAATGTATTATTCAGTAAGTAAACTAGCTCGTTTTTATATTTTGTCCATGTTATTTCTGGAATCGTGAATCATTGCAGCCGTTTTGAACCATTTCAGAATATGACAACGAGTTATTACTGAATCCAATATTTTGTCAAAACTTTTATGATTGAGCGTGTTGGTGCTTATAGCATCATCACCATCGCACGTTTCTTAGGGGTTTATTCATAAACGTTGGTGAATGTTGAGTAATGATTAGCGATCTGTTTAAACATACTACTTGTACATTCACCCTACATTTGTGACATTAAAACGTCTCTTAACTTTAAGCAACGTATATAAATAAATGGGTATATGTTGGGGCAAGTTTTCTATCTACGCAGTCTTGCACCTTAATTGCTTAACACGCGATCAATCACAAACTGAATGATTTTGAAAGATATTGCTAATCTATAGCTGCATATGTTCGAAAAAATCATAATACAATGAATATTGTTGAACTGTCAAAATGAAAGCCTTTGCTACTATTAGTATTAATTACTCAATTACCCCACAGTTGCATGTATTATTTGTAGTTGCATATTATCTTACATGCAATGTTTCATCCTAGTCCATTTTTGGCGACAGTTAAAAAAAAGAGTTTCATTAGATTTTTTCTCACCTGGAAAACTGCAGTGACACATAAGGATGGAGACAAAGGTTGGAGCCTCCTACGATGGCGGCGTCGCAGTGGCCATCACGGATAGCCCTGAAGGCGTGCTCCAAGGCGTAGAGGGAACTGGAGCAGGCAGAGTCCACGGTGTATGAGGGGCCAGTCACTCCCAACCAGTAGGAGATACGGTTGGCTAACATGGCACGGGAACATCTAAATAGAAAATAAGTTTATTAATAAAATTAAATTATACATGATCACATGAAATTCCCAGAAGAAAGGGGCGCTATTTGCCGACAGACTTTTTTTACAGTGATGTATAAAAATCAGAAATTGTAGTCAATTGTCTTTTAGTAGTAAATACCTATTACTTTTTATTTGCATTATTTATTTATGGAATATGAGGGTATCCTAGAACACGAGAGGATCAGGCTATCGGCTAAAGCCATCTTTAGAACATCAAGACCTAAGCTGTGGGATTCCCGGATATAAACCATAATCTTTACCTTTTTTTTCTGCGGTTTTTCTTCACAGTAATTTTTAGAGGCGTTGTTTAGTTTTCCATTAGTCTCTACACGGCATACAAAATATATGACCTTATACAAGACTATATATGTGGCACACGAGGCAACACTACCAGTCCTCAGAGAATTCCATCAAATATGATCACGCTCCTTGGAAACCGCGGGAAGACTCTTGAAGAATCTCGTTGCTATTAATAACCAGAATATTAAACTTACTTTTGGCGGTTTTTAATTAGAAAGGTTGGGGTTTGAACCTGGCTGATAATGTACTTTTTTAGTCTAATGGTTTTTGGAACTCAGTTATAGTAGGATATAGGTAGGTGCCGACAGGACATGACTGAAGCTAGACTAAAGTAAATAGCATCAACTACAAAGGTACTGATATCAGCATACTGCAATCAGAAATCAATATCCTATACAATAGCATTAAAAAAGCCCTAACGAGTATACTTAAATGTATCTGGCGCACTCGAGCCTACCACCTTAGCATAATCAGCCTATAATGTTCCCACTGCTGGGACACAGTCCTCCTCTCTTCAAGAGGGAGTGGGCTGTAATCTACCACGCGGGCACAGTGCGGGTTGGTAGACGTCACATGTCTTTGAATTTATAGTGCTAGGACATGCCGGTTTCCTTCACCGTTGTTCAGAGCAGAGGTGATAAAACTATTTAAACAAAGTAAAGCGTCTGCCTAGGTTAGAGCCAACAACCTACATCTCGTAAGTCGGAGCCGTTACATTACACATGGGCCAGCACTGCTCCTCAAAAATGGCTACCGCCTTCGAGAGAAGAATGATCAATATTCCATGGGGTATTATGTCATATTAATATCATTCACGTTCCCCTACAAAGATTGTGAAATGTCAATTCTTATTTTGATTTATCCTACCACAGTGCGGCCTCGAGAGAATGCGTTCGTGAGTTCGTGACACATGTCAGTTTCGTACAAACGCATACGTGTTTTGCGAATATGATCTTTATTTGCTATGAGAATTGAGAATTGTCGCACTGACAGGTGTCAGGAACGCATTCTCTCGACGGCCTGACTGTTGTTTAATAAATGTAAAAGTTCGGATGTTTGTTACTCAATCACGCAAAAACAGCGGAACGGATTTGGATGAAATTTGGCATACAGATAGTTTATAACCTGGATTACTACATTGGATACTTTTTGTCCCAGTAAATGACATACATGGCTTAACGACAATTTTCAATTTATGTTAAAACTAGCTTCTGCATTAGGTACATATTCATTTCTTTCTGGACATATTCTGAAGTCCACGCAGACGACGATAATTGCAGTTATGTTACTAAAGAGCCATTCCATTATGTGCATCATTAGTACAAAGGAAATAACAAAAGGTTACCTATAAAATAATTATAACAAGTTTTAATCGCTTTTGTAGTCGTCATGCAATTGTAATAATGAACACTGAATGGAGTTGAGGCGCGAAGTTGCATTTAACTGCTTTATCCCGTCGCGATTATGTTGGAATAAGTTTAATGGCTGCGGGCGAACATTTTAATAGTTCTGATGAATTTTAGAGACTAAAACGATTATTGGATGAAGGTATTTTGGCAGTTACGTCAGGATAGAGAAGAGAAGAGCGATAAGTACAGAGACAGCTAAAGTTGTTTAACAAGGAGCACTCTAGAATATAATAGAATCGAATACTCTTTATTATATACCTACACCATAAATATTACGGATATAAATATATAAATTTTACAAAGGGTGAAACAAAGGGCGGTCTTATCACTAAAAGCGATCTACAAGATAACCTTTGGATGGATTTAGAGAGAAAGGAGACATAATACTACAGGTATTCTGTGGTGTACCATTTACATAATATAAACAATAAATACATACATATCTACATAAAACATAAATAGATACTTATCTAAATAATTAAGTCAAAAATATATAAAACAACAACTAGAATAATTATTCTAGTGGTTTCATTTTAAGGCTTTCTTTATGCTAACGAGGAAAACATATTGTGAACATCAATCTCTCTTTCAACTTAGAGGCTTGTACCTAATGTTCTTGCCCGTTGCTTTTTCCTAAATACAGATTACACAGTGATCTAGCTAATACAGCAGCGATTCATCCAACAATTCGTTGTTTCTATCTACACCTACTTTCTAAATCCCGCAGGTACTACAAAACCTTTATATACCAAAATAAATGATATATTATTACTAATATTGCATGCAAATTCCTTTAAACGATTTTGTGCGAACCGATTACACTTTAAAAATCTATTTTCTTTCAAAAACTAATTTAAAAGTATCGTGTTCTTTCTTTGTTCTCAAGCATCGATTAAGTTTACTTGGAGATAAATAATAATAAATATGAACTCACCCAGTGATACCAAAGCCGTTGACCTGCATCTTTTCGTAGAACCATGTCTTCTCTGACTCCGAGAAACAGGCACCCACGAACACACCAGTCTTTGTGTCACGAAGCTCTTTTGGGTTCACACCTGGAGACAAAGTTGTCGTTTTAAAAACTGTATTTAAAGTATTAGGTAGATATAAAATACTACGAAAAGGCTGATGGTAGACGAACTCAGATCTTACAACTCCTACAGGATGGAGCACCAGCCTCACCGTAAACGTCGTGTGTGTGTGTGGGCTGAACTAAGCGAATCGCAGCACAGCAGTTACAGCCGGCTAGGCCGTTCCGTGGGAGAAAATTAGCGGGAAAGAGTGTGTGTTGTTTATTTTCCTAAATACTCATAACTGTTATTATTCTTTGGTGGTTTTGGTGATTTGTTTCTTTGGTACTATATAGTATCCAATCCAATCAGTTTCAAACTCAAAGCATTTATTTCAAACGAACCAATTACAGGCATTTTTGAATTGTAAACGGGTCAGTCAGTCAGAAAGACGAAGCTAGTTGCCCATTCTAAAGCGTAGTAGGTGCCGGAGAAGAACGGGCATGAAACTCCACGGACACTCTTTTAAATCAAAATAATATAGTTATAAAATATTGCTAATGGACTACACAGATTACGACATCACACAGTCTGAACAATTTTTTTTTATTTACACTGTTTATACCGCAGCAAATTATTTATAAAAGGGCTCTAGATAAAATCTCAGATTACCTTTCATGTAATATAAATTATACGGTAAATTGAATTAGACAAAGATGGAACTCTTATTAAAATCACTATGCATAGAAACGAGGGAGTCTACTAACGTCTCTTTTAACTTTACAAACCAAATTAATGAAGCATTGATTGCAAAGATACTAGGATCACAAAGTTAATAAAGAAAATCTTCATAGACCAAGATATAAAACATCGTTACTGAGAGTATTTAAAGGTAATAAAGCATAATATCCGAAAAATGGAAAACAACGTACAAAAAATTAAGATGTTTAAGAATTCCTTCTTTCAAAAAAATTAAGGAATTTATTTCGAAATTCTTTATTCTTTAAAAATACCAGCCACTCAGCTAAAGGGGAGAAGAACTTTAACAATTAATTTATAATTAATACAAGTATAAAAACTGTAATAAAATATGAAACAAGGTGTAATAGATATAACTGAAAACCAGAAAAAAGGGTCATTTTGCTCATAATAATTATGAACAACTTATTCTATGGGACCCTTAAATCACGAAAAAAAGCTTTCAGGGTTTGGTACCATAGTAAAAGTGTTTCATAATGATCAGTACAATAACCCCTTTTCAGAGGGGCAATCCTCGTAATTTTAAGAATGTTCACAGTGTGATCTCAGTCTCAATCTGTCTAAAATACCTCTAACATGCATGACAATATGTTGACATTGATTGTGACTGAGTTGAGATTGCGACTGGATTTGGAACGTTTTTAATTACGGGATATAACGGCAGATATTGATCCTATAGTAAAAGTTGTTCATAATGATGAGTACAATGACCCCTTTTCAGGTTTTCAGTTATTTCAATTACGCCTTGTATATTATGTATACCTAACTAAGTCAGTCAAACATCTCATTTGACATTTCTTGTCGATATTCCATCAGAAGGATTATTGAATACTTCAGAATATTTCGTATTAATGCGTATCTTGTCTGCTGAATTATTCAGGAGAGCTGTCATGTGGTAATCTATTTGTTTCGCATTATTCTCTGAAATATTTGGAAAAAAATCTTGTGGTTTGCAATGGGATACACGCTTTTAACTTTTATATTAATAAATATCTAGAATCCTTTAACATTAGTAAATAGACTAGAGTATTTTTTATACAATACTTAGGCGGAATTACAGGAAAACCACAAAGGCAGTTTTATTAAATAATGTCTACTAAGACTAGGCAAATAACCTTCACTTTTTGCTTTACGTAGGAGACATCAAATACTCGACGAATTCAAAAGACACAAGTATAAGTTCCAATTGTTTAAGTATTCTGAGACTCTGAATAAATAGTTCTTGGTAATTAATTAGGTTTTCATCCCATCTATTCGAAAAGGACGAGTTGGTTCGCCTTTAGGTGCGCCCAAAGGTAGTGTTTTCTATAAGCAACTTTTAGCGGGCAGTAATGAGCTTTTAATCCTCTTTATAAGTGCGTAAGTGCGCCGCAATTATCTTTGCCGAGCACTTTTGGAATTTGGAACATCTTAGTGTTCAGCGCCAAAGAAATCGAACGCAAATATTTTTGAACGCGTTTGAATTGAATATAAAATCTACAACAATCTCTATTCTTAATAAAACTGTTACAATACATTTTTATAATTGCAAAAATGTGTCAAATGTAAATATAAGTTTATAGTTGTTTTATTATTAGATACTATTTAATTTCAATTTAGTTGTTACTCTATGTTTTATTAAATAATAATATTACAATAAAATATGAGGCGCCTTTTATTTTCTCATAGTGGGTGATGAAAAGTAGAGTGTATCTCTCGGGTGCAAAATATATTTTTGGCTCGGGCGACGTACTTTGAATTCCTCGCTACGTTCAGGATTCTACTAAAGAATCCCTCACTTCGCTCTAGATTCAAAAAAGCGCCCTCGCCGTTAAAATATTATTTTGCTCCCTTATGATACAATCTACTATTTTACTTTATGATTTTCCACTCAGTCGGCCATTCTAATTTCTTGAGCCAACATTTATTGGCGCCCAGCATGGGACATCTTCGGTGGGCGCCAATAAGAACGTTGTCTAAGATTACATCATAAAAACCGACAAACGTTGAATTTCTTGAACTACCAAAGAAATGTACGTGATCGAGTCCACTTTTGAAGTTTTATTATCAAATTTGAATTCTCGGGGCCTGTCGCAAAGGCAATATTGAGTTATAATTACTCTGTGGACTTGAAACTTTTAATGGACGTAAAGATAAGGGGACGGTTGCCCGCCTGGTTTGCCGAATGACGGTCACAATTTCTTTATTGTGCCCTAGATAAAAATTCTTTATTAGTAGATACTTTACGGAAAATTATTTTTGGTTATTTAATTTCCGTTGCTTGTTTTTCAACAAAAGTGATGACAATTACCCCTATTTCTATGTTATTAATCTCAATATGATGATTTATTAACAATTATTAATTAAGAAGGTTTGTGTAAAGAAATAATCTTCCTTTTAGGTGCAATGTGCCATACAGAATCTGGTTGCCAGCTCTGTCAAACGAACTCGTGGAAGGAAGCAAAGAATGATAAAGGCAGTGTGCTTTTGAAGAATTTCGGGCCTAATTGGGACATGGAGTTAATGAGATTCGTGTGTTTCTTTGAATATTACCTACAAATGATGAAGCAAAGCAAAACAACTTGAAAAAACCTGATGATATTATGAGCTCTTCGCAGTTTTCAACTGTCACATAGCTCGTTTCCTATTTCCCAATATTACCAAGAATTAAAAATTAAAAGATATTACCAAGATTCTTGCTCGGCACCTACTTTAGTTCATCCAACAATCCAATACTCTGTTCATTATGTAACTTATACGCTGTCATGCTGTTCCTTTGGTTGGAGTTTCAACCAACTTTAAACTCCCAGTCTAGGCAAGTCTAGTGATGGGACATTTTATACGTTATACGAAAACTATAGTGAGTTCCATGGACAAGATTTTGAGATTTACTCTATGAAAAACCAAATATTCAAATATATCTATATATAATAGTAAATCAATAATATTATAAAAAAGGACATCATTTATAGAAAGATAATTAGTAAGAAGTTCTTCCTAATTATGTTCAGTTTCACACAACATGTTAAATATTTATAGTTGGCAAACAAGCTAATGGTCTATGGTAAGTGGTCACCGAAGCCCGTGTTTTTTATTCAATTCAAGAGGCATCGCATTTCCACACAAAAGCATATTTTTTAAATCGTATGTAAGTGGTCATATTGTGTTCCTTGAGATTCCCGCCTAAAAACACAGAACATAGGAAGTACATAAAATTTAAACTACCCTCTCCTATCCCATCCTTAATATAAATCAAAGTAAATAAAGAACAGGCTGCTCGTTTATTGCGTGGTCTGGTCTGCTACTTATGATTAAAGTTGTAATTGGCTCGGCAAACTTCGGCAGCTAATTGAAACTAAGTTGAGTCGAGACGATGCGGCGAGCAGTGTTAAGTGTTGTAGAAATTATGAGGAACAATTTGTTTTAAAGTAAGTACCTTGTTTTATTAGAAGCGTGAGATATACAATATAGAGCAGTGGTGTCCCAGTGGTAACATCCGCGTCTTACGAGTTATGAGTCGTAGGTTCGAACCTCGACAGGTGCTTTACTTTGTGTTAATTATTTCATCACCACTGCTCTCAAAAACGAAGTGAAGTGAAGGAAAACATTTACATAAGTGGATTACGGCCCACACCCTCTCACAGAGAGGAGGCCTGTGTCCCAGCAGTCGGAACTTTATAGGCTGATTATGTGAGATAATATTGGTTGAAATAAGGAGGTGGTATTCAGCGATCTAAGAATAGTTTTGCTTAGCGACATGTTTCGTATCATGTATAAAAAGTCTGCAGAGATAAGGGTACCTATTGTTTCTTTGAGGCCAGGAAAACCCCTGAAAATTAGAGTTTATAGCACATCTATATCGAATATTATTAAGAGCTCTACGTCTATCTTCAAAAATATATTATATCTGTTCATATACATACTTAATATCTGTTCAATACTCAAGCCAGTTTCATTCATTTTTAAAGAGGCGAAGAACGCCACGTGCTTCGATGCTCAATATTCTACGATTCTCTCTTAATAAAACCCCTGAAATAGCATTTTAAAGATCCAAGAAGCGATAAAAAGTTTAAAAAATGGCTCCGTGGAAGATTTCATTCATCCGAGTGGTTTGACTCGTGGTATAGACAAATAATTGGCCTCATTGCCGTTGAAGAAAGCTACCTATCGATTGAAATGCCTATATTGTGGGTATTAAGTGGAGGGCGCGGACGCTGTCACACCGAAACGAACTATGGTCGGACTTTTAAAAAGCTGCAGTAAAATGACATTTCTTACTATCAATTCGTAAACAAATGTTGCCTCACTATCGCTACTAGTGACAATTAAAACGCAACGCAATGAATCACGTTTTAATTTAAATATTCTAAAGTGACCAATTTTAATTTAACCGTAAACAATCAAATATTCGTTGTATGGATCGGATAAAAATATGTGTTGTAGTTTCAAATCAGCGTAAATACTATACCGCCCGCGCAGCCCGCGTAGTGGATTATGGCTCACTCCCTCACACAGAGAGGAGGCCTGTGTCCCAGCAGTGGGAACATTATAGGCTGTTTATGCTAAATATCATTTACTACATGTAAACTGTAACTTAACTGGACTCCTCATTCGCAGGTTATCATCTTTTCGCCTGTCATCAAACGTAAAAAAATATATTTAATTCTTACTTTTCACAAAATTTATGTCCAAGACCCAAATTCAATATACTTCCTATTATCCTAGAATAATTTTAAAATAAAACATATTTTAAGAGTGCGAACGTTTTTAAGGCGATATCAGTATATGGAATTTCAACAAACAAAATGAATATCGATGTTCGATATAAATAAATACACAAAAACAACAAGGAAGCTTTTAATCCAGAAAATCCTTCACGTAAAATATATATAATAATCATTGTAGGTGACATAAAAGGGATTTCAATATATTTCATTCTGAATACAATCAATAATGAAGGTAGTTTCCAGGCTAGTGTCACTTTAATAAAATTTTAAATAATTATGAAATTCAGTTACAAAACCGAATTGGATTATTGTATTAAGTAATTAACTTTATTTGCTACGGTAACATAGATAAATGTAGTGAAAAGAGGGTGTATGCTTTAAGACCACATCTTAGAAGTGAAAACTAACGACTGGAGCCGAGTATATGCAATTCAGCGTCACCGATCGACCGAGACCTGATTCAGCGTCAGTTCAGTTTCGTCCACTGTTCAGAAAGAACGCAAAGTGATGAAGTTTTTACTTCAAAAACAGGAGTTGAAGGACCTCAAGAATGCTAATATTATTACTACATGCATCACCCAAAAACATGGACGAAAAGAAAGTATGTTAGTAGAAAATGAAGTTACGATACTACTTATGGTTATATAGAGGTATGAGGAACAGGGTGAACAGTTCACTCATCCTCCTTAGGAAAGGGAGGATCCTCCGACCAGACGGGTGTTGTGTTTGTTATGATTCATGTCGGGACGTTGTGTCTATGCTAGTTGTGCGGTAAACTCTGCTTGCAAGATGTAGTATTTTGCGTGACGTCAGTATGACGCGTTGTTCACATGACTGTGGCATTGTAGATGCCCTCCTTAACCTGGACCGATTTTGATGAAATATTTGTGTATTTGAGTTCCCTGGATGGTTTACTTTCATAATTGGATCCGGTAGGTGGCGCTGCGATCGAGTTCAAGGAATTTTCAAGACAGCGCAAGGGCACGACAGCGTCTGTCGGGTCCGCTAGTATATACTCGTATTATAAAGATTTAGTTTTTAAATGTTCTGTACCTATTTATTTATCTTGTACTGCTACTAAAGCTCTTTTTTTCGTAACGGTGTAAGTATCGGAATTTTAAAAGTTAACCAGAATCAATGTAGATTGCTTTGGGGGAGGGTTGCTGAAGTGTTTCGTTTTCTATCCGGCTGCTCCGCTGATCACTCCCTAAGTCTCAATTCTTTAATCTTAACGTAATGTATATTGGATCTTCCATATACTTGCCGGCTAACAAATTGGTTAATAATTTACAAATTCTATTACCAAATCGTGGTTGGGGCATATGTTTTTGTACAGGAAATTTCAGCTGTGGAAATGTTATCATCATTTGGATTGTTCTCCGGTCTCACATTTTGTAGGTACACATTTTATTATGCGTAGTTGTTATTCTTTATTTTTGGCAACGTAAGCTTTTCCACTTTCGTAACGTAGATTGGTATTACAGAAAATATTAGTTTTGTTACAGAAACAGGCTTTGAACTGTTCAAGTAGAAGAGTATTGTTCGTTGCGGTTTTTTTATTCGCACTTTTTGTAGTTCATTTGGGAACGTATTCCTCTCCGTTCGATCGTGTCTCTCAATAGACAGAATTTCGAAATGTGCTCCATATTTTATTCTACCAAAATTCATATCAACCGGCGATAAAGAGAAGTTTTTACTCCCCTAGACTAAAGCCTAGTCATCATCTGCTTAGCCTTTTCCTAACAATATTGGGGTTGGCTTCCAGTCTTACCTTACTGAATACCAGTATTTTACATGGAGCGACTGCTTCTTGGACCAGGACAACCCAGGTATTCGGTGTTACTAAGACTGTTTGTCAGACTTTCGGGCTTCTGACTACCCGTAAAAACTGTCAAAGATCTTCAAAACTAACAATATAGGCAAAAATTACTTACCAGCATCAATAACAGCTTCATAAGCCTTTTCTAGCAGGATCCTGCACATGGGATCCATGGTGTGGGCCTGCTTGTAGTGGACACCAAAGAAGGAAGCATCGAATTTGTTGACATTGTTAATTTTGCCCGTCCGCTGTGGGATCTCGGGATGAGCCAGCTTCCAACGACGAGAGTCTCCGGAGATTAAGTCCACCTGGCCATGAGAAATTGCAAATTAATTAAATGGAAGAAGAAAGCTTGTTGTGGTATATTACTTAACTGTTATAGACCGTTCTAATACGACAATTGTAGTTTCATTTATAACAGAGAGACCACATTATGGCTTTACTTATTATAGAAGCTCACAGCATTAAATAGTAAATGTTTCAGTAGTGTAGGCTAAATAGAAGACTTGTTACTGACCTTATTAAAAAGGTTTTCTTGCAGGTGTATGACGGAGTCCGAGTCGGGGAAGTACCCTGACACGCCTGTGATGAGGACCTCGTCTCCGGGCGCGGGGTGCGACAGTCGGTGACCGGACGTCAGTCTGTCCTCCGCTATTGTTGTCGGCGCCATCTTGAAAAGAAGAATTAACGTTAGATGTAAGATGAAGACATTTAGGGTTATTTATGAAACTTGTTCTATTTATAGTTGTCAAAACTGTTAAGTTTGCTTGCCATTTGATTATGGATCTGTCACTTGCAATATCATAATGACCACATATATTACTAATGTCTGCAACAATTTTGGACGAATAAAATTAGATATATTTTTGATATCGACTAAGTAGATTAAGACCGATGACCTTGTGAAGGCCACAGGAATCCGCTGGATGCGGGAAGCACAGAACCGGTCGAAGTGAAGGTGCTTGGGGGAGGGCTATGTCCAGCAGTGGACGTCTTTCGGCTGAGATGATGATGATGATTATGATGAAGTACCTAGTTAGTAAAAAGTCATGTAATAGACGAAAAAGCTGGATTGCTTTGCCAGTTTCCATCAACATGAAAACATATTGTATTTATTCGAGGACAAAAAAATCCTATCCCCTCACGAAGTAAAGTAAATACGCCTCTCATTTGCCGGCAAAATCAATTTTACAACCTTTCCAACCTCCATTTATTTTGTACCTGTATTTTTAAGCCAACCAAATTGCAATTGCAAATTCCATTGCGTACGTCAACGAATGCTGTTTTAATGAATTAACTTGTTAATTTAACTTAAAACTTGCACTGTGAACCACTAGATATTGGCTCGACTTTGAATAATTTCGAGCGACGCATTAATATTTAATTTCTTTACAGTGTGTAGGTACGTGTTAATGTTGTGTGCGAAAATATTGTTGAACAGATAATTATGTTTACTTATTTATGTAGGTAAATTTTAATGTAGGTATTAAAAAAACTCTTTACATAGCTCTGTCCTACCAAGCCTGTCACCTTTTACATTAACAAATTGTTGGATCATATGTGATATATACCATTATTCACTCACATGCCCGGGTCTTTCCGTGACGCGCTCTAGACTGTTCCCGAACACTTTTTTTCTACGCGCCGCGGGTGGTCTCGCTACTTATACACGACTCCTACACAAAAATTTTTTATGGACCGATACTGTACTGTTGAATGTATCGTCAAGGGGACAAAACAGGCAACATCTGGGTGTTTTATCTATAATATGTACGTATTTACAAAAAAAAATATAAGTAGTTTATCAGCCATCTCGTTACCATAACACAAGCATTAAGTTAGTTTGGGTAGTTTGGGACTATATGGCGTTGTGTGAAATGTCCAAGGATATTATTATTATTATTATATTATTGTGTCGTTTATTTATTTAATTAACACATTTTGTTATATTTTTAAATATTTCTTAGAATATAAAAATATGTATAAAAAAACATTTAAAATAAAAAAAAATTGCGATCGGCCGGTGTCGGGAGCAGGGTCCAAGCTACCGGTAGTTAGGGTTACAGAGACAAGAACCTCCTCATAATGCGAGCCGTATCAAGGAGTACTGCCTTCTGAATTAGGCCCTTGATCCAACCGCCTAACGAGAGCCTCGATAGATGTTGATCAAGGCTTTCGGCCATCAGGCCATTGGCCGATACGACAATCGGCACAATGATAGCCGAGCTCACATTACACATGTCAACAACCTCGTGTGCTAAGTCGAGATATTTAATTTGTTTCTCTTTCTCAGCTTTCACGAGGTTCCCGTCATGTGGAATGGTAACATCGACAATCATTGTGCGGCAAACTAATCGATCTATCACCACTATATCAGGCTTATTGGCGACAATAGTCCTGTCGGTAATGATAGACCGATCCCAGCACAACGTGACATGGTCATTTTCAAGAACTGGGTCGGGCACATACTTGTAATACGGTACCATAGAATCAACAAGTTTATATTTCAAAGCAAGTTGCTGGTGAATAATCCTGGCTACTTGGTTATGCCCGTGCAAGTACTCGCCGTTAGCCAGACGAGAACAACCAGAGATAATATGTCTGATAGACTCACCCGGACGGTGGCATGCCTGACACACGTCATCCGTCCCGTCCTTCATAATATGTCTCCGATAGTTATTCGTCAAGATAACTTCGTCCATAATTGCACAGACGAAACCTTCAGTTTACCCAAATAGGTCACCGAAACGTAGCCAGGATACGGACGCTAAGAAATCTACACCGGGTTCATGAAGAGCCCGATAGAAGCGCCCGTGAAGCTCCTTGCTTTGCCATATCTTCTGGCGGTCATCGGTAGTAAGTACTACAGGTTTGCGCCAGTTCTCTTTAGCCATGGAGAGCGGGGTGAGCCTCTTGTCCACTGCAACCACATCACGGTGCATACCCACTTCAGCTTTTAAAAAATATTCCCTGAGGCTGCACACCTCGCGGTTGTGTAGTGTCTTCGCATTTAAAAAGCCTCGACCCCCGCACTTCCGCGGGATATACAGTCTCATCACCGATGATCGTGGATGATGCATCCGGTTTGCGGTCAACAGTGTACGGACCCTTCTATCCAAGGCGTCAAGTTCGGTCTGAGTCCATTTGAGTATGCCGAAAGAGTACATTTTGATGTATTTTTACCGGTTTTGACCGGTATGACCCAACCGTTGAAGGCGCGCACCTTATTTCCGCCCGAAAGAAGACTAATTAATAACTTCTTCAGGTGACAAAAGAAGCGCTTCTTCAACGATTGCTTCATGTCAGTATCGTTAATGCCTAACACTTCGGACATACCCAAATACTTATAGCTTTCGGATGAAGAGAGGGATCTGAGGTTTATGGAATCCAAGAGTTGGATTCCCTCAGATTCCACAATCTCCCCTCTCTTTACATGCACACTTGTCCAGTCAATCAACATTTCTTTACATATATGATAAGATTTTGCATATACGAAAATTTATTTATTTATTTTATTATACAATTGAGCTGATCGTTTAGTAAATTGCATAGATCCGAATTTGGTCTTGGTTAAAGGTATTTGAACTACATTATGTTTTCTTCTCCTAGAGTGTATATCCGAATTATAAGGTAAGGTTTTGTGCTTTTTTAATTTTTTTTGAGTAATGTTTAGTTTTCTAACAGACAGTACGTCACTAAGTTTATAGAGGTTCTCTGTAGAATATCTCCTTTTTTAATGCATTATTTTGAGCAGGGCTCGTTGTGCTCGCTACAATTGGGTGAATTTAGATTTTATAGCCCCACTCCAAACAGGAATACAGTATATCAATGTTGATTGCGCAAGAGAAATATATATTTGATTGAGCACATTTCTGACAGGCTTACCGCTACTCTGTATAGAACTAGGGAGCACGTGACGCAGACTCTTATAAATCGAATTTTGCTTGCGGACTCTGTTTGCCACTTGCTCAAGATGGGGATGTCAGCGTAATCTCTGATCCAGCATTACCCCTAAATATTTTATGCTAGAGACTTTGCTAATACTAGAAAATTTACAATTGTCAACATTAATACCATCAAAAGTGTGTATAATGATTCGAAAATCGCCGGTTGGTTGAGTGCGATTGCAGATGCTGAAACTTATAAAGTTTGTTTTGGAGATATTTAATGTCAGAACATTATCATTGAGCCAATTTGCAACCTGGGACGTTCCTGCTTCAGCACTTAGCTGCACGTCATGCCAAGACCTACCACAGAAGATGACAGCCGTATCATCGGCGTACGACAGGATTTTGGCATTAGAAATTTTCATGTTACACAGGTCGTTTATGTATGTCAAGAAGAGCGTTGGACCTAATACACTTCCTTGGGGGACGCCGTATGATACATCCGTGACCTCACTTACATTTTGCCCCACCTTGACACTCTGCTTCCTATTTGAAAGATAGTTCTTAAACAGATCAAGTGCGATATCTCTAATACCTATTTTTTTCCAGCTTGTTCAATTTCAATTATTATTTAGTAGATAAGCTCTTCTACTCTCTCCATTTTTTTCTCGCTTAAATCGAAACTTGATTTAGTTAAACGTAATTTTAAAATTGAAAAACATTACTTAATTAATTAATCAAACGGATCGCAAAAACCCACAATTCCATTAATTGCATCATCCAGTAAAGATATTTATTTACATTCCACTATTTCCAATCATTGCGTAAAAATTTCACTATCACGCGTTCCCTGGTCACCTTCCTGTTCAATATTCATTATACTACATTTTACCCGACTGTGTAAGTAGGTATTGTGCGTGACAATGGCAACTAACCCCATGTCACACTATGCTTGAATAATGACTGCCTTCAAAATATATACATTATAATTGAAATTCTGTATTGTTTGGTGTTATTTAATTGTAAGTAGATGGTCATTTTGTAGTCTTTATTTGATGATTAAGAGACGGGTTCTCGACTCGATCAGGGTCGCAGTTTTATTAGAGCACCCTAGGGCTTCAATTTGTGTCCATGACAATAGGCTGACTGACATATTTATTTAATAAAACTATATGCACAAGTAACAAAAATTACTTTACAAAGGCGGACTTAATGCCTGAATCATTATCTACCAGTCAACCATAGAGTGATGCAGAGACAAAACATGGCAGGTGCAACATAATTGATAGTTATCTTGATGATGTAGATTTTCGTTTACAACTGCAGAAACAACATTGTTTCATTATTTTTTCGAGAAATACTAAAAATAACAAATTTAAATCCTAACTTAACTAAAACTATACAGAAACTAAAATATAGCGTCGAAAAATTCATCCGCATCGCTGATGTATAAGGATAAGTTCAAAGTGGAACTACTCAAACTCAAAGCATTTATTTCCATCTATTATACAAATTATAGGCCCTTTTGTACTGTCGAGCAGTCGGTCTGTCAGAAAGATGATACTAGTTGCTCAATTCAAAGTGCAGTTAGTAGGTTCCTATGGACAAAAACATGCAATGTAACAAGAAATTGAAAAGGCAAGTCCCTACCTAGTCCTTATCCTTTATCGCTTTATCTAAACGGATCGAGTTGATGAAGCCTTTCTTTACGATAAATTAAGTTTTAAGATGACAAAGACTACGTTGGCGTAAACCAGTAAAGTACAGACGCCAGCACATCAACCTACTACAATCTGTCAAATTTTCCCAATCAATTTTGAACCTTATGCTTTAACGATAAGATTGAAAATCTATTAAAGAAATTTGACAGATTGTAGTAGGTTGATGTGCTGGCGTCTGTACTTGTAACGGCATCTAGTCTGCTATCAGAGAATAAAGTATTATAAAGTCATTGTTTAGTTTGTTTCAAACGATCGAGACAGCTGATTGGATGTTTTTAGGTATTTCTCCATTTATAGAAAAAAAAAAACATTAATTTATTATAAATACCGTTGGCATACGGGGTGTAATACCTAAGTCCTTTTACAAAGAAGTCAGGCATTCTATACATCAGAATAAGTTACGCTTTTATTTTTTTTCTATTTATGTTCACCGATTTCTCCGACAATTGTGGATCGATTTTGAAAAATTTTTTTTTTTTTTTGTTTGAAATGTCAAGGTCTCTCGAGGTGGTCCCATTGTCACCAAGTTGGAATCTGATCTGAGGATCCCATGGAAATCAAGTTTTAAATTCCTTTACACATTAGACGATTATATCAGTAAACAACGCTTATTATTCAAGCCGTATGCAAATGAGAATCGACGTAATTGACCCCCCAGGTTAACGATTGTGAGTGATACTGAATGGAATCATTTTGAAGGAAAGCGTTTTTTTTTTCGTCAAATATTCTAATGAATTTATTTGGCTTAGTGCGTTCTAGAAACGTCGATTTTGAATTTGAAAGGGGAGGATAAAAAAGCCTTTGGTTGATAACAAAATATATTCAAAAACTTCGGTAATAAACGTACCTAGTTCTTACTTTCTTCCGTACTTTTATATTATTACAAAGAAATTTTTATCGTTTATCCCTCGATTTAATAGTCACCATGTGGGAAAGTATCTTGCAACATCTAGTGATTAGTAAAGGAGTCTTGCTAATGTCAAAAAAGTTTGTAAGCGGATTTAGAACGGTTGAACAATGAATAAAAAAACTCACGGAAAAACATTCAATTTAGCAAAAAAAAATTGTGTGTATGACGGAGAAATAAATAAATAAATATCATAATCAGTCTTTAATGTTCCCACTGCTGGGACACAAGCCTCCTCTCTTTGAGAGGGAGTGGGCTATAATCCACCACGCGGGCCCAGTGAGGGTTGGTAGATGGCACATGTCTTCGAATTTTTGGTTCTAGGACTTGCCGGATTCCTCACGATGTTTTCCTTCATCGTTTTGAGAGCAGTGGTGAAATAATTTACACAAAGTAAAGCACCTGTCTGGGTTCGAGCTGGGCAATGATTAAATAAAGAGACTTTCTGCATTGATATTTGCAGAAAATCTGTTATCTCTCTCTTGAAAGGTATCGAAAAGTCGGATCTTGCGCTTCACAACTTGGAATGAACATTGTGCCTTACGTAACTCATACAAGAAAAAAAAGCTTAGTAGTGCATGTTTTAGAATACTGTTTTCCAAAATGCACACTACAAGCGGGCGCTGAAAAACCGTTGCTGCTATAATGTGCGCATGGGTTTATAGTCACTTGCTTCAGATCAAACTACTGTATATAATGTACTTGCCATGTGTGAATACTACTGGATGGGTTGGAACTTTACCAAAATGCGAGGCGTATGCACAGGTTTATTTATTATTTATTCTTAACTGGAGATTATCTATTTGTGCCTTTGATCTTACATCGCATTTCTGAACACTTCGAAATGAAAGAATTTTGAGATAGATAACTTTGACGGTTCAAAAGCTATGGAGACTTTGTCTAAGAAACTAGGAATTAGAGAATTTAAAACGTTCATTACATTTGCTTCCACAGGAATAACTAATTACTACAGGTATGGTTATATAATGTTCGTATAATGAGCACTTTTATTATTTCTGACGTGACAATATTATCGTGGACGTCCACGTCCATAAAATGTACCTATGTACTTATTAAGTTAACACTATTCTAACTATGGTAAGCATTTCAACAAAAAACCTTTCTTTCACTCATAAAAATTTAACCCCTTAAGTCACTTTCCAAAAAAACTTGTTTTTAAAGAAACTGAAATCCGCACTCACCTTTCTATTTTCCTTTTAAAATATATGAAATTCACAGTCTGGGATCAAACCTGGGACGTGGATACCGGCAGCCGACAACCACTCGTCTGGACCCCGTGACGATCGCGTTGTAGTATTTAAAACAAATAATTAAAAAAATAGTTGTACAGGCTGTTCATAAAAGGGAGTACATTTTACGTCGCATATTGTTTTACAGCTCTCACGCGATTGGCCAGTATTTTTGTACATCAATCAAAGGGTTTTTTTAATTGCTGAATGGCCCGCTCTTGATCTCGATCACTCCTGATGGAAAGCGATGGAAGAGGTTTATGATTGAACGAGCATGCCCTGAATATGCCTAAGGTACTGGAACTCCCACGCATCGACGAAACACAGCAGGCTGCTTGACGGCGAACTCCGGTGGTCGCAAACCAGGCGGGCGTTAACCCTACCATCGCAAGGGAAGAATTGGCCAGTCAAATAAGGTGTTGGGTGTGACTGTCCAGGATTCGCCGAGCGCTCGGTTCAGTTGAGTAACTAGCGGAACAAACTGCGCTATACGAGGAAGCTTCTTCATGCATCCCAGAGGGTACAATACAATGCTTTTAATTTAAATAGTCGGTGACATTCTTCTTATTCGACTTCTAGCTTTTGGCCGCGGCTTCGGCCACGTGGATGTCAGAAAATATCCCAGGGGAACGTACTACCAAAATTAAAAGAACCCTATATTAGGTTATATGTGCCAAATTGCAACCAAATCCGTTCAGGCTTTTTTCCATCAAACCGAAACATTCATCCAGACCAATGGATAACAATTCAGCTTTACTATTATGTTCTAGATACTTGACAATTCTATAAATCTGTAAATTGTAAAAAAAACATTCTAAACTCTTGTATTTAATGTTTAAACTATTTCTCCTTTATTAATAAACTTTGCTGAAGTTAAGTTATGATTAGCGATATTAAACATAATTGTTGGCGTTTAAACGTCTCTAAACTTTAAGCAACGTTTATAAATAAACTCCTTTATGTAATAAGAATCAGTAAACGTTTTTATCTGTTTAATACCGTGAAAACATCAAGTTAATGCCAAACGCGATATTAAACGAAGGATTAATAACTTAAATAGGACTTGTTTCGCTAAGTTTCAATAATCCAGCTGAAATTTCTGTTGTCACGTATTTTCGCCGAAGTGTAGAAGTCGAAAATGTCTTAGGGCAATCTGTATTTTGCTGACATTCATCTTCCTAGTTTTGTCGAACTATGCTGGGGTCGGTTTTTGATTTAGCCCAAAGGAATAAATAAGTAATTGGTATGCTATGATAAGACCAGTAGTCAAACTTAGGTAGATACTAAGATAGTATGTACTTTTAGTAGCCTAGGACCTAGGAATATTATCCACTGACATGCCCCGCTCCCCTCGTGACATCGTCTAGAATGTCCCAGAACACTTTTTTTCGGCGGCGCCTCGCCACTTATACACGATCTGTACACAAAAAAAATCTATGGAGCTGTAGTTACCCAATAATTGTTTCTTCAAGTGGACAGACCAGGGTACATTACACGGCTTGTTTCATAACTATAAATGGCTTTGATTTTTTTCAATAATTGTTTATTTTATTTCTTTGTTTACATTTATTATGGGATAGATATAAGTACAATTTATTCATCATCATCTGCCTTGACTTTTCCCAACTATGTTAGGGTCGGTTTCCAGTTTAACTGGATGCAGCTGAGTACCAATATTGTAAATGGAACGACTGCCTATCTAACCTCCACAACCCAGTTATTGGGTAATAATTATGATACCTTTGGTAAGACTGGTTGTCAGACTTTCGGACTTCTGACGAGCCGTGATGGCTGTCGAAGATCCATGAATGACAGCGGAGACTAACGGCATAAAGTGCTTTCCAACGCTCGGAGGAATCTTGGTATGTAAAGAGGGTCTGCAACTATCCACGGACCGACTTTAATCTGATCGATTGACCGGTGCGACTGTTATTACTTAGCCACGAGGCCCTCGATAGTTACAATTTATTATCCATTTAAAAGTTGTACAATAAGGTTTCCTTCAGTATATTATTTTTTGTCACATAACCATAGATAATAAGTAATACGGGCTGTTGTCTGCAACTCCACGTCAATGCGCGTATTTTGCGTACGGGTCACATAACAATATAATATTTGCGACTAAATACGGAAATCTCATTAATCTAATATCATTTGGATATAAGTTGGATCTAATGAATATCAGTTGGATCTAATATCATTTGCAGGGCCAACATGGCCAGAGATCGCACAAGACAGGGAGGTTTGGAAGAAAATAGGGGAGGCCTTTGCCCAGCAGTGGGACACAAAATAGGCTAATAAAAAAAATAGGGAAATCAAGCATGTCGGATGTACCTACTATCTCGAAACAGTGCTAAGTAACGTATGCAGCTAAATTCATGACAATATTCCATGAAATTCGTCTAATACAATTCAAACGTACCTACAATGGCTCTTAGTGAAGGATTGCTCCTGTCGCTTGCAGGCAATCAGCAAATAATAATTAGCACTTGAACTAAATTATTCATACAAAAGCGTATTCCTCTATTATTCTGTGTTATTTGAAGTGACATCGAGAAATATGGTTGTTTATTAAATAGACTAGTAACCGTCTTGAAAATGATTCATCTTATATCGTTCATGAAACCTCTTTTCAAAATGTCTAACGATCTGTCAAAATCGATGCACACTGAATTTTTTTTTTTTTTTTTTCAACTTTGTTACAATGATGATATTTGCATAATTTTAAAAGCTAAAAAAAATATCACACGTATTTAAAAAGGAGGGGAAATAATCAAAGGGCATCCAAAAATTCGTCCGCATCTCTATCAATAGGAAAAGTGCCCAAAAAGCTGGCAGCATTACCAGAATAATAACAAAACTAATTCGAATAATTCTTTATGGACCACTTTTAAAATCAGCCTGTATATGAGTTACGTTACTTTGGTCATTTAACGTCACACTACAGTTCAGTTTAAATTCCGTATATTTACAAAACTTCTAGGATGTCCTTGATAGCTTGCTTATTAACATTGAATTGCCAATAAAGAACTGTACCTAATTATTAATACGTTGATAGTTTCGAGGTAATCGCACTGAGTTGTTGGTGGTTGTTGGTGTGTGTTGTTGTTGTTGTTGTGTGTTGTTTAAAAAAAATGTATATCTCCCTCGCCGAAGGCTAATCTCCGTTGAGATTGGCCGCTGCGGCCGAAATACGGTCTGAAGGACTTTATTTATGTTGTTGGTACTGAAAAAGTTTTTTTGGAATAACTACAACGTAAATATAAAAGAAGAAAGAAACAGTCTTTTAGATAAAATAAAAAATGTTCACTATCCATAACCGAAAATTTAAACAAAACTAGGCTGTTCTAGCAAGAACATGATCAAGACACTTAAATGTTTAAAGCGATTAAACCGTCAGAAAATTAATATCTTATAATGCATCTAAAATAACCATTCAATCGCTAACTGTACAATGCTTTTATACAATCTTAGTCTACTCACCTAAACTCGACAGTTCCAGAAACTTTTCCAACTGCCGACTTTCCCACTTGCACAGCATCAATTACGGCATTATAGCCTCTTTGTTTGTTAATTATATGTTTTAAGTCCGTATCGAAACATCCCCTGACCTGCCACTTTGAATTACCATAAGTGTTAAACTAGTAGCTTGTGAATACACTCATCATAATCAGCCTATAATGTTCCCACTGCTGGGACACAGGCCTCCTCTCCGTGAGAGGGAGTGGGCCGTAATCCACCACGCGGGCCGTGTGGTTGTCTTATGTCTAATTTGTTTTTCTAATAATAGTACATTGGCACAGGTGATTTTTGGTTGAAACGAACGACGTTGTTGCCTATCCTCTTAAAGTACCTAATCTTTAAGTGGTATTTGACGACACCCGTGGGAAAAGGTTGCTACCCTACTTCAAGCGGCTTTTATCATAATTAATGTACAAAATAATCATTATTTAAACGTCAAAACACTTTAAGAGAAGCTCTGAATTGTTGAGTCTATTAAGACTCGGACGGCGAAGACTAAAATCTATTCTATGATCTGTTCCAAAAGTATCTGGTGAAAGTGTAAACAAAACAAATCCTCTTCGGGTTAATCTGGTTTACGCCATCACTCACTACCACAGGGAATTGGTAACACATTCACTTGGATTTAGAAGGTATCAACTTTATATAATCACACTCTCAACACTGTTTCCGACAATTATACGTGATTCGGGATAGCGTTCATTCGGGATAACGTGTTTCGGGATAGGGGTCATTCGGAATAACGTTTATGACTCGATTTTTTTTTAACATCATTAAGTTGTAACTGAACAACATCGATGAAAATTGAGGTTATAAAATCTACCTTAATTGACGAGTCAAAAACATTTTTAGGTGATTTTAAATTAGAATTTCAGGGTAAATAAACAAATCAACACACAATTTTCAAGTGCCATTATTGGCATCCACGTATACGATTTATAATCAACTAGCTGCGCTCCGCGGTTTTACTCGCATAATTGTCGATTCCGTGAGAATATCGGAATAAAAAGTAGCCTATATGTTAATCCAGGGTATCAGCTACCTGCATGCAAAATTTTATAAAAATTGGTACAGCCGTTTGAGCGTGAAGAAGTAACAAACATATAAACACACACATGCACTCACAAACTTTCGCCCATATTAGTGTGATTTATTTACATTGTGACATCGTAACAACAGCCGCACGATCAAAAGGAAATTGAAGGTCAAAGATCTAACTTTCCGAGGTTTTTTTTATCACAAGTTATTATGTTATTAGTGTTACTTATTACTAAACTTTAAATACTCTAAAGAAAGACTTGTGGCTTAGTAATAACAGCCGCACGGGTCGATCGATCAGGTTAAGCTACTCTTGCCGCGGTCGGTTCGTGGATGGGTGACTATTTAATACCAAGACCCCTCCGTGCCCCGAAACGGTCGTTATGCCGTTGCGGGAAGTCAGAAGCTCAAAAACTCTGGCAACCATTAACTATACTACGCAACAGGTACTACGCAACTAACTGGGTTTTGGAGGTCAGATAGGCAGTCGCTCCATGTAAAATACTAGTATTCAGCTGCATCCGGTTAGACTGGAAGCCGACCCCAACATAGTTGCGAAAAGACAGATTGATTTTTGCCTATTGGAACAGATAGGAACTTTAAAATATATAGTTCTACAACTTACCGCTGCAATGCCGACATTATTTAACACAAGGGTCCCTGGCTCCCTGGCTAGTGGCCAGTAATTATAAAAATTATAACAACATGAAATCATTCGTAATTTGAAAACTACCGCATGCACCGCTCGCCGACATAGGGTTCTCTCTTTTCTTCTCTCAATTTTTGCACGTTATTCGTTTTAATTCCATTGAAGCGGTGTTATGATCCGTGCGTGACCCCGGCAAATGACCCCTGCGCTACAGTTCTTTATGTAGCTACAGGTTGATCGAAGATGATATCTAAAACGCGAAACCGTATAGGTACGTGTGTTAAGGGGGGGCATAAAGCCAGAAAAAAATCAAATTTCACCCGCGCTTCCTTGCCTACCCCTCTCATCAAACACGACAAAAACAAAACACAATCCCTTCCCGCCAGCAGAAACTTTTCGCCCGGCCAAGTAAGCCAGAGATTAAAACAGAAGAATAACTAGCAGGGGATCGAGGGGGGAGGGGGGGGGGTTCTCATGGGAACAGATCGGTATAAATCATATATATTTGTGTTTGAATTTCCATCTTCTGTAATAAGTATATGCACAATAATCAGATGAAACGGCTCTATTCAATGTACCTAAGTATTATAGCAGGCTGTGCAAGTAGATATCTTGATAGGGCAATATTATTGTATGTCCCTGAATCTGTTCCGATGCTGGTAACAGATTCACGGACATACATGTAATACAGCCTATCTATGAATTTCCAATTCTGGATTGAAGGACTAACTTTATTATACAGTAAAAAAAAAAATCTTATATTAGAGAGCAAACCGAGTTGAATGCCTATACATGTTCGATTCCGAATGAAATTACAAATGAACGATTTTTGGATATTTTCCTGTACCTATTTATGCTGTGAGACCTTGCCTCTTGCCAATTTTCATTATTCTAGGTCAACGGGAATAATTAAAACGTATAAGGTACACCCAAGGATTTAAATTTCAAAACACGCGACATGAATGGCAATTTATGCTAGCTTCTAAGTCAGCGTCTTTGAGGCTTGATATTTCTACAGCTCCAAGAAACCGTAGATCTAAGTATTTGATATCAATTTCAACTTGATACGTATTCCTGAGAAAAAGGGACAGACGGATGGACAACGAAGTTATCCTGTATCTAAGGTTTTCGATTTTTCCTTTTGAGGTACGGAACCCTAAAAAGCAAAAGCACTTCCATCAAAGTATTATATTACATACTCCTAATCATAAATCATGATGAAAACAAACTCAACTAATTTGTTTTTTTAACAATATAAAGGCCAATGTAATCACATCGCTTATCTTATGATTTTTTATATTGAGTTATATAATCAAGCCTTTTTAGAATGACGACGTTATAATGGTCATATTAAGGACAAAGATGATTGAAAATATCTATCAAAAATCTTAGAAAACTTGTCGCACCGCAGTGATGAGCAACCCTATTTAATTTTCTCGTATTGGTTTCTCAAATTACAATATCGAAATATGATCATTGTTCATTCCCTTTATTTTCAATGCAATTCTTTAGTAAGTAAAAACATCCGTTTATTTTGCATATACTTACTATACGCTAAGTTTGAATTCAGAATCTAAGAATCATGACTTAGTATTTTTTTGGAACTAGAAACTCAATGTTGATGTGACAAAGTTCAAATTCCAATGTAACCAAATTTTGTTTAGGACCTACAAGTTGGACGTCACCACATCTTGATGAAAAACAGTGTTGACCAAGAAAAAAATTATATTTGTATATCGTGGATTTTTCTTTGCAGGATCGTGCAAAGTCAATAAATTAGCAACAGTGATACCCAAATAAAAAATGATATTCGTATGGTGGATTTTGCACTGTATTATGCAACGTCAAACGGCATGTGTCATAAAAGCCTTTCCTGCGCGAAGTGCGAGTAGGAAAAAATCCCCACCGAAAACATTTGTGGAAAACGAGGCTAAGTTCGGAACAAAAGAAGTACATGTTTGTCGGATTTACCAATATGGCATCTATGTAAATGGGTTCCAAAGTCTAAAGTTCATTAGGTTCCTCTTTTGTAACTGTTGAAACTTTCCAAGTTTCCAACTTGCCAAGTTATAATATGAACTGTAGACTTTCTCTCAACTCTATAGAACTTAGCACCCATTCAGAGCTTAACTCTTTTATCGGCGAAGCCGACAATCCCAAACATGTTGATCCGTCACAACCTTTACTCATCCTCACCATAAAAAGAAGGCTAGTCATGAGAACACTATCTGTATGAAATATTTCATGTGCCGTTTCGTACTTTTGTCCACAATAAACTCATTACGTATTTAATTTCCGATATTTCTTTTGTATGCTCCAATAATAATATACCCTTTACGCTGAATTTCGAGTTTCAACTTGATTTAGGGAATAGTACTTACTAAAACCTTATACGGAGTTTGTCAAGAAAAGTGGAAGAAAACGAATTTGGATTTTGAGTTAATCACAGTAAGGTCTAAAATCTCCAGCACGAACTTTCAAATGAACGCTAGTTGGCTATGTTGCAAATTTTCTCCGCAAGAAAATGAACCGAAATGCAGAACAATGGCGCTAGTGGTACTATACCAGTCAAAAATCTGTCAAATAAAATGTATGTCATCTTGACTTTTCAAATATCAACATTGAATTATTTCAATATTTTTATTTTATAGTTTTGCCTCGGTATTTGTTTAGTTTATCAAGTCTTATTGTTTTTAATAATCGTTTCGGGAGTGGTTTTAGTTATTTTTCCATGTTTTCTGTTTCACAGTGTCTTTCCTACAAAGTGATAAATTACGAAAATATTGTTTACGTAAATTAAATAATAGCAGCGCAGCCGAAAATTTGAGCGCAGTCCTCTCGTCTCAACAGAGCGGGGGCGACTGATTTGTGAAACATATATATGTTTGAAGTTCCCGCAACGTGCGACGGAAGATGATTTCTTCCACGAACTAAGAACGTCGTAAGTGCTATAAGCTTATCGTCGTAATAAAACCACAAATAAAAGTAATAAAATAAAATCCTTCCACAATCTAAGTCGCTTTATATTAATAAATTAATCATCAAATTTTCATTCTAGTAGTCATTAGCATATTAAGTACAAATCGAAAAGTCGTGAAAATTGGAGGTAACTTCGTGATGTTTTTTATTACAGAAAATTTTACTATTTTGTGATTTGTTGCCACAATAAGTTTGGAAATATCATGTAGTTATTCGTGTTATTTTTATTTTATACCTAAGTCTCATCAATTTCATGAAAAATCATATTGAAGATAGGCTATTTTGGTTGATACCTGCTCTTAAATTAACGTCGCCATTGAAGCGGCACGCTGTACGAGCTCGTTTATGAGATAATCTCGTAAGGGTAGAGAAATTATTCTAAGTTACATTACCACGAAGTAATAACTTACGCAATACCGAATCACCTGTTTAAGTATCACATAAGTATAAGTTTCGTAATCAAAGTAATGTTGCTAACTTGTAATAGTTTGGAACCGAAACAAAGTTCCTAACTTAGTTACGAGTCCTAAGTTAGTCAGCACCTGCTTTGAAAGATTATGCGTCACAATAAGTACATAACTATAAGCACGGTAAGAAAGATTTGGAACTATTTTGTGCATTAAATTAGAATTTTGATTATTTGAGTTTGTGTCAGGGGTAGTCAGATATCGGAAATATCGATTCCGATATCTTAGTTACAGAATAAACAAAAGTTTTTTTCGGTTATTAAAAGAAAAATATAGCTGTTCCATACATACTAAGCGCGTAGGTATGCTCTTTTCTATGAATAATAATAATAATAGATTCGTTTCACCCATAGGAGGAACCCTATTGAAAATGGCTATTTTATTTTAAGTAAGTGCTTAGTTTAATTATAATTAATAAAAAACTAACTAATATAATATCTATAGCTATGGTTTTTTATATGATCAAATGAGCATTATGAGTCGTGCACTTTTGAATTTTCCAAAAATTTTCAAATCGTACTGGCTGTTCTAGAGATTACCGCGTTCAGACAAAAAAACTCTAAAACTTTATTATTAGTACAGAAGATAGATAGAAAAATCACAATATTACATACACCAACAAAATCCTTCTCAATTATAACAATCAATTAAACTCATATCAAATGCCGTTACCAATTTGCCTTTGAAAATTAATTCAAGAATAACAATCCAATCGTTTAGTCACTATAACTAGCCATAGATTAGCCAAACCCATAGTGAACTTAGTTTGTTAGATAAAAACACTTTTGAAAAAATAAAAACATTTCTGTGACAAATAAACCTATTTTTAACCGACTTCAAAAAAAGGAGGAGGTTCTCAATTCGGTTGTATGTTTTTTTTTTTTTTATGTTTGTTACCTCAGTACGCCGTCATTTATGAACCGATTTGGAAAATTCTTTTTTTTTTTGAAAGGACATACTTCCAGATTGGTCCCATTTTTGTCAAAATCAAGTTCTGATGATGGGATCCGATTTTTCCTTTTGAGGTAAGGAACCCTAAAAAGTGAAAAATAAAAAACTTTTTTACAAAAAAAAACAACCGACTTCCAAAAAAAACTACAGCGATAAATAACTTTAATTTCGGAAGTCTGTGTCAATAATTGACACCGACTTCTTAAAGTTATTTATCACTTTGTAGTTTTTTTTGGAAGTCGGTTGTTTTTTTTTTTTTCTTTCTTTCTTTTTGCCTTTTTGAGCTGGAGAAAACAAACGACCAGTGGTCTACCTTGGATCGAAAGAGCTGGAAGTCATAGAGAGGTCTTTGCCCAGCAGTGGGATGTTACAGGCTGACAGTCACAATATTTTAGATACTAGGATTTATTTGATAGTTCCAACATACTCATAAGCAAGTGTTTTCATTTGCTGTCGTAATATTGTCTCCACATTATATTTCCGTTTCAAAAATAAATCAAAATTATGTTTAGTGGAATATTTCACATCGTAACAAACTAGAGGCCATCGCATAGTATAAAATCGTCGCCTACGCATCAATATTCAAGTTTTATGTTAATTTATGTATGTATTGTATTTGGTAGTCAAATACATTGTCTTCGGCTGACAGCTGCATTGAGTTTGTGTGAAGATCCTCAATTGTTTTGTATGGCGTCCGTTGCCATGTACACAATGGTAGATGATGGACAAATGATTGAGAAGAATTTTATCGGTGGATGTGGTTCATCTATTAGTCTTCTGTACTAATAATAAAGCTGAAGAGTTTGTTTGAACGCGGATAGTCTCTGGAACTACGAGTACCTACGGCTAGTAATAATAGTTCTATGCGAGTACCAGTAGGATTTGAAAAAAAAGAGTTTTTGCATTTGATAGCCCAATTCTTGAGGAAGGCTTTAAGCTACCTCACATAGAAAGAAAGAAAGAAAGAAAAACATTCATTTGCGGTGAACATGACGCAAAAAAGAACATAAAGACAAAAAAATAAAGTAAAAAAAAAAAGGTAGAGGGAAACATGCGTCACATTCACGCAAAACGGCTATCGCTCAGCATTATGCTGCGACCCTATGCAAGACAGAGCCCCAGCGCTGGTTTTGCAGCGACAGCCGGCGCCGACGTAATGACGTCACCCGGTGAAGCAAACAATTATTAGGATACTGTACCGGTACAGCGTACTTAAAGAAACATAATATAAACTAATATAGAAGTGATAGAATAATTAAATTATATTAAAGTAAACAATAAATAGACATAGGTACATACTATGAGAATATCATCCTCAGTAAACGTTTCACGTTTCGTTTAACATCACGCTAGAACCCTTATGAGCCGAGAAAAAACAAAAAAACATCAGAAAGAACGGTAGGTGAAAACGAAGTACCTAATAGTGTGAGCAGGCGATGCGATGCGACGGGGTGGGTCGGGGGAACAAGAAATTTCACGCGGAATAAGTCGCGGGCAGAAACTAGTATAATAAATAAGAAGACAGGTCTTTGTGATCACACACGATAAGTGGATTGCTCTATTGGTATAATTCCGTTTACATAAGAATCGATCATAACGGGTCTAAAGCCGACACACAGTGTTGTTCTTGCCTTCATTAAAATCGTTTTTTGTACTATATCAGGGAACCTTCTGGTAAAGATATTGAAGGTCAAAGATCCAACTTTCTTGACTAAGCTACGCTTACCGCGGTTGGTCCGTGGATGGGTGCATGTAACTGTACGGAATTGTGAGAGTATTTAAAGTTAAGTTCATCTGCCTAGCCTTTTACCAACTATTTATGAGATCTGCTTCCAGGCTAACCGGATGCACCTCAATACCAGTATTTTACGTAAGCGACTGCTATCTGACCTCCACAACCTAGGTAACACAATACCTTGGTAAGACTGGTTGTCAAACTTTCGGGCATCTTACGACCATTACTGACTGTCAAAGATCAATTATGACAGCCCGGACCAACGGCTTAACGTGTTTTCCGAGGCACGAAGGGGTCTCGACATGTATGTCACCCATCCACGAACCGACCGCAGCAAGAGTAGCTTAACCTGATCGATCGCCCCGTGCGGCTGTTATTACTAAGCCACGAGCCAGCAGTATCTCTACAACTAGCTATTATTAACAGATTTGAGGTTTCACACGAATAATGTTCTAACCTACTTTGAGTCAATTTAAAAGTCATACCTATTTGGAGTCGTAAGTATCAACATCGGTGGGAGGCTGAACGGTGTTTAATTAAATATGCTTAATTAACAAAATAGGTGGGTTGGGTTTTTGTTGAAACGCACTGAGAGAAGGAAACGGCACGGCTGGCGTTTCAAACGCTTGCGGTTACAAACTGACGCGTGTTGGCAGCTCTTGGTGTATCAAAACTAAAGTTGCGAATTACAAGAAACAAAAAAAATAGGTTTATTTGTCACAGAAATATATCCATACAATAATAAAATTAACTTGTATAGTTAATAAAGAAAAAAAACCAAAATAGATTTAATATAATCGTGAGCACAAAACAGAAATAGTCGACAGCTGCACGTCATGACTGTGACAAGAAGGCTTACACTCAGCATGATGCAGTTTTATGGGGGACCCACAGCATGGCGCTGATTTTCAGTGTTTGCCCGAAATGGACGTACGGAAACTACGCAAGGTTTAATGATTGGTACTAAAATAGGTATCTATTAATATAATTATAATGAAGACAATAATTTCAACTGAAAACGTCCACTCCTATCTAGCAGTGAAAGTTTTTCGGTAGAAATTAAATACGGTGAAGTGTGGTTCGCTTTGATGCTTGGTTCACAAAGCGATCGGGACTGCAATAAAGATTTGGTATAAAGGTGAAGACAACAATATAAAAAATATATAAATAAATTTTAAAAATAATTTATAAATATTTATTCCTCAATTTTCATGATTACACCTACCACTATTTGTCTCTGCATCACCCAAAGGTTGACTGGCAGAAAATGCCTATGCCATTAAGTCCGCCTCTGTACATTTATGTGCTTGAAGTATTAAATAAATAAATAAACAATACGACAGTAAATTGAACTGTGTATAAGTATCTAATAACGTTCCCAGTCTGCATACGAATATTCAATCAAAGATATCCAATATTTCAGTCACTTTATATAGCTAGTCAAAATATTGGCAGAACTCATAGTTGGCCCATCGTGCATCGCTACTGTTTAGCTTGTTAGATCTTTTTTTTAATATTCTTTTTTAATATTTATTGGATAGTTCCCAAATACTCTTATGCATTCGTTTTGCTAGCTTTATCATTTATCGTCATATTATTTATTATTTTAGCCTCACATAACCAGGGATCGGAATATCGGTGATCATTGCAGGTTCGAGTTTACAAATTTTTCTGGAATGACGCCCAGATTCTGATCTCTGCTCATAACATATTAGCTATTATATAACCTTGGAGAATAACGGAGAATCCTAAAACAAGCAAACTATAATTGCTTAATAAAAGGATTCTCCCCATTGTATTTTAGAAAAAGTTTGGAGTTGCAATAAACTTTTTTTATTTTACTGTACATTATTTAACATTCAGTAGGTACAGACGCCAGCACATTTGACAGATTGTAGTAGGTTGATGTGCTGGCGTCTGTACGTTTGGCACAAACAAAACCAATCATAGCCGAACTACTAGCTGCCATGCAGAAATATAAATACTTCCATATAATTTACATATCTACTTTAATTTCTGCATAAAACCCGCCTAACGTAACGTCTAATCCACTCAGTGCGTCACTATACGACTTCGCTTAAGTAGCATTTTCTCTTCATCTCACAGTGTTCAGCGCTGAGCACAAATTTATAGCCTTTCATAAAAGCTGACATTTTACAGAGGTGTGAAACACCTTTGTTAAACGCTAATGACTTAATATTAATACTGTAATGGATGGTTTAATGAGGTTTAAAAGGAACCACTGTTATCTAAAAATAGTGTTTAACACTATTGCAGTGCAGGGACATTGACGCGAAACCTACCGCTTCCCATGGATTTAATAAGTACCGACGCCAGCACGTCAAACCACCCGAAATTGTCAAATTTTTCAGGTATTTTCTCGTGGTCCTACTATTTTGTCCTCAGTTTGATCTCAGTTTGAATCTGACAAAAATACCTTTAATTTCCCTACAATTTTGACAACTTTTTGACATTGATTGTCGCTGAGATGAGATTGCGACTAGATTTTGAACGATTTTAATTACGGAATTGGCCTTCTGGTCGACTTTTGAAGACAACCTTTATAGTACGTGTGTACTATAATAAGCTGACTTCTGATTGTAAGAAAAACCTATACAATGCGAGGTCAGCTAAAACTGGAAATGTATAGCTTGATGTGTAGCCGTGTGTACCAACCTACCTATCGCGAGGCCTATAGACCTTCAATCATAAGAGGTCAATGCAATACCTACGTTACCTTTAGCTACTTGTATTACTTCCTTACCTCTTTTCGCGTGCCGACATTCAATTATTTAATTCCTCTATTTTTAGGGTCCCGTACCCAAAGGGTATAAACGGGACCCTATTACTAAGACTCCACTGTCCATATGTCTGTCTGTCACCAGGCTGTATCTCATAAACCACTATAGCTAGACAGTTGAAATTTTCACAGAATGTGTATTTCTGTTGCAACAGCAAACAAACAACAAACGCGATATTTTTTCAATTATTTTATATGTACCTTATGTTAAATATTGTACGGAACCTTTCGTGTGCGAGTCCAACTCGCACTGGGCCGGTTTATAAACAAAACATGTTGACGTCAAAACAGCGATATCGTGTGTGCTATATTTTATTTAAATTGTCTAAGAAACTACAAAATACAAAAGAAACTGCCTGCCTTGAACATTACTAATTGAATTTGTTGAATGCTTTTGCTTTAGCTACCTATAGATAATGTGTGGAACTAGGGCTTGAAACCGGTACCAAAAGTACAGGTTCGGTACGGGTGCTTAGCGGTTTTTGCCATTTCGGTACCTGGTACTGGTTCCAGAATGGTAACTCCACCAACAAATACCGCGGCGGTACCAAACTCAGGTATCCGACGCGTGCCACAAATCTTATATTTATACGAGGAACCTCGTATGGTTACCTTGAAGATATTTTTCTAACTAACTAGCCTTCAGTACTGTTGAATTTGGAAAATGCTGAAGCCCAAAAACTTGAATTTGTTAAAAGTTGAATCTTAGTGCACCTGGCTGAATAATATTTACAAAAAGTATGGTTAATGCACTTTGGTGAATTAACCCAAGTGAATTAAGTAAACTCCAGGGAATTTCCCATGTAAGTATAATTTTTACTTACTCTCAACTTATGGAAATATTTGTTTGGTACCGGTACAGTACCTACCGAAACTGATTAGAAATACCAATAGTAAAGGTACTACTCTGGTACCGATATTACACCAAGGCCACGGTACCGGTTCCCAAAAATACGGATATTTTAATCCTTGGTTTTTTTTTTTTTTTTTTTAACTATGGCATCTCGCAGTTCATCCTTTATGAGGATGGCTACTGCTTAACCGGACTTTCCTGTGGATGCCTCGAATTAAGGCCTCCAGCCAGGGCATACAATAACTTAAAAACTAAGCGACAGCGCTAAGGGTAACCCCCTGCGGGGTTCGGACCTCGGCTCAGGGCGTCGCTGGAAGAGGACAGCAAGGGACAGGCTGGATCGGTATTATTATTAGTGTTTAGGGGCGAATTTAAAACTACAGGCTCAGCTGCGCGGGCTGGCTCGAGCAAGGGTCGGGGCGGGCACGGTGATGGTGCGGGACGTCGCGACGGGCCTCGGCGGCGAGGACGGAAGGACGGATGTCTGAGCTTGTGTTTGTGTTGTCGACTGAGAGTACTCGTGGCCTTACTGCTCTCCTGGAGGAGGGTAGTGGCGTCGTCGGGGATAGTGAGGGTATGCCTTGGTCGGCGAATCCTACTTATGCGGGAGGGAGTGTATCGGGAGGCCGCCGCAATCAGAGGATTGGGGTGCTTTATGGCAGAGTCAAAGAAGCGCTTGGAGAGGCGTTTCATGAACTGCTGGATGGTGGGGAGTCTGAGATCTAGATGCAGATTCACATTTCGGACATAGAAGGGGGCTCCCGTGACCTTTCGGAGGAAACGGTTCTGGAGGGTTTGCATTTTATGCAGAAATCGCGGCTTGGCGTGTGCGAAGACTACGCAAGCATAGGTCATGATGGGACGGATGACCGCGGTGTAGAGGCGCAATTTGCACTTGAGTGACAATTTGCTGCGGGCAGTTATCATGGAGTGGAGCCTACCGAGAGCGAAAGAGGCGCGCGAACGCGCCGTCTTTATGTGCTCGTTGAAGGTGAGGTTGTGGTCTAGGATGACACCTAAGTATTTGGCTCGCTTTCCCCAGGGGATCGGCTTGCCATACATAGAGATCGGGCGCGGGAGGGGGGGGGGGTAGTTTGCGCGGTTTCGAGAAGATGACCGCCTGACTCTTATCGGGGTTGACCTCGATTCTCCATTTCCGGAACCAATCGCTCAAGGCGCTTGCGGAGGTTTGGAGGTTTCGAGCTATGGATGACTGGTTGACACCCGAACAGTATATGGCAGTGTCGTCGGCGAAGAGCGCCAACTGTGCCTTTTTACAGTTCGGGATGTCACTAGTGAACAGGGTGAAAATGAGGGGAGACAGAACGGAACCCTGGGGGACTCCGGCGCGGATGGGGTGAGGGGGAGAGAGAGCGCCCTCGATACGGTAGCGGAAAGTGCGGTCCGACAGAAAATCTCGTAAGATGAGCACGAGACGGTCTGGCACACCTAGCAGGTACAGCTTATATAATAAGCCATTGTGCCAGACCTTGTCGAACGCCTTCGCTATATCGAAGAACAGGACGCCTGTCGAAGCACCTCGCTGAAAAGCAGCGCTAATGTGCTCGACTATGCGGTGGAGCTGGTGGATGCACGAATGCTTCGTGCGAAAACCGAACTGTTCGGGGGGGATGAGGCTCTTTGCTTCGGCATAGTCTTTGAGGCGCTTATAAATAAGCCTCTCGTAGACTTTACCGAAAACATTGAGCAGACTGATGGGGCGGTAGCTGGAGGGCTCAGACTTGGGCTTGCCTGGCTTTGGGATGCCTATGACTGTGGCTTCTTTCCACATTTGGGGGAAGATGTTGTTGCTCAGGGCGCCATTGAAGATGGCGGTCATGAGCAGTATGAGGGGGGCGGGGAGGAGTTTGTACACCCTGTTGGTGATACCGTCCGAACCGGGGGCTTTGCGGGTTGCGAGTCCTTTTATGATGTCTTGCACTTCGTCGGGAGTGACGGGAGGCAGAGGATCATCGGGGTCTTCGACTGGCGGGAGGGAGGCTCTCCGTTCGACTTCAGCGTTCACCTCGTCGAGGTGCGCTCTGTCTACTGGTTGAGAGCTGGGAGTGCATTGAGCCTCTAGGCTGTCGGCTAGGCATTCGGCCTTTTCGAGGTTTTCGAAAGCGACCGTTTTGTCGGGGCGTGTGAGGGGAGGAACTGTGGCCTCTTCAGAGGAGCGGAGCTTCCTCTGGAGTTGCCAGAAGGCGTGGTGGGTGGGCTCGAGTTCGCCGATCAACTTATCCCATCCCTCGGAGCGCCACTCCCCTATGCGTTTCTTTACAGCACGCTGTAAATGGCGCATGTGGGATTTGTTCGCGTCGCAGGGAAAAGAGTCGTAGGCACGAATGGCAGCGTTCTTCTCGGTCATCAGTTCACGTACGTCATCGGGCAGTTTCCAGCGATGGTCTTCCATCACTGGAACTTCCCGTGAGCAATCCGTCAGTACGGATTGAACGTGCTCTGTGAACGAGTCGATCGCCCCAGTCGTGTCTGCGACTGAGATAATTTGCTCGGGGATGGAGTCTAGGTGGGGAGACGTGGTGGATTTCAGTCTTTCGCTTACTTTCCTCCAGTCGGTGACTGTTTTGGTCGGGGGGGGCTGGTTGGGGTCGTGCGGGGGGCCCGAATAGGGGGCCAGGTGCAAGATGACCGGGCGGTGGTCAGAGTTAAGCTCTTGTACCGTCTCGATAGACTGCAAACGGAGGTTTACATTCTTGAGAAGCGCTACATCGAGAACGTCAGGAAGTTGGGCGGGGTCGCCCGGGAAATGAGTGGGATACATCGGAGCGATGATATCGAAATTGAGGGAGTCGCCTAGTTTGAACACGATCCTACCTCTGGTAGAGGTCGTGCTGCTATTCCAAGCGGGATGTTTGGCATTGAGATCCCCCGCCATGATGACGGAGTCACTCATACCGAAGAGGGTAGTGAAATCGGTAGTGAGAGAGATGGGATCCTCCGCACCATTGGTGGGCGGGATATAGGCGGAGATGATGGTGATTGCGGGGTGACCGGTCATGCCGAGCCGACAGATAGAGATCTCTAGCTGGGAGATGAGGGCGGGCGGGTCTATCGGGATGCAATGGAGGGACTTCCTATAGTAGATGAGGGTACCGCCCTTGTGGCAGCGAGCCCTGTCATTGCGAACTATCTTGTAGTTGGCAATGTTCGGGTTCCGCAGATGGGGCTTCAGGAAGGTTTCCTGGACTAAGAGGACATCGAGCTGGTGATCGCGGAGGAACGCGGCGATCTCATCGCGTTGATTTTTAATGCCGTTTGCATTAAAAAACCCTAGTCTAAGGGATCGGGGTTTGGTAACGCTCATTCTTTGTAAAGCCATTGGAGCTTTTTAGAAGTTGAGGGTTTGCATGACTTGCGTAATCTGAGGATACGCATTGAAAATCTCGGCGATGCGCCGAGGATTGCCGTTACAGGCTTGGATTTCCGCTGCCATGGCATTTGCGGGGGCAATAAAAGCTGCGTAAGCACCGATTATTACCTCCATGCTGCTAGGCTGGGGGCGGGAGGCGGGGGTCGGGGGGGACCTACTGGGACCAGCGGGAGCCCTGGGCGCGGCGGCGGGAAGGGCTACCGGTGGGGCTACTGGGACCGAGGGGCCTACTGATGGCGCGGGGATGACAGTTGCCATCAGCGCTGGGATAGTCGGGGGTGGGGGGGGCACCGAAGCTGCGGGAGCTTTGAGGTGGTTGAGGTTCGCCCATGGGGAGGGCCTTTGGGGACTGAGCCTATCGGGCATCTGGGAGGAAGGGATCGGGATCCTCACAGAGGGGCTTTCCCTTTGCTGACGGTCGCTCGCGCGCTTCGTCAGTTTGGGAGAAGAAGACTTGGGAGCCTTGGGGCAGCCACGGTAGTTAGCCGGGTGCCCGGATTGGCCGCAAAGAACGCAGCTCGGTGGCTCTGTGCACTGAGAGCGGTCTTTGGGGCGGGGACAGTCTGACGTGCCGTGGGCACCTAGACACTTGACGCATCTAGGTGTCGCGTAGCAGTGGGATTGGGAATGGCCATACAGTTGACACCTGTGGCATTGTCCGATGAGGTTGGACTTCCTGGGTTTCTCGATAGAGATACCCGAGAGGGAGCAGACTGACTTCACCTTGAAGATGGGGTGATGTCCTTCAGTAGGGTCGCAGATGACCAGGACCATGTCGTAGACTAGGCCCTTCCATGCTTTGTGCAAGCGATGGACTGCTGAGACGGGGATGCCTTGTGAAGCAAGGTCTTCTTTGATCTCCTCGGTGGGGATTTCTTTGGGGACGCGCCTGATGATTACGCGGGTGGGGACTTCCTCCGGAAGGGAGTACGTATGGAAGGGGTAAGCCCTTGTCTGGAGGAGACGGGTAAGGTCCCTGTAGTCCGAGGACGAGGCGACCGTTACCTTAATACCCTGTTGGGTTGAGCGGGCGTTCGTGTAGTTGATCTTTTGATCAACACACGCTTTGGAGATTTCTGTCCATTTGGACTTATCCTGGACATAGATGGGGGGCGGGGGTCGTGGCTTCTTTGCGTTCGAAGCGGGAGGGGTAGCCGAGAGGCTAGACGCGGGATTGGCCTGCGGTGCGGCGGGGGTTGGGGTGGGGGGGCGGGGGTTAGAGGGGATTACCGCGACCGACTTTTTGGCCTTGTTGGCGTGAGAGGAGGCGTTCTTCTTTCTCTTGCCACCCTTTCCGACGACTATATAGTCGTCTTCCGAGGAGGACGAAGAGTCAGAGAGGGCTTCCTCTGAGTCGGATTGAGATTGGGGTACGGACGTGTCCATACTCTCTGGAGTATCTGCTGCGGTAGCGGCTGGCACGGAAGGTGCGGGATCGGGGACTGGCACGGACGGTGCGGGTTTCGGGGCGGACACGGAGGGAGCGGGTGATGGGGCTGGCACAGAGGGTGCGGGTTTTGGGGCGGGCACAGAGGGTGCGGGTTTAGGGGCTGGCACGGATGGTGCGGGTTTTGGGGTTGGCACGGAGGGTGCGGGTTTTGGGGCTGACGCGGGGGGTGCGGGTTTGGGGGCTGGCACGGAGGGTGCGGGTTTGGGGGCTGGCACGGAAGGTGCTGGTTTGGGGGCGGCGGCTGGCACAGAAGGTGCAGGCGAGGGGGCTGGCACGGAGGGTGCGGGAGGGGAGGCGGCGGCGGCCTCGGGGATTTCGCCTGAGTTTGGCGGAAAGAGGGGGCTGACTAGCGCGTCGCTAAAGTCAATGTCGATGACCGAACCGGGAGGGCGTCTAAAATTTATAAGACGTTGGGCATACTGGTTAACGAAAGAGGGGTCCTTGAAGAGGACCTCTTTAACGAACGCCAATATGACCGCGTCTGCCATGATCGGGACGGGGGCGGGGAGAGGGAAGAACCATAGGGGGCGTGAATCCCTAACAACCTAGCACCCCGGGTGGATGGGCCCGGGGGTGTGAGATCCTACCCTCCCTGTCGGGTGTGAGACAGGGAGGTGAGTACCTGAAGTGAGCCCTAAGCTTGTGACCCGTCGCCGATCTTATTGTGCGAACGGGGCCCTAACCAGTCTGTGCGATGGGTGTAGAGACACCCTAGACCGGCTTCTAGTACGAAGGGGTTGACACACCCAACCGTACTAGACGCGAGCTGTGGACAAGGGATTAGTTACGAAGCTAGAGCTGACTAGGAGCCACCCCCAAGGCCAAGCTTCTAGCTCCCGATTCCAATTGACAGCCTCGCCCTGATGGGGCTCGGCGGGTGAGATTGGGGCACCACCCCCTTGGCTTCGTTGGCACCGTGAGGTATCCACCAAGGACCACGAAACTGTGGTTTTTACCCGGAAGGGGCCAAAAACCTCGACGACACGTGTGATGACGATTCTCTCTTAAAGAAACAACTTCTATCAACCACGCCTTGAAAAAGGCGGCTATTGACAGGGTGCGGGCGTAGTCCGGAGACTACTGAGCTCGTTACGGCTAGCGTAGCGAGAGCGGGCGGTGGCGGGGCGGCGAGGCGGTGGGGGCGTGCAGCGAGCGAGAGCGGGCAGCACGACCGTCCACGGCGAGCGTCGAACGGCGAGTCCTCTCTTTGATTTTAATCCTTGGTAAGAACAGAAAATATTTATTTGAGTAATGCAATGTGTTGTATTTAGGACAAGAAGCGTCCTACATATTATTTACCTATTAGGGTCTCTAAAAACTACTTGGCCATGTTCTTTTTCACTTACACACACTTATAACATCGCTATGTTATATATATTATAGAGTGCGCGCAAGATAAGTCTGCGCGCGGCCGATTTCGAAAATAATCGTTTGCTGCTCTCTTGTATATGTCAGGAGACAGGTGAGTGTGCTGTGTTTCATGTTTTCCATAGTAAATAATCGCCATTATTATGCCGAAATTGATTAAAAAGACGTATTCCACATTGGGCACCCGCTTAAATGGCACCTGAGTGAATGCACCTGACACAGCGGCACATTCACTCAGGTGCCATTTAAGCGGGTGCCCAATGTGGAATACGTCATTAAAAGTGCTGGGACATAATCTTGAAAGGTAAAACGTCACGCGCAGACTCTCTTGACTTATCTCTACCTACTTAAGTTTATAGACTAAGGGTTGATTTTTCATTGACCGACTATATAATTCGTAGAATAAAATTGATGTCTGACAGTAAATTATTCTTCCGATAAAGTTATCTGGCGTTGGAAAAATCAGGCCTAGTGAAATTAGCAACAATAGATGAGTTAAATACAACGGGTAAGTCCTTCCGTATAAAATAACGTTGTCTAATAATATAATGCTGTCGAGTAAGACGAAAATTGCAAAGTCAAAAAAGCATTGTTCTTACAACCATGACCCTTTGAAACAAATCCTTAATTAGGTACAGAGGCCAGCACATCAAGTTACCCCAATCTGTCAAATTTCTTTGATAGATTTTCAACTTTACCCCAAAGGAATAAGGTTCATATTCAATTGGGAAAATTTGACAGATTGGGGGGTAGGTTGATGTGCTGGCCTCTGTACATTCGAGTTATGCAAGACAGTTTATCATATACTAGCTTCTGCCCGCGATTTCGTCCGTGTAAAATATCTTGTTGACTCGACTTTACTTCCTTTTCGGTTAGCGTTCTTTCTTTTCTTCGTTGTGCTCGGCTCCTAGAACTTCTAGCTTGATATTAATAGGTATATTATCCTATAGCCTTCCTCAAGAAATGGGCAAAATTTTTATCTGACCGGTAGTTCCAGAGATTAACGCGTTCAAACAAACAATAACATAAACAAACTCTTCAGCTTTATTATTATCTAGTATATAGATAGATTTCCTAAGATACTAAAACGTGACCCAGCATTTTCTGTTACACAGCATCAGCGATTAAGAAAAAACCAATTTCAATTAAAGTAAACATTAATTAGAAAACCATTAATTAGTATCCGACGGGCGACGGGTGTAATTGAATAATCGGAAAAAGTCGAACGCCGCTTGGGGGCGCCATCGTCGAACAGAACCTAACGTCTTCCACGGAGTAATAAGCAGACGGCACGTGGAGCTACGAAAGAGGATTAAAACGGAATTAATATTAGTGTAGGAAATCAAACGTCTGGATGGATAACGAAAAGTGCGGGTGGATGTCTGAATCACATATCTCTGAATTTTTTGGTTCTTGGACATGCCGGTTTCTACAACTCGTAAATCGGGGTTGATCCCATTGGACCACGACTGCTCTACAAGTAGGTAAGTCACCTTTGGGTAGAATAGTTTTACATAACACCTATCGAAGATTGAAGACCCAGTCGTAAAGTCGACTGTCCACTGCTACGTAGGATGTGCACGGGAGGCTAACCACGTTGGCACGCGTCAACAGCAGAGGCAACTTCAGCCGTTGACAAGCGTCGTTGAAGCGGCGGTATTTCAATTTCACGAGCGGCACGGTACGGTTGACGCGTGTATGAACCCTTAGCTGTACGGTTCATTTGTTTGACAGCCACGCATTCGTGCAGAGCGTGGTCGTGCGTGGGGGTTGTAAATCGTGGGTTGGCGCGCACTTAATTTCCTTTTTCTGGAATTTTGACGAGAGTAAACACAATGCAGTGGGTTGAAAAAGGCTGGTGATGAATACCTTAAATCGATTATTGAATTCCGGTACGACTTACGGATGCGTAAAAGGACACCGGTGCTTCGCTACGTCGTACAAATTAAATCCGTGGCCCGGTCGTATTTCTTACGTGCCTGCCGACTCGTATCCGGCTCGGCTCCCATAAGTGACAGAAGTTTTGCGCTGCATTATAAAATGGTAGAAAATAATACAAAATCAACGGAATATGACAACACTGTATAGAAAATATGACTTGTGCATCCCTGATGACGCGTATATCTCTGTGTGTTCGCAGATCGTTGAGATTCCCCGATGTTGCGGAGGTGGGTTCAGCTCCACGATTTAGCTCCACGCTGAATTTTAATTGTATATCTGTGTCTGTAACCTACGAACACAAGAAGTTAAGTAAAACAAAACAAAGTTAATTAAGCAAAATGTTGGTGCACAATGTAGGTACACCTCTACCTAACCTTCGTGGAAGACAAGCGTGACCTGTTATGTACAGACGCCAGCACTACAATCTGTCAAACTTCTTTAATACATTATCAAATTTATCGCTAAAGTACAAGGTTCACAGTGACAGTTTCGGGTAGCTTGATGTGCTGGCGTCTGTACAAATCTACTTGCAGAAATAAATAAAAAACTTGTGAGCTATGCAAAAAAACGCTCGTGGGCTGTTCCAAACATTTTGCTCTACAGAAATAAAACTACCAACTCCAGCAATTTTAATAGCTCTTGGTAAAGACGTAAAATATTAGCAGCCGTTGAGTCGGCACCGACTATTGAACTAATACAGTTTCTCACAGACACCCATTTACTGTACGAGTCCGCTACAAATTGTAATTGTCACCCGTTCTATTTCTGTCTTTCGATGGAATCTATTTCTTTCTTTCTTTCTTTGGGATTGCTGTGATTAAGCCTTGTAGCGGTGTAGGTTCTTGCAAAGATTAGGCAACCGTTTTTTTTAAGTTTTGGACGTAAGTACGTAATCGAGATTATAAATTGTTCTATTTGTAGTTTGAAAGAAGATAATGGCTAGAAACGGAGTGACTATCGAGGTGACGACTAATAGAGAAGTATGGAAGACAGACATGTCGCGCCGACTACAAATAAATTGGGTTAAGAGCGTTTACGCCGTACGGCATTTCATACAAACTTTCAAGCCGTTGTTTTTCGAAATGAATGAACCGATTTTAATGAAACTTCAGACGCATAAGCAGGATACAAAGGTGACATGGGATTTAAACATAACTGGAGAAATGTGGGTGTACCACCTACTTTAGGTGCACCTCTGTCTAACCCTTCTGTGAAAGCAGGCGTGATGCTATGTTTATTTCGTCGGTTCAAAGGTAGTGACATTTTGACCCAAAATGAGATTTTGCTACTTTTGCTTATTTATAGAGAAAATCTACGATAAATAAACATAAAAAACTTTTTTACAAAAAAAACTACAAAGTGATAAATAACTTTAATTTCGGAAGTCGGTGTCGTTGGTCCTGCATTTTCGTTTATCGACACCGACTTCCGAAATTAAAGTTATTTATCACTTTGTAGTTTTTTTTGGAAGTCGGTTGTTTTTTTTGTAAAAAAAGTTTTTATTTTTCACTTTTTAGTGAGAGAGTTTGTGATTTATCTAAGTTACAATAGCCTAACGTCAACTGCTCATCAAGTTTTACAAAATATTGCTTTTCCCAATGCTGGGACGTTAATTATTGAGGAGTTCTCCTGGTAAGAACCAGGAGAACTCCTCAACAACCATTCACCATAAGCATTGTGACGAGCATAAATTGCTTAGCAATCATATTAAGTAATCGAATCGCAATCCGTAAAATATTTATCATTGAGTAGTTCCGATGCCCGTCTGTGGTCTTCATCATCAGCTCCACTTTACCAAATGATGATTTCCGAGAGCAAATGCTCAAGTTACTCTAAAAAATATCCAAATCGCTATAGGTTTGCCAATAAAATTTGAGGGTTTCCCTCGATTTCCCTGGGATCCTATCATCAGATCCTGACCTGATGATCATGAGACCACATGGAAAGTATACCCTTTCAAACAAAAGAAAAAATTTCCAAATCGGTCCAAGCGTCTTCGAGAAATCGGGGAACATACATAAAAAAAAAAAGATTCCGACGAATTGAGAACCTCCTCCTTTTTTTGAAGTCGGTTAAAAATACTATTATAAAATACATAGTTTCACATGTTCACAGAAAGTTTCAGTATCTACCTGTTATCATACTATTGAATTTTAAGACTAAAAAAACGCAACATCTCAATTATCTCCATTACTCAATTATGCCACAAATGAGTTTTACCTTTGAACCGACGATTTCATCAAGGTTGAAATCGAGTATCAGCAGTTGTTGATTTAGCGATCGACAAAAACGATCCACAGTGGCGATCGACAAAAAATTATAATGATGTCGATCGTCTGTTGCTCACACATTTACTCAACTTTGTTTGAGGAAACGTGTGTTTTTTTTTACTTCTTGATTTTTTTTGTTTTTGTTTTCTACCCGTCTTAATTACATTAAGGTCTATTTTAGTTTTAGTTTTGCATAAATTAATGAAATTTTAAGGCAGCAAGATATTTTGATAAACGGTTTGTACGCCTATATTTCTAGCATAAGTTTAATGTATGTGATGTGGCTGTGATTTTTAATAAATAAATAATTCGCAATTTTGGTTCATCAACTACGTTAGATTTATGGGTTTAGAGGTAGGTATTTTCTACATATCATAGCATAATCAGCCTATAATGTTCCCACTGCTGGGACAAAGGCTTCCGCTTTCTGAGAGGAAGTGGGCCATAATCCACCACGCGGGCCCAGTGCGGGTTGGCGGATGTCATATGTGTTCGAATTTTTAGTTCTAGGATATGCCGGTTGCGTTACGATGTTTATTAATTACTAGCTTCCGCCCGCGGCTTCGCCCGCGAGCTATGTCGATAAAAACTATCGTATGTCCTTCCCCGGGATGCAATCTATCTCTCTGCCAAATTTTATAGTAATTCGTTCAGTGGCTTAGGCGTGAAAAGGTAACATACAGACAGACAGACAGAGTTACTTTCGAATTTATAATATTAGTATCGATTTCCACCATAAGTATAATCTATGTGTTGTGACAGTGTTTTTTTTTAATATATAAATAAATTTATATTTCGCATTTTTTTTTTTGTTTTGTCATGTAGACTACGTACTTGAGTCTAGATAGAAACTTACCACTAAACCAATGAGGTATGTATGTTCTACACTAATCTACTCCCAATCAACATAAGTGTCCCCTAAGCACACTATTACAATTTATTTACTCCTGGTCCCACACAGACGAAGCTACGCTATACTTGCTTTATATAAGTATAGTTGTAAGAATAGTGACACTCAGCGTTAGGGCTGCGCGTAATTCAATAACGAGCCGCTTGCTTTGCAAACATACTTGTGACTAGGGATGTAGCGTTAAAGACGTTTAGAGGAAGCATAAAATGATGGGATTATTAGTTTTTATGGAGTGGGAACAAAACTGTGGCGGCATCTAGTACGCCACATGCGAACTAGGCACCACACTGACGTCACGCAAAATCCTGCATCGCGCAAGTAAAGTTTAACGCGCGACGTCCCGACATCAATCGTCGGGTAATGGCCCTCCAGACAACACCCGTCTGGGAGGAGGATCCTCCCTTTTGTATAGAGGTTGAGTGAAATTTACACTCTGTTCCTCATCTTAATATATAAAAATCATATGTCATGTTTGTACACGCTAATCTCGGAAACCATCCAACCGATTTCAATGAAGTTTTGTGAATGTGTGTGATTGGTTCTAACTTAAAAGATAGGATATTTTTTACGCAATAGGTGGCGCTGATGTCGAGATTTAAATTTACAACCGTGTGAAGCCGGGGCGGGTCGCTCGCACCTCTATAAAATTACAGCTAAATTGGTCTATCGGCAAGGTTGCTTGCCTGTCCGTGGATGGGTAACTAAGCGACTATATTAGTTTGACCATTGAGATTATGTTCAGCCTCTGGCGCCGTTTGTAAATTTGAGGATTTTTGAAATTGTATTGAAAAATCAAGATGGCACCGTTAGTTGCCTACGCGCAAAAGATCCTTGTACAACTGTAAAGTTAAGACTGAGCAGCCTGTAGCCGCCATCACGTTGTTCAGACATAACGAATAAAAAGACATAATGATAAATGAAAACCCGCCCCTCTATTTTCTTGTAGCTCTATGATCGCCTAAACCACTGTGCACAGTATGTCAATTCTAGTTCCTTAATGATGGTCTCACTCTCGCTCGCCTTCGTGTGCGTACGCTTTCATTCCGCTCTATTCATAGCTTGCCTTTCAAAAGGTGGGTAGTATCACGAGTTGGTAGTTAGAAAATGATTTCGAAGTGAGTTTAGTTCCGATGAAAGTGTATTACATAGACTACTATTATAAACTATGTATTATTAACCCGTCAGCCTACAAAGCAAGGTGAATAGGCATCGTCTCTGGGCATGCTTGTTCCATAAAAGACCTCATCCATCGCTTTCCAACAGGCGAGATCGAGGCCAAGAGTTAGCCAGTTTTACAAGAAATTAATTATTATTTAAATTTCAGTTCTGTAAAAGGAGTAAAACAAAAGGGAAAGGGGGGAAAGGGGCAAGGTTGTGCAAAAGGAGTATGTAAAGATTTAGCAGGTGACGTTCTGTAGTTTCTCTTCGTCATTGCCACCGCGTATTATGGCAATGCTGATTCTTTAACCTTAAAATACCTACGCCAAGCCTCTGATCACTTGAAGAGTCGACCAACCGCTTGACGATGTTAAGAAAAAATCAATGAGCACCCCATGGCCATAGACCTTCAATTCCAAACATAACTCCAAATAAAGTAATTTAATCATATTTGCGCCGTTTGAAGTTTTCTGTGTTGATTAGTAACTGAAATAAGTGTTTAAAGACAAACCAATTACTAACCACTATCAGCGGGACAATTACGTAACACAATAACAGTTACAATGGCTTTCAATTGGACAGTTCAACAACATTCATTACGTTATTTAAGTTGTTGAATGAATGAAATGAATGAATTGCACCAATCCCAGCGTGGTTAAACCAGACTCGATAACTCGATTAATCGAATGTACCCCAAGATTCGCACTAGCTCCTGTAGCCTCATGTTCATGGTGCTACAGCAACCATTGTATGTTAAGGAATAGACCGGGGGGCGCGGTAATGGTAGGGAAGAGGTGCCCGTAGGATTTAAGAGCCTACCGGATATGCATCCTAGAGCAAGCCTTGGACTTGTGGAGAGATGGGTAATTATTATCTATGGATGACGACCTTGCCGCCAGGTTGGTTCAGGTCGAGCTTCATTGGTGAGTCTTTTGGCGGGGTTCAACTGCTTTCTGTCCGTCTTTGTATATGAGCAGACAAATTTTTCGAACATAATTATGAAGTAATGGATTAACAATTTACTTCAAAATGATTCAGATTATGATTAATACGAGTAGTGTGATAAGCAATTAGTTTATTAATTTTCAAGCATCAAATAGATGCATCTGCTTATAGATTATGTGTAAGACACAGGACAATAACAAACAATTTATTCTTAAACAATTTCCTCTATTACCCCACTATTTCCACTATTTTAATACAATAATGTCACTAGTAGGGGCTCCGTACAAATACCAGAAGAGTAAATTACTCCAATTCGTTTATGTAGACGTAGAACAAGCGGTTGAGACGTGCCGCAGACTTTGCTTAACGGGACTCTTAAGGGCAGCGCCTTTCCGGCACTTGAGCAAAGAAGCGAAAAAGTGAAGGAATTAAAGTCCGTGAAAAAAGACGCGTGTGCTTTGGAATTAATTACTGGTACTCACTTTATTTTTTTACTTACATAATGTTTAAAATATTTAACACAACTATTTACACTAGATAGGTACTAAATTAAACACACACTTCATCGAAGTAGGTACTCGTCCGCATTGCTGTCATCCGGAAACCTGCCTGCCTAGAAGCCTGACAGCATTTCCACGTTGACTAGCAATGCTAATTCTTTGGCCAAAGAACAACCTAGCCTCTAGTCACGTGAAGTGTCGACCAGCTGGCGAGAAATTTCCTTCAAAAGGAGACGTGCACTCGGGCTTTATTTTTTAGTTTATTCAAATTCAAAATTTTATCATCATCATTGAAGCCGAAAGACGTCCACTGCTGGACATAGGCCTCCCCCAAGCACCTTCACTTCGACCGGTTCTGTGCTTCCCGCATCCAGCCGATTCTTGCGGCCTTCACCAGGTCATCGGTCCAACTAGTGGGAGGCCTTAAAAAAATATTTCACATAAACTTACATGGGCACTTATGCAACGTCAGGAGTTTGGTGCACTATTCCGAATTGATCGTTTCTTAAGCAGAAGAGCTGGCCAGAAACTTCATAGACACTTTAATTATGCATTGAGGACAACTTCCATGTTATCCCTAGGGCTAGAACCATGTCATAGCAAGTACTTCATCTACATCTAATATACATAATTACAAATTAAAGTCGGTTTTCGTGAGACCGCGTTGTTCTTCTGAACTACCTACATAACGGATTTTGATGCGGCTTTCACCATCATTTAGACAATAGAAGTTATCCCAGATGATTTATGTATATACCTAATACATTCATAATTATCAAACTGAGATAATATAGCAGTGAAGTCTCGATGTTTTGTCAAGTCAAACCGACAAAAGTCGTCTATGGCAACAGTACCTATCCCGTTTAGAGGAATGTTACGGAACTTGGGTACTGGGGTTATTCCGTTGATCTACCCCAAAAAACCCTCCCTAGGCCTAGTTGGATAAACGGAATAACCGCGCAATTTTAGCATAAGAAAATAAAATTTATTATAATTATAAATGTGAAAGTTAGTGAAGATTATGTTTGGATGTTTCTTACTCAATCCTACTAATATAATATGTTATTGCTATATTTAGACTATTCTTCCCCTTAACATTGTCATGCCAAGACGTGCACCACTTACGTTATATCGTTAGTCACTACTGGCGAGCTTTGAATCCACACAAATGCTCATCAGTGACGAATTTGTATGTTGTGATGTGATTATATGTAATTAAGATTTGCTTGTGTATGATGACAATAATAATAATTGATAACAGAGGGGCAATTCTCGTAATTTTGAGAACGTTCACTGTCTGATCTCAGTCTCAATGTGTCAAAGATACCTCTAATTTCCCTACATTTTTGACAAGTTTTTGTTGTTTGTCGCCGAGATGAGACTGCGACTAGATTTTGAACGTTTTAAATTACGAGAAAAAAATTGGCCTTCTGAACTAATTTGTAGATACGCTTCATAATACGGTTAAAAAGATACACCCCTGTGCCAGATAGACAAACGGACAGACAGATAGACGGACGGAAGATCAGACATACAAAAAGATTTTCGTAGGCTTAAGGGGGGTTTCACCCTTTGGATACGAAACCCATAAAATGGCACAACCCTTTTAGAAGCGGCGAATAAGTAGAAATAATTATTTTTTCTTGTAAATTGTGTGCTTTTTATTAGCCTGATTTAAATAAATGCAGCGACCCGGAGTCTGTTGTTTGTGCCCGGTTTATGGCAATGGGCTCGCCCCCTGTATAATGTGGGTGTACTATTATTATAAGGTGTACATACCTCTGTCAAGGATTACTTACCAAATATAATATTTTACAAGCAATTGTTTGTAAAAATTAGAAAACGGCGAAATAATAATAAAAATAAAGTAGGTATATAAAAAAAATACATATATTTTGCTACTTTTAGCCTTTATTAACAGGACTTTTTTAAATTTCTCATAACATAACTATTATTTTAACTCTAAAAATAAATAATCGTTACAAAATATCTTTTTTTAACCTCTATGAGATTCTGGCCGTATTGCGTTTATCTCGCCATTTTGTATTTATCTCTGAAAATATGCGCTCAGTAAAAATTGAAGTTGCTGCTGTAGAAAGAAGAAATTATACTATTTTGAAAATATAAAATTTTTCAGCAAAAAATTTAGCACCACATTTTTGTTCAGAAAGAGCATTAGCCAGTGATTTATTTCTGAATGCAAAGCACATGATTCATTTCGTACCCAAAAATTAATATCCATTTTTACCATGGAGAAACAGTCTTAGGACTGAAAACCAGCGAATCAATAACTGTTTGCGTCTTTAAACGAATGTCCAAAATAATTTTGGCAAAAATAAGATTTTTGATACTTTCCACCTCAAACAGCAGCCAGGGGGTTAATTTTAGATCTATGTCGTAATATTTGAAATATGTTCGGGATGTTATGTATATTCAATTAAAAGTTAATCGTTCTTAATTGTTATGCATAAAACACTCATTATAAAAATAAGATTTTTGACATTTTCAACCTTAAATAGCAGCCAGGGGGTTAATTGTAGACTTTCGCTGTAATAGTAAAAAATACTCAAGATGTTTTCCCTTAAGAAATTAGTAAGTACTTGTTTTTCTGGGTATAACATGTTCAAACAACACAACGCTTTCATTTTTAGGTATAACATGTTCGACACTTGATTGATGTCCTTTCAAAAACAGATTTACGGCTGCGTTTCGTTTTACTCTTATTTTATCGAAAATAGGCAAGTAGGTATAGCAATTTCGCCTACTAAATTTTTTATAAATATAGTATTTAGGCCTAGGATACTATTTAGTATTATATAATAGGGATTCAAATCAAATCATTTATTTCGTTAATCATCCTTAATGTATTAGTTAGTATTTAGAACTTACAAACTATGGTTGTTGCATGGTTTGCAGCCCTACCTCTGCCTAGCCCTTCGAAAAATAGAGGCTTGATATAATGATGAAATAAATGATTTGACTTTGACATTCCTTATTACTACGATTCATCAAGCTACGAGTACATACTTGCCCCAAAGATTCAAAACACAAAACCGTAATCGAGCTATCAAAATGTTTGCCATTGCGGAGGACCGGCCCTTCTGGAATGGAACCAGATGTGGCCCGCAGTACTGTAGTCCGAATAACTGGCATTGTTGCTGCCCTCGCTTATAGAGGTACCTAGTGGGCCCGAAAATAGAATTGAATTTGTCTGTTTGGACTGATTTCTGAATACATTTTACCTACGTAATTCTTATTGATTTGCTTTGTTGAACTTTATAGAAGGACTTCGGGAGATTTTCAATAATTATCACTAAGGGGATGCGATAAAGTAGCCCGCGAAATTCAAGTTTTCTTACGTTTTTTGCAATTTTCAGGCCAGTGTCAGATTGTATGTTCATTAAAATATGATTCGCGACCAAATATGATTATAATTTTTATTTTCATTTCATTGTTACTAAAATATGTTCTCGAGGTTTTAGTCGTATATGAGTACCTATAACAAGAATATATTGGTGTATCTGGGCTCAGTTAAATCTTTGATCCCAAAATACATCGGAATGATTGTCAATTCCAAGATCGAAAACCAAAGATTTAAATCGATAGATTCACCCTACCGTGTCATAAGATACGAGAGACGTTTCTGTTTCGTTTTTACATCTCTGACATACCAAAAAGCCTGATTTACACGGTGCGATTTAATTGCTGGTGTTATACAATAAGTTGAAGCAACACTAAAAGTTGCATTGTTTAAACAGTGTTTAGACGATGCAATTTTTAGTAGTTTTGTTGCTTACATTTTATTGCATGCCACAGACAAGAACTTGCTTCGTGTAAATGGTTTTTAACGCAGTGACTTGACTTTACTGTCATGGAAACGCTGTTTAATAATGTGTGAGATCACTCTTCTCTGTATGGACACTTTTTCGCATGACTTAGTACGGTGAGGGCACATCTAGCGATTTAAATCTTTGCGGGAAGCAGACAAAAGCAACATTAATTGTAATCCGAAATAAGCTAAATTGTTATGTACTTGAATATTACTTGCTAAGTATTAAGAAAGGTAAGATTGAACCGACATCTACAACGAGGGTTCCGTGATATATACTAATTCCTGGCACTTAAAGTAAGAGGCTGTTAATAAGGCTCAATCTCGGAATACCAGAAGGCCAATTCTCGAAATTTTAAATATTCAAAATCTAGTCGCAGTCTCACTTTGGCGACAAAAAATGTCAAAAATGTAGGGAAATTAGAGGTATTTTTTACAGATTGAGACTGAGATCAGACTGTGAACGTTCTAAAACGAAACGTTCGTACGTACATTCTAATTACGAGAATTGCCCCTCAGGTTCTCAAAATACGAGATTCTCCATACCTATAAGAAATTATCTAAATATCAGAAGTATGCAGTTACGCTGTTGTTTTTCCTTGTTGTGTAAGCAGGGCTGATAAGTTATGTTGCAGATAATTTTATTTTATTCTGGTTTATTTTTTTTATTTTTCTAGGTAAGTTATCAGGACCGAATATGCTGCATAGAGTAAAGTAATATATCGGGTACCCTAATGTTTCAAAGGATCTATAACACTGGAAAACAGTATTAAGATATTAAAACCCTAGGGTGGCAGGGAAGTCAACGCGCAACGTGACGTGATACAATGGATTAGTACCTACATGATTTGATTCTTTAAAAAAAAATTGCCGTGCAGTACAATCATTTTGATCGCAATAATGAACTTTTCTTTGAAACAGCAGATTTTTTTTATAACTATTTGCTCGTGGTACCCCAAGGGAAACTGGACTGGGGGACCACGGATAACTAAAAATACATTTCATAAGAAGATTGTTATTCAGGGGGTTCCACGAGCAAAAATATTTGTTCGTGGTACCCCAAGGGGGACTAGACTGGGGGACCACGGGCAAGTACCGTACAAAACCTACACAGATGACTTTTTCTCTTCGTCAAATAAGTACGACTTTTTTGCTTAACAGTCTACGAAATCCTACCTTCATTTAAATACGAATCATTCCACAACTCAAGCACAAAACAAAACAATAACGAATCGGACCCACCAACCCACATCACTAACCTTATCACAAGCTCCATTGATTTTCCAACCGCTCACAGTACAGTCACGAGCAAAAATACGTAGCACCACTTACGCAAGACCGAAAAGTGATTATCTGTCAACCTTAGACACAAGATCAGTGAGATAAATAAGTGATTATCAAAAATTGTTGCACCTACCATTGTTAGTGTCTGCATCACCCAAAGGTTGACTGGTAGAAAATGCCTATGTCATTAAGTCCGCCTCTGTAGATTTATGTGAAGTAATAAATAAATAAATAAAAATCAAGAACCAAGTTTGCAGCTTCACGTGCTCGAAAAAACGCAACCTCGAAATTTTAAACTTCTTGCAGTTTTAGACATAAAACTTCTTCTCTTCTGGTGCATCCTAAGGAAAAGTCACCTATTATATTTCTAAAGTATACAAAATTTGCAACAATAGAAGTAGCAGCCGTAGCTCTGTAAGTAGGTCATAAAACCAAAAATGCAGTACAGGTCTTTCGAATCGGCAAACTTGGTTTTACACACAGGTATATATAAACCTAGACAACGCAAGAGCAACTACTTCGCGTGCCAAAAATCGCATCAGCTCACGTACAAAAATCGTAAGCCGCCACTTTCGCGCTCAGTCCTGTGTACAGCGATGCTATTCTATAAAAAAGATCACCGTGATAACTTAGGTGAAGTGAGCTTAAAGTGAGCTATCATTTCACCTGATGCTAGGGATTGACTATTGACAGCTCACTTTAAACTCCCTTCACCTAAGTTTTCACGGTGAGATTTTTACAGAAAAGCATTCCTGCTGGCTGGGTGAGCGTGAGCGCTGCTGGCGCTAGGCCCCGGGGGTGGGGCAAGACGGGTGCCGCACGCAGCGGCGGCGAAAGATGCCGCGGCGTCTTTGAATCGATTTGATTTTCCCATCACTAAATAGTGCTTGTGACGTCATAGTCGGTAGTCAAAAAATGGCACGCTTGGTTTTCATACAGATCGTGATACTTACTTGCGTTATCTAGGTCTGTCTATATCTGTGGTTTTACACTATTGGTATCTTTCTAACAACATCCCAAAAAATAAGTTCAGTGCAATTTTTCGCTACCTTCGATCTTTTAAATGACTGGGCTATCAAGTAAGTATTGATTAAAACAGACGAGAAGTGTCGTGAGTGAGACACCCGGTTGGCCGCTGGGGCGAAATTCCTTTCGCTTTTGTAACAAAAGTGTCGTCACGACAAAGTGTTACACTTTTTTCGCTCTAGCTCTCGATCTAGCTTCGCCAAGTGTACAGAGTATAATGTGCAATAAGGAAAATCGTTTCAAAAATTTATAATGTATTTATTTATTTAAGATCAAAGATATAAACATTAAAAAAAATACGTAGGTGTGTAAGGGCGCTGCCTCATTAGTGCATTGCGTTGCGTCGTCGCAACGGATCAACGCATTGTATGCCACACTTGCGTTGTGAGGCAAAGCTCTAAAGCATTCATTCTCGAGACCATAGAGATTTATAATAAACAGTCAGATGCTCGAGACTGTACAAACTATTCGTGAGAGCTGTAACCACAGGGGACTCATTTGATAACGGACTCTTGGCGGCGACCTTATATAACTAAAACTAAGGAAACAACTAAATTATTTATTGAAACTGTGTAAGTATAGGACAATTCTGCTTTAAGTTCAATGCAAATAGCAAAATAACAAACAAAAAGCACAAAAAAGTAGTAGCATATTGTTCGAGCACGTTCTACTCGTATGCTGTCAAGATTTCAGGAAAAATATACGCAATCATGAACACACGCCACAGGGATCATCTCATGCACGTTATTTTGAACTCGTATTTCAGTTGTTATTGAGTTGAAGAACTGGTCCTCAGCAGCTTTGAGCAGAGAGAAGTGGAAAGAGAGTAGGGAGGCCTTTGCCCTGCAGAATAATTATTGAGTTTTATGATAAATTTTACTAATCTGCTCAAGCTCTATTTGCGCTGAGCCTTATAGAGCACTCATACCGGTGTGACAGTCTTTTGTTTAAAGCTTGATTTATCATTAAGCTTTGGTACTGTACCTAATATTAAAATGCTCTTTTTCACCCTTGTTGCTCCCAGGTTATAATTCTTAAGGCCCGGTCACACGTACCACAACCACACAACCATACCGCAACCACACCACATCACAACTACAACTACATCACAACCACACCTAAAAGGAATAATTCATTCATACGCACATTTGGACGTCAAAATCAACCAACCGAACACATCAAGGCGATGTCGCAGCTACAACGTAACGACAACGTTGCGTCGACGCGAAGATTCTGTCACTGACGGAGCCAATTTGTCAGTAAACACAGCCACAGCCATAACGTAACCACATCGCAACTACTAGCGACAACGCAACCACATTGCAACTGTAAGAAGTTGCAGATACACTATTCACACGTAATCACTGCTTGCCCATATTTTGTCGCTGCGATGTGGTGTGGTTGTGGTAACGTGTGAATGGGCCCTTAAGAATGACATAGAAAGCAAAAAACTAGGAAATATCTTTATTACCTAATATTTACAATGGCACCAAAATTCACGGACCACAGCTGAATAGAATCGGTTGTATGTACGTCAAATTGTAGTAAGTGAACACTGTCACATTACCGATGAAGTGTACCACTGAAACAAGCAAGATAAAAATAGATTATAATTAATGATTCCTTCATGAAAATAAATAAGTAAGAACCATTCCTACTAAATAGGTCAAATAAACAAGGGGGCGCTCGTGACAGACGATAAAAGTGAAAACCTACGTTTGAAGTCGAGTATACGCGATTCAGCGCCAAGTATAGGCGATTCAGCGCCTAGTATACGCAATTCAGCGCCAAGTAAGTATACGCGATTCAGCGCCAAGTATACGTGAGTCAGCGTCATCGGCCGACTGGAGCCGAGTAGGTATACCCGATTCCATCGCCTCAACCGCGACGGTTCTGTTTCGTTCACTGTTCAGAAAGAGCGCAAAGTGCGTTTAAAGAAGTTTTCACTTCAAAAACTGCGTTGAAATTAGTTTATCCTTTATGGAGTTACGATACTACAGACAGACGGACAAACTCATAATGAGGGACTCTCGTCTCTCTCATTGTGACTTAACATATTCGGGAAATTCCGAAACGTGCACATAACTAACGGTTTAACCATCTTAAAAACATGGGTAGGTTTAATAAAATTAATACTCTGTATAATCCTACTGTTCTACTAAATGTGAACGTTTATATCCTACTATATATCGTATACTAATAATAAAGTTGAAGAGTTTGTTTGTTTGAACGCGCTAATCTCTGGAACTGCCAACCGGATTTAAAAAAATCTTGCATTTAATGGCCTAATTCTTGAGGACGGTTATAGGTTTATCATGCTAGGACTCTTAGGAGCCGAAGAAAAAGAAATAATGTCAGAAAGAACGATAGGCATAAACGAAGTAGGTACCAGCGCGGGCAGGCGATGCGATGCGGCGGGATGGTTCGGGGAGCAAGAAATTTCACGCAGACGATGTCGCGGGCAGAAGCTAGTAATAATACAATATCCTACTTATATTGTAAATGTGAAAGTTTGTATGATTGGATATTTGTTTCAATCACGCAAAAACGGCTGAACGGATTTGGATGAAATTTGGTGGAAGAGTTACAAATAGAATAGTTTTTATCCCGGCAGTACGTTCCCGTGGGATAATATCCGACCTCCATGCGACCGAAGCCGTGGGCAACAGTTAGTATTAATATAAAATTCAAATATAAAAAGACTTGGCAGGGAGTACTTAGGTAATGTAAATGCATACCGAGATACAACCGGCGGAACGTTGCCTGCTCGAAGTGGCACGTTTTGCTGAATCGCATCTCGGTTTTATCGGGTCGGCGTCGCTGCCCTAATATTTTAGTGAAATTAAAATAGCTAATGCGCCTTCAAGAGAATTTCGCTATAAAATATGAGTTGGATATATTTTGTTGCATTTACTAGATTTTATTTCTTAGGTAGGTACATTTTCATATTTTTAAACAGAAAGCAGTTATTTACTATAGGCTGTTTTAAAACTTAGAGGTTTATTTCCTAAAGTGTTGTTGGAAAGTGCCAGCTTTAAAATTATAATATGATCTAAACAGCTGATAATTTTATGACTATTTTTTCCAGAAAAGGGTTTGAGAAGGAGTAATTATACGCCCAAAACCGACGACGAAGAACCGAAAACGAAGTATTACGAAGTAAAGAATATAATTATGTTTATTTGCGGTAAACATCATGTCAATAGTTAATGATTTTATTTTTGTAAGTAGGTTTGCACATACACTTTTACATGTCATTCATATGTTTTTTAAACTACGAGTAGGTAAGGTCGGCGTTTCCTATCTGACTACTCTGAGAAGAAAGGCCGAAAAAAACTCAGAGGTCACAGTCTCTTTTATAGTCCTGACATAATCTTGGTCAGGTTTTATGAAGACCATGTAGATCGATGTCTGAGATGGTATTTTGAGGTAAGAACCATACGTATTGAGAGGACCTGTCCAGTTGAAGTGTAGAAAAACGAGCACAAAAATAGAACATTTTGGGGGAAAATATGTTGAGCGATGGCCCTTTCACGGAAAACGGCCATCGCTCAGCATAATGCTACTACCCTATGCGAGACAGAGCCACAGCGCTGGTTTTCAGGGACAGCCAAATGTCCCCAGGAAGCTTACCTGATCCCAACATAGTAGCAACGCCGACAACACACGCATTACTGAGAAGAAAGTGTCTCTTTTCTGGTAGAAGTACCTTGTATGTATCTGTTAACAAACAAACACAACGTCAAATTAAATTAACTAGCAAAACTCCGCAGACGCGATGGGTGGACATACACGACCGTAACAAATATTTCTTTACAGATTTATACTCACGATTAAAATCAGCAATACAACTTCTTGAGTTAGTATTGGCCTCAAATGTCATGATTTCATGAAATAGTCATTCAATAGGGTAACATGAACTTAGAGAGATGTATTGATGATTATTATGATTAAAATTATACAAGCAAATATTTGTTACGGTCGCAAATCATGTAAGAATCAACAAACAACCTGACACTGGCTTGCAAATTGCAAATTACAAACGAATATTTGAAATTCGCGGGCCAAGTTAGCACATTCCCCATAGCTAGAGCCAAAGTAGTAAAAGTTTGTTTTGAAAAGTTCATTTCAGGAGCAAGGTGCAAAACTTTACGCCATATTTTCAAGAGATTCGCCAAGCGCCTGAAATCAGTTCCGTGAAATCTCTAGACTCTAGCAAACGCTTGATGAATAGACTGAGGAGCAGAGTTCCTGAGAAACCGTAGTATGTTATGTTTGCTTTGACTGCCCCGTTGGTCTCGTGGTTGCAAGCGCGACTGCTGAGAGTGGGATCCTGGGTTTAATACCCGGGTCGGCAAAGTGTTATTGGGTTTTCGATTAGGAATTTCTTAGTAACAGTCCGGAGTTTGGAAGTTGGCGGTTTAAAACCGCCCTTGCCTCGAAAGCGCCTGATTTCTCCCCCGGTCGTGTCGGATTGCCGTCTCATCGGACTATGAGTCGAATGCACCTGTGTTTAAGCACGCACCCCAAAATAGATTATTTGAGTGAATGGTATTATAAAGTTATAAGTTGTTGTTGTGTTGTTGTTGTAATTCCCTAATTGATTAAATAATAAAAAAGAATGGCGGTCAAACGTAAGGATCGCCGATCGTAAGATTCTAAAATAAAACAAAACGTGTTACCTCTTTCTATAACCAGTAGTGCGTAATGTATCTTCATAACGGACAGCACAAACATGTAGATCCAAAGAAGAGTTGACATTAGGATGTAATACTGTAGAAAAGGTTACATTGAGAAAAGTCTTGCTCTAAAGTGTCCTAAGGCTGGGGTGGCCGCGACATAGCGTCCGCAATTTACCCTCGAATGACGTCACTGAAAGTCCTACTAATATAAACGCGAAAGTTTGTGAGGATGGATGGGTGGATGTTTGTTACTCTTTCACGCAAAAACTACTGCACGGATTTGAATAAAATTTGGCCACAGATAAGTTATAACCAGGATTAACATATAAAATACTTTTCATCCCGATATTCCCACGAGATCGTAACTTATGCGGGTGAAACCACGGGGCGCTGCTAATTAGGTACGGTATGTATTTATAAAAGCAAGCTGGTGTTTCCCTAGTGACCGTTTTTTAACACCGTAAAGTCAAACCCCGCTGTTATCATTTTGATGGTGCCGTCACTGCGGCCATTTTATATACATCTCTTTCAGCAAAGACTTTAAAAAAAATGGACACCGCGCCACTCATAACGAAAGTGAAGCACCGTACCGATCTATGTGTGTGTGATTGACGATTGACACTGTCGTGTCACGTAATGGCGGCCGGTCGGCATACTATGATGTAAATGTGAATGATGTATGAGGCGTGTTTGTACAAATGGTCCGGCATACTTACTGTGCTTCACTTTCGATATGTGTGGCGCGGAATCCATCTTTTTTTATAAGTATAAGCTAGTAAGTATATAGATAATTGACTTACCCACATAACCTTCTTTTTGTCCAACTTCAAAGATGTTAGTAACATCATTCCATTGACTACAAGGAGAACGGAACCGCCGAAAGACATCAAACTTATTACTGAAAAGCATTACAGAATATTAAACTGGCGAAAATAAGTATGTAGCTATATCATGGCCCTTTCCCAGCTCTATTGGGTTCAGCTTCCAGTCTAACTGGATGCATCTGAATAGTTTGAATACCAGTACTTTACCTGGAACGTCTGCCTTTCTGACCTCTACAACCCATTACAGTTCATTCACAGATACTTTACCTCTGATATTACATTACTGTCAAAATCAAAGTGATCCTTATAGCAGTTATAATAAGCTTGTTGCAGGGTTACTGCTGTCAAAGATAAAATAATTGTGAAAGGACTATACTTCGCAACACGATACGACTGGCTATTACTTAGCCACAAGATTAAAATAAGTAAATAAAAGGAATGTTACCAGCAGGTAATTTTCCGTTATTGCCACTGCAAGGCAAAGATCGCTTTTCTATAGTGAATGAACGCTAGGGATGCTTATTGTAAATTGTCGATTTTAAACCATTCAATCCATTGAATCTAGGTTATACGATATAGGCCACAGTATAAAAACCCAATGCAGTATTTAAAATCAGATACATTCTGTTTTGAATCATCGGTCTGTAGTTTGAATTTAAAACACAGAAGAGCATAGCCTGCGATGTTATTGCATAACACACTAACAGTAGGATTGGCTTTAATTTTGACAGTTCAACAACATTCATTGCGTACGTTGTTGAGCAGATAAATTTTTCGAATATAGCTATGAAGCAATGGATTAAGTATCTCTATAACACGCATAAAATGACAATTATTGGTCTCACTGTCTTTCATTTTGTTCAGCCACGTTAATTGCGTTATTTGTAGACGATTGTTAAAAACCTTTGAAGCTTTGGGAATTTCATTCAAAATTCAAAATCCTTCTTGTGTTTGAAAGTGTATTTCAATTAGGACGCAGGATCATTCACTTAAGACGATTCTTTATTTGCCGGGTGATCCTATTGCTCTCAAGGGGTTTTAACACAGTGTATCCTCAGACCAAATAAAAACCAAGACAGAGCGTTGAGAACGATACAGTGAAGCATGCCAAAACTACACCTCCGCTCTGTGCACACACGCTCACATTTACAACCATTTACAATCAAATTACACCTCACTAAGTGCACACATGTTTACGAAACCGGCTTCACTTTATTGTTACAGCCCTCTGTCTTGGTTTTTATTTGGTCTGAGAGTGTTTCAAACATAATTTATTTCATCACCACTGCTCTCAGAAACGGTGAAGGGAAACATCGTGAGGAGAAACGTCCAAAGAGTATCACGCGTCTTACATGTGACGCCAACGCAACACTCGCATTCTAAGGATATTTTATTATGGCATTATGTATGATAAACAGCATAGCATAATCAGCCTTTAATGTTCCCACTGCTGGGACACAGGCCTCCTCTCTTGCACGCGGGGGTCCAGTGCGGGTCGATAGATGTCACAATCATGTCTTCGATTTTTTTGGTTGTAGGACATTCCGGTTTCCACACACGATGTTTTCCTACACCGTTTTGAGAGCAGTGGTGATGAAATTATGTACACAAAGTAAAACACCTGTTTGGCTTCGCAACCACGACCTCCAACTCGTAAGTCGGGGCTGATACCACTGATACTTTTACATACTAAAGCTTTTAAACACTTACGCCTAGAATTCTCAGTTCCATACAATTTGTCGTAATGGCAAGCAAGTAACATGAGAAGTATTAACAGGATTGATCCAACGATGACTTCACTCAATGCAATCCACTCGACCACAGGGCGCAGTCGATTCACCAACCCTAGTTTGACATTCTTCCCATTCTCAGCTGTGTTCGCATTTACAGGTTTCTCTTCAAGCTTTGTAATTTTTTCTGGCAAGTACGTATACAGCGTTTGATCAAGGATCTTGTTGAAATCAAACCCTGAGGAGTGATGCATTTTGATTTCTTGCTTAGGTTTTCGTAAAAATATTTTGATGAGCTATTGTTGTTCTGCTACGTTCAAATTTTGTATCTTTTGTTGGTTAGTTTTCATTTCATTCACTGTTTGACTTTGTCAATTTGCGAATACTTTTTAAGTTTTTTTTTTTTGTGGAACTGCTCTTGCCCTCGATCACGCCTGATTATATGATGGAATGAGCGTACATGGACTTATAGTAGTTCTGTTAGTACCTATTATAAGTCCATGCGAGCGTACCCAGAAGATGCCCGTTCACTGGTTGTGTTTGTCTCTCGTTTTGAGGGTTAAAACTTTTTGGTTTCGTCGTTGATGCGTGATTGAGTAACAAGCCAATCTGAAACAGCAGAACGACCAATTCCCATATTTTTTAAACTTCTGTTAAAAATACAATCAATTTACATTATTTTTGACAAGTTTTTGACATTGATTGTTGCTGAGATGAGATTGTGACTTGAATTTGTACGTTTTTAAGTACGAGAATTGACGCTGGCAGAATATTCGATATCGGCTCAGTTGCCAAAGAAGTAAAATAAAAAGTACGAGAATTGGCCTGCACTTCAAAAAAAAATACAATCCAGGATTTCATTCCACAACGTGAAACATCGCGCTAAGAAACACGCTCTAACAAACGAGACAACACGAAATAATAAAATTGATGTCGTTACAGAAATAATCCTCATCGCTCTAAGAAGAACGCAATAATTTTACGTCTTCATTAGAAACACCGACTGAACTCTCCCTATGTTCTCTTCGTAAAGCATAAAAGCCTACATCCATCCAACCGCACATCCATACATACATTGACATCCACATTGGGCACCTCAAGCGTACGTAATCCAGCGGTGCAGTCAGCTCCATTAAATTAAATACTTAATGAGACTCCACATCGTGGTACTCGTGCCACTAAGTAGATAGATACAAAAGTTTCATTCTCAAATACTAACAAATTCCTTCAGACAGAATTTCAGCCATGGTCGACTAATGTCAGTGAAGACCAGCCTTGTGCGCGGGAGATATTATAGTGCACAAGTACGGTCACGGTCACAAGTGGAGTAGCAATTTCACAAAGTAATAGATTGACACTTTGGTTTTACTTACGACCTTCTTTTAATTAGTCATTTCTCTACTATAGACACACACACACTCACATTCGTTTGCAACTGATTGTATTCAACCAATACGCTATATGGCATGATAGCTTAGCGGTTATCTACCCACAGAAATCTAAATAAATAAATTATAAGGTAGACAGAGTCATTCACCGCGATTAAACTATTACGTTGTTGGTTGGTTGTTTATTGTGGGTTAGCGACGTGTGTTCTATCTATTAGCCGTGTTGTGTAGTTCCTTTTAAAATGCAAGTAGATTTGAATATTGAAATGAAAGTGAATATTGTTGCGCTGCGTAAAGGTGGACTTCATTTAACACAAATATCATAAGAAACCGGACTGAATGTGAGTACCTATTATGATTTAATTATTTTGTCAAACATTTATTTTCTTAAAATAGAACTGCTGAACCTTGTAGTTATTTTTTTGAAACGTATTATAAGGTCTAAATAGAAGAAAAAAAATATAATTTCGAATTGTTGTTGTGAGTCGGAGGGTCAATAATTCAATATATGAGGAAGGAGGTAGCCTTGCCAGTCGAAAGCGAAGTGGAAGGCCCTAGCTGGTCAGTGAATATGAAAAAATTGTTTCATATTCACTGACGATTTTCGAAATGTCTTATTTAAAAAAAGATAACTGGAAATCTCTGTTTCTATGGAATCTTTAAAATCGGTCTAATTTGGCTGTAACACAATTTTTCGAAAATGTTCTCTGCTAACTTTTTAGACCTTTGTATCCTGCTTATGCGTATAAAGTTTCATTAAAATCCGTTCATTCATTTCAAAAAACAAGGGCTTGAAAGTTTGTATGAAATGCCGTACGGCGTAATCGCTCTTAAGTAAGCAATATCAAGCATATAATATTAATACTGCTAAGATACATGCTCGTATCTGTGAAAAAGGAGTGACCGTAATCCACCACGCGGGCCCAGTGCGGGTTGGTGGATGTCAAATGTCTACAAATGATTGGTTATAAGACATCCGATTCCCTCATAATATTTTTCTTAAAAAATTTGAAAGCAATGTCTGCTTTGGAACCATTTATTTTATTTTTATTCTCGGCCGTTACAACTGCACCTACACTGCTCACCTTAAAACTGTGAAAGATAGGCTAAGGAACTTTGTTCCAAAAAAATGCTGAGACATTCCTTCTGAGTTTCTTTTGTGATGCTATAACCTATGATATTATACTAGTTACTTGCCAACTTGACTTTGTACTTGAATATTAAGGCGCAGATATACGACTTCTAATGATTTTAAATTCAACATCACGTCTAATCGACCGGACTGATTTCTTTGAAAAAAATAAATGTTGTTCTAGACCATTTGCTTCGTAATTTGATATGTGAATATTTGCAATTATATTTTTTTAACATAGTGTAATTAATTTGTAAAGTAATGTCTACCGTGGACATAAAAACGATAATCACGCAAACACTATCGGGTGTATTTTCATAAAACTTTCACCATATAAAAGACAATTTAATTCCCCGAATTTTAGTATACGGTTTTTATTTGTTTGGTGTTTGATAAATCAACAATAGATGATTGTTTCATATTTTGTAATAAATTACCAGCGTTGTGTCATCGCGCTTCTCTTTCTTTTCTATGCAGTCCGATAGTGACCGCGTTTTAGGTCATGTAGTCGCCTTAAGTTATAATACGCACGAGTAGTTCTTTTCTTTATTATAAGCAATTTATTTAATGAGAAAACTTATTAATATTACTTTATTAATTATTAAAAAGCGATTATAATTATGAGTATTGTGTAACAAATTAACAATACGCTCGTTATTTTCCTTTCTACGTTTAGCAGTAAGTATAGGTACCCATAACTTATGGGAACATTATAGGCTGATAATGCTTATGGGCCATAAGCATTATCAGCCTATAATGTTCCCACTGCTAAGACACAGGCCTCCTCTCTTCAAGAGGGAGTGGGCTGTAATCTACCACGCGGGCCCAGTGCGGGTTGGTAGATGTGTGTGTGTCTTCGAATTTTTGGTTCTAGGACATGCCGGTTTCCTCACGATGTTTTCCTTCACCGTTTTGAGATCAGTGGCAATGAGATTATTTTACACAAAGTAAAGCGCCTGCGTCTGGGTCGGAACCTACGACCTACAACTCGTAAATTGGGGCCGTTACCACTCGGCCACTACTGCTCTTTTACTTCATATACTCGTAGCATCTATTATAGAGTTTAATCAAATATCATTGGCCTAAATCTAAAAACATTGACAACAGATTAGAAAACCATCATCGATAAACTGTCCTGTGTGTGACTGTTTTTCAATTTATGTATCAAAAATGGTTTCCAATTTAACATTATAAGTCCAATTACGTCTCCGAAGTTAACCGAGATTCCAATCTATCTCAAAAAAAGTTGATTGTCCTTCACTTGGCTCTTGAGTTCGGTAGACAATGGATACTTCGTTGACTAAACTGATTTCATCTCGACACCGACCCCAAAATTTTGATGGTTTGACTGTTATTGAGAATAGCTTAATCTGCAGATCTGCTTGTAAAGCTCATAGTATGTTCACTATGCTCAGTATTGGGCAATGGAGAGGCCTATGCTTGGAGTTTCCCTATGTCTAGATTCGTGCCCTGTTGATGGCAATAGGCTCGCCCTGTTTTACATGCGACTTAAAACTAACTAACCGGTAAGTACTAGGTAGCTGGTACACCTCTGAATAAATCTTCGGGGATTACAGGCGTGATGTTATTTTAGGTTATTCATTACTTAAAATTATCTTGATACCAAAAATTATTAACTACCTCGCTTCAAAACTGTTGTCTACTAGGGGCCCGCCCCAGCTTTGCATGGGTGCAATTTCTTTTTTAGAACTTCTGTAATTTTCTTTCTTACAAACCTTGTCCTGGCTATACCAAATACAACAAAAAAATAATTATCCAATTTGGTGCAGTCATTCAGAAGTTATGCGCGTACATACATTTCGGCGATCCATTTTTATATATATAGATAGATATCTGGAGGTTTGGCAGCGTAAAAACGTCACAACTGATCTGAAACTAAGTTCAGGAGTTGTGCCGACGCGACGTTGCACTAAAGTAGATAACTCTGCGCAGACGCTACTTATTAACAGTTATTTGTTAGTTGCCAACTAAAATAGGTAAGGCTAAGTATTATACGATCCGTAGAACCAGATAGAAGGTTTTGTCTGTTTATTATTTTTAATTTTATTTGATTTATACGTCAACACATAAATTCGATTATTTGACGATTTACCTCATTATCATCTGCCTAGCCTTTTCCCAACTATGTTGGGGTTGGCTTTCAGTCTAACCGGATGCAGCTGAATACTAATATTTTACATGGAGGAACTGCCTATCTAATCCCCACAACCCAGTTACTGGGTAATACGATCCCCCCCTTCCCCCTTGGTAAGTCTGGTTGTCAGAGTTTCGAGCTTCTAACGACCCTAACGACTGCCGAAGATCTACAAATGACAGCCGGGACCAACGCTGTAGCTTTCATAAATGATAAGTCCATAAATTCGACTGTCCACTACCACATAGGTGTGCATGGAGAGGTCCCAACTTAGCTGTGCGGTTTATTTGTTTGGCAGTCACGCATCTGTACAAAGCATCACCGTGGGTCGCAGTCCGTCGCAGTGGACGATCCCGTCTACATTTTCATACAAAGCGAAGCTAAATACACCTGCATAATTTAGATGTGGGCTGCTGTAAAAGCGCTGCTTACTGGGATACAGGCCTCCTCTTTATGATGAGAGGGCCGTACTGGTCTACGCTGGTCGCGTAAGTCAGGATCGGCGGACAGTGTAATAGCAAATGTAATAAAAAAACACAATACCTATTCTATAAAATTTAATACAAAATCACAGTAGCTCATATATCCTCAATATTATCTTGTATCCAGGGCAGGAACTTGGCCACGTCTGTGAAGATGACGTGATGGTTGGCGTCACATTGGTATGTGCCCTGTCTGGCTACTGAGAGGGAGACAACTCCTCGGAGGTACCAGCTGCCTCCTTTCTCGAAAACAATGCCGCCTCCGCTGTCGCCGTTGCAAGTCACACCATCTGAAAATAAGAGAAAAATAAATTTTAGGTTGGTACTTCTTTACCTGTTCTACCTCAGGCGTCCAGTGAATGACGATCTTTGCCCATTTCTCCGGGTGGATTTGTGAGACATGTCCGGGCCCCTCCCACTTCAACCTGGCTGTATGTTCTCCAGCATCTGCTACTCGAGTTAAAAACCGCAGGGTGGTGTTTCCAACTCGAGGGAGCACATCGCCGTCGTGGTAGATCACGGCGAAGGTGGTTTGATGATCTGATAACGTTTGCAGGGCCAACATGGCCAGAGAACGCACAAGACACAGTCTCGAAGGAAAGCAGTGAGACACAAAACAAGCTATCAAAAAAAAACTACATTGACTGTGTCGTTGGTCTAGACGCAAGCACGACTTTTTTGAGAGGGTCCCAGGTTAAATCTCGGGGTTTGCCAAAGTGCTACTGGGTATTTCCATCGGGGTTATTTCTGTAGAAATCTGGAGTCTGGCCATAAGCTTGCCCTCTACGACTTGCTATTTCTTTTATTGCTGAATGTATTATTTTTTTTTACTTCGATCACGCCTGATAGAAAGCGATGGATAAGGTCTATGGGTATAAGGATGGAACGAGCATGCCCAGAAGATGCCTAAGGCACTGGAACTCCCACGCATCGACGAAACGCAGCAGGCTGCTTGACGCCAGACCGGGGTGGGAGGGTGATCGCAAACCAGGCGGGCGTTAGCCCTACCACCGCAAGGGAAGAATTCGCCAGTCAAATAAGGTGTTGGGTGTGACTGTCCAGGATGCGCCGAGCGCTCGGTTCAGTTGAGTAACTGGCGGAACAAACTGCTGGTGGATTCTTCGTGCATCCCATTATTATAGCATAGGAGAAGTCCTCCTATGCTATAAGAACAGAGGAAGCTCTGTGGACATGTAGGTGAACGTAGTCTACATAAGTACCTGTCCATACTTGACATACAGGGTTACTACTAACATTAAAGCTAAAGAGTTTTCTGTTTTTTTTTTGTTTGTTGTCGCGTTGTGAAGTCGCGGGAAGAAGCTAGTTTAAGGAATAATTATTTTCTTCCAACATCAACTTGAGACTTAAAAGAAAATACGGAGGAGATCTTAACCCAGTCGTGGAACAATACATCCTACCTAAAACAGTAGGCCAACTCATAGACGACGGGCTTTAATACTCGTATTGTATTCCTGAGTCGTAGTGTCGTAGTGATGCACGCTGTAGTTAATCTGTGGCACTGGGGCGGGTGCAGGCACCAGGTGATGTACTTCCACACTCGCTCATAGCTTACGTATAAATCATTTATCATGTACAGAGAGTAGTTTCACGTCATTGTTGTGTTTCTATGTTAGATCTGTCATAGAAGCGGTCTCGATGGAATCATTGGTGAACTTGGTACTCTATTTTGGTTTGCGATCGCCTAATATGACTTGGGAAGTGTACATGCATTGCTAATTCACAACCATCCGACAGGCTAGGGTATCGAAAATTCCACATTTCCTTAAAGCAAACAGCTGTCGGAAGAATAGCGGTCATCTATTTGATTAAGGGCTGATTTTTCAATCGACAGATCTATAATGATTTTTATTCGTAGAATAGAATTAACGTCTGACAGATTTTGCAAAAATTCAAAATTATTCCTTGAATAAAATTATATGGCGTTGGAAAAACCAGCCCTCAAACTGACGTAATTTTCGGGTTTTGGACTTGTGAACAGCGTATAAAGGACTCCTACGTTATCATTGATTGATGTTCGTTACGGTATGGTAGCGTATCGAACGGTTGAGAAATAGCTCTATGTTGTAAGTAGGTATGATTGCGGCATTATTTTGTAGGGTATTCCTTATCGCTCGTTTTATACTCTGCATACTTGGTGAATGAGAGCTGTATCATTTTGAATTTCAAGACACTTTTGTTACGTAGTACGCTAAAAAAAGGGAAAGGACATTCGGGTGTCCCACGACACCTCTCGGGTTTTTTTATTAGTTTTACTTTATTCTTGTTGCCAAATTTTAATGCTATTTTTTAATATTTTCTTAGGCTTTGTAAACTTATTGTTTTACTGGCTTCTGCTCGCGACTTCCGCTTACAACTTCTTGTTTCTCCGACCCACCTCGTTGCATCGCATCGCCTGTTTCGCTTTGCCTTCTTTCTGACTTTTTTTGCTCGGTTCCGAGCAAAACGTCCCCACTGCTGAAATATAGGCCTCCTCTCTGTGAGAAGGAAAGTAATCAGTGGAAAGTAATAGTGCTAACTACTTTCCACTGATTACTTTCCACGCGGGCCCAGTGCGGGTTGGTAGCTGTCACATGTCTTCGAATTTTTGGTTCTGACATGTTGGCTTCCTCACCGTTTTTGAGAACAATGACGAGGAGGTGATGCAATAAATTACACAAAGTAAAAGCGCCTGTCTGGGTTCGAATCCATGGCCTGCAATTCGTAAGTAGGGGCCGTTACCACTGCGCCACCACTACTCTCTAGTAAAGTGTTCCTGTGAGTTAAAAATCAATGTGCAAAAATAACTTACTATTCCTGTATGCAGCGCAGAACGTTTTGTCAGAGTCGAACCTGCTGTAGAAATCTGCATAAGTAATGAGGCAGGTCTGCTGGGCTATCACTTCCATCTGCAGTAGAATTTGATCTTCCCTCGGCACTCCTGAAATCTCGTATCCCCAGCCAACAGTCTGTGGAAAAACACATCAGTTCCTTAAGTTCTGAGTTGAGCTGCACAGGTCCACTCAATAAGTGTGGTTCTTTTCTCAAGAGACCATTTCTAATACCAATCTGCATGGTCTTCACATGATCTGACCAAGATTATGTCTGGACTTTAAAAGAGACTGACCTCTGAGTTTATTTCGGCCTTTCTTCTCAGAGTATTCAGATAGGAAACGCCGAGCCGAGCTCATCTGGTTTTAAAAATACGATTGACGTGTAAAAGTGTTTGTACAAACCTACTTACAGAAATAAAATCATTTATCGTTTACATTGTCAAAACGATTTATTTATTTAAATTGCACGTCAACAACAAAACTCAAACAAGGGCATGTAGCACATCAGTGGACTAAGAATAATGTTCCCGTCAATAACAGACATGAACAACATTTGCTTATTATATCACAGATGACGATGCACGATTTGTTCTGTTAGAAGAGTTTTCCATGTGGCTATATTTTTTTTGTAACAGTTTGGTGTTTGGAAGATGGCGGTGCGCGGTGTGATATACCTCCGTGTCTCGGAATGCACGTTAAGGGTGAAGCCAGATGAGCGTATTTTTTTGAGTTGTGAGTCGCGTAATTTCTGCTACATTCGGTTTCATACAAAAATCCTGTTTCGTTCACATGGCGACGCAAAATGAGTTATTGCTGTGTGTGTTGTTGAAATTACGCGACTCACAACTCAAAAAATTACGCTCGTCTGGCTTCACCCTAAGCTGTGGACCCTGCGCTACTTTAAATAGACTGGGTATCCAAACACTTGAAGCTCCTATTCGCACAGAAGTGAAAATATCGCGGCGGTATTTTATCGCGCACTGGATTTTGGAGATCAGTCTCTTGTTCAGGCCAAAGGCAGATAGGTTGGATCGGTTGGAGAGACTATTGAAAAATCCTAAATAAAAAGTCACAATTCGAGATTTGGCTCTCGCCTATTTCTTCCTCCAATAATGGACCAATTTACAAGATATTTCATAAACTGATTAAGAAGGATATAATTATACTGTGCCCTATGTTTTTCTTTTTCATTAATAGTTGTCAAATTTGTACACTAGGCCTCCGTTGACAAAGGTTTAAATCGGTATTTTTTGAGGGTTCTAATGCTTATAAAAATAATGTATCATCAAAAAGGAAAACATAGGGACATACAAGTAGGTACTTAACCTCTCTGCTCGACAAGATTTTGACATGTGACACATCAGCTGATTCGACGGGATGTTGCGAATTACGTCATGATTTTCCGGAATTTACATTAACTTTCAACATTAGAATTTATTAAGAAAAATGAGTTACCGCGCCTATTTTGTACAATAAGTTTGTGGCAAATATCTTTAACTATATGCTGAGATCAGTCAAACTGCGTCATTCTACTGCGAAAGTTGTATACAATAAATATTACTACACCCATCCAAAAGGTAGGCACCTTAAAATCGCTGAAAATATGTAAGTACATAAACCACCTAATCTCTTGATGAAATATGGAAAGGGAAAAATATAGATATTGTCTTTCTCTCTGCATTCTTACTTTTACCATTTTTCATACATAAACTACACAAAAAACATGATCAAATCTTGATAAAAATGACAAAAAATTGTGTTGCAACATTTCAGACACTTCTTAGTGCTGACCATCCACCCAATTTTCTTATTTCGATTTAAAAATGTCATAAAGCCTAATCGATTATCGAATTTTAAAAAATAATTTAGAAACTGAATAAAAACTCTTTGGTATATTTTTCATGATTTTTTTTTATATACATATATAATCATTTTAATAAGTACATACACGTACAGTATGGATAGGGGTGTAACTTTTTATGGTTCCCTACGTCCGAATAAAACAACGGAACCCGTAAAGGATCACTCGTGTGTCTGTCTGTAGGTCTGTTACAACCGATTTGTTTCGAATCTACTGGACCGATTAAGTTAAAATTTGGTACACATATAAATTTCTGTGACACAAACACGGACGTGTGATATAAATAAATTAATTTTCAAAATGGGGTCACATTAGAAAATTTAAAAGCTTTGCTTACTGTAAGTACCGTGTGATATATCAATTGTGTACATATCAAATGTATACAATATATTTTAATAATAACAAAAAAAAGTTATTTATTATTTTATTAAGAAAATAGAAACCTCTGAAATCACTGAGCCTTAAATAAAATAAAAAAATAACAAAATATAGTTCTGTGATTACCTATAGATTCCAGGAGATCCTATTAGAAGTCTGGTCTCGAAATAAAATAGCAAATCTCTCAATATACTGCGTACACAACGTACTACGTACGTACGTAATATATACTTACCTACATTTGGTCATAGTCAAAACATGTTCAGGATGGTATATTCAGTTTAAAGTTGGTATTTTTTAATGTTATGCCTAAAACACCTTTATAAAAATAAGATTTTTGGCATTTTCAATATCAAGTAGCAGCCAAGGGGGTTACGAGTAATTGCAGACTTTCGCTGTAATAGTAAGAAATGCTCAAGATGTTATTCCCCATAAGAAAACAGTACATTTCTTTTCTGGCACTTAAATTTTTGGGTACGTTATGAACTTATGAATGACAAGTTTATGAAATACAAACCTATTTTTGCAGTCGATCAAATTAAATGATGTGCATGCATTATGAATGCGTAAATATTCAACCCAACTACGGAACCTTTTACTGTGCGTGGTCCGACATAAACATGGCCAGTTTTTTTTTTAATTACGTTGGGAAACTACGACAAAAAAAAGCTATTTCTATTACTCAAGTAAACTAATAGAAACAAAAACTACCAAGCTCATACAACTAACAACACATATACCTACCTAGGTATTAAAATGTAAAGTGATTGCCGAATACCCAATTTATACAATTAATTTATCATCATTCCCAAACTTGCTCAGCCTACCTAAAAATGTATACTGGGCTTTCTGTAGCAAACTATTACAAAGTATCAAAAATAAATAATTGTACAATAAATAAAAACAATTTGAAACGGCGAGCGCATTCCGAAGATAAATTCAAATTTAGAAACAATTCGGAGCGAAATTCAATAAATGACTATCGTCAAAGGTCCTCCGTTATTAACTCGGTTTCAATATAAGGTCCAAGAAACTATTAAAATTACATTAGAAAAGCATAAATCATTAGTAGAAACAATGCTTATTGCTTAAAATAATTTTATTTAAATTTTTGAGTATCGATTTCCGACATTCGACATATTAATTCCCCGAGACAATCGAAATTAAAAAAAAAATCGTTTAGCATAATCGCTTTCGCACATCATTACGATAAAAAAAAAAACAATAAGAACGGCGATTATGAACACAAATTGAGTAGTGGTAATGAATAATAAGTATTATTTGACCTGTGTTTCACTATTACGTTGAAATTAGCATTTTCAATAATATTTGTTACATTTTAAATCTTATCGTATGTGTGTGTGTGACATTTGTAAAAAGTAAAAATGTAAACACGCCCGATTGGCGCGAAACTTCGACATTAAATATCAAAAAACTTCATTACCACTACTTATTTAACTTGAACAATGGATGAATTCGTCAAATAATTAAATGATGTATTATTTACTGCCCCTGTGGTGGGGTTTGGATGTTTGAAATGCCCAATTTTGATGTTTTTTAGCCTCGACCACCACTGTCATCAAAATGGCGATGATCGCATTTACAGACTTGAATTTAATAAAGGTAAATTAATAAGCTTTCGCGCTAATTAAGAAATATTTAATGGCGTTAACATATGAGTTTTTATCCAACTCTCTTAATTAACGCACATTCATAAGATTTGATGGGTAGCATAATAAATATTTACATAATCAATGTAGGGTGTCGTATGTCGTAATTCTTGGGTCCAATGGGACCCAGTACCGAGCCGGCGGAGGTTCGTGTGTTCGGGTCCATTCGGGGGCACTTCCGAACTATACGGTTAATATTTATTATTCTGTTAAAAATCATTGCTTTATGGTCATTAACCAGAAAGAAAACAGGCGTTTCTATGGACAAAATACCACCCGCATTTCGCCGAGCATTTAGAATTCAAAAGAGCACATCCCGACGCGTCTAAAAAACACTCTGTTCGATTTTCAACTCTCGGCGCTAAGCAGTGCGTTGAAAATCCAGTGCACGAAAAAAAATCACCCTGGAAAAAACGCGCCCATGCGATCCTGGGCCAATGCTTAAGAGAAATTCATATACTTACGGAACCCATCTCCCCAACGACATTCTGGAGATCAGTCTCTTGTTCAGGCCAAAGACAGATAGGTTGGATCTTGTTGGTGAAAGTGATGGAATCTCGAAGCGTCAAGATCGCCAGGTCTGTTCTGTAGATCGTCGGGTCGTAATCTGGGTAGATTAGGATTCTGTACACCTGGAAGAAGGAGAAAATAATAGCACTAATTAATACTTTTACTGTATAGTGTATAGAGAGATCTGCCAACCCGAACTGGGCCCGCGTGGCAGATACAGCCCACTACCTTTCGAAGAGATATAATGTTCCCACTGCTGGGACACAGGCTTGCCGGTGTGCTATCAGTGGGAATATTATAGGCTGATTATGCACTGTACGTAAGAAATACTCAGCTATTTTAATAAATGGATAGAGAGATCTGCCAACCCGAACTGGGCCCGCGTGGCAGATACAGCCCACTACCTTTCGAAGAGATATAATGTTCCCACTGCTGGGACACAGGCTTGCCGGTGTGCTATCAGTGGGAATATTATAGGCTGATTATGCACTGTACGTAAGAAATACTCAGCTATTTTAATAAATGGATGTAGAAACAAGAATAGAATTATAATAGTCCCCCATACCATCACAAAGAGAAGCACACATGTATGTTGTCACACGTCTTCGAATGTTTTGTTCTAGGACATGACGGTTTCCTCACGATATTTTCCTTCACCGTTTTAAGTGCAGTGGTGAAGAAATTAAATACACAAAGTAAAGTACCTGCCTGGGTTCGAACTCACTCGTAGTCGGGGCTAGTCGGGAACAACTATTACTATGGGACTAAACCTGAAATCGCGAAAAAAGAATCAGCTGTTTCCTAAATTTATGTTCGTTCGCATAACTCGTCAAAATGTGGGAAGCAGCTGATTATTTTTTCGCAATTGCATGTTCGGTCCCGTTTTAAAAGTTGTTCATAATGATAAGTACAATGACCCCTTAAGAGGTTATCCATTAATTACGGAACACCCTGTATACAACGTCCCGACATCAATCGTCGGGCAGTTGCCCGCCAGACGCAACACCCGTCTAGCCAAAGGATCCTTACTTTTCTTTGGAGGATGAGTGAACTTTACACCCTGTTCGTTCTACCTCTATAAAGTAAACATTGTTTATATCATACAGGCCAGCACGCAAGCACGATAGAGAGGCGGAGGCTCCCAATGACGATGTAATATTTATAACTTTTGTGCCTACTAAAGTTCCTATATTATAGTCGAGCAGAGAGAAAAACAATGTTCTGTCGTTTTAAAGTGTCTGGCCTGTCGCATATGTACGTACTCAATAGCCATTTTAAAATTATATCTAAATCAAAACCAACTCCACCTTAGTCAACATTAACCGTCAGTTGAACTCAAAGCGTCAAAAACAAAACTCTAATTGACTTTAAACACTAAAACTATAGGGATACTCGAAAAGTCGGGATCTGTCACCCAATAATTAGTAATGTATACGATCAAAGTTCTTTCAATCAATTAAACTAGGCGTTTGAGCCAGTTTTGACTCTGGTCGGAAACGGACAAAGGGTGCTAATCCATTTTACGTAAATCAGATTGAGTGACCAGAAAAAAAGAGTGACCTCTATGTTTCTTTCGGTATTTCTTCTCAATGCCAGAGCCATCTAGTTTTTAAATATTGACCAACAAAATATTGATGTGTCGTAAAAGTTCTTCTAACGGACAAAAAAAAAAAAAAAACTTTATTCGTGGAATAATTTTGAAATTTATTTCATACAAAAACTGTCTTACGAGAATTTTATTCCTCAATTAAAAGTTATCTGGCGATGGAAAAATCTACCCTAAATTTCATTGCAGATTGTAATCACCAGAAGGAACATGACTAAGGAAACAATTCATCTGAATTTTTTTTACGAAATGCACGTCAAATGGTAACTTCACACGAACAAGAGAGGTGTCAATTCATAGTGATATGTGGATCCCATTCTCATTTTAATCACATTCTTTTTTTACTAATTGTGTTATAGTTTAACGTTGGTTTATGGATAGGTCATCAGTTTGTGTTTCGTTGAGTGTAAATTGGTTCGCATGTAGGTATATGATTAAAAAATTTTCTCTAAGTAAGTAGGGTGAAGCAAAAGTGGGCCGAACACGTCCCACGAATACACACGAAGAGATGGGCAAATATCGTCACTCACTGGACGCCTGAGAGAGGACATCGCCGTCGAGGTAGATCACGGCGAAGGTGTGCTGATCGGGTAACGTTTACAGGGCCAACATGCCGCCAGCCTCTTGGGTACATTACCAGTCGACAGTGATGCATATGAATTTTTCGGCGCTTTTTAGTTTGAAAATAGTTTTAGTTAAGTTAGGATAAAACTTTATTATTTTTATTAATTAATTAGATATTAGTTGATATATTAATAGTTCAATGCAATTTCTCCACCATTCGCTTTTATAACTAACTAGTTGCGCCCTGCGGTTTCACTCGTATAAGTCTCGATGCCGTCAGAAAAACGGGATAAAAATTCTTTTTCCTATTCCAGGTCATGGTGTACCCATGTGCCAAATTTTACAGAAATCCGTTCAGCCGTATTAACGTGATAACGTAACAAACAAACATACAAAAATCAAATCTTTTCTCTTTATAATATTAATTTAGAAAATAAAACTGTACTTACAAACTTAAGGTCGACTCCTTCCACAGTGGTCCTAAGGTTGTGCTTCCCCAGGATAACCAGCAGAGTGTCCATATTGACGGGCCTGGCAGATGATTTCCTGGCCACGCAGTGCGCTGCCGTGATGAGGTGGCGTTTGGACACCAGGGTGCCTCCGCAAACGTATTTGTAGTGTAACTCTACTGAATTCTGGGAAAAGACGAAGAGTAATTATGAAACAAAGATAGAAAGGAAATATGTTATTCGTAGGAACTGGAAAACGTGGAGCTAGTTGTCATAAATAAGAAACGAAGAGGGAATAGTATAATCAGCCTTTAATGTTCCCACTGCTGGGACACAGGCCTCCTCTTTTCGAGAGGGAGTAGGCTGTAATCTACCACGCGGGCCCAGTGCGGGTTGGTAGATGTTACATGTCTTCGAATTTTTGGTTCTGGAACATGCCAGTTTCCTCACGATGTTTTCTTTCACCATTTTGAGAGCAGTGGTGATGAAATTATTTACACAAAGGGAAGCGCCTGCCTGTATTCGAACCCAAGACCGTAAGTCGGGGCCGTTACTGCTGCTCACTGGGCCACCACTGCTCAAAAAGCTGAAGAGGGAATAAATAGACGGTTACTGATTTGAGAATTTAATGTTAAGAATATGTCAAACTTTACTTTGCATTCTCTTGGGTAAATTACCAGTCAACAGTGCGCAGGAATTTTTCAACGCCATTTTTTTTTTAACTTTTAGTTCAATCTGAAACATCGAATAACAATGTGCTTATCCATTGCCTTATTCAATCACGACACGTACGAAGCAAAACTTATTATACGGACGTGCTATATAACGCACCGGTTGGTGGAATCAACGCCATAAAAGAGTATTATTGTTTTTGCATACATGACCATCTGCGCACATATTTTAAGTATAATTTACTTTTTAGGTTGGGCTAGACATACCTAATCAAAGAGAATTTGATTATACGGCTGGAGGCTTAGATTATGTATTAATAGATTTAGAAAATAATGGGCATTGTTCATATTTTTTTTAATGTTGTACTTGAAAAACCATTTCGAGGAATAGCGTTACTAATCATTATGGACTAATTAGTTTACGAAAAATATTAATATTTATTGATATTTTTGATAAAATACGATTGACCTTCTGTGCCCTTCAAATTACGTCACCTGCGACCGTACAGTTTAGTATCGTTACCTCAAAAATAAAATAAAAAGTAAGTGGCAAGTATTGTCTACAATCCGTCAGTGTCAAGTGTAAAATTATAATATAATGTCAAAAATATATTAAATTTAAACATTCCGACTTGCCTCTTATTCATCTCGTTTATAAATCTGATTACATTGTTTCAACAATCGACAATATTTAATATATCGGAAGAGCTATGGAATACAAAAAAAAATTATAGATTGATACTTTGACACTTTAACAGGTGTCATAAGGATGACGTTGTGTTGACAGATTTAATTTTTTTATTACTAGTGAGGCAACAGCACTTAATCTTTAGTGAAACTGATGACGTAACCTACCTTAAAAAATTTAAATATTAAAAAAAAAATAACTATTGAGCCAATCATCAAAATATTCAAATTAGTCTCTCAAAATGCTCTAAATTTTCAAAAAATTAAATGAAATCTAATGGTTAGGAATTTTGGACAATCCCCATTGATCAAATAAATACATATATTACTTTATTTGTGTTTATGTATGCCTACCTATATGGTTTTGAAACAACCTTGAATGCCAGTGCGATTACACAATAATCGAAAATAATAATAAATATTTTAGTCGATGAATGAGTTTTAATAGGAACACATACAAAACTTTTTGAGCAAAACAATAGTCATCAACTCAACCTTTCGCAGTCCACTGCTGGACATATGCCTCTCCCAGACTGCGCCGCAAGACCCTGTCCTCCGCTGTTCGCATCCAGTCTACCCCAGCCACTTTCTTTGGGTCGTCCGTCCATCTAGCTGGGGGGCGTCCCACACTACGCGAGTGATAGTTTAAAATGTTATTTTTAAATAACCTCTAACACATTTGCGCTGGACCTGGGTTTTTTGAAGTGAAAACTTCTGTAGGCGCGTTGAACATTTTTTGAGATGGGAAAAAACCATGGAACTCACGCCACTGCTACCGTAACCGACAACGCTTCGGATGTGTTCGGCTGTCCTCGGGATCTACTCTGTTTTAATGTATATCCGATATGTCAGTGAGTGATGGCAAAGTATTCTGTTTGTGTTTTGTTATCAATTCTATCGGCACTCCCGGAGTACAAAGTTTTTTTTTTTGTTTTGGTTTTGGGCCATCTTCTTTGTTTTTTAATAATACACGAAAAAATTCAACGCTAGTGGTTTTATGATCATTTGCTGAATTCATGGTTTTGCGCTTCGATGTCCCTGCCACCCTGTATAAAAAGTGCTACAGACCTGCTGCTGATAAAGAGCTGTTAGCCAGGGCCACTGTCCTTCCAATGTCCTCGTTGATTGGTGATTTTGAGCTATTCCCTTGTTTAGCAATACCTTTCCACACGTGGGCTGAAAATACAGAAAAAATCATTAAACTTTATCTCCTTACAACAAAAAAAAACGCTCAAGTGCGTGTCGTACTACGCACGATGAAGGGTTCTGTAGTTGGAATGAATTTATCCAGAAACAAAGTTAAGTTACGTCACGGTCAATTCTCCAACTGCAGATGTGAATATTTAATTGCAAAAAAACTATGTACAAATTCGATTCTTTACTTGTGTTGTGCGACCTTGTTTCTCGCCAAATTTCATGATTCTAGGACAACGGGATGATTTATTTGCGAGTATAAAAAATGGCCGTATTTTTTATTGCTTTGACTTTGAATCTTTATTTTTTTCGACCTCCAAGGGACCATATTTGACCATATTTGATATTAATTTCAACTTGGTACCTTCACGCGTTCCTAAGGAAAACGACGAAATTTTCTCCTTTTGAGGTCCCTACCTAGGGATCCCTAAAAATACAGCATTACGTATGTGATGTATTTCGATAGGGTGCACTGAGTATGACTTTATTTGTTACGTCAGTCGCTACGAGTACATGTAAAATTATGGTATTCAACTGCATCAGGTTAAACTCAAATGGTTTTTGTTGCCAAAAAATAAGTCGGATTTTCATAATTTTTTTAGGAATATCAGGATAAAAATCTATCTCTATCTATCCTATGTCCTTTCCCGGGACTCAAACTATCACTATACCAAATTTCATCTAAATCGGTTCAGCTGTTTAAGCGTGAAGAGGTAATAGACAGACAGACAGACACTTTAGCATTGAGTATTGAAGTAATAATAAATTTGGTTACCTACCTCGGCTATGTTCTGAGGTCCAAAGTTGGGTATATAAAAGACGGGTAACCCACCTCTGTAATACTCTGCCTGCCTGAAAATATTATAAAAATTAATAAATAAATAAAAAATAATCTTTATTTCGGATAAGCAACATCCATATGGGTTATTAAACAAAAATATAACTTATACCTATTTTAGTAAACTTATTATCTATTTGGACTGTTCGAAATACATCTTCGAACAACAACAACAACTTGGTAAACTTAATCAGGGTCAGTTTTTTCCAACAGGGGTTTTCGCTATGGTAGATATAATGTCACCGCCAGCTACCTTAATCAGCCTTTTAGTTAACTGCCTAGCCTTTTAACTAAACGGCGCCGTTCAACTAGTGACCTGAATGATATTCAGCCATTCAATCAAACAGCTAGGCTAATGACTTGGATCGCTAAAGTTTAACCGCAGGTTTAACTACATACTTGCCTAGCCCAGACATTTCAATTGACGATTGATTGATTGGTGATTGACATAAAGCGGCAGGTTGTTTACCTATTGTATGTTTATTAACAAGTTCGGCAACAAAAACTGAGCTGTAAAGTAAGTAAAAATGAGTCATAACAATTAATATTTAAATAAACAATTACTTACTATCTTCACATGTTTCATCTTTTTTATTTCGTCACATGGTCCCCTTTTGTATAAACGGCCTAAGCCAATTAATTAAATGTTGTATTAGACGAATTGGCGGAATATCATTCAGGCCGCTAGTTGAACGGCGCCGCGCCACCCGCCGTTTAGTTTAAAGGCGAGGCAGTTTACTAAACGGCTAATTAAACCAGTTGGCTGCGACAGATATATTAAGCATGACATAGGACAATTTGATGTAGGTAGGTACCTAATAGATTGATCTACAGAGTATTTCAGGCCAACTTGTCTTTTTATTAAGGCTAACTTCAATAATATCTAAACAATTTTAGCCAGTCTAATCATCGCGTCGCTGACGCTAAAAGATGGCGAGATGACATGCACTGCGACGGCTCATTCGAGGTTGCGCGGAAAAAGAGTTCCTTGAAAGATTTGGGGAAGGGCTTTAGCCATAGTAACTTACCGGTCAAAGAATAAAACAATAAGCAAGTTAGAAATCGATGAAAGACCATAGTATTAATAAGATCTAATGTTGGGCCTTTGTTTTACCTTTCAGAGGTTATTTTAAGATGTTCTTGTAAAACCAGTTTATCAGCACATTTTCAAATTAGACACAATATTTTACGTGTTGTCTTTAGACCGTTTACGACGTCCGGCATTTCATACAGACTTTCAAGCCCTTGATTTTCGAAATGAATAAACCGATTTTTATGAAACTTCGTACGCATAAGCAGTATACAAAGGTTTAAAAAGTTAATTAAGCACATTTTCGAAAAATAGTGTCACAGCCACATTCGACCGATTTTAAATTTTCTATAGAAACAGAGATTTCCATTTATCTTTATCCTGCATAAGCGTATGACGTTTCATCAAAATCGGTTCATTCATTTCGAAAAACAAGGGCTTGAAAGTTTGTATGAAATGTCGTACGTTGTAACAAATCACAACCGGATCGGGGCGCAGCATAAGTATCAATACAAAAAGTGCGGTGCGGAACGCCTGTAGTGTGCGAAGGTTCAGACAAAATGGAATTTTTGCAATGCAGTGAGGCTAAAGGGGCAATTCTCTTAATATAAGGAACGTTCACAGTCTGATCTCACTGTCAATCTATCAAAAATACCTCCAGTTTCCCCACACATTTTTGACAAGTTTTTGTCGCCACATTTGTTTGTCGTCGAGACGAGACTGCGACTAGATTTTGAACGTTTTAAATTACGAGAATTGGCCTTTAGATCTGCCTCAGACTTCAAACTACTAGGTAGTAGTTAATTTTAACTTTAATTGCAAAACAGCTATAGGTACAGCTGTTTTGCAATTAAAGTGATTTTATTAGCTAAAGAATATCTTTTTTATAAGTTTTATTTATTTAATGATTCCGGCAAAACACAAAGTATATTAATCAAGAATAATTGTAAAAAAGTCCTATGGAAATAATTCAGTTCTTACTTTGAGTTGCCTTCTTCAATCTTATTCGGGGCTGGAATTGGTACTTCTGAGGTCGTCTGGAATCCGTCAAATGATAAGCTGCTTCCGTCTATGCTCTTTATTCTTCCACCATTTGTGGGGCTGAAAATAAGACATAAACATTACACCAGACATCAGTAAATTTTGACCGCTTAGAGATTACGAATCCTAAACCAGATAAGAATTTTCGAACTCCTAACTTAGAGATAGCAGAAAGCGATTAGGCCGGCCATTGTATATTTTGTAGTGTTCCATCAATTTTTTTGTTATGTATTTTTTTTGTTTACAATAAAGTATATCATCATCTGCCTAGCTTTTTCCCAACTACGTTGGGGTCGGCTTCCAGTCAATAAAGTATATATAAACAACAAAGAAAATTTTTAAAACTCCAACGTCGAGAAATTATACTACTAAAACGTGGATTTTAGTGAGCTGGCAACAGTATTCTTAGAATGTATCCTTGTAAAAAAGTTATACTTACTATCTCGACGTATCAACGCCTGATTGAATTACCATTCCATTTCTAAGTGGTTCAACCCTAGGCTGGTAACTGTTTTGTAGTGGTCTTATGTATAACGGCTTATCTTTAGGTTGGTTAAGATTTTGAGTAGACTCTGCTCGGTTGATTGATATATTCGCATAAGGTTGGTTCTGAAGTCCACTGTCGGTGACTCTTTGTTCGTTTCCGGACCATCCGTAAGAGATACTTTCAATTCCACTCGGCGTCTTTACTGCTGCTTCCGTGGCATTTTCCGGAATTTTGGACCAATATTTTGTATTTCCTACTTGTTTAACTTCAATTTGAAAGTTATTTGGTCTAGTTGCTTTCGAGCTAACGTTTTGGTTGGGTGCTAAATTTAACCAAACCGGAGTCGCGGTTCTGTTTCTATCTGTAGTCTGTAAGTCAGGAAAACTCTGGACCTGGCCTGACACGGAATTAGTTTCTGTTGTGCGCGACGTGCTGTCAGCTTGCGTATAGAACCAATTTGGAGTTTGGTTAGGTTTTAATGTAGGAGCCGTTTGTTGCCAATATTGCATCTGCTGAGTACGTGATGTTGATTGTGCTTCCGTCAAATACTGAGTCGTAGTTATCTGCGGGTTCTCTGTTTGATACCAATATGGAGTCCTTATAGTCGTTGTTACTGTGGGACTCGCAGTAGTTGAAGTAGTCACCTTAGGTCTTACTTCTCCGTTGCCAGCGGCAACCCTAACAGGTACCTCACTTTCTACTACTTGAGGTTTAACTTTACAAATCTCTTTTCCGTTAAACCTTATGGCCTTCAGCTTTGGAGGGGTAACAGTGTCATTATATTGGATAAAGAAACGTACGGGCTGCGGTTTGTCAGGGGTGATCACCATATTAGTATTTTCGATTTTAAAATCTATGTTGTCTTTAGTCGTTACCTCTCCCAGCCAGTTCTGAAATATCAACAAAGTTTCTTCACCGTGTAACGATTCGTATCTTCGAAGAATAATTATAGTGGTTTCCACTGTTGGGACACAGGCCTCCTCTCGGTGAGAAGGACTTGGCCATTATCCACCGTTTTGAGAGCTCAATGCTCTCAAAACGGTGGATAATGGCCATGAAATACATTAACACAAAGTAAAGCGCCTGTCTGGGTTCGAATCTACGACCTACAAGTCGTAAGTCCACCACCGCTGCATTTCGAATGCTAGATATAAAAGTACTTTAGGTACAGCATTCTGTAGTGAGACCTAGTAAAACTATCATTGCTTATCTTTAGCCGAACAATTTTTTTTTTTAATTAAAATTAAAAACAAATTAACGAAATTAAATACAAATACGGTAAGGAAGAGACATAAGGTATAACTGAACTTACCCCAAGAATGTTAGCCTTGTTTTCAAGCACGATGTTCAGCCACAACGCATAGAGAGGGGTGTCAGTGGTTAAGTTGACGGTTCCATACCATCTGTTACCCTTTGTCGCCAACGGTTCGTACAAAAACACGTTGGGGCATGGCGATACGAAGTCAGATACTAGGGCGGTCTGAGCAGACGACTGTGCAGCCAGCATAAGAGCCAAGAAAGAGCTCAAAGCTCTAATCTGCGAAATAGTTTTGGTGTCAAGTTCTTCGTAATCACTATACGGAGGAATGAGACTGGAAAATCCATTTCCTTGCATGATGTTACTCGTTTGGTGTCTTAAAACAACTGCCGGCGGTTTCGGCAGTACAATAATAGTAAATAACAAAGGGCTACAACTTTATTGTTCTTCAATAATGGCTTTTAAACTGACGTAATGAATGAAAACTATAATTCTCTAGTAAACATCTTATTATGATTTGTATGCGTTAGTTTCTAGCATTATTAAGCGAAAGTAAACACGATGTTTTTATGACGTTATTCGATGTCGAGGCAGGCTGTTTATACATCATCTTTCAAGACTAAGGTCTTCAACCAATGCGTTCTGCCCGTCATGATATACGGTGCTGAAATGTGGACACTGACGGTCGGGCTAGTCCACAGATTCAAGGTCGCTCAGCGCGCTCTGGAGCGAGCTATGTTCGGAGTCCCTTGAATGAAAGGATAAAATCAGGAATGAAATTATCCGGAAAAGAACAGGAGTTACCGACATAGCTTGCAGAGTAAGCAAACCGAAGTGGCAGTGGGCTGGCTACGTCTGTCAAACGACCGATGGCCGGTGGAACAGACGAGTTCTGGAGTGGAGACCGCGTATCGACAATCGTAGTGTGGGGACGCCCCCCAGCAAGATGGACGGATGACCTAAAGAAGGTGGCTGGAGTTGACTGGATGCGGAAGGCGGAGGGCAGGGTGTTGTGGCGTAGTTTGGGGGAGGCCTATGTCCAGCAGTGGACTGCGATAGGCTGAGTTGATTGATTAGTAAGAAGAGTGGGGCACGTCTTGGATGGCACTATCTTGATCACTACAGTTGCTTACTGTCGATTACCTAAATAACTGGCGGCGGTTTTTGACCACAAAATACAGGTGTTCTTAAGATTTTCCTTAATCAAAATTCAGTTTGGTCTAAGATTTACTTAGACAAAAAAGTTGATAGTCAGGTTTTGAATCAAGTGCAATATATGAATTGACGAAACAGCTCATTCATGTTCAACCGCAGCCAGTAGCGGTCTACCACTTTTCAGTGGTCCACCGCCAGTGACCGCGATGGTACCTACATCTAGATTCCTATCATCATTCTCCTGCCCTGATCCCAATTTATTGCATGTCTTTTTCTTCCATACTTCTCTATTAGTCATCATCTCGGTAGTCACCCCCTTTCTAACCATATCATCATTCACACTGTCCGTCCATTGGTTTTTTTTTCTTTCCCTACTCTTATAGCCATCGACATTCAAACTCAAAACATTCCTCGCCACATTTTCATTATTCCTCCGTATCATATCATATCCCCATACATGTACCCACAATCCTATAAAGTCAAGTATTCTACTACCACAGATTAATTTGCCAAATATGGTGCATTAGGTTTTTAAGAGTTGATGACGTTAGAAACAAAATGACGTAAGACTGAGGAAGTATCTGTCACAAAATTAATTAATTGTCTACAAGCCCCTGCAGTGGGACAACACAGATTTTAACCCCCTGTCATTTTTATCCGTGTGTTGTAGGTATACAACGTGTTTTTGTATATACCATAACTGTAGGGTTATATTGAGTAAAAATAATACAAAAAATGTCATAAAATATGTGGTCCAAAAATGCAGTTTTGAAGATATCATGTATCTAAGATTCATTGATAAATACGAGTAACTAATTTTCATTCAAAACAATCATAAAATGCGACGTAGTTTCACATAACGGTGTTTTACATTCATAAATTTGACTTTGTCGAAGTATTTTGTACGTAAAATGAAAACAAAAAAAAAAATATAATTGAAAAATAATTCATAAGCCAGTTGATTCTATACATATAGAGAATACATTGACATAGGGGGGTTAAAATTGATAAAAAATCCATACTAATATTATAAATTCGAAAGTTACTCTGTCTGTCTGTCTGTCTGTCTGTATGTTACCTTTTCACGCCTAAACCACTGAACGGATTTTGATAAAATTTGGCAGAGGGATAGATTGCATCCCGGGGAAGGACATAGGATAGTTTTTATCGACATACCTCGCGAGCGAAGCCGCGGGCGGAAGCTAGTATGTAATAAGCTGAACCAATTTTCATACATTAAGGCCTGAGTTCACCAACATTCTAACCATCGGTTAGGTATTTAAACAGTTGATTTCCTTAGGAAATTTGACATAAATCAACTGTTTAAATACCTAACCGATGGTTAGAATGTTGGTGAACTTTGACATAAACATGTTAAGGAGAGAGAACTGTAGGTGGATCATCATTACTAACCGCATATCATGGACTAGTTGCATCGATACGATGATGTCGATGAAGATGTACGGCATAATTTTTTGGGGTAATGCAACTGGGAAAAAACTGGATTTATCGCACAAAAATGATGTATCCAAACCATCTGTAATCTACACAAGACTGACCTCATTTAAAAACTTAATAAGTTTACGAAACTACCCTTTTTGTCAGGCGCAACGTGTCTAAATTTTCACAAGTAAATAGCCTGCGCAGAGCCGGTATGCTACATTTGGTTCCAAACACAACTGCATTGTTTCGGAAAAGCTATTCACAATGGCTCCAAAGGTTTATAATAAGCTAATACCAAATTGTATCAAATCAGCAGACAATATTAATGAATTTAAAAAGAAGTTATTTCTATTTCTGATCGATAAGACATAATTGTTCTGTTAAGGAATTCCATGAAGACCGAATATTATGTGTAATTGGCTGTGAATGCTTGCTTGTTAAAATAATGGGAATATATTATGGTATATTATGTTGACTGATATTCTATGTAATCTAATGCTTTAATCTGACAATAGCTGTGCCCCGTGGTTTCACCCGCATATGTTTCCTACGTTTTTATCCTACGTCCTTTCCCGGGACTCAAACTATCTCTATACCCATCTAAATCGTTTCAGTGATTTAAGCGTGAAGACGTAAAAGACAGACACACTTTCGCATTTATAATATCAGTGTGGATTTCCTGCTATTTTAATTGTAATCATGATTAATTTTTTATATTATAAATTTTTTTTGTACACCACCAAGTGGTAGGGCATAGAGGTCATAATATACTTGACTGTAATACCCATTGTAACCTATGTTCACAAATAAATGAATTGAATTGAATTCTTTGATAACTATGGTCTCACTCATTCCTTTTTTTTTTGTTAGAGTTATGAGATATAAAAATAAGACGTATTCCACATTGGGCAACCGCTTTAATGGCACCTGAGTGAATGTGCCGCTGTGGGCAGGAATACGTCAGAAATAATACTTGTTCAGGTATAAAACATTAGTCAGACAGGGGCCATACCGAACCCTTCCACAGTTATTGATAACCAGTCCATCTTAGCCACTCAAACCCATAAGCCAATTTTTATTTTTGTTTACATATCCTGCAGCAATAGTCATTGTACCAACCGGGGGTTGTCCTAGGATGCGCTTGCACAGTGCATACAGGGTTAATCGTCAGTTTTTCCTTCATTTCCTTTACTTATAGAGTCTCACGGGCCTCCAGCTTCTGCCCGTCGTATTGCTAAAGTCCCGAGATATGCGAAAAGCTTAATAAAAATATTATAATAATAATGCTAGTTCACGCTAATCATAATCAGCCTTTATTGTTCCTCTCTGGGAAAAGGAGAGGGCCGTATTCGACCACGCGGGCCCAGTGCGGGCTGGTATAAGTCCACGCTAGATAATGGTTTGTTATGATGAAGACTAAAATAAGTAGGTCAGCATTACAATATACAGTAAGTTGCCTACTTCACTAAGCCATTCGATATACAAAATCATCAAATTCCAAAGTTGCAGCTCTGCACCAAGACGCTATTAAAATTCATTGCTTTTCTATCTAACCTCTTAAGTTTGACATCCCTACCTTTATGACGAACTTGTTTCTAATAAATTAATAAATAAAGAATATATTTTTAACATATCACAAACCGGTCCACAATTGATGTGATCTTGACTTAATATAGGTATTCTAATCACCACACTTGTCTACAATATATCACCACATAGCCAATGTAACCATCACAAAAATAATTACCAAAAATCTCCATTCTTACCATTTTGAAAAAAACAATTTTTATTTAAAAAAGGAACCGTTGGTTGTATTTTAAAACACAATCGGCGCTTGCGCCTGATTTCGCAAGAATGACAATCATAAAAAGGAATAATAATACTGCGAAGTTCAAGTTTGAGTCGAAGAGGAAGAAAAATACATCCTTATGTGGGAAAGAGACAAATATATGTTGTGATTTATCAAATCAACGAAGATGTAAACTGGTTTTTTTTTATAATCAAACCATGACAGAGGTTATGGCATTTTAATAAAGCTGTTTTTGTTTTGATCATGTTTTGCATCATTTAATTCCACGAAAAGCGAATAAAAAAGTAGCGTAGCTGCCGAATACATAACACACGTTCTTACCTACAATAAACCTAGTCTATTTATTTATATATATAACAATTGCATGCTGCACTTACAGTAAACACCAAAGCTGAAAAATGTCATCAATTCTGTCTTTGTCACCTCTGACCTAGACCAGAGTCAAGAGCGAAACCATTTCAAAAACAAAAAAAGCGCACAGCAAGCCAACAACATCACAACAACACACATCATCGTTATCGTCATTTAGCACAACATAATCAGCCGTTAATCATCATGTTCCGACTGGTTGGCCAGGTTGGGACACAGGCCTCCTCTCAGTGAGAGGGAGCGGGCCTGTGCGGGTTGGTACTGGTAGGTAGATGTCACAATTTCTTTGATTTTTTTTTATCTAGAGAAGGCCGGTTTCTTCACGATGTTTTCCATCATCGTTTTTAGACTAGTGGTCATGAAATAATTTACACAAAGTAAAGTAAAAACCTCCCTAGGTTCTAAACTACGAACCTATGACCTACAAATCATAAGTCGCGGGCATACTGCTATAATGTTCCCACTGCTGGGACACAGGCCTCCTCTCTGTGAGAGAGAGTAAGCCGTAATCCACCACGTGGGCCCAGTGCGGGTTAGTGGATCTTTGGCTCTAGAGCCAAAGATCCGCCATGTCCTAGGACATGGCGGTTTCCTCACGATGTAAATTCCTACACTTTATCTCCTCTATTCAGTTACTGCACTTAGAACATATCAACGACTCACTCCAGCTGATTGATACATCCATCAATGGAACCACACATTGCTCTACTACAGTTCATTCACAGTTATTTTACCTTTGGCATAACACACCTTATGGTGAAAAGAATAAAGGTCATATTGATACCAAATCAGAGATAAATAAAAAACTTCTTTACAAAAAAAAAAACAACCCACTTCCAAGAAAAAACTAAAGTAATAAAACCGAAATTAATGTAATTTTTCATTTTGTAGCGTTTTTTCTTGGAAGTCCGTTGTTTTTTTTTTCTTTTTTGTAAAGAAGTTTTTATTTTTCACTTTTTAGTGGGAGAGTTTGTGACAATGGGACCACCTCCAGAGTATACACATTCAAACAAAAAAAAAACAAATCGGTCCACAATTGACGGAAAAATCGGTGAACATACATTAAAAAAAAAACTTACATAAAGTCGAACATATAACCTCTTACTTTTTGGAAGTCGGTTAAAAAATTGAGAACGGACAGTATCGACTACTGTATTAAGAACTCATTAATGGAATTGATTTTTGCCACAGATAATGCTATGAGCGAACCTATAAGTATTGGATAATGATACGCCACCTATCTATAAAAAAACATTAAGTAGGTAATTATTTTGATTTATTCCGGTCTGATCCCCTGAGTCCCCCTCTCCACCACCCCCCTCCTCGATCCCAGTGGATTCTCCGCTGTACATTTTTTTTTCATAAGAAATATTTTATTATAATTGCTATCAGCTGGTATCTGCTTAATTTGAGGGCTCATTGCGTTTTATGACGATGGATCTTAACGTTTATGACATTATAAAAATAGAGTTCAAATTGAAATGACCGGCGCAACTTTGTGAAATGAGTCTGTTAGGTTTTAGTAGGTAGGTATAGAATGTTGATGACATAATCAATCCTACACTCTAGTTTTCGAGGTTAAACTGCGCTGGCCGACGTAAGCCCAAGGATGGGTGACCATTCTTTAAAAACGACTAGGTTGTCCCCGCAACCTCCTTCACGTAAAATTCCTTGTTCCCCCGACCAACCCAGTCGCATCCACAGATCAAATAAAACACCAAGACAGAGGGCTGTCAACAGTAAGGGTCAGCTCACTTAAGTATTACAAGTTTTCTTAATAGACTGTAATAATTTGGTGTGCTAACAGCCTGTGGTCAAGTGCAAGTCGGACTTGCACACGAAGGGTTCCATACCACAAGGCAAAAAAACGTCGTAAAAAAAAACTTGTAGGGAGACCCCTTCAATATTTAACTTTATTTATTTTTATAATTTTTTTGTTAAAGCGGCAATAGAAATACACACTCTGTGGAAATTTCAACTGTCTACCTATTACGGTTTTTGAGATAGGTACATCCCGCTGACAGACAGACGGACGGATAACAGAAGCTTAGTAATAGGGTCCCGTTGGCACCCTTTGGGTACGTCACCGTAAAAAAGCAATACTTACAAAAAACATTGTTTTATAAGAGCCTGATACGATGACCACATAAATTATTATTTTTTCCAAAAAATACTGGCTACTACAGACGTCTGGTTATCCTTAAATCACTACCAACCCAACTACTTATATCCATCCCAGCTCAAATCCATCAGCTCTTTCAAACCACAACTAATCAACAAAGGTACGTACGGCTAGGGCAATCGAAATAAGCTCGCGTCCCTAATTTCGGGCAGTACGCGTACATTCGGTCGCGGTCCGTGATTAGAAATGTGGGTCGAATGTGGGTCAAATTTGGGTTGATTTCAATCAATAGTTGTACTTGTAGGTCTAAAATTCAAAATGTGAGCCTTGATTTCTACCCATGTCAGATATGAAACGGTTGAACTTTAGCGTACGTGCTGTGAGGGTTGAAAAGTTAATAACGATTGGATTTATAAGTGTGAAATTCTGTAAAAGCGTGTGTCGTAAAAACGAGTCGGTAGGTAGTACCTACATTTAAGGGTTTTTTCCAGTTTGACAGTTAGAAGTAGGTGCAAGATTTTACGATTTTACAATACTCAGGTCGTACCAAGTATTTGTTTGCAAAAAGTACAGCCAATAAATCCCACGCCATTCATTTTGAATACTTACAAAAAATACCAACTAAGCCACTGGTTTGCAGTATCAATTGTGTTGTAGTGTACTACATATTAAAACACAACGTTATTTATTCATACCATTTTATGAAAGTTATAATATCGAAATAAAACATTAACATCTTTATGGTGGCAAATCCGTATCCTGGCCAATAATTTATATATTTTATTGATATTTGAGTGGATGCAAGGTTTTTCTATAGGTAGGTACTGATCCCATCACTTAGTACGATAAAATGCAATTTAATACACACAACAATTATAATATTTTTACATGAATTTGTATATAAAAACCTTTTCATAGAGTGTTGCTAAACCACTTAATATTGGTACAGAAACAGTGCCCAGCTGCATCTAAAGACGCCAGTACAAATTAAATTCGTGGAGCCGAAATTGCGTTTTGCGCAAAATGCCAGTCGTCAGATTCTATACGTGATTTGTCTCGTAGTGAGAGTTAAACAGTTTCAAACTTAGGGTTTTACCTACATGCCGACGATACTTGCGATCGCGGTCGTTAACTCGATACCTAGATGTCGATACTCGCTATTTCTATATGGATGGAGGTGCGAACACGTGGATATAGCCTCACCTGAAAGCTCAATTGCCCAGTCCTGTGAAATAATTTACACAATGTAAAGTGCCTGCCCTAGTACAAACCCAGAACCTACAACTCTTTTAATATTTTTATCTCACGAAGCGACGCGCGCCTTACTTGTGGTTAACAAGAGTACAAACACGCTGTAAATGTGTACTAAGGGCAGGAGCTCTCGATAACGTTCGAGATAATGGCGAAGTCGGCAATGTGTGTGTTTTGTGCTCTCGCTACTCATCTTCACGCACACATTTACAGCGTGTTTGTACACTTGGTTAACACAAGTAAAGCGCTCGTCGCTTTGTGAGATAAAAATACTAGTCCTACCTAAAATTCTCGTTACGAGTGCCCACGCCGAAACTTTAATGAACTCCACTCGCCCGGTTAAAAACTTACTCCAATCCGGTTACATAGGGGTTTTCATACTTTTATCCGGGCTCCGAGCACTGAACCCACTTTATGAAGCCTATATAATGGCTTAATTATCCATCGCGAGCATAAACATTCGCTTACTTTTTAATTATTGAGAGCTACTAGGGCTTACGAATGAATTTCATTTAAAAATGTGGATTTTTCGGAACATACCATCCAAACTTGTTTTAATTAATTTTCGTGTATCGTGAAGTATATATTCTATCTCATCATCATCTACCTAGCCTTTTCCCAATTATGTTGGGGTTGGTTTCCCGTCTAACTGGATGCTGCTGAATACTATTATTTTACATGGAGCGACTGCCTATCTGGCCTCCACAACCCAGTTACTGGGTAATACGATACTCCTTGGTAAGACTAGTTGTCATATTTTCGGGCTTCTGATGATCCGTTACGACTGTCAAAGATCCACGAATGATAGCTGGGATCAACAGCAAAATGCCTCATTTAGTTAAGAAATTGCATGACATAGCACCACGCCTTGTTCCCTCAAAGGGTTGGGCAGAGGTACTCAAACTCAAACTCAAAGCATTTATTTTAATTAAACCATTTACAGGCACTTTTGAATTGTCAAGAAATCGGTCAGTCAGAAAATATGAAGCTAGTTGCCCATTCCAAAGCGTAGGAACCTGTGGAGAAGAACGGGCAAGAAACTCCATGGACACTCTTAAATTATATTTTACAAAAATATTAGTTACATCATTTATGTTGAATTTATAATTATATGTGAGAACGATGTAAAAAAAAGACGTACGTGTTAAAAGCGTCCAGAGTACAGCAAATTGTACTTAACAAAACAACAACCCAAAAATAAAATTATTAAAAATAATCCGAGGCAGCTAAGTGATGACCAGCCCTAAGTGACGCCGCCCGTTCACAAACATGACACACCCATAATTCGCCAGTTATATTTAATTCCCATGTAATAGGGAGGGGAGCGAGTCATTGCCATCAAGCGGACACAAATCCAGATTCCAGGCTGCTACTGAGAAATTTCAGACACAAAACCCAATAACACTTTGTTCGACCTGGGAATCGAACCCAGGAGTTCATTCTAAGCAGTAGCGCTTGCGACCACCAGACATCTAGGCAACGAGGCAAGAAAATAAATTCTTAAAAAAAAAGTGTTTTATTAACAAAGTCAGAATAATCGCATCACAAGATCAAAAATCAGATACAATACTATAAATCCATGGCAAGAATTTGGCTAAGTCTGTAAATATGATGTAGTGTTTTGGGTCGCATTGAAACGTATTCAGCTTTGGTACTGACAGGGAGACCAGACCTCGGAGGTACCAGGCGTCACCAGTCCTGAAGACCATGCCGCTGCCGGCGCTGGAGCACGATGATATTTCTAGAAATAGAGGGCAGAACTTCAGGATTATGTGTGTTGCTGGGAGTTGGGACACAGAACTATACGTGTGAGACGAAGTGGGCCGTAATCCACCACACTGGCCCAGTGCGGGTTGGAAGTGTCACAATTATGTCTTCACATTTTTGATTCGATGACATGCCAGTTTCTTCACGATTTTTTCCTTCGCCGTTTTGAGAACAGTGGTGATGAAATAAATTACACAAAGTAAAATTTCCGGCTGGGTTCGAACTTACGACCTACTCGTAAGTGATATATCATTAGATTAGTTATGGCCGTAGCAAAGGTTTTTCGTTATTTTCTAACTGCGTAACACATAATCTGAATCATTTTGAAGGATATTGATAATCCATTGCTTATATGTTCGAATTTGTCTGCTCAACAACGTAAATAACGCAATGAATGTTGTATAACTGTCAAAATTAAAGCTATTCCTACTGATAATGTGTTAAGCAATCACCAGTGGCGTGCATTGGTTTTCAGGATAGGTAGGCACTAGGCAGACACTAGGCCAGATCTAGTCTAGGCAGACGCGGTTAGTAATCAGAAATATAAAAAAAAGTATCTATTACCTAACAAAAAGAAAGTTTTACCTATCGGTGATCTCAATATCCATCCCTTTCTTACGTCAAATTACGAACGAATTACAAATTACCATTATACATTCATAGTTTCATACTCGGTTGGTTGGAGTAGGCATGCCTACTTTAGGGTGATAAATTGCGAAGGTCGAACATCACGGTATTACGCATGAGACGTATATGTATTTTTAATTTCGTATTAACTTGAACGAGTAAAGACCAATGACAACGCGCGAATAGTATACGGGAGCCGAGTAGGCCGTCTGGCGAATGCCTACTGCCGCGCGTGTTTATAGGAAGATTTTGTTTTTACTTAGGTATGATAATTTACTGTGGGGAAAGAATACAATTATTTTTAATTAATTTAATTATAATTACACTAAAATGTAATTGACAGGCTTATGGTGATTTATCGAAGTAGGCACTGCTTTTATGCCTATATGCAATGCACGCCACTGGCAATCACCCCGAAGGAATAATTTTGAATCATGTTCATATGTTTGCACTCATATTTCTTTGATATTGTTAAAGCGGACTTGAGCATATCGCGGGAAGCTGCAGTCGGTATGCCGCAGAAGGCTTTGGCATGCTGGCTCATACAAATGTTAATGCTTTGCCGTGTCATGCCGCGTCGTAAGCGCCTAGTAAACCTTTAATTTAATAGCCAACTCCATCTTAGTGTCCATACACAAACGACGCGTCAGCGACAAAGGAACTGCAACCGTCGACAAATTGCCGCTCGTGTATTTGAGTACGGTTCTCAAATACACGAGCAGCAGCATGTTGTAAACGCGTTGACGACATCCGTCGACACTCTTTGACGGTTGCAGTTGCCTCTGGAGTTTACGCGTGTCGTTCATGTGTATGAGCACTTACCGTTTCGATTTCCTGCGCAGTAGGTGTTTTCTGAAGTGAATCGACTGAAGAAGTTATTGTGTGACCTGATACATGTGTCATGGCTGACCACCGGCATCTTCTCCGGAACTAGATCGTTCATCACTTTGCCTGCATCGTCGAAAACCCAGCCTACTAACTGTAAAACAAAGGAAACAGGTGTGTTAGAATTCATATCTTCAAAACTGCTGTACTAACTCGTATTAGCTTTCATTTCGTCAGATAATATAGTTCATTAACCTTTTAACCACTTACGCCGGATTAATCCGACAAATATTTTCGTGTCCATTTCGCCAGGGTCGTATATTTACGACAAAATACCACAGCTCGTTTAATCAGCTTTTTTATTTAAGTAATTACGCTGTATTCTATCAGGTATTTTTTTCTTCTCTTTTTTTTTCGGCGCGTCGTCTGATATGAAGTCGGGCGGTTAAAAGGTTAAGTTCCTTACGTTGATCGAACTTATGATGGCTAGAGGCTGCTTTTCTCGTGCGAGTGAGAGAGGTATGCCCGTCTCCCTTTCCGCTGCCTGCTTTGCATGCATAACTCATAATCCATCCTTGTAAAAAGAAGCAACAACAGCATCCCACTGGTTCTTGTTTTATTTGTGATCGGAGCAGCATGTCTTCGTCCATACATCTCTATTATCTGATATTTCAGAAGTCCAGAACTCTTTCTAGACATTATCAGCTTTCATACCATCAATATAAAGTTTTTTTGGTTATCTCTTCATGTATACCTACTCAATACATACCGTTCCCTCCATCCCAACAACTTTCTTTAGATCTGTGTCGTGCTGCGGCCAGAGACAAGCAGGTCTGACCCAGTCGGTGTACTTCAGCGGCTGACTGAGCTCCAAAATCGCAACATCGCGATTGAAGATGGAGGGGTTGTAGCCCGGATGCACTATTATGTCCTTGACCTGAAAATAAATATTTATTTATTCATTACTTTATTTATTATACCACGTTATGATACATATTGAGAGCAGTGGTGGCCAAGTGGTAACGGCCGCGACTTACGAATTGTAGGTCGTAGGTTCGAAAACAGACAAGCGTTTTGCTTTGTGTAAATTATTTCATCACCACTGCTCTCAAAACGGTGAAGGAAAATATCGTGAGGAAACCGGCATGTCCTAGAAACAAAAATGTGAAGACATAATTATGACACTTCCATGAAGATATGTAGACATGAAGACATGTGACATCGGCCACCCCGCACTGGGCCCGCGTGGTGGATCACGGCCCATTCCGTCTCGCCGAGAGGAGGCCTGTGTCCCAGCAGTGATGGGAACATTATAGGCTGATTATGATTATGATGTTACATATAGTAAATTACCAGTAATAAGAAAAAAAGAGAGGCTAGTGGCTAAGTAAACGCTGGATGGGTCTGTGTCGAAGATTAAGTTACGCATGCCGAGGCCGGTTAATAGATGAATGACTATGCACTTCTTAGAGAGACCCCCCCGTGCTTCGGAAAGCACGTTAAGCCGTTAGTCTCGGCTGTTATTCATGTAGATCGGGTAGTCAGAAACCGGAAAGTCTCCACAACAACCATTCTTAATACACAGTATCATATTAACCAGTATCTGGGTTGTGAAATTCACATAGGCAGTCGCTCTATGTAAAAAACTGGTATTTAACTGTATCTTGTTAGACTGGAAGCCGACCCTAACATAGCTGGAAAAATAATGATCAAACCTATGAGATACTTACAGAACTAATCTGCACTCCATCCACTGAGGTCCTAAGGTTCTGCTTCCCTAGGTAGACCGTCAGTGTGTGTCGGTCGACGACACGACTGGTGGACTTCCTGGTGACGCAGTGTGCTGCTGTGATGACGTGTCGAGCCGCGACCAAGGTACCTCCGCAAATGTACTTGTTGTCCACGTTCTGGAGACGGGGAACGGAATTGTTAGCTGGCTTTGTCAGGCGCCGCTCCACAGCGGTTCACGACTAAGCTACAGACAGAGGCGTAGCAAATAAATGATCCCCATAGGTAACGTGGCAAGCCTCTCCGTGCAGGTCTTACTTGGTAGTGGATGGCTGACTTAGTGTTGTCGCATTAGAGCAAGAAATTGGGCGTTTGACAATAAGCATGGAGAATCAGCACCTACGGTCAGCGCCTACTGTACCGAGAAGTAATTCCAGCGTAAGGAAAACCAAATCTAGCATATTCCTGCGTTCCTCCGCCGTCACCATATATAAATACTTGAAACTTTCTCGGTACGATCGTGGTTATTCTGGTTGGCGACTACTTTCTTTCAAAGTGTTATTAGCTCATTATAGAAATTCCATCTTATAAACTTATAAATATCTCTTATAACTAATAATAATATAAATTATAAAAATCAATGATGCCGTGACAACTACCTACTCACCTGAGTTCGGTACAGAGCGATCTGCCAAGGCCATTGCTCTTCCACTGTGAGGGAATTCCCCACCTGAGGTGTGGGGTTGGACTCCACCTTACCGCATTGAGCCTGGAAAATGTAAAGTTTATTATTATTACTTGGTTCGTATTTATGCTTTGTTATTTTAGGTATAAAAAAAATTGTGTATTACCTCTCTTTTGCACCCAAATTGTGTAACACAGCTTCTTTCAAAATCCAAAGGTATTCAAAAGAAACTACTAGTGCATTGCTTCATTTGTTTAAAAAAATTAAAAGTTTTTTATTGTTTTATCGTGTTGAGATATCAATAACCCTCACGTCAGTAAAGTTTAAAAAAGAAAATGTTTTTTTTTTTACTGATATTTATACCCACAAAAAATCATGAAATTAATTTATTTTTGGTTTTATCATGTAAATAGATAACTGTTATGCAGTTTGGCAGACTTTATGTATGTTATTGTTAATACAGGTTTTGAATAAATATCTGTGCCCATCACGTCTGCGATATTTCGCTATTTAATTTAATTTGACTCTGCCATGTATGCACTGATTTTATTGTATCTTTTCAGACTTAGTTCGTATTTATGCTTTATTATATGAATACCTCACCTGTCCTTGAGGGTCTTTAGGGTTATTATTTTGTTGGTTTTCTGTTTCTATGGTGGCCTCGCTAGTTTTATCAATACTATCACTGACGATGACGGTCTTACGTGGTGGAGTACTAAAATAAAAAAAGTTGCGTTAGCGGAGATAGATCAGCCATATGCATGATCGAGGGGCTTGTGGCTAAGTTATAACAGCCGCACGGGTCGATTGATCAGGATAAGCTACGCCTGCCGCGGTTGGTCCGTGGATGGGTGAACATCTCTACATACCAAAACCCCTCAGTGTCTCGGAAAGCACGTTAATCCGTTGGTCCCGGCTGTCATTCGTGGATTGGCAATCGTTACGGGTCGTCAGAAGCCCAAAAATCTGACAACCAGTCTTACCAAGGGGTATCGTGTTACCCAGTTACTAGGTTGTGGAGGTCAGACTCCATGTAAAATACTGTATTCAGCTGCATCCGGTTAGACTGGGAGCCGACCCCAACATAGTTTGGAATAGGCTAGGCAGATGATGATGGTTGATCCGGAAATGAAGTTGTTAACAGTCTTTTGTCAGGCGGAAACAAGGTTTTGATGTGGATGAATAAACATACAGCTTAGTTCGTCCTGTGGTGCCATTTGATAGGCTTGTTTGCCTAGTCCCTGAACTCAAATCGCCCTCGTGAGAAGAAAGGTCTACTAGCCTGCGCTGTACCACTCCTGGACAAAGGCCTCCCTCCACTCCATCTACCTTTCGCGAGCCCGCGCGTCCTCCTTCCAGTTTTGACGGAACCTATCCAGCTCGTCCCGCCATCTCCTACGTGGTCTGCCGCGACCTCGCCTCCTTGTCTCAGGGCACGAATTCTGCTCTATTTGAGCCCACAGTTTGTCCGGCATACGGCAGACATGTCCTTCTCAGTCCTGTTTGAGTTGAGCAACCTTTTCAGCTATTTGGTTTAAAATTTCCGATTTAGGATCTGTGAAAAGCATTAAGGGGGAGCCCTCTTAATGCTGTATGTCTTAAAATTTTTGGTTTTAGAACACGTTTGGTTTCTTCCCGATTTTTTTCTTCGAGGGATTTTTCCATTCCATTTTGAGAGTAAGTGGTGATGAAATAAATTACACAGTCTGGCTGGATTCTAACCCATGACCTACTCGTAACTCTAAAGTCGGGTCTGCGGCCATTGCTACTGTGCAACCACTGCTCGGCAATGGTATATTCGATAGACTTGAAGCCGAAAATGACACATTTTCGGTTGATTTGCCTAGTCTGCGATCGCCGGAAGAATAGTGGTCATCTATTTTGTTAAAACTGACAAAATTTTCCGGTTTCGGATCTGTGAACAGCAAAGGACTCCTTCGATAACATTCATTGGTGTTCGATTCGGCACGGCGTTGTGAATGTTGTATCGTATAGTCTATGCTGATTAATCAAAGACCACGACTTAAATAAAGATAGGTAGAATCTTGGGCAGAATACCTACAAAGAATTTTTCACAGGATTCTTAATAATAAAGTTGCAGATTTCTTTTCCATTCAATCTTATAGCCAGTAGTCTCGGGATTGTGCTTGAAGGATTGTATTGTACGTAGAAGTATACTGTCATGGCGTAGCCAGGGCTGATCTTGATTTTGGCGTTCTCAATTTGAAAGTTCTTGTTATCATGTGTGGATACGTTTCCTATTGAGTTCTGAAACAGATAGACAAAATAAAATTATTGTTTGAATGCAGTGACTAACTAAAGTCAGAGAGATAATTACTGTGTCGTGTTGTGTCGTGACATGGGATACGACAATCAAACGAATCTGTTTAGGACTGCGTCAAATCTCAACGAGTTTTGATCGGCTGATACTGCGTCAGAAGGCGTCGCGTCACGACACAACACAGAAAAATATGAATCCGGCATAATGTTGATGACGAGGTTCGACAATTCTTCTACCTTAGTTTCAGAATAGGTAATATCTGAGCCTAACGAGCCATTTCAATAAATCTTCGCACGACTTGACTAAATATCAAGATTTCTTTATTACATGTAAATTCAATATTAGATACCTACTGTAATATACACGTCATAAATCTTCACACTATCAGTAACAATGGGTTTAATTTTGACAGTTTAACAACATACATTGCGTTATTTACGTTGTTGAGTAGACACATTTTTCGAACTTATGAAGCAATGGTTTAGCAATATCTTTCAAAATGATTCAGATTTGAGATTGATAACGTGTTACGAATTTTGCGGAATAAATTAGGTAAAAGATGGTGAAAACCACATCAGAATCCATTGCATTGTTTAGGAGAACGACGCGGTTAGACAGACAGATACAAAAAGCGACTTTAAGTGGTAATATGAAATCAATTTTACAACCTATAAGTATTATAAAATAAGGAATACATCGTTTCTATTAAGATTCGTTTCTGAAGTAATAAAAAAATATATAGACGAATGTTTTAGAACCAGATATCAAATAAGGAAAACGATTCACACAGTTCAAAGAAAAAAGTACTTTTTTGAAGAGAGTAGGTACAAAATTCAGTTTTAATCGAATCTTAAACTCTTGTTAGGTGAGGCATTTGCAGTACAGGGTGCTTACTCTCGAATATAATTCCGATAGATCGACATTGGAATTGTCAGTCAAACGTCAGGGATTGGCTGTACTCCCTGAGTCTAGCCAATCCCTGATGGTTCAAAATCGCTTGCATTCATGCTTATGATGATGTGCTGGCCTCTGTACAAGCACAAAAAAGAGCAACGATCGCGTTCTCGCGCGACAATCACTTTTAGTTAGGACGCGGGGTGAAGGCGACGATCGCATATTCGCGCGACGATTTTTTTTTTTAGGACACGGCCTTACAAAAATAAACATTTCATATCATTTGATTAGAAAAACTCACCCCAAGTACTAAGGCCTCATTATCAAGTAAAATATTGAGCCACAGCGAGTGTAGAGTGCTGTCTGTAGACAAGTTTATGACACCGTACCACCGACCCGGCTTCGCTCTGCTTGGTCCGTACATAAACACGTAGGGACATGGAGATGGGTCCTCGGCATTCTGCTCCAGTGAGGGTGCTGCTAGCAACACCAGGGACAGGCACAAGGTTAGAATCTGTCGAGTTAAGAGGGGGTGAAATTGTCAATCATAAATTAGTTTTTTTTTTATGAAATTGGCAAGACTCAATTTAAGTAGTTTTTATTCCAAACTCTTTGTATACAAACGTGTCGTGTTTGTGTGTGTGTTTGTTTGTTTGTGTGTCTCTTTGTGTAGAATTTTTTATTATTTTATGTTAAGTATACTTAACATAAAATAATAAAAAATTCTCGATAAAAAACATCACGAAGTTACGTCCAATTTCCACGCATCTTCGATTTGTACCTACTAAGTTAAGTAGGTATAAAAGCATAAAATAATAATTTGTTGAATTAATACAAGTCGATAATATTTTTGTGTAGGTATTTTATGAAAATTCCCTATAATTTATTATTTATTACGATAAAACGCTTTCGGCACTTACTACGTTCTTATTCTGAGGAAGAAGTTGTCTTCCATCACTTTTAGTGGGAACTACGAGTATAAGCATACTTAATAATATATTTTTATTTCACTAATCGGGGACGTGCATTTTTTTGTTTTTAAGCACGCGCATGGCGAATGCGCTAAGGCAGCCCACGAAGTTCTAATTTTCTCAAGTTTGCAAATTGCTGACGGTACGCTTGTGAAATGTAATTAATATTTTTTCATAAAATATAGTTACCTATGGAAAATGGTTAAAACTCAAAGTAAATAAGTTAGGCTGAGAATATGCACTTTTTATTATCTATTTAATACTTCAAGCACATAAATGTACAGAGGCGGACTTAATGCCATAGTCATTTTCTACCTTTGGGTGATGCAGAGACAAACAGTGGTAGGTGCAAAGATAAAAAAAAAATGTTGGTCTTCAATGTAACTTAAAAGCTACTTTATAGTAATATTAATTTGACTTTTTTTTTTTTTTTAGGATGGGAAATCATCAAATGACCCCTCCCGCTCTGGGTGGAGCGGAAGGGAGTGTCAGACTCTTACTGACTAAAACCCATCCGTGTTCCTTCCTTAGCCCGTTATGTTCCGGGGCAGCGGTTACCCTTTCGGACAATCCCGCTGCCCCGGCAGGCTTCGGCCCTGACGGGCCCCTCCTTTCAATGCTGACATCTCTTTGAGGCGCGCGTGGAACACATACGCGCCGTCCGGCACGGGCCTGGTCCTGATCGGACAGCGAGCTACCCATTACTCGCCGTCCGCAGGCCCGCGCCTACGGTGGCCGGGAGTCGCCACGCGGCTCCCGACGCCCGGAGCGTCTACCGCGGCGGCTGGGACGGGCAGCTCTCTCAGCTCTCTCCCTCGCCCATCCCGCCACCTCCTTCGCTAGCATGACTGCTTCGCAGAAGGAGGTGACTGCCTCCCACTCCCTCTCACCCCGGACCATGGCTTGGACCAGGGCCGGGCGCGAGAGGTCGCCGCCGCTGCCGATCGCCTCTACGAGGACACGGCGGTGCTCTGCCCAAGCGGGGCAGAAAAAAGTACACAGATCAGAGACACTTAATTTAAACGTGCAAATGCGTGGCACAAAATAAAAAAAGATAAATAACCCCCATGCTAGAAAAACCTGTGTTACAGGGGTTATCTTCCGTTCAATATGGATGTTATGAATATTACATTACAATAGTAATGTGCACTTTTATAAAAATAAACCAGACTTGCGCATATAATTTTGAGGATAAGAAACGAGGGAAAGAAATTAAAAGGGGTAATTAAAACTGTTCCCCAAAACGCCCACCCCACACTTCCTAATGTTTTAGCTGGGAAGAACAAGTGGCACAACAAACTCCCCAGCAACACATCTCTATTTAGAAGAACAGTTCTGCAATTTGCTAAAAGTACAAGAAAATTTGAATTTTCCGGGCAAACTTAGCGCATCCTGTTTAGTCTTCTATAAGCAGATTGTTATGTGTTTTCTGAGGTCACTGGCCCAGTTGGTATTAAAAATGAATAGGGTGGGATTTCTTGAATGTGCTTTTTGCAAACATATACAACCTGAGTATCGTACATATACCATTTCTAGAAGTATGCAAACTGGCAAAATTAATCTAATGTATTACCTACCAAACTCATTTTGATGACACACACATTTACACAAATTCACACTTATTAATATTACCACAACACCATATTTTTTCATCACTCTCTTACCATTTTCAACAGAAATTACTCAATTTAAGTAGAAACTTCACACTTTACATTTTTCACACAAATATTGATTTCATTGATTGGCGTCGGTCGCCATCCGCGCTGGATTCTGTTTGAATGACAAAAGGAAATCATGGCGGTAACATTAGCGGTCAAATTGAGGATTTTTACTAACAACAGCAACTTGTTTTTAATAAATTCAAAGGATGACGTAAAAAGATGATCATATACATAAGTTTATTTACTATAGTCTGTGGCTCGCCACACATACAATACAGGGTCAAAATAACTAAGCTAGAGGAATTCCGCAGGCGTAGGCGTGATGAATATCGATACGGTACAGGCTGGGACAGACTGGTTGCGGAAAACGGAGAACGAGTGTCGCAGCAACTTGGGAGCGGCCTATGTCTAGCGTGGACTAGTAATAACTGAGTTGAATGAACGAGAAACTTGATTTAAAGATGTTAACAACAAAAAATAAACAAACGGCTTATTGCTCGATTCGCACAATTTTACGCGCCTGATACGGGCTACTAAATTCGTGCACGTTATATGTACTACTCTTTTAGAATATTTTATTTTATTAAACGATTCGCACGAAGTTAATTTATTTGTGGGCGAATCGAGAACTCTAGAAATCAATCAGACAATCGGCAATCGGCAGATTTTAAATTTATGAAATAAAGATAAGAAAAAAGTACTCTAGCGCACATAGTCCAAGATTATTAAACAAGGTTAATGATATGAAATTTTCCATAACCAGCTAAATTTTGGTACATATACTCGTATTATTCTGTATGTGGTACTGAATCATTACTGCAAACACCCCGCTTGCGTCTTGAGATATACAGAGTGTTGTGGTGAATCTGATCTAAATTCGTATTTAAACTTTTTTAATGACAACAACATCAGGGGGTTTATTTAATATCATCTAATATTAGATTCATTAACCATAATTGTGTTCTACAATATATTTATACTATATACAAGTGTTTAAAATAAAAATAAAAACTTTTTAACAAAATAAACAACCGACTTCCAACAAAACACTACAAAGTGAAAAATAACTTTAATTTCGGAAGTCGGTGTCGTTGGTTCTGCATTTTCGTTTTTTGACACCGACTTCTGAAATTAAAGTTATTTTTCACTTTGTAGTGTTTTGTTTTAAGTCGGTTGTTTTTTTTGTTAAAAAGTTTTTATTTTTCACTTTTGAGTTGTCTAGTACAGAGTAGTGTAACAAATAATACTTATTTGACATGCATATCTCTAAATGCAGTCCGAAATGAGGTATTAAGAAGTGTTATTTTACTGCAGCGAATTAAAAGTCGGAGTATAGGTAAGTGATGACTCTCGGACTCAAACACTTGAATCATCAATAGGTTTCATTTGATTTGAGAGAGTTCAACTAACACACTGTACATGCCTATCATGCCATGTCGAGGAAAATCCTCTTTGGTCTTCATCAGACTCTGACTTGGTGACAATGGGACCACCTCAAGAGCATACCGTTTCAAACCCTAATGTCAACTGCTCATCACCTGTTACAAAAAAATATTGCTTTTCCCGATGCTGGGACGTTAATTGTTGAGGAGTTCTCTTGGTAAGAACCAGGAGAACTTGAGCTGATGGTGAAGTCACCATCAGCTCCACTTTACCATACTCATTGTGACGATCATAAATTGCTTAGCAACCATATTAAAGCAATCGAATCGCTACCCGTGAAATATTTTTCATTGAGTAGTTTCGATGGCCATCTGTGGTCTTCATCATCAGTTCCACTTCCCCAAATTATACTTTCTGAATGCAAATGCTTGAGTTGTTAATGAAAATACCAAAATTGCTATATGTATGCCTATAATATTTGAGGAGTTCCCTCAATTCCTCATGGATCCCATCATCAGAACTGGAGTTTGACAAAAATGGAACCAATCTGGACGTATGTCCTTTCAAATAAAAAAATATTTTTTTAAATAGGTTCATAAATGACGGCGTACTGAGGTAACAAACATAAAAAATAAAAATAAAAAAAAACATACTACCGAATTGAGAACCTCCTCCTTTTTTTGAAGTCGGTTAAAAAGGGAAAAGAAAAAGGCAGGAGCTCATTGGGCATCAAAAAATTCGTCCGCATCGCTGTCAATGGGATAAGTGCCCAAAAGGCTGGCAACATTGCCACGTTGAATGGCAAATGATTATTCTTTGTGCTAAAAATAGGCCAGCCCTCTTGTAGAGTCAACCAACCGCTTGGCGATTTCCCGAAATATTCGGTGAGCACCCGGACCCCAAGGCCCTAGTGTTTCAACCCCAAACGGCTCAAACATATAGCACCCAATAAGGTTGTTATATTTGCGCCGTTTGAGGTATTCTGCTCCTGCAGCAGCCGCCCCAGCACAGCCCACCGTGCTAGGAAGATGGGATGGCGCGAAGGGGTCGACACAGGTTGCATCCCACACCAAAGGCCTACCCAACTTCCAAGGCATTATGGTCATATATCATCATGTCTAATATTATCTTCTTTTGTCTACTTTACTCAAATTTTGTTTTGTTTCATATAATTTCATCTTGTCTAGTTGTATGTAATTTAACTTAATTTTATGATTGTATATCTGTAATTAGTAATTACTAGTATTTCTTGATAACATGTATGTGTGGTGCAAACTGTAAATACAACTTGGTTATTAATGAATAAATAAATATGTTCTAAATAAAAATAACATTCCTAGTTTAGAATTTATTCTGCTCGTGTCCATGTTAACTTATGAAGTAATAAACTAACTTCTACGAGCTGACCGCGCACCAGATGTTCTAGTTATTATTTTCATGTGTGTTTTAGAATGTTTTCCACACAAATTTACTGAAGTTTTAAGTTATTATGTTTGCTCTGTTTCAGTAGGGGTCCAGCTAATGGCAACGCCTCTGCAGCAAGACGTGATCTCTGGCGGGAGCTGCTTACACCTCCTCGAGCCATCTGAGAGCTTTCCACTTGGGCACAAGTTACCGTAGCCGACTTCGAAATCCCTGAACAGATTACGAACCCAAGTCGGCCGTACATAACATATCTACAGAATCAGACACTGATCACTGCTGGGACACAGGCCTCCTCTCGGTGAGAGAGAGTTGGCCCTATGGCCAACTCTCTCTCCCCCCCCCCCGTGCCCCCGTGGTGGCTATACCACCACGGGGGCCCAGTACGGCTTGGTAAGTAGGTGTCACAAATCTTCGTATTTTTGGTTCCTTCTAGGCCCTCTACGCGGGCGAGGCTCACGTCAAGGTCGGGAATTATCTAACAGGAACGTACTACCGGGATGAAAACCCAGGTCATGGTCTGTCCGTGTGTAAAATTTCATCCAAATCCGTTCAGTTGGTCATGCGAGAAAAGGTTACAGACAAAGTAACTATCGTATTTATATCATTTTTGATTAAGTATGTAATTAATACGAATTGCCTTTACAGCTTATCATCATAATATTATTACGTGGGGTCGGCACTGCGCGTTTTGCCTGTAAAGCCAAAACAACAAGGTACCAAGGTACCTAATTGAGTAAACAGCTGATTTTCACATACTTATAAGTGCGTACACATATAACTGCTCAATAAATATAACTTTTCAGCATTTTATTTGCAACCAGACACGGTTGTAAAAGCTCAATTACATGTTGAAAATTAGACACGTTTTCCAGGTATGCATAGGAAAGTGTCTTTAAACTTTTTACACGTCATGTCGAGGATATAAATGCAAATTTTTCTACAAGCAGATTATCACATGCTTAAGAAAACTGTGTCAATAAGGCTGCGCGTCATGAATATTTCGGCATTTTTTTGTGTCTGTGAACGTTATCTATACTAAGCTAATGTATACTAATAATACAGCTGAACAGTTTGTTTAAACGTGCTGATCTCTGGAATTCATAGTCGGATTTAAAAAAAATCATTTTGCAATTGATAGCCCAATTTTTGAGGAAGGCTATAATAGGCTATTTATCATCACAAAACTATCCTTAGGAACCGAGAAAAAGACAAAAAGTTAGAGAGGACGCTAAGCGAAAACGAAGTAATAGCGCGGGTAGGCGATGCGATGCGACGGCCTGGGTCAGGGAAATAAGAAATTTCGGACAAAGTCGCGAGCAGAAGCAAGTACAGTCACCAAAGGAGATAAGTAACCAGGGCCATCGGATATAGTTGAAGTTTAATAAGAAACCGATGGATGTTTTCGATTAAAATAAAATTTTGTTAATGGAAAACAAACAGTAAGTTCATTAAATTTATCAAATTAAATTTCATTCTAAAACCTCCATCGGTTTCTTACTAAACTTCAACTATTTCCGACGACCCTGGTTACTTATCTCTTTTGGTGACCGTACATCATAAACTGCTAGACAAGGGGTCGATGTAGGTACCTAAATGGGGCAACAAAACGATTATAAAGAAGCTATATTATAATAACGATTTTATTTGCCTAGTCAATTATCTGCTAACCTAACTCAAAATAAAAAAATAAGGCTGATGGGTGCATGACTCTTAAAGGAACGCGAGTAAGATTTGAATGAGACTCTCTCAGACCAGCACTCTAATTGCGTAACACACTTGCAATTACAATCCGAGAGTTTTGAAGGAAATTCCTAATCCATTGCTTCATAGGTTTCAAAAATTCGTCCGCTCAAAAACGTAAATAACGCAATGAACGTAGCTGATCTGTCAAATTTAAAGAAAACGCAATGAATTGCCATTTTGTGTGTGATGCTTTTGAGACGTCGGAAGGTGTGCCCTGTCATGTTGATGCGACGACGCATTCGGGTTCGCCGAACAACATGAACGCGACGGTCGGCATGTGCTTTGGTTAGGACACGGCTTAAGACATCAATATTCCTTCTCCAAATGTATTTCAGACCTCTTTCTCTACCCCTGCCCAGACTCTAAAGAGTCGTGACGACAATGATGCGATTCCTTAACTACAACTAAAATACTGTAGTATTCAGCCTAAAGCGCTTATTACAATCTGTTGCAGAAACTTTTGAGCCGCTTCCAAAGCGCTGCCGTCGTGTTTATGACGTCATAAAGTCGAGGGTGTGTGTTAGCGTGTTAGCGGCCCCCGCTTTTTATAGCGATAGTTTCCATTCTATGAGTACTTGTGAAAATGTTTTTATAGTACGCCAAATGATAAGGTTATATTATTATTTTAGTGATGTATAGCTTATGTTTAGGGAACAGATATTTTAATTCTGCATAAAGAAATATGCATTTTCGTGATATTTTCATTTAAAAATAAGTTATGTTTTTTCTTCAAAAGTTTAGAGTAGAATATGACCGCACGTCGACGTCGAAATCAAAATGTCAACGTCAAGAGTAGTTAGGTCGCTGTCAAAACCACTTTAGCGCACTTTAAGGTATAGCAAGTTTGACGGAACGGCACTAGCTGCCACAAATCGCTTTCCATTTTAATAAGATTTGTGAAAATTTATATACTAGAGACTATTGTTTTAATTGACATTTGTCGGGCATGCCACCGGCCGGGGAATCAATCAGGCATATTATCTCAGGGTGTTCTCGTCAGGCGCGGTCGCAGCCCAAGATTTTGGAGGGGGTCACCATGGGTGCCGAATAATATTTTAAGGGAGGTTCATCTCCTCATTGGTCTAGTGGTCGCAAGCGTTACTGCTGAGCATGAGGTCCTAACTGGGTTCGATTCCTAGGTCGGGTAAAGTGTTATTGGGTTTTGTCCATCAGATATTTCTCAGAAGCTGCCTTGAGTCTGGATTTATGCCCGGTTGGCGGCAGTAGGCTCACTCCCTCCCACCTATATGAAGGTACACCGCTGCCTTAATAATACTGCCAAGTTGGTCATATCTAATGTATTAGAACGAGAGATTAAGCTTGTTGGGGTGAGCGAGCGAAGCGAGCTCGAAAATTTTGCACACACTTTGATAGGATCGATTTTCTTTCGATCTTTCCAAAAGGACTAGGAATTACCCTAAGTTAAATAGTTTCTGTTTTCTTTTAACCATCATACAAAAAGAGAACTTACATTATCGAATTATGACAAAAAGCTTAAACTCGATTTACAGCAGTTTAGGTTTTGGAATCTGGCCTTAACTTAGCCTTTCGATCCTTCCTTACGAGCTGGATGCCCCCCGAGTTTGCTTCGCTCGCTCTTGCATCCTAGATTCTATATTATAAAATTGGTTTTTTAAAGGAAAAACTTTTGTAGGCGCGTTCAATAACTGACTGTCATTTCAGAGTTTAGGTTTTTACTTCAGTCGGCAGTCCCCATGTCTGCCTATGTTCTTAATGTTTTTGAAAATGCATCCATCCCATCGGGGTTTTCGTGGCTCAAGTCCAGTTCTAAGTTAGTAAGGCAAGTAAATCATTCAGACTCCCGACAGTAGAATGATTTTGGGGGGAGTCATGACCCCCACGACCCCTCTTCTCGGACCGCGCATGGTTCTCGTCTAGCTAAGGGAGAGTACTTGCATAGACACAAACTTGTAGCCAGGATAATCCATCAGCAACTTGCTTTGAAATACAGGCTTGTGGAATCTGAGGTGCCTTACTACAGGTATGTGCCCGACCCAGTTCTCGAAAATGGACATTTCACATTGTACTGGGATCGATCCATCATCACTGACAGGATTATTGTTGCCAATATGCCTGATATAGTGATGGTGGATCGATCAGAGCGGCACACAATGATTGTTGACATAACCGTCCCGCATGATGAGAACCTCGTGAAAGCCGAGAAAGATATCACTTTATCGTGACTTGGCTCGCGAGTTTGTCGACATGTGGGATGTGGACCCAGCGATCATTGTGCCAATGGGTTAATAGCCAAGAGCTTCGACCAACACCTGGGGAGGCTCTCGTTGAGCAGCTGGATCAAAAGCTTGATTCAGAAAGCAGTACCTCTGGGCACGGCCCGCATTGTTAGGAAAGTTCTTTTATCTGAGGTCTGACCGCCGGTTGCTTGGATCCTGTTCCCGATATCGTTGGCTACTATTTTTTATATTTTTTTATGTTTTTATATTCTAATATTTAAAAAAATCATTTATATGTAAATAATGAAATAAAGGAATAATAAAGAACGAATATTTACTTCCCCGAAATTTGAACCACGTAAAAAGTCGCGTGCGGTGTTTAACACCCGAAAGGTGCTCTCCTGACTCAACTATGGACGACAGAGTGCTGCTTGCTACTAGATCATAAATGGTAATGCGTTTTTATGAAGATACCGGAAACATCAGCGCAATAAATTCAACATTTCAGGAGCTTTAAACCTTCAAAGATGTACTGGGGTGTGTTACACCCCACGCGACCAATTAAGGGTTAGTACACAATAGTCAGTTACCTGTTGTTAACCTTGTCCGCAACCTTATTGAAACGAGAATATAGATCACAATGATTTTGACAGATTTGTCAGTGGCAGCAACCTTATAAGAATAAGAATAAAGATCACTGTAATTTGGACAGTGATCTAAAATCAGAGGTAAAATAACTGAAAAGACTGTAGACACAGTTACGGAAATTTTTATTATGTAGGTACATACCTATTGGGGACTCTGCCGGCTCACTGAGTTACCTCAGGGAAGACGGCGCACACAGGTCATGTGCTGCTTGCACACTTGCACAGTTAGGTTTCGGGGAGACCCATTTACAGTTTCTCCAGAGGTGAATGTGATGCCCTAACAGGCGTTGCAAAGAGGAGGGCTCCGTATTGGTCTTTTTAGAGGTAACGGTGCCCCTTCCGTGAGCAGATGATGACCACCAGGGTGATTTTAGTAAGGTAAAAATCCGACAATCCCTGGTTTTATCCCCAAAGACTGGACACCTTTTTTTTAAGGTTTCCCCAGAAAAGAAATAAAAAATTGTACATACCTATACATAGACAATATCCGCCTCCTTCTTCCCTCCCTGAACACAAACTACCACTACACCTTTTCTCCGATTCCCGTTGTAAGCGAAAACTCAAGTAAGTCTAAGATAATAATAGCCGCGTTTATCAATAAAAGAAAATAGGGATTATAAGGGTGCGGTTACAGAGGGCAGTCACAAATCTTAATCGACGACGGACCGTATTGTGATTTATTTGACGACTGCGTGTGCTTCTACCCTATAAGATTCGTTGGAGAAAATGTCTTATAATTTACGAATTATTGCAATTGGTAGACCGCTGCCGTATATTTGTATCAGTATTGTATATGTATCATTTATTGCAAGTTTCTCTATCTAAGCAGACAGCCGTGCTGCTGTTGAATTTGTTGCGCAACTTCTTCCCAGCGAAAGAACTACGAAGTGGAAAGAACAGCGAAACGTATTTTCCTACCAAAAAATGCTGTAGGTATAGCCCGCCTGTAGTGTGCATTGGTTTATAGAAAACTAGCTGCGCCTCGCGGTTTCCCCCACAGTCTCGATCCCGTATAAATATCGGAATAAAGAGAATTCTATGTCCTAATCCAGGTCATGGCTTCATCCAAATTCGTTCAGTTTTAGCGCGAAAGCGTAACAAACAAACATAATTATGTAGATACAAAAAATCAAATCTTTTCACTTATAATATTAGTTTAGATTACGTTAACGCGAAAAAAAGTACTCTGTGGGCGAAAGCGCCAGAGTAGCCCGCGAAATTATTTTTTTTTTTACGTTTTTTTTTTGCAATTTCCTGGTCAGTATTAAGTTGTACGTTGATTAAAATATGATTCACGACTGTAACAAATATATTGTATTTACAGAATTATAATCATTAAAGTCATCAACACAACTCTAACACCAAGTAATCCTACTGATGACTATTTCATGAATTCTTGACATTTTAGGATTACACTAACTTAACAAGTTGTAGGTATTACTGATTCTAATTCTGTAAATACATATTTTTAATTAACATACAACTTAATACTGACCAGCAAATTGCAAAAAACGTAAGAAAGTTTGAAGGTAGCCCACCTTAGCGCTTCCCCCTTAAATAAAACTGTTTTTAACGAAAGAGTAGGTAAGCAGAAGTAAAAGAAAACAAATTTATATATTTTTTTTATTTAAAGTGTATGAGCATTTATCATTAGATAGGGACAATTCATTTATATAATAATATGTACTTATGTAAGTTTGTGTTCTTATACGTATACTCGTATTTCAGCCAAAAAGTGAATTTCCGTGTATTCTGAATTTCTGAGTGAGTAATACAGAAAACGAATTTCCTTTATCCATAAAATCCCTTAGTTACTTCAAAATTCTTTTGCCGAAACGGAGCCAATTTCGTTTTTCGTTTAGGAGCCGAAATCCTTGTTCCGAAACTATTCGGCGCTTTCCGCAAGACCTTGAAGAAAACTTGTAACAAAATCAAAACCAAGGGAATTATTTAGTTTTCTCACGGCCCGAATGGAACCCACTGCTGAGTGCTATGGTACAGTCAGACATAAAAACATGTATACATGAACAAGGAACCATTTTATTGTCTACAACGTTTGCTCCATAAAATTGTATCCACCGTATCGGTAAAAAAAGTTAGTATTATTACTATTTAATTTATTTTACCAAAAAAAATAATAATTTACATGGCAATATATAATAGTTTATGAAATCTTATCAAATACTTATTTCTGACACCTATGCTAGAAGTTGAACTGTTGAACTTTTAGATTTTTTTAACTCGTTATTCTCGATTACTAGTTATATACTTATTTGTGAGATTTATGTAAATTACCTGAAGGCCAATTCCCGTAATAAAAAATTATCAAAATCTAGTCGCAATCTCATCTTAGCGACAATCAACGTCAAAAACTTGTCATAAATATAGGGAAATAAAGGTATTTTTGAGAGATTGAGACTGAGATCAGATTGTAAACGTGCTTATTACGAGAATTACCCCTCAGGGTGTATAGATGTTATGAGCCTTCTTCACCGTGTATACATCTTTTTGGGGCTGGCTTAACACGTAAGTACATGAAGATTTCCATTTCATGAAGTCTTGGTTTTTGATAATACTGTAGCCTAATTATTTTTTTTGTTTACCTACCCTTTAGTAGAAAACGTCATTAAAATAATATCGTAATGAATTTCTTTCTCCTTCACGCCATTTCGCCCGAAATTCCCCTTTTAAAATGGTCATAAAATAAAACAACCAGCGGTATAAAAATCCCATTCAATATAATTAGGTTGTAATAATTTAGAAATCTTCATCAAGGCGTAAGGACGAATGCCGAAAGACGAAGGCTTGCCGAAATCACGCACACTCGTTTTCGTGCAGCAGGATGGCACGGCGAACGTATCGGAAATGGTAGAAACTAAACACCACCACGATGGAGAAGAAATATAATACTGAAACAAAATTTTACAACAGTTAATGCTAAGTAGGCTTATAAATTATTGCTCGGCTTCTAAGGGTCATAGCGTAATGGTACCTTTCTCAAGAATTACGCTTTGAAATGAGAAAATAATTTTTCAAATCCTGTTGCTGAATTTTAAATATTAAAAATTTGGAAAATCCAAACGTGCACGGCTCTTACCGCTCATTTCATCGCAAAAAAATTGCTTTTAATAATTATAATTAAATTATTTTGAATAAAGGAGCCATTTTTGTGATTTTGATAGTCTTGTCAGTAGCAGCAATCCAATAGCAACCTTATCGTAACGAGAATAAAGATCACTATGATTTTGATAGCCTTGTCAGTGGCACCAATTCAATAGCAACCTTATATTCGACTTAGACAGACGACGCGACGGAATTCTTGTAGAACAATTTCCTTGAAGTTTTCACAGAAATTGTCCTACTACAGTTACGTCGCTCCAGTCAAACATTGCGATTTCGACGGCGATGCAAAGTCAGTAGTATAAAATGTATGAAAAACCGTAGGTATAACTTAGACCTCTATGAGCAATTACTGAAATAAAATCATTTAAAAATAAAATCCATGAACTGTTAGTGAACAAATGTTATTACTCTGTGAAAGACTTCTTTGCCGACAAATCTGTTATAACGCAATCTGCCTAGGTCATGATGCGTTTTGTAAAGATACATGATGCGTCTTAAACATGATGAAGAACCCTGGAAAACATGAAGAAAAGAGTCCCTTTCATTTACGAACTGTTTGTTTATTGAAATTTTTTATTCTAACAAATTTAATGGTCTAAAATTTGTAATGTAGGTATTGTGTTAATATTATTTTTGACATGTATGTAAACTCACTTTATGTACCTAAATTTTATTGTACGCCCTAAGAGTAGGACATAGCTGTTCGCAAAACACAAATTTAACACCAGATGATCCACAATAAAGATGAATTGAATTGAACTTACTAGCTCCAAGGAATGTAAGAAGACCACTGACACACGCCAGGTTAGCCAGTCTGTGCTGCTCGTCCTTTATTTTTGGAGCTGAAAAATAATACCAATAATCCATATAAGTTTTATCATCAAACTATTTTTACGGTTCCGCATGTCCGAATGAAAAAACGGAACCCTGGATCACTCGTGTGTCTGTCTGTCCGTCTGTCACAACCAATTTGGTTCGAATCGAATGGACCGATTAAGTTGGTAAGTACACATATCAATTTTTGTGGACCTTAACTGTGCGCGGCCCAGCACGCAATTGGCCGGTTTTATTCCACAACATTATAATTAAAAAACACAAAAAAAGAACATCAAAGTTCTTCCAGCCGTTTAGGAGGAGCTTAGAGACATACACACTGATACTGATACTGTTTGCCTGCATCATCCCACTGCTGGGCAAAGGCCTCTCTCCGTGACTTCCAGCTCTTTCGATCCAGGACGTACACACATACATAAGAATTATATATAGGTATAAAGATAAACTATTATATTATAAATTAAAGTAGCATTTCGTATCTGTCGACGCGGTTTCCACCGTCATTAAGAGGATTTATTCCGGAAAGTTAATGAGTATTATAATATTTTACTTAATAATAATATTTAAATGACAAAATAATGAAGAAATGTTGACATTTTGTTAAGGCGCTAAAACCATGTGAAGCAGGAGCGGGGTAGTTTAATTATTATATTAATGCTTTTATCATACACCAACAGCCTAATTGCTTAACACATGTACAATTACAATGACTTTCATTTTGACAATTCAACAATATTCATCGCGTTATTTAAGTTGTCGAGCAGACGAATTTTCAAACATATAAAGCAATGGTTTTGGAATTTCCTTCAAAATCTTCCGGACTTTGTTTGCAAGCAGGCAGGGAGCAATATGATAGGAAACTGCATCTGATAAATAAAATATTTCTCCAAACTGCTATAACAAACACGTAGTTGAGATTGCCTAAGGCTGCATTCCCACCAGAGATGAGCGAGGATGCGTAGAGAGGGATGTGTGTGAAACCAACTAATAACATCGCTTCATTTGTATAGCTTGAACTAAGTTAGCGTTGGTATTGGTTAGTTTTACACATCCCTCGCTACGCATCCTCGCTCATCTCTGGTGGAAACGCAGCCTAATACATGAACACACTATGCACGTCATGACGTCATCGATAGACGCGTAGCCTGCTCAGCGCTACGCTGGCTGCGCTGAGTTGGCTACGCGTTTATCACCGCTACGCAGGCATAACACCGCTACGTCGTAGCAGCCTTCGCAACGTCTTTTACGGGAGCCAGCAAAGGTATGGCCTATTCCAAAAGTATCTGGTGAAAGTTAAAAAAAACCCTGTTCAGATTAAATTCTTATGCAATCACTCACTAACGGGAATTAGGAACACGTTCATTTGTATTTAGTAGGTTTCAACTTCATAACTCACAACTTTTCCAAAAATTATTGTTCGAACAACATTATTGAATTATAAATGAAAAATCGACGAAGAAAATTGAGGTCATAAAATTAACCTCAATTTTATTGTGAAATGTAGGTACTTAATACATCTTTATGGATTTGAAATTAAATCTAGGGGTTTGTGTATCCAAATAATAAAATTAAAGCAATCAATTCGTAAAGTGGCACTCCACATTGGCATTCACGGGGATGATTTTTCTGATCCATTAAATTTGTTTACATTCGAATCACATACTTTTGGAACAGACAGTAATACTAGGCTAGCTTTATTTTGTTCCATAATTATTAATCATTAATTATTATGAAATATAAAATACTCAAAACATCCAGTAGTAAAATTTAAAGCAGAATATTTTTAAAATTTATATTAAAGAAGGACTAATTACTCATTAGTCTTTCTTTCTAATATAAATTATAAAAATTTGGCTAAGTAATAATAGCCTCACGGGTCGATCGATCAGGTTATGCAACGCTTGCCGTGGTTGGTCCGTGGATGGGTGACCATCTTTACACATTAAAAGGGTTGTCTGTGCCTCGGAAACCACGTTAAGCAGTTGGTACCGGCTGTCATTCGTGGAACTTTGACAGTCGTTACGGGTAGTCAGAAGCCCGAATGTCTGACAACCAGTCTTACCAAGGGTATCGTATTATAACCCAGTAACTGGGTTGTGGAGGGCAGATAGGCAGCCGTTTTATGTAAAATACTGATATTCAGATGCACTCGGTTAGACTGGAAGCCAACCCCAATATAGTTGGGAAAAGGCTAAGCATGATGATAGTCCTTCTTTAAGAAGGACTAATAAATTGAAGGTAAGGCGATAGTTCTACGAGGGTCGGGTTAAGCTCTCAGGATATTAGGAAACACCTGACCACATTAAGATTCGATGGACGACTGGAGTGAGCACCCTACATGAATATTATACTACTACCTGCGCCCCGTGATTTCACCCGCATAAGTCTCGATCCCTTTGGAATATCGGTATAAAAAGTATATCCTAATCCAGGTCAGAGTCTACACATGTGCCAAATTTCATCCAAATCTGTTCAACCGTTTTAGCGTGAAATCGTAACAAAGAGACATACAAAAAAAAACGTGTGCGGTCGGGGGTCTGTGCGTCTGGATCGAAGTTCCGTACGCGATTATTTTATTTATTTATTTTATTTTATTTTATTGTGTTTGGGTGGCTTACAGCTATCAAATACAGAAGTAGTAGTGAGGTAATTGACGACAAGCTATTAACAAGCCTCCACAGTTAGCAACAGAGTATTGTAGTTGTTGTTGTATTGTAGTTTGTTATCGCACGGTATGTGCGTACGAGTATCGCTTATGCTCGTATTTAAAGAGACAGAGAGAGAAAATGACGAGACAGAGACGCGTTTAATATATTCCATTATCCACTTTTAAACATTAGCAATATTGGCCATATTATAACATATACAGAACACCATAGTTATCAGCAATAATCAAGATGATAATATCAAATAGCTTACGTGACATCTGTTCGAACAATTCCACATAATAACGTCACTAGTACTAATCAACTAAACATCTGTAGGCCGGAGCTCCGTTCTGGTCAAAGTCTCGAACAAGAATGGCCTCCGGCATTTTTTTTTTTTTTGACATGACCACTCGCAGTTGCAACTCGCTAAGGTTGCCTTTCTGCTTAACCGGACTATCCTGTGGTGGCCAAAAATTACTTTAAGGCCCCCAGCCAGGGCTTACAAGCTAAGGATACTTATTTTAAATGAGCTACAATAAGGGCACCCCCTCTGGGGTTCGGGCCTCGGCTTAGTGAGTCATTGAGGGGAGGGCAGCAATGGTCAGGCTGGGTCTGGTTATTTTTATTTGGGGAGTTTAAAGCTACTTGCTCAGCCTCGCGGGCTGGCTTGTCGAGCAAGGGTCGGGCAGTGAGAGGCCTCCGGCATTCGGAGTTCCCCCCTTTTATAGTCGTGAACAAACAACTTTGACATTTCTATCTACCGTCATTCAAAATATCAACGACATAAAAGGTGGATTATCCCTTTAGAATATTTTCTTTGTTAACCGACTTCCAAAAAGGAGGAGGTTATATGTTCGACTTTATGTATGTTTTTTTTTTTTTTTGTATGTTCACCGATTTCTCCGTCATTTGTGGATCGATTTCGAAAATTATTTTTTTGTTTGAAAGGGTATACTCCCAAGGTGGTCCCATTGTCAGCAAGTTGGAATCTGATGAGAGGATCCCATGGAAATCGAGGGAAACCCTCAACTTTTTTTGGCAAACCTATAGCGATTTGGATATTTTTTAGAGTAACTTGAAGGGTATACTCCCAAGGTGGTCCCATTGTTAGCAAGTTGGAATCTGATGAGAGGATCCCATGGAAATCGAGGGAAACCCTCAAATTTTATTGGCAAATCAATAGCGATTTCGATATTTTTTAGAGTAACTTGAGCATTAGCTCTCGGAAATCATCATTTGGTAAAGTGGAGCTGATGATGAAGACTACAGACGGCCATCGGAACTAATCAATGATAAATATTTCACGGGTTGCGATTCGATTACTTTAATATGGTTGCTAAGCAATTTATGCTCGTCACAATGCATGTGGTGGTGGAGTGGAGTTCTTCAGGTTCTTACCAGGAGAACTCCTCAAAAATTAACGTCCCAGCATCGGGAAAAGCAATATTTTGTAAAAGGTGATGAGCAGTTGACGTTATGCTATTGTAACTTAGATAAATTACAAACTCTTTCACTGAAAAGTGAAATATAAAAACTTTTTTACAAAAAAAAACAACCGACTTCCAAAAAAAACTACAAAGTGATAAATAACTTTTATTTCGGAAGTCGGTGTCAATAAACGAAAATGCAGAACCAACGACACCGACTTCCGGAATAAAAGTTATTTATCACTTTGTAGTTTTTTTTGGAAGTCGGTTGTTTTTTTTTGTAAAAAAGTTTTTTTTTGTTATATTATTCCTTCATATTTTAATTACTTTTACAGACATGTTTTAGGTTATGTAAAACATTAATATTTTATCAAGTTTTAACACTAAAACGATAACAATACCTATAGTTAGGATAATAAATATATTACGTTCTTAAAATACAGAGCCATTTAGTAAAAGCTTTTAACTCTCATAAAATTGTCGCCATTTTGAATTTTCATTCACAATGACCATGAAAATCCTCTCTCTCTCTTTCTGTTTCTATTATATATCATTTACGCTTTTTCACAAGCCGCCTTAAATAACTTCGTTCCAAAAATCTAATCTCTTCTCTATAAAATATTAGTTTAGTCTAGCTGATTCAACAGACGATGTCCTGTCGAAACAATAGTTCATGCAGTTTTCCTAGAAAAAACTACTTTAAGTTTTTCCCTTTTTTCCAATTTTTCGGGAAACTTTTCCAATTTTTCTTTCCATAAAAACCTAGTTCGGCCTTTCAGAAACATTTTAAAACATAAAATAACCAAATCGGTCTAGCCGTTCTCAACTGATGCGCTTACGAGCGAACAGCATTTCATTTACATACATACGAGTAACAGACAATGCCCACCATACCTATTAACTTTTCAAAGGTTTGTTTATTTATTTATTCAAAATCTGTATTAACAATAGCATACATAAAGTCAGCCAAACTGCATAACAGTTTGTCGGCAGTTATTCTCGTCTAACAATGGATTACAAATTTTGAAATAAAAAAAAATAAAAAAATATTGTGCTAAAACTTAATTATGCTAAGTAAACTATATAAAATAACGTATCCACAGTCGAGATAAAAAAAAAAACTTACATTTAACAAAAAGCATTTTCGCCATCTAAGGTTTGTCACAAACATTATATGGACACAACCAACCAATGATATTATAAGTAAAATTACACTTACAATATCATTGGACACAACGTAAAAAGACCCTTTGGGCGCATTATGTCCAATTCGCAAAATGTCCAACTGTTCAATTCTCAGTTGGTCCAGTTCGCAATTGGTCCAGTTCGTAAGTAATTGGTCCAGTTTGCAATTAGACCAATTCGCAATTGGTTCAGTTCGAGAGAGAGGCTTTTTTTGACGTGACCTCCACGTGAGATTGGGTGAGATTCGGCTCGAAGTAAAAAAGACAAGACATGAAACACCAACACATTGGAAAGTAAGGGCACTTACACACAGAAAAGATCTCTTCACGAAAGAGAAAAACGTTTCCGAATACATTTTTGTCAGAATCCTGCCTGTTTCATACGACTGTGGACTCCTATATTAGGTCGGAGAAGCCCCCCGTTTGTTCCACATACTCAATTACATATTATTGGAAACGAATTCGGGAACACAGAGCACGAAATCGCCGCACCCCGGCAGCGTCCAGAGACGGTGCAGAAAGTTTGTTGAGCGCATTACATTACATTACGTCAAAGCCTTTAGTATCTACCGGGTCAAATTAAATTAGTGAAACTCTGCAGACGCAATGGGTAAATATGTCGACTACGTCTAACAACCCCGCGCTGCCCCGTTTCGGTCTCTGATTGGTTATCGCGCGTCACGTGTTTGTTTCCGGCCCCGCACCGCAGCGCACCACGTAAAAATTTACCTATTAATCACATTGCCCGATCATCATGTAGCCATATTCATAATGCCCGGGCAATGTGATAAATAGGTGAGTTTAGATTGTAATTAATCACTTGGCCCGATATGGCTGGGCATTATTCATACTGCCCGGGCATTATAAATACTGCCCGCATTTATCACTTGGCCCATAACATAGATATCGATTCCCACTACATGTGCAGTGTTTCGCTAGCTATTCTAATTTGACCCTGTATGCGTCATTTATATCGTAGTGTGGTGTGAGTAAACGGTGACGCCACTGAAACACTTGGTTTGTATGGAAAGTGTAGACAACGCCGCCTCCAGCAGTAGGTAACTGCCGAGGCGCCTCCGCACTCTATGGGCAATGCTAAGACATAGTGAATTTATGTAAATAGTCAATGTTATGTAAAGCGAATGTTTTGCAAAGGCCGCAGGAAACGGTTCGGCAATGTAGTACGTTTATGAAGAAATATGTGTGCCAGAGGTGCTCAATCTTTTGAAGTGAAACTTCTTACGCGGCGATTCGATAATTGAATGAGAATTTAGAGTGAAATTTCACGTTTAGGCAAATTTCGTTACATGAGACAGAAGAAAGATGTAACTCTCTCCGTCTCTCACACTAAAACTCTCCCTATTCTATGTTTTTAAGAAATTTCAATTTAACCACGTGTAAGCTGCTGTACGTGCCATTTTTTTTTTTCTTAGACATTCAGCTTTTTCTATATTTGCTCTTTTAGATATCAGTTTTTTTAAGCGGACTCCTGACATACCTGCGGATGAAATGTTTTGGAGCATCTGGCTCCAAAACATTTTGTAACTTTGATAAATATGCCTTTTAGCGCTTTAAATAGCGTTTTATGACCGTTTCCTATAATTTACGGACCGTTATTGGTTATAAAAAATGCTACTGTTGGTAAGCAAATAAACGATTCGTTTTTGTTTATTAATAAACATTCTTTACAGCACGCCTAGCATGACCACCATAGATACGGGTTTTGTCGACGGAAGAATAGACAAAATTACAGATTACTCTAAAAACCTAAAATCTGTTATTTTGTCTATTCTTCAGTTTCTATGGTGGTCTTGCTACGCTTGCAGCAGTTACAGTGTCTGGAAACTGGTAAGATAGCTAGTTTTTCCTAAAATCTACGTTTTTTGACGGCCCACGTTGCCGCAGTTTGAGCATCGCTGTTGTATATATTATGAACAAAAGTTGTGTGCGAGGAAATACTCTAGATATTTTACGGCCACAATTTACTGTATTGTTTCCAATATTTTGCGCTTCTAACATGACAGGAGAGGCTTTAAAATGAACGAAATAAGAATAAGAACTGAATTATTTTGAATTTGATGTTTGAATTGACAGAAGCCATTCGCCTGTCGTCGAAAGAATGCGTTCCTGACACCTTTCAGTGCGACAGTTAATAAATATCAAATTCGCAAAACAAGTATTCGTTTATATGAAACTGACAGGTGGCAAAAACGCATTCTCTCGACGGCCGGACGGTTAGAGTAGTTACTTGAAATGTCAGTTTGTAGAGACTGTTTTTTGTGATAAACTGTGAAGTTTACAAGGCAAGGGCTTGCAAGGACAAACAAGGATAAACAAGACAAAGATAGGACAAGGATATTTTGTCTCAGTGAGAGACATTGACAGTGGGACGTCGTTGGTAAACATTTGTGAAATTTTGCTACAGACATAGTCTTACCAAAACAAGATAGCGATGTTAGTTCCAATTTTAGCCACGCGCCAAAATAACCTTGTAGCGTTGTATAATGAATGAGTAGGTTTTAATTTTCCTTACCGTCTTTAAACCTGACGCAACCTCGTACGATCTTTGTGACAGCTAGTGACATCAGTCCTTTCCATACTATTGCCGCTACAAAAAGGTATACCTGATCAAAAAAAATGTTACCATGAAGATAGCAAACAGAATGCCTCATTTGTCTAGAAGTCGTAACTCTTTTTGTTAAGTCAAAACAAGTGTCATATAAGATTTTTCGGGCAAGCAAACACATATCGGGCGTAAGGATAACTGTCAAAACGTGTTTTCATTCATTCTTAGTTCGGGCCCCGAACTAGTAATATGTCCGTAAGTGATAGGAATGGAAAGGCTCGTAATTTTGGCAGACTTTACGGATTTCATGCTAAGGATGCTATACACATCCGGGGGTCTCCCTGTGATGTGCATGGGACCCTTAGGGCAAGACAGAGTGTTTTTTCACTTCACTAAATAAAGCAAGCGTCTCGTATGAATGTGAACACTATTTGCATAGCCTTAATGTTCATATTCGAATGAAATGATTGCTCTTTACTTATAGTTCAGTGATTCAGTCCACGAATGGCCCAAAAGCGGGTGTAAAGGGCGTAAGCAGGGACCTAAGCGATTCCTTCAAACACTTGTTCAGGGTACACATTTGAGGTAGGAACTAAAAGCACCTAAAAGTCCTAACGTCTAGGAAATGAGCCGGAGATGGCACAAAGTTCCCACTTTAGGGTTTTCGCATATTTATCTTAAAAAAATACGTAGTAGGGAAAAAAATCTTATAAGTACCAAATGAAAGCTTCTAAAATTCTAAGTATAATAATTGAAAGTATTACTAGCATGGCTCTGCAGTTTTCCGTCAAGGCGACGACAATTAGCAGCACTCCCGCTCCGGTGATGCCGCTCAGCACAATTCCCGTTGCGATGCTAGTGACTGCAGGCAACATAGTTGATAAAAAAAAACGTTAAGTAAGTATTACAAAAAAAAAAAAACAACCGACTTCAAAAAAAAACACTTCGATGTGTAAAAAACGAAAATACCAAAATCAAAGACACCGACTCCTGAAATTAAAGTTATTTTTCACTTTGTAGTGTTTTTTGGAATTCGCTTTTTTTTGTAATAAAGTTTATATTTTAAAAAGTGAACAGAAAAACAGTGACAGAAGTTATTATAAAATCATCATCATCATGTCATTATAAGTTAAGGTAGGACATTCACGACCAGTGTAAGACCATTAGGCACCTGCCGCACCCCCGCGCGCCGACGAGGAAACGACCAGTTTTCAACGATTTTCTTGCTCAATAAACGTACAAAAGATTGTAAAGTTTCAAATGTATCTTTCAAATTGATGTCAAGTTAAACAAATATCAACTTTATTTTAAAAAAATTAAGTTGATTTCAGAGTGACTAGCACTATTGAAAAAGTTTTAAACATGTTTGAAGGTGTAGCGTAAATTGCACTTTATTGTGTAGGAATTAAAGTTATTTTTCCATAAACTTGTATTTGTTTACATTTTTGGCAAATAAGTCGCGAATGCAGATTAGGTCTCGTGTAGATGAAAGAGATATACCTACATACATAATTATATTAAAAGTTGATCGCTGACTATACACACTCGTGCGTTGCAGCAACAAGAGAGTACTCGCTAAGCGATGCTCGCATGGCGGGTAGAACACTCTGAGACGACGTATTCCACATTGGGCACCCGCTTAAATGCCATCTGAGTGAATGTGCCGCTATGTGACAGGTGCATTCACTCAGGTGCCATTGCATTTAAGCGGGTGCCCAGTGTGGAATACGTCGCTGAGACTCACGCTAGGTATGTACTGTACCAAGCATGGTATGCGTATGTAGGTACGCATACCAGCGAGTAATAACTCGTCTTCGTCGCGCATTCGCTGCTCGTTGTTCGCCAACTCGTCATAGTTGCTAGATCAAATTCGCTTCTCAGTAAGTCATTGCAAAGTATCTCTTACTTCGGTAAAGTAAGGTATAAATTCGAATCATTGCCGTCAGTTTGACATAACTCATTAATCAACAATGAGATAAGAGACTGATTACATTACAATGACTTACTTAATGGTTTACGTCATACAAAGATTGTGAAGGCGTGTAATTGGAGAGGCCTATGTCCAGCAGTGGACTGCTGTAGGCTGATGATGATGACATGGCTAGCTTTGTAATAACACCTATCTGACTAGCATTAAATAATAATGTGAATTCAGATAGGGACAACAACTTACACTGTGTAGCAGACGTCTTGTGCATCTCATCATACTGTGTTCCATGTGTCAGGATAAGGGTCAACAGGATAGACCCGACCAAAACTTGACAGAATGCTGTCAGGAGAACTCCGGGGAACAGGTTGCAGACTCCACAACAGCTCTCGAAGTGGAATCCTGGCTTATGGATCGAGAAGTGCAAGGGGACCTGTGGTAAATTGGGAAAGGTGGTAAACGTTAAAGGACTAAAAGGCTTTTAGTCTAAATAAAGTCTTAGTATTTTAATCATTTAATAAACAGCAGCACCAGATCATATTATATACTTATTTGAATCAAAATTCTGGCTGAAACTGAGTAACCGTGGCGTAGATCGCACAATCTTCTCCATAGGAGTCTACGTTGAGAACCTGACATTGAAACTCAAAGCTTTTGTTTCAATTAAACCATTTACAGGCACTTTTGAACTGTCAAAGAGTCGGTCAGATAGTCAGAAAGTTGAAGCTTCAGCTTTATAAAGAAGACTGGGCAAGAAACTTTCAAAAGTAGGGTCCAGGCATGAAAAATCTATACTAATACTAGCTGCGCCCCGCGGTTTCACCCGCGTAAGTTTCGATTTAGGGGGATGAAAAATAGATGTTGGCCGATTCTCATAGATACCGGATAAGCACAAAAAATTTCATCAAAATCGGTCAAGCCGTTTCGGAGGAGTATGGCAACGAAAACTGTGACACGAGAATTTTATATATTAGATTATAAGTTCGAAAGTAACTCTGTCTGTCTGTATGTTACCTTTTCACGCCTAAACCACTAAACGGATTTCGATAAAATTTGCCATAGAGATTGATTGCATCCCGGGGAAAGACATAGGATAGTTTTTATCGACGTACCTCGCGGGCGAAGCCGCGGGCGGCAGCTAGTAAGCTGTAATGTTTTCTAGTGACCCTTATTTAACGACTCAGCAAAGGAAAAAAAAACGAAAACAGAAAACATTTCTTTAACGTTGAACAAAGCACAATATCCAGTTCGAATTCCGTTTCCACATTCATTCGAAGCCAAAAGAATTCTGAATACGTCTTGTTGCTTACGATTCGGTACAATGCACTACACATTTGTAGGTATGCCGCCATATTTTCTTACTGTGCAGTTCCCGCATTTAATCTAGGTATGACGGTTTTGTAGGCTGTTACCTCAATAGTTTGCTCCTTTGGCGCCACGTTCTAAGGTTAGAAGAAAGAATAATCCTTTGAAGTCAAAGTAACCTTGTTTTTAATGATTCTACAGTAAAAAACGCTTGGTTTAAACAAAGCTTGGGCCTCAACCATAGAAATATAAAAAACATTCAACCAAAAGAAAAGTATTTTGCAGGCTGGGACAGACTGGTTGAGGAAGGCGGCGGACAGGGTATTGTGGCGCAGCCTGGGAGACGCTTATGTCCAGCACTGGACTGCGATAGGCTGAGTTGCTTGATTGATTGACAATATTGCCACCTCACTTGAAGCTCACTTCATTAAAGTTTAACGGAATAGTTACATCTATTATGTCGCAGGTTTATAACAAAATCAGGGTTTTCTTCAAAAACCTAGGCTATTGATCAAGAACCGGAAGAAGACAAAATTATAATATTACTTTATGGTATCATAAACCTGAGAAAATCCAGATTTTTGATAAAAAAAACCTGAACTATTAAGCATCACACTATGACTTTTAGGAGCCGATCAAAAAGAAAAAACGTAAAAAAGGACGCTAAGCGAAAACGAAGTTATAGCGCCGGCAGGCGATGCGATGCGACGCGATGAGTCGAAGGCTGAAACACGCGGACGAAATCGCGAGCATAAGACAGTTAGTAATAAAAACGTAAAGGCTCGCCGCACCTTCAGCCTTCCTATTGTTCATAGGACCAAGGGCCGCTATTGGAGATGGGCTCCAATAGGCAGTGGATTTAACAAGGTACCTGTAACGCTGTTGTACTTCTGCTAGTACTTCTCGGTTTCTCACTGGATCTGGTATAATCCTCAGTTACACTCTTTGGCATTTTGTAAAAAATAAATATACACAAAAAATCCCACAAATAGTATTGCACTGACAAGTATCTGCTATTGACACTTTGGCAGTGACGTTTGATAGCCGCCTTTTTTAATGGCCAGTTTCCTAGTTTTCTGCTTTTCATAAAATTATTTAACAAAAAACAATGTCATAACCAAATCATAATAAAAATGTATGCATGCACGAGGAGGCACGAGGTGTTCGATGCAATGCGCAAGATGCGCTAAGCATAATTAATAGGATGCTCAAGATGTGCGATGCAATGCGCAAGGTCCGCAACGCATACGTACGCAACGCAAAATGTTCAAGTGCACAAGGTATGCGATGCAGAGTGCGCAAGGTGCGGGATGCAAAGTGCGCAAGGTGCGAGTTACGGAGTGCCCCAAAACGCCATAGTAGGTATGCAAAGTAATTATGTAACATTACGAGACACATAAATTAAAATAAATGATTTCAATGAATCTGAACACAATGCAATTTTGATTACATAGCAAATAGCGTGATAAGATAGCCTAAAAAAAAAAAAAAAAAAATCTGGCAACACTACGCCACAATAACATTGAGCTCCGTAATAACTTTACTTTAAAAATAAATAAACGCAGTGAAACCATTCAGACTAGTAATAATAACAAAGCGTGCATTGTGTAATACCGGTAAAAGTGTTATCCCAGCCTAAAATCATTATCCGACGAAGTTATAAAGTGAAACAGAATCTGGACTCACAACAACAATTCAGTAACAAATAGTGCATTAATTATGTGTTTACTGTGCTAATTAATATAAACATACATGTGAAAACTTTATATAATCATATTCTGTAAGCTAATATCGTGAAAAACTTAAAATAAACAAATAAAACGATCGAAAGTAAAAAATAACAACAACGTTCAAAAATTCAAAATTACATCCACCCACAATAAAAAATAACGAACTCTCTAAAGAAGAATACATATCCTTATTTCGCTGTGAAAATTAACTACTTAATCAGTTCATTAGTATGCGTACCGACTCAGGTGCAACGGGTCTCGAGTTCGTATCCCGCAATCAGTGATCACTTTTTGTGTTTTCGTATTAGTCGTGAACAGTTGTTGAATACAATTTATGAAGACACGACAACATTTGAATAACAGAAAATAAACTCTAAATAAATTAAATAATTTGAGTCTTGTATCATGAACTTTCTGGAAAACATTACGTTCCGTGTTCGAGGCACTCGTCGTACTCGTTCAATGTCAGACTCGCAAAGTAATTTGAGTCAAATTGAAAACGAAACACTGGATGACACTGCTACCAGTCTCCCCGAGAGGTGCAACGACGACACTTACGATCACGAATTAATATCTAAACTAAAAGAACAAGTGGAGAAACTAACTCTTCAATTAAGTAGTGCAGAAGAAGAAATTGAGATACTTACATTGGAAAATAGTAACCTTAAACAATCCAATCAGGAGTTGGAAAAGAAAAATGATCTTTTCAAGAAAATCACCATCACTCCTACGAAGAAAACCAGGCAGAAGTCTTCTACTCCAAAAAAAAGGGAAGCATTACTTAGCAAAACTACACAAACGGAGCAAGTAAATACGTCTCACAAAAAGAAAAATAGTAAGGGCACTCAAACAATTGTAATGGATATTATGGGTTCATCTAAGGAAGAATCTGCAGTATCACTAGCAATCCTTCATACAAAAAGCTCTAATGAAGAACTGGAGAAAAAAATTAATAAAATCTGTATTATAAGCGAAAATAAATATAATAAAATACGTACAATTGCAGAAAATAAGTTTGAAAATTGTGAATTATGTCATTACCTAACACCTTACTCGGGAATAAATAATATGTTTCGCGACTTGGAACCAAAGCTAAAGAAATTCACTATGAATGACTTCTGTATTATTTTAATTGGTGAAACAGACTTCAAATCTACTAAGGACTATTCTAGTACAATTCTCCACATAAGAAAAGTACTCGAAAAAATTCAACACACAAATGTTGTTCTCTGCATGCCGACCTACAGTCATTGTAATAGTAATGTTACTTTGTACAACATGAGAGTAGAAAATTTTAATAATCTGCTATACCAAGATATTTTAGCACACGAACATGCTTACTTCATTGACTCGAATAAGAACCTTACGTGGGACTACAAAATGTACAGACAAAATTCAGGATCAGTAAATAATTACGGCATGCAAATAATTTTCCAAGACATCGCCGCACTCATTAACTACGTACGTGAAAATACCTTCGCAAATACAGAAGGCGAGATAATTAACAATATGAATGAACAACAAGAGACAGTGCAGTTTTTTCGATCATAAGTACCTTAACGTGATACATCAAAACATTGCCGGCTTACTGAATAAGAGCAGTGAGCTTACTGTATGTATTCAAGAGATGTCAGAGAAAAATACCGAAATCGACATAATCTGTTTATCTGAACACTTCATGATAGCTGGCCATGAAAAAATACTGTATATTCCTAATTACACTTTGGCTGCATGTTACTCTAGAAAGGACAGTAAGAGAGGTGGTACATGTATCCTTGCAAAGAAGGGTCACCAGTTTAAGGAGCTTCAAGATATAGCAAAACTCTCCATAAATGGAATATTCGAATGTTGCGCTATTGATCTGGCAATGTATAATACGATTATTGTTTGTGTGTATAGAGTACCAAAGTCCAATAACTTACCCGTATTTTTTGAACAATTAGAGAAAGTATTATGTACTATTTGTAACAAAAATTTAAAAAGAAATGTCGTAATTGCAGGTGACTATAATATTGATTGTCTTAAGCGTAATAATAATGCTTTGATAGATCTAGAATGTTTGCTCTTAAGTTATAATTTAAAGCTAGAAATAAATCAGCCAACTCGACTTGCGAGCGGCACTTGCATAGACAATTTTGCACATAATGTGGGGAAGAAGTGTAAATCTGATGTGATTGACTTCGGCTTGTCAGACCACACAGCGCAAGTACTAAAATTACCGGTTAGTGAAAAAATTCTAATAAACTATTGGCGAACAAATAGACGAGACTATTCTAAAGAAAATATGCAAAAATTCAAAAATTATATAAACTTTATCTTTTTCTGAAATCTATAATACAAATGATCCTAGCACAGCATATAATGCATTTTTGGAAGCTTTCATGATGCTGTATAATTTATGTTTTCCTTTCCAAATCATAACAATAAGAACCAAAGTAAAACCTCAGTGGGTATCACATGGCATAAAAATCTGTAGCAAAAAAAAGAGAGAGCTTATGTGGAACTATAGACTAAATCGTAACGAAGTAAATAAAACTAAATTTAAAAAATACTCTAAATTATATAAAAATATAATTAATTTAACGCAACGAGCACAAAACAATCATAAAATAAAATCATCTACTAACAAATCCAAAGCCACATGGGCGATTATAAATAGGTCTAAACTCAATTTGCCAAAGAGTAGTATCACTTCCATAGAAACAAACCATAAAACTATAACCAGGACTGGAGAGATTGCGAATGCTTTTAACAATTACTTTATAGACAAAATAGAACCAATACCAGACGCAAGTAAATATTTCCAAATCGAATCAATCTATGTTCATGGCACCAAGTACTCCATATGACATACTTCAAATTATAAGATCGCTTAAAAATACTACTAGTGTTGGATACGATGGGATCTCTACTAGAATCCTAAAGTATGTCGCTTATCATATCTGTGACCACTTAAGCCATATCATTAATATGTGTATAACCACCGGAACATACCCGGACAGTCTAAAAACTACGGTCGTTAAACCCATCTTCAAAAAAGACAACAAGCAGAGTATGAGCTGCTACAGACCTATTGCACTTATTCCTATAGTTTCGAAAGTTTTTGAAAAATACATTTATAATCAAATTTATAACTATTTAGAAAAATTCAACATTCTTACAGAAGACCAGAAAGGTTTCCGCAAGAATAAAACAATAAACATGGCCATTTTTGATTTTTTAAATAACGTCATGGGTAATGTGGATAAAAGGACGCCGGTATGTTCCATTTACTGCGATATGACCCAGGCTTTCGATTATGTTAATCATGACATTCTCCTCCGTAAACTGGAAGCATATGGCATTAGAGGCAATGTACTAAATCTCGTAGAATCTTATCTGAAAAAACGTAAACAATATACAAACATTTCTAAAATAAACATTAATACCAAAAAAGAAGAAACATATGAATCAAAAAAACGTATAGTTAAATATGGAGTTCCGCAAGGGAGCGTATTGGGTCCTTTGTTATTCATAATCTATATAAATGACTTGCCATTAGTAACTAACTATCCAGTATCACTTTTTGCCGATGACAGCACGGTCACTATCAATTCTATTAATAAAGATAGGTATGAAGATGAAATTAATAATACAATCAATTCAATAATTAATTGGTTAGATAACAATAATTTAAAAATCAATCTTGAAAAAACTAAAATTATGTTCTTCAGTCAACGTTTAGAAGCACCAAACATTAATGTTCAACACAAATTAACTGTTATAAAAAATGTAGACACAGCAAAATTTTTAGGTGTAACCATTGACAAACGTTTGAACTGGAAAGCACACACAGAAGAATTAAATAAAAAAGTATGTTCTTCTGCCTATGCCCTCTATAAATTAAAACCTATTATAAGTACCAATGCGCTTATTACTGCCTACCATGGTATTGTCGGCTCCATATTGAGGTTTGGAGTTATATTTTGGGGAAACTCTACTAATAAAGAAATCATTTTTAAGTCACAAAAAAGGTGTATTAGGGCTATGTTTGGTTTGAAAATAACTGATAGTTGCAAACAGTATTTTATTAAATATAACATTTTAAGTCTGCCTTCCTTATTTATTTATGAAATAGCTAATTTTATAAAAACCAATCCTAACCTATTTAAGAAACTATCAGACGTTTCTATTCGTAATCGACGGGATAATAATAAGTTGTGCGTACCAAGATCAACCACGGCATTGATGCATAAAAGTATTTTTTGTTTAGCACCAATAATTTTTAATAAAATCCCAAAACCTATTAGACAAATGCCCACTGCTTTGTTTAAAATACATTTAAAAAAATATCTCATAGCCAAATGCTATTATACCATATCGGAATTTTTAAATGACCGCAATTAATTAGATAGATTCCTATAATTAGGATATTTTCACAATTTGACCCCCAAATCTGTAAAAACAATACTTTATACTCTATTTCTTAATTAACATAAGGATTAGGATATTTAAAATTTTATAGTTTGCTGTGTAGACTCAATTTTTTTATGGTTATTCTAAGCCGAAAATATGTTGTTTTTTGTACGCCATAAATGGCAAAACATGCAGATCTACCTGTTTATTTTAAGACCTTGCACATATTATTTGATGTATACTCATGTTTTACAATAAAATATATTCTATTCTATTCTATTCTATTCTAAAGACTGACCAGACATAAAGGGAATATTTTTGCAAAAAAAAAAAAGTATTTGCGTGAATGCTGGAACATAGATTCAGACAAACACACAAATATTCTAAATACTACATTTTCGTTGCTCCCAGACCCCGTAGCAAATACTTTTTATTAGCAGCGAACGTGTTGCGGCTGAAATGATGGTGAAGAAATGGCATCGCTCTCTGCAGTCTTCACAGCTTCAGAATTGCGTTGGAGACCGTCAGGGTAAAGGATCTTGTGACGTCATTTTCGGAATTGATTATAATACAAGTTGTATCTAAACACGACGGAATCCTCAGTTATAATTGGGAACTTGTTGGTTGACCTCTAAGATATCGTAAAGATTCTTTTATCATTCACATAGTATCCGGCACGCATAGCGTTCGTAGCCATCGCCAATCCTTACGTTGTTTATTATTTTTGTGTGAAAAGCCAAAATTGTTTGTTGTTATAAATACCGGGATTATTCCTTCACAAATGGTAAGAATAACAAGATTTTTTTTAGTTTTTGTAAGTAATACAATGAGAGTTATTAAAATTATGTAAGCGTATGTCAGTGTTGTGAACCTGTCTGTTATTTATACGCTACAAGATAGGTTACTGATTATTAAACGGACAAGTTCATCGAAGGTAAGTGGTCGCTTTTCTTGTTTTTCCCTACCTCTAGACTTATTAGATACCCCTGATTTGTTAACAGTGTAATACGTATATAGACAGCATTTATAGGCTAACCGTCTTAAAACAATAACGTGTATATATGTATAAAAAAGGAATGGCGAAGACACGAATGTAAAAAAAAGTCCGCATCGCTGTCATCAGGAAAAATGCCCAAAAGGCTGGCAGCATCGCAACGTTCAATGGCAATGCTGCCGCTCACTACCTGATCCAAAATCGACTTACCTCATCATCTGCCTAGCCTTTTCCCAACTATGTTGGGGTCGACTTCCAGTCTAATCGGATGCAGCTGAATACCAGTATTTTACATGGAGCGACTGCCTATCTGACCTCCACAACCCAGTTACTGGGTAATACGATACCCCTTGGTAGGACTGGTTATCAGACTTTCGGGCTTCTGACTACCCGTAACGACTGTCAAAGATCCACGAATGACAGCCGGGACCAAAGGCTTAACGTGCTTTCCGAGGCACGGAGGGGTCTCGGTATGTAAAGATGGTCACCCATCCACAGACCAACCGCGGCAAGCGTAGCTTAACCTGACCGATCGACCTGTGCGGCTGTTAATATTTAGCCACAGGCCCCTCCAAAATCGACTTACCTAAACATATAGAATGCAGTTTATTTTTGCAACGACAGGTGCAGAAGATAATATTGTCTTCAGACTACAACGATGGTGAACATGTATACAACGGGCTCGACGCACAGTGGAACGAATGTATGGGAGCGGTTGGACGTAGACATGTCCGAAAAAAAAGAGTAAAATTATGCCAAACTAATGATGCCATCTTATTCGATTACTTAATGCCTTCATAACTTGTGGTGATGAATTTCTTCATAACTCCCATATTTCGGGAGTAATTTGAGAAAATGTGAAATTTTACTATGAAAATGAGTGTATCGAGCTCTCTCCCTCCTGATTCCGGGCTTGTTTCAAGTAGCGGTCTCTAATATCATAATGCTAATACTAAGAGCTATATTTAATACTAAGACACATAGTGCGCCAAATGTGCACTTTCTGGGATAAAGAGTGATGTTTATTTTATAACACAATTTTTTTATTTTTTGTTTATTTTGTTGATTAAAACCGTTTTTCTAAAGGTTTACCTTATTACAATAACATTTCTGAGCAGCCAATTAGAGAAGATATAAGCTAATTAGGATATATAATTAGGGACTTAAGGTTTACATATAAAACTGATGCACTAATGATTACTGATAAGAACATTGCTATTATTTAATTACTAAATGGCTCTTAATACACTAATTTAGCATGCATCATTTACTAATTATCACAATAACTAATTACCTTGCAATATTTAACAAAGGATACCTGGGATACCTGGATTTTATATAAATAGGTCACTATTAGTAACTTTAAAATCAGTGTTGATTTACACCTCGTTGTATCCAAGCTAATCTCGCAATGTATTTACCAAATTTTAATACAAATCTAGATATTCACGTTGCTTTATGCGCACGCGCACATAAAGATTTACGCGACTTTAACTATTTGTTCAGTGTTTTAAAAGATAACAGTTGTGTTCAGTTATGTGAAAGTGCTGAAACAAGTTTAAAAGACTGGTGTCGTCGATTTTGCTACCGCATTTATGCAAAATGGACACAGTCTGGAAGAAGCACAGATAAGTTTCGGAAGAAACATGAGATTTGGCTACAGGCTGCAATTCAATGGCCGGAATTACAGAATGAAAATATGGAACCTTCTACAGAAAATATAAGTGACGTCATCGAGCCCATAATTTCTCCTGCTAAATCTGATGCTTCAACTTGTACACATCCTAGTCCTCGTAAATCTTTTGAGGACCTTAGTAACCGGCAAAAAAGAAGACGCACTGAAGATAGTCTTTCATGCAGCAGTAGCAGCGCTGAAATTATGTTTTCGGCCGAAAGGGCGCTTCAAAAGGCAGGACAAAGCGATACAGCTTATGTTATGAAATACTTGACGGAGAATCCAGAAGAGGCCTCAAAAATCAAAGCCTTCATTGAAGGTAAATCAATTCAGGTACGGGAAATATCCCCTTTGAAGGCATTGGCTCTTTATGTATCGATGAACTTATCGAAATGGCGCTATAACACTCTTCGGGATTTCAACACTCAAGAAGGAGCTCTTCAATACCCGAGTTACTACATGTTGGTTAAAGAAAAAATTAAGTGCTATCCGGCCAAAGAAGATCTCACAGTTACAGAGAGCTCTGCAAAAATCAAATTACAAGCCTTGATGGATTTAACCTCAAGAAGACTTATTAGGTCGTTAGAAACCCCTGTTGATCCCAATCAACAGCTCGTATTGACCAGCAAATGGGGTTTTGACGGATCATCTAGCCAAAGCATTTATCATCAAAGGACGAGTGAAGATGAGCAAATCGATCTTGCTAGTAATTTTATGATTAGTCTTGTACCACTGCGGCTCGTCTCAAAAGGTGTAACAATTTGGGAAAACGAGCGACCATCTTCCACTTCATTTTGCCGGCCAATATTGTTTAAGTTTATAAAGGAAACCAAAGAAAATGTGCAGAGAGAGATGGCTGAAATCGAAGCAGAGATTGAAGCCTTAACTCCATCCACCATCACTGATGGAATTAGTGTCAAACACCAACTGCTGTTGACAATGATTGATGGTAAAATTCATTCCATTATATCCAATACAGCAGCTTCAGTGTGTGACATATGCAAGGCTTGTCCTAAAGAAATGAATAATTTAGAGTTAATCAAAGATAAACACGCAAACGAGGACATGTATAAATATAGCTTAAGCACCCTTCACGCTTGGATTCGCTCAATGGAATGCTTATTACACATTTCCTACAAATTAGACATAAAATCATGGCAAGTAAGGGGTGATATAGCAAAAAGGCAAGTTGATGACAGGAAGAAAAGAGTTCAAGAGGCTGTAAGAAGAGAAACGGGCTTACTTCTCGATGTTGTGAAACAAGGCAGTGGATCCACCAACAATGGCAACTCGGCAAGGAGATTTTTTGAAAACTACACTAAATCTGCTGAACTGACCGGAATAGATGCTATGCTTTTAAGAAAAATCTGTGTGATCTTGCAGTGTATTTCATCAGGAGAGAAGATCAACGTAACTAAATTCCGAGAGTTCTGCTTTGATACTGCTAAGCTTTACGTGGAGTTATACCCATGGTATTATATGCCTTCTTCACTTCATAAAATTTTAATGCATGGGCCAGACATAGTTCAGAACATGTCAATTGTGCCCATTGGTTTTCTATCCGAAGAGGCATCTGAGGCTAGAAATAAAGATTTTAGAAAATATAGAGAGGGGCATTCTCGAAAGCATAGCAGTATCTCATGCAATGAAGATATTATGCACAATCTTTTACTGTCTTCTGATCCACTTGTTACAAGTATCCGTCCAAAAGGAAATAAGTTTGTAAAAAAATCTTCTTTTAAGGAATTTTATGAGCTTACGGATTCTGAGAAAAGTGATATCGAATTTGTTAACATAAATGATTTAGCGGACATCGATTCTGAATTTGAATTAATTGATGATGATGATGATGACGAAGATAATTAAATGATGTTATTGTTTTAAAATGTGTAACTTAGTAAATTAGAGCTTACATCTTAATTATTTATTGTACTTTTAATGAAACTAGGTAATTTATTATCAACTTACTTAAAAGTCATACTCTCATCAGTTCTTGTGAATATTTTTGTTAATATATATTTCTGTATATATATAATATATTTATAGACCTTTTAATAAGTCTGTCTGCGGTTTAAAGTAAATACAAATGGGGAAAAAACGTTTTTTTTTTTAAATTTTCATTTCCTTTTATCCCAGAAAGTGCACATTTGGCGCACTATGTGTCTTAGTATTAAATATAGCTCTTAGTAATAGCATTACGATATTAGAGACCGCTACTTGAAACAAGCCCGGAATCAGGAGGGAGAGAGCTCGATACACTCATTTTCATAGTAAAATTTCACATTTTCTCAAATTACTCCCGAAATATGGGAGTTATGAAGAAATTCATCACCACAATTTATGAAGGCATTAAGTAATCGAATAAGATGGCGTCATTAGTTTGTCATAATTTTACTCTTATTTTTCGGACATGTCTACGTCCAACCGCTCCCATACATTCGTTCCACTGTGCGACGTGGCGCTATTGGTGCTTCACGAGCCAGTGACGTACACTGACTAGGTCAGACCTGTCTGTCTCTGGCCGGCCAGCCAGATAGATCTAGACAATGTTATCGGCAAGAAAGGATGGGTATGTAAAGCCAGGGAAATTAATTCTTTACCAATTTGACTAAGCTAAGCGAAGCTGAGCGAAGTTGAAATTTGAATATATGGACGATTTAAATCGTTATTTTTAACCGACTTCAAAAAAAGGAGGAGGTTCTCAATTCGTCGGAATCTTTTTTTTTTTATGTATGTTCCCCGATTTCTCGAAGACGCCTGCACCGATTTGGATTTTTTTTTCTTTTGTTTGAAAGGGTATACTTTCCAAGTGGTCCCATGATCATCAGGTCAGGATCTGATGATAGGATCCCAGGGAAATCGAGGGAAACCCTCAAATTTTATTGGCAAACCTATATCGATTTGGATATTTTTTAGAGTAACTTGAGCATTTGCTCTCGAAAATCATCATTTGGTAAAGTGGAGCTGATGATGAAGACCACAGACGGCCATCGGAACTACTCAATGATAAATATTTCACGGGTTGCGATTCGATTACTTTAATATAGTTGCTAAGCAATTTATGCTCGTTACAATGCGTGTGGTGGTGGAGTGGAGTTCTCCAGGTTCTTACCAGGAGAACTCCTCAACAATTAACGTCCCAGCATCGGGAAAAGCAATATTTTGTAAAAGGTGATGAGCAGTTGACGTTAGGCTATTGTAGCTTAGATAAATTACAAACTCTCTCACTAAAAAGGGAAAAATAAAAACTTTTTTACAAAAAAAAACAACCGACTTCCAAAAAAAACTACAAAGTGATAAATAACTTTTATTTCGGAAGTCGTTGTCGTTGGTTCTGCATTTTCGTTTATTGATCAGATCCTGACCTGATGATCATGGGACCACTTGGGAAGTATACCCTTTCAAAGAAAAGAAAAATTTTCCAAATCGGTCCAGGCGTCTTCGAGAAATCGGGGAACATACATAATAATAAAAAAAAATAAAAGATTCCGACGAATTGAGAACCTCCTCCTTTTTTTGAAGTCAGTTAAAAAGTTTTTATTTACAGTTGTTTGAAATTCAACACTGCTAATATTGTCGAAGTGTGTCAATTTGATAAATAATAAATTTGTTTTATTATGGCCTAGTAGTGCCTACTCTGAAGTGGCCTGCAGATTATGCAGTTCTGTACACGTGACCCTTCCGACCCTAATCTTATGTGATGTAATTTCAGTTGGTAGGATGGGGTTATGACGAAAAAAACAATCTGGTAGAACAACTAAGCGTTGAGGAGATTCCGGTGGTACCCCAGCAGACGTGCTTTAAGTCCAAGGGCTTCGCATACTACAACATCACAGAAGCAGAAAACAACTATTGCGCTGGCAACAGACAAGGTGAGATCGACTTTTGTGGCTACGGAATGAACACTATGTTAATGGCTATCTTATTTAGTAGTTACTTTGTTTTTGATGATAAATAAGGTAAGGATCACAGAGCAGGAGACGCCTCGCCGGCCGCTGCAGACGGCATTGACAAACACTTTCCATACAAACCAAGCATGTCAGAGGATGTCACCGTCTTCAAAAGGCAAGCCTTGAGCCAAGACATTCAATTAAAATTATTTTTGTGCTATGTGACTTAGTTTAATGAACAGAATGCGTGGTTGACGGCTATATGATGTTTCTTTTTACACCCTGTTTATGTGTATACCTATACTCATTCGCACCTCTTTTTCTAGAGACTGTATTGTGCAAGGGTGTCGCTAAAGGCAACGGCATGGTCTTCAAGATGAGTAACTCCTGGTACCTACGAGGTCATGTCAGTTTTTTCCTAGTAAGAAAATTGAAGACTATGAAAACGTGTGACCCAACAGGGTTCTTCCAGTTCGCCGACCTAGCCAAAGGCCTACCCTGGATCTATGGCATTGTTTTCAATTATCTTTAAAATGAGCGCTTAACTGTGAGTAGGTCTAACTTTTTATTAATTAAATAGGTACTTGCTTATCAATCAGAGGGGCAATTCTCGTAATTTTAAGAACGTTCACAGTCTAATCTCAGTCTCAATCTGTCAAAATTACCTCTAATTTCCCTACATTTTGAAAAATTTTGACATTTGTTTGTCGCCGAGATGAGACTGCGACTAGATTTTGAACGTTTTAAAATACGAGAAGTCATACTCGTAAGTCATAAGTCATTTAATCATTTGTTAACATAGGTAAGTACAATAAATAGTTGTTATTAAAATGAAAAAATACAAGCGCTGTGTTATACCAGAAGGTGTACAAATATGTTGATATTAATAAATTAAAATGGATAAATTATAATGGATGTCATTGATACTAAAATTGATAACATAAAATTACATTAGTCAAACGCATATTATTAGTGATTTTGTAAATGTGAGGACTTTGTAGACCTTGTAGACTTTACCCTTGTTGACAGGCCTACGCTGTCCTCCCATACCTACTGTAATTTGTAAACATTGTAAAAGCCAATTATTTTATAAAATATTCTATAGGAAGAAACCGTGCACCTAGCTTCTGCCCATAAAGGTTTATGTGAAATAAAATAATTTGATATGATCAAATTTTGGTACTTATTATTATAAAATTCAAATAAAAAGAACAGTTATGGACACATTTCACACATTTTATTACATCATATTGCCTATAAAATAATGATTAATTAATTTTAATATAATATAGTACCTATTTAAACATAATATACTCAGATTTGATAAGGAGGATCGGCAGACGGCTTTATGAATTTACTTTCTAATATTTTATGTATTTATTTTCAGGTGACAGGACTACCTCGCCCCCGGACTATAACGACTACTTATAATGTAGTCCAGATCCATGCGTCATGGGCACCGCGCCGTCAATTGGGAGACTGTTCAATTTTTAGCTGTCACGGCTTATTTTAATTATTTTATTTTTTGTTTCTATTTGTTGTAATTCCGATAGATCGATGTGGGAGACAGGCATACATCATCGAGCACAAGCGCTCGCTTGTGCTCGATGATGTATGCCTGTCTCCCACAGTCGACATTGGTCAAACGTCAGTTGGTTGAGTTAAACGTCAGGGATTGGCTAGACTCAGTGAGACCAGCCAATCCCTGACGTTTGACTGACAATTCCAATGTCGATCTATCGGAATTATATTCGAGAGTAAGCACCCTGGACGCATTAAACGTGTATGCCTTTTATAAGAATAAGAATAATATTATTTATTTTGCTTTAAATCATGGCATTAGGGTCCTATTAATATAGTTATGATCTTACCTACATGTTTCGCCATGGACTGGCATACAAATATTTAAACTTGTAACTAATAACTTTTAAGTGCAATACATTAATTTGTTAAAATTATAACATTCTTAATAACATTGGATATTAGGATTTCGTATTAGATAATGAATGAGCCTCGTGCAAGGAAATGTTTTTTATTTCTGTTAAATATACAAAAAACGGATTTATTCAGCTGTTTCAAAATCTGGATTAAATGCGCTTTTCAATGCACCATGTGTGGTTTTTGTACATGATTGTTATGGTTAGGGTATGTCAATATATGACTCTGGTCATCGGTAAGACCATGACCAGAGTGCTATACCTATTGCAACACTAGGCAAAAACGCACTGTTAAATTTTCAACGCTTAGTCTAATATTCCATCGTGCAAAATAATATATAGATTTTTAATTACATTTTTAAACCGGCATTACCTCCTTCTTCCATAAACTATTTATCCGCTCCCAAACATGTTTTCAAGATAAACTACCCATACAACCAAACAATCTCTCGCAATTCGGAAAGGCCCTACGGTCTCGGTCGTCTGGGTAGGATCACTGTTTTCCACCGATAAGGTTTATTAGCTGTCAAAAGGCAAATTGACTGAGATACAAAGTCAAACCCGTAAGACAAATGACTCTGAAGCGGCCAGTCACAAAAATATAGGTAGGTACGAAATGTCGGTTCTTTACAACAAACGAAAACGCCCGCACACATTGACAGCTTGTCGAATACGGCACTCGCGACTGGCATTTGTTTAGTATTGCTACAAGCATCAGTGAACGAAAACAAACATACTTAGATTATATTTAGACACACCCTTGCACACTCACACACATCTACACGCACATACACGAACTCTCTTTCACATACACAACACACTAACTAACCTACCTACACTTATTTCATGGAATATCTTTAGCATATCGACGCTGTTTCACTTGTTACAGTATGTCAATTATTTATTGTACCCTTACGGCTGAACCCTATCTCTTAAGATACAGGCTAGACCTAGTTTAAGGGATAGAGTCAATTTATTGTGCTTTAGTGAGAAAAATGTAAACTTTTAATCTTTAATGTATACAGTGAAATGTGTTTTTCTTGTTTTATGAAATAAATAATTTTTTATATTAAAAAAAAAAAAATTTGCAAGGATCTTACGGCGCCTGTAGGTATACAGTGACAATGACAGGGGGCGCTGTTGTTAAACAAACATTTGTGACATTAACGCAGTGGTTGAGACAAAACAAAATGGCGGCTCTCCGTACGTAGCGTACACGGTACGTCGCGTTTATTTGAGTGCTACTATTTGCGCTTGTTGTATGAGAACCTATACCTTCTATCGTCTGTATCTAACTCTATTGTAGCTCGGCTCAGTACTGAATATTTATGGTGGACATAGCTTGTTTATGCTACTATTTTGCTGTTTTTGCAGTCCATTGGCTTCTTATTATGAAGTCTTAGCCTCGCGACACTTCAGCCGAAAATTAAATGAGCTAATGCTTTTCATGAAATCATATGGTACGGTACGAGTATACGGCCTGGTTGATCTTACCAGGAGGCTTATTCTCTATGGCACAATGAACGAATCCGCGCGAAATGAACGCGTGATTGGCAGGATTTGCTAAGGAATCGACGTGGTTTCGAAGTAAGGAATCGATAAGTGGTCATAGTGATTAGGGCCCTAACGCTGTGCATGAATCGTGCACGCAGTCGAACACACACAAACAACTTCACCTTTGATATTCAACGTCGATGCGCGGTTACGTTACACGGAATGCGCAGCGAAACGACGCGCGACGCGAACGACGCGTATGAAAAAAGCGTTGTGTGCAAAGACCCTAATTTAAGTGCAAGCTTATAAAATGCGATCCAATCATACAATAAAAAATATCGATTTCCGTTCCTACTAATGAATGAAAGCAGGCTTAAATGATTAAAGCCTTAATCATTGCTCAAAGATACTTACCGATAGACCAATTATCTTGGTACACTGAATTTAACCTCTTCACAAAGATGCAGAGAGCATTTTACACTGGATAACTTTTAAGAGAATTGTATCCGAAGATCTGTCTTATCTTTGCCTGAAGAACATGCAAAAGTCATCCTTATCTAGTTGTAATACAGTTCCAAGTCTTTCAATAGTGACAATAATAAGCTCCTTGTACTCGTAGTTCGGTACAATAGATGTTACGTTCTATGTCTTGTGTGATAAGGTTCTATATCGATTTGTGTGTTGTTCAAGTCGTCGTTCAAGCCGTGCGGTCGCTAATCGGTCTAAGCAGACGCTCTCCATTCGTCTCAGAATGTCGATGGAAGATTAGCGGCGTTGCATTAGTGATGTGCCCTACGAAATATAGATATTAAAAGTATCGATAGCAATTTGGCTTCTTATTATTACTTAGAATTATATCAATTTAGTTTATAAATAACCTCCTTTTTTTGAAGTCGGTAAATTAAAATGACAACAACCAAAACAAGTCTCGAGTATAATTACAGACTTTTTTAGCCTAAATGTTCAAATCTTCCTCTTTCACACAGTACAACCATCTATTCTATAATCTGCTTCTTTTATACTAAACATTTTTCTTGTTACATGCTCTATATTACTTCACATTACATGGTCTTATCATGACAATCTTTTACAAATTGCCACCAACTTCGCGTGAGAATTTATTTATTTGTGCCCAACTCATCACATCCAATCTCTAAATTATCTTCTCATACAATATTACGTTTACACCAGTCAACACCGTATTCAGAGCGTTTACGACGTACGGCATTTCATACCCACTTTCAAGTAGGTACTTGTTTTTCTAAAAGAACGAACCGATTTCAATGAAACTTCGCACGCATAAGCAGGAAACAAAGGTCTAAAAAGTTAGTAAAGAGCATTTACGAAATGTCTTATTTAAAAAAAGATTACTCGAAATCTCTGTTTCTATGGAAAATTAAAAATCGGTCTAATTTGGCTGTAACACTGTTTTTCTAAAATGTTCGTACCTAACTTTTTAGACCTTTGTATCCTGCTTTTGCATATGAAGTTTCATCAAAATCGGTTCATTTAAAAGTTTGTATGAAATGCCGCACGGCGTAAACGCTCTTAAGCCTTTTCCCGCTAAAACGTGTATGCGTAATCCATTGTGTGTATTTGATACTTTGACAGGACCATCGGAAATGCAATTTTCACGTATTCCTGTAGTTTCAGGTCGATGCGTAGACTCGCGAGTCGCGATTCACCTGTCAAGCTTTCATAATGCGGCTTACTTTTACTTTTATTTAGATTTCACCATGTGAACATTGAGGATTGAACTGAATTTGTAGTCTCTTTTAATAGTTGATTTTTAATGTTAATCATTCCTGAACTTGTTTTTAGTTCCTTTTTTGTCGAGAGAAAATAGTTATGGACAGTTTTTTGTAATTGCTATCCGGTCAAATCAAAATGATGTTCGTAAAAGATGCTTAATTAGAAAAAAAAAATACATATATTTTATTTTAAAATACATTTATTCGATATTTTAATCAGCACATTCAGCACATGCCCACAATCGACAGATAACACTCGCAAGAAGCCGCTCAGTTAAGTGAGGTTATTTTGTTGCGAAATAACTTCTTAGGTATTGGCGGAAAAAATAAAAATACTGACCCAGGAACATAATTATGTTCTTAGCAGTTGTAGAAGTACTTTTGTTTTTTTCTTGTTTCATCAATACAACCATTATAATAACGAGGGCGTAAAAGCCATCTTTTTCTTTTTTGTTTTGGCAACTGAGCCGATGTCGACTATTCTGCCAACGTCATGTGGTGACGGCAGTACTTTGCACTCCGTGGTAGTTTACTAGGTATAAAATGTTAGTAGAAATCTTTTAATTCAAAGCCTAAGCCCACTCGGAGACGTCACTTTTTTTTTGCTAGCCTACGCTGTCCCCACTCCCGTGCAAAGGCCTCCCTCTTATCATCATGCACTTCACAATTGACCAGTAAATATCGTACCTAACTCTATTCGATTACACGAGGCTACTGGAAATATCAAGCCTGTGGGGTAATTGCGTAACAAACTATCAGTAGCAATGGCTTTCATTTTGACAGTTCAACAACATTCATTGCGTTATTTACTTTGTTGACCAGACAAATTTTTCGAACGTATGAAGCAATGGATTAACAATATCCTTCAAAATAATTCAAATTGAGATTGATACTGTATTGCGCAATTAGGGTGCTGGTGCTGCTGCCGCGAAGGATAACTAGCGGACTTATTGGCATTGCGTATATAATATGTGTTTGTTTTTACTCGTTGTTTTTTCTTTGCGTCGAGCGGATGTGCCTTGGTCGTATTGTTTATTTTTTACTTAACTTACAGCTAGAATACAGATAGTCGACAGTTAGTGAAAGAAGGCCAATTAAAAATTTTCACGGAAAGGCGGTGCGATCAGAGCATGTATTCATGTTGTCTGAAAATTGTAACGGGTGTAAAAAGGCACTTAACTAAGCTGAAAGTCACTTGTACTCCCCATCATTGTAATAATTTATTTTGTACAAAATTGCTGTTGGTGGAAAACTGATTTTGAATGGTTCGCTGGTATCATCAACACGGTTGCCAAATGCCACGCAAAAAATGTGTTTTAGTAGTTAGTTTCCTTGTTTGCAGGCACTTGAATATTGTTACGTCTGTGTTCAATGCCTGTCAGTAGGTATATTAAGAACTCGAGCAGGAACATTTTGGATTTAGTAATAACGACTATTCTGTTTTGCCACCTACTGACGTACTGTTAAAACCAGGGGGCCTAAAAAGGCCACTTTGGCAGAATCATAAGACAATTATTAACACGCAATTTCATCTGTAGGTATGACAATTTTGTATGGAGATTTGTAATATGCTATAGGTACCTACACATCTGCTTAACCCTTCAGGGATATATAGGTGTGAAACTGTCAAACAGATGAATTGCGTGATATGAATTGTTTTACGATTCTGCCGAAGTGGCCTTTTTAGGACCCCAGATCTCTATCGCCCAACGTTGTATATATTCTAAACTCTGAAATGGAATTCGAGATCAAGAATGTAAACAAAGGTGTTGCCAATTTGAGATAATAACCTCAATGGTGAAGTTTCTCGAAAAGTACTATAAAATAGTGCTAAAATTGTAGGCATATCTTAGACAGATAAAAAAGCAAAATTAAACATTTTGAATAGAACACACGACGGTTAAATGTAATTGGAAAAGGATAAAATAATTATTTTTCAAATTATATAAGGGTTTTAAATTATTTAATAGTTTTCCAATTACATTTAACCTTAAATTTTTTGATATGGCACACGGTACAGATTGTGAAACTTTTTTTTGAAATTGCCTATTTACCCCTCAAAAATGACTCCCATTTTCAAAACTCATTTATTTACGTTACACGTCTGTATTTGGGTCACAGAGATTCATACGTGTACCAAATTTCAACTTAATCGGTCCATAAGATTCGGAGCAAATTGGCTGTGACAGACGGACAGACAGACAGACAGACACTCGAGTGATCCTATAAGGGTTCCGTTTTTTCCTGTGAGGTACGGAACCCTAAAAACAGCACAATATAGTCTATAATTGCTCTTCGCCATATTAAGTACTTGTACTTATTTCAATGAATATTTGTCACAAAGCACACGCTTACTGAACCTACACTTACAAAACCATCACACCGTCCGGCGTCCGTTCGTCACTGCGGAGCACTCGAGACTGTTTGTTTACCGAGTGTAAACCGAACTCGAGGCGGGTAAGATTACTCGCGTTCCGACCGTTCGTATGAAGATAAAATACTGTTTAAAAAATATGACCGTGTCCATAGCAAATCTGTGTTTCATGTATCACATATTAAAATGAATGAAATCATTAATTTACAGGGAATTTGGAGTAATAAAATGTGGTCTCAAAGAAACACAGGCCGTCACCGGCGTGATTCTATAATTATGTATTCCTTTATAATAATAGCTACCTGAACTTGATCACTAACAAATTGATAAGTACAGACGCCAGCATATCAAGCATGTCAAGTTTTCCCAATCAACTTTGAACCGTATGCTTTAGAGATAAAGTTGAAAATCTATTAAAGAAATTTGACAGATTGTAGTAGCTTTATGTGCTGGCGTCTGTACCTACTTAATAAAAAGGTATACCGCACCTATATTAAAGATAATTGGAAACAATTTGATAGATCCATGGAACGGATTTGGCGACGTCTGCGAATAGGATGTAGTGTGTTGGATCACAAATGAACTCCGTATTCAATTGCCTATGTAAAAAAGAAGTGACATGACCCCGCAGGTACCAGGAGTTACCCATCTTGAAGACCAAGCCGTTGCCAGTATCGACGGCCTTGCACAACACAGTATCTAGAAAAGAGTTGCGAATGAGTATATTTGAGTAAGTTATTGAATCAGTGTCTCTTTTTTATAAGTCAGGTTAGTAGCGACTTCGGAATGACAATGATTGTGAATGTGACCTTAAAAAATCAATTGTATTCCATTTTTGAAGTATTGATTCTTGTCAAACCTCTCCACAGAGCACGGAATCGCCTACAGTCGCCAGTACTACAGTTCTATTCAAACTTATTTTACCTCTAACAGTAGCAACCCAACAGCAACCTTATTGCTACGAGAATAAAGTTCACTGTGGTTACGACAGACTTGTTATTGGCAGCATACAACAGCAACCATTATTGTTACGAGACTAAAGATCTCTCTGGTTCTAAGAGAGATTCTGGCTTCTGGATTTTGGATTCTGTCTTGCCAATCCTAACAAATCGACGCAGAAAAAATAATCTAATCCAACGATATATTATATTATAACAAACTAGCTTCCGCCCGCGGCTTCGCCCGCGAGGTATGTCGATAAAAACTATCCTATGTCCTTCCCCGGGATGCAATCTATCTCTCTGCCAAATTTTATCAAAATCCGTTCAGTGGTTTAGGCGTGAAAATGTAACATACAGACAGACAGACAGAGTTACTTTCGAATTTATAATATTAGTATGGATTTTGGCCCAAATGGCGCTTTTTAGCATTTTCTCCTTTCCAGTGATGATATAATTGTTCATTTTATTTGAGTGTAAGTATAAGTCAATTCAGTTTAATTTTATTTTAATTTATTATAATATTGACATAATCTACAATTTTTTTTTTATTGAGTTTTATTGCAATATGTGGTTAGCTAGCGACCTCTACTATCTATCTATCTATACATATGGCAAATAATTAAATGTTCTTTGCACAACTACTATTGTATACAAGCAAATTTTGCTAACTGAACAGACAGTTGTGCTGCTGGGGAGTTTCTTGCGCCACTTCTTCCCAGCGAAAGAACTAGGAAGTGGTGAAGGGCGGGCGTTTTGGGGGACTGTTTTATGTAATTTTGACGTTTGAAAAGTGCTGATTCTCAGCCTAATTTGAATAAATTACTTTTGATTTTGATTGTTACGAGAATAAAGATTTCCGTGATTTTGACATTGATGCAAAATGAGAGGACAAATAACTGATACTTACCTATCAGTATTTTTTTTTTTTTTTCAATATAACTGCCACGCATGAAACCTATATAAATGGATAGTTGACATCAATGCAAACGGAAAATATACCAGGACCAAACCCCGTAAAGTGTCACGTTTCCAAGATATTAAAGTTCAAAGTTGATCACGTGACATTCATATTTTTAACCCCCTTACTAATAAACGTTGTATAGCGTCTGTATAGTTACATAACGCTTTGTCTTCTTCTTTCGAAAGTCAAAGTACTGACGACTGAAAGAAAGAAATCGGTGTGTAACTATTCATCTAATATAATACGTTTATTAGTAAGGGGGTTAGTGTACCTACATCTTGGTGCTTAGATGTTTGAAATAATCACTCTGGAAGTTTAATTTAATCAAATATCTACGCAACAAAATGTAATAAAAGTTCAAAGTTGATCACGTGACATTCATATTTTTAACCCCCTTACTAATAAACGTTGTATAGCGTCTGTATAGTTACATAACGCTTTGTCTTCTTCTTTCGAAAGTCAAAGTACTGACGACTGAAAGAAAGAAATCGGTGTGTAACTATTCATCTGATATAATACGTTTATTAGTAAGGGGGTTAGTGTACCTACATCTTGGTGCTTAGATGTTTGAAATAATCACTCTGGAAGTTTAATTTAATCAAATATCTACGCAACAAAATGTAATAAAGTTCAATTCCCTTTATGTCTTGGCAAAGGCCTTTAAGTCAAGTCTTTTGAAAATAGTGACATCCTCTGACACGCTTGGTTTGTACGGAAAGTGTTTGTTAATGCAATCTGTAGCAGCGGCCGACGAGGCGACTCCGTGCTTTGTGATCCTTACCTTATTTACTATCAAAAACAAAGTATCTACTAAATAAAAAAGGCATTAACAGTGTTCATTACGTAGCCATAAAAGTTGATCTCACCCTGCCTGTTGCCAGCGCAATAGGCGCTATCTGTATTTGTGAGGTCGTAGCTTACGAAGTCCTCGGACTCAATGCACGACTCCTGGCTGACCACCGGTATCTCTACGTCGCTTAGCTGGTCTATCACATCGTTTTTTTCGTCATAACCCCATCCTACCAACTGAAATCATATCACACAAGATTAGGGTCGGAAGGGTCACGTGTACAGAACTGCATAACCTGCAGGCCACTCCAGAGTAGGCACTACTAGGCCATAATAAAAATATTCAAGAAAATTAATTATTTTCCAAATTGACACACTTCGTCAGTTTGTCTTATTATAGCCAAAGAATGACAGTTATGATTTGAATTTCATCATCTCATTCTCCTGTCCTTTTTCCAATATACAGGGTGAAATTTTAATCACTGTTTTCCTCCTAAGGGGTCATTGTAGTCATCATTATGAAAAACTTTTACCATAGGACCAAACCAGAAATCGTGAAAAAAAATCATTTGTTCCCTACATTTATGTTCTGCTCTGCATAACTCGTCAAAATGTAGGGAACAGCAGATTTTTTTTTTCGCGATTTCATATTTGGTTGTATAATAAAAGTTGTTCATAATGATGAGTAGTACAATGACCCCTTAAGAGGAAAACAGTGATTAAAATTTCACCCTGTATTTGGGGTCGGAGCAACATGTGTTTTCCTTTCATACTTCTTTATTAGTCATCATCTCGGTAGTCACCCTATAGTTGAGATTTGAATTTACGGACAATTTGAGTTAGTAGTCAATTTGTCAAACAATTAATTTCCGTGACTTTACATACTACCCCCTTCTTCCCGATAACATTGTCTAGATCTATCTCGTTGGCCGGCCAGAGACAGACAGGCCTGACCAAATCAGTGTACTTCAATGGCTCGTGAAGCACCAATAGCGCCTCATCGTGCATGAATCCAGATTGAGTTTGGACGTAGGATGGAGACACTATTATCTCCTGCACCTGTCGTTGTAAAAATAAACTGCAATCATTATATTCCTTCAAACTGAGGCACAGCAACTGGTAGGATTATAGTGGTACTACTTCCCAGGGGCCTGGAGCAATGAATCACTACATCGTCATTAATTCAAAGCTAAGGCGATCGGCACACTGCACCGCATTACGCAGCGGGACCCCGTGTCCCCGCGCGTGATTTTTTTACATACAAATTCAATAAAACGCGCTTCCGTGCGGGGAATTTAGCTCCGTTTCACGCACCCCGCTGCGTTATTCGATACAGTGTGCCAATCGCCTTAATTACACTTGTACACATGATATAAGTTAAGCTCCGGCTAAACTGAGATGAATCCCGCTCGGGATGTGGGACCAGATTCGCTCGCACCGATTCTGTCAACAAAGTTGCATGGAGGTGTTCTAAATGGCGCAAATAATTCGTGACTTCTTAATCTTTTAAATAATCTACGCGCACAGTAGCGTCCCATATCCCGCGCGGGTTTTCTCAGCGGACAAATGTGGCCCAAGCTATGTGGATGAACTTCCCAGCAACATAAAAAGATATGGGTTTTATTGCAAGTGGCGGAGTTCTGGAGTTCCGTAAGGAGTGTCTATGCTAGACGAGCCGAGCACAAGCGGAGCATGAGCCGAGCACAAATTCGTGTAGTGTGGACCAACTTACGAGCCTCGAACGAGTGCGTTTCGAGCATTTGGTTCGTGCTCGACTATGCTCCGCCAATTGCCGGTTTTTTGAGGAACACAAAGGGATTTGCATGGCGCAAACTACGTTCAAGGACAGTGATCGTTGTACGTTCGTTGTACGTCCACACTTGACGTCGCGAACATGATTCTCGGCTCGAAAAAATGGTTCGGGCGTTCTTGCCTGTAAGATGTCGAATAAGAAGAGAATATTTTGATTGGACGTTTGCTCTGGTGGAAAATGATCTGATAAATTCATCCAGCCTAAGCCCTCACGCGATTTGTGAACTAACAAACCTACTCTGTGGGATTTTTTATAAATACGAGTATAAGTGCTAAAGCAGCTTCTCTAGACGGTCCATGTTCGGGGTCAACAGTATAGAGGTTTGAGGAACAGGATGTAAAGTTCACTCATCCTCCATAGAAAAGGGAGGATCCTTCAACCGGGGTGTTGTGTCTGGTGGGGTACTGCCCGACGATTGTTTTTTTTTAGGAGCATCTCGCTGTTCAACCTAGGAGGTTGTCGGCTGCTTAACCGGGACTTGCCTGTGTCATGTGCAATCATTAGGGATAGTCGACTTTGTAATTTCACAACCACCTTAAGGATGAATGTCATTAGCATGTCATAATGGTTAGATAGCTAGTTTCAACTTTAGTGAGGTTCAATTTGCTGAGAATTGTTGTCAAAAGTGCAATTACGAAGTCGACTGTACTTCAAATTATTCAAGGACTCTTACAAGCCTAATCTGCACTCCGAGAACAGAGTTAAGGTTCTGCTTTCCGAGATAAACCACCAGATTGTTGTCGGGGATGATAGTTTGTGATGGATATGGCGCCGCCTGGACACATTGTGCTGCTGTGATGACGTGCCGATGGCTGAGTAGAGTGCCTCCGCAGACGTACACGTAGGTCATATTCTAAAAAAAAATTAAACAACAACACAGAATGAAATTGAATAGGTGCGACAATCATTAACTAAATAATGATGGGCATTTTTGTATGGAGCCTGGCCTGATGATCAATAGAGTTCTAATGAGATCCATAAATGACAGCCGGGACCAGCGGCTTAACGTGCTTTTCGAAGCACGGAGGGGTCTTGGTGTGTTAAAATGGTCACCCATCTAGGGACCAATCGCGGCAAGCGCAGCTTAAGCTGATCGATCGACCTGATCGGGGCTTATGTTATGTTATGATTAATTTATGTTTTCAACAAATGAAACTTACGTAGATTCGGTAAACAGCAGCAACCCAGGGCCACTGCCGTAACCACGTAGAGGTGCCACACTGGGTCGGCTGGAAAATTAAAAAAAAAACACTATCTAAGAGCGTTTACGACGTACGACATTTCATACAAACTTTCAAGCCCTAATTTTTCGAAATGAATGAACCGATTTTAATGAAACTTCGTACGCATAAACAAGATACAACGGTCTAAAAAAAAATTGTTATGAACATTTTCGAAAATATGTGTTACAGCCAAATTAGACCTATTTAAAATTTTCCATAGAAACAGAGATTTCTGATTATCTTTTTTCAAATAAGACATTTCGAAAATGTTCCTTACAGACCTTTGTATCCTGCTTATCTGTATGAAGTTTCATTAAAATCGGTTTATTTATTTCGAAAAACAAGGGCTTGAAAGTTTCTGTGAAATGCCGTACGTCGCTTTGGTAAATTTTCCGAAAAAATTAATTGGCTTCAGTGGAACTACATAATAATAATGATCCTAGCGCCATACTCATTAACGAGTGCCATTAGGTACTCGGGACTAGTCACCACAGAAATGCCTGAGGCTTGAAAGAACAAAGGCGTTGTCTTAAAAAAAATTCAAAGTAATCACCTGTAAACGATGTCCAGATATGTTGTCACCGGCGTTGGAACTAAAAATTTAAGTAATTGTAAATTGTTTTGTATCAACATTTTGATTAGGATTATTTTCAACTGCATATTTTGCTTTTTGCACACACTGCGTTAGACAAAAATTGTATGAGAATTAGGGAGGCGGAAGGATTAGGTGTTATTTTTATTACAGTAGGCTCGTGCCTGTTGTGTCCCGCTGCAGGGCGAAGGCCTCCCCTTCCGTCTTTCCATTTTTCCTTTGCAATTAGTAGGAGTAAAACTCGTCATGCCATCTTCTTCTGGATATGGTGTGGTAAGTTTAAAACTTCGCGGTGCGGCAATACGGTGTGATTTTCACCAGGCACAACAGTAACATTGATAATAATATACTCACGTGTTTCCAGGATCAGGTCTCTTGTCAGGTCTCGTGGAAACAGGATTAATAGACAGCTTAGGCAGATTTATAACTGGTCTCTTATTTGTGTTGATGTCAGTTTTGAGCTTTGAATCTGTTTCTCTTTCAACTAATAGCGTATTACAGATGACTATTCCATTTACTCTTATCGCCTGCAATCTAGGGACTCTGTTATTCGTATCGTATTGAACGGAGAAACGCAAAGATGTCTGGATACGAGGCTGAATCTGCATGTCCTCTTCCTCGATCCTAAAGCTCTTAAAGTCTTGTGTGTTTGCCTCTGCCATCCTGAACTGAAATAAAATTTAAAATATATAGTTTTTTTTTATTAATAATACTAGCGAGACGTGCCTGGTTCATATGGTTGTACCTAATCTACCAATGTGGCGACATGATGTCAAAACATTGAAATTTCTATTCTGGAATCTAAGTTAAATATTCATGTATTATTTGCAAGTACGTATAAACACGTCACATCAGCTCACCAGTAATCCGCGAAGTGTAAGGCAGAGGAGTACCTATACTACACCCACGAAGCATAAACACACAGACACACACACAAAACCATCCATAACACATTATCTAAACGATGGCGAACACCGCAACCAAAATTATGTAATTTAAAAGAACTAAGCGGACACATACAGGCAATAACAACTTTATTTCAGACTATTTAGAACATAAATATTTGTGTTAGTAAGTACTTATAAAGAACTAAGTAAACCACAAATAGTCAAAACAAACGAAATTAAATAGATAGATAAAACGTTTTTTTTTTTTTAAATAGACATATTAAGTGTGATCCAGTGTCTAACTAAACGGTCCTCTATTACTTTCAGAATGCTGTTAGAGCTTGCTCGGATACGGTACAATATGGAGGCCACTCGCTTTCTCATGATGGCACGAAAACCATCAATCCGAGCCTCCATAAACATGCGATGCAAGACGCACTACAGCATCTCGGCAGCCCCAATAACATCCTAAAAGCATTATTATATTGTACACGAAGGGCATTGAGTGTCCGCTAAATGTGCACATATAAAAATTTGGCAGTATGCCCTTAACATTGTGCACTATACCTCATTAGGGTACCGTTTTCACCTGCAAGCCAGCATGCTCCCGCCGACCGCCAACGCCCTTCGTTCCCTCTCAACGTCCACGTCATCAGAAAATTCCTCCGTGATCCAGTGACCCAAGTACTTAACCTGCGACGCTCTGTTAAGCGCAGTGGTGGCCCAGTGGTAACGGCCGCGACTTACGAGTTGTAGGTCGTAGGTTCGAACCCAGACGCTTTACTTTGTGTAAATTATTTCATCACCATTGCTCTCCAAGCGGTGAAGAAAAACATCGTGAGGAAACCGGCATGTCCTAGAACCAAAAAATTCGAAGACATGTGTCATCTTCCAACCCGCACTAGGCCCGCGTGGTGGATTACGGCCCACTCCCTCTCACAGAGAGGAGGCCTGTGTCCCAGCAGTGGGAACATTATAGGCTGATTATGTGCTCTGTTAAGCGGTACATTATTTAGTGTTACAGCTCGCTTGTGTTCGCATTGTCCTGAGCCCATGAGCCACGGCGTATACTCCTCACATTTCCTAACAAGTTTCCGTAAACCGCTAATTGAAGGACTTAGCAACACCATATTATTATCATTCATATTAGTGCCATCAATATTAGAGCTGACTTAAGTGCTACTGCGACCCTCAATCAACTGATTGATGTACACGTTGACACCCTCCAATCTGTACTCATCGGACACAACGTTCGCCCACATTACAACATTGACTTAATTGTTATACCAGTAATCAAGAACATTAATGAACTCCTCGGATAGTAAGGTAGCCCTCAGCTTCTGCCAAAGATAAGACACCAAATCGAAAGCTTTTGATAAATCAAGGAAGCAATGAAGCAGCGGGATTGTCCGAAAGGGTTACCGCTGCCCCGGAACATAAAGGGCTAAGGAAGGAACACGGATGGGTTTTAGTCAGTAGGAGTCTGACACTCCCTTCCGCTCCACCCAGAGCGGGAGGGGTCATTTGATGATTTCCCATACTAAAAAAAAAAAAAAAAAAAGGAAGCAATGAAAAGCGATTTTGTTTTATACTATTTATAAATCTGACAAAACCAGACATAAAAGGAGGAAAATGTGTGCGCCTGACCTTCAAAGCAAGTTATTTAGTTTATGGAATATTCTTAACAAATGAGTAATTAAAAATATTTACTGAAACAGTAATTAAATGCATGATAATATTATAATATTATATAATTTAACTGGCTGCGCCCCGCGGTTTCACCCGCATAAGTGTGGGTCCCGTGGAAATTTCAGGATAAAAAGTAGCGTATATGTTAATCCAGGGTGTTTACCTCCATACAAAATTTTATCAAAATTGGTCCAGCCGTTCGCACAACACGTTTGCGACAAATGCAATACCTAATTCACTTCATTAGGTAGGTAAAAATCTGGCTGATCACTAACAATTAAGTCTCTATGGAACCCAAGCCTCTCTTGCCGATAGGTAATTATAGTCCAAATATTACCTACATGTCCGCATACATACTTTTGACACCCCACCAATGAAACTGAGATAGATAGCATTATATCCCAACTCAAAAATGCAAACATTGCTCCTGGGCCCGACAATTTAAATGAAAGATTAATTTAAAAAAAAAAAAACTACCGTCATCGCACCTCTAACCAATTCAACTTAAGCTTAGAGAACTTTTCCGGACCAATGGAAAGTCGCAGCTGTCAGCCCAAATTCATAAAAATGGAGCGGTAATTATAGAATAATACTGCCCATAATAGTTTCAAAGTTATTTGAAAAGATTGTAAACAAAAGACTACTAAATTTCCTTGAAAAACATAACTTACATTTCCGACAAGCAGTTCGGCTTTAGGAGGGGCAGGTCAACAGATATTATTAAATAATAAATTATTAACGCAAAAGTTTGTGAGGATGGATGAATGGATGTTTTTTACTCTTTCACGCAAAAACTACTGAACGGATTTGGATGATATTTGGCACACAGATGGTTTATAACCAGGAATAACACATAGGATATTTTATATCCCGATATTCCCAAGGGATCAAAACTTATGTGGGTGAAACCGCAAGGCGCTGCTAGTTAATAAATAAATTTGAAATAATACTCTTTCGCAAGCTTTCACGCAGGCTGAAAACAGTGACGTTATAGTTTGAAGATCTTACCTTTGTAATAATAAATAACCACGAATTTCTAGCAAATAAATGTTGAATATGTGATTCAAAACTGTTTAATTCAAATAATAAAAAAAAAATTATTAATTTTCTTATGGATATAAAAATTAATCTTACCAGAAGCTTAAGTGCTTGGCTATCCAGCACGATGTCAAGCCACAGCGAGTGAAGAAGAAAGTCTGTGGACAGATTGAGGACTCCTGACCACCAGCCAGGCTCTGGTCCGGGCGGGTCGTATGTGAACACGGTAGAACATGGCGATGGTGGCACCAGGATCTGCGAGTCCTGCCCGAGTGTGGGTGCAGCTAACAACGCCAGGAAAGTGCACAATGCTGCGATCTATTCATTAGAAAACTGGTAGTTGAACAAAAAACCCAGAAAAACAAGTCCTGGCCAGGATTTGACTATAAAATACAAACTGGTAAATTGTGCTTACCAGTTTTTATTTAATATTTTACAGAAAATACTTTTCGTATTACCTAGTGTTATTACAGTTTAGGTACGTCGATTTTAGATTAAGCTGAGAACGGCAGCATTGCCATTCAACGTAGCAATGCTGCCAGCCTTTTATAATTTAATAATTCTAGAAGTAGGGAAATACAAAAATGCACTTATGAAAAGCGACTACTTAAATCCTCGATGAACTTGTCCGTTTAATAATCAATAACCTATCTTGTGGCATATAATAACACTGACATTGGCGTACCAACATCATTTTAAGAACTCTCATTTTATTACCTACAAAAACCAAAAATAAATTGTTATTCTTACCATTTGTGAAGGAATAATCCCGGTACTTATAACAACTGCAATAAAATTTGACTTTTTACACAAGATTATTAAACAATGTAAGGATTGGCGATTGCAACGAACGCTATGCGTGCCGGATACTATGTGAATGATAAAATAATCTTGAAGATATCTTAGAGGTCAACCAACGAGTTCCCAATATCTGAGAATTCCGTCGTGTTTAGATACAACTTGTTTTATAATCATTTCCAAAAGTGACGTCACAAGATCCTTTAGCTGATTCACAAAATAGTCGAAGCATAGTCCAACTTGCATGTAGGCTTTTACAGCGGACCCTGATAGCCTCCAACGCAATTAAAAATACAAAACTGATTATTTGGGGGTGCTTTCCAGTTTTTATTCAAAATACGCAAACAAAAAGACGCCGCAAACACATCAAAACACATAGCTGCCTTCGTAGAATACGGTTAAAAAGCGAGCCTGATGATTCAGTACTTATCGAACAATGACGGAAACTTCTCACCGGATTAATGTCCCGCTTGCATGATACCTACAACCCTCAGTAACAGCTCAGACTAAGTTCCTTGTACTTCCGCAATTCCACTTCAACTCTTCATGACGAGCAAACCGTCAGCACGTGACTTGGTTTTCCTGGCATGTTGAGACTGCATAATCAATCTAAAACGTTCCCACTGCTGGTACACAAGCCTCCTCTCAGTGAGAGGGAGTAAAGGCACACGTATCAAATCTCAAAGGGATCGGCACCGTATCGACTTTCGCCTCGCCGTCAAACAGGCGTCAACCTAACGTAAACACGTAACCAAAGCAGATCAGCAGCTCCGATACGTAGACTCGGCTACGGCTAGGCGACGCCGCGCTTACGGCTCGCCGACCGCTGGTTGATGGTGCAGCAGGCAGGCCGGAGGGGTGAGAGGGGCAAGGGTGGACGAAGAGACGTAAGCTCGGGTACGGAGAAACGTAAGCGCGGGGACGACGAGCCGTAAGCGCGGGGACGACTGGGGACGGACGAGTCCCGAGGCGAGGCGATTACGTTACGATTCCGATTAGTGTGCGTTGCAGTAGGGTGTTTCATACAAAGAATACTGAACGGCTCGAGTTGATACGGTGCCGCGAGCCCAGTGCGGGTTGGTCGATGCCAAATGTCTCCGATTATTTTTTCGGTTCTAGCACATGCCGGTTTCCTCACGATTTCTGACTTCACCATTTTGAGAGCAATGGAGATGAAAACAATTTAAATAATTTACACAAAGTAAAGCGCCTGGCTGAAATTCGAACCTACGACCTACAAATCGTAAGTCACAGCCGTTACCACATACTGACAGAGACTGTAATGTCCCAGAATGTTCTTTTTGCTTCTCGCAGTCACCTATGATATTTTCCTTGGCAACAGATTGTAACCCGATTAATAAATAATCGATTCGGTCGATTGGGATAATTTATTAATCCCAATCGACGCTTGTGGGGGACATTGTCAAAGATTTGAAATAATTGGGCTCGGGTAGATATAATTATAGATAGATAAATCATTTATTTAGTGCACACAAAAGACAGCACAACACACAAAAACACAATTAAATGCTAACAAGTTACAAGAATATTTAAAAACAAGGTGCCAAACATACAAAAAATTAAAACCTACGAGAAGGTTTGTTTGCTAAATCATCTCGGCATACGGCAGAAGCCATTCGAATGGTCTGATTTTTTTTAGGCAATATTACTTAACCGTTTATTCGGGTTCAAAAATAAAATGCTTGGCCATTGAAGACGTTCACCAAATAGGCCTAAATGCTCAGGTTAGTTCACAAATTGATAAAATATGACAAAGTTGTTTATAACAAATATAATATGTTAATTTGTCTAGGCCCTCTAGTAATTTTAGTAGGTAGTGTAAAATCCCTGTCGAGTTAAATCTTACCACCAGGGAAATATGTAAATAGATAAATATTACATTTATACACCAAATCATTTGGTTGAATGTGGGATGAATAGTGTATATTTCATGATCGTGTTTTCGATCGCGGGACGAACGATAAAGACTTTCTGGATAATTGTATTTTTTTTCCATCATTCGGGTATCGATCGCTTGGAAAAAGAGAGATACTCATCTAATAAGTACCTGTCAAGGAAGTTATGCTCGCTACGCTTCAATAAATCAATAAATAAAAATATAATGTTATTTTTATAGGCTTACGTTGCCGACTGAAATGTATTTCTGGTTCCGATATTGATTTTTCAGTGTATGGATGATTGATGAATTCAAACATACATACACTGAAAAATACAGTCGATAACTTCGTCCCATATTTCACCAATACGTAACTGCGACACACGCGCGTTTGTTGAATACTGGTGTATACCGAGATTTCGAAGCGCGTCGTTTCAGCAGATTTGTATGAAGTCGTAATACTGCTTACTTTATTATACTGTGACTTTGGATTCGGTCGTATTTATATAGATGCACCTTGTTTTTTTTTCATAAATTTAAAAGGTGACGTCACTAAATAAACCTGTTTCACAAAATAGTCGATACATGGTCAAACTTGCATTTAAATAGGAATTGATGGCGGCAGAGCCGTGCGAATATGAAACCGCCCAGGTCAAAGCCTCGTTCTAGCGCCTCTACACTAGATGAGTTTTTAGACACTATCATTTTTTTTTCTAGCTTTGTCGTATTTGTCTTTTAAACCTAGGAAAGCTGAATAACCGTACATCACCTTGTGATAATTTCTTTAATACTGATTACTAGATTTGTGCGATCAATAATAAATCATAAGTCATTTATTTAAATGAACCGTCGGCGTTCCAGCTGTATTAGAACATAATGATAAGCGACGAAAGCAAGAGACCGGACAGCAAGTCTTTATTTCCATGGAAGGTAGGTAGGACTTTAGTGTGGGTCTACTCTTACGCCATCCTATCATCCTGGCTCAGCGTAATGTGCGCGAGAACCTCAAGCGGCGAAAGTACAATACCTACCTAGTACCTTATCGGTAATTATATTTTCAAGCAATTTGGGGTTGAAACACTCGGATCATAGGGTCCGAGTGTTCATGGCTTGTTCAACGAAATTTCCAAGCGGCTGGTTGACACTTCCCGTGACCCAAGGGCTGGCTTTTACCTTGGTCAGAGGCTAAGTATTGCCATACAACGTGGCAAAGCCACCAGTCTCTTGGATACCTACATTAACAGTCGACAGAGATGCGGATAAATTTTTCGGCGCCATGTTTTTTGTTTTGTGTGTGTGTTTTTTGTTTATTTAGTTTATTTTTAGTTAAGTTTGGATATTATATTTTTATTTTAAAAGTTTGTAACTAAATTAAGGCAAATTGTTCAATCGACAGATAATTTTTATTCGTGGAATATACGTCTGACTGATTTTGTATTGAAGAATTGTTAAAAATTCAAAATTATTCCTCGGATAAAATCATATCAGCCCTTAGTTTACGAAGTTTATCCAATGTATATATTCTTCTTAATAAATATATGTACTCCGGCCTGCGCTCACCCATCCGCCGCATGGTTGACTTGTACAATAAAACTTTTTCAAAAATTGACATCTTCAATAACCCAATACGAAAATCCAAAGGTCTTCAAAACTCTTGAAAAATTAACACATAATATAGATGTCATCTTCAAATTTTTGTTTTAAATCTGTCCAGAGGGGCAATTCTCGTAATTATAAAAACGTTCACAGTCTGATCTCAGTCTCAATCTGTCAAAAATACGTCTAAATTCCCTACATTTTGACAACTTTTTGACATTTGTTTGTCGCCGAGATGAGACTGCGACTAGATTTTAACGTTATTGGCCTTCTGGTTGTTTACTTTTTATTTGTCATCTTTCTTTTATTTTATTATTTTTAACCCCTGCGATTATTGTTTTTCTTTTTTAATATATTATTATGATAACCCGTGGACAGTTTTGTGGGTTACATTATTAGCAATATACAAATATTGTAATACTAGTTACATCATAGTTTTCATAATGTAACTGTTTGCTGTTCCTATTAATAAAAAAATATAATTTATACAAATACGTCAAAATTACTGACTGATACTGATCTCCAAAACGCAGCCCTTCGCCACATAATAGGTGCTTCAGCTAGGAAGAAGTGGTGCATCAAACTCCCCAGCCCCAAGCAGCCCAGTCATTTCGGACTTCCAACATATTTTTGTGATTCTGATAACTAATTTGATTTTTATTGCCTTTATATGTTATCATAATATAGGTACAAAGATCAAACGGTTTCTCGAAACTCATTAAGTATGGTAAACCAATGTTGAATGGAAAAGCTGCTAAAAAAACACATTTCTGTAACGTTCGGGCTATCGTGACGAAGGGGAGATCATTGAAACTAGCGTTCGCGTTGAAGAGTTGTGACTTAAAGATATCATCATCCTCATTTCAACCGAAAGACACTGCTGGACATAGGCCTCCCCCAAGTATAAATACAGAGGAAAGGAAGGAAGGAATGAGCTTGATCACCACGCGCTGGCTCAGTGCGGGAAATCCCCAAGATTTCAGAACGAAGTCCAGGGTTTCCTCACGATGTTTCTCAGTGATGTCTAAGAAAATTAACCAACTTAGGAAGCACGTAAAACTTTGAAAAAGTCATTGTCATTGTCATTGTTACTTGCTGGATTTGAACCCAGCTTGGGGTGAAAGATGCGGATCAGCGGGGTAATTGCGTAACACACTACCAGTAGCAAAGGCTTTCATTTCGAGAGTTCAATAATATTCATTGCATTATTCACGTTAATGAACAGATATTTTTTTCGAACAAATGAAGTAATAGAATAGCAATATCCTTCAAAATAATTCAGATTGTAATCGATTGTGTTACACGGTTAGGGTGCAGATAAGAAACGGGCCACCATGACAAACTTAAGAAAGATTTCAGGTTTTCTCCATTGACACACATCATTTCGAACCTCGTCAAGAATTTGCTAGAAACTGATAGTTATTAATTACTTTTTTATTACCCTTTAAATTAATTGATATATTTATTTTAACAGTTCTTCGAAATTTGATAAGGCATTCTGTTTTCCACTAAGTCTGTGGTCTAGATTCAATTACTAATTCCACAAAACTTCCAACGAGAAACACGTTTCTGTACCGTTTCATAGATTCATAGTGCTGGGGGTACTGTTTTCCGTTTGGCGCTTTTGTCTGTGGTTGGAGGCAAGCGTGCTTCAGTCAATAAACTCAGAGTAATTGGGACAAAGGCCCCTTCCAATTTGCCACAACCAACATGCTTCGTTTAGTCTAAAATTGTTGATAGACATTTTGTTCGTCATACAGGACACGACGTATGTAGTGAGGATATAGACCATGATTCATGAGGTAGGTGACTTATGCTCAGTTTTGGCGTTCTTAGCTATTGTAGCGATAAAATCCATATTTCCATAATTATCCACTCACACGCCCGGGTTTTTCCGTGACGCGCTCTAGACTGTTCCCGAACACTCCCGAACACTTTTTTTTTACCGTCCCGCCCCTTCTGGACAAAAACAGGGTTTTAAAGGTGAATGGAGTAGAATCCTATGGCACAGAAATCTCTTTCAACCGTTACCGAACGGATTTTGATGAAAGGCATATGAATAGTTCCTGGCATGGGTTGAGGCGGCAGAGAAAACTTTTTAACCCTGTTACTACGTTCCCGTGAAATAATTTCCGACCTCCACGCGGACAAAGCCGCAGGCAAAAACTAGTTATCTATACACGGATCGACGCGCAAACTGTTACCAGAAATTCAGCACATAATTCTAGACTAGACACCCTAGCGGAGACATTTTACCACGGTAATGAAACAACCTGTTTCTTATATAAGTGCAATATCGGTCAAAATCTATGGAACAGCAGATTTTTTTTTTTATAACCGATGGAAAATTTAATCGCAGTGATCAGGGGGGGGGGGTAATTATTTACTAAATCCATGGTAACATGTTGCGCGTCAATATCCGTGCCAGCTAAGCATTAATTCTTCCCTGATTGCTCAAAAACACCGTGTCAGGTGCACTTTCTTTTCCCTCACTCTCATAGCCCGATGGGACGGTATTCCGACACGACCGGAATGGCATAGGTAACGCGCAGCAAGTTCTATTGCTGCGCGTCACAAAGACAAAACAAAAGAATATAAAACAAACGAGACCAACATTAATTTGTTGCTGAATCTCTCCACCAAAGCTTATCGAACATGTAAAGGTAGATTCAGACACAACAAAATCCGTAAACATAAACAGTCAGCCAATACGAATTACTGCGCACAGCTACGTCACCTCGTTTTAGCTGCTAACTGCTGATTTCGAGTCGTCGGAGCGGGCTAATACTGGCTTAAAGCCCCCACAAACGAGGCAACTGTGGGCAACTGTTTAATTTTCTTTTTGCCAGGCGGCGCGGCGGCACCGGTAGACTTAATTTGCTTAACGTTTGTAACTGGTGAGCTTGTTAATTATACTTGTTAAATGAAAAGAGTATGAATGTCGGGTTTATTTCCAGGTGAGATGTGCGTTAAAGGGTTGTTCGTTTGCTTAGCTGTTATTAACTTTTCAGTTAGCAGCCTTAGCCTTTATACTAAACAATGCCGTTGAACTAGCGGCCTGAATGATATTCAGCCATTCAATCAAATAGCTAGGATCAATAACGTTTGACTAACATTTAAATTGGCACTGATTTAAAGTGGCAGATGTTTATTGTGGTTTTGGTAAATCAAAAAATTACAAATGCATGTCTATTAACAAGTTTGGCAATAAAAACTGAGCAGTAATCTAAATAAAAATTAATATAACAAATATTTCAATGAATAAGTAATTAAATAAATATTTAGCAGCTTACAATGGCTGCCATAAGTTAGCTCAACTGTGGTTAATGAGACACAATTAAATTTATATTGTTAAAAATCTAATTTGATTTTTCAACAGTTATAAAAGAAATACAAAAAATAAATAAATGTGTGGTGTTTTGTTTGTACAGATCATTCATAATATCCTTTTTCATAAGCTGATTGATGGTGGGATAAAAACTAGGAAGATACCTACACGATGTTGAATTCAGTGATGTTAAGTAATATAGGTAATAAAAGTATAATTAAATGTAAATGCTAAATGGTAAATAATTGTATTTAATGTTCTGTATCTCGTAATGTTAATTACAAACTTTGTATCCCTACTATATATTGTATAGAATCAAGTTTTTCTAACTACTCAGACAGGTGTGCTTCTGGGGAGTTTGTTGCCTCACTTCATTTCACAGCATGAAGTGTTAAAGGGCTGGCGTTTTGGGGGACTGTCTTATGAAATTTTGATAATCGAAAATTACTGATTCTCAGCCTAATTCTAATCAATCACTTTTGATTTTGATTTTAATTGGTAAACTTTTTGCAGCTCACGTGTAGATGGCATATAAACAGCCTAACCTGTACAATGCGAATAATTGGTAGCAGAGCTTCGTTCACAACAAACGTTGCATATTTACCCACAATATATTATCTATATATTTATCCATATATGTCCCACTCACCGCACAGACTTCATTCCCTCTTCCTTCTTCGCTCAGTCTATTTCTCTGTGAAATGCGCTACCCCAGGAAATCAGGATGGCAACCAACCGCTTATCCTTTAAAGTTAAGGTTCGCGAGCATATTCGCAAGAAGCTGGCAGTATCATCTTCTTCAGCTTATATTTATATGTAATTAGGTATATATTATATTCATAGTTTTAATAGGTTTATGCGCATCTTTATATTTAAAATTTTTATTCCTCAATTTTCATGATTGCACCGCACCTACCATTGTTTGTCTCTGCATTACCCAAAGTTTGAGTCCACCTCTGTACATTTTAGTGCTTGAAGTATTAAATAAATAAATAAATATGCAACTACTCTGGAGCGGGTCTAGTAGGTGTGCCTAATCGTTTTCTAGTCGGAGGTGAGGACGTGGAAGGTCCTCGTCGTCTCGCCCCTGGAGTGTGTACTCGTCGGGCTGCTGCTGCACTCACTGTCCGAGCTGGCACACTACTGAACTCTTTGCTCACCCAGGACATAGATCTGAATATCTTCCATGATAAGCAGTACTAAATTTGTAAATATTTATATTTATTTCTAAGTAAATAGTATCGTAAGTTAGTATAAGTTTTTTTTTGTGTTTACTTTTTTACCATAGTTTTTTGCTCGCGGTTTCGCCCGCGTGGATGTCGGAAATTATCCCACGAGAACGTACTATCGGGACTATATTTCCAATCCCTTAAATCTCTTAAAAATAGTTACACAAAAATGTAAATGTTACCTACATGTGAATTTTATAATCATCCCCTATTTTACCCTCTTGAGGGATCATTTTAGAATAACGATGAAACACTTATTCATTATTTGTTACCAAAAGCATAAATTTGAATTTTCATATCCCTAACTTAAGAAATAACAGGTTTTCCATACAAACTTTCATCCCCTATATCCCCTCTTTTAACGATATTTTTGAGACAAAAAGTAGCCTATATCCTTCCCCGGGATGCAATCTATATCTCTGCAAAATTTTATCGAAATCCGTTCAGTAGTTTAGGCGTGAAAAGGTAACATACAGACAGATAGAGTTACTTTCGAATTTATAATATTAGTATGGAAGTATGGATATGGATTTGGTCGTAAGCACTGTAAACTTGTTTTAAATAAATAAATAAATTGACGTGTTGGTTCTCATGAGACACAGCAGCTATCACAAAGGAAGTGCAGTAGGTAATAGGGGCTACGAGCAGAGAAAGCAGCTTTCAGTTACTTAGGTAGAACCATAGAGTAAAGTAATATATGTCGGAGAACGGTATGTGTGTCTTGTTAGCTATGTGGGCGTGTCAGTGGGTAGTGTTAGTTTATGTGCAATAGAAAAACCGTTTGCAGTTCAAATCAGATTATAATTTCACGAACAAACCAGCGAATCACACATTGTAGGTACACGACACAACCAGATACGGAACGCGGGACAGTTTCTGAGCGCATGTTGTTCGTACGATGTTCAAAGTCCAAGAGAGCTCCTCCAGCTCGCCGCTCGCTTTTCTAGGCACCCCACGAACTCAGGCTAGACTCTGTCAGCGCCACCAGAGGGCGCTCGCGTTCCGAATCAGTCAAACGAGTGACCGGATGCGACATATACATAAAGTAATATATCGGGGGTAGAACGAAGAACTTGACCAACGACAATCGACTAGGTATATAAGAATCATGCGTCATTTTCTAACCTAAGAACTGTATACAGTCCGTTCACAGTTTATTTTTTTATTTAACCTCTGACAACAGCAACCGTATTAGAAAAAACAATAAAGAACACAATGATTTTGACAAACCTGTCAGTGGCAGCATCCCAACAGTAACCTTAGCATAATGAGAATAAAGATCACTGTGACGTTGTCAGTGATGCAAAATCAGAGTTGAAATAAACATGAAAGGACTGTAGTATCATTAAACTAAAGGCGCCTGAGAATCATGCTGTTTGTATGATAGGTACGATTATACAGTTTCATCTATACCAGCAAAGTGCCAAAAAAACACAACCTCTAAAAATACACTCGAGGGTACCGTTTTAGATCTAGGTATATTAGTATCACACGAATATAAAGTGCACCCCAACCCTTCATTCACTCCGATAATGTGTTCCCGGGCGACCGCCACCGCTGTCACCTGTCAGTCTAATCACCCCACCTCTTGTCATCCTGCACCTTTCAAGTTTCAACCTATTTCCACTCGTTGCCATGACAACCGTGCTCATTTACCTCGTCACCTTATTTCCCTGTCTATTGTTTATAGGTGAATCTCTATCTAAACGACGCGACGCTCCGTTGTGGCAGCCATTTTAAGTTATGCATTTTAGCGCGGAAACCTACGGCGGATACTGTTTTTTTTTTAAAGCGGTTTTTACGCAAAGGTCATTGCGCTTGGGTGATTAAAAAAGGGCAAAATGAAAAGAAACGTAACATTTCAAAATGCTTTCTTTCTTCTTTAACGTTTCTGTCGAAAGTTTTCTGCGTGAACAGAAGAAATAAGGACTGCGTGCATACCTACATTGTTGTTATAGTGAGTAACAATTTTGAACACTTTTCCTTAATCTATGCAAGTAATTAACTAAATTATTGTGTTATTAATAACAATTTTAATTAATAAATGTTTATAATTATGAACTGGCTACTATTATTAACTTCGTATCAGGAAACATACTTCGTAAAATTTAGGATACAGCATAATTTGATCTCAATTAAACACCTTTTCTTTTAACCTTTTGTATTTGTAATCCGTCTGCTTGATCAAACAGCACCCTATCAATCACAATTTGATTAATTTTGCAGAATATTGCTATTGAAGCAATGGCTTCATAATGTTCGAATTTGTCTTCTCAACACCGTAAATAACGTAATAAATATTTTTGAACTGTCAAAATAAAAGCCATTCCTACTGTTGGTCAGTTACGCAATTACCCCGCTAATCTCTACAACGATTGACCATGACTACCCGCTGTTTAACCACTCTTCTTTATCAGTAAGCTTATGAAAGTATTTTACGAAGAATTATTGCCGCTTCACCTCCAAAATCGAAGTACCTACCTAGTCGAAGGTTGTAGGTATCATTAGTAATTATCCAATTCCGGACTTCGAACTGCCTGTCCTTAACGACTATCAGTTCCCATGACCTATGGCCGTGGCACCCAGATGTTCAAAATCTGCAGCTATATGAGGATTCTGCAACGGTCACCCATCCTAAGTCTTGACCGCGACTATGTTGCTTAACCTCCAGCAGTCAAAGTAGCAATTTCCTAACCACGATAATCCTGTGAGAATTATGTTTATGTATGCAAAACAATGCAATAGGTAGGTACATAAGTTCCGCTTATACATAAGCGTTGTTTTCTGTCACTATTTTCTTTGTATTTCCTTTATTATATAAAAGATGTTCAATATTATTATTTACCCATAAAACATTGTATACACACTGCATTTAATTATTAATTCTATAAGTGTCCATAGCAATTTTGATGATCATTGCCAACTGGTTTGCGTGTGCGCACCCTCACTAAACGACGAACTAATCAACATACGTCTGTCTCTTTCACACCATAGGCCAAAATCCTCTGTCTCCTTCTTCTGGCTATCGTAAACTTGACCTAAGATTATTGCTATGATTTTCTTTTGTCAAGTCATACTTACAGACTCCGGCGCGGATGGCGCTCGTCGCCAATCGATAAAAACATTTTTTTGTGTGTCAATCCATACAAATAGTCGTTTTAATAAGCTGCGGGAAAATTCCTTAAAAAATGGTAAGAATAGTGATAAAAAATATGGTGTTGTGTTCTTAATCATTGTGCAATTATGTTAGTCTGTGTGTAAGTTGTAATTAAACAACGTGGAGGAAGTTTATTAAGTGTTAAGTCGAATGTCATACGTGTTGTGCTCAAAATGGTGGTGGACCGGTTTGCGATACGTTGGAGGTAGCCTTTTTATTATTCAGTCGGCTCAAGCCTTAACCGAGGCCTTTCAGGATTCTTTTCAAAGAATTCTCCCAAAGAGTTTGTTGCCAAACAGTACTTTCACGGAATCGTAGGCATACTTTTAAACTCGTGAATTTGTTGGAAGAACTTTTGTACGCCAAACGGCAAACTGAAGACCAATTCTCGTAAAAAAAGTTCAAAATCTATCGCAGTCTCATCTCGGCGACAATCAAATCGCATGCTTAATGGAACAGTGACCCATTAGTAAATAGGTCAGAATTATTTCCGGATTTTTTTTTACTCAGATCTCGTCAATAGTTAACCATTCGTTCAAAATTCAAGCATTCATGATTAATTAATATAATCAAATCCAATCAGTTTTAATTTTATGCGTCAACAAGTAGGATAGGTCCTATAGCGAGATCTTCTTTGCGCTTTCCCAAAAATCGTCTGTTTTGAGTTAAGTCAGTATTCCATTAAGCATGCGAAATGTCAAAAACGTTTATAATTACGGGAATTGGCCTTCACACTGTAAACGTTCTTAAAATTACGAGAACTGCCCCTCGGGAATTTAATTGCGAAGGCCAGAAAAAGATGAAAATAATATTTCAATGGGTTTCCTAGATATCTAAATGCAAAACATACATTTTAAACTGAGATCTTATAACGGACCTCTTTGTCAGAAACAATGATAGTCCGACTTAAAGCCTTATTACAATACACGATATTCAGGGACCATTTCCCTAAATCAGGATGGTGAATGTGAAAGGGAGGAAGAGCCCATAAAAAAAACACATCACTTAAATATCGGGCCATAAATGTAATAGGGGTTTTAATTTAACTTTTAACCGTTTTCTCTTCATAACTATAACTAAACAATGTTTTAATAATTATGAGCTTTAGAATTCTAATCTTTATTGTCTAACTGAAAGATCTATGACCATTCAAAAGGGACTGTACTTAAATACTAGAGAAACCAGCTAAGTAGGTATACCTAGTTGTTAATAGCCAATTCACGTGATTTTAAGAACGTTCACAGTCTGATCTCAGTCTCAATCTGTCAAAAATACCTTTAATTTCCCTACATTTTGACAAGTTTTTGACATTTGTTTGTCGCCGAGATGAGACTGCGACTAGATTTTGAACGTTTTAAATTAGGAGAATTGGCCTTCTGATCTCGGTCTCTATCTGTCAAAAATACATCTAATTTCCCTACATTTTTTGACACCAGTTTTTGACATTTGTCATACGAGACTGCTACAACACTTTTAACGTTCTATACTTCAGGAAATGCTTGAGTTTTCAACAGTCTACTTGTAGATTTACCAAAAAGTCTAGTTATGAAAGTATGCTACCATAAACACGGAATGCCATTTTAATTCCCCTTACTCAAAAGTATCAATCTCGACATCATAAAAACGAAAAAGTCAACTTCAATAACTTCATCAGACATTGATAATCCTGTTTACATTATATTCAAATCATCTTCAAAAAAAACTTAAAACCAGTTTTGACGTCATTTGTTCCCCACTTTTTACTAAAGTTCAGCCACATGATAAGTACCTAACTATAATCTTGTTTATTCAAGTAAAAAACTCACGTCTTTATTTCTTGACTTAGAAAAGTTTTGGTTGTCATCATTTCTAACCTATACAAGGCGCATACTGTAAACTATTCAGCACATGATTTTAGAACAGCTGATAAAATAGCTGTTCCATTGAAAAGTGCAATACTTTAATAGTGTAATAAAGTAAAATGGTATGGAACAGCAATTTTTTTTTATAACCGACCAAAAATTCAACGCAGGTTTAGAATCATGTACTGAATCCATTAACAGGATGCGGGTCGATGTCCCCGCCAACCTGTATATGAAATGCTCTTCGTTGGTAAGCGCATCACTTCAGAAAAGCTGGACCGATGCACTGAGATAGCAAATTTTTTGTTTTAAAATGTTCGTAATAGTCCGAATCATGTTTTTACGGAAAGAAATATTTGGAAAGTTGCCGGGGAATTTGGAAAATTCGGAAAACCAAAACTGCATTTTCTACATTCATATTAGGAAACACAAAATTTTCCAGAGTCCATAGATTTCTTGGCTTGTTCAATAACGACAAAAAAAAAACAAAACGCAACCATAGATTTGTGTTTGGAACTCGGCAGCCTATTGTATCGGCTACTTATCGCCCTAAGAAGGATTGAGGAAAAGGTTCTAATTCGCTGCTTACAGCGGACATGGATTTATTAATAGAGGCCACTCAGAAAATGCTGTATTTTGGGTCAAGATGGCTGATATTTCGGTCAAGAGGTGGTATTTACGCGAAAAGGATAATTCGATAATAGTTCCTTGTTTATAAAGTTCTCAGTTACTTACTTCTTAATTCCCGGAAACCCCCGAGTGAAGTCAACCTGTGACAGTTTCATAGTAACAAGGTAGGTATTAGGACCGGTAAAGGACAGGAAAAAACGTATCTTTAGGTTTCAAATACTCATAATACGCATGATAATACACAAAAGAGACGATTAATGCTGAAATAAAATCTTACATTCGTTATATTTCGGTAAATCTCACCATGAAAACATAGCTGAAGTGAGCTGTCAATGGCATCAAATTCCTAGCATCACGTTTAATGACAGTTCACTTCAAGCTCAGTTCATCTAAGTTTTCACGGTGACACAGAATACATCAGCAGATAATAACAGCAGCATTATTGCGTAACAACTGGACCCTGACTATAAAAACAAAGTTTTTTATGGGCAACTGATAGTAGGAATGATAACAATTATGTAATGTAATAATATGTACCGAGATTAATAGTGAGTTTCTGCAATAGAACAACATTAAGCAACTAGTGTGAAGTTCGTGTAAACCACGGAATAGGAAATGTTTATATTCAAATTGTTTGTCAAGCAATGATCTTTCCATCCTACGCGTCATTTGCATGTGGTTAGAAGTGACGCACAGTCTGTCATGTGTCACGTTCCCTGGCTAAATGTAGTTCAAGAATGCCGTGTGGTTTTGGTCAGCAAGAGTCTGACAAACCCGTGAGCGAGTTGATTGTCCTCCACCCCAACTCAGCCTATCGCAGTCCACTGCTGGACATAGGCCTCTTTCAGGCTGCGCCACAACACCCTGTCCTCCGCCTTCCACCAGTCCAGTCTGTCCCAGCCACCTTTTTAGGTCGTCCGTCCATCTAGCTGGGGGCGCCTCACACTATGCTTGCCGATGCGCGGTCTCCACTTCGGACTCGTCTACTCCACCGGCCATCGGTCCTTCAACAAACATGCCAAGCCCACTACCACTTCAGTTTGCTTACTCTGCAAGCTATGTCGGTAACTCCGGTTCTTCCGGATAATTTCATTTCTGATTTCATATTCAAAGAAATTCCTAGTGTAGCCCGCTCTATAGTGCGGAGGACATCAATGAGGATTTCCAAACGCCAATATTTTTGTGTGTTCATATGTGTCACCTTCTGTCATGAACGATGTGTCAAAATAGGTTAACCTGACCACAGGAATTACGGGTACATTTTTAAATAGGTACTTCAACTTTAGGTCATGGGTTTTATTGCCTGGTTTGGCAATGTGTTGTTGCGTTGTTCCGTCATAAATTCCTCAGTAGAAGCACGGAGTTTCGCTCGCCCCATTCCCCAAAACTGGTGAAATGTACATAGGTGTACTAGACTTCTGCCTATCCCTTCGTACCTACATTATTTTAGCTGTCATTCTTTGACAGATTGACTTCATTCAACTATACTATCACACGGCAAAGTGACATAAGGTGTAAATTTAAAAAACAATTAATTTCTCTATATACTGTCAGAGAAAATCTATCTAATATATAAAATTCTCGTGTCACAGTTTTCGTTGCCATACTCCTCCGAAACGGCTTGACCGATTTTGATGAAATTTTTTGTGCTTATCCGGTATCTATGAGAATCGGCCAACATCTATTTTTCATCCCCCTAAATCGAAACTTACGCGGGTGAAACCGCGGGGCGCAGCTAGTAAACTATATTATAGTTTGAACAACCAAGTGAAGCGTAGTCTCGTTAATCAATAAACTGAGGAATTTTATGACAATCGCAAAGCAATTACCGCTAATAATCATTATGAACGTAGATTGTCATCAAGTTCTCAGAATTGTTGTTTTTCCTCAATATTAACAGTTACCAATAGCTTGACGGTTCTAATAATATTTAATACAATTTTTTAACACACACACGTGTTCCACTGTTCCTTAATTACCATAGGCTGATAAATTTTGCGTTTTTCCTAATTATGTTTATTGTAGTGTTAAGATCGGCTTTCCTTATATAAGCGGTTTATTACCAGTACCCAGTAACACATCCATACTAATATTATAAATTCGAAAGAAAATTTGTATTTATATTACCTTTTCACGCCTAAACCACTGAACAGATTTCGATAAAATTTGGCAAGGAGATAACTAGATGGCATCCTGGGAGAAAAACATTTTGTCTTTTTTCCGGGTAGCACGTTCCCGTGGTATAATTTCCGGCATCCACGCACACATAATTTTGGACTTCTTGCTTCGTAGCGTTATTACGAAATAGAGCTACAAAACGCTACGCAACTACGAGATCCCTATGCTACGATAACCCTTTCAAAGAAAACCTTACCATGAAAACTTAGGTGAATTGGGCGGCGAAATTGGGACCGTGTCGTCCCTCGAGCAGTCAGGCTCAAAGAGGTGGTACGCAGTATGCAGTCATGGGATCGGCCGCACTTGGTGATGGAGCCCGCTAAGTATGGCGGGCTGATACTAATGGGGGGTGAGTACCCTGTATAGACATTTCACTTCAAGCTCACTTCATGTAAGTTTTCACGATGAGATTTTTACAGAAGACGAGATCAGTTGACGTTTATTCGTTCACGTCGAAAATGCATCAACAACAACCTCTAATGCATTTGAAACTTAATTGTTTCCAGAAAAAACAGGATTAGGTAAATCCCTGTTTTCTTGGAGGTTATTTAATTTGATTCGGACTCAAACCTCGTCCGATTGGTCTAGTCTAGTAGTTTTTTCGACCAATCACAATACAGCTTACTTATTACTCACTATTGATAGCTCGGTAACGAGCTGTCAAAAGTTTGTCTAAACACGGTCAATTCTCGTTCTCAAAAGTAGTCAAAATTTGGTTTCAATCTACCTCATCTCAATGTTGTAATTGCCTATAACGGTATTCATTTCCACAGGGGTTTTAGTGTATAGTTATGTCGCCTTTGACAACAGGGACCCAACAAAACAACAACCTTGACTAGAACAAACATCACTGTGATTTTGACAGATTAGTCAGAGGCAACAACCTAACAACAACATTATTGTGATGGGAATAAAGATCAGTTTCATTTTGTCAGTAATGCAAAATCATAGGTAAAATAACTCTGAATTGCGTAATGACTTTCAATCAAAATCTGAATAATTTTGAGTGACATTGTTAATTCATTGCTTCATAAGTTCAAAAAATTTGTCTGCTCAACAATGTAAATAACGCAACGAATATTGTTTAACTGTCAAAATGAATCCATTGCTACTATTACTGTGTTATGCAATTACCTTGCTTAAGATTTATGTGTATAAAACATTAATATTAAACATAAATCATCATCTTCCTAGCCTTGTCCCAACTATGTTGGGGTTGGCTTCCCGTCTACCCGGATGCAGCTGAATACTAGTATTTTACATGAAGCTACTACCTATCTGACCTCCACAACCCAGAGATTGGGTAATACGATACCCCTTGGTAAGACTGGGTATTAGTTTCGGGCTTCTGACCACCCCGTAACCACTGTCAAAGATAAACGAATGACAGCCGGGACCAACGGCTTAACGTGCTTCCCGAGGCACTGAGGGATCTTTGTGTATGTAAAGATGGTCAACCATCCAGGGAACAACCGCAGCAAGCGTAGCTTAAACCTGATCGATCGACCTGTGCAGCTTTTATTTATTTATTTATTTTCCAAACCGTGCGAAGGGGCGGGTTGGGCGTTAGTAAAAAATAAATTGAACATTGCATTCTTACACCGTTATAACAAGATGATTCGCTGCAAATAACTAGGGACTGGTTCCACGGTGGTTTCATGCTGTAACCGGTTACATTCTAGAGGGTGCTCAGAAACCATTATGGTGACTGTAAGATATATTTTTGTACTAGCATCCGCCCGTGACTTTGTTCGCGTGGAAGTCGTAAGATACACAATGTACTTAAATAACAGCTACACTTTTATTAAACTCCCTCGGCCCCCGATCCACCGCGTCGCGTCGCATCGCCCGCCCGCGCTTTATGCTTCGTTGTCGCTTATCGTTCTTTCTGATTTTTTTCTTTTTATTATTATTTATTCATCAATCAAATAATACAATAGACTCATACAATTACCTATTTATTAGGCATACAATATCAATCGCAATAATTACACATACAATTAAAAAAATTAAAAATAAATCTCATTGCTCGCTCATAAAATAAAAACAGAATAAATAGATACCTAAATAAGACAGAAGAGTAATAATTTTCTGACCGGCACATTCGAACAGCAACATGCATGCCACAACCATGCCGGATATAAGGGCAGTCCAGCCTGTCGGCGATCATTGCCAAGATGGTATTGGGGCTGGGACGCACACCGCTTGCGCATAGAAGCGTGACAACAGTCAGTGCTTGCCATCGCGAACATCCCTGATGGGCTACAGAAACGGGACAGCCCCAACAGTTTTTGCTCGGCTTCTAAGGGTTTATTAGCCTACTTAACCATCTTCAAGAATTGGGCTATCAAATGCAAAAAGATTTTTCAAATCCGACTAGTTCCAGAGATTAGTACGTTCAAATAAACTCTTCAGCTTTATTGTATTAGACTAGCTGCACACCGCGGTTTCACCCGCATAAGTGTCGATCCCATGGGAATATCGGGGTAAAATCCTATAAGTTAATTCTGGTTATAATCTATCTGTGTGCGAAATTTCATCCGAATCTGTTCAGCCGTTTGTGCGTGAAGAAGTAACAAACATATAAACACACACACAAAGTCACAAGTTTCGCCTTTATAATATTGTGTGCTAAGTAAGATACTTTAAACTTTCATAGATTAGGAGCAGTGGCCACTCAGTGGAAGCGCCCCAGACTTACGATTCGAGTGTGTTTGAACTCAAGCAGGCACTTTACTTTGTGTAATTTATTTTCATCACCGCTGCTCTCAAAACGGTGAAGAATCGGCATGTCCTAGGACCAAAAAGAAGACATGTGACATCTACCAACCCGCACATGGTTCCGCGTGGTGAATTACAACCCATTCCCTGTCACAGAGAGGAGAACTGTGTCCCAGTAGTGGGAAAATTATAGGGTGGTTATGGTAAGAAACTAATGGATGTTTTCGAATAAAATTTAATTTAATAAATTAACTGTTTGTTTTCTATTAATTAAATTAAATTTTATTCGGAAATATCCATCGGTTTCTTACTAAACTTCAACTATATCTGACGACCTTAGTTACTTACCTCTTTTGGTGACCGTACATATATCTACAGACCCACGCAAATCATGTTAAAAACTATCACAGAAAAACTATTAATTACCTATTTTTAAAGTTTCTTAAAACCCAAAGCGTTATCCAACTACCAAAAATAACAAAGAAAATAAATACTCAGAATTTACCAGTTATTTGTAAAGAAAACAATAATGACCACTATTACTAATTGCTATGATAATATTAATGAATTAATCGCTTAAAACATAATCATTGAGCAATTGAGCAATTTATACATAGATTAGTTAGTTCATAATTAGGTAATTATTATATACTAGCTGCGCCACGTGGTTTCACCCGCATAAGTTTCGATCCCGTGGGAATATCGGGCTTAAAAGTATACTATGTGTTAATCCTGGTTATAAACTATCTATGTGCCAAATTTCATCCAAATCCGTTCAGCCATTATTACGTGAAAGAGTAACAAACATCCATCCATCCATCCATCCTCACAAACTTATATTAGTCGGATATTAGTAGGATAAATAACCTCTTACCTAACGTAACATCACGTTTGAAGTACTCCTACACGTCTAGGAAGTGTTTGTTCCCCTTTATTCATAAACGGATTAGCGGCTGTGTGCTATTTTGTCCATAGGACCAACATATTCTGTGCCAACATCGTAATGGCGAATAAAAATTCAGCCGTCCCATACGTTTAGGTCGAGTAGAGTTTTCTATGGGACAGTTGATAAATATTTCGCGATTACGATATTGGTCCCATGGAGAAAGTTGTTCAATTTGATGGTCTGTACTTGTTGTCTTTGAAAACTAACCCTGTACAAATATAAAAAACTAAATATAATACATTTCAACAGCTATTATGTCAAGTATTTTATATCTGCGTCATTTTTCAAATTCTTTCCTATAAGAAGTCAGGACACATGATGAAGCTGCGGCACTGAGCAAAGAAAACTGTATTTAATTACTCAAAAAGATTAAAATAGCATACACCTCTAAACCCCTTTTAAATGGCCGGGCCGTTATGAAATATAAATAAAATTGTTAAAATCTGTCGTTGTCATATTTTTAATACGGTCAGGGCAGTGAACGAAAATTTTCGTTCATAGGGTCAGGGCATATAAAGAAGATGTTGAATGTCATTCTGCGATAAGTATATTATATGACGACGCAATATAAAAGATGGCAGGGTATCGACGCGCAAACTGAAACCATGAATTCAGCACATGATTCTACCAAGGGGATCTTGAATCATGTGCGTAGAAACGTCTGGCCGGTTATGAAAAAAAAATCTGCTGTTTCATGGAAAAGTTCAACACCTACGCGGTCAAAATGTATGAAACAGCTCATTTCTAAATAAGCTAAGTTAAGCTACATATTGGCCAATGTGAAACATATTACTTCAAGATTGAGTAAAAAGTTAATTTAAAAAAAGTTCCATGCGGTTTGCTATTATAAATCTGGTTTCCCACTAAAACATGTTTCCAAGTCATTGCAAGATCATAAAGAAGAGCAAGTATCCAAAAATGATATGAGTGTTGACCCGGATTGAGCAAACTAAACTCAAATTCGCCCCATTTGGTATAGTGTGGTCACCAAACCTGTTGAAAGTTGGTCAATGACCCTTCAATACATTGGTGAACCTGAATCAAGTAGGTACACAAGACAGGTTACATATTTTTCTTCCTCGTATTTTCGCTGGCACAACAGTTATTTATATCTTGTTGGCCCAAAACTTCGCCACTTCCACGGCGGTTTCGGTGGCAGCACAGAGACAACTTTGACTGCATTTTTTGGGGCACAGAGTAAATAATAAATACACTCGCAGAAGACTTCAACTGAAACGGGTCTTTTTTATTTATAAAAGACAAACAGCCATTGATATGGAACGACGGATAAAGGCTGACTGACGTACGTTTGGATGAACAGCACCGCAACGCAAAAGTCCACTTGCGGCTGCAATGCGCGCTTGCCTTTAGTGAACACATATTAAATATTCATAAAATCGGACCTACTTTTACTCATTTTTAATTTGCTAGACCAAAATGTCAACATTTTGATCTAGCAAATAATAAATCAGAGTTCAGTTAACCATTCAATCCCTTTGATAATACCTACAAAGATTTTGTAAAGGAAAAGGATTATAGCATTCAACTCAGCCCATCGCAGTCGACTTAGCTGGGAGGCGTCCCACGCTACGTTTGCCGATACGTGGTCTCTCGTGAACTCGTCTGCTTCACCGGACTTCGGTCCTTCGAAAAGCATGGCCAGCCCACTGCCACTTCAACTTGCTTACTCTGCAAGCTATGTCGGTAACTCCGGTTTTTTTTTTCGAATAATTTCATTTCTGATTTTATCCTTCAAAGAAATTCCTAGTATAAACCTTGAATTTGTGGACCAGCCCGGCTGTCAGTGTCCACGCTTCGGCACCGCATGTCATAACGGGCAGGACGCACTGGTTGAAGACCTTAATCTTCCAACATTGGATAAGCGACGAGAAGACTTGACGAACGTTCCCAAACGCTGTCCGTGCCAACTGAATCCTTCTGCATTTGCATTAAAATAAAATAAAGAGCCTTTACGAGTAATTCTGACGATCTTTACGCGCTATCTCTGCTACAAAAACCATGCATGGCATTAAAGAGTCAAAATGAAGGCAATGTAGAGCGGGCGTTTTGGGGACTGTCTTTTGTAATTTTGACGTTGCAAAAGTGCTGATTCTCAGCCTAATTTGAATGAATAACTTGATTTTGTTTATTTTTAATGACCATTATGAACGTAATATTTATCAAAAGCTTTAAACATAGCCTAGGTTTATTATATTACATTTAAGAAGATCAAACATCAAAATACTTATAAACAGAGTTAAATTAAAGTAGCTAGCGAAACTATGCAGACGTGATGGGATCGAAACATAAAAAAAATACTTTTTTAAGGGTTAACGACCGCTGGTAGTCAATAAAACATGTTTTATCGTGTTTCCATATCGATACCAATCCTGCGTTTGATGACCCCATAAAAAAAACATCAAATTAATTTATTTTTGTTTTACCTTTCATTAGGTAATTAATTTTTTGACGCTGTATATCATAACAATGATTCTGGCTATTGTGTGCTTCAAAGGGATTCCCTTAAACTTAGTTATTTTATTTAGCATCAGCATCCGCTGATATTGATCTGAAAAAAAAAACAGCATCAGCTGATACCATAAAAACCTGCATCAGTAACAACCCTGCTGTGTACTACAGACTGCTTATATGACTCCAAATCTTAAGGAGGGTGAAATCAAACGGTAGAAACTGTCGATGTCGACACGAGGGGTACTTTGTGGCAAATTAACTGGGTCATTAGGTAATTTCCTGCTCAAAGCAACTCTGATAGGATTGCTAATTGCGTGTGTAGGCTTTGTTGTTTTATGATAGCAGATTGTCGGATTTGTTGACATTATATTGAAGGCCCAATTACCGTAATGAAAAGCATTCAAAATCTAGTCTCAATCTCATTCCAGCGAAAGTTCATTAAATGATAAATAATTAATTTCTGTAAGTACATGTTTGTACAAACACTTTTACACGTCAATCAATTATTTAAACATACTAACGAATAAATCGAATCATTTTGATATTTCAGATCGATTGTAAGTATATTATCAAATGTTCGAAAAACGTGTCTGCTAAACAACGTGAATATCGCATTGAATGTTGTTGAACTGTATTTTCTTTCTTTCTTTTCTTTGTAACTATCAAAATGAAACCTATTGCTACTGATAGTGCGTTACGCAATTACCCCGCGGTCCGTAGAAAAAAACGTGTCCGTGAAGAAGTTTCCATAGTGATCCATACAACAATAACGACTGTGCCTACACACGGCGTATGAATCGTAGTTTGTCTCGCTAAGAAAAAGTTCTGTATGTATGCAAAGGACCTTAGTAATAGGGGTACCTATGCATAACTGTAAATTATCCCTTGGTCACTACATCATCTTGATTGCTACAAGATAATAGATACTAAATAATGCGCGAGACACAAGGCTCGTTCCATTATTCATGAAGACTATACTTATAACCTATTACACTCGTCATCAAGCCTCTACATTACATACTAGGTACCTCTGATTTTGCGTCTCTGTCAAAATCAAAGTGATCTTTGTTCTCGTAAAATAAGGTTGCTTTTGGGTTGCTGCCACTGACAAGTCTGTCAAAATCAGTGATCTTTATTTTAGTTACGATAAGATTGCTGTTAGCTTGCTACTGTCTAGGTAAAATACGTCGTCGACGTCTTAAATTAAATATACCTACATTTACATATAATGCAAAAAAATAACATATATGTAGGTACTTAAATAAATAAATAATGCTAAAATAAAGAAACGTAAATGTATAAATTCTCACAGTTAAGAGTAATATGAAAAAGTCTAAAAACTGCTTCCCATAACCATCCATGTGTTTTTTTTATTTAAATACCCATTCGTTCTTATTTATAATGTAAGAGGAAAAGACGAACGACATTTTCCATCTTTTTCTAGGAAGGAGAGCTATCACCAGACCCTCATCATCATCTGCCTAGCCTTTTCCCAACTATGTTGGGGTCGGCTTCCAGTCTAACCGGATGCAGCTGAATACCAGTATTTTACATGGAGCGACTGCCTATCTGACCTCCACAACCCAGTTACTGGGTAATACAATACCCCTTGGTAAGACTGGTTGTCAGACTTTCGGGCTTCTGACTACCCGTAATGACTGTCAAAGATCCACAAATGACAGCCGGGCCCTACGGCTTAACGTGCTTTCCGAGGCACGGAGGGGTCTCGATATGTAAAGACGGTCACCCATCCACAGACCAACCGCGGCAAGCGTAGCTTAACCTGATCGATCGACCTGTGCGGCTGTTATTATTTAGCCACGGGCCCCTCACCAGACACTGTACCAGATAAAAAAAAACCGGTTAGGAGACTTCTTATTATTTGAAGATAAAATTTCGATATTTATTCGGTTTATTAGTCGATTCGCACGAATATAGGTACTCGCCCGAAACATGCCAATCGTGACTATTCGATGCAACTTGCAAGATTTTTACGATATTTTTCCTCCTGATCTTAATATTACGTTATAAATAAATTAAACCTACTGCGTGCGACCTATTTGCCACATCGTCTTCAAGTCAACCTGTGTTCTAAATATATCACAAAGTGAACGTACTTAGGTACTTGAACTTGAGCATCTTGGCATCTGCAATGTTCTCTAGCTATATACTATGTTCAATATTTTTTTCTCCATAACCTGATGAGGGGGAATGGGGATCCGTCAATGAATTTTTGAACGGAATAAGTACCACAGATGATTTACTTTTAAACGGTCCGTAAAATATTTCGGCACAGCTCTCGGTGTTGCCGAAGTCTGTTCGATAAAAAATCCACTAATATTAAGAAGGAGGCTGTAGAGTTGGTCTCATCATGTTACCATAAACACAAGCTTTGAATTATAGAAAGAAAGTATCTACTTATTTATTTGTTTGGGCTGGAATAGAAATAAAAAGGCTTCCATACAACGTAGACAATTTTAACAAAAAAAAACTCTTTTCGTAATTAGTTAGATACTCCATTTTCAAGGTGGACTAGCATACCACGTTTTCAATCAAAATCGAAATAATTTTGAAGGATATTGCTAATCCACTGCTTCATTACCTATGAAAAAAAAAAACTGGCATTGTTCGAAAAATTTGTCTACTCAACAACGTAAATAATGCAATGAATGTTGTTGAACTGTCAAAATCAAGGCCATTGCTGTTTTACGCAATTATCGCGCTGGTAAGGGTCGCAGGAATCCGGTGAACGTAAGAAGCACAGAACCGGCGGCGATGTTGAGCGAGGCTATGCCCAGAGTAGACGTCTTTCCACGAAACTACGATGAACTATACAGCATTTTATTGTAGCACTTATCTATACTAATATTATAAAAATATAAAGCTAAAGTTAAACTGAAATCATAAAGTGCCAATCTCACCTAACTTTTACTCTACAGATAATACCATTATGCACGTTCCTGGCGTTGCTGGCAGCGCCCACACTGGAGCAGGACTCCGGCGGCGCCACGCCGATATCGCCATGTCCCAACGTGTTTAATTACGAGCCGCCCGGCTCCGAGCCCGGCAGATGGTACGGAGAAGTTAACCTGTCCACAGACAGCACTCTACACTCACTGTGGCTCAATATCGTGCTCGATAACAAGGCTGATATACTTGGGGTGAGTTCTATTTAAATTGAAAAGGTTAGGCTGCATAGCCAATTATATATAGTTATTCACAACCAAATGATACGCTTCCTTACCGTATCAAACATCAATCAACGTTATCGTAGGCGTCCTCAAAACGCTGTTCACAAGTCCAAAATCCGAAAATGATGTCAGTTTAATATCAAATAGACGTCCGCCATTCTTCCGTCAGCTGTTTGCTGTCGAGAGTACGGCAAATCAGGTTATCGAAATGTGTAATTTTCAATACGATAGCCTCTCGGATGGTTGTGAATAGCTATGCTGGTGGCTCTCTATAGGTTTTATTTTATTTTTTTGGCCTCCCCCAAATCCTTCCAGGCATCCTGTAAAAGGATATCGCAACCATTGTTATTGTTATTTTATTATGTTTTGTAATACGAGTAGAATGTGTAGCGGTAGCAATGTTTGAGCTAGTGGGGGGGGCTCTATTGGTATCTGGATGTCATTATTCCTGGATATATCCAGGAATATGAGAAAAGGTTGTTTGACCTCAAAACTGACTTTTTGTTATGAACAACCAAATCTGTCTGCAGTTCTATGAATTGAACTTCAACAACATACTAGAACTTCAACTAACAGGATATCAAAGAAGGAGAACTATTCTTTATCCAGTTCTGCAACATTTGCAAAATTGCAACTTCTTAATTTTTTTTAAAGTCAAAATCTGCTGCATTATGTATGTCAATACAGCTTTGTTCCACTTTTTCGCACTACGAAATTCCAAGCTATATTAAGCTAACTAAGCTGACTTCTCATTGCACGGAAAGCCTTTACAATGCAAGGTCTCCTAAAACTGGAAATATATACTTAACTTACATAATTAGGTATGTCGTCGTGTGTAAATTACAAAAATAATATTCAAACCGATGACATGTGTCATACAATGTTGATTTTTACGACTTTCGGATTACAATCATTTAACAAGTTTTGAATATTGATTGAAAAGTACCGTACCAAGGCATAAAAGAAAAGAGAAAGAAACAGTTTCAAAGTCTTCCATCTCTTTCAGAACTGGGTAGGAGACGTGTCCACACAAGACAACAAGGACTTCAAAATTGAAAACGGCGATATGCAAATTAACCCTGGACCTGCCGTGCCAGTGCGCTTCTTCGTGCAATATAACCCTCTAAACAAAACCCCGAAACTGGTGACAATAAGACTGAATGGCAGGGAGATTTGCAACGCGAACACCCCACAGCCTACCGTCAACCGACCTGACATTGCGGTAGAGAATGATGGAAGGCGCCCAACGCCGAGGCCACCACAGAGCAACATCTTGCCCAGCGACTTTGAAACGAAGCCGGTTAGGGAACCACCTAAAGAGTCTCCCAGGCCTTATTTTCAACAAAATCACGTCACCGAAGCTTCTCTAAACATGTAAGTAATAGTAATTTTATTACCAAACTTCAGTACGCGTTACATCAATGAGGTATCTACCCCTGGACTGTCCTAGTCCTGTATGACAGGGGTCGAGGATTCTCCAGTTACATGGATCAGCATGAGGAGGCTTAGACTAATATAGAATTTACACTTAGTTTTTACAATAATTAAAAGAAATATAAAATTTAAATAATTAAAGTATTAGAAGTACCTACTCCTAAGGATATGATATTGCATTAGGTTATAAACTGAACACACGAAAGAGTATAATTTGGTACGGTGAAGTCCACCAAACGGCTCGCATCGCATCGGATCGGAGCGGATTTTACAATCTTTAAACGATATTAAATCGTGTACACGGTATTTAAAGTCTATATTACCACGCCGCGCACAGGAGCTTGACCGCGGGCGTCTTCCTCGACACACGATCGTAGCCGAAAGTATGCTGCAACGCGCGATCGGCTCCGCGTTCGCCTGTCGTCGTATCCGATTTTTGCCATAAATCATCAATCCTTTCTTTTCCTCTTCTGTGCTTTAAGATTATTTTCTTCTTCATCTAATGCAATAGCCAATAAAACTACGTCAACTTCAACCATTTAAAAAAAAAAATTAGAACATGTCAACACGGTAGGAATGAAACTATTTGACTAGGGTCACAGATACGTTCGCAAGCTACGGTACGGAGCCGATCGTATGCGTCGACATCCTGCCGGACGCGATCGGCTGTCGCCGCATCCATTCTTATCCTTTCCGATCCGATGCGATGCGAGCCGTTTGGCGTTTCCCACATAGCGGGCGATTGTCACCTTTTTCGAACTGTTATTTTCAATCAAATTGTTAGATCGTAATCGGAAAAATAGTATAATAAGGTGCAAGTAAAAAATTTATCATAAGGTGCTTAACATAACTGTTATAAAAGTACCCTTAACGAAGCAAACAGTCACATGTTTTATTTTATTTTGTAAGGGATATAATAAGTGAAAATAACTTAACAATAAACATTTTACACTTTACATAAATAACGGGAAGAACAATATGTGGAAAATGTAATGGGTAGTCCATTACGTTTTCCACAAATTGTTCTTCCCGTTATTAGGAATTTTTTTTGGGAACCTTCTGGTTACTGAGACATTGAAGGCCAACATTTTTTGACGTTTTTTTTTTACAAGAAGTTTAAGTGTTATAAACATACTTATAGCTTAACTTTAAATACTCCCCCGATCTCTTTACCGCTGCACGTACAATTAATTTTCACACCAAAAATAAAACACGTTTCCCAGCGATTATTTTTGCACAAATTTACTTAGTCTGATGTACAGAATGCAAAGTCAAAGCATTTATTTCAAATAGGCACATAAAAGGCACTTTTGAACGTCAAATGCGTAGATGACAGCTTCCTGGCGGGTCTTTGTACAGCCTGTATGTACTCCTTAACTGTACATGCAGTGTGGCCGACGAGCGAATGAGTTCTTGACACCTGTCAGTTTTAAACATACGAATACGTGTTTTGCGAATTTGATCTTTATTAGCTACTAGAATTGTCGCACTGACAGGTATCAGGAACGCATTCTCTCGACGGCTGTAATGTAACGTAATGAACATAGGAAAGTCAAACGTACGATGCAATATACAAACAAGAGTTTAGTTTTATTATTTTTAGTTTTCTTTGTTCATATAGTTATTTTTACCCTGACTACAGTACGTTTACCATCGATTAATAAAATAAATATCCAAGTTGTAATCTGTGGAAAATGTAGTGGGTAGTATATTTGATAAGTTATTTCCATTTGGACTGCTGATATTCGTTAGTGGTCACAAGCATGAGGTCCTGGGTTCGATTCCCGGGTCGGGCAAAGTCTTATTGCGTTTTTCATTAGGAACTTCTCAATATCAACCCGGGGTCTGATTGTGCTTCATTGATGGCAATGGACTTAAACATAACTGAAGAAATGTGTAGGTACTGCGTCTAAGGGGCCGCCTCCACGAGCGAGAGAATCGCGGCGATATTATTGTCGTGACACGTATTTCTATACACTCTCTTAGAACGTGTCTCCACACGGCGATATCATCGCCGCAAAAATTTTATGGCACGGCGGGATTATGTGGTTATGTCATTTCCATTTATTTTTATTATACTACTGTTTATTTTCTCTTTCAAAATAAAATAAAAAATAAGGAAGCAGGTAGAGTTAAAAAAAATGACGTCACAGCTGAAATAAATTCATCATGGCGTCCTACACCAGCACCTAATTGCCTAACACACAATCAATCTCAATCTGAATAATTTTAAAGGTTTATACATTGCTTCATACGTTCGAAAAATGTGTCTGCTTAACAACGTCAGTAACGCAACGAATTTTGTTATACTGTAACTAGGTTCATATTTTCTGACTGACCGACTTCTTGACAATTCAAAAGTGCCTTTAAATGGTTTAATTGAAATTAATGCTTTGAGTTTGAGTTTTTGTCAAAACGAAAACCCATTGCTACTGATAGTGTGTTACGCAATTACCCCACCCTGCCAGTGTAGGTAACAGTCGTAATGAACAATTGATGACAGAGTTCGTATCGCTATCCACCGCTACCACTATCGCACAAATGACACTGTCCGCATGCTGTGATTAATTTTCCCTTATAAATGGACAAAGTAATTATTAGTTACGTCATTTTTAATGGGACCTCTAATTATTGCACCGCAGTTGTGCAACAATTGGAGCTATTATTCCACTATTTATGGCCAAAGAATAGTGCCTTTTAGGTACTTTTCCCGCTGACAGCGATGCGGACGAATTTTTTTATCCCTTTTTTGTTTTATATACAAGTACTTACATATTATTATTTTTAAGATTGTTAGCTTATATATTATGTAATTATTATCTTTTTTGAATATTAACTAGTTTACCTATAAAGTTATTAAAAACTAGCGGACCGCCCCAGCTTCGCATGGGTGCAATGTTTTTTTTTTCCATTTTTTTCTTTCCTACAAACCTTGTCCTGACAATACCGAACACAACAAAAAAAGAATTAGCGAAATCGGTTCAGCTGCTCTCGAGATTTGCGCTTAGCAACACATTTAGCGATTCATTTTTATATTATATAGAGATAACAAAATTTAATCATAACTTAACTAAAACTATACACAAACTAAAATATTGCGTCGAAAAATTAATCCGCATCGCTGTCGATTGGTAATGTACCCAAGAAACTGGCGGCATTGACACGTTGTATGGCAAAACCCGAAACTGTAAAATTTTCCCAATCAACTTTGAACCTTATGCTTTAGCCATAAAGTTAAAAATCTGTTAAAGAAATTTGACAGATGTACTAGCTTGATGTGCTGGCGTCTGTACCCATGTAATTAAAAATAAATACAGGTATTTACATAAGTAATTTAAAATCTAAGTCTAATAATAGGTACTTACAAGTATTTTAAAAAAGCATTGCCAATAACGTGGCAATACTGCCAGCGTTTTGGGCACTTTTCGTGTTGACAGCAATGTCTTTCCCCTAGTATATTGATTCAACTTAAATTGTCTGTGAATTCAATTATGTACCCTCAAATAATACAAATTAATTCAATTAATTTCACTCATGAAATGTCTTATAACTCGTCTAAATCTATCGTGTAAATCAGCACAACCACTTATTTCCCTGGTCGAACCAACGGTCGGTGTGGAACCCCCTTTTCCATTTATTGATTTTGTTGTTTTCATAGTTCATCGTATATTTTTGTCATTTAGCCCCAGCAGTAACTCCCAAAACCGGCCGGACAATGGATATGCCACGCAGCAACCAGAACGCAGGCCGAGACCACCAGTAAGGCAAGTATCAACTTTTTACGTCAGGTTTGGTATGGCCGACTTCCTAGTTGAAATATACTTATGGCTTATTGGTTGATTCGCAGGAATTTACTCGCCCGAAAATGGTGAATCGACACTTTGTATTTTTTTTAAACATATATGTTTAAAAAAAATACAAAGTGTCGATTCGTGGGATATATCCCACGAATTTAATTTATTAGTGTGTGAATCGGCAACTCCAAAAATACGTTGGTATTAGGTACAGTTTGAATTTTATGCAATAAAGTTAAGAAAAAGAATACTGCAAGTACAGAGGCCAGCACATCAACCTACCCCAATCTGTCAAATTTTCCCAATTTAATATGAACCTTATACCTTTGTGGTAAAGTTGAAAATGTATCAAAGAAATTTGACAGATTGGGGTAGCTTGATGTGCTGGCCTCTGTACGTGCAATAAAGTGCATTTAAATTCAAAATGTGCCAATTGCAAATAAATTAACTTAGGGCGAGTAAATTCGTGTCACTCAAGCAATAAGCCGGAAAATTGGTTACAACCGTGACTGTTGAACATGTTGTCGCTCAGTTCGATTCCCAGGTTGGTTGAGCCTTGCCATACAAAAAAAAACACAAATTTTATCGAGATTTTCGTAAAACGTAAATCTTTTAAAAATATTTAATTTATGCATCAGACATACCTAGTACAGTTAAAAACCCGTCCGGAAATAGGTGACCCGTCAAAACAAATGTCAAATTTAATTTTCGGACGGGACGGGCAAAAGCTCTTCGGGCGTAAGGAAAACTGTCAAATCGTGTTGTCATTAATTCTTAGATCAGAAACCGAACTATACTCCGACTTTTAATTAGCTGCAGTAAAATGACACTTCTTACTCATTTCGTTAAAAAATGTTGCCACACTATCTCTACTAGTGATGTTATTAAAATGCAATGAAACATCGTTTTAATTTAGATATTCGAAATTGACCAATTTTGATTTAACTGTAAACAAAATAATATTTTTTTGTATTGATCGGATAGAAATATATGCTGTAGTTTTAAATTAGCGTTTATACATAGTCTACTGTTTTAGGATAATTTTGTTTAAATTTTTACTCTAAAACTCCTACTACTATCTAAGAAATCAATAAATTAAAGTTCTCATTAGAAATAACGTTTACTATACAGGATTATTTGCAAAACACCAAAAATCTCAAGAATAAGAATATTTAAAAGATTTTATAAAATAAATTTAACATGGATCGATTTTAAACTGAACTGTCACATCACTATTTAAATGTCGTTAAAAAGTGGTAACACAAGCTGTCATTTTGCTGCACCTAATTAAAAGTCCGAGTATAGTCAAGTTCGTAAGTGATACGGAGTTGAAATCGCTCGTAATTTCGCCCGAAGCGAAGCTACGAACTACGTGCTTAGGGAGTAGCCCCGTTTGGCCGCTTTTGGCCTCCGTCCATTCATTCTTTTTTTTGACATATTTTGTATGAAAAATGTGTCATTAAAATCAATCGACAATAGACAGTCCACTTAAACCTTTGTGAATTACGCTTTACGATCATCAGATACGGGTCTGAATTTTATTTAGTCATTTGAATAATTTCAAGTGTGTTTTTAAATTCCTTTTTTATATTTTCAGTGAACCTGTTGACCATGACTACTGGACAGGACCCGCTTATATACACTTACCTAAACTAGATACTTCTAACTCTAACAGCCCTGGTGGAGAGGTGAGTCTTTCTTCCTCTTTGCATGTTTCTTCCTTTCCCCGAGAGAAAACTTTCTGTTAACTAACTGATAATCATAGCCCGGAAATTGCATAGAAACAATTAAAAATTTCACCATAAACACGAATGTACACACGGCTACACATCAAGCTGTACATTTCCAGTTTCAGCTAATCTTGCATTGTATAGGTTTTTCGTACAATCAGAAGTCAGCTTATACTGGTTATGTATAGCTTGATGTGTAGCCGTGTGTACAGTAAGACCCTTTGTACAAGGCACGTTTTCTTTCGGTTTTTTTTAAACCGCGCCGTAGGAAAAACGTGTCCGTCCACAAGCTTTCATAGAGATCCATACAAGACACACGACCAGAATAAACCGTAGTTTGTCAGAACATGAAAAACGTGTTTGTACAAAGAGCCTAAAGGAGTCAAAATGTTAATTATAAGCATAACATAATCAGCCTGTAGTGTTCCCACTGCCGGGACACAGGCCTCCTCTCTGTAAGAGGGTGTGAGCCTTAATTCACCACGCGGTCCCGGTGCGAGTTGGTGGATGTAACAAGACTCCGAATTTTTGGTACTAGGACATGCCGGTTTGCTCACGATGTTTTCCTTTTTACGAGCGAATGTTTTTGTGTCCATTTTTACACAGAAAAGCGTAACTTAAGTGCAGGTTTAGGTCACACGAGCTATAAAATAGTGTACAATACGTGTGCTATTTTAATTTGCTTAAAGCGAATTTGACGAAGGTAATAAATTAAACTATTCCATGCCTACAAACATTAAGTCATAATGGTTCATCATCTGCCTAGCCTTTTCCCAACTATGTTGGGGTCGGCTTCCAGTCTAACCGGATGCAGCTGAATACCAGTATTTTACATGGAGCGACTGCCTATCTGACCTCCACAACCCAGTTACTGGGTAATACGATACCCCTTGGTAAGACTGGTTGATTAAGTCATAATGGTTCTATTCGAAAATGGAAGTTTTTGATGACACTTTCCTTTTTTCAATAATAATAACAACGATTCTGCCCTTAATGTGGTTCACAAGGATTCCTTTAAACTTAGTTATTTTGTTTTTATTTACATGTCTTGTCACAGCCTTTCAAGAGAATTCTGTTTACATTATTAGCATACTGGATGTTGTTTGGTGAGTCAGATTCGATATTTAAATATCACTTGTAACTGTCAAATGACGTGACAAATTCCAGCTTGTCTAAAAAGCTATTAATAATATTTTGTATGATTCTCTTTCTCATGACTGACTATATTGCTTTACAAATAACAGTAACAAAATTATCTTTGTAACTGGCCAAAGTGTGAAATTTTTGCAAAAAAACATTTTGTCATAAAATGCACCACAGAAAAAGAAAGATTTTGTTAATGGTTTGCTATAAAAAAAATTTTAAATATTTTATTTTACACAATAACCTACATTGGCACTTATGAAACGTCAGAAGCTAAGTGCACGGTGCCGATTAGTCTTTTCGTATGGAGAAGAGCCGGCAAGAAACTCCGCGGTTAGGGCGGTTTCCCACCACGTCCGATCCGAATCCAATCCGAATCCGAAAATGCCGGTCCGAAGTGACCATAGTCCTATTTGAATGAGGAGTTGCGCACTAGATCCGAACTCTATCCGTCAGAATTTAGAACATTCCCAATTCGGATTGAATTCGGATTCGGATCGGATGTAGTGAGAAATAATTGTCTTTTACAATATTTCCAAATAACAGGCCTGTCAACAAGTTCCAGGTAGGTACTTAACAAACTAGAAAATGGTCATTAAATCGACAGTATACTATACCAGGCCACAACGTTCTCACATTCACAAAATAGAAAAGAATCTACAGGGTCAAATTAAATTACCTAGCGAAACTTCACAGACGTGCTGGATTTCGATATCTAGAAACGATAAAATAAAATAAATCTAATGTTGTTTTAGGGGCAACGACCGCTGGTAGTTTTATTACTTGAAGTATGAGTCGACAAAATCTGATTTCTTTTGTTATCGTGCTTAGATATCGACACCCGTCACGTCTGTGAAGAAAACACAAAATTTTTTTTTTTTAACTAATACTTCAAGTGACTACACCAATTGCGGTCGATAACAACACAAAACAATGAATCTAGTTAATTTCTTTTGGTTTTATCGTGTTTACATATCGATACCCATCGCGACTGCGGAGTTTCGCTAGCTTATTTAATTTGACCCTGTATATTATAACAACGATTATATTTACATGTCTTGTTACAGCCTATCAAATGAATTCTAATTACATTATTAGCATACTGGATGTTGTTTGGTGAGTCAGATTCAGGGTCCCAAAAATCTATTCTTAGACTTGGTTTATTATTGCTACTTAGACAAGTACTTATTGTTTGTGAATCTGGGTATAAGTGTCGTTTTGTTTTTGTATTTATTTGTTATGTGAGTTAGATAGTCTTTTAATTTGGTACCTAGTGCAAATAGTTGTGCTTTATATTGTTTATAAGAATTTTAATGCAAATGAAGAAAGTAGTTGAAAAGAACCGGAGAAATCGGTCAGGCTTTGCCATAATATCATCCTCGTGCAGCATTCCTAACCTGGTATATGCACACGGAACTATCCAAAACGTCTATTTCGTTTTCAAATCAACTCGTCAATAAAAATACATCTCTAAAAACTAAGTAAGTATCTCAGCTACTACGTTCCAATAATTAAAAACTAGTTCATAATATCTATTATTATACAACGTGTCGCAATCGTAGTAAATGTCAAAAGGTCAGCTTCGATGCTGACGCTGTTGGTAAATAGTATCATTATCGAGCTAGCGTCCGGGTCCTCATTTGGGCATGAAGGAAGATAAGTAAAGGCTCCCACAGACAGGCGACTCTAGTAGAACAAATTGTTCTACCAGAATCGCGCTTGTCTGCGGGAGCCTCAATGTGGTGCCTATACTCTATTTATTATTATAACAGTTAGCTGCAGCCCGCGACTTCATCCGCGTAAATTCTCTTGTTCCCCCCACCCACCCCGTCGCATCGCATCGCCGCCGGCCCGCACTGTTACTTCGTAGCGTCGCGATAATTTCACGCGGCCGAAGTCCAGAGGCTAGTATTATATTCAGAAGCTGTTGTTGTACCTTTTTAAATAAATTTAAAAAATATATGAGTAAGTTCTCACTTATGCGACCAAAAATTTATTTTTAAATCGAATAATTTAACAACACGAAAACATCCGGGTGCAAGTTAATAGGTAACAAAAACCTTTTTAGTTTCTCGTTAATTTTGAAAAATACACATTCTTATTCTTACGTGACCTTCAAACAATTCTTGTCACGAAAGACTTTCACACACCATTCTTTACTTTGTTTATGTCTAGATTCAGACAGAGCATGTGCGAAACAAGTTTCGTCGTATCCGTATTGTAGTGTCCTAATTAGTAGGTATTCTAAAAAAAACGGAATTTGTTTTTTGACGTCATTTTCTGTGAAAGTAGTGAAGGTCGATTTATCGCCATAGAGGTTCATTCTATACAAACGAATTTCTTTTCTCTATGCTACTAAAATATTTGCTCTAGGCAAATATTTTGACGATATTTAAATGTGTATCTTTGAGGGTGTGGTACAGACCATCAAACTGAACAACTTTCTCCATGGTACCATCATTGTAATCGTGAAAAATATCAGCTGTCCCATACAAAACTACAATACCTACTCGGCCCATATGTATGATAATTTTTTCGCGATTACGATGTTGGTCCCATGGAAAAAGTTGTTCAGTTTTATAGTCTGTACCACAACCTTAAAGGAGACTTGGCGAAAGTGGTCTATGTACCAATAGCGACACTGTTTCGATTTTTGTGTAAGGATATCTTATCTTTATCCTTATGCAAACTGGCACCAAAATCTGACCTGGCAATTTTGGTTAAAACACACTTTTTATAATACATACTCGGACCCATATGCATCATAATAGTTATGAATATTCGGCAGTGGGGCTAACACTTAAAATCAAAATCAAAACTCATTTATTCAAACTAGGGTGAGAATCAGCACTTTTCGAACGTCAAAATTACAAAAGACAGTCCCCCAAAACGCCCGCCCTTCAAGTACCTTAACGGTTGTAGCTACATGAAAAAAAGTTTTGGAGACTATCCATAACTTTTTTAAACAAGTTAACCTGCACTTATGGATTTTGTAAAAAAAAGTACAGTCAGCAAGAAGCCCGACAATATTAATGAGGTATACGTACACAAATATCAAAACCATATCGCTATTAGTCCATAGACCATTTCCCATACAAAATCGCCCAGTCTCCTTTGGCCACACCTTTCTGATACACGTTGTATAGGTTGATTCTTTAAGTTCATCACCATAATGAATGGATCATAATCCACCACGCGGGCCCAGTGCGGGTTGGTAGATGTCACATGTCTTAAAATTTTTGGTTCTTGGACATGCCGGTTTCCTCATGATATTTTCCTTCACCGTTTTGAGAGCAGTGGTGATGAAAGTAAAGCGCCTGTCTGGGTTCGAATCTATGACGTACAACTCGTAACTCGCGGCAGTTAGCACTGGGCCACCTCTGCTATTCTAAGTTCATCTGATTACTATAATATAATGTATAAAACCTTTTTTTGTTCGGAACTCCTATTAAACTAATTTTACAAGGAAGGATATGATAAAACTGCTGATTTTAATGGCTATAATAAGATATCGATCATCGATGATAAAATTAAATATGATGGCGATCTACTCAACGTGGTATAATTACATAAAACCACGAGCGAATCAGAAGTGTTATCTTATTGCATAATTGTTTCCTATAAGGAAAACGCTACAAAATAGTCTAATGATTAGACCTTTAATTTGAGAAGAAGCACCTTTGCAGAACTGGTTACGGCAAGGTCTGTTGAAGATTGAATGTACACACGGCTACACATCAAGCTAAACATTTTCAGTTTTCACTGACCTCGCATTGTATAGGGTTTTCGACTTTTCGTACAATCAGAAGTCAGCTTATACTTCTTATGTATAGCTTGATGTGTACAGTCGTGGAATGAAAAGGTTAAGCACCTTTCGGTAAATTTTTCACTTGCATCGTGTTTAATCTACATCTGCGAGTATACTTATAAATAAATAAAATTGAAGTATTTGTTTGTAATGTGAAAATAAAAGCTTTTTACTATATGTATATGAAAATATATAAGTAAGTCTGTCTGTTTGTTTCGGCTAATCTCCAAAAAGGCTGCACCGATTTCGATGATATTTGGTATGGGTATACTGTGAACCCTGGGAAAGGACATGGGTTACTTTTTATTGACATACCACGTGGGCGAAGCCGCGAGCGGAAGCTAGTTATAAATATTTCCGACTACTGCCAACATTATAAATCTAAATGACGGTGTCGTAATAACCAGCCAGAAAGGAATGTGTTTGAGAAAGGATTAATATAATAAAATCAAGTTTACACCAGTGGTTTACACAAATACATAAACTCACACCTTCTGCCCATGGGGGTAAGCAGAAACTTCAGAACGCTACCTTCTAAGATCCTGATATAAAGCAGTGTATCTCTTAAACCGTAAATCATTTTGACCAAAAAAAAATTGTCATATTTTCAAGTCTTATTGTAAAACAGTGATGGAAGTCAAATCATAATTAAACATACATGCATTAAAAAAATCTTCAAATACACCTCTGACATGTCTTTAAAAGCAGTTTATCCCTTTATTCACAATTTTAAAGTGTTGTGAATAAAGTTCACAATTTTAATTATAATTAAAAAATATAGGTACCATTAAATTGCTAATGCCAAACTGCATTCAGTAATGGATTATTTATTATTAAGTAGTTTGTAAATAGATGATTGTTTCATATTTTGCAATAAATAACAAGCGTTGTGTCATCGCGCTTCTCTTTTCTATGCAGTCCGATAGTCACCGCGCTTTAGGTCATGTAGAGTCCCCTTAATCCAATCAAGATTGCGGCTATTTTGGCACCGCCGCGTTTACTGGTTACACTTATTAACAGTGTAACACCTATGGATCGGTTACAGATATATTACTGTTAGACTTTTAAAAGCATTGAAAAACACATAATTATATACATTTGATTCTGTTATCAATTCAATATGTAACATTTTATAATTCTGTAACCTTTAGGAAGGTGTTTTTAAGTCCTGTCCGCGCGAATTAACTCACCCGAAACAGGCGAATTGACACTTTTATAGAATACTAGTTGCGCCCCGCGGTTTCACCCGCATTAGTTTCGATCCCAGCCTATTTGTTATTCCAGGGTGTCAGCTACCTGCTTACCAAATTTTATCAAAATTGGTCCAGCAGATCGTGCTTGAAGAAGTAACAAACATACAAACAAACAAAAAAAGACATAACTTTGTTTATGTAGCTACATTTATAATTGCCCAGTAAGTAGCGTATGCGCACTGGACCGTTGCAAATGATCATCTAAGATCGTCGGTATGCCAAACTACTTCATGTTCAGCCTTCTTAAACACGAGGTTCCTGAAGTTTTGCGTCTTTATTTCATTACATAGTTACTATTGTGAGTTTTAGGGGCTTAGTAACTATACAAGGTCAAATTAAATTAGCTAGCGAAACTCCACAGACGTGATGTCAATCTAATATCTAAACATGGTAAAACGAAAAAGAATAATATGATTCGATGATATTTATTTTGGGGTCAACGACCACTTTTACTGTAGTTACTTGAGTTTAGAATACCATCGAATATTTTTTTGTTAAGATTGTAAATTTTTGCTTTTATTTGACCCTGAATAACTTACGAGTAACTTTAGATTATCTTGTTTGTCAAGTTTTTGATTATATGTATACGTTTAAAGTGAACCTTGAAGTTAGTGCATATTTTGACACTCGCAAGGGAATCAAAACCTATAGGATAGGTAATTCCCGTCGACCTAGAATCATGAAATTTGGAAAGAAGCAATGTCAAGTAGCACAACTAAAGGAAAAAATCCGAAAACCGTTACTTTGTAGTTACATATCTACAAATTTGTACGGAACCTTCGGTGCACGAGTCCGTGGTTGGTTCGATTTTTTTCATCATCATTCTGGTACACACGGCTACACATCAAGCTATACATTTCCAGTTTTAGCTGACCTCGCATTGTAAATGTTTTTCGCACAATCAGAAGTCAGGTTATACTGGTTATGTATAGCTTGATGTGTATTAGCCGTATCCGTGTGTACATAATTATTTTTCCTTTAGTTACAAATGGCAATTTCAGTTCGTTTTTCGTACAATGAGATTGAGAAGTCAGCTTATACTGGAAATGTATGCTTGATATGTCGTCGTGCGTATATCACTAGCTCGAAATCCGCTTACAGCTATAGTCAATCGATTTAAACTACAATATTCATAAGGTGATGAAATTGATAGACTATCTTAATAACTTATGCATTATTAGGCACGGATGTAGGTACCATACCTACTCGAGCCATTATTTCTAACTCATATCTACTTTATTATTTATGTGTTGGGAATTGATGGATTCTAAGCTAGTCTGCTTAAGGAACATTATTACTCTTATAAATGTATGTCTCTAGTAATATAAACTGAACCTACATTGGCCTCAAAAAGTTAGTTGATATTTTTCCAATTCAGCTGTGATGCCACATAATGATTTAAAATAATTAAAATAATCAAGTAATCCTGAGGAATACCAATCTACGCGGCCTTCACATGATCTGAAGGCCAATTCCCGTAATAAAAAACACTCAAAATGTAGTCGCAATCTCATCTCAGCGACAATTACTTAATTAATGTCAAAAACTTGTCAAAAATGTAGGGAAATTAGAGATATTTTTGACAGATGAGGCAGATCAGATTGTGAACGTTCTTAAAATTACGAGAATCTGGTGTCTGATCTGAAATGGTCTTTTGAGTAATGAACCACACAGATTGAGTGGACCTGTCCAGTCACTGCACGCATTTGTCACTAAATCTGCAGCTCAACTCAGAACTTAAGGAGCTCAACGATTTGAAGAAAATACCAAAGAAAGTATATTTGGGTTGGCCGCATAAATTACTCGAACTGCCAGATCATGATCAACTGAGAAAATAAACAAAAGAGCAATAAGCCATATAGTCCTCACGTTCAAAATAATAAAATAAGTACCGTACCCAATATAATACTTAGTACAGTGAATATTCATAATAGGTATCATTGTATATCAACATTTTACATGGAGCGACTGCCTAACTGACCTCCACAACCCAGTTACTGGGTAACACGATACCTCTTGGTAAGACTGGTTGTCAGACTTTTGAAATTTCTGTCCCGTAACGACTGTCAAAGATCTACAAATGACAGCCGGGAGCAACGGTTTACCGCGCTTTACGAAGTACGGAGGGGTCTTGATATGGAATGGGTGGTCACCAATCCACGTACCGACTTCGACAAGCATAGCTTAACCTTCGATCGATCCATGCGGCTGTTATTATTTAGCCATAAACCCCTCGTTGTTTATAAACACAAAATATATTTTGCAAAACTGACCAAAACTCGAAATTGTTTCAGTACCTGTAAACATCCGAGATATTTTAGTTTTTAAATTCGTATAAGTACCTAATTTAAATCCGGTTTCAATTCTAAGAAGACTCAGTTTATATTAAAAAGTGGGTATATGAACTTAAGTAGGTATGCTAGAGCTAACATTAATGCTGCAACATCTCAGTGAGTGTGCGAATCATGATAACTACATAAGCGGATACTTAGGTGTCAAATTAAAGGCATCATAGTTGCCTCAATTCTTATCAAACTATCTTTACGAATAACAATACCTACCTAACCCCGACAGGGGCGAAGCTTCTAAATATTTGAAAGTTACTCAATTTAAAAAATAGTGTTGAAATACTTTCTACTTAAAAAATCGTAACATCGATAGCAACAAAACTTAAAATTCATACTACCGCATCACTAAACCATGGACAATTTCAAGCGGCCATTGTTATTTACATCTTTGGCAAATTTTTAAACACCGGACTTTAAGTTTTGTACTGCCGCACTTAGGAGTAGTGCACCTATGCGAGTTTAAATGAAGTTTTCTCTCGGTCGGGTTACCTACCCCTGTCGCAGATCGTCAACTGTCTCTCAAAAGTTTTGAAAAGTTTTGTTGGAATTGCATAGAGTTATTAGTCTATAAAGGAGACTGGTCGATTATGTATGGGAAGTGGTATATGAACCAAAAGCAATACAGTTTGATATTTGTGCAGGGATATATCTATACACTTGTGCATCAAAATTTGACCAAGCAATTTTGTGAAAAATATACTTTTTGAATTTACAGGAATTACAAAGGCCTAAACGTTGTCAGGATACAGCTATTCTTTGGAAACTATCTATAACTTTTTGAGTAATTTCTAACTGTAAACACAGACTTTGTAAAAAATTATAGTCAGCTAGAAAAGTGACTTATACTACGTTTTATTCTAATGGGGCATGAAATGCATGAATACAGTTTCGTATGTGGATTAAAAGTGTCTTCTAGACCAACTGAGTTTGAGTATTCGAAAAGACACAAATAAAAAAAACGATCCTTATAATATATTATGTACGGTGGGACGCATCAATTGGGTACCCTACCCCAGTTGCTAAATGCTTTCAAGGGGGGTACCCAATTTATGCAGCCCACTACATTTCCTATGATATTATCGTGCCTAGATATTCAAAAAGTACTTTGAATAGACACTTTCAATAGTTTAAAGATACTGACCGCTTTGACCAAATCATAGACGTAATCTAAAACCTTTTGAGTATCAATTACCTAAAAAAAAGCTTTTATTTACATTAAGGTGTTTTTTTTTTCATATAATAATATAACATCACAGACAGAGTGTAGCGAGGAATTTAAGTTCACCCAAGACTAAGACAGCTTTATCACCGAAGAAAATACTCTACTTTTCGTACCATTTGCAAAAAAATTAACACAATAATAATATGAGATAAGCATTTATTAAAAATAATTACAATTAAAAGTAAAAGTTAACTGTAGAACATTAACTTATTTATTAAAATAAATTAAAATAAACTTACCGTTTATGTATTTGAAGAAAACAAAAACGCAGCAAATTCCTAGACTAATATTTTTTTGCCGGAAAAGCAAAGGCATCAAGCTCATACGGCCTCGTCGGTTTTCGTAATTTTATTTAATAATCATAACTGCATAATAAATGCGTATTCCTTTTTCAAAAAGATGTATAATGCTTTATATACAAACTCAATGCTGTAAACACAGATGTAGTTCAGTATAAATTTCGGTAAGTATTCCAAATTTAAATCACATTTGCGCCGATTCCCTTGTTCACAAACTAAACTAAATTTAAGTTCAGTGCATCTTTTTCTTTCTATTTAATTAAGAAAAGGACAGAAGATAAATATTAGTTTAGTCCTGTCAAATTAGTCAGCGCCTGACGTAAATTGACGTATTTTTAGTAGCTAATTTTTTAATCACGTCTAAACTGTCTATGGAGTATCTTAATTTGACAGGACTAAACTAATATTTATCTTCTGTCCTTTTCTTAATGAAATAGAAAGAAAAGGATGCACTGAACTTAAATTTAGTTTAGTTTGTGAACAAGGGAATTGGCGCCATTCTCCCCCTAGAGGATGAATGAAATACAGTACAATTTTCTTTCCCTGTTTTTAACAGATTAAAAATGACTATTGTTATGTTCGCTTTTTGTGGCATAGAATGTCACTTTTTTGAGCAAGTGGTATATAAAAATCATTTATTGCACATTGCTCATTTCTTTCTTGCTGTAAGTACATGTCACAATATCAAAAAAGTTAGGGACAGTCACCTTACAATGTTTTATTGTAGCTACAACGGAATCTGCCATTACGACCCGTTTGAATTTTCATCGTATATATTTATGAAAGTTTTTTTTTTTTCAAAACTGCCGGATTAGATTTTGATGCTATTTTGCATAGGGGCTTTTGAGAAAAATACATTATCCTTACACAAATATCACAACCATATCGCTATTTGTCCAAAGACCACTTTCGCACAGTCTCCTTTATAATCGTTTTGATGCAAAAAAGGCAAGTACTTTCATGGTTGTAACAGCTCTATATAAGATCTCATAATCGCGCGTTCATATTTCCGAAGATAAACGATGATTTCCGAAGCGCATACTCTTGGGATATCTGTATTTGGTTTGCTTAGATTTAAAAAAAATATTCAGCTTTTGAAAGATTAAGATAAAAATGGCATGGTAATTATTATCACTCTGCATATTTCAATTGAATCTATCTTAGTGTTCGTACTTCGTACACACGAGCGGCTCGCGTCAACGGCAGAGATACGATAGTAACCGTGCCGTCGACAACGTGCCGCTCGTGTAATGAGTACGGAGTATTATATTATCTGTGGTGCGATGCTCAAATACTCGAGCTGGCGATGAAGATTGCTGCAGTTGCATCTGCCGATGACGAGTGCCGCTCGTGGGTCTGAACACTTAATAGAACTTAAACATTTGCTGCATGAGCTGCAACTTTACTTATGTTTTATATTTTCAGAAGTTTTCTATCGTCTACTGTCTAATGACTTGAGATAAGAATCTGTTGCTTATTTATTTCTGCATGCATTATAGAATTTTGAAAACACCCTGTACATAAAAAAAACTTATTCATAGAACTTCCTTGTATTCCCTCCTCATATTTGAATTACCTATACATTTAATATACACTCTTGTTATTTTTTTCAAAAACTAAACTTCTGTCTAACAGAACAGGAAAACTAGAAATATAATCTTAAGGCACCTACATTCTTCTATGAATAAAAAAGGTCACCTTTGATTCACAGAAATACGATAATATTTCTAGTAGGTGTATCTGAATTATTAACATTTCAAAAAAAAATCAATGGTAACTTTATTAGTTCCTTTAATTACCTAAACTTAATACATCTTTTAATTTCATAACAGGTTTCAAATTAATTAAACATTTTGTGGTCGATTGTTAAGGCGGTGCGCTAAGGTAGCCTGCGAAATTCATATTTAAATATGATTCGCGATCGTAACACATAAATATGTATTTAAAATTATTAATACAAATACTCAAGTTCAAATTACCCTATTGAATGTCTATTTCATGAAATCATGACATCTGGTGCCAATTCTAACTCGGAGAGTTGTATTGATAATTTTAATTATTATTATTCTGTAAATATGTATAAATTATTTACAATCGCGAATCACATTTTAACTAACACACAATCTTCCTCTTAATAATTATTAGTTCCCATTATTAAAGGTCCAAGGTCCTCTCCAAACACTTCCGATACTTCTATATGGGAACCTTACACTACCGGTAAATTGCAAAAAAACGTAGATGTAGATTTCAATTTCGCGGACTACCCTTTCGTTTTCGCCTTAACATTTCAGTTGATTCAACATTAAATTGTGGTCGGGATTTCCTATCTTGATAACAAACGCATTCTGTTTCCATTGTGCACAGAAATTAAATATTTATCAATTAATGTAATCGTATAAATGACATTTGTATTGTGTGGTTTTGAAACGACTAATTGAGTACAACAAAAAAAAAAGAATTGGAACTGCGTTTCATTAAATGGAATAGTCAAGTAAGCTATCAAGATGTTTCACCCCTTAAAAAGTATTTAGTTAATGCATTCATGATTTTTCTAGTTTTTATGTATAGCGAAAAATGCTTCAAACCACTTTATAGAAACCTTAATCAACATCATCACTTTTAAGATGACGTGGCCTGGGCTACCTAAAACCTTTTTATTTTAACTCGCTACGTTTAAACTCCTTTTAATGTTGATTAATTTACTGTTCCTAGTAAAATCTTAATAAATTTATGTGGTCATTTCACTGACCACAATTTACCAAGAAATATTGTCGACCACAAAATGTTATTACACCCTGTAGAACAGAACTAAACAGTACAGTTATTTTACCTCTGGTTATGCTTCTCTGTCCAAATGACAGTGGTCTTTATTCTCATTCTATTATGATTTCTGTTGGGTTGCTGCCACTGACAAGTCTGACAAAATCATTGTGATCTTTATTCTCGTCACAATAAGGTTGCTGCTCTCAGAGCTAAAATAACTGTGAACGGACTGTACAAGGATCTTTTTACGCTCGAATGACGTTGACAGGGGGGCGCTGTTGGTAAACATTTGTGCAATTATTTGTGAAATGTTTTGAAAATACAAGATGGCCGCGTTAGTTCCAATTTTGACCATGCACGCGCCAAAACTTCCTTGTGCATAGAAATTACTAATACAAACCAAATGTTTGCGACAGCTACCTGTATTACTTTATTTATTTTGCAGTCTCAATGCGGAAAGGTGGTATTAAATCCAATACCACTGGTGGTGAATGGTACTCCCACGTTGGTAGGACAGTGGCCATGGCAGATCGCTCTCTACCAAACTCAGGTAAGGGTTACGTTAGCGGGGTTCGTTTGAATTGCTACGAGCCTCATAATAAGGTAAGACTTCTATGGAAAATATACAGGCGAGCCAATAACCTGGGTCAGCCACAAAGGCGAATGGGCGAAAATATAGTGATGCTGACTTGTCGAGTGGTCGTTATGGTCGATGGTGTGGCTTCTTATAGGTAGTCCATCCTCATTAGCGGAAACAAAAACAATATGCCTCAAAATAAATACTTCAAATTCTCGGATTCCAGACCGTGGACAACAAGTACATCTGCGGAGGAACCCTGGTGTCGCACAAGCACGTCATCACGGCAGCACACTGCGTTACCAGAAAGATGTCACAGCGTGTAGTCGACCACAACACCCTGACGATCTACCTGGGGAAACACAACCTTAGGACCTCAGTGGAGGGAGTGCAGATTAGATTTGTAAGTATGATTCTCATCCTTGATTTTTGGTTAGTTATTAAAGGAGACTGGACAAAAGTATACCACTTTTGGACAAATAGCGATATGGTTTAGATATTTTTTGTGTACGGATACTTTATCTTTACCCAATTTTGAGGAAAACATACTTTTAGAATTTACAGGATTTACAAAGGCGTACCGAACACACATGTCTTCGAATGTTTGGTTCTAGGTCATGCCGGTTTGGTCACGATATGAGAGAAAGTTCTGTGTCCTCATTCTAAATGTACACTAGCTATATATGCTAGCTATGTATGTGTTTGAATGACACGACATCTTGGAAACGACTGGTTTATTCTTTTTTTCATTGACAGTTTCAAAATCAAAATCAAAATCAAAATATTTTATTTCACATAAACCTACATGGGCACTTATGAAACGTCAGAAGCTAGGTGCACGGTTCCAATTGGTCGTTTCCTATGGAGAAGAACCGGCAAGAAACTCCACGGTTACTCTTTTAAAAATATTTGCGTTTTTACAATGTTTTCAAGTTACAATAGCTATGGGAGGACTGCATAGGCCTGTCAACAAGTACCAGGTACTTGATAATATAAAAAACCATATACAGATCTAAAGTCTAAAAGGCCTACAAAGTCCTCACATTTACAAAATTAGAATCCATGAAAAGGATAAAGTAAATTATAAAATTTATAAAAACCTACTAAAACCAAGTGATATGATTGACATTACAACCACTAATAAAGTGGTGAAAAATTAGAAATGTCTATACAATGTCAAATAATAAAATTTTATGTCAAAGAAGTATATAAAAAAATAAACATCTTGATTTGAGAGCAATTAATAGACATTTAAGCAGTTATGCCGTTAATGAGATGCCAGGGAAGCCACATGTGCAGAAGGAATTATTGCCAGACTACCTTGTCTTCAACGTAGTCTTTAATCTTATAATATGCTTTTTTGATAAGGACACGTTTGATGAGGGTTTTGAACTTTCCATCGCTAAGTTCTGTAACCGGCTTTGGCAGCTTGTTATAAAAACGGATGCTGTTTACAAGAAATGACTTGCTAGTTTTAGTTAATCTAAATTTAGGTATCACAATTTCATGTTTACTACGTGTATTTATATTATGGAAATCGCTTCTTGTTTTGAAAAGTCCTAAGTTTTTGCGAACATACAAAATACTTTCTAAAATATAAAGAGAAGGCAGAGTTAGTATATCGATTTCTTTGAATTTGTTTCTAAGAGACTCGCGAGGACCCATTTTATAGATTGCGCGGATCGCCCTCTTTTGTAAAATGAAAATTGAATCTACGTCAGCTGCCGATCCCCACAGCAGAACACCATAAGACATAATACTGTGGAAATAAGCAAAGTATACTAACCTAGCTGTGGCTGTATCTGTCAACTGCCTTATTTTTCTTACTGCATATGCAGCTGAACTTAATCTACCTGAAAGAGCTCTAATGTGTGCGCCCCATTGTAATCTTGAATCTAAAGTAATTCCCAGAAATACAGTTTCCGTAACAGCGTCTAGTGTTTTTCCATCGAGTTTTAAATTCAGACCCACTTGAGGTACATTTGGTAATGAGAATTTAAGACATTTAGTTTTGTTTGCATTAAGTAAAAGATTATTAGCTGCAAACCATTTCGAAAGAATAGCCAGACTCTCGTTGACATGCAACACATCCGTATCTTTTCTATCTATTTTAAAAATAAGGGAAGTGTCATCGGCGAATAAAATGATGTCCGATAAGTTATCCATCATGTATGGAAGGTCATTTATATATACAAGGAATAGGAAAGGGCCAAGAATTGAGCCTTGAGGCACGCCCATCTTAACTAGAGACCCTGATGACGTCGCCCCGTTAACGTTCACTTTTTGCTGCCGCTTTGATAGGTAGGAAAGAACAAGATCAGCAGCTTGTCCACGAATTCCGTAATGGTGTAATTTACAGATCAGTGTATTATGGTCAACGCAGTCAAACGCTTTTGAGAGGTCACAGAAAATGCCAATTGCATCCTGGGATTTCTCCCAGGATTCCAAAATGTGACTGATGAGTTTTACTCCCGCGTCCGTCGTCGATCTACCTTTCGTGAAACCAAACTGGTGACCATGTAAAATCCCATTTGAGTTAAAATGTGACAACATCTGGTCTAGCATGATTTTTTCATAGATTTTGCTCAATGCTGGTAGCACAGATATAGGTCTATAATTGGAGGGATCAAACTTACTGCCCGATTTGAAAATTGGTACTACTTTACTATGTTTCATTAGATCAGGAAACGTACCGCTGTCTAAACATTGATTAAATATGCCCGTTAAGGCAGGGGCAATTGTGTCAATAATATCTCCAAGAACCTTAACAGAAATCCCCCATAAGTCTTCAGTGTTTTTTATGTTAAGACTTTTAAATGCTTTTTTAATTGTGGCAACAGAAATGGGCTTGAATTCAAAGCTTGGAATATCCTTATTAAAGTTTTCTGTAAGAAGAGCTTCAGCTAATATAGGTGATGAGGGGAGTGATTTTGTAACCTCTATTGGGATGTTGGTAAAGAAATTTTCTAGTTTCTCAGCAACTTTTAACTTATCTGAAATAGTTTCATTATTAATTTTTAGAGTCAACTCATTCTGATCTCGCTGTTTTGTGTTTCCAGTTTCTTTATTAATTACCTGCCACACAGCTTTTATTTTATTATTAGACATACTAATTTTGTTACTTATTAATTTGGATTTAGCCTCAGCGCAGACTCTTTTAAATATTTTAGAATAGTTTCTTACATAATTATGAAGGGCTTGATCAGAAGTTAATGATTTCTCGTGATACAAATTATATAATATATCTCTGCTTTTTCTAATGCCAGCAGTGGCCCATTCACTAAATTTAGGTTTAGTATTGATATTAACTTTTTTTACAGGACATGCTTTATTGAATTCTTGGCACACTGAAGAAAATAATGTACAATAGTTTATGTTGGGGTCTTGTGAATCAAAACTAGCTGTTGAAAGATTGCTAAGAACATTATTATTAAACACTTTCAATTTATTTTTAGTTAGAGGTCTAAATTGAATGGATTTATCTATGTGTAATTTTTTACCTAAGTCAAACGATACAAGTTGACCAGTATGGTCAGACCTGACGCCACTAATTAAGGACGAGTCTTTTATTTCACAATTAGTAAATACATTGTCGATGCATGTAGCTGAAGTTGCAGTTATTCTAGTCGCTTCATTGAATATACATTTTAAATTAAATGATTTAAACAATGAGATAAGGTTACATTTTTCTGGTGAATTAACTAATAGGTCAATATTTAGGTCACCACAGACAAAAACAGATTTACTATCTTTAAAAAGTTTACTTAGTATTTCTTCCATTACGATCAAAAATGATGACAAGTTTGAGGCTGGTGGTCTATAAACACATAAGAAAGTATGGCCTTCAAGCTCTGCACATGCTACCTCACATAAGCGATCAACAGAGCAAGCAGTGATATCCTTTCTTTCTTTATATCTAAAACAACTATTACATAATATCAAAGTACCACCCCCTATTGAGGACCTGTTGTACGCACTGGCAACTGAAAAATTGTTTACATTAAACAACATTCTATCCGGTTTTAACCACGTTTCACAAAAACATAAGATATCCATATGATATTTATCTATTAACATTTCCACGTCTAGGATTTTGCCAGAGAAGCGATTGATATTTTGGTGATATAGTAAAATATTCTTATTATGCTTCTCTTTTGTCGACTCTAAAAGTTTAAAGAATGAATAACAGTATTATTAGAAGTACTAAATAATACTGTTTCGTCACTTAACCTAGTCTCAGTTAAATTATCAATAACTGCGTGTATATTATAAGCTAACAATGTAGCCAATACATGTTGACTTTTCTTGGAAAGAAACATATGTTCCTGAACTAATACAAAATCCCTAACAAAATTGTTTGTATCAAAAAACAATAAACGGTCACTATGACGACATGTCAAAATGTGCATTAAGTTGTTTAAACTATAAATGTAATCGTTTTCTGCATCATACAAATTATCAGAATATGGCAATGCACATAATATTAATTTACCTAGTTTCGTTTTAAGTAGGGTGTCAATACCGTTAACTATGTCCCTTTTTGTTAAGCTGAGACTGTTTCCAATTAAAAGAACTACAATAGTCTGCTCATTCATTTGTGTATGTTTTATTTTATGAACAAGCTCATTAAAATGCAGGTTATGATAACAACAGTTAACTACAGTATGTTTAGAGCGGTTATTTAATAATGATCCAAAACCTGATCCTAATCTATCAGAAAATACCAAAACATTACTTTGAGTAGGATAGATAGTTTCTATAGTATGAGTTGAAATGGGTGAAGTAGCAGGTACAACATGCTGTGACATGTGAGGTGAATTGGGTGGTGAGGTGGTGGTGGTGGTGTGAGTGGGAGCACAACTACAAGTGAGATTGTTTGTCAGTGACTCGTACCTCTCTGCATTGTACTTGACTAGGTCCGCCAACTCACAAGCCTCCTGCAATCGCTCGCATAACATTAGTTGACTAGACTCATACTTACAGGATATTTCCTTAAGTGTATTTTCCCTGCTCAGTAATTCCTTTTGAAGGTTTTGTATGTCAACATAATACATTTGTCTGCTATTTTCCAACTTATTATTACATACATTTAATTGGCTTTGTAAGTTAATACGTTGTTTCCTAAGATTAGTGTTATACTTGTGGACACTTTGTGTCTTCAAGAGTTTCTTGTACCTTTTAATGTTTTTACAAATTTTAATATATTTCTTAATTTTATTATGACTAGTTGGGGTTGGACATCTAGTTAAGGTATCGTTCCCAGTCAGGTCTATAGTAATAGTGGGCTTCTCATACTCCAGTCCTGATACACTACCAACCAGCTCGCTGAAAAGGTTATTGGTGTTGGCAACCTGTTCGCTGGCTTTCAGAAAGTTGATGGTGGAAATGGTGTTGTGTGCGTCGCATAATTCTGCTTCGAGGCCTGATATGCGTTTCAGTGCCTGGTCATGAGTGTCACTGCAAGCTTGAAAGTCTGACACTAGTTGACGGAGATGGTGATGCTGGTCAAGTATGTCTGTGTGCTGGGTGTGTAGTTCTACAAGCTGTCTTTTGAGTTGAGTGTTTTTGTCATTTATCCTCTTGACTTCAACCTCGCTGTCCTCTCTTTCCTGCAGCAGCTGTTTGCATTCTTTCTGTGATGCCTCCAGCTTCCTCAGTGCTACATTCAGTTTGTCATTCATGTCACGAACTGTGGCTCCACGGGTCATCATTTTCAAAAAGAAATTAAAGTAATCCCCAAACGGCACCTGAAATGTGACAAGAAACAAGTGAGTGTATGAGGAATCTAGAAGAGTCGAGAACTTGAGAAGGTAGGATGGTAAGACAGTTTTAGCAAGGAATAAGAATAACAAAAATAAAATTTTTGAAAAGATTATAAAGATTATGAAGGTATAAGAAAATAAGAAGCTATTTAATTTATTCTAGGGCTTATCACAATTTTTTATGTTTACAGAAAGACTTTTATTATTATTTAGGATAGTAATTATTAATGGGCTAATTAATTTCCACTTAGAATGTTATGGACATGAGAATAGAGGTAAGTAGACGTCGTTAACAAACTTTCATCATTTAGACAATGTTTGGTTTTTAATTAAGTAAGTAGGTATAGCAGTCAAGATTAATTCCATTAAACAATAGTAAGATACGAGTATTAGGGATAAATATGTGTAGTAAAGTTTGTAGTGTAAGTTTATGTCTGAAGCAAGTGTTTTCGTCGTCGATTCTGCTTCCACAATTTGTCAAGCAAAAGGAGACATAAACGGTGCCGGTGTGTACTGGACGTTGCTCATAACTCTGAGCAGTGTTTACAGATGATGTATAGTGTGTAAATATAACTACATTAATGATTATCATAAAACAAAATACTCCCCGGGTTTGATGAATTCAAATCCGCAATCCAAACGTTGACAGCGCAGCGGGTAGATGATTCTTCGTAATTATCGATTATTACCAAATATCACGACAAAAACACGGCACAAACACTGCGTGAGGCATTTTATACTAAGATTCAAAGATAAACATTAGATTTAAAACAAAATAAACACAATAAATTAATAATCTAAATTTTTTTAACTAAGAGGTCGTTTTTTCACGACCTGTCACCAGTGTTGCCATCTGATCAGAGTTAGTCTATGACACTAAATACTATGGATTAAATGGATTAATATAGATTAACCCCATCTACATCTCCTTCCTTAAACAATAAAACAAACAAGAAACAGTTAAATACAATGTGCCGAATAGTTATTTTATTGATAAAAAACTATGCATTAATATAGATTAACTCACTACACTAGCATCCTCCAAGCAATGTTAAATAGGGTTAATCAACTCGTTTTAACAAACAACATAAATAATTATAAGTATAATAGATAGATAGTACCTTTTGTAAATATCTTCTGAACCTGTTAAGCAAATAAATTATTTGATTTGATAGTGATAGATATGTCGCAGCCAACTGGTTAAATTAGCCGTTCAGTTAACCGCCTAGCCTTTTAACTAAACGGCGGCCATTCAACTAAAACGGCCTGAATGATATTCAATTACAGTTTAGGTTGGAAGTCTGTAACCAATCACGTGCGAGCCGAATTGGTCGCAGTAACTAATCCAGGGCACCCCGACAAAATGGGTTAGGTTAGGTTAGAACTATGGTCAACCGCGTGCGAGCCGAGAGAGCAAAGCGATGCGAGCACTACTTCTAAAGGCTAGGCAGTAAACTGAACGGCTAATTTAACCAGTTGGCTGCGACAGATACATGATATTAAGACTGTTTGGTTATCTAGGGTTTGCAGACCCACATTACTATGCTGCTGTATTGTATCGGCTGAAAATAAACACAGACTAAGAAACTTTCTCCAAGATGAGTCTCCTTCATCTGTGAACTCTATTCCCACTACAAAAGTTATATGACTCACTAATGAGCTCTCTTAAAGTTTGAGCTCAACACAGCTCAACATTCATAGCTTTTATTTGTTCGTTCAGCCACTTGAAAAACTCCAGGACTGCGCTATTTGGCTTTCCGCTTCCTTTTTCTGGGAAAACCTTTTAATTAAAGAATTTTAAATGGTTTAAGAGGACTACATGACCTAAAGCGCGGTCACTGTGGGACTGCATAGAAAAGAAAGAGAAACGCGATTACACAAGGATGGTAATTTATTGCAAAATATGAAGCAATTATCCTTTTACAAAAAATCTATTGCTTTAACTAAAAAATTAAAACACTGTTTTAGTATGTTGCTTGAATAATCTGACAAAAAATCAAAATGATTGTATGTATGTAGGTATATTAGTAAGGGTTTTATTGTGAAAAGAAAGTTTTTAGAGGTATCTTCATGACTTTTCTATCCTGAAGAATATCATATATTTTTCTGATTTTGTTTACTGTAAGTAGTCGATCATATACTTTTAGGCATTATAAAACTTGCGTTTTTTGCGTTTAGGTCCAGCAAACACTTTGAATCGATTAACTTTATTTTTTGAGATACTTTAGTTAACGGTATGGGAAAATTGCATCCATTTGCCATATTTTTATAGGTAAAACTAGCTGTGCCCGCGACTTCATTCGCGTGAATTATGAATTTTATGGGTTTTATTATTTTTTTCGCGGAACCCTAATTCTTTTTCTAAAATAAAAATATGCTTAGTTTTTCCTTACAACATCTGCTATTTGCCAGTGAAAGTCCCGTCAAAATCGGCCCAGCAATTTTAGAGATTAACCGAAACAAACAGACAGACAGACAAATTGCTGCTGATAGTGTACGCAATTACCCCGCTGAGCAGGATCAGCCTTTCACATCAATCAATATTTTGGAGTATCTAACACAACTAACGTATTTCAAAAGTTTTCGATTTATTTTAAACAATTGCGTGCCTCAAATACGATTTGTACTAAAATAAATTAGCGCCCTTTGTCTGATCGGCCGCTGTATTACAAAACAGGATCAGAAATCAACAAGATTAATTAACTGAGGGCGAGAACTTTGGTCGTGTCCATTGCTTAATTTACAGCTGATCGATTTTGGGTGCTTCCCCTCTGATAGAGCCGGTTTGGAACTGATAAATGTATGCGCAATAATTTGGGCTGCTGTTGTGCTAATAAATAAATGAAAACTGAGTTTATACAACTGTCAATTAAGGTTTCGTGTGTTGTTTTACTTGGTAACTTAAAAATTTGGTCAATTAATTAAGTCTTCATACTTAAAATAATTTTTTCATGGAATTATAGTAGAGGAAAGGATGGTATTGTGGAATACTGTTGTTAATTTGGGATAGCAGGGTTTCACAAAAACGAAAAGTGCCACTTCGTTTTACGGATCATAAAATGTTCACAAGTAGCGTCATCTATCGATATGTTTACACGAATAGTCTGTCATGTTGCTAAGATGACGACCAGAGATAAAAACGTGGAACAGCGCGTGAGAAAAATTTTGAGGTACGTGTTATTGTTGTATTGTATTACCAAAATAGTATGCCAAATTACCTTCAGTCGGTTCAGGAACCGATTTTAGAGAGTTGCTCTCTGGGATCAATTTCGTTATCACAAACCCTACACTTTCTTCTTAAACATTGACTTAATAATAGCGAAAATAACTAAGTTAAGCGTGGTGAATATAATTTGGAATATTCCTATACCAATATACCTGCACCCCATCTCCAAAACTAAATTGTGCCATTTTGCATTCAACCTGATATTTTAACCTGTAAGGGTATTTATTTGTTTTTGATAGCTTGCACATTGATAGTAAGATAATATTGCTTCAATTTAATCAAGGTTTTATTTCTTAATACCCCACGGAAAAAATGTTGCAGGTCTGAAACTAAATGGTATTCCAAATTACCATCCTTTCCGTTACCCCAATCATATTGTTGGTGTTAATTCGGTTGCATTTCTGGATTTAAAAAATGTACAATATTCCCCTTCGAAAGACTGGTCGTCAGACTTTTTTTGGGCTTCTGACTACCCGTAAAGACTCTCAAATGCCAGCCGTGACCAACGGCTTCCGAGGCACGGAGGGGTATCGATATGTAATGGATAGCTTAACCTTTGAACGAGCCGTGCGGCTGTTATTATTTAGCCACGAGCCCCTCCCATTATTATTAGACTAAAATTAATTCTCTTGAGTAGCATCAAAATTAAAACAGACGTGCAAAAATAAACAATAACTACGTACAAACAATGACTGAAGCCGCGCGCCGCCCGCCGCCTCGGACGCCGAATGTCGCATTAGTGCCAATTAGTGGCCCCTGCACCATGTCCCGCGTTTACGTCCAATTCCTGACTTAAATATTTATTGTACCAGACACCGTTTCGACATTTTCACCATTTCGTAGGCTGTATATACAAGGTGGCAGGGACATCGTCGCGCAAACTGAAACCATGAATTCAGCGCAAGGTCCTAGAACCTGAAATCTTAGCGTTGAAATTTTTTGTCGATTATCAAAAAATTTATGAGATGTTTCATAGACAAGTGCAATAGGTACCTACGCGGTCAAAATGTATGAAAGTGAAAATTTTTCGTCGGTTATTTTTTGACATTGATTGTCGCTGAGATGAGATTGCAACTAGATTTTGATCGTTTTTAATTACCTACAGAAATTGATTTGTACAGATACCAAGCAGATTAAGCTACTACAATCTGTCAAATTTCTTTAATAGATTTTCAACTTTATCGCTACAGCATAAGGTTCAAACATTTAGAATATGACGAGTTTAAAGACAACTATTGAGCGGGTTCCAGTAATCGTCAAAAAACACTTAAAATTACAAGTTTTGGGTCAAGTAGGAATTTTTAGGTACCAATAGATGTCACGTTCCAAACTTCAAGTTAAATCATTAAAACATTAACTTAACTAATTCATCAAACAATCAGACTTACCGCAGACCCCACTGAAGGTTCGTAAATCAAAACACAAAACTGCGTGCTGAGTTGGACATTTAGCAGTTAAACGTGCAATTTTTTTTAAAAATTGTGGTACACACTTTTCAAGTAAGATATCTCAGCCACTATTACAGTTAAAACTCAATGTTGTTATTTTAAGTGTGCAATACGTTACCGAAAATATGTTGCCATAAAAATCGGTCAATTAAATATTTAGTAGAAAAAGATATTAAAGGTTTTAGACAATTTGACGACTTCTGGGTCATTGTCGACTTAACCCGGGTTTACCTTACTGCGCTTTGAACTAGTTAGTGCAACTACCATTGTGTAAATGAAGTTTGTTCTATGTCGGTTAGTCGCATTCAAAACTCTCACCTCCTCTCACTCAATAGTTTTCAAAAGGTAATTGGAATTGCATAGAGTTATAATTTTGGCTTATTAGTCGATTCGCACAAATTCACTCGCCTGAAATGGGCGAATCGTCACTTTTAAACAATATAATTTTTTCTAGCGACTTCACAAATTAACACATTTTGAACTTTATGCAATAAAATTCTTGTCAGTTTCGACGCGGAGGCAGTGTCAGGGCGAGTAAATTCGTGCGAATCGACTAATATTGTAATCATGGTAATACAAAATGGGCTCGTGGCTTATTTATAACAGCCGCACGGGTCGATCTAAAGTTAAGCTACGCTGGTTGCGGTCGGTTCGTGAATGGATGAATATCCATTACATACCAAGACCCTTCCGTACCTCGGAAAGCACGTTAAGCCGTTGGTCTCGGCTGTCATTCATAAATCTTTGACAACAAAAGTTTCTATCCAGTAACTGGGTGGTGGAGGTCACATACGCAATAGTTCTATGTAAAATGCTGCTGCATCCGATTAGACCGGAAGTCGACTGCAACATAGTTGGAAAAAGGCTAGATAGATTGATTGGTAATACAAAATAGGCAAGTACTTAGCTACTTCCATGGTTTTAACGGCTCTATATTAGATCTCATCATCGCGCGTTTCTTTTTACGAAGACAGACGATGATTCCCAAAGTGCATAGGTACTTTTCTTCATAACGTTACTAATCAAACGGCCGTTGGGTCTGAGTGCTCATGGTTTGTTCAAAGAAATCCCCAAACGGCTGGTTGATTGCTTGACGATGCGGAGAATTTTTTTGACGCAATATTTATTTTGCTAATAGTTTTAGTTAGGTTAGGTTATTTTTTTTATTTTAATAGTTGGTTTCTAACCAAACAAATTTTAATTTGTTTTCAGGTAAAGGAAATAATAGTAAATCCAGACTACAACTCTACCCTCTTTAGCCGTGACGTGGCCATCTTGGAGCTTCGTGAGCCAGTGACATACTCCGACTATGTCAGGCCTGCCTGTCTCTGGCCAGACAACGAGGTCGATCTCAAGAATGTTATCGGGAAGAAGGGATCGGTATGTACATTATTTTTTTAATTGTTTTTTTTATTTTGTTGGTGAACTTACAAACCAAAAAAGCGGCCAAGTGCAAGTTGGACTCGCACAAGAGGGGTTCCGTACCACCGTACAGTGGGTACTGAAAACAACATATTTTTAAATACTTTAGTAAAACAAAAACACGCCGAAAAAAAACACGTTTCTTGTATGGTGAATTGGGGACCCCTTTTAACTTGATTTTATTTTTATTACTTCTTGTTATAGCGGCCATAGTAGTAAGTACACACTTTGTGAAAAAATCAAAAGATACAGCCCTGTGACAGACGGACGGACTGACAGCGGAGCCTTAGTAATAGGATCTAATTGTCACCCTTTGGTTACGGAACTACCTATTAAAAACGTTAAGTATATCGGTATACCAGTATTCCCAGAAAGATTTGGCTGAGGGTATACATCCACATGTTCCTCATTGCCACCTCATTCTAGACCCCGGGCTGTTACTGAGAAATTCCTAATGGGTATAATTAAGTATCTCACTTTTCCCGACCTGCAGACCATTCACAGCTGCTCGATTCGCTACCAAATAAGGGGAACGCTAAAAAATGATAACTTTTATGGTAAAAAATGGAGGTAAATAAATTATTCTTAATGTTATAAGTAACATAACGTAAGTAGATAGGTACTATTGTAAAAATGCATTATGTGATTCATATAATTATCACGAAAGGAAACAAGAAGTAGTTTTATAAAATAAATACGTATAATACTATCTACATGTTTTTCTTATTCGAATAACCTTGCTTTGTAAACACTAGCGAAAGATTCCTCTAAACGCTATTCACAAATCTAAAGGAGACTTAACAGTTTAATCCAAGTTTTAGGTGAAACGAGTGGTTGTGAACAGCTGTGCTGGGAATCCTTAAGCTGCTCCTGGATCCCATGATCAGCAGTCGTGCTAGCATCCACTAGAGACCAACGAGACAATCTAAATCTATAGAATTGAACCTTCTAAATATACAGCGACACCTTAGATCAAAATAAATAAATATCATTTATAACAGATATGTACCTATCTATAATTTATAAATAAAAATAAGCTGAAGGTAAACCAATCAATCTTCTTTAATGAAATCAAAAAAACGAATTGCAAACCAACAGTTTAACTTTGGTTTAAACTTTAACTGCACCAAATACGAACCACAGATAATTAAAGTCAGACAGCAAACAGAACTATGGTTTGGTCGGTCAATTAACAACTATGGATGGAGTGGGCAAAGGCAGGGCGTCCATTCTGCCTGGCAACTTGCTGCAGCTGCAGTTTTGTCCGAACACCGTAATTATCCAACGCTTTGCTGCTGAACGTTCAATTAGTACCTACTTGTTCTCTTAATTAGCTGAAAGACGACGTGTAAATAATTGTTAAGTTGATACTGTAAATTGGACAAAATAGTATTTCTAACGGTTCCATTTTCCGTTCATTCGAATAAAAGTGAGCACACTCAAGTAAATACCTAAGTAAGTATCTACGGTCAAGAATAGAGACTAGACGTGATGACGTGATGTAAGACAATGTTGCTGTAAAGCAAATTGTTAGCAAATTGGTGGTTATCATCAGTAGGTACCTACTTAATCAATGTTTGACGCGTGGGTGGATAAGTTTACAAAATAAGTATTCCTATTTCTGTATAAATGGTCAAAAGATAACCGAATGGTGGAAACCTACATTCGGTTCATTTCGCTTTTGCTTTTTTCGAGCTCGCATCGCTCACTCTTGCATTCTACAATCTCTTATTTCTTCAGTTTTTCTATAGGTACTTATAACTCGGAAAAGTACCTAACCTAACCAATCCGGGCGCAAAAATTTTCAAGCTTTTCACCCTTTCTTACCTCCTTAAGCTTAAAGTACTCCATAAGTCGACAAAGTAACTCGGTGTAATTCCAAAAGAAAGTTACGGGGCGCGTATGTACAAAGTAGGAATATACCTACTAGAAGATAATAACACAAATTACTTTTGTGATTCCCAAGCTACAAAATAAAGCCGACTTTGAAATATCATTTAACGAGCCTATTTATTTCATTCTCCCAGGTGGTTGGCTGGGGTTTCGACGAGACTGGCGTAGCGACTGAAGAGTTAAGCCTCGTGGAGATGCCGGTGGTAAGCCAGGAGACGTGCATCAGGTCGTACAGCGAGTTCTTTGCGAGATTCACTTCAGATTACACCTACTGTGCTGGTTATAGAGACGGTAAGATTGACCTATATATAACTATGATATTGATGTTAATTAATGTTGTGTAAATACTCCCCTTACCTAATATAATACATCTAGTAGGTACCTACCTATTACCAATCTTCATGTAAATACAGTACCTATAGGTATATCTTCACCGTTTTTCAGCCTTGTATTTCGCGCTTGTCAGGAAAAGCTAGTAGGTATTTTTCGGTAGGAAAATACCCTAGATCTGGGCCCTAATTTACTATAAAAATAAAAATTAAAAAAACTACGACTACTTAATGATTCCTTGCCTCAAAACCACGTCAAATCCTTAGCTCATCACGACATCTGCTTATAACGCATTCTCTATGACACAAAGAACGAAACCGCGTGAATAAATTTAAGTGAAGTTAACGTGGTTTGAACTGGCAAAATAGCAGGCTTGACAACCGTATGTAGTTTGCACGTGGTAAGATTATGTGGGGAATAATAATTACCTACCATACAAATCAAATCAATATCGTGTCTTGTTAACGGCAAGGAATCGAAATGTCAACAGTACAGATATGTATTTTGACAGTTCAAACCACGCCTTATACGTTTAGCAGATGAATTGTAGTGGTTTCGAAGTAAGTATGTAAATATTGAATTGGGGCCCATGCATCGGATAATAAAACTGTGTTAGTTCAAACATAAAAACTTCATGTGAGCTTGTTAAGGATATTATAGGATTGACCGATTTTTTACATACCTACTTAGGACCTTTGATTGTTGGTAGTTGCATTTTAAGTTTAGTGTGCGCTTTCGTAATTTCTTATGTGACGATATTATCATGGACGTGGACGTCCACGTCCACATCCATAAAATGTATGGAAATAGTAAATACGTGCACGTTCTATCATGGACGAAAGCGTCTTTATATATTTTCATCACTGACCTGTACCTATTATACAAGTAGGTATGTTTAATAGAGGTCAGTGATTTTCATACATTTTACTTCTCTGTGTTATCTTGATGCCTTGACGTGGACGTGGACGTGGACGTCCACGATAATACCGCCACGTTAGAAATGATAAAAAAGCACATTGAGTGTAAATAGTAGATGGTGTAGTTAGCGTAATAAAATGCTTCGTTGCTTCCAGGAGTCTTCAATGAAAAAACCGGACTTAGGGAAAGTATGTTTCGTCTTTAGTTTGTTGCATAATAATAACTACTTACACTAATTAGGTAATGGTGGCACGGCCGCTTAGGCATCTTCTACTTAGGTACTTACTAAATCATTTTTATTTTCTTATAATTAATGCACACTGTAGGCTTTAAACCTTCACGTGTAGCTCCACATCCACATACTAAAATATACAAGGTCAAATTAACTTAGCTAGCGAAACTCCGTAAACGTGATGGGTATGGATAGCTTAACACGATTAAACAAAACAGAAAGTTGCTTTGTTTTTTTTTTGGGTCAACCCCCGCTTTTATTTAAGTTAGGAAGTATGAGTTGAGAAAGTGTGATGATCAGTGAAGTTTACAATGCAAATAACAACCTACGATCCTTGCCAAATAAAATATGATCAAAAAGGTATCCATCACGTCTGCGGAGTTTAGCTAGCTAATTTAATTTAACCCTGTACCTATTAATAAGTTAACTGTAGATAAATATAAGCCATAAGTAGCAATAGTTAACAAGTTGGTAGTCTTAACAAGTTACTTAGAGCATGCAAAAGTAGAATGAATTATCTACGAAGAACAATATTAAAAAAATGCTTTAGCTCAAGGCTTTATTTTATGATGCATGACTTTTATATAAATAATTATTTTTATCTGAACCTTGACAATTAAAAATTGTAACATTTAAAAAAAACTACCTAACCATTAATTCGTGTTTTTGATTTCGATTTGACGAGATTCTCGTAAGGTCACAGGTGGGTGAAAATCCATACTTTTCCGTGTCAAAATCAAATTATTCAAACCAGGCTGAGAATCAGCGAATCATCACTTTTCGAACGTCAATATTACTAACCTAAGATAGACCTAGTCCCCCAAAACGGCCGCCCACACTGTCTTGTGCTTTAGCTGCGAAGAAGTGGCCAAAAGACTTCGATTCAGTACGACGAAAAAAAAAAGCGTTTTTTCAGTTGTTAAGAAAACCAGGGATAAAACATTTTGTTAAAAGTAACAAGTAATTTTCATTCGCCTGTTAAAAAAATAGGCTTGCTACAGACATGTTCGGGTCGGCACATTCGATTCGGTACCATTTATTGAACAGCAAAGCCGATCCGAAGCAATTACTTCAAATTTTCGGCTTCCATTCGGCTGCTGCTGATCAGCAAACTTCCCTTCCGGTCGGCTTTGCACAAGTCTAACTAAGCCGAGAGGCTTTTTAGTATATTCGGTTTTGCCGCCCGGCTGTGCCGAATCATGTCGAGCCAAACATGTGGGTAGCACTCCTCAGACTTTTTAGCCTAAAATACTGATTTTCTTTCTATCAAAATTTGCAGGTACCTCAGTCTGCAACGGCGACAGCGGTGGCGGCATGGTCTTCAGGAAGAACGGCATCTGGTACCTTCGAGGGCTGGTCTCCTTGTCAGTGGCCAGGCCGAACGAATACCGATGCGATCCAACACACTACGTCATATTTACGGACTTAGCCAAATTCTTGCCATGGATTTATGCTACCGTTTCTGATTTTTGATCTTGTGATGTTATTGGAGACTAATTTTGTTTACGAGGTATAATTTTAGGTAATGAATTTCATAGGGATGGGAAAATGTACATAATACTATATACCTACCTACTTACCTAACCCGCCTTCTCTACGCAAACGAAATTCAGCTTCTTCAACTCAATTGCTGTACCTACCTGTCCAATCGAATATATAAATAAGTACCTACATACAATGACCTTATCTATATTGGTTATAAATATTAAGTAGGTAGGCACTTCATCAACATCAGCCTACAGCAGTCCACTGCTGGACAATACAATTGCACGCCATTTAGCTAGATTCTCGGCAACTCTCATCCAGCTGCTGCGAAAATTGTTGCTCTAGCCTCTGGGGTCCTAGTCTGGAGACCGAGTCATCGGTTCTACGGCTAGTATCTAAGGCATGCCCATTGCCACTTCTGCTTGCTTATTTTGTGAGTTATGTCGACAACTTTAATTTCTCTATCGGAACAACTCGTTCCGGTACTTAGTAGGTACACCTGAATACTTGCTCAATGTTAATAAAAAAAAACTTGAGAATTAAGTAAATCCTCATAACAAAATTAGTCCATAAATAATGATTCGCCATTTTGATAAGGCAGCCATTTTGTTTTAATGTTAGGTTATTAAAGTATTTCCCTAATTGAAAATTAATGATTGCAGAGCGAGATGTTTTTTTAATACGTACCTAATAAGTTTGTATGTTAAAAAGTAAGGCGCTACAACTACATGATAAGTAGACAGATTGAAAGTTTTTGTAGGCTATAACGTATACTTTGGAGCTAAGAGGGGCGAAGGAATTTGCGGCTTTTTAGCTACAAAATGTACCTAAGTATTTTATACCCGGATACTGAGGTCCTCAGATAAATTAAAAAACTATTATGCCCGTTTACACTTAAATAGGTACACTAGGTGACACCTAAATAAAAGTGTGCTGTTTGATTTTCAACACTCAGGTTACCGCGGAAAGTTGGAAATTTAACAACAAAGTTATCTATGCGATGTTCTTCCGAACCTATGTGAGTGTACAGTAAAGCAATGTGTTAAGATATAATCAATAGCACTATTGGATAGTCAAATTCGGTTAAGAATTACTCAGAAACCGGGTTCGGACCGGTAACTATTCGTATCTGTGTGAGATTAAGTTATGATTTACTTTTTGTATTAATAAGGTGTTGACAGTTATACATATGTGTGGACACTAGCGGTTGACCTATTTTCACACTTATGTCCTTATTAATAAGGTTGAAAAATGGTCAACCACCCGTGTAAGGTGTTAAAGTACAAATTCAAAGCTATCAGACAGTCAAAATCTCTTATTTACAAACCTGGAATTAATTAAAATATTGTGGTCACACCCGTTATGCTAAAAAGAAAGTTTTGGTCGCGACGTACACTGCAACGAGGATCTTTTGGCGCTCAAATGTCGTCGACAGGAGGTTAGTTCTAATTTTGGCCAGGGGGTCGTTAGTTCTAATTTTGGCCACACGCGCGCCACAAGATCATTGTCCAGTTAATCTAAATCGGGACTAACATAACTTGTGACATTCCACGGACCGTAATGTAAGGCATGCTACGTTCGGGTCGGCATTAAACGGCACAGTCGGGCGCACATTCATTAAAGGGTATGCCGATAGACATGATCTGAATGAAAAACGAATATATGTAGGAATTTCTTTGGGTCGGCTTTGTTATTCAACAAATAATGCTGAATCGAAAGTGCCGAAAAAGTGTATCACGCCTAATGCTAGTTACCAGTCACAACGTCCGACAGTCACGACTGCAACCCGCGTTCTACATTTTGTTTCTAATTTCATTGATGTTTTAATTACTTAGCGTTTTTTTTTACGAATGCATTAGTAACTAATTAGGACTATTACAAATGCAAACTTATTCATAAATCATTATTTAAATAAAATACCTAACACAGTTACGCACAACACTAGCACTGCTCCATAGGGGTCATAAGTGCGAGCGAGAGGTCCGATAAAAATTATTTATGTTATAGTTATTTTACCCCTGATTTTGCGTCGCTGTCAAAATCACAGTAATTGTATGTTCTTTACAATAAGGTTGCATTTGGGTTGCTGCCACTGACAAGTCTGTCAAAATCAGTGACCTTTATAGTCGTTATAGTAAGGTTGCTTTTGGGCTGCTGCCACTGACAAGTGTGTCAAAATCAGGGACCTTTATTGTCGTTACAATAAGGTTACTGTTGGGTTGCTACTATCAGAGGGAAATAACTGTGAACAGACTGTAACACAGTTACGCACAACACTAGCACTGCTCCATAAAGGACGTAAGTGCGAGTGAGAGGTCCTATACATAAAAATGATATATGATTCTAACTTTTCGTCTGTAATGTCCCGAGTACCGAATAGTCCTACAGTGAACTGCTCATCTATGGGAACAATTCGAAATCAACTGTACCTTAATTTGGTAGCTATAAGGGCGTTTTTCCTAGTTCTATTCATTAATGACATGCAGTTGACTGCAGCTACCTAAACAATACTGAAAAATTACCATATATGTACTTATCGAGTTGTGATACTGAAGAATGATAATAAAAATATTTATTTAGACTGATATAATATGAACAATTTAATCCTATTACATTTTCAATTATAAAACTTTCCAATGTATAAGGCATTTTATTTTACACCTTTCTACACACAATCTATGGTAATATGGAATATTTTCACTTGTATACGGGTATTTGTCGAGGATAAAATGTGGGATCAAACCTGGTAAGTGTAGGTAGGTCAATGTCACTCAGTAATAATAATAATAATAATAATAACCCCATCGCCGTATCTCTACGTTGACGTCGTGGTGGGGCTTGCGCGCTCCAAGCTCTAGGTCTGTGCCGGAATAGTTTACTTTGCCGGAACAGGTCTAAGGTGAGGAGCCAGACCAAGAGAGATACAGAAATCCGCAGGGCAGCATGTGGCGAGCTGTTGGGCAGTAGCGACCCCACGGACCCTATCTCCCGGGAGAAGTCTTGTATCTCACCTCTGGCTTGCCTTTATTGGCCGGCTGGAGTGAACAATGACGAGGAACAGAGTTCCCACCTCATTCTTGCCTTTATTGGCCGGCTTGAGTGGAGATTCGCAAGAGCAAACTTGCTCGGAGGAAGGAAGTATTCCAGTAAGATGCTGGTAGGGATCTTGACCGTACTTCCGGGATTGTCCTGATAGCCGTGGAATACCTCTCCACTCCTCTTAAGCACCTCAGGACATGTTGCCCCCTTGTCACTACGTCACTATGTGCTAGCGACCGTTTCCGGGGGCCCATTATTGAGTGTGCAAGTCACCCCCTGCCATTTTATCCGTGTATATATAAAACATTGATCAGGCAGGGGTAATAGTTCTTCCATAGTTCTTGGTAACCAGTCCACTTTAGCCACCCAAACCCATAGTCCAACTTTATATTTTCCATATCCTGCAATAGTCCTACACCAACCGGGGGTTGTCCTTGGGTGCACTTGCATAGTGCGAACAGGGATAATCGTCGGTTGGTGCCTCATTTCATTGAAAACTTCCAACGGGCCTCTGCGAGTTGGCTTCGGCCCCTCGTACGCCTTTCAAAGGACCGGGACCCCATGGTCCCGAGATATGTTAAAAATAATAATAATATCCTTGGACATTTTCACACAACGCCATTTAGTCCCAAGCTAAGCAACCTAATGCTTGTGTTATGGTAACGAGATGGCTGATAAACTACTTATATATTTTTTTTTTGTAAATACATACATATTATAGATAAAACACCCAGACCCGGAACAAATACTTGTAGGTCGTACAAATATTTGTCCCGTGCGGGAATCGAACCCGCGACATGCTGCGCAGCAGTCAATCGCTCAACCACTGCGCCAACTGTGTCGTCGTCAGTGCCATTGAAATTAAATTAAATTTTTTGCTCTGTAAATAGGATATCGAAATCACTTGACTCCGCATCATAGTCGCGACAAATGTTAGGGCGACAGTACATAAGCTCGACGTACGTTAGTCAGACTGATTGTTTTCTCGACAAACGGACAACGGAACTTTTAATCGACAAACGTTTCTATATTTTGTTGAAAGTTAAATTTAAAAAGAAACTAGATGGTGTCGACATTTCCTATCTAACTATCCGCTGAGAAGAAATGGCGAAACAAACTCAGGGGCCAGTCTCTTTTAAAGTCTAGAAGACGATCTTGGTCAGATCGTGGGAGGAGCAAATGGTATTTTGAGGAAAAAACCACACAGGGTGCTTACTCTCGAATATAATTCCGATAGATCGACATTGATCAAACGTCAGTTGGTTGAGTTAAACGTCAGGGAATGGCTAGACTCAGAATCCCTGACGTTTGATTGACAATTCCAATGTCGATCTATCGGAATTATATTCGCGAGTAAGCACCCAGGTTTGAGTGGTCAGTCAGTCCAGTCAGTGCAAACATTCGTCAGTAATGTTCTCATAACTTAAGAAGCTCAACGACTCGACAAACAATACTAAACAAAGAACATTTGGGTAGATCGCATAAAGTACTCATTTTCTCATTTACTTATTATCTATATAATAATAAAATTTATTTCATTTTAATTATATTCATTACGTGCGTTGGTAAGCGCATCACTTGAGAACGGCTGGACCGATTTGGCAAATTTTTGTTTTAAAATGTTTGTAATAGACCGAATTAAGTTTTAAGGAAAAAAATAATAATAAGTATTTGAGAAAATTGGAGCATTGTCTATGAAAATGTTGTATGAACGATTGAAATTTGGACAGGACGTCTGTCGGGTCAGGTAGAGTGTAATAATATTAATATTTGATAAATACAGTGATGATAAGAATCGCATGATAAAGATGTGTCGTGTAAATTAAAATAATGTATGTAAACTAAAACAAGCTAAACCTAAAAGCTCTCTCTCAGCGGAAGCATTCGCCTGTAATGTAACAGTTCAGATTCGAGCATTACATCGGTGAGTGAGAAGAACCGAGCATTACAGTGCGCAACCTGTAATATTGCAATTAACATTACATTCACCGGGACCAATCGCCTCTAAAGCCCGTCACAGGCATGTGTATTCTGGGCTTGATGTTACATAGTGAGTGGAAGCACCCGTGATATGATTTGTAACATGAATGCGAATCTTGGATTGTGACATTACAGACGAATGCTCCGGTGAGAAACCGCCATTAAATTAAAAACTCAATTAAAACAAAAGAACAGTGTTATAACATTTATAATGTTACAAAGAGAAGAAACCCTTGTAGAAATAAACAAACTCAATGCAACGTAATGATAAAATCATAATTACAAAAAAATACACAAAATTTACAAAAAAAAAAAAAAAACTTACGTTACATACGAGAAAATACATACATAGGATGTTATTCTTTCATTTAATGCAGCGATGAAACAGTCCTTCATTATTACATAGACTAGTTTAAAACTAAAAATCAATCTGCCTAGCCTTTTCCCAACTATGTTAAGGTCGGCTTTAAGTATAAACGGATGCAGCTGAATACCAGTATTTTACATGAAGCGACTGCCTATCTTCCTGCACAACCCAGTTACTGGGTAATACGATACCCCTTAATAAGACTGGTTGTCAGACTTTCGGGCTTCTCAGTCAACAATCAATCAACTCAGCCTATTTGCAGTCCACTGCTGGACATAGGCCTCTTCCAGGCTGCGGCACAACACCCTGTCCTGCGCTTTCCATATCCAGTCTGTCCCAGCCACCTTCTTTAGGTCGTCCGTCCAGCTGGGCGTCCCACACTACGCTTGCCGATACGCGCCTATCCCGCAGTGTTTGAAGACCAAAGTGTTTAACCAGTGCGTCCTGCCCGTCATGATGCCGAAACGTGGACAATGACGGTCGGGCTGGTCCACAAATTCGGGCTTCTGACTACCCGTAATGTCTGTCAAAAGATTTACAAAGTAGTTAAACAGATACAATTTAAATTAGCAATCAGTAGACTGAAATATTTTGCAGACTGACATATAGTCTGCAATATATTTCGGTCCTAAGGCACGTGGGACAGTCGCTTCTGAAACTAGAAGTCAGTGATATAGCCACATTTCACATATTTTGTACAAGCTCGCCACAAACGGCGGCCACTAGCTACTGTTTTCTGTTAGCCTAAAAATCTGCCAAAGAGACTATATCCTCACTAACTAGAGAATATACTCAAGAAAAGGATCTGACAATCGATTTCATGCAATAAGAATGCGCTAACCACATTGTCGTACCAACAACTGTAATACGGCAACTCGGGTTTGAGCCCCGCCCATTTTTCCAACCGCTACGACAAAACACACACTACGTTAACTGGCGTACCTATCGGTCAAATGAAACTTGTTATTCTCGAGTCAAAACCTAGGCTATATGTGTAGAAGACGCATAAACATATAGCACGCATAATATTAATAATAATTCTTAAGCGTTCATGCACCGCACTTTTATCGATAAATTCTATGAAACTAAAGCTCTATAAGTGTGAGGAAGCGCGCAATATGCGCTCTCGCATTTTATTTCATCGCGTACATTGGGCTTCTCAAATGGTGTCAAGCAAATCCCATCGCCACATTGAATGAAGAATAAGAAAAGTCTAAGACTAAATGAAATGAAAATATTAAAAGTTAGTTACCATAACAAAATAAACCAAAATTCATGAGACGAATACGAAAGTGTTACTCGTCGAAAAACATAAGCAAAACTAAACAAAGCATCTTCGAAACAAAGTCAGAAAAATAAAATTCAATTAATGAAAAAATAATTCTCATTTATTTTGTTTGCGTGGAAGCACAGTTTTTCCGTCATAGACATTTTAAGGCAGGTGCACACGTATCTGCGATTACGACGTACCATAGATACATTCAATAGAACTTCATTATAAGCCACAAGCCAAACCGTTCATTCACAACAACAACATAAAAACTTTATAAAACCATTTTGTCCACCATCCGTCGTTTTCATGAAAATGAACTGAGATGGAAGTTCGGCGAAATTGCTGGGGCAGCCCACGAAATTCAATTTGCAGCTCAGTATCAGGTTGTATGGTAATATAAAGTTAGACGCGCCCTTAACCAATGTGTAATCAAATCACCGTTCCCGATTTATTTGTCAAACATGTAAACAAATATGAGTATTTGGAAAAATAACTTTAATGCCTACACAATAAAGCTCAGTTTACGCTACAACCTCAAACATTTTTTTTAACATTTTAAATAGTGTTAGTCACTCTGAAATCAACTTAATTACCACTAGAATAAAGTTGATATTTGTTTAACTTGAAATAACAACAATTAGAAACATACATTTGAAAAGACCTTAGGTAGGTATTTATACCACAAGTAAGTAGTAGTAGTTTTGTACTCATTACATACATACATAAACTCACGCCTTCTTTCCACGAAGGTAGGCAGAAACTATAGAATGCCACCTGCTACGATCCTTACATACTCATTTTACCTCGTTTACATATGAGGGGCAATTCTCGTAATTTTAAGAACGTTCACAGTCTGATCTCAGTCTCAATCTGTCAAAAATACCTCTAATTTCCCTACATTTTGACAAGTTTTTGACATTTGTTTGTCGCTGAAGTGAGACTGCGACTAGATTTTGAACGTTTTAAATTACGAGAATTGGCCTTCTGGTCTTACACGCACGCTGTTTGCGAGTACTACGCACCTGAACTATCTGAAGAACATCACAAATAAAGTCAATATGTCCTCCTAGGGCGTCCCCTCCAGGGGGTTTCCTCTCACATCTGCCTTGTAAATACCTTTTGTTAGTCGCCTTTCATTCCTTCTCTTAATATGGCCAAACCATCTAAGCACACTCTTTTCAATTGTTGTCACAACATCAGCTTTTGAACCGTACCGTTGTAATCATTAATATCATCAATACAACTCTCTTAATGAATTGCAAATTGCAAAAAAACGCAAGAATGTTTGATTTTCGCGGGTTACCCTAGCGCGTCCATCTTAACTATAAGGGAGGGGCGCCCACGAGCAACTTTTGTCTCCGCAACTAATTTTTCTCTCACATCAAGACCACGGGTTTGTATGAAAGTGCACGCATGTAGCGACGCGACAGCTGGGAGACTTTTTTTTGTTTGTAGTCTTCGGTTTCTTAGAACAAGCGCACAGACCACAACCGTCTCTATGAAATCCATATTGATAAATGCGGCAAATTTTTACGAAAAAGTAGCGTTGTTTGTCGCTTCGGTGTGCGCATTGTCCAAATCTCGGCTAGAAAACAGCCACAGAGACAAACACGTTGCCAAGCAACTAAGTTGCACATTACTAAGGCCCCTCCCTAAGTGGAAACTAAGTACCAAATTATTATTGTCAAATATAAAATTGTTATTGACAAACGTTGCTTCCACGTAAAAAAACAAATGACTAATAAAATGCGCAAGCAAGCCGTCACAGTCAGATTCTAAAAAAATAATCGCAAGTGATAAAATCTCTAGTTCTCACGATTCATGTGTTATTTTAAAATCTAATTGTTATGCCACGCATTCGTTGGAAACAAAAGTTGAGAAACAATCACCCAACATTGAGGCTGAAACATCAAATGTTGGAAACAATGTTGCTAAGTTGTTGATCCCCAATGAAGACGGTCCCCGCAACATAAAACATGTTACAGAAACAATTTTGCGCAACTTTGTTTCCCAACGAATATGAGGCTTTACAGCAATGCCTTAAAAAGTCATGTTCTTTAAAAATAGAACATCGCACGAACACACATCTTTACATCTCTATTTACACTTCGTAACCAAATAAAATACTGGATCCATATAATACCGTAGTCCGGAATAATTACCTTAAAACCTCTTTTTAATAAGACTGTCTACTTTGGTTTGGGAGCAAAACGACTTCTTTACGTTACCATAACTACTTAACTATATTAGGACTTGCAAAATATATATAGGACACTATAATGGCGTGGACGTCACATTTTACCATACAAGTTGCTGTACTCCAATAAAATAAGGAATATCTATTCACTTTTTTAGGCTATGCAACCGCAAACGCAAATGTGTGCACCTTATTGCGTTGCGGTTTTAGCTTACTGCAGCTCAGCAGCCAAGTAATGGATGATAGTTACCCTTTGAAATAAACACACAAAGCACACTAGGAGTGACGGTTTTCTGATAATTAAACGAAATAATTTATTCAATTCGAATTCATTTAAATAAGCCATAAGGCTGCCCCACACTATCGATAATATCTCAACTTTTCCTTATTTGCAACACTTCATCCTTATTACAAACAAACCATTACTTTCCTAACTAAAAAAATAACTGTAAAATTGAAATCATTACTATTATTAAATATCGTTACAACTCATGAGTCATCCGCCATTTGGCTAAAATGAAGGTAAAGGCCACCTATCCTTTAAGTTATAACCATTCAGTCTACCTAAATATTATTTTTCATAGCTGCAAACTAAATACCTACTACAGTATCATATGAACCAAATAAGAACTGGTCACTAAAACAACTTGACTCGGCTTTCGCCTGCACACTATTTACAAATTACTGAGATCAAATTCACAACTGCCCTCAAGTTACAAGTTTTAATCATTTCTCCTCTTTATGCTACGGATTGTTTAATGGCATGGTTTTGTACTATTTGGGGGCAGGTACATTGTCGAAAAGATTGAGGCAATTCGAGAAATAACTTAGGACCTAATAAATAGGACCTAATTTAGGCCTTCATATGAGCAGATTCTCGAAACTAGTTTTCAAACTACGAAATTTATACAAATCGCCTTTTTCATAGACGATAGTAAGTTCACTCCCGACTTCAAATAAGTCTAATTAATATAATATGAAGGGCACTGGAAAAAAGGAGCTATTGACAATTTTACCTTTTTTGAATTAACTGTACCATTTACTTCGTTTTTCTATGGTCAATCAGAGCACGTTATTTTAAATTAGATAAAAGGGTGTAATTTTGTGTAAAGTTCATAAAAAAAATCCTACTTTAGAATAAAACGCGCTCATTGCATTGCATTCCATACCAAGTAAAAAGGTGCCCATTATCTATGAAACAGAATATAGGTATATTAGACATTGTTTATGATAACCATTTTAGTTGTAAAATGTAAAAAGGAGAGCATTGTGACAATGAGCACCTTCTTGCCAGTTATATTTGAGAGTTAAGCAATTAAAGGTCAAACTATTATTTATTTACCAACCCAATCTTATAAAATAATATGCACTGTTCCTTTTTTATATAGGTACAAATCAAATTCCAGTAGAGGTGTAAGTGTAGAAATTGAAATTGTAGGCTTAATCCTTTGATTACTCGAAACAATGAGTATGTTTATGAGCTCCTTTTTTTTGTGCCCTTCATATTATAATACCAGCAACAGTTTGTCATTTTCGCAATTAAAACTCAATCCTAACACCCCTACATAAACAGCTGCCATAAACAATTCGTACAAAACGTTCGAAATTCGAACGTAGAGCTATAGGTACGCTATTTTGAAATGTCAAACCATTACCAATATGGCGCCGGTGCGTTTCTGCATCGCTGTCCTTTATAGCGGTCTTCGGCCCCAAAATTGGGGGCCCATGGGAGGTTGCGACCTCTGTTCGCTCGTGAGGCCCCTTTGCCTACGTAGTTGGGGGGATACACCCGGTTGTTGACGCAGACTCCGGGCCGGCAGCCGTTCCTTGGGGTCGTAGGGTGACTGCCTGGCAAAGGAGGTGACGAGAACCTCTCCCATGGATCTGGCATCATACAGTTACCGCATTGCCACGCGTAATCACCTAGAGAAAAAAGTCTCGATTCATTAGAATGTCTGATAAAATCTTTTTCCCGCATTTATGAGCGATGAAATAAATGATAACTAATTTAATGGTAATAAAATTCATCGTTCATGAATAATATTTATTTATACATCACTATTTATCGTTTGGCCAAAGTTTGGAAGAATACTTTTGCATTTTCGTTCGACCTAACCTTAGTTTTTTACGTACACTTTAATACAATCACAAAATACTATAACATAATATTAAAAAGTATTCATATTGTTTGTATATTTTAAAACATTATAACGCTTTATAGCCAATGTTGCATTGTTCAATATTATGTGACAATATTCCTTAAGTCTGGGCAAGGAAAATACAGTTCAGTTTTAAATGTCATCGTCACAAATATTAGACAATATAGTAGGATTAAAGAAAATTGGGAAAAAATACATTTCTTAGGTGACATTACTAGATAACGTTGAAAATATTGAAAAAGAAAGTGCAGTAAGTAATTAAGTAAACCAATCGTTAAATAATAAATAATATTTTCATTTTAAATAGATATAATCTCATATATTCCTCTCTCGATAAGCGAAAACTACAACATTAATATGTAAATAAGTAATTTACAGTCAAATAGGTATGACAAATTAACCGTTAGTACAATATCAATATACTAATAAATAATTAATTTTACAAATATCATTATAACCGCTAAAACATTCGTAATAATAATAATTGAATTAGTATCATAAGAAAGAACTTAAACGATTACAGTTTATACAATTATCTTCATAAGGCCAATTATAGTGATAACAGACAGTAAAGATGCTAATAAGCAAACTCGACTAAAAATACGTGCTATTTCAAATCACTATTTATTTATTAAATTTTAGAACACATCTATTTTTCTAAACATCAATAAATGTCATTGTCATTATTTTTTATATTCTAATTTCAAAATTATATTCTTTTTTACAACAACATTATTAAAAAGTATGGATATAAATAGGTCGTATGCTTAGTCGAGTTTCAACATGAAATAATTGTCACGTCACATGCATAGTTTTATATTAAAATTATAATTGTATTATTACTAACAGACGCCACACAATATAATAACTACAGCCACATAATATAACAACAGTACTGTAACAAGCATTCACGCCGATATTTTTTATAACAATTTATATATTTAAAAATATTATAAGCGCTACAAGATTTACGAAGGTGATTGTCGTATTTATATTGTTCATGAAAGGATACTTTAAATATACTATAAATCTTGAAACACACTTCTTACATTCTCCGTCATTTTGACACGAATCAAATGATGTTAGGATCACCTCTTATCATAGGGAGTCCTCTAACAAATGCTGTGTTCGAAGTTTCCTTTTAATCTGTCCTTTACTTCGAATAATTTTTATATATTTTAATAATTACGACTTTTATCTAACGTTCTATATACACAATATCAGTCGCATTTATTTAACAGAAGCGGAATGGTCGTTTTAAGGGCAGTAACGCACTAACTTAGTCGTTGATTCATATTTAGGCGTCGGTCGGCCGTTTACACATCGCACGTTATTCTTAAATTATAAGAGGAAGTTTATTTACAAAGAAATTACAACACTACCAGAAAGGCTAACAAACGCACCGAGACAAAACATTACGTCGTATTATCCCGCGCCGAAATGAGATAAATTATAATGTTTTCGCATAGTCATTCTCGTTTTATCACGAGATATTGCGACGAAAAAATTTTGACGCGCTGAGCGTGTTAGCCTGGACTTATTATGCCATGTTTTGGCATAATAAGTCCAGGCTAACACGCTCATACAATCACGTTCCTAATCTTGTCACACTTATCTTAAACAAGTTACATTGGGTGCTATCTCAACGTCACCTAAAGCTTAACTTTACAACATTTTCTTTAATAGTATATTATTATTTATAATTTCCAAACCTTTTAAAACCAGAATTTTGAGTATAGCACCCTACTTACACATGTTTAGTTTTAAATATAACTTTCAACAAGTTTTAAATTTCGTCAAACAGTAGACTTCGTGAACCCCGATAGTACATCACTTAGAAATACGCTTTATTTAGGCACAATTCACATTTGGAAACTAGTTCTAGCATTCTAGACCTACGTTCCGTGTTCAGTGAGGAATATCGAGCGTAGAAAGTATAAGATTATAAAACAAAAGTTATATTAAGTACCTAACATAATCTTATATAAATTGTATTGAAATAGCAAAATTACACTTTATAATTATGATAAAATATATCTGCTAAAATTACAACTAAAACACATGGTCACATGAAAGTATCTAAAAATATCTTTAAATATCTCTACAGTAGCCTATAGGAACATAATTTATACGAGAACCTATTTAAAGTACTACCTACAAATTCAAGTCGAAAAAACTACCATATTCTACCCAAATGCTCCATACAGTAGGTAAACGCGAGCATTCTGCAGAACATTCTATGCAGAAGAATGACGGATCCCGAGCTGGCGTATTCCAACTCGGGATATGAAATTTTGGCTGTCACGTACTTTATTTTGATATTTTTTTAGTATGTATACTGAGAACATATTAAAGTTATGTTCGTATATATTACACTATTAATAGCTGTATGGAGAAGATAGTTACAAATTCATGCTACTTAAAACAACTACATGAAGAGTTCCCCACTGAACTCGAATACTTATCAGAGTCTACAGTTACACAGTAATACAATGTACAGTTATAGTTAATAGCCTAGAAAGGGACGAGAGATGTGATGGGTATCGGGACGACTTACCTATCTCTCTCTTTCTTAATTCAAACTTTTTACACTTTTTTTTTGTTGCTTACGACTCTAATATGTTCGAATACATTTACTATAATAATTGTGACTACTTGTTTATTGGAAGTAACTAAGATCAATTGGACTAACTTTAATCTTTGGAAATCTAGCTACTGTAAAAAAAATGCCCGACATAATTTACTAAATACGCCTGATTTTTTTTTGAAACGCTACCAACAACAACTTGGAACTGATTATATACAGTTTTTATTTGACAAAAGGTAAATACTTATGTTTTTTTTTTTTTACACTGTGTGACAACTACTTAAAGCCAATTTCAAATACGTTCGATCTTAAAATGCTAACCTCCTTATTATAAACCTATCACAAAGTCCGGACACCCATCACACAGTAGAATAGGAACGTAGATACGGGAACAACACTCATAAACTCCGAACTACTGAACGTACGAATCACCGTTGCATATTGTCAATGTAATTCCGCCATAATGAACGCATATTATTTAACGTAATTTCGGTTAGTGTTGCACTAGCGTTTGTCTAGCGTAGGAGTGTTTCAAATGTGTGCGCAGTGCCACGAAGTGGTAAGAACATAAGGGAGAACGCCGAGACCAAAAATCTATTCAATCAGAGCGTCTTGATGCCGACGATGGTCCAGTAACAAATGAAGGCATTTTTCCTGGCTGTCTTTTCTCCCCAGAACATTCAAATAACAGTAATTTTAGTCAAGTTTTTGGTAAATAACTTTTACATGATTCTTTCAGATATATCCCCCCTCCCCTAAAACAGACGCATTCGCATTTTAATAGTTTAGAAAAAACATTTACCCCCACTTATTAACTTTATACGCTGCGCACACACTGAAACGGCGACATACGCGTCGAGTATGAACCATATTATGTTGAGCTAAAACTAGTGTGATATCACCCTAAGACACGACCGTGTATGTCGAATACCTAAAGATTATTTGAAGAAACTTAGTTTTAACTTTTAAATTAAAGTCTCAAACAGCATTAACACAAGATAAAGTTGGCAGCACTGCCAACAGTATGGCCGCCGGATCCACTAGACCGAGCGATGACTTAGTCGGTCAGCGGTGCCTTAGCTGGCTGGGGCAACGCTAGAAAGACGAACAAATGTTACCACATTATAAAATCCATTAAAGTTCATATGTGTTAGCTGCAATTATTAGAAAGCGCACTTATGGGAGATGCGCTAAAGTAGACCGCAAAATTAAAATTGTCTTACGTTTTTTGCAATTTGCAGGCCAGTACAAGTTGTACGTCGATTAACCGAAACATATTTTAATCGACATACAACTAAGCAAATCTCTTTTTTCGTTCTTTAGAGTTTGGTACAGATCAAAATAACTACTTGCAAAAGTGTAAGCGTTTTATTACGCCTTTACGCAGCTCTCAAACTTTTGAGAGTTTAAAAATCTGTCAAAGCAAAAAGCTCATTGCCAGTCTGTCAGAATAAGCGTTCATTACGTCGGGAGCTTCCCAATAACGTATGAGACTAACATCAATGTGTATTAAAATTAATATTTTGTACATAACTAGTGCAACAATGTGTAAAATACAAAGCTTAAGAACTAAACGCCAACGTTTTACGCGTCAACTGTTGATAACGTCAAAATGCGACGACTTAAAATAACTTTGAGATGATCATTTTTTTTTTGTGAAAGAGTCATTCAGTCTACTTAGCCTTTTCCCAACTATGTTAGGGTCGGCTTCAGTCTAACCGGATGCAGCTGAATACCAGTATTTTACATGGAGCAACTGCCTATCTGACCTCCACAACCCAGTAACTGGGTATTACGATACCCCTTGGAAAGACTGGTTGTTATTTACTGTTATTTTAGGGCTCCTGACTAGCTGGAACGACTGTCAAAGATCTACAAATGACAGCTGGGTAGAACGGCTTAACGTGCTTTCCGAGGCACGGAGGATACTCATTATGTTATGTCTTTTATATAAGAAAAAGTACTGCCTAAATATTACGAAACAGTAATTTGTTAGGATATGGCACATACTGTATGCTACAATTATTAATGTGAAAACTTCATCAGACGCTCTTTGAGCTCTTTCTGAACAGTGAACGAAAATGAACCGTCACGCTCGGGTCGGTGACGCTGAATCGGGTATTCTCGGCTCCAGTCGGACGGTGACGCTGAACACGTAGCGTAACGGGCAGTGTGTGATGGTTTTAAAGCTTTATGCATGAAGCAAATTCGTCGTCGCTTTTTAACGCAATACTTTCGCAGCGTTAACTCAGTACTGAGATCAACAGCCTAAAATATAACAATACAGTGCTTAAACATATTCCTGTTAACATCATCTAAAAAATCAATAATTCAACAGCATATGAACTAGACAAGCGCGAATCGGTCTATAATTACATACTTTATAGTGAACCAATTAAAAAGCTTGTATTTATACAAACGACTAGCTACAACGCTGTTTAACAGACAATTATATATTTATTTCTATTGAGCACATTATATGTTTTCATAAGCCGATAAATGGTAATGTTGTTCACACAAATTTGTTGAATTTAGTATAGAAAAGCGTCAGTATTAATTTTAACTAATTTCAACTGTATTCTACTTGACCAACCCCTACTGGGCCCTCGTGGTGGACTACAGCCCACTCCCTCTCACCGAGAGGAGGCGTGTGTCCCAGCAATGGAAAGTGGTTATGCTACTTGATTACACACTAGGAGCTGGCTGCAGTTACCATATGCAAGCTTTGTAGAAGTGCAAGCGTTGTGCAAGTTTGCGCAGTTGTATGGTGCGATGGCAAATTGGAGTTTTAAATGCTCAGCGAATCAAATGATTATGCATTAAGCTATGTGAGTTCAGATTAATTAAGTAAATGCAATATTTGTCAGTATCAAATTGTTTTTATTTTTCAAGACCTTAGTTCGGTTTTTGAAAATTAGAACAAAAAGCAGTTAACTTTTAAACTGATTATTACAATAATTATTGTAGACTACTAAATTATTTTTGTGTGAACAACTTTACGAAGATTAAATTAATAAATTGACATTTTGCACAACTTATGTTATTAAAATGATTTCGTTCATAGTTTCGTACTAATATGATATTCTGTCATTGTAGATAAAGAATATTAGACACATTAGCTTACAATTACGAAAAAAAAAGTGTACTAAAACAGCTCTAAATATATTTCTATATTTAAACAATAACGCTGCGAATAAAAATTATACAAAGCTTTTTGAAATAAAATTTAAAAAAATAATTTATAACAATTTTTTGCGTGTAAAAATGAAAGTCGAAATTATTGTGGAACAAGTACAAATAATATTTATATAACATAGGTCATTTATTATTTTGACACTACTACTGAGCGCTTTTTTTTTATTTCAAACTTGACGATATTATCGTGGACGTCCACGGCATCACGATAACACAAGAAATTAAAATGTATGGAAATATAAATAAATATATGAAGACGCTTTAAAATTTTCGTCCACGATAACGTTATAACGTGCACGTAATTCCATACATTTCATTGATGTGGACGTCCACGATAAAAACGTCACGTTAGAAACTATAAAAGCGCATATTGGGTAAACGTTGCGAGTGCTTCACTATGAGACGTCTAAAAGTCTAGAAAGTTCTAGAAAATGCTAGAATAATAACAGGATTTTTGTGCTGAGACAGGGTCCCTCAGTTGTTAAGTTTAATTTTCAGATTAGGTTTATATTAAGTAGTTATCTTGTGTTGAGTCGAAAAGGAGAGCAATTACGTTGAGATAATAGTTTCATAAAGTTATTTGGAGTAAAAAGTTCAACTAGAAATGCATACCGAATTTTTTATCGTCAGAAAACCCAAAAAAGAAGAATAAATAAATTAGAGGATTTGACAGTCAATGTCGAATAAGGGTATGGTCGTTTAACAGGTTCCGGCACGGTAAACGAGAGACAATATAAGTTTTATCTTTATGACGGCTATAGCCGTATAGTGCCCCTTAAGTGTTAAAACTTTTAAAAAAATTAAAAGGAAGAACAATAAAAGATAATAAAGATGACAATAGAGAAAGATAACGATGATTTTCAATATTTTCAACCCAACACGAGTAACGAGTACATTTAACATCAAACATTTTAACGTTCCAATTTTACATTAACAATTAACATCGCCCCAGTCATGGCCAGCTCAAAAAATCGGGAACACTTTTTACAAAAACAGTTCCCGTAACTGGCAACACCGATCGAACGTTGCCATTCATACTTTTTAGGAGTCTTGTCTATCTTAGTTTAGAGACGAAGCATAGGAATTTAACAATGGAGGGGGAACTAAGCGCAAATCAAGTTAAACCACACTTGTACCAAGAGTGTTCTTGTGGGAATCTTTGAGAACACCGTTATTAACTATCTAATTATCCTTTTTCCTTATATTAAGACTTACGCCGAAATTGGTGGGACCAAGAGACACTATACAAAAGTATATCAGAGCATTTTAAAGTTTCTTTGGTACAATTTTGCTAACGAACCAAATATGTACATTTGAAAAAAAAAAGGAAGACACTTCTATTTAACAGTTTAAAATAAACAAGATATATTTTTTAAATCATAACTTACTAATCAAAAATCCGCAATGTACAACAGCATACCCCCCCCCCCCCTTCTCAAAAACTCCCACAGTCACTTAGTAATAATAATTATAAATAACACCAACACTATATTACACTACTAAAATAAAAAGTCCGTCCGTCTATATCCGCGTATCGGTGAGACGGAACTTCTTACAGTAAAGCCCTTTTCAAAATGGGCGATGATGGCTCATATAAGACGGCTGGTTGTAATAGTCGCGGCGGAGGTAGCGGTTGGAGTGGCCTCCGTACATTCCATAACTGGTCGTGTAATCTTGCCGGCTGTGGAGCATGTCTAGTTGGTCGAGGCTGTGGTGGCGTTGGGGGGCGATTGCAGCTATCCGAGCAGCGTGCACAGTGGGTAAGGTTAGGTTTACAAATTATAAAACTAGAATCGTAGTGCAAGATAGGATTTTCGGTTGCGTTAAAAAAATACACATTTTAATATTGAATCCCAAGTATTTATAAATGCTATTCAATAATATCTGTTACCAAATCAAGTCAAGTACAATTCGTTCACAGTTAATTTACAACCTTATTGTAACGGTAATAAAGATCAATGTAGTTTTGACAGAGTTGTCAATGGCAGCAACCCAACAGCAACCTTAATGCAACGAAAATAAAGATCATTGTGCTTTTCACAGTGATGCAAAATCAGAGGTAAAATAACTGTGAATGGAGTATCGCAGTCACAAATATTTACAATAGGTAATACAATACTTGTCAATATATTTACTAATCTGATACCTTATGCTATAAACTGAGGAACGTCTTGGGACACCGAAAATCATGAATCGAATCAGCTCGACTCATAAAAACACTCTCGATTAAAATTTTTAACGAATATAAAAAAGTTCTTGAAAATAATTGCTTAATCCTAGTCAAGTTCACGAATTTAAATCGATTATATTCTATGGTTCTATATCTATACTAAATCGATATTTTACGGATATCGATTACGCAATAATCGTACTTACTCACCTCTATTATGATGGAACCCTGCAGCCCATCCCGCGTAGTACGCTGCTTTCTGCTTACCATGCTCTTCAGCTACCTGAAAGCACCAAAAAGGAACCATTACAAACTTATGACGTAATTTATATGGTCGCTAAAATAAAGCAACATAATATTGTTCATATCCACATAGATAAAACACTGTAACATAAAAATACACAATGGCCGATTTTCAATATAATTTTGGGTAAGAACATCCAAGAGAATATTCTAGGCTGGTTAATAGTCTTCTTTGAATTCTGTAAATGCTCCACTATCAATTCAAAACACTGAAATTGATTATGACGATTTAATCGGAATCATTTGTAGCCTGCTTCTGATAACGTAACGGTACCGGCCATTATGTTACTAAAAACGATCCATTCCCCACTACCGAATTACAATTTCATATCATAACGAATAGAATTTGCAAACATTCTTATAACAATGAAAGGAAGCTACCAAAAAAGCTTAAACTCGCGAAAAAAAATTGGATGACATAAAAAGAAACGGATGACAGAAAAATGGCAATGCATGAAGAAAAAATTATGGAGAAAAGAGCACCATCTGGCACTTTGAGTTACCCCTCTAGAGACACAGAGTTGTCTTTCTATTGATGACAGACGTACAGTCACATCCAAAATATGTTCGTCACCTTAAGGGCTACTTTTGTCTGCTTTAACGACTCAGCATTTTATATTTCGTATGTCAATACAGCAGAATGACATTCAGCCATCTTCTTTACATGTCAGGCCGAATTAATATTAAATGTGACACTGACAGACTGTGACAATTAAATTATTTATTTTTTAATTTATATTTCATAAAATGGCCAGGCCATTAAAAAGGTTTTAGGTTGATGTCAACTCGACATTGGTTAAAGGTGTATGCTATTTTTTTATCTTTGTTATCAAGTGATTAAAAATAGTTTTCTAGTCTGCTCATTGCCGTAGCTTCTTCTTGATAACGTAAAGAATTTGAAAAACTGACGAAGATATAAAAGACTTGTCTGTGCTACTTTGTGCCCCTAGCGGGGCTCACCCCGGCGCACCATTGTGTCACTGTGGAGCCGCAGTCGGCTGGTCGCGCGCGACACCCCGCGTCGGTACACAGCGTCACTGCTGGTTGGCTGCAGAGAGACATATTAAGAAGAATTTAGACCCGACCCCGCCAATAGAACATGCACCCGGTCACATGCTTGTGTAGGAATGAAGTGTGAGAAGATTATAATTGAGTGTCCTAGGAGTTATATTGATCCTAAAAAACGAATAACTGGCGAAATGTGGACGTACTATACACATCTGCCTAGTCGTTCCAGGAATATAGGCGTGATGCTATCTATGTGTAATTAATGCACTTTAACCAAAAGAGATGATGTCTGTGGTGATATTCCACTTTCAAAAAGCCAGTAACCAATAATAATGTTTTTTTTTTTATTGATGTGTGGTTACTGAACAATACTGTATTTTTAAATGAGTGTTGACTGCTAAAAACATGATTTGTTTTTAGTAGTTTTAAAGACTGAACTGAATGGTGTTTTTTGCGTGAAAATGGCTCTTTTTTTATTAGTAGTAGTGTTTGTTAGAAATCACAATTGACAGAGTAGTTCCTAAGATTCCAGAAAAGTGATATTAAGTTTCAAGAGCGAGTAAATTGCATAAAATCGACTATCAGATTAAACTAACAGACTAAAAGTATCAACTTCCACAATAGAATAAAATAATATCAAAAACTCGAAGAATATCTAATAGTCACGACACAACAATTAAATAAATCGACTAAGCTCATTTTAGTCGTTTTATCGTAACATCGAATACAGCAGTACCTACAGAAGTCCCTGACTATTATTAAAAAGCGAAGCTATTTGTTCTGGAAGTTAAGTATAGATGTCACCACGTACCTTAACGCTGAGTGGCTCAGTGCCGCCCTCTGGTATCACATTGTTTAGCGCAGCTATCGCCTCCTGCGCCTCTTCACGTTTGTCGTATCTGTAAACAATATTTAATAGTTAAATATACAAGCAGTATAGAAACTGTTTGTAACCGGACTCTTTGGGGACTAATTCTACGTGATATAACCCTAAAAGTATCACTAACCATCACTGAACATTCCAAGGTTGCCTGGAAGAGATCGCAGAAAGCGATAAGGCCGCCCATTTTTTGCATGTTATATATTTTTGTGATGTACAGAGGCCAGCACATCAAGCTACCCCAATCTGTCAAATTTTCCCAATTGAATATGAACCTTATTCCTTTAAAGTAAAGTTGAAATTCTATCAAAGAAATTTGACGAATTAGGGTAGGTTGATGTACTGGCCTCTGTACAATAAAGTATATAAATAAATAAAGTATCCACTACACAATGTCCGAAACTTGCACAAAATATTTTGTTAAAAACGATGTAGTATCGATACTACACTACATTACAAACAGGTACCGAAAATGTTCATTCGATACCGAGCAAGTGCTGATATTTTTACTTGGGTACCGAATAACGGAACAAGTATCGGTACTTTTCATTCGGTACCAAAAAAGTATGAATACTTTTCATTCGCATTTCTTCCTGCATAGTATCGTTAGTACTTCTTCTTCTTGTCCTTGTCCAATTTTACTTGGGGTCGTCGCAACAGGTTTTTCTTCTATTCTCCTCTGTCAACCGTCACTCCATCATGTACTCCTTTTTTTTTTAATATCGTTCCTCACACAATCCATCCATCTTTTCTTTGGTCTTCTACTCCCTCTCCATCCATCAACATTTATATAAATCACTCTTTCAGTTGCATGCGTTTCATCCCTCCTCATAGTATCGTTAGTACGTACCTTACAAAAGCAACTCCACGCGGCGTGCCATTACTCTTGTCCCTTAGTATATGCTTCTGCACTATCCTGCCGTACTTGCCGAATATTGTCTCTAGCTGTTCTTCAGTAATGGCGCGCGGTAAGTTCGTCACGTAGAGGTTCGTTTCTTTGATGTCGTCACCTGAAGGGCGTGCGTATGAGACCTTGGAAAAGGGAGAAAATGTTTATATTACGTATTGATAGCTGGGTAAATAATCTACAAGGTGTCATAAAATCACATGTAAAAGGTAAAAAGGTCAAAATAAACTGAAACAGAAACAATAGGTAAGTATTAAAAATATCACAAAATTTAATGTTAAAACGGAGTATGAGGTTTTGGATTATGGAGTAGAAGCTCTAAATAGGAGTATAAGCCCTAAAAAGTAGTACAAGCCCATAAAAAGAGCAGAAAACCGTAAGAAGAGGTCCTTGAAAAAAAAAGGAGGTCTTAAACAAGAAAGGCATTGTAAAATACTTGGACTACGTAAAATTTAAGAAACTGTATGTACCTTTAACCGTTTATTTCTGAGCTGGTATCCGTTGAAGGTGTCGATCGCCCGCGCCGCATCCTCTTCCCGAGTGAAGTTCACGAAGCCAAACCCGTAGCTGTAGCCAGTCTGCAACCAACACCACTTGCGTTCAGTTTATGAATTTAACAGATCAGTAATTGCATAGAGTTGAAAAACTGACATTCTATGGATTTAGACAAAGACATGCGGCAGAGACTGTGTCAAACAGGCGCTTAAATGATGTTGCAAGTGTTGCACAGTGTAATCACCAATCTTTCTACCACTGTTTATGACAGCACCGCCTATGAAATCAGCCTATCGCATTCCACTGCTGGACTTGGGGCCTCTCCCAGGCTGCGTCACCACACCTCGTCCTCCTCCTTTCGCATCCATCTATCCACCCATTTCGCATTAAATATAGCCTTTATTAAACAGTGCCATGTGCGTACCAACGAATCAGCCCAAGTCTTCGTCTACTTCCGTGTCGCCACCAGCTTAACGAGAATAGTGGTGATGGTGAAAAAATTCGTTAGTCAGAAAGGGTGTTAGCGGCTCCTAGCGCGCCTGACTTCCTTGAGTATCGTCACTTCAGTCAGTTTATCATCATCAGTTCCAAAAGTATTATAAAAACAAGTCCTACTAACCTTGAAATCCTTCATAACTCGACAACTCTCTATGGGTCCTATGGTCATGAACATCGCGTATAGGTCCTTCTCGGTCATGGTCTGCGGCAGGTAGTTGACGATAAGGTTCGTCTTGCAGGAGTCCCCCCCTGCGGCGGACACCCCTCCACCCTCCGACATGCTGCCCCAGCAGCGCGCGCCCGCCCCTGCCCGCCCCCGGTACTGTTGTTGGATTTGCTGGAACGTAAACCAGCATACTAATATAACTAATGTCACTGCCTCCCATCCTGAAGCAGCGAGGCAAACAAGAGAGCTGTCGAAGAGCTACCTGGACAGGTCTGTTTTTTTTTTACACTACAAAGAATAGACAAAAAAAATTAAGAAGTCTCCTATTAAACGCTATCGGTGACATGTGGCATTTGCATCAGCGTAAACTTAACAGAGTACATCCTCAAAGCAAGCATCTTGATGCGAGATACGGCAATATGATGTTAACGGCCGATGACGTTTAATAAGAATGTTCACCCTAACACTTGTTTTTTCTTCAGCACGGCGTTGTACTGGCCAAATGCCAGAAACAGTTGTCTGGCTTATGATACTATCCTTTGTAATCGAAAATCAATAATTATGACGAAAGAGATAATAGAGATGGATAGAAGGACTACATAAAGAAGGCTATTTTGTCTATCACAGGACCAAGGAGGCGGATGCAGTTATAAGCGAAAATGAAGATGATTTCTGCCGGGCAATTTTTGGATGGGCTTGAAACTGAATCACATTTAACAAAAACTTGTTATCTGGTCACATTCAAAGCTTAGCTAACGAAAGCTCTTTAAAAAAGCGTTATTTTTATACCAAGGCTAAACAAAATCAATTAAAGGTCTTGTACCTATTTAAATAGCTGCTAATCAGCTCGATCTATCTACAAGGCTATGGAAAGTAGCCACCCTTACAGTAACCATTTTTAACATCACGCAAAACTAAAGCGCGTCATTTGTTTCGACCAACCAAAAGCCAAAACTACAATCCAAAAGCTTGCTAAGAAAATTCTAGTAAATATGATGGCCTGGTTCAACACCTTTTTTATGAGACAAGGACAAGCCCGCCATAGTATTCTTCATCACTGGAACCCTTTTACGCCAGAATCTACACTTGCAACCACCAAAAAACCACCGAAATACCTCGACGATTTCAACACCTGATAAATTCCGGCAATTTTTTTTCGTCCGTTAATTTTATATTCATTCGTTTGATAGTGCCGGACTTAGTGCAACAAGTCCTTAGTTTCCTGAAGCCCCGGCCAATTTTGCACTAACGCCGAAATAATCCAAAATTTGTTTTTACCAGCTTCGGCCGCGTGAAATTAGATACAGCCCCAAGGGAGTTAGATGCTGTTATGATATTTCGGGGCCTCGATTGACCTAATATTCTATCATGTATAATATTACTAGCCATTGTTTATTCAAGATTTGACTAAATAACAAATAGACGAGACAAAATGTATTATGATGTGACGTTACTGTGCTGAAAATATTAACTGTTATAATCCTTCGTGTCTTTTAATATCCGCGATGGATAAATAGGGCGTCCAAGTCAACCCTAAAAATTTTTCAATACAATGGCTTTATGAACCATTAATAAACCACTGAACTTAATCCAGCATATTAACCTAACAAAATAGGCGTCTAATAATACGTAGGGTTACATACACGTACATCTGACCGACTTAGTTCGCTGCAACTCGAAAATCGTTGGGCAGACACACACCGTAAATCTTATCGCACGAACAGAGCCAAGAATTAGTTACTTATAAAATGCGCAATCCTAGAGTACCTACTAAAATTCCATTACCAAGTGAACGTCGAAGAAAAATACTTAAAAGTTGTGAAAACTTTTGAGTTATGAAGGTCAGTTCTCAGCTGTACCGTTTTGGACCCAGATTTTTTTGGAATGGGTTTGGAATTATAATTTTCTGTTTTCCAGCCAGCAGTTTTTGGAATAATCTAAAATCTTTACCCAATCATTTATTTATCTGGTAGCACAGGGTGGAAGTCTGTCATAAAGATTTTTTTTAAACTACTATTATGATAATATGCATAACTAACGCCATTTATCAGAAAAAAACGTTCTGTAACTCGAGGCTATAACTGAGGATTTATTAAAAGTAAAATGCCATTATTTCACAAAAAACCTACCTAAGGATTTGACTGATAAGGCTTATGATCTACGTTGTTATAAAAAGCAATCAGACCAATGCGATTCACGTCACCAATTTACCATTCATTTTTAACGATTCCAATTGAATTATTATTCACTAACTTAATTAAATTCTATGTAAAACCTTACACGCACATTTAATTATAAGTACCGAATCGCGGCTTGACGAATAATCAACATAAAATCAGTTACAATAATGAAAAATAAAGCATTTGGTTTTAGCCAGACGCAAAACGAGCAATATAACATGCAGAAGTAATGATCGCGAGATACTCTCATTCCTAAACATTAATTGATATTATTTATTAAACTTCGTCAGTTCGCAGCTGAATGCCAAAATTCATTTTCCCTTTAACTGGATAAGTTTTGTGTGAGGCCACTTACGCATTCATGGCTGCCCTGAAAATATACAGAACGAATTGTGTCTAAAGAAGGTATTCCTCGGAGAATAAGAAACACACCTTTTGCCAATCTCTGATTGCCATGCACCGGGCATAATTCGAAGCTGCAAAAAGTTTTTAAAAGTTACAACTAGGCCTTAAACCTAAGAGCCCCCACAGTTGAAGTGTGGTACCCGAGAGCTATGCTCATAATTATTCAATACGATATTTACAGAAGATTGGAGCCAAAGTATTCTGTTCTCTTTTAGAAATAATTTATCACGCAACACCCTCGCTTAAAAAGATCCAACCGTTCGGAAAAATGGAAGATATACAAACAAACGACTTCTCGCCCCAAACACATACCTCTTTATTTCCAACGAAACCACGCTTCTTTTTATGGAACAAAATGAATGCCACATTGTACAAGATACATATTCATCAGGGGCTGTGTCAATTTAAAACAAACAAACAAGAGCCGGTAAACTTCACAATCAAACGAAAAAACCGGGCAATACAAGCGGCCATGACCTAAAAACCTGTATACGGTAACTACAACTAGATTAACTCACTCGATTTACACCTGCAATATTATAGATGAGAAACTATTTAACTTTAAACAACAGTTCAGCCCCAAAAAGGAGGTAAACGGCTATAAAGTAATCACAAAGTAAAGATCTTTTAGAATTCATGACTTCCAAAGATTCATTGGTAGTTTTCTCTAGAAAGTTTTCCGAGGAAGTTACATAGCCTATCCAACTTCATCGTGCAAAGTTAAAGAACGTGAGCACAGCCGACTAGATGGTATCATAATTCACGACCAGTGTGTGAAAATGTGGAGTACGTCATTATTAATCTCGTTATTAATAATGCGACCTTAAGGGCTCTCCTTTGGAGGTCTAATTAAAGGAGTTTATATTAGGGGAAGCATATTTCATGGGGCCATAAGATGACGTGTCTTTAACGTATTATAGCCCCTTTTTCGTGCGTGTCAAGGAGTTTCTAACCAAGAATGCTCTTGAATGGAACTCTTGTTGGAGAATGAGGGCCATGGACTAATATGAGCCAGTTTGAGCCTTTGTTTAAGCCAAGTCGAGCCAACGCGCCTCATAAGTGCATCGACATAGACTGAAGCCATATTTAGTTTTGACGGCTAGCAACAACTAGCGACATTATGAAAATTGTGTAAAGGAGGCATGCTCATTCTCATTACCGCTAAACTCCTCTATTGATCATTTCCCTGAGTTGCTCCATTTACATAAATTACATTTCGAATCAGCCGAAAGAATTTAATAACAATGTAGCGAATGATTTTGCGTGCGTGACTGTTTTTTATTTGATCAAAGGCCGGCTTGTGGACATGGCCCAATGGCCTGTACGATTAATATCCAAAAGGGAAATTGCCACTACGTTTGGCAGATCAATTTCCTGGGACACCCAACTAATTTCTTAATAGACTGAACTGAAAGCCTACGTTCGTTTTCTTAAATATAAAAAGAAATAAAATGATACTGTAGTAGAGAATTTCGAAACTTGGTGCACTATCAGATCGTACTATCGTAGTACCGGGAACGAATATGATAAAAGGTCCCGCAATCGATGACATATTCAACTGCAATGGTTACTCGTAAGATGTAGGTTAAACATGCTTCGAGGTTACGCGGGATAAAGAGAATAGATAGTTGGTAAAATAGGTACGTGACCTCTTGGCAATCTAGTGTTCTTTTTAATAGAACTTGATGCAGAAATGTAAACCTATAACGCGAAGAGGATATTTAACTAAGCGCTCCCGCCATAAACCACGCACTTCTGGCGGAAACGCATCTCGTTCCCGCCCGGCCAATAAGAGCCACTCGAAGCTTCTAGAAGATTCTAGAAGCTTCTTCTATAGACATGCGCCGCACATTTCTTTTTGACAACAGTTGTCTTACGTCTGTCAACGGTGCGGCGCACCAAAAAGTACTTTTTTACGAATCTATTTTTCGTCACCAAAAACCCTAATTGTTTACCTATATACGACAATATAATTGTCTGTATGTTAAAAACCTCTTTTTTCAAGCGCTCGCGGTATGGGATGTACGTGCCAAAAAAAATATATTAATCAAATTATGTAAACTATCGTAATGGTAACTTAATATGAATAAAACACTGCAAAAATGGGTTGCTGGGTTGAGGTATTTCGCTTGTAAAACTAATATTCCTACCTATAGGTATTTCTGGTAGAACTTGACTATTTACTGTTGTTTATTTTCGCGACCTGGGAGTTACGACCAATGAAATACTTACGAGTTATTTTGGCGTGATGATAATTGGGTATTACCTACTAATACAAGCGACCTGCCCCTGTTTAGCAGGGTTTTTACGACTTGACCAAATGCATCGATATTTCTTTATTATTATTATACGAGTACGTTTAATATTAATGAATTGTACACATAAACTTTCTGAAACAAATTTTCTAAATGATGGTCAGAACCGCATTAAAATCCGTTGCGTAGTTTAGAAGAACAACGCGGTCACACAAAACAGACACAAAAAGAGACTTTATTTTAAAATCATCTGCCTAGCCCTTTCCCAACTATGTTGGGGTCGGCTTCCAGTCTAACCGGATGCAGCTGAATACCTGTATTTTACATGGAGCGACTGCCTGTCTGACCTCCACAACCCAGTTACTGGATAATACGACAAGTACCCCTTGGTAAGACTGGTTGTCAGACTTTCGGGATTCTGACTACCCGTAACGACTGACAGGCGGGACCAACGGCTTAACGTGCTTTCCGTGGCACGGAGGGGTCTCGGTATGTAAAGATCCACAGCAACCGCGGCAAGCGTAGCTTAACCGAATCGATCGACCTGTACGGCTGTTATTATTATATATAGCCACGGACCCCTCCGACTTTATTTTAAAATGTGCATTGATATTAGAAGGCGAAAATCCAGCAAATTGTGAACAAACCCCTTTCGCTAATTAATAAACAAAAATGTATAGGAAACCATAACAAAAAAAAAAAAAACCCGCACCAACACAGCCACCCTATATCTTGCACTGGCGTTTGGTGTCGACAAGCATGCTGGCACGTTTCCAATGTAAAATGGAACTCGCCTCTTTACTAAAACGTTAGTTACTGAGCTCATTAATAATGGCTTGTTGAGAGCGTCATTAGATATAGCCTTTTATTAATACGGATTTTTCCCGCATCAAAAGGAGTTTTGAAACTTGCGTAACGCATTTCCTAGGACATTCGCTTTGACTTTTGTTTTGACGGTTCTACAACATCCATTGCATTGTATTCAGATGGTATAGCGAACACGGATTTTAAAACATACGGCGCGATGGATATTTTTGAACTGTCAAAGTCAACATGAAAGCGATTGTCATTATGAGGGCCGTTGAATCGCGAAAATTAAATTCGCGGGATTGTTGCTCGTCCCGATACAATCTTATGAAAGGAAACAATACTATTAGGTCGGGACTACGACGCCGGTTAGGCTCCGGACATACTTATTTCCGCGCTAGGTGCAAAAATAAATAAGTACCATAGTACCAATGTAGAACTAGCCTTCATGTGTCTTTAATTTGATTTTTTCTAACACTCAGTCAATGTTCTAAGAATCAATCTACCTCAAAGTAGTAATTTATAGAACAGTAAGTCACATGCTCTGTGCAGTAAACCAGATTACAGGAGCGATAAAAGTGTTTGTAGTGTTGACTTTCTGGAGGATTAATTTTCATAGTGACTCTCAACTGCCAAACATTTGATGGATCATAGGCTTTTAATGTCTCGAATTGTGTCAGTGCCAGTAAAGAATTCGCTCATAAGAGTTGGCCTTTTGGATGCTTATTACTATAATATTGTGATCTAATTTCTTATGAGGGAACCATGGCAAAATTCCCTAAAGAAATAAAAGATGAGAGTATTATTTTGGCTTTCGTTTAAGGCCCGAGCCCAAGACAGGCTCGCAGACCTCAGATTTGCTTTCCAAAAACAATGCTAGGCCATTTTAACTCAATTGGTGTACAATACAAAAGCTGCATGCCTACATAATAGATTTATAGAGATTTAAAGTCTTTTTAATTGATACTCACAAAGTTATTAAGAATTTGATGTCACTGCTAAGCAACAATAATAAAATTCGTAAAAATTGTGCAGTTTTTTTAAATCGATTAGTGAGAAAGGGTGAACCAACCAATATAGATGGTAGATAGGGGACTGCCTATCTCCATGTAAAATACTGATATCCAGCAGCATCCAGTTAGACTGGAAGCTAACCCTAACATAGTTGGGGAAAGGCTAGGTAGATGATGATGACGATGAGTGAGCTAACAAATAATAATGAAGAAGATGAGTATGAAGAGCTAAAGGCTAGAATAAATTACAATGTACATACTTACATGCAAAATCAAGTCACAACGTTGTGCAGACTAGTCAATAGAAAACAATGATCTACCAGTGCAAACACCAGAACAAGACTGAGAAAAATAGAAAATTGAAATAAAATGGATAATTAAAAAATTTCACCCCTTGTGCTTCAAACAAATAACAAAAACTGTTATTTTTCAAATTTTAAACCATCTAGATTGATTTTTTGATCTATGTGGCTGAAATTCTAAATATGATATGAATGGCTGTTCAACCTGCATGGTTAATTGAAATAACACCTAATTTGCAATTATGAAAGTAAATTACAAAAGTAGCCTTTCTTAATTACGAAGTTTTGAAAGTTTAAAAAAATAGAGCAGTATTATTATAGTTAAAAAAATGTAATTAGTTTCAAAACTCAAGTTTAGCATGGAAACACATGTCCATACAAAACAAATTGATACATTGATACAATTTTTATATTGTGTATTACTAAAAAAACCGGTCTAGTGCGACTGTGCGAGTTGAACTCGCGTGGAGAGCGTTCCGTACGATGCGCACAATATTGAGAGATTTACCATGTTGTTTAAGACCACAGACTTCTTAAAGGTTTTCTTGTAATCTATAGGTATAGAACTATTTTCTGTATTTTTTTTTTTATTTTAGGCTCAGTAGTTTCGGAGATAAGGGGGGAATGGTCAATTTTTGTCTATTTTCTTAAATAAGTCTAATACAATTTACTTTAAATTATGAAAAATATATATTTGAGATCCTTACAGCAAGTCCTTTTATTTGATGTCACACGGTACAGATTGCGAAACTTTTTTTAAATTTTCTATATGCCCCCCAGAAATGACCCCCATATTTATAATTAATTTGTTTAAGTTACACGTCTGTGTTTGGGTCACAGAGATTCATAATGTGTACCAAATTTAAATTTAATTGGTCCATTAGGTTTGGAGCAAATTGACTGTCACAGACGGACGGACAGACAGACAGACAGACACACAAGTGATAAGGGTTCCATTTTTTCTTTTTGAGGTACAGAACCCTAAAAAGGATATGTACCTTGTATATTCTACATGTCATACACACATATATACATAAACTCAAGCCTTCATCCCATATATAGGCAGAAACTACAGAAAGCTACCTGCTACAATCCTTACATACTCCTTTTGCCTCGTTTACATTAATCTGCTCATACACACTCAGTCACCAGTTTCAAACATCAATATTCTAATGAATATTCGTTCGAAATGAAACAGAATCAAACAAAATATTTTTTTTTAAGTTACAGGGTGTAAGACACATCAAGTAGCTGTCAACTATGCATTCTGTACATCAATCTAACATTGCATAAAAATAATAGCTGGGAAATGACTATTATTTTTGGAGTGTAAATTTGCTGTCTTCCATAGTGTGCAAAGCATTGTGCTTATAGGTTCATGCAACAGTACAGGGGTTGTGGGGTATTTAAAGCTGTGTTAACATAAAAAACTTGTTGTTATAAAGAAACCAGTAAAAGTTGGAATTTTGTCACTCAATATATCCATGACCAGAAGGTTCCCAGTTATGTTCCAGTACAAAAAAATGATTGAAAAATGTTCCCAGTTATGTTCCAGTTCAAAAAAATGATTCCAGTACAAAAAAAGTGACTCTCTGCTTCATTAAGTGTGTTTTTACACCCTGTTTACTCTAAAATATGATCAGTACCTAACATCATTGTTTAAATTACAAAAATAATTGAAGTATGAACATCAAAGTACTTACATTTTCCAGTGAATTAAAACTCCTGTCCCAACTACTGACAGGAGTCCCACCGAACAAATACCCCGGGTATCGTTCACACATTTATTACACTTATAACACACCGTTTTCAATAAATATAATTTAACTTCTATTTATAATATTGAGCAATTACTTTTATAACAACATTTTTTAATCTACAAATATTTTTATTTTTAAAACTATTATTTGGTTTTACAAACTAATTAGTCTGTCTTCTGTACCTGAAAGTAATACAGAATTATTTAAATTCTAGTAGATAAATAAATAATTTAAGTGTACAAGTTATGTTCATGTTGAAATATTCTATCAAGCTAAGGATGTTGACCCCAAATGAAAAGGTCAAGATGCCAAAAATAGTGTCAATGACTTTAAAAAAAGCGGGAATTTTTTTTTTTTTTAGCTTATTGTTTGGTTTCCTATTTCAGCAGTGCAATTTGCTATGTAATGCTGATCTAAAGTGCTATTAAGGCAAAGGTTTGACTTTACCCTGATAATGTCAGAATTTGTTTAATGGTGTTCCAAACGAGTGCATTTAAATAGATTATTAAAAAATTCTTATTGATTTCAATAGAGGAATCCTTACAATGATTAACCCACAAGTCAAACTTGACAATTATTTTTTCACTGAGTAAACAGCTGCTTTTGTATAAATTGGAGAAGCTATGACCATTTTTGTACAATTTATTAGTAAATAGGGGGAATAATAGAAAATAACAGATTATTTACTTGACCATTTTTGACAGCGTGGTAGGAATTCTAGGTAGATTAAAATACACCACTCTACTAATAACCTTATACCCATACTTACGTTTAAGATCTGAGAAACGTTGGTTTCTTATTTCTTTTGAAAACAAGACTCTTTTTAGATTTTTTCTGCAAATTATTAACATTAACGTGACAAGCGCAGATCTGAAATTCTGAAATTATACCATAGAGCACAGACTCACAGAATACTTTTTTATACAGTATAGTAATCACATATAGTAATAGATTGAGTGTATAGTATATGGATTGAACTAAATCATCTCATTCGATGAATTCAATCGTTCATCTGATTTTTACGAAAACATTGCCAATTTGCCAAATTAAAAAAAAAGCTACGCCTGTTGGCCACCATTATACGTTTTAATGATTACAATAAAACTAAACAATGTAAAACTACAGTTTCTAATAATATTAACGTATTTAAATCTTGTGGAGCACAACTTAACGTGTTTATTTTCTGCATTTTCATTCTAAAATAAAAGAAATAACCAAACAAACAATGAGGGCACCACTGCACGGTCAGCTTTTGGTCGGTGTCATCTTAAGGCTATACTGCGACTTTTAATATTAGCTGCAGTAAAATGACATTTCTTAATAACTCATTTCGGACTGCGTTTAGAGACATGCATGTCAAGTAAGTTTCGTTTGTTACACTAATATAAAATAGAAAAACAAGATTTGGTTGATGGCCGCGAAAAAACCAGCCGGTCATTTAACCACTCACATGACCGGGTTTTCCCGTGACACCGTCTAGAATGTCGCCGGACATCTTGAACTTAGCCATTAAGTGGAAAAATACGTCTGCATATAATATAAATATAACGCAATGATTGCAGTTGAACGGTCAAAATGAAACCCATTGCTACTGATCCGCGCTCATATATGTTTCGTCGGATCTGGATCCCACCCGCACCATTTCCAAAAAGTTACCAATTTTCAAGTGATTTTGAATTTTTCTAAGCAAGTTCTCTGAATATCGCTACTATTTCCCTGCCCTTGTCTAATTTTAATTGGGGTCAGCACAACTTGTTCTCTGAATATCGTTAATAATCAATCAAAAAGTTACCAATTAGCCTATTTGCTAACTAATCTCACTCTACTAAAAGCAATGTGGCAATCCTTATTTCATTTCCGTTTCCTGTCGGCTACTTCCTGTCGGCTACTACATGGCTGTCACCCATCTGTCATTTATTCTCATTACGAATTAAAATCGCTTCGACGCCGCCATTTTGATTGGTCGGGGTCGTAACTTGCTTCATTGCAATCATTGCTTGCTTTTTTCGTGTGAATTCCACTGGATTTAGACTTATTTGGAATGAAAAAATACTGCGTGTGATCGTATCATATTTGTGAAAGAATTGTGCAAGATGTCTCTTAATTAAACGCGGTAAATAAGGTTTTTGCGTTTCATAGGTAAGTGTGATGTGAATTTGTGATTGTGAGCGATCTAAAAATCGCTGCGTGATGGCGTCATTACTTGTGCCTTGAGCTTATTAGTTTTATTCTCATCGGTTTTTCACTCTTTTTTTTTCATGCTAACTGTAGTCAAGATGTACATGTACCAATTTCCTGCAGTAAAATTAACTTGGAGGTCCAATGAACCTAACATATTTAACCTTTGCTAGTGTAAATGAAAGAATCATTGTCGAACTAACCTCTTTTTACTTTTTGCATGTAGGATTCTGTTTTGTCCAATGAAATCGATTTTAGGCACAATAAAACGTCAAAACAATGATAAAAACACAAAATATTTAGGTACTTAAAACAAACTTTGTATCATTACTACCTCTGGTAAACTGGTAAGACAGCACTATAGGCTCAAATTAATGTATTTTATTCGAAATAAAAACGTATTACGTAACCTTTTTAACAGTACTAAACAAAAAACCATACAAAACTCATAAAATGTTGTTATCTGTGACACCAGGCAGCGTTAACAGGACTTGGTTTTTTCTAAATACTTATTTAGTATGCAAAATTGAAGTATCTAGTTAAAACGGCTTATGTACTCTAAAATAATTGATCAGTTACTCAAACTGTTGGAGACAACCTCATGCTATTTATGTTCAACATTTATGCAAATCGAAAAATGGACAGGCTGTTTTCGTTTTTATAGGTACAAGCACCGTGAACCACCACAATGAGTGTCATCATTAGACTACAGAACCTACCATGGTCAGCAAATGCCCTGGACATTAGGAATTTCTTTCGGGGCCTTTCCATTCCCGAGGGAGGAGTACACATCGTAGGCGGCGAGCTTGGAGATGCGTTCATTGCGTTCAGGTAGCTATACGTAACATTCAAATTATGACACATGAACTGGTAATATTTTCTATGGACACATTTCATTGAAAATATTCCAGAAACTTTGATCTGACTATATTAAGATGAAAATATAATTTTTAAGTTTAGACAAATTTAGAAGTAAGTTTTGTTATGGTATTATTCTAAATAAATGGACAAGAAAATGTCTGTGTTTAAACCCAAGAGAGAATGGAATGCTACAAAAAAAAGAGCCAATATTATGCTACATCTGTATCAAAAAAATCATTGTACACAACTGTAAACAAAAATGGCAACCTTGAAACTTTCTTTGACCATGCACTAGTACAAAATGGATGCAAATAAGTTTGCACGCAATGGAATGAAAAAATATTACATATCTTTTGTACTAATACTAATAAGACCACCTATGAGGATGTACCAAAAATAAGTTTTATTCTCTCTACTAGTTAATATCTTATGTTTTATATTATATTAGTGATATTCTTTAATATTTCTAAAAGCTAGAATTATTCTCAGTGGCGTAACTACAACTGCTTAAAAAAAGTAAAATTTTAGATTAATTTCTTGTTTTCTTACATAACTAAATTAAGATCAAAGTTGGTGAAGCCTTTGTTCAGCTTGTGAAAGGGGAAACAATGTACTGAATGAAGAAATTAATCTCTGCTACTCTTTTACACCTACCCTACTTGTAAGTAGGTAGAAGTCATTCTGGGAATTTTGCCAATTCTACTACTCCCTATGGTTACGCCACTGCTTATGCTACGCAGCTGAATTCTGGGTGGGTAAGTATTTATCAATAGAGTAATTAAGATTTTTTTTATGAACCTACTTAATTTTGCAAAAAAAAAAACATGAAACGTTTGGTCAGATTTTGCGATGAATGGGGATGTCTTTTTGTGTATTTTGCTTACTTTACGGTTAATTTGTTGTCGTATGGTCCGTTCGGAAATGCTTCTCAAGATCGTAAGCTGTGCTAAGGAATCTTATTTTTATTTTGGTCATTGTGACATCTTTTTATTATTTCTCTGTCTCCATGAACTGTACATATTTTTAAAAGATTACATGTAAGACTGAATATTTAATAGTAGCAATACGGGCATAGTATTAAAACTGGCTAAAAAGGTTATTCTGAACTTTTTCGGCGAGCTTCGACTTGGCTGCCTTCAATCTTCGCTTCTGCACATCACACACTAAACTACTAGCGGACTACTAACTGATAGCGGTTTGCTATCACCTTCTACCAAAAATATAACTAATAACCTACAGCAGATAGTGTAAAAAAAGCATTCTATAAAAGTTATAATAAAATTGAAAAACAATTTTATACTATAAAGACGGACTTACGTAACACAACTTCACAACACAACATCAACTATGACGTAAAAAAATAATGTTATAAACCAACTGATACAATAGAAAATGTAATAGAATATAGATTATGCCGACCGCTTAACTGATACGTTGTCTGAGGTAGCAGCGCGGTGCGGGAGGGGTGTGGACGTGACTCAAGAGCTCAGTGATTCGTCAACTTGTGACAACTATCACCCCTCCCGCACCGCGCAGCTACGTCAGGCAACGTTTCAGTTAAGCGGTCGACCTATAGACGAAGGTGCGATACTAAATATTTTTTTCCTAATGTGTAGTCTCACATAGAAAACTTACATACATACTTACACTCGAAAAACATAACCCTCCTTCTGCTACAGTCGGGTAAAAAGAAGGCGAATGTTAAAGAATTAAGTAGGTGGGTACTCTCGGATATCAAACAAAAATTTAAGCTTGTTATAATGCGTCTTTACCCGAAAATAGTTATTAAAGTCTAACTAACAAACCTATCTGGCGAAATTTGGGTGTCCTATGGGTACACCTCTGCCTAACCTTTAGGGGAGACTAGGCGTGATGTTATTTTATGTAAGTCTCCATCAAAGTGGCGACAAGGACGGTTTTGATGAGATATGCTGGCTTATTAGTGTGCTACACAAGGAAACACTGGATTCAATTTTGGCTTTTTAACTCTTTGAAACCTCTATTATTACTATCAATAATTAATCAACACAGGCAACAACTAGGTACCACTTACGTTTCTTTCTTCAACTCTTCGTTCATTTGGAGAAACATCGACGTAACTGCTTCTTTTTTTTACGACCTATATTTTCGTAACTTAAATACACTTTCTAAGTACTTTGGCATATTTAAATTTTTGGGAAAAAATACGTTTACGTCGATTTTTCCCCAAATTAACGTCTTGTCTGAACTCCTGACTTCTTAGAGCGACCCTTGCGTATCTACTCGTCGTGACGTAGGTATTATACTTACTTACACAACGCGAAATTATCTTCCATCGCGAAGCTATGAAGTGTTAGAGCATCAGAACTCCGAGATAAAACTTACGTAGGCTCAAATTTTCCACACTGAGTTACCGTGCAGAAGATACAGACTGCTCTGAGAGCCACTCTTCCTGAAAAAAGTAATGAATGAACGAGATGCGTATGAAGTACCTATGTAAGTAAACAAGCAGTGGTCATCGCGTGACCATAATATGAACCTTGATGAGTGATCAATGATTGCAGTTATCTGCATTGGCAGCAGGGTACAGGAAAAATTTGTTTTAAGTCAAGCTCTAAAACGGTTATGCCGAACGATATTCGTCGCAACACGAATGCAGGATCAAATTAGGTACCTACAAAAGTCCAGCATTGTGGACAAAAATATCGCCGCACCATCGTGTCATCCAGAAATGTAAGATTATTGAATGAAATTAAACCCTCCCTCATAGATTGCTGCAAAGGTGTGAAGAGTTCTAGTTATCTCCCGTCACCATGCATGAATGAGGTTATCGTAACAGTACGGATTCGAATGAAGTTAAAATTCCGTGGGTCTACTCTTGTCATGGTGCTTTGATAGTCTGATCCTTCATGTTCCTAGGTACTGCAGAGAACTACTGCTACTATCATTGTTCCAGGGATACAGGTGCACATGCTTGTAACAAACAGTGATTTTAAGAACGTTTAAAATCCTGGATTTTTCCTAGATTTAATCATTTGCTTCTAAGACAACGTTGCTAGTAAAACGGAGATTCTAACACCGTTCTTAGCATTTGCTGTACGCGGTGTCCACGTTAGCTGACAGTACCATAGCCGTAAAAATATGACAGATCTGCTTTGCCGACATCCCGGGATCCAGGAGATTTTCTTTAGAGGCAGGCCATATGTGAGGTATTTTCAACATAGTTGGGAAAAGGCTAGGCAGAAGGCAGATGATGATGTGAGGTATTTACTGGGCTCCTGCATAGACTGCATTGTTTCTAAGCTTTTAATTTATTTCCGGAATATTAATTGGTCTACACCCAAAATATCGCTGTATAATTAAGATTTTTGGATTGAAGAGTTTTAGGTTAAATCGTAGGGCCCATTGGCACCATTACTAGAGGATTCGACAGTAATCGTGCAGACAGGTGCATAAGGTATTAACGTGCATAATGCATTTCTTTACCATTGACATACCTAGATAATAAAATACAAGAGAAGTTGCTTTTAGGACAAAGCTTTTGAATAAGAAGGGCTGACAGGGTATTACATTTTGAAGGACAGTTTTTAATAATAACGGCTTACGACCTAATGCACTGACTTGCCAAAAATGAAAATAATTACGTTGCTAATTTGGAATTTAGCCGTATCTTCATTTATGTTATTTTTAAGCCTTACCTATTAGGAAATTTATTTTTTCGTGGCGTAGGTACTTACTCTCGGTGAGCTTGACATTATTTTAATCGTGGACGACATAATAATACAGTATTATATCTGCGCATGTATTATTTGTGCTAAAAAAAACTCCCTAAATAGGTAGGTAGGCCTAATGTCAATTACAAATAGGATAGCAACCGAGTTGGTCAAAGGAATGACTTACGTTATCGAACCTGAATTTCGAGCTTAGATTTATCTTCAAATTCAATATAACATTCAATAGATTCGACCTGCGAGCAGCGAGACAGAGGCGCCGCTAATGAATTTATTTACTTACTGCTTCATCTACCGACATCAGTATCTAATATCTAGGTACATCTTTTAAATACCTTTTTCATGCATACTCGAGGGGATCTCTTTACCTAATATAATCTTATCGGTTTTCATTCTCACCCAAGGTAAAAAAATAATCATCAATTCAGTTGAGGAATGCTGGAGATATATAACAAAAATAAACCGTCTGATTTTTGATAATCTCCTTCTTTTTTAGAAGTCTGTTAACAAAACAAAAAATCTTGCGCGTGATTCTATGTTCTCACTTTACTTGAAGGTAAGGTGCCAATGTTATCTTGGTGTCTTTGATGATAATTAATTACATACATTCGACCTCGTTATTGCTTTACCACGTTATGGTTGAATTTCGCTTGCATGTCATAAAAACGTCAAAGTCTATTTTGGTTATAATGGGAAAGGGGAAGCGCTAGTGTAGCCTCATTTTAACAACCGCACGGACCGCGCGCGCGGTTCCATTGGGATGATTGGGGTCATGCGCTTGGTAATTAAAAAACGTTTGTTTGGGAAACTTGTTTGTTATGATTCGTACAATCATTGTACGAATCGTAGTGACTGATATTGAAACATCTGAGGGGCAATTCTGGTAATTTTAAGAACGTTCACAGTCTGATCTCAGTCTCAATCTGTCAAAAATACCTCAAATTTCAGTACATTTTGACAAGTGTTTGACATTTGTTTGTCGCTGAGATGAGACGGTGACTAGATTTTGAACGTTTTAAATTACGAGAATTGGCCTTCAGATTGTACTTACTACAATCAGGTGTTTAAGTATCAGTCACTAATTACCAGTCACCCTATATTATCTTATTGAATGACTATTTTCATGAAATATCGCAAAAAAAAAACGTAAGAAGATTTGAATTTCGCGGGCTATACTGACGCTACCCCCTTAAGACCAATGTGCCAGATAGCTTCAACCTTACTCGAGTTTCAATTAAACTGGGAAATTTAAGTGGCAATTATGAGGTCGCGTAGGTATACCTACTTTAATGTAAGATACTTGATCCGTGTTTCTATAATACATCAGTCAGTTACTCTGATTCAAACTTTGATTGCTATCCAACCTAGCATCGGTACCTGTCAATGGCATGCTTTATTTTTGTAGCTAACAACTACACAGCTCGGCGGCAGCGGCGTCAATCTAAGTAGGACTGTTTTTTAAGCAACTACTATAATCAGACTTTAATTAGTTGCAGTAAAATTACACTTCTTAATAACTCATTTCGGACTGCGTTTAGAGATATGCATGTCAAATAAGTCGTTTGTTACAATATTCTGTAAGTACTAGAAAAACAAGATTAGGTTGATGGCCGCGAAAAAACAAAAAGACTCCAATTTCAGTCATATAAGTAACACATAAGCTGTCATTTTACTGCAGCTAATTAAAAGTCGGATTATAGAGTAAAAATCTAAGTGCTTGACCAGACTGGCAGCGCGGGCGCGGCGCGGCATACTCCAACATAAGAACTTCATTTGAGTGTCCATGCTCCATAGTGCGCACGCGGGCGAGTTGAGCTTTGCGGGTAGCGCGCGGGCGACTCACGCGATAGCTCGTTCATACAAATGCCCGCAGTCAGTGCGCGGATGGCCTGCGCGAGGACCGGGGCTCTCAAACTAGTTCGAGGTTTTTTCTGGTAAAAATAAGTCTTCTTCATCCATATTATATTTTGACAAACACTCAGAACGAACCCGCGCTCCACTGAGGACAGGCAGATGGCGCGCGTTCCCGCACCCGCGCCGCTCCCCGCCCCGCGCTGCCATTCTGGCCAAGCACTCGGTCTTAAGTTTTTATATACTTACGTATATCTTTACACGATTCGTCCAAAATTTAACTACAATTTTACAAATAATATTTGCGGAATTTTGTTAGATATGGATGGAACCAACCAGCGGGGTAATTGCTTAGCACACTAACAACGGCAATGCCATTTCAGCAGTTAACAATCTTTGCGTTACTCAAATTGTTGAGCAGAAAATTTTTTCACACATAAAGTATGATTAAAAGCGTCTTACGCAATTAGGGTGCTGCTGATCCAAAAGAATAGGCAAGTTCTCGCAGTCACTAAGCGTGGTCATTAATGACTTTTTCTTTAGCACAAAAACGATAGGTATGCCAAATAATTGTACCCAAGAACTTAACCCCTAAGGGCTCTAGCTCACCGGGATTACCCAGCACACACACACACACGGCACAACCAGTGCGCCTTGCCAACACAATAAAAAGAGCTCTTGGGTGTAATCATCATAGACTGCGCTGCCAGGGCGTCTGGTGAGGTAGTTGGGCTAGAGTAATCACCGTTTGTTTCCGTTCAGTTACACCATGCTGTATTACACTGTTACCATGGGAGAAAATATCCCGACAAGATAGCCCGAATTCGAATAACTCGGAACAGCCCGAAAAAATGAGTTCAGGGCTGGGTTTGAAGTTCTGAGAGCCTGTTCATTAGAGCGGAGAGGAGTGTATTATCCTGCTTAATGTTTTCCAGCTCTGCATTTCTCCGCTCCTGCATTTCTCCACTCCATAGCTCACTCGCCAAAACCAATGGTTTTGGGCTAGAATTATTTGGGATATCTACCGTTTTGTGGTTTCAAGTTTGGATATGGTGTAGTATTAGACAGCGGAACCATTTCGTAAAGAATGTACTTGACGTAGAAACTAGTATTTAAGAGCTGTTGCATACTGTGACTTTTTGCAGTAATCAAAGCCCCAGATTTACGCCTAGGCACACAAGGCACGGGCCCCAAAGCTACCCCGATCAGGTTGCTTGCCTGCCTGACGGCAAGCGGGCAAAACTGGATAGCAAATGGCCCGCGCTTTGGGGGAAGGACTCATATAATGGTACCTATTGTACCTGCAGGAAACTGCAGAGAAATGCACTGCAAAGAAATCTGATCTTTCCGAGGTGTGCATTATCTTAGTTTCTCTTATTTCTTCAGATTTTCCGTATAAGTCTACAAAGCAATTCTTAGTTCTATATTAAATTGTCAAAAGAAATCTAAACTCTCTGAGGCGAGGTGCTAAAAATCTTCGATCTTGTGTCGCTATTGCATCTTAGTTAAGTCCTCTTTATTCACAAACTTTCTTGTGTCGATAAAGTGAATAATAAAATAAAGCCCAACTTATCCTGAGGTGCTAAAATTTTCGAGATAACATTTTTCGCATAGCTGGGCACCCACCAGCTTTCGAAAAATCAATTATGTCGGTATTTACTAAAACACTGTTGTTTGAAAAAAAAAATAAGTTGGTTCAAGTAGGTAACTTCAGTGTTAAGGAATACGAGGAAAAGAACGTCTTTGTTTAGAAACGTCGATTTATGACGACGACGATATTATTTGCAAAATTTCTAAAATGACTAGGGGTCTAAAATGTCAAGTGCCTAAGGACCCTGAATCTCGTCCGGGCCGGAGCACTGCACTGCGATATTGTTATTCCGATCGAATCCAATACCTAGTGGAAAAGACCGGTTCTTTAATTAGCGGAAGCTCTGATCTGTAGACCACACAGAAATTGGCGACACCGCTTGCAGCAAGCAAGGTGAAATCTCTAGCTACTGAAGCTATGGTTTTCTAAGATTGCGGTGGCGCCACATAGGTCCGCAATCTACCGTGAACCGTCGAATGCTGTCACTCAAACGCTATGTAAAAAAGTAAGTGGGTGTTTCCTTAGTGAGCGTTTTTTGACACCGGAAAGTCAAACCCCGGTGCCATCATTTTCATGTCGACCGGAATATGGCGTCCATCGCTCTTCTAGGAAATCACAGCTACGCCGCAAGAAGTCGCTATTATGTCACTGTAAACACCCCTGTATGAAGGTAAGCCTTGGGATAACGTTAATATTTATAAGTAGTGTTTAAGTACCTCACGTGAATTGGTGTCTATGTCATATTTCGTCATCGTCGTATGATTCGTTTTTTATTTTACCCTTATTTCCGGGGTTCTTCAGTCCAAATTATTTTTTATTTGGTAACATTAGCAAGTTCAATTAATATTTTATTGAATATATCTAGTCTTACTTACCTACGTTCCTATCGTTTTAGACATGACCGGATAAAGAATGGATGCTGTAGGTACAGTCACTAGCATAATATATTACTGTGGACAGCTCGGCAATAATATCTGATTTCATGATTCATCCATTTATATCTGTCGTCAAAATGAGGGCAAATATTATAACCATGTGATCAATAAATATGTCACACCGAAGGAACATTAAAGTTATCTGACGAGACAAGTGACGCTTACATCATAGACTTAAAAAAAAGATGGACTCCGCGCCACGCATATCGAAAGTGAAGCATCTGACAGCTCACTTCACCTATGTTTTCACGGCGCGATTTTGACAGAATAGATCGGCTGTTCATCATGTTTTCGGTGCTTATAGATTCACAGCAGCAGTTCTTCGGCATTGATCATTTGTCAGATATCAATTTGGTGGTGAAACTTCGAACGCAGTAGAGAAACGCTACCGTGTTAAACTGATGCTATTACTAGGTATTTTAAATTAAACTAAATACCTAAGTGGCCTACCGTCTACGGATTCCAGTTACTTAACGGCGAAAGATCACGCCATTGACACCGGATTTGTTATTTGTCGGATCGCATATCGAATTAGCATTTGTCACTGCTACTTAGCCTGTAGGTCTAACTACCCGCATATCTTTACAGTTTGTCGCTGGTCCGCCAAGCATTTCGTTAGGTATGTCTCCACTAGGTCAGCGGGGTAATCGCGTAACACTTTCAGTAGCAATGGCTTTTATTTTGACAGCTTAATAACATTCATTGCGTTATTTTCGTTGTTGAGCAGACAAATTATTCGAACTTATGAATCAATGGATTAGCAATGTCTTTCAAAATAATTTATAATGATTGATGGTGTGTTACTTACCTACGCAAAATAATTAGAATCGTGTAACCTAACCTCCAATGGTCGGAACTAGTTCGGTATACTTACATTATTGCCAATAAGAAGATACACGATGTTTCGTTTAGAGCTTGCCGCGAGAATGACAGCCGACTGGTTATAGTTTATACCTTAGTTTATTTTCGCCATGATAATAAAACGAAATCTTTTCATAATGAATGTTGTTCAACTCTCGAAATGAAAGCCATTCCTAATGTTACCGTTCTATGACCCCGCGAGAGCGGTGACCACTTTTCATCAGGGCTGTCGGAGCGCCGATTTGTTGCGGCCGCTACAAATAACACAACTACACATGATATACCTAATTTCGTTTTATGATGGCGCTGATTACAATGCAACAAGAATATTACCTAGCAACAATTTGTATTTATTCAAAATTTTAAAATATAAAATCCAACTTCACATGAGACTCATCATCTGCCTAGCCTTTTCCCAACTATGTTGGGGTCGGCTTCCAGTCTAACCGGATGCAGCTGAATACCAGTATTTTACATGGAGCGACTGCCTATCTGACCTCCACAACCCAGTTACTGGGTAATACGATACCCCTTGGTAAGACTGGTTGTCAGAATTTCGGGCTTCTGACGACCCGTAACGACTGTCAAAGATCTACGAATGACAGCCGGGACCAACGGCTTAACGTGCTTTCCGAGGCACGGAGGGGTCTCGTTATGAAAAGATGGTCACCCATCCACAGACCAACCGCGGCAAGCGTAGCTTAACCTGATCGATCGACCTGTGCGGCTGCTATTATTTAGCCCAGCATTAATTAAGTATCAACTTACCATGAAATGGCAATAGATAGCATTGCCTCTCATTTTGACATCTTCGTTCGGGTTTGAAAAATTCGTCTCAGCCACCTAAATAACGCAATGAACTGTCAAAATGAAAGGCAATTTGCGATCGGTGGCCATTTTTTACTTTACTTACCTATCTTCTATCATACAAGGTGTAACTTAAATGGTGTTGAACCTGAAAAGAGGCCATTGTATTCATCATTACCAACAACTTTTACTATGGTACCAAAACTGAAATCGTGAAAAAAAATCAGCTGACATTTTTGTTCGCATAACTCGTCAAAATGTAGGGAACAGCTGTTTTTTTTTGCGATTTCGGGGTTGGTCTCATAGTAAAAGTTGCTCATAATGATGAGTACAATGGCATGTTTTCAGGTCCAACACCATTTACACCTGGTATAAATTACTAGTTTTTGCCGTGGCACTCGTATATTATCCAACAGGAACGTGATAATTCAGATCATAGTCTACCTGTATGCTAAGTTTCGTCAAAATCCGTTCAGCCATTAGGGCGTGAAAAGGTAACAGACAGACGAGAGTTACTTCGCATTTATAATATTAGTTTGGATGTGGATAGACAGCCCGAAGTGATGTGACTGAATGAATATTCTCATGTTAGTCAATTCCGTGTTTCGGCAGTAATGTGACAACAAAATTACAGGAAGCGGAGGGAGGGGTTTGCTTATCAGAGGTGAACACTTAAAAAACGCATCGCAGGCGAACGAAGGTTCGACTCGTAGACCGTATCTACTCATCATCATTATCATCATTTCAGCCGAAAGACGTCCACTGCTGGACAAAGGTCTCCCCCAAGCACCTCCACTTCGACCGGTTCTGCTCTTCTCGCATCCGTACCTATTAATAAATGGAAAAATATATTGTGTTTTCAAATTAATTATGATTCAAAAGTTAGATTTATGGTCCGCGCGGAACTAGTTGGCCGCGCCTTAGGTATGTTGAGCGGTGGCACGAAGGGGCGGGGGCGCATTACTCAGTACGTGCGTTGCGAACACCCGCCTCACCCCCAGCGGCCAACTAGTTCCGCGCAGATTATAGTTGAGGCACTAATAATTAATTAGCGTTGATAAAACTGATGTCAAGCATAAGCATTAACTGGACATCCGAAGGCCACAATTCTCGTAATTTAAAACGTTCAAAATCTAGTCGCAGTCTCATCTCGGCGACAAAAACTTGTCAAAATGTAGGGAAATTAGAGGCATTTTTGACAGATTGAGACTGGATCAGACTGTGAATGTTCTTAAAATTACGAGAATTACCCATCAGTTTTTACTGAAGGTCCCAGAATACTCCCTTGAGGAACCCCATAGTTTCGGCATTTATTCATTTATTCATTTCGGTGAATGCGGTGAAGCAATTTTGTTAGCGTGGGTAAACATGCCTCTGTAGTTTAGGGCGAAAGTTAGATAATTCAATAATAGGAAAATAAAGGTCTCGGAATAGGTAGGTACTCCCTGAGGCATCATAAATGTCTATTGTCGCTTACATAATTTTAAACATAGGTTGCGTTTTTTTTTTATAAAATCACTGAATATGTTTCGAGGAGGACCCCCGCGTAGGTATCCCTGGAATTCCCATTTGCTTTGCATCAAAGAAATTTACGAGGTCGAAAGTCTTTGACAGACCAAGGAATTTGCATGTGTCTTTCATTCATAATTTTATTGGACATAAGCGTGGCAAACAAAAAGCAATGGTTGACCTAGTGACCTTAGAGGGGTTCCGCATTGGACGGTTTTTTCAGTGAAGGCGTTGATGCCGATACTTCTCGATACAATAATAAACAAAATGGTCTGACGGGGAAATGTATACTAGGAAGGAAGAATAAATTGCGGGAAGCTTTTGGTCAACTGGCTGACGTACTTTGCTCTACGCAGCCGTTTATATGGCTTATCGAGTTTTACAAAAGTCCGGCTGCTACTCACACCTATGCAGCTGCTGACATTCTCTGGCTACCACCTCGATCTGCCTTAATTATTTAACGCCCAGTTAGTGTACATAAACTCGCTCCTTTTTTCCCCTACTAAAGAACGACGTGCTACGATCTTTACTCCTTGAATCGTCCACGTTCATAAATAATCTGTTTAAGTAGGTAATGACTTGTGGTCTCCCAAATATTGCCGTCATGGTGGTGTGCCTACGTTTCAGTGACTAACGTGAATCTACGCATACGCTGAACTTACGCTTAATTCCAAGCCATTCGAAAAATGCTTGAATATGGAGTTCCATTTCTATGTTATCAAATTTTATTATTGTGAGTTAGTGTCTCATGCGTGGTGCTTGGTAAACGTTTGAAGGTCTACTCAGCGACACTACAGAGTAGATGGTGGTTACATTTTGCCTATCACGATACCTACCACGAGCTCTTAACGCGATCCACTTTAGGACCTAAATTGAACTGTTCTTCTAATTCGTACCATGACGTCAGTTTAACGATTTAATTTAGGCCGTGCCATCTGGATACCTACCACGAGCTCTTAACGCTCATTCACTTTCAACGATCCAAATGCCGCTGAGCGTATTGGACGTCATGGTACGACTGTGAGCGATGCAGTTTAACACGTTGACTGCCAGGCAACAGACAATAGAAAATCCATTGTTCGCGGTCACCGGTGACCGCGTTGGCAGTCAATGCATTAAGAACTTTTTTTTTTTAAGGATTGGAATTCATCAAATGACCCCTCCCGCTCTGGGTGGAGCCGAAGGGAGTGTCAGACTTACTGACTAAAACCGGCTTACGGTTCAATATCACCTGCACGTCATGAAATGACAAGATCTATTCTCTGACAGAAAGTTTCAACCTTGTGAAGTTCTTAACCTGCTGGGAATTGTTGTCAAACGTGGTAACGTAATTACGAGGTTGACTATACAATGATAATGAAGCGTTAACGCACAGCAACGTAAATCCCGCGATATTGTATATGTAACATATTTTCTATCAGCTGTGCAACTTGATTCTAGCTTGAATGTTCTATTTAATAATAAAACGATTTAAGTAGGTACGTAAACTACACGCTGTTCCAAAACTTTTTAAGAACAAACAAAACTGCTCAGCGGGGTAATGAAACAAACGATCACAATCGCAATGCCTTTTATTTTGACAGTAAAGCTACGTTCATTGCGTTATAGTTACTGGACGTTGTTGAGCAGACGAACTTTTCAAATCTATAAAGCAAAGGATGTCGAAAGTAAGGGCCGGCATTGCCATCGATTGCCATTTTGTGTTTTATATAAGTACGCAATTACCTCGCTGGTTCAATTCTTAAGCAAAGGAAATTAGAAACACATTTATTTGTATTGAGAAGGTATTGTAACCCGCCACTTTTTCAAAAATGTTGTTTGAATAACATTATTAAATTGTAATTGAAAAATGTCGAAGTAATAAAAATTACCTTAAAAACATCTTTATCGTGATGAGAAATTAGGATTTAGGTAGGAATTCAAATAAATTAAATCACTCATTTTGTAAATGGCACTACAATTTGAAATTCACAGGTAGTCTGATCCGATTGTTTACATTTTCATCAAGTTGTTTTGAAACAGATTATGAGTACGCATAATTAGGTTCTATAGCCTCGTGTTAGAGTTATTCTTTATTTCTCAATAGAGTCCACTAATATTGTCCAACTCCTACGACGCATCATCATCGATGTTGGCGTTTCAACGTGACATCCTCTTACCTGTATGCTTCCTTTTCTTATATATTGAAAAGCACTCTAAAGTCATCCTCAATTTAGGTAAACGTTAGTCAACTTAGGACAGTTTAAATCGTAACAACCTATGAAAATGCACCAGACAAGGGTCGATTAATAATAATTCATACTAAGTGGGTGAGTAAGTTCGATACAAATAATTATGTCGTTGGTCGGATGTCAGCGTTTTCTATAATCGCTTACGTTGAGGCGTTACCGAATGTAGAAAGAGATTCGATAGGAAACGTTTGTAACTAGGCTAGGCCCTCTGCAGTTGTAGCCAGCTGTAATCGATTCCAGTTGCACCAGATCAACAGAGTTGCTGTTGATCTGGTGCAACTGGAAGCGATTACGTCATAAGTATTGTCGCCACGCACAATGGTTCAATTGAAGGACTAAGTGCGGAAACCAAACCCATAACATAGAACATAGAAGTGTTGTCGCTCTGCTAGAAATGTGCTCGTTCGCACGGGCGATTTTTTATCGTGCACTGGATTTTCAACGCACTGCCAATAGTTAAAATCTAACTGTGCATTTTTAACGCGCAAGGATGCGCTCTGTTGGATTCTCAATTCGCCGAGCATTGAGAAGCCAACCTAGCGCATCCAATATTGACAGTTGAAAATCCAGTGCGTGATAAAAAATAGCACGTGCGTACTTGTTATTCTGTTTATGCACCCTAAGGTGGATACGCGGAAACGTATGTTCGAGAATCCACCCTAAAACTATAAATTCCATTTATCTAACTAGGCCTTGGTTGGATTCTCAGACATGCATTTCTGCGTTTTACCTTAAGGTGGATAAACGGAATAACCCGTGTAATGTACTAGGGCTTACCAATTTGACGCAACGTGACTAGCGCGGGTGGTATGTGGGTAAAACTGACCTTCCATGGGCTCTTTAGAGCATCTAAAGTGGTAAAGTTGATATCATGTGTTTCACTCGATTGATTGTTCATTTTTGTTTCATTTTATTTCACGTTCACACGACAAAATTAGGAATGAACGTACATCTGCTCATTTTATTTCATTTTTCGATCATTCGAGAGGTGACTGAAAGATACGGAAATGGATCAGTTCACTAATAAATTCATTTTGTGTTGTGCTGTTGAATTAAAAGACAAAAATGAACAAAACGTCTTATTCTGCTAGCGTAAAATACTATGCCCGTAACCAACGCACAGAAGCCTTTTAAATGCGGCACTATAAAATATTACAATCCCACTGCTCTGTCGAAGCTTTTTCAATCAACCATCTCTTTCTTTAAGAGAAAAACTATCTATGGTTTCTCAAACGGTGGGTTTTCTAATAAGTAGAGTTATTAGGAATCCAAAAGTAGATCTCTTATAAAAAGGTTGCAAGCCACATCGGTTCTTTATCGGAGAGTCTGGTGGAATTGCACAACTCAATTGCAAAGTCCACTAGACGTAGGGTTCTACAGTGTTACACCGCACAAAACGCTTTGGTAAAACTTATTGGGCGTACCTACTGCCAATGAAAACAAAATAATAACTATATATAGAAGAGACACTCACGTCCCGTCCACCGTCGTCCCCCCCCCCCCCCAAACGCAGCAGTATGCCCAGCAGTTAGTTCTGCCGCGCCGTCATTGGCTTAGCGTGTGAACAGGCCGGTTAATTGGATTGAGCTGTCGGGGGGGAACGCCGGAGTCTAACAAATTCTACAAAAATCGTTTGTTGAAATTGATCTGAGTACTTATGAAAGTCAAAATTACATAAGAGCCCCCAAAACATTCCCTTCACCACTTCCTGCACCCTAATTGCGTATCCCACTATCAATCTCAATCTGAATCCTTTCGAATGATTTGCTAATCCATTGCTTCACATGTTCGAAAGATGTATCTGCTTAGCAACGTAAATAACGCAATGAATGTTGTTGAACTGTCAAAATTGAAGCCATTGCTACTGATACAGTGTGCTACGCAATCCCCCGCTGGTGTTTTACCTGGGATGAAGATATGGCGCCACAAAATCCCCAGCAACGGCCGTGACAGAAACAAATTACAACCTGTGTGAATTTTCAAGTCTCGACTTAATAACTGGGTACTTCTGCAACCATCGTCGGCTGAATCATCGGTTACCATAAGGTGATATCTCACCTTATTCACTACCTTTACCTGTTTTCTAACGCGAATTTGACATTATAGGAAATAAACTTTGATTGATGAATTTGACATTTTTAACTTCTTGGGGAGGAAAGTTGGGTCGTTTAACAGTTGAAATTTTTCTTCTCAACATTTTTTTTTTTGCTTTTTTACCACTGCGATGGTAATGAAACATGGTGAATTTCCGCTATACGATTGAGGAAAACAAAACAACAAAAAAAAAGTTATTGGAAGGAAAATGGTTAGATTTTTAGGTATTTACCTACTTATGTAGTAGGTAGGTATAAAATGTCCAAACTCACTATTCCTAACCTGAAAGTATGAAGATGCAGGCACGTCGTATACGTTAACGTAGGCTTTATGCTATTTTATAACAAACATCTAGGTGGCAGAGGTACGCGAATAAGTTCGCTGTTCAATAGGTACAAAACCCAGATGAAAAAAAATAGCTTGAATTCAAATTGTCCAAACCAAATCTTTTCAAAGAATTCACCTGCCTGCTTTTGTCAAAAACAAACGGTTTAACACCCAGTTCCCACAACATAGAATACTCTTTATTATGTACCTACACCATAATTATTTACAGACATAATAAATATATAAATTTTACAAAGGACGACACAATGTGCGATCTTATCGCTAATAGATTATTTTAAAGACAACCTTTGGATGGATTACCTATATATTAACTGCTGACATACCTAAACCTAGCTATCGCAGCGACACCTAGGTAGCACATGCTGTAACAAAAACAACCTGCTGCTACTTCATCATCATTTCAGCCGAAAGACGTCCACTGCTGAACCTAGGCTTCTCCCTCAAGCGTCGCCAAATCGACTGGTCCTGTGCTTCTCGCATGCAGCGGATTCCGCGACCTTCGCCGTTGTTACTTAGTGTTAAACAAAACCTTCGACATTAGGTCTTACTTATCAGTATTCCGTAGGAAAGCCTTCTCTAAATGTACAACAATCACAAGTTACGTAAAGATTGCTGAAAAGTAAGGTACAGTCGGCAACGAAAGTCCATTTACACTCTCACTTTTACATAGCATCAAAATTTACATAAAATGGAATGTATATAATGTAAAGATATTAAGGAAATAATGAAAGCAATTAATATTTTTAAAATTTTGTCATTTTATCCGACATCTTTCCTTGACGTTTTACTCAAAACACCACATTAAGAAACATAAAAGACAAACAATTAAGGTGAAAACGCCAGGGTAACCCGCGAAATTAAATTTTTTTGACGTTTTTTGCAATTTGCTGGCCAGTACTAAGTTTTACGTTGATTAAAATATGATTCGCGGCCGTACCAAATATGTAGGTATTTATAGAATTATAATCATTAAATTCATCAACAAAACTCTTTAAGACCAAGTAATCCTACCGAATGACTATTTCATGAAATCTTGACATTTTAGGATTGCACTAACATATCAAGTTGTATTACTAATTGTAATGATTATAATTCTGTAAATACATATTTGTTACGGCCGCGAATCATATTTTAATCAACGTACAACTTAATACTGTCCAGCAAATTGCAAAAAACGTAAGAAAATTTGAATTTCGCGGGCTACCTTAGCGCTTCCCCCTTAAAACTAAAGTACAGACATAGACACACACAGCCAGCACGTCAAGCTAGGTACCCAAAACTGTCAAATTTTCCCAATCAACTTTGAACATATGCTTTAGCGATAAAGTATTGGCCTTTAATTTATGCTAACATTTAAAATAATTTATGTACAGAGGCCAGCACATCAAGCTACCCCAATCTGTCAAATTTTCTTTGATAGATTTACAACTTTACCACAAAGGAATAAGGTTCATATTCAATTGGGAAATTTTGACAGATTGGGGTAGGTTGATGTGCTGGCCCCTGTACATTTAAGTATATGAAAAAATAAGCAAAAAATTCGCCCGCATCGCTGTCAACAGGAACAGTGCCCAAAAGGCTGGCAGCATTACCACGTTGTATGGCGATGCTAATTCTTTAATAATAATTCTCTTATTCTAATGCGATAAAGTTGAAAATCTATTAAATAAATTTGACAGATTGTAGTAGCTTGATGTGTAAGCGTCTCTGTACAATGGACGGTCTCATCATTTAATGGCAATAATGAACAGTTAGAAACTGAAGTGTAATGTTATTCTAATGTCGTCGCTGACCGTAATCACTGTTCGACCGCGAAGGCTTATCTCATGTCCACCTTCTCATTGCAGTCCACTGCACAGTCCAGCCAGGAATGTTTTATTGTAAAAAACACTGAATAAAGCTGCCCCCACTAAGATTTTCAGTGTTTAGTAACCTTATGAATTAGATCATCTATGCCCACTAACTGGGTTGTGGAGGTCAGATAGGCAGTCGCTCCATGCAAAATATTGGTAATCAGCTTCATCTAATTTGACTTGAAGCCAACCCCAACATAGTTTGATAAAGGCTAGGCAGATGGCTTAGCCTTTATCAAACTATGTTGGGGTTGGGTTCATGACTTAAGAGTTCTATCATTAAGCTCAGTGGCGTGTGTTTTACATAAAATGCTATTTTGAACTCTATTTTAGTTGTGATTAAGTTCATTATCAATGAACGAGCATTTAGCTGCTTAATGTGCGCTGACCCTTTAAGGCCCCGTTCACACTACCAAAGTTGCTGACCTGACAGTAGACAGGTCAGTGGCATAGCTAGTACTAAAGGGCCCCTGTATCAAAGTTTAGGGATAAATAAAATAGCAGTTTGAGTCGGGAGGTTAGGCGGCGATTGTGACTTTACTAATACAATGCAAGAGCGATCGAAGTGAGCTAGAAAATTGAAGCATCTAGTCTAGACTGGTACGATAAGATTTCATTGAAAAGCGAGCAAAGCGTGCAAAAAAATTGGAGCATTTTGGACAGGAAGTGGACTTCACCTTAAGTTTTAATTTTAATAATTAGAAGAATGCAAGACCAAGCGAAGCAAGCTGGAAATTGGAGCATCCTGGCTCAGATAGGTTAGATATTCTGTGTGATTTTACTAAATGATTCAAGAGTAAGAGTTTGGAGAATAGGACCGTGCCTGAAGCCTTCGTAATTTTCATATTTTCATTACATATCCATTATCCTTTTGACCGCCACACGTCAAAAAATCAAAAACGTGCCCTCGGCGTCAAAGTCTGTGTGTCGAATCTTGGCGTGCTGGGCACATTTTGGTTTGTCATCTAAACATGCCTGTGGCGGTCAAAATGTATTCTTTCTCTTTTCTTTTAAGAATTTAAGGTTTTGGATAATATTTATACCTACACATGGTGGGGGCCCCTTATAAATGAAACGGCGGTATTTTCGCCCCCCTGAGACAGCTACTGCTTCTGTATACTCGCATGGCTCGGCTCGCATCGAGAGGTCACACGATGAGAGCACATAAAAATACCGACAAGTAGCTGTGGCTGGCGGCTGCTAGACACTAATGGCTACTTTACACAGTGCGAGCTAGCGTACGAGTCAGTCTGCCGATTAACTGCACTGCAGTAACTCGCACTCTTTGGACGTAACTTACCAGTAACTCGTAGGTGCGAGTTGGACAGTAGCTCGCATCCGAGTTACTTCAACATTTTTTGTTTTCACTCGCCTGTTCGTCCGGCAGCAACTCACACATGACAGTAGCTCGGTCATCACTCGAATCGTTTGGACGCGTTTGGCAGTATCTCGCCAGTGCCAGCCGGACAGCATCAGAACAGTTGTGAGCGGAACCTGTTTTTTTTTCGTACGAGCGTCTATCGAATGACTCTTTTTTTAAGTTTTTTATAGGCATTTTCCAATTCTCGACATAATATTGTTGTCATAGACCTTATTACCGTTTTTTTTTATTAAAACACGTTCACTCGACATCGCTACAACTCTCAAGACTGGGCAGCATCTACTATGTATCGTGTAGACAGCAAAGGCGAGCCGAGCTACTGGCGTACAAGTAGACAAGCCGAGTAGCTGTCTACTGGCTAGGCAGCAGCTCGCACTTCGTGTCGTATGAAACACTGTATTGTACATTATTAAATACTTAATTTTAATTAAGTATAATTCATCGTAACGTCTATTTGTCAGTTATTGCGCTTATATCTAACTTGAGAACCATTAGGTACAACGAGTGACTTGATAGGTATATCCATGTCATGCATGACTAAAAAGGCTAGGCGCGTTTGTTGCGGGTATCATAAACTTCGCTAAGTAGTTGGTAGACACGGCTACACATCAAGCTATACATTTCCAGTTTTATCTGACCTCGCATTGTATAGGTTTTTCGTACAATCAGAAATCAGCTTATACTGGTTATGTACCTATAGCTAGATGTGTAGCCGTGTGTACAAACATAAATCATCACACCCATATTCCACGACGGGGTACATAACAGAGGTGAATTGAATACATCCACCTTTCGGTCAGTTAGGTTGTAGGAATGGAGCGAGGCTATCTGCTATTAACCGAGCACAAATCCTGATTCCGGGCTGTTACTAAGAAATTCCGGAAAGACCCAATGCCTAACCGTTTGACCTACGGAGTCGGACCTAGGCACGCTCACTTAGCAGTCGCGCTAGGTACCAGTTTACCATAAAGGCCCTGTAAGAGAACGAGACAGTTAGTAGGTAGGCAGGTACAGTCAGTAACAAGTACGATAACACACAATCGTCATCACGTATAACTGTATAATTAATGAATACAAAATAATGTAAAACATTTTAAAAGGGTAACTTTGGAGTTTCCTGGCCGTTCTTCTCTATACGGAACTAGGAACCTTTGGGAAATGGCAACTAGAATCAATTCTATTTGTTCTTGTAAATTTTTGACGTTCAAAAGTGCCTTTTTTGTGGCTAATTGAAATAAAGATTCGATTTTGACTTTAATTCCAACTAGCTGAAGGAAAAATGTTACGGATCGTTTATCACCCAGAAAAGAAACGTATTTTTTTTATAAAAAATATAGGTACGACAATTTTATATTGTGTTGGTGTTACCAATTTTTACCTACTTCTTATAATATCCTTAACTCACAGTTAGGTTTTTTAGAATAAATATTGGTCTAATGAACAGCCTTAAGGTAATCTAAGCTAACAAAATACAACTTACGGATTGAGGCAACGTTTCACGAGTCACGAGACTTGAGACACCGAGAGAACCAGATAAAAACATTAACTTTCAAATAGGAATTTAGCAGTATGCTATTGTCATTTCATAAACAGAGTACCTACCTATGTAGGTCTAGCGACTAGATCTACATAGGTACCTACCTATTACTTTTTGTTTAGCTGGACTGTTTTACGGTATGAGTCATACCGTAAAACAGTCCAGCAAAACAAAAACAGGAGAAATTTTCTTTGCAATTTTTTTAAAGCTTAATAATAATTCGGTAGCACATCAATTGAACCATTACTGCAATATGACGTACTATATAGGTAGTTATATCGTTTGTCTCAACTTGTGCTTAACCAGTGTATCTGCTTAGGTACTGTATAACCTGGATAATATGTAACCTATATCACGTTTCGGATTTTGCTACGTACAGACCGGTAGATAGATACGTAAGTACCTACCTACCAGTCTGGGTGAAATATAAAACAGCGTTAGCTATAGAGATCAAAGTTTTACAGACAGAAACCATTTATTATTAATATCCTCTAAAATCTGTTTTATTAAATGCTCGCCATTGTTATTGTTACAGTACGGACGAAGACGCGCGGCAAGCGATGATGCTGGACGGCGGTAAGATCAAAGAGATCCAGGTGAAGCTGTTACTCAGCTCCCGCTCAGAAATGCATAAGGTGATCGAGGCGGCGCGGCAGAGCGTCCCCCTGCTTCTGGCTGCGGCCGCGCCGACGCCTGCCCCCGCCCCCGTGGCCGTGCCCCCGGCCGCTCCCGTGCCTACGCCTGCCACTATACCGCCTCTTCAACAACCTCTTAGCATCTCCGGCCTCAACCCATTCTCCACCGCTCTAGGTAACAATCCCCTCTCAGGCTTCGGCATCCCTGGGATCGGTAATCCCCAAGAAATTCCACAACCTGCCGTCATTGAACCACCCGCACCTCTAGTCAGCCCAACGTCTAATAACACTCCTAACGTTGACGAGGACAAAGATGATGACAAGTTAGAACGAAAGCGCAGCAAGGAGAAGGACAGGCGGCGCTCCCGAACACGCTCCAGGTCTCGCGAAAGAGATAGGAAAGATCGCAAGAGAGACCGCCGCGACAGGTCTCGCTCCCGCGATAGACGCCGTCGCGACCGTAGCCGCAGTCGAGACCGACGCGACCGCAAGCGAGACAGGAAAGACCGCAGCAGATCCCGCGAGCGGTCACCATCGCGTCGATCGCGCGACCGCAGAAACAATGACCACAGAACTCCTGAAGGCTCCCAGGAAAAGTCGATCGTTAATCTGGATGGGCCTCATATGCTCGGTCAACCACCATTTGGAAATGTAAAGAACCCAAACATGGTAATGCCTCCGCAGATGATTCCTCCAAACAACATTATACAAAACAACCCCTTAGGCCGCGACTCACCGATGACCCGCTTCAACGATCCCTCCATGGCCGACGCATTTACCAAACTACAGGAGCTCGGCAAAAAGCGTAACCCTAATGCATTCCAGGGTGAACAGAATGGTGGAAGAATGCCGAGTCCTTCAATGCGCGGTGGTATGGGCCGCGGCGGAGGCAGCTTCCGGCGGGACGGACGTCAAAGTCGTTTCGCTGACGCTGATCAACAACGAGACTGCAGCGTCGCTATCAGGAACGCACCGAACCATACTAGTTACGGCGACGTCCGACGCTTCTTTCCATTTTTGATCGACAAACACGGTATCAAAATGATTAATGATGCTACGGGACGTCGTACAGGAAATATCTTTGTGAGGTTCTGTGACCCTCGCTCGAAGCAACTAGCGTTGCAAAACAAGAACAACGAGTTGAAGGGCGCTCAAGTAATCGTAGAAGGGCTAGATGATGAAACTTATGAGGCAGCGGTAGACTCATTCCTTCCGTACCGCCAAGATAATGATGAAGAAGATCTGGCTGCGCCTGCCCCTCCAGATATACGACGTGAAAACATGCGCTTCAATGTGCTTAAATTAACAGAACTACCACACTTCGTCAAAGAACATGATATAATAAAAGCTTTCAGCGAATTTTCTCTGCTCTCTATTATTGTGAACGACTGTCGTATGACTAGAACTAAAATTGCCTACGTGCAATTCGTAAAACCCGAAGATGCAAAACTAGCACTAGACAGAAAAGAAAGATACATTTTTGGGAGAAGGCAGCCAACAATGATTCCTGTTACAGAAGAAGAGTATGATAAGGAGAAACAGAAGAGTCAGGGTCAGCAGCCACAGGAGCCGCCGAGTAAACCGCCGCAGAAGGAGAGTCCTCCGCCTGACGTAGCGCCGCCGCGGGACCCGCGCCAAAGGCGGCAGTTCGAAAACGGACCGGGAGGACCTAAAGGAGGGCCGCCGATGCAAGCGCAACCCCAAGGGACACCTTTTTTCACGCCCCCATTTGCGCAGCAACAAGGCTTCCCAGGACAGTTTCCCGGTCCACAGTTTGGAGGATTTCCAGGCTCCGGTCCGATGGATCCCCGGACAGCTGCTTCAAACTGGGTAAACCGACAGCAATTTTCTAACCAAATAGATCAGATCTCTAAGCCCCAAAATAACGCCATCCCAATCGACATTGAAGACGAACCTCTCGACTGCGTTCTGATGAAAGGTCTACCTAGAGATGCAACCGACAGATCCATCGTCACCTTCTTGTCAGACACGAACGCAGTGCCCGCTCGAATACATCTAATGCTGGATACGAACGGAATGCCGTCCGGAGACTGCTTCTGTGAATTTAGATCTCCACAGGAAGCGAGGTTGGCGACCACTAAACACGGACAAAATCTTGAGGGCTGTCGTGTTACTGTAGACTTGGTGCCGCGCAGTGTTGTTGAAGAAGCTTTAGAAGGACCTAAGCAGCCTGAAATACGGGAAGGAATGCTGGGTAACATTTCTCAACAGCAGCCGCAATTCTTTGAGCCAATGCAAGGCGGGCGGGGAGGAGGGTTCCGCGGTGGGTTCCGAGGGCGCGGCGGTGGAGGCGGTGGCTTCGACAGAGGAGGCTTTGATCGAGGCGGTTTCAACCGCGGCGGCTTTGACTCGGGACGAGGTAATTTTAGAGGGCGGGGCGGATTCAACGAGAGAGGTCGCGGGTTCGATCGAGGTCGTGGTGGGGGTCGCGGAAGAGGCTTCGGTCGGGGCGGCGGGGGCGGGGGCGGGGGCTTCGACAACGGTCGCATGGAGGAAGACCACGACCCCGCTCTCGACGACTTTGGAGCTCCCGGTTGCGTAGTGTCCATAGAGAATGTGCCGTTCCGCGCTTCTATAGATGACATCATGGACTTCTTCTCAGACTTCGAACTGAGTCAGGACGATGTGATCAGGCGGTACAACGAGCGCGGACAGCCGACCGGCGATGCTCGAGTCGCGTTCCGCACGCCGTTCGACGCACAGCGCGCTGTCAAGACGCGCCACATGGACGTGATCCAAGACAGACGGGTCAGTTTGTGTATTCTATAGTATAAAGCCAGGAGCCGATCCGGCTCCGAATCGGACTAGTTTCTATCAGTGTAAATATAACTCATTCGAGTTTCAAGTGTGAGAACTGCCCACCCTAATAATGGGTTTATGGTATTTTAACATTCGTTCGTTTATCCTTGCAAAATAATTGCATATCTGTAGCGACGTAAAGGACATTTGTATAATTGTCTAGGTAATTAAATTTAATAAAAAATAAGTTTTATAAATAAATTCGGAGTTTTATTTCTCAAACGCAACACAGTATTACTGAAGTTCACAATAATATCACTTGTGTACAAAAGAGAGCATTTTATAGAACAACTGACAGTGTCCAGGAGAAACAATAAAACACAAATTAATTCCATCAATTTAATGTATAATTATCGCATTTGCTTAGGTACATAGTCTTATTTTAGTATCCCTTTGACTAGAACTTTGTTATACAAACTAAAGTTCGACATACCATAGCTCCACCTGGACACGAAATAAATTTTATTCATTACATATACATATTACAAGTATAGGGATATACAACATACATGCAGTTTAATATTCATATTAGTAACGAAATCTTATTCGGACAAATCAATTATTCTTGCATGATTAGGTAATTCATGTTAAATAAATACGGAGCTCCAAACTGAACGCGGTCACTTGTTAATGAAAGGTACAGCCCGATTCAAACTTTATGGCGACGACTTTATGACCTCACCCCTCACCCCCGCTGACACGTAAATTAGTTACTGCGCAGCGACTCCATAAAGTTAAGGTATGATTCCGATCTCGGCAGCACGCAGCAGTATCTACTGGTCCCCATACATTATCTCTATAGGTTTATATGAGATTACATTCCGAGCACAGCAGCAATGTCTGCTGTGCTCGGAATGTAATCTCAAATAAACCTATAGAGAATGTATGGGGACCAGTGCGGCAGCACTGCTGCGTGCTGCCGAGATCGGAATCATACCTTTAGAATCGGGCTGTACCGCTATTTATTTTACAAAAGGTTTGGAATAGACAACAAGCTCTAGAAAAACGAGACATTTGCAACAATTTGAATTCTACTTATACTATAGCAAGGCAAATATATGAAAAGAGCACCACATGCAGTAATATCAGTCGGTCAACTTTTGATCAAACAAAGATCAACTTTTGAAGGCGTGCCCACAATTCTGTTCGCAAAGTTGACCGCTTCTTATTTCGCCTCGTGAGAACGTCGCTTCATATCATTTATAGCTGTCACATCATAAATGAAGCTCACTAAATAGAAAACAGTCCGAAAATAATAAATCAAAATACAAAAAAAGTTAAAAAATAGAAAATAAATTGCTAACAAGATAGAATGTAAAAGTAGTATGTTATGGAAACTTGAAGAAATGCGTTCACAGAAGAGATCAAACCATGAATTATAATTATGAATCTCACACATATAACAAATAGGCGTTACATACATTTCAAAAAGTAAATGGAACATGGACCAAGATTAACTTCAAGTAAATTAGCCTTTTTAATCCAGACATTATTTTTAGACTAATAACAGCCAAATGAAGAAGTCAACTGAAACAATTTACGACATTTACACATTATTTAAAGTAATTGTTTTGGTACAAAAAATCATGAGAAACAATTAGGTAATTTGAAACGAAGTATAAGTTACATAGACACTTAATCAACTTCTTTTTTATTAATATATATTAAAACTGCCTCTTTCCTTAGCCGAACACGACAATATTCAACCGAATAGCATAACTAAAACAATATTGTGATGCGAAAAACTTAATAGTTAAAGTGAAGTGACAAACACCGTGTAGACGATCATTCGTAAAGAGATACTCTTTACAGGCGAAATATAAATTAATGGATTATTTTCAACAAAACTAGTCACACTCTTTACTAAAATAAAGATGGTGCATTATTAATAAGGCACAATATGTCTTCTGACAAAACTTTACGAAATTAAAATGTAATACACTACCTGGACGCCAATATTTTACACATCAAGCTTTAAAAAGAAGGGTCAGTCTATCAAACAGGTACAGTACTTTTATCTCACGAAGCGACACGCACTTTACTTGTGGTAACTAAGTGTACAAACAGGCTGTGAATGTGTGCGTGAAGACGAGTAGCGTGAGCACATAACGCACACAATATGCACTTCCGAATTGTCTCGGACAGTACCGAGAGCTCCTGCGCTTACAAACACATTCACAGCGTGTTTGTACACTCAGTTAAGACAAGTAAAGCGCGCGTCGTTAGTGTTAGTGAAAAAAAACACGAGATAAAAACACTGCATGAGTGACAGAGACACTACAACACCAATCTTAGTTCTAAAATCCGATATTAATTATGCCATATTTTTGGCCGGGTACTGTAATTTCTAACAGAGCTAGCAAGAAAGTGTTCAATACAATTTTGTTGAAAACAACCCGAGTGCCAAGTGCAAGTAGCTCTTAAAACGTAACATAACTAAGATATAAAATTAAAAACAATAAGTTACACGCATGTGTCAGATATTTGGATGTAAAGCGACCCGCACCGGTGTCGGATTAACTAAGCTTGTTTTGTTAAATCATTACTTTCTTTTATTATCGTAATGTCTGTTCCAAAACTCTTTGATGAAAGTGTAAACAAACCATTTGTTTATATTTTCAACAGATACTTTGGAATAGACTATAAGTACCTGCTTGACCACTGCCTATAAGTTTTTTGATGGAAGTACTGAGGGGGAGTACCCTGATCCAGGGTAATGGCAGGGGTAAGTGTCCCCACGCCTTCTTACTAAGCAGTCATATCAAGGCCTGGCTCAACAAAGTGTGTTTTGGAGTTCATTTGGAGAGGAAGTGTCAACTTTTGACAATATTCTTGGAAGCTCTAAGGGAACTTGTATGAGTTCATATGGCAGTAATAAGAACATCATTCAAATACACTTTAGCATAAGCATAGCATAATCAGCCTTTAATGTTCCCACTGCTGGGACACAGGCCTCCTCTCTGTGAGAGGGACTGGGCTGTAGCCTGTAATCCACCACGCGGGTCCAGTGTGGGTTGGTAGATGTCAATTAATGTCTTCGATTTTTGGGTTCTAGGTTCTTAAGAAATGCCGGTTTCCTCACGATGTTTTCCTTTACAGTTTTGATAGCAGTGGTGACAAAATCATTTACACCAAGTAAAGCGCCTGCCTAGATTCGAAACCACGACCAACTCGTAAGGTGGGGGGGGGGGATTGGTAAATACACTATACAATCACATAAATAGTACAAATAATAACTCCACCATCTCCATTGCTCTCCAAACGGTGAAGGAAAACATCGTGAGGAAACCAGCATGTCCTAGAACCAAAAATTCGAAGACGTGTGACATCTACCAACCCGCACTACAAATAATAAAAGTCAAGAAATGTAATTCAAGCTTAAAAAAAAAAAATGGCAGGGCACGCCGCGATAGCGGCGGTAAGGCCCCTCTTTGAGGAGTGGCTAGAGAGGCGTCACGGCGTCCTCACCTACCGCCTGACGCAGGTCCACACCGGACACGGATGTTTCGGGAGGTTCCTGCACATCATCAGGCGGGAGGAAACGCCCGGGTGTCACCACTGCGAGGATCGCCCAGAGGACACGGTGGTGCACACGGTGGAGGTCTGTCCCGCTTGGGCAGAGCACCGCCGTGTCCTCGTAGAGGCGATCGGCAGCGGCGGCGACCTCTCGCGCCCGGCCCTGGTCCAAGCCATGGTCCGGGGCGAGAGGGAGTGGGAGGCAGTCACCTCCTTCTGCGAAGCAGTCATGCTAGCGAAGGAGGTGGCGGGATGGGCGAGGGAGAGAGCGGAGAGAGCCGCCCGTCCCAGCCGCCGCGGTAGACGCCCCGGGCGTCGGGAGCCGCGTGACGACTCCCGTCCTCGCCGTCCGATCAGGACCAGGCCCGTGCTGGACGGCGCGTATGTGTTCCACGCGCGCCTCAAAGAGATGTCAGCATGTAAGGAGGGGCCCGTCAGGGCCTAAGCCTGCCGGGGCAGCGGGATTGTCCGAAAGGGTTACCGCTGCCCCGGAACATACAGGGCTAAAGAAGGAACACGGATGGGTTTTAGTCAGTAAGAGTCTGACACTCCCTTCCGCTCCACCCAGAGCGGGAGGGGTCATTTGATGATTTCCCATCCTTAAAAAAAAAAAAATGGTCAAAAATGGCACCACGTAAATGTTTACAGCGGTGGGCATTCGTTGCCGAAAAGGCTGCCGCGCACCAGAACCAATCACGGCGCTTGCCGGAATACAAGTATACGACGTTTTACGCCAGCGCAGCTGATTGGCTTATTTGAATGTGTGTTCTTTCGTTCGAATACTCGAGGTATTTTGTCAATGCAGGGAAGTTGGGAGCCGAATTTCTCGTTGATTTTGTTCATAGTTACACTTCCGTGTTTTTATTATTCTTAGCATAAATATTAGATAACTACAAGGAAATGCTATTCAATAATAATTATTGTATCCTTTTATTTATTATTTTTACCCTTATAGGCAGTGGTGACACTGATCACTGGTGTGCACGTAAATACTTAAACAACTATTAAATACTATTATATTCTGAATTATTTATTTAAACATGCATATTAGTATACCTAGATATAGTATGGAATTGTACGGAAGCTGAGACATTTCAATAGACAATGAACAATTTAAATGTCTTACAACGTTCTTAACGTTTACGAAGACACTTGAATGATTATAAATTACTATTTTCTTGTTTTTTAAAAAAAAACTGTCCTTTAATTTTATTGAAATGATTCGCTTTACTTAATTATCATTTAAATTCATAAATAGACATACAAAATATATTATTTGTAGTGCTGCAAGAGAAAGTACACACTTTAACTGACACAAGATACCAAAAAGTTCATTTCCTAAATTCTAATAAATACACAGATAGACCGTTATTATTATAATAATATAGAGTAACAGTAAAGAGTTCCAAAACTGCCGTAGTTAAATATAAAATTTTTGGGCTGGCAATCCCACGCCGTATTCTCTGTACAGAAAATAAAAAAAGACCATAAATTGAAATCTGTATGTTATTCTGCTCTATATTTAAATCAGTCGAAATCAAAACTTTATGAATATTAGAGTATTGTTTTAATAATTAATAGGTACAGACGCCAGCACATCAAGCTACTACAATCTGTCAAATTTCTTTGATAGATTTTCAACTTTATCGCTAAAGTATAAGGTTCAAAGTTGATTGGGAAAATTTGACAGTTTCGGGTAGGTTGATGTGCTGGCGTCTGTACAAACGGAATGCAGTTATTAAAATCAGAATTAAAAATATTTTTGAAGGTACGGCGTTAATACTTTTTTTATAGAAAAATAACGATATTATGGATGGAATCCAACTGCGTAGAAGAGGCGTATGATTGTAATGCATCGTGCATTTTTCAAGCGGGCACTTTAGAAAACATGCTTACAATCCTTTCACTGTTATTTTAGCTCATAGCAGCGACCCAGAAGCAGCCTTAGCATAATCAATTAATCAGCCTATAATGTTCCCACTGCTGGGACACAAGCCTCCTTTCTTCGAGAGGGAGTGCTGTCATCTACCACGCGGACCAAGTGCGGGTTGGTAGATTATGACAAATGTCTTCGATTTTTTGGTACTAGGACATGCTGGTTTCCTCACGATGTTTTCCTTCACCGTTTTGAGAGCAGTGGTGATGAAATAATTTACACAAAGTAAAGCACCTGCCTGAGTTCGACCCATGACCTACAACTCGTAAGTCGGGACCGTTACCACTGGACCACCACTGCTCTCGTAGAAAACATTATTGTAACGAAAATACAGATCACTGTTATTTAGACAGCGATGCAAAATCAAAAGTGAAATAACTGTGAAAGGACTGTACAATCATTTAAAGGTGGATGAGTCGCCATATTTTTGTACGTAGCCGAGTTCTTGTAAAAACTGTTTGAAAAAATCTAGTCCAACTACGTGGTCCCTGTTATAAGTCGTGGGCCGAATACAAGGGTATTTTACTAGGTACTTTTCAGAAAACGTAGGTCTACGGAACTACGGATTCTGAATAGAAATTCAGTTTTTTTTTTTTGCACCAATGTGTTTTTATTTTCTTAAATCGTTACATACATTGAAAGCGTTATTTTGTTCAATTTATTTGTGACTCTTATACTCTAATATCGGCCCACAAATATTCTTGAACTACAAACGGCTACAATTTGGCTTACCAAACAAACCTAAGTTTGGTCCGTCCCACTGTAGAATAACTTACAACTACACATTGAGCTTACGCTAGATATTTATAAACATTATTTTTTTAAACATCGATTAGGAACCATTCGTTAGCTGCGTCACACGAAAAAGACTATAACAAAGCTTAATCGGAAGGACACTGAACGAGACACAACAGAAGTTTTATTGTTATAACCCCAGGGGGCGCCCCCTCCGTGCCTCGGTAAGCACGTTAAGCCGTTTGTCCCGGCTGTCATTCGTGGACATTTGACAGTCGTTACGTGTATTCAGACGCCTGAAAGTCTGACAACCAGTCTTACCAAGGGGTATCGTATTACCCAGTAACTAGGTTGTGGAGGTGAGATAGGCAGTCGCTCCATTAATTCTCGTATTCAGCTGCATCCGTTTAGACTTGAAGCCGACCCCAACATAGTTGGGAGAAGGCTAGGCAGATGATGACATCTGGGGGTTTTTAGTGTCCCGCAAAGTGTTAATATGGTCTTATTTGATCGCAATACTTAAAAAATGCTTTAGTAGAGTAGCGTTCTTGCAGTGTGACGCTATTTACGTATGGTCCTTTAAAAGGAGTGCATTTGACCGCTAGATGGAGCTAGTGGCAGCTGACAATAGTATACAGTAATATAGGCGTAAGCAGTAAGTTCCCATTATGTGTACAGAGCCCAGCACATCAAGCTACCCCAATCTGTCAAATTTCTTTATAGATTTTCAACTTTACTATAAAGGAATAAGGTTCATATTCAATTGGGAAAATTTGACAGATTGGGTTAGGTTGATGTGCTGGCCTCTGTACAATAATAATCAGAAGTAGGAAAGTTTAATATATAAATACATATTCTAGTATAAATTTCTCTTTCTATAGGTATATCGGATTAATATATATCTTTGTGCTCATTTTATTAATGCTAATTTTGGTATTTTCTTTGAGATTAGTTCGCGGGTCCACTAGCGCCATTGTTGCGGCACTTTCTACAACCAATGCCTCCATATTGTTCTAAGTGCTACACGAGCCTTGATGCTTCACTATCCGATATTCAGTTTAATCTCAATTCCATCATCATGATAAATCGTTAAATATGACACGATAGACAAAGGTATTATTATTAAAAAGATTATTAATTTAGGTATTTCTAAATATACCAATTGATGATCTCTAACTAAACCATCACGATATAATATATCAACGTCCTAATGTTGATATATCGTGAGGGTTTAGTTTGGCATATGGTCACACTGAGCATGTCTAACGATTTAAATAAATGAATGACGTAATAAATACCAGCGTTCAATGCTAATCGCTATCGGTGTTAACAAGAACTTTGGAGGGTACATGCATGGTGAAAACAGGTTTAATAGTCGTCGGTACCTACTTTCAACAATAACACCTAGTATTACATGTAAGATTTCTTGAAGTTGGTTTAAGCTTATCGGCACATTGAAAGCATAAAAACCTTTTAAAAGATTTAAATTTACAAACAGCCGAGTCTCGAAACGTCAAAACGTACAGGTAATGGCATTGACGTGGACCCGCCCCTTTTTAAACTACTTGCGATTAAATCCCGATTTCTCGCTAATTTACTATGAACCCTTTATAAAACGCTTCGTTAGCTATACAAAAATTCCATTCGTTCTTATGACTTTTGTGTTATTTGTGTTACAATAAAACAAGCGTGTTTTAAATAAAAATAACAAGTTTTAATATTTACACCCATTTTTTTTTTAATTCAGGACCTAATAAGTCGAAATTCTGCTTATTTTAACCATACCAAATAATTTTTCTAGGAAGTTTGCTCACCTATCAATCAACCATTCAAAAAACCAACTATTAAAAAATCAACCAGCCATCAACCATTTAAAAATTTGTCCAAATACCGAATTGAAAGACGACTATCCTAACCTTGTTTTCTCAATGCAAGCACCTACTATACTAGACCTACATCGTTTGTCAACAACGCAATAATATCAAACGGTTTCCTTGATAAATTATCTTACATTAATTTGTTCGTCCTATAACGTTAATCGTCCCCACACACAACTTATGATGCGATCAAAATAAGAATAGGGAACATCTCGCTCCATTTTTTTTTGTTGATCCTTTCAATGGCGTTGCATTATCCTGCATCAAAATGCATGGGTGCCGAGGTATACTACTTCAACTCTTGATAAGTAGCTGTTATGGAAGAATCACCCACAATTTTGCCAACGTGAGCAACGATGATAGATTATATCAAACCCCATAAATTGATTGTGAGAATATATTAAAACTTCGAATGTTCTAGATAAGATATAGTCAAAAGCTTTTTTGTTTAAAAAAGCTGTGTCAGCCTGTACTTATTTTGATCTAACATTATTCCACCGATAACGATTCCCATATTCCCGGCCTTCCCACCCATCCCTTAGCGTGAAGCCTCACCATCCCGAAGCGGAATCGCAAATACAATATAATACAAACTAAGCTACAGACTGCAACAAAACTGAACTAAGTAATCCCTTTCGCGTTCCATTGCGTGTTTTTACCTATAAGTTCAATGGCGCGGCTGGTGTGTTCATAGAAAAGCCGCAATGGATTGTGTGCACGGAAAATGGTAGTTTTCTGTGCATAGTATTATGGAACACAGACCTCAACTGTGTGGTGATGGTGTGAGACTCTGGTGTTGTTCTGCAAACGAACGTCTCTACGTGCCCCTGGAAAACAAACATGGTATGGTTAGTTAAATATTAATTAGGCTTTGTTCTTGGTCTGTAGACGAAGATGAGCGGTGACACATTATTACGAAATAAGTATTAGAGTAATAAACTGTATTCTATTAAAAATGAGACTTAAAGCCACAAACGAATAATGGGCGCTATCCGCTAGCTGCCACAATTTATTTTGTGAATTTGATATCACGTCACCAATCAACCAAGGGCAAATCATGGCAGGGTGCAATATACTTCGTGCTGAAAAAATATGAAGAAAAATTTACAAATAAACAACATACTTTCTACTCTTTGACCTAGTGGGTGAGTTGTGGTTAGAGTTGTGTGGACTGTCGCTCAGGTCGGAGCTCGAGCTTCTTATGTCACCGTCCATCTGTAAATAAGGATTAGATATGATAGTAGTACATAGGCAGACTTATGCGGGTTACCAAAAATCAATGTTTGATGACATCGTTCTTCTACGCAGGTATGATTTCGGAAAGAGCAACGAAAGGGGACAAATGTTTGTACGGTCGAACAAGCTATTTGGTATACAGGCAGCTAACTTGCAACTACTTTTAAACAATGGTGTAAGTGTGCTGAGTAGTCCATTATTTAACACCACTCTATTAAGGATGCCATAAGCTGAAAAAGTTATAACGCACAAAATAAAACTAAATATTGGCAGTGTAGTGGGAAGATGAATATTTTTGCCTGTATACCAAATAGCTTGTTCGACTGTACATTTTTGTTACCAACACCAACTCAAGGTAACTAATGTTTGCAGCAATAAACTATAATATAAAATTTTATAGCAAATGCACAATAAAATTTCCACGTTCTAGCGATTACAGGTTGATTAAAGTAACGTTTACCGTAAAAATAAATATCGATAAATACACAGAAAAGTACACAATGAAAAAAATCCTTTTCAAAGTTATCATCTACAGAAACAGACGGTGTTTTTGAAAAGGAATTTCCGAACCTAAAGACAGTACAAATACTGGAAAAACAAAATTAACTTAAAAAATGGTCTTCAAACTCAAGTAAGTAAACAAGAAGCAATAAATTGAAATCTAAATATTAACACAGGAAGTAAACTAATAAGTACAGCTGAAAAAATCAAGGACAAGAATTGAAAAACATTGAAAACAAAATAGGCTAAAGGATTTGTAAATGGATGGACTCGTTCTTGACCGATTGGCCCGAGAAGACAAAAAAAAAAAAAAAGCTGGCACTCCGGGACTGCCGACAGAAGTGAAAACAAAACACAAACAGAATACTTTGCTATCACTCACTGACATATCGGATATACATTAAAACCGAGTACATCCCGAGGACAGCCGAACACACCCGAATGTAGCGCGGTGTCATGTCGGTAACAGTGTCGCGAGTTCAATGGTTTTTTCTCATCTCAAAAAATTCCCAACGCGCCTAAAGAAGTTTTCTGAAGTATGGAGAAGACCAGACCAGACCGTATTTCGGCACTGGCAGCCAATTTCAATGGAGACTATCCTTCGGCAATGCGAGATGTTATAGTGCACAAGTGTGTGCGCAGACACAGGTGCACTTTCTCTTCCCTCACTCTCATAGTCCGATGGTACGGCACGCAATCCCACCCGACCGGAGAGAACAGGCGCAGGACCAATGGCTCAACGTGCGCACCGAGACACAGGGGTGTCACACCACCAACTTCCAAACTCCGGGCTGTTACTAAGAAATTCCCAATGGAATAACCCAATAACACTGCCCGATCTGGGAATCGAACCCAGGACCCCAGGTTCAGGTGTCGCACATGCGACCACGAGACCAACGGGACAATTGAAAGTACTATAGAAGTGTTTCACTTTCAATTGCCCTATTTCGTCTTTAACCTAACAAAAAAGCATTAAAAAAAGTAAACACTACGAAAATTTATGATTATGACACAGTTATGCAATGCTGAAGGCTCAACGGTAATAAATAGTAACCATGCGCCGACGTTATAAAAATGGCAACAGTCCTATCGAGCAGTCTACAGCGAGACTCGAACGAAGAACAAGTTCTTATGACTCTCAATTCACAATACATGGAGGCAGGGAACTCTAAGTGTTACCCAGTGCGTGATATAAAAACGATGGTTATCAAAAACATTATGGTTAAACGATGGTTATCATTAACCATCAACCATGGATTATGATTGTGTGATTCGTGTCAATGGTTGTAACACAGTTTTTTTTTTATCTTGACAATAGAAATTTTCAAAATCCTCATATGTTTTTGTTTTCCATTTAATTTTTTACATTATTAACTTAGGTTAGTTTCCCACAATTTGCAAAGATTGCAATTTTTCTTAATTTTTACAAAATATAGGGATAAGTTGTTAACTTAAACATAGGAATTAAAGTAAGAAGTCAGTCTGGAAGACTAGATTTGGTAAATATTAATTGGATATTTTTTTATACTTAAAATAGTACTTACTTGATCCCCACTTTTGATATGTGTATTTATTTAGTTTTAATTTAACATTATTCATATCTATGGGTGATGATACTAAATGTACTTGCTGCTTCATAAATTGAAAACAAAATACTAAAGGATAGTTGTATTTTTGTTTCGATATCGAAGAAAAATCGTTAGAATTTACGTTTTCAATCTTGAAATTTTTGTTCGAGTTCGTTGTGAGACATGCACTCGAGTCTTGATTCAAGACTCGCAAAAAATACGTTTGTTTGTGTTATAAAAACCCGTTCGAATTACTTCGCGCAATCGTGCTAGAGGCCTCTACTTAATAATAACCACCACCATAAAAAAATAACATTAATGGATTAACATTATCAATATCCTTCAAAATGATTCAGATTGTGATTGTAAGTGTGGTGATGCCGACGACGATGATGACGCAATTAGGGTGCAGATTTTTTTTTTCATACCCCCTTTTCGGGATTTCAGTTACACTTTGATATGTTCTTACACCTTTTACTTTGTAAGGAATTAATAAAAGCATTTTCAATAATAATATTGATTTATTTATTTAATCTCTACTAGTTCGCTTACCTGGCCAGCCTTGATAGCCACGTAAGCGATCTGCAAGATGAGCCAGGTCCACACGATGTGCAGGACTAGCAGCAGGCACAGCAGCGAGTTGAAGATGTAGTAGGCAGGGAACATCGGCAGGAGCATGGGCGCACGGATTGATGTACTGGAAAATAGAGCAATTAAAATTTGGTTCACTTGTTTTTTTTTCTTGTTCCGTTTTCATCTTTGTCATAGGCAGGTCACATTCAGGTGCAGCCCGATTCAAACTTTTTGGCAGCTCGGAACATGAGGTGAGTCGCTGCGCAGTAACAAGTGCACGTGTCAGCGGGGGTGAGGGGTCACATCGCCATGAAGTTTGACGTGAACGGGTACGAACTGGTAAACTCCAATTGGAATACACCTTATTGCATTTGAAGCTTACCACCACATTTCTCGAAATTATCTTAGATAATTAAACACCATTTAAATTGTCCTAATTCAACTACCTACTTTAGTGTGATGTATTATAAGATGGTTTTTGTGTGACGATTTGTAATAAAAATATATTAAAAAAGAGTGTAAATTTTCTCATAATTATGACATTGAGTTTGTTGTCCCGGCGGGAGACGACCAGCGACAGAGGTGCAGACTTAAGGCGCTCCCTGCTGAGCATCCAAACCCCATCTGCAGACGATTCCAGATCAAGCCGACCACGTGAACTGATTATGGGGCCGTTATGTGTGTGTGAGTGGCATTGTGTTGTGTTCAACCGCTCATTTCAGTGATTGAGTTGCGATTGCGAGCCCACGCTGCACATTCAACGCGTGAGTTTACGGGTTTGTGGAGTTGCGTGTGTATGAAATTCGGAGCACATCATTTTCTGAGGTTCTAAATTCAAGCATACGGTAATGGTATGTCTCACCTCCATATGAGGTAGAAGGGGTAGATGCCGACGCGGGTGCCGATCCACACCACGATCAGCATCAGGAACAGAGTATCGCACAGTTTTTGGTACTTCGCGTACTTGGAAGCCTTTACCGACTGTAATAGAAAACAAAATAATATCGGTATAGCTACACAGTCAATATTTTCATGAATATATCATTTTATTCCTATTCTATTTTTCTTGCACAAATATGTTTGTTTTTTAATTACTGGGTCAGCGCAACTGACAAGGTTCGATACTAAGATATGGAAATAATTTATTTGTTCATACAGATATAATGTTTTTTTTTTAATAGTCCCGATACCTACAGGTCGGTAGGGCCATCGACGCGCAACCTGTTACCATGAATTCAGTACATGATTCTGAACTCCCCTGCGTTGAAATTTCTCGTCGGTTATTTAATAAATAGTTAGTTGCTCCATACATTTTGACTGTGTAGTTATTGCACTTTCCTATGAAACAGCAGATTTTTTTTGATAACCTACGATAAATTTCTACGTCTAGAAACATGCGTCGGTGCCCCTGCCACTCTGTACATTATTAACGACTCTTCTCTAAGTGGGTATTTAATAAAAAAAGAGAAGAAGATCAGTCAGTGTTATTGGGTTTTTAGGTGAAGCCCGAAAACTGGAGCTTTGTCCGACTAAGTCCTGGTTCATACAAACATACAATACAACTCGTGCCTACATGAACTCAGATAAATGGTTGTATGGGTAATCATAATAGAAACAAGAGGCGCGCTTCGAAAGCGCGTGTATGATTTTAGTTATTTAATGTAGACAGGGCCTTATAACAACTGCTGAGCTCCTATTAAATTGAACCTAATAAAGCCTTCAACGATGCCATATAGCCAATTTAATACCAGCTTAAGAACCGGGTTTAATTCGACCACTTTCCACCCTTATGCGCTTAAAAATAAGATTGAAAACTTGTCGACCGGGAATATTCGCCTACGTACTTTATTTTTATTTGTCTTTTATATTTCACTCCTGGGCAAGGCCTCTACTCCTTTCATCTTTCCGGAATCCTCTCTCCAGTACATACCTCAACAAATATATCAGCACAGTCATGCAGCAAAAGCACGAGTGTTCCAATCCTGTGCAGATTGCAGACCCAGCTGAAGGACAGAAGCAGTATGGTAGCGATGTGGTGCACAAACATCTGCCAAAAGTCCTTGCGTCGCACGTCCCAGAACTGAGAGATGGTCAGCGACCAGTAAAACGCGGCTGAGATCATGTAGTACCACCAGATGTCGTTTGTGAGACCCTGGAATTTAAAATATTATTCATCTTAGTCTGACAACCAGTCTTACCAAGGGGTATCGTATTACCCAGTAACTGGGTTGTGGAGGTCAGATAGGCAGTCGCTCCATGTAAAATACTGGTATTCAGCTGCATCCGGTTACACTCGAAGCCGTACCCAACATAGTTGGGAAAAGGCTAGGCAGATGATGATGATTCATATCTTTGCGTTCAATAAATATTAAGAAGATATTACAACCGCCTTTTTGGTACTTTTTGTCGCCCGCACGGGGCGATTTACCGCGTGCTCGGTGAAGCCTTTATGACACCTCTGTTTCCGTCGCCGAAGGCGTCACCTATAGGGCAAACCTATAGGCAAAGAAAAATGCAAAAAAAAAAAATTGGAAACAATTCAAATGGTGGTAAACAATTAAAATTCATAGCGCGTTGTCAAGGATAAAGATTATCATCATCTTCCTGTGCTTGTTATCCCAATTGAGTTGGGGTTGGTGTTGCACGGCTTTTTCTTCCGTACATCTCTAATTAGACCGCCTCGTTGGTTTAATAGTCGCAAGCACGACTACTAAGCGTGAGGGCCTAGGTTTGATTCCCCGGTCGGGCAGTGATATTGGTATGATGGGTTGTTTCAATAGGAACTTTCCCAGTGGCCCGGAGCCTGGATTTGTGCCCACTTGATGGCAACAGGTTTGCCCCCTATTACATGGAACTTTAAAAGTGGCGAAATGTGGGTGTTACTATACACCTCTGCCCAACTTCTCGGAGAATACAGATGTTGTTATGTTATCTCTCATTGGATATCATCGCAGAATTTACTACCATCCGCGTCCAAGAATAAGATGAAATTCAAATTAAGCATTAATTTATGTACTGTCAACAAAAGAGATAAGTATGCAGGAACGTCGGATATAGTTGAAGTTTATTTAGAAACCGATGGATGTTCTCAAATAAAATTTAATTTTATTAATAGAAAACAAACAGCAAAAGAGCTGTTTGTTTTCTATTAATAAAATTATTTTTTTTTCAAATTAAATTTCAGTTGACAACATTAATCGGTTTCTTACTAAAGTTCAACTATATCCGACGATCCTGCATACTTATCTCTTTTGTTGACTGTACATTTTACAGTTTTAAGTCAATGCACCATTAAATGAAACATTTATAATCAACCAAAAAATAATAACGATGTCAAAAACTCAGAAATAGTACCTATAGCCACTCATTAGTGTATGGTTACCATAATAATCATTACATTCTACAATGTAATTAGTGGAACAATTATTTCAATTTACAACTGTCTGTTTTAACGCGTCCTAATTGTAGTGGTCTTTCAACTACAATTAGGACGTAGGCAGTACGTCGATTGTTCAACCGTCTGTGGAGTAATAATGCTGTCAAAATAACACTATTAACCGAAAATAGATAGGTACCGAAGGTAGGGGGCTCGTGGCTAAATATTACTAAACAATAATAGCCGCATGGGTCGATTCTCAAAGTGAAGCAACACTTGCCGAGGTCGGTCCGTGGATGGGTGACCATCCATTACATACCGAGATCCCTCCGTGTCTCGAAAAGGAATCACGAAACCGAAAGTCGGACAACCACTTTTGCCAAGGGATATCGTGTTACCCAGTAACTGGGTTGTAGAGCTTAGAGGTCAGATAGACAGTCGCTACTAGTAAAATACTTGTACTCAGCTGCATCCGGTTAGACTGGAAGCCGACCCCTATATAGTTGGGACAAGCTAGGCAGATTAAGACTTTTACCCTCAGTTTTCCGGGCGTATAATACTTTTAAACCAGTGAGGATTGTACCTTGAGTCTTGACTGATCATGTACATATCTATTCTCGAGACAATCTAAAAAGTCGGATATGACGTTACGTGTCTAAGTAAGCAATACGAAAAATCAAATTAATAATCCTAATTAATTACTATATTATCCATAGATTATAATAATGACTATCATTCGTAAGCACCATAAGTGTCACTATATTGGAAAAATGAACTCAAAAACACGAATTAATCGTTAATTAATATTCCGATAGGACGTTATTAAAATGTCATGTCTTTGGGTTTGTTGCCGTAGTGTTGTGGCCGTTATAAGCCGTTTTTTGACCGAATAAAACCGTTGTTCTGAAAAATCGATACTTTTACAAAAGATTTAGAAAAAAAAGAAACCCATTTCATAAAACCACCCCGGCGGCTAACCTTTGGATATAGAAACCTTTAAAAACTGCGCTATTAGCCACAACTTTACAGGCGTACAAAGTTATAATAATAATATAATAATATCCTTGGACATTTCACACAACGCCATATAGTCCCAAGCTAAGCAACCTAATGCTTGTGTTATGGTAACGAGATGGCTCATAAACTACTTATATACATTATTTAAATACATACATATTATAGATAAAACACCCAGACCCGGAACAAATACTTGTAGGTCGTACAAATATTTGTTCCGTGCGGGAATCGAACCCGCGACATGCTGCGCAGCAGTCAATCGCTCAACCACTGCGCCAACCGTGTCGTCACTTGAGCGACGTGAGTTAAAGGAAGGTCAACAGTAAAAGTTCTTAGCAATCAAAAGAATCAATCATCAAACCTTATGTAACAGGTATGCCACAGCTGTAAGCATGTAAGGTAAACCGAAACGGAAATATAAAATTAATAATTCATTCAAGTTATCACTGACAAAATCAGACTGTCTAGGTATTTTCTTATCATTTAATATCGAAAGATCTTTATCAAAATAGCTGAAGAATCTAATGGTGAACAACGTTAAGAGCTTTGTCAAGACCAAAATACAGATTTGTATAATTTTTAAGATAACATTTAAAGGTCAAAACATATTTAACTTATTATGTTAAATATGTTTTTTTCTCAATGCTCAAGTTTTATTGCTAGGCGAAGTTATAGAAATATGCTATTATAATAACTTTAGTCTTAATAAAATGAGTTGTCTTGCAAGTGCACGTCAATCATTTCAATTTAAACCATATGACAATATTTTTATGTCTCACAACTCTGACTTGGAATTTGTAACAAATAAATAATTATTCGCAATCATTTGAATATTTAACCTTATCCATGCAAATAAAAGTCATTTAAAAATCATACCTGATGAGGATACCCGATATAACACTGGTCGATGTCCCACAGCCATTCCTTGTCCCACAGAATATACAGGCCGAAGGTAAAGTTGCAGACATAGAAGACCACCTTCCAGGCATTCTCGCTGAACTTGACGAGGGTCGAGGGCTTGTCCTGACCGCGACGGAGGCGCCACCAGCGTTGGATCTCACGTTCGGAGATGTCGAGCTTCTTGGCTAAGATTGCCGGCTGGAAATAATAAAATAGAATGATGAATTATTTAAAATTTGCTTTCGCGGCGACTTCGACCGCGTGGCGGTCGGAAATTATCCCACGAGAACATACTGCCGAAATAAAATTTATGTTCTCACCCAGGTCATGGTCTATCCGTATATCTGGCATGTCAACCCGCTACAGACTTTTTACGGCCAGCCAATATTATTACCATGGCTTGACTAATTGATGAATGAACTGGACTCATTTCTAAAGGCCTAGCTCCAGACACGAGACGTGTTAAGAGGGAAGGTAGGCCTTTGCCCAGAAGTAGGACGCTATAGGCTTTATTAGTAGATTCTTTGCCAAGGGAGCAAACATCTATTTTTAAAGGCGAAAGTGTTTCTTTGAATCCTGAGCGCAGCAAGGGATTCAAAGTACGTCACTCGAGCTTAAAATAGTGTTGCTCCCGAGGTGGACACTACTTTTTACCACCCTTAGACCGTTTACGCCGTACGGCTTTTCATACAAACTTTCAAGCCGTTGTTTTTCGAAATGAACCGATTTTAATGAGACTTCATACACATAAGCAGGATACAAAGGTCTAAAAAGTTAGCAGAAAACATTTTCGAAATGACTTATTTAAAAAAAAAATAACTGGAAATCTCTGTTTCTATGGAAACTTTAAAATCGGTCTAATTTGGCTGTACACACGGCTACACATCAAGCTATACATTTCCAATTTGAGTTGAACTCGCATCGTATAGGTTTTTCGTACAATCAGAAGTCAGCTTATACTGGTTATGTATAGCTTGATGTGTAGCCGTGTGTACCACAATTTTACGAAAATATTCTCTGCTAACTTTTTAGACCTTTGTATCCTGCTTATGCGTACAAAGTTTCATTAAAATCCGTTCATTCATTTCGAATAACAAGAGCTTGAAAGTTTGTATGAAATGCCGTACGGCGTAAACGCTCTTAATGAAAAAATAAGTAAGTGCAACTTATGAATAAGAATAGTACGTTTATTTATTTACATACAATTACTTGAAAAAGGCATACAATTTTTTATAAAACTAAGTAAATCCTAATTTGAGTCAACAATTACGATCGAAGGCAGAATGCTTTTCGCGCGTTTTCTTTCATAAATTCTTTTTTTAGATATGGCTCTCGCGTTTTATTTTATCATACAGCCTGTTACTTTTTCATGCAATGTTCGTGATTGATCTCTTTGGCGATTGATACTTTTACTAACAATATCCACATTCCAAATTAAAATCACTTTTAGTCCCTGTTTACGAAGAATACACTAGCTCTTTTTGAATAGCTGTGATAAAATACTACATTGTACAACTAGTGCATAAAAGAAGACATGTTACCCCGAGATAGTTAAGTCGAGGGGTAAAATGGCTCGTTTATGCCCGAGTTACTCTGCTTTTCACTACGATTGCGAGAAAATGAAACAGGCATAAAGTATATAACAGTATTTTCACAGTTCAAAAATGTCGCAAAATTGAAGAAGAGAATAGCAAATTATCGCCACGAAACTTTTTAAAAGTTTTTTTTTTATATTTCAACATACAGTGTCATTCGATTTGGGTACCTACTTCATACTGTCAAATCATAAAAATGTTTATTTGCGTTTTTAAATAATAAACGACAACTATTTTATCTGGTTTTATTAAATTAACGACAGAAAACACGATACTGATTTTAAATTAATAAAAATAAAATAATATAACGATTTTAATCTGCGACGTTTTATTGTGCGTGTGGTTGTTGGGCCTAATTATCTTAGTCTTAAAAAAATACTTTATGCACAAGAGCATAATAATAAAAAACGACTATGTCGCCTACGCACAACATAAAGACGAACTATTAGAGCATGAGAAGTAAAAAAATAATTTAATTCTTATTTCTGGGTGATGATGATGCTTGCCATAAATTCAAAACAAAATGCTACGATAGTTGTATTTTCGATTCAAATATCATTCCAATTTTCGTTTGTTCTGTTATGTACACCTGGAGTGCAGTTCTCACATTAATCATTAAGACTCTCAAAGCAAATATGTTTGTTTCGTGCGGGGATCGAACTCATTACCCTTAGCGAAAAACCCGATGCGCTTGTATTAGTTAGTCCTTCATTTCCGACCTTGAATCTAATCGATATTAATGTCTGTAGACAAATGAGGTGAAATATTTTTGACCTTAGCGTGAGCTCTATAATTTGCCTCATGCATATTTTCATAGAAGTTCAGTATGCATAAATAGCAGCGGTGTGTTACAAAGTGTTGGTTATCGTTTACGATCTTATGTGTCTGTATTTCTGTAATGTGATTGTGAGGTGAAACCACTCGCTTGAAGTAAATCAATATGTAGATATTGACTTACTTTTACTTACATTATAGTCAACAGCACGTACACGTTTTAATAGTTATTCTGCTATTCGGAGCGGAGACAAAACCAACAAATCAAAGATCATAATTTCGGTCCAGCTGTTCGTGAGTTATAAATGGTGTAACTAACCCAGCTTTGTTTTATTTATATAGATTATTATACCTATGTAAAACAAATGAATAAATGACTTATGAAGTCTTGTATGGAAAATCTAGCCTTTACGCGACTCTGATCACGGCATGGCCGCAACAAACAGCAATCAAGTAATAATACCTAATTCTAAGAGTTGGTTACTACGCCTACAAAACAATGCCAAGCACCACTCGTGATTTGATACTGATATTATTCTGTAAAAACTATTGATAATACATAAATTACCTATGCTTTGTTAATACCGTTATAGTAACGCAGTACCGAATTATCTAGCATTATGATTCACCTGCATCATACCTACCACGAGCTCTTAACGCGATTCACTTTAGGACCTAAACTGAACTGTTCTGCTAATTCGTACCATGACGTCAGTTTAACGATTCAATTTAGGCCGTGCCATCTGGATACCTACCACGAGCTCTTGACGCTGATTCACTTTCAACGATCCAAATGCTGCTGAGTGTATTGGACGTCATGGTACGACTGTGAACGATGCAGTTTAAGAACCTAAACTGAAATGTCTTGCTTTTGAATCGTTTTTAAATAGATCATGGTAGGCCTCCTGATTTACAATGAGAGCGAATAAATAACAACATTCGTAATAAGATAAATTTAATTTTGTGAAATGGGAATTCCTATATCTATCTATACCAATATAACCTCCCCCTTCGCATTCAGTCTGTCCTAGCTACCGTTTTGAGGTTGTCGGGCAACCTAGCTGGGGGGCGTCCTACACTACGCTTGTCGATACGCGGTCTCCACTCCAGGACTCGTCTGCTCCACCGGCCATCGGTCATTCGAGAAACATGGCCAGCCCACTGCCACTTCAGCTTGCTTACTCTGCAAGCTATGTCGGTATCGGTAACTCTTGGTGCACACTCCGAAGGATAGGTTGTTGTGGCACAGCATGGGAGAGATGTCCAGCAGTGGACTGCGATAGGCCGAGTTGATTGATATACCATCTATCTCCTATGTGATAAAAATTCTGTCCACAGGGCTTATTTTTAGTTAGTTAAATATAGTTATTAATCACTTCACTAAGTTAACTATTTCAAAATTAGACCAGTAATATTAAGTCTGAGTTAACTCACTATACCTACAGCATTATTTTATAAATTGCTTTCTAACGACATAATTTGCCGATATACCATATTCTGAAAAAACTGTACCTGATACTTACGATATATTTAGGACATTTTTAACAATCTACATAAACTAAAATAATAAAGATTTGTTTGTTTTTTCTATTGCATTTGATAGTCCAATTCTTGAGGAAGCTAGGCTATCTATCTATAGGCTCTTTAACATCACGCAAGGACCCTTAGGAGCCGAGCAAAAAGCAAAAAGGTCAGAAAGAATGCTAAGCGAAAATGAAGTAATTTATTTCATTTTCATTTATTTACAACTAGCTTCCGCCCGCGGCTTCGCCCGCGAGGTATGTCGATAAAAACTATCCTATGTCCTTCCCCGGGATGCAATCTATCTCTCTGCCAAATTTTATCGAAATCTGTTGAGTGGTTTAGGCGTGATAAGGTAACTAACATACAGACAGACAGACAGAGTTACTTTCGAATTACAATATTAGTATGGAAACGGCGAATGAAACCTCGGGTCACAGCTAGATGTGCTTTAAATCGCAATTCGCACGCGCTTTTTACCCGACTGCGGCGAAGCCCAAAAGGAGGTTAATATTTTTAAGTTTACTTTGATTACTTATCCAATCGTCAAATTGGTATATAATTGGTAGCTGTAGCTTGGTCATGTTCATCACAACATAAAACGGTTTAAAAATAATACAGATTATAAAAACATCACTGAATTTTTACAAGGTAAGTACGAAATTGTAGTGCAAGCATATACAATTTGAATGTGGTTATCGTCACCGGTCGACAAGCCTCAGTAGGATTCACATATTTACAGTAGATAGCACAAGATTACAAGGTGTACAGAGCATTCGGGGACCACTTGATAAATGACATTACATTCTTCCATCCATCATGCAAATAATACCTGTTATAATAAAAAACTATTGTAGGCCTGTCCGTGAAACAATTATATTATCTCTGATATTTGTACGTCCAAGGTTGCACACGCGCGATGAACTGCGTTATCTATAGTGTCATATTACTTTTGGATAGAAATTAAAATTCCACAAATATCATATCGTCTAGCCCAGCTGTGAGTGGTAGAAGCTATCAAAGCTTACTGGTACAGTCAGCAAAGAAATTCGGTTAGCTATTTAGTTTTTTTAAATCATTCTGAATATCTTTCAAAGATCAATGCATCAATTTCAGTGCTTGAAGATTGAAGGTACATGTTATGATGTTTTGTTCGAAGAAATGTGACATCTACCAACCCACTGGGAACGCAATTGTGGATAACGGCAAACTCCCTCTCCACAGAGAGGAGGTCTGTGTCCCAGCAGTGGGAACGTTAAAGGCATGCTTATGATTATGATGATTTTATATTATTCTGAAGTTGTTCGCTGTTTTTGTGACACGGAACGGCGTTAGAGAGCTGATAAACTGAAGAGTGATTATCTATTTCTAGAATAAAACGCAATAAAACAATGCGATATTTACCTGTTTTAGTTTAGGTGAAATCTTGTAGATTTTCTCTAGCTTAGGATTGTTTGGTGCTCGTCGAGGTTTCGTGTTCTTTATGCCCAAGTATGTACCGAATGGCGCGATGACAAATCTGCAAAAAAAGTACGTCGTGATTATGTTTTTGCTTGACTAGTTTCTCGTTTCCAAGGAAGCCCCTTGACCTAGTAACTTCAGTCATTTTACCTAGTCTTAACCTCAGACCAAATAAAAAACCAAGACAGAGGGCTGTCAATAGTAAAGTGAAGCCGGTTTCGTAAACATGTGTGCACTTAATTTGGTGTAGTTTGAGTAAATGGTTGTAAATGTGCGTGTGAGCGTCTATGCACAGAGCGAAGGTGTAGTTTTAGCATGCTTCACTGTATTGTTCGCAGCGCTCTGTCTTGACTTTTTTATTTGGTATGAGGTCTTAACATACCGAGGCCTCTCCATGCCCGCTAATGCGTTGGTCCCGGCTGTCATTCGTGAATCTTTGACAGTCGTACGGGTAGTCAAAAGCCCAAAAGTCTGACAACCAGTTTTATAAAGGGGTTTCGTGTTACATAGTTCCTGGGTTGTGGAGGTCAGATCAGTCACTCCATGTAAAATGCTGGTATTCCGCTGCATTACGTCAGACTGGAAGCCGACCCCAACATACTTGGGAAAAAGCTAGGCAGATCGATTGATTCAAAAACAACTTTATTTTATTCCATTGGCACAACATCTTTTTAAAACCAAAAGGATAATAACATACCCACAGGAAGTGCATCGGTCGCAAAAAGTTTCAAGGACACTAACATAATTTGAAGAGTGTCTCAAAGTTGATAACCAACATGGCGCTACTTTAAAATCGGTGCAGACATATCCGTGGTGCAAACTCATATCCACTGACCTCTATTAAACAAGTACTTGTATAATACAGGTCAGTGCTGATATCTGATATCTCGTCCGTTCTTTTTTAGGATCATAGATAAGACACTGCCAGTGTTTGTGTGAGGCTGCATCTCATTTGACTACCATAAACATACATGAAAAATACATTGCGCTATGATACATAAAAGGGGGAATTCTTTGAAAACCTCACATGGTGATATAAGACTTTGTCTCTAATTTGGGAGCAGCCTATGTCCAACGATGGACTGAGCGAGGCTGTTTATGGCACAGAGATAAAAGTCGGGTTATTCCCGAAATCGTTCGGCTTTGGACTGGTGGATTGGGGTCTAGATTAGTATAATACCGATGCATTTTTGTTCGACAAGAGGTAACCATCGATCATCTGACCTGTTAGTATGACAGCAACGCGATCGACGTTGATGCGTCTGCATGTGGGTCTAATAACACCCTTATTGCCACGAAGCACCAATTACAGTCCGTCCACAGTTATTTTACCTCTGACAGACAAAAATCACAATAAAAAAAAAAAAAATTAATGTCTTTATTAACTTTAGTTGTACAAAAAACACTTATATAAACACTAAGCAGCGTTACAACTAAGGGAAATAGTGATTTTGATGAACTCTTGATGATCAATGATGTCTCAATGATTTTGACAGTGATGCAAAACAGAGGTAAAAATAACTGTGAAAGAACTCAATAAGGTCAAAACAATACATTGTCAGAAGAGGCATAAAATTAATCAATATCGCAGTTTTCAATGACAAGTTGCAAGTCCGTGAACCAATAACCCTTTCGCCAGATGATAAGGGGCTGATATTTACTGTTTGTCTTTTATTCTCTGATAAGAGTTACTATATCCGAGTATCCGGCAGGGGTTAACTGCAGTAAGTATGTCAGTAACTACTGGAAATCTAGACCATAGGCAATTTATACTAGGTTAAGTTAGGATAGGTTCTCTTCATTTGAGACGTACGTAGCAGGTGAGAATATTGTTATGCAGCATTTGTAAAGGTACCGGCGGCACATTCGAACTGACTGACTGAAAAACTTAGGTAGGTACCAGACACAAATCGTCCGTTTCCAGAGTAGCCAAAAGCGACTTGATTTCATTCATTTACAGAAACTTTCTAGGTCAAGTACTCATAAAAATACACTCAAAACCTACAGTTGAAATTTTTTTATGTATTGTCTGTTTTCACGAACTCAGTATCAATGTGCATAGATATAACAATGCGATCTCTCGTTATTCACAAAAGGCGAGGTAAGGTCGCCTGCCTAAACTAGTCTGTGAACGGAGATTAGCACATTTTGAAGGCACGTAAAAATGTCTAGCAGAAATTATCACACGCTGACGAACAAACAATGAAAAGGAAAGTATTATTTGGGTTACTTTCTCGTGTTATGACTTTCTTACAGTATTTACACGCTGTGTAAGTTCGGGGTCATCTCAAAGTTTGCGCCAACTTTTACGGCTTCATTCAGTGGAACTTCCTCACACTTTCAATTATCGAGGGAAGCCATTACGGTGTTTCCCGTCTGGGGGTCTACCCTCTAAGTCAGTCAACGAGGATTGGGGCACGTCTTGATTAGGGACAACGGTCAAATCGTGTTGTCAGTCATTATTAGTTCGAGTCCCGAGAAGGAAACGCCCGTAACTTTGGCTGAAACAACGGATTTCGTGCATATGGAGTAGAACTCTTGCTTCGAACTGCAGCCTTGGAGAAGGATTCCAAAAATCTCTTCGATTAAATCAAAATTACGGCGGTTTCAGTTGGGCGACTTAAGAAACAGAAAATGTCTCATACTAATTAGGCTGATTACTTTGGCCTTGTATGGGACTCTAAATACTCTGGAATATTTTATAAGGACGTCGGCGACATATCTAATTACGGGTTCAAAGTTCTTTATGACAAACAGTTTTTAAAACGCGAAAATATATTTAGACAACTTCATGAATCCATACTTAAATACTGTCTTATACTAATATGACACGACCGGAGATCAGGCGCAGTGGACCTTTCCGAGGCACTGGGATACGGGTACTGGGCTTTAAGAGTGAGGGAAGAGGGAGTGCGCATACTTGTGAACTATAATATCTCCCGCGCCACGGAGGTCTCCGTTGAGATTGGCCGCTGTGGTGGCCGAAATACGGTCTGGAGGACTTTTATTTATTTATACCAATATTATAAATGTGAAAGTAACTCGGTCTGTTACTTTTTCACGCCTTAACGGCTGAACGGATTTCGATGAAATTTGGCATTCAGATATACCATGACCTGGCTTAGGACACAGAGTACTTTTTATCCCGGTACAGCGTTCTCGTGGGATAATTTTCGACTTCCAAGTAGATGAAGCCGCGGGTAAAGCCAGTATTCTATAAAACAATGTCCAGTTGACTGCAATAGCCATATCTGTCCACTTTAATTCTGCCATAATTATATATAGGTATTACATTATTATGGCAAATTGTATGCAACCTGTAATCGCTAATAGCTGTCCACTTAATGCCATATACTTTACAATTTGCATATTCACAAAGATAGACATGTAGCAGCCACAGGTTAAAAGGGACATGACCATATTGACCATGTCAGCTCAATTTGATTAAACCAATCGATAAATACGCGTGACTGACAAATAGCAATAAAAAATAGATAAACAGTCACAATTGATGTTATCACAATCAATGAACATAATCTACATTATCGCTGTTGAGTCATATTCTCACGAATAGTGACTCAATTTGTTTAGGAACTTCTACTAACGTTTATGAGTGGAAATGCTGTTAGTCACAGCCTCGGACACAGGCGTGTTTTGTTTTCTATCACTTATATTATATAGGGAAGTTAGCACTATTGTTAGATACAGGAAAAAGGGTCATCTTATTTGTTGGTTCGTTTATTATTGTTTCGAGCAGTGGTGGGCCAGTGGTAAAGGCCCCGACTTACGAGTCGGTCGTAGGTTCAAGCCCAAACAGGTGCAAATTATTTCAACACCACTGCTCTCAAACCGGTGAAGGAAAACGTCGTAAAGGAAACCGGCATGATCTAGAACCAAACCCTCGAAGACAGTGACAATGACGTGGTAGATTACGGCCCGCTCGGTGAGAGGCACCTAGAGGAGGCTGTGTCCCAGCAGTGGGAACGTTACGCTATGCTTCCTACTTTTGTTGTTTTGTGGGACTATATTTGCATTGTATAAACTCAATTTCCTTTGTATTGTATAATTTCATAGCACAGATGTGAGTTCTATGTGAGCTACCATTTACCGGGTAATAATATGTCTTTCATTGACTTGAATGTGCCCTGGCGGCTGATAGTATGTCATGCTCACTAAAATGTCTCGCTGACGGTGGCGTGTGTGTTGGATCATTTAGCTCCCTTCAAAATGGTTGAGCTGAATGGTGCTGATCTATGCGTCATGTTCGTGAACGGGCGCCGTCAGTTGGGACTGGTCATCAATTGGCTGCCTCGGCTTATTTAATTTTTTTTTTTTTTGGATTGTTGTTTTGTTAAGTACTATTTGCTGTACTCTGGACGCTCTTAACACGTACGTCTTTTTTATTTTATTACATCGTTCTCACATATAATTATAAATTCAACATTAATGATGTAACTAATATTTTTGTAAAAATACCTATAATTTAAAAGAGTGTCCATGGAGTTTCTTGCCCGTTCTTCTCCATAGGTACCTACGCTTTGGAATGGGCAACTAGCTTCATATTTTCTGACTGACCGACTTCTTGACAATTCAAAAGTGCCTGTAAATGGTTTAATTGAAATAAATGCTTTGAGTTTGAGTTTGAGTTGAGTTTGAGTTTTGTGAATAATTACATGTTTTTTCGTGGATTTTAGGATGCCAAACTCGAGATGCGGTGTTTGTTTAGTCACGAGCATGTATGCGGTTAAACATGAGAAAAGTTGCCGTGAAATTAAATGTTCGACGTAAACATGATGGTCCATTAGCAATGCAACGGCTCCAGATGCGGGCAAAAACGACATCGAGAAAAAAAAAATTTCCGAGTTGAGGTGCAGCACGGGAAAATCCGCTGAGCTAGGGGGCGAAACTAATGTATGGAGCCTAGGAAGATTGAGGTGCATAAATGCCCATTAAATTAAAAGTAAGTAAGTAATTTAGAAGTTGGAACTTTTAAACCTGGGGGCCTAAAAAGGCCAGTTTGGCAGAATCATAAAACAATTCATATCACGCAATTCATCTGTTTGACAGTTTCACACCTATATATCCCTGAATGCCTGTTTAGGCAGAGGTGTACCTATAGCATTTTACGAATCTCCATACAAAACTGTCATACAGATGAAATTGCGTGATATGAATTGTTTTATGATTCTGCTAAAGTGGCCTTTTTAGGCCCCCTGGTTTGGTTAGAGAGAATGGGACAATGACATTGTTGTAGTACAGATATTTTTCACATCCATTCAGCGTCTGATGTTTCTCACCTTTACCCTTGACACACATAAATGTATTTGGGTAAATTATTAGTCATTTCTATGACAATGATAACAATACAATCTTTTCTAGCACATAATAGGTAAGTAAATGTTAATTGAGTTGTTTTGGGGAAATCCTTCTTACAAAGTTTTCTCTTTTCCTTAAAACTCTTAAGAAGAATTAATGAAGGAGAAGTTCATAGCCATTAGGGAAAATTATTCTGCCTAGTCTAATCGCTATCGGTCCCAAGCTGAACATGAGGCCTTGGCTTTGATTTCTAGGTCGGGCAAATCTAATGATTATAATTCTGTAAAGCCATATTGGTAACGGGCACGAATCATATTTTAATCAACGATATGTTAACCTGTGTGTTTACCTGACACTGACCTGCAAATTACAAAAAAACTTAAGTAAAGTTGAATTTCGCGGGCTACCTTAGCGCATCCCCTTCAATGATAATAATGTGTCATTAAAGGCCTATTCAAACCTAAGCGGTATTCGCTACCGCTGTGGGTAGAGGTACATACCGCGCGGGTTTCGCTCAGGTATTTAGTATCAAGTTCCGCGGCTAGAGCCACCTGAGCGGTAATCGCTGCCGCTGTGGGTAGAAGTGCATACCGCGCGGGTTTCGCTCAGGTATTTAGTATCAAGTTCCGCGGCTAGAGCCACCTGAGCGGTAATCGCTGCCGCTGTATGTGGGTAGAAGTGCATACCGCGCGGGTTTCGCTCAGGTATTTAGTATGAAGTTCCGCGGCTAGAGCGAAATAGTTGGTGCCATAGTACCGCATAGGTCTGGTATTGTTTACCTTCTTCTACAAAAACTTCTTTACCTTACTGAGCGAAACTCGAACTCGGTATTCTACCCACAAGGATAGCGAAATCCGCTTTGGTGTGAACAGTAATATTACCGCTTCCGCATACCCACTCGGTTTTCTCTACCGCAGACGGTAGCGAATACCGCTTAGGTCTGAATAGCACTGAATAGGCCTTACTTTGAAAGTTTTTTAGATAGGTTAGGTTCTTCATGTTGTATGTATTGTAAGGGAAGAAAGAACATGTCTAGCTAAAACACTGCTGTTTGATCTGTTAAAAGACACTGAACGAGACACAATAAAAGTTTATTGTTATTACGTCTGGGGGCGTTTAGTGTCTAGCTAAGTGTTAACGATGATAATACATAATTTCCTCAAATTATGTAGATTTTCCTTACATTCCAACATAATCAGCCTCTAATGTTTGTGCTGGGACAAAGACCTCCTCTAAGTGAGAGGGACTGGGCCGCCAGGCGGGCCTAGTGCGGGTTGGTGGATGAAATTTTCCTTAGACATAAATAAGTTCATTAATGGTTTGGTTTTAACTATGGCATCATACAAGACTTTTGGCAACATAGTTTATTTGGTCATGTTTCGTGTCCATGTTATTTATGCAGAATAACATAATCCTACTAATATCATAAACGCGAAAGTTTGTGAGAATCGGTGGATGGATGGATGGATGATGGATGTTTGTTACTCATTCACACAAAAACTACTAAACGCATTTGGATGAAATTTGGCATACAGATAGTTGATAACCAGTATTAACATATAGGATACTTTTGATCCCGATATTCCCACGGGATCAAAACTTGTTCAGGTGAAACCGCAGGGCGCTGCTTCTTGTACATAAAAAATTGCATGAACAAACAAGTTATAAAACTCAGAATCTGAAGCATTTGTTTGAGTAATGTCTTAACTTATTTAACATAAACATTCTCACACTCCCTCACAAACCCATACATACATTCCTACATCATCATTATCTCGCATGCACCTTTGTTAAATATCAAATAATAAATATCTACATTTGCGTCACTATGAGGCACACTATTTCAAACATTATCTACTTATTTGTTTTTGCTATTTTATTTTTTGTTTAATTTTTCCATGTATTAATAATGTGTAATACTTTACAGTTTGAGTGTTTCTTTATGGTTTTCACTCATTTCCAAGTAACAAAATAAGAACTTTTATTTCAACCATAACTAATATTTTACAGGTTTTTTTGTATAAAAACTCTACTAAAACAAAAAACCAATCAGAAGTTCAGAATCTGTCTAGATTTTGCTAGCTGTATTTAACATAATATGTCCTAAATATACATATAATATTTAAGACGATTTTTAAAACTATGGTCAAACATTTTGAGAAATGCTCACTTACATAAATTTCCAAAACAGTATCCCACTAAAAACATTTTCATGCAAAATGTTGCCAAGACGAGACCATATGGCTTGCACTGTCAAAAAGATTTTAGATCTCATCTGGAGCCAAGCTTCTAACTCTACAAGCCCTAACTTCACAAACTCTACACCTTAGTCAAAATTATGAGGCTTGGCCGTTTCGCTACTACAAGAACTATTGTATAACAGAAAAGTAATGAACAGTGAATAAAATTATCACCTTACGCCCATGTGACGGTAGCGATAAACATAGTTTGATGTGGGAAAAAAATTTTTGAAAAGAAAGCTTTTGTATTTTATCTAGGTGTTTAAAGTATGAGAGGAAACCATAGGTTTATACTCATCGTTTTTGGTTGTATGAGGTCATACTTCCTGTATAGCATGGAATAAGTAAAATTATGAACACCTACACTCACCTACATCGATCAGTTACTTTAGTGTTAGTGTCTATAATATTTATGAGGATAGTTATTTTTTTTATTGTACAGCAAATGGCAGTGTGTACTGGCTTTTTACTATGCTATTATGAAATTTTAATAATAATGTATGAGCAATAACTAAATTGGTACCTTACAAAAATACCTAACTACAATTTGTTTCTTTTGCTAATGACACCCAAAAACTAGTCATTATTTTTATTTATCATTGTTTACTGGCAGGTGTAATTTATTTTATAAGTATCGTAATGTGCGTGCCATTTACGATAAGGAAACAATTCAAATAGCAAATAGAAATGCGATTTTACGGAAACGTTATTCTAATTACTTACTACCTACGTTTTAAGGAAATGGATGAACTGAATTTTTTAAAGCATTACTAACTCACGCTTCATCGAGTTTCGAGAAAATTCAAAAAAAGAACATGAATCAATTTTTTGCTCGTCACACGATATTATGCCTCACGCGTTATAGCGCGATTAGGTTATCACACTTACTGTTTTTGTAACACAAATCACAATTGCATTAACATAGTAAAATGTTTGTGGTTACTTACTTCTCTAACACGTAGCGCAGGAATATAAACACAAATGCTAACGGTATAGGAAAGAAAACGTGCGTATGATCGGTGTAAACCACCGCCTTATCGGGACCAGGAGCGATGTCTGCCCATGTTGTATTCGGTGGCAACCACACGTCTTCATTCCAAAACTTGTCGAGGTAATACCTCAACATAATTGGCACTATATTTTGTTTTGATTACTATTTTAATTAAAACCAATTCAATTTTTACAATGTGTACGAGCACCTCACGGCTTCATTGAGGAAAAGTGACAGATAATTGAAACGAAGTTGCCATATAAAACCTGATAAATAACCGCTGTGTCTAAAAAATATAAGTTATTTTTAATTTATAACAAACTTAAAAAATATTTATATAAGTTCCAAGTAATTTTATTCATCATGATGTGATCCTATTTTGTGTTAGTTTTTATTTCCTGATAACACTGCTCAATTTATGGGGGATCATGTGAAAATTGGTTGAAGGCTTTGAACCAGGGCTTGTTAACGTTACCAAATAACAAAATAATAACCGTTAAGTAACGTTAATTTCAATTTGATACCTTAATAACGTTCACAAAAATGTAACGTTACTTGGTCACATTACCAGTAAAGTAACGTTAGCGTAACGTTACCGCAAATACATCAGTAACGTTATATTTACCGTTAATTTAGCTACGTTGCCGTTCCGTCTACATTTTTGTGCGCTCGCGCGGGCGCCTCGCTTAGCATTGGATTAGATGCACTGTTGCCGCTCCGCCACGCGCTAACCGCGCCGCCTGCGCCGTCGCCACGTAATACGTAATACGTGTCGCGGCGTAATACCATGACGTTCGACCTTCGCAATTTATCACCCTAAAGTAGGCATGCCTACTCAAATCCAAACGAGTATGAATGTTAAAATCGTAATTTGTAATTCGTTCGTAATTTGGCCGTACGAAGAAAGAAAGGGATGGATATTGAGATTGGCGATAGTGAGATAAAATCGAAAATCCAAGATGGCGGCTGCACAATTTTTTTTTTTTATATGGGTTTCGTTTTCATAGTTTTTAAGGGTGCTGAAGCCAATAGTGAGGTCAAAATGAAAATCCAAGATGGCGGTTGTAATTTTTTTATAATTATTCATCATGGGTGTCGTTTTTATGGTTTTCAAGGGCGCTACAGTCGATAGTGAGGTCAAAATGAAAATCTAAGATGGCGGTTGTAATATTTTTTTAATTTTTCATCATGGGTGTCGTTTTTATGGTTTTCAAGGGCGCTAAAGCCGATAGTGAGGTCAAAATGAAAATCCAAGATGGCGGCTGTAATTTTTTTTTATTTTTTCATCATGTGTGTCGTTTTTATGGTTTTCAAGGGCGCTAAAGCCGCAAATTGCGTGGTAGTTAGACGTTGGACGTTGGCGTTAGACTATTAATTCCTGCATGTCTAAACAACAATTGTAATAACCATAAATAAGAACAATTAATTACCTTGATTATTGTCTTCTGCATGAAGTACGCCACATCATAAATGTAAAACATAAAAACACAAAACAGCCGCTACCTTTATTCTATGTAGATCTTGAGCACAAACACAACAACAAAGAAATCTTTAAAATCAACAGAATGAATTACGTAAAAGTTTCATTTGAAGCACCATACAAAAAGCTGGACATTTTACAGTGTAAAAGATGTCAAAGATTCGGACACGCAAAAAACCAATGCAACAGACCATTTAGATGTGTAAAATGCGGGGAAGAACACTCAAAAACAAGCTGTTTAAAAAGACCGGACACCGAGGCAACTTGTGCCAACTGCCAAGAAAAACATCCAGCAAGTTACAAAGGCTGCACAAAATACAAAGAGTACAAACACCTACTTACGAAAAACAAGACAGGAAAGGGCAAAGAAACTAATGAAAACACAAACAACATAACACAAAATCAATACCGCAAAACCCCAACACAAACTGTACAAGAAAAACATCAAACTAAGAACCTCTTCAATCACTCGAAACCAAATAATCACATACGCACAAGCGACAAAACAAGAAAACTCAGCAGGATCATTAACCGACATCAAGGACCCAAATAATTTTGGGGAAGTACTGGACGCCATGTTCAACAAATTTCAAAACATAATAAATATTATGTTAGACAACATGATGGATCGTATGATCCAATTAATCACAAGCCTTATAAAACACCCCTAAACCTTAGAATAATCACCTGGAATGCAAACGGGCTGACAGAACGTCGACAGGAACTTGAACTGTTCTTGAAACTTTAAAGAGTTGACGTGGCTTTAATCTCGGAAACAAGGTTCACGCAAAAAACCCATTTCAGACTTAAAAATTACATGGTGTACGCTACAAACCATCCTTCTGGTAATTCACATGGAGGAACTGCAATCATAATTAAAGAGAACATCAAACATTATTTTTTTGGGGAAAACAGAACTGAAAAAATACAAGCAACTTCAATCAGGATCCAGGATAACAATATAGAAACAACAGTGTCTGCTATCTACTGCCCACCTAGGCATGTTATTACAAGAGATGAGTTCAAGAATTACTTCAACACTCTAGGAAACAGATTTATTTGCGGTGGCGATTGGAACGCAAAACACGCCTCCTGGGGCTCCAGACTAACCTCGCCACGGGGTCGACAACTCTATATAGCCACGAACGAACTTAACCTATATTGCGCTTCACATGGTATTCCTACATACTGGCCTGCGGACCCACAAAAGGTACCAGACCTATTGGATTTTTTCATCACCAAAAATATCCCGCTTGGACAAATAAATGTAGAGGAATGTACTGACCTGTCGTCAGACCATACACCAGTAATTATCAATGTTCACTCTAACGCCATTCTAACTGAGTACCCACAAAGACTGTATAACCACACAACAGACTGGGGCAGATACAGAACCAAAATATCAGAATCCATTACCTTGAACTTGCCATTAAATAATGTAGATAGCGTTGAAACAGCTATCGAAACGCTCAATAAGCTTATTCACATAGCGGCCAAAGAATTTACGCCTTTTTCAAGACCAAAAACAACACAAATTGCCCACTATTCTAAAGTAATAAAGGATAAAGTAAATGAAAGAAGACTGCTGCGGAAAAAATGGCATTCTACGAAATATCCCCGTGACAAAAAAGTTTTCAACATGGCCTCTGAGGAACTTCAACAAATGATCTGCCAAGCAGAAAACGAGCGTCTACAAAAACAATTAGCAGAACTTACTCCTAATAAAGACACCAACTACTCTCTATGGAAGATAACAAAAAGGCTGAAATGACCGAAAGAACATATACCACCCATAAAAGCTCCTGATGGCAAGTGGGCAAAAACAGATCTTGAAAAGGCCCAAGTATACGCGCAACACTTAAAAACTTTCAGCCCCTTACCAAGCAAAAATCCTGAACACGACAAGGAAGTCTCCGAATATATGGACGCACCACTGCAAATGAACCTACCACTAAAAAGTGCAAGCCCCAACGAACTATGGAGAGAAATCCTAAAACTAGAAAAGGGTAAAACACCAGGCTATGACTTAATCGACGCACAACTTCTCAAGCAGCTGCCTAGAAAAAGCATAATTCACATCGCGGCCATCTACAACGCCTGCCTAAGACTAGCAATTTACCCCGCTCAGTGGAAAATTGCGCAGGTTATAATGATACCCAAACCAGGCAAACCGCTCCACGATGCAAGCTCCTACAGACCAATAAGCCTACTCCCCGTGTTGGGTAAACTCTTCGAAAAAATATTGCTGAACAGGATGCGCCCCTATCTACCGGAAGTTATTCCTCTTCACCAGTTTGGCTTACGAGAGAAACATGGAACTATTGAACAGATACACCGTATTACGGATACTATAAGTCGTGCACTAGAATGCAAACAGTTCTGCTCTGCTGTCTTTCTTGACATTAGCCAGGCGTTCGACAGAGTGTGGCACGAAGGACTTCTCTTCAAACTTAAAAAGTTACTGCCTCACTCTTTCTTTCCGATTCTACGATCGTACATACACAGTAGATGCTTTGAGGTGAATTTTAACAATGAAGTTTCTTCTTTAAATGAAATTTGCTCAGGAGTACCACAAGGAAGCATATTGGGACGCATCCTATACTTGCTTTTTACCGCAGACCTTCCAATGCACGCTGATACTATAACTGCCACCTATGCAGATGATACAGCCCTTTTGTCGGTACATGTGGATCCGGCTATAGCATCAGCCAACATACAAACCCACATCCATGAAGTGGAAAAGTGGCGTATTAGGGTTAATCAAGGAAAATCTGCTCACGTGACCTTCACCCTGAGAAGGCAGACTTGTCCCCCAATAAGACTTCATAATGAAGAGGTTCCTCAAGCTGAAGGTGCCAGATATTTGGGTATGCATCTGGATAGAAGACTCACCTGGAGAAAGCATATCTGGACCAAGCGTAAACAGCTGGATACGAAAGTCAGATCAATGAACTGGCTGATAGGTCGCAAATCAAGCCTGTCACATGAAAGCAAGATAGCTATCTATAAGACCATTCTCAAACCAATCTGGACTTACGGAATCCAGCTATGGGGTACTGCTAGCAATAGCAACATAGAGATTCTTGAAAGATTTCAAAGCAAGACACTGAGAACCATGCTAGATATACCCTACTATGTAAGCAACAAATATATACACGAGGACCTAAGTATCACTACCGTCAAACAAGAGATCGCTAGATATAGTGAAAGCTATCAGACGAGAATATCAACTCATGTCAATGAACTGGCATCCAAACTAGAAGACACAGGAAGTATTAGACATTCCCGATTGAAACGGCATAGTGTCTCTACACTTACCGTGAGATTTGGTGACATATGATAAAAGGGATTCATAGGAATTCCTTACGCTATTAAGACATAGATCGAGATACCTCATCTGAATGGCTTATTGTGTTAACACAGATTGCCAAGTTACTGTATTCATAATAAAAAAAAAAAAAAAAAACATTGTCTTCACTCATCTTGATGTTGGATAAATTATCTTATCAGTTAGGTATCTCACTTATTACTTCTCACGCGTAAGAATCGGCAATGTTTTGATCGGCACGGCATCACAGAGCGGGGCGACGGCGGGTGGCCTGCCCCCGCGCGTCTCGTCCCCCTCTACTTCAAACTCACTAGATTAACCGTTCTAAAAGTATCGATAAAATTAACGTTAATAAACAACTAACGTTAATAATGATTACCGATAAAATGGAGCTAAAATAACGTTAAATCCATTAACGTTATTTTAATATTAACGGTAACGCTGTCAAATCAAGGAAACGTTATGAAAATTTTACCGGTATTTAAAGCCCTGCTTTGAACCCCGTTCAGTTTGAACATTTAAAAAAATATCATAATAAATAAAAAATATACTTAGCTATTTTATTGGCTACGTTGTTAGAAAGCACACACAGTGAAAAACGCATTTGTAAGAAGTTTTTGGCACTTGTTCGTAAATCTATTTACTAATAATAAAGCAGAAGAGTTTGTTCGTTTGAACGCGGTAATCTCTGGGACTACTTACTGGTCGCATTTAAAAAATCTTTTTCATTTGTTAGCCCAATTCTTGAGGAAGGCTATAGGCTATTAATTAACATCACGCTATGACCCTTAGGAGGCGAGCAAAAAGAACAAAAGTCAGAAAGAACGCTAAGCGAAAACGAAGTAAGTAAAGCACGGGCAGTCGATGCGATGCAACGGAGTGGGACGGGGAACAATAAATTTCATGCGGGCAAAGTCGCGGGCAGAAGCTAGTAGGTATCTGATAAGTTTAACGTTCTCATTTGGCACTTATCCCGAAGCATTAAAAGTATCCATAGTGAAGTCACTTTTTGAGAATAAGTAAGTATGTACACTTTTACTATCTCCTTATAGCATGTTTTTATGCAAATGAATAAATTATTTTATACTTTACCTAGTCGGAAAGTAAATTATTACCTTTTTAAAAATGACGCAAAAAGTACGTCATTACTGTTGTACAAATTGGCGGGTCGAAAAAGTGTATGAAAATCCATTGATAACGTGCTGAGTGGGCAGAAAAAGTGTATGCAATTCCACATCCATTTTCATACTTCTACATAGTTTGCGGTCGGCGCCAGCGCTGTCTGAGCGCAGGACTGCGCGAAAGTGTGCGTAAGCTGGGCACGCGAAGTAGTTGCTCTTACGTTATCTAGGTGTATCTATATCTGTGGTGATGACGCACGAAGGATTGTTTGAGATCATTTAGCCAAGCGTATTAATGAATAATTCAATATGAAATTACGAAACTTGTAAATAAAAAAGTTAAATTTATTTCGTATCATTTTATTATTGTTTCATCGCATACAAAAGAGACTATTTTGCAAATCAGAGATGTACATCTCGCACAAGTCATCACGTGTTAACATTCATATTAAACCGACACTCTCATTTATACCAATACATCTCATTTACTTATAAATAAAAAATTGACCCAATAGAAACAAAGTTAGTCACTGGTGTCTCACTTCGCATTAGTTCAATCTACTCCACCAATTTAAACAAGCTGTAAAGTCTAACATAAATTTCAAAAATGACGGTTGTCTAGCTATAATGGTATACTCATGCTGCATTTGCGATTTAGTAAGCAAATGTGTTTTTGGAAAAACAAACTTTGATACCCACTTATATGTAGTATGTATGTATGTCAGTTTGCACTACAACTTCAGACATTTTTATGCCTTTTTTGAATAGTACTAGTTATTCTGAAATCAGCTTAATTTACACTAGCATAAAGTTGATATGTGTTTAAGTAAATAACATCAACTTGAAGTTTCAGTGAGTGATTTCAGTTCAAGTATAAATTCTCAGTGCCATTGTGAGCAAAAAGCGTACTTTTACTTTCTTCTGCGTTATCCATTCGCCAATTCGACTAAAACCAGACAAACAGTGACTACATTTGCGAATAAAACAAAAAAAAACAATGACCTAAACCAAAAACAACAACTATAGAATACGCACAATTTCTTCTTAATCTATTAATAATATAACCGTGATAATAAAAATAAAACTTTGATGACAAATGCAATTAGGACAGAGATCAACAACACATACAAATTATTATTGTAATTTTCAACATACAATTTTTTTCTCATCATATTTTCCACATATTGTTTCTAAACGTTACCTATAAGTATATCAACAACATTTAAAATATAGTGAAAGGCACCAAAGTATCATGATAATGTATTTTTTGTACATTATTTATTTAGTTGTTCAAGGACCTAACAGTACAGTGATATAGACAAACTACTTAAAAAAAACAGTGATACCTACATAGAATTATGTAAAAGCCAATTTGTCAGTTTCCGAATAAATTAAAAAATGAAACAGAATAATATATTATAAAGTATCTGCTAGAAAATTAACCGAAATGTATGGACACAAATAATTTATTGTCTCTTCATTAGTTAATAGTAAACATTTTAAGTCGTTTGTATTTTAGGCCCAAGTCATAGGCAACATTTTAAGTCGTTTGTATTTTTGGCCCACTTTTCTTCTTCTTAGACACGCTGACTGTTTAAGAAAAAATTTACAACTTTATTATTCATTACTCTATTCCGAGGTAACTCGTAATCATAAGTGTCAAAAGTTAAGAGAGAAATTACTTTTGTATAATTTATTAATATATTATTGTTTTATTCATAAGAACACTGTCTGTCTATATCTCTATACATGCTAGATTTTTACAATTAGCAACCAATTTAATAAGTACCACATAAATACTATGAAACATACTGATATATTTATAAAACTATAACAACACGTATATGCACCATTATATTAAGTTTATCCTTACAATTTAAACTCTGAAAATAAATATTTCGGTGTACTCATTCATAACATAATTTAAATGCAGAACTGGGTTGTAATATTTTTCCACACTGGAAAGCTTATAAAATTTAATTCAATGCGCACTCTAAATTAATACTTGAATACAAAAAGAACGAAATAGGGTATACATTTTGAATAATAGTTTATGGTCTGAACAGAAAAAAAATACAAAGAATTCAAAAAATCATCATTGATAAGGTCGTTTATCGGTAATAACAATCATGTATTTTAAGTATTTACTTGTATATATTTTAATCGAAAGTTATCACTTACGAGTATCCGTAAAAATTACTCTTAAGTCCACTATCATAAGGTTCAAAATAAACCAAACCTTAATGCACGTAAAATGCAATAGCTACTGTGTGTACTTTTTCTTTTCAGGCATAAAAAAATTAACAATTCCTTTAAACATCTGAAGAAAAGCAACAGGCATAAATAAAATAGTAGATGTACAAATACTTCACTTGTAAATAAAATTATTACTCTTTAAAACTATTCATATTTATTATTTTTTAAGCTTTATAAAGCGTCTTTGGGTGTATTCGATAGTACCGATTTTTTTTATATTACTTAAGTTTACTTGTGTCTCGAATATAATATCGACTATTGTGCGATTAACTAATAGGCCCACCGCTCAACCCAGGCGGTCCCTGAGGTAAATGCACGGTGCGGGAGGAAGGGGAGAGACAGACTATCCTATACTCGACAAGTCACTAAATAATCCTAACAATAAGGCAAAGGGAAACTTATTAGATCCAGTTCAAAAGAGTAAACAGGACAGGAATATATTTTCTATCTCCTTCGCGTTTGCAAACTTTTTGTCTGACCTCAATTGTTAGCCCGCAAAACGGCTGTCACAGTACGATTGCTTTGAAAAGTTTTACCCGACTACATTCGATAGTACCAGTTGACAAAAGACATCGCTTTCTAATATGGTATGCGCTGACAGGTAATCTATACCATGTTCTATATACGGGGAAGTCTTGGTGACGTGTCGCGACCGCGAGAGCTCAGTCATTCGCCCGCTGACGGACGTCAACACCCCTTCATCACCGCGCAGTACCCTCAGGTAGGTACCGTTTCAGTTAAACGGAAGCCCAGCCGAAGTATTTTGAAAAATCACGTTTTTCAGATTTTTCAGAATAGCCCGGCTGTAGTCGTAGTGCGATTCGACCGTCGACTAAATAATAGTCGGCATCACTATTTAACTAACTAGTAATGTGTAATAATAATGTACTTACATTATGTTGATATGGTTAATATTTGTTCGTTATTATTTCCTATTACATATTAAGACAACACCAGCGTAATCGGCGGGAATTTTGATATAATTTGATTTTTTAAATCGATTTGGACTTTCCTAGATAATTTTGATAACTATACTGCTTATACGGTAACCTAGACTCGGTCGGTATATTCTTCACTGATGATCAATTATTATAATCTGTCATTACAAAGTTTCTTCGTTCATCTTGATCCAAGATATATACCCGGCTCTTGGTCACTCGTAAACAGGGTAGCAAGGACAACGAGGCGCAAACTATATCATGAATTTAGCACATGTTTCAAGACAGCATAGAATTTTTTTATCGGTAATAAAAAAGAATCTGCTGTTCCATAGAAAATTTGCAGCATTTACTAAATTTGATTTGATTTGAATAATTTCAATGCAGTGGTCGTTCAGAATCATGGAATCCGGTAACAGTTTGGGAGTCGATGTCCTTGCTAGCCTGTATAATCATTCAAATCACAAAATTTCTTCATTGGTCTTGATCCAAAATGTACCCGGTTCTCACTATAAATAGCTTAAGCTTACGGAAAACTTGTGAAACAGGAACTGACGAAAAAGGTTATAACAAACTACAATCATGTAGAAGTAAAATATACTTATTTAAACTCTTTTAAAGCCTATTTTCGCTTGAATAACTATAAGTACTATTTAGATTTTAACGTTGCCTTTTTATTGACTTCTGTACAAAATATATCTTTCATGGTATTCTTGTCGTTGATTTCGCCATTCCTTTGCAATTTGTGAACACTCCCATGATTTTTCAAGCAATATTAAAATTGCATGCTTCCTAAACTAATCCCCTACATAGCTTTAAATTCATAAAGCGATTTATAAACGCAATGCTTATTATTATTTTATACGTAATTTTGGAATTTAATAAGACGTGTTCTGCGCGCGTGTATTTCAGGCACTAATTATCTTTATTATTATAATTTTATCCTATCTAAGAGACGAACAGAATAAGACGTGGATGATACAATTTAGATAACAATAAAGCGTTTCAATAACGATTCTATTACATTTTATTTATAAATTACTATGAAGAACCCAGCGGGGTAATTGCGTAACACACATAAAATGGCAATCGATGGCAATGCCATTCATTTTGACAATTCGACCACGTTCATTGCGTTATTTACGCAATGGATTAGAAATGTCCTACAAACCCTCGGATTGTGATTGAAAGTGGGCAATTAGGGTCTTAAATCGCCAACGTCTTGAGCAAGCGTGGTGATTAATGCTCGTGCCTTCTCTGTATCATGAGAGGTGTTTGCCCTGCAATGAGGCAATAATAAGCTGGTATAATTTATCACACAAATATTATAAAGGCGAAAGTTTGTGAGTGTGTTTGTTACTTCTTCACACACAAACGGCTGAACGGATTTGGATGAAATTTGGCACACAGATAGACTCAAATTCAACTGTCTTTTTAAATAGGGGTGTTTTTACAAACGCGATAGGGATATCTCTCGCATTGTATAACGCATAAAAAAGAAAATGTTTCAGAAATTATTATAATTTACGCTCTTCATCCACGTAATGTTCTATTGTCATTTCACTTAAAATAATGTTAATTAATTCTCTTATAATCAATTTGGTAGGATTAACTTGCTAAGAATTTCAGACTAGGCAGTATGGTCTTAATTATTTCATAATAAATACGTTTGTAAATAATACTTTAAATCTTGCTTGATTAAGTATTACTTGAAAAGTTGAAACTAGCTGAACCCGACCTGAGCAGAATCAATAAATTATGAAATTAATTATCTTGATTTTTTTTTTCGTGAATTTTTCCCATGTTTTAATAGTTATTCTGCTAGTAGGGACAGAGGCAAATCCGACAAATCAAAGATCACAAAAATCGGTTCAGCCGTTCTTGAGTTAACCGACTCTGTTTTATTTATTTAGAGATAGAAGATAACTGATAAAGGAATCGATTAATAAAGAAATTAATTACTTTAGCCAGCACGCTCAGTCTACAATGCCCGGTTAATGTTAATATTTTAGGCAAAGTGGATACTGTTCATAGTTATAGTAAATCAATATGATCCAACTGCGTGGTCCCCTAATAAATAGCTTACTTATAATATTTATTATAAATGTATTTTCAATTTTATACTAAGCTTAGCCAATAATGATTTATTTCAGCTATTATAAACAATCACCTTTCGCCTGCCAAAGCACGACAATTCTTAAATAAAAATTCTTAAGTATCGTAAAAATAGTACCAATTATTCATCATTATTAGCGACCTAGATAAGTAATGTGACTTTGAGAATGGCAACAAAGAATAATAGAGATTATTGCATTAAAATAAAGACGTATTTTGAATGTAATGTTGAAAATGATGAGAAGATTATAAAGAAAGGAACAAGTTTAGGCTAAAAATAATAGTAATACCAAAATCACTTCACGAGCTACTGGGGTACTTGCAAAATTAATTGAGCCGAATCTGATTAAAATTAATGTTACCTTAAGAGCCATTTCACGTTTTCGCGCGAATTTCCAAGATTTTAGTCGCCTAATTTACCGTCTTAGGTAATACTCTAACATTGTTGAACACATGTAAAAAAAAGACCAATCTTTCGTATTGATACTTCATGTAACACATTTCCAAAAACTTATTTGTTTACTTTGTGGTGATTAATCTCCCACAACTAGTTTACTGAAAAATCATCGCAGAGTCAATTTCAGATTCCTATATCTATCATTAATATTTATATATTTGACAAAAAAAAATACAGAAAGCATCAGACATATAATTTTGTTGACACATAATGTAATAGAATATCGATTACTAATAACACTAATTAGTAAAAAAATAAAGTCTAAGGGCAATTTTTACGTTTTATATCGCTATTTTGGCTAGGTTTTTTGATTTGAATAAGGCGTAATTACATTTAAAAAATTATGTCAAAATAAAGTATGTTCTTTAAAAAAACTAATTCTGAAATTTTATTAAAATCCCTTCATTTAATTAGTCATAATATCGTTATTGACATCACTCTATTTAGAATAAATTACAATGCATCGGCGGGCACCGATTAGGCCCGACAAAACGGTCGCTTTCGAAAACCTCGAAAAGGCCGAATGCCTAGCCGACAGCCTAGAGGCTCAATGCACTCCCAGCTCTCAACCAGTAGACAGAGCGCACCTCGACGAGGTGAACGCTGAAGTCGAACGGAGAGCCTCCCTCCCGCCAGTCGAAGACCCTGATGATCCTCTGCCTCCCGTCACTCCCGACGAAGTGCAAGACATCATAAAAGGGCTCGCAACCCGCAAAGCCCCCGGTTCGGACGGTATCACCAATAGGGTGTACAAACTCCTCCCCGCCCCCCTCATACTGCTCATGACCGCCATCTTCAATGGCGCCCTGAGCAACAACATCTTCCCCCAAATGTGGAAAGAAGCCACAGTCATAGGCATCCCTAAGCCAGGCAAGCCCAAGTCTGAGCCCTCCAGCTACCGCCCCATCAGTCTGCTCAATGTTTTCGGCAAAGTCTACGAGAGGCTTATTTATAAGCGCCTCAAAGACTATGCCGAAGCAAAGAGCCTCATCCCCCCCGAACAGTTCGGTTTTCGCACGAAGCATTCGTGCATCCACCAGCTCCACCGCATAGTCGAGCACATTAGCGCTGCTTTTCAGCGAGGTGCTTCGACAGGCGTCCTGTTCTTCGATATAGCGAAGGCGTTCGACAAGGTCTGGCACAATGGCTTATTATATAAGCTGTACCTGCTAGGTGTGCCAGACCGTCTCGTGCTCATCTTACGAGATTTTCTGTCGGACCGCACTTTCCGCTACCGTATCGAGGGCGCTCTCTCTCCCCCTCACCCCATCCGCGCCGGAGTCCCCCAGGGTTCCGTTCTGTCTCCCCTCATTTTCACCCTGTTCACTAGTGACATCCCGAACAGTAAAAAGGCACAGTTGGCGCTCTTCGCCGACGACACTGCCATTTACTGTTCGGGTGCCAACCAGTCATCCATAGCTCGAAACCTCCAAACCTCCGCAAGCGCCTTGAGCGATTGGTTCCGGAAATGGAGAATCGAGGTCAACCCCGATAAGAGTCAGGCGGTCATCTTCTCGAGACCGCGCAAACGACCCCCCCCCCTCCCGCGCCCGATCTCTATGTATGGCAAGCCGATCCCCTGGGGAAAGCGAGCCAAATACTTAGGTGTCATCCTAGACCACAACCTCACCTTCAACGAGCACATAAAGACGGCGCGCTCGCGCGCCTCTTTCGCTCTCGGTAGGCTCCACTCCATGATAACTGCCCGCAGCAAATTGTCACTCAAGTGCAAACTGCGCCTCTACACCGCGGTCATCCGTCCCATCATGACCTATGCTTGCGTAGTCTTCGCACACGCCAAGCCGCGATTTCTGCATAAAATGCAAACCCTCCAGAACCGTTTCCTCCGAAAGGTCACGGGAGCCCCCTTCTATGTCCGAAATGTGAATCTGCATCTAGATCTCAGACTCCCCACCATCCAGCAGTTCATGAAACGCCTTTCCAAGCGCTTCTTCGACTCTGCCATAAAGCACCCCAATCCCCTGATTGCGGCGGCCTCCCGATACACTCCCTCCCGCATAAGTAGGATTCGCCGACCAAGGCATACCCTCACCATCCCCGACGACGCCACTACCCTCCTCCAGGAGAGCAGTAAGGCCACGAGTACTCTCAGTCGACAACACAAAAACAAGCTCAGACATCCGTCCTTCCGTCCTCGCCGCCGAGGCCCGTCGCGACGCCCCGCACCATCACCGTGCCCCCCCCCGACCCTTGCTCGAGCCAGCCCGCGCAGCTGAGCCTGTAGTTTTAAATTCGCCCCTAAACACCAATAATAATACCGATCCAGCCTGTCCCTTGCTGTCCTCTTCCAGCGACGCCCTGAGCCGAGGTCCGAACCCCGCAGGGGGTTACCCTTAGCGCTGTCGCTTAGTTTTTAAGTTATTGTATGCCCTGGCTGGAGGCCTTAATTCGAGGCCACAGGAAAGTCCGGTTAAGCAGTAGCCATCCTCATAAAGGATGAACTGCGAGATGCCATAATTAAAAAAAAAAAAAAAAAAAAAGGGCACCGATTAGTACGGCGCGAGCGCCCATCGACGAAGGATCTATGCCAATTTTTCCCGCGTCCCGATTTTCGAGCGCACTTATCGTGAACGCATTATTATACTACGAGTACAACATTTTGATCCTCTTCGCATTTTTTTTTTTCATAAGGTAAGTGTTTTGTTTATTATCAATTAAAGTGTTACTTTAGTAGGTACTTTGTAGAATAATTATAATATATTTTTGTGTTATTAGTTTTAGCAATGGGGCGTAAAGAATGTGTATACCATTATGTCAAAAAAAGGAAAAATAAAAATTCTGCAGCCTTAGAGAAAGCAACAGAAGCGAGGTAGATATTTTATTTTTATTTGCAACTCATATCACAGTAATCGATCACATTATCGAAATGGACTATAGAACCGTAATTACAATTTTAATAATTCTAAAAACAATATTGATTATTTTAATAATCATTTAATTATTATTGAATAAAAAAATATTTAAGTAATTGTAGATATCGAAACTTGACAGCTATTTTGTTTTCATTTTAGAATGAGAAGTCGTGTGAATCGTGTAGAGGAGGATAGTACCTTTAGAAGAGACGATGTGCCGGGTACAAGTGAAAAATCAGATTCGACAATAGAAATTGTATTTATTTATTTTTATTCAGACTCGATCGTAAATATTTTTAGTAATTACTTTTATATTTCTTTAAATTTCAATTAGATGTTTTAATGTTCCTTTTGTTTTTAGAACGATCACATTGTTGATGGCTGGCGTATAATTGATTTTCAATACTTTTGGAATCAATTAATAAATATAAGTGAACACAGAGAGAAGTTCGGCTGCAATTGAACTATTTGAAAATAGAAACAGTTGGGTCCCATGTCTAAATTTGACTTGAAGTGTATGATGTGTGGATCTAGCTTTGTTCTATAAACTACGGAGACTGAAACAACTGAACGATCAAGACTCGACCTTAATGCAGGAGCGGTATCAGGTGCAGTCATTACGGGAATTGGTCTCTCAAACTTAAATGAGATCAGTGCATCGATGGATTTGCCAACAATGCCATTTCGATTATACAGTCAAACACATGATGTTATTTTCGACATGTGGAAAACTGCTGCTGAAATGACAATGTTAAATGATGCCAAACAGGAAATTAAAGCGGCAGTATCTCGTGGCGATGTTAGCAATTCGGACCAATGAGCGGTCGAAGCGGATGCTTGTTGGGGCAAACGCTCTTACAAAAATAATTATTATGTTATAACTATATTAATATATAATGTCTGATTGTTTACCTGTTCAATTTTATTATACACTTATACATAACATATATTTGTGTTTTTTTATTAGTCTAGCAAGTTAGTAGACTGAATAAATAAAATCACTTTTTTTCATAAGTCTCTAACAAAGGTGCATTACAATCATGACGGCTCAAGATTGTTTAGTCGGTCTCGACACTCGCGCTATACTGTTTGCATTGTGTATGTGTGGATAGCTACGCACACATACACAATGCTGCCGTCTTTTACCTAAACTCGAGCGTCAAACTTTTGTGAAATGGCTCTTAACAATTATTCAAACCAGATTCGATTCAATCCAGAAATCAAGAGGTTTATAATAATGTAAAAAACCTTATTTACATTATAAAAAAATGTTTTATATTTTTTGATAGATTCAGATTGATTAAGAACTTAAATGTCATTAAGAGGGAACGCGGTCACCTGGTCGTTGGCGTTAATTCCATAAACTAACGTATTCCTTTGTTTTATCCCTGTTTAACGATACTAGTTCAAATATTGTGTCATGTTATAATAGTTTATCTAATATTGTATAGTTCTCCAGACTGTATGTCGACCATGGTGGCCAATAGACAAGACATTATAATGCACAAGTGTGTGCACCTGTGTCTGCGCCGCACACACTTATGCATTATAATGTCTTGAATCTTAATTCCCTGACTCTCATAGTCCCATGGGACGGCAATCCGACACGACCGGAGAGAGATCAGGGGTATAACACCGCCAACATCCAAACATATTACTAGGGAATGAATGCCAACGACCACGTGACCGCATTTCCTCTTAAATAAAGTTGCAAGCCACATTTTTATGCTTACTTACAACAAACAAAGAAAAACAAAAATATTATCGTTTGCGATAGTTTAAAGTTTGTGATATATTTATGTTTTCAGCACCATCTTATTTCTTGGTATGTATTTATTAAATGTAAAATATTTTTTATACCATTACGTTTGTTTGGTAACTCAAGTACTTTTTTCAAATTTGTTTTCATTTGCATTTGTGTGAATAAATTTTATTTTTCAATATGTAGACAAAATTGTAATATCAATTTCACATAACATAGTGAAATTAATGCAAGCATTTCCAATGTTTTGGTATTGCATATTTTAAAAATAACTTTTTGATAAATATTTTGTAAATACGTAAGCAATAAATATTTTAGCACAAGGAATCTCAATTAGATTTAATACTTTTAACAACAACATAGGGAAATAAAAACTTAACTTAGAAGAAAATCAATCTAATTCAGATTCCTAATAAAACGGATCATAATTATGAACTTTGCGCAATTGTCCGAAAGGGTTACCGCTGCCCCGGAACATAAAGGGCTAAGGAAGGAACACGGATGTGTTTTAGTCAGTAAGAGTCTGACACTCCCTTCCGCTCCACCCAGAGCGGGAGGGGTCATTTGATGATTTCACATCCTTAAAAAAAAAAAAAAGGATGTCATCATATTTATCGACAGTGAATCATCGCTGTATTAAATAAAAAATATCGACATTGATTCCATATCTATAATATTATGGGGACATCCTTAACTCGAAAAACTTTACGTCTATCAATACTTAGAAATCTCACGTTTTTTTTATAAATACGGACTTAGATATCACGAATCACATTCAGAAATGAATGAACAACACAACAGGACGAACATTTGGGGGGCCACACTACTATTTTGTGCTTATTCATAACTTTCTCAATCCCGATTCAGTTTTTGTGCAGCCTTTTCAATATACCAACAACATAGAATACATAACATACTTACAGTTAAGGATTAACGAGAGAACAATTGATAATTTGTGCATAATACTTTCAAATAGAAGCGGTAATCTGTTACGCTGATTTGCAGTTTTGTTCAGAACCTAGTCTTTTTACCATAGTTTAGTATAATGTATAGTTCTATGCAGTACTTTTCCTACGCTGTCACGATAATCAGTACTCGACATTTTGCTACGCAGAATTTAATCTTCAAAGTTTGGCTTTACTCTCACTTAGAGCTATTTCTTGAGACGCATAATTCCAACAACAACTTACATAAATCTATCCGCAAAGGCACCGGCCCGTAAAGCTTACATATACAGTAAAGCGTAAATGTGGCCCCTTGTTAATATTAGTGATATATCTAGTTACAACCTTGTAACGTGGAGTGATGTAGTCATGTGTGTGGCTGCCGGGAGGCGCCATGGGCGCTGCGCTGGGCGAAACGCCTGGACGGACGGCCCGGCCCTATGTCTCTCTGAAAATATGTAAGCTGAGTGTTAGTTTGAGGTGTTCACATGTTGTGAGGCACTTGCAACCAGTTTCTCGAACAAAAATTATCGCAAAATTAATGTGACAATTATAAATGTAAATTCAAATTAATGTAATCAACCGACATAACCCGATGAATTGCCAAACTTAAATGGCAGAGGGCAGTGCACATTGCTCGCAGAACATATGGCCGATTGGGCCGAAAGGTTCTGGAGTAGCGACCGCGTACCGGAAGACGTAGCGTTGGAAGGCCTCCCACAAGATGGACCGCTAAAGGTGGTGAAAGTAGCAGGAATCCGCTGCAGGCATCCAACCAGAAGCACATAATCGGTCGAACTGGCGGTACTTGGGGGAGGCCTATGTCCAGCAGTGGACGTCTTTCGGCTGAAATGATGATGTTGAATGTGACAAATTGTCAAGCGCTGCTGTGATTGGATGAATGTTATATCAGGAGCCAATTGCATCACTTGACTTGCGTTTAATTTTGACGTGTCGATAATTTTCGTTCCAGAAACTAGGCGTTAGGCCACAGAAGGGTTAATAAATGGAGTGTTAAAGGTAACCTGGAGTAATTTGCGTTGCTCAATGAGTTTAGGAGTGTTTTTTTGCTTACGTAGATAGTTTTTTTTTGCGTCTAACCGCAAATTAGGATGAAAAAAGCAACATGTTTTCGTTGGCATATTTTAAACAGTGTTAATTACGCCAGGTTAAGATCGTCCCAACCCTCAATGCAGGTATGTCAGTAGTGATGTTTTTACAAACACTGCGATTGTCGCCCAAACAGTGTTCAAAGGTCATCAATCAAACAGCATCGGCCTCATTACACCATCACCTTCGTCGAAAAGTCATGCTTTCGATTTCAGTATCAAAGAATCATCAAAAACCAAACGCAAAGCCCGCAAAAAATCTTCCTGTGTTTATCGCAACGGCACGGCAGTGGCTATTCAAACTAGCACGCATTAGTATTAGCAGAGTTTAAAAAATCAATCCCTGATTCGAGTTATTGTTCTGTTTTAGAACTTGCTTCAATCAATGCAAGTTTATAAGCGCAAAGCCTTCACCGATGGAAAATTAAGTCATTAAAAAAATAGAAGTTTTGAGCTCAACAGTCAATGCCCTCAATATTAACCGCCAAATTAGAATACGCCCCAATGAAAGATTCCACACGGGATCATAGCCGTTAAAATAGCGACATGCAGGTTCAGGGAAACATTTTCGAATCACTTGACTGTATAAACCGGGCAAACCTTCGAGCGTTGCCCGGCTAGACCGAGCAAATAAACATTTTCAAGTCACTTGCTCGGCTATCACCGGGCATAGAGACCTTTCCCTAAGACACGGTGGTCGTCGAATAAGGAACGTTCCCCCTGCGCTTCTTGTGTATCTGCCGAGTCTTCTTCTGAGGAGAAATGTGTGTGTTAGCATTCCATTTGTTCACTACGCTGTGGTACCCGCAGCTTGGAACAAACGTGGTAGTACAAAATGCATTTTTATTGCTGTCAAATTAGTCTGCCCGTACAACACAAAAATACATGACTAATTCTACCTTCAAATCTGTTTGACCTGAACAAAACCGGTACAGTCGGTGTGTGTCATAAGTCAGAAGATCGATTGCTTACGATGGCAGGAACTACTATTAGCAGAAAATCGTTGAAACTAAACAGTTTGATAGTTTAGTGCGTGCACGCATCCAGACAGACCCAACGGACTAGTCTATTAAGATTAATGTCTGTATGGTAACCTTTACGCATTAAAGTCATTTTTAACAAAACAAAAGCATGATCTACTTACTTTTTATTATTGACACGATTCGGCGTGCTATTGTTAGATTGATGCGAACTGTCACTTATTTCTGAACTCGAACTTCTAATGTCACCTTCCATCTGAAAATTATTATGCTTATTAAATATTTCAATCAATCATATTTCAACGTGTCTAAGAACTTGTTTGTTTCACCAAATACGTGGCTAAGTGACGACACGACGACTCAGAGACGTCACTTAAATTTAATCAATCATTAACTTTTATTAACTAGCAAATCTTAGCACAAATGTCTTCAAGATTAAAATGTTGTCAATCAAACATATTTTTGGCAGACCGCGTTCCAATTTATACTTGTCAATTAAAGTTAAATAATGATTAAATATAAGTAACGACTCTTGAGTACTGGGGTAAGAGTAAGAATTTGCAGAGTTTAATCAAACAGGCAAATGTATGCACCCATATATTTGCCTGTTTGATTAAACTATCATTCAAAAAACATATTTATGTGCATACACATAAATATGTTTTTTGAATGATAGTTTGTTAAATAATTAATGACCGCGGCGGACAAGCGATGATCCTAAGATCCGATGTGTCCTAGTTGAAAACATGAAATGGGTTTTTAATTTAATAAACGTATGACTCATTTAATATCTGCAACTACAATAAAACAGAATCAGCATTCTCCTGCACTTATCCCAATTTATTTGGGGTCAGCGCCACATGTTTTTTTCTTCGATACTTCTTTATTAACTGCATCCGGTTAGACTGGAAGCCGACCCCAACATAGTTGGGAAAAGGCTAGGCAGATGATGATAACTTCTCTATTAGTCGTCATCTCGGTAGTCACACCCCTTAAAATAGAATAAGTGTCCCACTTTATCTTTCATTTTATTTTTTTATGTTTCTCACCTGTCCAGCACTAATTGCTTTATAAGCGATCTGCAGTATAAGCCAGGTCCAGAATATATGCAGGCCCAATAGCAGGCATAGTAGCGAGTTGAAGATGTAATAGGCAGGGAACATCGGCACTATCATGGGAGCACGGATTGATGTACTGGAAATAATGGTAAACATGATCAGACATCTGTTCAAATTATTATAGTTATTCGGCTTGAGTGAATTTACAGTATATGGGGTAAGTAAGAAATGAGCAGGATTCGTATATTTATTATGTACCGAACTGTCACGAAAAAGACCGACATAAAAAACAAATATAGATGCATAATAAATAAATTAATTAATTTAGGTACTTACAATAAACAAATCAAGAAATTTTTGAAACTCACCTCCAAATAATGTAGAACGGATAAATAATGAGTCTTGTAATGATCCACAGTACTGTAAAAACTGTGAATATGACATCGCAGAAACGCTGATAGTTCGCGTACTTCGCCGCTTTGCCTCCATCCAAGAATATGTCGGCACAATCGTGCAGTAAAAGCACTATTGTACCGACTCTGTGCAGACTGCAGACCCAACTGAAGGATAGCAATAAGATAGTGGCCACGTGGTGCACAAACATCTGCCAGAAGTCCTTGCGTCGCACATCCCAGAACTGCGAGATGGTCAGCGACCAGTAGAAGGCTGCTGATATCATGTAGTGCCACCAGACGTCGTCTGTGAGACCCTGCAATATGTTTGAATTGCACTATTTAAAACGTATAAAATATGGTTCGTTGTCACTAGTACCATTAATAGTTCCATGATAGAACTACTGACTGTTTTTTTTTTATCACTAGTTCCATTTTAAAAGATACCCTATGACACTCACTAATAATGTGGCTTTCTATTGGTTACCTTTTCCCGCCTAAACCACTGAACCCGGACATTCTGAAATTTTGCATATACGTTGTCAGGTGTACAGAAACGAACATAGATAGGGTACCTTTCATTCCGAAAATAAGTGCAGGGGTCCTAAAAAGGCCACTTTCGCAGAATCATAAAACAATTCATATCACGCAATTTCATCTGTATGACAGTTTTGTATGGAGATTCGTAAAATGCTATAGGTACACCTCTGCCTAACCCTTCAGGGATATATAGTTGTGAAACTGTTGTTGTGTGTTGTTGTTTTGCCACTGTTGCAAATTTGGCATTCTGCAAAAACTTCAATGGCGTTTCTCCTATCGCAACTATGTAGCATCTACTCGTTAAATCACACTAATATTATAAGGGCGAAAGTTTCTGAGTGTGTGTGTGTGTGTGTTTATATGTCTGTTACCTCTTCACGCTCAAACGGCTGGACCAATTTTGATACAACTTTGTATGGAGGTAGCTGCCACCGTGGATTAACATATAGGCTACTTTTTATCCCGATATTCCCACGAGATCGACATTTACGCGGGTAAACCGCGGTGCGCAACTTGTCTTACATAACTGAAGATTCGTACTATTCGTGCAGCGCTATATAAAGCGATAATAGCCAAGCAATTCGGAGTATAACATGCGTTACTTCAAAATGATACAAATAATATGAATGGGGAGGATTTCGTAGCCATGGTGCGAGAGATTTCTCTTTACCTTTAAAACCCAAATACCTCTACTGTATTAACCTTTTGACCGCCACACGTCATAAAATCAAAAACATACCCTCGGCGTCAAAGTCTGTCATGTAGTCGAACCGAGGCGTGCTGGGCACATTTTGGTTTGTCATCTGTACATGACTGTGGCGGTCAAAAGGTTAATTACATTCATTTTAGCGTGATCAGTTTGGTTTTCTGCGAGGATCTGCCTATGTACGAGATTACCTCTCCCTAATTAAACCTAGCTACCAACCTATAGGTTGGTAGCTGTCAAGCTATAGCTTAGGATTTAGATTTACATTGACAACTTCTCATAATAAAATTAGGTGGGTGTGGTGGCCCAGTAGAGAGCATTGGTGGCCCTGTGGTAACAGCCGCGACTTGCGAGTCGCGTGGTCGGGGGTTCGAACCCCGACAGGTGCTTCACTTTGTGTAAATTATGTCATTCCCACTACTCTCAAAAAGTTGAAGGAAACGTCATGAGGGAACCGCATGTCCTAGAACCAAAAATTCGAAGACATGTGATATACACCAACCCGCACTGGGCCCGCGTGGTGGATTACGGCCCACTCACTCTCACAAGAGAGGAGGCCTGAGTCCCAACTGTGTGAACAGTATAGGCTCATTATGCATAATAAAAAATACAACGTTTCACACATGATCGAACAAATCTAGAGCCGCAAGGTAACATTAATTGTAAATCCTGCATGTGCTAAAATTTTGAAATCCGTGTAAGTTTGTAGTGAAAGGTACGTAGCTAAATAGATAAAAATATAACTAACCTGATGAGGATACCCAATATAACACTGATCAATATCCCACAGCCACTCCTTATCCCACAGTATAAACAGGCCGTAAGAAAAATTATACAAGTAGAATGTGGTCCTCCACATATTTTCGCAGAACTTCACCAGTGTCGAGGGCTTGTCCTGACTCCGTCGCAGTCGCCACCAGCGTTCCACCTGCCTCTCTGTCATGTCGAGTTGCTTTGCTAACCCACATATCTGAAAAACGTATTTCATGGTCACGGTTTGAAAAAGAAATAAGGTGAGAGCAAGCAAACATTGAATTTTGCGTAAAGATAGAACTGTGAATAGTCGTGGGTGTAAACATAAATCATTAATGGATATAGTATGAAATATATGACAGATATGTAGCAAGCAATAATACATGCAAAACACGATACAAAGCTCACGTCGTAACATGCAGTAGTGTGATTGTTAAGAAAAACTACTACAATTACTACCATTCTTCTACTCAAAAACTGAGTGAATAAAGACTAAAGTGTCGATTTATGGGTAAAAAGTAAGTGAAGTTGTTTATTTATAGGCTGACGGGACATTGCGCAATCACCACCTTCATCGCGTAACACACTATTACTCTCAATTTGAATAATTTTGGAGCAATAGATTAGCAATATGCTTATATTGCTAATCTATTGCTCCATATGTTCGAAAAATGTGTTGGCTCAACAACGTATATAACGCAATGAATGTTGTTCAACTGTCAAAACCAAACCCATTGCTATTGATAGTAAGTGGTGGGAGGATAGGAGGTGTTACGCAATAACCCCGCAGTTCCCATGAGTTCGATACATGATTCTAAACCCCCTGCGTTGAAAATTTCTACGCTTGGGGGTAAGTATTAGACTTCCCATTTCCATGCCCAACGCTTCACGAATCTCGCTTGAGCTGTTCTTCTTGTGAGGCCTGCCTCAGAAGACATTACGCCAGAAGTTGTGGTCCATGCTGGCCTTACAAATCAAATTGTTGCAAAATCATAAAATCATCTTCTGCCTAGCTTTTTTCCCATCCATGTTGGGCTCGGCTTCCAGTCTAACCGGATGCAGTGGAATACCAGTATAGGGACCATCGGTTTAACGTGGTTTCCGAGGCACCAAATTGTTGCTTCATATAATAACGAAAATAATATATTCTATTTCATACGTTGTGTAACAATTACACCCAATCACGAATGTGCTCATCACTGCGTCTAGGTTTTGATTCAATCTATTAGTGAATGTGCTTATTGCGTCAATGCCATCAAGTGTTGAATCGAATATTAGAACATTGTTTTGTGATTTGAAAACAAGAGTCAGCGAGCAGTGTTAATAATCTCAGATAATTTACATTCCATCGCCACTTAATTAGTTTTCTACTTTAAAAAAATGTATTCTAAGTTGATTTTTTAGTGACCATTTGTAACAAAAAGGTCCTAATAGTTTTTAGTTGCAATGGAATTTGAACTTTGTTCAGTATGACATTAAGTTTATTATTCCATGAAAATTATCTCAATTTGTAAATATATTCTGTATACTAATAATAAAAGCTGAAGAGTTTGTTTGTTTGAAGGCGCTTATCTCTAAAACTACCAGTCGGATTTGAAAAATTATTTTTGCATTAATTGATAGCCCAATTCTTGAGGAAGGCTATAGGCTATTTAACATTCACGCCAGGACTCTTAGGAGCTAACCAAAAAGAAAATAACTGTTGAATCAGCGGGGTTATTGCATAACACACTAACAGTATCAATGGCTTCCATTCTGACGGTTCAATATTCATTGCGTTATTTACGCTGTGGAGCAGACAATTTTTCGAACATATGACGCAATGGATTAGCAGTCTCCCTAAAAATTATTCAGATTGTAAAGAAAAGTGTTACGCAAAGCGGAAGTTAAATCCAGGCAAAGTTCCTAACTACATGTGTGACAGAAATCTAAGTACCTATTTATCTGTCAGTTCTGTTTCTCCAAGGCGTTGCTGCATTATTTGTATTTATGCGACAACGTTACGGGTCACTAGTGTACGGTATAAAGGTCGATAGTATTCTGCCGTCTGCCCTAAGTTAACACTGAATTATGCAGACAGGAGGGATAGTGGCCTTGGGAACGACGCTCCTACTACACAGCTGTTCAGATCCACCTGGCAGGAAACTTGTAGCTTAATTGCGTAACAAATTACAATGTCAATGCCTTTCATATTCATTGCGTTTTTTACGTTATCGACCAGGCGAATGTTTCAAACATTATGAAGCAATGGATTATGAATTTCCTTCAAAATCTTTCAGATTGTACCCAAGTGGTGCTGTACAAACTTAGGCATACCACGCCGACGCCTACCTAGCAGTTACCTCCTAAAGGAAATCTACGGAATAGTAAGTTAATAATTCTATTGGCTATAGTATAGGTACCTAAAAATACGTCAGTCGAGCATAAAACTAAATTATCGAGTAGGTATTATCCCTTTCCTGTTAACAACGAACACGTATTGATATAACAGTATTTAATGCTGAACCCATAAACAAAACCGCACGATTTTATCGCTTGGGGGCGCGTCTACATGGTGGACGGAAAAAGTGCATAAAATATTATTTCTGAATGATGGAAAACTCTCTATCATTAGAAAGAAAGAAAGAAAATACGTTTATTTGCGGCAAACATGACGCAAATAAACATTACATGCATTACTTAAGGCGAGAGGGGCAATTCTCGTAATTATAAAAACGTTTACATTCAGATCTCGGTCTCAATCTGTCAAAAATACCTCTAATTTCCCTACATTTTTGACATTGATTGTCGATGAGATGAGTGTTAGGGTTAATGGAGGAAAACCAAAGGAAAGACTGTTCTAAGGATTTCAATAATACGTTTATTAATCCTTTTATTTATATATTGGAAGGTGTGTTTACTAATAATATGTGAGACGTGTGATCCTATACAAGGCTAATAGAGGAGTAGAGTCACTATGCGAAAGTAAGGATTTCGGTCAAGTGCTAAGGGCGGGCACGGATACATAAATAATATTTATGAGTTAGAATGAGACAGACGATAGTGTTGAAGTAGGATCGATTTGTTTTTGCTATACTCCAACACGCCCCCTCAAAAATAAATCCTTTTCTTTTTAATTACGATAAAAGATATCAAACATCTTTATACAATTACAAAATCACACACGTCCAATTTATCTCTCTCACTGGGAATACAATCATCATGGTCCAACATTTGTTGCGCAGGATTAGGGAAACCCAGAAAAACCTAATCAAACCATTATTAATCAATTTATCCATTTTAACTGGATACTATTAATGTTATTCATCTACTTATTATAACCAAGCTCTTATAATTAACATATCCTTAACATTTTATTTATCCACGTTGAATATAATTACAACGTCACCCCGAGTTTCATTCTCATCTCGGTGAAACGCACCGCGGGTAATGATTTTGTCAGGATATCAGCCAGCTGGTTATCTGTAGGAACATAAACCATTTTAATCACATTTTTCTCAACCTGTTCTCTAGAAAAATGATACTTAATATCAATGTGTTTAGATCGTTTGTGACTTGTAGGATTATTTGCGATGCTTATGCATCCATTATTATCCTCATAAATACAAATAGAATCTGGTATCTCAATGCCAATACTTGTTACTAATGACTTTAACCACAGAGTTTCTTTTACTGCTTCATATAGAGCCATGTACTCTGCTTCAGTGGCTGATGTTGCCACTGTATGCTGCCTTTTTGTTTGCCAGCATATTGTGCATTGATCAAATAATTTAAACAAATAACCCGTAGTACTTTTTCTATCTATTGTATTACTACCCCAGTCAGAATCAACAAAGCCACTTAGAATATTTTTGTAATCATTTCGTGTAAATGTTAACTTGAGATTTATAGTGCCCTTTAAATAACGCAAGACCCTTTTTAAGTGTGACCATAATGAATGGTTGTTTTTGCTTGCATATCGACTCAAGATGTTAACAGAAAAACTTAGGTCAGGTCGAGTGCACAGCATGATATACATCAAACACCCGATAAGATTTCTACAAGGGGCACTTGATAATTCACACGAATTTAATGTTTCGTAATCTAGTTTACTTTCAAGGGGTGTAGTGACAGAATTACAGTCGCTCATGTTAAACTTCTCAAGAACTGTTTTTATGTACATTTCCTGATCCAAAGTAACTTTGTTTTCTGACTTGGTTATTTTGATTCCCAGAAAACATTTGATTTCTTTTAAGTCTATCATTTTAAAAGTGTTCATTATGTATGTTTTAAAACTGTTCATAGTATTTATATCTGCGGTTGATATCACAAGATCGTCAACATAAAGTAATACATAAATATTCTTTAAAACATGACCTGCATTAAAAATGTAAATGCACCGGTCCGCTGATGAGTATTGTAAACCCCTTTTTATCAAAGCTTGCTCAAACATTTGGAACCAGCAGCGTGCAGACTGTTTCAATCCATATAATGACTTATTTAATTTGCAAACCATATTGCTTCCAGCCGGGATACCCTCGGGAATTTCCATATAGATTTCCTCTTTCAGTTTCCCATTCAAAAATGCTGTTTTTACATCCATATGGTGGACCAGCAAATTAAATTGATTCGCTAAAGCTAATATTAGTCTAAAACCTGCAATCCTTGCAACAGGTGCAAACGTTTCGTTATAATCAATCAAATATTTCTGACTAAAACCACGAGCTACTAATCTCGCTTTATACTTCAAGGGTTTTCCAAACTCATCATTTTTAACTGTAAATACCCACTTACAATCGATAATATTTCTATTATCTGGCTTTGGTACTAAAGTCCACGTATCATTTTCAATAAGTGAATTGATTTCCTCTTTGATAGCATTTTCCCATAGATGCTTATCATCCCTGGTTTTAATTTCTGTATAGGATTGAGGAATTTCAAATATCAAAGATTCTGCACACAACAAGTAGTTGTCATAAATACTGTCCTCATCATTTTCATTATAAGAAACAGTTGGCATGTTTTGGACCCTATCACTTCGTCTCAAATTATGTGATGTATCATTGTTTTGAAATAAAGTTAACTCATTTTCATTGTGATATGAAGACTGGTTTAAGCGCTCCCCTGTTTCATGAACATCTTTATTAGCAGGTATTTCATCCGTTTGTTTACTCATACAATCTGATTGATCCTTATGAGATCCACACCTCTTTTGAAAAGGGTGTACAGAGTCAAAGTTGTCAACAACAGAGTTATTGCTATTTCTAGCCATAATCCGTTCGGGCTCAAATTGCACTGGCCTATTTGATAAGAATTTAATCTCATCCATTTCCACATCTCTTACAGAGTTGTCAACAACAGAGTTATTGCTATTTCTAGCCATAATCCGTCCGGGCGCAGGTTGCACTGGCCTATTTGATAAGAAATTAATCTCATCCATTACGACTTCTCTGACAGGGTTGTCGGCAACAGAGTTATTGCTATTTCTAGCCATAATCCGTTCGGGCGCAGGTTGCACTGGCCTATTTGATAAGAAATTAATCTCATCCATTACGACATCTCTGACTCTCACAAACTTTTCATTTACCACATCCCACACCTTATAACCGTTTGGTTCATAACCAACGAAAATTCCCTTCAATGATTTCTTGTCAAATTTCGTTTTTTACTTTTATTAACAAAATAAACAGTTGAACCAAAAACTTTTAAATACTTTAGTTGTGGCTTAGTATTATGCCATAACTCATAAGGTGTTTTATCCAACCACAGTTCTTTCGTGGGGCGGATATTTATTAAATAAGTAGCAGTTAACACAGCCTCACCCCAGAACGATTGATTTAATTTAGACCCTTGTACCATTGTACGACTTCGTTCTGTTATTGTTCTTATCATACGTTCGGCAATACCATTCAAAGCCGGAGTATGTGGCACTAATACCTTTCTGCGCACAGAACTCTTTCATTTCATTAGACACAAATTCCCCTCCATTATCACAATACAAGTTAACAATTCTCAAACAAAAACGTGCTTCACTTTTTGCTACATAATCCCGAAACGTAACAAAAACATCTGATTTACGAGCTAACAAGTAGGTAGCACAATAATGAGTGTATTCATCCACAAAAATCACAAAATAATTTTTGCCATCAATAGACGAAGGAGTTATAGGACCACAAACATCTGTGTGCACTTTAAATAGAGGTCGTTTCAAATCTTTTGTTTTCGATTTGTTAAATGGCAGGCATGCTTGTTTACCATAAATACAAGCCTCACACAATTTATCATTTGGCACAATATTATCAATTTTATCAATATCAGAAAATAATTTCTTTCTTTTTTATTTCCATAAATTTTGATTTTCCTATATGGCCTAATCTCTGATGCCATAATTCATAATTATTATTTACGACTCTATTTAATGAGCACTCGCTATTTAAAGCATGTTTAGAAAGCAGAAAGTTAATGCCGATTAGATTGTTCAAAGACTCACCCTTTATTACCGGCTTACCATCGTTGTACACAACAACACTACCGTTTTTATCAAAAACGACAGTCATTCCCGCATTCTGCATTTTATTTACCGATAGCAGGTTGTAGGGAATATCAGCACAGAATAGTACATCCTGTAGTATACCTGGTACGCCCATCTTACTGGTAACGGGGAGATCACCTTTCTTTGTCGCTTGTATAAACGTGCCATTTTTCGCAATAGAAATTTTCATTGGCTTTTTAAGCTCAGTGAAGTTTAAGGCCAAATCTTCTCGATTTATCAAATGATCTGAGGCTCCAGAATCCAACACAAAAGTAATATTGTTTTTCCCGTCATTATTGTCATTTGAATCACTATCCGTCATAAAAGCAAATCCAGCATTTTGTGATTTTGAACTCACCATCTGAACCGTTTTATTTTTGGTTCTTTTGTTTTTAATTTCTCTTTTGTAAGAAAAACAATGCTTTTTCAAATGTCCCTTTTTGCCACAGTGACGACATTTCTTGTTTTTAAAATCATTCGTAAAAGGTTTTATTGACTTTTGCTTTTGTTGATAATGATTCCTTGACATATTTGAAGGTGGTCTAGAACTTTCAGCCTGAAGTACTTTTACACTTAGATCATGTCCTTCGCTTGTTAATTTGATTTCATGATCTAATAATCTTGTTTTTACAAAAGCTAATGTAATATTGTCTTCTGTCAATGTCTCGATTGCTGTGACGATGCTGTTATAGCTGTTCGGTAGAGTCATGAAAAGGTGGGTCACTTTATCGGATTCCTCTAATTTCGCACCTGCAGCCATAAGTTCGGTGATAATCTCATCAAATATTTGGAAATGTTTGATTAATTTGGTATCACTATCCAATTTCAAGTTCAACAACCTTTTTCTAAGAAACAGCTGCGTCGCCACACTTTTTCTTTCAAAGATAGAATCAAGCTTCGCGAAAACTTGTTTTGCGGTGTCTTGTTCTGTAGTCAGGCCTAGTAACGAGTCTGACAAACATTCAATAATCGTATTCTTAGCTGATGCATTATTTTTAAGCCACTCAGCTCTTCTCTCTGTCGGAGATTCATCGTCGATAACGTTCAGAACTCCAAGTTCACATAATAGATTGCGAATTCGGAATTTCCACACTATACTTTTCTCCATCAAATTGTTTGATGTTCCTTTTAGATCTTAAATCCATTTTTAAACACTCGCACTAAAATAACTTTTTATGTATTATTTAGTGTCCAATCACTTTCACTTTATATTATTAATTCCCACTTTGGCTTAGCGCTCTGGGCCCATAACCTGTTAGGGTTAATGGAGGAAAACCAAAGGAAAGACTGTTCTAAGGATTTCAATAATACGTTTATTAATCCTTTTATTTATATATTGGAAGGTGTGTTTACTAATAATATGTGAGACGTGTGATCCTATACAAGGCTAATAGAGGAGTAGAGTCACTATGCGAAAGTAAGGATTTCGGTCAAGTGCTAAGGGCGGGCACGGATACATAAATAATATTTATGAGTTAGAATGAGACAGACGATAGTGTTGAAGTAGGATCGATTTGTTTTTGCTATACTCCAACAATGAGGACTTGAATTTGAACGTTGGCCTTCAGTTTTTAGACTAAACGAATCCACAATGTTTTGAACTAGCTTTTTTTATCTTACTTTCCGTACCTACTACGCAAGCGCAAACTGGGCTAATTAGTAGGTAGTATTACTCTACCAATGTAAACAGCGTCTAACTACTATACGCTACACGAGACTTCGTAAATATTTATCACTTATTAAAACGGTAGCCCCATCAGAGAAAATATGAGCTCGGGTAATAGAGCCGCTACTTATCTCAAGCAAATATATCGATAAAACTATCGATAACCATACACTTATCGAGTTGGTCTTATGGGTCATGGACACATGCAAAGGTTGATGACACCACACGTGCATTCCACAAAGTGATCGCGATTACTTTGAAAAGTATCGATTCAATTTAAATTAACACAACTTTATATGGCAAGCAGTGACTACCATTGAAGTCTAGATATGACTTGAGAATAATTCAGGAACGTAAGCAAGCCTATAAAACCTGTGTTCATATAGAAGCTTTTGAAATGTATGAATCTTAATTTTAAAAGTCGTAAAAATTCATTGTAAGACGGTCCCATAATCATTTTTTTTTTTTTTTTTTTTAACAATGGCATCTCGCAGTTCATCCTTTATGAGGATGGCTACTGCTTAACCGGACTTTCCTGTGGATGCCTCAAATTAAGGCCTCCAGCCAGGGCATACAATAACTTAAAAACTAAGCGACAGCGCTAAGGGTAACCCCCTGCGGGGTTCGGACCTCGGCTCAGGGCGTCGCTGGAAGAGGACAGCAAGGGACAGGCTGGATCGGTATTATTATTGGTGTTTAGGGGCGAATTTAAAACTACAGGCTCAGCTGCGCGGGCTGGCTCGAGCAAGGGTCGGGGGGGGCACGGTGATGGTGCGGGGCGTCGCGACGGGCCTCGGCGGCGAGGACGGAAGGACGGATGTCTGAGCTTGTTTTTGTGTTGTCGACTGAGAGTACTCGTGGCCTTACTGCTCTCCTGGAGGAGGGTAGTGGCGTCGTCGGGGATGGTGAGGGTATGCCTTGGTCGGCGAATCCTACTTATGCGGGAGGGAGTGTATCGGGAGGCCGCCGCAATCAGGGGATTGGGGTGCTTTATGGCAGAGTCGAAGAAGCGCTTGGAAAGGCGTTTCATGAACTGCTGGATGGTGGGGAGTCTGAGATCTAGATGCAGATTCACATTTCGGACATAGAAGGGGGCTCCCGTGACCTTTCGGAGGAAACGGTTCTGGAGGGTTTGCATTTTATGCAGAAATCGCGGCTTGGCGTGTGCGAAGACTACGCAAGCATAGGTCATGATGGGACGGATGACCGCGGTGTAGAGGTCCCATAATCAGCAGAAAGGAATAGTAAAATATAGGGGTCTTCAGACGCATCAGTAGACGATGTTCCAACTGCTGGGACACAGGCCTCCTCTCTGTGAGATGTGAGCCGTAATCTACCACGCAGGCCCAGTGCGGGTTGGTAATATCACATATCTTGAAATTTTTGGTTCTAGGACATGCCGGTTTCCTCACGATGTTTTCCTTCACCGTTTTGAGGCGCATGACAAGTTGATAACGACTTCAGTTTTTGAGCAGTTTATTCAATAAGCTGTCAATTCAAATTCAGGTGGTTTATTAAATACAACTTGGAAGATCCTTACGCTACTCCCATCAAACAATCGGTCAAAGAGAACCTTGGAGTTTTAGGAGTATTCGAACTAAAGTACAGACAGTCCTTGACAGAACTATGGCCACCTCGAACAGACTTCATAGTACTTCAACTTATCGTAATATTAAAATGGAGTCTTAACACTACAATCTATACTGGACTGGACTTAAATCAACAGTTACTCATTAGGAAAATCATTTTAAATTATGATCAGTACTTCACACTCTTGACTTTGAATATGAAAGTGATTGTTGATGGTACACCACCCATAAACTACAGAAGTTGTGGCAGTGAGGTTACTAATTGGCGTTTTAAATTAATTAGCATATGCGGGGTAATTGCGTAACCCACTAACAGCAGCGATAGCTTTAATTTTGACAGTTCAACAACATTCATTGCGTTATTTACTTTGTTGAGCAGACAAATTTTTCGAACCTATGAAGCAATGGGTTTGCAAATATCCTTCAAAATTATTCAGATTGTGATTGATAGTGTGTTACGCAATAAGATGCTGTAATGTAAACTATGATTTATGATGGACTAGCTTTTTCGCGGTTTCGCCCGCGTGGATATTCCGTAATACATTGTTTTCATATAACTGAGGGGACGTGGCTAAATAATAACAGCCGCACAGGTCGATCGATCAGGTTAAGCTACGCTTGCCGATGTTGATCTGTGGATGGGTGACCATCTTTACATACCGCGACCGTGACCCTTCCGTGCCTCGGACAGCACGTTAAGCCATTGGTCCCGGCTGTCATTCGTGGATCTTTGACAGTCGTTACGGGTAGTCCGAAGGTATTGTATTACCCAGTAACTGGGTTGTGGAGGTCAGATAGGCAGTCGCTCCATGTAAAATCTGGTAATCAGCTGCAACCGGTTAGACTGGAAGCTGACCCCAACATAGTTGGGAAAAGGCTAGGCAGATGATGATTGTTTTCATATAACTCTTTCGGTTTACGCGGCGCACGCCAGTAAAGCTCCCAGTCGGCATGATTTTTTCCGACATCTTCAACAATCATCGTCATATATCAGTTCCAATTTACACAAAACCGTAATGAATTATACACCTAAACCTTCATCATGAATCCTCCATCCATTGGTGAAAACCGTATGAAAATCCGTTCGGTAATTTTTGAATTTCTCGCGTTCAGACTAATAGCGCGGGCGGGCGTAGCGGGGGGAGTGGGGGGACTAATTTGTTTTATATTATGTAGTTATAGTGATGGGTATCACTCGAAATACCTCTGCCTACTTAGGTATGTAGGTTTAGTAATTAAATAGATATAACTTATCACTTTTAAATGATTAATTGTTATCGTTGGTAGGTAAACGGTCAATCAATATAGGTAGTACGCTACTCAAATGAGTATGTACCTACATTTGAAAGTACCTAAAGGTTTTCCTATTCTTGGTATTACAGAACAGGACATAACTCCAAAGAGTTTGTCTTGGAAATCAAACGGAGATGGAGCTCTACGTAGATAGGTACTCAAAAAACAGCCCTAACTTATCTAATAATGTTTTCTACAATCTAAACAAAGATTATAATGATCGATCAGAAATAGAAGTAGTTATCACTAATTTACAGATTCCTGGGTAGATAACAAATTGACAATAATTATAAAAAAAAAATATATAAATTTTCAAAATCGGTCACTGTACCACACCGCAAATTATCTGGAAGTAGATACGAAGACATACGAAGACGTACGAAGACACGAAGGTCTTCGATATCGGAAAGTGTATTATGGAACTCAAATGGAAAAAATTAACCTCAATTGTCAAATGAAAAACATCTTCAAGGTGAATTAAAATTAGAATTCAAGTTCCTATAGCAAGACGGCAGTACTACAAATTGGTATCCATTTGTTTACATTTTCAAGAGATAATTTGATTTGACATAGACTAAAGCTAAAAAAAAATGGTTATTAATGGCTAAACCGCTGAATTTATTGTCTAGCATGGTATAGAACTATAGAGAGTGAGCAATGGTGGCACAATGGTAACGGCCGCGACTTACCAGCATGTCGATTCTGTAAAAATGTCACCGTGAAAACTTGCGTGGAGTGAGCTGTCATTCCATCTGATGCTATAGGGATTGACACTAATGACAGCTCACTTCACCTAAGTTTTCACGGTGAGATGGTTACAGAATCGCACTGCAGTTGTAGGTCGTAGGTTCGAACCCAGGCAGGCGCTTTACTTTGTGTAAATATTTTCATCGCCACTGCTCTCAAAACGGTGAAAGAAAACAACTGAGTAAAATGTATTAGACCAAAAATTCGAAGACATATGACATCTACCAAACCGAACTGGGACCGCGTGGTGGATTACGGCCCACACCCTCTCACAGAGAAGAGATAGCTTGAACTCTGATGGAGAACAAAGGCATTTTCAATCACCTCTTAAAAGGAGAATTGGGATGTTGACGTTTGTATAGGAAATTCCTAAATTCACGCGGATGAAGTGGTCACTAAAAAAAATACTGAACACATACGGTTCAGTTCAACTTAAATGTTGATTAAAGGTCAAAAAGGGGTGTGATCGTTGTGACAAGGAACGCGTGAGGAATTAATGGACGGCAGCCAACTGTTACCTACTGTCCCATTCCAATATCATTCGTCCGGTGCTTTATTGACAATATAATGCTACTCAGCTTGTCAAATATTGTTTACTCTGTAATCCTACCATTACACCAACATTTACTTTTCAGGTCATTTATAGTTCCTCCAAATGACACCCAGTAGATTTCTATTTGAGAAAAGTTTTCAATCTCTAAACTATATTTGAATTAAGAATTTGGGTCAATTTTCAAGATAAGGAACAACAAACTGAATGTCAACAACAATCTTAACAAAGTTCAAATTATATTGCAACATGATTGCAACCAAAAACTTACTAGAACCTTTTTGTTACAAGGTCACTCGAAAATTCAGCGTAGAAAAGATAACTGAGGCGATGGAATGTAAATTATCGGAGATTACGAACACTACTAAAGATTGTCATGTTTTTAGGGTCCCGTACCTCAAAATACAGAAAATAGTTCTATACCTATAGATTACAGGAAAATTAATAAGAAGTCTATGATCTTCAAACAACATGGTAAATCTCTCAATATTGTGCGTACAAACTTACATTTTCAGTTGGAATGTATGGGAGAACATGTTTTTCAACTACAATGTTAAGTTTGTTCTTGGAATAAATTCATTCCAACTACGGAACCCTTCATTGTGCATGGTCCGACACGTACTTTGCCGGTTTTTTTTTTAGATCTTGTAAGTACTCAATACTCAATATATTTATTGCTTCCACATGTGAACTTAGGTGGTAGCATAGACATTCTTTAGTAGTTTGGGTCGAACTGTCGACGCAAGAGGAAAAGGATGGGCATACAACCCAGATGTAATGAAGACTTGAAGAAGGCTGTTGCAATAAAGAGCAAAAGAGGACCAAAAGATTTGGAGTTATGACGAAACGCGACAAGCACTATCTATCAATCACAAATAATCACAATGTGAATCATTTCGAAGGATATAACTAATTCATTGCGTTATAAATGTTCGAAAAATTGTCTTGTCAACAACGTAAATATCTACTCATAATGAATTTTGTAGAACTCTCAAAATGAAAGTCATTGGTACTGATGGTGTGTTACACAATTACCCCGCAGTTTGCAGTTATTGCTTGTCGTGTTTCGCCATAACTCAAATAACAAATACATATTTTTTATGTTGCGATTATTTGTTATAATCGCAACATAAAAAATAATACAAACCAAGAGCTGGGAAAACCTGTTCGAAATAAAACTGAATTACGACCATAATAACATCCCTTGCAAGAGATAACTGAATGATTAAAACTTAGAATGATTGTAACTAACCTTAATGAGCATCTTACATGTTAATCCTTTAAATTCTTTATCTACCTATATTTGTTGATAATGACGAACCAATGGTGATTAAGCACGTGGATAACAAAACGGTGTTCTAGCGTGACGCCTGATAAGGTATCGTAAGATGCTTTCGGGCCAATTCAAAGTACAATGTTCATTTTGAAAAGCGAAAATATGCGATTATTGAGGAGCAGTGGTGGCCCAGGGGTAAAGGCCCCGACTTACGAGTTGTGGGTAGTGAGTTAGAACCCAGGTTAGAAACCATTGCTCAAAGCGGAAAAGGAAAACATCGTGAGGAAACCAGCATGTCCTACAAACAAAAAAATTCAAAGACATGTGACATCCACCAACCCACACTGGGCCCGCGTAGCCCACTCCCTCTCACAGAGAGGAGGCCTGTATCTCAGCAGTGGGAACATTATAGGCGGATTATGATATTGCGTGCGGTTATTGCTGACTAGCTTCTGCCCGTGACTTCGTCAGTGTAGAATTTATTGTTATAACGTAAAATATATCCTATGACACTCGGCAATACTGTAGCTTCTCATCAGTAAAAAAAATTTCGGAATCGAATCAGCGGTTCCGAAGATTACTATTAGTCTAGGTTTGTAGTGTAAAGTCCTAAAGGTGCTGGCGATCACAGTTAAAAAATCTATAGAGAATTTCGTCTAAAATTATAAACTATAGCAATGACGACTGAATCTATAAATTGAGAGTTTATTTATTGACCACATAGGAAAATCTCCGTCCAGTGTGTCCACGTCACTGATTAGTCTTTAGGTATCGTTATTTTGCTACCGTTTATTTACGGCACAGCCAGTATGTCATGTTTTAATAGGAAAAACAATATTATCTGCTTTTAATAGCATTCCGGAAAAAAATCTGCTTTGCTGTAAATTTAACTAAAAAGGTAAATAATATATTGATAAATCTTTTCACATTTCAGTAAAAAAAAACAATGAATTTACATTTTCCTGGCCTTGGACAACTGATCGAAATCGCCGAAGTGTTTATGAAAATAAAATGAAAAAATTCCATAAAAACGTCGAAGTTTCAGGCAAAGGAAACTGGGTCGTGAGGCTAACTCGAGGTCCATTTTAGAGCTCAGGCCGTAGGCGCTAATTGCGTACTCAATGAACGTTTATTGTCTCAAATGTACAGTGATTGCTGTATACGTAAGCTTGTCTATCTAGGACAGGGCTGTCCGGGATTTTATTACGTATATTATTTTGCTTTCGACAATTTTATTGCAAAGAAGAATCGATGAATGGCTTATGTGAAAGATGACATGGCTAGAAAGAGAGTGATATGAGGATACTGAGGTGACGGACGGTTGATAGAGATGTACGGAAAGTCGATACTATACCCCTTTGTAACAATCAGTCTTACAAAGGGGTATCGTATTAACCAGTCCTAATTTGATTGTGGTGGTCTGATAGGCAGTCGCTTCATGTTAAATGAATAAATTCAGCTGTCGGGAAAAGGCCAGGCTGATGATGCTGGGGATTTATGGAAGAAGTAGAAGGCTCCGCCGACCCCAAATATATTGGGATATAGCAGGAGGATTATATTATGATAACGATTGTCAACAGTAGACCAACAAAAAAATTGCTATCGAAGTATCAACAGAGGGGCTATGTTGTATGTGGAATAGGGAGGGGGCACTTTGGTATATGTTTTTTGATTATTTGGTCTAGTATCATGTAAAAGGAATACACGATTCAATGTTTTTTTTCTCAATAGGTACATAAAAATTGCAAAGTTATATATATTATTCTTACTTCTTTCGACATCACGGCGTAACGCCAATGGAATTTACTTTAAAACATAAAGAATTATCATATCAAAGTTTACTTAAAGTAGTTTTTTTAATTCATTTATTTTGTTAAAAAAGGAGTAAATTCGTTTTGGCACATACGTCGTTTTATTCCGAGCGCACGCACATTATAGCAATCTCTTTTCTTTTGCGTTTCAAAAGTAATTGCATCACTTTCGCTTAGTAGGTTTTCGAGGATTTTAGATTTTCGAGGTATAGGCCAATGGACACAGTGACACTCATTTACACGCGGAGCATCCCGACCGTCGTCGCGCGTCGTCTAAACAGCGCATGTCGATATTTTTGTGCGTTATCTAACATTCAGCACACTTGTTTCATGAATCAGAACCAGATATTTTTAGAAATTACCTATCATTATAAGATAAGATATTGGTAATGAATAATACGGGATCCAATTTAAACGCAGTAATTCCATTATTTTGATGATTTCATAAAATTCAAGTAGTGTGCAAACGGCGATGTTTCAACCCCCTTTTATTACAGGCGTGATTTTATGTTCAGAAGAAAGTATAAACACCTTTAAGAAAATCCATAAAAAGATTATTTTTATGGACAATATACCGTTGACATTTACGAAGCATAAATTCGATTCCAAAAAAGCACTAATGAATAGTGAAGAATGGAATTAAAACATGTGTAGGAGTAAATACGTACCATAGACACGCAAAGAAACAATTACTTCAGGAGTCTGGCATTTACAGACAGCCCTTCAATTTCTATGATAACAGGGTCATAGTTCATCGGTTGGTTATTAGAGAATTTGATTCCAAAGGGGATATAATAAAGATGTACCTACCTGATTTCATGGTGATTTATGCTGTGGGGTGAACGAATCAACTAATGTGATTGAAGCGGAAAGCCTATCCTCAATTCATCATGTATGATCATTATAAATTGGCTACAAATACACAATATTGGAACATGCCATATAGGGTATACCGCCGTTTACCCGAATTTTATTTGCCCTAATATCATTTGCCATAATAGTCAACAGCCATAATATCATACGACATAATACTCATTTGCCCTACTCTCATTTGCCATATTAGTCACGTGCCAGAATCATTGTTTCCCATAAAGTCACTTACCATAACATCATTTGTCACAATCATTGTAAGCCCTAATTAACACATGCCCTAATTATCACATGCCATAATTATGATATGCCATAACATAATTTGCCATCGACATCGGGTGTGTAACGGTTGTTTATATCAAGAGAAATTGGATGCAATTGGGACTTTAGGGCACCCCGACTCGGACAGGTTAGGTTAGAAGGGGATGGCGGGGTCGTGTGAGCGAGCGAAGCGAGCGAATAGACCCCGCCATCCCCTTCGTGGTTATTTTTTTATAAACCACACAGAAGTAGGAGCCCCGCGAAGCGGGGCTCCGTCGACCTAGCCCACCATCAACCATGCACAGAAAAAAAAACCATGCACAGAATAAAGTAATGATTATTACGGGGCTTAAATATTTGTCTAATACTTGTTATGCCATTTAAATATTATGCCATTTAAATATTATGTCTAATAATTATTATGGCACATAAAAATAAGGCAAACAATACTTGGCATTCGTATCTTAAGGTATCTAAAATTCGGGCAATTAAAAGTATGTCATATGTCTTTTAGGGCAAATGAAACATTCGGGCAAATGAAATTCGGGTAAATGGAATTCGGAAAAATGATGATTATGGCATATAATCTTCGGGCAAACAATAGACAACCGCCATATAGCTTTAACCCTGGCATTAAACTCCGATGGATGGAGAATATATTTTTTTTTTTTTGGGAAACAAACAGATGCAACTAAAATATTTATACAATTAGTTCAACACAATCCAGAAACAGTTTCCACAGATTACTATACACGAAATTTGTACCTAAATGTAACAACAACCAAAGTTCACACCGTTAAAGGTTACAGAATTACAATTTAATGTTATATTACATTTATCATTATTATTATTTAAATTTCGATGCCAAAATATTTCCTATGCAAAATTTGAATTTGGGTAGGATAAGGTGAAAAATATCTAAATCTTGGTTTACCTTTAATGAGATTGTGTCGTTGTAATATGTGAAGTTTGATCTACAAACGACCCCAAAAAGAACAGTAAAGTGCTACTCGGTTTCAGACTACGTCCAATTAAATAGCAATATTTTAATAAAGAAGCAGTCAGAGCAGCCAGCCCTGAAGGCGTATAATGATCTTTATATAACTACAGTAATGAAAATGGGTCAGAACCGCGACTCTCAGACGCGTGGCTTCAAAGAGATCTTTCATTCATACCAGGGTTAGAGCTGAGGTTTCGTGTAATGAGTCGTTAGTATTTGAGCTTGCAGCAGTAATGCAATTTAATAATGCTGTAAATGACGACTTAACTTGGCAATCATTCGTAATATTTACTGAAATAAATTCCTCTTGTATTCCGAATTTTTAATTGTTGGTCAACAATTTAAGAAAAAGGCCTATTTTATGACCAGTTGTAGCAGAAATGGTGGAAATTGGGATGGATAGAAGCGGAAAGGAATCTTTTGGTGGACTTTTAAGCTAATTTCAGTCTAAAAATATAGATTCCATACATCCAAGAAACCACAATGAATCTTTCTAACAATATTGTCTCTTCACGGACATTACTAATTTTATTAATCAACAAAAAAGCACGGAAACTAATATTAACAAAGCATAAAACTCGAATGTTAACTTCAACTCCCAGGGAGAGGCTGTCAAAAAAAGTATAGTAACTACGGTAAGGCCATGGGCTAAATGTGGGGGCGTCAGGGGTGCGGCAGCCTGTCGCAAAGGCACATTAGTTCAGGCTGTTATTGCTCGGATTGCTTTCCATGTAAATACACACAAAGCTTTATATTTTCGGCATTCGATACGTATGGATGTACTGTAGATTCCTATAGCCGTAGTCGTAGATAGTGTACGTAAATAGATATCAAACGATAATTATATCAAGGATGTTTCCATGAAAGGCATCATAGCGTTTATGGCAATTATATACTCGTCAAATATGTATACATCGAGAAACGAATCAGAAAAGACGAAGAGGCCGATATTTTAAAAACATAAGATGAATTAACAAAGAATATTGATGGAAGAGCAGTGGTGGCCCAGTGGTAACGGCCCGACTTACGAGTTGAAGGTCGTAGGTTCGAACCCAAGGAGGTGCTTTACTTTATGTAAATTATTTCACCACCACTGCTCTCAAAACAGTGAGGAAAACATCGTGAGGAAACCGGCATGTCCAAGAACCAAAAATTTGGTTTGACAGACATGGGACCTCTACCAACCCGCACTGGGCCCGCGTAGTGGATTACGGCTCACTCTCTCTCACCGAGAGGAGGCCTGTGTCGCGACAGTGGGAACATATAGGCTAATTATGATATTGTTGATTGATTGAAAGCCAATAACAAAACGTCCATATCAATTTCTTCAACTCCCGAATAAGTTACGTAAGAAACTTTTATAAATAAATTAATGATAAATTTTAAGCGGGCGACCAACTATGGCCACTTAAGAAGACAATACTTCTAACGATGCATGTGATAAATTCTTTGGCCTATTTAGTCAATTAATAGGTCACTGGCATACGGGTGCAGACGAGTTTTTAACTTTTTAAACATACAAGCTTTTTATTGGACACAGCTCAATTATTCTATCCATCTAGACTTTTATTGCTTCAACAAATAATGCATGCTTAAGAGAAAGATTGGGTGTTTTGTATGAATATTTGATGCTCAACCGTAGCAGTTGCAGTTCTGGAAGAATTAGAACAAGAACCGAGATTAAATATATCCTGTAGCAATAAAACCTTTTCAGAGAAGTGGATTTGCTGACAATAGCTAGTCGTACGAAGACTCTTCGGTATAAGAATAAGTCCAACACCCTAATTGCTTGACACACTATTAATCACAATCGTGATGGATATTTCTAGTTTGCTTGCATAATGTTCGAAAAATTTATAATGCTCAACAACGTAAATAACGCAATGCATGTTGTTGAACTGCCCAAATGAAAGCCAAATAAACTTAGAATACCATTTCACTAAAGTAGATAAGTGGCTATGGAACGTAAATGATCTGAGATAATGAACACGAGAGACAAAAAAAAAACAGTAATATTCAAGAGAATGAACCCACGCCTTGTCCAAATGTTGGACGAAGGGTTTGGCATACGCTTGAAAAGCACATGAGTATTCCGCTCAGACACAGGTGAATTATATATTTCGCTAAAAGTAAGGAAGATTTTGAGTATGAATGTGGATAGAAGAGTTAGGGAAATATTAGAGACATAAATAATAAGATGACTAATGGCCAAAAACGTGAATAATAAAAATAATCGAAATCCTGATAAGTAGATAACAAACGAAAACGCAGGTGTTTAAATCCATGACGATGATTGTGTCATGTCAATATTATTTTGTTGTAACTGTCATCGTAATCTAAATAAATTAGCATCGCTTTATCATACTTATTATCACTACATGTTACAACTTTTCACAATTTTTTTGTACTCTATTTGAATAAAAAAACCTGTTATCCCCTCAAATGTGTGGTTTCCTTGACTGGGAAACGTCAAAATTAATTAGGTAAGATGCCATAAGCGGCAAAGCAGGATTTTTTATTTGTTGTTATAACAACAAATAAAAAAGTATGAGTACCTACTACTAAAATCAAAAACAAAAAAAAGTCAACAAGTGTCTACCTATTTTTCTTTAATGGTTCAAAATATACAGCCCCTGTGACAGACGGACGGACAGACAGCGGACCCTTAGTAATAGGGTCCAGTTAGCACCTTTTGGTTACGGAAACCTAAAAATACAAATATATGTAAGTACTAGCTTCCGCCCACGGCTTCGTGCGCGAGGTATGTCGGTAAAAACTATCCTATGTCCTTCCCCGGGATGCAATCTATATCTCCGCCAAATTTTATCGTCGAAATGCGTTCAGTGGTTTAGGCGTGAAAAGATATAATACAGACAGACACAGTTACTTTCGAATTTATAATATTATTAGTATGCAATAGGTGGCAATAGTATGGATATGAATGTATTCTTGTAGGCTCTTGGTACTTGGTAACACGAATTTGCTCAATTCAGTCAGAGAAAAAAGATAAGTACGTAATTACAAAATAGGTTGCTAAGATAAGATATTGAAGTTATAACTAGGCAATAATCCTTGGATGACGTGTACGAGCTATCGCAATTTTTTTTTTTTACCACGAACGCAGGCATTCCGTGAGCGCAGGTGTTTGTCATGAATTCCTCGTAATTTTATGACGACGTAAGTAATACTAGTATATTTCGTATACTAGCAACATAACAAAATTATCAATGATGGTTAATAATAGTGACTCTGGCTTTTCCTTCTTAGATGACCAAAATTGATAGTACGTGTGTTTATGTTGGTCGTGGTGGTGGTGGGTGTTTACGACGACATCGAAAAGGTGGCTGGGACAGACTGGATGCGGAAGGCGCAGGACAGGGTGTTGTGGCGCAGCATGGGAGAGGCCAGCAGTGGATTGCGATAGGCCGAGTTGAGTGGTGTTTACGAGCGCAATGGTCGATCATCCATTTAAATAGTTATTCGAAAACTATGTTTAGCATAATTTTACTGTCCTTCTTTTCGAGTCAATTATGTTAGATGAGTGGGGCTCAGTAGGTGGCCACGCCAATCGCGGCATCAGTGGCGTTTTTTAGGTCCTCAAAAGTGCAGGTGTATGGATACTTTACACACCCCATTATATGGGACATGGTTTGGTCGGGAGTACTGCACTCGCACTGGTTTTCGGTTAGGTCAATAATTAATTCATTTTCCTGTAACCAGCCGGAAGTTACGTTCATAAAAAGGTTTTAAGGTGGAACTAGTTGCTAGCTCGAACTCACTGGTGGTCATGGCCAAAAAGCACGCTGGTTCACCTGGCTTTGTGTCCGGTAGAGACAGTATCAGTCAGTGATGAGCATTTAGACTCTAGTCTACACGCACAACGTCTAGTTCTCACGCACAGAAACACTGTTTCGTACTGAAAGGAGCATTAAAAAACCGGTAAAGAGCGAGTCGGACCCGGGCACCGACGGTTCCGTACCATATAATGGTACCCGTGGTGGTGGTGGTTCCCGTTACTATTTGAGCTTCAGGTTTGGCCCCTTCACGATAAACTTTTTTGTTTGTTCGAGCACACTGCTGGGACACAGGCCACACAATAATAAGCCGCGCGGGCCCGGGGCGGGTTGGTAGCTGTCACAGTATTCGAACTTTTGGTTCTAGGACATGTCGATTTTGTCTCACTATGTTTTCCTTCACCGTTTTGAGAGCAGTGGTGATGAAATAATTAAGTACACAAAGTAAAGCGCCTGGCTGGGCACGAACCCACGACGGGCCACCACTACTATTTGTTCAAGCTCGGCATCATTGATTCACTAATTTTGGTTTGAAATAATCCTCCATAAACAAATATTTCTAGTCTTCTACCTAAGTTATCTCAAAGCCGTCCTAGACAAATATCACTCCAAGATAACCAACATTCACCCTTTTGTTTAAAACGTTTTCAAGTTAAGCACCACAGATCAGCGGTTTCAGTGGAACTCGATTCAGTGAAGACGCGAGGGGAATAATTTCTCGATAATCGAAGGTTGCACTGTTCTAGCAGTTCCCCAGATGACCTCTAAATATGATGAGAATATTCAACAAGGTATTGTGGAACTAGGGTTGCCTAACCATACTTTAAAATAACGTATCCTACTTTATCCTAATATTATAAATGCGAAAGTAAGTTTGTTTGTTTGTTACGATTTCACGTTGAAACGGCTGAACGGATTTAGATAAAATTTGGCACATGGGTAGACCATGACCTGGAGAAGGACATAGGCTACTTTCATCTTAGATCGCAGACGAAGTCGCAGGCCACAGCTAGTTTTCGATAAATATACTTTATACTTTTGCATAAAAATAAAGTATGCGAAAATACTTTATTTCGAATCTTTTGTGATGCGTAAAACCTAAGACTCATATGGCTAATTACTGAAGTTTTTATCGATAGGTATGTACACACGGCTACACATCAAGCTCTACATAACCAGTATAAGCTGACTTCTGATTGTACGAAAATGCAATGCAAGGTCTACTGAAACTAGAAATGTATAGCTTGATGTGTAGCCGTGTGTACTTATAAGTCAAAAAAGAAAATCTATTAATAAATATAATGCTTAAGACAAACCAGTTGTCTTGACAAATGGCAAAAATTATACAAAAAAAATGCATGTGAAATAAATTTCGATTGTAAAACTAGCTTTGAAACTTTCAAAGACAACAAAAAATTGTTAGCGTTTGCTAAAACCATCCAAAAATATGTGTTTTAAGGGATAGTAACATACTTAAATTTTAAAAACATGTTTTTCTTCTTCCAAATACTTTTTTTTACTATTCAAAGAATTTGATACGTTATTTTTCTCAAAAAAAGTTGGCAACCCTATGTGGAACTGTGAAACGCAGGAACTAACACAAGGTTGCTGGTATTTGTTTTGGAAAAAACTGACGTATTGTTTAGTAGGTATGAGATTAGTGAAAGATTAAAGTTAAAGTTATCTTGGCTATTTTGTGTAATGGAAATAATGACAGACAGACATCACAGTAGAGTATGGTGAGTTTCTGACGCCACTTCCTGCCGGCTTTAAATACTATAGTCAGACTTAATTAGCTGCAGTAAAATGACAGCGTATGTGTTACTTAAACGACTGAAATTGGCGTTTTTTTGTTTTTTCGCGGCCATAAACCAAATCTTGTTTTTGTAGTAAAAAATAGTGTAACAAACGAAACTTATTTGACAATGACATGCGTATCTCTAAACGCAGTCAGAAATGAGTTATTAAGAAGTGTCATTTTACTGCAGCTAATTAAAAGTCGGAGTATAGGAAGTGGTGAAAGGTGCGTTTTGTGGTTTTGTGGCCTGTTTGCATTTTTTACGATCTAAACGTCTTAGATAATACTAAAACATTTCGCAAAATTATCAATAAGATCATACTTTCCCAATTTCCTTTGACGTATTCCTACACCCCGGAAAATTTTGAGATTGGTAGTCAGCGTTACACAAATTAAAAAAACCCCGGCCAATAGCAATGTGAAATTGACAAAGAGGTCGTTTCAATAATGATCTATTGGTTAGTCTGCCGTAGTCGCTATTGTCTGTTTAAAAAAATCATGCGCTATCTACAATCTACAACTATTACCTATAGGTGAAAATACTGGCAATTATTGTGAATCGTGCACTATGACAACAAAGTTATGCGGGTCTGAATGTTCGCGAGAGGAGCCCAAAAGAGTATGGAAAAAACAGTTTTAAAATTATTATTTCCTTGATTTTAATGAAGCTTTCCGCTGCTTTCCCTTCATCCCAACGGTATGAGAACTTGCAGAGCCAATTAATTAGTCAGAAAGCTAAAGTTTGTACTTTCGTTAATTCAATAGTAATACTGTGTGCAATATTATGATACAGTATCTGGGTCAACAGCTTCAATAGGTAGTGTTGTATTTTTTTTTTAGCATGGCCTTATTGTCGAAAGGGATAAAGTATCAAAAATCGGTAATTATGGGAATTATAAGCACGCAAGGAAAATATATATAAAACACATCGAAATTCCATGTCCGCAGCTCAATCGTAATCGGGGCACAATCACAAGTGTGCTGATTCCGGCCCAAACTTTGTTCGAAAATTTTCGGGGTGCGTCACGATGGCTATCAAAGATTCTAAATAACGTTTTTGCCTATCGCTAACGTTCAGACCACACCTTAAAAGAGCATGCTACTAACTACAGCGTACACTATGAACTACATACAAGTTATTCATACGTGCTGATGTGCAGAGGTATTATAATGAGCACATTTACCTCATCCTTGTTCAAAATGAACTGAAAAGAAAGGAAGCACGGTTAAGGTTTAAAAGCTTCATTAGCGTTTACTTAACGTTAATTAATATGGGTTACATAGAGTATTATTAACGCCTAAAGAAAAAAGTCCTCACAGTGACACATTAACATTTGTGACAAGCAGTGGCGGTTGTTGAAACTTCCATATATAATTTTCGCGCGAAACGGAACAGCTAAGCTGTTCCCGTTCTGGGGAAAAAAAGCGATGGTGTGACATCGGATAGTCCATTTTTTGTCCGTGGACAATCTTAAGTCGTATCGAAAACTGTCCCTACTCCCGCCACTACTTCGGGTTTTTAATTATGACATTTTGGACAGCATTATACTTAATAATTTTGCAACAATAGTTTTCCTAAACGTTGCTTGTGAAAGTTCAATTTAGTAGTGTTGTCATTGTCAACTTCAACACACTTTTATAGGTATTTGTATTTACCAATAGGGATCGGTTTTTAATAACGGTATTTGCTGTTTTTTGCCAATAAATAATTTATATTTTTCGTCTAGCCCCACAGGAAATATTTAAATCGGGTTACGATATAAATAGTTGGATCTAGCAAAATCTGTCAAAAATGTCATAAGCAGCTAACCTTGGGATTCAGTACTACCGTGTTCTCTATTTTTATGATACTTATTGCCGTCGGATTTTCTTCCCACTGAATGCAACGTAATACTAATAATTCTAATTTTATAACGTCTAAAGAGACTTTTATTAATTTACCACTCCCGTTTGTAAAACGAGACGTTGGCTGACGCGATTAGAACAAATCTGTATATTTTATTTTTATCGAATTGAACATTCCTCTCAATGCAAAAGATATCATCTCTCTTTTTTGTTATGGAATATTGGGATAGGGGGAACTTAGCTATTTTTAATTAGGTTGACGACAGTGCCATGGTGATATACCTCAAATGGAGTTGAGCAGGGCTTGACAAGAACGATGGAGGAAGGTTATGATCGAATGGTGGCCAAGGACAGGAATTATACCCGGGACGTTCGAAATGCGTTGGGCTGACGACAACGTGACAGATGTGGGAAACCCCAGCGGGTGTATTCTGTAAAGATCTCACCGTGAAAACTTAGGTGAAGTGATGATTGGGATTGACCACAGATATAGATACACCTAGATAACGCAGGAGCAACTACTTCGCGTGCCCAGCTTACGTACAAAAATCGTAAGCCGCCACTTTCGCGCAGTCCTGCCGCGCTATTCTGTAATAATCTCACCGTGAAAACTTAGGTGAACTGAGCTGTCAATTGTGAAAATCCCTAGTATCAAGTGGAATGACAGCACACTTCAAGCTTCTCTTAAGTGTTAACGATGAGATTTTTACAGAATAGATCGGCTGTAGCACATAGCTGTAGAATGCTGCAGTACTGTAAAAAGATCACCGTGATGACTTAGGTGAAGTGAGCTTAAAGTGAGCTGTCATTCCACCTGATGCTATAGGGATTTACACTATCGACAGCTCACTTCACCCAAGTTTTCACGGTGAGATTTTTACAGAATAGAGCAGCTTCTGGCTGGGTGAGCGTGAGCGCTGGCGCTAGGCCCCGAGGGTGGGGCGAGACGGGTGGCGTCTACGAATCGATTTGATTTTAACATCACTAAATAGTGCTTGTGACGTCATAGTAGGTAGTCAAAAAATGGCATGCTTGGTTTTCATACAGATCGTGATACTTGCGTTATCTACGTCTATCTATATCTGTGGGATTGACAGCTCACTTCAACTAGGTTTTCACGGTGATATTTTTACGGATTAGATCAGCTGGACTTGCGGAATCGTGGAGATAGAAAAGAAACGGAGCCTGACCCTATACTATACCCAGTATAGCAGTGGCTGATTTCGGGCTGAAATAATTATCAAGGCTCATTTTCGTGTGACAAAAACGACTCATTCAAATCACACGTTCATTTTTTTTTCTTAATCATGAGCTCGCTTTAGTCGACGATAAGTAAATCGTACGAGGCTTCCTACCATTTATAAATAAATACTTTTGTTGATTATCTTATCGATTACCTACAGATCGATTACAGATTCTGATTTAGTATTATTTTCAAATCTAATGTGAAGAGTAGGTACCGTACGTAATAATGATAAAATAAATCTAATCAATAATCATTGTAAATGGGCTTAACAACTATTATTATGACGGCTATAGCCGTATAAAATGTTAAACTATTATGAAAGTATTAAAATCAAGTTTATTCCAATAACAATTGCATTGAGAGATCGTAAGAAAAGATTCTGATTATACATTAGCCCATTATTCTCACGCGCGTATTCATAAATATAATTTAACTCTGCAAAAATATCTCCTTATAAGTTTATTGTGACGCTAATAACAAAACAAAAATACTTTTTTTTTATGCACACCACACACAAACCTGCACAAACATGCAATAACACACACCAAAAACCATTAATAATGCATTATTTATTAGCAATAATTATTATAAAATATATATGTGACATCCTAGCGTTGTGACTGACACATAAATAACTTACCTAACTTTATAGTGGATATTTAATTAATATTTTATGATGGTGTGAGGAGTACCTATGCACTTAAAAATATCAGTGTAAAAACAAGCACACATTTTCAAATATATACAACTTGGAGACAACAATACGACAATAAATGAAAACACTGCAATACCATAAAAAAAAAACTTAAAACCGGTAAGTTAAGTTTATCTAAGTAAGTTTTAAGTTATGGTTATCTAAGGGCTATACAAATGACATAAGTATTTTGAAAGTATCAAATAAATCTAGAGATGGGCCGACTAAGGATTTTGCCGATCAGCCGACTAGCTGTAGTGATTAAACTATTGGATATATTTTATTGAATTTTTGTATGGAGACTGGGAACGTCATTAGATATACGCAGTTTAATTTACTGTCGTCTCCACCTTGTATAAAGTACGTCCAGACACTACGAGGTAAGGTATGTTGGGGTAAGTTCGGTAAAATCGTATTTGGCAATATTTGGCCAAGTTTACCGCAACTACCTATAAGTCTTAATCCATACTTAAGGTAGTTGCGGTAAAATTGGCCAAATATTGCCAAATTATCTGGAAATTTGATTCGTACGGTCTTACCCCAGCGCCGAACTTACTCCAACATACTTTATGTGATGCATTCCTCAGGCTAAGGCATCTGACAAAAAAAAAATGCATTTGCGGCGTATGCCTCGCAGTGTCTGGACGCGCCTTCAGATAAGCATACATTAAATGTGTAGTTGTGTACTACGAAATTATGTAAAGATTCAATAACTGTCGCTGTTATCGTTTTATCAACCTCCCTCTGTGACACGATCGGTTGTTAACACAGATTACCGTGTTAAATTATCTTTTATAATTATTTTTTATTGATTTAATTTTAAGAATAATACGACTATCTCTTACAGCTTACACTGTCTCGGTAACTTGGCAGATAAGTGCCATGTTTTCAGAAATAAATAATATTTGTACCCAAAACTGTGTAAGCTGAGTTGATTGATTTTATACACAATTTGATAAAACATCATTTTATATACCTAATACATATTTAATAGTTTTATTAAGGGTCTGTTCAGTTGATTCAGGATTTGATTATGTGTGCTGAGTGTGATTCATACCTGCTTATGCTTAATTTTTGGTGATGCTTGATATGCACTCTCCAACATAGGGTTAACTGGAGCTTTCTTTGGTCTTGTGTTCTTAATGCCTAATGATTTGCCGAATGGAGCAAACCAGTACCTGTAACAAAGAATAATTATTAATATTTCAAAAAATGAGTTACATTTCACCATCCGCCTGGCCTTATCACAATTAATAAGAGGTCAGATTTTCGTTCACTGGTCAGAAGAGTATGTCTTCTTCTTCCATACTTCTTTATCTCATTCTGCCCTCATCTCACTATTCACTCTATATTTTTCTGGACATACTATCATCTCTCATACATTCCATTCTAAGATTTTTGGTAGTCCATCCTCTAGAAAAATGTGTTGCAAATGTATATTTTTATTTCTTTGTAAGGGTCAATTATTTAACACACTAGCGTTTGTCCAGCGTAGGCGTTCGATAAACGTATGCGCAGCGCAGACGCCGCGACTACGCGGCGCAGGAGTCGCGTTGCCGCGGCGTCATTGCAAGGGTAAATGCATATGCTGCGTTAGCGCCGCAAGTACGCGACGCATGCGCCGCGTTACTGCGGAGTCATTTACAATTCTGTATGTCTGCGCCGCGTTCAATTGACTCCAGAGGAAACGCCGCAGCAATGCGACGCCTGCGCCGCGTTGTCGCGGCGTCTGCGCTGCGCATACGTTTATCGAACGCCTACGCTGGACAAACGCTAGTATGAAGGCGCTCTAATAACTTATCGAGTCATGTTAGACATAGATAAGATAGGGATATCCCCAGTTTGTAAGATCTTTCATTAACATATTTTGAATTCTTATATCTTTTTATTTCTTAAATGAGTGCCTTTGCATCAAACTCTAACTAATGAAAGAAATCTGTTCCTCAGACTGCTGGAATACTTTTGAATGTTTTAAGAATATAAATTACTTGCCACGCCCTGCAGTTTTACCTGCATAAATCTTGATTCCATGGTAATATCAGGATTAAAAGTATAATATGTCCTAAACCAGACCATAGTCTACACATTAGCCAAATTTCATCCAAATTCATTAAGCCGTTTTAGCATGAAAGTGTAACAAACATACGTATGAAAAATCATCTTTATAATGAGTTTAAATATACATTTCCAGTTTGTGTGATGCTGAATTTTAATGACTGAGAATAATAAGTATAATATGTTAAGTTTATTTACATCTCCATAGAAAAGGTTTGATTTACTTGTTTTTTATTAACAGTTCAAAAGGTAAAACAAACAGTTTAGTCCAAGACCATCAGCAACATTATTATTTAATTTGTGCATATTTTCATATATCAGAGAGTTTTAATTAAAACAATACTAGTCCGAGACATAGATTAGGCTTTTTTTAAAAGATCACAACAGCTATGAAATGTATTAAATACCGGAAAAAAAATGAGATGCACTTTCTTTTGAACAGACAGTACAACAGAAATGCCGCAATTTACAAATGTGGACTAAAATATATAGACCTCTGAGCGGAATGAACCTGTAACATGCATTCTTCAATTACAGTGCACTGAAAATGCTGTACTTTCGCCAAATTTATAACTAATGAGTCACTGAGTGCATCATTAGACTTTATTCATCCGTGAGAAGCAATGACATACATTCTGAAACATAGCGACAGAAAGTAGGTTAACTCACTTCTCTAGAGTACGCCGCAGGAATATCAGCACCAGTGCCAAGGGCAGGGGGTACAGGAGGTGCATGTAGTCATTGTAAATCACATCCTTGTCTGGACCCGGTGTAATATCTTCCCATGTAGTATTCGGCGGCAACCACACATGTTCATTCCAAAATGTATCTAACAGAGCTCGCAACATTATAAACACTATTTGTAAAAAATAAATAAGGCAGCTTGCAACCACACTACTACGGTCTCTAAATAATTATTAATCACGCCATAAAAACACCCTCAAATATTTAGCTACACGACCGTCCGACAGCCTACATGACACAGAATCACAGATATTGTATACTATTTATACTGTTGTACTCTTTAGTCTTTGATCACAGATTCACAGATTTGATTTGTGCCGTGGAATGACTAAATAATAGTATGGACTGGGCATACCCACAAAATTTGCATACCTACGAAAATCGGGCCGCCTTTCGTAGGGTTGTTTTAGTTTTTTCTCGCACCACACTGTTTTTTTTACAACACGAAGGCAAGATTTTCCTTTTAATGGGCACCAAAATACCTAGTTTGTAGACGTATTTCTCTCGAAAACAACAAAAATATTTTGAGCAGTTAACCGTTTGACAGCACACCTACCACAAACCTATTCATAAAACTCAGCACTCAACATGGCGACCGGTCACGCATAGACATGATTTTGACGTCACACAAAAGTATTGCCAAATTTAGTACTTGACAAACATTTAGATGTCTCTCTTTTCTTAAGCAGCTCTTGATTAGTTAAAAAGAAACAACGCTTTTTGAGATGTGTGTGTCGATATGATAGATATTAGCATTACAATTATTTCTATAGTAGAATAATATGCCATCTCCATACTTTTCCCAACTCAATGTGCGCCACAGATGAAATTATTAGGTAATGACCAGGGCTTGTTAACGTTACCAAATAACAAAATAATAACCGTTAAGTAACGTTAATTTCAATTTGATACCTTAATAACGTTCACAAAAATGTAACGTTACTTGGTCACATTACCAGTAAAGTAACGTTAGCGTAACGTTACCGCAAATACATCAGTAACGTTATATTTACCGTTAATTTAGCTACGTTGCCGTTCCGTCTACATTTTTGTGCGCTCGCGCGGGCGCCTCGCTTAGCATTGGATTAGATGCACTGTTGCCGCTCCGCCACGCGCTAACCGCGCCGCCTGCGCCGTCGCCACGTAATACGTAATACGTGTCGCGGCGTAATACCATGACGTTCGACCTTCGCAATTTATCACCCTAAAGTAGGCATGCCTACTCAAATCCAAACGAGTATGAATGTTAAAATCGTAATTTGTAATTCGTTCGTAATTTGGCCGTACGAAGAAAGAAAGGGATGGATATTGAGATTGGCGATAGTGAGATAAAATCGAAAATCCAAGATGGCGGCTGCACAATTTTTTTTTTTTATATGGGTTTCGTTTTCATAGTTTTTAAGGGTGCTGAAGCCAATAGTGAGGTCAAAATGAAAATCCAAGATGGCGGTTGTAATTTTTTTATAATTATTCATCATGGGTGTCGTTTTTATGGTTTTCAAGGGCGCTACAGTCGATAGTGAGGTCAAAATGAAAATCTAAGATGGCGGTTGTAATATTTTTTTAATTTTTCATCATGGGTGTCGTTTTTATGGTTTTCAAGGGCGCTAAAGCCGATAGTGAGGTCAAAATGAAAATCCAAGATGGCGGCTGTAATTTTTTTTTATTTTTTCATCATGTGTGTCGTTTTTATGGTTTTCAAGGGCGCTAAAGCCGCAAATTGCGTGGTAGTTAGACGTTGGACGTTGGCGTTAGACTATTAATTCCTGCATGTCTAAACAACAATTGTAATAACCATAAATAAGAACAATTAATTACCTTGATTATTGTCTTCTGCATGAAGTACGCCACATCATAAATGTAAAACATAAAAACACAAAACAGCCGCTACCTTTATTCTATGTAGATCTTGAGCACAAACACAACAACAAAGAAATCTTTAAAATCAACAGAATGAATTACGTAAAAGTTTCATTTGAAGCACCATACAAAAAGCTGGACATTTTACAGTGTAAAAGATGTCAAAGATTCGGACACGCAAAAAACCAATGCAACAGACCATTTAGATGTGTAAAATGCGGGGAAGAACACTCAAAAACAAGCTGTTTAAAAAGACCGGACACCGAGGCAACTTGTGCCAACTGCCAAGAAAAACATCCAGCAAGTTACAAAGGCTGCACAAAATACAAAGAGTACAAACACCTACTTACGAAAAACAAGACAGGAAAGGGCAAAGAAACTAATGAAAACACAAACAACATAACACAAAATCAATACCGCAAAACCCCAACACAAACTGTACAAGAAAAACATCAAACTAAGAACCTCTTCAATCACTCGAAACCAAATAATCACATACGCACAAGCGACAAAACAAGAAAACTCAGCAGGATCATTAACCGACATCAAGGACCCAAATAATTTTGGGGAAGTACTGGACGCCATGTTCAACAAATTTCAAAACATAATAAATATTATGTTAGACAACATGATGGATCGTATGATCCAATTAATCACAAGCCTTATAAAACACCCCTAAACCTTAGAATAATCACCTGGAATGCAAACGGGCTGACAGAACGTCGACAGGAACTTGAACTGTTCTTGAAACTTTAAAGAGTTGACGTGGCTTTAATCTCGGAAACAAGGTTCACGCAAAAAACCCATTTCAGACTTAAAAATTACATGGTGTACGCTACAAACCATCCTTCTGGTAATTCACATGGAGGAACTGCAATCATAATTAAAGAGAACATCAAACATTATTTTTTTGGGGAAAACAGAACTGAAAAAATACAAGCAACTTCAATCAGGATCCAGGATAACAATATAGAAACAACAGTGTCTGCTATCTACTGCCCACCTAGGCATGTTATTACAAGAGATGAGTTCAAGAATTACTTCAACACTCTAGGAAACAGATTTATTTGCGGTGGCGATTGGAACGCAAAACACGCCTCCTGGGGCTCCAGACTAACCTCGCCACGGGGTCGACAACTCTATATAGCCACGAACGAACTTAACCTATATTGCGCTTCACATGGTATTCCTACATACTGGCCTGCGGACCCACAAAAGGTACCAGACCTATTGGATTTTTTCATCACCAAAAATATCCCGCTTGGACAAATAAATGTAGAGGAATGTACTGACCTGTCGTCAGACCATACACCAGTAATTATCAATGTTCACTCTAACGCCATTCTAACTGAGTACCCACAAAGACTGTATAACCACACAACAGACTGGGGCAGATACAGAACCAAAATATCAGAATCCATTACCTTGAACTTGCCATTAAATAATGTAGATAGCGTTGAAACAGCTATCGAAACGCTCAATAAGCTTATTCACATAGCGGCCAAAGAATTTACGCCTTTTTCAAGACCAAAAACAACACAAATTGCCCACTATTCTAAAGTAATAAAGGATAAAGTAAATGAAAGAAGACTGCTGCGGAAAAAATGGCATTCTACGAAATATCCCCGTGACAAAAAAGTTTTCAACATGGCCTCTGAGGAACTTCAACAAATGATCTGCCAAGCAGAAAACGAGCGTCTACAAAAACAATTAGCAGAACTTACTCCTAATAAAGACACCAACTACTCTCTATGGAAGATAACAAAAAGGCTGAAATGACCGAAAGAACATATACCACCCATAAAAGCTCCTGATGGCAAGTGGGCAAAAACAGATCTTGAAAAGGCCCAAGTATACGCGCAACACTTAAAAACTTTCAGCCCCTTACCAAGCAAAAATCCTGAACACGACAAGGAAGTCTCCGAATATATGGACGCACCACTGCAAATGAACCTACCACTAAAAAGTGCAAGCCCCAACGAACTATGGAGAGAAATCCTAAAACTAGAAAAGGGTAAAACACCAGGCTATGACTTAATCGACGCACAACTTCTCAAGCAGCTGCCTAGAAAAAGCATAATTCACATCGCGGCCATCTACAACGCCTGCCTAAGACTAGCAATTTACCCCGCTCAGTGGAAAATTGCGCAGGTTATAATGATACCCAAACCAGGCAAACCGCTCCACGATGCAAGCTCCTACAGACCAATAAGCCTACTCCCCGTGTTGGGTAAACTCTTCGAAAAAATATTGCTGAACAGGATGCGCCCCTATCTACCGGAAGTTATTCCTCTTCACCAGTTTGGCTTACGAGAGAAACATGGAACTATTGAACAGATACACCGTATTACGGATACTATAAGTCGTGCACTAGAATGCAAACAGTTCTGCTCTGCTGTCTTTCTTGACATTAGCCAGGCGTTCGACAGAGTGTGGCACGAAGGACTTCTCTTCAAACTTAAAAAGTTACTGCCTCACTCTTTCTTTCCGATTCTACGATCGTACATACACAGTAGATGCTTTGAGGTGAATTTTAACAATGAAGTTTCTTCTTTAAATGAAATTTGCTCAGGAGTACCACAAGGAAGCATATTGGGACGCATCCTATACTTGCTTTTTACCGCAGACCTTCCAATGCACGCTGATACTATAACTGCCACCTATGCAGATGATACAGCCCTTTTGTCGGTACATGTGGATCCGGCTATAGCATCAGCCAACATACAAACCCACATCCATGAAGTGGAAAAGTGGCGTATTAGGGTTAATCAAGGAAAATCTGCTCACGTGACCTTCACCCTGAGAAGGCAGACTTGTCCCCCAATAAGACTTCATAATGAAGAGGTTCCTCAAGCTGAAGGTGCCAGATATTTGGGTATGCATCTGGATAGAAGACTCACCTGGAGAAAGCATATCTGGACCAAGCGTAAACAGCTGGATACGAAAGTCAGATCAATGAACTGGCTGATAGGTCGCAAATCAAGCCTGTCACATGAAAGCAAGATAGCTATCTATAAGACCATTCTCAAACCAATCTGGACTTACGGAATCCAGCTATGGGGTACTGCTAGCAATAGCAACATAGAGATTCTTGAAAGATTTCAAAGCAAGACACTGAGAACCATGCTAGATATACCCTACTATGTAAGCAACAAATATATACACGAGGACCTAAGTATCACTACCGTCAAACAAGAGATCGCTAGATATAGTGAAAGCTATCAGACGAGAATATCAACTCATGTCAATGAACTGGCATCCAAACTAGAAGACACAGGAAGTATTAGACATTCCCGATTGAAACGGCATAGTGTCTCTACACTTACCGTGAGATTTGGTGACATATGATAAAAGGGATTCATAGGAATTCCTTACGCTATTAAGACATAGATCGAGATACCTCATCTGAATGGCTTATTGTGTTAACACAGATTGCCAAGTTACTGTATTCATAATAAAAAAAAAAAAAAAAAACATTGTCTTCACTCATCTTGATGTTGGATAAATTATCTTATCAGTTAGGTATCTCACTTATTACTTCTCACGCGTAAGAATCGGCAATGTTTTGATCGGCACGGCATCACAGAGCGGGGCGACGGCGGGTGGCCTGCCCCCGCGCGTCTCGTCCCCCTCTACTTCAAACTCACTAGATTAACCGTTCTAAAAGTATCGATAAAATTAACGTTAATAAACAACTAACGTTAATAATGATTACCGATAAAATGGAGCTAAAATAACGTTAAATCCATTAACGTTATTTTAATATTAACGGTAACGCTGTCAAATCAAGGAAACGTTATGAAAATTTTACCGGTATTTAAAGCCCTGGTAATGACATATTGTTTTTTTTTATATAAGTCCTGCTAAAAAAACATACAATAAAGGTGAAATTAATTTATCGTGTGCTTTTTCTTCTATTTATATTATATTTGAATATTAAGACATTTATTTTTTTATTTAGACCTCAAAACGCAAGTATACTGTATACTAGCAAACTAGTACCTAAAATACTAGTTTCCTAGCCTTTTTATAAACGTCTCGAAAAAGTTTTTAGGGTTTCGTAGTTAAACAAGGAACCCAGGCCATAATTATATGGTTTCGTGGTTTCGCCAAGTACGTCGTGTCGCGTGTCAGTCTGTCTGTCCGCGGAGTAACTAGGAATGCTGTAATTTGGCATGATTATACATAGTAATTACGCCTAAAAATTTGTGAAATAAAATAAAACAAAGCTGTGCTGATAGGGAGTTTGTTGCGCCACTTCTTCTCAGCTAAAGCAAGTGGGAAGTCTTATTTAATTTTAACGTTTAAAAAATGCTGATTCTTAGCTTAGTTTGTAATTTTGAATACTTAAATGACTTTTGATTTTGATTAAGCTTTAATCATTGATATATTATTTTCGTAGATACCTGACTCAGTCACAGCGCCTGTTTCTACTGAACTGAGTGATTGCTCGTAGTTGGCTTTAGTCGCATCTCGTTCGAGGAGAGTATTACGTATGTTCTGTGTTAGTCGCGCACGAAGCCACGGAACATCGTTGATCACACAGCTCAATAATTTAGTTTGTAATAATTTAGTTTGTAAAGTATTTTTTTTTTTCAGTTTATTTTTGTAATAAAACGCATTAAAATGGCTTCTTGTGTAGCTAAACAGTGTTTTAATAATACAAGGAAGAAAACTAAGACACACGAGATTACTTAAAACTCGTAATTAAAACCAAAAATGTTAATCTATTGAAAATTATAATTCGTAGCTAAGTTATTGATAACGTTCAGGTGAAGTTACGAGTATTTAAAAAGCAAAGAAAGAAAAGTAGTTAAAATTCAGGGGGACTAATACGAGTTGCAATTACTCGCATGTTGCCTCTATTTCGTTCTAAATTATTTAGTGAGAGAAACGACAAGCGACAAAATGACAACTCGTGTTTGTTAAACATAGAATACTCATCGTCAATCCTACGAGTTAAATCTGTAAAAGTTAATACGCTGAGTCTAGTTTTCCTGTAGATCTATAAAAATAGGTATTCAAATTATAGCGCGGCGCTCTGTAGTACCTGGTGCTCCGGGCAGCCCAGCCGCCCCGGTCCCAAAAAAGCCGGCACTGGTGAGAGACATGATACGCACGCAACCAAAGAGTATAATGATAATACGGGAGCACACAACGCTACTACATGCATTATCATGCATAATCGTAAACATTCGGTGGCTAGCCGGATTTCGCTCACACGACAGCGCCGACTCCTATCTCAGTCCTTGTCCACCGGAACTGTTGGTTTGATCACTGACCAATCTGTGAGTTTCGGACGGTGCAAGTAGTCGTGCGCATAGCGCAGGGTTAGTGGCAACGTTGTTATTGATACAGCAATCCTCGATTTTTTTTTTCAGAAAATAAGGCATACGGCAGTCCTCTCATTGCCGTATCACAAAATACGGCAATTGACTATAGGTGACACTATACGTTTTTGACAAGTGTAATGAATGAAGCGAAACGTATACAGGTAATGTTAAGAGCACAGCCGGGAAAATCCCGACTACAACAAACATGAAGTTGTAATTGTAACGCCGAAGTGGCAGTGGTGGTGGTCTCTTGCGCCTTGACTAAAAATGAATGAAAAGGTTGCAAACTGTTGCAAATTACAACACGTACACACGTCACACGGCTACACATCAAGCTATGCATTTCCAGTTTGAGTTGACCTCGCATTGTGTAGGTTTTTTCTTACAGAGGCCAGCACATCAAGCTACCCCAATCTGTAATTTTTTTCGAATTGAATATGAATCTTATGCCTTTGTAATGAAGTTGAAAATCTATCAAAACAATTTGACAGATTGGGGTAACATGATGTGCTGGCCTCTGTACAATCAGAAGTCAGTTTATACTGGTTATGTAGCTTGATGTGTAGCCGTGTGTACGTGTATGTACAGACGCCAGCACATCAAGCTACTACAATCTGTCAAATTTCTTTAATAGATTTTTAAGTTGTAGTAGGTTGAAAGTTGATTGGGAAAATTTGACAGTTTCGGGTATGTTGATGTGCTGGCATCTGTACACACGGCTACACATCAAGCTATACATAACCAGTATAAGATGACTTCTGATTGCACGAAAAACCTATACAATGCGAGGCCAGCTAAAACTGGAAATGTATAGCTTGATGTGTAGCCGTGTGTACAGACGCCAGCACATCAACCTACCCGAAGCTGTCAACTTTTAACAATCAACTTTGAACCTTATGCTTTAGCGATAAAGTTGAAAATCTATCAAAGTTTAACAGATTGTAGTAGCTTGAAGTGCTGGCGTCTGTACATACTAACGTAACTGTTTCACCTACGAGTACCACCTACATATTAGTAATCTGTGCCTACGAGTGCGACAAAATGAGAAGCAAGGACAAGTATTCTCTAAATAAACATGAATCTGAGGTAATAGAAACGAGAAACAAATGAGGAATAGACATTTTTTATTAAATACGGCAATTTAGTATTTTTTTTCCCTTAAAATACGGCACATCAGACTGTGACATACGGCAACTCAGATTTTTACGATAACAACACTTGTTAGCGGTTGCGATGTTAGTGCGTCACATATCTTCCTCCTTTTAATATATCAATGGCTATTTCTTTTTTTTGGTAAATGTCAGTTACTTTCTTTTTGCGGTCGATAAAAACAATAGTGTGCATGCGTAAATATACATCACAGCCACGGAACCCTTCATTGTGCGTGGTTCAACACGCACTTGGCCGGTTTTTTTTTCAGTGTCATTCATTCGGTTCGTTCATGTTCAAGCAAGTCAATAAGTCCGTGCTATTCATTCGATTTGAGGGAAAGAGAACGAAAAACATTTTTTTTTACAATGATTCAGAAAGAGATAGACAATAACCTTTGTTTTTAATTTTGAAGTTAGATGTGTGCATCTTACATGTTTGTTATAATTTATAAAAACTGAACTTGTAGTTACAACTGCATAAATCCTTTATTTATCCACAAAAGTATAATGTGCACATGTATAGAAACTTGTGTGAATGTGCGTAGAGAATTTGCTAACAGTCAATAATGTTATTTTGCCCGACGTGTGCCAACGTTCTTATGGTGGAGGAAGGTCCAGAGTCTGGCCTGCGGTACGCCTGTAACACTTGTCCTTATGTCTTCAATGTAAGGCGGAAGGTGTCCTCACGCACATTCCCTAAATTGAAGGTAACTTATCTCACTTCAAATTAGTTCAAATATTCAATAGATTGCATAATTTTTCCTTTTCATTCATCATACAGGTAGTCTTCAATGTAGCTAAGCTAATTTTATTAGGCATACAACACATCTAACATTAAATTTCACATTTTCAGGAACTCGACTATATCATGGGCGGAGCAGCCGCATGGGAGAACGTAGATTCGACAGATGCGGTGTGCCCTAAGTGTGGACATGGTAAAGCATTCTTTATGCAACTGCAGACTCGGTCAGCTGATGAACCGATGACAATATTCTATCGCTGCTGCAACCACAAGTGTGCACATAACTGGCGTGATTAGAATACTAAATGTGAAAGACATAAAAACTTTGTGAAAATAATATTAAATACCCTACTAGTATTTAGTTCAGTTCTTGTGCTACAAGGAGTATGAATTTCTTCCAAAAACTTACTTTACTTCATAGTTTTCTGGTTAGATATAAAGGTGCATCACCTAAAATGAAGATAGAAAATATGGCTACAGTAATATCAAGCTCTGAAGACTCTGCTTGTGCCAAGGCAGCAGAATTCCTGGGCAAAGGAAAAGTCATAGCAGTGCCAACTGACACAATATACGGTCTAGCATGTAGTGCAAACTGTCCAGAAGCTATAAAAAAGTTATATGCAATCAAGGGCAGGGATTCTGCCAAGCCAGTGGCAATATGTGTGACATATGTTTCAGACGTCAGGAAATGGGGTGAAGCTGATCACCTGTCGGATGATCTACTCAACAGCTTACTCCCAGGACCAGTGACAGTTGTTCTAGAAAAGACTAAATATCTTGACAATCCATTTCTGAACCCTACAGCTACGAAAATAGGGATTAGAATACCTGGTCATGATTTTGTGAACAGAGTAACAAAGATCTTTGATAAGCCCGTTGCTCTGACAAGTGCAAACTTTAGTAATGAGCCTTCTACTTTGTCTATAAGAGAGTTTGAACATCTCTTTGGTCATTTAGGAGCTGTTTTTGATGGAGGAGTGTTAAGTCAAGGACTGGAACAGAATAGGACTGGGTCTACAGTGATAGACTTGTCCCAAAAAGACACCTATAACGTTATAAGAAGAGGTATTTCTTATAAGAGGGTAGTGAAAATTGTTGAAAGTTTTGGTTTAAAAAGTATTCTATAAGTTATTTATGGACTCTGTGATAGATTCATGTTTGGATTGGAATTAAATGTTATATTTTTAATTATTTGTTATTATTTTATAGAACACATACTATTTCCTTTGCGGATGATATGTAATGGAATATAATTTGGCTTATGCTACAGTCTGGCCGTAGAGAGAATGCATTCCTAACACCTGTCAGTGTGACAATTCTAGTAGCTAATAGAGATCTAATTCACAAAACACGTATTTGTTTGTATGAAACTGATAGTCTCATGAATGCATTACCTCGTCAGCTTTGCTATAAATAAAGTATTAATCATTGTGATTAGTACCTACGTTTTTATCTAGGCTCTTTTATCCCCATAAGAAAAAGAAAGTACCCTCTAATTTACGTATCTATATATAGATAGTGCCATTTATGAAGACGCACCCCACTATTCTTACTAATTGCTAGTGGTTATCGGTAATTAATTCCGTTAGTGTTTTAGTTTTTTGTCACACACTAATAAGTTTTTTTTTATATTTTTATCGGCAATCAGTCGCAAGACTATAAGCGGATGAGTTGAGTGAATATGGCGTTTAGGCGAAGAGACCAGTGTCTCGTCTGCCTTCTTAGAACACATCCTTCCTTTTCAGCCTTTTCACCGTTACGGAAGGGTTTAAGAGATCGTAGGCCAGGGTATTTGGATGAACCGAGAGCCGATCAGCATATTTAGTTTTGTATTTCTCAATTTCAGTCTGAATAGTGGGAACGCCAAGATATTCGTGGATCTCGTCATTTCTGGAAAACCACGGGGCACTTGTGATAGTACGTAGAATGTTGTTTTGGACAGGTTGGATGTACATGACGTTACTCTTGCTGGCATAGCCCCACAGTGGGCTTCCGTAGGTCCAGACGCACTAATAAGTAATTACTATGTATCAACAAAACTAAAACACTAGCAGAATGTTGCAAACTTGTACTGTAAGCGATTAGGAAGAAGAGTGGGGCGCGTCTTCGTAGATGGCACTATCTGTACATTTAAGGAAACTAGTTGATAATTAAACAAAGTTTACTTTCCGAAGTATAACAAGAACAAGCATTTCAATCTTATAAATTAAAATTTTGGCTAATATCCATTTAACTCTTTTCATAATTTTTATAATTAATCCCTTTTTACATTTACATGATGTAATTTACAATATTTTTTTAACATAATTATAATGGCAGTATTAGCAATAAGTACATCATTATAGGAGAGATACATAGGCTTATTTATTGAGATACATCATTGAGTTGACAGAACAACAATCTACAATTGTGGTCTTTTACAATATTTACAGTCATAAATATAAAAACTAATTAATGATAATTACAATGACTAAATTTCACCTAGATTGTTGAGATGCCATCAAAATTTGTCAATAAATGTGTGATTTCTATCACAATTTCTCACAAAAATGTAAATCTAGCTATGTAGTTACTGTTTTTCTAAAAAAGGTTTTCTGCTTTCTGGCAACTTAGCTTCTAGTCTTTGCCATCTACTTGGTGGCCAGACAATATATACTGCTCTGGCGTTGACCAAGCCTAATGAGACGGGCCCGAAGGTGTTGCTGTCAAGTGTGTGGCCAGTGTGATCGCCTTCCACCCAACAATGTCCCTCGGGAACCCTCACATACTGCGACTTGTATCCGAGAGTACTCACAACGTCACCCTGCAGCCCAACAATGCGTTTGATTATCTTTTGATTCGGATCTTTCGGAGATACCAAGGATATCACGTCACCTCTCCGCACATCATAGTCTCTGACCGACCACCTCGACAGGAACACATAGTCAGTGTTTTTAGAATCCGGATTGAGCACCGGCTGCATGGATATACCCTCCACTCTGGCCACATAGCCTATCGTATCAAGAAAGGTTATACCGATCGGTACACCCAAGATGACGGACTTACATACACTTCTCAACAACATGAATATACCGGTATGTGATTATGTAACAGTGTGTCAGGCATAGTCATTCAGAACGTTATAACGTTATTTATTGTTAAGTAACATTTTAAATTAATAGTCTATTGTAATGAGGTAGATGAAATTAGAATTTTGTGACATTTGACAAACAGTTGTTTGTCAAACACTAACAGTGGATAAGACATTGACAGATGTCACTTCAAACAAGCAACGTGAAAATTGTGGGTTTATCTATTTCATTATAACGAGAATATCTTCCCTGTCACGTCACGCTCATTCACAAATGAATGACCATAGAGATACTTTCGGTCTTAACAAATACTCAAAAAAGTGTTGATGCTTTCTATAGTAAATTACAACCAACCAAACAGAAATTTTGGACATTTTATTTGTGTGTAGCGAGTATAATATCAATTGAATTAAGTTGGATAAACACATGTTTCAAACAATCTGAACCTGGGGAGTGATCTGAAAACAATCCTTGATAGATGGAAGTGTTCCGTGGTCGAGAAAAACTTACAATCTGCATAATCAGCTGTCAGTGAGATAGATCATCTGTCCCTGTAAATATAAAAGCTAAGACAATCACAACACGTTTTCAGTTGATATGTGTGTATAATGAAGTAAACAATCGAGCTACGATGTGACCCTGGTTGCGCTCGCGACAGGCAGCGATCTCGAAGCAGATATGGGGTAATAACCTAACAGTGGAGTGAGGCTGGTTACGGTATGGCTGGACTCCCGTGAGGGAACGCATGAATTTCAAGATCGGATCATTGGTGAATGCTCAAAAATGTCCGGCGACTACCCGTTCACGGCGAAGATCGTGAGCCCGGTTAAGTGCAATGAGAAGCCCTGGGACCTGTGGGTCAGTGAAATAGGGCATCTGTCGCCTCGGCGGGACGATGACGCCACGTTCACGTCGCCGGCGGCGGTGGACGCCAAGGGCGGCGCGTCCGTACGGCGAGTGCACGACGCGCACCCCTACAAACAGGTGGACCGGCGCGCCCGCCGTGCCGGCCTTAACCGCCTCAAGCAAGAGAGCATGAGTCTCCACGGACTGTTCCCTCAGATGGACAACTTGAATGCTGCAGTGTGTCATATGTGCGGTGTGATAGTGAAGTGTAGTGCGGCATACAGACACTTGCTAGAGTCCCACACGGGGGCAGAGCCTCTCCCTCCACCACCACCACCTGTCTCCACACACAAAAGTCGTAGCAGACATAAAAAGGAACCACCACCGCCCCCCATCCCTGTAGATATACTCCCAGTGAAAATGGAGTCTTCACCAGTTCACACCGTCACACCACCATTGTCAAGGCTAATGTTACCACCACAGCCTGATCTACAGTACCTGGACGAGGCCAGCACATCATCCACTGTATCGGGGGAGGTGAAGGTGAGCATGGAGTGTGGAGAGTTACCAGTCGTCAGTATACAGGACACAGAGGATCTGCCCCTCGGTGAAAACTTAACAGATGATATATTTGCAATAATGAATTCTGAAGGCATTCAGAGTGCAGATGACATCACAAATGCAGCTGATTGGAAAAATATTATCAGGGATATTGGAAACATGGGGGAAATTAATTTTCCTCAAGTTTCAGACAGTGTCCCAACCCAGGATTTGTATGCACCCATTCACACATCATCACTCTCAGCGTATGCAATATCAGATTCAGATCTATCCAATATTCAATTTGCGCCCAACACATCCCCAATGTTGTCGACGGTGATGGAAACCAATGTACTGAACCCGCCACCTTTAAAGCCGGCGGTAACGCCGACCACACCGTCTACAAAATCATCATCTAGGTCCAAAACTAGTAAAACGAAGTTTAATTTACGAGAATACGATCCGAACAAGCACTGTGGTGTGGTGACTGCGGAGAATCCCAAGCCGTGCACGAGGTCGCTCACGTGTAAGGCACATGCGCTGTCGCTGAGGAGGACTGTCGAGGGGCGCTCCAAGCCCTTTGACACGCTGCTGGCGGAGCACAGGGCGTCGCGGGACCCGGGCGCGGCCGCGGCGGCGGCGGCGGCGGCCGCGCCCGCACCCGCGCCGCCCGCGGCCGCGCCACCTCCAGCCGCCCCCCTCAACCTCCCACCGCTCCTAGTCAATACGTCGATAGACCTGAGCACATTCAACGGCCTCACCGCCGAACAGCAGGTCAACGACATCTACGCGAGTCTGCTCAGCGTGGAGGACCCTAACTCGGTGCTGCCCGACACGTCGAGCATCACGTCTCTGCTGAGCCAGCCGCTGGCTCAGGAGGCGTTCCTCATGCCGGACGACGCGGAGATCCCGCCGGACGTGCCCATCCTTAGCATAGCGTCGCCACTGCCGCCGCCGACGGCCCGCCTGGACGACACGCCGGACGAGGCGCCGCCGCCACTGGTGCCGGCGGACGTGTGCTGGTACTCGTCCTGCCCGCGCCCGCTGGCGCTCTGCACCTTCAACGCGTCGCACGCTGGCGGCGCTATAACTTTAGGTAAAAAATTTGCGACTGTCCGGAGTAATATAAAGTCTTCGCTGTCGAGGTCTCAGTGCAAGTCTTCGGGCAGTTCGAACAATTACTATTACAATCCGAACGCCTTGTCCTTATCAAAAACTGTACATATGAACGCTAGTAAAACGAATAAGCCCGAAGTGCGTAAACTGATAGTGACGTGTAGTAGTGGTGTGAGTGGTGGGACAGGGGCGGGCTCGGCCGGCAAGGAGGTGCAGCAGACGCTGAGCGAGCTGTTCGGCGGCGAGGTGCGCGGGCTCAACGGGCATGCGGCGCACGGGGGGCTGGCGGGGCTCGCGGGGCTGGGCGGGCTGGCGGGTCTGCCCGAGCGCCGCCGCGCGCCTCTGAAGCGGCCGCCCGCGCCCGCGCTGGACCTCGGCTTCTCGCTCGACCCTCTTCTGGCCGACGAGAAGTGCTGAGCACTAATAAGCAATCATCGGTTGTGTAGTCACATAATAATTGTATATTTATTTTTCTGTAAAGAATCGAATCGGATTCATGTATGTAAAATGTAAAATAATCACGAATTTTCCCGAAAGGAATTTAATGTTATGATAATGTTAAATCTCATTTTTTTTTCGTCGACAAGCGAACTAATGTTTGTATTATTTTGTATATTATTTTATAAGATTTTTTTTAAATCCTTCTCCGATAAGGAGTCGGGTATGTGTCAATGAAGAATTAAAAATAGATTATTACAGAATGGTTGTATTTTTTCGAAATGACATTACTCATTGTTGATACTGAATTAAATACTGATAAATGGCCTAGGATTAATAATGGTTTAATGTGATGAAAATTTCCATGTAAAAATATAAATACTATTAAAATAAGTATATCCGTAATAGTAAATCGCCTCCTTTGGAAAATAAAGGCAAATACCTCAATAACTAAAATAACTTGTTTTAATTGACCGGTTCGCACCTAAAAATGTAAAAATCGAGCGCGGTAACAGGTTTCCCATTAGTTCCTATGAGTGCTTGCTGCTAGTGGAATTGCCTATGCGCTTACGTCGTTTTGTTTGTGAGAAGATTTTTAATAGCCTCGTGTGAGTTTACCTTTGTAGATAAAGATAAATAGAATAGATATGAATACTGATTCACATTCTTTATTCACTTCCCACGATTTTGGCGAGGACACTCGAAGGTCTTCAGACAAACATACAGTTCTTGTTTGTATAAAAAAAAACTAGTTAACATGAGTTTACAATTGGCATGTCCATGCAAGCGTGGGTACTAGGGGCGTGCGTCTCCTTGATGGTGGCGAATGTGGCGATGCATCCGTTAATAAAATGGACGAGCGCAGTAATCAAATCCACTCCGTGATCAAATCAGTCACTACTTACGTTGCATCCGTTTGATATGTTATTTTTACACACAATAGGCTTGACTGACATGACATGTGGTTTCCGGTGGTACTGACGTCTTTTAGCTCTTGATTGTCAGTTTATCCAATAAAAAGCTTTATATTGCAGTCCATCGGATTTTTGTAGATATCGAGGGGTGGAAGAAGAGTTAAATTAAAGGCCCTGAAACAGTACAGAACTACCTCTTAGCCATCTTCAGTGGGAAAGGCGTTCCCAAAATCCCTACTTCTTCAAAATTTCCGACAAAAATTCCTCTGTTAATCACTATTAGGTAGGTAGGTACAAGTGCATCTCGTGCGGTAGGATTGGTAACCACTGCATGTCGATAGTCTCGATATGTGACTGCTTATCCCTCTGACGCAATCCCTTAGTCACCTTTGTCTTGTGACATGCAAACACACATTACATACTTAAGTAACTGTTACAGAAGAAAGCCTATAGCTCTCGACCTACTCCGCCAAGAACAAAACAGGCATAAAAAAACATGTCCACACTCCATAGCCTTGTTATCATCCACTTGTTTGAACTATAGACTATCATCACAGTCCACCCGTGCGAAAGGGTGATTCCCTAGTTGCACCGGGGTGCCACGGTACAGGTGTCTCCATTATGCTCAAACACCTGGACGAAGGATGATCATACTGTGGCCACACCTAACGAGCTACAGGTGGCTGGCTACATAGTACATAAACTAGGTATTCCGGTAAACATAGACATGCAAAAAATCCATATTTCTTCCTTCTCTCATGACAAATATATTGTAACCAAACTTCCTTACTCCTACCACCCCTTTTGCTGTGCCCAACGGGGTCCATAATGATGAGGGAGTGGGCTTTATTCTACCACCCGGGCCCAGTGCGGTTTTGTGGTTGTCACATGTCTTCGAATTTTTGGTCCTAGGTCATGCAGTTTCCTCACGACGTTTTCTTTCACCGTTTTTGAGAGCAGTGGTGGTGAAAATATTTATACAAAGTAAACAGGCGCATAAGCGCTTGTCTGCGTTCGAACCCACGACTCACAACTCGCAAGTGAAGCCCGTACCACAGGGCCACCGCCCACCACTGCTCTCGTAGGTACACATTATGGAATGCAATTATTGTATAATGGCTTGGTTGTGAGCAAAGCTTAGGTACTGTCGAGGTAAAAAACATCGGTCAAGAGCGAGTCAGACTCACGCACCGAGGGTTCCGTACCACCATTTTTTTTATTTTTCATCAGCGAGGACTTTATTCGTCAGAGAATTTTAACACTGCACTGCGGTGTAGAATATTGCAGTTTTATGTCAGCGCCATTTCTTGACCGATATATAGTGGAACTAATGTAACTTTTGTTGATGATTTCTGGAAAAGTGTTCTATTTAGAGACTTCGTTTTATTTTTCAGGGGGGGGGGGGTATTTTTTATTAAATTTTTCGTATAAAGTCGAAAACTATGCTGCCTAAAAAAAATGTTTGAGAATGTGCAAACGGCGCTATTTCACATGATAGCTCACGTGCCCTAGTAGCCCCACTTCGAATTTTTCAGACCCTGTTGCAAAAAATATACCTTTTTCATTTCTTTCTTATTTGCAAAATACAAACGTCGTCAACAACTATTCCAAATTTCAAGTTGATAGCTTTCGTCACAGACTACAATAAAATGCAGGGGCATTAGTAGTTCTTGAGATATCCAGCTGTGACAGACAGACAGACTGAGTCTCACCTGGGTTCCGTTTTCCCATTTTGGTACGGAACCCTAATATTATCCAGTCAGCAAGCTAAAAACTTGGATGAGGCCAGAGGCTGGCAGAAGCGTGGAGATTGGCACCTGAAAAGAGAAAAGACTACATTTGAATCTCGCGGAATCTCGCGGATCTTTAAAAAAGATTATATATTATATAGGTACTTAGGTACCTACCTATAGGTAGATTTCTTTTCACCTGCGGAAATAGTTCTTCAAGTCTGCTCTGATAATGCCTTAGGTAGGTACCTGCAATTTAGCACTGATCGCTTCGAATGGGTTCAGTAACTGAAACGGACTGTAAGTTCTAAAACACTTCCCAAACGTATCGGTTTCGATCGTCTGGCAGTCTAGTTCGCTGATCTGGATACCTACCACGAGCTCTTAACGCGATCCACTTTAGGATCTAAACTGAACTGTTCTTCTAATTCGTACCATGACGTCAGTTTAACGATTCAATTTAGGCCGTGCCATCTGGATACCTACCACGAGCTCTTAACGCTCATTCACTTTCAACGATCCAAATGCCGCTGAGCGTATTGGACGTCATGGTAGGTACGACTGTGAGCGATGCAGTTTAAGAACCTAAACTGAAATGTCTTGCTTTTGAATCGTTTTTAAATAGATCATGGTAAGCCTCCAGTAATGTTCTTGTTCTTATCAAACTGATTTATGTTTCTTTTTAGGAGATTTTCGTAAGAATCTAGAAAATGATTCTCCATCTTTCATCATTATTGAGCGAGTGGAGTGATTTTGGAACTGCTAAATATCTGCGTCTGTATAAATGTGTTCCTATCATAAATTCACTAATCTACTTACTGTCATTAGAAGCCTACTGTTTCATAGTAGCCGTAGGTATTCTAAAAAGTTCCACAAATCACAATCTCACAATTATTGAATACGGAACGCATTCAACAGCTTGTTATTCGTGCAAATTACGAGACAACTCAATCTAATTGGCTGTTATGCGCTGCTGGACCGTTGGGCTGACAGTCCTACCATTATTTAATCATCAACACAATCTAAGTATATAGATACCTACCTTCTGTATGCGTCTGTTATTGTAACACTGCCATACAGGTCAAAAGGAAAACCCAAGCCTTACAACGGTAAAAGCCGCAAAGAGCAAAGCATCGAAAAACCCCAAATGACGTAACGAGATGTCCTATGAGATGAAGATAAAACCATTTCACAACTTGTGGGTACCTATCTTACTTTTAGGGTCACATCTGTCTGTTTATGTCTGTGAAAAGGCTGTAATTTTGTTACAAAGTAGGTTGTGTATGGTATATCTAAGTAGGTAACTAGCCAATTGTTAAAAAAAAATTATGCGTGTGTGTGAACTTATAAATAGGCAAGAAATATCCCAGGTGGACAAGCATCCAGACCCGGATTATCTACCTATTTATATCTGTAAAGGCAATACAATTATTTGTTCCGTGCGGGAGTACCTATAACCCGGCGCCCGTAGCGCAGAAATGCTCAGCCACTGCGCCTTCAGAGCCGTCCGTCTCACTGCTGACGTGACCTATTCTACTAGTCCATACATATCTATGTAATCCTACTAAGCATACACTACACCTGCTAGTTACTCGCCCAGGTATGTCGAATGATTTAAGGTAATAAAGCAAAAAGGTAAAGCTATACAGTAGATATCCACTTTTCCAGTACTTACCTAGATCTATAAATTTTTATGTTCCTGACCAGTATATGCGTGGCGTTGTAAGACGACAACATAGACTCCTCCGCCACCCGCCTACATGGCGTGCTCCCCGAACCAACAACACTCCCACTGCTAGAGCAATTAAATTAATAAATGATTTTCTAAAATATATTCTTGATGCAGATTTATTTTTTGACTCTCAGTGGACAATAGCTAAACATGTGTATTTATTTATTTAAATATGAAGAAATAATTTTTAGTTTCTAATTTCTATGTATAAGGCTGTAGAATTAGCATAGTTATAAGCGATTTGGTGTAATCTGTAAGCTTATATTAGATGATTATGAAAAAATGATTGATTGATTGATCTAAAGACACCCGCGGTTGCCGGTTGTCATAAAAGGCTACTAATGGATCATATAACAGCGCATCTTGTACATGATTACAACTAGATACCTACTCTTCGCTTTCCACTATCACCGATCTGCACCTTAATTGCGTAAAAAATAAAACATATTGTCCAGGTAATTATACAGTAAGCAGTTTCACAGAGCAAGTTGAGACGACATGAGTAGCTTATTTGCCAGCCCGTTCGCATGTGAGTAAAAATTATAAGGAAACGGAAAAATTTGCCTTATTATATGCACCTTGTTTGTTTAGTAGTTTAGTACCTAGGTAAAGCTTAATTTTCTTTTTTTTTTTTTCTGCATTGCGCCCTTTTGCCAAAGCAGGAGCGCAGCGCACCGCATTTAAATAAGTAGAAAACAGTGCGGAGCGGCCCGCCTGTAGTGTGCTGTGTGCAATGATTCTTCCAAAAGTTCAAAACGCACGAAAGTGATGATGATTTTGCAAAGTGGTGCGGTCCGCCCAAATCTGCGTCAGCCGTAATCTAGGCTGCTTATCCCAATTCTTATGAAACGCTACAAACTACTCTGTGCGCGGTCTCTGTTGTACAACAGCGAGACGTCGAGCGGTGTGCGAGAACGACCGCGCGAAATGTCGTTCACGTTATCGCGACAATGTAGCCGTAGCATTAGAAACACTCATGCTGGAAAAAGTGTAAAACCTATTCTTGGACTAAGTAATTAGGTAAGTAAGTCATCTTATAGGTACTTGCTTCCACTTTGCTTATTACTGTATTAACTTCATCATTCAGGCCCACCTTTTTTTTTTCATTTGGAAACCTTCATAAGGCGCCCGACCCCCTACCTCCGAGGAGACAGGTCGAGAAGTGTGGGATTTTTACCTCACTAAAACCACCCCGGTGAGCACCATCAGCACATAGGGGTGGTCCCGGTTCCTCTTAAAAAAACAATTCCGGAACCCCTACCTGCAAACTTAAATACAATCATAAATTCATTTCGTCTGCCAATCCCGTGCAAAATCCTAATCGATCAATAACCTAAGGCTAAAATAATAAAGCTATAAATATTCCGCTAATTGAAATATCATGAACTCTTGACATTAGCCGTCGAGTATAGACACAATTGAAAACAATTTGTGATCTCCACAGAGTAGGTACTTTTTAATAGAGCGAAATGCCAACGTCGCCAATATTGTCAGATATAGATTTGTTTGTAAATTATTAATTGCTTATCGCTCGTTGGTTTTCAATTTGCTGCTTGGGAAAGATTGCTTAGGTGGAATAAAAATGATAACGTTTTTGATCTAAAGGTTAAGTAGAGTTACCGGAGTTACGGCCACACAATGTACTCTGTGCGGCCACATTTTGACAGCGGGACTGCGGGAATACTTCTTTTCGAGTCGATGGTACCCTTCTTCGTTGTTATATCGGTTGAGTAGCCACGTTGATTGCGGCATAAGTGGAATTCTTTAGGTCATCCGGGCTGCAGGTGAACGGGCACTTAAGACACTCCAGCAAGTGGAAACTTATAGGTAGGTACTGAAGTCTTATTACAAACCGAATTCTAACTTCAGTCTAAGCCCGAACCTTCGAGCTCGTTATTGTATTATAAACTTTATTTCGAACACGATAAAGCAGAGGGCTTGTGGCTAAGTATAGTAATAGCCGCACGGTTCGATCGATCAGGTTAAACTACGCTTGCCGCAGTTGGTCTGTGGATGGGTGACCATCTTTACAAACCAAGACCCCCTCCGTGCCACGGAAAGCACGAAAACCCGGTCCTGGCTGTCACTCGTGGAGCTTTCGACAGTCGTAACGGGTCGTCAGAACCACGAGTCTGACAAACAATCTTACCAAGGCGTATCTTATTACCCAGTAACTGGGGGGTAGCACCTGCTAGGTCTGTTGCTTATTACACTAACACGCGGCGAAGGCACTAGGCGACATCTAAATCAATGAATAAAAATTTTAACAGCGCGTTGTTGGATTTTCAACTTTCGGGGTTAAGCCGAGCGTTGAAAATCGAACAGCGCGCATTCAGTTATGGAAAACGAGCATATCACGCGTCTCATTACTGTTCTGCTGACTAGTGAAAAGTCTGTTGCCAGTTCCTTTAGCTGAAAGCTCAATTACGCACGTGATGCCAGACTTACCTATCTTTGCGATGGAGCACCGCCGCGTCCTCACGGTGGCGGCGGCGTTCACTCGCGTCCAGCCTTGGTCCAGGCCATGGCACGGAGCGAGAGTGCATGGGAAGCCGTCACCTCCTTCTGCGAAGCAGTAATGCTTGCGAAGGAGTGGGCGGAACGCGTGAGGGAGAGGCAATCCTTGCGCCCTCACGCCCATAGTCGCCGCAGGAGACGCCCTGGACGTCGGGAGTCCAGAGCCGATTCCCGGACACCGTAGGCGCGGGCTTGCGGACGGCGAGCAATGGGCAACTCGCTGTCCGGTAAGGACCAGGCTCGGGTCGACGGCGCGTTGTGTTCCACGCGCGCCTCAAAGAGATGTCAGCACTGCTGACGGGGTCCGCTAGGGCCAATGCCTGCCAGGGGTCGCGGGTTGTTCGAAAGAGTTATCGTGACCCCTGGCTACTGAAGAAACACGGGTGGGTTTTAGGCAGTAAAAGCTTGACATGCCCGCTCCGCCCAAAGCGGGAGAAGTTATTTGATAATTTACAAAACAAAAAAAAAATTGCTGACCTATCTATCAAGCAACTCTAACCCTTATGCCTCTCGTGCACTAAGCGCGGCCGCTGTCACGACCACGAGTCCACAATTGCTGTTTAGCGTTGTATTGGTAAAACGTTGTTCGCTGCGCGACCATGGCCGCGATCGCTTTCCTACACCTGTAAATAGGATCTCCACCTACTCTGAAATAAAACTATAAAATATTTCATATTGATTTATTAATATACACTTTAAAGTTTCAACATTTCACAAACCAATAACGACGTTTTGATTGGCCGAACGTAAACGAAGCAGGTTTAAACACAGACTATAAATATTTACTTAAGTTATTTTTTTAATGGCGTATTCGGACAATGAGACGTCGCATAACATATGAAATAAGATTCATAGATTGCTATTTCCAATTCGTTTCGGTAATCAAAACGTTAATCTTTTATTTTCTGAGAAGCTTTACCCATGCTTAGAGACCATCTCTAGTGATATCGTCTCGTGTTTCATAGACGAAAAGATAAATTTTGCAAACAAAACAAATGCTTGCAAATGCAACAGAATGGCATTAATAGTCCTCTGATTTTATTATTTGTCAGCAATGCATTTAATTCCAAGTTTTGACAAAAAAAAAAGAACAGACAGAAGCGAGATGAAACAATAATAATTAAATATAGTACTTATAAGTTATAGCTATTTGACTAAAGATAGCTAGGTCTCATTTCTTTTTTATACTTCCTCCTTTAGTTTTAGATTTGACAACTCCTTTGAACTGTTTCGACGTGACGGCCTTTTTCCTGTGAAGAAAAAAAGAAATGCATAAAAATGTACACAAAACATCTGATAAAGGGCATCGTATTCGTAAGGCATAATCAGTCTATGATGTTCCCACTGCTGGGACACAGGCCTCCTCTGTTCGAGAGGGAGTGGGCTATAACCACGCGGGCCCAGTGCGTGTTGGTAGATGACACATGTCTTTCCTGTTTCCTCACGGTGTTTTCCTTCACCGTTTTGAGAACAGTCACTGGTGATGACATTATTTACACAAAGTAAGGCGCCTCTCTGGGCTCGAACTCGGTAAGTCGGGGCCATTACCACTGCTCTCTAGCCATAGAGCACATCGTATCAACTCTATGTATAACACTCCAACACAGTCTCAATTCCAACTTTCGGTTCAGCATAAACTATGTATCGTCTATTCCGAAAACATGAAAATGTAAACAAATGGATCAGAAACCTTCTAAATTCAGATTAATGTGTTACTAATTCCCTCTAGAGGTGATTATATAAGAATTTAACGTGAACAGGGGTTTGTTTACGCATTCATCATATACTTTTGGAACAGACAATAGTTGCCAACTCGGCGTGAACTAGGCGGTCGAGGTCGACCAAAAATTTACTAGTCGAACACGCAACGTCCGTCAATCGAACGTCAGTACGTAAGACTTGAACTACGAAAAGCGACCTTAATGCTAAAATATAAATAATATGTCCCGGAATTAACGCACACCACCAAACACTCCAATTAGAATATTATGTTATAATCATAATACACCCAGTGAATTTTTACTACAATGTATAAAATATTGTATAAGTATTATTTCAATTAAATTTAAACAATCTTCATTAAACAATTATAGACCTTGTCAGTAAAAATATCAGAGAAAATTGTACAAATGTACGCACGCACACAGTCGCACACGTTTAAGAGTCTAGCGCAGTAGGTACTTCGGCCATTTTGGTTTGTTTAGACTGTACAGCGAGTGACCAGTTAATTTACGTATTTTTAATAATTATTTTTGGGATAAAAATAACTTATATTAAAACGACAGAAATGGATTCAGTAAACGATTCTAAACAAACAACCTTCACAATGTGCATTAATTCCGTTACACATAGTATTGTACATAGGGCACTCAGTCAGAGTAAACTTGTAACTTAAGCAACGCTTGTTCCACGCAACGTTTCTGATATTGCAGAAATTGTGTAAGTTCAAAATTGTACTGTATGTAACACGATTTAAAGTTCACATTTGAATGCAATACTTTGAGTCGAGTCGGTGTGGAGTCAGTCGTGGGCTTGTGGCCCAAGTGGAAGTGACGTATGTTTTAGTTTGTAAAATTCAAAAATACAATATCTTCTGCATTTGTAAAATAACATGTTAAGCGTCAATGATTTATGTCATTATTCCACAGCGAAATGATGTTTTTTTACTCCATTTGGAACAATGCCAAGTCAAACTAGACGAAGTTCATGAAAATCAGCTCAGTATTTCCGGAGAATAGGACGTGACATACAACTTAATGTTGCTATTTTTGTATCTAGTAGCTGAGAATAGGACCTTTGCCGCGGCCTAGTTTTAGTTATGTGTATTTTAGGCAAATGTTTTGGATGCTATTTAATCCCAATTTTTTAAAGAAATTGGAAAGCTGTTTGATAAAAAGCGCGAGTTTTAGATGAATTCTTGTTTATTCACAACTATTTGATTCCTTTCCGTGTCGGTTCGAACATCAATTAATTTTATCGTGTAGGAGTCCTCTTAGCGTACGTGCGTAACGTACGACAGAAGTCACTGCTGCCGTTGACGCGTCTGCGGCTGCCGCCGACTCGCGTCGTCACCTTGACGGCTGCAGTTACCTCTGAATCCACGGAAACAGGTTGTATACATACAAAAAAAAATTTTTTTTTTTTTCTATGTACACATTGACATTAATGAATTTTATTTAAACAATGACATTTGCTTACTTTGTAAAGTATTATATTATTTTAATTATTGTGCATGTGAAGACAATGTGGGTCACTTTTTTTTAATTTTTATTATTCTCTCTATTGTGTTAGTTTTTGTCTAGGTCTGGCAGTTTGAGTAATTTATGTGGCCTACCCAAATGTCCTTTCTTTGGTATTGTTCGTCGAATCGTTGAGCTCCTTAAGTTTTGAGTTGAGCTACACGATTTCTGACAAATGCGTGCACTGACTGGACAGGTCCTCTCAATCTGTGTGGTTCTTTCCTCAAAAGACCATCTCAGACATCGATCTACATGGTCTTCATATAACCTGACCAAGATTATGATGTCTGGACTTTAAAAGAGACTGTGACCTCTGAGTTTGTTTCGGCCTTTCTTCTCAGAGTAGTCAGATAGGAAACGCCGACCTCATCTAGTTTTATAAAAAATATGATTGACGTGTAAAAGTGTTTGTACAAACCTACTTACAAAATAAAATCATTTATCATTTACATAGCCTGTTAAAATCATATCCTCGGCTTTGCCGCAGTCAGATAAAAACAGGCAAACAAATTTTTTGAGGGTGTTTCACTTACCTTTTATTCAAATTCTTCCTAGACAGCGGTAGGTACGCGTATGGGTCGTGTTTGCCTTGTTTCTTGATGTCACCTTTAGCCTTCTTAGACTTGTATTCTGTACCTGCACCAGACGCAACAGAAGCGGCTGATCCAAGGGGTCTGAAATGTAGTGTTTTATTAGCACCGTTGGAAGCTGCAGTTGTTGGTCACTGGTGGTTGCCACTTTTTTAAAACACGGCTACTAGTTCTAGCCTGTCGTGAGCAGCCGGCAAAAAATCATGAAATAATAAAAAAGAGTATTTTCTTTAGAAAATTTGGTGTCCAAATATATACGAGTGACGATTTGACAATATTAACCACGATAACCGCAGGGTTTCAATTTGATCTGCGGGGTAATCGCGTAACACACTATCAGTAGGAATGGGTTTTATTTTGACCAGTTCAACAACATTTGCAAATAATTTCTAAGACTTTGTTATAATATTACCAATTTTAATACTGAATAAAACATTTATTTATTTATTCATTGCGTTATTTTAGTTGAGTAGACACTTTTCGAACATAATGGATTAGAATGAGATGGACTGAGATGGTGTGTTACGCAATTAGTGTTGTAAATCATTATATTGGTCGTTGTTATTTCAGCCGACCAGTCCAGCAGTAACTCTAAAATTTCATATTAGATTAACTGAATAGAGACTTTAGTGTTTTAGAAACAGTGTTAAGTGCGTCCGGCTCACCTCAGGCTTGAAAAAAACTACTGAATGGGAAAAACTTTATTACATCAAGGATTTTTTCTAACATACAGAAGTTGACTTACCTATGGATACCCTTGCCTCCTGCCTTATACTTGGAGCCCACAGTAACAGTGGACGCTCTACTCCTGCCTGACTTGCCACTCTTCAAGCTCAGGATGTCATCGTAGCGACGTTTGGCGCCAGGTTTGAGCAGCTTAGAAGGCTTTGAGGGCTTGCTGTCTTCATCTTCAGCGTCTAAAAAAAATTAACATGGTATAGCAACAAATAAAATATCCCTTTTTATTTGCGGGTCAATAATTTGGCTTTAAATTTACAAATCCATACTAGTATTATAAATTCGAAAGTAACTCTGTCTGTATGTTACCTTTTCACGCCTAAACTACTGAACGGATTTTGATAAAATTTGGCAGAGAGATAGATTGCATCCCGGGGAAGGACATAGGATAGTTTTTATCGACATACCTCGCGGTCGAAGCCGTGGGCGGAAGCTAGTGATTTATATAACACTTTCGGCGAAATTTATTGCCGTCTCTAGACGCTGCCGGCGCGACGATTCCGTGCTATACGGAAATCGCTGACGTGCAGTACTGTCTTCTTAGCGTTTCGATGGCAAAAAGTTTAAAAAATTTTGGCCCAAAATTCAGCTGCGCGAACTCCACTCACTGAAGCACTCATAAGATCATCAAGTGCACAGGTGACAGGGCATGCGGCGGTACCTAGTATGGAAGGTACCTTCTATCTTGCGCCGCATGCCTGTCACTGCAGTCTGTCGCTAAACAAAAATCTACTAACATTGCCCATTTGCCACTGGCACAGCGCAAGTTTAACGAAGAGTTCAACTAAAATAATAATGCAAGCAGTATAGCTCGTTCATCTATAAATTAATCATAAGCAAAACTGTTTTTCGACTAGTTACCAGTATCATCAGTATCAGTATCAATATCCCCACTAGGCCTGGGCTCGTCATCACCACCATCATCGAACGCGTCATCAGTGATGATCAGTCTTCCATCCGGCGCGGTCTTGAAACCGCCATCCTTCTTCTTTAGGGCTTTCACTTCTGAAGCCTTCTGTTTGAGGGATGGGTCGGTAGCTGTAAGAAAGAAGGGATTAATATAAGTTTTTTTTTTTTATCAGCAATGACAGCCGGTTTGAAAGGCCCCGATCATGGCAATAACATCAAAAGAGCAGAAAAAACAGATGCTCTTTGAAAAAAATTGAGTATAGCCCACATAACACCATATTTTAGCTATTTTTCATACAAAATTGCTTAGTTATGTTTCTTTAGATCGAAATGTAATTTCATCATTCCAATAAAGAGAAAGGTCATTACCGCACAATAATTATAGCCACAGATTATATTTATTTCCGAAATTGTTTACCAGTATAATATATCATTAACTCTCAATGATTTTATAATCATAAATCCATTTTTTTACCTGCCCATTTTTCAAAACATGGAAATATCCATTTACATACCTGTAATCTTTCTCGAAGCGGACACATCAGCCAAATCCACAATATTCTCTGGATCATCCTGGATCCAGGCCTGGCTCCTTCCCTTCATCGTCTTCTTGACCTTAGGTTTCGGCCTGTCCTCCTCTTCGTCCATAAATTCCATGTCAGAATCAGAGTCTCTGAGAATATCTTCCAGAGTCTTTGAAGTGCCCTTGATTGGCATGTCTCCGTCTGAATCGTTGTCGGATTGGTCTCTGAAAGAGGGTGTTAGATTAAGAGTGAGTGGTTATGGTGGCGAATTCTATGGAGTTATGCCAATTGATAAGCTACGACAATCTTTTTAACGTCAAGTTCTTAAATTATGCCTGAATATAATAAACACAATTTTAATAAACTTTTTGATTTCTTTTATACAACATAACAAGCCTATAATGTTCCCTCTGCTGGGACACAGGTCTCCTCTCTGTGAGAGGAAGTGGGTCATAATCCACCACGCGGACCCAGTGCGGGTTGGCAGATGTCACATGTCTTCGATTTTTTGGTTTGAGGACATGCCGGTTTCCTCACGATGCTTTCCTTCATCGTTTTGAGAGCAGTGGTTATGAAATAATTTTACACAAAGTGACTGCTTGGGTTCGAACCCATGACCTACAACTCGTGAGTCACGGTCGTTACGACTGGGCCACTACTGCTCAAACTCACTGATTTCTAAACAGGGTTAAATTAAATTAGCTGGCGAAACTTCAGAGACGTGGTAGGTACGGATACCTAAACACGAAAAAAATAACAGTGGCACTCCGGGAATGCCGACAGAAGTGAAAACAAAACAAACAGAATACTTTGCCATCACTCACTAAAATATCGGATATACATTAAAACCGAGAACAGCCGAACATATCCGAAGCGGTGTCTGTAACTGTGTCACGAGTTCAATGGTTTTTTCCCATCTCAAAAAACGCGCCTAAAGAAGTTTTCACTTCAAAAATTCTAAACGTAAACTTCGATTAATACAGCTGAACTTGGTCAACGGCTGCAGGTAGTGCAGCAACTTGAAATTATGGCTCAAGAAAATCTGTTTTTTTTTTTATCATGTTTGGAGGAGGCCCGTGTACCAGGATTGGGAACACTATGCACCGATTATGCTTATGCTATTGGTATTTTGGTCATCTAATCCAATAACAACAGTAATAATTCGACAGCAGATTTACTAATAAAAAAAAAGATTCTAGCTTAAAACAAAACTCAAGCCCTCACCTCTGATTTTCGTTCTGCCTCTTCTTCCTATTATCCATCTTCCGTATATTCCTCAATCTCCTCAGCATGACGTCATCAGTGCTCGGTATCAGTTTCTCTATGGTATCAGCGCCGAACTTCCTCATCATCTTAGTTAGGAAGTAGCCTATCTCCAGCCGAGAATGTCTTTTGCAGTCTTCTGGCATTGAGGACAGGGATTTGAAGATAAGGGGAAGAGATCCTGCTAGGATGTCTGTGGGTAAGACTTTTGTGTATACCTGGAAGAATTTGTTTGAGGTTAGTAGTCTGACTGGCAGAGGATACTGAATGACCCCCATGTGCTAAAAAGGCAAGTGAGTAGAAGTTATTTCCTTATTCTGGACGGTAGGAACCCAATAATCGAACTCAGGATGCCATTTTGACCATCATTCGATATACTTTTGTCTTATTTATTTGATTCTATATTATTGGAAGATAGTGATCGTGCAACTGGACGTATTATCGCTGTTTAGGACTTTTGATATGTGACAAGTCTTGACCGATTAAGTTGTTACAATTCTCACAAAGTTTGGTGTCCACCAGGTGACAATATACAGTTCACACACGGTAAAAAATCGCTTGACACCTCAGTTTTCTTCTAATATTGACCCCTTTATGAGTGTTTTGCGATCCCCTAGTCCTGAGTCCACTTACCTTCAAGAAGCTCATACACGCGGCAATAACCTCTCTGTTGCTATCGGTCATGTGGGTGACCACGGTTTCCAACAGTCCCTGCACTATGTGCAGTCCCATGTCATCAGCGAAGTTGAAGAGCGCTGAAGCGACCGCGCGCAGCGTCGCGCTTACAATGCGAGGAAGAGGCGCGGAGAGGCCTGATGTTAGCATGTTTACGAATGCTTGCATGCCTGCGGAAGAGGTGTAAGATATAGATATTTTTAGGGTTTTTCTTGGTGTTTTGAGCGGATGTGATGCAAATAATGTACAGACGCCAGCACATCAAGCTACTACAATCTGTCAAATTTCTTTGATAGATTTTCAACTTTATCGCTAAAGCATAAGGTTCAAAATTGATTGGGAAAATTTGACAGTTTCGGGTAGGTTGATGTGCTGGCGTCTGTACATTACTCATGTTTATTTTATAAAATTTTTATGAGGCCACAATTGGGGCAACTTTAAAAAAATTATTTTCGTTCCTAAATGACAAAGCAAAGTCAAGTTTTGAGCTTTTTTTATCTTTATGAATAAACGGTTTAATTGGACAAACATTGCCAGCAATGTAACGCAATTTGACAAGCAGTATGGTTTTCGGTGTAAATTGGTTGCTAAAGTCAATTTGCGCAATAACGTTCAATAAGTGGCTTAATAGTATACACACACGCATAAACCTAATTCCATTACAAATGCTTTAACTTCCATTGACTGTTTTTTTTTTTGTCTTTCTAATTTCAGTAAAATAAAGTTGATTTTCAGACAATATAAATTATAGAATAGACTTTTTATCTAAATTAGTGTCCAAATGCATAATAGTTCAATACATACCTCCGTCCTGCGTTTTCAGAACATTGCCAACGCTGTTGATAAGGTTGAACGCACACTGGCGGCACTTGCTGTTGATGTCTTTAGTACATATGACTGATTCTGCGATAGCACTCTTCAGTAACTTGCTCTCAGCGTTCAGAAACGGAGTTGAGTTGATTAGGTGTTCTATACACCTGTATAGTGGAGAATTTTGTTTAAGAGAGTTTACATTATTTTTTTGTTATGTAATGTACAGTGTGTGTGTGTGTGTAATAAATAATATACAGCAGGATTTTGTACAGCAACGACAAATAATCTACCTTCTTATACTGTTTGTATCCATACTAATATTATAAATGCGAAAGTGTGTCTGTCTATCTGTTACCTCTTCACTCTTAAACCGCTGAACCGATTTAGATGAAATTTGGTATAGAGATAGTTTGAGTCCGGGGAAAAGATATAGGATATTTTTTATTCAGATATTCCCACGGGATCGACACTTATGCGGATGAAACCGCGGGGCGCAGCTAGTTATTAACAAAATTATTAATTACCTTAACCTAGCCGCCTTACTGCTATCAGCAACCTTATTCAAGGAAGTCATCAACAACTTCTTAATCTTCTTATAATTATCTTTTAAAAAGTGCTTACAACACTCCTTATCACTTTTAAAAATCTCTTCCAATATCCTATACGCTTTCTTATGTTCCATTTCTAATAGTTTCGCCTTCTCCTTATATTTCAAGTCTCCCTTTTTCTTGTCTCCCTCTTCTTTGTCTCCTTCTGTTTCCATTTCTTTCTGTTTTCTAGCCTTTTTGTGTTTTTTAGGGTCTTCTAAGACAGTTTCGCAGAGTGGGTAGACCCATTCTTCAAATAGTTTGGCGATTCTTTCGCTAGATTGGTATAAGACTAATGCTCTTAGGACGTCTAAGATCGATTCCCTTTGGAAGTGGTTGTCTTTCGAGGTTTCTAGCTGCTGGAGCGCGTTCGTGAATAATTCCTCGCGTAGTGATTGTTCGCTGATTGTTAGGTATACCTGTGAAGAAATATGATATTTAGAGGACTGTTGAGACTAGCCAAGGATAATCGTCAAATAGACTAAATAAATGTTGATTTTTTAACAGTCAGATAATTTTATCTGATGAATAAATCACAGACCAACAGATGACAGTTCCACTATTTCTATACAAATCTTTTTCTATAGAAAATTTTCGAGGTTTTGTATTGAAATTCTTTAGATAATATCTATTTCTGAATATATGAAAAATCGGCCCTAAATACTTTGGTATTAAGGTTTCTTGGGTAAAACATATTGGCTTTGGCCCACAGCACCACTATTGATACAAAAACAACCTCATGTACGGGGTGAGTTTTTGAGATGGACCTTCAGGGCCAAATCCGAAATTCTAAGCTTTTTATTGTCATCTTGTGGATCTAGATAATTATAAGAATGTTGATATTCACCTGTATAGTCTCCAAAGCTGCCAACCTCTGTCCCTCTGCGCTACTTCCTTTAGCCGGTGACATATAAATATTCAACAAAATCGGCAAATAATTCTTCGCAAACCGTCCCAATTCTAACTGATCTTGTTCATTGTCAGCCGAACAAGATATCAATTTCCTTAACGCCTGCATAACTGACAATCTAAACTCCGGATTGTCTTTTAACACACTACCTAACACTCTAGCCACAGATTTGAAATTATCTTTTATATCTTTTGGGTTGTTGCAAAAAGATGGCAATAAAGCCCAGAATTGATTGCAGAGTAATTCGTAGGTATGTGATCCGGGGACATCTTTCATTTGAGTTAATTCTCTCGATTTCTTACGGCAGAATGTTGCCATTTCTAAAATTTCTGTCGCGAAGTATTTTAAGTTTGAATTGGTGATCTTTTCTTTGAGTACTGGAAGGAGCCAACTTCGTTCTAGGTTGATTGTTTCTGGTCCGTCTCGTATGGGTATGATTCTGAGTACGAACTCGGGGCCTAGAGCTTTGATGGCGCATCCAGTGGCGTATTCGACCTCTTTGTCGTTGTCAAAGTTATGGCTCTCTCGACGGTCGTTGAGTTTGCGCAGAAGAGGTCCGAGTGAGTTTGCTACTTTTTCGTTGCCGATCTGTGGAACACAGTAACTGTTAGTTAGAATGTTAACTACACATAATTGCAATATTTTTTCTAAACAAGGAAATAATGATAATATACCGAACTCAAAAAAGGTACCTAAGCGCTCTTACGCACTAGCGGTTAAACCGCAGGGGAGACTAGCCGCTTTTCCAGTTTACTATGCAATTTTGTGGCGGTTAAGTGCGTACAATCATAAGCGGTTGCATAATATTAAAATGGAAAAGCGGCTAGCCGCGCGGTTATCCGCCCCCGCGGTTAACCGCTAGTGCGTAAGAGCGCTTAGTATCTGAATTGAATTCCTCAGGCTCAGCTCAGACTAAAGTGGAGCGCTCGCGGAGACAATTTCAATGACATTGAATAATAAACCTTATCATTAGTGAATTAAAGTGTAAATTCATTATTTGGACGCTCAAGGAGCCGTATCTTTGCGTTGATATACATCCAATTCAGCACTTTAACGCACAAAAAAAAAGCATTAATCGGACGCTCAAGGAGCTGTATCTGTATGTTGTTTTGGTATGATTTCTTTCAATGTCCCTGCCACTACATAATCTTTTTAATCTCCAAACAAATAAATACAAAAAACTATAATTGAATCACTCTTACCTCAAAACACACCGCGATGGTCAATATGACATGTCTAATAGCCTGATTGAAGGGGTTGTCTAACCCAGTGCCGATGCTCTTGAATATAGCGTCGATGTGAGACTTGTGTTTGATGAACGTCTCGTCTGAGTCCAGAGCTAACTTCACGCAGTCTATGAGGACTGCCTGTAGGAAACAATATAATTTTGTTAAAAAGAGGGGGGAAATTAAGTGCTGTATAGGTGTAGAACTATAGTTGTTGCGTTTTAGCATGACAATAGCGGTCATTGACACAGAATAGAATACTCTTTAGTATGTACGAATTACAGATATAAATGTCCAAATTTCTGTGTTCATACCTTCAAAGCGTTAGTGGATGCCGAGTTGATGTCAGCAACGTCAGATAACCACAGTTCTGTCACGCAGATGTTCACGAACGCTGGTAAGTTTGGCATGCATAGGTTCAGATCCAAACTGCAAAAATAAATAAGAGTAAGTAGTGATGTGCCTGGTGGCAATATTGCCACTACCGGCAATATTCCCAATGTTGCCACTGCCGGTAAAATACCAATATTGCCAGCAGCATTGGCAATATTGCCAATGTTGCCTGTCAAATAATACCAATATATTTTATTATTACTGCAGGTGTAATCATCGTATAGTTATATTTGTGTAATATATCGATCATAAAATATTTGAAATACGCACACGCGTGTCGTGCAAAAAGATTGAAGGACACAATTAAATGAATAAAGTTATAAACATCAATGTATGTTCAATCTCTGTCGCGCTGCATATGCACGGCACGAGGTTGGAGAACAGTCTGTAGCTGGGCATCTCTCGGAGAATGCGCGTCCATTCGTAACCGACAAAATGAGACCGCGGAGCAAGATTATGTCACACTTTATTACCAGTACAGAAAATAATAAAGATAAATATACTTGTAAATACTGTGATACAGTGTATACAAATAAAAATGCAACATTTGCACGTCACATAACTAAGTGCAATAAAGACGACGGCGAGTAATGGGTAGCTCGCCGTCCGATCAGGAGCAGGCCCGTGCTGGACGGCGCGTATGTGTTCCACGCGCACCTCAAAGAGATGTCAGCATCGAAGAAGGGGCCCGTCAGGGCCGAAGCCTGCCGGGGCAGCGGGATTGTCCGAAAGGGTTACCGCTACCCCGGAACATAAAGGGCTAAGGAAGGAACACGGATGGGTTTTAGTCAGTAAGAGTCTGACACTCCCTTCCGCTCCACCCAGAGCGGGAGGGGTCATTTGATGATTTCCCATCCTTAAAAAAAATAAAAATAAAAGGACCAAGAACATTATTGGACAAAGAGGTGCATCGTATTTTGTCACGAGCCATTTAGGTTATTGGCCAACCTCTGTCACTAATGGAAGTTTGGAACATCCACTCTGGAAAGAAGATTTGCTAGCACTGCGTCCTGACTATAAAGCTCCATCGAGAAAAATGTTATCAACGTCACTCCATAATGAAAAAATATTAAAAATATTTAAAAAATGTTATTTTTGTGGATTGTTTGTAGTTTTGGTAGAAATCTTTCTTCCTTTGTTTTTCTTTCTTTGTTATTTCCATATTATATACTTAGACACAAACAAAAACAACTATTTTTGTTATGTGATTTTACATGAAAAACAAGTCCAACATTAAAAGAAATTATTCGAATTTATGCCTTTTATACAATACACAACGATCGTCAATACTTATCTTAATATTTATGTGTTATTTCTTATATTGCGTGTGCGGCAACATGGGCAATATTGCCGGTAAAATACCAGGAATATTGCCAAAAATGCTGGCATTATTGGCAATTTTACCCAAAACAATATTTTATTGTATATAATGTAGATTATGGTCTTTAAATGCAAATTTTAAGTGTTATACATAGTTTCCGTACTTAATTTGACTTATAATTAAGCAATATTCCCAAATATTTCCACTCCCGGCAATATTGCTGGCAATATTGCCACCAATATTCCCACTTTGGCCAATATTGCCGGCAACGGCACATCTCTAAGAGTAAGTATACTTATTAAAACCACGCTGGGTCTGTCCGTCCTGAAAGAACTTTTAATATAGTCACATGTAAACCTCTCTTCAAAATGACACATTCACACTTAACTTACTAACGAAGGAAAACATCTTGGAAACCGAGAGTGGTTAGAAATCGCCAACATTCAATGGCTAACATCGGTAGATCAATGCATTTTTTTTCTCCATGTGAGAAGATACCATTACAGTAATTTAATCAAATTATTATCCTTTAGCTTACTTAGCCAAACACCCAAATCCCTGCGTCAGTACGGCTGCCCAAGCCTGCACTTGTCCCGTATCGTTGGCAGGAGGCCGGGCCGCCATTAGAGCCCTCGTCAGCTGTACCGCTAGGGCTGCGGTCATGTTGCTAGCGTCGCGGGCGTTCGAGAATAGAGCGTGTAGAGTGTGGAGGCAGCATGTCTTTATGTACACGTTGTTGTGGGTCATTAGTGAGAGGATTGCTTCGCAGATTGACTGGGGAAGAAACATTTCATTTGGTAACTAACTTATTTTGGTTTAAATAAAGGTAAAATCTATTTATGTTTCTGCAGATTCCAGTCAAAAGGAAAATAGATGTTAAGTATATTATTTACTGCGCGGATTTATAGTAGAAAACTACAAATCAGAGTTTATTAGTGAGTCCGGAAGATCGGGATTTGTGCAGATACCAATTCTCAAAAGGGTTTGTTACTTTTTAACCAAATTCACAAAAAGGAAGTGGTTATTAAGTGCAATTTTATATGTCTCACGTATGAGCTTGTGGTTTATATTTCATCATTATGATCAATGATTATAATTATAATGTTAGAAGGCTTGATGACAGACCTTTAACGTAAGGCACTTTGTACACACACGTTTTTCTTGCCGTGAAAAATATGGTTTATTCGCCGTATGTATGCACGGTCAGTTATGTATGGATCACTATGGAAGCTTGTACACGGACACGTATTTTTTACGGCGCAGTTTATACGCCGTACCGAAATGAAACCGTGCGTATACAAAGGGCCTAACAGTACCTACGTCATCAATAATGCGATGTCATTTAAGAGAAAACAAGATTATTATGAACATACCTTGATATAATCCTTGCTGAACGCCGGCAATACATCTCTCAGCATGGTCAGTGTATGTAAAACAGTTCTATGACCAGCCAGCAATGCTTCCGCCTTGATCTGAGACAGGCAGTACTCAGCCACGCGGTTCGAACCAGGGTGGAGTTTTGGTACCTGCAATAGTAGGCTTGATTAGAGAAAGAAAAAGTTGAATTTGGTTGAATGAATGTTGGACTGCTCACTAGCAGTGAAATGACAGAGTTTTGAAGCACACTTTTTAGATTTTTTGTTTAGCCTTTACCTACTGTCCCACTGCTTTCTAAAGACCTCAAGTCCTTCCAGAAACTTTTTCCCTCGCCACATCGAACCAGCCCTCATCTCACCACCACTTTCTGGGCCGACCTCGGCGGCGCCGTTAATCTTCAGGCACCCATTTTGTGGAGACTTTTGCACAGCGGTCATCCTATATGTGGCTGATGGGACCCGCCCAATCCCATTTGAGCCTGGCAGCCTTCTTTCCTACGTCTATTATACCCGCTTTGGAACGCAGACTTCTAAAGTATCCGTTTTTTTCGCCGCCTATTTATTTTAGTATTTGAGATTCAAGTGCAAATTGCGTTTAATCTAGCTTAAAAGAACTATTTTTTTTTCTTGAGTTCAACAATGCAAAAGTAAGTTACCTTACCTTGATCTTCTGATCCTCAGAAGGTATCATGAAACAGCTGCCACGCAGAACAGACGTCACGGCGTGTTGAGCTGCTTTGCGAACCTACAAGATTATTTTAGATTGTTATAACAAAATCTTGAAAGAACCAGTGAATTATACCAAGAAGATTTTTTCATTTATAAAATTATCAGAAACTACAGGTATAACAAACCTTAGGCTTTGAATGTAGTGCAAACGCCAAAACCGACTCAAAAATCCTCATTGTAGACGAATCACCCCACAATGCATATTCCTGAGCCCTTAGCAACACAGAGAGACACCCGATAGCACTCCTCAGTAAAGCCCCATTTTCACTCTGTTCATTCTTCACAAGTATATCGGTGAAGATTGTAGCGGAGTCTGAGAACTGTTTTCTTAAAACTGCTTGTGGTACTGCCTTTATACCCATTGATAGTAGTGTCAGTGTTGCTACTAGATTCTCTTCCATTTCTGCTGATTTTAGTGTTTCCATCTGCAAACAAGCGATTTATTATTAATTTATAAAGCAGTGATCTATTAGTCTGTGTGAATATTTTAATTGAATTAATGAATTGCTTTTTATTTTCAAACAAGGTAATATTGACATTGTATAAGCTAACAGACTTAAAATAATAATAATGTGTACATGTATGTATTTAAAAAAAACAAATGGGAGAAAGAAAAATATAAAAAATTCGTCACACTGACGTCATGCAAAATCCTGCATCGCGCAAGCAGAGTTTACCGTGCAACTATCATAATATAATTATACAACTTCCCGAAATCAGTTGTTGGGTACTTGCCCCCCAGACACGACACCCGTCTGGCCGAAGGATCCTCCCTTTTCTATGGAGGATGAGTGACAAACTATACACCCTGTTCCCCATACCTCAATAGTTCTGTTTATAACAGTACCTCTCCATCTATCTCTCTTCTTCCAAAACAAAGATGGCTCCAACACATCATAGCAGGGCTAGTTGTTTTTATAGTATAGTGTTGCTTTATCCTTACAAGTTATTTCTATTGATTTATGAAAATCAAAAAGATTAAATATTTAGGAGACCCAGTTAGTCTGGTACAGAGGTTGGCAGATCAGGTTTACCAGATAAATAAAAACTTATTTCTTAACTCACCAGTGCTGCAAAATACTCAGTTGTAGACTCCTTGCCTCCTGCCTCCTTGATGACCTCAGTGACTGCAGCCAGAACTGCTAGCATCTCTTTGTGAAGACCATTGTTTGAGTCAAATTTTGTCAGTAATCTGATGGAAGAAGAATGTGTTTAGGTGGTGTGTAGTTTCTGCCTACAGCCGAGGGAAGAAGATGTGAGAAAGAAGTTATGATTGAAATAAAAATCATTCTTGTTGCTTATTCTTTTACTAGCAGCGCCCCGCGGTTTCACCCACATTAGTTTCAATCCCGTGGGAATATCAGGATAAAAAGTATTCTATGTGTCTATTATAAACTATCTGTGTACCAAATTTCATCTAAATCCGTTTAGTAGTTTTTGCATGATTGAGTAACAAACATCCTAACATCTTCACAAACTTTCACATTTTTAATTTTAGTAGGATTACATTACAGGACATTCTTGTATTGTTTAGTACTTTAGTCTGTAAAACTTACTCAATCAACCTTTTACTCCTAACCTTATCTTATTTATTATTATCACTACTTTTGCTACCTTGTGTTAAGAGTATTACACATTATTATCTTTTAATTAATTTAATACCATCCATCCATTCTTCAATATTTGATAGGATTAATTTATGAGATATTTAGAAATTCACATTAGTATGCTGATCCTGATCTATTCAAATGATAAATGTCAAACAAGTACATTAGTAATGTGAGATACTTACTTGCTAAAACTAACATTAGAACACTGACTCCAGTCAGACGCAAATGTCTGGAAAGTCTTATATGTTCCAGCTTTGATGGACCCAGAGCATTCAGTGTCTGAGGCATCATCTGTACTCTTCATAGACATATTCTCCAGTTCCTTAGCTATCAGCAACTCTGATTCAGCATCAGTTTTCTTTCTGAGTGATGCATGTCCATATGTCATCATAGCATCATGTTTTGAAACAGCCTGTTGAGTCAAACCCGTGCTTCCTAAAAATTTTAAGAAGTTATTATAATAGGCAGGTTTGAAATTTAGTTGTTAGAAAGGCGGAAAAGTAAATATTTGGGGGATGAAAATTGCATTTTTGTTTTGTTTCTGGTTGGTTAGGGGGACTAAAAATCAGGCTTTGTTTACAAATAAATCTATACGTCATATGATAAAGAGTAGACAAAGTTAAGGGTATTATTCAAAGTTCAAAGTCATAAAATGTAACCCTGATTACCTAGATTCTCTTGAAAAAACCGGGACTTCGCCATCTCTCGGTATTTCTGTATTTTCGGGTTGGAGTTCGACGACTGGCCTTTCTGCCATCGCTTTCCCTTCGATTTTCCCTTCAGTTTGGATCTGAATTTTCCCATTTTTCTTATTTCCTAGCACGAGTTTCAATATAATAACACCGCACGTGGTTGTGCGGCTATTTGAAATGAAATGAAGTTGGTCGCAAATGATCGTCAATAATACTGACATTAATGACATTGTCAAAAAACAGTTTAGCCAACTTTCCACGAAAGTCCTAGAGGTGAACGCTATGAGGAATTATGAAAGACCTAATTCAAAATAACTGAAATACTCTTTGGTAATTTAATTGTACAGCTTGGCCAAAAAGTCGTGAAAATAATGGTGGCGCCACTACCGTACATGTTGTAACCCTATATAGCACGACCAAAACGGTTTTGATACTTAGTTTTTTATGACAATATAAAAAAAAACATTGTCATAAAAAATTAAGTATCAAAAGCGGGTTTTACGAAAAAAATAAAAGCTAAAGACTAGAAGGATAACATTTGCATTTATTTTTTTATTTGTAATAATTTTTTTTTTTAATGATTACCGTTACGTTTATTTATTTCCAAGGAACTTTAAGTTACGTGCTTTTTACAGTTAATCAATCCATTGTTAGCAATATTCTGTTTTTGAGTTTTTGACCAACATTGACTGCGCTCCCAATCAAGCAAGAACAAAAACAAAAAACCATAAACAGACAACATAACATCTAGCGGAACGGAACGCAGGTCTAATAATTTTTCTTCATTCACCTTCGCTTTACTTGTTTCATTGACGTTTTTCTTGTTTGTAAATAATAATTGCTAGAAATAGTACGCAATGTGAAATTGTACGCATTCCTCGTTCTATTGCACATTACGTAAACGTAAAACATCGTTTTGTAGTTGAACTGATAGCGCAAGAAATATCCTAACCTAATGTGTCTTGTTCTGTTGAGGTGTTGAAGCTATGATAGAAGATAATGCCTCAATTTAGAAGAAAAAAGGCGTCCAAGTCGTTCCCAGTTAAAGTATGTACGCTAGACGCTGAATTGGAATTTAACCTTGAGGTGAGAATTTTGACAAATGTTGTTATAGTATGTACCTCTAAAAAAAGATTCTGTACATTGTTATTGTTTATTGTCGCAATTGCTGTGTAAGCGCGATCCTTGGCTGGTTTACAATGAGTAGGTTGTTGTGAGTCACCGTCACTCGGCAAACTCGTAAATTAATACAGATACACACTAGTGATAATTGGGGCCTTGTTTAGTTTTTTTTTTCCTTGTAAGTTTAATATATGGTTGGTAGGTCGTGTGTCATCGTGTTGTGGGTTCGATTCAGAGTCATACATGTTTTGACAAACATTTTATTTTGATCATTGTTTGTTAGGGATATGATATTTTTGTATGTGTTGAGAGTCCATTCAAAACTCAACCACTGATTGTTACAACAATGCATGGACTTCACCTCAAAATATTTTTAAAGCAATGCTACCACTGTAGGTACTTATCATGTTTGGAAAGTCTAAATACTATACAATACCTTATTGATTACTATGACCCCAAAGGTTAAGAATGTAGAAATTTAAATATGTATGGAATTAGTGTTGATAATGTAAAGCAAGACTGTCATTGCAAATAAGTTCTAATTGTATTTAATACTCCTTAGATATAGAACTATTCAATCAATAGTACATTAAGATAATTCAGTTCACTGCTATTAGGAGGCATCATTTAAGCTAGGGTGCTGAGCGATGTCTGTTGTGCTTGGATGTGATGCATATTTTCCCCCAACATGTTCTTTTTTTGTTTGTATTCTTTCTCTGCATTTGCCGCCAATTAAAGTTTTTTCTTTCTTTCTTCATGTTTTCTGTCCAAACAAATAAATTCTTAAACTGTTGTTCTACTAACACTATCATTGCCATTAATGCATGATGTGTTAGGCTGCTGATATGCCTGCTACAACAACCCTAGTACTTTGTGATATTAAAGTTACATAAAATGAAAAAAATGGTTTACTCAAATTAGGCTGAGAATCAGGCCTTTTTGAAGAAAAAAAAATACATAAGAAGGCCCTCAAAGAGCCTGCCCTTTACCACTTATTAAGTCTACTACTTCTACTAGAGCAAAGTTTCTTGGTATGCAAATGCAGGCAAAATGATGGCTTTTCCATCCCTACCCCAAACATAAGTCTTAAGGTGGCAGGGATCATTCAGCACATGATTTCTATGTTTTTGATCAGTTATCAAAAAAAAATTGTGCTGTTTCATTATAAAAGTGCAATACCTATGCGATGAAAATGTATGGAACAGTAACTTTTTTTTAAATAACTGGTGATAAATTTTAACACAATGGTGTGTAGAATCATGTAAGTGTTGAATCTAGGGTAACAGGTTGCGGATCAATGTCCCTGCTGTATACATACAGGGTCCCATTAAAATAGATGGGCAAATTTTAACACAGCACTCATTACATCTAACCAAAGATATCCAAGCAAAAAAACACTGATTAAGTGATTTGATTTTGACCTAAAATAATAAATTGCTGGTACATTAGTGTATTTTCGTTAGCTGATTATTATTCTTGTAAGAATCCAAAGCATTTTTCTTATATAATTTTTTACCATCGTCCTTATTTGAGTGGTCAAAATTATTTTCTAAAAGTTTGTCCATCTATTTTAATGGGACCTTATGTATGTAATATGAATCATTATTTTTCGTGCATATTATAACATTGTAGAACGTATAGTCAGCACACATTAGTCACAGGATGATAGATGTTTGACATTTTGATAACAAGTGAACTCTACACTGATAACTCCGTTATGTGCCAATATTGTTGTGGAACAAACATAATTAGGATACAATATAATGCAGTGAACAACAATATTATGTAAAATGAACTATAAATAAACTGTATAGACAAAAAGATTGTATACAAACATGCGTTAGAGAGTTAGAACAAATAAACAGATACCATTTGCCTTTTTTTTTGAGAAATTGGTAAGGCCATTCATCTTGGAGAGTAGTTGGTTACTTTGGAATTGGAATCCTACTGCTTTAAACCCCACTGTGTTCTTCTTCTAAAATAGTTAAGAAATGAGGCCCAAGTAGCAAAGTAGTAGTAGAAGAGTGAGCCCAAATAGGATCCACACATGGATTTTCATCTAGGGCATTCTAGGGTTTACTACTGCAATCTATCTATCCCATGTCCTCCATTTAAATGAGCCCAAATTATTAGCTTAACACAGCAAATAATACATAAAGACTATAAGCTGTAAATTGTTTTAAATAAAACATTTAATAGGTAATAGGGGCGGGTGTCCGCATCTCCACCTCAAAGCGTGTATTTTGCGTTCGGGTGGGAAAAACGATTATTCGATCCACCCCAGCTCCTCAAGGAAAAATTTATATTGAATGTATTGTTGCAGTGGCGAGCTACGGGACGAGATCTGTTTGATTTAGTATGCAGGACTATAGGTCTGAGAGAAACATGGTTCTTTGGGCTACAGTTCGAAGACACAAAACACTTTATAAGTTGGCTGAAATTGGATAAAAGAGGTGAGTTTATTATTATCCTTCAAAATACACTTATTATAGGACTCAAAATATCATAGCTTACGAATTTCTTGAGCTGGGGTCAGCTTCCGTAGTCTAATAGCAACATGGGACCACAAATATTATGGTATGCAATATCATGTAGTCGACCAAGACATAATATGGTGTGCAGCATACCAAGATTGGCACTGCCTTATACCTGTCTGACCAGTACTCCGCAAAACATATTGGTAAATCTGGATATTACTTTTGAGGGTATCTTATTCTGATATTAAAGAGTCAGTAGAAATTAAGAAGTCATCATGTCATCATCATTAGAAGTTTGGAAATAGAAAAACAAATATTCATATCTTGGATTCAACATTTAGATCTTTATTATTATTTGTCCTTTTGTTTTTTCAAATTACTTTAGAAAGTTAATTGTATCAATTACATAAGCACATAATCACATTATGTAATTGCCATTCATAACACCTTATCAATAATGTTGAAGTGCAATGTTTATTATAACAATGAAGCACTTGATAAGAATATTAAGTGACTTTTAAGGTGTGTATGTGTGTTTTTATCAAGGAATTTCAATGTTTTTTTGATATTATTTTCGAGTAGCGTTAGTGCTACAAGATGGTCAAGAAGCGTGTTATGTAAAGTATCAAAATAATTTGATAAAATGATAAGCCACAATAAATTAATTATTTAAGTGTTAATGGCACAACACTTCAATATGTATACAGGCTCAAATAAAACTAGCTAGCGGAACTCCGTAGACGTGATGAGAATCGATATCTAAGTTCGATAAAACATAAAAAAATTATTATATAATATATTGTTGGGGTCAATTACAGCTGGTTGTGTTGTTACTAGAAATATGAGTTTATAATCTCAAAATCAGTTTATTTTTTTGTTTTATCGTAAATAGATATCGATTGCATAATTGCATAATCAGCCTATAATGTTCCCACTGCTGGACACATCCTCCTCTCGGTGAGACTGAGTGGGCCATCATCATCAGTGGGATATCGATTACTCAACACAAAAAATCGGATTTTTCAAACTCTTATTTCAAGTAACAGCACCACCAGCGGTAGTTCACCCAAAAAAAAACATCACCAAATATTTTTTTGTCTGTTTTCTTGTCTAGATACCCATCACGTCTGCGGAGTTTCGCTAACTAATTTAATTAGACCCTCTATTAGACGTTATACTAATAAACTGAAGTCAGTTAAAAATACGCCACTGCAAGCCACGTACGCCAGTACAAAATCCGTTTTATGCACAACAGAATATATCACCTTCATTTCTTCAGTTTCACATATTATGTACTCTTTCAGAGACCCTTGGATCATTTTAAAAGACAGATATCTATTTGTCTATGGTCAGCAGGAACAGTAGCGCAGCCTATACTGCCTATACAACTGCGTCTCCACATTACCTAACCAGCCTTTATACAACCAACCAATCTTCGTCCCATTTCAGTACAAGACCAGTGTGTCTCCCAGATGCCAGGCACCCCGTTCATGTTACTCTGCAAGCTGTACCCGGAAGATGTGGCCGAGGAATTGATACAGGAAGTGACGCAGCATCTGCTGTTCCTCCAAGTGAAGCAGGCGATACTTAGCATGGACATCTACTGCCCGCCTGAAGCGTCCGTCCTGCTTGCCAGCTACGCGGTCCAGGCTAAGGTTGGTTATGTAAGCTTGATGAATGTCATTTTTTATTTAGTTGTTAGATGATTTTCTATCACTGTAGATCATAGGTTCTCAACCCTATTTTGCCAACCAAAAATGTTTTTTTTTCTAGAGCTTCAATTTAATTTATTATCTATCGCGAATCTGAAACAGATACTGTCACGATTATATTTAAACGTGTAATATTACATAGTCGTAAGATGGGATAATATAATTTTCTCTGGGTGTTCTACTGCCCCCCCTAATTTACACAAAAAAAAGCGCCTGTCTGGGTTCGAACCTATGACCTACAACTCGTAAGACGCGGCCGTTACTACTGGGCCACCACTGTTCTCGTTGAGAACCTATGCTGCAGATGAAACAGTGTATATTGATTTAGTTGAGATATAAGAACTTTTCTGATTAATAGACCGATTTATTTTCTAGTGAGTTTTCTGCGCAACTTCTTTCTAAAAGTGGTGAATAGTTATTCTTTTAAAGCAATCCTTTATCCATTTTGTTGTAAACGATTTTGGTATTTTTTATTATAAAATAACCGTAACAATATTGGAGGTGCTGTGTAATGTTTTGCTAGTGATATTCAATACTCAAAAATATTTTCTTTATATGTATTGAAAATAATAAGTTAGCATTCGGATGTACGCATCTTTCAGTAAAGATAGAATATCACCTGTACAGGTCTTCGCTCATTATTTTTAGGCTATTAGCTAATAAAAAAAAACATAATTAATTTTTATAGCCTTTGCAGTATGGACAAGTGTGTCTGAAGTCTGAATTCTCAGGTTTTTATCGTTGCCTTGCCTTTACCTTGTTTGTTAACAGTACCGTTTATTTTTTCAGTATGGTGACTACGATGAGAGTGCATACAAGCCCGGTATGCTTGCCAGCGAAGACCTGTTGCCTCAGCGGGTCATCGACCAGTATCAGATGACGCCGGAGATGTGGGAGGACCGTATTAAGATATGGTATGTAACACATCGTCAGGTTATAGGTACCAGTCCACTGATTACAGACTGTCTGGCTTCTCGATTTTGACGCTTCTAAACTTGATCCCCGAACACTTAAGGTGTTATGTAATCATATTTTTTTAAATGATGGGGATAATTTGTGAACCCTAGAAAACAATAATAGGTCACGTAAAAGGTAGCTGCGTCGTTTATTAATTACGCATTTGATATAAATCTATAGTCTTGCATCAGGAAACTTGAACCAAGACTCGTTGATGATGATTTTAATAAACAGCCTAATTTTTTAATACCTGAAGTCTCAAAAAATATTATTTGTAAACAGGTATGCGGACCACAAAGGCATGTCGCATGATGAAGCTGAGATGGAGTATCTGAAGATAGCACAAGACCTGGACATGTACGGGGTCAACTACTTCGCTATCAAAGTAAGACAAAACAAGTTTTACTAATGAGGCTTTTTAAAGGATTTACTAACATGTCAAATACAGCTTATGCTAAATAGCCATATTAGGTACCTCTGCTTAACCATGCGGGGACAGCAGTTGCAATGTCAAGCTCCCATAAAACCATTAGCAGACAAATTGGTGATAGCAGATGCAGTGGTGGCTCAGTGGTAACGGCCGCGACTTACGAGGTGTAGGTCGTGGGTTCGAACCCAAGCAAAGAGCTTTACTTTGTGTGAATTATTTCATTACCACTGCAGTAAACCGGCATGTCCTAGAATCAAACTATCCCTCTCTCTTTCACAGAGAGGAAGAGGAGGCCTGTGTCTCAGCAGTGGAAACATTATAGGCTGATTCTGCTAGACAAAAATATCCTACTACTCATCTCATTTCTAGTTTAATAATAATAATTAAATGTATTATAATATGTGGTTTTTATATTTATGTCTGTAATTTATATGGCGTACATAATAAAGAGCATTCTATTCTAATAATAAGGCGGAATATTACACTTTATCTTCAATGATATAACGTGCAAAATTGTACGAAAAATCGTGCAGAAATCAAACACCTAAGCACGGACCGCAAATCACTAAATGCATTTACTGCTAAACAATTTAAAACATCGTTCTATTTCTGTCAATGGTTTGAAAATCGTTTACCGTTAAATACATTTAATTATTTGTGGTGTAAGTCGGCCTAACATTATGACTTATTATTCAATGCTCCTTAAACAACGCTGAAAATTATAATTCAAACTAAGACTCCTTTTATAATCATATCTTTTCAGAACAAAAAAGATACAGAGCTCTACCTCGGTGTGACAGCTTTAGGCCTAAACATTTACGAGAAGGACAACAAGCTCACTCCTAAGACCACGTTCCCCTGGTCCGAGATCAAGCACATATCGTTCGACGACAAGAAGTTCGTCATCAAGTTTGTTGAGAAGACGACGAATAACTTTATATTCTTCTCTCCCAAGGGGATGAATAAGTTGGTAAGTATTTTTTTCTTGTATAGATTTTACTTTCAACTTCCAAGTTTTGTCATAAATTTTTAAGGTTAAGTTTAAATCAAGTACCTAATTTATTCATATTCGGCTGAGAATCAGCACTTTTCGAACGTCAAAACGACATAAGACACACTATCCTAAAACGACCGCCAGCAACCACTTCCTATTGTTTATTGATAAATGTTTTTTTTGTTGAAAAAATGGCTTTTCCATCCTTCCCAAATAGTAAAACATGAATCTATGAATCTCTAGAATAGTCCTTCAAAGACTTGACAGGAAAGAGTAAAGAAATTAAGAAAAAAAAAATATGTGTGCGGTCTCGCCCTCAGTCAGGAAAGAAGTTCCGCACACGCACATACACTCGTATATAGGAGAGTGAGAGAGAGAGAGAAAGTTGCATGGCGGGGGCATAACGCTTTTTCCTCACGTGACGATTTCTACTAGTCAACTCCTACGGCAAGCCGCGTTAAGGAACATCGTTCCAAAAAATTACAAACAAGTAAGACAAGCCTTAATATCAATAAAATATTTTCAGATACTAGACCTATGTATCGGGAACCACGATCTGTATATGCGGAGACGGAAACCTGACACTATGGAGGTACAACAAATGAAAGCACAAGCAAAAGAAGAGAAACAGGTAAATATACAAATAAAAAAACTATTATTATTTACTCGGGTTAAACGTACAATGCGTCAATCATTTTGTAAATCATAGTGTTGGGCCGATATCGATAAAAATATGTGAACGATTCTGTATCATTGTTTTGTACATTAGACTATTTTGTTGTCGTCTATTAACAATCATTGGACTCGAGTAAAACAATAAAAAACGTCTATTCCAAATAGTCTTTTCTTTTGACACATTAAGTTGCGCATACACATACCGTATAAACTACATCTTTGTAATATCAACCTTCCATATTAACAGCGTCGCCAAATAGAACGCAACAAGTTAGCGCGGGAGAAGCAACTAAGGGAAGCGGCGGAGAGGGAGCGGCAAGCGATGGAGCAGCGGCTGAGGCAGTACCAGGAGGAGATACGACTCGCTAACGAGGCGCTGGTGAGAAATACTGATAATTTTATCGAATAGAAAGATTTAATAAAGCCAGTGTTCCGAACATTCCCCAAGAATGTTTTTAAGCCTATTTTACACACTATGCTGGCGGTCATAATTTTTATTGTGATAAACAAAAACCCCGGTGGCCGTGTGTGTAGGAGATTAAAGTCTATATACATGCACTATTTCAGAAATTTGCCTAAATCACGTCAAATTTGCTCAGTAAAAATGACATGAAACATGTAAAGTCGCGCGGTTGGATTTTCAACGCTCTGCTCATCGCCGGAAGTTGAAAATTCAACAACGTGCTTTTCAGTGCCCGATGACACGCGTCTAAGCAAACGGGAAAGTCAAATTTTGCACGACGAATATTCCAACTCTTCAATTCAAACATTCTCGTGATAAAAAGAGAATAACTACCTCTTACATGTTTTATAACACCTTCCAAATCATCTTCTAGCGTCGGTCAGAAGAGACGGCGGAACTTCTAGCAGAGAAGGGGCGCGTGGCAGAAGAAGAAGCTTCTCTTCTGGCGCAGAAAGCTTCCGACGCTGAGCGGGAGAACGCGCGGCTACGGCTATCGGCTATCAAGACTGAGGAGGAGAAGGTACGGGCTATAATGCTTTGTGGTGGGAGTAGAGAATACTATATCGTTAGAGTAGGGTTAATTTGATATAAGTATCTGAAAGAAATAATAATCTTCTAAAGCCGGGTTTACAGCAACATTTTATATTAGATATATGTTGCGCAAAATGATACACAACAATGTTTTATGTTTGTTTAGCAGTTTTGTTTGTCCAAAAACAGATTGGCCGTTTTGTTTCGCGTTTAATCTGCAAGGGTGCATTTCTATTGTTATGTACAGCCCGAAAAACTAGTCCGCTTACGGATGAACCACGTAAAATTCTGCTTATGGTTGATAATTTCCGATGATCTGTTTTGAGATTTTGTAAGTTTTCCATACAAAATCTGTCAAACGTCAATTTTATTCCACAGATAAAATATATTTGATATAGGAAAAATTCGCCAGCAACGGTACCTCATTTGCATGGTCAAATAATTTCACATTCTAAAAATATTACAGGTACACTTAGAACGAAAAACCCGTGAAGCCGAATACCTAACAGCCCGTTTAGTGGAAGAATCAGAAAAACGGGCTGCGGAAGCGGAAAGACTGAAAGCGGAACTGATCGCCGCAAGAATGGCTGAAAAACAAGCCAAGGAGAAACTCCTGAACTTCCTTAGCAGAACTTCCACCGGGTCATTGCCCCCTGTGAGTAAACCATCGAGAAAGTACGAAGAGTCGATGGAGACGAAGATGACTGAGAAACAGGCAAACGAAAAGCTGATTAATTTCTTGAGTGATACGGTTTATAATGGATCCTGGGATTTAGGACCGCCGGTAAGTGTTTAGATTTTGATACCGGTTTCTTCTCTCTGCTTATGCCATCTTCTATTTTGCATTTTATGTTAGTTAGGTATATTTTTTAGGATATTTCAAAATGAAAATTTACTGACTAAAACAGCTTTTGCTTACCTATTTCACCGATGTTTGATTTAACAGTGTCTACTTGTTGTAAAAATGCTCTAATGTGGGCGGTTGTAATGTTATAATATAAAGGCACTACTATAACACCCGTACTAATAATAATCACTAAATCAATCATAGACAATTTTGGCCATTTGTTTACATTATTGGAACTTGCTAGTAGAACTGCCTATAGGTTTGTAATCCATTAATCAATCAATCTACAAATGCAAAATTGGCAGTCAGAAAACCTACTTTTCTAAAATACTAAAGCATTTATATATCACATAAAAATTTTACTAATAACATCTTAAAAATAGAAATAACAAATAATATCTTCTATTTCAGTCATCAACAGTCCCATCTAGTCTGTTTCCGTCCACCTGTTCGCTTCCAGCGGAACTAGGGGGCGAAGTCCTACAGAACGGCACCGTGACGGTCACGGAGCCCGAGCTGAACTCGTACCAGCTCGTGCCGGACGACTCCGATCCTCATATACATCGGCTGTCTTTGGAAATTGAGAAGGAGAGGTAAAGTTTTGTTGTAGCCATGCTTGTTTTTTTGAGACATTTGTCGCTTGTATATTATTATTCTATGGATTCTGGAAATTATGTTTGTAACGCCTTAATTAATTGTTTCCTTTGGTTGAAATGGGACTGTAAATGCGACAACGACATGTTTTCTCCGTTGTTTTTTTCAGTTTTTCGCGCTTGAAGGCCAATTCAAGCGCAGAAACGACTGAAGCGAATTACCAAACTTATAAGACAATCATATAATACATTTAGCAGCAATAAGGGCCCTTTCTCATTAACGAACACAGACCGAGATCTATACAACAAACTTAGACTTTACAGTCAGCGTTTCATACGAATATCATCATTGTTCGTTTGAAGTTAATGTGCATATATTTCTAAAAGCGACTGCGATCAAGCGTTTCGATATTGTCAATGATAAATGGTGAAAGATTTAAGCTTCTTCAATAAATATTAACACCAGATAATTCTCATATTCACATTGCAGAGTGGAATACTTAGCAAAATCGAAGCATCTTCAGCAACAGCTAGATGAACTTCGCTGCGAGTTCTCAGTTCTTCGCGTAGACCAGTCCACCGCCACCTTAGACAGACTCCATGAGGAGCAGGCCCGGGCTGGAGACAACAAGTATTCAACCTTAAGGAAACTGAAGCAAGGGTCTACCAAGACCAGAGTCGCCTTCTATGAAGAGCTGTGAAGTAGGTAGGTTGTTTTTGTACAGTCAAGTTTACTCCTATAGCTAGTACCTGTAACTGACGACACAAACTGGCGTCGCTTGATCTTGTTGTTGGAATGAGACGCTAGTGTTTACATGGGGCAACAACCACGGTAGACTGACCCTAGCTATATTCACCGTATAAACGTATAATTATACCGCCGTATAAATATTTTGAAAATAAAAGCCCAAAAAACAAAAACAACCATAAAACAAATCGTTCCGATAATCCAAGAAATTTAATGGATTTTTTTATTCGGGCTGCCTGAGAGGGTGAGGATCGTCTTGCCTTGTCACATACGAGGTCGTCTAGAGATGACGTTTTGTGCGCGTATCTATATGCACGTGTTCTGATGCTTCATAGTGTTTTGATTATTTGAACTCTCGTGCAGACACGTACACGTAATACGCAAAATATAATAAACTCTGGTATTTCAGCAACGCGCGTAAAACGCTTTATCTGGACAAGCTCTATGGCATTCACTTCTTCACGTTCATTTCTAATCGATTTTCCTTATTTCCAGGTACTCGGTACCAGTTTATTCTCAACGATGCACAAGTAGGTGATCAAATGACAATACAAATTAGTTGGTATTCATACATTTTGAGTCTGACCAACGAGAGATATTTTTATCAAGGAATGATAAAGTTATCTTGTCGGATGGCACAACGAATGAAGAAAATTATTTATGAGGCCAATTACTCGTGATGGTGATACCTTCCCAAGATTATTTGTCTATGGGTAAGTTTAGCAGAGTCTATGGTCAGTTGCGTAGGTTATTAAACTGCCATATTACAAAATGTTTACTCGATATTAGCACATGATATTTTGTGAGAAAAAAAGACGTTGATATTATTGGAGAGACAAAAAAACATTCTCATGCGATATTGAACTTTAAGCTCGTAGAAATAGGTTCCATAAAAAAATAACGCCATGATTTATTAATGTTTCGGTCTTGTTAGGCAGTTATGAACTTTAGTGTTCTTTAAAGAGCATTGTCGTTCGTAGATATTCCCATTTCATATATCCTACCTTTAAGGTATAAAATATTCGTAAATTACGAATAGTTAGTTAAATTTTAGTTCACGAGCAAATAAGAAAAAAAATGCTGCATAGAATACCGGGTGTATTTATTTGAACCTTTGCAAAATAAGCTGTGTTTATTATAAAGTCGGTCAACGTTGAGAGGCTCGTAATTATATGAAGTAGTTAACGTAATTAATTAAAATATGATAATTAATTCATAGCTAGGGTTCAAATATTCACCTTGCAATGTGACTTTTATGCATAATAATTTATAATGTGGCGATGACGAAATTATTTTATATTTTTCAATTATAGAAAATGAAACTAAAAAAAAAACTATTTTTTCACAGTCGCAATTAATGTAAGCTCTGCTTCAATGTTTATTTTAAATATGTATTTATGAATTCAGTACTTGACTCAATAGTACGTTAATACTTGATATGCCTACTGGCCAAATAATTGGATAATGGTTCATAATCAGCTCTAGGGACATCCCTAGTGTATTATATTGAAGTATATTAATATAGTATGTATGCTTCAGTACAATATGGTCGAAGAATCATGGCCGGTCCGAACTACGCGCATAAGGCTGCGCAACAACAGTTTTTAGGAACCAAATGGGGTCATATGTCAGGCGAGTGTGAGTGAGAGAACATGCGCGAATGTTCGGAAAGACTGTGTTCAGACCGGCCGTATTGTATGTGGAGTTCTTGGAGTTCTAAACGCCAAGATTCCTAATAATTATTGTGTCTTTTGACACATGTTCCTAGGAAATGTGTACATAATTTAGTAAAAGTGCCTTATATTAAAATTAAATAAATTATGTACAAAAACGTTACGATGCTGGGAGTGCTCGATAAAGAAAGTATCGCCTAATTCGGTTCAATAATCGATCGTAGTTTATAAATCAGACTGAATCCATTCAGTCGTTTGTATTGTATTCTTATTACAAGACTATCGTTCTAAATTAATGATCTCTTGAAAAATATTCTCTGTGGAACGAAAATTAATAAATCAATCGAGCCTAAATATAAATGTAATTGGAAATAATTTTGGCAACTATTATAACATACTTATACAACTTTTTATATGAAATTCTTTACACTAAGAAAAATTGGCAAGGGCGGGTTGTTTCACGTTCATTTGACGCACACGTTTACTTCAAAATGGCGCTAACTAATAATAAACTCAAATTAACGAGTACGTAATCGTAATTATTTGACGTACGAGTAAGGCCATAATCCTGTAATTGCAATTTGAAACAACGCCTTTATTGGTTTGACGATAGTCAGCGCCATTTTTGACGTATACGCGTGCCTCAAGTGGACGTGAAACAACCCGCCCTAAGTGTTTAATTTTGTATTATTACTGTTTGAAACCAAAAATATTGTCCTGTTGTAAAAAAAAAACTCAAAAATCTTTGTCTATGTATTTTTATAAACTATGCTTACAATTCCTTGTATACAAGAAAAAAAAAATTAAGTGTATAATATAAGATCTGTGTAGATATTTTTCCATATTTTATAATTTCTTTAATTTTGTTTTTCGTCATGGATCATGCACAAAATTAACTCGCAATAGAATAATTGTATAATTGTGTCTAATTGAATTGTATTTTATATTTACTTAAACGGTCTAACACCACCAATTTAAATTAACTAATCATCATTCATTCCTATTATTGTCTTTTTTGAAGTGAAAACTTCTTTAGGCGCAATTTGCGTTCTTTCTGAACAGTGAACGAAACTGAACCGTTACGCTCGGGGCGGTGACGCTGAATCACGTAAACTCGGCTCCAATAGGTCGGTGACGCTCAATCGAATATATCTACTCTGCTTTAGTCGGTCGGTTCGCTGAATCGCGTATACTCTGCTCAAGTCGTAGGTTTTCGCTTTGGTCATATGCACACATCCTGTTTTTTTTTTTCAATAAGTATTTTCTTCTTAACGAAACTAAAAAAAAAATGGATTGCGTTAAGACTCACGCATGTCGGCCGAGCCATATTAGAATCTGCGGAAAACTGTTTTTTGTAATAAGCTCCTGCCCGCGATTTGGTCCGCGTGAAATTTCTTGTGGGAGAACAAGGAATTTCCCACCCCGTCACACCGCATCACCCGCCCGCGCTTTTACTTCGTGTTCACTTAGCGTTCTTTCTGTTTTTTTTTTTTTTCTTTTTGCTCAGTTCCTAAGGCTTGTAGCGTGATGTTAAAACCTTCCTCGATAATTGGTCTGTCAAACGCAAAAAGAATTTTGCAATTCCGACTGACAGTTCCAGAGATTAGTGCTTTCAAACAAATAAACTATTCAGCTTTAATAAATAATAATAATAACGACTCAAGAAATAGTCGCTTGGCTCTCGATAAGTGAACAAATATTTATTTTAGCGAGCTCTCGAGTGCGTTTGGATTAATTGATTTCGATAGCTGTAACGTTGAAGAGGTACGTACGCCACTGCGGCATTCATAGTTAAACCAATTACCTACGCAAATAACAATTTCTTATTCGTGATAACGCTGGTGTGGCACAATTATATAACATCACGCCTCCTATCTGCCTATCTGACCTGCATAACCCGTTACTGGGCAATACGATACCCCTTGGTAAGACTGGGTTGTCAGACTTTTGGGCTTCTGACTACCCGTAACTACTGTTAAGGATCTACGATTGACAGCTGGAACCAACGACTGACCGAACTTTCCAAGGCACGGAGGGGTTCAGAGATGCATGCAAATATGGGGGATATTTCGGTAGGCATTTTAAAGTCCTGTAACATATTCGAACCCTTGACCCCCCATGCCTATCAGTCGCGCTCGAGACCACTACTGCTGGACATAGGCCTCCCCCAAGCTCAGCCTCTCGACCGATTCTGTTCCTGCAGCCTTCACAAGGTTTTCGGACATGTTGTGGAAGGCCTTCCAACGCTATGTCTCGGAAGACATAGCGTTGCAAGGTTGAGGGTTGAATGATCGGGCTGAAAATTTACCGCGAACCGGAGTACGCGGTAAATTTTCAGTCCCATCGGCCATTTGTTCAACAATGTGCCCTGCCAACTGCCACTTAAGTTTGGCAAGTCTTCGGGCTGTCGGTTACCTTTGTTCTCTTGCGGATATCTTCATTCTGATTCGATCAACTAGGGAAACTCGAAGCATAGCCCTCTCCATTGCCCTTTGGATGACTCGTGAGGTCTATTGAGAGCGACCACGTCTCAGAGTTATCTGCATAGTAGATTAATAATAAAATATCCTACAACATTCTCTCATTAAGAGATGTAGTATAATAATAAATACAGTTCAAACATTATACCAGACCATTCTATAACGTACCTTTATTTTAGTTTAATTTATACTTATGATAATTATCGTCTCTTTGACCATAAATCAAAATAATGTTATATGGCTATTAGTGACGAAACATACCTAATATTTTACTAATAGACATGCGTGGATTATTTCTCATTGTGAATAAATTAGTAACACCACGCCTTTCATACGATATTATCGTTAACTTTGTTAGTCATTAGATAAGTATACCAACAATGTACATTTGAATTCAAATAAGCTTGAACGAAGATAAGAAATTTAACGTCATCCCCAGCACCCGATAAAAAAAACTAAAAGAAGCCTATAGGCGTTTTCCTCAACGAATGGGTTAGTTGTTTAACCTCCTCTGGTCCTCCCTTATTTATGGAAGGTCCAATTAAATTACCTAGCGAAACTCCGCAGATGTAATGGGCAACCAGTGGTAAAGACCGCGACTTATGAGTCACGGTTGAACCCAGAAAGGTTAAGTAAAGCTACTTTGTGTAAATTATTTCATTACCACTGCTTTTAAAACTGTGAAGGAAAACATCGTGAGGAAACCGGCATGTCCTAGAACCAATAATTCGAAAACGTGACATCTGGGTGACCAACCCGCACTGGGCCCGCGTAGTGGATTACGGCCCCTCCCTCTCACCGAGTAGGCCTGTGTCCCAGCAGAGGGAATATTATTTTCTGATTATTATAATGGATATCAGTACTTATCTAAAAATTATAAAACAAAAAATATATATTCTTTGGGGTCAACGCCCTTAGGTTAGTTAGTTACCTGAAGTATGAGGTTAGTTTTTTTTTTATTGTGTTTAGATATCCATTACGACTGTGGAGTTACTCTAGATAATTTAGCCCTATTTAATGCAAGCACCGACATCACACTACATATAATTATGATTTTTCAAAATATATACTTCTTTAGCTTGGTTTCCAGAATTATATTACACTACGTTCAAGCTTGCTTGGTTACAAAGATACCTGCATTCATGTTGTTTAAAATGTATGGCATGTCTACACTGAACTGTAATACTATGCTAATGAATACCGTGGTTACAGATATAAGTCAACTGAGTCAACAAAGTTTTGTTGTTGTTGACTGATATTCTCATTTAGAGATCTTTAAAAAATAAATACTACCAAGTCGTAGACGCATTATTTATACATCGCAGTACTCATTATAATGTGAAAAGTAATTTTAATCAAGTAAACAAGTTCATTCATAGAGGCCAGTCTATAGGAGAACAACTTGTATAAGAGGCCATCCTGTATAAGATGTCACCCTGTATACGGTTTTGTGTAGACTAGCCATAACATACATGCTATAGTTAGTGGTTCCGTGTTATCTGTTTAGCAATAAGTTCAATAAACTAGATAATAAGCAGTGTTATGTGAAAGTACACGTTAAATTCCCATATGCTGGGAATGTTATTGTTCTCAAAAATGTGCAAATTTTTCGTAAAAAAATATTTGTAATCGTGCTGTTTGTAAAACAGGTAATTCGAAATTTTGTATGATATCCTGTAGCGGAATTGGTTCTATTCTCACAGTTTCGGACCAGGGCGATCTGAGTTCCGTGCTCTGGCATGTCTGGAATCATTACTTTTTTCAGAGCAAGCCATTTGTGAACAAGTAAATATACAATCAATATATTTCCTGCTATTGGGTGCTTGCTTATGGAAGCGGGTCTTCTGGCCCGACTCTCTGTACTGGGGGCCTAAAAAGGCCACTTTGGCAGAATCATAAAACAATTCATATCACGCAATTTCATCTGTGTGACAGTTTTGTATGGAGATTCGTAAAATGCTAAAGGTACACCTCTGCCTAACCCCTTCAGGGACATATAGGTGTGAAACTGCCAAGCAGATGAATTGCGTGATATGAATTGTTTTATGATTCTGCCAAAGTGGCCTTTTTAGGCCCCCTAATCGCTGCAAGTTGAATTTGGTAAAGTAGCGGTAACATGCTTTAGATGTTTCTTTATATGTGAGCGCATAATTTAACATAAAACTATTTCACCCACAACACCGATCGTGACCGACTTGTCTTTACTGGGAACCCGCTTTTCTTTGCAAGCACCGATTGACGGGACACAGCCCAGATAACCCGATGCCCACATAGCCCTGAACCTTTTGTATGGATAAAACCTAAAGTAAAAACTTCGCCACACATAGGGTAGGGTCAGGCAATTCATTCTTGGTGTCGATGCCCTTTATCGCGTCGCCGCCGCTTCCGGGCCGCACTATGTGGCGATGGATTAAAAGATAAACTGATAAGCGCAATCAGCCTGACTAACAACGGAGGAACGCAAAAATTTGCTCGATATTCATGCAAAACGATAGTTTTAAAAGTAAGGAAACAAAAAAGCAGCCCTTTGTAAAAATTACAAAGTTTTGGATAGCCTGTTAGATGCTTCAGATTAGCCCCCCTTAAAATTATAAACGTTGCTTAAAGTTAGTAAATATTAGCGTCTGATAACCATATTTTTTTAAATATTTAATCTTCAACGTTTATAAATAACGGGGCTAAAGTTTAGTATGTGCGACGCTTGTTTGTAACGGACATTAATAAATAACAATTGCATAGAATGACCTCCCAACTTGGGTATAGTACGTCAAGAGGATCTCGTAGACAGGCGGACGGCGCAACGCGATTCTGGTAGAACAATTACCATAAAGTTGTCATAGAAACTGACTGATCTACTAGAGTGGTCGCGTCGCGCCTGTCTGCTGGAGCGTGAATTTAAAATTGCGCGCTCCTCCACTGAAGTATTTGTTTAGAATTAGAGTAGCGGAGCGCAATTTTAAATAAGACAACCTATGTATGAGCCCTCCAAAATTCTGAATCCGATAATGAAATAAATAGACTTAAAAAAAACTACGCATAATTAAAAATGCTTATTGTAAACATAGGTAGTTCTTTAAATGCACAACAAGTAAATTGTTACACTTAAGATCTAAGCAAATGATGTATGTACCTATTATTGTTGCCAAGAATTTTCACGGTACACAAAACACATGCAATGCTCCCAAGTGAAGTGCCATCACTTGGGAGCATTTGTTCAAATTTTTGCGTTATTTGTGTATCTAATACAAAATATACCCTATTCGAATTCGAATACACAGTTAATTTTGTATTAGGGCGCTTTCAATTTAGACGTTTCGTGTCAGACCGCTGCGGTGCCTTTGTCGTATTGCGCACGGACGGTAGTTTGTTTTCATACAAAGCGCGCGGTGCGGGTTGTCGAGCGTTCGCGGTACCGACGCCGCACTGTTGCCGCACCGCGCGCTTTGTATGAAAACAAACGTTCGTCCGTGTACAATACGACAAACGCACCGCTTCGGCACCGCAACGGTCCGACACGAAACGTCTAAATTGAAAGCACCCTTATTTACGAAAATTTTGAACATTAAACGACGAATGTGTATGTGCCTCTCTGAATAAATGTTGTGATTATAATCAAGTTATCATAAGTATTTACTGTATGTGCCTTGTAATCAAAATTTTATATTTTGTAAATATATTTATAGTCAATTTTATAACTTCTTTTTGTTTAAATCCCGATCATGTTCAACGAAGACTTCTTGTGCCGCTACGGCTGTGAGTCACTTTATTATTTACTAGCTGCGTCCCTGTCGAGGGCTTTCGATCTCGTATGTTACGATGTTTTATGGCTTAAACTAGAATGTGAAACTACGTTATCACCTGAAATACCTAGTGTCAATATTTAAGTACTGGTATATCTAGTAGTCAAAGCAATAGCGTGAAGGGGGTTGGCTTGTACTTGGACGTTTATTGGTTGGAGTGCGGGGTGAGGTAGAGGGGCTCAGCTCTTCAACCTTCACATGAACCAGCTAATCCTTGAGCTCAGCAGCACCAAGGTCGGATGCCATATTGACGGCATGTGCATGCATTAACAGCTGACGATATGGTGTTGCTGAACTGAACCCAATTAGGTGCTCTGAGGCGACTGATCGCTATATACGATTATGCGGTGAATCATAAGCGCGAACTAATGGTTTTGATATTCGTACATTCCGCAAGTACTGTGTGGAGAACACCTGCGAAGGGTGGACAAGTTTAAGTATCAGGGCCACCACGTCACCGAAGATCTAAAAAAAATTAATTGAGACATTGAACGGGAACGTAAGGTCGTTGGCTTACTGGCAGTCCGTCGTAACATGCTGGCCCGCAGATTTTCAGCCTGTAGATCAACTTGACAACTTCACTCAGCGGGCACAGAGCGACCTACGCGTTCAATCACACTAATATTTTATAGGCGAAAGCTTGTGAGTGTTTGTATGTTTGTTACTTCTTCACGCACAAACTACTACACGGATTCAGATAAAATTTGGCACACAGTGTAATAACCAGGATCACACGCGGGATCGAGACTCATGCGGGTGAAACCGCGGGGCGCAGCTAGTATAATTATAATAATGCACTGAGAGTATTCTGATGCGGGTGCTACGGCTGCCGTGAACGTTGTAGTGCGTCAGGGATGTTTGTGGATAATAATAATATCTATCTATTAATAGTTTTGCCGCCATTATTAGAAATACATGTGCATCTCTAATGACGCGTGTTCGCGACAGCACCAATAGTATTAAATTCTTAGTCTGTTCGCAAATCGGTGGGATTCCCAGATGTTGCGGATGGTGGATTTTAAGTATCTGTGTCTGTAACCTACTAACAAACACGTTAGAATACCGATCCAGCCTGTCCCTTGCTGTCCTCCTTAGCGCTGTAGCTTAGTTTTTAAGTTATTGTTTGCCCTGGCTGGAGGCCTTAATCAAGGCAAAACAGGAAAGTCCGGTTAAGCAGTAGCCATCCTCATACAGGATGAACTGGATGCCATTGTTAAAAAAAGGCGAATTCGCCGCGATTCTCTCGTGCGTATTACGCGCGACCGTTGCGTCCGGAAGGAGCGTCCCAACGGGCGAGCATTTGAGTTCGAATTTCATTTGTCAGTAGAAAACATGGAGTTGAACGCTCTGGAGTTCGACGCTCTAGTATCTCGACTCGCGCGCATTACGCGCAAATCACGCGCATTACGCGCAAATCACGCGAGAGTGGAGAGTCTGGCGTAGTGCACGCGATTTACGCGCGTATTTTGAACTCGCGCGATGCTTGCGGGCGCGATGTATTGGTGCCTTAACTAACTAACGCGCGAATGATTTCGCGCGAAACGTTTTGCGGCGAATTCGTCCTTTCTGGATCAGCACTTCGTGTTACTAACCCCTATTATGGACTCCTGTCTGAAAGAAAGGTTTCTATTCTATTCTGATGCACTTTTCTATGAAAGAGATTTTGTTTTTTGATAACCGGCGAAAAATTGCGCTAGGGGTCTAGAATCATGTGCCGAATTCATGGTTTCAGTTTGCGCGTCGATGTTTCTGCCATCCTGTAGGTAGGTATATAGACTGAACAAATGCCATAGGATTTGTATCAGAATTCGCGGAAAGACTAGCGCTAACTAATTTACTACGAACAGTACAGACAAGTACACGTTATCAACAAACTGATATCACTTGATAATGCAGTAAGTCGACGGTTAAGAGGAAATAGGGTATAAGTGACAAAAAATGGAATGTTCAGGAGAGCCGTTCAAAGTTTTAAATTTTAGAAAAACTGACGTATTTTGTCATTTAGGATTTTTTTTGCTAGGGCATAAACGCCTTAAAAGTCATCGTAGAGACATGGGAGTAAGCGCATTCGAAAGAGCGGAAAATTTTACGTTGGATAGCATATATAACTCATTTTTGACCAAAATGTCGCTTATGCCCAACTTCCTTTTTACCGTCGAAGTGTATTATTAAATTACATGTATCGGCATTACAGCTCGCCAGTCGATCGATATTTACGGTAAAAGTTTGGGATCACCCGAATCACACGTTAACGTGTGTTATTATTAAAGTCATGTAATCCCAAAATTATACTGTAAAATTTACTGATGATCGCCGTCAGTGGCGGCCTTAGGGGGTGGCGAACAGGGCAATCGCCCGGGGCCTCGCTCTTGCAGGGGCCTCGCGCAACTTAAAAAAAAATGGATTTTTAAACAATTTTTTTATTTTATTTAAAGCTTTTGATTTTGATCCTTAATTATTTATTAAGGTTATAACATAACGGTAAATTAAAATAAAGTTTGATAACTAATTAATTCATTCAAAAAACCGGCCAAGTGCGTGTCACGTGTCCACGCATAGTGTAGGGTTCCATAGTAGCCCGTTATCACAATATAATACGATTCTGTTGTTCTTTATTCTGATTATAAGAAATGGTAAAGATATTAGGAGTTAATGTTTATAATAACAAAAATCGACTTTAAATTTGAATAACTAACAATAACCACTTTCTAAAGCTAAAAAATAAGGGTACGATTGCTGTTAACTTATTATTTCAATTCACAAAATTGTAATTCGAAAATTAAACAAAGTTCGGTATGTGACTTTACTCGAATGAAAACGTAACCCGCTGGTACAGCGCCATCTAGCGACAGTATTGTGAAACCTATGATAATTTATTATGGTATTATATTAAATAAATAAAACAAACTAATAAAGTTATCTTAACCGCTATAATTTTCCTGTAAAGTTCATGAAATGCACTATCATCGTGAATTTTTCTAGATTTTTAAAGTCAGCAGATTAGCTTTTAGAGGGGGGAGGGACTACTGGAACAAAAATTTGCACTTTAAAGTTTAATATTTCTTAAATAGAGCAAAAAATAATTTTAGCAACCCCCAAGTGATTTTAGAAGACCTATTCAACGATACTCCACACGATGGGGTAGACGACGAAAAAAATATTCATGACACACTTCACATGTAGGGGAGCTACCCTAAAAAAGATATTTTCCTAAATTTTATTTTACCACTTTGTCGGCGTAATTGATATACATACCCTTACAAAATTACAGCTTTCTAGCACTAACGGTCTCTTAGCAAAACCTCGGACAGACAGACAGACGGACATGACGAAACTATAAGGGTTCCTTGTCAGAACTACGGAACCCTAAAAATTAAATACATAATAGAAAAAAATTAACTGAAGTTTACCCCACTATCGAAATAGCCCTGAGAATTATTGCCACCACACCTGTTACAGTTGCGTCTGCTGAAAGGAGTTTTTCGAGGCTTAAAATTATTAAAACATATTTGAGGAATTCGATGACACAAGATCGGCTTTCAACCCTTGCTATTCTTTTAATCGAAAATGACGTAGCTCATTCCTTAGATTTGAGATTTTAGTCTTAGGAAAAGCCGCAAACATCAATTATAATATTTATCATCTCTGTATTTGTTAATTTTGTAAATCTTGCAATGTAAAATATTTTAAAACTCATATTTTATAAACCAAACAACCAGACCTACTTTCGCATCACCTACTTTTCACGAAGGACAAAGGGCCTCGCAAAGACCTGCCGCCCGGAGCCTCGCAATGGGTAAGGCCGCCACTGATCGCCGTGTGAACCCTTAACATTGATTTTATTCTTCTAAGTTGGCAGTGATCAACGTCATCAGCGGCATCAGCCTGTCTCAAATTACCCTGCAACTATAGCGACAAAATAAATATAGAGTTACATTTCTGAAGTTTGCTGTTACTTTTATTTCATGATTTAAGTACTTAATATTAAATAAAGAATTATATTTCTGAACTTGCTGTGTTGACTGTAAAATTTTATCCAAAATAGGCTTGGTGTCTAGTGCCGTTAATTGTAAACGACACTACTGGTAGTTCGGCTGGTAGTGTCATTGCCAAATCATGAATGCTTGCAGCTAGACTTCACACCGATCGTGAAGAGATTAAAGAACAGGGGGACTTCTTATCTAGCTTCTAGCATGGGCGATTTTATAAGGCGCACTAGTTATTCAAGTCTCGGTGTGTCGAGCCGAGCATTGAGAATCCAACATAGTGCATCCCAGCGCGAGTCGAAAATCCCTTCCAAATCCAAATCGATAAGCAGTGCGTTCAAAATCCTGCAGTGTGCAATAAAAATCGCCCGTGGATACGAGGGCTTATAAGAGCCTCTGAAGTAGGTACCTATTTAAAAAAAATGCCAAATCAACATACAACTTGGCTTTTAATTTCAAAAATATACACCACAATCTTATAACATTATTACAATATATAAACATACACAATGTATTATGTACAGTCTAACATTGTTAACTTCTTTTATTTCAATAAATATATTATTGCAAATCCTCGTGAATACCATAATGACTAAGAATTTATTAGTTTATTACTTGTGTGAACACAAAATAACTAGGATTTCGATTAGATAGGAAAACTATGCCTTTAATTTATAAACACGATTTTTACTTCGCAGCTATGAGCAGGTCATGTATGGGTAATTCGACAGTGAAGTAAGATAAGCATCAAGGCAGCCCGCAAAATTCAAATTTTGTTACATACTTTGCAGGTCAGTATCAGTATGTTCATCATATGACTCGCGCCGTAACAAATATTTATTTATAGAATTATAAAAATCATCATGTCTAAAAGTTCATTGATATGAACTGAGATTTTTATACTTAATCAAATAAAGAGATTTAAAAAAATGAAATCATGACATTTGAAGACAATTCTAACTCAAGGAGTTTTATTGCTGATTCAAATAATTCTGCAGTCATATTTGTTACTATTATTTATATAACCTGACACTGACCTGCGAATTGCAAAAAACATACCTAAGTAAGTAGGTATACAGAGTTTCGCGGGCTACCTTTGCGCATCGCCCTTATCAAGCCCATATCAAGCACTTGAGATATAAATTAGACTCCCATATTATTCTAGTACTTACTGGGCGTACAATTGCGATAAATTCTATGCCAGCTGTTTGCGCCCTAAACCCAAACAATGTTTAAATTAATTTTAATACTATAAACAATCACATCTCATTATAAAATAGTTATTCTATAGTTTTATACAACACTTCAGCTTTAATTAAGTATAACCAAGGTTATATCAAATTATAATCCGAGATCACGATACTAATAATTTTATTGTGCTAAAAATTCAAATATGATTAATTTTTTATGCGTTTAAGTTTTCATTATATATTAAGGAAATTGGAAACTGATTAAAAACTTGTTGAATTTATGTTGCCTAATATTCGGATAAAAAGTTTTCCCTACGCAAATACGCTCCTTGACATGGAGCTGCGGACACCAGCCGGAATTACCTACGCACTTGTTTTATCTAAATGTCAGCTACACATTTGCACCAATCTTTTGAGTACATAGTAAACTTTCATTTTAATGCCTCCTTACAAACAAAAATAAATAATATGAGTTGATGATTTTAACAACTGTTTTCTTCCACCAATGTTATTGTTTGATAGCAGCTCTAGCATCCGTCCGTTAAGGACGTAGTAGATAAAAATAAAACGTTATGCCCACTTGCCCAATAACTTACTTACTACGGAAATAGAAGAGTAACGAAGTCTGGAACCTATGAAGGCTATATTAAACTTCGTACGCTAATTAAATAGGCAGTGATGTCTGTAAACAATACAAGCAAATATTGAATTATATTTTTGGTCAGTTGTGCATAAAAAGCGTACATATCAGTCAAGCAATGGACAATGATGGAGCACCCATCTTACTAAGGCATCCATACTTCACGGCTTGTTGTAAAGCCGCCTATAACTCCCTCCGTTATCGCAAAATTCGTTCATGATTATTCTGCACAAGAATAAATGGAAGACTACAATAAGAACTATAATTGATATCCAGAATAGGGGATTAAGGCCTCCTAAACTGTGGCCATGTTTATGTAATGCTATCACGTGATGGTCATGAGCGGGGGCCTCCACCACTTCTTTCACATGAATTGCATGTCCCAGATCTTCCATATGCTGCTTGTCAGCTGTTACATATAGTATAGCTGTTAAAGGCTCTGTTAATTTGACAGGGAAGTACTTTCTGTAAGGTCCTAGTTGCACAGGAGAGTCTAAGCACCCTGCGTCACATGCATAGTATGTCTTGTCGGAGCGGTCCAGAGCCACAAATATGGCTGCTTTATTGTCTTCTTGTAAGATAACACTTATATTCACATGAGTCATATTGCCATAATTGAGTCGGCGGAATAGAAAGTCCCTATGTAACTTTGAAGGGTGAATGTTGTATTCTAGATGCTGATTGCTGAAACGCAAACTTCCAAAGCTTAGAATCATTGCTTGATTGACACCACTTGCTCCAGCTTTTAATAAATTATGGCATCCTTGTTTTTCTAGTGTTAGCAGCCAGACACTGGCCACTTTATTTAAATTTTCCAAACAATTCAATGGTTTCCATAAATTGAATGCATCAAGTGTTGAATGTCCTTCATAACAGCCTTCAGAGTAAGTCAAACTTCTCATGATATCTGATTTTGTACTAGCTTTAATATTGTCTTCATGTTCATAGCTCCTTACTTGAGAGAGAATGGCATATATTGTAGCGTTGATTCTATCACCATTGACGATTCCTTCAGCTTTTGAGTCAGAGATATAGAACCCTGTGTACCACAGTCCATTCCATACTCTAGCATGGTTCTCTCTTAGCTTCTTCACAGCTGTTCTGTCTCCAGTTAGTGCAATCACTTTTTCCATTTCGTCAATAGCTTTTTTTTCAACAATGTCTTTATGTTTTGCATAATCTGATTTCCTTATTGGTTTACTGTATTGCACTGTTGTTAGTATAAGGATGTCCAGTCCATCTCTGGCATCTACTTTGATGGTGTTACTCATTTTCCTGCACACCACTGCAGCAGCTAATACATTATCACTGTCCGGTATTGGTATCATACCAGTGACTACCTCGTACTCCTTTGCATCAACTCCTTGGTGCAAATTGATAGTTTGCTTAACAGAGGTTGGCCAATCAGATACTCTTGGTGTTGTTAAATGCAAATTTTTCTCTGCACTTGTTGGATTATTAACCCAAATCTCTTGCACAAACAATGAAGGTATTGTTCTGTGAGCATAATACTGATAAGATACTTGTAAGCCAGAATTTGAACACTGAAATCTGTGTAAAATGCCTGTCTTATATTCAGCTACAGTAAATTCTTTCATTTCATAATCGTCTATGACATACAAGGGGTGGTAGTACATTGGTAAGGAGAGAGTTCTTCCATGTTTTATGTTCAAATGAGGAACTTGTTCCAGTGCCAAGCCCACTAAGCCATTTCCAACATAAGGCACATAGTTGTGGTTAAGCGAATTTAATGTCGCTGAGGATTCTTGTCGCAGGTACACGTCGTAATCTTTCAGAGAAGATTCGAAAGGTTTCATGAAATTCTTTACGCATTCATTCTGGTGGCTTGTCAGTCTCTCAGAATCAAACACCCAATTCATGAAACTAGGTCCAACGTATAGAACTAAGAAGATAATAACCAGACATATTATCACCAGTTTCTTTCTCGTCATGGGTCCATCAGCTAATCTGTTGATACGCCTCAAAACATCCCCGGCGCGGCGGCTCATGTCTGCGACGTCCGAACGGATCCTTTCCATTACAAATCTTCAGCAGGTTTAGACAATATACTCTTGGTTTTTTAACGCGTTCAAGTAAGACCAGTTATTGTCATTGTAAATCGGTAAATTCACTAAAACTGGACCTTTATTTTTTATTCAAATGCACGGAACAATATCACTTGACTTACACCATAGAGGAAAAATTGACTTACACTATAACGTTTACATTCTCTTTGACCGTCTTTGACTTACATTACACAGATAATACATTTTTATTTAGGCCGACCCACAGAGCCGACCATTGAGGTAGGAGATGCATGGAGATGGCATATTCTACTATAGAAATAATAGTTACACAAATATCTATCATATCGACACACACATGTCAAAGAGCGTTCTGTTTCTTTTTAACTAATCAAGATCTGCATATGAAAAGAGAGACATCTAAATGTTTGTCAAGTACAAAATTTTACAACACTTTTGTGTGACGTCAAAATCATATCATGAGTGATCATGCGTGCGTGACCGGTCACCATGTTGGGTGTTGAGTGCAGAGTTCACTATCAAAAAGTACTCTGTGGCAGAGTTTTATCAATGGGTTTGTAGTAGATGTGTGCTGTCAAACGAATCAACCGTTTGCTCAGAATATTAAAACGGCAGATGGTAAAAATAAACAGAAATTGATTTATACTTCTATTCGGGCAGAGTTTCCCCTTACAATTATTGTTATTAAGTCACCACAAAATCATCGCTTCGGGCTTTTATAGACGACTCGCTGGCTGGCGGCTACTTCACCCCCTCTGGCTCAGAACTTGGTAGGGCAAGACTCACGTAGTGGGGAAGTGACGTAGCGGCTTGTCTTGACTCGGCGGGCTTGGGCTGGCTAGCGACATCTGGCGTAACAGTCGGCCATCCTGTAACAATTGCTCCCGCAATGGAAACGAAAAACTATGATTACTCATCAGCTCAAGAAACAAGATATTTTATGGGGAAATGAACTTTGTCAAGAAGATCCATGAGATCCTCGCTTTCCAATTGTTCATGCACACTACTGGCGCTATCGGACATAGAAGCAACGCTACGACATGGTCATAAGGGATCAGCGAATAAAACAATGGCCTGTATAAATAAATCTACTCATACATTATTATAATATAATCACGTAGTGGGGCAGTGACGTAGCGGCTTGGCTAGGCTTTGCTCGGTTCGGCTCTGCTCGGCTCGACTCTGCTCGGCTGGGCTTTGCTCTGCTTGGCTTGGCTCAGCTGGGCTTGGCTGGGCTTGGCTCGGCTGGGCTCGGCTCGGCTGGGCACGGCTCGGCTGGGCTCGGTTCGGCTGGGCACGGCTCGGCAGGGCTCGGCTCGGCTGGGCTCGGCTCGGCTGGGCTCGGCTCGGCTGGGCTCGGCTCGGCTGGGCTCGGCTCGGCTGGGCTCGGCTCGGCTGGGCTCGGCTCGGCTGGGCTCGGCTCGGCTGGGCTCGGCTCGGCTGGGCTCGGCTCGGCTGGGCTCGGCTCGACTGGGCTCGGCTCGACTGTGCTTGGCTCGGCTGGGCTTGGCTCGGCTGGGCTTGGCTTTATTGTGTGGCAGTAAGTGGCTTTATTATATGGCTGCAAGTTTGGTTTTATTGTGTGGCAGTAAGTGGCTTTATTTTCTTGCTAGCTATTTGAATCCAATTAGTAGCCCTTCACGTCTAGACTGCACTGGCTTAGGAATCCGATCAGAGATGGAGATATCACATACTGACCTACCTACACGAGCAAACATTAAATCGCATGGGAAACTAGATTGGGCTATACTTTACAATGTAACCATTTTTGCTGTTGTTTACCAGGGAAGCACTCAGTATCAGAGTCAAAAATAAAATGAAAACGACTCACCAGATTCGGCAGACAATAGATCTGTAGCTGGCTTAATGGTACAGACATCCACTCGCTGTCACCGTTTCCTTGGCAGAAGTCGCGAAGCTGCTTGCACAAAAAGCACCGTCTTTGATGCTGTCAGACACTGCCATCCTGCTTGCGCACGTTTCTTGTGTGTTAACCTGTAACCGAAAATTTCAACAGCAGTGCATGTTCCACTCGGCCAATTCTGACCATTTACGGCTTCTAACTTTTGAAATCAGAATTCAGAAAACTTTAATTCTCTTCTTACTGTTTTTACAATGCAATACCTCTAGATTTACTAAACAAACTTTTCTCTCAAAACAACATGTTAAACAACACCCATACTCATTCAAATAAAGAAAGCTCATTAAAATATTGTAGGGTTCATGTTCTGACCACCATCAGGCCTTCATCATGACACTTATAACTTCCTTTTTACTAACGAGCATTCAGAACCAGAATCGTAAACAAAACAATACAGCTCACCTTTATTTTCTAACATGCACTGTACTAAACCAATCATTTACTTCTAAACGGTATACAATAACGGCATCTATAGGATTCCTACTTAATGTGTCTATAAATATGCTTCAAATACCAAATACCAAACAACTTTGTACCTACCATATCCGACGAATAAATGTCTTTGTCTTTGTCTTTCATACGCTCACCCGGTCTAAGCTATAGTCAATAGAAATAGGTATCTTATTATAGTCTTGAATTATAAGCCACCAGTAAAAAATGCTTGCAATAAGATCACGTTTAGTCATTGTCGCAGTACAGTCCGTAATTACACGTACATTTTTACCTAACACATATATACGAAACCTTCGCAACGATGCCACCACTGCAAGAGACTCGAGCTCATAGCTATGATAAACATTTTCTTCCCGACTGGTAACGCGACTAAAATTCAAGACAGGGCGCAAACTACCGTCAATTTGTTTTTGTAAAAGAATGCCTGCAATAGATACCTAACTTGCATGCATCCGTGTGAATTTCTGCTGGCAAACTAGGATCGTATATCGTTATTGGATAATCTAATGCGCATTTGCACTAAATCCGTACATCCCAACTCCTTAGTACAGCTAGCAAAACAATTACTATACCGAGATAATAAACTGAACAATTGATTATGATCGGATTTGCTAATCGGGCCTACCCTAATTTTGTCTACGTCTACCCCACCAAATGGCATAATTATCAACACATGAGGCACTCAATTATAAAACACATTTGGCTAATGGCATTTTGCAAATATTGGCATGTTGACCGACCTGAGTATTTATGCATGGTTCCTTCCTGGCAGCTTTCAGCACGAAGTAGGGCAGCTCCCTCCTTCCATGTGATGTCCTTGGCTCCGCTGTTGACGACCTTGAGGTAGTCTTCATTTCCGCGTAGAAGCGTTGCTTGATAATGGAGGATGCCTGGTGGTAGGCATTCACTTGCAGCAGTGACTGCGCATTCTTCGTTTTCAGGATCAAATTCTGGAATTACCGATGCGGCACGGTGTTCTTTCCGACGAATGAGGGTAGGTGCTTCGTGTTCCAGATCGTTGAATGCTTTTTCTACTTCTTGTGCTAGGAGAGTCTTCAATATTTTTCTTGCGGGTGGTGTGCAGCGACCTTCTTCGTTTGAATCTTCAGACATCTGGCTTACCGACGCAGAATTTTCATCCTCACGAATAGGAGACCGTCGACGTTTATATGTAGCAGAGCGTCGTTTTAACGTAGGTTTTTGTTCGATCCCACTTCTGATTAAAACGGCAGATGGTAAAAATAAACAGAAATTGATTTATACTTCTATTCGGGCAGAGTTTCCCCTTACAATTATTGTTATTAAGTCACCACAAAATCATCGCTTCGGGCTTTTATAGACGACTCGCTGGCTGGCGGCTACTTCACCCCCTCTGGCTCAGAACTTGGTAGGGCAAGACTCACGTAGTGGGGAAGTGACGTAGCGGCTTGTCTTGACTCGGCGGGCTTGGGCTGGTTAGCGACATCTGGCGTAACAATATTTTTGTTGTTCGAAAGAATTAAGTCTAGAAACTAGGTATTTTAGTGACCATTAATAGGAAAATCATGCTCTCGTGTTGTATGTATTAGTGTGGTGCGAGAAAAAACAAAAACAACCCTTCGATAGGCGGCCATCTTAAATGGCCGATTTTTGTAGGTAATGTATACACGCTAATTTTGTAGGAATGCCCAGTCCATATTTATTATATGGTTTATTTAGTCATTGTGGCAGACTGCCGAAGTCCGTAAAAGGAAAGTCGACTCTGTTGTCAACTTGTCATTTTTCACGACCGAGACCGACATTGCGATTGTGCGACCGTCCGCGTCCGAAGAAACACAATTTTGGATTAGGCAACATCCTCGAAAAACAAAAAACACGCCGCTAAATGTCTCAACCACGACCAGTGTGACCATTTGTGGCAGATTTCTGCCATTTTGGCAGTTTTCGCTCCTAAATTTTGTCTGTGGCAGATCATGCTGACGATTTACAAGTGGCAGATTTAAAGGTTCCAAGAAAATTCACATTACTTAATCTGAATTTTCAATGAATTCATCTTTTTTATAAATAATTACATCAGGTTTTTCATATAATTAGATTACAAATGATTTTATCGAACTGGCAACTTCTGTTTCATGCCAAATCATACAGGGATTTCCCGCTTATTCTGTTTTTAAGAAAGTGCGTCATATGATTATGAACTGTAATCAAACTGGAATAGTGTTCATATTACTATCTTCTTTATTAGTTTCCAATCAACTTTTGATTTTACCTCATTCTCTTTTGATGTGTATTATTATGTGCGGTTCTGTGTAACGAATCATTAATAAATATGAAGAGAAAATACGAGCGTTCTTATCGACCTGAGTGGGAGCAAGATCTCTTGCTTTCTTCCTGGTTGTCGAGTCGGTTGTCTAAGGATGAGCAGGGACGTTACATTCTGTAAAGCTTGCAACTGTAAATTACTTCTTTAAAAGAGCATGGATAATCTCAGAAAAATTATTGGGTATAGCGGCCAATCATCGGTAAGTACTTTACAATAAGTATAAATATTATAATCAGTTTCTTCAGAGATTTTTTAAAATGAATAATTTTATTATACTTTCAGGTTCAATTTTTTTTTAACAAAGCTCCATTAGAAAATGAAGTGAAAAAGGCGGAACTTAAATGTTTGTGCTATGCTAGTGGAAGACTGGACAATACAAAAATGTCTGCTCCTTTCTTGGTACAAGAAAGATTGTTGAGACAAAGCTCGGAGTCAACGAAGCTTTTTCTAACACCTCTTGATCTACTAGCTTCTTTAATTGGATTATGATTTCTTTTGAATTGATTGTGTGAAATGTTCTGGGAATCTTCAAGGGATGAATAAGCGGTGGTTTGCTTAAAAAGGGGATCCGATAGCCTGATATTATCTTTAGTATATATAAAGGTGCCCCCAACTTCCTCCAGACACTTACCCGATGTTTGATTCTCCCGTCTTGAAAACGTTGATGTTAGTCAATAGACTCGTCTATCACGCCGTCCCAGGGTAAAACGTTTCTTACCGTATCGTGTATCTTCGGTGTGACGAAAAAACTCTTCTGCCCTTCTCTTTCGTCCTTGCGCAGGATTAAGACCACTACTAGTGGAGCTGGGGCGATAGTTTGCACTGTTGCGCACAGGCACTATATATTTCCTGCCTTTTGTGTCCTTTCTTTGGACAGAAGGTTTATACGATCTACCCTGCTAGGATAATTAAATGGGTGCGGCTTGGAAAATTTTTAAGACGCCCCCTTGTTTTTCTACACAATCTGTAAACTTTGCATCGTCAAATAAATGATGCACAGTGCACAGATCTGTGCATCATTTATTTGACGAAAATACCCCCAGGTATTTTCCTTAACGATTCCACAACACAACAACTTTCTTTTACAGAGTTTAAAATACCATCACGACGTTGTTGCACTCTATCAGCCCGTTTGCCACATATCATCACTACATAGTTTAAAGCAAAGTCGCTTCCCGCGTCTGTCTGTCCCTATGTATGCTTAAATCTTTAAAACTACCGAACGGATTTTGATGCGTTTTTTTTAATAGATAGAATGATTCAAGAGGAAGGTTTATATATATAATACATGCATAACATAGTAGATAAACACTGATAATTTTAGAGGTTTTTAATGTAAGGTCGTAAATAAACACATTTTTTTGCGCTTGCATTGCAAACGCCGGCTGAACCCTACGAGATAGATCAAAATAATGTACTACAGTATTGTACACCTTAAAAAGGTCTACAAAAGAGTCCGCGATGGTATAAGTCTATCTCTTATGGATAACCCACAATAACCATTTTTTATCCTTTACTTAGTGCTCGTGCCTAATAGGGCGTCTAGGTACTCCACTCCTCAACTTAGCCTCATAACAGGTGTCAAGCCATCCAAGTTCAGGTTGACAACTGCTGGTCAGTGACTATCAAGTTAGCCAATAGCCCTGCTGATGTGGAGATCAAAGCTATCACTAATTTCACTGTATAATTATAAAATAACATAAGCTGAGAGTACCTCCACGCAGTGAAGGCGTACGAAGTCGCGGGCAGAAGCTAGTTTGTAATAAATCCCATTGTATTTTATAGTATTCCCCGTCGGCAAGCAAAAATTTCATTGATTTTTGAAGTAATCTCTACAGTGGTTGTTGGGTTTTTTAATTCGGATACCCATGAAATAAATTGGCATAAGCCTTTTTGAAATGCTTCGTTTTGCAATATAACAGCATGTGACATTAGCAGCTAAAGAATTTTCAACGACCGCTAACGAACGATTACGTTCAAAATTTTTCAAAACATTACTTTCGAGCTCTACAAAACCAGGGGTAGAATTATTAAGTTTTTGTACTTCAGAATAACATACTTGAGCCCATGTCAGGAGAGTTAAAATGTTGCAATTTGTTCAGCAATTCGAGATTCGTACTATCTGTCTGTAATGTCAGGGACTTGAGGGTAGTTTGTATTTTAAAATCAATCCTTTTCTCTTCGTTTAATTCATTATCCAGTTCAGTAGGGCTCGGAATATATAGCATAGACTTACTGTCAGACATGCACGGCTGATTATTATTTTTAACAATAAGATCTTGCAAAGAGGATACTTTTTCAGTAAGTTTTATAAAAGCGTCCTCTAATTTACTTAGCTTTGTACGGTGGCGCTGCTCCTTTCGCCTACGATGTCTCCTTTTACGCGCCGTGGAAGAAGATTCGCTGCTACTGCTCGAACCACTACATTGCGACCGAGCACGTGGGGCATTGTCCATACTAACATTATTAATATTTTCATCAAAAGAGTTCATTTTTAACACAAATTAATTTTTATTTAACACTAAAAAGTAGGACACCCTTCTTTAAAAGTAACGAGTTACTTTTAAACGCGACTGCACCGTTCGGAATTCCGAACGCCAATGAGGTTCATGGATATCGTCTTGCGCTGTGCAAACGTATCCCCACTACCTGCCGGATTGGGGCGGATATGACGCTGCGGGGCTTATAGCGCTTCTGTAACTAGTCTGTGAGCGCTTCACTGTACCGGAACCGGATACGCCTATCTCAATTTATGGCTTAGAGAAAGGTACAGTTAAGCTTAATATTTCAGCAAAAAGATGTCGTCAAAATCTATGTATACATACACCGAAAATAACGAAAATTTGGAGCCAAATGCGGATAATGCATAAGAAAATTATTAATTTTTTTGGTTCATTAAACAAAAATTGAATTCGTTGTGTATTTTTTCCGTTTCCATGAAGGCATATTTTTGGCAATTTTGGCGCCAAGTGTGGCAGATTTTTTGCCCAGTGTGTGGCAGATTCTCCATTTATAAGATGGTCACATTTAAGACGACCGTCTCGCTCAACCGTAGTCCTACAGCAGAGTACATTATAATATTTGAATATCTCAGATTCAGAGTAGGTATTATTGGCTGGTAATAACATACCAATGAATAATATTTTGTACTGCTCCTACCCCGTATCCATTTGTTATAGTTACTTCCTTCATCATTTTCATTTATTTTTAAGTCTATGTTTCTACCAATGACTAACTCAATGGTTTCTACTGCCTAATAAAAGGTTACATGCTCTGTGCTGCCTAATTATTTGGTCATTGCTTTTGTAACATGTAGTCTTGAAATATGACTGAGGACAATCAGTAGGTACACCACACACCACACCATTGTCGCGACAATCCGACATATTTGTGAATTTTCCACCGTGACAACTTTGTCGCATGTAAGTTTTAATAAACAGTAAAATTTTCGAATTGTCACATTTTTACAAAATTATGTCGGACTTTTTGGATTGTCAGCTTTATAAAACAGGGCTCAGATAGGAAGCATCCGGTGAGACAGGAAGCCGACCCCAACATAAAAATGTTAGGCATATGATGAGTGATGAATAGGTTTATAAAATAAAAATAAAATAACTGGTAAATGTATATAATTATTCACTACTATAGCAATACGGAACTATCACATTACAAATATATAAAAATAATGTACAAAATTTATTAAAAAGCACCTATAACATGTTTGTATAAAATAAATTCGTTAATATAATTATTGCTGATTTTTAGGCTTATTTTAGGAGATTCTCTAAATACCTACACCTTTCTACATCTACATCATTAATTTGTAACTTGTTAAAACAGTTTATGTCAAAAATACCATTTGAATATACAAATAATTATATAGTTGTGCATACATTAAGACTTAAACAAAAGATCAAAAGATCGATAAATATTTTGTTTGCTCACTGTACGCTTTTATAGTTTCTAACGTGACGATATATCGTGGACGTCCACATCGCAGCATCACGATAACACAGGGAAGTAAAGAAGACGCTGATAAATTTCCGAGCACGCATATCCCTATATTTGGACGTGGACGTCCACGATAATATCATCACGTAAAAAATTATAAAAGCGAATAATCCGATAAAATACAATATTCAGTGTGCTGGCGTCTATTAAAATTAAAAAAAATATTGCATTTCACATTCAATAAAGTAAACATTTTCAAAATAATCGAGACATAAAACAGTTTTTTCTTATTCAAATTGGAGTTATTTTTATTTGGAAGTAGATGTGTAATCACTGTTTAAATATGCTAATTTAAGTGCAATACAAAATATGACACGTGTACAATACGGTCGATGAATCATGGCCGGTCCGAACTTTGGACGGCTGCGCAATATTTGTTTTTAGGAACCAAATGGTTACATGGGGCGAGTGAGAGAATATGCGCGGAAGTACGGAGACCCTATGTTCTTACCGGCCACGATTCGTCGACCGTATTGTAGGTATATAATATATATTCAGTAACGTCAAAAAACGTCTTGAGGAGAAATAAAGTACAGGTAATATAATTAAAATTACCTACGAAGATATGTAGATAATAATATAAAATAGCACTTAAATAGTACCTTAATTGTTGCGTTTGTATAATTATCACCGTATCAAAATATATATACCACCAAATAAGGTGCATTTCACAAAAGCATTTTCTATAATATTATAAAATAATATTTTACTATTTTATATTTCAAAATAGTATATTATACTGAAACCCTGTAGTATAAAATCACCCGTGCCTTCTTGGGCTTAGATAAAACATCATAAATATATAAAGAGTATATAGCACAAGGAATAAGAAAGGAATGTACAGATATATAAGGAATAAATAAGCTTATTTTCTAAGATATCTACAAATATACTTTGTTTCGCGTTACTTACATAATTCAACCTGATTTTTGTTGTTGTGGTAAAAGAATCGCTTTTTACCCGACGGCGCGAGGCAGCAAGGACAGGGTTATGTTTTTTAAATTAGGTTGTAGGTATATCTTTTACCACCGAACGGAATGTGAGCCAATATTTATACATTATAAGTATATATATTTTTTTGTCTAATACTGATTAATTTACAAAAATAGATGTTTTTTAGAGATCGTTCCATGTGTTAAAAAATAAAATAAATATAATTTAAATATTCCGTCTCCTACATAAAAAAAAATCAATATCTTCCGTATTTTTTTAAAAATTTCGATTAATAACAACATTTAAAATAACAACCATCTAAGTTAGTAATAAACAATACATTTTTCTACTGTAAAAATATTTCGTTTCGTCAGTGTACGTAAAACTATATTATAAATTTATCATCATTGATTAGTCAAATCCTGAAATACCTGGTCAGTTCGGTTATTATCTTCTTGTCGTCGTAACCCGAGTGACTTCAGCTTTGACATTGGCTAGTGTTGATACCACCCAGTCAAAGTAGATAACATATTCGCTAATAAAATAAAATTACTTATAATAGTTTATTTAACTGAGGCGCATAGAATCAAGAAACCTGAAACTTCTATAGTTATGGCGTTTTATGGTGACTGACAATAGCATTCATTGACACACCTACATTTTCTAGCATTTTTTTAATTTAAAAACATAATCAAAGTCGGTTAATGCCCAGAATGTATATCTATCGTGATCTTCAACATGTTCTAATAACGAGAAACCATACATAGTTTATTGTTTGGGTTCCTACGGACAGATGATAGGGAAAGCGCACATAATCAGCTTATAACGTTCCCCCTGCTGGGACACAGGCCTCCTCTCTGTGAGAGGGAGTGGGCCGTAATCCACCACGCGGGCGCGGTGCGGGTTGGTAGATGTCACATGTCTTCGTATTTTTGGTTTTAGGAATGTCGGTTTCCTCACGATGTTTTTCTTCACCGTTTTGAGAGCAGTGGTGATGAAACAATTTACACAAAGTAAAGCGCCTATCTGGGTTCGAACCTACGACCTACAACTCGTAAGTATCGGCCGTTACCACTGGGCCACCCACTGCTCTCGGAAATCAGGCTCAGGGAAAGCGCAGTTACCGCTATTGTCAGGCTAAATCGCGGCAACTATACCAATACATATTCAGACTTTTTATATAAATATCAGTCTACGAAAAAATGTTCACTGGTCAAACTTTGTGCGAATAAATAAATACAGATTTTGCAATTCACGAACGCGAACAATCATTCTAATTCATACCTTATTACAATGACATAAGACTCACATGATTGTTTTTTGCATTATCTATAACTGTAAATGATTCTATAGGCCTCAGACTATGGTATTTAGCGATGAAACTCTTGACATACATTCCGTCTCTTTCTAGCACCTCCCTGTTATAGAGCGCTCAAAAGGTCCCATCGCTAAACATGAGAGCTAAGTGTAGTTTATTCTTGGTCCACCTGTTTCCACTCTCTATCAGATCTAAGGAGTACTATTTCTTCTTCCGAGTCGGTCTCCGAAGGTGGTAGATCTTCTTCATCGAAGTACGGTTTGCGTATGATGTCTGAAAAGTGAAAGGGATACTTACTATTTACGTAAAATTTGTTTTTAATGTTTTATTCAACTGGCCCATAAAATACAGCACCTTAATTGCGTATCACACTATCGATCACAATTTGAATAATTTTGAAGGTTAGAGCTAATCCATTGCTTCATATGTTCGAAAAATTTGCCTGCTCAACAACATAGATAACGCAATGTATGTTGTTGAACTGTCAAAATGAAAGCCATTCCTACTGTTAGTGTGTGACGTAATTACCCCGCTGGTGAAAAATATATGGAGAAAGTTGTTTAGTTTGTTGGTCTGTACAACACCCTTAAATGACCGCGCATTTCTGATACATGCTGTAATTATGTAGTGTATGACGTCCCTGGTAATGTTTTGTATGAAAGTATGCGTTTTAAATTATTGATAGGCCTCAGGTTTGCACACTATCTCACCTGATGGCTCCTCGCAGAGCAGTCTCTTATCGTCGCTCGGGATCTGTGTGAACATGTACTGTCGGCGCGAGTCCTTCGCCCGCTCGCGGCAGCTGAAGCACCACGCTGATACAGTTACTACTGCTACTCCGATCACACCTGGACGGGATCATGATTTCAGCGTTATAACAATGTTTTGTATTTTGCATTGGAATTTAGACTCTTTAACAAGCTTAATAAGGTTTTTACACCACCTGCTGTTCTCTGTTGTCCAATTATATGTCATGCAAACCTAACCTAAGGTACTCGTTAGTCATAATAGCCATGGGGTCTACCCGGGCAATAATATTTTACTGAATTTAATTATAACCCGCTGGTCAATAATGTGATTTCAATTTGGAACTTCAACTATAAAGTCCTATTAAAACTATAAAAATATTCGATAATCAGAATTGCCTTTTATTTATTACCTTGTAGAAGGTGTGAAAAGTAGATTATTCTCTTTGGGGATAAAGCTGTCTTCATCTTGGGTGAGCTTGAATCCAATCAAACTAACGCCCGTGACTTCAGACACTGCGTTATGCCGTTACTGAATAATCTACTATTACATTTCTAATAAAGTTAGCGTGATACAGACCTGCCAACATGACGAACACAAGTCGCGGCATACCCAATACGTAGTCGTCACTCTCCAGTTTGAACAGAATATTCGGAGTCAAGTTCTCTTTGGCGTTTATCTGTAACAAAATATAAATCAAAATAGTTTAGTTTTACTTGTAATGCATAATGATCCGAAACCCCAAAAGTATACACATCGTCCCTATAGATCTTTAGTGTAAAAGTTTTGCAAACTCAGCGCTATGTTTGGAAATCAAGGGGAGAGCCCAGTGACGGATTTACACATTTTCCAAGTATAGACTGTAAAATTTTTGCCGCTCTTACCGCTACAATTGTCAGTTCCTGGTTATTTTTACAATCCAATAATTTCGTTGAAATTGCACATGAAATAGTTTTTGGGTATATTTCTGAGCTAATCAAAGCTCAATCATGTTCGACTAATCCTTGTTCAAATTATTGGACAAATAATTTGCCCAATAGTGGGATATAGGGAAGATTGCATGTAAAAAGAGATTTTAAATTATAATAAAGGTAATTTGAATTGGCCTGCATCAGCGCAGCAAATGGACTATGGCCGTCCCTATTCACAATGTGCATAAAACACAATACAGACAGATACCTCGAAGAGAAAGAACATTTTCACCTCTTGACTTTCATGAAGCTTCCTCCATACCTTTTGATGATGATTTAGCTAGATACTTCAATAATGTATATATTTTACCACGATATGTTTCTGCTTAGTAATGTATGAGCTGACAGAGGCGCTGGCGACCACTTCCTTAGCCTTGTAGTCCAGCGGCAGAGTGAGCACGAAGCGACCAGTAGCGTCGCTCTCGTTCTGAGCTACTATCGGAGACTTGGCGCCGGTTAGTCGGATGTTTACGGAGACGGAGGGCAGAGGGTTGCTGTCTTTGTCCAGTGTTAGACCTGGGGATGACATTTCGAATTTATTTTAACGATTCATTAAGTAATAGTAGACGTACGTTAAGCCGTTGGTCCCGGCTGTCATTCGTGGATCTTTAAGTCGTTACGGGTCGTCAGAAGCCCGAAAATCTGACAACCAGTCTTACCAAGGGGTATCGTATTACCTAATAAGTAGGTTGTGGAGGTCAGATATGCAGTCGCTCCATGTAAAATACTGGTATTCAGCTGCATCCGGTTAGACTGGAAGCCGACCCTAACATAGTTGGGAAAAAGGTATAAGCAGATGATGAGGGATTAAGAGCAGGTATCAACCAAAATAGCCTAACTTCAATATGATTTTTCATGAAATTGATGAGACTTAGGTATAAAATAAAAATAACACAAATAACTACATGATATTTCCAAACTTATTGTGGCACAGAAAGACAAAATAGTAAAATTTTCTTTAATAAAAAACATCACGAAGTTACCTCCAATTTTCACGACTTTTCGATTTGTACTTAATATGCTTATGACTACTAGTATGAAAATTTGATGATTAATTAATTAATATAAAGCGACTTAGATTGTGGAAGCATTTTTTTTTATTACTTTTATTTGTGGTTTTATTACGACGATAAGCTTATAGCACTTACGACGTTCTTAGTTCGTGGAAGAAATCATCTTCCGTCGCACGTTGCGGGAACTTCAAACATTTATGTTTCACAAATCAGTCGCCCCCGCTCTGTTGAGACGAGAGGACTGCGCTCGAATTTTCGGCTGCGCTGCTATATATTTAATTTACGTAAACAATATTTTCGTAATTTATCACTTTGTAGGAAAGACACTGTGAAATAGAAAATATGGCAAAATAACTAAAACCACTCCCGAAACGATTATTAAAAACAATAAGACTTGATAAACTAAACAAATACCGAGGCAAAACTATAAAATAAAAATATTGAAATAATTCAATGTTGATATTTGAAAAGTCAAGATGACATACATTTTATTTGACAGATTTTTGACTGGTATAGTACCACTAGCGCCATTGTTCTGCATTTCGGTTCATTTTCTTGCGGAGAAAATTTGCAACATAGCCAACTAGCGTTCATTTGAAAGTTCGTGCTGGAGATTTTAGACCTTACGGCGATTAACTCAGAATCCAAATTCGTTTTCTTCCACTTTTCTTGACAAACTCCGTATAAGGTTTTAGTAGGTACTATTCCCTAAATCAACTTGAAACTCGAAATTCAGCGTAAAGGGTATATTATTATTGGAGCATACAAAAGAAATATCGGAAATTAAATGCGTAATGAGTTTATTGTGTACAAAAGTACGAAACGGTGTGCACATGCAATATTTCATACAGATAGTGTTCTCATCACTAGCCATCTTTTTATGGTGAGGATGAGTAAAGGTTGTCAAGTGACGGATCAACATGTTTGGGATTGTCGGCTTCGCCGATAAAAGAGTTAAGCTCTAAATGTGTGCTAAGTTCTATAGAGTTGAGAGAAAGTCTAAAGTTCATATTATAACTTGGCAAGTTTTTAAAGCTAAAGTTTCAACAGTTACAAAAGAGGAACCTAATGAACGTTAGACTTTGGAACCCATTTACATAGATGTCATATCGGTAAATCCGACAAACATGTACTTCTTTTGTACCAAACTTGGGCTCGTTTTCCACAAATGTTTTCTGCGCGGATTTTTTCCTACTCGCACTTCGCGCTGGAAAGGCTTTTATGACACATGCCGTTTGACGTTGCATAATACAGTGCAAAATCCACCATACGAATATTATTTTTTACTTGGGTATCACTGTTGCTAATTTATTGACTTTGCACACTGACCTCTATCTTGTATATTACAGGTCAGTGACTTTGCACGATCCTGCAAAGAAAAATCCACGATATACAAATAAAAAACTTTTCTTGGTCAACACTGTTTTTCATCAAGATGTGGTGACGTCCAACTTGTAGGTCCTAAACAAAATTTGATTACATTGGAATTTGAACTTTGTCATGTCAACATTGAGTTTCTAGTTAAAAAAAAAAAATACTAAGACATAATTCTTAGATTCTGAATTCAAACTTAGCGTATAGTAAGTATATGCAAAATAAACAGATGTTTTTACTTACGAATTTTATTTTATTAAAGAATTGCATTGAAAATAAAGGGAATGAACAATGATCATATTTCGTTTAAATATTTTAATTTGAGAAACCATTACGAGAAAATTCAATAGGGTTGCTCATCACTGCGCAACAAATTTTCTAAGATTTTTGATAGATATTTTCAATCATCTTTGTCCTTAATATGACCATTATAACGTCGTCATTCTAAAAAGGCTTGATTAAAATAGCTCAAAGTAAAAAATCATAAGACAAGCGATGTGATTATATTGGCCTATATATCGTTAAAAAAACAAATTTGTTGAGTTTGTTTTCATCATGATTTATGATTAGGAGTATGTAATATAATACTTTGATGAAAGTGCTTTTGCTTTTTAGGGTTCCGTACCTCAAAAGGAAAAATCTAAATCCTTAGATACAGGATTACTTCGTTGTCCATCCGTCTGTCCCTTTTTCTCAGGAATACGTATCAAGTTGAAATTGTTATCAAATAATCTACGGTTTCTTATAGCTGTAAAAATATCAAGCCTCTAATACGCTGACTTAGAAGCTGGAATAAATTGCCATGCATGTCGCGTGTTTTGTAATTTAAATCCTTGGGTGTACCTTATAGGTTTTAATTATTCCCGTTGACCTAGAATAATGAAAATTGGCAAGAAGCAAGGTCTCACAGCATAAATAGGTACAGGAAAATATCCGAAAATCGTTCATATTTAATTTCATTCGGAATCGAAAATGTATAGGCATTCAACTCGGTTTGATCTCTAATAAAAGATTTTTTTTTACAGTATAGTAAAGTTAGTCCTTCAATCCAGAATTGGAAATTCATAGATAGGCTGTATTACTTGTATGTCCGTGAATCAGTTCCCAGCATCGGAACAGATTCAGGGACATACAATAATATTGCCGTATCAAGATATCTACTTGCACAGCCTGCTATCATACTTAGGTACCTACATTGAATAGAGCCGTTTCATCTGATTATTTTGCGTATACTTATTACAGATGATGGAAATTCAAACACAAATATATGATTTATACCGGCCGGTCTAATCCCCTGAGACCCCTCCCCCTCCCCCTCGATCCCCTGCTAGTTCTTCTTCTGTTTTAATCTCTGGCTTACTTGGCCGGGCGAAAAGTTTCTGCTGGCGGGAAGGGATTGTGTTTTGTTTTTGTCGTGTTTGATGAGAGGGGTAGGCAAGGAAGCGCGGGTGAAATTTGATTTTTTTCTGGCTTTATGCCCCCCCTTAAGTAATAGTAGATTATTGAAAAGGCGACGATAGATAGCGTCTGCAAACGTGAAGACAAAAAGATCGAAAATAAAAAATGCTGGTTATTATTTATTTATTTATTTTTTTTTTTTTTTTTTAGTTATCTCCGGCACTTTTTGTCGTAGCTATTATGACAGCCGGGACCAACGAGTTAACATACTTTCCAAGGCCTCCAAGCCTCCGAGGTTCTCAATTTGTAATGAATGGTCACCCATCCACGGACCGACCGCAGCAAGCGTAGCTTAACCTGCGATCGACCCGTGCGGCTGTTATTATTTAGCCACGAGCCCCTCACAGACACGAGCGAGTTACTTATAGACATTACTTATTAGTTAAGATGCACTCACCGGTAACATAAACGACATTAGGGTTGTCGTCTACCTTCACTTCGGTGAACTGTCCTCCTGGTATAGTGTCTGTGTTGAGGCGGCGCAATATGATGTCTTTGCTCTTGAGCACGCCTTCCACAACCGTCCATGTGAGCATCTGGAAGAAGGTAGGTTAAATGTCAGATGCTTTTTACTTCGTGTCGATTTAAAGTTTTTCAGATTTAGTTGACACTAGCTTTTTGCTTTTTGCCAGCGACCACGACCGCGAGGAAGTCGAAAACCCCGCGGGAACGTACTACCGGGATAAAAAGTATCCTATGTGTTAATGTGTGTCAAATTTCATCCAAACCCGTTCAGCCGTTCTTCCGTACGACTGCACTAAATTGGATAATTATTTTTTTGTTGTGTTCGGTATTGCCAGGACAAGTTCTGTATGAAGGAAGATTTAGAAAATTCGAAAAAAAAAATTGCACCTGTGCGAAGCTGGTGCGGGCCGCTAGTTTATAATATTAAGAAGGATAGTAGGATTATCGTCCCGACATGGTGTAGTTATCGTGTTCGTACATACCTGGTCATGATAGTTGTGGCAGCGCACGATAACCTTGTACACTCCCGGCGGCAGCATGACGCGATAGTGAGCTTGATTACGAGTGACTCTGTACTGCCGCTCTACGCCCGTTATTGCGACGATCGCTTCACGCATCGGCATGCCATCTTCGCTCTTTATGAAGCCCACGACACCTGAGAAACGGGTTAATGTGTTTAGAAATATGTTTCATTAAGAATAGTAAGGAAAAATTATATTTTAGAAGGATACGATGGGACAGGGCGATGCGCCTCAAGTGGAGTTGGGCAGGAGGTCTAGTTAGCCGAAAAGATGGCCGATGGAGTAAAGCTGTGTGGTCAAAGTCAGGCCAAAGAAGCTATGGGCCATCCAAAAGCGTGTTGTGTTGATGATATCGTCAAAGTAAGTAGCAGGAAACACCTGGATGAGGGACGCACGGAACCCCAGAACAAAGGGAAGACATTTCATCAAATGGGTGATTCCGGGCTGAAATGATGATGATGAATATTTTAGAAGGGTCAAAGCTTCTATTAATATGGAGCACTTTTAGTTCAAGAGTCGTGATATTTTTTTTTTTTTTGACTGGGTCTTTTACTAAGCGAGTAGTTAATGCCATTTAATGTTATCTTTTAGAAACAGTGTTGTTTTTTTAGTTTCATAGCGTCTCTTAAAGTGTCATTATATAAACTATTTGTCACAAAACTGTTTGTAAGTTGAGTCTGTGTGTACAGACAACAGCACATCAAGCTACAACAATCTGTCAAATTTCTTTAATAGATTTTCAACTTTATCGCTAAAGCATAAGGTTCAAAGTCTGTACGTCCATTTTTTCCAGGAGAAATAAAATTTTGTACCTAAGTACATACTACTGCAAAAATTGGCCATTGAAACAAAGTAACACAAATAAACATAAAACAACACTTACCAGTATTAGCCAGCTCAACAAACTTCATGATCGCTCTCAGATTATTCCTCCAAACCCACGCAATCTCGCTTTCCACCGGCATCTTACAACAACTCAACCCCGCAGAGATCACAGGGGTATTGAACCTCTCACACAGCACATCAATCAAGTCCCCATGCGTCACTCCCGTCCCCTTACATTGATACTTATCGTCCCCACTCCTGCTATCCTGGTACCTCTGAGCGAATTTGTCGTACAAATTCTTCGACAACTCAGGGTAGGTAATATCTTCAGAACCGGAAGAAAGTTCTAGAATGACATCGTATTTTTCTGCTTCTAGCATGTCTGTGAAGGATTTCTCTCTGGTATAATTTGAAAGTGGGTTTAAGTTTTTCTTTGTTAGGTAACTATATAAGCTGTCTCCAAATTCTTCTTCTAAAGGTTCTACGTCACATCTGTCGGTACCATCGTACTGTTTGACCACTTTTTCCGACAGTATATCAATGTTTGGTATGAAATGCAAGACTGCGTTCTGAAGTAGGCGCTTGTGGACAGGCTCTCCGATCGTGTAGGCTGTCCCTATGTGTCGGGCAAAGTTCAGCAGCATCTCTTGACCTAAGGGCTGGGAGCCATAGAAACTGCTGGATATGGCAATGTGGAATTTTGTTTCTTCTGGGGAGCCGACCTAAGAAAGAAATAATTATTTAGGTTAGATAGCTCGGGTGTGAAATATAACTATAGTACACATCACTAAAGCAGTACTAGTGCAATCAAATAACTTTAATTAATTTCCTCGGCATGCTATTGCAACATTATACTGCTGTCTGCTGTGTATTTTGTTCATATAGAAGAGGTGTTATCTAAAGGCTTTATAATCAGAATAAAACGACCATTGCTTAGCTAAGGTTTCCTAAGACAGCGGTGCCGGCAGATAGCGGCCGCAATTTACCGTCAAAGGACGATACTGAAACGTTATTTAAAGTAAATGGTTTTTCCCTAGAGCGCATTTTTTGACACCGTAAAGTCAAACCCCGGTGTCGTCATTTTCATGACGGTCTGTCACTGCGCCCACCGCTGTCGTAGAAAAGGTTTAGTCATTAGGGCGTAGAGAACTAGAAAGCCTCTAGAAAGGAATGCTTGACATGTACTAACCTCTTCAGTCATCTTAAGCTGATGGAAGGTGGACGTCAACATGCTGTCTCCGGCTCTGAACTCGGCGATACTCGGGAACCTGTTCTCCAGTTCCGATAGAGCCGCATACATCTCCAGCCGGGTGTGGTACCGCGTGTTTATAATGTTGTCCAACACGCTGTTGATCAAATGTCGTGTCAAATAATGTGTTTTTTTTTTTGTTTGGATCTTCAACATACGCTACACAATTAAATACGTACTGTTGTTATTAATGTGTAGTTAGTGTAGTTATATTTACAAGAGGTTTTATTCTAAGATAGCTCTGTTACAAGACAGTACCGCGCTGCGTTGCGCCTCGCCAGGTCTGCGCTGGCCCTTACACGAAAGCCACGGTCACACAGCGTTCATAAGTACGATATTTTATTGGGATAATATTGGAATCACATACTTAAAATTATAATTGTGGTTATGTACAGTGGGTTGTTGACGTTTAATCCCCAATTTTTCCGTAAAATATCGTACTGAATACCGCTGTGTATTATACCATACAAGATGAAATGAAATTGGTGCGCCAAATTAAGACATCTAATTCAACGTGTTATATTCAACATGTTAGAAAATTTTACATACGTGCGCGTAGGAAAGCGGTTTGGCGTCGTCGCGCGCCCTTTTTTACGTAATTTTCTGAGCATTAAAGTTTTTAATTGTTATTTTATTTAAGGGTGGGTCGAAGTTGATCTTTACATCTAGTTATGAGTTGAACTGTGTTTAATTTCGAACGTGTGCCAAATAAATATGTATAGTTTGTGGTAATTTTGACTAACAAAATCACAAATATTTGCCAGAAAAAAAATTGTGATCCAGATCGATTTTGAGCATTCAATCTCTGGTTTTAAGCTCTTCCAAAGTTTATGAAATCGATGAAGTAGTAATTAGTAACAACATACAGTTAGTGCAATAAACAACACAGTTGCGTGAAAATAAGTTTATTAATAAAAGGTTATAAGCAATATTAATACAATGTGACATACAAATAAACTAATATTAAAAACTACTGTTAAGGATCAAGCCGTGAGATATTAAGAGTCAAAATAAACAAGAGTAAAAGTAAAGAAAATATTGTCTAAAACTATATTTAAAGCTGCCATCGCAACTTAATCTCAAAAAGACTATAATACTGTTTTAGATCAATAGTAAATTGTTCATAGAAAATACTTGAGTAATACGAGATTTAGAAAGTTGTTATGGTGCCTTTTTTGTTGGACTTCATATTGCTATTACGTTGTTGTTGTTGTTGTGTTGTCGCATATTGTTCGTGTGAACGCACATGGCGCATGGTGCGTTCTTGTGTGTGTGTGTGTGTTTGTTGTGTGTGAGTGAGTTTCATGAGTGTTTCCATGAATTGTAATAACGTTGTTCTTCAAATTATTTTGTAATAAGTATTGCTAATAATAAATATTGATTAAGTATTTAATTTTAGAGAGCACGATATTTTTCATTTCTTTATAATTCATCATTAAAATTTGACTAGGTATTGTCCTTATTAACATTTGACTAATGTAAAGACACCTTAACGACAAAAGTGAGCAATAGAGAGCAATATAGTACTAATACTATCAAAAATAAAGTTAAAACATTATGAGGGTTCCGTTTTGTGGAACCCTAAAAACTATGAAAACCATTTAGAAATCTTTACTTTATATTGTTCAAAAAACTTGTTAAAAATAGAGACCAATTTGAATTTCAAAGCTAAAAATAATTTTATAAACGAAGAATTATAATAATTATAAAAGTAATTCTGATATAATTTTATAAACGACGAATATTAATTAAAAAAGTTACTGAGAAATCATTTAAAAAACGGCAAATATTAATAAAAATATGTCAAATGACGAATTATAATAGTTAATTATTTTTTTTATAAAATATGACGAATAATTATTAAAAAATAATTCTGAAATAATGTTATAAACGACGAAGTATAATTTAAAAAAAATACCGTTAAATCATTTTATAAACGACGAATATTAATTAAAAAAGTTGCTGTGAAATAATTTTATAAACGTCGACGTATAGTGAGTATTAAAAAAGTAACAGAGATTTTCTTAAAATTTTGTACAAGTTTATAGAAAAAAATATATAAGTACACTAAGGATAAAAAGTACACTGTAAATAAGCAAAGTGCATTGCCATCACAACACGGTGCTTAGAAAATAATATAGGGTAGTTCAAAAAGGAATGTCATTAAAAAAGTAAAGCCAAGAGGTTATTCAGCCTAATGCTGGTTCGGTTATCAGGCTTATTTTAAGCCAAAACGTTCTTTATTATGTGTAATATTTATTACTTATTTGAAGTAAGTTTGTCGTAAATTCTAAGATACTGAATTAACTTTTTTATATTTTAGTTATTAAAAATAATGTTTAATGACAGTCCTTATTAAACTACGACTTCGAAACATTTACATTAACGTGCTTAATAAAAAAACATATACAAGTCAAAAACATTGCGTACAAGCGTCGCGAGAAGCGTGTGACAAAGCAAACTGGTGCGTGTTGCCACGTAATAAGGTTGGTATTCGTGCGACTCACCGGAAGTCGTAGGCTGATGACCAGTGTTGCGGGTCGTCCGACATTAAAGTGAAGTTGACGCTGACGGAGCCTTCCGCAGGAACTGTCACTTGTTCGGTTATGCTTTCGTAGCTGGGAACAAAAGGAAAATTTCTATAAAGTAACTATTCGATTGGAGTTGAGTAAAGTTTTGGTGGGGAACATGTTTTTTTTAATTCCTCTGTAATAAGCTCAAGTTTAATGAAAATTCACGACACCAGTTGGCGCCACTTTGACAAGAGGTCTTCCAATATAAAATATATGATGTTGATCATCATTCGTTTCATTCGTTCGTTCATCATTCAGTCACGACTAAAGAAAATATAGGAGCTTTGACACTTGTGACAGGTGTCCGGACCTGACGTCTCAGTGCTGCCATCTAGTAAACGTCATTTTTCAAAAACTTGACGAAAAATAATTTATTTTAGATTGTCAAGTCTGACAACTAATTAAACTTTAGGACCCATTCGTTTATTGATAGATTCCAGTCCCCAGAAATGGATCCAAAGATCACACCAAGTTATAAAAACCACAAATGGTCACAAACTATATTTTGTATAAAAGTACAAAGTTTGCTTAGCATCTTGCCAGCCCGTGTATCTTCGAGGGTCGGAAAACTCTCCCTTTTTCTGACAGGTTTACCTTTTACAATTAACTGCGACATGCCTAATACCTGTTCATTAAACCTTTGTTTTTGGCGGTTCGATTACTGCTGGCGTAAACAACGTATATTATTTTTATCTCACGAAGCGACATGAGCTTTATTTGTGGTTACCAAGTTTACAAACACGCTGTGAATTTGTTCATGAAGACGAGTAGCGTCAGCACATAACACACACATTCCCAGCACGTTTGTATACTTAGTAACCACAAGTAAAGCGCGCGTCGCTTCGTGAGATAAAAATACTGTAGGATTAGATAATTATGCTTACCCCTGTTTGACAGCAGTTATATTGTAAGTGCCAGGCTCCAACAGTCTCCAGTAGTCGCCGTCCTTAGCCGTCTTCACTGAATGGGTGATGCCGTTCACTTTGATGGTGGTATTCGCGAGCGGGTGGCCGATGTGACTGTGGACGAAGCCGTTGACGCCTGTGTGGACCTGCGAACGAATTAGAAGAAGGTTAGGTGGTTTATGTAAATCGGCAGAATTGGAGTGTTGGTATATGCGCGGAGGTTTAAGCATTTTGTAATTAAATAGAGGTAATAGAAATTTATCTGAACAGAGTTTTAAAAAAAATTATAAAGATGGTCGAAGAACTCATGCTCCAAATTTTGGAAAAACATTTGGTCTAGTCGGATAACGAAATCGATTTAAAGACAACCGGATATTCGTTCCTCGAAAAAATTGTTATGTGTTAAATCAATAGAAACTGTTTTGCACAGCGCTTCCGTCGGCTCCAATGCGCTTTGTTCATGTTATCATACTTTAATCACCATCTACGACACTGACAAATGGTGGTCAAAGACCAGAAAGTTACCGCCGTCGACTATTTCTGCTTTGTGCTCGTGAATATAGATATATTTTGTTTTTATTTTTCCTGTTATTAGAATTAATTATCTTTTTGTATGCACGTGTTTCTGTGACAAATAAACCTATTTTTCTTTTCTTTCTATACATTGAATCGCAGTTACTGTTCAATGTACCGCCGACCTGGTAACACGGTGAGACACATGCGGATGACAGAAATCTGGATGTTTTAACACAATTAGGGGGCACCCATATCCAGCAGTTGACAACGATAATAGACTGAGTTGATTGAGTCTGTTATGATCAAGTTTTATTGTTACCTGTTCAATAAACTTCAGCAGCGCCTCCCTGTTGTCCTGCCAGTAGGTGGGCAGGTCGGACGCTGGAGGGAACTTGAAACAGCCCAGTTCTAGAGTTATTTCCATGTCGTTTGTGTTTAGGTAGTTCCAGTCTTGCATGCCGCCAGCGAGGACGTACCTAAAAGTGTTAAAAAGTTGCTTCACTTTAGCTCTCATTTTGTAGGTGATAAAGGTTAGGAAAGACTACACGACTGTGCGAAATATTTCATGAAAGTTTACATACAGTATACAGCTGCAATAAACACTCTTGTTTATTAAAGTAAGACACTTTTGCAATACGGCTTAACAAACGAGCTGATTGGTGGATTACCAAAGTCTAAGTAAACTGCAACCGTCGACAACGTGCCGCTCGTGTATTTAAGTACGATGCTTAAATACAAGAACGGCACGTTGTCGAGAGCTTGCAGCCGCCGACGCGTCGACAGCGACAGCGGCCGTCGGCGGCTGCAGTTGCTTCTGCCGTTGACGCGGGCCGCTCGTGTGTTTGAGCACTTTTCTATAATATTTCAGTTACTAGTCCATAAGCTTATTGAAAGCTGAACTTACGGGCTGAAATTACGAGGATCTCTCTAAGTTATCTATCTACATTAATAATAAAGCTGAAGAGCTTGAATTTGATAGAGTAAAAACAAAAAAAGTCAGAAAGTACGCTAAACGAAAACGAAGTAATAGTGCGGGCAGGCGATGCGGGTCGGGGGAACGAGAAATTTCACGCAGACGAAGTCGCGGACAGAAGCTAGTAATTAGATAAGATTCATGATTATTACCATTTAGCGCCATTAGTGATGCCCTCTGGGAACTTCTCACTGGGTAAGTTCTTGCATGGTTGTCCCAAATGCATTTTTTGATGAGCCTGAATGACACAAAATACATAAATTCAATAAAAATCGCTTCAAAATACTGTTTATACAACGATTTACAAACTTACAAGTTGATATACCCGATTTGCTCTAGCGTGGTAATAGCGGCCATTGCCCTTTCCCTAATATCTCTCCGTAGGAACCGAAACAATAAATTACGTATAGTTTATCGTTATTAGAACATGTTGAGGATCATGATAGATATTGAACCAGGACATTAACGGGTTTTATTTCAGTTCTAGAAATAAATAATGCAAAAAAATGTAGGTGGGTCAATGACCACTACTGCCACGCTAAAGCCGGATTTTGTCCTAAAAGTCCTAGTGAGCTGTGCCGATATTTTTTTTTTTTTTTTTATTGTAACTTGTAGCTTAGATTCTAGATAATAATATATATATTGATATAACATATTGCAGGTAGCTTCCCAAAAATAGTCGAAAATAGAAAAGGCAATTTTCATAACATATAATGTTAATAATACTGTTCCCGCTGCTGGAACACAGGCCACCTCTCTGTGAGAAGAAGTGGACCGTAATCCACTACGTGGGTCCAGTGCGGGTTGATAGATGTCACATATCTTCGAATTTTTGGTTCTAGGACATGCCGGTTTCCTCACGATGTTTTCCGTCATCGTTTTGAGAGCAGTGGTAATGAAATAATTTACACAAAGTAAAGCGCCTGTCTGGGTTCGAACCTACGACCGTAAGTCGTAAATCGCGGCCGTTACCACTACGCTACCACTGCTGACATTTTTATAACAGAAGCTTTTAAATATCCTCGCTGGAATGAGTCGTGCTCGCATGAATACTTACGTCAGAATAAATATGAGCGAGATGCAAGAACACAGGGTTGTCAGGCGTCAAATACTCGAGTCCGCTCCTCATCTTGGGGTTTCCATCGTACGGGTAGTTTGCCACGAGGGCGCCACCGTGCAAGTTCGCTGATAACACGAACGGTTCCGATAGAGACCAGTTCATCACTGCCTGAGTTTCTGGTTCGGGGCTCTTGTTGTCCTGAAAGATAGATAGATTTATTATAATACTAACGACTCGCCCCTGCTTCTCTTGACTAAGCATCGAGTTTCCTTTATTATAAACTAGCGGCCCGCCCCTGCTTCGCACGGGTGCAATTTATTTTTTCGAATTTCCGAAATGATATTTCATTCAAACCTTGTCCTGGCAATACCGAACACAACCTTCCGGAATAAATTCTCTAAATGATGGTGAAAACCGTATCAAAATCCGCTGCGTAGTTTAGAATTAAGAATAACGCGGTCACAGAGAGACACGAAAATCAACTTTAATATTTATAGATATGTATAGATTCTCAACTAACTATGCCAAGTGGTTTCGACTGTATAGAATTTACCATAAGGATAGTTAGAATATTTTTTCTAAAAAAAAATTAAAGTATCCAATGCTATTCGGGTATGTTATTTGCCCGTCGTCATGAAAGAATACTTCTGGCCGCAGGACGTGGTGTTCCATCGCTGCCGCGGACAAGTACCACAGAACTGCACAAGAGTTGGCTAGTGAAGTAGGTACTATTTTATAATAAAAATATTTATGTTTATAATTATATGGGCCTGCGTCGCCTGAAATAAATAAATAGTGTAGCTTTCTATCAGTGAAATAATTTTTGTGATCGGATCAGTATGTTCACAGGTTCGCACGGGCGCGTTATTCCTATAGCGATTTTTATTATGCTCTGCTTACCGCCGTGAGTTGAAAATTCAACAGTTTTTTTTTTTGAGACGCTGCTCAGGTGTGGTCTTTGTTTGATTCTCAACACTCGGTTCAACACCTAGAATTGAAAATCGAGTGCGCGATAAAATCCCGCCGCGATATTTTTACGTCCGTGTCTACGTGGGCTAAATATTACTTAACTGCTTTATAAGTTAAGTAAAAAGTTCTCTAGAAGTACAGTATAGATAAAGCGCTTACCTCTGTCTCGCTGAATTGATCCGGGAAGTTTCTGTTAAGATCGACGTCATGAGCGTTAGCTCTTCCTTTCACACTGCTGTAATCGCCTGAAACAATATTCATATAATAACATAAACATTTCTTGCAGATAGTATTGAAATTCAGTTGGATTTACACTTCTTATTTTCATATAGAATATCTAATCAAAAAAGTCATACAGACAAAAAAAGATTCGGGAATTTGTCCGTGGTACGAGCCCATAGTCAGAAAATCTATTTTACTATAAGAGTTTTACTTTTTTTTTCGAAGATTGCTTAATAATAAGTATAACAAAATGTAAGTATTATTTTCGGCCACAAGTATATATACATTGACTTTTAGAAAAAGATCGGATTTGTAGAGCGTCTCTGTTACTTCAACCTGGGTTGTACTCTTTTTCTAAAGCCCGAAAAATTCGCTGACAAATAAGTACAGAAATATCCACAAACACTTACCAACCGCCGACCTCTCATACCCATCAGGGTTCATACTCGGTAACAGATGTACCCTGGTGCTGTTCAGCATCCTCTGTATCCTCTGGTTGCCGCTCACGTACTCCTGGCATAAGTACTTGGCTAGGAGCAGGAGAAGCTCCCTGCCTATGACCTCGTTACCGTGCATGTTCGCTACGTATTTGAATTCGGGTTTGCCTGTTGGAGAAGGTTGTGGTATTATTTTTTTTAATGTCTCGAAATTTTTAGTGTGTTCTACCCCTGAATATGAACAACTTTCACTATGGAACCAAATCTGAAATCACGAAAAAAAATATCAGCTGTTTAATACAAAAGTTCAATACCTATTACTATTACTAAAAGTATACCTATTACTAAAAGTTCAATACTATATACTAGACCAAAATGTATGAAACAGCTGATTTTTTTTTTGTTATTTTGGATGATGCGCACACGGGAGCGACAACAACACTACTTTTTTTTGTTAAATTTGCGGTTGAGCGGCAACTGGCTAGCCGGCAACTTTTTTGTCGCCGTGCGCGCGCTTGCATTGCAACTAATAGACTGGCGACAGTTGCGTCCAAACCCGCGGACAAAAATGTCTCCCAGCTGTCGCGTCGCTACATGCGCGCACTTTCATACAAACCTGTAGACTTGATTTGAAAGACAAATTAGTTGCGGAGACCAAAGTTGCTTACCCACTTACTGGGTATTGGAGGTCAGATGGACAGTCGCTCCACATAAAACACTGGTATTCAGCTGAATCCGGTTAGATTGGAACCCCTGAATCCAATTTAGTTGGGGAAAGGTAAGGTAAACCCAATGTTGCGATATGACCCCTAAGCAGTTGCGCTTGCGTCGACTATCAAAGATAGTATTATAATACTATCTTTCTTTCTTTCTATCTATTTTTCTTTTCTTCTTGCGCTTTTCGACTTCCGTCTGGTGCCTGCTGATGACGCTAAAACGACTTGTATGTAGTAGTGTGTTTGTATCTTAGACTAAAAGTTTCTAAAAAGACAAATCACTTGCTTGTCTGAAATCAGCCTTAAAACTAAAAGAAAATTAGGCTCACCAGGCTTATGCACTCCAGGTTCATTGGTAACTTCAAGCACATAAAGCTCCCTTCCCTCCACAGACTTGCCGATGCTGCTCAACTTGGTCAGGGCGGGGTACTGCTCGTTCAGCTCCTTGAGGAAGCTCTCCATCTTTACGTAGTCGTGGTGCGCGAAGTCTACTGGGGACATACCGTCGATGTCGTGACGCTCGCGCCTCAAATGCACTGGAGATTTGCCCGGTTAAATAGATTTTAGAATTTGTTAGCGCCATTTTGTTTTTTATTTTTATGTGACCGTATATCTTTTGAGTTACGTGTATTAATGTCTCTGGTCTGTGTGTGCACTTACTTTGTAGCTAGCTACTATGTACACCTTGATATTTTAGTGTTTTAAACGAAACATCTGTGTTTAAATAATATTTCACGGTGAAATTCACAGCAAACAAAATATTTTTAATTCCAACTTCTTACCGTTCGTTAGTAGCATTTTTGTACCTTTGATGTTATTATTGAATTAGTTATTTATATTAAAAAATCTGTGAAACTCTACATCTTTTTATAAACTACAATATGCTTCCTTATACCTTGTTAAATGGTGTTTGGAACTCAAAATGGTATATAAGAAAAAAAAAAAAACCCTATACTCACACCAAACAAAAATTAAAATTTTGATTAGAACAAATTTTATCATGCTTCTGTTTTATACACAGTAGTTTTAAAACAATGTTGCCAAGCACAAAAATGCGTTTTGACTACTAGGAGTTCAGGATTGTGAGGAGGAGGCACTACGTACGGTTTACAAAAGCATGTTTCGAAAAGATACGGGCAAATCAACAGTGCATAACAGAAGAGTATGAAAACATTCACCAAATAAAACAATTGAAATGTAACCACTTCCAAAGAAAAGATTTGTTTACCATCACCAAATAAAATAGTAGAAAAAAAAACAATGAATAAAGAAAGAAAGAAAAATTTCACCAAAGAAAAGGGGAAAATCTAGAATATCGTAGAATGTAGTCAGATTCATTAACCATTTGTTTGTTTGATTTTAATATAAAATTATTTCATTGAAATATTTTAAAAATATTAAAAGATTATATTCAGCAAACTGAGTTCTCTGTTTCGCTTTTTTGTCAACTACAAAAAATATCTCCAAATACTAACACAATTTACAAAAAAAAAGTGTCTATATTCAACAAAAAAAAAAACAACTATAATAAGTACCGTAACTAAAACAAATGCCGCTAAATGAATCAAACTACTTAGAAGGTGTTAATTAAAACAAAGCGTTAGATTACTGTGTACCTGTGACGTTTATTGTTCATATACAACGCCTTCTGGCCATCTATGTACAAACAACTTATTACACATCGTTTGGTAAATGGCTGCAAACTAATGTGAACTTTAACCTAATACAGACTAGGCTTATTTCATACCGACAAAATTATGTAATTATGTCGTACATCTTTTATCGGGTACTGTGTTAAATGTTACAACAAAATACCTTGTGATATATAAGAAATCATTTCATTAATAAAATAATCTTACTAAAATATCCGTGACCCCGGCAAATGACCCCTGCGCTACAGTTCTTTAAGTGCAAGTTGCTCCAAGATGCTATTTTAGAAAATTATAAATAAACAATAACGCTTAATGATATTAAAATATATCCATAAAACTAAAACGCAAAACCGTATGCGTGTGTAAAATAAATGTCGCTATTATTATACGCTGTATATTATAACAGTAAGAACTTTTTTGTTTAATTGTAGTTGAGTTGGTAATACTTACATATATGGTTATAAATATATCTGATATAAATAATATTAGGTAATAGTAGTTGATAGCCACACTATCAAATTAGGTCTAAGCTAAGATCTATAGAGATAGTAAGTAAGAGGTAATAATAAATAAATATATAAAAACAATTTCCAAGACCCGGATATTGAACGAAGGTTCTCTCCAATACTTGGCGATCCCGTGTTTTGATAAGCAGATCACCGAGTCATTATATTATATTTATTTTCATAATTTACATATAAATTAACTCTAGATGCCATTGATTGAGCAGCAACAATAGTTTTGCAACAATTTACCAAACACTAAATAAATAAGAATGTATAAATAAAATTCTCTCAGTTACACTTATAAGAATATACACAACCGACTCCTAATTAATATTTTTTGTAAAACCACAATATTTTTTGAGAAATATTCTAATAATTTAAATAATTTAATTACAATCACTGAGATCAGTTTTTAGAATTTATAATTGCTCAAATAATTTATTAAATTGGCACAGTACTATTCACTAACAGCCTTAATTTTTATTCTTTTCTATAAAATACGCCTAAATACAAAAAGTTTGTAAAGCTAAGAAATGAACTTTTTGAAGAAAAACTATACAAAGCATAAACTTTTAAAATTTCATTTTTATAACCTATTGAGACCAAAATATTTGAGAATCGAAACAATACTTTTGTTTTCAATGCTTACCTAATAATAATACTTTTTCACAGCAAAAACTTTTTTTTCTGCAATAACAGAAAATTTTGAGCAATATAATTTGAAAATAATCTCTCGACAAAACCTTCCTTGATCAACTACATAAAATAATAATAAATAACATGTAAAATATGTCGACATAATGATTATTCACTGGCCGGTCAATAGACCTTTTCGTTTTCATCTTATTCTAAATTCAAATTATTTCAAATTGGGCCTTTTGTGCTTATGGTGATATGTTAAATTAGGGACTACATTAATTTCGACTTTATTGCTTTTTCATTAAGGTTAATATTACCTCACAGAAGCTAAATCCTAGTGCTAAATGTTAATGGTATGGAATTAGGAAGCCCGATGGTAATGAATTGGATGGTTTACATTTACACAACAGCTTTACACATACATGTATTGATGTTTCAACTAAAATTATTTGATCTATCTTTACACTAACTAACCCCCTTACTAATAAACGTATTATATCAGATGAATAGTTACACACCGAGTTTTCTCTTTCAGTCGTCAGTAATTTGACTTTCTAAAGAAGAAGACAAGGCCTTGTGTAACTATACAGATGCTATACAACGTTTATTAGTAAGGAGGTAACAATAAAGAAGAGTTTGTTTGAACGCGCTAATCTTTGGAACTGCAAGTGAAATTTGAAAAAATATCTATGCATTTGATAGCCCAATTTTTAAGGAAGGTTACAGGCTATTTAACATTACTCTACGACGACGACTTCTACAGAGACGAGCAAAAAGAATAAAAGTATTTTTTTTAAATAAAGTTAAAGATATATAAAAAAAAAACCAGTTATTTTTTCGTTTGCAGTGTTGCGGTACAAGGACAAGATAAAAGACCAATAAAATAAAACATTTCATAACGGTGACATTGATATAAATAGGTAGTTAATTATTTGAATTTAAAAAAAAAAGTAGCTCCTAATTTATTCATTTAGTTGAAACATCTTTAGTTAGTCACAAAACTAGCAGACCACATGACATACCCACTACAGTAATAAAACAGAGTAGTATGAATGAACACACTGTCTGGATACAAGACAAGCCAATCAGAGACAAGCTTTATGACGTGACATTAGCGACCGTCCAATGACAGACGTTTCTTTCTACAGTCCATTCAGTTTTATTTTACCTCTGATTTTGCATCACTGTCCAAATCACAGTGATCTTTATTCTCGTCGCAATAAGGTTGCTGTTAGGTAGCCGCTAACAGAGGTAAAATAACTGTAAGCGGAGTTTACTTTCTAAATTCGATGAGAAATACGATAACTGTCACTCTATACGTACTACTCATTGTTCGAAATAAATGATATTACTTATACATTTACTAATTAAGCTATTATCTGGTCGTAAAAGGGCTTTGAAGATCCGTGGCATACCTATCAGTCCGCCATTTTTTTTTTCAATATGGCTGCCACGCATGTAATCTACTTAAGTAAATCGATAGCTGACATCAATGCAAACAGAAAACATAATTGGACCATACCCCGTAAAGTGTCAAGTTTCCGAGATATTAACGATCAAAGTTGATCACATGATATCCATATTCTTCGAACGCCGCGTCGTTTGATGTCAGCTATCGATTTAAATAGGTTTCATGCGAGGCCGCCATTTCGAACAAAAAAAAAAAACATGGTGCGACAGTAGGTAGCTCCACATAGATCCATCCCCTTTAATTAGTAGCTGCATATTGTCCTCTTTTTATTGTTAAAATTGGTTAACCTTAAGAAATAAAGGCGCTTTATTATGTGGCACTGAACGTGATGGCATATTTCTCTATACTAAGGCCGCCGTGCACCACCAGTTAATAAATGCGTTTAATGCTAAAGATATTAAAAATATCATTCTGTCTCTATCATCTTCAAAAGATAGATAGAAACGGTGATATTTTAAATACAGGGTGGCAGGGACATCGACGCGCACCGTACGCGTACCTGTTACCATGTATACCATGGATTCAGTACATGATATGCGTTGATTTGTACCGTCGGTTATTTAAAAAAAAGTGCTGTTCTATATATTTTGGCCGCGTAAGTATTGCATTTTTCTATGAAACAGTAGTTTTTTTTTTATTATCTACGAAAAATGTCTACGCTTGGGTGTATAGACCACGATGGTTACAGTTGGCCCGTCGATTAGTTAGCAGTAAACGTATTTAGTGATTTGTGCTGCAATCGGGCATAAAGTTATTATTAAATTGTTTATCATAACCCCTTATAAGATTTGTCAAAATAGAAGCGTACTTATAGTAATATACAACCATGTAAAGGCTAAGGTAATTCGTATGTTAGGCCGACCATGTTTAAAGCTGCCTTCGGAAATCTTCGGAAACCGATCATTGCCGAAATTAAGTTAGTAAACGAATGCCTTGCTAGACAGTGAATAAAAATCGACTCTACCATAAAAGGTTTCAAGGTTTATTATTGCTTAGCACATTGGACTTGAAAAAGTTCTCGAATGACCCCTTTGAACGTGGTCGAAGCACATAGTTACATGTTAGTGGACATGATAAATTGGCGGTAAAGTACACTGTACAGATGAGATACATAGGTTACATTCGGTAGAATAAAATGCGGTTGATATAAGCTATTATCTACATAGTTAAGTGAACCAACAATGTGCAATGTAAGTCTATCATAAAGATTTCTAAGTGAAAATATTAGCTTTCCAGTTTGGTTATTTAGAGCCTGTGGGCTGTGATGTACGAGAAAGTGGTGGATTACGCGGGAAAGGGGAGATGACCATCTATATTCTATATAATAAAAATTAAATGCTGCTCGTTATGGTAAGCGCATCCCTTGAGAACAGCTGGACCAATTTGGCTATATTTTGTTTTAAAATGTTCGTAGGTAATAGTAGTTTCCCGGAAAATCTTCCGAAAAAAAAAGAACGTCTGTCGGGGCAGAGTTCCAAAAAAAATACAAACGCGTAAGTTGTAAGCGCTCGTGTTAAAACAAAAAAAAATAGTCAAGATAGGTACCCTACTATGGTTGTGATAAACGTACATATTGTTAGTAATAATAAAGGAAACAAATGAAGATTGTGAAAACCAGCAGCTTTCAATTTGACGGTCACCAATAACTTGACATTCAATACGAAAACCATTCGCTAGACAGAGACAGACATACTTCGAACTGACGTTACGACAAAACGTACCTACACATTTTCTCAACTCTTAGCGCGTTTTGCGTGACCAGGACGGAGAATTTTCTTTCTTAAACTTAAAACTGTGTATTTAGTTGCTTTGCGTTTTTTGCATTTCGTGCCCTTTTAACAATTCTAAAAACAAGAACCTCAAAAGGAATTAAAAACTCTGAGACGAATCTAGCAGACTAAAATACCTACGAATGATTCCCTAGTGTAGTTTTTTAAAATGACGTAGACCATTCGGACTGCTAAAAAATGTTTGATCGACGTTGGAGCACTTTCTTCACATTATTAAGCCCACTTTTATTTTTACCAAAATACTACCAATTTTTATGGGTGACCGTTAAATTGTAACCCGCCATTGCTAACCCCCTTAACCTTCAACGGGTACGATACGACACAGACTGGTTAATGAAGGTAAACCCTACCACGGACGAAACACTGGGAGTTTTTTGTACTTCAACGTTCACCGTTAAATTGTAACCCACCATCTCTAATAGTTACAATGTTCTTTTGGCGTGTGGCCAAAATTGGAACTAAACCCGCCATCTTGTTTTTTCAATACCATTTCATAAAAGTTTACCAACAATGCCCATTTGTAAATGTCATTGAAACGCCAAAAGACCCTTGAAGCACTGTAGCCCCTCAAGCTTCAACAAGTACCACAAGCAGTAGATTGACGACCAGCACCGAGGCGTGCGTGAGTGCGGTCACAGCGGAGTTGTCATGGTAACGCAGCTGCGACTTACCGGCTGTCAGCGAGCGCGGGTGACGGTGAACTGTCATGTTGACGACAATTGGGGACGTTTGGTTGGCTGGTACGGTTATTGAGGTGTAGGGTGGGATTGAGTAGCTGGAATAGATAACTTTTAGTTTAGTATGATTCTTCTCTAGAGTCAACTTCGTGTAAAAATGCGCCAGTCTGCAAGTTGCGAGTTTCACTACCCGTTAAATAAAAAACCGCCTTCCGAAATAAGCTGTTTATTTGCACTGAGCTTAGAGGCGTACGCGCACGACACGCAGGTCACGCATCTATATCTATTGCTATCTACTAACGTAACACTGCCTAAGGTGCGCATGAGGTGGAAAGCTAAAGTCACTAAATAATGTAGAGTTTGTGCCAGTGTCTTCATGTATGCGTCGATAAAACCTAGGGGACATCCGTCGGAAGATATACTGCAGCATCGATTTTTGCGAAAACACTTAGTAGTGATGGATGGCGAGCTTTTGTTGCAAAAACTTGACTCGATCAACAAGGGTTCCCGGTTCGGAGCCAGAAAAAAAGAGAGCAGTGCTCGTTCGTACTGTGGCGCCATCTACATCGCCACATGCGAACTACGCATCACACAGTTTACCGCGCAACTAGCATAATTATATATAACGCCCCGACATCAATCATCGGGCAGTAGCTCACCAGACACAACACCATCTGTTCGGCCCTTTTCTGTGAAGGATGAGTGAAGTTTATACCCTGTTCCTCATACCTTTATACTTCTAATAATTAGGAATGCCTTAATTAGATATCAATGTTTATCTTACCCAGAAGCAATAGCAGTGATGTTGTACCGTCCAGGTAGCAACATGCGCCAGAAGTAGCCGTGGTCTGTTGTGCGCACGATGTGATCGTTGCCCTCTACTTTGATTTGAGCATTCTGGAAATATTACAATTGTTCTATTATTAGAATTCATACAAAATAAAAATTAAGTATACGAACAAATACTGGTGTTCAGCTGCAACCGGTTAGACTGGAAGTCAACCTGAACCCCCATGTAATTGGGAAAAGGCTATGTAGGACTTAAGAACATTTTCGAAATGTCTAATAAAAAAAAATATAACTGGATATCTCTGTTTCAATGGAAACTAAAATCGGTCTAATTTGGCTGGAACACTATTTTTCGAAATTGTTCTTTACTAACTTTTTAGACCTTTGTATCCTGCTTATGCGTATGAAGTTTAATTAAAATCGGCTCATTCATTTCGAAAAACAAGGGCTTGAAAGTTTGTATGAAATGCCGTCAGGCGTAAACGCTATTAATGTCGCCAGCAATATACTTATCGCAGATTATGGCTCTTTTCTTTTCCTAATACTTAGACGGGTGCCTAAAGATGCAGGACAGTCGAGGACAGCCCAAAAAGAGGTGACGAGATGACTTGTACGCGTACCGCGATGGCTACATAAAGGATACCTGGAAGGACTTGCACGCTTATTGCGTAACAAACTATCAGTCTCAATCTGAATTATTTTGAAGGATACTGTTAATCCATTGCTTCATATGTTCGAAAAAATTGTCTGCTCAACAACGTAAATAACGCAATGAATGTTGTTGAACTGTCAAAATGAAAGCCATTTCTATTGAAGACCCGCTGGAAAAGCCTTTTCCCAGAGGAATAATGAAACTCTTCTTACCTTGATGGGTTCCCCAGCCTCATCCACCACAACACCAGTGGCGCCAATATGCGACTGCTCAATAAATGATATGAGAGCATCCTTGTTCAGGTGCCAGTACTTCGGGAGTTCTGCCGCAGGAGGGTATTTACAGCAGGACAGTTCGAAAGTCACTTCGAAACAGTTCGAGTGTACGTAGTTGAAGTCTTGCATTCCACCTGGAAATTTAAATATGAGAGATTATTTTTCCCATACAATGAAATGACCGTTATTGTATGAAACGAATAAAAAAGGTTGGTTAATTTTACGCCATTTTATGGATAACTCGTACTTGACCTAAAAAATTTGTATGCCAAAATTGTTTTCATAAAAAAAAAGCTAATGGTTCCTATGACAGCTTCCCGCATCTCTTATGGATTCGGATATTCCCATATTATCAAAGCAAAAAAAAAACAACTGTATACATGCAAATTATTAAACAGGGTCGCTTTTCGTGTCTGTATAACCGTTTAGTTCTTTTAAACTACAGTAGATTTTGATGCAGCTTTACCATCATATAGAGCATTCACTGCGGAAGGTTTTATGTGTACAATAATTAATATGTAACATAGATATAGCAATCTCAATGTTTTGATACAGACGCCAGCACATCAAGCTACCCGAAACTGTCAAATTTACCCAATCAACTTTGAACCTTACGTTTTAGCAATAATGTTGAAAATCTATTAAAGAAATTTGAAAGATTATAGCAGCTTGATGTGCTGGCGTCTGTACATCAGTAGATCAGTACATTGCACGTGCGAAGTAGATCGCTAGTTTTATATAGCTATCAGACTTCAATCACCAACCTAGGTTTTGCACAAATTTAAATGCCTCACATTCCACATACTCGGGCGTCGGATTCACGACCAAAAGGTTGAGCTGAAACTTGAACCGTTGCACTATTGACGCCAACTCTTAACATATTACGATAATATTTAACTTAGGTCGAGGAAATGATAGACACACTAGATGCGCGACTCCTACAATGGTAGCAAACAATTTTTTTTATGCGCTACAGGTAAACAAAGGTCTCTTGCTAAGCACCTCCGAGATTCGTTGGTGGATAGATTAAGTAGGTATAAAGGGTGACGTGGACATCGACGTGTGAGTGTAACCTGTTACCGTGGATACAATGAAATTTACAATAGGATCTCGCTATACAAACTAAAAAAGCACAATTTCAAAGAGAAAGTTGTTAAATTATGATGCGTCTGAGAAACTTATTGAAATAGTAAAACGAAACTTAGACTTTGAATTTTTAAATTATTTTGTAAAGATGTTAATTATGTAAAATTGCTATGTGTAAAATTTTAGCACAAAATAAGGCGGTGATATCTATACGACATCTAAAACGGCCGACCGCCGACTACGCAAGATACGAGCATGTCTCAGTTTGGGAGTCGTAGTTTTAAATTAAAATGCCACTGTATAGACGCCAGCACATCAAGCTACCCGAAACTGTCATATTTTCCCAATCAACTTTGAACCTTACACTTTAGTAAAAAAGTTGAAAATCTATTAAAGAGTTTTGACAGATTTTAGTAACTTGATGTGCTGGCGTCTGTACATTCATCTCACTAAAATAGAAAAAATAAAATAGATTCATTACATGATTCTGAACCTTTCCTTACCTATTACCTATGAACACACCTCACATGTTTGTATCTGCGGCCCAATGCGGCTGCAATAGGCGCTTAGCTTAGTTTTAAGCTACTCACCTTGTACAGAATACCAGTGCGCTCCATTAGTGAGTCCTCCATCAAAGTTCTCTGGTGGACAAGCGTCTCCAGCTCTCATTTCTTCGTTGCGAGACGCGTACACGTTAGCCAAGTGTTTGAACAGCGAGTCGTCAGGAGAACGACTCTCTTCGCAGCACTCCTTGCCGGTACTGAAAGCGTAAAACAGGAATGGTCAACAAAATGTCAAAAGATTAAATAGGGTGATTGCAGAGCAAATATCGAAAATTAAACTTAATACTGCAAAGCAAGAGTGAACAGGCATCTTTTGGGGAAGCTCGTTCCATCATAGACCTCATCTATCGCTTGCCATCGGGCGTGATCGAGGTCAAGAGCAGGCCCATTCCACACTGCTACGTTTCACGCAGCGGTGTGTGGGAAACGGAGCCAAATACCAAGCGCGTGAGTGCGTTTTTATTGAATTTTTATGTAAAAAATCACGCGCGTGGTTGCGTTATCTGCGCCCCGCTGCGTGATGCGGTGCAGTATAAATAAACATGCTTCACGTAAACCAGTCCATAATCACTCAAGGCTGGAAGCTTTCGTACGCCTAACAATGATCTTGTCACATATTGTGGTCTTATGGAAAGGCACACGTAACTTTATGGCCGAAAAATCCACATAAAAATTCAACTAACTGCTAGTACCCAAATTAAAACCCAAATCTGCTACAAATACCCAAAGTAAACTATGACATGGGACATGTGGGACAACTTTACACAGTATGTGTGTATGGCGGCATCTACATCGCCACACGTGAACTACGCATCACACTGACGTTACGCAAAATCCGAGTCCGAGTTTACCGCGCAACTATCATATATGTATATGTCGCAGCCAACTGGTTAAAACCGGTTCCTTCGAAAGGCTACGGGTTCCCCTTGGTTCGTCCGAAATGAGATCCTCCACGTTGACCTCAGAATCCCCACTATTAAGCAGTTCATGAAACGCCTCTCAAAGCGTTTCTTCGATTCCGCCGCCAAACACCGCAACCCTCTGGTTGTCCAGGCCGCCAGTTACTCTCCCTTAAATATTAGTAAGGCTCGCCGCCCAAAGCATGCCCTATCCGACCCCGACGACCCTATAACTCTCCTCCAGGAGAGCAACAAATCAACCAGTACAGTGCACAAAAACAAAAGACCGACATTCCGGCCTCGCCGACGAGGCCCCTCGCGACGTCCCCAAGTAAACTCACCCCCCCGACCCTTGCCCGATGCAGTGCCAGCCCGCGCCGCAGCTGAGCCAGTAGCTTTAAATTCCCGACTGTGACCTCTGAGTTTGTTTCGGCATTTCTTCTCAGAGTAGTCAGATAGGAAATGCCGGTTCCATCAAGCTTAAATAATATAATAGTGATCCAGCCTGTCCCTTCTTGCTGTCCTCTCCAGCGACGCCCTAAGCCGAGGTTCGTACCCCACAGGGGTACCACGGCCCTTAGTGCGTAGTCGCTTAGCATAATGTAGTTAGACTTATGCCCCTGGCTGGAGGCTTTGAGTTTCACTTAAGGCAGCCACAGGATAGTCCGGTTAAGTAGTCACGACCTCTCAAGGTCAACTACGAGATGCCATTAGGAAAAAAAAAAAAACAACTGGTTAAATTAGCCGTTCAGTTAACTGCCTGGCCTTTAGAAGTAGTGCTCGCCTCGCTTTGCTCTCTCGGCTCGCACGCGCATGATCACAGTTCTAACCTAACCTAACCCATTTGGTCGGGGTGCCAAGCCTTAGTTACTGCGACCAATTCGACTCAAGCGTGATTGGTCACAGACTTCCAACCTAAACCTATGGCCGCCGTTTAGTTAAAAGGCTAGGCGTTTAACTGAACGGCTAATTTAACCAGTTGGCTGCGACATAATAATATTATACAACGTCCCGACATCAATCGTAAGGCAGTTGCCTACCAGACACAACACCCGTCTAGTCGGAGGATCCTCCCTTTTCTATGATGATGAGTGAACTTTAAACCCTGTTCCTCATACCTTTATAGATTGCTTCGATGATTACCTACCCACAATGTTTTTTAAAAACTAAAATACACCAACTCTAGAACACCAACCTGGAATCATCATAAGGATAACTTGCAACAACAGCACCTCCATGCAGGTTCCCTGACAACACAAACTGCTTGCTGGTCACCCATCGCATAAGCGCCACGGTCTCAGGCTGCCGTCCACCATACAAGTACTCGTCATCATTCGACTTGTTCTTGTCGAACTGGTCAGGGAAGTCCCTGTTCAGGTCCACGCCTTTGGCGTTGTTTCTGCCTAGGTATTCCTTTAGGGACTCGCAGCTACCCTCCTGTAAATGAAAAACTTAATAGTTAGGTACTATAAATATTAAAATGACTTGCGATGCGATCCCTAATCCTCTACCAAAGCGTACGACAATTTTCTCGTCAGCCGTTCATGTAATTCGTAACGGTCACTACAAGAGGCCTTTGTGTAATCAGGTTGATAGCTACAGACAGAAGCGCTTATGAATACATATTGCAATTATTAATACTGAATATATCATGTGATGCGTCCGCCGAACGTAACTGCTAACTAGGTCCTAGATATGTACTGAACTTGATAATTAAGACGATTAATAAAGTTCAGGTCAATTAATTTACACATCATTGAATTGTAGACTTTATTTTGAATACATTTAAGGTATGTTTTAGGTTTTGTAGTGTTTAAAGTAGGTGGAAAGATTCAGTGTTTATTAGTAGCATTCTATTATCTAAAGTGAAGGCAATGACCTATTGGACATGCAGTTGCAATAATAATTTCCTTGTCCCAGTCAACAAGGTGATTAGACCAACCTCAAGGCAGTGATTCCAGTGTTCCTGTCGAATACGAGGCTTTTAGCCACATAATTTTGTCTATTTTATAATGTGCATCTTATACAATTTATTTTCTTAGAGACAGAAGCAACCGAAATAAATTAGAAATAAAACCGGTCAAGTGCGAGTCGGACTCGCGCACCGAGGGTTCCGTACAAATTTGTAGGTATGTAAATAGTTTATCACGGGTTTTTTTTACGGTCATCGCATTTTTTCCTTTCCTTGTGCTACATGACATTGCTTCTTGCCAAATTTCATGATTCTAGGTCAACGGAAAGTATAGGTTTTGATTCCGGAACATAAGCGCTTGTATTTTTTGATTGCGTTGACTTAGAAGTTTGATTTTTTCACTGCTTCAAGGGATTATAGCCCTGGGTATTTGATATTAATTTCAACTTCATAACTCCACGCGCTCCTGTGAAAAAGGGTCTTGACCGACGACAGACAGACGGACAACGAAGTGGTCTTATAAGGGTTCCGTTTTTCTTTTGAGGTACGGAACCATGAAAAGGTACACAAATTGTATGAAATTATCTGCATAGTAGAATAATCGGAAGTCATTTGCAGGACGCTAAACAGACCATAATATTGACATAATTAACAGGGTGTTGACATCCATACTATATATAATAATTAAAATTCGAAAGTAACTGTATGTTATCTTTTCACGCCTAAACCACTAAACGGATTTTGATAAAATTAGGCAAGGAGATATGGCATCCTGGAGAAGGACATAGGATACTTTTTGTCCCGGTAGCACATTCCCGTGGGATAATTACCGACTTCCACGCGGGCGAAGCCGCGGACAGAAGGTAGTTCTGCTTTTTGTGTTATTTATAACTGTATTTTATGTATAGTTTAGAACCAACAACCTAAGCCAAATAGTGTCATTATGTGGTGTTTAGGTTAACAACGGTTTAGTGCAGTTAGAAAGCATCAAAATAACTGTACATATTTATTTTATTTATACTTCTGTCGGCTTTTCGGCTGTCATTCGTGGATCTTTGACAGTCGTTACGGGTCGTCAGAAACCCGAAAGTCTGACAACCAGTCTTACCAAGGGGTACCATATTACCCAGTAACTGGGTTGTGGAGGTCAGATAGGCAATCGCTGCATGTAAAATACTGGTATTTAGCTGCATCCGGTTTGACTGGAAGCCGACCCCAATAAAGTTGGAAAGAGGATAGGCAGATGACGATTTCTTTCTATTTCTAAGTGCTACTGCTGAGTTCCTCGGTTAAGATTCCCGGGTCTGGGAGTGTTATTAGGTTTTCTAGATGAAATTTATCAGTAGCAGCCCGGACTCTGGATTTGTGCCCGTTTGATCGCAATAGGCTCGCCCCCTATTACATGCGACTTAAACATAACTGGTGAAATGTAGATGTAGGTACTATAAACACACCTCTCCTAAACTTTCAGGGAATATGTGATGCGTGATGTTATGTATGTGGCGAGTATTGAGTATGTTCTTTCTTACTTTTTATCAGTACTATACATTCAATCCCACTTTTACTACGTACGCTTTAAACGAACACACAGAGGGGACAAGGGGGAGAGAGATTCACATTAACCACGCATTTTCAGGGTTCCGTACCTAAAGAATGCCAACGGAACCGTATTACTAAGCCTCCGCTGTCCGTCCGTCCATCCGTCTGTTTGTCAGCGAGCTGTATCCCATGAATCGTAATAGGTAGACAATTAAAATTTTTTAGAGTGTGTGCATTTCTAGCGCCGCTTAACAAAAAATATTAAAATAAACTTAAAAATTAACGGGGGGTGTCCAAACAAGAAACATGTTTTTTCGGGGTTATTTGCCTTGTGATACGGAACCCTTCTTGTGCGAGTCCGAATGGCACTTGGCCGGTTTTATAATTTTAATAATAATCCGATGCTTATCAGTGAAAACAGTACTGTTCAATGCGGCAGTTACTGTTAACGCTTCACGGTAATTTAAGCGCTTATTACACTATTCCATTTGTAGGAAATCGAAAGATGTAATTGAAGTTAGACTGTGATTTAGTGCGATTAGAAGGTCGCGACTGCACTAATTCCTAAATTGTTTACGATTTAGAGCACCGCTACGATCTAGAGCGACTGTTGGCGCTTTGGCAGTGCCCGCTGAAAAAGAAGTTCTACTGCAATTAATAGAAATGTACAGGGAAATGCCCATTCTGTACATTAAAGCTGACCAAAATTACTATACTAGGACTGCGTGATGAGGGTTTTTTAAAGTTATGTTAGACTAGCTTCTGCCCGCGACTTCGTCCGCGTGAAATTTCACCCTCTTAGGAGTGGAATTTCAAAAAACCCTTAGTGGATACCTATATACACTTCACAAAGAACACACTCCAAATTTTATGTCTCTATGACCAGCGGTTTAGGCTGTGCATTGATATAATCAGTCAGACAGGATCACAGGACTTTGAATTTTATATTAGATTATAAAAGTAAACCTAAGTACCTACCTAATAAAAAAAAAACTCAATAACAGAAAATAAAATACCTACCTACCTAAATAAACCTATTTCTGATGATACGTGGCTAAATAATAACAGCCGCACAGGTCGATCGATCAGGTTAAGCTACGCTTGCCGCGGTTGGTCTGTGGATGGGTGACCATCTTTACATATGGAGACCCCTCCGTGCCTCGGAAAGCACGTTAAGCCGTTGGTCCCGGCTGTCATTCGTGGATCTTTGACAGTCGTTACGGGTAGTCAGAAGCCCGAAAGTCTGACAACCAGTCTTACCAAGGGGTATCGTATTACCCAGTAACTGGGTTGTGGAGGTCAGATAGGCAGTCGCTCCATGTAAAATACTGGTATTCAGCTGCATCCGGTTAGACTGGAAGCCAACCCCAACATAGTTGGGAAAAGGCTAGGCAGATGAGGCAGATGATGAACTAATCTAAACTCAATAAATAAGCAAAATCCCTAAAAACTAATATCTATACGAATGACTAATCCTACCTAACAGTTTTATAAAATAACCTACGGTCACTACGTACACTATCAAATATACTACCCATACTTTAAAATTAAAATCTATACTTACTTATAAAAACGACTTATAAAAATAAACCTAAATAAGTCTACCTTAAACTGTACTTAGTAAAAACTAAAAGGAATAAAAAGGTCGCACTGAAAAGCACGTTTTGGAATTGCAAGTAGCAGTTAAAACATACAATTTATAGAATGCTAATATGAACGAACGCTCGCCTATTATTATTATCTTCGTCGTGTACTACGACAAACTAATTATTTGCGGTTGGTACAGTAATCGGGTCTAGGGATCGAACCGCAAAATTAAGTTTGTTTTTTATTGTATATTTTTTTCCGGGATAAAAAGTACTCAGTGTGGTGCCTAGGATATTAAAGAATAATTATACTAAGTGTCATCGTAATCGAACCGGTAGTTTTTGCGTGATGCCTGAACAAACAGACAGACAGACAGATTTTTTTTTAAATCACATTTTTGGGTTCTGTGTCGGTCTAATAACACAACAACTAATACCTATTTTATAAAAAACAACAAAATAAATTCAAATAAACTATTTAAAGACTAAAAGTCGCGCTGATAAGCACGGTTTGTTAATATCAATTATCGTCTGTCAATAAGGTCGAACGCTCTGAACGCATCAACAGCCAAATATTGAATGAAGCTCGCGCTCGGACCTCCCTTACCCTACCGCCGCGACCCGCGTCGAGCGCGGCAACCATTACACAAAAATAATCCTTATGGCATGATTCAGTATTCACGCGCGACGGCGCGATGGCTTATTAGCGTATTTCATGTATAAGTTTGGTGTTTCTATACCGATTACTATGATTCTTTTTTTATTGAATAGGTAATAATATTAACTTCTTTTAATTAGGGATGAGTGAGAGTATTATAAACGTAAGAGTAAACAAATATAATCAGAAAGCTCCGAACTGCTAAGGTATCGGGAGTTACACGTGTTATTGTGAGTCAACCATAAAAGATAGACATATGCTGTAGTAGGATATTTTTTAGATAATTTTATGTAGAACATTTCCGTCATAAATGATTTCTATGTAGCTTTAACCATTAAGGCTGCACACGCGACGGAAGCTTAAAAAATGGAGCAACTTCTCCCGTTTTCCCAACATTTCCTTTCACTGCTCTGCTCCTATTCATTGTAGCGTGATGAAAAGTATACTATAACCTCCCCAGGAGTATGAAGAATAATTGTACCAAGTTTCGTTAAAATCCGTCGAGTAGTTTTTGTTTCTATAAGGAACATACAGACAGACAGACAGACAGACAGACAGACAGACAGACAGACTTTTACTGATTGCATTTTTGGCATCAGTATCGATCACTTATTACCCCCTGATAGTTATTTTGAAAATATATATCATGTACAGAATTGACCTCTCTACAGATTTATTATAAGTATAGATAGATTTTCTTTTTTATTTCGAGAAAAGCCATCGTAATAATATGTTTTTAAATTTTCATCGGCGAGGCCTATATTTGTCAGAAAATTTTAACAATGCGCGCTACGGTGTAGAATATTGCAGTTTTAGGTCAGCGCCATCTCTTGACCGATAGTGGAAGTAATGTAACTTTTGTTGATGATTTCTGAAAAAGTATGCTATTTAGAGAAATCGTTTTATTTTTCCTGTAATCTTTACATAAACTTCTATCACATAGAATAATTTCAGATTTTTTTCTATGCAAACTTCGTAGATAAGGGGTAACGGTATTTTTTTATATTATTTATCAAAATTCGAAAAAAAAAAGAAAAAATGTTTGAGTATGTGCAAACTACGCTCTTTCTTCGTATGATACCCCACATGCCCTAGTAGCCCGACTTCAACATTTTCAGACCCTTTTTCAATGCCTGTAGAAAAAAAAAATAAAAAAAATCTTATTTGAAAAATAGTTGGGCAAGCGTCATCTAAAACTATTCCAAATTTCAAGTTGATAGCACTAGTAGTTCTTGAGATATATATACGGACAGACAGACTGAGTCGCACCATAAGGGTTTCCTTTTTACCATTTTGGTACGGAACCCTAAAAATCGACAACTTGAAAACGACATACTTCAGGGAATATAAAGCCCTATCTTTTGTTTGCTTTGAGAGATGCGGCGCCATCTAATTCTACTTCACGATTGTGGGTCGTCTGTCCGATTTAGAATTCAATTTAGTCTAGTGTGATCACTACCTTCCAACTTCCTAATTAGATTTCTTACAAATTGAATAGTTTAATAAGCGCTTTAGAAACTGCAAATAAACCGCTCCTCGTTGATAATAAACGCCGCATAGAAAATTATTTCAAATTGGTTATGGTTAAATAAAAGGCATTTTTCTTTAAATCAAAATACATGTTTTGTATTAACTGCAATCTTAAAGGAGTGATCGAGGTCAAGACTTCAAGAGCGAGCCCATTCAGCAATAAATAAATAAAATATGACCAAATTAATTTATGGCTTTAAGGCTTGTTGGGCCATTACCACAGTTAACACTGCGCGTGTCCCAAATAAAATATAATTATTTTTCCTTAGCTTACTTAAAGCCAGTAACATTTTAGTTAGGAGATCCAAAATGAAGCCAAGCCTATGACAGGACATGCTGCGGCTGTGGTGAAAGTCTTAGGCCTTAGTAGATGCAGTTAGGCTAAGCTATGATGGTAATTATTTTTAAACATTATAGCTACTTCCACATAGTTATCCTTGGGGCTTTCTCCACTCGCTCCCATCCCCCCAAATATTTATCCTTCAAACCTGGCTGTCCAGACTTCAGCCAGACTGTAAAATGGTCTATAGTACACCCACATTTCGCCAGTCATGTTTTAAGTCCCATGTAACAGGGGGAGAGCCTATTGCTATAAACCGGCCACAAATCCAGACTCCGAGCTGCTACTGAGAAATTCCAGATAGAAACACCGAATAATATTTTGAGCGACCTGGGTATCGAACCCTACTGGGTTCGATACCCAGGTCGCTCAAAGTATCTCTAGCTCTAGTTCTAGTGGTCGCAAACACTACTGCTGAGGATGAGGTACTCTCATCCTCAGCAGTAGTGTTTGCGACCACTAGACCAAAGATGCAGTCAGCCTGTAATGGCCCTGAATTAGACCTACAAATGTCTAATTGCCTATTGCTAATGAGCACCACATGCTCTGCCAGTGAGGCGTGTAGATCAAAAGATAAACAATAAAAATCTATTTTTAACAAAAGGTCATGTTACATTGCTCAGATGAAAAGCATGTGTTCCATGCTTGTTTGGTGTTTGTCATGCTAATTTTACCTATTTGCATATCTGATTTTATGGCTTTGTATTTGTAATCTACCTATCTATCCACCTGGCAATATAATTATTGTTGTTTCGATTCACTTCTTATTTTCATTAAATAATTTCATAAAAATATTTTTTCAAATCCTCAGAAGTTAGGTGCAAAGTAGAAATTTGTCGAATCCTATAGAGAAGAACTGGCAAGAAACTTCATGATAACCCTTTTATAAATTTCATGTTTTGACCTCAGACCAAATAAAATACCAAGACAGAGGGCTGTCAACTGTAAAGTGAAGCCGGTTTCGTAAACATGTGTGCACTTGGTGAGGTGTAGTTTGATTGTAAATGTGCGCGTCGTGTGAGCGTGTAAGCACAGAGCGGAGGTGTAGTTTTGGCATACCTACTTCACTGAATCGTTCTCAGCGCTCTTTCTTGGTTTTTTATTTGGTCTGAGGTTTTGATAAAGCTTCATCCACCTTACCACTCTAAGCCCATGTGGTAGATTACGGGCCACTTCCTTTTACAGAGAGGAGGCCTGGGTCCCAGTAGTGGGAACATTATAGCCTAATTATGTATAATTAAATGTAAAATTTAAGTATTTATTTGTGTACCTACATTAGCAGTAGGTAATACATAACTATTGTCAGCCAATGTTGAATGTATATGTGGTGTTCTTTATTTAAATAAACTAGCTGACTTCTGTTATTCGGGGCGGAGACAAATCCAACAAATCAAAGATCATAAAAATCGGTCCCGCCGTTCTTGAGTTATAAATGATGTAACTAACCCGACTTTGTTTTATTTAAGTATATGGATAGATCTTCAATACCTACTTAAAAAAATATTGGATTATATCTTAAACACTATCAGCACAACTAAAATTGTAAGCTAATCTCGTGAGTTAGTAAATAATGTACATAATAACAAAACAACTTGAACTCAATTACAAGTACATATAAACTCGTCCAAGGGTAAACTGAATTATGGAAGTAATTGAGTTTATTATTAAAAACAACCTATGTACACCACACATAAAAACAATAAAGGATTTGTAGGTATTTTTATTAAAGACCCCTCCCTTGACCGTTGTCAAGTTCCTCGTTGGCCTACTGGTTGCAAGTCCTACTGCTGGGCTTGGGGTCCTGGGTAGGGTGTTATTAGGTCTTTCCATCTGGAACTTCTCACTTTTCAGTAGAGTCTGGATTTGTGCGACGTTGATGGCAATAGCCTCGCTCCCTATTACATGGAACTTAACTGGCTTAATGTGGGTGTACTATAGGTACCTACACCTCTGCTTAACCCTTCGAAGATTAAAGGCGTGATGTTATGTAATAATAAAGGATTTGTAGGTATTTATATTTAGGTTTTCTTTACATCTTGTTTAGAGCAAAAACTATCAGAAAAACTATCTTAGTGTGATTGGAGGAAATGCTTTTTAAAATGCTACATAACCTTGAGTAGGTCCCTTTTGTATTTGTTGCTGTTGTGTTAGAACTTACTGAATGTTATACTTTCTTGTTATGTAAATTCACATTTTTTTGCATGCTGTAGGCATGTAATAATGCAAGGCAAGGAAATCAGATCAGATAACTTTTTAACTTGTAGACTGTTGTATCATACTATTCCAATGTTTAAATTAGTCTCTGTAATTGGTGTAAGTAAAATATTTAACTAAAACGGATTCCAATTATAAGCAAAATATTACATTTTCCTATTGTGTAACATATTTAGAACTGTTTCATGAATTAACCATTGACATGAAGTTAGTAAGCAGAAGCCTTTGTCAAAGGACTTTGTTTAAAAAGAGTGCATTGAACATCAATATTTAAAGAAAAATCATTTTCAGTTGGTATAATATAGAGAAATCTTTTAAAAACATTGTAGAACCAGCAATAAAGGCTTACACATACATACATAAACTCATACTTACACCTACAAAAACTACAGAATGCCACCTGTTACGATATTTACAGACTCCTTTTGCCTCATTTACATTCATACATCTGGTCATACACACACACACATTTTATTAATTTTACAAAATTATAATAACTCTTAAAAGAGCAAACATACAAATTGTGTTATAAACAATATAAGCGGATAACTCTTAATGTTGGTGTTATAAGTAAGTAAATCTCTTTTTTATAGGCTACAGCATAAAAAAAAATCTGCCAATCAACAAGGCCAAAACGCCGAAAAAATCACGTTTCTTGTATGGAGACCCCCTATAATATTTAACTTTATTTAATTTTTATTTGTTCAATATTATATATATATAATATTTTATAGCGGCAATAGAAATACACACTGAAAATTTACAACTGTCTACCTATTATGGTTCATGAGATACAGTCTGCTGACAGGCAGACAGATAGACAGCAGGGGCTTAGTAATAGGGTCCTGTCGGCACCCTTTGGGTTCGAAACCCTAAAAATTACACAAAGAAAATAAATAGGAGAATATTACTATAAACTAGCGGCCCGCCCAAGCTTCGCACGGGTGCAATTTGTTTTTTTTTTATTTCCGAAATTTTCTTTCATACAAACCTTGTTCTGGGCTGAAAATACCAAACACAAAAAAATTAATTATCCAATTTGGTGCAGTCATTCGGAAGTTATGCGCGTACAGACATTTCGGCGACTTTGTAAGGATTAATTATACAAAGAGTATTAAATCTGCCAGTGTAGTTCTAGTTTTAAATTACTTAAAGTGAATTCACAAAGTTTCCTTTAAACTTTTATGATTAATTCACCATCATCATCTGCCTAGCTTTTTCCCAACTATATTGGGGTTGGCTTCCAGTCTAACCGGATGCAGCTGAATACCAGTATTTGTATATTCTTGTACTTGTATGATTCATTGTTATTACAAAATTAATTAGTATTGATTTTATACTGGCAGGGGCATGTAATACAAAATTATAAGGATGTCAGGACAAATTAATATTTTAGAGAGCCAGACTATGTGTGGGGTTTTTCCAGTCAGCTGCAATTTTAGGGAATATTATTACTATGATAAACAGTCACAATACCCTCACATTTGAGAGGATTTGAGTTAAAGTTGAGTAAATATTGAAGATAAATAAAATAAAAAAATATGATGTCATTAGCATAATTGTATTCAAAATTTTATGTTAATTGAAATAGTGACACTCACAAGTTAGTGATGTAAGAGTTCACCAGCTATACACACAAACCTTTTGAAATCTCTCTCTTGTGATAAACTGGTTTCTTATAAGAATATTCATACATTCAAAATTAACAATAATGTTCCTTACCTCACTGCTCTCATATCCATCAGGATTTAACGACGGCATCAAGTGTATATCAGTTGTATTCACCAGCTTCGTGACTCGGTCATCTTTTCCATAGTTGGCCAACAAATATTGGGCCAAGTATATCATCAGCTGGCGGCCAATAGACTCATCACCGTGCATGTTGGCCACATACTTGACCGACGGCCGCTCATAATGCGGCGAGTTAACATCCTCGCTTATTTGCAGCACCAACAATTGCCGTCCTTGGACGGACTTCCCAATAGAATAGGACTTGATCAGATCCGGGTACGTCGCCTCCAGTTCACTAATTAACTTCACCAAATCATCGTATTTTGGATATTTAGGGGCCACAAGGAAATGTTCGTCATTCTCCTCGATAGATCGGGGCACACAGATATCAATAAATAGCGCAACTAACACAAATAAACACGTGTGAACAAGCAACATGTTTGCTCCTCTATAGAGAGCTAGTCATGTGCGCGAGGGTATTTACCGTTTACAGACGATGTAGGAACGTAAACACTACGCTATCGCCGTTGACATGGTAAGCGGCGCGACGTTAAATGTAAATTAATTACAAAAATGATAAGAAGGGCAATAATAGGTATTTGTACGCTTTGACAGCTGACGCATTTCATTATCCGGATGACGGACCAATTGACGGACAGACGCAGAAAGACTGGGTTACCAGACCCATTGGCAATTTTAGCATCATTTGCACCTTTTCATTTAGGCATCTCATAAATAAACCTGAGGGGCAATTCTCGCCCTGCCGGTGCAGCGGGATTGTCCGAAAGGGTTACCGCTGCCCCGGAACATAAAGGGCTAAGGAAGGAACACGGATGGGTTTTAGTCAGTAAGAGTCTGACACTCCCTTCCGCTCCACCCAGAGCGGGAGGGGTCATTGGATGATTTCCCATCCTTAAAAAAAAAAAAAAAAAAGTGGCAATTCTCGTGATTTTAAGAACGTTCACAGTCTGATCTCAGTCTCAACCTGTCAAAAATACCTCTAATTCCCTACATTATTATCATGTTTTTGACATTGATTATCGCTGAGATGAGATTGCGACTAGATTTTCAACGTTCTTAATTACGGAAATTAGCCTTCTGCTCTTGAGACATTTACCTAATCGACCACTCATAAAGTTTGTCACCCAGAGGAGGATAGTTGAAAACTAAATAAGGTTCCAAAATTGTCATGATTTTTAGAATACGGTTATTTTCCTAGAATTTCAAAAGGATAGTAATTATGTAAGTATGTTAAATAATTAGCCATAATTCAAACGAAACATACTCAATGCTCATTTATCTGTCGAAACAAAACCTTTTGACAATATTATTGCTATCCAAAGTTACAAAATTGAAACTTGATCAAATTCAGTATTCCAGGGAAACCCTCAATTGAGGTAACTTATTATAAGTTGGTATCATTATAAGCAGTGTGTCATTTGACGTGTCATATTATGTTGCGTTTTGTTTTACGCAATAAACACATTTCGTATAATTCGGATTAGGTCGCTTCCTGACTTCTGTTCACAATTTTGTATGATGTTGACGTAGAGATTTATAAGTTTTTTTTTTATTTCTACCCCGATGTAAAAGCAAGAGTTCGGTTTTCAACCGCACCTTTACTCCAACAGCTTTGCCTTAGTTGTCGACTAGGGCAAAGCTGCTAGAATTTAGTGACGAAACTTTTTTCTCTGCTAAGTTTTTCATGAGTTCTCTTTTAGCACAACAAATCTCCGCACAAACCAGAAGCAGCATTGAATAATACAATTGATTTTCAATAACTTAGACTGCAAAATTGTAGGAACATCGACACAGAAACAAGTATCTGTCCTTCAGACGTTCTTGCTTTACTTCGCTGATTATAAGGTTTATTATCCACTAGTAATATATATGTCAACGCTACTGTCGTAAAAAATCCTTTGCTTCTGGGAATAAGAGTGCATGCGCCACAAAACATATACTCTCTAACGAGGCATGCGCACAGTCTTGCAGTTTTTGACCAAAAGAATTCCTAGTTCTACATTTTCTGTATATTGTGTGTTTGTGTATCGGAACTAGGTTACAGATGTAGTGAAATGAGGATATTATTATAATAATAAAACAGAAATAAAAATAATGCAGTTTATTATCTCTTTACTTTCTGCCGTTAATAATCTAAAATCATACAACAAGTATTGTGCAAATAAAACAGTAGGTACAAGATAACACAGGAACTTATGCTAACAAATTCACTTACAAATAAACTTTACGTGATGAAAATATAATAATGCTTTATGTATAATCTCAAGGTACTGTATTTCATGCGTATTTTTGGAATATTATGTATTTCTTTGATCATTTCATCAGAATATTATTTGGTAAGGGGGTTTAAAGCCCAAAAAACCCTGTTAAAGCTACCTATGTATTATAGTCGATCTATATGCTATCAGCGGACAATATAGTTTGGCTTTAGAACACGTCGCATCTATATAAATAAAAATGAAATGCTGTTCGTTGATATGCGCAACACTTGATTTGGATAAGTTTTAAATGGAATGAAAAACAGATCCTTTTTAAGGGATTTTTGTATGAATTATTGAAAGCGGACATGTACGTGTCGGGTCAATAAAAATTGCCTAATTACTTGTCTACTATGAAATTCTACAGTATAATGGGAAAAAAGCCATTGATGTAGGATTTAGAATAGAACATTGTTTACTCTTAATATAATAAATACAACATGAACACAATTAAACTCTTGGTTTGTAAACCTCTTTGCTGTCACTTTTTTATTTAAAAATATTATCGCGCTGTTCATCAAAATTGCAAACAAACTGCAATCTTGGAAGATAAAGATTAAAGACGGATTACAGATTATTATCAGTAGATAGATATTGTTATCAATGCAGTTCCATTTGATAAGAATCTAAAAATCCAACATACTTGAGAGAAAACAGGGTATTATGAATTTATGACATCCATCGGTCCATAGTAACAACTAGAACCCCCATCATACTTTTTTGTTTCAAAATATTCGTAATATTCCGAATAAGGGATTTAGGGGAAAAAAATATTAAAAGTTGTCCGGAAAATTCGGGAAAATCTGAGTGCTTTTTTCTATGGGAATTGAAATGACAGAGCAACGTCTGTCGGGTCACATAATAGGTACCTAACAGAAAACACACTTTGCTTGGTACCACGGTGTGGTATTCAGCAATAAACAAATTAACATCAAGGTGTAGCTCATTGTGTAAACTGTCTATAGAAGTTACAAAACAAGAGTCGATACACCACACTACTATTACACATACAGAATTTTTATGTCACGAACCGACACGCGCTTTACTTGTGGTAACTAAATGTACAAACACGCTGTGAATGTGTGCGTGAAGACGATCAGTAGCGTCAGCACATAACACACACACTTCCGACTTCGTTGTCTCGGATGGTACAGAGAGCTGCGCTTACTCACACATTCACAGCGTGTTTATATACTTTGTAAACACCAGTAAAGCGCGTGTCGCTACGTGAGATAAAAAAAACCTATACAAATACATCTCTATACATAACAAACATAAATAATACAATTTTAATGGCAATTACAAGACGTCTAGCAGCTAACAAATACGCTTAAATTCATTTATTTACCCTAAAAACAATAACAACACCCAACACATATGAAATATACAAAAAATATTACATCTGTATACAAAAAATATTATTTAAATGTACAAACATCGACGGTAAATGCATAGAAACTAGTAAGTATGTACATTTTGTTTGTAAAATAAGGCACGTGATGTGTTTTAATTCACGTTCATACTTTATACGATTATTAGGACCTAATATATACATACATAGAATAATATTTGTGCTCAAATTGTGCTGCAATACCGAAATTTTCGGAAATACAGCATGTATCTGGGGTCCAATTCTCTAAGTCCGTCAACATAGATACGAGTCCGTCCGAAAGCAGTTACGATACTTTGGAATAAACCCAACTCTCGAATAATTAATTTTTCGAACGGGCAAAAACATATCGGGAATAAGCACAACTGACAAATCGAGAGAACATGATAGAGATGAGATGAGTTTAGCTCGGGGGCCGAACTAAACTTATATCCGTAGTTGACACGGAATAGGAAACGCCCGTTGCTTCGACCGTAACTACGGATTTGGTGCATAGCGAGTAGACCTCCTGGGCCCAACATCGTATTTGCAAAAAAATAATCGACCCAAATGTATGCGACGGCTGATAATTTTTTCGCGATTACGATTTTGGTCCCATGGAGAAAGTTGTTCAGTTTCATGGCCTGTACCACACCCTTAAATATGACTACACATTTCTGATACATGCTGTATAAGTATAATTCAAAGTAGGAACAAATTGTAGATAAAATACCTCTTTTGACCGTCAAGTCATGTGCGTTTACAAATAGAATCACATAGCAACATCATAACTGCAGCAATTAATACAATTTCTAAGCAGTTCTTACAATAGAGAAACTTAAGCAAAGCTAGTAAATAATGTCTTTAAATGTATTTCGTAGGATAATACTCTTTCAGGTTCCCTTATAAACTTATGTATACATTCTAAACTCCTCAGACTAAGGGTGCGTATGTACATCGGATAATACGTTATGAACGCATACTTTTTTTGACCGTGATCTTTGTGTTGTTGGTCAATTTGTACGCACCCTTATAGTGCAACCTGACCACAAATCTTGGCCCCAAGAATTTAGTAAAGTAGTTGGCGCCAATACGACATTTGATCCAATATTGGGGCCAATATATGTAGGTAAGCGGTTTCCTTTTTACATCACCAAGGCCAGCATTGTAAAAATAGCTAAAGTAATATAATTCCTTATAAACAAGCATTCACATTCTTACAATTATTTACATACAAGAACAACTAAGCTACTAGTATCGTTTCTATGGCAACGCTACAGGACGGCACAGAACAATACTGCAGTTACACAATACTGAACAATGACATCACAATACATATTACAGGGTGACACATCGACGCGCAGCATTTTCCCATTGATTCAGTACAAGATTCTGAACACCCAAAAAAAAAAAAACTGTTCCGTAATTTTTGACTGCGTAGGTATCGCATTTTCTATGAAACAACATTAAAAAAAAATCTAGAATCCATTTCCGAATTCATGGTTACAATTTGCGCGTCGATGTCACTGCCACCCTGTACAGTTGTTACATTTCACGAACGCGAATCATTGCAATTTATACCTTATTACAATGACATAAGAGTCGGAAAATGCACGGACTATATGCATGGTGATATCATATCACATTCCACAAATTCGTAACATATCAACTTATTCTTAGTGTACTCGTAAAAAAGCCAAAGAGAGAAAAGTTACGTACAAAAATACATATATGCCTAAATACAAGAAAAATTCTATAAATCTTCCTATTTATTTACCCAAAAGGCACTATCTATAATATTATGAAAAAGCAGTAGGTACTTTGAATGTTTTTTTTTAAGTTAATAAAAAGAGGTCTAAACTTACATATTTATTAAATACAAAATTCCTTAAAACTTCTCCGTTGTTGCTGTTTGTTCGATAATACTTAGTTTAAAATAATTGATTCGGGTCAACTTCAGTTTAAAAGTTTGTTATTGTTAAATCTAGTGAAATATTTTAGGTCGAAAAATAGACAAATTCCACAACAATATTTTGTAAAGGCTAAATACATTACGCTAAATACAGTCAGGGAAATTTATTGTTTATCAAATTGACTACCGACTTAAATTATCCGTTTATTCAAATTATAAATGTCAGTCTTTGACAGTTGTATAAGGCTCCGTACGCACTGACTGATACTACTAGCGGCTACAGCCTAATGGATAGCACCTACTAGAGCTTAGTGACTTAACATCCTTCTACACACGCTCGCGCAGTGAGGCCGGTTGCGAAAATTCTAGAGTGTTAGTTTCACTTCGCTACTCGCAAAGAGACTCGCTAAGCTCTAGACGCTAAGCAAGCCTGTAACGACACGGGAAATTGACGTAGTGTAGCGATTTTCTAACAATTGATTTCCCTGAATTAACATGGGGCGTATTAATTACATTACAATAACTATTCAATAATTTACTAATAGAAAGCTCCAAAAATAGCAATATTACATAGGTACTACAGAAATAGGCCACAGTGTTCAGTTCAGAAAATACTTAGTTACTGTTGCAAAATCTACTCTATTAGGGAAAAACGTATTCAATACATGGCACAATAGCGTCATTTTCCTTCATACGTTTTGCGAATCGTAAATATTTTTATATAGTTTATAAATATCACCAAGAGAGCAGTAAAGTTTAATTGTTTTAATATTTTATTTTCCGAACCACAAACAGCTCTGCAGGCTGTTTCCAGAAACCTTAACAACTCCTATTATAGTATACGTAAATCCAATAAGGCTGTATTAAAAAGCCAGGCAACTGACTTTCATTAATTTATTTTATTTATTCGATGGGTCATACAAAAAAGCTTGTCTTGTAATTTCAGGCCCATTTGATACCGGAATATTCGTTCTAAAATAACAGTTGCGAACCAGCACCCTTGTTGCGTAAACACACTTTCAATCACAATCTGAATCATTTTGAAGCATATTGCTAATCCATTGCTTCATAAGTTCGAACAATTTGTCTGCTCAACAACGTAAATAACGCAGTGAATGTTTTTGAACTGTCAAAATGAAAGCCATTGCTACTGTCAGAGCGGTTTCGCACCACATCCGATCCGAATCCGTGCGAAATCCAGTGCGAAACCGCTCTTAGTGTGTTACGTAATTACCCAGCCCAGCTGGTGCTGTTTTTCTTAGGACGCTGTTTAGAAATCGTCCGCAAATGCCTTTAATGGCCTCAGTATAACTCCTTCAAAACCATGCCTTACAATAGAAGCCACTTGGTATAAATACAAGAAGCCTGTGATCCACATCAGGTACCTCACAGTAGGTTCAGACTTAGAACGGTGACGTCACTAAAGCTAGTTGCTAGGCTGGAACCTCGCTGTCCAGAAGATGTTGGCGAGTATGCCCGCGAGCATCAGAGAGCAGTACAGTAGGACTGCCGCCCACCACAGACGCTTCTCCCATTTCCTCTTTTCTAGGTTACGGAGAACTCCAATGCCTACAAGGAGACCTGGAAACAGAAAATAAAATGACAATTATAATCATCAATCATCTAACCCGTGAATATCCAATGCCGAATTGCTGACTGCATTTCAATTACAGCAGAATCAGCCTTTAACGTTCCCACTGCTGGGACACAGGCCTCCTCCCGGTGAAAGGGAGAGGGCCGTAATCCACCTCGCGGGCCCAGTGCAGGTTAGGGTAGATGTCACGTCTTCGAATTTTTGGCTCTGGGACATTCCGGTTTCCTCACGATGTTTTCCTTAACCGTTTAAGAGCAGTGGTGATGAATTTTTTGCACAAATTTAAGCGCCTGTCTGGTCGAACCCACGACCACTCGTAAGTTGGGGTCATTGCAACTGGGCCACCACTGCTCTAGCTAACCTTCCATTGACAACAACATACAAATACTGATCACAGAGGCTGTTCAAAAATCACCACCTTTCGCAAATAGATTTGAGATCGCAGTATTCTGTTGTTAGTAACTTAATAGACAATAAATGGTGCTATTTATGACGAATTGTGTTGAATTCAGAGAAACTTGGAACTGTAAGCTGTGGTGGCCAGTGCCTGGAGTCTCGAACCGAAAGTCTCGGGACTCGACACAACTAAATTTACAAAAAGTGCCAGGCCTTCAAAACCCTGTGGTTTTTTTTTAGGTGAATACACATACCAGCAACAGCGCCGGCCAAATGCGCCACGTATCCGATGTTCTGGTCCAGATGGCGCCAGTAGCGGTCGTACACGGCCGTACCGATGTCCACCGAGGCCAGTAACACGAATACCAGCAGCTGAATGATCGCGAACTCCATTTCTGACCAGTTCTGGAATGTACAGGTGGAAATTAATAGGGGGAAAAGCTTTTTAGAACGACGCATGTTGATTGGCAGATCGAAAAGCTCATTTTCTCTCTCTCTATGGATTACTATTGTCATTTCATTTGGCAACTCCGTGGTTCTTATTCAATTATAATACAAGAGATCTAGTTTTTCAGTTTATCCTAACAATTTAATTTTGTCTTTTCATGATGTTTTTGCATAGGAGTTAGGTATAATAGGACCGACCTCTTCACGTTCGCCACTATCGCGGATAACATCTTAAAACAAACATCATTAAATAAATGTAAAGAGTTGAGGCATTTAAAGTTCAAGGTAAGTACTACTAGAGTCTATTCGCAAATATTTTATTTTTGTAAGGTTTTTAAGGTTGAATCCGCTAAGATATTCTTACGCATTTAATATCAAATCATGTCAAATATAATTTCGACGCAAACGTAAACACATTTGAAAATTGAGTAAAAACAAAACAACATCTTCAAAACTTACCATGATAATGGTAGCGACATGAGCAGCGATCAACGCATACACGCCTCCTGAAGCACCCGCTAGGTACACCTTAGGGTCTGTGAGACTGGTAGCTAAGGACCCTGCAGCCACGCCAGCAAGGTACACCAGGGTTACTCGCCACCATCGGTGCACCATCTCTAGGGGTACTCCGAGGAACAGTTGCACGAGGAGGTTGACTAGAAGGTGGACCACGCTGGAACAGATATGGGTAAAGCGATGAGATATTTCAGATAAATTAGTCCTTGCATAAGGGCTTGTTACCAAAATCAATATTTTGGTACTGCGGGGTAATATCGTAACACACTAATAGTAGGAATGGCTTTCATTTTGACAGTTCAACAACATACATTGCATTATTAACGTTGTTGAGCAGACAAATTTTTCGAAAATAATGAAGCAGTGGATTAGCTATATATCCTTCAGAATGATTCAGATTGTTATTTATAGTGTGTTACGCATCATATACTAGGGGGTCTTAAGAATCATAATAATATACTGAATTCATGGCTGCGCTTGCGCGTCGATGTCCCTGCCACTTTGTATGTAGAGTGAAACTTCACGTTGGCGAAGGTAGAGTTCTTGGCGTTCAATAAATATTACCATGACAATACATAATTATAAATAACGCAGTTCTCTTTTACCACAATTCTACATAGTCAAATAAATAAACCCCGCTATTTATTCACAATGCATTTTGCATCTATTATAGGTACAGACGCCAGCACATCAACTTACCCGAAACTGTCAAAATTTCCCAATCAACTTTGAACCTTATACTTTACCGATAAAGTTCAAAATCTATCAAAGAAATTTGACAGATTGTAGTAGGTTGATGTGCTGGCGTCTGTACACAAAAGGGTAAGGTTTGTGCAAATATGTATGTACTTGCAGAATTGTAATAGTTGATTCAAAAAGCGCGTAATGAAGCATTTCCGAGTCTGGGAATTTGATTAATTTACACTCCACATTTCCAGTCTGTTCCTAACAAGTATTAATAACATTATTTTCTTTTCTCGTGGTCTACGACTTATGTGTAAGGTTTTACGCAAATAATTTAAAGTCCGGTTCCAGTCTTACTAGATACACCTGAAGACCAGTAATTTACACGGAGATACTGCCTATCAGAGTGGAGGCCCAGTTGCTAGTGGCCGCGTAGATCGTAGGTTCGAACTCAGTGAGGTGCTTTACTTTGTGTAAATTATTTCATCACCAAAACTGTGAAGGAAAACATCGTGAAGAAACATGTCTTGGAACCAAAAAAATCGAAGACGTGACTGTGACATCTACTAACCCGCACTGGGCCCGCGTGGTGGATTACAGCCCACTCCACACATACACATTCATTCACTGAAGTTATCATCATTAAGGCCAACTCGTGTTCTTAGTTCGTGGCGGATATCTTAGATACGGTTGCACATAATTAACAGGAAGATGCTGCGATGACTGTGCCAATTTTCTTAGCATTATATCATTTATATCCTAGTTATAGTTACATTCTAGAAGATGCATCTATATGGCTGCATGAAGCTTCTCATCATTCATTATCATCGAAGGAACGTCACACCTATAGTAAAGGTGCGCAGTGCTGCACACCCCCACCCTATTTCAAGTTAAACAAATATCAACTTTATTTCAATGACTATTGAGTTAATTTCAGAGTGGCTATTGAAAAAGTTATAAAAAATTTTGAAGTTGTAGCGTATACTGAACTTTATTGTGTAGGAATTAAAGTTATTCTGTCATTAATTCATATTTGTTTAAATTATTGGCAAATAAATCGCGAACGCAGAATCATCATTATTTTCCTGGCATAGTACTCGTATCATCAGCAGTTTCTTGCAGTGCTGATGAACTTATTTACATAAAGTAAAGCGCCTGTCTGGGTTCAAACCCACGACCTTACAACTCGTAAGTCCGCGCCGTCATCACCATTTTCTTGGACCTACCCCAATTTATTTGGGGTCCGTGCAGTACATCTTTTCTCTCCATACAACTTTTTTGCTGTCATCACAGAATTCACTTCCTCCTTAACCATATCATCTCACAAAATCCATCAATCTTTTTTTTGATGCCATTAATTATAAGTTAGTTTCATCCTAGATGGGTTTTTAATAATCAAGAGAACCATAATTATTATAAGTTATTACGCTTCTTTCTCCACTGACAGAAGGCAATAAGGTGAATTCCCTAAAAAAGGGTTGTACTGTAACACGGCATTGTTTCAACGTAAGCAGGGATGGACGACCCTTAATATACTAACTTAAATTATTTAAAAAAAAATAACTCACCCAACATGCACCAGCATATAAGTAATAAACCTCCATGCCTCCTGCCTCTTATGTGGGTTGTAGATGAACAGCTTGGCGATAGTTCCATTGGCCTGGGTGTGGCCTTCAGCGGCATCGTAGCAAAACAGTACGATCTCCACCAAGGAGATGAGGATCATGCAGACAGCGGGTGGCCAGCAGCTGTACTCTTCTTCGTAAGTCCCGTCTACCGAGCACCGGAAGTATGATTTGCTATGGGCGACTGGATAACGCAACAAACATGGGGCGGGGCGGGAGACAGGGTACAGTCGGAAAAGTAGGATTTTTTTATTTATTATTTGCGTTGACAGGAATCCGGAAAGAAATTGTGTTGATATCATTATCAATACAGAAAAAATGTGTCATTTAAAATTATTAGTCATAATTATCCCCGATATCAAAGTGATTCATTCATATAACATTATTGAATGAACGAATGCACAAAACCAATTCATTTTCGAGTTATAAATAGTTTTTAACAATGATGTGGCGACAATAGACCAGAAATAGAGCACGCAACGGTCGAGTGACAGCCATTACATATTGCGACGGCAACGGGATGCATTAACCAATCATTTTCGAGTTATAAATAGTTTTTAACAATGATGTGGCGACAATAGACCAGAAATAGAGCACGCAACGGTCGAGTGACAGCCATTACATATTGCGACGGCAACGGGATGCATTAACCAATTAAGCAAACGTGTTACGTTAAAGGGCAATTTGTTTTTAATTAAACGGTCAACAGTTTTGGACATTTTTCGTTTGATTTGCAAAAAAGACCGTTACAAAAATAAATGGAGTAGGGTGTTTGGAATAACGGTTTGGTAGTTTTCGGGACGGGAAAGACAAACAAATAACAAAAAAGGAAAGGGAAAACATAAAAAAAGTATTGTGTTAGTAAATTGCATTCAAACTTATTACTATATTATTGACTGAGCATAAAAGCAGAACCAAGAAAGCTATGACACAGATTTTAAATTAAGAATTGGAAAAAAAAGAGGTTAGAATCTCTTCTGGCATCTTATTGTAAACAAACATTCATATTTTGTGACGTAAACATTTTTTTCTCTGTTATCATAGCAATCATAGCATCGTTCCCGTACAAAGCAATTAATCGATGACTATTAATTGAGAACATATGCGCAATAAGCCATTAAATATAATCCCTTAACCTTGGTAGACACAAACATGCAATGGTGATGGTGCAATGTAGAACATAGAATACATGATCTGGGCGCCGATAAAGACCAAGGGCGCCAGAATGAATAGAATCCTTGTCTATATGGGCGCTAATGCGAAAAATATACAAGCCACTGAACTGATTATGAAGGCGATAATTGCTAGATTATACTGAAATACATATTTAGAACATATTATGTTTCTTTCTGTACGTTATGCGTTGGTAACAAGAAGAAAATCAACCGTTTTGAACGAAGAAATTATTTAAGAAAATACGTTTTCAAACTAAGCCGGTTTTTCTACATCGTAATAAAAAATAGATAAATGTGCAGCTCGAAGTATACGGGTTTACAGTATATTACTACTGTTATTATATTAGTTGGTAACATACCAAAGTACTCAACAATCTGTTTTATGTACTTCAACGTCCTATCCCACGAATATTTACACACACTGAGCCTGTTCTTCTGTTCACTCAAAACTTCATAACTACACCTATCCTGTGTCTTTTTACACATTCTGTGCCACATTCTTGAGTACCCCACTAACACCGAAGCTTGCTCGACTGATAGTCCAAACGTCTACATAATTAAAACTGCATTTAAAAAATAATTAAACAACTTCTTTTTTGTTTACTTCTAACGAGGTCTTAATACACGGAAACACTTTGTACACTTCACCTTGGTATCCCCGGCTTCCCCTTCATTTTGTTCACATATTTTTGGTTTGTCTAAAGAGTTTTCTCAATCGACCTCTCGAGTCTCGTTACATTTTTAAAAGAGAACTCGTGAGGTCTCACTTCGCAGTAAAGGCGTGCACCTGAATGCGATGTGTATGACATACTATGGAAAAACCTTCAGAGTTGAGCGTGGACCACGCTATGCATTGGTGAACTGTGACGTAACATTCGAATGGACCACTAACTTTGGCTCTAACGATTGGACACTGGCTGGAATTGTATGATTTGAGACATTTCCATAATGACAGACTACTCTGAATAGGTCCAATTTAGGATCACAAATTGAGTACCATTCGCTAGAATGTTGACAAAACTTCCTGAATGAAGTTTTTTTTCTCCTTGAGAGCGCATGGATGAACAATAAGCATAATTTGAATAACTGTGTAATTAATTAAACATTTAGAAGAAATAAAAAACGTTTATTTGCGGTGAACATGACATGCCGGCTGTCGCTGAAAATGGCGCCGACGTAATGACGACACCCGGTGCAACAAACAATTATTAGGATACTGTTTTTTTTTAATTAAAATAAAGGACAATGGCTTTTAAATAATGGGCCAAGTACCTAAAAAAAAATTGACTGTAGCATCATGAACGATGTTTATCTTTTATATTAAAGAGGCTCAATTATTTAAAAAAGTGCATCATTACAAGCACAAAAAGTTCTTTAAAGTTCAAAAATTTCAAAAAAAATTCTTCCTTAGCAGGTCAATAAGTTTTGAGAGGATACGTTAAATAATTCCCTTTAATAAATCAATTTAATTTCTTAACTTATCTTTTTTCTCCAAGTGAATTCAGACATGCTGTTTTAGTACTCATTCAAATAAAACTACTCCATGAGGACAACAAAAATCAACATCTAGTCGGACTTTTAATTAGCTGCAGTAAAATGACAGCATGTGTTACTTAAATGACTGAAATTGGCGTCTTTTTGTTTTTTCGCGGCGATCAATCTTGATTTTCTAGTACAGAATAGTGTACGAAAATTATTTCACATGTGTAACTCTAAACACAGTCCGAAATAAGTTATTAAGAAGTGTCATTTTACTGCAGCTAATTAAAAGTCGGAGTATAGTTCACAATGCTACAATTGTCTTTTTGTCTGGGTACGCTCTTGTCCATTCTCCTTTTAATATAATTGCCTACCATGGGAACTCAACATGAGAAAACAATTACCTAACTATATGTATACGCAAGAGCCAAAATAGACGCATGATTATTTTTTAAACAGAGACCTTTGACCATCAGGAAAATTACATAAAACTCCCTGTCTTGAATACCCTTCAGCCTAACAAGCTAAGTGGATATTTTTATACCCTACGAGATATGATAATCTCTTCAATTGTGTGTGTCATACAATTTTCCTGTTAACAACGAAATGAATGGTCATATTTCTCTGTGACATTGTCATCTTTGTAGCAGAAGTACTTCAGTTTAATGACCCGATTTGAGTGATTGTCTATTTGTTGCGGTTTTCTATCCATTCATTATTATAACAAGAGTAATTAAACTTTGCCTGCTATAAATAAAAAATAGTCAGTATATGAATTAACATACACATCACGGCTGTAATACACGAAAGATTAGGCAGAGATGTACCTATAGTAGAACCACATTTCGCCAGTTATGTTTAAGTCCCATGTAATAGGGCGAGCCCATTGCCATCAAATGGACACAAATCTAGCCTCCGGGCTGCTACCGAGAAATTCCTGTTAGACAAACCTAATAACTTTTTCCGACCTGGCAATCGAACCCAGGACCTCATGCTCAGCAGTAGTGCTTGCGATCGCTTCTTGACCAATGCAGAAAAAAAAGGCAGTCAGTATAATATTAATTAATTACATTTATAGATTACTAGCTGCGCCCCGCGGTTTCACCCGCATAAGCGTTGATCTCGTGGGAATATCGGAATAAAAAGTAGCCTATATCCAGGGTGTCAGGTACCTCCATACAAAATTTTATCAAAATTGGGTCAGCCGTTTGAGCGTGAAGAAGTAACAAACATATAAACACACACACTCACAAACTTTGGCCTTTATAATATTAGTGTGATAGTGACTAGTACTTGTGAAACTAAGTTTTAAGTTTTTGGGTTATCAATTAACTATCTTATGACTAAGTACCCGGCTATAATACAAAATATATCAAACTGATAGCAAAGATAAGCCAAAGTAGATACTTGATATGATATTTAAACTGATAGTAACATTATAATAGTTAGTAGTCCATAATGGACAACTCTTAGTATGAAACAAAAACTAATAAATATAACTTATTAAAGGTTATCGTTCATTGTAAAAAAAAAAAATGTTGCAAATTTAAAACATCGTCGGAGAACACAGTAAACAAAGTAAAAAAAAAAAAAAACTAACGTAGTTACCATCAGTATGAAACAAAAATACTTTATAAATGACAAATTAAAAAATTACACTGATATTAAGATACTTTAATACGTTATAATAATGAAGGCTACTTCTTTCATAATTTGTTTGGAATTTGGATCAGTGAAATCAGTAAGGTTGTTTTAGTTACAAGTTTTTTCTAGTAAGGTTTTTCTAGTTCAAGGTTTTTTAGTTCAACTCATTGAACCTAACTGTTCAATAGGTGACACTATAAAAAAAGAAACATAATATATTGCAGTCTGACAACACTTTGCTAGACAAATTTGTAAGGCGAATCCTATGTAGTACAAATTGAAATAATCTTAGGTATTTTAATAGACATAATTTATTTATTTTAAAACACTACTATCATAACAGGCTTACGTAATATAATAGTGTACATACGAGTATATGTATAATAATAAATCACACTAATATTACAAAGGCAAAAGTTTGTGAATGTGTGTTTATTATGTTTGTTACTTCTTCACGCTCAAACGGCTGGACTAATTTTGATAAAATTTTGTATGGAGGTAGCTGACACCCTGGATTAACATATAGGCTACTTTTTATCCCGATATTCCTACGGAATCGACATTCATGCGGGTGAAACCGCGGGGCGCAGCTAGTAAATAATAATTTGCTGAGGGTTAGACAGACTAAGGGTGACCCACATTTCAGCCTGAGAAGTTCCAGATTGAAAAATCCAACAGCACTTTGCTCGATCTAGGAAACTAACCCAAGACCTCATGGTCAGCACTAGCGCTTGTCACCACTCGACCATCGAGGCAGTCTCTGCCTAACTCTTTGGAATCCCCAAAGGGTTATTTTATAAATTACTGATACTAGTCACACTTAATTTTTATCTTTGTTTGTCATAGGTGTGTAAGAAAGTAGGTAAGCACACGGGCGTTTTTCCCGTGGCGATTTTTTTTCGCGCACTGGATTTTCAACGCTGTGGCTTAGCTCCGAAAGTTTAAAATCCAACAGTGTGTTTTTTTGACGCGCTGACATGCGCTCTATTGGATTCTCAACGCTAGGCTCAACACCGAGCTGAAAATACAGTGCGCGATAAAATCACGCCGCGATATTTTTACGTCCTTGCGAACGTAGGCTTATAGAAGGTAGGGTTAGTCATCAAATCATAATTAATTTAAAAATACCCTGTGGTGTACTTTTCAAATAAATTCAAATACAAATGCTTTGGGAAATCCCAAAGCAAATAATACTTTTGGTTCATCATTTTTATTAGTCACGTGTTATTTGTTAATGGTACCGAACTTAAATTTAGTTTAGTTTGTGAACAGGGAATCCTTGTTCAAAAACTTAAAAAAAAAAAAAAAAAAAATATCAGCGCCTGACACTCCTCCATACAAGTTTAGACATGCCTACTAAAATTATGTCAATTTACGTCAGGCGCTGATTAATTTGACAGGACTAAACTGAGTTTTGATGGATGGACTGTGTGAAAGATGATGGCGAGACAGGGGGACTACCGAGATGACAACTAATAGAGAAGTATAAAAGAAAAAGAAAGACGTTGCGCCGACCCCAAATAAATTGGCATAAGAGCGAGAGAATACTGACCTGACCTGGGAATCGACACCAGGAGGCCTACCATGATCTATTTAAAAACGATTCAAAAGCAAGACATTTCAGTTTAGGTTCTTAAACTGCATCGTTCACAGTCGTACCATGACGTCCAATACGCTCAGCGGAATTTGGATCGTTGAAAGTGAATGAGCTTTAAGAGCTAGTGGTAGGTATCCAGATGGCACGGCCTAAATTGAATCGTTAAACTGACGTCATGGTACGAATTAGCAGAACAGTTCAGTTTAGGTCCTAAAGTGGATCGCGTTAAGAGCTCCTGGTAGGTATGCAGGGCCTAATGCTCAGCAGTAGCGCGTGCGACCGGCAGCCAATCATTAAAGTTATAATTTAAAAAAATTTGCAGTTTGACTTTATCGTTGCTACCAAATTCCTATTTGAAATTACATTTGACATGACATGAGCTGCAAAAATGTACTTCTCTGTGCCAAAATAAGACCTACATTGTTCATAATTGTCTTTTGTTTTATAATATTAATCGTCTGCTGCGAAGTTGCGAAATGAAATTACGTAGATTGATAGCCAGCCGTGGAATTACGTAGATTGATAGCCAGCCGTGGAATTCATTCACAGTAATAGTAATAGACTGAACAATGTAATGTCCTACTTCATTTTCCCTTCCTGTATTTATTTAAGAGCCAGCCAATTTTTGAAGTGATAACTTCTTCAATGCTCCTGCAGTTAAAATACACACAGCAGCAGCAGTGCAGTGCCTGCAGTTAATTACACGGTACCTACCCAAATTCATAATAACAATTTTTTTTTTTTTAAATTTTGTCTGTCCGTCTGTTTTGTTTGTTTCGGTTCTCCGACACGGTTGGACCGATTTTGATGAAATGTGGTATTTGGTACTTTGAACCCTGGGGAAGAACATAGGCTTTTATCGACATACAACGCAGGCGAAGCATCGGGCGGAAGAAACTAAGTAGCATTCAGAATAATGTAACGCTGAGCCTCAATTTTCACATCTATCATCATAAATTATTCTGCAATTAAGGGCGATTACGATATATATTATGATTGATCGATAAAACAATAAATATTAAATTATGTAAGTGTGTCTGTTATTTAGTTATCAGGAAAGTTACGTATTGTGTGCGAAGTAATACATTGGATTTCTGAGCTAACTACAACAATAAAAATACCCAAGATACTTGCTCCGTGACTACAGGCGAATACAATTACAGTAACTACCCGTCTTTAATATGACACTTCAACTTTTAGAAAGAGACACAGCAGCCTAAGTGTGTAACACACTTTCGTTCACAATCTGATTGATTTTGATGGATATTGCTAATCCATTGCTTCATATGTTAGAAAAAATTGTCTGCTCAACAACGTAAATAACGCAATGTATGTTTTTGAACTGTCAAAATTAAAACCATTGCTACTGATAGTGTGTTACGCAATTATCCCGCTGTAAGCCCATGTTCGCACGGACGTAAAAATATTGCGGTGAGATCGCGCACTGGATTTTTAACTCTCGGTGTTGAGCCGAGCATTGAGAATCCAACAGAGCGCATCCCAGGGCGTCAAAAAACATACGGTTGGATTTTCAGCAGCGCGTTGAAAATCCAGTGCGCGAAGAAAAATGGCCCGTGTGAACGGGCTTATTAGAGTGACTGAGACGGCGTGGGCTGTCTAGAAAGCCGAACTTTTTCGAAAAATCGATGTGCTTTATTAAAGGCCATGTACTCGTACATTTGTTATTTTACAACTAAAACTCATTTACCTACGCCTTCGTGGTTCGGTTTCAGTTTGCACAGAAGTTGTTTTCAGACGAAGATCCGTATGAGTCGCTTTGTTACGACTATAAGTAGGTGAATGATATGTTGAGACACCTTTTACGTGGAATATCTGATCACCAATTGAGAGCCGACGATGTGTCTCCTTCCCTATGAGAGATACATAACATAACATCAATCAATCTGCCTAGCCTTTTTCCAACTATTTTAGGTCGGCTTCCTGTCTAACCGGATACATCTGAATATTCTGAATACCAGTATTCTACATAAAGCGAGAGGCTATTTGAACCGCAGAACCTGCTGGCACTCAGGCCTCTTCTCTATGAGAAGGAATGGGCCGTGATCTATCACGCGGGCCCAGTGTGAATTGGTAGATGTCTCATGTCTTCTATTTTTTGGTTCTAGGGCATACTGGCTTCCATACGATTTTTTGCCTTCACCGTTTTAAGAGCAGAGATAACTTACATAACACGGGAAACCCATACTTATTGTTTTTTTTTTTGGCGCCAGACTTATCGATCTAATTCAATTGACGGCACTTACAGGCGCCGATGTGGACCGTAGTGATAATAATATGACTTGCGAGTACTACAATCAATTTTGATGTGATAAACTATAAACTGTCACATTGAGGATTCCTTAGCGTCCTGAATTCCTGATTCATTAGATAACTATACCCGAGGCGCTTTCGCGGTCTGGTAGGTAATTGAAAAATATATTATGTATAACTTTCAATAAAGGATGACATTAATGAGTTCATTGTCGATTTGACCCCAACTCACCCACACACGGCAGTGGGCAATGAGCTTATAATTATGTGGACAATATGTCTTACTAAATCTGCACCCTAATTGTGTTAGCACACTTTCAATTGCAATTTGAATAATTTTGAAGGATAAGTATTGCTAAATCATTGCTTCATATGTTCGAAAATATTGTCTGCTCAACAATGTTAATAACGCAATGAATTTTGTTGAACTATCGAAGTAAAAGCCAATGCTACTGTTAGTGTTTCGTGAAAATCTTCCATGAATTTTACAAACAATATTATGTTACCTACATAAGTTCCTACGCATTTTTCAAAAACTTCAGCGTTACTAAAATATTGTTATTTTCATAAATAAACGTTATGTATCGGTATTATTTCTAGGTAGGGTGTGGTGACTAACCATCGAACAAGGTCGAGATAACACTGATGGGATAAGATAGGGATTGGACTGCACTTTTTATCAGGAGATTATAATAATAATATATCGTTTATCAAAAATTCGATATTTTGACGGATACAATAATGAATTTGGTAGAAAACTGCAATTTTGTATTCTGACGTCATAATTATGGAGTGTTAACCCAAAGAAGAACCCAGCGAAGGGTTTAATCTTATTGATAACAACCGACAAACTTCAGTGTATCTAAACCCCAGTTTAACTTATCTGATTATGATTGATTTTTTAATACTAGGAAATAAACGTACCTTCAACTTATTGCACACAAAGCGTATACAGGTGTCCGAAAAATACTAAGTAAACTCACCAAGCGTAAACAAGGCGTTGCGAAATTTAAATTCTTTACAGTAATTAATTACATTGATTGACGTTTTTTTTTCATAACAGACTGAAAAAGCGCAACCGATCGATATTCTACGTCTATTATTACACCAACAAGTTTTTTTGTGGCATCAGTTTTATTGCTCAAAGAGACAAGAGACCTCTCTCTTGTCGAGAGGAAGTCCAAAGAAAAGATGGATGAAAGAGGAGAAGGTGAATGATAGCGTGACGGTTAGCAGGGGATAATACAAGAAGAAAACATGTTGCGCGGACCCCAAGTAACATGAGACCAGCATAGCTATTCACAACCACTGTATACGCATCCGTACAATATCGAAAATCAATCAATGTTATCGTGGGAGTTCCTCTAAACGCTGTTCACAAGTCCAAAACCCGAAAATTTTGTCAGTATTAATTAAATAGACTACCGCTATTCTTCCGACAGCTGTTTTCTGCCCCGGCAAGGCAAATCAGGTTATCGAAATGTGTAATTTTCGATACGACAGCCTGTCGGATGATTGTGAATATCTATGAAGGACAGGAAGACGATGATGAGTTTTATTGCTGAAAAGTACATTTTGTAACCGAAAACATTCTGTATACATAATAATATACTCCCTTACTAATAAACTTATTCTATCAGATGAATAGTTACACAACGATTTCTCTCTTTCAGTCGTCAGTAATTTGACTTTCGAAAGAAGAAGACAAAGCGTTGTGTTAGTTGTGTAACTATACAGACGCTATACAACGTTTATTAGTAAGCGGGATATTATATTGGGGATATATAAAAGCTATCAACGTGATATGTAAAGATATGCCGAGTAAAAATATAAATACTACGATAGGAGACTCGAATAAGTCAAGGGCAGATTATACACGAGTAAAAATATACGCGTAGGTAGCTTAGTTTTTAGAGTCGAGCGTTCAGAATATCTAAGACTGAGTTTTACTTTTACCCAACGCTCTTGTTCTGACATAAAATATACCCACCCTATCACACTCGGCAATACTGTAGCTTCCCATTAGTGATAAAATTTTCGGAGTCGGACCAGTGGTTCGAAAGAAAAAAAAAAAACTCCCATAAAAAATAATTAATAAAAAAAACCGACACCTCCTTCCCCTACAAACTCAATTTTACCTCTTTATAATACATACTATAGAAGATATGCTTTATTCTTTGAAGTTTTTTTATAGGTCTTGACAAATTAGAATAGGATTGTTTTTTGATAAGAAACGCATGATGGGTACCAACTTAACGCGGGTTTTCCCTAAGCATGTTTCGAATATTTTTCAAAGGTAAATTATTAAAACCTAAATTATATTTAACAATGCAGGAAAATTGAAAAATATAAATGTCATTTCATATAATTTAGGTGCATTAATGTCAAGGTTGCTCATAATAATATGTTTATATGACATAGCAGGGTGGTCACGTACTCTAAGATAGCACCAATAAATAATAATGAGGCATGTCATGTAGTATTGTTTTGTTTAAATAACTAGTAACCATTATCCTTGCGCTTGCGTTGGTTGCTCAAGACACAAATGATCAGAAAAAAAAACTAGTATTAAGATGATATGAATTTTCAGGTACTTTATTTATTTGTTGCATAGTTCTAATGTCACCTATTAAATGTAATCAGTCCAGGATTATCCTTAAATTATTATTTTTTAGTTAATGTATTTTTTTATAGATTATAAAAAGGGTTAATCTATTTTTCATATTATTATAAAAAGGGCGTCTGTAGACTCAATTATCTTGGTTATCGCAGATTAGATTAACTAAACTATCACTGCCATATATCTAAGAAGGGGAACATAAGTAATCCGACATCTATTTATGATGTTCTATTGTATGAAGGAATACCTCTGCCTTTAAAGGTATGATTTTAAACAAATGATCGACATCATTGACATTAGACAACAATGAAATTGTAATGAATTTTGAAGCCAATTTTGAATTTAAACAGCAGTTCCCCCATTGCTGTTCAAACAAGTTTTAAATATACATCCTGCAGCTGTATGCTTTTTTAAATTATGGTTTTATATTCTTCAATAAATTAGTTTATTGTAACATAAATAAAAACTGTAACATTTTAATTTGTAATTCCATAAAACTGAATTTTAGTAACAGCATGTATATTTAAACTCCAAGCCGAATGATGATGACAACAGAGACCAATAAAAAAAAACATTAAAAAAAGTACCGCCGCGATCACTTGACGAAATAGCCCGGAAACCTGTCCACGGTCCTAGCAAACAAAGTTAGTTGTTATTTTGTTATCCTAAAATAATATGATAGGTACTTAGAAGTTATTAAATAATACATTTTACAGCGAAAATAGACTTCAATATTTAGGTACAGACGCCAGCACATCAACCTACCCGAAACTGTCAAATTTTCCCAATCAACTTTGAACCTTATGCTTTAGCGATAAAGTTGAAAATCTATCAAAGAAATTTGACAGATTGTAGTAGGTTGATGTGCTGGCGTCTGTACATAAACAAATATCATAAGGCAGCTAAGACACCTTTATTGCCATTGACAAAAAAAATATTCTGATATTTGTCTACGCTCTTCTAAAAAGAAAACTTAAATGGGAAGTGTCTTGTTATGCTAACCATGTGAGGTTATCATGGAAACCTGGAGCCAGTTCTTTTGGGAATTTAAGCTCATTCGGTGTTTAAAAAGCGAGTCCATTGCTCAGCTAGCTATACATCGGCCTAGCCAATTACATCTTGATATTCCCACACTTCAGTTTCTCATAATACTGCACTGATATCATTATATTTATTTATCGGCTAACAGCTGCCATATCAAAAAAATATATACAGTTGCATAATTATTTACATTCCTACATAATATGCCTGCAAGCTTACAAAACCATGTTATATCTACGCAAGCTTGGATGTTCAAATTCCGCAATCAAAATGCAAAACACCTGTTCACACGTTAATTAGTGCAAGTGATAAGTCAATTAAAGAAGCACACGTGTCTAGAGTAGGCAGGTGCAATAAAATTTCGACATGTAACCAGTTAGAATCCTTCAGTAAATCCAGTCAATATTTTGACTGCTTTGATACAGTGTATTTTCTACACATCTAATTTGGTAAACAAAACAAGGTATGAAAATCAGGAGTTTTCGCGTCAATCAAACGCCTCAGTAAAGCTTTGTTTTTCTAAGCGAGCGGTGAACAGTCACACAATAACGGCTGTCCAAATAAAGAGCGTATTTTTGACACCTTATGTCAAATACTGGTGATAATTACAGATTTTCATGACGGCCGTAAAATATGACGGCACCACTCTTCTAGTAAACCGTAGGTTTAAGTATGAAGATAAGGACGTATTAATCTAAACATTTATCATAAAAAAGCTGCTGCAAATGTACCAATTACAAGCATGCATTTTTTCGAAACCGAAATCTCAGTGCGCCAATTTGTTTACCAAATGAGACAAGGGAAAAAAAACACGCTACAATTATGACAGACAATATTACTAATTTATCACTTGCACTTAGTGTAAACAAGTCTACGCGATATGTACATGCTGTGCACAACGAAGGTGTAACTTGGAACCAACAGGCCAACAATGCCAGTGAAAATAGTGACAACCTTTAAAATACGCCAAAGTACACGTCCATGTAGTTCTTGTGAATTTTCTAAGCAAACAATAATTCAAGAGTGATAAAATACGTGCCGTGTTTAGTGTTTATATTATAGTAACTACCATGGAACTGCTAAAAGCAAACACTGTTGTACTGATTAACACTTCTTCTATAAAAAAATATATAGAATTGAGAATATTCTGGATTCTCTGTAAAAATAAAGAGGTAAGTCCCATAAACTGTATCCAATAAGATTTATAATAAAACAAAGGAAAAACACTGTTTGGTATATTAAATAGTGTCATTTGGTGTAGTTAGAGGGTTTCCTGCCAAAAAAATAATATGATCAACACTTAGTACAGCAACCATATTCCAGCTAGGCAATGCAATAGCTTTCGGCAGTTTTGTCGATCTGCTTATGGGGAACTGTATGTGTACAATGATGCACTTCTCGTCTGCCATTTGGGGCATTGTATTATAACACCGTGCATTAAACTATGTGGCATGAATAGCAATCCAGTTACTCCCACGTTTGAAAAACAATCCTACTTTTCAAGATCCACTACACACTAGAAGGTGATCAGATATATTTTGGCAGATCATAAATACATTGTAGGACTGCTTGCATCCATATCAATCAAGTTTTTTGTTATAGTCTGACAAGATAAACTAGACACAGTATATTTATTTATAGCATACATAACAATAGAGCCTGTAGACGTCACCTTAGAAAGTTAGTAATAGAAAAGTCAAAAATGAACGAGGCTTTTTCAAGACCAATTCAGACTGTTCTAAATGAAAACGTGACGGTATCTACAGATCCTGTTCATCAATTACCTGTAGTGTCCACAGGGCCCCGATGAGGAATGATTGAGTGCACGTATCTGGCCACAAAGTGTCCAAACACTGCCTTCAAGTCGGGGTGCTGCATCATAGCAACGAACTCGTTGAAGTCGAGGTACCCCGAGTTGTCTCGGTCTGCGAGGCCCATGATCTTGTCCACCACATTGTCGGGTAGGTCGTGTTCATACTCTCTCGAATTGATGATCTCTTTGAGTTCCACGTAGGAGATCCGCCCATCTTTGTCTTTGTCGTACTGGAAAGAAAGGAGAAGTATTTATAATATAGGACCTTTTTAATATTTTCGGCATGATCATTTGGGGAAATGATATAGTAGTTATGTTCTATCTATCAGTTCCAGGCCAGGTGCTACCAGGGTTCTGGCTATCTGTGCCCTTAGTGTTCCAGAGAATGTACGCTACACTATGCCCGGAAGGCCCTAGCCCAGAATTATGTAGGCGAGCGCTTTCGCCTGTTTAAACTGGAAACCATATGATGCAATTGGAACTTTGGGTGTTTGAAATAGATGTTTATTTCACAAGATGTTTTTCAATAGATGTTTTTTTACACCCAAAGTTCCATCGTATCTATCTTTCAATCATCGCTGCCTTAGAAACTATATTGAAAGTATTACTAATTCTTTAAGCATTTATGATGGAACGAAGCATTGTTATCAAATTGATGCATGGATGGTGATTCATTCGACAAAACCACCGCTTCTCTCCTAAATAAAGTCCCTGACAGCTTGCAAGCTACCGTAGTAACGGAATATTTCATGTGAGAAGAAAACAGAACATACTCCATCAATAAAATGTAGCACAAGTTTAGTATTCAAATGTCTAATAACAGAACTTCGAACAATAGTAATATTTCGTAAGGAAAACAAACGAGAAGTATGTTACCAACAAACATCAGCTACCAACCGATATTATATTGTTTAACAATGGTTTGTAAAATAGGTATCGGATTTTATTAGGATAGAGAGTAATAATTAATTGTAAAATATTTACAACGAGATTACCTAAAAGTTGGACATATCTTTCTTGAAATGAATGATATTATAATGAACTCCGCTTTCTCATGCTATCAATGAGTGACTTAATAGAATTTATATAAAAGTGACTATTAATTGAAATAAGAACGATTACCAACTTAGGTAAGTATTAATTACTTGGCTTTCCCGGTTTTTTTTTTGTATTAAGCTGTTTCCGCTGTAGTTAAGCAAACTTGGTACCTATTTATGTAATGTCATTAGCTACATTACATGAGCTAGCAGCAGGATGGAATCTGGAGCGTATTATTCTATAAATCCCATATACTGTAATTTTTCATCATCATCATTCTCCTGCCTTTATACCAATGTGTTTGGGGTCGGCGCAACATGACTTTTTCTTGCATAACTAGGTACATAATGTCGGTACTATAGACGTTTTTATTAGTCGTTATCTCAGTAGTCACCTTCTTTCTAGTCATATCTTTCTCACAGTCTCTCAATCCTTCCTTTGGTCTGCCCCTACTCTTATAGCCATCCACATTCATCGTCGAAACTCGCCTCACGACATTTTCCTCAAGATTTTATTCGTCATACAAAGTTGATACATTATTTATATTATTTATGTTATTTTACTGATCAAAAAATTTAAGACCTAGATTACCCAGCCTTGTTCTCTCCAAGGCTAATATTACAAGGTCATCCGTTACTTCTTGCTTGAACATTATTTTGTTTTCCGCACGCGTTCGAGATTCTGTGTGGAATGGTATTGAACCACGACCTCATTTAAGTACAAAAGTGGTAAATGATGACAGTTGTTTTCGAAAGTTAGTGTTAATTCGTTCTACAGTACCGATAACTGTATGCTCTCGAAATGTTATTTTTCAATTTTTATGGTCTGTTTTAATTTCCGGTTGACTATCTGGTAGATTATTTCATACAAATTCTGTTTGTTTTTATTCATGAGGTGGATCATGGTTATCTCGACACTATGAAACAGGACCTAATGTAACGTCTCCCTGTCTAACATTATATTTGAGATATATGATAGTTGTTGTTCCTTTTTAGAGTTCCGTAATCAACAAGTAACCCTTATAGTTTTTAATAATATCAATGCGAGAAAGTTACGAGACACGAGAGTCGAGGGATCTTATTGAAAATTGCATTTTTTCTCAAAAAATATCGGTCAGTACAATTGAAAATACTTATTAAAAAAACAATGATTACGTTGATAATGTTCTGTTAAGTAATTATTTAATTACGTTATGCAACGAAAATATAAATTACGTGGGTGTAAACCAAATGTTGCTGTTGCTAGGAGATTTTTCACAAAATTCTTAATTTTCGTCAACCTGCAACAACTGTATAATTATATTACTATAACATTGTGAACTTCTATTAACCCGTGCGTGATCTATTAATGATAATAGTATCTACTATCTATCAATTAGACTTTAGTATAGATTCCGGTGCTATAAAACTTTATAAACAATTACATGTCTATGGCATAATCTATTTTGAAACTAAACCTAGCAGCCCATGTCCGGAATCCGGAGTTCGGACCTTCGCTCGATAATACGGAATATGATTCACAAGAATTTATAGAACCTTGAAATAATTCATCGAAAAATAAAAAAAAATCATATCACCGACGAGTTATCAATAATGTAAATAGGATCAACGTAGCTACGAACAGTCATATAGTTCATAACTTCATATTAAATGCGTATCGTATCTTTAAACTGTAAGTATGTACTTCCATGAATCATTCATTCTTGAGTCAACCAGAAACGTTTTTACACCCGAATACGATTTACAGTAATGCGATGCGAGTTGCGATGGTACATACCTTGCGTAATAAGCAACAAAACGATATTATTATGCTTTGTGTGGATAGATAGGCAACACCAGCAAACGGTCAATTTTGTAAAAATCTCAACGTCAAAGCCACCACCACCACCTATTGAAGGGAGCTTGAGGTGAGCTGTCAATGTCAATTTCTAGCATCAGATGGAATGGCAGCTCACTTCACCTATGTTTTCACGGTAAGATTTTTGATAGATCGGTTGTTCTCTAAACGATTAGGTGGGACTCGAAACGCTTCCAGATTATAGGTAATCCACGGCCCTCTGGTTTTATAAATCAAATCTCTAAATACTCAGATTGGTATTTACCATACCTCTCATTGGGTGACGCTACCGAATCCCGAAACACTTTTAACAATCCTAATATCTGACGACAGAAAGGAAGCAGCACGTTCTTAACTAGATATTAGTCACAAGTCAGAAATATTTAGGCCAAAATCATGATCATGGAAGACTGAAAAATACCGAGGAATATATGAGTCATTTAAAAGGGGAATGATTCCTAGATGTCATAATTTGAATTGAAACAATTGGTGACACAGTGACAACACAAATGGACAATGACTAAGCCGTCTAGACTAATTTTATGAACAATTTGTAAGTAATGGCTTGTGTAACGGTGGCTTTTTGTAAAGAATTTAATCTAGCTTGTGATGGAGGACAGATGTCTAGAACTCTTATTAAACGTAATAAGGTAGAATACATACGAGGATATACTTATTAAGATTTTCATAACCAGGAAAGGCTGACCTTGTTTTGTACGCGGCTTTACAATGATAGGTTAACTTATACTAGAAATTTATAGCTTCATATATCGTCTTGTGTATTCTACGTATTATCCAATCTCTATCGTAATCTTTCATCTAATCTTCTTGTTTCAGATAGGAGTGGACTCGTATTAAAGTTGTTGTATGTACGAGAAAATTTACTTTCTATAACATATTCGCGTACTTTGTGGAAATGAAATGTGGCAAAGTTTAAAGATACGAAACCTATAATGAAACAGTTCTAAATTGTAATACCTAAAATTTAGAAGTGTTTCATTATAGGTTATACCAACACTGCTTCGTTGGTCTAGTGGTCGCAAGCGCTACTGCTGAACATGAGGTCCTGGGTCGGGCGTCGGGCAGCGTTATTGGGTTTGTCCATCTAGAATTTCTCAGTAGCAGCAAGGAGTCTGGATTTGTGCCCGGTTGATGGCAATAGGATTGCTCCCTATTACATGGAACTTAAACATAACTGGCGAAATGTGGGTGTACTATAGGTACGCCTCTGCGTAAATACAGGCGTTATGTTATAAAAATACATGGGAATAATGAATATAATCATAAAGACAGTGTATAGCTTGCTGCATTATATTATGTTGCATAATAATTATGAATCATAAATGCACTACGTACTTGTTTGAAATACGAATGAATGCCTTGCTTCATAATTAAAATGATCATTTTAAAACCATTTAAATTGTGATAAGTGATAAATTGATGGACCTTGAAAAAATTTTGAACTCTAGAGACAAACATAGTCTTAGATTTCATTGTTGCAGTATGACACTTGGTTATTTTTTCTTTAATGTGTGTTCTTGCGCCAAGATCGTTAAAGCAAAAGGTCAATTAAAGCATCATACAATGCAATCTGTAAGAGACTTGAAATCATTTATAGCCCTTGGACTAATAGTAAGTATAAACGGCAAGTAAATTGTTGAAATTACCATGTCCTAACCATTAGAAATAGATATGGTCCTAAATTAGATCCTTGGGGAACTCCACTTGAATTTTTTGTGAGTTCATTAGCTTTAATTCAATTTTACTAAAAGCATGTTACAAAATCGATAAAACATCATCAAATCATCTAGTATTTAAATTCCAAATAAGTGTACAGTGACTACTGTTATAAGCAAAGTCGAACGCTTTGGTAAAGTCACAAAATGCTTTTGAAAAAAAAATGTGCAAAGAGTATTACTAATTATGTCTTGTGTATATTATGTTTGGATGTAATATAGGATTACAAATGCGTGTAACACAAAATGTGAGTTAATGGATATATTAAGATCGTAATCCGTCCATAATGGCATTGTTAATGCATAATCACACTATTTCCTGTCTTTATTATCACTAATGACTGTTACTGATTGTGCTGAGCTGACAATTAAATTGAGTCGCATTGTTTTATGCAACTGCTTTACGCTTTCTAGTTTCATGGTGGTTGTAACAGAAATTAGCGTCGTCATGTGCATGTAATTCATCAATTTACTTGATTGATAATGTTGATATTTAAGGAATTAACAGAAGTTGAATGATTTTCAATCAAATATTACTCTAGCTCCTGACAATGAAAAGAGATTTTTGATTGAATTGGAGATCTGGCTTTGTCTTCGATACCTAACCTAAATTCATGTAGCTTAGCCACTACTTTCGTGATTCTACCAAAAAAGTTTTTATTCTAGTCTGGGGTCTTGTCTATTAGACTACTTATTTCATCCATCTTGGTTCCCAGGATCTGTTCAACTGGAAGAGACTCGTAGATCATTCTTTTTAAATGATATAATAACGTTGCTAAACAGGAATCTTCGCATAATGATAGTAATCTGGTTGAATCAAATTTCACACTTTCAGTAAGTAATTTATGTTGACCCAAATGAGTGTTTGGCTAGTTGATTGTGTAAATATTCGCCGCTGAACAAGTTTGCTTTAAGTCATCGTGTTTGGTTTGTGACATCACGCATTCCACAGTAATTAAGGCGTGCTCTAACTACCTGGTTAGTAGTAGATTAGTAAAAAAAGTCTATATGGATTTAATCGATTCTAAAAATAAGAATATTCCCAGTTCAGAATCCTTTTGCATTAAGTAGGTACTTACTGCGATTCCATTCGTGGGTGCAAATATAAACATAGATGCTACTTGTTCAAGGTCTTTGAAACAAGGAGTTTGATCTAACAGTGATATTTTACCTGAATGCTTATGACAATTATCTATTGCGTTGTTGTATTGTAATATTGATAGTTTTGTAATAATTTATAATTAATAAATAATTTGTAATCAGAAGGCCAATTGCCGTCATTAAAAACGTTCAAAATCTAGTCGCAATCTCATCTCAGCGACAATCAATGTCAAAAATGTAGGGAAATTGAGGTATTTTTGACAGATTGCGACTGAGATCACACTGTGAATGTTACGTCAAATTACGAGAATTGCCCCTCTGAGCTCTGGTGAAACTCTAAATTCAAAATTCTCTAAGTATGGGATGGGTAAATGTAACCAAGAATGGTAATGGTATATCCGTATTACCCATGGCACGGCTATACCACGTGTTGTATTTCTGAAATAAAAATGATTTGGTTTAAATTCACCCTGTCCGTCCTTTGGACTGTACGTTTTTCGGACCGATTTTTACGGAAATTGTAATTTTGTACCGGAAAAAGATACTTAAGTAAAAAGTATTTATGTTACAACCGTAATTTACCAATGCGACTTTATTATGAGATTAGTAGCAACAAGGAAAAATACGTAACACAATATCCTGATCTCAAACCGTAATCGGACAAATATTACCTACCATATTGATACCTATTCATGAATTTAGCACGGAGAAAAATTTGCACCAAACAAGAGGAAAAACATACAGTTAAAGTTTGCTTTATCATACCACATCATCATTAGCATGAGTGAACCGGGAAAGAGGTTCGTAGCGAACGAACACCAATCACCTTTCTATTAAAGACCAATTCTTATGTCAGATACGTGTCTTGACATACAACCAAGATCAATGTGGAATGCCTTGTTAAGATATCGTCACCTCAACGATTATTGACCTCTTTATAACTAAAGTAGGTGAAAAACCTGACAAGATATCGAACACATTACTAAATTCATTAACCCAGAACCAGTTTTGGACAGTAAAAGCGAATGACCAGTGATGTCTTGAGATGGATCGATAAAAATACAAAAATTGGTTTGGTTATACTCTGTCAGTCCGTCAACATCTATCATGTGGAGGTGTTTCTTCTACATTAATGGCTTTTATTTCCATGGCTTAACCTGTATTTCATTAACTTTATGACCTAACATGCACTATTACAGCTATTATTTAGCAATTTAATGAGCATATAGCATACATGTAAAACTGGCTTATGCCCGCGACTTCGTCTGCGTGAAATTTCTTGTTCTCTTAACCCAGCCCGTCGCATCGCATCGCCTGCCCGTGCTATTACTTCGTTTTTGCTTAGCGTTCTTTCTGACTTTTTTCCTTTTGCTAGGTTCCTACGACCGTGATGTTAAATGATATCTATCAAATGCAAAAAAAAAAACAATTTCGACCGGTAGTTCCAGAGATTAGCGTGTTCAAACAATCAAACAAAATTTTAGCTATATTATTAGTAGCTTAGGTAGTAGTATTTAAATATAGATAGATAGATAATAATGTAAATACAAGTGTTTAAGTTCTAATTGACATTTGCATTAATGAACTGTCGTCACAAGAAAACATCTTGTAAAATATAAGTAGCACATAAATAGATAATTATGTAAATATTACAATTACATAATGTAAGTAAGTTGCCATAAAATAATTTACAATGTTATTAGAAAGACTCATAAATATGGACTATTATTTACAAGATTCTGCGTCTGTGGGCCTGACGCCGACGTAAAAGTTATAATAATTTGAATAATATTTAACAGACTTTGTTTTGCATTCCGTGCGCAGAAATTCCTGGGTTTTAGGATGGGCATAATCGAAATATGTAAGATGAATATACTCCAAATAATGATGGACCCTGTCCCTGATGAAAGTAAGTATGATTATTCTTTCAAAAAGCTGGTAGCGTAATTTTGACTGATTTGGTTATGCTTCGAATACCATTCAATTTTTTCTTTTCATTTAAAGCATATTCTGGCTGAGTCCGATCAATACATCTAAACTGCGTTCAAGAGTTGTTATCTGTGTCAATCTATGGTGTCAATATTCCTCAACAATGATGACACTGACAGCTCTTGAACGCGGTTTAGATGCGCTGCTGATCGTGAAATTCGCCCTTATTGAGCGTTACGAGATTAACAGTATTGAGGACTACACAACTCCCAAAAAAAAAAATCTCAACGGATGCTAGGTTAGGTACAGGCTAGGTTAAATGCATTATATTTTGCTGAAGCTTCTAATGCTAGCAGGTTTTTTTTTCAATCTATTAATAATTTAACCTTTTAACATAACAATTCCGGTTTAAGACGTCAAAAGCAACCAACACCATGTTAATAGCAGAGATTTTTTACATAAATTGCATAACGTCAGGGAAAACCAAGGGAAAGACCCAGTTCTGTTTTGACTAAAGCCTGCCTTTGCATACGTAATAAAAATTGGCAACGAGTAAAATTTAATGTTTGAAAATACCAATGATGACTAATCATTGGTATTGGCATATCAATGGAATTACTCAGTACATCAGAAACTATTTCTATTCTTCGATTTAGTTAGGTATGTGGGGTATAGACGAACGGTAGCGTTAGTCTCTTGTTTCTTGGTCTCGTCGCCGCTCGCTAAACGGACCTAATAAGGCCAAAGAAAGCTTGCAAAATCCAGTCGTTGGCTCGTTCTCTACCCAGCATAATCGTGACTGTACCATTTTCATTCACGCATGTTTGGATCAGTTTCATGTCTAGACATTTTAACCATTAACTAGATGGAGTGATTGCCATGGATTCCTGCATCACTATTTAGGATTTTTGGTTCCTATTAATGGGACTACCTTTTAAGTACATATATCTTAAGAATGCCTGTTTCGATGGAGTGATTTCAATACTCAATACTTAATATTTCCACGGATTTCTGCTACACTAACCAAGATTTTTGGTTTCTTCTACTGGGGTTAGGTTTTAGGTAAGCTATATCTTAAGAACTGACTATCTAAGACAGGTCCTGGTTTATAATACCTAAAATAAGGCTCGCAGCTAAGTAATAACTTACAGTCGTGACGTATCAGACGGCAGAAAATTTTACAACCAGTTTTACCGACGGGTATCGTGTTACCCAGTAACTCGGTTGTAGAGGTCAGATAGGCAGTCACTTCATGTAAAATACTGGTATTCAGCTGTACCTGCCCAGCGTTTTCCTTACTATGTTTAGTAAGGAAAAGGCTGGGCATCAGTTGATGATGAATAAGTTTTTCTCCTTCAATCAATTATTAGGAAGTACGAAAAAGACCGTGGACTTTTACGATGTCTTATTATATCATCATTCATCTGACTCGTGTTCTCCTTCTCCATACAGGGTGACAGAGACATCGACGCGCAACCTGTTACCATGGAATAAAAGCATGATTCTGAACCTTCTTTTAAAATTTTTCGTCGGTTATTAATAAAATGATCGGCTGTTCCCTACGTTCCATACATTTTGACCGTGCAGGTATTGCACTTTTAAATGTACAGAGGCCAGCACATCAACCTACCCCAATCTGTCAAATTTTCCCAATTAAATATGAACCTTATTCGTTTGTGGTACAGTTGAAAATCTATCAAAGAAATTTGACAGATTGGGGTAACTTGATGTGCTGGCCTCTGTACCATTAATTTTTTTTTTTCATCCGACTACAAAATTTCTTCGTCAAGGGATCTAGAATCATGTGCTGAATTCATGGTTATTGCCACCTTATATTTTTCCGCTATTATGTTATCGGTCTTGAAAATACTGTAGATATTATGCTTAGCTAAATATTTGATTACGCAACACAGACTGTGAATGAAAATAATCGTGTTCTTGCATTAAATTACACTGCACCGGTATTGCAGTTATTTATTGAACGTAAATATTTTGTAGACGTGAAATTGAGAGTGCCTATTTATTATTATGTAGGAACATGTGCTACGTAATATTACATTGCTCTTTGGCATAGTTATTTTAACCAGCAGCACTAACTGCGTAACACACTTTCAATTAGAATCTGAATCATTTTGAAGGATATTGACGACACGGTTGGCGCAGTGGTTGAGCGATTGACTGCTGCGCAGCATGTCGCGGGTACGATTCCCGCACGTAACAAATATTTGTACGACCTACAAGTATTTGTTCCGGGTCTGGGCGTTTTATCTATAATATGAATGTATTTACAAAAAAAAAACGTATATAAGTAGTTTATCAGCCATCTCGTTACTATAACACAAGCATTAGGTTGCTTAGCTTGGGACTATATTATTATGGCGTTGTGTGAAATGTCCAAGGATATTATTATTAGTATTGTTCAAAAAGTTTGTCTGCTCAACAACGTAAAAAACGCAATGAATGAATGTTGTTGAACTGTCAAAATGAAAGCTATTTCTACTGTTAGTGTGCAGGAATGTGTATTGTAGCAGGTACCGTGTAGCCTTATAAGAATTCTAGTAATGTGATTCATCACTTTATTATAAAAACAACGCAGTCCGAGGGGAATCCATCAATAATGAGATATTTAAACTGAAATTACTGATTAGATACTTGGGTATGTAATTAAAATAATTTGTGTGTAAGACGGGAATTCCCATATCTTTGACAATCCGAGTGGCGCTCTGATTCCAGACCGGAATTTTAATATGATGGCCAAGCATGAATTTCGATAGGATGAAAATTAGATTTGGCTAATAATAAATAAGTCAATGGATTGGAGTAGTTTTATAGATCAGTTTTAAAATAGGTAAGTATATACAGTGTGAAATCAAATGGCTGATGCAAATTTTTTTGGAGACGAGCATCAATACTTGCCCGTTTATGCAAACTTCAGAATTACAAAACAAGGAGTATTTTTACGAATGCATTGCAGAGTTGAATATTCACACAATCCATAATCACAAACCAGATTCACATAGAATACCTAATTGACAGAGAATACATTACATATAATATAAATATTATAGTAATTTGGAGGAAATCAAATACTTAAGGCGCTACCTCGAAAATCTAAAATCCTCGAAAACCTACTAAGCGAGCGAAAGTGATGCAATTACTTTTGAAACGCAAAAGAGAGGTGGCTATAATGTGCGTGCGCTCGGAATAAAACAAAGTAGGTATGTGCCAAAACGAATTTACTCGATTTTAACAAAAAAAAAAATTAAATTTATTACTACTTTGATATGATAATTCACTGTTTTAAAGTAAATTCCATTGAATAACTCTTAAGCGTTACGCCGTGAAGACGAAAAAAGTAAAAAAATAGAAATAACTTTGCAATTTTTTTGTATAGAGAAAAACTTATTGAATCGTGTATTACTTTTACACGATAATAGACCAGAGTCAAAAAACATAAACCAAAATGTTAAATCCCTATTCCACATTACTTAACAGGTTACACGAAATAGAAAAAAACACATATTTTTCAACATATCCTTTTAAATTTCAGTGCTTGCATATGCGCAACTAGCATATTTTCCCCCAATTTGTTATTTTTGTGTTTGTGTTCTTTCTTTGCGTAATGTTTACTGCAAATAAATGTATTTTCTTTCTTTCTGATGTTACAAAGCTTGATGTGCTTACACGTGCAACTAAATTGCGCAATATTGCGCGATTCTTGGCAAAACCAAGATTATATAGAACTAAATTGCCTGGAACTGCGCAATTTTAGCTGTCCACCATTAGATCTCAGTCTGTGTTGTCTGCTACATTTAGAGTTCCCGTTTCCCGGTGGTATAGTTTTACGATAGGACGCTCCCGAATTTAATCACCAATAATCTGTTCAATTGAGTGTATTTTATGAGCTAATTGTTTATTTTTGCTTTATTGGCATTTCTGACCAAACTGTTAAAGCTACTTATGGGCCGAATACGGGTTTTACTGAAGATTATTACTATGTATATAGACAGAATAAATGATATGTGTATATAGACAGAATAAATGATAACACAGACTTGATAATTGATATGGATGCAGTTATGCAATTGTTACTTCTTAAATGCTTATAGTCTAGACTAGATGCAAGTTTTTAATACAATATTATTTGGTAGAATGTTCGCCATTTTTGTCCAATAATCGGTCGGATACGACATTTCGGTAATCCTGCCGAATATCAAACATAAAAAAAATATTCGGCCCATCCCTAGTTATAATAGCTGGACTTTTGTGATACGGGTTTGACATTTGTACAGCCTATGTCTATACCTACTATTTACAGAATTACTGTATGAAGTTAGGTACATACTCTGTGGTAAACTGGTAACTAATATTGAGATTGGGCTACTTAAAGATAATTGTTCCAGGTCTGGATGCTGGATGTTTACACAAGCAAGATATATGCTACATCTACGATATAGGGGGAAGTAGGTCACAATTTTTTGTTTAATTTATTTTTGTAAGTAGGAAGATTTATTTCTGTAAACAAACCCACAATACAATGTTCTTTTTAGAACGCTTTTTACTCTACAGCTTCTGAGGTATGGGGCTCTGTAATCTGACAACCAGTCTTAAAAAAGGGTATTTTGTTACCCAGTAACTGTGTTGTGCAGGTCATATAGGCAGTCAGTCCATTTAAAATAGTGGTATTTAGCTGCATCCGGTTAGCCTGGAAACCGGCCCAACATAGTTGGGAAAAGACTAGGCAGACTGATTGGGCCTCTGTAGGACTGACCTTGGCATAAAAAGAAGTTTCATGTGACATAATAAAATATTTCTATAGTTTTTATCACTATCAACATAATTAGTTGTGAGTGCTCCCTTATTGTAAAACATAATATTTAAGAAAATAGTCCCACAAATATTTCATGCCTTGGACCTGTGCCAATACTACTGCTAGTACATTACGAAAATAGAGTAAGGAAGATACTATATGCACATCAAAAATTGTGCAGCTACAATTAATAAAAGTGAAAATGTGTCTCTTAGCAAAAAATGTTTTATTTGATAATCTCTCAATTTTCCTCAATAGAACACTATTATTATAGTAGGTATGTCTCTGAGCAAAATTTTTGTATTCAAGTCTTACAGTTTTTCTCAACAAAGCTTAGCTTAGCAGCTTAAAATGTTCCCACTGCTAGGACACAGGCTTTCTCTCTGAGAGGGATGTAGTAAGTAAGTAGACATGCCGGAAAAACCGGCACAAAATATCAATTAATTGCGTAAGGCTACATTAAAATAATTACAAAAAGGTAACAAATAGCCTGTACTGCGACTTCTTGTATAAAACTTGCTTCGTAAGGCTAAGAAAAATCTGCACTTAAAAAATAATAATAAATTGTAAATAGTAGGTACACTAACAACTGGTTTTGCACCTGTCTTGAGATTGACTCGGTGTAATCAGACGATTATTATTGTATACGTACGTACCTTTTCAAAAATTCTCCGCCAATACAAATCGGACCGCGATGGAGTTAGGGGCATCGAAACAGCCGTTTCTCGTCCAGAAGGCATTTTCACTCAAAACAACAGTAAATAACGTTACGATAACGTAAATGTAAATAATTTAAGCAAAGTAGCACTTCATAACACAGCCGTAAACAAGGCACAGTGTTGATTGAACATGATCGATTTATCCTCCACAATGCGAGATAAGATAACGATTGTTGGAAAATATAGATATTTCGCGATGATCTTTATTGTATTCGTATTTATTTTACGTAATAAACATGTAATAAACACGACAAACTCTACCACAGTACCGTTAGCGACTGACCCACAGAGTACTTTTTAATAGCTGACCGACATCAAAAAGTACGTAACTAGTCTGTGAAAAGTACTCTGTGCGACTGACGGACGAAAAATAAAAAAAAAATCACACATAGTACTTATTGATAGACAATAAAATAAAACAATGAATGAATGAATAACTTCACCATAAAGCAAAAATTGTAATATGCTCAGGTAATATGAACTTCACTTCTCTTTGACTGACACAGTCAATGACTAAATAAACCTATGGACTGGGCATACCCACAAAATTAGCGTGTATACCTACAAAAATCGGGCACTTATGATGTACGCCTTTCGTAGGGTTGTTTTTGTTATTCTCGCAGCACACTGTTTTATACAACACGAGGGCATGATTATCCTATTAATGGACACAAAAATACCTAGTTTCCAGACGTATTTCTCTCGAAAACAACAAAAACATTTTGAGCATTCTACCACAAAACCATTCATAAAACTCGGCACTCAACATGGCGACCGGTCACAAAGACATGATTTTGACGTCATACAAAACTGTTGCCAAACTTAGTACATGCAAACATTTAGATGTCTCTCTTTTCATATGCAGCTCTTGAATAATTAAAAAGAAACAGAACGCTTTTTGAAATGTGTGTGTGTGTCGATATGATAGATATTTGTATAACTATTATGTCTATAGTAGAATATGCCATGTCCATGCTTCTCTTATCTCAATGAGAAACCTTTACTTTTCTTTGTCATCATCTGCCTAGCCTTTTCCCAACTATGTTGGGGTCGGCTTCCAGTCTAACCGGATGCAGCTGAATACCAGTATTTTACATGAAGCGACTGCCTATCTGACCTCCACAACCCAGTTACTGGGTAATACGATACCCCTTGGTAAGACTGGTTGTCAGACTTTCGGGCTTCTGACTACTCGTAACGACTGTCAAAGATCCACGAATGACAGCCGGGACCAACGGCTTAACGTGCTTTCCGAGGCACGGAGGGGTCTCGATATGTAAAGATGGTCACCCATCCACAGACCAACCGCGGCAAGCGTAGCTTAACCTGATCGATCGACCTGTGCGGCTGTTATTATTTAGCCAAGGTCCCCTCTACTTTTCTTTGTCTAAGATAAAAAATTTAATGATATCTGAAAAAAAAAAATGGAAACCTCAACTTTTCAAGAAGTCTCCATAAACCTAGTTGTTGATTATTTTGGAATTGTTACCCTCTCTTACTAATAAACGTTGTTTAGGGTCTGTATATTTACACAATGCTTTGTCTTCTTCTTTCGAAAGTCAAATTACTGATGTCTGAAGGAGAAAAATCGGTGTGTAACTGTTCATGGTAATACGTTTAAATTGTATTACTGAATTTTCTGAATGCAAAAAACGTAACGTGAATTATTTTTTATGAACGCGTTTGTAAAGATCATAGAGTAAAGATTCAAAAGATTGTCATTGTAGCCTTGCTACTAATATCTTATCTGTGATCAGTCAGTTGCCATCACAGAGTACTTTTTGATAGAGTGAGATACTACTATACTATAAACTACTTTTTGATAGTGGTTGCCATGGCGATGGTTGTCGAAATGTTGGTATCCTGCCTGTGGCACAACAAACAAATGTGCAAACAAATTATTAAAATTATCTTGCCTAGAGAGTACTAAAATTTTTCCTCTATGCAGAGTACTTTTATAGACTATCCTGCATCTTGTAGTCTGTGAAATTATCCTACGACCCGTGCTTAGGATCAGGAAAAATAATAGTTACAAAACTCGAATTATATGGTATGTCATAAACAATGAACGATTTTAATCGTTGTAATAAAGTTTCAGGTGTATACTGGCTAAAGAAGGACGTCAGAGATTTACAAATAAAGTGAGTTGTGTAACGTTTGTTTTAGTTTCCTGTTTGCTTTACCCTTGTAAGAAACAGTCCCTCTGTTTCAAGACACTCTTTTATTTACTGCAGTAAGTACTTACTAATCTATTGTTATCAGTGGTGTTTAGGATAAGACCAAAAGTTTCTTGTCTGTTATTCTACTGTTCCAATTACCTAGTTATGACAGAGATATTTAATAATTAAATCTACTGTAATAGGATGTTCATACACATCCTACCTATTTAATTGTAGAATCTAATCTATCTCTCTAACTAGCCTGTACTGTTCCACTGCAGGGCAAAGGCCTTCCTCTCCCTTTGATAATCTTATGGAATATAAAAAAAAAAGTATATAGTTACCAATTATTTAATACCTTGCGGGAAACCAAACACCCCCCAACATAATAACAATAAAACATCTACTGTGTCTCGTTCGGTGAACTTCAACCAATCAAATATATTTTTCAGAATAAAACTAAAGCCCCAAGAAGGAATCATATCACTCCCAAAATTCGAAGACTGTACCAAAGGAACTAATATTTTAAAATTAGAAAACACTGCAGACGAATACTCTTTTAAATGGCAAGAAAAACTGTTTAGTTTATGGGAAGTACAGCGGTACACAGACATTCACAACTGCATTACAGATTCTGAATTAAATTATCATGAAATTATTGAAAACATAGAATATAAACCATCTAAAATATTCACTTATGTGGATGAGGACTGCTATCTACCTTTGCCTATTGACTGTAACAAAAAAAATAAAGGTCTTCTCAATTTGGATTCATATTTGCAAAAGTTGAATTTGAATGATGCAGTTGGCAGAGTATTTGGACGTGATACAATTTCAACAACTCTTTTATTTAAGAGCGAAGAAAATGTTGCAATAGAAAAGGAAGAATGGACAGCAATGCATGTTGTTTTTGATAACTCTGATTACGATGAGTAAGTTTTTTTTATACATTATCTTATAGTGTTGTAAGTACAGCTACTAACGGCTGACTAACGGTGAGATTTTAATTTTGTTCTTCACACTGCCCTGGACACTAAATTGTGTTGAAAAGAGTATAGATCATCTCATAATATGGTCCTATTATGCCTAGGACTCTTAATGTTGACTTTAAACTTTGTTAAGCCTGTCCTAGTTTGTGGAAGCCTTTGAGAAATATTTGTATATTGCCATAAACAGCCATAACATATTATTATGAAAATGTATCCAGTACTTATACCTAACAAAAAACATTTTTTCTGTTTGTTATGGATAATCTCCGAAACGGGTGGACCGATTTTGACAGGACTTACACTGGCAGATAAGGAGTAACTTAGGGTACTTTGATTTTAGAAAAAGAAAAATTATTAGTATAAAGAAAGAGACACATTTATGTTTTCTGACATCCACGCAAACGGAGTTGTGGGCGCACAGCTAGTTTTAAAATAGAAGTTAAATTAAAATTTATTTAATGATGCCTTTCAGAGACGCCCATTTAATCTACAAGCAGGAAGTAACCCTCCTGTCAATATACCACAATACAGTCCACAACTACATGGTAATGATGCCAGATGTCAACAACTTGGAATTGAACCCGTACTCCGTGGAGACGGCGGCTGGAGTACCATGGGGTTACCAGTACGCTGTTGAGATTGAATTCGATGATGAGAGCGGGGAAGAGTTAGTAATGTTGGTATGACTGTTTATTTTTCAATTAAGAGCGTTACGACATATGGCATTTCATACAAACTTTCAAGCCCTTGTTTTTCGAAATGATTAAACTGATTTTAATGAAACTTCATAGGCATAAGCAGGATATAAACGTCTAAAAAGTTAGTAAAGAACATTATCGAAATGTCTTATTTAAAAAAAGATAACTGGAAATCTCTGTTTCTATGGTTTAAATCGGTCTAATTTGGCTGTAACACTATTTTTCGAAAATGTTCTTAACTAACTTTTTAGACCTTTGTATCCTGCTTATGCGTATGAAGTGTCATTAATTTGGTTCATTCATTTCGAAATACAAGGGCTTGAAAAGTTATATGAAGTGCCCTAAGTCGTAAACGATCTTAAGGGGGATGCGCTAAGATAGCCCGTATTACCTATTAACTTTATATAATACTAGCAGCGCCCCGCGGTTTCACCCGCATAAGATTCGATCCCGTGGAAATTTCGGGATAAAAAGTATCCTATGTGTTAATCCTGGTTATAAACTATCTGTGTACCAAATTTCATCCAAATTCGCAGTTTTTGCGTGATTGAGTAACAAACATCCAAACATCTTCACAAACTTTTTTGTGCCTGTTTTCGCCTAAAGGTTACGCAGAGGCTTATAGTCGACCTCGTAATTGCTTTACCACTTGACAGCAATTTCCAAGAATTTTTAACTTCACTAGTGTGCATACAGTGAAGTTTCGATATATAAAATAAAATACACACGAGCTGCACGCGTCAATAACGGCAAAGGTAAATGCACCCGTAACACGCGTTTTGGATTCAATTTAAATAATAATATGTATTTTCAGCTAAAGAAACTACACAAGAGATGGGAGAGGAAACAAAGACATTTGCTGAACTTCGTGATGCCTCCTGTCGGCAAGAAACAGTACTATGTTACGATTGAGATACTTACTGCTACAAACTTTGATATGGATAACTTGTACATAGAGTTTAATATTAAGGTGAATATTTTATACTTACTAAGTATTAAAAAACAATTGACAGCCTGGTTGGTCTAGTCGTCACAAGCGCTTTTGCTGAGCATGAGGTCCTGGGTTCGATTCCCGGGTTGAGCAAAATGCTATTGAGTTTTCCTTCTGAAATTTCTCAGTAGCATCCTGGAGTCTTAAATTTGTGCCCGGTTGATGGCAATAGGCTCGGCCCCTATTACATTTAGGACTTACAACATAACTGGTGAAATGTGGGTGTACTATAGGTACACCACTGCCTAACCCTTTGAGAAGTACAGGCGTGATGTTATGTTCATAAAAATAATTGGATTGGGAGTAGTTAGTGTTGAACCATAAGTATGTTGGGATCGCCTTCCAATCTAGCCAGATGCAGCTGAATAACAGTATTTTACATGGAGCGACTGCCTATCTGACTTCCAAAATCCAGTTATTGGGTAAATGATATCCCTTGGTAAGTCTGGTTGTAAGACTTTTGAGCTTCTGACAGGTAAGCACTTTATTTTGGCAAAATTTCAAAAGGTGAAGGAAAACATTGCGATGAAACCGGCATGTCTTAGATCAAAAATTAACACTTTCGACTCCGCCCACTTTTCATAGAGCTCATACGCCATGCCGCCATACATATTGCAAATGGACCCTCCAGGAGGGTCACCGGCATTACGTTTGCGCTAAAGTGAACCCTCGAGGAGGGTCGTCGGCATTAGGTTTGAAACCGTATTATAAAACACTATAAAAAGAAGTAAATTAGTGTTTTCAGAACGTCTTGTTGCTTTAATTAGTATCTCTGGGGGTATTTACATGTGCTAGTGGCGTGAAGACGTGAAATATAAAAAATAAAAAAATGAAGAAAAAGTATAATCGCTCGCTTTGATCCCGTGACAGGGGTGTCCAACCTCTTCTGAAATTTTCATGCAATGTAATATTTTTTTAAACAGTTACATTATGCAATATTAATATTTTTTTAAGTAATAAAACGTTATTATTTTGTAACAGCTTATTAACTTACGACTTACGTATGTGTGTACTTACACGTTCGTCCATCAATGCCTAGTTGTGGCCAAGGCTTGTATAGTACTTTTCTCAAATAATGCGCGGAAATTAAAATACAATTACTTTCAAAATCAATGACGAACAACGCACAACAATAATTTTTCCCGCGTTAAAGTGATAATTTGTTTTTTTTTTACTTCCTTGGTTGCCATGTTTTGGAGTAAAAGATCGTTCCATTTTTAAATAACACGACATATATGAGTTTACCTACTATGTTTATTTGGCCGCTAAACCGGGACAGATATGGATTTTCATACAACTTTTGCCGGCCGCTGCTCGCATGTATGTGGCCAGGGGGCCTAAAACGGCCACTTTGGCAGAATCATAAAACAATTCTTATCACGCACTTCATCTGTTTGACAGTTTCACACCTATATATCCCTGAAGGGTTAGGCAGAGGTGTACCTATAGCATTTTACGAATCTCCATACAAAACTGTCATACAGATGAAATTGCGTGATATGAATTATTTCATGATTCTGCCAAAGTAGCCTTTTAGGCCCCCTGTACAGCAATTTCGATTTATCTCAAAAAAAGTTGTCAAAATAATGCTCAAATTTCCAAGCACTTTTGAGAAAAGATTTTTTTTTTAATTATGTAATTTGCCCACTGACCAGGTATTATACAAGCTTGTTTATTAGAGGTCAGTGATTTTGCCATACTGACCGGTGATTGAGCTCAAGAAAATTAAATGTTATTTCAAAGCAATAAGACTATATTTTAAATGCATAAAATAGTGTTACGGTCAACACGATTTTCTTAATAATAATAGAAGTTAGCTTAAAAAAAAAATATTTTGGTCATTGTATTATGCTTTCAACTCAATACCTACTCTAATTGGGGTGTATGAGGTCTTGCGTTAATTATTTTATTTATTTATTTATTTTCCAACTTACATCTATCCTTACAGGGAAACCTATTGCGATAGTGTACATTTATCTAAACTTTTATCCTAACTTATTACTAACTCCTTATTAAAATACAAATATGTTACACATTGTATACATGACCACAGATAATATAATACTCTAATGACAAAACCAAACGACTTGTATGTAGCGAAGTATGCTCCTGAAATGAGCAGCTGTACAAACGAACGGACTGACAGTAATAATAATAATAATAATAAAAATAACCCCATCGCCGTATCTCTACGTTGACGTCGTGGTGGGGCTTGCGCGCTCCAAACTCTAGGCCTGTGCCGGAAGAGTTTACTTTGCCGGAACAGGTCTAAGGTGAGGAGCCAGACCAAGAGAGATACAGAAACCCGCAGGGCAGCATGTGGCGAGCTGTTGGGCAGTAGCGACCCCACGGACCCTATCTCCCGGGAGAAGTTTGTTCCTCACCTCTGACTTGCCTTTATTGGCCGGCTGGAGTGAACAATGACGAGGAACAGAGCTCCCACCTCATTCTAGCCTTTATTGGCCGGCTTGAGTGGAGATTCGCAAGAGCAAATGTGCTCGGAGGAAGGAAGTATTCCAGTAAGATGCTGGTAGGGATCTTGACCGTACTTCCGGGATTGTCCTGATAGCCGTGGAATACCTCTCCACTCCTCATAAGCACCTCAGGAGATGTTGCCCCCTTGGCACTACGTCACTATGTGCTAGCGACCGTTTCCGGGGGCCCACTATTGAGTGTGCAAGTCGCCCCCTGCCATTTTATTCGTGTATATATAAAACATTGATCAGGCAGGGGTCATAGTTCTTCCATAGTTCTTGGTAACCAGTCCACTTTAGCCACCCAAACCCATAGTCCAACTTTATATTTTCCATATCCTGCAATAGTCCTACACCAACCGGGGGTTGTCCTTGGGTGCACTTGCATAGTGCCAACAGGGATAATCGTCGGTTGGTGCCTCATTTCATTAAAAACGTTCAACGGGCTTCTGCGAGTTGGCTTCGGCCCCTCGTACGCCTTTCAAAGGACCGGGACCCCATGGTCCCGAGATATGTTAAAGCATAAAAAATAATAATAACGTTTATTGTGTCCAAAAGTTATACACAAACAATTATGGGTTTGGAGTCCTCATTTAAGCAAATAATGCCTGTATTAGAGTCAAACGAAGTTGCACCATGGCTGTTCGTTTTTACCCTTTTGATGCTGAAGCTTCTATTTATAAACTCATCCTCTTAATTTATAATCTCAAAATAAATATGTTTATTTTTAGTGAATATTTGTACCTAAACGTAATACGGTTTACCATCCCTGAAATATGGGCATCCAAGCGCCCAATTATTTTTGAAAATAAAAATGCTGGTATTTGAAAACCAAAGATTATACTAATAAATCTTGTTAAAATATACGACTAACTTTATTTTCATAGTTTATAATGCTATATTCGCTAAGAAAAACGTACATTTAAAATGAGCCCTCCGCGAGGGCTCCCGGCATCCCATATGCGATTTGAGTGAACCCTCCAGGAGGGCTCCCGGCACTGAACGTGTTAATAGACATGTGACATACTAAGCCACAATCGCCTACTCCCTCTCACAGAGAGGAAGCCTGAGTCCCAGCAGTGGGAATATTATACAGGGTGGTAGGGACATTGAAGCGGAGACTGTTATCATGGATTCAACACAGGATACGGAAACCCCCTACGTTATTTGGCGGAGCCGTGATGCACATAATACCCAGTATCAGCAGTGCGATTCTGTAACCATCTCACCGTGAAAACTTAGGTGGAGTGAGCTGTCATTAGTGTCAATCCCTATAGCATCAGATGAAATGACACCTCACTCCACGCAAGTTTTCACGGTGAGATTTTTACAGAATCGACATGCAGCTGGCTTTTTCCATTTGGATATCACTCGTGATTTTTATTTTGCAATGTTTTATTTGGCACTCACTTTGATTGTTTTTTTTTAAGTACACGATTTTTTTTTTTTGTTAACCGACAAGTAATTATAACACTAGAATCATGTGCTGAATTCATGGTTACAGTTTGTGCGTCGATGTCCCTTTACTTATTCGTAGCCTGCCGCCCTTTATAGGCTACTTGTCAAACCCCATACATTATTTGTTCCTAGTATTTTCTACATACTTCAGGTGCCAGAGGACATCCAATGCACCGACACCCTACACGGAAGAACGCACACAAGTGAAGCTGTGACGATCGACGGAGACAAAGTATGGAGCTACGGGCATATTGTGGAACTGAGTTTACTTATTAATACTGGAATCGGTAAATTATTGGTGATTAAAACGCCAGCTACCTAACATTTTATTATTAACTAGTTTTTTCCCGCTGCTTCGCTCGCGTTTATTTAGATTTTGACAATCAATGAAAGTTGTTGGTCGATAAAATTCAATCATGATTCGAAAGACACGTAGCGCCATCTTGCGTCCTAAAGCAATTGTGGCCGTCGTAAGATATTGTTCATTCTCTCTGGAAGATTTTTTATTTTCTGGATGAAAGGTACAGAAAAAAACAACCCTGCCAACGAATATGCAAAATTTCATGATGATCGGTTCAGTGGTTTAGGCGTGAAAAGGTAACAAACAAACAATCTTACTTTCGCATTTATAATATTTATACTAGCTTCTGCCCACGACTTCGTGCGCGTGACATTTCACTCTCCCTTTGGGGTGGAATTTCGAAAAACCCTTTCTTAGTGGATACCTACTGTTCACAAAGAACACACCCTCCAAATTACATGTTTAGTGGTTTAGGCTGTGCGTTGATAGGACTTTGAATTTTATATTTATAAGATGATCCTGGAATCACATAAATTGTAAACCAAATTGTTATCTCATTACAGAACCAGCACCCATAAAATTATTCCTAGAAGCCATATCCTCAGACTGGTGGGGTCGCCACCGCACCGAAGGGTACTGCTACCTACCTCTTACCCTGGACCCTGGCTGCTACTCCAAGGAGATGGCTTGCACCCGCCCTGAGGAGTTGGATATAGTGGAGGCTGCGAGCAGGCGGTTCTTTCTAGGCGGATGCCATCTGATCAAGGATCTGAATGTACTGGCTGAACCACAGTTGCAGGTGATTTCATTTTATATTCGGGGAACTACGAAGGTCAAATTCACGACCCAATGGGTCCTAAGCAGTGCAGCTTCTGAGCAGTGGTGTTATTGGGAACATTATAGGCTGCTTATGTTGTAGGGGCCGTTAAAAATGCACATGGGACAGAAATCAGAATTAAAAACAAAATATTAATAGAACAATTTTTTTTTTTAACTATATGTCCTATTAGCGGGAAAGGGTCCACCAGAATCTCATGGCATAAAAAAAAATTGAGATTTTCAGAAGGCAATGTCAATCCATATGAAAAAAATCACTATTTTTTTTATGCCATTAGATTCTGGTAGACCTATACTGTGACTGCGAACGTACAACTTTTTGCAATCAATCTGGCACGAATGCAAACTCCGTGCTGCAACTTAGAATTTTCTAGTGGAAAAACAGAATATAGCCTACACTTTGCCCGACCTGAGAACCAAACCCAGAATATCATACACGCACGGGCATTATTCAACCAGTAGTCAGAAGCCCAAAAAGTCCGACCACCTGTCTTACCAAGGGGTATCGTTTTTTTTATTACTAAATGGGCCAGCTCTAGACCTCTATCTCGCCTGGGGGAGACCGATATTTTACCCAGTAACTGGGTTGTGGCGGTCAGATAGGTAGTCGCTCCAAAATGACAGGCTCCATCAACCTTCGATGGACCATCATCTCTCTAGCAATTTTACATCGTATTCCTAATCACCTAAAGTTCATAATCAAAAGCACGTGGGCGCCTGGGGTGTTAAGATTTACTTCTTGCTATTTCAATCTTTCAATCAATATGTTAGTAATTCAGTGTAAATTCGTTTGTGAAATCACGCACAGTAGGAAGTCGGATAGGCAAGATGTCATTATCCATAGTCAAGTCCCTTTCTCATCTTTACAGGACACAAACTACACATACACATCGACAGGCACCATCAACCTTCGATGGAGTGTCATCTCTCAAGCCCAAGTCGGCGGCTTGGTCGCGCCACCTCCTCAACCTGGCACCAGTACAGCATCAGCACTACTCTTGGGAGCTGAAGCTGCCCTGAAGAAGTATAAAAAGGCGAGGGCTCGGCTCGCGGCTGCTACTAAGGATCTTAGTGATGTGACACATACGGGGATCGGTAATGGATAAAATGTAAAATGGTGTTTTTTCTTTTGGAACGAAGTTCGACGTTATATCCGACGTAATAACCTACAAATGTTGACCTGTTGTGTTGGCGAATGAACGCTAGACCGAAAAGAAATAAACATTTTTACTGGCACGACTTTTTTTTTTTCATTTATTTATTCGCAAACGTTTAGCACATTTCGGAATTCAAATAGCATATTTGAAGAAAGGGGAGGTCTATACCCAGCGGTGGGTGATTCCCGGCTGAAATGATGATGATGAAGGAATAATCGTGATATGATACTAAAAGCCTATACAAACGGTCTACTTTTGGGTGGCAAAGTACCAACTTTGCCACGCAACTGCATCGGAACTTGAGAATTTTGGTGTCCATTTGTGATCGCGTGCAGATCTAACCTTTTTAATTTAACAGAGATGGCGCAGTCATAAAATGTTACAGCGAGAACACATCACTCTGCATGAGTATTTATAGAAATCTCTTAGTAAATATTCACCGTCCCAGTCGCACGTTTTCATGACCGCGAATTTCGGCGTAGGTATAGAATATAGTCAATGTGGGCTTTTCTAATTTCAACGTGACGATATCCACGTCACGGCATCACGATAATACAGGAAAGTAAAATGTATGTAAATATATGAAGACGCTTTTTTCCGTCCACGATAACGTTATAACGTGCACGTATTTCCATACATTTTATGGACGTGGTATGCACCAATCCGTACGGGGCTCGCGTGGTGAATTGTGGCCCACTCTCTCACACAGAGGAGGCCTATGTCCCAGCAGTGAGGACGTTATAGGCTGATTATGTTTATGGACGTGGTGGACGGGGACGTCCACGATAATACCAGCTGGCATAAACGTCATACGACTTACACTTTTTTTTTTGGAAAGGCATCTTGCAGTTAAACCTATGAGGTTATGAGGTGAACTGTGTTGTCTGCTTAACCGGGCTTGCACTAACGCTGTGGCGTGACGCGCGGTATTTATAGTGCAAGCAAAAACGATCACTCATCTGCGATTGGTTATGTTTATTATTGTAGGTAGCTGTCCTACTTCTAAAATTATGAAAATGTATATAAATACCAGCTCCTAAAATATAAGACATTGAATCCTAATTTTGTTTTATTTATCAGGTTACATGCTCTGTGCTTATCTCCTGACAACTGGTAAAACCGTCACGTTAGAAATTATAAAAGTGCAGGTACTTACTGAAACGTTAACTCCTGGAATTCGATTGAAGTGATTCCGTAATAGGGAATGTATAGAAACGAACAAATTGTAAGTTTGGATGTAAATAATTTATTATTAATTAGTAATTATAAATAACTTACTCAAGACTACGTTTCATTTTTAATATTAGTTACGAGTACAAGTTACATTACGAGGTAGTTTACATTATTATAATTCAAAATCAATAGTTTACATAATGGAATGATTAAGTAAATAAAAACGTAGCGTACGGTTGGACAAAGGGCCGATTGTAAGATCAAGGGAAAAACTGAAGAATTTTATCCGATACCTAATTCAAAATAAGCCCCTAAAAGTTACACGTAATTTTATTAAAAATAGGTGTTCATTTATTATCTTTGGTAAAAAAAGGCTATACTTGTATGCATGTACTTAACACCCAGTACAATATTGTCTGTATTGTCACTAACATACCGGTGGTCCAGTCCAGTCCGACCGTGACTGCTACTACCGCGTCTGCTACGACCGCGTCTGCTAAGACCGAGCCTGCTACGACCGCGACTGCTACGACCGATACTGCTACGACCGAGATTGTTTATTACGATCGAGACTGCTACGACCGAGATTATTACGATTGAGACTGCTACGACCGAGACTGCTACGATCGCGACTGCTACGATCGTGACAGCTACGACTGCGACTGCTACGACCGAGACTGTTTATTACGATCGAGACTGCTACGACCGAGATTATTACGATTGAGACTGCTACGACCGAGACTGCTACGATCGCGACTCTTACGACCGCGACTGCTACGACCGCGACTGCTACGACCGAGACAGCTACGACCCAGACTGCTACGAGCGCAACTGCTATGACCGCAACTGCTACGATCGCGACTGCTACGACCGAGACTGCTACGATCGCGTCTGCTACGACCGAGACTGCTACAACCGAGACTGCTCTGACCGCGACTGCCATGACCGAGACTGCTACGACCGAAACTGTTACGACCGAGACTGCCAAGACCGCGACTGCTACGACCGAGACTGCTACAACCGAGACTGCTCTGACTGCGACTGCTATGACCGAGACTGCTACGACCGAGACTGCTACGACCGCGACTGCTACGACCGAGACTGCTACGACCCGTAGCGTTTCATATACAAATAGAGCAGTTACTGTATTTGTCAGCAATTCCTTTGTCGCTAAGGCTGCGTGTGCACGAGAGAAGCATAGCGTAGCACAGGCACATAATTCCAAACGAGTCGGTCCCTTACTGTTTAAAGACAACCTTTCTTATTTTTGTTATGAATAAATAGGTACATATTAAATTGAAACCTTAAAGTGTTCTTTAGTGCCTATCGAAGTATTGACGCTTATCTTTTTGCTTAAAACGATTTATAAAAAAAAAGACTCTTACAAATACTAGATGACGAGAGTAGGTACACCAATTTGACATCTACCTACTCGACCTAATGGCATCCCTAAGTTGTTGAGTTACAGCTGCCAGAGTCTTCGCGCGTCGTCTCCTTGCTTCCCGAGCGCGCATGAGTCGAACACTGCGCGCGTCTGTCAGGGCTGCGTGCGCCGCATGATGCGCGCGCCGTGCTGCGTCCATGGCTGTCACTTCTTGACGAAGGAGTGATGACTCCCAGGAGCTGAGGGCGTTGTGTATCGCGACGCGCTGAAACGAACAAGTATGGTGACGGACCTTATAATAAGAATAATAGTAGATTATTCATTAAGGGAAAAAAGCAAAGTTTCATGTTACGATAGGTATCTACGGGCGTTATATTCAATCCCGACCGTGATGAAGAATCCTAGTGCTCCTAAGCGCAGCGAGGGAGTTAAGAATTCTGAGCGACGGTTTCAAGCTCACCCAAGACGAAGACACCGTTACCTCCGAGGAGAATATCCAAAAATCGGGATAGGGGTTATTCGAATTCACGTCGTACTTATCCCGATTTTTGGATATTCTCCTCGGAGGTAACGGTAATTATAGCGCTGTGGAAGTGAAAGCGCGTGCATGACAGTGTTATTTTTTTAATTCATAAAGATACCACGAATTGAGTAGTGAGAACGTGGCTGTTTGATGAGTAAGGAAGGGATCGAAAAAGTAAAGGGGTTGCATAATGAAATTTAGTAGAACATTATAACACTCGTTTGGATGATATTATAGTTACTATGACACTGGTTGTTTTAATGTTGGCAATAAGCTAACTGTTTCAGAAACTTTTATAAAGGATTTATAGCATGGGTGTAGATAAAATATTATTGCTTGGCCAGACTAGGGCTATAATGACTTAACTTAAGGTTAGGTTTTCATGACATAATTTAATTGACATTATCGAGCAGGTGGTGTGAAAATAATATTACCAGTGTTGATTTAGTTAAATTCAGGAGGAATCGTTGACTATTACTTATATTTTTAGGATAACACCCGTTTTTCGCATTGGGCCCTAGTTTTATCTAATAGATCATAGAAGATGTAGGTACCTGAGCAGCATCTTTCAACATCTTCGTTCGTCTCTGCATAGCGTTGTCGGCTTTTCTCTGCTTGTCAATTAGTTCTATGTGTTTCCTGAACTGTTCTGCTTCGTCCATGCGTATACGTCGGTCGGCGGCAAGCTGCGTGCGCGCCTCTTCTTCCAATACTTTGTCTACTAGGAAGTATGTCTGAGGAATTATAAAATATCGCTATAAATGTGGGAGTATTAATAGGTAAACTTTTTTTCAAGTTTTGAAGTCATAAGACTTCATGATTACCGAGTCCCATACCTACATGTCTATCTATATATCTATATACTTGATGATTTTTTTACCGTCCAGTTATTTTTATAGGGTACGTTCTACCTATGAATATGAACAACTTTCACTCTGAAATCACGCAAAAAATATCTGCTGTTTAATACAAAAGTTCAATACCTACTAGACCAAAAACTATGAAACAGCTGTTTTTTTTGTGATTTCGGAGTTGGTCCCTTATTGAAAAACGGATAATAGTGGCCACTATTTTCCGTTTTAAGGATTATAATAAAACTAAACAATGTAAAACTACCGTTAATTAACTATAATCTTGTGGAGCACAATTTAACGTGCTTGTTTTCTGCATTTTCATTCTAAAATAAAAGAAATACTTAACCAAACAAACGATGAGGGCGCCACTGCGCGGTCGGCGTGGTCTTAATTACCTTCCGGTCATCGATATGCGCGAGTAGCTCAGCACTGCGCTGTTCCTTGTGCCGGATGCCCTCCACCAGCACCTGTCTCTTGAGCTGCGTCTCCAGCGACTTCTGGTACTGTATGGACTCATAGCGGGACTTCTCGGCGCGCCGCTTTTCAACGATGTAGCGCTTGTACTGGTCTAGAGTTTCTGCTTCGACCTGGGGTTTAATTAATTTATGATAACGTCTTGGAATGAAACTGAAAAATTATTCGATCAAAGATAAAATAGTAGCACCATTTTAAAATCCTTTTAAAAAGTTCAGACTCAAGAAAGGGCAACTTAAATTATTGCTATTTTATTATTAGACGCAGTCGTCACTCCAGAAATTTTAGGCCCCAACAGTCATCTGTGCTGCGAGCACGAAGCACAGAACCGAACCGAGTGGCGATGCTAGCCTATGTCCAGCCGTGGACTAGTGGACGTGTCTTTCGGCAGAAATGATGATGATGTACTACACTAGATCTTTAACAAATGATATTGATGAGTAGATAAATCTTAAGATATTGGCTGTTGTTATAATATAAATTATTGTGTTGTCTTAGCCCGACGCTCTTTGGCGCCATATCTGCCTTTTGTCACATTATTCAGCCCAAGTTGTTACACATAAGCTATGAGTATCTATTGTAAGCTATTTTAATAAACAAGCCTATTCAATACAAGCTGTGATTGAAATTGAAATACTTGAAAACGTGACAAGGGCTGGCTAAGAGAAAATAAATATTTTTATTATTCCTGAAAAGGATTTTTACTTATCATTAAGAACAACTTTTATTATGGGACCAACGCTGAAATCCAGAATAAAAAATTAGCTGTTTCCTCAATTCTGTCGAGTTATGCGAACATACAACCCCTTTTTAGTTCGCAGTTAAGTATTTCAATTAGTAAGACCTTTATTATATCACACACTGAGAATGTCAAACCCGCACCATAATTTGCATAACACACTATCAATCGCAATCTGAATAATTTTGAAGGATATTGCTAATCCATTGCTTCACATGTTCGAAAAATTTGTCTGCTCAACAAAGTAAATAACGCAATGAATGTTGTTGACCTGTCAAAATTACAGTTTGTGTTTTACGCAATTACTCCGTCGTACTTACAATTTCTCTTTCTTCTTTCTCTTTCTGCCACAGCTGTCGGAACTGGTCAGCGAGTTTCTCTCTCTCTATATCATCTTCTCTCTTCCGTGCTAGGGCTGCGAGGAGTTTCCACTCTCTCTCAGGGATAGAGTCTAAGATGTCTGTGCTGCAGTTATCGTAGTCGAACGAATTAACCAGCTGGGATATGGAGCTGCGTACTGAAACAATAATAAAAATAGTATTTAGTTAGTATAATGTTGTATGTATTTACTTTTAAGTTACTTATATTCATATTGTATTGTGTGTGTTTATATGGGCCTTGATGCCTGAATTAAATGGATAAGGATTTTTGTTGGGAAAATTTGAGATATATAATAAAACATAATATAGACATAATTTAATCCACGATGTGTGTTAGGCAGAGGTGTACTTATAGTACTGTAGATGCTATCTATGTAGCCTAACCTTATACAGGTTGAAATTGAATACATGCGACAAAATGGAAATGGGAGATTGTACTCATCATTATGAACAACTTTTAATAAGGGAGCAAACCTGTAATCGCGAAAACAAAAACAGCTGTTCCCTACATTTTGACGAGTTATGCGAACATGTACGAAACAGCTGATCTTTTTTTCGCGATTTCAGGATTGGTCCCATAGTAAAAGTTTTTCATAATGATGAGTACAATCTCCCATTTCGATTTGTCGCATGTTTTCAATTTCATCCTGTATAGTGCAGGCTGGCTATAATTTAGCGCGGGTTCCATTCGAACATTCCAGCAAGAGTGTCAAATATTTTGTTGAGATAAGTCAGTGCTAGTTTTACTAGGGAATATGTAACGTTGTTCTATCAATATAAATTTAGAGAAATCCTATCAGTGTTAATTACTTTGTGGAGCTCTTCTAGTCCCTTACAGTATCTACACCCACAATTCGCCAGTAATGTTCAAGTCAAGTATATTGACTTGCCATCTACTGGGCACACAAATCCAGACTTCGGGCTATACTACTGAGAAATTATTAATGGAAAAACCCAATAACATTGCCCGACCTGGGAGTCGACCCGCGACGTCATGCACAGCAGTACCGCTTGCGACTTGAGATTGTTTAGTCATATTCCTTATAGGGAATCAGAACGCTTCAACAACCCTAAAAAGACGTTCTGACTTACATTTACATACATAAAATACGGAAAAGGTTTCATAAAAAAATGCTTTTTAGAACGCGAATAATAATTATGTCAATTGCATACGAATAAAGGATAGGAATAAAAGCAGAGAATGACATAAACCTCTACTAAAATGTCGTGATGGCCTATCAGTGGGCTTCTCATGCACAAGGTTGTAGGTTCAAAATTTAAAATCCAGGCAAGTACCAATGTGAATTTTTCAATTCATATTTACAATTATGATTTGTCTTGGACGTTTCTGATATCGCTGAAGGAAAAACATGGTAGTGGTTTGTGAAACCGTATGTATATCTTATAATCTATGATTAATTCTATTACAACCACGTGTTTCACAATTAAGAAACACAATAGCTGTCAATTGCGTCGATCATAGTGCAAGTGTAAACAATTGTCTTTCTTTCAATCATCTATTAATATTAATTTCCCATGTAAATGCGCAATAGGCATCTACATCTTACCGTTACACACAGGTGACTTCTTCCTCGGAGACAAGCCGGGCCGGCGCGGACTCTCTGTTATTATTTTATAACAAAACACCATTATTCCCACTTCCGCAGATTGTTTATACTGTGGGAAACTTTTTATTGTCACTTCTTATTGTATAGTGTGCTGGTGCTTATGTTTAAAGGAAGATTTTGATGCTGTTACGTAGGGTAGTGTAAGTAAGGAGTTTGGAAGGAGCGTTAGCAGACCAATAGCCAGGTGGGTGGACGGCTTACATACAGAAGATCGCGGGGAAGACCTGGATGAGACTCGCACAGACCAGGGAAGCATTGCAAAAAAAGGGAGGAGGTCTATACTCAGTACTAGGTGGAATATGGCTGCCGACGACGATGACGATGACGTCGGATCGTAGTAGAAGTAATGAGAGAAATGTAAAATCCCATCTCTAAGAGGGTGTAATGGGTTGCCTGCCGGGGCAGCGGGATTGTCCAAAAGGGTTACCGCTACCCCGGAATATAAAGGGCTAAGGAAGGAACACGGATGGGTTATAGTCAGTAAGAGTCTGACACTCCCTTCCGCTCCACCCAGAGCGGGAGGGGTCATTTGATGATTTCCCATCCTTAAAAAAAAAGGGGTTGTAATGGGTTGAAGGATAGAAATATCAAAAACTATTTCTTATAAATATCTATGGGTTGAAGGTTGTATGTAGACGGAACGAGTAATAAAATATAACTACCTATTAGTCAAAAGTAGTGTATCTAGGCTTGTAGCAGTGTATCTAAGTCACCAGGCATGTGTAATGTGTTATGTGCCCCATCAGGTGATGCACACAAGGAAGTTCTAGGGTTAGTCTTTTAAAAGGACCCGGTGGCCTCATCCATATTTATTTATTTTGACTTCAAGATACAAACATCAGCGTAGCCCTTGCTCTTGTACTAGGAGTTCCTGCATCACAAGAGCCATATATGCTGATGGTAACCACGGAGGTAGTTTTGCTAAGGTAAAAAACCCACACTAACCGGGCTTATCACTTCAGGGAGAGCGTTTTGGAGGTATCCCCCGAAAACAAAAAAAACTCTTAGCAGGTAACTGAAATATTAAGTCTGTGCTTATACCAATTTAGATGATCCAAAAAGGAGTTACTGTAGTCTCCTAAACGGTAAATAAAGAGGTTAATACACGATCATAGGTGCTAATATCCTCCAGCAGATAACATCAGACTGCGGTCATCTGCTACCAACCGTGGTATGCCATTACCCTCAGGACCATTCACTGTAACGGCCTGCACATATCGCCCATATTTAGCAGTGGATGTCAGGCTAACACGCACTAAATAACCTTGTTTGCACCGTGCCTTTGGACTTAAACTCAATGATAAACACAATAAAAACAAATAACAAAGGCAAAAAACGTTTTTGGAATGTTTTTTGCACATATAAAGCACAGTTTCAAGCACTTTGTATTTCACAAAACTATCACATTATGGTTTATTGTTGTCGACTACTGACGACAGACATGGTTGCTACGTTTGTATCGATTTAACATTAGGTATCAAGGTTAACTTGTACATAGATACAGGTACATATAACGTCATGTAGGTACCTAAATTAGGTACCTAAATACTAGCTGCAGTGTCTGAAAGATAGGAGTTCAAAGAAAAGGCTGTGAAAACTGTGGAATCGCATGAAAATGGGCACTTTTTGTTTTGAGGGTTACTCATTTTGCAGTTGTTTAAAAAAGGAAAACCTTATTTCCGATTAATTATTTTTGTAGATACACTGTTTTAAATGAACAAGTCTTTTCATTTCCCCCTATTTCGGAAACGTTACATGTAGGGTTGTAGAACATTTATCAATGACAAATACGACTGACTAATGATGTTGTTAGGTTAGGAGGTTAACTTTGTTGTGTTAAATAGGTTCCTACTTTTTAAAATAAATGGCACGCCGAGTAACTGTACGTTACATACGTACCTTCTTCAATGAGTAATGTTGACGACAAATTAACGATCGTTAGCATAATGCATCATGCATAATCAGCCCAAGTATACTGTTCCCACTGCTGGGACACAGGCCTCCTCTCTGAGAGAAGGAGTGGCATAATCCACCACGCGGGCCCAGTGCGGGTTGTAGATGTCACAGTTGTTCGATTTTATTGTTTTTAGGATACCTATGCCGGTTTCCTCATGATGTATTCCTTCATCGTTTTGAGAGCAGTGATGATGAAATTAAATACACAAAGTGCCTGCCAGGCTTTGAACTCACGACCTACAAATCGTAAGTCGGGGCCGGTAACGATCGGTAAGATTTAAAAAACTTACGCCTGCAAAGGAATAATACACACGTAACTAGGTAATTACGATATTAACTTACATTCTAAACAACGGAACGTTTTGTTTTATTATTAACCGACTTCTAAAAAAGGAGGAGGTTCTCAATTCGGATGTTTGTAATTTTTATGTTTGTTCGCGCTTAACTCCGTCGCTTGCCAACCGATTTGAAAAATTCTCATTTTGCTGGAAAGGGTATACTTCCCAAATGGTCCCATGAAAATTTTATCGAAATCGGAAAAGCGGTTTTTGACAAATCAACAAAAACAAAAATTTAAAAGCAATATTTTGTAAAAGGTGATGAGCAGTTGACATTAGGCTATTGTAACTTAGATAAATTACAAACTCTCCCACTAAAAAGTAAAAAATAAAAACTATTTTACAAAAAAAATTACCGACTTCCAAAAAAAAACACTACATAGTGATAAATAACTTTAATTTCGGAAGTCGGTGTCAATAAACAAAAATGCAGAACCAACGACACCACAAAAAGTTTTTATGAAACAATGAAATACAACGTAGGTACATAGTTACCTACCTACTATTGCAATACTTGTCAGAATTTTCTACGTTCATATCAATCACCTTGGTACGGGTAGATACTTCTCTAAGTGGCTTCATTATACCTACACAATAATAAATATATTTCACGTTTGTAAGCGGATGTAAGTAGTGAATTAAAATTTTTACTAGCATTTTATTACGTGGGGTAGCCAATGAGTTCCTGGCAATTTCCTTAATTATACCTACTCTTTACGACACTCGCACGCGTCACGATTATTTCGAGTACTTTAACATGGATATTGTTTGTTTAAACAAACATTATTAGAAAGAGAGGAAAGAGTCCCAATTAATCTACCTCTAGCCTTTTCCCAACTATGTTGGGGTCGGCTTGCAGTCTATCCGGATACAGCTAAATACCAGTATTTTACATGGAGCGACTGCCTATCTGCCTTCCACAACCCAGTAACTGGGTAACACGATAGCCCTTGGGAAGACTGGTTGTCAGACTTTTTGGCTTCTGACTTCCCAAGATCCACGAATGACAGCCAGGACAGAGGGGTCTCGATATGTAATTAATGGTCACCCATCCACAAACCGACCGCGGCAAGTGTAGCTTAACATTCGATCGACCCGTGCTGCTGTTATTATTTAGCCGCGAGAGGAGACTCCCGTGGAGGAAATATTAGTGCCATGACTGCCATGTGAATATGGTGTTACGCATATTCACGTCACCATTTTCCTGATGGAAAATCTCGATTTTCATTAATATCCATATTCACTGATTGCTAATTCTTAGGCTGACACAATTGTTGACGTTTTCAGTGGCAAAAAAAATACAATTTTCGCTTTGGGCTACCCCATTTTACGCAAGACATATAAATATAACGCTGATCCAAATGTAATTATATAAATGAATAAGTAAGTAATATATAAACGGAACGAATTAAAATTTTCATTAGTGTTTCACGAAAAATATTATAACATCGTAGGAACCACAGGAACGTTCCAAATAACCCGTTACCTACCTAAAAATAGGAGTAGTACCTACCAATTATGTGCCGCTGGAGTAACACGATTTAATCGCCCTTTCGAACAGCTGTGTCCCTTAAACATGTAACGTAATGATTCTATTTGATCCTGAACCCCACACAAGGTGTAAACTAATGTGAAATAGCCTTTTTTTTTTTTTTTTTTTTTTTTTTTTAAGTATGGGAAATCATCAAATGACCCCTCCCGCTCTGGGTGGAGCGGAAGGGAGTGTCAGACTCTTACTGACTAAAACCCATCCGTGTTCCTTCCTAAGCCCTTTATATTCCGGGGCAGCGGTAACCCTTTCGGACAATCCCGCTGCCCCGGCAGGCTTCGGCCCTGACGGGCCCCACCGTTCAATGCTGACATCTCTTTGAGGCGCACGTGGAACACATACGCGCCGTCCGGCACGGGCCTGGTCCTGATCGGACGGCGAGCTACCCATTACTCGCCGTCCGCAGGCCCGCGCCTACGGTGGCCGGGAGTCGTCACGCGGCTCCCGACGCCCGGAGCGTCTACCGCGGCGGCTGGGACGGGCGGCTCTCTCAGCTCTCTCCCTCGCCCATCCCGCCACCTCCTTCGCTAGCATGACAGCTTCGCAGAAGGAGGTGACTGCCTCCCACTCCCTCTCGCCCCGGACCATGGCTTGGACCAGGGCCGGGCGCGAGAGGTCGCCGCCGCTGCCGATCGCCTCTACGAGGACACGGCGGTGCTCTGCCCAAGCGGGACAGACCTCCACCGTGTGCTCCACCGTGTCCTCTGGGCGATCCTCGCAGTGGTGACACCCGGGCGTTTCCTCCCGCCTGATGATGTGCAGGAACCTCCCGAAACATCCGTGTCCGGTGAGGACCTGCGTCAGGCGGTAGGTGAGGGCGCCGTGACGCCTCTCTAGCCACTCCTCAAAGAGGGGCCTTACCGCCGCTATCGCGGCGTGCCCTATGTGAAATAGCCTTTACATGGAATTACTTACACGTTAAAAAGACAAAATAAACTAGCTACCGAGCCGTACCTGCTGGCAAACTCAAACTCACTCAAACTCAAAGCATTTATTTCAATTAAACCATTTACAGGCACTTTTGAATTGTCAATAGGTCAGTCAGAAAATATGAAGCTAGTTGCCCATTCCAAAGCGTAGGTACCTATGGAGAAGAACGGGCAAGAAACTCCATGGACACTCTTTTAAATTATATTTTACAAAAATATTAGTTACATCATTAATGTTGAATTTATAATTATATGTGAGAACGATGTAAAAAAAAAAATATACGTACGCGTTAAAGTGTCCAGAGTACAGCAAATAGTACTTAACAAAACAATAATCCAAAAGTAAAATAATTAAAAATAAGCCGAGGCAGCCAAGTGATGACCAGTCCCAACTGACGGCGCCCGTTCACGAACATGACGCATAGATCAGCACCATTCAGCTCAACCATTTTGAAGGGAGCTAAATGATCCAACACACACGCCACCGTTAGCGAGACATTTTAGTGAGCGTGACATACTATCAGCCGCCAGGGCACATTCAAGTCAATGAAAGACATTATTATCATTACCCGGTAAATGGTAGCACTACAGTACATAGAACTCACATTTGTGCTATGCAATTATACAATATAAAGGAAATTGAGTTTATACAATGCAAAGATAGTCTTACAATCTTCAACAGCTCCAACAGTATTTTCAAGAGTTAATCAATTAGTTGTGGTTGTGGACCAGCATTTAACTATTTATACATAAACCTTGTCTAAACGTTACATTTCTAGACCATTGTATTTTTATTATTTTGCACAGGTACGTATATCAAAGAGTAATATTAGAAACACGAGAGAATATTATCAGCGCTTATCAGTTTCGAAGATATCGCGGTTGATAAACACCAGTCGAAAACACACCGCGGGCCGGTGATGACGTCCGACATGGACAAAGATAAGCCCAGACAACCCATCATCCGACGCCCTGATGTTTTGAGGAAACTCAACGAAAACAGTTTGCTGATGATAGAGCGAGGTCTGCTCGGAGACCTCCCTGACAAACTCAAACCACCGCCATTAGTACCATCTAGAGCGCAATCTAACGAACTTGCCGTAGCTAAACCATCTGGACTTTTATCTGCATGTCTGCCCATCCCGGATTCACCTGTCTCGGAGAGAGTGTCATCATCCGACGAAGAAATTTCTATTTCTCCGCTGAAAAAAACATTTAGTTTCCGCGACAGACTCTCCAGAATAAGTTTCTTTAACAAAGACAAAGAAAAAGAAAAGCCAAAATGGAAAACAATCGTGGAAGACGAAAAAATCGAAGACCCAGTAAAGGTCCTCGGAGCGCCGAAGCTAACACCAAAGAGATCAGACACCAAAGCGGAACTAGACTACAAAAGCAACAAACGTTTTTGGTTTTTCAGAAGCAAAGAGCTATCTGAAAAAAGGGAAAAGGGTCACCGGCCCGTCTATACACGCAGCAAGAGTTTCGAATTCCTGCCCAGAGCTGCTATCGAAGAAGAGGAGGAAGAAATATCACCAAGAATAAAGAAGAACAATTCATCATACCTGTGCGGAAGCAGTGATACTATGGGTGAAGCTTGGACATCCAACGAGAGCCTCGAATATATAGCCAATATTTACCGTGACAGTAACGACGGTGTGTTCCTTAAAAGTGTTAAAGAGCTGGCTTCGGACCTCTCGTGTAATAATTCCAGTACATCAATCCCGACGTCTGGATCTAGTGTTAATGCTAGGAGCATTTTGAAAACGGAATCAGTGGAGGATGTTTTCAGTGAGTTTAAGAAGGCTGTCGAGTTATTCAGCGAGACTTATCTTAGTGACTGCGAGCCATACACAAAGTCGAAGGATTTGACCATCAAGCAGAAGAGAATAAGTTCCTCTTTCACAACGTTACCGTCTCCGAAAGTGGTGCAAGTGAATAAAGTGAGTGAAGCCAGTGAGGACTTTAAGAAAGAGTTGTCTAGAGTGTTAAATATTAAGCGTGAAGTGCGGTCGGCTAGGAGAGGTTCAGTCACAGACTGGTTTGTGCTAGAAGACAAGGCAACTGCCCCTTGTGCTGTCCCAGAGTCTAACAAATATAGGAGGGGAACGAAGAAAGACGTGAACCGAGTTCGGAGAATCAGCTCGACGAAATATGTAAGTGGACCTTTTTATCTGATTGATAGTAATGTGTTGCACTATGATAAGCACGTTCGAAGGCTGATTAGCAGTAGGTATTATCTTTGTTAGGTCGTATTTTTGTCATTGTTTTGTGTATTTTTGGAACAGAAACTCTAGATAGTTTTGAAGAACACAATGATCTAAAATATTTTTCTTTCAAAACCTATTTTAATCGACTGGAGACAGACTGGAGACCACACCACAATTTTATCTGTGGAAGGGAAAATCCTAGGATGTATTGGTATTAGTAGTTTGATACCAAGATAATATTTACCTAAGGGTTGTTTTTTCAATAGTCATACCAAGATAATATTTACTTAAGGGTTGATATTTCAATAGTCAATTACTTAGACAATAGATAATTACTTGTATCTATAGAATAAATATGACAGTTTGACATATTTTCTATACAAAAGCTGTCAACACTACGATTCCACAAGATAAAAAATAATCTGAAACCCGTCAAGTGCGAGTCGGACTCGCGCACCAAGGGTTTCGTACAAACTAGGTATGTAATAGTTTATCACGGGTAAAAAATGTTTTTTTTTGTAATCCAACTACAAATTTACGGTTTTCGGATTTTTTCCTTTAATTGTGCTACATGACGTTGCTTCTTGCCAAATTTCATGATTCTTAGTCAACAGGAAGTACCCATAGGTTTTGATTCCGGAACATAAACGCCCGTACCTTTTGATTGCGTCGATTTAGAAGTTTGTTTTTTTCACTGCTTCAAGGGATTGTATCCTTGAGTATTTGATATTCATTTTAACTTGATAACTCCAGGCGTTCCTGAGAAAAAGAGTCTTGACCGACGGTCATACAGACAGATAACGAAGTGATCTTATAAGGCTCAGACCAAATAAGAAACCAAGATAGAGCGCTGAGAACGATACAGTAAAGTATGCCAAAACTACAACTTCGCTCTATGCATACACGCTCACATGCACACATTTACAATCAAACTACACCTCACTAAGTGCACTCATGTTTACGAAACCGGCTTCACTTTACTGTTGACAGCCCTCTGTCTTGGTTTTTTATTTGGTCTGAGTTATAAGGGTTCCGTTTTTCTTTTTGAGGTACGGAACCCTAAAAATCAGGCCTGAATCATGTCAAAACACATTTTTAGAAAAGTCAACCATTACCTGAACGATACGAAAATATTTGACTGTTTTTTTTTGTAAGCTCTTGAAATTTACAACGATTTTCAATAATTAATATACTATAAGTAAACCACATTACTACGCCTATTTTCTATATATTAAATATGGCTCAAAACTTAATTTCTTCGCTCCAGTAACACATCGCCGTAATCAGGGCACGCGTTGCCCTATTTTACCAATTAGATTACTGGCTGTCTTATCGGCAGTTAGTCGATAACGGAACGGTGTGAGTCGATAACTAATGATTGCTACACTTGTACCAACCGGCAACTGTTAGTTATTTGTAGTGATATCGACATTCTTTACTTTTACTTCGGCGGCGGCGGGTGTTATTGGGGTTTTGATTGGCGTGTGTTACTAATGCACCTTCGTTTCTATGGATTATGATACCTACTTGTATTAAACGCTGGTTATTTGTTGTGATACGGACATTCTTTACTTTTGCGAAGTCTGTATGTATATTGTATAGATCCATAATCCATAGAAACGGAAGGTGCGATAGTCACGCACGCCAACCCCCCAATAGCACCCGCCAGTCTCTTCGCAAAAGCACAGATAATATAAGCAAAAGTAAAGAATATACGCACAACAAATAACCAGCAGCGTTTAGTACAAGTGTATGTACATTATAGATATACGGGTATCAATGCTTCGTAACATACTAAATTAAACTGATTTATTAGCATAAGCGATGCGAAAGAAAATTATCATAGTCTGACATAACATAAGATCACGCTTGTATTCTTCGAAGGGTAAGGCAGAGGTGTATCTATTATAGTACACCCACAATTCACCAGTTATGTTTATGTCCCATGTAATAGGGGGCGAGCCTATTGCTACCAATCGGGCACAAATCCAGACCCGAGCTGTTTCTGAAAGACATTTCTTCCACATTAAAAAGCGCATCGTCTTTTTATAATCTGTCCCTTAGTGCGCTTATACGCCCGATATTCGATTATCTTTTTATAGATTTACTAGCTGTTGCCCGCGACTTCGTCTGCGATCAAGACAAAAGACATGTGGCGCCATCTATTACCTTAATAACGTTATTGTTGTTTTCCTCCTCGGGAACAGCACTTTTATATATCCGTTTCTGTACCCTTACAACGTATATGCAAAATACGTATATGGTTTAGGCGGGAAAAGGTAACAAACAAACTTACTTTCGCATTCATAATATTAGTTAGGATAGTTTGGATTATTACTAGTAGGCCAACATGACGTGATGTACGGATAGTGGATACAGAAGCCCCAAAAAGCCTGAAAACCTGCCTTACCAAGGGTATAGTGTTACCTAGTGTGTTATCAAGTGTAGGTCGATAGGATTGGTCAGATAGGCAGTCGATCCATGTAACATACAGCCGGTCGATTCTGTTAGAATCTCACCGTGAGAAGTTAGGTGAAGTGAGCTGTCATTCCATCTGAGGCTATAGGGATTTACACTAATGACAGCTCACTTTAAGCTCACTTCACCTGAGTTATCACAGTGAGATTTTTACAAAATAGCACTACTGGTAGCTGCGTCCACTTATATTGGAAGTCGACCTCAACATAGTTGGAAAAACGCTAGGCAGATTGAGTAAACATGTAGGTACCTACTACAGAAAGTACCTTGAAAACCTATCAGTTACCACTAGAAACTGCAGCTTGTTAATAATATGGCTGTACACTTGTTAAAGAGAGCATGACTAGTTTCTGCAAAGGGGAATACGAAACCTGACAAAAGGTGGAACACAAGAGGATGAATATTGTCTACATTAGCCGGTGGATGATCTTACATGAAGAACGAAAGAAGCGGCCAATTGCGAGTCCGACTCGCACACAAATAGTTCCGTATCACCATCCCGTGGTGTCACCCGCATAAGTCTCGATCCCGTGGGAATATCGGGTTTAAAATAATCGGGTATCCTATGTCCTATTTCAGGTCATGGTCTTCCCATGTGCCAAATTTCATTCAAATCCGTTCACCTGTTTTAGCGTGAAAGCGTAAAAAACAACAATGAAATCTAACTCTTTATATTATTAGTTTACTTAGAATTATTTAGTAAAAACAACACGTTTCTTTAATGGGGACCCCTTTACTTTTATACAGCCCTGTGACAGACCGACGGACTGCGGAGCAATAGAGTACCGTTAGCACGCTTTGGTTACGGATACAGTGTAGTTCCTTCTCATGATGGCCTTATGTACATTTTATGGCTTAGTAAAGATCTCATAGCACTTCTACTACTGATAAAGATAGGATTTCAAACTTTTTACTTAATTATTCGCTTATATTTTAAGTAATAAGTGACTTTTTTTTTGTACTGCTTATATTTAGCTATTGGTTAAGACGTCGTCGTCTCTCATGCACTATAAGGTAGTGGGTTCAAATCCCGGGATCACAATCTAATATAACTTTTGCTGCGTTTTTGTTACTGTATCGTTTTAGTGCTCATGCACACGAGCGACACGCGTCAACGACTGCGGCAACTAGCCGCTTGAGCACCGTACTCAAATACACGAGCGGCATGTTGTCGACGACAGCTGTCGACACCCGTTGACAGTTGCAATTGCCTCTTTCGTTGACTCGTGTCGCTCGTATGTATACAAACTTAGATAACCACAAAAGCGTCCAAACAAATTATACCTAAACGTCCATGAAAACAGCAGTCAACTCAATAACCAACCGCTCGTTACGTGTCGCGATAATGTTTTCCAAGCGAATAGGTTCAATCTTATCTGAAAGTAAATTAGAGTAATATTATCGGAGTCATTCTTCATATTTCGGATCATATCGATATTTTTGCTATGACTGAAATGGTGACTCCATTTTAGATTTAGATGGAAATACTGATCACATAATGATGTAGGGCGGAAAGAAAATGCTAATAGATCAGCCTCTTCCATAACATCGCGCCTGTATTTGGTTAACGGTTTGGCAGAGTGCACCTATAGTTCACCCCCATTTCGCCAAGTATGTTTTAGTCCCATCTAATAAGGGGCGAACCTAATGCCATCAACCGTGCACAAATCCAAACTCTAGGCCGCTACTGAGAAATTTCAGATGGAAAAAAGCCAATAAGACTTTGCCCGACCCGGGAATCGAACACAGGACCGAACAGGTTTAGCAGTAATGCTTGCGAGCACTAGAATAACGAAGCAGTCCATTAGTATCTTATTAAAATTACTTTCATAGATTTTCGGGTAACATCTTAAGAAATATTTTAAGTGTTTTTCTGTGTCCTCATTTAGCACCTACTCCTAAACAGCTTGTTTCATTATGATGCGGTGCGGTGTTCACCATCATTTTGAGAATTAAATTGTGGTTCAGAATAACGTGTGTAACGTGTGTTTTGGTGTGTAATTGTGATTGTGATTCAGCTGCAACCGGTTAGACTGGAAGCCGACCCCAACATTGTACTTAGGAACTGAACAGGCAAGGCAGATATAAGAGTTTACTTCAAAACTAGATGCACAGATAGGTTGACACAAAATCGAAACTTGAAAATTGCGGTGCCCAGCCAGAGTACAATGTCTAAATAAAGTTGGACTGACTGTGCCAACCGATTTTAATGAATTAGGTATCCTTTATCAAAATATTTGTCATGATTGTTTTGCGTTCCTCTATGATTTGTCATTTATTTGGCAATATTTTCCGCGTAAACATGAACATTTTGTATTCAATGACGTCTACCTGTAAACTGATAAAAACATCACTGAAGTGATAACACACATGGATTAAAACGTAAAAAATGCAATATTTCAATGGCGCCTAAATTGAGGCCAATGCCTTATGTTGCTCTTCCTTATTTTACTGAAAAGTTTGCATTCAGACATACGGGTAACATCACGCCTCGTTTTCCCGAAGGGTTAGGCAGGGGAGTACCTATAGTATACCTACATTTCACCAGTTATGTTTAAGTCCCATGTAATAGGCGAGCTTATTGCTCTCAACCGGGCACAAATTCAGACTCCAGGCTTGTACTGAGAAATTCCGGACAGAAAACAAAATACTTAACACTTTGCCCGATAAAATACCAATGAAAATGAACACCTTTTATGTGTCTTTATAATGCAGCATATCACCCTTCTTTGTGGTTTAGACCTAAAAACTATGCATGACCATACATGACCATACCCATATCAAGTCTTTGTATCAAACTAGGACGCCGCTATTGTCAAGGTCGCCAAGGTCATCACTTAATATACTAAAGACCAAGGTCACTCGTGTGAATCGTCCTAATGACAATAGAATGAATCTAGGCATTGTAGTACAGATTTTATGGTATGACCAACAACGAAATAAAGTCTGTACTGATTGTTGCACAGTGTTATATAGGGTGAACCGGTTTTAATAATAACAATAATAGTCCTCTAGACCGAGTTTCAGTGCGGGAGATATTATAGTGCACAAGTGTGTGCGCAGACACTGGTGCACTCTCGCTTTCGTCACTCTTATAGTTTGATAGGACGGCACACAATCTGACACAATCGGAGGGAGATCAGATCAGGCGCAGGACCAAGGGATTAACGTGCTTTCCGAGGCACGGGGGTATCATACCGCCAACTTCCGAATTCCGGGCTGTTACTAGGAAATTCCGAATGGAAAAACCCAATAACAATTTGCCCGACCTGGGAACCGAGCTCACAACCCCACGCTCAGCAGTCGCCAAAGAGTACTTTGTATATACGGAAATAGAGAGCCATCTTGCGCGATTTGAACGATAACATTAAAAAAGCGCCCTCTGCGATTAAAATACTAAACTACATCCGTGTCAGTATTATAATCGCGCGACCTAGATCCATTCATGGTCCAACTGTTTTCTATAACAGAGATAGTAAAATTATACCGATATAAGTATTCAAAATCTGTTTACTACAACATATTTAGATATTATTTAAATTACACACCCCCTTACTAATAAACGTATTATATCAGACGAATAGTTACACACCGATTTCTCTCTTTCAGTCGTCAGTAATTTGATTTTCGACAGAAGACAAAGCGTTGTGTAACTATACAGACGATACACAATGTTTATTAGTAAGGTTAATATAGGTACAACGAACGATCACAGCAGACAACGAACGATCACAGCATTCACAGCAGAACGACATCAAAACAACAACAGCCATTTTTGTTTATTACTTGCCAGTGCTGCCAGGGCATATATTTAAATATCTCTAAATTCTTACCAAAGTATGTAAGATCTTTTTATTAAAAAAATTTTATCAGCAAAAATGACTTATCATCATGGACACGTATGTTTATATTTAATTTATTCTAACGAACCCTATATTTACAATAAACACTCTTTGCTTATCTCCAATAATAGAACTAATCAAACTTCTATGTAGCAAATAATGAATTAATTATGGCAACACATTCTTAACAGTACTACTAATATTATACCATTTATTTAGGGAGAACATTGTAAACCTTAGTGTAGTATTATATTTTGAATATTTTTTATTTTCCTATATTATACGCCACACTAGCGCCTCTGATTGTACAATACTAAACTGACAGATTATTATACTACGAAATTGTAAAGCTAATAACCAGCTGGAAATATATCTTTTGTACATGTCATCTGTAATAAGTTGGGTTATCACAATGCTGTTGCAGGGTTTCTACGAGTAAGATTGTAAGGCATGGCAGTCGCGCTTGCGCCCACGACACCATTTTTACTATGTGACCAAAAATGAAATCGCGAAAAAACACCTGCTGTTCTATAATTTTTTATGAGTTACGCGAACATAAATGTATGGAGCAGCTGGTTTTCACTAATTTCAATAAAATTATTGTACATATTAAAGATGTAGCTACCTCCTGCTGTACCTATTAGAGTTAAATTGCTTATTAGTCTGTTAGACTAGATTGTAATCAATTATTTAGTTCTTATTAATACAGACAAAAAAATACTCCACCTGCGTAATTATTACACCTTCGTACTATGTGACGTTCGCCACTTCGCCACATACCGCAAATTGTTACCATTTTCAAAGCAACATTACGAAGATTTTCCGAGAAAACCGACACATTATAGCGACCAGATAGCGGCCGATAGCAATAGATAGAATGTGAGCTATCGGCAGCTTATCTATCGAGTGAATGAGATTGACGATAACTAGCGTGAGCGTCAGCTGATTACATGTTTTGACTGACAAGACAACGTAAAGAGATTGGTGGGTGGGTTGATAACTAAAATATGCAGAAGAAATGAGTCTGCGTGATATTTTAATCCGATCCAGACTGTTCCTTGCTGCCTTCCAGCGACGAAGCAAACGTCTGTACCCCACAGCCTATTTTATCGCGCACTGGATTTTCAACTCTCGGAATTGAGCCGATTGGGTATCCAACAGAGCAACAAAAATACCGCGGGAAAAACGCGCCAGAGCGTACCAGGGCTTATCATATGGTACGCCGCCGTAGAAAAAACATGTCCGTCAACAAGCTTCCATGGTAATCCATACAACACTGACAGTGACGACTGTGCGTAACCTACACACGGCGAATAAACCAGAGTTTTTCATGGCGAGATAAAACGTGTGTGTACAAAGAGCCTTTGGAGCCTTGCCTTGCCTTTTTATTTTAGTCGCTTAGTTTATAAGTTTTATGTCCTGGGGGTAATTGCGTAACACACTATCAGTATTACGTTGTTGAGCACACATTTTTCGAACATTTATGAAGCAATGGATTAGCAACATCCTTCAAAATGATTCAGATTGAGATTGATAATGTGTTTTGCAATTAGGGTGCTGGCTGGAAGCCTTAATTTATTGAGGCACCCACAGGAAAGTCCGGCGACAACCAGGCTCAACAGCGAGACGCCATTCACAAAAAAAAACCGCGTGGTAGATTACGGCCCCATCCTCTCAAGAGAAAGGTTCGAGTCCTAGCAGTGAACAATATACATACATAGGCTGCTAATTCTAAGCATTTGTTGTTGTAATATCAAAGGATTGCAACATAAATATAAGGCGAAACCTGCCCTAGTTATTACACAATCTGAAAAAACAAATTAACCTTTTAACTATCAGTAATAAAGAGGAGACAGTCAGACACGTATCTCGAATTGATGACCCAAATGTTGTTGTATTATATGTATAATGAACTAATGATTCATTCATTGATATAATATTTCTTTTAGAACTCAATGTTACGTATGCTTAGTGGGAACTGCAAACAAATTATATCTATACAAATAAATAAAATTGAAGTGTCTATTTGTAATGTCAAAATAACAGCGTTTTACTTGAAATATAATCATACGTCTTTAAAATTGCTTCCATAGTGGGAGGCAAGTCAAAAAAACCAATGATAACAAAATCGGGGGATACAGTTTGGTGTTGCAGCTTCATACTATCATCTCCATCCTAAATTCAATTAATCAATTACACTATTTGATAGCTAAAGGATCAAAAAATTAATTAGGCCAAGTGAGGACTGTGACGCATCACGCGCTGTGCAGGGGGAAGTGCCGCCATTTTGAGGTCATTTTGCTGCGTATCGAGATTTCCAATTAGTATAACTTTTGACTCGGAAAAGCTACGACCATAGACTTATAAAAAAAGATGGACTCATATCGAAATATCGAAAGTGTAGCACCGTACCGTTCTATGTGTGCGTGATTGACGTTTGACGCTGTCATGTCACGTAATGGCGGGCATGACGGCCGGTCGACATACTATGATGTAAATGTGAGCGTGAGGCGTGTTTGTACAAACGGTCCTGGCATACTTACTGTGCTTCACTTTCGGCGCGGAGTCCATCTTTTTTTATAAGTCTATGGCTACGACGTTCGTTTAAGTTTCAATCGTTAGTTCTCATCAAAATCTATCGATTGTATACAAAACATTAGTGTAAAATAGTGACAGTGAATATAATGTGATAAAATAAAAAGAAAAATATTATAAAAAATGTCGGCCTATATGCGTCAAAAAGCCAAATCCAAATACAGAGATCGTATACGGTTGGAAAGGGCTTCTCAAGAGCGAATGGTACCAATAAAACACCATATAACCGAGTCAAGCAGTGCCGGGAACGTAAAAGAATGAATGCGGCCGAGCGAATCAACCCCGTTACGTAAACGTATTCACATATAAGTTACAACACACGGCCGTGTTCATGACACAGCCACACCCCATTTTTTACTAAGCTAGGGAGCTAGGGTGTATTACAGCGTCTGTAATTTTTTATTGATTAATAGACAAAAAATAGTGAATGCACCCAAGTTTTAAACACTGAAGGACACTGAACGAGACACAATAGAGGTTTTATTGTTTTTAATTTTTTTTATTGTAAAGTGTTACATTTTAGGTTAACTAAAACCCAATAGAAATGGTATTTAGTAGGTAAATACAACTTTATATTTTGTAACGATGCTTTCACAATAAAACAAATTCCAGTTCAAACATCGGTTCAATAATGGTCACTTATGTCTTGACATTTTGAGTATTGGCATAGAAGTGACGGAGCCCAGGGGGTCGTGGGATCAAATGGCGCCGTTTGACTCCGCGCTCCGATTGTGTTTACTATGTCCGGTTAGGCCATAAAGGAATATAAATGGAGTGCTAACATGAACGTTATTGTCCTCGCGTTTTGTGACATACATTATTGCGTCTGGCTGAGACGTCTTTCATTTTATATTTTGTTAAATACAAGAAGGATAGGTATATTAGCTATATCTGGGGATTTTTCGAAAGGACGACGTCGAGTTATAGCACCGTTTATCTATAGTTTATGTGAACCCTAACATCGTGATACTTACGAAACGGATTAAAACAAACGGCTTTGTTTTACTGTCAAAATGAGAGGGATTTGAGGTAGACATAGCTTTAAGCGAATTCGTCATTGCCCCATGGGTCACTCTTCGAAAAAACGTCTTATTAAACATAAATTAAAAAAAAAACAACAAAAAAAAAAACGAAAGACAACGCACATTCTAAATCGCTGGGTTTAGTAGCAAGAAATTTTGCACAAGAGTTTCTTTTATAAGGAAGGTGAACATTATGGTTGGATTTATGAAAATGCGGTTTGCATTTTCAAAAATCCAATCGTCGTAATCGTCTTGTACACCATAAACGATTGCCTTTGCACCGTGACAAGGGGTCTACTCTCCAAGTCCTGCGACGAAGATACGGGCCTGTTCGAAAGTAGGTGACCCGTACAAACTAAACTGTCAAATCGTATTGTCATCAATTCTTAGTTCGGAACACGAACTAATCCTACTAATATCATAAATGGGAAGTTTGTGAGGATGTATGGATGCAAAAACTACTGAACGGATTTTGATGAAATTTCGTATGTAGGTAGGTACTTTAGGACCTGGAATAGGAAATAAAATTTTTAGGCCCGGTTTGTCCTCGTTGGTGAAACCGCGTGACACAGCTAGTCATACATATGTCCGTAAGTGACATGGAGTAGAAAATGCACTTAATTTCGCCCAATACTTCGGATTGCGTGCTTAAGGAGTAGACCATCATGTCGGTGAGGTAAGGCCAAACCAATCACCATGAGTGCTCCATTTTGCCTTACTCCTTGACTCAGGACAACCACGCCCAGTATGTTGTAATGCTCTGTGATAGTTAGTAAAGGGCATGGTGTATGTGGCGTTGCATTGGTTTCCAGTATTTGTAGAACAAAATATCTATGTAGATAGTTTACGCTTACAGGTAGGTTGCATTCACTCAGCTGCGGCTTGCAAAAGAACCTTTAAATCCATACTTTAATGTTATATCCAAAGTAACTCTGTCTGTCTATTTGTTACCTTTTTACGCCCTAATTACTGCACGGATTTACACATTTTTTTTTGCTGCATTATTTCGACTTCCACGCGAATGAAGTCGCGGGCAGAAGCTTGTCCGCACTAATATTATAAATTCGAAAGTAACTCTGTCTGTATGTTACCTTTTTACGCCTAAACTACTGAACTATTCTGTGACATTTAAAGTACTTAGTCCATTTTTATACAGAAAAGCGTGGCTTAAGTGAGGGTTTAAGTCACACGAGCTATAAATTTTATTTTTGCTCGGGCGCTAATTTCACGCCGTGCAATAATGGACTATTTAAGTCACACGTATCGGTATGTACTATAATAGCAGTGCAGGCTTATCCTAATTTCAATCTAAAAGGATTAACTGGTGAGTCCATGTATGCAGATTGGATAGTCTCTACGAGTAAGTGGACGGCCCAAAGGCTTCGAATATATTGGATAGATGGGTCGAACCCATTGCCTAATTAATGAGGAAGGGATCGTCGTACGGCATACTTAATTAATCAAGATAGAGGGCCGCTTGGTTTATGAATACAATCTACAGGAATTTGTGGAGCTGGCATAGGATTCGGGGATATAATTATGTAGGATGATCCCTAATTGATGTTGAAGTAATGTTATTTCTTATGATATTTTTCGGGACCCTGGGGTCCCAGACCTTTGGAAGGCGCACGAGGGGCTGAAGCCAACTCGCAGAGGCCTGATAGACATTTTTAATGAAGTGAGGCACCAACCGGCGATTATCCCTGGTCGCAACCCAAGGACAAACCCCGGTTGGTGTAAGACTATTGCAGGATATGGAAATAAAGATTATCTGTTTGGGTGGCTAAAGTGAACTGGTTATTTAGGACTATGAAAGTCTATAGCCCCTGCCTAACCAATGTTTTATGAAGTAATGTTATTATTAAAACACAAGGAAAACAATGTGAAACTTAAATAACTTCATCATCATTCTCTTGCCTTTAACTCAATTTATTTGGGGTATTTATATTGACAGGCGCTTTACTTTGATATAATTATTTTATCACCACTAGTGCTCTCAAAAAACGGTGAAGGAAAACATCGTGAGCAAGCCGGCATGTCCTAGAACCAAAAATTCGAAGACATGTGACATATACCGACTGGTAATGGGCTTGCGTGGCGGATTACGGCCCACTCCCTCTCACCGAGACGGGCCTGTGTCCCAGCAGGGGGAATATTACAGGCTGATTACGATGATGATGATGATTTATATATATACCTAATACTAAAAAAACTAATAATATAGGAATGTGTAGACAAAGACAGAGACATTTATTCGTCAGGTACCTATGGTACCTACAAAGTTCGTTAGTATAGTTATGTTCAGGACACATCCGACGCTGAAAGCAGTATAGGTACGAATATGTATACATAGAAGATAAATATGACAAGAAAGGTAGGAAGTGAATACTGGGATGAAGATTGGTTATAAGAAAGAAAAGGAAATTTTGGTACCTACAGCGCCAACCAACCTATAATATAAATACATACTAAAAAAGAAAGTGTAAAACAAATCACCCCATAACCATACCATAAACCATAATTACGAGGCGTCTATCATCAACACAAATGCATAATAGCACGCCTACAGCATGCACACTGCGTCGGTTTATCGCATGCCCTGCGCAAACGCAGCGGACGGTGAAAGGCGACAGTGTTCCGCCCTGAATGGTGCGCCAGCGCAAGTCTGCTGGCAGTTTCGCTTTTACTAGTGAGGTAGGGAACTTTAGTTTTGGTACTGGCTGAAGCAGAGAAGATACGACCGGATATCTTCCCGTAAGCGTCAACATAAAAACAACTCATGAAAGCATTTGTACCTCCCGTGGATGTCAGCGGGGGAATTGCGTCACATACTAACATTTGTGACATCTATCAACCCGCATTGGGCCCGCGTGGTGGATTACGTTACGGCCCACTCCCTCTCACCGAGAGGAGGCCTGTGTCCGAGGATATTATGTATAGATTTTGTACACAGAAACCAGCCTGAACCGGCCTGAAGCCAGGGGGGCTGTCTATACTTAGCCAAGAACATACCTAATTAATTTTATTGCAGCAAAGAAACCACCCACAATTTCATTCCATCATCATTTCATTGCCACCATTAATGACCCGATTGTAAACTTGTCACACGCGGCTAATTTGCTAGAAAAGTATCAATTAACAGACAAACAGACCTTTACGAACTCGACATCCGTGACTAAGTACTGTCAGTCATTAGTGCTCACAGTATCTAGGCTAGAAAGCTATTGTGCCATCTGCCTATGGCCTGACGTAGACAAATGAGACTAATATTTCAAATTGAAGCACAAATTGTTGGAAAATGCTATAATTGTCCGCAAGATTCATCTGATAGGCATAATATTAGGTGTCAGGTATTATGACGGTTTAATGCCATCATGATTCCAGTGTAAGAGAGAGACGGAGCTATACATGACCGATAGCACCATCCCTTTTTCGGAGTGGAATCGTGGCCCCAGGTGACAGTTCTTATCTTTATGAACTGGTTCAGTCTGAAGGAATACTATAATTAGAAGTGTGTTAGTTTGTGTGGTAGTGTTTTATGGTATCGGTAACTGACCCACATGATCAGTCGGGTAAACACACATAAATCGCAATGCCTTTAATTTTGACAGTTCTGCCACGTTCATTGCGTTAGTTACGTTGTTGAGCGGACGAACTTTTCAAACCTATGAAGAAATGTATTAGGAATTTCTTTCAAAAACCCCCGGATTGGGATTGAAAGTGTTTACGCAATTAAGGTGCTGGAGTGGCTACGAGTTGCGTTTGTGACTTCCAAACGCAACAATAACTGAGGATATCGTGGAGGGGCGAAAGACACGTTCGGGTTGCAAATTGCAGCAATATTTTCGCACCTTTTGTATGTGCATACTTTTTCCGACGGGAGGGCGAATCTACATACTGCATTCAACCCTAGATTTAGTTTTTGCGGAATAAAAAGTAAATATTTTTGCATAACATTTTACTGTTATGAATTTTGGCAAAGTAACGCCTGATTCCATATTTTAGTTTAGTGAGACCTAGGGCATAATATTTAAAACAACAATAATGATGGGAGTTCTACTTACTATCCTAAAGTTGATGCATGTTAGCTGTCAAAGTTCCGTACAACGTCAATTTTAAAACACGCGATCGACCCCCTATCCTTTCCTGGTAGTAAAATTATTTGGAGTCTGTTGTCTTAGTGAAACCCATCTTCTTTCGCGTCATATTTCTTCATTCAACTGATTCATATTCTCTGCCATTGAACTGCTATATTTTATGTATAATTTGGTCCGTTTATTCTGAAGCAGTTATCAATCACAATTAAAAGCCGCTAAACAAGTGTCTTGGCATGAATCATGAGTGCCGAATGTCTAGTAGGTAATCGTGTTGATCTCCCGTAGATTGAAGGATCACAATTCACAATCATTATCACAACATTTTTATTAGAAGTTCTGTCACTTGTGAAGTACAAATACAAATATCGTTTGGCTCGCGATCTGTTTAGTTGCGTTTGATTTGTTGTCTAAAATCATGTTGATAGGGAGGCAAAGCAGGAAGATTTAGAGATTCGTACTTGCCTAAGCCTTCCTCATGACACGTCCCTCAATTCTTCGCATCACATACCATTGCCCATATCATGACAATCGTTTTTCACACTTCTCAGGCCTGAGTTCACCAACATTCTAACCATCGGTTAGGTATTTAAACAGTTGTTTTCCTCAGGAAATTTGACATAAATCAACTGTTTAAATACCTAACCGATGGTTAGAATGTTGGTGAACTCAGGCCTTAGTCACCGGCGCCATTTTGTTGATAGGGAATTGTCAGCAGACATAAATAAGCTAGGCACCATCTGCTGTAAGTTACCCAACTACAGCGCGTTTAGGTTCAAAATTCAAATTGGAACGTGAGAAACCTTTACAAGCAAATGTCCCAATTTGCAAATACTGAATTACCCTAAATGTCAAGTATGACTATTGAACTTAGAGACTTATATTATTCGTCTACTAGTGTATGTAGCATGTCATACGGTCACACCGCAAAGGATTTTAATGACATGCACCACTATCTAAAATAAACATTTACTCAGGGAAACAATGCCATGTTTAAGTATGTTGTATATGACAATAATGAGTTGATATACCCAAAGACCGGAATAAATCAAATAAACTGTTATGTACGAATGTGTATTTTGCAGAGGATATATTTAAATACGCAGATGATTGACTTTTATTCTGGAAGGAGCGAACTTAATATGAACAGTGGTCACAATGTTTCATGCTTACCTATTCTGAATTCCTGGGATGAGATCATGAGATAATGTTGTCTACATCTCTTTTTATGTACTCTCTTATCGCACTGGAAGAGCATCGATCGAGCTGGAGCGCTTTAGAAATAGGTAAGCATTAAATTTGTACGTAATTTCCTGTTTCTTTTTTTCTTGTCTGTTTATATGTGTGTACTTACATAAATTGTTAAATAAATAAATAACATCTCTGGTCAACAAAGTGGTTACGATTATTACGCTTTTCGTGATCACATATACTATACGGTTCACGTACAATTTATTAAACTGCATACGCAGCAACCTACTTACTTTCCTCACTTATAATAGCGTTAAACATATTATTTTTAAGTTAGTTGACAAATTATCACTATCGCGAGCACTGCGGGTTAGCATCCAACTTTACTTGTAAATCGGGCTACTTAATAAACTTTTGAGTGTTAATAAAATCCGTGGTTTCCGTCAACTCACCTAAACTTACTCCAACTACTTCAAGTGAGCGAACTATAACTTATTATACAAGTGTAAGGTGCCTACTACTTCCGGACCTTACATATACCATATTCAGGATTCCGACCTTATAAGGTAGGCGAAATCCGTCTTTCGCCGAGATTTTTTTAAATCTAAGGGCCGATTTTTCTATCGTCAGATATCTTTTATCTGAAGAATTTATATTGGAGGTTAGAAATATTGTCTATACAAAGCTGTCAAACCGCCATATTTATTCTTCATTTATAGGTTGTCTGACGATTGAAAAATCAGCCCCTAATGAAGGATAGTCCTCGCGTAATGAGAGGCCAAGTACCTATTTGCAGAGATAGGTATTTAAACCAGGGAAGAGCAACAGTTTTGTTTAAATGTAACTACTCACTATTATTTACATATTTACGTGTCGGTGCGAAGGTGAAAGTTGCAATCAATGCGGATGAGTCGAGATGCAAGACTCGCTTGCATTTAGCGTGATCGTGTTACTGAGAAGAGGGGGAGGAGGGAGAATTGCTGTTCTAATTTGACTACGTATCTACGTTGTAGGTTTCATGGGAACCGGAATTGTAATTTATAGCCTCAAAAGCACGTGGCTTTAGAGTAAATTATTAATTGTTGATCTGATATTGTCGATAATTTAAATAATATCAATCAAAATTAATGTAAACTAGTACAGGCATACTCATGTAGGTGAGCAATGATTAATTTCAAACTTATCTCTATCTAATTGTAAAAAAAAAAACATAATGATGATTTTCCGATTACAGAAACTCTCTACACAATCGATTACTAAACATCGATTAAACATGGGCAGCGGGATTGTCCGAAAGGGTTACCGCTGCCCCGGAACATAAAGGGCTAAGGAAGGAACACGGATGGGTTTTAGTCAGTAAGAGTCTGACACTCCCTTCCGCTCCACCCAGAGCGGGAGGGGTCATTTGATGATTTCCCATCCTAAAAAAAAAAAAAAAAAAAAAAAAACATCGATTAAACATAAGTACCCAGACTAGCCAGTCATTCGCATCACTACAGATCCCAGCCAGCACAAACCTTCTGAGTAAGTTTTGTTTAACAGCAGTCCTCTAGAAACTAATTGCTGAATAAGACTACCATAATTAGCTGATTTGGCGCTTACTCAGACGTTCCTCAAGCAGTTTGGGCACAAAATTATTCTGCTAATAGCTGTGTAATAGCAACGTAACAGATGAATAAGTTTTGAATAATTATACGACAAGCTGAGTATCATCTGGATAAAAGCATTTAGTTCTTTTATACAAGTATTACAGCTCTGTTACCCAGATGATGAATGAATGATGAATGAACTTTATGGTTAAGTCCTTCAAAGCTCTGATATTCAGATGATACACAGGATTTAGCTTATTTCAGTATATTTTTATCAAGTGCTATTCAAATTAAAATTAAATTGACAAATACCGAACATTAAGTTAGGACTGTGACAGAAGTCGAATCAAGCTATGGCCAAATTATTGTACCTATCGGTAAGTAAATAATTTTACTATTATTTAATGCCTATAGAAATAAATTGTAGGTGCGCATGCAACTTTACCGTGTATTTACATATACATTTCGTGTAAAATTTTCACGCGCCGCCTGATAAGCCGGGTTTTTGAGAAATAAACAACATTTCGTCTGTTTGTTTGTTTTTGCGAGTGAAATATTTTTTATGTATTATGCAATGTAAGGGTTCAAAAATAACTTTGTAATAATTTTAAAAGAATATTATAACGATTTCGTTATTGAAATTGAGTATTTGAGTATGAAATTCCACTTATTTAAAAGGTTATGTTATTCATTAATATGGCGACTCTCATTCTGAATAAAATCTGCTTGCACAGCGGCTTCTCGTCTTATGTCTGCATAAAAGACCTTATGTAACCACTTAATAAGCTATTTTCTGGTTAAAAGTGATCTTCACACAACATATTTGCGATAACTGTTCTATAATCACACTCATTCGTACTGTAAATCAAACAATTAGGATTCAGTCATTAGTACTGAAAACCCACAGTTTAGGTATATTATTTGATCTTTTTAGCTCTAATCAAATTCAGATAATTATTTAATATTTAATATAAGGTATTACGACACAAGAAATTACAACTAACGTAATTATTGTAGTAAAGAATAAATAAGAGTAGGTACACTCCTCGGTAGGTGCGCGGGCGCGCGGCGGTGTTTCAACCCCCCCACCTCCCCACTCGCTTCACCCGTACACTTCATGCGTGCGTGAAGCCTAGTCGTCAGTCCAAGGATATTATTATATTATTATTAATAAGTCAATTAGAGAGGTGAGATACACTGGTTAAAAAGTTGATAAGTGGCAGATATAGGTAGTTTGAGCCGCTGCGCTACTTTGTAGGTAGGTATAAGTGTGCCTTGCATTATTTAGGTTATTTTAAGTGGCCAGATGTACTTTCTTACCTACCTATTAAGATTATTGATATTTTTCAGAAAACGTGCCGTTTAAAATTGTATCAACTCGTCGAAGACTATGTACTGTTCCGGAAACATGGGAAGTCAAAGGAATATTGCGTTGGCCTAAGATGTACGGTGATATACTCGCCAAATATGAGAGTAACCAGCCCCAGTCAGATTGGTTGACCTATAATTGAAGAAGAAACTACCGTACTACTTATGAAGAAGCAGAGGATGGATTAACAAAAACAACAACTAATAATTATTTTAAGGCTTCTAGAGAAATATTTTTATTTATGGCACATTGTTTTAAGTTATTACGAAATATTAAATTCTAATTATAATTATTCCGTTTTACTTTTTACAAAATTATTGGAACTCCCATCACTATCTTCAGACGTCTGAATTGATTTATAATTTTCAAACAAAGTAGATTCATAGTCATTTCTTACGGAACCCGTTTCTATCGATTGTGGTCGCACTTGATTTGTACTAGGATCAAATGAACTGGAAGAACTTATGTCTCAGCCGTTTGTTTGGCACAAATAGAGTTTTTTTATGTTTTCATACTCCCGCAAGCACTTTCTTCGTATGCCTCCTGTTCTTTTTCTATTTTTCCATGAATTGGAGTAGTTCTTAGCAATTTCCGCTAAATGCTTACTAATGTTGCAGAATTGTTCTTCTAGCTTTAAAAACGTCTTCTTTTCGTGAATACCCAGCAAACTTCTGCATAAGAATCTGTTACTATTGCTTTTACAACAATTAGCTGCACATGACGGTAATTTCGTACTTAAAGCGGTATAAAGTAGTTCTAACAGCTATCATAATTTCTGTTAAGTTACTATATGCTTCATAACAGAAACAACACCAACTTTATACTGCAGCTGAATAACTGTCAAGATGTGACGTGTAACACAGCTAAAAGAGAACAGAACCAAATTATCCAGTATCATGCTTGATAATCGAATTTTATACCAGTGTTATACAAAAGGTTACACACACTCTTGAGTAACAGGTCTGTTTATGATGACTATTCAGCTTTAAGGAATAAAATCGGCATATTACAGAACTAACTCATCTAAAAGCATTATTATAGCAAAAAAAAACTTTAATACAGAACTTGGCAATACACTCAGCTTGTATACATTTATAATAAAGCTTAAGCCTGCACAAGGTTAAATTGTTGGCCAATTATCCGACTTGTGTGCTGCCTGGGATATTCATAAATGGAAGACAATCCGCATAGAAAGGCGGGAAACGTTACGTGTTATGAAAGCGACAGTGACTTTGACAAACAGCTGATTATGACATGTGTCAGAATTCGTTCACGTTCGGACATGCTACGTTAGGTTTAGGCTATATTTAGACTACGATAAAGGTTGTGGGTCAAGTGTGGAAGACGAGAGCGTTTCGTATTGGAAACAAGTGAAACTTGTAATCGAGATTGACATACGTTACATTATTGGAGGATAGTGTAATAAAATTGGAATGTTTATGAGAGAAGAAATACTTTTGTTAAATAGGTACATCACACCTCATTAATTTAATGTACATTTGGAACATTAAATCAGTGTTATACTGCTATTTATTAATTCTATTATCTATTTATGAATGCATGTAGAGTGGAGTCGGTTATATGCAAATACGATTGCATGCCGAACGCATAATAAGTGCATTTGCAAGTTTTACTCTGAATCTCACTATGCATTGATAAACGGGAAAATTATTAGTGACTGGCTGTAGCCCGTGGTTTCACTTGCATCATCGGGATATTTCTTTACCCATTTACCAGTAAAAAGTATACTACATTAGTTTTAGTCTACCTGTGTGCCCATTTAGCCATTACGCCTAGAATTCGGTTGGCTTAGTGGTGATATTTATTATACATTATGTCCCCTGGTGACTATGGGACCAATGTCCCGTGTCTCTAAAGATGTCGCCTGATTTCCCACGACACGACGTGTCTGAGGACATGGCAATTGATGTCATCAATTAAAAATATCAGTCGTATAAAATCGGGGAACTGTCAGAAATATAAAGTCAGGTCATAGGACAGAAATTGTCACATATGTGCTTTATATGTTTTATTCTACTTGTATAGTTGTATACTTATAGTACTTATACTCAAAATTACAAGCAACTCGAGTTGGCAACAACTCATGTTGCTTGTAATTTTTCTTTGCTAAATATATTTATAATTTTTGTTTGTCGTATCCGACGGCGACGTCGAGCGATGATTTTGAGACACTTAATGCTAAGAAGTTTATTTATCTTTACTTTTATCTATTCCTCCTATCGCAGATATGCTGGAAGCGATTTCTTTAGAAATAAGAATCACATTTGTATGTAATTTTCTGTTCCTTTCTTTTTTTATGTGTACATAAATGGTTAAATCAATCGGTCGAGAAGCACAAAACCGTTCGAAGTGGAGGTGCTTGGGGGAGGCCTATGTCCTGCAGTGGACCTCTTTCGGCTGAAATGATGATGATGATGATGATGAAATGCTTAAATAAATAAAATTAAAATAAAGTCATCTTTAAACATTTGAGAATACAGTCATCTCTTTGAAAGATTCAAGTGTGACATAAATGTTCTAAGTATCCATGCTTTCAATATCTACAAACCTATATTTACTGTTATTTTACTGCAGCACAGATACAACGTTTAACACATAAGTGCTAACAAAGATGCAATTCAAAGTGTATGCGCAAGCGCATCATTACAATGCGCACAGTTACGAAAATATCACTTTACTATGAGAAAATACTTTAGAACTACGTATTGGCTTATTATATTACAATAGTTCACAAATTGTTATCTATTACAATATAGATTGTCCGATGAGAAATGTGAAATAAAATATTGTAATCTGACGTAACGTAACCGTGGACCCAGAGGAAAAGGTCTACCTTTAAAAGACTGAAAACTTTAACTTAGGTACCTATATCTTTTTTTGCCCTCCACCAGCGAGGTTAACAAACTACGCCTCACTAAGTGCACACATATTTACGAAACCGGCTTCACTTTACTGTTGACAGCCCTGTCTTGGTTTTTAGCTAACAGTACGAATGGCTTTAATTTTGACAGTTCGACAACATTCATTGCGTTATTTACGTTGTTGAGCAGACAATTTTTTCGAACTTACGAAGCAATGGATTGGCAACATCCTTCAAAATAATACCGATTGTGATTAATAGTGTGTTTTGTAATTAGGGCGCTGATTGTAACTTCAAAGGGTCAACTGACCTTTCTTGTGGGTTTGAAAACATGATACATAAAAAAAAATGTTCCTAACAAAGTTAGAGACAACAGTTCTAGCGATTTGAGTTTGTAATCATAAAATTTTTGGCGCAACTAGATCCTAAAACTATTCTCCAATGCTAGAATTTAAACACTTTAGGATAGCGTTGAAAGACAGTAAAAAAAAAGTTGGTCTCATCCATACTTCAGGGGCCTAAAAAGGCCACTTTGGCAGAATCATAAAGTAATTCATATCACGCAATTTCATCTGTATGACAGTTTTGTATGGAGGTTCGTAAAACGCTATAGGTACACCTCTGCCTAACCCTTCAGGGATATATATGTGTGAAACAGTCAAACAGATGAATTGCGTGAAATGAATTGTTTTATGATTCTGCCAAAGTGGCCTTTTTAGGCCCCCTGATCACACAAAACGTAATCATCGGTATCTAAGTTACTAATGCCATGTGTAATCATATAGACGAGTTCTACTTTTCTCACATTTCCAAGGCATAGATAAAAACTGTGCCATCATTAAAATCACATAATGTATGCAACGTAACATACTCTACTCAGTAGTGTCTAAGTGCGAGATAGTGTAGCCAGACCAAACCTATTGAAATAAATAAATTAGGTACATACTACAGCGATGGCATATTAATGGCAACTTAATTGCGATAATTTAAAGAAAACTTTGAAAACTATGTGTTGATTTTAAGGAAAGTAGCTGTATTTTTAGAGAGAATTCTAAGTACATACCTATCAGTGTAAGTTTGGTAGGTAGGTACTTTAAACAAAAAAGACACAAACAACACAATCCTTTAAAAGGGTTCTTGAATGACAAGTCATTTCATGGAAATATAGAATGTTATAAGTACAGAGTCAAATTAAATTAGCTAGCGAAACTCCGCAGACGTTATGGATATCGAAAAATAAACACAATTTGACCCTGTGTAGATACTATCTTCGGTAGCGCAAAAGCTGGTAGTAAACAAGTTCCCAATTCAGGATATTCAGCAATAATTAAATTTTAATGTTTATTGTGGCAACACCGGCGAGCTTGCAACAATGACGTGAAAGTAAAAGCCGTAACAAGTCGTGTGATCAAGTCACGGAGGCGACATGAAACAATATCACGAGTCGATCGATACTAGTCGCTCGCAACCATTCATAACACTTAGCATACTGTGACGTCGATACTTATTGTAGATACAAAAAAAAGAGTTGTATTATGAAGGAAAAAGCTCTATTCAAAAGGGTGGAGGATATTAACTTGAGTCATTGAAATAAATTAGCCCTTTGAGATATAATTATCTGCAGTTCTGCGCAGTAATTGCTTAACACACTATCAATCATAATCTGTATCATATTGAAGGATATTGTTTATTTATTAAAACTTTATGCACAAGTATAAGAAATACTGTACAAAGGCGGACTTAATGCCTGAGGCATTTTCTACCAGTCAACCTTAGGGTGATGCAGAGACAAAACATGGCAGGTGCAACATACGAGACAAAAAGCTAGGAAATGACTATAAAAAAGAAGAAATACAAAGAATAAATACTAATACATGGATAGATACATACATACATATAAACAAAATTAACTGCGAGGAGAAAAAAAAAATCGGAATCAATCCAGCAAACATTGCTAATCCATCGCTTCATAACGTTCGAAAAATGTGTTTGCTCAACAACTTAAATTTAGCGCAATGAATGTTGTTGACTTTTCAATATAAAAGCCATTCCTACTGATCCTTATGCAATTACTCCGCTGATCCTTCGCTAGTCAAGACAGCTGAACAAGTCACGAATTCAGTCCACTGTAAAAAGTTTGTCTACTAATAGGTGATGAGTGTCTTTCTCTGCTCATGCTAAAAGGTCACATCTAAAATCATGCTTCAGGTGCACAAGTTCGCGCTGTCTTTTGGTTTCCTATAGATGGCTCTTTCTATCCGACCAGCAATAAGGGTTATTTTTAAGATAAGAGCAAGACCTTCGAAGAATCGAATTGTTGATGCTATGAGATCTTCAATTGTTCAGGATTCAGAGCCGTATTCAAGATCCACTTTACAAATATCTATCACCAGCCTATTTCCAACTGTGTTAGGGTTGACTTAATTCCTATCTAAATCAATCCAATTTAAATGGAGCGACTGCCTATCTGACCTTCACAACCCAGTTACTGAGTATCACAAAACACCTTGGTAAGACTGGTTGTCAGACTTTTGGGTTTCTGGCAACTGCCAAAGATCCAAGAATGACAGCCGTTAGTCCCAGTGTGTAAGGATGGTCACCCATCTACGGACCGACCGCGGCAAGCGTAGTTTAACCTGAACCATCGACCCGTGCGGCTGTGATTACTTAGCCATGAGCCCCTCTACTTCTATACAGCATGTAACAAAAACCCTGTCCGATCCTTATGAGTATTATTCGGCATCGCACTGCGTATATAACTTAAAATGGTGACCGAATCATGATGTTTTTTTTTGTTTTTCGCGCCCTCTTTTAAGGTTTTGCCTAAGCTCTTAACAGAATATAAGACGACTATAGACATACATGTGTCAAGTTTTCGTGCTCTCGAATAGTACGTGTGTATATTATTTACCGGTGAACACGACTAGTGTTGTGTCGTGTGATGCACGTGCATCCGGGACTGCGGGGCGCACGTGCACTGCCGTGCAGCGTCATTGTGAGGACTAGGCGATGAGCGGAGAGGGAGCGATTTTAGAAAATACTTTTGCAAGCGTGCTTCTTCGTTTAAGGGTGCGACGACATAGACTGACCATGTTTAGCAAAGCAAAGTGAGGGCTGAAATAATAAGTGAAATAACTCATTATAAAGGTAAAATAAATGACCTAACACAGGCAGCTCCCTCAGTCCCTCCTATTTATTGAATGCATGAATGTAAGCGGTAAGACATCAGAAGGCCAATTCCCGTAAATATAAACGTCAAAATCTAGTCGCTATTTCATCTCAGCGACAATCAATGTCCAAAACTTGTCAACTGCACACGTCCCCATGCACCCCTCACACTTGTCATGATGCAGCAGATGACATCAGTCCTAAGATTTGCACGAACACTGCCATATCCTCTCTCAACGATTTCCTCAGATAATATCGTACGATTATGCCAATGTGTGATAATGATAATATAGAAGAATAGATATTATATAAATAGAGATATAAAATCTAATCTTTCATAGCGAACGTTAGGATTTGCAACTAACGGAGGTTTTCACGTAATGTTTAAATGCTGATATAATATAGGTGTGACTTTTTGTTTAAACCAATTTAATATATAATTTTTCTCATTTACCAAATCTATTTGGCAGAAAAGCGAAGTTTTTACAAAAAATTAATCATCCTTATAGCTCTTATCCTAATTTTCTTTGGCGTCATCCCAGCACGTCTTCTTCATCTATATGTCGCAGCCAACTGGTTAAATTAGCCGTTCAGTTAACTGCCTGGCCTTTAGAAGTAGTGCTCGCCTCGCTTCCTCCCTCGGCTCGCACGCAGTTGATCACAGTTCTAACCTTTTTTTTTTTTTTTTTTTTTTTTTTTTTTTTTTTTTTTTTTTTTTCGCTGAGAAATGACATTACGCATCTCCGCTCGTCGGGGGACGAGACGGAGTATGTGGGACTCCCTGCCAGAGTGGCAGTATACCCACTAAAACTCAGCGGTGTTCCCTCGTCGCCGTGATGGGAGGGTCATGGGAAACCGGCTCAGCCTTTACTTCCACGACCCTCCCGGCGCATGCCCGCCTACCTGGCGGGCCCCGCGTGCCCCCCGAGCGGGAGCTGGGGGGCGACGGGAATGGCCGGGAACACCTGGCCATTCCCGTCCGACACTGGTGGAGGCGCGTGCGATGCAAGCGAGGGTGCCCCCGCACCCGTCGCCTGCTGGCCTCCACATCACAGTTCTAACCTAGCCTAACCCACTTGGTCGGGGTGCAATGCCTTAATTACTGCAACCAATTCGGCTCGCGCGTGATTGGTTACAGACTTCCAACCTAAACTGTAATTGAATATCATTCAGGCCGTTAGTTGAACGGCCGCCGTTTAGTTGAAAGGCTAGGCGGTCAACTGAACGGCTAATTTAACCAGTTGGCTGCGACATATACATCTCTTTAAGCCGCTATCTCAGTATTCACACACTTTCTAGACATTTCATCTTTCACACATCCATCGTTTCTTGGTCTTCATTTAAATAGTATTATTAAAATGTCTGTCAGGAAGAACAATTACAAAATTATCTCCCTCCTGACCCCGTCCTAATAAATTTACGGCCAACGTAGCATGTCCTCTTCTTCCATACATATCTGTGTCAGCCTTCACTCTCTTTCTAGTTCATGATCTTTCACAACAGACCATCCATCGTTTCCTTCTTCTTCTTCTAAAACAACGTTACTTATTGTGGCGGCATCTACATCGCCACATGCGAACTACGCGTCACACGTCACGCATAAATCCTGCATCGCGCAAGCAGAGTTTACTGCGCGACTAGAGTTTTACGCGATATAATATACAACATATCGACATCAATCGTGGGGCAGTAGGACCCCCACCAGACACAACACCCGTCTGATTGGAGGATCTTCCCTTTTCTGTGGAGTATGAGTGAACTCTTTTCACTCTGTTCCTCATACCTAGACTATGATTGTCAGAAAGCACAATATCAGTGACCAAGCGCTTGCATTTCAATATTTGGTCCTTACAAACGTCTAAATACGCGCTGTCTATCACCATGTCCCCTGCCGTGACCAGTAGTCTAATTTGTGCGAGCCACGGGCCACGCTATGCGTGACATGCATACTAATAAGGAACCTCATTTGTTACGTCTTTTATTTATCTTTAGATAAATGACAAGCTCTTTATAATCGCTCTATTGAAATACAACTTAATTATATTTGGAAGTAAATGAACTTTACTGCTGTGGTTGATTTATTATGGATTTGGCTTCCTTTTCATTGGAAGCATGCCTAATAGGTTGGAGCTATTTAGAACTAAGTGAATGTGTTCGTGTGTTTATTTAATCTGTTCCTACAATTGCATATATTCTGTTCCTACAATTGCATATAATCTGTTCCTACAATTACATTTACCTAGTTACTTATAAATATGTATGCAGCTATTTTGTTTTGATGGTTGTCAATGACTAACGTTAAACTGTTTTAAATTATCATTCCCCTGAACTTATACCAATTTATTTGGGGATGACGCAACATGTCTTTTCTTCCATACTTCTCTAATATTTGTCATCTCGGTAGTCACCCCCTTTCTAGCCATATCCTCTTTCACAGTCCATCCATCGTTTCTTTGGTCCTCCCCTACTCTTATAGCCATCGACATTCGTACTCAAAACTTTCCTAACTGTTTTGGATATTTTGTTATACTTAATAATGTAAGTATTTTGACATTGAAAGCGAATAATAACTGCTACTTTCATGCTTGACAATAAATGCAAAACTTACAGCACTGAATATGTTCCAGCTGATAAGCGTTACAAGGGCAAACGTTTTACTAAGTGCTGAAGGAAAAAATACCAAAAATGTAACAAAATCATCCAGATACGAGTATACCTTCCTCTTCATTCCCTTATTCTGGGACGAAACCTTAGCTAGGTCCTTAAAAGGGTTAGTTATCATCATTTTATCGCCCAGAAAAAAAAATAAACATTTCATCCACAAAAATATTTTAGAAATCGTTCACAAAAACATAACATATTTTTACAATATTCCTTTGTTTGAATCCGCAGTGCAGTGCAACTAATCCATTCCAATACTTGTACGGTTTCGAGTCTGGGGTGAAGTGTACACTTCTATGGTTTCCTTTATTTATTCGGAATTATTTTACGCTCCAAACTAAAATAAAACTCAGTTTGGCTGGATGTCGTTATTTGTTTCTGAAAAAAACGTGGCTTTTTGTCGATAGCTGTCTAGACTAGATAAATTCGGAATCATTGTTATGGACATCTATGTATGTAAATAAGTGTATTGCATGACTGTTGCTAAGCATTCAGGTATTGCCTATGTAATCGTTTTGTTTTTTATTGATTTTGTTATTAGGGCTAGACATTTTAACCCGTAATTTTTTGACAGTCCGTCGTCAGTCAGTCAAATAGTTTTGGTGTTCCTTCGATGTCACATATTTGTGCTGCCACTTCTGCCTTCCACAAATGATCACATATACATATTTATCGTGATCTTGACGATAGATATTTTAATGGATGAAGAATGAAATCAGATATTATTGCCGAGCTGTCCATTGTAATATATTTATGCTCCCGACTGTACCTACCAAGTTTCTTAATATTTAGAAACTGAATGGGCTTTATTTTAAACCTCAACATGTATAGCTACATCATTGAAATTCATACTTTAAGTGCATATTATGAGAGATGCAAGTATTTGTTTTAATGGTTTTAAAACTATAACGTTAACCCACATACCTAATGGTATTGTAATCGCACTGTGTGGGCTGTGAATCGCTGCAGCCATTGTAATTTTACTTTTAAGCTTTAACTATAAAATAGAAAGTTGTTTTATGGTTCGATTAGATGCTATTCTAAAGAGAACTTAGGTACTTATGCAACGAGAAATGTACGTTTTGCTAAAAAGATTTTGGATAGAAAAAGTGCCCGTTAGTGTGCATACCATAGAAATGTACTTTCTTATTTCTATGGTGCATACCCTACACACGAGCGATGACTGATGACGACAGAGGCAACTGCAGCCGTCGACAACATGCCACTCGTGTCTTTGAGCACCATGCACACCATACTCAAGTAAACGAGCGTCACATTGTCGCCGGCAGCCGACGACGCGTCGACGTCGAGCGTCCACGCATATCGCTCGTGTGTATGTACTTAGATATACCAAGGAGATAGGTAGGTACCTAAACTACATAGCTAACCTGTGAAGTTTTAGGACCCAGTTTTTCTTATGAAATTGGCCACAGCTGGCAAGTACAAAGTTTCAAAGTCTTACGCAGAGTGAATTTCGCCTAACATTGGCGACATGACACTGACGCGATGACGTGACGCTTAAATTGAAAGAATCAATAATAACTTACATTAACATGGAGCAGGGGTGGCCCAGGTAACCGACCCGACTTATTAGTTGTAGGTCGTGGGTTCGAAATATCGAACCCAGACAGACGCTTTACTTTTTGCATATAATTTCATTACCACTAGTGAAGGAAAACATCGTGAGGAAACCGGCATGTCCTAGAACCAAAAATTCGAAGACATGTACTAACACGCACTGGGGCCGCGTGGCAGATTAAGGCCCAATACCTCTCATAGAGAGGAAGCCTGTGTCCCAGTAGTGGGGACATTATAGGTTGATTATAACTAAAAATTTTTAGATCTCAGCATCACCAACCAGTATTAAGGAGCCAGAAAAAACCATTCGATCAGAATCAAACGAATATTGCAACAACGAATAGACAAAAAAAATTAGATTTCCGGCATCTACGAGTATGTCTAGGCCAAACTACCTACTGCTTAATTACTACCAATTAATCTGTTAGTTGATTGTTAGTTAATTTCGAATATTGCTGATGAAGAACGACTTCTGTCTGATGACTAGGAACTTAGTAGTTGTAGGAGTAAAGTGATGACTTCAGACAAGAGGGCGTCGAACGATTCGCCATAGTTTTAATTGTGTAGGCGAGTTAAGGCACAGACACTGACTTGGAGACAATTTTCTCTACACAAAAAGCTGTATTTATAGATTTTGTTTTGATAAAGTATCTATTTATGATTGAGATACCAGCACCCTAATTGCATAACACACTACTTATCAATCATAATCTAAATCATGTTTTTAGTTCGAAAAATTTTTCTGCTGAATAACGTAAATAATATGAATATTGTTAAACTGTCAAAATGAAAGCCATTAACTGTTAGTGTGTTACAAGATAACCCAGCAGGTGCAACTTACCTACTGTTAACACCCTTTCGACATTTAAATTGTTCCCATATTTCCATTATAACAGACAGGGCTATTACTTTCTTTCATCTAATAACATACTTTAGTATTGAAACTTAGATTACAAGAGCATAACGACAAACTGACGACCTGAAGTAAGAAACACAAGTCGCTGCACAAACACGTTACGTCTACGAAGATTCAGGAAGTAAAGATAGATTACAAGTAACTACAAAAAAAAAGACCGCATTGAACCTGCGCGCTGCTGTAATTGTGACGAGAACCACCCTGCTAATTTTCACAAATGCGAGACTCGTCTTGCCTACCTGAAACGAGCCCAAGCCAGGCGTGAGAAGTCTAGGCCGATTCATGCCACGGTGCAATACGCGGCTGCACCTTCTACTATTTTACCACCCTCATCTATGAAACTTTCGTATGCTGCTACTGTCAAAACCCACACCAATAATAATTCTGCTCCTAACGAGCACTTGGGTTTACCACCGGATGACCCTGTAACAAAAGAGATGCTGGAAATACTTATCTGTGTTAAAAACCTTAAACCACAATTTTCTGCATGTGAATCTATGTTAGATAAGGTTATGTTAGTTCTAACTCATCTTGGTCACTATGTATAACAGAAATGAGTTAAGACTTTTATCTTGGAACTCCGATGGAGTTCGCTCAAAAATACATGAATTACTTGAGCTAGCTGTATGTACCCTATCAATTGATATAATAGCTGTCTGTGAAACCAAACTTACTTTTAATACTCCCTTAACGACACCAGGATTTAAATGCTATCGACAAGACAAACACCACAATGGGCGGGGACAAGGTGTAGCTATTCTGGTCAATGAGAGATTTGAGGTCGGACCGATCACTGTTCCCAAAACTAAGCACATTGAAGCTGTTGCTATAGGTTTAAAAGTTAGCGGGACCAACTACGTCTTTGTGTCAGCTTACCAATCGCCGAACTTGCAGCTTGAATGGAATGACTTGGATATTTTATTTTCCCTGGGGCCTCATGTTGTAATAATGGGAGACTTTAACGCCAATCACGGGTGTTGGAATAGTAGTTACGTCAACACCCGTGGTAATATATTGTTTCGTCACATGCTTAACCATGATTATGTGATACATTACCCTGACTCACCTACACAGGTCAACTATAGACCCGATCTCACTCCCACAAATCCCGATTTGATTCTGGCACTTAATGTAAACAGCATACACGAGGTTCGTGCAATACCTGCCCTTTCATCAAACCACTTTCCTATACTTTTTACAATGAATGGTCAATGCTATCGCAAACCTAAATCCAAACACTATCGTTTTTGTGACGCTGATTGGGATAAATACCGGTCCTTTCTTGACCAAAAGATTTCGTTAAACTCGAAGGTGTTTGAATCTGAGCCGGAAATCGACTACGCCGTGAACCACCTACAACAGTGTCTTACTGCTGCCAGAGACAAATTTATTCCCAGTAAAGTACACGAAAATAATTGCATAAAACTACCTAAATACATCGCAAAAATGATTAAGTATAAAAATCAACTTCGCAGAAAGGAACAAAAAGTGCCCCTTCCGGAAAAAAGACTATTGCGATCAGTTATCAATAAATTACAGCATTCCATTAATTTGGCTCTAACAAAACATCAAGATAAAATATGGAACACTAAACTTTCGAAAGTTGACAATCCTAGCAACGATATTTGGCGACTGGCTAAGTCATTAAAATCCGGATCAGACTCAATACCTCCACTTAAAACATCTGAGGGCACTGTTACAACCAACATCCGTGATCAATGTGATGCTCTAGCAGATGCTTTCGAGATGAACATAAATCTTACTCGTGACTGGATAAGCCACAGTGTCGAGAAGGACGTCCAGTCAGCCACTATGTACTTAAATGATGTAGTCACAGATGAATTACACCTATCTGTGAGGCCAACTGAAGTCTGGAAAGTTTTACGTAAACTCAAGACCAGAAAGGCTCCAGGTGATGATGGTATACACAACATTATGCTTAAAAATCTGTCACAAAAATCTGTTGTGTTTATCACAAAAATTTTCAATGATTGTTTTAAATTGGGATATTTCCCCAATACGTGGAAAACTGCAAAAGTTATCGCACTTAAAAAGCCTGGAAAAGACACCTCTTTACCAGTTAGTTACAGACCTATCAGCCTACTTCCGGCTCTAGGTAAGCTGTTTGAGGTCATGATTTATAATCGCATGCTACGTTGCTCTGACCAACTTCTTATGAACGAGCAATTTGGCTTTCGTTCCTCTCACTCCACGGTACAACAATTGGCTCGAGTATCTGAACACATTTCTTATCATCTTAATCTTAGCAGTCTACCGGTATGTTCCTTCTGGACATCGAAAAAGCCTTCGATACCGTCTGGCACGAGGGCCTGTTATACAAACTCCTCACTTACGGCATTCCAATTAAGCTTGTAAAACTTATTCAATCCTATCTTAAAAACCGGCAATTTGTGGTCCACATTGGTACTGACAGGTCTTCTCCCCGTACGGTATCGGCAGGTGTTCCTCAAGGTTCGGTGCTCGGTCCCTACCTCTTCATATTATTCGTGAGTGATGTTCCGGTGCAGATCCGTACTCACCTGGCCTGTTTTGCCGACGATACAGCATCGTACACAAGCAATGATGACATCGACATTATCATCAGTAGACTTCAGTTGTCGCTTGAACTACTTCAATCTTATTTTAATAAGTGGAAGCTGAAGTTGAACGAATCCAAGACTGAGGCGATACTCTTCACACGCCAACGTGCCACCCCAAAAAGAACATTAAAAATTGCTGGGCAATCGATTCCATGGAGCACTGAAGTTCGCTATCTTGGCGTCACATTAGATAAAAAACTTAACTGGACTAAACATGTAAATAAATTACGTGTTAAAGGTGCGCAAGCACTCGGTTCTCTCAGTCCTATACTTAATCGAAAATCTAAGCTCAGCGCTAATACTAAACTCAGGTTATACACCACTCTAATAAGACCTTGCATCACCTATTCGTGTCCGGTGTGGAGTAGCACTTGCCAGTCTAACTATAACATGTTACAAATAATTCAAAATAAAGCAGTTAAAATTGCCTATAATACTCCGTTTAAAACTAACCTTAAAGCACTACACAATAATATAAAATTAACTAGCATAACAAAATTCATCCTAAAATTAACTCGTAAATTTTACAACAAAAATAAATGTCATCAAAATACATTAATTGCTAACATTGCTCAAATTGAGTTAAAAGACTTGCGGCATATCGATAGATACGGTACATACAAGCTTCCCCATCACTACGTGTTGTTTGCGCACAATACTGATAACGCGTCGTAGCTGGAGCTGTACGTTGCGCCAGCGCTTCCCCCGCACTCACCGTGTTTAGGTGAGAGCGCGGGGGGCGCGGTGGCTCGTGAGTCGCTGGTGGCCACGCGCGATCACCTAAGTTACCGCTTGCACCGGTCGCACTTACGCTGAGCGTGTAGTTAAGTATTTTGCTGCTACCCCCTATTTTTTATTTTTATTAGTTTTATTTTCTATAAGTAAATGAAATTAGTCACAATAATTTCATCAGTTAATATGTAAGACTAAATTTATTGAATGCCTCATGTTGTAATAAGTTTGAAACCATCACTATTATATACTTATAAAGGTGATCTTAGCCTGTAGAAGTGTTGTTCATAATTTTTAGTGTAACTGTTACTTTATTATTAAGTATTACAGTTTTGTATTTGTTTTATGTCAATAAAGAATTTTTTTTTAACAACAACAACACAAGTAACTACATATTTGATATCATCTGTATGCGATCATAGCTCAACGTATGAATTACATAAAACATGCATAATAATAGCTTGCAGACGTCCGCGTGCCTATAACGAATGATCTTCAGTGGATAGTGGTGTAAAAACTATGATTGGATGGATTTGATCGGGGTAGGATTTTATGTTTCCTGTTGAAATCGAAATACCGGTGCCACTTTCAGACTTTTTCCTATGTACTAAGAAATGAGTAGATAAGAGGAAGTCTGAAATAGGCACAGGTAACTGAAAAGTTGTGTGGAAATCGGTTGTCATGGTATGGGGGCATGTAATGCGGACGAATGAGGAAAATGTCTTGGGAAATGGGAAGTTTTGAGTATGAATGTCAATGGCTATAAGAGTAGGGGAAGACCAAAGAAACGATTAATGGACTGTGTGAATAATGATAGGGTTAGAAAGGGGGTGAATACCGAGATGACGACTGATAGAGAAGGATGGAGGAAAAAACATGTTGAGCCGACCCTAAATAAATTGGGATAAGGTCAGGAGAATGATCATATATATAGCAGTGTAAAATCCACTTGTACCCTAAAGAAAAAGCAATGGAAGGAATGTTTCGAAAGCGAAAATATTCACTGTTAGAAAATTGCAATGCCGGAACATAAAATATTGAAAGATTATGTGAAACATTAAAAAATTGTAAACTCTAAGATGGCGACTTACAAAAACATTCTATAAGTAATCATAACAGTCAGAAAACAGAGTACTTATAGTGATCACAGTATTATTTTTAATGCAATGACTATCTTGTTACTTTTTAAGTAAGACACCGGAGGCACGATAGATGAAGGTCAATAGAGTGGAATCACGCAACTTAACTTCGCCTTAAATGCAGTTTTTGTACGTCCGCCTCTCAAACATTATTTACCGTTACACTTCGCGTCGCTTCCAAACAAATATGGTCGAACAGTGACCGGGTTTCCAGATTATACACGACACAGAAAACTTTTAGATAAAAGTGTGCGACATGTGACAAATTTTGTCATTTCTTTTGTTAGTTTTAGCAAATGAGTGGAGGTGAAATGTAGGTTACGCAAGCCTTCGAGGGTTTGCAGTAACATTTGGTCGCGATAAATGACAATATGGAGAGCACCAACCTAGTCATGAGACGGGGCTATAAGGGATTACACTTGTTTTCTTTCCGAAGGTAAGTTCAGTTCCTTTATGAACTGGGGATGAGCGTTTTAGACTGGAGGAAGTGGAGGATGAGAGTCAAGAGAAACTCAGTGCCCTTTCAGAAAAAAAAGGGTGCCAGGTACATTGACGCGCGCATCCTTCTACCATGGATTCAATTCTGTTTATACTCGTACTATATTATATCAGTACAGAATTTTGGACAATGTACAGAGCGATTTACAAAACTACGATTCTTAGAAAAAGAAATGGGTAAAATACCATTGTTTACCGGAACTGTCGATAAGTTCTTAATCTACAGATAGTGGTCGATTTTAATGAAGCGTAACTCATCTTATTACTACCGTTACTAAATCCAATTCTAGAATTCTACAAATTGCTGACTAACACACAGTCGGCGGACCCAACACAAAAGGCTTCATAATGATTAAAGTTCAGATAAACATATGACTCACCTTATCACCTTACAGTACAACATATACCAAACATGGACGTATTAATCTATATCTGTACATATACACAAATCAACACAATCTAGGGATATTTTTTGAAAGTTAGTTTTTATATTTCCTATTGGAGTATGAAAAAAACCTGCGCATCTTGATATACGTATGATAGACAAGGTGTAATTTAAATGGTGTTGGACATGAAAAGAGGCCATTATATTCATCATTATGAACAACATTTGCTATGGGACCAAACCCGAAATCGCGAAAAAAAATCAGTTTGTACATTTATGTTCGCACAACTCGTTAAAATGTAGGGAACAGCAGATTTTTTTTTCGCGATCTCAGCGTGACCGCGTTGGTCTTATAATCAACGCAACGGCTTTCGATACATTTTACAGTTACACCGTAATATACTCAGGAAAGTGTATGTATATAGTATATTCATTCATATTAAACTGACATACTTAACAAATCTCAATGTTTTGTCAAGTCGTAAAAACGGTGCGTAGCGGGCCCTACTCTTTTATAAAATCACAATAGAACAAAATGTCCGACTCATCGCGTCATTCGATACTTCCGCCAAACGTTTTATTAAAGCCCCATCAGCTAAAGCAGAAAATGCAAACAGAAAAAATGCTACACCATTCTGAACTTTATCTCTTTCCAATAAGAGTCGTACAAGTGGTGTTAATACAACAAAGTGCCGGATGTGGGCAATGGAACGGTTGTCGGGTTACCTGACATGCGGGTCTTGAGCACACGGCAGACCACAGACCATGGATGGTTGCTTTCATTGTGCCAGTTCTCCCACGATTATGTTGACGGGATGACTTACCCTCGGTTTCAAAAAGATAATTCAATTACTGCTTGTCAAATCCCATGATAATTTAAATAATTGGTTTTTGGCGGTTTGGCTGTTGATTAATAAGTTTGAACAGGCATTAAGAAATTGGTAATTACGTAAATACGGTTGAAGGGAGAAGGTTACTAGATGACGATGCAGCAAAATAGATAAAGCAAAAGAGGGGACGCAAAGAAATTACAGAAATATAGAGTTGCGTATTTCATCAGATCATCATAATTATTTCAGCTGAAAGACGTCCACTGCTGAACATAGGCCCTAGCATCGCCTCTTCGGCCGATCCTGTGCTTCTCGCGTCCAGCGGTTTCCAGCTGTCTTCACAAGGTCATCGGTCTGTCTTGTGGGAGGCCTTCCAACGCTAATATGCATTATTGAAGTCATTACATGTACCTGAAGTCCAATTCCCGTAATTAAAAACGTTCAAAATCTAGTCGCAATCTCATCTCAGCGACAATCAATGTCAAAAACTTGTCATCAATGTTGGAAAATTAGTGGCTCGTATTTTTGACAGATTGGCACTGAGATCAGACTGTGAACGTTAAAATTGCCCCTCTGATATTCGTAACGATAATAATAATATGAAAATCGGCCTACTTGTTCTCGATATGACCATTATCTTTCGTTATTACATCAAAATCACTGTATTAATAACCGTTTCTATAGAAGATTTCATAAAATGACCGATTTAATAATGACCGTTGCTCAAACGTTACACATTTATTATAAGCATACTATTATGAGCGTTAACGCTTATTACTCCATGCTTACAAAAACGATTTTTTGTGTAATATTGTACTTTGAATTCTGAATTGTTCGAAATGTTCAATACCAATTACGATTTACGACCAAAGCGACCTGTAGGCTGTGGAGTAATATCATTGTTAAGATGAATGGTCGTTCCGTCTTTGTGACGTCTCGCGTCTTTACAGATTTGAAAGATCGAATGTTCAAATGGGTCTTGGTATTCTTCATTTTCGTTTTTTGCACAGATCTTTATGTATGTTAAGCGGTTTTTCGTATCATCTATCTTGTATATTTTCGAAAACCCCTTTTTCTGCAGGCTCTTTAGAGATAGTAACTTTTTTACAATGTCTATTACTCTAGACAGACACTTTATTTAACTGTGGTTTTTCATGCAGAGAGCAGTGGTAACCCAGTGGTAACGGTTCCGATTTACCTATAAGTTTATAGGTCGTGGCTCTAAAACGGTGAAGGAAATCAGCGTGAGGAAATCGAAATTCTTAGAACCAAAAGTTCGAAGTCATGTGTGACATCATCACTAATCCGCACTGGGCCCGCCCATTCCCTCTCACAGAGAGGAGGCCCGTGTCCCAGCAGTGGGAAAGGCTGATTATACATGTTGTGATACTGTTTGTCACTCTAAGGTTTAAAATGTTATTGATAACTTTATACCTAATTAAATTCCTATTTAGGCCTCTAGCCTTCAAGAAACCTTACTAACAATAAGTATTTTCTATTACGCAAAACAACAGTAGTGACTAGTACTAGTAGTGATCTAGATTTTTTCTGAGTACAACTGGTTTAATTGGGATCAAGTTGAATTTGGGTCAGTCAAGTGTACCGAGTGAACCACACAAAAATTAATCCAGTTTTTCAACACGTTTTGTGGGAAATGTACCGTGAAATAGATTTTTTGAATATAATTCAGGTTGAAAATAGGCAGCGGATGAAGTGACAGTTATGGTATCAATTACGATGAGAGACTTTTTATTGGATTCTGTAGTGAAATAGAAACAGCTCCTATCGGGACGTGCTATACAGAAATAGTATAGGTACAAGAATCATTTATACCTTGGTGCAATGATTAGCCAGTCACTGCCAGTCAGCGAGGATCAGGAGTGGAGGCTGGAGGACGTAGACTGGCTCTGTGTACCTTACTGTACCAAAATATTAATTTTAGGTACTTACCGAACTAGGGGTCGAAAGTGGACGAGGTATGCGTCCTTTGTATGAAAATTCAGTCTCGCCCCCTAGGGGTCGTGAGTGAACTATGTTTAAGGGTCGAGAGGAAACAAATAGACAAATACTTTTTTAGGGGTCGAGGGGTCGACAGTGGACTAAACGTCATTGCCTAGGGTGCGCCTATCTGATTTTTGTTTAGGTTTTTTTAAATAAATTAAAATAAATGCCTTATATTTCTTACAAAAAAAAAAAAAAAAAATTACTAACTAACTTTCTAAATTAAATTCTATGAATTTAAACATATTTTGAACTTCTGCGCTAGTAAGAACCCCTCATTTGGGATCCAACGGAAATAGTTTTTGGGATTCAACGGCAATTCTCTTGCATTTTTAAAATTCGGGATCCAACGGAAATAAAATATAATGTTTTGTGGGATCCAACGGCAAAAATATTAAACTGGGATTCAAAAGTGGGATCCAACGAAAATATATCCATTTAATTGAAAGTTTAATTGAAAGCCTCATCTAGAGATTTCCATTATTCGTTTTTTTTTAATGCACCCAAAATATGGAAATAATCATCCTTCACTTTCATAACATATGTACACATGCCTGATTATGTCATGATTAGTGTTACGCCTATTGCCTACCACACTCCTGAGTAATTCTTCAGAACTTCCAACCATATCTGTTTACTTGGTATTCCATTGATCCATATCGCTCACCTAGTAATATATTGGCACATCTACGTTTTTCACATTTTACAGAAACGAGGATCAAAGATTTTATATAAAATGTTAAAAATTGATTTATGGGTTTATATTACGTTTTTTTACTATTTTATGGGTTTGATTACTAGTATAGCGTTGTGCCGTTTTACCACTTTTTTAAATTATGCACTTTTGAACACTCATACGGTAAAAACTCAATTTCACATTTTTTGTAGATGTGCCGATATATTACTAGGTGAGCGATATGGTGACCTACATTAACCCCAGGGCCCAGTCTAATCTTTCATAACCCGTGAATTCACCAGTTCCTTCTGACGTCAGTCAATGACACGGACGTAGTTGTCTGAGTTTCGAAGTCGCCCCAAAATTGACGTCAGAAAAGGGGGAGAAGACGTCAGAGGCGACTAACCTTAACCCGCTTTATTAAAGGAATTGTCGGAATAGTGACGCGGGGCACTAAAAATAGTTTGGGGCTGAACTTGGGTAACCCCAAGTTGATGTAATAAACGGTGTTGTGGTGATGGATTGCTGTTATACAGGGTCAAATTAAATTTGTTGTAAGTTTTTTAAGTACGTACTATTGCAATGTCATCTGAATTCTTTACAGTATATTTGTGGAAAATATTTTCAGAAATTACAGCAGAATGCACTTGCCATGCTCGAGGGCCGACTTGAAGAGTTGAATCCCTTAGTTCAGGGACCACAAACGCGGCTTTATTATAGGCTACCTGCTATTATCAGACATCTGACATTTTCTGACATATTGCAATGATGTAGTACATAGGACAACATTGGACGTTCCCTCTCATTTCTTGTCTTCCTATTTCCCTTTTCAAAGAAACATCCTGTCAAATTCCAAAGCGTAAAACCTAGTCTATGTACGATGCTACTATGATATAATATCATCATATCTGCAACATACCTCGCGTCACGTTCACGTTTAATTAGACTGCGCTCGCGCAGTGAAAGCGAGCGGAAACGCATACAAGATGGCGACCGGAATAACAATGGTGTATTAATATCTTGCGTGGATGATTATGAAAGATTAATTTGTCCAATTTTAATGGCGGTTACAAAATCATTTGTCTTTTCTTTTGGTACGTGTTGACAGTTTTGTGTGTATGGGAAAATTGTGGGAGATAGAATTTGTGAAGGAAATAAAGGAACTATAAACATTGGAGGAGTTGGAAAAGTGTGTCAAGGTCTCGAGGCTGTGTGCCAAGTTTGCAATGCTTTAATAGGAGATACAATAGAAAAGAAGAAGTGTTATGGAACTTTAAACCCGATTTCGTTCCAGACAGAGGTGATTTCAAGGTCAAACTGATTTACATCCGTCATCTCACACATCAGGTCCAGTTGAAAACCAGCGTCAGGTTCTAGTCATCCGGCATTTTTTGGTGAACTGGACATTTTTGTCGCAGCCATGAGGCACCCACACTTTCCTGCTAATTTCTTATATCGGAATTTTCACTTTTTTTTATTCTTATTAGTATAAAGCTGATGTACCTGTATTATACATATTGTGTGCCTGTGCTAAATAAATGTATTTTCTCTCTTTCTTTCTTAGTATGAGAGAAGGTTGTTTAGCATGTCGAGACTGTTGTCTAAACAGAGTCCATTAGGTATGTTTTGGAGCTTGTTTACTTTTCCGGAACCTGATGGAACTAATAATAAGAAGGTTACAAGCCCGTAAAACCCTTCAGTAGTATCTAGTAGTAGTAGTAGTTTGTATTTAATCTTCTAGCATTTTTTTTTTGTTAGTCTGTTCTGTCCCACTGCTGGGCAGGCCTTCTCCAAATCCTTCCAGGAACTCTTTTCCCATTCTTCTAGCAATAGGAATTTTGTACGATATAATTATCGTAGTTTAAATGCGAGACTTGTGCAATGTGCATTTGGGTTATCATCAAAAATGGCTCGTAGCCAGACGAAACTATTATCTATTTTTGTTTAACACCGTCTCGTCTGTGCAATCTTGTGCGTTGTTTCATATTTATACCTCACGACTTTCAGTTTCGGCTTGATTCGATCTCTTGATTGATCTTGTTCTGTTACTAAGCTATCAACGATCGTGTTATAAGAAAAAACATCTATTTCGTCTACTATCTATCTATACGATTTGCTGAAGAGTTTGTTTGTTTAAACGCGCTAACCTCTGGAACTACTATCAGATTAAAAAAATCTGTTTACATTTGATAGCCCAATTCTTGAGGAAGGTTATAGGCTATTTAATATCACGTTTAGATCTTTCGGAGTCGAGCATAAATAAAAAAGCCAGAAAGAACGCGAAGTAATGGCGAGGACTGGCGATGCAATGGGACGGGGTAGGTCGCGATCCTACTAATACTCGTATTATAAATGCGAAACTTTGTGAGGATGGGTGGATGGATGTTTGTTATGCTCTTTCACGCAAAAACTACTGAACGGGTTTTGATGAAACTTTACAGTAATACAGATTATACGTCAGAAAACACATAGGATACCTACTTTTTATCCCGATATTCTCACGGGATCGATACTTATGCGGGTGAAACCGCGGGGCGCTGCTAGTAACTACATACATCCAGACGCCAGCTAAAAACGTAGCTTGTAAATAGCCCTTTACCAGTTGGAAATAGAGCAATTTTAAAGTTCATGTCACGTTCTTATCTTGTTGTTGTTCTTTAGTTACATATTTCACAGGTCTTTTGTTTGAAACAAGGCAAATACCGGCTAAGGCATTGGACTAGCTGTTGGGCAATCTTACGTTTGAATTCTTGGCTGATTGTGGGGACCTTTAAAACGCGGCTGGGTAATACTGGATGCGGAAGGCGGAGAACCGGGTCTTGTGGTGCAAGTTGCGAGAGGCCTATTATATGTCCAGTAATGGATTAGGATAAGCTAGCTGAGTTCACTGTAAAAGACCCAATACTGGCTCTAGACATGATTTTAAACCAAGGATAGAAACCTTTTTGTATCATTGGATCGTTGAAATGTAAGTATTTGAGGGGCAATTCCCGTATTTTTAAGAACGTTTGCATTATAATCTCAGTCGCAATCTGTCAAAAATACGAAAAATTTACATACATTTTTGAAATTTTTTGACATTGATTGTCGATGAGATGAGTTTGCGACTGCGAGAAATTGGCCTTCTGTATTTTTTAAATATGATATTGCAAAAACAAAAATAGACGAAAGATTTTGTGTACAGCGTGACGCGCGGCGTTTAAATTCTATAAGGGTATTCATAGTCATTCATTGTAATCATGATGGATTTTAATATCAAACCCACAGAGCATATAACCGTTTAATCAAACCCAGAACCAAGATAATAACTACTTAGCCATTTTTTATTACAGCATAAACGTCTTTCTTTCCACATTTCTTAAGGCTTACGCGGAAACCAAGTCAATGAATTACAATTACGTAATTTTCCGTTCCATGCCATGAAAACACGCGCGTCCTCGAAAAATAACATATTTTTTGTAACTATTAACATTTGTAAATAGCGTTACACTAATTAATAAGTAAGTAGCTTGTACCATAATCATAAGATGCACAGCAATTATTTTAATTAAGGCGGTGATAATTCAGAGTAAGTTGGGTAGGGTAAAAGCTATGAAGATGGCGAGAAAAATAACGTCAGACATAATCTATATACTAATAATAAAGTTGAAGAGTTTGTTTGTTTGAACGCGCTAATCTCTGGAGCTGCTATTCAGATTTGAAAAAATCATTGTGCATTTGATAGCCCAGTTCTTGAGGAAGGCTATAAGCACAAGCAAGATATTGCTTGTTGTTGAGTTTGCCAGGCAGAGGACTTAGTTTTAAAAACAACCTCGTGTTTGGTGTGTTGAGATCACAATATCTACGACTATATTTGGACATTCATTCATATTCCTTTGCCTTAAATCACGCTAGATAGAGTGAGGCTCCAACATTATTCAAGTTATTTCTTTGCAGTTTCCAACCACAATTCAGTTTACCGCAAACATTGTAAACACAATTCCTTCTAATGAGTTCCCCGCGGTTCTCGTGGCCTCTGTTATGAAACAATATTGCTGGTATCACGTATCTCTGTTGTCATCACTGTACGTAACTGTTGCTAACAGAAGTAGGTAACAATAACAATTATAAATGGTAATAATTCACGACTTTCTGAGACAGTTACTTACCTGTTCTTTTTGTGGTAAATACTGGTTTTCGAAAGGATCTGCGCAAAAAATCTTAAGGACAGGCGAAATCGTTCAGCTCACAGCTGGCATTGGCAAAATTGGATCAAAAAAATATAATGCAACTTTTTTTTATCCGAGGTTGTTTTTCAACGTTGATACATTAATTATGTAGAAATTGCTTCGGTATCCTATAAATAAAGAATGGTTTTATAAAATGACCTTTGTTACATTTTTATATAACACGTAGGTATGGTTGAAAGATGTGACAGATATTTATGTTTTTTCGATGACACAGACTGCAGAGAAAGTAATTTAAAAACAATATCAAGTAGATTCATTATGTACAAAATATTGGAAACCCTTAGATAAAAACAGCTTTTGAAAACCACAGACATAAAATGATCAAAATTTAATTAAAAGCAGTGAATAGAGGTGCAGTGTTTTTGATACAGAAATTCTAAAAGAATGTAGCTACGATCTCTGCTCCAGTAACAATTGGATTGTGTGCGAAAGTGAAAGGAAGCGAAGGGCCAGTAGCAGTACAAAACTGACCTACCACGATCATGTCGGGCGTGCACTGTCGGAATATGTGAAAATTACTGTGGAGTACAGCAAAGTACTGATTTTTATCGGCCGTAGTTTGGTCCCTTGGGGGACACCTAAGAGATTTTTGATATTTTGTTGTTTTTTAATAATTTATATTAAGATTTTTACAAAAGAGGATGGTTCTCAATGAACTTTAGTAGGGGTAATTGTAAATTATAGGCCGTAGAAGACAAAGAAAAAGTATGAGTCGAAAAGCCGATATTTTTGAGAATAAAAATAGAGGGAGCGTTCAGAATACATTTGATGTATATCCAGTCTATTCTGTAAAAATCTCCCCGTGAAAACTTAGGTGAAGTGAGCTCGAAGTGAGATGTCCATAGAAATGTAAAAAAAACAACTTCTATGGAGATGTCATTCCACCCGATGATGCTAGGGATTGACATTATATTGGCAGCTCAGTTTATGATCACTTCAACTAAGTTTTCACGGTGAGATTTTTACAGAATAGATCTGCAGGTCTATGTGCTAGTGCAAAGTGAACTGCTACTGATAATAGTCTTATTAGTAACACAATTTTTTTATGATAAAAGTAATTATGTATGTTTACGTAAAGTATTTATCTATGGGCCTGTGTCGCCTGAAAATAAATGGATTTATTGATTTATTTATTACTAAGTAATTGGAAACTAACAGCTTTATACAAGTGCAATACACTTTAGAAGCCATACAAAGGAAACCTGTACGATTTGAAAATGTTTTTCTGCATCACTTTAATCCTATTGGACAGAATTTAATAGGATTTTGCTTGTTACGATGATTGGGTTGGGAAAACTCTTCAGCTTTTCCAAATCCCGAAAATGTGTGTGAGTGACAGCTGTCTATGATAAGTGCTCCACTATTACTCCACTCAATGTTGTTGGGAATCGTTTTCATGATATTCTGAAATTCGTTGGATTGGGCGTAAATGAAAATATTTGTTGATTGAATTTATGTTTTCTCCATTTTCATGGGTTATGAATGTTATGATGATATGATTTATTTATGTAGTAAAAAGTCGTAGTTCAAAGCTAGGTTAGATTTTTGTCTATGTTTTATAGTCCAGAAGGGATTATTTTAATTTTACATAATAAACTGGTCCTCAGCAGCTTTGAGCAGAGACTTTGCCCTGCAGTGGGACATCACAGGCTAATAATAATAATAGCATGGTTTATTTTATTGTTGCTTCCTTCCATTGCAAAATGAAATGGTTTGTTCTTTGTTCCTAATTTTCTGTTTAAATTTTTATTGAAAATGTGAAAACAGGTCAATAACTTCCTTCTCTGCATATTTATAAAAGTCAACAAAGGTAAACTGGTTGTTCAGGTGCTCGTGAACAATAGGCTTGCAACCTGTTACCCTGTGCAATAGCATTGTTGTAAACTTTAACGCGAGACCTAAGTGTTTGTAAAATATACTTTTCAAAGCATTTCCTGGTTAAGGTTCCCCTTTGCTAGAAAACTTTGGCTATGCTTTCACAAAGCTCGAAAAGCTCGAATAATATCTAAAACTTGTAATCTAGTAATGTAGTCATCAACATCATCGTCATCATTGACAGCCATGTGCCACCCTCTGGATAGGCTTCCTCCTTTATGTGTCATGCTTCCTTGCGGGGTAATTGCGTAACACACTAACAGTTAGGAATGGCTTTCACTTTGACAGTTCAATAATATTCATTGCGTTATTAATTACGTTGTGGAGCGGACAAATTTTTCTAAGATATGAAGCAATGCATTAGCAATATCCTTCAAAATGATTCAAATTATGATTAACAGTGGCGCAATTAGGGTGCTGGTATATGCGAGCCTCGTCCTCTACCTCTCGATTTCTACCTCTGCTCAGGTTTACGTGAAATTACGAAATCCTCGGACAAATTTTTCTTATCCAAGCCCTGTTAACACTCTGGCAAAACGAGCACGGAACTATAAATATACGTGTGAATTACTTTATATTTAACTCTCACATAATATGTAATAACGACGTCCTCCGACTAAATTTTATGTAACAGCTAGGAAGTGACTTTGAGGCTCGTGTCAGCGTCATGCAGAATGTTCGCAAGAAATGTATCGTAAGTGGTACTACAGGTAAATATTAGTGCTGCAGATATCTTGGTGTCTTAATTGGTTTTGTTAATTTCATTGATAACCTGAAAATATATGTAATTAAGTTCTACATACTAGATAGGTGCTGGTTCTTTAAATAATATAAATAATATATCCAGCGCGCGGGGTAATTGTGTAACACACTATCAGTAGCAATGGCTTTAATTTTGCCAGTTCAACAACATTCATTGCGAAAATCTGTCTAATCGGAAACAACCCTTATTTACGTTGTTATTAAGCATACAAATTTAAAAAAAATATGAATATACTTGGATTATTATTCAAAAGGATACCTTAGTCGATGTTGTTTTTCTGTTCTTATTGTCGTTTTTATGTTGATTTGTTTAATTTGGATCTTAATCAAGTATCACTTATTTAAATTGTAAAACTTTTGAAATAAATAGTCCTTGAAGCAAGCAGCTGTTTCGTTAGTGGTTAGTACAGTAATTAGATAGACAGTTTCGTCTCTTTTAATTATCACGCCAGCTTCATGTGGCCGGACTATAAAACTTAATTGCTCTTTGATTTCGACTCTAATTGCATCAACCTTAATTTATTAACAAAGCCCTTTTTACAAAATATGGAGCATTTACAGGGACTCTGTGGCAGTGTTTGTTTGATCAGACCACACTAGATCAGTTTGCCTTGGCCAGATTTACAATGACATAACTGTAGCTTAAAATAACTAATGACTCAACAAATGGTCTAATCTAGATAATATTAAGAGTGTTTACCTAAACCTTAATAAGGTCGTCGCCGATTAACTTTCTATGAATGTTTACTCTATGACCGCTGGCAGGAGAGCGCAGCCGTCGCGCCGCGCTCAGCAGTTGCGACTCGGCTATGGCGCGATATGCACGTTGTATCTACTGCACGATTTTCACTGAATTGTTTACGTGAATAAGCCTGTTTCCTATTTCATTGTTACTACCGACTATTGTTGACGCGAGTGGTAAATGATCAGTTTGTAGTGTGCTTGTGTTTGTGAATCATGGCTAACTTGACGCTTCGGTACCTGGATGAGTTGTCCTATGTTTTGCACAGCCGAAGGCATTTGGCGAATCAGGCGAAAGCATCTTCTGTTGGGGATTTGCTCAATGCTGAGGAGGAACGGTTCACACCGGTATGTTATGCTTATGACACTGCACAGAGTACTTTTTAATATGACACTGTTGCACTAAGATTTTAATTATTAACTGAAAATTTTGATCTAAAGATTAAACAGCAAAACTGACAATCACTGACTGCTGACGTTTGAAATTCCGTTTCACAAAAAAACCAAATACTTTTTTTTAATGACGTTTACGTTCGAATTTCGTTTGTAATGGGAACGTTGTTAAGGTGAGATTCGAATGCATGGCGATTAGTGTAAAAGATTGAATCAATTGTTTGGGACTTGTCGCAGAGATTCAAGGTCAAATTATTAATTCAATGATTAATTTTCAAACGAGCGGCCTACCTACGGCTGGAAGGAAAGCGATTAATGGATAACTTATAAATAGATATAACTACCATACCATAGTCACGTGTCATCATGACATTTACGATAAAATACCGACTGCATTTATCATGTTACTAAATTGCATCTGGCTAATGTATTTATTGTCGGTCGAATATCGATTAACATTGATTTTGTTAGAATAACAAAAAAAAATATCTTGAATCGTGAAAGGAAAACGAGACGTCAAAAATGAAATGAGGTCGCAATGGCATGCAACCTTTTAGATGCAATCCAATAAGTGAATACTTTTGAGATTAATGAAATGCTTATCGTCATAACAATTTATTGCACTTTGATTACTTATATGATTTTGCGAATGCAGTACCTAATATTGCCAAAGACCAAGATTTCAATGATAACTTAATGAAGATCTAACAGTTACCTGAACAATTGTCAGAGAAAGTATTAATCGAAGTTAAACGTGTAAAATCTTAAGCAGTTACAATGGTGTTTATTCGAGACAAGACATACCAATCAACTGTCGTAATTTTATTTATAATCCCACGCCAACTGTCTACACACTTGTACTCAACAGGCGCAGGATGAAGACCTTAAAAGTAAATATTTAATCGTTCTTCAAATAAATATCCGTGTTCATAGTTCGTTGTGTCTTTAAATTCGAAAATTTAATTTCGGTACTCCCTTTTAATTTCATCGTAGGTAACCAGAGACAATAATCTAACATGGAAACCTATTTGCAAAAAGAGTATGATTGCATAGAAAGGGTTTGAATCGGACTCAGATATCGGATACAAATGATACAATGGGAACCGGTCGCGTTGTGGTTCAACGCTTCGGCGACCATTCATGAGAATCGGCTCTGTGACCGTTCTGTTTATTCATAAAACTTCGATTTGAACTGTTTGTTTTCGATACAGTAGCACAGTTTAGCTAGGTACCAACTGCTTATGATTATTATTAACTTCCGAGGCTATTTTAATTATATTAAAATTAGACTTCCTTAAATTTTGCTTAATACAATCCAACAGGACGCATGGAGCTGTGATTTTCATGAATGAAGATAGTTATGCCGTCTAATTTACATTTTTCAGCCAACGTTTCAAGTTTTTCTGAAATTCCTTACCTTGATACGAAAGTCAGCGCTGCTAGTTTTTACAAGCCGAATGCTTTAAAAAGAGGTTGTCTATTTTTAAGTTTAAAAAAACTTGAATATCGTAGTTTTTGTTACTTTAGCTCAGGTTTTGCCTCCATGTTCATCGTGTTTAGAACGATTTTATTTAGTTTTTTCTTGGTTTTAGAATAGAATGCCTGAATTCTCTGAACTGCATTCAGGTTAACACTATAAAAATAGTTTATATCTTATCGTATGCTGCACCGGTTGACGTCATCACGTCAACGAGAGCTGTCGCTGTAAAGCAACGCTGGGGCTCTGTCTCGCACGCATAGGGTCTTAGCATTATGCTGAGCGATATCCGTTTTGCGCGGATGTGACGCATGTTTTCCCCTAACTTGTTATTTTTTGTGTTTTTTTTTATTTTCTTTCTTTATTTTTTATAGTCTGTAACTTTGGTAGCTCCTAAATCGTACCTAGTTTCTACAAAAAAAAAAACATTGAATATCATTTGATCATCATTAATATGTTGAAATTTAGCAACGGGTTATTATGGTTGGTGTGAAAATATAACAATAATGGCTTACAACATGATTGTCCGTCTACCTAATGAAATTTAGACTCTGAAATCATGACTTTACAGCGTATTTTACAACTGTAGGAGCTTTAAGTGAATCTTGTCGTGTTGGGAGAATGGATTGATGACTTTTATTGCGAGACACGAACGTTTTTTTTTTTAATATTAATCGGTTTCCGAGATTGAAATACGAATTCATATTGTGTGACTTCAACTCGATGAAATACAACACCTGATGATGGTGAGTTGATTTAGTTTTTATTTTCTTTTTTTTTAATGTGAACTCAGTGAGAACTACTAGGTATATGAAACGTTTTAAACTTTTAAGCTGTTGCTTCATTTATATATCATGGGGTATATTTGTCCACTTCAGATCTCTTTATCAGCATTATTATCATCATCAGCCTGTAGCAGTCCATTGCTGGATAAATATATTTCCAATCACACGCCATTTAACTCGATTCTCGTCTACTCTCGTCTAGTTATCACCAGCTACTTTGCGAAGATCCTCACTCCATCTTGATCTAACTTTTCGATATTGAGTAGTGCTGAAAACTTGTTCGTCAGACTGTTACATTTTGACTGTAACATTTTTGGTAATGTGGCTAATGAGACACAATTGAATTTCTATTGTTATAAATAAAATTTTGATTTTTTAACAGTTGAGCGGGTATCGGGAGGATGGGTCTGTTTACACAAGATCTTAAGGTGAAGATTTAGCAATTAGAAAATATTATACATACTACAGACACCTTTTATAATTACTGAACACAGGCCTCTTAAACACCACAATATTTCATTAGTCCTATTGTAAATAGTTCTGCAGCAGAATAAACTAATAAAGCAACATTTGCTAAGCAACTGGTACGCTTGCCTCATTTCTATTTAATTTAATTCTCATACAAACAAAGAAATGTAACTAAATGATGTCATAATTTACACAAACACATGGACAGACGAGTTACTTGTGGACGATGTAGAAGATTTATGAAGTTCATTTCAACTCGAAGTATTAAACTTTCTACAATAATTCTATGATTAAAATGCTGTGGATGGATGGAGGTGGCTCTAGAAAAAGATGCCTGGAAGGATTTAGGGGAAACCTTTCCTCAGCAGTGGGAAAGAGTAGGTTAAAAAAAAATGCAGTACGTACAGCAATTTAGTGCGATATAGATTATATAAAAAACGTATATGTATATTAAAAATCTTAAATTCCCTCGACAGACAACGCACAGCCTAAACCGAAGCATAACATTTTGCACAAGAACTCCTTATACTATAGGTAACTAATAATACTAGTTGTTTGTAAGGTTTTGCAAACGCCTTGTCAAGATAATATAAAATGCAGTACTTATGGATGAATTTTTAAATCAACTTGTCTGTTTTTTCGCTCTTTGCGTTATCGATCTTATGTTGGTTACAGTTTCAATACCTTGATCGAAATAGACTGCTCATAGGTAATAATGAACCAGCATTCCTTGTTTCCAAGTCTTCCGATTCTTTTCTGCTCAGTTAAAATTATCAGGTTAGATTGCTACTTGCTTGTTGACTGATACCCGGTTTCTGAGGTCTTCAGATATACTCTTAATCGTTGGTGATTCGAAAAAGTCATCCATCTATTTAATTTTAAGTGTGTCTAGTTTATCGAATATACATGTAAACTCCATCTATAAACACCTATACCTATAGAATCCTTTCGGAATCTTGCTATCCTCAGGGCCATATTTTATACTCCCTAAGGCCTGGCCTGTCACAACACATCGCCTTAGTCCGCACGGAGAACAAAGTCGGAAAACGTGAGGCAATGTCAGAAACCCGCTCGGAATTTTAAGCAGACCATCCGTTAGAATTTTCTCGCTTTCCCAGATCAACATACATAATGAATACAAAGACAGCTGTGATCCTGGAACATGACAAACATTATGATTACACATTCTTAATTCCATGTAACTGGAGACTGGACCCCTGTCATATCTAGTTCAGGGGTCGAGAACTTATTGATGTACCTAACTGTAGTGTATTGAAGTTTTGGAAATAAATTAGTAAGTATTACTATTAATTTTGTTGACGACAGTATTAACTTCCTTTGACAAAGGCAACGGTTAAACTACTCTTGCCGCGTTGTTTCAAATAAATTATTGTTTAATCACTGTAAAACAACACTAAATAGGGAAAATACCAGCGCAATCTATTCACTCATTTGTCATTAAATGCTCTATTTATTTATTATTTTTATAAATATTGTGCGATTAAGTAGGTACTCTATTCAGAATCAATTCGTTTCCCTTTGAACTTTGCTTTGTGGTTAATGTTTTATTTATTATGTATATTTACATGTGAGTAGGTACTTATTCGTACTTCAGGCAAAGATTTAAGAGGAAATGCGGTCGGAGAGACTTTTGAAAAAGCCTAAGTTGAAAGTTATAACTCGAGGTTTGGCTCTCGCCTATTTCCTCCTCCAATATCAAAATATCCAAATTTAATTTATCAAGACTAACGAACAATCTAGCAGTTCTTTTATTCAATTTCTAACGACTTATAGACAATAAACTGTGCGTGTATAATTTTTATAGACAACTTTCATTAGTCGGCGTCCGGCCATCGTCCGGCTGATTTCCCGACCTTTCGTATTATGATTGTCTATGGCTCACATAACCTGTGAGTCCTATGGACTTGTGAGTCCTGTGACGTGAGAAGATGTGTGGAAGCGTTGGAGGAACGCTTGAACCAACTATCGTTTATTTTTGGTCGTCCATACGTATTTGATAGGACGCTATAATTATGTAGGTACGAATATATCTTTTGGAATAATTTGACAGACTGACGCTTCTGAAATAAATTCTTCGATTATTATCGACTTACTTACTTACCTACAAAATGGAGTTAAAATAAAATTAATGATGATAAACCACGTATGAATGTGTTAAAATGTGGTTTTATGTCTTTATCACTGTCCTCACATCTGTGCGTGACTTTAGGTGCCGTTAAAAATAAAATTATGATGTATTGTTACAATCTATGGTAAAATTGTGTGGCCCATGGACTTATAATTATAAGTCCACGGGCCGCACAATTTTGTGGCCCTAATTATTACATTTTGACAATTCAACAATATTCAGTCTTTTTACGGTATAGAGCAGATGAAATTTTCAAACATATGTAGGAAGCATTGGATAATGAATAGTAATTCCGTTCAAAATCCTGTGGAAACAATCCATAGGATTTAGAACGGAATTAATAGATGATATTACTTAATGATATTATTGTTAAGTACCAACTTTTTTTTAAATAAAATATAGTTTTTTTGAACCCATTGCCAGTAAAAATATAGTAGATAGCTACCGTTACTGTTAACGTTAGCCTGCATCATCCCACTGCTGGGCAAAGGCCTCTCCCCATGACTTCTAGCAGATAGCAAAAAAATATTTCAAAAATATTTTATTTTTAAAATACATACTTTTTGCTATTTTAAGCCTTTGTTAACCAAAATAATACCACTGAGATTGATATTGGCCCTGTTGCGGTCTTCTTGCCATTTTGTATTGAAATGAAAATATACCTAGTACATTTTTTTTGTTTCGCCTACTAGTTATATATTTTTTCTTAGAAGTACACCCCTTTGTTTATAAAAGTTGCCTTAAGTAGTGATTAGACTTTTTATTGTTTAACCATTCATTTATGACGTTTGAACTTTAATCATCGTTTTTAAATAAACCCTGATACTAAATAATTTTTATATGGTAGGGTTGGCAACCCTTATTGTGATTGTATTAGTGTGTTGGTGTGTATTTTTATTTTTTCTTTCTATCTTATGCAATTAGGGTGCAGAATATTAATTGGGACTCTCTAGGAGATGAAACTAACTCTGAAAGTGTATACTTACTGTATCGAAGCTATAGTGGGTTATATACATACCTAGATAGATAAAATAAAAGCGATCCGCTACAGTTACAAATCTGAATAAACTCGCATTCAGATTTTTATTCAAACACATTAAAATTCATCCACAAACATTTCAATATTTAAAACACATCCAAACACAAACAAGCGAACTGTCAAACTTACGTGACAGCATCCGCGTAGAGATTTACGCAGTAGCCTTTAGTGCTATGTAAATATCAACCTTATACCTGTGTGATAAGGTTGGTGAGTTGGTCTGTTTGTCAGATGAGAGCAGGAAGCTGTGGGGAGCGACAGGATGGTTGCAATTGAATGAGTGCCCTTGCCAGACGATCATCCTGTTCGTCGGATTGCGTCTCGGCCATTGTTAGCTGGCCGTGACTGACGCGGCCGTTAGGTATTTGTCATATGGTTTACTAATGTAGATGTTTTTATTAGGCACTTTGATACCGTTTGTAGGCTCGTGGCTAAATAATAACAGCCGCACTGGTCGATCGAGGATTAAGCTACGCTTGCTGCGGCAGTTTCATGGATGGGTCACCATCCATTATATATCGAGACCCATCCATGCCTCGGGATTGGTCTCGGTTGTCATTCGTAGATCTTTGACAGTCGTTACGGGTGATCAGGAGCCCAAAACACTGACACACTGACTCCACCAAACGGCTCACACCGCATCGGATCGGAACGGATTTTACAATCTTTAAACGATATGAAATCGTGTACATAGTATTTAAAGTCTATATTACCACGCCGCGCACAGCTGAGCAGCTTGACCCCGCGGGCGTCTTCCGCGACACGCGATCGTAGCCGAAAGTATGCTGCGACGCGCGTACGGCTTGTTTATTTGTACCATAAGCACTTTTCCATATGAGATTTGTTCTTATGGTACAAATAAGTTAGAAAGATGTACCTATTAATGAGTAGTTATAATTCTGTAAATACGTAGGTACCTGTTATAGTCGCGAATCTAATTTTGATTAAGATACAATCTGACACTGACCTGAAAATTGCAAAAAACGTAAGAAAAATTGAATTTGGCGGGCTACAACTGCGCAAGCGGCAAGCAAGCCTACACTTGTGTTTTGTTAATATTACAAAAAATTCGGAATTCCTCATTAGAGTTGAGACACTTGCGGTTTCGACTTTCAAGGAAATAGGTAATGAGAAATAACATTATATTTTGATACAAAATAAATAGTTAATAAATAAGCACGTAATGAACTCATAAAATCACGCCTGTATTTATCGAAGGGTTGAGCAGAGGTGCGTATCTATGGTACACGCCACAGAACAGATAAACTTTTATCTGTTCTGTGGTACACGCACATTTCGCCAGTTATGTTTAAGTACCATGTAATAGGGTGAGCCTATTGCCATCAACCGAGCACAAATCCACACTCCGGGCCGCTATGGAAAAACTGAATATCACTTTGCCCGACCCGAGAATGGAACCCAGGACCTCATGTTTAGCATTCGTTCTTGCGACCACTATACCAACGAGGTATTTAACACGTAATTAATGGGGCCAAAGCATATTCAGCATAATTATACTGTTCTCACTGCTGGGACACAGGCCTCCTCTCTGTGAGAGGGAGTGGGCCATAGTCCAACATAGCCCAGTGCGGGTTGTTGGATGCCACATGTCTTCGAATGTTTGGTTCTAGGATATGCCGGTTTCCTCACGATGTTTTCACAAAGTAAAGCGCCTGCCTGGGTTTGAACCCACGAAATACAAATCGTAAGTTGTGGTCTTTACCCCTGGGCCACTACTGCTGTCTGCAGCCACTATCAGACTTCCTCACTTCACCACTAAACACTTAACAGAGTATTCTAATATCACAACATCCGTAATTATCAACGAATACAACTCAACAATAAAAATCCATTTCTAACCAACAAGTAATCAATTTCATTTTTAATCACGAACGGTAAATAAGGAAATCGTTCATCAAGTTTTTTGCATGCACACTCAGATTTTTATATTCTTTTATTGAGCCTGAACATGTTACCACCGTTATGTCCAGTTATGCAATAAATTCTATGATCTTAAAGAAATCTTAGTTAATATGCTTCACGCAACATTGGGTTATTGGGCGGTAGACCTCGGACTTGCTGTAAGAACAGGTAATGATAGACCTGGGGTTTACCGTTCAAGTTTACTTGTAATTGCTATTTTTGATTCATGGAAGTGATAGGTATTCGGGCATCACATCTGTCTAGCCTTTTCCCAACTATATGATAAATGATTTTATTTTTGTAAGTAGGTTTGCACAAACACTTTTACACGTCAATAAAAACTAAAATCAATAAAAATATTGGGAGTCGGCTTCTAGTCGAATGCAGCTGAATAGCAGCAGGTATTTTACAAGGATCGATTGCCTATCTGACCTCCACAACCCAATTACTGGGTAATGCGATACGCCTTAGTAAGACTGGTTGTCAGACTTTTGGGCTTCTGAAGATCCGTAACGACTGTGGGTCTTTAACGTGCTTTCCCAGGCACGAGGTCTCAGTACCTGTGTAAAAATGGTCACCCATCTACGGCTGTTTTTACTTACGAGCCTCGTGTTGAAGCTGAAATAAGAGCTGTATGTATAGATTGGGTTGTAGATGTAAAAGACATGGTAGCAAAACAGGCTTTGCCGTTTGATGAAGTTGCCAAGTCGATATAGTAGATACAGTTGTCGCGTTTTAGCGTGGCAATAGCGGTCATTGCCTTTTGCCTATTGTCTCTCCGTAGGAGCCCAAACAGTAAATTATATATGGTTTTTCGTTATTGGAACATGTCGAAGATCACGATAGATATTGATTCAGGACGTTAACCGACTTTATTTCCGTTTTTGTGCTGCAAAATGCTAGAAAATGTGGGTGCGTTCAATGACCGCTATTGCCACGCTTAAACGCGACAACTAGGTATACATGAATCTATCGTTGATAGCCCAAAAAGAATTTAAAAGAGCTTGTGAAAGACAAAAATGAAAATCCTAAAGCTAATGAAGTTCCCAAACAAAGTTAAGAATGTACCCGTCTGAAAGTTTAATTAAACTTTTAATAGGTAGGTAGGTACGTAGGTAAATGCCAAATTGAAGTATCTCTATGAGTTAAAAAATACAAAGTAATGTTTTTAATATTGTTGTGTCTGAACTCTGAAAATAGTATCGCCAAATACACAATATGAGAATCAATGAAATACGATTCCATTGTCGCAATATGATATCGTAGTCTGATGGCCTTGTGTCTTGAAACAGGAAAGTTCCGCAACAGCACGGGTAGCCTATTATTATAATTATATGCTGATATTCTTATATGATAATCGCGAAAATTCCTATGGCAATAAAAAATAAACGATCGATATTTTATGGTGATCTTTTTCTTTTTTAAAGCACTTATACAATTTTTAAATGAAACTTGAATGAGATATTGACAACACCACAGCAGATAAAAAGGAAAATTACGAGGCTGAGGACAATGTAGTTGTTGTTGAAACTATTGTTAAAGCAGATAATATCAGAAGAATGAAACATGAAGTAGCATAAACAGCCTGTAATGTTTCCACTGCTGGGACACAGGCTTTCTCTCTTCGAGAGGGAGTGGGCTGTAATCTACCACGCGGACCCAGTGCAGCTTAGTAGATGTCACATGTCTTCGACTTTTTTGTCCTAAAACTTGACGGTTTTTGAGAGCAATGGTGTTGATATTAATTAGAGAAAGTAAAGCGCCTGCCTGGGTTGGAAGCCAGGACCTACAAATCAGTCGGGGCCGTTACCATTGGGCCACCACTGCTAAAGACGAAGTACGTTATCGCAATATAGAAAGCCTAAATCGTGAAATATACATAAAGAATTTATGATCGTTAAGGAGAATACTCAGTTGACTGTGATAGAAAAGTAAGTGACCTAAATGATAAGCAATAACGACGACTTTTATGCTAGGCGCTCCTAAATTGCCTGTAGGCGTAGCAAGTATTTTAGAAACTGTACCTTTTATTTTCTGTGAAGAGACAGATATTTCGGCTAGCACCACATAAAACGGTAACTTTATGTAGAAAATTTCATTTAAAGTAGGTACCTCTAGCTGTCGATACCTACAGACCTTTTAGATCACGTTTCTACGAATTCGCTTAATATTTTTTTCGTTTATTATATTATTACCTTTCGTGTCTCCATTTATATAACAGAGATCCGTTTCACATTTATTCGACATAAATGATAGAAGAATAATAGGTACCTATCTAATACAGTTAGAATGATGCTGCTAAACGCAGAGAAATATTCTGTGGAAATAAAAAGGAGAGCTAAAAATACAAGTAATTTGTATATGGCGTAACTTCAAATTGATTATTGGTTACCTACCCATCTTCATTCCATATCCGAGGAGTGTCTAGCCAACAGAAGCTCAAGACCATTGCGGGATATATTGTGGTCTGCACGATAAGCCGTTGGTCCCGGCTGTCATTCGTGGATTTTTGACAGTCGTTACGGGTCGTCAGAAGCCCGAAAGTCTGACCATAGGGTATTGTATTACCCACTGGATTGTGGAGGTCAGATAGGCAGTCGCACCATGTAAAATACTGGTATTCAGCTGCACCCGATTAAACTGGAAGCCGATCCCAATATAAGTTGGAAAAGGCTAGGCAGATGATGATAATATGGTGGTCTGTACATAAATGTCCTGTCCAAATCCTTTATTAAAATTTCCTTGGTCATGTTAATGTCAGGGAATCGACAATATTGTTGCTACCATTGTCGTGTCGACGTGAAAGAATCTGAGTCTTCCACAATCCACATTTCACTTGCAACAGCAAGAGACATATCTGCATAAATACAATTAAAAGCACTTTCAAAATGTTGCTTAATGAAAGTCTCGCTGAAGTCGTTTCTTTTTTGTATTACACTTTGTTTATATGTAGAACTGTTTTTGTTGTCATATTTTGTCGATAAATCAAAATTGCGTCTGAGACTAACGGCTCCCTCAGACAGGTGCGACGCGACGGTGCGACGCGATTTTGGTAGAACATTCTTTATAGAAATTGTTCTACTAGTGTCGCGTCGCGCCTGTCTGTGGGAGCCTTAAACCTAACCACGAGGAAATGCTATGTAATTAAATAAATAATATGAAATGTTCCAAGCTGGATTGGTGACCACAGAAAAGTCCCCTCTACTCGGTACACTTTGTGGGAAGTTCCCTATCTTTGGAGTCCTAATCCTAACCAACGAACTATTCATCACTATTTTCCACGAATGATCCCTATTTCCGGTGATCCCCTATTTTAATTGAAAAGGAGAGATTTCTGATACTCTTGAGAGTATTGAAAAGTAATTATTTACCTACCTACGCCTCGCGGTTTCACCCGCATAAGTCTCGACCCTGTAGGAATATCGGAATAAAAGTATTCTACATCCTATTCCTGGTCATGGTTTACCTATGTTCCAAATTTCATCCAAATCCGTCAAGTCGTTTTAGCATGAAAGCGTAAACAAACAAACATACAAAAAATCTAATCTTTTCTCTTTATAATATTAGTTTAGATGTATAATTTCTCAACAGAGAAATAGTTATGTGTTATAAACAAATTGACAAAGACCACATCTCGTATCAATTTCTATACTGCACATCTGTTCAAGTGATCTATTGAACGACGAAACAAGATTTATCTAATTTTTATCGCAGTCGATGCTAAAGTTCAAAACAAATTTAATGTTAATTAGTTAATGAACTCGTTTGTAATCTTAATTAATCCAGTATGATAAAGATCATTGTTGGACTTACGCATTTGTGTTAGAAAGTCTGTAAATAATTAATTTGGGGCCATAACGATATTACTCGTAAATTATGTACGCAAGCGGTAAGACCTGCGTCAAACTGGTAAGTAATTTATTTAATTATGTACGCCTTGTCAACCTCTTAAATGGTAATATTTATTCATTCCAATAATGTTCCATTGCTGGGACACAGGCCTCCTCTTGGTGAAAGGGAGTGGGCCGTAATCCACCACGCGGGCCATCAGTGCGGGTTCGTTGGTTGTGAAGATATTGACGTTCACTGCTGGACAAACACCATGCAACGCCACCCTTTATACATGATATCTTAGTCAGGTTTCATCTACCTAGTCTTTTCCCAACTATTTTGGGATCGGCATCCTGTCTAAACGGATGCAGATGTTATCTTACGGCTGATTTTACCAGTCAGATATTTTATCCATGGAATAAAATTGACGTCTGACAGTCCTAGTATGGATAAACTGTCAAAAACTCAAAATTTATTCCCAGGATTTTATTATTCTAGGTATAAAAGTTTGGTGAAATTCGCCCTTCTTAGACTGGTAACTCTTTAAACTGAATTTGAAGTGACAACGCCAGTAACTATTATCTAATCTATGACAACGCTGACAACAACCAGCGGAATAGAGATGGCCTATTCCTCAATTCTTTATTCGAAAGATAGCCTTCTTCAGTTTTCACAAGAATCTCTTTACTAAGTAGAACAAAACTGTTATGTCCAAGTATCGATTCTATTTCTCTCGATACTGTGACGTCGGAACTTCCACTCGATTAGCCACGACTCGACTGTTCTCCTCGACTGGATTCCTTAACCTGCATTCAAAGTTAATTCGCACTTGCCTCTAACGGTAGCGTCATTCGGTGAATTACGCGCATTCCGAATTACAGTGTCCGTGACCAGTATAACTTGACACACGGCAAAAAAAGGAACTAATTTTAAATGAGATATTTTCGGTCTGCGGTCAGCACCACCGCAAAAAGCCATGATATACTGGTCAGCCAATAAACTGTAGCCAAGGTTCTCTTTGGTAGCTATTGTATGCTTCATAAGATCTTGATAATCAAATTATCAAGAACTCAAAAAGACAACACGACGTAGATAGCATTGAACTTGTAGTAAGACAGTCATATAAAGGGTCACAGGGAATATTGCTTTGAAAACAGGCAAACGGTTTTGTGTATGATATGGGCATTGGAATTAACATGCCAGTAAATATTATGTATTTCATATGTATCAATTAGAGATGCTCATGAGACTGTTACAGCTTTATCTTTACGAAAATGACACTCTTGTGATGCTTCTGGTAATACAGATGTCCTTAGGTGGCGACTTACCAACACGTGCCAGACGCTTGTTTGCCCCAGTAAAATGTCTATATACAATTTTATTGTCGAAAGCATATTCAGCCTACACTGTTCCCACTGCTGGAACACATGCCTTCTCTATTCGAGAGGAAGTGGGCTGTAATCTACCATGCATGCGGGCCCGGTGCGGGTTGGTAGATGTCACATGTCTTCGAGTTTTTCGTTCTAGGACATGCCGGTTTCCTCACGATGTTTTCCTTCACCGTTGTTAATTAATAATAATAATAATAATGTTTATTCAGTATTAAAATTGGTAAAATTATTACATAAAGTCTTAGAAATTGTCGAAAGTCACGGTTAAATTTGAAAACTTGCAAACCTTTATGATCTACAGGAATGAATGTAGCGTTGTCTCCTTTGTATTTCACGCAGTACATCCGCAAAATATTGAACGAATGCTAAAATTTCTGCCTTCACACGAACACCTTCCTTATCACTGCGTCACAAACAACATGAAAACACTTTTAATGTGACTAGAGAAAACACTCCTACACAGTCACAATATTACGTTATCCTGGCTATTTTCAGACGCACGGGGATAATTTATTCATATGTGGGCAAAAACCTCCTACACTTATTCTTTATTTAATTTGTTTTGCTATTCTAGGATTGTGGTCCTTTGTACGATATTTGAATATTGAGTTTTGGGAGACCGAAGAATCACGTGGAGTGTGTAATGGTCTAATGGTGTACATACTTAGTTTTTGTTGTGAATATAAATTATTCTCTTTCGTGTTAGTTCTAAAAGGCCATAAGGGAAAGTGGTCGTCAAGCGAATAAGCATCTGTAATTAGCATTATTTTATGGGGCAATTTCGCAAGATAGACCTTCAGTGCAAGGTGCTTCCTACTCATAGAAGTTTTGCGTCTCATGCTGTATCAATAGCTGCCTCAAAATTTAACTCCTCTGTAGAACTGTTTTAGTGTAAAATTATGGTTTAAAAAAAAAAAAAAACTTTCTTTTCATGACTTTCTTCTGTATTTTAAGGCTGTGCGTTGTCAACAGTCGCGAATCAATTGTCAAGAAATCATGACCTTCATATATTATTTGATTGTTCCATCAGCATTCACAGCATTATGCCTACTCCATATAAGTCTAGGTTATGGTCAATATATTCAGATTATTCTAAGAGGAATGCGGGCTGCAATAAACACATTAATGGCTACAAAAATTCGTCTACTGGCATTTGCCTAGACTTCATGTTTAAACATAAATACGAAGTTTTTATAATCACGTTTTTTTTATTAAGTTTATTTTTACTAATTTATTTCTCACAGAGCGTAGTTTCAGTAATCGTCCTTGAGTTTAGTTTTAGATGCAGCGTCTTGTGTTCGATCAGTGATGTGTTGTTTTATTTGAAATGGTTCAGTTGCAAATGGGTTTTTGTTTCATCGATATTGCGAGGTGGATTCTTGCCAGCCATGTATTATTTCCTCATCATTTTTTGTTAGAATTCTGTGTTTAATTGTTGAATGTGTCTTTCTATCGAGGTTTTAGAGATATAAAAGTAAAGAGGTATGAAAAACAGGGTGTTAAATTCACTCATCCATAAAAAAGGGAGGATCCTCCGACCAGACGGGTTTTTGTGTCTGGTGGGCAACTGCCCGAGCGACGATTGATGTCGGGAAGTTGTATATGTATATAATGTATATGCTAGCTGCGTGGTAATCTCTGCTTGCACGATATATGTACCTAGGATTTTGCGTGACTTCAGTGTGAAGCGCGGTTCGCATGTGGCGATGTAGATACTGCCACAAGATAAATGTCCTGAGAAAAGAAAGACTTATGCACAACAGTGCAACAGTTAATGTTGAAAATGGTGATAATAAAAACGCAAATATCACAGCTATCGAAAGAGTCATTGAGACTCAACTGTAAAAGCGTGGAGTTTACCGACATTAGGTATAGCTAAAATGTTTTAATGGTTCCTGTAAAACCAACTGTAAACACAGTCAGTTAAATAGAATAAAATGAAGAACTTTCTCCTGCCGCGACTAATTGCAAAATGATACGTCTGGTATCACAGATACCTGAGAACCTCACACAATGAGTGACGGTAACAAACGGTAAGATAATGCATACTTGTTTGCTCAACGTTACGGAGAAGTAGAACATGGAGTAATAATGTGCAGGCGAATGACGTGAAAGACCATTCACAAAACCTCTGATTGTATTGTCAACAATCGTAAGTTCGGCTGTTATAATTGTCGAACGGCTGAAGGAATTTAGCAAACGTCTTATACCTACGACTCCATGTTTGTCCCAAATTGTGTCATGAGTCACGTTCCTCCGTCATCTGCATCAATTTCATCCGTTTCAAGATATAACTAACTATAATATATAAATAATATATAAATAACTACGTCAAATAACATCGACCTAGCGCCGCCGAGGCGCCTTATATCGAATGTATTTCTTTCTTGTGCACTGTACCGTAGTATTATTGCCTCTTTTGTGTTCATAAGAACTCAAGAATGTAGTTTGTTGGAGTTAGCATGCAACCATTGCATTCCATTTGCTTACTCTTCTGTGGTTAACCCCGACTATTGTTATTTTTCTACACTTTGCGAAAAACGGGAATTGAATTACTGAGGTGTTACAGTTAGCTGAATTTTAATGCCAAGGTGTCCTGAACGACATTTACAAGGTTATGGATGCCAGTTATTTGTTGTCAAGACAAAACACTTTAAAATTGTAAGGAAAACTTACAATAACGAATTTGAACAACTCATAGTAGCCTTTGTAATACGTATTTCAGTTCTTTGAAGAATTTTATTGGGGCAATTATGTTCTCGTTTATTCGATGGTTTTCATTAATTGAACTTCTATCCTGGGCACGATTACACAAAATGTACGAGGACGTGTGTAATTTTGTATGTGTAATATAGGTATCTACACCTCTGCCTAACCCTTTGCGGATTATAAGCTTGATGTGTATGTAATGATCATTCAAAATATTTTTTCCATGGGAAGGTTCATAGTCCTCTTTACTAGGTATCTTTCCTTTCACATAATCACATTGCATGTTTGTATGTAATGGTGAAGTAAATTCGAATGCCACTAATTGACACCGGTATAACTCAACAGTTACACACTTGGCTTCTTTCACATCCTGAAATTAAAAGCAGAACTTCGGTAAAATGTTCGTAATAGCAGCTATAAATAAGATTACAGCGGGCGGAGCGAACGGACCGGTGCCTATTACACGAAAATTACATTATCGGGAAATTCAGTGGCGACACAATACATAATAAGACAGTAGGTCGGCTCGGGCAGCGGGATTGTCCGAAAGGGTTAACGCTACCCCGGAACATAAAGAGCTAAGGAAGGAACACGGATGGGTTATAGTCAGTAAGAGTCTGACACTCCCTTCCGCTCCACCCAGAGCGGGAGGGGTCATTTGATGATTTCCCATCTTTAAAAAAAAAAAAAGTAGGTCGGCTCCATGCAACAATTTAACGAACGAAAATAGGAGCTACCATACAGAGGTGAGTACGTACGATAGGCCGTACGTCAGTGGTATCCTTTTATTTTATTGAAACTCCGTACTAATACTCCTCCAGACGGAATTTCGGCCATGGCGACTAATCTTAGCGGAGACCAGCCTTCGGTGCGGGAAATATTTAGTGCACAAGTGTGTGCGCAGATGGCGCAGACACAGGTGCAGTCTCTCTTCCCTCACTAGTCTGATGGGACAGCAATCCGACACGACCAGAGAGAGCTCAGGCGCAGGGTCAACGGCTCCGTAGTAAGTTAGGCCAGCCCTACGTCAAAGTGTTACCAATGACGTGTAAGTCGATCTGAAACAAATGCCAGTCGTGATTCGTGAATGCGGTTGCACTCATTGTACGTGACCCGTGTCTACGTGTGTGTGCGTTTTCGTTCGTTGTATGTAGCTGATCTTCTGTACTTATCTACATTGTGTCAAGAACTCTCGACCCACGCGACTCTGTAGATTTCTCATATTTACGTCTACCTGATAATAACACAGGATATGATCGAATCTCTTGTATTATTTCCTTTTAATACCACTACTGCGTCAGTAACGTAGAACCTGTCTGTTTGTTAGATCTTTAGTATTAGTTGTTAAAGTTAGAGTATTTGATTGTTGATCTTGTTATTCATCATCATCTTGAGCTTTTATTATAATTTATTCCTTAAAGATCATCGCATCATTATCAGACTTGACTTTATAAGAGATAATCGCATCAATGGATTTGCGCTTTATTTATTTGTTATTCGCACCACACAAGAGGATGCTGATATCATAGAGTATCACAGAGTTTACAACACTCCTTGGCAACCAAGTAATAGCAGGAGTTGGATTGACATAATTCTGTAGTTCATAACTCTGTGGGAAGTTCCCCTGTTCCTTGCTTAGACCACACACTGCCAGATGTTAATTATTAAACAAGCAGAAGAATCGCAGGATCGGTGCCAAACAGTCGCCACGTAACAATAGCGTCAAGTTTAAATGCATTCGTTATATCGTAACTTGATCAAGACGGTATAAATCGACGGGTGATCAGGCTTGAACAATGGACAATACCTGTTCTATGTACGTACAATGATGTGGTCGATGTAGATGCTAATGTAACAACTACTGGGAAGGAAAAGAAAGAGAATTCGAACTGAAATTGTTTTGTTATTGTGGTATTTCCTGCGGAGAATTGGCCACACACTCGGTGGCCAACTGGCCAAATCTCCGCTACCTTACCTTAACACCTTATACAATTTTTGGATGACTATTGTTATCAGCCATACGGGTCTTACGACCGTGGCAGACGTACTAACGACCCGTATCCCTGGCTTTCATTTTGACAGTTTAACAAAATTTACTGCGTTGTTTACGTTATTGAACAGATACATTTTTCGAACATTAGGTATGTAGCAGTGGATAAGCAATAACCTTCAAAATTACTCAAATTGTGATTGATTGTGTGTTACGCAATCTGCCAGGGCACAGAAATAGATTGTTGAACCTGCTTGTTGCTTATTTTGTTTAATAAACTGGCGATAGACGATAACCATCTTATGAGATACCATGGTTCCTTCTTCAAAATCTTTTAACAACCCTTCAAGCCTGAAACAGCCTGAAACAATAATAAACAGTCTTCTAAAAATTACTCGTGTTCGTTTAACAACAACACTAAAAGTAAACTTAAAAATATATTTAGTGACGTGAAGCTAATTTGCGTCAAAACAATAAGCCAGACTGCGTCTGCGCACGTTATAAAAACTAACCGACGTGTTTACTTTCACGTCGCAAGCGCCACAAACGACTTCCACAGTTTGCTTGTTCAGCTGCCACAAGTAAATAATATCCGTCTCGTTCTAACTTGAGTGTTTTGAAAAGAAAGAGAGAGATGGATGGAGTTTATGACGGTTTTTTATGGTAAGGAATGTCTCGTTTTGCATTTCCGTAAACAAAAATGTACAATTATTGTGTGTTGTGTTGCTTTGATGTTCATAGCTACGGTTAATGGAGATGATTTAACGAGAACATGCAAGCGATGTATACTTACATGCGATGGATACGGATTCTATCTGGCTTCGTGTGCAATTTTACAAAATCTATGAAACATCTACAGGGTCAAATTAAATTAGCCACCGAAACTCCGCAGATGTGATGGAATCGTTATTAAATGACGCAAAAACAATAAATAAAAGACTTTCTAAACTTTTCAACTAACTACACCAGTGGCCATTGACCCCACAGCCCGTGGTCAGCTGTTATATAGTTATTTGAAATGAAGAGTTTAGATTTTTTGTTGTTTTATTGTCACACGTTTGCGGAGTTTCGCTAGCTAATTTAATTTGAACCTGTATTGTAATGGTAGATCTTGCTTGCTCTTCAGGCAGATGAGGAAGGGATTATACGGATTTCCTAAACTTTATCTGAGAGATAAGACAAGATTTCTAAATCCATGTTGAATTATCACATCCTGCCCACTTTTCCTCCGTACAAAACTACGCATCATCAAAATATTACACTATCCTGAACTTTAGTGGGATCTTCTCAAACGTTGTTGTAGTACTTGCTTCTTTCACTTCATCTATTATGGTAAGTAAGGCTAGGTGCGCACGGTAACACATCAAGGTATACATAACCAGTATAAGCTGACTTCTGATTGTACGAAAAACTTAAACAATGCGAGCTCAGCTAAAAATGGAAATTTATAGCTTGATGTGTAGCCGTACCTACCTAAATAGATCTATATGTAAAAGGTTTTTTTCTGCAAAGAAAAAAAAGGTAAGTAGTTTAAATTATTTAAATTATAAAAATAACTAAATCATAAAGTTATTCAGGGTCAAATTTAATTAGCCAGCGAAACTCCGCAGGCGTGATGGGTATCGATTTCTAACCACGATAAAAAAATTAATTGTTTGTATTTTTTTTTTTTGGCCGTTGGTATTTTTGTTACTTGATGTATGAGATGAGAAAATATGTTTTATCCTGGTTATATACATATTGATACTTACCAAATATGTGCGTCTGTAAAGTTAAAAAAAAAACAGATTTCTAAACAAATATTTTTAGTGAATACACAAACTGCGGTCGATGACCCCCACAAAAAATTGATGAAATTAATTTCTTTTTTGTTTTATTATTTTTAGATGTCGATACCCAACACGTCTGCGAAGTTTCGCTAGCTGATTTAATTTGACCCTGTATAATTGTGTTTAATGCTTTCCTCTTCGCTACAGTCGCGGACGGATGCCTGTTAGAAATCTTGTTAAATTGCCTTTTTTACCTGCGAGCTGCCTAGATTCATAACTCATTAATAATGATACGTTATGTCTAAACTATTAGCTATTTCCTGAATTATGGGATCACTCGAGATCACCGTGAGAAAACATTGAAAGACAAACAAATTAATAGGTTTTCTATCGGTATACAAGATGAAGACGACAATTACGACAATAAATTAGACTGCGTATATATCAAATGCCAGTCTCAGTCCACATATGAAAATTCAATTGTAACCTAAAGTTTGCCTGTTTATTATTTCTTTACATATTAAGAATATGTGTTCATAGAGTCCTTGATCTTGTTAAAACACGATTAAAATCACTGATGTGTAGATACTGTATGTGAAAGCTCAAACAGGATGGCTATCTTTCCTATCACATCTTTGGAAGAGCCTCCTTGGTTCAAAGAAAAATTAAATTGAAAGGAAATTGTGTATAGTTATTTCTGTTTTTTTGAAATGAAAGAGCCGCGGGTGGTAGATGATAGTACAAAGTGGAGACAACAATACGACAATAAAATGAAAACACTAGCAATAACTAACTAATGCATTTATGTATTTTGAAACTATCAAATAAATTCTAATATCGAAATTGAAAACGTGATATTTTCAAACAAAATAAATAGTATTCGTACTGATGAGCCGACTTTGGCTGGGGTTTGCCAATCTTTGACTAGCTGAAAAGACTAAACTATTGGATATTTATTATATTTGGTTGAATTTCTGTATGCAGAACAAAAACTAAGCTTGCTTTAGGCGTTGTAGGTACAGAGGCCAGCAAATCAACCTACCCCAATCTGTCAAATTTCTTTGATACAATTCCAACTTTCTACAAAGGAATAAGGTTCATATTCAATTGGGAAAATTTTACAGATTGGGGTAGCTTGATGTGCTGGCCTCTGTACGTAGGTATATGTATACAGCTAACGATCTAAGGGGGATAAGTAAGGCTAGTCACCACGCTTGGCAGACTGATTGGTAATCAGAGGGAGATTTTATCAGTACCTATACAATGTTGCTGCCCTAGTGCATTCGAAGATTTTGCAATGGCTAACCACGAAGGTCTAAAGAAAAAGGGCACTTACTTACTCAGCAATATAATTTTAAATGATAAAATATTTGTACTTTTTATAAATTGTTTCAAAAACACTTTTACACGTCAAAATAAAATTTTGTTTTTCAATTAGACGAGTTCGGTGTTTCCTAACTAACTAGTAAACATAACAACTCAGAGAAGAATGAACGAAACAACGGAGGTCATATTCTCTTTCAAAATCCAGACACAGAACAGCAGATTAATATTTGATAGCGTAGTAAGTCTTGTTATTCTCATTAAAAAAAAAACTCTGAAACTGAAAAAAAAAAACAATTAAGCTTTGACTAGAGAAGCTTTGTAAGCGTCAATATTGAATTCGATTAACACATGATATATTACTTACAAGCCTTTTCGTCATTTGTCCTTCTTTACTACCCTCCTTGTTCCAATTTGCTACTGTGTCATTTTTATCGCTATCAACAGTCATGAGCTTTAACTTCTTCACTATCCAAATAATGATCTATATCATAATCATCTATATCATCCAACCATCTTTCTTTGACCTCCTACACTTGTTATTATTGTTCATAAGAACTCTCATATACCTTCATATATAACAGAATCTCTACAGCTTTAATCCATTTTATTACTGCACTATCCAACACTCGAGGCCGTCCATTCACTCGCTCTTTAAAATCCCGCGCTCCATGTTGCACCACACTGTCTATACAATATACATAAGGCACGTATTATTTTTATTATATTGCTACTTTTAACATGTATTACGCCAATTTATGTATCTATAATTGATCGTATTGGCCAATCAGGTCACGAAGATTATTCACATCTCGAACGATACTCATACGAATTGAGATTTTAAGAATAGATTCGAGTCGAGATTTGTATGCAATCTTTCTGTCAGTAAAATAATTGAGAATCGGAACATAGCTAATCTCTAGAGACTGATTGAGAAAGACGCTAGAGAATGGCGAAAAACGGTGAACGAGGAAGAGTCACCATGCAATTTGGTCAAAATGTCCATGGAGTTTGTAGGATAGCAAAATTATAACGAAGAAGAATAGTAGACTAGGTAGAGGAACGTAGGTACACATCTGTCTAACGCATCGAGAAAAACAGGCGTGAACAGTAGAACAAACCTGTTGAATTTGTAAATTTTTGAGTTACCTTCATTGAATTAGCATTTAAAATCAACTGTCGTGTGTGGCGCTAAAAACCAATCGGAATGTTAGAAGCTGTGTAAGGTCAATTATCCGATGTTGTGAATGGCTAGTAGAAAAAGGCTTAATAAATTAAAGACAAAACATAAAAGATAAAAAGAAAACAATGCCTGATAAATCATTTCCAGTGCACGTGTTCCAAAGGTAACATCACATAATGAGATAAAGATGCTTCGTTGGACAATATCATCTGTTTAATCTTGGAAGCCATTATCGTAGATAGTATATAAGTGTACTCGAATATTGGTTAGGTAATATGATACAGTCGAGTTTATTAGCTATGTTGGAAATGACTTGAATGTCTTTCACATTTATTTTCTTTGGCTTTATGCAACTTGGAGTGATGACTCCAAGTTGGAGGATGATGATCCTCCTGCCCTGATTCCCCAATTTATTTGGGGTCGGTGGAATATGTATTTAACTTCCATAAATCGCAGCTGTCATCTTAGAATTTACCTCCAGACCGTATTTCGGCCATAGTGGGCAATCTTAACGGAGACTACCCTTCGGCGCGGGAGATAATATTTTGGTGCACAAATGTTTGCGCAGACACAGGTGCACTCTCTCTTCCTTCACTCTCACAGTGCTGGGACACAGGCCTCCTCTCTGTAAGAGGGCCGTAGGCCAAAATCCACGACGCAGGCCCAGTGCGGGTAGATGTCATTTGATGTCATGACTTTCTAGAACATTATTTCCTCGCGATATTTTACTTCACCGTTTTTGAGAGCAGTGGTGATGAAATAATTTACACAAAGTAAAGCACCTGTCAGGGTTCAAATCTACGACCTACAACTGGTAAGTCGCAGCCACTACCACTGAGTCACCATTGCATGAGTTCATATAGAACTTTATTCGTGACTGTCTCTTTTTTTTTTCAAAAATTCTTACTGTAAATCCTTTAGAGAATTCTTTGGAAACACTATGTTCTAGTCAACAACTTCTTTCTCTCATCTTTCCGTTTCAATAATCGTATGTACATATTTATGCATGAATGGTGTTACAATAAACACGGAAAAACTCGTCTCCCATAAAAGGTAGACACGGTCAAGTGCTGATAACTGTTACTACCCAGTTAAAGCACTAACTACATTTAAAAACAAGTTATTGAATATTGAAACCTTGGTGATAATAACTAGAGTTGAACCGATCGGTTAGTTAATACATGCGTCTGACTTGATCTTGATAATGTTAATAAAAGTTATTATAACAAGCCAAGATTTTGTGCAAGTGTCATTTTGTTTTTGTTAATACTTTCTATGGGAATTTCTTATTATTTCTAATTTCGCTTTTACTGCTGTCTAGGAGATTAGATTTTTATGAGTGCTTACAGTAAAGTTGGACTTTATTTTGTCTAAGCTATGTGTTTATTTCACTTCGAGTAACAATTCATTGGAGCTGCCCTTTCTCTTAAAATTATCATGTTCTTCGTGTCGATGGCACGAAAGTTTATTATATTTTGTTGGCCCAAAACTTCGCCACTCCCACTGCGTCGTCGGTGGTAGCCCAGAGGTCACTCTAGCTGCATATTTTGGGGCACAGAGGGCAGGATACGAGGTGGAGCATAGATAACGACACCCTGCACCCGGCAGCCTGCTGCTGTTCGTCAATGTAGCCCCAATTTTGTCTAAAAATCGGTTGTCTGTAAAGTCGGTTTACTGACGATAGTTAAACGTGACAACGTCATAAGAAAATACTGATGGAATGGTTTCATTTTTCAAAAGAAAATTTAATTTTATTTGTTTGATTTGTATAGCAGCTGTCCACGCGGACGCATCGCTCACTCAAGTAGGAGAGAAACAGATGTCGAACGCTGCCGAACGCGGAGGCCGATTGTGCCTCTTTGTCGCTCGTTCCACGCTCTCGCTTGCACTTCAAGCCTTAAATGGAACGCCTCAGAGCGAGTTAACGCCGCATGAGTCATGTTTTTTCGTGCGTGCAGCCGGCTCCATCGAATTATAAGACGTTGTCACGTCAAAAATATTTAGCCCCAAATTTTTCTCCTGGTCAGACCATATCCCACTTGCTGGTGCCCGTTCACCTGCAGCTCGGATTACCTAAATAATGCTACTGATACCGCAGTCAATGTGGCCACCTACGTACGTGGCCTCAAACTATATAAAAAAAGAAAACTACGAGGAATAGTACCATCGACACGAAAAGAAGAAGAACCAAAATTGACATAAAAAAGACTTACACTAAGGGTTCAGTATTTTTGGTAGGTATCTGCTTACCAATCTCTTTGCTAAGTGATCTGAAATTCATGATCTCGTAAGTTCATCACGATAAAATTGGAAACAGATTCTCTCTCTCGCTCTCTCTTACTCGTTAAGTCCTTAATTTATCACAAATCGATAGTTCTATCTTTATCTCACCATCTTCTGAGCCATCATTAATCAGTTTTGCGGGCAGGCCTCTACATTGTTTTAACGTTTTTCGGTCTTTAGTCAGCTTTATCTAAAGCTGTTCTGCAATTATTTTTGTAAGTAATGTTATCTTTATTCTTTTGTTGGATAAATACAGTGTATTTTATCAGAGCGAGTAAGCTAAAAATAACTATTGCCTTTGTGACCCTTTTCAAAATGAATATAATATACTGGTTTTTACTTAGTAATATTTTTTTTCAAAATGTATATAATATTGTTGCGCGCCACGATTGATATTCGTTACCACTAGCGCCATCTAGTATCGAGTAGAAGAACTAGTGTCAAGAACCTTCTAGAAGTTTCGATGATAGAACTTTCTAGAACTATCGACATCTGGTCAGTTGGGGCCGGAATGTACTCGAACATTCTAGATAGAAGGTTCTAGAACAATGTGAGGCCTATATAAGGCGGGAATGCTCCGGAGCCGACACAGTCTTGGATAAGCGATACAAGCGAAAACATCGAAAGGAAAGCGATCTTCAAGTGCGACTTAGAAGTGATCAGTAGTGCAATTGTGTTTCATAATTAGTGTTAAAGTTGTAATTTGTGTTTTTAATTAAAGTGTCTATTTTTGGTTAATAAATCGGCGTTTTTAATTGTAACGAACCCCAAGCTCGTAACAATTGGTGTCAGAAGTGGGATTAAAATCATGCCGATTTTACCCAAGGACGACACTGAGGGTATCCGTACCCGGAGTCAACGCCAACAGGAGACGGACCAGAGACGTTTTGGTGGATCTCCGCCACAGAGGTCAGAGGGCCAGATACCGACCACGGAGGCCGGCCCGTCCACAGCTGCTCCAGCATCATCAGCACCAGATTTTGCTGATCTGATGATGATGCTGCAGGAGCAGGCTCGTCGTCAGGAGGAACAGGCTCGCCGGCTAGAAGAACAGCTCCAGCGTGATAAGGAGGAACAGGCTCGCCGACAGGAGGAACAGACTCGCCGACAAGAGGAACAGGCTCGTCGGCTGGAAGAACAGCTCCAGCGTGATAAGGAGGAACAGGCTCGCCGACAGGAAGAGCAGATGCTCCTTATGAAGGACCTTCATGCTACCTTCGGGAAAGACATGAAGGAGGTGAAGGATAAGGTTGCTCAACATGACAACCGCCTGTCGGAAGCTGAAACCCGAATCGACCAAGTGAATAATCGGGTTGACAACGTGATGGCTGACGTGAAGAAAACCGTGATGGCTGACGTGAAGAAAACATTGGATTACATTAAACTTGGGGATGGAATCGCAGCTCCCGTAGCTACAACACCTTCGCTACGTGGATTCAAAGTGCCACCATTCGACGGAACTTCTTCCTGGTCGGCCTACAAAATCCAGTTCGAGGCTGTCATGAAGGCGAACGGGTGGGATAAAAATCAGGCCATGACTGCCCTCACCCTAGGCCTGCGCGACCAGGCCTTAACTGTTCTGGAAGCTATCGGTAAGGAAGTGACTTACGAGCAGCTCCTTGAGGCATTGGAGGCTCGGTATGGTGACGCTCACTTGGAACACGTGTTTCGTGCGCAGCTCAAGGATCGCGTGCAACGCAGCAGCGAAAACCTGCAGCAGTGGGCCCTTGAAGTGGAGAAGCTGGTTCGCAAAGCTTACCAGTCCGTACCTGCGCTTATTGATGGGAACCTGGTGCAGGCATTCATCGACGGCATCCGCGACCTTGAGGTTAGAGCTGCTGTGAGGCTCGGTCACCACGGGACGCTTAAGGACGCCTTGGCCCATGCACTGGAGGTGGAAGCTGTGCGGCAGGATCATCGTTCCCATCGCGTCAGGGAGGTTGCAGCGGCTACAGTTCGCGATCGTAATAAAGGATACAGCCCTAGGTGCTACGGCTGTGGGGAAAGGGGCCACCTTCGATCCAGTTGCCCTAAGCGAACTGCAGGAAGAGAAGAATGGCCTATCCGTCAGTGGTCAAGAAGATTGCCGGTAGCACGTGAAAAGGAAGTGGAAACCATGATTGTGGGAAAGGTGAAGGATGGTGTTATTGAACCTTCATCTAGTTCATGGTGTTCACCTCTAGTGCTAGTAAGGAAGCATTGTACTAGGCAAGAAAGTAAAGAAGTCGTACCTGTGAGGATGCTCAGGACAGACCTCAGCAACGAGTGGAAGGAAAGACTACAACGTGCACAGCAGGAAGATTTGGACATCAAGCCGATTCTGGAGTGGATGAAGGCCAGAGCTCCTAAGCCCAGGTGGAGCGATGTCTCAGCGATGAGTTCGGTCACAAAAAGCTATTGGGCCCAATGGGACAGCTTGGTGATTCAGGATGGAGTCCTGTGCCGTAAATGGGAAAATGTTCGAGGAGACAGCTGTCATCTGCAAATGGTTGTCCCTAAAGCTCAAGTACCGGATGTTCTACAGCTGTACCATAATGGTTGTTCAGGAGGTCATCTGGGAGTAAAACGGACTCTACTGAAGATACGAGAACGGTTTTACTGGGTCCACTGTCGGGACGATGTCGAGGACTGGTGTCGTAAATGTACAAGTTGTGCAGCTGTAAAGGGACCTCAGACACGTAGTAGAGGTGCATTGAAATTGTACAATGTTGGTGCACCATGGGAGAGAATAGCCCTAGATGTTGCTGGACCTTTTCCGGAAAGTGAAAGTGGTAACAAGTATTTCATGGTTGTGATGGATTACTTCACTAAGTGGCCGGAAGTCTTCGCCATTCCAAACCAAGAAGCTTCAACAGTTGCAGATAAACTGGTGCATGAAGTCTTCTGCCGTTTTGGAGTACCCTTGGAGATTCACAGTGATCAAGGAAGGAATTTTGAGTCCCAAATATTCCAGGAAACTTGTCGAGTTATGGGTACTCATAAAACTAGAACAACTTCTTACCACCCACAATCGGATGGAATGGTGGAAAGATTTAATCAGACATTGGAGAGATACCTGGCAAAAGTTGTGGAAAATCGGCAACGAGATTGGGACAAGCACATACAACCGTTTTTGTTGTCATATCGAAGCGCTGTTCACGAAAGTACATCGGTGACACCAGCTTTCGCAAACTTTGGAAGAGAATTACGGCTGCCTGCAGACCTGATCACCGGAATACCACCTGATGCCCCACGCAGTATAACCGATTATGCGAATGACTTGCGGAACAAAATGAATGACATTTATGAGCATGTCAGGCAATCGGGCCAGCAAATGTCTGAAAAGATGAAAACCCGTTATGACCGAAAAATTAACAATAAAGGGTTCGACGAAGGCTCACTAGTGTGGCTGCACAATACAGTCCGCAGCAAAGGGAAATCTCCTAAGCTTCAAGTTAAATGGGACGGACCGTACCGGATTGTGACAAAGATCAATGACGTAACCTACCGGATACAGAAAGGTGCAAGAGGTACTCCTAAGATCGTCCACGTGGATCTTCTGGCGCGTTATTATGGGGCCGATAATGCTCGGGACGAGCATGTCTTAGGAGGGGGCAGTGTTGCGCGCCACGATTGATATTCGTTACCACTAGCGCCATCTAGTATCGAGTAGAAGAACTAGTGTCAAGAACCTTCTAGAAGTTTCGATGATAGAACTTTCTAGAACTATCGACATCTGGTCAGTTGGGGCCGGAATGTACTCGAACATTCTAGATAGAAGGTTCTAGAACAATGTGAGGCCTATATAAGGCGGGAATGCTCCGGAGCCGACACAGTCTTGGATAAGCGATACAAGCGAAAACATCGAAAGGAAAGCGATCTTCAAGTGCGACTTAGAAGTGATCAGTAGTGCAATTGTGTTTCATAATTAGTGTTAAAGTTGTAATTTGTGTTTTTAATTAAAGTGTCTATTTTTGGTTAATAAATCGGCGTTTTTAATTGTAACGAACCCCAAGCTCGTAACAATATACTGGTTTTTACTTAGTAATAATTTGTAGATTTTGGTTCCCGAAAAGGGATACCCAAGTTAATTGTATGTGTGGGATAAGATATGACAGTATAGGATGTGGCTGTCTTGACTCTGGAGTGACTATAGGAGATGGGTACTGTGGGCAGCTGCTATTATTTTTGATCATTGAAATTCAAAGTAAACTTCCTATTCCGAGTAGTAATTAGCATTATCTCTAGTGCCTGAAGACGAAGTACCTAAATCCTATGATTTACTTCGGCTTCAGGTACTAGCAGTTCACCCTATGGTGAACTGAAGAGAAAACTGAGAAAGCTGATCCTTCTGGTTCCTATATAAAACTAAACCAAGGAAGTCATACTGGACAAAATGAAGGCAACCTCAGAGACGTACAAGACAATGGAACGGTAGTCTCCGATATTCCAGTTTTGTAGGATAAGTCAGGAATGATTTCTCAGTATCAGCCTGGAGTCTGGATTTATACCAGATTGAGGGCAATAAATGGCCTTAAATGGGACTTAAACATAACTGGTGAAATGTGAGTGTACAGTGGGCCGCATCAATAATTGGGCATCTAGCAACTGGGGTAGGGTACCCAATTGATGCAGTCCACCGTACATCTCTGTCTAACCCTTCGCGAAAATACAGGCATGATGATATATTCTGGAACTACTTAAATCTCCTACGCAAAATAACACCAGGGGCATCCCAGCAATTAAAGTCTACCGTAATAAAGTATTGTGTGTTGTACGGTGCGATGAGTAACGTGTCCATTACCAGTTAAATGAGTGTGATGACCTTAGGTTGTGCGCGTGCGCTTCCTAGTGCGCCGATGCTGATCGACAGGCGAGTTAGAAAAAGTTGCGAATTTTGTAGACTGGCTTTTTGTTGAGAATGGAATACCTGGCAGATGGAGCGTTCATGGAATTAGGAAGTACATAATACATATAAAAACCTGGCAAATATTCCGGGAAAGGTTTAATTTCCCTAAATTAAAGAAAAATTGTATTTTTAAATAATTCGAATTATTTTCCGGGTTAAAGAAAATTGATCCAATTATTGGTTAATGATAAATTTGTGTGATTCCTTAATACCTATGTGGTTTATAGATTCTGGATTATTACAATAGATCTACTTATAGGGAAAACTAAAAAGTACCTACTACTGAAAAGTCATCATCATCTGCCTAGCCTTTTCCCAACTATGTTGGAGTCGGCTTCCAGTCTAACCGGATGCAACTGAATACCACTATTTTACATGGAGCGACTGCCTATCTGACCTCCACAACCCAGTTACTGGGTAATACGATACCCCTTTTTAAGACTGTTGTCAGACTTTCGGGCTGCTGACTACCCGTAACGACTGTCAAAGATCCACGAATGACAGCCGGGACCAACGGCTTATCGTGCTTTCCGAGGCACGGAGGGGACACGGTATGTAAAGATGGTCACCCATCCACAGACCAACCGCGGCAAGCGTAGCTTAACCTGATCGATCGACCTGTGCGGCTGTTATTATTTAGCCACGGGCCCCCTACTACTGAAAAGTGTTAGGTAATTATTCGAAATTAGTTTTAAATGGTGCTAATACAGGTGTGACTTATCTAAGTACGAATTCTTCATTAACTATAAGGTGCTCGGATTTTTTTGCTAATTCGATATTACAAGAAAAACAGGTGGTTTACAAATGAGCTGATAATAGCTGTTGCTAGATCATTCTCTTTTAAATTACATGCTACTTGCATAGTTGGACGGTTGTCAACGAGCGGTCATTGACATTATTGCAATGCGACTATTGCCAAAGCAATTAGAAAAAAAAATACAAATGCAAATTGAAATTTAGAAATATTTGTGCTCTGTTTGCACTTCACCACCTCCAGATATTTTTCAGTAGTTAATCGAAATTTCTCAATTAGTCCCAATTTATCTATTTCTCAATTAGTATCAATTTATATATAGCAGATCGTTTTAAATTTTAAATATTTATCTGATAAAGGCACTATCTTGATTACTAATTTAAAATTGGACATCTGGCATTGAATCAGGCCCTGCAAGTTTGGTATGAAAACATAAAACACAAATTCAGGCGAAGTTTGCACCTATAGGCTTGTCTTCCTGCCTACACCCTTATTGCGGAACAAACAATCGCAATCTGAATCATTTTGAAGGATATTGCTAATCCATTGCTGCATTTGTTTGAAAAATTTGTCTGCTCAACAAAGTTCAAAACGCAATGAATGTTGTTCAGCTGTCAAAATGAAAGCCATTGCTACTGATATTATGTTACACAATGTCCCCGCCGGCCCTGAAAGTTTTGTATGAAAACAAGAACAGAAATTTAAACGAAATTTCTACAGGTACTTCGTAAATCCTTGTCTTCCTTCCCGCTATGGTGTTAGATCATTAATTAACTAAGTAAATAATAGTTATTATTATACTGGGTACTTATATTATATGTATAACACTATTTACAAAGTGTGGGAGGAAACGTAATAGTCACATAACATCATAATCAGAAAAGTAGTGGTACCAACAGGCCATCAAATTAAACAACTTAGGAACAACAACATCGTAATCGCAAAAAAAAAATGAAAACCTTACCTCACCTTTCTGATACATGCTTTACAATACTGGATTTAAACGGAACGGGAATATCCTTGGTATAAGCTACCGATAATTACTTTCGTTGAATATTTTTTTTTGCAATGGCTTCCTTTTAGCCATGTAAAGCAACAGGCACACAGAAAGACAAATTGTTTGTTCTATGATCTGAAATTCGTCTTTAAATAAATACAAGACTAACTTGATATGAAAATAATACGTACATGACATACATACATAATCAGCCTATAATGTTCTAACTGCTGGGACACAGGCCTGCTCTCGCTGAGAGGGAGTGGGTCGTAATCCACCACGCGGGCCCAGTGCGATAAAAATATTATCTTCATAAATTCGATGCAGTGGTTTTGGAGATTAGCACTAATTTAGGACTTCCTTGTTGTAACAGAACTAATCGTTTTAGTATTGATTAAAAACTGAACAAACCTGCATTATTTATAAGACTTCTAAAATGATTATCAAGGCTGTAACATCTTCTATTTTAACTTGTTTTCTGTGCAGTAGAACATATTATTATCACATAAATTTTATATATTGTAGTCTCTTAAATCCTTACCTATCCTACGGCACGTCTTCCCTACCATTACCGCGCCCCTCGGTCTATTCCTTGATATGCAGTGGTCGCTGTAGCACCATGAACATGAGGCTACAGGAGCTAGTGCGAATCTTGGGATTCATTCGATTAATCAAGTCTGGTTTAACCACGCTGGGATCGGTGCAATTCATTCATTAATTCATACATGTAGTCTTGTACACACGGCTACACATCAAGCTATACATAACCAGTATAAGCTGACTTCTGATTGTACGAAAAACCTATACAATGCGAGGTCAACTCAAACTGGAAATGTATAGCTTGATGTGTAGCCGTGTGTACCTACTCGAATCCTAGTTGCAAGTTCAATTTTATCCATCCATTGAACTGATTTCTTCAGGGATTTTCTCAGTAGGCCACTACAAAGTTCAATGTTTCACAGATGTCTTACTTTTACCCCCATGGGGAGAAGGTGTGAGTTTATGTACCTATGTATGTAAATTTCTTAGCACTGCGTCTTTCTACTTCAGCATCATCTCCTTTTGCATTCGTAGTATCTCTCTCAACTTTACTTCCTACTTATTATTATCACACTAATAATCTAATAAAGGCGAAAGTTTGTGAGTGTGTTTGTATGTATATTTGTTCCTTCTTCACGCACAAACGGCTAGACCAATATTGATAAAATTTGTTATGGAGATAGCTAACACCCTGGATTAACACATAGGCTTTTTATCCCGATATTCCCACGGGATCGAAACTTATGCGGGTGAAACCGCTGGGCGCTGCTAGTTGTACATAAAATTAACTAGCTAAACTTTACAGACCAATTAAGTACAGCTGCATGTCAGTGGTAAACTTGCCTCGCATTCTATTGAAGCTTCGTACTATGTACCACTAGGCCAACTCAGGGTCATAATGATTTACTTCAGAAGTACCGACACGCGGTCTACTACGTATGTACATACACACGGCTACACATCAAGCTATACATTTCAAGTTTTAGCTGACCTTGACCGCATTGTATAAGTTTTTCGTGCAATCAGAAGTCAGCTTAAACGTTATGTATAGCTTGATGTGTAGTAGTGTGTACGTGAAATTATGAGTTTAGAAATTATTTTATTGTTGGGTTTATCATATTTAATTCATATTTAGATATCGATGTACCATGTCTGTGAAGTTTCGCAAGTAAATTTAATTTAACCTCTTTTATTATAATTATCAAATCATTTTCAAGGACACCCAGGTTACTGGATTATGGAGGTCAGTCGCTACATGTAAAATATTGATGTTCAATTGTATCCAGTTAGACTGGAAGCCGACCCCAACATAGTTGGGAAAAGGCTAGGCAGATGATGATTCAAGGACACTCTCAGAATCATAAAACCCTCTGGCTAGAACATGTTAAGCTCCATTGCACGTTTTAATAAATTAATTATTGTTAGTAACAATCTCATCGCTATAAAATTAACCAAAGAGTCATTAAGGTCACTTTCTAAAAAACCCTTTACAAAAAACCTTCATTATATTTTTACACCACGCTGCATCAGACATGTTTGTATGTACGTACTATACACATTTGTGGAGGGATTTCCTCGGCGACCCGCTAAATGTCAAGGTCGGGGTAACCTTGTGCGTTGCAGCATCCACCCCCTCATCGAGCCTGCGGGGTGGCTCTTACCACAAAAATAGAGCTATTTTAGCGTTTAGTTTTAATATAATAGGAGGGATATTGTTATTTAGTTGGCAATGTGTGTAGTTTCTTGGAAACTGCATCTAAAGGAAAATTATCTTAAGTTTTTTGCAATTTGCAGGTCAGTGTCAGGTTGTAATTTGAACAAAATATGATTCGCTATCGTATAAAATATGTTTTTACAGAATTGTAACCATTAAAATCGTATCAATTTGAATGATTGAAGTAGTCATTCAAAAGGATTATATGAATTTAGAGGGGCATATTAAATGCTGAGTCTTCTTTAATTTGAATGGTATTTCCTCCTTCATAAGTAGATAATGAATAAAAATGAGGTTCCTCATTCTGTTGCCAATTTGATTTACTTCCAAAAGAGGAAGTTGTATGATAATTTAATGAAGCAGGATATGACCCAACTTACCATACAATTCATGAAAGAATTAAGAGGAAAATTGATGTTAAAAAGCCTCAATGATCGTCAAATTAGTGGACAGGGCATGGTCCGTGTGACAGTACAGATGTTGCATTTCACGTGCTCGCGTCATCTATTGCAATTTAAACTTTAAGTTAATGTCTTAAAAATCACACACCTGTAGGAAGTACTCGTAATTCATAATGTTATGGTCTGTGTCCTTCCTTATTTAAAACGATTATGTGATTACCAGTTGACTAAAACATTTCTCAGAAATATTTTAAACTGTAGCAGTAATGAATACTTCCTGTGCTGTGTATTGTAGTACCTATACTAGGAACGAATTGTCCAACAATAGTGGTCGGTTCTGGGAAAAGCAGCGGAACTTACCAATTTGTGGACTAAAGCCATCCATTGAGGATGGATGCCGCGACATTTTCTAATTAAGGCTCAAATTAATGACTGTTCCTAGAAATTTCGTTGTCCTATTGGATAGTTCATTCCTTCTGTTTGAATTTGGAAGCAGACCTTGACCTCATTGTTGAAATCGTATAGTTATTTAGTTTATTCATCGTGTCTGGGTTTGGGCACTAAAATGGTCTTTGAGCTCGGAGTTTATTGTCTTTGATATTATTATAGTCAGGTTGGTAATACCGAAATGTTTTATCATTTTATTGAAAGTCTCGTGTCTTTTACCGCTCAAGACATAGAAACTTTTACTGTCATCGATCTGTGTCCCAACATTTCGCATTATTGATTTTTGGGAAAATACAAACAACGGTATCATACCTACATCAAAACTTCCTATTCTGATGAATATAAAAATAACAACAAACAATCTTCTGTAGCTTCATCCAAAAATATCTGGCAACACAATTTGCCAGCGATATTTCACTCTTTATTTCTGCACTTGGTAACACCCTCCCACCCTGTTGTAAGTTGTCGCCGTTTGGGGATGATGGATCACCACCCACTGTTTTGTTAGCCCATTCCGACTATTTCCGACCCCTATTTTGGGGTCTCGATGTAGGAGGAACTTCATAGACACATTAACAAGTATTAGTATGGTTCTTCTTTGCAATGTTTCGTGTACATTGCAAGACTAGTCTCTATTTTCAAAACCTGCTTATAAATTAATGAAGAAATAAATATTTGACAAGGGTCTCCGACCCTCTTTGGTGTCAATAACATCCTCGGATTCATTTTCTTCTTCAATATTATTCCTATTGAAACGGACGGTATGTTTGCAAAACTGCTTCATAAGCAGTAAACTGTAAGTTTAAAGATGGCATGGTACCTTTTAAATATCTTGTTTGTATCTAAGTATTTACACATGATTATCCCAGATTAACCCTTTCTTACTTTGTAAGACGGAGAATAGCCCTTAAGTCTGAAATCGCCAAAACTGCAGTGACTGTGTCATATTTTTGTATGCTTGTTCCTTTTCTGTTCTAGAAGAGGTCGTTACCTTTATAATCATCATCATCATTTGAGCCGAAAGACGGTCTTTACAGTGTCACAGGTTTACCTTGTGGGAGACCTTCTATCGCTACATTCAGTCTTTACCCTGGAGTGGGACAATTCCAGCCCTTATTCAGTAGTCAATTTTAAGTGCTGATGATGACTCATTATCATTGATGATCATGATGATTAATGTACGCACGACAACATATCAACCTATACATTGCCAGTATAAGCCGACTCATTGCACAAAAAGCCTATACAATACGAGGCCAGATAAAACTGAAAAAGTATATGAATAGCTTGATATAATTATGTCGTCGTGTGTTACAAGTACCTACATATTGAAGTCTGCCCACATTATTATTTCTAAAGCGATCATTGACTCTTAATCTTGATCATAAATTCTAATCTGTTTATGGTCATCATGTTTTTGATGCTACATGTATGGAATATTAAAGATACGATGTTTAACACTGCCCTCTTATGGCTGGGATGATTGATAGCTTACATTGTTAATCGTATGGGAGGTAGGAAAAAAATAATAAGGCTCCAGATTTGGTTATCAGATTTTATAAGATTGACGGCACTACGCACATGTGTTTTTTTCAACAAAAATCTATGAGTAACCAAGATTTAAGAATATATTTTACTCACCGTAAAAACTTAGGTGAAGTGACATTGCAATGACCTGTCATTCAACTTGATGCTACGTGTGTTTAGAGGATTGCCATGTTACTTCTCCCAGTGAACGAAATTTCATTCACTGACTTCACCTACGTTTTCACGGTAAGATTTTTTACAGAATACTTCAGCAGGATATTAAGTCATCATGCAATGAGACTTAATGAATACTGGTATTCTGCTGTATACGTTGGACTGGAAGTCGACCCTAACATATTATGTAGTTAGAAAAATGCTAGAGAGATGATGATGCAGTGAGACTCTTTAAGTCATGTGCGATTTCTGGCACTAATAACAGTTGTACCACATACTCCATCATTTCTCATACCTTTATTATGTTCGTTGAGGATATATCCTGGGCGCAGACTGTAGTGTGTAACTGTAACATCAAAATCAGTACGATTTTATTTTCTCTTTTCTTTTCTTTCGGTATTCAAATAAATCTCCTAAGTGTGCGTGTCTTTTGAAATAAACACTGGGCAGCTTGAGTATGTGTGCAGTTAGGCGTGGTGTGATGCGTATATCTGTGTTCCCTTACCTTTGCAGTTATACAATAATGTTAAGAAAAAGAGCTGTGTCCACGAGAACACTGCCGACAAACTGTCCTGCAGTTTGGCAGAAGATTTGTGAAATACTCATCTATGTAACTGTTCTTTGTTGAAATAAAAAAAAAAGTCCTGATTGGCTGTCTCTGTGCCATTTTCTCGGCAGTTGTAGTGAATGACCTTTGCTCCACAATTATATTGGCGCGAAAGCAATAATAGCTAACGGTGATCGCCGATCGGCCTTGTTGCTAATAAACTAGTGAATAAACGGGTAATCTCATTACTGGCTTGGTGAGGTGGTCTGACTGGTTCAGGTTTTGTTGTAGGTGATAAAGAAAATGAGGAGTTATGAATATAAATAAGTTATTTATAGATAATACTGTTTAAAGTTTTAATTTAAACTAACTATGCAGGTTCTAAATACAACGTGGAGACGATATTATGACAATCAATTAAACGTCGTCGTACTCGTATATTATATTATCAATGATATCTAATGACGTTCCCAGTCTATAAACAAAAATTCAATAAATATAATCTAATAGCTCTCAGCTCTAATGTCACTGTAGCTAGTCAAAGATTGGCAACCCCATAGTCGACCCATCACTACTATTTAGTTTGTTTGAATAAATCTCTTTTTTAAATTTTAAATTTATCTCAAGTACAAGCTGATTTTAAAGAAACTGATTACCGGAGATCTGAGAATAAAGAATACGGAGACATTCTACATTAGAGATAAAACGCAGACTTCGTGAGTGGTTTTTTTAGTAATGAACCACATACGTAACACCATGTAAACACCACGTACATAAGTGACATAGATATAAAGGCTTATATCTTAGATGAATACTGCAATGTATAAAATGACCTCATTAAGAAACTGAACTGAACTGATGCGAGACAAGTGGAAGGAAGTCTGCAGAAAATGGAACTAAAATTAAAACTGAATCAGAGCGATGACTGCATGTAAAATATGACGTAGCCTTGGGTAGAAAGGCTTGTTAGATTTTGTTAAGACATGGTTCACGTGCTTGTGCCTAATTAAATGTTGCCTATTTACGTAAACTGAAGCTGAAACAACCGTTTTAAAACGTTGAAGAATATTAACAGATTTGTGGCTTATTGATTCTTTGTTTTATGTATCTAGGGGGTTTGTTTCGTCTTACAAGTGGACCATTGTGCGTGAGCCATGGCGGCCGTCGGTGGTTATTCCAACCAGTCCACCTTCCTCCAGAAGTTGTTTACATTACTTGGTCTGTTCATGGGGGATTATCTGAATTTGCCTGATCTGGATGCCCCGAGGGCTTTTGTTCTGTTGGCTTATATATTTCTTGGTAGCGCATCAGGTCCTTCCCCTTTTGCATTTTTAACTCATCATAATTTTAAACATCATCAACATATTTGCTGTCTCTCATGATCCTTTTAAAGGTCTCTATCATTGCTAAAAAACTTAACTTCGGCGTTTTCGTTCTTCTTAACCCTAATATCATCTTTGACATAATCGAACTTCTTTTTCTAGCGTTTTTTACGGAGCCTCGACTCCGATTCCGATAGGTCGGAACTTCCGATTGATATTACACCTCCGGTTCCGACTGCGGCTCCGACACTTTTAAATCGGAAGTTTTAATCGGAGGTCGAAGCATATCAGATAGCGGCGGACTCGGTCAACGTGTACGAACAGGTTTATGCATGTCGCGCGGGAAATCCCACTCCACGTGCTTTTTGTCGTTATTGCTGTGCTTTGCTTTCACTTGTTGTTTTGCAATCTTGAAGGAAGGTTTGTTTTGTTTTGTGCGGCGTTACAATTTAAGTTAGGTATCTGGTTTTGATTTACACAATGAAGCCAAAATCATGTGTTGTTTGGAACTATTTCATTGAAGTATGTGCAAATACGGCTCTCATCTCTCTTCTACCACTATCTCGGGTTCCGCCTCCGACTCCGACTCCGATTCGGATTCCGACTCCGATTCCGGTTTCGACTCCGACAAATCAAATTTAAAAACTCCGATTCGGATTCCGACTCCGATTCCGGTTTCGACTCCGACAAATCAAATTTAAAAACTCCGATTCCGACTTCGGTTCCGATAAAACCACTTCCGTAACATCCCTAATTGATACTAAGAACATTCTTAGATAATAGTTTAGCTATAACTGCTAACTGCATAATGTTTTGCGAAGCTGTCACGACAACAATTATCCTACCTACCGCCGGTCGACATGACAGCCTCTTAGCAACTGACCGAGACAGTTGCAAAACAATTGTTTGTTAACGGCAATTGTACGATCGTCGCCGACTCGTAATTATACAAATGAGGTCATGGAAGATCAATTAGGTACGTTGGAAAATGTAGATGCTTTTAGACTGCTAAGTACTGCTAGATAGTTGGATAAAGTAATCAATAGAGCTGTTCTATTTATTAGTAGTTTATTGTAAACCACAAAAATTCATAATATATAAAATAAATCAAACACTACAACATATGTAATGGGCAGCCTTATCGCTTTCTGCGATCTCTTTCAGTCAACCTTGGAATGGACAATGCTTTTCACGGTGAAGATTCGTAGGTACTTAAGAAATATTTAGATGGAAATGGATCTAGATGAAAATAATGAAGGAATGCAATTCAATTATGAATTTGAAATTCTTATCGAAAATTGAGAATTCTAGAGCTGCTAAGATTATGCAACAAACGGATAAAGATAGTTATATTCTCAGGAATGGAAAGAAGAACACAAACGAAAATAAGAATTATAATTTAGATACCCAAAGAACCTTTTAACCTCCAACCTTTGGTTTTACCTAGATTCTACACAGATCCTCAAAGGATCCAACCCTAGATCTAAGAGAAATCCCCTACGGAATTAACTAAAAGCTTAAGTTAAGTCCACAGTACAATAAACATTACAACTAAAAATACCACCAGCGTATTAGAGGTACCTCTAATACGCTGGTGGTACTTTTTATATCTCTTATATCTTTATATATACATCAAGCTAAAGATTCCAGTATGACCTACTCGTATATAACCTCGCATCATGAAAAATAAATGTCAGCCTCTTGTCTTCAAAATATGAATTGAGAAATATTTGTGTGATAGTAAAATTCGAAGTTGTTTTTTTGAATTTAAGACTGTCATTTTATACAACCTTAATAATATTACAAATATGTATGTATGCATTAAAAAGGGGCAGTTCCAAAAATATCCCTTACATTCTTTCTTACCTTATATTTCTATTTAGACAAAAATACTATATTTAAATAAAATATGTCATCATGTGCCTAGCTTTTTCCTAACTATGTTGGGGTCGGCCTCCAGTCTAACCGGAAGCAGCTGAATAGCAATACCTATTTTAGATAGAGCGACACTGCCTATCTGACCTCCACAACCCAGTTACTGCCGTTACTGGGTAATACGATACCCGATGATGGAGTAAGACTGGTTGTCAGACTTTCGAGCTTCTGACTAGGTACAACAAATCTAAAAAAATTTGAATACCTAGTTCTTGTATATCTTTAGTTTTCTGTTTACCCTACTCATGTTAGCAGACCAGAAATATTGTACAGATAGTTTTTAAATGTTGACCAATTTTATTTATTAACCACCTATACAAATATTCTAACAATTATCTATATTATTGTCTAAGTCTTTTGTATGTACAATAAGAGGTCAACTTCTGGTAGGCATAGAAGCTGGTGTCTTCGTGTGTACCACATACTTCGTCTAAACATTACACCTTGCTTCCAAACAGGTTGGTCTCGTCGCGAGGATCCCGTTAGGCACCATGTAACAAAATATACGTACTATAGTGAATAATACAGGTTTTAATTGATAGCCTCCATCATGGGTTCGTGGTCGACTTTCTCTTCACTTGTATGTTTGTATGCGCTTTTGATTAGTTTCCGATGGTTATATGGTTCTGTTTGAGTGATTTTGATTTTGGTATCTGAATGTTATTCCAATGCTAATTTTCTTTTCTTTTATTTTTTCAGGTAAGTTAAGTCTTCAGTTATATCAACTCCTGCAAAATGCAAAATGGTGAGAACTGAAATGTAGTAGTTAAGTAAGTACTTAATTAAAAAAATATTGTCAACTGGTTATAATGACGCGCGAATTAGTAATAATCCATCTTTAAAAATATTACATATACAAGTATCGTGACCTCAAAAGCTTGCTTGTATTTTCACCATCGCAATCATACTACGGACTAATTCAAGACAAGGGATAGTTTAAAAAATATCCTTCCCTTAAAACGAACCTGAAATAAAGAGAAATAATAATGAAGGAAACACCATTCACTTAGAAATATGCAATACAATTTATAGGAGTAAAGGTCAGTGGGGCGCTTGGCGCGCTGTCTGGGTGGCATCCGAAAAATGTCGGCTGAATTCCGGACGTTTGTGGAAGTGTCGTAATACCTATTAAGTACTTGCTTCGGACTTTCGAAGGATATAGGTACCTTTTATGATGTGCAATGATGTGAGACTTGTTGAAGAAGTCGCCTTTTTAGCGCGTTAGTTACACCGATATCAGACACTTTTTGGTAAATTTTCGTTTCATCTTCATCTTTCACTCCAAATGCTTCACTCGAGTCAAGCATGCATTTGGTGAAGCGTCTGATATCGGCCCTATTAGCCACAACATCTGAATTTATCTAGTTTTATATGTCATGTATAGGTTTAATAAAAATGTTTCTTAAATATTGCTGCCATATTTTGTCGTCGACTTAGCTGTTTTAAATCAATTTCCGTGTATCTTTCTTAATAGCTTATTAATATAGCTTTATTAATCAGAATACTTTGTACACATTTTAGAATATTTTGGCAAGATTTTGTGAACATTTAAACTCTTCAAATAAACCAAGTATGTTCTAGACAGAATATACTACATTGGATGAAGAACTAGAAGTGGTAATAGTGTTTTGCTTACAAAGGGAAACCAAAGCTGATTGGCGACCTTCATTTGTTGGCGAGGCACTTTGGGAAATAAAAGACTGTTAAGTGCTGTCCGAGGTCATTTATTTTCTGTTTGCTAGGTTTTTGGTAGTAAAGGATAGGTATATATAGGATCTGGGAGATTTTAATTTCGACTGGTCATTACCTCATACACGGGGCTAAACAGTACCAACCTCTAATCTAAATATTCGTATCCATCAGTACCTCTACCTACCCTATTGCAAATTTTTCTGTTCACAGTACACATTTGTAAAATATAGTACATTCAGGTTTAAAAAATGTTCGGCTATAGGGAGCGTCAATCGTCCCCATTATTTTATTGTGTTTTAATGGACGCTGCAGACACAATTTGTCGAAGTGGGGGATTACAGACCCGTCCAACACCCAGTGCGAGTGCGGTGCTTCTGATCAGACCATGTCCCACTTGCTGGAGTGTCCTAAGTGCCTGTTCACCTGCACGTCGGATGACCTGATGAAAAAAATGCCACTGATGCCGCAAACAACGTAGCCAAGCCACCTACGGGGCTCAAACTATTTATAAAAAAAAAAACATAAAGTAAGAGTACCTTCCATCAACACGGAAAGAAGAAGAATCAAAAATCATGTACATTGCGACACGACTCTTTCTAAAGTTCGAGTGTGGAAGCGTCATATTTACTCCCGCTTTATGTTCATATACTCGTATACTTTTATGGGCACAATCTTTGTGTTTCACACAATTAATTATCAGGTCACGTGTATTAACGGCTATTTTATCAATCTGCATTGACTGGCGGCGAATCAATGCAAAGTTATCGTTGGCCTACTTCCCAGCGTCTGTCTGTCTGTCTGTGTGGCGTGGGCGCAGATAAACTCCAATATAACGGCGCTTTTGATAAACAATGCATTTGTTTATTAATTGCTAATCCGTTTTTGGTGATGGAGGAACGAGGAAGGCCAAAGAAAAGATGGATGGATTGTGTGAGGAATTATATGAAAGAGAAGGGAGTGAATGATAGCGTGACGGTAATGCTACGCGTGCTGGGCTGCTGAAACTGAAAATTGATAAGATTGTCTCTACAGTCGTAAGATTTGATGTTGCTGTCAGATAAATGTATCTACATAGTTATAAACTTGTGAAATCATAATGAAGTTAGTCCCTGAGGCTACGAAATAATAGCAGGCCTAAAGTCTACAGTCTTGTGTTTAATGCACAATAAAACGATTCTAGATTTCATTTTATAACTCTGTTAAAGTGTAGCTCTAATATGTTACTGCGAATTCATAGCAACACTAGCGCTCGCGGTTTCGCCCACGTGGATGTCGAAAATTATAATAATCATGGGAACGTGCTACCTGGACAAAAATAGCCGATGTCCTTCCCCAGGATGCCATCTATCTTCTTGCCAAATTTTATCGAAATCCGTTCAGTGGTTTAGGCGTGAAAAGGTAACATACAGACATACTTTCGATTTTATAATATTAGTATGGATGGATTACAAATGGTGGCTCATGTCTTCGGTAGGTATTAGGTAATAACATGATTTGTTAACTAGCAGTACTGTTTATATCATAAATCATTAAACTTTTGGCATTTCTAAATACATCTGTGACCGTATTTTCAGTCGTAGATACAACACTAATTTTAAAATGTCAAAACAATTTCAACGTTCTCACTTTCAAGCTCATTTCCAATCTTATTTCATGCACCATACAGTCCTTTTTGCTATGTCATATAATTCTAAGTGGTTGAAAACGTATGTTAAAGCGATGTCAAATTATATTTCCTGAAGATAGAGTTTATTTTCTCTTGTTAAATGAGACTGTGGAATTGTAGACTGTTGTTTTGCTACTTTAGCCTATATGGGTCTTGTTTTAAGGTTAGTTTTTTATTGCTAGTTTCAGGATAGAAATAAACCGGCAAGTATTTGGGACAGACAGTTTGGCGCCGTACCAAATAGACAGCTACAGTTTCCGAATTAGAAACAAAATCAATGGCGTCTTAAACGGACTTTTATTTTGGGAAGATCCGTTTTATTTGTGTTAACTGAAAAAGATAAGCTTTTTGTTTTACGTATATTTAATTAGTTTCAGGGTTTAACGGCAGTTGGTTCGTCCAGTACCTATTTAGATTTTGTCGTTGCTGTCGAACCTACCCATTTTACCTACACGATGAGTTCCTTAATCATAATAATCATAGGTACCTAATCATTTATTTGTCAGAATACAAGGTAAACCTGTACATTATAACTAAGGTATTTCTGATTAGTCAATGGTATCATCACATTCTGCTATTTTTGGCGTGCAAATATTAGGTACACATTTAAAATTACAATTAGGATGTATATCTTATCTCCTGCTCACCACCATCTGCCTAGCCTTTTTCCAACTATTTTGGGATCCGCTTTCAGTCTTACCGGATGCAGCTGAATAGGTACCAGTATTTTACTTGGAGCGCCTGCCTATCTGACCTCCACAACCCAGTTACTGGGTAATACGATACCCCTTGGCAAGAGTAGTTATATCTTCCTCCTCTTTATTTTTTGCTGGATATTGAAAATAGGTTTGCATTCCAGAAATAAAGTGACATACATTTATTTATGAGGATATAAATATGTACACTGGATAAACTTCTAATAATAAATAAACTAACAAATAAATAAAATAAAAATATAATATCCTAATATAACTAAAACTATTAACAAACTAAAATATGGCGTCGTTAAATTCCTCCGCATCGCTGTCGACTAGTAACGTACCCAAGAGACTGGCGATATTGCCACGTTTTATGGCAATACTTAGCCCCTCACCATGTTAAAAGCCCTTGGGCCCTTGGGCCTCGGAAAGTGTCAACCAGCCGTTTGGGGATTTCTTTGAACAAGCCATTAGCACTCGGACCTCACGGCCCGAGGGTTTCACCCTCCAGACGGCTAGAAGTAAATAAAATTAGAATAACATTTTGAATACCTGCGCCAATAACGTTTCATGGGTTATATATTATTAGCCTCCCGATCAATTTCGGTCACGCTGGCCAATCTCAACGGAGATTAGCCAGGGACGCAGGAGATATTATAGTGCACACTTCAGGTGCACTCTCTGTTCCTTTACTCTCATAGTCCGATGGGACGGTAATCCGACACGACCGGGGAGAGATCAAGCGCTGGGCCAACGACTTTACGTGCTTTCCGAGGCACGCGGGTATTAAACCGCCAACTTCCAAACTCTGGACTGTTACTAAGAAATTCCTAATGAAAAACTAAATAGCACTGCCCGACTTGGGAATTAAACCCCAGGACCCCACGCTCAGCAGTCGCGCTTGCAACCACGATACGTTGACGTCAGCCATTACAGGTGATCATGGTCGATCTTGGTTTACTTTGACATGGTAGTGCACGTGACACTGTATAGTTAATCTTCCGGTTAAACGAGCTAAGGACTTAATTGAACAAATGGCTATTAACTTTTAATGGGAATCGTAAACTAAGTACGTATACTAGATATTACCATTTTTCGCTACTGGTGGTGTTTTTCTGATGTTTGAAATAATACTTTCGTAATGAATGTCCCAATGACTTACCTTCCTGACTGACACTCTGCACACACACTGGGTTATTTATGGGCAGGGGAATTATGATGACACACTCACTTCCAGTTCGTGGAGACCTGCCATCTATGTACCTATACAAGGTTTGTAAAGTCAGGGATAAAATATTAATCAAACTGACTACCAACTTAAATTTTCCTTCATTCAATTCTAATATTCTTTGACAGGTGTATGAACTATGGCTACAGAACACTGTAAATAGATGCTGGGTGTCGATTTGCTTAAAAAAAAACTTCCTGACTACCTATGACTGAAGATTTCAAAGAGTCATCTATCTACAGAACTCAATGAAAATCTCGGGATGGCTGAAACTGCACTTCTGTAAATCTTTTAACTAAAATTATATTACGAATAAATTTTCATTTTGATCTCTTGCAGAGTGCATAAGCGCTATTCGTATAGTAGCTAGTCCATCTAGAAGTTATAGCTAAAATTACAAGTTACAACCTATCTATCTATAAAAACTTAGGTTTTATCCCGCGTCGTATTTATCAGTTTTCAGCTGCATTTCAGCCATCTGTTGAGTTAGATATGTTTACATTAATAAAATTTCAACCCGTCAGGATTTGAGAGCCCCGCTGTCAATTGTCTATCTTATCCGTGGCTATACTTACAACTAGGTAACTAGTTGTAAATATAGCTCACAAACACACATGGCGACACATCAAGCCATACATTTACAGTTTTAGTTGACCTCGAATTGTAGGTATAGGGTTTACGTATAATGAGAAGTAAGCTTATGAAATGTATAGCATAAGTGTCGCCGTGCGGACAATAATAAAGTTATCAATATAGGCGAGGCTTTTGGGTAAACCATTCACCGTAACGATACACATGACCGCCTCTTGCCTCCACAACATGATCAGCCTATAATGTTCCCACTGCTGGGACACAGGCCTCCTCTCTGCGAGAGGGAGTGGGTTGTTATTTACCACGCGGGCCCAGTGCGGATTGGTAGATATCACATGTCTTCGAATTTTTGGTTCTAGAACATTTCCTCACAATGATTCATTTCTAGAGGTTTCCTCACGATGTTTTCTTTCACCCACAAACTAAAGTACCTGTCTGGGTTCGAACCCACGACCTACAAGTGGCAAGTCGGGGCCGTTACCACTGGACCAACACTGCTCCACTACGTCATTACGTCTTCTGAATTAAGATAAATTCGTCGCCTTTGTGGAGGCTTTAAGTATACCTATTGTATTAATCTTACCGGTGAACGCGGTTTCATTCGTATCTTAGGAAAACTTCTGCCTGTAGCTGGATAAAAAGTATCATAAATGTATCTATTAATCAAAATCTGAATCATTTTGAAGGATATTTATTGCTAATCCATTGCTTCATATGCTCGAAAAATTCATCTGCTCGATAACGTAAATAACGCTATGAATGTTGTTGACCTGTCAAAATTAAAGCAATCAATTAACTCGCCGCTCACAATCTAGCTGTTTGCCAAAAAAATTCTAAATACCTTGAGCCGTTAAAAAGCGTGATGCAGTGACATACAGACTCACAATTATCCAAACTTTTACATGAATGATTAGTAGGATTTATGCGATATGACATTAGATTTATTGATCACAGAGTGTAAGTCCAACTTTCAAAAACCGGGAGTAATTTTTTACCGCGTAGTAATAATGTCAAACGTCAGATTATTTTGAAAATTAATTGATTTGAAGTTGAAGACAACATCAAACTTTTTAAAAGCTACCAATACAACAGTGACTAATCGATAGAGAAGCGATAACTACCGGTTCTGCTATCGGTGTCGAGCGTGTGACCTTCTGACATCCTTGAGAGCCAACCAGCTGGAAAGCAGAAGCCAAGGCCGCGATACAAGGCCAGCTAAATAAGATCGGTAGAATCTTATTAACTTTAGAGGGCAAGAAGCTTTTAAGAAATACTTACTACAGACTAATTACTAATAGTACTTAAATACACAAAGTAATCGAGATAATCTTAAGCTCTAACGAGCTATGAGCTAGGTCGTCTAGACTAAGGCTAGCATCCGCCATAATGAATTTTCCGTGACGACATTGCAACATTTTCTTTTTGTATTAGGATTTTTGAGATCGGTAATCTAATTGCGTAACACACAATTTTGAAGGATATTGTTCGAAAAATTTGCCAGCTCAACAACGTAAATAATGCAATATATTATGCTGTTATTGTTACTGGTAGTGTGTTACGGAATTACTCCGCAGGTATGAAGTAGCAGACTGTACCCCAAACCTGCACACAAAACAAGAATCATATTTGCCCTTGCTTTGGCTTTTTAATATTGCTCCATAATAACAGCCGCACAGGTCAATCGATCAGGTTAAGCTATGTTTGCCGCGGTTGGTGACCATCATTACATACCGAGAGTTCTCCGTGCCTCGGAAAGCACGTTAAGCCGTTGGTCCCGGCTGTCATTCGTGGATCTTTGGCAGTCGTTACGGGTAGTCAGAAGTTCGAAAGTCTGACAACCAGTCTTACCAAGGGGTATCGTATTACCCAGTAACTGGGTTGTGGAGGTCAGATAGGCAGTCGCTCCATGTAAAATACTGGCATTCAGCATCCGGTTAGACTGGAAGCCGACCCCAACATTGTTTGAAAAAGGTAAGGCAGATGATCGTTCTCTATATTGCGTGGGGTGTGTTAGTAAGTGTAGTGTAAGTTATCCAGCTGGAAAACTTCGGTCAAGGACAAAATGCAAGGTCGTAACTGGCTCTGTTTCGTGTCTAATACCCGTTCCTCTGCTAATTGTGGGTGCAGTATGGAGTTACCGACACGCTCGCTCCTTCAGATTACTAAGTATTTTTTTTTTTTTTGGTGTTCCTTTTATTCGCAAAAGGTATATTCGCTAACAAAGTATTCGCTTTGGGTTATACAGACCTCTACTAGTACATCTATGTTCTCGGAGAAGCAATAGTCATCATCTCAATTCTGATGATAATGACAATCTTTTCCAATTCGTTCCTGAGTTGGATCCTCGACCACGACTTTTGTTTTTCTCCTCTAAGTGTTGCTTCTAACGAATGCACCACCTAGCCTGAAGGTATTATGTCATTTATCATAATGGAAGCCTAATGGATTTCTTTTGCGTAGGTAAGTACTGGACCCTAAATGTTACTTTTCTCATCTTTGCCAAGATTCTGAGGTCACCGTCACGATTGCCGCGTTGTCATTCTGAGCTCCACTTTAAACTCCGCATCTCCGGCGCCTACCATTGCTCATATACAAGTCACGTACGCAAACAATACAAACTACCTGATTTGGAACATGTTTCTATAGGTCACACGAAAAGGTATTTAGTCCACTGCATGAGCTTTCTGTAAAATCTCCGACAACTTTGAAAATTTTGACGATAGAATATTTTGGAACTTGCGTAACATTACACACTATCAATCACAGTCTGAATCATTTTGAAGGAGATTGCTAATCCATTGCTTCATATGTTTGATTTTGTCTGCTCAACAACGTGAATAACGCAATGAATGTTGTTAAACTGTCGAAATGAAAGCTATTGAGAGAAACCTAGATAAATTTGGATAAGAAATATTTCAAAACAGAAGAAGAACTAGCAGGGGCTCAAGGGGGGGTGGGGGGTGGAGGGGGTGACTCTGGGGATCAGACCGGAATAAATCGCTAATGTTAGTGTGTTTCGCAGTTACCCTGCTGATCATTCAGACTGTGGGTCGTCTAGTTGAGACGTATTTTACGTAGACTAGTTATAGTAGAGCATGATCAACTTCATTTACTTACTCTGTGGTAATAAATCCGTCTGGATTTATCAAGACATGTCCGGCGTTTTGTCCCCCGTCCGACGAACGAAATAAGGAAAAATTTTAAAGTAAATTATCCGGACTTTTTGCAAATATCAGGACTTTTTAAATTGCGAAATTGTAACCCTCGTTGCGATTCTGAGTAGATATTTAGGAAGGGGGGAGTATACAGATTCCCTGTTTGATAAATCTCTAGCCAAAATAATATAATTCATTATTAGTCGCGTCCAGTATCTGCGGACTATTCTAATAATAAAACATATTAATGATGTTTTTTTTGTCGTTCCTAGATTAGTAGGATTTGCGTGGGTGATGCCTGTGGGTAGCCTGTCCGTTACTGATAGTCGATACCTAGCACCATATACTATATAGGATGTCTATAAAAACCGTTTACTACCCACATGAAAACAAAGCCTAGTAACTCAGACCAAATACAAAACCAAGACAGAGCGCTCTGTCAACAACTCAATAGTAAATAAAGTGAGGCTGGTTTCGTAAATATGTGTGCACTTAATGAGGTGTAGTTTGATTTTAAATGGTTGTAAATTGTGTGCGTGAGAGCGTGCCACGAAGCAGAGGTGTACTGTATCGTTCTCAGCGCTCTGTCTTGGTTTTTTATTTGGTCTGAACCTAATAATAGTAAATAATTTTGTTTTCCTCTTCAAAATTTATCTTAAAACCGCAAAAATAGTATGTTTTTTACAAATCCTTTTTGGCCTTTTAGACATGGCCCTGTATTGTTAGACTCACATAAAATATTAATGTTATAGGTAACGTTTGGACTGTAAAAGCGATCATGACCTCTGAGTTTCTTTCGGCATTTCTTCTCACGGATCAGTCAGCTATTAGGAAATACCGGCGCCATCTAGTTTTTAAAATATTGTCCAATAACTTAACGTGTAAAAGTGTCCTAAAAGCACTAACAGAAATAAACATAATTTCATCAGCTAAATTTGCCTATGCTGAGCATTTTTCAAACGCAGTTTCTGACCTTTTAAAACACCCACTCCCACATAAATTTCGACAAAGAAAGCAGTCAGGCATGTGAATATCATACTATTATAAATATTTTGCCAAACCAATCATCGCACAGATCCAATTACAAACGTCTGTTGCGCAACCACAATTTCATAAATCACGGTTTGCTTGCGCCTGAGCACCGTCCGGAACGTTAGATCGGCCATTGTACAGGCTTTGACCTAGCAAGGTCGATAATTTATTTCTTAGAAAGGACTACGTTTTGAGGCCAGAGAAAGCACTATATGTATATGCGTCTAAATAACTGATGAATGGAATTCATTTATCAGGCCATTTCTAGTATTGATATCAAAGGAGGTTATATCTTTGGCAAGAGTTATAGCCTGTCAAAATGAAACATATTGAAGTTTTTTTGCCGGAAATGTGCTCGTGAAGGTCGATTTGCGAGTGGTTTCTTACTAATGCATGTAATATTGGTCTATTAGATTATTGTTTGAGGAAATTAGTTTTTTTGTAGGCTTTTGTGTTATAAAAATAATTGCAGTCCTTGGACATTGGCCACCTTTTGAACCTGTGCCGATGCCGGTGGCCTGTGTTATGGTTAATAAAAAACTAATAGTCTAGGTAAGTACCTACCTGCTTTGCTGCTATTAAACGACAAAGGAACTTTGATTATTTCTTGGTTACTAAATAGTGCTTTAGTAATAATTAATTTTTCACTATTGTTCAAAGTTTAAGTTGCATTTTAATTTTCCCACCAAAACGGAGCGATTCCTGTAGCGAGCAGCTAAAGAACTGCTAGCGCCACCTAGTTCGATCGGGTGTTAACTAAAGCATCAGAGCCATCACCTTAAACTGAAGCATTAGACGTTTCACGCTTGCGCGTAGTGCGTTGTAGCGTAGCTAGATGGCGCTAACGACCTCTTTTAAATTATTGTTGTAGTGTAATAAAAAAGTTATTGACATTTAAGTCCCTAAAGTAAATAATTAACCATATTCAATCTAGATACAAAAGTAATTGTGCGTAGTCGATGCATTATGTCGTGAATTAAATCTACTATCATGTATTTAGATTTTTTTTCAGTATCCATTGACGTTAGGTATACTTTAGAATTTACAGACGAAATCAAAACAAAAAATGTAGCAAATAAATTGATTGCGTCCACAAGATAGGTAAGTTTATCTAATATTTACAAGGTAATGTAAATCATTTCAAGCATTTCGTCGGCCACCCAAACAGATGACTATTGCCACATCCTCAAGGCATCCCCACCGATCGATTCCCATGTTCTATGGGGGATAAAACCCATAAATTATATTAACACGTGCTCAACAGCGGACGTAGACTAATAATAGATATATTTTTAAACTCAGATAGAGCATCTGATGGATTCATTGGTTCCATTCATTGGTGTTATGGTAATACGGAAGAATGTTTAATGTTTATTCATATTTTGTAACATATGGACGGCTGTAGACGGGCCAGAGCTTTGGGACTTAGTAAGCAGAACTTATAGAGGGATTCTGAGATTTTCATCCCATATGGTACTTGATACCAGGGCCCTGGTATCAAGTAGGTACCACATGGGATGACAATCTCAGAATCCGCAGGATTAGAATAATTAGTGAACTGGGAAGTTCATAGGGAAACTGATATACAACTTATACGGAATAGATGAGTGTAAGGACTCTTTTAGCACGTTTGTGTAGAAATTGGAAAGCTCTTTCCAAATGAAATAGGTACCTCTGTACCTACTAGATCTGCGAAAGCCGAGTGATCAGTGTTTATGGAAATTGGAAAACTCACAATAGTTCAGCAGCATTTTTTACCGACGAAAAAATTAACGAGGTTTTCCAGACAGTATGCCTAATTTTTTTTGTGTAATCCTAATCGCGCATATCTTTTTACATAGCAGGTACCTAATCGGATTTTAACAATTCTTATTTTGGGTAATCAGCTAGCACATGGCTAGCACTTAACCCGATTAAATCGACCATTGGAGTTGGATTTGTGACCGAGACGTCAAGAAATTGCCTGGACACTGGGCAGTAATGTTGACTGCAATATGGCCAATATTTCCGTCAATGCTACTGCTGGTCAGTAGCTATAAAACTACCATTTTCATTTTGAGAAAATAACGTAGGTACCTATTTAGATACAGTGGATAAGCTTCAAAGAGACATCGACAAGAATTCATTTAGGTACAGAGGCCAGCACATCAAGCTACCCCAATCTGTCCAATTTATTTGATAGATTTTCAACTTTACCACAAAAGAATAAGGTTCATATTCAATTGGGAAAATTTTACAGATTGGGGTAGGTTGATGTGCTGGCCTCTGTACATTGTCAAAAATTTTTGTTCCTCAATATTGTATCAATGTGTAGCAGTTCGTGTTCGTCGTTAGACTCTGAACCGTTTCCGGGTACAAGTGGGAAGATGTAAATCCAACCTTATAAAGTGGGGCTAAGTCGACGGAACGGCAGTAGGTTGTGGATGTGGAGCTGTGTCGCAATTTCGTAAACTATGCTTCATCTCCTATCTGGCCCTTTGTGTCCCAAAACATGCAGACAAACTGACCTCTGCGCTGCCACCAACCGACGACGCCGTGGAAGTGGCGAAGTTTTGAGCCAAGATCTAAAATACAGTCGTGCCAGCAGCGACACGGGGAAGAAGAATGTGTAGCCACAAAACATTTAACAATATTTCCTGTAGGTACCTACACAAGTTGTAGACAATTAAATTAATTTTTGTCTATGTATTTGTATCTATACCTACCATCATCTCTTTGACGCTGGCTGTAAAATTAAAGGAAATGAATTCTCATTAAAAGATATTGAAGCTCACTGGCTGATGTCACTTTTTATGCCTCGCGTAGGCGACGAATACATTTAGTAGAATTCTATGCAAATATGATTTGCAATGTCGTCATTTGGCGCTGAAAAAAATTAGCGATATGTATGAAACATTTTAGGTAATTATGTAACTCACTGCTGTTGATATTTAACGCGAAAGTCCTTGAAATAACATTCAGGAAACTTGGTTTATTTGCATCTTATGATTTTAATAACGACGACAGGTTCATTGGTTATCGCTGAATGTCGCAGTGACTTGGGGCAAGTTTTATGTTATTACTAAAGTAAAAATAATGTTCATTATTTTTTTAAAGACAGCCTTGTTTTATTTTTTGAAACATAACCATTGATAAACAAATTATAAATGTTATACCTAGTATTCCTACATAATTAATTTAATATAAGTATTATTTGTATTCGTATTATTTATCATTGAATGTTTAGGTAAAGGATTTAGCATAATTATTATTTTGGCCAATTATAACAAACTAGATGCGTTTACTGGTGATATTTAAAATGTGACGTCACGAATAAAGGGCTCCGGTATAGTCCGAAACTACTCGAAGATTAGCGCGAAGGAGGATTTATTTCCTTTAAAAAATCTTTACCTTGCAGTTTAGATTTAATGTAAGATTTGGCTGAGAACCTTTTTTTAACTCTCAGTCAAAATAATGCGCATGAAACAACCTTCTTATAAAAAAAAAAAACAAATTATAATTCTTCTTTTTTTTTCAGGTAAGTCATCATCTGAACTACAGTTTACAAGCCATCAGTCATAACCGAAGCATATTCTGAAAAATTGGTAAGAGCTAAAATTATTAAAATTAAAATGCTGATTTTCTTTTTTCCATTTTTGGAAACAGCGTTAATTTTATAAATATCAACATAAATATTTTTTTATGGATTCGACATATACCTACTTACTTTTTATCTCTTCTAGACTCAAAAAAAAAAAAAACTAAAATCATTCTGTCAACCTAGAGATATGACGTAAAAATAAAAATAATATCTCGTAAAAGTATCAAAGTATCCTCGCCCTTATTTTTCTACTAAATGAGCCATAACACATAATTTATGTTTTAATTCGCACCCCTATATTATGGTGATAAAAATAATAACTAGGTATGTTTTGTTTGACACTATCATGCGGGCGATACGAATGATATCATTCGAATCAATTAAAAAGGTAACACCCCTATGTAGGTAACCCTTTATTAATCATTACCTATAAAATATCGTTGCTTTTTATGCAGGTCAAATCATAAACTGCATAAAAAGCAACGATATTTTTTTTACTTTATTGGTATTTATTTAAATAACGGTTTGGTTTTGTACTAAGTAGGTTGGGTATACAAGATGGCAGGCATAGATTCAGCATATGATTCTAGACCTCTAGAGGGGCCTGAGGTGTAATCTAGAACTTACATGCCTATATATTATGGGGCCTTCAGGACCTAAACGCAAAAAACGCAAGTTTAATAATGCCTAAAAGTATATGATCGATTACAGTAAACACAATGAGGAATATATGATATTCTTCAGGATAATATATGCTAGGTAGATACTGTGTTGAAAACATAATACAACTAATTTGATACGATAGAAATAAATCATAAAGATATCTCTAAAAACTTTCTTTTTACGATAAAAACCATACAATCATTCTGATATTTTGTCAGATTATTCTACAATCAACATACTAAAGCACTAGTGTTTTAATTTTAAAGTCCAAACAACAGATTTTTTGTAAATAGATAATTGCTTCATATTTTGCAATAAATTACCAGCGTTGTGTCATCGCGCTTTTCTTTCTTTTCTATGCAGTCCGACAGTGACCGCGCTTTAGGTCATGACTGTAGTCCCCATAAGTAATCTCGCTGTTTTGGCTAGTCGTAAAAACTGTGCGAAGCAAGGGCGGGTCGCTAGTATAGTATATTTGGGTTTTCAGTCTAATCAACTAAGTCGCTACCATAATTATCTTAACCTTTAGCCAAAGTTCTCGAGATCCTATTAATCCGATCTAGCCTGTCCATTGCTATCATCCCCCAGCGACGCCCTAAGCCGAGGTCCGTACCCCTTGTGTTTATTGAGGCACCCACAGACAAACCCGATTAAGCAGCCGCAGCTCTAGCTTGACCTGGGAGATGCCATTTATAAAAATAAAAAATAAAAACTCGTATCTGTTATTTTTGGCTAAGATACAAGGTATCCGGAACACTTTATTCATGCATATAATATACAGTCATGAAAAAACAGATGATGCGTGTCTGACAAACAGAACACAACGGGCAACGCGTTGTGCGCGTATCAATATGTATGCGCTACCCGGGATCGAACCCGCACCATCATTATATGATATGCATCGTAGATGAACAGTGAACATTGGTTAATATAAAAAGCAAATTACATACATAATATGCTTTCTAGTCTTGCTTATCAGATTGCACGGAAATACGGCAATTATATGTTTCTTGTTTGGCATTGAGCCTACCTTGAATTAATTGTTAATGATTTTTTCTTTGTATTCAATGTGTAGGTAGGTAGTTACTGTACAATTGTTCATTCTTTTTAAAAAGTTGTCCTGCACCCTGCGGTCTGAATTATTTTAAAGGAAAGGGATGTCAGGTGGACCACGGGAAAAATAATTGCTAATGGTCCACCTAGGTGGACTAGCCGGGTGAACCACGGGCAATACACGGAAATATCCTTTAAAATAAGTGCTAATCATATTATGTTCGAAAAAATTGTCTATTCAACAACGTAAATAACGGAATGAATGTTGTTGAACTGAAAAAATTAAAGCCATTGCTGCTGATAGTGTGTTGGCAAGGAGATAGATGGCATCCTGGGGAAGGACATAGGTTACTTTTTGTCCCGGTAGCACGTTCCCGTGGGATAATTTACGACATCCACGCGGACGAAACCGCGGGCAGAAGGTAGTACTTTATATGTTTTTGTAGGAAATGAACCAAGTTCTAAACTAGATGGGCTGCTTTGACTTGATGTTCAAGATACACAAACCATTCCACTCAACATTTATGATATTTGTCTAAGTTCGTCCATTTTATGAGCGTAGTGGAGCCTAATAAAATATTTACGAGCTATCGAATTGATAAATTAATGGATCGCACTTATAAAGCTTTGCTTGGACTAGCAGCCATTTTGATAACGCTTGCGGGTTGATTAAATTGGGAGAAGTTTAGTGTAATTTTTCATAGGCCATACCTAATGCACAATTAGTATACGATTTTTGTACATATAATCGGTTTAGCATTGTTCCCACTGCTGGGACACAGGCCTCCTCTCGGTGTGAGGGAGTGGGCCGTAACCCACCGCGGGCCTAGTGCGGGTTGATAGATGTCACATGTCTTCGAATTTGTACACTATCGTTTAACTCTGCTATTCTGCAGCGATAACCAATGTTTTTGTCATTCGTTTATGTGCCTCCCTTTCCTTCTACTTACCCCTATTTACTGCTGTTTGTTGTCAAATCTTACGTAAAATGCGAAAGCCAACACTGCAGACCATAGCTGGTGTCCAAATACCCTTACACTGACTTCTCTTACCTACTTGTTGTAAGTACTAGATACTTTAGAGTGTCAGCTTTTTACGCTGTCCGAATTCATCGATTTCTACTATCATGAGGAAAAACAGCGTATATTCGTGGTAAACGCGTTATCACTTATCAAAACACAGCATGCGGATGCTGCTGCCTGAAACTTGGTGTTATCTCTCCTGGCATTCCCAGACGTGTCTAGATGGACCCATCCACAGAATAGTTAAATTTTAAATTTTAACTGTTCTATGGATCCATCCATCCAATTAAAATCGTTTTTTATCCTTGTGGCCCATATTCTAGGAGAGTTTGAATGTGTCAAAGATTTGTACCTCTTGTTGGAAATATATTTTAATGAGCCCTAAACGCGAGACCAGTTTGCGAGTCTAGAGCCCATAAGACCCATACAATTTCAAATTAAATTAGCAAAACGCCACTGTCGTGATGGGTATCGATATTTAGATATCGATACCCATCGCGTTTGTGGCGTTTTGCTAGCAAATTTAATTTGACCCTGTATTTCCAAAAAGAAAGTCTGACAACCAGTCTTACCAAGGGGTATCGTATTACCCAGTAACTGGGTTGTGGAGGTCAGATATGCAGTCGGTTCTTGTAAAATATTGGTAATCTGCAGCTTCATCAACAACCAACATAGTCCGAACTAGGTTGGGGTCGGCTCCCAGTCTCAGAAAAGACTAGGCAGATAATGATGATTTCCGAATGGAGTTATTTTGGCACATTTACAGTCTCCTAAGAGCGCTCTTAACAACTGTCAAAGCGATAACTAAGCAATCTATGAAGTGCTCTTGAATACTTGACACACAGCTGTTCCGTCCTGTCACCCGGTCGAGGCACCAATTCAGACAATTTAGACTCCAGCAGCTATACTAATTGTAGCCAATGTAGCTCAATTAGAAGATCATGATGTTTTTTTACACATCTGTGGATTAAAATGTGGTGGGAGTTTATGCGAGTGGTGTTTTGGAGTTTTTTATTTAAACTATCTGCACCTCGCGGTTTCACCCGCATAAGTCTCGATCCCGTAAGAATATCGGGATTTAAAACTAATCGTGTGTGTACGTATCCATGTGCCAAATTACATCGGAATCTGTATATCCGTTTTAGCGTGAAAGCGTAACAAAAAAAACATACTTAAATCAAATCTTTTCTTTTTATAATATTAGTTTAGATATTTTCTGAAATATTACTCTTTTGATGAGCTATTCATTGTCAGCCGACTGTAACACTGTTAGGATTTTGATGGTCCCATAAATACCATCATTGATGGTCTTTTGACAATCGGTTACGGAAGTCGTGGTCGTAAGAATCTTGATGTATGTTGTCAGATTATCATCTATTTTGATGGTTTCCTTTAGGAAAACAAGACCAGGAAACGTTGAAAGAAAGTGTTGAGATTGCACTGTCTTTTCAGTGAAAAATCCAGCAGGGAAAATTGCTGTCCTTTTCAAACTATTTCTTATTCTCTTTCTTCGTCGTTCTGGCAATTTCAATCATCAACTCAGTCTATCGCAGTCCACTGCTGGACACACCCTGTCCTCCGCCGTCCGCAACCAGTCTGTCCCAGTCACCTTCTTTAGGTCGTCGGTCCATCTAGCTGGGGAGCGTCCCACACTACGCTTGCCGATACGCGGTCTCCACTCCAGGACTCAAGTGGCAATTTAAATGACACAAAATAAGATACCAATAGGATCTACTAAGGAATCCGCGGGATGCGAGAAGCACAGAACAGGTCAAAATGGCGGTGCTTGGTCCCGAAGCCTATTTCCAGCAGTGGACGTCTTTCGCCTGAAATGATGATGATGAAGAACCTAAGTTAAAATTAAATTGGTCTTTTATTCTCTCTCTCTCACTTAGCTTGTCGATGGCAATCTAAATGGACTGGGCCCAGAATTCGGCTACGTGTCGTTATTCGTCTTTGAACACACTGTCTACTTTAGGGCTACTGGGCTGTAAAAAGTGTGACGGTCTAGTTATTCAAGTTGGCGATAATTTCTTAACTTTTTCCTATAAAAGCCACGATTAATGCTTGACAAATTTTCCGATTAGTAACAGCAATACGGTCTACAGGAAATTGTAAAATTAACAACTAAAGCTAGCTGATAAACTGCTGATCTTTATTTGTCTCATTTCTTTTTATTGAGTAGGTATATTCATGTATTTATGTATATTTATCTGTGCTTATATTTATATGTAGTAGGTAGGTATATATTATATTCATAGTTTTAATAGGTTTATGCGTATCTTTATATTTAAAATATTTATTCCTCAAATTTCATGATTGCACCTACCATTGTTTGTCTCTGCATCACCCAAAGGTTGACTGGTAGAAAACGCCTATGGCATTAAGTCCGCCTCTTTACATTTTTGTGCTTGAAGTATTAAATAAATAAATAAAAAAAAAAACAAAATTTTAATTACATGAGTTTGATGATCGTTTAACTCTTGTTAAAGGGGCCTAGATAATCCTACCTTAGTGGACATTGAAAAATTAGCAAATGATACACTAAGTTCCATTATAACATGAAATATGTTTATTATGAAATTTATGATAATTTAATTCTTAATAAACGAGCCTTGATAAATATAATACCTTAGTTTAAGGGAATGCGCTAAGGTAGCCCGCGACTTATGTTTTTTTTTGCAATTTGCAGGTCAGTGTCAAATACCTATGTCAATAGATCTATACTAATATTACATCTAATTTACATTTAAGTTGTCAATTTAAAAACTAATTAATATTTTAATTATTTCCAATGAAAATTTATTTAGATATCTTTAGACTGAAGGCTCGCAACTTTTCTTAAAAGGGATTTATTTAAAGACACGTTTAAGCGACAGAAATACTGAAACTATTATTTTTTTCTGTTATTCTATTTCTCGTTCGTGTACACAAAGTAAACAAATCCACGTTGTTATTGTAATTATCATAGTTTAAATAAGTACCTATGCCAGTGCAAATAATATTATTTATAGTTCCATACATAATTTTGTCACGATTTTCTTTACGCGTTTATTACCAATTTTCCATTAAAACAAAAGATGGGAAAAAACGTTTTTTTTTTCAAGAAAATCTACTTGCAAATGGTAACAAATTTGTTTTTGTATTTATTGTTAAGTGTAGTTCGTTAATCATTAATTTCAGTACCTAGGGCACAGATAATATAATACGCCTAGGGTAAATAGTTATTTGTGTAGTATACGTATAAATATGATTGTATAAGCATTTTAAGGTTAATAAAAAAAATTGTAGTTCGTCTTTCAAATTGTACTTTTGCGTCCATTTTCTCGCACAAAAGTGCACTCGAAATGGCGGCATACATTGCTCAGTAAATGTTCGTAGAGTTTAACAATGATATTTATTGTTTTAATCTTGAACTAACAATAAATGAAAGTTCAACTGTTAACTGCACCAAACGTTCACTGCTAACGATTTATGCAAACAGATCCATAAAAAAGTTTTCAACGTTTCGGAACTTTTAAGTTAGCTTTTAGTTACTTACTTCAAACAGCCAGACAGTCTTTGTCTATGCAAAGGAAATGCACCTGCAAAGCCTATGGTATTAGGTACATATTCCATAGGCAGCGGTTACCATAATTAGTAGGTACCTACCTGCCTACCTAACTGGTGAGCTGTCTGCTTATTAGCCACTATTACATTAAAATTATGTTTCTTCGTAGTCTGTTTGGCCATGATTTTGGTATCAAAATAAAGATAATTTTTTAATTTCTAAAATGGGACATATCGAGGAGCATTTAGTAGTTATAAAAGCAGCTTCATAAAAAAAAATTATGTAGTAAGTAGACCATTATTGAACTCCATAATTAATGTTATAACTTTTTTTAGTTAGTTTACGAGGGACTTACGTATACTTACCAAAGTTATAGGTACTTTAAAACTATCATGTCATGCTGATTCCTCACCTACATTCACGCTTATTTTGCTCCTCATTTCCGTAGAGGAAATGAAAGCATTACCAAACCGTCCAGTAACTCATCATAGCATCTTGACATGCACATGCGAACTCCCGAAACAGTAGCCATTCTCAAAGCACCAGCCAATTCAAACTACACCTTAACTTCTAGTAACTAAAGTTGATATTACGACGTGTGGTGTGAGATATATACTCTTGCCAAATAAAATCACACTCTAACACGAAAATGATAAAGCTGATATTGAAGTAGAAGGTGTAATATTGGTATTCCACATGAATGGGCTTTGTGCTGCAGTTAACTTTGTTCATTCAGATTTGTAGTGACCATTCGATTTGGAGTGTCGGGATAAAGACACCAAGTGAGTGCGTCATCCATTCTGGTAAAGTAGATCATCATCATCTTTCATCATTGGTAGCCTTATTTTTGTACGGACGCCAGCACATCATAGCTACCCGAATGTGTCAAATTTTCCCAATCAACTTTGAACCTTATGCTTTAGCGATAAAGTTGAAAATCTATTAAATAAATTTGACAGATTGTAGTAGCTCGATGTGGTGGCGTCTGTACACATATTCGTTACTATTTTTTGTCTGACACATATTTATTTTATTTAAGTATGCATACACACGTCACGTTGCAGTGTAAAACTGATTAACATCCACACATCAGGTCCAGTTGAAAACCAGCGTCAGGCACTAGTTGTCTGGCATTTTTGCTGAACTGGGCCTTTTTGGTGCAGCCGTGGGTACACTTTCCTGCTAATTTCTTACATCGGACTTTACACTTTCTATTTGATTTTATTTGTTGCTATCTGTTTTTTGTATCTGGTGTGTTGTATAATCCAGGTCGTCCCCTTGGTCTTCTGTAGGTCGTCCACCCACCTACGTGGCTATTGGTCTGCCAACGCTGCTTCTACCGTTTCTCGGCAACCATTTCGTTAATGTCTATCAATACTTTATGAGAAAATCCCTTTTAAATCTTGCATAAAGCTTTGGTTTCCTAGGAATACGGTTCCGTCGTATAATAACGGCCCTCATAAAAATCTGCCATTTACATCAGTATTTTACAAAGTTAAACTCCGCTGCCCTAAGATTTAAATCGCTAGATTTGCTTTAAGAGTACTCATGAAAAAAAATAGTCACGCGAAAAAGTGTCCATACTGAGAAGAGTGAGCTCACACATTATTAAATAGCGTTTCCATGACAATAAAGTGAAGTCACTGTGTCATTGTGTGTCAATGTGAAAACGAAACAGAAACGCGACCGCGATCTTTTGACGCGGTAGATTGAATCTAATGATTTAAATCTTTGTCGCCGTCATCGTGACAGCTGTCAATGCGGCAGTTAAGTGCGGCCGCTGCGCTTTTAGGAAACCGTAGCTTTAGTGTAAGGTATTTTGCCTGTACTTGCTTAAAAATTCCTTTGAATTCATTTATATTTGAGCCTTGCCAGAATTTTACTTCACAGAGGTAACTGAGGGTGGTATGTTTCCTTAATCATTCATTTTAGTCACAGGCAGACGTAACATGAAATCTACTGAAACAGGAACAGGAAAATTGTATTAAAGATAAAATATCAAAGAGCTGTGGATTTTGTGAATTTAATAAATAAATAAATTATTCAGTAGCCTACAGTGATGAGAAGATGTGTCTTACAACACATGATCGTAAATTCATGGAAAGAGATGCGACAGAAAATCTGAGGAATTTGGTTCTGGGACATGTCGGTGTCCGTTTTCTCATGTTTTTTTTACCGTTTTGAGAGTAGTGGTGATAACAGAGTACAGCGCCTGTCAGAGTTTGAACCTATGGTCATTACCACTGGGCCACAATAGCTCTTCAAGCTATACCTTATTTTCGTCCCAATTTCGTTACAGCCCGATTCAAACTTTATGGCGGCTCTGAAGTGCGCTACTCGCTGCGCAGTACCTCACCCCTCACCCCCGCTGATACGTGAGTTTGTTACTGCGCAGCGACTCGTATCCTGTTCCGAGCCGCCATAAAGTTTGGACCGGGGTACACCCAAGTACAAATAGATAATAGCCATGTATTTTGGGAAATAGAAAGCATTTACCCAAAACTGATATTATTGTCGATTTGCATGTTCACGATGATGTTACTAATTGGTTTCAGATCTAGAGTTATATAATTTTAATATTGAATGGCATGACATGTTTCTTCCCCGTTAGATTACAGCCTGTAAACTTCTTATCGGAATGGACTAACAGCTAATAACATTATATGCATCCTACATACCTACAGGTTTGCTGGGACTTCGACGCACAACCTGTTAACATGGATCCAGTACATACATAAGCCCGTTGAAATTTTTCGTAGGTCACTGAAAATAAATTTGCTGTACATTTTGGTAGCGTAGGCACTTTTCTATGAAATGTCAGTTTTTTTTTTATAACCGATGAAAAATTTCTTCCCTGGAATTATGTGCTGAATTCATAGTTTCAGTTTGTGCGTCGACATATTTACGCTTAGCAAAATGATTGGTGATAGGTAATAGTAAGTTGAATATAATCACCAATACTTTAGCTAAAATTACGTTGAATAGTACTTTTTGACATTTTTCATCTTTGCTCGATTTAAATAGCCTTTAACAGCCTTCCTCAAGAGTTAGGCTATCAAATGCGAAAATAATTTTTCAATTCCAACTGGTAGTTCCAGAACTCTTCAGCTTTATTATTAGCATAAATAGATTCTGCCTCTTTCATCTTCAAACGATTGACAGAAACAGAAGAAGAAGAAGAAAATGAAATGCGTTTATTTGCGACAAACATGACGTATCAAAAAAAAAAAAAAAACAAACAAAACAGAATCCAATTTATAAAATTCTCGTGTCACAATGCTCCTCCGAAATGGCTTGACCGATTTTTATGAAATTTTATATGCATATTCAGTAGGTCTGAGAATCGGCTCCTATCTATTTTTCATACCCCTAAATCGAAACTTACGCGGGTGTATTATAAAATTCTTTTAGCACTAAACGTAGTTAGTGACATGGAAATGCACAACTGTTTGCTATCCCACGGTAATAAAAGTCAAGGAAGATCATCGAACTAACCTTTTCATGTGTGTCAGGGTTAGCATCCAATCTAGCCAGATGTCGGGTATTTGGATTAGTTTTAGTAATAATCTGGACGTATTTTAAAGGTTATAAAATTGAACTTTTAAGCTGGTGGCGGTGAGTCCATAAAGTAGACAGTTTAGCGCTTATTTTTTGTGCTGTATAAATAAAGACGAACGTTAATTGATCGAAGGTTACAAGAACTTTGACACATTTTTTTGCCCCACAATATGTATTTTTATACTTTATTGTACCCCAGAAAATACATAATTGTACCATCGTGAGGAAACCGGCATGTCGTAGAACTAAAAATTAGAAGACTACGAGGATTACGGCCTACTTCCTCTCACCGAGAGGAGGCCTGTGTCCCAGCAGTGGGAACATTATAGGCTGATTATGCTGTTATGCTAGGTAGGTATTCTAAGTGCAAACGACACGTGACTTTATAAAAACCTAAATAATTAAAAATCTATAGCTGTTGTTACCCTATTAATAAATTTTATGAATAGCCCATCGATTTTCCTGCCAATCCAAAAAAAAAAAAATGCGTTGTTTACCGTTTTGGTCAAATCATTCTATGGATAAAATTTATTTTTAGGGTTACAAATACATATTTTATTGCAAATGTAGAAAGTTTTTTTTTTTTACAAATTGTCTAAAGTATTTGGTTTTCTTAATTTTCGAGTCATTACTCAATTTTTGCATAAAAGCCTGGGAGGCTGGGACCCAGGGGTCCCAGGCCCGATTCGAGCGTCTTGAATTATTTCTCTACAGCATTGCCGAGTTTCACTTTTCTTAAAGTTTTTTGTGACCTAGAAATTGTCAAGAAAAGGAAGTACTTAGAGATTTTCCAAAAAAAACACAAAATATTATAATAACATCATCGAATAAAATATCTCTATTATTAGGTTCTTAGGTACTTTATACAATTGTGGTCATTCTCAACTCAATATTTATGTCAAGTCCGTTACTTACACGAAGTGTAGTCATCCTAGCTTCTGTGGATTGCGCCTGCTACCACATTCAAAGTCAATTTTGAGGAAAACTACGCCCATTAAAGACGTTTGATGTAGTTTAGTATTTGCCAAACAAAGGTGCATCTTTATTTTAATACTTAGCATTAAACTCGATAGCTTCTTAACGTTTAAGTGGGTGTTTAAAACTGGGTTTACTTTAGATCTTAAAACCATAAAAGCCAGCAAATGACTGCTACTTAGGTATACAAGTTTTTCATGGACCTCTTGTAGAGTAAATTGTACCTATGGGTTGAGTAAATCTCCATGTTTCGCAAACGGAATGGTAAATTTAGTATGTTGTCAGTTCCCAGAATGATAGTTTTATTGAACATCTTGACATAAGGTAGGTACACCCGAAAAAATTGGTGCATGACCACTTTTTACCATTATACCCTTAATAGTAGATAATAAGGTTGAAATATGGTCGACAAGCGAAATCTGCCAAGTGTACCTCGAGCCTCGAGGTTTCAAGACGTAAAAAAGTAGCTTGTGTCATGCTTAGTCACTTGTATGACGTCTGCAACTTGCATTCAACTTTAAGAAACAAAGGAAATGAGTTCCGGTTTACTTATTCTTAGGTTCCGGTACACTTTGAGTATTTCAGAAATGTTCACAAAATCTAGAACACATGTTTCAGTTTCCAGAGAATTCATTGTTCAATCGCGCTTCACGATTATCCTGTTCGTAGGATTTCGCATCGCACTCCTGTTTTAATCCTTATAAGTCAGAGAATAAGGTCTAATATAGCGTACAAAATAATTAGACGCATTTGGCGTTCCCAAGTTCAATACAGGAAAATATCGAGCAAAACAGATAGAAATACATTTAAATTTAAACAAACATTGCTCCAAGCTCGAACAGGAACACATATGGTAATGAATTTAAATTGTTATGCCCTCCAACCGTCTATACAATCTTACTTGCTTTGAGTTTATTGGCCAATGCACACGACTTTATGGCCCGTATCAATACAATTAAATATATCAATAAACATGTATATGTCTCGGCGCCTGATCTGTCTTATCTAATGCACATTGCATTTAGTTTTAGTGTGGTTGCGCCACGCATGCTCCAGCTGCCACAGAAATAACGTAGAATATCGGTCACACAGACTCGAGCGCAGAATGAACGCATCCAATTAATTGCCGGACGGCGCACCATTATCGTGGTGGACGTGGCGCGCGCGGACGCTTCCGCTACAACATAAATTAAAAAATAATAAAAAGCGCGCGAACTTATACAACTGTCAGTGTCAACTCAAAATTACCGCCTAAAATTATTCGCTTTTTTTTTAAAAATCCCTTTAGTTCTGTGACGGGAAAATATTTTATACAGTGATGTCTCACCAAAAACAAGAGTAGAAAAAATAGTCAGCTATCAAACAAAGGTCAAATATGCGTTCGTCGTGTATAATTAGGAAAATAATGATAAGCGATCGCGGTCGAGTGCAAATGTCGTCGATATCGTACGCGCGCTCGCGCTCTACACTGCTATGGAGACGTCAAAGCTTAGTTTCGCGGAATCCCGTGTGTTGATTCATACACCGGTTATCGTGCAGCGGCGGTAAAATGTGTGAACTAGCAAGTTGGATTCCAAACGCAGTCGCGGACACACTGCGCTCCGAGACAGCGCAGCCGATTATCGAATGGCTTACGACGATACGGCTGGCGATCGAGGAGTACGACCCGCTAATCACAGTCACACCGCCCGAGCCCGAACCAGATACACCTGACAGCAAGTTCGACGAGATACTGTCGCAGCTCGGCAAGGAAATCTACAAGCTCGATGAGTACCAGCGCCACCTGGCGCCCTCGGAGAAAGAAGTGTCCCTCAGCATTCTTAACATATTCGACGAGTGTTTGGAACGCATGACCGAAGAAAAACAAACAAAACATAGTGAGAGTGAATGTGAATCGACCCTATCGGACGTCTCTTTCGTAACGAGCACACCTTCTAGTGTCAAAGTGAATAATAACATAAACGTAATCTTCGACAAGGGCATTGGCACACCGGTACCACCGCGGCGGGCTCGTTTAAAATCGATGTGCGACAATTCCATTACAGATATGGAATCAAATCAAATAACTGACCACGAGAGTGAATCGTCGAGTGATTCAGAGAGCACGTGCTGGAGTTACAAGGAGTGTAGTACTGACGACAATGAAGTTAACCCTTACGCTGCCGTGTGGGCCCACTCGACGGGCTTTCACAATTCCGACGAAATATTACGTCGCGTTTTATCGCAGCACCACGCTACAGTATCACGTCTTTCATTCGACACGGCGAGCGATTTTATACCTGCTCGGTATTCAGTGTACTCGCTCCACGAGGTGGGAGAATGTAAGGACAGGTGTGTTGACAGTGGCTCAGTAGCAATGACGCCCGACAAACCGACGGACGACGGCTACGAACCGGTGCGGGACGCGATCACCGACGAGAATATCTACGAGGAGATCGAGTATGGATATAGTTATACTGATGAGGGGTGTTCTTGCGGTGGTAGTGTTGAAGTGGAAAGTTGTTCTATCAGTGCTAGTTCGGAAGGTGTCGGTAGAGACAGTCCCTTGTATGCGAACTTGAGGGACCACGACGCATATGCGATACCTCCGGATGTTATTTATTGGAAGAACTTACTACTGGATCCGTTCTTTAACGACGACGAGGAAGACGAAGTAAGTGTTTATTCATTAAATGTTAATAAGCTCGTTGCATAGAAAGGCTATCCTTGAGTGTGAGTGAGTAGGTCTTGATCGCCTGCTCGAATGTTCCATTTGAGCTTAAATTAGAACGTAAATTAAGGCTGTGTTGTTTTAATTCAGAGTTTGAATTAAAATAAGATCGGCTTTGGATAAGTTCCAGATAAGTTCCTTTATAAATTGCAGGTTTCTGAACTTTGCAATTTCTGTTTGTCCTCGACAAATCTTAAGAAAATGAATCGTTTTTTTGCGAACTTTTGATGTAATCAGTATTCCGGTAGATGCTGCCTATCCTGTCGGATGTGATCCCTTATTCACTGCTCGTAATCCATCAGTAGGGGTAGGGTGAACTATTTTTAGAGCAGAGACCATAATATTATGATTAAAGAAATAAACAAAGGTTAATGCTAGCTGTTGCCTGCGGTTTCACAGGTTTCCTAGGGGAATGACTCCAAATGCTTAGATAAAAAATACTCTATGTATTAATTCAGAATATGGTGTATCTGTTTGCCAAGTTTTATCCAAATCTGTCAGGGCATTTCTGAGTGATTGAGTATGTAAACATCGAACATATTATAATGGGAAGATCCTGCAAAAGTCTGGAAAAAGTAATGTCCCTCAACGTAAAGTTTCCTAAGGAAAGTAACAATCTCATGAACGCAAATCATTGCTTAGTATTATTCACTTCAAGCCTATCTCACGCACTCTTATAAAACAACAATTCTTTCAATACAATCATAAATCAGATGAAGTAATGTGCAATATTTATGATTGAAGACTGACAGCTAAATATATAAAAACACAACATTTCTTGTTGTTACGGTCCTCGTTGCGTCAGATATAAAAAATAAACAAGTAATAGTACGCGTCTTGAAATAAATATAACAGCAGTATAAAATGGTAGTTAACATGGTTTTGATGTTTCCTGAAATCGGAAACTAACCAACGTATATTTTGCAAGCCTGTTCCGATTTCGTTTCTCAATCACTTCAAAGAATAACATGGATATTAAAAGAGAACAAAACGTAATAAGAAATTCAAAGAATGGTGTTAAAAAGGCTTCATAGAAACTTGTTAATCCAATTGAAATTCAAAGTATACCTAAAGCAATAAAAGATAACAATGATGATATAAAAGAGTTCACAAATGGTGTAGAGCATTTTAAAGTACCCGAATATATGTTAAGAAAACACAGTCGTAGAACAATAAAGTTAGAATGATCCGTATTTTACGCCAATGAACTGTTTTATTTGTTTGTTGGTCAGTTTTTATAGTCCCCAATGGATGGGCTTCCGTATCAATGAAAATCCGTTTATTTATGTAACTATCTTGAAACCGATTTAAGACAGGATGTGAATGAAAGATCATGGGAAGTCTTGAAACGTCGACATACCTTGAATTCTGATTAAGAAATAATTTATTGTTGAGGAACAAACTTTTATAAAAGGACGAAAAGCAGTGGATAGGTCTAAAAGAGTCGAGTTTATTTCGAAGGTGCTAAGTGTAGTTTTGAAATTTTGAGAAGACGGAAGCAATTTCTCCTTGCTTGAGTAATGTTTTAATTAAAATGAGTATGAAATGAAACAATGGTTTTGATAAACATTAAAATACAGGAGCTTGACTCAATCATTATACTGAAGAAGACCATATTCGTCAGGCTGAGGACGTACCTAACAACAGTCATTGTTAATGTTGATAAAATTATGTAAACAATGCGTCACCCTTACTAATTAATGCTTTTAATTTCTATTTAACTATAATGACTAAGACATCATAATGTTGTTTAATAAGCACATAATTACAATAACGACTATAAACAGGAATTTTTATAATATAATTGTTACGAAAAATGCGGAAAAGGATTTTCCAAAAAAAATAAAACAAATAGGACATGGTAAACGATCAAGATTATATCATGAGTAGGTACGGAACTACGGATATTTGGGTTACGAATGTGAATGGGAAAATAGTGGGCAGGATAGAAGGTAGGATATATGAAAAATTTAAATAAATACTACCCTATTTCTATAAAGATCTATAGACCAATACTAATTTGCCATGTATCTCTACTACCAAACCAAATAAGAAAGTAATCATCAAAGAAAATATGTGTGGAATCCCATCTTATGTTATGTCCATGAGATCCAAATGCAATGTATACAAAAAATTTAGAACTACTTCAACATTGCAAAGACGGCAAGACTTCCAAGTTTGTTTTAAGATGCGATGCAAAGTATTAAAGATATTTGGGTTTACAGACCAAAGATTTAGTAGAAATCTTAGTAATTTATGGACAGAACACGACCAAGATATATTAGGTTTTATAGACTACAAGGAGAAATTCTTAACATACCAAATAATACGTACATAATACATAGTTCCATAACATAGACAAGCTAGTTGTTTTCTAGATGAATCATATGATTCATAAGACATTCAAGCGTATACTCGTACGATTAAATTCTTTGATTGCGAGCAATTAAATGAAAATGAATAATTACCTGCAATGGATGAATATAGAGATACCTGCCATTCCATAAATCTTAATAATACTGCAGTATAATATAAATGTCGTAGCTTGCATTCCTTCGTTTTATATTTCATGAGTATTTACCATTATTTCCAGTGACAATTATCTCAGGACAATCCTTCTTGAATCGGAGTGTAAGGATTGGAATGCTGATGTAATAAACTCCATGCTAATTCTAGCCTCACTGGACTCAGTAACGTTATGATGTATGGCGTGGGTTCCATTCATCTTGATCCAAGTGCTCTTGAATAGATTTATAAAAGTCTCTTGCAAGGCCGTGGACCAACGGATGTGACTCTTACGCAGTGTGACTGTGGAGATTAATGCTAAATGGTTTGTGAGATTTTGTTTCCGAATCTCTAGACCATAATGTTTCCCATGGGCTTAATTTTGGATCATAATATTTTTCATATCAAATTCTATATTTTACCGGGAAATATGCTAGACTCGAAAATGAAAAGAAGACTAGATCTGAAATGAATATCTGGGAGAGTGCTGTTATCTATAATATAAAAATGAATCGCTAAATGTGTTGCTAAGCGCAAATCTCGAGAGCAGCTGAACCGATTTCGCTAATTCTTTTTTTTTGTGTTCGGTATTGTCAGGACAATGTTTGTATGAAAGAAAATTTAGGAAATTCGAAAAAAAAAATTGCACTCGTGCGAAGCTGGGGCGGGCCGCTAGTTATAAATAAAATACTCCTTATCATATTTTTGCCAAACAAAGTTGGTGTCATTTGCATAGCTCCAGATAAAATTTGGCTTTAAATTGAACTCAAAGATAGCCGTTTAGCATAGCGATAACAACATGTTATTTACACAAAAATGTAAATAGCTGACGTTTAAACAAATCCAATTTAAATTACTCGCAATATTTCAGTAATTTGGAATTAAACGGCTCATTTACTTGACTTGTTTTACAATTACTGGCAACATTATTCTTCTAATAACTGTATTAACCGGCTTCAGTAATGTCGAGCAAAAACAACATAACTTAGTTTTAAGTGTCTTTTCTAGGAAGAAATTTCTATTACTTTAGTACCATAAAAGTAAAAATGACCTTTTAAATTGAAGTGTTAAGCGCCAGAATTCTATCAAGTGTCTACTAATCTTTTAATACATAATAGTTATTACCTGTTTTGTAAACGTGCCAAAACAACACAAATAACATGTTTAATTGTTTTTGAAAGTTCCCTGAAGTGGAGTACTCTAAATGATCCACGAAAGGCATTCTCAGCCACTATACGTCACTTCCCATATTCTCCTTCATCCTTTACCATTTTATTTACTCAACACTCCAGCTAAGCTTTGTCGCGATGCTCAGACGTTATAATTAAACCAGCTTGCTTGTCATGATGTCATATCCTCAGACGCGTCATACTACAGTATCATTGTTAGCTTTTACGGGGCCATTGTTATCCACACTGTTCATTGGAGCATTCTTTATTTCAATGTTGATGTTTGACTTGAATTTAATTGCGGAGAGAAGAGTTAATTGTACTGATTCTTAAATAGTTATTCTGCTATTCGGGGCGGAGAAAAATCCAACAAATAACAAAATCATAAAAATCTTATTGATTTTTACTTCTAGTAACTCTTTAAACACATGGTAATGTTTCCTCATCAAATAAAAATAAGCATGATACTCGTAACATTAACGTTTTAAGTCAAGAAAATCCTTTATAAAATGACTTTATCTATGACTAGATAAGGTTCTAAAACTAAACATCTCCATAGTTAGAGAGAAATAAAAAATAAGCTTTTCTGCTGATACAAAACAATGTTTTAAGTGCTAACTCCTACATCTAAGGGTTGATTTGAACCAAAGTCAGATATCTCTTATCCGTGGAATATAATTGACGTCTGGCAATCTAGTATGGAAAAACTGACAAAAATTCAAAATATATTTTCAGGATAAGATAGCAACTAATATGCCAATCAACCTTCAATGATAAAGTAACAAAAGAGAAACAACAACAAAAAAAAATACCATGCAATTTAATATGCCAATATACACATGAACAATTTGACAGCTCAAAAACCAGCTGCTTACTGCTTAATCTTCCGCTTCCACTAACAAAATGGGTTACAGAGCATATGGGCTGGCTGGCTGAACTACAAACATGTCCGTTTAGTGCATATTCCTATCTAAACCAAACATCGTTTTCAGTTGCACGTGGCATTAATATCGGCCCGGAGTTTGTTATCCTCTCGTACACACGGCTACACATCAAGCTATGCATTTCCAGTTTGAGTTGACCTCGTATTGTATAGGTTTTTCGTACAACCAGAAGTCAGCTTATACTGGTTATGTATAGCTTGATGTGTAGCCGTGTGTACATAGTTATAGGTATGTGAGTCTGTATGTATTGATAAAACCTTTAAACTAGTATGTAGGAATGTTGTGTGTAGCAACAATTAGGAAAATATGATGATTCAGTACCTATTACTAATTAATGGGTATTAATGGTTGAGGTATCTACGTCATCCTAGATTTTATACGCTAAAAAAATAGAGGTCGCAAGAAAAAAAAATGTTGGATTTTGTGCACTAATTCACCAAAATTATTCAGTTAGGTACTTAGCTTTTTTTTTCTTGAGCTCCTTAACTCCTTTAATGACTGTCGCAGTGACTGGCACTTGGTCCTTTTGCCTTCTGTCCTCAGTTTTGACCTCTAGTCAATTAATCAACAATCTGAATAATTTTGAAGGATATTGCTAATCCATTCCATATGTTTGAAAAATTTGTCTGCTCAACAACGTAAATAACGCAATGAATGTTGTTGATTTGTCAAAATTAAAGCCATTGCTACTGTTAGTGTGTTACGCAATTACCCCCGGGCTATTGGCCTGAGGTTTTGACACGATATTTTTTTTGTTTATTCCACAGACTTTCGACAGTTTTGTTTAAGATTTATTCGTACTGTTTTTTTTTGTGTTAGCACCTAATTAATTTAATCAGGAACATATCTCGTTAAGTTAAACTGCCACTCTAAAACCTCAAGGTCGTTTTAAAGTGTAACCTACCTAACCAGTTTAATTAGTTACCTGAAGTTCTTTAGTGCTTTTAGCGAATTTGTGGTGCAGATTTAATCAAACGCTGAATAATGCTGCTAAAATTGGTTTAAGACATTTTGATGGGGCTAATAAGGACCAATAGGTATACCAATTTTCTTTTATGTCCATTCACATTCTCAAAAACTGCTGATCTGAATTTCGTGCGTTCTCATAAACATTTTACCCGACTGTCCAAAACAAGCAGTGTTATGTTTTTATCTGTTTTACTTCACACTGATTGTTATTTTAGAAAACACAAAAAAACGTAAGGGATTCATGCTGTTTATTAATAAAACAAAAGAACACGATATAACACAACCTGGATTCTCAGAGGAGAAGACCCACATTTTCGTCAGCTAAGTTTAAGTCCCATTGTATGTAATCCCCTATTACATATAATGGGACTATTACTACTAACCGCCATGGGGCAGAATTTCAGACTACGGGCTGCTACTGGGGAAAAAAAAAGAATGAAGTGTATCCCTAATTCCCTAATACACCCTCGGAATCTGAAATCGTGCCATCCCTGTACTTTTTTATAGAAGTCTATGACTTTTTAAATGGATTAAAATAAAAATGAATGGCCAGTATGTCGGTTTTAAAACTGCATAAAAACTTTTTCTTTGGTCCTCATTATTTTGATGTTCTAGGCCTTCTATTATACATGGAATTGCACGGTGGCTCGATTTAGGAGTCCGGTAGTGCAGCCTAATGCTTTTTAGAAACTTACCTAAGCTGTCTTCATTAGCGTTTTCCTTTAAGTTATTAGTTCAGGCAGCTATACTTAGCTACGGTAAATTGCTTTTATTGTACACTCATTACTTCATTGGTGATAATTACCCTAATAAGCCTAATCTGGTTATGACGATTTGTGGAGCTCTATCAGTTACATGATGTTTGAGTCGCGTTTTGAAAGTATTATGAACTAGCTTTTGCCCGCTGTTTAGCCCGCGAAGAGAGGGGGAATTATCCCATGGGAACGTATTACTGGGTTAAAAAAGTTTCATAATTATGTCCTAAGTTCTCACGTCATGATTTATCCCTGTGTCAGATTCATTACAGCCAAAATCCCTTCAGCCGCTAAGGCGCGAAAGCTAACAGACAGACAGTAACTTTCGCATTTATAATAGTAGTATGGATTTGCACTCCTTGCAAAAGTTTCAGGGCTGATCTGCAAACAATCTAAGTCATGTCATATTAATTTATATTTTTAACTGCCCATAGTAGGTAGGTATGTAGTATTGGGTTATTACAGATTTCTCATAATTACGCTTGAAAATTAATTGTTATGTTCATTCTTGAACAGGTTTTTATATAGGTATTTAGTCAATTTCCTATAACTTTTGGGTAATCCCCGAAAAACGTCAACAAAATGTACCTACCACACCACAATATAGCTTGCCCCAGTTATGTCAACATATTGTCGAAGATTTGGACTAAGTAACACAAGTTTTTATTGCTTTAATTTCGTAACAAATACATATAAATGAATTATCATAAGCCTTATTGACCAGTAGAGCGCATATTGCAATGTTTAGCACGCGAATTCACTTGCCCAAGTGTTGGAGCAAAAACGACTAAGTGCCAACGGACCAATGAAGGCGAAAAGTTTTGATGTGCTTCGGAATTTACAACTTGGGCAACCTAGACTAGACTGTCAAAATATTATAGTGATTGTAAATGTTGTACCTTCGAAAATAATGTTTTATTGATCTTTGTCTGTCATAGTTTGATCGATATTGTGTTACGAATTTAGGTAATATTAATGAGGTCAAAAAGAAAACAGGAGGTAATTCAGTGTTCTTTGTACCTATTAGGTATATACCTATACTTCAAGTGACAAATGGAACACAACACTAGTATAACTTATTTTTTTATTTCTATATTTTCGTATTTTCCTAGAATCACCTATTTCAAAGTAATAGTATGCTTTGTGCATGTTATTATAATCGCACAAAGCATACTTTGAAATATGTACTTTGAAGGATTAATATCCCTCAACGTTAGGTTATAGTACCTACCGAAGTAAGTTCGCAGAGACCACATTGATTCTAATAATCACACTTCACACTAATCCTACTAATACTCGTATTATAAATGCGAAAGTTTGTGAGGATGGATGGATGGATGGATGGATGGATGGATGTTTGTTACTCTTTCAGGCAAAAACTACTGAACGGATTTGGATGAAATTTGGTACACCGATAGTTGATAACCCGGATTGACATATAGGATACTTTTTATCCCGATATTCCTACTGGATCGAAACTTATGCGGGTGAAACCGCGGGGCGCAGCTAGTAACATTATAAAGGCGAAAGTTTCTGAGTGTGTTTGTATGTTTGTTACTTCTTCACGCACAAAGGGCTGGACCAATTTTGATAAAATCTGGTATGGAGGTAGCTGACATTCTGGATTAACACATTTTTTTATCCCTATATTCCCACAGTATTGAAACTTATGCGGGTGAAACCGTGGGGCGCTGCTAATTAATTATAAATGCGAAAGTGAGTTTGTATGTTTGTATAAAACGCTTTCACGCACGGCAGAACGGATTTGGATGAAATTTGGCACATGGGTAGACCTGAGCTCGGACATATTCTACTTTTCATCCTGGATCGCAGACGAATTCGCGAGCAACAGCTAGTTTCTCCATAATCTAAACTACTTATTACACAAAAGTGAAACTCACTGACCCATTCGGAACATGTAACATAGATCAAAGTCTAAATGCACTAATTAGTGAGGTCACTAAATGTCAATCACACATCCAGACAGGACAGAATTTATGTCATGTCCGTGTCGAAATTATTCAATTGATCTAAATATAGTGCTACTCTTTTAGACTGTAGATAAGCAGGCTGAGCTTCTTATTATGGTAAAGAATATTTAATTTAAAGATAATATCAATTTAAATATAATTTATAGCTCTGCATACCTACCACGAGCTCTTAACGCGATCCACTTTAGGACCTAAACTGAACTGTTCTGCTAATTCGTACCATGACGTCAGTTTAACGATTCAATTTAGGCCGTGCCATCTGGATATCTACCATGAGCTCTTAACGCTCATTCACTTTCAACGATCCAAATGCCGCTGAGCGTATTGGACGTCATGGTACGACTGTGAACGATGCAGTTTAAGAACCTAAACTGAAATGTCTTGCTTTTGAATCGTTTTTCAAATAGATCATGGCAGGCCTCCAGATGGCCGTATTTAAATCGTTTCGTTAAAAATTCTTCGCTAATAGAGAAGTATGTGTTGCGCCGACCCCAACTAAATTAGGATAAGGACAGGAGAATGATGATGATATTTGAAAAATCTTCAAAAATACTAAACGCCACTTTAAGATAATGAGATAAGTCAAAAGCGGAGTTGAGGAGATTTAAAAAAAAAAACACGGGATTTTTTTGGGACACACCTACCAGACTTCTAACCAATCACTGCAACTCTTGCTCGTTATTTGTTTTTTGAAGTAAAAAAACTCTTGCTAAATCCAAGTTCTTACAGGTCCGAATTTCCTCATAAGTGTAAAAAAAAAAATCTTTTGAATTGAAACTTTGACTTGACCTAACTTGACTTACCGATAACTTATTTTATATTACAGCTATAAATAATTTAAAAAAAAATGAATATCTTGTTAAAACTGTTACACGAAATGATCCGTTGTGTTCCGTGTGTCCTCTAAAGTTTTCGTGACTGTAACGTTATTTATTGACGTAAAAGAAATGTAAGACATTACGATTCTGTTGTAATTCTAAATTGGTATTAAATAATGACATTATTTAAAACATCAATTATTTTTTAAGTGACTTATTGGATTGGCACCTTTACATGAATGGCAGCATCTCCGTCTTTATCTTTTTTTAAATCTTCACTTTTTCAAAAAAAAAAAAATTGAATTTTTTTCGTTGGTAATGGTTTGGAACAAAATGTTTACTTTGTTGCGGTAAAATAAATTGTATAATATGTTTTGGACGTATACGGTGGATACAATGTTACGAAACAAAGGTTTTTCAAAAAACAAAACAAAGACAACAAAATACAATAAAATGGTATTTGTCCATGTATACATCTTTTTGGCGCTGACTGTACTTGATTGAAGCCTGATAACTTGAGGCTGGTTATAATTATCAATAATTAATGCTTAAGCCTAGATCTTATTTTAATCAAGAAAACATTAGTTTTCAGCAAACACTTCTATCACTTAGATTACCAAACACACTTGTTTGGTTAATCACATCACAAAATTCTGACGAATGATTCTTATCATCAAATTCTCGTAATAATTCTTATCTCTGTAGTAAATAAACAGTAAATGCTGGCTGGTATTACCATCAACATCATTAAAAGTCAACAACATAACTCATTACAGGCTTCGAGCCAGCGTTTTTAACTCATTTACATTGTTGATTAGATAGAAACTGTTCATAATCCAATGAACAACTGTTGGCAAGAAAAGAAGAAAAAAAAATGTACATAAGTACACAAGTCGTTGGTCGATAAATGAGCAGTTTGTTGCAATTCCTTGTATACAAGTAAGTATTAACATAAATTATACTTATGAGGTGATGTTGTTCAGTGCTTTAATTATTGACTTATTACTGCTTCTTATAAGTTTTTAAGTGGCAACCCTGAAAGCTGCAGTGTCAAATAAAGTGTTGCTAGACATCAACTAACTCTGATAATTTGAAAAAATAAAATAGATTGTCTATAAATTTGAAATGTGGACTGTGTTTAATGTAACAATTAAAAATATATACCTACTAAAAGAAATAGCTTTCGTATGGCAGAGGAAATAGCAAATTAGATACGTTAAAAAAAAAAAAAAAATAAAGGAATAATTACAAATCTTGCAATTGAAAAACCAAAACATTTAAAAAGGTATAGTTACTTATATTTTTATAAAGATTTCTTTTGATTCTCGTATTTTTAAGAACGACCGCAGGCTAATCCGTCTCTAATCACTTTAAAATACTTAGGTACCTATTATGTTCCGCTCATTTTTTACCAAGTTTTTTACATTGATTGTTGCTGAGATCAGAGGACAATATAATGAAAGTTCTCGATCGCAGTCTCAATCTGTCAAAAATACCTCTAGTTTCCCTGCATTTTGACAAGTTTTTGACATTTGTGTGTCGCCGAGGTGAGACTGCGACTAGATTTTGAACGTTATAAATTACGAGAATTGGCCTTCTGATTGCAACGAAATTTTGAACGTTCGGGAATTAGCCTTTTGTTTTGTTTTTTTTTTTTAATAAAAAACGAAACAAAAGAAAATCATTTCTCAGCCCGGCCCTAGGCAATTTCGTTGCATTGCCGTGTCATAAATCTATCAAGTAGTAATTGCTTGCCTTATACCGTGTTACGGCAACGAGGTTCCGACTGATTGGTCATGTGTGCCCAAGGACAGGAAGCTCATTTTGAACGACTATTGAATACTAATATCCACCTACATGCAAGACTCTTGTTGGTATAATTATTGCGAAGTATTAGTATGGATGACGTCATCTTTGTGAACGTCATGCTTACAAAAAATGCACTTAGTATTCATTTGTAAGCAAAACGATAGTTAAGGCTCTGGTGTGATTATAGTATTGTTTGCCAATCATTGGCTTTAGCCAAATGCAGAAATAACTTACTTATTGGTTTTTGGATCTTCGTCAATGGCATAACTGAGAACTGGAATCTCTTCTTTTCTGTTATTCTGTTCAAGAATATATCTAAGCATCTATCTATACTAATAATAAAGACGAAAAATTTGTTTTTATGGAGAATTTGTGTGTATCTCTGGACCAACCAGTCAGATTGAAAAAAATATTTTTGGATTTGAGCCCAATTCTTGAGGAAGGCTATAGGCTATTTTACATCAGGCTAGGATACTAAGGAGACGAGAAAAAATAAAAAAGTCATAAAGAACGCTAAGCGAAAACGAGGTAATAGCGCGGGTAAGCGATGCGATGCGACAAACAAGAAATTTCACGCGGGGAGAAGCTAGTTATAATATAATGCCAGTCTATTATTGTCCCACTGCTGGGCAAAGGCCTGAAGGCCAATTCTCGTAATTTAAAACGTTCAAAATCTAGTCGCAGTCTCATCTCGGCGACAAATAAATGTCAAACACTTGTCAAAATGTAGGGAAATTAGAGGTATTTTTGACAGATTGAGACTGAGATCACTGTGAACCATCTTAAAATTACGAGAATTGCCTCTCTAGTCTCATACAGAGAAGGCACGAGCATTGATCACCACAGATTACCTAATAAGGCTCTCTACAAATTCAGCCCCCCATCAAATCTAATCTGGAAAGTTGTTCCACTTTCTCCTCATCTACTAGAGCTTTGAGAAATTATCTTGTACTTGTCGTATGTGCATCTATCGACCCAATTAATCTGTCTAGGGTAAGCTTTCCTGAAAAGGTCCACAGGTAGAAGGGAGTGGCTCTAAAGGTCAAATGTTTCGATCACAGTTAACGCTTCCCTAGTTGTTATATGAGGGCGATAATGCTTTAAATAGCCGCCATGCGCTTGAGTTGAGATAAATCTAGCGCTTGATTGAGTAGCGGGACCAGACACTACGATTTTACTGTAATATATCGATAAATTTTGTGGAAATAAAAGGTCTAAAAGAAGATCTATGTATTTAGTCAGTTTATTAACCTAAAAAAACTTTGACCATTACTAACATAACCATAACTTCTTCTAAATTGTCATTCACGCTAGATTTTGAAGCAAAGGTGATTCAAAATTGCGTTTCAATGTAGACAAATTCAACAGCTATAATTTGTGGTCAAAAGTAGATGCATATTTTAGAACTGCGGGAGTAGTTTAATACCAGATTAAACTGTCAATCGCCTTTTGTGACTCACTCAGAGTCGGCCCAGATGAGGCTTAGAATATAAATGAAAGGCAAATGTGAAAAAGAAATGGCATTCCCATATTATTCAAAACAAAATTATGTTTTATGAAGGACTGGATGGGCTGTTTTATCATTCGTTCTTACTGTGTATTACAAAAACATACTGTAAGGACAAATCTGTGGTCTGAGGTTGGTCGCCTAAAAGTGTTTATTTTGCAAATACATACGTTGACGATTGAGGAGACACGGTAATGGTGACTGTATAATCTATACTAATAATAAAGCGGAAGAGTTTGTTTGAACGTGCTAATCTCTGGAAATATCTACCAGTCGGATTTGAAAATTTTTTTTGCATTAATTGATAGTCCAATTCTTGAGGCTATAGGCTATTTGACATTACGCTATGACCCTGAGGAGCTGAGCAAAAAGAAATTAAACAGTCGGAAATGCATAACGGACAGCCCCCTGTGCAAAGCTTGCATGGAGGCTGATGAAACCATTGCGCATGTGCTCTTTGAGTGCACAGGCGTCACCCAGATCAGGACACAAACCCTCGGGACACCCAGATCGTACACAGATGTTCTCAAAAGACCAGGAGACCTAATCAGCTTCTGGAGGGAGGTGGGCTGGTTGGAATAATCACCAACGGCCGCCATGGCCCTCGCACAATGGTCCACTGAAGGACTAAGTGCGGAAACCAAACCCATAACATAGAACATAGTACAGTCGGAAAGATAAGCGAAAATGAAATATACGATGACGAGGAGTTTTACAAAAATGTGGCTGTTATTTTAGTATAGGTATACCTCCTACACGCGAACCAAGTCGCGGGCATAAGGTAGTAATTATACATGGTTGCTGTTTGTGGGCTTATCAACATTGATTTTAACAAATTAAAAGCCACGCCCTTTACTACTGAAAGTAGCATTGTAGAACATGAACACAGCACTACTTATCTTGCATTGAGGTCGCATGGCATCTGGCAGGGGACTAGCCGATGTAATGTGCGACTGATAAATGGTCATATTTATATGTAGTCATTTGTTTTGATTCCCTTCAAAACAGATGACTATCTGATTTCATATGTTGTCGTATGTAAAATCTAGTGGAAATTAGTTCTAACTAATTTCCACTAGATTTTACATCAGGTTAGGTACCTAGGTACTTCATCCGAACTTCCCGCATTCTATGCGGGAAGTTCGGATGAAGTACCTAGGTACCTATAAATTGCTAAAGTAGTTGTCATGGATTTTATCAATCATTATTTCTGCAGTCTGCAGTTTTAATAACTAATCAACTAGCATGTGTTTACCCAACTCCCAATGCAGGGCAAAGGCCTCCCTCTTCCTTTTCCACATAATTTTGTCATTTTGCTAGTGCCGACTAGCCATTTCGGTAGGAGTCAAGCTCGTCCCACCATCTTCGTCTCGGCCAGCCGCGATGGCGTCGTGGTATTAGTGGGACCCAATTGGTGGTTCTCTTAGCCCATTTGTCATCTGACATGCGGCAGACATGTCCGGCCTAGTCCCACTTAACCTTAGCGGGTAACGTCCGCGATCTTGGTTTTGGAACTCAGTGTTGTGTTCATTACACAATCCAAAATTCGAACCTCCAGAATACTTTTAGTACTTTGCAATATTTATTTCATGTCCGCTATTTATGCTTTAGTATACAGTATAGTTTGTGTGCAATTTTATTGTATTTTCGATATCAACAGTTCCCTATGATCAGTAAAATTCTGCCCTATGATCAGTAAAATTCCTTTTGACACTGCTCAATATCTTTGCTGATCTTAAATTAAATTAACTATAGGCTACGTCTGTGCAAGTAATTATTATTCTCTGAGCAAAGTTTCCTCCATCAATGTTCCAGACATTGTAGAAATGATTCAGTTCTCTTCAAAATTTCACGACAAACTCTTTGACGCCGTTCTTCGAAGGCGGGAATAAATTTACAACTTGATAAGTCTAGGACGCTACTGATGTCGTCATCGCGTCTGCATATTCGCTTCCTAGCCTGAAAAACGGAGAGCACGTGTAAACAGATCACTTTCTGTAGACAAAGAGACAGTAACGGCGTCAAAAGAATGAATTTTCGTAAAGAAAGGCTTCATTCAGGGTTGGTTTTTGAGACGGGACAGTACCTAAGGGTACCTTGACCGTTGTAGCTACAGGAGTAGCTACTGGGAAACGGTCTTAGGAGACTGTCCTTAACTATTCGAGAAATGTTCTGCATCTGCATTCACAATTGAAAAATTGTACTGTTATCAAGAAAATGGCCAATACTCACAAAATCTTTTTTGGTAGCCAATCGATCCTGTTTCTTATAAGGATCAAAAACCTCTATGGGACCAACTGATGTATGACCACTAGAAATTCAGAAATCGTCATTTACAAAACAATTTTATATCATTAATATATAGCCATTGCTCACGTCATGCGATGACACAGGATTTGATTCCATTGTAATAATTTTTATATTAATGTTATGTAAATAATAGTGATAATCATTAGTCATGTCCATTGCTTATTTATTAAGTTTGTGGCTAAAACTTCTTGTGATTGAGTGGACACTATGAGTCTGTGATAGTTTTGAAGGACTAGTTGTGACGTGACGTCATTGTTGAGTCATGGAAAGTCATGTGTTTTGTGATTTTAATTTAATAATAATAATTAATATCGGTATGTTATTGTCCTACTGCAGGGCAAATACCTCAAAGAAAGTTTTTTAATATTCAGGCGTAGACGTAGTTTCTAGTGCATAAGTTAACTATGGGTTTAAATGCCCATAGTTATGCATTAGTTACGTAATAAAATGAATGATGATTAAAAGTTATTTAAAGAAATCGTCACGTAAGTATAAGTTAAAAGCCCCCTTCATGCGACTTTCTTTCTCTGTGTCTCTTTCTATTAAGTATATACGAGTACGAGTGTATGTCTGCATTTAACATCAGTCTGTTCCAATTTGTTTTAATATTTTTCTCGATATAAATATAGAAAAAAATATTATTATTTATTTAAATAACTAAAGTGTTCATCGACTTTTGTCGCTGACAGTGCTTCGCTTGATGCATATTGGTATTTGCCAGTAATTTTGACAGATCAACAACATTCATTGCGTCATTTATGTTGTTGAGCAGACACATTTTTAAGAACATATGAAAACATGGATTAGCCATTTCCTTCAAAATGATTCAAATTGTGACACTATTATGGTGCTGTTCCCTGTTCCTCAGACTAAATGTTGTTATGATTTATCACAGTTAGTGGAAGCTGAATGTAGTCCAACAGCGTTTCAACGAAATCGCTTCATAAAACTATTCATCTTAGTAAATCACTGAAATGGAGTGAAATTATTCTAATTTATGTTGAACATTTGACGTTTACGTCATTTTGTGAATTAAAGAAAACTTTTTTATTATTCCGCTCGCTTTTTGTTTTTCTTTCGTCTGGATTATTATGGAATTTGATGTTAGCAAAAGAAACAGTTTATAATATTTGAAAATATAAGCCTGCCTCGTTGCTCAGTGAATGCAAGCACAGTAGTAGCTGAGCATGAGGTCTTAGTTTCGATTCCTAGGTCGGGCAAAGTGTTCGTCGATAATTCTAATCATGTGCTGAATTCATGGTTTCAGTTTGCACGTCGATCTCCTTGCCACCCTGTATATATCTTTACTATCCAATCCTGTTAGATTATGAAACTATAGAGCTAGAGAACTCAGATATCAATCTAGTATAGACTAAAGTTACTTCTAGTGCCTTGGCCGTAGTTATCTCGTTGCATTTCATGAAATAACTGCGTGGACGAAGCTTCAAAAACTTTATTGTACTGAAACTGTAACAAAAAACATCCAGTAGCCATTTTGCGTAATGCCATAAGTAATTAATCCATGTCAAGTGAGCATTATTTGACATTTGCACTGCACATGCACTGCGATCTCCCCAGCTGATTACCAATTTCAAGAACCGTTTTATTTACTCTTCTTGCGCTTGCGACGTTTGGGGTCTTCCCTTCTAAGAAAACGTTTTGTTTTTGTTTATTAGTGTCGCAATAACCTGAATACTAATGCTTGAGAGTTATTGTTGAGATGAAACTGATTGTGAAATCGTATGAAGTCGAGTGGTCGGCGAAATACGAAAGACGAAAATTTATATGAGACAGTTTTTTTGTAAACTTTGGAGGTATGGACAGTTTCTTAAACGGTTTTAAGTGGATCTGATAAGACGTGATGAAAGATTTTAAAAGTGTAGATACTTAAGATTTCTTTTTGTACATTGACTGGATGCTTATAAGTTTAAGGATCTCGGCACCTTTTTATTTTATCGACTGGGTCATATGGTGGTATTTTTTACGACATAATTATCTGCCAAAGCTAAACATGGGGCTCCCATTGAAGGCTACAATGTACAACTTAACGGCCTATTACTGTGATCACCATGCTTGGAAGGTACCGCATTAAGTTTTTAAGTATCAACAATAATCCGGGCTTAGTTTAAGAGCGGGAAGTAAGTAACCAAAAAGCCTAACTTCAATATTATGATTTTTCATCGGGAGTCATACTTTGCATTTTCCTTTGCTGTGAACCACATTGATGTAGTTCTATTGTCAATATTGAGACCATAATATATCATTACCCTCATCTTCCTGCTAATAAGTATTATAGACGCGAAAGTTTGTGAGGATGGATGTTTGTTACTCTTTTACGCAAAAACGAATGAACGGATTTGGATGAAATTTAGCAAACATATAGTTTATAACCAGGATTAACACGTAGTTTTTATCCCAATATTCCCACGGGATCGAAACTTATGCGGGTGAAACCGTGGGGCGCTGCTTGTCTACCATTACATATAACATCACGCCTGGTTTTCCCCGAAGTTTATGTTCCCTTCGGGAGTTTGTTGCGTCACTTCTTCCCAGCTACAGTACTAGGAGGTGGTGAAAGGCGGGCGTTCTGGGAGACTTTCATGTAATGTTGACGTTCGAAAAGTGTTGATTCTGAGCCTAATTTGAATAAATGACTTTTGAATTTGACTCCCACATTTTTCGCCAGAACTATCAGGGGATCGAGAGGGAGGTTCTGGGAATCAGACCGGAGTAAATCATGTTTTTGTCTCACGTAATAGGGGGCCCCCATCTAATACCATCGTCGCTTATATTCGAATATAAATTCCCAAGTTTTCTTATGCAATATACCTATCATAGCAAAAACAATATTAAATCAAATGACACTTGATTAAAATCACAATGTACATACGTAGCAAAGGCCTGCCGACGGTCACGTAGCCGCAACACACAGACTGACGGACGCCCAGCAAGGAGCTAACTAATGTATCCAATATGGACACTGGACTGCGATTCATGGACAGAATTTTGTATAAATAGAGCTGGGTGCGACTGACAGCGGTTGTACATAGATGTACTAGCCACGCATGACGCAGAAGGAGATTATATTAGCAATGGAGGGCATGGATAGATAGAGTGACATTAAGGACACCGATGATCTCGATTAAAGAAACGGCATTGCTGCTGGCCAAAGTACACAGACGTAATAGGCAAGCATGATGCAAAAGGAAAGATATTAGTAGTGAATGAATGTGGGTTGACAAGGGCAGTGATGATCTAAGTGAAGAAGAACCGGCATTGCTGCCGACCAAAAAAGGAGGTGGTGAGATGAGCTGCAATCCATCCCACCATCTAGGATTGGCACAAGACCGCTAAACCAATCATTCTAGCAGTCATATTGAGTAACCAATTAATTTATCCTAAAAAATATTATACACGAAATGGTATGTAAATACTTTTTAGCGTGATTCTAGATACCATTTTTAATAAGTGACTTTTAATGGTTTAAATTTTCGAACAGCTGCACGTGAAGAATGCCTAATGCAACGAAAACGTGCCTGAATTGTAAATTAAATAACAGTGGTGTCGATTTTATTGTCTTTTTAACTTTTCTGATAGGAAACTTATTTGATGTTGACAGAAAAATATGGTTTATGAGCTAGCTGAACGCTTGCACATAGAGTTCGTGAAAAATAGGTTTGTCTTGAGAGATATTTTACTGAACTTTGGCTTTGCAGACCGTATTTTTATAAATTCAATTTATATTTAATTTTATATATCCCAAAGTAATCCAGATGATTTTCGACTCTTAGTTATTATACCTACTATATTATGTAAAATGATATCCTATCTCCCGCTTGTGAAGATCTAATCCGCTTTCGCAACTCGCTAACTGTGCCACCATTCCTAACACTTAGGTAGGGACACGCCTAGTCCTTACAATAGCGTTTGAATACTAAGTCGAAGTCTTAAGTGATATGTAAATGTACCCTTTGTGCATATAATAATACAGTGTTAATGTCACTTCCTTGTTTGATATGGGTTTTCAAGTTTCTATAATGAGATATATTAGGGGCTTCGTGCATCGGTACTAAATGATAATGAGGTAGTGTGGAAATGAATATAAATATTGGGACTTTGAAACCTGCTTGGTTCTTCGTTTGTTTTTTTCTTCTTTATGAATGTTGTTACTGTCTGTTTCGTTTCTGTGTTTTGAAATTAGAACTTGATTAATTATTTATGGATAGCTGGTTATTTTATGAAGGAATTGTCATGTAGGTTATAAGGTAGAGGTACTCATCTGCAGTATCCATATTCTCTACCTGAGTTCAACACAATTCGTCATATATAACAGCGTCTATTTTCTACTAACAACAAACTATTGCGGTAACAAATCTGTACTGACTAATATACAGGGTGGCAGGGACTTCGACGCGCAAACGATTACCTATGATGACAGCTTAGATTTTAGTTGAACTTCCAACCATGAATAACTTATTAATGATAACAGGTAATTACAAGCATTATGATGAGTTACTTCATTTTATGAGACTCCATCATATAATCCCACTTTCGTATCATGTAACTACAATAATACTTCTTTGTAACGTTTATTCTCACGATTAACATAACAATGGCATATATACCAGATAAATGTCTATATCTGGCAGCAGAACAATGAATGAAGAATCTTATGCATGGAGAAAAAAAAAGGATTTTTATTTCAATGGGTGGTTATTGTTAATGCCCTATCTTTTTGTTAACTCTTTACTGGCTAGGTTTTTATTAATGTTTAACAGAGTAGGTGAAATTAAAAGAGGTTATCGTTAATCGTTGAGCTCCAAAGGTTCTGAGTTGAGTTGCGCGATAATTTACAAATGCGTGCACTGACTGTACAGGTCACTTGATCTCTGTGGTTCTTTCTTCAAAACCCCATTTCACCAATCTACATGGTTTCCACATGATCTGACCAAGGGTATGTCTGGACTTTAAAGATTCACAGTCTCTGAGTTTGTTTTGGCCTTTCTTCTCAGAGTAGTCAGATAGGAAACGCCGACTTTATCTAGTTTTTAGGGTTCCGTACCTCAAAAGGAAAAAACGGAACCCTTATAGGATCACTCGTGTGTCTGTCTGTCTGTCCGTCTGTCACAGCCAATTTGCTCCGAATCTCTCTCTGGACCGATTAAGTTGAAATTTGGTACACATATGAATCTCTGTGACCCAAACACAGACGTGTAACGTAAATAAATGAGTTTTGAAAATGTAAGTAATTTTTGAGGGGTAAATAGACAATTAAAAAAAAAAGTTTCGCGATCTGTACCGTGTGACATATCAAATGAAAGGGCTTATCGTGAGGATCTCAAATATTTTTTTTTCATAATTTTAAAGTAAATTGTATTTAAGTTATTTAAGACAATATACGGAAATTTACCCTTATCTCCGAAACTACTGAGCCTAAAATTTTGAAAAAAAATACAGAAAATAGTTCTATACCTATAGATTACAGGAAAATTAATAAGAAGTCTATGATCTTGAAACAACATGGTAAATCTCTCAATATTGTGCGTACAAACTTACATTTTCAGTTGGAATGTATGGGAGAACATGTTTTTCAACTACTATGTTAAGTTTGTTCTTGGGATAAATTCATTCCAACTACGGAACCCTTCATTGTGCGTGGTCCGACACGTACTTGGCCGGTTTTTTAAATATGATTGGCTTATAAAAGTGTTTGTACAAACCTACTTACAATACAATTATTTATCGTTATATCTATATTCTATAATTATTTATCATTTAGCTTATAATTATATGTTTGTCCTGTTCCATTTTTAATTCCCGACAAAAACAGAGTGGTGTTATATGTTTGACGTGTGTACCTGGGTGTCTGTCTGTGTCATCGTAGCTCCCAAACGGCTGAACCGAATTTGTGTTTTTTTTTAACTTTACTTTGTTATTTATCAAACTATATTTTTGGCCATTTCTTCCTCGTTTCTTATAAGGCTTATGGTACGGAGAAGCCCGTTTTTGGCTTAAGCTATATTCGGTTATTAAACCGAATACACAGTGCATATAAGGCACTGTGTCAGCTAAACCTAAAAGAACTTTACGTTTACCAATAATAGACTAACTTCACTTGAATCATACTTTTACTACAAAGAATTTCATTCCTTAAATATTACAAACATTTAAAAAAAAGCCTTATACATTCTATTACAATATCCACACCCAATAAACTGTAGGTACCTCTATGACCTATATACATAAATAACCCATGATCTATCAACAGTTCACTTTTACCACACGGTAACAAACCAGTCACAATGCTGCTCACACGTATTTGATGACTCCTTCCGCGCGCGTCTACTAACGTACTTCCTGTATACGTTGAACAAACAACTTGGGACTTACTATGGGAAATCGAAACGAGAACACTTATTCGAACGTGAGTTTAGGATTATGTTTGAAGATTCGTATTTGATTGAATCCACTAACTTTAGAAACTGACACACATTATTGGTTTTTGTGACCTTCAAACGACATCCAGAGACCATAAAAAAATCCAACACGACTCTTAGCAACAATAGCTATAAATTCAGTTCGAATGTCTACATGTCTGAACCACTCCAGGTTGCGAACATAAGCATAGCATTGATTGAACGATTAGGAGCGAGCCAGACACAGAGAGGTAAATAGAAGTAAAGATAGAAACAAAAGAATAATAGATTAGGAATTATTTGAAAGATTTATTCTTCGTTCGTCCCTAAGTTTTGTCCCACATTCCAAAAAATTCTTAGTTCGTCCCATATCACTATTGAAGTTGTGTTTCGTCCCAAATTGCAAGTACTTTAAAGGTACAGTCAACAAAAAATTGCATAGTTTTTTTTGTACGTTTCATTTCAAATGGCATAGTTTTTTTGTACGTTTAGTTTCAACGATATTGCACGACATTTTACACCACAGACAATAAACGGGAACAGATTTGGTTGTCAATCACTTATTTTAACGTTTCGTTTCACTATTTATCTGATTTGAGGTTAGAAACCATTTTTATTAATTTCTTGAAAATATTTTGTAGTAAGAGTGGTAGCTTTATAATCAGGGACCCAACCCCTACCAGCTTTCACCCCTTTTACCCCCTTCCTCCTGCCAAACGGTGCTAGATCCGATCCTAATTAACTTATAATTAATCACTAATACTTTAGATAAACATTATGACTTACCTATGACAAACTCAATCAACTCTCAATCACACTATAACCAGGTGACGAATGAGTTGACACTGTGCTGTGCATCACGGGAGCTAGCGTTGAGCCCGTTTTGCTGATAACGGAAAGTAAAGCTATTGGCCACATGAAGTAAAAAAGGACTCAATAAAAATGAGATGGACCTTTTTTACCTGCACTTCTAAACAGATTCCAATGACGTCAGCTATATACGTACAACTTACTCACTAAGAGCGCCTAATGAGTGTTATTATAAAATAACACGAGTAATTTTTTTCTCGCGGAGAAGACAGAGAGGACCTATTGTGATAAATAGTTGGTTGATGTTAAATATTTAATAATACGTAACCCTTTTTTGCCGATTGTACAAAAAAGTAAGTTTAGCATATACAAAAAAAATATGGGCCGTAGAAGGAATATGAAATAGGACGAAGCAAGAATAAAATATTTAAAATTATATTTTGGGACGAAGGAAGCATATTGTTTGGGACGAACCAGGAACTTCTTATGTAGGACAAAACTCAGTGGGCCGAAACAAGAATAAATCATTTGAAATCCGGGTGCGTACAGCAGCGTTTAGGGCGCGTACACATAGAATGTCCGTTTTTACAGAATCTTTTTAACGGAACGGACTGCTGCATATTTTGTCGGTTACTGGATCCGGAATACTGTATTGTGTGTGAACTCGCCCATACAACTACATACGCCATCAAATAACGGACCTGTACAACGGATCGCTGTGTGTACGCGCCCTAAGTTCATACTGTTGCTCCTACAGATAGCATCTCATCAAGTGTATATATCTAAGATTTTCAAGCTATCAAATATTAACCAATAGTAGTGGCTAAGGTCAGCTATATAGGTTATTGCTCTTTTGGGCCAGCAATGTGAACAAGTACATACAACTCGCGCGCAGGGCTCTGAATCACACTAGCTGCAAGTTAGCACCGCTCTAAACGAGGCACAGTTGTGTGCTGATAACTGTAATTATGTATACTAGGTAAATTGCGAAAGTAATATAGTGTGTTGTTGTGTTTTAGATAGGACGTGTGGTGATGTAGGAATTAAATCATCGAAACATGGTAGGAATGGTCCTGTCTGCACAAATATTTGCATTCCACTGCTTGACCAGAGGATTTGGCATCCAATCTTTTAAAAAAAACTATCGTGGGTACCACAAAACTTGCAGAAGAAAAGAAAGCTAAAGCAGTACCAAATGATATGCCAGAGAGCCATATACCATTGACGATAAACGGGCGATATAGCAGTTAGATGAACTGTTCAAGTAAAAGGGAGTTAATAATAAACTAAAAACATTTATTTCAACAAAACCATATAAAGGCACACAAATTGTCAAGGAGTCGGTCAGTTCGTCAGAAAGTTGAAGCTAGTTGCCCATTCTAAAACGTAGAAAAAACTGGCAATAAACTCTTTTAAATCATTATAAAATGAAATTACAAAATCCTGGTTATATAAATAATATATTGTGTAAACTTACTTATTGCAATTCAATTCTAGTGTTTGATATCAACTTTGGAATATATTCATTCTTATAGTCACAATTGACTAATATTCATTATGGTCAGTAATCCAAATAGAAATCCTAAATTGGAATTCGTCCTGCAGTTAACGAAACGACTGAGCACATTATGATATCATCATACAAACTTGGAAGATGGCAGGTAGAGCTGGAGAAAACAAACGACCAGTGGTCCAGATTAGTCCAGGATAGCACTGGAAGTTATAGGGAGAGGCTTGTGCCCAGCGGTGGGATGATATAGGCTAACAGTAACTTCAACAACAAACAGCAACTGCAGCAACAGTACCTGTAACAACAGCAACAGTAACTGTAACAACAGCAACAGTAACTTAGCAAGAGTAAAAGAGAGAAATCTTGACACCTTGCGGAAATAAGCCAGTAAAGAGCTATTTGACACAATGTTGTGTTATGAAGTTTGGCATATGACGACGAAAACTCAGCTAATGCGGATTAAATTCAATCTTATCATCCTAATATGAATATAGATTGAGCATTGTCATCTCTTAGAACTGAAAATAGTTTAATCGAAGTAGGAAACAAGCAATGTCGAATTATTTCACTAATCCCGAAACAAGCTTTTTAAGAAAAGGTATACCAAATACATATATTTATAAGGTCTTTGTTTACGTTGAATTTTTAGTAATTTTTATATCTGACAACACTTAGCATGCTGCTCATCTTTAACATCCATAGACCGCTGTTTATTCCACAAGGTGTGAAAAATGGCTTCCAGAATTGGAATATTATTAAATAACTTATGTTGTTAAAAATATGCTTCATTTGTGGATAAAAACAGATCACTTTCATGTATCTACTCTTATATCCGTTCCTTATAGTATTTTACGAAACCCCATCATCGTTTTTAACAGCAGCTGGTACCTCAACATGTAGTAGGAAAACATATTTTTGCTTTATGCTTTTGATAAATGTTCTAACTTGATTCGCTACAAGACATGTACCTGGATAAGCTCTGCAAAGTTTACAGCTGCTTTGGATCCAGTTCATCCTTCTCTGTCTTTCCATCCTAGTCCAACCAACTCAGAAAAGATCAAAAGACCAAACCTACTGTCTAAGTCCCAAATAAATCAATTTATTTACGTAGTAGTATGCCACCTGATCTAAAGAATGGAAGAAAAAACGTGTCGCGCCGACAACAAGTAACATGGCACAACGGCAGGAAGATAATGAGCAATAATGAGGTAGTATGCTACCCACAGTTAATAAATTTACTATTGGAATATATGTATAAGGAAGTGTCACATAAAAATAATCGTAATGCCACCGGATTTAATGAAGACGGCGCCACTGAATGATCTAATTGTACACGGTGACATCACTAATAAGCATAAAATAGATAATTCACTTATTGAAGAAACACTTCTTTGTGAGTCACGTGATTCTAAAATGAATCAAATACTTTTAAAATATAGCGCACATGGACCTAAATGTATATATGTGACGATATTGAGGAAACCACAAAAATTATCATAAATTCCTTGTATTTTGTTTTAATTTCAGACACGTGTATATAAACATAATTATATTGTAGTGTCCTGTTTAGATGGTATGGATTATATTGTTTGTGTTTATTAGTGGTCAATTATTGTCTTTTTAGCTACATATATATATAATAATTTCCTTAATTTTCTTTGTAGTCCTTTATTGTTATTTGCATCGATTTTGTCACGTGTTCCATTTTGTGAATATGCTTGTATAGGTGTCGGAATCTCAAAATCTGTTTTCTCTGAGTTTTGTGCCTCTATACTTAACAGTAATGTTATCGACTGCAATATTACATAATACAGCATCATGATGTCCTTTCTTATTATTGAATGGGTTCTGGATACTTCAAGGCCTTATATAATCATGTGAATTGGCAAATTCGTCATTAAAACATGAGCCAGTTGCCAAATATTATCAATACTTACCTAATACTTAATTCAAAATGTAGTACTAGTATAAAACGAAAGAAATGAAATATTTAGTAAAAAAAAAGGTAATGTGCTCTCAATTTAAATAAATTGAAAGCACATGATCCTTTTTTCCTCTACCTATACTTTTCCACATTAAATCTGTTGCTAACAGTAAAAATAAACAACTATCTCACAGGGAATAACCCATAGAGAATATATACAATGTTCTCTGGATATAACTATATTATTGTTAAAATGAATTGAAAACAAGTATAAAATGAAGTGTTTTGCCCTAAATAAATGAGGCGCTATGGTTAATTAACTCCCAATAAGTTCTTAAATTAATTAGATATGCTTTTCTATTGTTTATCTATTTTTAATTTTATGAATCAAAATCTGCTTAAAATAGTTTGCTGGAATGTGTTGTGTGTTCCCATGCATAAATCGTCTACTTTCATCAATGATTTTTCTGCCAAAACTAAAGAGCAACTTTAAATATTATCATCATGTTGAACGCCTGATGTATCCTGCTTATGCGTATGATGAATCATTAAAATCGGTTCATTCATTTCGAAAAACAAGGACTTGAAAGTGTGTATGAAATCCCGTACGTCGTAAACGCACTTATACGATGGTCTGCACTTTTCGCAGCAAGATTATTATTACTATGATCTTCGATCATCTTAGTGCCTCGATCACCACTTTTTTTTATCCAAATATAACCAAACGTCTTTATTTTCAAACGATTTCTTTCTGATGATGTTGTTGTTGTTTCTTCTTCTTCATCATGATAATTTCAGATTCTGATTCCTCACAGACTGTTAACTAAACTACTATTTTATTATTCATCAAGTCTTGCTGGATTACTAAGGTACGGAGAGAAGCAATAACTCCATGATCACAATCTCTAGAATATAATAGAATATCGATTTTTAATTTGCGTGAAATATGGTAGGTACGTGAAAGATTTTAAATATAAAAAGTCAGACATATTTTGCTTACTTATTTCAGCATGCAAAAAATACCTTAAAATAAAATTATAAACAAAAATACTTCAATAGATACCTTTGAGATCATGTGGTCGATAAATACTTTTAAAATGAAATTATATAATTATATTTCTAGTGAATTTATATTCGGTAGTCTGCTTATAATTTAAGAATTCATTCACTGACAGCGTAGAACATTATTATAGAGCCATTTCATAAGTTTCATTTTGAAGTAATTTAATGGCTTACTAGATATAGCAACACAAATCATAACCCTGTCATCATTCCTACATTTCATTCTAACAATACCCCACCATTCGTTTGTTAGTAACAATATTTTGACAGATACTATTGTTTGTGTAATCACAGGCGCAGCTAAGTGCTCTTCTATAGCAACACTGAAATTCTCTTCGTTTGTCTTTTTATATCCATTGTTTGTTGCGAGAAAAAATTACGAAGAATCATTTGAACGTGCGTCACTGAGTTACACGTCTACTAATGTTAATCGACATGGTTCTTCATCGTTTCCACTTGGTGTGGTTTCTCTATATTTGATTAAGATTCGTTTGGTGTATCAGTAATAGGTATGTAGTCTTAGTCGCAGCGCAGTCTGGATTTGTGCCCGGTTGATGATAATAGGTAATAGATGGTAATAGGGTCGCCCCTATTACATCGTTATCACCTTTGCCTTACCCTTCGATGAATACAGGCGTGAAGTTATGACACGTTAAATGAAAAAAGTGTTAGTGATTTTTGAGTTAGCCACATAATATTGGTGTAGATTCTGTCGTTCACAAACTAAACTAATTTTTGTAGGCAAGTTTTTAATCACATCTAAACTTGTATGTCAGGCGCTGATTAATTTGACAGGACTAAACTAAAATTTAACTTCTGTCCTTTTCTTAATGAAAGAGAAAGAAAAAGATGCACTGGACTTGAATTTAGTTTAGTTTGTGAACAAGGGAATCGGCACCAATATCACATGTAAAGGGTACTTAAATGTGTGTACTCATGTCATTTATTTGGCAGTGCTACTTACATCTCGAGTACATTTATACTGTCTCTACCATATCATATGACAGTCAGTGAGAAACTCCCAAGTAACAGTACGCAATGGAAGCCAGTTTCTCATCATTCTTAAAAACAAGTTATAAAATATAAATCGCTCGTTTTTTGTTTCAATTGAAACACACTTGAGCCACCATCAGTAGTATCACAGTAAAGTCGACAGCAACTTTTTCACTCACGTCCAATCATTCCTTGAATTAACAATACACGACTAAAATGGTATCCTACAGCGAATCCAATTAAGTGTCATGGTTAATTGACTCTCATTGACTTTATTTCCTGTCTCGTTTCGCAAGTTGCGCGTACGCAGAGTCCGAGAGGGACAGAGCATCAAACTCATGAATGGGAGCTCCATTCGCGTTGACTTGTAAGGTCAATAAGGTGGTTCAACTCTTGATATCATGTTATTAAGGGGTATTAAAATAATGGAAAATGTACCAGGTTGAAAAGTGAAAGGCAGAAAATAATAGGTAACTGATTTACGAGATCATTTACTCGTAATTGTGCTGTTTTTGTACCTGTCATGTAGATATTTGCTTCAGACAAAATACATTGAATTGGATGTTCTTTTCTTTATTAAGCAGAACTGTATTTTCCTCGCCAAATTTTTGTAGTCATACACATAAAAATATAATTAAAAGCTTCAATTTTCATAGCAACTTGAGTAGCCATTACATAAATACCCTTTTTTTTTTTTTTTTTAAGGATGGGAAATCATCCAATTACCCCTCCCGCTCTGGGTGGAGCGGAAGGGAGTGTCAGACTCTTACTGACTAAAACCCATCCGTGTTCCTTCCTTAGCCCTTTATGTTCCGGGGCAGCGGTAACCCTTTCGGACAATCCCGCTGCCCGACAATCCCGCTGCCCTCACATAAATACCCTTAACACCTAATTGAACGCCCGCATCATCAATTCATTCATATTCTTATTTAGTGCGACAAAGACGGCAAATGTCAATTAGAAGAAACAATAAAAGCTTCATTTACTTATTTACTTTATGGTACTATGATAGCAAATAATGAATGAGTTCCTACTCGTAATTTACTTGTCCCCCAGACTGCTTGAAGTCAACGAAATCAGTGCATGCAACTTATTTGCAAGATTTATGCTGTGTCGTGTCCTCTTTTGCATATATTGCATATCCAACGGAGTCAGACTTTGAGGCGATGGAATGGAAAAACAGTATTTTTTAAATCGTACCTTGTAGTACAGGTAGAGAGGTGCTATAAGTGTAGATATATCTGCCAGGTTTACCGTTCTTCTTTGTTTTGACCCTGGTGTAGATGTGCAAGCATCATCAGCTCAATTGGAAACGGTGTCGTCACAATAATATAATATATAGTATGATACTGTGATTACATTGTCATTAGAAAAAGCTACTGTGTTTTTCTAAATTTCCAAAAGGCTTAAGTTATTGGGAGAATTTTGCCCTATGCCCTGTCTTCCCTTTTCCAATAAAAAACAGCTCAAATGCAGCTTAGAAAACTTCGTAGACCGTCAATGCTCTGCGAAGGAGACATCCCGTGCCCGAATTAGGATAACTTTTACTTCAATGCAAAGAAATTATCAGCTGGTGTTGTTGAAAGTTTATTTACACGTAGACAGACTAACCTCGATTGTTTTCAGCTCCAAAATAGCTCTAAAAACAAAGTTAAAGAAACTATTTCGATCACGATACAAATACAATTTGAACAAGTGAAAGTGATTCCTAAGATCACTATGGCAAAGACACACAGACTCGTATCTTCGAGTTTATTGCTTACGATACAACTGATAGAGATGATTTATTCTCTTGATTGTAATTAATGTTTTCCTTGATATGTTAAATATTTCCCGTCTGACATTGTGGTCCTTAGGGACTGTACTTTGTGTATGTTTATTTAGCATTATCTATTAGAGTCACGGTCTGTTCGACGTTAACGGAAACATGTTTTATGTAGTTGTGTTACTTACTTGTGGACGTGTTCTTGCTACACTCGACTAGATTGTTACAGTACTTTACTTCGTAGTTTTTATAAACTTTTTATATACAGTTCTTCGTGATTCTATGTAGAATCATGCTATAAGATTGTGTCCATTCATATTTTATGACATGACATCTCTTTGCTCTTAACAACTTTACTGCAGTCTCATTTTCTGGAACTAATCGTGTTACATACTTTCGAAATGGGAACACCGGTCCTTTAGATACAACAGGATTTGTATTCCAACTGTTCTATCATTTTAGATATTTTAGCTCATGTCATCTGTACAATATAGTTCGTATTTTATCTCTAAACGTAACATTTTATTGCCAAATCCTACAAGACTAATAACCTCATACTCCTACATCTCATTAGCATCCACAGATCAATCAGTACCATTCATAACTTCAACCATAAACAAAACACTACCAAGCAGATTTTGTCTAAGTCTACAATACAGTAAACAAACTCCAACGCAAACTTGACGCTTCGGGTCAAGGATATCTATCTAACCGGTTCCGAAATCGCATCATCTCATTCATGATTTGCGTGAATCATGTCTGTGGGTGTAGCTGTAGACGTGGAAGGAAAGACGTAAGATTTAATGGAAGTATGGAAAAACCCTGATACATTATCATTAAGTTTGGATGGTGATGACAGTGGTGTAATGGTGACTGATGAGTTGATTATGTTAGAAGAAAGAATTCATAAAAGAGATGGACTTTTCTACAGAAGCCTAAAAATGTCACAACCATCAATGTACCTAAATATGGCTTTTGTTAGAAATCTTTGAAGGTAAGGCCTTTTACTGTATAGTCTTAAAGAGTTGGATTCCAAGACCGTAATGTTACAGAATTTAATGACAATAATGATTTTGTTGGGTCAAAAGCACTAAGCCATTGATCTTTAACTAACGAGAGGCTTTGTCTAGTCCTAGAAAAGCTTAACCAAGTCAAGTAATTGATTGCAATTTATTAACTAAGCTTATGGATTGCTCGACAAATACCTCTCCTTAGCTTATGGAGCTCTTTAGCTCCTTACCTACTTGAGTAATTAAGTGAATAAACGTACACATAGAGACTTAAAAAAAAAAATCTTTAATGGATTTTAATTCGATTGCAGAGTTAAGGTGAACGGCAGATTTCGTACAGGATACTTTTTTTGTTGTTCTGTTATAGAATTTGTACCACTTATTAAGGCAACTAAACCATTAATTTTCATGTAAGTGTACTATTTTTAGAACTTTGGATTAATTAATAATATGAATAAAAAGATTTTAATAAATAAACGTAATAGAATCCTAAACTAAACGCAGTTATCTTTTTAGAAGTTGCCATATGTAAAATAACACAAATATCGAAATGATAACTAATTATTTAGAAATGGAAATAACATTAAATATAAATAAACACTTATACAATAAACGGATGAATGCATAATTGTTGCACATAATCATATTATTTAACGATTTTATGATAGGAATGATTTTCGACAAAAATATTTTTTTGTTCATATGGCAATTATTTTATTGACAGGAAAAGAAAATCATTCTGTCTTTCAGTTCACTTCCGATATATTACTTTACTCTATGGTTCACTTCTTTGCTGTTGTTTTGGATTGTGGTTTGTGACTGCATCTGAGCAATTTATTATTATGCCGCCATTACGTGACACGACAGCGTCAATACTCAATTGTCAATCACGCACACAAGTCTATGACCTCTGAGTATCAATTTACATTGGTACACTTCTCACTCTATTAAAAAGTACTCTGTGGGTACACTAGTACATAACCTTAAAAAACAAAACTGGTTATAACTTTTACGTCCCAAGTTCTAAAAATCTAAGAATTTAAAAAGGGCTTGTTTATCATATTATCTACCAATTAAAACAAAAAGTGTTCCAAAACACGAACTTTTATTAGCTGTACGAAATTCCCATACAAGCCTGCCGTTCTCCTTTTGCTTGCTATGATAGAACAGTGTTTTATTTTATTTTTTTAATGACCAATCTGGTATAAATATATTCAAACATTCCTCTCTAATCTTTTTCAAGGAAATAAAAAAGTGACGATCAGCGCGGCAGCGGTTTCTTATCCTGACGTCATTGCTAGGAGAGGCGTTGCCCCAATCAGTGAGTCAGTCACAAGAAACCTACGGCCAATAGGTCAGTTTCGAATACCAATATCCGGGTTCCTTTTAGAATTCGAAGTGGTACCAAGGTCAACATATGACTAAAACTGTAAATCTTGATATATTAGAGCTGAGTTTTTGTTAAAATTTTGTCAAACAAAACTTTGTCTTAACGTTAACATCCTCTGCTGAACGTGTATGGACAATGGTGATAATATTACGAAATGGTTGTGATCATCACGTCAGAGATATTCATGATGCGATATGGAGTTATAAGTAGGCAGAAGAATATTGATCTATCCAGCTTTGTCATAGTCCATAGATACACCTATTGTGGTTTAAATAAATAAATAATAAATAAAATTTGTGAAGTTAATGATCTAATGAAATTGGGACAACTAGATAATAATTTGATAATTTTTCTTAATGATTTTGAATGAATTTGTATAAATAATTATGATTGTAACAAACTAAGCTACCTACCATAGTTTTTTTTTTATAAATTTGTTTTAGGGTCCTTTCATACTTCATTTGTTAGGTACTATTATTTACTGTTTTAAAACCAAGACTGAAATTCTTCTTAGACACAGTTAGCTTGAGGTAAATATTTTTTCGATGCACGTGTTTTTTACTTTTTACTCATACTCGTACTACTATTAGTCAGAGAGTACGTGATAGTAGTAGTTTATGCAATTATGTTGTAAATAGGTTATGTTTACTTTAAACTGCTTACTAAAAGCATTTTGCACGTTGGTTGAGAGATAAAGTTGAGTCAGTTTCATTTAGTCAATCAATCAACTCAGTTCATTAATAATAATAATAATAATATAATAAATCGTTTAGTTCGACCAACACAGGATCATAGTAAGCACACAAATAAAAAAAAAATGTTAAATAAGAAATAAAAAATAAATAAAATAAAAAACACATACTATTAAAAAGAGAGACCATAAATAAACATAATATTACCTACATACTTTGATTGCTCAGTATGTGAACCATACAGCAATGGTTCAAGTACTGGCAATCATTAGTCTTGAAGGATGAATTTGACAAAAGGTATTTTTATAAATTCTTTGGTCCTTATGGGACATAATTATCTCAGATGTTATGGAGGATTCTCTAGCAACTTTTCTGTGGCTTAACTAAGAGGTCTTTCATAATGTTAAAAATACATCAGTACTTCCTCTATCTAAGCATAAGCATAATTATCCTATAAGTAAAAACCATATTACCTACGGCATACCGCATAATCAACCTGTAATGTTCACACTTGCCTGTGTCCTCTGTGAGAGGGAGTGGTCCGTGCTCGACCACGCGAGCCCAGTGCGGGTTGGTGGATGTAACATTTATCTTCGCATTTTTTGTTCTAGTCTAGGACGGTTTCCTCACGATGTTTTCCTTCACCGCTTTTATCTCCGAAAAAGTCTTGAATGTCGAAATAAGTAGTGTTACTTCGATTTCTCTTAATAATAATTATAGTCACAACGTAATCAGGTGGAATTACTAAGCACATTTCTACAAATCGGTAACCAACGAGACGGATTTACAGTATGTCATAAACCAATATACATAGACACTTGACTGTGGTGTTGCTTACAACGCAAAAAAGTGAAGATCAGCTCATTAAAATGTAGTTCCTATGTTCGCCGTAGCTCAAGATTGATTGGTCCTTCGTCATTGATTACGAAACGTTTTTGCTAACGATACTTACATTACAATCTAATTGTATTATTCATAATACATTTAAAATCGTTTGTAATGGACGGTATTATGCAATATGGCATTTCCTGATGTATTTTTGATGTTTAAATGTCAGGAGACCAATTTGTTAAGACTCTTTGAGCAGTAAAAGATGATCATTATCGTCTAATTGTGTGGCCTACACAATTAGACGTGTGAAATACTCTTAGAAAGTATGGCATGGACGTATTACGTAAGAAACGGTCTATTGTTAGTCACTCAATCATCATAAGTTTATGAGGTCAACTAAGCAGAAATTTTGCTAATATAATGTGCCAGTAGATGTAGGTAGATTTAACTAAACATGGGTTTCCCAGTCTAGAGAGGGAATTGAATGTTGCCAGTATCACCAGATGGCATTGCTGTATGACAAACAGCAACGCCTGTCCGCCAATAACAACATAAAGCACATAAACAGTGTATGTTAAGTCTGACCTGGGACCGCAGCACTCTTTTCTTACTAGAAGTTGTCGTTGTGTTGTAGAAGTAGTGTGGTTTGTTTAAAAAAGACCAGTAGGATACCTACATAGTTACCTACCTATTTTAAAATTGTCCTTTGAACCGTTAATCCGCCTCTGCATAAATTATAATTTTATCCAATAACCGCTTTGCCAAATATACTTTTAACTTTTCTTAACTCATTAAGATCGCAAGTGAGATCTTGGGGCCTAAAAAGGCCACTTTGGCAGAATCATAAAACAATTCATATCACGCAATTTCATCTGTATGATAGTTTTGTATGGAGATTCGTAAAATGCTACAGGTACACCTCTGCCTAACCCTTCAAGGATATATAGGTGTGAAACTGTCAAACAGATGAATTGCGTGATATGAATTGTTTTATGAATCTGCCAAAGTGGCCTTTTTAGCCCCCCTTATCTAAATCTCTAACGTTACAACTGAGAATCAACGCCATCTATCGCTCATAACCTCAACAGACCCGCAGAGGTGTCAAGAACTCAAGATACAACGACAGGCATAACTCAGATGATTGATACTCAATAGACTGTGACTTAGCAACCGTATATGTGAAAATAAATAATGTTACTGATGATCTCGTGTTGCAGCAGATTACTGATTCGTTATTAGGTATGTAATTAGCCATCCAAACACGTTGAATAGATGAAGAGTTACGATCATACTTACTAGATAAACTACCAAATTATTTGGGAGAAAACAAGTTAATAACAACTGAAAAAATATGCAATCGTGAAGAGAAAAACACGATGAACAACGATGCACAACTACAAAATCAGCCAATAATGTTTCCACTGCTGGGACACAAGTCTCCTGTCTCCCCTGTTGGTGAGCGGAAGTGGGCCGTAATCCACCATGCAGGCCCAGTGCAGGTTGGTAGATTTCATTGTCTTCGAATTTTTGGTTTGAGGATATGCTGGTTTCCTCAATACGATGCTTTCCTTCACCGTTTTGACCACAATGGTGATGAAATAATGTAGGTACATAAACCTGGTTAGAACCCTCAAGATACACGAAAAAAAAAAAGATCACGACCATTACCACTGGGCCACCACCGCTTCAACTGCACAACTAATCAGCTTAATTTAACATTACTTTTTATGGTTATACTGAAATTCAGGAAAGCAAGATTGAATAATTATAATTTTGCTGGAAAAGCAGTTGCTTTGAAATCTTCAACAATGTCATGTAGTAATTTTTTTATTATTTTGGTTGATACCTACGCTGTACAACCAAATAGACATCAATATGAAAGACTAGGGATTATCCATTCAAGTAGTGCTAACAGCAGTAGCAATAAGTAAACACAGTATACTGGTGTTAACTGGCTCTCCATTAATTCCCATGTGGCGCCATCGCGGCAGGATATGCAACAAGGAACACTGTGCAAGCTGTAACACGATCGTGAAAGGAAATCATTGTATTTCACCAACAATTAGCATCCAGTATTAATGGATAGGAATGCTCTTGTCTGTTGCGAATTTTATACAATCAGTGCATGGAGGTCTGTAGCGCTATTCTGTCAAGTTGAGATGCCTTCAAATCTTACTCAAGTGATTTTATGCAAGTCGAAAGCGAACTCATTTGTTTTTAAATCAGCTCGGATTCACATCACACCTCGACACAATTCGAATTTCGAAGTGATGTTTTAAAGTTACTATGGATACCTTCTGCACTATGTATTTATATCTGAACAGACAGCTGTGCTGCTGGGGAGTTTGTGGCGCTACTTTTTCTTCCCAGCAAAAGCACTAGGTAGTGGTGAAGGGTGGGCGTTTTGGGGGACTGTCTGTAATTTTGACGTTCAAAAATGGCTGATTCTCAGCCTAATCTGAATAAATGACTATGGATATTTTTCTGCATCAACTTCCTATTATTTAAAAGTATACGTATGAGAAATTTTTACGAAAAATTTAAACACGTACCTATTTATTAAAATTGCATGCCATGAGAGAGGATGTATGGATGTTGAGGATTGGCTAGCTAACTATAACCTCCAATTCTAATCTGCTAGAACCAAAGAAAATCTTAACAATAAACATGTCTCTGACTCTGTCTAACATAATTCTTTCCTTGTTCACAGTGGATAACGCCAGAAGAATGTGCAGTATACAGCAGAGACCAGAGGCCGCCTCTAGTCATCCCTCGAATCACACAGTTCAGGGCTCCTCGACCAAGAGCACACCCTACTGGACATGGATATCATGAGGTAAGGATCGGATAAAGTTGTCACGTCATGTGCGTCATCCATCAATCCTGTAAGGACTAACAACACTACTTTTATAGGTGCAACGTTTTTTGACTAACTAACTGAGGCCACTAATGGATTGGCATGGCATTATTTGGTTGGTCAGAAAACTTAAAAAGGCCTATCCAGGTGGTCCTCGGCAACAAATTCAGTTTGTGACGGAAGTCGTTGCTGAGGCTCGTAACAAATACACCACCAAAAAAATTCGATTAAGTAGTAATTCTCAGTAGTCCTTTCTCGTCAACAACTCCATTTCTTTATTTATTAATTATTTTAGCCTTATGTTATGTTGTCCCACTGCAGGGCAAAACCCTCCCTGTCTCCTTACGACTCCTCTCTGTCTTGAGCTAGTGTGGACCAATCAATATCTGTAGGCGTTATTTCTTTAAAAAAGGGAAAATAATTAAAACGAAACTGAAGACGCCTACCCCTATAAGGACATACATGTTAACATGTACCTACAGATCTATCAACTCCTTCAAAAATATGAGTAACGAAGATGTGCGCGTTGCAAGATGTATATTAATTGTATGTATATTGTGATGTTGTGTATTATGATGTGGAAGCAAAAGAAATGTGTAAGAAGTAAGAACATAACACATTACGATCTCAAGTAGATTTTCTGCTTACTGCCATGTATGTTCCGAGTGCACAAATGTCATGCTGATTAAAAAAGAATGCATAATGCAAAGCAAAACGTCCCCCCTTCCTTAACGTTGCAACACGACCACAACGAGGTATATTTAGCTAATATCCAAAGAGATAAGAGCTGCTGATAACGATATGTCTACATACGTTGCATTCCTTATTCACTTGTGCAACTACAGTTAAATATTAAATAACCATGATTTATGAGTAGGTACCTTGAGCTTCAGTACCTAATTCTGTAGAGCACCAACTAAACAAAAAAAAAATTGAACTTTCTTGTCTTTAACCTGCACAGAGAGCCATGTAGCGTTCTATACTTGGCTTAGGTTAATAGACCGAGTTTCCAACGTTGAGATACGAAGACGTACGAAGTTCGATATCGGAACACGTAATATGGAACTCACATGGAGTTGGGCAGGCCACCTGACAAAGCGTAGTGATGACAAGTAGAGTAAGGCTGCGACAGAGAGGCGTTCAAGGACTGGACGACGAGATGTCGGTCGTCCGGCGGCGAGATGGGCAGACGACAATGGTGCCATCGCGGGCATAACCTGGATGAGGCTGGCACTGGAGCGTGGGGATTGGGAAAAGAAAAGAGAGGCCTTTGCCCAGCAGTGGGTGAAGTCGGGCTGTGGATGATGATAAAGCAAATTGCTAATCCATTGCTTCATAAGTTCGAAAGATTTGTCTGTTCAACACGTAAATAACACAATGAATGTTGTTGAACTGTCAAAATGAAACCGATTCCGATTATGTGTTACGTAATTGCCCCACAGATCAGTAAATTCACAGTTCTGTAAGCTTTCATTTACTGAATTACTGTGATGACAATCAATCAACAGTTGCCACTCTATAAAGCTGATGAGATCACGCAGAGTCGCAGTACAGTTGACGCATAGCACACGCATAAAATGGCTCCTCAACAAATGACTGATATTAAACAAACTAGAGGGCGTTATAACTGTTTTATTCACCAGGATACTCCTAACAAAATAGAGTGACGAGTTAGGTCTATTTTCCTTGTCCAGCATACACAAGCAAACAAATAAAAGCGGGCCCTGAGTCAGCGCGGACCACAGGACCATAGGTCTGTGTTAATTTGTCCGATTACTGCTTGTCGTGCTGTTAATTTATGCGCAAGCGCACACATTGTGTTGTTCACCCGTTCTAATATGGCGGCGGGGCAGAATGTAGGGAATAACCGTAGGACCAGTTTGGAAAGACCATTGTCCTCACGTTTCCAAATCGTTGAGTGCTATTTTATTATTCAACTTTTGGAAAGCTTAAAAGCTTCCAAAGCCTGAAGCCAATATTTGTATATGTCTCAGATAGGTTGTATCTTATTTAATTAATATTATTATTTAAGCACGTTAAGCCGTTGGTCCCGGTTTTCATTCGTGGATCTTTGATAATCGTTACGGCTAGTCAGAAGCCCGAAAGTCTGACAACCAGTCTTATCAAAGGGTTTCGTATTACCCAGTAACTGGGTTGTGGAGGTCAGATAGGCAGTCGCTCCATGTAAAATACTGGTATTCAGCTGCATCCAGTTAGACTGGAAGCCGACCCCAAGTCCCCAACATAGTTGGGAAAAGGCTAGGCAGATGATGATAAGGTTGTATCTTATTTATTTTTTATTTTAACTTTTTATTAATTACAGTATTTTGTTGAAAGCTTTACAGCTCTGGTGTAGCTTCTGGGCTATCGACCAATAAGCTTTTCGCAAGTAAAATGAAAGTGCTAGGGTCGTTCTCTAAAAACTTGCAAGATCCCTTTATGGAAGTCCCTTATCTACTTCAAAGTAAGTGTTTAATTCACTCTCTTATCTTACCAGAGATATCATTTACCATTATATTTCAGACTGCAAAACCTACATTTTCTAGGCCTTGTCGGATCTATATTTCTGTAATTCATCTGTCCTCTGTAATAAAATAACATGCCGTCGTGTTCTTGTCCAATGGCGTGCATCCGGCGCGCCCTTCATGTCAATGTATCGATTCAATGCGAGCGATTCATTCGCGAAATTCAAATTTCAAATGAATTTCAGCTTTCAATGAAAACAGACGTCAATGCTGATTTTATTTCACATTTTATACTCAAGCTGGGAATTGGTTTCATGTGTATGAATGTGGCTTGGGAAACTTTGGAAGGATACTAAACATTCAACATTTTTTAAGCTTAAACCACAAGACAAAGAGATTCATAAAAAAAGTACGATACTAGCCTATTACTGACAACAAAGAGGGCAAAGACGTCTTCCCATACAAAGAAGGCATGAGCATGATCAGAGAAGGCATTCCATGGTGACCAACAACACGCTTGCTCAAGACGGGTTGGCGATTTCGACTCATATTAATTATAAGTCCAGTTTTTCTTACGATGTTTCGCAAAACATTCTTGTTACGGGAGATTCGGCTGTCTGCTGATGCAATCTTACCCCTAATTTCCATCACCTTTGTCTCCGTGGTAGGAATCCACTGCATTTTTTCACAGTTCATTTTTTATTTTCGCTATAAAACAGTTTCTTCTGATGCTGACGACTATGTGGAACAAAACAACTTATTGCAACGGGTTATCGTAAAGAACTGAATTGTTTTCTTTTGTTCTGCGCTTTTATACCCTTCTGACCTCGCTAGCTACTTGATAAGGGCTAATGATATTCCCTATGCTGCTCATTATCTATCACGTAAGCGGTTTAGTGGTTTTTCTCTAAATATGACAAACACCTAGAGGAACTTTCATTCAATTTAACAAACAGTTAGCAAAAATTTTTAACTAAAGAAGTATTTTAAATGTTAAATAAAATAATGCCTAATGTAAGAATATCGCTGTTTCTACTGGCATCTATAAAAGAGGATTATTGGCCTACTGGTGGCCACAATACGGCTCGAAGGACCATGTAAAGGGATAGCAGACTCCTTTGCTGTATTTAGACTTAATCAAACTTCTGTCGTTTGTTCGAAATCTTGTTTTCAAAAAATTCTGGAAACGCGACTTGAAACAATAGAATCAATCAATCAATCAGGCAATAGAGAAATGTACGCAAAAGATCTATCCAGTTAACGTTATAAAACTGCTGAACTGAAGGCCAATTCTCGTAATTTAAAACGTTCTAAATCTAGTCGCAGTCTAACCTCGACGACAAACAAATGCCAAAAATTTTGGGAAATTAGAGATATTTTTGACAGATTGAGACAGAGTCAGAAGTTGTAATCAAAACCAAGTACATTATAACAAATGCCCGTATCGTAGTCACTCGTATAGTATTCTTAAACGGTACTAATGCAATAGACTGAAATGCCATTAAGCATAATAATGAGACTAGAGACGTTTAATATTGTAACCAAAGGTCTTACGTTAGAAAAAGTTAGGCGTATTGGTACAGATTACAAGGCAGATTTTATTTTTGTGTATTATTTTCAAAGAAAAGACTTCTTCAAAAAAAATATCTTTCATCGAATAAAACTCAAAATTTTGAGGGTAGGTAAGCTATCATATTTTATGTAATTATAATCAAGGGAATTCAGGCAACTAAAGAAATAACGAAATATTATTTCACTGACCCGTTCATTTATTTGTTAATTTATAAAAAAATGAAAGACTACTTTTATTTTGGTGGTCATTCGATTCAACTAACATAGCATAGCTGTTTTGAACTTTATTTGTTGCCGCGATGCGCTGTTGTCAATTACCTACCGCGCGTTAACTAGTAAAAGGTTACATGCTCTGTGTTAACTAGTTGTTGAAAGATATAACATTGAATGCTATTGCTACTTTCACGGTTCGCAAACTTTTTAGTGGCATAAAAGTTTTTCTAAATCCGATAGAGAACCTAAGCTTCTTTTCTTATCATTTAGTAGACAAAGCAACGTTTAATTTATATGATTGCTGATTACAAATTTCCACGCGTAACTAATAGCTCTTACAATATTTTTCTTTAAGTCTTGAAGACTCAAAGCCATTAGGCTCTGTCCGACATAGAATTGCCAAATTAACTGCAGCCAATGCCATCGTAAAGTAAGAAATGATTAACGACCATATTAACCGAGTGAAGGGCTAAGTGGCTGGCAAAATGCCCTGTCAAATCCACAATAAATCTTGCACTGATGCACCTTTCGATCGATGTTAGCACTGCGTGTAATGCTTGGCACACACGTGCTCTGCATCAGTTATGTTTACTCGTAATCTTGAAGGTTTGTTTAATAACAAAGGTGTAAAAACGTCATTAGTCCCTATAAACACAATTTGCATACTGAGCTTTAACGAATTTCTGCAGTTTTGGAAGCAGATTCAAATTTACGTCATTGTGGACAAGTTGTCTACGGAAATCTATATAATTTTTTTTTTGTTTGTTTGAAGGCTAATCTCTGGAACTGCCAGTCGATTTTTTTTTGCATTTGGTAGCCCAATTCTTGAGGAAGGCTATAGGCCACTTAAAATCACGCTAGGACCCTTAGGAACCGAGCAAAATAAAATAAAAGTCAGAAAGAACGCTAAGCGATAACGAAGTGGTAGCGCGGACAGGCTAGGCGATGCGATGCGACGGCGTGGGTCGGGGGAACAAGAAAACTCACGCGGACGAAGTCGTGGGCAGATACTAGACTATAATAAAATCGTCGACATAATGTAGAAATATGGTTGCAACGAGAACACAAACTAACAGATTTAACTGGGCTATTTCCTTATGCACAAGTATAGGTATGGTGGGATGATTGAAATCTCAGGTTACGCTAGTACCAGTGTAGTTAATATGCAGACGTTCATCGCCATTGGACATGTGACAGGGTCATCGTACGATACAAATGACGCGTACATGGAATGAAATACGGTTGTATTTACATTTACAATTAGAACGCTAGTCCGAGCCGAAGCTGCTAATGTCATCATTACAATTGCTCTACCTATATCTTCTGTCATCTGAGGGTCAATTCTCATAATTTTAAGAACGTTCACAGTCCGATCTCCGTCTCAATCTGTCAAAAATTAGCTCTAGTTTCCCTACATTTTTGACAAGTTTTTGACATTGATTGTCGCTGAGATGAGATTGCGATTAGATTTTGAACGTTTTTAATTACGGGAATTGGCCTTCTCGTCTTATTTGGAATAAATTTGACTAACTGTTACACAGCTAGGCTTTTGTTCTACGACAGTTCTCATTGGTACTGACTAGTGTGGCTGCAGACAACACAATTATAATCAGTACAGAGTAATAAAGCATGATAACAATACACTTCCTAACATCGAATTGACGACCGGCCGGAGATAAGAGGGCACTAGTGATGCGACATTCATTGTTCCGTTCGCCGGAACTTGGCCGTAAATGTGGACTATATACAGGATGAAATTGAAAAAAAAAAACAGCTGTTCCCTACATTTTGACGAGTTAATGAGAACATAAATGAAGGAAACAGCTGATTTTTTTTTCGCGATTTCTGGTTTGGTCCCATAGTAAAAGTTGTTCATAATGATGAGTTGATCGATTTGTCGCATGTATTCAATTTCATCCGGTATATTTGGTTTGAGATTATAAAGGTTGATTTGAAAGGAATATAGTTATTATTTCTCATGATTTTGATACTTTTGGTTTGCTTACAGTGCTTTGACAGTTCTGCCAGTCTTGCTATTTGTTTTGTGTGTGTGTGTTTCTTTCATACACATTTTCCTTATTTTACATGTTAAATTTAAAAAATAATATAAAGTTCATTTTGTTGATATTTTATTTACTTCATTTACTTCATTTACTACAACTGATACTCATTTGAAACACTCATTTATATACGTAAAACGCTAGCCAGTTAATTACTTTTCGTTTTCCTTATTTTATTCCCTTTCGTTGTTAATGTAGCAAGCAGTCTGCTTTGTGCTTGTAGCAAATGAACTAACATGACATGTTTATGGAAAAATCTATTAACATTTAAATTACTCGCAGACCCCGCAAACATTGTTTTGCAAAAAAAAAATAATAATACCTATTCTCAGACCTACCAAATACAAACAAATAAAAACCATAAAAATCGGTGAAACCGTTTCGGAATAGTTCGATAACAAACACCGTGACATGAGATTTTTACATATTAGAAGATACAAGATGAATTCACGATTTACCTACTTCCATGATTCTATCTGATTTTCTTGTGTGTAAATACGTAGCGATATTTACCATGGCAACGAATTTATAAATTCAATGTATTAGTATTAAATACTTTGCTATTTGTCAAAGTATTAAAACATTTATCATTAAGGAAACAAGTAATTGATTACGGGTTTCCTTGTTGACGAACTGATCCACCTTGTAATACATCATTGGCATTTCAAAGCTAGTGTGTGGCAGCCATTAGAAATGTATCGACACATTTGCAGAAAAGTATCGACAAAAACCATCGACGTGCGCCCATCACAAAATAATATCGTTACAATGACACAACTGCAGTCAGTGTGTCACCCGCTCTACGAACAAGACGAATTTATTGTCGTTTTCCTTTAAATATTACCTTATTTTATACATTTATATATATACGTTTAGTTGGACACTGATAATATAACAAATATGTGGGCTATTGGTGTAGTGTGAAGTTATAAGTTAAACAGTTTTTCAGAGTTTTATTATGTTCAAACTGAAAAGAGGAAAGACATGGTTCCGAGAGGTAAATAGTTTAATATTTTTTGTTCATATTGTAAACTGTTTTATAGGAGTGGCTACAGCGTAGCTACACGGTCAAGCAAAGTAGCTGCGGTTACGTACAGGATGGGTGACCTCTCCTCCCAATTGTGCTTGAAGAGTCTCATTTAGTATCTATGATAGTCTGATAAGCAGTTAGACCTGTAGGTATACCCATTGATACCACAACTATATCCCACCCTACTATACGGAACCTCTGGACAAAAGGCACTCGGTCCGTATACCGCTCGTCTGATTAGACTAAAAACCATCCCTATGATTCCCTTTAAAAGATTCAAAACATAGACATCAGTGTCGTCACATCATTATGCCTTCTGAACTTCACTTCTCTTGTATCCGTACGAACTTGACTACAGCCAATTCCATGGCATGGTTATAGCAAGTACCAACCAGCCAGTATGGTGGTAGCGGGGCTTGACTGCTCAAGGCTCTTGCTGTACCGCTTTTGACAACATTTCCCAATGAATTGAAGTTTCAATAAGGTTGAAACTTCTACTACCACTACTACTACTTCTTCTTCTTCTTTTTTCTTCTACTATCTCAAAGACAAATAGACCTTGTAGTTTTCTACGTGCAAGTGTCATTCAAACTTAGGGCAGTAAACCTATTTTATGGCGGACTGTACCCAGAGTACCGAACCGCCACTAGTGCAGGCTATGCACCACACATAACATATTACAAAGTAAATAAGAACGAAGTATCTAGCGTCCAAACAGCAGTTCAATACATCACCATATAAAGAGGTCACGAATTTGATGGGTAACCGTGATTCATTGTTACTAAACTATGTGTCACTAACAACAAAATATTGTAACAAATAACTGTCGTGTAACGTGTTACTCCGTCATCATCGCGAAGTCATTACTTTTAACATAATATTCGTAATTATGTACAATCAATCTGCATAACCTTTTCCCAACTAAGTTGGGGTCGGCTTCCAGTCTAACCGGATGCAGCTAAATACCAGTATTTTACATGGAGCGACTGCCTATCTGACCTCCACAGCCTAGTTACTGGGTAACACGATACCCCTTGGTAAGACTGGTTATTAGACTTTGTAACGACTGTCAAAGATCTACGAATGACAGCCGGGACCAAAGGCTTAACGTGCTTTTCGAAGCACGGAGGAGTCTCGGTAAGTAATGGATGATCACCCATTCACGTACTGACCAAAAAGTTTATTTAAAATAGGCACATAAATGGTACTTGATTTGACCGTGGCAATCTTAGCTCAGTCTTCGATCGACCAGTGCGGCTGTTATTATTTTGCCACATAATTATTTACCTACTTACGAAAATAATCACAAGAATCAATTAACTGGCGTTGATAAGAGCGCAATGATTCATAGTCTGTCAGCTGTCTCGTTTATAATTTTGCAGTCGAACTGTGTCTGTCACACTACACTTAACGTCACTACACTTAAGTTTGAAGCAAATCAAACAAGCCAAGCAATAAGAGTTGAGGAAGACTAAAAAAAACGATGGATGGATTGTGCAAAAGACGATATGGCTAGAAAAGGGGTGACTACCGAGATGACGGCTAATAGAGAAGTATGGAAGGAAAAGACATGTTGCGTCGACCCCAGATAAATTGGTATATAGGTAAGGACAGGAGAATGATGAAGTTTGAAGCAAACCAAGTCAAATAAGTAATTGAAGATATAGTGCTCTCCGAGGCACGGAGGAGCTTTGGTATGTAAAGATGGTCACCCATCTACGAACCAGCCCCAGCAAGCGTGGCTTAACCTAAACGATCGACCCGTGTGACTGTTATTACTTAACCACAAGCCCCTTAGTACCTCTGTCTGGCCTAACCATTAATACACTAACCAATATTTCCCACACTGTTTCGGGAGTCAACGATTCGGAAATACTGATTAGTTATACGGATATCAGACACTTCCTGTATAACACTATCATTCACTCGCATTTAATTTGGCTGGAAACGTATCCGACTCGAAGGACCAGTGTAAACACATGCTGATAAAATTTCCGCGTGGCTCCCGGTGAAGCTTTTCGTAATCATTTATAACCTAACTGTAGTGTCTGTTAGTTTCTTTAGTAGGGCTGTTATCACGGTTTAAACACAGGAGTCACAGGCTCACTATCACATTCGTGTCCTAGTCCTGCTGTGTTCCCGTGACCGTGCTACAGTATGACGTCGACTGATAAGCGCATGCAACTTCCAACTTAGTCCCGACGGGCGTCACGTAATGACGCACGGTCTTAAGTTTGGCGAACGAAATCTATAACGTAATATTACTAAGTGCTCTAACGTAATAAGGCAGGATATATTATATGCCAGTTCGGTAGAAAGAAAGAAAGAAATTACGTTTATTTGCAGTAAGACATGATCACATGAAGCTAAAAAAAATCACAAACACAAAAAGAACAGGTTATTGGGAAATATGCGCCAAATCCACGCAAAACCGTCATTGCTCAGCATAGTGGCTGTCACCCTATGTGAGACAGAGCCACAGCCCGCGGTACCAAACCTATTCCTATCACTTAAATGATAAACAGATAAACTCCCAAAGACTCAACCCAGAGTTGAGTTCCGTTAATCACATTCTGTCCTCTTTAGGGAGTTATGTGGCGACAGGAAGCTTTTCAGAGCGTTTTATAGCAGTATTTGGGAGAACAGTTACGAAATCCCGATCATTAGACGCATCATCATCGTAATCAGCACCAGCTTACAGTAGTCTGCTGCTAGACGTAGGCCTCTCCTATTGCACGCTGTTCAACTCGATTTTCGGCAACTCTCATCCAGCTGCCACCAGGCACCCTGCGAAGATCGTCGATCCACCTCCGCCATTAGACGCAATTATGTATAACTGCATTACAATATATCAAATCATATTATGAGTTTATATATCTATACCAAAAACTATTAGATTATCATTCTATGAACTATACTGATAATAAAGCTGAAGTGTTTGTTCGTTTGCACGCAATAATCTCTGGAACTACCAGTCGGATTTGAAAAATACCTTTGCATTTGATAGCCCAATTCTTGAGGAAGGCTATAAGCTACTTAACATCACGCTAGGTACCTTAGGAGCCGAGCAAAAAGAAAAAAGTCAGAAAGAACGCTGAGCGAAAACGCTATTCGAGTCGAGGAACAAGAAATTTTACACGGACGAATCCGGGGAAAGAAGCTAGTGTAAATATATAAAACGTTAAAAAAAAATATGTTCGTGTCATGTTTCTAAATATTCCGATATATTGTCAGTCGACCAGATAAAATGTATCAACCGAGTGGCGACCGGACGCTGTCATCGACAATTTTTCCTTATTTGCTAATCGCTCATAAACTGAACCGGTAATAGGTAAAAAGTAATGGGACCGTTTAAAATTAACCATGTTGACGTCCGCTGAAAAAGTTTTCAGTACCTAATTTTTTATCTAGTATTCGTTTTCAATAACAGCGTTTATATTAACTGATTTATCCTATCCTTAATGACCAAGCTAACAGAGGCAAAAACAATTACATTTTAATAATTTTCCTAGTAACAACTACACGTCACGTTTATCAGTTCGAGAGAACTGCTAGGGACCCTGTCTCCAAAAGAGCATGATGCCGACGCAATGCCGCTGAATGTACTAGCGGCCGGCCCCAGCTTCGCACGGGTGCAATTTTTTTCATTCAGTTTACTGTCCAGCACACACGCAGGCTTCATGTGGTTTGGTGGATGTCATATTCTCTTCGAATGTTTAGTTCTAGGTCTAGACGGTTTCCTCACCAACGATGTATTCCTTCACCGATTTCAGAACAGTTTTATGTTTTACGTTAACCTCCATATATGTATGTAGCTATGCTTAATGACACATAATATTGTTTAAACCTATTTATGTTTTCTTAAATTCATTTGTATCTCTTGAGAAATAAATATCTTTACCGTACATGGACATAACCACGATGTTCCCATGATTCCAGGAGGACATACCAGAGCAAGGCTCCTTGCGCGGGCGCGGATACGACCACCTCAACAACTGGAGCCCCACGTCAGAGAGATGCCGCGCAGATCTCGACCTTGGGTACAACAAGGCGAGCTCCGACAGCCCGCCCTTCGTCAGGATTAACAAAAGATTGGGTAAGTGTCGTGACAACCCTGGGAAATCTATCTTTACACAACGGTGTCGTGAAACCTAGCTCACTAGCTGAATAGTTTATGATACACCACGTTTTGTTTTATTCTTGTAAGCTCATACCAGAAGACTCACAATATCTGGAGTAGCAGGAGAAGGTATGTCGACGTTTTGGTTCTGGATAAAATTTTGGAAGGGATTTAAACCCATGTAAGGAGTATTTACGTGGCGATGTCTGCAAAAATATAGTCAGTATCTAATAGCTTAAATACCTCACACTAACGCTTTAAGTATAAATATTTAATGGTGTTACGAACATGTATAATATTATCGAAACCTATTATGAAATAGGTCTTTTGTAATTTGTCAAAGTTGTAATTTTTATTTCACGACAAAAACGCATTTTGCGTAACTGTGTCATGAACTCATGACTGTACGCTGTTGAATAAGTAGTCTAGCCAAGGTAAATAAAAACAGGTACTATGAATCTGCATTAGGTCAAGTAGTTTGGTGCACTCCTCGAAACGGTTCCTAAAGAATTACAACGAGCATTGTGCGTTTGCACGATGGTTTTACGGTTCTTGGGAAAGGCAACACATTAAATCGAACAGATGCAAAAACTAAGCCCATGTTTGTATCCTACGAAGAAACTATAATATCAATACCATACTAATTCAAATAATCTCTATTTCCAGGCGGCTCTACAGAGAATCTTCTCATTAACCCCAGAAGACCGAGTCATCTGCAGCTTCCAGCGTCCTCATCCGGGGACAGCCTAGATGTGGAGATCCGGGAGAGGGAACCGGCGTATGTCAGGAATAGGAAGTCCAGGTCGATGGTGGCTCCTAAGAATCGGATGCAGTCTCCCATACCAGCGCCTCGGTTGACCCTGCAGGCACCATCAGAGGTCAGGATCTTACAAGTACAATGGTTTTACTTATCTTTTGCTTGACTTGAGTAACACAAGCTTTTTGGTCAAGTACTCACAAAATAACATACAGGTTTTGACAGAGTTATACATAAAGAACACCCACATTTCGCAGGTTATAACAAACAAAGTACAAAGTCTAGCACAAATTAGTAGGAAAACTAAAATCGAAAATTGAGAAAAAAAGCTTTAGAATTGGCATATATTATATATCATGTATTTTATTACCTACGTGGTTCCCGGCAATGGAACGGACACAATTCTTAGGTTCAAATTGCGCATAACCACGGCTATCCACCCAAATTACTTCTCTTCATAATAGAGAAACAAAGCTGTAAAAGTTATGGAAATATATATTTTACTTTAGAGTCGCCTAAAAGACAAAAGTAAATTAACGAAAATGTAAAATTAAATAAACAAAAATGTAAAAATGTAAATAAACAAAAGTAACAAAATTTTCACGACTGGAAAGTCGAAATCGTGAAACAATGTTATATTATTATGTACAGACGCCAGCACATCAACCTACCCGAAACTGTCAAATTTTCCCAATCAACTTTGAACCTTATACTTTAGCGATTAAGTTGAAAATCTATCAAAGAAATTTGACAGATTGTAGTAGGTTGACGTGCTGGTGTCTGTACCTACATTATAGAAATATAGAGGATCATACATTCATTTATTCAATGTTTTGATTGTCCACAGGTGATTCTTGAGAGTCCCATCAAACGCACCAAGTTCCTGGAAGGCACGAAGAAGACCAAGAAGAACTGGATAGACTGCTACATGGTCCTCACACCTACCGCACTAGTCTTCTACAAGGACCAGAGGACTTATTATGCTCCTGTGAGTATAAAACTAATTAAAATTAAATTACAAAAATTACAGTGCCCGCTTAAACACTTTGAGCGCTTACTGTCACACGATGAGAATTGTTAATTTTGACGAAGTCAGTTTAGAAATTAAATTTAAATTCTAAATTTAATGTCCTAAGCGTGTAAGTGGTTGGCTTTTTGCAACTGGAGGTTAGGTTAATGTCAGATCTTGGGATCTTTTGGTTATTTTAACCATTCTCATCTAAAAAAAATATATCTAGAAACATTGTAGCTGAGCTGATAGAACACAGCAAGCATGATGTCGGATAACGTTTGCGGAGAAGACAAACTCTCTCCGTCTCTAATCTTTATCATCATCATTATCATCCACAGCCCGACATCACTCACTGCTGGGCATGGGCCTCTCTTTGTTTATGCCAATTTTCACGCTCGGCGCTCCTGTGCCGATCCAGCGCAGTGGTGCTCATCCCGATCTCACGTTCAAGCTGGGAACGTTAAATTCTTGGAGTAAACTGTATAGTTATGCTAATGAGTAGTTATAACCCAATCTACAATTGCAGAAAGTATCTCGTCCTCCCGGCACGCCGCCCAGTCCGTCCGCGCCGCTCGCCGAGCTGGTGCTGCCACTGCGGAACGCACACGCCACGCAGTGCATACAGAAACACACCAAAAGGTAACACATATTCTTTGACTTCTAAATACTTCGGTTTTTGCAAGTCACTGTTGTTCAAGTTCCTAAGTAAAACTCGACAGGGTTTGCTCGAGTTGTCTACAGTAACAATACCAGCCTTCTAGATAAACTAGCTGACCCGGCGAACTTCGTACCGCCTCAGAATATTTATCCACTCACACGCCTGGGTTTTTCCGTGACGCCATCTAGACTGTTCCCGAACACTTTTTTTCTAAGCGCCGCGGGTGGTCTCGCCACTTATACACGACTCCTACACAATAAAATTCTATGGACCGCTAGTAGACTAATGATGGTATCGTCAAGGGGACAAAACAGGCAAAATTACACAGCTTGTTTCGTAACTTGAGTGGCTAAGAAACAATGTATGAAAAAATAAATTAACTAAATTTTTTAATGATTTTTTCCCATGTTTTATAGTTATTCTGCTATTACTTAATACTTAATAATCGGTCCTACCGTTCTTGAGCTATAAATGGTGCAACTAGCCCGACGTTTTATTTATTAAACAAATATTAATATTATAGTTACTAAAGTACCTCTAATGTAATAAAACAGATTATCAATGTTTCCACGGCTGGGGTACAGGCCATCTCTCTGGGAGATGGACTGATCCGTATTCTACCACGAAGGCCCAGTGTGGATTAGTGGATGTGACTTGTCTTCGAATTTCTAGTTCTGGGACATCTCGGTTTCCCCACGAAGTTTTCCCTTTTCCTCGGGGTGTCAGGTGTCATTCCATAAACGGCCAACACTTGCAGTCATTGTAAGGCATATGTTCAGTTTAGATGCCATTCAATCTCAATGACTGCTAGTGCTGATGGTCTTTTTTGTGTTTGCACGTATGTTATGTCAGTAGCGTCTTCTCTCGATATTAAAAGATGGCTCATAATCATGGAAAAAATCCAGGGTGGGACATCGCCGCAAAAACTGTAACCATAAATTCAGTACATCATTCTGAAAAAATTTACGTAAGGGGGCGTTGAATAATTTTGTCGGAAATTAAAAAAAAAAAAACAGCTATTACGAGTACTTACATAAAAAGTGCAATATCTACGCGGTCAAAACTTAGAGAACATTTTTTTTTTTGTTGCTTGTGGGTGCTCGATCACGCTTGATGGAAAGCGATGGATGTTTTTTTAATAACAGGCGAAAATTTTTAACGCAACCATGTTTACAGCTTCCGCCCTGTATAGGCTTTCGGCACAATACAGCTTATCTTACTTTTTTTTAAACTAACAGCTGATTTATTATTCTTGCAGGTACCTCAGATCCATCCTGCTCATAGTGGGATACGATCAGTACCTGATTCAGGATGAAACCGAGGATGGAGCCAGGAGGTGGCTCTCACACATTCGAGGCGTTATTTATAATCTGGTAAGAATATAGTCATATTTTATACCCTTCAAGAATACGCCCGAATAGATTTCCCGTCCACAAAAATGACGAACTTCCATACAAACTTTAAGGGATTTTATTTTGCATAAATCCTACCCTAGTGCACACTTTCGCTGTGTAAGGAGCTCTTATGCAAAATTTCATGACACTAGACCCAGCGCTGGTTGAGACTGTGCGTTGTCAGTGAATGAAAGAATTTAAGATTTTTATTAAAGTAGATCAAACTCGTGTCAAACTTTATGGCGGTTCTGAAGTGCGCTACTCATTGCGCAGTACCTCACCCTCGCTGACAGGTAATTTTGTTACTGCGCAGTAACTTGCCTCAGAAGAATGTACTCCCTAAACATGAAATTCGTAGTTTCGGCCGAAGTAACGGACGTTTCGTACTCCGTATCATATACAGATATAATATTAGTTAGGAGCGCGAATTAAGAATGAATGATTTGACAGTTGTTCCAACCTGTGATGTGTTTTCAGCCGACCGAAAAAATTTGAAACTTGTTTTGACGGATCAACTACTTTTGGACGGGCACTTTATCTTCGTTGACGGACTTAGAGAGTAGATCCTCGTGTTCGAAGCCGCCATAGAGTTTAAATCGAGCTGTACCAAGAGTTCGCTATATCGCCGATCCCCTGGGGAAAGCGAGCCAAATACTTAGGTGTCATCCTAGACCACAACCTCACCTTCAACGAGCACATAAAGACGGCGCGTTCGCGCGCCTCTTTCGCTCTCGGTAGGCTCCACTCTATGATAACTGCCCGCAGCAAATTGTCACTCAAGTGCAAATTGCGCCTCTACACCGCGGTCATCCGTCCCATCATGACCTATGCTTGCGTAGTCTTCGCACACGCCAAGCCGCGATTTTTGCATAAAATGCAAACCCTCCAGAACCGTTTCCTCCGAAAGGTCACGGGAGCCCCCTTCTATGTCCGAAATGTGAATCTGCATCTAGATCTCAGACTCCCCACCATCCAGCAGTTCATGAAACGCCTTTCCAAGCGCTTCTTTGACTCTGCCATAAAGCACCCCAATCCCCTGATTGCGGCGGCCTCCCGATACACTCCCTCCCGCATAAGTAGGATTCGCCGACCAAGGCATACCCTCACTGTCCCCGACGACGCCACTACCCTCCTCCAGGAGAGCAGTAAGGCCACTAGTACTCTCAGACGACAACACAATCACAAGCTCAGACATCCGTCCTTCCGTCCTCGCCGCCGAGGCCCGTCGCGACGTCCCGCACCATCACCGTGCCCGCCCCGACCCTTGCTCGAGCCAGCCCGCGCAGCTGAGCCTGTAGTTTTAAATTCGCCCCTAAACACCAATAATAATACCGATCCAGCCTGTCCCTTGCTGTCCTCTTCCAGCGACGCCCTGAGCCGAGGTCCGAACCCCGCAGGGGGTTACCCTTAGCGCTGTCGCTTAGTTTTTAAGTTATTGTTTGCCCTGGCTGAAGGCCTTAATTCGAGGCATCCACAGGAAAGTCCGGTTAAGCAGTAGCCATCCTCATAAAGGATGAACTGCGAGATGCCATTGTTAAAAAAAAAAAAAAAAAAAGTTCGCTATATCAGTCTGAGTTAGAAAAACAACATTATCATTTTAATATTTTATATAAACATTGACATTTACTTACTTTGTAAAGTATTTTATTATTTTAATTATTGTGCATGTGAAGACAATGTGGGTCATTTTATGATTATTTTTTTTGTTTAATTTTTATTATTCTCTTTGTTCTGTTAGTTTTTATTCTAGGTCTGGCAGTTTGAGTAATTTATGTGGCCTACCCAAATGTCCTTTCTTTGGTATTGTTCGTCGAATCGTTGAGCTCTTTAAGTTTTGAGTTGAGCTGCACGATTTCTGACAAATGCTTGCACTGACTGGACAGGTCCTCTCAATCTGTGTGGTTCTTTCCTCAAAAGACCATCTCAGACATTGATCTACATGGTCTTCATATAACCTGACCAAGATTATGTCTGGACTTTAAAAGAGACTGTGACCTCTGAGTTTGTTTCGGCCTTTCTTCTCAGAGTAGTCAGATAGGAAACGCCGACCTCATCTAGTTTTATAAAAAATATGAATGACGTGTAAAAGTGTTTGTGCAAACCTACTTACAAAATAAAAATCATTTATCATAATACAAAAGTTTATTTATACACGTATATTCATAAATTCACAGATTATAATCAAGTAGTATAAAACAATGTGTTGTTTTTCTTATTTACCACATAATAATAATTATTTGATTAATCTAATCTAGCAACAGAAAACGGAGCCAAATTTTCACTGAACTCCACAAACTTTTACGCTGGAACCACAAAGCACTAACAATGGATATCTTTCCTGCAGTACCAATGCAACCTGGCGGGAGAGTCTCCGCCCTCAGCGTTTTCTCAGAGCAGCAATACAGACCTGGAGAGCTTAGGCAGGACCCCTCCAGCCACCCGACACGCCAACAGGAACAAACAGAAAGGTACATAACATTCAATGATCAGCCTATAATGGTCCCACTGCTGGGACTCAGGTCTCCTCTCTTCGAGTGGGAACAGTAACGTAATATCGGCAACAATTAACAAAGAACTTGTAACATTTACACAAAGGTTAAAAGAGATGCCGCTGATACTAAAATATTATACGTCAGAATTTCCATAGGTACACCTTCAGCCTTACATGCTAGAGAATTTTTAACTCACGGAGCGAGCTGCGCTTTTTATTTGTGGTTACACTCTCCTTTCGTGACCGTACAAACACGCTGTATATGTGTATGTATGCGCAGGAGCTCTCGGTCCGAGACAATGGCGAAGTCGGAAGTGTGTGTGTGTGTGCATGTGTGTGACGCTACTCGTTTTCACGCACACATTCACAGTACATTTTCGAACATGGTTACCACAAGTAAAGCGCGCGTCGCTTTGTGATATAAAAATACTTTACCAGCAGTAAAGTGGGAAATAGAACGCCAATAGCTGCAATTGACGGAAATAGGTATTAATTTGATAACACAACTATTTCTTTTTCTTTTAACAATTAATAAACGACGAACTTGACGCTTATTAATGGGAGCGATTTGTCTATACAGGCTCAGGATCGAGTTGAGTAGGAAAAGGAAAGATATAAATAAATATAGCAAATTATAACAAGTTCCGTTTAAAATTGTACTGTATTCAAAAGATATTGATATATAATATTAAATACTAGTTTCCGCCGTATGTCGTATGTATGTCGATAAAAACTAATCTATGTCCTTCCCAGGGAAGCAATCTCTCTGCCAAATTTTATCGCAATCCGTTCAATGGTTTAGGCGTGAAAAGGTAACATACAGACAGACAGACAGACAGAGTTACTTTCGAATTTATAATATTAGTATGGATATCATAAACGTGCACGTTTATGTAGAAAATGCTTTATTGTACACAATAAAGCATTTTCTATCCATCTAAATATGTATTACTTTTTTGCACTGAACAAAAAAAATTCTTTTCTATAATCCCCCGTTGGAAAATTATTGAAACTCGTTTTTCGTTTCGAATGAAACAAAAGTTTGCATCGCGGACACAAGGACAATAAAAATAATTTTAAATGGTTTTCCTGCGCTTTATCTTTTGCCTGATGCAAATATTTTAGCGTGGAAAACCAATGACGTTGGTTTAGCCACTGAGAAAGTCATCTTGAAAGACGTAATTTTCGGATAAGTCGTGACGCAAAGAAAATTGTATTGTTTATAAGTAACAAAACATGTTCCCAGCAGCGGTTTAATATACATATTATTCAAATCGACCACATTTACAGTTAGTTATTTTCCCTCTTCTAGGATGGTGACGAATCGTTACCGGGTAAATTGTATGTGAGGAAAATCTATAGTCAGTACTATAGATTTTCCTCATTTACTTAGTAGCAACCTCTTAGTTAGGTTAGTTATTCCACTCGCTGTAAATACGCAAAATTTTGACAGTGTTCATTCAGTGTTGTGGCAAAACTATAGGTCAAAACTTCCGTGAGAAATATACGAAAAAGAGTTCCGTTGTGTTACCTTAAAACGTGTTGGTAGACTGCATTTTGTTTATCTGTGGCTCAGTTTGTGTTGTCGAACTGCATTCGTTTATATTGCGACTGTTTTTTTTTTTTGGAGATTTGTACTGAATATCATCTAACAGTTTGTATGAAATGACTATAATGTGTGGGTGTTTGAGTAACGGCTATAGTCCGATGAATTCATGTAAGCGTTTATTTACTTTCTTATTGCCGGATTTAGCTCAGTGTGAAAGCATTTGTTGTTTTTTCTTTTGTTCAATAATGGGTACTTACCTACCTCTTCTGATCCGTCCAGATACAGTTGGACTTGAAAATAGTTACCTACTTAATAATAGAGTCCGATAAATTTTGAGTAAAATATAATACCCGAGCCACACCACAGGGATTTACCTATCTCTTGCACGCTATTTGCAACTCTATTCGCGTAATTAATTTAGTTCATTATCAATTTGTCAGTAGCAAATTACTCGATCATTTTGGTGCTCAGTGTGCCTGGCAGGCCTACTGCTGAACCTCAGCTCTTAAAAATGTGAACATGGGTTTTAAAACTCACAAATAAGGAAATTCTCTTAGAAATATTCCACACTTAACTGCACAGTTTTTCTTGATACATGACATCGCTTAGTTAAAACAAATGACATCATTGCGGTGTATAAACAAACATAAGTTTTATTAACACAAGTAAACAACTATGTACATCTGTGGACATACGCCATTACCGTTGCATTTGTTCCTTGATCGAAAATAAAAATAATTGTGGCAAAATAATACCTATTTATTAGAAAATCCAGTTCTGGAACGCTTTTGCAGTCCTGGCTGTCATTCGTAGATCTTTGACAGTCGTTACAGGTAGTCAGTCAATCTTGAATTACAGGCCCATTTAGACGATTCAAGCTTCTTGCCTGCGCCATACAGTAAAATTGAAGCAACAAATGACTTGCATCGTCCAAACAATATGGTGCAACTTTAATTGAAGCTTCAACTTATTGCTTGTAACTGAATACGTCTAGCATAAGAATAATTAGCCTATAATGTGTCCACTGCTGGAACAAAAGCCTCCTCTCGGTGAGAGGGAGTGGGCCGTAATCCACCACGCGGGTCCAGTGCGGGTTGGTAGATGTCACATATCTTCGAATTTTTGGTTCTAAGACATGCTAATTTCCTCACGATGTTTTTCTTTTCCATTTTGAGAGCAGTGGTTATGAAATAATTTAGACAAAGAAAAGTGCGTCTCTGGGTTCGAACCGACTTACGTATAACAATTCGTAAGTCGCGGCAGTTACGGCATTACCTACTTACTAGAAGTTTATGTTAGCTAAGAGTCTTATATTTTGTGCTGTCATAACTATACCTCATTGGTCTAGTGAAAATATGAAGCTAGTTGCCCATTCCAAAGCGTAGGTACCTATGGAGAAGAACGGGCAAGAAACTCCATGGACACTCTTTTAAATTATATTTTTACAAAAATATTAGTTACATCATTAATGTTGAATTTATAATTATATGTGAGAACGATGTAATAAAATAAAAAAGACGTACGTGTCAAGAGCGTCCAGAGTACAGCAAATAGTACTTAACAAAACTATTGGACTTTCAGTAATATTTCAATAAGACTCACGTTAGATTTCTTTATATATGATATTTATTAATAAACACGAGCGACATGACATATTATGTATTCCAAAGAGAAAGAGTAACAGCGCCACCCGTATCAGAAACGGAAACTAAATGCATGTTTATGATCCTATCTTATAAATTTATATTTATTCAACACTCCCACTTAAATTTATAAGGTAGACATAACAATTCACTACATATTTCTTTAACTTTTAACTTAAATCCTTTGTTTCAACAAATTCAGAAATTAAACATGGATTTAATCCACAAAAAAACATTAGCCACATTAAACATTTCTCATCATCTTATCTCTAATTGAATTAAATTTATTTACAGGCAATGCTTTAGTCAGGAAATCAGCTAACTGATTTGAACTCTCAACATATTTAATTTCAAAAATTTTCTTTGCAACATTTTCTCTTATAAAATTATATCTTATATCTATGTGCTTACTTCTTCTATGAAAAACAGGGTTGTTAATCAATTTAATTGCACTCTGATTATCAACATTTAAAGTAATTGAGCCTTGTGGCTCCCCAATGTCACATAGAAATTGCCTAAGCCATAAAATTTCTTTGGCGGCTTCACTAGCAGCCATGTACTCGGACTCAGTTGTAGATAATGCTACAGTATTTTGTTTGCGGCTTGACCAAGTGACTGGACCTCCATTTATTAAAAATATATATCCTGTATTTGATTTCCTTGTGTCCAAATCACCTGCAAAGTCAGAGTCCGAATAGCCAACTAATTCAAAATTACCTTTATAAACAATAGACATATCTTTAGAATTAATTAAATAACGTAAGATCCTTTTCACAGCTGTAACATGTGAAGGACCTGGATCATTGACATACCTGCTAACAACATTCACAGCGTATGCTATGTCAGGTCTAGATACAGACGACAAGAATAGCAATGCTCCCACTGCCTCTCTATATGGGAAATTAATAGGCTCATTACTCGTATTCTTAGATATATGTACATTTACATCAGCAGGAGTACTACTACTTTTAGCATCTGACAAATTAAATTTCTTTATTATTGTCTTAATATACTGTTTTTGACTTATACTTATACAGTCCTTTTCTTTATTTATTTCCACACCAATAAATGAATTACTGTTTACAATCCTAATATCAAACTTTTGTTTAAGATTATTTAATATGTCAGACAAAACAACTTCACTTTTGGCCAATAATAATCCATCATCAACATAAAGAATTAGTATTACTTTGACATCTTTAAAATATCCTACAAATACACAATTATCAGATGGACACGGTTTGAAACCATAAGTAGTTAGAAAAGAACAAAATTTCTCATTCCAACATCTCGAAGATTGTTTAAGACCGTATATAGATTTAATTAACTTACATACTTTTGAAGACTCAGTTTCCAATCCCTCTGGCACCTCCATGTATATATCCTCGGAGAGCTCACCATACAAAAAGGCCGTCTTTACATCAAATTGCGCAATCTGTAGTTCGTCTCTCGCAGCAATGCTAAGCAGCACCCTGATGGAATCGTACCTGCTAGTGGGGGAAAACGTCTCATTATAGTCCAAGCCCTTTACTTGTGTGAATCCTCGTGCACACAGTCGTGCTTTGAATCGTACTATTTCTCCATCTTTATTCTTCTTTATGGTGAACACCCATTTACAAGTAACAGGCTTCTTCTCAGTTCGATTAGTCAGTATCCAAGTTTGATTTTCTTCATGTGACTGAAGCTCTTCAGCTACAGCTTTCTTCCATAGATGAGAATTTGGACTATTCATCGCTTCTTTATAAGTGTTAGGTACTTCAAACTCTGTGAAATTAGCTTCTAACTTATTATGTCGACGAGGACGTAACGTGATGTTTCTCTGTTCATCCTGTTCTAAATGTATACCTTTTGGAGGGATATAACTGTCATCTATATCTTCTAAACTCTTCATACTATCATCTGAAGAGATTTCTTCAGGTACATTGCATTGATGTTGAAACTCACTCTGTAGGGTAGGCATTGTAGAATGTTCTTTTTCTTCTTGTTCAACTCTCATTTCTACAAAACTCTGTTTCTCTTCTGGTGTACTACATTCATCAAACTTCACGTCCCGCGATACTGTAATCTTCCTGGTATTTTGATCATACATCCTGTAATTATCATGGTCATATCCAACTAACAACAGCTTCACACTTTTCTTGGCAAGCTTCCTTCGCTTTTCTTTTGGTATATGTACATAACCAATGGATCCAAATATTCTGATATGTTGTAAGTTAGGTTTTACTCCATGCCACAGTTCAAATGGTGTAACATCTCCCGTCTGGCTTGACGTATTTCTATTTAACAAATATATTGCACAGTTGACAGCTTCTGCCCACATGTTTAAGGGAATGTCCTTTGCGTATAACATTGTTCTTGCAGTTTCCATGATAGAACGCATCTCTCTTTCTGCTCTCCCGTTCTGTTGTGGGGTATATGGGGCAGTACGTTCATGCATTATTCCCTTATTCTCCAGAAATGAGGTAAATTCTTGGTTCACATATTCACAACCATTTTCTGTATGTAGTATGTGCAAATCACGTTGAAATCTATTCTTCACAATTGCATTGTACTTCAGAAAATATTTAAATACTTCACTCTTATGTTTCATGAAGTAAACATAGCGATAGCTTGTAGCTCCATCTTTGAACAAAACAAAGTACTTCATACCTGACACAGAAGGTTCTTCTATAGGACCGCACACGTCACTGTACACAATTTCACCAGGCTGTGTTGGACCTCGGGTGGATTTCAAGAAAGGGCGTCTTGCTTGCTTCCCATATTGGCAAGCTTCACAAACAAAATTCTGATTCCCACTCAATGTAACTGGAATCACACCATTCTTACACATATTTTGAAGTTCCTTGACATTCAAATGTCCTAATCTTTCATGCCAAACTTTTATATCTGTTTGCACAATATTACAATTTTCTTGTTTGATTGTTTTGACATCCAATTCATATAAATTGTTCTCTGTTAATTGTGCACTCATAACAACAACATTATTCTTCATTATCATTGCTCTTTCGTTATTCTTTACTATTATATATCCTCTTCTAGTAGCAGCACCTTCAGAAAACAGATTTCTCCGTAAATCTGGTACATATAACACATGCTCAAGTTTACATCTCTCCCATGTACCATTAACTTGTTTATCCATCAGAATAGTTCCTTCACCACATACTTTGATATTCTGTTTGTTACCCAATTTAACAGAATTGTTGTATTGAGACTCGTTCAACTCACAGAAGTAGTCACGCTTGAAAGTCATATGCATTGAGGCTCCACTATCTAGTATCCATGCCTCTTCATCATGGTCAGATGAGTAACCTTCGGCACTGAATGCCAACATATTGCTAGGTTTCTTATCATTGTACCTTTTCTTTGGCAACCTGCAATCACTAGCGAAATGGCCTCTTTTATTGCAATTGTAGCATACAAATCTATGGTTTGAACTTCTTTGATTGTTTGAAGTATTCTGTTTATTTCCATTTCTTGATTTGGAATTTCCTTTTGACGTCACTAATGCAATTTCACTACTGCTTGTATCGTTGGCAAGGCTGGCTTCTTCATCTACTAAGCGAGAAGTGAGGTTTTGAATTGTTTGACTATTTTCATCGAGTGACAACCATGCTTGTCTAAGCGAACGGTATGTTGATGGTAATGTGCTTAGAATCTTTGTCATTACAGCTGTGTCACTGATTTTCTCACCAGTCTCGCGTAGCTGCTTTGCTAAGCCTTCTACCTTGGACACATGCTGTGCCATCGTATCACTGGCACTGTATGAATATTGGTAGAACTTCTCATGAATTAACATTTTGTTATATTCTGATTTCTGTTCATAGATTGCTTCTAATTTTGTCATGACTTCTTTAGCAGTCTCGCAGTTTTCTATAAGAGATATTTGGTTCAAATCCATGGACGACGTTAAAATGAACATGGCCATGCCATCATCTTTATCCCACTGCACTTGCGAACTGGTTTCCACGGGTCTTGTCTTTTCTATGTTCAATCCCTTTGCTCTTAATGCACATTTTACTTGAAATTTCCATTGTTTGAAATTTTTGCCATCAAACTTCTCAATTTTCATCGCGTTCGCAACCTCCATTACGTAGGTCAATTTTACACCGGTAGTAATCTTGCTCTTAACTTGACTTTTTATTGAAATATTTACTTATTATGTGCCTGGGCCCATAACCTATTGGACTTTCAGTAATATTTCAATAAGACTCACGTTAGATTTCTTTATATATGATATTTATTAATAAACACGAGCGACATGACATATTATGTATTCCAAAGAGAAAGAGTAACAGCGCCACCCGTATCAGAAACGGAAACTAAATGCATGTTTATGATCCTATCTTATAAATTTATATTTATTCAACAAAAACAACAATCCAAAAAAAAAAAAATTTTTTAAATAAGCCGAGGCAGCCAATTGATGACCAGCCCCAACTGACGGCGCCCGTTCACGAACATGACGCATAGATCAGCACCATTCAGCTCAACCATTTTGAAGGGAGCTAAATGATCCAACACACACGCCACCGTCAGCGAGACATTTTAGTGAGCATGACATACTATCAGCCGCCAGGGCACATTCAAGTCAATGAAAGACATATTAATACCCGGTAAATGGTAGCTCACATAGAACTCACATCTGTGCTATGAAATTATACAATACAAAGGAAATTGAGTTTATACAATGCAAATATAATCTTCAGCAGCTCCAACAGTATGTTCAAGTGTTAATCAATTAGTTGTGGTTGTGGAGCAGGACCAGCATTGATCCAGGCATCTTTATCAACGATGTAATCCCCTATCTTATAATATGCCTGCCTGCATAGTGTGCGTTTTATACAAGACTTGAATTTTGTCTCATTCAGTTGAAGAATGTGGGGAGGTATTTTATTATAACATTTTAAACAGTACCCCATAAAAGATGAGTCTACTTTAGCCAATCTGAAACCTGGTTGAACTAGTAGGTCCCTATTTCTAGTACTATAATTATGTCTGTCACCTCTTTTACTAAAAAGATGTAAATTTTTCCTTACATACATGATGTTTTCGTACATATATTGACAAGGCATCGTCATGATGTTAATATCCTTAAACAGTTCCCTTAGAGAATCGCGCCTGCGGAGATTATATATGGCTCTGATAGCTCTTTTCTGCAGAATAAAAATAGAATCGATGTCTGCAGCCCGTCCCCAAATCATCATCATTTATCAAATTAAATTTCAGTCGACAACATCCATCGGTTTCTTACAAAACTTCAACTATATCCGACGATCCTGCATACTTATCTCTTTTTTTTACTGTATAACATCGACGCGCTAGCTGTTACCATGGATTCAGTACATGACCCTGAATGTATGGAACAACATTATTTTTAATAGCTGACGGAAAATCTAAATGGAAATTTTCCGTCAGTTATTAAAAATAATGTTGTTCCTTACATTTAGACCGCGTAAGTGTAAAAAAAAAGTCTACTCTAGGTGGTCTAGAGTCATTTGCTGAATTCATGGTTAAATTTTTAATTTGACTCATCAAGATTAACAAAAAGATTTACGCAATCACAATAAAATTATGATTCATGATTTATTATTTATTTATTAAAACTTTATGCACAAGTAAAAACTGTACAAAGGCGGACTTAATGCCTTATCTCATCATTATAGTAGGTATTTTTTTTTTGATCGCTTTTTACGATATCTAGGAACGGCTAAAGAGAAAGACTCCATGATAATATTATGCCGGAAGTACACATTATATCAATGGCAACCTTTACGAGTAGATTAACTCCAAAATATCCCATTATCATAGAACTTTTAATCAACATACACATTCGCAATATTCCACCGACTGTACGCACTATCTGATAATGGTTCACATTGATAACTATAATCACTAATTGCGCCAATCGTTTAGTGTTCAACAATCTATAATGAGCCATTGTCATCTGCATCGCTAAGTTACAAATATCATTATTGTTATTTTGAATTCAGACCAGTCCCCAACTGACTCATAAAAAAAAAACAAGTGTAAAATAGTAACGTAGGATGGAACTTCCAAAAATGTTAAGTGCTAAGTGAAATTGAACCTTATTAAAAGTGAAATGGAACATAAAATAGTAGATACATTAGTGCGCTATATACATAAAAAAATGCCCAGTGATGCAGTGATGAACAAACCAAAGAAAAGTCCTACGGAAAAAACGAATAAGTTTAAAGAATATTTTGGATCCCATCATGACTTGAGAATATTTGGATCACATAAACGTAATGTACCTAATCTGTACCTAATTTTATTAAAAATAGGATTATTAATAATGGAAATGTCCTCATGCAGTTTAGGGCACATTATCATGCCGGAGCCACACCAACGGGAAACGGCAATGCCCATCATCGCCGTAGACACCGCGGTAATCCGATAATTAACGCGATATATTGAGTGGCCTCACTTGAACGGTCAACGTCAATTGACAATAAAATTATTCTCACAATAAATCTCTTCGATCTCAATAAATACCGCACCTGAGTTATCACCTAAGGTCAATCGGCAATGTGAATGCCATTGTAAAATTATCACGATAAGTTGTGCCGGTTAACGCCCAACATCACGTTAATCAACGGCGTTTCCCGTTGCTGGTTCCCTGTTCCCTGGCATCAGAATCTATATTAAAATTGTTGTTATTTTCATCGACAAGTGTCCTTATTGTATCGAACAACAGTGAGGCATATTTATCTATACTTATCAGATTATATTATGCTTTATCTTTTTGTTAAAGGTTTATGTTACCCAAAAAAGGTTCATCAACCATTGTGTTGATTATTTAATAATGCGCCGCTATGATTTGTGGCTGGTCAACAATTTTTTATTGGAACAATGTAGAAAGTCGCAGGGATGTTTAATTAGCAGACATCTAAAAGCTGATTTCTAAATCGTAAAACAATAATTGCAAAGTGGTTCAGACTGCGAATTATACCGCAGTACCTATCGCACGATAAAGATAAGATAAAGATATATTTACTTGTAAACATGTGTAACATTATACATAAAAATGCAAATGTGGATGTAAAAGTGGAAATCTGTGGGCTTCAACATGTTTTGCCACCATTGGCGTACAAAAAAAAAATTAATAAAATTATAGCCACTTGGAATATAACAAAATTAAGAAAGAATAAAAGAAAAAGCATAACAAAATTAAAATATAACCCAATATATTAGAAACTATCATTTAAAAAATCTTTAACATAATAGTAACATTTTTCAGTAAGTAACTTCTTAAGTTCTCTTTTGAACAAGTTTGGCTGGTTTATATTTTTAATAACCTCTGGAATCTCATTATATATTAATGGTGCCATACAAAACACGCTTTTATGAAGGAGTGCTGTTTTTGCAGACTGAGGCTGTAAGAAGTTCTTATATTTAGCACGTCTATTTCTAGTAACATTGTCTGACAAAAGAGGAAACCAGTGAGGATTGCTTCTAACAAATAAAGCTATTTCTAAGATGTATAGTGACGGAAGTGTCAGTATATGGTATTTTATAAACAGTGGTTGACAGCTGTCAGTATTTTTGATCTTAACGAGGTAGGCATGTAAATTTTAATTATATAGGTATGTCGCAGATGGATTGCTTAATTAGCTGTTTTACATAACCGCTAGCTCTTTTTTTACAAAATAGCTTTGCCATTGCGTTACGTTTAACAAAACTGACCAAGCGCGATCGCTGACTTTCATAAAACTCTGATAACTTTATGTTGAAATTCCGTAAAATCACTGTTTTCACTTCAATTAGCATAATTTTCACTCATAATAATACTCGTTTTATTTTTTTTTTGTTTCGGACGCTATGATAATACCTATATTGTTATTATGATATGAAACACAGAGCCACGCGCAACAAAATTTGTTAAAATCTACAAAGTGACGTTTAATTTCACATTTCACAAACAATAAAAAAAAAATGATCATCATTCATCATTTTATTACTTAATCAATGCGTGCGTCATTGCAACACGTCAACGAGTAGTCGTTCAGCTGTTTTCTAAAACAGCTAGCGGTTATGTAAAACAGTGGATTCAAAAATCCATCTGCGACAGGCACATTGCGTTGATCTATTACAAAGGATTGTGATTGTGATTGTCATTGGAGTGAATTACGGAATTAAAGTGCTTTTATTCTAGTGCTACGCTAAATAAGAGGCACGCTAGAGGTGATTACCGAGATAACGACTAATAGAGAAGTATGGAAGAAGAAGACATCCAAATAAATTGGGATAAGAGCAAGAGAATGATAATTACTCAAAATATTACAAGTCAACATTGAAGTATGAGGATGGGGAACCAATGACTCATAGCGATAAAGAACTTACTAGCGGGACGATAATCTTATCTTTACATCACAAAATCTTTGATCGGTCGATTGATCTAGACACTGCGAAACAGCGGATGTTAAACAAAATGAAATAGACACACCTATACAGAATAGTATGATCGGCAATACAGTCGACAGTGAATTAACAACGTGCCAATATCTACCATCTTATCGTATCCACACACGATTGATAACGAGCTCCTATCAATATAACTGTAGCAGGCATGACAAATTCTACTATTTTTTCAATAGTATTGACTGTATTTCTTGTTAATACAAAAAAGGAATTGTATTTAATATATAGTGTTAATTGGAATTTAATTCGTGATTGCGTCAAAATTTCGCATCGTCAGCGATCACAGATAATCCAAAAGAATTAGTTGATCTTTCCGTTTTATTTTATTTTTAGTGTGTATTCAGGAAACAGGCGAAAAAGGTAAATTATTGATAGCAAAATTAATATTTCCGAATGTTTTGGCCTCAGTTTGTGTTTGTCTCAAGTGCCTGTTCCTAACTTGTATCGTCCGTGTCATTCTAATAATATTCTTATTCAAAATTCATCTTTTTGGGTATAACAATATGTGGCCCATTTATTGGGATGACTACTATTACTTAAAACCTTATTTATATAAATTATTAATGTATGTTGGTTTTACGCCAGTCATTCTTCAGATGCTACAGGTTGCGTTTGAGTAGTGCCTCTGAAAGTATCACCAACTCATGTTACTAAACCCTTACTTCATTATTACCTCAAAAACATTAATGTTTATTTATTCATTTGAATTTAAACATCTCCTAAGAGTCGGTAATTAGGTAGGTGCATTACCATGAACTTCTTTTAATATAATTTCTGTGTAACCTAAACAGCGTATAATATTAATCCATATGGTCTGTTCTAAAAGTATTTGCTAAAAATATAAACAAATGGTTCAGAAAACACACACACAGATAAGTTTTTTGCCACTTACCAATTGTGTGTTTTGATTTGATTATTTGAATACATACCCGAAATTCTAAAAGTGAAAATCACCTTGAAGATTTTTTTTTATTTGACAATAATTGTGGTAAATTTTTTAACCTCACTGTTCGTCCTTAAGTGAGAATTTAACCTGAGCAGGGTTTGTTTACACTTCATCAGATGCTTTAGGAACAGACAGTAATTCCGCCTCTCTGGTTATGGCTTTGAACCCAAACTATCTTGCTGTGGTATGGGATACCTATAATTATGTACTGTCCATTATAAAGCAATGGCTTCGGAAAAGACTCTAATCCGTGAAAATTGAGATAATATTCATACCGATAACATTGAAGATGATATTGCAGAAGATGTAATATCAAATTGCTTAGTAGTCATTTCTACCGCTAATGCTTTAGACATCTAGCTGCCATTTGCCATTGACTGGCAACGTGTAACCGATCTCGCAAACCCTCAGGCTACATAATCGCATCAAATCTGGTTTTTGTTCCGAAAATAATCAAAGGAAAAAATTGCCGTACCTACTAACAAAACATTGAAATGTGAATAATACTCATTGAGTTACCTACCAAATTTGATGCGGTTGTGTTGTGTGGTATTCTTTTGAAAGATTTGATAAATAAGTATGTTCTTTACAGAGTGGCAGGGTGGCAGGGTCATTGACGCGCAACCGTGCGTGATTCGTGCGTTAAAATTTTACGTCGAATATTAACAAAAGAAATTGCTGTTTCAAACATTTTGACCGCGTAGGTGGTTCTGTGAACGTGCTGATATTTTTATGGATAACAGTCGAAAAAATTCTACGCTGGGGGTCTAGAATCATGAAGCTGAATTCATGGTCATAGTTTGTGCGTGTCGTCGATGTCCCAGCCACCCTGTATACTTTTTTAAATCATCCTAATGTTGCAAAATAATACTACTCAAAGAATGTAGCCTTCTATTCTATCTCCTGCTTCACCATTCAAAATTTTTCTTCCTACACTAAGTAACAATTCGTTTCTTCTTCTTCTTCATCTTCAATGTTCTACATTTCAGCTGGGGGAAGCAGTAATGAAGATCTGAGCGACTCGACAGAAGTTTCTATACAGAAATCACATGTGAGGAGTAGGTTAAGAAAATTCTTCGCCAAAAGACCTGCCATGGAGCAACTGGTGAAGAAAGGGATCTACAAAGGTTCGAAATTTGATCTTTGATGGTTTGAGTGGCACTGAGTAGAAAGTAGTTTTAGAGAAGTAGATTTGGTTTGGTGTGAAAAAAGCTAACAGTTCTTTGAGTAATATTAAATCCTTTTTGGAGTTAACACTAAAGCTGGTGAAGAAGTGATTTGGAATTATTAACTGGATATTTTTACTGTAACAATTTTGGAGATTTTGGATTAAGTTAACTAAACAGAGTGTTATAATAAGTTTGTATAATATTTGAGTTTATTTAGTCCTCCGTTTGGCTTAGTTACACTGATCCAGTGCTCACGTTGTAACCAAAGGTAAGTGCTTTTTTTGGAGAGTTGCATCTATTATTTTTGTAAATTTGTTTCACACGTACCTATGTATTATAATAATTAGTTGTATAAAATTGTATTGGTGTTTTATTTTTTACCTAGTGTGCCTGAACATCGGAAATTTTGCTACAGTAAAAGGGAAAATGTATATAACTACCTATACCTACCTAATTTTTTTATTAATTGTATTTTGTTGCACAATAACTTATTTATGCATAGCGCTGGGAGTATGCTTAACCCCGTAGAACAAAATATGACGTAAAAAGTTGTCAACAACAAAACGTTTGTCATTTGTTTAGTTAATTTTGTAAACAAATCATGACGTTTCATTATCAATTAAAAACAATGTCTTTTTAACACCCTGTGCATCTGTGCTATTGTTATACTTATGACGAAAGAGGATGATTTTCCTATATTTCATCATCGTTTCGTTTGTTTTTGTTTTTCGTTTTTAGTTTGTTACACGTATACTGTTTTTGTTTTTAGCTTATACGTAGTAAGCATTGTGGTTGATCTTAGCTTGAATTGTGTGTCAATAAGCTTTGAAAATATCCACAGCTGTAGTATTAACTATTCCTTCATTGACATCAGTACCTAGTGCCTTTTTTTCTTTTCTTTAATTTTAATTGGCGGTTTTATTATCCATCTGCAATGAAGTGTAAACGACTGAGAAACAAGATGGAGAATTTCTTCTGGAATTCTTTAGTTGTTGGGTACCGTCGTCTGAAACCTCTTCTGGGTACCATATCTTTAACTATTTGGTGTTTATATTGAAAAAAAAAACTGTTTCTGTTTTGGGTATTTTTATGTATGTGTTAATATATTTATGTGTTCACTGAGTTATAAGAGGATATACCTACCATGACAAAACATCTCATCGCATAAAAAAAAAAATCGAAGGACACTTGATTGATCAAAGTTTCTAATTATTTTCCAAATACTTCATTGATAGTTCTGAAATATTAAAACCATCGTTATAACCACTGTTCATAAAATTCACTATGTTAATAAAAAACAAAAAACCTTTACCGCCAATGACTGATATCTAACCAGAACTCTTATTTTTGACAGACGAGCCTGTATTCGGACGGAACCTGGATGAGGTATGTCCCCCCACCAACCCGCGGGTGCCAGAGTTTGTGGTGGCATGTGTCACCGAGATCGAGAGGAGCGAGGAGAATATGTGCACAGATGGACTGTACCGAGCCAGCGGGAACCTCAGCCAGGTCCAGAAGATTCGATTAGAGGTGAGTCTTGTACTATTCATCATAGTGAACGTTCTAGCAAAAGAGGACGCCTTTTGCTAGAACGTTCGAACGAACCCACGCATGGCCCATCTGTGAAACAAAATAAACCAAAGACAAAATTACAGATTGAAGAAAAACTTCTCCGGCGTGGTGTCAAAAATTAAGAAAAAAAAATCACTTAGTCTTCTTAGGAATAGACACAGAGTACTTTTTAATAGAGTGAGATAGAGACCAATCTTGTTCCGTGGAACGGGTCATTTGCGTTTCTGAAGAAACTAGCGCTACCCAGCTTTCAGAGTTAGAACTACACCACTGTTGTACTTTTTCTTTTTTTTTACTTTTGTTTTTTTTTTTTCTGTAGTATTCAAGTGTTCATTTCAGGGATTGATAAATGAAATACAATTTTATTTGGCTAATCATGTTTTTATTTAAACAAAATACAAGTGTGCGCTTCTAAATAAATAAGCCAACACATCATTCACCTAACATTTATAGAGGTGCAAGTTTTAAGGACAAGGACGAACACATTAAAATAAATCACAATAAGTACAGTACTTACACGAATATCATAGAAAGGAAAACAAAATTAAAAGCAAAACAGTTTGGGTACAAAATCTTTACATAGTATGAAACAGTCTCATCCACTGTCTGTAAGCTTAGATCTTTCAAACTACGCAACGGATTTTAATGTAAGAATAAACTTTATTCTGTCTTTCTTGTAATATCTATCTAATATATATAGGTATATTAACTAACTTATTATATAAATAAATACAAAAACGAAGGACACCTAGGCGTTGAAGTACTCGTCCGCATCGCTGTCATCCGGAAACGTGCCCAGAAGACTGGCAGCATTGCCACGTTGAATGGCAATGCTAATTCTTTGACCAAAGAACGACCCAGCCCTCTGGTCACGTGAAGAGTCGACTAACCGGCGAGAAATTTCCTTAAAAAGGAGACGCGTACTCGGGCCCATGACCCGAGCGTTTCGACCCCAAACGGCTCAAAGCTGTAGTTGCCTATAAGGTTACAGTATTTGCGCCGCTTGAGGGTTTCAGCAGCCGCAGCAGCGGCACCAGCACAGCCCGCCGTGCTAGGAATATGAGATGGCGCAAGGGTATCGACACACGTTGCGTCCCACACCAGAGGCCTACCCACCTTCCAAGGCAACAACGTCACGCCGTCTGGTCTCTTCCCATCGTCACGTACCAAGCCGTTTGGTTCTAACACCGCTGGTACCCCGGCGGTGACAAGGGCTCGACGAATAATATCGTTGTTGCTGGCGTGCCGTGCTATGCGGAATGCGCTCCTGCAGCAAGACAGGCCATGGTGTCCGAGACTGTCGACAGCTTCACCACAGTGACATCGATGCGGAGCAACACAAGGTGCGCCCAAGCGGAGACACGTAGCGAGCCGAAACGATGAGTCATCCATCATTGTGCCTATGGTGGATGACGGGAGCGCCTGAAGCCACAAGCCTGACTCCCATTCTCCCACAGCCAGCAGACGAGCACGCTCAACAGTATTACGTGACGTGTTTACAAGGGTATTCCGTATAATACTGCAGAGCGGCTCATCCCACCGTCTCTGGGAAGACGGGTTATAGGGCAAAACCGTATTGGGACAAGCCATTTTCCAAGCGTTCATCGCATCGGTCAAACACGGTACTTCAAAATCGACCAGTGAGGAAGATACAATGTTCCTGGTTAATTTATCGGTACTGTGGACCGAGGAGAGGAAGGCCGGTAAACTAATACTTGAAATTTTGCGGACGCCGAGACCACCCAAGCGAATGGGTAGTGTGGCTTGCTGCCACGCACGGTCGTCCAGGGCCACATTTAGGATGGAAGTTAATGTGTTTCTAATAATTTGGTCTACTTTTTCTAAAAGTTATGGATGCTTCCATAGATGAGAGGAGGGAAGGCTATATGTAAATTTTGGTCCAAAACAATAGTACCGAATGAGTGTGAAGGCAGAATGAATATTAATTTTGAAAAGTCTTTCCGAGATATTAAAATTTTGTATCTGCTCCTCAAAGAACGTTGGAAAGGATTCGTCAAAAATTGGGGACCCTAGTAGGTGAAGAGAGTTTCTTTCCGTAATTTTGATATTTGGAGCTATTGTATTAAATTTTTCTATGGTAGTCTGTCTGTCAGTCGTTTGGGGAAGATAAATTTCGCATTTTGAAAGGTTCAGGTCTAGGCCAATGGAACTGAATTTGTCTTTTAAAAAAGTTAAATCTTTTAAGACTGTGTCTATATCACCTCCTAGGGTTCCGTCATCCAAATACCATACGTTGAATTTAGAATTTAGTTGTCGAACAATTGGATTTATTGCCAAACTAAAAATGAATGGCCCAAGAGGGTCACCTTGTTGACAACCAACGGCTGAACTCAAAAGGTTGTCTTTATAAAGTAATTTAGAGGGGTGCCTGTAACATTGATAGAGAAAACTGTAAATTTTGGGTATTTCTTTTTTAATTTCTGTCAACAAGGTGAAATGTAGTTTTCAGCAATAGATAAGAGTGATTCAAGAGTGATTGTCGTAACAAAAACGTTTTTCTGCGCTTACATTGCAAACGCCGGCTAAACCTTACGAGATAGATCAAATTAATGTTCTACGTAGGTTCTACTGAATCATATATCTTAAAAAATATCGATAAAAAAAGTCCGTGATGGTATATGTTTATCTCCTACATATAACCCACAGCAAAAATTTTCATCTTTCACATATTACATAAAAATTATTAATTATTTTACCAAGCTATTTTAAACAATACAGTATCATTCCTTTTCCAATTAAATACATTAGATACGTTGTGCATTTCATGTAGGTTAAAATTGCCCTTTACAGCATATCATTAAAATGAATATCTTACAAGTTAACAGAGCGTACAATTATTAATAAAATCAATTTTTTTTTTTACCTAATGTATGTATGAAGCTCAAACTAAAATTCGTGAAAGTAGCAATTAATAAGCAATTATTGATACATCAAACTTTTAGAAATTCTGCGTCCTTCATGCTGAACACGGAGGCCACCAGCCATCCTGACGTCAGAATGGCTGGTCAACAAAATATAGATATTTCTCTGAATGTATCATATGTAGCAATTATTGAAGAAATGTAGCAAATATGAGCAATTGGGTAGCAATTCTTGAATATACTTTCAGAGCCGCTTGCCATAGGCAACCAGCCATTCTGACGCTAACAACACATTGACTGAATTCATAGAGCTTAAGGTTAATAATAGAACGTAAAATATACTTGATATTTTTATAACCCTTTTGATGTATTTTTCTAACTAGTTTTTAAAAGCATAAAGCATCGTCATTTTCACAATTTTTTCCTTGGGTATAGACATTGTTTAAGTTGTTGATTAGCAAAGTGGCAAAAGCAGACTCAAATTGGTCGCATGTCGGGTTAACGTTGCGGCACCACTGGCTTCTATCCGCCTTCTTCTAAAATATAAATTACCTGCTAGGTACCTACATTGGAAGCCACAGTGCTGCTAAATACTTGCGATGCAAAATTTACTTTCATTTTGTTTAGTTTATCAGGGTTTAAGTGGTATTCTGTTAGCTTTGCCTCAGTCAGTTTTGAATCAGTCTTATGCCTTTATAGCCAGGGTTTTCTTTAAGAAGCTGCAATAAATGAGACCATTTGGCAGTTTTGGTCACGCCATCATTAAAAAAAAATTGTATAACTTTGGCGTATGTCTGATTTGCGAGCAATATAAATATTTTTCTTAAAAATCTATATGCCTTTGGACTGTTTAAAAACCGATAATGCTACAATTTTTTCTTGCAGCGTGAATCGTCGTCCTTTGTAAATTTTTTTTTCTTCTCTCCACTGTATCCGCATTAATAGTTTTACAGTGCTTGAGCAATTCTGCAGTACATCTAGTACTGCAGGATTGGCAACAATTTTTTTGCTGCCTTATTTCAGCTGTCTGCTTATTAACTTAATTTTTTAATGTACATATTCTTCTTTTGGCAGCCATTATTTTCAGCTGTAGATCTCTTTCTGCCCTGGAGAGCTGTCCTGTCCTGGCAGATATTTTCCTGCCTGTAAAGTAGAAAATGATTTTGTATGAGTGCAAAAGTAAATCTGTTTTAAATAATTTCTAATCAGTAGGATTATTACATTCATTCAACTATTAAATTGTAAACCTGACAAGTGCAAGTCATTAATAAACGTTTCTCAACAACGGAAGTACTCAAGTGCGTTATCATTTGAAACGCCATTATTACGATATCAGCATCTCAAGATCATTGCTAATTCATAAACACATGAAAACAGTATCTCAGTTACCAAGCTCAGCTAGTCGACGCTGTACGTCACATTGCCGAAGTTTAGAATTATCATTCATCACATTTCGTTCTTGCTAGGTATGTCGTAAGATTACTATATATACTGAAATTCACAACCAACTTCAGATGAACTCGGTGAACGATGAAATCTTGGCCATAACTAAAACATACTTGGAAAGGCTAGAGGCATTTTTTTTTTTTCATTTCGTAAACCCAAACTGTAGTTTGAGTATGTCAATTATTATGTTTATTAATACGATCATGACCTCAAGATCGATAAGTGCGAGCTCCTGGGCTGAGTAACGTTTATTAATACAGGCCTAAGGGTTCCATTCCATCAAGACTATTACACTTTACCTTCATTTTATTTGGTACTAGCTTCCGCCCGCGAGGTATATCGATAATAACTATCCTATGTCCTTCCCCGGGATACAATCTCTGCTAAATTTTATCTAAATCCATTCATTGGTTTAGGCGTGAAAAGTTAACATACAGACAGACAGAGTTACTTTCGAATTTATAATATTAGTATGGATAGATAGAGACCATAATTATGGACACATATTCTGATGTGGAACCCTAGAAGAGTCAAATAAAAAAAAACATAATATACCTGAAGAAGTTGATGGAATTGGCTGATGTACAAGTTCTTGCAATGATTTTCTTCCAACACATGGCAAGTTTGGTTGTGAATATTGTGATTGTAATGTTAGACCTGAAACAATTATAAAGGAATAACTGCATTAATAATTTTACTAAGGCGCTTTATAGTTTTTTTTTATCAGTTAAAGGAATATTGTGAACTTTATTCTTTTATTATACAAAGTAGCATTATGAAGGTAATGAACAAACCTGTTAAATATAATGTTGGAACTGCAATATTGTTTATTCTGTTAATGCGACATAAATATTTATCCTGAAAGTGTTTGAAGTGGGCATTTTCAAGTCACAAAATATCACTTCCCGTGCCAATAGATTAAAGCCAAGTATTGAATCTAAATCGGTCTTTTTCAGGGTTCGGAAATCCATGGAGAACTGCATGCATGTCTGAAAAAAATTGCAGACAATTATTAATTTTTATTTCTATTTAATTTGTGATTCGTTTTTTGTCAAACATTAGTAAACCCATAATATTGTTGTTTCGAAATAAATTTAAGTTTATTTATATTGAAAATTAACAAAAATTTAAGAAAACCGTACAACTGGTAAAACGTAATTTTGAATTGCATTCAAGTACAAGGCCAAGTTCCAAGATTCAGCTATGACAATGTGACATACCTCCACTGTCCTTGCACCCAGGAACACAGTTACACAGCAGTGCTTATCCGATGACCTGATGCACTAAAAGACTATCTCAAACTTAACACTACACTAGAGTCCTATCTTGGTTTTGACATAACCACTCACAAAATTACTTTTTGGTCACAAATATGGATTAGTCGTAGGAACTTTCGCTCAACTCAACGACAAACGCGCAACGTTACACAGAAAGATCACAAAAATATCGTTAAATAGTAAAGAGAGAGCGTGAGACATTATCTTATCAGACATTTGTATTGGGGATACCAATTTATTGATAGTAAAACCTCCAAAGTAATTCTACCAGCATCCCAATGAATGTTTGCAAAATATTTGTGTAAATTATTTCAATAGGTGATAATTATTGATCGAAAAATAATTAAATGTCAAACTGTGCGATAAATGTAATTAAAACTCTCGACAATGATCCATAATTTAAAATATTTTTTGGATACACTAAAACAGAAGTCAGTTAAAAATATACTATTTTAGTAGTAAATAGGTTACCGACGTATCAAAGTTGCGATTATGTTTAGAGCCATCTTTCAAATTAATAGTGAACATTGCTTCAGAGTTCCATCTCTTAGCCACAGTACGCGTAAAGTTCAATTATAATCCGACAAAATTAAAAAACACATTCAAACTTATTTTGTTCAGAGACAACATATACTTCGTGATTTTGTATCATTGTACCCACTGCTGTCCCGAGTTTTTTGTACTAAGATTGAGCACCCTGGGAATAGATGTCAGCCCTATTAAAAAAACTAGGCACATTGTTATGATATAATAACAATTAAAACCAAAGATTTATTTATAACTGTTAAAGAGGAAAGTAAACACGATTATATTGTCCTTCCCTGTTATGAACGATAGACAATAATCAATAAAGCCATCATGCTACTGATTTAGAAACCGGAATAACATGTGTCATTTAGGAGAACAATAATTTATTGTGGCGACTGATTTCTCAGGACTATTTTGAATCCTTCACACAATTCTAGCTTCAACTTCTAAGTGGATTGCGCTATTTGAATATGAAAAAATAGATTAGGTAACTACGAGTATATCAGTTGGAGAGAATAACAGAAATACAGATACACATTACGAGTATTCTCTAAAAATTAATAGGTAACGCTAAATCAATCTTATATTTGCCCAGGTGGACCAGAACAAGATGTCGGTTATAGAGAACAACACAGACATCCACGTGCTGACAGGCTCACTGAAACTGTTCTTCAGGGAGCTGAAGGAACCGCTTATACCCTGCACCATGTTTGACAGAGTACTCGCTGCCTGCTGTAAGTATATTTTTATCTAGGATGCATATCCGGTACGGCTCTTAAATTCTTCCTTAACCTACGGACACGTATTCTCTACCGTTACAGCGCCCCCCTGGTCTACTCCTTGATATGCAATGGTCGCTGTAGCACCATGAACATGAGGCTACAGGGGCTAGTGCGAATCTTGTGGTTAATTCGATTAATCGAGTCTGGTCAAACCACGCTGGAATCGGTGCTTTTCATACATTCATTCAACAAACTATCCATTTTCCACTGAACGTAACGCAGTCTTTAGAAATGATGCTGCCCTTCATCCTTCAACCCGTCGCAAAGGAATACCTAATGTTGCAATAGTTGGGTAACGATTTAGATAACCATTCTCTCAAGGAGACTGTCTACCAAAATAACTAATGACAAACACGGGTCTTCTCTCCAGATGAGGTCTAAAATGTCGAACCCGTTTAGAACCTAAATCTAATTTTTATCGTTAAATTACGTATATTTTAAAGTACTCTTGAGGATTACGGCCGTATCATATCGTAGACGTACATACTTCAAATGTAATGCCATCCCTCTGAGAGCCACTTCAGTGTTTAATATTGAAGACAACAAGGGTTGAAGGGCAGGGTTAATTCCGGCCAGGAATGTCCGGAAATTGTAACACGGGCGAAATAATTACTTTTGTTGTGAATAGGCATTTCCTAATCATTTGTCGGAATTAGAATGAAATTTATTATATTTTATTTTTAATTATCTCGGCTACCTCAGACATGCAGAAAGAGTATTTTATTTTCAATACCGGAATTAATCAAAATCAAAAGTCATTTATTTAAATTTGGCTGAGAATCAGCACTTTTCGAACGTCAAAATTACATAAGGCGACTGTCTTTTCTCCCTAAACGCCCACACTTCTTCATTTCTTAGTGCTTTCGCTGGGAAGAACAAGTGGCGTAACAAACTCCCCAGCAGCACAGCTGTCTGTTCAGTAAAAAAATAAGAGAATGAGCTTACGAGTCCATAAAATGAGAAAGGAAAATTTATAAGTTTCTGTTTTAATTTCAGCACTAAAGCCCAAGGAAGCGAGAATCAAGGAGTTCCAAGAGATCGTGAAGGCCTTACCACAGTGCAACAGGGATACGCTCAAATACTTATTAGAGCATTTGCTTAGGTAAGTCTTTAAGTTAAGTTTGAGTTTAAACAAACGCTTTGATAACAGTCAGCTTAATGGATAAGCTAACAGTAGCTTGTTTAAAACAACCATATCAGTATAATTAAATTAACAACTGATGCAGAATATACTACGCAACATTTTGTGTGTGTAAAGCAGTAATGACTAACGATAGACAAAACTAAGAATTTGTTCATTCTTTGAAAAGAAGATTAGTCATATATATATGTCGCAGATTCGGTCGACGTGTTCGATGTTGGTGTGTCCGCCATGTCGTATTTTTTAACAATCAGTGCGCACAACCGGCACAGGCGCTGTCTCGAGAGCAAGAGAAGAAAGACTCCATAATAAAACGAGCGCACTACTGATAGATACAACCTCTTCACTGACAGACCAACACTGACAACTCCGAAGTGTTGCCGCTCGATCAAATTAAATAACCACTAAAATAAGTGACGTCGTAAATACTTCTTGTGCATCTTTATCTCTAACATATATTTACAATCAAACCACTGTATCAAATTCCTAATTTGCCAAATCTTCCAGGGTAACACAACACAAAGAGCAAAACAGAATGCACACGGCCAACCTAGCAATCGTATTTGGTCCTACTCTTCTATGGGCGCCCCCGGAGCAAGCTCACAATATCGCCGTCGACTGCATCCAACAAAACAATGTCGTCGACATACTCCTCACAGACTTCAAAGAAATATTCGTAGAAAATGGAAGTAAAGGGAAGAAAAAAGCGTGACTCTTTAGCAGCCGTTAGCTACGGGTAGTATTATGAGCCCCAGTATTGGTTATTGTGTCAAGATGCCAAAATGTTCAGTTGCATCCAGTTTCACAAGTCGTGGTGAGTACAAAAGCGTTTATTGAGAAGCTAGTATCTACATTTCTTAAGTGAAATAATTAATACTAAGTTATATCGCAAGTTAATTTATTAAAAGAACGACAAAATATTTCGATTGCTTTTGTATGTCACTATTGGATTTGGACACAGGATATCATATGGATATAACAATACAAAATCTGAAACTATTATTAAAATAGGAGTATAACGATAACCAATCATTCCAAAGGGTTAAGTTTTGAGTGAGTTAAACGCGCTAGATTGTAATATGTGTACGGAAAGTGTGCTATACTACATATTGTAGAGGACGTTCTATTTTGTATATATAGACGATGGTGTGGTTAGGAATATTTGGAAGCCTAGAGATATTCGGTATGATCTCTGTTGCTTACAAAACTTATTTAATGAATACCTGCGATTAAAATGGTCTGACCACCAGTGAATGGAGTGAAATATTACTAGCATAATAATTATAGGACAATGAAAAGAGCCCATGAAGTAAATTATTAATAAGCCATATTTAAAGAATTGTCACGATCATTAAGCATAAATTAATTACCGTGCAAATGAGTTTATCTATTTATATTGGACTTTATTTTTGAGTTAAAAGATCGATTGATCTATTGACCTGAATGATTAAGGTATAATTTCATTTCGTTGGTAGTCAGACTAAAACTAAGTTACATTTATAATTCATATAAATTAATCAAAATTAAATACTGAATGAGAGTTGTGATTGTGAAGCAATATATAGTACGGAAAGACTGTCCGAGGCTAGAGATAAATAATATATTCAAATATTAATGTATAGAGTAAAAAAATAATAAAAAAGAAAAAAATATACGTTTCTTCTATTTGTATATATTTGTGGCACATCGCACAGAAACACTGGATCAACAGATCTGGTCTTGAAATTTTAAAATTTTACATAGTTGAGCTCTGGCGTTTTAATATTCTATTCTAGTGAAATATAGATCCAATATAATATCTAGATGGAAAGAAAAATGTTGGGGCAGAAGCTATCTGTAAAATAGTTAATAGAGAAACTATTAAGTGTGATGCAATAGAAACTATAGTTTTAAATCTTTATCAACAGCATTATTTTGGGGCCAATTATGTATATATAATGAGTCCTAGGGTGTCTGGAGCGAGCGATGGCAATGAAGGTATTTGAGGAATTGTGCTATACATAGATGTTTTTTTTTTTGTCGAAAGAGAATAATTATCTAAATAGTTTATATTCATAATCCCAATACTTTATACCGCTACGTGATTCGAATCTTTCGACTCAAAAGCCAATCAGCATTCACAACTTTTCGATACGCTTCCGGGCCGAATCGAACATCAATAAATGTTATCAAAAGAGTCCTCTGAAGGTTGTACACAATTCCAAAACTCTAAACTTTTGTCAGTTTAAATCACATAGACGACCGACCGCTATTCTTCCGACAGCTTTTTGTTATCGGGGGCAAGGCAGGTTAGTAATTTAAAATGTATCATTTTCGATTCGACAACCTGTAGAATGGTTGTGAATAGCTATACAGCTGTATCTTTCAGTAACGTTCTTACATAAATAGTGCCAAATTAGAATTGTGGTTAATAATTATGAAACCACATCGCGTTTCTAGTGTCTTTAACCATTTCCTTCTTGTCATTACTCGCTCCACAACTCTTTCATTATAGCGGCTTTAAGCCAATTTATAATTTGTGCCTTAAGCTATGTAAATATTCATCATAGATGATTTTCTTCATAATGTGATAATCATTACGTTGTTGTATCTTAGTTTAATTTCGTTGTATTAACTTTTTAAGTATAAACAATGCTTGCAAACGTGACAGTCTAGTCCTACACAGTTTTAACTGGACTTTATTCAGTAAAGGCTTTGCTTTCGTCTACATACCTGTTTTAAAGCCTCTTACAATAAAGCTAGGAATACTTAAGCTAGTTACTTGCGCAAAAATATGCAAGTGGCTCGCACGCCTTTGTTCCATAAAATTTTCTGATTGGTTATACAGTGCCTCCAAAAGTTAGTTGACATTTTTCCACTTCAACTTTGACACACCACATTATGATTTAAAATTCTAGTGATCCAAATGTTGGAACTGCTATAACGTTATTATTGACAAATTCAACTACCTTTGACTTATCTTTAAAAAAAAAATAGGTAATCCCTTAGGGACCTGATTATTTTTTTATTTTAAATCAAAATGTGTCATCACAACTGAAGTGGAAAAAGGTTAACTAACTTTTGGAGGCCACTATATTATGAAACATGCGTAATTGAGTAGGTCACATTGCAAGCTCCTTGCATACGTTTGTCCCAGTCACTGGTATGTGTATTATTCCTGTCTTGGGGCTCATTTTTGGATTCATCATTCATTAAGTCTGTACCAACGTTAATTAATTCAATAGTTTTGTCTGTATTTGTAATAGATTGGACGTTTCTAATTTGTTTTTCTTTGCACTGTAAATATTTCCAATATTGTTCTAAATCGATCCTTGTATTATTTATATTTGCTGTAATTCTTTTAAAAAAAATCAGCATTCATTTGTAAATTCATAAGATTGAACGCAGACAAAAGCTAGAATAAATACTCAAGGTAGAAACACCAATATTAAATGTAAAATTTCTAATAAGCTAGTAACCAAAGGTTTTGTATTCGGCTGATAGAGTAAAAGAAAATAATTATATTGTTGTGTAGTTATTACTATATGTATGTTACGCCAATAATGCTTGGACATAGTTAATGAAGTTACATGAAATAAAATCAGATTATTTTAATGATACTTTCAGTTTTTATTTTTAACCCAACCAAAACAACAGTGACTACGGAGAAAAGAATTGAAATAACAAAAATAACAAACATTTCGGACCCATACTACGAATAAGTCTTATTCTTACCTAGATCTACCAGAAAAACAACCTTATCCAATGTCCCAGTATGGGGCTGTCCCATCTAGATGCTGTTGGAGCTGGCGCATAGATACCCTGCGCATAATGGAAGCTCAACGCTTGCGCATGGTGGCGTGAAAGGCATCTATGCCCGCCTCTACGAACATGCTGTAAGCACTGCAGTCACAGAGTACTTTTTGACTGCAGTAACACGGCAACCCCGTCAACACTCTAAAAGCATTATTGTATTGTACGCGCAGAGCGCTGTATGCACTCTGCGTGCAGTAGACCCACAGACTGCACGTATAGAACGACTGACAGTACGCTGTAAATGGTGTAAATGCCTTTAATAATGTAATGGTAAACTAACTAAATAGCAGAAAATAGTTAAAAATGTAGATACTGTTCATTAGCAGTAACATTTTTATACAGACCAGTCTTGTAATGTAGAACCTGAGGGCTGAATCTTTAGCCGACAACCCGGTAGACCATTGTTAAGTAGCGACCATACTGCGGTCGATAAACGTCAGCCTGATTTTTGTTCGATATCGATAGAAAGTGAGGCTGCCGTGGACCTCACTGGATCTGCCTGAACGGTCGATGTTATCGATCGATCGCAGTCTGGTTGCAAATTTTATAATTTACTGAATAATGAATTGACCAATGTGACGGATGGGGTTTGCGTGGTGAAGATGAAATCATACCACGTTAAGTTTCAAAATAAAAAGTATATTACTACAAGATACTTTTCTTTTTTTTTTCTTTGATACTTTTTTAGGCAACCACCTTACTAGGTGGTAGCCAATTTAGCAAGTTAGGTCACAATTTCTTAATTCCGGTTGACGGTCGGCGAATGGATTCGCCAGATCCGTAGCGAGTTCGACACGGCCACGCAGGTAATTCAGCGCGGAGCTCAATGATGCCCGGATTTGCCGGAAGGATTTGCCCGGAACTCAGCGTTTTGATGTCTTCGATATTTCAGGATTGAATATCGGAGATTGTAGGCAAGCGGGAACTTTGGACCCTGGAAATATAACGTCCAGTGTGTCACAACATGGCCAATAATAGTAATCTCCGCTGATTTTGAAAATAATGCAACAATTAGAAAATATCTAATCATCGTATGACTCATAAAATTATGACGACTATTGATATGTGTACTGCATAATTATGCGGTATACTCACAAGCCAATGAGTCACACCTCAATAATAAAAGATAACATGACACTTTCTTAGATGATAACATTTTTTGTAAAAGGTCTGAAGGCAGGTCCACGGCTGCATGACTCCTGATCAATTCCTGCAAGTCGCCTCCCAGTTACAGTGGAGACAATGTTGGAGGCAATATTGAATAGAAACAACTACCTACTTATTTATAGACAAGAATGGCTTGAGCAATAAATTAAGTCTCAGGAGCCAGTGAAACCACGAACAACAGTTTTGGTTCCTAATTTTTTTGCCTGTAAGAAAGCTCTGGTTGTATATTTAAAACACATTATACTTAGGATAAAACAGTAAAAACAACTGAAAATCCAGATAGGTAGGTAGCCAGGGCCCCGGAAAAGAACACGTATAGTCCTATAACTTTCATCATATTTATTTGTACCTATTAAAAAGTGATTATATACAGAACACACGCAAACAAAGTCGCGGGCAAACAACCTAGCTAGTTGCATTATAAACAGCACCCTAAATATTGCACTTTCAATCACAATCTGAATCATTTTGAAGGATATTGCTAATCCATTGCTTCATATGTTCGAAAAAATTGTCTGCTCAACAACGCAAATAACGCAATGAATAATGTTGAACTGTCAAATTGAAAGCCGTTGCTGTTCTGGACTTAACCTCGAATACTCAGGAAGTTATATATACAAAGAATCCCAAAGCCATTCTATATTTAGTTCATTTTACCAAAATAACGTGCACTGCTTTTCCAGTCAGTACAGTTTACATATTATATGTAGGCACGTACTTGCGTTATGTTCTTTCAATACTTTGTACTGTAGAGTTCGGCTTTCAGACTGACCAAACGTGGGTGTACAGGTATCTACCAATATTTTACACGTACAGTTCTTTCCAGGGAGTTCGTTGCTTTAAAAAAAAACTATATATTTATTGCGATCTCTGGCCATGTTGGCCCCGCAAACATGATTAGATCCCCCCCCCCCCCCCCACACCTTAGGAGCTATTCTCTATTACTACTTAGGTAGGTACTCTGTAATTACATTACCCACAGGCCGTTCCCGACCACTTACAGTTCATTAAATAGACGCTATGCCCACAATACTTAATGGACATAATGGAATTCCCATCCTATATGGAACGCAATACTGCGAGCATGGTCTCTTGTTCGGGGTTGCGGCTCTTACGTAAACCTATAAGTACATAGTGAGAGCATGTGTATGTAGACTGTACATACTTATGTATAGTCATATCAGTGAAATTCCTATATGAGTTTGGTGTATGGGTATACAGGCAGTGACGTAGCTAGGCCTAAAGGCGGGGGCCCTGTTTAATGTTTACCCTACTGTGGCCAAGCTCCAAGATTTTCTGTCTGATTTTACTAAATCAATGCAAGAACTTGAGAATTGGACAGCACCTGTACAAAGTTGCTTGAATCCTTTATAAGCCATAAACAGCATAATCAGCCTGTAATGTTTCCAATGCTGGGACACAGGCCTCCTCGCAGTTAGAGGTGATGGCCCGTAATCCACCACGCGGGCTCACGATGTTTTCCCTCACCGTTTTTGAAAGCAGTGGTGATGAATACTTTCTACATTCACTCATAAGTCGCGGTCGCTACCACTGGGCCACCACTGCTCAAGCCATAAACAAATTACGTTAATTTTCATATTTTCATTACGTATTAAAAAGCTCATTACGGGCCATTGATAAGAATGTAAAGGTTTTGGATAATATTTTACAGATTTTAACTTTCAGGTCGGGCCCTGTGGCTTGGGGGCCCCGTATCATTGATACGGGCGTTAGCTACGTCCATGTACACAGGGTAGATTCCGCATTGTCAATTGCAACTGCGTTTTATTGAGTTGTAGCATCAAAATTGTAAAGCGCGGGATTGAGCCTTAAATATTTATCACAGAGTTGCTTGTTTAATATGCCCTTTGAGATATTTTATGCGAATAAATGTACATAGGTAAATATACTTTATCTTAAACATTACTGACACCATTGAAGGAAAACATCGTGAGGAATACTGCCGATTTATCTTTAAAAATCTCACCGTGATAATATGTGTGATGACATTTTTGAAGTAAATGAAAAGAGCTGCAATTCTGCATTAGGTGCAATGACAGTTCACTTCAAGTCCACTTCACCTAAGTTTTTACGGTGAGACTTTTAATGAATAAGTCGGCTGGACTTATGGTCTGAAATCACCAACCCTTCTTGAGCGAGCGTGGTGATCAATGAGGAGAAAGAGGCCTTTGTTCTGCAGTGGGATTAGGCCAGTATTATTACGATATTATTATACTTACTAATCGTACGACACTGGTTGACCTACCAAAACTACTAAGATGATCTTTGTTTTAAAGACTACTATAATAAAATTACCTGTAGTGCTATTCTGTAAAAATCTCACCGTGATAACTCAGGTGAAGTGAGCTTAATGTGAGCTGTCATTAGTGTCAATCCAGAATGACAGCTCACTTCACCTAACTTCTCACGGTGAGATTCTAACAGAATCGAAAGGCTGAGGCAACGATAGATTAGGCTGAGTTGACTGATATGCCTCATGACGTGAGGCAACATCTTCACTTGAACTGCCTTATGTCGAGGCACCACTTCTTGCAGTTGTGAATAGCTCGTCGTTCTAGTAGGAAGCTACTGCTCATCTTTTACAAAAAAAAACAATATATTCGTAAATCAATGGAATCCCAAGGTTCAGAGGTGCAGTACGTCAGTGGTAACAAAACCAGCATAAGCTGGCTGGCTTCTATTGAAACTCCGTACTACGCAAGGTCAGCTCAAGTTCGACGTGCGGTCCACTGTACCTACAAGACCACGGAGACTGAAAATAAATAAATTCTTTGGAATTTTCTAGTTTCGCGTAGCGTGGGACGCCCCCCAGCTAGATGGACTGACGACATTAAAAAGGTGGTTGGGGCACACTGGATGCGGAAGGCGGAGGACAGGGTGTTGTGGCACAATCGTTGCTCGCCAACTCGTTTTTAGTTGCTGGCTCTACTCGCTTCTCGTTAATCGCCAGCGATGGGATAGGTGCCTATATCAACGGTTGAATCTTCATCAACATCTCAACCGAAAGACGTCCACTGTTGGACATAGGCCTCTCCCAAGCACCTCCACTTCAACCAGTTCTATACTTTCCGCATACAGCGAATTCCTGCAGCCTTCACAAGGTCATCGGTCCACCTTGTGGGAGGCCTTTCAACGCTACGTCATCCGGTACGCGGTCGCCACTCCAGAACCTTTCGGTCCCATCGGCCATCGTTCTGCGAGCAATGTGCCCTGCCCACTGCCACTTAAGTTTGGCAATTCTTCGGGCTATGTCGGTTACCTTCGTTCTCCTGCGGATCTCTTTATTCGGTTACGTGTCGTAACGGTTGAATATTTGTCATAAAGTTTCGAACAAAAATGTGACCCAGGATTGGTTATTATGTTTACGTTAACGAGAAAATGATTAACGGTACGTTCACGTGACTCGTGACTGAGCCTGTGATGTAACTGAAGGATTAGATTTTATTTAATGGTGGGAAAATTGGGGTGATTTGATTTGAAAATAATGTCCCTCACATTATGTAATTTGTAGGCTTTGGGGAGGCTTGTAAATCGTGTGTAACACTGTTGTGTTTGTGTTTGTTTGTCTTTGTTAATCTAACTTAACTTGAGATTTGACAGTAGAGCAGCTGTACTGGGGGCCTAAAAAGGCCAGTTTGGCAGAATCATGAAACAATTAATAACACGCAATTTCATCTGTATGACAGTGAGATTCGTAAAATGCTATAGGTAGGCAGAAGCCTAAACCTTCAGGAATATAGGTATAGAAACTTGCAAACAGATAAATTGCGTGATGTGAATTGTTTTATAATTCTGCCAAAGTGGCCTTTTTAGGCCCCCTTATATTTATTTATTAAGGTACACCAACAGTTTCTATGTATAATTTATCTTAAGTAGGTACCAAGATCACAAAAGTCTCGATCTTACACAGTCACCAATTACAGGTTTACCAGCAAACTCAAAAATAAGCGATCACACAAAATAACAAAAAAAGGCTAGAATTACAAATAAAAAAAAACGAATTCCATGACTTAGCAGTCGAAAGCCACAAAAGTTTTACGTGGCACTCATCTCCCATTGAGATGGGAGAAACATGGAGTTGCCCTATTCTACTATAGAAATAATAGTTATACAAATATCTATCATATCGACACACACATGTCAAAAAGCGTTCTGTTTCTTTTTAACTAATCAAGAGCTACATATGAAAAGAGAGACATCTAAATGTTTGTCAAGTACTAAATTTTTCAACACTTTTGTGTGACGTCAATATCATGTCTATGCGTGGCGGGCCGCCATGTTGAGTGCCGAATTTTATGAATGGTTTTGTGGTAGATGTGCTGTCAAACGGTTGATTGCTCAAAATATTTTTGTTGTTTTCGAGAGAAATACGTCTAGAAACTAGGTGTTTTGGTGTCCATTAATAGGAAAATCATGCCCTCGTGTTGTATAAAACAGTGTGGTGCGAGAAAAAACAAAAGAACCCTACGAAAGGCGGCCATCTTTAGTGCCCGATTTGTGTAGGTATACACGCTAATTTTGTAGGTATGCTCAGTCCATAGGTTTATTTAGTCATTGCTCACCTCCAAACTGCAGCCATAAAGAGGCCAAGTCATTTTCTATAAAGTATCTACTGATATTTAGCCCCACCTACCAAGCTGATTTCTGGTCTGGCTAAACTATCTTCTCTACATTGTCAGTTTACCCGATACCCAACTCATTTCAGAATAACAGCCATTAAAATTTGGAAAATCCAAAAGTGCTCGAATCATAATGCCCATTTGAACGTTTAAAAACCATAGATATTATATTAGTTGGTTTTTATTAAGTATAATTAAACTGTTTTTGAACTGTCAAAATGCCATTGCTACTGATAGTGTGTTACGCAATTACCCCTGACCTGTGAGTACTACACCTGTCCGTATAATAAAAGTACTCTGTGACTACACCCCTGACCTTCCTGTAGAACATCACCAATAAGGTCACTATAATTATTATGTCCTTCTAGGGCGCCTCACCCTGCGTTTCCACACGCATCTGCCTTGTAAATACTTTTTGTGAATCGCCTTAAATCTTTGGCAAAAATTTAACATAATATGTTATATGTGTGTGAGTGTGTATGTGGTGTATGTGTGTATGTGTGTGTGTGTGTGTTTTCAGTGTAGGTACTGCGTTATAAAAGCCTCTCGTTGCGCTAGTTCACGAGAATTCTGCATGAGCTCAGCATGGTATTACGCTTTCGGGGAACATAAAGGCTTTCAGCAAGTGAATATTTCGTAGAAGCGACGAAAGGGAATAGGTTCCAGCGAAGGATCGATTGGTTACGGGTATTTCGTTATACCATTTTGAGCTTAGTATTTATCTTTGAGAAAGTGGAATTTCACCTTGAGTTGACAATCTGTTACTTACCTACTTACATTTGAGCATGAAATATATTACTACTATGTGCAATAGTAATAAAACGTGCCATTACGATAGCGACATTAGACTCTGATCAACGAAAGCTGTCCAAGAAAAAAGGCGGCATTTTAAAAAGTCAAGAGCTATTACCCTGGCTATATACTGCGTAACCTAAGCGCAGTTGATACTATTTATTATTCATTGCGAATTTATTGATTTATTGACATAGAAAATTAGGATTGACAGTCCTAAAATGTCACCATGCTAAAAGTTTTGAAAATAATTCGTGGTCAGCTTTCGTTGGCCAAACTCTAATTTAACACACGGGCAGGGCTCCTCAGACCAAATAAAAAACCAAGACAGAGGGCTGTCAACAGAAAATTGACAGCCATCTGTCTTGGTTTTTTGTAAAGTGAAGCCGTATTCATAAACATGTGTGCACTTAGTGAGGTGTAGTTTGATTGTAAATGTTTGCGTGTGAGCGTGTGTCCACAGAGCGGAGGTGTAGTTTTGGCATGCTTCACTGTATCGTTCTCAGCGCTCTGTCTTGGTTTTTTATTTGGTCTGAGCAGGGCTCTTTCTCTTTCCTTTTTGCCTACTCTGCACGTTATTCGTTTCAATTTCATTGATGCGATGTTATGATCCATGGCCCCGGCAAATGACCAATGCGTTTTAGAAAATTAGGGTAAGGTTGCGACCATTGGACCAGCGCCTTGATTGGACCGCTTTGATTTCTCGGAAACGAATTGTAATAATAATTGTCCGTTATGACGAAACGCTGCGTATTCGACCCCGCACCCACCCCCTCAACCGCCAGTGTCGCCGTGAGCTTCCTTCGGGAAGAATGCACGTCGGTGTGTTTTAAGAGCTTCCTATATAAAATTTTCGCGACATAGGTACTTTACCGTGTAAGTACAGATTATTCAGTTTTTCAATATGATTATTTCTAGTAGCCTAACATATCTATTTATTCAGCTAATTTACCAACCAAATGGTACATAAGATTAATATATATTTTTTTATTTTTATTTTATTGTGATAGCAGCAAATTGCCATCAATGGACCAGTGCAAGGCTCCTTGATTGGACCAGTCCAATGAAGGCAACTTTTCGGTTTTAATTTTTTTTTGTTTTAGAATTGCAAAACGAGGCCAGTATTATAACTGGAATGAAGGAAGTATGAGTAAAAAAGAGGTCGGATTAAACGAAGCAAGCAGGATATATGGTGTACCAAAAGCGACATTAAAACGAAGATTGAATGACAAAAATTTTAAAGCTAAAAACTATAATAGCCAATTCCTTAGTTAAGATTTTTAAAATGTTGCATTTCAACGATAAATTAAGACGTTGTGATTCTTCGTGATTCTTATTAATATTAAAGACTGTGTTTAATTTTGTATTACATTTTATTTTATTTCAATTTCCTTGGGCACCTTGAATGGACCAACAGAAAAAATATCCTAAGTCCAATCATAGCAACTAGGAGGTCCAATCAAAGAGACTGAGGTCCAAATAAGGGAACCATCACAAAATCAGTTTTTTCTGTTTTGTTCCTTTATGCTTCAAACAAAAAATCCGAAAACACACCTACGAGGACATATGTATAAGACCTATAAAATTTAATAATCACTATATCCTTAAATGTCATACTTCAGGTGCTATAACCGCTCAAAGTTAAGTGGTCCAATAATCGCAACCTTACCCTAATCATAGCGTTTAATGAGATCAAAATAGGTTACATGTTCATAAAACAAAAACGCAATACCGTATACATACCTACGTGGCACGCTGTATATTACTTAATAGTAATATATTTATGCTCGTGACTGTACGTACCTACCTACATAAATTCCATGAGGTGGCACACCTTTTTGAAGCCGATGCAGCATTCTATACTTCAGCGTCGCCTGTCTCGTCAGATAGTTTGTGTTCGTTCGATATCACATAACTGCCACTTGTATAAGTATAAGGTATTTAAAAGTGGACGCACAGGAAGGTAGGTGTGAAAGGTTCCAAAAATGATCACATAATTATATTTGACGTCATCTTGAAAATCATGAAAGCAGAAGGCCAATTTCCGTAATTAAAAACGTTCATAATCTTGTCACAATTTCATCTCAGAGTCAATCAATTTCAAAATTTTGTAAAAATTAAGGGAAATTAGAGGTAGATATTTTTGACAGATTGATACTGAGATCAGACTGTGAACGTTCTTAAAATTCCGGGTACATAGAATCCTCGGGGCATTAAAAAAACAATAACTATAATACCAGTATGTAATTAAGTAATGAAAAATGGTTACAGAAGACAACGGAAACTTTTATTGGCTAACAATTTCGTTTTTTTTTTTCATAATTTTTACGCAGTCTTATTTATTTACTGTAAGTAATCGTATCGGACAGAATAATTTACGTTTTTTTTCTACCCAAAATTGCGTTACGGAATGTACTTCTACAAAATTAATATCGAAATTATTTTTTTTAATAATAAAAATTATATAACTATTACAATTTACAAACTAAAATTAAACATTATTTGTTAATCCTACCTAACTTATCTGCATATTAACAAATTATTGTAATTAACAAAATTATCATTTTACAACTAATGATGAAAAAAATTTTACTGATCGGTAAAAGTGTAACGTACCTATGAGATGGCTTCAAGACACGTGCTTTTACGCGCAGAAATTAATTGAGGAAGCACGTGCTGCTATAAATCAATTTCTGTTAACACGCGTGTTTGTACATTACACTTTTACGAAAACTACTGTTATGAACATTGACATTGCAAATAATTATTATTTGTTTAATTATGTGACATTAACATTTAAACTAGGACAAACATTTATTATGTAAATGGACAGTGAAGAACAAAATGCACAATTAAAATGCTAACACATAAAAAGTAGGTACACGTACATTGCGTGGCTTTAATAACCTACCCACAGTGATTATTTTTTTCCCTGTTAGTATTTTAATAACAGAATAAATAGTAGGTATACAGCATTCTCCTCCTGTCACAGTCCAATATATAACTGCTTATGTACAACCAGCGCAAACGTAATGGCTTAAAACGATACAATATTATTAAAATTAAACTAACTGTCTAGTGTAAAAAAGCTATTTATCGTAATAAAACTTACAAAGCTCATGTTTTCATGTTTTTGTACATTTATTGATGGTTCGAGGGAAATATATTCCGATTTCATAAATAATTTTTTAAATATTTTATTTTGAACAGGTTTGATTTTATTTTCAGATGTATTTTACATAATAAAAGTTACATTTTATACTTAAAACAAAACACTTTCCTTAGTTTTTTTTTCAGTTCTACAGTTTTACGGCTTTAGTAAAAGCAACAAGAAAAAACATTAACCTTTAAACTGAAAAAGAACCTCAAGAATTAGAAATAAATCTTCCTGATAAAATCGTAACTTTAAGTTACGATAAATTCCATCCCAATAAGATAGGTTTTTGTCGGTAAATATCGTATAAAATGGAACAGGACGGATTAGGGACAAAAGGGGTTGTATGTGACTACTCCCCTCAGGTGGATGAAGCTAAAGGTACTATAGTATCTAGGCATTCTCTGGAGGCTTTCAACTACTGATGAAATACCGCAATATAGGTACCCATAACTCTTTCAGACATTTACCGATGTTTTTTGGAAGAATCCTTTTGGTATATTTTAGTTGTTTATATAATATCTAAATATACCGTAACACTTATCATCGTAATTATAGGTACCAACATTATAAAAGAATAGAAGGAAAACTTACAATTACTTAGAATCAGGTAAAATATATAGAAATAAACATTGGGTGTGTTATGATAGTACCTACAGCTACACCCATCAATTAACGCCCTACACTCCGATTGGGTCTGTTTTTTTTAACTTAAAACCAACGGTTAATGATTTTGAATAAGGATATATTATTGTTTCTATATTCAAATAAGGTGTAGTTACAAAGGATTTGTTAGGCTCAGTCGCAAAATGACCACTCCGCAAAATGCCTACCGGACGCAAAATGTCCATTTCTCAGATGTGTCTTTTGCAAATGTCCATTTCTCAGAATGTTTCTCTCGCAAAATGACTATTTTGCAAAATGTCCCATTTCGTAAAGTGCCCATTTCTCAGATGCATCGAGATTTTTTAGATTCTTACTTACTTTTATTTTTTAGATCTTTGTAAAGAAAATAACCTAGTTCAGTTCAACAGTTTTTTTCACGAAACTTGTATGATTCTATCAAGATCGGGTTTACAAAGTTTGTGAAAGATTTTCTACCGCTCTAGTTTCAATAGGTAAGGCTGGTTTTATTGAAACAGTGTTTTATTTGTAAGCGGGAAGGTACTTTGCAACAATGCCATACTTACATAACTTAACATAACATCACGCATGAAGTCCACCAAAGTTCAGGCAGCACCTCTGCCTATAGTATACGTATAGTACACCCAAATTCCGCCAGTTATGTTTAAGTCCCATGATATAGGAGGTTAGTCTATTGCTATCAACCGAGCACAAAGATTCCGGGCAGCTACTGAGAAATTCCAGATGGAAAAAACAATTCTACTTCATAAATAATATTATGAGCTAAAGAGATGCTTCAAATATAACATTCATCTTGCGATGTAAATGCTTTAATATGAACTTACAAAGAAAGTGTGAATGTTTGTAGGTATTTTAATTTTTTATGCCAAATCCATTAAAAACTAACCTTGAAAGACAAATTAGTTGCACAAATATTTACAAAAGTGACTGATCGAAAATAAATACTATTTGCGTTTATTTCTATCAGTACCACTGCACCTGTAGGTTATTTTAAAAGAGAATTACAGGTTGTTGGGTTAATGAATTCAGGGTCTTTTATAACTGGTGAATTGTGAAAGTCTGGGCGGGGGCCACCCCGCGAAGACCATTGCTCCACCTAGACTTGCAGACTAACAGCCATGTTAGCAGCTGGATGAGACGAGCTGAATGCCGTGAAATTGGAGAGGCCTAAGTCCCAGCGATGGACTACTGTCTGTAGGCTGATGATTATGATGACGGCAAAATGTGGGTGTACTATATAGGTACACCTCTACCGAACCCTACGGGTAAACCAGGCGTGATGTTATGTGTGAATTAAGTTTAATAGAAAAATCCCCGAACCATCGATGAACATACGTTTTAATAAGTTCCCTAGACAACAACACGTTGTACAAAATTTCGGATGTACAAATATATAAAAGTGCATAAAATGTTCCAAAAATGTGTCTCAACAATCCTTTGTCTCGCCACTAATTTCTTTCTACATAATATATTAATATCACTAACAACCATCGCAAAGGAAAATACAGATCTAAACAATACATTATTTTATTTATGGAATTTTCATCTACTAAGCTCTCTATTCGATTGAAGCATAACTTTATTTTAAAGAAATATTTTTGATTGATTAGAGTTGAATATTTTAAATTATTCATTCAATATTGCACAAATCATTCACAAGTATTAATAAATGAAATTAAAATTAAATAAAATTTAATTAATTTAATTTAATTTATTATTGAATGAATTCTATTCACAAGTATTAATTTAATAAAATTGTAATATTCAATTGTAATTATGGTTTTTGCACTGCAGTGGGACACGATATGCTAGCGATATTATATTGTTATTATAGTTAGACTGCTCTCAAAATGGCTGCTCTCAATCATTTAATCTCATAAAAGACAAAAAAAAAATGGTGATGGAAAACATCGTGAGGAAACTGGCATGTCCTAGAACCAAAAATGCGAAGACATGCGACATCTACAAACCTGCAAAGGGCGCGTGGTAGATTACAGCCCACTCCCTCTCACAGAGAGGAGGCCTGTGTCCCAGCAGTAGAAACAGTATACAAATTATTTTATTTTTCTAATAATATACATATAAAAAAATCGTTTCTATAGCTTCTATATCAATTTTTTGTGTATGAATAAAAACACCTTATACTATGCTATAGTTAGATTTATTTCGGCCTTGTCTATTTCCATGATCATTTTAACTATATCTTCACATCAAATACCAGGTATCTCATTAGTGATGGCATTAACACGTCCATCAAGTACATAGCAACATGTTTTCAAGCCTTGTCAGTCGTTCTCGTTGATGAAATGTTGACTGACAATGAACCATAGGGCTCGAATAATTATACTTCCATTAGTAAGCTGTTAGACTAATTTATCATGTTTTTTGTCTATTGTTAATGAATGATTTAAATATAACCAAAATTGTCACCGGATTTGTTTTCATAGAATGCTCACGCACTAGATCTCGAAGTAAATCGAAACAATTTAAAACAAATGGATGTATACCTACTTGGTTTACTTCTCGACCATCGTTCAAATATTTCTTTAAAATAGGCACATATTACTTATTTTATAACATATCGACCGTGGATTAACATTGGTATATAGATACAAGTGAAATACATAAGTAATAAAAAAAATCCATATATCTTCATATACTTTTATTGTACCGTTTCTATATCGTAAAATTAATGTGTTTTTGATCGCGGTATCATGGCACGGCAGTGTTTGGTTTTAGATATCAATAAGACGAATGCCATTGAAAGTACGGATGAATATAGCTTTAAAGGAGATGTTTCAAAATGGGCCAGGTCTATGTACAGTAACTCAAAAAAAAGAGAAAAATCCATAGAATTCAGGAAAAATACAGATAATTCAATTAAATGTATACTGTTCTGGTAGTGAATTGATACTTATCAATTATTTTTATCGACTTTCAACATGGCGTCTCACCGATTTAGTTACTCTGTGCTTAAAAACAAGGACAATTAACCATTGATCATAGAAATAGAACTGTTAGCTGTCACAAAAGTGTCACTTCAGTCACTTTCGTCTTGTCGTCGGTCGTGATTGTGTTCGTTTTGTTTTGAGTTTGTGGAGTTCTTTTTAACAACCTCGCTTTCGTATTTTGGATTTAATACCGTTTCTTTCCCATCTGTTTACCTAGCTACCGTTTTTAGACTGTTACCCGGCTTGTGTTGTAAGGACTTCGACTTTCTTGTGTGGTTTCCTCCACAGAAATAAACATGTCAAACGTCATTAATCAATCAAAATGACAGTTTACCGCCATGACGGGTTTTTGTTGTGTGTTGCAATTTCAAGTGTAATTTCTTGTGTTTACCAGCAAAACAAGCCATTTTAAAGTAATTGGACAGTTGAGAACTGTTTTAAATGAATTTTCCTATTTTTTTGTATAGTGTACAAGGACCTGGCCCAGGCTCCATACATTTTGAAACATCTCCTTTTGCGTTTCAATAAATGAATCATTTAGTTTAAAAAAAATCGACCAGTCGTTTCTCTTTTTTTTGTTTAATTTTTGCTTTAACGTCTTTCGCGCCTTTATAAATTTGCTAGTCTACCCCTAATTCAGACTTCAGAAACAATGTCTGAACAAAAGCACCCATTAATCAAATCACTAATGCTACAAAACCACGAGTTTTATCGCGTTAAAGAGTCGTTTTTTTTTTGCCTTTTACCAGCCAAGTTGTGAACTATTGATGGTCTTTCACAGGCTTATAAAGTAACGAAAACTTATTTTCATATAATTTATGCGTCAAAAAAGTCAAGGTGATTCGAGGATAAGTGCCCTTGATCAATAGCACGCAATGCGATCCTTGTCAACTATTTATTACCAAACTCTGTTTTTATTTTGTTTTTCCCTTATTTATAACAAGCCTGTCAATTTCGGCTGTCTACGCTAACCTTTAAAGTCGGAATATTTAATAACTTTGTGTCAATTTATTTCGTCTCGGGGCTCTTTTGTTTCGATTTCGACTTATTTAAATTTCTATAGAGATATTTTTGATGTTATCAGATAATATAAGATTTCAAGTTGAGAATTACTAACGGAATGGCAATCATTAAACTGCGGATAGCTAATGACGTTTCCAGTTCGCATACGACAATTCAATCAAAGATATCCAAAAGTTTTGTCACTATAGCTAGTTAAAGATTGGCAAAACTCATAGTCGGCCCATCGCTACTATTTAGTTTCTTTAAAAAAAATCACTTTATTAAATTCAATATTAAGATTTATTTCATAATTCATAGTTTCCAAATACTCCTATGCATTAGTATTGCCAATGTTTTCAGTTGTTGTCGTATAGCCGTCAACATATAAAAATGGTTCATTAAATCTATTCACTCCTACTGTTGACAATGTAGTGTTTAACAGGTGAATAACTGTGAAACAAAAGCAGAAATATTTACTGATATTGAAATCAATACCACCGTGTCGACAGCAACGAGACTCAAACAAAATATTAAGCTGAAATACATAATGAAACCAATGTCAGTCCACCGGTCAACCACGTGAACACGCAATAACAACCATATATACGTATACTACTGCTTCTCAAAGCGGGGTCAACAAAAACTCAGTCACAACTAATTAGGAACATTTTAATACAAACAAACTGTTCTTACAAACTAATAACATATTTTCTCTCCTTACAAAGCACAATCAGTCTGTGGCACCATTTTTTTTACTAAAAATACACTTAGACGATCTACGGGTGCTATATCTCGTCGGAGTCCGACCTTATTGAATCATAGTTAGACGTTTTGCTCCTCAGCATCCTTAGGAAGGAGCCTACCGCGAAGATCGTCCGTCTGTGCCTGTGAAAGATACCCTGGTACAACGCCTCTCTTAGCGCCTTCCTGTCGTCCGACATCGAAGGCTGAGTGCTTAAAGTTATGTCAGAATGCGCCTGCACCACAACAGCTTTCTGATGCCTCAAGCCACCGTGTTTCTTTTCCAAAGACTTCTGGTTAGGCAGACTCATTGTCGATTCTATTGATGAGTTTTTCGTTTTTCTCAAGTTTAGCATCTTCTTCCCAGAGGACTGTGTCTCTGAGGTTGACCTAGTTGGAGCTAGTTTCGATCTGTGTAGAGGATTGTTAGAACCTTCTGGGTGGACCATTATTTCGACGGATTTTTGGCTCACAGCACTCGACCGTGTCAATGTTCTCTGTGGATGGGATGTTGTAGCCTCCGGTTTGGGCATCCTCTCCTCGCTCGGGAGGGGGGATTGTTCAGTTTCTAAAGCAATCATTTTGGTTGATTACTTTTTGTGTGATTGTTGAAAGCACAAAACCTAATCACATCATCGGAGGGCGGGCCTCATCAATGCTATCAATAGCGGGCACGGCCAAATGAATGTCGACTTCCTTATTGTTCGGCAGGTCGCTCCTGGCGTACCCGTCGCAACAGTTACTGAATGTTATGGTAGGTACTTTTGCATCACTGTCTATTTTCACAGAATTCAAGTTTTGTGCCAAACAGTCCACGTTGCTGTCGTTCTGAGAGTCGCGGTCATCGGAGTTTGCGCTCATACTCGGTGCGAGCCATTCCTCCTCGTTTTCTGCGTCTGTTTTTTCTACGTCTGGCGACGGCCCGTGGTACTCACGGTTCGGAGACAAGCGCTCCCCGTTTATATTCAAACTAATCAAATCTGCCAAGTTAACGTTGAAATTCTTGTTCTTTCTGTTACTTGCCTGATGCTGATCTTCTACAGTTTTAACTTCATCAGCAATTAAACGGTCTGTAATAGTTTCAACTTCTTCTCGTAACTCTTGATCGTCCTCGTAGTATTCGGATAAGTTCTGAAGGTTCTGAAACCAGTTCTTTTCTAGGATGCTGGGTTGGGGCTTATTTTTTTCGGCGTTCGATTGACGATACTGTTCGATGAGAGGTTCTAGGGATTCCTCGTGCTGCCGGAACAGGTAGTGGTAGGTCTGACTTACGGCGTAGAGGGAGTAGGCAGATTTTGGCCTCGGCAACACAGACGCTGATCGTTTCTGCGGTCCGACACATCCATGCCACACGTGGCTGCGCACTCGCTCGCACAGTATTGCATTAGAATTAAGAATCCTTTCAAAGTCTGTCACTTGTTCGGCTTCGCTGATCTGCAACAACAGCTTGTTCTCCGTCCCTTTCCCGCAGCCCGCAGTGTCACACAGCCTCTTGTTGCCGCCGACCTGTTTAGGAGGATTACAACGCTTAGTCTTGTTAACATCGATCCGTTGATTGTGTACGTTCTGAGGAGGTTTGGAGGATGAATGCCTGGGTTTCGGTTCGTCCGCGTACTTCATAGGTATAGATAAATTTTGTACGGAAACCGCGAACGGAACTTTCTCAACTACTTTTCTGTTTTGTTGTTTAACAATAACACTATTTTGTCGGCGTTTGGTATCATTAGTGGACGCTGGCCGTTGGAAAAACTGTTTGTCGGCGAAGCGTGTTCGAGTATTGAGGTCGGCGCTACGGACGGCGCGAGCATATTTGGAGCGCGGCCTCTCCGCTAGGCAGACACTCTTGGCCCGCAAGGGGATATCGCGAGCCTCCTTAGGGACACCTGCCAGTTTAACGAGCGCGATGTCGTATCGTGAACCGATTGAATACGTATCAGGGGGCGCGAGACGAGCGGCGGCCGCGTGCTCACACGAGTGACTGCTTGCAAACCATGCACCGTTTTCTTCGAAAACTCGAGCAAACAGTAATTTATCGCGGTAGCGTGCCCGACCAATCGATCCAATTATTCCGAATCAACGTTTAAATAAAGATGCGCATAAAATTTGGCGAATGTACGATGCACGATTACCTCTGAACGACGTTTTTATAATCCTTTCGTGGTTCTTTTTTGTCGAGTCTTACGTGATTTGTATTTATTACGACTGTTCGTGTCCTGACCGAGTTGACGTGACTTTCCGATCGCGAATTCGACTGGCTCTCGTTTGCGTGATCATGTGTTTGCACGCGTGCAAGTTTGAATATCGCGTGTTACGATGCGTGTATGCATGCAAAATTTATGTATAGATGTCGATGCAAATCTTTCGACGAATGCGATTTAACTGTTGAATGGAATTTTAAGTAGGTTTACATTGGTATTTCTAAACCAATGTTTACAAATATTAAGAACCTACTTAAATAATAATAATGCAAAGGTTTAAGCAAAAGTTTTTAACTTTATTTTAGGTAGATATTTTTCATAATAATTTGGGCAGAATTTAATACATAAAGTTAACCTTTTGACTAACGATCTCAGCGGGTAAGTGCGTAACATACTGAAAGCTAGAAAACAGCTAGAAACTAGATAGTAGCTGAAAGTAGGAATGTCTTTCATTTTGACAGTTCGACAATATTCATTGCGTTATTTACGTTGTTGAGCAGACAAATTTTTCGAACATAGAAGCAATAGATTAGTAATATCTTTCAAAATAATTCAGATTGCGACGCATAGTGTGTTAAACAATTAGGGTACAGAAAGGTTTTAATTTCCTTTTAAATTCACATTTCTATAGCGTGAACTCGCAAGTAAACTTACAAAACTTCTTTCAAAGCACAGGAAATATTGTATACATTTTACAAGTTGGGTGTATTACAGATACCTACGTAGATATGTATACCCTGCACAACAGTACCTATATTATCGATTTCTTTGCCGATCCTTCTTGCAAACGAATTACCTACATGGCTGAGATGGAAAATTTTAAGATGTTTTAAATTGCAAAAATAATGCCATTGAACTTGTATGTTTTATTTAAATATCTTTGAATATCATTTGTTATTTTCCTAATGCTCAAAATCCTAAGTAGGTATTGAATATAGACAACAAAAGCAATAAATTACTTCTCAAGGTTAATTTTGAATGCGAAATCCTAGATTTTTTATATTTATTTTAACACGGTTTTTATCCTCTTTAGTATATCTAATAATATCACTATAATTGTCAATGGCCTTTTCAACTTTTACTTTTTGATGCAAGCTAGACTTGTATTGCTAGTTCTGCCATCAACCGGTTGAAGGTAACCAGTTCATGTCACGACAGTCAAGAACACCATTTTGTATACTAACCCCATTACTAATAAACGTTGTATAGCGTCTGTATAGTTACAAAACGCTTTGCCTTCTTCTTTCGAAAGTCAAATTACTGACGACTGAAAGAGAGAAATCGGTAACTATTCATCTGATATACTTAATACGTTTATTAGTACCTAAGGGGGTATAAATACAAGTATTATAACGAGTTATTAACAAAAGAGTTTGGATGTAGGGGGCCGTAATATAATAATATTCGGAACTACTGATCGGATTCCGAAAATTCTTTCACGAATAAAAAGCTACAGTATTGCCGAGGGTCATAGCCTCATAGAATATTATAAATTTTATGTTAAAACAAGAAATTTCACTCGGAAGAAGTCGCGGGCAGAAATTAAGCTAGTCCTAAATAAAATTGAAAAAGCTAAGTACACACAACATTATATGTAGGTAGTGCTGATAGAGTTCTCTGTGAAGCAGATTGCCCGGTAAAATACTATCACCATACTCAATCGATCTGCCTAGCCTTTTCCCAACTGTTAGGCTCGGCTTCCAGTCTAACCGGATGCAGCTGAATACCAGTATTTTACATGGAGCGACTGCCTATCTGACCTCAACGATTAGGTAACACGATACCCCTTGGTAAAACTAGTCTGATTGACTACCCGTAACGACTGTCAAAGATCTACGAATGAAAGACGGGACCAAAAAAGAAACCTATATAAATACGTTAATGGTTTTCATATTCTTGTTGAAAAGTGTTTTGGCTATTCTAGCAATTTATTTAAGTATCCCACTTACAGGTTCAGCCTACAGAGTTGTTCAAAATTCATTCAAAGCTAGGATTAATTTTCCTTTGTTGATGGACCCACAAATCACAATCCAAAACCTAGTTTATTTGTTAAAATTAATCTAGATACCGCCCATTTACTTGTAATTCGTCTACAGACTGATTAATTTATCGACCCACCCAATTTAACGAAAGGATACGGCTGTCGACATTAAAAATTTGTATAATTTTATATTTTATTTTGTTGAAATTAATAAACTATAAATATTTAAATTTTACTTCTAATTTATAAGCAGCTTTTGTGCACGGAAAGTTAAGTAGTTAAGTAGTAGCAAGGAAAGTTATTACTGCTAATGTATACCACATTAGCAGTAATAACTTTCCTTAATACTTTTGTAAACCATTTAATGTGCATGACTGTGTTCTTTAAAAACTAAATAAATAAAAGTCAGTAAGTTTGGTGTAATGAGCATTCACAACCATTCAAGCTTATCCTAGCAAAAAAAATAGAAACGCATTTTAAGAGTAAACTAGTCGCGAGCTCGAACTCACTGGTGGTCATGGCCAAAAAGCATGCTGTCTCATCTGGCTTCGTGTCTGACAGAGCTAGTATCAGTGATGAGCAGTTAGACGCTAGTCTACACGCACAACGTCTAGTTCTCACGCACAGAAACACCGTCCCGAAAAATTTAAGTGCTTTGGAAAATCGAGTTTTATGAAGAAACCACTGCATAAATCAATTATAAATAAAGTTTATTGAACTCTTCGATAACTGAGCTTTGTCAGTACGGACTTGGTTTTGAAGATTTTACAGTTCTTTTATTTCTTATTTACACCCAAAGTTGCGTTAAAAATATCAAGAAAAACGAATCTTTGTTGGCTCATAAGTTTTTAATAGCTTTTTATTTTACTGTTCTGTTTCTGTACAGACGCAATTACTAATAAGTCAAAACGATATCATGTTTAACTTTGGATGCAAAATGTCAAACAGTGGATTCTCCCGAAATTTCTATGGGATAAATATCGACTAGTGGCACCTTAATAGAGTACAGTGATAGCTATAGGGTTCGAAAAATAAATATCATTTAGACTTTCCTACTTTGGAAATGTTCAGAACTCTGTTAGTTTCCAGAATAAGCTCCGTGAAGTTTTCATAAACGTGAAATTCATTAGACTAGGTCTAGTAGTCACAAGCGCTACTGCTGTGCATGAGGTTCGATTTCCAGGTCGGACAAAGTGATATTGAGTTTTTCATTTTAAATTTTTCAGTAGCAGCCCGGAGTCTGGAATTGTACTAGAGCTACCTCTGTCCTCTACCTAACTCTTTGAGGATTACAAGCGTTATGTATCTATTACTTAAAACCTCAAAATTACAATTCCCCTGAACCGACAGTACTTCCAATACAGAACACAAAGAAATGCTCACACACTGAAAAGACGATGGGCAAAATACTATAAACTCCGTCCCCATTTTTTTGTGTCATATTTTTTGTTACGAGCTACAACATAACAAGCCATTTGTTTCAAGCAAGTCTTATATTTGTAGGGTTTCCGGAAAAAACATGTCATTGTTTCAGTTTAATTTATACACAATTTCTACCTACAAATACGAGGTATACAAGCGTGAATACGTTATGTCATGGAAAATAAAATACAATACAAAGTATCATTAGTGAGAACCAATACGATTTTCACTTACTTTTGAATAATGAAACTTATTTTGTACCATTACATGTCCTTCTTTGCCCTCAAAACCCCATACTTTTGACGGTCGTCGCCATAGTAACGAATGATCAGTGAGTCAAGACCTTTTAAATGAGATTTGTTTGACTAAGTTTCAACCATACTCCCATCGTCCTTTACCTTCGCATTATGAATCATTTTACTACGCAGTTTGGTTATAAAAAGCTTATGTTTACTATCGGAACATGAGTATGTATTGTTGTTTTCCTCGGAAACTGCACTTTTTTTCGGGATGAAAGGTACCCTATGTCCGTTTCTGTACACCTGACAACGTGTATGCAAAATTTCAGGATGATTAGTTCAGTGGTTTAGGGGTAATAAGGTAACAAACAAACAAACTTACTTTCGCATTTATAATATTATTTAGGGTTTTACTACGCAGTTTGGTTATAAAAAGCTTATGTTTACTATCGGAACATGAGTATGCTATACATCGTACATCGTAATATCTCGACCGGCTGCAGACGAATCGGTTGACCTTTGCATATATTGAGATGTTTTTATTTATTGGCTTGTTCAAGGCCTGGCCCGATGGAGCCGGGAACTCGGGAATGCTTTTGCGCGCGCATGCATCGGAACTGTTTGGAATTGAATTTGTTACTGAAAATACAAATTTGTTACTGTTACGGTACATAACATAGGTATTTATGAGTGTTCACCGATATTTCCATTAATTATGGATTGATTTTGAAAGTTCTTTTTTCATTTAATAGATAATGTTAGCTTATGTAGCAAAAATTGTGGTATTGTGGTGAAATTGTGGGGTACCTGCAGGGGTAGGTACAAAAACTAACAAGTGAAAAATAAAAACAAATGATTTAAGTAAAAAAAAAACGAAATATGTTTTTTTTTTTAAGTCGGTTGTTTTTTCATGGTTACAACAGCTACTTGACTTAATACTGAGCTCTACAGGTGTTTTGTCAGCATTATTTCTAAAATATTTTTGCGTGCAATATGATCAAGAACACGAAAAAAATTTTACAGATGACGTTGCCACGTTGTCGAATGTTATTTTTATCTCGTTGTGCAAAACAGCTTTATAGTTGTAATACCTATTTTTAATAATAGTATGATGCATATATCCGAAGTATCCGAACACGCCTATGATTGCTGACCAACATAAGAAAATATAAATGGGGTTCGTGACTAAATGATAACAGCCGCACGGGTTGCCGCGGTCGGTTCGTGGATGGGTGGCCATCCATTACATATCGAGACCCCTCCGAGCCTCGGAAAGTATGTACGTTTATAAGCCGTTTGTCAATTTTTACTTTGACAGTTGTTACGGGTAGTGAGAGGCCCAACAGTCTGACAACCAGTCTTACCAAGGGGTAGCATGTTTATTTATTTATTTTAAAAAATATCGTAAGAAAAACTGGTGAAAACAGCAACAAACGTACCTAGCTAAGAAGCCCTGACCTGTAGGGCAATTTTAACATAATAATACCAGCCTATTTATTTATTATTGTACAGACTGAGCACATCAAGCTACTACAATCTGTAAAATTTCTTTAATAGATTTTCATCGCTAAAGTATAAGGTTCAAAGTTGATTGGAAAAATTTGACAGTTTCGGGTAGCTTGATGTGCTGGCGTCTGTACCACTGCATTTTTTTTTTTTTTTTTATTGAATGGCATCTCGCAGTTCATCCTTTATGAGGATGGCTACTGCTTAACCGGACTTTCCTGTGGATGCCTCGAATTAAGGCCTCCAGCCAGGGCATACAATAACTTAAAAACTAAGCGACAGCGCTAAGGGTAACCCCCTGCGGGGTTCGGACCTCGGCTCAGGGCGTCGCTGGAAGAGGACAGCAAGGGACAGGCTGGATCGGTATTATTATTAGTGTTTAGGGGCGAATTTAAAACTACAGGCTCAGCTGCGCGGGCTGGCTCGAGCAAGGGTCGGGGCGGGCACGGTGATGGTGCGGGACGTCGCGACGGGCCTCGGCGGCGAGGACGGAAGGACGGATGTCTGAGCTTGTGTTTGTGTTGTCGACTGAGAGTACTCGTGGCCTTACTGCTCTCCTGGAGGAGGGTAGTGGCGTCGTCGGGGATAGTGAGGGTATGCCTTGGTCGGCGAATCCTACTTATGCGGGAGGGAGTGTATCGGGAGGCCGCCGCAATCAGGGGATTGGGGTGCTTTATGGCAGAGTCGAAGAAGCGCTTGGAGAGGCGTTTCATGAACTGCTGGATGGTGGGGAGTCTGAGATCTAGATGCAGATTCACATTTCGGACATAGAAGGGGGCTCCCGTGACCTTTCGGAGGAAACGGTTCTGGAGGGTTTGCATTTTATGCAGAAATCGCGGCTTGGCGTGTGCGAAGACTACGCAAGCATAGGTCATGATGGGACGGATGACCGCGGTGTAGAGGCGCAATTTGCACTTGAGTGACAATTTGCTGCGGGCAGTTATCATGGAGTGGAGCCTACCGAGAGCGAAAGAGGCGCGCGAACGCGCCGTCTTTATGTGCTCGTTGAAGGTGAGGTTGTGGTCTAGGATGACACCTAAGTATTTGGCTCGCTTTCCCCAGGGGATCGGCTTGCCATACATAGAGATCTGGCGCGGGAGGGGGGGGGGTAGTTTGCGCGGTTTCGAGAAGATGACCGCCTGACTCTTATCGGGGTTGACCTCGATTCTCCATTTCCGGAACCAATCGCTCAAGGCGCTTGCGGAGGTTTGGAGGTTTCGAGCTATGGATGACTGGTTGACACCCGAACAGTATATGGCAGTGTCGTCGGCGAAGAGCGCCAACTGTGCCTTTTTACTGTTCGGGATGTCACTAGTGAACAGGGTGAAAATGAGGGGAGACAGAACGGAACCCTGGGGGACTCCGGCGCGGATGGGGTGAGGGGGAGAGAGAGCGCCCTCGATACGGTAGCGGAAAGTGCGGTCCGACAGAAAATCTCGTAAGATGAGCACGAGACGGTCTGGCACACCTAGCAGGTACAGCTTATATAATAAGCCATTGTGCCAGACCTTGTCGAACGCCTTCGCTATATCGAAGAACAGGACGCCTGTCGAAGCACCTCGCTGAAAAGCAGCGCTAATGTGCTCGACTATGCGGTGGAGCTGGTGGATGCACGAATGCTTCGTGCGAAAACCGAACTGTTCGGGGGGGATGAGGCTCTTTGCTTCGGCATAGTCTTTGAGGCGCTTATAAATAAGCCTCTCGTAGACTTTACCGAAAACATTGAGCAGACTGATGGGGCGGTAGCTGGAGGGCTCAGACTTGGGCTTGCCTGGCTTTGGGATGCCTATGACTGTGGCTTCTTTCCACATTTGGGGGAAGATGTTGTTGCTCAGGGCGCCATTGAAGATGGCGGTCATGAGCAGTATGAGGGGGGCGGGGAGGAGTTTGTACACCCTGTTGGTGATACCGTCCGAACCGGGGGCTTTGCGGGTTGCGAGTCCTTTTATGATGTCTTGCACTTCGTCGGGAGTGACGGGAGGCAGAGGATCATCAGGGTCTTCGACTGGCGGGAGGGAGGCTCTCCGTTCGACTTCAGCGTTCACCTCGTCGAGGTGCGCTCTGTCTACTGGTTGAGAGCTGGGAGTGCATTGAGCCTCTAGGCTGTCGGCTAGGCATTCGGCCTTTTCGAGGTTTTCGAAAGCGACCGTTTTGTCGGGGCGTGTGAGGGGAGGAACTGTGGCCTCTTCAGAGGAGCGGAGCTTCCTCTGGAGTTGCCAGAAGGCGTGGTGGGTGGGCTCGAGTTCGCCGATCAACTTATCCCATCCCTCGGAGCGCCACTCCCCTATGCGTTTCTTTACAGCACGCTGTAAATGGCGCATGTGGGATTTGTTCGCGTCGCAGGGAAAAGAGTCGTAGGCACGAATGGCAGCGTTCTTCTCGGTCATCAGTTCACGTACGTCATCGGGCAGTTTCCAGCGATGGTCTTCCATCACTGGAACTTCCCGTGAGCAATCCGTCAGTACGGATTGAACGTGCTCTGTGAACGAGTCGATCGCCCCAGTCGTGTCTGCGACTGAGATAATTTGCTCGGGGATGGAGTCTAGGTGGGGAGACGTGGTGGATTTCAGTCTTTCGCTTACTTTCCTCCAGTCGGTGACTGTTTTGGTCGGGGGGGGCTGGTTGGGGTCGTGCGGGGGGCCCGAATAGGGGGCCAGGTGCAAGATGACCGGGCGGTGGTCAGAGTTAAGCTCTTGTACCGTCTCGATAGACTGCAAACGGAGGTTTACATTCTTGAGAAGCGCTACATCGAGAACGTCAGGAAGTTGGGCGGGGTCGCCCGGGAAATGAGTGGGATACATCGGAGCGATGATATCGAAATTGAGGGAGTCGCCTAGTTTGAACACGATCCTACCTCTGGTAGAGGTCGTGCTGCTATTCCAAGCGGGATGTTTGGCATTGAGATCCCCCGCCATGATGACGGAGTCACTCATACCGAAGAGGGTAGTGAAATCGGTAGTGTGTACCACTGCAGGGAAAGCCTCTTCTCTTATAGAGATGGGACGAGCATTGATCACCACACTTGCGCAAGACATTGTGGCGATTTCAGACTTTAACTACTTATAAGGTTTCCTCACGATGTTTTCCTTCACCGATGTTAGTCATCATCTGCCTAGCCTTTTCCCAACTATGTTGGGGTCGGCTTCTAGTCTAACCGGATGCAGCTGAGTACCAGTATTTTACATGAAACGACTGCCTATCTGACCTCCACAACTCAGTTACTGGGTAAACGAAACCCCTGGGTAAGACTGGTTGTCAGACTTTCGGGCTTCTGACGACCCGTAACGACTGTCAAAGATCCACGAATGAAAGGCGGGACCAACGGCTTAACGTGCTTTCCGAGGCACAGAGGGGTCTTGGTATGTAAAGATGGTCATTGGTCACCCATCCACGGACTAACCGCGACAAGCGTAGCTTAATATTATCGATCGACCCGTGCGGCTGTTATTACTAAGCCACAAGCCCCTCTCTTCACCGATGTTAGTAAAGTACAAAATAATCTCAAAGTAAAAATAAAAAATGAATATGAATTAAAAAGTCACATTGGTACCTGTCCCGATTTGACCGTGACAACCGTGTATGAGAGGATCACGAATCATGCACGCAGGACTCTTCTCTATGAGAGGGTGCGGGCCGAGATGGAAACACAGGGTTGGTTCACGTCACATGTCTTTGAAGTTTTGCACGGTAAATCTTGATTTCGTTTTTTCTTTACTTTACTTTACTAAATCCTAATATAGAATCTAAGATTAGTCTCTTCTCTATTTTTTCTAGCAGCAAATAAGTTTTAAATTCAGCATTAATATCGTAGTGACAGCCTGCTGGCTTATCGCCCAGCCTCCATTAGCCTACTTCACTAATCGAGTCGACTTGGATGATAAGTATATGCATAGGTACACTGCTTTAGTCGGAAAACTTCCAAGATTTGAAATGGATTTAATGGAAAACTAGATTTGTTAATGATATATCTTGTTGTTGTTTGTGTGTAAGTAAGTACAAGGTTGGGATTTATTTAATGACTAGCTTCTGGCCGCGACTCAGTCTGCGTAAAATTTCTTGTTCCCCGACCTACCGCGTCGCATAGCATCGCCCGCGCCCTCCCGCGCTATTATTTCGTTTTCGTTTAGCGTTCTTTCTAACTTTTTTCATTTTTCTCAGCCCCTAGTCGTATCTCTTTAAAGCATTCAACCTTTGAAAAAATATTTTCAAAGGATTTATATATGAATGAATCTATGTGGAAAAGTAGTTTGACTATCCGGAACAGAATTCTTCATGGTCAAATCAGTTTGACCACGAGGAAGGAACGGGAATATCGCTATAAAAAGTATCCTATATGGTAATCCTGGTTATAAATTATATGTGTGCCCCACGGAGTTACGTGTGCCCAAATCCGTTCTGTAGTTTTTGCGTGAAAGAGTAACAAACATACACCTATCCATCCATCCATCCTAACAAACTCGCCTTTAAAATATAAGTAGTAGGTACCTATATAGTAGGATATTAGTAGGATAGTAGGATTATTATCCGAAGTAGGTCTAGAGATCAGCTCGTTTAAACATAAACCCTTCAGCTTTATTTGTTTTAGCATAGATATTAGTATAGATATATCCGGAAAACTATTAGTTAGGTTAGGTTCCTTAGTTAATATTCGTGAATTAAAGATATCATTTAGTTTAGTACTTACCAGTTGATTCATATGAAAAAGAAAGAGAAAAAAACTATCATTGAATACTATTTATCCACACAATCCGTTGTAAACAATATAATTGTTACATACCATACGTATCATTCCAAGAATAAGCAAGCATTCTTGAAGTCAGATTAATGGACCGTGTTAGGAATAGAGTGCATGGTGCGCACCAAAAAACAGCCAAGCTAAGTGGAGCTGGGCCGGACACGTTTGCCGCATGTCGAACGAATCATGGGCCAAAACTACCACCATGTGAGTCCCAGAAAACGTCAGGCGACATCGAGGCAGACCCAGGAGAAGATGGCGGGCAGCGGGATTGTCCGAAAGGGTTACCGCTGCCCCGGAACATAAAGGGCTAAGGAAGGAACACGGATGGGTTTTAGTCAGTAAGAGGCTGACACTCCCTTCCGCTCCACCCAGAGCGGGAGGAGTCATTGGATGATTTCCCATCCTTAAAAAAAAAAAAAAAAAAGGAGAAGATGGCGGAAGATAGACAGGATTGGTCCACACTAACTCAAGACAGAGAGGAGTGGAAAGAAGAAAGGGAGGCCTTTGCCCTGCAGTGGGACAACATAGGCTAAAAATAAATAAAATAAATAAATAATCCAGCTTCCGCACATACCAACATGGCGGATAAATTGAGATCTCAACGACTCAACAGGAAACCACAAAATACATACTGTTTATACCATATGTAAATAAAATATACAACTGAACACTGAATTGATAAAATATAGGTACGAGTATTTTTTTTTTGAAGGAATGAAGGAAATGGATTGAATGATTAAAAGTAACCGGAATGAGATAATCTGTTTCAAATGTTGGCATTTCTTTTTCTTCTTTGTGTGGTAAGAAAATTCCATTCAGGTAAATAGGTATATTTTATCTCAGCAATTCTGTTTGCGAGATTTCCGTCTATTCCAACATTAATGATTCGTTTATCTACTTTATTTTGTTTATTAAAATACAGGGTAGCAGACATCGATGCGCAAACTGTAACCATGAATTCAACACATGATTCTAGAACTCCTAGCGTAGATTTTCGTCGGGTATCGAAAAAAAATCTACTGTTTCATAGAAACGCGCAATACGCGGTCGAAATGTATAGAACAGCATTTTTTTTTATAACCCACCAAAATTTCGACGCTGAAGGTTCAGAATCATGTACTACTGAATCCATGGTACCACACATGGTACCTAACAGGTTGCGCGTCAATGTCCCTGGCAGTCTGCATATGGGTACAAGAAGTCCACTAAACAATTATAATATTATTGTCTTTATTCCAACTTTTACCATTCAGACAAATCACACATTATGGGTAGGAACGTAATTAAGTATTATAAATATATTTAAAATAAAGTTAAGTGTCGTCATTTTAAATTAAATTAGATAAAAGCCTATATTCAGCGGCTTCTGTTAATCTCCAGCTCAGTCCACAGCTGGATCCAGAAAACCGTTCAGTCCAAAAAATCGTTTTCTAAAACAGTGCTGACGCGGTTAGCAACCGGTTAGCTACTTCGGCGCCAGCGTTCTTCTCCCAGTACTGAAATCTTACTACAGCCCATTCATAATAGTTGTTTTACCTACCTCTGATGTTGCATCACTGTCAAAATCATACTGATCTCTGTTCTCGTTACAATAAGGTTGCTTTTGGGTTGCTACCACTGACAAGTCTATCAAAATCACACTGATCTGTATTCTCGTTACAATAAAGGTTACTAATGGGTTGCTACTGTGAGAGATGGACTATACATGTCAAGACCTTGTGATCCAGGTATTTATATTAAGAACGAAAACCTCTGCCATTTATATTCAGCCAGCTATGTTTATACCATCATTGATAATAAAAACTTTTTACATCGCATATTCAGGTTAAACCACTTTTTAACGTAACATAAGCATGAACACTTTCGTTACATATTATTATATATCAATATAACTGTGTTGAGCTGATATGTTTGATGACTGATAACCGCGGACAAATAGAGTATTTTGGATGTCTGGTTAGTTTTCAATTGTTTGTTTCAGGTCAACTGCTAACTGTTACAGCTGAATTATTCGAGTTATTATTATTTTGTCGGTTGATTTAGCAAGCAACTAGGAAATGACAAAGGTTTGTATACTAATATCATAAAGAGGTAAAATGTGTGAGTTTTATATGTAGGGCGTATTCTTAAGAACTAATGATCCGATTCCGAAAATTCTTTCACTAACGAGTACTTACAATATTGCCGAGTGTCATACAATATATTTTATGTAATGCGGACGAAGTCGCGGACAAAAGTAGTTAAGAATAAAAATAAGTTAATCAACTGGATCGTTTTAAAATTTGGAATCAATATCTATACTATTAATGCTGAAGAGTGAAGAGTTTGTTTGTTTGACGCGCTAGTTTTTGGAACTACATAGGTACCTACTATGTCGGTTTTGAAAAATTATTTTTGTATAGCCCAATTTTTGAGGAAGGCTATAGGCTATTTAACATCACGCTAAGACCCTTGGGGCCGAGTAAAAAGAAAAAAGTTAGAAAATGCTAAGCGAAAACGAAATAAGAAGTAATAGCGCGGGCAAACGATGCGATGCGACGGGGAGGGCCGGTGGAACGAGAATTTTCACGCGGATGAAGTCGAGGGCAGAAGCTAGTCTCCATATACATCTTAGTTTTGCAGTATTAATTAGCATGACATGATAGAACTAGTTTTGCAGTAGGAATAAATCTGAGAGAATTCAGATTTGGATTGAGATTCATTCCTGAACAACGTCCTCAAATTAAACACAATTTTAAAAAAGAAGAAATTCGCTAAAAGAATGTTGCGTAACACTGAATAAACTCGTCTAAGTGGTTAGCAAGGTCATAATTAAGATTAGTCGCACCGGGAGAGTGGATAAAGGCAACCTTAAGAATTCCGTGACGTCAGGTAACTAACGGTCATGGCCACTGCTTCGTAATAGCTTAATTTTATAAAACAAAATAAGGTTACTAATTGAAATTTACAGACATGCACATCAAGCCACCACAATCTGTCAAATTTCTTTAATAGATTTTCAACTTTATATCGCTAAAGCTTATGGTTCAAAGTTGATTGGGAACATTGTACAGTTTCGGGTAGCTTGATATGCTGGCGTCTGAACAGTCCAAGTAACCTTAGGTTTCTGAAAAAGTCATCATTCACTTGCCCTTATACTTACCAATTTATCTGGGATCGGCGCCACAAGTGTTTTTCCTCCATACTTCTCTATCAGTCGTCATCTCCGTAGTCACCCCCTTTCTCTAGCCATATCATCTTTCACACAGTCCATCCATCGTTTCTTTTGTATCACCCTACTCCCATTATAGCCGTCCACATACATCCTCAACTCAAAACTTTCCTCACGACATCCACCTCATTCCTCTGCATCACATGCCTTTACCATGACAACCCCGGCCGATTTCTGAAATAATCTCAGCACTAAATCTGCTGCCAATTCTCAGGTCAGTTATTATGATTAGTTGACTACAAAAACAACTACATACTGCATTGGGTACAGTAATCATATCTGATCAACTTCCTGATTAAGTGATCAGTAATTCTGCTGTCAACTTTCATAGTTAGCCTATAAGGATAAGCTGCAGAATCAATCGATCTGGCTAACCTTTTTCCACGTTTATTTATTAAGTGCTTCATACATTCGTGCCCTACGCTGTTACATAATGCGGTATTTACCAGGTGCAGGCTTAAATGACCTGCAAGGCTTCAGGTAAAGGTAATTAGTGTGTTTGTACCGTGAAAGCTGGAACGTTTCATAATTATGGCAATCATGTGCTGGGATATTGAGGAATGCTTATGGAACGTATAAGTTATATTGAAATGCAGTTATGAGAATGTGTGTTATTGATATATTTATTAAACGTTATTATAGTACTTATTATTTATTAAAACTTACTGCACAAGGAAATAAAATACTGTACAAAGGCGGACTTAATGCTAGAGGCATTTTCTACCGGTCAACTTTAGGGTGATGCAGAGATAAAACATTGCAGGTGCAACATACAGGATTGATAGCTTGGAAAAAAAATACAAGAATAAATACTAATGTACCTATATAAACAACACAAACTATGTCAGGAGACGTCGATGGTAACACTGCCCTTGAGCTGGCGTAGTACCCACGGAGTTTCAATTAAATAAGAGGCCAGCTTATACTGTTTTTTTTAGGGTTCCGCACCTCAAAAGGAAAAACAGAACCCTTATAAGATCACTTCGTTGTCCGTCTGTCTGTCCGTAGGTCAAGACCCTTTTTTTAAGGAACGCGTGGAGTTATCAAGTTAAATTTAATATCAAATACCCAGGACTGCAATCTCTTCAAGGGATACAATAAAACTTCTAGCAGTGAAAATAATAAAACTTCTAAGTCAACGCAATAATTATTTTTGTATGTTTCTATGAGTGTCTTTAGTTTAGTTTGTGATCTTCTAAGACTCCTAAAAAATACTTTTTTTTTCTTTATTCCTACACTGCCGAATTGAAATATAACTACTAGCTCTTCATACGCCTCTATCTAACCCCGAAATACAGTACATGCGTTTTTATTTTTAACTGAAAAAATCTACAGTCTACCTCAATGAAATTCCTAATAGTTTTAACTTTTTTATGCGTTCTCACGAATTACGTCAGTAGGCACGCCACACACTGGCTGCAATACATAATTTATGAGCTTACTCCAAAAATAGCCAGGTACGTGTACCGACATCATCCAATTAACTATTTTGGAGAAACTGACTATTTTCGTCCTAATGTATGCAAAGTTCAACTTTCTCTCACGCTAAACAGTGGCGGTATTCGTGTGTGGTTTTATGGCTGAATTAGCAAAGTATGTACTAGGCATGCGTGGAGTTTGTTGACATAGAGTAATAGGATTTTTTCATTAATTTAATTAAGTGTTTACAGGTTGAAAATGGTGAAAGGAATGTTAAAAATAAAAACAAACTAAACACACTTATATATAAAAAAAAACTCTGTATAAACTAACTTTGGTAAATGACCACCTGTATGTGGATTTCGTTAATAGAAAAGTAGAAACGAAGCCAAAGGTGTAAGGATCGTAGAAGGCGTTCTGTAGTTTCTGCCTGCCAACCCCCATGGGAAAGAGGCGTGAGTTTATCTAAGTATGTAAAAGTAGAAGGGAGGCGGGGAGACATCTTAACCTTCGTTACACCGATACCTGATAACAATCCATCATCTTCTTCTAAACATGACTTTCACATGGGACTTGCCTGGAAAATAATTCACCACCTGTCTGTGGATTTCGTGAACAGAATAGTAGAAAGAAGATAGGAAGGAACCTCCAATCTACTATAATCAGTCGATCTGATATCACAATTTGACTTGGATTATCACAATTTTCCCACTGACAAATTCTTTCCTTAGGAAGGAATTACCAACCATACCACCATTCATTCCATTTTTTGGAATAACCATTGGTAAGCATATAATATATTATCTAGGGAAGAAGTCCTGTATTATCATCAGCCTACAGAAGTCAACATGCTGGACTTAGGCCTCTCCTATTGCACTCCATTCAACTCGACTTACTAGTCACTAGTACTCTGCGAAGATCGACAGTCTAGCCTAGGTCGCCTAAATATTATAATATGTAGATATAAAAAACCTGACGGCCGTGGTGCGCAAGAATCATAGGTACCTACGTATACGTAGCCACAGCATCGAATGGCGCAATAAAAATAATTCCAGCTTCATAGTCAGCGCCACAAATTTAGAAATTAACACTCATGTACTAACCTAGGTACTTAAAAAAACAATAAAAATCCAATCGCCTTGTTTAAATATTGTCGTGTGTTGGTGACTTTGGCACAAGTGCGATCTTATTCCGAACTGAACTGCAGGCGTGTTGCTGGAATGAGAATTAGAATTGGAGTTTTGTGTTGACCTTACGGAGCGAAGGTCTCTATTAGAGAGCCATGTTTTCCTATTTGTAGGTAGATTTTGTGTTAGAACATTATAATACAATTGTTTTTATATCCCATAACTCTAGGGTATGAATGAGACCATATCAAAGAATCAACTGGCTTATGAATGCGCCCCGCGGTTTCACCTGCATAAGTTTCGAGCCCGTGGGAATATCGGGCTAAGAAGTATACTATGTGTTAATCCTGGTTATAAACTATCTATGTGTCAAATTTCATCCAAATCCGTTCAGCCATTATTACGTGAAAGAGTAACAAACAACCATCCACCCATCCATCCTCACAAACATCCATCCACCCATCCATCCTCACAAACATCCATCCACCCATCCATCCTCACAAACTTTCGCGTTTTTAATATTATTATAGTAAGAAGTAAGATTTTTTAATTTTATATTTTTTTTTGTTTTAATATTTCATAAAAAATAATTCAACAAAGTCACGATTATTAATGTAAACCAGCCTTACGTGAAATATGACAACGTCGCATTTTCTTAGCTTTAAATATGAAAATTTGAATGAAAATTAATTATTCGTACCTATTTATCAATGAAACAAGATACATGATAATATCTTCGAAAGTATGAATTTCAGGACCACATCTTCTAGTACTTTTTGTATTATTTTTACTTACTATTATACTTATAATAAACGTTGTATAGCGTCATGTGTGTAATCTGTATACGTGTAATCTGTATAGTTACACAACACTTTGTCTTCTTCTTTCGAAAGTCAAACTACTGACGACTGAAAGAGAGAAATCGGTGTGTAACTATTCATCTGATATAATACGTTTATTAGACGTAAGAGTTATGGGATATAAAAAAAAAACTAGTTGTTTGAAATTCTGGCTAGAGTTATCATCAGTAACAGAACATAACTTACAATCACGCCAGTAATCCCCGTAGGGTAAGGCAGAGGTGTATCTACAGTACCTACACCCACATTTCGCCAGGCTTGTATCATACATCAGTATTAGTTTTAAATTCTACTGCTTTCCTAATTAAACATTTTGAACACAAAAACTATTGCTTTTTGTCATTATATAAAAAAAAACATCCAAATTGAGAAACTCCTCCTTTTTTGAAGTCGGTTAAAAAGTCGTGAGTCTTAAATTGGCCGAGTTATTGTCTTGTTTTTTTCCTGAACGTAGCTATGAGTAATAATGTGTATGGACGCTTTATCATGTATGTAATACTAGCTGTTGCCCGCAACTTCCTCTGCGATGTAAGATGAAAGTCCTTACTTAGGTCATAGACTATCTGTGTGCAAAATTTCATCCAAATCCATTCAGCCGTTTTTGCGTGATTGAGTAACAAACAAACTCACGTTCGCATTCATAATATTAGTTAGGATGTTTAAGTAAATCTCATATTTACAAGTTAGTAAGCCATTACATTTAATCCTAGGGTTTATACGATGGACTATAGAATTATAGCAGTAGATATCTACTTATTCGCTTGACGATGAGCAATAGGCTCATGAAGAATAACTCTAATGAACAAACAAATAAGTCTATTAACCACAGTTAAGATAATAATCTCAAATGTGTTCAGCAATTACTATCAATCATAGAGGGCATTAGAGGGCATGGGAACTGCCGCAGATGAAGCAAGGGGCAAGCTGTATATCTATACGTAAGTACATATGTAATAAAATAGTAACGAAGTCAAAACTGCACATTGAATATTTTTTTTTAAAAGCACAAGTAAATTAGTTTTTAGAATTGTCTCTAAAATCTATATTTTCGGCTATATCACGCTCAAGAACTGTTTAAAAGAAGGAAGACAAAGCTACAGTTGTTTCACTTTTCTTGTTACAACAAGTAAATATGAAAAATCTTCAAAGTTCCTGCATATTGTATGAAAGCTAGCATATTGTGTTATAAATATTTTAACTTCATTCAGAGTACACAAGAAAAAGAATAGCATTACTCTTAGGGGTGCTACGCACACATGTTCGGGCTGACAAGATTCGGCACTGCTAGGCGGCAAAATCGAATTGATGAAGATATTTCTTTGCGAAAAAGCGTAAAGCACGTTAAGCCGTTGGTCCCGGCTGTCATTGGTAGGTCTTTGACATTCGTTATGAGTACGCAGTCTTACGAAAGGAATATCATGTTAGCCAGTAACTGGGTTGTGGATGCAGGAGAGGTGAGGTCAAATTAAAATACTGATATTCAGCTGCATCCGGTATGCTGGACCCCAAAATGGGGAAAGACTGGGCAGATTGATTGATGTTTACGAAAAAGCCGTTTGACTTAGCTCGATTTGTGCTAAGCCGACCCGTACATGATTCAGCGAGTGTAGATATCGAACGGAGTTTGCCGATCGGCTCGAGCCGAACGAAAGTCGAAAGTGCAGTAATTGCTTCGGGTCGGATATGTTGTTCAACAAATACTGCCGAATCAAATGTGCCGACCCGAACATTTGTGTAACACCCCTTACATACGACGGAAAATAAATTGCCTCTATCAGTCAAATGACATCAACTTTAGTAAAAGATGCAGATCAATCAGGCAATTTCCAGAAGCTTTTAAGAGATTAGGGTCATTTATCTACGTGAGTGGAAGGAAATAGGGGAGAAAACGTACTCTTATGAGTATGTTTGATAATATTTTATTTAAAAAAACGGATAGGTATGTGGCGAAATGTGGATGTACTAGAAACACCTCTGCCCAAACCTTAGGGTGAACATGGCATGATGTTATGTGTGAATGAAAAAAAACGGAATAGATCATGTCTCTGACACGTATGTTTGTCGCAGCCAACTTGTTTAATTAGCCGTTTAGTTAACCGCCTAGCCTTTCAACTAAACGGCGGCCGTTCAACTAACGACCTGAATAATATTCAATTATAGGTATTGGATGGAACAGTAACCAATCACGCGCGAGCCGAATTGGTCGCAGTAAAGTAGCCAGGGCACCCCCAAATGAGTTAGGTTAGAAAATACATAGTTTTTGAAAAGAATACTTATATTAAAAGCTGTTAATCTCAAGTTATTGAAAACGTTCTAGTCGCAATCTCATCTCAGCGACAATCAATGTCAAAAAATTGTCAAAAATTTAGGGAAATTAAAGGTATTTTTGACAGATTTTGAGACTGAGATCAGACTGTGAACGTTCTTAAAATCACGATATATCAACAGAGGGGCTCTGTTGATATATCGTGATTTTATTTTGGACGGATTAGTACGTCCCAACTCAAATCATAGACGAACTGTGTGCCAAAGATGTTTACAAAGCACAGAATTTATGAAATTTAATTAGGTACTTACATTTACAGCTTTGTAGCTCCTCACTGACTAACAATCGAGGGTGTGTCATAATAAGAAATATTGCCTTTGATCTATTCATTGGCAATTTGGCATTCTACAGATTAGCTTAATCTCCTTTCATCGGATTCCGTTCAGTCGTTAAAGCGTGAACAGGTACTGACAGAGTTATCTTCGCAATAATCTTATAATATTAAGTATGGATATGGACCAGTCTTCCCAAGGGGTATTGTGTTACCCAGTAGGGTTACGGAGATCAGATAGGCAGTCGCTCCATATATTCAGCTGCAAATCCGTTTAGACTGGAAGCCGACCCCAACATAGTTGGGAAAAGGGTATATAGGCAGATTGTTAAGAAAATATGAAAGGAATTACCTACTGCTTACAAAGTATCGTGAGGAAAACTGGTGAAAACGGCATCATAAGGGTAGTTAAGAAACCCTGACCTATAAAGCAATAATTATAACATAACATAGTTGGGAAAAGTATAGGCAGATTGATTGAAGTATGGATATGGAGAGAAAACTTTAACAGCCAACCGCTTGCCTAGAAATTCCAAGTAAAAAGTATAGGTACCTCCATTATACTCGTGTCGCCAATTACCTTGTACAGAAAGTGTAACATGCCACAGCGTAATGGAAACAAACAAGTATCGAAATCAAGGTTAAGGAACACTTAACAAACTAACACGCAGCATGACATTTTTTTAACTTATTGTAGATATTAACTTTGTGAATAATTCGAAAGACATGACATGTTTTTTGATAGCTAGTCAAAAAACATGTCACGATAACGGTCGGTAGATACGGTTATATTATTATCATTTATTTCATCATTATCTGACACAAAACACGAGCCAAAAATTGAACCATTAACGAGTGGTACATTTAACTGCGTGCACTGACTGAACAGGTCCTCTCAATCTGTGTGGTTCTTTCCTCAAAAGACCATCTCAGACATCGATCTACATGGTCTTCATATAACCTAACCAAGATTATGTCTGGACTTTAAAACGAGACTGTGACCTCTGAGTTTGTTCAAGCCTTTCTTCTGAGACTAGTTAGATAGGACGCTGACCTAATCTAGTTTAAAAATATGACTAACGTGTAAAAGTAATTGTGCAAACCTACTTACAAAAATAAAATTATTTATCATTTTACCTCGAACGCTAAGTAAGATATAAAAACCCAAACAAGATGCTACGCTGTCCTCCCTACTTATTAATACAGCAAATTGAAAACATTGTAAAAGCCAATTATTTTTAAGAGTAACCGTGGAGTTTCTTGCCGGCTCTTCTCCATAGGAACCGACCAATTGGAACCGTGCACCTAGCTTCTGACGTTTCATAAGTGCCCATGTAGGTTTATTTGAAATAAAATATTTTGATTTTGATGGAAGTTCTACAAACAGACAGCTACGGACCATAATCAGCCAATAATGTTCCCACTGCTGGGACACAGGCCTCGTTTTGGTGAGAGGGAGTGGGCTGTAATCAACCACGCAGGCCCCAGTGCGGGTTGGTAGATGTCACATGTCTTCGAATGTTTGCTTTCCTCGCGATGTTTTCCTTCGCCGTTTTGAGAGCAGTGGTGATGAATTTATTTACACAAAGTAAAGCCAGCCTGGGTTCGAACCCACGACCGTAAGTCGAGGCCGTTACCACAGGGCCACCACTAGCTACGAACCTGTTAGACATTAATAAATCGGACCCGGGACCAGTTGTATATGAAGAATCCAGGGGTAAAAAAAGCCAGAAACAACATTTTGAAAACATTATGGGACCACAGAATTAAAAATTCATTGAAAAGGACGATGAAACGACTTCTCTCGGGAGTGAAAGTTTACTGAAGTTCGAAAAATACCGATGCACGCAAAAAATAAATTGTGCTCCTAAAACATGTGAATTTCTGACAGAGAATGTAATATTTTACTGTTACCAAGACAAGATATTATGGTTATAACTTGGGGCTGATGTACGCCGCTTAGGTCAGTAGGTTAGGTTAATTTTTTATGACGTAACAATCTTTTTTCTTACATAACTTTTTCTTTTTGCTGCTACGTTTTAACTACCTATTGGTAGTTTTATTAAATACTAGCTTCCGCCCGCGGCTTCGCCCGCGAGGTGTGTCGATAAAAACTATACCTTCCCCAGGATGCAATCTATCTCTCTGCCAAATTTTGTCGAAATCCGTTCAGTGGTTTAGGCGTGAAAATGTAACATACAGACAGACAGACAGACAGAGTTACTTTCGAATTTATAATATTAGTATGGATGAACGAACCTATACTCCGAATTTTAATTAGTTACACTATTCTGTACTAGAAAAACAAGACTTAGTTGATGGCCGCGAAAAACAAAAATACGCCAATTTCAGTAATTTAAGTAACACATAAGCTGTCATTTTACTGCAGCTAATTAAAAGTCCGACTATAGATATTATTAGATTCGTTAATAACTTATGAATACGTCACCGAATAAGTCTTAGTTAATGATTCAGTTCAATATGACTAATGAATAAATTAGTAACCTTCAGAAAATCATATTATTTTTGTATTTGTAGCAATATTTCGTAGCATTCGTAGCCTTCGTAGCGCGGCGTAGGCGATAATATGGACGTGTAAGGCTACGCCGCGCGCCCACATACGGCTACGAGTGAATCCTACAACTTGTTATAAGGTGCTCTTGTATTTTATACTCTACTAGCGAGCCCCTGCTTCGCACGGTTTTTACGACTTGACAAAACGTCGAGATTTCAATTAATAATACGACGTTATTAAAAAAATGCTGTTTTATAAATTTTTACCGCGTTGGTATTGCGCTTTTCTAAGAACGGCAGATTAAAAAAAATACATAGTTAAATCTCCATTCGTCATTATATCATGTATAAAACTGCATTCTCAAAGAAAAATAATAAACGTCAAACACAAAACATATTACTCTATATAAATATAACTAAGTACTCAAAGGACTGTAATTAATTAAAAATAGCCCATAACGCTTTTACTTGACGGCACTGAAGTAGATTCAAACTTCTAATAAAATTACTTATTCATGAACAAAAAAATGCAAAAGTTGCCATTTCTAATTAACTTTGAAAGTAATAATATTTTATAAAGGGCTGGGGGGGGCTGGGGGGGGGGGTTGTCCAGTGCCCGAGATTTATATTTATTAATGTAAAATGGAATCGAGTAAAATTAACTAGAAATCTGAAGCTCAGAAAGGCTATATCATATTTTTTTGTGACGTCAGAGCGACTGGAGCTTATTTTTCAGGTGGATGGAATGAAGATTCTCCTTTCAGAGGCTTTTACACAGATTGCTTTGCATCTTGAAGTTTATTGGGGTCAAAAGATCAGCGTCAAAACTAGTAACAAATCTAAGGCTATGACCGCACTACGATTTTAATCGTTGCTATTTACTTTTATAATCGCAAACACAAAAAATTTTCAAGCGAATCCTCAAGCAATTTTTTTCCGCAGTGCGCGGACTCTAGTACATTTCTATTGTTCACAGATTGACGAATTTTCTTCTCAACGATTATCATTCGTAGTGCGCGCTTAGTCTAACCCCTGCAACCTAATTGCGGCAACACATTATCAATCACACAAAAAAAAAAGTCTGCTTAACAACCTAAATAACGCAATTTAATGAATGTTGTCGAACTGTCAAAATAAAAACCATTGCTACTGGATAGTGTGTTACGCAATTAGCGGGGTAATTGTGTTGTAACATAAATTAAGTTATTTACGTTGTTGAGCAGACAAATTTTTCAAATATGAAGTTTGGATGGATTAGCAATTTCTTTTTATTGCCGAATGGGCCCGCTCTTGACCTCGATCATGCCTGATGGAAAGCGGTGGATGAGGTCTATGATGGAACGAGCTTGCCCAGAAAATGCCTATCTATGTGACCATCTTATAAATGGGGAATCCGCCACATACTGGGCAAAAAATCTGCCAAAATCTGCCACACTTGGCGCCAAAATTGCCAAAAATATGCCTTCATGGAAATGGAAAAAATACACAACGAATTCAATTAAATTTGTTTAATCAACCAAAAAAATTAATAATTTTCTTATGCATTATCCGCATTTGCCTCCAAATTTTTGGTGTATGTACAGACGCCAGCACATCAACCTACTACAATCTGTCAAATTTCTTTGATAGATTTTCAACTTTATCGCTAAAGCATAAGGTTCAAAGTTGATTGGTAAAATTGGACAGTTTCGGGTAGGTTGATGTGCTGGCGTCTGTACATAGATTTTGACGACATCTTTTTGCTGAATATATTAAGCTTGACTGTACCTTTCTCTAAGCCATAAATTGAGATAGGCGTATCCGGTTCCGGTACGGTGAAGCGCTATAAGCCCCGCAGCGTCATATCCGCCCCAATCCGGCAGGTAGTGGGGATATGTTTGCACAGCGCAAGACGATATCCATGAACCTCATTGGCGTTCGGAATTCCGAACGGTGTAGTCGCGTTTAAAAGTAACTCGTTACTTTTAAAGAAGGGTGTCCTACTTTTTATAGTTATATAAAAATTAATTTGTGTTAAAAATGAACTCTTGATGAAAATATTAATAATGTTAGTATTAGTATGGACAATGCCCCACGTGCTCGGTCGCAATGTAGTGGTTCGAGCAGTAGCAGCGAATCTTCTTCCACGGCGAAAAAAAAAAAGGAGACAAAAAGGAGACATCGTAGGCGAAAGGAGCAGCGCCGCCGTACAAAGCTAAGTAAATTAGAGGACGCTTATAAAACTTACTGAAAAAGTATCCTCTTTGCAAGATCTTATTGTTAAAAATTATAATCAGCCGTGCATGTCTGACAGTAAGTCTATGCTATATATTCCGAGCCCTACTGAACTGGATAATGAATTAAACGAAGAGAAAAGGATTGATTTTAAAATACTAACTACCCTCAAGTCCCTGACATTACAGACAGATAGTACGCATCTCGAATTGCTGAACAAATTGCAATTTTTTGCGCCTGACTGGGCTCAAGTACGTTATTCTGAAGTACAAAAACTTAATAATTGTACCCCTGGTTTTGTAGAGCTCGAAAGTAAAGATGTTTTGAAAAATTTGGAACGTAATCGTTCGTTAGCGGTCGTTGAAAATTCTTTATCTGCTAATGTCACATGCAAAACGAAGTATTTCAAAAAGGATTATGCCAATTTATTTCATGAGTATCCGAATTAAAAAACCCAACGACTAATGTAGAGATTACTTCAAAAATCAATGAAATTTTTGCCGACGGGGAATACCATAAAATATCTACAATCGGATTTATTACAAAAAATGAAATGTGGCAAACGAGCTGATAGAGTGCAACAACGTGGTGATGGTATTTTAAACTCTGTAAAAGAAAGTTGTTTTAAGGAATCGTTAAGGAAAATACCTGGGGGTATTTTCGTCAAATATTTATTTATTTGACGATGCAAAGTTTACAGATTTAGTAGGAAAACAAGGGGGCGTCTTAAAAAATTTCCAAGCCGCACCCATTAAATTATCCTAGCAGGGTAGATCGTATAAACCTTCTAGGACACAAAAGGCAGGAAATATGTAGTGCCTGTGCGCAACAGTGCAAACTATCGCCCCTCCACTAGTAGTGGTCTTAATCCTGCGCAAGGACGAAAGAGAAGGGCAGAAGAGTTTTTTCGTCACACCGAAGATACACGATACGGTAAGAAACGTTGTACCCTGGGACGGCGTGATAGACGAGTCTATTGACTATCATCAACGTTTTCAAGCCGGGAGAATCAAACATCGGGTAAGTGTCTGGAGGAAGTTGGGGGCACCTTTGATTATGTCATGGGCTAAGTGGATTAATCGGGCATTATTCATAAGGCCCGGGCAATATGAATATTGCCCAATAAGACCGGGCAATGTGATTATAACCAAACAATTTATCACATTGCCCGGGCATTATGAATAATGCCCAGTGCTATTGGGCATAGTATTGTAAAGCATGTTCTTGGGGCACCCCGACTCGGACAGGTTAGGTTCGAAGGGGATGATGGCGGCTCAAGTGAGCGAGCAAAGCGAGCGAAGGGCACCCCGAGGTTAGGTTAGGTTACTTTCGCGTCATTGTATCGGTGGCGCAAGGAAGCGTGGGCGCGAGGCGAGTGGCTGATACAGCGCCATATGGAGCTGCGTCGGTCTCAGCTTCGCGAGGTCCTGGTGGCGGAATGGCGGGACAGGCTTTCACGCCCTACCGCCGGCCTCGTCACTATCGAGGCGGTCCGGCCGGTGCTCGAGCGCTGGCTCGGGAGGAGGCACGGCTCCCTGTCATTTCGGGTGACGCAGGTGCTCTCGGGGCATAGTTGCTTCGGGAAGTACCTGTGTCGCATAAACAGGGAGCCGGACGCCCGGTGTCACCACTGCGTCGACTGCCGGGAGGACACGGCGTGGCATACGCTGGCAGAGTGTGCCGCTTGGGAGGAGCCGCGCCGTGCCCTCATCTCAGAAGTAGGCAGTGACCTATCGCTGCCGGCCGTGGTCGAGTCGATGATCGGCAGCGAGGAGTCCTGGGATGCGGTGGTTTCCTTCTGCGAAAAAGTCGTGTCGCTGAAGGAGGCTGCGGAACGGGAGAGGGAGATCTCGTCCACTCACCCGGCCCGCAGCAGGCGCACTGGGCGTCGGCGGAGGGCGGACAACGTCCTCTTTCAGCCCCCCTAAATGGGTCCAGGGGTGACGGACTCAGGGACGTCACACATCAGGACCCGAGGGGGCGGCGCGTAGTGTTCCACGCGCGCCCCTCTTAGACGTCACGGGGGGAGTCAAACACCTCACACCCCCCCCCTGACCGACGAGGCCCGCAGTGGCGGGCCAGCACCAGTCGGGGGTTGCGGAAGGATCTTACGTTCCCGCGACCCCCGACGTAGGTGTGAGATGGAACACCGGGGTGGTTTTTAGTCAGTAAGAGTCTGACAGACCCCGCCGCCCGCCCCAGGGCGGCGGACATCCATGAGGATTTTCCACCATGGAAAAAAAAAAAAGGTAAGGTTACTTTAAACCCTTTTCACAGAAATAGGGGCTCCGTCGACTACGTCTAACAGCCCCGCGCTGTCCTGTTTCGGTCTCTGATTGGTTAGCGCGCGTAACGTGTTTGTTTCCGGCCCCGCACCGCAGCGCACCACGTAAAAATTTACCTATTAATCACATTGCCCGATCATCATGTGACCATATTCATAATGCCCGGGCAATGTGATAAATAGGTGAGTTTAGATTGTAATTAATCACATGGCCCGATATGGCTGGGCATTATTCATACTGCCCGGGCATTATGAATACTGCCCACATTAATCACTTGGCCCATAACATATATACTAAAGATAATATCAGGCTATCGGATCCCTTTTTTAAGCAAACCACCGCTTATTCATCCCTTGAAGATTCCCAGAACATTTCACACAATCAATTCAAAAGAAATCATAATCCAATTAAAGAAGCTAGTAGATCAAGAGGTGTTAGAAAAAGCTTCGTTGACTCCGAGCTTTGTCTCAACAATTTTTCTTGTACCAAAAAAGGAACAGACATTTTTGTTTTGTCCAGTCTTCCACAAAAATCTGCCACAACTGGTCACACTGATGCCTATGGAACTGAAACTCCTACGCATCGACGAAACACAGCAGGCCGCTTGACGCCGGACTCCGGTGGGAGGGTGGTCGCAAACTAGACCCGACGGGCGTTAGCCCTACCACCGCAAGGGAAGAATTGGCCAGTCAAATAAGGTGTTGGGTGTGACTGTCCAGGATGCGCCGAGCGCTCGGTTCAGTTGAGTAACTGGCGGAACAAACTGCGCTATACGAGGAGGCTTCTTCATGCATCTTTCAAAATGATTCAGATTGTGATTGAAATGTGTGGCTCTTCAAATTCTGTATTCAGAAACAGAGTGTGAGTAGTCTTGTAACAGACCACGTCAGGACAAATCCAATCAATCATAAGCTGGAGGTGTGTCAAAAATTCAGGCAGAAATGGAACGAAACATACAGAATTATTCATCAAGATGGAACTCTAGCACCCTAATTGCTGAACACACTAATTGAAACAGTGTTCAGCAATTAGAGTTCTAGGAGTTCAAAATGTATGAGTTTTGAAGGATTTTTATTCGTAGGATATACCTAATCCATTGCTTCATAGGTCTGAAAAATTCGTCTGCTTAACAACGTAAATGACGCAATGAACGTGGCTGACCTGTCAAAATTAAAGAATTGAGTTACAAGAAGCTATGAGTTTAATAATATTAAAGTTGTGAAACAACGAAATAAAATAAATTCTTAGACTCGCAGTTTCACATTTCACCCGTCAGCCCCAACTCAAATTCTCACCCTGCACAGTGAATATTCCGTCCTGGAATTAAATCAATCAATCTGTTTCTAGAGAGCTGGGCTAAAACAAAGGAACTAGGTCAAGCCTGTTATGTGCGTGGGTTGGGACCTGTTTTCATGTCCATACCTGGAACAGGAATATCGATCGGAAATCATAATGTCGTTCCTGGTATTCATCCCTTGCGGAGCTGCCTCGGTACGTATATGTATACCTAATAAATTCTTAACTGATCAAGGCCGGCGTGACACGATAAAGGCCCATTGCAATAGAAAATCAATTGTGTCTCATTAGCGGTGATTAAGCGGTTAATTGAAACTTCTGGGTAATACTAAAGAAGCTGTTATTATTAAAAAAACATATAAAAAGCTTCAATTCTTTTTGCACGTAAGAGTCGCTAAGTTCCCGCGTGGAAGTCATACCATAAGACATATCCACACTCTGAAATAGTGTAGCTTCCTTTCAGTTAAACAATGTTTATAATGTGCTCAGCGGGGTAATTCCGTGAGCAAACACCTATATCGAACATATGAACCAATGGATTAGCAATATCCTTCAAAATGATTCAGATTGTGATTGATAGTGTGTTACGCAATGAGGTGGTGGACTTACTGAGATTATCTTGTAACAATACCTCCTAATAATAAAGCTGAAGTGTTTGTTTGTTTGAACGCGCTAACCTCTGGAACTCATCATCTGCCTAGCCTTTTCCCAACTATGTTGGGGTCGGCTTCCAGTCTAACCGGATGCAGCTGAATACCAGTATTTTTAGCGCTAACCTCTGGAACTACCAGTCAGATTTGAAAAATTATTTTTGAGTTTGTTTAAGGATATTTTATATGAATAATTAATAAGTATACATATAAAATAATGTAAAGTTTTCCTGTATATTACAGTCAAATCAACAAACCGATATTATAATTTTATTACTCGAAAGATAATATTTAAATAAACATAGATAATGGTATTTTCGTCCTAAAAAAATAAAGTTTTATAACGCAGACTAACAGTACCCTGGGCAAAGGCATTATTCAGTACAAGCGACCCGCCCCTACTTCGCGCGGGTGCAAAGGCTATATGTCAAAGCATCGATATTTCTGGGCTATATTTAAGTTAAATATTGATGTAAGTATTATACATGCTGGATCGATGTCCCTGACATCGATACGCAAATAACTATGTATTTAGCACATGATTCTAAACCTCCTAGCGCAGAATTATTTGGTCGGTTAGAAAAAAAAAACCTGATGTTTCTAAAAGTGCAATAGGTACTGTCGCGGACTCTCCCGCCTGACCACCACTGAGTTAATTTTTGTTGCACTGAAGAAATAGAAGCGCTCTCTAGTAAGCGCGCCAATGTCAAAAGTTCGTCCGTAAAATTCACAAAAGGAGTACACGTGATGCGTCACTAAACTGCGCAGTGCAGGTTGCAACTAATTGCGTTATCGCTTTCCTAATAGGCGAAAACTTTAAAACTTGGCGCAGCAACTTTAAAATTTAGGCGAAAAAATTTTAAGTGGTCAGGCGGAAAAGGCCGCGATGGTACCTATGCGGTCCAAATGTACTGAACAGCAAACTCTTTATTTTATTTTACATCAACGCAGGGGGTTCTGATCTTGGTAACAGGTAGCGCGTCGATGTAGACGCCAGCACATCAAGCTACCCGAAAGGGTCAAATTTTCCCAATCAACTTTGAACCTTATGCTTGAAATCTATTAAAGAAATTTTACAGATTGAGGAAGCTTGATGTGCTAGCGTCTGTAACTACTACCCTGTACACTCTAAATTTAATGATGTTGTAAACCGTATCAAAATCTGTTGCGTACGAGTAGTTTAGTGCGGTCACACATACAGACACGAAAAGCGACTGTATTTTATATTTACTACTATGTACAGATATATAGCAATCGCATAGCTAACAAGACAAAAATATTACTGATAATAATAATCGTCACTGTTAATAATGAAGTTCCCAACTCCATAAACTCAACCAGAAGATAATGTTAATTACTTTTGCAATTAAAACATGTTTGGTTATAAGTGATAACAGACTTTTGACATTTTTATTTTAGTAAGTGACGGAACTCGCTTTAATTTGATAATAAGATTTCAGAGTGACTCGCACTATTAAAAAAAATATAAAAATGTTTGAAGATGTAGCGTAAACTGAACATTTTGGACTTTAAGTTATTTTTCCATAAACTGATATTTGTTTACATTTTTGGCAAATATATCACAAATGCATATTATGTATAAGACTGTATTTTGTAATACGTTTAGAAGTTAGCGGTGTGATCCCCGCATGCCTCGGAAAGCACGTTAAGCCGTTGGTCCTGCGCTTGATCTCTCCTCGGTCGTGTCGGATTGCCGTCCCATCGGACTAAGAGAGTGAGTGAAGAGCGAGTGCACCTGTGTCTGCGCACACTTCTTGTGCACTATAATATCTCCCGCGCCGAAGGCTAGTCTCCGCTGAGATTAGCTACCATGACCGAAACACAGTCTAGAGGACTGTAGGTATATATAATACCGTGGTGCAGGCGCATTGTCATCCCAGAGACAAAGATTAAATGTCTCTGTGTCTGCAATTACCTACATCTAGGGAGCCTGAGATGCGTTCTACGTGTCATTACAGTGAGCCAGCCATGCAGAGATAAAGTATAAACGACTAAACGTCCTATGCGCCTGCAATTGTACCCTCAAACCGGAATACAGCAATTTTTATAGACGACAGAAGTACATATGTTGGTGGTGTCCCCACGAATGAACTATCTCACAAAAGAGCTCTTTACCTAGCATACAATGACATGACCAGACATATAAATTTCTATCATGTATGGCCTATTTCACCAAGTCCAAAGGGCTCTAACAATGCGACATAATTAACCAATTTTCAACACTTCCTCCGAAGTAAAAATAAAAAAAAATACATCCATCAGGTTGTTTATCATTCTGCGCAAGTCACAAAAGTCGATTGAGGGTATTGCACCCTGCGAAGCAGTGATAGAGAGACACTGTACATATCTTTAGCCAGACGTAAGCTCTTGTTCACCGGAGATGTACCTTGCTTGTTTTATGTTGCTACTGGCTGTACTATCTTCACTTGTGTGTACTTAAATTTACTAAAACCTAGCCTTCCATGTCTTTGCATTTGAGAAATAATCACGGAAATCAAACAAGTGGTTTTTGACATAAGGATGTGGAAAGACGTTGAGTTTTGTGATAGATTGATTGTAAAAAAATCTACTTAATAGATTGTTTCTGCAGTACTATTTAGTATCAACTATCAACCTACTCACAATATAAACCTAGACCGAGAAAAAATCTATGAATAAAATAAAAATCACGTAAAACGTATACCTACCTACTACGTGTTTTTCGAGTTATGTTCTAAAGAACGAATAGACAGTTTTGTATTTTACAAAACGTGTAGGATGCTTGTTATAATTCTAATTATACTTAATAGATTGTTTAAATTTAAATGAAGACCGAATACAATAATTTGTCATTAAGTACTCTGTTTTGTGTATCTAAAGTATTTTTTTCAAACTATTCTAGGTGACGGGCCATCGGTTTTTTTTTTTGTTAGCATAACAGTACTGTCCCACTGCTGGGCAAAGGCCTCCCCCAAATCCTTCCAGGATCTCTTTTCCCTCTTTTCGTCGGTTATCAAATAAAAATGGGCTGTTGCTAATTACATCTAATTACATAAGTCTTGTACTTACAGCCTTTTTTTTTTATAACCGGCGAATAATTTCAACGCATTTCAAAATCATTAACTAAATCCAGAGTACTTAAAAGGATGCACTTCGATCGATTAACGTAAATTCTCTTAACAATTACAGGATTTGATAAGTTAATCGATGATGAATTGATTATATCATGTCGTTATGATCGTGGTAGCCCTACGGTATTAGGTATCCTAGGACTTATCATAAAGAGAATCGTAGGCTATTAAATATCAAACAAAACACCAAATTAATAGACATTACAATATGTGATAATGTTAGTACTTATTACTCAAACTGTTGATTAGTGCCTGATTAATTTCCTCTAATTATTCTAATAATTATAGTCATTTAAGCATGACTGTACCTACCTATTATATTTTGAACAATTTCCCTTTGATGTCAACAAATGTACGCAATAACATATTTCTTAAATAGTTTAATAATTAATAGAATCCAGAACGATGTAACTTAATTGGAAAAGTAATAAATAAGTACGTCGATAGAATTTGATTTCTTTAAACTAAACAAAATTTTATTATCAGCTGCAGAAGATTCTTTGTTTTTCTTGTTTCTGTTATCTTTGTTTTTGATTCATTTGTTTTTTCTTTAATATAATTACGCAAGTAGATAATCGTGCATCGTACCTAGGGTCAAACGCGAATTCAGTCGTATTACGTCGCAATTCAAGCTGGTGCGACTTACATTTTAAAAACATAAAATATAAACCCGTTAGGATGTTTCTTTTTAATCGTAAATTATCTTTTAATTCACCGATACTCATAAATCACGGGCTTCGTCCGACTCAATGAAGTCCGCCTCACAAACCGTACATGATTGATGATCTTCACCTATGAGTCGCTAAAAAATCGCGAAAAACCGTAAACCTTTGTACCAGGCACAGGCACACAATCGATACCAAAACCCTAAACCGTAAACAATAACATAAGAAACTTCAAAACCTCCTCCGAACACAAATTAACCCAGTAAATTGAAAACACCGAAAAAAAATACGACGAAAACATACCAAATGTACACAATTTAAATTCGACGAGTAATCAATATTATTGTGACCTACTTTACTCACCAAAGTTATGCGTTTATACAATACTTCCAGAAGGCACTGTGTTTTCCTAATAAAATACTTTAAATCACTGGCACATGTTTATTTTATTTAAATTTTACACTTTAGCGTGGATCGATAAGTCTACCATACTGGTACGCCGGCCGTCTGTGATCAGAGCGCGTCCATTCAATACTGGGAGAGGCATGCGTAGAGGGACGCTCGCCTCGACGCCGAGCGCGGGAAAAATGACGTTTTGTTTTTTTTTGATGAGGAGAGTTAAGAGCAGAGACGTTCACGTTCCAGCCAACATAAACGTGACACTAAATAAATATAAGGTAATGTTGTCTAAGCAAATATTAATAACATGATAGTAACTGTTTTAATTCTAAAATTATCAATGAGTATACTTACAGTAGTTCCTTTGTGAATAAACAATAAATAAATGTCATTGGTATTTAGATTGATGTTCTAGTTCATTATTTGTATAGTGACAGTTTTAGAACGATTTTTCACGCCATCGAAGAAAGAAAGCCGTATTGTTGCCTATGAAGGCAAAGAAACGTTTTATAAAGGCAATAACCAATGTTTCTTTATGAAAAATAATACTTAAGTATCATCAAAAGAAATGCTGCAGTATTTAATACATACATAATGCACTATTTATACCGTATAAAGCAAACATCGCCTACATTTTCCGGCATTTCCGGGCCGTAACAATAGACATTTTCCAAGAATAACATTACATGCGGGTACATCTGGCTGAATAAATTGTTATACTAAACTTATTTATATTTTCAAAAAACTATTTTGTTCTTTTTTTTAATTTTGTTACTCGATGTCAAGGAAGCCTAAAACCCCTATTACACTACACGATAATTTGGGCCCGATATTTAGGTGATATATTTTTTTTATGGGCTCTTCCTCCCTTTCCCATAATTCATCATCCTGATTTAGGGAAATGTTCCCTGAATATCGTGTAGTGTAATAAGGCTTTTAGTTATGTCATTTTAAAAATCGAACGGGAAATGGCTTCATCCATGGATAGCTTCATCGTATTGACTAAGGACTCTTTTGAAATATCGACGAGCTAATATTTTTTATATTTTTGTTTGCAAAAATATTTTGGCAGATAATAAACCATCCAAAATCAATATTTAGATTACTAGCTGTGCCCGCGACTTCGTTCGCGTGGATGTCGGAAAACAATAGGTAATGTGTCGCTTAGGAAAGGTGTAATTGCCGCTCCTTCATTGAAAAGGAAGAATCATCAGATCTTGCCTGGTAACGCTTTCCTTACCTAGGGTTCGCTACCACGGCCCTTTCGACTGCAATCACTGCGTCTTCATGGTTCATAATGACAATGCGACGAAGTGTCACTTTGATTTTTGAGAATAAATTAAAATAAAAGCGCCTGCTCGAGGCTGATTATCTAACCAAACAGCCATAATTATGTCCATTTTATTTTGCGTCTGTCTTAGAATACCAACTTGTAAAATCATGTCACCATTTTATCTAAAGTATATCTGAGATTAGTAGGTGAAGTTTGAAGTTAGTTTTTCTAAGTCTTGGTTTCTTCTCTGTGGTAAATTTAGAATTTTTTAACTTGGTATTGAAGATATCATATATAATATACCTACCAATATTAAGCCTTTTTTTTTTTTTTTTTTTTTTTTTTTTTTTTTTTTTTTTTTTTTTTTTTTTTTAGGATGGGAAATCATGAAATGACCCCTCCCGCTCTGGGTGGAGCGGAAGGGAGTGTCAGACTCTTACTGACTAAAACCCATCCGTGTTCCTTCCTTAGCCCTTTATGTTCCGGGGTAGCGGTAACCCTTTCGGACAATCCCGCTGCCCCGGCAGGCTTCGGCCCTGACGGGCCCCTCCTTCGATGCTGACATCTCTTTGAGGCGCGCGTGGAACACATACGCGCCGTCCGGCACGGGCCTGGTCCTGATCGGACGGCGAGCTACCCATTACTCGCCGTCCGCAGGCCCGCGCCTACGGTGGCCGGGAGTCGTCACGCGGCTCCCGACGCCCGGAGCGTCTACCGCGGCGGCTGGGACGGGCGGCTCTCTCAGCTCTCTCCCTCGCCCATCCCGCCACCTCCTTCGCTAGCATGACTGCTTCGCAGAAGGAGGTGACTGCCTCCCACTCCCTCTCACCCCGGACCATGGCTTGGACCAGGGCCGGGCGCGAGAGGTCGCCGCCGCTGCCGATCGCCTCTACGAGGACACGGCGGTGCTCTGCCCAAGCCGGGCAGACCTCCACCGTATGCTCCACCGTGTCCTCAGGGCGATCCTCGCAGTGGTGACACCCGGGCGTTTCCTCCCGCCTGATGATGTGCAGGAACCTCCCGAAACATCCGTGTCCGGTGAGGACCTGCGTCATTCGGTAGGTGAGGGCGCCGTGACGCCTCTCTAGCCACTCCTCAAAGAGGGGCCTTACCGCCGCTATCGCGGCGTGCCCTGCGCTGGGTTGCGACAGTCGCGCTTTCCATGCCGCCATGAGATCGCGCCGGAGGTCCGTCCGCTCCGCAGCAATTTGCCGCGGAAGCGGGTTTTCCCCCCGGCGTAGTGCCTCCGCGCGCCACTCATACAGGCGCGCGAGGACTATCGCCTCCAGATCCCATGGCGGCAGTCCGGCAAGGAGGCTTGCCGCCTCGCGCGAGATCGTGCGGTACCCCCGTATCAGCCGTATGGCGACCACCTTTTGGGGCGCGTTCAGGTAGTGGGCGGCTCGAAGCCGCAGTGAACGCGCCCACCAATATTATGCCTTATAAAGCATCGAGATATCTAGATGATAAAAGGAAGAATACATTAATGGTAAGAGCTTCTACATAAAGTTGCCCGTGTAAAAAGCAACCCATTAAACTTTGGTTATATTTGATATTTGGCCGCCATTTAAACTACGAAGATGAAACCCATGAAAACTTTAGACATGATTTTGATTTAGACCTTGTACTGCCGAAAACCAGAAAAAAAATTGTGAAGATAATTACAAAAAAATATAACCGACTTCCATAAAAAACCCTACAAAGTGCAAAATAACCTTAGTTTGGGATGACGTTGCGCGTTGGCAAGAAATTACAGACTTCTGAAACCAAAGGTCTATTGCACTTTGAAGTGTGTTTTTAAGTAGGTTGTATTTCATTTTATTTCACACAAAGTCGTGTAAGTTTATATTGAAAACCATGAAAACGACACACATGATAAAAAAAGAAAAAGAAAATTGCAGCCGCCATCTTCGATTTTCATTTTGACGTCACAATCGGCTTCAGCACTCTCGAAAACCATGAAAACGACACACACTACGAATTTTTCGATTTGCAGCCGCCATCTTGGACTTTCATTTTAACCAGTACTGAAACGGTTTACCAACAGTCGATTGGTCCATGAACCGTTGGTCAACACCATTAACTTTTCATCCAAAGGACTTGTGACCCACGAACGTTTCCCCAACAGAACTCTACGTCAGTGAATGCTTAACCAACAGAATGTTTTGACCAATAACTTTTCACCCAAAGAACATTTGACCCATGCCAAATTGAACTAAGGATGCAAGGGCGAGCGAAGCGAGCTCGGGACTTGGGGCACCCCGACTCGGACAGGTAGGGTTCGAAGGGATGATGGCGGCTCAAGTGAGCGAGCAAAGCGAGCGAAGGGCACCCCGAGGTTAGGCTTGGCAGGACTACGTCTTATTATTATTTTACTTTCACCTTTCCCGGCATCTGTTGGCCTTGTTCTTTGGGTGAAAAGTTATTGGTCAAAACATTCTGTGGGTAAAGCATTCACTGACGTAGAGTTATGTTGGCAAAACGTTCGTGGGTGAAAAGTCCTTTGGAAAAAAGTTAATGGTTTAAAGATAATGTTCACCAACGGTTCATGGGCCAATCGACGGTGGGTAAGCCGTTACAGTTTCATTTTAACCTCACTATTGGCTTCAGCACTCTCAAAAACTAATAAAAAGAAACCCATAAAAAAAAAAATTGCAACCTCCGTCTTGGATTTTCGTTTTGACCTGCCTATCGGCTTTAGCACCTATGAAATCCATGAAAACGACATCCATGACAAAAAATCAAAACAAAATTGCAGCCGCCATCTTGGATTTCCATTTTGACCTGACTATCGGCTTCAGCACCCTCGAAAACTATCAAAACGACCCATGACAAAACATTAAAAAAAATGGAGCCGCCATCTTGGGTTTTCATTTTGACCTGACTATCGACTTCAGCACCCTCGAAAAAAACGACACCCATGACGAAAAAGTTAAAAATTTAGGCAACCGCCATCTTTGATTTTCTTTTTGACCTCACTTACCGGGATCAGGATCCTCGGAAACCATGAAAAATAGCTCTCTCTCTCTCTCTCTGTGTGTCTCTTTCTACCTATTACTTTGAAAAATGAGGCATAACGCTTTTTCGTTATTTGACGATTTCTCCCTTAGAACTCCTACCGCAAGCTCCTTATAAGAACTTCGTTAAAAAACGCTCTGCGTTACTCAACTTTCTATATCAATAATTATCTAACTTCTTTATCGCTCAGAACACCACATTAATTATTATTATCTTACATTATCTTCACTTTTTGTTTAAAATTATTTTAGCGCCACAGGCGTCACTAAATAAACCATCATTTTGTTTAATATTATAATCATTATCATTACTTTTTAAAATAACATAGACATAAGAAGGTATCTGTGTTATTTCGTTATCTAAGTAAGCATAAACTAATAGGACGTGATTATTCACATCACAACAACAATATGTTTTCGTTAGTAGGTACTATATCGCGCCAATAGATGTCGTTACGTGTTACTAAAAAACGTAAAAAGTTGTTCTAGAATACTTTAAATTGATTATATCTTTTGATAGAGTGAACCGATTGCGATGAAACAAAAACTAATAACTGCTCCGAGTTCTACACCATATTTGAGTATAAAAATTAACCGCATTGGTTTGGTACTTTTTACGTTGACCCTGTTCAAATCAATAATCTGTCACATCCAAACAGACAAACAGACAAACCGACAAACAGACAAAAATTCCAAAAATTGATGAAATGGCATCTGTTGGTTATCCTTTAACACCCCAACTATTTTTTTTGGAAATATTTTCAATGTACAGAAACGTCTCGTCAACAGATTTATTATATGTATAGAATAGATTATATGTATAGATAGATAGATTACTATTACGATACCAAAGTATAGGTACAGTTTACAGTAAGGAATAACACCAAGCAGGGATAAAATAAGCCGTTCCGTATCTGTAATAATGTGAAGCATATTAAGGAAATGGAAATACTTGGCAGCGTAGGTCAGGACGTCGGGCGTCGTCGCACAACCAGTGAAAATAAACACCGTTAGGCTGCTTGCAATACTGACAGTTCTAACGTGGTATTTTATAAGTAATTTTTCCTCCTACTGAGAGGAGTTCATGGTTTATAGATAAACCCCATACCTATCCAAGTTTAGCTTTTTGATTAGAGTAGGTACCATCCCACCCGAAAGGCATCGGAAAAATATATAGGTATATTAAAAAAAAATTGACAATAGACAATAAAATAAAAATAGAAATAGACAATATTTGCAATATTTACAATACATAATACAACAATGCAATATTTAAAATATAACTACACCTCACTAAGTGCACACATGTTTATGAAACCGGCTTCACTTTACTGTTGACAGCCCTTCTGAGGATTGCACTTACTGCGGTCGATGACCCACAAACCACAAAAAAATCATCAATTATTTATTTTTTTGTATTATCCTGTTCAGATATCTATAGTAGGTACGCATAACGTCTGCGAAGTTTCGCTAGCTAATTTAACTTGACTCTGTATAGACATGGAAGAGTCACGAAAATATGGCATTACTCCTTGTGCATACTTAATCATTTCGCAAAATTCCCATTACAGTTCTCTCATTTACAAGCAGCCTAACCCACCATGGGATACATACAGCGCTATTATAGTGAGCAGGCCGACCCGCCGCGGTCGACAACCCTCCGAATGAGGTCAGTGGGGGCGATCTCACTCTCTACTTAAATATTCAGCCTAATAATACCCTTTGTGATGCAACGGAATTATACAAGCGAAGCGGAGTGAACTGTGTAAGCAGTAAGCGTTTTGTGAGCGATGATAATTTGCAATTAGGTTTTGTGGCTGCATGGAAGTTGAGAGGCTTGTGGCTAAGTAGTTTAACCTGGTCGATCGATCGACCAGGTTAAGCTACGCTTGCCACGGTTGGGCCATGGATGGGTGACCATCTTTAAATATCAAGACCCCTCCGTGCCTTGGAAAAAATCGCCTGCCAAAAATAGTGTATCTTTGGCAGTCGTTACAGGTCGTCAGAAGCCCGAAAGTCTGACAATCAGTCTTACCAAGGGGGTCTTAATCAGTGTTACCCAGTCACTGCACTGGGTCACTGCACTGAGGGGCCCGTGGCTAAATAATAACAGCCGCACAGGTCGATCGATCAGGTTAAGCTACGCTTGCCGCGGTTGGTCTGTGGATGGGTGACCATCTTTACTTATATCGAGACCCCTCCGTGCCTCGGAAAGCACGTTAAGCCGTTGGTCCCGGCTGTCATTCGTGGATCTTTGAGTGGTTACGGGTAGTCAGAAGCCCGAAAGTCTGACAACCAGTCTTACCAAGGGGTATCGTATTACCCAGTAACTGGGTTGTGGAGGTCAGATAGGCAGTCGCTTCATGTAAAATACTGGTATTCAGCTGCATCCGGTTAGACTGGAAGCCGACCCCAACATAGTTGGGAAAAGGCTAGGCAGATGATGACCCAGTCACTGCACTGGGTTGTGGAAGTCAGAATAGTAGTCGCTACATGTAAAATACTGATATTCAATTGCACTCGGTTAGACTGGAAGCCGACCCCAACATAGTTGAGAAAAGGCTAGGCAGATGATGGTTGAATGGAAGTAGTTCCTCTTTTCTACTTGCTGTGTCCGACAGGGTCCACATTATCATAATTATCTGTGAACCTACCACTTCAGATCACATTGTGGAATGCAATAAATACGGAGGCGTCAAATTAACTTAGCTAGAAACATGATTTATATAGATATCTAAACACGATTACTTAATTGAAATTAAGAAAAATATTTAATATTTTTTTGGGGGTTCAACGACCGCGGTTTGTTACTTGAAGTATGACTTGAGTATCTATTCATTTGTTATACGAGTATCGTGTTGACATCGATAGGTAATATTATCATGACGTCGCGTCGCTCGCATGACTAAAAGTTATATCTCATTGAGCGACGATGTCTGTGAAGTTTACAATATAATTAATAATATCAGTGCGGAGAAGACTTCGTATCTATTGCTTTTATTGAACTGCATGACGTTAAGTAGTAGTGGCGCGTTCAAGGGAGACACTAGCGAAACTGGGTTTTGATACATTTTCGGGCATATCTCCTTCTTTCTCCTATCTATGCATATAGAAATAATATTCTTTCTTGTAACTATGGGTGTACCTACATAATTGTACACCACCTACATTTCGCCAGTTACGATTAAGTGTTTTTGGACATAATCCAGCTGCTATGAGTAGGTATGTATCCGGGGTTATTCATGATTGCCTTGTTGGTCTAGTGATTGCAAGCACAACTGCTGAGCATAAAGATCTTGGCTTCGATCCCCAGGACGGGAAAAATGTAACTGATTCTTTCATTAGGAAAATTCTAGAGAAGTCCGATGTCTGGATTTGTTCCCGGTTGCTGGCAATAGGCTTATCCCCAATTACAAAGGATATAAAATATTCTTGAATTAAAAGGGTGTGCTTGAAGTATCTTGCCCGTTCTTCTCCATAGAGATCTACGATTAGGAGTGGGCAACTAGCTACAACTTTCTGAGTAACTGACTGGCTCTTTGACAGTTAAAAAATGCCTGCCATGTAAGTATGCATACACACGAGCGACACGCGTTGACGACAACCAATAACAATTTAATGCTTTGAGTTTCAGTTATAACTAAGCGTAACTGGCAAAATTTGGGACCTCTGGCTACTCTTTGGGAAATACTTGCGTGATGTTCTCCTTGTTCCTTACATTTGTTATTGGGAAATATTTTACTGATCCTGTAAAACATTATTGACCTTCTAATAATGTACACTTTTTTAAATTAATTAACCTATTTTTAACTTCCTGGCCCTTTATCACAGTTGGTCGCAGTAACTAAGCTAGGGCACCCCGACCAAACGGGTTAGATTAGGTTAGAACAGTAACCAACCGCGCGCGAGCCGCGGCAGCGGCCGGCGAGCCCTACACCCAATGGCTGTTTAGTATTTTAAGGTCCCCAAAATAGGAATTATTAGAGGTTCACGAAAAGAGGCGCATCATTATATGTTGTGTTAAATAATATTTTTAGGAGCGCAAAATGGAAATTATGATGATGCCTTTATTATTTCTTATCAGACATTCTGAGGTGCCAGGTATAAAATATGATGCACTGAGTACATCGTTTGCAATTAACACTGTGTTTGAACAGTAATTAGCAGTATCTAGTATTTACTCACGAACAAAGCCGTTGGCAATTGTTATGCGAATATAATAATTATTGCTAACTAACTATATATACATATGGACAAACTTTGAAGATACAATGTTGTTAGTTGTAGTCTATGGTCGACCAATTTATGTGCTTAGAATCGCGGGTTTAATTCCCACATCTTACAACGATTTGAGTTATACAGGGTCAAATTAAATCAGCTAGCTAAACTCTGCAGACTTGGGTATCGATATCTAAGTAAAAGGTCACAAAATTAACTGTTTTATTCATTTGGTGATATCGTTCAAACCATTGACATTTACTTGCATTACATTAATGGTGGATTTCCTTTTCTTGTTGTTTTTTCAGTAAAATAGTATGTTTAATCATTAAAAGTGACTGTTTTGTCTGTAAGTCTTAAGTCTTATTTTTTTCAGTGTATTCTTCAAGCATTCAAACTCAAACTCAAAGCATTTATTTCAAATAAACCATTTACAGGCACTTTTGAATTGTCAAGAAGTTGGTCCGTCAGAAAATATGAAGCTAATTGCCCATTCCAAAGCGTAGGTAGCTATGAAGAAGAACGGGCAAGAAACTCCATGGACACTTTTTAAATTTTTTTTTTTTTTTTCATTTTCACAACACTCACTTCCTTACTCTTTTGAACTATCTATATTTAGACCTAGTACCTCCACCGTTTTCTGTCTATCAGCCTCGCCATAGTAATTTAGCTACTTCGCTGTCTTTATATTTAAGTAGGTTAGGCAAGAATAGTTAAACGAGTCCCAACACACTTTCGACCACTGTCAACGCGCAGCTGGGAGGTATTTTCCTTAAAAAGTTCTTTGGTTACCCGGGTTCGTGATTGTACCCTATACACATACATACATAAACTCACGCCTTTTTCTCATGTGGTTAGGCAGGAACTCCAGAACGCCCCCTGCTATGATCCTTAAAATACTCCTTTTGCTTCATTTACGTTCATACATGTAGTCCACGGACGCCGGTTGTGAGTAGCTATTATACACATGCACCTGACCTATCTGAAGAACATTATGTCCTCCCAGGGCGTCCCCTTCCGGCCTTTCCACTCACGTCTGCCTTGTTAATACTTTTTGTTAGTCGCCTTTCATTTATCCTGACGACATTAAGAAACCGTCTAAGCATATATTTCCAATTTTTGTCCCTTTATAGGCTTCAACAAATTAAACACTGTCTCCGTGAAAATTAAGCGTGTAAAGCAGCACAGTTCTGTCAACCCCTTCGGGTATAACCAGCTCAATGTCATAATCTGTCACCCCGGAACTGAAAGTAGTTTATTACCACCCCCTCATACCACTCACCACCTCATAAACTGACGATTACCACATTCTATCAGCTCGTTACTCAATCGCGTGAGCATGAGGTTATGACCCCGAGGACGCCGACGTAATCTATTGATTTCTTTGGCAAAGATAGAATTAGGTGATAGGGGATAGTAATTTAAGTGTAGCACGACTTTAATAGACAGTAAGTAGAGATAATATCGTTCGTTGGTAATTTAAATAGGGTAGTATTTTAACGCAAATAAAAAAAAATATTTTTGTATCCAAAAATAATCCGAATTCTAATCAAAATTATTGATTGCACAGCAAAATACTCAAATCAAAAGTTGATGTATATTTTCAAATTATCTACCTGTACTAGTTTTGTTAAACAATTAAATAGTTTATTTAAATTGTAGTGAATAATTTATTTGATGTAAAAAAGTAATGTAGGTAAACCCAAACTTCACCCTAATCCGTTCAGTAGTTTTTGATTGAATAAGTAACAAACATACAAATACACTCACAAACTTTCGCTTGTATAATATTAGTCTGATTTCCCAATTATTATTTTTTTCATTTTGTATTTATCATTTTTATTACGGACGCTTTTAACGTGCACGTACTTCTATATCGTTCTCACATGTATAATTTCAACATGAATGATGTAACCAATATTTTGTAACAATTTTATGATATCTAAGAGTGGAGTTTCTTGCCAGTTCTTCTCCATAGGTAGATACCTACTACGGTTTGGAATGGGCAACTATAGTCGGACTTTTTATTAGCTGCAGTAAAATGACAGCTTATGTCATTGTGTTACATGACTGAAATTGGCGTCTTTTTGTTTTTTCGCGGCCATCAACCAAATCTTGTTTTTCTAGTACAGAATAGTGTAACAAAAGAAACTTATTTGACATGCATACCTATCTCTAAACGCAGTCCGAAATGAGTTATTAAGAAGTGTCATTTTAATGCAGCTAATTAAAAGTCGGAGTATAGTTTCATCTTGCTGACTGACCGACCCCTTGACGATTCAAAAGGGGCTCTAATTGTTTTTTTTAAACTAAGGGCTGATTTTTCAATCGACAGAAAAATTTTATTCATGGAACGAAATTGACGTCTGACAGTTTTTGTATGGAAGAATTGTCTAAAATTCAAAATTATTCCTCGGATAAACTTATCTGGCGTTAGAAAAATCAGCTCTAAATGCTGTGAGTTGTCTAAATATAGCTAACTCCAAGTGCTACACCATTCTATAAACAATGTGGAATGTAAAATCGATTAATTTCTGCATTCCAACCGTAATCTTACCCTCCTAGATCTTATCTCGTATCCTCAATGACCTAATCGAGCCACGAGCCCCCTACGTATGTATTTACGATATTATGATTCCCTATTTACCCGTTACGCCACATTGTTTATCTTTTTGCGCAAGTCTCTATCTCTAGTGATAAACAATGTTGTTTTTGTTGTGTTTACTAGATGCGTGTGTTTTAGACGTGTTTGTCGCGTCGTAAATAAGCAAAGTTAAGAAAACATTGTAGGTGTATCTTGATAAGTTAACCGGGTTCATTTGCATGCTGCAAGCTGCGATTTAATGTAGCAGGAACTTATCTCGGTTAGGTTTTACAACTAAGCGTTCTTTTTTCGACACACAAACTAAATTAAATGTAATTAAAATTTAACAAGGTATCTTTACCAAATGTTTTTTTTTTTTATTGAAAAAGGTCCTCCGCAGAGCACGAACTAGGTATTTATGTAGGTAGGTAAAGTTCTCGTTTGACTTTGAGAGCTGCATCTTAGTGTACCTACCTACTTAACTAATATGTATTTTCAAACCAAATTACACGTTAACTGAACACAGTGACCACGAACACACCACCATTGTTGGTAATTTTTCACTTAGACACCTAAGCTAAGTGGATCATGAGTTGACAATCCTTCGAAAAGCACAGATCTACACCAGCAAATAAATAAAGACCTTTATTTCTGCCCATACCCCTTAACTTTCGTCGTGACAAGCATTGTAGTTCCCGTAGTTTCTCACTCCGTGAAGCCTCACTGTGATAAAATATTTGCTAAGTTGATTGAACGTAGGCCGGGCATTGTGTGGACGGCAAATACACAGTCGACTAGATAATTACTGTTTATTTTGATCCGGCAAACATCGACGCTATTTATAGAAGGAGATATATCTAAAGGTCTCCATTAGTGGAATGCGTAGGCTTTCCCGTATGCCTTAGATATTAGGGGATGATTGCAGGTCTTAAATTAATCAATGCACACGCGTGTTGAATAGCTAGGTACCTACTTAAATTCTTCGAAGCAGAAAAGCGTCCAAATCGTCGATGAAAGAAGCTTTCAAAAACAAAAGAGATAAAAAGTTCATTAAAAAATCGAGTGATTTCACGACCTAGACGAGTCGATAGACACCAGATTTTGTAGGTAGTTAAATCCATACAGTGTCTTAATTGTAGCGCAGTCGGGTAAGAAAACCCTAAGGCCGTTTGTGCACCACCACGTCAACGGAACATCAACGAGAACGAGATGACGACCTCGAAGTAGCGATACGAACATTTACTATCACCGCGTCCACCGCACGCCGTCACCTGGACGTCACGCTCGGTTCGAATTATCTCGTTTCTCGTTGAAGTCCCATTGACGATCAGTGGTAGGTGGAGAAACGGCATAATGATAATTCAGACCACCGATTGCTGACTGTTGCTTAGCATAAAAAAGATTTCACTTAGGTAAAGTCTGGAGATTTGACTCAACCATATTGAATGTCTTCTCTTTGCGAAGGGAGGCATTGCCCTGAAAGGTTGAGTTACAGACCGTCTATAATTAGAAGACTCGGTGCCATGTTTGCGGTTTCAATATTCTCTCTATAACATCAGAAGATCCACTCTCGTATACGCAAACGGTTCAAATTGCTCCGCCTGCCGGGAACGTAGCCCAGTGCAATATTTGGAGCACTGGTAGCGTATGCGTTGCGCTTCACTAGAGCCGCAATATTGCTACAGATGAGACGTTACAAACTCGGTAGGTACATCGGCTCTGATGTGAATACATGACCTACCTATCTATATCCACAGTTTCTACAAGGTACAAGTCTTTGTCAGGCAAGACATGGCAGGAAGTGGCAGTTTCGATAAACTTTTATGAAACCTGAAGAAAATAAAGGTACCTACTTAGATAAACTAGTAACAGGCTTAGATAATCTTAAACCTATCTCACACATAACACCACACCACCATTATCACGTTTTCCTTCAACGTTTAAGAGCAGTGGTGATGAATTTATTTAAACAAATTAAAGCGCCTGTCTGGGTTCAAACCTACAACTCGTGATTCGGCTAAACTGGCTTGCATAAAGCCGAAATAAAAACATAACACAGCCAATTGACATGCAATAATTTTGCTACAACAATGTAGCAACTTCTATAATTCCTCTTAATACCAAGATGTCACAGGTCATTTCTATCAACAGCTCAAGTGTTTAGAAGTCTCCGGTGACCTGCCAATGACTCCTTATTGATCGCATCGCTTTTTTATTAAGACAGCATTAGGATTGGTCGCTTGCGCATGAATTTTTAATGTTTCAATTGCACTCGATGAAGTAGAATATTGGATGACGTTAGGATATTTTATTAAAAACAATTTTGTTGTTTGTTGAAAGGCCTATGGTTACAATGTAAGAATGTATGAGACTGCCCGTGCAATTTTACGTTTTTAGTAAAAATTACATGAGGATAACTGACTAAATGTGGGTGTACTAAATATGTAGGTAGCAGCAGGAGATGCGATTCTGCGACTATCAATTGTTTTTAAACGGAATGTCTACTCAAGTTATACCGCTAATCATAGTGTTGCTCTGTATTGATATGACACGTAGGTACATTTTGACTGCAGTTCATTGCGTTAAAAATACGTTGTTGAGCAGACAAATTTTTGCACGTATTAAGCAATTAGCAATATCCTTAAAAAAAGAAAGTGTTTTACGCACGCTGATATGATACGCATGTATATATGGATACCGGGGTAACGGGTACACACAGCTACACATCAAGCTATACATTTCCAGTTTTAGCTGACCTCGCATTGTATAGGCTTTTCGTACGATCAGAAATCAGCGTATATCTACCGGTTATGTATAGCTTGATGTGTAGCCGTGCGTACATGAGAAATGTCGGCTTAAGTATATAAATATACTGAATTTTTACATTTAAGTATATCTATATTTTATGGTTATTATAGAGTACCTATCCTTTTCTATCTTAAAATGCTTTTGGTATTTTTCCGATGGTAGTTAGGTATTTTCATAACAAAAGCAAACACATTTTACCAAGGTGCTCTTGATTATTATCTTACGTTGCGAATGTAAATGTGTGTAAGTATTCTGATGACGCAAATCTTGGGGTGCACTGTGTCGAAACCAAAACCCCGTCAATAGGATTTCCTGTCCACGCACTAGCGATCGAGTTTTGATAAGTGACGCAAGAGATCTCGAGAGATAAAATTATTTGCGCGTAATCAGGCGTAAGAGTGGAACTACCTACATAAATACAGGTAGGTACCTACCTATACAAGGCCAAATCAATTTAGCTAACGAAACTGCAGACATGGTGTGTATCGATATCTGAACACTACAAACGAAAAATAACAAAGATTCGAAGTTTTTTTGAGGACATCGACCGCTGGTAGTGTTGTTAAAGTACCTATGAGTTAAGAAAATCTGTTTTCTTTTGTTTTATCGGGTATCTATACCGATCACGTCTGTGTAAAGAAAGACGGATTTTTTAAACTGCTAAGTATTTTAAGTGATTACGATCGCTGACCTGTCAAAAAATAATCAACAAATTATTTATTTTGTTGTTTTGTCATGTCCAGTTAACGATACCCAACACCCTTGCGGAGTTTTGCTATAGGTACCTAAGTAGCTAATTTAATTTTACCCTGTTTATTAATGAATGGTGCTCAATCAAAATTGGGCAGTGAGGTGAAATGAAGTTCCTTAATTGATTAGATGTTTCCACTGACCCAGATTTGTGCAGGTCCCTAATTGGATTTAGGTGTGTCCGTCCCATCGTAATTATTATTACCTGCGTATTTAGTCTGTCTGTTCTGTAGCCAGAGTGTTAATTAACTAATTAGGTATTAGTTGGCAAATAATGATTTCATTCTAAAGGTGCCTACACACCAGCAAAACCCGGGCTCATTTTCAAACAAAAATGACAATTTTTATTTAGAAATTGTGGCTTTGGTGTGTAGTGTAGGCATCCTAAATGTTTTTCAAAGCACCAGATTTACAAGGTTACATATGCTAATCAGCTTTCCATTTTTTTACTTTAAGTGGGATGCGCTAAGATAGCCCGCGAAATTCCCTACGTTTTTTTGCAATTTGCAGGTCGGTGTTAGGTTTTATGTTGATTAAAATATAATTCGCGACCCTAAGGAATGGCTAAAAGAAACTTATGGCTTTACAGAATTAGAATCAGCAATACAACTCCTTGATTAGAATTGACTTCAAATCTCATGATTTCATGAGTCATTCAATAGGGTAATATGAACTTTTTATGATTACCTATGATTCTATAAATAAATATTTGTTACGGCCATTGATAAAAATACTTAATATTATATCAATGGTTACGGCCGCGATGATTTTGGACTGATTTTTCCAACGCCAGATAACTAATTTTATCCGAGGAATAATTTTAAATTTTAACAGTTTTTCTATGATAAAAAATCTATAAAACGTAAAGTTTGTAGGTAAGGTAATTTGAATTTCGTGGGCTACGCTGACGATTTAGTGGTAGGCCTTTAATTTCCCAGTAACAACGAAGATGATAAACTAGACGCAGTAGAAATTCTAAAACACAATAATAATTATGTGGAAACCTGATGTCTCCTAGTTTAGTCAGACATCCTAGACAGTACTTGTATAGGTAATTATTAGATACAAAAACAGTTCAGTTAGGCCCCTATTATTCTATTACAGGTTCGAATATAGACCCACGTGCAGGTTATTATTCAATAGTCAGACTCACTCATGCACGTTGCAATTGTACGTGCATCCAATTGGTAGAGGTACTGTGTGTGCCCCGCCTTGAGGAGAATAAAGTTGATCATAATAATATGTTTACGACCTCGTTGGGTTTATGTTGTAAGGTCTCTAAAGAACAGCGGGATTGTAAGAAAGGGTTACCGCTGCCCCGGAACATAAAGGGCTAAGGAAGGAACACTGATGGGTTTTAGTCAGTAAGAGTCTGACACTCCCTTCCGCTCCACCCAGAGCGGGAGGGGTCATTTGATGATTTACCATCCTTAAAAAAAAAAATCTCTAAAGATCCTGCGTTAAAAGATGGTGTCAAATTATTTTAAAATATAACGTAACTAACGCCTGTCCTGTAATTCTCATAGAGCTAAGCAAAGGAGGTTGTATAGCTATAGTACCTAGGTACACCCACATATCGCAAGTTATGTTTAAATCCCGTGTAGATATTAGGGGGCGAGCGTATATATATATATATATATATATTAAAAAAAACAATAGGTATGGGAGGAAACATGCGTCACATCCACGCAAAACGACCATCGCTCAGCATAATGCTAAAACCCTATACGAGACAGAGCCCCAGCGCTATTGCTGGTAATACTTTGTTTGACCTGGGAATCGATTCCAGGACCTCATGGTCAGCAGTAGCGCTTGAGAGCTCTAGACCAACGAGAATTATGTTATTTTTGTGTGAACATCTTTAAGGACGTATAAAAAATATGAATATCCACTGTTAAGAGATGGGCCAAGGCGGTGGGTATGTATGTTAATAACAAAAAGCATACAATGGCTTTTCACAGCACATATTGACATATTTTCCATGGAGGACTGCACTGGTACTCCTTTGCGACGCGACGCCTGCGTAGTTTTCGCTAGAGATAAACGCACATGACAGTAATATTGCTCTACCAATTTCTTTAGGCACTTAGTTAAAGTCAAATCATTTGTTTCAAAAAGGCACTTTTATACGTCAATATTTACAAAAAATTGCATTGATTCTAGTCGTCCGTTCCTATAGATAGTTTAGGCACTCTTTTGGTAACTTGGGGCTACTATATCAATGCTTTCGTCATTGGCGTAGCAAGCCTAGCAAGTAACGAGGGATGGAGGAACCAGAACCAAAGCACCCCAAAATAAGAGTGAAACATTTCCCAAGAAGTCGTCCTTTATGCGGTCGTGCTGTTAAAAAAACTCAACCGTTTTTTTTTTCTAATGGTTCAAGTATTTTCAATAAAAAAACGATCGTGTTTTTACTCTGTGATGGCAGGTGGGTGGGATGGGATATTTTATTGACCACCGCGACGACGAAAGCATCTTATAAAAAAAACAATAAGGAGGCATTTCTCATCTGCCTAGCCTTTTCCCAACTACGTTGGGGTCTGCTTCCAGTCTAACCGGATGCAGCTGAATACCAGTATTTTACATGGAGCGACTGCCTATCTGACCTCCACAACCCAGTTACTGGGTAATACGATACCCCTTGGTAAGGCTGGTTGTCAGACTTTCGGGCTTCTGACTACCCGTAACGACTGTCAAAGATCCACGAATGACAGCCGGGACCAACGGCTTAACGTGCTTTCCGAGGCACGGAGGGGTCTCGGTATGTAAAGATGGTCACCCATCCACAGACCAACCGCGGCAAGCGTAGCTTAACCTGACCGATCGACCTGTGCGGCTGTTCTTATTTAACCACGGGCCCCTCAATAAGGAGGCATTTCTCTAAGCCAATAAATGGTATCGAATTGCAATTGACTACCTGGGGTCGTACCTTTCCAAGTTTAATTACTTAACTAAAGCTGTTATTCATATCTTTCACTGGAATACAGCTAGTTGAAAGCTTTTCAGCGCTAGGAAAAAATCATAAATGGTAGATGAAGAAAGTATTCGAAGAAGTAAAAGCTACAAACATCGAGTTCGAAAAACTGCTTTTTATTTGGCGAGATTTTGGTTTTTAGTCCATAAACAGGCGTTTAAATTAAAGTCTACGTTTAGTTTTAGTTCAACTAAATAATAAATTAAACGAAATAAATACACATAACTTAATTAAAAAGAAATACTTACTAAACTTGATGTAGCATAAATTGCAAAATGCGTGGCAAGTTATCATTGAAATGATTCTGAATAATTAATTAACCATTTCTTAAATACCTAAGCTGAGGACTCACACTTCTAGTGTTACAAAAATTATAATTATATTTTAGGCTCTAGATACCTAGTACAAAAAAACAGACGACATTCTCATATACATTCTACAAGGAATCCTATAACTATCACTTTGGAATTTATTATGCTTTGGAGAACATAGGAAAAATCTTAATTTAAAACTTAATAAATTAAATCTTATTAATAAATGTCACTGTATAAAAATCACAGCTGGTCTAAATTAAGTACATAATTAGGTCTTAAAATCTATACACAGGTAGATACAAAACTTCTAGTATGGAACTTTTCCTTAAAAAACTTCACTAATTGCCGACATGAAAAACAATTGCACTGCAATATTTATGCTTATCCATAATAGCTCAAAAATATTGAAATATATGGTTTCTAGAATTCATGGATAAATTATTACAACAGTCATTAAAATCATGATCTACCAAGTAAATTATTTCACATATTTTGCTGCAAAAACTTCCTCTCATTGATACAGTTTTCCAACTCATCGTGATACTTATCAATTTTAGCGTCAAACCCCGGGCTCTGGATATCATAATCGAAACTGTTCCCTGTAATTACTTTCTCTTGATTCAAAGTCGAATCAAACCGAACTTTCTTACCGGGAGTATATGTCTTATTATGAGATACATCAGCATTCTCGCTTCTTTCCTTCAAAGGAGTAATATTCATGTTAAGATGTGTATTTCTTAAAGTTTTTACTGTTTCATATTCATGTTCCTGATCATCAATTTCTTCTATCTCAATTTCATCTGAATTGTCCAAGTTTAATGCTGGGTTTTCAATCCCTGATTCTTTCGTTTCAATCTTCTGTTTCGGCAGTTTTCGTGGCACTTCATAAGGATTTATTGTGACATTATTCTCAGTTTTCTCACCTTTAAATGTTTTTCGTAAAGTCTTGAAAACTCTTTTGGATAATCTGTTGCCAACTTTGAAGAAAGAGTTCTTTGCTTTCTTGCTGTCATTAGATTCGTTCGACGAATCTTGGAGTTTGTTTTTATTCAAGTTTATAATGTCTACAGCACTAAACTGTGATACATCATACCCCAAAATCCTGCTTTGTTTATTAAATTCGTTTGCTTCATCTATATTTTCATAAACTGGACTTTCAGATCTGTAGTTATCAATATTTTCATATTCATGTTGACCGTCCAATGATTCATTTTCAGTTGATATTGTGCTGTTGGTATCTCCGAATAATCTGCGAGGTTCAAGTACCTTTTCAGCTTGATTTGGTACTTCTACAGGCCTGTTCAGTACTTCTTCGTTATATTCCAATTCTGGTTTTGTAGCATCCAGGTTCAAAAAAGGATTTTCTCTAGGCGCTATAATAGGAACATTTACGTTACCTATGTTTGGATCTAAGAAAGGATTAGTATTCCTGGTATTAATCCTTTTCTTCTTAGTTATGATTGTAATAGTCTTGATCTCCATAATATTGCTCTCATTCAAATCATCATCGTAGAATAAAGATTGATTGGACAGATTTGGTGAGTCCAACGCAAGTCGGTCTATAAAACTGAGGTTTAAATTGTTTGAATTGTTGATAAAGAATTGATTAGTGACATTTGTTTGTTTATTAGTCATAGGTGAGAATACTTTGGTGTCATCATTTGTCATAGTCATAGCACTTAAAGATTTTTGTTCTAAAACTGATATACCGGAATCCATGTCTTCGTTAGGAACGGACACTTCCATAATATCATTCCTATGCACCACTGTTTGCGAATTAAAACTATTTTGTGTTATGTCTGTTAGATTTAAAGAATTACCTTGCCGCTTTGGTAGCTGAGGTACTTCTGATAAATTAGCATATATCGGTTCACTGGAATCCATACTTGTATCATGTGTGGTATCATGTCTGACATTCTTCCGTACATTGTCAAGTTCTTTTGCAAGTAATTTGTTGACTGTTGCTTTGTTAACGCCCAAGTCTAAGGCAGAGTTGTCGAAAGTAGCGGTGTCACCGCAACTTCTGGTCCGTTTCCTCTTTTTAATAGGTATCTCCATTGCAGTGTTGCACATAGGATCTTCGTTGGCAAGGATGTCCAAGGCTGGGTTGAGGTATGCGTTGGAGCAAGGAGTTGCAATCTTCCGCTTACTCTTTACAGGTTTTATTTCAAATTGGTTGTTGTCTACTGAGTCCATTGCAGTCTGAAAATGAAATAATAATATATAATAATAATAATCATCTTTATTACACAAGTACAATACTCTTTAATCTTTACTTTGTAAACCATACAGAATTTAGATATAAATGTAGAAATCTTACATAGGCTGACAAAAGAAGTACACATTAAGTATATATGGTAATTTATATTTTCATGTATTTCTTTTTGTACCATGAGTGCAGCAACAACATGCCTCCCAATAAAAGGTATTTTAACTATAGTTGAGGTATTGTTTTGTTAAAAACATTTTTAATGGCAAGGCAAAATACTACCTACTGACAGGGTGAGTTTTTTTTTCAATATTTCATTATTTATAGACTGCAATACAGAGTTCGCAGGGTAATTCCTTAATTTGACACGATGTTTTTAGTAATTTCACTGTTAAGTTCTCGAAAAGTGTGATTATGAAAAATAACATTCATACCTTGTGAAATCCAAAATACTGCTGCTAACATCAATGAAACTTATATATGCACGCACAAAATACAATTATCTTCAATTTATATCAATAATTTATTAACAGAACACTACGTTTCATTCATAACTTTTCGTTTGAAGATTGTAAACAAAAAAATCGGCAGGTGTCGAGCAACCGTTATTATTTGACAGTTAAATCCGGTTGCCACACGTCAAAAAATATTTTCTACCAATTTATATTTCCAAGTTTTTGCGACAGGTGGCGTTAGTCATTGGTGATGTAAGTGTAAGTTGCCTTTGTGGTATTTTGATTGCGTTTATTGATTTTTTTAAATTTGAGAAACCAATGGACACAACGCTTTTACGACTGTTTAAGAAAATGTCTAACCATTCACTATTATTTTTAGGAAAACAAAACATTAAACTTTTCTGTTACTAACCCATCAGGTATTTCCTTGGTATTCCGATCAATAAAAATACAAAGTTATTGCATAAAAATATATTTCTAGTTCAAATCACAATTTCCGATTCTTGGAATCAACGTAACACATTTTTTCAGTAACACAAGCATATCACAAACTTTGATAAGGAATTAAGTGGAATTTTCAACTAAAACTAAACTACTGTGCACATGAAAAAAATACCTACGCTACCGCCACCTTACAATGACGCTAACTTTACAAGAGAACTTGTTAAAAATTTGGTAGAGAATTGAACATACGAGTTTATACAAGTCTCAATTTTTTGTCATATTGGCTCATTTAACGTTAGCGCACTTCTATTTTTTTATATTTTTAAATTGTCGTTAAATGACATGTTAACATGGAAAATAAAAACTTAGAAAACACTACATGAATGCTTTCCACTTAGTAAATAGTTACCAGTGTACTGATATAAATTAACCTTTCAGTGAACATGACCCTAGCTCATTTTAATTTTTAATGTATAATTGAGCGTCAATTGTCTTGAATATCGTCAGACATTGATTTTACAATGACTTAAGTACTACTTATATTTATACATCTGTTCAGATTTACCTAATACATTTAATAGACAAGCAATATTTAAACACACAGATTATTAAATAATACATTATTTATTATGGATTATAGACTAAATTGGAATATTTGTAGAACAAACAAAATCATTCATTATCGGATTTTAACATATTTAATTAAGTACATTAATCTATTCACCTGTTAATCTTATCGATTCTGTCAAAAACTATTTTTATTTCAAGTTTTCAACTTTAATATTAGTAATTTTTAATTATTTACTTTGGAATAGGTACCATAGTATTTAATAGGTAATTAATGTAAATACCAATACATTTGTCTTTTACTATTTTCTCACTTTTGTTTCACATCATTATTTCGATAAGATTATAGTTTTGATTTTTTATACAACAGTTACATATTATTAAAGTGTGTATGTATGAGGCGGCATGTACTTGGATCTATAGAAAGTTGTCATTAAGTATATTAAGTGGTATTTAGTACCTACATTTAAACTAATGAAGTTTAAGTTTAAAGATTTGCAACTATAGAAAGCTATTAGCCATCTACTTATTAAAATGTCTTAGAGAAACACAATTGTTCATTGGTGTCTTAATTGTATAGAGGCCAACACATCAAGTTACCCCAATCTGTCAAATTTCTGTGATAGATTTTCAACTTTACCACAAACGAATAAGGTTCATATTCAATTGGGAAAATTTGACAGATTGGGGTAGGTTGATGTGCTGGCCTCTGTACAATTATTTATGTAATCATGTCTTTACATTCAAACAGTCAAAATACTTTTTTTTTCGGGTCAGTGAAATAATAGTTACAGCACTTAAATGCGGTGAGTAAAAATGGACAGTTAGTATGCGTTTCTTTCACAGCTAATAAGATTAATGATTTCATATCGCAAATAAACAATTGATTAACTTGCAAAGTTATTTTGTATCAGATGATAACAGTTGGGAAGCCTAGCTAATCCTTTATGGTCATTTATAATTTACATTTTTCTTTACAATGCTTAGCAACAGTGATTATCACTGCCTGTACGTATAAGTAAAATTTATGGAAGAGTCCGCAAAAAAGGGATGACAATAATAGTAAGTACTTTTCTAACTTTAGCAAACTATTCAATAGTTACCTTTGAAAATTATGTATATTATTTATATTTCAAGCACGGTAGACAAGAGATAACATCGATATATTATATTAAAGATTGGTTAAGATACTTCTTTAAATCCATATAAAGCAATTATAGATATATACATAGACTGTAGAACACTTAACAATTTATTTATAAATATTATGCCATGGTTTGGCGTCATGTATATTTTTAGCTTAAAGCTAACTCTAAAGAAAACTTCAGTCACCTCCTAACATTGACTTCCTAACATATTATAGACAATTTCTAATAAAAAATAATATTCTAATCAGCTGTAACAAAAATAAAACTTTTTATGTACTTACACCAATAACTGGAGGGGCTTGTGGCTAAGTAATAAGCGCCGCACGACGCGCGATGGTTAGACTGGAAGCCGACCCCAACATAGTTGGGAAAAGGCTAGGCAGATGATGATGATGTACACCAATAACTGATCTGCTTTTTATTATCTCATATTTACTACATTATTGTGTGTAATTTATTACAACGGCTGTAAAAAACGTGCCCATCACCAAGTCAAAAATATTTTTCACGTTATTGTTTTTTTTTTTGTATTGGAACAGACTGGCTGTGGAGATTTTTGTGATAGATCTTTTTACACCCTCTATAGCCGAATCAGTACTATCTAAATCCTTATCTATTGTAATTATAGATTCATAACAGACAGTATTTGAAGTACACATTGCTAAGATCACGTGAAAATCTTGTTCAAACATAAAAATGACCCAAAATAGTAACGAACCTATGAACATAAATAACTCAACACACTATCGTTGAATTTTATTACCTACTTCCAACTTAAGTAACAATGAAATGCATATTGTACTAAATATTAAAAACAAACTCCTTCAAGGACTGAGCTGGCAATATAATGAAAACGGAAACCAGCGCTGTTAAAATCTCCTCTACATTCTAAATACTAAAATAACTTTCATAAATAGAAAGGATTACATTTAACTACATGTGATGAGGAAACAAGCGGTAAATCCATTGCCAAATACAATACTTTTTAAAAAAGAGAGCGATTACCTTTCACTTTTCATTATAGTACCAGGATAACATTGATTTGAAGAGTTAGTCGATATCCAAGTTCTTGAATGCCCTTTCCATAGCCTTTTCTCGCTTCTTGTCTGGTAAAGCCGCGATCCTCTGGTCCTCCTCAGCTTTGAAGTAGGGCTCCATAACTTGGAGCTGTTGCATGCACTTCTTGTGTAGAGTCTGGGTGTCAGGGAGGGTACCGCCGTAGTCTGGAGGTAGGGCCGATCGTGGCACCACAGTCTCGTAAAACTTCTCCAAGTCTTCGTTCTTGTTGTGGAATTTAAGCTGAAAAGATTAAGTAGGAATTAGTAGTACTTAAATTGTGTAAATTTGTTCAAATTAAATATGGTAGTTAAAATTTTTGGGTTAAACCAAACTAACTAGTGCATAAATTAAGAGCGTATACGGCGTACGGCACTTCATACAAACTTTCAAGTCCTTTTTTTTTTAAATGAATGAACCGATTTAAATGAAACTTCATACGCATAAGCAGTATACAAAGGTCTAAAAAGTTAGTAAAGAACATTTTCGAAATGTCTTATTTAAAAAAAGATAACTCGAAATCTCTGTTTCTATGGAAAATTTAAAATCGGTCTAATTTGGCTGTAACACTATTTTTCGAAATTGTAACTAGCTTTTTAGACCTTTGTATCCTGCTTATGCGTACGAAGTTTCATTAAAATCGGTTCATTCATTTCGAAAAACAAGGGCTTGAAAGTTTGTATGAAATGCCGTACGTCGTAAACGCTCTTAAATGTAAATGGTGTCATTTGCTTTTTTAATAAATATTTCGCAACCATCCTTATTAGGAACATCACAGTCACTTTTTTTTAATCGACCTCAGATCTATTTATTAAGACTGAGCGCCCAAAAAGGGTTCAGATTTTACCAATTAAGGTAGGTACAGTCACATCCAAAATATGTTCGGCATCGTGATGGCTATTTTCTACTTGTCTGTGCTCAGTGCCGTAGCTTCAAAATGTATTATGTCCTGACTGGATAAAGGAAAGAATTTGAAAACTGACGAAGATATAAAAGTTTCAACTGTTCCTATAATTGTATCATCTATAGGATACAAATGATGCAACAGAATTCCCTTGCCACAGACCCGCGATGTTAAAGCATCATTGACTTTAAGGTATAATTCATTCGTGAAACTTGTTTAACTCACTCCTATAGTATGACGAGGCCACGAAAATACCAGAGGTAGGGAGAACCTCTTTCAAAAAAACTTAAAACCTTTAAAAAAAATGACTCTTTGTCACGTCTAATTAGCTATTTACGCATCACAAACCGGTAAATCGCATTTTTAAAGATTGTTTGCAGAAGGTCAAGATCAGGGTCCAACGATGAATTATTATAAAGATGAATTATTCATTATGGTTATCTCGTCTATCATCTTAAAGAATATGACTAATAATTATAATGCATTGAATTAAACTGGGATTTATCTTATTAAATAAATCGACTTTAGGTACCTGTCTTTCAAACCAAGCTCTTTCATAGCATGACATACGATAAGTACAGTAGATAGATACAAGAAACGGATGGAAAATTGATTTGCATATTTCATGAAAACCAGTAACAACGATAAGATTACTTCAGCATTACGTACTAAAACCGAATAAGACCTTCGAACTTTAGAGATTCAAGATAAAAATGCATTTACTATAATTATGTAGAGTTAATCCCGCTTTTTTATGCGACCATATTTTATAGCAAAAAAAGAAAGTTAAAATTCGTGTTGGGGTTCGCTTCCAGTCTAACCAGATACAGCTGAATACCAGTATTCATCATCATAACATCATTTAATTAAAATAACTTCACATTCAAATAACAAAACGATTTCACGATATTTTTAATCTTCAGATTTAGAGTGTGTTATGAAATATTTATTTTTTGGTTGCTTTGCATTCACTGATAGCCTGTGCGGTACGATGCTTACTTATTTTTTTAATACGAAACCAACCAAGCATCGTAATAATAATTAAAACTCATTCATATTTATTTATTCTTTAGTTAGAAAACTTGGCTAATTATTGATTTCTGTGAAAATTTTATTTACTGTCACACAGAATCATATCTAAGTTTATAATTTTGAATTGAACCTATTCACAAGTGTTTTCCAAAAAATTTGGAAATAACCGACACTTGTCTACCTTTTCCTCCTAGACATAAGACTCAAAATTATATCTGATGTATGCCAAGGCCAAATGACCCATTTGCAAGTTGAATAGTTAGAAGTAAACACTCACATAAAGTAGTGTCAGATCAAACAAATATTACCAACATAATGTAGGTACATAGTAGTGCTTATAGGCACATTGTGCGCAGTTCCATAAAATAAATATTTTATGACAAGGTAAAAACCGTGACTTGCTTCTTGCATAATAAAAAAAACTTGTTACATAAACTGCAATCAACAGCAGTTGTAAGGAATAATAAGGCAATGCAGCAATTTGTTCAAGCAAAGAAAATGAAAACGAGTATAATTAGTATAACTTTGAAACGTCATGGCGTCAGTTTAAGCTTCTTAAAATAAAGAACCTTCCCTTGCAAAGTGTAGCTTAAGTGCAACATTGCACTGACTACAGTAACATGTAGGTACAATCAAAGATAAATTGGACAGATAAGTCGAACTTTAAACCTTAATAATGAAATATACAGAAACGGGCATTAAAGTAACACCAACTAAAATTTTTACTGTAACTAATTTACAATATGCATTACTAGCAGTGCAGTACCTACTGTTACTTTATCTCTGTAATGCTAATTTATGGCTTTAAAATGTTTAACTTACCATATCAAAGAACTTCTTGTCCATAAACGGCCTAATGAGCAACATCAATTTGTCTAAAACTGGTTCTGTGTTCAGTACATGTATCGCGCGCATGCGTACTGGCATCGCCTCCTGGACGTACTGGAAGAATTTACGGAGGGTCCTGAAAATGTTGGTATTTTTGTGAATATTTAGACCATTTTGTAAAAACTTGTGGCTAGAATCTATATAAGGACTCATTATTTAGTGACGTTGTAGAAACTTTCGAGGTCATGTTATTGTGTCATTCTATTTGTATATAGGTACAGACGCCAGCACATTAACCTACCCGAAACTGTCACATTTTCCCAATCAACTTTGAACCTTATGCTTTAGCGATAAAGTTGAAAATCTATCAAAGAAATTTGACAGATTGTAGTAGGTTGATGTGCTGGCGTCTATACCTACTGAATGCATGTGCAAAAACTGGCTTTAGAACATAAAAACGAATTAACATCTAAATTAATAAGTTCCTCGTATTTAGTACATATAACCATACAACATGTTTCTATGGTGTTATTAGCAATAAAAACAACTTTAGCTTCATGAGATTTAAGTTGTCATAAGTCATTAAGTTTTTAAGACTCATAGATTTCTTCGTTCGGTAATATATTCTATTTATTGAGAAAAAAGAACAACTTTTGACCCCTGAAGTTCTTACAAATACATAGTTAAATAGCCACTTAAATATTAGAAAGTAACCAATCGTATGACGATGGTGTAGAGGTTCTTTTTTGTTACCACTATTTATAGCTACTAATAATTAACACTACATTTTAAATAATTAAGTTTGTATAAACTATCATGATAAATTATGATATTAATTTGGACATATAAGTACAAGCGAAAGTAGGACATTGATTGTGCACGTCGTTTACCTTTGTCTATCCTTTTGAAAGCTATGAAAATATAAATATGTACTATCATAATATTTATATATATTGAAAACTTTATATTCTTTCATTGTTTTGCAGCTGTGAATCCATTATGTTGGGTTGGCAGAGATAACTAGGTATCATCATTACATATAACTTACACAATGGGATTGTCAAGCATTAAAAGGTTATTGCAGAATAATTACTCATAATATTTTTATCAGTTTTTACCGACCACAGTAATACGTCAGTAAATCTACATGGCGAAAATTTATGGCCGAAGGATAACGGATCCACAGTGCGAATTCAAACATAACTTTATTATACTTACGATAAGCTAACCCTTGTGAGATGTCCGAATTTTACTCCGCGCATGTCAAAAAGGAACATATAACCTGGCTGTGGACCCCTCTTGGTGAGACATAAATCTGAAAAAAAGAAAGGAAAGAATAAGTAAATGTTAGTTAGATTAGGCCTTTGATTAAGTCCTTGTGGAAACAAAAATCTTACTAAAATGGTAGCTTTTGCATTGGCGTCATTCATTTTTCGCGGGCTTCTTTCGTCTCAAGGCTCAGAAATTTTTTATCGCTGCCTATTCAAGATTTTTACGATGTTTAACGTATCTAAGAGTACAGATATTTGTAGACACGACTTAGGTACGCAAACGACTTAGGTAAAGCAAATGCCTAGAAGTACAAGAAAACTTGCCATCTTTGGGAAACACCTAAATTGGCAGACTAAACTCGACCTTTTCATCTTACACCCAATAATTGTATCATTAGATAAGGTCAATTCAAATTATTATAGGTAAGTGTTTGTAACCTTTTACTGTCTACACGTGTAAGTACAGCAATTTATTCTGCATAAAGTTGTGCAACAATATAATTAATAATCATAGACTTAGAAAAGATGGACTCCGCGCCACGCATATCGAATGTGAAGCACCGTACCGAATTACCGATCTATGTGTGCGTGATTGACGATTGACGCTGTCGTGTCACGTAATGGCGGCCGGTCGGCATACTATGATGTAAATAAATGTGAGCGTAAGGCGTGTTTGTACAAGAGGTCCCGGCATACTTACTGTGCTTCACTATCGATATGCGTGGCGCGGAGTCCATCTTTTTTTATAAGTCTATGTTAATAATGTATAAAACATTTTAATATACTACACTAGATAAATATATATAACTTATATGAATTTTGATTACATAGTAGATCAAGTCATCATATAATCAGATTTCTCTTTAATCTTGATCTTTAAAAATACCTAGATTTTACTTATAAATTTATCTAGTTCGGCACCATACCTACTGGATCATATGGCGATAAAAAACAAAAAACAAAAGACCTCAGCTGAATAAAATTTCTTCTACCTAAAAATACATAACATAAAAAAATACTTCGATGGAAATACAGAGATTCAAAAAAAGAAAAGACATCAAAGATTCAAACAGGTCATCTCGGTCTCCTTCAGACTGTACCTGCGAGGAAAGGACAGTTAAAAAGATCAAAATTGGTTTGCACGTCATACAGCCACATAGGGTTCATTTTTATTTAGGTAGGTACATAAATAATCTGATAACTGGCGACCCAACCCTGGTTCGCACGGTTTTTACGTCATGACATTATAAGGCAACGACAATTCTTTATGATAAGTAGGTACGGTGCATTAGTTTAATATTAATGCATTAAGTTAAAATTTTATGCATTATAAACTTTCCGGAATAAATTCTCTAAATTATGGTAAAAACCACATCAAAATCAGTTGCGAAGTTTAGAAGAACAACGCGGTCACAGACAGACACGAACAGCGACGTTAATCTATACTTATAATAAATCTGTAGAGAGGTCAATTCTGTACATGATATATATTTTCAAAATAACTATCAGGGGGTAATTAGTGATCGATACTGATGCCAAAAATGCAATCAGTAAAATTTTTGTCTGTCTGTCTGTCTCTATGTTCCTTATAGAAACAAAAACTACTCGACGGATTTTAACGAAACTTGGTACAATTACTCTTCATACTCCTGGGGAGGTTATAGTATACTTTTCATCACGCTACAATGAATAGGAGCAGAGCAGTGAAAGGAAATGTTGGAAAACGGGAGAAGTTGCTCCATTTTTTAAGCTTCCGTCGCGTGTGCAGCCTTAGGCCTGAGTTCACCAACATTCTAACCATCGGTTAGGTATTTAAACAGTTGATTTATGTCAAATTTCCTAAGGAAATCAACTGTTTAAATACCTAACCGATGGTTAGAATGTTGGTGAACTCAGGCCTCAATGGTTAAAGCTACATAGAAATCATTTATGACGGAAATGTTCTACATAAAATTATCTAAAAAATATTCCACAACAGCATATGTCTATCTTTTATGGTTGACTCACAATAACACGTGTAACTTCCGATAGCTTAGCAGTTCGGAGCTTTCTGATTATATTTGTTTACTCTTACGTTTATAATACTCTCACTCATCCCTAATGAAAAGAAGTTAATATTATTACCTATTCAATAAAAAAAGAATCATAGTAATCGGTATAGAAACACCAAACTTATACATGAAATACGCTGATAAGCCTTCGCGCCATCGCGCGTGAATACTGAATCATGCCATAAGGATTATTTTTGTGTAACGGTTGCCGCGCTCGACGCGGGTCGTGGCGGTAGGGTATAAAAAGGCGGGAGGTCCGAGCGGAGCGCGAGCTTCATTCAAATTTCAATATTTGGCTGGACAATAATTGATATTAACAAACCGTGCTTATCAGCGCGACTTTTAGTATTTAAATAGTTTATTTGAATTTCTTTTGTTGTTATTTTATAAAATAGGTATTAGCTGTTTTGGTAGTGTTTAAATATTCGTTCAAATTACAAATCTATACTTATAATAAATCTGTAAAGTGAAAATTCTGTACATTTAAAATATCAAAAAAATAAATGGCAGGGGGTGTTATTAGACCGACACAGAACCCAAAAATGTGATAAAAAAAAATTGTCTGTCTGTCTGTTTGTTCGGGCATCAGGCAAAAACTACCGGTTCGATTACGATGACTTGGTATAATTATTCTTTAATATCCTGGGCACCACACTGGGTACTTTTTATCCCGGAAAAAAAATATACAATATAAAACAAACTTAATTTTGCGGTTCGATCCCTAGACCCGATTACTGTACCAACCGCAAATCATAACTTTGACGGAGTACACGACGAAGATAATAATAATAGGCGAGCGTTCGTTCATATTAGCATTCTATAAATTGTATGTTTTAACTGCTAGTTGCAATTCCAAAACGTGCTTTTCAGTGCGACCTTTTTATTCCTTTTAGTTTTTACTAAGTACAGTTTAAGGTAGGATTATTTAGGTTTATTTTTATAAGTCGTAATTTCGGAAGTCGGTGTCAATAAACGAAAATGCAGAACCAACGACACCGACTTCCGAAATTAAAGTTATTTAGCACTTTGTAGTGTTTTTTTTTGGAAGCCGGTTGTTTTTTTTGTAAAAAAGTTTTTTATAAAACTGTTAGGTAGGATTAGTCATTCGTATAGATATTAGTTTTTAGGGATTTTGCTTATTTATTGAGTTTAGATTAGTTATCGTCAGAAATAGGGTTATTTAGGTATTTTATTTTCTGTTATAAAGTTTTTTTTTTTTTTAGGAAGGTACTTATGTTTACTTTTATAATCTTCTTCTATTCTATACATATAATAAATCTGTAGACGAGACGTTTCTGTACATTGAAAATATTTCCAAAAAAAAAAGATGGGGTGTTATCTATACATATAATAAATCTGTAGACGAGACGTTTCTGTACATTGAAAATATTTCCAAAAAAAAAAGATGGGGTGTTAAAGGATAACCAACAGATGCCATTTCATCAATTTTTGGAATTTTTGTCTGTTTGTCGGTTTGTCTGTTTGTCTGTTTGGATGTGACAGATTATTGATTTGAACAGGGTCAACGTAAAAAGTACCAAACCAATACGGTTACTTTTTATACTCAAATATGGTGTAGAACTCGGAGCAGTGATTAGTTTTTGTTTCATCGCAATCGGTTCACTCTATCAAAAGATATAATCAATTTAAAGTATTCTAGGAACAACTTTTTACGTTTTATAGTAACACGTAACGACATCTATTGGCGCGATATAGTACCTTCTAACGAAAACATATTGTTGTTGTGATGTGAATAATCACGTCCTATTAGTTTATGCTTACATAAATGACGAAATAACACAGATACCTACTTATGTCTATGTTATTTTAAAAAGTAATGATAATGATATTAATGATATAAAAAAAATCGCTTTCCATTGATGGTTTATTTAGTGGCGCCTGTGGCGCTAAACGAATTTAAAACAAAAAGTGAGGATAATGTAAGATAATAATAATTAATGTGGTGTTCTGAGCGATAAAGAAGTTAGATAATTATTGATATAGAAAGTTGAGTAACGCAGAGCGTTTTTTAATGAAGTTCTTATATGGAGCTTGCGGTAGGAGTTCTAAGGGAGAAATCGTCAAATTACGAAAAAGCGTTATGCCTCATTTTTCATAGTAATAGATAGATAGAGACACACACACAGAGAGAGAGAGAGAGCTATTTTTCATGGATCCTGACCCCGGTAAGTGAGGTCAAAAAGAAAATCAAAGATGGCGGTTGCCTAAATTTTTAACTTTTTCGTCATGGGTGTCGTTTTCATGGTTTTCGAGGGTGCTGAAGTCGATAGTCAGGTCAAAATGAAAATCCAAGATGGTGGCTGCAATTTTTTTTTGTCATGTTTGTCGTTTTCATGGTTTTTGAGGGTGCTGAAGTCGATAGTCAGGTCAAAATGAAAACCCAAGATGGCGGCTCCATTTTTTTTAAATGTTTTGTCATGGGTGTCGTTTTGATAGTTTTCGAGGGTGCTGAAGCCGATAGTCAGGTCAAAATGAAAATCCAAGATGGCGGCTGCAATTTGGTTTTGATTTTTTGTCATGGATGTCGTTTTCATAGATTTCAAAGGTGCTGAAGCCGATAGGCAGGTCAAAACGAAAATCCAAGATGGAGGTTGCAATTATTTTTTATGGGTTTCGTTTTATTGGTTTTTGAGAGTGCTGAAGCCAATAGTGAGGTTAAAATGAAACTGTAACGGCTTACCCACCGTCGATTGGCCCATGAACCGATGGTGAACATTATCTTTAAACCATTAACTTTTTTTCCAAAGGACTTTTCACCCACGATCGTTTTGCCAACATAACTCTAGGTCAGTGAATGCTTTACCAACAGAATGTTTTGACCAATAACTTTTCACCCAAAAAACAAGGCCACAACAGACGCCGGGAAAGGTGAAAGTAAAATAATAATAAGACGTAGTCCTTTATTTCTGTGAAAAGGGTATAAAGTAACCTAACCAAGCCTAACCTCGGGGTGCCCTTCGCTCGCTTTGCTCGCTCACTTGAGCCGCCATCATCCCCTCGAACCCTACCTGTCCGAGTCGGGGTGCCCCAAGTCCCGAGCTCGCTTCGCTCGCTCTTGCATCCTTAGTTCTATTTGACATGGGTCAAATGTTCTTTGGGTGAAAAGTTATTGGTCAAAACATTCTGTTGGTTAAGCATTCACTGACGTAGAGTTCTGTTGGGGAAACGTTCGTGGGTCACAAGTCCTTTGGATGAAAAGTTAATGGTGTTGACCAACGGTTCACGGACCAATCGACTGTTGGTAAACCGTTTCAGTACTGGTTAAAATGAAAGTCCAAGATGGCGGTTGCAAATCGAAAAATTCGTAGTGTGTGTCGTTTTCATGGTTTTCGAGAGTGCTGAAGCCGATTGTGACGTCAAAATGAAAATCGAAGATGGCGGCTGCAATTTTCTTTTCCTTTTTTTATCATGTGTGTCGTTTTCATGGTTTTCAATATAAACTTACACGACTTTGTGTGAAATAAAATAAAATACAACCGACTTAAAAACACACTTCAAAGTGCAATAGACCTTTGGTTTCAGAAGTCTGTAATTTCTTGCCAATGCGCAACGTCTTCCCAAACTAAGGTTATTTTGCACTTTGTAGGGTTTTTTATGGAAGTCGGTTATATTTTTTTGTAATTAGCTTTACAATTCTTTTTCTGGTTTTCGGCAGTATAAGGTCTAAATCAAAATCATGTCTAAAGTTTTCATGGGTTTCATCTTCGTAGTTTAAATGGCGGCCTGTGTCAAATATAACCAAAGTTTAATGGGTTGCTTTTTACACGGGCAACTTTATGTAGAAGCTCTTACCATTAATGTATTCTTCCTTTTATCATCTATATATCTCGATGCTTTATAAGGCATAATATTGGTAGGTATATATGATATCTTCAATACCAAGTTAAGAAATTCTAAATTTACCACAGAGAAGAAAACAAGACTTAGAAAAACTAACTTCAAACTTCACCTACTAATCTCAGATATACTTTAGATAAAATGGTGATATGATTTTACAAGTTGGTATTCTAAGACAGACGCAAAATAAAATGGACATAATTATGGCTGTTTGGTTAGATAATCAGCTTCGAGCAGGCGCTTTTATTTTAATTTATTCTCAAAAATCAAAGTGACACTTCGTCGCATTGTCATTATGAACCATGAAGACGCAGTGATTGCAGTCGAAAGGGCCGTGGTAGAGAACCCTAGGTAAGGAAAGCGTTACCAGGCAAGATCTGATGATTCTTCCTTTTCAATGAAGGAGTGGCAATTACACCTTTCCTAAGCGACATATTACCTATTGTTTTCCGACATCCACGCGAACGAAGTCGCGGGCACAGCTAGTCTAATATAAAATTCAAAGTCCTGTGATCCTTTCTGACTGATTATATCAATGCACAGCCTAAACCGCTGGTCATAGAGACATTAAATTTGGAGTGTGTTCTGTGTGAAGTGTATAAAGGTATCCACTAAGAAAGGGTTTTTAGAAATTCCACTCATAAGAGGGTGAATGGGGGGAGGGTGAAATTTCACGCGGACGAAGTCGCGGGCAGAAGCTAGTTAATAATATGTAAGTAAGTACGTACCTATAGATTTAGATAAAATATCATATTCTATCTGGGTGCTTACTCTCGAATATAATTAATCAATACCCCGCTACTCAGACACGGGTGGCCTGCAGTGGCTCTACAGTTTATAGCACTCACTATGTTGTATGTGCTAAGTTAGTTAGTCTATATTAGATCATTGTTTACGATGACATCAGAGTAGAAACGGTTCGAACAATTTTACTGCAAAGGATAAGCATTAGCAGGTTAAGTTATGATCAATTTTTTCAATTAAAGGCTTCTTCAAACAGACGCGACACGCGACGCGAATCGCGAGCGGTGCCTTTGTGTCGCGTGCGATTCGCGTCGCATGTCGCGCCTGTTTGCAGGAGCCTTAAATGTAGTTGATCTACAGATATAAACAGCCGGTCTATTCTGCACTAATCTCACCGTGAAAACTTAGGTGAAGTAAGCTTGAAGTGAATTTTCATTCCATAGAAAACGCAACGGTCAAATTCCCGCAAACTCATTTTAGCGAAAATCAACGTCAAAAACTTGTTAAAATTTTAGGGACTTAGTTTCGACAGATTGAGACTGAGATCATCAGACTTAGAACGTTCTTAAAGTTACGGGAATTGCCCCTCGGATGCTATCCCTACTTCAAGCTCACTTCACCTACGTTTTTATGCAATACAAAGCTTTAAGAACCTAGGGAAAGATTAAAGTAATTTTGAACTCTAAACTTTATTATTATATTGTATGTAAAGGATTACCTATAGGATTAGCACGTAACGATTTTTGCGAGTTTACTTATACAGGGTGGCGGGGTCATCGACGCGCAAACTGTAACCATGAATACATAACAACATAACCCATAGCGTAAAAATTGCTGTTCCATACATTTAGACCGAGTAGGCATTGCACTTTTCTATGAAACAGTTGATTTATTTTGAAGAACTGACCAAAACTTCACCCCAAAAAATCCACCCTAAGGTGGATACGCGGAAGCGTATGTCCAAGAATCCACCCTAGGCCTAGTTGGATAAACGGAATTTATAAGTTTGGGGTGGATTCTCGGACACGTTTTTCGCATATCCACCTTATGGTGGATTTTTTGGGGTGGATAAACGGAAGAACCGAAAATGTCTGCACTAGGGGGTTTAGAATCATGTACTAAATCCATGGTAACAGGTTGTGCGTCGATGTCCTTGGCACACTGTATAGGGCATTCCTAGACAGTCTGACATTTGATACGAATCGCTCCTACAACGCACTGGACGGACAAATAAGCCAGTCAATAACAGTCGATGTATCTATAAATACAAAATTGCTAACTAATACAGCGACCATTAATCCGCCTGCATTGCGTGGTCATTATGGCAATTTCCCCCGGCGGCTATTCTCGGTAGCGGCACAGATTATATACAAGATACCACAGTGTAAATGATAGTACCTACTGTGTAACCACGGTGTAACTATCCACTCCATACAGGCAGTAGTGCAATGACGATGTATTTTTTAAGGTAGTTCTGGGGCGGAGTTTTGGTTGACCTTTCAAGGTAACCTAGAGGGTAGGTAATCTAGAGGGTAGCATGAAGGCCTACACATCCGTAGGCACACCGTGGGTACTGGATGGTTACTTACGGCCGTCATTTCATTTAAGTCTTAGCTTTTATTTTGTGGCACAAGTTCAGCAGCCCGTTATGCCACCGAGGGCGTTTGTATTAATCGAAGGGTTACGTAGAGATGTACCCAGTAAACCCATATTTCGCCAGTTATGATTGTGTCCAATGTAACATAGGGCGAGCCTATTGCTATCAACCGTGCACAAATCCAGACTCAGGACTGGTACTGAGAAATTCTAGATGAAAAAAAAACAGTAACACTTCCACTTACCACCACTCCTCGTAACTGCTTAATGTAACAGAATAAACGTCCCTCCACAAACAGGCTACTACATCTGTTGGAGGATAGAGGAAGTCTAAGTATTTCCCGGCAACTATATGGGCTTAAGAACTCTGTAATCCGGCGCATTGCTCCCAGCCGTTCTCTTCTTTCTTATATCTATGCTCCCATGGCAGCACTCCCAGAAGAGCCAGACATATCACCGCGCAAGTATGGCCTTAGTCAACGGTATGCAGTTCGAGTGGTCAGACTGTAGTCGAAATGCAGTAATGTAAAATACTGCATTATGGTAGTGTAGTGAACTGTGAGAAAGCCTGTGATCATTTGTAGACCTTTGTAGGTTGTTCTATTTTGATCGTAAATAACTATATTTTCTAAGCCCCAATAAAAACTAATAAAGATGCATCGCTGAAAACAATACCTATGATAAACTGTATAGTGTTTTTTTTTTGTCTTTTTAATTTTTCCATAGGTACACTATTTTTACTTTTCATTGCCATAACCGATTGTCACGGGCATTTAAACATTACTATCATGCAATTGGATAAGTCACATAATCTTATCAGCCCTCTAGACCTGAAAAAGGACGGGGGAGAAAATAGTGTCTGTGCGTACTTCCCTGCTACCTTTTATTTGTACGGTATCTTTTCAGTACCTATCTCCCGACCGTGAAATCTCGAGCTCACTTCACGCAAGAGCTCGTCTAGTAATATTGATTTTTCTGCCTCCCTTTTACGCCATGCTTCCCTGGTCTGTGCGAGTCCAATTCGCTAAGCATAGTCCAAAAAGCGATTGAATCGCTGATTGCTAATGCTTAAATTTGAAAAATTACTGATTGCTAACAGTACCTATAGCTAATCTGCTAAGGACCTCATTTAAGTTAAAACTTATTTTTCAATCGTCACTTTGAAGTTTGACACAAAATCTGGCAAAAGTATGTTTTTCTTGGATAACAGAAATGCGATTATTGAAAAATCAGCCCTTAGTCAAATAATCTTTAACAAATTTACGAAAAAACGACGGGTCTCAGAAAATAATGTCAATTTAACAAACTTTTTTTTACTTCATAAGTTTCAGTTCGGCCAAAACTAGAAAAGGAGCCGAAGGTTCGGACGGTTTCGGCTAAAAATCGTGTTTCGGTCGGATACTAATCAAAACGTAACCCATAAATATACATAGTATAAGTACTAAATTAAAAGCAACGAACTACACTATAAAGTCTAGATTATTCAACAATATAATATGTACTACGTATTACTTAATAAGGTGACGGAACTCGCCAACCTTGACTGTTCAGATAATTTGCGAGAAGGGATCATTTCGCAAGGCTCCGCGAAGGATTATGTAGGTCACGTCCTTTGCAAACCTACGCTAGATACTTTTTACGGGATAAACACAGGACGTAGTAAAGGCAAGGACCCTTGAATTAAATATAGTACAGCTTTATTAAAAGACGACACTGTGGAGAGTGGATTTTTAGTTTTGGTAGCTTTGCGTAGAACAGTGACAGTCGCTACGGGTAGTCAGTCAGAAGCCCAAAAGTCTTACCAAGGGGTATCGTGTTACCCAGTAAGTAGTTAATGTGGAGGTCAGATATGCAGTCGCTCCATGTAAAAAACTTGTATTCAGCTGCATCGAGTTAAACTGGAAGTTGACCCCAAGATAGTTGGGAAAAGGCTAGGTAGATTGTTTAGGAGCTGTCTATTGCGTTTTGATCAGTAGGAATGGCATTCATTGCATTATTTACGTTGTTGAGCAGACTTTTTGGAACATATGAAGCAACGGATTAGCAATATCCTTCAAAAAAATTCAGATTGAGATTGATAGTGTGTTACGCAGTAAGGGCAGCAGCCCTTCACTGAATAAGTTTTGTCTGATTAAGTCTCCTGAGATTTTTCTGTAGACAGTCCAATGTACGCTTTTATAATTTGTAATGTGACAATATTATCGTGGACTTCCACGGCAACACGATACCCGAACACGGATGGGTTTTAGTCAGTAAGAGTCTGACACTCCCTTCCGCTCCACCCAGAGCGGGAGGGGTCATTTATTTTGATGATTTCCCATCCAAAAAAAAAAGGTAATTATGAACAAACTACTTTCAGTACTTGCATTTATTCTGTTACACCTTGTATTTAACCCTAACAAATATCCAGGTGTTGGCAAGTATCTGTATGTGCGCGCTAATGTCTTTCTTCTAACAATCTTAGGACAATCAATGTTTTCATAACAAGAGCATTTATTAAATCTAACTACTTATCTGTCTTCCATCACAAACCCAAGCAACTCGAACTGCCTTTTCCCAACTATGTAAGGCTGCTTTTCCATCAGAGATGTGCTATGCTACGTTGCTATGGATGTGATTGATATCCACCAATCATATTCATTGATCCATATAGCACTGGTGGAAACGGGTTCAACTAAGCTATGTTTTTTATACGGAAGGATACGTGCCATGGATGGGAGCTATGTATGCGCGAATGGTGTAGCTATGTGCAGAGCAGTACTCCCCGTGCCTTTCCTACTGTCGATGCATCGCATAGCTTGAGCTGCGCAACTTCCTCGCACAGCTACCCCACGGCGGCGAATCTTCATAGCACATCTTACTCGTTCTGCTACACAGCTTACCATTAGTGGAAACGGTCGCATAGTTTCGTAGCTTAGCTTTCACATCCTCGCAGCATAGTGCTGCATAGCTGATCTCTGGTGGAAAAGCAGCCTTAGGATCGGCTTTCAGTCTAACCGGATGAAGCTACCAGTATTTAAACTACAAATCTACATGATACGATTTTTATTTTAATATAATATTTTTGGCATTCATGCATATTTTCATACACGCCACACGCGTAACTGTTTTTACAGCCGTCCTTTGTAAAGGGCACTCAAATAAGTACAGGGCGGCAGGGACATCGAGGCGCAAACTGTAACTATAAATTCAGCACATGATTCAAGACCCGACGAAAAATTTCAACGCAGGGGAATCCCCCTAATTTTGAATCCAAAATCATGTATTGAATCCATGGAAAGTTGCGGTCGATGTCCCTGAAACCCTGTACCTAGGTATAGTCGAATGACAGCCAGTTTCAAAGTTTATATGCGCCAAATTCATTAAGTTATCAGTATAATGTATGTTATAAAGGCAGTAATAAAATTAGAAACTTCCAATTTGATAATACCTAATTAGCTCATTTTACGTCTAGAAATCGCAGAAATCAATCGCAGAACAACATAATTTCGATCGATAACATTGTGTTCAAACTACTACGGATTAAGGTTTTAATCCGTTCCATATGTTTGATAATTAATTACAAGATAGTAACGAGTAATTATTTCCATCTATACTCGTTTTAGTACAAGCGTTATATAAGAATCTACATGCTAAGTATAGCTAAATAGCGTGTACTCGTGTCAGAAATGTGTGGTCATATTAACTGTGGGCGTGGTACAGACCACAAAACTGAAAAACTTTCTCCAAGGGACCAACGCGCAACGTCGTCGTAATCGCGAAAAAATAATCGGGTGTCCTATATAATTATTTGGGTCGAATAGGTACTGGTTTTATTTATTTATTTTACCATTTACGCACAGATGCCAGCACATCAAGCTACTACAATCTGTCTTTCTTTAATAGATTTTTAACTTTATCGCTAAAGTATAAGGTTCAAGGTTGATTGGGAAAATTTGCCAGTTTAGGGTAGCTTGATGTGCTGACGTCTGTACACATACATATAATAAGACAAGAAAAAAAACAGAACAGAAAAATAGGCACAAAGGTGATGCTTATTTCATAAGTAATCTCTTATCAGGAATCTCTTGGTTTTGTATGGGACAGCTGATTATTTTTTCGCGAATACTAGTATATTATGCCTTAGAAATGTATGCAACCCCAAATTAAGTATGCCAAAACAAATTAGACCAAATGATAGTTATGCTAACCTTTGCATTATGCCAAAGTATTATTATGCCACAGTATTATTATGCTAATAAATCGTATGCGAAAACGTTATGCCAAACAATATTATGACTTCAAATTTTATGTTCTCGAAGTTGCAACATTTCGAAACGTCCTATTTGACGTACACCCAACAAAGTCCAAAATGCACCAAAGAAATTATGATGTAAGGAATTACAAAATGGCCAATGAAGTAATGTATTACTATTATGCAAAAGTTATGTGTCAGGGCTTTATTGCGTTTGTGAGTGAATGTGAAAGATGAGATGGACCCAATAAAAAGACAAAACCTTGGAAACTGGAGGGTGACCCGTCATGCCAAACACTTATACATATAAAGCGCTTTGGAGCTCCAAAAACAGGTAGGTATGAAAAAATGGAAGTGAGTCACGAATAGAAACACAAAATAGAACAACACAAGGCATCTTCGGCATGTAATTTAAAACAAAAATATGACACCTTTCTGATAGTCATGGCTTGACTGGTAGACAACCCCGAATGCGCTGGAGGCTCAGACTAAATAAAAAACCAAGACAGAGCGCTGAGAACGATACAGCGAAGTATGCCAAAACTACACCTCCGGTCTGTGCATACCATAGATATATGAAAGATTTTTATGGTGCATATGTCGCAACCAACTGGTTAAATTAGCCGTTCAGTTAACTGCCTAGCTAGCCGAGAGACCGAAGCACGCAGCACGCGGTTGACCACAGTTCTAATCTAACCTAACCTAACCCATTTGGTCGGGGTGCCCTGGCTTAGTCACTGCAACCAATTCGGCTCGCGCGTGATTGGTTACAGACTTCCAACCTAAACTGTAATTGAATATCATTCAGACCGTTAGTTGAATGGCCGCCGTTTAGTTAAAAGGCTAGGCGGTTAACTGAACGGCTAATTTAACCAGTTGGCTGCGACACATACACGCTCACACGCACACATTTACAACCATTTACAATCAAATACTGCACACATGTTTACGAAACCGGCCTCACTTTACTGTTGACAGACTTTTGTCTTGGTTTTTATTTGGTCTGAGGCTGGAGGTAGACGGGCGAAAATACCACCCTACTTTGTTTCTTTACAAGTATGAAAATGTGTCATCGTATTTTTCCATTAAAATTCTAGAAGCCATTCTAGACTTTTGACTTTCCCAGATTTATTTGTGACCTTTACTTTTACTTCGAGAAAGCGCGCACTTTCTCATTAGCACTCTGCAGTCTGCGGTCATTTCCCTAATTTGAGGCGTGGTGAGTTTCTTGTTTGTAAATTGCGAAGCGTCTGAAATCTGAGTGCCTACTCAGAGGGGCCCGTGGCTAAAGATATATTTTCGTTGGATCCCACTTTTGAATCCCAGTTTAATATTTAATAAGATAATAACAGCCGCACAGGTCGATTGATCAGGTTAAGCTACGCTTGCCGCGGTTGGTCTGTGGATGGGTGACCATCTTTACATATCGAGACCCGTCCGTGCCTCGGAAAGCACGTTAAGCCGTTGGTCCCGGCCGGCGGTTGTCATTTGTGGATCTTTGACAGTCGTTACGGGTAGTCAGAAGCCCTAAAGCCTGACAACCATCAGTCTTACCAAGGGGTATCGTATTACCCAGTAACTGGGTTGTGGAGGTCAGATAGGCAGTCGCTCCATGTAAAATACTGGTATTCAGCTGCATCCGGTTAGACTGGAAGCCGACCCCAACATAGTTGGGAAAAGGCTAGGCAGATGACCTAACTTTTGAACATATTTGTCCTTTAAATAACACATGACCGTAGTAAAATAGGTAAGTAGGTACTCATATTTGACGTTTAATAAAAGATGCAAAAGGGGCATGTTATCATCGGTTAACAAAATCACAAACATAGCAAGGCGTGATACTGATAAGCAAAACGACCCTTTTATTAAATCCAATACACTATAAATAATAAAGTTAGAAAAGCAGGCCAACTTACCGACAGTCATGAAGAGCAGTTTGCATCCAGCTTCCAGGTTGTACCTGGAGGGTTCAGTCTCGTGGAGCCGATGGTAGATGATGTCATAACCTTCGCATGACTTGCCCGGCAGGACGGAGAACTCCCTGCAAATAAAACAGAAACATATAGGTAAATCTTTGGTCAAAAATTTTTGGAGACTTGCGGAGACATTTTGTTTTGTGTTGAAAAGAGCTTTTCAATCACCGACATGCGTCCGGTTGTTATTGGTCAATGGGGACATCCTGTCGCATCGTACTTTGCGGTAAAAATAAAAACATGACGCAAAGAAAAAAACAAGTTGGGGGACACATGCGTTACATTCACGCAAAACGGTCCTCGCTCAGCAGAATGCTGTGACCCTATGCGACACAGAGCCACACGCTGCTTACCTTACTCATGAGCGATGGTAAGCTAAGACGTGATCTAAATTTTATTCCCAATTTCATTAATACTCCTTCCTATATTGCTTTGGCAATATGAAAGCTAGAAATAAATTCCATTTCTAAGCTATCCTCGCAATATTGTAAGGCGAAATACCGGGATTGTGGGGATGCTGGAATGTCAACAATGTAGAGATGAATCCTGTAAAGATTATCTATGGTATGGAACTCAATTTAAAGCTACACTAGCTGTGCCTGTGGCTCTGCCAGCGAAAATTTCACGAAATCGGTCGGTTAGTCGTGGAAACGGATAAACAAACATAAATTGAAATTTATATTTCCAATTCATGTTATTTCAAGATAAACAAATATCAACTTTATTTTAGTGGTAATTAAGTTGATTTCACAGTGACTAACACTAATTAAAAAGTTATAAAATTTTTTGAAGTTGTAGCGTAAACTGAACTTTATTGTGTTGGCTTTAAAGTAATTTTTCCAAACACTCATATAAGTTTACATGTTTGGTAAATAAATCGCGAACGATGATTAGATAGAACTGCCTCGTTGGTGTTGTGGTCGCAAACGCGACTGCTGAGCATGAGGACCTGCCGGTTGATTCTGTTAGAATCTCACCGTGAGAAGTTAGGTGAAGTGAGCTGTCATTCCATCTGATGCTATAAGGATTTACACTAATGACAGCTTACTCCACCCTCACTTCACCTAAGTTTTCACGGTGAGATGGTTACAGAATCGCACTGCTGGTTTCGATTCCCAGTTCAAGCAGTGTTATTGGGATTTTCCATTGAGAATTTCTCAGTAGCAGCCCGGAGTCTGATTTGTACCTGGTTGATGGCAATGGGCTAGCCCCTTATAACGTGGGACTTAAAAATAACTGGTGAAATGAAAGTGCATAACAGGTACCTACACCTCTGCCTAACCTTTCCAGGATTACAGGCGAGATGTTATAGAATCATGTTTGGTATCTATCTACTCATTCATTGGTGTGGATCGTTTCCAAATTCAACTTATTCTATAAAAAAGGACAAAGCCAAAATATAAATATTTTCTTCTATGACTTTAGTTTCAAAAAACTGTTGACCAAGAAAAAATACCATCGACCGTAAAGCCTTCAGAACAAGAGCCCTTAAAATGGTCTGTAAAGGCACTTAAAACAAGGCCTCAACTGCTGCCAAAAGCAAGCAGGTGCAACCGACGCGAAAGTTATTGCCCGCAAGCCTTGGCCGACGAGAAATGGGAAAATAAATAAGTTGTCGTATGTGAAAATAAAACCGGCCAAGTGCGATTTGGACTCGCACACGAAGGGTTCCGTACCACCATACAATGTTTAACACTACATACAAAATAACGGCAAAAAAATCGCGTTTGTTGTATGGCAGCTCCCCTTAAATATTTATTTTATACTGTTTTTAGTATTTGTTGTTATAGTGGCAACAGAAATAATAATAATATAATAATTTATTTATTTTCTTACCACAAATTACAGAGATATTAATAAATAGTCTTCAGACACAATTTCATAATTAATTTGTGGAAGACTGGTGCCTAAACTAAGTTTTTTACAAAACCTGTATGTCAGGTCACCAGGACCCCACATTATTTTGTTTTGTACATTATTTTTTTGCACATTGTTTTGTACGTTATTTTTGTTGCACTGGAGACCATCGGGTTCTACGAAATCGTGAAATGAGGTATATACACATTCTGTGAAAATTTCAACTAGCTATCACGGTTCATGAGATACAGCCTGATGATAGACGGACGGACGGACGGACAGTGGAGTCCTAGTAATAGGGTCTCGTTTTTACCCTTTGGGTACGGAACCCTAAAAAGCGACACGAAGGGTTAAATATTTAACTCAATTTTTTTTTATTCTTATGTACTTAGTAAAAAAACACGCTTCTTGTATGGGGACCCCATCGATATTATAATGTGCTAAGATATACTTTTTAATAGGGGAACCCATTATATTTTTTACTTTATTATTTGTTTTTATAGCTGACATAGTAGTATGCACTCTGTGAAAACTTCAAGTGTCTACCTATGTTCAAAAGATACAGCCCTGTGATGTGACAGACGGACAGATGGACGGACGGAAACCTTAGTAATAGGGTCCCATTGGCTGGCACCCTTTGTGTAAGGAACCCCAAAAATGAAAATTGAATTTCCTGGGATTTCACAGGGGTTGGCGACTACGCGTTCACAAAAGAGAAAATTCTTTAGTGTTAAAATTAAAATGGAATTTTCAGGGTTTTCTCTAACGCCTGTTACAATGTCATTAAGATGTCCCCTTTTAGAAACCTCCAGCTATATTAAAATTTAAAAATATACAGGGAATGTTTTACTTTTGTTAATTTAGGCTTTTATCGAGGCTAACTTTGGTATTTACGAATTCTCGTCTATACATGTGTGTATTAGAAAAGTGTGACAACTAGCAGCGCCCCGCGGTTTCACCCGCATAAGTCTCGATCCCGTGGGAATATCGGAATAAAAACTATCCTATGTCCTTTCCCGGGACTCAAACTATCTCTATACCAAATTTCATCTAAATCGGTTCAGCAGTTTAAGCGTGAAGAGGTAACAGACAGACAGATAGGTACACTTTCGCATTTATAATACCAGTATACAGAGTTACAGACCATCAAACTGAAGAACTTTCTATATGGGACCAACATTGTAATCATCATCTGCCTAGCCTTTTCCCAACTATGTTGGGGTCGGCTTCCAGTCTAACCGGATGCAGCTGAATACCTGTATTTTACATGGAGCGACTGCCTATCTGACCTCCACAACCCAGTTACTGGGTAATACGATACCCCTTGGTAAGACTGGTTGTCAGACTTTCGGGCTTCTGACTACCCGTAACGACTGTCAAAGATCCACGAATGACAGCCGGGACCAACGGCTTAACGTGCTTTCCGAGGCACGGAGGAGTCTCGATATGTAAAGATGGTCACCCATCCACAGACCAACCGCGGCAAGCGTAGCTTAACCTGATCGATCGACCTGTGCGGCTGTTATTATTTAGCCACGGGCCCCTCGGACCAACATTGTAATATGCGAGAAAATTATCAGCTCTTGTGCTGTGGTCCGAGTAGGTTTTGTATGGGACAGTTGATAACTTTTTCGCTATTACGATGTTGGTAAGAAGTCAATTTATAAGAATGGTGCAAAAAAAAATTATTTTCAGTCTAAGTAATTCATTTTGGTCTCAAATAATAATGAGGTAATTTAGCCTTAATTAGCATGTCTAGATATGTCTCAAGAATTTCGCAAGTATATGTGATTCTAATTACGTAGTGTATCTAGTAACGATCCATACATTTTTCCTTCGCTTCGTTCTTTTTCCAAGTAAACACTTTATGGCTTCATCGCAATATATTAATCCGATTGAAATCCATATCCTAACATAATATAGCATAACATAATAACATAACATAATATATTTACCACACACGTGCCTTCTCTAAGAACAGTTCTTAGAGAAGGCACGTGTGTGATAAATTGTGGTGCAGGTTTAATATCTTTCTTTCTTTCTTTCAAAATAGGGTCAACAGAAAAAAGTTATTAAGTATAACTGTTCAGTGGTCGGTTGTTTAAAGTCAACATTATACGGTGAATTGTCGTTTTTTAAGCTACCAGCCAGTTACCAGTTAGCCAGTTGTTTCAGAGAGGTCGTATTTGCTTCTATTTTGATGGTTCGTTTTAGCGTTTCTGAGAAATGCGTGGACAAATATACATACTTACATCTATAAAATACCCTATCTATAAAAACCTATAATAACCATATATCGTAAAGTTACCCTTTAGCGCCTAAATACGTAATTATTTAGTTATTAATCAGAGCAAAACAAGAGACTTATTTGTTGAAAATAAATGAAAACATGCGTCATAGACCATAGACCAACAATATCTCGTCTAACCTCTTTGGAAAAAAATTAATGTTTATTCATTTTAAATGCAAATTCAATATCAAGGTTCTGTGTGTGCATCCATTAATTTATTTACTTACATTATGATTATCATGATTATTTTTGTACATGTAAAGTATTTTTGTGGTCGTCTATGAAATGTAACTCAATGTACCTACTTCATTAATAAACCTATGTACGCCTAATAATAATATATTAGGCGCCTAATAATGATATATTATAACCGGTGTGCCAACTCTCTTTGAGAGGGAGTGGGACGTAAAGATGTAATCCACCACGCGGGCCCTGTGCTGTGCGGGATGGTAGATTTCACAGGTCTTCGACTTATTAGTTCTAGGATAAGCCGGTTTCCGCACGATGTTTTCCTTCACCGTTTTGAAAGCAGTGGTGATGAAATAATTTATACAAAATAAAGTGTCTGCTTGTGTTCGTTCGAACCGAACCCACGACCTACAGCACGTAATTCACGCCCGTACCACTGGGCCACCTCTGCTCTTTTGTATGTACTTAATTTGTCGGCGAGAGCGTGTGTGGTGGTGTTGTGTGAACGTGGATTGAAACAAAAATTAACAGTCATTTGAGTGAAACATTTACTAGAGTGAAGCGTCTATCAGCATTAGGAAAAGAATTAAAGAATACTTCTTTCACCAGTAGCTAGGGTTCCCACATCTCCCGGATTTCCGAGATTCTCCCAGAATTCAGCAATGAAAATTTTCCCAGAATTTAAACTTCACGCGCGATAGCGCAATAATGGTGCCGTCTATGAGTGCGTTTTTAGTATAGTATTCGATATAATTATGGACAAAAAAGAAACCGCTTAAATGAAGAGCATGTCAAGTAAGAAAATCAGACGTTTTTCAATTTGAATATATACTGCAGTTTTTTTTCCGTTCAAGACTAGCGGTAATTGCGTAACACACTATCAGTAGCACTGGATTTCATTTTTTGACCGTTACAACATACATTGCATTATTTACGTTGTTGAGCAGACACATTTTTCGAACATATGAAGCAATGGATTAGCAATTTCCTTCAAAATGATTCAGATTCAGATTGACAGTCTGTTACGCAATTAAGGTGCGGATATTTAGAAGTCTGTACGTTCAAAATAAAAAAGATCGCAGTTTTTTTTCTCTCTGATTTAGACTAACAAGAGGTGGCAACCCTACCAGTAGCACGGGCACTGGTATGACTTGACTTAACTGACCGTCTAGGAACCCAGTATCCTATTTTCAGCCATTTCAGCGGAAGATTCTTACAGGGTAGGTAGGTAATATTTCATGTCAAAGGGCAGTCAAGCTCCATTATAAGTTTAGGTATTTCATCGCACCAGCTGTTTTTCTTCAGAAACTAGGCAGAAGGTACAGTTAGGAAAATTTTATGTTAAGCAAATTGACTACTGACTTAAATTATCCGTATTGTAAAATCACAACTGTCATTCTTTGACAGTTGTATGAAATATGTATGGCTATACATCGCAAATTGGTGTGTGATAATTTAATTTATAATAAATTTCCCTGACTGTACCTTCTAGGTCCAGGAAGAACTTCGCGTTCAGTTCACGTGTTTGGTCTAGACTTTAAAAATGTATTTTGATTGGTAGGTAACACTTACCTTTTATGTAAGCTTGGCAGTTTCGAAAACCACGGGTAATAAATGACTATACTTACGTAGATCCATAGAAAATAGGAAGCTACGAGAGACTAACCATTAATATTTCCTAGTCACTGACCTTTTGCGTTTGTTAATTATTATTAACTACGAAGTAAACGAATGAAATTTTACTTGGTTTCAAACCGGTAATACAGACCTGTTTGTAGAATGACTACATAACACTAACAATTGATCTACACATGGTGTCCGGTGGCAGATTTCAAGGTTTGAAGAAACGTAATTTCTCCAATTCATGAGGAAAGCTATAAGACTGCTTGACATCACGCTTGGACCCTGGGAGCCAAGCAAAAAGAAAAATAGTCAAAGAAAGAAGAGCTACGGGAAAACTACTTAATAGCGTGTAAAGAAGTACTTAATAGCGTGGACGGGCGATGCAATACGACGGGATGGGTCGGGGGTATAAGAAATGTCACGCGGTCGAAGTCGCAGGCAGAAGCTAGTCGAGTTGTATATTACAAGGGTCTCGAGCTGTTTTGGTTAAATAGTTACCACAAAGAATCCTAGATCATTGGATCTTAGATGGGCCAAAATTGATAGCAATTGGCGTTTTGAAGTACAGACTGCCAGCCAGCACATCAAACTACTACAATCTGACAAATTTCTTTAATAGATTTTCAACTTTATCGCTATAGCATTACGTTCAAAGTCGATTGGGAAAATTTGTCAGTTTCGGGTAGCTTGATGCTGGTGGTGAAGGGCCCTCATAAAGAGTTGCTGATCTAAAAGTACAACCGGCACATCCCAGTTGTCAGTCCAGCTACTAACCATGTCAACTACATTATTTTTTGCCACATTGACATGTCCGATTATTTTTTTGTTTTTGGTTTGGAATTCTTTATGGATGTCCTCCGCACTGGGGCAGACAGACGGGTCTGTCAGACTTTTATTAACTACAACCACCCCGGTGTTTCCTCGTAGACCTGTGTCGGGGGTTGCGGACATCCAAACCTTTTTTTTTTTTTTTGTCGCTGAGAAATGACATTACGCATCTCCGCTCGTCGGGGGACGAGACGGAGTATGTGGGACTCCCTGCCAGGGTGGCAGTATACCCACTAAAACTCAGCGGTGTTCCCTCATCGCCTTGGTGAGGGGGTCATGGGAATCTGGCTCAGCCTTTGCGTCCACAACCCCCCCGGCGCATGCCCGCCTAGCTGGCGAGCCCCGCATGTCCCCCCGTCTGGGGGGCTACGGGAATGGCCGGGAACACCTGGCCATTCCCGGCCTGCACTGGTGGAAGCCTGTGCAATACAGGCGAGGGTGCCCCCGCACCCGTCGCCTGCTGGCCTCCACCTGGGAGGAGTCGGAGATGACCGTCATACTGACGTCTTCTCCGACCCCTCCTCCGCCTTCGGAGCGGCGCCGCGAGAGGGTCTTCCTCCCGCGCGCGCTCCGCCGCCTCCTTCTGGGACATGATATGTTCGCAGAAGGCGGACATCCGAACCTAATTCAACTTCACATTACCCACAAAGTTTTCGCAAACTATTCTTCTTCCGATTCAGAAAAGCGCACAAAGGCTGGTTACGCAATACCTTTACACCGACAATGCGCCAGTGACCTGATTAGGAGTCATTATAACGCTGAGTTAACTAGGTTCCCACTACACACCGCAGTTTTGATGGATCAATAAGCTTCACAGTATATCGGCGACCCACCACTGACTGGGTTGTTGGGGTCACAAGGTACTATATCAGGCGAAGATCGATGAATACAGAACATTTAGGAAACTGATCTAATAGTTGAAAAAAGGCTAAATTGATGATGAATAGACCAACTTTCCACTTCCAAAGATGAGCTAGCAATAATAGCAATTAGGACTTCTACAAGGAGTCATTTCGAATCGGAAAGCAATGGGAATACCAGTTGCTCTATACTACCGATATTTGTTTAGAAGAGGTTGGACTGGAAACAGCTTTCCTGCTTGAAAACATGCTGGATAATTATGACTAATAGACCAAAATAACTTGAAAATGAATGACATAGCAAATAAAAATTGTACAAGGCTTATATCGAATTAGCTTTTGCTCGCAGCTTCGCCCGCGTGGTATGTTGGTAAAAAGTATAGCTTACGTCCTTCCCCAGGGTTGAAAGTATCCCATACCAAATGCCATCAAAATCGGTCAAGTCGTTTCGGAGATTAGTCTGAACAAACAGACAGGCAGAAAGCTCTCGATACAGAAGGAATTGATACAGAGCATCAAGCAGCGAAAGGTCATTTAAATCAATTGGATTGAAAGCATAATTGGAGTCAAGTAACCCAAGAACTACAATAACAACAACTACATTACAATCAGACAGTCTTGACGAGTTAAAAGTTTCAGTTTAAAAACAACAAAGAAAATATATACTTACGTTTCAACGCTACCTAAACATAAAACTTTGACGTTATAACACAATGTAATGCACGTATTAGCATATTTACTTATACAAACTGCTGACAGGTCAAATCGATTCAGTGTCTTTAGTATATACCTTTGTAACCGAGCGTGCGATTTCATTGTAAACATCATAATCACGTGACGAACGCTTTCGCGAAGTTTTTCCAGAAAGAGATAGTAATGTAATCGTGAAGAAACGCTTACGATGCCTTTTGTAACCGATTGTGACGAAAGAAGGGTAATGCCGTTCCGCGTGTGTGTAACATTTTCTCCCAATCGCAGTGTAAATAAAACTTGTTATGGCTTTGAAATCAATACGTATTTTTTATTATGGAAACGGCCTTGAATGAGGACAATTATAGCTTTAAAAGGGTTTCTAGAATCTGTCACATCTCGTAGTCGTTGAAACGAGATGAGGGATGACGGGCGGTCATAAATGGCATTCGGAGTAGTCTCCAGACGTCCAGATTTGATAAAGTGAATTTCATTTAAACCGTCTAGAGAACAATCCGGAACAGTTACTTCAACGAAGGATTTGACCTTGATCCTTTACGAGCATATAAGGGCGACCTTTGATCCACTTCTATTTACTGGAAGAGATTCAGGATTAATTTAATTGTCCTTTGTAACAAGGCGTCGTAAGATGTATCCGGTGCTCAAAATTCTCTTGGCAGTACCTAGTACATTTGGACACATGTCTAAACTCCGGGAACTACGAACAAATGTGTTGTGGTAGTCGCCAAGAGAGTTTGGACATTTTAGTTAATCTATGCTTCAGTTTTCAAGGCCCCAATTATTCCTGCTGCAGTTTGCAGTTCAAGTACGTGACTGTGATGTAAATTCGTATGTAGCCGTGATCTACGTGGCAGATAATAATTCCGAAACAGTCATGAATATCTCTTGGGACGAAACTGAGATCAACAATGGCCGCGACCTTTGCCCTTTTGAATTCCATGGACGGTCGGGAGGATCAAAGTGAGGTATTTCAGCGGTTACTGAATTTCTAAATACTTTTACCATTTGGTTTAAATTTAAAATTGAATACACAAGGAGGCAGGGACGCATATATAAGCAAAGTCTACCAACTGAGTTTCAGAAGCCACATTCAAAACTCAGTTGGTGGACTTTGCTGATATGCGGCAGGGACATCGACGCACATCTGTAGGTACTTACCACGTATTCAGTACATGATTTTGAACCCCGCAGCGTCGAAATATTTAGTAGGTTATTAAAAGCGGGCTAAGGAAACTATTGTCTGTTTGTGAGAATTACGCGGAGGCGCATGGGTTACAATATAACTCTAAAAAGAGTGAAATTTTAGTATTTAAATCAGGCAAACAACAGCCTACTCATGTGCCTCCTGTATTTCTCAATGGAATGGCCCTATGTATCATGCTGAGATAGGAGCCTTTTGGCCTCGTACAGGACTTTGTTTTATTTCATGTTTTTGTTACTGTTTTTTATAACTTGTTTTTATTTTTTACTGTGTTTAGTTTTTAGTTTATTGATAGTTTGTGATCCTCCTGTACGAGTCGCAATAAATACTTTTTCTTTTTCTTCTTTCTTTCTTTCTAAAGCAGGTTCAAGCTTTTAAATATCTGGGTCACATTGTGACAGGTGACCTCAGGGACGATGAAGATATTGAGCGGGAGCGCAGGGCTCTGGCGGTGAGAGCTAAATGCTCACACGCAGGTTCGCACGATGCAGGAGAGAAGTGAAAGTTACGCTTTTCAAAGCTTATTGCCAGTCCTTCTACTCAAGCGGCCTGTGGGTGAGATATACGCAGCGAGCCCTGCGCACTCAGTACAATAATGCGTTCAGAATGTTGTTGGGGCTGCCGTGGCGGTGCAGCGCGTCTGGGATGTTTGCTGAAGCGCGCACTGATGGTTTCCAGGCCATCATGCGCAAAAAAGCAGCTTCTCTGCTGGCCCGTATGCGGGGTAGCAACAACGGCATTTTGAACGCAATAGCTGTACGTTTTGACTGTCCCTTTCAGAAACAGTGGGTCATGTCTTGTGTAGGTGTGGCGAGTCATGGCAAATTATAAAATTTTATGTAATGTGTTCTAGGTTAAGGTTTCTATGGGTCTATGCCACCCGAAATAAAGTTATTATTATTAAAAGTGAAAAGCTGTTCCATACAATTTGCCTGCGTAGGTGTTGCACTTTTATAAGAGCAATTTTTTTTAATAACTAAAAAAAATCCATGGTAATAGGTTCATGGTAATGGATCCATGGTAATAGGTTGTGCCGTGTGCGTGTGCTATCCTGTATATCAGAGTCAGTTGCTGAGCCTCTTCGGCGAAATCTTTCCGAGACAACTGTGACAATTTCTGCCTAAGAGGTAGTCCTTTAGTTAAAAATTTATCATAATGTCTTCATAATAAATTGATGTCATAATGTCAAGAGAACTTCCTCAATATCTGAGGACACAAAATGTCAACTGTTTGCCTACAATGTAACGCTAAAAGTCATAGGAAGTGAAAGTTTTAATGATCTTTACTTGACGACCTTTCCAAGCAAATAAGTAATATCATAATATTAATATTGTAAGGAATCACGTATTAATTGGAAGAGTTTTAGTATCCTACTAATCATATTATAAATGTGAAAATTTGTATGTTTGAATCTTACCTATGTTACCTGCGTAAAATACAATTTGTCAGGGACTTCATACAATTTGTTACCAGTTTCATATGTAATAAAGACTATTACCCAATCTCGTAAAAACAGCTGAACGGATTTGGATGAAATTTAGCGCAATTTAGCGCACAGATAGTTTATAACCTGGATTAACACAAAGGATACTTTTAATCCCGGTAGTAAGTACGTTCCCGTGGGATATTTTCCGACATCCACGCGGGCGGAGCCGTGGGCAAAAGCTAGTCAGACATAATTGTAGGTTTTCAAATCGGTTTGATTGGGGAAAAGTGTTGCATTCAAGTTATTTATGTACATATAAGTCATCGCATAACATGCTTGCAAGCGAAACCTTTTCGAAATTATAAGAAAAAAAGGTTTCGCTAAAAGCTCTGTAATCCAATTTCGTGTGAGGGCTTTTGCCCTCAGACGAAATTGGATTAGAGCTTTTCAACGCCACGTTGTATATAGATTTTGTATTGAAATGACTATCTAAAGGAAGGATTTCTTTTCGCGGCTAGTATATTCAAACATCAGGTGGAAGGACAGCTCAATTCAAGCTCACTTCACCTATGTATGTTACCCTTCGGTGAGAGTTTCCACGGTGAGAGTTTATTAACCAAAAGGACGGGACTTGTTTTCTGTCTCACTCCAAGATCAATACGCGTTATAAAATAGATCTGGCAAGCCCTCGTTGCCTAGGAAACTCTCATAATAATTCTACGCATTTTACTCTTGAGTGGCACCGGCTATAAATTGACGTAATGGGTCCTTTCATGTTGCCAGACGGGTCTTTAGTCAGGGTGTAATTGCGCAGTGTAAGCTTGCTTGAACATCTAATATAAACTTCGCTTTGGCCGAGGCAACTGACAGATGGTGGGACGCTCCAGCGATTTTCGTTCATCTAGAGAATAAGTTCTCAACGTGGGCGATACCGCACCCTCGTGGGCAGTGGAAGACCCAGAGAAAATTATATATCCTATCTTACGACCGTTTAAATACAATCGTGGCTATAGCTGTTTCAGATTCGCGACAGATAGTAAGTAAAAAAGAATTGGGGAACTCTAGAGTAAAATATATTCTCAAAGTGGGCGGTGGGTAAAATAAGCTTGAGAACCTTAAGATCTAGAGAAAAAGGCGGTTCTTGAATGATACAATAGATTGATGAAGTTAGAGGCTTTTCTAAAACTACCGAGGTTTTAGTTGATCGTGGTAAAAATATTCTGGCTTTACCCGTGTATACAGCCTTGCAGGGACCTCGACGCACAAAACTGTAAACATGAAATCAGCACATGATTCTAGCCCCTTAGCGTAGAAATTTTTCGTCAGTTATCAAAAAAATATATGTATAGGAGTTATATTAGTTAGTTAGTAGTTAATAGTTTAGTTAATTAGTTATTAGTTAGTTGTTGTTAGTTTTGTTTTAGTTATATTTTCATAGAAAAGTGCACTACCTAAGTAGGTACGGACTACCTACGCGTTCAAAATGTATGGAAATGCTTTTTTTTTTAAATAACAGACGAAAAGTTTCAACATTGATGGTTCAGAATCATGTATTGAATCCATGGTAACACGTGGCGCGTCGATGTGGGATACCAGAACGTCTGTCTATTTGTAGCTGTTCCAATAGCTCCACGAACAATCCAGATTGTCACAATGCCTTTCAAAATGTAACACCCAGTTCTTCATTTAACCGATAGATCACAAAGATTAAATCATTCACTTTAATTAAACAGTTATTTACAAAGTCAACACTGATAAACAAGTTCATATACTTTAAATAAATACAATTTACATGACAATAGAAAGGGGAGGTACCGTATTCAAAAATTATAGGTATGTGTGCACGTACCTTGCTACAATTGTTTACGCTCAACGTAATGAAAGTTAAACAACTGTAAGAAACTAAGCAGTTTTTTATACTGGTAACTGGTTTTCTTGCCTTCGGAGCTTTGGCACAGGTATTGGGGTCTAAAGTTCGAGAAAACTTGTTCTTCTATTGCGTTTTACTGTAAAAATATTCAGTAGTAGGTATGGGCCGTAAAATGGCAGCAGATCCCTTAATTTACGGGACTTTATACAGTCATCTTCGAACTGATGACCTTGTGAAGGCCGCGGTCAATGTGGCCAGAGGCCTATGTCTAGCAATGGACGTCTTTCGTCTGAAATGGTGATGATGATGGTACCATCGTCGGTGTCTTGGGGGACTAGGTACGACATTTCTGCCTATATTTTTACACAGTACGAGCAAAACAAGTTTGTTAATATGTAGCCTATACAGCTTAACAAACATGTTTTGCTTGTATTCTACTCTCTCTCTGCTTGATAACTCTGAATTTCCAATATCCTTCAAACAACACAAGACATACCTATACAAATATATTCCTAACAGTCTCAACATCAGTGTTGATTCAGATCAAAAGGAGCAAATATATTAAGAGCCTTTCAAGAATTTCATTCGCGAGCGAATAATGTCGGCTTTTGTAAATACGAAGAATTTAATTAAATGATCTTGATTTCGCTGTTCAAAGAATGTTATATGGGGTATTGAGCCTGAATTTTAGGCATACAATAAAATAAACAGACGACCCGCTGAAGGGCGTGCGTGCCGCTCCAGTTGACGACGATATTTGGTTCAGAACAGTTAGAAGGCAGGAGCTGAAATTGGCCAGTAAATTGTGTACGCTATAACTGGCATTATCAGCCTATAATGTTCCCACTGCTGGGACACAGGCTTCCTCTCGCTGAAAGGTAGTGGGCCGTAATCCATCACGCGTACCCAGTACGGGTTGGTAGATACGCCATAGCTAAATGGAAAAAAAATTGCTACTTTCTCATTATAAATAAGTCCTTGTATTGTTCACTTCAGTTAGTTGTGTAACAAAAAACATATATTATACTTATAGGTAAGCAATTTAATGTTAATAATGACTTAAAAAGGCTATTTTAAAGATATTCTTTATCTTTATTAACATCTAACAGATTATAGTCGTGTGCATACCGAAAACGTTGACGTCAATGGAAATCGAAAGTTCAGCCCAAATTGAGCAGCCTGGGTCTATGACCGCTAAGCATGCCAAACTATCCGCGTGATAGAGCATTTATTCACTTATGAATACTGAAGGAATGTTACTTCTTCACATAAGAACAGGATTGGCCTCATGAAACAAGCATAATCAGCCTGTAATGTTCCCACTGCTAGGACACCGACCTCTTTGTAAGAGGGAGTGGGCTGTAATCCACCACGCAAGCCCAGTGCGGGTTGGTGGATGTCACGTCTTCGAATTTTCGGTTCTAGGACATGCTGGTTTTCTCACGATGTGTTCCTTCACCGTTCTAATTGGCCTCAACTGGCTTTTCATGCATCAGCACATTCTCCTCAACCATATATTTATTACAAAGTGAAAACTGCAGTTATATTGATATAACAGAGGATCATGCTAAGCAATTTAAGGTAGTATATAGACTCTTAAACCAAAAGCGAAGCGAAATTATTTATTTGAACGGCTAAAACATCAAAAAATAGCTCTCCTCCTATCCTCTCTTTTATAGCATTGTTAGGATATTATCAGACTATTGATAATACCTACGGGGCGAATCTCTGACGTCAGAGCAAACAGATGTCTATAAAAATAATTGATTCTTCAAGAATGGATAATTTTATTGCTCATTGTAATTTTATTGAGCATAGGACGAATGACGTGTGCGGTAAAGAAAGTTGCCGCTAATGTGTTGGGTAATTTGTAACACCATGCTGATTTGAAATGGGCGGAAGTTTTAATGGCAGATTTTGCCATTGTTTAACTCAGTCCGTATAGGGATCAAAGCGGCCAATCTGCACAAGGATCAGAAGAAAAAACAGATAGGACTAAAATCAGATGGATACATCCGCTGATAATAAAAAATTTCGACATTTGCAAAATTTTCGGGTAATGGAGCGAAAAGGGATGACGTCAACATAACGCCAAAAAGACTAAAGTTACTGACAATTACATGAACAACTGTTTTTCTCTTTACTGTACTTACCTGCCAAAAAGAGTATAAGGGTATCAGCCCTAGTAACAGTCGATCAGACAGAAATTAAAACCTAATAATAACAAGCAGAGGATCAGATCAGAATAAATCATCCTTTTAAAGGGCGTATGGAATACCTTTTCAGCCCAGAACAGAATACCTGTAGTGATTCGAGACAACATCTTCCTGCCCTCATCACATGTTACTTGAAGTCGGCGTAACACAGTCTGGCATTAATGCTGAAATGAACCTTTTTGGCGCAGCCGTGAGGCACACACTATTGTTGTTTGAAACATTATTTTTATTTTGTTAACTTTGTTTTTTGTGTTTCAAGAACTGTGTCCAGATGAACTTTTTTCTTTCACAGTTTTTTTCTTCGATTCTCCCCTGTCAGTAGAGCAGACCCCCTGTTCGGTTCACTGTTCAGAAAGATCGCTTATATATATACAGGATGTCCCAAAAGGTTACGTAGCTGGGAAGGGGGGTGATAGGGGTAGTCACAAGGGTCACCAGAAGAATAAAAAAATAAAAATTCCCTCTGGGTATTTAAAAAAATAAATGGCATTTTTTTTTAACAAAAAATTTTACACCTTGTGGGGCTATTTTGCTAACTGTACCTTTTTTTTTTCTGGTGAATCTTGTGACCACCCTATCCTATCACCCCCCTTCCCAGCTACGTTACCTTTTGGGACATCCGGTATATAAGTTTTCACTTCAAAAACAGCGGTTATTTCAATATAAAGCCCGCCACATTTAGATTTCGCTCAATTCTGAAACAAGCACCCACGACACGAGGCTGCGAGGCTGCGACCTTGGACTCCTGTATTGCAAATTCTAGTTCGAGAAGATATTAATTGAATATTTACGTTTCAAGTTCTGTGAATGGTTTCCAAAATTGGAAGTTGGCAGAGTTTGATTCAAACTTGAGCGTTTCAGAATATTTTCAAAGGGGTTAATTAACTAGAAGTTTCTGGTTGGTTAGGTAGGTATCAACTTTATGATATTTCCGATGTTACTCTTAACGGTATAATTTTATAAAGTAGGTACAGTACATGGAAGCAGTGTTGGCCCCGTGGTTATCAGTCTTGACATACGAGTTGTAATTAGCGAGTTCGAACTCAGACAGGCACTTCACTATGTGTAGGTATTTCATTTCATCACCACTGCTCTCAAAACGGTGGAGAAAAACATGAGGAAAGCTGCATAAATTCGCAGTCATTCAGTGGACCCACGTGCTGGATTACGGCCGACTCTCACAGAGATGAGGGGGCCTAAAAAGGCCACTTTGGAGAGAATCATAAAACAATTCATATCACGCAATTTCATGTGTATGACAGTTTTGTATAGAGATTCGTAAAATGCTCTATGTACACCTCTGCCTAACCCTTCAGGGATATACATATAGGTATGAAACTGTCAAACAGATGAATTGCGTGATATGAATAGTTTTATGATTCTGCCAAAGTGGCCTTTTTAGGCCCCGAGGGCTGTGTCCCAGCAGTGGGAACATTAATGGCTGATTATGTTTTTAAGTACTTTCATGGGTACTAACAGTAAACGGCATGCATATTAATACAATACCAAAAAAGGACAGTACCTAATCTCGGTTGAAATCTTATCGCATTTTTAGTGCACTTACTACCTACTCGTAAAATGCATTTTGAGCGCGATAAGAAAATAGGTACTACCATGTCGAAGAACGCATTCAGCTTATATGCTTATTTAAATTTGTATGATAGGTATCGCGTAATCGTTGGAATCCATATTCAATATTATAAATGCAAAAGTAACACTGTGTATCTGTCCGTCACTTTTTCACGCCGGCCGGTTGAACGAATTTGGAAACAATTTGGCACACGGATCTACCATGACCTAGGTACCTACATAGGATACTTTTTTATCCCGGTAGTGCGACCGACCTTCAAGTGTGCGAAGCCGCGGGCAAAAGCTCAATATAATGTATTTAGTTCAATATTTTCAGCGAATAGGTATCAGAAACGGCCATTGATTTATTAAACGTATGGGAAAGGACGCATCCGTCGCAAACCGGACGCATCTGTCCGCGACAACTGGCTTTGTGGAGCATAGTTTTCTGCTATGAACTTTTATAAATAAAAAAACATAATAATAATATAATATGAGTATTAATGTTTTATATCCTAATATTTAAAAATATAATTAATTTATAAATTAAGTAAAGGTTAGCCTTAATTATAATAATAATTAATATAATAAATGCTGCAAAGCCCTGCTATGCAATTGTTAACTTTGTTGTTAACAAATAATGATGATTTTTGTGTTGTGTAAGTTTAAAATACAAATAAATGTATTGTATTGTATGGTAGGTATGTACCACACAAGTGTTTGTATGTTAACTAGTATCGTAACCTTAGCCACCTTGGTATTCAAATATTTACATATCATAACATTATTCCTGTATTCCCTATAAGGCCATACAGATATTTGCTTTCACCCACATTTTGCTTAATGTCGTTAAATTCCCGTGTACCATGTAATAGGGGAGAGCCTATTGCCATCAACCGGGAACAGATGGAGTTTCTTCTCTGTTCTTTTTCATAGATTTCTACTATGCCTTGTAATGGGCAACTAAATTCATCTTTCTGACTTGACAATTCAAAAATGCCTGTGATTGGTTTATTTTAAATTAGTTGAAGAAATTCGTCTTGGAACTTTTTCACAAACCAAGAGGTTGAGCCCATAGGATTCTACGGTCAGCAGTCACACTTGCAACCATATGAACCATATGACTAGACCAATACGGCAGTCAGTATTATCCCAGGAACATTAACATAGGTAAGGTAGGTAATACGGGATGGTGTCCGCAACTCCACGTCAATGTGCGTATTTTGCGTGCAGTCTTCTCTTGTCATCCATAGGGTAGGGTATAGCTAAATACACAATACAAAGCCAGCAGTATTAATAGTTGTAGTACTCATGACAGCTGCAGTGTTTTTAAGATATCATTATTGTTGTGTATCATATCTATAATGAAGGTACTTGGAAATGTTCTTAACAAATAAGATTTGTACAAATACCTCACAATAACACATTAGTTTAAGGCTACCTAGTGCTTATGCTATCCACGAAATAAAACAGTGCATTACCTAATTCATATTTTATTGAATTTAATCATTATCATGTTACATATCTTTAATTTCTCATGCATGAGGTTACAATCAGATTCGGGCAAGTAACAATGGGACTCTTTTGATATATACTTTCTAAGTTTATCATGGACATCACTAACATCTGTGAAGGAAAACATTTTGAGGAAGCCAGGACTGATAATTTTTAATTTGCCGATGCCTTCTCTGTATGAGATGAGGCCTTTGCCCTGCAGTGGAACAATACTTAATAGGATGGTACTCATGACAGCTGCAGTGTTTAATAAAGTTATGTTTAAGTACCTACATAATTTATTACAACGTAACTAGCTCCATTGTTTCTGTCAACTGATTATGGACTTGTGTGGGATAATAATGATAACTTTAACATGTAATTTGTTTTAGATTTCCGCATGAAAATTATGGTGTAGGTAAGTATAAAAAAAAACGATGCTATTTAGCCTGGTTTTTTTTTTTATTCATATACTTACATATTATAATTTGTATGTTGTGCTTTAGTGGGTCAATTTTGGCTTTTGTTTTGCTTGTAAAGTTGGTCAAAACAAATGATTATTTTTTGCCAATGCCATCATACAAATGCATAGAGAGAGGATATCATGGAATAACTTATGTACCCAAGTAACAACAGTATCTTGCAGAGATACTTTTTAATTTTGACCAGCTTTATTTTTAAATACCTATAGCAGCAATAAATAATGTGCTGTTCTTTTCTAATCGTAAAAAATAGAGATCAGATATTTAATTTATGCATTTTACATTATTATGCAGAACTAGGAAATCTATATAATGTTCTAAAATTTCATTATGTTTTGAGCTTGTTTTAATTCATGATTTTTGTAAGAAAAGTAAAAGAGAAATTGGTTTGTATTACAGTGTTGGCCAAAGTTAGATAACTAAAAACATTTGGTGTTTGCCAAACAGCTGCTAATTTTACAGATTGTAAATATCGGAAAGATCAATATCATCAGTTTATCAGTCAGCTTGCATTTTAAAGACGACATTGTATTATCAAATTAGAGAATTTTACTCACAGAACATCCGCACTTTGTTTCAACTCTTCAGTCTTCAAGATCCGATTGTCGAACAGTTCCGGTCCATTTTTTCTGCATGAGTAATACTTTTCTATACACGCTTTCGTCTTGTCCATGTCCCCGTAACAAGCATTATAAAACAGTACTAATTGTTTATCTGTTAAATCCTTAGGTACATATTTTGATTTATCCAATTTCTGTGTCCAGTAACGTAGCTCGTTTATATCCTCCTGGGAAAATTTATCCATGGCTGCTGTCGCCTCATTATAATCGAACTCTAAATCCACTTGCATGTTTACGCTTTTTTAATCTATTTTTATCGTAAATCGTATACGAATTTGTTTTGTATGTTCAACATACACCCAACCTCGAACGCGATAAATTGACAACTAAAGAAAAATTTAAACAATTAAAATGACAGATCTTAATCAATGTTGCCACTATTCAAAATAAATTTCTACCAAATATGTTCAAACATAGTAGCCTTTTTATCAGGCAAAACTATAAAATAACTAATACATTATTTTAAAAGTGCTCTGTGCTACATTTATACTAATTTTATCTTTTCTTAGCTAAACCAACGTGATTATCGGAACCGTCGCGACTTATTTTGAAAGTCAGGAAAGTAAAATATTTAATAAATGGATTATCAATTTCACACTTTAACTCAGTGTATTGTAAATTAAAAACATGGATTCTGATGCTTCATCGTAAGTTGTACTTTAGAACCACCAATAAAAGTCATTTCTGTGTATACATTTTATGACGTGGTTTCTTTCACAGAGTAACTAACCTTGTGATAATCACCAGAAGGGATCGGTACAAATTATTCTGCAGAACATATTGGAGAACATTGGTTATTTTGATTGTTCCAATTATCTTATTACCGGTTACTTTTATCAGTGATAAAATTGTTAGTACCTAAGTTATATTATTATGAGCACCGAAGGAGTTTTGGAACTACCTTTTAGAAATAAAGTAGGTAGTTTAACTTAAACCACATTTTAATAAAGGTGCTTCGACTGATTATTCTAATAGGTACTGGGTACCTGCTGGTACTCAGCCACTAGATACTTATTTTCCACTTCTGGAATTGAGTTATTAAAACTAATTGCAAAATTAATTGAACAAAGTGGGCCTCCAAGTGGGAACGGTGTTACCAGACTATTTACTAGTAAGTTGTACCGTGTTCATCAGCCTGCATTCTTTTAGTCTTTTAGTCCTTTAGTATAATAGTATCAAAACGCTTGTCAGTACTTAGCACTTCCTTGGACACGATCCTTTATAAAGAGAGACTCTTACAAAGACCAATAAAAGTACTTAAGTATCACGTAATTTATGGCCCAATAGAAAATGAATATTTCTCAGTAGGTAGGTAGTTTTATTTTTCAATATTTCGTAGGCCTACAAGAGTTTTTACGTGTTTCTGCTGATGGTCGTTTACTGGACCTTGGATGTGCACCATCCTGCTGTGTTGGCAGTCATGCCCATTGGCTTCTCGTGCATCATGACCTTCGGGAAGAGTTTTATCAGTGAGGTAATTGAGTAACTACTTATTTTATTACTTACTACCAAAAATCACCGCGACACCGCGACGCGACGCGATCGTGCCATAGATTGTGACATAACATCACATCGCCTACGTGTTTTGTGGTTTAAATAATTAAATAAGTATGTAATAATAAAAAATATAAAGAGTTTGATTTTTTGAAGATGTTATGATAAAAAGACGAAAAGGGTTATGCGATGTGTAGGTACCTATGCCGGATACCTACTTAATAAAAGCCCGGAATATCTCTCATGATGCACTTGCATCCTCGCCCGACTGGTATATAGCGGGGGTGAGAGGTGAGTACTGCACTTCAGAGTCGCCATAAAGTTTGAATCGGGCTATACCTAGATTATTCAGGTTCAGGCCCCAGGTGCTTGTGTGAGGCGCTTAAATGTGGTTCTTCGTGTTTCTTGTGCAATTTACCATTGTAATCCACATACACTTGAGACAGTAGGGCCACTTCATGCTGTATTTTATCATGAAATATGACGGAGCTTTTATTACATTATTTAAGGTAGGTAGGTACCTAGGTACTTATCTTTTCGTCTGTCTGAATAATTAAACCATCAATATGACACGCGGAGACCGTAAAACAATACAGGTAATTTCGAAGCTGTATTATCCGTTTTTATAGGTGTCATAAAATGTCATAAAAAAGTGTTTATATTAGGTACGACATTATTTGATCACCTAAGCTACAGTCACTGACCTCTATTAAACAAGCTTGTATAATACAGGTCAGTGCTTACAGTGCTTAATCGTGTACCTAATCAAAAAAAAATGTTTTTTACGTTGTAGAGTCATCATCATCATCTGCCTAGCCTTTTCCCAACTATGTTGGGGTCGGCTTCTTATTACGTTGTAGAGTATCTACCATAAATAAATGTCTAAGGTTTTACATTTCTATGGTATAATTATATCACCTCTGGTCCATTCTAAAGCTTGAAGTGGCGGGTAGTCTGAGCCACTCTAAGCTACATTTTTCTCCATGCCCTACTCAGCATGCCCATGTCTACCCCGTCTACCAATTGTTTGTGGACGAGAGAGTCTAATACAAGTTACAATACAGCCGATGAATCTTACCCGGTCTGAACATAGGTTCTCAGAACTTTCGCGCATATTCTCTCACTCACCCTCTCTTCATGTCACCGTTGGTTCCTAAAAAAATTAGTTCCTAAAAAAAGAGTTCGGACCGGCCATAACTTGTATTGTTACTTTTACAACAATAAACTCGTCTAACTATGTATGTAACATTTTCAGATGTACATTCGAAATGACGTGCTGGACTGTATCGGAGTGATGATGATCACGATAGCCATAGAGAATTGCAATGTGCACAGAAGGGTCGCTCTCAAAGTCTTACTCGTGTTTGGATGCTCACATTATAGGTAAAGCCTTCATCATCATCATTATCATTTCAGCCGAAAGACGTCCACTGCTGGACATAGACCTCCCCCAAGCACCTCCACTTCGACTGGTTCTGTGCTTACAATTAATAAATTGCAGCTTATTAATTGTTTGATAAGGCAGACCATAAATAAAAAAAAAAATAGAAACAGTGGACAAATTGAAGGATCAGCCAAATAGCCCTGCCTATACCTCCTGAACAAAAATTACTAAGACTACCTTACGGTATTGCTACCATGAATTCAAAACAAAGTTCAAAAACATTTGACATTCTAGCTCAGATGGTGGTTGCTGGATGTTACATCCACCAACTACTGTCTGGGCCCGTGACAAAACTGGGCCCGGCCCGCGTGCTGGATTACAAAGTAGGGACAGCCCGTTCTCTCTTATAGAAAGTAGATAATCTTGGGTCCCAGAATCAACACCCTTGGCAAAGTTCCCACTGATCACCAACCTAAAAATGGTTTCAGATTAAGCTTTCTTCTATTCTTCTCGAGCATGTTCCTATCAATGTGGATATCTAACATCTTGGCATGTGGACTGATGATGCCTGTCGTCAAAGCTATTCTTACTGAACTTGAAAAGGTAAGTAGATAATCTGGTTTTTGAGTCCAGGAGTGGAGACTGCGTATCGACTAGCGTAGATATTGCGAGACGCGCCCCCCCCCCCCCCCCCCCCCAGATGGACCTTAGAAGGCGACAGATTGGACGCGGATGGCGGAGGACAGGGTGTTGTGGGCATTGTGGCACAGGCACAGCCTGGGAGAGGCCTATGTCCAGCAGTGAACTGCGATATTGAATGTTGGCTGAGTTGATTGAATGTTGTTTCGATCTTTCAGCAACATCCTGTGGCAGTCATGAAAATGGCTGATCTTACTTACTTAGTTATTCATTTTAGATGGGAATCGTGGAAATATATCAAACTATTGGAAAGACGCAACAGAAATCTACTCGGCATGAACAAAAGTAAGAATTAAGGTGTTCTTTGGAGTAATTGCGTAACACACTAAATGAAATCAATGAAATCTTTCATTTTGACAGTTCAACAAAACAACATTCATTGCGTTATTTAAGTACGTTGTTGAGTAGACAAATAATTGTTCGAAACTAAGAAGCAATGGATTAGCAATATCTTTCAAAATGATTCAGATTGTGATTGAGAGTGTGTTACGCAAGGGGCGCAAGGGTGCAGAGTGGTGCAGATCACGGGTGAAGATCAATCGAAGGGTCTGCCATTAAAGATAGTTCTCTTCAGTCAATTCAGCACGTGTTAATTTTTTGCTCACTATGACAATGAATTAGTTAGGTATCTTAATAACTTAAATTATAATACAATGCTAATTTTTGCAGTGTGCCAAGGCCGTCAGACTTCACCGTATTTTATTTTCTCGGAATTGCTTATTCGTCATCCATTGGTTAGTGTGACAACTTTTACTTACCAACACCCGGTTTCTGTAAAGCTGATCAACGCAATTTACAGTCCTCTCATAGTTATTTTACCTTTGACAGAAGCATCCCAACAACAATTAATCTTATTTTAACAAGAATAAAGATCAATATGATTTTGACAGACTTGTCATTATCAGTAGCAGTAACCCTACAGCAGTCTTATTTTGTACCTAACTAGAATAAAAATCACTGTCATTTTGAAAGTGATGCAAAATCAGAGGTAAAATAACTGTCAAACGGAAATTCCGATCACAATTATTTTGCTAGACTAGAATGCTACCAGGATATTTTGTGTATTTACGTTGTGTCAACCAATGACGTATTATAGTCAACGTTATTAGCAGATGCGTTGTACATTTAGTATTTTATCTATGCTTCGAAGTAAGGAATCGTTAAGTGGTCATAGTGAATTAGGGCCCTCTGTAGTACCTAGTGCTATAACTATTGTAAAAATCTTACCGTGGAAACATAGGCCGCTTTCCGAATTGGCCAATATCGCTCACAGCACTCAAATCGTCTCACATGCGTTCCATAATGGATATCACGATTATGACAGCTGAGAGCTGTCAACAATTCGGAACACTCGTTAGCGCGCTCACAGTGCTTACTCGGTGTCAAAAAGATATTACAGCAGTATTTCTTCATAAAAACACCACACGTTTCTTCCTTTTCTTTGTTTATGTGGCGACTGTCAGCCAGAAGCACAATTTCGAAAATGCCACGTTATTAAAAAGATATGGTGCAACTCAAAACAAAACACACACTGACACATCCTCATCCTCACACACACACACACTGTCATTTTTGACAGCGCTCACGGTGATATTTGTACGAGGCATGGTCGGCGTTATCGCAAGATGGCGCATGCCATGACGTCATCTATGACGATTCACGGGACATCGTTATCGCGCTCACGCCAATTCGGTACGGGTTTTAGCACGCTCAAATCGATTACATCGATTATGTCCTCAATTCGGAACGCGCCCATAAGTGAAGTGTGTTTGACGTGAGCTGTCAATCCCTAGATCGGCTTGTGTCAGGTAGCATGACAGTTCACTTCAAGCTCACTTCATCAAAATGTTCAAAGTGCGATTCTTACAGAATAGACCGTCTGTTGTGATTGATTGACAGAAATAACAGCCCCTAAAATCACTTGACATGAGATTGGATGATGAAGCTTTTAATCCTAATATAGTTAACTTTGATACTTTGGTACCTAGGCCTTCTAAGAAAATATACTGCCACGTTGGTCTAGAGTGGTAAGCGCTACTGCTGAGCATAAGGTCCTGGGGTACGATTCCCAGGTCGAGCAGTGCGCTTGGGTTTTTCCATCTGTGTGTCTCAGTAGCAGCCCAGAGTGAATTTGTGCCCTGTTGATGGCAAAAAGGCTCGCGGGTATCACATGGGACTTTCATTAATTCTATTCCAGGTGACATGGCGACAATGATGGGAAGCCACACCAATCAAATGTTCAAGATCTACTGTGAAAGGTAAGTTTTGATAATTCCATCTGCCTAGCCTTTTCCCAACTATGTTGTCGGCTTCCAGTCTCACCGGATGTAGCTCAATACCAGTATTTAACATGGAGCGACTGCCTATATCTATCTAACCTCCACAACCCAGTTACAATACGAAATTACGAAGGATTTCGAAAGAAATTCCTAATCTGCAGCTTCATATGTTTGAGAAATTCGTCTGCTCGACAACATAGGTAACGCGATGAATGCTGTTGAATTGTCAAAATGTATGGGCATGGCAGTTGTATGTGGTTATTTTTACAAAATACTACAAAAGTTTCCTCAACATACACCAATTCCATTATTTGCTTTGACAAAAGAGTCTTAGGCTCTTTGTTAGTTACAATCAGTAAATGACGGAATGACCCCTTGCTTGGCACAAAATGTCTTGGAAGGTCGCCATTGTTCTCTAACTACCCACAACCTAGGCACAGATAATATAATACTCTAGTACCTAGGTTACCTATTTAAACATCTTAGAGCTCTATCAGACAAACTGCATTTTGTCGGCGACAGAAGTAACTGCAGCCGTCTTCACTTCCGTCGTCGCGTCGGTGACTGTCGTCGTCACGTAGGAGACTGCAGTCGCCTTAACTTCAAGCGACGCTATTCGTACTGGTAGTCGCCGACGGATGCCAACGGCTGAGTTATCTTAGTCGCCATGGCCGCGGAAAGATGCCGCTAGTCTGTAAGCAGTCTTAACAGCAACCATCGATACAAAAGTAGCATTCTATTATAATGATTACATTCTTGCTAATTGCGGGTGGAATAAAGGTAGGTACACCTCTGCCTTACCGTGTCAGGCAATACAGCCAAGTCAGGCGTGATGTAATGTGTAAAATAATTGTTTGTAAGGATATTCCCCGTCGGACCAAAGATAGAGTTTCCTCACTTCATGCTACTGAATCTCCCAGGAGTGCTGATCATGGAGACACTGTTGTATTTGTGGATGAACTTCATCTTCCTGGGGATGTTCAGGTAAGTTAGAATCAGTACCTACCTATTGGAAAATATTTATTTATTTCTTAAATCGTAGGTACCAGTACTCTGCACACTTGCCGAATAAAAGTGTAAGATCTTGACCGTCACCACAGTTTTATTCACATTCCTCAATTTCTTTGTTTTGCATTTTGTTACTTTCAAACGTTGTTAATTTATTTTATTGTGCATGTAAATACATAATTGATGGTGCTATTGATACAGCGAAAGGAACATCGTTTAGTCCCAACCGAGTGGCCCACGACACCTCTTGATTGTTAGAATAGTTACTACTATCATATTTTAAATAAGAAAAACAAAACACTACATTAAAAGATCATACCCATCCCCTATTCCAGTTTGGATTTGTTTAATCACCAAATAAATAACATTCAGCCTTTAAAAAAGGTTGAACTCATTTTATTTATTACGATGTTAAATAGTGGCTGATTTAGCGGAAAAATAGCATTTAAAAGCCATGTAAACATGAAAAATAAATCAATTAAAAAGAAAACTTTAATGGCATCTTTATGTTTTTTTTACGAAGAAGGGCCACAGTACGTCCCTGTTTGTTGTGCACGAGAAAAAGGTTTTAATGTGAAAAGGTTTTACAAACTTTTATTTATATACAATCACATAAGTAAGTACAAGAGAAGGGAGGAAATATTAATGTTGATGAATGGAGAGAGAGAGAGAGAGGAAGGCCAAAGAAAGGGAGTGAATGATAGCGTGACGAATGACAGGGGAGAATGGAAGAAGACAACGTGTTGCGCCGACCTCAAGTAATAAGGGACAAGAGCAGGAAGATGATGATGGCTATAGACGCGAACACTTAGTTAATTTAAAGTAAAATGTTACAGATCCCGAAGCAACATAGAAATCGGGATGACAGAAGAAGAGGCTCAATACATAGACGCTCTGTTAGCAACGCAGTACCAGCAGCTTGGGAAATTACGGTTCCACGAGTTTGTTAGTACCCACAGCAGTCAAAATAGTCTTGTCATTTGCCACATACAGGCTAAGTCTTAAAAATAGGCTTGATAAGCAGGGTGACGCATAAACATACTGTTTCAAGGAAATTATACGTTCATAGATTTAACAGTTTGTGAATTATTAGGCGGTGATACCTACGATGGATTGGACGCGAATTGAGAGTAAAATCTCAAGGATGCGTCACGTTTAGGCTAATTTCGTTACGTTACATGAGAGAGAAAAAAGATATAACTACTTAACTCTTTTTGGCGCTCACACTAAATCTCTGTTATTCTTTATTTTTAGAAGTTCTATCACGTGTATTGTCAAATTTTTTCCACCCACACCCCGCATTCAATAAATCTCTAGGCAACCCGTGATCATGATGCAAGTGTAGTTCAAAACCGTGTAAGTTTATAAAACAAAAGTTTGACAACATCAGGTGGTGTCCGCTGTTGTGGTGCTAGCTGGTCTGCTGCAGGCTACGATTAGTACTGCGCACATCGACCAGGCCATTGATGGCAGCCCCAAGTTTCACAAGTAAATATATAGATATGCATATAGGCTATTTTCATTTGCTGAATATATTAATAGGTTCATTGAATGTGCCCTAAGGTTGACTGGTAGAAAATGCCTCAGGCATTAAGGCCCCTACTACAGAACCTCACTTAAAACTCAAGCATCACTTAAAACTCAAGCATTACTTAAAACTCGTTTAAAGCCATTTGTTTGGTTGAAACTACGTATATTTAAAAGTAATGCTTGAGTCTTGAGTAAGGTTCCATATTACGGTCCTAAGTCTGCCATTGTACCGTATTTTTATTCTTGTGCGTAAAAAATAAATAATTAATATGCTGAAAAACCAGCAGCCGGCCCTAGGTGATGGTAAAGTGGTCAGCAACATCGCCTAAAGGCATCTTCAATGCCAGAGGAATGACGCAGATGCGTAGCCTGTTGCCATCCCAGTGAGACAAAGCGGAAAGTCTTAGCGTCATCCTTAATTACCTTGCATCGACTAAATGCCGATGCTCCTCCTTGAATTACTTAGCAGTAGGTATATGCAGCTCTGGCTGGAGTTTATTTATTTGCATTTATGATACCTATCCAACAGAAGATATAGATACACATAAATAAATGGTAGTTCGTTTAATTAGAAGATATTCGTAAGTAGATAGTTCTTAGTGGTTTATTTTTCCACCTTGCCTTCTTAAATATTTTCGATCATTTTTCTTAATTCCAGTCACTTCAGAGTTTCATCACCCTGTGTCATGTGTGTGATCATTCTGTTCCTGATGCCTATCAACCTGGATTTCATAAAATATTTCAAGAGACGAACAGGTGAATTTATTGTTAGATATGCAACCCAGACGCAAACAGACGCACGCAGACTATGTAGCTTGGCGCAAAAGTTTGTTACCCATCCACCAGCTGTGTGCCGTGCGCGTGGCATCCAGCCTGATATTTTCCATAGAGTTTCACATTTTTTTTATTTCATGCTTACATTCCAACTATTGCGTGCTCACGTACGCTCGACAGTTTTTTTAGTGGGTTCAATCATCTTCCTATTCTTGTCCCACATCACTTGGAGTCGGCGCAATAGTTATCGTCTTCCATTCTTCCTTGTCACCCGTCACGCTATCATTCACTCCATTTTCTTTCATATCATTCCTCACACAATCCATCCATCTTTTCTTTGGCCTTCCTCTCCCTCTCCATCCAACAACATCTTAAAGTCACGCGTTTCCTCCCTCCTCATTACATGCCTGTACCACTGTCTAAAAATCATATTTATACTGTGCCTGTACCAAGCTAAACGATTTCGTTCCAACAACTTTTCTGTCACTGGCGCCATTTTCATACTTCCCGTTATTGTAGTTTTTTTTGTGGCCTGTATTTTAAGAATTTAGGCATTGAGCAGTTAGAAGAACATTGTGTTTGCCTGGCGAACTTATAATTCTCAGATAGGATTTAGAGTTCTTATCAAGGGGTATCGTACGTATTACCCAGTAACGGTTGTGGAGTCGCTCCATGTAAAATACTGGTATCAATTGTATCTGGTTAGACTGTCTGACCCCAACATAGTTGGGAAAAAGCTAGGCATATGATGAGTATCTAAAGTTCTAGACCCACTGTAGGGAAGGAAACATATACAGATATAGGGTCAAATTAAATTAGCTGGCGAAACTCCGCAGATGCCATGGGTATACAGTTTTCTAATAACAATGATTTACTTAAAAAAAAAAAAAATCTTAACTCATATAAGACTATACCTACATTATAGACATTTGGTCTAAAAGTATTCGTGACGATAGAGATTCAAATGTCATTTTTAGCTAATGTTTTAGTTTAGTAGTCAGAACAGAAGTACCTATTGGTACTTCTACCTGGTGGTAGACATAGCCGGTAGTAATAGTGTCCAGACAGATGATCCACTCATCATCTGCCTAGCCTTTTCCCAACTATGTTGGGGGCGACTGCCTATCTGACCTCCATAACCCAATTACTGGGTAATACGATACCCCTTGGTAAGACTGGTTATCAGACTTTCGGGCTTCTGACTACCCGTAACGACTGTCAAAGATCCACGAATGACAGCCAGGACCAACGGCTTAACGTGCTTTCCGAGGCACGGAGGGTATGTAAAGATGGTCACCCATCCACCGACCAACCGCAGCAAGCGTAGCTTAACCTGATCGATCGACCTGTGCGGCGGTTATTATTTAGCCGCACAGGTCGATCTACCCTACCCTGTGTTTCACACGTTTCACATGAATGTCGCTCGGACATAACAAATAATCAATAACCTATGTTTAGATCGGAACAGCGAGCCCCTGCCGACTACGCAGACCAAATCATGTCTGAGTTGGAACATGGTGCAGCGGGATATTCACTGGAGCATACTCTTAATTATAGGTAAATATAAAGAAATAGCTACCCCCTTCGACATAACGAAGTACCTACCTATTATAGGTACCAGTCAGATAAGTATACCTCCATACTAATAAACGTATTATATCAAATGAATAGTTACGCACACCAATTTCTTTCTTTCAGTCGTCAGCACGGATATCGATGGTCGTCAGTAATTTGACTTTCGAAAGAAGAAAACAAAGCGTTGTGTAACTATACAGGTCTGTAGACGCTATACAACGTTTATTAGTATGGGGGAAAGTATATAATTATACACAGTAATTATACATATTATATCTCACAAAGCGATGTGATCTTTACTAGAGGCACAGATATCTAATTAAGACTCTCTAGTGGTAACCAAAAGTACCTATGCGTGAAGATGAGTAGCGTCAGCCCATAACAAACACACACACACACTTCCGAATTTGCCATTGTCTCGGACGGTACCGAGATCTCCTGCGCTTACACACATTCACATCGTATTTGTACAGTTGGTAACCACAAGTAAAGCGCGCGTCGCTTCGTAAGAAAAAAGTTATGTATTGGCTTGTTATGTTTACCTACCTTCTTAACTGTTGAACTTTACAGGCCGTAAAGGTGTTTCAGGATAAATCCAGCAGACAGACCAAATCTACCTATCTATTACGACATAGATATTAGGACATACATTCTATGTCCTAGGTTCGAACCATAGGTCTCGCAAAGTGTTATGGGTTTATCTCATTACGAAATTCGCGGTAACTGCTCGCGGAATCCGGTGAATGACTGCACAGGGTCACCCCTTCACCCCTCGAAAAATACTATATACACCATTTCACTAACTATCTACCCCTTCTGTTAATGTAGGCCTGAAGGTAAGTAATATTCAATTGATGACCTCGAATTTTCAGCCGGCAGTAGCAGTCTATTCGAGTCCCTCAGAGATTCGAAAATGACCGATGAGTTTGAGGAGTTTCTCCTATACTTCGAAAGCTGGCATGCATCGGCCGTGGTCTTCGTCGTTGTGGTGTTCTGTAAAACCCTCACGGAGTTCGCGTCTAATTTCTGTGTGGTATATGCGCTGTTGCCTAGCATTGCTAAAGTGGTAAGGAGATTCTTGGTAGACATACAACGTGTATCAAAAATGTGTGGTCATATCTAAGGGTGTATCTAGTACCTACCTACAGACCACCAAACTGAACAACTTCCTCCATGGGACCAATGTCCTATACATTTGGGGCGAGTAGGTATTAAACTTTAATTTGTTTGGGACAGCTGATACTTTTTTCGCGATTACGATGTTGGTTTCATGGAGAAAGTTAATGTTTAGTTGGATATAGTCTGTACTCTCTTAAAATATGACCACACATTTTTGATACACGCTGTACAAAACAGTATAATTTATTTCATTATTATATCAACAAATAAAACCATTATTTGCAATATACTTATACTATTATGGCTAGAGAATTAGAGAAAAATCATCTAATTCTAACTCAAAACCGACATAAAATAATGTGATGATAAAGATAAGCCAAGTTATTTACAAGTAGTAGGTAGCCAACTATAGAAGATCAATGATGACTAATACTTTATCCTTTCTACCGAGGTAAATAAATGACAAAAAATAGGTAGGTAGGTACTCTATAATGAAAAATTTAAAAAAAACACTCTGCCAGTTCAGCTTGTTAACTCTGCTAGCTACGTAGGTAGGAATTTTGTGTTTATTCCCAGATCTTTTTCGGAATCCTTCAAAAAGTCCGAGCATAGCATAGGCACGTTACATACCTAAATAACGATTTATTTGTGTTGTTTAGAGTGTGTTCTGCAATATAAACCCACACTACTTGATGATGGCGGCCACACTGGCCAGCTCTCTGCCCTTCCACTTAGTGACTGGAACTCCTGTAAACGCGATGGTCTGCGCTTATGTGCACATCCCGCCTTGGAGAATGGTTAGTTCATAGCTATGTAAGTATAGTTTGGACAAAAAAAAACCCACCACATCGGTCCACACGCCATCCAGTTTGGTCTGTATTTTGCCCCATGCTAGAAGGCATCATTAATCAATATCTAATAAAAAATATCCGTTACAACCAACTAATCTGCATTTTGCCTAAGGCACCAGTCCCAAGGCCGACGAGGAAGCGACTATAGCTTCGATGAATTTCTCGCCCCAGAATATTCAAATCGCTGACTGTTCACACCGCCCGCCGCGCCGGTGAGTACTCGTTTGTCGTGGCGACAAGAGCTATCAAAGAGGGTACTCGGTCAGTGACGTTCACTTGGCGGGCAGAATACTCACTGAGACAAACGAGTCACGCTTGGTACCTCTTGGTACCTACAGCCCGATTAAAGTTTATGGCGGAGCTCTGAAGTGCGCTACTCGCTGCGCAGTACCTTACCGACCGCTCGCCCCCGCTGACACGTGCATTTGATACTGCGCAGTGACTCTCATCATGTTCCGCCATAAAGTTGAATCGGGCTGTACACACGGCTACACATCAAGCTATGCATTTCCAGTTGGAGTTGACCTCGCATTGTAGGTATACCTAAGTTTCTCGTACAATCAGAAGTCAGCTTATACTGGTTATGTATAGCTTTATGTGTAGCCGTGTGTACATACCAACGACTGATCCCTCGTCACCGTCGTCGCGCACTCGCTGCTCGTAGCTCGCCAACTCGTTTTTACCTATTAGTTGCTAGCTCTCGCTTTTCGTTTATCGCCGGTAGTGGAACAGGTGTCTTAAGCTTGGTATTTATTTTATCAACCATCTAGTCCATGTGTGTATCGTGTATGTCACCTATGACCTTTTCACGGCAAACCTTCACACAGTACAAGATATTCCATTCAAGCTGTTTTTCTTGACCCTTCACAGATGTACGCCGGCATCGGTCCGTCAGTGATAGCGATAGTGGTGGTCTGGTTCACAGTGACGGTGTGGTCCACAGCCATATGGACCGACATCACGCTCGACCCGGAGTGGGCAGACGTAAACGTCTTCAAGATATTTAGGAAAAGGAATTAGGTATTAGTAGGTACTGTAATAAAGTAATAAGTAAGTATTGCTTGCATGGTTTTTCTTTACAACTTGACGTAGCAAGGATTATGTTCTTGGTCAAAATAGTTGGATGTTTCGCATTTCGTGTCCGGGCGTAAATATTATACATTGAGCTTTATTCCAAGAGACCTCACAATTCACATTTATGGATCGCATTTGAATCTTGCGTAAGTGTAACGTATTTATCTCTCTCGGATCGTGACCATACTGTATTTTCGGTAACTTTTGGGCACCCTACAGCCTAATCTAAGAGTAGGTATGGATGAAAGCTGCCGACAATCAAGCTGAATGGGCTATGTCCAGCAGTGAATCAATTCAGGAAATAAAGCACGTCCCAAGGTTTTTGACGAATAAAACAAAAACGGTAAATTATTTGCAACATATTATTTATTTAATAACACTCCTTCGATTCACTATTTACAAAATGAGCACATTACGTACATTTATATTTTAGTTTTGCATCGATCGTATGAAACTGAAATCGTTTCTAGGTACGAGAAAAAATCATGGTCAAACTTAAATTTTGTTTTTTTTTTTTTTTTGCAGTAGCATCTTATGTTTTGTCGTATGAATAAAATTGAAGCCTGACAGTTCTAGTATGGAAAAACTGTCTAAAAATCAAAATTGATTATCAGGATAAGATTAATTCTACGTATAAAAAAATATTTATGAAATTCCCCCTTAATGAAAATAAGATTAACATTTGTGACAGTATCAAGGAACACAACCGACTTAAAATTTGGAAAACGGTAATTTTAGATAATTTTAAGAAACATAGAACATGCAGTAAAAAGCGCACTTTAATAGAATTTTGGTACATTGGCATATACTTTTTAAAGTATATACTTTTAAAATTTAACTTTTTAAAGTATATACTTTTAAAATTTAACTTTTTAAAGTATATACTTTTAAAATATCGAAAAAGCTACAGTAGGTAATTATGCTACATAAAATTTTGCATAAACAGTTCACATATGTATATTTTTTTCATAAACAGGCATAATTTGTATATCAAAATTGGACATAATATCATTGTAATTATTAGAATAACATGAACACATCGATTTAAAATCCATTGATAAGATGACCATAGACCATGATCATTATTAAAATTTTAGATTCAAGATAAAAATGTATAAACACGTAGAAAAGAGTGACAATAAAATGGGGAGTATACAGGGTCAAATAAAATTAGCTAGCGAAACTCCGCAGACGTGAATACGTGATATCTAAACACGATAATCGTATCATCAAATCATTTCTTTTTGTTTTATCGTGTTTAGAAATCGGTACCCATCAAGCCTGCGGAGTTTAGCTAGCTAATTTAATTTTACCCTATATCCTACAAAACAAAAATTCTGTTCGTAGTTTATACAAAATTGGGCAATTGTATCGAAATAATTATTTTCAAAGGAGCTCCTTTATGTATGTATGTACGCAATAAACATTCAAAAACACACACACTTTATTAATAATAATTACGACTAATTTGCACTTTTTCACACGCTTATATAAAATGCATCACAATATTATTTGTCTCACAAAAAAAGCACACTTTGTTCTCTATGGACTTAAGGCACCTATTTAAGCTTGATTAACTAAGGAAGCCTTTACATGGAATATTTTACATAGGAAAAGGTCCATAAAAATAAATATTTTTATAAATGAAGACTTCCTGCACACTTTATAGGGTTCATTCTTCAAAGTCCACACACAAAATACGATTCACACACCACACATAATATTTTACAAGGTATTAAAACTAGGAACCCTTACATAGGGATTTTTAAATAAAGATATTTGAAATACACCTTCACATAAACACTTTCTATATAAAATATATTTTTGTTGTTTACACCACACTCGCAAACGCATTTGGTAAACGTTTTATGAGAAATGGCTAATCCGTTTTTACCCGACTACAATGAAGCCTAAAAGGAGGGAGGGGGGTACTTACCTAATAATTGTGGTATAATCTTTGCTGAGATTCTTTATTTCTTGGTAGGTTTACTACTTTTAATAAACTGCACCAACAATTTCGCTTCTCACATTAAATTTTTTTATAGACAAAGATAGAGATTTGAGTTGATTTGATAGAGGTTAGAGATTAATATTTTCAATTGCCGCTTTAACCCTGTCCTTGTCTACCTTTACCATGTGCTAAGCGAAAATAATACTTATAACATTGACATAAAATATACCGTCATATTAAAAACTTTCTCAGACTACATTTCTCATAAAATTCGTTGCAAGTGTGAAAAGCGTAAGTTTATATAAATCCTCACCCACTTTATTCCGTTAAATATATCATTATGTACTAGTGTCATAATAATAATAATAATATATTTAAGCATTATTATTGTCCTAGTAGGCTGGATTGTGTAGGCACTAGGTTTTGGCCATGATTGCGTTAATTAGTTTACAATTGGACATAATATTAAAATGTTAGAGCAAATTTTATGAATTTGCAACGTACATGAACAGGGAAATTTAAAGGATGTGTTTTTTCAAACGGTGATTTAGATAATTTTATCCAAAGGAATAAATAGCCCAGTATTAAATTTCCTTTAAATTGTTATCGTGTCCATGGATTGGTGAACTTTTATCTTCTTATGGGCTCGCCCCCATATTACATGGGACTTACACATAACTGGCGAACTGTGGGTGTACTAAATGAAAGAAAAGTACACCTCTGCGAAACCCTTCTTGAAATACAGTCGTGATGTTATGTTTAGGTGGATCTCATGTTTTCCATCACATAATAATTTATGTCTCTCTCTATCTTTGCTAATTATTTAACATTATGTCCAACTGTATTTGAAATATATATTTTATTTATTATTTATATATTTTGGCAATGTACTAAGTCGGTGGGGCGACTATCATACATATATAAATGCTTTTTTAATATTATTTATCATAAAATGCTTTTATACTGTAGAAAATACGAAAATATTATTTTAATTTATCAATGAATTAATGGCGAAGTTGCGAAATAAAATGGTTTCATTATAAAATGCCCTTTCAAATAAGCACTGTGCCGAATTTCGGGAACCTCGTCAAGATATAAAAAAAAAAAACTAGTAATATGCAATCACCACAGGATTGCTAAAAATGTATAGAAATAAAAACCAATTCAAAATTTCCATTAGACGAATTTTAAGTACGCAAAAATAAGCAAATACTTATCATAAATTCAGACCAAAAATATATAGCGACCTCGCCAATTGTCTATGATTTACAATTATCATTTTGTTGGCAACATTAAATCATAAATACAGTTATTATAGGCCAACCAATTCCCTTTAAAACTAGATTCTCTTGTCACAAAACAAGACATAACAAGAAATATCTTCACACTGAGATTGCATTAAATAAATCTAAGGACTTGCCCTTAGTTTGAAAATGGTACAAAATGGCACATACCTGTACATCTCTCTATCCTTGTAGACATCAAACCAAAGGCTACAATATAGCCTTTATAATCCCTTCACATATTGTTACAAGTTAAATTACCTATATTAAATTGGGTTTAGCTTTTAAAAGGAAGGTAGTTGCATGTGATACTACCCGTATTATTCCTTAGCAATGCGGGTAGTGTACAATTGAAGTTCGAGAGAGTAGACAGAGCGCTGTATGATGTATTGCAGGCTAGAGACACGGTGTTGTTGGCTGATAAGGCTGTGGTGTTGGTGAAGTGGGTCACTGGGGCCAAGAAGGGGAAGATTACTGAGCCCCATGTGGGGTAGGCGCCCCATACGATTAGGGTGGTGATGATTTTCGGGCCTATGCCGCCGACAGCCTGAAAAAAGAAACAAAAGCAGTTCTACTTAGAATCATCTTCTTTTCCTGTCTCACCTTTTACATACTGTATCCACAGGGGATTAGATGCATCTCTCAGACAATGTAAACATGTCCTACTCTTTTCAGGAACTGGGGTGACTTTATCAGTCAGTGGGAGTTATATAAGTTAACCAAGGGCTCATTTGTTCCCTTATCAGCATTTTAATTTTCCTGCTAATAGGATGAGCAAGTGTTCTGCTTTCTTGTAATAATGATAAACCGCTACCACAAATCAGTATGCAAGCATGGTAACCATAGCTGGGCACCGTTAATCAAATAATTAACTTCGTTTAACGTTACATTTCGGAAGATTTAATGGAAGTTAACGTTAATTGTTAACCCGTGATGGAAATTTAATTTTACAAGTCGTTGCATAAGCGAATTACATATTAAAAAAAATTGGAATGGGTTATGGAAGTAGAGGTAGACATGAAAAATAAAAAAGGGTCATTAAAGTTTGTAATAATAATTATTTAGAGATCAAATTCAAATCAAAATAAGCGTTCAAAACGTGTGTCGCAGGGCGGCGCGATCCGCGCGGTGTCCTTTTGGCAAATAGTAGGTACTTCCATATTAATATTATAAATTCGAAAGTAATTCTGTCTGTCTGTCTGTCTGTACGTTACCTTTTCACGCCTAAACCACTAAACGAATTTCTATAAATTTTGGCAGAGAGATAGATTGCATCCCGGGGAAGGACATAAGATAGTTTTTATCGACATACCTTGCGGGCGAAGCCGCGGGCGGAAGCTAGTAATTTATAAATTGACGATTAACGGACTTATGGAAATTGACGGAAGTTCACGAGTCCGTTGACAATTTAACAAGTTAACTCAGAAGTTAATCCGTTAATCGAAATTTTAACTTAGTGTCTACTATGTCATGTATGTCATTATGTCACCTAACTATTTCAAAGCCAGTATCAGAATCTTTCCTTTGTCAGCTTCTACTTATATTCCTTTAAAGACCCTATTACAGAAATGGTTTATTTATGTCAACAAAGTACTCACCATCTTCGAAGTAGGTATATGCGCGACGCCGGCGACGATCGCGTTGGGAGGAGTGCCGACCGGCATGTGGAACGCCATCGAGCACGCCAGTGTGGCGGGAATCATGAGGTAGCGAGGGTCGATGTGCAGTACGCGGGCCTGAAGATACACCAAATTGTTAAAGCTTGGTCATATTATGTACCTATATCAGGTTCAATATGGTTTTACAATAAACGCCAAGACTCATAGCAGTCGCGGTCATAAAAGTTGCGAGTAGGGAGGTAAATATAGGTATTGTCTCGCTCCCACGTTTTATGACGTTGACTGCATCGCATGTTTGTGTTTAGTTGGCATTCTTTTGCGATAACTGCTTTCGATATTATTATCGAGGTTTTAAATCGTCGTCGGTATCGAATGTATAAAAAGGATATGGGTACCTATTTTCAATTCGCAATTTTTTTCTAGTCTAAAGTGGCGAATTGTTCTTTCCTTGAACTCTTACCATATTAGCCAGCACGGGCAGTATAAGATTAGCGATGGCGACATTAGAGGTGAACTCCGTGATGAACTGGGTGACCAGCACCACTACCAACAACACCACGGCGTGGTTCAGACCCTGCAGGCCTTCTAGTGAGGAACCGATCATGGCGGACAGGCCGGTGGCCTTGCTGCCTTCAGCGAGAGCGAAGCCTCCACCTGTTTGAGAATAGATTGATTAGACACATCATCAATTAAAACCATTACAGCTTTTCGTAAGAAAACGGTGATCGGTTAGGCAACAGGCAATAATGGCTGTCTAAAAATGTATAGCATTCGTGAAATAAAATCGTATATCTTTATGTCAAATCATCGTATTCGAGTTTGTTTTTGTTTCTTACTAGCTTCTGCCCGCGACTTCGTCAGCGTCAAATTTCTTGTTTTAACATAAAATATACCCTATGACACTCACAGATAATGTGGCCCTCTATTGGTAAAACAATTTTCAAAATCGGTTCAGTAGATCCAGAGATTACCACCTACAACCTCACAAACTTTACCTCTTTATAATATTAGAATAGAAGAATAGATACCAACTGTTTTACAGGGTAAATAAATGAGTCCTAATGACGTACTGTCCTGTCGTGTTGTCCTGTGGTGATTTAGGATTCGTAGTATCCCAAAGTTATATGATTGTCGTGTTGTACTCACCAAGCAAGAACAGTAGTCCCCAGGGGATCTTTTCTTTGAGTATTCCCCAGGTCACAATGCTAGGTGAAGGCTTCGATGCTCTTAGTTCTTCGTCTGTAAACAATGGAATAAAAAATGTATCTACTAACCCGTCGCATTGTGTAAAATTGCTTAAAAATATCGAGGTGTGAGTAGACGCGAATCCTTTTCTGAATACCAGTCATTTACATGGAGCGACTGTTTATCTGACCTCAACTACCCAGTTTTTTTTTTACTGCTTAATAGCTCAGCTCTTGACTTCAATCTCGCCTGGTGGAAAGCGATGTCCAAAAGATGCCTATTTACTCTTGCTTTGAAACCTGACGGGTTATACGTGGAAGCAAACACGATACCCTTTGGTAAAACCGGTTGTCAACATTTGGGCTTCTGATTAAAAATTAGAAGCATAGACTTTTTATAAAATGAACTACAAAAAAAGTAACTCTTTAGGTACTTACATGATGAAGATGCGGAGAAGAACTTGAGGAAGTCACAGCTCATCGGTAGAATGAACATCAGAATGACAATAAACATTGATGTCACACCATCCTTCACTTTCCTGTGGCAGAGAAAACAATAAGTGTCAAATAAATTAGGTATGTCGATTTAAGTCTGCTTTCATACAACACTATGAACCTATCGACGAAGCGGTTATTTTTATTAGAACATTAGCTCAGAAGCCACAACCCAATGTTGCAACCTTGAGACCGATATCACATCTCCGCTGCGAAACCATAGCAGTGAAACCGCAATAGTTCCGCCATAACTTGTTTGTGTTGTACGACAAGCGAACATGCATCTCTTTCCTACGTGATTTCGCCCGGAAGCCAATTACAGCCCGCTATTTTGACCTAAATTGTATTTTACTAAATTGGAAGCGATGACATTTTGCTCCGATTGCTACAATTCAACTGACTCTCATGATATTCCGCTACATGAATCGCGACATAATGTAGTAATGTTTCTAAGCAGAATTCGTTATGCGGTTTTTTCTAATAATTATTTTTGTAACAGAGGTGTGCTAAGGCCCTGAATGCCAATGAAGAAATAAATTAAAAAATATATTAATTTAATTCTTACTCATAACTTACATGTCAGTGAGTACGTTAGCCCAGCCGGGCATGAATCCAGGGCTACGGAAGATGTACAGGAACACCGCCAGGATGAACAGGAGACCGGAAGCCTATGATCAAACACGTTAAAGTTAATATTGATTTACAGATTCATGGAATAAAGGCTCATTTAAACGAGATTTCTTTTTCGACCGACGACTAGTAGGTAGAACTTGCCAGGCGATTATCGCTCTTGTGTTTACAAGCAAGAAACAGAAACTCGAATAATATTCAACTTTGGAAGGCGAGGCCCACCAGGCCCGATCGACATGTTTGACACTTACTTTTTTTATATTCAAATGTTTTTATTTTTTATAACATAAGTTTCCTTCTACTCCTACGTGACATGGACGCCTTTGGTCAGGAGTGGGACAGTGCAGACTAGCAAAAAAATAAAAAACATAATCCTGTTATCTCCATTATAGCCTGTTGGAAACAAGGGCTTATTTCTCGTACTTCAATGAATTAACTACTACAAATTATTTGTTTCATAAACTCACCCTTTCGTGGAAAGTGATTGGTCCAAGATTCCTGTACTGTTCCTTGATGACCTTCATCGTAGTCATTGATCCCGACGACGCCCTGTTTACTTTCTTAGCGGCTGGGCTGTTTGGTCTGCAGAAATTAACATCATAGATATAAGTTAGTTGACTTCAACAGCGCTCGATTCGCGAAGTCATTGATATTTTTCAGCAAGCTAAGTTTTTCGGATAAGATAGATTTTTTTTTTGACCATTGATACAGAAATAGATGTCAATTTGTCGACTTGTGCGGAAGATATTTTTCATCGGACCAACCCGAAATATAGAAAAAGGAAAAAAAACATTGTGGTTTTTAAGACAAGCTCATATTACTGCCGCATCGGGTCGCTGTGGGCATCGCATTCCAATACAAAAAACCCCTGCCTGTAGTGTGCGATGGTTTGTACAAAATGTACGAGAGATGTAGGAGGATTTTCGCGTTACGGTCTGGCCCTTCCAAATCCTTTACTAGTATGTAATGTCTTTACTGGTATCTAACTTCAAGTCTATGAAGTTTCACTGATCAATTTAATTTGGCCCTGTCACAGAAAATATGAGAGCAGTGGTGGCCCCGACTTTCGAGTTGTAGGTCCTGGGTTCCCACCCAGACAGGCGGTTTACTTTGTGTAAATAATTTAATCACCACTGCTCTCAAAACGGTAAACGAAAACATCGTGAGGAACCGATATGTCCTAGAACCAAAATTTCGAAGACATGTGACATCTACCAACCCGCACTGGGCCCGCGTGGGCCTGTGTCCCAGCAGAGCCAGAGGGAACAGTAAAGGCTAATTATGCTACAGAAAATAAAATACTAGCTTTAGCTCTGTATAGCTCCTTATGACCTCACATAAGTTTGCCCAATAATAAGGTGGTGCATCAATTTTGAGGGTTACATACCTGAACAAGCCCATGAAGGTGACCTGGAGAGCTACCCATACAAGAATCTGCATAATCAGCATGGGGGGCGTACTGTACGCCATGAACCAGAAGAAGTTCACTGAGCTTCCGTATTCTGGGAATTCGCTGGAAGAAAAACATAACATATTTATTTAGGTATTAAGCTTTCCACCAAGTTTTTAGGAGGTGATATTTTATTTTTTAGGGCTGATCTACACACAAACACAGTTTTTTTAAGTTTAGTAACAATGTAAAGTTGGTACAGTCTCAGTATATTTTTTGTTATTTTTACCGAACACACACGCGTATACATTTATTTGCTGATCCTTATTGCTGTACAGCAATTCGTAACTATACCCAACATCTTTAGAGCAGCTGGGAATATTCTACCCGTTTTGCTGTCTTTTAAATATTCTATTCCTTTTTTTGGAAGTCGCAATAAAAATCACGCGATAAAAGACTCATCATCTGCTTAGAAGCCTTAGACTTTTCTCTACTATGTTGGGGTAGGCTTCCAGTCTAACCGGATGCAGCTGAATACCAATATTTTACATGGAGCGATTGCCCATCTGATCTCCACAACCCAGTTACTGGGTAATATGATACCCCTTGGTTTATAAAACTGGTTTTTAGACTTTCGGATTTCTGGGCTTCTGGCTACCCGTAACGACTGTCAAAGATCCACGAATGACAGCCGAGGCCAACGGCTTGAACGTGTTTTCTGAGTCACGGAAGGGTCTCGGCATGTAAAGATGGTCACCCATCCACAGGCCAACCGCGGCAAGCGTAGCTTAACCTGATCGATGGACCTGTGCGGCTGTTATTACTTAAAAACAAGACTCTTATAAAAGACTGAAGTATTAATCAAGAAATTCCAGAATAGAAAGAGATGAAGGGAGAGTATGTAGAAAATTCAACATAACATATTATCATCACGTGTGTAATCCCCAAAGAGTCAAGCAGAAGTGTAAAGTATGTACACCCACATTTCAGCAGTTATGTTAAAGTCGCAAGTAAAAGGACTGGGGCGAGCCTATTATTAAGTAGAAAATTATACTTACGAATCAAAGATCCCTTTGAAGGCGGAGTTGGTAGCAGTTCCGACGAGGGTACCACAGCCTCCCAGGGTGGAAGCGTAGGCTATACTCAAGTAATAGCATACTGTTATGTCACTCGGCATTGGGGCTCTGAAACGCGAAAATTTCATGTTCTTCATAAATTATGAGTTAATTAATGAAATATAGGGAACTAGCTGCGTCCCGCGGTTTCACCCGCATAGGTGTCGATCCCGTGGGAATATCGGGATAAAAAGTAAACTATGTGTTAATCCTGGTTATAAACTATCTGTGTGCAAAATTTCATCCAAATCCGTTTAGCCGTTTGTGCGTAAGGAAGTAACACATATACAAACACACTCACAATCTTTCGCCTTTATAATATTAGTGTGGTACACGTACAGTACCCAGCCGTACACATAACCTGAACCAATAAATTACAGACTCTGCGTTCAACATGGCACGTCGTGTTTTAGAAAAACAAAACGGCTTTTTAAGAGTCCTCTGTTACTCATAAGTATTTCTATTTCACGAAGCGAGGCGCGATTTACTTGTGGTAAGTTTACAAACATGCTGTGAATGTGTGCGTGAAGACGAGTAGCGTCAGCACAAAACACACACTTCCGACTTCGCCATTATCTCGGATGGTACCGAGATCTCCTGTGCTTACACACACATTCACAGCGTATTTGTACACTGGGTGACCACAAATAAAACGCGCGTCGCCTCGAGAGATAAAAATAGTATACCTGTGTGACAAGTCTCTTTCTCAAGCTCAGTGTGTTATATTTACGCCGAGCGCTATACGCTGTAGTTTGAGACAGCATTATCATTCGATTTCTAAATTTTTTGAAATACAATTTAAGTTAGAGTTAACTATAAATCGACTATTTGCGATCCTTTATTTTCATTGATTTAAGGTCATCTTCATTGATTCATTTGTCAAAATTAAATTAGTTTAAAATGTGACTTACTCTTCTTCAACAGCCTTAACGACGGCCTTGGTGTCTTTTCCATTCTCTGCTGGTGGATTCTTCTTCTTGTTTATAAAGACATCACCAAGTCCTTGCTGTAAATTAAATTATAATCTGATTAGGTACTATAGACTCATTAATAATGGACGGAGTTCTTAATAAAAATCAGTCTTTACCAGAGTTAACAAAAAGACACGACTTGACTACGACGGTATTGTTTTTGTTTTAAATTAAGCATTTGATTAGTGCCACTAGTATTTAAATAATGGGGGTGACTACCGAGATGACTACTAATAGAGAAGTATGGAAGAAAAAGATAGACTGCGCCGACCACAAGTAAATTGGGATAAGGCCAAGAGAATGATGGCACTGTTATTTTATAACTAAGATTATTTTAACAATTAAGTATTCGATTTAAAGACTGTTGTCAAATCACGTTAACATTTTTATTTATTTGTTTGTTTTTAAATTGATCCACCAATCACAACAACAAACAGGATGTTTGACAACATAAGTGTTTCTTAGGTGCCCATTTGTAGGTTTAAGTGAAATAAAATATTTTGATTTTTAAAAGATTTATAGAGGCTTGAACAGCCCTTCAAATTACGTGAATGGCTTCACTGAAATTGGTTTCAATACAAGGAATTTATTTGGAATCTATATAAGAAACTGTAATATATTTACCTGTTCTAATACTTCTAAAATGGCCTCAACGATTGGCACCATCATGGTAGTCGCAGCAGCATTCGACACCCACATGGATATGAACATAGTCACGAATGTTAGGCCGAAATTCAGTCTGGAACAGAAAAGAAAGTATTAGGATGTGGAAAAATGTATATTGACTAATTTATAACAAAATGGTTGGGACGGTGGCTGAGGAGTGACTGGAACACATCGGGGTAAGTGCGTATCACACTATCAGTAGCAATGGCTTTCATTTTGACAGTTCAACAACATTCATTGCGTTGTTTACGTTGTTGAGCAGACACATTTCTCGAACATTTGAAGCAATGGATTAGCAAATATCCTTCAAAATGATTCAGATTGTGATTGATAGTGTGTTACGCAATTAGGGCGCATGTTTTATAGCCTACAGATAATAATATTATTACGGATCCAAAAATTTGAGTTGGTAAAGCCATACACTATGAAGGAGAACTGCTTACTGTAAAAAAATATGATGCGTCTGATTACGCCATTAGACTTTTCATAAGCATCGTTCACACCGAACATATTGTCCGCCGCCGACTGTGAGTATAGTGTCACTACACTATACTCACAGTCGGCGGTGGCAACGCACTACGTAATAGTGTATAATCGGTTCGGTGTGAACGAGAAGTTTTATATATGTCGCAACCAACTGGTTTAATTAGACGTTTAGTTAACCGCCTAACTAAACGGCGGCCGTTCAACTAACGGCCTGAATGATATTCAATTATTACAGTTTAGGTTGGAACTGTAAATAACGACGCGTGAGCCGAATTGGTCGCATTAACGGTTGGATTAGAACTGTGATCAACCGCGTACGAGCGGAGAGAGCGAAGCGAGGCGAGCACTACTTCCAAAGGCCAGGCGGTTAACTAAACAGCTAATTTAACCAGTTGGCGGCGAAATATATATGAAAAAGCGAACGCGCGCTCACAGTCAGCGGCCGATAGTACGTTTAGTCTGAACAATGCAATAAGGCTGGAAATTGTTTTAGTACGTCAGTCACGTGCATAGTGTATCACGGACGGTTTACGGCTGCGAGTTCATTTATATGGTGAACATATTGATACGAGGCCATAAGACGTTACCGTCTTACGGCCTCGTATCAATATGCTCACGCAGTCTTACGACTGGAAGCCGAGCCCAAGATAGTTAAAGGGACAAGACTAGGCAGATGATGTTTGGTTGGTACGACCGTAAGAGACCAATGTCCGCCACCGAAGTCGGTATTAAACAATTTCTATTATAATAGAATTACAAACCTTCTATGAGAGCACCCAACAACTTGCACAGTCCACAGGGCAACTCTTTTTGGCAACCTCGAATGCTGTACCCCAGCGGCTATCATCAGACCACCCATAAACATCATGTTCGTCTCCTTCATGTATGCTGCACAGGTCTTGTCTGAGTCTAAGATACCCATGGTCGGGAACAAGACGATTGGCAGCATAGATGTGACGGGTAATGGAAGGAGCTCTAACACCCAGTATATTGCCATTATTAGAACTACATACATGCATCTGTATGCCTGAAAATTGAAAGAAGGTTCATTGATTATTTTGATAGATTTTTACCCTATGAATTAATGTCTTTGTGTTATAAATAAAATAGTGTTGTAGCTGTGATATAGACTATTGTCCTCTCTCTTTTTATTAAACAGAAATTAAATAAAATGACAAGGACAGGTAGTGTTTGTATGAAAAAGGGAGTGTCTAGGTTGCCTTGTGAAGTGATAAGAAGTACTTATTCAATTTGAGTGCCACTTCAAGATTATTATGGTATAATTAAACTTGGCTGGATCAATGGCAGGAAATCACAAATGTTATTTGCAAGCCAATATTGCTTAATTTATTTATTAAGGGTTTCTATAATTAAAAAGATCTTTTTTTTTTCTTGCATCATAGTTTTTTTTTTATTATTTCAAATAATATTTACTGTATTGTCATAGTTACCAACATACAAGGGGAGAGAGAGAGACACAAAAAAATACTCTAATATTTTTTTGTGTCTTTTTATTTTCATTCTACCTCTAAGTATGTTTGTATCCTTTGTCAATTATTTGTACACAATTACTAAATGATAAAACAAGAAAAAAAAGGTACTTACAGGTGCATGGTTCACAATAGGAATAGGCAGCAGTATCAGTGGAGTCAACACCACAATGAGTGCCTTCCAGTATATGGACACAAAGATACTCAATCTCTGCCATAGTGTAGCACTGGAACCAGTCTTTGGGAAGTAATATGTTGTGGAACTGAAACATAATTGAACAAACATAAATAGACTGTGGCATACTCATATACAGCAGTCTGAGTAGGTACATGCATTGAAATGATGAATGAAATGTAAGTGTCGATACACACGAGCTACACGCGTCGGCGACAAAGGCATCTGCACACTAAGGAGTAAAGGCACATGGCATTTTGTAATTTTTGTTTTATTTGGGGTGTAAAAATGCCTTATAATGGCCTACTTCAAATAAATTAAGTATTTGTCTTCGGTTAAAAACATTTTAAAACTGTAAAAAAATAATGGGGTGTAAATAATAATTATTATTATTATGCCATATAAATGCTTGGTATTTTCCATGCTTCTATGAGCTCAACTGTCACTAATGAGGCACAATTACTGTTTCTATTGTTACTGTGAATTTGAAACACCTAGCTGGCAATTTATTTGTAAAGCTTCGGTTGGAGTGTAGCCTTAGGGGCGCTATGGAGCAAGCACTTAGAAAATTTTTCGTGTTTTTTTTTTGCTTTTGATTTTGTTGCAGTATCGGGTTTACCTTGTTTGTAGCAACCATTTAGGTTCTGAGAAGTATGGCCCTACGACGCACCGTTTCCGAGTTATGAGTCTTTTACTTTTTTAATTTTATATAAAACGATTTATATTTCCGAAATGTTAGCTCGGATGAGATTGTTTTCGGGAAAGAAATTGTTGCTCTACTCAAAAGCCATGAGGTCATGTAAAAAAATTAGCAAAAACTTCGTCGTCGTCTTTCAGCTAGAGTATTCTTAGGGGCAGAGGCAGACTTAGTCAAATTAAATTATTTGTCGCTCAAGTGAGCTAGCAAAGCGAGCGAAGGGCACCCCGAGGTTAGGTTAGGTTAGGTTACTTTAAACCCTTTTCACAGAAATAGGGGCCCCGCGAAGTCTTCCCGGTGTCTGTTGGCAACAATTTCTTTCCCGAAAACAATCTCGTCCGAGCTACCATTTCGGAAATATAAATCGTTTTATATAAAAGAAAAAAAAAGAAAAAGGCTCATAACTCGGAAACGGTGCGTCGTAGGGCCATGCTTCTTAGACCATAAATGGTTTCTATGGACAAACTTAATCAGTTGCTGCAATAAAAATTTTAGAATTCCATAAAAAAAAAATCTTCGAAAAATTTACTGTCCCAAAAACTTTTTTTTTTTTTTGTGTTTTCTTTGCTGCTCATAGTGCCCCTAAGCGTATACTCCAACTCCTACACTCCGCCCCTAAGACGACCCACTGACCAAAGCTTCAGAATAAGTGCCTAATTTGTGTTGCAGGATATTTTTATTTTTAAATATTACCATGCTTCCAATCTATTTTTATACTAACATAGAAGTGATGCAACAAGCCAACAACCATACAAAAGCAAACTTTTTTAGCGGAGAATAAGGTAATGTATGGCTTGCTAGGCTATTGAATTTATTTGAAATGTATTTCTTTCTAGGTACAAAGTGACTTCAAAGAATCTGGATACACCTTCTAGGGTTTTGGGTGCTTTAAGCAAATTAACAACTTACCGTTCTTCAGGCACACCGTTTTCTATTACCGGGTTCGACATGGTGATTTATTATGTTTTAAATCTCTTCAAAAATAATATACGTTTAAATAGGTTTCACAATTTCCACATTTTTGGCACCATCTGAAAAAGAAGCCGGAATTTAGCTACTTTAACAACCACAGTCGAGTAAATACTATGATAAATTCTTTGGCAAAGTTAAAATTACCCGCTAAAATTATTACAAATCGTGAAGTAAATATTATTTAATCAACGCGCATTCTTCTCCAATCAAAACCAAATGACAACTAAAAATAAAATGTCGCCGCAATTCGAGACGCTTGTCAGTATTTTACAAGTAAAAAATCGTGGTAGTTTCAGCTAACAACAAAACGTTGCATGTATGTCGTCGGCGTCGTAATCAAAAATGATAGGAAACTTATTTAATTTTTTGAAAAAGTATTATTTAATTGTTGTTTTATTAGTTTAATTTTAAAACTGCTACAATCGTTAGCCCTGACGATTTTAAATGCGCGAAACGTAAACAAACGATTTGCGGCCCGGCCACAACGCAAAGTAGGCAACATTAAGAAAATTAATGTCAATGTCATTGAAACCAAAACAAGATTTGACAATCAAAATATCTTCCACAAAAGCCTGTTTTATTGATTTAATTTATAATAAAAACCTTATAATCAAACTATAATCTATTATTTTGTGTCTTTTTATGTGCTGTTAGTGATATAGTGTCTACAATGACGAAGCACGAGACTAAAGGCGTGGTGGAAGGTATGTACTCTCTTAGCTCAAGTTTATCAAGTCCAAGCTCATCATATTATTGTAATTTATTAGGCCTAAGGTGAATCTATGGATTTAAGGGCCCTTGGCATGTTGTCTAAGTATTATTTACTTTATAGGTACAATTCTTACATATCGGTTCCTATTATAAATTTGAGGTTATAATTCTATGACCAATCTTGATAGTACTCAAAATCTGCAAAAAAATCAGTCGTTATCAATATCAACATAACCTCTTAAATCTGTAATGCGTTATTCTTGAAACGACTTACATTAAATTAAATAATAACTATAAGCGGCTTTTGTTGCGACCATTTTGTGAGACAATTAGTATACATTAACCTTCAGAGTAAAAAGTAACACGCATAAGACAATAGATATATTTTTTTAAGAACATTGGAGTCCCGTATGCATGGCTTTATTTTATTTGTTAATCTCCCCAAACTAATTATGGTAAAATACTGTTCTAATTTGAGCACCCGGATCTGAACTGTTCAGAGGAACTCTACAGCTTTGTAAAGCTTATTCAGGTATATTTAATCAGTAGTTCAAATAGCTTGTTTATAACTATCACATTGCATTTAATTCATAGAAATTCTCTGTTTCTAAAGGTCTTCTGTATTAGGTGTTCTGTATTGTGGGTCTTGTGTTTTGTGGGTATTTGTGTATGCAATATTATAATCAAGCAAAAGGAGTTTGGAAGGGCTGTGGTAGCAGGTGTTCATTCTATAGTTTCTGCCTAGCCCCATGAGAAGGTGTGAGTTTATGTATGTATAATGAAATTGTTGCTATTGTTTACCACAACAACACTGAATAACATCATCCATATTTAGTATCATAAAATAACTGAAAGTAGTAACAAGTAAACAACTTATAATACTATACCTACCTAATTGTGGTGAGAAACCACAAAGTTGTTGGTAAACTGAACAATTTCCTATGAATTCTATACCATCATCAAGTACTTACTCATTTTTCTCTTAAGGTTTTTTAAAATGTTATGGACTTTTTTAACTTTTGCAGCTTAGGTACATATTTGCGTTAATGTCATTATTTGTTGCCATTAAACATTTGACATGACATGAGAGACTCCTATCTAAAGGTGCCTACAGATTTGCAAAATTTTTGACGATCAGCACGTGTTTTCTTTAGTTCTTATCCTCATTGATGAGGGCCGAAGTAGGCAGGTACGTAGTAAAGAACGAAGCACGTGTCAGAAATCGAGAAAATCTGTAGGAACCTTAAAAACATAGTACCTAATTGTAATGAATAAGTGACTTTACTCTCATTCAAAAAAAGCAGTAAGTATATTCTTGTAACAAATTATTTAACTACGTCGTAGGTGCATCGGAGCGATCACGTCTGTGGATCACGTAGGTGTTATAATTTGCCGCCAAAAGCTTTTTATGTCTTCGTTTATTTTCACATTGCCGACTCACTACTGGGACAGCCCTGTGTGTTTAATAAAGTTTCTCATCAGACAAATACCAAAGGAAAAAATATCTTGTGTAACACTTGCAACTGAATGTAAGAGGAATTTATTTTAAACTACCTGTTGCCCGCGACTTTGTCTGCGATCAAGACAAAAGACACGTAGCGCCATCTACTATCATAATAACGATAATTATTGTTGTTTTCCTCGGGAACATTTTTAGGGATAAAAGGTACTTTATGTCCGTTTCTGTACACCTGACAACGTATATGCAAAATTTCAGGATGATCGGTTCAGTGGTTTAGGCGTGAAAAGGTAACAAACAAAGTTACTTTTATAAAATAAATAATAACTAGCAGCGCCCCGCAGTTTCACCATCGCCATCCGTATCTCCGTATTGTTTAGACAACGATTCAAAATATCTTAATTAAATAATCACAATGCTTAGGACTTAGGATATCAATTATGTAGGTTATATGTTTCTACGAAACTTCATCTGATGAAAAACGGACGACGAAAATGAAAGCTTTGATACAATGTAGGTAGGTACTTATGGTCAAAAGAGGAAACTGTCATCATGATCACCACGCTAGCGACAGACGATAAAGTGAGCCCATTTGATTATTGTCAGAAGACAGGAAAAGAATGCTGCTTTTTCCCTCGCAATAAAATATCTGGGAAAAACTCAATACTGTGGAGGCATCTATCTACATAGCCACTAGCGAACTACGCATCACACTTACGTCACGCAAAATCCTGCATTGTGCAAGCAGAGTTTCCCGCGCAACTAGCACATATTATATACAAAGTCCCGACATAAATCGTCGAACAATGACCCATCAGACACAACACCTGTCTGGTCAGAAAATGAGTGAACTTTAAACCCTGTTCCTCATACTCTATAATACCAATCGAATGAATATAATGCAACTATTTCATGCCCTCTTTCTTATTGCTAGACATTCCTCTCGATATCTAAGATATGCATGCCACATTCACACTCCATTCGTGATCAGAATAGCGTCGCAGACTAGGAAGAAACAGTATATTAATTCATTCAGCTGTCATCGTCAACTTTTATTAAGAGAGAAAATGTTTTGCGCCCAATTTCATTTTGTTCTTGACCGTTTAGCATCAGAGCTTAATGCTTTTATTTTAGATGTGGCATTGATCATACTGACATCAAGTCTACGCGGTATCATCTCGTTACAAACTTTCGGTGGGGGAGCACTTGTTGGCAAGCCAACCGAATGCCAAACTGAGGGAAAGTGGTTCCTTACCGCTGACAATTTATCGATGTGCCAACTTTAGATGCAAAATTGAAAGTTGCCTATACCTGGAGCCGGAGCCTTTATTTCTAACATTCTTACCGGAACACAGTAAATCTTATTTGGCGGTAGATATAGTTAGTATAAGCTCTGTATCTAAATAAAGATAATGGATTTGGAACTATTCGAAATACTATCATCCTAATCGTTCATCAATAATTGGTATGTTAGGGCTCTCACTTCTCGTTTTTACTTTTTAGATGCCATTTCTAGGTCGAAATCGTAGTTTTCCTCATTGCATGTTGCGTAAAACAAGTGAAAACTCTTTTTTTAAACATCAGAATCTGACGTAACATGTTTAGCAACAATGATAGAGTCAGTCCGTGGTACGTCTTCCTGTCACGTTAGCCGCAATTTCTTATCAGATCCATAGTTTCCGTCGTTGAGTCCTTTGTTGCGCGTTGCTTTATCTGTTTAAAAATTCCGTTTTAAAATCTAATATAATAAGTTATGCGCGCTGCCATAGAAATCGGTTCAGCAATATTTTAAATTATTGTACACTTTTCTTGTATGTGTCTTGTGTATTCAGCACAATAGGGGGTTGTTTTTGAGGATATCTGTCAACGTCGCTAATTTTAGAATCTAACATAATATGCATGAGAGGTTTAAAATACGACATCATTTGTTGTGAGCCAGAAGCTACCCAACCGAAACATCTTCACCATTTGTTGACAAAAATCAAAATATTTGTAATCATAAAATAAAACGACATTGAAATGAATATTATGTTACATTAGAAAATCTTCCGCGTTTTCGTAATCTGCATAAAAAAGTAACTATTTCGAGTCGTTCGCGTTTTCAAACGCGTGATTTCGTATGACGACAAACTAATGTGTGTTCTCTTCTCACGTTTTTATTATTACCTATATTGTAAAAGTTCAGCATATGTAGGTACGACATTGCTTCACTTTCAGACTTTAAAGTTATACCGGATGATTTTTTTTACAGAATGTTCTACCCATGAATATGAACAACTTTCAATAGGGGACCAACTCTGAAATCACGAAACAAAATCTGCTGTTTCATACATTTTGGTCTAGTAGGTATTGAACTTTTTTTTTTGTATTAATCAGCAGATTTTTTTTTTTGTGATTTCAGAGTTGGTCCCATAATGAAAGTTGTTCATATTCATGGGTAGAACATTCTGTAAATATTTCGAGACGGTAAAAAAATCATTCAGTATAAATATAGATTTAATTGCGAATTTTAAAATACTCTATGTGGAATTGTGCAAAAATGGCAATACGCTTTTCACGGCACAATATACAGCGTGACGTCGACGCGCAAACTGAAACCACGAATTCAGCACAATGATTCTAGACTATGCGTACGTAAACTATAGATACAGCGTAGACATTTTGACCGCGTAGGTAATGCAGTTTTCTATGATACAGCAATTGTTTTTATAACCGACGAAACTTGGACGCGTTCGAAAGGGTTACCGCCCCGGAACATAAAGGGCTAAGGAAGGAACACGGATGGGTTTTTGTCAGTAAGAGTCTGACACTCCCTTGCGCTCCACCCAGAGTGGGAGGGGTCATTTGATGATTTGCCATCCTAAAAAAAAAGGGGTAGGGGTGTTCAGAATCATATACTGAATCCATGGTAATAACGGGTTGCGCGTTGATGTCCCTGCTACGCTGTAGTTAAACCAAGCAAAAGCAACTGCACCCTAATTGCGTACCACTCTATCAATCTCAATCTGAATCATTTTGAAGGATATTGCTAATCCATTGCTTCATATGTTCGAAAAATGTGTCTGCTCAACAACGTAAATAACGCAATGAATGTTGTGCAACTGTCAAAATGAAACCCATTGCTACTGGAGTGTGTTACGCGATTACCTTGCTGGTTTTACTCTGTATAGATAGATGGATATGATGCCAAAAGTAGCCAAAAAATATCAATAATGATAATAAACAAGCTCCTGAAATGAACAGTTTATCTATTTTAATGGCTTCATTAAGTTTCATAAAAGTAGTTTTCAACTTGATGATTATGATTGAATAGAAAATGTCTATATTTCTGACAGCTAACTAATACCTCTATCTATAGGATCAGCTGATTCAAAGTCCAGGGTTAATCGTAGACGCCTACACGTTAAGAATTCACGTTGCTCTGTGACACGGGAGGCGTGCCTTTTACGTCAAACCGGCTGTTTTTCTGATCTGAAATGATTTTTTTTATTCTGTAAAAAGGATATCGGAATCAGTTTTACACGAAATGTTAAATACACTAAAAATAAGCTAGATGGAGTCTACATTTCCTATCTGACTACCCCTGAGAAGAAATGGCGTAACAAACTAAGGGGTCACCGACCTGGGTACGAACCCCGGAATTTATGCTCATTCATTCATGTAGCTCTGGGCTGTTTAACAGCCCAGTGCTACATGAGGAGACCCTAATAGGGTCTCCCCACATTTATCGACGCGGAATCGGCTAACACCGGCACCTGTCAAAAAAGCCTTTATGTCTACGTAATAAGGGTATTACTAATACCATTCGCATCGACTCGGCTCGGACGACGCGTCGCGACGCCGGCCGACGGCGAAACGAGACGTTTGTGGAGGTGTGGTGATACGCACTCCGCGTCGATAAATGTGGGGAGTCTGGGGAGACCCTTACTGAGTAATACCTACCTAATGGAAAAACCCACTTTCACAAATGTGTTGATATTATAACGTTATGAGAGTCTCAAGTTGCCGCAGCACGCACGGGCTTTGCAACGTGTCACCTACAAATTAACTCGATGTTTGCAACCCATCAAGTTGTTCCCACCAACATTATATCCTCAGATCAGCATTCTAATTGCGCAACACACTATCAATCCCAATCTGAATAATTTTGAAGGGTTTTGCTAATCCATTGCTTCATATGTTTGAAAAATGTGTCTGCTCAACAACGTAAACAACGCAACGAATGTTGTTGAACTGTCAAAATACAATGCAATGTAGCAATGGGTTTCCCATTGCTACTGCTAGTGTGTTACGGAAGTACCCCACTGCTCCTTTAGTTCTGAGTAGAGCTACCTGATTACTGACAAACGCTTGCACTGACTGGACAGTGGACATGTCCACTCAAATCTGTGTGGTTATTTCCGTAAAAGACCATTTCAGACACTAATCTTCATGTTCCTTACATGATCTGACCAAGATAATGTCTATTTCTATTCTCAGTATCACCCCGGAGTCTGGATTTGTGCTCGGTTGACGGCAATAGACTCGCCCCCTATTACAGAACTTTAAACATAACTGGCGTAATTTAGTTGTGCTTTAAGTTCACCTCTGCCGAAAGATGTGATGTCAATGCTATTTTATTACTTTTTTTTTTTCTAAAATTATTTTCAGTAGCCTGTACAGACGCCAGCATATCAAGCTACTACAATCTGTCAAATTTCTTTAATAGATTTTCAACTTTATCGCTACAGCATTAGGTTCAAGGTTGATTCGGAAAATTTTAGTTTCGGGTAGCTTGATGTGCTATCGTCTGTATAACAAAGAACTAACTAAACAGATACCTAATGATAATATAGGTATTCTACAACATAAACGGCGTATCGTCATAAAAAGTTTTTAAAGTACTTAGTGATTAGTAATGCCATTACTTTCAAATTGTTGACATTTAAACCCATTGTGAATTTGAAAATAGCCATTGTAGTCTCGAAACTGCGATTTAGTAGAGTAATTTTTCAGGAATTCAATTACGTCAGCGGGGTAATTGCGTAACATACTAACAGTAGGAATGGCTTTCATTTTGACAGTAAAATTTTTTTTTTTGTATTATTTACGTTATTGAGCAGACAAATTTTTCGAACATAAAATTTGGAGCAATGGATTAGCAATATACTTTAAAATGAATCAGATTGTGATTAATTAGTATGGTACTTATGCAATTAGGGTGCTACTGGTTTAAAACCTTTGAACTAGTTCTTAGCATAACCCTGTGAGGCTGTGACCAAAGTCGAGTTGACATCAATCTAAAACCTATATGACTATGACTGTACAACGATACACCTTAATTGACTGATCTTTCTGTCTGTGTAATTACCACTATCATTGTTGATCATCTAATCGATTCCGCAACTTTTAAAACTCCTGCGCAACAAGATCGTAACGTCAAACAGTGTATATCGATCAATTGCACTGTCAATTGTACGTTATAATGACTTAAACGGCGTAGAACTTGATACGCAAACAACTAGTAATTGTAGGAAGTTGTGAAGGACATTTTTTTATAGGCCTAGTCTTTTAATGCGTTAGAATGAAGACTAAGAAAACTAATTAAATTCACTAATTAACAAAAAATAATTAACACTTAAGATGAGGCTTGCAGATTTTCATTACTGTTTTTATTGCTTCATCTTCATCCTACTATCCTACTCATATTATAAATGTGAAAGTTTGTAAAGATATTTGGATGTTTGTTACTCAATCACGCAAAAACTACTGCACGGATTTGGATGAAATAATAGCCAGGATTAACACATAGGATACTTTTTATCCTGATAATCCCACGGGATCGAAACTAACGCGGGTGAAACCCCGGGGCGCTGCTAGTACATAATATAAATTAAAGTCGCTTTTCGTGTCTGTATGTTTGACCGCGTTGTTCTTTAAAACTACGCAACGGGTTTTGATGAGGATTTCTCCATCATTTAGAGTATGCTTTGTGTATTTATGACACATTAATTATAAAACTTATTTATTTATTTTCTGGAGCCCTAACCACCAGTAGCTTGGACCCTGCTCCCGACGCCGGCCGACTACTATATTTTATATTTTAAAATGTATTTTTTATAAAAGTATTTAAAAGTGTATTTAATAAGTAAGTAAATAAACGAAAAAAAAATCTTATTCATAATGAAGAAATCTCGGTGTCATGTGAAGTCGTAAAAACCGTGCAAGCAGAAGCGAGACGCTAGTCTAGCTATAAAGAAAGATATAAGTAGTCTTCTGATTAATTAAAGAACAAGCAATCTTAAAGCCAAGCCAATAAATTTCCTACCTTCTTTATAAAACTGCGATCTAACCCTCAAGTCTCTTAAGATTTACTGGATAGCTATAGTGGCAAAGACAGTACCTTCGCAAGGTCAAGACCAGAGACAAGGTTGAGGTTGAGGCCGACTTGTGGCTGTCTACGGCCGATATCTGTTTACCGATTATCAATCTTGTATACATAATTAAATAGGTTTTATATACTTTTCTGTAATCATAAATCTCTCCATATGAGGTTACAGGTTCATTATTGCTGCGAAGATGTTGAGTATTTTGTAGTAATATTTTGTAGTTTCGTTGAAATAGGTACGAGTTGTATCAAGTGCTGGGTTTCTAAATTGAGATTTATTGTCGCGAGCGTCATCTTCAGTACCTAATGCCCAAGTTGAGTTTGACTCAAGTTCTCTACTTGATATTCTCGATTCTGAGAAACTGCGGCGTAATTGCATAACACTAACAATAGCAATGGCTTTCAATTTGACAGTTCAACAACTTTCATTGTGTTATTTATGTTATTGAGCAGGCAAATTTTTCGAACAAAATTATGAAGCAATGGATTAGCAGTATCCTTTAAAATGGTTCAGATTCTGATTGGAAGTGGTGGTCGTCGTCACGCAATTAGGGTGCTGGTCGTTGTTTCATAACGCTAGTTTTCAGAGGTGAAGTCCATTCCCATCCACTTATTCTACTGATAGATTAAACACACTTAAATCGTAGTGTCATTTGTACAAATAATCAAATATTCACACCAATGACGTAAGTGTTAGTACGATCATTGCATACCTATATTCGGTTTTCGGCGCCCATGTAGAGGCGTTAATTAAAATGGCCTTTTTCCTCATAAATATGGTTTTGTCACGTTTTTTGTTTGTTATATGTGTAAATAAAGATATTTGAAATGAAATGACTAAAAACAAATAATATTTTATCTGTTCCATACCTACACCAACAAATAATTTTTCTCAAACATGCTTGGAAATTTGAGCATAATTTTGACAACCTTCTTCGAGATAAACCGAAATTGCTGTAGGTACCGGTCAAATACATGCGAGCAATAGCAGCAATAGCAGCGCAAATAGCAGCGACCGGCAAAAGTTGTATGAAAATCCATATCTGTCATTACATAGTAAACTCTAAAAATGGAAAGATCTTTTACTCCGATACATGGCAACCAAGGAGGCAATCTATCAAAGGTTTTATTTCAATTTCGAACTGGCTTGCAAATAGAAAGCTGTTTATTGAAAAAAAAAAAAACAAATGAACACTTTTTAATATCTTTTTGTATGCACGTGTTTCTGTGACAAATAACCCTATTTTTCTTTCTTCTTTCACTTTAACGTGGGAAAAATTATTGTTGTTCGTTGTTCGTCATTGATTTTGAAAAGTAATTGTAGGAATTTTAATTTCCGCGCATTATTTGAGAAAAGTACTATACAAGCCTTGGCCACAACTAGGCATTGATAGACTTACGTATGTGTGTCTCGACTTCGCCTCGGCCCACATTTATACGTTCGTCCATCAATGCCTCTTTTGCTGGCCGCTGCAGTAATATACTATAACCTAATCTTTGCACTTACTGACTGAGGTCGTCTACCTTAGCTATTGCTTGTAACAAGTAGATAACTGTGTTTGAACTAATTACTCATACATAAACACAAATATTGCTATTGAATGTGACCTAAATATCAATAACAGAAGGAACAGTACAGTACCCCATAGTACTGTACGAGATAAGAACAGAAACGTCCTCGAGCATTCAAGTACTCATATATCATATATTATGTAGTAGGCCGCAACCTCAATGGTAACAAAACGAGCGGGGTAATTGCGTAACACAACTATCTGTTACCAGTAGCAATGGTTTTAATTTTGAAAATTCAACAACATTCATTGCGTTATTTACGTTGTTGAGCAGACAAATTTTTCAAACATATGAAGCAATGGATTAGCAATATACTTCTAAATTATTCAGATTGAGATTGAAAGTCCGTTACACAAGGGTGCAGTATTTAAAGCGGGCTTCTTATACTATTGAAACTCCGTAGGCCAGCTCTTGGTCAGCTCAACGACTAACCGATACTACCACTGGTCGACTGTACTGCCCTAAACCGCCAGGGTAGCCCGCGAAATAAAAATTTTTTTACGTTTTTTTTTTCAATTTGTAGGTCAGTGTCAGGTTATATGTTGATCAAAATATGATTCGCAACTGTAATTTTATTTCGGGGGCTACCGTGGCGCTTCCCCCTTATAGGGTGCTACACAAATGATTCGGCTGCAGGGCGGCAAAATTTTATGTATATTTTCCCGCCCGGTTGTCCCGAATCATGCCGATTGCCGACCCGAACATGTGTAACACGCCTTACGAAGGATATAAATAATGGAGTTTCAGCAAAAGTTAGTTTTTAAGGAAACCAGGAAAACGTGCCATCAACAAAAATTCTTGCGTAAAGAATGCGGCAAGAGCCACCAATCTCTCTTTATAAATACTACTGGCAGAGGTTTAGTACTAAATCGGTTGCTGTTTGGTAGAGAGGCCCGAAATAACCCGACAAAATCAAGGTTCACACGTGATATAGGCGTGGAAATCTGAATGCATCACGTTTTAATTTAGCATCCGCATCTGAACAGATAGCTTTCGCTTATCACTATGCACTTCTAATAATCTTGGAAGGAATATGTTCTATTTTAAAAGAGGACGCTTCAATTTGAGTTATTGGCAGGCTGATATTCCATTACTGTTAAATAAAATTATCGGACCCCTCTATTCAGAGTCTGGAAAAATATTTATTATTGCAAACCAGCGGGGTAATTGCGTATCACACTATCAGTAGAATGGTTTTCGTTTTAACAGTTCAACAACATTCATTGCGTTATTTACGTTGTCGAACAGAGAAATTTTTCGAAAATATGAAGCAATTGATTAGTAATATCCTTCAAAATGATTCAGCCTGAGATGTACAGTGTGGTTAAAACAAAGGTCTAGGTAAGTACCTATATGTGGAATGGAAGAACAGTTATAGCTTTATCGACCAATCCGACATCTTGTCTGCTACAATTTCATTACTGCCAGTAGGTAGCCATGTCAATGCGCATTGTATCCAAACAGTACAGTATGCTTTGTAAATGCCAAACGTTCTGCAGAATTGAGTATCACCTGTCTCTATTGTATCAAGTATCTTGTCCTACCATGTTCAGCATAATAAACTTAATTCAATTTACCAGTAACAACTGGTTAAAAACCGGTTTTATCTACGCTTCATCTGGTATTAAATAAATAACATTGGGTTTTTTTAATGCCAATAATAAAATATCAATAAACTCGGTAACCTATGAATTGTAATAATCAGCACTTTGTTCGAAGGCGTCGGTTTACGATAAACTCTAAAATGTATTGTTTAAATTCAGTTTTATTTTTAAACTTTTAATCTGCTTTGTTAAGTTCTCGTCATGCTAATCTATAGTACGGAATTACGAACATAATATAATAACAACTTTTTGACATAATATGCCCGAAAGTGTAGACCCAAAACCCAACACAAATCAAGAACATACAACCCATCTAAATCAGTTCAGTTTCATGTATGACGAAGGAAAATTAGAGGTCACGAAAATCCGGTACCGTACTTAATGGAAATTTACAATGTGTTTTAAAAAATCGTTAGATTTATTTTCATCACGCACTTGAACGTGAAAGAAAACATCACGAGGAAATCTCGCTAGTTTAATAATAAACGCGAAATAATACTAGAAACAGAGACTGATAACCTTGGAATAATTGACGTAACTTGGGATAAAATAGCATACCATTCTGTTCCTAATCCCAAAGGAAATAATGGTGAAAGTGATGATGATAATGGAGACCTTAATGATTCACATGAAACGTCACCAATTTCCAAGGTGACAAGGGTATATTGCACTTCAGCTGGCAGAGTTCCAAGTGGAACTACAACTGAGAATTTTGTAATAGAAATCTCAGATTACGCTATCCATGATCTTATTAAAAATAAGTCTGCTATACGAGGGGGCGTTCAATGTATTCTAGGTATCGGCATGAAAAAAGACGTAAATTCAATTAAAATAGTTTTTATTTTTCAATGTAATCCCCCATTACCCCAATGTATTTATTACATCTCGAAATTAACTTTTCAATACCCTGTAAAAACTAACTTTCCTCTTTCTCTGAAAAATGCCCATTTATTGCCGCCTTGAACTCTTCATCATTAGAAAATCGTTTCTTAAACCACTTTTGAACCGTAGATAACGAAGGTGCAGAATCTTGGTAAACAGCCACCATCTCTTCGTGAATAGTTTTTTGACTTTTTCCTTGTTTGGTAAGGAATTTTATAACAGCGCGGTGCTCGATTTTCTTTAACATTGTCACGTTAGCCATTCCAGTTGTCGTTGACTAAGGATAACTAGCAAACTAATGATCACAACTATATAAAATTTTACCTTTATACCCTTAGAGAATGTCATTAATTAATTAATTAATCAAATTACCCACATCATTAGTAAATCACCCTGATACCGAGAATATATTGAACGCGAGGGGCGTTCTTTGTGAAATTCGTACTGCATGAGTGAATGCATCTAGCTTTCTGTTGCTAGGAGGAATGTTGGGTAAAGAAGTTAATTTAACTTAGAAAAGACTAGAAACGTAGTTAAACCAGACAGTTTCCAGATTACATAATCCAAATAAACAAACATTATAGTTTATAACCGTATGGACAATATTTGTGGCGTGCAAACAGTAGTTATCGTCAGACTTGCATTTTCCTGTACAATACTTAAATTGTTACTAGGTTTTACTCCGTATATTGTAATGGCGTCATTTTTATCACCGTCATCGTGAATGACCTCAGTATCCTTTATAGAGGTTTCGTGTTTTTTTATTATTTAATATAAATGAGAAGACATTGTCATGATTTTCATGAAGATTTTGAGGTTGAAATGTTATAGCTGTTAATAGAGTACTTCAACTAGGTATATTATGCCAAAGGGTAATAGAAAGTACATATATCTTACAACTACTACACTATCTGTATTGAGATAGTTTTACGACATTGTCACAAATATTGCCCCATGTAGTTAGTCATTGTCTTAAAAAAGCCGTTATCACCAAAATCACATCAAATCAGTCAAAATAACAAGACAATCAACTGAATTCTACTATCTTATCTATCATCAGATCTTCTTCCTTATCGTAAACATGACGTCAGGGCGTCTGCAACGCAATTCAGGCATAATGTGTCAAGGGCAAATGACTTGAATCACTTCGATGGCTAGATGACTTGCGTATTTTCTCCGAGAAAAGATAATTATTTTCGCTGTGTGAAAAATTCAAAGCTATTTTCCGTCACTTCTAGGTCATCCTCTTTCTTCTTTTCAATGCCAACAAATCACAATGGAAATATATCACCATGGAAATCTCCTGTGTGTTCCACTGGGATCACAAATCCGTTTCCAGGAATCTTGGTTTTCCTTCCTTTCGAAATCTATGAGGAAGCCTACGTATACCTACCATAAGAAGTTTTTGTCTTGAGTTCTGATAAGGATACAAGTCATTTGATGTCCCGTTCCTGAAATACAATAATACACGAAGACGCAACACGAGTACTCATAATCGGTTTTAGGTCACGCCGAAACACTCCTCCATCGCCATCGTCACGTAGGTGCAGCCGGTGCTTACTGCGCTCTGATTGGTCAAATAAAATGTGTGGCGATATGGTGTGGCGTCGTTTGATTACATTCGTACTGGCACGATACGCGTACGAATCTTGCGTTTGTTTAATATTAATTAGGATTTGTGTAGAATTAATAAGGATATAGTATATTATCGTGCCTTGGTGATGACTAAGCATTTCAAATAACAAAAGAAATATAATTTGAAATCCATCCATACTAATATTATAAATGCGAAAGTGTGTCTATCGTTCTGTTACCTCTTCACGCTTAAGCTGCTGAACCGAGTTAGATGAAATTTGGTACCTATAGAGATAGTTTGAGTCCCGGGAAAGGACACAGGATAATTTTTATTCCGATATTCCCACGGCATCGACACTTATGCGGGTGAAACTGCGGGGCTCTGCTAGTAAAAAATATAGATTCGAAAGTAACTCTGTCCTTAGTAGTATGTTATCTTTTAACGCCTAAACCACTGAACGGATTTCGATAAAATTTGGCAAAGAGATAGAGGGAAGGACATAGCGCATGCTAATTTAATACTAACTTAACTAAAAACAGACGATTTTTGGGAAAGCGCAAAGAAGATCTCGCTATTAGGACTTATCCTACTTGTTGACGCATTAAATTAAAACTGATTGGATTAGATTATGCTTGAATTTTGAACCTATGATTAACTATTGATGAGATCTGAGTAAAAAAAAACACGGAAATAATTCTGACCTATCTACTAATGGGTCACTGTTCCATTAAGCATGCGATAGGTTACTTTTTGTTCTGTCATCGAAAACGATTGTAAACATATGTTTACACTCGTTAATTTACTATTACTAATAGATGATCGCATTATAATTTGAATTTGCTTTTACAATGAAATGCAGAATATGTTTAGCTTTAATCGTTGCAATAATTATGTATACACATTTAATCCAGCAATGTCGTGTTTCAAATTCTGGTGTTGTTTCTTCGTACGGTTTCCCAAATTAGGACTGGAATTTATTATTAAGTTGTAAATAAAATAGTTACGAAGCCTCTGTATGCATTTATGTAATGGTTATCTAATTCTATGATATTGGCTAAGTGCAAAAGACCTATTTGCTCAACTAAGCTATAAATGTTTAATGCGATCATCTGTAAGTAGTAAATTATCAAAACAATAGCGTATAACATTACAATAAGATGTCACGTCCAAACAAAACTATCTGACGACGCACAGTGGAACGAATGTATGGGAGCGGTTGGACGTAGACATGTCCGAAAAAAAAGAGTAAAATTATGCCAAACTAATGATGCCATCTTATTCGATTACTTAATGCCTTCATAACTTGTGGTGATGAATTTCTTCATAACTCCCATATTTCGGGAGTAATTTGAGAAAATGTGAAATTTTACTATGAAAATGAGTGTATCGAGCTCTCTCCCTCCTGATTCCGGGCTTGTTTCAAGTAGCGGTCTCTAATATCATAATGCTAATACTAAGAGCTATATTTAATACTAAGACACATAGTGCGCCAAATGTGCACTTTCTGGGATAAAGAGTGATGTTTATTTTATAACACAATTTTTTTATTTTTTGTTTATTTTGTTGATTAAAACCGTTTTTCTAAAGGTTTACCTTATTACAATAACATTTCTGAGCAGCCAATTAGAGAAGATATAAGCTAATTAGGATATATAATTAGGGACTTAAGGTTTACATATAAAACTGATGCACTAATGATTACTGATAAGAACATTGCTATTATTTAATTACTAAATGGCTCTTAATACACTAATTTAGCATGCATCATTTACTAATTATCACAATAACTAATTACCTTGCAATATTTAACAAAGGATACCTGGGATACCTGGATTTTATATAAATAGGTCACTATTAGTAACTTTAAAATCAGTGTTGATTTACACCTCGTTGTATCCAAGCTAATCTCGCAATGTATTTTCCAAATTTTAATACAAATCTTGATATTCACGTTGCTTTATGCGCACGCGCACATAAAGATTTACGCGACTTTAACTATTTGTTCAGTGTTTTAAAAGATAACAGTTGTGTTCAGTTATGTGAAAGTGCTGAAACAAGTTTAAAAGACTGGTGTCGTCGATTTTGCTACCGCATTTATGCAAAATGGACACAGTCTGGAAGAAGCACAGATAAGTTTCGGAAGAAACATGAGATTTGGCTACAGGCTGCAATTCAATGGCCGGAATTACAGAATGAAAATATGGAACCTTCTACAGAAAATATAAGTGACGTCATCGAGCCCATAATTTCTCCTGCTAAATCTGATGCTTCAACTTGTACACATCCTAGTCCTCGTAAATCTTTTGAGGACCTTAGTAACCGGCAAAAAAGAAGACGCACTGAATATAGTCTTTCATGCAGCAGTAGCAGCGCTGAAATTATGTTTTCGGCCGAAAGGGCGCTTCAAAAGGCAGGACAAAGCGATACAGCTTATGTTATGAAATACTTGACGGAGAATCCAGAAGAGGCCTCAAAAATCAAAGCCTTCATTGAAGGTAAATCAATTCAGGTACGGGAAATATCCCCTTTGAAGGCATTGGCTCTTTGTGTATCGATGAACTTATCGAAATGGCGCTATAACACTCTTCGGGATTTCAACACTCAAGAAGGAGCTCTTCAATACCCAAGTTACTACATGTTGGTTAAAGAAAAAATTAAGTGCTATCCGGCCAAAGAAGATCTCACAGTTACAGAGAGCTCTGCAAAAATCAAATTACAAGCCTTGATGGATTTAACCTCAAGAAGACTTATTAGGTCGTTAGAAACCCCTGTTGATCCCAATCAACAGCTCGTATTGACCAGCAAATGGGGTTTTGACGGATCATCTAGCCAAAGCATTTATCATCAAAGGACGAGTGAAGATGAGCAAATCGATCTTGCTAGTAATTTTATGATTAGTCTTGTACCACTGCGGCTCGTCTCAAAAGGTGTAACAATTTGGGAAAACGAGCGACCATCTTCCACTTCATTTTGCCGGCCAATATTGTTTAAGTTTATAAAGGAAACCAAAGAAAATGTGCAGAGAGAGATGGCTGAAATCGAAGCAGAGATTGAAGCCTTAACTCCATCCACCATCACTGATGGAATTAGTGTCAAACACCAACTGCTGTTGACAATGATTGATGGTAAAATTCATTCCATTATATCCAATACAGCAGCTTCAGTGTGTGACATATGCAAGGCTTGTCCTAAAGAAATGAATAATTTAGAGTTAATCAAAGATAAACACGCAAACGAGGACATGTATAAATATAGCTTAAGCACCCTTCACGCTTGGATTCGCTCAATGGAATGCTTATTACACATTTCCTACAAATTAGACATAAAATCATGGCAAGTAAGGGGTGATATAGCAAAAAGGCAAGTTGATGACAGGAAGAAAAGAGTTCAAGAGGCTGTAAGAAGAGAAACGGGCTTACTTCTCGATGTTGTGAAACAAGGCAGTGGATCCACCAACAATGGCAACTCGGCAAGGAGATTTTTTGAAAACTACACTAAATCTGCTGAACTGACCGGAATAGATGCTATGCTTTTAAGAAAAATCTGTGTGATCTTGCAGTGTATTTCATCAGGAGAGAAGATCAACGTAACTAAATTCCGAGAGTTCTGCTTTGATACTGCTAAGCTTTACGTGGAGTTATACCCATGGTATTATATGCCTTCTTCACTTCATAAAATTTTAATGCATGGGCCAGACATAGTTCAGAACATGTCAATTGTGCCCATTGGTTTTCTATCCGAAGAGGCATCTGAGGCTAGAAATAAAGATTTTAGAAAATATAGAGAGGGGCATTCTCGAAAGCATAGCAGTATCTCATGCAATGAAGATGTTATGCACAATCTTTTACTGTCTTCTGATCCACTTGTTACAAGTATCCGTCCAAAAGGAAATAAGTTTGTAAAAAAATCTTCTTTTAAGGAATTTTATGAGCTTACGGATTCTGAGAAAAGTGATATCGAATTTGTTAACATAAATGATTTAGCGGACATCGATTCTGAATTTGAATTAATTGATGATGATGATGATGACGAAGATAATTAAATGATGTTATTGTTTTAAAATGTGTAACTTAGTAAATTAGAGCTTACATCTTAATTATTTATTGTACTTTTAATGAAACTAGGTAATTTATTATCAACTTACTTAAAAGTCATACTCTCATCAGTTCTTGTGAATATTTTTGTTAATATATATTTCTGTATATATATAATATATTTATAGACCTCTTAATAAGTCTGTCTGCGGTTTAAAGTAAATACAAATGGGGAAAAAACGTTTTTTTTTTTAATTTTCATTTCCTTTTATCCCAGAAAGTGCACATTTGGCGCACTATGTGTCTTAGTATTAAATATAGCTCTTAGTAATAGCATTACGATATTAGAGACCGCTACTTGAAACAAGCCCGGAATCAGGAGGGAGAGAGCTCGATACACTCATTTTCATAGTAAAATTTCACATTTTCTCAAATTACTCCCGAAATATGGGAGTTATGAAGAAATTCATCACCACAATTTATGAAGGCATTAAGTAATCGAATAAGATGGCATCATTAGTTTGTCATAATTTTACTCTTATTTTTCGGACATGTCTACGTCCAACCGCTCCCATACATTCGTTCCACTGTGCGACGGGTGCTTCGATGAATATATAAACAAGTTAATGCCAGACGAAGTGCGCCAAACGCACAAGACTAAAATGAACATTAATTCATTTAGAAATCAAGACGTCTGGCAAAGGCGCAACACGTGGCGTGGCAAGACTAAATAGGCACAATTTACCATGAACCTATAAGAGCTTTGGTATAAATGGTTTAATAAAAGGAAAAGCACTCATGAACTCAAACTCAGGATCAACAAATTGCTGGCAGGTCAAAAACCCCTATGCATCTAGATTGACTAAAAGTATAAAATAATGAACGTAAAATAATAAAAACTGCGTCATAGTATTTTACGATGTTGCTCTTAACTCCAATGGAACCTCAAAGCCAGACGAAACTTTCGAAGCCAAGCCCCCAAAACAGTTAAAACTGACATTCAAGTGAGTTCATTAACAAATTATGCAACTAACACTTCACCACAGTCGATACCAGTCAAGCAACTTTTTTGTTACACGCGCACATGCTGGGTCAATCAACTTCTCTTCTAATTTTTACCCGCGTCGTAATATTATGCATTCATAATAATTTGCCTTCCTTATATCTGGGACATTTCCAATATTAGCCGGGTCTCTTACAAAATGGCTGCCATGCAAGACATTTCGCAGCACTTATGTGTTCACTGAATTATTATAACTGTCTCTTTAGTCTTTTGAGATATTAATCATTAAGCAGTATTCTACATCATCATCACCATCTTGTCAAGTATTGTTAGTTCACCGCTCTTTACCATCAGCAGATGCATAATTATAACACATATGAATTCTACAAGAATTAATGTTGTCCTTGAAAATTACTCCACGGAAATGTTGTATTTTAAAGTCTACTGACTTCGAGGGTATCAGGAAAAGGTAAGATTTTCCAGTTTTTGAAGGTGTATAAGTAATTTCGAAACGTACAAAAGTAATGAGGATATCCAACGCATTGTTACATCAGCTGGGTCTCGTCCCGAATTTGTTCAGTGTATATGTATTTATACGCTGGGCGCTTGGTAATAAAAAGTATTTTATCTTTTAATAATTGTACCTACAACTACATCCCGATTAAAACGAGACCTTGTATTACTATTGTTATAAATGTCATTGCAGTGTCAAATTGCAATGCATTTAGCTATCAGGCTAGTTGATATAAATATTTATGTACATGAAGAAATCTGACACCTGCTATTTATTGAAACTATTGTCTTAGCTTGTCAGGGCTATTGCTGATTTTTATCCATTGTTCCGTTAAGGCCTAAGTATGGATGAAGTTAGAGGAGGATCTGAAAACAAGGTTCTTATTACAAATAACAAGAACCTTGTTTTCAGATCCTCCTCTGCTCGTGACAAGAAGCACTTTCACACTTTATGATAAGTCTCAAAACTTCCGCAATATATTCAGTTTAGCTATGTTCAAAACAGGTAGTTGTCCTTGCTTCAGCTTTGCCACCTCTCTTTTCCTGGTCTCGGATATTACTATCACCTAGTCCGAACAGGGTCACTTTAGCTTTAGTACCTATTCCATCTTATTTCTATTTTGTTTTGTCATTTTTGTTTACTTCCTGCCTCTGTCTAGGCTACTGACCACGTTTCTTCCTGTATTGATATTCAAATATTATTCACTGACTATAATCTTATATCCTTTAACTTTTTCTTAAGCATCGTCAAGGTACACAATTATTATCGAAAGCAGCTTTGCTTTACTTGTTATCGCTGTTTACAGAAATGCAATATTGCCTGTTCTGCTTGCTCATAGTTTGGAAATACTTAATCCACAACTGGCAGAAATGGGTACAAAGATGTTTATGTCATGTTTTTAATAAAGTGTTGATGTCAGTACGGTATTACAAAGAAGTCATTTAAATCAAGGCTTAGCTAAATCGAACTCTGGTAAATGATTGGTAGTCTTGACTTTAGTCGCTTTAATAAATTCGTGTCTTCTTATCATTCCCCTATTAAAATCAAGTTGTTTTTTTATCTTACTAATTTTTTTGGGGTTATCATATCGCGTGCGAGACGACCCCAATCATGAAAATATCACGTTTTGTATCGTGCGGCACTGCTCCCTTACACTTTGCCTTATAATAATTTACCTTACGGCAAATATTGATGAATATTTTGAAAACCTGTTTATTCAAATATGTAGATTCTCACAAATGTTTCAGGTGTGTATGAGTTAAACAATCTATCATTTCTCCTTCTATGGTTAAGCTCATCAATTCCAAATACATAAATTACGATTTTGTCCGCAAGTTAGCTTTTATATCTTCACCTTTCTTTACTATTGGTATTTTTTAGTTGTTCTAGTCTTAAATTATGTTTCAACACCTGTAAACTACTGTGTGTGTTAGGTAAAGTCACGTTCAGCTATGACCGGCTAACTTGTAGATCGTAGTTACAGATAATTAGTAGAGTAACTAGGTCGTTTAACAACGTTCCACTACAACTACGCGTTTCGGTTAGTTTACTGTAGGGTTAACGAGATGATTAGGCGGATTCTGCTAGAAAATTCCTCCATATGTTGGAGTCATATAGTCACTAGGCTTAAATAATAATAACCGCATACAAATCCAAATTTATAGCACTCGAGTTATTTTTTCTACTTCTTATTTTACATTTTTAAGGGTAAGTTAATCTGGTGACGCTTGTTGGGAGTATTATGTATATGTAGCAGTGGACTGTGAACGTGTTTTGGCTGTTATGAAGATAATGAATCTGTATCATGCTGAGAATCCGTCATGTTTAAGTACTGTAATACTAGTCAAAATCTCCGTGGTTAAAATCACTAGATCAGGTTGAACCCTGTCTGGACAAATTCATTTAGGAGTATATAAAAACTGTCGTCATATCTTTAATTGTTCCGTTTCATCGCAAACTCATTTCGTCATGTTTGAGACGTGCGCGCAAATTGATTACTATATATCAATGCCTATTGTCTTCAATCAAAGCCATGCCAAGGTCGTATCTATGTCCACTATTACTATTAATTGTAAAATTGAAGCTAGATCTTACTGCGTCTATTTATTGTCATTAATATCCTTCCAAGATAATGGCCATTGTTATAACTTTTACTATAATAAGTACATTTTCAAAATACTTGCTTCTTCTTTTGAACTTCCTGACATTTGCTTTCGATTAATACATTATTCTGTACTCCGTCGCAAAGTATCTGTAGCCAAAAAAAACAAGCAGACTCCTAAAAATAACTTTTACAAAAACGTTTTATTATTTGTCTCCATTACGCAACCGGTTTCGTTCGATTTATTTAAAGAATTTCCTTGTCGTCTTTTCAAGATCGCCTTTTTGTGAAAGGATAATTGTCTTAGGAGTAAGGACCTCTAATATAAAACCGTAGTAATTCAATCCGATGGCTTCGTCTGCTTCCTTAAGCACTTCACTGTACCAACTGTACTGAATCCATTAATTGCTCCGTTGGTCTCGTGGTTGCAAGCGCGGCTGCTGAGCCTGGGGTCCTGGGTTCAATTCCCAGGTCGGGCAGTGTTATTGAGTTTGTCAATTGGGAATTTCTTAGTAACAGCACGGAGTTTGGAAGTTGGCGGTGTGATACCCCCGTAGCTCGGAAAGCACTTTAAGCCATGAAGAGAGAGTGCAGCTGTGTCTGCGCACACACTTGCGCACTATAATATCTCCCGCGCCGAACGCTGGTCTCCGTTGACATTGACCGCCATGGCCGAAATACGGTCTGGGGGACTATTAGTGAATCCATTGATCAACAATACAGGATGAAATTGAAAACATGCGACAAATCGAAATGGGTGATTGTACTCATCATTATGAACAACTTTTACTATGGGACCAAACCAGAAATCTCCCATTTCGATTTGTCGCATGTATTCAATTTCATCCTGAGGTCGGCTTTTTATAAATCAGACTTGCTTCGATACAGCTATAATGAAAACAATGATAACCTCTGATCAAACCATTAACATGATCACATGATAATCACACCTTTAGGGGTCATGTCACCTCTCGATATCACAAATTATAAAGTTGCTGTTGATATAATTTTATTATTAATAGAATATCATCTACCGTACAATGATATATCACGACTGCGACATGATATATTCAGATAAAGACAAGTCAATGGGTCAGATTAAAAAGTATAATTAATTAATCACAAGACAAAAATTACACAGTACCTACTAATGAGAATCTTGTGGAAGTACTTATACCCTATGCGGGCGGAAAGGAGTTATTTATAATGCATGAACTCTTCAAATACTGAAGTATTGACAATCAAGGTAGTATGGTTAACTGTAACTTATACAGGGTGGCAGACAGATCGAAGCGCAACCTGTTACCGTGAATTCAGTAAATGATTCTGAACCCAAAAAAAAACACCCCCTATGCTTTGAAATGTGTCTGCTTTTTCCTACATGCACTGAATCATGTACTACTGAATCCATGGTAACAGGCTGCGCATGTGAGTACTTTGTGACGTAGGCCCACTCTAAGCATCATCAAAGAACTATTCATACTAATATTGTAAATATGAAAGTGTGTCTGTCTGTCTGTCTGTTGCCTCTTCACGCATATACCGCTGAACCGATTTAGATGAAATTTGGTACCTATAGAGATAGTTTGAGTCCCGGGAAAGGAAATAGTATAGTTTTTATCCCAATAATCCCACGGGATCGACACTTATGCGGGTGAAACCGCGGGGCGCTGCTAGTTGATGATACTAGATAGAACTAGAAAACTCACAATTTCTAATGGCCGTGCTGGTTCACGTAGAACCCTAATGAAAAGCAATCATTACATATGGAACGTCGTATAGATTGCACCTGTTGCAAGAATGGTGAAACAAAGGATAGCTTTGTTTACTGTGCCATTAATAAGATTAATGCTGAAAATGTTAAAGAAAATCCATTACTTGTCTGTCTGTAGTACCTAGGACAATATAATATCGACTCAGCAAGGCCATCGTTTATTCAAAGATTGCGTTCCTTATTAATTTCATGAACAATATGAACATGCAATATCTTCTCATTATGTATAAGGTCAGTAATTTAATCATGTGACATATCTCATATATCATGTAACTATCAGTTGCCTGGGGTATCACGATTCTCATTCTTATCTTAATTGAGATTATGGCCATACATGCATGCATGCATATCTTTGACAGTGACACTCACCTTCACTTTTAGTATAGTGGAACGATGATCCGTCACTAGATCATTGATGATTATAGTTTTTTTTATTATCATACTAGAATTCCATTATTAAGAATTATTGATTGAATATAACTTATTTTACGCGATGTTACTTCCAAGGTATTTTCGCTCATAGGACCACATGTTTTTTTTATTATATGGTAAACATCATAATAATGTATCTTTCGAACACACGTGTATGCATTTTTTGTCAAACTTAAGTTAAAGACGAAAAAAAAATGTCTTCCCATTTATCGTTCAAATAATGCACTTGACTTGCATGATAATTTATAGTGATCCTATTATCAATTTATCATATAGGTTGTCATTATCATTACATGTTAATGGATCATAAAATTTTGATCCGTGATTCTTGATATCAGGTCAGAGATAATGGGATTCAAATGAGAGCGTATCCGCAGACTTGACCTGGGGCCAATACGTGGTTCTCGTACCAAGATATACTTTATAGATCAAGTTCGTGAAGACACTTTTTTGCTGCTGTTTTGTGTGGAATTTCTTATCTCTAATTGCCAAGGAATCTTCGCATAGTTGCAATACCTATATCCTTAAAGTAATTGTTGCCTGATTGATATAGCTATGTGAGTATCTTTATCAAAGCTATTAACTGTATTGTCTACAAAAGTGGTCCTAAGATGTAAATTTCTACTCTTTCCATGTTCCTGTAGCACTATTTTCCTTACTTATATTTGTTACGAGAATGGCCACAACAGTCACCAACGATCTCTTTGCTCAATTATTATATTTTTTAGTTAGTGCCTTGTCTGTTTTGTTTCCTTCTAAAATAACTATTATTGTTAGCTGTACTTATTTAGTCATTTAGCTGCGGTTATTCGGCCATCTCTTTATGTGCTGTGCGGCCTGGGCCCAATTCTTTGTTCTGCATTCGTGAATCACAACTTTATATTTAACATTTCAGTAAATGCATGACTTGTTTTATTCACATTATATTCTGTATGTTTAATTTCTACACATTGGTATTTATTGAAAATAAAATGCTTGGAATGCCTCAAGGCACTCTTAAAAATTCAAAGTTTAACTCGTCACAGATTTCTCGTAAAATCTTCACAAATACAGTAGGTACTTCAAAATGTCTCAAATACATTCTCAGAATTTTGTTTTCCACCTTGGAGTTCAATACCTTCGTAAAATCAACATGCATCTACCTTCAAATTATATTGCACAAAAGGTTGATTAATATCTGGCTTCTCAAAATTTCCACCGCCTGCCTGGTGAGTCAGCTCGGAATATTTAGCCCAAACTTAATATATTTTTCAACACAAAATATGATCATAACGTATGCGCTCGCCATCCAGTATTCGTGCTTATTTATGTACGTATTATGAATACGAAAGCATTCATATTCATAATTGGTCACACCATCTATGAATTTGTAAGTGATAAGCAGTTATTGCAGCTTGTATATTTTACGGTTTAATTCCTTGTTTAACAATGTACGTACTTTCCATTTATACGAGTAATCTCTTTATTAGTTGAAACGCATTGAAAAGCAAATAGTTTATTCAAAAAACTTTTTCTGGCTTAAGAAACGACTATTTAATAGTCGTTTCTTAAGCCAAAAAAAATATATTTGCTACAAAGTTCAGAATCAATGAAGCCCACTGAACTATCGTAGATCGTACAATGTAACTCTACCCTAACAATTCATGCTAATGCATTAAAATCAGTGCACAGACTTCTGGTAAAATGGGAGCAATGTATCGCATTGACCTTTTCCGGAGCACCTTCACGCAGTGTTTCATTCACTATAGCAAGGAAGTGTTTTGAAAATACTATATTTCATGCTACTACGTCTTGTTGTATCTTTGAAGTTTTAACATCAAGTGTCAATTCACTTGGTGATAAGTGTGATACAATGCGTTAAGTACATCCATTATCCTAAAGTTGTGTAAACAAAGAACTCATAATATTCTTTAAGAGTTCTTTGTTTAGTCATTAGAATCTTCATTTTCTTTTTAAATAGATAATTTTATTATCCTCTTCATTTCTTTTTCGCAGACTTGGTATAGATGACAAATCTGTTGGTCGCTCCATAACCGTTTATCTACTATTCTGGCATTCCTAAACATTAAGCACACTTATGGCAAAGCAAATATTTACCTTGGAGATAATACGTTCGGCTATGCAGTCCTTACGTTTTTTTTGTTTTTTTGTTTTATTGTTTAAGTACTTATCTATGGCATGTAATGTAATGATGACTGTTAAATAAAAAGACTATTCAGCTGTAAAATACATTTTTATGATAATATCTTTGAATTGTAATTTCAATGCCATTTTTACACACCTCCTTTCAACGCCTTTCAGTCTTTCGCTTACGTCATGCACTCATGAACACGAAATGTTCTGTATATCCATTTCAAAGATTTGTCGAAATTAATTTGAATCTGTTACGAAAAATATCAGCCTCATTCTATGGCCTATGAATTGATTGTTTTCAATAAATAAAATTTATTTGTTCAGATGATATCGACTTGGAAGGTAAAACAGGGCACCCAGTCATTGTCTTTTTATTGGGTCAGCTTATGTCATTCGGTCTAAGAATTTTTACAAACTTTACTTTTATTTTTATTTACTTAGATTTAACAAAGATTTGTAAAAACAAATGTTTGTTAAATGTAAGTAAATGAAAGTTACAATTGTAATAGAGTTATCTTGGAACCTTGCTTGTGTGTAGTGGTGTAAAAAACTCGTAAAGATACTGGAATTCAGATTTGAGTTAAACTCTATTTAAACAACAGATAATATTGTCTGAAATCTGAATCAAATGAAAATATGAGTACTTACTTATAAGAAAAAGTATTTGCACTTTGGCGAAGGATGGAATCCGAAATCCAAGCGGAAAGTTGACACTCGTGAAATATTAATAATACGCGATGTAATGTTAATACTACATTCGACATCAATTCTAACACGAGACACTTCTCACAAAGCGAAATATTATAAATGTTATTTCTTTTACTTCCTTTTCCACATTGTTATCTATCTATACTTATAATAAATCTGTAGAGAGGTCAATTCTGTACATGATATATATTTTCAAAATAACTATCAGGGGGTAATTAGTGATCGATACTGATGCCAAAAATGCAATCAGTAAAATTTTTGTCTGTCTGTCTGTCTGTCTCTATGTTCCTTATAGAAACAAAAACTACTCGACGGATTTTAACGAAACTTGGTACAATTATTCTTCATACTCCTGGGGAGGTTATAGTATACTTTTCATCACGCTAGAATGAATAGGAGCAGAGCAGTGAAAGGAAATGTTGGGAAAACGGGAGAAGTTGCTCCATTTTTTAAGCTTCCGTCGCGTGTGCAGCCTTAATGGTTAAAGCTACATAGAAATCATTTATGACGGAAATGTTCTACATGAAATTATCTAAAAAATATCCCAAAACAGCATATGTCTATCTTTTATGGTTGTATCACAATAACACGTGTAAGTCCCGATAGCTTAGCAGTTCGGAGCTTTCTGATTATATTTGTTTACTCTTACGTTTATAACACTCTCACTCATCCCTAATTAAAAGAAGTTAATATTATTACCTATTCAATAAAAAAAGAATCATAGTAATCGGTATAGAAACACCAAACTTATACATGAAATACGCTAATAAGCCATCGCGCCGTCGCGCGTGATTACTGAATCATGCCATAAGGATTATTTTTGTGTAACGGTTGCCGCGCTCGACGCGGGTCGTGGCGGTAGGAGGGTATAATAAAAAGGCGGGGGGCAACCTTAGCGAGTTGCAACTGCGAGTGGTCATGTCAAAAAAAAAAAAAGCGCGAGTTTCTTTCAATATTTGGCTGTTGATGCGTTCAGAGCGTTCGACCTTATTGACAGATAGTTGTTTTGGTAGTGTTTAAATATTCGTTCAAATTACAAATCTATACTTATAATAAATCTGTAGAAGTGAAAATTCTGTACATTGAAAATATCAAAAAAGTAAATGGCAGGGGTTGTTAGGAGACCGACACCGAATCCAAAAATGTGATAAAAAAAAATTTGTCTGTCTGTCTGTTTGTTCAGGCATCACGCAAAATGTACCGGTCCGATTACGATGAAACTTGGTATAAATATTCTTTAATATCCTGGGCACCGCACTGGGTACTTTTTATCCCGGAAAAGTATATACAATAAAACACAAACTTAATTTTGCGGTTCGATCCCTAGACCCGATTTCTGTACCAACCGCAAATAATAAGTTTGTCGTAGGTTACGTCACTCGCACTGTAAATGTAGTGCTGAAGGTTGAATTTGGCTTACACTTTTTGAACTTTGATTTGAACGGACGACGTATCGAGTGGCGAGCGTTCGTTCTTATTAGCATTCTATAAATTGTATGTTTTAACTGCTACTTGCAATTCTAAACCGTGCTTTTCAGTGCGACCTTTTTATTCCTTTTAGTTTTTACTAAGTACAGTTTAAGGTAGAGTTATTTAGGTTTATTTTTATAAGTCGTTTTTATAAGTAGGTATAGATTTTAATTTTAAAGTATGGGTAGTATATTTGATAGTGTACGAAGTGACCGTAGGTTATTTTATAAATCTGTAAGGTAGGATTAGTCATTCCGCCGCGGTAGACGCTCCGGGCGTCGGGAGCCGCGTGACGACTCCCGGCCACCGTAGGCGCGGGCCTGCGGACGGCGAGTAATGGGTAGCTCGCCGTCCGATCAGGACCAGGCCCGTGCCGGACGGCGCGTATGTGTTCCACGCGCGCCTCAAAGAGATGTCAGCATCAAAGGAGGGGCCCGTTAGGGCCGAAGCCTGCCGGGGCAGCGGGATTGTCCGAAAGGGTTACCGCTGCCCCGGAACATAAAGGGCTAAGGAAGGAACACGGATGGGTTTTAGTCAGTAAGAGTCTGACACTCCCTTCCGCTCCACCCAGAGCGGGAGGGGTCATTTGATGATTTCCCATCCTTAAAAAAAAAAAAAAAAAAGGATTAGTCATTCGTAATTTCGTATAGATATTAGTTTTTAGGGATTTTGCTTATTTATTGAGTTTAGATTAGTTATCATCAGAAATAGGTTTATTTAGGTAGGTAGGTATTTTATTTTCTGTTATTGAGTTTTTTTTTAATCTAATATAAAATTCAAAGTCCTGTGACAGGATCACAGGACTTTGAATTTTATATTATCTGATTGATTATATCAATGCACAGCCTAAGCCGCTGGTCATGTAAAGACATTTTTGGAGAGTGTGTTCTTTGTGAAGTGTATATAGGTATCTACTAAGAAAGGGTTTTTCGAAATTCCACTCCAAAGAGGGTGAATGGGGGGAGGGTGAAATTTCACGCGGACGAAGTCGCGGGCAGAAGCTAGTGAATAATAAAATTGTGACAGAACAGAGTTAGTAGATTGTACAACTAGTGCATCAAAGAAGCCATTTTACCCCGAGACGTGGTGGATAGTTAAGTCTAGGGGTAAAATGGCTCGTTTATGCCCGAGTTATACACTCTGTTTTTCACTTCTATTGCGAGAAAATTAAACAGGCATAAAGTATATAACATAATTTTCGCTGTTCAAAAATGTTGCAAAATTAAAGAAGAGAATAACTTATTCCCGTCACAAAACATTTTCAAATATTTTTTTTGTTATTTTCAACATGTGTCATTCGACTTGGGTACTTCATACTGCCAAATCATAAAAACGTTTCTTTGCGTTTTTAAATAATAAATGACAACTACTTTTATTAAACTTACAATAGAAAACACGGAAGTGATACAAAATAAAGCAAATGTCTTAGAAAAAAAAAAACTTTATGCACTAGAACATAAAAAGCGATTTTATGTCGCCTACGCACATAAAGACGAACTTTTAGAGCATGAGAAGTGAAAAATAAATTGTAAACGTATCCACGTTTACAATTAGGTACTAAGTTCTATCATATCACAAATTTTTACACTATCTTCCTTATCGTGCAGGTTCCAAAATATATTTCGGAATCTTCCTCAGATTTAGCAGAAAACTTTGTAGCTTTCCGTCCATTTCCTTCAAATCTTTACACAGTCTTGGCTGAAGCTCGACCTAGACTTTATTTGTTTATCAATACTGCAGAAGTGTGAAGACTGTTAATCCCGAGAATTACGGCTTTTTGGGGCTTCTTCTAAACTTAGTTTACGTTGTTTTTGATATTTGCACTGCTTTCAGAATTTGTAAGGTTTGAAACCTCTTGTTATTGTAGATAATAAAGGAAGAGATGCTTGATGATGAACTGATTTCTTTACATGTAATTTTGATCTGATTAGGTTTTTTACCGAGATTGATTTTATTTGTCCAAATATTAATCTTCTTCAAAAAGTGCAATGTCAGATAAGAACCAGACATTACCTTTGGAGGAAATACAAAAACTAAGACAAAAATATATATACTTAATGGTAGTTTCACTGATTTATTATTTCACATAATACGTCTGCGCTACGTCGATGTTAATTTTAATTAAATTGGAACTTATCGATTATTAAAATGTGTTGCTCTTGAAAATATTGTTTTCAACAATGTTATAACTGCAAAGACTATTATAAAGTTATCTACATTCTTCACTCATATTATCGTCTTAATACGTAGTAAAAGTCGCTATAAGGATAATATGACGTACAATGTCAGGGCCTTCATTATTTACATTATTATGTGAACATATAACATTAAAATGTTTGCCTTATTCAGCTGCTAGTCGTATGTTTCGATAATTGAATAGTTTTTCCGTTAATGCGTAATATCGTCAAGGATTATTTTTGGTAGTAACTCCATAACGAGATTTGCTGTGTTCTCTGGTTCTGAAATATTAACCGGTATTTTGTGGTTTTAGGTTTTTTTAATCAGGGTACGTTCTGGTTTTGGTTTTGAAGGTAAAAATCTAAGAGCCTACAATACTTGTAGACTCTTCATTACCAAATGTCCTAATGTTTTCTGTCCCTAATGATGTAGTCAGTAAGTATATATATTATAATCCATTGCCATAGAGTATATTGATGTATTTATATATTCAATATATTTAAATAATGTGTGGAATTATTTATCTAGTTTTTACGTATTTGCCTGTTGAATATTAAATAGAGTCTGACGTTAATTTGAACAAAAAAATATCGTAGTCATGATTGATTGTATGTAAAGTGATTTTGTATATTCTTTTGTTTTTCTTTAGTTTCAAGTAGTTTTCGTTGAAGCCAGTTACAACTGGATGGAGTATGTTTTGCATTTTGAACGATTCATTGACTTTTAACTTATTGTTTCGTTTACCATTGATAAAACGGTCTTGATTGGAGAATACGGCGTTTTTATCTTCTTTGTTTATTTGATTTCACTGTTATCCAGTCGTAAAATAATTTCCATCGACTTTCTTATCCTCGCAACGATACCAATTAATTTTTGGCACTAGGATTTAGGAATTGAGTGAAGCTTTTGATACTTAGTATTAATATGCAGGAAATAATTTTTCATTGCATAGAAATAAGTGTGAAGAATCCGAAAATAAATAAAAATAAATTAAGTCTCACCGATACGAAATTGAGAAATCCTTTGTATCCTCACGGAATCAGGCACCAGGTGTCGCAGACAAAAATAACACCACACGTTTACGTTATTAATAAAAGTTTCCACAGTTCGAAAATATTATTTAATCGCGTTAATACGACGAAGAGTCGTGCATCCCCTACGAACCGCGGGCACACACTGACCCGTTGGTTAGACTGACTGAACGCCGGACGCTACCGCGCTTTTTTTTCCGACAGTGCTCTGTCTGTGTCTGGCAACGCGAACGCGTCGTATTCAGCCTATTTTTTAATTCCAATCAGGAGTGTGTGTACCTTCGAGCAAGTGACAATGGCAGGTCAGTATTCTACGGTCAAAAAATGTTTTACCAGCCTGTTATCATTTTGTGAATGTTTGTCTAAGGTTAAAGTTTCAGGTAGTGCGTTATCCTGCAGAGGTTTAATATCTATGCTCTATTTCTGTGACCTTTTTCTGTCAGTGTTGCTAGATTGTCTGTGATTTGTTACTATTATTTATGCACCTGCCTTCGTTCATGGAAGCCGAGTAGCCGACCCATATAATTACGGAACTAGTCTTGGCGGTAATATTAGGGCCGCGCCTTTTATAAAATGTCTAAATTTGAGTTGAGTACCGACATTTACCTTGGAAGAAAATTACAATCATCCATTGCCATGATAGCATTCGAAACGTGAAGGCAAACCCATGGTTAGGACCGATTTTACATCTATAATGAAAAAAATTACTGAAGTACTTTTCCTTCCATACTATATTAACTGTTCGTTTTCCTGTCCAACTTTAAATACAAATTATTTATCCTGCTAAGGCTGCCCACGTCGGACTTTTTTTTAGGTCCTACAATCGGTCAGATTGTTTCGCCCGACTTATGTTATTTAGACCGACTTTTTGTAGGACGTGTACGTTGCACTATTGCCATCAGTACGTTCTATTTGTCTCCTACAAAAATCGGTGACCGATTATCGGACGTGGGCGCGTAGCCGAAAAATGGCGTTTTCGGCTGCCCGCCCACGTCCGAATCGGTGACCGATTTTTTTTAATTTTATTAGTGCAACGCACACGTCCTACAAAAAGTCGGTCTAAATAACATAGGGCGAAATAATCTGACCGATTGTAGGACCTACAAAAAGTATGCCGTGTGCGAGCGTTTTACCTTATTTTATACAATAAGTAATCGAGAAATATTATGTACTTTCTTAGCTACAGTATCTATGTACAAACACCCAAAGCTTGAACTCATTAGGTAAACTGTCACGTCAGGCACACGGACTGACGCTAGTGAAGGTTTCAGGTTCAACATTTTTGACCGGGCAGTGTAAGTGTTAAAAGTTATTTGAGTTCGATCTTCCAGCACAAGATCTTTTTGTGTCATATGAGCTCAATTTTCCAGCACAGCGCGGAATCCTCCTTGTACTGTCAGAATGAGATTCTTCAACGCATTTTTATCAAGAATTACCTCCGTACCCGAGGGCTCTAACAAGTTTTTCGCGTTTTTTTTTATCATCACAAAAACTAGTTGTCATTAAAATTTTAATTAAATTGTTTGAACTTAACTGTATTCTACTATTGCAAGTAGGTCGAGTTTTTCATTTAAGTATTTGTTTTTGTATAAGGTTCTCAAAAACAATGGCCGATTTAGACTCACCGGCAAACGTTCACAGATCACTAACTAAGTACTTTATTTATAGTGTGTCTATACGTTACTTGCGTGGCTTCCATCATGGGCCATTGTTGGCAAATGACATAAAGACTTACGGGACCTTGTCGGTGACCTTGACGGTCACTGGGCGGAGAACAGAAATTAAAATGAGACCCATTTGATTACAGCTATAAAGGAAATAGTTTTTATACGCAAAAATTCATGCACGGAAGTAATTTTGAGCTTTTGAGCCCGCAAGATAAAACTGGTTTTTAAAGAGGAAGATATGTGACTTTACAGCACGCTTTTACCCGTTTCCGAGACAGTTAAAAAAAAATTCTATAATGGCGGCCTTGAAAATAATCATGAAATTGAAATCAATAATTAAAAGAGTTGACTGAAATTGCATATTATTACTAACTATTAAGTACTATTAATTTTCTTTATCCACAATGATATGTTAATTGTTTTTCATTTCATTTACCTTGCTTGAGCATGCCGATAAAAATGGGTTCATTAGAATACAACAAGCACGATTTCAATCTTCAAAGATTTTACGAAAAATATAGCGCTATCTTCACCCGAATCCTGACATTCAGACTTGTAATCTATAGAGCATTATTTAATCAAAATACTTAAAGACATAGTCGTATCATTTTAATATATATGAACCTGACATTTGGTTACCTGGATTTCTACCAGATAACCAAATTTCATTTGAAATTGGTTTAATTTAACCCAATCATGGACGGACGACCAAAAGAAGATGGCTGGGACGGACTAAATGCGGAAGGCGGAGGACAGGGTGTTGTGGCGCAGCCTGAGAGAGGCCTATGTCCAGCAGTGGACTGCGATAGACTGAATTGATTGATTGATCATGCATTTCATCTCATCATTCTCCTGTCCTTATTTCAATATATTTAGGGTCGGCGCAACATGTCCTTTTTCTTGATTTATTTTCGTTGGATCCCGCTTTCTTCCATTATTCTTTATTCGTCGTCGTCATCTCGGTAGTCATCCCCCTTCTAGCCATATCCATCTTTCACACAGTCCATCCATCCATCGTTTCTTTGGAAAGCCCTACTGTTATAACCATCCACATTCATACTGAAAACTTTCTTCTCATTGTTCTCACTCCTCCGCATTACACGCCCATACCAGCATGATAACCGATTTCCATTTCATTTTCCGAAAATTATAATTTAGGTACACGTCTCTCTCATTTTGATGCGTAATTCACATTTACGTAACCACTTTAGTTTTATTTATAATCCAGAAGTAATAAAAATATTATTAAGTACAATAATGGCATCATTAATGCGTAATACACTGTACGGATACTCACTGATAGCAATATACCAAGAGGAATGAAATGCTGAAATATAAGTACCCAATTAACATGATATCATGCCTGTATTCCCCCAAGGGTGAGGCAGAGGCGTATCTAGTACACCCACATTTCGCTAGTTATGTTTAAGTCTCATGTAATAGGGTGCAAGCCTATTGCCATCAACCGGGCACAAATCCAGACTCCAAGCTGTTTCAGAAAAAAAACCAGTTGGAATGGATGGTGGAAAATTTTGAAGTAAGTACCAAAAGATTGTAAGAATCGTACTTTTGACAGCAAATTACCTACACCTATTCAGCATGTCGAATGAAAAAGTTATGAACCAAATCTATCAGAAAAATCTATCGAAATGATTCAGAAACTCAGTGCTTAAATTTTCGAGCTCGCTTCGCTCGCTCTTGCTAACATTCTCTTAAAGCTTTTCTGCATAAATCGACAAATGAGACCTATTGATGTATGAATGTTCAAAAGAAAACCTAACCTTTCCGAGGCGGTCACGGGGTGCTAAAATGTTCGTGCTCGTTTCGCTCGCTCTGGTATCCTTTATTCTTCTACTTATCAAACTGTTCTGCATGATACGTCAAAGCAGCTCCTATTTCTTTATGTAACACTAGCTTCCGCCCGCGGCTTCGCCCGCGAGGTAGGTCGATAAAAACTATCCTATGTCCTTCCTCGGGATGCAATCTATATCTCTGCCAAATTTTATCGAAATCCGTTCAGTGGTTTTGGCGTGAAAAGGTAACATACAGACAGACAGACAGACAGAGTTACTTTCGAATTTATAATATTAGTACGGATGTTCAAATTGAAATTATTCCGAAACGAGGTAAAAAAAAAATCGACTTACGGCCGCTTTCAATATTCGATCGTGAATTTAAGATTCTTAGGAATCCAGATTTTATCTGATCCCTCGATTGCTGCTGAATCTGCATTTCAATATGTCGATCTCGTCTCCGAATCCAAAAAAAAAGGGATTGGTCATAAATTTGCGTCCTCCTTAACGTTTTGTTTCAAGCATTCGCAGTAAAAGTACGTCAGTGATATTAATGAGTAAAATCGTGGTTATTTTATTAAAGCTATCTATTTTATGTATAATCACAAGACATTGCATACACAGTAACAACTAAATGCGAAGTCGCAACGGGAAAGTATTTTAAAATAATATACGTCGAGGACTCGAGGTTAAAAACTTAAAAAAAGTTTTGTTGAAAAGTAACGGAACGTCACTCGTCAGTCAATCAAAACGGAACGTCAGTTCGACATTGACAAAATTAGGTATTATCATTCATGCACGAGTTTGTTTGTTTCTTCGAAAGATAAAATTTGTGCAGGACAGCCGATCGCATAGTTTAAGCTAATAGTGTGTTATTTTTATCTTTGGGCAACAAATAGGTACCATAATATAGATAATAACCATTTTTAGAAAGTAGATGATGCCAGATGTTTGAAACTCTACGGCGTTCGGGGACTTTCTTATTGCCGAGCCTCGTAGTAAAATTCATAGTTTTATTAGTTGCTTAATGTTTTGTTAGTTGAATGTGAACAAATATTATTGCCTGCGACCATTCTTACAAATATGCATTTTTTTACAAATACAATAACTGCATCCCAGTCCGATAACTGAGCTAATACTTCAAGATCACTATCACTATCACTTGAAAATATTTCCATTTTCACGTTTTTGCACAGTACAATCGGTCGATATTTGAGGATCGCAAATAAAGATCAATAACGTTCAAAAATAGATTTGTCAAAATCAGAGATCGGTTATAGAATACGGATAGCTGTCACTTTCATACAAATACCGATCTAAAAATCCGATCCGTCCTCCCAAAGATGGATTGAAAAAAAAGATCGGCATATCGAGTTTTCGATCGGTTATTGAAATACTAAAAGTAGGAAATGGATTCAAATATCAATCTCGACCGGCAAATTAAGGATTGGGATTGAATATAGAAAGCGGCCGTTAGTCAGATAGGAGATCTGAATCATGAGCTAGCTAGCATTAGGAATGTAATCTTAAACCTAGAAGCAAACAATGCAAACATGAAGAACAATTACTTATAAATTCCCAAGATTTTTCTTTGTATAAAGAAAACGGAGTATAATTATGTTTTCCTTCATTGCTGCACTGGAATAGAAAGTTTCAATGAAAAGTTTACATTACTTTTTATACTTAATTGTTTACAGTAATACTTAATTCTACAGACTTGCATTTACGCAGGTGTTAGCAGGATTCTTTAATTAAACGTACCATTATGTTGCGATGTGCTATGTTTATTGTTTATTTATTTATACTTTAATGTACAATGGTAGAACAAAATGAAGGCTCAGTGCGACAAGACATTATCTGCCAAGCAACCTTTGGGATAAATAAAAAATATTACCTTCACTATTTACAGTCCGTTCACAGTAATTATTTTAGCTCTGAATTTGCATCACTGTCAAAATCACAGTGATCTTTATTCTCATTCTAATAAGTTTGCTGTTGGGTTGATATTAACTTTCGTTGCAATAAGGTTGCTATTCGATTGCCAGCAGCAACCGAATAGGAAATCAGAGGTAAAATGAATGTGAAAAGGCTCTACCTACTGCTTTGAATGTATACTTAGCACCTTCGATCAACAATACTGATCGAAGCTTAGTACAGACATGTTTTTGTAAATGTTAAAGAAGGCTAGGACTTTTGCCAAGACTGTTGCCCTTATATTACAATATTGTAATACTGTGGTATAGTTACACAACGCTTTGTCTTCTTATTTCGAAAGTCAAATTACTGACGACTGAAAGAGAGAAATCGGTGTTTAATTAACTATTCATCTGAAATAGTACGTTTATTAGTAATTAAGGGGCTAGTCTATAAGTAGACCAAAATTTTTTTTAAATTGTAACAGCAGGACACTTCCGTCAACCTGCGATCTGTCTTTGGACTCCTACTGCTAGTTTCAGGGACTGAAATATTATTACCTAAGAGGTAAGCTCCACAGTTCTAATTTATGAGCTAAAATAGTAAAGGAAGTTCGTTGACACACATTTTCCTCGTGAAATTCCAATGCGAATAGTTTTCAAACAAAGAATTAACTAACCCATAGACTTATAAAAAAAGATGTACTCCGCGCCACGCATATCGAAAGTGAAGCACCGTACCGATCTGTGTGCGTGATTGACGATAATGGCGGCCAGTCGGCCATACTATAATGTAAACGTAAGCATGAGGCGTGTTTTTGTACAAACGGGCTTACTTGCTTCACTTTCGATATGCGTGGTGCGGAGTCCATCTTTTTTTATAAGTCTATGAACTAAACCTTCTGTGCGCACGCCTAAAAATACAAACGCAGTAATGCCGACAAAGGTCACGTTCGCGTTCGCTTGTTTTGCTGACGTAACGAGGGCGGGTCAACCACACCCACGGCTACGCAGCTTGACTGCGAATCAGCAGCGGGCGGCGGCGGTGGCGGGTTAAGCAACAGTCGGGGGCTTGGCAGGCGGCCGCCGCACTATCACTGCATATCGGGTGTTCTAGAACTGAACAGAATGTTTTGATTTAAATGTGTGCGTTGTGACTTGTGACGTTGACGCTTACTGTTGAAGTTGTGGCTTAATTTGAAATTTAAATTAAAGATCTTACATAATATACTTAAATAACAACCACATTTTTATAAAACTCCTTCACCCGCCCGCTTCTTTTTGGTCGGCTCCTAAGAGTCGTAGCGTGATGTTGAATAGTGTATATAATCTTTCTCAAGAATTGGACCATATTAAAAGCAAAAATATATTTGTCAAATCCAACTGGTAGTTTCAGAGATAAGCGTTCAAAAAAACTAACAAACTCTTCAGCTTTACTATGTAAATTACTATAGATTTGCTGTGGTGCCTCGAATTCTAAGCAGAATATCGCCATCACATCGCAACTACGAATATACACGTAAAATAATCCTCTATTCCTCATATATTTTCGCAACCAGCTTTATTTATATAATTAAGTATTTAATGGGTTAATACATACATAAGGATATTTAGATTTACATCACTTACATAAATAATTATGCTTGGCTGATTGACGTCATCTAAATAAACATACCAAGGAAAATAACTACCTATTGCAAAACTAATAACGAAATGGCTTAGTAAATAGGTACTACTAAGATAATTATAATATGGACACTATTTTCAAAAGTTTTTAATGGACTTCCAAAAAGGAGGAGGAATGTTCGACTTTAGATATGTTTTTTTTTATGTCTGTTCACTACTACTTCTGTGTTTCGATTTCTCCGTCAATTGTGGACCTATTTAAAAAAAAATAGTTTTGTTTGAAAGTGTATACTCTCGAGGGGACCACCCATTGTCATCAAGTTGGAATCTGATGAGAATATCCCATGGAAATCGAGAGAAACCCTCTAATTTTATAGGTAAACCTGTATATAGCGATTTGGGTATTTTTTATAGTAAGTAACTCATGCATTTGTCCTCGGAAACCACAATTTCGTGAAGTGGAACTGATGATGAAGACCACAGATGGCCACCGAAACTACTCAATAATAAGTATTTCATGGGTTGCGATTCGGTTACTTTAATATGGTTGCTAAGCAATTTATGCTAGTCACTGCGTAACACGAATTCACGATATCCCTTGTCCCATGTACCTTTTAGTGCTTCAAATTGATTAATTGCCTTCTGTCATGCCTCCAGCTGCAAATGTGCACGTTACCAAAATTTCAACGTTACATAGGTACTTACCTACATGACTTTATTATCTGCTTTTTCATACAAAAATGAAAAGACCTGTAAAGTGGTTCATATTTATGATCAGACTTTCATTCTGTCTGTACTCGGTTTTGTATTGCGTGGTTTTCTATAAGTAAAGCAAGATTTTTTGCTTTTGAAATATGAAAAGTACACAATTTACTTTTACTTATCAGTAATATTTTTAAATTGAAATTCTTTCTCAACAATATACATTCTCACTGAATATAAATTCGCCATTTAATAATGTAAAATAGGAACATTCACCGCGTCACTTGACAATGAAACATACGCCCCTAGCGAACTATTTAATAACCAGCCGCAGCTGATACTTCCTGCATTTTAATTATTTTGTGTGGTCACATAATCAACGATTCGTCCTTGACGAGTCTGCGATCGTCCCAGTCGCACCAAGACGTGCAGATATTCTGTTCAACGACGAATCTAATATTTTAAAAACAATCAGAATTAATTTGTTAAAATGTTATGTTAATTAAACAAGTCAACTCGCTTATTATGACATAATTTATAGTTTTCTTTCCTCCTAGAGTTTCCTTGTAGTAGGTAATAGTTAGGTGACATAATATCAGTTTTATACATACTCGTATAATAGATAATTTCTTGGGACTTTAGCAACGTCTAGGAAAATTTTTATCAGAATTTACCTACACATCTGCAGCGTTTAGATTCATTTAGTTGGTTGCATTAGACCTCCACAAAGGTCTGATAAGCTGTTTCTCGACGTAAAATGCTGGTATTCAGCTGCATCCGGTTAGACTAGAAGCCGTGCATAGTTAGGAAATATTCACTGGCTTCTGCCAGCGACTTCTTCTGCGTGAAATTTCTTGTTCCCCCGAGCCACCGCGTTGCATCGCATCGTCTGCCCGCGCCATTACTTCGTTTTCGCTTAGCGTTCTTTCCGGCTTTTTTTTTCTTTTTGCTCGGCTTCTAAGCGTCCTAGTAGCTTATAGCCTTCCTCAGGAATTCGGCTATCAAATACGAAACGAATTTTTGAAACCTGTCTGGTAGTTTCGGTGATCAGCGCGTTCAAACAAACATTTCATCTTTATTATTAAAACAATGTAGGCTCAAGTCTTACAAAATACAGTCTCCATTTCAAAATATTTCTCAACTGCGGCGTACCTAGTGCGTTTAAACTCCATTACTCAATCATAATAAAATTATAATTTCGTTACACGAGCTGCATCATCGTTGCCTACTCTTCTATCTGCCGACTATCTTTACGACATAATACACATTAACTTAGTTTTATAAAATAAACATCGTAACGTTAATCCTTTTCTTATTAGTTATATTACTTTTGGTAATAAAATTAATTACATAACCACGAATTTTAAAAGAGCTAAATGAAGTCAGTCTCTACCTAGTACCTTATTTTTTTCTAGCATAACAGAAACCCTCAAACAGTGTTAAAACTCTCAACAAAAATCCTTGACCATGTATACAAAATGTGTCAACAGTATTTTCTTAAATAAACAAATTAGGATTGTGTCTACTAGATAGATAAGTAACTTCATTTTTCGTATGGTGTCCGAAATCCTAATTGAGTCTCTGATTAGAAAATCTTGACTCATATTGTTAGCTGTTGAACGAAATAGTAACAACCAGTAAAGCCACTCATGCACCATAGCTAATGACCAATTGGATCCATGCACCTATAGCTAACGACTAATTGGATCCATGTACCTATGCTATATACATATATATGCTTCTGACGTTTCATAAGCTTTATGTAAAATAAAATATTTTGAATTTGTTGTGAGCGTCTCTCGTTCCCAATGATCAACATAGAGCGCTATTGGTAGGATGAAAGAAACTCAACACGTTACCAACGCAAATATTTTCCAGCGGTGCTTACACAAGAGTCGATGCTCTTGCGTAAGCACCGCTGGAAAATACTCACTTGGACTTTGAACATCAATAGCGTAAGGACACACAAGATTATGCTAACTTTATGCCATGGTATTTATAGTTGCAGTGAGTTACGATCTTCCAACAAAAAGTTTACTATTTCCCGAAGAGCCAAAATACTTTTACCCACGCCAAATAGTCACAAGGCAGAACATACATACCTGCATAACTATCTTTCAAATTTATTCGGATATTGATTGCTTAAGTGCTAAAACTTGTAGGATTTCGTATTACGGATCCATTAAAATACCGATTCAAAACTGTTGAATTACTGAAGCGAGTTGATTGATAGATACCTTGTAGATTTAAAAGTAACAACTCCTTTTTTCTGGTCGATTGCGTAACTAGGTACTTAATTTTTATTCCGACCAGCTTGTATCTACTCCTTTCCTGACTATGTACCTCCTCACAGAATTGAGGCTTTCGTGATGTGGCACTCCCAGTAGTGGAAACACTGAGAACAGTTTAGGTTAATTTATGCTCCCTTTTTATTAAAGACCTTTAATTAGACATAAGAGCGACTTTAGAGTATCATCATATCACTGATTGAGAGTGTACAGGAATTTTCATATTTTGTTCTACTGCTGCGGGTATATTATTATCCGTTGTCTATCAATTGAGGTTTAGACAACCTTACCAAATTTCTCGTTAACATTTCGGTCAGCTCATCTTTAAAATAAGTTATCTTCTTTATCTAGCCCACTTATCACATACTTATAGTTTTAAACATAGGCATTAGCAAGTGATTTCAAGTTATATTATTAGCTAGCTATAAACCTAGTAATTTCCTTGGTTTATTAGGTCAAGCTTGGTCATAATTCTAGGCTATTACGCTAGGTCGCAGACTTAGCAATCATTCTTATTACAGTTACCGCTATAGGTACTTAGCACAAGACCTTCCTTGTCAGACCTAGTATCAAAGTGGCGTTTTGTAAGGATAAAATCTAATCTCTATGTAACGTTTATAATAAATACGCTGGTCTAGATTGAAAAAGAACTCTATTACCATCCTATAACGCACACATTAGTTAACTTTTTGATCATTTGAAGAACCGGCAAGCCCATAGCACTTTTGAAATTAATGACTACAACACATATAAAACATAACATAACATCACGCATGTAATCCCCGAATGGTGAGGCAAAGGTGTATCTATAATACACCCACATTTCGCTAGATATGTTTAAGCCCGATGTAATAGGGGGCGAGCCTATTGTCATCAACCTAGACTAATCCAGAATTCCAGACTCCGGGCTACTACTGAGAAATCCCAGATGGAAACCCCAATATCACTTTACCCAACCCGAGAATCAAACCCAGGATCTCATACTCAGCAGTAGCGCTTGCGACCGGTAGACTAACGAATCAGACCATAACAAACAAAAATATAGATATTAAATGAGATAACATGATCAACTCAACAGCATTTCCATTGTTAACAATCCCATTACTTTATATTGTTATAAATTCAAAGCATTAAAACTGAATACAGAGTCAGACAGACACATCGTTGAACAAAATATCTAAAGTCCTATCTAAAGTTTATTGCATTATACTCGTATGACGTCAGCAGAAAGCTTTCTGTGCACCAAACCTATGCAAATACAGAAATAAATCTGACGGGCCCCATGCAAAGAAACATCTTGAAATATTTTTATGAAGGTAATATTTGAAGGTCAAAAGTGTTAAAACGTGCGTCAGACGGCAGATTGCGTATGTTGTTGCGTATCATTGGGGATGTGGCCCATATCATAGTACCTACTAGCACGATGTTATCTACCAAACAAGAATCAGATATTTCTGTTCATATATTTTATGAAATCCTGTGATAATTTCCATCACCCTAATTGCGTAACACTATCAATTTCAATCTGAATCATTTTGAAGGATATTGCTAATCCATTACTTCATATTTTCGCAAAATTTATCTGCTCAACAACATAAATAACGCAATGAATGTAGAACTGTCAAAAGGAGATGTTTCAAAATGGGCCAGGTCTATGTACAGTAACTCAAAAAAAAGAGAAAAATCCATAGAATTCAGGAAAAATACAGATAATTCAATTAAATGTATACTGTTCTGGTAGTGAATTGATACTTATCAATTATTTTTATCGACTTTCAACATGGCGTCTCACCGATTTAGTTACTCTGTGCTTAAAAACAAGGACAATTAACCATTGATCATAGAAATAGAACTGTTAGCTGTCACAAAAGTGTCACTTCAGTCACTTTCGTCTTGTCGTCGGTCGTGATTGTATTCGTTTTGTTTTGAGTTTCTGGAGTTCTTTTTAACAACCTCGCTTTCGTTTTTTGGATTTAATACCGTTTCTTTCCCATCTGTTTACCTAGCTTTCGTTTTTGGACTATTACCCGGCTTGTGTTGTAAGGACTTCGACTTTCTTGTGTGGTTTCCTCCACAGAAATAAACATGTCAAACGTCATTAATCAATCAAAATGACAGTTTACCGCCATGACGGGTTTTTGTTGTGTGTTGCAATTTCAAGTGTAATTTCTTGTGTTTACCAGCAAAACAAGCCATTTTAAAGTAATTGGACAGTTGAGAACTGTTTTAAATGAATTTTCCTATTTTTTTGTAAAGTGTACAAGGACCTGGCCCAGGCTCCATACATTTTGAAACATCTCCTTTAAGTCATTGCTACTGATAGTGTGTTACGCAATACCCCGCAGAAAAAAAGGATGATGAATGACGTATTCCCAGGAGACCTTGAGAGCCAAGCGATTCTAAAAAGTATTCTTTAATTTGGGAAATGGAAAGCTCCTGTTTTGCTAGCTTCAGCAGCATTCCAGTGAACTAAAAACCGCGAACCGTGTGCAAACCGCACTAAAGGATAGAATAGAATAATCTTTATTATATACGCCATACAATTTACAGATAAAAATGTAGACATTTTACAAAGGGTGACACACAATGGGCGGTCTTATCGCTAAGAGCGATCTTTTAAAGACAACCTAAAGATCGTCATTGTAAAGAAGCCGGAAGATTGTAAAGAAGCCAGACATACAACCAAAAATCGAAAGTGCTGAAATGCATATTTTTAATGAGATGCAACAAATAGATAATAAATAATTGCTCCTTACTTAACAAGAAGCAAAAGCACGAGAAGAAGAAACTGACAGACATTACAAGTAAGTAACATAGACGCAATATATCTCCAGATATAACCGGTTCCTAAACTTTTTCAAATCGGAAAAGCCATGTATCACTTGTTAGACAACTTAATACAAACAAATTATGTCAACATCAACTCACCGTTTAACAGGCTACGCCACGATTCGTGAAACTAAGCAAATATGATCATAAAGTTAGCAGATTTGTAAACGAATTTTGTAAAGGTTGATTGGATGGAATCAAGGATCTTCAAAGGTATTAGAAGAAACATCTAGACGTAAATATGGTGATCTAATCTAGATCCAACAGAATCATCAGAAATTAACTAAAGCAGTATGTACCTATTATTAATGATAGACAGATTATTATCTATATATAAATATTTTAGACAGTTAAAAGAAAGTTTACATAAGTCATCAACAGACGTTTGGTAGGATAGCACTAAGACTGATCGTCCACACTATAGAAATAAATCACTAAACGATTTCTTAGATTTTAAATCAAGATGAAGACAGCACAAATATGGCGACAACCTTGCAGCTTTGCAGGGCTTAGATACGAGTAGAAACTGACAACCATGAATAAGTTAGACGCAATTGACCTTAAACTGTTTTTAATCAGAAAAACATGTATTGCTCGTTAGACACATTAAAACAAATAAATTCTGTCAACATTAACACACCCGTCACGGCAATAAAGGTGGTCACGTACTGGGCTCAAACAGTATAAGCAACATTGATGAAAATCGAAACGAAATGAAGAAAGGCCTAAGTAACTAAAAGAAGATGGTGAAGCAAAGACAAAAAGCAGTTTGAATGTCATATGGAAGCACTCTTGGTATTAGAGTCACTTAAAATTAACACACCCTAATTGCATAACACGCTACCAACCTCAATCTGAATCATTTTGAAGGATATTGCTAATCCATTGCTTCATATGTTCCAAAAAGTATTCTCAACGTAAATAACGCAATGAATGTTGTTGAGCTGTCAGAATGAAAGCTTTTGCTACTGACAGTGTTTTGAACAATAATCCCGCCTGATCGAAAGCTTAACTGGAATCTCCAAGTTTGCGCAATGACACCCTAAGCTTAAACAAATTGTTTATCCAGTGTTTTATGAAGACAGTTTGGCACTTGAAGCGATTAAAACCAGTGCGTATGTGAATGACACTGCACTGTTATCAGATAAGAAGTCGACTTCAATCACACGCCATGTCCCAAATTCTTGTTTATTTATTTTCTCATCATTTCATATATCTATCCATTCCTAACACTTGTTAGCTTGGCAAACAAATGTATGTGCAGACCTGTCGTGATAAAATTTAATTTTAATGCTTCATTCAATATTGTTTTGTTTGCATTTATTATATTAGTTGGCGGTTCATCTTTTTTAGTAAAACAGATACAGGTGATAAGATCTTAAAAAATTTGTAAAGATCCTCGCATAAAAAATTATTTACTTCGAATACATAACTTAGCTTTTCTTCTTACTTTGAATCCGAGTTCTCATCAAACAGCACTGGTCTTAAGAAAAATTCACTAACGACTGTAATAAAGCCAAAAGGCTCTCTCAGTACTATACTTCATGCTGCCTTATACAGGATGGCCCATAAGGGTGTTGGCGGTTTGCGTCCTTAATTTCTCGGAAATGCGCGGCGCGGGGAGGCGGCAAAAATGTCAAGGCAATAAATACCTCAAGGATATATGTTTCAACAAGATGGTGCCACGTGCCATACTGCTAGGGTGTCCCTGTCCATTGTCCATAGACCTGCTGAAAGAAATCTTTCAGGGAAAACTCATTTCGAAAATTGGCGATATTGAATGGCCTCCACGCAGTCCCGATCTCACTCCATGTGATTTTTTCTATGGGACTACTTTAAATCGGTGGTCTACGAGAATAATCCGAGAGATTTGGAGCAACTCAAAAGGAACATTATTCGGGAAATTAACAATATTCCGAAAATAACGTTTCGCCGAATTTTCCTAAATCGCGACTTGCGACTTCGGTTTCAAGACTGCTAAGCAGCTGAGGGATGCCATTTAAACAACATTATTTTTAAGACGTAAAAATTCCATACTAAGTATTTTTTTATAATAAAGGCAAGGCTCTTACTCTAGGGCACGCCACGATAGTGGCAATAAGGCCCCTCTTTGAGGAGTGGCTAGAGAGGCGTCACGGCGTCCTCACCTACCGCCTGACGCAGGTCCTCACCGGACACGGATGTTTCGGGAGGTTCCTGCACATCATCAGGCGGGAGGAAACGCCCGGGTATCACCATTGCGAGGATCGCCCTGAGGACACGGTGGAGCATACGGTGGAGGTCTGTCCCGCTTGGGCAGAGCACCGCCGTGTCCTCGTAGAGGCGATCGGCAAGGGCGGCGACCTCTCGCGTCCGGCCCTGGTCCAAGCCATGGTCCGGGGCGAGAGGGAGTGGGAGGCAGTCACCTCCTTCTGCGAAGCAGTCATGCTAGCGAATGAGGTGGCGGGATGGGCGAGGGAGAGAGCAGAGAGAGCCGCCCGTCCCAGCCGCCGCGGGAGACGCCCCGGGCGTCGGGAGCCGCGTGACGACTCCCGGCCACCGTAGGCGCGGGCCTGCGGACGGCGAGTAATGGGTAGCTCGCCGTCCGATCAGGACCAGGCCCGTGCCGGACGGCGCGTATGTGTTTCACGCGCGCCTCAAAGAGATGTCAGCATCGAAGGAGGGGCCCGTCAGGGCCGAAGCCTGCCGGGGCAGCGGGATTGTCCCACCGCCGCCGCCAACGAGGTAGCGTCGAGCTATCAACGATTTTCTCGCTCAAGAAACGTAGTTACAAAAGATTGTAGGTCGCTCAGCGACGCTCGCTTGGCGGGCAGAACACTCGCTGAGGGGAGTCCCTCAGCGAGTGTTCTGCCCGTGCGTGGGTGCGTGTTATATGCGTACCAACTACCAACAAGTGTGAGTACACTTGTTGGTACGCATATAACGCATGTCAAGTTGTAGCGAGTTCGTCGCGTACTCGCGGCTCGTTGCTCGCCAACTCGTGTTTAGTTGTTAGGCAGTAGGACATGTGCCTGACAAAAGAATGTTGCGGTCACATTATGTGCTTGAGTTTCAGAAGTAGCTAATAGGGAAAACATTATGTATGTCGATGTTTAGAACTATTTCATGAAGGAAATATGTATCCCTATTATTTTACATGCAATGTTAGCATTTCTTTTACCAGTATTAGTACCGTAGTCGATTGCTGTCTACATGTTGAATAACAAACTATTTAATATGCATCGGAAACCTATACACGTGTTGCGTTTACACAAAGTTCAATGATGTTATGGATTTGTCAGTCTGTGAATATGGAAACAAAAGAACCAATAAAAAGAATGAAAGAAAAAAATAGGTTTAGGTACAGAAACACGTGCATACAAAACGATGTTTAACTCGAGTAATAAGAATTAAAAACTAAAACCCGAGTACTGAAAAGGATGAAACAAGAAAGTACCTTCCCGTTGTCGCTTGCCGCTGTACTAAGCTGTACTATACATAATATTATAAGCTATGGTAGCATGCTACCACGGCATCCTTATCTCCCATCCAGCATCCTTTTCAGTACTCGGGTTTTAGTTTTTAAACTTTTTTTTATTTAATTATTTTGGGGCTTATTTCAGTAATACTTATATTTTTAAAATGTACTAATTAAGCCCTTTCATTGGATACCCCACAAGGCACCATCCCAAAATATTTAATTTTAAATTCATTACTTTATGTCCTCTAGAGGACGCCATATTGAATTTAGTGTGACCTCACGTAGCCTATAACTAGCGGACGGTCAAGCGCTTCTAACGATATCTCATTTGTCAAATTATTATAAGTACTTTTGATGTTATGAGGGAACAGATGAACATACATACATACATACCGGTCAAAATCATGTTGAATATTTATTTATGTTCTTTTCTATTACCTACGTCCGTTTCAAGGCCTACTTTTATAAAATAAATGGTGATAACGACGAGAGAGTGATGATAAGCACTCACTTCGGCAGTTGCTGATACGGTTATCAAATAGAAGCTCTATGTGTTTTGTCAAGAGAGATTTAACACTGGCTTCTGCCCGCGACATCGTCCGCTTGATATTTCTTGTTTTAACATAAAATACTCGTATATCCTATGACACTCGGCAATACTGTAGCTTCCCATTCATGGTTTTCGGATTTATTTATTTGCATAAAACATGAATTCTTTCGGTAGCGGATCAGTAGATCCGAAGATTACGCCTACCATACAAACCTGGGGGCTTAAAAAGGCCACTTTGGCAGAATCATAAAACAATCCATATCACGCAATTCATCTGTTTGACAGTTTCACACCTATATATCCCTGAAGGGTTAAGCAGAGGTGTACCTGTAGCATTTTACGAATCTCCATACTTTTGTATCGAGATTCGTCATACAGATCTCTGTGATCATCCGTCATACAGGTGAAATTGCGTGATATGAATTGTTTCATGATTCTGCCAAAGTGGCCTTTTCAGGCCTCCAGTTCTCTAAATCTGTTACATATGAATTGAAGAACACATTACTACTACCTTCAATATCCATTTATCTGTTATAAATTACCCATTATACCAATGATGATGTAAACAGAACGTTCAAAATTATACTCCAAATTTCATATAGTGCTTAGAAATCATGCCTATAGCCACGAACACAAGTAGGTACTCATACTTCCTATAAATAACCTTGCCACCTAAAGTTGCATCCAAGTCATCGCTAGTTATAGGAGATGACAATTGTAGCTCAATAAAATACTCCATGCAGGTATTAAATTGTCCTTAAATGCAACGACGTGTTGTCACTTTAACACGACATATAAAATATACATAGATATACTGGCATAAAATATACATAGATGTACTGGATGATTTTTTTTCCAGGCTCGAATTTTTACAGTGTGTTCTAGCCATGAATATGAACAACTTTCACTATGGAACCAACTCTGAAATCACGAAAAAAATCTGCTGTTTAATACAAAGTTCAATACCTACTTGACCAAAATGTATGAAACAGCTGTTTTTTTTTTTCGTTATTTCAGAGTTGGTCCCATAGTGAAAGTTGTTCATATTCATGGGTCAGAACATCCTGTAAAAAATTCGAGACGGAAAAAATCATGATTGCTGTACTACGACAATCCCTAAAAGAAATGGCGAAACAAACTCGGGGGTCAGTCTCTTTCAAAGACCAGACATAATCTTGGTCAGATCTTGTGAAGACCATGTAGATTGGTTTCTGAAATGGTCTTTTGAGGAAAAAACCTGTTCAGTCAGTGCACGCATTTGTCGCATGCAGCTCAACTCAGACCATAAGGAGCTTAACGACTCTACGAACATGATACCAAAGAAAGGACATTTGGGTAGGCCGCATAAAGTACTCAAACTGCCAGACCATCATTAAAACTAACTGATAAAGAAAACAAAAATGACTTACATTCACAATAATTAAAGCAATATTATACTTTACAAAGTAAATATTTACCTACTTTATTAGTGTTTATAACCCTATTGTTATAAACACCTAAATGCTAGCATTTAGGTCACACGATTAGTCTAGAACAGTTGATCACAATGACCTGTATATACATACAATGATTACTTACTGGATACTACGTTTTATTTATGTACTACCTATCTATCATTTGCAATTTGTGTCAACACTCATATTTGTGATTGAAGACACCTTATTTTGTATGTGATCTTTGGAAGAATTTATGATCCTAGAAAATAGCATTCTCTAGGCACTATAGACCGTACACTATGAATACAAAAAGCTTGCGAAATGTGGTTTTTAGAGCCTTACTTTCCTGTGGATTTTTGTTATAGGGCCAAAATAGCCAAAGAATTGTACAAATATACTTATGGCTATTTTACCTCGCAGTTCCTGACTCGAATTTTGCGCCAAATCCAATCCTGCGCAAGCACATAATTATGAGTTTTATGCGGCAGTTAATAATACTTACATAATTATAATTCAATTCAAATGGATCTACTAATTGCATTGTTGATGAATTGAATAATTGTGATGCAATACTAAATACAGTGCTTTTCGTGATAGATGGCATGGCACATAGATTGCTTTAATACCTCCTGAAACCATTAAAGGTAGATGTTATAAGATGCATCACATTACAAAGTAGTCATCAATGTACCAACCTCTTTCATTCGACTTTGACATTGAGGCAAATATTTCACTCAAGCGCATGGAAGCTAACAACTAACAAACAGCAATGGTTTATAACTTGTATCTAAATTCAGTGCTTCAAGAATTTATTTCAGTTCAATTTGTGGGCGTGGCACATTAATGTATCCAGTTTAAATTGACCCATCACTACTTACAATACCCCCCAGAAACCATGACACACAGAGCTTCATAAAGATACTCTCACATAGGTTTAAGTGACAGAGAAGACGCTCTACAGAACAAACTTTTTTGAAATCGAAGTTCCATCTTTACAGCCAGGTACTGTAAACAGTTCACTAGTCCAAGGTTCTGTTATCCTGGTATTTTATTTTATAGTGCGTAGTAGTGACGGTATCAATAACAAAGGTCAGGTGTTAAGCAGGAGAATGAGTGGTAATTGAGGACAATTTAACACGATGTTTTTAATAGATGCGCACGCGTCGTTTCTGTATCGTATTGTTTTGATTTTCATTTAGATATTGATGGCGTCTCTGGGGAGGACTTATTAGGCTAGACGCGAACTATATTGAGGTCGCTTTCAACTTTAGTCAATTTTGGTAGGCCTCAACTAGTGATTTATGGTTGGCTCATCTCATGGCTGGTTCGTCACTTCGTTCGCGTGCACGTCGGAAAACAAAATTGGATTTGGGTTTAATTTTTTTGCGCGGTACCCTTATAATTTTTATAAAATAAAAGTTACTTATAACATCAGCGATCTGCCTCATTAAAATCGTTCCAACCGTTTCGGAACAAACAGACCTAAAATGAATGAATGAATTGCACCGATCCCAGCGTAGTTAAACCAGACTCGATTAATCGAATGAAGCCTAAGATTTGCACTAGTTCCTGTAGCCTCATGTTCATGGTGCTACAGCGACCATTGCATATCAAGGAATAGACCGGTGGCGCGGTAATGGTAGGGAAGACGTGCCCGTAGGATAGGGAAGGATTTAAGAGACTACCGGATATGCATTCTAGAGCAAGCCTTGGACTAGTGGAGAGATGGGTAATTATTATCTATGGATGGGCATCTTTTAACGACCTTGCCGCCAGGTTTTTTTTGTTTTTTTGTTCCGTATAGTCCGTAGGTATATACTCGTACTTTCATATGCATTTAGTAAATACTGTTATTTTGACGTTACAAACAGACACTACAATTTTATTTATTTGTATGTATAGACAAGCCGTATGATGATATTTCCCAACGGCAAAAAGGACGATCTTTCATACAAACTTTTATTTATCTGTTCTGTGGTTTAGCCAGCTGTTTAGGTTGTACTTTCCTTAGTGCCTACTTTTGTTTTATGTAACTCTTGTGCAAAATGCCATGCTTGTGGACCCAGCGGTATGAGCTGAGGATTTGTTACGTGAAACCAGACGTAAAACGACGTTTTAGTAGGCAAGTTTTTAATCACGTCTAAACTTGTATGGAGTAGTGTCAGGCGCTGATTAATTTGACAGGACTAAATCCTTCCTTAATCTTTTTCCTAATGAAATAGAAAAAAAAGATGCACTGAACTTAAATTTAGTTTAATTTGTGAACAAGAGAATATCGGTACCCATATCTGCTAGCTGTCTGTTCCCTCTATTTTCCCAGTCATAATTCTGGATTCTGCAGGTTATCAGATATGCAGTCGCTCTAAGTAAAATACTGGCGATCTCTACTAACAAAATCACACTGTAAAAACATAAGGTGAAGTGAGCTGTGTCACTTCACCAAAGATTTCACGGTGTGATGTTTACAGAATAGATCTGCTGCTCTGCTGGTGGTGTTGGTGGTAGTCGCTCCATGTAAAATACTGGTATTCAGCTGCATGCGGTTAGACTGGAAGCCGACCCCAACATAGGGATTGGGAAAAGGCTAGGCAGATGATGATGATGAGATCTGCTGGTAGGTCGGCTTCCAGTTTTACCGGATGCAGCTGAATACCAGTATTTCCATGCCAATTCGGGTAAAGAGACATGCATATCGCGTGATTTACGTCAAGGTATTTAGTTTGTATGAAAAATAACAAAAAATAAGAATTCATCAATGTGTACATAATGAAAAATGCTTATTTCCATGGTCTGAACATGGTCGAAGTTTATGTATATCGTCCGGAACACTGTGTATAATGGATTGCTATCCACGAACCGACCGCAGCAAGCGTAACTAACCGCAACTCGAACTCGCGGCTGCGCGGAATATCATTTCTGTGTCATTTAGCCACATTATAATTAGACAATTTCTTAAATTTTTCCACGGATGGAAACCAGAATATTCCGGCTTAGTTTCTTAGTAAACATACGCGTGTGTCATCCGTGTGTTATATTTCATATGTCATTGTTAGCTGACACGCATTGTCTTCACGACGCCGCCCCCAATGCCACAATACTAGCAACTGCTAATGTTTACAAACCAATAGAGCCGAACGCTGACCTGTGTCATAATGAACATACGCACAGTCATGTTCTTCGTTACGGGCAGTCAGTCTCAAAAAGATGTATACATCGACAAGAATTCATGTCATTGTCTACAAACTTGGTACCATTGTATCAATGTGTAACCACAAAACATAAATATTGCACACTTATAGCTGGTGTGCAATATTTATAACGCGCCTCCACGCCCCATTCGCTCTCATTTGGTCAGCACCAAATGGGAGAGAATGCGGCGTGGGGGCGCGTTTCCATTTTCCATACAAGACGGGGGGGTAATTATTTTTTATTCTTTTTATTTCGGTGTCCGTAATAAAAAGATTAAAAATAATAATAATAAGCCGTGGCAGCTTAGAGAGGACCAGTCCCTACTGACGGAGCCTGTTCACGAACACGACATATGAATCAGCACCATTCAGCTGAATCATACAGAGAAGGAACTGACATGACCGTCATGCTGGATCTGCTTGTTTTCGACTTCAGACCATTTTGTCTAGTTTCAGTCAGGCCTAGACTAATCAGTCATCAATGTATTTCCTTGAAAAACATTTCGATGCTTATTTAAATAATTTCCCGATTAAATCTTCCTGTGAAATTGTTATTCCCACGCTCTTTAATTAACAACTTTATAAACAAAACTATTATCGATCTAATTAATAATGTTATAACGATGTTTACTTGCAGAGTCCAACCGGATGTGGGCGAGTGCTTCCTTCGTCGGGGTGCTCATTATCATCGGGCTGCCTCTCTGGTGGAAGACTACGGAAGTCTACAGGTAAGACATGTCGATTAGACCGGCAGAAAGGACGTGAGGTAGTGACGTAAGCGTCTCGAACACACAACAGCTATCGCATGTAACTGAACCTACTAGTAAATTGTCTAGTGGTCCAAAGTGCAGCTGCTGTGACCATGAGGGTTCGATTCCAGGTCGGGCAGTGCGATTTCGGTTTTAATTCAGGAAATTTTCAGTAGCAGCCCTGAGTTTATCTTTGCAGTGGCAATTTATAGGCTCTCCTCCAAAGCCAAACCTCTGCCAAAACTAAACCAAAGCCAAGTTTGAAATAAGAGGGTGCGCGCTTATGACCACACGATAGAAGCTAGTGAAAACTTATAACTGGAGCTGAATATACTCGATTCAGCGTTACCGACCCGAGTGTGACGGTTCAGTTTCGTTCAATGTTCAGAAAGAGCGCCTAAAGAAGTTTTTAATTCAAAAGGCGTTACACTTATCGATATAGTAGGGAACGAAGCAAAATGAATATCCAAGGATCGCGGTAACAACGTAAACATGTGTGCACTCAGTGAGGTAGTTTGATTGTAAATGGTTGTAAATGTGTGCGTTTGAGCGTGTATGCACAGGGCGGAGGTGTAATTTTGGCATGCTTCACTGTACCGTTCTCAGCGCTCTGTCTTGGTTTTTATTTGGTCTGAGCCCCAAAGGGAAAAAAAATAGTTTATCATGTACGAGTATACAGTTAGCCCTATTGCCTTGTCTCACTGGCCGGTGCAAAGTGTGCCATCACCAGCAAAGATTTGACGAGACACAGTTGAACCCAACAGGAATTTACTTTTTAATTTTCCCACGCCACACATAGCTACGGTGACTATTACTGTTTTTGACGGCTATGGGTAACGAACTTGCGCTCTTATGATATTGTATTGTAGCCTTTTTTGCATTAAAATTACGTGCACTGTACGGACACGTTAGAACACCATTTTGGTAACGATATTGTATGTTGGAGGGTGGCTTACTCTTGAGGTGGTCTCGCCTACTGTCGAGATCACTCTTCAAACGCATAAATAAACATTTCGCTTCACCAAACGCCTCCAAAAAGGTATATCCTTTGCCCACTCCTCCCAACGAGAGGGATCTACATATCGCTCATTTGGAGAAACATCGACGTAACTGCTACTTTCTGTTTAAGTCTAGGTATGCCTTCCTAACGTAAATACGCTTTCTAAGTGCTTTGGCATATTTAACTCATTTTTGTGAAAAAATACATTTACGTCGATGTTTCTCCAAATGAGCGATATATTGATCTTTATATACCTACCTTTCCTGAAAGTTTTTGTATCGAAGGAAGTGGCCGTCATGGCTTCGCTTGCCGTCCTTGAGTTCAGCCCCTGCAGTCTCGACATAGATAGCGACGCTGTCGCAAACTACCGATCGCTTAATAATACTGAAAATAATGGCATGCCGTAACGATGCTTACAACAAACGCAAGTCTCTACATCATCGGCACAGACACACCTTCGAGTACGCCCATTTCGCATTATTTTTGTTTATAATTACTTGCAAACACCCCCAAAGTTATAAGTTTACGATGACAACGATTCACTTTGCGAGCTGTCAAAAATGCTCGCAAAATATATTCGTAAACATGAAGAAAATCGGGAAGTTTGCGACAAAGGTCGGTAAAATACCGATGACAATTGATGACTTTGAGAGTCGAGACTACCAAATATACATCTGGATCGATAGGACTTTGCGACCGAATTCGGTCGTAAAGCGATCGCTATGAATGTCGAGACTGCAGCCCCAGAAAAGAAGAAGCTTTAATGAATAGGTAGGTAGGTACTCTAAACTTAAGAATATATCTATATTATGAATCTACATTCCTAGTACTTTATTCTTGATTAGCTATATAAATAAACTAAGGTTAATGAATGTCGCGTGTCTGGCTAATAAGTATGACATCTAATTGACCCTCTCAGGACTTACGCACTACTGATAATAACTGATAACAACACTGTATTCATACAAACCAAAATTTAATTTATTTATGTACACACAATGAAACAGACACAGATACAAAATCATTATGTGTAAGTATTGAGTACAAAGTTATTGGTTATTTCTTAAATAAAATGTCTTCCAGCAGACCAGTTTTAGACAATAGTGTGTGAGAACGAGGAAAGGAATATGCTTTATGACGTCTTAAATTAATAGTAGATTATTAAACAAGGGCTGTATGACATCAATTGCACACGAGGTTTTTGGCGCCTGAGCGAAGCGAAGGCGCTAATTAACCCGAGTATGCAATTGATGCTTACGCCCGAGATAAATACTCTGCTTTACATATCGATTGTGAGGTAAGTAAACAACAAGACAGCAGGTTTCAATGAACATTTATTAAGAAGAAAAAAATGTGTATTTAATTAAAATTAATAGTAAAATTATTACAATTTGTAAGAGATATGGTCACGTTCTTTTTAGGTATATTTATAGTTTGAATATGAGTTTGTGATGATAAGACTTGAGTTTGAGTGACTTGAGGTTCTTGCATCGTAAATGGCGGCAGTTGACTGATACTATTTTCTTCATTAAAAAATGGCTCAGATGATGTGCTTTGACGTGGTGATTTTAAGTTTATATTTTCTGTTATTTTAGAAGTAATTTTGCTTTTGTTTGCCATCGAATCTTCGATATAACCTTCGGCCACTTTGCTGGACTTCCAGCCGCCGTGCCTTTTTAACAGAGTGAGGTTGGCTCCCGAATCAGCCAATAGAGTCGCTGATGTTCTGCGAAAGCAATGCCCGGTGTATAACTCTACGTTACTCAGTTTTAAATATGTGGCTATTTGCTTTGGCATGCCTGTAAATTTGTTTTTTCCTATTACTTGTCTGTGGCATTTTCCTTTACTGTAATTAAGAAAAAAACGATTTGTATCCACGTTTTCAGGCCGAAGAGCTTGATATTTTTCAACATAATTTGCAAATTCTTCATGCACAACAAATGACCGGTCAATTTTAGTTTTCGTGTTAGGCAGTTTTATGAGTAGTAATTTGTTATGTTTTTCTACATTTTCTATTGTTAAGTTTGTCAATTCCACGGTTCTGCAGGCTCCCGATATCCCAAAAATTTTGTCTAGATTCCGATTCGAGTAATTAATCGATACCGAGAAAAAAAAAATTAACTTTTTAAAAATATTCTTCGTGCAGTATGAGTATGACAGTTCTTTTTTCAAATTCCAAAACCTATGCTGTAATGATAGTCATACACCCCGGCATTCAGGGGTGTAAGGGTGTACTTACAGAGCAAGAGATATGTAAAATATTATTAACTACTAGATAATGCGTTGCAATACCTTTTCCATATTTTTTTTTTGTTAGGAACCTTCTCCGGCGCCCACACAACAACTCACCAAAGATTCATCACAATCGGTCAAGCCATTTTCGAGTTTTTGCGAAACTAACGAACGGCAATTGATTTTTATACACATATGTAAAAGAAGAATACCTACAAATACTCGTATAATGCAATAAATTAACATATACTTAGGTACTTAAATAAATACATGGTTTTAATTTATGTTATGATTATTTCCCTTATCAGCGCAATTGCTCTATGGCTGCGGATAACCTTTTGACACATTTTTTATCGTTATTTACTTTAGATAAATGCATTTTTATGACCAACCTTCAATAACCTTCATTTTACGGGTTTTTTACCGCCAAGTTAGCTGAGCTAAGTTACGGTACATGATTCCGAACAACGCTGCACGCAGCAGTGTTGCCGCGTCACTATTGGTCGCTATACATTTATAATAAAATTATGAGATACGCCTATAGGGTTATAATAAAATTATGAGATTACTGTCCGAGCACGGCAGCAATGTGACGCAGCAATGTCGCGCAGCATTGCTGCCGTGCTCGGAATGTAATCTCATTTATACCTATAGAGAATATATGGGGACCAGTAGTGCTGCGGCAGCACTGCTGCGTGCTGCCGAGATTGGAATCATACCTTTACGGTTTTCTTGAAGAGCGGTGGCCGCTACATAACGGCCGCAGTGACAGTTGTCATGAAAATAATGGCAGCGGGATTTGACTTTACTGTGTCATACGCTTTCTAAACACCAACTTAAGAAAGAAAGAAAATACATTTATTTAGCATAGACCAAAAGACACACAATACACCAGATACATACATCAGATAAAAAATAAAAAACAAAAGATCAAATAAAAAGGTCCGAAGTAAGAAATATGCTTTTTTTTTAAGGTGCTCGCCTGGAACGTTCGCCTGTAATGTAACATTTCAAATTCGATAGCATTACTTGACAATACTGCCTCCCTGACTGACGAGCATTCGCCTGTAATGTAACATTAGATTTGATTTTGAGCCTTTAGTTGATTCCACAATGTCAGACGAAGCGGTTTCGTTGTGCTGAACGCGGCAATATTAATTCCCTTCCCTCGCCAATGTAATGCTCGAAATATCTAACTTTAGATTGCGCTGTAATGATCGGTTCTCCTCCCTCACTGATGTAATGCTCGACTCTGTAACGTTACATTACAGGCGAATGCTCCAAGTGGCTTTAAGGGAGCACCTGTACGTTCATAAATAACGTTTCAGTGACGTCATTCGCCGGTAAATTGCAGACGCCATGTGGCAGCCACGGATCTTCTAGGAAACCGTAGCCTAATAGGGTAAATCAAGCTAAGTGATTGGTTGACTTGAAGTGCACAGATTGAATTACGAGACTACTTCGAGAAATCGATAATGTCTACTTTGTTCAGCCACTCCTCTTGTATCGGCGCGAACTGAGACCGAGATCTACAATCGTTACTTTGCACGTATTAATCCTACAAGAACTAGATCGAGACCGGTCAAGACGAGATCATAATTATCTAAGCACGTGCTAAGTAATGTTTATAGATTTCGGCCTAAGTATATGAGAATAGATCATGCCGTGCACCGGCACTTCTTGAATGCAACCCTGAGCCACAGAAATCTTAGACCATTTAATCAGAATTGAATGAGTACCTACGTCATATTCCAGGGAGGAACTAAATAGGCCCCCGCTGCGGTTTGCAAAAAGTTTGAGAAGCTAGGTAATGAAGGCAGATGCAAAAGCAAACGAAGCGAGCTCGAAAATTATAGCAACCCGCTTTGAAGAGCCGAAGAGCAGAAGAGCCTAAGAATTAGGTGAATTTAGGATACAAGAGCGGGCGAAGCTAGCTTGAAAATTTTAACATATTTTGCAGTCGTTGGGGGGGGGACCTCCAACTACAAACTGCCTTGTACTTACTAAGCATCGTTTCGCCTGGTTTAGGATTTTATAATAAAGTACTTATCGAGATTGGCCGATGACCTGCTGAAGGCCGCAATAAACGCTGAATGCGAGAAGCACAGAACTAGTACAACTTACAAGTATTTAGGGGAGGCCTATGTCCAGCCCTAAAAGTTTTTCGGCTGAAATGCTGATGACATATCGAGATTTGGGGGCCCCCCGGAATCTGGGGCCGGGGGCGGACCTCCCCTGCAGTACTTATAGACTAGCCGACCGTGGTAAACCTTGCCTAAAGTAGTACCCATATGGAATTTGCTATTGCATCTCTTTTAGCCTAGACAAAAACGTTGATTTAAACCGTTTCTCATTCCAGGGTATCTCTACCGTACGACAAGATCAGCTCATTCAATACGCTGCCCCATTCGATAACCACTGAGCTGACGGTTTTGGCTAACGATGAAGCGACTGCTTCAGAGATCGTCGGTCTCATTGAGAAGGCCTTTCAAAATTCTAGTGAGTAATAAATTAATATATCGTAAGAAGTAAATGAAAAAAGCCCCGGTCAATGGGACATTCATGGATAATAATAATAAGTAAATGTTTCTCACCCTGCGCTCCATAACTTAAGTAGCGGGATTTTGGAGAAAAAACAGCTAGGCTGAAATTGGAGTTGGCTGGCCATGTAATATTATGTAACTGTTACACCGCAGACTACCAGTAGTATTGTCCCTCCTTCCCCGTTTACACCGCAGACTACCAGCAGTACCTATTGTCTCTCCTCCTCCCTTTAAATCCGTCCACGGGCGAGAGTATCGTGGCAATATTCAAACGCGCCGTGGTATCAAATTCAATAGAAACTGTATGAAGCAATTTCCACACGGAGATAACATCGCGGCGAGAATTAGATGGTACGGCGAGACTATCTCCCGTGGAGATGGCGCCTTACAGTTAAGACCGCCTATTGTCACCCTACGTAATATTTCTACATTTAAATTTGTAATTCGTATGGTGTACGTAATAAAGACTATTCTATTATATTAAATTCACATATTTAACACCTATAAATTTTCACTGACCCTAAATAAATTGGGATACAAGTAAAAAGATGATGACTATCTATGATATGATGTCAAAATATCTTCTCTTATATTCTCTCTTCCACTTTTACCTAAGTACATATACCACATTTTACTTACATTTATGATCGTTTATGTTCCCAGACGTAACAAAACTAAAGATCACCAAATCTATCATCCCAAAGCAACTGCACTCGACCCTGGACTCCGTAGCTGATGAGCAAGAGGCGGTGGAAGAAGTGGCGGCTGCCTACGATCTCAGCAAGCACAATAGCTTCTACGTGGTGCAGAGGAAGCCGCTGTTCCAGGACACCTGGCTGGCTGGAGAGAGGGTCATGTTCTTCAGAGATGTTAAAGGTAATCATGCTAATGCTAAAGGTAAATTGATTGAGATGCTAAAGGTAAAATACCTCCCCCTAGGAGTCGCCACAACGACAGATGTTTTGCATCTCGCATCTACCGAATTCCTGCGACCATACCAGCTCATCTGTCCACCAAAAGGTAATATAGGTTTGCCATGATAAATCTTGGAGTTTCCAGTGTGGCAAGACACGTGTAGCTATGACTTGTCAAATTCAAATCTGTACATTATGCGCAAGCATGAATCTGGATTCTGATTCAAGACGTAAGTACAGCATTCATACTTATCTATAATCAAATCAATGTTTTAATCTAAATTCACTTTTGTAAATCTTTCTAGAATATGGACTTCAGGTGATTATTTGTTTAGTATGTTATATTATGTTACATGCATATTTTGTTACTGAATAAGGGCAAAGGATTTACAATCGATCTTCACAGTGATATACTTCAAAAATTTTTAAGCCAACCATTCTTTTTCAAAACTACCTTCAAGTTATTAGATCAGTATATAGTCATAGCCAAACAAAAACATTTAAAAACACGATATTATTCTATGATTACAGCCTCAACAACCGTAGTCGAAGTTCTAAAGCGAGTAGTCTACCAGACTTCAGTGGTGGAAGGCGCCAAGTCGGAAGCAGCTGATACAGCCCGACAGACAAGGTTCCCTCCCGGGGGCGGGTACCATATTGTACTGTCTGTGGTGCACCCTAGACCTGATGCGTTGATGGTCGAACTTGATGCTGAAGAGGCTGTTGAAGGTACGTTCATTTATTTACAACAGGTGTAAAAAGACACGAAAGAACTTCTTTTTCACGAAAACATGTTTTAAATGCTATATTTTATAACTTAATTTTAAATACCCCTACAATTACACGTACTGCGTGCGATACATTGCGCGCTGCCGAAAACAGAGATTTTACACATCAAGAATAAAAATAATTTCCCATCAACAATTTTTGCTTAATGATACTTAGTTTCATGTACAGCATGCGTAGATAACGGCTATCTGATGGGTCTTGTTACACCATGTATTGTTACAGCCCGATTCAAACTATGGTGGCTCGGAGTCGCTGCGCAGTAACAAATTCACGTGTCAGCGGGGCGGGGGGGGGGAGGTACTTCGCAGCAAATAGCGCATTTCAGACCCACCATAAATTAATGTGTTTATTTATCCTCACACTGGACGTTGGTGTAATTGCTATATGGAGTATAGCAATTACACCAACGTGCAGCGGAGTAAAAAATAATTTCATGTACTGCTTTCCATTCATAAAGTTTGAATCGGGCTGTTCCTTATTTATCTGTTTTATATCGGGACCGTTCTTTGTCGTCAGACTACATCGGGTCATTCGTGGATGAGCTCAGCGTGCTCCACAACTTTACGCTCAAATCGCAGTGGCTATATCTTATAGATTTCGATTTCCAAGCCAAGGAGGTGAGTGAAAATAGTTTTATAGAAATCAAATTTTAAGAAATCTTCTAATTTCTTCTTAAAAAACGGCTGTCGACGGCAATCCAGATTATGTCAGCCCAACTGAGCTTGTTTTGCTGGAGCAACACAAAACAATATTTCAATTTTGTGAAGACTCGTGAAATTGTCTCACCTCCTCAATATCTCCCACCTGGACCAGAGTTGCCTAGACTTCAAGCTCAGATTGAACGAAGCTAGGAAATCTACCTATCCACAACTATTGGACAGGCGGCTATTTCGAAAACACCTTTTCGATTACTTAATGGCCAACTACCGTAAAAACGTTACAATATAGTTAAAAAAAATCTAAGGAAACGCGAGTGTTTTCGAGAGTTCAGCACGAAAGCTTGTTGAACAGAATAGCTATTTGCTGAATAGCTTTCTGCTAACGACAAAACATCTGGTCCTGCCTGCCCTGATACCTGCACACTATGGGCTCTACAGATAATTTAAACTTTCAGGTAAAAGACACTAGCGATTTCGGCCGCCATTTCGCCGTCCGTCAAGACCGCCTGCACTTACTACTGACCAAGCTAGAAGAACGTATGGCCACGCACGTGTCAGAACTACCCACGATAAACCTTGCGCTGTACGCCGTGCCGTGCGAGAGGGCGCCACTTGTCATCTATGATAGTAATGGTGAGTTATTTAGGTTTTTTTTAACCTTTCGGGAATTTCTTACCGGGAACGTGATCCCACGCGGAACACGAAGGCTTGTTAATTTTTTCTGTAACTACGGCATTCAACCGGTAAAAGGACATCGTTGTCAGTCAGGGATTTAAAGATCGTTTTCTTTCGGTAAATTAGAAAATAATACCAGCTTATCACTGTCCCAATGCAGGACAAAGGCCTCTTCTCATACAGAGAAGGCACGAGCATTGATCACCACGCTTGTTCAAGACGGATTGACGATTTCAGACTTATATCCTTTTCCTTACATAGTATAAAACAAAGTCGCCGAAACGTCTGTACGCGCATAACTTCCGAATGACTGCACCAAAATGGATAATTCTTTTTTTGTTGTGTTCGGTATTGCCAGGACAGAGATAGTATGAAAGGAAATTTCGAAAAAAAAAATTACCCCGGTGCGAAGCTGGGGCGTGCCGCTAGTTAACTATAAATTACATTCTGAACAGTTATTATTTACTAGTAAATAATACATATTATACTACTACTTTGATATGCACACATTTTGTGCACTTTATTAGCTCCCGCGTAGATGTCTAGTCTCCGTTGAGATTGGGTACCAATGGTACCATTTCCGAAATTCGGTCTTGGGGTCTATTAATGTTAAATGAACCTTTTCCACCCGAAATAAACATACAAACATTAAAAAAAAAAAACTTACATATGTATAGTCCATACAAACTTCCTCAGACAAAAAGGTCCAATCTCACGTGCAAGCCTTCATGTCTCCCAAATGGGGTGGCGTGGTGCTGGGCGGGCCGAGTGAAGCTGACTGCCGCGACACTCGCGTCACCTGGCGGCCCAACGTGAGAGTCGTGATGGGCACCTTCATATCGCAGCTCAGGAAACTGCTGGGGATTACTGATGCGGTTAGTTGACGATTTTAATGATAGGTGCTCGTGGCGAGACGTGACGGCAGATTTAATATCGACTGAACATGATTGAGACAAAGCCGTTCAACAGAGCTATTCAAAACAGTTCGATTCGCTATCGGATTCGATTGTTAAGGTTCGCTAAAGGGGAAGCCTACATAATGGACTTGTGGTAGAAAATAAAGTGGTAAATAAATAATTTATATTTGGAAATGTATAATTTTTTTATAGTAAAAAATACATTCTTCTTTTGTGGTATCGATGATTCCGTTTTTATTAATTTTATATAACTTTCGACCAGAAGTCGGCCACTTCCACAGCGTTACGGTTGGTATCGCATCTAGGTCTTCCATAGTGCAGGTGTTTTTGCACAGAGGGCACGACAAGAGGTGATGCATCGTTTGTGATGTGGCTCCACAGTCGCCCTGTGGCTCGTCGGAGTACCCCACCTGACTAAGTTGTACTTGCAACGACGACCCATCTGGCTTCTTAGTCGGTTAAGAGATTTCCAGGTAGGCCATGGCAGCTGGTGGCCCAATGGCAGCTTAAAAAAAATACTTTAGAACATATCACATTTGGACCTTCAACATCTCTGGAAACCTCAAAAAATCTGATTCTAAAAAGAAATCGTGTCCATTTCAGGAACACATCGAAGGCGGTCACTTGGAACCTTTGCGCTCTGTGACTCCTCGCCAGTGGGAGATTGACAACCTGCTCCGCATCAGGACCTTGGAGCAACTCATATCGGCAGAAAGGACGCTGCAGTCTTTAGCAAAGTTGCTCGGTAAATAAAATATTCTTACAGATAACAGAAAAAAAACGTGTGCGGTCGGGGAGCTCTGTCAGAAACAAAGTTCCTTACGCGATTATCGCAAGCACACACACACGTATATAATAGAAAGAGACAGAGAGAGAAAGAAATTGGGAATTTAATACGCGTATATAATACAGAGCCATCTAGTATAAGTTTTTAGAAACTCTCATATAGATGTCGCCATCTTGGATTATTGTCTTCTCTCACTCTCGAAAACCATGAAAACTATCTCTCGCTCTCCCTGTCTCGATATTATATACATATAGTAGAAAGAGAGAGAGAAAGTCGCATGCAGGGGCATAACGCTTAAAAATCTTACTGGCGTTGTTGTCTGGCCAGCCTGGGAGTTAATTTTATTCTGCTCATCATGATTCCGACCCGCCGACCGTAGGAAAATGGAACCTTTATGAGATCACATCTTGCCCGTCTGTCACACAAGCACATCTTGCCCGTCTGTCACACAAGTTTGTTTTTTAGTATACGTAGGCAAGACGTGAGGAAAAGATATTTTAGATCTGCATATCCGTTTATTGATAAGCCACTAGTTGGTGGCAACTACCGCCCGGGAGCGGGAGATTGGAAAAGGGCTCATTAACTTTACCGTAATGTAACCCTTTCCAGGTCAAATCTCAAACATCGTGATCAACGATGAAGTAGGCGCTTCAATCAACTCGGCCGTCGACAGCATTCAACAAGCCAGTGAGCTGATGAAGAAGGGGGCGCTAGTTGAGGCCTACAAGATGTCGCAGAGCGCCTTTTTAGCAGCCGAAACAGCTTTTATGGAGCCCAGCCTTTTGGCACTTCTATACTTCCCTGATGATCAGAAGTGAGTATGCATATAAGCATAATCAGTCTATAATGTTCCCACTGCACACACAGGCCTCCTTCCTTACTTCAAGAGGGAGTGGGCTATAATATTCCACGCGAGCCCAGTGAGGGTTGGCAGATGTCACTTGTCTTCGAATTTTTGGTTTTAGGACATGCCGGTTTCCTCACGATTTTTTCCTTCATCGTTTTGAGAGCAGTAGTGATGAAATTATATACACAAAGAAAAGCGCCTGCCTGGGTTCGAACCCATCACGGTGCAACCACTGCTCCAGAAATGAGTGTAGATTGTCTGGTTTTATGGCTTTACGGTGGAACTCGTTTTAGCACAGGTAAAATAGCGGGTGTCAGGGATTTTTGCAATCCAAAAAACTTTTAGCCCCTTTCATTATGTTTGTGTGAGGAGTGGATTTTCGTCATTAGTACTACAAGCAAGGCTTTCAAGATCAGTGACTGGCCCTCCCAGTTCAATAATGTCAGTCTAGCCGTTGAACTATGCCACTTTTATCATGTTTTAAAAACTGTTTTCTGTATAGTTACTTTTACTAATTTGCATCACTATAAAATCAAAGTAATCTTTATTCTCTTTTCAATAAGGTTGCTGTTGGGTTGTTGCCACTGACTACTCTGTAAAACTCACAGTGACCTTTATTCTTGTTATGATAAGGTTGTAGTTGGGTTGCTGCTGTCTAAGATATAATAACTGTGAATAGACTGTAGGTTAAAACAGCATCAAAAATGTCGGTCATTTCCGTTTCCAGGTACGCAATCTACATTCCATTGTTCCTACCAATCATGTTCCCGGTGGTACTGTCACTGAGGAACTTGCTTTCCTGGTTCAGAGGCAAACCTATCCATAAAGAGAAGACGGACTGAAGATCTAGTACTTAATTAATTATTTAATTAATATTAAATGTATCTACTGTCAATAAAGTATTGTTATTTTAACAGGAGTTTTTTTTATGTAGCTATGTTTTTTTGGGAATCTTGCAGAGAATAATTAAAAGGTGAGTATACACAGCACTAGAGCATTTTCTACAGGTAAATGCTCACTCGCCGTGAGCATTACTTTGAACACAGCGTCGAGCATTCGCAGGAACGTTACCTGACATGGAAATGCTTTTGTAAACTGAGCTTTTGCCTGGTATTGTAATATTCGTAAGAACGTCACATTACATGAAATGCTCGAGAAAATGGTCTAGTGTAAACTCACCTGAATGCACTGAAATAGAAGTGAAGTGCGCGGTGTAAAAGGATTTTACAAGAAGTTTGGGCTCAATATCTAAATCTGGAAGATGCTACAGCAACAAGAGCGCTCATATTTTGGTAAATAATAAACGTTTTTAAAGTTGAGAGACGTTTAAACGGTACTAAGTGTATGGTTAAGTAGACGTTAATCATTACTTAACTTTGAGCAACTTTATAATCTCTCATATTTGACAATAATATAAACATCAAGCCTTCCCGAAGGGTTACGCAAAAGTGTGCCTATTGCTATCAACGGGGTGCAAATCCACTCTCCGGGCTGCTAAGCAGTAGCAACTGCTGCGGTGATTTGCTCCTTGTGAAGTGACTGGTGATGTTAAATTTCTGACTGCATGAAGGTATTATATCAAACTAATAATGTCTACTCCACTGTTTGGTCAAAATAATAAGTGATGGATCTACAGCACTGACCTCTATTATACAGTATAATACAGGTCAGTGATCTACAGTGCAATTGCATGTCAAGAGAGTACTAAGTGCCACCCACAGAGTACGGTGCTACCCTCCCGTAGTATTATTATTATACTCTTTGGTGCTACCCATCCTGACATAGGCGGATATCACACTTCAACGCGCCATGCGACGGGGCCAAACGAGCCAAACGCCCCGCCATGCGCCCCGCGCGGAAAGCGACATTTTGACATGAAAAGCGACATTTTAATTCGATTTAGCGACATTTCTGGCGACTTATAATTTGGCCTATCATTTATAAATGCAGTCCACTTAACAAAGCAGGTGTAGAGTGCGTGAGCTGGAACCTAAGCAATTTCTTCAGAAATGTGTTCAGGATGCCCAGAGGGTAAACATACTAAAAATCCCCGCCTCTAGGGGGGGCGCCGGGGTGGGGGCGTGTCTCTTGACGAAGACGATGGTGAAGATGGTGAAGAGTTCCTCCAGCAAGAACCATCCACTGAAGATGAGGGTGCTTTGGAAGAAGGAACCTTGTCAGGACCTTCACGACCTAAACGGATTAAGATATCAAATAAATATTTACTCGTATATTTAAAAAAGGAAAAATGTTTCGATAGCTGTATGGCTGAACAGATTTGTATGAAATTTGGTATGTAGGTAAATTAGGTCCTGGATTAACATGCCGGCTATTTTTCATCCCGAAATAACACGATCGAAGTAGCAGGCAAGAGGTAATGTTGGAAGAGTCGGTTTTTTTTCTCGAAAATTTCACTTTTCTAGAACGTGTACTTCAAAAATAGTTAAGAATTCGAAAAAGTGTTTAGGGCAAAAGTTGTAGTAAATTTTATTAGCTTTCATTACGTAGAAGACACTTTTTCTCTCCGACGCACCGTTTTAAAGATATTAGCGAAAAACTCAAAACTGGGAACTTTAACCCCCTCCCCCCACCCCGGCGCCCCCCTAGAGGCGGGGATTTTTAGTATGTTTACCCTCTGGGCATCCTGAACACATTTCTGAAGAAATTGCTTAGGTTCCAGCTCACGCACTCTACACCTGCTTTTGGATCATTCTTTGAGCGAACTATACTGATATCTGACTTTGTAAGCGCGCTACTTAAGGTGGATCCGCAAAGGTAACCCGCGAAATTCAAATCTTCTTGCGTTTTTGCAATTTGCAGGTCAGTGTCAGGTTGCAGCTTGATCAAAACTATAGGCAGCAGGCCGCACCGCGCGCCGGCGCGGGCGCCTTCACTTCGTACCGCCCGCGCCAGGGGTGCCAGTCGTCGTCCCAAACGTAATTCCAATTTGTTGTTTGTTGATAACAGTAACTCGTCATAAAAACTACATAAATATGTAAAAAAAAAACAAATTATAGAGTATCTAATATTTAAGCATCTAGCGACATCTGGCGACTTTTGACTTTCTGTCTGGCGACATTTGCTTTAGTCGGGTTGACAACACTGCCCGCGCACCGGACTATATACAAAGTACTCTTTGCACCGGACCGTGGCGCGTGGTAGAGTGAGATCCGCAATAGGTAGCCAGGGTGAAAATGAGGTAACATCTACCCTACTTTCAAAATTATTTGGGCTAAAAAAGTACTGGATTGGTAAATAAAACAAAATTGTAGCTTCAATTATATAATGTATCATTATTAATACTTGAGGTACATAATCAGAGTCTGAATCTGATCAAAACATTACTTAAACTAACTATATTACGATATCATTGTGCAGAAAATACATTGTGTGTTGTTTCAATTATAATATAATCTAATTATACGCCTATGTACTGAGGACGGGCTTATCGGTGAAACGTGGCGGATTAGTTCGTAATCCAAGTACTTAAACAATAAAATAGAAATGATTTGCGTGACTACGAAAATCTTGTATGTCAAGCATCAATGATGTCAAGTTTTACTTTACGGTAATTAACTTATCTTGCACTTAATCTTTGTATATAAAAATGAATCGATATATGTGTTGCTAAGCGCAAATCTCGAGAACGGCTGGACCGATTTCCCTAATTCTTTTTTTATAATATTCCTTGAAGTACCTACGAGGATGGTTCTTACGGAGAGAAAAAAAATTGCACCCGTGCGAAGCAGGGGCGGGCCGCTAGTTTCCTATAAAATCTCATCAATGTTTTAATTATTTTGTAGATAGTGCCTCTATTTGGACACAAAACTGTCCTTATTCAATATTTATTTCATATTTAGGTAAATGGGATATCTAAACCCATGCTAAGAGGTTAAAACACGTAGGTACTGTAACACTTATATTAAATACATAGTATTTATGAGCATACCTCTTTATAGTAATTTTCATACAATAAGTCCGCCCCCAGTACATATTTAAAACTTAATTACTATTGAAGTGAACTTGAAATGTAAACGATGACTGATATGTGGACACGTCCTTCAAGAACTATATAATAAACTGTCTGTCTCGCCGCATGCAAATTAGGTATTTAACAATAATTTTTGTATAATATGCATAGGTAGGGGAGCGTGGGTCACAGTGGATAAATCATTGTAGGTGTGTATTTAAAGCAAACAGACACGTACGCGTTCGCGACGTTGCCGTACTTACACTCCCCCCGAAACCGAGCTAGTCGCCATCTTAGTATCGGAGTGGACGCACGCGGTACGGAGCATCCGTCGACAAGTAAGCCACAAACTTTTATTTTACGTGTTTTTGTAAAACGTTTTGCCTTTCCGTATATTAGAATTTTACAAGTGTTGATAATGTGATATGATCTAAAGTTACTGTAGAGAATTTTTGTTACTCTAATATGTTTATTTGACAAATAAATAATTTGGTAGGATTTTTTAATTAAGACTTCTCCAACTGGGGCACAGTGGATCGTTTTGAATAAAATCGTTTAGAAAAAAAAAATTAAAAAAATAAATAAAAATTAAATAAAAAAAAATAATAATTAAATTTAGTAAATCGTTTAGAATTCGTTTTGAATATTTATCGTAAAATTATTTTGTTTTCAGGGATAATGCCACGAAACAGGAAAAGAAAGACCAATATTGGTCAGCACGCTGAAGAGGAGATGCGGGCAGCTTTGCATAAAATATCGGAGGGCCAAAAATACGCTATACCATACGCTATTTATTTAGATTTACTTAACTGATTAAAATTGAGACTGAAAACTATAAACATTAAGAGGTTTAAAAACTGTTTCGTTTTGCTTGTTGACTTTATTTCAATTAGTCTATATCTATAGGATCGGAGGATTAAGAATATTATGATTGTAATTGTTTTTTATTGTTTGTAAGAGGTTTAGTTATGTCAACCTTATAAGTTGAAGGACAGCAGATGTGTTCTATTTATTGATCGTTTGATTTTTTCATATTGTGAAACTAGTACTTACCTAAGTTTAAAGTATTATAGCTACTTTCCAAATACAAAGTCCACGTCTAAATTACCTCAAATAAAGATTTATGTTATGTTTACAATTAAACGCATGTTTAATGATTAAAAATAAACCACTTAATTTAAATACACGTTTTTTAATGAATATAAATTAATCATTATCCAGTGTGACTCACAGGATCCAGTGTAACCCAAATCAGTATCCACTGTGCCCCTGTTATGGGGCACAGTGGATAATTTATCACTTAAAATAAAAAAAATAAAAAATAAAAACTGAGTGCTTTTAGGTCTGTTTTTGTAATACAGGTTCAAATTTAAATATATTTTCTAGGACTCAGTCAACATGATAGAATATTTGAGGTAAAAAAAGTAAAGTTACAAGTCATTGAAAGAAAATGGATCCACTGTGACCCACGCTCCCCTACTTAAGTACATTCAGGATATTTTTCGCCTGAGAAAAGCCTATAATTTGTATGTATGTCAGTGGATACTAATGAGTTGGTTATCCTTCAGAAAAATTAAATGGAAAATTTAACACAGTAGGTATCAAGCAAATTCTCAAGGGCCAGAACAACACTATTTTAGGACATTTCGTATTCTTTTAAATGTAGATCAATAGGTAATTAGAGCTCCAATTTCTAGCTTATCTCGATTCATTTCTTTTAACGCTCTAAAATTCTGGTATTGTAAAGTTACTCATAGCTTAGATTTTTGAACACCTTAGATTTACTTCTGGATATATACCGATCACACACAGCACACGAATTTTATGCATTTGTAAATTATTTTTTGCAATAGGTAGGTATATAGCAATTCGGAAGTAAGTGATCGATACAAATCGGTACACATCTCACATTCATTTATCTACTAACGAAGGACAATTCGCACGAGTTATCTAAGTACATTAGGATTCATTCCAATCGGTTTCCGTGATCATGGCCACGTTTTCCCCTTTGCCCGGTAAGTAATCGAACTCCCAGAGGGAATTAGCCAACACGAGAGTCTCCCCTTCTGACAACTCGAAGTTGAGAGTGTAGCAGTCGTCTTCGCAGGGAGCGCGCGGTCTCAACTGCATGAACGTCTTGCCTTTCAACTGAGACATGATTATCAACCCGACGTCAAGCTCCAAATACTTATATCTATGAGTATCATAGTTCTTAGACAGTAACAACCAATTAAAATGGGAAGGGGGGATATGAGGGGACAGGAAATAAGGTCTAGGTGCGAGGATCCTAAAGGATTTAACCGCACGAATATCGCAGTTCTGAAAATGGACAAACCAACTGGGTATGTCTGTGTTCGTTATTCTAGAAACTATTTCTTCTAAGTCCATGGGCTGACGACCGATTCGTATGTTGGTGAGGATCCTACAAGGAACTGAATCGCGGAGTCGGTCATCATCGCTGATCAGGCCGGTCAGGTTGAGTTCGTCGCGTGAGGACCAGTCGTAGTGCGCATCCACGATAATAACCGGCGCCCCGCGGAGGAGGTGATGGTTGAAAACTTCGTTGTATGAGGTGTCGGATAAGCGCGCAATGTTTTCTGGAAAAAAGACAATATCTTATTGAACATAAATGACACAACTATTGTTTCGGATCCTATCGATTCCTAATTTAACAGTTCAATGCAATCGAATAAATCGATAAATGAAAATGGGGCGCGTCTGCACACCAAATACAAATTTATCTAATTTGAATGGAAATTGGTTTCATTTTATGTTAGTAGCGAACAAACGCAAACTGTTTCAGTGCAAAATCAATAAATTATTAGAAGCTTATTAGACTGCATGCAGACCTTGAAATGACTTGGTGGAATTAACGTTAACCTTCAGGGTTATTACAGAAGTTTAGACTGCATGCCTTAGTACGGTTGTAAGCCGTCGTGTAAGACTGCAGTAGGTAGGTATCTAAATTGAAATAGCTTAAACTGCAATCGACATTAACTTTACCAAAATTTTGAAAGTATCGATGGCTACCAGCTAACCATCAACCTTTTAAAGGTATGTAGGTACCTACTTACGAAGATCACGAGAAGAAATCTTACTGGCAGTATTAGGTGAAAGGAAGTTTATTCGACATTAATTTATGTTGGCCGTACTTTAGACTCTAAAGTACGGCCAAAATAAATGAATGTGAATGTGTGTTAGGGCATCTGGCTTTTACATCCAGCACCCCGGACAGTGATTAAGACTTGTGATTTTGACGGACCTTCGTACCTACCCTTCTTAGCAAATGGGTAGCAATAGATACGCCTTCGTTTGGCGACAGGCTAATATGGTACCTACTAACGCCACGTGTACCAAGTATGGATGCGCAAACAATAGAATTCGGATTCACATGGATCGACTTGGATGGACGTTATTAGACTAAATTGCAATTCGAGTATATACGAGTGGTTTAATGCAGATTGCTTTCGGCAATGGATTTGTCTATTGAACTGGGGTCATTCAACTGATACAGGGGTTTAAATTAATATGCCCAAAAAGTTGAGTAAAAAACGCTTAGGTATCATCTACATTATAATATTTATTGTAAATATATTCAAAATAAAACCAAAATTTAATCGACTACCCTACTATCCAAATTACCTATTGCTCTTGTGCACATTGACATAAATTACCTTTTTTTTTGTTATTCTTCTTGTGCGATAAAGTATAGTTTTTAATGCCTTTGTATACAAGAGCATTACAAATGAGCCTCCATGGGTCAATATTAAACACCTAACTACAGCAGATTTTCTTTTCCGAACATAGGTACGTACGAACCATTATACAAATAATTAAAGCATTAAAATTATCACTCACTACATAGTGCTATGAAAAACTAAAATTATAAGGCGAACTAGATACTGCTAGTGCTGCTACGTATGCAAATCCAAGACTTTTTCAACAATCTTTTTTCCGTCATCCTAGCCATCTGAGGAAAAGAAAAGAAAAACTGTTTTAAATCCAAGCGAATGCACAAACGTTACATTTCCAAAGGCATTTACGCTTGTAAAATAATTTAATGATGATATTTCCGAGCAGTATACGGTAAACGTTTAGGTGCGAGTATAAGTAGGTAAATAATAGTATTTATTGTTGTTTTTAGTTTATGGTTAGTACATATTATATAAATTTTGATTTATGTAAGTAATTGGTTTGATAAGCCGTGTATATCAAATAAATAAATAAATAAGTGCGTCTACATGAAAATCTTTCCCTACTATCGCAAGTTAGACATTATGTACTGGCAAGCGTAATCAACAATCAACCATATTATGATCCATCAATAAGATTTGCAAAAATAATTAGATACTTACTGACTGCCTCACAGGCTATGCAATCCGTTGTTGACGCGCTTCCGTCCATATTAGGAGGTTCCGCTGGTCGCGCGATCATACACTTGTTGTGGTACAAAGGGGTCCAATCCCAAATAGGTAGCAATTTGATCAGCACAATCCTGGCTACCGCCGATGCATGCCACTTGAAAGTATCCGTCTGGCTGACAGTGTATCCAATCGCTATCCCCATAATCAAAACCAGAACCACCCTTGTCCAACGCTTTATAGTAGCTTTTCTCACAGAATTCGTCAAGGGCCGACAAATCAAATCCATTTCTTCATCGCTCATGCCAGCTTCCTTACAATATTCGTAGAAAGAACGCACTTCGGAGTTAATTAACTCGAATTTTTCACGTTGAGACATTTTTGCCCCGTTTTTGAGACTCATCTTGATGACCTAGTCCCGCGGCCGCGGCGATCAATAATAAACTCGACGGTTTTATTGATAGGAATGAAATTTCGCGCGCGCGCGCGGATAGCCCGATTAAGTTTTTAATGTTGCAGTACTGTTTCAAAGAAGCCAATGACACAGCAACATTAAAATCGACTAAGCCGTAGACGGAGAATTAGTTTTTCCGTCTACGGACTAAGCAAATATACTCTAGAAAGGTTTATTCATAAACCAATAGAAAAAGTTTTTTTTAATTATTGGAGATAATATAATACACATTGTTCGTTTTGTTTTAAGAACGATTTTCTAACCTACACATTATGCATAAAACTAACATAAACCTTTTTTATTATCCACTTAACTACTGTTTCCATAACTATTACGGTAACTAACTATTACTCTACTACAACTATTACTACAACTACACTACAATTATACTATAACTATTACTCTTTGAATCTAAATAAAATCGATAATTCTTTTCTACTATGGTTTTTTTTTTGTGTGTGGATCTCGAATTATTTTGTTTTTTTTTTTATTTTATATCTTGGCAATACCAAAAGTCAAATACCTCCGCCATATTGAAAGTTCTAAAGTGGGAAGTCGGTCAAACGCTGACCCTATTAGTTATTTCTATTTATTGTATGACGGTATTTATTAAAAAAGTTGTCCTAAAATTTTCTTACACATTTAGTGAACTATTTGTTGTGATTTGAATATAGGAAAGTGCGTTTATACAAATTTGCAGTTCGCCTAATGAATACGTCACAGCGCCATGTTGTATTCCTGCGCTGATTGCAGGCACGAGAAATCTGCCAACCCGTTTATTTTCCGGGATTAGTTCCCGAGAATAAATCGAACTGCGATTTTGTACTCAAATATATTTTAATTTATATTTGTTGGCAAATGTCAAACAACTTTAGTGGAATAGATGAATTCCTGTCATCGCATTTTGAGTGCTAATTCCTAATATCTACTGCATTTTTGTGCATCCGCGAAAGTTGAAAGGACTGTGTTGTAAAAGAAAGAAGTGATAATTAGCCAAAATTCCGGTCCCTACGCGCAGACGAGAAGGTGCCTACCCGCCGGGGCAAGCAGGCGAAACGGACATGAATAACAAGCGCAAAAACCGCCAAGGGCCACCGAGGTAACTACCATGTACCATCATCTTTGAGCATCGAGCTGACATGTCTTTGTTGTTGGGGCTAGTGTCCGCTTAGTAGCGAACATTTTGTTGTCACGTTGACAGATTTTGGGAGGTTGTTAAGCATGGATACGCTGACAGTGTAAACAAAAATGAGATTGTGTGGTGTGAGATCGGCGCGTGCGATGCCGCGCGTCGCGGCGCTCTAGTCTAGATGTTTGGCCTACTTTTGCTCCGTACTCGATACGATTAATATAGCCGTCTGATCAGCTGTTGGCGATCCCAGTACGCTAGTCGCAAACCGTACTAATTATGAACTGCAATTTACTATCTAAGCTCAATATTGCAAACTGTCACTTTCGTACTAAATTCTGTAGAAACTATTAACTAGACAGCAGGCCGCGTTAGAAGTGCCGTTCTATAACATACTGTAATAGGAAGTAAGGTAAATGCTTTTATTTTCAATCACTTTCACTAGTTTGTATGATGGTGGATATAATTGCTGGCAATAGTCCAAAGTTCTTAATTAGAATTCTCATATTGCTGTTAATTTGTGTTTAGTGTAAGTTATACCATATGAATTTTAACTGTGATTGAGAAATCATGAGGTGATTATTATTTGATGATTAAGCGTCTAACTCATATAATTGTGCGATAATGTTGGAAGTTTATGGTCCATAACATCATGTTGCACATTTAGGGATTATAGCAGAGTTTACCTTTAGTTGTCTTTGTCTATACGTTTAGTTATGAGTACAGACTTTCTAATTCACACAGTACATGTGTTCCGTTGCACTTTCTGATTTATGAATACTATAGCTTGATGTGTCAGTGTTGCTCATTGTCATGAAAATATTGTTTTTAGATAAGCTCTGTTAGCTAGATCATTGCTTGCGAGCATCACAATAACCAATCCCTTCAATTGTCTTGCGTGGGAAGTTAAATTGGATGATTCACAACATTTTTCTTTTATCAATGAATTTAAATTGCATGGTCAATATTAGTTTGATGAGATAATGGTAGTATTTTATGGTGTTTTAAAGCTCCACTACATTGATAGTATGTTACTAACCAATTTATGTCATAATGTTCTACAATAAATATCTTCAGATATGTAGTAACAAATTAGTAACATTGTTGTTAACATTAATTCATTAAGAATGTGCAGTTTCTTTGAAAGTTTTTATCAATATCCAATTATGAGACAGGAAGTCAATTGATGACAATTTAGTTTTGCTCAGTATATGTTGGTAAATGCCAACAAAACATTAAGTTTAAAAAAAACAAGTTTTAGTGTTGGGTTAGCAACAAGAGATTAGATGTCTATTTTTGACCTTCAAAGGCAAGCTAATTTACTAGTAATGTATTATTTGTTTGCCAAAAATATCACCTTAATCGTTTTTATCACCCGTCAATCATCTAATTATATTTTGGTACATGTTGTAAAGACAATTAACCTACAAATCTGTTCCCACTGCTGGGTTAAAGGTCTCCTCTTTGCGAAAAGGAGTGATCCATAATATGCTACGCGGAGCCAATGCGGGTTGGTGGAAATAATTTACATATTTTACTAAAAACTATTATTCTTTATTGGTATAGCAAGACTATATGCTATCTATGGTAGCTATTTTATAACTTGCGTTGCAATGCTGACTTTCTAAGAAAATATGATAATTTGTAACACAAATGAGATGGGTTTTCCATACATGGTGTAGATTTTTTGTATTCTATAAATAATGGTACATCCTATGTTGGTCATGATATTGAAGCTGTTATAAAGATAGTTCCTTTCTGAATGCCATATTGTTATTGCCTATGACTAGGGCTCTTTAACAGCTGTGCTAAACAGTATCAGGATTGTAGTAAAGACATTGTTATCAGTCTTTTTGTCATGCTTGTAAGCATGACAAAAAGACTGATAACAATGTCAACATTCTGATATTCAGATGTTCTGAGTCAGCATGATCTCATACATTTTTATGATACATAATTCCATAATACCTTTTATATGTACTTATCCTAAATTTTGGTACATTAAATTAATAATACATGAATTTAATGAAACTATTGAAGCTCACATCCTATAAAAATACTAAGTTTTGAATCCTGCTTTAAAATTGTTGAGATTACATTCTCATTTCAACTCAAACTCAATTTTCAATCAAGATGCATAACTATTATGTCCTCATCCTTCTGCTCTTATCCCAATTTATAAAGGGTCAGGGCATCATAATTTTTTCTTCCATATCTTTATCAGCTGTCATCTCAATATGCACCCTCTTTCCAGCCTATGACTGATACCCTGTTTCTGAATTGAGAATTTATCAATTTAAAGCTAAGAACTTGTTGAATGTCTGCTTTAGCATAACTTGGGTGAAAGCCTGCAAAATTCAAAATTTATTCCTAATAAGACATTTTGAATTTATGGAAATTGATGGAATCAATTCTCTGCAATACTCTAGCTTCCCATTAGTAAAATAATTTTCGGAATCAGATCAGTATTTCCAAAGTTTATCCCTACATAATAACACAGGCATTTTATATTATAATATTAGTACCTATAGACTTGTGCACCAGTGTGAGATACACAAACTTAGTAGAAAGAAGCTTATCAATTAGAGACAAGTTAGGAAGTAGGTTACATGTAACTTGATGTAGTGGTTGGTCATGTTTGATTGATAAGATAAAACTCTTGATTTCAATGTATGTTTTCTTAATATTGTCATTATTAGATTGGAACAGTGTAAACTGGGATTACTACTTGTAACCGATTAATGCATGTGTGTATATTAATGCACTCGGAAGGTGGAGGCCAGTGTGTTGTGGCATAGCCAGGGTGAGCCCTATGTCCAGCAGAGGACTGCAATAGGCTGAGTTGATTAATTCATTGAACCAATAAATTAAAGGTATGTAATTACTAAATTACATGAAACTCTAAGTCAAGAATTGTGAACTAATTAGACAGCAAATATGAATGATAAAAATATAATATAAGTAAACTTTCTGTGTTTTGTATGAATCAACATAGATGGGAAATTATAATGCCTTTTTAAGTATGACAGATATAATCAATACAAAAACAGAAAAACCTGAACATAATTTATGCACCAACTAGCTTCCGCCCGCGGCTTCGCCCGTTTAGTATGTCCATAAAAAGTCTATATCCTTTCCCAGGATTCAAAGTATCCCCACACCAAATTTCATCAAAATCAGTCTACCCGTTTCGAACAAACAGACTAACAGAGAAGATTTTTTTTGTATAAGTACTCCATGTACTTAACTAATTACTTCTTTTCTCATTAGTTATTTACTTACCTAATTACTTACAACCATTAATGCTATTTAGCTGTATTAAAATTTAACTAATGCTTTAGTCCAATAATGCTAAAATAGTAATACTACCTAAAACTAAACAAATGCTTAACAAAAATATTTGGAAAGTGGCAATAGTCAGCTTATCAGGCCAATAAAGTCGATTATTAACGACCTGTCATTCACAAGTCTTGCTCAGCCATTGAAAGTGTATCAGCCACTTGAGTTTTTGTCAACAATTTCTTCTACAGTTTACATTAGAAGAGTTATTGCTTACAGAAACTTTTTCGAGTTTGAGTCATCATTTTGGCATATTTGAAATGTGATTTCTGAATTTGATTGTTTGTTTATTTAAATGTTACACATACACACTGTACTTAGTTACAGACTGCAATAAATGTTGTTTAGCTTGAATTTGCTCTAAACCCATATTTTTAAGAGTGGTGCTGGTTATCAACTGGATTATAAAGAAAGGATAGTATTCATCCTAGTATTTTTGTTTATTTATAGCCTTATTTCAGAGTGTCAGTTTTAGTTCAGAACACATTTAATAACAGTTCTGTCTCCATGTGCCCTTTGACAAAGGCCTCTTCCAATTCTCCCTGTCCATGTCTTTCCAGCTGTCCTCACCAAGTCGTCCTCTCATCTTTACCACCATTGTGTCATTTTTTGTTCTATTTTTCTTCTCTCCTGACAGTGTGGCCAGCCCATCTCCATTTACATCTTCTCAGTTTTAGTACTACATCTTGTGTTTTTATTGCTTTTCTGGTAACTATACTGGTCTATGGTATGTTTGGAGTTATCTGTTGGAGGGTTGGAATTCGGGATGAGTTAATCCTAGTAACCTATCCTTAAATCAAGATTTAGTTTTGAGTGTTATTCAAGAATGTGGATATCAGTATTAATTACACCTTGTATTTTATTCGTATAATCATCAAAGCTAAAATTCATGAAGCTAAGTATTACTGCTTCATCAAAGATCTTAAATCTAAGCGAAATCTGACTTTGATTATAGGTTGCAGACTTAGGCATAAGTTTCTAAGGTCATTGAAGGCGGCTGTAACTGACTGATGTAAATTTTATGTCCCTTTGATTACATGCAATAATAATATCTTTAAACATAGTTTGCCCTTCAATTATGTCTGTTTTAATTGACAACAGCATGCTGCTTATCCTTGATAAAATATTGTTTCTGGTATTTCAGATCATTATTTTGTTAGTGAATTTGTATTTTGGCTTCTCGGTGGTATCTTCTTGTCTTATCATTCATACAGCCTAAGCATCATCTTTGTCACCAAATCTTTCTTGATGTCTGGCAGAAGTCTCTTATAAGCTGCTCCAGTGCAATTGGTTCTTCAAAATAAACTGGTATAAGCATGTGTGCCTGGTAACAGACTCTCTTCGTCTTGCTTTTCCACCTTCCACATTCACCCTGCTGTTGCTTTCCATCTCTAACATCTTCCTGAGATAGACTTAACGACATCCAATTCTAGTTATTAAAATATAGTAAAGTAAAACTCAATAGGATAAAACATAACATCACGCCTATATTCCCCGAAGGGTAAGGCAGAGTTGTACCTATAGTACACCCACTTTTCGCCAGTTATGTTTGAGTCCCATATAATAGGGGGCGAGCCTATTGCCATCAACCGGGCACAAATCTACACTCGCTGCTACTGAGAAATTCCAGATAGAAAAACCTAATAATACTGCCCGACCCGGGAATCGAACCCAGGACCTCATGCTTGGCAGTAGCGCTTGCGACCACTAGACCAATGAGATGAGGCAGTCCACAATAGATGCCAGAATTAGTGCCAGATGCGAAAGTCATGCTTTTAAATTCTGCAGTTTTAACATTCCCCAAATAGTTTGCAATAAACACTACAACTTATTCGCTACTACGTTAAAACAATGGTAGATCACGAATAGACATCGTATTTGTTATAGGTCAGGGGTGAGCAGTGGCACTGTTTGATGACAATGTCATAATACATTAATATTCACGTCCTTATGTTACATCATGCTATTTAGTTAAAAACTGCTTACTGTATTACCTCGATTATGGAATTTTGTTTCTGGATACACAAAAGATAAAAAAAAACAAGCCTGTAATCCCAGAAGGGTTAGGCAGATGTAGGAAAAATTGTGTTTTTTAGAATCCTATACTTTCTTCTGGGCAATGGCCTTCCGCAATTCTTTTTATTTCTTACAATATTGCTATTATCGCCATTTTTGAGCAAACCGTCCCGCAATCTTCTCTGCTGTCATCAAAAAATTACCTACATCCTGTATGTAAAATCATGAATGAAAATATCACGTCGAAACACTGCATTTCGCTTAACATCGCAATGTTCCTAATCCTGCTAGCTTTCGCCAAAGTATGTTAATTAGTTTCCAGTCTAACCAGAATGCGGCTGAATATCAAATATTTAGTTGTGCATTCTTTGCTTGACATTCTGCTATATCTTCTAACGACGCGTTAAGCTTTCCGATAGTTAATAGTGAAATCTACGTAATAAATTATAAGGTATTCGTGTTTAACCTGTACATGCAATATGTATGTGACATGTTAGTTACCTTGTGTGACTTATAAATATTGCAAACATTGTTTGGAATAAGCTTATAAGTATATGCAGGCCACGCATGCATCAAATTAATAATAAAGCTAAAGATTTTTTCGTGTTTGTTTGAACGTGCTAATTTCTGGAACTACCAATCGGATTTGAAAAATCTTTTTGTACTATTTAGTAATCTGTAGTAATAGCGCAGGCAGGCGAAATTCGCGTGGGCGTGCGGGCAGAAACTAGTAGACTATATTAAAGGAGACGTTTCATTTTTGTATGGGACTCCGGCCATAACATGTAGACTTTAGAAAACCTAGAAAACGAACCCCCGAATACAATAAAGAATGTTTTTTTTTTCATAATAACTAATAGTCTTTAGGCACTAAATAAAAACTGAAAATGTTTGACGTTTGTTATTGACCATCGACAGCCAGCCATGACAGGTTGGAAAGATGACGTTTACATAACCTACAATTTGTCAAAACTGTGATTGCTGTTTTTGGGATTTGGGCCCACCAAGACACGATAAAATCTTTTGCACCATTTCTAGATTTCAGCTCATCTTGATTAGGTTATAAAAGTGCGTAGAATGGGTATTAACTGTCTTATTTTATTATAAATATATTAGTATGGGATTTTAAAGGGGCTCGTAGCTAAGTTATAACAGCCGCACGGGTCAATCGATCAGGTTAAGCTATGCTTGTTGCGTTGGTCCATGGATGGGTGACCATATTTACATACCGAGACCCCTCCGTGCCTCGGAAAGCACGCTATGCCGTTGGTCCCGGCTGTCATTTGTAGATCAGTCGTTACGGGTAGTCAGAAGCCCGAAAGTATGAACAACCAGTTTTAAAGAGTACACGTGAAAAGTTGTAGTCACCGCCTGAGGTATAGCAAAGAGTATAATATTAATACGGGAGAGGTATAATGTGAACGAGACCACAACGAGACTGACAGACTGATGTGATGTCAATGTCATTGTCAACAATACAAACCAAGGTTAGAATCTTTCGTTCAAAAGTACCTACAAGTCTACAATCCACAAAAGTAGAATATTTTTTTTTTTTAACGATGAATTGAATCGTCACACTTTCTTGTAATTAGTCAAAAAAGTTGTTTGAGATAGATGTCTTACCATCTTATCATAATAGCAAAGAAATACATGCCTTTTAAATCTAAATAAATAACGTCTACGTGATATTATTTTGTTTTAATGTAACATGATTTCTGGACGAAAGCAGTATGCAAGTTAGACGAAGCGACGCCATGTTCAATAGAATATGGCAATAGTTTGAAAAACTATAATTTTTTTGTGCCCAAGTAATCAGGGGAATATTTAGAAAAGAATATTTTTCCACAATTCGTGGAATTATTTCCTATTTTTTCCTTTTACCGTACAGTTTATGGCCGAAAATTAAATATCTCCTTTAGTTTTGATCCTGCCAGTCCTATTAACATGAACAAAAAAAACACATTTCTGACCCTAAAACATTTCTTACTGAACACACAGCTGTGCGACTGGGGAGTTTGTTGCGTTACTTCTTCCGAGCTTCCCACTAATGCGCTAGGCAGTGGTGAAGGGCGGGCGTTTTGGCGGACTGTCTTATGTAATTTTGACGTTCGAAAAGTGCTGATTTTCGGCCTAGTTTCAATAAATGACTATTGATTAGTTAGTTCTTAACTCTATAAAAAAAACTCAAGTTACTGAAGCAATTCTAACACATAAATATAGGACCCGGAAAACAATTCACGGGAGCAGTATATTAACAGAAATGTAAAATGTCGCTAACTTCTGCACAAACTGCCATCCTTGACCTTCAGACAACAATAAAACCTTATTTTTGTGCGACTAGCCAATGCCAAACCGGGTCTTAGTTTTTCACATCCATCATATCAGATTTCTAAAGTCTCCCTTTTGGTTTTAAATCGTGTCAAAATGTTTTGTTGTTGTGTAGGATATATTAACATAAAAGTTGTAATTAACGGCTTAGTCGTATGTGGTTAATGCAGTTTTAATGTTCATAATCTAAATAAACTAACAAAGTGTGTTTTTGTCATGCCCATTGAGAAAAAAAAAACTACTGTAGTGTAGGTAACTTTAGGAATCTCCCCTGAAACGTTGTAAAACACGTTTTGACAGCATTCCTCGAGAGTTGGCTATTAAATGCAAAAAAAAAAATATCCGACCGGTAGTTCCAGAGATAAGCGCGTTGAAATTCAAACAAACAAACTCTTCAGCTTTATTATTAGTAAGTATAGATAGATATAAAAATATCCACAATGCACAGTTCTTCAGTCTTGTTTGACGCAAAACTGTCATTACCATTGCAGTTTTAAAGCAGCTACCCTTACGTGTACCCTGTACCTGGCTCGGATCGGCACCCAATACTTGATATCATAATCAATACCGCTTGATATCTATCAATCATGCTTGAGAGACAAAAACATTGTTGTGTATTTTGTACACACACATCTGTATCGCTGTTTTTCGCTGACAGTTTTAGTAAAAGGCTTCTAAGAGGTACTTTGACAGTTTTATAATTAAAGTATGAAGTTTCGTGTCGGGAGACGAGTATAGCAACGTTGATCATGCGGTATATTATAGACAGGAAAATTAAAAAGTCCTAACTGGAATAGGTACCTACAAACAGTCGTAGGTTGGAACCCAGACAGGCGCATTACTTTGTGTAAATTATTGCATCACCACTGCTGTCAAAACGGTGAAGGAAAACATCGTGAGGAAACAGGCATGTCCTAGTACAAAAAAAAATCGAAGACATGTGACATCTACCACCAACCCGCACTGGGCTCGCGTGGTGGATTAACGGCCCAGTCTCTCTCACCGAGAGGATGGCTCTGTCCTGGCAGTGGGAATATTGCAGGCAGCATAAAAAAATAACTAATACGCCACTGTCATTTTTGCAAAAAGCCTGAAGCGATAGTGCCTTTTCTGCAGTCCATTCATAAATACGCTAATAGTTTTACCGACAAGGCAAGAGAATTGAACGCGGTATTCACATCATTGAATGTTTCTTGAGAAAGTTGTATTTATAAACACTATAAGACATTGAACAGTGAAAGTCATCGCAAAAGCGATAAATTGTTCCATGTTAGTTGTTGGGAAGTGAAAATGCAGAAATTGTTAGTGTAGATTGCATTAATCACGAGGAAATTAATGATTAGTATCATTAATTCATTATTTCGGCCTAAACCAGAAGGCCAATTCTCGTAATTTAAAACGTTCAAAATCTAGTCACAGATTGAGACTGAGATCAGACTGAACGTTATTAAAATTACGAGAATTGCCCCTTTGGTTCTACTGATATGAAAGCTTTTCCTCATGTGATTCAGGCAGTATCAATAAATCTGTTAACCGCATTAACCACAGGAACTCTACTGCTTAGTGTTGATTGTGAATAGAACATAATAATGTATGAAGTTGTTCTTGGAGATGCTCTCATCGTTGCGACGATGACAAAAGTATAATTAAAACGAGAATTTACCATGTTTAAGCGATAGAAGCCTAATATTTAAATCCATAGTTTTGGCGACCGAGCGTGTCCGCATGACTTTGTAGAGGAAATTAGTTCGATCACCTTACTCTAGATAGACAATGCAACATGGTACCTATTTTTGGACATCTGAAGAACAAATTTTCCCTAGTTAATCTCAAGTGGGATGACTTAACCGTTTTTAAGAGACTTAACCAGCCTGATGCTAAAAGTCTGCGCAAAATCTCAAGGGCAACGCTTTTCTGTTTAGGTCAGTGACCGGAGCGCGTAAATACTGAAATCACATTATTAGCACAGCCCGCTAAATACTTCGTTCAATCGCCTTTTAAGAGATAAACGGTACTTATATATGATTCAGCTTAGAATCTTGTCACCTAAAGCTAGACAAATGGATACCAGTTCAATCCTAACACAGTTCCGTTATCCCGTACGTTTATCCATCATGGACGCAATGACTTCCTTTTGAACGATAGTAGAATGTACGTTCTTACGTTGTCATCAAATCGCCTTTTGCTCGAGTCGCCGAAGTACACCACACAACATCGCTCTCTCTTTTAGATCTAAACTAATCCCTACGCCCATAGACTCACGCCACACATATCGAAAGTGAAGCAGAGTAAGTATGCCGGGACCGCTTGTACAAACACGCCTCACGCTCACATTTACATCATAGTATGCCGACCGGCCGCCATTAAGTGACACGGCAGCGTCAATCGTCACTCACGCACACATAGATCGGTACGGTGCTTCACTTTCGATATGCGTGGCGCGGAGTCAATCTTTACGCCATTATAACTGTAGCAAAGAAAAGTAATAACAGTGCCTTCATCCCAATCAACCATGGGCTATCTGGGTTATAGACAGGCTCGACCTAGACAAGTTAAAATATTTTGTTTCCCTTGCAACAATAATTTTAGGAATAGTTTATTTTTGTACTATACATATTTATAAGGAAATGTAAGAACACAATTTGGTTAATAAACGATTATTATTCGGTTATCCTTCACGAGAATAGAATTCTGCTGGTAGATTTCTCCTCGCTCACCGCTCTGATTCTTCATACAACTCTGTGAGAAAGCCTTCCTGACTGGCTAATCTTTTCACTGCTATATCTTACAGATATTCAGCAAGAGAAGAAGCATATTTTGGATCATTTGTTAACCGATTTCTTTGTATCAGGTCACCACGAGGCCGAGTGCTGCCAGAGGGCGTCTACAACAACGCGCACTTCATGCACGCCGCGACGTCGCACGTCGGCGACATCGTGCAGGTGCTCACGCAGTCAGGCAGCCTCTGGGAAGGCGTCTTTAAGACTTTCAGCGCTCAATTTGAGGTAAGTCCATGACCTACAACAATATACTTACGAAAAAGGAGCAAGAAAAGGCATCAAAATTTGTGATTTTCGTGTGGTGGAACCATGAACAAATGATGGTGATCGGCTGTAGTTGGACCTGCAGGCACAAAGTCAGCCAGCGTTGGGATTGGCGAAAATACACCATTTTAGAAGTATGGGAGTGAATCATTGACTCAATAGAAGGAGATCCAAAAAGTTTAAGTTGTAATTTTCGTTAGTTGTAAAGTTATAGGTTTCTGTAGCATATTAGAACTGACGCATTTTGTATTTGGTGCACTTTTTTCTAAGACCAAAAGCCTGATTTTTTAGAGTAGGCGTGCTGCTAATCCTGGTGTTAACTATGAATATTTTATTACTTACACGTCTTACTTAGTGTATTTATTAAAACATACTGTACTCTTTTCTTAGTACAAAATTCGTAAGCTATTAACAGTCACGGTTGATAACAAGTAAGTCGTTTTCCCGAAAAACATAAACCCTTTTAAACCGCCGCTAATCCCGTAAAACTTGAGTAAAGAAACCTCAAGAATTCTGAACTTTTTCCTACAGCTGGTTATAAGGATGATTCATTTGGTAACTGTCTCAAAATGTATCCATACGGAAAACAGAACTCCGAAATAGATTAATTAAAATATCTGGATAAAAATAGAACTCCGAATAGAGTAGATTTAATATCCGGACGAAAATGGAATCCTGAAATAGAATAATTATACAAATGGCGATTTCAGGGTTCCGTGCCACATAACAACTAAGTGCCTCGTGCTATATTATGTCCGGAGTGCTGACACGCCAGCCATTGACTGTTAGACATGCATCAAGGTAAATTTAAACTGGTACTGTTATTAAAATTGCAATACTTAAAATAATGTCTGTAACTGGGATCAATCAATCAATAAAAAACCTGTCAAAAATACCTCTAATTTCCCTACATTTTGACAAGTTTTTGACATTTCGATACCTACCACGTAAGTTGTTGTAACCCACAATAATACATCCCACGTAAGTTGTTGTAACCCACAATAATACTATTTTGTTTGTCGCCGAGAGATGAGACTTCGACTAGATTTTGAACGTTTTCAATTACGAGAATTGGCCTTCTGGTTTAACAACTGTGTACATATTTTGTAGGGGTGGCCATTCTTGAAACTGAGACCCCTTCGTCCTTCAGAAAGTTCGTTAAGCCGGTTGTCGCCTGTCTACGTGTCTTCAATCATCAGCTATAAAGTTTCTCCAAAGTATTTGAAATGTTATCGTCTTTTCACTATGTCACATGATAAGGTTGATGATCTTGAAATGACTGATACCGATAAACCGCAGTTTTTTGCTTGTTCATGTGCGAAAACGTATTTTTCGCTCAAGTCTGTTCGAAAGAGTCGAGTCAAGAGGCTCAAAATGTTTTTACGTTGTACCTACTTCAGTCACCCAATGTGGTGAAGTGGTGATTAATCTAATGACCATTCAAGATTATTCGTTCAAACATGAAAGTTATAGACAACTAATGTGTAAAAATCAGACAGGACGTTTCCTAACAATACGTGTGGTCGTTGAAAGACTGCTAAAGGAAGGAATAAGACGCGTTACAAAGAAAGAATGAGTGAACCAAATGAGCTGACGCCACAATAAAAACAAAAGCGTATCCGTTTATGTCACCGTTACTATGTAGACAAAATTATTAGCTTGTATCTACTGCATATCGTCGTCATTTTTGTCACGCAACAGGAGTCATGTCTCAAGACTGAGAAAGTTTTCGAAAACTGACAAGAATTGTCAGTATTTTTTATTGACCGTGGATTAGGCTCAACTTTTAGCTGTTGAGCTAATATTCAAAATGTGCCCTTAAATTACCAGGCTGGTAGACTAATTAAGCTCTCAGGTTAACAAAGAGAATATTAAGCTCAAAAAATAAATTAACTCTACAATAAACGTTGCCCGTAGCGAGTGATTATAAGAATAACAAATCAGGAGTGTGTCATTAAAACTTAAAGACAGTATTAAAATGATAATGATATTATTTTTAGTGGCATAATAATTAGTTAAGCATTATAAACGTCCATTGATTAATTACTTAGTATTTCGATGACTTTACAAATGAGCCAATAATAAGGGCATAAGTTTCCTTTTGTCTGTTAAAATCTGTACTTACTTATTTGTCATTCATTCATACCAAGTGCGTTAATTAACAAAATTACACGCATAATAAATTTAAAACTCATGTAAATGCCACTTTGTAAAATTGATAAACGATATATAATATATGTAATTTCTTAGATTGCGTGTTCCACTCAATTCAGGAGTGAAACAGTCACGATTAGAATGGTATGTGTGATGTGAACTGTCGACTCGTTCAAGCCATTTTAAATATACCAGACTAATTGCTGTTTATTTTGGTACATAAAAACTATTTTTTGGTAATTTTTACTCCGGTAGCTGTTGCTGGGCAATTATGGATTATCTGATGATTGACGGCTACAGACAGGTTTAATATTTATAAATACATTACGATTTAAGCTTCAAGTGTGTCTAGAAACCATTACAGTCTTGTGTAAGTTACGAAATGAACGAAACCAACTTGTAGTACCGCCTGCAAGCTCCAGGGCGCAGCCATATTATTATATAACCATAAATACAGTAGGAACGACCCCCGCCAGCTGACGTAAATGTGCATAGATTCATCCTGCAACTCAGTCTCACCGCGCCCTCTACGCGATCGCCAGCCAGCCGGCCGGCAAACGTCGAAACAGAGCTTAGCGCTGCAGAAAAGCTACCATTTTCAATTACATAATCAATATTTATGAATGTAATCGATATATTATTTAAACTCATATAAATTGTCAGATTGCTAGCAAGCATAGAAAATAGGCTACGTTTCAATCGAAGGTTGATAAGGCCACGGAATTTACGTCCGACCACAGATCTTAAACATTCTAACCAATGCAGTGCTGATAACCTATTTTAAATACTTCGAGCTTGCATACCTTATGTTTTAGCGATTGTTTTGCATATTGCGATACATTAACACTTAACGAATTACGTAATTCACATACTTTGGGCAAATCAAAATTTGATTTATAACAATAGAAAAAGTAATTGTGTCTCATCACACTATAGTCACAGTTGAGCTCATAACAGATTCATTTTATTGTCAAATTTCTTTATTTGGTGTGTGCGAAGTAAAATGCATCATAGTAACGCAGCAGTTTTGCGTTATCTGCGCTTGGCGTGACCCCCACGAAACTACGAAATGTAGGTCGAATCAATAAACGCATTGTAGCATGCTTTTGGACATTTTAAAAAGGAGTTGAACGTTGGTTTCACCTGCGTGACTCGTGAAGTGATGAGTGTGATGCTGTGCTTCCCATGAGGGGGATTCAAAGACACTTACGTTTTTGTGTTAGTGACGATTTCCCATACTGTGAAGTGGTTCATTCGATTTGTTACACAAAGGACATGCTTCGGCTCGGTACAGTCTCAGTTCTTTGAACCTGAGTGCTGTAATATATGAAAAGTGCAATGCAGTGTCGAGTTAGTTAGATTACCAGCTTATTTGGGAGTGCTCTCACCCCGCCGCCACTGGACATGCGCGGTAAACCAGCTGATTTTATGCCTTCCATTTTGAGCTTTAGAAATTTATAGGGGTGCTTTTTTATTGCAAATGGTGTAGAAACTTCGGGACATGTATTTGAGATTCCAATGAACTTCATAACCGATTTATCTCGTAAGATGACAGTGTCTAGTCTTGAAAACATTTCATTCAATCATATTTTTGTCAAAAATATAACTATAATATTTACGGAATTCATTTCCAGGTAAAGGTAGGCGTATAATGTACAGCAAGTCATCTTGATGGATGCCTGTCTCATGAACCACACGGGCGGAGATTCATAGCCCACCGTAAACGAATAGATGGCGCTGTCTGTCGCGATTCCCAGGGCATTCACGGTAGGGCCCAGTTAGTGTTTCTGTACAATTTCGTTTAATAGTAATCAATAAATAACTTAAAGTTTTTGTAATGTCGGAATACCAATTTATTTTGAATACATCGCCGTCCATGCTGGTGTCATTCTTTGATAATTTATTCGTTCACTAGGTAAGGCTTGATTGATGTATTGTATTGTAGTTTATGAATGGAGCATCGTTGCAGCCATGATGCTGTGTAGATAGGACGGGTCATAGATAATGGAATATGTTTTTTTTTGCTGTCGATTTAAAAATAATTTTCGTAATCAGCATAAACTATTCCCACTGCTAGGATGTGTCCTTGCCGAAGCCAACTCGCAGAGGCCCGTTAGACGTTTCTAATGAAATGAAGTACCAACCGACGACTATCCTTGTTCGCTTTATGCAAGTGCATCCAAGGACAACCCCCGGTTTGTGTAGGACTCTTGCAGGATATGGAAACAAAGATTTTGGATTATGGTTTTGGGTGGATAAAGTGAACTGGTTATTTAGGACTACGGAAAGACTTTAAAATAGCTCCTGCCTGACCAATGTTTTATATAAATGAATGTACTACAAAGAGACTAACACAAAAATACTTATGGTAGTGATTGGGAAACCTGTGGAGCGGCGCGGCACTCCCTCTCTCAGATAGGAGGCTTGTGAGGCTTGGGAGCTTAATAAAGTACTCGATTATTGTTATAAAATTCAGCATTTCCCAAACATGTGTGTTAATTTTTAATTTATTTTATGTAATTACTAGCTTCCCTCGCGAGCGAAGCCGCGGGCGGTATGTCGATAAAAAACTATTTTATGTCCTTCCCAGGGATGCAATCTATCTCTCTGCCAAATTTTATTGAAATCCGTTCAGTGGTTTAGGCGTGAAAAGGTAACATACAGACAGACAGAGTTACTTTCGAATTTATAAAATTAGTATTAGTATGGATTCTAATTATAAGTCCTGAATACCCAATGAAAATTTCAAGCAACTTAATAATTCAGCATTTGTGGATCAAATTAATCAAGTCCACTCATTTGATCAGGTAACTAACTAAAATTACTTTGTATTCAAGCTCAGTAATAAAACTCTCGCAGCTAGCCTTTCGTTTGATATATATCAAATTAAGAGGCTCTAATTGGAAATATTGAATAAAAGCTCTCTAAACCCTAGATTTGAGCCAACCAACTTGTAATTTGAGATAGCCAATTACTTAAGGACACTGCACTAAGGGCGGATTTTACCAATGAAACTAAACGCGATCATGCCGTATTAAGACTGTTTAATACCATCATGATTCCAGCGTAAGAGAGAGACCAAACTATACATGACCGATAGCACCATTTTCGGACGTCTAAACCGCGTTCAAGAGCTGTCAGTGTCATCATTATTGTAGAATATTGACACTGACAGCTGTTGAACGCAGTTTAGATGTGCTGTAGTGCTATTCTGTAAAAATCTCACCGTTGTAACTCAGGTGAAGTGAGCTTTAAGTGAGCTGTCATTAGTATCAATCCCTAGCATCAGATGGAATGACAGCTCACTTCACCCAACTTCTCACGGTGAGATTCTAACAGAATCGACCGGCTGATCGCGTTCAGTTTCATTTGTGAAATAGGCTCTAAGTCTGTATGGACTGCAGGTAGGTAGGGATTAAATATCGGGGGTCCGTCCATTGTTAATACACTGCAATTAATTTAATCATCTCTATTGATGCCATGTTCATAATATGCTATTATGAAAGCGGAGTTTGAAAGGGATGCTTCTGGATTAATTTGTCTGTCCGTGTGCAATTTTCTCGTAATCAGTGTTGTTGTAAGAGGATACTTACATTGTTCACCAGTGTGTTGTATCAAAGTGATAAGGGTTCATTTTCACCCAACTCCCCTAGAAAGAGGATAATATTTTAGTCTATAGTATAATTGTCCCAATACAGGACAAAGGCCCCCCTTTCCCTTTTTTGCATAATACTGTCTTTTGCTAGCCCTGTCAGTAGAAGTCAATCTCGTCTCGCGATCTTCGCCTTGTCCTGTCGCGATGTCGTCTTGCGTTTAATGTTTTATTCGTTTCTCGTTTGAGCATTGTCTCACCTGTTGCCGACGATGCTAGAAGCAATGGCTAAAATGTTAATTGTAGTCAGACACACACCACACACACCAAAAAATCTTACTCTTCCATTTCCAAGCGCCTAATAATAGCACAAAACTGAACAAAACATGCAGCGGAAACAAACGTCGACCTCAAAGCATTAATGTCCGTTAATGCAACGAAAACGTTCAAGTCAAGTCAGACGCGGTTCGACCTTCACACGAAACGCACGTCGAGACGGTGGAAATTCCTGGCCGATGACACATGTTAATTGACTCTTGTTTTACGCTTTATCCAGCCTTTATGAATGCAAGGCAGCGAACTCGCGAATTAACGCGTGAACCTGCGCACGCGACGATTTTGTTTATTTTTCGTTAATGTCTCTTATTTCTTAGTCGCTAAGGTTTAATTTTAAAACTGGTTCATCATCATCAACATTATTCAGCCAAAAACGTCAACTACGGACTTAATCCAATGATTGGTCCTGCTCTTCCAGCATCCAGCTGATTCTCGCGACCTCAGGTGGTTGTTGCTCCTATGTAGGTAGTATACTTTATTATGAAACTTAGTTTAAATACCAAATCAAAAAATGTGACGCGCAAATGCATAGTGTTGTCAAAACAAAAATCCGTGGGATTGACATAACTTTCGATAAAAATGTTACTATAAATACGAAGGATGCATTTAAGTATGTATGTTCAACGATAGTACGAATCAAGGTCTTTGCCGTTGTTTAGCTCAGGTCAACGGTCTTACGAATTGTCAGTACATGCTTCACATGTATATTTTGGGGAATGACATCTGCGCTATCCATAATAACCGTTTATGATAAAGAATGACATCGCATCGGTATAGAGTACATTCACTTCTATGACAAACTATTTAACGATATACTGTAGGTACTATTTTATGTATGTATTTTTATGTTTTCAACGTAACTGTGTCTACATTTTAGTCATTTACGTTTATAGGTTTTACTCACGAGTAGGTACTTAGTAAATATTCAAATAGTTTTGGTTGAAGAGCGGTTCGGTCATATTGTAACGACCGTCATGAATATCTGCCATTTTCACCAGTATTTCACATTAAGGTGTCAAAATCGCTCCGTATTTGGGCAGCCGTTATTCCCGACCGCCGTTACCGCCGCCGCCGCGGTTGCCGTTAGACCGTTCACCGCTTCCTTAGGAAACTAAAGTTTAACTCATGAGGTCGTAGAAACGGTCAAGTCGCGAAACAAATATGACAACTCGCGACCTTCCTGGAGTATTAATTAGTAAGGGCGCCTTTTGTGTCCGAAAACAGTCAGGCATTCCCGAAACAAAAGTAAAATCATAATTTTGATTAATGAATGTAGAATTATAAGTAGTAATAGGAAGAAAACGTCGTGTATGGTGCAACACTACTCTGAGCGGGAATCGAAACTTGTTTCCCCGCTCTATGCGGGTGGTTTTGTTTTTGGTTGGGCAGTCCTTAGCGGTGCTCACAGAGTACTTTTATTATACGGACATAGAGATCCAACTTCACGGGATTTTCAAGCAAAGGACACCAGCGACATCTAGTTTTCTAAGTTGAAAACTTTTTATTTGTATATATAACCTTGAATCTATAGCGCCCGCTATATTGCTCAGGTTATTAGCTAAAAAGCTTGCTCATTCTTTTTTAATGTTTTAAATTAATGTATGGATTAAATAAAATGTATTAAATACCTATTAAAACCATTACTAACGTAATCCATACATTAATTAAAAAAATAAAACATCATAAACTCAAGTGATTACATTTATTTATTCAACTATGAGGCCTTTTACAGTGTTTTTTACAGTAATTTCTAGCCATTACTTGGTATTTATCGGTGTCGCTGATAGTATCTTGCTTTCCAGTAAGAATTTTATTGATTGTTTTGCAATAATTAAATACAAAAAATCTTATAGATAAATTTGTTAAGTACTCTTGCAATTTTTTTTTATGTTTATCACATTTTAAACATTTAAAATCTGCTGAAATATATATTAAAGTTTTTTATATATTCTCCAATATTATTTATTTCTAAATTTTCTTTTAACTCATCAGTAATGATGTCCTGGAAAGCAGAAACAAGGGCAATCACCGACTTAGTAGGACTGCAAAGCCAACGTTTCTTCGAGTATTCTCTGTAGCGTATGTATTCTAATTCGTTTCTATCTATTAAATCTTCATTGCATTTGGAGCAATTTTTATATATTTTTTTAGATTTTTTTACTAAATATCCGCTCACATATTGTAATGGAGCCATAATTTTAGGATCGTCTTTTTCCTCCAATGGCAGCACGTTTATATTTAATATTTTATTTAAATCAATATTGTGTGTAAGCTTGTTGGCTTCGCAGTTCTTATTTGTAACCAGAGTAACTAAGGCCTCACAATAATCTTTTTGGCAATTAGCACCCGGTGCATGAACGCTGGAGAGGTTATTTACTAACAACGCCGCATAGGCAGATTGAAATGCATCCGGAGTTGGATTGACGTTGCGGCACCCGTGGCTTCTGATAGCGCCAAAAAAATTTTCAAGTGGATCTTGATTTAGGTGCCGCATCCAAACTGATGTAACATTATATTCTTTTTCTAGTTTTTTTACAAGTATTTGTATGCCTTCCAGCGTCCATACCCAATTATTTAATGTCGGTACATTTTCTAAAGAATCGCCCTTATAAAATTTCATTGTTTTCAAAATGTTTTTAAATTCCATCCATTTTTTATGGTGTACTGAGTTAGGTTTCACAGGTTGAAGCAGTGGCTTCGAAAATTTCTTTTTATTTGCATAACTGCCGTTGACTGAGTCAAACAACTCGTCGAAGAAAAGCAGCAAATCTGCAGTATCTTTACATCCTTCTGGCAAAATTCCTTTGTCTGAAAAGAAAAAAAAAAGAAATTATGAAAAATCGTATTGGTTTTATCTCAGGGCAATTTTGTTATTATCTATGTAGATTACAAATTACATAATTATTCATTTATCAGGACACAACAGCACTTTTATAGTAGAATAGCTTCTGCCTGTAACTTCATCTACGAATCCCATGGGAACACATTACAGTGTTTCTTTATCCAAATCCGTTCAGCCGTTTTTACGTAATTGAGTAACAAACATACAAACTTCATAAACTTTCAATAAAACATTAAAATTTAAGCCACCATAATATATATTCAGAGAAATATTAAAACGTATATATATATATATATATACAAACCTGCTAAGTATCCCATATTCGATGCCACTGTTTGACTAAATACCTGAGCTGCATATTTCACTTTCATTTTGCCAATTTTTTTCCCATCAATATGATTTTCTGTTAATTTTGGAACCAGTCGGATACCTTTATAGGCTGGATTCTCTTTCATTAAGAGTTCTAAGTGATGCCACTTTGCGGTTTTGCTCTTGCCATTTACTTCAAATTTTAAACTTTTTGTTAATAAGTTATTCCGTATACCCTTCAACAAATGTGGCGGATCGTATAGTGGAATTATTTCTTGTTCATTTATTTCAATTACATTAAAATTATCCTTAGGGATTTCTCCTCTTTGTAGACATTTTCTTTTTACTTCGCCTGTTAAAATATTGATGGCACTTCTGTTGTTAGCCCCCTGATCACAAACAGTAGCCAACACTATAAATCCAGCGTCTTGTAATTTCTTTATTACAATTTTAATTTGTTTTGCCAGTTCTGGACCCTTAGTTGCTCCTGAAGAAAATGTATAAGCAACTGGCTGCTTATAGTTTCTAATAAGCCCACGTACCATGAAAACTTGAGCATGATCTGCATAAATTGGGCGCGTTTCTTTTCCATCTGTTACAAAGCCCATTACCATATCTTTTCTCGTGTTAAAAGTGAGACTGGGTTTTATAGACATTTCATCAAAGAGTAATATGCATAGTCGGTCTTCAGTTCTCATTTTATCTGTTCTTGCCTTTAATTGGGCAAACACATTCTTATTTATACCTGCACCAATATTTGCTTGGTTCAAAAGGGTCCCCAAAGTTTGTGGAGAAGGCAGTATAAATATTTTCCTCAGAAATCTGTATGCCTTTGGGCTTTGTTTAAATATGGACAAAGAGACAATTTTTTCTTTTTCTGAAAATCTTCGTCCTTTCTCTTTCTTCTTGTTCTCCCTGAACTGTAGTAGAGTTATTAACCTTCCTGTACTAGGCATATTTTCTAAAGCTTTTATAAATTTATCATTTGTAAAAAGTTTCTTAGCACTCTTTAATTCTGCTTGTTTTTTAGATCTGTTTCTGCATTTTGATAGTTTCATCTTTACATCAACTAATGTCTTATAAAGTTGATGTTCACTTTTCGTCATCTTAGATCTCAAAAATGTCGTCTTTTTCAAAGCTTGGCCTGCTGAAAGTTAAATAAAAATAGTTTTATCTTTGATGTGTAAAACAAATCAAGTATTAAGGTCTATGAAATACATAGAAATATTTAAAGGCTTTCCGGTCCTATTTTTGCAGACTTTGGACACACCACAGTAGGCATTGTCAGTACTGCTATGATGGCGAAGCACAAATGTGATTTGTATAATTTATTGTGGTCATTGTACAATCTCAGTTGTACAATTTTGACAATGCAGGTTCCAGGTGTGCATTAAAAGTACAGAATTAGAATAATAAGTGGTATTTCAATAAGTTTAGACATAGAAAAAAAATCTTACCAATGTTTCCTTTCTCCATTGGAACTGGTGGTATTGAAATATTTATTTCTTGATCTGGATTTTGGAGATCAGCACATACTGAAAATTGAATTACATTGAGTATATAATTATAAGCCAATTGACAAAGAAAGCTGGAAAACAACATGTTAGAGGTATAAATTGTTTTAGGGATACCCTACGAATGAGTAAGGGATACCCAATAGTGTGATTGGGATATTATTTTTACATCACAATTTTTTTGCAAAAAACTGTTAGGACGAGTTTATACAAGACAAATTCATTAACTTTGTCTCAGCAATAAGGTAGGGCCCTATTGCTGAGACAATGTTAAGGTTTTTGGGAAGGGCCCTTAATAAAAATAACATATCTGTATTTTAATAATAGCACTTCATTGTTTAATTAAACAAAGATTACCTTCAGAAGTAGACGGCAAAATGTTTGACACATTTTCAATTGATTTCAAAGGTCTTCTTTCTATTGAAGTAGTAGTGAACTTGAGTGTTGATAGGCCTGTAAATATAATATTCAGATCTAAATCACTTAAGTACCTATTTGATTTTTTTAACATTAGTCTAATATATGTAAACTTTATTAACTCACCTGGCAAATTTAATGTTGGCACAGCAATATTGCTGACACGATTATAGCGGCAACAATATTTGAGTTCAAAATGAGCATGACAAACTCGCAGATTTTTGTATATATACTCATTACTGAATTTCAAGATGTCCCCACCAATATTAAAGATCCATGACTGGAAGCGATCCATATCCTTTGCAGGGTTTGGAAAAAGATGCAGGACAGTGTGGGAATCTGAAAAATTCAAGACATAAAATTCAAAACTTATTATGAAAATGATGTTTCCTATACATAATGTTTGTCAAGCAATCATTAAAAAATTTACAACTTTGACCTTACTGTCTGGAAGCTACATGGCTGTGTCCTCAAAATAACCTCAAATTAAAACTTAATTTCATAATATTATGTTAACAGCTAGGACTGATAGCATGTACAATATGTACATACATTTTTGAACATTTAAACACACTTGGAGTGTAATAAATACATGAAGTTAGTCATAGACATATGTCAGTTTTCTTACTATCGCATCATCATCATGTCAGCCCTTTTTCCCCACAGCTGGATGTAGGCCTCCCCTATAGTTCCACAATGAACAGTCTTGGCCCATTTTTGCATTATAATCTCACTTCAGTTTTAAAACATAGTCACCAAGGGGGTGATAGTACATACCAGAATTCCCGGAACACCCAGGGACACAGCACTTTTTCTCGGAAGACATGATTATGCACTTGTCGTACTGCCGTCAACAATATACACAAGGCACTGGAGTCACTATCTCAATTTCAGTCACTTAACAAACTATCAGCGTAGACCAGATACTAGTTTGGAGGAGCAGGGGCTCGACTCAACAAACAGCATGGAAACAACACAAGAATATCTTGGAATAGGACCTGAAGCACAAAATGCAGAAAAATAACGAACCGCACGAAACGAGAACAGAAATTTTTCTGCAATAATGTGACATTGTCATTCTGACATAACGACATGACATTTGAAAATGTTACCAGTAGCTGTAATTCTAGAATTCTACTGCTCCGTTTGGAATAATTTGTAATAATAACGAAATACGGCATACAACTTTTTCAAAAAAACATTATATCATCATTAAACTAGAAACGTAATACAACTAATGCCAAGTTATAGTGTCTATTGGTTTTAATCGTAAAAACAATAAGTACACAAACACACACTAAACTACCATCATGGTAGTAAAGAATAATAGGGCGATGATGTTAGGAAAATAACCCGTCTAAATTATATTGTCCGTCAAAGGCTGAACTTATCGTACAATATTATATTCATTTAAATATGTCTGTATAATGCTATAGTAGCGAACTCTATATCCGTCAGATCGAAACTGTCGCGATATAATACTACTAAATGAAAAAATACTTCAATAGGAAGATGTTTAAGGTACATTTGGAACTCCACAATTTTTCAGTATATTTATTCGAGTTCTGCCAGGCTTTTAGTTAGAAGTTTGATGACCCTGGCGGTGCTCATGTGATTTACTACGTCTATGAAGTGTATATCTCTGTGTAATTTTATTATTAATTAAATATTCAAATGGAACTGAGTGTTTTCTATTTTAGAGTAGGTATTTAATAAATCAGTCGCTATTACTCCACTTACGTACCAGCATCGAAATTGCAAATTACGAAATGCAACGCTCATCCAATTAGTGCACATTAGATATTACTTAATTTCACAGTCCAGTTTCAAAATTATTTTACAAAACAGAGGCAGAAGCTGTTCCCGCGTGCATTTTATAGTTATAACAGGAACAGATACTAAGATAACGGAAATGGTTGGTGACCTCTGGTATATTTGGGTTTACTGCTGAAATATTGAAATGCTTGTATTGATAAGTCGAGGTTATTTTGCGAAAACATTGCTAAAAATATAATGGTTGGAGTATTTTACCATAGATCATAACGTTTTATGTGAAGACTGCTACAAAAAATGCAGTTCAATCAACATTATAATTAATAAAAGAGGAAATATTGCATTTACGGAACACTAAACCTAAAAAAACATCCTTAGCTGTCATTTTATGCTTGACTTTTTAACACCACTATAAGTACATATTCCACAAAAAAAAAAACACTTGCCTAAATAAAATAATAATGTGTACAGTACATTTAAAATAAAAAGGTGTCCACAAATCAAAACGTCCACCTTAAAATCTCATTTGTTTATCTCCACACACAAAGTTAGACTCCCTTTCCAATCATCATACATAAGACAAAATAAATAAAACGCTATAGATTTCCTGAAACACTATCGCTCGCACATGTAATTATCAATAACTTCCCATGTAATAATAGACTTTGGCTACATAGTAATAAAGTTTAGATTATGAATAGCATGTTGTATGTTCCTGGAATAATTGAGATAAGCAGTAAAGTTGTGGTTAGCTGTTTTATGGTGGTGCGTAGTGCCCGTTAAAATTATCTCTTGTGTGTTGGGACAAAGAGATTTGTGACTCTTTTGTTTCCTCAAAGATAATATCCGTATTTTCTGTCTGAAGATAATGATTGTATTGAAGATTATTGACAGTTACTACTTACCGCCTTGTTCATTGGTTGCCGTGAGGAGGGTCTGGAGGAGACAGAGCCTTTTTCACTCCTCGACGTTTCAAAGAGGCGTCAAAAATACAACATCTTCCTTACCATAATGATGCAGTCCTGATATTAGTTAGGCATTGCCAAGCATTGTGATTCGTTCACTGTCCTAGTCGTAGATCGTTAATTGTCTTAGATGGCTCACATGTTTAGTAATAGAAGTTGTTTGGCCGTACTGCTTTAACTCAATCAATCAACCGCTTATCGCAGTCCACTGTTGGACGTAAACCTCTCCCAAATTGAACCACAACACCTAAAACCAGCCTCTCCCGGTCGCCTTCTAAAGATCTTGAGGCCACCTAGCCGGCTAGATGTACCGAAATGCTTTGATATCCTCCAATGATCCAGTAGCATATTCAAATGATCCTATAATAAGACTTAAAGTATACAGCCAGTACTAAGAGTAATAAATACCTGTTACAGATTAATTAGTACTTGCATGCAATGAGCGAGCATTCTGCAAAATTCGCCACTTAAAACCTATTATTATGACTACGCAATTATTGTAACTATAAGGTTATCCATACCGATACGGCTTTGCAGTACTAGTAAATCAAGAATACTATGGCCAGGGAACAAGCAATCAGACTGATTGCAGGACATAACCTCTCCCGAGTTATGTCACAAGTCACAACACTCACAACCACAATACATAATTATCTGTCTTTCACATCTATACGTTCTAATTTATCATTAGTCTAACTTCATTAGTAAGTAAGATAATAAAATAATTATTATCTTACTTACTAATGAAGTTCTTGCACTCCACACACTATTTGCATACTACAGTTACATAATGTAACTAAAAGTCAAAACATTTCAATTCTAACCTCTCTAACCGTAAATATTGCATGCACATCGCGGCCGACAGCTAGGTACGTCGCTCCAATATCGATTGAATCTCCGCGTAACCCAACGTGCTCCTCAAGGCGTTATACAGTCATAATATATATTAGTAACGATTGGAACACGCTTTTTCACCGTCACTTATAAAACTAGATGTATTATAGTCTGCAAATGTCAATACACTTTCGAATATGTCTGCGGCGGCTTTATATTTACATATCGATTTAACGTCTAGACGTGATTCAAGGGAGTTTGGGTTTGATATCCTAAACAAATTAGCGACTGTAAGATTGAATGGAAGAAGAATTTGTTGGACAGCCGCCTGGCATTGGGCCAGAGTACGAGAAAGCTAGAGGAAGTAATATTACATTACTGCTAAGCACAGCTTAATTTAATGCTTGCACAGCACTTGCTTCGTTTATGAGATTTCTGCAAACCGTAGCTTTTTTAAAACAATTCTTTACGTCATTACATTTTCGTGGGTTTAATCCGTGAGAAGAGTGTTGTTTATATGTCACACGCGAAAAAAATAAGCACCATCCTAATGGATACTGGCTCATCTAACAATATAATGGTGCAGCGAGCATAATCGGCCTATACTGTTCCCACTGCTGGGACACAGGCCTCCTCTCTGTGAGAGGGAGTGCGTCATAATCACTACGCGGGCCCAGTGCGGGTTGGTGGATAGTGCGGTATGGTGACGGCCAACAAATTAATATTTAATGATCCAGACACTCGATAAGAAGAAGAATAAAGAATTATGTGCCATAATTTCGAAAATATAATTTAGAAAATAACAAAAGCATACCCTGTGTTGTTGGTAGGTCGAGATAATTGTAAAATAACGTAATTTCTCAATATGACAACGCAAATGAACTAATATCAAAAGGTGCGGCGTCATGATAGTGCCGTATTAGAATTATGGGGTTTCCCCCGAAAACTCGAGAGCTTATAATGTTTTTGTACGTATTCTTCAACAGAAAGCTGATTACGAGCAGATATTTTATAGGGGAAACCCCGCTTATGATTGGATCCATCCATCTATTTTGCCTTTGAAACGCGAATGAATAACGCATCGTGCGAATCAATGAATAAAATAATACTAGTAGTGACACGGTTCCTCGCTATCGGAATGATACATGTATGAGGTCGACCGTATACATCTAGAATTCATGATAGAAATTCCTTTAGTGTGACCCTGCGCACTTCCGCGAGAGTAATCTAGATTGACAGGAACCAAATCTGAGCTAAAAATAGTGATGAGCTCATAAAAATTATTGATTGATTATTATTAACTTACTATCCTCAGAATTCCAATCGCATACTCCTGGATAGACTGATCCTGTTCGTCAAGGATTCCAATAATTCAACCTCTATTTTCTTTCGCTTACAGTCATTTAATCATTTTGTGTATAAATTCGCATTATACATTTCATTCAACTGATTATGTCAGAGACGCTTTGACGCGAAAAGGAAATCCCGCTTAGGCCGATGACTACAACAACGTCAACGACTATATTTCTGACTTTCACACTATGCGCATGACGTTTTCTTTAATTCGAAGAACATGTAAACATTAAGATATGGCTGTAACCATGACAACCGTTCGTACAGAGGTTTCATCGTTAACCTTTGACTTTTGTATAACCGGTATTACTTACTCTAATCAGCCGCTGACGGTTACATGTATATAGTGTTCTTTTATAACAAGATTTGATTAAAAACCGTATATTATGCTAATTATTTCGTAATTTTGCGAAGCTTAGAAGCAAATGAAGACAGCGGAGAAAAGGTTAATTATTGCCAAAGAATTGATCATGATCTTAATTCTGGCGCTTATTTGGGAGTTTGGGTAGACAGATTGGGTCATACATACCAGTTGCTAAATTAACAACCAAAAAGATGCTCTTACCCATTCTCTTGCAATAACTATATGTCAAGACAATTAAGAATCACCTAAAGAAGGATCGGGAGTACCATAATCTTGCAGATCCACACAGCCAAGTTTAAGGCAACGCATAAATTTTGCGTCTTTGTCTGATCGGTCTTTATAACCGTTTAATCCGTGACTTATAAGTTATAGAATGACTAGCCGTATCTGCTTGACTTTCACAAGGTGATAAAAGGTGACTCCGCAGGATTAAAAAGTCATAATGACTTTCGGTGATAGATTAGAGGTATTGCACTCAGAGCACTGATTTGAACCGCACCTGAGCATTTCCACTAACCGCACTGAAACAAAATTTCGTAACGTGCGGTTCGGTGGAACAGGACCTGTCGTTGCAAGATTCACATTATTTTGTTATAATTTTGATGTGTGACATCTTATTTAACCAGGGAAGAATGGCATAAAAGGGAGAGGCCTATAATACTCAACAGTGAGTGGAACAAGACTGCCAATTTTGATGATGATAAACTTATTCCAGTCAATCGTTTCAAGTGTAATTTATTACTATAAGTAGCTGCGCCCCGCGGTTTCACCCGCATAAGTGTAGATCCCGTGGGAATATCGGGATAAAAAGGGTGCCAGGGTGTCAGCTACCTCTATACAAAATTTTATCAAAATTGGTCCAGCCGTTTGAGCGTGAAGAAGTAACAAACATATAAACACTCACAAACTTTCGCCTTTATAATATTAGTGTGATATCAGTAATAGACTCAAAACGTTAATAGTTCTAAGTGGTCTACTCAAAACTCAAACTGCACAAAAACGCAAAACACTTCAAATATTGAGTGACTGCAGTTTATCTTGTGACTTATCTAAACCGTGGTAAATATTATATTTGGATTTGTCAGAAATCAATCAACCATAGTCGCACCAAAATAAAAATGGAAAGATGCAAATTTTGTTTAGTGAAAAAACACATTTTGATGGCCCTGACGAGGTCAATAACCTGCCTATCTGCCATGATGATTATGATAACTACAAGCATAATCTTTTATTAGAGGGGCCTGTATTATACATTAGCATATAACCTAGGAAAAAAAGCTATTTCGATCCAAAATTCTCATACAGTCAAAGGTTTATTCACCCGGACACCTGATAATGTACAGTTTTCAGCCTACGATAAAAAAAACTCCGTTCTAAAAGTATATTTTGAGATATAAACTCTAATAAATTACAAACAATAGCGGCACACAGAACAATGCATTCATAAGTCGATTCGTGTTTATATTAACAATATAGGTTATTGTAAACACCCGTGCCATACTTTATTCGGAGAAAAACCGTGTGTCAATGTGTAAATTTAAATACTAGACGAATAGTATTATCTCTAGGCGTATTTTTGTAGTGTCATTTCGAGATATTGAATTAAATATATGAGTGCCGTTATTTATACTCGTTGGGAAATGTATGTGCAGTGGGAAGGTCATTATATGATGACTGACAGAACGCCGTCTGATGTTTTGTTTCATCCACGCTATCACCAAAGGTATCGTCACCAGGTAAGCTTCCTTGAAATCAGCTAAGAGTTTAAAACTTGAAGGTCCAACAGTCTATTGCCAACATCATACCTCCTGTTATGAAGAATTCGCCTTCAAACTCATAATCCACAGTCATGGCAACCAATCTGTACAAAAGACAGTTATCCTATCAGCCGGAAGGCATGCACAGGAGCACAAAGGACTCCCACATCGGACATCGTAACGTACGCTCCCGGCCTATTCAAGCAGATGGACGGACGTTGTTGTCTGTTGACTACGATAATCTGGCCTGATGGACATCTTATTACATCTGGCGGTAAACTTCCTCTGCTGAATATAAAGTATCTACCTAATAGACAGCTATAAAGATTGAATATTTCCACTAGCTGATGCCTGAAACTTCTTCAGGTCCCAGGCTACCTATCTGTCAATTTTTTTTACGATCTGTTCATTGTTTAAAACATGAAAGGTAACATACAGACAGGGTTACTTTCGCTTAGTTAAATTTTAGTATGGATAATAGAAATTAATCGCGTGTCCTCTTTGATGGAACTTAAACTATATCCATCGACAGACTTTTCAATTCACTGTATAATATTGATGTCACCTCCATTTTACACTATTCCTCCATGATTTACGGCAAATCTGTTCAGATCCTTGCTATAAGTTCAGATAATTATGTCGTCGATCATCATACGCATGGACTGCTTACACTCCTTGTCTACTGTCAGCCACTGAAAATTTGTCACAAAAACACGTGCATACAAAAACATAATATTACCTAATTCTATTAATAAGGAAAAATAAATAAAAACAAAATATTATATACTATCTATAATTACGAGCACAAAGCAGGATAAAATAAGGATACATTGGATTGATATGCAGTACCTATTTACTCTACGTTAGACAGCCCCCAAAAGTCCACCTTTTACAGCTTTCTAGTACCTAAATGGGAGGAAGAAGCTGCATAACATTTATTTCTAGCATATATTGAAATTTTCAACAACTATCTTTTAAAGAGGATAGAGTGGCTGTTGAATTATGTAGGGGAAAATACGACACACCGACGAAGTTCTATTAAATAAATAACATATTCCAAACAATTTACTCTAGAAATTCAGTAATAACAGTGTTTTCCTTCCTTGTTTCCAGGTTGTGTTAGAAGTGGCCCACCGCGTGGACCAAGAGGGAGTGGTGGCGGTTGACTCAGTAGTCGAGAAGCTGATCTTCAAGCCGCAAGATGTGGTGTCCATCAGGGCGAAGGACTCCGACCTTGAGTACGCCACCCACGATGTGTTCCAGACTGATAGTGCAATTTCTAGCAAGTTTAATGGTGAGTACCACAGTATATTGTTATACTTGGGCCTGTTTCACCACAGACGATTAAGTTCCTGTTAAGAAAAAAAAAAAACATTTATTTAGCACAAACTAATCGGCTCACAACAGACTGTGTGAAATGTTTTGAAAGTATGTAGTAATCAATGCAGAGAACGTGTTAATTTTTATGTGAACTTTTTAAGTCACAGTGAAGGCTTAATAAACATCAGCCTAAGACGGTCGCACTGCAGGGACACAGGCCTCCTCTCTGTGAGAGGGAGCGACAAAGTGTGAAGGCTTGAACACCAGAAATGTAACATTCGTCTGTCTTCCTTTAGATTCACCCAGTCACTTAAATCACAATTTACACTTTCCAACCGCCGCGTGACTATTTCACATTTGAACTTAAAATGTAGAACACTTTACCAGTAACTGTGATAACTTAAGAGTTAACGGTAATTTGTAAACTTCGTTTGAAGTGCTGGGTAAATCCACTTGAGATAACCAAGAATGGTAAAAGCAGGTGACTAAGAATACATGTTTTAATTGTGTAAAAAGTACGTTAGGCATCTTCGCAATGAATGGGTGTTGGTTAGCTATCATTTCCTATGACTAATCAACCGTAGTGGCAACTACTGGATAATGTGAGTAATATTAGGGAAAGGTATGCTGAAGTGTGATAGTAGAAGTAATTTAAGCTTCATTCATAATTTAATATTCAATCTTATGAATCACCCAAATATGCTCCCACACCTAATCTACGTCTTTCATGTGAAAACGCTACAGAATGCTACGTTGTTTACTTTTTTATTGTCTTCAGCTACATCTAAGTTCTAAACTGATACCAAGTTAGGTTGCCATCGCTAAGAAAAAGCTAAACAGCTTCATCCACATAAATTCCCAAAATATGGGGTATATTTTGATAACTTGTGGCGGTAAAGCAAGCTGTTAAACTTTCCCGATAAAACTATCACAGCACCTATTTTGTATGTTACCACAACATTGACAATAATAATAACAGGGCTTGCCTTAGGTGTCGCCGCAGGGAACGGTAGGACAGGCGAGGAACGTTACCTAGAGCCCTGGGACGGCTGTGACGTCGAAATCGGGGAAGCTCCACAGCTCAACGGAGACGCTCTCCTCGAGGAGCTGGAGCTCGACCACCGCGCCAACGGCTGGGACGCCAACGACATGTTCCGTAAGAATGAGGAGGTGTATGGAGTCCACAGTACCTACGACCACTCGCTAGCTGGTTATACACTACCGCTGCAGAGGAAGGACACTCAGGACTATAGGTGAGTGATTTTTGGACTGGAATTCCTTATTATAATAAAAAAAAAAAAATATTATGCCTGTACCGATGACTCGTACATCATCATCTTTCAGCCCTTGTCCCGTGTTACTTGGGGTCGGCGTAACTCGTTTTTTTCGTCCATTCTCCCCTGTCAACCGTCACGTTATCATTCATGACTTGAACACAATATAATATATTTTTACTAACCTTTATTGTATCTCCAGGGAGCAAGAGGCGAAGGCTGAAGAGATCGCAGCGGAGATTGAGAACGCTGCATCATCAAAGGCACGGATTGAGCTCGAGAACGGCGACGAGGAGGAACGGTTCGCCGCTGTAGTAAGGCCACAGGACGGCGCCTCCAGTACCGGCAAATACGTCATTCCTAACAAGAGGAAGAATATGCAGGTTTGTAACATAACCGTACCAGCTTTTATCTGCGGCTTCGCCCGCGTGTTGGTCGGATATTATTCCACGGATACTTACTACCGGGATAAAAACCCAGGACATGTTCACGTCGTGTGCCAAATTTCATCGAAATCCGTTTAACCGTTAAGGCGTGAAGAGGTAACAGAGTTACTTTCTCATGTTTAATATTAATATTGAGGAACTCTCAGCGGGCCATCAAGTACCATGGCCCATGACAATATTTTATTCGACAACAAAGCTCGGGGGGCCGCAGCTGGCACAATATAGTCAAGTTAGTAACCCAATCTGAATATTATGTTGTACCTGCTACGGACTTGCGATACGCCTCAGTATCAACGGGCTGGCAAATCTTGAACGTTGCCATCTGCATTATGAGACCTAGGGCGAGAGTGGTAGAGCACTTTTGAAGGACCACGCTCTGGGACTACTAACATCAAACCTATTTACACCGCCAAGCACCTTTACTGCTTTCCAGTTTAAAGAGGACGGTTGGTGTATATGATAAAACAAATTCCCCATTTTTGTTGTCATCATGATGAATTCTCTCTTTACCTATAGCAACAATATGAAGACATGACTAAAACATGTAAACTTTATTTATTTATGTAAATGAATTCAAACATGTCGATGCAATGTTGATATTTCCTTGTTATTTACATAATGATAAAATTTTATCACATTTGCATGACAGCACATTTTCGATTGATTAGACGATTGTTTTACTTAGCATTGAGTATTTCAACTCTTTGTTCTTCTTTTAAGCTTTTAATAAATGCTATATCCTCTATGTGAGCAGCGGTGGCCCTATTTTAACAGCCCGACTCGAGTAGGTCGTGTATTTGAATTCGAACCCACGCAGGTACTTTACTTTGTGTAAATAATTTCATCACCACTGCTCTCAAAATGGTGAAGGAAAACATCGTGAGAAAACCGGCAGGTCCTAGAATCAAATATTCGAAGACATGTGACATCTACCAACACGCACTAGGCCCGCGTGGTAGATTACAGACCACTCCTTCTCTCAGAGAGGAGGCCTGTGTCCCAGCAGTGGGAACATTATAGGCTGATTATGTAGGTACATGTACATTAAATAAATTATGCATAGATCCTCTGTACATACAATAAACAATATTTATTTTTTCAAGACATAAACCTATTTACAATTATTGTACCTTTAAATTAGACTTTGTAACTTAGTGGCAAGAAACAAGATATGTGCAACTGGGCTAAAACTAGGAGGACTCCTGTGCCATAAGCATCAGTTGCTACCGTCACCACCGTGATCGAGCTGCCATTACAAGTGTGATACGAAAGCTTAGGTACTGATACGGGATCAATTACGTAAACGTGTAGTTTTACGGTAGGACTATCTCTTCATAAAAATGTGAGTTGAATATAATTTGAACAATGCGGAAACAATTTACTGAAATTGTATGCGTTGAGGACAATTGCGCTGATGTCATGCTGCTCAAGCGTCTTAGGTTTTATTAAGATGTTTAGAAGAGTGGCGGAATTATGTTTTTGTTCTAAAATGTTAATAATGACATGTTATTTCATAAGGTAGCTGTAAAATTAGTTTTAGCAGTCGCCTCTCTGTAAAGAGCTTGTCAGATTAAGTATCCATCCATCCAGTTTCTGTACCTTTCTATGTAGGTACCGGTGTAGCTACAGGCACATGAAACATTTTAACATTATCTTTGGGTAGCCACATACTTGCCATACTTTTGGATTTGCAGATGTTCATAGTCGCTGGTGATCAATTACTATTTATACGAGGGTCTTATAATGTTTGAATGTAATACCATTTTTCCACTAAACATAAATTAACTAAAACTATACTTCTGTAAAGGGAGCTAAAGCTGCGTTTTACATGTTTCTTATTTTTCCAGACGGGCAAACTCGTAGGCAAGCCGGGGGGCTCGGGCAACACCGGCGGTTCCCCGCCGTCGCCAGCGGGCCGCGCCGGGCCCCCGGCCGCGCCGCCCGGCCCCAAGGACAAGGAACACCGCGCGCCGCGCCCGCACCTCACGCCGCCCGCTGATAGGCGCCAGGAGGATGCTGTGAGTTCTTTTGTTATTATATTCATCTTCATCATCATTGCAGGAAACTCGTAGGCAGGGCTCGGGCAACAAAAGCGGGTCCCCGTCGTCGCCCGCGGGGACCTAAAACTCCTGCAAGAACTCCACAGTTTTGCAGTACCGCAACCAATAAAAGGCGTATTTTATACTTTGGATTATCATTTCTATTCCTCATGCCATCAAGGTATAAAATACTCGTGGCGGTTGCATGGGAAAGCCATGCAGGCTAAAACCTCTTACGTACATGATAGTGTCTTTGCAGCCCACTTTGTAACATAGTATCCTGATTTTAAAGAGTGTCCGTGAAGTTTCTTTCCAATTCTTATCCATAGGAACCTACTACGCTTTGGAATGGTCAACTAGCTTCATCTTTCTGACTGACCGACTCCTTGACAATTCGAAAGTGCATATAAATGGTTTAATTGAAATAATTGCTTTAAATTCCACTGGTAAGCAAGGGCGTGGCCTTATTCACTCAATATGCCATGGCCACGATAGTTTCGTCAATCAGCAAATATAGTGCCTCCAGTACTAAATTTCCAGGTTTAGGCAACTGGATTAATAAACAACATTCAACCGACATTTTACCTTCGATTTCTGCATGTTTTTTCAGTAAATGTGTACACCTGTTGTATCACTTTATAAAATAATACCTAAATTAGACTTAGACATAACAACAGTTAAAGGTTGTGACTTGCAGAACTACGCCAGTTTAACATACAATGATAAAAGTATAAAAACATTGTTTTTTTTTATAAAAGTAGCTTCTAGAATGTTCTAGAAGCTTCGACTCGCTCTCATTGGCCGCGCGGGAACGAGAGGCGTTTCCGCCAAAAGCGCGTGGATTATGGCGGGAGCGGTTAGAAATATATCCTTCGCGTTATATCCACTCGTATATCATCAACACTAGCCCATTATGCCAGCATCATCATCTGCCTAGCTATGTAACCCTTCTTACCCTTCTAATTATGTAGGTGTCGGCTTCTAGTCTAATTGGATGCAGCTGATTACCAGTAATTTACATGAGCGACTGCCTATTTGACCTCCAAAACCCAGTTACTGGGTAATACGATACCAGATCAGACTTTCGGGCTTCTAGACAACCCGTAACGTCTGTCAATGATCTACAGACTCAATTGAAAGCTAGACATCGACATGACTTATAATGGTGTCTTTTCGTTTACAGCCGATGCCGAGCGTGGGAGCGAGTGCTGGCGGCAAGAGTTACGCGGCGCAGGCGGCACAGGGAGGATACCACGTGCCGCCCTTCCCGCCGCACCAACCGCACCAGTGCGTAGCATGACATGATAAATACATACACATAGTAACATCCATAATCTCCTTAATAAAAATCTTAAATTCATTGACAGACAATGGGTCTAGTAGAATTATATAATCTGTTTGTGTAAGAATGGAAAATAATTGTTGTAATAGTTTTAAGGAACATGTTTTTTTGTGTTTTAGGCCTCCTAGCAGTGCGAACAAGGTGAATGGTGACCCACGGGCTCCGATGCACCCACGGCAGGGATTCCCGCCTCATCATCACCACGTAAGTAAACTTTATAAAGTACTAGCAGCGCCCCGCGGTTTCACCCGTAAAAGTTTCGATCCCGTGGGAATATCGGAATAAAAACTATCCTAAGTGTTAATCTTGGTTATAAACTATCTGTGTGCCAAATATCATCTAAATCCAAACAACCATCCATCACCACCACCATCCATCCATACATCCATCCTTACAAACTTTCACGTTTATAATATTATAAACGTGAAAGTTTGTAATATTATAACAATATCCTACTAATATTAGTAGGATATTGTTACCCGGCTTCCTCAGAAAGAGGGCAAAGTTTTATTTAAAATTTTTAGTGAAAGGTTAATAGAGTGAAGCTAAAAAACAGCTTGTGTATTTCATAATTGTTATGAGGCTGATTTCTAGTCTATCTAGGTTCCAAACAACGAAACTCTCAGTTTAGTCAAGGGATTCTTTGAATTAGGATACGAATCTGATTAATTTAGTAATCTTGATAATTATGAGTGCAAAAAAAAAACAATCTGCCTAGCCTTTTCCCAACTATGTTGGGGTCGGCTTCCAGTCTAACCGGATGCAGCTGAATACCAGTATTTTGAAGATTACTAAATCAAATACACTTGCTTGACAATTTTATCAATAGATCAATACCTGCGATTTTCAACTTGTTGACAAGCATGGGTTTATCTACAAACGTTGCTTAAAGTTAAAGAGACGATTGATTGTCTGGTTAAGACGACGTTAGTCATAACTTCAAGCAACGCTTAGAAATAAACCCCGCTGTTCTTACCACGTGGTAGATTATAGCCCTCTCGAAGAGAGGAGGCCTATGTCCCAGTAGTGGGAACAGTATAGGCTGGTTATGATTCTTACCACGAAATAAGCTATTCTTGTTGAGTTTTACTGAATAGAGACGAAAACAATGTGTATAACATGACGGTAATATGTCTCCCCCCCCACAGAACCCTCCCGCGCCGCGCCAGCACGCGCCGCCCGAGCCCAGGAGGCAGGACGACGTGCAGGTGAGTATTGTACTACCGCGCATCGTCATCACCTCTTTACCAGCCTGCTATATCGCGCATTTGCATACAGGATGACATTATTTCTTAATCATACTTATGATTTTTTTTACCATCTCGAAATTTTTACAGGGTTTTCTACCCATGAATAAGAACAACTTTTACTAATAGACCAACTCTGAAATCACGAAAAAAAATAATCATCTGTGTCATTTTGGTCAAGTATATAGGTATTGAACTTTTGTATTAAACAGCTGATGTTTTTTCGTAATTTCAGAGTTGGTCCATAGTGAAAGTTGTTCATAATCATAGGTAGAAAGAACACCCTGTAAAAATTTCGTGACTAAAAATATCAATAAAATAATACCATCCTATTATTGTCCCACTGCAGGGCAAAGGCCTTCTCATACTGAGAAGGCATGAGCATTGATCACCACATTTGCTCAAGACAGGTTGGCTATTTCAGACTTATTATTATAAGTCCAGAGGGGCAATTCTCGTAATTTTAAGAACATTCACAGTCTGATCTGTCAAAAATACCTCTAATTACCCTACATTTTGAATTTTTTTTGACATTTGTTTGTCACCGAGATGAGACTGCAACTAGATTTATAATGTTTTAAATTAAGAGGTTTCGTCACGATGTATTTCCTTAACCAATGTCGGTAATGTCCAAGTTAGAAAACTCGAAAGTACAAATATGAATTGAAAAATGTCATATTCACAGTAAACCTCGTGTATGAGAGGCGAGGGCTTAACCACTAGGCTATCACGACATAATATTATTTCAAAATAAATCTTACTTAACAAAAATATAAAATTTTCGCTGGCTTGTACCAAAAGACAAAAAATTATCCTGTAAGAGTGCTTAGCTAGGGCACGCCACGATAGCGGCGGTAAGGCCCCTCTTTGAGGAGTGGCTAGAGAGGCGTCACGGTGCCCTCACCTACCGCCTGACGCAGGTCCTCACCGGACACGGATGTTTCGGGAGGTTCCTGCACATCATCAGGCGGGAGGAAACGCCCGGGTGTCACCACTGCGAGGATCGCCCTGAGGACACGGTGGAGCACACGGTGGAGGTCTGTCCCGCTTGGGCAGAGCACCGCCGTGTCCTCGTAGAGGCGATCGGCAGCGGCGGCGACCTCTCGCGCCCGGCCCTGGTCCAAGCCATGGTCCGGGGCGAGAGGGAGTGGGAGGCAGTCACCTCCTTCTGCGAAGCAGTCATGCTAGCGAAGGAGGTGGCGGGATGGGCGAGGGAGAGAGCCGAGAGGGCCGCCCGTCCCAGCCGCCGCGGTAGACGCTCCGGGCGTCGGGAGCCGCGTGACGACTCCCGGCCACCGTAGGCGCGGGCCTGCGGACGGCGAGTAATGGGTAGCTCGCCGCCCGATCAGGACCAGGCCCATGCCGGACAAGCGTATGTGTTCCACGCGCGCCTCAAAGAGATGTCAGCAGACAAGGAGGGGCCCGTTAGGGCCGAAGCCTGCCGGGGCAGCGGGATTGTCCGAAAGGGTTACCGCTGCCCCGGAATATAAAGGGCTAAGGAAGGAACACGGATGGGTTTTAGTCAGTAAGAGTCTGACACTCCCTTCCGCTCCACCCAGAGCGGGAGGGGTCATTTGATGATTTCCCATCCTTAAAAAAAAAAAAGCGTGCTTATCTGATTGATTGAGGCAAATATTACAATTATTAACAGCTTAACCATGAAAAGAAGGAATGAAAAATTGTTTATTCTGCACAAACAAAACGCACATTACAAATTCAATTTTTAAAAAAAGACTAAAGTATACATATACAACGTAGCCGACACACACACATGACGTGATAATGATCGTGTTTTAAAGTTCTAAGATAGATGAAAAGGTTCCAAGCTATGCTAAATAGTTTTCTAACTATGGAATGCGGAAATAATATACCAGTATACGAATACTAATATTTTACACAGAGCGACTGCGTATCTGACCACAGCCCAGTTACTGGGTAATACGAAAATAACGTTCTATATTCCCTTTTATCATTCACAAACCATTTCACAATAAAGTTTATAACACAAAATTCCAACATGTCCTTCCATCGTCCCAGGAGCTGCGCAAGTTCGGGCAGGAGTTCAAGCTGGTGTCGGGCGGGCCGCCGGCGCCCGCGCAGCCCGCCGCGCTGCCGCCGCTGCCCCCGCAGGTGCAGCCGCAGCCTTTACTCAATCCACAGCCACCGGTAAATAACTTTGCACTTTTTGCTACTTACAAATCGTAATCAAGTCGAGACTAAAGGAACAAGCTACGTACTCTATGCAGCTCAGCTAAAGCGTAGGTTTTTTAACAGCCGTGGTTGCCTCGTAGTGATAACGGCCGCAAGGAAACACTAGCTGAAGAGAATATCTAGATTTTGTCATGTTTTTATTGATATACAAGAAGATTGAACAACAATAGTAGATTATTAAACAAGGGCTGTATGACATCAATTGCATACGAGGTTTTTGGCGCCTGAGCGAAGCGAAGGCGCTAATTAACCCGAGTATGCAATTGATGCTTACGCCCGAGATAAATACTCTGCTTTACATATCGATTGTGAGGTAAGTAAACAACAAGACAGCAGGTTTCAATGAACATTTATTAAGAAGAAAAAAATGTGTATTTAATTAAAATTAATAGTAAAATTATTACAATTTGTAAGAGATATGGTCACGTTCTTTTTAGGTATATTTATAGTTTGAATATGAGTTTGTGATGATAAGACTTGAGTTTGAGTGACTTGAGGTTCTTGCATCGTAAATGGCGGCAGTTGACTGATACTATTTTCTTCATTAAAAAATGGCTCAGATGATGTGCTTTGACGTGGTGATTTTAAGTTTATATTTTCTGTTATTTTAGAAGTAATTTTGCTTTTGTTTGCCATCGAATCTTCGATATAACCTTCGGCCACTTTGCTGGACTTCCAGCCGCCGTGCCTTTTTAACAGAGTGAGGTTGGCTCCCGAATCAGCCAATAGAGTCGCTGATGTTCTGCGAAAGCAATGCCCGGTGTATAACTCTACGTTACTCAGTTTTAAATATGTGGCTATTTGCTTTGGCATGCCTGTAAATTTGTTTTTTCCTATTACTTGTCTGTGGCATTTTCCTTTACTGTAATTAAGAAAAAAACGATTTGTATCCACGTTTTCAGGCCGAAGAGCTTGATATTTTTCAACATAATTTGCAAATTCTTCATGCACAACAAATGACCGGTCAATTTTAGTTTTCGTGTTAGGCAGTTTTATGAGTAGTAATTTGTTATGTTTTTCTACATTTTCTATTGTCAAGTTTGTCAATTCCACGGTTCTGCAGGCTCCCGATATCCCAAAAATTAGAACAACCTGTAAAAAAGACATAAGTTGTATTAAAGGCACCAAATTCGCATAGTATTTTTGTGAAATATTTTGGTAACTTATTAAAAAGGGCAAGTAAATACGTAGGTACCTTTATTGCTAAATAAATTTCATCCGGAGCTTCATTGAAGAATTTCTGTACTTCTTCTGCAGTAAATACCTTCGATTTCTTGCTTTTAAAGCCGTCAGACTGCCTTTTCAAGAAAGCAGTAAGTTTAGAAAAATCTTTCAAATTCACGTCATGTTTTGTCATCATTGTAGATTTTAGCATGGAATAAAAGCACCATAAACTGGAAGGTTGTAGCCTCTTAGATAATTCATCAAAATATGATATAAAAACACTTTCAGAAAGAGATTTCACTTTTTTTTCTGACCGCCCATTTCATAAATTCGTCGTATGCCTTTACATATCTTTCTTTCGAGTTCGGCGGTAATATATTTTCGACAACTGTTTTTGCCCTTTCTTTAATAAAATCGGGCGTTAGATCTATGTCTTCGTCACTAGACATGTTTAAAACTTTTGAAAAAGAACTCAAACAAGAAAATTAATTATTTTCGCGATGCTTTCGCGCCTACTAGTAGACTGCCTTTTTTTTTCACGCACGCAAGCGCGTCAAATCTTGCTGGCCAGTTTGATTTTTAAATCGATTCCATCTAACATACGATGTGGAAACAAATAGTTCCATATTTAAAATAAAATCTTTATAAAATAAATTGTCTAGATTCCGATTCGAGTAATTAATCGATACCGAGAAAAAAAAAATTAACTTTTTAAAAATATTCTTCGTGCAGTATGAGTATGACAGTTCTTTTTTCAAATTCCAAAACCTATGCTGTAATGATAGTCATACACCCCGGCATTCAGGGGTGTAAGGGTGTACTTACAGAGCAAGAGATATGTAAAATTATTTACTATCAGTTTAATCAGAAACTACCTCGAAAAAATTATGATGCAATCAACAACACTCTTGCTTTTATCCTATTTATTAAAACAATTCATAAAGCAATATCCCACAAAAGTCAACGAGTCGCGTCCGCTCCCACAGAGCCAGCCGCCGCCCGCGCCCAGCCCGCCCGAGGTGTCGGCCAACGTGTGCGCGTCGGGCGAGCCGCACGCCAAGCGCGAGCGCCCGCCCAAGCAGCACACGCCGCCCACGCAGCACAAGGTACACAAACATACTGCTAATAAGCATCATCGGTCTTATCCAACAAACGGGTGAAGATTTTATTGGCATTTCAGAAGTACTGTAAATGGGATTCATAAAACTATTGTAATTTTTTTCATGTTTTAACCTCAACCATATAATTTTCCATTTAAAGTTTATGTCTGTAATCTATTACGTCTAATAATGAAAATTGTTTTTTAAGGTGATATGTAGAAAAAAATGTGGTTCTTCTGTTTCGTGCAACTTGTTAAATATGTGGAATAGGGATTTAACATTTAGTATTTGTTTTTTGACTCTTTGGCCTAGTATCGTTTAAAAGGAATACTTACATGATTCAATGATTTTTTCTCGATACAAAAAAAATGCAAAGTCATATCTATTTTTTTACTTTTTCGACATCACGGCGTAAACCTTTAAGAGTTATTCAATGGAATTTACTTTCAAACATAGAAAATTCTCATGCAATCTATCTATCTGCCAAATTTTATCGAAATCCGTTCAGTGGTTTAGGCTTGAAAACGTAACATACAGACAGACAGTTACTTTCGAATTTATAATATTAGTATGGATTTATGCAGTGGTTTTTTCATAAAACTCGATTTTCCAAAGCACTTCGATTTTTTTACGCGCCTATCAGTTCGGAACGGTGTTTCTGTGCGTGAGAACTAGACGTTGCGCATGTAGACTAGCGTCTAACTGTTCATCAATGATACTAGCTCTGTCAGACAGGAGGCTAGGTGAGAGCGTGCTTTTTAGCCATGACCACCAGTGAGTTCGAGCTCGCGACTAGTTTACTCTTCTTACACACGACATTGTTTTTAACAGCCTCCCGTGGTCCCAAAGGGCGGAGACTCCCCGATGTCGGTAGAAGAGCGCTCCGCTCCGTCCGCGTCGCCGCCCTCGTCGGCGTCACCAGGCATGGACCGCGTGGCGGCTATCAAGAAATCTACCCTCAACCCTAACGCCAAGGAGTTCAACCCCGCGGCCAAGCCCTTCACGCCAAGGAGTCCAAGCACTCCGAATCCCAGTCGGTGAGTGACTTATGTAGTTAAAACTTATTAGTTTTAAATGGTTGTTGTCTGCGGTGTAAAATCACTCGAGTCTACTGTTTACAATCACCTAATGACACTGGGATATCATGTTTTGGCAACCATGTTGACGATGCTAACAAAAGGCGTGACCGAAAGGATGCGCCGTCGGTATCACGGTGATATGGCCCTTTTAAAAATGTTGCTGTTGTCATTATAGTGACGCCACAGTAAGCCGTAGCCATCATCTCACACTTCTAAGCATTTACAATCATATTTAGCAGTATTCTGCAAATCTGATGACTGATTTTGCCTTGGAACCGTTGCGTCGATCCGGAGATTAATTACCCTATTTTTCGGCAAATACACAATGTTGTGTTATGTACACATTTAACTCTAAAGAACGGTCATGATGACTCTATTCTGTATTTTTCTCAGGCCACACACGCCAGGCACCCCTTCAGGAGTGGGCGTGGGCGTGGGAGTGGGCGTGGGCGTGAACCTGGGCGGCGTGAGCGTCATGGGACCCGGAGTCAGCTATGTGCCTGCGCCACATCCTCCGCCTCCCATGGTATGTATCTACTGTTTTATAATGTTCTTGAAAGATTTAGACGACCCGAGCTACATATAGGGACAAACAGAATAGTAAAGTTACGTTTCACCTAAGCTACATGTATGATCAGTCCAGATAGTATTATTTAATTAGTTCAAAAACGACCTTTATATCAATGCGCAATGCGTATAGAGGGAACTTTTCTGTATATTTAAAAGTACTTAATGAAGTTAACAGTATGTCACACTCTTTGTATGAAATACCGTACTAAGACGTGGCCTGTACTGACACCAAATGCCTATTGTACACGATATATTTTATTCCGTAATCTCTTTCTTGAATAGCATTGAATCTAACTACTATAGATTACAAAGTGATTTATCTCCTCAAGTCTGTCTAAATCAGAAAGACGTTTATAAAAGTGTTACAAAAGTGCCTGTATAGTGTTACAAAAGTGCTAGATAACGTAGTGGATAGCAATGTTACCCGCAGGTGGCTGCCGTGCCGTACGCGATGATGGCAGCCGCAGCCGCAGCCGCGCAGCAGCCGCCCGCCTACCTGCAGCATCCACACCCTGCTGTGAGTACATCCATTATTATAGCTACTGGCAACGTGTCTACAGATGTGGTCGTACCTTGACATATTATTTTTCCTTCAAAAGCTTATAGTGCCATCAGCTCGGCCTATAACAGATTTCTACTGGACCTTTTATTGTAAGATACGTGACGTTCTGGAGACATCTTTTGTGATGATATACCGGACCATTTTGAATTCGACGTCGCTCTGTTGCAAAGTTCCAAATTCATATGTGCAACAATTACCAACCCGCACTGGGCCCGCGTGGTAGACTTACAGCCCACTCCCTCTCGAAGAGATGAGGCCTGTGTCCCAGCAGTGGGCATATGATTATATTATGCTATGTGCAACTATTTACAAGACGGATAGCGCAACATTGCGCTAAACATTGTTTGTCGTTTTGACATACTGGAACTTCAACGTCTAATTCGAAGTAGTCGGACGAATATTACAGTCCAAGAATATATTATGTATTTGTATAAACTTGGGGGACATCAGAGGCTTATTCCTTCGCAAGCAATCGGAATATCTATTGGTATACAAAAGCATAGTTGTGAAGCTAATATGTTGGCGGACGGCAACAGATGGAGATGGGGTGCGATTGCCGGCAGTACGCGCCGCCTATATTCATGATGCCCGACAAACGGGACCGCCCAGACGCGGTGAGCACACCAGCAGTGGACATGTGGGATGGGGAATTATTTGTGACAAATACGATCTTTCATGTTTCATTCACTATTAGTCAGAATTTTTTTAATATACCAGGTATTCGATAAATATTTAAGGTGAATTCGCGCGATTCGTTTGATAAAAAAAACCCGAGCGTAAATATGACATCGATCTTAGACACTCACACAGGAATGAGTGACAGACAGGAAACCCTACAAAGCTGGACTTAAAATAAACAAACTCAAAGTACCATTTTTGCGCCCGGACATTAAAAAGATAATTTTGACAAATCTTTAGCCTTAACTTTTATTACTATGCCAAGCAAACCGGACTTCGAAATGATTTTGATATTTTTTTAGTACTTGTCACAAATAAACTCCTTGTCCCGCGTCCCGCCCGCGTGCAGTGTTCCGTTTTTTCCGCAGTGTGTCGTTTCGTAAGATGTCATGTACAAACGGGTGCTTGCCTCGCCAACCGCCTGGCTAACCCACCATCACAGATTACATGCTAAATGGCTACTTAACTAACTTTATACGAAGCTTGATGAACGAACAAACAAAGACAAACAAAGTGATTGTTTAAATTTGATCTGAACATTCAAATAAGAACACAATTAATCGCGCACTTTCTATTCGGTCTTTGCTATTCGGTCTCGTCTCTTTGAATTAAGTCCAAAAAAAAAGGATCGCGTATGTATTCCTTCGTCAAGCAACAAATATTACAACTGAAGTATCCATTTCCTATGTTTTCTGCCACCACGTTCCACGGTCACATGGTCATTAACCGTTTTAAACCAACGCTAACGCTTTCAGAGTGATTTTCGTTTGATTTAATAACAACAATGTGTAAGTTTAAGTTAAGTGATAGTCCGTTTTCGATAGTTACGTTAGTTCGTTGTGTCACGTTTGAGAATCGCTGAAAACGTTAAAGACGAAAGCATCAGACTAGCCTGAGAATTTCAATTTTGATTACGTTTTTTGCTCTTTGCAGGTCAGTATCAGGTTGTATGTTACGTTTATTGTTAACGTATGAAAAAGCATGTGAACTGCTTGTCATTGGGCTACCGGTGGCTCGTTTGCGCCTAGCCTTATGTTGTGCTTATATATGTACTCAGTTGCCGTGTAAATGGGTTGTGACCTGTGACTGTCTACTGAGCTAATCACTGCGATAAGCGTTCATATCATTAATTAAATACGTAACGTCTTTGAGTATTGTAACTATAAAAATAATTACAAGATATAAAACTAATTTATTCGTTTCGCAAGTACCTTTTTAGTCTTTAAGTCGTTTATATTCATAAAAATACTAACATTCATGTTGTTTGCAGTGGTTTTCTATGTTAATACCGATTTTATTGTTGTTTTAAGTGCACTAAACATTGTTAATTACATAACCAATATGGATTTCACGACACCATCACGTTTATTTAAGTCTTCAAACAAAAATGTTTTATTTTAACAGAGTAATTCAGTTATAAACATCTACTTAAAAACTGTCTTCATATATTTTATAGTCTTCCAAATAGAACAGCAAAAATTACGTATAAAAATAGCATACACTATTTTAATCTAAATCTTCTCCTCAGGCTTTAAGCCCACCATCTGTTCAGATATTTCCCACAACTTGGCAGCCAGGTCTTCATTTCTCGCCTTCATACCCATATACCCTTCCCTACAATCGACAAAGTACCCCCCAGACGTTTGATCAATGTCATCAGAGATAGCTAGGAACAAACTAGTCTGAGCACCTTCTACTGGATTCTTGAAGAAACTGTATAAGACCATACTCCTTAACTTCTCTAAAATCGTTGCTTTGTAAAAGCTGGTGTTCACATGACCAGGGTGTAGGCTGTTCACGATCACATAAGTGTCTTCCAGCCTTCTTGCTAACTCGTTGCTAAACAATATATTGCATAGTTTACTATCGCAGTAAGTTCTCATATAAGAGTGAGGACTATTCAAGTCGCTGATAGTACCAAACCTATGCAGCGTTGACGTCACAATAATAATCCTGCTTGGCGCAGACTTTTTTAATAAAGGTGTTAGGAGTAGAGTCAGGAGGAAAGGACCGAAATGATTGACCTGCATGTCCCTGATTAATCCATCTTCAGTCTTGTCTCTGTGGACACCACTAGCGCCTGCATTGTTGATCAAAATATCTAATTTTGCTTCTGAATTTTTGAATTCTTCAACGAATTTTCTCACAGATGCGAAAGAACTTAGATCTAAGTGCATATATCTGACACTGCGGTTTTTTGTCTTCTTGATTATCGATTCTGCAGCTTTCTGTCCTCTGTTCTCGTCTCGGCAGCCTAATATCACTTTGGCGCCTCTCCTGGCCAGTTCTAAGGCAGTCTGATAGCCAATCCCGCTGTTACCACCCGTCACGATCACCACTTTACCACTCATGACATTGTCGGAGTAACACTTCCCATTTGTTATTTTATTATAAGTTTTTATTAGTATCAGTCCTATAATCAGCCACACTAACCACATTTTGTAACTGTAATGTTACAATTTCTTCACTTTTATGTAGAAAACTTGCAGAATGTTGTAGGCAATATTTGAACAGATGAAATCACTATATAATTTTATAATTATATTTAAAGTTGTGTGAATCACGTCGTTCTCGCAATGTCACTGAAAGATTTATCTGTATAAATGTCAAATCATGTGAACGGTCTAATTATCAGCTGTGACCGCGCGGCTGTTATCAAATTATCGTTATCCATTCTATGTTGTAAACAGTTTGTGTCTGTCCGGCTGTTTCGCAACGGCCAATTACTTTGGGTTCAAAGTTGCAAGTAAATATAGGAAATATAAACTTTATTTAATTGACTTTCAATCATTGTTTTTTTTTATATTAAGATATTGCTATCGTATTGCTAGGCCCTAAAAACTTCAACAAGAAGTTGCTGTCAATTCAAATAAAGAAGAAATTTAGATTTTCTTGTCGTCAATAAAATTGAATTCACTGCTTTCACCACAATCTGTTGCTAACAATGATATAAAAGACTAAAACCTTCTTACTATCTGTAGTTTACGATATCAAGCACAGGTACAGATATGCACAGGTTTCTTAAATATGTAAGGCGATTATCCGATAACAATGTTACGAAATCGGACCGCTCAAAGTTCAGTAGAAAAAGTTGGATTCGTTTGCGAACAGTAGTAATGGTTTTCTTTATGACAGTTGAACAACATTCATTGCGTTATTTACGTTGCTGAGCAAACAAATTTTTCGAACATATGAAGCAATGGATTAGGTATATCCTTCAAAATTATTCAAATTCTGATTGATAGTGTTTTACGAAATTAGGGTGCAGACTAGACCGCCAGTTATTTTCTTTTTAATAGATATTTCAACTAACAATGGCGTTCATTATACCTACATTTTGTAATAAATATACAAAAGCGACGACACTATTGAAATATCGTATGCATTAGTCAAGACGAAACAAAGCTTTAAGATATAAATTGTTACCAATGAGCACGCTACCTAACGTCGCGTGAAATGATGTGTTAAAAGTCAGTTCGCCGCTTAGAGACACCGCCGCGCCGTTCCGACTTAACTTCAATATATGGTACTTTTAAAATACTTCTAAACAGTATGAAACCACGTTAATCAGAGTAACAGTGGAGTTCAGTATTTTCTGAAAAAGACTGTAAGCATGCTAAAAAAGCACAAGTGTAATGTCTCAACTTAAAAATATGTGGTGTGCTTACAGCTGGCATATGGAGCCATGGGAGGCGGCGGAGGAGTTGGGGGAGTTTCAGGGGGAGGCGGACAGCCCCCCATGCAGTCGCAGCAACAGAGAAACTTCAGGAAAGGTGAGCATGACGTCACCACCTAAACTGCTACAAGGATATTTTGGCGCTCGAATGACGTTGTCAGGGCCGGTAAATTGGGCACGCCACGATAGCGGCGGTAAGGCCCCTCTTTGAGGAGTGGCTAGAGAGGCGTCACGGTGTCCTCACCTACCGCCTGACGCAGGTCCTCACCGGACACGGATGTTTCGGGAGGTTCCTGCACATTATCAGGCGGGAGGAAACGCCCGGGTGTCACCACTGCGAGGATCGCCCAGAGGACACGGTGGAGCATACGGTGGAGGCCTGCCCCGCTTGGGCGGAGCACCGCCGTGTCCTCGTAGAGGCGATCGGCAGCAGCGGCGACCTCTCGCGCCCGACCCTGGTTCAAACCATGGTCCGGAGCGAGAGGGAGTGGGAGGCAGTCACCTCCTTCTGCGAAGCAGTCCTGCTAGCGAAGGAGGTGGCGGGATGGGCGAGGGAGAGAGCCGAGAGGGCCGCCCGTCCCAGCCGCCGCGGTAGACGCTCCGGGCGTCGGGAGCCGCGTGACGACTCCCGGCCACCGTAGGCGCGGGCCTGCGGACGGCGAGTAATGGGTAGCTCGCCGCCCGATCAGGACCAGGCCCATGCCGGACAAGCGTATGTGTTCCACGCGCGCCTCAAAGAGCTGTCAGCAGACACGGAGGGGCCCGTTAGGACCGAAGCCTGCCGGGGCAGCGGGATTGTCCGAAAGGGTTACCGCTGCCCCGGAACATAAAGGGCTAAGGAAGGAACACGGATGGGTTTTAGTCAGTAAGAGTCTGACACTCCCTTCCGCTCCACCCAGAGCGGGAGGGGTCATTGGATGATTTCCCATCCTTAAAAAAAAAAAAAAAGGGCCGGTAAATTTTTACGAGAAAAATAACCTTGTAATAGGTTATTTTGACGGTTATTTGAGATTTTGTTTATGGTCTAATAACAAAATCTTGATGAAAGTGGGCACCAAATACCTAGTCGTGCCATAATACATGCCAAACAAATTGCTGTTAAAAGATGCTGCAAAATATGCTCCTAATCAATATCTATTAGCAATAGTTATAGTAAGCGCCTGAAATAATGTCACGAAAAACAAGGCAGGTTTGCAAAAAAATCTGCAATTTTGTTTCTCATTTACACAAGTAATCAAGGAAGATTATCAAGCAGCAGTAAAAAATAATAGAAATACATTTATTGAAGATAAGACTAACCAAGGGGTATCGTTTCACCTAGAAACTAAGTTGTGTAGGTCAGATAGGCAGTCGCTTCATAAAAAATACTGGTAATTCAGTTACATCGGGTTAGACTGAAAACCAATCCTAACATTGTTGAGAAAAGGCTAGAGAGATAATGATGTTAACCAACAACGAAATTAGAAAAAAGGAAGGAAGTAGGGTAGAGTATCATTACTCAAAGGTCGGCTATAGTCCTAACATACGTTGAATGTGTAGTGGGCGTAGGTTCAGGCATGCAGGTAGCGGCAGCGACGGGCCAGCCGCTGTTGGCGCCCGCGCCGATGCAGCAGTTCGTGCCCTACCCGCACCCGCACCCCGGCCAGCATCCCGCGCAGCCCGCCTTGCAGTATCAGCACATGGTGAGTACAACACATCTGTACATGACTGTATTATGTGTTATTTTTTTCAAATTTTGAAATAATCTAATGGTAGGTATGTCAATTCCAGTCGTTGTTACTGCATGTCTACCACATCTGAACAGTGATGGAATAGGATATTTTTATTGGTAAATAAGAATTAGAAATTACTAGATCTCCAAATCAGCGTGTTTTTTATACTTACTAGAAAGACTGAAAGCATATTTTTCAACAAAATACAGGGTTTTATGTTCCAGGTATGGTCAATATAAATGACTTTCGGGTTCGGTTAAGCGTCTTTTTACACCCACTCCACTTTTTTATTAATTCTTGAAGCATAGAAATGTACAGAGATAAACTAAAAGGCGTTTTCTACCAGCCAGCCTTTTGAACGCATCTCAAGGAAAGTGTAATGTTTTCGTCCAGGTCCGCATGTACCACGGGGGCGTGGGCGGCGGCTCCGCGCTGGGCGGCGGCGAGGTGGCGGGCGTGCAGGGCTACGCCCCGCCCGCGCCGTCGCCCGCGGCCGCGTCGCCCGCGCTGTACCCGCCGCCCTCGCCCGCGCACACGCCGCACCCGCACCAGCACCAGCACCCACATCCGCACCATCATTTCCAGCAGCCACCTTTCCAGGTAAATACTACTCACATGGTTGACGCCGTAAAACAATGTTTCTATCAATTATTCTATAGAATTTTCTCCATTGGACAGTAAATAATATGTTAATTTTTTGTTTCCAGGCGTACCACCAGGTGCTGTGCCCGCTGATGGGCCCGGGCGGCTCGGGCGGGCACCACCACCACCACCACCACCTGGCCTACCTGGCCAACCACGCGCCGCCCACCGCCTCGCCGCCGCAGCCCCACCCGCACTCGCTACAGGTAACCATGCGCCACACACCCACATGGATCTAAATGAACCTGGATGGCGCTCAAATGTGGTTTTGGAAAAATTACTTTTATACCCTCACAAAAGTTACAGTTTACAATTCATTTTTATGACTTTTCAGTAGTGCTAGTCATTCTGAAATCAACTTAATAGCCACTAGTATAAAGTTGTTATTTGCATTGGAAATAACAATTGGAATCGAGGGTTTGATTAGACTTTAGTTCTCTCACACCACGTTCATTTAGATCCATGTAGCACTGTACATGTCAGACCCACTAACAATTATCTTATGGACTTGAAATGTCCTGTCACAGGAACACCGAGCAGCCGAACTGCGGCCGGATTTGCCATTTCCTTTTTAGTGGCCATAATTTAAGCTTCCTTACGTCATTCAGGAACATTAGACTGACATTAGGCACGTTTGTTTTGTATTCTAACAAGTCCATAAGATACTTGTCAGTGGCTTGTCCCCCACTAGGTGTCAAAGTACCGTCATCAAGGAGGTTACCATGCACTTTGACATCAGGCCAAGATTTGACAAAAATTCGGATGTCATGTGGAAATGTCAAGCGATTTTGAGCCATGTGCGGTGGAACTACAGGTAATCTTTGTCTCGTCAGAACTTCGTCGGTGAGTGCATGTGCACCGCCTGCTGGCGTGGTTGATGATTCGAAGCTGGATCTTGTGCATTTCATACACGCGTTCGTACAATGTGAGTTTCATTCCGTATTTGAGTAGATTCGATAATCGATAACGCGTACTGATAACACTGACAGCCCTACTGAATAACATCGCATCTTTTGTTGATTATTGTGTGTTAGCTCGAAATGGATAGGTACATTATACTGGCTTCGTACAACGCGCGAAAATGCACGATTTCATAGACAGGCACCTAATAAAGCGAGTGCTTGCGCACTCGTGACTGGCATTTGTTTGACATAGTTTGAGATCGCGTTTGTGTCTACCTACGGTCCAAACAAAATACCTGGATAAACAGAATAGCGTTTGCAATGGAATGGAACCTTCATTGTTTTTTTTTTTCTTGAGTGTCGAAATTGATAAACTACTGGGTTCTGCAAAAGTTTGTCTAGATATTTTGTTTCGACCTTATATGTGCGAGCGGCTGTTTTAGTTCGTTTTATGGAGCTTTCTGTACCTATCCCTTTCGTGGTGTGGGTTTTCATGAGGATATCGTCGAGTAGTAGATAAGTGCCTGCCTGTGGGCCCTCAGGGAGTGCTGATGCCGCCCAGCCACGGCTCGTCGGGCGGGTCCACGACGCCGGGCGCGGGCGCGGGCGGCGCGCACCCGTAACGCGCCCGCGCCGCGCACGTGCGCCTGCGCCTGCGCCTGGACTGCAGCCTGTACGTGCAGTACGCCGCGCGCTACCGCCGCGCCTGACTGGTACAGTGCACAGTGCAGTGCCGCCAGGGACACCGTGCGTGGAGCGTGACGCTCATATTATTTCCTTGCTTGTACTCTCATTTTCGTATTACTACCGATGTTAATATATTAAAGGAAATAGTTTATATCGGATTTACATGTAAATAGTCGAAGTAAGCTATTCGTTGTATTTTAAATTTCAATCCGATATATCGTGTAACTTTCATTGTGTTGCGATGTACTGAGTTACGATCACCAGTCAATAACATAGGTATTGGACGTAGAATCAATAGAGATGTTATGATACGCAATGTAATCTAGAACAACCTGGAGGTCTCTGCCAACTCAATCATTGTGAAAGTATTGCTGGACAGGAGTTTCCTAATTTTGCTGCTGGCAGCATCACTTATGATTTGCGGTCTCATAGAAAAGAACAAACTAATTTGCTAGTTCGAAAAAGATTTCAAATTATTTATACACGCAAAAAATTATAATTCTGACCTAAATTAACTCTAGAACAATTTGGAGTATCAAAATTTGTACAAAAAGTGCACTTGCAAAGCTTTTTTTATGTAATATTTGTAACAAATGTCCATTGAGACTTATTTGTGGTGGTAGTACGCGGGAAATCTATGCAGGTTAACTTAAAAAGGCGCTGCTATCCCCACTGTATATTGTTACAATTAGTAAGCGGAGATTTTTTAATTTTTTATCAAAATTAGCACGTAGACTAGGAGGCCTTCATTTTTTTATAAAAAGTTATCATCGTCACGAAGAAATAGTTATACTTTTAACGCCATCAAAATATTTGGCGATATCCAAGTATTTATTAAGAGTGACACGATGTCATCATTGTGCGTAGTCTTATAAGCCGTGGAATGACGCAGCTGTAATACTTTTCTAACTTTAAAAATACAACGCAAAGTAATAACTTGTATGCCTTCTTCGTATCGATACGTTCATCGCAATAATTGATGTTTTTTAATGTTTTTCTAAAAAGTTTTACTCGGTATTTTCACGTGGCAAAATATTTTCGAGTTTTAATTGTTATTGTTTGTTAAATAACTTTAGTGAATTACATAAACTCTAGTAGAGTAAATAAATTTTGGATATAAACATACTATTTTTTCAATTCATCATAATTTAAATAACGCTGATTTTTGTGATATAAACCAAAGATATGAAAACATCTTTTACGACAAGTAGTTGCCAATTATAAATGAAAAACCATAATTGATTGAACAATTTAAAAAATGGGTTCAATTTTGTATAAAATTAAAGTTGTCACGTGAAAAAACAGAAAATGTGTATTATCTTTGAAATAATATGAATACCTGACCATTCTTTCAAGTTTTTGAAAGTTTCGTTAGTGTTGCCATTCACATGAAAACACTGTTTACAATACTTTAGTTAGTTTAGCACGGCGGGGAATAAATATTAAATATTTAAGAATGGATGGAAGATTGTATGTATGTGTGTGTGTGTGTAAGAAAATAGTGCGTCTTGTACGGACGGAGTGTGGTCCGCCCGCGCGCGGAACTGGGGGCGGACATATGTATTATAATTAGATAATTCACTCTCTATCATACTTATCGATACAAACTGGGAGGAATTTGGTAACAACTCGTCAGTTTATTATATGTATTGTGAGCCAGGCACACACCTCGCAAAGTAAGGTGCATGCCAGTTTTATATAAAAAATATGAAATAAATCGAACTAAATATCATAATAAAGTTTGATACAACATAGTCTACAACTATTATTAATAGAATTTTATATTAAATACTTACATGATATTTATCGGCAAAAAAAAACCTTTTATACTAAAAGTAGTAATTATCAAATTCCTCTCGGTTGTGGTCGGTAACCTTTGTTTCCTCGTTTATAACGACTATCGCCATTCTGAGACAGCGGTCAGTTCGTTAAACTGTATTTATTTAGGTTTAGGGTTTATTATTGTGAAGGTACCCTCCGCGATTTCTTTACCAATTCCAAAGTGTCAATTGCACTTTAAAAATATTAATTTATGAAATTGGAAAATAGTTACTATTAAAATTCGTAATGTAAATTATGGGCGGTATTTTAGATGCCAGATCGATGTGAAAGATATTGCAACGTCTTTCATTGGACAGTTAAAGTGAAATAAGTATCGGGACCATCCTAGATGCTCAATGTTTACTGAGACATGACGTTAGTGTCTCACGAGTCATTAGTTTATTTTATTTTATACATTTGCAGCTTTTGAAAAGGCAACGTAGCTAGTATACTACGAAACGATACGGACTCCCGAAATTATGGTATCGTACTATCGTAGCCGACTCCTTATTGAGAATGCCAATTCACTTACGCTCATTACTTAGCTTATTCGCTACAAATATCACCTGTAGCCAAGTGCTATTTATTCTTTTTAAAAGAAAATAATTATTCGTAAAACATTTTATATGTTCCTTTGATATGGAATGTAGTAAGTGCGCTTTTTCAGGGTGCATGTGTTAGTGAAACTCAGCCCTTAAGTGTAGGATATCGTAAATAACTGCATAATATTATAATTCCTGTCCCGAGTGGTTGCGAGACTCCTATCGTCCTTGTAGAGGTCACGGGGTGGATAGAAACAACAATTTTTCGCAAAATACTATTCTGTGAATTTATTGTCTTATCTTGTCTGTTCCCAATAAATTTTGGACCACTGATAAAGCCCATCAGGAAGGTCGGCCATCATCTCCTCGTAAACTGATTTTTTTTCTACAGGGACAGGGGGTTCCTCTCATGGCATATCACCATACGGGGTAGTCCCAGAAGTTCGGGTATTTTCTTATTCATAATGTCCATGATAACTGAAGATTTTTTTACACATCCTGAAAGATCAGAGAGGATGTTTGCAGCTTCTCCCGATCCCTGGAAACTTGTTCCGTTGTCAGACATAGTAAGGGTTCCAAAGTCACTCCTGTATGTTCCCAACTCAGAGATCTTGTCGACTGGGGTCTCCTTGTTCCTGGAGCTTAGAGATGATAGTGATCTAGGGATAGAGGGGGTAGATGGGTAACCTTCGAGTGGACATCCTGCATTGTTAGGAATAACTGCTCTGCGCTAGTGGTACATTTGGTCAAGGTCTCAGAGGACTTGTTAAAAACCCGGGTGATATCATTGAGACTTTCCTTAAACTGCTTAGTTTGGGATACTGCCCCTTTTTGTCTAATAGCTAAGTTGTCAATCATCTCAGAGAGTCCTCCTAGAATCACACTGACATTGGTAACTCTCCATAGCGGAGATGCCTCCCAACAATGCCCTCACTCCCTAGCGACAGTTGGAGAACAGGTTCAAGGTGAGTTGACGTTTACCGGGTCCTGCTCGTGATTCAATAGCCTTTAAAACAGCTCCAGGGTTTAGCATCTGACGATAATATATACTGTCAGATAACACTTGCAATTGCTAGGCAATCTCTCTGCTCATCAAGGTCCCAGTTCCGAATTCAACCTCTGGGGTCTGCAAAGCTTCAAGAATTGCGAGAACCTCATTAGAATCTCCTATTGACTCATGTAAGCCATGAGATTTCTGGCTGGAGATTCAGGATATCAAAGACTTATGAGGGTCGATCCCTGGAGATGATGTCACCAAAGGAGATATAGAATAGTCTACATTGATGGCAGGAACAATTTTCATGACCCCTGTCTCGGCCAAATTATTTATTAATTGAATGGGTCTACTCTCACTGATATGGTCTCTCTTTATCATTTGGCCTGCATGAGTCCTGATCTGACTCAATCTCGCTTCCATACTCGGATTCGGACTTCGATATGATATTAAGTTACCTGGTTACAAAGGTGTAGAAAAAACTTGAATTTTCTTCTTCAAATTGTTTTTCGCGTTGCAGAATACTCGTATTTGTTGAGGCCTCATAATATTTTTTTTGCCACATGAAAGCGAGGCCAGTCGTCTTAAATTCACCACTAATACTAATTTAAGTTATGAAAGTTTATTTTATTTTTGTGTTCCCTTTATTCAAGCGTAACGGATATATTGTGCGAATCGAAGGTTCTTATTTTCAATTTTTTTCTATGCGAAATTCTTAAAACAGGTGAGGTCATGCAATAGTTTTATTTAAGCGCCTAACAGATATGAACTCTTTAGTTTTACTGCCAGCACCTGATAGAAATGTAATATATTTTTATTTTGTATCATCTACATAATATTTTTCAATGGTATATAAAATTATGATAAAATTCCTATATTACAATTTAGTTATATTTATGATTTAGAATGGAATATTGTTTCATTTCTGTGCTTAACAGGTTTTTAAAGCCTAGTTTCGTTAATCAAACGCTGGAATATACTGAGCCTTGTGTTCACAAACATTTAAATCAACTGTTTAGATATTTAATCACTGCTAAGTATATTTAAAATTTCGTCAGGGAATTTAACATAAACCGTTTAAATACCTAACCGGTGGTTTGAATGTTGCTGAATACAGGCCTAATTATAATACAGCGAAACTAGACTTTCAATAATTTGTTAAGTTACCCTTCGTGTTTCAAGGAATTGTAACAGGATGCGTTACAGACGCAAGTAGGTTTGACAATAAAAATATAAACTTGATAGGTAGGTGTAAGGAAGTTAGGATGCATATAAATTATTTACGACGAAACTGACACTGTTCACATAAATTAACGTCAGGATTGTCACAGAAATGCGTCAGCGGATATATTTCGTTAAATAAAAGTAAGGCTCACAAGATTTGCACAATAAAAAAACCATTTTCTCCCATAGTGATGTATAGGTATTTATAAATAAGTTTCAGCTTGAATCGAGGGTCGTAAAATGCTTAATATAAAAGTGTGGCATCAAGGGGAGCTAAGTCCATGACCTCCGCGCGGTGCTCCCTGGGTAGCGCCAAATGTGGACGATGACATTCACATTCTTTTATAACAATCAATCTGTTAAATGAATAACCATGGAGTGCTGCAGGATTTCTTTAAAAAACACATTCGAGTTCTTCCTATTATGTATAAGCGCATTCCTTTTGTAAAATTTGATGCATTACATAAACAGATCATAATGAAACACTCCCAATGAGTTGCTCTGTTTGGATACATATAGGATATACACCGCATCAGAATATATGATTTGTGTAGATTAAAAGTAATTAAAATAGACATATTTATATAAATAAACAGACAAATTGCGATATAAACATTGACATGTATATAATGTAAATATTATGATATAGAAGGGAGTTACTAGTGTCCTTTCCCATGAAACTGCTTATAATTTTGTGATGTGTAAAGTTTTTTCGACCATGTTAACATTTCAAAAAATCACAAAATAAAGTTTGCGGGAAGGGCCTACCAGACCCGTACCACGTTCGTGACTCGTAGTGTTCGAGAACGTGGTATGGAGTCTCGTGTACTGTTTTATTTTTAATTTTTTTTTCACATTTTTTTTTCTTGTTTTTATTTAAATTTTTATCGCGTGAGTGACTCCACCGCGCATGTTGTCTAAATGAGAGTGTGTAAAAAAGATGTAAGTGCGTGGTTGTCTGTTATGCGCCATAAAGTAACGATATATTTTTTTTGAGTGAGGTGTCACGACTGGTGGCGCGGAAATGTTTATGTTTTAGCTAGGGATACTTCTTTTTCTCGTAAAATTTGTACGTGCTTACGAAAGACGTTCGAGTTCCTTTGGCCACATTATATTATAACGGTTGTGGTAAACGTTTTTTATAAGATTCCCATATTAAATGCAACTATGAAAGCGCCATAATGTACTACTTAGTATATTATTCAACGCACACGTTGGTGCATTTACTAAAAGAGGGACAAATCAGAGATCTGATTGTGAATTGCCCTCCTTGTATAAAAAAAAGATCAACCAGTAAAACGACGGGCAAAATCTCGTCAAAACTAGGATAAAGGGATAACTCCATTGTGCCTTTATCAATGGTGACATGTGACTACTCGATCACGAATAATGACTACTGTGAACTGTGACGTATCAAAGTAAACGGTACTGATATTAATAGTTTGAGTAAATGGAAGTTGTTGAGACAATACTTTAAATCACATTCCTTATCGTTATTGAACCTAAGAGTCAAATGAAGCTAGGTTTAATAATAATGTGGCAGAAATTAACACTACACTTAACACTATCCCCCCTGGACAAGGATAAGTAAGTTAAATAATATGTTTTTGTGGAATTTATTATGTTACTAAAGTAATTATTTGAAAAAAAAATTGTCTTCAAAATTCTAATAATACTAATAAATAGATTAGTCTATTATTAAGATACAGAACAATAGAGTTACATCCTTTTTATTCTAAGGAATGTCTGAACAACTACTATTTACTTATGTTGCTTTTGGAGCAAGTGGCAATTGTATTTATGTTCTTTCCTGATTTCCTAATTTGCATAAGTTGACTTTAATTGTATACTGCTCAGAACACGCCGCAGCTAGCTGAGATCAACAGCTCAGCCCAACGATTTTCCACTTGCCGTTAAGCATGATTGAAGCTTCAAACATATCATTTTTATAATGATCACGTTATGAAAATGATAATTGAAGACTCAGTCCAATCTGAGCAGCTCATACATTTATTACCTCGTATAAGGCACTTTCTTACATGTAAATATTTGTTACCGACTCCACTGTCGGCACGGACGATTCGAAAACCCATTGTGTATGTATAGATAAAATTCTATGAAATTGCCTTATAGATGTGTGTTGCCCCTGCGCACCCCGCCGGGGCATAATGTAAGAATGTTACCAACGTGTAGACCTAGTACTTTGAGGTTTTAACAAAATGCTCTTTTTAATTACTACTCAAAAAGATAAACCACAACTTTGTTACGATAATTAAAGTTAGCATTTTGGTAACATTTCCAGTGTAGGTGTAAATTTTGTAAAGACTGAAGGAAAATATGTTTGTGGAAGTTAGCAGAGGTAATTGTAAAGTGAAATTGGATTATATAGGAGTGAAATATAGAGCCAAAAACTCTCATATTGTATATTGTAATTAGCTTGATGCGAATCAGGAGAATTTAATGGACAAACAACATAGTGCCATCGCTATTGAGAAATGAACTTCGAGGTATTTACAGTGAAATTGTACAGATTTGGTAAAATTACTGCTTTGGCGCTATGAGGTACCTACAATTTTGTAATAAATCTTACCTAACATAAATTCTAATGATTCGTTTCAAATATGATATTGTATGAAATTGCTGCTTAATTCCGCTTGTCGTTGAAAGATATGATTTGTGAAAAAAGTGCTTTTTATTTGTGAGCCCAATGACGGGCGTGTAAAGAGGAATGTGCCAAAAGTGGTATGGCATCGTTTATCGTTTGTTGGACACACAACACCTGTGTCGACGAATATTTTTCAATAAAAAAGTAAAAAAATGTGTTTTAAACACAACAGTTCTGTGTTTTTATTATAATTTCCCCACCGACACTCACTATTATCTAAAATACTGCGCACAAGCTGCGTCAACTTAAGTAAGCTCCTACCGAGTTATGGCAACCAATACTTTAACTACAAATAAAACTTTACATCTACAAATTGTAATTTCTATGTTACGCAATTTTTCTACTCTGTAGATTTATAAAGTTGACAAGCCGGTTTCAGACCCATTAAGTCGTGCTGCAATCAAACTCGTTCAACACTGAGGATGGTTTCGAGACAGGAATGGTCACAGGCGCTGTATTCTCGGACCTGACAGCTGCCTACGATACAATCGACCTCAAACGGTTGTTTTGGATGATGGAGACATTGATCCGCGATCAGAATTTTGTCCGAATACTCCGAGAACTCCTCCACAGCCGCCGGTTTCAGGTTTACCTTCTCGGAAAAAAGTCGTTGGTGAGCGCAGAAAAACGGCCTACCTCAAGGTAGTGTACTGGCACAGCTCCTTTTTAATATCTCCACCAATGATTAACCATCCAGCCCCAATACGTCCTGCAGTCCCGCTTCCTCTATGCAGACGACCTCGCCATCACCTCCCAAGCCCTTGAAGTCGGGGCCACCTTTGAGGAAGTTGTGGTTCACTTGTCAAAGTCCAATCCGAATAAAACCCAGTCTTGTATATTTCATCTCCTGGGGTGTCTATAGAGCACAGCAACTTCCCTAATAGGCCTTTACATTCGGCGAAAATCGCAAGATCATCAAGCAGAAGGTGCACATTAGCAAATCAGTCTTCTTCAGCAAAGTGGGGTGCTTCGCCTGACGTAACGCGGACTGCTGGGATTTTTTTATGCGGGTGAATTCGCGTGCCCCGTGTGGAGTGTTCTGCCCATGCAAAGTGAGTAGATACGGCTTTGAATGAGACGTGCCAGATCATCACTGGTTGCCTATAAACCGACTCCGGTATAAATGCTGTATCCACTAGCAGGAATAGCGCCATCAATAGTTCGCAGAGCGGTGGCAAGCTCCAGCTAAAGAACCAAAGTGGTCTCCGGCACACGACATCCTTGCGCCACAAGCCTGAAACAAGGTTGAAAAGCTGAAGTATATTGTCCCTAAGTCCCAATCACTAGCGAACGATCGAAATAAAGACTGAAGCTATGGCGAGACTGCTTCCTTACCCAAACCATACGTTCCACCCGCTGAAGATCTCCCACCTGGACATGAGCTGCCTTGAATAACCTGAAAGCCTTTAAACAGACTCAGGTTGGCCGAAGCAAGGAAAACCTGTTCAGGTGGAGATTCATTGACGTTAGACGACTCCGCCTTGGAGTGTAAATGTGTGGTGTGTGGTGTGCTTTTCCACAAACGATAGGACACTTAATATCATGTCCTGCGTGTCTTGTCAGCTGCACGTTACAGGAACTGATGGACGCTAGTGATGGCGCCAAACAGTTAACAAAATTCTGAGCAGAGTTCATTAAAATTTAGATTGCCATCGACACACGAAGAAGAAGATTGTAGTTACTTAAAATATCAGTTTAAAAAACCGATTTTTTGTCAACTCCTGTATAGGTAAAAAATTAACTGATATTTTATCTAAACACAATAAAACAACCAAAAAATTAATTGTTTTATCAGGGGTTGGACGATGGTTGTATTGTAAGTTTATTTTTGTTTTATGTTTAACTAGCTTCCGCCCGCGATGTATGTCGATATAAAAACTATCGTAAGTCCTCCGGGATGCAATCTATCTCTCTGCCAAATTTTATCGAAATCCGTTCAGTGGTTTAGGCGTGAAAAGGTAACATACAGACAGACAGTTACTCTCGAATTTATAATATTAGTATGGATGTTGTTTAGATATCATTACGTCTTGAGAAATATAAACACATAAAAAAGGTTTTCTCAACTTTGCTCTAGTTACTGTCTGCGGAGTTTCGATAACTAATTGAATTTGACCCTGTATAATAGAAAGAGACAGAGAGAGAGAGAGGGAGAAAGTCGCATGCAGGGGGCATAACGCTTTTTCCTTACGTGACGATTTATGCACCAGTATGAACTTCGTTCCAAAAATCTTTATAATCATTCATTCACTGATAGAACGCACTGCCTATACCGCTGGGTCTAGAAGCATAAAATTTTGCACAACGAGTTATTTTTAGTTTAATTAACGAAGGTGATTAACTAGGATTTTAATTAACGAAGGTGATTAACTAGGAATTTTTTTTAACGCGTCTAAAGATTTTTGCTGGGTGATCCCATTGGCTTGTCTAAACTAATGTTATTGTTTGTTACGCTTTCACACTAAAACGGCTGAACGGATTTTATGAAATATAAATTGCCACGCAGATACACCATGATCTGGGACATGGGCTTTTCATCCTGGATCGTTGTATATAACTACATGGAATGGGCCGCGGTGAGAACGGTATGTCAAAAAGTAATTTAAAAAAAACTCAAGACTCAATAGTTTTCTGTTTGCTACTAAGCTACCAACCTATCATATGCGCACTCGCACGAATGCTATCAGCTCATATATTATAATGTACTCTGTGGCTATCAGACTGAATCTTTTTATTTATTCACACAGTAAAATACATAGGCATATGACAAAATTATAATTTGAGTACAAAGGTACTGCTATCATAGATCTAATGTATCATCACAAGGTGGACCTTGTAAAGGCCGCGGGAATCCACTGGATGCTAGAAGCACAGAACCGGTCGAACTGGCGATGCTTGGGGGGCCTAGCTATATACAGCAGTGGACTTCTTGAAATGATAATGATGAGATATTATTATATGATTAAGCCAGTAGTAGGGAAGCGAAGAGATTGGCACAAGAACAGAGAGGCCGATGTCCACAGTGGGTGAAGTCGGGCTGTGGATGATGATAATGAAGGGATGCCGTAATGGATGAAAAACAATAAAATTGTTAATTCGAATAATAATTTTATTTTACACATATGTGTGGATATAATACTAAAATAACTTAATACGAATAAATTTCACATTAGAATAACATGTTTGAATAGTAAAGGTGCCGCATTCAGCGTATTTTCCTTTCCGTGTTCAATTCGAGACACTGGTTGTGTGAAATCCCCACGCTTTTTAGCATGGTACAGACGCCAGCACATCAAGCTACTACAATCTGTCAAATTTCTTTGATAGATTTTCAACTTAATCGCTAAAGCACAAGGTTCAAAGTTGATTGGGAAAATCTGACAGTTTCGGGTAAGTTGATGTGCTGGCGTCTGTACATACCACAAACCAAACCGTGTTCAGTTTGCGTTACTTGCTGTTTAGTAATCGACTAACGGTGTTTTGTTTTTACAAAACGTGTAAAGTTAGTTTCCGGTTTGTCTACAGATTAATGAATGACCTTTAATTGACCGTAACTGTTTAATAAACAATGCAACATGTACCGTGCTAAAAAAACATGGTGATTTCACGCAACCGGTGTCTCGAATCGAACGCGGAAAGGGAAATACGCTTCAGGGCATTGCTTGCATACCTTACAATAATTTCATTACCTATTTAGATTAAAATGAAGCACTGATATACAATTTCCACAAAAAAATACATATCTCGAAGAACATGCACTAAATGCTTACGGAGACCAGGTACCTTAGGGACCATCCATATATTACGTCACACGAATTTTATGACTTGGAGCATTTGTGTGACTCTCCCCTATTGTAAACCTGTTAATAATATTATTTATTGATAGAGTTAGTAATATTTTAAAGTTAGAGTTGAAGTATAGAGTTTTAATACTTTAGATTTATACAAGTGACGTCACGAAGCATATGTTATTATGAATCGTCCTCCTTGTCACACGATGTCACACTTCGTCGAACCCCACCCACAGCCTCAACATGTGACGTAATTTTTGGATGGCCACTTGCCCTTTCATGTTGATATAATTACATACATAAACAGAACTGCTCAAACGTTTCTAATATGCCTAGTATGCGTCCTATGCACTCCTTGCATGGCTGCCTTCACTTCTTCGAAGAACGACGTGGAGTTATGGACAGTGGTGCCTCCGAGGACTATCCTGACTCCTGGATACGCCTGGTTGATCTGATGGACGCATTGGGCCTCTTCATAAGTGGCGCCACCTACGATGAAGACGAAAATGTCTTGAGGGCGCCTGCCGTACGCTCCGTCGTCGCCGCCAAGAGTTGGGTACAGGTTTTCACGGAGTTTACCTTTGATTAGGTCTTCGATAGTGTCTTTTAGAAGAGGCGTGTGTTGTGTGTAGATGTTTTCTACTCCGTTGAGACCCTGTAATGAGAATGAATTATTAATTATTACTACCGGCTCTAGCACATCAAAATCGATTATTTATCCAGCAAGCAATTTTTTTTCTGTATATTCTACAGCCTTTTTAACTATCATGTTTAATCATTTGGTAGTTCATGCTTACATTCCCAGAACCAATTTCACATCATTTTTTTTATTTTGCTGCGGTTATGTTTGCTGGCCAATACGCCAATTGAATTCCCACCATCAGAAAAACACCCCAAAACAAATACCAACCAACCTTAAAAAGCCTCTTAGTAATTTTAACAGCATCCTGCAGGCCAAACAGGTCGCTCTGCCGAGCATGGGCTCCTCCATACTCCAGCAGATTGACCACGCTCTTGACCAGCTGTTCCGGAGCACCTCTGGTCTTCAGCGTCTCGATGAGTGAGGGCAACGCGTTGCTGGCATGCTTCTCGTATCGGAGGGCGTAAAGAGCGACCAGCTTGGCTGCATCGTGGTGACGGACCGATTCGTTCGAGAGGAGGTTCTTTAGGCGCTGTTGATTAGAACAAAGGGATTAAGTTTATTGGAGTCGAAGTGCGGTTTTTTTTTTATTAAAGACTGTTCTTAATTCTCTTTCAAAGTAGGTACATTCACATAAGTTTATTAGGAACTGTTTTTTTTTTAATTTGTGTCTGATCCAAGTCTTATTCTGTATACAAACAAGGTAGAATAGCATTAATTACTTAATCCAATAAGTACTGTGATATAATAATGAATGACATTAATAAATCTGTTAATATATAATTTTTAAAGTACTTATATAAAATGTTTGTCTAAAATTAATCTGTAGAATTTTGTAAGGATACTTTACAATGTATTAATTTGCTCATGCCTGCTGGAATAACAGGATCAACCTCCTTTAATATTACAGTCCAATAAAGAATTTAAGGCAAAAAATATAAAGGCTTACACTGTCGCACTCTGCAACCTTGGCGTTTAATGTAGGCGAACCCTTGAGAGAGGTCTGTTGTCCTTATACTTTCGAATGTCCGTAACTTTGGAACTACATGAATTTACTACAATGCGGCCGACGAGAGAATGCGTTCTTGGAACCTGTCAGTTTCATACAAACTAATACGTGTTTTGCGAATTTGACCTTTATTAGCTAGACGCATTCTCTCGACGGCCGGACTGGAGCTGATGAAATGGACGAAATTGGATGTTCTCTGCTGGAGTTTTTATATTCAGGTTTTATTAATTAACATATTGTGTGACCTTAATAAAACTTTCTATCTTCACCACAATGTCTGTCATTACCTGCAGATGCTTGGAGTGGTCGCTCTGGCAGGATATCTCTTGCTCCAACTCCGATACCTCGAGCAGATTGTGTCGCGACACGCATGCAGACAGCTCCCCCACCACTGTCACATGCTTCGTCACCGTGCCTGACATTTTCTGACACAATAAATATATGTTTAAAGATATTTTCTCAAAACAGTACAACAATACAGTTCATTTGACACCAGAAATACAACTTATTGTTAAAAATAAATACTTGTTTTACTTATGATATGAAGAACGGTAGGTACTCGTAAATCTATATACTTATTATAAAGCTGAAAAGTTTGTTTGTTTGAACGCGCTAACTCAGACTAAATAAAAAACCAAGACAGAAGGCTGTCAACAGTAAAGTGAAGCCGGTTTCGTAAACATGTGTGCACTTAGTGAGATGTAGTTTTGGCATGCTTCACTGAATCGTTCTCAGCGCTCTGTCTTGGTTTTTTTTATTTGGTCTCTAATCTCTGAAACTACCAGTCGGATTAGAATTTTGTTTTGCACTGATAGGCTAATTCTTGAAGATGGCTATAGGATACTTAACATCACGCTCGCGCTAGGGCTAATAGGAGCCGAGCAAAAAGAAAGAAAAGCCAGAAAGAACGCTGACCGAAAACGAAGTAATAGCGGGGGCGGGCGATGCGATACGACGCGACGGACTGCGGGCAGAAGCTAGTAAACTAATAAGTAATAGCGCGGGCGGGCGATGCGATACGACGCGACGGACTGCGGGCAGAAGCTAGTAAACTAATAAGTAATAGCGCGGGCGGGCGATGCGATACGACGCGATGGATTGCGGTCAGAAGCTAGTAAACTAATAAGTAATAGCGCGGGCGGGCGATGCGATACGACGCGATGGATTATGGGCAGAAGCTAGTAAACTAATAAGTAATAGCGCGGGCGGGCGATGCGATACGACGCGATGGATTACGTGCAGAAGCTAGTAAACTAATAAGTAATAGCGCGGGCGGGCGATGCGATACGACGCGATGGATTGCGGGCAGAAGCTAGTGAACTAATAAGTAATAGCGCGGGCGGGCGATGCGATACGACGCGACGGACTGCGGACAGAAGCTAGTAAACTAATAAGTAATAGCGCGGGCGGGCGATTCGATACGACGCGATGGATTGCGGTCAGAAGCTAGTAAACTAATAAGTAATAGCGCGGGCGGGCGATGCGATACGACGCGATGGATTATGGGCAGAAGCTAGTAAACTAATAAGTAATAGCGCGGGCGGGCGATGCGATACGACGCGATGGATTACGTGCAGAAGCTAGTAAACTAATAAGTAATAGCGCGGGCGGGCGATGCGATACGACGCGATGGATTGCGGGCAGAAGCTAGTGAACTAATAAGTAATAGCGCGGGCGGGCGATGCGATACGACGCGATGGATTGCGGGTAGAGCTAGTAAACTAATAAGTAGTCACACAATGTTTTACAGTGTTGGGGGTAAAAAGCAAGTACTATCCATACTAACTCTGTCTGTTTGTCTGTATGTTACCTTTCCATGCCTAAACCACTGAACGGATTTCGATAAAATTTGACAGAGAGATAGATTGCATCCCGGGGAAGGACATAGGATAGTTTTTATCGACATACCTCGCGGGCGAAGCCGCGGGCGGAAGCTATTAACATATATTTTGTTGAAGGCAAGTCTATGAAATAAATATGAATTAGATGAATTTATTGTTGGGCTAAATTAATATAAACGGCTTTGTGGAAGAAACAGGCGAAGATGGTTAGGAGACGAACTAGACTAAAAAACGATTAATAAAATATAAGAACACACAGCAAATAGCCGTTATGTTGTGGGTGACATCAATGAAGAGTCTTTGCCCAGCGATGGGGCAGTGGGTTACTATGATAAGATCGAGGATCGAAGCAGGTGGCGTTCTGTAGTTTCTGCCTATCCCCATGAAAAGAAGGCGTGTGTTATGTATGAAATGAAATTTTGCCTTGTTTTCACTTTCTAACTTACAACTTCCAGAAAAATGGCCTAGTTGATTAATTGTGTTTGTGTCATTCATTCAAACAGTTTGATTTTGAGATATAGAATTACAAGATCAATATAAGTTAACAGCAAAATTTATCGCAAAAATAATTAGATATTAACTGTTAATACTAAAAGCATTGGTTTCCTGGTTAGATTAAGAATGTGATGTAAACTCACCTTGAACAATGGATAGGTTTCGACAAAGCTCTTCATGTCGGCAATGCTCTCCACTTTCTGGTGGCTCTTCGCTTTCTTCTGGAACTCGTCCATCAACGACTTCATGGTCTGACCGATTTCGCCGAAGTTCGAGTACAGATTCTGGAAACCATTTAAGGAAAACACATTTAAAAGGAAAGAAAGAACGAAAATACATTTATTTGAATTACTGAAGATTATTTTTTGTTCTTTTATAATTCACACTTACACAACAAAAATAAAAATTAGAAAAATAAGATTTATTTGACCATAATTATTTAATTTTAATGTTTTTTAGGGTTCCGCACCCATAGGGTAAAACGGGACCCTATTACGAAGACTCCGCTGTCCGTCTGTCACCAGGATATAATATATCTCATGAACCGTGATAGTTAGACAGTTAAAATTTTCATGATGTATATCTGTTGCCGCTATAACAACAACTATATATTTAAAAAAATAAATATTTAATGGGGCTCCCATACAACAGATATGATTTTATTGCCGTTTTTATAGACAATGGTACGGAACCCTTCGTGTGCGAGTTCGACTCGCACTTAGCCGGTTTTTTTTTGCGGCGACTTGGACAACTTGCCTGGACATTTCTGGTTTCAGACTAACAACTTTAGGAGCATGTTAGTTTCGATAAAAAAAAATGCTTCTTGTACGTGTAGCGTTACTTTACCATATATCTCAAACGTTACTTCCTTACCTTAGCATAGAACTCGTCCTGCTCTGAAGACAGCACGACCTCTTTGAAGTCTTTGTGAACTTCGGGCAGGTGCGCCAGACTGACGCGGTTGTTGTTGATCGTCAACAGCTCGTGCACCATCGCCTGGTACGTCCACTATAGACAAAAAGTCGATCAATCAATCAGCCTAGCCTTTTCCTGAACCATTCTGGGGCCAGCTTCCAGTCTAACCGGATGCAGCTGAATACCAGTATTTTACATGGAGCGACTGCCTATCTGACCTCCACAACCCAGTAACTGGTTAACACGGTACATTTTGGCAATACTTGTTGTCAAACTTTACGTACAACCCGTAACAACTACCTTTTTGGTGTTTCATTTTATTAAAACTTACCTGACTCAACAATGGTGTAACAGGATCATCCCTTCTATCAATAATCAGCAACTGAGGCGTTGGGATCTCTCCATTGAACGGTATATTGTTATCGATAAGCACAGCCTCCCTGCGCAGTAAGTCTCGCACTCGTTCGGCGAGGCGCGCGCAGGGCTCAGAAACCGCCTCGTAGCGGACCACGGCGCGCCTCTTCACGGAGAGGAGTAGGGCTAGCAAGCCTTGAGCGCAGCGTTGTAGGTGATTCTGGTTCCAGGAGCGACCTGGTGAAAGGTTGTTTCATACTTTTTATAGATTTTGTTTTTTAGTTGCCGTGGTTTTTGATGGTTTCAAATATTTTTTCAACCACCTCGTACAGCCCAATTCAAACTTTATGCGGCTGTGAAGTGCACTACTCTCTGCGCAGTACCTCACCCCTCACCCCCGCTGACATGTTAATTTGTTACTGCGCAGCGACTCGTCTCATGTTTCGAGTCGCCATAAAATAAGAATCAGGCTGTAGTTGTAGTTCATACCCACTTTGTCTTTGTTGTTGCGCAGTTGGGTAAAAAAACAAGATCCAGTGGTTCCTTCTACATTTAGTGCTTGGCCTGACTGGGGCGCGGGCGCAGGGCGGACGCGGCGCGGCGAACTCAAACATATGAACTTCCTTTGAGTGTCCATAGTGGGCACGCGGGCTGCTCGGCGCGGGGAGCGCGTGGGCAACTCACGCCATAGCTCTTCTTCATCCATATTATATTTTGACAAACACGCAGAACGCAGCCGCGCTCCACTGCGGACAGGCAGACCGCGCGCGTTTCCGCACCCGCGCCGCTTCCGCCCCGCGCTGCCAGTCTGGCCAAGCATGACTTAGAATTCTTGCAGTACATACCATGCAAGCATCCAACAATATTGAATGAGAACAAGTGTCGGTCTACTGCGAGGTAGTCGGCAAACACTTCTTGTACCTCTCGCACTGTCTCCTGCTCATCACACTCCGCCAACGTCTTTATGTCAGCCTTAGATATCACATTGCTGAAATCTAAAAGAAAATTACATTGACTTATATATTACTACTTATACTTTTGAAATCATTGGAAAATTATGTAAAAAAGTTTATTTATTAAGTATAATATGTATTATTTTATCCAAGATTACATTTAATTTCCAAACAGCAACTTACATATGAAATAAACTCCATATTTTGGGTATCTCAGTTCCCGAGATAACAATGAAATATTCTCTGAAGTTGGTCGCACAAAAACAATGCATTTCATGTGCTTCATATTGTCCCATTTTGAATGGCTGTCAATCCTCTCAAATAAATAAACCTCCTTTTGCAATATCTCAGACTGGCTGAATACCATGCTAACTATGCTTGTCTGAAAAGAAAAATATATTTGACATTGTCACTTTTGTCAATGTAAAAAAAAAAAACAAAAAACAATTTATTATGTCTTGTCTTCTTTTATATTTAAATTAATTAAATCTATTATTTTGTTTATACTAGAACTAAAAAGCAAAATACAAAAAAAATGGGGTGCTGCTGTGTAAGTATTGATTGTACCTATAAACTTGTATGTCAATATGCCACTTGCGGAGCATGTATAACTTATCTACCTCTTTTTACTAATAATATCATTCCTCTGATTAGAACTGTGTCACAAACTATGTTCCACCTCCTATCTTGCCCTTTGTGCCCCAAAACATGCAGCCAAAGTGACCTCTGCGCTGCCATCAATAATGCCATAGAAGTGGCGAAGTTTTGGGCCATCACAATTTAAATAACTGTTGTGCCAATGACACGAAGAAGAAGAATTGCCTCTAAAATATATAAAGACAGATTTTAATGTACACTGAAAGAATGAGCAACAGAACACAACAGATACAAAATACATTAGAACAGTAGGCTTATCTCTAAACAAAAAATTAAATGTTAAAGAGAACTTAGCACAGGTTTGAGTTCAAGTTCAGTCTATAGAGGCCTTGATTCATCCGTAGATAGGAAGACTGAAGAAAAAACAGAACACAATATTATTCCTGTGGAACACATCAAATTTCTATTTTTTGGTTTTTCTTCTCAATGTATGGAAAGAAAACACTGATCACGATCAGCTTAATAGCTATTTTTGATGTGTAAAAATTTTATAAATCACCTACATAAAAAATAAATATGATATTTATGTATCTACTGAAGGCCTCAACTATGTGTCCATTGCCTACCAACAGTGAACGAAAATAAATAGTTAAACCTGCTGGCAATCAAATTGATGTCCAAATATTTATTTACACACATTCAGGTCTATCAATTTTACCAAGCAATAAGAAATATCATTATACTGATGTAATATACAATAGAATTTGAGTACATAAACAAGAACAATGTTTTTGATCACAGTCAATGAGGCCTACAACTTACGGTCTCCTTGTCCATGAGAATAACTTTCATTCCCGGCCCACTCTCTTCCGTCATTCTGGTTATATACAGTTTAACCGCTTGTATAACGTTCATTTTGATTCCTTCAGTAAACTGTAACTGTAAACAACATCCAAATATAAGTTTTCTGGCAATTCAATTCGATAGAAAATTCGAAATCGTTTTCATATCATTGAACTGTCAATGTCATATTATGAAATGACATCTCTGATCAACTGTCAAGTGACGTGAAATAATTCGAAGGGATGCGGTAAGTGTCTGAATTTAGTTTCAATTCTGAATGTTACGATAAAATAATCGGAAGAAACTAATGCGAAGCAAGCCTGGGAAAAAAAATTCTTTGCAAATTGCTGCCTGTTTATTGGGTCGCCTGTTGACCAAAATGTGAGACGCTGCAGTAATATTAGTATGTATTTTACTGATTTATTTAATCTATTTTACATGCATTTTGGTGACGTGTTTACCCTGACAGATATGACGTAAAAATTCTACTTGACTGACAGTTAGTTACATCACTAGTTATCTTCGAAAGGTCAGCAGGGTCAGGTGGACTTCTTGCTATTGTCTTCATAAATCAGTGGCTTTTACTAAAAAACAGACACACAAAATGTTCTCCCGTGCACTGAAACCCCTCGCCACGGTGGCCATCCAGAATGGCGCCAAAAACTTTTCCACCACCTCTGAGGTAATAATCGGCGTTTAAAAAGTGTTTGACGGCGGAATATTAGTCCAAATTTCTGGTAAACCATGATTTTTTCCAGCTGCAATTCAAAGTGATGGTTGCTGGTGCATCCGGCGGCATCGGCCAGCCGCTGTCGCTGCTGCTGAAGCAGAACCCGTTGATAAGCACCCTGTCGCTGTACGACATCGCGCCGGTGACCCCGGGCGTCGCCGTCGACCTGTCCCACATGGACACCCCCGCCAAGGTCGAGGGCTACAAGGGCCCTGAACAGCTGGCTAATGCCATCTCAAGTATGTACAACCCCTAAGAAACATCAAATATTTGCTTATTACATAATGTAACCTAAAATTTTTCAAGTTCATTGATGTTTGGTGCTAAATTTAGATTATTCAAGGTTATTCGTGTAAGAATAAATCTATTTCGTAATGAAGCCCAAATATCTCGACCTTGACATTAAAACCAAATTATTTGGGCCACAAATCAGTCAGTCATTCATAGTAAAATCTATAGAAGTGGAATTTGATCTTATATTTAGTTAAATTCAATAATTTGTTTGTTAAATTAGATAGTTCTGTTACTGATAAAGACACAAAAGTTTTATGTTGTCTTACTCTTCAAGGGCGTGGTACAATAAAGGCCCATTACAATAGATAAATCAATTGTGTCTCATTAGCGGTGATTAAGAGGTTAAAGAGTGGAAATCTATGCATTAATTTCTACAACTTTAACTTAACATCATGTATGTTGTAGCATTCAACTCATCTGCATTACCCCATTATGTTAATAATAATTATGTTCTCAGGCATACTTGACATGTAGGTATTAGTAATGAACTTAATCCTACATATAGTTTTTATTTGTCTAAACTGATCAGCAAGAAATAATTGTCGATGACCAATATGCATAAATAGAGGATAGATAGAAGAAAAATTCACCTTAAATTCATTTGAATATAGGGTGAATTTTATATTTTTTGTGTTGTCTTGAAAAAAATAATTAAAAGTAATATAAAAAATGTACTGCCAGTTTCAACCTTTTTTTTGTGGGTAATATCTACACTTTCAATGTCTTACATTGCAATGAAGCCAAACTACATTGGAATGTAAGAAGGTGGACTGATGAAGCAAGCTTCAATGAAGGAATTGAATGAAAAAGGAATGCCATAGTCTCAAGTTCTCAACTTCAAATTCTCAGTTCTGTTACTGGGTGTTTAACATTGCAAATAATTAACATGTAGCTACTAGTCGCTCCCAACAACTAACTACATATCTAACTTCCCCGCCATTCACAGATGCAGATGTGGTGGTGATCCCCGCTGGAGTGCCCCGCAAGCCCGGTATGACCCGAGATGACCTATTCAACACCAATGCCTCGATCGTGCGTGACCTGGCTGAGTGTATCGCGAAGAACTCCCCCAAAGCCATCATTGCCATCATCACCAACCCTGTTAACTCCATGGTGCCAATCGCCTCCGAAGTACTCAAAAAGGTATGCTAGTGGATTTTTAATATTGGTTGTGTACCATCAGGTTGAATAGGGATGCAGGGGTGAATCGAGACAAAATTTTAAATTGAAATAATATAGTTTGCCAAAAAGGACTAATGTGTGTACTGTATTATAATTAATGATTAAGTGCCCTTGTTGGCAACAAACTATATTATTTCAATGTGAAAATCCATTTTAAAGCTTTGTCCCAATTCACACCTTCATCCCTATTCACCCTGTTTGTAGGTATGCCGTTTAGTTTGGTGATGTTTGCCTCATTAATGGCTACAAAGTATGGTCTTAATAAAACCAGCAGTAGTTATAAAAAGTCCTCTAACTTTTATCTAACCAGTAAATGATAATGGTTTTACTGCTATCAAATGGACTCCCGCTACATGAACATATTGTTCAGCATTAATGGACTGATAACATGGATTATAAAGCCTGTTTATAAATAAGCCTGCTCTGGAAAAATCTAAATGCAAATGTTCATTAATTTTTGCTCACTTCAATCAATTCTTTCAAAAAATTCCAAAATTCTTTTACCATCTTCCTTCCAGCTAAGGGAGCAGAAAATGTGGACTTTTTTAATGTGCCCGATAGTTATTTTTCATAATAGAATATTGCTGATTCTCTAAAGAAAAAACTAGTTTTACAATACATATTCCGCATAAGGTATATCAAGTTCAGAACGAGTCGTTAAGTAGCTGTCGTCAAGAGATGCGATAAAAAACAAATAATGTTAGTGATAACGAGGAGTAGGTAGGCACTATCGTGATTGATAGACGGAGTCAATACCGCGCGGAAACTATCATTCACTCATGATTGATGTAATATTTCACAGAATTCCGCTTACTTGAATTTATGAGCAATTATATGTACACCTGCACTTTTGAGTGCCTAAAACACATGCTACTGATGCCGCGATTTGCATAGCCACCTACTGGGATCAACTCATTTAACATAATCCATGGCGTATTTACCATCGACTCGAAAACACATTTCATCGAAATCGGTCTAGCCGTTTCGGAGATTAGCCGGAACACACCGACTATCAGACAAAAAAAAAAGTTGTTATTATGAGTAGGTATCGTATCCCATATGCATTTAGTAAAAAGCTATTATTTTACATTACAAACAGACACTTCCATATAATTTATTTGTTTATATAGAATTAAAATATTGTCATAAGCAATCAAAATTAACATTGAATCACGCAATTTCCACATGAACGAGGTCACTAAAAAGTTGACTGAACAAATAATATAATACCGATAAATTATTGACGTCATGTCTACAATACAATTATAACGAAATACTTTAATTTCATTGCATACGGCTTCCATTGACTTTGAAGGATCTGGTTATCTCCTACTAGATAATAGCTGGCGAAAACATGCATCAATAAACAAATATCAATAAAAAAGATATTATAATATTAATACATAATCGTTCAAAAATGCAATAACTTCCTAAAGTCTATTCGAATTATGTTTTAAATTGATTTTATATCAAGTTAAACAAATATCAACTTTATTTCAATGGGAATTAAGTTGATTTCAGAGTGACTAGCATTCTTGAAGAAGTTATAATTTTAGAAGTTGTGGCGTAAACTAAAGTTTATTGTGTAGAAGTTAAGTTATTTAAGTTATTTTTCCATAAACTTATATTTGCTTACATTTTTGGCAAATAAGTCGCGAATACAGATTACCTAATCAATATGTATGAAACAGTTGCTTATTTTCGCAAAGGCTTGGTCCCATAATCCCATAGTACCTAAAAGATATATGTGAATGTTTTTTATAATACATTGTGGGAGAGACATCGACGCTTAACCTGTTACCATACCAGCGAAGCAACGTTTAGTCGGTAAAAAAAAAATCGGCAGTTTCATCTACGTAGTCAAAATATATAGAACACGCTAGGGGTTTTAGAATCATGTGCTGAATTCATAGTTACAGTTTGCGCCTGGATGTCCCTGCCATCTTGTATTTCACAGTATTATCGTTCGTTAGATATAATAATCACGTTTTAATTTAGCTATGATTCGTTTTAATTAGAAAATGCTTTCTGCACGTGCATTGTTATCTCTTTATAATCACTGTACTTATATTATAAACGTCTGCACCGTGCCGAGGCGTGGCAGGGTCGTGACGGAGAAATTTATTATTTCATGCAATCTGCTTAGTCTGTAGATCTACTCCCTTACTAATAAACGTATTATATCAGATGAATAGTTAAACACGTATATCTCTCTTTCGTCGTCAGTAATGTGACTATCGAAAGGATAAGACAAAGCGTTGTGTAACTATACAGACGCCATACAAAGTTTATTAGTAAGGGGGTAACAGGTTATTTTATGTCGGTAAATTCTCTTTTAATGACAATACCTCTCCATTACTATCTCATCAAGCAAAGAATTTATTCTTATCACTAAATAAGTGTTATGTTATTTAATGATAAGATTATTTAAAGTTTTTTTGAATAACTCTTGTTTCTTTTAGTATAGAATAAGCGATCAAACAAAGCCTTTTCCGGCTATTACCTTGGTTCTCCTGCGAACATCCTCATTTCTGGTATAGTAACGTTAACAAGTCAATAACGCAAATTTTACGCCCACACAAACAGTCTTAGCAAGAGCCAAGAGGTATCGTGTTCCGTTGCTCTATGTAATAAAGTACTGGTATACAGCTGCATCCGGTTAGACTGGAAGCCGACCCCAAAATAGCTGGGAAAAGGCTAGGCAGATGGTTGTTTGTCATTTTACACTGAGCTATGACAGTCGTAATAATCTCGGATAATTTACTTTTCATCGCCACTTAAGTTATCTACTTTAATGTAATGTATTCTAAGTTGATTTTTGAGTGACTATATTTTGTATTAAAAAGGTCATAAGTAATAACTTATTGGTTGTAAAAGAAATTCAACTTTTTTAAATGTGACATTCAGCTAGCTGTTCCATAACACAAAAATCATCTCAAATTCTTCATTCAAATACAGTCATAAATACTCTTTTATTTTCTCTTGACTGTACTTACCTGTCAAAAAGAGCAACCTAGATAAAATGGATAAGACAGAGATTAAAACAGAAGAAGAACTATCAGGGAATCAAGAAGAGTGGGTGGAGGGGGGGCTCAGGGGATCAAGAAGAGGGGTGGAGGGGGGGCTCAGGGGATCAAGGAGAAGGGGTGGAGGGGGGCTCAGGGGATCAGACCGGAATAAATCAATATATCAGTTTTCATTAAAACAATAGACTGTTGACAGAAACTCCAGATCATATTATTGATCACGTATTGTCTTCATGTTTTGTGTAGATACTTACTTAGATGAATGGTGACACTTATTATCGAGGTGTATATAAATAGATTATTTATTTACTAATATGTTATCTTTAATTACGTCACTTTTCTCAATGAACTCATTAGATACGCAGGTTTAGTTAAGACTACGTTATCGCGTAATAGACAGTGTTTGTTCGTTGAGAAATTTATTTTATCTTTGATAATTTGGTTAGGAGAACGATTCTTATAGCTTTGTGGACAACCGGCCAAGTGCGAGTCGAACTCGCACACGAAGGGTTCCGTACCTATATTTTTAAATATTTTTTTATTGTTAAAGTGATAATAATAATTTTTTAGAGTGTAGAAATACACTCTATTAATTTCAACTGTCTACCTATTACGGTTCATGAGATACAGCCCGCTGACAGACAGTCGGTCGGACAGATGGACGGACGAACGAACAGCTGAGGCTCAATAATAGGGTCCCCTTGGCACGCTTTGGGTACGGAACCCTAAAAAGAAAATGCATATAGGCGGTTTCTAAATCCCACTGAAACTAATAACACAGTAAATACTATAAAATGATTTTTCATTATAAAATTAAACACATGTACATTTATAAAATCCTTAGTTATACTACATTGGCAGTTTTAGCTCAACCCAAACATACGATTTGAATCATTGGCTCAACTCGGTGTCTATGCAAAAATAAATTGCCTGTGTGGTATGCGCCTGCGCCATGCGACCCTGCGCATACTGACAATTGACTGAATTAGACCTTGCATGCAACTATGTAAGTTCTAAATGCATCTATGTGCAGGGCTTCCGTCTGTGAAACTTTACAATGTTAAATTGTAACTAGCTTCAGCCCGCGATTTCGTCCGCGTGAAATTTCTTGTTCTCCCGACCATCGCATCGCATCGCCCGCCTGTCCGTGCTATTACTTCGTTTTCACTTTGCGTTCTTTCTTTTTTTGCTTGGCTCCTAAGGGTCCCAGCGTGATGAAATTTTTTTTTTCGAATTCGTCTGGGAGTTCCAGAGAGTTGCGCGTTCAAACAAACTCTTTAGCTTTGTTATAAGTATACCTAGATATGGGTCAATATTAACCTATAACACATTTTACAAGCAGTTGCAATAAATCAATTTATTTACAGGCACTTGAATGGCATTTGCCGATGGAGGAAAAGCCAAAGAGCAAATAATCCTTTATTGCAATATAATTTGCCTTCAACGGTTTCCTCGATCGTAACAACATTTGTGAACTATAATTACGCCACAGTAGCATATTTGTCTGACACTGATCAGTCATCAATGCAATAAATTCATGTATTTTTTCGTTTGTATTGCAGTTCTGTCTTCTGTTTGTTATCTTCTTCGATATAGTTAGTACATTATTTGCAAACTACGCTGACATAAAAGGGATAGATACTTTTGTAGGTCTACAATGCGGCCGACGAGAGAATGCGTTCTTGACACCCGTCACCTTCATATAAACGAATACGTGTTTTGCGAATTTGCCGCACTGACAGGTGACGCGTTCTCGACGCCGGACTGTAATTGTAACGCGATCGCGTTGCTTGCGGAGGTGCCGAACTCATAACTGGCGAAACGCCGTACGATACACTAACTAACCTAACCTTTCGGAGAATAATAATAATACCACCCCATTATTGTCATCGTATTGTTGTGCTGGGCGAAGGCCTCTTCCAATCAGAGAACGACCGAGCATTGATCACCACGCTCGCACATTCTTTCGGGGTATACAGGCGTTCGTTTTTCCTAATTGTGTTATTATTATTAGGGAACAATAAACAAAATTTCTAAATTACAATTATTCCAACAGGCCGGAGTATACGACCCGAACCGCGTCCTCGGCGTCACGACCCTCGATGTGGTCCGCTCGTGTGCCTTTGTCGGAGTCATCAACGGCGTGGACCCGCGCACGGTGTCCATCCCCGTCATCGGTGGTCACTCGGGTGTCACCATCATCCCCGTGCTGTCGCAGTGTAACCCTGCGCCCAAGATCAGCGACCAGGGCAAGATTGAGGCTCTTACTAAGAGGATCCAGGAAGCTGGTACTGAGGTTGGTATCAGTTTATAAGTTGATGTAGATTGTATACCTATAGCGTTTTATGATTTGAGTAAAATTGTTTGGTCAAGGAGAAAAAGTCGTTTTGTATTATATTAATTTTGGTGTTAATAAATGTGTAAACAAATCCGCTCATCTAGTATTGATATCTATTGTCTTTGAAATAATTCTTTAACTATAGCTTGTATAAGGATTTTTTGGCACGTGGATGAAATCGGAACTAACACCGCCATCTTGTTTTTTCACAAATGTTTACCCGACAGCGCTCCCTGTCAACGTTATTCGAGCGCCAAAATATCCTTAGAGCAAGAGTTACACAGTTTTACAAGATTAGAACTCATAAACTAATCAGTTTTTATGGAGTTACAATCAGTTTCTTGCTAATTTTCTGCCAAACAGACAGACAATAAATGGTTTATTTGTAATAATAGAGAATAGTTTGTATTGAAGTAAAATTTAACTTTAGACTCTTGTACACTTTAATAACATTCATAAACTTTTTGTCTCTGCAGGTGGTTAAGGCTAAGGCCGGTGGTGGTTCAGCCACCCTCTCCATGGCGTGGGCGGGCGCTAAGCTCACCAACGCTATCCTCAGGGGACTCAATGTATGTACCACTCTCTATATTATTTCTTCCAGTTTAGCTACGACATGGCAACTGAACCAGCGTCAGATAAATATAGACGGTCGTGTCATGCATACGACGTCGGCACGCGCAGCTGACGTCATAAGCAAATTATATTTTGCCTCACAATTGATACAGACATGGCCAATCTTTTCCGTGCTCAACCATTACTCTAGCAATAAAAGTGTCGAAATAATTAATGACTAGCAGCGCCCCGCGGTTTCACCCGCATAAGTTTCCCGTTGGAATATCGGGATAAAAACTATCCTATGTTCTTTCCCGGGACTCAAAATATCTCTATACCAAATTTAATCTAAATCGGTTCAGCGGTTTAAGCGTGAAGAGGTAACAGACAGACAGACACACTTTCGCATTTATAATATTAGTATGGGTTAGTGTGGATTGAAATCTAAGAATCTTTTCATAATCATAAATATTGAACTTACCACCAAGCGAAAAACATTTTCACGTCAAAAAAGTGCTACGCGTATCGTAAGCCGTCTTGAAATAGCGCGATTATAAACGCGTTTGGAGCGTATAATCCCTTCAACCCGATAAAATTGTACATTTGTACCCGTTATAATATGAGGAGGTTAGTTACCATCTTAACACTAAATTTTATGTTTCAGGGCGAGAGCGACGTCGTGGAATGCGCCTACATCAAGTCGAGCCTGACAGAAGCGTCCTACTTCGCCAACCCCGTACTGTTCGGAAAGAATGGCATCGCCAAGAACTTGGGCTACGGCAAACTGAACGCATACGAAGAGAGTCTTCTCAAGGCAGCTCTCCCTGAACTTAAGAAGAACATCGTCACCGGAGAGAAGTTCATTAATAAGTAAACAAACAACCTTCATTGTAGAGCGTCGGGCCTAAACAATAAGTTGACAGTGCGCAGGTTATGTGAAGCGACCAATGGGATACGAATGCTATTGTACAGTCGCGAAATGGCAATGTTTAACACCTATAGATTCTTGTTCCCGGCTACGAACTACCGATATTAATGAATGTGTCAGTTCGAAAAGAGTTGGCAGGACCTCTCAATTGGAAAAAAGTATTTGAATCTTGTTTAACCTTTTTCCAGAGGTGGTAAGGACTGTGGATGCAAATGAATTTGCACGGAATGGAATAAATACTTGGTATGGTTCAAAACAATTGTAGTATCTAATTCAAACAGTCAGGATTCAAGGAGTGGTTATTATTGTATATTTTTTATTTGAAGTCGTAATAATCATGATTATTTGGAATAGTTGCTTGAGTTGGTTGAATATCGTCTAGTTGTCCTCGCATAACATTCTCACCTATAGTATACTTATATAAGTTGTATCATTATTAGGTGCGCTTATTTTCAGTACATCCACATAAGTATTACTGGTACTTTTTAAGTAGTGAAATATTCAATTTCTTCTTAAATTTATATGTGAATTTATCTGTAAAATATCAGTACCTAATATAGTTACACTTTGTATAAACTAAAGTTATGCTATTCGTAGTAATAGTAAACTTTACACCAAACAGTATCATAAAGTAAGATGTATACGGCCCGACCGAATGTAGCGGTGTATGTTGAAGTATATTTATTACAACCTAGATCTATACAATGATGTATTTTGTTCTAAAAATCACTTTTATAGTGCATTTTGTATTTAATCATGTTATATTCAGAAGCTGCATTGTGTTACAGAGTTGCAAATGTTAAAAGCTATGGAATGTAAAGTAGGTATTTGTTAACTACGAACTGTCACCCAAAGATGCCCCGGAGTATGGAAGTACTGTGTAAATATTGTGTTGTGTGTGATATTGGTAATTAAATTACTGCCGTATGATATACATGTGTTTTATTCTATACTCTTATAATGGTAAACTCTTTTCACGACGGTATAACAGAAGAATATAGTGCTGTATACATACATACACTCTTCAACTAAGCTCATGCCATCAGTCAGCCCCAGCCCCAGGTCTATACCTGGCTGAGAGCTTTCCACCATCGTCAGCCCCATCGACCATGGGACCCTCGTCAAACAGTGCCAGCCAACTGGAAAGAAAAACATACAACTCTGCATTAACATTATTGCTTCACCACTGCCGGATATGTTCCGTTTAGGCAGATAATTAATACCATTCAAGTTCTGTTCCATTTTCAATGTATCTGGTAGATAATACCTATCCTGAAGAACAATACTTTCAACTATTGTTAGAAAGATTTTGGGTTCATCAAAAATGAAAAAAAAAGTAGGAGATGAGGCATTTTCTTCCCTTGCGAAAGTTTTCATCATGCATTCTCTATACTGCTGTAAAACGCTACATGAAATGTTACATACGTTGAAACGAACATGGTGTCCAAATATAAGCGCTTCCACCCGCGGCTTATGTCGATAAAAACTATCGTATGTCCTTCCCCGGGATGCAATCTATTTCTGCCATATTTATCGAAATCCGTTCAGTGGTTTAGGCGTGAAAAGGTAACATACAAACAGACAGAGTTACTTTCGAATTTATAATATTGGTATGGATGTAACACACGTGAGACGCCTAGTTGTTACGTTTCATGTTGCATCACATGTCGCTCATTTGGAGAAACATCGACGTATCGGTTTTTTTTTTTTTTAAATGAGATAAAAGCCAAAGCACACAGAGAGCGTAAAGCAAAGCCTTAAAAAAAAAGTGTCAGTTTGTCCATGTTTCTCCAAATGAGCGATATATTTTTGGACGGCACGTTCGTTTCAGCGTATTACGACGTTTCACATAATATGTTTCCGACCAATAAACTTACATTATTAAGAATAACTTACAAAATATCTTCATCATCGCAATCGTGTGTTTTTTTACAAAGCACAGAAACTTCCACTTTTCACTATTTATTTCCAATAGCCCAAAATATTGTTGTAAATGCGCAAATGTGTGCCATTTTCGTATACCTCTATGTATATTTCCACCATGAGAAGCACTAGGTATGCTGAGAATACAGTCACTCCAGTCCAGGTCCTGGCCTTAGGATTACTATAACAAAACCTAGGACTTTTCTCCATCGTCGTTTTTAAACCTATGTTTGGGAAAAAACTGCGGTTTTGGCACTGAATCAATACGGGATCGTTTATTTTTAGCGAAGCTAATGTTGGAGTAGGTAAAGTGTATAAAACTATTCTGATTACATAATTGCTTTATTGGACTAGTGGTCGCAAGCGCGACTGTTCAGCGTGTTGTCCTAGGTTCGATCCTCGGGTAGGGCAGTGCCAGGTGTTTGTATTGACTGGCCTACATGCGACTTAGTGATAAGACAGTTTACTTTGTGTAAATTGTTTCATCACCACTGCTCTCAAAACGGTGAAGGAAACCGGCATGTCCTAGACCAAAAAATTCGATGACATTGACATCCGCCAGCCCTGGGCCCGCGTGGTGGATCACACTCCCTCTTACAGAGCGGAGGCCTGTGTCCCATCAGTGGGAACCAAGAGTGGTGTCCAAGGACTGGAAGACGAAGTGTCGGTCGTCCGGCGCCGGTGAGATGGGACGACATTGTTACCATCACGGGTAGAACCTAAATGAGGCTGCCACAGGAGCGTGGGGATTGGCACAAGAAAAGAGAGGCCTATGGTCAGTAGTGGGTGAAGTCGGGCTGTGGATGATGATGTGTCTCTGTTCCTCACTATTATAGCGTGATGATTTCACGCGGTGACGTTGTGTCTCGAATTGAACTTGAACACGAAAAGTGCCTTATATTATAAGTGCCTATTTGAAATAAATTTTGAACAAGGAAAGCAGGCGTATTGTACTTTAGGTAGTCAGGGAATAATACATAAGTTTCGCAAATTTATTAGGTACCAAATACCTAATTCAAATCACAACTGTCATTCTTTGACAGTAGTATGAAATGCCTATAACACGGCAAATATTTGTCGTAGGGTATCAATTTTTAAATGGTTAAGAATTAATTTCCACATACAATTTTCTAATTATTGTGTTTATTCTGAATTTAATAATTTTTTTGAGTCTAAATAATTGCTGGACATTGAAATAAATGGCTTCCACAAAGCGGTGAGGGTGTGCTGTGTAATTAGAATAAACTCTTTTTAATTACGCCGAGCACGGGTTTAATGATACAGAGAGAGAAATAAAAACATAATTAAATATTAACTGTGACACAATAATAACACAAACCGAGGCTTCTTTTTATTAAGCGTAAGCGTACACTTAATACAAATCGCATTAGGTATAAGTTGTTTAGCTGTTTTATGTTTGTAACGAAAGTTCCGTTACCTACCTACCACATCCACTAGGTAATTTGCTAATATATAAAAGATCAGCCCTTTCGCAAAGGAGATGGTAGATCAGATACCTACTCTATTTCTTCTCTAGGCATAGTTATTGACGAACTTTAGCAAATGGGATAGTTCATGGTAACCCTAAGGTAATTTAAGGAAATTCATAGACATCTGCCTAGCCTTTTCCTAACAATTTTGGGGTCGGCTTCCAGTCTAACCGGATGTACCTGAATACCAGTACCTATTTTACATGGAGCGACTGCCTATCTAACCTCCACAACCCAATTACTGGATACCCCTTGGTAAGACTGGTTGTCAGACTTTCGGGCTTCTGACTACCGTAACGACTGTAAAGATCCACGAATGACATCCGGGACCAACGACTTAATGTGCTTTCCGAGGCACAGAGTGACAGAGGGGTCTCAGTATGTAAAGATGGTCACCCATCCACAGACGAATTTAGCCACGGGCTTCTCTCTACCTAATCCAAGGAAATTATGGAAAATAATTTTAAAAAATGCCTTCTGATGCCAGCAGCATTGACTAACTTCGTGCTGTAATTATCTAGGTTATTATTACTAATAAAGTACTTAAGTCAGAAGGAATCAAAGCTGACCTATGTATATTACTACGACGAGATGCCCCTACACGCTGCTAAGCTAGATTGGGATGCCATGTCACGCTGCGAGACTCGTACCTACGCGTGATCGATGCTGGTAAAGTTTTATTATACCTAATGCATTTATATATAGTCCGCTTTCCGTCTAATTAATTTTACCTATTTACAATTGCGACTAACACAGACGACAATGGTTTACGCCGTGTAGGTAGGTACATGTACGCCGATTCTAATACAAAGTAAAAGGCATGTCATTTTCCTAAAGGTTTTCTTTCTCACGCGGTTGGAAAATTATTAAGTAAGTAGGTATAGTACCTACCGCTAAGGTGCGGTGCCTCGATATGAAACAATAGGAAATTACCTCCCGAAGCAGAATGACGTCTTTGCTAAGAAAATGTTTCAAGAGAAAATCGAAACAAAAGGCTAATGAGAGAGTAAGCTGTATTTAATTTATTAAAATTCGGATGCTCTAATTAGCATTTCCAAGTACCTACTTTGTGAACATTTTCTGCGGATTTCCACGGAAAAATGCTGCTGTGGTTCATCGCAATTTCGCAAAACCACATCTCCAGGACATGTTCGTTTCGAATCGCGAGAATCTTGATTTACCTACACTATCATTATACATACTTCCAAATAGTGCTTAGATTAAGTTATCAAACATTGCCAAAGTAAGCATCAAGTACATACAGGCTAGTATTTGGATGTACATACTACGGTGTATAGTGTTCGACTAAATATTCATATTCATTTATTTGCGTTCTACAAGGTAAAAAAGGTGTTAACAAAAAGGCTTAGAGCTAAGAGCCGTTGTAGACCCTGTTAGGGCACAGTAAAAAGTGTTGTTAGTTATATCAGAATCCTAGAAACTAAAATAAAAATAAAATTATACTTACAAAACTGAATAATAACTTGCTTCTCGTCGGTAAAGACAAAATTTCTAACTAGTTTTTCTACTAGCAATCTGCTACCTATACAAAATCATAATTTCATATCACAATTTTGCCAACTAGGTGTACGATAAGAGTGACTATGACGAGTCATACGCGCCGACGAAGAAGGTGCTGGGATGGGTGGCTATCCGCATGACACATAAAATCTCCGAGGAAACCACGTATGTATTAATTGAGCTTGATTGTCGCTTCTCTACTCTACCACAAGAATGTAGCTAGGTAAGTATGCAGGACCTGCATTTAGCAATGCATCGTACGTATCCGGATAGATCCTCAATTCTAATAGATATTAGTTATGATGATTACTTATCTTTTTTTGCTCCGATAAATAATAACTATAACCGGAGGCACAGTTTGTTCGCCGTGGCTGGGAGTCGAACCGTCGTCGCTCGAGCGGGCCGTCCAACGGAACATCGCCATAACTTTTTCACACAGCGATTTGATGAGAGCCATAGTAGTTATTGCTCTTTATTAAAATGGCTATCTAATGACATTTATGTTTGATTTTTATTGGCCGAGGGACCATTTTGTCAGGTCCTCCTTTATTTCTCTTTTCTAATCTATCATCAGCCCCTGGTCACCACTTCAATTCTACTATAATTGTCAACAAATTAGTATTCTTATGTCTAACTGAAGCCTTTATTTTACCTGAGTGCCTAAATCTTGTGTGTACTTTCACTGCAAGATAACTTACCCAGGTAAATAAGATGATGATCATCATTTTTATGCGTGCTTCGGCACCAGCAAATGGTGGGACATGTTCTACTGGTTCGAGCTGATGAACGTGATCTTGGCGGGGTCCTCGGAGCTGGTCAGCATGGGGACGACGGCGTACGAGGCTCAAACCTTCCGCGACACCATCAAACTGTTCCGCATGATGCCCTGCGTCGGATGCGTCGTGTTAGGTGCGTACCACCTTCATAATTTGTTAATACACTTTAGAGAATAAAAAATGCATATTTTTTTGCAAATGATCGGCTTTTTGTCCGGACCTTTAACATTACCTGGTAAGCCCCCCTCTTTTTTTTTGTTACCGGGGTGGAATATCCTCATGGATGTCCGCCACCCTGGGACAAGCGGCGAGGTCTGTCAAACTCTTACTGACTAAAAACCACCCCTGTGTTCCATCGCTCACCTACGTCGGGGGTCGCGGGAACGTAGGTACGATCCTTACGCAACCCCGACTGATGACCGACAGACAGACGTTCCCTACTCCGTCGCCCCTGAACCCATTTAGGGGGGCTGGAAGAGGACATTATCCGCCCTCCACCGACGCCCGGTGCGCCTGCTACGGGTCGGGTGAGTGGACGAGATCTCCCTCTCCCTTTCCGCAGCCTCCTGCGAGACGACTGTTTCGCAGAAGCCATCTGGTGACCCCCTACAGTTACTTCGTCGAGAATTATAGACTGAACTCGGATCTTCACTCGACACGGTTCTATTGAAAGGCAGTGGGCCCTTGCATCATCTTTCTCCTCTACCAACCTAACTACTTGCAGCGGTAGGTACCTACCCCACCGAGCGTCGCGATCTACCTACATATCACAAAAAAAACTAAGCTTAAAAAATCTAGTACTTAAATCTTTTGTAACCAAAGGTTTGTTAACAACACTAAATGAATGTACGCAGCGATCTTCAAGTCCAACAAGATTGTGATCTACCGCCCAGTGTTCGAGAACCTGACGAATGAGCTGCGTGACATGTGGCCGGAAGGAGAGGTGTCTGCTGAGGAGCATGACATCATCAAGGGAGCGCTCAAGCAGCTCAACTTGATTGTTAAAGGTTTGTTGTGACATGTTGAGGTATTTGAAGTGTGATTATCATCATTCCATTCAACAATTTTTCATCTGGGACTAGCTTTAGGTAACCAAGCTAGCCAAAAAGTGCTGTGGTTTTTACGGTTTTTCATCACACTGTTCTACACTACAAGTGCCTACATAGCACAGAGTTTTTAAGACATCGGAAACGCGATGCAGTGCCGCAAGAAAAAAAAAATCTGCAGCAAGTTAGTAGCGCATAACCGTCACTTGTGGAGGTTATTTTAAAATGCCTATTACCAAAGTACTCTTTCCGTTGTCTTTCCCAGGCTACTACTGGTGCAACAACGCGCTATTGATCAGCTTCCTCTCGCCGCCATTCTTTTTCACCATCGCGCGCTACTGCGGCTATGACTCGCCCATGAGCCTGCACTTCATGTATTGGCTTCCCTTCGAACCCTATCAACCCAAATACTACGAGATCACGCTCGTTGTGCAGACCTGGCACGGTTAGTAAAATAATTTAGTAACGCTTCATTCGGTGGGAATCTAACTTCGAGATCATAGACTTATAAAAAAAGATGGACTCCGCGCCACGCATATCGAAAGTGAAGCACCGTACCGATCTATGTGTGCGTGATTGACGACTGACGCTGTCGTGTCACGTAATTGCGGCCGGTCGGCATACTATGATGTAAATGTGAGCGTGAGGCTTGTTTGTACAAACGGTCCCGGCATACTTACTGTGCTTCACTTTCGATATGCGTGGCGCGGAGTCCATCTTTTTTTATAGTCTATGTTCGAGATAAAGGACAAACGTCAAATCCACTTCGGCATGGCAGCGTTCGCGAAGCTACCAAGTATCTTCTCGTCCCAAAAACTGCAGTGTCGAAAAACTAAAGTTTTAACTAATGCGTGTTGCTAGCATAAACAACGACAAGGTGAAGCGACGTCCAAATGACCAGGTGAACGTCACGGGAGTCCACTGGATGCGTGAGGCGCACGACTGGTCGTTGTAGCCGGCAATGCTTGAGGAAAGTCTACAGTGGACTTTTCGGTTGAATAATTATATCAAAATAATGAACGTCTGAATCGGAATAATGGAACAATAAACTGATGTCACGTGTTGGTTGCCAGCGCTGGTGGTGATCTGGTTCAACGTGGCGTGGGACATGTTGTTCTGCCTGTTCCTGTGCCACATCACCACGCAGTTCGACCTGCTAGCCAGACGTGTGCGGCGCTTGTTCTACGTCACGGTCGATAACCAGCTCATTAGGTCTTATCCGATGGGTTAGTACCTACCTTTACTTAAGAAGTTAATTAAGTTGCTATTAACATCGGTATTTACAAAGATTAGTGCTTGTAACTGATGCTAAATGCCACATTGTTGGTCAGGTGATGTGATTGCCTAAGGTGCAGTGATCGAAAGCGCGACTGCTGAGCGTGGGGTCTAAGTATGGTTGTTCCCCTGGGTCGAGGCCTGCCATTCAGTTTCTCGATTCGTAAATACAGTCGTACATTACGAGAGACATAAAAATAATAAAGTACCCTGGGCGCCTACCGCGTAAACGCGCGTAATGTTATGAATGTTTTCTGCTGTAATATTTGTAAAGCCTACTCTTGGTTATTGTATTTTTATGTTGTATGTACCTACTATGCATAGCTACAGTCAGCGAAGAGATGCTTCGAACTGAGGGCGAAAGAGTAAAGTCTAGCGACTCCAGTTACTGGGACGCAAGGCATCAAAATGAGATCACAGAAGTTGTGTTGAGACATCATGCGTTGATCAGGTAAATAGTGTTGTACAGTATCTAATTTAAGAATGGTTGACAGTCATATTGTTACTTGCTACAATCCAAAGTTGACTACACAAAGTCTGCACTACATCTGCCCGTTCCAAAAACAAATAACGCAAGTTTTTATCCAAATGATCTTCGAAACCAACTCTTATTTTATAACAATAGGTGGGGTTAAAAACTGAAAGCTCGTCATAGGTGGTAGCCTGTTCAACGTCTACAAACCGCCATTGTTTTGTTTATGTTTACTTCGCGATCACAAATTAAACTAAAACATTATATTATACATATTGATTATACATATTGTAGGTATAAATTATACCTATGACTGAGACTTGGAGCAAAAAAATGTATGGACAGTGACAGCAAGCTGTCAAATTCATGGACGTTGGATTGCAGCGACATATGAAGTGAGCAAGTGGCAGTTTTTATCCCCATTGAGAAAACTATAAATTACATAACAAACTGCCGATTTGAAGAGCAAGCAACCTTGAACTTAGCCTACCTTACCTTGCAGATTGACAGGCAACGTGGAGAAAATGTTCAGTCTCGCGCTACTGATAAACTTCATGAACAGCTCCATCATCATATGCTTCTGTGGATTTTGTTGCGTGGTTTGTTGTTAGGTCATTCATTTAGTAAACTACGAAACGTGACTTATATAGTCTATTAATGCACGGCGTTAGCACCCTCGGTGTAAAAATGGACTACTTAAGTCACAGCACAGATAAGCGTGACTTAAGTGCGGGTTTAATTCACACAGTGCTATAAAATAACATGCATGTGCATTCCGAGTTATTTTTTATTAAAAAGGAATAAATACACATTGACATGAGCACGGAGACGATTCATCGGTCGCTGCTAGAAGCGACAATGTCGACAGTTTCGGTACAAACTTTCATACAAGCCAAGTGTGTCACCGTTTACTCGTAGATACTCGCAGAACACTATAGGTTCTCGGCACATGACGTATAGAAACAGACGGGTTAGAACGCGGCGCCCGCGCCCGTAACAAAAGAAATGCACTCAACGCACTTTTTTCTTTCACGCGGTTCCCTGATATTCTATTTAGAAAGAAAGAAATATTGTTTATTCTGCAATAATATGTCGCACATTATAAAGTTGTTGTTATCCAGTTAATCGAGGAATGGAACGAGGTGGCGTATAAGTCGTTCTTAGTGACGGCACTGACGCAGACCTGGCTGCTGTGCTGGTATGGACAGAAACTCATCGATTCCGTAAGTATTAGAACCTATTTATCCTGTATGCCTCTACATATGATCTTAATATTGGAAAATAGCTCCATTCCTGCATCGTTGGTTTAGTGGTCTCAAGCGCTTCTGCTCAGCTTTAGGTCATGGGTTCGATTCCCAGGTCGGGCAAAGTCTTACAGGATTTTTTCATCGGAAATTCTCGGAAGCAATTCGGAGTCTGAATTTGTGCCCAGTGCTCGGCCCTATTACATGGAACTTGACATAACTGGCAAAATGTAAGTGTACACCACTGTTAGCCCTTCGGGGATTATGGTTTTGTTATTTACATTCAATTAAATATGTTTGCGACAGAGCAAGCGGTTGGCGGATGCCCTGTACGACTGCGGCTGGTACAACGGCTCTAAGAGAGCCAAGAGTGCAGTGCTGATCATGCTTCACAGGTTAACTTCATAATATTCAACTATTTGTAATTTTCTCAAGCATCTTTCGGTTCTGCTGTCGGTTAAGCAACAGAAAGTTGGCAACTCTGTCCACATCCTTAAATATGACCACACATTTCCGATACTCGCCAGTTTTAAGCAATTTTTTTTTGGTGGGTTACTAAAACAGGTCATTTTTGCATTTTCAGAGCGCAAAAGGGAGTTTACGTGACGACATATGGATTTTCAGTTATTTCACTGGCCAGCTACAGCACGGTAAATGTTGGTTTTACAAGCTCCTCCCTCCCGAATGAACAGTGGTTTCGGCCCTGACAACAAGTTACATGTCGTGGGTTCAAACCCAAACAGCGCTTTTTTTTTGTTCTTAGTCTCTTGTGCCCCACTGCTGAGCAAAGGCCTCCCCTTTTTTGTTCCAAACCTCGGTGTCTTGTGCGATCTCTGGCCATGTTGGCCCTGCAAATGACATTAGATCGTCACATCACCTTCGCCGTGGTCTATCTCGACGACGATGCCCTGCCTCAGGCGTCCAGTGAGTGACGATCTTTGCCCATCTCTCCGGCTGCATTCGTGAGACGTGTCCGGTCCACTACCTTTCAGCTTGGCTGTTTTTTGTCCAACATCCGCTACTTGAGTTATGGAGGCGCTTAGAGTGAAAACATTGTGAGGAAACCTAGAATCTAAAATCGAAGGCATGTGACATCTACCAACACGCACTGGGCCCGCGTGGTATTTTATGGCCCACTCCCTCTTACAGAGGAGGCCTGTGACCCAGCAGTAGGAACATAAAATAAAAGGCTGATTATAAAAAAAATTAACCCATGTTAAAATAAGCTTAGGTAACTTAGTGTCAGTCTGTAACAGTTAGCTATCTTCATGTTGATCTTTACAGCAGCGGTTCCTCAGTAGTTTGAGGAACCGCTACCCTCTAAGTTAAACCTTAATTTGCCTTTGGATTATGCATCCCAAATTGTTTGATACACTACATTGTCTATTAATTATTTGTTTTTGTTTACTTGCAGATAATAAAGACTGCATGGTCTTACTTCACATTGCTCCTAAACTTTTTCAAAGAAAGTGTTACTTTGTAGATACAAATAAGTGTTTTAGCTACAGCCTTAGTGCTGCTTTTATTTTTTAATCTTCAATCACTTACGATTTAGTAGTAGGTACTTAATAAAAACAGTAAGAAAAATAAAAATCTTTTTTTTTCTTATTTTTTTTTTCTTTTGTTTCACCGTTCATAAGAGGGCCTCCCAGAATTTATAACGCTTAATTATAATATTTAGGACTAATTTCACCAATGAAACTGAACACGATCAGTACATCAAAACCTCAGACTAAGGAATAAAAAACCGTGTTCAAGAGCGGTCAGTGTCAATATTCCCAACAATGATGAAACTGACAGCTCTTGAACGCGGTTTGATGTGCTGATCGCGTAGTGTGAAGGTTTTGCTAATCGATGATCGAGCCATGTTCAGAAAATTATGCAAGGCTGCAGTTATTTTGAGGCATTTATTAGGTAAAGTGACTGGTTAGGGTTACTGGCGGTTACTCTTCCATTTTTTTCAGTCGATAAGTATAGACACTTCCACATGAATTAAATCGGACGGTATAAATAAAACACAGACGTTAGATTTGCATCTTATTTTATTGATTTGTCCTCCAGAAGTTGTTTTTTCGCTTATGTTCGGACTTACAAGGATTATTTTTTTCTTGGGCTACTTACAGTACATTACAACGTTTTATAAAGAAATCACAATGTGTTTGCGAGCGCCGCCGCCGCCGCGCCTCCCATACACTCGCTCAAAGTAAATTTAATCAGTCGTTTTTTACACATAACTCGAAAACATTTACAAAAACACCGCGCGCTGCTCTAATATCGCCTCAAGGGATGAATAACTTTAATTGGATGAGTTTTATTTTTACAATTGGATAAGGGAAGTCATAAAACTGACAGTTACTGGGGATATAACAGCAAGTAATGTACGTATGAGTGTAGAATGGGTGTCCGTGACGTGAGTAGAGCGGCGCGGGTGAGTGTAGCACATAAGATAAGCGCGCAGCAGCCGTGCGCGGCGGCGGCATCGCTCCTCCTCTCCCACTATATTTATATCGGTCACACGAGACCCTCCTAACTAAAAAACCAAATCAAATCTCTAATTCAACTCTTAGCTAACCTGTATAATTACAAATGCATATACATAATAACCATACACTTTTACATATGTATATAATTTATATTACTTACGCTACTCCGTTAACGTTAACGCTATATGTATAATAAGGGTGTAGACAGTTCCCGAGTCGAGTATAGTTTCGATTTCAATACCTCGGAGACCGTTCCGGACTTCGCTGTGGCGGCCGATATACACAAAGTTTACATTAAACGAACGACAGAATGATATTTACAATACGAAATTAACAAATGATAAATTGAACTACTCGTAGTCTAACCTAATGGATGAGGCGACAGCGAAATCCGAAGCGAAGCATAAAAAATGTAAACTAAGAGCGGCGCGCACTCACGTCGACAGCTTAATATAACGAGGAATCTGCGAAATGCATGCCGGGGCAAGTGTCGATCGGTAGTCACGCGTCTATTCACAAATGTACAGTTCCTAAGTGTAGCTAATATTGGACGAAGTCGCGCGGATCCCTAGCCTAGTGTGGGGAGTCCCCTGTCGGAGTGGCGATGGAAGACTGGATTAAAAATACATCTCTTATTTACTTTATATCGTTAGAATCACCGAAACGTTCGTAATTCTGCCACTTAACATATAGTGAGGTACTCGGCGTCACTCAGCGGCAGTGCTACTTACTAATCACGTATGTTCATCAACTACAGTTAGACGAGAAAATAATAGAAACATGTTGAATAACTAAATAAATAACAATTCATAATCGTATTCTCACTAATCGACAGCATTATGTTCATAAGCGCATCGTGCCACGCGCGGGCGAGTGTCGCCACTCGGGCCCGGGTCGCAGAGCGCACTATCGCTTACTACCGGACACTTAAAGCTCTCCCACAACACATGAACGGTATTTAATCCCTGCATTACAAAATAACATATAAATATACAATTTTAGTACCATCGTCTATACTTAACACGAATAGATCCAATAGGTCAGCAGACACAAAACCGAGATCACACGAAATGCACCCATAACATGTCGATACTTGCTTACTAGTTTATTTCAATGTCTTTTGTACACCGCTACTTCCGTTATCTGTTGGATACACGTCACTACTGAGTCACTTTATAACGAAAAACCTCGTACTTATTTACATAGTCTGTTAAGGTGTGTGTATATGAAAGTAATACGTCAAAATAACTGAAGATCTACGCACTTTGACGTGTATCCGGGGAGGGTAATGTTCGCACAAGCTTGGCCACACCGCTTTCTATCGCAAGTTGGGGCACTAGTTTATCTTCATTCTGCACGTTTCATTCCACAGTTGGGCTTACTCCACCCGGTACTTCTGCTTCCATGGTCCAGGTGTATGTTTCATAGTTCTAAGCTGACGTTTACTTCTTAGGTATTCGATTTACAACCGGATCTTAATCTTCGAAGTTTCACTTTTGTCTCTCTTTAAAAGCTGATTTTCAGGCGATGATTGTTTTATGGTGGATCGTTTTAATCTTGCCTGAAGCAGAGCTATTCTTAACCGGAGTCTACATCATCACGGCCCGATGGATCTTTCCAAATGTCACGCAATCATGTTTTGTGTCGGAAAGTATAAACACCGAACTTGAAGCTTATTGGCTCGATGCTGGAGCATCACGACGTTACATCTGAGGTCTATATCTCCACGTCCCTGGTTCTCTTCAACCCGATGCCACCAACAGCGTCGCACAGTCACGGGCCCCGGCGGGCGCGCTAGCCGGCGGGTGCGGGCGCGAGCCGGCGCGTCAGTCCTCGTCCGACAGCGGCTCGTACTGCGCCGACATCAGCGGCGCCGGCTCGGCGTGGGCACGGGCCCGGCGGCGCGCTAGCCGGCGGGTGCGGGCGCGAGCCGGCGCGTCAGTCCTCGTCCGACAGCGGCTCGTACTGCGCCGACATCAGCGGCGCCGGCTCGGCGTGGGCACGGGCCCGGCGGCGCGCTAGCCGGCGGGGTGCGGGCGCGAGCCGGCGCGTCAGTCCTCGTCCGACAGCGGCTCGTACTGCGCCGACATCAGCGGCGCCGGCTCGGCGTGGGCACGGGCCCGGCGGCGCGCTAGCCGGCGGGGTGCGGGCGCGAGCCGGCGCGTCAGTCCTCGTCCGACAGCGGCTCGTACTGCGCCGACATCAGCGGCGCCGGCTCCGGCGGCGGCGGCGGGCACGGCGTGGGCACGGCGCTGGACGCGGCCGCGTTGTTGGACGCTGTGGAAACAATAATATTGTTAGTTATACTTACATAGAGCAGTCTTTTATCGCAGTTAAAACCAATGATGTCGAATTTTGGTTAATATGAAAATCGAAGAAGCCCATATTGGATTTTGATATTATACAAAATTCGACATCATCAGTTTGCCAGGCAAAAAATTATGATATTTTTTCGTCATGGGTGTTGTTTTCGAAGGGGCTAATGCAAAAAAGTACGGTACAAAAACCTCCTCCTTTTTAGGGTTCCGTAGTCAACTAGGAACCCTTATAGTTTCGCCATGTCTGTCTGTCCGTCCTCGCTTAATCTCTGTGACCGTTAGCACTAGAAAGCTGAAATTTGGTACCAATATGTATATCAATCACGCCAACAAAGTGGTAAAATAAAAATTGGAAAAAAATGTTTTATTAGGGTAGCCCCCCTATATGTAAAGTGGGAAGTGATTTCTTTTTTATTTCAACCCTAACGTGTGATATATTGTTGGAAAGGTATTTAAAAATGAATAGGAGTTTACTAAAATCATTTTTTGATAATGTCAATAATTTCGGAAATAATCGCTCCAAAAGTAAAAAACAATGCGTCCCCCCCTCTAACTTTTGAACCATAAGTTTAGAAAATATAAAAAAAATCTGAAAAGTAGAACTTTATAAGGACTTTCTAGGAAAATCAATTTGAACTTGATGGAAATAACAGTTTTTGTACAAAAAAGACAAAAAGTTGTACAAAATAATTTCTGGACTAAGTTTTTAGTATAATCTTATATGCAAGCATTTTTTTTAACTTCGCTTACATATTTTATTATCCTGAACGTATCTTTTTTCAAACAAAAAAAGAATTATTAAAATCGGTTCTCGCAATCCAAAATTACCACCGAAAACTTCTGGGACGTCCATGTATTAATTAGTAACCCAATTCCTCGAGAGATGGCGCTGTAGGTACTTATTACATTGGGTCGGGTATTATTAAAGAACAAGGGCAGAATTTGGTCTGGACTTTTTTTTAGCGTCCATAGATTTCATAAATATGAATCAAATTTACATAATTTTCTACGAATTTTCAATTATTTACTCCTTCTCGTAAAAGCCGGAGTTATTATATGTTTTTAAAAGTTTATCAAATTGTGTTCGAGTTTGTACGTTCGAAATGTTGCCATTAAAATAGTGGTGTGAGTAAAATGGTATGAATGCAATTTATCTGTATCAATAATTGAACGAATGATCGATATAATCGACCGATCGATCGACCCATGTAGAGTTGGTTTTGTTTTTAACATAATTATTAAAAATGCTCTATTCTTTCGTCTTTAATCAATAAGAAGAAATGTTTATATTTTTAAATCCAATTGATATTGGATCAAAATATCACAGGATTGTTTCAGTGTTGTATCGATTCATAAGAAAACCGAATCGAAACATGCAGCACTACTTTTGTCTTTGACAGTGGCATATTGTCTGTGGTCGTCTGTCAAGACGCTACAGAATCCTTCCGCGTTTTTCATCTCGGTTGTGTTTTGTGTTTCTAATTGGCTTTCTATTTATTTTTACCCGACCTAAACTGCTTACGGACTGATTGATACGCCCTGTGTGACTAGTGCGTACCCTTAGGACTCCGATATTGCTTTTGCATGACCTTAAGCTAATCTTACTGTGCTCCGATTGTGCCTAGTGAATTGGATTTTTGTTATAAACCCGGAACAATCATGATGGCAGCCCCTTACGAACCGCTTGATGGAACCTTAGAGGAGGTGGTGAACAAAAGACCCTTATAAGAGGGAAAATAAAGTCCCGACACATATCACGGAATCAAAAACATACAATTGAGTAGGTACTACTCTACACCGAGCGTTGAATTTATTTGGGTTTTTCTCATTTTATCCGTAAATACTCTTATCCTCACTTAGACCACAGATTTAATTTCAATCTACGATGTTCTTGTAATTGTTGTTTGACGTGCATTCATAACCTAAAAATTCAAACACCGAAATCTTTTTTTTCCGGCTTTTCCAATTGAAAATAGTCTCATTTATAGATTCTGGAGCTGACGCCAAATCTTTTAACATATTTTTCATTACGGGACGCTTCAATTTGATCCCAGACAATTCTTAGTATGGAGACCTGCCATTGTTCTTTCGGGAATTGTTCGGTTGGTCTCTCCTTGCCATTGGCGGTATCTTATAACTACATAAAACTTCTATCAGGAACATGGTAAGGCAATTTAGAACAAAACTAAAATTATTTTTTTTAACGCCATCAAAATGTTAAGGTAAAAACCAGTTCATAAATGGTTCGATAGATGGCGTTGCGTAATGACGTCATTTTTTTAAAAGTCGATGATTTTCCGTGCTTTCATGACCTACCGTGGTAAAGAAATAATATTCGTCGAGGTTTGATTAAATTAGATTGTGGGTAAAATTAACTTCTTTTGCGGATATGTCCTTTGTGGGCCCGTTTTTAGTGTTCCGTAACAAATAGCCTTTTTTAAGTTGGGTTACCACTATGTTCGCGCTCCAGCAGCGCTCCTGCAACTGCTCCAATGGATACGTCGCGCGCACTTCTACATGCGCTCCCCTTTGACACACTGCGCTCCCCTTTGTGTTCGCGCTAAAAACCGTCACGAGTCGGAGCGCCTGCCGCGGAGCGTGCAATGGTGCACGCTCCGTGTTCGCGCACGTACCCACTACCGGGAGCAGTTGCAAGAGCGCGGAGCGCTGCTGGAGCGCGAACATAATGGATACCCACCTTTAAACTCATAAGTGGGAACACTTATTGTGACGGACGGGAAACTACGGAACCCTACACTGAGCGTGGCCCGACACGCTCTTGGCCGGTTTTTTTAAGTAAATTGAAAGGAAACAAATTAATCAACTCACAATCTCCAGGCGCCGTGGCCACGTTGAGCGCAGAGTACGGGTAGGCGTAGGCCGTGGTGGGGAAGGCCAGCGGCTTGGTGCGCTCGTCCGCGTCGCTGCGCATGACCTCGACGATGCGGTTGGTGACGTAGTCGAAGGCCGTCAGCACGCCGCCCGCGCCACCCGCGCCCGCGCCTGCGCCTGCGCCGCCCACTGAGGATCCCACGCAGCTGTAGCGGCGGTTGCTGTTATTTCTGGAATAGAGATGTTTACTGTTAAAAAATGTCTTATTGTTTTAGACACGAATTCTATCAATAAATTACTGACCACTAAGCTACCAGCCAACCTAAATACCAAAACATGAGCAAGAACTTATTAACGGCAACGTGGGTCCGTACCGACCGATTTCGATCGCATCGTCCAACATAACAAAAATATCTTAAACGAAAACACACTAGCGCTTTACACATTTGAAAACGTTTAAGCGCTAGTGATGGTGGAAGTCAGGATGTGAAAGACGACTAAAGACACTACATTTTATTTGCAACTTGTCGTTTACAACTGGAACTTTCCCGCAAGCCTTCAAAATCTCACAAATCCGACCTATATTTAAGTCTGGAGACAGGGACTGTGTCAATAATTATAGACCAATTTCTATATCACCTACTTTGTCAAATATTTTGGAAAAACTTATGAATAAAAGACTGATAAACTACCTAGAGAAAAACAAACTACTTTCTGCTTCTCAATACGGGTTTAGATGTAATAAAACTACTAGTGATGCAGTTCATGAAGTCACGGACTTTGTTGTCAATAATATTGACAATAAAAATAAGGTTCTGGCAATTTACTCGATTTGGCAAAGGCCTTTGACACAGTCTCTGTCCCCAGGTTGCTGGTCAAACTTGAGCGGATGGGTATTAGGGGGTTACAGCTTAAACTCTTCACAGACTATGTTAGTAACAGATTTCAATGTGTCAGAGTTGGTGATTGGATAAGCAGCGATCTACCCATTACTTACGGAGTTCCTCAAGGTAGCGTCCTTGGACCTACTCTATTTCTCATTTACATAAATGACCTTTGTGACCTTGAACTCCCAAATGGGAAGATTGTTGCCTTTGCAGATGACACGGCCCTTGTCTTTAGAGGTAACTCATGGGCCAGCACGTTTCGGTACGCTCAATGTGGTTTTGATGCTGTTAACCAGTGGCTAAGATGTAACCTCTTAACATTAAATGTTGACAAAACAAAATTTGTAGTTTTCTCTCCGAAATACCCTAAAATCGATGGATGATAATTCAGAACAAATTTTTGCCCACCCCTATAATTGTAGTCGTATGAAACCCTGTAAATGTCCTTCGCTTAGTCAAACGAGCACCATTAAGTACCTTGGCGTCCTAATTGATAGCAGACTTAATTTTGCTCCTCACATAGACCTTGTGTCTTCGAGGGTGCGGAAATTAATATATATTTTTAAAAATCTCAGACGTATAGCTAGTCCTAAGGTACTAAAAACTGTTTACTCCGCCTTGTGTCAGTCACTATTGATCTATTGTATAACTTCCTGGGGTGGTGCGTGTAAAACAATAATTTTGAAACTTGAGCGCGCTCATAGAGCGCTGCTTAAAGTTAGTGCGTTCCTCCCATTTTTTCATCCCACTACTGACCTTTACAAAACCTGCGAAGTATTAACAGTAAGACAGCTTTTCATTCTTCACACTATCCTCAAGATGCATGGCTTACTGACGTATGACCCTATAGCTTTTCAAAAAAACGTAGAAAACATACAGTCTGCGTATACGAAGCTTGCCACACCCGTTTTGCACAGAGATATTTCAACTTCTTGGGTGGCTATTTGTACAACAAAATAAATCATATTCTAAAAATATATCCTTTAACTAAACAACAATGTAAAATAGTGGTCACCAAATGGCTATTAAGCCTTGATTACGTCAATACTGAAAAAACATTAGATATTTTAGAATATAATTAACATACCGAAAATACACCTACACGTTCGAGTACACACTCACACCCTTTACCTACACTACACTCACTACATATATTCACACCCTACACGTTTGAGTACACACTCACATCCTTTACCTACTTTTCACTCACCACACACATTCACACCCTACATCCACCCTACACACCCACACACATTTATTCACATACATAACTACTTACTCAATATCTTATATCATACTCAACCGTCAAGTTTCAGACTTAAGTACCTCCTAAGTCATTTAATTGTAATTGTCATAATATGTGTGATTTGTAAGTTTTAACACCTTATTTACCACGGAAGAGCACTGATTTCCAAGATACAGGTTTACCTAGTTTGGAATTCAGGAGTTCATATAGTTTTAGTCTACTCACTTACATTATTTGTATCTTAGTTCTTAGGAATATAACTGTATTAGACTATAATCAATGAGTCCAAATAAAAGTTATTATTATTATTATTTTGAGCTTTTTTTTTGAGCTACATTTTTATGACGTAACGCGATCGTTTATTGGTATATTACCAATACACCAAGCGTGATGAACAAGCCTATCTTTCTGCGATCGTTGGAGATCTTTAGCAATGGCCGTAATAGAAATATTGTTACTAACATATTTGAGTCTTTTGTTACTTGTTATTAAATATAAATAAATAGAATGATAAACTTGGACCTGGAGAGGCCTATGTCCAGCAGTGGACTGCTGTAGGCTGATAATGATGATGATGCCACCTGGACGTAAAGTGGAATGTGCTAATACCCTGAAATGAGTTGAAAAAGACGAAAGGCGAAGGTGACAGTATTTACCTATTGGCAGGATGGTTGTCAGGCGGGCTGACAGGTTCAAGGTAGGGCGCGTGTTTGGGCGCGTCTCGTCGCTTCCACTCCTCGCCGCCGCTGCTCACGTAGCCCTCAGAGTTGCCCACAGTGAACCTGTTACTGGAGAAAAAATAGGGAGTTATTCACCGGTTGAATGTCGTCATTACAGAAACAACCAAACAATTTTTCAGAAAGCCACCTTTTGGCTTCCTACACCTAGGTTTTAGTATTCCATAGTGCCTGTGGTACCTACGTAAGTTAATGGAACTCACTTGTGGTGCATGATGGAGGTGGTGGGACTACAGAAGTCCCTGGTGATGATGTTAGACGCGAGGTCGCCTAGCTTGATGCTGGTGGTGTGTGCGGCCGCTGCTGCCGCCGCGTGCGCAGCCTCTTCACGCTCTCGCTCTGCTGGGGTCACGCCGCGGTCGGGACGGTCCTGAAGGGGAAAAGACCGTTAGTACTGACTAAACACCTAAATCTATCATAAACACGACTACTAAACAGAACAAACATTTTTTATTTATTTAAGTAAGTCAAGTGTCCTTACCGGGAACCTCTGATCTGAGCTCTGACTGATCTGATGAGTGATAATAGCATCGATCAGCGACGCAGCCGTGAGCGTGCCTTCAGCCGGGCGCGGGCGGTTGTCTGCGGCCGCCGCACCGGCTGCGCCCGCGCCGCCCGGCACGCCGGCCACGCCCGCCACGCCGGCCACGCTGGCCACGCCCGCTACGCCGGCCACGCCGGCCGCTACAGCGGGGCCCACTGATACTGATGATACTACTGTGCGCCTGAGAAGAGATTTAAAACAGATTAGTACGTTGTAGAGGGGTTTGCGAGGACAAGAAATAAATTTTGCTTGTTCTAAGAGTTATGCGTGGTCAATAAAAAAGAAAACAAATATACGCCTCGACTTGAGAACCTCCTACTTTCTTTATTCGGTTAAAAAAAAAACACAAAAAAATCAGTGTTAGCATAATCAACCTATTATGTTTCCACTGCTGGGACACAGGCCTCCTCTATTTCGCCCATTGCGGGTTGGTAGAGGACACATAATGTCTTCGAACTTTTGGTTCCAAGACATGGCGGTTTTCTTACGATGTTTTCCTTCACAGTTTTGAGCTTATAGCTTAGTAATGAAACAATAACTACAATACATACGTGTCTTTCCTATCGAGGTGATGCGGCGTCTGCGCCCTGGGTTTGCCGGGCGTGCTGTACGTCACCGACGAAATCATGCGCCGCTCTCCGTCTTGAGACGACACGCTCTGTAGGACAAAATATAATTCATGATAACATATGTTGCTATTGTGACCTACCTACGGTCTACATTCATTGATGATTGGATGATTGGGGGATTGATGATACAATCCTGAAGACTGAGATGATTCAGGCGAACAAAATGCTCTCGCCTCTCCTTCCCAGGTGGATTATATCTAGAGAATTTACATTTGCGTCTTCTTGTGCGCTTATAAAACATACTACGATCAGCAATCCGTATGCCAAGAGTTTGTAATTTTCAGCCTTACTTGCAATCTAGGAGGCTAATATTCAATCAACTTATATGACCACAAAATTGGATTAAAAACCATCTTACGTAGCCCAAAACCACCTACACCTTTTCAAGTGTAGGTGGTTATTTCATTGTGCTAAGGTAGCCCGCGAAATTTAAATTCAAGCCTATTGATTGATATTTCATGAAATAGTCATTCAATAGGATTATATGAAGTTAAGAGGGTTGTATTGACGATCTTAATGATTATAATTCTGTAAAGTTATATTTCTTACGCTCGCGAATCATATTTTAAACAAGATTCAACATAACACTGACCTGCAAATTGGAAAAAACGTAAGAAAATTTGAATTTCGCGGGCTACCTGCCGCATCTCCCAAAACCATAACTAAGCCACATAATATACTTGAAAAGAACACATTCACCACAAAATGACAATGGCAAGGTTCGGTTCGTGTGGGGCGGTTCCAGTCGCCATTCCAGTCGCCTGAACAGTCGGGGCCTTTTTGCTGACTAGCGAATATTTTAAACTCTACATGAGCTATTTGCTCATAAGAGAGAAGAAGCAGAATAGCATATAATGTTAAAGACAACAGTCAGTATACGTATAAACTGACCATAAGATGTTGATGATGTCTCTCTTGTATAATTTGTTGTTGATGCTGTTGTTGAAGCTGTTGTTGGTGCTGTTGTTGTTGCTGCTGCTGCTGCTGCTGCTGCTGTTGTTGTTGTTGTTGTTGCTGCTGCTGCTGCTGCTGTTGTTGTTGTTGCTGTTGCTGTTGTTGCTGTTGTTGCTGCTGCTGCTGTTGCTGATGTTGTTGCTCGGCATACTATATGTACGTACGACTTATGTATTATCTCAGCTAAATGATGGTGCTATAAAATCGCTGAGCAGTTTACTTTTATTATAGAAGCCTGCAGCTAAGGAGAACGGTCAGCAAGCAGCTAATACATTAGATCACAGTGTTACTATACCAACTCGATATATAGGTTACAATGGGCATCATCAAATCCAGCGCAAATTAAACGCTACAGTAATACGCTTTCAGTTTTTCGGCTACTGGCCATGAACGTTCATCGTTTTAAAAATTATAACACGCGAGCCTGTTTCATGATATTAAAGCAGTTCTTGGACCGTACCGTAACTATTTGCAGGTCAGGACAAGTTCACATTAATGACCGTACCGTACATGGTTCCTAATCGATGACACTTGTCAAATAATGACCTGCTTTATGTCAAATATTAAGTGCATTTGAAATTCTAGCAACAACCGGCACAAGTTATATGTCTCATATCCCCTACGTCTGAGTTGAGCTACAAGTTTAGTGACACATGCTTGCAATGGCTGATCCAAATCTGTGTGGTACTTTCTTCAAAAGACCATTATAGACATCAATCTACATGGTCTTCAGATGATCTGACCAAAATTATGTCTGGACTTTAAAAGAGACTGACCATCTGACTACTAAGGCCGAAACAAACTCAGAGGGAGTTTGTTTCGGCCTACTAAGTCAGATGGGAAACGCTGACCTCATCTAGCTTGTCTTTGTTTGTTTTTTTTTATAATTTGATGTGTAAAAGTGATACCGATATCCTATTTACAAAATAAACAATTTAATCTCATTGATATCCTTTAATCTGTATAGAGTTGATTCAGTCACACTGTACTCAAACAGTAACAAAACTTACAATGGAGTGTTGCATATGTCGCTCGTGAATGATCTGCGCCTGATGTTGTTGCTGTTGCTGGTTCTGCTGGTGTTGTTGTTGTTGTTGCTCCATCGCGTGCCGTTCGTGTATCGCGTGGATGGCGCGTTCACTGCAACAATATTAAATACGTTAATAGGCGTTGGAACAATATTTATATATAAACTGGAGAAAAGATGGATGAATTTTGAGAATAAATGGCTAGGAATTAAGTGAGAACTTAGGTGTCTATTGACAGAGATGTATCAAAGAAAAAGAAGTGCTGCATCTTTGGAAATTAATTGGGAAAAGGTCAGGAGGATGATGAAGCTGGTTTTTACAAGAGCACTAAAAAAGTCTCACAGTTTTAAAATCTATCTCAGTAATGACGAGTAGATGGTAGGAACTTGTTAAATTGTAAACTTACGCGTCTCTTCTCTGTATTTGTATCTGTCTGTCTCTCTCCATGTATTGAGGTTGTGACTGAACTCTTCTGTCCATCATTTGCTGAAAATAATACACATTATTAATTCAAAATATACACAGACTAGCAGTGCCTAAGTCTCGATCCCGTATAAGTCTCGATCCCGTAGGAATATCGGGATAAAAAGTATCCTATGTCCTAATCCAGGTCATGGTCTACCCAGGTGCCAAATTTCATCTAAATCGGTTCAGCGGTTGTTGATTCCCCTTACAAACTTCCACCCCCCTTTTCACCCCCTTAAAGGATAATTTCTGGGATAACAACTATTTTATGTCCTTTCCCGGGACTCAAACTATCTCTATACCAAATTTCATCTAAATCCGTTCAGCGGTTTAAGCGTGAAGAGGTAACAGACAGACAGACACACTTTCACATTTATAATATTAGTATGGATTTGCTGCCAACTGATCCTAATTACTGCTTTAATTATTAAATAGGTTCTTTACAATTTGATAGACCGCCCAGCAGTGGGACAAGGACAACATAAGTGAACAGAAAAGCAAATAAATAAATACTTACCGGGAACTGAGAACCGATCGGGTATTTCTGCGCCATGAATCTGCGAAATGAAAATAATAACTACAGTTATATTCGGAATTTCTCTTATACTATCGCGGTTACTGTTCCGTACTTATTGCAGGTCAATTTCAATAATATTATGATGAAATTTCTTTATAACAGGACTGCACACTTCAAACTTTTCCTCTATCGTGGCATACGTTGACGTGCGATTAAGTCACCGAATTAATTTATCAAAGAACGTTATTTGCGTAAATAAAAACTTTTTTACAAAAAAAATAACCGACTTCCAAAAAAAACACTACAAAGTGATAAATAACTTTAATTTCGGAAGTCGGTGTCGTTGGTTCTGCATTTTCGTTTATTGACACCGACTTCCGAAATATAATAATAGGGGGCGAGTCTATTGCCAACAACCGGGCACAAATCCAGACTCGCAACTGTTTCGAAGTTTTCTTTATACAAAATGAGCTTTATTTTACTTAAAATAGGGTGCATTTTATATTACCCAAGTAACGTGTATATTTTGACAAATACGCCACATAAAGTGCCAGCAGTATAAATATTTGTCAGTTAAATAATAAGAAAGGCAGTCTAACTAGGTAATAAGTCCCACTAATATGTTGTTGCTACCATACCTGAGGTCATGATGTTGTTGCTGCTGTTGCTGTTGCTGCGACTGCTGTTGCTTGGCCTCTTGCTTGCCGTCGGCCTGCGAGCCGCGCGGCACAGGCAGTGCCGTCGCCGCGGACGCCACGTCAACTAATGACGTGAACGCTTCGTGACCTGACAACAATTAAATTATCAGTACAAAGAAATTTTGATAATAAAGATGATAGGTTTATACGGCGTTTTCATTATTATTATTTTTGGTATAGATAGATTATGTGCACTTACATGATGTACTAAATAATGAGACTACAAGGTATCGGTTTCAAAGAATACGAAAGACGCGTCTATTTGTGCGTTTAATACAAGACCAATTATACATTTTTAAGTAAAGTGACGCTTGTTTTTCAATTAAATATTAACACAAATAGTATTTCTATGATGACTATATCAAGCAATATTTTAGTTCTGAAGTCCAAATCGATTTCTCCGAGATTTTCGGGCCTATTCACGAGATTGTACAATATTGTAATAGGTGACGGTACTGATAAATATTTCATAACATATTTATTAACTTTTAATTTGGGAACAAGGAATATCGAAAAAAAACTGCAGTTTCATCACTAGTTCTTAAGATATTCACTTTTTAAAATAATAAACTATTTTTTATTTTTTCTTTCATGCATTTTTGATCGTTTCTGCTTTCGATGTTTGTTTGCACTTTTGTATGGCAAAGTAGATTCTTTTTATAAGATATTTCAGAATATGTTAGGGTAGTTTACCTGGTGGTGGCTGTGGGTGTTGATGTTGGTACACGTGCTGCGGCGAGTGCCTCTGAATGACGGACAGCGCGTCCCGACGGAACTGCGGCGACGCGGCCCGCTCATCTTAGATATGAATAAGACAAGTTATATAGCGCCAGCTTAAGTAGTAAGTAGACTATAATAGAGACGTCACGCATTTTTTTAGTGTACGTCAATATTTTCTAAGATTTCTTTGTCCATTTGTATGTGACCATACTTTCCTACACACAAAATATCACACAGAACTGCTAAGGCAAGGGGGCCTGGTTTATCTATTATAACTGCACGAATTAATATTTTTGTATAGCTTTTGCCGACATACGGAGAAGGAGGATATATCAAGAAACCTCAGCCAGCAAGTCAAACTATCTATCTAAATCTTGGCTAGTTTTATGACATAAATAAGAATTCTGAAGCCCGTTGGGTAAAGCATTATAAAAGTGAACTCCTCCAGTTGAATTGCCAAATGGCAAACACAGCATTGTTTTGTTCCTTGAGGCGCTCAATAGCTTGTCTTATTTATACCCTCATATTGTATGAACATATTCGATTGCATTGAGATAGCCTACGCTTGAGACTATACTTAAGTGCGCGTTAGTAGCCTAGCAAGTTAACCCCGCTAACCCTCGTTAACTGAGCAATACTTTGACATGCTGACACAAGAAGTACTAACCAGGCGGCGGGTGCGGGTGCGCATGCGTGTAGAGCGGCGCGTGCGGCGCGTGCGGCGTGTGGCGCGTGATGACGGACACGGCGTCGCGCCGGTACTGCGGCGAGCCCGCGCGCTCGCGCCGGTACTGCGGCGAGCCCGCGCGCTCGCGCTCGCGCCGCGCGCCGCCGTGCATCTGCTGCGACGTGATGAAGTCCGCCATGATGATCTGGCGCTGCTCCAGCCCGTACGGGTTGCGCGGGTAGCCCGAGCTGCCCGTCTGTGGAACAAACGTGTTTCCTTAGTAAAATGCGGGCTTTGACATGAAATATAAAAGGTTGTCTGTGATCGTTCTATTATAAGAGGTTTCGGAGTCTTGTTTTTAAAAAAAGAAATATTAATGAACTGGAAACAGAGTTTATTGAATTAAAGAACTTGGAATAAACAATAGAAATAGTAAGATTTTAGGACCTCCGACCCGTACCGAGTTTCAAGCTGAACTGCCCATGCCGGTGCAAAATGCATGAGAATCGCTTCTAAGTTGTAAAATGCTGACTATGCAAGTCTGGATGGCGGTCAGCCATTCCACTAACATTAGCAAGGTATAACAGCCCCCCCCCAAAAGACTGAAATTCGGGGATAGAATCCGAAATTCAGGAATTTATACTATTTCTCGTAATCTAGGCAATGGAATTGGCGAGTCTTCAGGTTCAGTGTTACTATTATGGTCATTGTCACCGTTATCGGTATGGGTCGTCGGTTTAACACAAGAGATGTAAAACTTAGATTTATGTTTAGAAATAATCTTATACAGCTTAAATACTATAAAAAATATTACTATTATTAAAATACACACGGTTAATATAGTATAATGTGTCCCGTATTTTACTAGAATAGGTTCTTCATCAATTATTTTGTTTAAATCTGAGAATATCTTGTTATTTTGTTTATTTATAGTTAGATCATCCAAGTTGATGTTTTGTAGTAAAATAGGGGCTCCATTGTTGTTTAAACTAGTAGTCTTAGTATCTATTTTGCAACAAGAATCATTGATAATACTAAAGTCTAAGCTAGGAATAGGAATGTCTATATTAATTTCGTCCTTGGACGATATAAGTCTCGCACTTTTTGTGTATACTGTACACTGATTTGGGATTCGTAATATACCGCTTCCGGACACTATGATTTCGCGTAATTCGGAGTTATCACAATCCATTGACACTTTACTTGAACGAGATTGCACGAAAATCCACTGATTGTTCATGAGTGATTTCCAAATGTCTAATTCGCCGACGATAGTTTTGGTTTCACATTGCGTGGGGATAGCACTAATCGTTTTTGTTAATAGTTCACTTTCACACGTAGGATTGCCGCTTGTCAACAGTACCGTAGGTATATCACACAGAAAGAACTCAGAGCTCATTGTTTTACATTTATCTAGGTTATCTAGATTACAAAAGCTTAGCTTATCCTTAGAAATAGCAATATATGAACTAGAAGGTAAAATTAAACTAAAAGTGTTTGGATTATCTGACCCGTGAGGGGTCGGTAATGCTAAATTATGATACAAGTTAAATTCGTCATTAGTAACTAAAGGAATTTGTAAAACGAATACAAGTTTATTTTTATAATAGTAACATGCAACTTCAGATATGCTTAATATTAAATGAATATTATCTAGACTTAGCGCTATAGGAATTCCCGTATCTCTAGGTAAGTACCGGTCGTTATCGACGAGTTCGTTGTATAATTGTGCCGGACTTATTATGTTTGGATGCAGGATGTTTTGACTGCTTAACATGATAGCATTTGTTATGTCTTCAAGCTGAAACGACAATGCTAGTAGAGAGCTTTCAAGGTTAGCAATTATGGAATGGATTTTAGTTTCAGATATTAGAATAGTAGACGTTTCTGTGATATTATTTAATTGTAGTATAAGTAGGCTTAAAGTATTTTTAAGTAAATCTTCGTTATCTTTTAATTTATTAATCGTTTGTTTATAGGATTCCAGAGTAGAAGTAGTAATTAAGATGTTTTCTTTCATTAATTCCGCGATCTTTTTCTCGTGGTTTTAAATGGATTCAATCGCGGAATCGTATTTTGATGCCTCATCTTCATCTAGAGTGCCGAAAACATGTTTGAAAACGGTGCCTATTCCGCCGAACCATGCACGTTTACTACGTTTTGACATTAAATGTGAAATAGAATCGAACTCGCGTTTAATATCGTTGTATCGAACTGTGAGTGGAGATAGTATGTTTTCGCATTGAAGGTTGCTTGATTTTTGACATGTTTTCCTAACTATGCCAAGGATATCATTGAGGTTAATAAGATGAGGATTTATAAGAGAAATGTTTACATGACTAATAATATTTAATTTTCCTTTAATTGCCTTAAGTTTTCCTAGGCTATCGAAGTATATGCCGGAACTAGAAGGAAGTGGCTTGATAAGGTCTTGATGCGCATTGACCGAGGCGCTGAAATAGAATTATAGAATCAATTAAATTATGCCTAAGACCTATTATAATTACTATCTAATACGTACATGCTAATATTTAACTATCTATATTTTATCTTAATCGATTTCTAACAGTAAAACAGGGTCTGTAGCTACCGCAGGTTTCATTTGATCGAAATGATGAGTCACATGACGTCTGTTGATAAGGAGTGTAGCTGTGTTATTATCGTGAACCTTGATGATTCTATAGGGTCCTTTCCAGATAGGCGATAGTGCCTTTTTGAGCCTCAAATGGGCTTTAAGGTAGACGTAGTCGCCAACTTTGTAATGTGGTGGTGATTTAGTATGTGAATCGTAATAGGATTTAGAAGATTCTTTGGATTTAAGTATGTTTTCCAGAGCTTTTTCTCTGGTGTATTTAAATTTATGTTGTAGCATTTTAATATAGTCTGAATATGTTGTACTAAGTTCATTTTCATAAATGGAATTAGGAATAAAAGGTTTGTGACCGAATATCAACTCATAGGGAGTAAATTTTGTAGTTGAATGTTCTGTCGTATTATAGGTTAGCATAGCTGTATATACATAAGTGGGCCAATTATCTTGGTTTTCGTTTACAAAGGATTTTAAATATTCTTTGAGAGTTGAATGACTGCGTTCTAAAGCTCCTTGTGTTTGAGGGTGATAAGGTGATGACCATAGTTGTTTGATTTTAAGAAATTGGCAAGTAGTTTTAAAAAGCTCGGACGTGAAGTACCGTGTCGTACCTTGATCAGTTAGGATGGATTTAGGGATTCCAAATAATGATATAAAGTGGATAAGACAATCACTAGATTCTTCGGCGGTCGTGCTACGTATAGGGTAAGCGATAGAATATTTAGTTAGGTCATCTTGTAAGGTGAGAATATACTTTAGTTTGGCGGATCTAGATTCGGGTAAGGGTCCTACTATATCTAATGCCACTCTCTGAAACGGGGCTATGGAAGTAGTAGTGATCTCCATTGGAGCTTTATTTAATTTTCTCAGTGCTTTATTTTCTTGACATAATTTACATTTCTTGACATAGTCTTCTATATCACTTCGCATGCCCTTCCAATAGAATTGTTCTCGGATTCTGTTGTACATTCTTGTCGACCCTAAGTGCCCGGCTGTAGGAATGTCGTGGTTTTCACGCATGATTTTAGGTCTCTCGCTCAGGGTAGGGTATATTGTTTTATTTAGGTAAACATGGATTTGAATTTTTGTATGGTTAAAAATGTGAGTTAGGATATTGTAAATTTTTGTGTAGGAGTGATGGTCAAATGGGTTTTTGAAATCGGAGATAGCAATATCTGTTGTCTGTTCAGAATTCAGGATTTCGTTTCTTACTTGTTTCAGAGTATCATAGATAGCGGGATAAGATGATTCGTCGAAGTGATGAACTTTTGTAAAGATGAAGTAGACAGTCTTGTTGTCATATTTAGTTTTTAGAAAGTGGTATAGTTCTTTTTCAGAATTAAGGATTTCATCTTGGTTGCTGGAATTTAGGAGAATTTCGGAGATGTAAGGATTCGACTCGTCTAAATCTATGGATGTAGGAATTAGTATTATTTTGCAGGTTGTTTTTAGGAGATTTTCGTTGTGTTCTTTTAGAATTGTGTTGCAGGTATTTTCCTTATTTGGAATTGATTTTAGAAATTGAGAATAATTATCGTTATTTAACTTTGATTGTTCACTTGGCGAAGGAATTTGTAATGAGTCAAAGTCAAGGTTGAGGTCGGCACTGTCCGGACTAATGTCAAGGTAAGGTAAGTTTGGCCCCAGATCTATGAGATCTGGAGATAGTGTTGGTTCAGCTTGTGGTATAGGATTTTGTAATACACTAGAGTCGGTGTTTGTTTCTTGATTTAATAGGTCGTCATTGTCGATGGAGAATGGAACGGGAGATGGTAGAATTATAAGAGGGTCCTCCAGGAAGTCATCGAATTCAGTGTCAAGATCTAGTAGTAGAGGATCAGGGTTTGGCGAAGGTTTACCTTGAATAGGATTAACCGGAAATCGAGACAATGCGTCAGCATTGGTATTAATTTTCCCTTTCTTGTATATAATATCATAATCAAATTCCTCTAATTTGAGTCGCCAGCGTACTAACCTAGAACCAGGATCCTTACAGTTGAATAACCATTGTAAGGGTTTGTGATCTGTAACTATGGTGAATCGATTTCCGTAAAGATAGGGACGAAATGCTTTAGTTCCAAAGATAATGGCTAAGCATTCTTTTTCAGTAACGCTATAGTTACATTCAGCCTTATTAAGTGTTCGAGACGCGTAGGCAATTGGGCGGTCTTTTCCTATTGGACCTTGCGATAATATAGCAGAAACTGCGAAATTGGAAGCGTCGCAAGTAAGAATAAAGGGTTTAGAAAAATCAGGGTATGCTAGCACTGGTGAAGTTATTAATTTATTTTTTAAATTTTCGAAAGCTAGTTGTTGTTCATTGTTCCAATTGAACGGTGTATCCTTCTTGAGAAGGGATGTTAATGGTTTTGCGAGTTTAGAAAAGTCAGGTATGAAACGTCTGTAGTAAGACACAAGTCCAAGAAAAGATTTCACATCTTTTGGACATTTTGGTACCGGGAAATCAGTGATACATTTGACTTTTCTAGGATTTGGTTGTACACCGTTCTTATTGATGAGGTGACCAAGATAAGCGACTTCTTTGCATAGAAACTCGCATTTATCTGGTTGAAGTTTTAGGTTATAATTCCTGAGCCTATTGAAAACAGCGGATAGATTTTGAATGTGACTTGGTAAGTCAGGGGAATACACAACAATATCGTCTAGATAAACAAAGCAACGTGAGCCTTGAAGTCCACATAAACATGTGTTCATTAGTTTTTGAAAGGTTGAAGGGGCATTTTTTAGGCCAAATGGCATTCTTGTAAATTGAAAATGACCTTGGGGTATGGAAAAGGCGGTTTTAGGAGCGTCTTGCTTGGATATTGGAATTTGATGAAAGCCTGAAGCCAAATCTAAAGTTGTGAAATATTGGCTTTTCCCTAATTGGTCTAGAATTTCTGTTATCTGTGGAATAGGATATGTTTCTCCAATAGTAACGTCATTGAGTTTTCTATAGTCAATAACAACTCTCCATTTACGTTGTCCCGAAGCATCCGGCTTTTTGGGCACAACCCAAATGGGTGAGGACCATGGTGAATTTGAAGGTGTTATAATGTTTTGATCTAGCATTTTGTTAATTTGATTTTCGACTTCCTTTTTGTGACATTCGGGGAATCTATAGGATTTAGTTTGAATAGGGATATCTGTATTTGTTCTGATATTATGTTCGGTAGTTGTAGTATATGTGAGCTGATCGTTTGGAAGATGGAAGACGTCAGAAAAGTCTGTGCAGATTTGTAATAGGGAATTAGATTCCTCTTCATTTAGGTGAGACGTCCTAACATGTTTGAGAACTTCGTTAGTTCTTTCAGAAGCATTAGTAAGAGGCAATGATGCATGAGGGTTCAAACAAGCTTGAGTGTCTAGAGGTTCTAGTGTTAGATTAAGATTAGATTGAAGTATGACGGACTCTTCAGAGACGTTAACGACTGAAATGTTAATACGATTATTTTCTTTCACGCTAACGATGCAATTGGCAACTAATATTGCATGAGAGATGTGTTGGTCTATTATCATGCCTTCTCTTATATTTGGATTACTTACTGTGCATTCAATTACGGTTTCTGTGCGAGGAGGAATGTTATATAATGGTTCAGCGAATTTTAGTTTTATGTAGTCATCGTCTATCTGTAAGGTTTCTTGACAATAGTCGATTTGACAACCTAGGTTTTTTAAGAGGTCATTGCCTATAATGCCGTCGAAACATAGGCTAATATCTTCAACAACGTGAAATTCATGGGCATAAGGTTTGTCATTTTTTTTTAATATTTGCATCTTGAAGCTGCCTAGTGTTGGAGTTGTTTCACTTCCAGGATCAATTCCTTTGAGGATTATTATATCATCACTTAACTTTGGGACTTTGGACATGGAATCTAATTTCAGCAGACTTGTGCAGGAACCTGTGTCAATTAGGAAAGATAAAGGAGTGTCGGAGACGGAGGTATGGATTATTATGTGAGGTAAGTATCTTTTTTCTGTATTTTTATTTATTTTATAGATTTTTATATTTGTGTTTTGTTTCAGGTTCGGTAAGTTATCAGAAGATGAAATGTGGGGATTTGTAACGAGAGTAGGATCGGTGGATTTTGCTTTAGATTTTGGTAATTTACAGGATTTAGGAAGAGATTTGGCAAAAACAGAGGATTCTGTGGAATTAGTAATTGGTTTCATAGAAACAGCAGATTTAGTACGTGATTCAGAGGATTCAGCGGATTTAGTACGTGATTCAGAGGATACAGTGGATTTAGTACGTGATTCAGAGGATTCAGCGGATTTAGTACGTGATTCAGAGGATACAGTGGATTTAGTACGTGATTCAGAGGATTCAGCGGATTTAGTACGTGATTCAGAGGATACAGTGGATTTAGTACGTGATTCAGAGGATTCAGCGGATTTAGTACGTGATTCAGAGGATACAGTGGATTTAGTACGTGATTCAGGGGATACAGTGAGAATAGAGGCATCGGCTTTGATATAGTAGGACGAATTTCCCGCGCGACACCGTTCGGGAAATTTTACTCGTTTAAATGGTTTTGGTCGACTTCGTCGTCTTTATCTTCCTTGTCCTGATTTATGTTAAAAACCTTGCGGGTTGGTTGACGACCATCTGAAGTAGAAGCGGCAGATTGATTCCTGCTGTTGTTGTATTGTCTTTTGCGACAATTTTCAATAGTGTGACCTATGTTTTTGCAGTAGCGGCATACCATGTCGTTGGTATTTACTACTTTTGAATGATCGGGTTGCTGACGCGGAGTTGGAATACGTGGCGATTGGAAGTCACGGCGAGAGGTAGTATTTTTGGATTTATCGTTATTGAAGTAAGTATTAGATCTTTTATAAATACTAGAGATGATTTTTTCTTCTTCAACTGCGAAGCTTATAGCGGAGTTTAACGAGTCTGGATTGCGGCATCTAACGACTTGTGATACCCGTGGCAAGAGTCCTATTACGAAAGTATGAAGTGCAAGATCTTGCATCGCAGCTACACGGCCTGCTAATTCCGTTTTCTTTTTTGTCGGAATGGAAATATTTATTTCCGTAAGTAGTTTCGCTAAGCATGTTTCTATTTTTAATGCAAACTGGTTGACTGTTTCAGTAGAGCTCTGCTTACAGTCCTGAAGTTCAGTGAGGAAGTGAGCGTAATGTTTCCTTTCGCCAAATTGCTGCTTTAAAAACTCGATGAATAGCTCAAAGGAATCGAACTCTTTGACACTGCATGTAGTTTCAGCTTTGTCTATTAATTGACTTAGAATAAATTTAAATAAAATAGGTTTCTGGGTTTTAGTAGCTGTATTAAAGGCGCTCTGGCAATTTGCAATGAAGGGATTTAGTTTTTCCCTGGAGCCATCAAATGGCTTAATGAATTTGAATAGAATGCCCAGATCTATTTTTTCCTCGATTTCCACCTTTGTACTCTTAGAACTACTGGAAGTTTCCTCCTTAGTTTCAGATTTGGAAGTCATGATTCGATTTTACAAAATAAAACGTTTATATTAAGCTAATCAATTATAAGAAAGTCGTCTCCACCTTATGCTACCTTGTACAATGCGAACTCAGTGGTATGGACACGTAATCGAAACGCGTAGTCTAAACAAAATGTACAGTTGCCTTACAGTAAGGTCCTTATCAGTTACAATGCATTAGGAATAATGAACAATAGGAATGAGTACATAGAAGTGAAATAAAGATATAAAGTGGCTCTGAGTTAATTCTGGTATTCTCTCTAGGATATAGTAGGTAGTTTTTCTTAGGTCACTCACAGGAACGCCGTCATCATGAGGATACTCAGGATCATCGTGACCGCTCCTCCAGCGGTATCCAGCAGAACAGCAGTCGTAACAGACCTCTGCACCCAGCAGAGGGTGAAATTCGGTCTCGGTTGCAAGACGAGCACACAAGACAGGGTGCCGATCAGGCACTTTGATTTATTGATACAAGTACACAACACAGTATTGATTTAGTAAATCACTTATTTTTCAGCACTTTTAGAGCGGTTGTTTCACTGGCACTTTCAGGTGTTATTTCAGAGACGTATTTGGGTAGGGGATTTTCGTATCCCACCGCTGCCACCAAATATTATAAGAGGTTTCGGAGTCTTGTTTTTAAAAAAAGAAATATTAATGAACTGGAAACAGAGTTTATTGAATTAAAGAACTTGGAATAAACAATAGAAATAGTAAGATTTTAGGACCTCCGACCCGTACCGAGTTTCAAGCTGAACTGCCCATGCCGGTGCAAAATGCTTGAGAATCGCTTCTAAGTTGTAAAATGCTGACTATGCAAGTCTGGATGGCGGTCAGCCATTCCACTAACATTAGCAAGGTATAACAGTTCGTACTCAAGTTGTGAAAAAATAAAACACAATAAAATGACTAATCGATCTGCTAACCGTGGCAAATAGGGTAATCATTCTTAGAAAATATGTAAAACCATAAAAAAAGATGTAATTAAAATGTCACGAAAAGTATTTTCAAGGATTTTCTGCCGATCCTTTTCCAGATGAGACACAAGGAAACGTTGAATGGTGGGCTTTCTGAAAGCTAATTATCATCTCTATTGTATTTGACATATTAGAAAAGTGCAAATAGACACGTGAATAATATTTGTCTTTATTCCTCTGATAAAAATAACTGAATCTCAAATAAATAATCATAATCACATCTACTCACAGGTGAAAAACTCGGCGACTGCGGCCTGGGTTGACTCCCCGCCGCGGCATAGTACGCCGCAGGACCTCCCGGACTCCTTCTCTTATAGAAGTCCAACGTTCTCTTATCAGGCATATGATGGGACCCGTGCACCGGGGTCCCAGCCGTTATGGACCCCGTCTTAGGCTCTGGAGGGTTCCTATGGGGCTCAAACCTCGACTCCACGGGGGTTCCGAGGGTTATAGAGCCTTTAGGATTAGGTGCCGCCTTTAGGGTCGGTCTTGGAGGTACGCCTACAGATTTAGGCTTAGAGTTGTACTGGGTAGGAGACTCCCGCTCTTGTTGCGGTCTGTAGTCGGTTGAGTTTCGGTACACCTGGTGGGGGATTAAATGTTACAATATGTGGGAATTTATCATGAAGATTGTAAATTCCTAGATTAGTCTGTTTTTGAAGTGAAAACTTCTTTAGGCGAGTTGGGCATTTTTTGAGATGGGAAAAAAACCATTGAACTCGCGACACTGTTACCGACACCGCACTATGTGCGATGCGCGATGTGTTCGGCTGACCTCGGGATGTACTCGGTTTTAATGTATATCTGATATGTCAGTGAGTGATGGCAAAGTATTCTGTTTGTTTTGTTTTCACTTCTGTCAGCACTCCCGGAGTGCCACTGTTTTTTTTTTGGGAGATAAACGCTCAAAACTAGATAAAATTGGAAAGATAACAAAAAATAATTTATGGTCATTCAATGATTTTTTTAATGCGTTGTATTGCAATATGTGGTTAGCTAGCAACCTCGACTATTGATCATAAATTATTCTTGTTCGAGCAACCGGCAGCAAGTTCGTCATGCTCCCTTATGTCACTGCTTGCGGCGTGGAGGTCGGGTTGCCTCCTTCCCTCAAATACGGCGAGAGGGGTAATGGCTGATCTTTGCGTTATGCTCGTGAACGGGTGCTGCTTGTGGTGACTGGTCGTCTTGCTGACCATGGTTTTGTTATTGTTATTAGTACTTAATTAACTGTTTATTTATTTTACTTAGATGGTCCTAGTTTATCATTTGTGACTTCGAGTGACAGCTATGTGAACATAACCCGCAGTGCATAATTAAGTAAGCTGTCGCGCCCCATTTGTCTGGAGGCTTTTATTTAGGTTTTTTTTTTGCTTGAATAAATTTTTCGTTGTATTTATTGGTATATTGGCGTGGCTAGCTGATGTATGGCATATAATTTAATTCAATGTTCTGTGTCTCGTGATGTCAATTACCTTTGCATACCTACGCAAGTTTTTTTTAACTGAACAGACAGCTGTGCCGCTGGGGAGTTTGTTGCGCCACTTCTTCCCAGCGAAAGCGGAAATGGTGAAGGGCGGGCGTTTTGGGGAAACTGTCTTATGTAATTTTTCCATTCGAAAAGTGCTGATTCGCAGCCTAATTTGAATAAATGACTTTATTTTCATTTTTTATTCTAATCCCAAAGTCGAATCTAGTTAACGCTACTTATGTAATTATTTATTTTGTAAGTAATTATTTATTTTATTATTGGGTAAGTTAGTATTATAATGACTTAATAACAGAATAATTTAAAAGACATAAGATTGAAAATAGGGCTGTTAACCCTATTCCCACCTTGGGGAGAATCTTATACCCTATGGCAATACAGGAGAAGAATAAAGATTTTGTTAAATTATTATAATAAATCCAATACTAACCGACTTATTAGGATGCGGGAACGGTTGATCATGCCTAGGCCTCTTCACACTCAGATCCAATAACGGCTCATGCCTTTCTTGCCTCAATAGCAGATTCTCATGCCTATCATGTCTGTCCGGTCGTTCGGGCCGCTCGGGCCTTTCCGCTCGAGGCTCAATGTGGAGGACCATGACGTCCTTGTCGTTTGTTGAGGAGTGAGAGAGAGGGGTGATAGTGGCTGATCGTTGGGGGCTCGAAGCGCCTGTGTTGCCGACGTGGGAGCTGTTGACGACTGATAGTGTGGCGAGGGCTTCTCGACCGCTTGCGCAGGAGGAGGTGACCTGTGGAAGATGTTTGTGTGTTAAACATATATTATTTATTTAAAGACAGCAATCAGCTACAATTTAATTTAAAAAATGTATTACGTGAGATATTAACAATATTCAAAACCTCAAAACAAGTAATAACATGGTTCTTGAAAACAATCATTTGTTGTGTTCAAAATTTAATGAATAAATTGTTATTTTGTCCATAGTTATGAAAAGGCCATGATTATTATTCTGAGATTTCAGAAAGCGGTATTATTCACTCTATTTTACTTACCTACATCCTTGAAGTTAGGCAAATCTACTGTACCATTCCGATCTCTGCTGATTATAGGCCGATTTTCGGTCGGGAGGATATAAATTACCTTGATCTGATGCGGCTTGATGGTGGGATGCTGTGGCTGCGAGTCTCTCGTGAGGCTGATCTCTATGAGGTTGAGGACCACGTCGCGTACAGTCTGCGGCGCGGTAGTGCGGCCTACTGACGTCACTGGGGAGGCGGTGACTGCGCTCACGGCGACCACAGGACTGCACGATGATGCTGATGATACAACTGTTGGGAGGGACGTTGGGGGGACGATCTGTGGAATGTAAAATTTATTAAAAACGTTGTGAAAATGCATGGTCTCTGATGTTGAAACTCATAGGCTTTCATGAACTCATTATTCTAACGCTAGGTGGTATTATAGTGTTCATTATTTATTGGTTTAAGTTTGTTAAAATCAGACCGGATTTTTTTTATTTGTTCATTTCAATCATAAGTACTTACGTTTTTATAGATGCCGAGTTAATAAATTTTATTTTTAGTTTCAATTCATCTTAAGTTTTTTTGTACCTATTAAATTACTCCGTAATTAAACAAGGGATGCCATAGTGCTCTGGCATTTGCATTGACTAAATCACATCTTTGGCGGGACTAATTTAGTAAAACCCTATAAAATATCAAGTCAAGACACATGTTAAATGTTTTCGGTATTAAAACCTAGAGAGCACTGTACTAACCTTCGCACTAGGCGCATCGTTCTCCTCGTCCGCGGTCTCCGTGGCGGACGAGTCGTACTCGTCGCGGCGCGGGCGGCGCGGCGCCACGGCGTCGGTGCGCGGCGCGGGCGCAGGCGCGGCCGGCGCGCGCGCAGGCGAGCCGCCGCTGGCCGTGTCCGTGTCCGCGGACGACAGCGCGCTGTCCTCGCTGGACGGCAGGGACGGCCGGTCGGCCACAGAAGTGTCCAGCTGCAGCTTTTTTCTGTTGGTAACATTGTGAAATATATTAGTAAGTGAGATAGGCACGCACATTTATTTGGAAGTCCAACAATAACAGATTGTCCTAAGTCTTATTGGAACCAATAACCATAATCCTATGAAATTCAAAAAGAATCCTCGAAGTTCACACGAAGAAAGCATTGGTTATGAATCCAGAAGACATCAGAGAACTTCTCGTTCACAATTTTCCATTAGAACTTTTTCATAACTTTGCATCATATCCAAAGATCTTTTCTGTACTAATAATAATCTATACTTTCAAATTAATCTTTACGTTAAGCCGCTATGTAGTCGTAAAATATTAGAAACGGATGACCGGATTTGTCGACCAAACGATTTTCAGGAACTCTCTCTACAAAGACTTATACACCTACCTATAGGTGAAGTAGAACGCCTTCAAGCTGGCCGGCGTCCGTCCACTGACGGCTGCGATCCGATCCCACGCAGTCCCGTGCTCCCGCAGTAGCGACCTGAACCTCGCAGCTTCCTCCTCCGTGGGTTCAGGTGCTAGGCCACCTTCCACCACAGTTTCTAACCTCCTGGTAATTCTTTTGAAGCAAGCTAAACAGCATTTGCTTAACTCACTTGGGATTTCTGTGAAAGGATGGATGAGGGTGTTAAAATGCGGTATTAATAAAATAAAACTAAAATCTGAATAGGAATGTCTTCAAATTGGCATACTTAGAAGATAACAAGAAACATGATTTATTGAAGACATTTCCAAGAACTCAAGAAAAAGCTTCGTGTCTTCCGAATGTCAACTATTTTTTCAGGCAATCAGTGTCGAAACTGAGCACAATAGAATTGCAATCATTTTCGTTTTTTACACATCAATAAAATTTATTATTTTACGATACGGTTTCGCTCTTCAGAAGACAAATTATCGAAACATAAGGTGCAACGAAAACTTTAAACTAAACTTTAAGTAACCTTGTAAGGTACAAAATGTTCTTGAAGATCTATAAATCCCATCTTAAAACGGGTAAAGTTTATAACAATGAAAACTCACCGAACTCTTCCATAAGTGGCCTCTTCAGCTCTAGCGACAGATCATGCCACCGCGGCGGCAGATGCCTTAACCGTTTTGCTCTCACCCTGGGCCCGGGGCACGTAGGAACCGGACACCTGGTATACCTCGACCGGACACATCTACAGTGACACGGTTCACATACCCTCGCACCTAGATACAAAGAAAGAAAATATGTTTATTGACTAGACTAAAACGACACTCAATATAAATAAAAAAAAACTAAGGTATTGTAATAAAAAAGACAAGAGTATTATACCGCACGTTGTGTGCCTCATCTAGATACATAGAATACTCTTTATTGCACAAAAATAAAGGAAAAGAAAACCCTAACGTTATAAAACAAGGGTGAAATATGGGTGGTCTTATTTAAATCAGCGATTTCTGCCAACAACCTTAGGATGGTCAGAAACTGTACGAACAATGCACTGGGCATTTTTAAATTAATAGGAGATAATCGACGAGAGAGATCACAGACGTAATAGGTATCGATTTTTAATGCAAATAACTCAAATTATTTTCTAAACGCAAGTAACTATACTACAAGAAAAAGTAACTAAGCTACAGCCCGTATTCATCTGTAGTTAGGTACTTGAAATTATCAGTTATGAAAATATGTTCTTACCATTACGACTCTGAAGTTTCACCAATAAATTTAGTTTAATCTTGTACTCTAACATAATTAATATCATCATCATCTGCCTAGCCTTTTCCCAACTATGTTGGGGTCGGCTTCCAGTCTAACCGGATGCAGCTGAATACCAGTATTTTACATGGAGCGACTGCCTATCTGACCTCCACAACCCAGTTACTGGGTAATACGATACCCCTTGGTAAGACTGGTTGTCAGACTTTCTTTTTTTAACATAATTAATATAAAAAGTAGAAAAAAAATTACTACCACACGCACCTACAGCCTCTTCTTTAAGCCCGTAGTGTATGGCGCGAGATCTGGACACCGTCCGGGTGGCTCCGGACATGTTACACACGGCGCAATTGGACGACGTTGTTGTAATCGTTGTTGTTGTTAGCGTGGCTGTTGATGAGGGCGTGCCGATGCGATCTGTTACCGCTGTTCGGGTAAATTGGTGATTAGTAAATGTGGGGGGTAGAAAGTGAGAAGTCTTGAATATCGTGTAGCTAGGGAATATAGATAAGAGAATAAAGATAAGCTTCTTCCTATAAATTACACTGCAATTACGAATCAGTTTTGCAAGTATTATTTTGTTCCTGCTATTGTTTAACATCGGATTTGTCAATTAGGAATTATATCTCCATGTTCAGCAATATAGGTATAAAAATATACGCAAATGTTATATTGATGCTAGAAGAAAGTATAACATAAAAAATCTTCAGTTAACAAAGTATATCTTCAAACATGAGTCAAAATTTCATCAACAAAACGAAAACGTTCATAAAATCAAAACGGCTAAACAATTTACAGAACAACAAAACGAAATCTAGTTTCCATATAGTTCATTATTCAAGCGTTAGTTGCATATTAACAAGTTTGTTCAGAACAGCGCGAGATATCCGTAAATCACGTCGCGGCCGAGCGGGCAGGCGAATCGTGCAATATTCAGCGGGCCCACGTTGGGCGCCAATTTGTAGCGAAACTGCGAAAGCAGATTAGCGCCAATTTAGTTCCGATACCGATGCCGTGTTTGTTTAATTATTTATCGCTGTTTGATATACAATTACTTGAATTACTGTGCGTCATAGATACGTGTTGTTTATTTGAATTAATATGTGCATTTATTATTTAGTTTGTAGTTCGGCATTTGTGGAAAGCAATTTATTAAATTCAACGCCAGTCCATATTTACATTCTAAGCCAGCTAACATTTTATAATCCCAATGCCATCGCCACTAGCCTACATAATATCTGCACAAAATTCAACAGAGCATAGACATCAAAAAACTAGTTTTGCGAATTGAAGCCAGGCAAAGGCGTGCTAAACTGCATAGGCGCAAGTTAAATAATTAACTATTATACGAACAGATTTGAGCTCGCAGTTAATTCTCTAACTGCTGTATAATTAGATTTATGCACTTTGGTTGAGATCATGGAGTAGGATATTCTTGGAATATGCACTTGATTAATTTTGATTTTATTTCGAACTAGAGAAATTTTTTTTTAGGATGATTCGCTCCGGAGATTACCCCCTACATACATTTATACATTCAAAAACGAAGGACATGACCAGTGACTGGTCATGTCCTTCTTTTCCTCTTTATTCTTCCTTTACCTCTTTATAATATTAGTATAGATTAAAGATTTGGGGATTTGGGGGTCCATGAAATTCGTATAGTGTATTTTTTAATAAGGTTAAAGTAAGATGGGACACAATTTTTTTATCATGTGACTATAAGGATCGGTCGATGTGGCGACGGTTGGGGAGACCTATAACCAGCACTGGACGTGTTTCGGCTGTAATTATGACGACGGAGTATGAAGAGGATTAAACGAGCTCCAAATTGAAGCCATAATCAACGATGCATCGATTTTTCTCTAAAAACCTCCTTTTTGTTAATGACAACATTTATTTTGTACCCTTTCAAAAGTATGAACCAAAAACCCTAACAAAATCAGACCATTATATAAAAACATCTACCGAATAACTCCATACAGATAGTCAGCATTTCGTCTGTCTGTATCTCTGTGCCTCTGAGTGCTAATTAGCGTCTGCAATCCTTGAGCAAACCAACGACGTTTGTCTTACAGATACCAGGCTATTACTGAGAGAACATGCCACAGATTACCGTATGCTGGAAACTTCTTTGAGTTGGGTAGAGTAAAATATTATTATTGATAAACTTGGTCTTGGTAATTTTTTGTAGAAATTAACATGATTTATTAAGGAATTTAAACATTATGTTTCTGTAATTAAAACCTACCTGTTTGTTATTATTACCTGTGTTGACAAATCATGTCATTATATAAATTATTTAAAATTAAAAGCAAAACTTTTGCACGTAATTTTTTTGAATAACATTAACTGGATGAGGTCGGTTATTAGTATTGATTTATTAATTTACTTAGTAAAGCTACCCTCATTTTGGAAAAGCAAACTTTGCTGGTTCAAAGTCTTTTCTACAATTTTGCTATCCATGCCGAGCACTGTCGATTAATCCCACCAATTACTGATATTTGCACAAGCACTAATTGGAACACGATTCAACGTTTTATTCAATTCCAAAGCTTATACAGCGTTTTGATGAAATGGCGCCCAACGTGGTACTAACCGAATTAAATATTTCATCTAACATGTATTAGCCATTGTAATGAATTTCGTTAGTGATTATTCATAGACTATTGTTAGTTAAAACATAAAGCGGATAGTCGATATTGCATCGAAATGTTTCCAATTATCCACAAAAGAAATTGGCGCCCAACTGGGACTCACAATAAAACATAAATCTACCCTATTTAGCAAGTACATAATCAAACAACGAATATTCAAATGTACACACAATTTGTAAGCAACTTCAGATCCCACGGGTGGGCAAGCCGTGGAGCGGGATGTCACCTCTATTTGCACACCGATGTTCAGCCAAGCGCGAGAATTTAACGAGACCGGCTATCTGTGTTTATTTACCGCGCAAACAGCCGCAGACATTTTGCAGATTAAATGCCTCCTGTATACTGAACGTGTGTTGTTTTTATTATACAATTTGTCATATCGTGTTTCTCTTTAATATTACTGAAAGTATTTATATTATCTTGATATTAATAGTTATATTCACGATTTATATTTGATTTCATAGCTGAAAATTATTTCAACACGCTAGAAGAAGATTTCAGTAAAAATTTTTGTGAATTTTTAATGTTTATCGTGTAGGGCGATAATTATATCAGTTTTCACTAGATTACTTAGTAAATAATCCAAGTAATTATGGAGAATGATTAGTGTGAAGACAAAGCGGGTCTGGATGGACCGTTTAATCTGTTAATCTTACAAAAGGCATGTCGGTCCCACATGCCCGATGCTTGATTTACAATTCTGTGTGTGGTGAGTTCGTCGGGTTTACGCTGTCAACCAGGCCGAGGATTATGTCTGTCATTCACTAATGTTGTGTGGATTAACTTATAATGTTTCGATCGGGAGTTATTGCGAGATTAAGAATAAAGTAATGAGCTATTCGGTTGCTATGTTAATTGAATAGTAAATCGTTGAATTTGGTTTTCCTTTGAGCTACTGATTACATTTATTTAAATTACTGGTAGTTTCCATAATATGGAATAAGATATTACGATATGATGAAAATCCATTTTTAAAACCGAGTAAACTTATATTTCGGGACATTTTACTCTACTACTCTACGCTAGACTATGAGACGAATACCTTTGGTCTGAATAAAAAAGTTTTTGTCATAGTCCACAAAGCGATAAAGCATCATTGAAATTAAACCCAACGGCGGTCACTGGGGAATCGCGCATTTTTAAACGGACTCCCCCCTCAGGTAAGACAAGGGATGACAATGTATGGAACAAGAAAAACCATCACAGAAATTGTTCAAAACTAGCTTTTGGTCGCGAATTTCTTCGCTTACGTATTTTTACACGTGACACAAAAGTTCTTTCTTAAGCCCCCTTTATGCTATGGGACACATCTTCCGAATTTCATGTGTCTATTTCAGTTACTTATATGATTTCTGTCAGGAAATCATTTCAATAAAGGTTTCGCTGCATCTGGTAGTATATAGTCTATCTAATAATGATATGATCAAATAGCAATAAGTAAATAACACAGCTTGAGTTGTCGGCTAGGAAAACGACTGGTAAACAAACCAGTACTTTTTATTTAATAACAATAAATTATCGATAAAAATAGAAATACCTGCCACTAGTTACACAAAATTATTTTTAAAAATGTTCTTCTATTTTAAAGACCGTCATTCTCTTTAAACTTGCGAATACTAAAAATGAGTCTATTTAAAAAGTTAAGAATATTTGTCAGTTAATATTTTGAAAATATGACGTTTCACAAAGTCAATGGCGGTATCAGGGGACTTGTAAATGGATTAACTGTTTGTAAAGTCACAGACACTCGACTGAATAGTCGTTATTGCTCGGGGAGTCGCAGAATACGCTTCATATTTCACTTTGTGTAAATAATACTCCCAAAAGATGAGAAAGGGATTGGAGTGTGGTGAAGCTGAAAAAATATACGAATTTTGTGTTTTTCTGAAAATTTCGAATTATTAGGAAAAAAGTATTGAGAATAATTGATCAAACTTTTGTTCTTCCAGTCTCAATTTTCTCACCGCATCAGGATAGAAGGCGACACCCTTACATTATTTTAAACATGGTATGATAACGCAGAATCAAAATTATTCCGAAACAATACATATTTAACTTTGTCGTCATTTTAATACCAGATATATTGTATTTAACCCCTTAAAACCACCAATAAGAAATCAAATCGCACTGTCTAATAAAGTTCCCTCCTGAAAATCAAACTTGTAAACTAAAAGTCGAACCCTAACGAGGTGTATATAAAGAGGCACTCTAGTCGGCGGCCGGCAGTCGTCGAGCGGCCGCGAGCGAGCATGTTGTCTCTGTACCGCGCTTGGCTAGGGCCCAGCCCCTGTGTGGCGCGTCCGGCGCCGCCCCCGGGGGCCCACCGCCCGGTACCCCGCCGTGCTAGGGTACCATCCCCACCCGCATCACCACCACCACCGTCACCATCATCTACCACTTCAAGCGAGTTGGATGTGGAACGGATTGAGGCTCCTGAACCGCCAAAACGTCAAAGCAATACAGTCCTCGACATAGCATCGTGTGATGGACCAGTCCAGTTCAGTCGGGTCCTCAACGTGGCCTGGCAGGAGAACTCTCCGGAACGCTCCTGGCCGTGCCGGCACCGCAAGTCTCAAACCCGGACTACTATACACTACTACCCGTGCAAAACCTGCGGGTCCAAGTTCCCTTCATACTACTTTGTGCACAAGCATCGCAAACGCTGCCACGCTGAGGAAACCAGTCTGGGGGAACCAGAAGCAGAACCCGAGCCCTCCACCTCCACCGCCAAGTGAATGAGCCGTGTCGTAGTGAATTCGTACATATCAGTATTATTGAGTGATCTCAAGCGAGCTTACGATGTTGGTTACAACGTGTTTCGGTTTAAATGTACTATTGTTATAATAAATGTTTAAAGGTACGTCGTGTTTTATTTCATTTTCCAGAATGGACACGTTTCAAGTCAAGTTTTTGAAAAGATAAAGTTTGTAATTACGAATGTGTAACTGAGATTAGATTTATGTCAAAGTAATTTTCTATGATACAAGTCCAACAAAAGTTTTTTATTAATAACACTAAGCTGCAACTAACGTGAATAGGATTAAATGAATATCCGCACCTAATTAATTAAAATCAAATCAAATAAACATCATTACAGAGCTGTAGAATAAATTTATTCAATACAAATAAGCATCTGCAACTTTTCCTACCATGTGTTACTTGATTTAATCGGAGCTCCAAATTGTAGGAGACAGATCTTAGTGTTTGTGTTTCAGCTGTGTTAAACTAAGACAATGAATGTGCTACTGGTTTTATATATTTTTATCGTTCACAGTTTCAGCACTTGAAACACTTACAGTGGCCACTTTCGGAAATATAGAGTATCTGATTAATAACAAGTGTCGTAGTGAAAGTTAAACTCTTTAACTTCACTTTTAGCAATTTAAGTAATTTGTATCGCCTACGTTTAGCAAAGACAAACCTCTAAACCTCTTTTTTAATAAGATAGTGGAATTATAGAACTGTGAAAGTTATGAATAAATAATTTCTGAAAACCGCACTTTAAAACTTTTATCACCATACATACTTCAACTGTTGAACTCAAATATACCTAATTGCCAACCGGTCGTAGAAACATTGGTATTATTAAACTTGGCAAACGGATTGGTGATCGCAGTAATTTGTTCAAGACACAAAAAGATACATGGCTAAATCTTTTTGAACCTGTCGACGTGGCTGAATTCTGGTCAAAACTCATATAATTTGGAATCATCGATACGAGGAAGAAGAAGCCACCTTAAGACAAACATTCCAACCAGACTTTTTGGTACTACAAACATCAAAACTTCAAACATGACTTACCAGCTTCCGGTGTTGGTGGTGGCTGTGTCGGCGTGGGTGGTTGAGCCGGCTGCGGCGTAGGTGGTGCGCTGCCGCTGCCACTGCCACTAGCACTGTTACTGCCGCTACTACTGCCAGTCGACATGGCAGGCGCTGTCAAAGTGGCAGCTGCCACCGCCGCCGTTGATGTTATGCAGGTGACGGGTGATGATGTTGGCGCCACACTCATTGGTGCGCTTATTGGTGTCTGTGAAAAAGTTCATGATTAATGACAAAGTATTCTATTTGTGTTTTGTTTTCACTTCTGCCGGCACTCCCGGAGCGCCATTGTTTTTTTTTTAATCTCAGAATGCCAATAATCTCTAAGTTGACCTTAGAGACCTGCCTTTCTTCAATAATTTGGTGCCATTTATTACATCTATATCTGAAAGACAAAACGGCAGTCAGCTTCTGTTGTTTCGCATAAGGTATAGAAGAATAGCTGATGCGTTGCCGAATAAAATTTGCGAGTCAGCAAAGATGAGAGCGGGGTTGACTACCAAGTTTTTACACGGTGACCTAAGTAGGTATTGTCAATCATAGGGCTGTTTTAGTTTCATCTGGGTACTGACTCATTTGAGGACTAGGAGACGAAGTGTCGGTTGCCGGAGGCGAGATGAGCGGACAACATTGTTATTATCGCGGGTACAACCGGGATGAGGCTGGCACAGGAGCGTGGGGATTGGCATATGACAAGACCTGCCACCCTATTTTCAGCAGTGGGCGAAGTCGAGCTATGGATGATGATGATGATGATGACGAATTCATTTGAAGTAAGGTGAAGATGAGCTGCTTTCAATGAAGTTCCTTGCATGGCAGCAAAAAAATTGTAAAACTCACCGAAACAGGAGTAATAGTTAGCGTAACATCAGCTGACGTCGCCGGTGGTAGTGGCAGGTCGACTGCGGGCGGTGTGGGCGCTGCCGTCGGGCTGTTCGCTACTGACATCGGCGTTGGAGTTGACGTGACCGGCGCGGGTGGCGCCGATGACGCCGGTGGCGGCGATGGTGGTAGGGGCGGTGTTCTTGTTAACTCCGACCTGATGGCAAGGGGGATAATACTGTAAGAAGTTGAAAGTCAAATCTTGAAGACATTCTATGATAAAGGCGATGATTGGAAGTCTGATAGGTGTCCCCAATCGTTAAGTTTAATAAGAGTCAAATAAACGCAAAAAAATCATTACAACAACACGTAAAGTAAGTTTCAGTTATAACCGCTAGGTTCATGTTAAAACCAAATTGCACAGAAACATTATATTCTACCGATCCCGAAACTCTTAAATCTCAAAATTTAATTAATCCAGTATTAATTATACTTAATTATAAATCGCAATAAACTACCAGCTAATTACATAACCAAAACACAACCAGAGCGCCGCGTAGGCCGGGCGGGTGCATCAGGGAGTTATGGCAAACATAATTAGCTCAATTCGCCTCTCTTTTAATTACCAGCGGTTACCCCGCGGCGCAGGGGAGGTGGGGGATCAATTGTGACGACCAACCGATGTAGGGGATGAAGAATTAAATTTATCGGTGAGTTTCGATTCGGGGTAGGATTATTGTGAGCTTATTACGAAATTGCGGGTTGACCCCGTACCATAAGGCCATGAACGTAGAGAACATTTTTATTGGGTTACTAGCCGAGATCAATATCATTCATCTACCTATGTGGACATCAGTTAATTTTGGGTCGATGCGAAACGAATTCACGATCCCGTTAATCTCCTACGAAAATAAATAGGGAAATAAAAAGGAAGTCCATGTCCGCACTTGAGATATTTCCAGAAATCTAGTGTAAAATTCATATAACCAAATACTAGACAGCTCATAGTTCAACATTGACGCGGATCATACAAAAACCGAGCCTACCCGTTAAAAAATGTATCTCACAAAACGCCAACGTTTCATAGTTTTCCAGCAAAAAATTAAAGCTGAACCAAAAATCCGCAGCCGCGAAAAACAAGCGCGTTCAGACACTAACTAACACGGTTCGCCGTATTTGAACATCATTAAAATTTGCCCAATTAATACCGGCTAGGGGTGGTAATTATCCGCGGGCGAACGGCGCACCCTATTCGACAAACTACGACTGAACGTGGGTAAACCTGACAATCAAATTAATCTCATCCCTTTACAGAATAGTACAGTACAGTCAACCGCATGACAATGGAAACAATTTGACATTGACAGGACCTTGATTTCATAGCAGTAAGGGCGGTTTTCGTAGTTTAGTTATCACTAGTTACTATTGCAACCGGTGGACAGTACCGCGATTTTTTGCGCGATAATTTTTTTCATATTGGTAACTACATTCTTTTTTTATTTCATGTGTTTGTTGTAGGCTTCATGATGCATAGTTTGCGCTAGAGTGGACGCAAAGCGATGTATTCGAATTTTGAATTTAAAAAAAATATCCAATCGTCAACAGTTGAATGATTTATTTCAGTTAACATTTAAATTATGTCCCAACGCGTCCACGGTATTTTGTTTTTTTTTTTTTTGATATTTCGTTCCCATTTTGGTTCTACGTTCAAAACTAGCCTTTTCTACAAACCCATTGGCCTCATCGGACTATGAGTAAGTGAGGGAAGAGGGTGCACCTACACCTGCGCACACACTTGTGCACTATAATATCTCCCGCGCCGAAGTCTACGTAGAGATTGGCCGCCATAGTCGAAATGTGGTCTGAAGGACTATGTTTTACAAATAAATAAATCAAACCACCAAAAGAAACAACGCAGAAACGTTTAGCTACGTAATAGGTATTTCGTAGCATCAATCATATATCAATAAGCAAAAAGGACAGAATCAAACGATTGCCGAAACTGACAGATTTTTCCCACCGCACTTTTCCCTCTTAGTTAGCTTTCTCGATTGCTAGATGCTTTTAATTAAGGCAATTAGAAAGATGGGTCGGTACTGTGTTTGCGTAAAAATCTAAACAAACCGTGTCGGGAGAAACGGTGGCGGTAGTTATGTACTGTTAGTTATCGATAAGAGTGATTTGGAATAGCCGTTTGAGTAATATCGATAAAATGTGAAAATAGTATGTATACTTATTCGAGATTTAATGATGGTAGTGAAATAGGGAGGTAAATATTTAACATAAAATAAATGATCTGGAACGACAAGAAAAAATTAATCACTTAACGCCACGTTAAATAACAGTCCGTCCACAAGAAATTTATCATTATCATTCTCCTGCCCATATCATTATCATTCTCCTGCCCATATCCCAATTTATCCACAAGAAAAACAACGGCCACAATTATTACAAAGAACAACTTTTATCGAACCAGCGATCACCTACTTAAAAAGTTTATCGATAATAGAGTCGCCTCACGTATGCTGATTGAGCTCCGCTCCGCCATGATTCCCGCGGGAGTCTTGTGCAAATAATCACCAGAGTGATTGTCAACACACACAACACACGCCCATTATTATTACATATTTCTCTTTTATTATTTCTGCAAAAACCCCCTTTACTTTGGTAGATTTACGTTTGAGATTGAGAGGAGAAAGTTACATAATAAAAGCAGTTATATTTGATTATTGGCTTTTGGTTTATTTCAGTTTTAAATTTTTACAAGTATTGGTAAAAATTAAGCTGTCATTAAATGCGATGGAAAATTGCACCAATATAATATCACCATTATACGAGGTGTGTAACTACGAGGTGAGGTCTACGTCCACTGCTGACTATAGACATCCCTAAAGATGAGTTCAAATCAAGTATCATATACATACGTCTCACATAAAGAGGCTGAAAGTTTTAAAAAGATCTGATTTATTTTCAACGGCGTGAGACTTCACTAAGTTAATTTAACAGCCCATTTCTTCAACTTCGCCTTTAACTCTAAGACCTGAATAAAAACCTACGCAAAGTGCCATAAAACCCTGGAAACTACTAATGAACTCACTTTAAAACTAAGTACCAACTCCCGGTCACAAGTTCCCAAGAGCCAATAAAATAAATCTCTCAAGTTCCCCGTACCGTACCGATTGAAATAAAAATACATGAATTTTAAACGATTAATCTGGTCGATGAAAAATTGACTTATTCTCATTGTCTGAAGCTCATAAAAGTGAGTGGTCGTGCAAACATACGTCCGCAGGGGCGAACTTGGCGGGGCCCGGTTTCTGAGAAAGGATGATGACTTATTAATGCAGGAGGTTCGATGTTAGATGTTCAAATCCTTGTTAAGCGGATTAAAAGCTTGAAATTTTATCCTTAAGACTTTGTCTAGATTTCAAGAGTATTACAGGAAACAAGGCATCAGAAGGTGGTATAAGTAGGTAGAGGTACCTTGACTGAAAAACGAATACAATTATTCAAATTGAAACTTCAAATTGAAGTCGCAATGTCTTCTCAGCGACAATCAACATCAAAAACTTCTCAAAAATTAAGGGTTAAAGTAAATTAGAGGTTTTTTGTTCTTAAAAATATTGTAATTGCACCTTGGAAATCAAAGGGAAGTTTTGGGAATGTTACAGAGAAAGTCCATTCTTCTCATTCCGGCCCTGTTCTCCAGGACGAGAGGAGGGTAGTAAGCGAACCTTTGTTAAACAATACGTCTTTTTGGAACGAATTTTTGAACCATTTTATGAAAATTAGATTTGGGAATTAAGTAGGTAGGTAACTCAACGAAATTGAATTTTTGATGTTATTATCAAAAATTCTATTTCAGAAAGTTGTTTACTATTATGATAATATTATTTCGTGGAAGGAAGAAGTGTACTCGTACAGTACCTACATATTAGATTAACTTAGAATCTAGGAATTGTTTAACATTTACAAAAATGTTTTTAGGAAAAAGCTAACATTATTATAATATACTAGCAGCGCTCCGCGGTTTCACCCGCATAAGTCTCGATCCCACGGGAATATCGGGATAAATCGGTTCAGCGGTTTAATCGTGAAGAGAGGTAACAGACACAGACAGACACACTTTCGCATTTATAATATTAGTCTGGATTCTAAAAGAACCTTTAGTAACTGAATTTTCCGTAAAAGTCCTTTATTGACCCATTACCGCCGATTTATCGTAAGCGACATTTTTACGATAATACGATTTGGCCTACTCCTTCTCAAAGAGAGGAGGCCTGTGTGACTGTGTCCCAGCAGTGGGAACATTATAGGCTGATTATGCTATCCCATTTCGCATTGTAGGTTGTTGTAAGTACTTATTTTCGTTTTCTGCATGAACTGCTAGGGTGGTTTTAAGAAGTTTATTTCGAGTTCAAAATGCTATAAGCTATCAGAACAAGTACAATAGATAGTTCAGAGGTTTATTAAAGATTCAATACACAAACTTTGTCCATCTGTTCCGAGATCCTCACTCAATTTATTTGGGGTCGACACAGCATATAGTCTTCTTCCATGCTTTTCTATTAGTCGTCATCTCGGTATCAAATCTATGAGAGTGAGAGCAGAGAGAGTGCACCTGTGTCTGCGCACACACTTGTGCACTACAATATCTCCCGCGCCGAAGACTAGTTCCGCACGGCCCATCCATCGTTATGGTCTTCCCCTATTCTTGTTGCCATCCACATACATACACAAATCTTTTCTCACGACATCTTCCTCATTCCTCTGCATCACATGCTGATACCTTGACAACATACTTCGACACAACTTTTCAGTCACCGGTGTCACTTTTAGACTTTCTCCTCCTACAATCATATCTAATTCTACCCAATCGTGTAACACCACACATCCATCGAAGCATTCTCAACTCAGCTGCAAGAAACTTATAACGTAGCTCAACCGTAACAGTAGCTAAATATCAAAGTTTGATATCTTCAAACACTTCTCAACACAATGGACCTTAGCTCTTAACTCATCCACTCAGGAGCACATTACATCCGCGAATTACAAACAAGGAAAAAACCCCCAGTCAAGGAGCGCGGTAAAAAACTCTGCCGCCATCTCCACAGCTATTGGTGAATAATTCATTGGCCGGCAGCCGCTCAATGTTGACACGGTGTAATTAAAAAGCCCGCCCGACTCGACGGAATCGTATAAAATCTCTGTATAGATATTGAAGGAAAAATTAGGATGGTTCGTTCGTGGTCGGGGAGTTTTTATCTTTATTTCGGAAAATGTAGTTGCTACCTTCATTTGTCTATGGATATAGACTGTCCTTTGTAGAGCAAAGTACCTAGTCTTAGTTTCATTTGAAACTTTAAAACACAGTCATCTCATCTGCCTGGCCTTTTCACAACTATGTTGGGGTTGGCATGTAGTCTAAACGGATGCAGCTGATTTCATGGAGCGACTGCCCATCTGACCTCCACAACCCACTTACAGGGTAACACGATACCCCTTGGTAAGACTTTTGGGCTTCAGACTACCCGTAACGACTGTCAAAGGTTTACGAATGACAGCCGCGACTGCCTATCTGACCTCCACAACTCCAGTCACTAGGTAACACGATAACCGATAAAGTTAATTCAATCGTTAAATTATGTCAGTATTTCAATTATGAGCAAAGTAAATATGCTAATTTGGTATGAATAATCAGCTTTATTCGTGGAAATTGGGGATTTCAAAGAGAAATAGACTAAATAGCACTTGTTGGTCCATCGTCCGTAATGTTTGCTATAGATTTAGAGCTAATGCGTTCCAGGAAGCGGCGTTAACATCATAACGATAGGTCATTTATTATTTACCTATGTTAATAGCATGCCGATATATATTATCCACTTCCCTAGAATTGTGTATAGTATACATAATATAACTCCCAAATAGCGTCTTTCAGGGAATTTCACCGGTTTATACTTTAAGCAGATTGTGTTGTTCGACACAGATTGTGTTTTAGTATTACGACAGCGGCCGCTAATAATACATATACCTAGTACTGTATCTGTGGGAACATTATTACACCATTCAGTAGACAAAGATGACTTCAGTGCACCCCGTTTCGAACTGTGCTGTATAATTTTTTCATATCTTATACACATTTTCGAAGTCGTGACAAAATTATGAAAAGTCATTTTATACTAAAAACTTTTAACTGCGAGTTATAGCTATTAGAGTTTTTGTTACACCCCAAAGAATGGACATGTAGTACTCTCTGCAAAAAAAATCTAGGTGTAAACCACATAACAGTCACTAAGAATAGACCACAGCAACATTGTTTCTGTTGGCTTAAGAATGTGGGTAATACGCAATAAAGTACCAGAACCTAATTTCCTCTTTAAAAACTACAACCATTTAACCCGTCTGCCGTCAAAGCAAGAGCGAACAGGCATCTTCTGGGCACGCTCGTTGCATCATAGACCTCATCCATCGCTTTCCATCAGGCGTGATCGAGGTCAAGAGCGGGCCATTCAGCAATAAAAAAATAAATAAAAGAAACAGAAAGCCGCAGATTTAAACAGTTTACATTTTTTTTTGCCATGATGATGTTGATACTTCTGCGAACTAACCACAACAGGTACCCTAAGATTTGTCAGCACTTTTACTGACCACAGACTTCAGCATTTCAAATACCAGGAGTTCATCAAAAGTTCAAATTATTAGTACTCACCTAGGCGGCTGTGCAGGCGCTGCGGTCGGAATAGGTATGCAGGTGACGGGGTCAGTGACCTGCTGCATATTTTCATCCATATTCGGTTCTTTGCTCTCCGTGCCTCGCGCTGTCGTACCTAAGGGACCAACTAGATTTATATTACATTTATATTGACATCCGCCATTTTGTTTTTGTGACGTCATTTTATGGGCAATTTCAGGATATCATAGCCAGTACGTTTGTATGGTTTTTTCCCCATACAAACGTTTTATATTGCGTTTTCTAAGGATCCGATGATGGTTAGACCTCTGTCAATGTAGTTTAAAAAAATACATTGACAGAGTCGTTAATTAAAGCAAAATAGACGAATCAATCAACGTCCTTTCTAATCTAAGACATTAATATTTCTTGAAATAAATAACTACTAGTGAACTACATACTTACTTAAATAAATACGACAACATAGTTTAAGGATTTCTCCTGTATCGTAGGTTTACGGATTCTAATGTTGTATGCACCCACCAGAGACAAATATTTTGATCATGCATATTTGTTTGGTGGGGAGAATCCGAACCAACATACCAGGCACACATAAAGCCAAGCAGTTGTCTGGACTATACTTCGCAGGGGCTGTACTAGATAGGTACCATAATAGTAGATAGTATTAGCGGATAGTTGCATTCATTGCGTACCCTTCACATATTGATATATTTTATTAAGTTTTGAGCGCATCTTTTTTTTTTTTTTCTTGTGATGTATACAAGAAGATTTTTTTATCACCATCCTAATTTATACAGGGTGTTCTACCCATGAATACGAACAACTTTCGATATGGGACCAACTCTGAAATCACGAAAAAAAAATCTGCTGTTTCCTACATTTTGGTCAAGTAGGTATTGAACTTTTGTATGAAACAGCAATTTTTTTTTTCGAAATTTCTGAGTTGGTCCCATAGTAAAAGTTTTTCATAATCATGGGAACACACTGTAAAAATTTGGATGGTGATTAAAAAATCTCCCTGAATGTATACCTAATAATTTCCAAATATATGGGTATTTGGAAATTATTAGGTATACATTCAGGGATATTTAATTTAATTTAATTCTGAACCCACAAAGGCTTCCTTTGATTCCGTAGCTACTCGGTGTACCCCGAAATATACGACCCCGACTTTCGTTGGGACTATACTCTTTTAATCATTTATGTACATATTTTTCGGAATATTCCGAGTTATTTCGGATTGTATTTGCGGAGTCAAAGTTTGAATCCGTAACTAGTCGAGCTAGCCAGAAAAATACACAAAAAAGAAAGGTAGGTAAGTACACTTTGAAATTATCAACGTTCTTGTGTTTTTTCATGTTGGTCGCCGGTAGGTATCCGAGTAACCAATAAATGCATCCACCCCTACAAATACTCTTCAACCTGTAACACTAACCCTGGCTTCGCTGTAGCCTCGTCGTGACTCCGGCCGGCAGTTCCGGTTCCGGCTGCGCCCGCGGTGGATTCCGCGCCGACCGCCTTTGCCGCGGCTTCCTTAACAACTGCTTGTAGTTCTCCGCCTTTTTGGATAGGTAGTAGAATCTGTTGGGGAGAGTAATAGGTAGTGTGACGTTGGCAGTGATTGTGTTGGCCTTGTTTGTTGTCGGCGGAGGGTCAGTGATGAATGTGCCGATATAATATTATAATAAGTTTATTTAAATTATTATTCTTTACAATGGTACACACGACGATATATCAAGATATACATTTTCAGTATAAGTCGATTTCTCATTATGCGAAAAGCTATTGTATAAGCGAGGTCGGCTAAAACTGGAAATGTACATATAGCTTGACAAGTCGTTGTGTGTAAAAATGTGGTGCGTGTGTGTGGCTATATTTTCATTTTACAAATGAATTAAAAAACTCTAGCTGAACTACGAAAAATGCCTGTATTCCGGCTATCAACGCCAATCCCTACAAATAATAGACATGATAGCCATCAAGCAGATGTTGAGGATCCTGTGAGAGTAGGTACAGACGCCAGCACATCAACCTACCCGAAACTCAAAATTTCCCAATCAACTTTGAACCTTATACTTTAACGATAAAGTTGAAAATCTATCAAAGAAATTTGACAGATTAGTAGGTTGATGTGCTCGCGTATGTACCCAAGATTTAGTAAATTCTTGATTTAAAAGAGTGTCTTTGGAATTTCTCGCCCATTCTTCTACAAAGAGATCTATGATTTGCAACTAGCTTCAACTTTCTAACTGAGACTCCTTGGCAATTCAAAAGTTCATGTAAATGGTTTAATTGAAATAAATGCTTTGAGTTTGAGATTAGCCTTTTATTAATGGTTGCATGAGAGTCGCTATTTTAATTGAACCTCTTCAATATTTGTTATAGCTGACATTTAAAAAGCATGTATTTCAAAATAACTATGATTCTTTTTCAATCTCAATAACCTCACATTCTCTTTTAGTGTTACTGCTGAAAGTTATCAATCAAGTCTGATAAGGTGTGGCCGTATTAAGGTAGATATAAAATATGCTTTATTCTTAGTTTTGCCCTTTCTATTAGTAAGCATTTGATCGCCGTGATCAAAGGACACAATAATGATTCTAAGTTCCAGTATACCTGCACTTTAGACGATCTTAAAAACATTACTGCTGCCGCGAATAACGTGGTCGCTTACTGGGCCCAAGATGTTTGTGGACACGAAAAGATGAAAAATGAAAATACATATTGGTTGTTTTATCTATAAATAGTGCATTAATCATTCGGCGGATTAACTTACTAAGTTAATAAAAATTCGTCACTGCTGTAATAATAGAGTTTCTCTATTTCTTGAATTTTTATGGTTTTTTCTCTATGCGTGTACTATATTTTTGTATTTTATATGTATTTTCTTTAATCAAACCTCACTCTTACTGACCAGCTATGACCCTGCGCTGCAAACAAACTCGGCACAGCCGATATATAAAGAGAAATAACGCACGCATACCTGACGCAGTCTCTTACGCTCTTCCGCGGGAGGAAGGACGCTATCTGACCGAAGTTTTTGGGGTGTTGGAGGTACTTCTCTCGGAACAGCTCCCGTTCTGCCTGGGACCATACGTTTCGGAGTTGCAGCTCTTTGTGTTCTGACTCCATGTCCATACATCGTCCTGTGGAGGCAAGAAACGTTAGTTTTTCTGCTGAATCCATCCAAAACTTGTTAGCGATAAGACCGCCCATGGTGTCACCCTATGAAATTTTTTTAAATTTACTTATGTCTATAATTTATATGGTGAACAGGACATATACGTAGATTAATTGGAAAATTGTTGCAAGACTTTATTATTATCTCAGATTCTGAATTCAAGGGTTGTGCTTGTTATGTTGTTTTAACCTTTCTTGATAGATACTGGCAACCATAACAAAAGTTTAGGGAAAACAAAGAAAAAAATTAGAATAGAGTCACAAGAAACATTGCAAAACGTGCTTATAACATGTGCTTTCTAACTTACGCAATGAAAATATGTTGCACGTTTTTCAAACGGGCTTCCTTTTGTAAAAGTTCACCCTCGCCACCGGCTCAGTTAGCCACGTTTAAGTTTATATTTTCTTTCAAATCGCAAATCGTACAAATTTACTAAAAGAGTGGGGCACGTGGCTAAATAATAACAGCCGCACGGGTCGATCAAAGGGTAAGCTATGATTGCCGAGGTTGGTCCGAGGATGACCATCCAATACACATAGAGACCTCTCTGTTTCTCGGAAAGCACGTTACACTGTTGGTCCCGGCTGTCTTTTCTAGACCTTTGGCAGTCGTTACGGGTAGTCCGAAGCCCGAGTCTAACCACGAGCCTTACTAAGGGGTATCGTATTAACTGGGTTGTGGAGGGTCAGATACGCAGTTGCCCCATGTAAAATACAGATATTCAGCTGCATCCAGTTAGACTGGAAGCCGACCCCAACATAGTTGGGAAAAGTCTCGGCAGATTATGACTAATTTACTAAAAAGTTCTGTAGAACTTTCTAGTAAATTACTTAGAGTAATTACAAATATTAATAATTAAACTATAACTTATCTTAACTATTAGTAAGTCAAATAAATATTAATTTCGTGCAGGTCAAGACCTGTAGCGCAAACACAAATTAGTCAGCCAAAAACAGGTTAATCTCACTGTTGGTGTCAATATAAATGGGCGTGGCGTCGCTGGGGTCCCTCAGTAGCGGCGGCACCACGGTCAGGGACCTCATCTTCTTGTCCTCGTGCTCTTGTTCGTGCAAGCCGTCGGCGATCTCTTCGAGTTCCGCCTCCGACTTCACGCGGGCTCCTAGTCTGTTGAACCGCTCTCGCTCTTCGCGTTGCTTTCGTAGTTCGGGGAAGACCTGGAAAAAGGAAATTGGTTTTAATGCCATTACTCTTTATAAGAACTCTTGGCAAAAGATTAGTAGGTGTTGGTCACCATTTTCCCTAATATCGTGTCACCATTTAAGTTTAGGCCGTGAAGTTATATTAATAGTGCTGGGGAGTTTGTTGCGCCACTTCTTTCCAGCGAAAGCACTAGGAAGTGGTGAAGAGTGTTTTGGGAGACTGTCATTATGTAATGTTGACGCTGAAAAAGTGATTCTCAGCCTAATTTGAATAAATGCTACAGTTGCAACTTAGTGTAATCATGAGATGATTGACCCCCGGGTGTCTTGGTGGCAATTTGTACTATTGTCGAAACTCGTGGCATTTCCTGTTCCCCTGTAGTTATTTCTGACGAACAATCTCAACAGTCAAAGTGAGTTTAGACAACAGATTTACTGATCCGGCTATTAAAGACCGGATATTAATATCATTCATTATCGTTTACCCTGTTTTCTTTTCATTGCGATCTTTTCATTTACATTACCAATAATAAAAATAGTACAGCCCGATTCAAAATTTCAGGCGACTCTGAAGTGCGCTACTGGCTGCGCAGTAGGTAAGTACCTCACCCCCACCCCCCACCACCCCCACTGACAGGTAAATTTGTTACTGCGCAGCGACTCGCCTCCGAGATGCCATAAAGTTTGAACCGTGTCGTGTTGGCCTCGTCTCTCATTCACGAGGTTGTTATTCCCGGTTCAAATCCAGGCAAGCAAAAAATTTGACTTTTTTAATTCATATGTACTTTCTGAGATTATCTTGGGTATTAATGACATCGGTTAAGGAAAAACATCGTGAGGAAACATGAATTTATAGGTTAATATAAGTCTGAAATCGCCAGCCCGTCTTGAGCAAGCGTGTCGTTCTCTGTATGAGAACATCTTCTTAAATCTATTATTATTATTATGTCTCTGACATACCTTTTCAAAGAACTCTCTATTCCGTGCGTCTTTCGCCTTCCTCTTCTGCCCCTGTTCTATCCTCTCCACTCTTCTCAACCACTCGGCGGCTCGTCTACTGTATGCTTCCGCTAACGCATCCTCGCGCTGAAAACAAGAAATCAAAGGTTATGAAAACTTCATATGGGTGGCGTAAAGGCGTTTTTATTTTAAACAATCATATTGCACCGACCCCAAGTAAATTGGAGCCAGAACAGAAATAATTAGTTTTTCACTTTATGGTTTTTAGGCAGTAAGTAATAATATTGACCGGACTGCTGTAAGGGTCTTCAGCCAGGCCTTTTGGGAACTAAATTAGGTTTGCATTTTAATTGAAATCTCTCCTCAGTAAGTCAGAACCTATTGGGCATTATCGACAATCTCAAATAGGACCAGCTGTCAGACTTCAGCCTTCCAACTACTTGACTGATCGACTTCCACAAATCCTTGACATCGTTTGACAACCGGACTAACGTTAATCCGACTGTACACGGAGAGCACGTCTCTAAGGGTGTGTACATACAGACTCGGGTTCCCGGTAGCGATCGGTGCGGGTAAAATATCCTTGTATTAACTTAAGCGCTCACACATAAAGATAAGGTAATACATTGCGACCGTTTCTTTCCGTAAATCAACCTTCAACACAATTTATGTAAGCACCCTTAGGCACAGGAGAACGTCGTATTAATGGTTATAATATCTATGGACTGACTGGAGCAAGTGCAGTGTAACTTTGCAGATCAATCGATTGGGGCAGAGTACTTCTACTTCTTATAATAATTTTGGTCATTCTAAAGTTAAAATATTATAAAATCATACCTTTTCCGCCTCAAGTTTGAGTTTCCGTATGTGTTCCGCTAACCGCTTCCGAAACGTTCGATGCCGCCTGATGTTCTCGTGGTAGACCTCCGTATCCTGCGGCTGGTTGTACAGCGGGTACAGGACGGGCGGACCCAGGTGCGACACTACTGCGTGTGCTGATGACGCCTGCTGGTACAAGGACTTATCATAAATAGTTCGATGAACTTGGTAAAACAAAGATACACTGCAGAATAAAAGGGTTGAACGAATCACGGATGCCTTTTAAAAACACAGGTTCTAAAATGCTGATCAACACAATTTGTTCTTTGACAGTTATCAAACTCATACTACGGTTTAAGACAATCATCTCAAAAAGAATACAATTCAATTATCGTGAGAAATACAAGTTAATCATAATTCTTGATACACGAACTTATAAAGAACGGTATAGGTACTCGTAAATAAACTAGTAAGTGGTAGATGCGCAAATATTTTTCTTACAATGTATTGTAACATTACATATCATTTCTTAATAGCAAGTCAATAGCAATTTTTACACATTGCTAATAATAGCAAGCTGACAACATTCTTAATTTGTTAATGTTTCAAAATGGTAATAGGTATAGTTTAGTGCCTAAATGTTTTTTTTTATGTAAGTATTTAAATAATTAATAATTTATTGTAGTAGAAGCAAATTAATAAATCAAAGAAATAATACTGACTTTATAGATAGGTGAATGATTTAAAATCGAGAGAAATCTTTCAAGATGGGTGCTCTAAGGTTTTTTTGTATGGAATAATGTGAATGATTCAATTAATTTAGTGTTTTCCCAACAATATTGAGATCGGCTGCCAGTTTAAATAAATGGAAGCAGTTGAATTTTACATGGAACGACTGCCTATCTGACCTTCACAACCCAGTAACTGGGTAACACGATACCCCTTGGCGTGCCAAGGGGTATGATGTTTGGGCTTCTGACTGCCCGTGATTAAATGTTCAGACAGCCAATCATAGCAGTAAACATGAGTTTGAGAGTCTTCTAGCTGATTGTTGTGTTGATAGGTTCCAGAAACTGGGCCCAAGTTTATTTTGAACAAAATTAAAAGGTACGGTGCTTCACCCTTTCGTTTCTGCGAATGTACTTATATGATACACTTGCTACAATACATTTAGAATAATAATAATGATACTAGACTGCAGAAATATATGAGAACCTAAGATTTGGAGCTTTAAAGCGCTGAAACTGCTGTAAACATGAACTTTCCATAATTCTATAACATATAACACATATGATATTATAAAAGTTGCTGTTCTACAATTACTAAAAATTTATACTAGGGGTTGTCATGGCATTGTATAGAAATTGCTAGAGCAGTTTTTCTAGAACTACTAATCTTTAGTTAAACATTTAAGCATGCAGCAGCGTCAATAGTAAGTATTTCAAGGTCAAGTTCATAACAGTTTTTCTAGGTGTATTTGCTAGGTTCACAGATATTTCTGCAGAGTACACAGATACATAAATAAGTATGAAAATATTTTATGGAATCGTACGAAAACTATACAACTAAACATGAATACATATACCTACATAAAACTAAATACCAGCATGCCTTATTTTAACCAAAATCTAACATTGAAAATCAATTTAGACTTGAAAAAATCTACCATATTTTTATATCCACCAAAAATGTAAATGGATAGTCTACAAGGATTAATATTCTGAGTACTTATAATAGTTTATAAAACAAATTATAAATACCATTTGCCGCTTATTATCCATGCTGATCTGGGAAGGAAAAAAAACATAAAATGTATCAGACTATTGGTCCCGTGCAAATCAATAATAAGAAACAGAATAAAAATAACATCAATATTATTATAAGTGTCACATAAATAAACAGGCACATAATTTATATTTTTTTGTCTATTTTTGCACTATTTTTATAAAATATAATAAATACTGTCATCAGAAATAATACCTATCCTAGCTATCCTATTCCTTAATAAAAATTAGTCACTACTTTAGTCCCTTTGCTGAAAAGGCGAGTCCCTTTCCAACCCCTATTTACCCCTACCAAATGTTATTAACCGTAGTTTTGTCAGAGCAAAATAATTTAGCATATTTCTAACCTATTCCTATTATCGGTAGCTGTGGTTGCCGTTGCCCATCTTAGTTACTTATTGCCTACAATTCTTGGTGTATATGTCACCGTATGATTGTGAAACTGTCGATATATTGTAAATTGTACCTATCATCTTGCTTACCTACATTACAAAGTATTCATTTTCGATGGTTTATAATCTATCCATGTCAAATTGTGAACGAACCTGCACTTACCGACACATTCATAAGCTGTCCGATTTATCACCCGTAAAATTGTGAACCGTCCCTAATTTGTCGGTCATGGCGGTAGCCAAATTGGTCCCAGTAACTAAGCCAGGGCACCCCGACCAACAATGACCCCGCGCGAGCCGAGCGAGCGAAGCGAGCTGTGCCGCGGTAGCTGCCGGTCAGCGCTACTTCCAAGTTGGTCGCAGTTACTTGGCTATATATTTTTAGCGCAAAGTGCGATCCATCTCAAGCAAGTTGATACCAGTTCACAATTTGTCAGTTTGCCATAGGCAGATTATAAACTATCGAAAAATAATGCATTCAATTATAAATGGTTTGTTTCAGTTAACAATTTTTCAATAGTTTAAAACTAAGATGTTGATAATATACGCTGACATATCTACTCCAATGTATTGCAGACAATTAAATAACAGGCAGTTAAACAGTAAGTACCTAAGTAAAACCCCAAGAAATCGAATCCTATATCCTTACAATATATCGTGTTCTCGACATTCACAGGTAAAAGCAACTGATACAGTATGTAGTTTTTACATCCCGGCGGCATGAGCATGGCATGAGGATAGCTATTTACAACAGGTCTATTAGTGAGTATTAATTAATCATTAGTTTTACGGAGTATTTAGCAGGTTTGATTAACTTTTCAGACTATTCTATGTTGATTGAAATAACATACGACTAACTAAAGCCAAGCTTCTTCTAGACTAGTTTTAGTTATAAGAAGGAACAGTTAAAATAGTATGTTTAATTTGCTCATTTCTTACATCGGACTTTTCACATTTTATTTGTGTGTGTCTAAAAGACAGTCAAGAGTCTGTGCTAAATAAATGTAGTATGTTTCTTTATATTTTTCTCTATTTGTAGGGACAATTTAAGATTTTGGATGTATAATAAACAAAAATAGTTTGTCAGTTAATTTAGTATAAGAAGTTTATCTAGTGTACTTATATTTATAACATAGTGAAAAAAACCTTTCTAGAGAATATTATATTATCCTTTCCCTACTAACCCCTACTGAACCCCTACCCTTCTAGCACCTTTCCTTATCCCAAAAAAAAGTCAAACGAACAGCAAAAAATATCCGCAAAACCACATATCTCTCCTACCATGTGTTGTTAGTCGATTATTATGGCGTCATTAATGATGTGTCGAGGTCATGGATAAATGAAATTCTCTCCTATACAGATATGATAATGGGCGTAACTACAATGATATGAACCTTTTTCCTGTTTTCTGCGTACACGCACTGCGCTAAGCTTCTGTGTCTCGGTACTGTCTCTTCTGGCTCTTCTGCCCGAGCAGGCTTTGAGGCAGTCTGTTCTAACTCTTCTTGCTTCTTCTTTAACTTTGATAGCGTTGACTCTGATAACGCCATTTCTCTGTCCACCTGTGGATGTGAAGGATAGTTAGATAAAGATCATCAGTAGCAGAATTCAATCTTACAAATGTAATTTAATTTATTGAGAATGAAAGGTTCGGAATCCAATGTAACTAGCACCCTTATTGCGTAACACACTATCACTCACAATCTGAATCATTTAGAAGGATATTGCTTATCCATTGCTTCAGATATTCGAAAAATTTGTCTGCTCAACAACGTAAATAACGCAATGAACGTTGTTGAACTGTCAATACGTAAGCCATTGCTACTATCCAAGTTCAAAGCCCTATCTTTATACGTGGAATAAAATTGACGTCTGACAGTTCTAGTGTTAAGAAAAGAACAAAAATTCAACATGTAGGCTCAGCTCAGGATAAGAATTTTCTAGGTATAAAAAGTTTGGTGTAATTCGCCCTTATTGTGTTACCCAATTACCCCTCTTATTTATTCTTTTTGCAGTCTGATGCTTTGAACTTTTAATTCATCATGTTAGGTTATGCATAGGTTACTAGTTTTTGCAAGAATGAGGATGATGTTTCACTATACTTGAAAGGAGTTGGAGAGGAGTTGGCAGTGGACTGCCAGTATTATGAATTGAGCTGATTAATCCTCGTACGTGGATCCACGCGAGATACGATGGCTTTTTAATTGTTTCTGTAATGGCATTTAACCGGAATTGGTGGTAGCCTTTCCAAATTCAGGCGATAGAGTGCTGCACCTGATCTCAATCATATGGAGAATTTGAGGACCACCATCACCAGTTGAAAGGATACCACTATCACCAGTTGAAACCAGTGAGACTGGAAACTGCCTCAACCCAACCAGACACTGACGAATTTCACTATTTTCCTGGGGGCCACTTCCCTTCAAGTCATTCTGGTATTTCTATAGTGTGTACATACCTTGGATATTTGTTGTAATAAGTCATCCTTAGTGGTTCTGAAGCTCTGGTCCTCCATCGTGGGTTCTGATGGTGGATTAGGAGATAGTACTTCAACTGTACTGTACTGGTTCACCGGCTCCTGGAAATTAACCACAAAGTAATGTTAAAGCAAGAGTACAATAAATTAACTGGTTTTATAAAAAAAAATCAATCCTATATATCAACCGCTTTGGTATGTAAAGGAATCTCAACTTTTAGAGGCTAAACGATGCAGGTGGCAAAAAGACGGCCACACGCCTTTTACCTCCCCTTGGGGTCGAAGCAAAATCTTGTTTTTTTTTATTCCATTCTCCTCTGTCAGGTAGGTATTAAAATCACTTTGTCTAACCGGGAATCGAACCCAGTACTCCATACTCAGCAGTCTGGATCGATACGAGAGACCTTTGAAAACTAAAGAATTAAGATACTGACCCTAGTATCAACCCTAAGCGGCTGATGATGTGGCAGCGGCGTCCGATCAGCTGTGAGCCTGATCTTCTTGAAAGGCGGAGGGTCTGCGGGGGGCGGGTGGTGCGCGGCGGGCGCGGGCGGGGGGAGGTAGGCTGCGCCAAGTAGCGACACGCGCCCCCCGCGGTACTCGCCCGCGCCCACCGCGCCCGCGCCCACTGCGCCCACGCCGCCGACCGAGCCGACCGCGCCACCACCGCGGACGTAGCTACTGTCCCTGGAAATGTACATGTGCTTGTTAGTACTGAGGAAGATGTGGTCAAAGTTGAGAGGCGACAAGAGATGGTGGGTTATTCAAAAGTTAAAGATGGGCCCGGAATGTTTGGAAGTAACTTCCACATTGACAAGTTCTCTTAAAGAGACACAGTCTTAAGTGTGTTGATGTCGGGTTACCGTCAAACCAGAAGTTGGCATATTCAAACGTGGGAACACAGTCTGCCGCAAGAGCAGAGACAAAGACTCATGGCCTAGCTAAAAGATTAATGCGTGAGCGTAAAGTTGGTAGTATTTTTTTCTTTAAGTAATCTGTATTATGAAGCTCCGTTCGCCTTCCGTCAACTGACAATACAGTATACTATTTCTAACACCTTTTTCTATCAAGATAGTACCTACATGTTATAAGTAACAAACGAACCAAATAATACTGATAAGAATACTTTCATACAGTTGGAATAATAATAACGACACAAAAAGCGGTTGCAGTAACAGCTGGCGTATACGCATTGTGTAAACCCGAAGGCTGGGAGGGCAGACGGCGCACTGCGCAAGGGGTGCGTGCAGACAAAGAACTGGACTACTAATCATTAGCTGAACCGTCCATTAAGTCGATTAGAAGCACGGAAATGGCCCGAGGCTAATGCCAGGGTGAGGATAGGAACTCTACAAACCTTTGTTTCTAATATAATTTCAATTAAAATGGTCAGTTGTGTGTGTGTGCTTTAAAAGTGCTATAATAGTTTTTCGAATTAAATAAGGTTTAGGTTTAGGAACTCTATGGTCATATAAATATTTTATGGAAATAATTTTATCCAGAACCAGCCCTATCCATGACAACACTGGTCATGAAGTCGATGAAGTCTAATAATTAAGAGTGAACAGGGCGTGCGATATGCTGGATGCTTCATACAAATGTATACCCCTTTTTTCTTTCTGAATAATGCCTCTAAAGCTATTTTTTATTTTTTCATAAAATCAAGGTTACTGTAAAAACGTCCGTAATTTTTTTATTAGTAAAGAAAATATGACACTAAAGTTTTTAACATGAAAAAAATATATAGGAACCTAGACATACTCTTTCTTAAAATGTCAATGTAAAAAATAATTGAAGCGGCTGTTTTCGAGGAGAAAAAAGGGGAATACGAAATATCGATCTCGTCAAAATTTTTGTGATAATTCGGTCTGAGCTGCAGCTGTCTCTATCACACATTATGGGGGCAGACTTGAGGTAAGGCGACGGCAATAGTTTCTTCAAATACCTATTTTTAATTCCTCGCAGGCCCCGTCCCCTCTTAAAACTACTATCAGATTTAGCTAGGAACTAAATGGATTAAGACAGGTAGGATGATCGCTGCATCAATTTATAATGTAAGTCTGGGTCCCGTTTTTCGCGTGTCTGCTTTGGTGTGGTAATAGGACCTCCTTGTTGCCTAAATGTCAACCGTCAACGACCTCATTACCAAATTGTTACACGCTTAGCTCAACAGATGGCAGACATAGCGACATTTTTAGAGTGCTTTTCAAAGTCAGTCATGATTATTGTGATTATTTAAGTGCATTTTTTATATTATTTACAACTATACTCACATATGTATAAACACCTATATTAGGCTAAATAATTTGTAATTCGTAGTTAGTCCTCTGCCATTACGCAGGGATAAAAAAATACGCAATTTTACCATTTCAGTACCTAACTGGAAGGTCTCTCACCGACCATAATACACCTGCATTCTAATTGCAATAATTATACAACTGTTCACTATTATCATTATTAGAGTACATTTTTGTAAATGTTATTTTATTTTCTATTTTGAGATTTTTTAACTTTTATTCAAGTACCTAGCGTTTGACACTGGTTGTCAATTTGACACTTTATTTTTAAACACAAGCAAAACAAAGGTCAATGATCGTATACAGCCTTGATAAAAACTAATTTTAAAAAATAGTTTTAAGTAGGTATACCTAAGTAGGTACATCATAATTTTTATTTTCACACCGAATATCATTCTGTGTTGAATCCAATCCAAACACAGTGTACTTAAAACAAAAAAATTAACACAAACATTCAGTGTTACACTTAAAAAAAAAGTGAGCCTAATAACTTTAAAACATGAAATATGAATGCTGATAAACTTTCACCAAACTAAATAAGAGGTGAAGTAATAAATATGGCGAGTTGTGAAAATAATGCGTACTGTTAGTAATCTGTGGCCGATCGCATGCCGCGACGAGAAGGTCAAGGTTGCGCGCGGGGCGGGGGGCTAACTGTAGCCGTGGCAGGGTCGCGACGGCGTCGCGCCGTTACAGAAATAAGTTCACTTGAGATTCATATTTTACATGTGACTTGTTTGGTCTTAGCATTAACACTATTTTCGTTTTTGTCTTTTATGAAGTCTGTACGACTGCATTTTGTTGAGTTCCAGAAATTGGTAACACCACCACACGTCATAAAACTAAGGTTGCCTAGTCTTTCAATTTTGTTTATCGCTGTTCTCAAGAAATATAATCTAACCGACACAAAAAAAATGGTTAATCAAGTTTTACACGTAGATATGAGACAAAAGACCATTGAACAAAAACCGCTACTTACATTTGAACCACAGAAATCTAAATGATAAGAATATTATTTAGATTTATGTGATTTGAACCGTATTTAAACATTGTGATTGAAAAATGAACTTATACTAGGTCATTGTTTTATCAGAAATCGGAATGAATCCAGAGCGATAAGGATTTTCCTTATGTTGCTCCCAATAGGTACCACTTGAGCTATACCTACTATACCGCTACAAATACCATTCATCAGCCTTAAATCGAATAGCTATAGGAAAACCACGCAGAGACCAAGACGCTATTGACGCTAATAAGAAATACCAGTCCATCGCCCACGAACAACAGTATAAAATCAAGAAACCTGTTTGTATAACTTAAATTCTTCAATAAAACTTTGCAATGTTGAACTTTTATACCAGACAGCCACGAAATCCTTGCGGAATTCCGCGGAACCCCATCTCATCCTGTGCCACAAAAAGTAAGCTAATGCTATAGAAGTATAGACATACAGGGAATGACGTAACCACGATGGCGATACGCGACAATACGGCCGCGTCTGTATTTAGCGCGCCACGTTGGCCCACCACGTGGTGGCCGGGCCGCGACGCGCGCTGAATAATAATAAAAAATAAACATTGAACCGAACGCGCCCGCCAACAGGGCTGCCAACATCACGAGAATGTCACGTATTTGCTTCGCATTTAAGTAGTTCGTAGAGACCGTAGACAGAGAATGTAGAGACTTGAGTATATAGTTCTTATGATTAGTGGATCTTCTATGCCTTGCTTTGTGATTTTTCTTTCCATTCTGCTTCAAACACTTCATCGTACGACATTTTGAGACAAAGTAAATGCCCGGGTCAAATACTGGGTTATCGCTTTGATTAAAAACCTTCCTAATTAATAGGTAGGTAAGTCGTACTTTGTAACGTAATGTACTTAACAGATAAGTAGCCTTTATCTTTTTCAGTTAGATCGTTAGGATTAACAAAAAAAAATCTGTAGATAAGCCAAAAATTTGCTGATACATAAGTACTATTGTAAGTACCAATTGTTTTGACATGACTAATGCAGGAAATAAAGCATTATGTTTCCAAATCATCCTACAGTAATTCAGCAATTTGTCTGAGAAATAATAACAGTTAAAGAATATTTTAACTGTCAGAGAAGATTACATGGCAACACACACACGGTCGTGGCCTGGCCACTCATGACCGTGCACCCACCGTAAAATGGCAATAAAATTAAACAGAAACAATAAATTTTATTAAAACACGTGCTTTACGACGACCACGGACGAAGGTGATTGAGCTCAACCATCGCGTGCGTGTTGTTATTTTTACAGTTTTGCGTACAAAAAACCGGCCAAGTACGTGTCGGACCACGCACAATGAAGGGTTCCGTAGTTGGAATGAATTTATCCCAAGAACAAACTTAACATTGTAGTTGAAAAACATGTTCTCCCATACATTCCAACTGAAAATTTAAGTTTGTACGCACAATATTGAGAGATTTACCATGTTGTTTCAAGACCATAGACTTCCTATTAATTTTCCTGTAATCTATAGGTATAGAACTATTTTCTGTATTTTTTTCAAAATTTTAGGCTCAGTAGTTTCGGAGATAAGGGGGGGGAATGGTAAATTTCCGTCTATTGTCTTGAATAACTTTAATACAATTTATTTTAAAATTATGAAAAAAAAATATTTGAGATCCTCACGATAAGCCCTTTCATTTGATATGTCACACGGTACAGATTGCGAATCTTTTTTTTTAAATTGTCTATTTACCCCTCAAAAATGACTCCCATTTTCAAAACTCATTTATTTACGTTACACGTCTGTGTTTGGGTCACAGGGATTCATATGTGTACCAAATTTCAACTTAATCGGTCCATAAGATTCGGAGCAAATTGGCTGTGACAGACGGACAGACAGACAGACAGACAGACAGACAGACACACGAGTGATCCTATAAGGGTTCCCTTTTTTCCTTTTGAGGTACGGAACCCTAAAAAAAAGAATAATTCACAGGAGGTGGACCGTGGAACTAATATGAGATTTCCCACGTTTTTTTTTCTGTTAAAAGTATTGGTAGCATTGATTCAGTTCTTGATTATTTTATTGCCTGGATAATTAAGTTATCAACAATCATGTTTTTATTCAAAACAAATTCAAAGATGCTATGTATTTAATATTGATTGACAAAAACAAAACTAACTGCTGCAGTTCTTAGCGACGATGAAAGGAGGTTTTGTGTTATTGATCCAAATGGACCTGCAGCATTATCTCAAAGAGCTAAGGACAAGCACAGACTGAATTTTGGTTAAATAAAGAAATCTGTACAAAAAAACTAATCTGAGATCGTCTCCAATATTGCGAACTAATATCTCTTCATTTATTTCAAGAAGTGAGCAATGCAGGTGGTATTCTAAAAATAAAGCCGAGTAAATTGCATGTGAATGATATTATTTGTCGGTCGTCGGGCTATTTCTAACACCTTTCATAATATCAGACCGGTTGGACCAGGTCCAGATGTTTGTTTTCAATAAGAATGCACGAGGTCTGCTTGTTAACAATAATTTTTTGACTGCTATAGAAAACCCAGAAACGGATTGTGACATTAGGGATGGAATGAATAGAAGTAGAACAACGGAGTGTATAGAATACTAAAAGATCTTTAGAATATTTTAGATTCGTACTTTTGCTTTGTAACAAACTTTTGCTTGGAAAAGAAATACTTAGACGCGTGACGCTTTTATAGTATTTGTTTGGTTGTTATTATCCAACCATCAACGTAAACTTGAAAAATTCACCCTAAATTTTCCAAGTTTGCGTTGATGGCCAAATCTGAAACTACATATTTATAAGAAATAGCGGATAGACTTGTTTGAGACCTTTATGTGCAATTTTTTTACAATTTCGGATTTGGCTATTCACGGACACTTGGAAAATTCACTCTGATAGAATTCAGTGGTCTCGTAAAGGCGAAATAGGTAATGTAACAAAATCATCAAGTTCAAATATTATCATAGCTCTATTCACTGGTACATTTTTAAGCATATAATTCAAAAATTTATAAACAAGAAGTGGGTTTTTACTTCTTACAAAAAAAATACATGGAAATGAAGAGGATAACGCAGAAACTGAGAAATACATTTATGTTAGACTTAATCCGATTATTACAAAACCTAGATTTATTACAAATAAAACAATTATTCTTGTTCGCACGGTGAAATCTGAATCCGTTTTCTTGTTTCAAAGTTTATTGAACCTCATTATAATGGTGTTTCAGTTTATTTTTGCTTGTAGGTTTGTGAAGAAATCTCAATTATTAAAAGAGTATGTATTGTGCAAAAACATTGTAATCGCTTCCCATGGCGGGTATTGTGATATTGTCGGTCGTTGGTAGACGGGCATTACATCTCCAAATGAACCTCAGGGTTGCACGAAACCAGACTGACTGGGTTGACTTTACCAGTTATTCATAAATCACTAAATACGTGTAGCGCTAAATTCAACACATGATTCTAGATGGGTCGGGGTATAGTATACATTTTCCACGCACACAACACACACACTCTTACCTGCAAACTTACATCGGACTTTACACTTTTTATTAGAGCTTTATTTTTTGTTTTTATCTGATGTAAGTATATATCTGGTGTATTGTGTATCTTTTAGTCTGTGCTAAATAAATGTATATTCTTTCTTTCTTTTAGGCGGTTATAAAAAAAATAGGCCCCCAGAATCATGTACTGAATCGTCTGAATCCATGGTTACAGTTTACAATTTGCGCATCGAAATCCCTGGCACCCTAACCCTGTGTAGCATTAGCATATAAGTAAAGTTAACTTCAACCTGAAAGGATGACTGAAAGAATCAAGAATGCGTCGAGTAAACAATGATGCTACGTCATCATCAGCAACAAAGATTATTGGGAATACAATACAGACACTAATATTAGAAAGGCGAAAGTTTGTGAGTGAGTTTGTATGTTTGTTACTTCTTCACGCAAAAAAAGGCTGAACGGGTTTGGATGAAATTTGACACACAGATAGTTTATAACCAGGATTAACACATAGGATACTTTTAATCCCGATATTTCCACGGGATCAAAACTTATGCGGGTGAAACCGCGGGGCGCTGCTAGTAATATTATAAATGAAAGTCCTTTTCCGTCTCTGCCTGTGTTAACGTGTTGTTCTTCTAAACTAGGCAACGAATTAAGATGCGGTTTTTACTAACACTTAAGAGTATTTATTCCGAAAATATTATGAGCATAATAATAATAATATTTAACTTACTTACATATATAAAGAAAACTCAATGCTTTGTCAATTTGTAAAAACCGTACCAAGCTAGCGGGTCGGTAGCGGCCAAGTGCGAGTTGGACTCGCACACGAAGGTTTCCGCCGTACAATATTTAACACTACATGTAACACGGCAAAAAAATCACGTTTGTTGTATGGGAGCCCCCCTTAAATATTTATTTTATTCTGTTTTTGTTGTTATAGCGGCAACAGAAATACACATTCTGTGAAAATTTGAACTGTCTAGTTATCACGGTTCATGAGATACAGCCTGGTGACAGACGGACAGTGGAGTCTTAGTAATAGGGTCCCGTTTTTACCCTTTGGGTACGGAAACCTAAAAAAGAGCGCTAATTATATGGCAATAACATAAAATTTATAACTACATAAGTATAACCACCATCCTTAGTTCAAGGTCTCTCCATATTAAGATCACAGATGTTACATAATAAAAAAATAAAACATTCTTGATCTAAAAAGTTTGTTGAATTTTAACGATTCGTATAATAATTACTTACATGAAAATTTAATTTTGCGAAACGCTGAACATAAATTAGGTCTGACGAAGACGTAATGCTTAAAAAATAGACGGCAGAAAAAAATATGTAACGCGAAAAAACATGGCTGGTGTTTTTAGGGTTCCGTACCTCAAAAGGAAAAAACGGAACCCTTATAGGATCACTCGTGTGTCTGTCTGTCTGTCTGTCTGTCTGTCTGTCTGTCTGTCTGTCTGTCTGTCTGTCCGTCTGTCACAGCCAATTTGCTCCGAATCTTATGGACCGATTAAGTTGAAATTTGGTACACATATGAATCTATGTGACCCAAACACAGACGTGTAACGTAAATAAATGAGTTTTGAAAATGGGAGTCATTTTTGAGAGGTAAATAGACAATTTAAAAAAAAAAGATTCGCAATCTGTACCGTGTGACATATCAAATGAAAGGGCTTATCGTGAGGATCTCAAATATTTTTTTTTCATAATTTTAAAATAAATTGTATTAAAGTTATTTAAGACAATAGACAGAAATTTACCATTCCCCCCCCTTATCTCCGAAACTACTGAGCCTAAAATTTAAAAAAAAATACAGAAAATAGTTCTATACCTATAGATTACAGGAAAATTAATAAGAAGTCTATGATCTTGAAACAACATGGTAAATCTCTCAATATTGTGCGTACAAACTTACATTTTCAGTTGGAATGTATGGGAGAACATGTTTTTCAACTACAATGTTAAGTTTGTTCTTGGGATAAATTCGTTCCAACTACGGAACCCTTCATTGTGCGTGGTCCGACACGTACTTGGCCGGTTTTTTTTAAATTACAGCGGCGCACGCCCGCAGCATCGAGGGTGTTCATAATTTTAACAAAATATTTTCCAAGGATTTTGTTACTGGGCAACCCTAGGTAGCACAATGGTGTTGTTTCCTTATCTCGGCGCAATGTCGGTTCACATTGTTTTGCCTGTAATCTGAGTACACCACGACAGTTTAACTGAAAACGCAAGAAAACTTAGGCAGCAAATGACATAATCAACGGAAGGCACTGTTATAATTCTAGGCTTCTTGACAGACGCTTAGTGCTAGCTCTAATTACTCTATCAGCTTTATGAAGTCTATGAAAACCTTGAACGTATTTAGATCCTCGTTGAAAACATATTCAGGCAAACGTGAAGCGTAAAAGACGAATAAACCAGTAATAAAGACAGCTTGAGTCTGGATTAGTGCCCGCTTGACGGCAATTACATGGGACTAGCGAAATGTGGGTGTAAATCGTTTACTTCAACATTCAACGGAATAACTTGGAATGAGAAAGTTGGTTAAGAAACATATTAAAACAGAAGAAGAACTAGCAGGGGATCGAGGAGGGGGGAGGGGTGGGGGGGTTAGGGGATGAATCAAAATTACAATATGAGCTCAACTGTCACTAATATATAATATAACTAGCTGCGCCCCGCGGTTTCACCCGCGTAAGTTTTCCCTTAACACTTAGGGGGATGAAAAATAGATGTTGGCCGATTCTCATAGATACCGGATAAGCACAAAAAATTTCATCAAAATCGGTCAAGCCGTTTCGGAGGGCTGGAGTATGGCAACGAAAACTGTGACACGAGAATTTTATATATTAGATATCCTTGGACATTTCACACAACACCATTTAGTCCCAAGCTAAGCAACCTAATGCTTGTGTTATGGTAACGAGATGGCTGATAAACTACTTATATACATTTTTTTTTTTTGTAAATACATACATATTATAGATAAACACCCAGACCCGGAACAAATACTTTTTGTAGGTCGTACAAATATTTGTTCCGTGCGGGAATCGAACCCGCGACATGCTGCGCAGCAGTCAATCGCTCAACCACTGCGCCAACCGTGTCGTCAAATATATATAAAAATAATATCAGACACAATTACTTTTTCTATTGTTACCGATCTTTAGGAGATTTGGCGACATCGGAGCGGGTATAGAGGTATCGTTGGTCGCAAACTAGACACAGCCTGTATCTTGAGCACCATCTTGGGTGCACCTCTGCATAACTTCGGAAAATACAGCCGTACGTTTTGTTATGTAAATACACCTATTAGTGTGACAAGTAATAAGTGTTAGTACATTGTTACGTGACCTATGTTTTTTTGCATACTAACCAAACTATAGAAAATCTCACTAAAACTGCAAATAAACGTCTAAATAAATTTCAACGTTGTTTTCCTTATTTCTAAGGAACCAGTAACTCTACTCCGAGTGCATTTCTTTCTGTAGACAACACGAAGCAATTACTTGAACTCTGTCCGTCCAGTAATTTAGATTTTACTGCGTCTAACGTGGCACTAGAAAAGACAATCATTCAAGTTTAGTGCTTTTCGTAATGAAAACTTACTACAGTTACGCAAAGAACGGAAATTCTAACAAATACAGTAATGAGAAAGTACAGACAGCTGCAATAATTAAGTACTTCCCGTATAAAATACCTTAGAGTGAGAATGGGGTATCCAATTAATACAGCTGTTCGTATAAAGTGTGTTTTTTATTAAATGCGTATATTTGACACACAATAACTCGTTATCGGTCGTTGTTTATCAGAAAAGCCTAGTTTTGGAGTTCCTCGTACACAAATTGGCAGATAAGTTTATCAGAAATTCAAGTCATTGCATTGATTTGAAACCGTATCAAGCTGCATACGCGTATTTTTCTACTTTAAATAGGAACATAAATTCCCGTTCCTTTCTACCTCTCTCACATCCATACGGTCCCTTACCTCTCCAAACAGGACCTGTACCTCTGACCCCTCTCCTGTAAGTTAGATTCAATGCTTCCCATGCTCGCTTGCAGATAATGGTTATGAATGACAACAAGGACGTTTGGTATTCGCAGAGGGACCGCACGTGATGCCGCCTCCACCAGTCAGACGTGACCAGACCATTAATATCTCCGTAGATACGAAAACTTTGTGAGGATTCTAGTCACTATTCAGTGGTGAAGCAGATAGTTTTGCTCAAGTATTTGAGTTCATTTTTAACCGACTTCTAAAAAAAGGAGGAGGTTCTCAATTCGAACGTTTGTATTTTTTTTTTTATTAATGTTTGTTCGCGCCTAACTCCGTCGCTTGCCAACCGATTTGAAAAATGCTTTTTTTGTTGGAAAGGGTATACTTCCCAAATGGTCCCATGAATTTTATCGAAATTGGAAAAGCGGTTTTTGAAAAATCAACAAAAATCTAAAAATGTCAAAGCAATATTTTGTAAACGGTGATGAGCAGTTGACATTAGGCTATTGTAACTTAGATAAATTACAAACTCCCCCACTATAAAGTGAAAAATAAGAACGAAAACGAAAGTGAAAAAGTTATTTATCACTTTGTACTGTTTTTTTTGTAAAAAAGTTTTTTTTATTTTTGCAGAAAGATTAGAGCTGACTAATGAATAACATAACAATAAGACAGAATTGACCCAGGAGACGCAATACTTGGCAGTAGTTGGGAAGAAGAAATAGAATGAAGAGGACTACTGATTCAAGAATTGACAAAGCTTAGGTATGCTAAGCAGGCAGGCAAGCTTAAGTAGGTTAATATAAGCTCTAATAGGTATAAATGTAACGACGAAGATACAGGTACAACTTATAATACAATAGTAAATAGCACAGTTACTATAGAAGTCGTAGCACGTGCCACGTAGACCGTATGGCCCATGACCAGCAACTGAATAATAGAACTCTTTCCATTGACTTATATATGACTACTCTTTCTATGTTGCATGTCGGCTGTCACGTTCACCAACCAACCATGGTACACATGACGAAGCAAAGAACCCGTTTTAGAGCACAAAGGAAAATACTTTTTCCTCCCATAAAACAATATATGTTACGTATAGTTTAAAAGCTTATCATACTTTTGGTATTCTCAAAATAATTCCACATTTTATGACCGCTTTTAAAGACGGGTCGAAGGACAAACAGGTCCTTTGTAAAGGCCCTTCCCAAAATTTTGTATGTTAATGAATCGCACCTACTGGGGTTATCTCCGAATACATTACGGCCGCGCAGGTACTCTCAAGAACCCCCTATTATTTTGCAAATCACTATATTCAAAACATGCTGCTCTGAATTCAAGGAGCAAAGAATGCTGCAATGAAGCAGACTGAGAAATAACGACCTCCTTTATTCACCTTTTCAAAAGACACGAATTGAATGAGAAATTTTTATTAAAGTTTCTCAACTGTAGGTCACGTCGGAAAAAAAAAACAAAAACTATGAGAATATATATCAAAAAAGGTGAAATCGTGTACACGAATATAAAGTGCGTAAGTATAGTAAATTGTACTTTAATTGCAGAGACACGTGAAGAAGTCTAAAAGTAATAATAGGACCGACCTCCGAAGGTAAAACAGAAGACGGTTCTATCAATTCAAATGATGCTAATAAGTTGAACGCTCTAACAATTTAGAGCGCTCACAAGTTGTTAATAGTCAAGAAAATTTAAGAGTTAACAACCCGTTTACGAATACTGTTAAAAGTGTTGTTAAAGTTGTCTTCGTCGTTTTTAGAATTAATTACGTCAAGAAACCTGTCACGGTTTACGATCTGTGATCTTTTTAAAGGCAGTTTTGGTTTGAGATAAATCACTATTTACGTATATCAATTTATCAAGGTTATATTAAACTATTCTAGTTTGTATTTTTATCTTTGGACCAAAGTCTGTTGTTGTTGTCGTCAATTTTACACAAGTAATCCCTAAATGCGCCCTTGCTCATAATGCGCTCATCAATCAGCCTGCTAAGCTTAAATTAGAGGAGTATCTCCCTAGGATCGTTAGTTTGTTGTCGGGGAGGTCAATGTCCAGTAGAGAATCACGCATCGTTGGCTAAATGTAATGGTGAGTGAGCAAAAATCGACCGATTCACCCAAAATATTATGAGTCTAAAGGTGTAAACCGTTGGTCGTTTTAGGTGGGTTTCGGGTTCAGAAGTTTGTTCTAAATGTTTCTTAGGGTCATTAGTAGCAGGTGGCTGTCTGCCGGATTTAGAAATTAGAATATACCAACTGAGCAACGGTAATTAAGGGCGTCCTATATTTGGGGCATCACAGCCTTGGCTCTTGGCTTTAGGGTCGCTATTACTGGGACAGTTGGGAATCTTGCAGGTTGAGGTGGAATAGTTAGGTTAGGTTAGGTTTATGTCTTGGCCTCAGACCCTAAACAATGCAATCGCTTTCAAAGCGTTTCATAATTCTAAAGCTTAAGCTTTTCGGTAGCTTATATCAGTCCCATGCATTTTTTACTTTTTCATCACTGTTATCGCTGTCACTTTGTCTAGGGACTCAGGGCAGTCAGGGCCAAACTCCTGCAAAGAACGCATCGCGTCTCTTCAAATAGCAAGTTTAAAACCTCAACCAACCTGTATGATAATGCCGCTGATCCATATCCTGGCTGGTGCAGCCGCAGCTGTGCTGGTGGGTAGGGCTGTGGGGCGTAGGGAGCCGCGGGCGGCGGCCGGGGCTGCGGCGGCGCCACCACGCCCCCCGCCGCCGGCTTACCGCCGTACGCCAGCGCGCCGCCGCCGTGCCCGTGATCCGTCTGCCCGGGCCTGGAGCAAAAGAAACAGAAAGGTAAGTAAGGGTATAAAAGAAGACAGTCAAATACAAGATCAAAGGAAAGGCCTCGGATGATTCAGGGATGCTGTTGACAATTGGGCTTACAGAGTGTGAGGACAGAATAAACGTTCATTGAGCGGTGTACCTTGAGCGCTAATAAACTTGGTGACTGGCTAAGGCCAATCAGTAATTTTGTCACTACAGCATCTAAGTTTGCTGATCAGCTTTGCTTTACAGCGCCAGCTATGCCAATGCCAACACGACAGAAGATAATTGAAACTACAACGTGTGGTGTAAAGAGTGATGAACCTCTGTTGAAATCGTGTTTGGCGTACACTAGTTCTCGACTAGCATTTTACGTGAGTTCACGTGACGGTTGATAGAATGAGTAATGCAGAGATAGGGTGCCAACTACTAACCGAATAAAAGACAAATGCAGTCAAACTTGTCTTGTTAAATTTAAAAATAAATTGTCAGTCATCAAATACAGCAGTTTTGTCTACCGTTCCGTTTTTTGTGTTCACACATTGACCATAGAAAAAGTATAAAAGAAAACATTGAAAGCATTGTAACCACAGCGTTTTGTCAAGACATCGAAGACTTTCCCTTTTCAGCTTCATACATTTCACTCTCAAGTAACGAAAAAAGTAGTACGTAAAACCAAAAAAATAGTAAATGAGTTAAAGACTTATATCATAAAATACAGACTTATATGTATGCAAATAATCAAAGATATATAAACAACATACCGTTATGTACGCAATAATAATAAATAATATGACCGATAGGTATCCGTTCGCAAATCACTATGACTGGTCACTCACCCTTCCACGGGATGGCGTCGGTAACACCGGAAATCCATAAAAAACGGCTGATTAATAGTATATTTAAAGTTGGTTAAGTTTATGTGGAGTTGCGTAACGGGTGATTACCCGAATGTGCAGTAAGTACCTGCCTAGCACGAGAAATGAGAATCCACGATAGTCAATTTTCGTGAAACTCCTTACTGTAAGTACATGCTATCAATCCCCATACATTTGTCAAGAAAGCCATGTGGGTCCTTAATTGTACATAGTTCCAGATGTGAGCATATGGCGCAGTTACCCATACCATTATCAATGAAGACATGATAAAAAGTAACAGCTACAGTCTTACTACTTTGCTAGATGTTTATGCAAGGAGCTTCTTACATCCCAGGGATATTGTAAAAGAAAGATGATGAAAATATTGTCTCATCATTCATTGTAATGGTGTACAGCGCTACATTTCTGCTGATGTTACGATGACAATCGCACGGCGTAACCCACACTCATTGGACAATGCTGCGAGCTACCTAGTCAGTTTACTCCAATAAATGTTTATGTAGTGACTATAGCAGTGGTAGTGCACGACAAATTGATGTCATTTGTTAGAGAGGAAGCCTTCCAGCCGCATTCGAAGAGACAACCCGACTCGGGACGGTCGAGTAGTCGGTTTGTCTCTTTGAAAGATAATACTCTTGTGTAGGAATAACTTCCAATAAAATGTGGAAGAAAGAAGGAAAGTCATATGATCTTCGATTATTGATCGAAGCATATGATGAAAAAGATAGAGGGTCATGTCGTGAGACTATAATAAGAGAAATCGAAGACCAAAAAATCGATGGATTTATTGTGTGGAAGAAGATATTGCGAGAATGAGGGTGAAAACTGAGATGATGGCTGATAGAAAGGTGTGGACGAAGAAGAAGAACAAGAAGCGTTGACGCCAAATAGATTGGGAAAAATATAGTAGGATGACGTTGATATAACCCACAAAGAAGTGGGCAGCGGGATTGTCCGAAAGGGTTACCGCTGCCCCGGAACATAAAGGGCTAAGGAAGGAACACGGATGGGTTTTAGTCAGTAAGAGTCTGACACTCCCTTCCGCTCCACCCAGAGCGGGAGGGGTCATTGGATGATTTCCCATCCTTAAAAAAAAAAAAAAAAAAAAACCCACAAAGAAGTGTATGGAAGAAGAAGACATCCGCACAAGAAATAGACAGGAGAGAAAGTAGGATGATAAGATTTGAGATTGAAGATGATGAGATGACATTGAGATAAACCACAGAGAGGTGTATTTATGAAAAAATCAGGAGGAAATAGGAGATTGAGATTGTCACATAGATTGTGTGCAAGATGATTCGAAAAGAAGAATACTGAGATACAGACTGATAAAAGTGAATGGAAGAAGACCTGGTACGAAGCGCCCCCACATAAATTGGGATAACGACAGTAGGATGACTTGAAATAACAAACAGAGACGTGTATGGAAGCAAGTAGACTGAAGAATGATAAGATTGAGATTATCACTTGTATTGTGTGCAAGATAACTGGTTCGAAAAAAAGGGTACTGAGATGCAGACTGATAGAGACGAATGGATGAAGTAGAAGACCTGTTGCGTGGCGCTCCAAATAAATTGGGATAAAGACATTAGGATGACGTTGAGCTAACCCACGGAGAAGTGTATGGAAGAAGACATGCACACATGAAGAAGACAGAGAAGAAAGTAGGATGACAAGATTGAGATTGTTACTTAGGTTGTGTGCAAGTTAATTGGTTTAAAAAAAGGGATACTGAGATGCACACTGATAGAGATGAATGGAAGAAGACCTATTGCGAGGCGCGGCAAATAAATTGGAAGAAAGGTAGGACGACGTTGAGATAACCCAAAAGCAGGTGTAAAAGTAGGGAATGAAGTAGGCTTGACGTTGACAAGATTGAGATTGTGTGCGTAAGGAGAATTCCTGAGATGAAGACTGATAGAGATGAAGGCAAGAAGACGACATTAAGCGACGATCCCAAATATAAGTATACAGATCCATGTGTAAAGACAGTAGGATGACGAGATCCTCTAGAGCCAGCAAAAGGAGTTAATTTTACAAAGAAGTTAACACCATAGGTGTTTATAATTTTGTCACAATACTGCAGTAACATTGTGTTGCTTCATGCACACAAAGGTGTACTGTTTCGCTAACAATGGCAATATGTGTCACTGCCATTCAAAATTTATGTGAAGAGATAGGCGGGTTGCGAATGTTAGATATTATGTGGATTTAACATATTTGCCGTTAGTAAATACATACCTACTACAGTTTCGTTAAGTGGTATATCTGTATATATAATAGCATATCATAACCAGCTATATACTGTTCCCACTGCTGGAATACATACCTCCATTCTGTGAGAGGGAGTGGCCATAAACCACCACGCGGGCCCAGTGCGGGTTGATATCTGTTTATAATGCGATGGTATTCTGAGAATGAAGAAACGTATGTGACAAAAAGAGTGATGAATATAAATGTTGATGGATGGGTGGAAGGCCAAGAAAAGATGGATGGATTGTGTTTTGTGAAGAATGATATGAAAGAGAAGGGAGTGAGTGATAGCGTGACGGTTGACAGGGGAGAATGGAAGAAGCTACAAGATAATATGTTCTTGAGAGTGTTACACAGGACTGCTCTCTGAGAAGAAAATTGCGAAATCGCAGGCAATAGCTAATTCAATTATAAGAGACGGCTTAACTGACAATCGTAAAAGAACACTGTTTCAAGATATAAGAGTCAATAAAACAAGTTATGTTAATCCAATAAACACGGAAATTCCTAATTAACCTATTTGTTTTTACGGGTAACTGAGCCCGTAAAAGTCCATTTCATTTTGATTAAGTAATACTTACTGGCTAAAACAGTTCTCACGCCTCTAAAAATAAATAGCAGGAGTGTTATTTGTACCACGAAATGCGTCGAAAATAGCCCCTGCTACGTGTACAATTAATTTAACAGTACAAGCAATGATTAGCATAAGAATAACATCACACCGACACATATTGCGTTGTTCCGTCAATTTATTGTCTTTGGAAGTAATTTTTTTCTTTCGTAGTTTTCGTAGATCTTTGACAGTAGTTACGGGTAAACAGATCAGAAGCCCAAACAGTATCACAACCAGTCTCACCAAGGGGTATCGTGTTACCCAGTAACTGGGTTGTAGAGGCAGTGGTTTAATGTAAAATACTGGTATTCAGCTGCATCCGGTTAGACTGGAAGCCGACCCCAACATTGGTAGGAAAAGCTAGGAAGATTGATAAGAAGTATTTTTTTTTATATTATCATCCTTTTGTCCATTTCATCCATGTCACCAATGGCGGCCTGTTGTAAGTGTTGTAACTTTGTAAGTTATAACGATTGTATAGAGTGTTTGGAAAACCGAATTCTATGCTATAGGAATATAGGATAGCCCAGAATGTTGTTGTATAGTCTTCGGGGTAGTAAAGGGGTATAATAAAATAAAAGGGGATTTCGGAAAGGTCTTAGTTGCAAAGTTTTCAGAAGGCATTAGTGGTGATCGCCAATTCGCGACGTAGTAACGTCAAATCAATCTGCTAGTATTTTCCCAACAGCAATCAAAAAGCACATTGATGGTATTGAAAACTAATGTCAGTATTAAACGTTTATTTCATACTAGCTGTGCCCGCGACTTCGTTCGCGTGGATGTCGGAAAAAAATAGGTGATGTGTCGCTTAGGAAAAGTGTAATTGCCACTCCTTCATTGAAAAGGAAGAATCATCAGATCTTGCCTGGTAACGCTTTCCTTACCTAGGGTTCGCTACCACGGCCCTTTCGACTGCAATCACTGCCTCTTCATGGTTCATAATGACAATGCGACGAAGTGTCACTTTGATTTTTGAGAATAAATTAAAATAAAAGCGCCTGCTCGAGGCTGATTATTTAACCAAACAGCCATAATTGTGTCCATTTTATTTTGCGTCTGTCTTAGAATACCAACTTGTAAAATCATATCACCATTTTATCTAAAGTATATCTGAGATTAGTAGGTCCAAGTTTGAAGTTAGTTTTTCTAAGTCTTGGTTTCTTCTCTGTGGTAAATTTAGAATTTCTTAACTTGGTATTGAAGATATCATATATACCTACCAATATTATGCCTTATAAAGCATCGAGATATCTAGATGATAAAAGGAAGAATACATTAATGGTAAGAGCTTCTACATAAAGTTGCCCGTGTAAAAAGCAACCCATTAAACTTTGGTTATATTTGACACCGGCCGTCATTTAAACTACGAAGATGAAACCCATGAAAACTTTAGACATGATTTTGATTTAGACCTTATACTGCCGAAAACCAGAAAAAAAATTGCAAAGATAATTACAAAAAAATATAACCGACTTCCATAAAAAACCCTACAAAGTGCAAAATAACCTTAGTTTGGGAAGACGTTGCACGTTGGCAAGAAATTACAGACTTCTGAAACCAAAGGTCTATTGCACTTTGAAGTGTGTTTTTAAGTCGGTTGTATTTTATTTTATTTCACACAAAGTCGTGTAAGTTTATATTGAAAACCATGAAAACGACACACATGATAAAAAAAGAAAAAGAAAATTGCAGCCGCCATCTTCGATTTTCATTTTGACGTCACAATCGGCTTCAGCACTCTCGAAAACCATGAAAACGACACACACTACGAATTTTTTGATTTGCAGCCGCCATCTTGGACTTTCATTTTAACCAGTACTGAAACGGTTTACCAACAGTCGATTAGTTAATGAACCGTTGGTCAACACCATTAACTTTTCATCCAAAGGACTTGTGACCCACGAACGTTTCCCCAACAGAACTCTACGTCAGTGAATGCTTAACCAACAGAATGTTTTGACCAATAACTTTTCACCCAAAGAACATTTGACCCATGTCAAATAGAACTAAGGATGGCGAGGAAGGCAAGGGCGAGCGAAGCGAGCTCGGGACTTGGGGCACCCCGACTCGGACAGGTAGGGTTCGGAGGGATGATGGCGGCTCAAGTGAGCGAGCAAAGCGAGCGAAGGGCACCCCGAGGTTAGGCTTGGTTAGGTTACTTTATACCCTTTTCACAGAAATAAAGGACTACGTCTTATTATTATTTTACTTTCACCTTTCCCGGCGTCTGTTGGCCTTGTTCTTTGGGTGAAAAGTTATTGGTCAAAACATTCTGTGGGTAAAGCATTCACTGACGTAGATTTATGTTGGCAAAACGTTCGTGGGTGAAAAGTCCTTTGGAAAAAAGTTAATGGTTTAAAGATAATGTTCACCAACGGTTCATGGGCCAATCGACGGTGGGTAAGCCGTTACAGTTTCATTTTAACCTCACTATTGGTTTCAGCACTCTCAAAAACCAATAAAACGAAACCCATAAAAAAAATGCAACCTCCGTCTTGGATTTTCGTTTTGACCTGCCTATCGGCTTCAGCACCTTTGAAATCTATGAAAACGACATCCATGACAAAAAATCAAAACAAAATTGCAGCCGCCATCTTGGATTTTCATTTTGACCTGACTATCGGCTTCAGCACCCTCGAAAACTATCAAAACGACACCCATGACAAAACATTTCAAAAAAAAGGTGCCGCCATCTTGGGTTGTCATTTTGACCTGACTATCGACTTCAGCACCCTCAAAAACCATGAAAACGACAAACATGATAAAAAAAATTGCAGCCACCATCTTGGATTTTCATTTTGACCTGACTCTCGACTTCAGCACCCTCGAAAACCATGAAAACGACACCCATGACGAAAAAGTTAAAAATTTAGGCAACCGCCATCTTTGATTTTCTTTTTGATCTCACTTACCGGGGTCAGGATCCTCGGAAACCATGAAAAATAGCTCTCTCTCTCTCTGTGTGTGTGTGTCTCTATCTACCTATTACTTTGAAAAATGAGGCATAACGCTTTTTCGTTATTTGACGATGTCTCCCTTGGAACTCCTACCGCAAGCTCCATATAAGAACTTCGTTAAAAAACGCTCTGCGTTACTCAACTTTCTATATCAATAATTATCTAACTTCTTTATCGCTCACAACACCACATTAATTATTATCTTACATTATCCTCACTTTTTGTTTAAAATTATTTTAGCGCCACAGGCGCCACTAAATAAACCATCAATGGAAAGCGATTTTGTTTAATATTATAATCATTATCATTACTTTTTAAAATAACATAGACATAAGTAGGTATCTGTGTTATTTCGTCATTTAAGTAAGCATAAACTAATAGGACGTGATTATTCACATCACAACAACAATATGTTTTCGTTAGTAGGTACTATATCGAGCCAATAGATGTCGTTACATGTTACTAAAAACGTAAAAAGTTGTTCTAGAATACTTTAAATTGATTATATCTTTTGATAGAGTGAACCGATTGCGATGAAATAAAAACTAATCACTGCTCCGAGTTCTACACCATATTTGAGTATAAAAAGTAACCGTATTGGTTTGGTACTTTTTACGTTGACCCTGTTCAAATCAATAATCTGTCACATCCAAACAGACAAACAGACAAACCGACAAACAGACAAAAATTCCAAAAATTGATGAAATGGCATCTGTTGGTTATCCTTTAACACCCCAACTATTTTTTTTGGAAATATTTTCAATGTACAGAAACGTCTCGTCTACAGATTTATTATATGTATAGATTGTACAGAGGCCAGCACATCAAGCTACCCCAATCTGTCAAATTTTCCCAATTGAATATGAACCTTATTCCTTTGTAATAAAATTGAAAATCTATCAAAGAAAATTGACAGATTGGGGTAACTTGATGTGCTGGCCTCTGTACAATAGAAATGTTTTTATAAAAAATTTAACACAACTGTTTACACTAGGTACTAAATTAAATGACTAATATTAATATCAGTAAATCTGCAAGTCAGAAAGGATCCCACAAAAAAATATACAAACAAAACATCAATTGAAGAGAGGATTCGTCATATTTTGAGGTACCTACTCGTATGTACGTTGTGCAGGTAGACACTGCAAAAACACATTGTCTTGGCAAGGTTTGGGAATTTAAGATCCGGGTCGCTATTCATTCATATTAAAAAAATAAGCAACAATGTGGCTTTTTAATTCTGTATGCGGAGCTGGCACAATTTGCCGAGGCTCTTATTAAATCTAACAAAAATTTTACAGTGAGATAGCTGTAAATTTTCAGCTGTAAAATCCACCTCAGTATTTTATAATGCTTTAAGAACCTGCTACCTATTGCCATTTTATGAAGAGGAATGAGATACGAACAGAATGTTAAGATTTTAAAAAAGCAAACGACAGTGTGCAGTATTATAGTGACGGAGAAAACAAAACAATCTGAAATACAAACAAGACGAGATCACTCACGTTACTTGATAACTTAATGACCTGACATCTAGAAATGTATTATTAGATATGTACTGTGTTGAATCGCACTGTTAAGCCCTAAAGCCTTGTTCCTCTGTTTACACCGTCATTGCAAGCCTGAATAAATAATTCCGTCACAGAGTAACAGAATGCAGATTATAAAAACCTCAACCAGCCGACAGATGTCCGCGGTGAGTCAGTCTCACACGCTATTGTGTGAGCTGTGCAAAGGCAGGTGGGTGACTCATACACACCTTATGAAGCACGGATGAGAAACCGATTGACATTTAGATGCTTTTGGAAAATATAACGTTTTCTTGTTCACTATAGGATTGCTGTTGTTAAGACATTTGCCATGGCAACAAGTATTGAACTAAAATTGTTTGTTTATTTTTATTAAGAGGTCGAGTTGTGAGGTTCGAACCCAGACAGGTGCTTTACTTTGTGTTAATGATTTCATCTCACTCTCAAAACAGTGAAGGAAAACATCGCTCGTGAGGAAACCGATATGTCCTAGAACCAAAAATTCGACGACATTTGTGACATCTACTAACCCGCACTGGGTCCGCAAGGTGGATTATGGCCCACTCGCTGTCACCGAGAGGAGGTCTGTGTCCCAACCCAGCAGTTGAAACATAGGCTGATTATGTATGTAAGTCTCTGGAAATACTGATCGGATTACAAAAAATATGCTGCTGTCACTGAGATAAAGTACTACGTAATAATAGTTCTATGGCTGCTGTATGCCTTGTGATATTTCTTTCCACGCGGACGAAGTCGTGGTTATAAGCTAGTGTTGTTAGTCCTATGTAAAACCTTTTTGAAGTATTTCAACAATCCTAACTCCACTCCCACCAAAAAGGTTTTACCGACACAATCAACCTCTGTAAATAGGTGTCGATAAAAACTTCAGGGCAAAAATATAAGAATAAGGCTCATTGTTGCTCACAATTCGAAATATTATTATGAAGAATTTCAGAAACCGTTGACCTCGCCATTGTAAAGGCATAAAAGGTTTGGAATTCAGAAAAAAATACCACGAATTTTCCGTTTGATTCTTCTCTTTTAAGTGTAAAAATATGATTCAATAAAAGAAGTCTGTATAGGATTTCATACGAGCTTCGCATGAAATCCAATTCTCAGGTAGGTACTTATTTTATTATTTAGATAAGTACTTGCCACACACACTATCAATCACAATTTGAATAACTTTGAAGGAAATTGCTGATCCATTTCATAAAATATGTTTGAATTTGTCTGTTCAGCAACGTACCTATATAACACAATGAATGATGGTCAACTGCCAAAATAAAAGCCATTGCTATCTTCTGTTAGTGCGCAGTTAGTAAAATTATTTTGCATGTATTATTATGATATTGATGTTATTAAAAATTAACACGAATCTTTGACAAACAAGCGAAATATCTTAATTGCAGTAGGAAATTTGTTCAATAATGAAAGTGAAGAGCAATATTTAATCTCAAACATGACCTTTTACTAATATCTTCATTACAAGCTCAGAAAAGGAAACCAAAGAGTTTTCTTATTTATTGTTTCGTGGCTTCGCCCGCGTGGAAGTCGGAAAATATCCCACTGGGACATACTTCTGGGATTAAAAGTACAATGTGTTAATTCAGGTTTTGAACTATATGTGTGCCAAATTTCATCCAAATCCGTTCAGCCGTTTTTACGCCAATCCGTAACAGACAAAGAGACAAGCGGACAAAAATTATAGCGCGTACCTACGAGCGATGCGATGAGTCGGGGGAATTCGTGGGTAGAAGCTAGTTTTTTTAATTATTATGTATAGACTAGCTTCCGCCCGCGGCTTCGCCCGCAAGGTATGTCGATAAAAACTATCCTATGTCCTTCCCCGGGATGCAATCATTCTCTCTGCCAAATTTTATCGAAATCCGTTCAGTGGTTTAGGCGTGAAAAGGTAACATACAGACAGACAGACAGACAGACAGAGTTACTTTCGATTTTATAATATTAAGTATGGATTGTAAGGTATTTTTCCTACAGCAAATACGGCTTTCTAAAAAGCAAGAATGCGTAGTTTAAAGCAACAACGACGCCATTAACGATATTTATCGCTGTCTATTCTTAGAAAAAGGTGAAATCTATTATTGCCAATTATTAGGGCAGTGTCCATTTTAAGCGCGAATTCAGAGGTTGTAAAAAGATGGCCGCAAGAAATATGTTATTTATGTCCGTAAGCCGTAAGTCGTAAAGGATGGTCAAATGGCTGCGAGACGGATAAGGTTATCGCGTCGGCTCATACATAAACTATGACCTAGTTGTTTCATGTTCATTATACTGTTAATTCAAACTATTTAGTAATTACACTGATATGCTATTGAACTTAGTTCTTGGAGATAGCTGGCACACTTAGTTTAATTGAGGTGTTTTGATTGACACAGACTAACAATATACAGTAGGATCAGATGGTGAAATGAGTCACTTTTCCGTAACCAAAGGGTGCCAACGGGACCTACAACAACTTCAGCAAAAGTATCTAAAAAAGGCGCAGTGATAACCAGATAGAAAGAAAAGTCCAGGACGAAAATTATCAGGCTCGAAAATTGTCCGTCTGTCACAGGGCTCTATCTTATGAACCGTATCAGGTAGAGTGCGATAGACACTTGAAATTTTCACAATGTGTGTTGGTACAGACGCCAGCACATCAACCTACCCGAAACTGTCAAATTTTCCCAATCAACTTTGAACCTTATCCTTTAGTGGTAAAGTTGAAAATCTATCAAAGAAATTTGACAGATTGTAGTAGCTTGATGTGCTGGCGTCTGTACTATAACTGCTATAACAACAAATCATAAAAATAAAATAAAGTAAAAAATTAAAGGCAAGTCCTCATACAACAAACGAGTTAAAGAAATATAATAGCAGTGTTTGTAGTGTTCAATATTGTAAACACGGCTACACACCATAGCTATACATACATTTCCAGTTTTAGCTGACCTCGCATTGTAGTACGGTGGTACCGGTGGTACGGAACCCTTCTTGAGCGCACTTCGCCCTTCACTCGCACAGCGCACTTGGCCGCTTTTTTTTATTTCGGCCGAAGTGTTTTTTACTACCGGAAATAAGGACAAGAAATGAAAATTTATGAAATGGATCCGTTGAACTGATAATGTCTGGTATGCTATGTATCGTTGGCTTCGCTGCAGCCGACAACGTTATGATACAGAAATACCATTGGGGGAGCTGGTCGCGTGACGCTGGTATACCCGAATCACTTAGCGTGGCAATTGACCCACCTACATTGTCTAACATTTTTTTTTTTTTCAGAAACCGAAATAAAGTCCGTAGTCCGTCTTGAATCAACATCTATTAATCGTGATCTTCAACATGTTCCCAATACAATAACGAAAAACTATACATAGTTTATTGGTTTGTTCCTACTTGGTTTGGTTCCTAAGGAGAGATATTAGGGAAAGGGCAATGACCGCTAGTGCCACGCTAAAGTGATTCAATTCGGGTATAGTAGGTATTATTTTGTAGTTTGGTCTTTGGTATTAAATCGGTGGTGAACAGTGAACACGTATTGTTCGACGTGCCTTCTACACGAATGTGGAGGAACTTGCCAATGATTACGAAATGTTTGCACGATCGAGTGTAACTCGGTGACTATAGAAAAATGTATGTACAGACGCCAGCACATCAACCTACTACAATCTGTCAAATTTCTTTGATAGATTTTCAACTTTATCGCTAAAGTATAAGGTTCAAAGTTGATTGGGAAATTTTTACAGTTTCGGGTAGGTTGATGTGCTGGCGTCTGTACTTATGTAAATGTAGGTATCTGCTTATTCGTTACTCGATACTTACGAAAATTTCAAGATGTAAGTACTGTTAATTGCTTGGGTGTACAAATTCGTATGTTCCTCCATCTTTGACACCTGATGACGTACTTCACACTGCAATCCGACACTTACAATGAGTATGCTTATGTGATACGATGTCTAAATGGGCAATTTGAAAGTGTGACCAAAATCTATAGGTAATATTAATAATAAAGCTGAAGAGTTTGTTTGTTTGAACGCGCTAATCTCTGGAACTAAGAGTCGGATTTAAAAAATTCTAGAATGCCAGAAAATTTGCTAAGCGATAACGAAGTAAAGGGGGGTTACAGCTACAGGATAAAAAATCACGCGGGCGAAGTCGCGGGCAGAAGTTAATAATACAAAACGTAATTGAAAAAATTAAGAGTTTAAGAAGTCAAGGCAAACAACTAATTGCATATTATAGGATTCCAATTTTGGTTCAAGTACAAAAACTCAATTAACTTGCTGAGCTAACTACCGACATCCTGGTGCGCGCGCACACACATGCTCGCGCAACACTGCGCGCGCGCCACCACCCACGTGTCGCCCTAACCTTGACGCTGCAATTGTCACCTTTTGACATAATCACGCGAACGCACTAAATTAACCTCAACAACTACTGGCACACATTTCCAAAGATAAAAGAAAGAATATTCTGTTCTTTTTTTGTGCTTCGCTTTGATAATTGTTGTACTGTATTTTTTACACTATAATTAATAGCGATAAAGGAATTACAATATTGTTACTTATTGTATTTTTTTAGGATTCCGTACCTACCGAAAGGGTAAAAACGGAACCCTATTACTAAGACTCCACCGTCCGTCTGTCACCAGGCTGTATCTCATGAACCGACTAAAAACAGAATAAAATAAATATTTAAGGGGGGCTCCCATACAACAAACGTGACTTTTTGTAGTGTTAAATATTGTATGGTGGTACGGAACCCTTCGTGTGCGAGTCCAACTCGCACTTGACCGGTTTTTTTATACAAATTGGTTTCATATTTTTGCTATACTGATTTTTTTTACGCTGTAGGAAATCCAGTCTAAACATATTTGGATGAGGAAAAATATTGACCTTTATTGCATGACTAAAGGTTAAATACTTATACATAGTAGATTAACACAACTGACGCCATCCATACTGATGCGCATAAACATCGAACCACGCGGTACTGTTATTTGTAATTTTGTTAATATTAGTCCATATTATGCAATGTTTTTGGCGGGAAATAACTTTTAAACGACCGGAAAAACAATTAGGGATGCACAGCACGTAATTTATGAGTTAGTTGCCAAGTCATTTTGCTAAACACAATAGACCGTCTAGCTAGACTCTAGATACGTTCGCTGCGCTCTCAGATAGTCTTGGCTTTCTATAGCCTTTTGTCCTTCAAACAGAACGTAGAGGAAGCCTTTTTAGTGCTTCTTCATACGTAACAAGTTATTTGAAAAAAGTATGACTTGAATTACTTGCAGCTGGCATTCTGCAGGTTCTGCCTACCCCCATGGGGAAAAGTCGTGAATTTATATCTCTTTATCAAACTTATGTTTCAAATTAAATAATATTATTTCAAGTTAAACAAATATCAAATTTATTTTAATGGTAATACTAAGTTGATTTTAGAGTGACTAGGACTATTGAAAAATGTTATAAAAAATTTTGAGGAATATAACCATAGAAACAGTCAAACAGTTGCAGAAAGGAGGCATTAATTTTTTTTCAATCGTAAAGCACTCTCTAATGCTTCGCATTATGAGTCGTGCAATACCTACGTGGTCAAAATGTATGGAACAGATTTTAAATAAACCCTTGAAAGCTGGGCTTCTCAATCAGAATGATGTGCAGTGTGCTGAATCCATTGTAGCAGGCTGCACGTCGATGTTCCTGCCACCCTGCTACTCTGCAGCGCCTGCTGCAGCTAATATCCAACTATTCTCGGCACTAAGTACCTTAGGTGTCAAGTGTCAAACATTACTAGTATTACTACGCTCTTCAAGCGTAGACCGTAATGTTAGCTCGCTCTCTGTACCCTATTTACATAATGACTTGAATATACAGAATATAGTGGATATTTTTTTTTACCGTCTCGCAATTTTTACAAGTTGTTCTACCCATGAATATGAACAACTTTCATTATGAAACCAAATCAGAGATCACGAAAAAAAAAATCGGTTGTTTCATACATTTTGGTCTAGTAGCAGCAGAATTTTTTTTTCGTGAATTCAGAATTGGTCCTATAGTGAAAGTTGTTCATATTCATGGGTAGGACAGCCTGTAAAAATTTCGAGACGGTGAAAAAGTCATTCGATATAAGACGTACGGTACACAAGAGTAGGTAGGTTGGTTATTGGTGTGTTTATTTCCTTATTATATTATATACACGCAGGCACATCAAATAGTTAGAATTAGTCAGAAAATATCTACCGTTGACTCACAGTCACTAAGTGTTATTCGTTCGTCTGGCTTATTAGTCGAATCGCACGAATTTGCTCTCCCGAAACGGGCGAATCGTTTCGTTCGAATCGTCGAACTTTTAAATAATATTAATTTTTGCTATAGGCGACTCGCACGAATTTAAATTATTTATGGGTGAGTCGACAAGTCGACAACTCCATAAATATGTATATAATTTGAATATTATTCAATAAATTGAAACAAGGACACTAGTTAGATATTATAAAACGTGTACTTTTATAGAAAAAATAATATTATTTAAAGGGGACGATTCACCCGTTACGGGCGAGTAAATTCGTGCGAAACAGCACGAAACAAAACGTCAATGGTGCGATCGACAAACAAGCCGTTCGTCTCCGGGACGGTGACTGATGCAATGTCATGTTACAAAAGGCAATTGTTTTCGCTCAACAATTCGATGTTGCAAAAAAATGCAAATAAATGGTGACGTGTCGAGTCGTCATAATAATTACTGTTAATAAATAAAAATAAGTTTAAAAACTAAAACCCGACTACTGAAAAGGATGAAACAAGAAAGTACCTTCCCGTGGTCGCATGCTAGCATACCTTATAATATGTTAGTACCTACAGCGGCATTTCAGTATTTTTGGGCTTATTTCAGTAATATTTATATTTTTGAAATGTGCTAATTAAGCCCTTTCATTTGATATCCAACACGTCATGATTAAAACACATTTTTTTTTATCATGAATTTATGTCCGCTAGAGGGCGCTATATTAGTATTTTTAAATTACTTATATTAATATTGTATTGTATGTGTTTATATGGGCCTTGATGCCTGAAATAAATGGATAAATAAATAAATATATTCAATTTAATGTGACGTCACATTAACCAGCCTATATCCAGCCTATGGCCTATAACCAGCGGACGATTAAGACGCTTCCAACAATATTTCATTTGTCCAATTATGACAAGTAGTTTAGAAGTTATGAGGAAACAGATGAACACATACATGACATACATACCGGTCAAAATCATAACCCTCCGTTTTGCTTCGCCGTAGTCGGGTAATTAAATAGTTATGTAGAGGGGAATGTACCCTTTGTTACATATAATGGTAATGAATGAAAGAGAGATAGAAGAAAGGGATCCGTAACACAAGGCAAAAAACCGGCCAAGTGCGCGCCAGACTCGCATACGATGGATTCCGTACCACAACGCATAAAACGCAGAAAAATACTTTTCCCTTATGGAGAACCCCCTATAATTTTTTAGTTGATTTTATTTTTTATTATTTGTTGTTATAGCGGCAATAGAAATACCCACTCTGTGAAAATTTCAACTGTCTACCTATTACGGTTCATGAGATAATAGCTCGCTGACAGACAGACGGATGAACTGATGGACTTACGGACAGCTTAGTAATAGGGTCCCGTTGGCACCCTTTGGGTACGGGACCCTAAAAAGTATATTTTCATTATGCAACGTGCTACTTACTGTACTACGAGGCATCAGGCAGTTTACTTAAAAGTACGAAACACGATTCTCGCACGTAGAAGAAATAATAACATCAAAGAGCGACAAAAAGGTCCCCGGGCGGTACCGACATGTCTATGTGTATGTCAAGACAGCGAAATCACCTCTCGAGTCGAGTGACCTTCGTTCGCTAACAAACAGCCGGCTGGCAACGCAGCGTAACGTAAAACCGACGTCCGTACACATACATATACACGCTGTATAGAGATCGGATCAAACATCGCTATACATACTGTATTTATACACATGTATAAGCGCGATGACCTGCGCGCCACCCGCCCGCGCGTCCGCCATTAAGTGTGACGCATGCACTCACACCGAACAAAAGGTCATAATCGCTCACACGCAATAAAAAATAACCAATCTTATTACAAAGACGTAAGATTCAAATTCTAATACGCGGCGTTTGTAGGTTAAGTTGCAATTGAAGTGCAAAGCGACGGGAAAGCGTTCAGTGTTTTTCATTTTTGTACCGCGCGTTACACAAGTGCAGTGTACCGAGTAAACGAAAACAGATACTGTCCGGTTCGAGTTTAGAACTGAAGATGCGAAATGCAGCTGGCCGTCTGTCGTCCGGAATTTTCATGTATTATATTTTCATGCTAACAGATAGATGAAGTTCACTCGTGCAAAGCGATGGCGAAGTAGATCGGACGGTTAAGCACAGAATTAACACTGGATGGATGAAATGGCGGCAGGTCACGGGAACAATCTGCGACTCCCGCATTCCCCTTAAACTTAAGGGGAAGATATATAAAACCATGATTAGACCTGCTGTCTTGTATGGATCAGAATGTTGGGCCACAAAAGGGATGAACGAAAGGCAATTGCATGCAGCAGAGATGAGAATGCTAAGAGGGATGTGTGGTGTTACACGAATGGATAGAATAAGAAATGAGTACATAAGAGGAAGTTTGAAAGTGGTACCGGTGACCGAAAAGTTGTGTGGGAATCGGTTGTCATGGTATGGGCATGTGCTACGGAGAAATGAGGAAGATGTCGTGAGGAGAGTTTTGAGTATGAATGTCGATGGCTATAAGAGTAGGGGAAGACCAAAGAAACGATGGATGGACTGTGTGAACGATGATATGGCTAGAAAGGGGGTGACTACCGTGATGACGACTAATAGAGAAGTATGGAAGAAAAATACATGTTGCGCCGACCGGGACCCCAAATAAATTGGGATAAGTGCAGGAGAATGATGAGATAGATGAACGTAAAGGAATGTGTACAAAAGTTTTTGCGTCCTGTACCTATGTATTTGCAAGTAACTTCTGCCCGCGACTTCGTCCGCGTAATAATTCTTGTTCCCCCGACCCACCTCGTCGCATCGCATCACCTCCCGCGCTATCACTTCCGTTTTCGCTTAGCGTTATTTCAGACGTTTTTCTTTATGCTCGGCTCCTAAAGGTCATTGCGTGATGTTAAGTAGCCTATAGCTTTACTTAAGAATTGGGCTATAAAAAAAAAAAAAAAAAGTTTTCAAATCCGACCGGTAAACTCCACTGATTTGTGTGTTCAAACAAACTCTTCAGCTTTATTTATTATTGAAGATTATAATTATTGTCATACCAAGAGATATAGACGAGCGTATAGGAATGTGATTCTAACCAGCCTACTTTGCAGGCTTCCTCTAGTTTAGAGTTTAGAATACATTTTTGCGTACCGTATACGTATCTGAGGGGCTTGTGGAGTTGTAGCTAAGTAAGATCGAATTAAGTAACATTATCTCGCCTTTTGCGTTGTATGTTGTAAGTATACTATTCCATAAGTCTTTCTCGTGACTCGTCGCGTCACACTGTTTTTGTACGTATTTTATTTAAGTATACATTTTGCGCACTGAATGGCACAGTAAGCCGCTGCTTACCTTCGTTAGTGCTTTATGATTATAGTAATGCTTGGTTTACCGCATTCTTGTTCTTTCAACTGTTTTGTGAATTGTCAAAGAATTTATAAACAGACACGTCTCTTTTTTAGGTTCCGTACCCAAGGGGGCAAAGGCTAACGCTAAGGCCCCTGTGTCCGTCCGTCTGTCACAGAGCTGTATCTTTTGAATCGTAATAGGTAGACACTTGAAATTTTCACAGGCTATGTCAGCTATAACAATAAAAATTAAGTTAAAAATTAAAGGTCTCAATACAAGAAAAGTACTTTCTTAACACTAATGTATTCTTTTTTACAAACGTGATATGGAATCCTTATCTCGCACTTATTTTCTACATGTTAAACGATAAACTATTCTGCGGAAGCCTAAATGATTATGATTCCAATTAATCTTCTTCTTGACGTAAGTTCTTTTTACACAAAGCAAAAGTCGATAACTAACCCGCATTGATCAACTGTCAAGTAATTTAGAACAAGAACCTCCTGACTCTATATTTAATTTAAATTACATGCCCATTAAAAACATTAGGAAACGCAAATTAGCATATAATAGAATATATTAATCCTTAGGCTTTCTTGTTTACAATTAATCAAATAGTTTCTGAGAATTTATTCCGTCCATGAGAACGTGAGATCATTTTAAAATAGTTGTACCTATATACTTGCTTTTTAATTATTAAGTTTTAATACGGAAAATTAGATCTATATCTGTTACTATGTAAGTAACTATACAATTAATGGAGTAAATATTAGTCATCCAAGAATCAGCCTTGCGTTCGGTCGGCGCAGTGTTAAATTAATATTGTACGGCAATGCTTTATGGAAATATATAATATTTTGTCTTTTAAATACTTCGTAATATGTAAAAATATGACTGTAGTAAAAATATGAAAATAGAATATGGCCCAGCCATCCTGACGATCACAAAAATTTTACTCCGTTTTTTCAATAACTATTTAATGAAATTTTGATAAATCGCTAACATTGTGACGGGGGAACAGATTTAGATGACATACATTATAATTTCACAGTTGTCTTAAATGATTTATACCCCGCAAAGAACCCACGTGCAAAATCAAGCATTTTATAATGATTCATCTCACAGCATCCGCAATTTTTCAGTGGCTAGTCATTCTAGTGACGCAAATATTGAAACCTAACTGTAAACGTTCCTCGATTAACCGGTGAATACCAAACCATAATAAAATTTAAAAAATATGTCAGCACAATGAATAAATGAATTAGCAATGGGGACTTCAACGAATGGATCTTAATTATTGTATTGTTTATTGACAGATTTAGATGCTTATCGACAGTAGAACAGCAAACCAAATCAAATTCTGAAAACTTGGTCTTAAAATAAGCGTTTTCATAGGTTTTTTTAAAGGTTAAATCAATAGCATGGGAATACTGACTGGCAAGGAATAGACCGAATAAACTAACCTTCAAAAATTACATACAGACCTACATATTTATATGTAAGTATAATTTTAAAAAATATAATATTTGTTAATTTCATTTTAACCTTAGTTTTAACGGCGTTATTCGCTATCGTTTTAGGTGTAAACAACAATTATGCCCATATAACGACCTCGTTGGTAACAAAAATAAGTTTTGCACCTTTTTCAGTAAGTAAACCAGTTTCCTTTACTTTGATTATAAACTTCCATTTAATTGGTATTTCTTGCCGAAATTGGCAATCGGCACCGCCGCCGCCGCGGCCGTCATTGTGAGCGTTGACAGCACGGTGGACAGTTACCCGAAGTTTTACATTTTTGTTTGTTTGTTACCTAAAAACAGGAAACCGTATAGGGTTGACCAAATAGCAGTTGGAATCACAATCAGCCTATAATGTCCCCACTGCTGGTATACAGGACTCCTCTCTTTGAGAAGGAGTGGGCCGTAATCCACCACGCGGTCCCAGTGCGGGTTGGTAGATATCACTTCTTCGATTTTTTTTTGTCTCATTTGGTATAGTATAGACATATTCTGAGAGTCAGTTTCACATCGGTCTGAATATATTTCAGTATATCGAGCCTCTTGAAAACCAATCGTCAGGTTACTAAGCAGGGGTGCTTGGGCAGAGAACCTCCACGTGTGCCCGGGGACTGGAGTTCCCTTATGGATACGTCCGGGGGGAAGACCAGTGTTTGGGCCGGTGCATCCTGGGATGCGGACAGCGATCTCCCATTGGGATTATTACCCAGTGGGATCCCGCTGTCCGTATGCTAATACTCTGCCAGGAGGATCACTCCACACTCGTCGCTTTGCGTAGCAGAGCGGCAGTGGTGGTGGGGTCAGAGCGGGCCCGGTGTGCACTTACCCTGCCGCCGGGCAGGCAGGAGGGATAACACCCCCCCCCTGCCCCCGCGAATCTCGTAGCCCTGGAGACAGTTAAGGTCATGTCTCTGGTTGTTGAAGGGGGTCGAGGGTCTTGGCTTAACCGCCCGGACCGCGAGGAAGATTAACCTCTATAAAAAATTCCCCAAACCTCCAAGCGGCGGCGCACCGTGAGGGAGGTAGTAAGCTTGGCTAATGGGTAGCTTGATTTAGTCGCTAGTGCGAACCACTTTTAATTTGAGTCAATACAACAATATATATACTCGTGGGAACAACTATGGAAATAAATATTAATAAAAAACAAAACCAAACAGAGGAGATGAGGAGTGATGTGGAGTCGGAGTCCGATTCCACATCTGGAGACGCGAGCACGGGAGGCTCAAGGAGCACTAGCCGTGCCAAGGAGGTGGCCGCTGCGAAGAAGTTCTTCAGCAAGCGGCCAAGGTTAGAAGACGGCCAAAGGTCGTCCTCCGACTGGGAGATGGCCCGGAAGATCCCCACCAGTAGGCGGGGAGGAGCCCGACAGCGAGGCAAGGGGAGGGGGATCACTGCCCGCGAAGCGGCAGAAAAAGCGGAGGAGCCTGCAAAGGAGGGGCGGACCGGTCGCGCGGTCGCTTCGGAGCCCTCAAGCGACGAGGTCGATGCGGTTGATGGCGGCCCCGATGCGAACCGCAAACTTCAGTTTGCGGCGGTCGTGGAGGCCGCATTCCGAGGCGTGTCCCTGAAGAAGCTATATTCTTCTAAGAACAGGGCCATAGTCTCGGCAACGGCCTCCATCATGGCGGCAGCGGAGGCCGCAAACTACGTTGGTCCTGCGGCCAGCGAAGTGGCGGAAATGCGGGCAGAGGTTGCCCGCCTGACGGCCGCCATGGAGCTTCTTCAAGAGGAAAACAAGAGGCTCCGAGCAGACCTGGCCGGGCTGAAGGTCACCGGCAACGTGCAGGCAAAAGAGCCAAGTCAGCCCGCACCACCGGTGGAGAACCAGGTTCTGACCCTGGTTCGTCAGGAGTTAGCGTCCTTCCAGGCGCGGTTTTCCGCCCTGGAGGGTATAGTCTTGCGCCCCCCCCTGGCGGGCAGGACGGCCCCAGGACCAAAGACGGCCTCGTACGCGGCCGCTGCTGCAGCTGCCGCCCCTAAACCCGGGCCGTCTGGCCGGGCTCAGGCGCCGGCCAAAACGACGACAAAACCGGCGTCGGCTAGCGTACCCCCGGCGAAGACGGCAAAACCGGCCCCGGCTGGTGGAGCCCCAGCGGAGACAAAACCGGCGCCTGCCGGCAAAAAGAAGGGCCGAAAGGCAAGGGAGGTGGAGGCCCCAGATCTTACGCCTCGCCCCCAAAAATCTTCCACTTCCCCCACGACCGACGCCGAATGGCAGGTGGTCGGGGAAAAGAAGAAGGCGGCCAAGGCGGCCAGGAAAAAGGCGCAAAGGCGGCGCCGCAAGGAGCGAGCCGTCGCAGCACGACTTCGTGCCCCAAAGACCGCGGCTGTAGTTATTACACTGCAGCCAGATGCGGCCAAGAGGGGTATGACGTATTGCGACGTGCTCACCAAGGCAAGAGCGACGGTGGACCTAAAGGAGTTGGGGATTACCGGGGGCCTCCGGCACAGGGTGACCGCTACTGGCGCCCGCATGCTGGAGATCCCCGGGTCGACGAGTGGCCCCACCGCAGACGCTCTAGCGGAGAAGCTGAGAGCGTCCCTGAGTGCGGAGGAGGTCCGAGTCTCCAGGCCCGTCAAGTGCGCAGACATGCGCATCATGGGCCTGGATGACTCCGTATCGGAGGGAGAGGTGGTGGCCGCCGTCGTCAGGACGGGCGGGTGTCTGGCCGACCAGGTGAAGGCAGGCACCATACGCCCTGACTTTTCGGGTATGCGAACCGTAACGGTAAGCTGCCCCGTGACGGCGGCCAGAACAATTGTGGAGGGCCGAAGGCTTCTGGTGGGATGGGTGTCAGCGCAGGTCAAACTGCTGGAGCCCAGACCCCTGAGGTGCTTCCGATGTCATGTGGGGCACCACGTTGGCGTCCAGTGCACATCGGAGGACCGCAGCACTCTGTGCTTCCGCTGCGGTCAGCCCGGACACACGGCCGGTTCGTGCAGCGCCGCGCCGCACTGCGTCGCATGTGCGGCTGCTGGCAAGCCGGCCGATCACCGGGCGGGGAGCAAGTCCTGCGCTCCACCCGCCGGAACCAGGAGAAAAGGCAGGCCCTCCGCCACCGCCACCGCCACCGTCGCCACACCCGTTGTCGCCGCCGCGGCTGCCGCCGCCACCGTTGAGGGGCCCTCACAAGAGGCCCGGGAGGAGACTGCAATGGAGGAGTAACGGCTCCATTACGTCTCCTCCAGGCGAACATCAACCACTGCGCCTGCGCTCAGGACCTGTTGCTCCAGAGCATAGCGCAGTGGTCGATTAACATCGCCGTGGTCGCTGAGCCGTACTTTGTCCCGCCCAGGGATGACTGGGTGGAGGACCTGAGCGGCTCAGTGGCCATAATTTCGTCGGCTGCCGCCGGTACCCCGTCCCTCGAAGGTGTCACGAAGGGACAGGGGTGCGTAGCAGCACGGTTCGGAGAGATTGTAGTAGTGGGAGTGTACTTCTCTCCGAGCCGAACTCTCGCCGAGTTCCAGAACTCTTTAACGGAGTTGAGTGTCGTCGTCGCCGGAAACCATCCCTTCCCCGTGCTAGTGCTCGGGGACTTCAACGCCAAGAATCTGGCCTGGGGTTCCCGTTACACGGATGTGCGGGGCAGGATGGTGGAGGACTGGGCACTCGAAAAAGGCCTGGTCGTCCTAAATCGGGGTTCTGTTCCCACGTGTGTGCGGATGCGGGGGGAGTCCGTGGTGGACATCTCGTTCGCCAGTCCCGCTCTGTCACAACGTGTCATTGACTGGCGCGTCTTGGAGGAGGTGGAGACATACTCGGATCATCGGTACATTCGGTTCGACGTCTCCGCCCAGTCCTCTAGCGCGCCGGTCCAACAGGCCCCGAGTGGTCCGCGGTGGGCGCTGAAGCAGCTGGACCGGGAGCTCCTCCTGGAAGCCTCGATCGTTCAGGCCTGGGTGTCATCACCGGACAGGCCTGACGATATTGATGATGAGGCGGAGTGGTTCCGGGAGGCCATGTCCGAGATATGCGACGTGGCAATGCCCCGAGTCCGGCCAGGATGCGCCCGACGTCAGGTGTACTGGTGGTCGCAGGAGGTGGAGTCGCTACGAAAGGCGTGCGTCGACGCGCGACACCAGTACACCAGGCACCGCAGGCTCCGCATTCGCCCTCCGGATGCGGAAGCCACGGAGGCGGAGCTGTACGAGGGGTACAGAGCGGCGAAGACCGCCCTCCAAGAGGCTGTACAGCGGGCCAAAGATACGGCCCGCGAGGAGATGCTGGAGACTCTCAACAGAGATCCATGGGGGCGTCCTTACAAAATGGTGCGGAATAAACTCCGCACCTGGGCCCCCCCGCTGACGCAGAGTCTCCGGCCACAGCTGGTGGAGGAGGTGGTGAGCGCTCTGTTCCCTTCACGGGCGGAGCATACTCCCCCGCCCATGGCTCCGCCAATTGCGGTGCCCGAAGCGGACCACGCGGACGACGACGACAATCCCGAAGTGACCGGGGTAGATCTGAGAGTGGCGGTAGGTAGGCTAAAGGCCAAAAATACCGCCCCAGGACCCGACGGCTTGCCAGGTAAAGCCTGGGTCCTGGCCTCAAGGGCTCTCGGGCCTCGACTGGAGGCGCTCTTAAGCGCATGTATGGAGAGGGGCCAGTTCCCACTCCGCTGGAAGACGGGGAAGCTGGTCCTCATCCAGAAACCAGGGCGCCCTGCGGACTCTCCGTCCGCATACCGGCCCATCGTGCTGCTCGACGAGGTCGGCAAGCTCTTTGAGAGAGTGATTGCAGGCCGCCTCGTCGGGCACTTGGCAAGGACGGGGCCGGATCTTGCGGATAGTCAGTTTGGCTTTCGCAAGGGGCGCTCGACGGTTGACGCCATCATGCGCGTAAGAGCCCTCACGACGGGGGACGCGGTGTCCCGGGGTGGGGTCGTCGCGGCGGTGTCACTCGACATCGCTAATGCGTTTAACACCCTGCCCTGGAGCTGCATTGGGGAGGCACTCCGGTATCACCGAGTGCCGACCTACCTCCGTCGAGTAGTCGGGGCGTATCTGACGGACAGAGCCGTCATTTACCCCGGTCGTGACGGGGAATGGAACCGGCGAGAGATGTCGTGCGGTGTCCCACAGGGATCGGTTCTGGGGCCGCTCCTGTGGGACATCGGGTACGACTGGGTGCTGCGGGCCGACCTCCCTGATGGCGTCAGCGTGGTTTGCTACGCTGACGACACGCTGGTCCTGGCGCAGGGGAGGTCGCATCAGGCGGCGGCCGACGCGATGACACGCGGGGTTGCGACAGTCGTGGAGAGGATCCGGCAACTGGGTCTCGAGGTGGCATTGCACAAGTCCGAGGCCATGTCCTTCCATGGGCTTCGGAACGGGCCACCTCCGGGATCCCAATTAACGGTAGGAGGGGTTCACATCGGCGTCGAGACAACGATGAAATACCTGGGTCTCGTCCTCGACAGCCGGTGGAACTTCGTCGAGCACTTCCGACGTTTGGCCCCCAAACTGGAACGGGCCGGGGCCGCCTTCAAGCGGCTCTTGCCCAACCTGAGGGGGCCAAACGCCTCCTGCCGGAGGCTTTACGCGGGGGTCGTGCGGTCCATGGCCCTATATGGGGCCCCGGTATGGGCGCGTTCACTGCGGCGACGAGCCGCACACTATCTGAACGCGCCCCAAAAGGTGGTAGCTGTAAGGCTTATCCGGGGGTACCGCACGATCTCGGGCGAGGCGGCAAGCCTCCTTGCCGGACTGCCGCCATGGGATCTGGAGGCGATAGTCCTCGCGCGCCTGTATGAGTGGCGCGCGGAGGCACTACGCCGGGGGGAAATCCCGCTTCCGCGGCAAATCGCTGCGGAGCGGACGGACCTCCGGCGCGATCTCATGGCGACATGGAAAGAGCGACTGTCGCAACCCAGCGCAGGGCACGCCACGATAGCGGCGGTAAGGCCCCTCTTTGAGGAGTGGCTAGAGAGGCGTCACGGCGTCCTCACCTACCGCCTGACGCAGGTCCTCACCGGACACGGATGTTTCGGGAGGTTCCTGCACATCATCAGGCGGGAGGAAACGCCCGGGTGTCACCACTGCGAGGATCGCCCAGAGGACACGGTGGAGCATACGGTGGAGGTCTGCCCCGCTTGGGCAGAGCACCGCCGTGTCCTCGTAGAGGCGACCGGCAGCAGCGGCGACCTCTCGCGCCCGGCCCTGGTTCAAACCATGGTCCGGAGCGAGAGGGAGTGGGAGGCAGTCACCTCCTTCTGCGAAGCAGTCATGCTAGCGAAGGAGGTGGCGGGATGGGCGAGGGAGAGAGCCGAGAGGGCCGCCCGTCCCAGCCGCCGCGGTAGACGCCCCGGGCGTCGGGAGCCGCGTGACGACTCCCGGCCACCGTAGGCGCGGGCCTGCGGACGGCGAGTAATGGGTAGCTCGCCGTCCGATCAGGACCAGGCCCGTGCCGGACGGCGCGTATGTGTTCCACGCGCGCCTCAAAGAGCTGTCAGCAGACACGGAGGGGCCCGTTAGGGCCGAAGCCTGCCGGGGCAGCGGGATTGTCCGAAAGGGTTACCGCTGCCCCGGAACATAAAGGGCTAAGGAAGGAACACGGATGGGTTTTAGTCAGTAAGAGTCTGACACTCCCTTCCGCTCCACCCAGAGCGGGAGGGGTCATTGGATGATTTCCCATCCTTAAAAAAAAAAAAAAAAAGGTTACTAAGCAGATTTTAATAGAATAACATTAGTCATGGAATTTTTTGAGCATTTTAAATACAAGTTTCTCAGAACATATTACACGATTTTACGACTTTACAATCTCTGGTTTAACATTGCACATGATTGTGCAATGTCAAATTTTAAGGTGAATGCGAAACCAAACCACGTACGATAAGCACCCTAATTGCGTAACACTATCAATCTCAATTCGAATCATTTTGAAGGCTATTGCTACTCCATTGCTACATTAATGCTCCATACTCCATTGCGCAACAACTTTAATAACGCAATGAATGTTGTCGAACTGTCAAAATGATACCCATTGCTACTGATAGTGTGTTACGCAATTACCCCGCTGATCTTAGCGCAGGTAGGTGTTCACTCGGTGAGTTGAATGTAATATAATAAAATCCCCGAAAACAATAGAAGGCCGGATACTGGCAACCCTAGCAGACCGTTTTAAAAGTCAATAGCTCAGCTTTTGTGCCGTTTTCATGTTGTTAACGGTCTCATGCAAATGCATGCGAAAATGCTTACAGAACACAGTCGTATTGAGGTCGTGTAAACGTGGCGTGTAGCTGTTTCAGTTAGCTCAATAACATCCGTAGTTCCCAGTTCCCACTATAGAGATATGAGGTTTTATGTTGTTTTTAGAACCTAAAAAGGTTCTAAAAACAACATAAAAAGACGAATAAAAATTCATCTTTAATTATAGAGATAAAGAAGTAAATAATGTCTAAAACTAAGAAGGATATTATAGTCATATAACAGAAATTGATTACCGTTATGGCGCTGTTTTTGTTTTATCTATCGAACGCTTTTATTAAAAAGATAGCAAAACCAATAAAACCGGACAGTCTACAAGCACATCCAATCAGCCGCCGATAACTTAACAAACTAATCAACTTTCGCAGGAAACAACACGTAACTCAGTAACGCAATCAAAACATTCTTTCGTGAGACCGGCGCGTGGAAAAACACAGTATTTCTCTCTTTACTATCAGATTAACTTTAATGTGCGGCTCGTATAAAAACAGAATCTACGTGGAAACACTGCTCGGGGTTTCATAACAGAGTTCCAATCCAACGTCACGTCATTACGATTATTCTTCATAACAATAACTTCTTTTATAAATATTTTGTTTCTTGCGACGAATGCCACGAAGCAGACATGTAGTCAATCAATTTGCGTAGCTAGGTGCCTGTGTACTACGGTGATATTGATATCTAGATCCGAGCTAGACTACAGACAGTAGGTAGTGGTTGCATAGCAACGCATAGTCGGTGTTTACAGGAGGCGGGCCGGGCGGTCAATAATCACATAGTTCTGAGAAACGCCGCGCAACGCGCATCCTGCTGGTTTTACTTTCATTGATGACGTATTCATCAACAACATACATAGTATCGAAACCTGTAACTATTTTATTTGTTCTCAGTTTTCTACTGTGATTGGCTACTCTGCCTCGACATAGACCACTCAAAAAAAAAATAAACACGTCGACTTGAGATCGTCCTCCGTTTTTTCGTTTGGAATTTTGGATAGCTGGAATCTATTTCTTGGCTGGAATACACAACAATGCATATGACATCTTCATTGCTTCATTAAAACTTTTCTGATGCCGATCGTGTTCCAATTTCTTCATATAAGTCAAATGTGACTGAGTACCAGCACTTTATTTATAGGGCCAGCAGCATCATTTAATAGATACTTGAGTGGCCAGGCGCCTTGATGATTCACCTGGTCAAAGATGTGGGTTGTGGGATAGGCCCATGACCAACATTGAACATTAATACCTTCATGCATGATAATGACTCAACAAAAAAAGCAATTAAATCGGTCGTTACGGCAACAGTTCTGAAAACTCAAGAATTTTGTAATTTTCAACGAATGTTCACGTTGCACACACATCCTTTTCTAAGAAACTACGAGGAAAGGTTCTATATGAATGAATCTGGGTTCTAAAATAGGACTCTCGAAAGTTGAAAACACGTTGTTTTCCAATAATTTTGAGTATTTATAGGGATTCTAGCAAACCTTAGTCCCCAGTAACAGTTCTTGAAACCGGAACGAAATTCGATGAGCCTTTTATAGCACACTATGACTATATTGAGAATGTGAGCTTGTCTGTTTGGTACGTTTTTACAGCCAAACCGCAGAACATAGCTTGATGAGATTTAGCAGAGGTAGCTTGTACATGGAGAAAAACGAGACATAGGATCGTTTCATTTTGGATAAATATAACTTTTCGAATCATTGGTCATCGTGAAGGAAAACATCGTGAATCGTGAGGAAACGGGCATATCCTAGAACCAAAAATTCGAAGATATGTGACATCTATCAACCCGCACTGGGGTCGCGTGGTAGATTACAGCCCAATCCCCTTCAGCAGTGGGAGAACATTATAGTCTGATTATGAAAATCATCGACACGATGAAGATGTAGGCGCAGCCAGTATAAGTAGTGACTATATTAAGCATTATGGTGTTTTCAAGGCCTTCTGGGCTCTCAGTTCATCCATCCAGGATATAGTTCTCTATTGGTTATCCAAGGTGTAATAATTATGAGGTCACACAGACGATTAGAATTAGAACCTCCGCACAAGTCGATCGATGTGTCATCGACACTGCGCCACCGCGGCGCGTGGTTGGACTTTGTATGCCATTATTATATTACAATTAGTAAGCAATAACTGTGTTTTAATTATACAGCTTTATGAATATTTATTATCTATATAATAATATATTTTTTGACATTGGCTATCCTATCAGTCCTCAAAACTAGAAAAGGTTATGTTATAAAGTAAGGAACTTATAAAGGAAGGTACTTAGTAAGGAATGAAGTATGTATGTTACATAATCACGCCTAAACGGCTGAACGGGTTTGGATGAAATTTAGCACATAGGCCTGTAGGCAACTGTATTAAAACATAGGATACTTTTGATCTGGGTGTTTGTAGTAGTTTCTATAGGATGCAAGTGAAATTGCAAACAAATCCTAGTGCTATCTATATCTATGCTAGTGCATAGTTACATACGTACGCGGTTCCGCGAGGGTGGTATTAAGTCTCTATGTAGGAAGTAATGCCTAGAGAACGAGCTTATCAGCGAACTGCACTGTGTACTATGTATCTTAAGTCTATATTTACTAGAAAGGGGTTATCTGTATTCTGTAGCTAAGTATATTTGTATTTTTAAGGGCAAGTAAACCAGTTTTACGTGTGATACTGATAAGAGTCGATAAGTCTCGAGATTTGCGTTCTATTTATATCAATTAAGATCATTAGAGCATGATAGTGTTTACTGCCATTTTTATGCTGTACGCTCGGCTACACATCAAGCTATACATAAGGAGGAGCTGACTTCTGATTGCAAGAAAAACCTATACAATGCGAGTTCAGTTAAAAATGGAAATGTATAGCTTCATGTGTCGCCGTGTGTAGACGATGCAATATCCCTAATAGCACTGAAGAAATTTAAACATTCTTATACAGGCTGTCCCGCACGTTATAAGTCATATAAAGGCTGTATTACCTACTTTCTATATTTTTAAGCACCAAAATGTAGGTTATCTTACAAAAAAACTGATAAATATTATAGTTTTTATCGTCACGACATGCGTGTATTTTATATGACCGTAAAATGCAACCGAGGAAAAAAGTTGCACAGTCAATTCAATTTCATTTCCAGTGGATTTCCCTAGGGACTGTTGGGCTGTAAAAGTATATGCAATTTCTGCCTCCTGCTGTTACAAGTGCATGTTAAAAAATATTGTTAGATATTTTTTAATGTAAGTGCATTTGGAAAAAGATTTTTTTTTATATAGACCTCTTGGTTGTGAAAATGACTCAATAATATCCAATATTATAAACCCATTTTTTTCACATAATATATTCTTTGACTTTTTTAACCCGATGTTTAGCAACCATCCACTACCTTAGTTGTAAAAAACAGTATCTTAATACTAAATTGTTCTATTTCATGTGTCAGCTCATCAGCTGGCAGAAATTACTGAAAGGACCTTCAATACACCCAAAATTCTTATCTGCAAATGATTACTTTTAATACTAAACTTAAATAGAGACACTATATTATATCTACAGAATGAATCATGTTTTATTACATACATGCCCTAAATTGCCTCCACTGCCTGGTTTTAGTACGCAAACCGCTAGCAAAGCTAATTTTAATTCTATTAATAAATCTCGACATTAATAACCAAGTAGTTTAGTAGAGCCATTTACCCATTCCGCCATGTATCCGCTTATAGGGAAACTAAAGTACAAATATTTTCAACATAAATAATATTTTCTGTTTATTTCCATAGACTAACGTGGCAGGTTTATATGTCATGGTTTTCCTATAACCACGAAGTAAATTAGTTCTATTTTTCTTCCAAAGACTGTTCGACATTCAAAATAGAAGACCTGCATACCTACCACGAGCTCTTAACGCGATCCACTTTAGGACCTAAACTGAACTGTTCTGCTAATTCGTACCATGACGTCAGTTGAACGATTCAATTTAGGCCGTGCCATCTGGATACCTACCACGAGCTCTTAACGCTCATTCACTTTCAACGATCCAAATGCCGCTGAGTGTATTGGACGTCATGGTACGACTGTGAACGATGCAGTTTAAGAACCTAAACTGAAATGTCTTGCTTTTGAATCGTTTTTAAATAGTTCATGGTAGGCCTCCTGTTCTTTATTTAAAGCTGAATCCGTCGCACAGACGTGCACGCGCATATAATTCGGTGTCCATTTAGATTGCAATCGACACGCTAAGTAGAAGTTTATCAAGATATACCAAACCAAGGGCATAGTGTCAGAATGAGTAAAGTGACGGTCGACTGGTCAGTCCGAAATAACCTTCAGTGCCTAGACTTCATAAACAGGTAGAATTAGCTAGGGTCACCTTCCTTTATCGAAAGAAAAAATATTTTAATTAAAAGACCAAATACGTTGATAACGCGTTTGAGAGTGGAATGGAAACCTTTGTTATCAGCTGCTGTATTGCACGTTCGAACAGTAGGTAATTAGATAAAGATTGTAAATTATTAGGTACAACATACTTTGTTGAATACGTGATTAGGTACGTGTTTGTTTGGCGTGAATACGATTTGAGTGTTTAATCAAGTATAATGTAGCAGCTTGATGATCTAATGACCTGCTGAAGTCTGTACCCTAATTGCGTAACACACTATCAATCTTAATTTGAGTCATTTTGAAGGATATTGCTAATCCATTGCTTCATATGTTCTAAAAATTTGTCTGCTTACCAACGTAAATAACGCAATGAATGTTGTTCAACTGTCAAAATGAAAGCCATACTGATAGTGTGTTATGCAATTACCCCGCTGGTATAGTCTGGATCTAAGCTATTGTGCAGCAAGCAAGAGAAGCGTCTATTGTTTGGGCTAAATGACTTTAATCAAACAATGATATCAGATGTAATCAGTAGGTAAATTAAATCCCGATACGATCGTGCTTGCTGTCTCAGTCTGATCAAGTTTGATGGCACCATTCAATTAGCAAAGTTTAGACAACTTTCCTAATTGGATAGTGCCATCTATCTATCAATGCAGCCTATCACAGTCTAAAGTTGGACCTATTACCTTTTCTAAGTTAGGTAACGACCACGGAGTTGCTTTAATATGGACATTTGAACAGTATTCTAGACAACTAACAGTCCTCGGGTCGAAATCCTCCACATTCGACCAGATGGCCCAAAACAATCCTAAAGATCAGTAACAATAGAAAAAGTAATTGTGTCTCATTACCATTAGTGACAGTTGAGCTATTAATGAACATTAATTAAGCCATTAAAAATGCAGTTGATAGAACGATTGTGATTTTATAACCACAAAAATATCAGCCGACCTATTCTGTAACAATCTCTTCGTGAAAAATTTGGTGATGCGTGCTGGAAGTGAGCTGTCAATAGTGTAAATCCCTAGTGCCAGGTGGACAGCTTACTTCACCTAAGTTTTCACGGTGAGATTTTTACAGAATACATCGGTAGGTCTTGTATCAGCCTTTCAATACTCCTTGAGGTCACTCATCAGAAGAAGGCAGCTCACGTTAGGTACGTTCAAGTACATAATGAGTTCCTTGTGTAATTTAATTAAATTGACCACAAAGTATGATGACGTAATCCTCTGTAACCTATATCTCTCGTTCTCATGAAATGTTTGCAGCAGTACATGGCCGCAGAGTAAATAATAATAGTGGTGACAACGAGGCTCCAATAAGTAGGTTAGTTACGATTGTGCATACCTACTGTAAACCATATTTTAAGTCAATGCTTTTAGGTAATAAATGTCAATTAATAATTAATTACCTGTTACTTGGCCCAGACATTCTGATGAACACTAAAATGATACTTCTGAGAAATGTAATTTTGAGAAATCGTATGTTGTACTTTTGCTAGTATACTCTGCGTTGAATATTACTTAGTAGGTACCTACTCAATATATTGGGTTGCTAGTATACTACCCAGAGTTGGTCTGAATAAGGTAGCTGATAACAAGAACTCATGATACTATCCCCAGTATACTTATGATGTCAGAAAAAAAGTCGTATGACGTATTGACGAACTGTAAACTTTTCATCTACTTAAATAACTCAGTCAAGTTATAGAATTACCGTAACAAAAATCTTTATAAGCCCTCTAGTGATTTAAATGTCCTGTTAAAGTCAAATAGGCTACTCAAGATAACATTTATTGATGTTTTATGGTGGCATGGTAACTAATACCACTACTAAACCTCTGCCTAACCCTTCGGGCAATACAGGCGTGATGGTATATGTCGTAACTAATACAACTTTAAAACTAGAAGTCTTAAAAAGTTATAACTCTTATAACAGCTGTAAGTGATGTTTTGTTTGTGTTATGGCATCTTATACTTACTTAAAAACGTATCGTAGCAACTATCTCAATTGGTAGGTACGTATTGCAGTTTGAGAAGAAGATCGCGGTGAAGACTTGGATGAGCCTCACACAGACCAGGGAAGCATGGCACAAAAGGGTGAAGGCCTATATCTACTCAGCAGTGGGTGTAAGAAGGCTACAAGTGATGATGACGGTGATGATGATTGCAGGAGGTATTTCAGTGTGATATATCATATAGTTAATCCTATAAGATCAAACTATAGGTAGGTATTGCCAACAAGATCAAACAAACTTTGATCTCTTTCCTAAGTACCTATTTTTGTATTAGGAAGGGATGTTATAGCATGTGGTAAGAGTTCCACCTTTGATGCAAATGTTTTCATTACAAATACCTACCTACCTTGAAGGTAGGTACGTTCAGTCTTGGTACACTGTCATTGGACACTGAAACTGTAGACTGGTTAATCTGCAATAGCCTATCTGACTAAAGGTAAATTAGAGATTCAGAGAACATTCCTTAGTGGCCAGTAGCATTCTAGCTATGACCCTATTAGTTGTTGTTGGTTGCAAAGTTCATGTTACAACACTATGGTGCACTAATGGTGTCAACGGCCTCCACGATGCAAGAATGCAACTTGAGTATACTCCCATATCCCATCTCGGAGATTGTGAAAGAAACGTCAATAACCTTTGATACGTAGCTACACCGACAAAACGATACTTATCACTAACTTTATTTTTTCAAAACATCGAATTATGCGATACACAGTCACTAGCCGTGATAATACGCAGTTTAGTGAATGAGGTAATTGTAATGTCACATGACTCAGCCGTGTTTTATGTACACAATAAAATATAACGAATTATGTATGTACAGTACCTCGTTACGATGTCAATCAACACTTCGCCAGTTTGCGTGGACCACACCATAATAAACTATAACACAACACAACACATCCACCTGCGCAGAACCATCTCACAAACGGATAAGGACCTCAGTATTCGTTCCCGAATGATAACGCGGCCAAACAAAAAAACCGGGGGTCCTAAGAAGGTCGAATCTGGTATTTTTTTTTTTCTGGTAAAAGCTGGCAACGTCGCACGTTCGCCGGACGGACGTGCGTTCGGCTCGCGCGCCGCTCATTGGTTGAATGCGACGGCGGCCATCACTGCGAGTCGCGAGTTCGCCCAATGACGCCGCGTCCCGCACGCCCCGCCCACATCCTGTCAGCCTGTTGAATGGATTTCGCGGCAGTCGTGCTGCGGATGTCGAACGTGTTGAAAGTGTTCGATACAACATAGACAAAGGATGATTGAAGCTTTCGAGGATGTGTTCGGAGTGTCCAGTGACCTCTTGAAGCTAAATAATTTTATTAAATCGATGTAATCGCTACGAATACAGTAGTGCTGTAGATTTAAAAAAATTAAGAAAACAAATGAACCATAACCTAAAAATAAAGTATAAATACGCCGAAAAACAGGTGAAAATTGAAGATAATATAATTAGTGAGTTACATGTGTTAGCAACGTGTCTTTGCATATCATTATTTATCTCAAATATTCTGAAAGTTCCAGTCTGTTTGGTCCAAGTACTCAAGTGAACAAACGGTACCTTTCCAAAAAATGATCAGTGTCAGCAGCAATATTTATCTTGTACCTAAAACAATCAAAATAATTTCATGAGTATTGGTAAAATCGTGAAAAACAGTGATGTTTTGGAAGCATAAACAAGGCAAACATAATTTTCTGACTAACACGTGTGACATACTAATTTTCAATCGATGTTATCCTTTTGCTTCTGCCAGAACTACCTCTGCTTATTTACATCAATAACAGTTTTGAACGTCAACAAAGAAAATATTTTTTTCTGCAAATAAATAAATATAACCTAGAAATACACTTCGTAAAAAAAGTTTAAATGTGCAAGTACAAAAAAAAAAAAAAAACTAATTAAGTCTTTTTTTGTCGATTTCAATTGATCTATCAAAATTAATTATAGCCAAATTCGAAGCTCGTACTCATTGAAATGACTTACCATTTACCAATCGTGTGGCAAACAAACGATCATAGATTTTATGTGCAATATTTATCTAGTTCAGTAGCGTTATAGTAGTCCTTTAAGATAGGTTCGTGATTATATTTTTTGGATAGCAACATGGTTAATCTAATCTGAACTCATCTTTCTTTATCTGAATGAATCCAAAGATAAATTAAATATATTTCTGATGAATTTTAAGTTTTTTTTTCTGTGTGTATTTTCTCGTTCATTACAGCAGGCATGAACTTTGAACCGATCTTTAACGTAAGTATGGAAAAAAAAGTTTCATAATAGTTATTTATGCAACTGTTTATAATAAGGGGTATTAAAACATGAATATCACATGAGTGTTTTAATACCTAATTATGTACAGTTGCATACAAGACTTTATCTACACCCGTGATATGAATCCTCTATAAAAGGTTCTGAAACAGTTTTTTGCAATACTAATATCGAACAAAAATGGCGGCCGGCGGGATACGACGTGAATTCGAATAACCCATAAGTTCCTTGTTTTTTTAATTACGGCGCTGTGTTAGTGAAACGCGCGTGCATGACAATTTTCTTTTTCTAAAAGGATTTGCATAATGAAATTTAGTGCAACATTATAACACTCATTTGGATGATATTATGGTTACTATGACACTGGTTGTTTTAATGTTGGCAATAAGCTAACTGTTTCAGAAGTTTTTATAGAGGATTTTTAGCATGGGTGTAGATAAATAATTTCACCTTTAGATGATTGTAGTTAGACAGAGTAAAAAGGTTAAACAAATCTGAAACATGGGGTTTCTAGGTACCTACAAATATTTGAGAATTTCGAACTAGTCGCAATTATGCCTAAATTAGTTAAACAATAAAAACGTCTACATTGTAGATCTTAGTTAAACAAAAACGGTAATAGGTTCACTAATATAGAGAATCGAGATAGTCAACAAGAATTGAATAATTTATCAAAAATAGAAGAAAAGCTTACAGACATTTGCCATAAATCCAGCTAGACGTCATTATGTTTACGACCGACCGACACTACACTCTATGACATGACTGGAGTCTCGTCCAATATCAGAGGAATAGAAAGCAAGAGTCTTAGTCGCTCCAATGCTGCTGAAATCCTGCGCCACTGGACTTTTGACCAAATCCAGAAAGATCTCAAGACCGATGTATGGTAGGTAAACATCGGTTTGTGTCATACGCTGATTTAATTTAACAAGAGTACAGCTTATAGTTAGACAAGACAGTCTAGTCTGGGAGTTCTGGGACATAGACATTTATGTAAATGAGTTTTCGAACAACGAAGCTGATGCAACCAGAGATAACAGCTAACCAATGAATTTTATCTAGGTGAATAAAGTCTACGTGGGTACAGTTTTTACACAAGATGTGGCAAGTGGCAATAGTCCCAGAAAGTCAGCGTGGTAAACCACTATTACAAAGAAATAGAAAGTTTCTATCGGACGGATGCCAGACGTGACGAAATCATAAGAGTTCCCACTTTTACGAATTCAACCTAATTACACTTTCGATAAACCGCTGGTTAACAGCGGTAAACAAGAACATTCATTATTGAAAACCGTCTCCGAGATATAATTGCTAGCTTATCATTTCAACGCAGGCCAAAGGAATTTGAAAATGAGAGATCTCGCCTTTCAGGTTCACTCTAAATAAACATGCACGATGTGACATTTAAATCGTGATCCTCAGCTAAGAATAGTTGAAGAAACGACTAGATCTGATCATAGGTCGAGACTAGTAGAGGCTATTCTGAATTATAATGTATTATCATGTGGACGTACCGAACATGACTAATAGATTATGTCGTTACATCAAAAAACATTTTACATCTCCAAGCTGTTCCTAAAACCAGAATCTCAGCGTATCATGGCCACAAAAACAAAGTAGGTGCTTGCTAAAAAGCGCAGTTGCTCTCAACAAAGCCGACTCTGGCAATAGGCCAGAAAATGTTGAGATGAAGACGATAAAACATGCAATGCATGACCATTTCTATCTCTCAGAAGCATGCCCTCGAGGACAAGTCCACGACAAACACGAATAAACGTCGAATTGAACTCGCTATATCTATTTGGGTTACAATTATGTATGTATGTGTAGGTGGCTACAATGTAGGTGTATAGTATCTGTGGAATGCGAGATAACGTGAGCGTCTGGCGAGCGCGGGCGCATGAGGGCGTTGCGCACTAACGCACACACGCGCAAAACGAAAGTGCGCACTACACACACTCGTGCATGAATCCGTATGGGATGCAAAACAAACTTTTCCTGTTTAAGGCATCGCTCTCAGTAAATGACGTTTTCCTTGCTAGCTATCTGCAATTATCCTGGACATTTGCATTATTCAATATCTGGGATATTGACTGCAGCAAATATGCATGCGGTACGGAGTTAGTTTATTTATGCAAGGAATTGATTTAGGTATGAGTTTAGTTTGTACTCTTCTACGGAAATAGACATTACCAATTAACGTAACGTAAACAACAAACGCAAACGCAACGCAACGCAATAACGCAAACGCAACGCAACGCAACGCAACGCTCGTAACGCAATTAACGTATTTTCTTTCTTTCTTTCTTTCTTTCAATTTACATTATCATTGGACATTACGAAACAAAATGAGTTGTATTCAGATTTTGATTGTGTTTAACATTTAGCAAACTGTGTAGCAATCAGAATGCTACTTCCTATCCTATCCTACTATCCTGCTTATCCTACCATCCTACCAATATTATAAACGCGAAAGTTTGTGAGGATGGATGAATGTTTGTTAGTCTTTCGCGCAAAAACTAAAGAACGGATTTTGATGAAACTTTACAGTAATATAGCTTTTGCACCAGAATAACACATGGGATTTTTTATCCCGATATTTCCACGGGATCGGCACTTATGCGGGTGAAACCGCGGGGCGCTGCTAGTAGTTTTTTATGAGCTACTCAGCTCTAAGCATGATATTACCATTTTTTTTTTAATTGAATTCGTTTATAGCGCTTTAAATGCTCTAATATGACTGTTATGCGACAATGCGCAACCGTCACCGTTACGAGACATTGTGGTTTGTTTTAATGGCTTTATTGCAATTGGGACCACAAGAAAAAAGTCAACATTTAATCTTGGTTTGTAGATGTTTTACCTTTTCATGTTATTATATCGAAGGAAACTAGTGTTTAACGGTGTAAAACTAAGAATATATCAATGTGAAAAACTTAAGTTATGTAATGCTCGATCCCTTTTTAAACATATACGAATCGTTTTGCTTATCAAGGGTAGAATTTTTATTGTCAAATTGGGCATATACTTAAATAGATTCGTAAGCTAATTTTATCTGTGATAGCTACTTCCATATGGGTCTACTATACAAAGCTATGAGATCTTTGCTTCATTATTGCTAAAGATACAAGTCTCAATTTTAACCAACAACGACGCGACGGTGTATAAATTATACGATAATATTCTAGTTGCTACCGAATGACGTAATAATTTCTATACTGTTTTGATTCTAAGTGCTGGACTGAAGGATTTGTTGTCTGCCTATAAATATAATTTGATAACTACCAGATACATTCCAATACCTACCTCACAAGTACTGTTTATTTTAGATCTAAATAGAGTTCAATGGTTAGTTTTGATGAAATAACTAAGTGCAGTCTTCTAAATGAGAAAAATTTATCTCTAGAATTTCATAATTATAGGGTGCTTTTCAAAAAAGAAAAAAAAAACGATTGATCTGGTTAAGAACAATTTCTATGAATTATGAAAACTTCATGGAAATTGATTTACTACAATCGCGTTGTCTGCAGAGGAGGCCTTTAAGTGAACTGTCAAAACAATTCGAACTACAAAATGTTAGAAAAAATAAAGTTAAAGATATGGTTGCCGTATTACACAACTGCAAGCGAAATGACACGCTAAACCATGAAGTCATAGAAGAAAAATTCTTCATCCACAGCCATTTTGGCGGCACAAAAATGACGGTCGAAATGAAACCAGCAGGGCAAGCAAGGTCGGCCATAATCCGGGAGGGTTGGCGATTAATTGCGTAGGGACGGCGCGTCCTCTGAGGGCGACCGTTGCCTAGCAACCAGTTTTGCCAGCCTATGATTTAGGGTAAGGCTTTTATACCAATCGTGGGCCGCGACTTTTTATTAATTTCCTTTTAATAATTATGTTTTATGAATGTACATAACGCACTAATATATGAAGGTACAGTGGGTGGGTATACTGACTGGGTATGTACTGTAGAGACTGTAACCTGACATGGTTTAAGCATGCAACCTCCGCGAGTCCGTTATACCTAAATATGTAGATGGCACAAATAAGAGAATAGAGATAACCGGGCACGAGGGAGTCGGACTCGTGCACCGAGGGTTTCGTACCACCATAATGTTTTTAAATTTTCATCGGCGAGACCAATATTCGTCAGAGAATTTTAACACTGTAGGTAGAATATTGCAGTTTTAGATCAGCGCCATATCTTGACCGATAGTGGAACTAATGTAACTTTTGTTGATGATTTCTGAAAAAGCGTGCTAAGAGACATATGCAAACTTCGGAGATAAGGGGGGGAACGGTACTTTTTTTCATTTTTCGTCAAAATTCGAACACTATGCGGCCTAAAAAAAAAGTAAGTACCTAATATACGTGTCAACTTGAGAACCTCCTCCGTTTTTTCGTCGGTTAAAAATAGAACTGGTTTCTATTTTGTGATTGATTTATTCAACTAAGTATGTAACTAAGTATGCAAAAAAGGTAACAAGTGGCTAAGCAGATATCTAACTTTATCTACTTATTTAGGTAAGTAGGTACACTTTATAATAATTATCTGCATCTGCCTTTATGTGAGTTTTTTATTTTTACCAGCAGTGGCCAGGTGTAAATCTATGCCTTACAAATTAGTTGAGTCTTACGAGTAGTGTAGGGAGTTTAGCATCTTTATTTACAAGTCGCTTTTCGTGTCTCTCTGTAACTGCGTTGTTCTTCTAAACTACGCAACGGATTTTAATGTGGGTTGTACACACAGCTACACATCAAGCTATACATAACCAGTATAACCTGACTTCTGATTGCACGAAAAACTTATACAATGCGAGATCAGCTAAAACTGGAAATGTATAGCTTGATGTGTAGCCGTGTGTACCGCCATTTAGAGAATTTATTCCGGAACGTTTATGTGTATTATAAATGTATAATACACCAATATTAAAACTTACAAAGAAAACTCGGTACTTATTTTGTAAAATTGTAAAGAAGAATGCAGTTAACAGAACATTAGTGAAATCACAAGAACAACTTTTCATTCCAAAAATCCAAATTGCTATTACTTACTGTATACTAATTCCATCAGTATCTACCACCACTTCCACTTTTATTAAATATATATTTTAACTAATATTTTATGAGTACTTACAGTCAACTATTGTTTTAAGTTACTTACCTACCTACTTAAATACAACAAAAATAATTGAATGTTGTCACAATTACCTCAATATTAATTCTTTCATTTCAATAATAATGTTAGTAGCATGCCTAATTTAAAGTAAATCACCCATTTTACTGTTAAACCTAATTTTATTTAAATAGGTACCAACAATCAATGTAATTAAACTTTTACTTTCACCAAACTTGTATTAGTAGGTAAGTACCTACTTACCTAGAATAAGTCAAATCCTGAGAATAATTTTTGAATATGGGACAGTTTTTCCATACTAGAACAGCTGTCAGACGTCAATTTTATTCCACGCATAAAAGATATCTGCCTCTGGTGAAATCAGCCCTTATTAGTTATTAGTCACTGCCAATTTAGTTAGGCAAACAAAGTCAAACTTTGCACAACCTACGAAACCCACGATCCCTACAACACGTGCGACTTTGATATTTAAAGTAAGTACCAATAACGTAAAACTCAGCGGGGTACATGAACAGCTGATTTTGTGGCACGGAGTCGCCTCAAGGTCCCGGGAAGGCGCACCCCGGCGCGCGGCGGCTCCTCGGGAGAAATCCAATTTAGCACCCCTGTACTCCCCGCGCCCTTTCCCCCCCCCTTTCGCCTGTCTCGCTCTAAACCGGTCGAGTTCGTCGACAAACTTGTATGAACGGAACGTAAAAATCAATGTTTATGAGCACTATTTGTTGATGGAATGGAGAGCTAAAAATGGGGGTGCAAAAATACCTCATATTTAGTATATAGTTAGGTAATATTATCCAGGTCCATTTTTCTTAAAACAAAAAAAAAATGTGCTGAAATTCATTTATAATATCTGCAATCTATCTACCATTACAAGAGTTAGAATACCCACACTGCCTGGATGAAGTGGCTCTTTTTTAAAACGGAGAAAAACAAATTATTATAAAAACGCTCCTGCCAGATTCAAAACAAAAATCGATTATTTTATTGAATTTAATTTTTGCTATCTTCATTTTATCTAGAAGACAAGATAATACCTACATTCATCCAAGAACTTTCTAAACAACGTCGTAAAATTCGCATATAAATCTAATAACATCCGTTTTATCTTATGTAACTGAGTCAGCCCAGTCCCGCCACTTTGTTGTTATTTTCCACTAAAGATATTTTAGCTTGAACTGTGCCAAGAGTAATTGGGGTACGAATCATAATATACATACATTGATATACAGCATGTATACGGTAGGAACGGCCACAACTCGACCGACCGACACGAACACCACAAACAATATCTCTTGATAACAGATAACTCTGCTTGATAAAAATACGCACGAGACAACGTTGCCGCTCCGCAACAACCCACCCGTGCGACGCGACGTTGCCGCGTCTCCACGCCCGGCGCGGCCATTTGCAATTCAGATGAGAGCTAGTCAGTTGTTAACTTGTTACGCCACAGCCACACTCTCAAAATAAAAACAATGTTTTAGTACTTAATAAATTATGGCGGATCTAATGTGTGTTGCTAATATAATCAGTCTCGTTCGCGTCATTGCACTTGTGTTGGACTTATGAAATAATTAATTACGTCGTAATGTTTTTCGCACGACACGCATTGCTACTGCTCATAAAATATTTAGTTGACATTGTAGGAAGACTACCTAATTAAAGATCCTTTGTAGGTTCAAAATTATAATTGGCAACATTTTATAACTACCTACATCCTTCCCAGACGAAACTAGAAGTACTTTTTCTTACTTTGTTTGGTACCCACTGATCGTTAAGGCATATAAAGCTATTAATGACCACATAAAATGATTAGAAATCACCTGCCTAGTGAGCTTAGCAACGAACGAAGTCTAATATTCTCACGATTAAACACAATGCTGTCAGGCAAGAATTAAAAATAGGATACATTAATTACAAATGAATTAATTCGTTATTCTTCTATATTCAGCCAAGTCATTTATTAGTCGTATACAAATTCGTTAGTTCATAACCAACTATCACTTCGAAGGCGTGGCAATGCAAGGACAAGTTCTTGATCCACAGAAACTACGCAGTTACTACTTATATAGAGATTATCTAATACCGTACTACCTCATCATCATCATCTGCCTAGCCTTTTCCCAACTATGTTGGGGTCGGCTTCCAGTCTAACCGGATGCAGCTGAATACCAGTATTTTACATGAAGCGACTGCCTATCGTAATAATATTTTCACACTTATTAATCGTGGTCCTCCTGCCTTTATTCCAATTAATTTGGGGTCCTAGCATCGACCAGCTAGCGAGTTTCGCCCAAACGTCTTTTTCTTCTCAAAAATTTTACGTGGTATGACTACGCTCTTATACATTTTGTAGTCTACAGGGTTGCATGTCTACATGTAACTTATTTACTTGCTGCGCTGCGTGTCATTCTAGTCGCGGCCGTCAGATCAGGTTTCTGCAGTACCAACGGACGTAAGTATAGACTTTAACGAAGCCATGCGAAATTCGCACATATTATATGCTATATTTTCATGAATCCAAATTATTAAGTTGCCATAACCTATGATTAAATTGCGAAGAAGAATTCTTGTTTGACATATTATGCGATTGTGAAACTAATATAATATTCATACCTAATATCGCTATTAGAAACGATTGAATTTTAAATTCACAGCATAAACCACAAGCAAAATAAAAGTACTAACAGAAAAGAACCAGTAAAAATAAAAAAGAGCAAAAAAGCACGTAGCAAAAGCTTTATGGTCCGAACGAATACTTTCATTTCTTTCCTTTGGCAAAGAATGCCAATTTAAAAAAGGCAGACTCAGTCAAAATGAATGAAACGGAAATATTGTAACAGACCATGGCATAGTAAGCCGCATGGTGGATATGTGCCAGGAATAAGTGCTTCAGTTATTTGTTATAAACATGGAGCCTCTGCCAACACTCGATCTGAACTGATCTTTATATATTCTGGCAGAGCCGCAGTAACTGAAATAAACTTTATTATATACCTACCTATACTTATAGTAATACTTTTACTGGCAGTCCTTGCACGTGTGTAAAAGATGTTTCTATTTATTCATGTACTTACTTTAAAAAAACTTTTTCGGTTTTTTTAATAATCAGCGTTAGCGATTCATGGTTTTTTTTTTTTTCTATATCAGTTCAATGGGCCAAAGTTGCGACCCAGGACATCGCGGTTGGGCCAAACGGAGATGGCGGGATAAGAAAGAAGTCCAGTTCGTCCCGCAATCTCAATCAATCCATCAATCTTTATAGATTGGTCCTTGGCAGTTCTGGACAGAGAGAGGTGGAAAGAGAGTAGGGAGGGAGGCCTTTGGCCAGCAGTGGGACATTAACGGCTAATAATAATGTTAGTTAAACATGGTGATAATATTCTTCTTCATTAGAGAGCTATGTGTATGGCAAATCTCCCAAAAATATTTTTTTCCCTGAGTTCGGCCAGATTCTAGAGCTCTACCGTTATCTTAAACATCTTAATTGTCATGTAGTTTTTATGCTAGGCTTTAAACAATATTTAAAGGAACAAGTCGATTTCTGTGAAAAATTATAGTATTTTCAATTTGCGGATTCAATTAGAGTATGTAAGTATGTACTTTGACATGACACTGTCCTAAACTAAATTCTTGAAGATCTTCGTGGGGATATCGTCAGTTATGTTATCTGCATTCGGTTGACTACAAATAGTAACTGCAATCTCTGCATGTTACGTATAACCTCTAAGCGTGTGTTGCAAGCCTGCAACGTCGTCAGTTTGGCTAATAGCCTGGAATCAACGCAAAAATACCGCAATATGTGAATAAATTTCACCCCGAGCGCAAGCGTGGCAACGCAAGGGATATTTAGATTTGCGTCATAAATTGCTACCAGTGGGTACTTCAGCTTTATTAAGATTTTATGCTCGCTCTGGCATAGTTGTGTCGTGTATCAGCGCAAGTAATGAAATATGTATGCCGCGACGCCGTAAAAACATTGAAGGTATGATATTCTTCTTGGAAACTCGAACAATAATGGTTCTGTTACTAGGTATCTCAAAAAAAACCATTTTGGCTTGATAAAATCCTTAGAAACAAAAGTTTTTATGCAGTATACTGTATAGGGTTAAATAATTTCGCGACGATATGGAGCGCCGAGATTGGGTGAATGGATTTTGGAATGGGCTAAACCCTTCCGCTGACACAAATAGGAATAATCCAGCTAAAAACGGGTTCGGAGCGGCTAGCGTCCTATGTAAGGATGAAGGGATTTCGAGCTGCGATAAAACGGGACGAAGGGGTACGGAAATCGCGCAATCAACGAAATTCCGGACCATTAACGCTACGATTGGTCTCGATTCTTGAATCACCAGCAATCAGCAAAACGAGAGCAGGGAACTCTTTAAAAAAAAAGTTACCGGATAGCTCCTATTGATTTTGTTCTGTTTCTGTGCCCACTGTGCACACTTATGAGACTGTGACAACGGGGTAAGACTGCAGGTAACCTGCGGCAGTCGGAGACGATAGGTATTTAAAATTATAAAAATCACTAGAGTTTAATGATTGATCACCATTATTTCAGATGTGTGTGTGTATAGGTACGTGACTGCAGTCGAAACAGTTTGATAGCTAAGCGAAAGTTAACGACAATTTAATTCAAATCTGAGGACACGTCACAATCGCGTGTTGTTAAATAAATGTTTGTTTACTCTTATCAATGATTTGTCATGGACTTGGCGATACACTTGAACCGTAGAACGAATACCCATGATAACTTTTTATTTTTCTTTTTTTTTTTCGAATTTCACGCACCACTAAAACGCACTTTATTACATTAACTTAGCGCGTTCTAACAATCGCATGTAACTTTTGTGAATTCATTAAAATTTTGATGTTGCTATTCTACACACTAATAATTGAATGAATGGTATTTTACGGTTTATACCGCGCTGAACGGCAACGGCGCGTGGCGCCCGCCCGCACCGTGCGAGCTGGCAACGTGGCGCCTCGTATCCGTCAGAGCGGCAACGCGCGCCGCAGAACGGCAACGTCTCGCACTGATTCAGCAGTTAACATTCAACGGAGATAGCATCGATTTGTATAGCTATAGAAGTTGTTGTTTTAATTTTCAAGGGAATTGAAGGTTATAGTTATTGATAGTTGAGTAATCGATGTTATCATTTCGTGAGAGTGCAATTTTATACTAATTTCAAGTTAAGTTATGGGGGCATAACTATTGCCACATTTTACTTGGTTTCTCTGGTTTTCTGTTAACAAAGCCTCCGCCTAAGTCAAGTAGGTACCTACCTACCTAGTTAAAAACTTTAGACAGTATTATAGCAGCATGACCTCTCAAAAAATCTCAGAATTCTCACTGTCGATTGTCACATTTGTCACGTAGCGTAGGACTCGCTGCGCAGATTTTGGCAGTTCGGAACTTTGGACTAGTTTTAAAAAACTTTGCTCGGTTGGGTAAACAAAATGCTTAGCCAAACATTAAACTTTCATGAATTTCGACTGAGAAAAAAAATAAGCAGAGCGTGGAACGAAATAAAAAAATACTTACAGCGTGTTTTTTTTTTTTGTTATTTGAGAAGGCATTGTTATTGGTATACCTACCTATACAGACTTTTCTATTATATAGACGGCATTATCTATAACCTGTTAGTTTATCGACTGATTAAGTTATTAGAAATAATCATTCCTTTTTAAAGCCTATTGTTCTCAGCATGACTCAGATCTTACATGCAACGTTATGTATTTCCCTCGATCGACGCTTGGACTATTCGACATGCGTTATTGCATGTTATAGTTTTCCTGAACCGATTGGATTTCAAATAGCATAAGTAAGAAGGTACCTATACCTGCGTTTTTATGACGTGTTTCCGCTAAAAATAATGTACGTAATCACTAGAGTACCAAGGTAGTCACAAAAACTAAGAAAAAAAGCGTAAGAAATTGCTTATTTTTTTAAGCATTGTGTCTAATGTGATTACCTACTTTATTTTCTCGCCCACCAGGTACTTACAAGTCCGTTAATGGTTTACATGAAATTGAAAAGTCAGAAATAAGCTAAGCAGCGAAAGGCCAAACCCATGTTACGCAATGATGTGGTTTGCTTTTCTCAACAAGAACTTGGCTAATATTTATGTACCTGCTTGCTCTTCGCATTCAATCATATGCGAAATGCATTTATGGGTTAACCTTAACTGTGATAAAAGTTAAATTTACATTAACACGTTTTTCTTGTTCGCAGGTTCGAGATACCTAGGTAAGATTATTTTTACGTTCCGACTTTTCTAGTTTTCCGCATTGTAAATGCGTTCTCCTTGTTCTTTGTCATTTAATCCTTTCTGTAACTGACGTCCACCACACTCCGTTACTCCAACGGGGTAATTGCGTAATACACTAACAGTTTCAATCGCTTCAGTTTTGACAGCTCAACCACATTCATTGCGTTATTTACGTTGTTAAGTAGACAAATTTTTCGAACATATGAAGCAATGGATTAGCAATATCCATCAAAATTATTCAGATTGGAAGTGTGTTAGGCAGTAGGGTGCAGTTTCCGACTGCCAATTCACACGTTCACTTAAAGTATTTATGAGATACCGTATTTCAAACTGGATTTCTTTGATCGTTACCCAGAATATAGCGCAACATTGTGAATTTCACAACCAGTACCAAGAACTCGGAGCTAAGTAATTCCATTTGCATGTCCCTTGGTAATTAAATTAGCATCGTATCTTCATCCTAGGTGTCAGATTGTTCAGAACTTCAGATAAAAAAGTAACTATAATATCATATAGGTACGTAGACATCACATTCTTGCCAGTGAAGGTCAATGTCATTTGCCGAGTAAACATGTTCGCCGCTTCAAAGATAACATTTTTGGGCGTAGCAAAAGTCATAAAATTAATTAATGACGTCTTCAATTTTGATAGAATTAGATAGCAAAAAAAAACGCATTTGTCATTCTTATAATACCTATTAATTGCGGGGATTTCTTGATCATGAACTGAATGCATCAGAAAAAGTAAAGTGGTTTCTCTGCATTTAGTTAATTAATTATATAAGTAGGTACTTAAGCTAATTGAATAATGTAATCTAAAACAAGTAATGTCTAATAACGTTGAGGGCATGAAAATCAATAGAATATCTAAACCACAGACACAGACCACACAATCTAGAAAAAAAAAAAGATTTTATTTTTGTAAAAACATGGATTTTTTTGCAATAATCTTTTAGAAAGCAACTTTCTATTTAAATAGCATTGAGAACTGGAGCTGCACAAGTCCTTGAATGCTTTTTAAAAGCCTGTGGACTTACGTAATCCAATTTACTGCACGTTCACGAATCCAATTACTGGCGTTGATGAGCAGACTGGCGCTCGACCGCATTGACCTGTGCTACGACACACGACCATGATTATAGGGAAATGGTCAGAGATAAGAGGATGCCTCCATCTTTTAGAAATTTATTTACACCTGGCTATACTAGGCTAGGCTAGGCTTTTATATATGGAGATGGTATCTAAACATCTCATCACAAAGCAAAAAATTAAAGAGTGGATTTGGATGCTTATTCCATTGGAGGTCAAGTCAGTGACTCTGCAATAGAGGATCATAAGGTGTCTCATTGAAAAAACGATAAAATAATTTCTGCCCATTCCGAGAAACAGCTGGCAAGGTTCTCTTCCCATGCCTCAGGCACTTCATAATCTACAATCTACAGAAGATTGGCAAATCTTCAGTTTAATTATTTTGGTCAAGGCATCATTGTTCCGTTCTTTAGCTGTTCCTGAATCTGTGGATGGAGAGCTGTCTGTTCTTATTCAAATGTCCATGAAATCTAAGTTCTATTCTAAAAATAATTTTGCAAACGTTTAATGGCAAGTGGCCATCCTACGCTTGCATATGCGAGGGAGAATATAGATGCAGATCTTTGTGGCACCGACAATGCACCGGATGTGCATTGTAGCCGCAACTGATGCTAACACAAAAACATCGCACACATGCACAATATGCACATGCATATTGCTAAACTAGTGTTGCATTCTGCGATGTCTGCAGTACTTACACGAAATTATAGACGAAACATTGAAATCAACTTCTTGAACAGATTTAGCTTATTAAGTTATTATGCAATGTAATCGATAATTTGATTGAAGATCTAAATAAATTAATTACAAGTTCTCGATTTGAGATCGAAAATAAAAGTTAAACGATGAGTGTGAAATAATTTAATAATGAATCAAAGTACAAATTTTAATCTTCAAAAACAGAAATTTAAAAAAAATCCTTGAGCTGTTAACATCTGCATATATGGTTCTAGGAACTGATGTATCCGGTTGTTCCTTTGTATGGGTTCTGTATACAACTACACATTTGCGTCGGTTAAGCATATTTCCCGGGATTCCGATACGAGTTATGCATAAAAAAATAGAAAAAGATACAGGTTGGGTAAACTAAAATGTCGTTAATAATTGCTTAGCTTGACTGCCAGGCTATTTCCTATTCTTCCTGTCTACTAACGAAATTAATTTAGTAATAAACTGTTTACCTAGCACTTTTTTAACAATATTGATTTTGCCTGACTGTGCCATGATGTTTTTTTGCCCCAGGCAATTTATTTAGCTCCACGATGTAATTTACTACGTGATTTTGCGCAGACATTAATTTCAGACAATATCTCCTCGTTTTATTTTGGAGCCGACGATGGTAAGTACATTGGTCAACTAGTGAGAACTAGGCAATAAAAGTACGTAAAGAAGAAAGAAAGAAAGAAAGAAAATACGTATAAAGACACATACCTACTTTATTGCGACCTAATCTTTCGGATAATTATTAGGATTTCGAAACTGAGTTGATAAAGAACGATTATGCTTATGAGTCACATAATCATAATCGACTATAGGTATGCTAAGAAAGTAAGTACCTACCTACATAAAAAATATAATTATATTATGTGGATATAAATGGCACACACCTTGATATCATCGTTAGTAAAAGATTACATTACCCTAAGATACAAATATAGTAAGTATTTATTTATCGTTTAGATCTGTGTGGCTATGACAAATTAGTGATTTTTGTTATTCTATCGGTGTATTCATTACAAGCTTACGGAAATTATCCATCCCTTTCCTATATCCCTACTATAGGAAATTCCAAGTTAAGACTAAGTAAGGCTTGAAAAAGTTTAAAGTGTAATTGGTACTGGCTGATTTTCTTTGGCCGAAACGCGTTTTCATTACAAGCTTACTGAAAGTATCATTCCTCGTAGCACTACTATAGAAATTCCAAGTCACTAGCAGACATGAAAAAGTTTAAAGTTTTATTAATATGCTGAATGTTGTTTGGCCGAAAGTTACAAATGCAGAGCTTCAAGTAAAAGTTCAACAGATTCGAGACCAAGAAAACAAAATAGCACCACTAATATCTCTCAATTCCGGTTTTAAAATCGAATCTGTCACTTTTGTTGGCACTCAAATAAATCGAATTGAAAATGTAGATATCTTTCTACGTGAGACGGAGGCCGTGCGAGCCTGGGGCGATGACGGGCGAAGCTTGTATCTTACCGCTGCGAGGCTTCGACCCGCTGCCATTCTCGTCAGACTTGTTTCAAAGAAAGTTAGAACAAGATAAGAAACCCCGAGAACAACTTGAGTCCCTAAGCAATAGTGACGTACGCTGTGTATTAAATAGCAAGAATATTGACATAAGTGCAGCCCCTTTTGATAATCGATACTAATAATATTATTATATTCGTAAATGCGAAAGTAACTCTGTTAGTACAACTCATTTTTAACAGTTCAATAACATTCATTGCGATAAGTACCTATTTACGTTGTTGAGCAGACAAATTTTACGAACATGAAGCAATGGATTAGCAATAAGTATGACAATATCCTTCAAAATTATTCAGATTGTTATTTTTTATTTGGTCTGAGATTGCGATAATGTGTTACGCAAGGGTGATGGAGAAGGACAAGCTAATAGCTGATATATTTTTATTTTCGCGGATCCCGTGCTGTGCTGATCAACATTGTTAACCTATAAATTTTGAGCAAAAATGCGAAGTTTGATAAGGGGAACAAAAAACTACAATTAGTTATTGTTGCGAATTTTGGGTAAAGAATGGCTGGTTTTTTATCCAAGAATATAAGCTTTGTACAAGAACTAAGAGCCCTTACGCACGAACTACACATTATAATATTGATCCCTACCACCACGACCGACGACGTCCACGACAATACAGCTTTTGTTCAATCAGACGGGATAAGTTCGTATACCTACATGATTTGTGTGACCTACATACATTTTCAAGTAGGTTTATTAAACTGAACTAAAACGGAAACTATACCGAAAGACATTGAAATATTATCAATGCTGAAACAGAAATCTATAAGGTAACATACGGTAGATGAACACCCTAAAAATAATAGAAATCGCTCGAGTGGAAATTCAACCCAGCTCATATTATTTTTGTCATTAATCATCATACAGGCTGCTAGCTCATTCTTTCCAAAAAGATAAATAGTTCCAACTCCAAGTGTCCGAAATACACAGTTGTGATGAGAAATAGAATAGTTAAATGTTCCAGGTACCTATCTAATTACTTATTATGACAAAGTACTGGATATGTTTGTATACATATGTAGCTGTAGCACTGTCTCCACTCTCCTCTCTCACTCTATAATAAATTGTGAAACTAGTCCCAATTCTGAATATTCTAAAGCGTTTCAATCTGAATTACCTACTTGCGACCACGACGTTTACAACTACTACTTTTTTGCTTTGATATCTAAAAATTGCAAGCAATTAAAGCTATAATAAACTCCCGACATTTTGGCGATTGAAAAAAGTGCGCCTGTTGCCGCCTTGGAAGTGGGTCGAGGCGGCAACGTCGCATAGCGGTACCGGCCGCGGAACGGCAACGCCGCGTGGTGCAGCGCTGCCACATGTATCGTCGATAAATTCGGGGTCAATACGTTCAAGTAAAGGGGAGCCATTCATTATCATTTTTGCAGATTCTTTTGAACAGTCTTAGCTAATTAATCATTCTGCAGTGCGATTCTGTAACCATCTCACCGTGAAAACTTAGGTGAAGTGAGCGTGGAGTGAGCTGTCATTAGTGTAAATCCCTATAGCATCAGATGGAATGACAGCTCACTCCACGCAAGTTTTCACGGTGAGATTTTTACAGAATCGACATGCTGCTCAATGAATCAAAACTGTTTATCTAGTACAGGCTACTGACAAAAAACGGGTCATTAAAAACTTTTTTACAAAAAAAACAACCGACTTCCAAAAAAAAAACACTACAAAGTGCTAAATAGCTTTAATTTCGGAAGTCGGTTGTTTTTTTTTGTAAAAAAGTCTTTATTTAGTACTTTTTAGTGGGATCATTTAGGAAGTACACCCTTTCCAACAAAAAAATAATTTTTCAAATCGGTTGGCAAGCGACGGAGTTATGCGCGAACAAAAAAAAAAAAAACATCCGAATTGAGAACCTCCTCCTTTTTTAGAAGTCGGTTAAAAAAGGCCGAAAACATACCTATATATTTACCTGTAGTTGTAAACGTGCAATTTGCTCTAAGTACTAAAATACTGCAGACCTACCTAATGCATGTATTCTAATTTATGGCTGAGTAATATGTATTTAAATAGGACGGGCCGTGACTATAAATTACTTTAGCGATTCACGTTACCACAAATCATAGCAATGAACGCCTATTACTGCACCTGCAAGTAACAAAAACTATCAAATAAACATTCATATAACACCAAATAATTGTTTAGAATCGTAATCATTTGATTTAATAAGGAAAAAAAGCAATTTGAAATCGTGATGCTAGTCGATAAAGGTGATGGTAAATATTTTGATGCACCTCTTTGCAAGCTAATAGAATATTTTGAATACATCGGGGTGTTCAAATATTTCAAAGACACATTGGCTTTGCACCATACATTAATAGTGACTACGGATGTCGTCTGAGGCTGTGATGATAACCCCGAGAAGCTTCGTAAGGCCTGTAGTGAGGCTGAGGCCTTAGAAGAGAGTTTTGGCTGCATGATCATCGTGATGAAAGGATGATATAACTGGAATGACTGTTTAAGTGGTTTCTGAACGTGGTATGTGACTGTAATGACCCAGAAAAGGATATTTGGTCTGGCTGTGGGCTTAAGATGAGAGGATGTTGTATGTATGATCATCGTTATTTAAGAATTGGTCATATAACCTCGTTTCCAAAGCCTAGATATCCAGGATGCGCCAGATGTTTTCAGAATCGCAGTGGCGTTCATGCAACTCAAAGGAGTACAGTATTTATGTAGAAACCCTTACATGTAAGTATGGAAGTTTCTGGTACTTAATGGTCTGCATTTATGAAGCCCAAAACATCAAAGTCGTGAAACAGAGCTTAGTAAAACTAACTTTGTTGGAAGTCTGAGGTCGAAGAACCTCTAACTAAGACTGGGTAATTAAAGTTGATGCTGCAGCTAGCAGTATTTAGTATTACGACCTTTAGTTCAGGAGCAGACAAGTGTGAGATTGGACTCTGCTGGGACACAAGCACAGGCTTCCTCTCCGTAGAGGGAGTGGGCCGTAATCCACCACGCGGGCCCAGTGCGGATTGGTAGGATTCATTTCTTCCATTTTTTTGGTCTAGGACATGCCGGTTTCCTCACGATGTTTTCCTTCACCGTTTTGAAAGCAGTGGTGATGATATAATTTACACAAAGTAAAGCGCCTGACTGGGTTCGAACCTACGACCTGCAACTCGTAAGTCGCAGCCGTTACCACTGGGCCACCACTGCTCTAAAAAGCCATTTAATGATCTTAAACTCCATTCTAGAATTCTAGATTCCCAATAGACTCTCAACTATCGTTCAAAGCTCATGAATGTGATCAAGAAAGGAAAGAAACAACACATTTCGTGGCAATTCCCAGAACAATGGTAACGTTACTACACGTAAACATCATATTTTTGCCTTACTCTTTCATGACATGTGTTAAAAGAGAAACATAAGAATAGGAACAAGGAATGTCTGCAGCTTGTCCGTTCGCGCGGCAAGTTAAGAGTCGGCCGAATCGATACTTGTTTGTAGGTGAGAAGTGTTCCGGTTCGACGGCTAGGCAAACTGAACGTGGATGATAGAATTCAGCGCTGAGTGTCTTCAGATCTCTCCACGTTACTTTGGTACTTAATGGTACTTACCTACTATTGATCAAATAAACCACAAATAAACTATTTCACAGATATTCACTGGAAAAACCCTCGCCTCTTCTTTTACAGAATTTCCTACGTAATTAAATTTTACCTTAGTTAAAAAAATACAACGAAGCGCAATCTCATCTGTTTACTCAACCGAAATAGCTCTGCAGATAAAACGTAATTTATCTATACGTCAATTAAAGTTATGCAGAAATAATAAGTTCCAAAAAACAACATGCTTTGTGTAATATTTAGCGGGTTCGAAGGTTTAGCCTTTAGCGTGAAAACATGAAAAGTGCATCAAATAAAAAATAAAAACAGAAATGCGGTACGCGGACCGTGCGTGCACGATTTGGCAACGTCGCACGACCCGGCCGTACGCTGGCTAGCTACAAACACGCCAAACACAAGACGCGTTGCGGTTGCTTCGTGAGTCGTGCAGAGCCACAAAGGGTTATTTAAAAAAAATTTTATACCTGCAACATGGGCTTATGAATAGCTCATAAAGTCATAATACTTACCAGGTTTAAGGCAGGTGGGTGGGTAGAGTTAGTTGGAATCTTGTCGTTAAGAAAATAATTATTTTCTATCAGACAAAATAGGTGTATAATCATTAAAACAACAAGACTAGTAGTCTTGAAGTGGAAAATAATCCACCGAGTCAAGCGTTGGTTTTCATCGAAGTTAATAAAAAAAAGTTTTGGCTTTACTATTTCCTAGTAATTATTCTTCAAAAGTAATTAAATAATGGAGTTTCATTGTTTACTAACAGACGCGAGCATTTATTTATTTTTCTCGGACATCTGTCGTGCAAGGTATGAAACAATAATACAATTTATCAATAACTATAAACGAAAATAACGTAGGTTCTTATCGTGTTAAAATGAATCGATTCGACAAAGTTTACGACACGGCGACACGCTAGTCGCAGTGGGCGGGCATTCTGTCAGCGGAGTCGCAACGCGGCCAATCACGAGAGCCGAGCGTGCGCACAAACGCGCGATAATGCGTCAGTCGCATCGCGCCCCGCTGCGGAGGTGGCGCGTTTTTTTCGTCGCAATCGTAACTACGCCTTTATAACAACGATTGAAGTGATTTGTCAAAATGTCAATCTTTAATCCTGTTCAATTGATAGATGAAGTCAAAAAACGACCCGGGTTATACAAGGCCGACCATCCTGCCGACCGTGAGGAGAAGTTGGCGTTATGGAAAGAAATAGGATCGGTTATTTACCATGGTTGGGAACACTTCAACAAGGCGACAGCGTATGACAGAGGTTAGTATTGGAAATACACGACCCTAACCTCTGTTACGTCAATGTCAAGACTGAGAACGCGAAATGAGTCACACACTGTTTTCGTATTTTCTAATCGTTTTTTAATTCTATTTACTAGCTTGCTTAATTTGACGTTAGTAGAAGGAACGCTGTAATGTTTTTTAGCTAACGTTAGGTCTAAAATCATAAAAAAATCGTTTAAAATCCGAAATACACCGCGACAACATGGCTATAACATTGAAGTTTGGTGCAAGTCAGTCGTTCAATGTTTCGCATTCAGCAGGGCTGCGCGATGAATGATAACCGCATTCCATTATCCGTTTCCCGCCCTTTTGCCCTTGTTACAATGTTTTACGATTTAATAACAAAACTCACTAAGGAAATTATTAGTGTAACGTACATCGTATTGTCAATTCGTTTTGTATTATCATGTTGCTTGTTTCGTGAGAATTAGACGCAATTACGAGTTTATCACTATTATAAATAACAATGAATAATTACCTATAACAAAAAATAAAAGAACGTCTCGTGCTCTTCTTGTGGACATCACACTGAACTTTCTATTTTGCGTACAGTATGAGTATTTTCATGTGCATCATTCATCTATCATTATTAATTATTATTCCACTTAATTACTTACTGTCATAAAGAAATTGTTTAACATTACGTTGTTCAGGTATTTGACCGCATTAAAATAGTCTGGCGTAGGTACATTATAATAATGGGTGCCTACAACAAACACATGTAATTTGCATGCCGTGACGCGTACATGTGCGAAACGGGTGAAGTTCGTTAATAAGAACGCAGTCTGTTACGCCATTTAGTATGAATCACAATGTTCATTACGGCCAGATGATGGTGGAAATTTCTAGTTATAGACGGCACTTTGATTTTTGCTTTTCAATACATGGTCATTTAGGGTAGGTAACTGGTGATAATATGACCTTCATGACAGCTAGCATGACTGACAACAGCAACTCTTTGGTTTAAATTCCAGGGCTCGCTTTTGGCTGTGCTACAGAGAAAGTCCTAATGTATTAACCCAATAATAGGTAACACTACTATCCCGAGGCTCGATCAAAGAACCCCACGCTACGCTGTCGCATTTGCGAGTGCGACCACTTGACTTTCGAGGCTTCGGGACTGGTTTAAATATACTTACTGAGAGAAGCGAGTGACAAGGCACACTGCGACCAAACATTTTGAACGCGCACTTCCATAAGTCAAAATGGTCTTGCGCGAGCAAACGCGCAAAATTACGATAACACGTTCAATCGCAGAGTCGCAGGGCGTCTTGACTCTATTAAAAAAGAAACCTAATAAATGTTAGTTTATAATAAGAAAAGTAACAGTAAGAATTTCAAAGTTTCCTAGGTCCTAACTCCCACAATTTTCTTAAACAAAGTTTTACAGTTGCAAAGAAAATGGCGGTCGTTGAGGGACGCGTACAACCGGGAGTTGCGCGCGCGCCGCTCTGGCGTCAGGATCAACAGGCGGGTGTACCGCTACTTCAAGAGGATGAGCTTCCTCGGAGGGTTCGAGGGTAGTCTCAGCGAGGAAGAGTATGTTGACTTTCTTCCGAATAAAAAGTTGGTTCATTCTTCACTAACGCAAATTCGAAATTTTAATTCGTAGTTTGATAAATGTAACTTTACTAAGCAGTGAACGTACTGGTTAAGCTTTTTTCCTGTCACTGTCGTACAACTGTCAAACTACAAGTGCAAAATAGAGATGGCAATAGATTTAAGAAAACATTTATCAAAATCGCCCTTGGACTTTAACGCCTTTAGACGCTAACATTTGGTTACATTTTTCAACAAAGTAACATGGAACTTTGTCGTAATTATATTTGTCTTGTCACCAGGGAGCTGGACGAAGACATATTAGCGGAGCCGAACCCAGAAGAAGAAATCCACATCGAGCCTGTCGTCAAAGTGAAGAAGGTTAAAAGGAAAAAGAGGAAACGGGAGTCCAGTGAAATGAGTCACCAGCCTCCAGAGGAACTCGAAATGCCCATGTTTCCCGTCGAAATGGCTGAGAGTGAAACAGACAGCGATAGACTATTCCTACTATCCTTTCTTCCTGAAATGAGGCAGCTACCGATCAATATAAAGATGTGGGTGAGAGCCCAGATAGCCAATGTCATGCAGGAAGCGGTCTCCTGTCATTATAACAACACCAGGCCAGGAACTTCAGGGGATAAAAACTTCATTGACATCAAGCGGCAAAGGCATGACAGTACAGAATAGGCTTCGGATTCATCCAAACAGTTTTATTGGTGCTCTTGTCATAAATAATTGTTTTCCGTTTAAGTTTCTAATGTATATTTTTGTTGGTATTTTTGAGGCTCGTCTTAGGGAGATGAGAAGAAAGGTCTTCTAGTATTAAAAATACGTTGGGTGTTTAGACTTGTGGCGGCTTTCATAGAAAAAAGTTCAGGTCTTTAACACATTACCATTGATTATTTGGACACAGATGGAATAACTGTTCTTAGTAGTTATTCCATAATATTCAGTGAAAAATGTAGTCATTGCTTTACATTAAGTGCAAGAAAATATAGGTTCATACGACGATATGTTATACAAAGTACTACATTACTTATTCCATAACAGTTCGCCAAGTTCAAAATAAAAATATATATTTCTGATATATGGACAATATCCAAGTCTGTTGGCAAAACAGAGTTTACGAGTGTTACTTTGTTTTGTTATTAGTTACGCAAATATAAACGGACCAGTTTTTGGCAATGGGTCAAATAAAAAAAAAGTTGTTTTGCTATGGTTTACTACTGCGGTATAAAAAGTCTACATCTTATCTTGTTTTTGACTGCAGTGTCTGATTGTGTTATTTTCAGATATATGGGATTGTCCATACATTTTAGTTTGTAAGATGTCGATGTTTTTAGTACTTTATCTATTATTTTGTAACGATGCGATGTCAAGTTACCAAAAGTTGAAGTCAGAATTATATTATTTATGTTGGTATGAGTACCAATTTTTTTATGTAAGTTATTGAAGGAATAAGTTAATGATATTTTTTGTTCTAGTCTAGTTACAGTAATAGTCTAGATAAATTAATAATATATTAATAGAAATTTCTCAATTTCGTTTCGTTTTCGTTTTAAAATAATCTGCTTCCAGATTATCCGACATTGCTTCCAAAAGTAACACCTATTTGTTATGTTTTCTAACGTTTGTGTGACAAAACATTAGTCACAAAAACGACAGTTATATAAAAATGGTTATTTTCCTCAGTTATATTAGAACCTGCATAATTATAATAATTTTCATATCCTTGTTTCCTGTTTACCTACTTAATAAATGTTATCGGATTTATCAAATAACTCTGTATTATTTTACCTCAATGTTACACACGATTGACGACCATTTCATGGGTTTATACCTGTAACAAAAATAACATACGTTAGTTTATTTCGCACTTTTTTGAAACAATGGGTTTTGAAGGTCAATTTAGCATTAGTAATAAGTAAAATAGGATGTTGTTATAATTTCATATTATTTAGATAAGTAAATAGCTTACACAGTTCCATTCAAAGCGAATCAAAAAACAAATAAACAGAACCACAAAAAACAAGTCCTAGGAAATTCTCGAACAAAGCGAAGTTGGCACTATAAGTGAGAAAAAGTTATGAAAACGCGGCCAGTTTTTCTGGCTTCCGCCATATCTTTTGGCGAAATGCAAAATTTCGCGTTTGGAACACAGTTCGTAGAAAGTTGGCGCCCTAAATTGTAAAGTTGTGCGATTATTCTAAAGTTTTGCAATAATTCTTGGAGTTGTGCGCTTTGGCTTATACATTAGTGGGATATTCTCATTTCCCTAACGCTATTACCGCGGGCTGTGGAAGCCTCTTTTGCACCGCTTCTAGTGAGGAAGATAGGTACTGGAAACAGAAGCCTGAGCTGTCAACAATTCGAGACATCTAGCGTAGCTGAAGTTGGACATTTTTCAAATAGGTACATATCTGTAACATCTCCATTCAATTGCTGGTCAAATTCATTCATTTTCCGTAATTAACCAGAACGATCTATAATTAAGTTAAATGTACTATGTAAAATACTAAAATCATAATTAATTATAATTCATCAACGTACGTTTGTCCCTGCTGTTTGGTTCACTACTCTGAGTACTGCTAACAATAGGTGCCTGATATAGACTTATTACAACTTTGGCACATATCTGGAAACATACCATTATTTACATGACTACTGCGCACAACTGTTTAAACCATAAGTTTAATATTTCGAACCAGTTAGAGGAAAAAACAAGAATATTAATTAGCATTGCAACTCTTAAATCTTATGTGACACCCATAAATACTAAATCGCAGTGTTAAATTAATGGAATAGGTAATATTTTACGTGTCTCGGAGTTATTTAATTAAATAATACCACCCATTGAGAAGAGGTGTAGCTACCTAGTTAAAGAACGAACTTATGCTAGGCACGTATGCTTTATCAGGCAATGCTACTGTTATTATAAATTCATAAAATTAGGACAAGGAGAGTTCGAAAACCGGGTCATTGAGTCCGGTCTTTAACATTGGTCCTAAAATAGATCCCCGAGGTTTTTAGACCTTTGTATCCAGCTTATGCGTACTTATGAAGTTTCATTAAAATCGGTTCATTCAATTCGAAAAACAAGGGTTTGAAGGTTTGTATGAAAAGCCGTATTTAGACATAGCCGTATATGACTAGAGACTAACCATATTTCAAGACGTTTCCTCGAAACTTCCTCGACCTCCACTCATTCGAGGTTACCTTAAGGATTACCTCAAGGAATCCTCGAAATCGGTATTCTTAGTTAAAACTCTGTCTTGTCATGAGGTAATCTTGAGGATCCTCCAGTGAGGTTGAGTCGAGGTAAAACTTCATTGAATACGTCATTGAATCATAGATTACAGTAAGTATATACTTACTTTGTTTTTTTTTGTCTATGGTCACTCAAAAGTTGTCAGATTGCAGTTTTTTTATTATCTGTGTGATCGCGTCTGTCTTGTCATCTGTGTGTGTTGTTATGTTTACTACAAGGAAGACAAGGCGGTATGGTTGAAAGACTATAGCCTGCGCTTGGGCGAATAATTTTTTTTAATTTTTATTTTTACGTTGAAACTTTAATAATATTGTTTTGTGACTTGAAAGTTTTACTCCGTCTTTTAAACATAAAGAAATAATGGTTTATAGACAAGGCAAACAGCAATATTTTACTTGAAAATTTCCAGTTGCATAAAATCTTAAATTCTTAACGCAATTAACAACTGATTATTGGCGGAATGGGTAGTCCTCTGTTATTGGGTATAGCTCTGTTATAGAACACAAGCGGTAACAAAGTATTCAGCAGTTTTTCTTTCCTAAAACGATAGCGTCTTTGGAATTTTTCATTGTCATAAAATTCTATGGGGTTTTCTGCATCCCGCAAATAACGACGTGCAGAGTAATCGTACGGATTATCACACAGATAATTCAGAAAATCCATTGAAAACACTATTGGAAAAACTATTCAAATAAATTAATCAGTTCTGTTTCCAAGCGTGAGCGAAATAGTAGATTAAACAACGTAAAGAATGACGTAAATCTTCCTTGAGTGTTCCTTAAGGTACTTCACGATCTACCTTGAGTTTGACATTTGTTTCCTCACCTCCACTGAGGAAAAATGTCGAGGGACGCCAATTGGAGGTGATTTTTTACAACCGTGAATACCGATTTCCTTGAATGAGGTTGAGTGGAGTCGAGGAAGTTTCGAGGAAACGTCTTGAAATATGGGTGTAAGAGTTAACTTACTATATATTGCCAGTATTGCCATACTGGCAATATTTAGTAAGTAAACTTTTTGTAGAAAGAAGACTTATAAAGATTTATAATATCCGGATTGTATGTAAGTACCTTTAGTATAAACCTTGGATGAATCCGGAAATCCCATTGAAAACAAGATACTACGTTAAAGTTAAAAAGTAACCACCACCGTCATCATAATTATCGTTATGAACAGAATAAAATTTAAACTGACCTAGACAAGATCATAAGACACGAGATACGTAGTTATGTAATATTTATAAAAATAGCAATTAATTGGACATGACCCGGTCCTTACATACATAGGTAGGTATTTATTTCCTTTGATGTTTCCTACGTTGCCAGCTTGTATCGTACCTTTAAGTATGTAATAGAGCACATATCCACAGTGGCAGCATTGACAGTGGAATAACTGTACATAACATATACCAATATGGCCGTAGATAATAAGACTGACACACGAGGAATTACAATCACGGACATAAAATAAACCTTTGCAAGCTAATTGATTCACTTGATTATATCATGTAATAATAATGACTTAAATTACCCACGTCATTCAGATTACTACTAGCCTAGCTAGACAATACGGTAAACAAATAAATTACAATAAATTAAAACAAAAACTGAGGACGACCGGCGGGCGGCGGATCGGCGTGCGAGCGTGCGACGTTGCCAGATCGTGCACGAAACGCAGCTGAGGTGCGGCGTGACGGCGCGCCGCTGCGACCCCGCTGCGTCATTCCGCGTCGATCGTCCGTACCGGCTGCCGTGTTTGTTTGTCGCAGTAAAATCGCGGCTTATTCCCAAGTGCCAATCATGAGCTCATACTGTCTTGACGTTGAATCGTTTATAAGTGAAGTGAAGAAGTATCCAGAAATTTGGGACATAAATAGTGAAGACCACCGATTCAAGAGTAAGAAGCAGAACGCGTGGGCGGAAATAGCTCGGGTATTTATATCTGATTTTGAAGAAATTCCCGATAAGGAAAAAATCGATGTTTGTAAGTATGACGACACTTTCCACGAATACAATACGAATACAAATCAGATAGAATAAATACATTTATCAGCTCTTCAAGAAGTGTAACGAATAACAAGTAGCTAGATAAGATAGTGACACATTATTGTAGGTTAAGTCTAGAAAAAGTTTTTTTTAGAAGTTAAGAACTAGCAAAAACACAAAAATGTTAAACACGTCATTGAATATTGACAAACCAAAAAGTTCCTAAGTATAAACACGTTTCAAGAATCATCTACAGTTAGTCGGTATAGCTCAGTGGTGTCAATATTCAGAAAGGTCTAGTTGTGAATAGGCATAGGCAATCTCGATACTTTATTTACATAAAAACAACGTGGGTGATCCAACGTATACCTACCTGTGAAATGCGTCACCTTGAAAGCAGAGGTCGCGACTCGCGGTTCGGCAACTAGTCGGCCGACCGATCGCGTTCATGGTCGCTCCGAAGCGATTGCCTTTCGCCGTGCAATGTAATTTCAACGCATCCATTCACTTCAGGTTATTTCTCGGTGCTCACAATAGGGAAAATACTTACATGATGCGTAATTAGAATATCATGTGTTTCTACAGCGTTTGTGACTTTGATGAGTGTATCTACGATAATTATAGAAATGCGTTACAATTTTAATAAAATCTAGTTCATGAGTCAGACTCTGGACTTGTGCAAAATCAATTAACTTCATAAAAAACAATTCTCGTTGCAGTACCTATTTTTACAACGGTTTAATCAACTATTCAGTTTCTACATAGTAAGTCCACGTACGACGACATTTCAAGCTATACATTTCCAGTTAAGCTGATTTCTGGAAAATATATGTAATTGCTTGATCTGTCGTCGTGTGTACCATCAACCTGGTAGGATTAACAGATGCAAATGTCACCATGCACAACAACGCTGATTCTGGGAGTTTGAGGATTTTCCGTGAAGCATACATGCAAGCACATAGCCTGCCACATAGGTAATTTTCACTTTAATAAAGAACGGTAGCTCTTACTTCTTTATTAAAATGAAAATACTAACTTCATCCAGTATATACAGGTATACGATTTTAAGGTAGAGTAGTCTGGAGGTTACCATAAGAATCATCTGTGGGCTCTTTCACAAATGCTCAGGACAAAAATAAATAACCTTCACGTTATAACCAAAGACGAGAAAGAGTAGAATGCATAATATATATTATATACGATGACAATCGAAGATTACCAAGCAATAAAAATAAGATTAACAAAATGGTGATACGAAAATGACATTTTTCCTGAATTGAATTGAAAAGTTAGAAATTGGTGCTAGAAAAACGTATTATGAGTATATGTTCTCTCCTGCAGAAGTAAGCTTTTCAATGTAGTCAATTGTGATACCAAATTGCATAACACACTAACAGTAGAAATGGCTTTCATTTTGACAGTTCAACAACATTACAAATTTTTCGAACATATGAAGCAATGGATTAGTAATATCCTTCAAAATGATTCAAATTGTGATTGATAGTGTGTTACGCAATTAGGGTGCCGTTGTGACTTATTCTCAGCTAGCGTTGATTTTTTTCAGTAGACAAATCAATTAGGTCAAATTAGTATAGCAAAAGCAATCCTCGTTTGGGTTTATTGAAATGACATTTGGCGTATTCTGGGACCTTTTCTGCATTTTGTTACAGCTTATACAGACTTTTTTGATCTGAGCGTTAGCGCAGTATTCCGTTTTAAATTGCAGTAAGTAGTGGTATATAGGTTGTTTGCTAGTCTTTCTTGATTAGTAACCCAGACAACATGTGTTTTACTGGTTATTTGTAGCCGAGACTTCTCGACGTTACGATGTTTTTCCTTTTTCCACGCCTTGACAAGAATGGTTCATTCAACTGCTTTGCTGTGACGATGTTAAATATTCTTACATAATATGTTTATATTTTATTTATAAAGACACTATAATAATCAATAGAATAATCATAAGGAAAACCTAGCGAACGTTATGAATATGTGTCACGAGAGATAAAATAAAAACAAGTGTTTATGTCTACTAACGTATTTTGTCGTCAGATAAAAGAGAAAGAGATCTACTAATATGAAATATTAAAATGAATATAAAGTATGAATATTCTACATTCCAGATCGTAAACTGCACGGAAAATGGAGAAATATAAGGGACTCATTCGTGCGTCATCGTAAAAGGAAATATGGCAAAAAGGGTTATGTGTACGCGAAACATTTGTCCTTTCTTACTGACTTGTACAATAATAAGAACAGCCAGTCGGGAAGCGACGTGGAATGTGATAACGATGACCAGAGCGAGGAAGAAGATTCTAAGCTGAAAAAAATAGGTGTTAGAACGAGAAAATTCGATTTGTTAAATGACTCGAGCATCTGGGGCAGTGACCCGGAAGATTCTCCATCCACTATAGAGAATTTAAAAAGAAAAAGATCCACGAAGCAGGAAACTGACATAGAATATGTAGATACGCCATTCCCGGACGCTGCAGTTAGTTTTAATACTCCCGCTGAGGATGAAGACCGGTCTTTCTTCGAATCTTTATTACCTGCAGTTAGGGAGTTTAATATGGACCAAAAACTAGAATTTAGGAGTGAAGTGCTGTGTTTAATTAAGGGTTTAAGGTCGTCTAACGGTAAACGGAACTATATAAAGCTGGACCCATCGACCGGTGATTTCTCCTAACTGATGTTCTGCTGCTTTCATCATTCCATTTTTATAATAAATATACGTTCATTTTTGCAAATATGTTGTATTAATTGACAGATATGGTAGTACTTTATAAAGGTCTGGTCTTTATTTCTTGGAAAGAGATAACAAAGGTATCCGCAGTAGTGGGCCAATACACCCTTACCTCAGACCAAATAAAAGACCAAGACAGAGCGCAGTCAACTGTAAAGTGAGGCCGGTTTCGTAAACATGTGTGCACTTAGTGAGGTGTAGTTTGATTGTAAATGTGTGCGTGTGAGCGTGTATGCACAGAGCGGAGGTGTAGTTTTGGCATGCTTCACTATATCGTTCTCAGCGCTCTGTCTTGGTTTTTTATTTGGTCTGAGACCCTTACAGTAATACGTTATCATTAACCTAACCCAGAAGTCTTCCCTTATCTCAATTTATTTGTTGCAGCATGTGTTTTTATTTTCTTCAACGCTGCCATCAATCCATCATCATCATTATAATTTCATCCTTCTGTAATTACTCTGAAATGAATTTAGTCTAAACAATGGTACACAATTAAGTTCTAAAAATTACATTTGAAATTTTGAATGATCATAATAGAAAGATAAATTAGAGAATTTAAGAGAGGTATGTATGTTTGTTTGTATGTAGGGAGTAATCTCTAGAACTACCAGTCGGAGTTAAAAAATGATTTAACATTTGATAGCCCAATTCTTGAAGAAGGCTATTTAAAACATCGCGCTATGAACCTTAGGAGCCCAATAAAAAGAAAAAAGTCCGAAAGAACGCTAAGTGAAAACGAAGTGATAGCGCGGGCAGGCGATGCGATGCGACGCGTTGTGGGTCGGGGAGACAAGAAACACGCGGACGAAGTCGCGGGCAGAAGTGTACCTAAACTAGTCAGATATTTCAAAATGAAAGCAAAAATTACTTAGGAGAACAACTCAGTGAAGTTGAAATGCTAAAATAATAAAAGCGAGTTAATAGATACACACAATGTTTAGGTAAGTACACTGTACCACAGACTATACAGTCCAATACGAAAGTATAAAAATGAATGAAACGAGTTTATAAACATCAGAATTTATAAATAGAACACTGACGATACCTAAATATTTGGAGCAAGTGAATTTTCGCTGAAAAGCTAAACAGATTCCTAATGTAATTCAATAAAATAATACGAAAACGCCCGAGATTAGGAGTATTTATATGATTATATGTATTTTAAATTTGCCGAGCAAAAAGGCCAAGATGGAGGCTAGCTTACAAAGTATAGCTAATTTGAACATGGTAAACATCTATGGGATGCCAGGCCCAGTTCTAACTAACGTAAGATTACAGTGAGGAGCGCCGGCAACAGGCAACAAGTAATGATATACCAGTCAGTCTTGTTACAATAATCTGTCTAAATAGTAACCGCGAGCTGGCAACGTCGCGGGGAAAGTAGCGGGGCGGCAACGTGCCGCGATCGATAGAACGCGGGGGAGCGGCGCAGCGCGGGGCGCCTGACCCTTCCGACAACCACATACATTATACCTACTGCGTCTATCATTGAGCGTACTGAAGCACGTGTTTGGTTGACATCGAACGTGCAGCCAACGGGTTATCATGGAGGCGAAAATCGAAATGCGATACGTTTACACCCGAATTTATGGTTCATTATCATAAGGTTTTTCTGAAGTAGAATCTCGATAGGTGTAAGATTTTCAAAATAATAGTAAGTAGAATGTGTAACAATTTAAGCTTATCTGCTGCTAAGTCGTATAGATAACTCTTCAAAAACTTTCCGACTTTCTCATTACAGGAAAAAGCATTTTGTTGATCGAAGAGTTTTAGGAATTAAGAAATCATCAACATTGACAACGTCTATTGCCAAGTTTTTTCAGACACGTAAACACATTTTTTTGGTAATGCGTTGTTATTGACAGAGTAGGAACAACAACCTACAGAAGTTTAAACAAATAGACTATTTCGTACATAGGATGGAAGATCTACAGAAAAATACATAAGAATATTAGGAATGTTGAACTAGGAGCTTTGGCAAAATCACTGCTGATATTACACCTTAACACCAAGACAGAGCACTGAGAGCGATACAGGTGTACTACCACGAATCAGGGACATTAGGGCCTTATTAACGTTTAATGAGTGAGAGTTGAAAATATAGCTCTTAGACACAAATGACGAAGCAGTTTAGAAGATAATTACACACAGTACTCAGGGATTTATACTTGTTTACAAAGCAGAAACATGTTCTACAGGACAGAGTGCTAGTTTGAACTCTAACTAATTACTAATCAGATTAAGAGCTGCTAATGAATTGCTCTACTAACTCGTTATCACACAGCAATCAGTACATTCAAAGCTAGGCACCCGATATGCGCAACACTGGAAAATTGATACAGTAAACACACGCGAAAGTGTCTATAGCTGCTTTGTTTATGAAAACAGGTCGTGTGACATAAACATACGTTACTCTAGCCCAAATGACGCGAAGGTCTTTACACCATGGCGGCACATTACGGCCTCGCCTTTATAGCAGAGGCAAGGAACCCTATATAGTCCATGAGTCACATAAAACTTGATGTCAGTAATCGCGTGAGAGTGCTCAATCAATAAGGTTGCTTATAATAAAGCCTTTTCCCCGTGAAACATTGCACCGGACAGCTGATTATACCGTACGTGCTTTAACGGGTTCAGTAATTATAAGATTGCGCAGGTGTTTTAAAAAGTTAATAATTCTTGGATTTTTTTCGCTGCCGGCCGGCAAATTGCATACTCTGGCATATTAAATAACAGCTCGTACATATTTCTATTTCTTAGATGTTAGTAAACAAGTAAAGAAATAGGTTCAAACATAAATTCTAGCTAAAATCGAGCTACACAAACCTGTTCACGGATATGTACGCAGCCGCAAGCGAGGTACGAGTAAAGGTACAAGAAACTGGGTGTGCGGGGGACTAGATCTTGTGCGAGGCAGAAAATCTATAATGTTTATAGCACGTTGGGCTGGGCGTCCGTCACCCTCCGAGGACACGACAGTACCTGCCACTTAGCGCTTTGTTTGCCACACAACGGGCAGGCTGAGAGCATGTTCAGCGCACCTGCGTAATAAATAGGATGTATTTTTTGTTCGGAGATCGTCCTAGACTTTTTTATGCTCACCGGGCGTGGAACATCCGGTTTGAGCCAGTAATAAAACGTTGCAAACAGGTGAAGACTTTACAGTTACCAGCAGTCCTAATTTCGGATTAGGGATGCTAAAAGCTACAATATAATGTTATTTTGCAGGTAAACGCGATAATGAGACCATTAATCTATCCTTTATGCTAGGAAATGAGTATGCCTAAACCCTTTCAAAGTTTTAATTGCAACCTATTACAGATTATCCTTGTAATGGTTTTCTTCTCAAACTCTCTATGCAAAAGCATATAATTAGTAGGTATAATATTTTGATTGTCGTGTCAAGAATTCAAAGCAGCTGATTCGTTCTACGTCTGAAGCTAAATTTTAAACCATTTTAGAAGCAACTGTCGATAAGCAAATATTACTTGATCATTTTCTTTGGCTGTATTTTGTACCTATTAAAACGATATAAGATTGAATGATTCCCGTAGAAGTGTTGTAGGAATATATAAAATTAACAGTTTTTGTGCGAAAATAACAAGCACCAAGTGATTGGCATCACTATACTAGCAACATAGGGTTCGGAAAGCTCGAAATTAGCCAGGCTCTCCAGTCCACCAAAAATTCGGGCAACTTCGTCTGCTTCAAATAGAATAGAATTTAGGATCGTTATTTGTTTCATGGTTTTCATCGCTAACTTCTTTTGGCACCGCTGGAGTTTTATTGATCATGGGAGTACATAGCGGTTCACACCTTCTGATGTGTTTTGATTACCAGTGTGTTTGTCTGACCACAATACTTTAAGCTCTGTAGTTTGTATCGCCAACAAATTGAAAACCAGCAATGAAGTAAAAAATACTGTATTTCGAATTTGGTTCAACTCTCCAATATGCCCTTGGTTAGGTCATATGTCAATTCTGATTAGATACCAGACGAGAAAATATCTGCTTCTAAGTTCTCTGATATAATTAACATTATGAGAACAACACTAGCCATTATGTCGGGATCCTGATTGATAGACCAGCGCCAGTAATGTAACTGTGATGTATTATTAATTACAAATCAAGCGTTGAGATCATTTGTAATACAATAATAACCTTCTAGCATGTTCTTTAATCTAAAACTCCAGTGCTGTTTACGTTTCATTACAGTTCTGTACCGAAAAGGTGCTACTAACAATATATTTTTTAAATGAAATATTAAAAGTTATAAAAAAAAAGTGTTGGATGTTTTAGACCTAAAATAACAAGACCAATCCAGTTTATATCTGTTAAAAATGTATCTACGCCGACTGCTACCGAATGGAGATTAATGGACGAAGACGCAAGCGAGAGAGGTATGCAAGGTCACACCAAATTGCCGTGTTTGTCTCTTTTAACAAAGACAGAATGTCAAATTCCGAAAAAAAAAATGATGTAAGATAAGTTTTAAGAGATGTTGAAAATTGAGATTTTGAAGCAAGAAATCGTCAAACCTATATATTTTTTTACGAGATTTGTCTTCTATGTATCCAGTTCAAGTCTTACAAATCCATTGGGGTGTATTCTTACACACAAATGTTCCCTTTTTTCAACGCAGGTAATATTGTATTGAATAAGGTGTGTTGTGTTGTTGCCAACTGGCGTTATTTTAATTTTTTGTGTTCGACTTGTAAAACTTGTGTTACCTCGACGATATGATTCGCGAATGGAATCCTAATTCATTTGGCGTCTTGCTCGTACGACGATAGCGAAGAATTTCTGATAAATTCTTTATGATTACATTGGATACTTCGGTCGAATGTTGCACTGGCGCAAAATTACTTGAAATCATGACACACTCCATGATAAATAATTTAGACAATTTTAAAAGAGATCACTCATTAATTATAGTTCAATGATCAGGCAGGCAAAGCAATGATACATTTACATCGCGGAAAATTGGTTCTCAAGTTGTCTTACGCTAATATATTTCCTAAATCCCAACCGATGGATCGAGGCTAACCTCCCAAAACACACTGAAGATCACTAAAACACCAAAGATGAAGGCGGTTTACACGAGATTATAATTATTTTCGCAAATAATACACTAGGTACCTACTTACGTACTTGGCCTTGATTGAAAACACACCAAGTTTCAAATCGTTCACAATAATTTTCGTTGACAAAAGTGAAAGTTACATTAAAATGTTTTTCATCGTTGTTGACTAGGTACTAAAAAGATATCTAGCGCAAATGGACACGTTCGTAAGTCAATGGTCGAAACAATAAAATTTTGGTTTTTCTAGAAAGGCTAGACATGTGTATAATCAAAGGGCTAGACATAGTCTTGTATTTATACTTTTGTTTCTGACAGATCTAGGTCGCCGTAGATTGAGTCATGTCTAGTATTAGCTGTAGGGACTATCCCACCAAGTTCTCCATCACCTCTTTTCTGAAGACACTGGCATAAAACACGAGTCCGGGCAATGGACGAGTGACGCAAGCCGTGCAGCGGCCGCGCGTAACATAATAAATAATAATAGGCGCGCGGAGCGGCAACGCGCAGCGCTGGCGGAGCGGCAACGTCGCCGATCGATGCCGCGCCACGTTTATCGGCTGGCTCCTACTTTGTTTTGTCCGCCAGCCCGGCTTCAGGCTTGCCCGACTGCGATGTGCGAATACTATCACACGCTCCAGCTTCCATTTCATGTTTAGAAAAAACATCTTTGTGGTTGAAAGAAAATAGAGTAAGTCAAAAAACCACAGTTACGAGTTCGAGAAAGTAGGCTATATTCGCTGGAATGCTCAAGTCGATTGTAAAGGAGCACTTTTATTTCAGTCCACTTTTATTATTTCAGACTGGCACTAGCACTAGATTTCTTTAATCGTTCTATTTTTAATTTCTAAATGCATCTCTAGACATAATTGGAATCTTGATAGCTTAGACATCCTCCTAGACGTTTTATTTAGTTCTCTCCAATTGCGTTGCATTTGTTTCCACGACTAGATATTGGCTGAAGTGTTTTAAGGCCTTGTTGATCTTGTCCTTTCTATTTTCGTAGCTAGAAGGTAAGACCCACCAAAGTTTAACACATCTCAACGAACATTCAAAATCAATACGGTCTTCATGGAGGATTCAAGACTCTCACACACAAATACATAAACTTACGCCTTCTTCCCAAGGGGGTCGGCATACTTATGTATGTATTTATCTTAGGTGTAAACTTGCCATATCATGGAGTTCATGGATGAAGGGACTATTCGTGCGATGGCTCCGATAGCGAATGATATGTGCATGACTAGTTCCCATAAGCGTAGGCTCGCCTTGGATATTGCGAGGAATTCATCAGTCATTCTTGCGTTTTCCTGGCAGGCACACGGAAGAATGAGGACGATGCCAAATATTATGGTAACGTTGTTATACTGGTAGGTATAAGTATTTGTTTATCTAGTTTATGTAAACTGTCGTGTATTTTGATATATCTATGGAGAGGATGACCAAAGAAAAGATGGTTGGATTGTGATTAATGATTATGGAGAATCGAAGAAGAAAATGTATTGCGCCGACCCCAAGTAGCGTGGGACAAGGACAGGAAGATGATAATATTACTGTAACTATGTTATACAAATATTACTTTGATTTATTACCGAACCTTTTATAGTAACAATTGGTTTGCTCTTTTCCCCCACGATTGCCCAGCATAGGAGAAGCATAATTTTTGTGCATGTGAGATTCGAGTTTGTGGAAGAGGAAACCCACAAAGACAATATTTTTAGGTCAGATTGACGCACTGTCAAAAGTTAAACCATTCCAGTACTATTGGTTCCGACCTTAATGAACGAGGAAGGTTGGTTAGTAGTGTAAAGGTATGAGTAGGTATAAATATTTTGTCTATAACTACGCTCAGTCACGATTAGCTGCAGCTGCTTGCAACCACGTGACCATATTGTTATTGTTAAAACTAAATTGACATCAGCCTTGACAAGTTCTGTGCACTTTCTAAACTTATTAGTAACCATGGCTAAGGTCGTTTGGAGCAGAGGAATTTTATAGCTGACCAAGAATGAATGTTACGGTAATCCCTTTTACATTCGTAGTGGAAGCATCTAGAATGTCCATAATATAAATATAAATTAGATAACGAAGGAGTTTTTTTACCTGGATGACACAATCGTTTATTCTTAAATCATAGCTGCTTAAGATGCTGTGTAAACAGCTTGTAAAAGGGATCTCCAAACAGAAACCAAGGCACCAAAAGCGTTGGCAGAAGGTAACGTTTCTACTCTGAAAGCTCAAACATGAACGCTAGAAATGCTCAAGCGCCCCAAAATTAAACAAACGGGAGGAGGATCCTAACAGTTTCAACTATTGGCAGTCTGTTCTAAAACGTTGTCAAGTGGAGATTCAGCAAGAAACATGGTTACCACAGACTACCTGCATTAATGTCTCTCCTTCTCTCTTAATCCATCCAAAGGAAAAAGATCGCTTTTAGCGATAACCGCCTATTGTGTCACACCTTCAAAATTTTCTTCATTTACACCTGTAACTTAATTTTTTATGGTATACATAGATAATGTAGAGTATTCTACTAGTCTGTCTATAACCAGCTAGTTACTTTTGGACACGAGGCATCGAAAAGTAAAAAAATAACCAGTCGAGGTGATCCAGTCATCGTGCAGTTGGCTTGCCATAAAATTTCTGATCACAATTTAATGATCTTGCATTTTATGCGCTGAAAGTACCGAATCTTTTACCAAACCTACAAGAGATACGGCAACCGTGTATAAAAAACCTCATTAAAACGCATTCACGTCCGATGTTTTTCTCTTTACCGTCCAATTAACAAACTCCCGAAATTAAAACCAGTTTTGGCCCATTTAATTGGCAGAGAACCGTTATTGAATACCTACTTAATATACACAATACATACTTACACCAGTTTGCACGATATCCAATTCGCAATGCCATCCAAGTTCGAATTTCGAATATTTACTTGTGTTGTGTGGTGTGCGGAGTGGCAACGTCTGGCGCACTGAGCGGCAACGCCGCACAACGCTATTTCGCTACCCGTCTCGAAGTGATCGGGCGAGATCAGCTGTACCTTGCGTCTGTGTGTTTACTATAACACAGCGCGCGTACGAGTTATGTATGTTTGTGTGCGTTAGGACTGGATTCTGTTTTGTAGGATTCTGCTCGGGGTTCGGAGCAGGGTAGGTACTACCTACTTAAGTGAGTGAGTGGGAGATTAATGTTTTCGTTGTTAAAAGCTTAGTTGTAGTTCGCTTAAAACTGCAAAGGAGTAACTGCCATAATCGTTTGTTTTTATTTTATTGATATTTGTGACTCTGACCTGAAATACAGAAATAATGTAGATACAATGAGACCAAGTCCACAAAATAATTCTGAACTATCATTTAGTATCTAAATGGACTTAATTCTATTCTCTCTTTTGGCTTTTTCAATCCGAACCCCTAGGGGGTTAGAACCCCTTCGCGCTATACGCATATAATATTCTAACGCGAATTTTTGCCGACAGAATTTAGGTAGGTAGATATTTGTCGTTAGAAATTGCCAAAATGTTCCGCATTTATGAAATGAACCGTATAAACTGTCAAAGCGGTTTTTACGTGAGTATGTAGAAAATGTTGGAACATGAACCAACGCATACGGTAACTAATACAGATGACCAATACATACAGATGATGCACAACTACAGGTAAAACTGTCATTCTTCACAGAACATAAAGAAAGTCGGTCACATTCTTGAGAAACATTTTTCTAAAGTAAATAGTTAAGTATCTAAGGTTTGATTTACATCATCAATAATCTTTATAAAAGGTGGAGACTGCAATACGCCTATAAATTATTCTGCTAATGAAGTTTCCAGTCCCGATACGAACATTCAATCAGTGATATCCAATGGTTTAGTTACTACAGCTAGTCAAAGATTGCCAAACTCATAGTCGGCCCGTCATACTATTTAGTTTGTTAGAAAAACACAAATTTGATATTTCCTATAATTATACTCCTATGCATTAGTATTACCAGCAGTGGTCGTATGGTATAAATAAAATTTAAATGCTGTTCGTTGGTAAGAGCATCACTTGAGAACGGCTGGGCCGAGTTGGCTAGTTTTTGTTTTAAAATGTTCATAATAGTACGAATTAGGTTTATTTGGAAAGAAAAGTTGGAAAAGTTTAGGTATCGGAAAATGTTAAAATTCGAGAAAAACAGAAGTTACAGAACTTCTTTTTTCTATGGGTTTTTTGAAATATTGTTTGGACATGACAACTGTCGGGTTAGCTAGATGTAATACATGTTCGTAGAGTTAAGCTAGTTTTAGAAAAAAATCTATGGATGTGATGTACAGACGCCAGCAAATCAAACTACCCGAAACTGTCAAATTTTCCCAATCAACTTTAAACCTTATGCTTTAGCGATGAAGTTGAAAATCTATTAAAGAAATTTGACAGATTGTAGTAGCTTGATGTGCTTTTGGAGTCTGTACTTCGGCCAGTCATTTCCGATATCGGATGGGAGAGTATTATAGTATAGAGTAGCTCATGTCTTGTGGGATTGTGGCCACGAGGAATGAGCTATACTTTCGTGCTTATATGAGAGAAGATATTATTTTTTTAATAAACTTAAAAATTAAGGGTGCATACGAAAGGACAGAAACGTGTTTAAAATTAAAATGTAGTGTTAAATATTGTACGGTGCTCCGGATACCTTCGTGTGCGAGTCCGACTCGCACTTTGTCGGTTTTTATAGTATTATATGGAGTACTTAGGTTTAATAAAACTAAAGACTACTTATTAAGAAAAGATTTATTCGAAAAGGACTGAAGTGGTTGAAATGCTTAATATAATGCTAGAGCTACATTAATTCCTCTTTAATAATATCTATAGCATGGTTTTGCTCCTCATCATCTTGAAAATAATAATTTTCCGTATCGCCTCTTTCCATTTTAATAAAATTCACTGCATTCTCTGTCTCCGCTATTTCCTTTTTGACGAGATCTTCTGTGGTATCGTGTAGTGTGCAGCTAGATGAAGATTTTTGTTCACCGGTCTCGAGAGCTGTATCTGTATCATACCAAGATGGTCCCGCTTTTGGAATCAAGATGTTATTAACTTGATCATCTGCAGCTTCTTTAACATTAATAGTTGTGTCCAAAGACAACTGCTCCATTTTCGCGTGGTATATGACATCAGAGATAAGTTTCTCTGCAATGCATCTCTGCATTTTTGTCAAGTGGTGCAGCTGAGCTCCCACTGATCTTCCGAACGCTGCTGCGGATGCGTCTGTAGATGTATCTGGTTCTATTTCGTGGTCGATTGATGCTGATGCTGGTCTTTTTTGACCACGGGGAATTTGCACATATACGGTGTCCTGGAAATAAAATGGGAGGTTAGCAATTGAAAAATCAAACATTAGGCAGGTACCTAAATTTTTTGATATATTTATTGGAGTAAATAAAACTTTTTAAATATATCACAAGATTCACAAGCCTTGGCAAAGGTACGGTAGATAGCAAGAAGGTTTGTTGTGTTTGTTTGTTTGTTTGTTAGGTTTTAGCTTATTGAACCATCTATCTATGTATAACTATCAGGACAACATAAAACTGACTCCACTCAATATTTACATTGTTAGACAATCCAGCGGGGTAATTGCGTAACCCACTAACAGTAGCAATTGCTTAATTTTGGCAGGTCAATAACATTCATTGGGTTATTAAAGTTGATGAGAAGACAATTTTTCGAACTTAAGAAGCAATAGATTAGCTATATCCTTCAGAATGATTCAGATAGTGATTGATACTGATTGATGAGACTAACTGAACTACTGATTGTTGGGTTGGTTGTTTTGGTTGGTTGCTACTGGTTGCTGAGTGATTGGTATTGGTGGTTGTTGTATTACGCGATTAGGGTACTGGGATTTCTTACGCTGACTCTGTTATCACTTATCAGTGGGTCAATGCAAATGCCAGATTACATGGACTATTTATTTGATCGTTTGGTAGGTAGAATCAAATAAAATGGGGTGTGGCTATTTCACGGAAACGGCCGTGTGTTGTACGTGAATACGTTTACTTAACGGGGTTGATCTGCTCGGCCGCATTCATTCTTTTACGTTCCCGGCACTGCTTGACTCTTTCATATGGTGTTTTTTTGGGACCACTCGATTGCTTTTGAGCAGCCCTTTCCAACCGTATACGATCTCTGTATTTGGCTTTGGCTTTTTTACGCGTATAAGCCGACATTATATATTTTTGTTAATATTTTTCTTTTAACAAATTATATTCACTGTCACTATTTTACACTAATGTTTTGTATACAATCGATGGATTTTGACGAAAGCTGACGATTGAAACTTAAACGAACGTCGTAGCTTTTCCGAGTCCAAAGTTATACTAAGTGGAAATCTCGATACGCAGCAAAATGACCTCAAAATGGCGGCACTTCCCCCTCCACCGTGCGCGATGCGTCACAGTCCTCACTTGGCGTAACGAATTCTTTGATCCTTTAGCTATCCAATGGTGTAATTAAATTTAGGATGGAGATGATAGATATGAAGCTGCAACACCAAACTGTATCCCCCGAAAACATAATAAGTCTGTCTTTGTAGTGTCTGTCAATCGAGGTGTGTAATTGAATTGAATTTTAGATTTAGAGTAGGTACAGTCAGAGTTTAGACTATACCTATTATAAACGGTATCCCCTAATTTTCTGGACTGTTCCTCTCTTTGGTTGCTGTAACCACATTTTCACCACAAAATACTTGATCTACATGTATCATCGTGCTACTTACTTCATTAGGCTCTGAATCCGAATCGTCAGAAACAGGATCATCGTTGCCAGAGAGGAAGTTCAGATGCTTATAGTACCATAGTGTTGGTTTGTAGTGAACAGAGGCTGCAGCACTCGACTCAACCTAAAAAGAAAATAAAAATCAGTATTGCATACTAGAAGAGCCCACCACGGCTATGCGTCAAATCCTTCAGGGATAAAGCAGCGTGTCTAGTTCTTATTACTCCTTGTATCTTTATTAAATTAAAGTCGCTTTTCGTGTCTGTGTGACCGCGTTGTTCTTCTAAACTACGCAATGGATTTTGATGCGGTTTTCAAAATAATTATTTGCAAAAAACTTTAATAACAAAGTTACATATAATATAGAACTGCCGATGTTTTGCCAAGTCGTTAAAACCGTGCGAAGCAGGGAAATTTCTTTCTTTCTTTCTTAAAAGATTTATCAATAGTAAACAACTGATAATTGACTAATTATTCATTAAATTTAATCATTGTTAGTACTTATGCTAAAATGTTTTTCTACAAGTTTCAAATAGTTATCAAAACCGGATTTTATGCAAATGCATGATTGCTAATATTCATTTGCATAATGATGTAATTTTTTTTAGGTTATTGCTTGTTTCACGTAAAATCTGCTGATTGTATTTTCTAGTTAGAATAATATAAAAAACATGCACTGTTTTCTATATTATTCTAACTACAAAAATGTATTACAAAAATAAAATAAGGGATAGAAGGCACAATCTCACTACTGGACGATACTGGGCATTCAAATTGTGCGTTTTCAAGATCAAAAATTAGAAATATCTAGTTAAAATGTAGCAAGCTAGGTAATTTGTAATGTTTTTGTAAGCCCTTGCCTTGTACACACGGCTACACATCAAGCTATACTTAACCAGTATAAACTGACTTCTGATTATAAGAAAAACCTAAACAATGCGAGGTCAGCTAAAACTGGAAGTGTATAAGCTTGATAGATTTATTCTTCGTTCGGCCCACTGAGTTTTGTCCTACATAAGAAATTCCTGGTTCGTCCCAACCAATATGCTTCCTTCGTCCCAAAATATAATTTTAAATATTTTATTCTTGCTTCGTCCTATTTTATATTCCTTCTACGGCCCATATTTTTTTTGTATATGCTAAACTTACTTTTTTGTACAATCGGCAAAAAAGGGTTACGTATTATTAAATATTTAACATCAACCAACTATTTATCACAATAGGTCCTCTCTGTCTTCTCCGCGAGAAAAAAATTACTCGTGTTATTTTATAATAACACTCATTAGGCGCTCTTATGCCCGGTTTCTGAGGTACATTTGTCGGTGGTTTATCTATTCATTAGCGCTATTGGTTCGATAACTTGTGAAAGTGCGTTTCCGAACACCGCAATGTAAGATAAACTCCGTTTAAACTCAAGTTAACTTAACTGACCAATGTGCGCCGTTTATCGGTTCCATAACTATATTTGACGTTTAATTTCATAGCAAACTACACATCAACAACGTGTATTATGAATTAAATTGCCTGTGAAAGCTAAATAAAATTATTTAATAGAGAATACAATGAGTGTTAGCATCATGAATACAGAAAATAATCTGTGACAGAAGTTTCGTCCTTTTTTTTTCTGTCGATGAGGTATATAGCAAATTCATTAGCCACTTCGATAATAAGCATCATTACTCTTTCAGTAAAATTTTTACTACGTTTTCTAGATTTCATTATGCTATTTTACAAAATAATGCTTAATACACTAACGATTGGAAAGATAAATAGACTTTTAACTTAAAATGAAACGGCAAAGCAAAAATAATACCACACGAAACAAAAACAATGAAGTGTAAAGGTCTCTTAAAAAAAAATACAATGACGTCGTTCACACATCTGCCGAAATCTGCCCCTAAACAACATTTTTTTATGCAAACTCGTATACAGACCCATCTAGCGGCAACTAAGGAACTACTTATCGGTTTCATAGTTATTGAATGGTTTATTGCGTATCCAGAAACGCAATGACAGTTAACCGACGTTTATCTTATGCATAACTTTATTGAACCAATAACTAATGAGAGTTTATCTCTGGACTTCAGAAACCGGGCATTAGTGAGTAAGTTGTACGTATATAGCTGACGTCATTGGAATCTGTTTAGAAGTGCAGGTAAAAAAGGTCCATCTCATTTTTATTGCGTCCTTTTTTACTTCATGTGGCCAATAGCTTTACTTTCCGTTATCAGCAAAACGGGCTCAACGCTAGCTCCCGTGATGCACAGCACAGTGTCAACTCATTCGTCACCTGGTTATAGTGTGATTGAGAGTTGATCGAGTTTGTCATAGGTAAGTCATAATGTTTATCTACAGTATTAGTGATTAATTATAAGTTAATTAGGATCGGATCTAGTACCGTTTGGCAGGAGGAAGGGGGTAAAGGGGGTGAAAGCTGGTAGGGGTTGGGTCCCTGATTATAAAGCTACCACTCTTACTACAAGATATTTTCAAGAAATTTATAAAAATGGTTTCTAACCTCAAATCAGATAAATAGTGAAACGAAACGTTAAAATGAGTGATTGACAACCAAATCTGTTTCCGTTTATTGTCTGTGGTGTAAAATGTCGTGCAATATCGTTGAAACTAAATGTACAAAAAAAACTATGCCATTTGAAATGAAACGTACAAAAAAAACTATGCAATTTTTTGTTGACTGTACCTTTAAAGTACTTGCAATTTGGGACGAAACACAACTTCAATAGTGATATGGGACGAACTAAGAATTTTTTGGAATGTGGGACAAAACTTACGGACGAACGAAGAATAAATCGCTTGATATGCTGCCGTATTCTTACTCTTATTAATCAGAAAAAAATATTGTTTTGTGTATTTCATGTTGCTTATGTTGGCACATTTTGGCGATTTTGTTGTAAGTATATTTCGAGCATGTATAAAGCATAGCATGAATACTGCTGCTTAACGACGGGTGCAAAGTAAGTAAGAGTTATATGTATACAAAACAGCTACTTTTCAGGAGAGCGCATAATAGGAAAAAGTGCTTCCATTTTGTTAATTTTAAACCAAATTTGTTGAAATTTTCATCACTTAAGTTCATTATTTAAATTAGCATCGACATGTATATTTGATTTCTTCTAATTATGTTTAATTTACGAGATATTGCACTTGTCTGCATCTACATTGTGCTTAAAAATATTATGACAACTGTGTTAACAACCACTTGGTCGTTTCTACATGGGAATTAAAAAATCTGATTTTAATAAAGTATGTTTCATATATTTCAGTAAATACGAAAAGTGCAACATTTCTTATTATTAAAATTAGTTGTATTTTTCTTCGCCTTAACGTTTGTACAAGGTACACGATTTAGAAGGTTAAAAAAAATACACACATCAAAAGTGTCTAGGGATCAAGTACCTACATTTTTAACTATAAAAAATTATCAAATTAATATTTACCAAATCTAGTATTTCAGACTGGCTTCTTACTTTAATTCCTATGTTTAAGTTAACAAATTATCCCTAAGTATATTTTGTAAAAATCAAGACAAAATTGCAATTTTTGCAAATTGTGGGAAATTAACCTAAGGTAATGTCGTTAATTAAATGACAAAAATGAGGATTTTTAAAATTTTTATTGTAAAGATAAAAAAAAACAATAATCTATGTTTCCACAATTGACACAAATCACACAATCACAGCCACAGCGATTTGGCATGCTTAAAAACAGTTCATCAAAATCACTTTGAGGAATGGCCGCCCACGTTTTTTCTAACAAGTCAAAAAGTTATTGTGGGGTATGTATGGCATCCATACTCGGCAGAGCTCTTCTTTGGAGCATATCCCATGCGTGCTCAATTGGGTTGAGGTCTGGCGATTGAGAAGGCCACGGCAGAATATTGATGCGAGCATCGGCAAGAGTGCGTGTTACGACACTAGCCGTGTGTGGGACGTGCATTGTCGTGCATTAGTTGAAACGAATCACCCAACCGGCTTCGCAAAGGGATGATCACTTCTGAAAAAATCATCTCCGCTTAAATCTGAGCATTGAGGTTGCCCCTGATCCAATTGAGATCGGTTCTTCCACCGATCCAAATACCGGCCCAAACCATTATTGTTCCTCCTGAACTTCCTGATGAATGAACTTCCTGACAAAAATTCAAACTTGATTGACGTCCAGAGGTCCTCCAAACTCGAGTACATCTTGAATCCGGCCTCATACCGAAACGATATTCCTCGGAAAAGCAAACACAACGTCAGTCTTCTTCCTCCCAATTTCTGTGTTCACGAGCCCATTGTAAACGGGCCCTACGATTGCGGGATGCTATAGGTGGAACTGTCAGCGGCCTATGGGAACGCAGACCTATTTCACGTAAAAGATTTCGGATGGTTTGGTCGTTTATCACCAAACCTGAAGAGCTGTGGAGCCTCGTAGCCAACTTCATGACATTTTCTGTTCGAAAGAGGTTTAACTTTATTCCTAGAACCATTTGTTCTGATGAAGAGTTTCGGAGTCTAGCCAATCCCTGACGTTTAACTCAACCAACTGACGTTTGACCAATGTCGATCTATCGGAATTATATTCGAGAGTCAGTACCCTGTACCCTCTAAAGGCGTGTATTGATTATCGTGAGGTATATGAGGAGATATTGTTTATCGTCCATGTCAACTTATTGACACTCTTCGCCATAATGAACGTCCTTTTTAGTGGTAGTTTTGATAATTTTCTTCCTTTTGACCCTTTTTTTCCATTATTTTCACGTTTTTTTGTTGACGAATGTTTTCTAAGTGGACTATTTACTGGTTTGCTTCAATGCCAAAAATATATTTATGAACAGTCGACTGTAAGGCACATAGGAAATAACGGCTGCGGCACAGCGGCCAGCATATGATCGCCGTTCACCCTTTTTATGCCAACATATTTCGCTACTCTGGCGATAAAGCCCTCCACCAAGTTGGTCGTTTCGTTGTGTACGAAGCTATAGGCGTGAAACGATAAACGATGAGCCATATTTTCAACTTTTTAGAACACTCCATTTACTTTCAGTTCTGGCACCATATTTTCGCTACGTTTCTTCATTTCACCGTTACAGAACTAAGATGCACATTTTGAATGGTCTCCGAAAATGTGATAAGGAATATTAGTTAATTTTGCTTGACCCAATATTTGACGCTACTATCTACTCTCCATCGTATCCGCAAATAATTGTCTTTTAATAGTTTTCGGGCTTTTATGGGATATGTGGTGTTGCTCGATATTGATATAAGTCCTTTGCAGTAGTTTCTGTGTAAATGATTTATGCACTCGGCTTTACCCACAGTCACACTCTCATATGGACTAGAATTTCTGCTACTAGCATATGTGCTTGAATCACCATCTGCTACATACTGACTATAAATGAGTCCATGACTTTCTATAGATTTTTTTAAACCCTCTGTTATAATAACCGCTTCCATTGTAGTAGAAGGCCCTTGAAAATTTTTAAAACACCTATGTTTCGGTGGTTCTACTCCTTTGAAATGTGCTCGTGAACAGATGATACACATGTTGTTTATTACTCCGTAGTAAAGAACTTTCTTAGAAAGAAATCCTACAATAGCACCAACTCCAGAAGACGCACTGTAATTCATTCCATACGAACGTTTGGGCCAACATGCATCACCAGATACAGGAATCATTGGTATTCCATTATCATTTACGCTTCCAATAGATATAGCATGATTCTTCTCTTTCTTACCAACTTCTGCCATACAGTGCTGTGCCACCATCGACAAATTACATCATGTTTACATTGATACAATCGTACCGACATAGGTGGCATATTTATTGACAAAGAACCGTATTTAGCTGCGTAACTCCGGCACATAATAGTCATAATACGATTTCCTCATTCATATCCATTTTATTTTCCGAATAATTGGAAAATTTTAATACGAACTCTTTGCCGCACATTCGGCACTTAATATGAAAAGTTAAGTTAAGTCCAGTAATTTTACATTTAACATTTCAACAGTACCTAAATTACAAGTAAACATGGAACTATGGTTAAGTACTGATTTCTTGAAGCTGTTTTACAAAATAACCTATTTCTACGACCCTTCTTCCTGAGACCTGAAATGGTTCTGTTTCGTCATTGTTCGTGTTCTAAAAACAAAACAGACAAAATTTACTTGTTATTTTTTAAACAAATCAAATCAGTAAGTAATTTAAAATGCATTATAACATACGTAAGACATTTCCAAAATGTTGTCATCAGAAGCACTACAACTCGGTAGGTCATATCTTTCCGGACGTACTTCGGGTGTATCATCACGACTACCTTCATACTTTTGCCTGTGAAAAAAAAAAAGATCCTATGACAATAAATGTTCACAATTATACATGTATTTTTAATAATCATACAAGTACTAACCGAATTCTCTTTTCTGCGTTACGTCTACAGGCACGAACTTTCTTACGCGAGCTTTTCCCAAACGGCTTAGGTCTTGGCATCTAAAACAAAAATTTAGTTATAAGATGTACACATTACACACTCTTTTCAGCTAGCTCTACTCATTTATTAGTTCCAGTAGTAGTCTTCAACGTAAACTTTCAGGTCACTCCATCAAGTCCGGACGTAAGGTCTCAACATAACTAACAAAACTAGCCCAAACTCGGCACACGTAGCTCTACTTGTCTCTTAGTTCCAGTAGCAGTCTTCGAAGTACACCTTCAGGTCACTCCATCAAGTCCGGACGTAAGGTCTCAACATAACTATAACAAAACGAGCCCAAACTCGGCACAACTAGCTCTACTCGTCTATTAGTTCCAGTGGCAGTCTTCCATGTACATCTTCAGGTCACTCCATCAAGTCCGGACGTAAGGACTCAACATCACTAACAAAACGAGCCCAAACTCGGCACACCTAGCTCTACTCGTCTATTAGTTCCAGTGGCAGCAGTCTTCCAAGTACACCTTCAGGTCACTCCACCAAGTCCGGACGTAAGGTCTCAACGTAACTAACAAAACCAGCCCAAACTCGGCACACCTAGCTCTACTCGTATATTAGTTCCAGTAGCAGTCTTCCAAGTTCACCTTCATTTCACTCCATCAAGTCCGGATGTAAGGTCTCAACGTAACTAACAAAACGAGCCCAAACTCGGCACACCTAGCTCTACTCGTCTATTAGTTAAAGTGGCAGTCTTCGAAGTACACCTGTAGGTAACTCCATCAAGTCCAGAGGTAAGGTCTCAACATAACTAACAAAACGAGCTCAAGCTCGGCACACCTAGCTCAGCTCGTCTATTAGTTCCAGTAGCAGTCTTCGAAGTACAACTGTAGGTAAGTAACTCCATTAAGTCCGGAGGTAAGGTCTCAACATAACTAACAAAACGAGCCCAAACTCGGCACATCTTCCTCTACTCGTCTATTAGTTCCAGTAGCAGTCTTCGAAGTACATTCAGGTCACTCCATCAAGTCCGGAGGTAAGGTCTCAACATAACTAACAAAACGAGCCCAAACTCGGCACACCTAGCTCTACTCGTCTATTAGTTCCAGTGGCAGCAGTCTTCCAAATACACCTTCAGGTCACTCCATCAAGTCCGGATGTAAGGTCTCAACGTAACTAACAAAACGAGCCCAAACTCGGCACACTTAGCTCTACTCGTCTATTAGTTCCAGTAGCATTCTTCCAAGTACACCTTCAGGTCACTCCATCAAGTCCGGATGTAAGGTCTCAACATAACTAACAAAACGAGCCCAAACTCGGCACATCTAGCTCTACTCGTCTATTAGTTATAGTAGCAGTCTTAGAAGTACACCTTCAGGTCACTCCATCAAGTCCGAAACTAAAAATGAAATTTATAATCCCTACTTATTTCTAACAAAAATATAAGAAACTGTGAATAAAATCTTACCTTGGTTGTCCGTAGTCTGTGCAGAATGCGTATAGAATCAAGTTTGTAAGTCAAATATTTTGTATTCGTACAGCGATCTTTTTCAACATGAGGTGCTGCTTACAAGCGTCACAGGGTCCACTCACGACGGCGGCCGAGCGCAGACTGATATTTGAGAATTGAGATTGAGATATTTCATTACAAATTTTTGTGCAATAAATCGACGGTGACCCTTAATTCAATCCAATAAGATTCACGTGTTAGAGCAAAAATGTGAAAAAATAAGATTCGATTTATATATTTTTCTGAGCCTATTTGTAACATTTTGATAGTTCTTTTTGCTACCATTTTAAGTTGAACATGTCTGCTTACATAAAATATTTTAAATAAATAAATTTATGTTAATAAATAGAACAAAAATTTTCGTCAATTTTGTGTGAAGAGGCAACGGAAATTTCTTTTTTACAATATTATAAACCAAAATGTTCAAATAAAAAATTGCTACCCATTTAAAGATAAAGGAGTAATTTATCTGTGGTAATTATTAGTTACATTGGTTTCGTATCATTTTGCCTTAAAAGTACCGAAAACCTGCTTATTTTTGTCAGATTCGTAAACGCGTCCATAAACGCATCTACATCGTGCAATTTTACAAAACAGGAGTAGTTGTTTTCTTTACCGTGACAAAAGAAAAAAAAAATAAGGCGATATTTGTATATTTTTTTGCCATATTGTAGAACATATTTTTAGTTAGTTACTGCAATAATCAAAATATCTCAAAATTGCAGTTAACTTTTTTTACTTTGCACCCGTCGATATAATCCGCTCTCTATACTCCGACTTATAATTAGCTGCAGTAAAATTACACTTCTTATTAACTCATTTCGGACTGCGTTTAGAGAAATGCATGTCAAATAAGTTTCGTTTGGTACATATTCTGTACTAGAAAAACAAGATTTGGTTGATGGCCGCAAAAAAACAAAACGACGCCAATTTCAGTCATTTGAGTAACACATAAGCTGTCATTTTACTGCAGCTAATTAAAAGTCTGATCATAGTAAGTTATCAACATGCTATCACTCACTTTTTTCCTTTCTCTTCGATAAAGTGACCGTATACCTTGAATTTTTACTCTTAGACCCTTTAATGTCATATACTCATAATTATTCCATAGTTTTAATAAAGCTAAGAGAGCGTCTAGCTTTGCAGGTTTATGGTAATAGTAAATATTCTTAGAATTCCACAAGCACTGTGATCTTTTGAACTGTTTAACGAATTTATATAAAAGTTCTCGTTTTTTTTGTTTATTCAACATATTGACTGAATAGTAAGTGCACAGAAAGCACAGCGGGCGCGCGGCGCTCGACGCGTCTGGCCAACGGAACCGCTGGCATGGAACTGGCGAGTCGGGCTGCTCGGGCGACAGCGCGGACTCAAACCGGCAACGCATTCTATCGACGGCGCCCCCATACACTACACGCGAACGTTTTTAATTTCTGGCAGCTGGACTTTTCCTTGTATTTTTATTTATTTTATTTTATTTTTATTGCTGAATGGCCCGCTCTTGACCTCGATCACGCCTTATGGAAAGCGATGGATGAGATCTATGGTGGAACGAGCGTGCCCAGAAGATGCCTAAGGCACTGGAACTCCCACACATCGACGAAACACAGCAGGCTGCTTGACGCCGCCGCCGGTCTCCGGTGGGAAGGGTGGTCGCAAACCAGGCGGGCGTTTGCCGTTTGCGTATTTAGCATGCGTATGATTTACGCATTTTAAATATATATTTAAAATACTATAGCTATACAGCATGCATGGCTTTCTTTTTTTTAATAGAATGAAGTTACAATAATCAGATCTATATTTCTAGACATAACCATTTACAAACAATAATTGTATCTATTTGTAATATTTTTACTAGCGACCCCCCTTTGCTTTGCGCGTGTGCCATCTACTGAAGTGGCGACGTTGTTAAAACATCAAGATTTCAGTGTTATATGTAAAGTACTGGTATTCAGCTTCATCCAGTTAGACTAGAAGCCGACCCCAACATAGTTGAGAAAAGGCTAGGCAGATGATACAAAAAAATATTTGTGTCAAAATCACCAGTCTGATTTATATCATAGATCACGTGATATGGAAAACGTTACGTTGGTTAATTTTGCGGCGAAAGGGTTGTCTTATCGACGGTACCTACGCTATGTCAAAAGGACACATGGTGACACATGGGGTCCACCACCTAATCCTGACTGAAATTCGGTCACGGAACTTACGGCGGTCAATCTCAATGGAGACTAGCCACTATATTTTCTGCGTATAGTGCACAAGTGTGTGCTCAAAAACTGGCGCCCTCTTCCTTATCATTCATCGTTTGACGGGTCCACAATCTGACTACCGAGCGGAGATCAGGCGCAGGAGTGACCGACGGCTTTGGGTATTTCGTGCTCTTTGCTTAATGCTTAGGTACCTAAAGTAAGGCGGGCTATCAATAAATAACAAAATATAAAAGACGACGATATCCACTATTATAAAGCCCACACGAAAGCGGTCTGAATATCATTCACACTATCTTCAACTATGATAGTCGAAAATTTGGATTTCCCCTTAATAAAGTAATGTTCCTTATTATCAGTACAGTAACATTACTTTAGGGGAAGCGCCGCCGCCAGGGTAGCTCGTGAAATCCAAATTTTCTTAAATTTATTGCAATTTGCAGTTCAGTTATTCAGTATCATGTTGATTAAAATACGATTCGCGAGCGTAACAAATATGACTTTACAGAATTATAATCATTATTAATATCATCAATACAACCTTCAAGTTCATAATCCTATTGATTGCTTCAATATTCCATGAAATAATGCAATTAGCTTAGAGGGTTGTTACGCCAATCATATTTTGTTCAAAATACAACCTGACACTGACTTGCAATTTGTTGGTTATAGGATTTTGACGAGTCAAACTTAGGAGAGCTATTCCACGATATATCACACATTTGTTAATATATACCCCACTGTTTGAAGATCCGGGAGTGGCTGGACTAGATAGTTGTCCGACAACAAGTTCGTATGGTCGTTCTCCGCATTGTAGACTGTGTGATGTTCCTGCGTTGATTGCTTCTTTAGATAATTCTTCAAGCTCAGCTGCGTCTTCGACTTGTGAATGAGTTGCGAGTTGTTGATTGGTTGCTTTCTTTACGGCTTTTTTCCGTTTTCTATAAGCGCGAGCACGTTCTGCTGCTGTTTTAGCAATTTTCGAATGTATCCTCAACTTTGTCACTTTTTGAGTGCCAGACTGTATTTCCATAGTATTATTTGACGGAGTCTCCGAAAGGAAAGGCGAATCTTGTTGATGTACATTCATTTGAACGACAAATTGTCGATGACTGTCTCCTTCATCTTGGGTGCTTTGTCGACTGAGGGCCTCGTAAAGTAGCGAACGTTTATTTTCACCTTCCAAATTTTTTTGAGATGCCTTTTGATTAACCATAACCTCAACATTAGTTGCAGATCTAGCTGCGGCTGCATTCTCGAGAGCCATTATTCGCGCTCTATATGCACGAATGCGCTCTGCTCCTGTTTTCGCTACTTTTCTCACCTTCGGGGCATTATTTACTTCTCGACTCCTTCGGGATCGTTCGATTACTTTTTTTGACATAGCGAAGTCTGTGGAGTAGAAAAACGTTCGAATGTTATGTCATTAACCGCCCGGCCACGACTTTTGGCTTAGCGGCAAGCGGCGCAGTTTCTTACTGCTAGCGTTGACGCTACGAGCGCGTAGCGGTGCGTCTTGGCATGGTTCATACATTTTTGTAATTTGGTTTTACCGCTCGCCGCCCTGCGATAAGTTGCCGCTGATAGCGGCAAGGTCGTGGCCAGGCCGTAAGGGCTGATTTTTCAATCGACAAATATTTTTTATTCGTGGAATAAAATTGACGTCCGACAGATTTTTTATGGAAGAACTGTCAAAAATACAAAATTATTTTTTGGATAAAATTATCTAGCGTTGGAAAAATCAGCCCTTAATCTACGCAAATTTATTGATTGTATAATACAGACATTTTGTTAAAATGCAAACTTGAACCTCAATTTACGGCTAAACTAGTAACTGAGTGCACGGGACCAACAGGGTAATGTTCCTGAGGCAATTGTAATCCAGACTTTCGGAAGTGTCAAGTGAGCGAACAAGGCGCGCGGTATATTGGTATTTATTTACTTCAGCGCGCTAGTCGTGTGAGTCGTCACGTCACGCACACAATGCCAAGTTCGCTCGAGGCCCGCTTGCAGTTCCACGACAATTAGTTGGTAACCTCAGTCAGACCAAATAAAAAGCCAAGACAGAGGGCTGTCAACAGATAAGTGAAGCCGGTTTCGTAAACATGTGTGCACTTAGTAAGGTGTAGTTTAATTTTAAATGTGTGTGTGTGAGCGTGTATGCACAGAGCGGAGGTGTTGTTTTGGCATGCTTCACTGTATCGTTGTCAGCGCTGTCTTGGTTTTTTATTTGGTCTGAGTTGGTAACCTAGGATTTTTTAAATTTGAGTCGTTGTGTTGAGTGACTTGAAAATACGAATATAGATTATTTCTTAGATGGGTACCTACCCATCTAAGAAATAATCTATATTCGTATTTTACGTTAATTTTAGATTTAATTTTGGGATTTATGTAGGTAAGGTTACCTACATAAATCCCGCGTTCACGTTTGTAGAACGGATAATGTAGGGTATAACAATAGTACAATATAGGAGTAAGTAAGTACCTACATTATCCGTCTCTTACTGCTCATCCGACTGCTATGAAATTTTGGTGGATTGCACGTCCGGAAAAATTTTACTGAGTAAATAGATAGGCTAGATGAGTAGGTGGGCAGGGTAGATAGGTAGGTAGGTATTGTAAAAAGAAAAACAGTCTGTGATAAAAAATCTATAATTACCTAATGTAATAGGTAAATTGCTTATTATTTTACCATTTTACAAAAACATACAAAAAACATAGGAAAATGTGGTATATTTACTATACAGAGTGTAACGGAAAAGTGTGGTCATAATAAAAATTGCTTCTGCCCAAGTAAATGAACAACTTTTTCCGTACGTATACGTATAATAAAACATGCACATTTGCAGTTATTATATCTAGAGATAAATCATTTGCAGGGCCAACATGGCCAGAGATCGCACAAGACGGAGGGAGGTTTGGAAGAAAAAAAAGGAGGCCTTTGCCCAGCAGGGGGACACAAAAGAGACTAACAAAAATAAAATGTATTTTGGATTGGACTAAAGACTGAACACATCCAAGTACCAAAAGCACACATCTTCGCACCCCTTCACAACGTACCGGCGTGATGTTATGCTAAGAACTGGTAGAAAAAATAAACAGACATGCGATTTCTGCAATCCCGGTCCACCTGCTCAAATTTTTTGAACAGTTCCATTGCCTATTTCCGAAGTTCTTCATCAGATCTCTACGAAATTTAAACTCAAAGGATTTATTTCAATTAAACCATTTACAGGCACTTTTGAATTGTCAAGAAGTCGGTCAGTCAGAAAATATGAAGCTAGTTGTCATTCCAAAGCGTAGGTACCTATGGAGAAGAACGGGCAAGAGAATCCATGAACACTCTTTTAAATTAATTATTTTTACACGAGAGCATTTCGGAAAAATCTTCTTTCTAACATCATCATCTGCCTTTTCCCAACTATGTTGGGGTCGGCTTCCAGTCTAACCGGATGCAGCTGAATACCTACCAGTATAAAAACTTATTTCTAATAACCAAAAATAATTTTGAAAATCCGTCTATGTATGACGGAGTTATGGCCGTACAAACATAATAAATATACATATAGTATATAAACATCCGCATTGATAACCTCCTCCTTTTTGAAGTTCGTTTAAAATACATAAATATTTGCCCTCGTGAATGATTTAAGCTAGCACACACGGGCAACAAAATAAGTTTAATAAATGTAAAATTTAGTGGTGGCCTCAGTGGCTAAGACCTCGCCTCTCGTGCTTGAAGTCGTGGGTTTAAATCCAGGTAAGTACCAAAGTGACTATTTTAAAATTAATATGCTTTCTAAGTTTATCTTGGACATCACTGACAATGGTGAAGGAAAATATTGTCAGGAAACCTGGACTTGTAGGTTTTATTTTAGCTTGTTTCGCCAACCCATCTTGAGCAATTGTAGCGATCGTACCTTCTCTGTATGAGAATAGGCATTTGAATTGCAGTGAAACAGTAACAGGTTGGTAATATTATCATATTTATATGATAAATTCAACTTACGCCGTTGGAAGAATTTCCAGTTTCATTTTCTTTAATTTTACCAAAAATTGATCTGCAATATAAAAAACATCTTAGAACGACCAAAGTTTTCACTATAATAAAGCATGTCTTAGAAATGGAAACATTATAGCTTATCCATCGAAATTCAGAATAACAAACTAATTCCACGCGGGTCCAGTTAGTGCATCATACATAAACTAGGTCATAATTAATGTCTCGTGGTGCGTGGGTGGTGCGCAAGTTGCAAGCACCTGGCATGATTTCTCTTTGTTATCTCTTAAAAAAACAGTAATATAGATACCTACTAATGTTTCTTGTGACAGATTAAAAGTAACAAAATTCAAAATTTTAAGAAAAAAATTGATTCAGTCGCGGTTTCTAAAATTAATGTCAGATTTGCCATCGCACCCCCAAAAACCCATTAAACGATACCCATATTGAATGTTTGAGAAAAAGTTGCATCCGCCATTTTGGATTTTTAAATGAATGCCAGATTTGTAATCGCCACCCCCAAAAACCTATTACACGACACGCATATCGAATGTTTGAGAAAAAATCGTAATTAAAAGTACCTAATATCACAAAATAGAAATACGTACTTTTTATGAGAACGGCTTTTTTTTCTGAAATGAGCGCCAACTTTCTTCTTAAAATACTTTTCCTTACGCTTTCCCATATTTACTAAAACTATAATTATATGTAAACAGAAAAAAAGAACAAAAAGTAAATTTTTGGTATGCATAATAAAAAAGTCATAGGTACTAAAAAAAAAAACAAAAATGTGACTTACGTTATTCAACTTTTTGCGGCAAGGTGTATGTAGGTACACAACAGATCGCGAATTATCGTTATCGGGGGGCGCGTCGCTCCATGGTGAGACATGACCACTCTCCAAGCTCCCGTGGACGACTGAATTTTCGACCGGTGTAGGTTACGATCGGTATGTATGATTCAAAACAGCGCGTCACTTTAAACAAAAAATAATAATAAAATAACTAAGCGATATTTCGTAAATGTAGAAACTATAAATTATAGTATGATCATTAGATATTAATATGAATTCAAGTTTGTGAAAAAATTTAACAGTTTACTATCAAAATTCAACTAAACACGAGCACGCTATTGTAAGAATTTTGTACAACTTTACGTATTTTTGTTTATTAAAATAGACAATATTTTTAATTTTTGCCAACAATAATCGGTTAACACGTTCATTGTGGTGTTCGTTACATATTTTTTATGGTAATAGTATTGATTATATCACTTTAACAGTGACGACCGTTTTGAATTATTTTGCTCGGCGCAGTCTTAATTCCACGCTGAAAAATTGTATTTTAGTGAAAAGTTTTGTTAAAAAGAGCTGTTTTAATTGTTATATTGTTAAATTCAAATCGATTTGGCAGTCATATTGTTATGCTAAGGCCCGGATTAACAGCATGAACGCATAAGTACCGACGCACAAATGTGTCGCTCATACACACAATTACATGCGTCAGTGTGCGTTTCAGCTTAGAAACGTCATTATTGATAAAATTTTAATAGTTTATTAAGTATACTTACATAATAGCTGTTCACTTATTATAGTCAAACATAGGGCACAAACGTAATAAACGTTAATAATCACAAAATGCAATCATTAATATTAATTACACAACGCGTCGAACCTCATTTGTTCATACATAGCATCTGAAGCGTACTGTATATCAAAGTTCTTGAACGCACGCATGCGCAACTCTATCTTATTCTTTCGCTTTGTACTGTGTTTACGTCGCTCTCTTTTGCTCCACTCTCCCGTAACATCGGAGTTATATCTTTCTTCTCTTTCATGTAACGAAATGTACCAAAACGTGACGCGTCCTTTAATTTTCACTTTCGATTCTCGTCGCCTAAGTTTCACTTCAAAAATGTTAGTTAAGTATTTAATAATAATGTTTTAAAAAGTTATAACCTTCCGAAATATATTCCGCGCAAACCGTATCAAAATCCATTTCGTACTTCAGAAGAACTAAGGAAGGACACACACAAACACGAAAAGCGGCTTCGTTTTATAATACCTATACTATTATAAATACCTAAACATAATCAATCAAACCTTTGAGTCAGCGCGCATGTAAATAATGGCATGTAATTAAGCCAATCTGGGTTTAATTAGACTCGAATTTTCAAAAATACATAAACATTTACCTAGTGTTTTTTTCTCCACAGTTTTTTCTTTGTCACTCAGTAATAGTGTAGCTTCTTATCAGTGAAATAATTTCCGTAATGACTTCGGACTACCATGTTTTGTAGAATATAGGCGAGATCGGCGTGATTTAACGTTTTGTTTGTTATGTAATATAATAATGGTGGTTTTGATTAGCAGGTATGTATAAAAGATATGTAGGTATAGAAATATGAAAAACAAAATAGTGTACCGTCAGGGAAATTAATTGTTAAGCTATTTGACACCCTATTACCCTATCTATGCCATTATTCGCCGCGTTAGCCTATACGCGTTGCGTTGAAAATCCATGCGCCATAAAAAAATCACCAGTGTGGCCCCGGGTTTACAGCCATGGAAATACTATGTACACACGGTTAAACATCAAGCTTTACATTTCCAGTTTTAGCTGACCTCGCATTGTATAGGTTTTTCTTACAACCAGAAGTCAGCTTATACTGGTTTTGTATAGCTTGATGTGTAGCAGTGTGTACCAATAGTTGCTTACAGCCATTTCATGCAATTGTCAAAGATGACAATATTATGACAATGATTTCAAAGTAATTTATTCAAAATATTCGTTTATTTTTTTGTTGTAATTCTAAAAATCACTACGTTTTCTCATATCACATCTGACATTGGCAGAATTGTGGACATCGGCACCATTGCCATAAAGAAAAATAGAATAGAATAGAATTACATGCTCTGTGATAAATATGTCAATGAGTTATGATTTGAATGCACAGAGGACTTTAATAATAATATAATACCAGCATAAACATTGTCCCACTGCAGGGCAAAGACCTTTCTCACACAGAGAAGGCAGGAGTATTGATCTCAGTGAGGATATACCAAGGGACAATTCAAGTTGGTAGTCAGTTTGCTTAACAATTAATCTCCCTGACTTTACTTAGGAATGAATAAAAACGTATTTAAAACGAAATACCTGGTAGCCACAATCATGATTGTTACTAAATGAAATAAAAAAACCAGTTTCACTTACTTTTCTTCTCTGCCGTGTGTAATTCGTCCGCATATGAAATATTTTAATTTTTACGTCGTGCAATGTTGCGCTTGGCTGGCATTTCCGCCATAGTTGTAATAATGAGTCCCAAGCTTCGTTTTTGACTGGTTTATTATGGTAATATTTATGTGTGGTATCCCATAAACAAGGATTATTTTTATACTTTTTTAAAACTTTAATTAGAACGGTGTCCTCTAATCCTAAACGACTGTTCTTTAGTTTAGGAGTCATGGTGTCGGTCGAACAGCACGTGCGTACGCGTGCGACGAGCTCGCAATCAATACTGCCGGGTGCTGGCGAGTTTGTGAGGCGGCTTCAAGCGCCTCGCCGACGGACGGCCGACGCGAGACGACACGATCGTGCTATCGCATCTAGCCACGAAATAGGTACTATTCAGAAGGCCGACTCCACAATTATAACAAGCGAAAACGCACGCACATACGCGTCTACGCTACGTACAGTGAGTATATTATTGCTCTGGAATCTCGACTTCTAGGACTCTTGAGTTGAAGGGGTATGCGATAAGGTACCCGCAAAATTATTATTACGTTTTTTGCAATTTGCAGGTCAGTGTCAGATTGTATGTTGATTATAATATGATTCGCGGCCGTAAAAAATATATTCAGAGAATTATAATCAAAAAAATTATTCATATATCTGTCTAAATTCATATTACCCTATTTAAATTTCGCGTGGTACCCCCCCCAACGCTTTCGCCTATATATATTCTGTGTCCGTTCGCCTGTTTTCGCTAGTTGCACGGAGCTGTCCTTCTGTATTGTACCCATCTATTTTGTAGCAGAGCAAAATTTTTTAAGAATCAGTTTTTGAGTTGTTTCATGAAAAATAGACGTGAAGACGTGAATGTGATGTCTATTTGGTTTATTACCCTCTTGTGTCTGAATAGAAAATGGTCAATCGTCATCAAGATGGCAGCGGGATCACATTCTGTAGCCGTAAAAGTCCGTAGAGGGCGGTTTTCGTAATTCAAGAGACTCAGATTAATGCCTTCAAAAACATAACTTGTAAAGTAAACCAAGTCTCGCAACTCAGTTCGTCTACCGTGAAAAGTTGTGAGATCCATGTAGAGATGGGTAACCACCCGGGTAAAAACCCACGCATGGGTTAAAACCCAGTTACCACCCATTTCGACCCGGGTTATCACCCATTTCTGTGGGTGAAAACTTATTGACGCGTGCGCCTAACATGCAGGGATTCCCGTGCGTCCCTCTACCCCCGCGCCCTACCCCGTATCTTACCCGACGTTTATAATATTTTCACCATTTGTTCACTCATTTTGTCGATAACTGCATCGAGTGCACGTCTTTAATTCGAGTTTCAAACCACGTTTGTGTTGACTTGTAAGTACTTACGTATCTATTTAACCTAAGTAGTCACTAATTTGATTATAATACTCTGCCTGAATATTAAAATCAAATTGTTTTAGATTTCAAAGTTTAGCTTTTTATCAATTTTTACAAGTTCCAGTAACCAGTATTCCAGTATGACTTTTCGAAGTTAAAATCACTCAAGAGTTAATATTTTATAACTGGAATTTGTTGCACAAGCGCAGGAACAATGAGGATAGTGAAGAATGTATGTCTGATACACCGCCACCATCTCGAAGGCAAAATTCTTCACTACCATCACCGACACGTACGTACCATTAGCCCAGAAGCTACAACAAGTTCAGGGATTAACAGCTTCGAATTTTTCGATTGCGACCGTATTTACGATTCAAGTTCAAGTGACGATGAGGAAACATAGTAATTAAAATTACAATGTGATTTTTTGTAAGTGAACTACTTTGTGATTTTGCAAATAAATGTTTGATTTTGAGTTTAATCTTTTTTGCAAGGTGAAATGAAAAAATTTGTTAAAAATAAAAGACCATAATATAATTCTATGTGTATGCATCCAAGTTTGTGTTCGCAGGCTTGCTAACCGCTGACCATACGGTTTGTTAAATTATATTTTACGTTATTCATGCAAACCGTTTTCACCCATTAAATCGGGTTAAAACCCGGTTAAAACCCAAATCACCCGGTTATAACCCAAATGGGAAGAATGGGTATTTACCCACTACCCATCTCTAGATCCATGTGGTAATACATGGATCTCACAACTCGGTTAATTTATTCACTGCCTTAAGTTATTACGTAATTAGCTAACCTAACAACATCTTATTGTAACCATATTAATATTAAAAATCTTTTATGTTTTAAATAAATAGATTGACTTGGCCATCGCATGAAAACACAATGTATCTCACAACTAATACATATTATTTTAAATTAGTTTGTTTAGTGCATATTATATTGTAGTAAATTAGATTGGTTACTGGGTAATACGAAACCCCTTGGTAAGACTGGTTGTCAGACTTTCGGGCTTCTGACGACCCGTAACGACTGTCAAAGATCCACGAATGACAGCCGGGACCAATGGCTTAACGTGCTTTCAGAGGCACGGAGGGGTCTTGGTACTTATGTAAAGATGGTCATCCATCCACGGACTAATCGCGGCAAGCGTAGCTGATCGATCGACCTGCGAGGCTGTTATTATTTAGCCACGGGCCCCTCAACGTGGAGGCTTTACATATTACTGACGAATTCATAAAGACATAATTGCATGAATTGATCTAAGTCGATTCGTCGATCATGCTAAGAGCAATAGAAGTAGTTCTTAGCCATTCTATGAAATAATCCTTCAGCACACATCGACACCGCACCGTTTTAAAGTGCACTAATATTTTTTACCCGACTGCCTTAGAAGGAAGATCGGTATCAGGTAAACACCGGCCCCGTTCTTTGTATGGGACTGCACAGTCAAAATAAATAAATAGACTTACGTCACTATCAAAAGTATTTTACTTGCCAAAACTCTTATTTCCAGATCTTGGTTTAATATGCTAGAGGAGAGCGTTCTATTTACGATCGCACACTGCGACGAATGGTGCCCAGCTTATTTTAATTCAAAATCGATAGCCATTCAGTTGGTGGCTGGTCCATAAATACTGGTGACCTGACACCCGCTAGACAAGACTGGTTTATATCTATGCAGAATTGCTCTGCTATCTATGTAACCTATAGATACCTACTGAACTTCTCGTGTGACGTCGTACATAACTACTGAATTATAAAGTAGCAGGTTTTGCCCCCGGCTTCGCCCTTGTTGATGAAAATATCCCAAGGGAACGTACTACAGGGATTAAAAGTACACACGAAGACATATTATTATAAGCTATAGATTTACACTGACTTCTTACAATGAGAAGTCAGCCTATACTGGAAATGTATAGATACAGGGATTTATGTACATACATGTACTAATGTACCTAAGTACCTTATGTGTTGATCCAGGTTATAAACTACCTATGTGCCAAATTTCATCCAAATCCGTTCAGCCGTTTTTTAGCCAATCCGGATCATACATTCAGGTTAACAGACAAAAATTAGGTATTAAAAAAAACTATACTCTCGGCATCAGACTCGTTCTCCACACCTCGTAGCAAAATCTTTTTTTTTTTTTCAAAAATATTTAATGTGCAGTTTTGAATTAGTTAGTACACACGGCTACACATCAAGCTATACATTTCCAGTTTTAGCTGACCTCGCATTGTATAGGTTTTTCGTACAATGCAACGCCAGTTAATTTTATAGGAGAAATAATTTTGAATTTTTGACAATTCTTCCATACAAAAACTGTCAGATATCAATTTTATTCCACGAATAAAAATTATCTTTTGATTGAAAAATCAGCCCTTAGTATTTATTTAATGTTTACAAGTAGATTGAGAGACGGAAATTAGTGGATATTCACTGGTTTCTTTGTTTTCTCTTGATTATCTTATGGGCCGTATTACATAGAGTTAATGCCATCATGATTCCAGTCCGAAAAAGGGATGGTGCTATCGGTCATGTATAGCTCCGTCTCTCTTTTACACTGACCGGACCGAATCATGATTGGCTTAGCCAGCAGTCGGCACCTAAACTGTATAGTTTTGGTAGTAGACATAATAAAATAACCTGTCTTTGTATGCAGTATAGTCGACCTTGTAGATAGATAAACCATTTATTCAGTGCACACAAAAGACAGCACAACACACAAAAGTGCAATTAAATGTTAACAAATTACATGAATAATTATAATAAAAACAAGGTGCCAACATACAAAAAATAAAAAATGAAAACATTATGAAGTCATTTAGTTGCATTACACCAAATGGGAACAGCTCAGCATGATTGTGTCAGGCAAATGTAAATCACGCTGATATTCTGCTGGATCCCTGCAGTGTCGAGATAGATTGTATGTACAGGTACAAGCAGGGAGATTCATTGTTTACCAAATGAACTAATAACTTAAATTGACCGTATTTTCTAATCACAACTGCCATTTATTTATTACCTAGTCGTTTAAATGGCTTACTGCCTAATAAGCGTTACCTGTTCGGCGTTTCCCTTTTTAGTTCTGTCTGTCGGGTCACAGTGGGACATAGCATAGTGCAGACATCAGAAAATAGAAAATAAGACCAGGTAGGTCAACGTTCTATTTATTACATACAGAAATAGTTGCAGACTTTGTTATGATTTTAATCAATGACGGATGTATTTCAAGCTCTCTGCTGACCGCATTTCGCTAAATGAAAAATCAATAGTTTGGTATTAGGGCCGAGGACGACAACGCTAGATTGTTGTTGTTATTTACAGCTCCAGCCTTGAAGGAATGTAGTATTTACAAGTATGCTTGAACCAGATATCTCTCCGTTATTACTTAGGTGAAGTTATCTGTCAATAGTGCTCGCCTAAGTTTTCTCGATGAGACATAAAGAACTAGCAGCGCCTCGCGGTTTCACCCGCATTAGTCTCGACCCCGTGGGAATATCGTGATAAAAAGTATCCTTTGTCCTAATCCAGGTCTACCCATGTGCCAAATTTCATCTAAATACGTTCAACCGTTTTAGCGTGAATTACAAAAAGAAAAAACATACATACAAAAACTCAAATCTTTTCTCTTTATTAGTTTTTTTTTTTTAAGCTTTTTGCTTATCTCGGGACCAAGGATCCCAGACCTTTGGTATTAGGGATACGAGGGGCCGAAGCCAACTTGCAGAGGCCCTTTAGACTCTTAAAAGTAAAGGAAATGAAGCACAAACGACTTAATAATAAATTATTATAAGTACTCGTAGTTTAGATAGATCGGCAGAAACCTGTGGCTTCAGCTATAACGACATTTTAACGTACAAGATGAGATCTAAATCGAATTCAGACAGGGCTGCCAAAAGTACGCCTTATTCAGAAGGAAGTAGGTAGGTACAGCGCTAAAAAAACCATCAAAGAACTCAGGGCACATAAACATACCAAGTCGGAATCTGTCACTCAGACGTTGTTAGTTAACTAAGTCATTTGATACGAACGTCGCGTCGTAGCGCCTGGTGTTGGCACGGCAGTTGGGCGCCATGCCATAGGCACCTAGCGAATGGGAGGAAAAAACAATGTTTCAGTGATCTCACTCTGCAAATGTCACGAGTTCATACTTCACAGATAATACCTATAGCTTTATTGCAGTAGGAAATGTATAGATTTATACGTAAACTAGCTTCTGCGGGGAAATAATCGTTCAGCTTTATTATATTAGTATACATTGGTTTGCGAAATTAATGAGTTGGCGAAGATGCTAGATTTTTATCAAGGCTGTAATGGCTGTAAATGTGCACATGACAGGTTGACATTCTCCCTTTTGTGATTTAGTTCTCATAAAAATTAATATACAGGGTTATAGAAATATTTTTTAACTAACCTGTATAGTCACTGTTTATGATAGAAGACAAATCCCAACCTCGTGACGTTTGAAACGTCCCTATAAGAAGGCGTTGGTTCATATCCAGTCGGAAGCATGTTTAGAATTATTTATAAGAAAGCAATCGTAAGCGCCACGCGGTTCCAACGGCTGTCAAAAATTTTGTCGCGCTCGCAAACTACTCTGCTAAGGCTTCCTTGAACTTCATAAAAACATCTTAATAAGTTGTGCAATCTTGCTCGAAACCAGTTTCTCGCTCTATAATTAGCAATTTCTGATTCTGCCAAATAAAAACACTTCAGTCTTCATAATCAAGTTCCAGCGCGTTTTAATAAGAAATTCTAGGAAAACTAACTACCAACCGGAACATTTAAACAAATCAGTGTAATAAACTTGAATCTTAGCAAAAGTTTCAATGAGTGAAACCTTGACAGTCGTCCGGAGTCACGGCCGGGCGCGCTGCTCAATAGAAATCGCTGTTGTGTAACTGATAATAAACATTTATGTATTATTTCGTTCGTGAAATTAGTCTAGACTACATTTTAGACGCGGCTTCGTTTGTAGTTGGCATAGAAACTTCCTACTTTAAATTCTCCGAACATTTCTGAGTTTTCTTAAGGAACTCCGTATTTCCGATAGCTATAGCTGGCTAGCGATCGAGGGAACGTTGCAGTTGCCATGACAGTCGTAACGATGTCAAGGTATTTCAATTTCCTTTTAAAGTATTTCTGACATACCTACTTACTTTTTGTATTTTTCGGATATATTTTTGGCTTGTACGCTGTTACTCGTAAAAAAGACTTATAATTATATGGTGTGTCGGTTTGTTTATTTTTTGTGCATAAAAACTTATTAGCTAGAAAAAAATGAAGATGCATTAAAAAATTTATCGTAGGGACTAGTCAAGAATTTAGTTAAAGTTATATATGTAGAACAAAAAAGAATTTGGATGGCTACAAAGCCGAGCATATCGTGGGCGAGCACCGGACAACGCAATTATTATAATAATATCGTCAGACTCATAGTACCTGGTGACTTACTGATGTCATAACTACCTGAGATGTATTGGGCTAAACAATACTATAATTCGGAGAACTGTCTCTCCCTCAGCGATCATATTTGTAAAGCGTGTAGTGTCCTATAGCAGGGTTCTTGGAAAGAATCATATTGAACAGAGCGAAAATAAGGTCAAAATCAAGACACGAATTTACTTAATCACTTTAACATTTTATTTATTAAAAATATAGTCTTTTAGCACTTTCTAAAGTTAAGGGAACTTAGAAACTACACTAGTATTAAAATCATATAAATATGTGGTGACCACAGTTCTTGACGGACAAATTAATTAGTCTTTGAAGCTCACTCAAGTAGAGATCTTTCGATCATTTGCTTAAAATTATATTTCAAACATACCAAAGAACAACTTCTTAGTTTCATGAAACTGACTCTACGCCAGAAGGGTGATTTTTATTTGGAACCTACATAATAATTGCTATCGTTACAATATTAATCAAGTTTAGTATGGGCCCTTATAACCTAAAATTCTATCACTTTTGTGGCTTAGAACTACGACGCTTGCGTTGTTTAGCCTTCTTCACTTCTGTGACATCATCACTGAATCCTTCCGACGTGTCTGATTCGTCTTTGCCACCAATATATTCAGTTTTAATAATGACAGGAAAACTTTCTTCAGCTTCTACCCTAGATTGTTCCGCATCATCTAATTGTTGCAGTTCTGCGTGTGCAAATAACTTCGCAAGTTCTAACTTCATAAAGGTTTGCTGTCTCGCTGGAAACTTCTTAAATGTCCCCGAGTAGCTCAGGAATAGAAGGTCAGTGGAGTCTATTTCCTTAAATTTTGTTATTGGGTCGCCCTTATTGATTCGTAAGTCTTGATTGGATTGGAATGATGCAGAGCTACCTTCCGCCATAGTTAACGTTCCCAACGGCGCCAGAGGCGGTGGTGAAGATGATGTTTCATTTGTTAATTCTTCCCGAACCTTTAATGGCTCAGCTGCGGCTCGCTTACTCGTCTTCGTCTGTTTACTAAGCGTATGATAAAAACTTCTCCGGTTCACATTGTAATTATCTAAGAATTTCAAATTGCCACTCCAAATATAGTCGATCTCTTTTGTACCATCTGAATTCATTAATAGCCTTTTGTACTTAATATAGCTATCTCTTACGGTCTTCCATTTGAGTCTACAAACCTCACCTGAAAAGATACGGATAACATGTGAAATGATGATCGAGACCAAGTCGGAAACAGAACGATTATCATTAACAAAGTTGGTGTAGAAAATAACTGTTTGAAAAATCTTTTATGATAAAAAGTCTTTCTCCTAGTTCGTACCTAAGTATTGTAAACTTTTCAGTCACATGGCATCTTGGTAGGACTGAGGTTTAAGTACACACTATGTTGTTAATTTGTTGGACATAAATTAATGTGCACTTACTTGTTCCATTCAACTCTCTCGCAATTAACTCCCATGTCACAGTTTTAAGGCTAGGGTTTTTGTAATCCTTATGACTTATATCGTATAAGAACTCGTTCTTTTTGACAAGTGCTATTAATCGTTCTATATCAATCATTTTTGGCGGGAAATCGTAATAGCGATGTACACAACAGTCGATGCGCGTATCCCGCACTCTACGAGCTAACTGTGCCGGTCACGCTAGCGTCCCGCCCCGCGCCGCTCCGCCCCGCCACGCTGCCGCGTCGCGCCACTCGTCGCCGCCCGTCGCGTTCAAGGCTTCGGGTAGCTTCGTGTACCTTCGCGCTTCGGTACAAAGCGACGTTGCCAGATCGTCATACAGGGACGATTTGCTTTGACGGCGGATATTTGTTGCTGAAGTGTAGTACGGTCATAGTGTTTGTAGTTCACTTTCACTCAACCTTGTCGTTTAATAAAAAGTGTAAGGGCAGGCTATTTTTAAAGTTCGATGTTTTAATTTGGTTGGAATAATTATGTCGTGTTTGTTTGATTTTGTTAAGTGAGATTTTACAGTCTGCTCTAAGTGTGAGTGTTAAGTACATTGCACTTAAGTTTCCTTTTTTAACCGACTTCAAAAAGGAGGAGGTTCTCAATTCGACAGTATGTTTGTTTTTTATGTATTACGCGATATCTCCGGAAATAATTGTAAATCGATTTCAAAAATTATTTTTAAAGGATAGGGTATGCCTCAGGGTGGTCCCATATAAATTTGATTAACTTTGCTTGGGTAGTTTTTGAGTTAGCTTCAATAATACATATTTTCGCCACTTAGTTTATATTGATGATGTTTCTACTGATGATTTTGATTATACTTAAAGCAAGTAGTTTTATACGAATTTGTGTGGGGTAGGTACCTACATTGACCTGTATTATACAAGTACGCTTGTATAATAGATGTCAGTGGTTAAGAACAACTTAAAAGTGCTTAATAAAAACGTTTTTACAAAAAAATTAAAACAATTTACTTCCAAAAAAGACACTACAAAGTGAAAAATAACTAATTTCGGAAGTAGCTGGAAAACAACGAAAATGCGAACCCAACGACACTGACTTCCGAAATTAAAGTTATGTTTCACTTTGTACACACGGCTACACATCAAGCTATACATTTTCAGTTTTAGCTGACCTCGCTAATGCAAGGTCAGCTAAAATGTATATAGCTTGATGTGTAGCCGTGTGTACCTATAAAAATGACATGCCTACGGCCTTAATAGGACGACTTGCAAAAAATCAAAATTTCATTCTGCAAGTCGTCCCACGTTTTTTTTTTGTACGGAAATTTAAACTTTATCAACGTTTAGTAGTATAAGAAATTTTTAATTTTTAACTGTTGAGCACCGTTCCAATTTCTGCGTGAAACGTATTAAAATGAATGGCAGTTAATTATTCAACGGTTGGATTTGTTGGTACCATCTACCACTCGCCGGAAACCATTGCCCGAACGGTTTTATTCCGATAAAACGGTAGGTAAATAGGTAGTGAATATACCTACAGCAGTGGTGGCAGGTCCAGTGGTAACGACCTCGACTTACAAAATATATAGGTCGTAGGTTCTAACCCTGACAGGCGCTTGACTTTGTGTAAATTACTTCATCACAGCTCATAGGTATACAGGTTGAAATTGAATACATGCGACAAATCGAAATGGGAGATTGTACTCATCATTATGAACAACTTTTACTATGGGACCAAACCTCAAATCGCCAAAAAAAAACAGCTGTTTCCTACATTTTGACTATGATGAGTACAATCTCCCATTTCGATTTGTCGCATGTTTTCAATTTCACCCTGTATTTGGCCTATCCATTCTATAGCTATGCAAAATCAGGTAAAATAGTTGCTTCGCAAACGGTCATTCTTTGTCAGTAGTATGAAAAGACAAATTCAAGTAGGTACTTACTTTTGTCAAACTTCTACATAATTCATTTCCCCGACTCTGCTTATCATATTAATCCGTGTTAGTTATTTATTTCGCATGACATAAAGTCTTACAAACATCCTTTTTCGGCGAAAATATTTACTAAGTAAGTATCTATATTTGGCATGTAACACTCAAATACATAATAAATTTTACTTACCGCAGACTACATGCAAAAAGTATATTTTTTCGGTTAAACTAATCCAAGAATTCCAAGATGGCACGTGCCGCAAGTCGTGATGTCGCGTAGGGTCAACGAACGAATGTTTACCCTAACTAGCTAGACATAGTGTAGTGTTTACAAAATATGAGATAAAAATATTGCGTCGCAGTTCCATTTCAAATGCATCCATTTTGAAATGGCGACGAATGACAATTTAGAAAGTAGAACGAAGAACATGAACTCATAATACAAGAAAAGCTAGCTGAAAATCCTGTCAGACTTACAGTAATTTAAATACAGAACAGAAATTATCTAGTAAGGGTTCGAAACTCTGATTTTTAATTTGCTAGACTAAAATGACAGCTGCAAATGCTGTGATCGACCTTTTTTTTGTAAATATGACATTATTTAGTCTAAACCAGCAGTCAATTTAATCTAGAAAATTAAAAATCAGAGTTAATAATTTCGTCTCTTCGTGGTCTCTTCATTTTTGCAACACTCTCTGCGTAAGATTTAGAGGTTTTACATCCATGATTGTGTTTGTTTTTCAAACATCTACGATTTCGAAGCTAAGTAAACAGTAGTCACTTCAATTTTGAACTTCGCATGATTCACCCTGATTGCCAAAAAATTAAATATAAACTGTAAGCCCATAAAATTCAATGATTCATCAATTTAAGTAATTGGACGTGAGCCGAATGATACAATTTAATGTTATTACAACGAAATTAATTAACTTCCATTATTGAATAGGTATTTATCTGCTCGTATTAATTAAATTAAATCATCATGCAGAAAACTATACGTAGATACGTGGCTAACGCAATGTAGGGAAATGTGACATAATGTGAGAATCAACACAAATCATTGCGTTATACAGGATGAAATTGAATACATGCGACAAATCGAAATGGGAGATTGTACTCATCATTATGAACAACTTTTACTATGGGACCAAACCTGAAATCGCGAAAAAATAACAGCTGTTCCCTACATTTATGTTCGCATAACTCGTCAAATTGTAGGGAACAGCTGTTTTTTTTTTCGCGATTTCAGATTTGGTCTCCCATTTCGATTTGTCGCATGTATTCAATTTCATCCTGTAGAATAATGGTCAGTTATTTATAGAATGAACATGTTTTTTAATAAACGTATGCACTGTATCGATTGCGTGTCATCTGTATTGTAATATTATTTTAATACAACATAAACAGAAACAATGAAATACGCACCACTGATAAGCAGGATCAAATCAAATCAAATGCAGGGCAAATCCACAAAACAGAAAAAATCGGTCGTTCAGATAGAAAATCCTAAGCTACGTAGTGACCTACCTAGCTTTTCCCATCTATTTAGGGGTCGTAAAAAAATCCTACGTATAAAACAAATAAAAATATTTCAATACTTAATGGCATTGTGTCGTAGTAATAAGTGTAATAACGATACAACATACAACTGGCGGTGACGTCACGAACCACCTGCCTTTTACGACGTCAGTTCAATATACGCCAACTATAATGAAGACATTAAAATATTGCGTGCTACTTTTATTAGTATTACTACACTATGATAATTGACAGCTGCTCGGTAACAATCGACGGCGAACAGCTAGGGATCCTGCACTGTAACAAATTGCATTAAAATATAGCAATTGTACTTAAATAAATATTTTATTTCGTAAATAATGTAAACGTGTAATATATATAAAAAAGTTGAACAAAAAACGTTGATGTTTTTGTTTGCGAATTTATTTATTATTAATTATACAGGCTGTCAGACCCAACGTCCAGCCAGGCGCAAAAAAAGAAAGAATTCTGAATTTCACTGTTAGTTCAGATAATTTTTTTCAGTTTTTCATTAGGTCACTGTATAATATAAAGGTCTACAAAAAAAAAAATACAAATGTTCTACGTAAATAGGCTAGGTACTCCTTCAATGGACCTTCATAACTCAAGGATCTTGGGATGGGGGATCTTCAGGATTTCATGATCTGGAATATAAAAGGTTTGGGATTACGATATGTAACGCACACAAAAGGATTTAGCAAGTTGCTTAACGGTGGTAGACCTCGATTTCGTTTCAAGGTCAAATTGTCTCACGTAATAAAATTATCCGATAGCAATTACGAACTTGGATGAAAGCTTTATAAAAGAGTATCATATTTGTGAGAGGGAACTATGACGCGGTATGGGTGCGGTACCTGTGTCGCAAGTTCGCTACTTCGCAAGCCCGCAGCCCGTAACAATGCCAGTCCGGCTCAACGCACCGGTTTTACTGTTCTTTCCAATACCTGCCTAGCAGTAAAACTGAGATGAACAGATGAACCAACCAACGAGAACATTATTGTTTAATTGAAATTCAATATGGCATGCCAGTAAACTCTGCACGTCAACCGTTATTAATCTGCCGGTACAGTAATGATTAACGTAAAGAATGTGCTAGACGTTGTCGATGAAAACTCACGTATGTCTGATTATTCAGATATTCTGCTCATCGTTTTTAAAGAGAACGTATTGAAAGGAATACCATTAGCCGTACTTACTTATAATATTAAAATGGACCCAATTTTAATCGGCGCAAAAATGAACGGAACCAATTTTCGTTCGATTCGTTCGGACCGTGGCTGTACGGTGAATAAGTAAAATATACGTTTCTAAATACATTTAAAGTTGTTTCAATTATATTCTTGCAACATCAGGAAATGCTTGATATACAGGAAAGTGAGTCGATGCCGTGCTAAAGAAAAAAAAAAAAGAAAAGTTGACGACAAAGGTCGTCTCGTCTCACACAGTGTCCAATTTAAATTTTAGGATGATTGATGATTATGGTGCCTTTGGGCTTCAGTCGGTGCCATATATATGTCTCCTTGCTCCACAATCTAAGACTATGTACCTGTGCATTGGCTGTGTCCGTTGCGAGTACTGCGCCATGTCTCGTGTTGCACAGCAGGCATGGCTAGGCGGCGCGCATGCCGCGGCAGGCGCGGCTCGCTAGCTACGCGCCATACCGGCGCTACCTCGCACAACACACACAAACACGGATGCACACGACACACCACTGCACACGACCGACGACACTGCACCGATAACCTGCCGACAAAAAAAAACCTGTCAGAAAAGAAGCAATAGAAAATTTTACGTTCTTAGAAACTGTACAAGGTCCTTTCAGTCCCATTACACGAGGTGACCCTAAAGCCCAGAATAGTACTGATAACGAATAACCTGATACATCTTTCCAAAAGCATCATTTCAGAAGACAAAACACGACATCCATAAAAGCAAAAGATTTTTTACGTATCCATAAACTTTACAAGGTCCTTTCACTCCTAATAGTGATATGAAAGTAGCCCTAACGTCTCCTAGCACAGTACTGATACCCAATAACACTTTAGACTATAGACTGTACAAGGTCTTTTCAGTCCCATTTACGATATTTGGGGTTACCCTTGCCCCCCTAGCTCATGTCAGTCACCCAAAAGGCCAATACATGTTTCCTAAATCAATTACATCTGGGGATTGAACTCAGGAGTTCAGTTTGACAGCTAAGCATCGATCACTAGACTGGTGAGGCGGTGCCATGTCAAAAACTTTTCAGTGAGTGACTTATGAGGGCCTTGCATGCCCTTAATTTACAAAATAAAATGTCTTTGGATCCTCCAGAGAGTTGTGTTTAGTAAGGTTACATTATGGCAAGGTCCTGAAATAGAAATTATAAACCAAGAATGATGAGTGGGACCTGCCCAGCCAGATTTATAAAAGCAGTAGGGGTTGGCTTAATCAGAAACCCGGGAGAATCATCCAATTAGATAATGTAGACTTCTCTTTTCCGAAACGTTTAGTCATGTCTAGTGATTATTTCTTAAGATAAAGTCCAGCGTTAAAAGCCAGGATCTTTTTTAAAACTATTATTGAAGATTTCCTTGCCTTTCGTTCAGATGACTCATACCAAATTAGTTTGATATTTTTAGATGACACCTGAATGTCGAAGTCGAGACGGTTCCAAGTTCCAACTATCAGGTTTGTAAGTGCAAAAAAAAGCCTTAAAAAACAGCCAGTTTTTTGGCGTGCAGTCAAAACTTGGAAAAAATTTAAGGAACGAATCGTGGGCGTACTCCGGAAGGTCTTCGGGATATGTGAATATCTACAAATATTTTCTATAGTAAATGTGAAGTGCCACGTTTGTTCACTTTGTTAAACCTTTTCCCATTATCTATGGTATTAATACCAACGACGGTGTCGTTGGACGCAAAAACACCGTCTATGTGGGCAGGTGGGGGAGAGAATAGATAGGGCGCAGCTGGCGCGAGTATTTTTAGTATTAGAACCACGTTATAAAAAGTAACGGTAAAATAATGGTAGTCTTAAATCACCTTAGTAATGATAAAAAAGCGTTACCTCTTTTCTCACTACGATAGAAACTATTTTGAAATCTGAAGAACTGTTGTCAAAAGCCGTGCTCTAAAGAGTTTTCGAAACAAAATTCCAAAATCAGAAAGATGTACTTAGTTAGGTTAGGAAGACAGACCCAAAATCTTAACGATTGGAATAGGATACTGATGGAGCAAAACAAGGATTGGGTCTAATCATACTATAAATCAGCAACAATCCTACAAAGAAGTTAGTCACATCACGAATATAGGGCTATGCATTGCTGCGACACTGACATTCCACAAGGCGACACTTTGGCAATCCAATTACACAAACCAGTGGCAGTGGTGTCGTTTGTCCACGTGTTTGCAGGACATTTTGCTGCTGTCGAGTTTGTATGTCGCCCATTAGACAGAAAGGTGAGCGTGTACTAATGGTTGTCTGCTGACGGTCCCCTTGGGTATAAAAACGAAGTCATTACGACAGGAAACATGCATTGCGAGGTCTCGCTGGGATTAATCATTGACATTGTTTCCAAATGACAGCGTAATCTAGGTAAATTCAGTTTGGTAGCTTAGGGCTTCATGTTCAAGTTGAACATGAGGCTCCTACCTAATCTTTCGGATAGTTGAACAGTTCAACTATCCAATGGTGATTATTATACTGCTGTTTCTATTGTAATTTTTTTTTGTCGTCTTTATAGCAAGGGAAAACGTATTTGTAGCGAGAAACTACATGTTCAAGGTTCTATTTTAAGTCTATGACACATATAGACGATTGTTGATTAGGTGAGTCTGTGTTTACTGCCTAAACGAAATTATGAAATACATTTATAGAATCCAATCCAAATAATTTCGGTGCTAAAATTACGAAGTGGTTGAAAAACAGCCATAGCCAACCAATAAGGGATATGGCTGGCTGGATATAAAATATAGGTCTTTCAGACGGAAACTAGGTCACGCGGTATACCTACAAAGTTTATTTTTATTTGTAACCAGATTATTGGGGAAATTGATGACGTATCTGAACGCTCGTTTTTCTCTTTATAGGGTAGACGCCTAGACGGTTCCAAGCTAACTTTTCAGAATTGACCATTTGGCTTAGTAAGTTGTAGGTCTACTCAGCTCTCGTGAGACGACCTCTAGAAGTAGATATTCCTTAGATGAAAGTTCCTAAGAGCCGTCTACAAGGACAAGGACTTAACAGAGTCCTTGTCCTTGTAGGAGGTTGTCCTTGTTGAGGTCTAACTGAGGAACATCTTACTAGGACCATGATTAACTAGCAATCTTTGAAACCACTACAGTGTCTGGTTAGTTGGTTAGAGGCAGTAGCAGCAGTATTTAGGCATATGTTCCCATGATTACCATGAGAAGTGACAAAGGTATTTTGTTCGGTAAAAGAACTTTTCCCTTGCCTTATTTTATACTGGATAGACTGTCAACACCTGCTTTTGATTTTTCCTTGAGAGTTGAGGAGTTAATATAGAAGTTGTGAACAAGACACGAAGCTATAACATGGATGCAAGAACAGAGCATGGTGTGTTGGTAAGCTGTCTGCTACGTTGAAATCATCAAGCAGAAATCAGGATCATCATCATCTGCCTAACCTTTTCCCATACATGTTGGGACGGCTTCTATTCTAACCGGACACAACTGAATACCAGTATTTTACATGGAGCGACTGCCTCTCTGACCTCCACAATCCGGTAACTAGGCAATACGATACCCCTTGGTAAGACTGGTTATCAGACTTTCGGGCTTTTGACTACCCGTAACGACTGTCAAAGATCTATAAATAACAGCCGGGACCAACGGTTTAGTATGCTTTTCAAGCAGAAATCAGGATATATGATGATATACATAGTGTATTCTATACAATCAATTAAGTAATCTAATCTGCCAATCACGGGTGGTAAATCTCGTGGGATTTCATTAATTTAGTGTTACTTAACATAATCTTGTAATCCCTAGGGGCACGACAGAGCTCTATCATCAACTATCGTTAGGTACCCTACAGACTGCTTGATCATTGAGGCGATGGGAATCGGAGAAATGCAGAGAAAGCAACTACTTATATTTCCACGAAATTCACATCACGAGAATTTAGTGGAATTCTATTGGTTTGTTTACACTTCCCTACTCCGCTCCAATAGATTTATTTATTTATATAACAACTAGCTGTGCCCCGCGGTTTCACCCGCATAAGTGTCGATCCCGGGGTAATATCGGGATGAAAAGTAGCCTATATGTTAATCCAGGATGTCAGCTACCTCCATACAAAATTATAAAATTGGTCCAGACGTTTGAGCGTGAAGAAGTAACAAACATAAACACACACACACACTCATAAACTTTCGCCTTTATAATATTCGTGTGATTCCTTGCTGCACTTACAGGTTTCAGCAAAGCGAGCAGCAAGCCAACAGCATAATATTCAACTAAAAAACATAATGCAAGCATAGATTTTCTGGTCACTGGGCAATCAGGATAGATAGGTAGCACAAAGTATATTCAGCATCATACCACCTAGACTACATCAAGAACTGGCCTGGGTCACTCTCACCCATAAAATAGTTATCATAAACGGTGGTAAGTTGATTTCGCAACAACTGCGCTTGGCAATCACCCATAGGTGTTTGAATTACGTCTTTATTTTCATAACATTTTTAGTCGTCATGCCTGGCATAGGTATACAAACTATTTCAGTATGGCAATACTGTGACTCATAATAATAAACAATTATTTTGAATTCTTATTATGTAATTTCTGAGTTTATCTTGGACATCAGTATGTCCAAGATAAACTCATAAATTACATAATATAGATTGTCCAGGTTGATGATTTTCTTCACCAATGTCAGAACATTGGTGAAGGAAATCATCAACCTGGAGTTATAGTTAACTAGCTTTCGCCCGCGGCTTCGCCCGCGAGGTATGTCGATAAACTATCCTATGTCCTTCCCGGGGATGCAATCTATCTCTCTGCCAAATTTTATCGAAATCCGTCCAGTGGTTTAGGCGTGAAAAGGTAACATACAGACAGACAGACAGACAGACGGACAGACGGACAGACAGAGTTACTTTCGAATTTATAATATTAGTATGGATCTAAACTAATACCATAAAGAGAAAAGATTTGATTTTATTGTAAGTTTGTTTGTTACACTTTTAGGCTAAAACGGCTAAACATATTTGGATGAAATTTGGCAAAGGGGTAGACCATGACCTGGATTAGGACATTGGATACATTATATAATGCCGATATTCCTCTGGGATAGAGACTTCTGCGGCTGAAACAGCCGAGGCATAGATTTCGGATATAAGTCTGAAATCGCCAACTCGTCACGAGGAAGCGTGGTGATCTGGTGATCAATGCTCGTACCTTCTCTTTATAAAAAAGACCTTTACCCTGCAGTGGGACAATAATAGGCTGGTATTATTTATATTTGAGGGGACTTGGGGATTACCAATTCGTTTTAGATCAGACTGCACTGCAACGGCTGACGATGATGAATTGAAGTACCTATACTCATTATAAAAGATGGCCGAATGGTCACAGAGGGGGTTAGCTACAATTGCAAATGATGTAAACCAACTTTATTCATCGTGGATTATTGTCAGACTCTATTTAATAGGAAACCAGTTCTTCTCCGTCTTAATGGTCGATTTGCTTACGTCATTCGTAAACCCCACCTGTAAATAATTGTAAGGCAGGCAGGGGGAACTTCGGAACAACAAAATAACAAAAGCAGTTTGGGAAACTGAAACTAGTAAAGTATAGACGGATTTATATTACTGCGCAATACGGTAGGTGCCTACTACGTATGTTGTTATGTAGGTTGCTATCCGTAGTTATTATTACCTACAATTTTGGTCACATGTATGTTACCCATGGACAAAATATGCCAACATGTTCGAGTTGCATAAGTTTTCAAAACATACCTACTCGTACTGTAGTATCATTCTGCTAAAATATCGGTCTTATCTCAGGAATTTTAGCACTTCTTTTAGTACTTTTAACAACAAAAAGTGAACCCTAAGTAGGTACCCTTAGGGTTCACTTTTTGTTGTTAAAAGTTATGGCTACCGGGCTGTTTCGATTTTTTAACGTCCAGAAATAAAAATAAGAACATTGCTTCTGGTAGGTTACCATGGTATTGTGGGAGTCAATTACCTTCACCATGATTTTACGATGATAACTTTAGTTGATAGGGATACATACGGAGCACATTGTTTTTTTTTATTTGTAGATAGGTAGCTTACCTTCTTGGTAAGAATATGGTTGTCACTTTAATCAAATAAAGTCTAAATAAATTCCTTTAAGCATAGTTGCTTTTCCAATGCATGAATGGTCTATATCGGCTTTGCTTGGCATAATCAGAAATAGAATAGAGGATACCCACTGAATACATTGGAAATTGCAAAAAGTTGAGAGGTAGACACTGGCAAAGTGGCAACTGGCAATGGTCTGGTGCTCACAAGAAAAAAAAAATCAGTTTCATGACGAGTAACCGTTTTTACTGTGATCTGTATTGTTTGGTGTATTTTGAAAAGTAGGTAGGTACCTAGCTACTGACTATGTTCACTATTATTAGTACCTAGGTACTTACTGAATTAGGTATTGATAGGTACTGAGTACTGCTATGCGGATGGGTGACCGACAATGAGGCGAGGTCGAGATATGAATTTAAGTACGTAACTGTATCAGGCGACGATAAGCCGTCTTATTTGATATTCACGAGATAGCACTTTTAGCCACGTCACTTACCTAATTTATTTACGAGGCCAACTTGCATTGAGAAGAAAGGGGTTTGAGTGCCACCGAGCACTATCTCACAGTAATTTACGCATGAACGAAAATAACCTGGCATGATCTTGACAACATTGGCTGTTTTATGAGTGGGAGTGATGTGTTTAGAAACTACTTTTCTCAACCTATTTTCATGTTCGTAACTTTCTTTGTTTTCTTTTCACTATTTTCTAACTTTCCAGACATTTCAGTAACGTAGTTAGAGGACTACTCTGGTTTATATTAGGAACGGGCAAGTGCTAGCAGGTCGTTTGTCGATGGCGCCGCGATTCCGCGAGCCCTGAACCGATATAGGCCTACGGCAGCGGTCGAGGCTGGCCGTTCACACCACAACCCAATTAAACACGCACTACTGATCGGCACATGGTGCTGGTGTCGGATGCACAGCTATTTTAATGTTTGGCCAAAGGGCATTCTAAGATAAAAATAACGATGCCCGACCACCGGCGGCTGTCGCGACAACTTATCATGGCTTACATAAGTTGGAGCCAGCACGTGCACCACCAAGGTACCACGCCGTGCCTCAAGCATTTATTTAACTACACTTTACAAGAGAAAACTGACGCCGCGGTTATTTGCGCAGTTACCTAGAAACTTGATTTCGATGACGGAATAGGAAAAGTAGGGGATCTTTGGGATAGTTTTCACCAGATTCTACCACGCCTAACGGTCAATGTGCATGAAACCTAAGCTGTGTATTATAAAAATAACGTTCTAGTACTCACCTCAGAGCCGAAAACAGACGTGTGAGCTCCCAAACGGGACTTTGTTCACGGATTACAAGCACGGACACGCAACACACTCAAATATCACAGGATGGAAACAAAACAGACGGTCACACACCACTCCCTACAATAATCTATGTAACACAGGACTTTTTACGTAAAATGACACGTTTAGAGTTTTCGAAAAGTCCATTGAACTGTTTCGGTTGAAATTTACGTCCAGCGAAATTATAGGTACGGAATGGCAACGCTGTATATGCGACGTGTACATTGCGCGGCGCGGCCGCTACGCGGCGCTGCGGTCGGAGGGGGGCGGAGCCGAGCGGGACGCGGCGGGCGCGCGAGCGAGACGCCGCTACGCACCACGACGCCACACCACTCGTCACAACAATATTTTTTTCACGGTGTACTTATGGGATTCTATGTCGAAACTGCAACTGTTTAGATGGCGAAGACATTAGAGGATGGTGGCGAGTGGAGTGGCGACTGGTGACCTTTTCAGCGTATCGCGTCACCGCGATAACGCGAGGTCGTCGGTCGAGCGCGCGACGTTGCCAACTCGCTGCGGCATTCGAGCGTCGAGCCCACGTTACCACAGATTACGAAAGTCGGCGAAATCCCCGTGGCCCTTTGATACCTGCCCTAACGAACCTAGCCCTCTAGACACGCGAAGCCATGCGCTAACCTACATTACATTATAGACAAGCAAACGGTCGGCGTTACACAACACGCAGACTTTCATGCGAATGGTGCAAAATGAGAGTTATTACGATGGCTTACCCCCTATGGCGCCGTTCCAGGTTTCACAATTTTTGCGAAATAGGACACCCCAGGGAGGAATTAGGTAGCTTCAATGCAGCACTCTGTGCTTAGTAAGCCCGGTTAGGTAGATAAGGAGTCCCTACGTGCTATTGCGCCGTACCTAGCGTTGCCCCGAGTCATGCTATTGGTATTTATATTTTTAACAGCAGTGCTCACGAAGAACTTTGTGTATGCAGTATGGAACGTATTCGCTTTAAATCAGTTGGTAATATTTTATGAGCATAATGGTTGGATCTAGAGAGCTGTAAGCGAAGGGGGCACTCCACAGTGTATAGTATGGCGGTTAGGTGGAGCACACTGCACAAGAGCCTTGATATCGTATTGTGTTGAACAGAGACACAGGTGTTAATAATTGAATATTGTGTTATTCAAATTCAAATAAAAAATAAATAATAATAATAATAATTAATAAAAATAATAATTAATAATAATAATTTTTTTGTGTTGTTTTTTTGTTATACGTGGACTTACCTACATTTCTAGGTAGGTATCAAGCTATACATTTCCAGTGTAAGCTTACTTCTCATTGTACGAAAAGCTAATACAATGCGAGGTCAGCTAAAATTGGAAATGTATAGCTTGATAATAATAATTTGTCGTCGTGTGTACACACGGCTACACATCAAGCTATACAAACCAGTATAAGCTGGCTTCTGATTGTACGAAAAACCTATACAATGCGAGGTCAGCTAAAACTGGAAATTTATAGCTTGATGTGTAGCCGTGTGTACCTACCTAAGTAAAATTAGACAATAGCACTTATCGGTAGATCCATATAAATATGACTACGAGTAAACTATTTTAATCGGAGAGATAAAAAGCGAAATATAATAGATGACGTAATAGGGTTACCAGATAAAAATATGATTTCTTTGCTTCGATCAATACGAAATTTCTTTGCGATAAATTAAAACTGTGAATTCAAATTGTGCCGCAGCGCAGATGTGAACTTATTCAATTATGCTGATCGTCTTTTCTTGAAACAAGGATGAGTCAAATAATATTATAGGTGCTTAGGTAGGTAGATATGCCAGTTGTGCCAGTTTCCTTAATGCGTTGGAAAATATTTATGACTAGCTTCTGTCTGCAATTTTGTCCGTGTGAAATGAATCATCAGGCACATGAATTAATTTATCACATTAGAGACCCTAGAGTAAAACCTTTTCTTTTCTTTTTAAGAAGATCTACTATCGCAGACACTCCCGCCTGACCACCACTAAATTCATTTTCGCTTGCACTCAAAAAATAAAGTCAAATAGTTCGTCCGTAAAATTCACAAAAGGAGTAGAAGTGATGCGTCACTACTAAACTGCGCAGTACAGGAAGTGCAACTAATTGCGTTATCGCTTTCTTATTAGGCGAAAACTTTAAGGGGCCGTGGCTTGGCGCCGCAAAAAGTGATCAGGCGGAAAAGGCCGCGATGGTACATATTGTATGTACACACGGCTACACATCAAGCTATACATAACCAGTATAAGCTGACTTCTGATTGTACGAAAAACTTATACAATTCGAGGTCAGCTAAAACTGGAAATGTACAGCTTGATGTGTAGCCGTGTGTACTATGCCACATAAGATAAAGGGCAATATATCAGGTAAAAAGAAATCAGAAATAGTAAAATGGTAAAATGTACAGACGCCAGCACATCAAGTTACTACAATCTGTCAAATTTCTTTGATAGATTTTCAACTTTAACTGCTAAAGTATAAGGTTCAAAGTTGATTGGGAAAATTTGACAGTTTCGGGTAGGTTGATGTGCAGACCTACATTCTGAGCAAATAAATGAATATTCTATTTTAAATTGATGCATTCCTTCACATAGAAATACTAAATTATTAAATCAAATAAAAAAAAAAAAAACGTGTAGTTATAGGTACTTGATAAATACCTAAGTAAATTTAATTATGATAAAATTTATTGTAGGTAGTGATGATGAGATTCCCCTTTTGAAACAATAATGCGCGTTTTCACAAACACTAGGATACACACTCCTAAATAAAAGCAAGCTGTAGAATTTTAATCTGTCAGCGCCGGCTCTTTTATTTAGGCATACATTCAGGTGTTGCCTATACTCCGACTTTTTTTAATTAGCTGCAGTAAAATGAAACTTCTTAATAATTCATTTGGGACTGCGTTTAGAGATATGCATGTCAAATAAGTTTCGTTTGTTACACTATTCTGAATTAGAAAAACAAGATTTGGTTGATAGCCGCGAAAAAACATAAATACGCCAATTTCATTCTTAAGTAACACATAAGCTGTCATTTTACAGCAGCTAATTAAAAGTCCGACTATAGTGTCAGTGAATACGATCAGTACTTTCTGGTTCTGTGGCTACAAACAGAGCTTTATCAAGGTAGGTACCTAGTTACCTACTTTCTGCTGAAATATTATTTATTGTGTATTTACCTAGGTAGTTTATTTCAGTGCATGCATGACAGCAGCGCCAGCGCTGTCTCTAAAAGTGGCAAGACGCTATTCTTGTGTAAGCAGCAGACCACACACGATTTTCGCAGAAAAGCTGGCACCAGCTGGGTCGTTAAAACCAAAGATCAACCATAGACATCACATTGTAGCTGCCATAAAGTAGAAGAACTCCTGTGTGAATTATGCTTTATATTGCGTTGTTAGACGCGACCATGCTTAATCATTAATCAGCCCATAATGTTCCCACTGCTGGGACTCAGGCATCCTCTCTTTGAGAAGGAGTGGGCTGTAATCTACAAAGCGGGCCCAGCTACGCCAGCTAGGTAGATGTCATATGTCGTCGAGTTTTTGGTTCTAGGACATGCATGACAGTTTATTTATTTATTTATTTAATTAAGTACTGCCACATCACGTACATTTAACATACTTGGTACATAGTTAGCATAGAACTATTATAGTTAGGAGCATTTTCTCTGATGTATATCACAATAACGGGGTACATAGCACATGCAATTAATTAGCTACGTGATAAAAATAAGAGTTTCCGCATCGACATGAGGATTGAGAAAATGCATTTTTTCAGCATTTTATTTATCTGGTCAGCATACGGGATGATTTCCTTCATGTTGTCAGCAGTTCCACAGATCTATGCAATGCAATGTAAAGTAACTAAGAAAAGAACTTAAGGTGCTTGGGGGAGAAATCTCTAGCTAGGTTCTTTTAAAATAAAAATTCCATTAAATGAGAGTAGCTTCTCATTTAAATAGGTACATAAAATAAAACAGAGCGCTGCTTTAAGTGTATCATTTCATAAAATACAAAATGTAAAAAAATATAAAATTAAAACCGTTTTGACTTTTGAGTAGGGTAACCGCGACACAGGCCGGTACCGGATTTGATGGACATACCGCGTTCTGTCTGCCACACAGTCTGACATTCAAACTGACGTTCGAAGCGTTTCGATTTCCTGGTTGCACGCATTCTCTGTAGCGAATGAAATCTATACCTATTTGTACATACACACATCAAAAGTGTCTAGGGATCAACATATATTTTTGCAATAACTTTTCTCCTGATTGATATTAATTAAAATTTTCTTTAAGGATTCATCAAATAAAGTGTTTTCGTTTGTCACAGTAACGATAAACCAAGTCACCTTTGCATTAATAAAGAAATTTGCCATTTTCCTAATAAAGGGATTTTTGACATTTGAACCACTAACACAAAAGTTCGAAAAAAAGACTGAAATAACAGTTTTCTTTAAAATTTTATTGGGTAACTTAAACAATTAATAATCCGTGTTTCTACCGCGAACACTAACAACACAAGAACATCGGTTTGGCATACTCAAAATGAGTTCATCCAAATCACGCTGTGGAATGGCCGCCCATGTTCGTTGCAACAACAAAAAAAGGTCTTCTTGCGACTGGATACCCTCCATATTCGGCAGAGCTCTTCTCTGTAGCATATCCCATGCATGCTCAATCGGGTTCAAGTCTGGCGACTGAGCAGGCCAGGGCAGGACATTGATGTTAGCTGCGGCGAGAGTCTGTCTTACAACTCTTGCGGTGTGCGGTCGTGCATTATCATGCATTAACTGAAATAAGGGACCGATTTGCACTTGTAGAGGAACGATGACGTCTGATACAATCGTCTCAGCATAAATTTGAGCGTTGAGGTTGCCTCTGATCCAAATCAACTCAGTTCTTCCGCCGACCCAAATACCCGCCCATACCATGATGGTTCCACCACTATAAGGATGGACTTCCTGGCAGGATTTTAATCGCTGTTGGCGTCCAGGGGTTCTCCAGTGTCGTATACGTCTTGTATCCGGTCTCATACCAAAACGAGACTCATCAGAAAAGCACACGAAACGCCATTGTTCTTCTGCCCAATTTCTGTGTTCAAGAGCCCATTGATATCGAATCCTACGATTGTGCATTGCTATAGGTGGTACCCGTAGCGGTCTTCGGGAATGAAGGTTCACTTCATGCAAGCGGTTTCTGACTGTTTGGTCGCTAATTAAGTTCCCTGAAGAGTGATGAAGCCTCACGGCTAACATCATGGCGGTTATTGTTGGAGCTCTTCGAGTTAAGATTTGAATGTATCGGTCTTGTCTCCGTGTGGTGCAGCGATACCGTCCTCCATGGCGCTCAGCCACGGTACCAGTGCTTCGGTAACGTGTCCAAAGTCGACTGATAACACTCTGACTTGTATTCAGAGCTAAAGCCACAGTACGTTGCCGGGAACCAGCTTCTATCATTCCCACGGCTCTGAGCATTTCTTCCCTGCTTAAATGACGTCGCCGCTCCATAATAACGTTGGTTTTAATCAGTAGTAGGGAAACAGTAGCACTAATAATGTCTTCAATGCGTTGTATGTTTTTATAGGGAAAATATTGACAGCTGATTTTCATCTTTTACTCGAATTTGATTCACAGTTCCTGATTCAAATTATGAAATGCACCAAAAAGGATCCATATAAATTTATAAAATCATAAATTTATTACAAAGCCACATCTCAATCTCAAGAAATCCGCATAAAAATGCTTGATCCCTAGACACTTTTGATGTGTGTATTTGAAATTAGACTAGGAAATATTGAACAATGACTAGGTACCATGTTGCTATGATATGTTAGTAATTAAAATATCGCATTGCGTTGAATTACCTGAGCGACGAATGATGTTCGACATTATTAGTAGGTATTTAGTTATTTATGGAAATATAATAAACATTATGCTTAAGAATAATCTAGACAAGACTATCATTATTGCTTAATTTAATAAATTTTTTATTAGGTACTACCTAATAAAAAATAAAATTTACAAATTAGATGAAATAAAAATTATAGTAGACTGATCACGTTTATGCAAATTAAACTTGCCGGAATCTATGAAGCAGCCACTGATTCTGAGAAATTAAATTTAAGCCGGCATATAAATTCAAAAAAATTGTTCCAGACCTACTAGCGCCATTTACCTACGAGTATTGGCATACAGCTCGATTATTCATCGTAATGAAATATAGCGTGCCATTTCTACGACTGATATTAATTATAATGTTGCAATAAAACCATATCTAATACAATTCAAACAAGTTGGCTTGTATCCAGAGCGTTGTGTCCCTATCTGTATGCACAAATAAATACGATTTCGCTATCTGTTTGTGATCTCAGTTTCAGTGTGGTTTGTAATAAAGAAACTAGACAGTGCTTGTAATTATTTTATAGCAGCCGCCTAGAATGGCCTAACTTGTCGACAAGCCGACGACTCTGACGGAGTTGCTGTTTTCCATTAGCGAGTACATTAGAGCATATACGTAGCTAAAACCGGTAAACTAGATATATAAAACAGAACAACAGAAAACAGACAAAACATGAGAAAGTTTAGAAGCCTATCATTAGTTGAAATCAGCAACCTGCTTTATCCAAACTCTCAAAACCGGTCTAACATAGCCAGAACTTCACGTTCTAACAGAGCTAGCCTTATTTAACTTTTTCTTCTTATCTAAACTCCTTGTTAACTGAACACAACGCGGGCAAAGTCAAAGGAGCCAGCATGCCGTAATTATATTACTCCTTTGTTTACTTTCGACCAAGCGAACGCTCTTAGTCATCTATGCTGTTTATAGACATACATACAATCGTGTTTTATTGTTATATCAAAACAGAAGCTGGAAATACAAATAGAATAGACATCGGTAGCTTGTATGACTTGTATCTTGTATTACTGCTAATAATAAAAGATCTTGTATAAGTGGGGTGCGACCATGTGAGGATAGGAGACGCCTCGCACTTTATTCTTTTTATAAACAGCCGTAAAAAGAAAATAAAGTTATGGTGTCACGGAAGCTATGTCCGACATTGGGGTACCTAAATAAATCCGGCCGAAAAAATAAATACCTTGCTTAAATCTCGGTTCTCAACGAAAAGATGAATTAATATGTAAGTACATATTATAAAATGCCATTTCAACAAAAGATTTAAGTATTACAAGGTAAAATATAGGAAACACAGTGGACTTGTATTCAATTCAAAAAGGTATGCTGGATAAACTGTAGTTAAACTGTGGTTTAATAATTTATAGGCCAAATTTTCCAAAAAACCATTGAATTTTATTACCACTAATTGAATTCGTCTTGAATGTATTGAATATGGAAACCTAGAAATCCTGTTGACAACTCTAGACTTTTATTATTGCTTGCTTGCTTATTTTTTCCATCGTTGTCTGTGGACAACGTCCACCCACGCCCATTGCCAGATCTGCCTTCCTACTAAGTTATCCACTTATCTCTAGTTCACTTGTTTTTGGCCTCCTCGACGATTAGATTTTTGGCTCTTGTCGGATATCGTGGTGTTTTGTCCCTACCAACTATCAAAGCTTTTTGATCTTCAATACAGTTCTAGCCTGAAGCAAGGCATAATTTTCAAAGTATGTAGAATAGAATACTCTTTATTATGTACACCATATAAATCAGTAGTGTAGTGTAATCATCTCATTTGACTGAATTGCAGATATTAAAACATAAATTGTATAATGAGGAGACTGTATGTCGCTAGAGTACTCGTCTCTGCTTTCTATTTGCATAAATAATTACGAACACAGTCCGAACATTGTACCTATCATAGTTGCATGTCTCCATAGAAACGAACCACAAAGCATGCATAATTGTCTATGCTAAACTAGCACTCCTTTCAATTCCACTCATATGTATGTATACCTATATTTAAAAGTAACTACTGACGGCTTGAGTCTAGAAACTGCTGAACATAATAAAACATGTATAGTTAATTGTATGTAACTGCAAGACCAATTAGGTGTACGGAAACGTTATCACATCTTCACGCTGAGTTGGATGTGGTATCGTGTATTCAATTACATACACATACATGGCTATGTGTGCACGTAGCCTGTTTAAAAAACTGAGATTTTATCGCACAACGGACAAGCAGTTTTATTTATTCTTCAAGTAGCCTGTTTATTTACCTTTACTACTCGTGGAAGTTTCCCAGAAAGACCAAACATGCTTGATCCAACTTAGCTAAAAGGTTTCGCTTGGCTACGAATGCTGTTCTCGTTGGTACTATTCCAACCATTTACTATTGTACTGAAGCCATAGGCATACTCTTGCCAAGCCTAAACAAGTTAACTTATTTATTTTAATTGGTAATGGCAGCAGCTATACCGCATATTTACGTAACGGTCGCTTTAAAATGCGTAGCGTTAATACACCAGATTTTCCATCCATACGAAGAAAAGCTAAACTGTTCTGTTTCGGCTGTTGCCGCTGTGTTATGCTTCGATAATGGACTGTAAAATGATTAATCTGTTTTGTTGGAATCTGGGGGTCTACTCCCTAAGCACGAAGTCCGTCGTTTCGGCCTTCGTTTCGGGCGTTTCCTACTCCCTATGCCCTACGGACGGATGATTCGTTCGGGGCCCGAGCGAAGAATGAATGACAACGCGATTTGACAGCTGTGCCTACTCCCGATGTGTTTTTGCCCGTCCGAACAGTTAAACTTGACACTGGTTTTGACGGATATTTATGTCAGTTGATACGACATCAAAATAGTTCTCGTGCTGTCGACGAAAGTTACCAATTTAAAAGAATTCAAACTAAGTATGGCTGTTTTTTTAAATATTAAAGAAGCTTTACAGGAATTTGAGCGTGCCTAAACCCGTACCGAATCAGCGTGCGCGATAACGATTAGATTTTCTAATTAAATCTGACTATTTTTAATCGCGACTCAAAAGGTGTGGAATAAAATTAGTTGGCAAACCAACAAAAACAGTACTGTATCTTTTTCTTTTCTTTTGCTTATATCTCGAAAACGGTGTGTCCTATCGTAAAAATAATGAAAATTTCGACCCCCTTTATAAAACCCATAAACCCCTAAAACTCAACACGTAGGTAATAATTTTTCATATTTTCCATACAAAAAGAGAAAAATTCCATATAAAAATAAAATATCTTCCACGTGGTGTCGCGATTGTCAAATTCGATTTAGTTGTGTCAAAATTATTTTTAAATGTAGAGGTTTTTTTTTTCTGTCTGACTGTCGCCACCTAACTAAAGAAGAAGAACTGAAGAAGAAATGTGGTGTTTATACAAAGAAATACTGTAATAATATCGTTTTGACATTGAGTATCACTTTGAGCGCGTTCACGAGCGTTTCGAATTGTTGACAGCTCTTAGCTGTCATAATCGTAATAACTAAATCGGAACGCATGTGAGACGATGAGACAAATTAAATTCGGAATGCGGCCTTTGACATTTCATTATAAAATTTCCTTCAAAAAAGTAAACAGGCAAAGGTATAACAGGATGATGCCAGTTTCCAGACAAAAATTGCAAAAATAATTCAATTCTATATTTATAGACATAATAAAAGAGATATTTTTTAAATGTGGTCATTTTCTAACGACAAAAGTATTATTTTTTGTTTAATAAGCTAGAAAACTACAAAATAAGTAAACCGGTAATCGACCGGTAAAATAGTGCAACTGTATCGCCATGCGTCGTTCGTTCACGAATATTGTCTATGATGCCGTTTGAAACTGATGAGTCCGAAATCGTTAGGGAGTAGGGTTCACACCGTCGTATCGGGCTACTGTCGGACGGGCCGACGGACGGACGGTCGGAGTTAGGGAGTAGACCCCCTGAATTTTTATTATTCTGATTACGATACGACTCGACGACTGGCGCCTCTGGCGGCGCAAAAAAGAGACGCCGGCTCGGCGGTATGGCTCGGCAGGCATGGTTGTTGGAAAGTCCTGCCATGCGCCACCTGGCGGCGGCGGGGCCGTAACAGTTCGTTTTCATGTGATAATGAAAGTTGCGAAATCATAACCAAGTTTTATTTCAAAATCAATTCACGTGAAAACTCTACCAGCTGTTTTCTTATTCTTGTACAAAGATCAACAGGGCACGAGGCACGAGCGTAAAAGTAGTACGTGTCGCTCGCGTTGGCTGGTGAAAATCAATGTAGCCAAAAGAAAATTGAGTTGGAGGGCTGCTGAGGCCATTTCTGTAATTACAGCTGCGAGTAGGACTTCCGCGAAGGTCGTCACCCCGGGCCGCCTCACACCAGGCACTAGGCAAAGCTCCGCCCGCCCCGCATCGCCCCTCTTTCACCCCCATACCACACTAGAAACACCAACATTCACGTATACGTTAAGACTTAACATGACCCGTGGATTTGCGGCCAGTAAATTAAAGCTTGAAACATTGAACGGGAGTTTTGAAAGTCTTACCTGAGGTGTGCCTGAGGGATTTGTTTACGTCATATCGAGTATTTTGTTTTGATATGAAATAATAAAAGAGATTTATTGCAATGAAAAATGAAAATGTTCTCATTACTCAATCTAATTATCTACAGTATTATTTACTAATAGTATTTTTAAATTCGAGTTAGAAAAAATAAAATTTCTGCAGAAAAACAGTAGCATGGTTACAGCAACCGAGCCCGGGGTGTGGAAACTGGAAGGTGCTTTTATTTCTAAAATAAACAAACGAATAGCTGTCCTTTAGAATTTACGCAACCCGTTCGTGATGGAGAACTTTTTAAAATATATTTTTTACGTACGTACGTCGATTATCTCGGCTCTGAAAACATGCGACACCCGGCATGGCGGCATGTCGATTCATAACGGTTCATTTCCAGAATCAGGTACCATCTACCAGTACCTTATCAATTAAATGTAGCAAAGCAGGTTTTGCAACATTTTTTGAGGAAAAGTATGTAATTGGGAAAGACCTTCTTGGAAAGGTACCCTACAAATCGTCACCAACCTTTTCCCAACTATGTTGGTGTCGTCTTCCAGTCTAACCGGATGCAGCTGAATACCAGTATTTTACATGGAGCGACTGCCTATCTGACCTCCACAACCCAGTTACTGGGTAATACGATACCCCTTGGTAAGACTGGTTGTCAGAATTTCGGGCTTCTGACTACCCGTAACGACTGTCAAAGATCCTCTAATGACAGCCGGGACCAACGGTTTCACGTGCTTTCCGAGGCACGGAGGGGTCTCGGTATGTAAAGATCACCCATCCACAGACCTGCGTAATTTAAACCTGATTGATCGACCTGTGCGACTGTTATTATTTAGCCACAGACCCCTCAGGTACCTACTGACAATACCTATCTAAAATTAAAAAATCAATGCCGGGCGGTGCCTACGATTATTTGTTGGGTTTCGAAGCCATAGGTCCAATGTTGTAGTAGGTACTTCATACTAAAAATATCGATCTATACTTATCAACTGAGTTATTCAGGCAAGCGTGGAGAGCAGAGACCTATAAAGAGGCTCGGCGGGTGGATACAGGTTAATTAAATAGCGAAGGGGATCACTGGGATGAAAAGGGGTAGATAGAACATTCTCGACTCGCCGAGGGGCGTTCTACTATGATATGAAACGAAAATACAGCCTTAAATTTCAAAATTTTCAAGAAAAAAAATTATTAAGTAGGTATAACGTATAATTTGCTGGCTGTTTTTGGCACAGCAGCTTTTGAAATACATACGTTGAAAACACTGCCTTTCGTGATGAAAGAATGCCGAATGGAAACAACTTCTTGATTTTTATAATGTGTCAATAGGGGAGCATTTTACCGACGTTTAAATGACATAATTAGATATCATTATTGAGCCCTTTTATTTCATGTACGCGACACGCGTGTGTTTCATTGTGAAAAGTGAAATGTGTGCAACGTAGCAAGAGAAGGCGGGAGAGGCGTGTTCGAATTTCAAAGCAGTGACAGGTGCGCCATTTTGGAAATAAATTCTGGTGACGCCATGCCAGGAGCGAGCGCGGCGAACCGTAAAATGATTGAAGAAACTGTTTAGTGCTTTCGCGTCTTGCTTCGTAAATCTTAGCAAAATATCTTTCTCTTCATGCATTCAACTTTGTTCTTAGGTTTTTGCTTGTGAGTAACGGCGAAATTCTGTTACGACTATTGTAACTACGTAATTACGTATTTAGACTAGAACTAGAATCATCTCTAAGTTTTTATGGTTAAGTTGTTGTACAGAGGCCAGCACATCAACCTACCCCAATCTGTCAAATTTTCCCAATTGAATATGAACCTTATTCGTTTGACGTAAAGTTGAAAATCTATCAAAGAAATTTGACAGATTGGGGTAGGTTGATGTGCTGGCCTCTGTACGTACAAGCATAGGTAGGTATTGCGCCGAGCGAGAGCGAGACAACGCCTCGCGACTACTCGCGAGCGGGACCGTGCGCACCCGCGCGTCTCACCCCGCAATGCTCTGTGACAGTTGCTTGTGAAAATAAACGACACTACGACAGTGCGTTTCCAGCCAGCATGCGTTTTACTCGCCCCGTATCCCGTATTAACAGTGGTAATCCAAGTTAGAATAAGATAGGTAACTAAAAACGCAGGTACTTCTACGAGCTACTTCTAGGAATCCTGCCTAAACTTCGTCGCTTTCAGCAATCAATAAATATAAACTAGTGCATTTACATGTGTAGGTACTTACTTACTGATAGTAATTAGTGGTACATCCTGGTTCTTATCTTATCATGCTGCGGGTTTGTTGACAGCTTTCACCAGGAAATTGATTTTGTCTTGTCAAGCATCAAAATCAATAACGTATAATCTACCGATACAAATGAAGTCACTTATTTATTACTTACTAGCTACGCTCCGCGGTTTAACCCGCATAAGTCTCGATCCCGTGGGAATATTGGGATAAAAAATACCCTATGTCCTAATCGGTCATGGTATGTACGTGCCTTTCATCCAAAAATCCGTTCAACATACAAACAATTAAATCTTTTCTCTTTATATATTAGTGACATAACTTACATAACCAGCCTATAACTTAAGCCTGTAGTGTTCCCAGTCCCACTGCAGGGACTCAAACCTCCTCTGTGAGTGATAGTGGGCAAGTCACATCCATAGACCCCTCTGAATTTTTTTTAAATAGGACTGATTGCAGCTTCAACTTTTTTGTGGCTGTGATGGACACTTTCATCGACTTCTTGTCTGAATTCTCAAACATTAGTCTCCAACTCTCCATAAGTATCTAAAGGCTTATCCGTAGGCGACCTATGAAAAGGTAAATCGCACTGATTAAATATCCTGGAAGAGTCTCTCGAAGTTCTTGGTTTACCTAATTAAATGAAGCTATTATTAATTTTCTCTCTGCTCCAGTCAGTAACCTCCCACAGCCACGTGAGCCTCTAGTTACAACGGATGTCATCGCCCTGATGCCTTCCACGACCGAAGACAGACAACTGACGCATCATATAGCCATACTACTTCACAGTGTGTATAGTTGTACAGTGAACAAGGCTCTTTTGGCGCGCGGCCAAAATCGGAACTAACGCCGCCATCTTGTTTTTTCAATACATGTACAGAGGCCAGCACATCAACCTACCCCAATCTGTCAAATTTTCCTAATTGAATATGAACCTTATTCCTTTGTAGTAAAGTTGAAAATCTATCAAAGAAATTTGACAGATTGGGGTAGCTTGATGTGCTGACGACCTCTGTACATTTCACAAAAAAATTGCGCAATTTAAATTTAATAACAGCACCCGCAGTGTATGTTGGCGCCATTAACCTGTGACCTCACCAAAGCCTAACCTAAGAATCGAGCTCAAGACTTAGCTAAGTAGGTTTACTTACTAAGTACCACAACAACATAACACTACCGTCAAACTATAAGTGCAAGATAGATCTTGCGCTTGTTACTTAGTTTGAAATGTGTGCTACAGTGACAGGAGGAACACGTTAGGTAGCTAAGTAGGTACACACGGCTACACATCAAGCTATACATTTCCAGTTTTAGCTGATCTCGCATTGTATAAGTTTTTCGTGCAATCAGAAGTCAGCTTATACTGGTTATGTATAGCTTGCTGTGTAGCCGTGTGTACTTAACCAAGTCTTGAGCTCGGAAAAAGAAAAGACCGCCTTATTGATGGTCCAGCCACTAAGTCAAGTAAGTACTTACTTCTTTTCCTTTTTTCGGGAGTACCTATATCATAATCATAACAAACCAGGGTCCAGATAGTGACGACTGGTTTGGTTTTAATGATTCTAACCTAACAGTATCCATCAAGGTCTATGGTCTACCTAATAGAGCGTACTTGAAAACAAAGACACACTTCAAATAACCACTATGCATAAGTAGAACATTATCGTTACCGCGCCTAGAAGTGCCATAGAACGTGGAGCATAGACAACCCAGACCCAGCCATATCAATACCGTCGAGTGAAAACCTCGGGAATGCTACTGAATTTGCAAATGCATAAAATGCCTTACGAGGAGTACCTCGTAAGGCATTTTATGCATTTCGGTCAATCTTATTGTATCGAAAAGTTCTGGATATAAAAGCGGATTAAATTTCGAAAAGTATTAATTAATAAGAATACAGAACCTCCTTTTTTGAATTCGGTTAAAAAAACAGAAAAGACGCTGTACAAAAATTTTACAGCACGCAGTTTTTCTTCCTCCTGAAAAGAACTTCACTTACGAGGTTTTCACTCTAAGGCGTCGATACGTAGTATATTGTTACTGGCCGGTCACATGCAGCAGTAAGGCATCCAGTATATTGATTTCAGACTACACCGAGCGGTGACCCATTTGAGTTGACTCCAGCGGTTTATGTTCCACACTAGCGCTAAACTTAGATTTTTATTTCTGATCAGAACTTTGGTACACAATTTAGTACTAGTAAGTAGGCTAGGACGTCTGTGTTCTACGTCAGAGACCCTATATGTTTACGGTACCTACCATACTACCATAGATCCATACTAATATTATAAATGCGGAAGTGTGTCTGTCTGTTACCTCTTCAACCGATTTAGATTAAATTTGGTATACAGATAGTTTGAGGCCCGGGAAAGGACATAGGATAGATTTTATCAAGATATTCTTACAGGAAACTTATGTGGATAAAACCGCAGGACGCTCCTGGTATTTTATATTTCTATGGTATACCTACCAACCTTGGAGTATGTAAGGATTGTAGCAGGTAGCACTCTGCTGTTTAGCTGCCTACCCCCATGGGAAGAAGACGTGAGCTTATGTATGTATGTAATACCTACCTATCAACAGGCACTTGAAACTAGTTACGATGACGAAACAATTAAGTAGGTATGCCTTTTTATTAAAATGACACATTTAAATTATGATTGTATTTTTGCACACTGTACTGGCTAAAATATGGTGTATCTGTATGTATCATTATAGTTACACACCTAACTGTACCTATCTGAGAATGTATAGTGCACTGTGCAAATATTATATACTAAGTAGCTGTGCCCGCAACCTCGCGAGTTGTCGGAAACAATAAATAAATAAGTACCAAATGTTCTTTTCCTAAAATAAAAGTAAGCCTACGCAGCTACGCCATAAAACATCAGCTATACGCCAGTGAATGTAACGTCAAAATCTGTCTAGCCGTTTCGGAGATTGGCTGGAACAAACACAGACAGACAGAAAAATTGTTTTTTTTCTTATAAGTACCGTATAAACTTTCGAAAGAATTTAGTAAAAAGCTGTTATTTTGACAATAAAATTATATCTATGTTACAATCAGACACTTTAATTTTATTTATTTGTACAGACGCCAGCACATCAACCTACCCGAAACTGTCACATTTTCCCAATCAACTTTGAACCTTTATAGTTGAAAATCTATCAAAGAAATTTGACAGTTTGTAGTAGGTTGATGTGCTGGCGTCTGTACCTATAGATTATCGAAAACAAAAATGTCCTAACGGTGCATCCACACTGCAGTTACTTTTTGTGCAGCAACGTTTCTGGGCAACATCCGATAACAAAAATTTATATGACAAAAGGCAAAAGTTGAAGAATGTTACCTAATGTTATCGTGTTGCATTCTGTTGCTCCACAAAAAGTAACCGCGGTGTGGATGCACCGTAAGAGGAGAGCTGCCCACCGAGAACCAATTACAGATTATAAATCGTAACTACAGACGGATTTAGACGAGGCATTCCAAGTATTCCAACTACGGTAGGTACCACCAAGCTTCTTGACCTATAGTCCTCAGGACGGTTAGCTCAGGATATTAGCAGTGCCTTTAAAACTTCTAACTTAATATTAGGTACTTACATAAGATTGTTTACAACAACATGATTTTTTAGCAAACCCGCACCTGAGTCAATCCCCCCTCAATCTGAATCATTTTGAAGGATATTGCTAATCCATTGCTTCTTAAAGCGCGGTCACTATCGGACTGCATAGAAAAGAAAGAGATGCGCGATGACACAACGCTGGTAATTTATTGCAAAATATGAATCAATCATCTATTGTTGATTTATCAAACACCAAACAAATAAAAACCGTATACTAAAATTCGGGGAATTAAATTGTCTTTTATATGGTGAAAGTTGTATGAAAATACACCTGATAGTGTTTGCGTGATTATCGTTTTTATGTCCGCGGTAGACATTACGATTTACGAAGCAAATGGTCTAGTATAACATTTATTTTTTTCAAAGAAATCAGTCCGGTCGATTAGACGTGATGTTGAATTTAAAATCATTAGAAGTCGTATATCTGCGCCTTAATATGTTGGAATTTGTCTGCTCATTAACGTAAATAACAATGTTGTTGAACTGTCAAAATGAAAGCCGTTGCTACTATAAATGTGTTACGCGATTACCCTGCAGGATATACAAACTTCCAACTCAATAAAACGTGAATACTTCATTGATTCTGCTATATATCTGCTTAGGAAACTTGTAAATACAATTCAAAGATAGTTAGATATCAGAAGGCCAATTCTCGTAATTTAAAACGTTCAAAATCTAGTCGCAGTCTCGTCTCAGCGACAAACAAATGTCAAAAACTTGTCAAAATGTAGGGAAATTAGAGGCATTTTTTGACAGATTGAGACTGAGATCAGACTGTGAACGTTCTTAAAATTACGAGAATTGCCCCTCTGTTCCTATGTGTCTGCGTATGCCACTATTGGCAGTTTTTGTTAGCTCTTTGCAATAAAAAAATAAACTAAAGAACTCGAGAAAATGAATTACGTTGCCACAGCAGATAGATAGGTGCCAACAGCGTATTTCAATATGTTTGCATCTCATTTTTGTTCAACTGTTTCGTTAGAATGGACTCCAGACAGCGATACTGCAGACAAAAGAATGCTAAAATACATTTCGGAAATCATACACCTCCATCCGAGGTTCAGGTTTCAAAGGTAGGTACAATTTTATTTATCGTAAAAAAATACGGGACTAAACTAAAATTGTGTCGGGGAATGGAGCAAGCATATGCGCTAGCCGCATCTAGGCCCGCGGGCCGCGCGCCGAGTGCTGGCCGAGCCGAACTCGGCACAAGAATGTCGGGGCTGCCAGCTCAAAGATAAATCTCCCCAGAAATAAAGTGAAAATATTTAGGTGCTCATGTCTTTTGCACTGTAAGATTTATAGATCCTGTTTACGTTATTGGGGTTTTTGTGGAACGTAATCATTGACTTTTCAAGAACGCATAAAAAAATTACCAATCAGTGAAGACTTGCACACCACGGAATCATCATACTCGTAATTGCAAAAGGTTTTGACATGTCGAAGCATCGACGTAACTCCTCCTTTTTTTTAAGTCTGCTTTAGTAACGTAAATGCGCTTTCTTTCTACTCTGTTTGTTTTTTTTGGCATATTGAACTCATTTTTGGGAAAAAATACATTTACGTCGATGTTTCTTCAAATAAGCGATATGCTGTTATGTATACATACGTATTTGGTTTATGAATTTCCACGTTTGATAGCAAATGTGCGTGGAATCCCTTGACGTCCTTTTTTAGCTATAGCTAAGTATTTAATTTACTCAATTACGTTTTATTTTCTTCTTATTTATTACGGTATATCTATATCTACCACAATAACATCAAAGTATTTTTATCTATTCTTTTATTAAACAAAAAATAGAACCGCCTACAAAATCTATTTCAGTTCGTTTTCTCTTAAAATGGGCAAGTTCTGCGCGCTAGCAATAATACCGGTTCACGTTCGAAATTCAAAGTGCTCGCCAGCGAGTGCGAGCTGGCAACGTCGCGGCGACCGACACAACGCGGTATAAATAGGTGGGTGGTTCATAACTGCCAAGATAATCTTCGGCCTGACAAGACGCTTTTCATTTTTTACATTTATGTACCTACTGGCTGACGCCTGGGTTGGACTGACTTCTAAACTATTCATATCCCTCAACTAGAATACATTGCTTAAATCAATATAAATGACTCCAGTCATGAAAACAGAAACTACTTCTAAGCGCGTCGAAATGTGAATATCCCATACTTACATAATATTCTGTTCCCAATTTCATCAGTTACAGAGAGTAAAAACTTTGTTCACATAGCTCATCCATCACATAACTGCATATTCGCGAAGTCGTGACTCGCCGCAATGACCCCATATCTACATACAATCTATATGCTAGTGTTCATGGCACAGCATAAAAGTATAATATTATGCAGATACTGTGAATATATGGGCCGTGGTATTGTATAAATAGGTATGATATTTTGGCATTCGTTGCAGATATTGTGTGGTATTAAAAGAAAAAATGTGTAACCAGCGTCAGAATTCAGGATCGCCTGTCATTTCGAACGACAACCGGGAACCTGGACAAGTGATAATTGCCCCGCTCTGCTCCGTTGCTATCATCACCAGGATACCGTCTATCTATAAGACATGTCATCTCGTGTTAAACTGTAATTTCTTCAACAAATCATTCTTGTTTCTCGCCTTAAAGCAATTTATGATCGGTAGATGGCTATCGATGAGTCATCTCCTAATGTTATTTTAAAACCACAGCATCTAGACTCACTTGTGTAGTCTTTGTCATTATGGAAATGATTTTAGGCGTGGGATTCAGGTAGTTAGTTATTTATTCTCATTAATTCTCCATTTGACGTCACAACGGTGTGAATGGAAACAATGGATTCAAATAATTTCATTCTTTCGCTTATAATGTCTGTTTATGTCGTTCTACTAACTGTAGAGATTCTTAACTTTCACCTACCAGCTTCCCACTGAAGTTGCAACCAGTTGTCGCTGCCAAACGCGATGTGGGCGCGTTACACGTTAGCTATCGTCGATCGACAAAATGGGCTACCGTTGTTACTGAGTTACTGACACTTTAGACCTGTCTCAGGTAGAGAAGGGAACAACGCTTGGCTCTGTCCTTGCGGCGTCTTACGGTTTGCATACCTCTTCTCGCAATGTACGTCCATTGTTGAGCTCCTCATGCGTGCTCTTCGACTGGAGGTCATGAAATTGTTTTGGTAACTTGTAACAAACGAAGGTCTTTCATTCGTTTGCTTTATTGTTTTTTTTTTTTAGGTGTAGAAGCTGAGATTCTTCAAAACAAGTAACAACAAAAACTTCCAACGCACATGCTGCCATACAGAGTAAGTAGGTGCTCTTATTTGTAGTTAGTCACAAGCTGTCATTGTCTATGTATAGTATATGTATAATGACAGTTTGTGACTTGCAAGTCACAAGCAGTCATCACAGAGTACTTTTTGATAGAGTTGACTTGACTCCAGTCTGAAAGCTTTGTTGAGTGAATTTGTACCTTATGCTATAGACTGGTCGAAAATAATATACCTACACCAGAAAGTGTCTGCCGTTAAACGTTTTGAATGTCATATTCAAAACGTTTCATTTAACGTTAGAAAATTGAAGCCAGGAAAAATTCTAACCTAGCAATTCATGCGCCATAATATCCGACATTTTCTTGATAACGACAATATAACGACTTATTTTTTTCACACCCAGTAATTGAATGAAACATCCATAACGTGGGCTAGTTATTTATCTGCGACAGAATAATGAATGACGGATTTCTTTGACGTCGACACCACATTATAAAGTTGTTATGTTCGCCATTTTAGCCCAATGAAACATTTTATGTAAGTATCGTTCAGAATTTTGCAATATTCCCCCAAGCTAATTTTATCCAGGCTGTCCTAGGGATTAAAGGAAGTCCGGAATTATTAGTATTTATTAAATACAATTTGGATGAAAATGGTAATATTAATGAGCTGTGCTTGGATTTCTCTAGGTAGAATGACGGAGTTGCTTAACAAATGCTTTACTTAATTAATTATAATTAAGGATCAAGTGCCGTCGTATCTTTTACATGTAAGTACAAATCAACAACCATTGAGCTCAAATTTTGAAAAGAAGGCACTTGAAGTGTTTCTACGACAGTGAATAAAATACTCCTATATTCTCCTCCACGTCTCTTCAATTAAATGTTTTTCAACTAACTTCGAACTTGTCCAGAATTTCTGAGAAATGTTTTCTCAGCAAATAAGTAGGTATTTACGTAACACTCAACTCAACGAAAGAAGTCTGAATGTAAAGAAACTGAGTGTATTTCTCGTACGGGGAAACTCCTGTTGGCCTTAAACGCGGCGCGGCGTCGATCGATCGTGCGACGTTGCCGCTCTGTGGCCGGGCCCGCCGCGCCGCGCGCCGCCCGCTCCGCAACACTTACTGTTTATTTTTATTGTTGCCAATCAATTATTATGAAGGAATAATGACACTGCCTACTTACATAGTGATCTCTCCGCTCTCAATGAGATCAATTGAATATTTTTAACGTTATCACTTTTGAGATGTAGGTAGGTACCGTTAAAATTAGAAACAGTTGTCTTCCAGGCAGGGACAGAGAGATACATTAATGCATTGACATATATATTATGAAATCATTGCATTAATGATTTACGAAGGTGGCGTCTGGTGGTGAGTAATTCAGACTCCATTGCAAGTTAAAACCACTAATAACCTATTATTATTGTCAGAATTCTGGGAATCCAAATTCATAGATAGTCTATGTAGATGACATACTTGTATGTGGTTGATTGTCCACAGCCAAGCCAAGGCAAGGCTGATGCCAATACAGTCAGTCGTGACTTACATAGTGTTCATCTCTCCACATTATATTGACTCGATGACCTATCCACGCCTCTGCAGAATAACCATAACATAGCAGTCGTAAGTTGTTTACTGACAACGAGAACCATGAAGAAAACTTAATACTATTTCTTATTTTTGATACGAAACTTATTTTAAATGTTGGGCCAAATCCGTAACCGTTATATACATAATTAGAATAGATATAAATAGGCATAAAATAAAAATAAACTATGTTGAACGTACTGGTACTGGTTTAATTAAATTACCCTAATTTTAGGGAAATTCTTTTATTACAATGGTAATTTTATGTTTTGTGAACTCGTGTGTGATTTGCATTTCTCATGTTTTATCCTTTAGGGTTCCGTATCCAAAGGGTAAAAACGGGACCCTATTACTAAAACTCCACTGTCCGTCTGTCTGTCTGTCTTTCACCAGGCTGTATCTCATGAACCGTGATAAGACAGTTGAAATTTTCACAGAATATGTATTTCTGTTGCAGCTATAACAACAAATACTAAAAACAGAATATAATAAATATTTAAGGAGGGTCCCATACAACAAAGGTATTTTTTTTGCCGTTATTTGATATGTAGTTAAGTGTTATATATTGTGGTGGTACGGAACTCTTCGTGTGCGAGTCCAACTCGCACTTGACCGGATTTTTTATTTTTTTTAGTCACAATATTTCAGTCAAACAATCCAAATCTGTTGGTCAAACGCTAAAATAAGAATAAAATGAAAAGTTCTATTTGCGCAAGCTGCAACAGTGATAAATTCCTTTTGCGTAAGTACAAAAATATTAAAAAATTGAATCGCTGCTGTATGTGGCTACGGCTTATCACACACACATAAACAACACTCCGTTTATACGGAATTTAGCGGGGGGAACCCAGTCGCGTTAGGAACATTGCTTGCTGTGAACGTACGGCCATTTTAATGCATCCTGTAATAAAATGGCGAAAAAAGTTTGTTCTGTGTTTGGCTGCAGCAACACAAATGTCAACAAGCCCAAGATATCGTTTTTTTCGCTGCCTTCAGAAGATGACAGGTATGTCGGTAGATTTGGTACTTAAAAATTTTCAGTTAGTCATTTCTCTTCTAAGGTTAGGTACAGACGCCAGCACATCAAGCTACCCCAAACTGTCAAATTTTCTCAATCAACCTTGAACCTTACGGTGTAGCGATAAAGTTGAAAATCTATTAAAGAAATTTGACAGATTGTAGTAGGTTGATGTGCTGGCGTCTGTACCATCAGTCCAGATTTATCCGGAGTTCCGGACATGGCCATCCGCACTGTCCGGATTTTTATGGGATTTTATTTAGACAATAAAACGTCCATTGTGTAAGTACTGAAAAACGGAAAGAATAAAAGGAAAAAGTCTTTTTGTCAGGACTTTTCAAATTTCGAAATGGTAACCCTAGACTATTCATTTTGGTCCTTTTCTTTGAAATTCTCAGAATCGCAGTATCCGCATCCCGAACTCGACCTATTTGCACTTTACTCCATCCAGCACACATTGACATGGGTACATACGTATACTAAATTACATACTCATCGCTCGTGTTACACGGTATGCGGCGGACGAAGGGGTCGCGTCGGTCGGCGCGGCGCGCATCTCGTCACCCGCGTGACGTGTCAGGCCAGCCATTTTACAATACAAATACCTACGCACATAGTTATATGTAATTTACATGTATATTATATACAATTGACACACTGCTGTACCAGACCGCATTCGGTTTATTTTCATTTTGTTTCTAGGTTTCTGTATCTCATATCCATCATCATCATTTCAGCCGGAAAAACATCGACTCGACATCGAAAACCAAGACACAGGGCTGTCAACAGTAAAGTGAAGTCGGTTTCGTAAACATGTGTGCACTTAGTGAGGTGTAGTTTGATTGTAAATGGTTGTAAATGTGTGCGTGTGAGCGTGTATGCACAGAGCGGAGGTGTCGTTTTGGCATGCTTCACTGTATCGTTCTTAGCGCTCTGTCTTGGTTTTTTATTTGGTCTGAGAGAAAATCAAATAAGAAAGCCAAATCGAGCCCCGACCCCGAGTGAGCGATAATAGCCTAAACACGTAGAGCTGTCACTTAGACCGACTCACACTTAGCGACTTTAGCAGCGCGACAGTCGCGCGACCGTCGCGCTCAGTCAGAATATCATTATTCGCGAGCTCTGCTATCGCGCGGCTGTTCTTGAAATGTGTAGGCATCTGCTTCTGCCGCGCTACTACCGCGCTGCTAATGTGAAAGCGGCCTTATAGTTTATTCAATCGTCAAAAATGCAGTCAATCTCTGTACATAATAATTTTCCCCTGCAGGGATCTTTAATACAAAGTTTTTTGACGTGATAACGTCATATAAATCGATGAACGCCGGCCGGACTCCATAGAAATTAATCTTCTTTCATAGTCTAACACTCGGCTCAGACGGAACGTACTAGATATCTATGCATGACTCATTGTCACGTTCCGTCTGAGCCGAGCGTGCAAGCGAGAGCGCGGTATAAGCGATAGAGAGGCACGATCGGCCTAAGTGTTCGGCTTGTGTTGTGAACTTGTGACGCATCTATCTGTTATGACGTTATCACGTAAAATTATCATAATAATAGTTCACAGACAAACAATTTATTTCAACTATTTTTCTAAATAGACCCTGGGTTTTACTGAATCATGTATTTATTCAAATAAAATAAAATGATTATGAAAATGTATTTTTTACACTGTAAAGTATTTTTTACTTTTTCATTTACCATGAAATTTATAATCTTTAAGTTCGGAAATTGAATATATTTTTACAATAACCTCAAATAATAGACATTAATTATAGTGGTTATTAAAATTTGAGTCGCGCATCTCAAACCTTGGGCTCGATTCCCACCTTCGGCAATTCGATTTTTTCATTTTATTTAAGATTAACTGAAGTATTAAAAAAAAATTGAATTGAGACTAATTTTAGGACATTATGATATTTTGATTATAATTTTTAATTTCGATTTTAATTTGATTCTTGGTTTTAATTTTAATTTTTGTTTTGATTTGGATTTTAATTTTTAATGTAATATGATTTTAATTTAATTTTATGGACTCATGTCTGAATTAAATGAATGTTATTTTATTAAAAGTACTTTTTTGTAGCAAAGGAGATCTTTAATTGTATGCCTTGGCATACCATACCCAAGTCCAAGTGTGTACTCGGTGTAGGCATTTGCTCCATACAAAATTAAACATCTTTGTGATTTTTTAACAAAATTACACATTTGATACAGAAAAGATTTTTCGTCTGTTTCGACAAGTACGAAATGCCTTATTATTTGAGGTTAATGTAAAATATATCCTCATTCTTATAAATAACTTTTGCAAAAATATCTTTGGAAAGCATGGGCACGGTAATGAAAATTCAACATCTTTAAGTTGTTCGTAAATTGACATGCCAATTTTACAGTTAATACGTTCCTCTCCATATGATTTTAGAAAAACCTGCTCCATCCTTTTAATGTTTTTAACAAAGTCATCAGGTGGTACCACTAATGAATTTCGGTCCGTTGAATAATCTTTGTAGTGGAGATACCTAGATTCTGCACTGATTTGCAAGCTCGCTGAATTGCGTCCAAATACGATGTTAATAATTCACAATTATTATGACGATCCAGGCATTTTTTTAACAAGCGATGAGTATGTAATTTGTATATGTATGTACCCATGTCAATGTGTGCTGGATGGAGTAAAGTGCAAATAGGTCGAGTTCGGGGTGCGGATACTGCGATTCTGCGAATTTCAAAGAATAGGACCAAAATGAATAGTCTAGGCCCTCTAGGGTTACCATTTCGAAATTTGAAAAGTCCTGACAAAAAGACCTTCGCCTTACGTCGCTTGTGTGTGTTTTAGGCCTAAGGGGGCGTGGCTTGACGCCACCGTAGGATTTAGGCGAAAAAAAAATTAAGTGATCAGGCGGAAAAGGCCGCGGTGGTACCTAATACTTAAAATCGTTTTCGTTTTTAATTAATGATGGCGGTCGTTTTCGTTTTTAATAATTAATGAAGTAGGTAGATCGCAACCGCTGCGGATACCTTGAAAGTCAGAAAGTAACTGCAAAAAATCGAAAGAACCGTAGCCGTGATGACGATATTATGTTGATTGCCTTCAATTTCAAAAATGGTCCAGTGTTTTTTTTTATCTTGTTGGGGTGACTATTCTCCACGTGAAGTCCTCACATTCACGATAATCATGGTAATAATTGTATAAAACTTCACAAAGTATGAAAGTGTCACACAACATAACTGACCGTGAGTAAAACATCGATACTTGAAGGTGCAGCATGTTTGTTCGTACGATGAGAAGAACCTCCTTAGAAGAAATCCCGCCATGGGTCAGAATGGTCAGATTAATGAAGCGGCTATTATTTTTACACTCTAGTATGGCATAACCGGACAGTTTTACAATTACAAACGGTATATTCCGTAAAACTTTTACTGTGAATAGTAAGATGAAGTGAGTTAATTAGAATTATTCCACTTTGTCGGGGCCACCGGCTGCCCCACTGATGAGGCAAAATGGAATGCCTTTGGCACTATTGAAAGCTCACTTCAAGATTTCAACTAAAAGTTTCACCAAAGTTTTCACGGTGAGATTTTTACAGAATAGGCCCGGCAGGTCTCAGCTTTGTCGAGCGAAGGAGCTGAGGGAGAATATATGTACTTACATATCTCCTAGTTACCTACCTATCTATACGGATTAAACATCTGTCAACATACGAAAGTAAACCTGAATTAAACTAATGTTTTTTTTTTCCAGACGTGCTATTTGGCTGCACTTAATTTCAAGGGAGGAGTTGCAGGACAAGCAAGCGCACAGCTACGTAGTCTGTGAAGAGCATTTCGACCCTGGCAGCATTCAGGGGACGCCCGAACGAAAGAGACTGAGGAGATTCTCTGTACCCTCCCTAAAGTTACCTGCCAAACGCTGTGTAGCCAAACAAACACAAACTGAAATAAAAGAAACACTCAACAAATTCGCACAAACAGACTTTTACGTATTGAAAATAGAAAAAGGAACGCAAACGGCAAATTTTCTTACAACGTCCCTGCCATCTGTGAAAAAACTGAAGGAAGAGCTTATAACGTGCAAGAAACAAATGAAGTCGGCCGCATTAAGCAGCCTCACCAAAGACACTTTCCACAAGCTTTGCGACAAATTCCTGACGAAACCCTTAGCAGAAATTGTAAAAGCACAGACAAAATTGAAATTTCACGGTAAAGGGAATAGATACTCGCCGAAATATAAACAGTTTTGCATTAATTTGTACTATACTAGTCCACAGGCATACAAGTTACTGGAGCAAGCTCTGTGCCTCCCAAACGCTACGACTTTAGCCAAACACTCATTGCCAATTAGCACGGAAGTTAATGAGCATCTGATGACTACCTTGAAGGTGAAAGTCAATAACATGACGAATTCCGAAAAAGTTTGCTCTGTCGTAGTTGATACCATTAGTTTGAAAACTAGTCTATTTTACAATATAAACTTGGACAAAATCATTGGATTGCAAGAGGTGAACGGACTTCAAACCCCCGTGCTGGCAAAAAAAGCTTTAGTAGTTATAATAAGGGGCATATTTGGAAACTGGCAACAACCTATTGGTTTTGCACTGCTTGGGGAATCCAGAAACAGCGATGACATATCTAATTGGATTGAGCAATTATTAGAAAAACTTATTGATGTTGGACTAGATATTAGAACATTCGTTTCTGATCTTGGATCCGAACTGTTGGGTGAAGATAAAAGGAATATGATTTCAACTGAAAAACCTTACTTTTTCATTAAAAACAGAAAAATATTCTACATAATTGACGCACTGCACTTGATTAAATCATTGAGAAACAATCTGATGACGAATGATTTTTATTTTCATGGATCAGTTGCAAAATACGAACATATTTTACAGTTTTATGAAAGTGAGAAGAATAAAACTTTAAGACTTGCTCCAAAGTTGACAGAGAGTCACATTAAACCCACAATTTTTGAGAAAATTCAGGTTCAGTTTGCTACAGAACTTTTAAGCCATACTGTTGCAACAGCTATATCATGCTATATAGATTTTCAGGCTTTACATGAATCTGCGAAGGAAACTGTAAAGTTCATCAAACTGATGAATGACTTGTTCGACATTTTAAATTCTTCATCCGTACACTCGACATGTGAATACCAGCAGGCGTTCTGTGGAAGTGTTACACAAATAACGTTTATGAATGAAATGCTTCAGTTTTTTAAATCGTTGAGACTAATTAGTTCAACGACAGGGCGCGATGTGACGCCAACTGCCAAGTTCATCACGGGGTATCAGATTACGATAACATCTATTTTGCTTTTGTTTGATGACCTCAGGGTGGAGGGGTATAACAATCTATTAACCAGACGGTTAAACCAAGATGTTACAGACATTTTCTTTGGACAAGTCCGAAGCAAGAGGAGAAAGCCGACTACCAGACAGTTTGTGTCAGCATTTAGGAAAATTTTCTTTACCAACATTATAAAACCAGGTAAACAAGGAAAAGTTTCGGGGGACTTGACACAATTACTTGTTAATACGGAAAAATTAGGATTTATGTTAAGCACTGAAACGGAAGAGAATTTACACATGGAAGAAGATTGTAACGAAACCATCATAGAATCCAGTACTCCTTCAATTTCCAGTTCAGATTATTGTAAAATCGAATTACCTGAAGATAATAAATTGAGATTCATTAGTGGTTACTTGTTTAACAAATGTGCGAGTTTACACGGAGATTGTCATCAGTTGAAAGCGTCTTTATTTCCCGATGATAAAATTGCAACAGTTAACATGGACGAGGACGGTTTGGCGAACAACGAAGCTTATAATATTCAAGTTATTCCACCGGAAGATTTCGTATATTTTGTAGACGAGATGGAAATGCATTATCAGAGCTTCTTCAATAACTTCTATATAAATTGTAAGATAGCTAAATCTATTTTCGAAAGCATGAATCAAATAATTTACATTCCCCCGTGTTCCTGTTTCCCAATTAACTACGCTAAAAAACTGTACATTAGGATCAGAATTTACATCACAGTCAAATATAACAATGAAGAGTTTGGCAAACATCGATCTGCAAAGAAATGTTTCTCTGTTGCAAACTTATAAACTTTCAAAGTTATGACAAAAAATCTCTATTATATTATATTCATCTTCTCTGTTATCATATTCATCAGCAATAAGCATTATGTTATCAGGTATTTATCTGTTTTTTATTTTCTGTTGAGCATACAGAGCATGAGGTCCTGGGTGTGATTCCCAGGTCGGGCTCAGTGTTATTGGGTTTTTATATCTGGAATTTTTCAGTAGCAGCACTAGCAGCCGGGAACCTGGATTTGTGCTCGGTTGATGGCAATAGGCTTGCCTCCTATTACATGGGACTTTAAAAAAACTGGCGAAATGTGGGTGACCTCTGTCTAATAATCGCTCAATCTAATAATAAGGCGTTAAGTTATGTGTGTGTTTTAAGATTTTAGCGACTTTAGTTTTACAACTTGATTGTTATTAAATGATTAATCCATATCATAAATATGTTGCGTTTTGTTTCCTTACTTAATCCCTTCGCCAAGCATGGTGATTTTCATGTGTGGTCGTGGTGGTAACCATCCCATCACATGGATTTCAGAGCCGTGCCCGGGACGTGGTCAGACCGTGCTTCGTCAGGGGCTAAAGAAATATAGGTTTGTATGTGCATGGGGCCGTGTATGACGGCACGGCTTTTTTCACGTCCCGCGCAAAATGTGTGGATAGACTATACTTATACCTACATATGTTCGTTTAAAAAGTAACCAAATATCAACGTATCGTAATAGATCAACGTGGTTTTCAAAACATGAAATTCGCCTTCGTTATGTCTTCTAATAACTAGAGTCAAAGTGTGGTTTAATTCCTTTTACGGCAAGCCTGGTTTAAGTTTCTAAATAAGGCAACTCCCATGGTGCTTTGGAGTTATCGTTGTAGTTTAAAGCTTACCTATAAGTAGAAAATGTTCCCTATGGCTCTGATCAAAGAAGAAATTAGTTTTTAACTAGACTAAACCAGCGGGTAATTCCGTTCCGTAACACACAAACAGTAGCAATGGCTTTAATTTTGACGGTTCAACAACATTAATTGCGTTATTTACGTTGTTGAGCAGATTTTTTTTTCGAATTTGAAGCACTATGGATTAGCAATATCAATATCCTTGAAAATTATTGCAAAATTGAAAGTGTGCAATAATGGTGCAGTTTACGAAGCGAGATGGGCCTTATAACTGTTAGAATAGAATAAAATAGAATAGACATTTAGTTAGTAACTTGTATATTCGCAATTTTAATATTGTTTGTAGAAGTGCCCCGTTTGTTGTGTTGGTCAGATAAAAAGCTGCTCGGGACAGTTGCGTCACTGCAGAGTGGCGGAGAAATCTGTCGTGAACTCGTAACGGAGATACCACAGGAGGGAAGAGGAGAAAGTGTAGGCGTTCCTGCGGCAAGAAACTATGGAATTAGGTAATAAAAACAGTTAAACGCTTCAACCTACAAATTCTACGAAGTATCATCCTACTAATATTAGTAAAGTAACTCTGTCTGTCTGTCTGTATGTTATCTTTTCACGCCTAAACCACTGAACGGATTTCGATAAAATTTGGCAGAGAGATAGATTGCATCCCGGCCCGGGATGCAATCTATCTCTCTCTAAACTATCCTATGTCCTTCATGGACATAGGATAGTTTTTATCTACATATCTCGCAGGCGAAGCCGCGGGCGGAAGCTAGTAAGATTATAAACGTGAAAGTTTGTGAGGATGGATGCATGTTTGTTACTCTTTCACGCAAAAACGACTGAACGGATTTGGATGAAATTTACACAGATAGCTTATAACCAGGACTAATACATAGGATAATTTTTATCCCGATCTTCGCACGGGATCGAAACTTATACTGGTGAAACCGCGGGGCGCAGGTAGTGCTTCAAATCATTTTCGTGTTTACGAAGAATATTTACACTAGGTACTACCTACATTTATAATAGATAGGTAAGGATGGATTAGACTTTGGAAATAAAATTAAAATTAAATAGGTAATCAAAATATATAATGTGCATGATCTATATTAAAGAAAAAAAAAGAGTGATTGACAGCGTGATGGTTGACAGAAGAATGTAAAAAAAAAACGTTTGCGCCGAACTTGGAGTAATATGGGACAAGTGACTGAGCATGATGATAATAAGAAAAAAAAAATATGAAGAATATTTTATTACTTATAAATAGTTTTAATCGTTAATTAAATTTCAAGAAGTACATACCTATTTACAGTAAGACCAGCAGTTTATCAATCCTTTTAGCTCAATCGTCATGTTTCTGGATTCAGAGAACAATGAAAATACGACAGGTTGCTTCCAATTGTCGAAAATACCACGAAATATCAAAACGAAAGCATCTTTTGCTGGTTCTGGACTTATGGCTATTGTACTCCATCGACCTCGTGGAAAAAAATAATTTTGTGTTACTTTGTGTTATAAAACCAATTTTCCTTTATAACAACTACTCATGGCTTCAAGCTTCAATGATAAGATCAACAGAGCAGTTTTTATTCCATATTTGTCATGGCCCCAAGTTTTGGGTTTCGTCATTAGACTATATTATAATTTATTTCAGTCGTAATTGGAATTTCATAGGACATAAAACTCATAGAAGACATTGCATTTTGCAGCCGGTCAAGATATGGGACTGGTGTAATTTTATATCTTTTTTACTTTTTCAACTTTTAGAAGAATTTTAAAGCTGATTTCCACAGTTTTAAATTCCAGGAATCTTTCTTAGTAGTTCTTTCAAATAACTTCAGACTTTTAAAAAGAAACGAGAATTAGATTTTACTTTGCAATAGTTTTTCAAATAATATGACAGCTCGAAGGATTAATGATGTGTACGGCGCTGGTGTCGCAAAAGCAAGCACGGTACGTTTTTGGTTTCAACGTTTTCGTTCTGGAAATTTCGACCTTCAGAACCAACCCCGTGGACGGTCGGAGACCAAAGTGGAAAATGAAGAATTAAAGGCTATTGTGGAAGCGGATCCATCACAAAGCACTTCAGAGATAGCTGCAGGCTTCGGGGTAAGTGACAAAACTGTATTAATCCACTTGAAGCAAATCGGGAAAGTAAAAAAAATTGATCGATGGGGTACCTCATGAATTGAGTGAATCGAACTTGCAAACACGCGTCGACTGCTGTGTTACTTTGCTCAACCGACACAATAATGAAGGGATTTTAAATCGAATCATTACTTGTGATGAAAAGTGGATACTGTACGATAATCGGAAGCGGTCATCGCAATGGCTGAACCCTGGAGAACCAGCCAAATCCTGCCCAAAACGAAAATTGACTCAGAAAAAGTTACTTGTGAGTGTTTGGTGGACTAGCGCCGGTGTCGTTCACTACAGCTTTCTAAAATCTGGCCAAACGATTACGGCAGATATCTATTGTCAGCAACTGCAAACCATGAAGGAAGAACTAGCTGCTAAACAACCGAGATTGGTCAATCGCTCTAGGCCACTGCTGCTTCACGACAACGCAAGACCACACACTGCACAACAAACAACCACTAAGATAGATGAGCTACAATAGGAATGTCTGCGACATCCACCGTACTCCCCGGACCTTGCTCCAACAGATTACCATTGTTTCCGGAATTTGGACAACTTCTTACAAGGAAAAAATTCAACTCCGATGCGGCAGTCAAACCGCCTTCAAAGAGTTCATTGATTCTCGCCCCCATGGTGTTTTTAGTAAAGTGTAAGTTTTTAGTAAGTGTAAAGTTTTAGTAAAGGGTTCAATGAACTACCTATGAGATGGCAAAAGTGCATAGATAACAACAACGGTGCATACTTTGATTAATTAAATATATTTTACAAAAAAAATACTTTATATTCCTCCCGTACAAAACGCCAATTTCATATGTAAGGACCTAATATTATAAATTCTAAAGTAACTTTGTCTGTCTGTCTGTCTGTTTGTTACCTTTTCACGCTTAAACCACTGAACGAATTTCGATAACATTTCGCAGAGAGATAGATTGCATCCCGGGGAAGGACATAGGATAGTTTTTATCGACATACCTCGCGGGCGAAGCCGCGGGCGGAAGCTAGTGGTAAATAATCCCATCACTTATACAACTTTTATAAGTAAGTAGGTAGGTACTAAGTAGGCCTATTCTTTTACTATGAGACGTAGAACATTAATAGGTACCATAGACTTATAAAAAAAGTTTTTTCTTTTTTTATAAGTTTATGATAGGTACCTACCTAATTTATTAAAACCATAAGAATTAATAATATTATTTTATTTGGTTTAGTAAAACTTATACAGTTCAAATATAATTCAGTATAAAAACAGAATCTACAATGTACGTAGGTATGTATTACGATATAATATAATGCTTAAAAACTACACAGATTAGGTTTATTATGTACTGCTTCGCACGGGTGCAATTTTTTTTTCGATAATTTTTTTTTCTCTCCGTAAGAGCAATCTTCGTACTTCAAGGAATATTATAAAAAAATAATTATTGAAATCGGTCCAGCCGTTCTCGAGATTTGCGCTTAGCAACACATTTAGCGATTCATTTTTATATAAGTACATAAGAAGATTACCGATCTGCCTAACAAATGAAAAAAAAAAAATGTTTAAAAATTACTAATCATACAAATATCATAATATTTTTATTATTCCTACTTACATGAGTTACATGATATTTCTCTACATACCTAATATCTAACGCTAACACATAACAATTGGGTTTTTATATTTTAGACGAATTTCATAAAGTTCTAAATCTTAGCCATTTTAATTAATTTTGTTCTATTTACATGATATATTATTTATAGTAGGTAGTAGGCTAGTAAGTATAAAATTTTCCAAACGTAGGCTTTCAATACTTCCCAATTTATTGGTGGGATTTCCCACCCTAGAATTGAAAAGGTAGGTATTGTCTACTGCTGTCTAGGTAACTAGGGTGTGGAGTGAGAACCTAGAAACAGTACAGTGAACTTTTAACTACGTGGCAAATAGCCTAGCAATTTAAAAAAAAACGGAAACGATCATAACAAATTAAAAGTAATAAGTACCTACCTAGCTTTTTTAACTAACTTTTCAGCAAAATCGTTACCTATTATAAACGCATTTTGTTTTTACGATATTCCGTTAATGAGCCTTTTATTTATCCATCACTTCTTAATGTGTAGCGTTAATTAAAAAAAAAACTAATTATGGCACAGAGTAGCCTGAAAATACATTTTTGTTTTCATTCACTATGTTCTCCTACGTGCGAGCGATTTCACTGGTGTTGACATTGTTGCGAGGTATATTCGTGGGCCTGTTTATGTAGACAGTGGGGTTGTCGTGCGGGGGTCTCTGGAGGCGGCCGGGGCGCGGTGGGGGTGGGGGCTGCCTCCCCTGCTCTATTCTGATCGGCTGCGGCTGGGCTCCGGTGTCCTGCCGAGGCGCCATCGCTGGAAATCGATTGATGAACTAGTTAGTAAAAGAAAAAAACCAAACATTGTTAACAAAGATAAATGGAACTATGGAGTTTTTTTTTATCATAGTCCTCATTAGAGAAAATGGCAAAATAGGAGTAACTAGCTGTGGTTTTCACTATAATATTTGTACAATAACGTAACTGAAACTGTTTTTCACGTTATCGATTTGCATTATATGATACATGATAATTTTATCCGTTATGACGGGTCGTCCTTGTGAGACGAACGTTACTTTATTCTCCTAAAGAGCATGCGATGCGAAAAACATTGTTATTTATTTGATTTTATTGTGTTATCGAAACAATATCTGTTTTTACATAACGATGCCCAATATGCGCTGTTATGTGATACAGGCTGGGTCTGTCGTATAGTTTGATCATTACATTTATTTGTGCTTAACGTTGTCAGTAGCAGCCCGGGATCTGGATTTGTGCCCGGTTGATGACAATAGGCTCGCCCCCTATTATCAGTGGCGTATTTACCCTAGAGCTAAAAGGGCCATGGCCCAGGCCTGCGAGGGCAAAGCCGCACCTCGCGGTTTTTGACGTTCTAGGCAAGAAGAAATAAAAAATAAATCCATAAAAAAATATCTACTTTCCCGTACGTTTAAACAGTTTAGCTATTCTGAATATAGAAGCTGACTTGACAAACCCCGTTAATTATGACAGTGTCATTGATGAATTTGCTAACCAATCTGGAGGCCTAAAAAGGCCTCTTTGGCAGAATCATAAAACAATAATTCATCCCACATCGACATACTGCTGGATTTTATTTTATATCTCATAAAAAAATTTGCTTTTTTCCGTTAATTTATGGGGCGGCAAACTGTAGCCCCAGGGCGCCGAATCTTAAAATACACCACTGCCTGGGACTGAAACATAACTAACATAAAATAAACGTGGTAGTACATGTAGGTACCTACACCTCTGCCCATCCCTTCGGTCGGGGAATATAGTTTTGATAATGGGTGGGTGGATCCTCAAAGTTATTGATTAGAATTAGTGAATTACTAAAGAATCCCATTGCTTAGTCGGTTGAAAATATTATAGACTAGCTTCTGCCCGCGACTTCGTCCGCGTGAAATTTCACCCTCCCCCCATTCACCCTCTTAGGAGTGGAATTTCGAAAAACCCTTTCTTACTGGATATCTTTATACACTTCACACACTTATACAGAACACACTCCAAATTTAATGTCTCTATGACCAGCGGTTTAGGCTGTGCATTGATATAATCAGTCAGACAGGATCACAGGACTTTGAATTTTATATTAGATTATAAAAGTAAACCTAAGTACCTACCTAATAAAAAAAAACTCAATAACAGAAAATAAAATACCTAAATAAACCTATTTCTGGACTTACCAACTGAACTTCGACAAACCGTACTACGACAAGATTTTATTTCGACAATACGAAACTCCGACACGTCTTTATTTCGACAATACTTTAGTTCGAAATATCTTAAGTCCGACACTACTGTACTTCGATAAAGCTTTTCTTCGACATGACTTAACTAGGAAACGATGCGACTTCGACGACATGCTTCTTCGACAACAATGGTAGTCCGACATGAGTCAATTTCGACGTACTCTACTCCGGCATGCTGTACTTCGACAATAGCTAACTTCGACGTGATTTACCTGAGACACGATGCTACTTCGAAATTATTTTAGGGAATTACATTAGGGAACAACTAGGCAATATATATACATACACACATAAATATATATATTTATGATATTTTTGTTCAAAGAAATCCGACGGGTAGTGCCAGATTAGCGCGTTCAAAGAAACAAACATTTCGGCTTTATTATTAACACATATTATGTAGTAGCCCGCGTGGTGGATTACGGCCCACTCCCTCTCACAGAGAGGAGGCCTGTGTCCCAGCAGTGGGAACATTATAATCTGATTATGACTATATGACTATGTAGTAACTCATAGGTGGCTCCACTTCTACACTAAATTGAGAGAAAACCCTTGTTCGACAATACGGTGACAATCTGTAAAAAAAATTTGCAAATGAAGGAAACAATGCAAACGACTGATTTTCTAGAAGGAATTGCCTATAATATGTACATTAAACAAAAATAGATGCAATTATTGTGTAGTTGATTCTTTCATTTTGTTTTTTTTTTTTTTGTTTGGGATATTTCATATATTCGAGATATTTCATTTTCTTTCAATGTGAAGTTGTTTAGTTGACAGTGATTTTGTCACCTTTTTTGTGTTGTTTTTTCGTTATATTTAAATTAGGTATTCAGTCATTTATGCTTACGTATAGCATTAGGATCCGCACTCAGTTATGTTCTAATAAAAATAATGTTCTATTAAAATACAAGTTACTCTTTATTCCTTATCATAATTCTCTAGATTACCCATAATTATTATCCCAATTTATTTGAGGTGGGCGCAATATGTTTTTTCTTCCATAGGTACTTCTCTATTAGTCGTCATCTCGGTAGTCACCCCCTTTCTAGCCATAATTATCATCTTTCACAAGTTTAGTTGTTCCCTAATGTAATTCCCTAAAATAATTTCGAAGTAGCATCGTGTCTCAGGTAAATCACGTCGAAGTTAGCTATTGTCGAAGTACAGCATGCCGGAGTAGAGTACGTCGAAATTGACTCATGTCGGACTACCATTGTTGTCGAAGAAGCATGTCGTCGAAGTCGCATCGTTTCCTAGTTAAGTCATGTCGAAGAAAAGCTTTATCGGAGTACAGTAGTGTCGGACTTAAGATATTTCGAACTAAAGTATTGTCGAAATAAAGACGTGTCGGAGTTTCGTATTGTCGAAATAAAATCTTGTCGTAGTACGGTTTGTCGAAGTTCAGTTGGTAAGTCCTATTTCTGATGACTAATCTAAACTCAATAAATAAGCAAAATCCCTAAAAACTAATATCTATACGAATGACTAATCCTACCTAACAGTTTTATAAAATAACCTACGGTCACTACGTACACTATCAAATATACTACCCATACTTTAAAATTAAAATCTATACCTACGACTTATAAAAATAAACCTAAATAACTCTACCTTAAACTGTACTTAGTAAAAACTAAAAGGAATAAAAAGGTCGCACTGAAAAGCACGTTTTGGAATTGCAAGTAGCAGTTAAAACCACTGAGGTTAAAACATACAATTTATAGAATGCTAATATGAATGAACGCTCGCCTATTATTATTATCTTCGTCGTGTACTACGACAAACTTATTATTTGCGGTTGGTACAGTCATCGGGTCTAGGGATCGAACCGCAAAATTAAGTTTGTTTTTTATTGTATATTTTTTTCCGGGATAAAAAGTACCTAGTGTGGTGCCCAGGATATTAAAGAATAATTATACCAAGTGTCATCGTAATCGAACCGGTAGTTTTTGCCTGATGCCTGAACAAACAGACAGACAGACAAAAATTTTTTTTATCACATTTTAGGATTCTGTGTCGGTCTAATAACACCCCCTGCCATTTATTTTTTGATATTTTCAATGTACAGAATTTTCACTTTACAGATTTATTATAAGTATAGATTTGTAATTTGAACGAATATTTAAACACTACCAAAACAACTAATACCTATTTTATAAAATAACAACAAAAGAAATTCAAATAAACTATTTAAAGACTAAAAGTCGCGCTAATAAGCACGGTTTGTTAATATCAATAATTGTCCAGCCAAATATTTTTATACCCTACCGCCACGACCCGCGTCGAGCGCGGCAACCGTTACACAAAAATAATCCTTATGGCATGATTCAGTATTCACGCGCGACGGCGCGATGACTTATTAGCGTATTTCATGTATAAGTTTGGTGTTTCTATACCGATTACTATGATTATTTTTTTATTGAATAGGTAATAATATTAACTTCTTTTAATTAGGGATGAGTGAGAGTATTATAAACGTAAGAGTAAACAAATATAATCAGAAAGCTCCGAACTGCTAAGGTATCGGGAGTTACACGTGTTATTGTGAGTCAACCATAAAAGATAGACATATGCTGTAGTAGGATATTTTTTAGATAATTTTATGTAGAACATTTCCGTCATAAATGATTTCTATGTAGCTTTAACCATTAAGGGTGCACACGCGTCGGAAGCTTAAAAAACGGAGCAAATTCTCCCGTTTTCCCAACATTTCCTTTCACTGCTCTGCTCCTATTCATTGTAGCGTGATGAAAAGTATACTATAACCTCCCCAGGAGTATGAAGAATAATTGTACCAAGTTTCGTTAAAATCCGTCTAGTAGTTTTTGTTTCTATAAGGAACATAGAGACAGACAGACAGACAGACAGACAGACAGACAAAAATTTTACTGATTGCATTTTTGGCATCAGTATCGATCACTAATTACCCCCTGATAGTTATTTTGAAAATATATATTATGTACAGAATTGACCTCTCTACAGATTTATTATAAGTATAGATAGTAGTAGTGAAATTATTATGGGCAGCCATTTCTTTCAGATCACGAAAAATAAATCGTTATGATAGTAGGCACCTACCTAAATATTCTAAAATAAGCATCGTATCATTGTTGTCTTATCATTTTATCAATCATGTCGATAACTACGCTGTTATTTAATATTTTCTTTGTTATTTTGGTTAATAATATGGAACAAGTAGCAAAATAACTGCACTAACTGTAGAGTCCTGGCTGTTATAAATGGGCTCAAATCCTACATTGAGGTATTATAGATAAGATTTTAACAGGATGAAATTGAAAACATGCGACAAATCGAAATTAGAAAGTAAAAAACAAAAATCTGCTGTTCCCCACATTTTGACGAGTTATGCAAAGATAAATGTAGGGAGGGAACAGCTGATTTTGTTTTCGCGAATTCAGGTTTGGTCCCATAATAAAAGTGGCTCATCTCATAATGCAGATGAGTACAATCTCCCATTTCGGTTTGTCGCATGTTTTCAACCTCAACCTGTAAAATTATGTTTAAAGTACGTATTATTCAAATATAATCCAAGGTATCTTAACAGTAGGTATTTTTGGATAGGTACATAAACTACAAACTATTCTTTATTTGTTAGATACTGCTGCAGTCGAGTAAAAATAAAAAACATCATGTGATGACTTACCTGTTTGCGATAATTAATGAATTCAACTAATTATTACGAGACGGTATTTTCGACCAACTTATAGCTTGATAAACGTAATAAAGTGCAAAGAGAAAAAAAAACTCACCACACGTTATCAAATTTCACCGAAAAAAGAATTTAAAATGTTAATTTCTAAAACAATAAGGTGTTTCGTGGGATCTCCCGCTGCGTGGGATGTTATTGTGAAAACATGTTACTTCGCTTAAGCATTATCTTTGTGATGATAAGTTATCTGAAGTGATATTAACATACGAGGCAGAAAATAATCCAGGCATTTTATTATCGTAGTACCTAACGACTTTTAATAGTGCCTGAGCTGTGAGGTGAGATATACTTGCTGAACTATCATAATGTTTTGTCTCAATTTTAAAGTCACATAGTTAGGTCAGCTAAGCAGTTGGGTTTCGCCAAAATTAGATTTATGAGACATTTATACCTATACTAACGGAAAAAGATGGTCAAAAGAAATATACCATTGTCCAGCGATGGGGTCCGGAATGGATTTCATACAGGCTATGGTACATACAATTGGCATTCGAAACTACTGGTCTGGTGTGATACATAATGGTGATAATAGTAATCAATATTCAATAATAACAAAGCAAAAAAAGACGACGCATCCGGTCGTTGTTAAGTCGATCGAAGGAGGCGGCTGAAAGAGCGTGAGGCTACAACATCTCTCCCTATATATACCTACTCATCAAAATAGGCTAGGCAAGGCACCAGAGTTCAACTGCCACGGCCTGAATGATGGCTACAAAGAGTGACGGTCAACTGCCGGGGTAACGACAGGAATTACGCGAGTAGGTACTCCAGTGCCCCCCCGGCCACAGGTAATCAGTAAGAATCTTACAGACAGTGCAGACTTTTCAACGTAGCAAGTGTAGCAAATGCCACAAGCCCCGCGCTTGGACGTACAAAAAAGAAGTCATGGTACTCTATACCATTAGGATAATTGAAATATTAGGGAAGAGTGGTCAAAAGAAAACTAAGCTCTTCAAGATGGGATGCTAAAAATTTCGAACTCACTTCGCTCGCTCTTGCTTATAAGGTTCTCTTACAACTTGCAAATACGTAGGTTTTTACAAAAGTACCTACCTACTTTAATGAGCATTGTTTGAAAAAAGTAATTTGGCTCAAATACTTCAACTGACATGAAACGGAAAAGAACGTATTTGTTAAGAAACATTGATTTCATGATTTCTGGCTTAATCCTGCACTGTTGCAGACCTTTGCGTGCGCCCCAGAACAGGCATCAATAAGGATTTCCCGCTAGTAAATATTTCAATGGGATTTCCATAAACTACAAAAAGGATGGGTGTACGTAACTTATGTCCGATATACTAGTATCAAAAGTAGATAACTATGAGAGATTAACGTTTCGTTTGATATAAGAATAGCTCATGCTATTGTAGAATTTCAGCAAGATGGTATCGAGAGGTTAACAGCGGGAGTATGGAGGAAAGGATGGAACTTTTATTTGTGGCTTTTACCAGTGAACGAAATTTTCGTTAACCTGTGTAACCATCTCACCGTGAAAATGAAAACTTAGGTGAAGTGAGCATGGAGTGAGCTGTCATTAGTGTAAATCCTTATAGCATCAGATGGAATGACAGCTCACTTCACCTAACTTCTCACGGTGAGATTCTAACAGAATCGACCGGCAGCTTTTACTAAATCACATTATTGTAATATTGGGCTTTGAACAACATGGTGCTTACTCAGTGGAGTGCGCAGTAACTTTTCGTTAGAAAATAAAAGTAACTATGTATAAAAAACTCGTTTTAACAATTAAAGAAATAAAAGTTTGCGGTCTAGTTATTTACATTCTGATAAATCTAGACCTCATAGACATACGGCAGCTTGTCAGTCAAGCCAAATTCTGTGGGATAGTTTATGATGGGGAGAAAAGCGCGACAATATATCACTTAAGAAAAAATACATTTGAAGCAAAAAGACTATGTTCTGTACCACAAATTATAGTCAATTGAAAACATTGTGAACCATTTTTTTTAGTTTATGATTTATGCAAGTGCCATCAATGTCAGCTTGACAGTCAGTGTTCCCACCTTAGGTTATTTTCCTCTAACACTTGGGGCTTTTACATACTTAGGAGACTGAAAATAGTATTTTTAGAAAAAAAAAAATACATAGCATGTGCGTATTTTATATGTATCATAGGAAGTCCTTGTCCTAGTCCTTGTCCTTATTTCTTCACTATTCAAGTGCAAAACTTGAATAGTGAGAAAATGACTGTCAGTAAGGAGTTTGAATCTTTAACAAATAAAATGTTTAAAGGAGGAGGTTATTCACGGATTTACTACTACTATTACACACCGATTTAATACTCTCGAGGTGGTCACATTGTTATCAAGTTGGAATCTGATGAGAGGATCCCATGCAAATCGAGGGAAACCCTCAAATTTTATAGGCAAACGGCTCTCGGCAATCATCATTTGGTAAAGTGGAGCTGATGGTGAAGACCACAGATGGCCATCGGAACTACTCAATGATAAATATTTCACGGGTTGCGTTTCAATTACTTTAATATGGTTACTAAGCAATTTATGCTCGTCACAATGCGTATGGTGAGTTGTTGTTACGTTGTGGTTGTTGAAACTTTACGAAGTGAAAAATAACTCTAATTTCGGAAGTCGGTGTCAATAAACGAATATGCGGAACCAACGACACCGACTTCCGAAATTAAAGTTATTTTTCACTTCGTAACGTATTTTTTGGACGTCAAAAAAAAAAAGTTTTTCATTTTTCACTTTTTTGGGTTTCGTACCTCAAAAGGATAAAAAACGGAACACTTATAGGATCACTCGTGTGTCTGTCCGTCTGTCACAATCAAATTTCTCCGAATCTAATGTACCGATAGGTGTTGTCTGAGAGTCATCGCATCATGCTGCTGAGCTGATGATAAGTCAAAGCCGAATATTTTTAATCAATCAGGCCTATTACAAGCCCTTACCATCGTCATTACGAGAAATGGAAACATGAAGACGATTGTCTTACAAGTCCACGTCTATCCAGGAACTGTTAAGTAGTATCTGTCGACATATTTCCGTATCTCCTAACTCCTAACAGTTAAGAACTGCTGTGGCTACCATCGACAGCTCGGTAGCATTAGGTAAGTGATGACTCTCAGACTCAAACACCTGAATCATCAATAGGTTTCATTTCATTTGAGAGAGTTCAACTGCAACATGCTGGGACGTTAATTGTTGAGGAGTTCTCCTGGTAACAACCAAACAATCGCTATAGTTGTGCCTTTAGAATTTGAGGGTTTTCCTCGATTTCCATGGGATCCTCTCATCAGATTCCAACTTGGTGACAATGGGACCACCTCGAGAGTATACGCTTTCAAACAAAAAAATAATTTTCAAAACCGATCCACAATTTTCGGAGAAATCATGAAGATACATTAAAAAAAAACACACATAATGTCGAACATATATTATAACCTCCACTTTTTTGGAAGTCGGTTAATAAACGTTTCTTAGATCTTTCAGGCTCATACTTATTTATTGTTTCATAAATTAAAATGAATTATGGGTAAGGATAAAACTGACTTACTGACAAAACAGCGCACCTGGCCGAAACTACGGGGTGTAAAAACCGTGAAATTTTAGGCAAGCACAAGGAGGGGTTTTCGGAAATTCATCCTTTAAGGGGGTAAAAAGGGGCGATAATGTTATGTGGCGAAAAAACAAATTATGAAAACACTTCTTCGCCACAGAAATACGTAAAATTTTTAATTGTTAATCGCATAAGTGTAAAAAAAAAACATAAAAAATACAGAATTCAACTTTACAACATACAGACAACAAGACTTGATAAAAAGAACCAACGGGTTATTTTAAATTGTAAAACACAGAAATAATTTTGGCGTATGTACCTAATATTATAAATCTTACTTAAAAAAGGCCGCGTCTAATAGGTAATGGCTAAGCGAATTCAAAGTTTTAAACAAAGTTATTTAAAAGTTCAACAGATTTTGAGGCAAGCAACGCTTAGAACTAAGTATAGAAATATAAAAAAAAAAGAATTTCAATGACTACTAAAGAAAAACTACTAACTATTTGCAATATCTAGTCTAAGGCCTTCGCAGTGACGATGATAATCTGTCTGATGTCCCGGTATCTGAAGTCAGGATCTTCAAAGACATTAACGGTGAGGTGATAAATTGACCAATCAAACCGACTCGCCGACTACGGCGGCCTAGCCTGAAGCTAGTAGGTAGGTGGTTGGGCCGAGAGATTGTAAAGGTCCTAAAAAGGTGACCCGTCGTATTTCGTAGCTTATCTTCAAGTACCAGTATACTATTGTAGTCTTTGTCTTCAAGTGACAAGGCTTCACAGAAAAAAACTACTATGAAACGTTAAAGATTCGAAGATTTTTCTGGTCATTAAAATTCAAAAAATGAGGTTGAATATAATATTATCAAAAAAAGATGTCATAAAATGTTAATGCAGCATTTAATAATTTATTATATTTATATTTATTATTGCCACAGTTTGGTATAATAGGGTAAGCTTGAAACTTGGTATGAATATTTGCTAATAGTAAATAATACAGGTCGTCATTATTCGTTCTACCTATCCCTCAACCTTCTGAGGAGGCGTTAAAGTTTGTATGGACGCGCGGTTCGATTAACTCAAAACTCGGTATATTAAATATCAAAACTCAACTAACTCGGTATATCAATACTTTTGACTAAAAACCAAAAGTCAAATTGACCCCTAACGGGGCAAAAAGGGGTAATTACGTTTTTAGGTGACGATTTTATTGCATCTTAATTTACTCAAAAGTTGGTATACATAAAAAAATGTTTTTTCCTTTGATCAATAAACAAGAAAACTGAAATAAATAATAAAGATAGTAATCATTAATTTTCGGAATCCAACCTTTTAATGCGGGTGGAGCGGGTATTGAATTTTGTAAAAAAAATACGAAATCCACGCGGACGATGTCGCGGGTGAAGTGCTAGTTTGTATTTTGGTTCTGAATTTTTGCGAAACGCTAGAGGGAAATCCAAAATGTAAGGGTGGCATCACTGGACAGTTGACATGACATCGCAGAGTATATCGTGTGATCGTGAGTATCGTGACTGTCATTTCAAATTGACGTTTGTTCAATGTGGTAAAGTGTGTGCTACAAGGCTACAATAGCTTCTCGATATTTCTTAATTTTTCTAGAAGTTGTAGTCTTAAGGTGATTTATCGCATTCACTAAAAGCTTGTTGGTCGGTGTGTACATTGTTTGTAGTGTAACATCAATCTATCGAGTGACTTGTGTCAGTTAAAGTGAAGTTCAACTTGTTTAAAAGATAACTTTTGGTTATTCAAAATGAGTTCAAATAACCCCCCTAGCAAGAATAACAGGGTTGCTATTCCTGCTAATAGTCAGGATAGTGCCCAACCCGTACAAGGTGTTACTGGAGCATTGACTTTTCCCGTTGCCAATAATCAACAAAATACACAAAATGAAACTTTGTCATTACCGGCTGGCAGTCAGACCTCTGGGAACCGAAGACAACCTAAAAATCTACAAGTAAGTGTCCAAATAACAAGCCATAGTTTACCACGTTTTTAGAAGGCTGTTCTAGTACTTACATAATGTCATGTTCCGTGTGGTGCTTTCAGAGTCTGTTAAAGTTTGCTATGGAAGCAACGCAAGCGGAAGATGCTCCAGGGACCGCAGATAGAGCACCTCTTGATGAGCAGGTTAACATGAATACTAATTACTTATAACTTTTTATTGTTTTTAAAACCAGTAACTTTTCAGTAACTTTCTTAAATGCCAATTGTTTATGTTTTTCATTAAAAATATTAAAATAAATATTAAACTGTAAGCTGCATAACATAACTATAATTATATTTACAAAATACATAACCTCAGCAATTTTTTAAAACATTACATCATAATATTACAGAGGCGTAAATTCCTTGAAGAAGCCCTGAGGGGTTTAACTGTGAATGTGTCCGAAGTGCTGGATAATGCTATCAAAGTACTGACAAACAGGGAAGTTTTGGACAGTATAAAAGAAGGTGACACGTTGCCAGACGAAGTGAGGAATTCATTTACCATTCTACTGGATCATGTTGATGAGCTAGATGTGGCCAATGGTAAAAATACACTCTACTATTCTAATATACATAGCATTATAGTCCTAATTAGATGGTGTTATGTAACAAGTAACTGTTTATTTATTTAATCACTTTAATTAACATGGTTAAACACCAATTAGACAGAGACACACATAAAACAGAAAATATGAAATTATAATGTTCAGGTTAAAGCATAATAAAAACAAATATTTAACAATGCTTTCATGAATACCTCTCAATCAATTCAAAAATAAGCTTCTTAGTTGTGATACTGTGATGTTACTGTCAGTTCTTCTACACTATCTAATTGGTAAATTGTAATGATAACTGTTCGCCTAATAACTGGATCCACCTCCTGAATTTAGTTAATTTTTAACAAAAAATTAAACTTACGAATCTCACTCTGAATCAATTATGGTTGCATGATTTATTACATTACTACTTAATGTCTTTCAATTTGCTTGGTTTAAAATTAGGATTCAGTTCAGCTTTAAACCTTTTCAGTAGAATACCACAGATACTTTATACAGATTAAATATATGCCTGATTTCAAATTAGTAAGAAATACTAGTGCATATAATGTCATATTCATATCTATCTATATACAAATAAATAAAATTGAAGTGTCTCTTAGGACTGTTACTAATGTTGAAGTAATAGCTTTTTACTAAATTCATATGAAAATATATATACTTATAACAAAAAACAATTTAAAATTTTTTTGTCTGTTTGTTTGTTCTGACCGATTTTGATGAACTTTGGGGAAGGACATAGATTACTTTTATCGCCATATGCGGGCCGAAAGCTAGTGACAATTAAAATCCACGAATACCATATTTTGTCATTCATCATCATCATATCAATTAATTTTTTTTTCTTTGTTTTTTTTTTTAATTGTATTTAACATAGCTTATAAGTTGTACTACCTACTTACAATATTATGGGCAATTGTCTGAATTAAAAAGATATTTTTATTTAAAAAAAAATTATTTCACCAAAAGTTTGGCCACATAGACACATTGTCATTAACAAACTAATAAAATTCATATTATAATATTATCAACCGCATGGCTGAATTAGTTACGCTATTATATATAACCAAACTTTCTTTTTAATTCTTAATTTAAACTTAAAATTTCAGACTTCTACAAAATGGGGGGGTTCGCAATATTCCCAATGTGCTACGCCAGTCAGAATGAGGCCTTGAGAGCTCGTGCCAGCTCGGTGCTGGGTACGGCGTGTCAGAACAACCCATTCTGCCAGGAGAAGGCTCTGAACAGTGGGCTGCTGCCGGTGCTGCTCAATTTGGTGCAGACGGAACGGGGGACCGCACTTACTAAGTGCCTGTATGCTTTGTCATGTAAGTAACAACCAACCTTCATCTGAAGATTGCAAGAGTATTTATAATTTTCTGACAATGAAACAAAGAAATGAATATGTGTTCAAAATGGTCTGAGGAAGAGAAAGTATGATTTAAATAGATGTGAGGAGGCCGGGGCAGCGAGATCCTGCCGGGGCAGCGGGATCCTGCCGGGGCAGCGGGATTGTCCGTAAGGGTTACCGCTACCCCGGAACAGAAAGGGCTAAGGAAGGAACACGGATGGGTTTTAGTCGGTAAGAGTCTGACACTGGAAGAGTCATTGGATGATTTCCCATCCTTAAAAAAAAAAAGGGGTGCAACTGGTAGAATACTGGCTGCATGCAATTTTTTGCTATAATGTGTTTGACCATATGAGGCTGGCAATATCACATAGAAGAAGAAAAAAAATGGACTATTAAAACAGTATGCCATAGCCGTAGCTAGTGTAGCATCAGCCTTCAAAGCAAGAGTGAATCGAGTGAGTGAGTGAGTGTGAGTCGTGAGTGTTCTGGGCTTGCTGGTTCCATCATAGAGCTCATTCATCGCATTCCACCAAGATCGACATCAAGAGCTGCTTTATTTCGCAATAAATAAATAATCTTATCTTAGCAGACTAGCTTAGTTAAGTAGATATGTTTAAATTAATTAAAGTCCGATTTTTTTAATTTGATTGTTTGACAGCTTTTAACAAATAAATATATCAAAACGCCGTATTTATTCTTGAGACAAAAGTTAGACTGTTGAAAAATAACCCCTAATTAATTTTTTCACATATATATATATATATTTTTTTTTTTGGTAATTTATAAATTATGCATTGAAATGACTAACATGATTAAAAAATAAACATTGATACTAGATTAAAGTAAGATTGTGGTCTTCCTGTTTAGCATAGTGATGTTTTCTTCCTCTTTTATAAAATAGTAGTAAATAATATAATTTTCTATCTTTGCAGGTATGTCTCGCGGATACGATCCGGCATCCCTGGAGCTGATCAAGCAGGGAGGCTGCCCAGTCCTCGTGGAGCTACTGACGTCGTCTGAACCATCTGCCAAGACAAAGGCGGCTTTTCTCATCAGACATTTCTGCCAAAATTTCGTTGATTCAAGAAGTAAGAACACTATTATGTCTATTATCATACCAGCTTCTGCCCACGAATTCGTCTGCATGAAATGTCTTGTTCCTCCGATCCACCGCATCGCATCGCATCGCATCGCCTGCATATTTTCAGATTTGATTTTACTATCGACCTCAGATTTATCGCCAAGTATTGATAAGTTGTTATTAGCATAAAAACCTTTTCAAAGGTATCAGAAGTTTTTTTAGATTTTCCAAACTACGATTAACTTAAAGTTTTGTTTAATTTTAATAGCTAGGTATCTACCATAACTGTTGGCAAGTTTTATTTGCTAGTTTAGCTTCTGCCCGCGGTTTCGACCGCGTGAAATTTCTTGTCCCACGCATCGCATCGCATCGCCTGTTATAACTGCGTTCTTTCTGACTTTTATTTTATTTTTGCTCGGCTCCTAAGGATCCTAACGGGATGTTGTGAAGTAGTCTATAGACTTCCTCAAGAAGAGTAATGGTGGAGTTTCTTGCCCATTCTTCTCCATACGAAAACTACCTTTTGGAATGGGCGACTAGAATCAAATCTATTTCATAATAATTTTTGACGTTCAAAAGTGCCTTTTCTGTGCCTATTTGAAATAAATGCTTTGACTTTGACTTTGACAAGAATCGGGCTATTAAATTAAAAATATTTTTTCTAATCCGACATGAATTTTAGTTCCAGAGATTAGCGCGTTCAAACAAACAAACAAAAAGACAATCAAACTCTTCAGCTTTGTTATCAGTATTTACTTACGGTCCACAGGCTGACATGGAATCAAAATTGGTTGGGCTGCCTTGTAATGCAGTATACTTTAATAACATTCCGTTATATTTACAGAACAATTCGTGAAACTGAACATCGTGAAGGTAATAGCAGGAGATATTCAAGCCGGAAGGAACGACAGCACAGAACATTTGCTGAGCATATTGCAAGTGTTAGTGAGTACCAAGGACCCCGCCATCTTGCGACTGTGTCGGGAACCGAGGTATAACCTTAAGAATGTTCTACAAGACCATCTGAAGAGACCAGAACTTAGGGATGATAGGTTTTTAGAAGAGAAGGAGTATTGTCAAGATCTGTTAACGACAATTTTTGCGAGCAGTAATATGAGTAACCCGCCGTTCAGGGAGGTTAGTGTGGAACAAGCTGATAGGTAGTGGTAGTGTTGATAATATCGTTCGTATGATCTCTTTTCTGTACTAAATTATACAAAGTCAAATTAAATTGGCTATCGAAACTCCGCAGACGTGGTGGGTATCGATAGGTACCTAAACAAGATGCAACAAATAAATAACGTGTGCAGTCGGGGGGTCTCAGTAAGGAACGAAGTATCTTATGCTATACTCGCACGCACACACATTTGTATATATAATAGAAAAAGACGGAGAGGGAGACAAAGTCGTATGGAGGGCGCATTTCTACCTGTTCATTCCTACCGCAAGCAGCGTTAAGGTACTTTGTTCCAAAAAGATTTGATGTTTTGTGTAAAAAAGTTATTACACTTCTAGCGGTCATATTCATATTCATTTATTTGCGTGCCTACCGCGGCTGATTATCATTCTCCTGCTCTTATCCCAATTTATTTAGATTCGGCGCAACATGTATTTTATTTCCATACTTCTCTATTAGTGGCACGAGTCGTCATCTCGGTAGTAACTCCCTTTCTAACCATATCATCATTCACACATTCCATCCATCGTTTCTTTTCGTTTCATCATGTTTGACGTCTACGGAGTTTCGCTAGCTAATTTAATTTGATCCTCTACAAACATGATAAGTTTCTGCGAAGTTTCGCTAACTAATTCAATTGGACCCTGTATTCATTATAATGGCACTTCACAGTTCTATTGTAAAATCACAAATTTTAAGATAATATAAAATGTCTGAGAATGGATAGTCTAACCTGCAATCCCAATGTGTAACGTCATAAAGATTTATATTTGTTCTGAAACATTGTATTAATACTTGTATTTGAGTAATATTATTTAGTATAGAAAAGAGACATTTTCTTTATTTGTACATAAAAATTTTCAGTTGTAAATGATCATAGTTATTAATTAAAAACGAATGCTAGTGTTCAATAATTGTCGAATATTGCCTATAGCAGAGCCACCATAATTTTTTCAATGTAATAGCTGTATAAATCTCTCTCACAGAGAGGAGGCCTGTGGCCCAGCCCGTGGGCCCAGCAGTGGGAACATTATTGGCTGATTCTGTTGTGTAGATGTACAAATGGTATAATCTGTGGTCTGTACTCTTTGTTAATAAGGGTCTATGTAAACCATACCTAGTGCTGTTTTAAGGTCAGCAGCGTAGGCCGGCGCGATTGACCCTTCGTATCCGGAACGTCGATCCACGCGAGACACAGTAGCTTTTTAATTGTTTCTGTAATTACGGCAGTCAATCGGTTAATAGTTGTCGTATGCATATACCCTAACTAAACCTGTCTTTCTTTAGCTCTTTTGGTCGTGTATTTGACTGTTTTATCTGGTTTCGGTACGAGATAGGCTCACTGCTCTTGTTGAAACAAAAATATAAACCAGTACAGTTTGTAGCGACTAGAGGGCGCGAGCACTTATTGATAAGTAAATAAATATGGTGAGGTGATAACAAGTTATTATATGGACTTAATATTATAACTATAATAAGATACATACCTGTATTTATACATTTTTGTAAACAAGAAACTATTAATATACAATAAGTACTTATGTATTGATGCAAGTCAATGTTTTAATGATGCTTTTGGTGTAATATTGTAATAATGGTCTTGTTGTTTCGTGATTTAGCTAATATTATGTAATCTGCTTTTAACTGCCTTTCTAAGTACCTGATAGCTGGATTTTCTGTCTCGATTAGAGCCCGTATTAAGAACAAGAAAAAGGGATAGTGCTACCGGTCATGTATAGCTTCGTCTCTCTTTAGCACTGGAATGGTGATGGTATTTAAACAGTACATGGAAATTTATTACTGTCAATGCTTGTATAATAATTGCATTTATAAAGTCCTTCCAATTAGCTAATAATAGCTACCGAAATGTGTGCGTGGTGTGATTTTTGCACCATTAAGTTCCGATTCACACAGCGCGCAAACGCACTGCCAGACACAAACATGTTTGTCTCTTCTGGCCTACATAATGATTATGCACCTACCTACATATGAATGTAACTGTAACCTTTACATTGTTTACACATATAAAACAGTAACAACTTAATAATGTGATTAATAATAAAGTTTTTTTAAGTTATACATTAGTTTTACTTTTTTATTTTACAACCGTCTACCGCTATTGCCTAAAGCCCCGGTCTCGAAGCCAGCGGGCACTCGGGCAGATCGTGCGCTGCTAGAGCGCTCATCTTTTTGATACAACATTTTGAAAAGTTGGTCGTTAAAAAGCAAAAAATAATATGCACAACACTACGTCAATGCAGACGCGCGGGCACCACTAGACTAGTGCGCATCGCTCGTACGCCGCTCCCCGCTCCGCTGCCTTCGAGGCCAGTTCCTTAAAAATCTATCCATTGAAACGCGCCGCTTCCCGCGCCGCCGGCGCCGCCCCGCGCCCGCTGACATCGTGTCCGTAGCCTTACAGGTTTTCACGGCTAGCGACCCGATTGTAATGTTTGACAAGGAGGTTAAAGTTAGATGGAGGAACGACACAGGGCTGTAATGGGATAGTACAAACCTAAACTATTTATTCTAGAAATCTATAAAACGGTTTAAGTAGGCTTTGATCGATCTAGTCTGTAAAAATCTCACCTTACATTAGGCTAGCATTAGGTGGAATGACAGCTCAGAGTTGTCAGGTCCTGCCTTGCACTCTTGCACAGTTAGGTTATACGGAGCCCCCTTTACAGTCTTCCCGGGGATGTGCCGTAACAGGCGTTGTACATAGGGGGTTTCGGGATCAGTCCAGGGGAGAAACAGAACAAGCACCACTTCAGTAAAGAAAAAGCCGTCATCTACTCTACTAAACCGAGGAACTATTAAGGCTTCTACACATTATGCCGGCGGGCATGCCGGCCGTCAACAAGCCCGGCGGCATTCCCGAAGGGTATTTTTGAGCCGATGGGTTTGTGAGCTGCACAACTGAAATGATGCTCTGCGGCCACCTGATTATGCCGTTGCCAGCTATGCCGTAGGCATACCCGCGCGGCACAAACCCGCCGGCATTGTGTGCCTTGAGATTCATAACTCCCCCACCACCACCTCACCTAACTTGCTACGAGACGCGGCATCTATAAAAACATTATTTCAAATAGTCCGGTAACCGTCAATTTGTCTCGTAAGTAAAGTTTGAATCCAGTCTTGGATGAGTACCTACTTTTTGCAAAATCTTGTTTATATCTATTTTCCTTAGGTCCCGTTAAGATAAGTAGACGGCGTTTTGAATCTGTAGGTATGCTTCGAAATGGCACAAGAGTCTCTTCTCCAGTAGATATTATTATTATACTCTTGGGATCAGTCCTTTGAGATTTTATGGTGTCCCCTTTCACGTGCAGGTGGTGACCACCCATGTTTATCATTAGCACCTTACTCCAGTGCATAAAATTTACCAAAATTGTCATTATTCGTGTATAAGAAATGAGGTTTTCGTACAAAACCTATCACGTTCGCTTCGTCAACCGAACCCGGAGACTCGTGTATGTTACGAGTGCCGCCAGCAGCGCCAGGAGCAGCACCAGGAGACTCGGTCAGGAAGTGGGTATCAGAGGCCAGAAACCGCAGTAAGTGGTTAAAGAAAAGTCAGTGATAAATGTAGTGGGTCGTATAGAACATTTTTAGGGTTCCGTAGTCAACTAGGAACCCTTAAAGTTTCGCCAAGTCTGTCTGTCCGTCCGTCCTCGCTTAATCTCTGTGACCGTTAGCACTAGAAAGCTGAAATTTGGTACCAATATGTATATCAATCACGCCGACAAAGTGGTAAAATAAAAATTGGAAAAAAAAAATTATTAGGGTAGCCCCCCTATATGTAAAGTGGGAAGTGATTTTTTTTTTAATTTCAACCCTAACGTGTGATATATTGTTGGAAAGGTATTTAAAAATGAATAGGGGTTTACTAAAATCATTTTTGGATAATGTCAATAATTTCGGAAATAATCGCTCCAAAAGTAAAAAACAATGTCCCCCCCCCTCTAACTTTTGAACCATACGTTTAGAAAATATGAAAAAAATCTGAAAAGTAGAACTTTATAAGGATTTTCTAGGAAAATCATTTTGAACTTGATGGAAACAACAGTTTTTCTACAAAAAAGACAAAAAGTTGTACAAAATAATTTCTGGACTAAATTTGTAGTATAATCGTATGTGCAAGCATTTTTTTTAACTTCGTTTGCATATTTTATTATCCTGAACGTATCTTTTTTCAAACAAACAAGAATTATTAAAATCGGTTCTCGCAATCCAAAATTACCACCGAAAACTTCTGGCACGTCTATGTATTAATTAGTAACCTAATTCCCCGAGAGATGGCGCTGTAGGTACTTATTACATTGGGTCGGGTATTATTAAATTTCGGGAATTGTTCGGTTGGTCTCTCCTTGGCATTGGCGGTATCTTATAACTACATAAAACTTCTATCAGGAACATGCTAAGGCAATTTAGAACAAAACTATAATTCATTTTTTAACGCTATCAAAATGTTAAGGTAAAAACCAGTTCATAAATGGTTCGATAGATGGCGTTGCGTAATGACGTAATTTTTTTAAAAGTCGATGTTAAGATTTTCCGTGCTTTCATGACCTACCGTGGTAAAGAAATAATAGTCGTCGAGGTTTGATTAAATTAGATTGTGGGTAAAATTAACTTCTTTTGCGGATATGTCATTATGTTCTTTGTGGGCCCGATTTTAGTGTTCCGTAATTATTAGAGTTCCGTAACAAATAGCCTTTTTTAAGTTGGGTTACCACTATGTTCGCGCTCCAGCAGCGCTCCGCGCTACGGACGGGAAACTACGGAACCCTACACTGAGCGTGGCCCGACACGCTCTTGGCCGGTTTTTTATGAGATTGTATCGAACAGAAATTAGTGACAATTCGTTTTAAGGACACAGAAAATATGGAGGCAGATATTTTAACGAAGGCGCTGCCACAACCAAGGTTGATGATGGGAATAGGAGTCACTCAGACCGAAAGGTCATCTTCGTGAGGGGCACAGACTACAATATGGTGCAGGGTAAGTGAGGGGCAGTGTTATGGATAAATTTTTACAATACGATATGTTATCAACATATTGTAAGTCCATGGTTGTCAACAACAAAACAACAAATATACTTAACAAATTTAAATCCTCATTGATTTCAATGACGATTTAAATTTGTTATTTTTATTAATTACCCATATTAACAAATAAAAACTCCAGTCAATGATATACTGTCAATCAAAAAGATGTCAAATAAATTAAATATATTCTTTCAATAAAATATACTAAGGTCATCAATTGAAAACAGGAGGCCTACCATGATCTATTTAAAAACGATTCAAAAGCAAGACATTTCAGTTTAGGTTCTTAAACTGCATCGTTCACAGTCGTACCATGATGTCCAATACACTCAGCGGCATTTGGATCGTTGAAAGTGAATGAGCGTTAAGAGCTCGTGGTAGGTATCCAGATGGCACGGCCTAAATTGAATCGTTAAACTGACGTCATGGTACGAATTAGCAGAACAGTTCAGTTTAGGTCCTAAAGTGGATCGCGTTAAGAGGTCGTGGTAGGTATGCAGATGCTCAAAATTTTCTCACAACCTTACAGTACATCTTCATCAGGATAGTCGGGGTTAATAGCATCGCTATCCCAGTCAAAGTCGATGCCGGTCACCTCTGTGAACCAGTCGTGGTAGTGGCCGGGACGGACGTAACCTGAGGAACGAGGTTTAGAGACAATGAGTTTGATGTTTGTAATGGCAGTAATCAGTGTTTTCTAGGGCAGTCATTGGTACTTAGTTATAATACCTTTTCGTTTCTTATAAACAAGCTACAGCTCGATTCAAACTTTATGACGTTTCTGAAGTGCTATTCGCTACGCAGTATCTCACCCCCCCCCCCCCCCCCCCGCGGACACGTGAATTTGTTACTGCGCAGCGACTCGCCTCATGTTCCGAGCCGCCATTAAGTTTGAATTATAATGAAATTTCCTGTAGGTACCTAGGTAGTACATAAGCCAACCAGGACTTTGGGGAATAGGATGTACTAAACCAGCACATTATAGGCATGTGCATAATTCAATACATTTTGGAACTCCTGTGCTTTTTCACCCTAATTAATCTGCTAGAATAGAGTTGCTGGCTCAAATGGAACCGTTTTATAACCAGCAACTTTCAAGGGACCAAATGGAATTATAATTTTCAAGGCTGACCTCAACAAAAGAAGAATGTAGGTACATGTAAGCTTAGATCTTTGATAGACAAGCAAGTAACGATCTCGCTTCTAACTTTGCTGATTGGCTTATTCTTCATCCACGTAAACTAACTTACCTTAAAACTCAAGAGTTTTAGGATAAGTTTCGTGCTGATATGATAGAAGCTAGATGTATGTTAACATTGCTCACCAGTAGGCCAGGGGCTGTTGCATCCAGCGCTAGATCCGAAGCTCACAATACCGATCTGGGTGGGTGTACCGTCACCGTCTAAGAAGGTCAATGGACCACCGCTGTCACCCTGAATGATAAAATAGAAAATCAAGTTTTAAAATAATATACAGATGAAGGGGTAGAGACTCTCTTGGGGTTTGGCAATAATTGGAACTATGTTATGAAATTGTTTCAATTTAACAAAAGTTTACCAACAACATTACTGTTAATTCCATTCAAGCGCCAAAAAATCCTCGTAGCACTTCAAGTCCGTTCCCATTTATTTTACCTCTGATAGCAGCAACCTAACAGCAACCTTATTTTAACGAGCATAAAGATCACAATGATTTTGACAGACTTGTGAGTGGCACCAAACCAACAGCAACCTTATAGAATGAGAATAAAGATCATTCTGATTTGGACAGCGAAAAATCAAAGGTGCAAAAACTGAACAGACAGTACATCACTTGGGCGTTCGTAATTGTGACACGATGAGTTGTAGAACAAAACTGTCACACAGATGAGATGACGCTCGCGCTCTTCGAAGTAAGTTTCGCAGAACGGTCGCAGGCTCGCATAATATTTCTGTACCTAATACTAAACTGTGGTCAGAATCAGTGGCGGACTAAATCTGTCGTAGAACCAGGGCGGCAAAACAAAATGAGAACCCCCTCCGCCCCTGGATGTCAAAGAGAGCGAACAGTTTTTTTTTAGGATGGGATGGTATATCATCAAATGACCCCCCCTCCCGCTCTGGGTGGAGCGGAAGGGAGTGTCAGACTCTTACTGACTAAAACCCATCCGTGTTCCTTCCTTAGCCCTTTATGTTCCGGGGTAGCGGTAACCCTTTCGGACAATCCCGCTGCCCCGAGATAATACCATCCGACGTTTATATTTTGCGTACATGGGGGCCACCAATAAAAATTGCCTTTCTCGTACTGTTCGTAGGTCTGTACATTTTGGCCTAGTTTGGGATTTTATTAAAAAGTAACGAAATTTGGAGCCGGAGTGGACCGGCCTTGATGCCGCCCCCAATATTTAGTTCTTAATGTATACCTGGCAAGAGGACTGTGACGGGTCGTCGTAGAATCCTGCGCAGATGGTCTCGTCACTGATAACCTGGCTGGTGGGGTACCAGGTCAAGCATTCCTCGTTGGACACTCCTAGCTGCCTTGTCCACAGGAGGATCTCGGAGGCTTCACCACCTGGGGAATTTAGTACAATATTACAGGACGATAACAAGGACTACCACCATCATCACTCCTTCGGACGAGTGACAAACAACTTTTTCAACAATGTTTTGGTCTGTGCGAGAAATATTATAGACATTTTTTCAGTAGGTTTTAAGAAAACCCTTAGATTATATTTTTGCGTGTTCGCGTCAAACTTTATGGTGGCTCGAACATGAAGTGAGTCGCTGCGCAGTAACAAATCCATTCGTCAGCGGGGGTGAAGTGAGGGGTGGGGTGCTGCGCAACGATTTGTTACTGCGCACGGGCTGTATGTTAAGGGCCTATACCTACTACCTCAAATTGCTTAGCATGACTGCATGATCCTCCGTTATGTCGAAAATACTGCAGCATTAACTTTTAAATAAATATATGGTAAAGTTGAGGATTAATGTAAGGTACTATGTGTGACGAAAACACGATTCCATAAAATTTTCTCGATAGAAAAAAAATCCAAAGTTACCTCGAAACTGAACAATAAACCGCTGGTATTAAAAAAATACTTCAAATTTGATCAGGAAACTTTGTATAATAACTAAACTACGAGTAACTATAAAGCAGCGACTATGTGTTTTTTTTTTTTTATTACAATTATTTTCGCCGTAAAAAGCAAAAACCTAAACTATTGGCGCTGCCTGCCGCCCAGCACCGCACTCTGTTTCGCTCACACTTAGTCCGCGAGCAGTATCGTGCGAGCGAGACAAAGAGTGAATTTTAGCTGAGGTAGTATGGGCTCTTAAGGGGGGCCACAAAGACAGAAAAAAATCAAGTTTCACCCGCGCCTCCTTGCCTACCCCTCTCATCAAACACGACAAAAACAAAACACAATTCCTTCCCGCCAGCAGAAACTTTTCGCCCGGCCAAGTAAGCCAGAGATTAAAACAGAAGAAGAACTAGCAGGGGATCGAGGGGAGAGGGGGGGGGGGGCTCAGGGAATCAGACCGGTATAAATCATATATTTGTGTTTGAATTTCAATCTTCTGTAATAAGTATACGCAAAATAATCAGATGAAACGGCTCTATTCAATGTACCTAAGTGTGATAGCAGGCTGTGCAAGTAGATATCTTGATAAGGCAATATTACTGTATGTCCCTGAATCTGTTCCGATGCTGGTACAGATTCACGGACATACAAGTAATACAGCCTATAAGGGGCCCGTGGCTAAATAAGAACAGCCGCACAGGTCGATCGATCAGGTTAAGCTACGCTTGCCGCGGTTGGTCTGTGGATGGGTGACCATATTTACATACCGTGTCCAATCCGTGCCTCGGAAAGCACGTTAAGCCGTTGGTCCCGGCTGTCATTCGTGGATCTTTGACAGTCGTTACGGGTAGTCAGCAGCTCGAAAGTCTGACAATCAGTCTTACCAAGGGATATCGTATTACCCAGTAACTAGGTTGTGGAGGTCAGATAGGCAGTCGCTCCATATAAAATACTGGTATTCAGTTGCATCCGGTTAGACTGGAAGCCGACCCCAACATAGTTGGGAAAAGGCTAGGCAGATGATGACAAGTAATACAGCCTATCTATGAATTTCCATTTCCGGATTGAAGGACTAACTTTACTATACAGTAAAAAAATAATTTCTTAAATTGGAGAGCAAACCGAGTTGAATGCCTATACATTTTCGATTCCGAATAAAATTACAAATGAATTTTCGGACATTTTCCTGTACCTATTTATGCTGTGAGACCTTGCTTCTTGCCAATTTTCATTATTCTAGGTCAACGGGAATAATTAAAACCTATAAGGTGCACCCAAGGATTTAAATTTCAAAACACGCGACATGACGGGCAATTTATGACAGCTTCTAAGTCAGCGTCTTAGACGCTTGATATTTCTACAGCTCCAAGAAACCGTAGATCTAAGTATTTGATATCAATTTCAACTTGATACGTATTCTTGAGAAAAAGGGACAGACGGATGGACAACGAAGTTATCCTGTATCTAAGGATTTCGATTTTTCCTTTTGAGGTACGGAACGATAAAAAGCAAAAACATCCATATTATCCACATTCCATCAGAGTATTATATTACATAGGTACTCCTAATCATAAATCATGATGAAAACAAACTCAACAAATTTGTTTTTTTAACGATATAAAGGCCAATATAATCGCATCGCTTATCTTACGATTTTTTACTTTGAGCTATTTTAATCAAGTCTTTTTAGAATGACGACGTTATAATGGTCATATTAAGGATAAAGATGATTGAAAATATCTATCAAAAATCTTAGAAAATTTGTTGCGCAGTGATGAGCAACCCTATTTAATTTTCTCGTAATGTTTCTCAAATTACAATATTTAAACGAAATATGATCATTGTTCATTCCCTTTATTTTCAATGCAATTCTTTAGTAAGTAAAAACATCTGTTTATTTTGCATATACTTACTATACGCTAAGTTTGAATTCAGAATCTAAGAATCATGTCTTAGTATTTTTTTGGAACTAGAAACTCAATGTTGACGTGACAAAGTTCAAATTCCAATGTAACCAAATTTTGTTTAGGACCTACAAGTTGGACGTCACCACAACTTGATGAAAAACAGTGATGACCAAGAAAAAAATTATATTTGTATTTCGTGGATTTTTCTTTGCAGGATCGTGCAGTCAATAAATTAGCAACAGTGATACCCAAGTAAAAAATAATATTCGTATGGTGGATTTTGCACTGTATTATGCAACGTCAAACGGCATGTGTCATAAAAGCCTTTCCTGCGCGAAGTGCGAGTAGGAAAAAATCCCCGCCGAAAACATTTATGGAAAACGAGGCCAAGTTCGGTACAAAAGAAGTACATGTTTCACATGCTTGTCGGATATACCGATAATCTATGTTCCAAAGTCTAAAGTTCATTAGGTTCCTCTTTTGTAACTGTTGAAACTTTAGCTTTAAAAACTTGCCAATTTATAATATGAACTTTAGACTTTCTCTTAACTCTATAGAACTTAGCACCCATTTAGAGCTTAACTCTTTTATCGGCGAAGCCGACAATCCCTAACATGTTGATCCGTCACAACCTTTACTCATCCTTACCATAAAAAGAAGGCTAGTCATGAGAACACTAGATATCTGTATGAAATATTTCATGTGCACACCGTTTCGTACTTTTGTCCACAACAAACTCATTACGTATTTAATTTCCACTTTTCTCGAGAACGAAAACGTAAATTACGAGGATAATTACTTGTGACACTACAGTGATAAGTTCTTACGAAAACGTGCTTTAACGTGTATTCAACAAGGTGGTAGACATTTCGAGGCATTGCTGTGACAAACAATAAACGATTGTAAATAGGTAGATTGATTTATTGAAATAATTATTGTAAATATGGTGATTCAAATGTTTTAAACTCGCCAAGTTTTGTTTACCACCACCGGCTTTTTGATTTTTCTTTCAACTAGCCTTCGCTTATTTTTAAGCGTGTTAGGTTTACATGCAGCCAGTCCAAAGCCTGGAAAAAGTGTGATGGAATCACTTTTCTATTCCAAACATACGCATAATTTAATAACAGAAGGAGGGGTCAACGAACGTTTGACAGCGGCGCCGCAATAGATCTAGGAATCTGTAAGAAGTAGCGCCACAACAACATTTACAAATATCTTTTACAATCATTTATGAAAATAAATAATTATACGTCATATCAATTTATTAATATAAAAATCGTTTGGGGTGTCCGAGGTTTAGGGTTATTTCATTAACACATTGTATATGTTTGAAGAGGTTTGAAGTTCCCGCAACGTGCGACGGAAGATGATTTCTTCCACGAACTAAGAACGTCGTAAGTGCTATAAGCTTATCGTCGTAATAAAACCACAAATAAAAGTAATAAAAAAAATGCTTCCACAATCTAAGTCGCTTTATATTAATAAATTAATCATCAAATTTTCATTCTAGTAGTCATAAGCATATTAAGTACAAATCGAAAAGTCGTGAAAATTGGAGGTAACTTCGTGATGTTTTTTATTAGAGAAAATTTTACTATTTTGTGTTTCTGTTGCCACAATAAGTTTGGAAATATCATGTAGTTATTCGTGTTATTTTTATTTTATACCTAAGTCTCATCAATTTCATGAAAAATCATATTGAAGTTAGGCTATGCTCTCTGTAGAGTTATACTTTATAATACTGACCGTTCCAGAGATCGTCGGTACGTCCGAAGCCGCTGACGATCATCGCGATATCAGCGAAGTCGATGTTCTTCTGAGCTCTGCTCATGAGACGGATTGGCTGCACGTTGTCTGTGATAAAGAAAACGAAGATAAGTCTTGAGTACATAGGTACATCTATAGGCCCTTGCTGTGATCCGTATCAAAATTGTTCGAACAGTGCGCATTTTCTTGAGGTTCTTTAGCAGTCACTTGCACCCAGAGAATGATAGAAAAATTATTAAAATTTTAGACAAATGCTTTAGAGAATATTGCTGTAGGTGGTTAACAAATAAAGTTGCTTGTAGGTTGTTGGGTTGGGTTAGCAACTGACTAATTTGATGCAACTAGGATTCTAAGGCCCTGTTTCACAGTTAGGTCAGGTGTAGTAAAAAGTTATTGCCAGATAATGTCCCCGGCATTATTCTGGAGATGGTGAAGGGCACAAGACAGTAGGTCTTAAACCTTGAGATGATTTTAATTCTGTAAATACATAATATTTTTCTATGGACGCGAATCACATTATTCGGAGGTTTTTATCAATAATAGGTTTGAATCTCTGACCTCTAAGGTCAGTGGTTTTCAGAGTACAAAATGAGTAGTTACAAGAGAAATGTTATTCTCACTAACCGGAGTATTCGATTTCGTCATCAAGCCCGATGAGGGCAAGGTCAGCAGTCTGGACTCCAGCCCTGATCTCATCGTATTCGGGATGGATGTACTTGTTGGAGGACTCCACGATGATCTCAGGTTGGGTCAGATTGGTCACGCCGAAGCGGAGGACGAACGTGATACGGCTGTCAGGAAAAAATGCAGGAATATTCTTTTAGTTAAGGTTGTATGCACAACAGTCAGTGTACTGAGGAAAGACTTGTCGACAATGTGAACAAATGGCTATGCTTTTTTAATACGCTTTTATTAGCTTCATTTGTAACTAACTAACAATGTAGCAAAATCTTAGAAGTCAAAAGTAGTTTGACTATCCGGAACAGAATTCCTCATGGTCAAATCAGTTTGACAACGAGGATGGAACGACTTTAACCTTCTTCTACTTGTCGTATCAAAAAAAAAAACTTTGTAACTATACAGGCTGAATTTTTCAAGTGGGCGTGGTTGGCCAAATCCGAAACTGAGGAATAGCGAAAAGAAAAGTACTCAAAGTACAAAACTAAAACTGTATCATTGGATTTTTGAAAAAACTATATTTCTAGCCAGGAATAGAACCTGTTGATTTTGAAAAATAATAACACTGTATTATTACACCATTCGATGGTGTCGCTATCGCTAATAAGGATCGAATTCTGGGAAGTAATGACATTACGGCAAACCTAAAGGAAAATGTTGGATTTACAATTTTTGTTTCGTAATTCTGTATCAATGTGTAATAAATACGTTTTAGTTTTAGTGTATCTAGAATTCGAAACTATCTAGGTATCTCAGTTGCCTTGCCTACAGCCAATTTCACGAATTTCGGAGTTAGGAAATATTTATAAAAGATTTTTTTTTTTCAAAACCTAATTTTAGTACTTACTTAGCCACACAGTGGGCGGCGGTGAGCACCCACTTGTTGTCGATGAGCGAGCCTCCGCAGGAACTGACGGCACCAGCGGAGTTCACCATACGCACACTAAGCTGGTACGGGATCTGGCCTTCCTCTGCAGGCCAGCCAGCTACGATCCTCGATGCTTGGAAGTCAGCTAAGGGATACAAAAAAGTTAATTTTCGATTTCGTAGCAGCGTAGCGCTACGCCGTAGCAGGTGGACCACGGTTGCCGTTTTGTTTCCCGTATAGTATAGCACAGAGCGCTACCGCATGGCTACGGCGTAGCTGTTTTAAATACAAATTCCGAAGAAAGTTTTACTTGTATCTTAAATCTCTTTGTATTTTTCCAACATCGTCAGTAATTTAGCGTAATATTTTCATTGTAACAAAATTCGTCAGCTCAAAAGCAAAAATAACAGAATGAAAATGAAACAATGTGTAGGGTGTTGTTTGCGCAGTTGGTCAAGTGCTGTTAATCTATACCTACTTATAATAAATCTGTAGAAGTAAAAATTCTGTACATTGAAAATATCAAAAAAATAAATGTTACTAGACCGACACCGAACCCAAAAATGTGATTAAAAATTTTTTTGTCTGTCTGTCTGTCTGTTTATTCAGGCATCACGCAAAACGTACCGGTCCGATTACGATGAAACTTGGTATAATTATTCATTAATATCCTGGGCACCACACTGGGTACTTTTTATCCCGGAAAAGTATATACAATAAAAAACAAACTTAATTTTGCGGTTCGATCCCTAGACCCGATGGCTGTACCAACCGCAAATAATAAGTTTGTCGTAGTACACGACGAAGATAATAATAATAGGCGAGCGTTCATTCATATTAGCATTCTATAAATTGTATGTTTTAACCTCAGTGGTTTTAACTGCTACTTGCAATTCCAAAACGTGCTTTTCAGTGCGACCTTTTTATTCCTTTTAGTTTTTACTAAGTACAGTTTAAGGTAGAGTTATTTAGGTTTATTTTTATAAGTCGTAGGTATAGATTTTAATTTTAAAGTATGGGTAGTATATTTGATAGTGTATGTAGTGACCGTAGGTTATTTTATAAAACTGTTAGGTAGGATTAGTCATTCGTATAGATATTAGTTTTTAGGGATTTTGCTTATTTATTGAGTTTAGATTAGTCATCAGAAATAGGTTTATTTAGGTATTTTATTTTCTGTTATTGAGTTTTTTTTTATTAGGTAGGTACTTAGGTTTACTTTTATAATCTAATATAACATTCAAAGTCCTGTGATCTTGTCTGACTGATTATATCAATGCACAACCTAAACCGCTGGTCATAGAGACATTAAATTTGGAGAGTGTGTTCTTTGTGAAGTGTATATAGGTATCGACTTAGAAAAGGTTTTTCGAAATTCCACTCCTAAGAGGGTGAATGGGGGGAGGGGGAAATTTCACGCGGACGAAATCGCGGGCAGAAGCTAGTATATAATAATAATCCCGTGCCGGAAAAGTTTACTTTGCCGGAACGGGTCTAAGGTGAGGAGCCAGACCAAGAGAGATACAGAAATCCGCAGGGCAGCATGTGGCGAGCTGTTGGGCAGTAGTGACCCCACGGACCCTATCTCCCGGGAGAAGTCTTGTACCTCACCTCTGGCTTGCCTTTATTGGCCGGCTGGAGTGAACAATGACGAGGAACAGAGCTCCCACCTCATTCTTGCCTTTATTGGCTGGCTTGAGTGGAGATTCGCAAGAGCAAACGTGCTCGGAGGAAGGAAGTATTCCAGTAAGATGCTGGTAGGGATCTTGACCATACTTCCGGGATTGTCCTGATAGCCGTGGAATACCTCTCCACTTCTCATAAGCATCTCAAGATATGTTGCCCCTTGTCGCTACGTCACTATGTGCTAGCGACCGTTTCCGGGGGCCCATTATTGAGTGTCACCCCCTGCTATTTTATCCGTGTATATATTAAACATTGATCAGGCAGGGGTCATAGTTCTTCCATAGTTCTTGGCAACCAGTCCACTTTAGCCACCCAAACCCATAGTCCAACTTTTTATTTTTCCATATGCTGCAATAGTCCTACACCAACCGGGGGTTGTCCTTGGGTGCACTTGCATAGTGCATAATACAGGGATAATCGTCGGTTGGTGTCACATTTCATTAAAATTTCCTAAGCCTCTGCGAGTTGGCTTCGGCCCCTCGTACGCCTTCCAAAGGACCGGGACTCAATGGTCCCGAGATATAAAAAGAAAATAAAAATAATAATAATGATTTTTATTTTAGACCAAGGAGTAACATAATATTAAAACAACTTATTATCTAGTGTTAGTACCGATCACCCTCCGCACAAACTGCTTTACAATGGGAGAGCCGAAACTCTCCCCTACAGTTCTCAGGATGCTGTTGCGACTGTCTCTCACTCTCCTCAGTAATGACGCTGTATTTTTGCGAATAATCGCAAAAAACAGCCATTTGATCACCGACATATATGATTACCGATGAAAATTACCTACCTATAGTTATAGACATTTAATAATATTATTATTATTCACTACTTTTTATCAATTTAATAATATTATTATTATTCACTTACCCAAGTCCTCGATAATGGCCGGCTCAGAATTGAGGAGACCTCCCTAAAATAAGGGAAATTCGCTTTTTAGTATTTCATATTTAAATTTCTAGTAAGTTAATATTAAATGAGACAGTCACCTAGCGATTAACTAGGAAGTCGTAGCCCCATTTTATAAAATATGTGCAAAGTCTATTCATCTTACATGTGTCATCGCTCTTTTTGCACGACTTTAAAAAAGAGGTTCTGTATTCGACCCATATGTATGTATACGTCCGCGATTTTCTCAAAAACTACTGAAGCAGTTCTGTTATTTTTTTGTAAGGTGTACCAAATGTATTAAAGTCTATGATGTTTTTAAGTTCTTACCTGCACAAAGCCCAAAACGAAGAAAAGTCCTAACAGGTATGCGGCCGCCATCTTGAACGAACGCCTTGCGAATGACTTGTACTGTACCTAATTACTATAATATAATGAATCTGTTTATAAATGATAATATCTTTCTCATTATCTAGGATTATGATATCAATAATTAATTAGGATTTTTATGGTAGGTACTGTTTGGTATTTCAGCCACATTCAGCATTGTTAGGGTTACCAAACTTTGTGTAGGATTGAGGAATGACTCGACTAGGTATATTCCCCTTTATTCATAAACGTTTCTTAAAGTTAAGTAGTAAGTAGTTTGGGGTTTATCCAAGTAGTTTCGGACTCGAACAAGGCTCATTGTTATTACGTAGTTTCTCTCGAGTTGAATTAAGACTTACAAAATAAGATTTTGGACAACTGACTGTAAATTGCGCTCCAGTAGTGGATTTATAAAAGTGTTTAGGAAATGAGTTTTGTATTGTATACAAGATCGCATGAAGGGCAGTAAGTTACAGTAACCGTATCCGATGTACCGACATCAGATACGGCTCGGATCAAGAAACAGCCTAGGTCCTATTCCAAAATGTCCACAAGCCATGGTGTCTCTACGCTGCGTCCTTCATTGTTATTATTTAATAATAAGCAAATAATCCCAGATTACAGCGTACATAACGCGTGCGCACAGTGCTATCAGCAGCTATCAGTATCTGCAATGAACACTGGTTTTACAAAACACACAAAAAAAAAAAGTATTTCTGTTATTAAAAGGGTATTTCGATAAATGCTATTGGATGGCTTGTGTTAGGAGACGTCGTGCTTGCACTTTTCATTATCTTATGCAATTGAAATAAACTAAATAATAAAAGGGTAACTTAAAATGAAACTGGAACTGGGCTGGACACATCTGCCGCATGTCAGACGAACAATGGGCCAAACTTACGACCCAATGGGTCCCTCTTAATGGCAAGCGACATCGTGGCAGGCCCAGACGGAGATGGCGGGATGAGCTGGACTTCTTCAACAAGAAGTGGTACTCAGCAGCTTTGAGCAGAAAGAAGTGGAGAGTAGGGAGGCCTTTGCCCTGCAGTGGGACATCACGGGCTAATAATAATAATAATAATAAAAAAAAAAAAAATATATATAATGGCAACACCAACGTCAACATATCAATTCGTAATAATTTTCAGATTAATAAAATTTTACACCAGTTTTATTGTAAAATTTTACCTGCATCCAAACTCCAAATACCCAATTTAATATAATATCAATAGAAAAGTACAATAAACCATGAATAAACCATAATATTCCAAACTTTTACTAAAAACTGCCGAATCGGAGGTGACATATGTCATGTCACCCCCGATAAAACGAAACAAATAATATGAAAAAAATAATATTATTTTCTCATACCTTGACATTGGCAAAATCATCGAATGTTACCGATGGAGCCAGAACCTCGAAAAAAATAGAATAGAATAGAAAATATGTTGACAAGATCAGCCGCAAGACGTGCACGCCTACCACCTCCGGACTCTTCGCTCAGCTCCGCCTCGCCGCCGCCGGTACCCAGCCCCACTGTGAACGCTGTGACGACACCGGCCGCGGCAGTTGCGTCGAGCTCGAGCGACGAGTATTTCTCTCCGCCCACGACGCCACCACCTGCTCGTCGACGGGGAGGACGCCGGCCGCCGGACGGCTTAGGACCTCGAGGCCCACCGGCCTCTGATAGGGTCCCAGCTCCCGGCGGAAGTGTGCAGCGCATGAGATGGACACGTCCCATCAATGAAAATGTCATGCGCTCATACTATGGGGCTACAGAGGGGGGAAACAATCTGACCGCGTACCGTGCTCGGATGCTCTCTCTTTTTCAGGTGCTTGAGCCGGCTGTCAACGTCTCGGCACAACGACTGTCGGATCAGGTGCGGGTTATCCAACGTAATCATATGTTGGATGACACTGTACTTGATCGCTTGCGAAGTGAAATGCGGAGTAGTCATGTCATCGCCCCCCAGTCGCAGACTGCTGCAATATTACAGCAGTCTAATACAAGACATGCAGACGAAGGGAGTAATGATAGGGCTACAAACGTAAGTACCCAGTACAATGAGGAATTGAGGAGTGCTTTGGAGGATGCGATTCAGGAATATCGCTTCATGTCGCCCGAACTTAGACCACGCTTACCTCGTTTGCCCATGCATAACAAAAATAGGGCGCTGGTGGCGGTCCTGGATTCGCAGTTGTCAAAATATTTTGATAACTGCGAAGACCTCACCGATACTCATTCGATTCTGTACTGCGCGGCTGTAGCGGCATGTCGTGTAGCTCACGTCAAATTTGCCAATGATTCTAGAACTACACGACCGAAACCAGCCGTACCCGCTTGGCAGTGCAGAATTGAACGCCGTATTGGTGGGGCCAGAACGCTCATCGGCAAACTAATCTGCTTCAGGGAGGGCAATACTCGCCCTAGAGTGATGCGCTTTGTGAGGCGGGCGTTCGCGGGGACTGATATCAGTCCTCAAGACTATATGTCTTGTGTCACAGAGCGCATCGACTTCCTGAAGCAGAAAGTGTATGCATGGGCGAACCGTATTCGTCGGTATAAGCGACGGGTAGAGCGATATACTCAGAATCGCACCTTCCAGAGTGATGAAAGGTGGGTTTATAGGGGTTGGGAACGACCGGACCAAGGTGTGGCTGAGACGTGCCTGCCGGATGATGATGCCATGTGTTCCTTCTGGCGCAGCATCTGGTCGGTGCCTGTCAGTCACACCGAAGATGATTGGGCTCGGGAAATTGAGCGAGCTTGCGATCCAATACCAGAAATGGGGGCTATCACTATCTGCCCCCAAGATGTAGCTCCAGGGCCGGATGGGCTGCATAACTTTTGGATCAAATGGTTCTCAAGGTCGCACGCTCGCTTGGCATCTCAGTTCCAGACTGCTTTAGAGTCTGGTTCGCTACCCCAGTTCCTAACGACAGGAATTACCCACCTGCTCCATAAATCAGGTAGCACTGCGGCACCCAAAAATTATAGGCCGATCACATGTTTACCGACGGTCTATAAAGTTCTTACATCCATTTTGAGAACTAAAATTAACAAACATATAGACACCAACTCCATCATGTCTGCATCTCAGAATGGATGTAGGAATGGGTCCCGCGATACTAAGGAGCTACTCCTCATTGATATGACCATTAGCCAACAGGTTCGTCGTTCCCGAAAGGATCTGTCGACATGTTGGATAGATTATAAGAAGGCCTATGACTCGGTACCACATACATGGCTCATGAGGGTGCTGGAGTTGTATAAAGGAGATACAACTCTGCGCACCTTCCTGATGTCGTGTATGGGGCAATGGAGGACAGTCCTTCGCTATCCAGGATGTCGAAATATTCAGAGGAATAGCGAACCGATAACGATCGAGCGAGGCATATTCCAGGGCGACAGTTTGAGCCCGCTTTGGTTCTGCTTAGCCTTGAATCCTCTAAGCACACTGCTGGAGGCTTCAGGTCTAGGCTATCGGCTGAGGAGAGGTGGTCAGGTTATATCGCACCTCCTCTATATGGATGACCCAAAACTCTTTGCCCCCAACAATTTACAACTAATGGAGCTACTGAAAGTAACTCAAACTTTCAGTAACGCCATTAGGATGGAATTTGGTGTGGACAAATGTGCGGTCATGCATGTAAAGCGAGGGGAGATTGTGGAATCCGTGGGAACTCAACTCTCGGATTCCACAAACCTTAGAGCCCTCTCCGCATCCGAAACCTATAAGTATTTGGGTATGTTGGAAGCGTTAGGGATCAATGGTACTGACATGAAGCAATCGTTGAAGGAGCGCTTCTTTGGCCGCCTGAAAAAAGTACTTAATAGTCTTCTATCAGGCGGAAACAAGGTGCGCGCCTTCAACGGTTGGGTCATGCCGGTTTTGATGTACTCTTTCGGCATACTCAAATGGACTCAGACCGAACTCGACGCCCTGGATAGGAAGGTCCGTACACTGCTGACTGAAAGTCGAATGCATCACCCACGGTCATCGGTAATGGGGCTGTATATCCCGCGAAAGTGTGGAGGTCGAGGCTTTTTAAACGCTAAGACTCTCCACAATCGCGAGATATGCAGTCTCAGGGAATATTTCCTAGAAACCGACGTGGGGATGCATCGGGATGTAGTCGCAGTGGACAATGGCCTCACCCCGCTCTCCTTGGCTAAAGAGAACTGGCGCAAACCAGCAGTGCTTGACACTAATGATCGCATGGAGGTATGGCAGAGTAAGGAGCTTCACGGACGCTTTTTCCGGGCCCTACATGGACCCGATGTAGATCTACTAGCGTCCGTAGCCTGGCTACGTTTCGGTGACCTCTTTGGAGAAACCGAAGGTTTTGTTTGTGCAATTATGGACGAAGTTATGATGACGAACAATTACCGGAGATTTATTGTTAAAGACGGCACGGTTGACATCTGTCGGGCATGTCACCGGCCGGGGGAATCAATTAGACATATCATCTCTGGGTGTTCTCGTCTAGCTAACGGAGAGTACTTGCATAGACACAACCTTGTAGCCAGGATAATCCATCAGCAGCTTGCTTTGAAATACAACCTTGTGGAATCGGAGGTGCCGTACTACAGGTACGTGCCCGACCCAGTTCTCGAAAATGGTAATATCACATTGTACTGGGATCGATCCATCATCACTGACAGGACTATTGTTGCCAATAAGCCTGATATAGTGGTGGTGGATCGATCAGAGCGGCGCGCAATGATTGTTGACATAACCGTCCCGCATGATGAGAACCTCGTGAAAGCCGAGAAAGATAAACAAATCAAGTATCTTGACTTGGCTCGCGAGGTTGTCGACATGTGGGATGTAGACTCAGCAATCATTGTGCCGATAGTCGTAACAGCGTAACTATACGCTCGCATATGCTCTTTGCCTTGAACGATGGACAATCAAATATTTTGTGATCAGCATTACAGCATGGACAGAGGTATGACGAGGATGATTGTGTTTGTGGTTGGTTACTACTACTAATGTATACATTTGCTTTAGTATGACGTGTGTGGTCCGGTTTCTTTGAATGGCCTTCTGGACGCTGTTTATCAGGATTAAGTTTAAAGGCGTTGTCTGACTTGCTGCGAATCAAGGACTCAAGCACAGTTGCACGATCGTTTAAAAATTTATAAAATTCCTTGAGTGTAGGGGTGTCTGTTGACAACGCGTTACGGTGTTCCTCCCATTTCACCAAGTTGTTATTGTCCAACTTGGAAGCGACTAAGTGAATGATAAGGGCATCCCAATGCTCAGTGGCTTGACCTAAGTTGGAGAGGGCACGTAAATTTTTTGTAACGTGGTCAACCAAGTAACGCAATGATTTCTCAGACTCCTTATTTACAGAATTCATGTTAAATAATGCGCTGAGATGATGACTTATCAGTAAACGTTTAGTGTCGTAACGTTCAAGCAATAGGTTCCAAGCTTCCCGATAATTATCAGCAGACACTTCTAGATTCGAAACGGTTCGTGCTGCTTCACCTTCTAAATATGAAATTAAATAATGAAACTTGTTTACTGAACTAATTCTACTATTTTCATGTATTAAGGATCGGAACGTGTCACGAAATTCCATCCATTGAAAGTATGATCCGTCGAATTTAGATACCTGTATCAAAGGTAGCCTGAAACCGATTTCATTATTATCAACAGCGCATGAGTTATATTGTGAGGATTGCTTGAGTCGTGGACGCCTTCATCCCTACCGTGCAATTGTAACAACTCTTGAGCTATTACAAAATTGCTAATGAATTCCTTCTCAATATTTTCTCGTTCTTCAAGTTCATCGTTTAACCCACTAGAATTAAAAATTTCAATTTGACTTTGTAAGTCATCGAACCTTGAAGATAAGGTGTCAAGTTTACTCAGTTTAAGTGTAAGTTCCGCCCTATTTGTTGTAGTAAAAGTGTCTAAGCGTAATATTTTTTCTAAATAATTTCTAAACTTTGTTACTTGGCCCTTGACGGAACTACGTCTAACATTTAATTCCGCCAAGTTCTTGGCATCATCACCTAAACCCATTATGATTGTTTATTTCAAACAAAATTCTCACGAAAAAGAAATTTGTAAGATTGAAATAAATTCAAGAAAAACTAACGTTAAAATAAACCAAACAAATAATAAAAGAATACGCTCACGCCCCTGGTTGGTGGTCTCTGCCGCACGGGAAGCCGAAGTCGCAGGTACCGGTCTGCGGACAGCCTAGGCTGCACAGACGTTGAGCGCTGCGGCAACGATGCTCAGCGATGCACGGGGAACTTGGGCAAATCTGAAATGTTCGGCGGAATAATCACTAAACGGAACTGAATAGGCACGGCATGCCTGTGGAAATGATTTCCTAAAAGAAATACCAAAAAACAAAAGTTTATGCCTAATTATTTTAGGTATGTAGGTACTTTGTGATATGAAATGTAGGTTGTAACGTAATTGAAAATCCGCTGGAAAATCCACCCAAAACGGTAAAAAATTGAAATATCCAGGCGTAGATATCCTTACGAATGGTCACTGATACTAAATAATAGTGAACTTATGGAAAGGTGTAGAAGAATATCATTTAAGAAAGTATGACGCAATACTGTAACCTTGACGAAAGTGAACCTATAAAAAATATGAAATTGCACAAGTGAAAAACCATACAAAAATTGGATAAGGACGTAGGCTAGGTACGTGGTTTGAACGGAAGTTTAGGAATTAAGGAAAGGCACTTAGCTGCAGAAATTCTGCTGCGCTGCGGTGTGACGCTGTATTTAGCATCAATGTCCGGCGGTGCTAAGTACTGCTTAAGTTCTTCCGATGTACGTGCTTCTCCGAAGGGCTGGATGCGGCGCGGTGCTAAGTATATTATAATGTACTCTGTGGTGCTAACCGACTGATAGCTGCGGTGCGGTGCTGGCCAACTCCAGCTAGGCCTTGGTACTCCGAATTTCCTTTCCGATTCTGTCCTGTCACGGTCGCCAATTATGTCTACGACGAGACACTGGGGCTTGATGCTCAATAAAACCACGAAAGAGTTTTACTTTAAACTGAATCTATTTTGGATAGCAGTAGAAAACATTACAGTTCGTTGATTCTATTTTTAAACAAATTAAATATAAAAATGAAAATAAATGTGCGGACCACGGAGTAAATACTAAGAGGTGATGGTCTAAGCAACTGTGCACTGTGATTACAACTAGGCCATGACGTCATCATGTAGGCGTGGCCTCCTTGTCAGTGGATTGTTGGCGTTCGTCCTGTGCACAACTTTGTAAAAGTACCCATTTTACAGCATATTCGCGCTAGAAGAAAAAAATAATGAAGTGTTGTGTTATCTTGTAAAACCTACTCGGATAGACGTTCTGAAGCTATGGATGGCATCACATTTCATTTGTAAGTAATTTTTATGCGTAATTTAAGAAAATTGTTCTAGAAAAATCTCTTAGCGTCGGCGTTTCCAAACATAATTCTACCCGACACTAGATGGCGACACTTGGTGTCATGGGAACTAAAAATATTTAGGTACGTAGAGCTCAGTACTAACATATTTTAATAATCATATGTACTGAAATTTGTTCGACATTCATTCTTATAAACTCTCTAATGGCCAAAATACTATTTTTGTAGTTTTTATATCATTTTGTAAACGGATCGCCATCTTTATTCAACTCTGAACAAAAAACAAAAAGACAGGGCCGTAATTAGAATCCAATTATTTTACCGAATGTCCCGCGGCTGTCTCATAAATGGAAAGTACTTAAAACGCTGAACATAAAAATATAATCTCCTTTAAATTAAATATATACCTACCTATCTCATCATCTGCCTAGCCTTTTCCCAACTATGTTGGGGTCGGCTTCCAGTCTAACCGGATGCAGCTGAATACCAGTATTTTACATGGTGCGACTGCCTATCTGACCTCCACAACCCAGTTACTGGGTAATACGATACCCCTTGGTAAGACTGGTTGTCAGACTTTCGGACTTCTGATAACCCGTAATGGCTGCCAAAGATCTACTAGTGACAGCTGGCACCAACGGCTTAACGTGCTTTCCGAGGCACGGAGGGGACACGGTATGTAAAGATGGTCACCCATCCACAGACCAACCGCGGCAAGCATAGCTTAACCTGATCGATCGACCTGTGCGGCTGTTATTATTTAGCCACGGGCCCCTCCATAATATACCATGTTCTGGACATATCGTTTTTATTTTTTTATTTTCCTATATTTTTTTTAGTATGGAAGTATCGATAACTTTCCGATTTAGTCAATCACTCGCGTTTATATAAAATAAATGGCTTTTGCACAGCACAACGATAGGAGATTGATGTTTTTGTGTGAATAAGTTGTATGGTGCATGGTAAATGCACGTTGTGTTTGATGAGTTAAGGTTTATAATTGATTGAGTAGAACGTTCTGATTTATGAATTGCAAGTGTGTGCGCGACTTTGTCTAAGCTTTTACTGAACTAACTGTGTAGTAGTGGCGCGGTGGTGGGGCCAACCTAGCGACATCGGGTTCTGATACATTTTCAACTACCTCTCTCTCTATCTATGTTTGACATTAATGGTTTCGGATGATAAATGATAAGTGATTTTATTTTTATAAGTAAGTTTTCACAAAGAGTTTTACACGTCAATCATATTTTTTAGAACTAGATGAGGTCAGAGTTTCTTATCTGACTACTCTGAGAAGAAAGGCAGAAACAAATTCAGAGGTCACAGTCTCTTTTAAAGTTCAGACATAATCTTGGTCAGGTTATATGAAAACCATGTGTGTCTGAGATGGTCTTTTGAGGAAAGAACCACACAGATTGAGAGGACCTGTCCAGTCAGTGCACGCATATTGTCAGAAATCGTACAGCTCAACTCAAAACTTAAGGAGCTCAACGATGAATTGTTACGTAAACGGGAGAAGGTGTTTTTTCTTTTCTAAAAAGCCTAGCTTTGTAGAACATCTTGTTAACTCTTTTTAACAAGATAAGTAATTTAAAAATAAGAGAAAGTCTAATAATCATCGTCATTCATCAAAAACCTTTTTATTCAAACATTTTTTTTTCATAGTAATAACACTTTCAATAAAAAAATTAGGTACGAAAATTCTGAGTACGACCCTGTTGCATCCTGCACTTAGTGACATCTAGTGTGAGATAGTTACGTAACTACAAAATAAAATTGTCAGAACGAATACAAGTTTTACTATTGACCGGTAGATGGAAAATAAAGAAGTGGGCGGGATCTAGCACCCCCTTACCCCGCAAAATGTCACGCGTTGTTTCCTAAGGAAATCTAATTACAACATCTCTTTGTATTTACTCCGTGGTGCGGACCGATGTTCCCTTGATGGAGAATTCCTTTTGATCTATATTTTTTGAAAAGTCAGGTAGAAATTTTTATACATCCTATTTATTTTCTGCGTGTACTACCGTCACTTTTATGCACCTGATGAAAAACATTTAGCAATGCTTGACGACACAAGTCGCTAAAGCATCAGGCGCAAACAAGTACTATTTGCTGTACTCTGGACGCTCTTAACACGTACGTCTTTTTTATTTTATTACATCGTTCTCACATATAATTATAAATTCAACATTAATGATGTAACTAATATTTTTGTAAAAATATAATTTAAAAGAGTGTCCATGCAGTTTCTTGCCCGTTCTTCTCCATAGGTAGATACCTACGCTTTGGAATGGGCAACTAGCTTCATATTTTCTGACTGACCGACTTTTTGACAATTCAAAAGTGCCTGTAAATGGTTTAATTAAAATAAATGCTTTGAGTTTGAGTTTGCTGGGTTCGATTCCTGGGTTGGGTAAATGGGTTTTTCCATCAGAAATTTCTCAGAAGCTGCCTGGAGTACGGATTTATGCCCGGTTGGCGATTGGATTGGCGGTTGGTTTAATGCTGGCAAATTGGTCGTATGTAGAACGGAGACCACGCAGGGTGAGGTGAGCGAGCGAAGCGATCTCGAAAATTTGAACAACCCCCATCTGTTTGGTTAAGTTTTGTTTCATATTTTCAAGCAGAAATAGGAGTTACATTGTCGACTTAAGCAGGCAAGTCCAAGCAACTATCAGAATACGAAATGCAAGAGCGAGCGAAGCGAGCTCGAAAATTTTGCACACTCTCGGATAGGTTCGATTTTTTTTCGATCATTCTAAAAGGACTAGGAATTACTTGTTTTGTCGATTTATGACAATGAAAAACTGAACAATCAACAGAATGTAGATTGCAACAGCGAGCGTAGCGATCCTGAAAATTTTAGCACCCCACCTTGAATAGTTTCTGTTTTCTTTTAACCATCATACAAAAAGAGAACCTAATTTATCGAATTAAGACTTTTTAGTCTAAACTGCTGTAAATCGAATTTAAGCTTTTGCTTAAACTCGATTTACAGCAGTTTAAGTTTTGGAATCTGGCCCTTTCGAACCTTACCTACGAGTTGGGTGCCCAATATCCCGAGTTTGCTTCGCTCGCTCTTGCATATCCTAGATTCTATATTTTATAACAGGCTTTTTAAAGAAAAACTTTTTTAGGCGCGTCAAAAAACTGACTGTCATTTCATAGTTTTAAGCTCCTGTTTTAAGTTTTTACTTCAGTCGGCAGTCCCCATGTCTGCTTACTTATGTTCTTAATGTTTTTGAATATGCCCATCGGGGTTTTCGTGGCTCAAGTCAGTTAAGTTAGTAAGGCAAGTAAATCTTTCAGACTCCCGACAGCTTGAATGATTTGCCCCCCCCCCCCCCCCACCCGGGTTGGGTCAACCCCCACGACCCCCCTTCTGACCGCGCCTGACCTAATTACATATAAATATAAGGACAAATAAATAATATACGAAAGTGTGTTGTTTGTGTGTGTTGTGGTGTTTTTGTTGAAAACAATACCTATTTACGAGTACTTGGTTGTGTTTATCCTAATAAGTAAATGGATAAATACCTGCTGTTATCTGTTGTATACTCTTAGGGAACATACGACAAATTAAATATGTATTTCTTCATATTAGTCTACGAACATTTGCGTTTGAACATAGACCTTTATGACGTCGTTCGTTCCTTAGAATTTTCCCTTCTTTCGTGGGGAAATCTTCATGGAATTTTTCGGTAGAGAACGGAGACCTCTTTGTCGGAATCCTACTTAGAACATCGTGGTGTTCCTCTTACTACCATGAGCCGGGACTTCTGTAGTGGTGGATTCACTAGACATGCTCCGAACCCCCGTTTTACCCAAAGGAAGATTTGATATGATCAAATCCACAACGCATGGCCATACCTAAACAGACAGCCAACGTACCCTGGGCCTCTACAAACTTTCTCTCCGAGTATTTAAACAGATCTACCTATAAATCTATAGATTGTATTCTGTAGATTTTCAAGAACTAAGAATAATTTGAATCTTTACATTCAAAAACTCATTTGGCGCCAGTTTGGCGCTCGAATGATGTTGACAAGTCAGTGTTTTGTGCATTTGTTTTGTAATAATAATAATAATAACTTTATCGACATAAAATATTACAACCGTACATGTGAAGCCCATGACTCCCGTGCTAGGTGAACCTGTGTTACAGGAATCAGTGTTCTCCGCCTTACATCATAACACATTTCAATTTTATGTAATAAAATACAAATAAAAAGTTGCACTATTAGGTATTGAAACAGTAAAACTAAACAATAAAAGAAACAAAGCGGGCGCGTGATTGCGCGTGTGTGTGAGGTGTGAGTGAGTGTGTATGTGTGCGTGTGTATGTGTGATGGTGAGTGAACGTATTTAGGTGTACATGAGAGTGTAAGTCTCGTAATGTATTATTTTTGCAAATTCATCTTTTATGATACTGATAAAATTTTCTTCTCAGTGTCGTCATAACTTAAGGACTGAAGCCAAGGTCTTAGTCTTTTTTTTACCTTATATAACGTTAGCTTATAAATCGAAATAGATTTATTAACTCGGTTGTAGATCTTTGAACTTAACGAACAAAAGTGTCTGGACGCGAGAGCAGTGCGACATATATTAACTTTGCAGACTGGAAAGCCAGTGCGTGTACTTATTGCATCTGAACTTATTGGTAACATAGTGTGTCTGTGTAGGACGGTACGGAGTATATACACCAAACAAAACCAAGATGGAGACTTGTTCAGATTTTTGCTACGCGCTAAAAGATTCTTGGACAATCGAAATCGACGTTCGATTCTCGAATCCTACGTTGAAGTTTTGTTCATTTGATCGATCGATACTAAACTATGCAGCAGAGATTGTTAGTGCATATTATATGTATATTGGCGCCAATTCCCTTGTTCACAAACTAAACTAAATTTAAGTTCAGTGCATCCTTTTCTTTCTATTTCATTAAGAAAAGGACAGAAGATAAATATTAGTTTAGTCCTGTCAAATTAAGATACTCCATAGACAGTTTAGACGTGATTAAAAAATTGGCTACTAAAAATACTTCAATTTACGTCAGGCGCTGACTAATTTGACAGGACTAAACTAATATTTATCTTCTGTCCTTTTCTTAATTAAATAGAAAGAAAAAGATGCACTGAACTTAAATTTAGTTTAGTTTGTGAACAAGGGAATCGGCGCCATTGGCTAAATCATTAATCTTACAAATTAGCTCCATAATTATCTTTAACTTATCTTAATCCTGAATCTTTAGGTTTTCACAAAATTTACCTAATTACCTACATAGATAATATTATAGATGATATCTCTCTGTTTTAAGTACCTTTTTTTTTTTAAGGATGTGAAATATCATACGACCCCTCCCGCTCTGGGTGGAGCGGAAGGGAGTGTCTGACTCTTACTGACTAAACCCATACGTGTTCCTTCCTTAGCCCTTTATGTTCCGGGGTAGCGGTAACCCTTTCGGACAATCCCGCTGCCCCGGCAGGCTTCGGCCCTGACGGGCCCCTCTTCTGACATCGCTTTGAATACCTTGGATTAAACATTAATGGAAAAGACAACTACTATTTCGTAGAAATGTGCAATAGGTACCTACGCGGTAAAAATGAATGGAACAGTAAATTTTTTTCTAGCTTACCTACGTAAACGAACGCCGGTTTTCAGAATTATGTTCCTACTGAATTCATGGTTACAGTTTGCGCATCGATGTCTCCGATTTTTTTTAAATTTTATTCTTAAAGACCCAGTGGTTTTCGCTGTGCGTTGTCTGTCAGTGAATGAATGAATTAAGATTTATTAAGTAGGAGATTGGAAGAAAAATAACAACAACGAAAAATAAATTTAATAACTAAAACCCGACTACTGAAAAGGATGAAACCAGAAAGTAGGTGCCTTCCTGTTGTCGCATGTCGCTGTACTAACATGTTATAAGCTATGGTAGCATGCGACCACGGGAAGATACCTACTTGTTTCATCCTTTTCAGTAGGCGGGTTTTAGTTTTTAAAGTTCATTATTTTGGGGCTTACTTCAGTAATATGTATATTTTTGAAATGTGCTAATTAAGCCCTTTCATGATTTGATATCCAACCCGGCATGATTAAATAAAATTTTTTTTTGATCGTGACTTTGTGACCGCTAGAGGCCGCCATGTTCAATGTAATGTGATAGCCTATAACCAGCGGACGATCAAGATGCTTCCAACGATACCTCATTTGTCTAATTATGATAAGCAGTTTAGAAGTTATGAGTTATGGGGGGGTAAAAAGGCGTAACATTATTTATTATATTTTATTCTTAATTGACAATACAGGCTGGTCTTATGTCACTGCATCTTCTGGCTTGGTTTCCAAGTCTTCGATATTTCAGTCGAAGCTGATGCCGGCCGGTCTGCTCCTCAATCCAGGCGTGGCGTGGTAGTACTTGGGATGGACGAAACCTGACAAAAACATGAATTGTAGACAAAACTGAAACACTAGCGGAATATTGCACACTTGTACTGTAAGCGATTAGGAAGAAGAGTGGGGCGCGTCTTCGTGGATGACGCTATCTGTACCTACCTTACCATCCGCTTTATCTTGTAACTTTACTGCTTTCTGATTTATTTGACGGTCGCGTTTTGATAAGAACTAAATTATTTGCAAGCGCAACTGCTGAGCAAGGGATCCTTGTCTCCTGGGTTTGATTCCCATGTCGTTAAAAGTTATGACTAGGTTTTTCCATTAGAAAAGTTTGCCGGCCCGATGACTGAATTTGTGGACGGAATAGGCCCACCTTCTAATTGATACATAGTGCTCCTATAATAACTGGCATACTTCTGTCTACCCCTTCAAGGAATGTAAGTGTGCGTGAGTATGTATAGTTATTAAATTCATAAAGGCTCGTATTCTGTGTACCTCTTCTTCTCAGATTAGTTTTACCTGCGCGAACCGCACGATGAACAATCCAAAGAAGTGCAGTCCAGCCATCTTGCGCACACAACTTGCAGGAGATCTTGCCACCAACTATTTAAGTGGGCTCCTTAGATATAAGAAATAAGTGTTTTAAATATTTCTATGGTGGGCTCTACTCCTTATCCTTCCTTACTGTGGGCTCTATCGTTGTGTTGTACTTCGTAGCACGACCATGAACGCATTCATTATAACTTTAGAAGGTAATAAAATCCTTTTAATTTGTACTAATATCTAATCTGTTTGTACGGACACTGTGCCGTGAGCCGTGAGCGACATGCTCAATTAGTTTTTTTTACTAATCTGTACTAGTATAATAGGTATGTAGAGTCCGTCTCCTGAAATTCGTACCAAGGCAATAAGTGGAACTAATTATTATTATATATAGTTAGCAACATTCCTACAACCCCAGACCCTCCAGTCTCAGTCACCTTTCTCTATTTAAGATTGTGCATTTTATGTGCCTGTAATATGAAAGATTTATGTCTCTGTCGTATGCCGTACGCCGCGTCTGCGAGACTTCTTTCATGAAACGGACTTTACGCGAGTTACGTATCTACTCTGATTTGTGCTTGGTGTAGCTTCTTCTGAGCAAAATCAGCATAGATATTATGCTCGTATGTTGAAAGGGATGTCTCTGAGTTGTATAGAGGGTGGAAAAAAGACGAGTGCAGTTACCATAAATATTGACGATAGCCAATTAAGCAAAGGACTAAAGTAATTTAAAATGTTGAAAACGAAAATATTAAAAAAAGATATTTGGTGAGAAGGTACATCACTTAATAAAGGGTTAGGAAAAACAAACAAAATGTAAAATATATTCAACATTATATTTTATTCTAAGTACATTCTCTACAATCGTATTACGTACTAAATATCACAACAGATTTTAGAAATAAAACATTTACTGGCAAAAAACTGCACACACATACCTGCTTGTAAATACAATTTAATGCAATAATTATCGTCTTTTGCAGTCTGTCGGGAAAATAGGCAGGTACGTATACACTATTAGATACTGTTTTAAAACCAATTAAGTACTAGTGCATTGCATTAACTACCTACGTATTGCATTTTTTTATTACCTTTTTTTTAAATTTTTAGATAGGAATTCAGTTTTGTGGTTCGGGGCTAAAATCGAAACTATGATAAGTACAGTAGGTATAATCAAAAACTTTAAATCTACTTAATTAACTTTTTTTTTTTTTTTAACTATGGCATCTCGCAGTTCATCCTTTATGAGGATGGCTACTGCTTAACCGGACTTTCCTGTGGATGCCTCGAATTAAGGCCTCCAGCCAGGGCATACAATAACTTAAAAACTAAGCGACAGCGCTAAGGGTAACCCCCTGCGGGGTTCGGACCTCGGCTCAGGGCGTCGCTGGAAGAGGACAGCAAGGGACAGGCTGGATCGGTATTATTATTAGTGTTTAGGGGCGAATTTAAAACTACAGGCTCAGCTGCGCGGGCTGGCTCGAGCAAGGGTCGGGGCGGGCACGGTGATGGTGCGGGACGTCGCGACGGGCCTCGGCGGCGAGGACGGAAGGACGGATGTCTGAGCTTGTGTTTGTGTTGTCGACTGAGAGTACTCGTGGCCTTACTGCTCTCCTGGAGGAGGGTAGTGGCGTCGTCGGGGATAGTGAGGGTATGCCTTGGTCGGCGAATCCTACTTATGCGGGAGGGAGTGTATCGGGAGGCCGCCGCAATCAGGGGATTGGGGTGCTTTATGGCAGAGTCAAAGAAGCGCTTGGAGAGGCGTTTCATGAACTGCTGGATGGTGGGGAGTCTGAGATCTAGATGCAGATTCACATTTCGGACATAGAAGGGGGCTCCCGTGACCTTTCGGAGGAAACGGTTCTGGAGGGTTTGCATTTTATGCAGAAATCGCGGCTTGGCGTGTGCGAAGACTACGCAAGCATAGGTCATGATGGGACGGATGACCGCGGTGTAGAGGCGCAATTTGCACTTGAGTGACAATTTGCTGCGGGCAGTTATCATGGAGTGGAGCCTACCGAGAGCGAAAGAGGCGCGCGAACGCGCCGTCTTTATGTGCTCGTTGAAGGTGAGGTTGTGGTCTAGGATGACACCTAAGTATTTGGCTCGCTTTCCCCAGGGGATCGGCTTGCCATACATAGAGATCGGGCGCGGGAGGGGGGGGGGGGTAGTTTGCGCGGTTTCGAGAAGATGACCGCCTGACTCTTATCGGGGTTGACCTCGATTCTCCATTTCCGGAACCAATCGCTCAAGGCGCTTGCGGAGGTTTGGAGGTTTCGAGCTATGGATGACTGGTTGACACCCGAACAGTATATGGCAGTGTCGTCGGCGAAGAGCGCCAACTGTGCCTTTTTACTGTTCGGGATGTCACTAGTGAACAGGGTGAAAATGAGGGGAGACAGAACGGAACCCTGGGGGACTCCGGCGCGGATGGGGTGAGGGGGAGAGAGAGCGCCCTCGATACGGTAGCGGAAAGTGCGGTCCGACAGAAAATCTCGTAAGATGAGCACGAGACGGTCTGGCACACCTAGCAGGTACAGCTTATATAATAAGCCATTGTGCGAGACCTTGTCGAACGCCTTCGCTATATCGAAAAACAGGACGCCTGTCGAAGCACCTCGCTGAAAAGCAGCGCTAATGTGCTCGACTATGCGGTGGAGCTGGTGGATGCACGAATGCTTCGTGCGAAAACCGAACTGTTACTTAATTAACTGCGTTCTTTCTGACTTTTATTTTATTTCTGTTCGGCCCCTAAGGATCCTAACGTGATGTTAAGTAGTCTATAGCGTTCCTCAAGATTTGGGCAATTAAATACATGAATTTTAGTCCCAGAGATTAGCGCGTTCAAATAAACAAACAAAAAGACAAATTCAAATTCAAATTTATTTATTTATTAATTTATTTATTTGTACACATAGGTGTAATGTAGTACATGATGGGTAATATAAAAATATATCTTGTGTCACTATGTGCTGCCTTGCAAGGCGTACAAATATTGCTTATACAGTAGGTAATGAATGTATAGGTACCTATAGATTACTGCTAAGTAACAATCTTAGTAACAAGTCTTATAAAATTATAGATTACTGCTAAGTTACAGTATTAAATCTCTGGCAATAACATAAACAAACTCTTCAGCTTTGTTATTAGTACGGTCCGCAGGCTGACATGGAATCAAAATTGCTGCCTTGGCTGCCTTGTAATGCAGTATACTTTAATAACGTTCCGTTATATTTTCAGAACAATTCGTGAAACTGAACATCGTGAAGGTAATAGCAGGAGATATTCAAGCCGGAAGGAACGACAGCACAGAACATTTGCTGAGCATATTGCAAGTGTTAGTGAGTACCAAGGACCCCGCCATCTTGCGACTGTGTCGGGAACCGAGGTATAACCTTAAGAATGTTCTACAAGACCACCTGAAGAGACCAGAACTTAGGGATGATAGGTTTTTAGAAGAGAAGGAGTATTGTCAAGATCTGTTGACGACAATTTTTGCGAGCAGTAACATGAGTAACCCGCCGTTCAGGGAGGCTAGTGTGGAACAAGCTGATAGGTAGTGGTAGTGTTGATAATATCGTTCGTATGATCTCTTTTCTGTACCAAATCATACAAGGTCAAATTAAATTAGCTAGAGAAACTCCGCAGACGTGATGGGTATCGATACCTAAACACGATGAAACAAAAAAATAACGTGTGCGGTCGGGGGGTCCCCGTAAGGAACGAAGTACCTTATATGCTATACTCGCACGCACACAGAACATCAAATCTTTTTGGAACAAAGTACCTTAACGCTGCTTGCGGTAGGAATATAATAGAAAGAGACGGAGAGGGAGACAAAGTCGTATGCAGGGCGCATTTCTACCTGTTCATTCCTACCGCAAGCAGCGTTAAGGCACTTTGTTCCAAAAAGATTTGATGTTCTGTCTAAAAAAAAAAGTTATTACACTTCTAGCGGTTGATAGCCTGATTATCATTCTCCTGCTCTTATCCCAATTTATTTGGGGTCGGCGCAACATGTATTTTTTTCCATACCTCTCTATTAGTCGCAAGAGTCGTCATCTCGGTAATCACCCCCTTTCTAACCATATCATCATTCACACATTCCATCCATCATTTCTTTTTCGTTTCGTTTCACCATGTTTATATATCGATACCCATCACGTCTACGGAGTTTCGCTAGCAAATTTAATTTGATCCTCTACAAACATGATAAGTTTCTGCGAAGTTTCGCTAACTAATTCAATTTGACCCTGATTTCATTAAATGGCACATCACAGTTCTATTGTAAAATCACAAATTTTAAGATAATATAAATTAAATGTCTGAGAATGGTTAGTCTTACCTGCAATACCAATGTGTAACGTCATGAAGATTTATATTTGTTCTGAAACATTGTATTAATACTTGTATTTGAGCAATATTATTTAGTATAGAAAAGAGAAATTTTCTTTATTTGTAAATAAAAATTTTCAGTTGTAAATGATCATAGTTATTAAATAAAAACGATTGCTAGTGTTCAATAATTGTCGAATATTGCCTATAAGCAGAGCCACCATAATTTTTTCATTGTAATAGCTGTATAAATCTCTCTCACAGAGAGGAGGCCTGTGGCCCAGCCCGTGGGCCCAGCAGTGGGAACATTATTGGCTGATTGTGTTGTGTAGATGTACAAATGGTATAATCTGTGGTCTGTTAATAAGGGTCTATGTAAACCATACCTAGTGCTGTTTTAAGGTCAGCAGCGTAGGCCGGCGCGATTGACCCTTCGTATCCGGAACGTCGATCCACGCGAGACACAGTAGCTTTTTAATTGTTTCTGTAATTACGGCAGTCAATCGGTTAATAGTTGTCGTATGCATATACCCTAACTAAACCTATCTTTCTTTAGCTCTTTTGGTCGTGTATTTGACTGTTTTATCTGGTTTCGGTACGAGATAGGCTCACTGCTCTTGTTGAAACAAAAATATAAACCAGTACAGTTTGTAGCGACTAGAGGGCGCGAGCACTTATTGATAAGTAAATTAATATGGTGATAACAAGTTATTATATGGACTTAATATTATAACTATAACATATACATACCTGTATTTATACATTTTTGTAAACAAGAAACTATTAATATACAATAAGTAGGTACTTATGTATTGATGCAAGTCAATGTTTTAATGATGCTTTTGGTGTAATAATTATAGTAATAATGGTCTTGTTGTTTCGTGATTTAGCTAATATTATGTAATCTGCTTTTAACTGCCTTTTTATGTACCTGATAGCTGGATTTTCTGCCTGGATTAAAGCCCGTATTAAGAACAAGAAAAAGGGATAGTGCTACCGGTCATGTATAGCTTCGACTCTCTCTAGCACTGGAATCGTGATGGTATTTAAACGTCAAAATACCTCAGTCCCAGTACCTACATCGAAATTTATTACTGTCAATGCTTGTATAATAATTGCATTTATAAAGTCCTTCCAATTAGCTAATAATAGCTACCGTAATGTGTGCGTGGTATGATTTTTGCACCATTAAGTTCCGATTCACACAGCGCGTAAACGCACTGCCAGACACAAACATGTTTGTCTCTTCTGGCCTACATAATGATTATGCACCTACCTACATATTAATGTAACTGTAACCTTTACATTGTTTACACACATAAAACAGTAACAACTTAATAATGTGATTAATAATAGTTTTTTTAAGTTATACATTAGTTTAACTTTTTTATTTTACAACCGTCTACCGCTATTGCCTAAAGCCTCAGTCTCGAAGTCAGCGATTGAAGAGCGGGGGCGGCCGCGGCGCGGGGAACGGCGCGGCAACGTAGACCCGGTCTCGAAGCCAGCGGGCACTCGGATCAGTCCTTTGAGATTTTATGGTGTCCTCACGTGCAGATGGTGACCACCGATGTTTATCATTTGCACCTTACTCCAGTGCATAAAATTTACTAAAATTGTCATTATTCGTGTATAAGAAATGAGGTTTTCGCACAAAACCTATCACGTTCGCTTCGTAAACCGAACCCGGAGACTCGTGTCTGTTACGAGTGCCGCCAGCAGCGCCAGGAGCAGCACCAAGAGACTCGGTCAGGAGGTGGGTATCAGAGGCCAGAAACCGCAGTAAGTGGTTAAAGAAAAGTCTGTGATAAATGTAGTGGGTCGTATAGAATTTTTTTTATGAGATTGTATCGAAAAGAAATTAGTGACAATTCGTTATAAGGACACAGAAAATATGGAGGCTGATATTTTAAGGAAGGCGCTGCCACAACCAAGGTTGATGATGGGAATAGGAGTCACTCAGACCGAAAGGTCATCTTCGTGAGGGGCACAGACTACAATATGATGCAGGGTAAGTGAGGGGCAGTGTTATGGATAAATTTTTACCATACGATATGTTATCAACATTATTGTAAGTCCATGGTTGTCAACAACAAATATAACAAATTTAAATCCTCATTGACTTCAATGAGGATTTAAATTTGTTATTTTTATTAATTACCCATATTAGCAAATAAAAACTCCAGTCAATGATATACTGTCAATCAAAAAGATGTCAAATAAATTAAATATATTCTTTCAATAAAGTTTAATAAGGTCATCAATTGAAAACAGATGCTCAAAATTTTCTCACAACCTTACAGTATATCTTCATCAAAATAGTCGGGGTTATCCCATCAAACATCATCATCGCTATCCCAGTCAAAGTCGATGCCGGTCACCTCTGTGAACCAGTCGTGGTAGTGGCCGGGACGGACGTAACCTGAGGAACGAGGTTTAGAGACAATGAGTTTGATGTTTTTAATGACAGTAATCAGTGGTTTCTAGGGCAGTCATTGGTACTTAGTTATAAATACCTTTTCGTTTCTTCTAAACAAACTACAGCTCGATTCAAACTTTATGACGGTTCTGAAGTGCTATTCGGTACGCAGTATCTCACACCCCCGCCCCCCCCCCCCCCCCCGCTGACACGTGAATTTGTTACTGCGCAGCGACTCACCGCATGTTCCGAGCCGCCATTAAGTTTGAATTATAATGAAATTTCCTGTAGGTACCTAGTAGATAAGCCAACCAGGACTTTGGGGAATAGGATGTACTAAACCAGCACATTATAGGCATGTGACATTGAATAACTTTCAACTACCTACGGCAATAACTTCGTAAGTAACATACGCGGAAAACTACCGATATTTTCATTTGAGTTTTTATCAGAAGTATTTTAGTAATTCTATACATTTTGGAACTCCTGTGCTTTTTCACCCTAATTAATCTGCTAGAATAGAGTTGCTGGCTGAAATGGAAGCGTTGTAACCAGCAACTTTCAAGGGATCAAATGGAATTATAATTTCCGAGGGTGACCACAACAAAAGAAGAATGTAGGTACATGTAACCATTGATATCTTTGATAGACAAGCAAGTGACGATCTCGCTACTAACTTTGCTGATTGGCTTATTCTTCATCCACGTATACAAACTTACCTTAAAACTCAAGAGTTTTAGGGTAAGTTTCGTGCTGATATGATAGAAGCTAGATGTATGTTAACATTGCTCACCAGTAGGCCAGGAGCTGTTGCATCCAGCGCTAGATCCAAAGCTCACAATACCGATCTGGGTGGGTGTGCCGTCACCGTCTAAGAAGGTCAAGGGACCACCGCTGTCACCCTGAATGATAAAATAAAAAATCAAGTTTTAAAATAATATACAGATGAAGGGGTAAAGACTCTCTTGGGGTTTGGCAATAATTGGAACTACGTTATGAAATTGTTTCAATTTAACAAAAGTTTACCAACAACATTACTGTCAATTCCATTCAAGCGCCAAAATCATCGTAGCACTTCAAGTCCGTTCCCATTTATTTTACCTCTGATAGCAGCAACCTAACAGCAACCTTATTTTAACGAGCATAAAGATCACAATGATTTTGACAGACTTGTGAGTGGCACCAAACCAACAGCAACCTTATAGAATGAGAATAAAGATCATTCTGATTTGGTCAGCGAAAAATCAGAGGTGCAAAAACTGAACAGACAGTACATCACTTGGGCGTTCGTAATTGTGACACGATGAGTTGTAGAACAAAACTGTCACACAGATGAGATGACGCTCGCGCTCTTCGAAGTAAGTTTCGCAGAACGGTCGCAGGCTCGCATAATATTTCTGTACCTAATACTAAACTGTGGTCAGAATCAGCGGTGGACTAAGTCGGAGAACCAGGGCGGCAAAAGAAAATGAGAACCCCCTCCGCCCCTGGATGTCAAAGAGAGCGAAGAGAGTTCGAAATTTTAGCACCTCGCCTCGGATAGGTTTTCTTTTGACCAATCAGGCATTCATAAAGAAATAGTAATTACTTTGTTGTCTTATGCAGAACAGATAGATACACATCCTACGTTTATATTTTGCGTACATGGGGCCACCAAATAAAAACTGCCTTTTTCGTACTGAACACATTTTGGCCTAGTTTGAGATATTATTAAAAGGTAACGAGATTTAGAGCCGGGGTGGCCCTGAAGCCGCCCCCAATATTTAGTTCTTAATGTATACCTGGCAAGCGGACTGTGACGGGTCGTCGTAGAATCCTGCGCAGATGGTCTCGTCCTTGATAACCTGACTGTTGGGGTACCAGGTCAAGCATTCCTCGTTGGACATTCCTCGCTGCTTTGTCCATAGGAGGATCTCGGAGGCTTCACCACCTGGGGAATTTAGTACAATATTACAGGACGATAACAAGGACTACCACCATCATCAATCCTTCGGACGAGTGACAAACAACTTTTTCAACAATGTTTTGGTCTGTGCGAGAAATACTAAGATATTTTTTCAGTAGGTTTTAAGAAAACCCTTAGCTTATATTTTTGCGTGTTCGCGTCAAACTTTAGGTATGGTGGCTCGAACATGAAGTGAGTCGCTGCGCAGTAACAAATCCATTCGTCAGCGGGGGTGAGGTGAGGGGTGGGGTGCTGCGCAACGATTTGTTACTGCGCACGAGCTGTAAGTAACTGATAAGACTGTAGAGTTATACTTTATGATACTGACCGTTCCAGAGATCGTCAGTACGTCCGAAGCCGCTGACGATCATCGCGATATCAGTGAAGTTGATGTTCTTCTGAGCTCTGCTCATGAGACGGATTGGCTGCACGCTTTCTGTGATAAAGAAAACGAAGATAATGAAGTCTTGAGTACATAGGTACATCTATAGGCCCTTGCTGTGATCCGTATCAAAATGGTCGAACAGTGCGAATTTTCTTGAGGTTCTTTAGCAGTCACTTGCACCCAGAGTATGATAGAAAAATTTGTAAAATTTTAGACAAATCCTTTGGAGAATATTGCTGTAGGTGGTTAACAAATAAAGTTGCTTGTAGGTTGTTGGGTTAGGAATGGGATACATGGCAGGGCTGTGCATATCACAGTGAGCTACTATTGAAATCAACTGGAAGCTGACTAATTTGATGCAACTAGGATTCTAAGGCCCTGTTTCACAGTTAGGTCAGGTGTAGTAAAAAGTTATTGCCAGATAATGTACCCGGCATTATTCTGGAGATGGTGAAGGGCACAAGACAGTAGGCCCTGAACCTTGAGATGAATTTAATTCTGTAAATACAATAAAATATAAAATACTGTTTCTATGGACACGAATCACATTATTCGAAGGTTTTTATCAATTAAAACCTGATGCTGACAGGACCTGTTAAGATGCAAATAACGTAAGAAAAATTTAATTTCGCAGGCTACCCTGCTTTAAGTTGTTAAATATAATAGGTTTGAATCACTGACCTCTAGGTCAGTGGTTTGAGTACAATATTGAGTACAAGAGAAATGTTATTCTCACTAACCGGAGTATTCGATTTCGTCATCAAGCCCGATGAGGGCAAGGTCAGCAGTCTGGACTCCAGCAATTATCTCATCGTATTCGGGATGGATGTACTTGTTGGAGGACTCCAAGATGATCTCAGGTTGGGTCAGGTTTGTCAGGCCGAAGCGGAGGATGAACGTAAAACGGCTGTCAGGAAAAAACGCAGGAATATTCTTTTAGTTAAGGGTCTATGCAACAGTCAGTGTACTGAGGAAAGACTTGTCGACAATGTGAACAAATGGCTATGCCTTTTTAATACACTTTTATTAGCTTCATTTGTTACTAACTAACAATGTAACAAAATCTTAGAAGTCAAAAGTAGTTTGACTATCCGGAAGAGAATTCCTCATGGTCAAATCAGTTTGACCACGAGGAAGGAACGATTACCTACTTCTACTTGTCGTATCGAAAAAAAACTTTGTAACTATACAGGCTGAATTTTTCAAGTGGGCGTGGTTGGCCAAATCCGAAACTATGAGGAATAGCTAAAAGTACTCAAAGAAGTCTCGGACTCGATTTTGATGAAAACTAAAACTGCAACATTGGATTTTTGAAAAATCAATATTTTATAGCCAGGAATCGAACCTGTTGATTTTGAAAAATAATAACACTGTATTATCACACTATTCGATAGTGTCGCTATTGTGGATCGAATTCTGGGAAGTAATGACATACGGCAAACTTAAAGGAAAATGTTGGATTTACAATTTTTGTTCAATAATTCTGCATCGATGTGTAATACGTTTTAGTCGAAACTATCTAGGTATCTCAGTTGCCTTGCCTACAGCCAATTTCACGAATTTCGGAGTTAGGAAATATTTATTAAAGATTTTTTTTTCAAAACCTAATTTTAGTACTTACTTAGCCACACAGTGGGCGGCGGTGAGCACCCACTTGTTGTCGATGAGCGAGCCACCGCAGGAACTGACGGCACCAGAGGAGTTCACCATACGCACACTAAGCTGGTACGGGATCTGGCCTTCCTCTGCAGGCAAGCCACCTACGATCCTCGATGCTTGAAAGTCAGCTAAGGGATATAAAAAAGTTAATTTCCGATTTCGTAGCAGCGTAGCGCTACGCCGTAGCAGGTGGACCACGCTTGCCGTTTTGTTTCCCGTATAGTAAGTACAGCACAGAGCGCTACCGCATGGCTACGGCGTAGCTGTTTTAAATACAAATTCCGAAGAAAGTTTTACTTGTATCTTAAATCTCTTTGTATTTTTCCAACATCGTCAGTAATTTAGCGTAATATTTTCATTGTAACAAAATTCGTCAGCTCAAAAGCAAAAATAACAGAATGAAAATGAAACAATGTGTAGGGTGTTGTTTGGTCAAGTGCTGTTAATATATCATAATAATAATAATGATTTTTATTTTGGACCAAGCAGTAACATAATATTAAAACAACTTATTATCTAGTGTTAGTACCGATCACCCTCCGCACAAATTGCTTTACAATTGGAGAGCCGAAACTCTCCGCTACAGTTCTCAGGATGCTGTTGCGACTGATGCTGTTTTTTTGCGAATAATCGCAAAAAACAGCCATTTGATCACCGACATATATAATTACCGATGAAAATTACCTATAGTTATAGACATTTACTTTTTATCAATTTAATAATATTATTCACTTACCCAAGTCCTCGATAATGGCCGGCTCAGACTTGAGGAGACCTCCCTAAAATAAGGGAAATTCGCTTTTTAGTATTTCATATTTAAATTTATAGTTAGTTAATATTAAATGAGACAGTCACCTAGCGATCAATTAATTAACTAGGAAATTATAGTTAGCCCCATTTTATAAAATATGTGCAAAGTCTATCCATCTTACATGTGTCATCGCTCTTTTTGCACGACTTTAAAAAAGAGGTTCTCTATTCGACCCATATGTATGTATACGTCCGCGATTTTCTCAAAAAACTACTGATCTGTTTTTTTTTTTTGTAAGGTGTAGGAAATTTATTAAAGTCTATGATGGTTTTAAGTTCTTACCTGCACAAAGCCCAAAACGAAGAAAAGTCCTAACAGGTATGCGGCCGCCATCTTGAACGAACGCCTTGCGAATGACTTGTACTGTAACTAATTACTATAATATACCAAATGAATCTGTTTATAAATGATAATATCTTTCTTATTATCTAGAATTATGAGATCAATAATTAATTAGGATTTTTATGGTAGTACTGTTTGGTATTTCAGCCACATTCAGCATTGTTAGGGTTACCAAACTTTGTGTAGGATTGAGGAATGACTCGACTAGGTATATTCCCCTTTATTCATAAACGTTTCTTTAAGTTATAATAAGTAGTGATTAGCGACTCTAATTGGGCCTGCTCTTGATCTCGACCTCGCCTGGTGGAATGCGATGGATGAAGTCCACGATATAACGAGCGCGCCCGGAAAATGCCTGTTCACAATTGCTTTGAAGGCTGATTGTTAATTCGGCGCGTGGCCAAAATCGGAAGTAACGCCGCCAGCTTGTTTTGTCAATAAGTACTATTTAAGTGACAATTTCACAAACGACGTCCCACTGACAATATCAGGCAAGCGCCAAAAGATTCCTGTAGCACTCTACTTAAAAGTTTCATTCACGATTACTTATGTTTGGGGTTTATCCAAGTAGTTTCGGACTCGAACAAGGCTCATTGTTATTACGTAGTTTCTCTCGAGTTGAATTAAGACTTACAAAATAAGATTTTGGACAACTGACTGTAAATTGCGCTCCAGTAGTGGATTTATAAAAGTTTTTAGGAAATAAGTTAGGTACTGTATACAAGATCGCATGAAGGGCAGTAAGTTACAGTAACCGTATCCGATGTACCTACATCAGATACGGCTCGGATCAAGAAACAGCCTAGGTCTTATCCCAAAATGTCCACAAGCCATGGTGTCTCTACGCTGCATCATTCATTGTTATTATTTAATAATAAGCAAATAATCCCAGATTGCAGCGGACATAACGCGTGCGCACAGTGCAGTGCTATCAGCAGCTATCAGTGTCTGCAATGGACACTGGTTTTACTAAACACAAAAAAAAAACTTCTAAAAAAGGAGGAGGTTCTCAATTCGGATGTTTGTATTTTTTTTTTATGTTTGTTCGCGATAACTTCGTCGCTTGCCAACCGATTTGAAAAATTATTTTTTTATTGGGAAGGGTGCACTTCCCAAATGGTCCCATGAATTTTTTTTCGAAATGTGACAAGCGGTTTTTGAAAAATCAACAATAATATAAAAATTCCAAAGCAATATTTTGTAAAAGGTGATCAGCAGTTGGCATTAGGCTATTGTAACTTAAATAAATTACAAACTCTCCCACTAAAAAGTGCAAAATAAAAACTTTTTTACAAAAAAAACAACCGACTTCCAAAAAAAAAACACTACAAAGTGAATAACTTTAATTTCGGAAGTCGGTGTCAATAAACGAAAATGCAGAACCAACGACACCGACTTCCGAAATTAAAGTTATTTAGCACTTTGTAGTGTTTTTTTGGAAGTCGGTTGTTTTTATTGTAAAAAAGTTTTTAAGGGAAGTATATCTCCTCGTTGGTTTAGTGGTCTAGTGGTCGTTACTGTTGTGCATAAGGTCCTAGCTGGGTTCGATTCCTGGGTCGGGGAAATGGGGTTTTCCATCAGAATTTTGTCAGAAGCAGCCTGGATTTATGCCCGGTTGGCGGCAGTAGGCTCGCCCCCTGTGACCTTTCACTTAATAACTCGCGAAATGTGGGTGTAAGTACTATATGAAGGTACACCCCTGCCTAAATAATGCTGCCAAATTGGTCGTATGTAGAACGGGAGACCACGCAGGGTGAGGTGACCCCCATCTGTTTGGTTAAGTTTTGTTTCATATTTTCAAGCAGAAATAGGAGTTACATTGTCGACTTAAGCAGGCAAGTCCAAGCAACCATCAGAATGTGAAATGCAAAATCGAGCGAAGCGAGCTCGAAAATTTTGCACACTCTCGGATAGGTTCGATTTTTTTTCGATCATTCTAAAAGGACTAGGAATTACTTGCTTTGTCGATTTATGAAGAAAAACTGAACAATCAACAGAATGTTGATTGCAACAGCGAGCGTAGCGAACCTGAAAATTTTAGCACCCCACCTTGAATAGTTTCTGTTTTCTTTTAACCATCATACAAAAAGAGAACCTAATTTATCGAATTAAGACTAAAAGCTTAAACTCGATTTACAGCAGTTAATTTTTTGGAATCTGGCCCTTTCGAACCTTACCTACGAGTTGGGTGCCCAATATCCCGAGTTTGCTTCGCTCGCTCTTGCATATCCTAGATTCAATATTTTATAACAGGCTTTTTAAAGAAAAACTTTTTAGGCGCGTCAAAAAACTGACTGTCATTTCATAGTTTTAAGCTCAGGTTTTAAGTTTTTACTTCAGTCGGCAGTCCCCGTGTCTGCTTAATGTTTTTGGATATGCCCATCGGGGTTTTCGTGGCTCAAGTCAGTTAAGTTAGTAAGGCAAGTAAATCTTTCAGACTCCCGACAGCTTGAATGATTGGGGGGGGGGGTCATGACCCCCACGACCCCCCCTCGGACTACGCCTGACCTAATTACATATAAATATAAGCACAAATAAATAATATACGAAAGTGTGTTGTTTGTGTGTGTTGTGTTGTTTTTGTTGAAAACAATACCTATTTACTTGGTTGTGTTTATCCTAATAAGTAAATGGATAAATAACTGCTGTTATCTGTTGTATACTCTTAGGGAACATACGACAAATTAAATATGTATTTCTTCATATTAGTCTACGAACATTTGCGTTTGAACATAATCAGCCTATAATGTTCCCACTGCTGGGACACAGGCCTCAGGGCCGTAATCCACCACGCGGGCCCAGTGCGGATTGGTAGATGTCACATGTCTTCGAATTTTTGGTTCTAGGACATGCCGGTTTCCTCACGATGTTTTCCTTCACCGTTTGGAGAGCAATTGTGATGAAATAATTTACACAAAGTAAAGGGCCTATCTGGGTTCGAACCGACGACCTACAACTCGTAAGTCGCGGCCGTTACCACTGGGCCACCACTGCTCTCTGCGTTTGAACATGGACCTTTATTGACGTCGTTCGTTCCTTAGAATTTTCCCTTCTTTCGTGGGGAAATCTTCATGGAATTTTTCGGTAGAGAACGGAGACCTCTATGTCGGAATCCTACTTAGAACATCGTGGTGTTCCTCTTACTACCTGATCATGAGCCGGGACTTCAGTAGTGGTGGATTCACAAGACATGCTCCGAACCCCCGTTTTACCCAAAGGAAGATTTGATATGATCAAGTTCACAACGCATGGCCATACTTAAATGAACAGCCAACATACCCTGGGCCTCTACAAACTTTCTGAGTATTCAAAAATACCTATAAATCTATAGATTGTATTCTGTAGATTTTCAAGAACTTAGAATTATTTGAATCTTTACATTCAAAAACTCATTTGGCGGCAGTTTGGCGCTCGAATGATGTTGACAAGTCAGTGTTTTGTGCATTTGTTTACAAAAACAAGATGGCGACTTGTTCAGATTTTTGCTACGCGCTAAAAGATTCTTGATTTGATCGATCGATACTAAACTATGCAGCAGAGATTGTTAGTGCATATAATGGCTAAATCATTAATATTACAAATTATCTCCATAATTATCTTTAACTTATCTTAATCCTGAATCTTTAGGTAGTTATGTAATTGGGTGCCTTGCACAAAATTTGCCTAATTACATAGATAATATTTTAGTTGATATCTTTCTATTTTAGCCGTCTGAATTATATATTATGGCCTTGCGGTCTCCTATTTCAAGGGACTTATGGAAAAACAAACCGTGTGTCCGCTGGGATTTGTCATCGGCAAAATTGACGAACTTCTTTACAAACTTTCATTCCAAAAATCATCCCTTTGAGGGACGACTTTTCAAAAATCCTTCATTAGTGCTTATGGATACAGGGTGGCAGGGACTTCGACACGCAAGCTGTTAAGGCGACTACATGACCTAAAACGCGGTCACTATCGGACTGCATAGAAAAGAAAGAGAAGCGCGATGACACATTTATTGCAAAATATGAAACAATCATCTATTGTTGATTTATCAAACACCAAACAAATAAAAACCGTAAACTAAAATTCGGGGAATTAAATTGTCTTTTATATGGTGAAAGTTTTATGAAAATACACCCGACAGTGTTTGCGTGATTATCGTTATTATGTCCGCGGTAGACATTACTTTACAAATTAATTACACTATGTTAAAAAAATATAATTGCAAATATTCACATATCAAATTACGAAGCAAATGGTCTAGTATAAAATTTATTTTTTTCAAAGAAATCAGTCCGGTCGATTAGACGTGATGTGATGTATGAATTTGTGTATAATTTAAAATCATTAGAAGTCGTATATCTGCGCCTTAGTACATACCTTGGATTAAATATTAATGGAAAAGAAAACGACTGTTTCGTAGAAATGTGCAATAGGTACAGACGCCAGCACATCAACCTACCCGAAACTGTCAAATTTTCCCAATCAACTTTGAACCTTATACTTTAGCGATAAAGATGAAAATCTATCAAAGAAATTTGACAGATTGTAGTAGGTTGATGTGCTGGCGTCTGTACCTAAGCGGTAAAAATGTATGGAACAGTAAAAAAGTTTTTTTATTTTTTTATTACGTAAACGAACGCAGGCTTTTCAGAATCATGTTCCTACTGAATTCATGGTTACAGTTTGCGCATCGATGTCTCTGATTTTTTTTTTTATTTTAAACTCAAAAACCCAGTGGTTTTGGCTGTGCGTTCTGTCAGTGAATGAATGAATTAAGATTTACATTGTATTAAGTAGGAGATTGAAAGAAAAATAACAACAATAAAACATAAGTTTAAAAACTAAAACCCGACTACTGAAAAGGATGAAACAAGAAAGCAGGTACCTTCCCGTGGTCGCATGCCGCTGTACTAACATGTTATAAGCTATGATACTTTCTTGTTTCATCCTTTTCAGTTTTTCGTCTTCACATATTATTTATTATATAATTAATGTATGCAAAATATTGTAAAACATTTTAAAAGAGTAACGGTGGACTTTCTTGCCCATTCTTCTCCATACAAAAACTACCTTTTGGAAGGGGCGACTAGAATCAATTCTATTTCATTGTAATTTATGACGTTGAAAAGTGCCTTTTATGTGCCTATTTGAAATAAATGCTTTGACTTTGAGTAGTCCGGTTTTAGTTTTTAAAGTTATTTTTTATTTCATTATTTTGGGGCTTACTTCAGTAATAAGTATATTTTTGAAATGTGCTAATTAAGCCCTTTCATTTTATATACAACACGGAATGATAAAAATTTTTTTTTTAGTTAATGACTTTGTGTCCGTTAGAGCGCGCCATGTTCAATGTAATGTGATAGCCTATAACCAGCGGACGATCAAGATGCTTCCAATGATACCTCATTTGTCTAATTATGATACGCAGTTTAGAAGTTATGAGGGAACAGATGAACATACATACCGGTCAAAATCATAACCCTCCTTTTTGCTTCGCCGTAGTCGGGTAAAAAGGCGTAACATTATTTATTATATTTTATTCTTAATGGACAAAACAGGCTGGTCTTATGCCACTGCATCATCTGGCTTGGTTTACAAGTCTTCGACGTTCCAGTCGAAGCTGATGCCGGCCGGTCTGCTCCTCAGGACGGAATTCGGGACGGATGAAACCTGACAAAAACATGAATTGTAGACAAAACTAAAACACTAGCGGAATATTGCACACTTCTACTATAAGCGTACTAAAGTGTAGAAGCGAGTGGGGCGCGTCTTCGTGGATGACGCTATCTGTACCTTACCCTCCACTTTATCTTATAACTTCACTGCTTTTTCTGTTTTATTTGACGGCCGCGTTTCGATAAGAATTAAATTCTTTGCAAGCGCAACTGCTGAGCAAAGGGATCCTTGTCTCCTGGGTTCGATTCCCATGCCGTTAAAAAGTTACGACTAGGTTTTTCCATTAGAAAATTCTCAGGGGCCCGATGACTGAATTTGTGGACGGCAATAGGCCCACCTTCTAATTGATACATAGTGCTACTATAATAACTGGCATACTTCTGTCTACCCCTTCGAGGAATGTAAGTGTGCGTGAGTATGTATAGTTATTAAATTCATAAAGGCTCGTATTCTGTGTACCTGGTCTCTTCTTCTTAGATTAATTTTACCTGCGCGAACCGCACGATGAACAATCTAAACAAGTGCAGTCCAGCCATCTTGCGCACACAACTTGCAGGAGATCTTGCCACCAACTATTTAAGTGGGCTCCTTAGATATAAGAAATAATTGTTTTAAATATTTCTATGGTGGGCTCTACTCCTTATCCTTCCTTACTGTGGGCTCTATCGTTGTGTTGTACTTCGTAGCACGACCATGAACGCATTCATCATAACTTTAGAAGGTAATAAAATCCTTTTAATTTGTACTATTTTATACCACTAATTAGACATTTTATACCTCTCAATTATCGTAGATTTTGCTTTTCTAACAATTTACCAGTAATGAAATGGGAGTACATAATGAGTACAAAATTTAAGGCATGCTCCCGTTTCATCAACTTCTATGCCAGCTGGAATTTTAGCGTGGTCGTGCTGGGAAGGAATCTTGCCAGCACGACGTGTATATCTACGATAATTGAGAGGTATAAAATGTCTAATTAGTGGTATAAAATAGTACAAATTAAAAGGATTTTATTACCTTCTAAAGTTATGATGAATGCATTCATGGTCGTGCTACGAAGTACAACACCTATCGTTGCAGCTACAGATTACTTATCTATGACCCAGCTTAGCAGATAATATAATAAACATTGATTGTTATATTCACGCTTAATTTCACGTTGTTTTTTGCGGATATCTCTCTGCATGCTGCTCACGGAGTAAATACTAAGAGGAGATGGCCTAAGCAACTGTGCACTGTGATTACAACTAGGCCATGACGTCATCATGTAGGCGTGGCCTCGTTGTCAGTGGATTGTTGGCGTTCGTCCTGTGCACAACTTTGTAAAAGTACCCATTAAAATGGCTGTAAACAGCATATTCGCGCTAGAAGAAAAAAATAATGAAGTGTTGTGTTTTATCTTGTAAAACCTACTCGGATAGACGTTCTGAAGCTATGGATGGCATCACATTTCATTTGTAAGTAATTTTAATGCGTAATTTAAGAAAATTGTTCTAGAAAAATCTCTTAGCGTCGGCGTTTCCAAACATAATTCTACCCGACACTAGATGGCGACAGTTGGTGTCATGGGAACTAAAAATATTTAGGTACGTAGAGCTCAGTACTAACATATTTTAAGGCGCAGATATACGACTTCTAATGATTTTAAATTCAACATCACGTCTAATCGACCGGACTGATTTCTTTGAAAAAAATAAATGTTATACTAGACCATTTGCTTCGTAATTTGATATGTGAATATTTGCAATTATATTTTTTTAACATAGTGTAATTAATTTGTAAAGTATTGTCTACCGCGGACATAAAAACGATAATTACGCAAACACTATCGGGTGTATTTTCATAAAACTTTCACCATATTAAAGACAATTTAATTCCCCGTATTTTAGTATACGGTTTTTATTTGTTTGGTGTTTGATAAATCAACGTGGGTTCTTTTTTCGAATAAACTTGGTGCGCGTTGAAGCGGGGACTCTTGCGGGCGACGGGCGGCAGTGCATCGCTGACCACTGTCACGGGTAGACGCTAACGCTCGGAGCAATCAGAACATAATTTTAATCGCTTTTGATTTTCGTGCTGAAAATGGCTGCTAATTCACGCATTGAAACGCCTTATATTGGTAAAAAATAGATTATTGAGGTAAGTAACGTATTTTAATCGAAATAAAATTATCATTTATCTCTATCGAAAGATTAAATTAGTGTACCTAAATAAAAAAAATAAAAAAATTCAATTGTAGTAAATATACTTTTATTTTACTAAATAATAATTGTTTTATTTCTGTTTCAGGAGAACACAAAATAACGAAGATTCTCAAGTCGTAAATGCAGATACGAGGTAATTATTGTAATGTAGTATAACCATACCGCATCCTTGTAGGGACAGTCCGGATCAGAGTTTCAAAAAATACTTGAATGCTATTATTGACATAGTTGTGGTAATTATTCTTGGTATGTAAATTTAGTACGACTTCGACTGCACTTTTGCGTCTGTTGTAGACTTACAGTACCTATGTCGTGCACAACTATCTTCCTACTTTCACCCATGCCTATACTTCCATGCCGATGCCTATATTAACCTATATTTTAATCCATTTATTTTGTAGCTCTGGCTGTATAGAACAGGAGAAAAAGGCAACTCCGCATATTGAAAATGAAAATGAGGACATTATTGCTGACAAGTAAATGCATATACCTAATTTATTATTCTTATTTTCACAGTAGCTCACATACAGGGGGATCTGGTACATTTGCGCGAAAGAAACTTACGCGGCTCCTTTTGCGCGACTAGACATATCCGCGAATTGACTTTTGCGAGACTAAACACGTGCGCGACTGGACGTATCCACGACTAGTTTTCGGGGGCGCTAATGACGAAAATGAAGTCAAAGTCAAAATCCAAGATGGCAGCTGCGAAATTTTACAAAATATGCGTCATGGGTGTCGTTTTCATGGTTTTCGGGGGCGCTAATGACGAAAATGAGGTCAAAGTCAAAATCCAAGATGGCGGCTGCGAAATTTTACAAAATATGCGTCATGGGTGTCGTTTTCATGGTTTTCGGGGGCGCTAATGACGAAAATGAGGTCAAAGTCAAAATCCAAGATGGCGGCTGCGAAATTTTACAAAATATGCGTCATGGGTGTCGTTTTCATGGTTTTCGGGGGCGCTAATGACGAAAATGAAGTCAAAGTCAAAATCCAAGATGGCGGCTGAGAAATTTTACAAAATATGCGTCATGGGTGTCGTTTTCATGGTTTTCGGGGGCGCTAATGACGAAAATGAGGTCAAAGTCAAAATCCAAGATGGCGGCTGCGAAATTTTACAAAATATGCGTCATGGGTGTCGTTTTCATGGTTTTCGGGGGCGCTAATGACGAAAATGAGGTCAAAGTCAAAATCCAAGATGGCGGTTGCGAAATTTTACAAAATATGCGTCATGGGTGTCGTTTTCATGGTTTTCGGGGGCGCTAATGACGAAAATGAAGTCAAAGTCAAAATCCAAGATGGCGGCTGCGAAATTTTACAAAATATACGTCATGGGTGTTGTGTCCATAGTTTTCGGGGGTCCTGATGCTGAAAATGAGGTCTAATTTAAAATCCAAGATGGATGACGCTTATTATGTAAAATTTTACAGCCGCCATCTTGGATTTTGATTTCGATCTCCCCTCCTCTCGGGACGAACGTATGTGACCGCATAATATAACTTTCTACAATTTAAACGACGTATTATGAACGTTATCGTAAAGTATGAAATGGGTGTAATACACAACCTTAGTATACACCTCTGCCCTACCCTTTAGAGAATACAGGCGTAATGTTACGTCTATGGGATTTAATTTCTCGGATTTTGTCCAATATCCTTTACATAAATTCATAATTATTGAAATAAATTAATATAAATGTCGCGCAAGCATCTTTCGCGGAAGTGTAGTCGCGCAAATGTCTTTCGCGGAAATGTCAGTCGCGTAAGTGTCTAGTCGCGCCAAAGGAGTCACACAAATTCCTTTCACTGTTTTTGCAACGAATAAATAAAAAATCACTTCTAGGCTTTTTTGTTTTATTTATCACTAGCTTCTGCCCGCGACTTCGCCCGCGTGAAATTTCACCCTCCCCCCATTCACCCTCTTAGGAGTGGAATTTCGAAAAACCCTTTCTTAGTGGATACCTTTATATACTTCACACAGAACACACTCCAAATTTAATGTCTCTATGACCAGCGGTTTAGGCTGTGCATTCATATAATCAGTCAGACAGGATCACAGGACTTTGAATTTTATATTAGATTATAAAAGTAAACCTAATAAAGTACCTACCTAATAAAAAAAACTCAATAACAGAAAATAAAATACCTAAATAAACCTATTTCTGATGATAACTAATCTAAACTCAATAAATAAGCAAAATCCCTAAAACCACTCGCAGTTTCAACTCGCTAAGGTTGCCTTACTGCTTAACCGGACTATCCTGTTGTGGCCAAAAATTACTTTAAGGCCCCCAGAAAGGGCTTACAAACTAAGGATATTAATTTAAATGGGCTACACTAAGGGCACCCCCTGTGGGGTTCGGGCCTCGGCTTAGTGAGTCATTGATGGGAGGGCAGCAATGGTCAGGCTGGGTCTGGTTATTATTATTTGGGGAGTTTAAAGCTACTTGCTCAGCCTCGCGGGCTGGCTTGTCGAGCAAGAAGCTCGCTCTTTATACCCTACCGCCACGACCCGCGTCGAGCGCGGCAACCGTTACACAAAAATAATCCTTATGGCATGATTCAGTATTCACGCGCGACGGCGCGATGGCTTATTAGCGTATTTCATGTATAAGTTTGGTGTTTCTATACCGATTACTATGATTCTTTTTTTATTGAATAGGTAATAATATTAACTTCTTTTAATTAGGGATGAGTGAGAGTATTATAAACGTAAAAGTAAACAAATATAATCAGAAAGCTCCGAACTGCTAAGCTATCGGGAGTTACACATGTTATTGTGAGTCAACCATAAAAGATAGACATATGCTGTTGTGGGATATTTTTTAGATAATTTTATGTAGAACATTTCCGTCGTAAATTATTTCTATGTAGCTTTAACCATTAAGGCTGCACACTGGACGGAAGCTTAAAAAATGGAGCAAATTCTCCCGTTTTCCCAACATTTCCTTTCACTGCTCTGCTCCTATTCATTGTAGCGTGATGAAAAGTATACTATAACCTCCCCCAGGAGTATGAAGAATAATTGTACCAAGTTTCGTAAAATCCGTCGAGTAGTTTTTGTTTCTATAAGGAACATAGAGACAGACAGACAGACAGACAGGCAAAAATTTTACTGATTGCATTTTTGGCATCAGTATCGATCACTAATTACCCCCTGATAGTTATTTTGAAAATATATATCATGTACAGAATTGACCTCTCTACAGATTTATTATAAGTATAGATTATAATTATGTTTCAGTTCTGAAGTGATTGGATCATTTACAAAAGAGGTTTTAGGTTTTTGTCATCTTGTTATTATTTTAAGTAGGTATGTCTATATTTAATTAGTATTTCCTATTCATGTATGGACATCTTTATTAGGTAAGTACTTACGTAAATATATGTAGATACCCGGTCTATCTATTCATACACGAAACAACTTTACACAAACAACTTTTAGCACAGAACATGAAAACGTGAAAAAAAAAATCTGCTGTTCCCTGCATTTATGTTCGCATAACTCGACAAAATGTAGGGAACAGCTGATTTTTTTTTCGAGGTTTTAAAGTTTGATCATTGAATTTATTATCAAAATATTACCTTATTTATTAACACTACATTGAAATAAAAATGGATGGTGATCAAATATCAGTCAGGATTATCCTCACCATCTGAAACGTATTGGTTACCCTACGAAATTACGTGCATGCAGTTGCGGGGTCGCGGGGCGTGACGCTCGCTCCTCCCATTCGCTCAAGGTCGCTGTCACTTAATGTCGCCTTAATAACCATATGTACTGAAATTTGTTCGAAATTCATTCTTATAAACCCTCTAATGGCCAAAATACTATTTTTGTAGTTTTTATATCATTTTATAAACGGATCGCCATCTATAGTCAACTCTGAACAAAAAACAAAAAGACAGGGCCGTAATTAGAATCCAATTATTTTACCGAATGTCCCGCGGCTGTCTCATAAATGGAAAGTACTTAAAACGCTGGACATAAAAATATAATCTCCTTTAAATTTAATATATACCTACCTATCTCATCATCTGCCTAGCCTTTTCCCAACTATGTTGGGGTCGGCTTCCAGTCTAACCGGATGCAGCTGAATACCAGTATTTTACATGGAGCGACTGCCTATCTGAGCTGCACAACCCAGTTACTGGGTAATACGATACCCCTTGGTAAGACTGGTTGTCAGACTTTCGGGCTTCTGACTACCCGTAACGACTGTCAAAGATCCACGAATGACAGCCGGGACCAACGGCTTAACATGCTTTCCGAGGCACGGAGGGGACACGGTATGTAAAGATGGTCACCCATCCACAGACCAACCGCGGCAAGCGTAGCTTAACCTGATCGATCGACCTGTGCGGCTGTTATTATTTAGCCACGGGCCCCTCTATAATATAAATAATATGTTCTGGACATATCGTTTTTATTTTAAAATTAGTTTTAATTATTTTTAAGTGTAATTTAGGTGATTTAATATAATTAAATGTAAAATAAGTGCATAAATATTCAGGATTATCGTTTTCCTGCAAATATTCAAAGCGAAAGGCACTGTTTGGTTGCCCACCGTAACCGGTAACCTATTACGAACAGCTGACGACCCACGGATTTAAACGGGGAGTCTTGTTACTTTTATTATTTAAATAACACACAATCGTCTCTTAGACTATTTTATACGCCTTCATTGAGTCCTAGAATCACTTTTCTTGGTGGATTTGGCACCTTGCAGTGGGTCTAAGCCGCTTTTTCTTTTTAACAAAACTAAAGTAGGTAGTGAATTATCGTAATATTTTTGATCCTTGTTATTGTAACGTTGTAAACTATTATTTTAGTAAATAAGCAAGCAAACCAAATCGTCAAGTCATTGTGATATAGTTCCAACCCGTTCACATCACTTAATGCGAATTTCCTTTGTCTCGCTCGCTCATTATCTTAGGAACCGTGTACTTCCCACTCCATACGACCAATGCGTGCCGCGAGCCGCGATCGGGGAGCTGGCTTGAGGACGGTGAGTTGAGACGCGCGTTCACGTACTACACATGTGCGTGACGTCACACGTGTAGTCTCACTCTAAACTTTCTAAGCTCAGATTTTTGTAGTCTAAACTTAAGTACTTAGTACATAATATTAAAGTTTAAAAAGGTTTGATAAATTGTGTTTTCCCCGTATTGGGTAAGTGTTTACAAGTTACGCATTGCTTTCTCATGTGTCAGTGACCACAATGATTTGCAAAAAATTGTGTTTCATCATCTTTTTTCCTGACACTTATTTATATTAATTTCAACCATTTCTTTTAATCATAAACCTTTGCTTGCGTCCTTATTTGTGTTCGTATTAATGCAGAAGTGCTTCACACTCTTTTCTATATACTTTGTAAACTCCGATTCTGAAGGTGACCTTTACACACATTCGCCTTAAGCGCAATAGTACTTCATCCGCCTTACGCTTAAGCTTACGCCGCCGTGGTCACCGTCAGGAGAGGATTAGCAGAGGGCTCAGTTATTTATTTCCTGGACACAAATTCCAGGGATTCAAGTTCCGGGTTTATTTGCCCAAGAAAACCGCTGCCGTACTGCCGTGACATCGGGAGGTCAACACACAAGGCTGACATCGGGCACCACTTCCATCAACCCTGCGGGTCCTCTATCACCCAGGGTCTACTCCTCGGCTCCTGCGTCCTGCGTATCTTCCGCTACGCGTATAGCCAGGACAGTACTTGACGCGCCTACCTCCTTAGGACAGAAAATTTTATGACGGGCCTTTTGTACCTACGACCTAATATAAATTAATTTTGAAAGTGTTTAGTGAGTTGTTTCTTTTTCCTCATATGTAGTTTATTATAACTTACACGCTTCATTATGTATAATATTTGAATACACAACAACAAGTACGTTGATTATCGTTTATTGCATTGTTCTCTAAATGTAAAACAAAAATAAAAAAAATAAAACATTTTAATCTAGGCGCATCCTACCCACTTAGGGAAAAATAAAATCATAATTCATTAAAATCAATGTAACTTTGTACTTGATTTAATCCAGTTACATTTCAATTAGATTCAGCAGCCTACCTCATTTCTCTATATTAACAACACTAAGTTCTCCCTTTTTCCCTTTCATTTCTAGCTTTCCTTTTGTGTTGGTCTGTTTTATTCGTTCTCACAGTTCCTTTAATTCTACTTTCAGTACTTATTCCTGAAACCATGCCTGTGATGACCCGTAAGGCTGCTGCTCAGGAATTGGAGCTTAAATTGAGAACGACCACTGAAGATCTTAAAGCTTAAAACAGCAAATGTTAACAGCTGTTACAGGAAATAGATGATAGTGAGAAGGAAGCCGAGAAGGTCGTTTTCAAAAACACTAGCTTAAAACAGGAGCTAGTAAACCTACATCAACAATACCTGGATGTTGTTGATGAACGGGACAAACTGCGGGTGGTCACGGATGGTTTCAACAACTGCAGTAATATATATGAGGAGGCTTTATGTAAGGTTAGGGACCTAGAAGAAGAATTAATTCATGCAAATATTCGAATTAATAAATTACAGAAACTAAAAGATTGTAGGTACTCAGGTTAAGGAATCCAATAACTTGTACAATGAATTCTTAAACACTAATTGCAACCCTCATCTATCTTCTATATCTATATCTATCTATATCTATTCTATACATATAATAAATCTGTAGACGAGACGTTTCTGTACATTGAAAATATTTCCAAAAAAAAATAGTTGGGGTGTTAAAGGATAACCAACAGATGCCATTTCATCAATTTTTGGAATTTTTGTCTTTTTGTCTGTTTGTATGTGACAGATTATTGATTTGAACAGGGTCAACGTAAAAAGTACCAAACCAATACGGTTACTTTTTATACTCAAATATGGTGTAGAACTCGGAGCAGTGATTAGTTTTTGTTTCATCGCAATCGGTTCACTCTATCAAAAGATATAATCAATTTAAAGTTTTCTAGGAACAACTTTTTACGTTTTTAGCTTCGATCAATAATGTAAATGAAAAAAAATTGAAAATGAAAAAACATTATTGATCGAAGGTTTTTAGTAACACGTAACGACATCTATTGGCGCGATATAGTACCTACCAACGAAAACATATTGTTGTTGTGATGTGAATAATCACGTCCTATTAGTAATTTATGCTTACTTAAATGACGAAATAACACAGATACCTACTTATGTCTATGTTATTTTAAAAAGTAATGATAATGATATTAATGATATTAAAAAAATCGCTTTCCATTGATGGTTTATTTAGTGGCGCCTATGGCGCTAAAAGAATTTTAAACAGAAAGTGAGGATAATGTAAGATAATAATAATTAATGTGGTGTTCTGAGCGATAAAGAAGTTAGATAATTATTGATATAGAAAGTTGAGTAACGCAGAGCGTTTTTTAACGAAGTTCTTATATGGAGCTTGCGGTAGGAGTTCTAAGGGAGAAATCGTCAAATTACGAAAAAGCGTTATGCCTCATTTTTCATAGTAATAGATAGATAGAACCACACACACACAGAGAGAGAGAGAGAGCTACTTTTCATGGATCCTGACCCCGGTAAGTGAGGTCAAAAAGAAAATCAAAGATGGCGGTTGCCTAAATTTTTAACTTTTTCGTCATGGGTGTCGTTTTCATGGTTTTCGAGGGTGCTGAAGTCGATAGTCAGGTCAAAATGAAAATCCAAGATGGTGGCTGCAATTTTTTTTTGTCATGTTTGTCGTTTTCATGGTTTTTGAGGGTGCTGACGTCGATAGTCAGGTCAAAATGAAAACCCAAGATGGCGGCTCCATTTTTTTTAAATGTTTTGTCATGGGTGTCGTTTTGATAGTTTTCGAGGGTGCTGAAGCCGATAGTCAGGTCAAAATGAAAATCCAAGATGGCGGCTGCAATTTTGTTTTGATTTTTTGTCATGGATGTCGTTTTCATAGATTTCAAAGGTGCTGAAGCCGATAGGCAGGTCAAAACGAAAATCCAAGATGGAGGTTGCAATTTTTTTTATGGGTTTCGTTTTATTTGTTTTTGAGAGTGCTGAAGCCAATAGTGAGGTTAAAATGAAACTGTAACGGCTTACCCACCGTCGATTGGCCCATGAACCGTTGGTGAACATTATCTTTAAACCATTAATTTTTTCCAAAGGACTTTTCACCCACGATCGTTTTGCCAACATAACTCTAGGTCAGTGAATGCTTTACCAACAGAATGTTTTGACCAATAACTTTTCACCCTTTTACAACAGAAGGTACCACTAACAGTATAGTTACACTTAATAACAAAAAGGTATTTTCTAGCACTAAAATTGTGAACTGTAGAAAAGGGGCTAAGCAGAAATCCTTGAAATTATTTCATCAAAATATTCAAGGTTTATCTTCCAAACAATTGGAAATTGAGTTGTTTTTAGAAAAAACAATGTTTGACATTATTTGTATAACTGAGCATTGGTTAAAAGATTCAGAAATGTTAATTAACTATGACAATTATATTGTCGCCAGTTGTTTTAATCGAAATTCAATGCTGCGTGGTGGTTCATTAATCCTAATTAAAAGTTGTATTAAATACAAACCTCGTAAAGACATACTTGATCTATCGGTTGAACATAACATTGAACTGTTTGTGTTGAGCTAGATAAGCATGTTATAGTGTGCGTTTACAGACCCCCAAATTATCAAAACTATTCTATATTTGAGTCAGTAATGGAAGATGTTTTGGCAAAGCTTGCAACTGGTAATAAGGCAGTAATTATCTGTGGTGACTTTAATATTAACATTTTAGAAAATAATTTAAATACCAGTAGATTATTTTTGTTTAAATCATTTAATTTGTCAAATGTGTTTGTAGAACCAACCCGAACAAATTCGTCTACTGCTACATGTATCGATAATGTTTTTTGTTGCTGCGACTATTTAGATAAAGCCATTGTTAATTATCTCCCTTCTGATCACAGTGGTCAAACTGTAACCTTTGAGTCCAGCATGCCAATATAAAAAGTGCAGATCCAATCCAGACCAATAACATCTGTTAATTTAAATAAATTCAATAGCAGTATAATTTGTAAATTAAGTAATCAGAACCTGACAGTGAACAATGTTAATATTTTGTATACAGAATTCTTTTCGGTTGTACAAACTGAGTTCAATAATTATTTTGAGAAAATCACTAAAAGTATCAGCCCTAAATTTTATTTTGTGACTGGGCAACTAAAGGACTTAGGAAAAGTAGGAAAAGACTTTTCGAGCTGTATGGCCTTAAGCCTTATATTAACACAGATACTTTTACTAAACATGTTGCTACTTACTCTAGAACTTTTAAGAACGCTTGTAAGGCAGCTAAAGCCTTAGGTATACATTAGCAACAAGGTAACAGCAGACAATAAAATAAAGACGGTTTGGAAAATTATTAATAACGAAACGAACAGGAACAAAAAACATAATTCTGATTACACACTACAGACGTCAAGTGGTCTCATTTGCGATAACAAAAATGTTGCTCAAGAATTTGTAAATTTCTTTACTAGTATCCCACTCAAAACAACTGAAACCTTAAATTCCTCGCCCTCGCTCGCTTTTGATTTAGTAAGGGCGAACGTTTCAGCCTGCCCGATTGAATTTAACTTTAGGCATATTAACCCCGTAACAGTAATTAAAGCTTTTAAGCAAATTAAGATCAAATTGACCGAAGATCTTTGGGGAATGTCCATTAAGGTCTGTACCTCCGTAATTGAGACTATTGCGCCTTACTTAACCTTAGTATTTAATTCGTGTGTGAATCAAGGAGTCTTCCCCGATTTAATGAAATACAGTAAGGTAATATCACTTTACAAATCCGGGGACAGTAAAGACACTAATAATTATAGACCCGCATCCGTATTGCCGGTTTTCAGCAAGGTGTTTGAAAAGTTAATGCTTAATCAGATGCTCAATCATTTTAACACGAATAAAATCCTTCACGATCAACAGTATGGTTTCACCAAAGGACGTTGTACGACCGACGCCGGTGTAACCTTATTTATACACATTTTTAACGCGTGGGAAGAGGCTCAAGATGCCATAGGAATCTTTTGTGACCTCTCCAAGGCATTTGATTGCGTCGATCACGAAACCTTGCTTTTGAAACTTGAGCATTACGGACTTGGAAATCTTGCGCTCAGTTTAGTTAATTCTTATTTAAATGATAGACAACAGCAAGTTCAAATAAATGGTGTCAATTCGCTTAGTTTAACAGTAAAAATGGGTGTGCCACAAGGCTCGATAGTGGGTCCTTTCCTCTTTTTGGTGTATATTAATGATCTACTCCATTTATTAATAAATCAACCACAAATGGTGTTATTTGCTGATGACACTTCCTTAATTTTTAAGATAAATAGACGTGCTACAAATTTTGACGACGTAAATAATGCCCTACTGCTGGTCCACAATTGGTTCACTGCTAATAATTTAGTATTAAATGGAAAAAAAACTAAGTGCATATGATTTTCTTTACCAAATGTCAAGGGTAGTGATTGTCGCCCAGAGGACACGGTGGTGCACACGGTGGAGGTCTGTCCCGCTTGGGCAGAGCACCGCCGTGTCCTCGTAGAGGCGATCGGCAGCGGCGGCGACCTCTCGCGCCCGGCCCTGGTCCAAGCCATGGTCCGGGGCGAGAGGGAGTGGGAGGCAGTCACCTCCTTCTGCGAAGCAGTCATGCTAGCGAAGGAGGTGGCGGGATGGGAGAGGGAGAGAGCCGAGAGGGCCGCCCGTCCCAGCCGCCGCGGTAGACGCTCCGGGCGTCGGGAGCCGCGTGACGACTCCCGGCCACCGTAGGCGCGGGCCTGCGGACGGCGAGTAATGGGTAGCTCGCCGTCCGATCAGGACCAGGCCCGTGCCGGACGGCGCGTATGTGTTCCACGCGCGCCTCAAAGAGATGTCAGCAGACATGGAGGGGCCCGTTAGGGCCGAAGCCTGCCGGGGCAGCGGGATTGTCCGAAAGGGTTACCGCTGCCCCGGAACATAAAGGGCTAAGGAAGGAACACGGATGGGTTTTAGTCAGTAAGAGTCTGACACTCCCTTCCGCTCCACCCAGAGCGGGAGGGGTCATTGGATGATTTCCCATCCTTAAAAAAAAAAAAAAAAGGGTAGTGATTGTGAGATATGTTTTCCTTGGGATCACGCTCGACTCAAGGCTACAATGGGGTCCTCATTTAACATCTCTTGCAGGACGGCTAAGTTCAGCAGCTTATGCTGTCAGAAAAATCCGTCAATTTACTGATGTAGATACCGCGAGATTAGTCTATTTTAGTTGCTTTCATAGTATCATGTCATACGGTATTTTACTTTGGGGACGGGCTGCAGACATCGATTCTATTTTTATTCTGCAGAAAAGAGCCATCAGAGCCATATATAATCTCCGCAGGCGCGATTCTCTAAGGGAACTGTTTAAGGATATTAACATCATGACGGTGCATATCTACGAAAACATCATGTATGTAAGGAAAAATTTACATCTTTTTAGTAAAAGAGGTGACAGACATAATTATAGTACTAGAAATAGGGACCTACTAGTTCAACCAGGTTTCAGATTGGCTAAAGTAGACTCATCTTTTATGGGGTACTGTTTAAAATGTTATACTAAAATACCTCCCCACATTCTTCAACTGAATGAGACAAAATTCAAGTCTTGTATAAAACGCACACTATGCAGGCAGGCATATTATAAGTTAGGGGATTACATCGTTGATAAAGATGCCTGGATCAATGCTGATCCTGCTCCACAACCACAACTAATTGATTAACACTTGAACATACTGTTGGAGCTGCTGAAGATTGTGGGACTATATTTGCATTGTATAAACTCAATTTCCTTTGTATTGTATAATTTCATAGCACAGATGTGAGTTCTGTATGTGAGCTACCATTTACCGGGTAATAATATGTCTTTCATTGACTTGAATGTGCCCTGGCGGCTGATAGTATGTCATGCTCACTAAAATGTCTCGCTGACGGTGGCGTGTGTGTTGGATCATTTAGCTCCCTTCAAAATGGTTGAGCTGAATGGTGCTGATCTATGCGTCATGTTCGTGAACGGGCGCCGTCAGTTGGGGCTGGTCATCAATTGGCTGCCTCGGCTTATTATTTTTTGGGATTGTTGTTTTGTTAAGTACTATTTGCTGTACTCTGGACGCTCTTAACACGTACGTCTTTTTTATTTTATTACATCGTTCTCACATATAATTATAAATTCAACATTAATGATGTAACTAATATTTTTGTAAAAATATAATTTAAAAGAGTGTCCATGCAGTTTCTTGCCCGTTCTTCTCCATAGGTACCTACGCTTTGGAATGGGCAACTAGCTTCATATTTTCTGACTGACCGACTTCTTGACAATTCAAAAGTGCCTGTAAATGGTTTAATTGAAATAAATGCTTTGAGTTTGAGTTTGCTGGGTTCGATTCCTGGGTTGGGTAAATGGGTTTTTCCATCAGAAATTTCTCAGAAGCTGCCTGGAGTACGGATTTATGCCCGGTTGGCGATTGGATTGGCGGTTGGTTTAATGCCGCCAAATTGGTCGTATGTAGAACGGAGACCACGCAGGGTGAGGTGAGCGAGCGAAGCGATCTCGAAAATTTTAACAACCCCCATCTGTTTGGTTAAGTTTTGTTTCATATTTTCAAGCAGAAATAGGAGTTACATTGTCGACTTAAGCAGGCAAGTCCAAGCAACTATCAGAAAACGAAATGCAAGAGTGAGCGAAGCGAGCTCGAAAATTTTGCACACTCGGATAGGTTCGATTTTTTTTCGATCATTCTAAAAGGACTAGGAATTAGTTGCTTTGTCGATTTATGACAATGAAAAACTGAACAATCAACAGAATGTAGATTGCAACAGCTAGCGTAGCGATCCTGAAAATTTTAGCACCCCACCTTGAATAGTTTCTGTTTTCTTTTAACCATCATACAAAAAGAGAACCTAATTTATCGAATTAAGACTTTTTAGTCTAAACTGCTGTAAATCGAATTTAAGCTTTTGCTTAAACGCGATTTACAGCAGTTTAAGTTTTGGAATCTGGCCCTTTCGAACCTTACCTACGAGTTGGGTGCCCAATATCCTGAGTTTGCTTCGCTCGCTCTTGCATATCTTAGATTCAATATTTTATAACAGGCTTTTTAAGGAAAAACTTTTTTAGGCGCGTCAAAAAACTGACTGTCATTTCATAGTTTTAAGCTCCTGTTTTAAGTTTTTACTTCAGTCGGCAGTCCCCATGTCTGCTTACTTATGTTCTTAATGTTTTTGAATATGCCCATCGGGGTTTTCGTGGCTCAAGTCAGTTAAGTTAGTAAGGCAAGTAAATCTTTCAGACTCCCGACAGCTTGAATGATTGGGGGGGGGGGTCAACCCCCACGACCCCTTCTGACCGCGCCTGACCTAATTACATATAAATATAAGCACAAATAAATAATATACGAAAGTGTGTTGTTTGTGTGTGTTGTGTTGTTTTTGTTGAAAACAATACCTATTTACTTGGTTGTGTTTATCCTAATAAGTAAATGGATAAATACCTGCTGTTATCTGTTGTATACTCTTAGGGAACATACGACAAATTAAATATGTATTTCTTCATATTAGTCTACGAACATTTGCGTTTGAACATAGACCTTTATGACGTCGTTCGTTCCTTAGAATTTTCCCTTCTTTCGTGGGGAAATTTTCATGGAATTTTTCGGTAGAGAACGGAGACCTCTATGTCGGAATCCTACTTAGAACATCGTGGTGTTCCTCTTACTACCATGAGCCGGGACTTCTGTAGTGGTGGATTCACTAGACATGCTCCGAACAAGAACTAAGAATAATTTGAATCTTTACATTCAAAAACTCATTTGGCGCCAGTTTGGCGCTCGAATGATGTTGACAAATCAGTGTTTTGTGCATTTGTTTTGTGTACACCAAACAAAACCAAGATGGAGACTTGTTCAGATTTTTGCTACGCGCTAAAAGATTCTTGGACAATCGAAATCGACGTTCGATTCTCGAATCCTACGTTGAAGTTTTGTTCATTTGATCGATCGATACTAAACTATGCAGCAGAGATTGTTAGTGCATATTATATAATGGCTAAATCATTAATCTTACAAATTAGCTCCATAATTATCTTTAACTTATCTTAATCCTGAATCTTTAGGTTTACACAAAATTTACCTAATTACCTACATAGATAATATTTTAGATGATATCTTTCTGTTTTAAGTACCTTTTTTTTTTAAGGATGGGAAATATCACACGACCCCTCCCGCTCTGGGTGGAGCGGAAGGGAGTGTCAGACTCTTACTGACTAAACCCATCCGTGTTCCTTCCTTAGCCCTTTATGTTCCGGGGTAGCGGTAACCCTTTCGGAGAATCCCGCTGCCCCGGCAGGCTTCGGCCCTGACGGGCCCCTCTTCTGACATCGCTTTGAATATCTTGGATTAAACATTAATGGAAAAGACAACTACTATTTCGTAGAAATGTGCAATAGGTACCTACGCGGTAAAAATGTATGGAACAGTAAATTTTTTTCTAGCTTACCTACGTAAACGAACGCCGGTTTTCAGAATTATGTTCCTACTGAATTCATGGTTACAGTTTGCGCATCGATGTCTCTGATTTTTTTTAAATTTTATTCTTAAAGACCCAGTGGTTTTCGCTGTGCGTTGTCTGTCAGTGAATGAATGAATTAAGATTTATTAAGTAGGAGATTGGAAGAAAAATAACAACAATGAAATGAAATGTGCTAATTAAGCCCTTTCATTTGATATCCAACACGGCATGATTAAATAAAAAAAAAATTTGATCGTGACTTTGTGTCCGCTAGAGGGCGCCATGTTCAAAGTAATGTGTGATAGCCTATAACCAGCGGTCGATCAAGATGCTTCCAACGATACCTCATTTGTCTAATTATGATAAGCAGTTTAGAAGTTATGAGTTATGGGGGGGTAAAAAGGCGTAACATTATTTATTATATTTTATTCATAATTGACAATACAGGCTGGTCTTATGCCACTGCATCTTCTGGCTTGGTTTCCAAGTCTTCGACGTTTCAGTCGAAGCTGATGCCGGCCGGTCTGCTCCTCAGGACGGAATTCGGGACGGATGAAACCTGACAAAAACATGAATTGTAGACAAAACTAAAACACTAGCGGAATATTGCACACTTCTACTATAAGCGTACTAAAGTGTAGAAGCGAGTGGGGCGCGTCTTCGTGGATGACGCTATCTGTACCTTACCCTCCACTTTATCTTATAACTTCACTGCTTTCTGTTTTATTTGACGGCCGCGTTTCGATAAGAATTAAATTCTTTGCAAGCGCAACTACTGAGCAAGGGATCCTTGTCTCCTGGGTTCGATTCCCATGCCGTTAAAAAGTTACGACTAGGTTTTTCCATTAGAAAATTCTCAGGGGCCCGATGACTGAATTTGTGGACGGCAATAGGCCCACCTTCTAATTGATACATAGTGCTACTATAATAACTGGCATACTTCTGTCTACCCCTTCGAGGAATGTAAGTGTGCGTGAGTATGTATAGTTATTAAATTCATAAAGGCTCGTATTCTGTGTACCTGGTCTCTTCTTCTTAGATTAATTTTACCTGCGCGAACCGCACGATGAACAATCTAAACAAGTGCAGTCCAGCCATCTTGCGCACACAACTTGCAGGAGATCTTGCCACCAACTATTTAAGTGGGCTCCTTAGATATAAGAAATAATTGTTTTAAATATTTCTATGGCGGGCTCTACTCCTTATCCTTCCTTACTGTGGGCTCTATCGTTGTGTTGTACTTCGTAGCACGACCATGAACGCATTCATCATAACTTTAGAAGGTAATAAAATCCTTTTAATTTGTACTATTTTATACCACTAATTAGACATTTTATACCTCTCAATTATCGTAGATTTTGCTTTTCTAACAATTTACCAGTAATGAAATGGGAGTACATAATGAGTACAAAATTTAAGGCATGCTCCCGTTTCATCAACTTCTATGCCAGCTGGAATTTTAGCGTGGTCGTGCTGGGAAGGAATCTTGCCAGCACGACGTGTATATCTACGATAATTGAGAGGTATAAAATGTCTAATTAGTGGTATAAAATAGTACAAATTAAAAGGATTTTATTACCTTCTAAAGTTATGATGAATGCATTCATGGTCGTGCTACGAAGTACAACACCTATCGTTGCAGCTACAGATTACTTATCTATGACCCAGCTTAGCAGATAATATAATAAACATTGATTGTTATATTCACGCTTAATTTCACGTTGTTTTTTGCGGATATCTCTCTGCATGCTGCTTATCTATCAAGCAGGAAATAGGTTAGATGCCTATTGATACTGGTTTTAATCGATCTAATTAGGTAATTCTCTTTTCTCAATGCGGACGAGAATACTTTGTCTACTTTTATTAAATTCAAAAACAACTTTGAATTGATAAAATTTCGACACGGTAAATAAATCATCAAATTTCTTTAACGTCTCGAAATTTTTACAGTGTGTTCTACCCATGAATATGAACAACTTTCACTATAGGACCAACTCTGAAATCGCGAAAAAAAAAATCTGCTGTTTCACACATTTTGGTCAAGTATAGGTATTTTACTTTTGTATTAAACAGCAGATTTTTGTTTTCGTGGTTTCAGAGTTGGTCCCATAGTGAAAGTCGTTCATATTCATGGGTAGATAAGCCTGTAAACATTTCGAGACTGTTAAAAAAAAATCATCCGGTATATAAATGCGGCCAAATATTGTTATTACCTATTGAAGCAATTTATGACGTCGTTGGTCAAGTGGTTCTGAGAACGGACCTTGGACGTGGTAAATTATTGGTTCTTCACCTGTTCTCTCTCCAGTCGTGTCGGATTGCCGTCCCATCGGACTATGAGAGTGAGGGAAGAGAGAGTGCACCTGTGTCTGCGCACACACTTGTGCACTATCACACTGCCAACCTCCAGACCCTGAGAAATTCGTAATGGAAAACCCAATAACACTTTGCTGGACCTGGAAATTGAACCCAGGACCCCACGCTCAACAGTCACACTAACGACCACGATACCAACAGGGATATAATTATTTATTAAAACTTTATGCACAAGTAAAAAAATACTGTACAAAGGTGGACTTAATGCCTGAGGCATTTTCTACCAGTCAACCAGGGTGATGAGACTTGTATCAGTACTCAGTAGCACCGCCAAGTACCAAACTCCGGGCTGTTACTGAGAAATTCTGAAGACGAAGATTGCAAGACCAACGGGGCATTTGACTTCGTAATACCTATACCTACGTTAAAGCTAATCTCATCATGATTTTGCAATATAATTAAATACAAGGACAAGTTGTGCAAATTACAAGTTTATCTTATCTTACTTTGACTTGCATTAACAATCGAACAAGATGCTCGAACAATTTGAAATTTTATCAGACCTAATCTGTTTGTACGGACTCTGTGCCGTGAGCGACATGCTCAATTAGTTTTTAATCTACTAGTAATAGGTATGTAGAGTCCGTCTCATGAAAATCGTACCAAGGCAATAAGTGGAACTAATTACTATATATATAGTTAGCAACATTCCTACAACCCCAGACCCTCCAGTCTCAGTCACCTTTCTCTATTTAAGATTGTGCATTTTATGTGCCTGTAATATGAAAGATTTATGTCTCTGTCGTATGCCGCGCCGCGTCTGCGAGACTTCTTTCATGAAACGGACTTTACGCGAGTTACGTATCTACTCTGATTTGTGCTTGGTGTAGCTTCTTCTGAGCCAAATCAGCATAGATATTATGCTCGAATGTTGAAAGGGATGTCTCTGAGCTGTATAGAGGGTGGAAAAAAGACGAGTGCAGTTACCATAAATATTGACGATAGCCAATTAAGCAAAGAACTAAAGTAATTTAAAATGTTGAAAACTAAAATATTAAAAAAAGATATTTGGTGAGAAGGTACATCACTTAATAAAGGGTTAGGAATAACAAACAAAATGTAAAATATATTCAACATTATATTTTATTCTAAGTACATTCTGTACAATCGTATTACGTACTAAATATCACAACAGATTTTAGAAATAAAACATTTACTGGCAAAAAACTGCACACACATACCTGCTTGTAAACAATTTAATGCAATAATTATCGTCTTTTGCAGTCTATCGGGAAAATAGGCAGGTACGTATACAATATTAGATACTGTTTTAAAACCAATTAAGTACTAGTGCATTGCATTTACCTACCTACGTATTGCATTTTTTATTACCTTTTTTTTAAGTTTTGAGATAGGAATTCAGTTTTATGGTTCGGGGCTAAAATCGAAACTATGATAAGTACAGTATAATCAAAAACTTTAAATTTACCTATCTAGGAGACGACCCGAGTTTTTTTTGTAAAAAAGTATCATTTTTAGGGTTCCGTACCTCAAAAGGAAAAACGGAACCCTATAGGATCACTCGTGTGTCTGTCTGTCCGTCTGTCACAGCCAATTTGCTCCGAATCTTATGGACCGATTAAGTTGAAATTTGGTACCTATATGAATCTCTGTGACCCAAACAAACGACGTGTAACGTAAATAAATGAGTTTTGAAAATGGGAGTCATTTTGGAGGGGTAAATAGACAGTTAAAAACAAAAGTTTCGCAATCTGTACCGTGTGAAATATCAAATGAAAGGGCCGTTACCGTGAGGATCTCAAATATATATTTTTCATAATTTTAAAGTAAATTGTATTAAAGTTATTTAAGACAATAGACGGAAATTTACCATTCCCCACCACTTATCTCCGAAACTACTGAGCCTAAAATTTTGAAAAAAAATACATAAAATAGTTCTATACCTATAGATTACAGGAAAATTAATAAGAAGTCTATGATCTTGAAACAACATTGTAAATCTCTCAATATTGTGCGTACAAACTTACATTTTCAGTTGGAATGTATGGGAGAACATGTTTTTCAACTACAATGTTAAGTTTGTTCTGGGGATAAATTCATTCCAACTACGGAACCCTTCATTGTGCGTGGTCCGACACGTACTTGGCCGTTTTTTTTATATTATCGAGAGATACAGGATTATTGGGCGATAATATAATGTTGCACGCAATATAGCTACGACCGTTTATAAAAAAAAACATAGTAATACCACAGATACGTAATAAAAATAAATACCTACACACATACATAGTGTACAGTTTTTTGCAAGTAATTATAAGATTATTATTAAATTATGACACTAGACATTGTACAATAAAATTAATAATAGAACTGTTATAAAATAGAAACAAAATCTTGATCCAAGTGAGCTTTTCTTAAATAATTAACTAAAATCTTTAAAGCGATTAAGTACCTTTAAGTACTCGATATTTTGCTAAACTATTTAATAAGTTTGATAATATTAAATGGGGCTGAGAAATATATAACTATATAAAATAAAATAAAACGTGATTTAATTAATGCCTCAATATCACTGTCAAGTCAACTTGATAACATAATTATCTTTATAAGATAAAATTATAGATATTTCATGTGTTATTAATATAATAATTAAGCTTAGCCAAGTTCAGCTAATGAACTACATTGAAGTGATTTATATAATTATATAAATGTATAAATGGGTTTGTTTAACATTTTATTTTTATATTTACCCTGCGTGTCTCTTATTAAAAAAAATATTGTGTTATAAAAATAGTGTATCCGAAATAGGAACTGCTAACTGCCTGACACTGCCTGAAAAGGTTTATATTATGGGTTGTTTCTTTTTTTAATTATTACAAGGTTAGAAAATAACAGTAAAAAACGTTGGGCATGTAAAATTTTACACTTTTTTATTTTTGGCAGGAAAAACCGTTGGTTACAGTTTACGCAAACGCGTTGTGTATCAACAGTTTGGTGGACGTCTGTCATACGTCGGTGCATAAGAAATAAAAATTTAAGGCAAGGAAAAAAATCAGGGTAATTTAGAAATGAAAAGGGTAAAAGATGATTGAGCTATAAGACCTTACATTACAAAGGCCTTCTTGGTATTTAAACACTATAAAATCCCCTAAGGGGGAGGTGATTCGGTCTCACGTGGTCACGGTGACCACATGTTTCTTAGATTCTAAATACTTGAAGTAAATGACCGCGTCGTGAACTGTCGGGAACGTATCCATCTGTAGTTGGTCTATCTCTAAGGAGTTGTACCTGTCTATCATCTCTAGGACTGGAGCTGGAAAAAAAAAATATAAGCATTTCGATATTTTTTCATAAAAAGTTGATAGCTATACAAGGCAAAATACTTCATGGGAATTACAATCGGTGGGAGAGTGTCTAGTCTGGAGACGAGCTCTACAGGCCCGTACGGGGTGGTGTGCGGTCCTTTCCTCTAAGGGGAACCTACCTAAACACTAATATAAAAAATAATAATAGGAAAACCTTTATAAGCCACATGTAGTGTACTATATTACTATATTATTATTTAAATAAATGAAGTCGGTTAAAAATTTGTGTACAAACAATTAAGGGGTCGTCATCATCACCATCGTTTTAATCCGGAAGATCGGAGTAATCGGAGGCCTATAGTGGATTACCCACCGTTGGGTCCCATTACTTCTGCCATAGTTCGGTTCCTTAGGTCCTTCATCCAATAGTTGGCTTTCAGAGTTAGTCCCTCAGTAAAAACCGTTTATTTTTCTGTAGTTAAAAGGGTTCATAGTACTTGCCTTGTTTTTCTACGAGATTTCAGACTTGGGTCTTAAGTAAAGGCTTAAATAGAAATCACCGTATTCTGTAATATAGACCGCGCGGAACTAGTTGGCCGCGCCTTAAGTATGTGAGCGGTGCGACGGAGGGGCGGGGGCGCTTTGTCATTACTCAGTACGTGCGCTGCGAACACTAGGTAACCCCGCCGCCCTCACCCCCGTCCCCACCTAAGGCGCGGTCAACTAGTTCCGCGCGGACTATATTTTGGCCACCAGCTTCGCACCGCGCGGACATTGGAAATAATCCCACGGGAACGTGTTTCTGGGAAAATGTCTAACCCAGGTGTTTGGACATAAGATACTAGATTTTTATCACGGTCTACCTGTGAGCCAAATTTCATTGAAATCCGTGCAACCGTTAAGGCGAGAAAAGGTAACAGACACACAAACAGTTGCTCTCGTATTCACAATATTAGTATAGTATGGAAGTATGGATTTACCATTGGCTCCCGCCAGTAGCACAGAAACATGGCTGGCCACCAGTTCCTTCTTTATGGCGACTAAACTCTTGATGCCCGGTGCGTCCACGTACGATAGGGCTGTCATATCTACTATCACACATTGTACCTGTAAACAGAATGATAATAATCAGACAAATAATCCATATAACAAATATCTATTCCACAGGTACGTACAAGCCCTTAAAGAACAATGAGCCAGTAGAATAGAACCGGTCACCGTTGGAGTAGACGTCGCCTTGAGTGGAGACTAATCGCGAATGGACGAAGGTAGTATACGACGTCTACAGGTTGCATAATCAGCGTAAAAGCTTCCCACTGCCAGGCCTCCTTTCGGTGAGAGGGAGTGGGCCGTAATCCACCACACGGGCCCAGTGCAAGTTGGTAGATGTCACATTTCTTCGAACTTTTTGTTCAGGACATGCCGATTTCCTTATGATGTTTTCCTTCACCGTTATGAGAGCAGTGGTGATGAAACAATTTACACAAAAGTCCCTGCCATCCTAGTTTGGTTCCATAGTAATTTCAATTTTAATAAAACTTGTTTTTTTTCAATTTTTCACAACATTAACCGAAACATTCGAAAGAATCCTGTTTCTTTCCAAAGGATTCCTTCTGTTAATTTTGCTGTGTGACATGCGAAAAAAACGGAAATAAAATCACAATTTGTTTTTTTCGTGGAAAAAAACAAATTGTTATTTTCGGCATTTTCAACGCTAGGAAAGACTGGTTGTCAGACTTTCGGGCTTCTGACTACCCGTAACGACTGTCAAAGATCCACGAAATTAAAAAAAAAAAACACCCAGTATAAAAAAAAAGATCGTCCTCCTCGTCGGAAGGTTGCATGCCAGAACCTACCCTAGTCAGCGTGCCTTCTTCTTTCATACGTCTTTATCTGTCTAAGTTACTTTGAAGATAGCCTAAAGCCTCGTTTATGTGAATATTCTCTCACTTATTAAGTATGTACTTACTCTTTGGCTAAGATTAGGGTCCCACTCGAAGGACTCATTCTTGGTGAGGTTGTTGTCCTCATCGTGGGCCGTCTCGGCAGGCTTCAGGTACCCGACCTTGCGGAACAACTTTGTTCTAAAGAGATTCTTAGTGGCGAAGTTCAGGCCGCCGCAGTAGTGAAAGATTTTGATGCCTGGGAGCTCTTCAGCCTGGAAAAATTAAGTCTTGAATTTCGTTCTACTTAAAACCAGTAGGCAGTGCAGTAACGGTAAATACTTCGATCAAGAATTTATTGAACGAAGGATAAAATTGATAATGAAGGGTAAACTTGATAATCAAGGAATACCTAAAGCAAAACCACCATTCATTTTTAAGTGAGTATGTGTAATCTCTAACTAATGTAATAAATTGGCCACTGGCCGTTTTATATTCAATAAATTAATTAACCATTGACAACATACTAGAATACGATTTTTTCAAATCATATTTTACGAACTTTGGAACAAAAAATTATACAAGACCTTCTTAGATCTCCAAAAAGGTTCTATCAAAAGCACAAGATTCTTTAGTTGAAAAAATAAAAAATAAACTCCACGTCAACAAACCTGTCACGCCTGTCACTTCATTACAAACGTTTCGAAGAATTAAAATACAAAAATTACAAATCCTCAAGATAAATTTACAAAAAGTCTAAATAAAATGGTGCATAACCCGTCTATAAACCTTCTTCCAAAATAGAAGGTTTAAAATGCGCCTGTGCTCGGACAAGTTGTACCCTTACGCTACAACCTACGACATCGGGTTATGCGACTTTATAAAATGGATCCTATTCACGGTAATCTACATAGTGGTTATGTGCTTCGCCCAGTTCATCATCCTTGCTATGTATAACCATGAAATGGACATGGCTACTCATGGGATGCTGTCCAGTGTGAACAATTGACGAGCATGTACTACTATTGCTGGGTGTGTGCCGAGCTCGGCCTGACCAGTGATTTCATTTATCAGAAGTAATAATGTTATTTAAAAAAATAGTACATATGTATTGAATCTTATTTTGTTGCTGTTTTATTTTACTGAGCTAGATATAGGGCTTGAACACATGAATCCGTCCAGTTATTACGTTTATCCTCCCAAAAAACGCGCGAAACGCATGCCCGAGAATTCTCCATAAGACTATAATAAATTCCGTTTATTCTAGGCCTAGGATGAATTCTCGGACATGCGTTTCCCAGTGTGTTTAGGGTGGATTTTTAGGGGTGGATGAACGGAATAACCCAATTCGCCAACGCTACCTTATCATAATCAGCCTATAATGTTCCCACTGCTGGGACTCGTGCTCCTATGTGACCTATATTAGGGATAGCGACGAAATAGCTGTGACGAATGTTCATCAGATCCGGCGGAGGAATAAAATGCTCAATCTTAAATAGAGAACGTGCCTGAGGTAGGAGGGTCCTGAGTTACTAAAGATCCCTCGGCTCTCTTAGATAGGACATGTTAATTTACAAAACGGTTAGTGTCAAGAAATTATATAAAAAAGTCTAAAAGCTAAACCTGGGCGAAGATCGTTCTTTTCGGGACACGGGGTCATCTTAGTAGATACGTATTATAAGTAGATACTATAGAAGAAGTACTTACAGCTCTGTATCTCTTGATGTCCAGGTAAAGGTCAGTGTCCAACACTTTGCCCAGCAGGCAGACATACGGGTTCTGTGAGCGAATGAACAGCGCGCCCAAGCTTGCTAGCAGACCAGTGCCAAGTCTGAAAGGAAATGCCAAGGTGTTGATTAGAAGTACTATTGACACTGTATTTTTAACCCCTATAACTCCGGTTGAAAACTTCGTGGCAAAAAACTTTTTTACAAAAATAAAACAACCGACTTCCAAAAAAAAACATTACAGAGTAAAAAATAACTTTAATATCGGAAGTCGCTTTTTATTTTTAACGTTGTACTTTCCTCACACAAATTCGTATCACTTCTTGCTAAGTAAATATCAGTAAGTAACAAAAACTCATTATAACATCATATATATAAACTAAGTGGCAAAAATACGTACCTATTATTGAAACTAACTCAAAAACTACCCAAGCAAATTTATAAAATTTATATAGGACCACCCCAGAGGCATACCCTATCCATTAAGAAAATAATTTTTGAAATCGATTTACAATTATTGCCGGAGATATCGCGTAACAAACATACCAACACTTTAGGCGCAATATAATTATAATCAGTAATAAAAAATATCTTGATCAGATACGCATCTATAGCATTTATTTAATCTTTTTTCTAGGTGAAGGTCACGAAATATAAATTATTTTTTATAAAAAAAAAGTATTTGAAACACACACGTGGGTGTTCAATTCTTGCGTTTAAAATGCATTTCTTGATCGATTTATGCGATAAACAGCATAGGGAAATTTTTTGAGTGAAATCAAACACTGTGCGGTGTATTGTTCAAACTTACCCGACATCAATATTGACGATAAGCGTGACCAAGAATGTCACGATCCACACCATGGCATCCAATTTACTGAGCCTCCAGAACCTGAGACAAATAAACTAATTTTAGGAGCACTTCTCCTGGACAAAAATAGCACTGTTTAGATAGGACTGTGTGCACCACGGGTGTGCACAGACTAAGCAGAATCGATACGAAATGATATGGTGACGAATTTTATGGATGTAGCATGGCCTTAACAAGACGTGTGCGAGAGTGCCCTTAAGTGCGGCGACGGGGAGCATAACACCCGCCCGTTCCACCGCGCTAACCGCTAGTAGACGAAGGATCGCGAGAACGAACGTCACGTTCGCGGCATGCTCGTATTTTTTTTGTATTTAAAAAAATCTAATTACAGAAATTTCATTTCATATTACCTTTCTTGAAACGAGGAAATACACTGTAAGTATTGATATTTACTACGAAAAACATATAGGTAGTATTAGGAAGTTAACAAAGGAGAGTAGTCTAAAGGAAACTTTTATGAGTTAACATAACCTAAAACAAGTACATGATAATACTAACTTGTCAAGCTCCTTGCTCTGCATGAACATGCCTTTAAGCGACACGACGATGATGGAGGCGAGCACACAGCGCGGCAGCTGTTCGAAAAATGGCCCGATCCACAGCAGCACGAACAGGACCAGCACCGCGCTCACCACCGAAGTTATACCGGTCTTGGCGCCTGCCTACAACACACCGAGGGATGGTCTAGACTAGAGTACCCGGCCGTAATGCGTTTTTCTAAAACTCGTAATTGATTGGAACGTCGACAATAGTCAAGTCACAATATAATAATGAGACAAGCCGGTCCGTTATGTAAAAATGGCAACGTGACTATTAAGGTGAAGTGAGCTGTCAATAGTGTCAATCACATCGCATGTAGCATCAGGTGGAATGACAGCTCACTTCAAGCTCACTTCACATAAGATTTCACAGTGAGGTTTTTACAGAATACACCGGTTGGACACATTTATTAGATCGAGTAGTAAGAGTGACAGAATTATATTTTCTCTATCACCTTCGCGTATGCAAACTTTTTGTGTGACCTCAGTTGTTAGCCCATCCAAAACGACTGTCATGGTACGATTTCTTTGGAACGTAATACCCGACTACATTAGATAGTATCAGTTTACAAGTGACTATCATAGACTATCGCTATCTTATAAAGTATACGCTGGCAGTTAATCTATGCAATACTCTATAGGTCTACGCTCGGGAAAGTAAACAGGAAAGAACGCTGCCATAGTCAGTAGACCATAAAAAATCAGTAGATAAAATCGACTCTTCGTAAACGAGTGACTTTTTTGTCATATCAATAATTTCTAACAATTTTTTTTTAATAGTAATCATTTATTTAATAAAAACCTTTAGCAAAAGTAGCAAATTTTCCGTATAATTATAGTGCCTAAAAATAAACTAAAACTAAGTACCTATAATATTTTTTATTATAGGACTGCAAGTAATGATATGCAGCATGTCCCGGGTTCGATTCCCGCACGGAACAAATATTTGTACGACCTACAAGTATTTGTTCCGGGTCTGGGTAAAAAAAAAATGTATATAAGTAGTTTATCAGCCATGTCGTTACCATAACACAAGCATGGTTGCTTAGCTTGGGACTATATGGCGTTGTGTGGAATGTCCAAGGATATTATTATTATTATATATTATATTATTATATGTGACAAAAAAGTCACTCGTTTACGAAATCCAATACATTTAATTGCATCTAGTGTGTATTCTTCGTTCGCGATTTATTTGCCAAAAATGTAAACAAATATGAATTAATGGAAAAATAACTTTAATTCCTACACAATAAAGTTCAGTTTACGCTACAACTTCAAACATTTTTATTATTTTTTCAATAGCTAGTCACTGAAATCAACTCAATTACCATCGAAATAAAGTTGATATTTGTTTAACTTCAAATAGGGTGGGCGTGTGCAGAACTGCGCAGTTTTACTACAGTTAGTTTGTGTGCGTATTTTCAGTGTTAACTAGAACTCACCTGATATTGTATGTAGGATCGTGACAGACTGGCGCAGAAAGGTGCGCAGCTGAAGAATGAACCGAAAATATTGCCTGCACCCTGAAATAAAGAGATTTCGTTGTTTAGTGCTTTATATTTATTTATTTCTTTAATTAAAACGGTTCAAAACCAATTACAACATTTAAAGATACTGTCTATACACATAAAAGAGAAAATATAAAATCATCAATTTCAGGTAATGTGACATTTATTATCTAATATCTAAACTTCTAATACTAAATAAACTACAAACAATTAAAATTAACAAGTAATGGTAAAATAAGTTAACAACACTTTTATAAATCCTTCTCACAGAACTTCTGACATGCTGACAAAATCTTCGTCGTCCATTCGTCCGCCAACAGATCGTTTGTTGAATTAGATTCCAAGATATCATTAAGTGCGGCCAGATAGTGGGGGTGATAATGTCTGTCTATGGCTAATTGAAGAAGACTGTATAACCATCGATAATTATGATTTTAATTACTTCTAATATTGAGGTTAAAAATAATTTAATCTTATTAGTTCAATTTTAGTTCATCTTTTCAATCTCGTCTAATATTAGTTTCCTATGCTAAAATGTCTATGATCAATTCCAAAAGTACCTAATGAAAGTGTAAACAAAGCCCTGTACCGGCTTAGTTCTTACACAAAAGGGAGAAACACATTCATCTGTATTTTAGAATGTTTCGACTTTACATCCCACTCTAACCGGAGTAAAAACCTATGGCAAAGTTTTTTTTTTCTAACATCAATTTTTCGATTGAAGCCGGCCGATGGCTTCAATCAATATTATTAGATCATCATTTGCCTAGCCTTTTCCCAACTATGTTGAGGTCGGTTTCCAGTCTAACCCGATGCAGCTGAATACCAGTATTTTATATGGAGCGACTGCCTATCTGCAATATTATTAGATATTGATAGGTTATTTCATTTTAGGTTTTTGAAAAAAAAAAAATGTGCCATAGGCTTCTACTCCGTTCACCTTTTATACCCAGTTTTTGTCCACACGCACACAAGCAACATTCGGCCTATACGCCAATACCAACAAGACCAACTCACCATGGCCAACAGTTCCTGATTGGCATCGATCTCGTATTTGTCTTTGCCCGCGAAGATAAGCGCCATAGACATCGTGATGGTGTACGTTACCATGGTGATCGTGAACGCATCTAGGGCAATTTTTGGCAGCAGTTCCAAGGGAGGGAGTTGTGGCTCGGGGAGCCTGAAAACATTAAAATAAAACCAATTAAATAGACCCTTCTTATATCGGCACGAAATATAATATGGTAAAGATCTTAGCCAGTCCGCAGGTAAGTAGTAGCGGGGCCTGCTGATTATGGGTTGCCTAGCATAAACAGTCTACAATGTTCCCACTGCTGGGACCCAGGCCTTTCTCTGTGAGAGCGAGTGGGCTGTAATCCACCATGCGGGCCCAGTGCGGGTTGGTAGATGTCACAAATGTCTTCGAATTTTTGGTTCTAGGACATGCCGTTTCCTTACGATATTTTCCTTCACCGTTTTGAGAGCAGTGGTGAATGATGAAATAATTTACTCAAAGTAAAGCGCCTGTCTGGGTTCGAACCTACGACCTAGAACTTGTATATCGCGGTCGTTAATACTAGACCACTACTGCTCTAGGCTACCTAGTTTATAGCTTACCGCCCGCGTGAAGGTCGGAAATCATTCCGGAACGTTAACGTTATGTCAGAACGTACTACCAAGATGTAAAGTATCATGTCCTGACCTAGGTCGTCTGCGAAATTTTGGTCAGGACTTGGTGGTTTCCTCGCTATGTTTTCCTCAATCGTTTCAGAGCAAGCAATAAATAAAATATATAGCTCATGCCGTAGCAAAATCAACGGCCAGTGCGCTAGGTGGTAACGGAGCTGACTGTCAAGACTACGCTAGATCGAAAAAGTAGACATGGCACAAAGACAAGTTTATATTTTTCAGAAACCTTTTCGTAAAGTAAATTAACTTACCCGGTAGGTATGTCCCCAACCAGGCTGATGCCGAAGGTTTCATGCAGGCGTCCGAATCTGCAGGCGCATGTGCCGATGACAATGGCAAGTAGCTCTATGGGGACCGGCACTCGGGAGCGCTTGCTTACCCACGGCTGAAAAGAAAGAAATGCTTTTGAAGGGAAGAAAAGGGAAGTGTGAATTCAGTGTGGAATGACAGCTCACTTCACCAAACTTTTCACGGTGAGATTTGTTCAGAACAGACCGACTGATGCTTAAGTTTGTCATTATTGACAGCTTAGTCTCTTTGCTAAGACTAACGGTAAGCTTTCTCTTAAGGAATTTTAAGCTTTTTAGCACACGGCCTAGAGAAAAAACGTGTTATATTTTACCTTTAACCTTTCGTTATTGAGTGCGATGATGAGGCATGTGACAAAGGATATCACGAACGCTCCCCAGTTGAGATTCGGCAAGTTCTTGCACACTTCTATAAAAGTCTGAAAACAAAACAATAACACTAGGTTATGTAAAGGAATGTGGAATATGTTAAAGAGTGGAAGGCTCCGGGCCCTCGGTCAAGTCTTGACAAATCTTTTTATATCAAATTCTTAACAAGGCCGAGATCATTATCTGCCTAGCTTTTTCCCAACGCGACCCGTAACGACTGTCAAAGATCCACGAATGACAGCCGCGACCAGCTTAACACGACCGAAATTTGTTCAGTTATAGAGGTATGAGGAACAGGGTTAGTTCACTCATCCTCCATAGAAAAGGGAGGATCCTCTGGTCAGACAGGTGTTGTGTCTGGTGGGCGTTGTAAACTTTGCTTGCGTAATGCAGGAGTTCGTATGTGGCGATGTAGATGCTGCCACACAGTAAAGTAAGATGCAGCCTGTGGTTGGCACCCCTGTATAGCTAAAATGTATACTCACAAATATAACTTTAAAGTTTCCGGACAGTTTGACTATTTTGATTCCGAACAGGTCCTTGAGCTGCGAGGCCAGCACGTTGAAAGAGGCTGCCGTGGTGAACCCGGACACCAGTGGCTCCGACAGCAGTGTGGACACGCAGCCTAGCCGGAGCATCCACATCAACACCTGGGTGAACGGCATGTGATGTTATTTTTGTAGATAGTAATGTCTGTTCCAAAGGTAAGGTAGGTAGGTATCTGATAAAAGTGTAAACAAATCACTCACTAGAGGGCATTAGTAACAGGGCATTGTTCATTAATCTGTATTTAGTAGGTTTCAACGTATACCTACGTCACCCTTGTTTCCAACAATTATTGTTTGAATAACATTATTAAATTGTAATTGAAAAATTGAGGTTATTAAATTAACCTCAATTATTATTGTCATAATAAAAATTAAAAACCCCTATATGGTGATTTCAAATTAGAATTTTAAGTTCAAGTATTCAAACAATCAAATCAAAGCACCAGATTTGTAAATAGCACTACAAATTGGCATCCACAGATATGTTTTCTGATCCATCTATTCACATTTTTATCAGATACTTATTGAATAGACCATACCGTACGTAAACCATAACAGCTCTGTACAGACACGGCCCATAGACAGACAGACGGCGTAGAATCTTATTCCTCTGTCCTGGAATCTTGGATCGAACACTCATCTAAGTTAATCATTATTCTTTTGACAAAACTATACACCTTGAAGTTTTTAGGGGAATATACAAAGTTCAACCGGACAAAGTGTTAGTAGAAATACAAAACTTACATTCATGATTTTTACCAACGACAATAGGTACCAAAGATACTTTCACCTTGAAAAGTGTAGCTTGTAATGATAGGATATAGTTAGGTACCTACCTGGAATATCCCCACACACAAGCACACCACACTTAGCACTTGTAAAGGCGTGTATTGCACGGGATCCCCTTCCCCTGGTATTAACGCGGCAACTGTAAATAAAAAAATAACATATTTATGAAAAAATACATATAAAATCTATTCAAATTTATGTTTCAAATTGATGTTATTTCAAGTTAAACAAATATCAAATTCATTTTAATGGTAATTAAGTTGATTTCAGAGTGACTAGCACTAATGAAAAAGTTATAAGAATGTTTGAAGTTGTAGCGTAAACTGAACTTTATTATGTAGGCATTAAAGTTATTTTTCCATAAATTCATATTTTTTTAATAAATCGCGAATGCAGATTAGGTGCATTTTCAAGTTGTTTATTTTTTATTAAATCGTTAAACGTATTCGTATTCTTCAGTCTCCTTCTTCGATATATCGCTCAGTCGGCATCTCAGTTATTCACCTCTATATTTTTCAACCATAGACACCCCTTTTTAGCTATATTATCTTTATTGGACTTATCTAAACAAATAAATAAAATTGAAGTGTGAACCGATGGGTGAAGCTAGTAGCCAATAAAAATCTTAAATTCACTGACAGAAAACGCACAGACAAAATGCTGGGTCTAAAGGTTCAAATTTTTCACATAGGTTCCTTATATTACGGAGGTGAGCACTAGTTAAGGAAGGACTTTCGCCTGAAGGGGTTAGGGCCTTATCACACTGGCGATTTACAAGCGAGTCCAGCGAGTCCGCAGCGAGCTCACCGCTCATGCCATGGCATCGACGGCGCTATTCGCGGCGATCAGTACGCGGCGCGGTCGCTGCGAACTCGCGATGAGCTCGCTGCGCTTTCGCCTCGTTTTGGACTCGCTCGCAAATCGCCAGTGGGCGTTAGGTAAAATCCTCGGAAACCTACGAAGCGACCGAAAGTGATGCAATTACTTTTAAAACTCAAAAGAAAAGAGATGGCTATTATAATGTGCGTGCGCGCGGAATAAAACGACGTATGTGCCAAAACGAATTTACTCGTTTTTTAACAAAATAAATGAATCAAATGTAAAACTACTTTTAGTAAACTTTGATATGATAGTTCTCTATGTTTTAAAGTAAATTCCATTGAATAACTCTTAAGCGTTACGCCGTGATGTCGAAAAAAGTAAAAAAAATAGATATAACTTTGCATTTTTTTTAAATCGAGTAAAGTATATTAAATCGTGTATTCCTTTTACATGATACTAGACCAAAAAGTCAAAAAACTCATACCGAAATGTTAAATCCCTATTCCACATACTTATCAAGTTACACGAAACAGAATAAAGGCATAGGTAAATTATATCAATGAAAAAAAGGTCACATACCTGACAGATCGGTCGAATTGCTATTTGGTACTTCTACATGCGTCGCGTATTGTGTTACCACCTGGAAATAACAGATAACACAGGGTCAAATTAAATTAGCTAGCGAAACTCCGCAGACGTGAAGGGTATCAAAATCGCAAGATACAAAAGTGATTTTCTCGTGAAATAACGATTAGTACTTTAAGAAAATACCTATATTTCATAATACTATGTTCGTAACTATATTATTTCAATACTTTGAGAGAAGACCGCTTTTTAATTTTGCGTGAGTTAAGATTCTCGTGACTGTATATTGCTGAATTAAGAAAATAACAGCATTACTGAGGGCACTCCCTTATACTGTAATTATTTTGTACTGTTGCACACCAAATCAAAAATTCGAAGATATGTGGGCCCATGTGGTGGATTACAGCCCACTCCCTCTCACCGAGAGGAGGCCTATGTCCCAGCAGTGGGAACGTTATAGGCTGATTATGCATGTAGCCGTACACTAGCTCACTTTATCCATATTAATATTATAAATGCGAAAGTGTGTCTGTCTGTCTGTTTGTTACCTCTTCACGCTTAAACTGCTGAACCGATTTAGATGAAATTTCGTATAGAGATAGTTTGACTCCCGGGAAAAGACATAGATATTTTTTATTCCGATATTCCCACGGGATCGAAATTTATGCGGGTGAAACCGTGGGGCGCTGCTAGTTTTCTATAAAACTGATATTTACCTTTCCAGCCATGAGACAGGCTACCGCGAAGGTGCCCATGGACACGTGAGGAGAGGTTCCGAGGATGACGTAGATGAGGACCGGGAAGAACGCCATGTAGAGTCCCACTATTGGTGGTACTTCTGCTAGCAGCGCGTATGCCATACCTGAAAATGTTCGTGTAAACAGTTTTTTCTGAAAGAGTTTTTACTAAAAGGGTTTAGTATGGTGAGGTGTTACTATCAGTCCATAGATTACAATTTCCCATAAGGTGGGAAGTTGAATTGTTTGCCATATTCCGTAAAATTAATCTTTTGCATAAAAAGGCTCAAAATTTGGTTTTTGGCCTGGTCAAGTTAAAAAGGTTCAGCAGAACCACATTGCGGCTGTCTCTGTCATCTTCAAACAATTGACAGGAACCTTAGCAATAAGCCAGAGCATTGGAACTGCTTTATGGTCATTAGACCTTCGTTTATTCCTTACCTTGTGGTATGTGCATGACGGCTGTGGTAGCGCCTGAAACCAGGTCGCCAACCATGTTTTTTTGATAACTGTACTTTGGAAGCCATCGCATCAATGGGATCGAGTTCAGCAGACATTCGCCAAAACCACAATTCCTCACAAATTTTTTGCACTTCTGGCTCACTGCGAAAAAGATTAACAGACATTAGGTACAGTATTAATTATTCATTATTGGAGCCCTGGGAGATCGGCATTAAGTAGATAGTGGTCATGTGCCTTTTTTAGCTTATGGCATACGCAAGAAAAAAAACAAGATAAAAATTAATTGACTTAGGTACTCAGCAGACTACAACATTATTTAAAACGAGTTAAAAGTTAGCTGCCTGTATACCGAATGCCAAATAGCTTGTTGGACTGTATATCTGCGGAGTTATTGCGTAACAGTAGCAGTAACAGTTCTATAGTTGTTGTTGGGCAGACAAATTTTTCGAACATAATTATGAAGCAATGGATTAGCTCCCCTACTACACACGTCTACAGCGTCCCATACTCTGTGGTCCGACAAGCCAGTCTATTGTGTAAAAATTTCACCCTGAATATTTTGGTGAATTGAGCTGTCATCCCATCTGCCGCTAGGGATTGGCACTAAGTATTGACTTCAAACTCACTTCACTTAAGTTTGCACGGTGAGATTTTTAAATAGCACTGCTGATATGGTCCGTGCCGATACGAGAGCAGAAATTGTAAATGAAACTTACGCGGACGGTCAGGTAATTTATAGTCTGCATCTTTATTGAGGGAGTCCTGATGGTACACGCGTCTGACTATGTTGAGTTGCTGCAAACTGGTCCTGGGAACAGTCTGGGCCCTGGGAACAAATAAGATATTCAAGGTTATTTAGGAGTCTTGAAGATTGGATCACAGGACGTAGATCATATTATAGGCACTAGGCTACTGGAATCACCACCTAGCAATGAGGGCTTTACTTTGTATTATGCTGAGCTGAGGCCCTTTTGGCACAGCTCGCCGTCCGATCAGGACCAGGCCCGTGCCGGACGGCGCGTATGTGTTCCACGCGCGCCTCAAAGAGATGTCAGCATCGAAGGAGGGGCCCGTCAGGGCCGAAGCCTGCCGGGGCAGCGGGATTGTCCGAAAGGGTTACCGCTGCCCCGGAACATAAAGGGCTAAGGAAGGAACACGGATGGGTTTTAGTCAGTAAGAGTCTGACACTCCCTTCCGCTCCACCCAGAGCGGGAGGGGTCATTTGATGATGTCCCATCCTAAAAAAAAAAAAAAAAAAAGGCCCTTTTGGCATTATTATCTTTGTTTTCTGTTTTTAACCGACTTCCAAAAAGGAGGAGGTTATATGTTCGACTTTATGTATGTTTTTTTTTTTTTATGTTCACCGATTTCTCCGTCATTTGTGGATCGATTTCGAAAATTATTTTTTTGTTTGAAAGGGTATACTCCCAAGGTGGTCCCATTGTCAGCAAGTTGGAATCTGATGAGAGGATCCCATGCAAATCGAGGGAAACCCTCAAATTTTATTGGCAAACCTATAGCGATTTGGATACTTTTTAGAGTAACTTGAGCATTTGCTCTCGGAAATCATCATTTGGTAAAGTGGAGCTGATGATGAAGACTACAGACGGCCATCGGAACTAATCAATGATAAATATTTCACGGGTTGCGATTCGATTACTTTTATATGGTTGCTAAGCAATTTATGCTCGTCACAATGCGTGTGGTGGTGGAGTGGAGTTCTTCAGGTTCTTACCAGGAGAACTCCTCAAAAATTAACGTCCCAGCATCGGGAAAAGCAATATTTTGTAAAAGGTGATGAGCAGTTGACGTTAGGCTATTGTAACTTAGATAAATTACAAACTCTCTCACTAAAAAGTGAAAAATAAAAACTTTTTTACAAAAAAAAAAAAACAACCGACTTCCAAAAAAAACTACAAAGTGATAAATAACTTTTATTTCGGAAGTCGGTGTCAATAAACGAAAATGAAGAACCAACGACACCGACTTCCGAAATAAAAGTTATTTATCACTTTGTAGTTTTTTTTGGAAGTCGGTTGTTTTTTTTTTTTGTAAAAAAGTTTTTTATAGTTCTAAGGTGCATCTATATAATTTATAACCGCGGCAAGCGACCCATGCGGCTGATATTACTTAGCCACAAGCCCCTCTAGCCTCTCCCTCTTAGTCTCAATCTCTTTTATTAGGATAGTCTATAGAAGGAATATTTTAGCAGTTGTATTTCGGGATCTCGACTGATTTCGGACTTGAATCGGGCCTTTGATCATGGTTCTTATCACCAAGCTCTGTAATCGCTGCATCAACGTGAGCTCTGTTATAAAATTATTCTCGAGAAAACGTTTCATAATTTTTTTTACCTGCAATTTGAATAATTTGATGAACTGTATTAGAATGAGTAAGTTCATTCTCTTTGATGTTCAATAGTACCCAACTTATTGCCGTAATTGTTTACGTTTCAGCGAAAATATTTTAAATGAGTGAATACCATTACCAACCAGTCCAATTTGTAAGTTTAGCACATTGCAGTGTTCACACATTTACTTACAATGTAATAATTTGTAGGTATATACAATAGTTCCGTGTCTGGAAGTTTGCCTTCGGGTCGATCGACAGTACCTATGACCTTTTCTTGAAAATAATAATAATGAAGGTTGAGAGATCTGATGAAGATTTCTAATTATACTTGCCAAAGAAGTACTAGAAGCTATGAAAGAACTATTTTTTTAGTAAATCTCCAATAAGAGGACATGTATTAGGATCAGAAACCATACCATAAAATATCATTTTCAATTTTTATGAATTTTTATGAATTTTTATGAATGCAAAAAAATACTAACGGAATGGATAAGGAAGCTAACCTATAGTGAGACTGAATTACTTCTACAACTGATACACTAATCACTATACTCCACACAAACACACACGCCTTCACACACACACACACACACACACACACACACACACCCTCACTTACACACACCCACCCTTATTCACTCAAATCACCTTGTTTTTATTATGTACTCGTATTGTATAGTTTACACTTATTGTTTTTGAAAGAGCGGAGTCTCCTAATACAGGCATCTCTTGCTTAAAAGGAGGCTCCAATCTCAAATTTGGTGTACGTTTAAGGTTTATCAAATAAACTTTTATTATTTATTATTATTTATTATTATCATATCACTGATTTGGAATTTCTTAAACTCTTTGAAAAGCCCGAAGATGATACCGCAAAATCATCGGAGTCACAACTTTACGTCCATAATTAAAAATACTTTACATAAGCCCTCGTCATATGGTAAAGTACATATTGTAGTACTGATTAGAGTCTTAAAAATTAGTTGATTAATTCATAAAATGTTACAGACATCCAATTTGTTTATTGTTTACAGGGATACATCGCTGCGACTGGAACACAGAGTACTTTTTAATAGAGGACTGGAATATTTGGCGTTGACTTGACAGAAGTACTCTGTGCTTGACAGCAACTGTGCAGGCCACAGATTGTTTCACGATGTAGTTACCTTATTAATTAAATTATGCATAGATTTGTTGATTATATTTGGACCTCATTGTATATTGTATACGATAAAGCTCAGGAGGAGATGGTGGAAGGTGTAAAGCCAGGTAATTCTGGCATAGCTTTGCTCTGGCAGCCAAAGGGGAGTTATAATATTCGAGGTAGGATTTTCCAATTTATTTTTATTTATTTATTTCTAAAAAAAATAATCTATTAAAATTTGGTTTTAGCCACACAATATAAATATCTAAAGTATTTCTAATACACATGCTATTAAAAGCATGTTTGTTTGTAAGTATCTACCTAAGTTATAATATGTTTATTTGTAGCATGCTCTCTCTCTATGTGTGTAAAAGAATCATAATACTTATCTACTATTTTCGTATACCAATGCTAATTGTGGCCCACTACTAGGTAGCAAAAAACTGTCTGTCTAGCCTTTTCCCAACTTCATTGTCTTGGGGTCGGCTTCTAGTCTAACCGGTTGCAGCTGAATACCAGTATTTTACCTGGAGCGGCAGCCTATCTGACATTCACAACCCATTTACTGGATTGTTATCCAGTAACTGGGTTGTGAATGTACACGATACGCATTGCTAAGACTAAGCCCAATAAGTTAGGTATCAGATAAAGTAGAACCGAGATAGATATCATGAGCCTATCATTCAACCATGAAACCTTGTTTCATCCGCTAACGATAGGTTTTGCCGCTGATTGCAATGATTTGCGACATTCTACAATGCCACGGTTATTTAGGGCTATTGCAGACACTCAAGCAAAACATAATGTTTATTTAAATCTACGATTTATTTATTTTTACAGATATTTTATTGTACCATAAGACATTTAGATTTATGTATTAACAAGCCGGTACCCGATGGGACGTCCCACAGAACAGATAAAAGAGGGACATCCCATCGGCAAGAATGACAAACTTTCATGCAAACGTTCACCCCTTTAGGGAATGAGTTTTCAAAAATTCTTCCTAGTAATATAAGAAACTCTTGTAAAATTTTCTTGATTCTAGATCCAACGGTTTAGGCTGTGCGTTGTTGTCAGTGAATGAATGAATTTAAGATTTTATTCATGAAGGAGATGAATTTTCAAAAATCCTTCTCTAGTTGACCTTCGTTATATTGGAAACTCTTGTTCAAAATTGCATGCTTCTTGAATCTGAATGCAGGTAGTTTTGTGGTAGTGAGTAAATAATTCGTCGCTGAGTGCACTATTTCGCCTTAGGATAAGTAAAAAACTTATGTTTCTATCACAAAGCATGAAGTTGAAGTCTTAATAACGAACGTTTGAAACCATTTCAAGAGCTTGTCAGCAACAGATTGAAAATACATTGTATTATAAGTGTGCTTTTAGTGATCTAATTGCATACCTACTCAACAGTTAAAAGCACTTTTTCAACTTTTACTAACAATATTACAACAAACACATAACATTCCCACAGTTGGGACACAGGCCTCCTCTCGGTGAGAGGGAGTGGCCGTCCACCACGCGGGTCCATTACGGGTTGGTAGATGTCACATGTCTTCGATTTTTTGGTTCTAGGACATGCTGGTTTTCTCACGATTTTTTCCTTCTCGGATTATATCTACTATTAAACAACTTAACATAACATAATAAGCCAGAATAGTTAGTTGTATGTAGTGGAACTGTTCCGCTGGTCTAGTGGTCGCAAGCGCACCTGCTGCGCGTGGGGTCCTCTGTTCTATTGTTGGTTCGATTCCCGGGACGGGCAAAGTGTTATTGGATTTTTCTATTAGGAATGTCTCAGTAACAGCCCGGAGTTTGGAAGTTGGTGGTGTGAAGCTCCCGTGCCTCGGACAGCACATGCATAAAGCCGTTGGTCTTATGCCTGGTTTCTCCCCGGTCGGTGTTGACTATTAGAGTAAAGAAACAGAGAGTTCACCTAAGGCCTGAGTTCACCAACATTCTAACCATCGGTTAGGTATTTAAACAGTTGATTTCCTTAGGAAATTTGACATAAATCAACTGTTTAAATACCTAACCGATGGTTAGAATGTTGGTGAACTCAGGCCTAAGTTTGCGCACACACTTGTGCAATAAAATATCTCCTGCGCACCTGGCTAATCTTCGTTGAGATTGGCCACTGCGACCGAAATCGGTCAGGAGGATATTATTATTAACGTAGTGGAATTTTTTTCTGCCTATCGCTTAATGTAAGTCTTCAGAAAATTAATAATAGGAAGTAGCTGATAAAAAACTTAATTAATTACTTATTCGTCGGATAAAGGCTTTTTTAGATCAATTAATTAGGTAAGTATGTATACCTATATGTTTTGCAATCAAGGAAGACCGAAATAAACCAGTTCTAGCTATTTATAAATCGGTTAAAGGACACGGAAGGAGACATGCAAAGAGCAAGTAATAATACCAGCACGCTACGCATGCCGCGGTTGGTCCGTGGATGGGTGTCCATCTTTACATACCAAGCCGTTGGTCCCGGCTGTCAAACGTGTAACGGGTAGTCAAAAGCCCGAAAGTCTGGCAATCAGTCCAAGGGATATGGTAACACCATACCCCTTGGAGACTAGTAGCAGTAACTGGGTTGTCGAGGTCAGATAGGCAGTCGCTCCATGTAAAATAATGGTATTCAGCTGCATCCGGTTAGACTGGAATCCAACCCCAACATAGTTGTGATAAGGCTTGGTAGATGATGACGCCCACGGGCGTTTATTGTCCCTCTTTCATTACTACATTACAGCTACACGATTACTGAAAAATGCGTGCACTGACTTAAAAGGTCCACTCAAATCTGTGTGGTTCTTTCCTCAAAAGACCATTTCAGACATCAATCTACATGATCTGACCAACATTATGTTATGTCTGGACTAAAAGAGACTGTGACCTCTGAGTTTGTTTCGGCCTTTCTTCTCAGAGTGGTCAGATAGGAAACGCCGAAGTCATATACCTTATTTTTTTTTATAATATGATGTGTAAAAGTGATTCCGATGACTTATTTACAGAATAAACAATTTCAATTCATTTCAGTTCATCGGAAATAAGTTACTTATTAAACTGTTCAATTTTTTTTTTTTTTTTTCTACTGAAATGTTTAAAATATATACTTGCCAGTTCTCGTTAATATCGTCGTCATTATCGTTTAGCAGAGGTTCTTGTTCATCATTATGTCTAAAATCTTTTTCGAATATCAAAAACGTCTTTTTCATACGCATTCTTAGTTTTTACGCAAAAATTTTTACATATGGCAACTGTTTTGTATGTTAAGTAATGAGCGGGAAGTTAATTAACAATTAACACTTGCTATTCTTAATTATTCACTGCACCACTTTTCACAAAAACGATTTTATCACATAAAAAAAGCACTTCTTTTTCAGCCACTCTTTTCCCACCTCTATTAACAAATTGTAACACCAGTTTTGTTCAAATAATTATTTTAATGTTAATAACGTTCATTATTAATAACTTCGTGGACGTTTAATAAACCAATCGGTTAGTTTCGAACTGAGTCGAGCTGGTCGAGATCGAGATAACGCAAGCCGACATGGCTGGGCGCTCAACGATTGGGCATTTATTAGAGAAATTCATTTAAAAATGACCTTGCACTGTTGAAATTATGCAGTGGCATAAGTTTCAGAATAGTTTATGAAAACTTAACTGTAGGTACTAAGTAATTTGTGAGTTTGTATGTAGGGGGTAATCTTCGAAAGTACTGCACCGGTTTCGAAAATTCTTTCACCAATGGAAAGCTACTGAGTGCTTGCTGCGTGTCCTGTGATATATATTTTGTTAAAATAAGAAACACGTTTACGAAGTTAGTTAATATTTAGATAAAGAACACTGTAGGTAATGCGAATTGGGTTATAAAAAGGGTAACTTAAAAATCAACGAAAATTAACAGTGTCAACATCAACACGCAGATTTGTAAAAAAATTGCTTGATTTTTCATCTACCTTCATTCTAAGATGAATTACAACATCGACAACATGCATTAAAAGAATGTACATGTGCCTTTTACTTGAGTTATGAAGGAGGAATGAACTAAAGTTTTATTTTAACAACAATCTAATGCTGTTGTAACGTTCGCATTGTGCTCTAGTTTTTGTTGCGTGAATGCATTAAACGTCTTATTACGTACCTACTCATTTTATGATGTATTGTGTATCTATGATTATGTATTGTGTTCACACACACATCGGAGGACCTTTGAAAACCTCTGGAATACCCGAGGGTACTGAAGTCAGCAAGAGTGGGAACCCTATGAGTATGTCATGTATCCGCTTGCACTACGAACATCGTCCTTACCACTACGACCTAAAGGTGCTGTCAATGTCAAAAGATTGCAAATTGATAGCATTTCTGACCTTATAGTCCGATCACAGTAGGTAATTTTGTCTCTGAATTTGCATCACTGTCCAAATCACAGTGATCTTTATTCTCATTCCAATAAGGTTGCTGTTGGGTTGCTTCCACTGACAAGTCTGTCAAAATCATTGTGATCTTTATGCTCGTTAAAATAAGGTTGCTGTTAGGTTGATGCTGTCAGAGGTAAAATAACTGGAACATAATATTATTTAAGCGCCTTTTCGTCATTTCCCGTTTAGCAAAACAGGTGCACGTAAATAAAATGATTCACAATAAAAAAATGCGACAATAAAAAATTCGTAAGATAACTTAGTATAAGCAGCTGGGTGCGGTGTCCCTGACCCCTTATCACTTACTTCTGGATAGTCATGTGATGTTTGTAGATCGAACATTATTTATATAAAGTGTATCGACCCTAAGCAAATACTTGGCTACGTTGTTAAAAGTTGGTGGGAATTAGATAGGAAGTTTTAGAACTCCTTATAAATCCTAAATAAAAATAGACAACGCAAACCGCTGGGTCCTAAAAGCATGTTTTGCTCAAGATTTCCTTATACAAGAACTAGCTTATGCCCGCGACTTCGTCCGCGTGAAATTTCACCCTCCCCCAATTCACCCTCTTTGTTCAATAAACCCTTTCTTAGTGGATACCTACTCTTCACAAAGAACACACCCTCCAAATTTTATGTCCCTAGGATTAGCGGTTTTCGGCAGCGGCGGCGACCTCTCGCGCCCGGCCCTGGTCCAAGCCATGGTCCGGGGCGAGAGGGAGTGGGAGGCAGTCACCTCCTTCTGCGAAGCAGTCATGCTAGCGAAGGAGGTGGCGGGATGGGCGAGGGAGAGAGCTGAGAGAGCCGCCCGTCCCAGCCGCCGCGGTAGACGCTCCGGGCGTCGGGAGCCGCGTGACGACTCCCGGCCACCGTAGGCGCGGGCCTGCGGACGGCGAGTAATGGGTAGCTCGCCGTCCGATCAGGACCAGGCCCGTGCCGGACGGCGCGTATGTGTTCCACGCGCGCCTCAAAGAGATGTCAGCAGACATGGAGGGGCCCGTTAGGGCCGAAGCCTGCCGGGGCAGCGGGATTGTCCGAAAGGGTTACCGCTGCCCCGGAACATAAAGGGCTAAGGAAGGAACACGGATGGGTTTTAGTCAGTAAGAGTCTGACACTCCCTTCCGCTCCACCCAGAGCGGGAGGGGTCATTGGATGATTTCCCATCCTTAAAACAAAAAAAAAAAAAAAAAGGATTAGCGGTTTGAGCATTTTTTTTTAAACTGCTACTATCTTTGAAAATATTTTACTGATATTGTTTTGGATATTTTAGCTAATTCTTGGTTTAGTCGAATGGTAAATTTTACAAACTTTGCTGAGTATGTATTTTTTTTTTATTATATGGCACTTATTTAAAATAATATTTGTAAATAAATAGTAACTTAGATACGTTTTGGTCATGACCGTTACCATCTAAAAGAGGACAGTACGGCAAGACGTAAGATGCCGCATTTCTGGATTTAATTTTGTTACTTTGTTTTAAATTTCTGTTAACAATTTAAGTAAAAAAAGAAAACTTTAGTCTTTTAGAACTATTTAATAATTACTCGACACTTCTATGTCATAAAAATGTTAGTTTTTTGCAACTTGTATGTATGGGACATCCCATAAGTGGGTTGGTAGGCATTTTGCCGAAAATGCCCGTTTAGGCTGTGCGTTGATAATTATATCAGTCAGTAAGGATTTGAATTTTGTATATAAAAATTGATAGCGAAAGGGAACGCTGAATTAGGGTTTAAATAGGGGATGTAAGATTGATGGCAGTTTGTCGTTTTTGTCGATGGGAAATTCCATAGGGCAAACGTCTTGTAACCAAATATTTTGTGATACGAGTATTTGGACTTTTTAACAGACGAAAAAACGGAGGAGGTTCTCAATTTGACGCGTTTGTGTTTTTTTTTTATGTATGAGCACGCATTACTTTTTACAGCGTAGTCCGATTTTGGTCATTCTTTTTTTATTGGAAAGGGTATACTTACCCTGAGATGATCCCAAATAAATTTGAAAAAAAAGTCCTACCCTAAGGGTGGCAAAATAGGGGTGATTTTTTGTTCACTCACAGATTTTAATGCTGAGTTGTGAATTACAATTAATTAAAATAAAAAACACGATGAATAAGCTAATTAGTAAATTATAGCCACAAAAAATTATAAAATAAAAACTTTTTAACAAAAAAATTAAACCGCCGAAAAAACTGAAAAGCAAAAAATAATAAAACTTTTGCAAGTATACCTAAGTAATTTTGAGTCGGCGCGCGGCGCCAAGCAATCAATATACAAAGATCACTAAATTACCTTAAATTTAAGGTGGATGTTTCGATGGGCCGTCCATACATTTTTCTTCCGGATTATACGCTAAACATAGACGCTCTTTGTTGAAAACGTATCATTTTATCACTTTTCTATAATGAAATGTCACCGCGATCGACCTTTTTAGGAAATATCTTACATTATTTACTGAGGAAAACGATCGTGAAATCCAGACCAAATTTGACATTTGCGTACTAGTGTGCGTGAGTTTTGACAGGCAAACTAACGCGCCATGATTGCGATAGCTTAGAAATAAGAACGCTAGATGGCGTGCATGCGTTATTATAATTCTGTTAAATCAATATAATACGTAAAATAATTGATTTATTTCCTTTCCTACCTTTCATGAATAGGTTCACCAAAAAAAACTTTCTAATTAATAATATAACTGACGAACTTCCCAACGTAAATAACTTACATACATAATATTGTTGTGTGGCAACATAAATATCATTATTCGTAGATAGGATTTATGCGACGTTGCCGTACTTCTGTGCTGTGTTCGCAACCTTGCTTGACCTACCGTCATTGAAAGAATTACGAAGAAAACGTTGCCAATCTTCTTTCGCTTGATCGACATTTGATAAAATACAATTTTGAAGCTCGCTTGTATGCAATAGTATTGGCACGCGGAATTTCTCGCGTGTTATTTTTATTTTGTATGCGTTGTATTCTCATTGATTCAAATTGCAATATTTCTAGTATGTTATTGCAATTTATTGTAGGTACCTATAGTAATAATGATTCAAGATTCGCAATTTTATTTTAAAAGTAGGTAAGTAGGTAGGTACCTCTCTTTCGGCGGTTTTAGAAACAGCAAGTTGGCCCGTGAGTTAGGTTTTAGACGCTGAAATCCCGTCACAATACTAATTACTTACCTATGTCTCAATTATATAAGTACAAAGTCGGTGGTTATTAAAACTTAATTGTGTTTGTACCTGTATTTTTTGGTCAACAATAAATTAATTAAGTAAGTACATATTATAATTCGGTAACCTAAAGAGTTTGCAAACATTTGCAAAATCGAAGTAGGTACCTACAAAATAGAATACCTTTTACGCATTATTGTAAACAGTTTCAGACAAACAAACATTATTTTAGTTTGATAGATAAGTCGCATCGGCGCGGCGCAAGGTCCCGCACAGTGGACTGAAAAACAAACTTCCCTATCATAGGATTTATGAAAAATAAAATGTTTTCAAGTATAAAGTTTTGTCGAGTAGGTACATTAACACGTTGGCTGCCAGGCAACAGACACAATAGAAAATCTATTGTTCGCGGTCACCGGTGACCGCGTTGGCAGTCAATGCCTTAAACATTGAATAACATAGTAGTTACGGTTTTTTTAGAATCGACACCTACCCTAACCAATGATTGTCAATGACCCTAACAAAATTACTTCATATATTTGAAATGTATGAAAAATGGAATTTGTTTTCCTCATAACTTTTTTTGTCTTGGATTCTAAAGCTGAAACTTAGGTATTGTTGCCGAGCCCTATACCAACGCCACCTGACATTTGACCTTGACCCCCAACTTCCCCGTTCAAAAGATATGAATGAATTAAAAATGCTTATTTGGACGATGTTGTAATAGGCGATAGGCGGTAATAGTACCTCAAATAATCAATTTGTTATTATTATTTTACCCAGTATGATAGGTACCTGAAAGACAACAAACCTATATGACGATCTTGACGAAAAGCGTACTTATTTATAACGTACCTATGAATAAATCAATAATTGGTATAAATTTAAAAAAAATTGTAAATCCTATTGGGCAGCTTGTTTTTCCGTCCACTGTGCGGCGTAGGTACATCCCAGTGCCTAGCTAGCTAGACCTCCCTCAGCGGCAGCGATGCATGGACCTACCTTGTGGGTGCGTTCAGAACCTTGACTTTTGTTTTGAAATCATTGATTCAGAAACAAACAAATGATTGAGTTACTTACATCAAATTAATAAACGTGATTTATTGTTTGTAAGTAAAAGTTTATCTAATCTGTTTTTTCTTCTTATTCGTCGAGCAAAATTCTAACAGGAATGTAAAGATAAGTAAAATTTTACATTTATTTTTATTGTTCTAATTTCTGTAACGAGTTCAGAACGTAACCCTTTCATAGATCTGTAATAATAACCTCATTACATACGGTTGTGAAATTCGATACTATTCAATTTTATTCAAATACTGAGTGTATAAAAGTAACATTCATTTGTTTTTCTATATTTTTTAGGATTTCATAAAATACGTTGTGTGTTGACAAAAGTTTAGGTACATTCGTAAATCGTATTACACTTACAGGCTTACAGCCGTTTGAAAGTTTGGCGTTCTGAAGAAACCACGATGTCAGTGAATGAAGAAATCCTCATAATTGGTTACATGCTCTGTGATTTAGTGTATGTATCAAATAAGCATGATTGTACTTGCTGAATACTGCGCGTAAAAGTGACACTACATGTGCTCGTAAGTATGGTCATTACATTTTGATTTGTTTCTTTCAGTACACAGAGTACCTACACAGCCAAAAACATCACGTGTAAAACCAAAATACAGAACGCCACCTGCTACGATACCTTACATACTCCGTTACTAAACACATTTGGTTCTGTATGAACTTTTATTATGTGCAATATTTACAAGTGTTGCTTTTCACTTCCAGGCCTGCATTATTGGTAATGAAACTAAGAAATGTCTATTTCTTGGTGTTCGAAACAAATATTGTTTTACATGTCAATATTATGAAAAAAGAAACATGGACATGAAAGCACATAATTGCTGCAAAAAATTTACTGGACCGTCTATAGCAATGGAATCACACATTATTATGGAAAGGCTTACAAAAGAGTGAAGAAATGCATCAACTTCACTATTTGAGTTTTATTGGAGACGGAGAATCCCCTGTGTTTGTAAACTTGAAAGAGAAAGTGTCATAATATGGGAACATAATAAAAAATATAGAATGCAAGAATCATGTAATCAAAAACTATAGCAGTGCATTATACAAGGTAAATAAATAAATCAAATTTGTTTAGACATCTCAAGATCAGTGAAGCATATTCTGTATTCATATTTGTACTTGGTTTAGATCTTGGACAACACTAAGCTCCCACTTTATGGGTGAAATATTTTGAAGCCAAAGGTGATGAAGCTTACACTAGTGGCACGGATAATTATAATGTGTAGCAGTGAGAGTGCTGCTATGGCAGCAGATTTGAGAAATGGCCCGCTTCATGTATTTGGAGTACATGAAACTGCAAGGATTATTACTGCAATGTCAATAAAACAGCTGCAAATGGAAGTAAAAACAAGGAAGAAAATCTCGTAGAAAGTCTGAAAAATACTGCTCCAGAGGTGTGGGCTCTAATTTATGCAGCCAATTGAAAAAATTGCTTTTCAAATTGTTGTTTGTCAAATGAGACAACAAATGCGGCAGAAAACTATGAGCATAATAAATATATTCAACTGAGGAAAACGAATTAGTTTAGGAAGAGGGGGGTTTATACAAGCGTTGTGTTTGTACCAGTAAAAAATGCTTTGATTATCATGGTACAGTATTGTTTCTTTGTATGTTACATAATCATCTGTTTATATTTTATTGATATTTTCTAGTAAAAATTATTTTATTTTCAGGATTATCGCTTTCTACTGGACACAAATGGCATGAAGTTGCATGGAAAAAGCAGACCACACAGAGCCCAGGGACACATTTTAAACATTACATACTTCGAAAGGAACAAAGCAGAATACAACAGAAGTTGTCGACACGCAAACGATTGTTTGCTCCAAGAGAGAAAACCCAGCTGGACAAGCACTATGGAAATGAAGCTTGTGACCCAATTGATATACAGTGTGAAGAACGGTTAGCAGAATTCCAAAAGTCACCAGAAAACATAGCTTTGATTGAAATGTCTACTGAAGGACAGCATGAAAATGGTTTATATATTACTCATAGGAGTGACCGTTTGACTGCTAGTCAAATTGAAATGGTTAGTTGTGTGGTATAATTTTGTTAGCAGAAATGTACTTATACACATATATACATTTGCTGGTAACATTGCGGTATTTTATTGAATACCTACATAGACAATGCTGTATTTAAAAATTACCCATAATTTATTTTTATTTTATCTGGACTTTTATGTTTACAGATTTGCAAACGCCGTATTACCACTCCATGTCACAATCATGTAAAGGATATTCTTTAGAAAAATAATATTTGTACAAGAAACATGTTATATGGGCAACAAAATGAGAATGTGGCAAAAAGTATGTTCATACAACAATATAATAAAATTGTGAGGCCTTCCGGTCTTTTTATTGATGAAGAATTTGGATGTTTAGCTGGTAGTCCAGATGGTAAGTTTTTCTTTATCAACATTTAATTTTATCTATTTATTTAGCAATTGTGTAAAATTATAATGCTAGCTATAATCGCAAGAGACCAAGAATTACGAGCACGATAGGCGATTGAATTTCTTGTATCAAATCATAAAAAGAGCTCCATTGTTTTATATTTTCTTTCAATTTGTTACAGGTATAATTGAAAATGAGAAAGCTGTTATTGAGATCAAGTGCTTTCCATCATTGGCGAGGGAAAATCAAAGCCTAGAGGCAGCTGCACTAGAAAAGAAAAACTTTGCTCTAAAATTACAAAATAATGTTTTAGTTATGAATAAAGTATGATTATTACTATCAAGTAAATTGATAATTTCTATTGCATGTCCACTTTATAATTTATTTCAGTATCTTGTTTTCTCTTTATATTACTTTTTATTTGTATTTACTATAAAATCAAAAGGCGTATTTTTGTAGTAGTTTGTTTAGAATCAACATTATCATTGTACATTATTACTTTTATTTGTAAGTATTTACTATAAAATGAAAAGGTGAAATAATACTTAATTATGTAAGTATAACCACCTGGTGAAGTCAATAAGCTGGTCTTTAGATTTTTATTTTTCTAAAAACCTTGGTTGATTACTTTGACATTATAAAATATTTTTTCCTGGTTATGATCGCATACTAAATTGTATTTTCTTTATTTGTTGTTATCTTTTGTTTTTTTCTTGTATGTTATGTGTAATGTCTGTAATTATTGTAATAATTGGGCTATAAATTTAATCATTTATCAAGCATCATTTGTGTCACTTCAAATACTTTCATTTGATAATTAATTAGTGTAAGGTAATAAAATAAAACTATCTTTATAAACTGTATGCTCAAGTTTTTGTAACTGAACAGACAGCTGTGCTGCTGGGGAGTTTGTTGCGCCAATTCTTTTCTCCAGCTAGAGCCAGGAAGTGGTGAAGGGCGGGCGTTTTGGGAGGACTGCCTTATTGTAATTTGACTGTCTTATTGTAATTTGACAGTCGAAAAGTGCTGATTCTCAGCCTAGTTTGAATAAATTACATGATTTTATATAAATATATCTTTTATTACCCTATCATCATACTCACGCCTTCTTCCCATGGGGGTAGGCAGAAACTATAGAACGTCACCTGCTACGATCCTTACATACTCCTATTGTCTCGTTTACGTTCATAAATCTGGTCATACACGCACGCCGGTTGCGAGTACTACGCACGCAGAGTATTCACACCACACACGCTTGAAAGGAACGCATTTCATTTTTAATTTTGTCCTTTTATAATCATAAACCGTAGCAGGTGGCGCATTTTTTTAAATACACGCCACCTAGTGGTCAATTATTGTAACGTACTAGCTTACGTCTGTGTGTGTAAACGACCTGTATTCAATGGCAGATTTTATTTTCGGATTATGTGTCGAATTGGGTGGGTTTTGAGGCAATGTTATGACCAAATTCAATAAAGTGTAATGTCCGATAACCGCGTCTACTACTTCTACGACTTATTAATGTGGCAATTACACATAAAATCAAATAAACTAAAAATATGGACTTCAGCGCCATCTAGCGGGAAAATGGCCAAGAGCAGATCGCATGATCCGCCTTAAAGAAAAAAAATTACCGACTTCCAAAAAAACTAACATCATCATCATCTGCCTAGCCTTTTCCCAACTATGTTGGGGTTGGCTTCCAGTCTAACCGGATGCAGCTGAATACCAAAAAAACTAACATAGTCGGATGTCGGTGTCGTATGTTCCGCAAAATGCAGAACCAATCTTTGTTCATTGATTGTTTTTTGGCACCGACTCAAAATTACTTAGGTATACTTGCAAAAGGTTTATAATTTTTTGCTTTTCAGTTTTCTCGGCGGTTTAATTTTTTTGTAATGTAATTTTTTTATTAGTACCAAAAATGTATTACTTTGTAGTGGTATCTACAACGCCACATGCGAACAACGCGTCATACTGACGTCACGCATAATCTTGCATCTCGCAAGCAGTTTACCGCGCAACTAGCATAGATACAACTTTTTATCTGTTCTGTGGATACAACGGCCCGACATGAATCATCGTTCAGCTGCCCGCCAGACACATCACCCGTCTGGTCGGAGGATCCTCTTTTTTCTATGGAGGTTGAACTTTACACCCTGTTCCTCACACCTCTATAACCTTTTGCTTTTGCGTAACAGTCCTATTTTCCATAGCTCAAGGGCTTATTTTGTTGGCTAGAATATTAAGAAACAATTTTAGCTAAATTCGACGTTATTATTATATATTTATTTTATTGCTGAATGGGCCCGCTCTTGACCTCGATCACGCCTGATGGAAAGCAATGGATGAGGTCTATGATGGAACGAGCGTGCCCAGAAGATGCCGTAGTGCTTGTTCACGTAGGAACGCGCGGGCGCGGTGACGAGTGCGGGCGCGGTGGACTTGGTTCGCCGCACCTGCGTTTTGTACGTGAACAGGCTGAACACTTGCATACTATGCTGTGTGTTTGATATTTCGTGACCGCGCCCGCCACCGCGCCCGTGAGTCAACGTATTCAAGCACTAAGGCACTGGAACTCCCACGCATCGACGAAACAGCAGGCAGCTTAACGCCGGACTCCGGTGGGAGGGTGGTATTATTATCATCATCTCGTTATATCGTACCGATAAGGCGATAATTAGCAATACACGCTGCTTGTGAACTACTACATTATGTATTTATTCAGGTGCCTGACCCTTGTTACTGTTGTGACCTTCATCGGTTTATAATCTTTTTCGCTCGCTAACCTTGCGTCCACAAATATTTTAGCCCGCCGTGTGACCGGATATATAATAGTAATAAGTTAACGTTATCAATTTCACGTTACAATGTCAAATTATAAACTGGTAAAAGTTCACAGACGTTTGCGAACTCCTAGCAGTTGTATTAGTACCAGTTAAATTTAATCACATAATTCATCATCTGCCAAGTCTTTTCGTGTTGGGGTTAGGTTCCTGTCTAACCGGATGGAGCTAATAGGTTCCAGATTTTTTATAGGAACGTTACTGTTTTTTTTTTAGGTCAGATAGGCAGTCTCTCCAATGAGCGCTTTGACCCAGTTAGTGGGTAAGACCGTGACTTACCTAAGTAACGACTCGACATATCTGCGAATGCACTGCGGAGAAATAACTGATGCAAATCCCTATAATAACATTTTGCTCGACCTGGAAATCGAACCCAGGACAGGAACCCCGGAGGATGCTCAGCTAAGGCTTGCGACCACTAGACTAACTAAAGCTTCCAGGATATGCCGCGTTCCAATGCATCAAACAAATGTAATTTTAGGAAGTCCTACACTAGCCCACTGACACGATTCGATACTGAGTTCACAGATAATAAAGGGTCACATCAAGTCACATGATCACATCACACAATTTCTCGAGTGACGCAGCTTTTATCAATTAATTATGACGTCGTTATCACGGGTACAAGAGCTTTCACGTGATATCATTTGTACCTTGTAGGTCATCGGCCCAGAAGGATTTCTTTTTTAAAGATATAATATAAGTAGTACCTATTATACTTCCACGAGACCCCCCGTGCCTCGGAAAGCGCGTTAAGCCGCTGGTAGATCTTTGGCAGTCGTAAAGGGTAGTAAGATGCCCGAAAGTCTGGCAATGGCTATACCATCTTTCGCCTTGAATTAGTAGGTAATAAAGGCCAAGGAATATTTATAACATGTATAAGGTATAATAAATGCTAGTTATTCCTACTTCCGTTTAATTCTACATAACATCTGCAGAGGTGTACCTTTTAGTTCACCCACATTTCACCTGTTATGTCCCTTTTAATAGCATAATCTGATAATCAGCCTATAATGTTCCCACTACTGGGGCACAGGCTAGGCCTCCTCTTTCTGTGAGAGGAGGTGGGCCGTAATGTACCACGCGGGCCCAGTGCGGGGTGGTAGGCTTTTGTTGCATGTGTTTGTTTGGTGTCTCGAATTTTTGGTTCTAGGACATGCCGGTTTCCTCACGATGTTTTCCTTCACACTTTTAAGAACAGTAGCGATGAAAAAATTTACGCAAAGTAACCTACAACTCGTATATCGTGGACGTGACTCCGGGCTGCTATTGAGAAATTCCAGATGGAAAGAAAAAACCCAATAACACTTGTCCGACCTGAGATTCGAACCCTTATGCTCTGCAGTAAAGTAATTAGTCTAAGAAAATACGGCGAGACAGGCAGAATCCTGTAAAAGATCTTCAGGCTTTATTCCTAAGATTTGTGACATGCTCTTATCAGTAAAGGATACTGCACAATCATAATTTTTATAACAAAAAAGAAGTACAAGTAGATTCACAATAATTCAGAAACACTGACGCAGTCCAAGTACAATGATCCATTGTGTAAACTGTAAGGTATTATTTTAACTCCAGCAAGATAAACTTTGTTAATTATGCAAACATTCTCTTACTTTGTGTATGCTGTGGAGGTTTACAGAAATTGTTATGGTAAACTTCCTTCAAATGTTGTTTGTCTTTCTTCAGGACTTTTACATTGATCAACTTCGCCTTTTGGAATGACCTAAACCCAAGCAAGGTTCGCACTCTAGCGCCTGACCGTTTAAAAATAAGATCAAACATAAATGCGCCTTCGTTAACAGCAAGAGCAATGTTTTACACGTTGCTATAATTATTTTGTCAGGCGTACACAAAGGTTTCCACCAGCCTTTCAATTCGATCATCGATGGATGGTTTGTTAATTTGATAACATAGTACGACATCACGCCTGTAATAACCAAAGGCTAAGGCACCTATAGTAACACCCACATGTCACCAATTATGTTTTAGTCATTTGTTATAGGGGGTGAGCCTATTACTATCAACCGGATACAAAAATATTCCTTATTGAAAAACCCAATAACACTTAACACGGTCCTGGTACGATTCCCAGAATCGCACCAGGACCGCATGCTCAGTAGTAGCGCTTGCGACCACTACACCAAAAGAGGCAGTATAATGGTATCTCGACAAGTAGGTAGCAGGCCGGTGTAATCTGATATAATCTCACAGCGAAAACTAAGGTGAGACTGTAAAGGGGGGCTCCCTCGACGGAACGGCAGTAGGGTGTGGATGTGGAGCTATGTCGCAAACCATGCTCCAGGTCCTATCCTGCAACCTGTGGTCCAAAACATGCAGTCAAATTGACATCTGCGCTGCCACCGACGACGCCGTGGAAGTGGAGAAGTTTTGGGCCAACAAGATCTAAAATACAAGAGTGCCAGCGACAAGAAGAAGAAGGCAGCTGTCATTCCACCTAATGCTACGAATTGACAGCTCACTTCACATAAGTTTTCCCTGGAAGTTTTACAAGCCGATAAAGATGTAAGACACGAGTTTATCCGCAGTCAGCTATCAAAGACAGCCAGTTACTGATAACAGTCGCGTATTGATTATTTTATCTTTATTGCATTCACAAGTCTTGTGCGTCCAGCTACTGCTATATTTGTTTTGTTTTAGATGGTATCTCATCAAAGAGCTATGGTAGCCCAGTGGTATCGGCCCTGACTTACGTGTTGTAGGTCGTGAGTTTGAACCCAGCCAGGCGCTTTACTTTGTATATTTAATTTCATCACCCATCACCTTGTCCTTTACCGTTTTGAGAGCGGTGCTCTCAAAACGGTAAAGGACAACCTGGTAAGGAAATGTTCTAGAACCAAAATACCGATAACATAATATAGACAAAGTAAAGCGCCTAGGTCTGGGTTCGACACTATACGACCTACAACTCGTAAGTCGCGGCTGTTACCACTAGGCCAGCACTACAGGCCAATTCTGGTACTTTAAAACTTAAAACGTTAAAATCTAGTCGCAGTCTCATCTCGGCGACAAACAAGTGTCAAAAACTTGTCAAAATGTAGGGAAATTAGAGAGGTATTTTTGACAGATTGAGACTGAGATCAGACTGTGAACGTTCTTAAAATTACGAGAATTGCCCTTCAGCTCTCAGTCAAACCACAGGTCAAACACTGTCCTGTCTCATAATTATGTTACATAGAAATGCATTTGCATTTTTAACACTTTCATTAATATTGATTTATGTATTGTGTTGTGGTCCGTCTGTGACATGCAAACGCAAATGGCATGCATTTCCATGAAGTTATGGCTCTGGGCAGTCGATAAAATTATCGATATGAGTATCGATTGACAAAGTATAGGTAAGCATCGAACCGATAATTCTTAAATACATATATCAAGAGGAACAGTGGTGGCTGTTCAAAATATGTATGAAGCCAGCATTGGCAGCATTATTATAGGTAGATATTATTGTAATCAGCCGTTATCGTTCCTCTTCATCGCATTGGTATATTTTAGCTGCATATAATGGTATTATTCTTATTTACGAAAGTTTTGTGCTGACCATTAAACGTCCACTGCTACTCTACCAGCCATAATAATAATTTTAGTCAAAACATGACCGTCCTTAACTTATCATTGGATTACCATTGGCTGATGAATTTGTCATCAATACCTACCTTGGTTGTAGCCTGGGCGTACGCTAAAGGGAACCATTGAGTTACTATTGTATAAATAGTAAATGAATAATAGTATGCCGTGCTATATACTTACATGTATATAAATAAAATGTGTAAACAAAAAAAAAGAAAGTGGCTGTAGCCTGGGCAATGAAAAAGGTATTGATTTTGATTTTATAAAGATAAACTAATTGATTTTTGTATGTTTGTTTGTTATCTACGCTTTCACGCTAAAACGGCTGAACGGATTTGGATTAAATTTGGCACATGGCTACACATGAACCAAATTTCATCCAAATCCGTTCCATCACCTGGAGAAGGACATAAGCTAGTTTTCATCCTGGATCGCAGTCAAAGTCGCGGGAACAGATTTGTAAATAAAACCAGTAAGTTTGTAAGAGCAAAATAAGTAGGTAAGACAGTGCATATTGTGATAATAGAATTGCACAATAGCTCGATTCTAATATTCTAATAATGAAAACTTATAATCAATTCAAGAACAGCCAGCGTGGGAAAACATTGTCTTGATTTTGAAAAGATGACGTGATCACGTGATACCCAATCATACCTACCACTACCTACTTGCCTAGAATTGTTAGGAATTTCATATGGCAAAAGCCGGGTCGGGTAGCCCGCGAAATAATTTTTTTACCAATGTATAGGTCAGTGTCAGGCTGTATGTCAATCTAATTAAAATTCGCGGTCGTTACAAATAATATAATCATAAAACCGGCCAAGTGCGTGGCAGACCACGCACAATGAAGGGTTCCGTAGTTGGAATGAATTTATCCCAAGAACAAACTTAACATTGTAGTTAAAAACATGTTCTCCCATACATTCCAACTGAAAATGTAAGTTTGTACGCTTATTATTGAGAGATTTACCATGTTGTTTCAAGATCATAGACTTCTTATTAATTTTCCTGTAATCTATAAGTATAGAACTATTTTCTGTATTTTTTTCAAAATTTTAGGCTCAGTAGTTTCGGAGATAAGGGGGGGGGATGGTAAATTTCCGTCTATTGTCTTAAATACCTTGAATACAATTTACTTTAAATTATGAAAAAATATATTTGAGATCCTCATGGTAAGCCCTTTCATTTGATATGTCACACGGTACAGATTGCGAAACTTTTTTTATTAATTGTCTATTTACCCCTCAAAAATGACTCCCATTTTCAAAACTCATTTATTTACGTTACACGTCTGTGTTTGGGTCACAGAGATTCATATGTGTACCAAATTTCAACTTAATCGGGCCATAAGATTCGGAGCAAATTGGTTGTGACAGACGGACAGACAGACAGACAGACACACGAGTGATCCTATAAGGGTTCCGTTTTTTCCTTTTGAGGTACGGAACCCTAAAAATTATCAATCCTACGTCTCTCTCAGTTTATATCATGTTGAATGACTATTTTATGAAATAAGTTCATTAAATAATACTGTAAATACATATTTGTTATGGCAGAAAATAAAATAAAAACAGTTTGGAAAATTATAAATAACGAAACTAGTAGGAATAGAAAACGAAACACTGATTACACGTTGGAGACTTCACGTGGTGCCATAAGCTCTAACTTAGAAGTAGCTCAAGAATTTGTAAATTTCTTTACTAATATACCATTAAAAACGACGGAAGCCTTAAATTCTTCACCCGACGTATCAATTGATTTATTAAGAACGAACGTTCAAGCCTGCCCGGTTGAATTTCAATTTAAACATATTAACCCTGTAACAGTAATAAAAGATTTTAAGCAAATTAAGATCAAATTGACCGAAGATGTTTGGGGAATGTCCATTAAAGTCTGTACCTCCATAATTGAGACTATTGCGCCTTATTTAGCTTTAGTATTTAATTCGTGTGTTGATCAAGGAGTCTTTCCCGATTTAATGAAATACAGTAAGGTAATACCACTTTACAAATCCGGGGACAGTAAAGACACCAATAATTATAGACCCGTATCCATGTTGCCGGTTTTCAGCAAGGTGTTTGAAAAAATAATACTCAATCAGATGCTCAATCATTTTAACACTAATAAAATCCTTCACGATCAACAGTTTGGTTTCACCAAAGGACGTTGTACGACCGACGCCGGTGTAACCTTATTAAAACACATTTTTAACGCGTGGGAAGAGGCTCAAGACGCCATAGGAATCTTTTGTGACCTCTCCAAGGCATTTGATTGCGTCGATCACGAAACCTTGCTTTTGAAACTTGAGCATTACGGACTTGGAAAACTTGCGCTCAATTTAGTTAGTTCTTATTTAAATGATAGACAGCAGCAAGTTCAAATAAATGGTGTCAATTCACATGGTTTAACAGTAATAATGGGTGTGCCACAAGGCTCGATATTGGGTCCTTTCCTCTTTTTAGTGTATATTAATGATCTACTCCATTTATTAAGAAATCAACCTCAAATGGTGTTATTTGCTGATGACACTTCCTTAATTTTTAAGGTAAATAGACGGGCTACAAATTTTGACGACGTAAATAACGCCCTAATGCAGGTTCAAAATTGGTTCACTGCTAATAATTTAGTATTAAATGGAAAAAAAACTAAGTGCATAAGATTTTCTTTACCAAATGTCAAAGGTAGTGATTGTGAGATAATATTGAATCAAGAGAAACTAGAATTCGTCGATAAAACTGTTTTCCTGGGGATCACGCTCGACTCAAGGCTACAATGGGGTCCTCATTTAACATCTCTTTCAGGACGGTTAAGTTCAGCAGCTTATGCTGTCAGAAAAATCGCAGAGAGAGAGAGATCGCAGAAAGCGATAAGGCCGCCCATTGTATGTTTTGTATTAATAATCGTATTTTTTGTTATTTATTTTCTGGTGTACAATAAAGTATATATAAATAAATAAATAAATAAAAATCCGTCAATTTACTGATGTAGATACCGCGAGACTAGTTTATTTTAGTTACTTTCATAGTATCATGTCATACGGTATTTTACTTTGGGGACGGGCTGCAGACATCGATTCTATTTTTATTCTGCAGAAAAGAGCCATTAGAGCCATATATAATCTTCGCAGGCGCGATTCTCTAAGGGAACTGTTTAAGGAAATTAACATCATGACGGTGCCTTGTCAATATATCTACGAAAACATCATGTATGTAAGGAAAAATTTACATCTTTTTAGCAAAAGAGGTGAAAGACATAATTATAGTACTAGAAATAGGGACCTATTAGTTCAATCAGGTTTCAGACTGGCTAAAGTAGACTCATCTTTTATGGGGTACTGTTTAAAATGTTATAATAAAATACCTCCCCACATTCTTCAACTGAATGAGACAAAATTCAAGTCTTGTATAAAACGCACACTATGCAGGCAGGCATATTATAAGTTAGGGGATTACATCGTTGATAAAGATGCCTGGCTCAATGCTGGTCCTGCTCCACAACCACAACTAATTGATTAACTCTTGAAAATACTGTTGGAGCTGTTGAAGATTGTAAGACTATCTTTGCATTGTATAAACTCAATTTCCTTTATATTGTATAATTGCATAGCACAAATGTGAGTTCTATGTACTGTAGTGCTACCATTTACCGGGTAATGATAATAATGTCTTTCATTGACTTGAATGTGCCCTGGCGGCTGATAGTATGTCATGCTCACTAAAATGTCTCGCTGACGGTGGCGTGTGTGTTGGATCATTTAGCTCCCTTTAAAATGGTTGAGCTGAATGGTGCTGATCTATGCGTCATGTTCGTGAACGGGCGCCGTCAGTTGGGACTGGTCATCACTTGGCTGCCTCGGCTTATTTTTAATTATTTTACTTTTGAATTATTGTTTTGTTAAGTACTATTTGCTGTACTCTGGACACTTGAACGCGTACGTATATATTTTTTTTTTTTACATCGTTCTCACATATAGTTATAAATTCAACATTAATGATGTAACTAATATTTTTGTAAAATATAATTTAAAAGAGTGTCCATGGAGTTTCTTGCCCGTTCTTCTCCATAGGTACCTACGCTTTGGAATGGGCAACTAGCTTCATATTTTCTGACTGACCTATTGACAATTCAAAAGTACCTGTAAATGGTTTAATTGAAATAAATGCTTTGAGTTTGAGTTTGAGTTTGGTCGCGAATCATTTTTTAATCAAAATACAACCTGACACTGACCCTGTAAATGACAAAAAACGTAGCAAATTTGAATATCGGGGGTAGCCCGCGAAGTTCAAATTTGCTACTTAGCGCAAAATAAACCTTATCCTATAAAACTTACCATCCATTAGGGTCCAGCTTCTCATTCTCCCAATCAGCTCCTTTATCACCGTTCCTCATGTTGTTGTCACTTATTTATTTTCACACTAAAGGTCCTCTACATCGTCACACATAACTTACTTTTCAAGTAAATAGTGGCCATAAAATCATCACTTTGTCCTTTCACGATAAGTATTAGGTTAATATTTAATAAGTAACTCTGTTGTTTAATAAAATAATTAAAAGTTTATTTCGGAACAATAACACTACTACGTACAACAAGTAAAACGATGATACCTAGCTGCAAAAGTACATATAAACCTCAAAACTGTAGCGCAGCTAACGACGCCCTTCTCTAGATACAGAATGGAATGATGTTCCATGCAAAAAGTGATTAATAGCCAATTAAGTTAATTTAGTAAATTTAGATTTAGTTAATTAATAATAATAACACAAAAATAAACAGTACCTACAGGACATAGGTATTATTATGATTATGATTTGGGATGGATTTTCACTTTGAGTTAAGGCGCAGATATACGACTTCTAATGATTTTAAATTCAACATCACGTCTAATCGACCGGAATGATTTCTTTGAAAAAAATAAATGTTATACTAGACCATTTGCTTCGTAATTTGATATGTGAATATTTGCAATTATATTTTTTTAACATAGTGTAATTAATTTGTAAAGTAATGTCTACCGCGGACATAAAAACGATAATCACGCAAACACTACCGGGTGTATTTTCATAAAACTTTCACCATATAAAAGACAATTTAATTCCCCGAATTTTAGTATACGGTTTTTATTTGTTTGGTGTTTGATAAATCAACAATAGATGATTGTTTCAAATTTTGCAATAAATTACCAGCGTTGTGTCATCGCGCATCTCTTTCTTTTCTATGCAGTCCGATAGTCATGTAGTCGCCTTAATGTGGTGAGTGTAGGGTGAATAGGTGTGTGGATGAGTGTATTATGAGGTGTGCGAGCCTGCGAGGAGTGTGGGTGTTTGTGGTGTTTTTGGCAGTGTGTTGTGTGTGGTTTCGTTGGGTGTGTGAGGGAGTGATGCGTATTACATTTTACACTGTAGAGCGTAGCGGTATCTACAGCGCCACATGCGAACAACGCGTCATACTGACGTCACGCAAAATCCTGCATCTCGCAAGCAGAGTTTACCGCGCAACTAGCATAGATACAACGGCCCGCAATGAATCATCGGGCCGCCAGACACAACACCCGTCTGGTCGGACGATCCTCCGTTTTCTATAGAGGATGAGTTAACTTTACACCCTGTTCCTCATACCTCTATAACACTTCCACGATAAGATTAAGAAGAAGATAAGATTCAACGTTCAAATTGGTTGAAGTTAGTAAAGACTATGATGCACGGTTCAACCAAATTGATCCATTTTGGTTGAAAGGTGCAGAAATGAAGGTTAATAATATGGTCGTGGTCGGCATTGATTCTTCAAGTTATAGTATATATCTAAGTAAGTATAAGTTATACTCTGCACACTTGCCGAATGAGAACTAGACCGAAGAAAGTATAACACTTTGTTTGACCGTCACGACACTTTGTTTACGTAACAAAAGTATCGTGTCGGTCAAAATATTACTTTTTTTAGGAACTTCGATCCAACCGGCACCCTTTCAATCACTAACCCACATCACTAACCTAATCATTTTGAAAGATATTGTTAATCCATTGCTTCATATGTTCGGAAAATTGGTCTGCTCAACAACGTAAATAACGCAATGAATGTTGTTCAACTGTTAGAATAAATGCCATTGCTACTGTTATTATGTATTATGTAAAGTGTGTTATGCAATTACCCGCGGCTGTCCCACGATACCTCACGACTGTTTTATGTTCACACGTATCAATTAGGCCGGTTCTTCCAAATTCGCAAAGGCGAACCGTGTTCTTTATGAGTAATTTGACAACTGACTTGAGTTTTAGACATTTCGAGATTTTTAAAGACACGACAAGGAAAATATTTTTTTATCGTCATCAGCAATTTATTTCTCACAAAGGTTTCACTTTTGGCAGCCTATTTATTTGTATTGAGGTCATCTTATTCTAGTTTTTCATGCAAACATTATTTTAAGCACGTTCACGCAGTTTTAGCAATTTGACAAAGATTTTGCACTGGGTACCTTTCATTGTTATTAGATACAGATTCCGATACACGTTACATACGTAGCATGGCCTAGTATTTTCATTGTTATTAAAATCTATATTTATATAACATAGTTCAAGAAATTGTTGGAAGTCTAAACAATGCAGATGGAGACAAAAGTAATGATTCAGAAAGTGGGTAGATACTCGTAGGTACTTGGGAAACTAACTCAATGGTTATGGTCGTTACGGAGATGGAGAAATAATTTATGAATGAATGATAATATTAACACATAATACTTTATAGAATCTTTTATATTTCGCCTAGCACCAAGACATGTGATTTTAATAATACATATTTTCATAATTCTACATTAATACACTGCTTTACCAAAACAATAAGTACTGGGAATAATTTTGCTAACATCGCATCGAACCGACTCCTGCAGACCAAATAATTCACTCATAATTAGCGTATTAGAATAACTGTGAAATCTTACTGTATGTATTCACATAATTTAAATGTTAATTCATACAAAACGCTAAGAAAACTGAAACAATCTTTTAGTAACAAAACAATTTAAACACAGCACTTAGCGTGACTTAGCGGGCGTCGCGTCGCCGCGTCACTAATTTCTTTGTGTAGAGGTAAGACTGGCAGGATAAAAGGTAATGACACTAGATTATACAAGCTAGACATTATCTTTTCAACAAATACTTGAGAAATGTAAATAGATACAAGAACAAGATAAGCCCTGCCCTGTAAGAGCATGATGTGTCAAAACTATGGTAGACATCATGTACAGACGCCAGCACATCAACCTACCCGAAACTGTCAGATATTCCCAATCAACTTTGAACCTTGTGCTTTAGCGATAAAGTTGAAAATCTATCAAATAAATTTGACAGATTGTAGTAGCTTGATGTGCTGGCGTCTGTACCTAAACAAAAGCAATTTGTAAATATTACAAGGATTTTTTTCACAATTTTTACAGTTTAACGTGATTCATCTCGTTAAACAGACGTAATTATCTATACTTAACTAATAGGTAAGTAAGTATATTACCTACTTGTAAAAAAAAACTTTAATTAATACTTACAAGTTTCGTTTACGCCGTACGGCATTTCATACAACTTTCAAGCCCTTGTTTTCCGAAATGAATGAACCGATTTTGATTAAACTTCATACGCATAAGCAGGATACACAGGATACAAAGGTCTAAAAGTTACTAAAGAACATTTTCGTAAACTCTTATTTAAAAAAAAAACAACCGACTTCCAAAAAAAAACTACAAAGTGCTAAATAACTTTAATTTCGGAAGTCGGTGTCGTTGGTTCTGCACTTTCGTTTATTGACACCGACTTCCGAAATTAAAGTTATTTAGCACTTTGTAGTTTTTTTTTTCGGAAGTCGGTTGTTTTTTTTTGTAAAAAGTTTTTATTTTGTACTTTTTAGTGGGAGAGTTTGTAATTTATCTAAGTTACAATAGCCTAATGTCAACTGCTGATCACCTTTTACAAAATATTGCTTTTGAATTTTTAGATTTTTGTTGATTTTCAAAAACCGCATGTAAGATTTCGAAAAAAATTTCATGGGTGGTCCCATGAAATTTTTTGGGGAGTACACCCTTTAGAACAAAAAAAGAATTTTTCAAATCGGTTGGCAAGCGACGGAGTTATGCGCGAACAAAAAAAAAAAAATTACAAACATCCGAATTGAGAACCTCCTACTTTTTAGAAGTCGGTTAAAAAAAGGTAACTCTGTTTCTATGGAAACTTTAAAATCGGTCTAATTTGGCTGTAACACTATTTTTCGAAAATGTTCTTAACTAACTTTTTAGACCTTTGTATCCTGCTTATGCGTATGACGTTTCATTGAAATCGGTTCATTCATTTCGAAAAAAAAGGACTTGAAAGTTTGTATGAAATGCCGTACGGCGTAAACGCTCATAACATAACCATCTTTCCAAAAAGACAGGAATGAATAGTCTCAATATAGCCTTCAAAATAAAATTAAGTTTAATACCTAATTGTGTTAATCCTACTTCCTACTAATATTATAAACGCGAAAGTTTGTAAGGATGTTTGTTACTCTTTCACGCAAAAACTACTGAACGGATTTCGATGAAACTTCACAGTAATATAGCTTATACATCAGAATAACACATAGGCTACAATTTATAAAGATTTTGTGTATTTTTTTTTTGCCCATACGATAAGTATCAAGTAAGTCGGAAAAATTCCTGCCCTCTGAGAGCTATCTTGGCGTGCGCTGCCTAAACCGTTACAGCTACACGAAGATAATGTATCGTGGGACTGTTTGTCTTAAATAGTTCTAAATAAAAGTCCGCGACAGCATATATCTACCTTTTATGTGGAAGCCATTATATCCAAAATAGTGATCCATAAATACATTTAAATCGGATACTTTTTTTACAATGCACGTTTTAGAGTACTTAGTTAATTCTTATGAAAATTAAAACATTTATCGCTTTCGGTATTTAATGTAGATAAACTTTGTCTTTTACACCAAGCAATTTGGACAAATTCTTTAAAAGTTATCACGATAAGATTGACCTGAGGTAGAGCGCCATAGGAATCGCCGGCGCGGCGGCGCACAGAGCGGGGAAGGGGGGGGGGGGGGAAGGATATCGCTAATTCATCGCTTTACCCGTATGCCCGTATATGTTCGAAAAATTTGTCTGCTCAACAACGTAAATAAATAACGCAATGAATGTTGTTGAACTGCCAAAATGAAATGAATGAGTAGGCATAATTATAATTTTTAGGTAGTATATTTTAAGAAGAGCCCGAGGGGCCCGTAGCTAAATAATAAAAGCCGCACAGGTCGATCGGTCAGGTTAAGCTACGCTTGCCGCGGTTGGTCTGTGGATGGATGACCATCTTTACATACCAAGACCCCTCCGTGCCTCGGAAAGCACGTTAAGTGTAAGCCGACCCCAACATACTTGGGAAAAGGCTATGCAGATATTTTAAAAAGAAATATCAAATCAAATCAAATCACATTTCATTACTTACTTAGATTATTACAATTGTTTTTTTTTTTTTTAGTTTAAGATTAACGTATAGGTTTAGGTTGTGTTGTAAGTAGGAAGAACATAGATTCGTTTTCCTCATAATTAGCTATTGGAATTGTTTTAGTTAGTTTGAAAATTACTACGGATTTTGTGATTTTTTAAATAGTACTTACAATAATGACTCGAAAGCGTAAGTCTAATATTTCATACAGCTCGAGCTATAAAAAAAGCTAGACTTAACGAGACGTCTCAACAAACTGAGCTGCGAAGGTTTGAGCAGGCGGTGCGTCAGGCGCACACAGAGCTACTGAGACAGACACCAGAACAGTTCCAAGATCGTCGTCAACAACATGCTGAGTATCTGGCATTTCAACGAGCTGCTGAAACTTCAGAACAGTGTCAACCTAGACGTCAACGGCATGCTGAGTATCTGGTGTCTCAACGGGCTGCAGAAACACCAGAACAGTCCCAAGATCGGCATCAATAGCATGCTGAGCATCTGGTGTCTCAACAGGCTGCATAAACACCGGAACAGTCCCAAGATCGGCATCAATAGCATGCTGAGTATCTGATGTCTCAAAGGGCAGCGGAGTCACCGGAATAGTTCCAAGATCAGCGTCAACAGCGTGCTTAGTATCTGATGTCTCAACGGGCTGCAGAAACACCGGAACAGCCCCAAGATCGGCGTCAACAGCATGCTGAGTATAGTGGTGTCTCAAAGGGCAGCGGAGTCACCGGAATAGTCCCAAGATCAGCGTCAACAGCATGCTTAGTATCTTTGGCAAGGAGATAGATAGCATCCTAGGGAAGGACATGGGCTACTTCACCGGTACTGTCCCGTGGATAATTTCCGATATCCACGCGGGCGAAGCCGCGGGCAGAAGCTAGTAAGTTATAATTTATTTTAATGACCATCGCGAAATAAGGAAATCGTAAGACGTGTCTTCCAAACTAAACTTAATTTTAGCCTGATTAGAGTTCAAAATAGTTTCACTATGGTTATACTTATAAGAAAAGATTTTAACCTGCTAATCGACTTCCAAGAATATAATTAAGTATGGCGATATCGTGTTGTGTGCATTTTGCAATTAATATTTTTAAGTTCATTGAACTTTACTTTTTATCCGGTTCGAATACTATTGATTGCCAAACTGTACTGAACCTACTTAATTATAAATTAAGATGTATTTTTGCCAACGTTACCGCGCCGTGCGCCCCCACACGGAACTGGGAAGTATGATAGAAGAAAGGGAAGGCCTTAGATACCCAGCATTTTGTGATTCCGGGCTAAACTGACGATGAACAAGTACCAGCCGGTAATTGCGTAAGACACTATTACAGTAGGAATGGGTTTCATTTTGACCGTTCAACAACATTCATTACGTTATTTATCTTATTGAGCAGACACATTTTTTGAACATAAGAAGCAATGGATTAGTAATATCCTTCAAAATGATTTAGATTGTGATTGATAGTGTGTTACGCAATTAGGATGCAGGTACTAAACAAAATAGGAAACTATGAGTACAATAGAGGTCACGATCGATGCACGAATAAATTGCGTCAAATTCGTTAACAAGATCAAAATAGGTAGACGGATTCAGATGAATCTATGAAAGTAACTAACAATTCATTACGCACCTTACAGAACAGGAGACGCCATTTTGTAACTTATCCATTGATTTCACTGAATGAACCATGTCAACGTTTAACCACGAATAAATTGCGCCAAATTCGTTAACAAGATCAAAATAGGTAGACGGATTCAAATGAATCTAAGAAAGTAACTAACAATTCATTACGCACCTTACAGAACAGGAGACGACATTTTGTAACTTATCCATTGATTTCACTGATTGAACCATGTCAACGTTTAACCATTGTCTGTAAGTAAACGAATGAAGTGATAGGACTTATAATTCCTACGAGACTACTAAGTGTGCAAAAGTTGTAAATATTATAAAATGGAACGGGTAAAGAGGAATTTGTAACAATGCTAGGTAGTTACTTGTGATAGAAGATTTTTCTATCGGAGTTTAGATATTCTCACTGGAAATTTCAGTTTTCCACACAGTTACAGAATCGGCTAATGTAAGCTCAATTATCTCTGCGATTGAGCATTATTTCCTTTGTTTAGTACTGGCAATAATATGGCCTATGCCTGAGAAACAGGTGTTTTATTTATTCAATCTTACACTATCCTTACAGGTTCACACCCAATGCGATAATGTGATTAAATGATTATTATTTACTAGTTAATAAATCGAGAGTCACCTTCACGAATTAGGGTGACTTTTATTTCATTTATTATTAAAACTCTAACTCTCTAAGTAAAAATATGACAATTAAGGCGCAGATATACGACTTCTAATGATTTTAAATTCAACATAAAGTCTAATCGACCGGACTGATTTCTTTGAAAAAAATAAATGTTATACTAGACCATTTGCTTCGTAATTTGATATGTGAATATTTGCAATAATATTTTTTTAACATAGTGTAATTAATTTGTAAAATAATGCCTACCGCGGAAATAAAAACGATAATCACGCAAACACTATCGGGTGTATTTTCATAAAACTTTCACCATATAAAAGACAATTTAAGTCCCCGAATTTTAGTATACGGTTTTTATTTTTTTGGTGTTTGATAAATCAACAATAGATGATTGTTTCATATTTTGCAATAAATTACCAGCGTTGTGTCATCGCGCTTCTCTTTCTTTTCTATGCAGTCCGATAGTGACCGCGTTTTAGGTCAAGTAGTCGCCTTAACAACTTTAGAATTCAACTATCGCGAATAGCGCGCGAAAATGCCGATCACTTTTCGGCGACACAATCGTTACCGCGACGCGTCGACGTAAATCAATAGCAGATCGATTACTGGCCATTCTGCACGGCGAAGGTCAGGATTTGGCAGATACCTCCGTCTTTTTTGTATTGATAAGCATTACAATGCGATATATTAATATAATCAAGTCTCGTACAGTTCAGCTTGTAAAAGCAGTGGTAATGGTTTCAACTGTTTTAAGCATAGAGAATATTATAGTCTTTGGTTTCGAGTTATCCGTTGTTAACGGAAAACCCTCTCTAAGTCCGTCTACGAACATACGGGCCCATCCAAAAGTAGTCCATCAATCAAAACAAGTGTCGTATTCAATTTTTCAGAACGGCTAATACCATCTCAGATACAGGAACAACTGTGTAATCGTGGCGTCATTCATTCTTAGGTCGGGCCCTAACGTGATGCAGAGTTGGAAACGCCTGGAACTTCGGCCGGATTTCGTGATTAGGGAGTAGATCCTCAGGCGCGGGCGAGATGGATAAGTAGGTTACGGCTAAATACGCGGTATTTCTTTTGACATATAAAATAGCAACCTTGGGGCTGTTTGTTTATTATATTTTTTGACGATTTGAGGAGAAGGGGGTCCGAACAAGTCTTATTTTTTCTTACATGTAGGTGGGTGGGGGAGGTCTAGATTATTCTTATACGTAAGATCACAAAAGTAAGCATACATTTTAAGTTTCTTAAAAAAAAAATTATGTTTATATAATTGATATTTAGATATTTTTCTTTGCAATTTTGGTAGATACCTACACTGAGCTTACGTAAGATGCAGAGGAGGTTTATTCAGGTCTAATTTTTTCTAAAGTAGGAGGTGGGGGGGGGGGGGGGGGCGAAATTGGTTGAAATTGTCTTACGTAATAAATAAACACCCCCCTCTGATAATTCGCATAAAGGTAACTAACTAAGTAGGTAGGTTATCGTTATGATCAGTCGAATTACATACATGTATTATTGTTTATGGAAGGTATCTAATTACAGCGGCGGCGACCTCTCGCGCCCGGCCCTGGTCCAAGCCATGGTCCGGGGCGAGAGGGAGTGGGAGGCAGTCACCTCCTTCTGCGAAGCAGTCATGCTAGCGAAGGAGGTGGCGGGATGGGCGAGGGAGAGAGCGGAGAGAGCCGCCCGTCCCAGCCGCCGCGGTAGACGCCCCGGGCGTCGGGAGCCGCGTGACGACTCCCGGCCACCGTAGGCGCGGGCCTGCGGACGGCGAGTAATGGGTAGCTCGCCGTCCGATCAGGACCAGGCCCTTGCCGGACGGCGCGTATGTATTCCACGCGCGCGCGCCTCAAAGAGATGTCAGCAGATAAGGAGGGGCCGAAGCCTGCCGGGGCAGCGGGATTGTCCGAAAGGGTTACCGCTACCCCGGAATATAAAGGGCTAAGGAAGGAACACGGATGGGTTTTAGTCAGTAAGAGTCTGACACTCCCTTCCGCTCCACCCAGAGCGGGAGGGGTCATTTGATGATGGCCCATCATTAAAAAAAAAAAAAAAAAAGGTATCTAATTAGAATTACTTGAGTAAGTATGTATCTCATATTTCTTATGTATTGCAGATTGACATGCAACAGTGAAATTCATAGATCACTGGAGTTCTCTGCCCCTTTGTTCGCAAAAAGTAACGTATCGTATCGTATCATATTTTACTTGAATACATAATTGACATGACTTTTGACGTCAATGCGGAATATAAATGTAAAATGTGATAACACTGACGTAACACGATTATCACGTTGAAATGACTTGACTTGGTCGTGCGGACTCATGCGTGATAGCGATCATCCGATAACCTAATGGTGATAATTTCAAACACAAATCTTTGGTAAACTGTCAGAAATGACGTGACGTGACTAAGTATATCAAGACTTACTCATTTTAATAAATTGACACTCTATCGTAATATTACACTTTGTATCTTTGTCGGTTCGAATGATTTATTTTGGGATGTGTGAAACAAACATTAGATATTTATGGACTCATGGGGTTTTCAAGCCAAGACCTTAGGACACCAGTGTCATTGCCATTATATTATCATATTCCTAAAAAAAGTATCCGTAGCACATAAATACAGACTCATATACAATCTATCCATGCTAGTGGTCTAGTAAATAAGAAATAAGTAATTACTAATTAGGTACTTGCCTATACATTTAATATAACATAACATCACACCTGTAATAAAAACTCCGAAGGGTTAGGCACAGTTGTACCTGTAGCACAGTGCACCACATTTCGCCAGATAAGTCCAGGAGGCGAGGGAGAGCCTAATGCCACCAATCGAGCACAAAATTCAGACTCCAGGCTGCTACTGAGAAATTCCTGATGGAAAAACCCAATAACACTTTGCCCGACCTGGGAATCGTTACCAGGACCTCATGCTCAGCAGTCGCGCTTGCGACCACTAGAGCAACGTGGCAGTCCTACGTATTCTGGTGATTTGAATGACGCTATTTTCATCAAGATTTAATGCCTTCAAGTTTCTCACAAGAATTATTATATTTTGTTATCGTCTTCTTCAAAGCCCAAATGTTATCACAATAATATTTTCAATTAATATTAGAAATTCATCATCGTTATGTTCAAACGACAGGTAGTGAGAATGTTTTTTACCTCTTTTTGCACATACGCAAAACAAAATACGTGATTATGTTCTAAACGGTAAACGACACAGACACGACGATTAAAGAGAACTTATTCGGAACAAAGTTTTGAACTCGTAGGTAATGTCAGTGCAGATACGACAGTTAGCGGGGAGGGTGACGATATGTGACACTGACCTGTACTAAACAAGTACTTGTTTATTAGAGGTCAGTGATATGTGATCATTCGTGGAAGGCATACACAAGAGGCAGCGCAAATATCTGACTCCGACGAAGGAACAACAAACCTTATTTATCTGTTCCGTGCAACAAACCATCTGACCGAGACAAGCGACGCCAAAATATAGGATGCTGGCTGGATGCTGCACCAGCTTCAAAAAGGTGTGTCAATAATTGCATTGACACATATTTTTGATGCCGCTAACATGTTCGTTAATATTGATTAACGAACATGTCTGGCGTCATAAATATCTGCCTACTCAGTAAAATTCTGAAGATTGTGATACCTCGTTGTAATCGAAAATATCTGACATCACTTTGGCAGTATAAAAATATAACGCTATTGGGATTGAAAAAAATATCTTGTAAGTAGGCACCTACTGCAAGGTTTAATTGCCATTTATTCCAATTTCTAGACCCTGAAAAAGGCGACAATTTAAGGAAAGCTTTCATGGTCAATCTTTGCGTGTGTAATGAACAGTTTCTGCCATTCTTCCTTCTTTGTCAAGGAAAATTGATTGGAGTAAGATTATTAATACTAGTCGTGCAGAAAGTTTTGCGTATGAATGTAGATGGCTATAAGAGTAGGAGAAGACTGAAGAAACGATGGATGGACTATTTGAAAGATGATATGGCTGGAAAGGAGGTGACTAATAATCCCCCTGACCGATTTCGGTCACGGTGGCCAATCTCAACGAAGATTAGCCAAGTTCGCAGGAGATATTATTTAAGTGCACAAGTGTGTGCGCAAACACAGGTGCACTCTCTGTTCCTTCTCATAGTCCGAAGGGACGGCAATCCGACACGACCGGGGAGAGATCAGGCGCAGGACCAGCTTTACGTGCTTTCCGAGGCACGGGAGTATCAGAAAGAAGAAAGAAAGAAGAACCGTCAAAAATTCAAAATATTTCTCAGATAAATTTATCTAGCTTTGGAAAAATCAGCCCTAAAACCAACGAAGAATAATTTGACAACACTATGAACAAAAGACTCAAAAAACAAAACTACTCATAATAAATTCTTGAAAGCCCTTGTTTGAGGCTGATAGTGTTGGGACACAGATAAAAATGAAATGTTATCGACATTTTCCTTGTATGTACAGACGCCAGCACGTCAACCAACTACAATCTGTCAAATTTCTTTGATAGATTTTCAACTTTATTGCTAAAGGATAAGGTTCAAAGTTGATTGGGAAAATTTGACAGTTTCGGGTAGGTTGATGTGCTGGCCTCTGTACTTGAGGGTTATGTGAGTTATGTTACAATAGAAACAATGGTCAATGATATAAAATGCCAGAAGGTGATTTATTAGGCTGCTGCCTATATTGATTATTACTGGTGTTTGAAAATCAAAAAGATCAGCAGGAGTTGGGACCGTATTTACGAATAGGTACAGAATATTTTTTTAGATAGCTCTGTTAATATTTAATTTTTTTTTTCTTAGAGCACTATGCGAAGTGATTGAAAAAAACAAAAATTGGTTATAATTTTTGAACCGTAAAAAAATTCACCGAGATTCTCAGGGTTAAAAAGTTTGGAAATGACCTTGCCCATGCCCCTATTCGATTTGATCCATACTTCCAGGGACACCCTGTACAGTCTCCGTAGAACTTAACTTCTAGGAATGGTGCTAAATAGTATTCTTAGCGCCTGATTCTCATATTTATGATTCGTGTTCTACCAACGTAATGTGATAATGTATTACTAGCTGTGCCCCGCGGTTTCCCTCGCATAAGTCTTGATGCCCTGGGAATATCGGGATAAAAATAAAGCTACAATTATAACATCATATATCCTAATGCAGGTCATGCTCTAACCATGTGCCAAATTTCTTTCAAATCTGTTGAGTCGTTTTAGCGTGAAACAACCAACCATACAAACAATCACATCTTTTCTAATACCGAATATTACTTTAGATATTAATGTGTTCGGTAATCATAATCACATAAGGAAAAAGATCTACTCATCTTTGTGGCTACTTTTTACGATCCTCAGAATAAATAAATACTCATCTTGGTTAACTTTTTATCGTGATTTTTTTCTTTTTTTTGCATTACTTGTTGACCTTGCTTGGGGACTGAGGTATCTACATAATGTATTGTGTAAAGCTACCTATGCATTAACGTTTTAATGTATAGTTGTGGATAGTTAGGTATCTATCAATCCTTGCTTACTTGACTGAATGATCTGTTCACCACGGGAAATTCTCGTATGTAGATATAACTCGCGGAGAGGATGCTGCTACGAGCGAAGATTGCGTTAGGAAGCATAATGGGAAAACGCAGCTCAAACGGTTTATGGCATGTGGAAATATAATACGTTTCTACCTACCATAAATAATTATGAGGAAAAGTAAACCATTTATGTGTATAAAACCTGTATGGTTTTAACCTAGTTGTATCACATTGTTAACATTTAGCTAGGAATGAGTATGACACATAGACGAGTAGTTTCATCATTTTATATGATGTCCCTATGCAATCATGCAGTTTTCCCGATAACATCGTGTACGGAGGAAGATCGAAAAAAGTGCACCATAAAAATAATGTCGGTATAATTAAACTTTGTTACTTTTGATTAGAGCCAGTGATGTATCGTTGCGTGCCGATAATGCGAAAGTCTATAACAGATTCTCGTATAGAAGTATTATTCCGAACTCTGGAATAATTTCTTGAAGTTCGGAATATTTTCTTGAGACTTTTACGAAGAGAAGTTCAACGTTTCTGGTTGATCTATTAGCAGTAGTAGATAGACGATGCAAGATTAACAGGCAAAGTTAGAAGTAACTTGATTAGCTTTCGTAGCATCAGCGCCGGGGCTGTAAGAGATTAATTCTTAAGACAGTCTATCTCTATCACAAATTGCTCAAGACGTCAGAATACTAGCCGATAAATACCTACTTGTTGCAGAATATGACTACCAAATTGATCAAAAGCTTAAAGAACCTCTTACTTTTTGACGCAGCGAATAATGCAAGTCCTACAAACGTGCATTGTACTTTCCATTCCCAGAATATAACAGACAATAGCCAATGTTTGCATTGGCTATTGTCTGTTCGTATGTGAAGACAAAACAACATACAAATGGACACATGGCCGCCCGACCAAATCCAGGAAAGATCAGTACTTTGTTATTCATAAACGATTATTTAGCACGCTACGCATGAATTACTGGTACACAGTATTGTCAATTATTATTTACATGACAAAAAGAGTAATTTTTGGCGTTTGACACCAGCTGAATAATACAGATTTCTGTGCCATGAATCGAGATGTAGACGCTAGAAGAAAAGAGGCGGACCAAGATGGTTGAGTGAACGATTTAATATACATAATTATAGTCTTTGAATATGTAGCTAGAAAATAAGAAGGAAAGGAAGCACACCTTTCCTATCTGGGACCTACATCGCGAACCCCAAATAAAATTAGGATAACGTCAACAATGGGGTAATTGCTTCACACACTAACAGTGGGAATGGCTTTCGTTTTGACAGTTCAACAATATTCATTGCGTTATTTACGTTGTTGAGCAGACAAATTTCTCCAACATATGAATCAATAGATTAGCAATATCCTTCAAAATGATTCAGCACCTGTATTCACAAACATACGATTCACTATCGTATCGACAATGACACTTGTTCGATAACCTGATTTCTGAACCGAAGGACCGGCAAAACGCTATTCACAGATCCGTATGGAAGGGTTTTTTTTAGGTGTATATGGGGAACGCTACAAAATGGTAGTAAATAGATATTCGTGGTAGAAAATTTTAAGTGGTACATAATCAGTAACTATTAACAAATAAAAAACAGTAAGCAATGATTTTATTAATAAATTAAATTTACTGATTTCTATTAAACTTGCTTTGTAAACTTCAACATTCTGTCAAACCTGGAAATCTGGAATAATTATTTTTCTGAATCTTGTTTAGAGCTATAGAGATAATTTAGAACTACGCGGAAGACAAGGCGGTATGGTCGAAAGACTATAGCCTGCCCTTTTTGGGCGAATTAAAAAAAATAAAAATAAAAAATTGAGGAGTGAAAAATTTGTTTTTTTTTTTGAACAGAAATATGGTTGTATCTATTTTATCGGTATTTAAATAAATTACTATTTCCTCATTTTCATTTTATAAAACGTGGTACGCACGGCTACACATCAAGCCATACAAAACCAATATACGCTGACTTCTGATTGTGCGAAAAACCTATACAATGCGAGGTCAGCTAAAACTGGAAATGTATAGCTTGACGTGTAGCCGTGTGTACCTAATATTTAAAATGCATATTTTCAGAAAAGAGTGTCATTGGAGCAGCGGCAGATGCTCTTTGCATTCATGCAAGGCATGAGGACCTTGCCCGGAGCCGTGTTTTGACACTTATTGCTTAGATTATTCTTTTTTAAACAATATTTTGTTATTCGATAACACTTCCGACAGCAAATACCTCTCGGAAGAATTGATGTCTTCATACCGTATATGAACTGTCAAAATTGTACGGTTTCGGATTTGTGAATAGCGATTATAGGATTTCGTCGATAACATTGACATTCGATGGTACCAAACCGTGTCGTAGCTTTGTGAATAGCTATGCAGGTTGTGATTGTTGTTGTTGTGTTACGCAATTAGGGTGCAGGAGGGTGATTTAGGAGTACGGAATATCTAGATATATCTAGATGTGATGTGTGTGTGTGTGTGTGTGTGTGTGATGTGTGATGTGTGTGTGTGTGATGTGTGTGTATGTCTGTTAGAGATGATGTAGGGGCTTACCAAAAACCTTTTAAAGTGTTGCAAATATTTTTCAATGCACATGGCGATAACGGAATCACACTTGCAGTTGTTGTTAGTCCAACCTAGTCTTGCGGTATCTAACGAATATTGCGCTACTTCACCGTTAATTTTCTAAGCTTCGTTTTATATTGATTTGCTGCGGTTTCGAGGATAGGTTTGTGCTAACGTGCGAAATACATTCCTGTGGGATTTATATATAAATCAAAAAAATAAAATACAAAATGCATAAGTACTTCAAAAAAATATTGTCGCGTACAAATTATTCCAAATATAATGTCGTCAATGTCACATCACTACTGAAGGTTAATTTTGACAATAGTATTTTTGCATTTTTAATTTTCAGACACAAAACAACAGAGTTATTAATACCTACCTACCAATATCTTGTTAGCGACGGCTACGGGCAAACACAGCACTTCAAATTGGAAATATTTTGATGGCAATTACATGAATACACAAGATATGGCACACAACACGATTAATGTCCTTGTCCACTTTTAACTTTCTTCAAATTTAGTTCATTTCACCACAGAATAATGCGTATAACACGGAATTGTTTGTTGCTATTGAAAAAACTATAAATAACCTAAACAAACGTCCTACTTCACTCAGTGTGAGTGAACAGCTGATTATGAAGTATTTGAAGTAAGCAAGCGGCTCACGCATGTCATGTCACTTTGCGTTGTCTAGATTTCTGCACGACTGTACTTTGATCAAGGACTTACTGGATGACTGTTAACTACGGTACAGCGATCTGTCTTGCTTGACATTGAAAGTAGAAACAATTTAAATAGACTTTTTAATTGATCTATTCAATGTTAGAATTTTAATTAAATAGTCTACTCGAGCGTATATTGATTATTTTGTGGATTTAGTTAAATTCCTGAGTAGGTAATCGCTTCTATGCATTCGTAGGTACCTAATCGTTAAGCAGCTAAATATCTTTTTTTTATGTATAATACATAATAATTAGAGATAAAATTCAGAGTATCTAGCCTCTCATGAGACCTCTCAAAGCTTTTCATGTTAGATATTATATATTTTAGTATGTAATTACTTTTATTTCTACCAAAGACATTATATTATTATTTAATCTCTTTGATTTCTGCATACTATACAAAAGTACTCTGTGATTTCTACTAACTATGGTTTTTACCGTACTGTAATTGCCAAATAGAGTGAGGTTATATTTATAAATCACGCAGACTATAAATAGTAGTTAATTTAAAATTACTTGTCTTTGAAGCGTCATTAATTCATTATCATGAGCGGTAATATTCATAATTGTGAGCGGTTATTTTCTTTTTATTTTGATTCTTTTTAATCGCAAGAAAAAGGTTATATGATTGATGGCAAAGTAAAAAAAGTTATATTTTCACGTATGGCAACTTTGCACCACTTTTGTGTTACAATGTATTATTTTTTTAATTATCCCAGAAATCAGGGATTTTTAATGAGGACCATTGGATAAGATACAATTCCAAGGGCAAACCAATACAGCGGCACCGCGGTGGGCGGCGGCGCCGCCGCAGTCACAGCATAATATGTAAACGTAAAGGGCTACAACACAAAAAATTATATAGGTATTACATATGAATTTAAAAATCATACCGTTACCTCTCCGGGGATGATTTTACAAAAAACCATTGTAAGACGTAATTCTTTATTTGTTATCAACTAAGCCAAAAGCATTTTGAATTTTCATTTTCATAACAGACTGAAGAATTGCTGGATTTCCTATACAAACTTTATACCGCTGCTATCATCCCCATTAGACAAAAATCAAAGACCATATGTCCTTCCCTAGGATAGGTATGTTCTTGTCAAATTTTATCGAAATCTATACAGTGGTTTAGGCGTTAGAACGTGTCGAAAATAATTACGCTGGTCATGCTCTTGTCGTACACACGGCTACACATCAAGCTATACATTTCCAGTTTTAGCTGACCTCGCATTATACACGAAAAAAAAAATCTGCTGTTTCCTACATTTATGTTCGCATAACTCGTCAAAATGTAGGGAACAGCTGTTTTTTTTTTTCGTGATTTCAGGTTTTGTCCCATAGTAAAAGTTGTTCATAATGATGAGTACACACGGCTACACATCAAGCTATACATTTCCAGTTTTAGCTGACCTCGCATTGTATAGGTTTTTCGTACTATCAGAAGTCAGCTTATACTGGTTATGTGTAGCTTGGTGTGTAGCCGTGTGTACCTACATGTTAGCTTAATTATTTTTATAACTTTAAATTGTAATAGGTTTTGGCCAAGTAAACCGATTTTAATTGAATAAAGGCTTACCCCTTTATTCATAGAAGTTGCTTGAAGTAGTGATTAGCGACACACGATCACCACTTCCAATAGAACAAAGTTTTTGTACGGAGGCCAGCACATCAAGCTACCAAAATCTGACAAATTTCTTTGATAGATTTTTAACTTTATTACAAACGAATAAGGTTCATATTCAATTGGGAAAATTTGACAGATTGGGGCAGCTTGATGTGCTGGCCTCTGTACATACAAGGATTGCTAAAATCTTCATGAGCAGGAAAGTTTTATTATAAGAAAAGTGGGAATTCTCAGGTTTAATGCTGGCAACCCCAAACACAACTGTCACTAGTAGTACAGGACAGTCAGGTTGTGCCAAATACAAGGAAATAATGAATATGTCATTGGTCAAGACTCAAGTCAATAGTCATGAAGACAAATTTTAATGCCAAAATAATCAATAGGTCGCTTCGGGCTAGTGTTTTGAGTGATAATCAGCGTTTTTCTCAAAATTAAAAGCAGAGCTGCTTTTTTTATTGGGATTATAAAGACACAGAATATTATGTTGAAACAGGCGGCAACATAAAACATTCCATTTAATGTAGTAGCCGTAAGATCTGCCATAACCTATATTGTTACCTAATAGTTTTATTGATAGTGTTACTTCCGCCTTTCCAATTAGCGACCTGCGAATTTACCGTAAAAACAAGCGTAATTCTATGTATTTCCTTACAAGGTACTTTTAATTAATTGTGGTTTATATTCCTACGATGGAGTAAAATGTAAAATAGGTAACGTAATTGTTTTGGGTCAAAGAAAACGTTAAATTGCACTAATAATGACCGAATCAGTTGAAAGGGATATCTGGAGGGACACATGGCTGCGATACCTAGGTAAATATAATAATTTAATGTTTAATTTCTATTGAAAAACCTTGAGATTATACTATGATCAATATTAGGACTGGAGACAGTTTGACCCATTTTCTAGTTAAATTGAGCCCTCATAGATTTTAAAAGATCAGGAGTAATGATACTTAAAACTATTCCATGATGTACATTGTTAGTTGAAAGGAAACTAGGTGCAGTGTTACAGCTCAATTGAATCACAGAAACAGTTCTCAAGGGCAAATTTGTATTAAGTTTATTAATTTTCCACTATGTAATATTTATTTATTTTCTTCAGTATACTTCTTCAGTAGTGTATCTCCGTCACTAACTATTTCATTAATATAATGCCTAAAGTTCTTATATTTATGGTTCAAAACAAATTTTACAAATGTATCTTTATACCTTCTGAGGGAATGTGGATTCACGCGAGATTGAATAGCGTTTTAATTGTTTTTGTAATTACGACATTTAACTGGTTAAAATACCCCTTTTTGTCTGTCTGTCACAGAGGTTTTTAATATTGTCAGCTGTCAAACCATTATCATTGGCTGGTTTTCAAGCTTTCCTTGGCAGAAAAGCTTTAAATAAAACATTAACATGTGCTTGTACTCACCCTTCATCCCGCGTTATATATCGTTCACTGAACAGGTCCATGTTTCAGGGTATGCCAATGAGGTTGGGGAGTCCTTCCGCCCAATTTTCTCCAATAATGTTGTACGCGCCTCCTATGCAGTTGCGATTGGTTATACGATAGCTGATACTGTGGACAAAAGTTACAAATCATTTAAAGTATGTGTAAATGATTATCATTTACTTATTATTAATAACACAACCATCTTATTGTTTCCTATCTTTATACTGAAAGGTTCTAAATTATGTACACTTTATAATTAAGTATGTACTTCTGTACCTGTTTTATTTTTTGTTTTCACACTCATAAACAATGTATCTGCCATGGTAATACCAAATTCAGGTACCCAGCACATACCTCAAATCTCATATCTGTATGACAAACTTCGTAACATTTTTAATGCCTATTAACTATCTGGAATACTAACTACATGGAGTTTTTTTTACCGGTATGGTGCGGATTATACCGATTACACAGGTACTACGTCTGGTACCGGCACCAACTTTATTTAAAAAAACTGGGACCACATTTTTTGAAAAAAATGAGGCACTTTCATTGATGACTAATATGTAAAAATTTCTGAACACAGAAAGATGGGCGACCACAAGCCGTGGTGATAGAGGGAGGGGATGCGCTGATATGGCAGACGCTGGCGTCTGTTGTTATACCTGGATATGTTATTAACAGGTATATCTATACATATTATAATTTAATGTTGCTTTTAGTGTCTGTCTGTGTAACAGTGTTGTTCTTCTAACTTACGCAACGGATTTTGATGCGATTTACAGCATCATTTAGATAACCTATTCCGGAAGGTTTATGTGTATGCTACATCAATGTTCACCTTACATAATTATAATAAAGAAATCTCGTCGTTATGTCAAGTCGCAAAAACCGTGACGGGTCGCTGGATCGTAGGGGTGCCCTTAGCGTGAAATCGCTTAGTTTTTAAGTTTTTGAAGCCCTGGCTGGAGGCCTTAATTTATTGAGGCACCCACATGCAAGACGACAGCCTCCTAGGTTGAACTGTGAGATGCCATAAAAAAAACGTCTGGTACATACATGCCCACCAGACACAGCACCCGCCTGGTCGGAGGATCCTCTCATTTCAATGGAGGATGAGTGAACTTTACACCCTCATACCTCCATAATAATATTGAAGTAGTAGATCTCCATAAGCAATAATTTTTCTCTGTATCAACATTTTAATCCATACATATAAGAATTAAACAAAACAATGACAACCTCATGGACAGAAACTATTTCTGGACTACAATTACTTAAAAGAGTGGGACTAGGTTGTGAAGGTCAGATAGGCAGTCGCTCCATGTAAATTACTGGTATTCAGCTGCATCAGGTTAGACTGTAAGCCGACCCCAACATAGTTGGGAAAAGGCTAGGCAGATGATGAATTCCTTAGAAAAGTGGTGTTAACCCTTTTTGTCCTACTTTTCAGGTTATGCTTCTACTCCACAGAAGTTTTGAGAAAGTACACTAAGGTGCCTCGGAAGACACGGAACTGGGTCGCTGTGGGCGTGGGCCTGGCTTCCATTCCCTTCATAGTCAAGCCAATTGACGACAGCACCACGTGGTTTATGAACGTCACGTACCGACGAGTTTTCAAGGGACTCTGAACAGTTGAGTCTCTTTGTTTAAGGCTTTATTTATTTGTCAAACTTTAAGGCTCACTTACACCATAAATCATTAAGGGCCAAGCGCTAGGGTAGCCCGCGAAATCCAAATTTTCTTACGTTTTTTGCAATTTGCAGTTCAATGTCAGTTTGTATGTTGAACAAAATATAATTCTCGACCGTAACAACTATGTATTTACAGAATTATAATAATTAGAATCATCAATACAACCCTCTAAGTTCATATGACCCTATGAAATTCCTATTTTATAAAGTACCAATCAATATTTTGAATTTCGCGGGCTACCCTGGCGCTTACCCCTTAACGTTAGATGAATTTGAAATATCGTTGTCTCTGTCTTCTTCAAACGATTGACAGAAATAGTACAATGTTTTGAATTCGTTTAGAGCTAAATGCATTTAGTGATTTGTGGTGCAAGTAGAACTTAGTTTTAAGGGCAGCAGCTAACAAGTTCGTGGGATGCCATAAAGATATTTTGATACTGTTGTGCCATAATATTAAAAAATATAAATGCACGAGGAATGTTTCGCAATGAGTCCCAGGGCAGGATTTAAAGAGCACACTTTGACAGTTTCATACAAACGAATACGAGGTTTATTTAACGATGATTTAAGTTAAGTGACGTTTCAGTGCCTAATCACTACTTAACTTTAAGCAAGGTTTATGAACAAAGGGGTAAGTGTTTTGCGAATTTGATCTTTATTAGCTATATACTAGAACTGTCAGACAGGTTTCAGGAACGCATTCTCTCGACGCGACGGCCGGATTGTAATTAAAGTAGAGCCGTGTACAGACGCGTGTAATGTAATGTATCGTGTAACGTAATGCGAATAGTGTGCACGGCATAGAAACTCAACGCGAATCCTGCATGTGTTCAACTGCGAGAGCGTTTGCCGAAACCAGCCGATGGATCAGCGCGAGCGTTACATAAAAGTAATGCTCGTAGTCCCTCGACACGTAGAATTTGCGTTACATTACACGCGTCTGTATACGCCTTAAGCGATTCATACGAATATTAACTTTATTCTTACGCGAATAATGTTCATATTTGTATAAGAAAGCGATGCGATGTGTCAATCTTGCCCGTAGGAGCAAGAAATACGGGAAGAAGGGCTTGGACTGTGTGACGGAAATAAAATAAGTAAGAATAAAGTGATATTTCAACGAGATTACACCCATCTTCCCTTTTTTGCAGGAATCGAACCTATTCCATAAGCAAGAAATAATAAAACAACGTATAGAATCTAGACTGTTGCTCACGTAGCATGACCAAACTATCTATCGTCCCCGTAGAGCGAAGAGTCATTAAGTCGAAAAATCGTGTTTTGAGATAATGAGAATTAAAGTTTTTAAAAATAATAACAAAAACTTTAACTCTCATTATCTCAAAACACGATATTTCGCTCTACGGGGACGATATAATCTACCAACAATAGTTATTTCTATCCAACATGGCATCGCTTCTGCCCGAGCACGGGGCGAACCGTAGACTCGAGTTTCTATGAAGACAAAGCCATTTATAAAGAATAAACATAGCATAGCAACAGGGAGCAAATTTTAAAATCACTAAAGGTTCTTTTCTAGGTCCAATGTGACGTAGACTATTTGACACTTGTTGAGAGGAAATGTTCCTACCCCCAAGTGTCAAAACTAAAGAAAAATTGTTCGTCATGCTTGACTTTGTAGACTTGTCGACTGAAAAATAGAAACATATATTCTCTTCATCGCAATGCTTAAGACGGTATAAATCTTTTCACAATCTGTCATTTTGTTTATTCTTCCGTCGACAAACCCACTTTCTATTGTAGTCATGCTACTCGTGCTGCTCCGAAAGCGTTTAATTTCGCGCTTTTGCAGTTTCCCTAACCTTTTGGGGCTGTATTGTACCGGTTAGAATCCTGACAATCGCATGGTCCAGTTTGTCTTCTATACGAAGTATTATTTATTTTTCTATACATATTCTTCCATTTATGCCAGTGTCCAAATAATGTTTTCCAGCATAAATATTTACTATAAGTATTGCCTCGTTACCACATACTGCCAGATATTTAATGCACGGTGTAACTAAGCTAGCAAATTACTATACATAATATCCTATACTTAGGTATGTCATGTTTTACAGATTGAGTTTAGAGAGGCTAATGGTACGTTAATCGATCAAGGCTAAGCTACGCTTGACGGCGCGTTGGTCAGTTCAATTCAATTCAATCTTTATTGCATCCATAATGTAGGTCCATAGATGGGCGGTCATTAATTAAATACCAAGAGAGCTCCGTGTCTCGGAAAGCACGTTAAGCCTTTGGTCCCGGCTGTCATTCGTAGATCTTTGACAGTCGTTACGGGTCGTCAGAAGCGAAAGTCTGACAACCAGTCTTACCATGTTGTATCGCGTTACCCAGTGATTGGGTTGTGGAGGTCAGATAGGCAGTCACTCCATGTAACATACTGGTATTCTAGCTGCATCCGGTTAAACTGGAAGCTGACCCCAACATGGTTGGGGAAAGTTAGGCAGATTAGGTTGTACAAAATGAGCTCCAAGAGCGAACATCACACATTAGGACATAGTCGCTATCTGTTTCTAATACCAATTAACATTTAGGCGTTCGTACCTACTGCTGAATAAGAATGCCATAGAACGCCTACAAACTTAGTAAAATAACGATTAGATGTTTAAGGCTGGACGCACATTGGACTGTATGAAGGACTATTTGCTTCACTTGATTTTGTATTTGCACATGAACGCAACCTGGCGCTTGTATCTTCGCGTTTATAAAGATGTTTGTGGACGGTCGATTTCGTTGCTTTAGCAACCGATTAAGAATCCGAGATATTTTAAGCGATAGTTGCCAATGTGCGACTAGCATAACCCTGCGTCCTAATAGAAGGCGATTGTCGCGCGAATATGCGATGGTCCCGTCATAGGTATGTCAACCGAAAGGCGGCCTCTGTCGGCGCGACCACCAAAAAAAAAGTATCATATAACTGTGAACGCGACGAATGCGTATTCGCGCGCCGATCGCTTTCTATTAGGACGCGGCCTATGGATGTATGTAATATAACGAACTACCTATATTATAATAATGTATGAATCTGTTAGCAGGATCTGGAATTTAAGATCAGAAGGTTTGTGTAGTCCGTCACTAAAGTGTAATAGGTTCTTAGTCTGATCCCAGTCATATCGCCTAAAAACGGTGTATCAATGATGACGAGTTTTTTTTTTCAAGACTGCTCTACCCTCATCTTATTATGAGGGTAGAGCAGTCCGATATTATTATCGTGTTGGTTTATTTCATTTCTATGTTGTCCATTTTGATGGAAATAAATTGTGCATGGCTTCTCATCAAGTAATTTCATCGCACTGTGAGTTCTTGCATATGTTTGGGATCACAAATAGAAAAAAAAGCAAAAGGTTGTAGTGGTTTTCAATTAGAAAAGTGTTCATGCAAATTATGAATGTAGATTGTAACATTTACCAGATCTTTATGTGTTAGAAATAAAGCTTTAAAAGGCACCAAAAATTACTCCAAATTAGATTTTATTTAGGAAAGGAAATTGATTTCATCAGTGAGTACACCTATTACATGGCAACACTAATGGAATCGTGATCCTATACAATTGGAAAAACGTACAATTAGCAAATTATTTTATGAATTAATTCACCTTATAAGGTAAATTTTTATAGAACGGTTTTTAGATTTGTAATGTTACAAAAACGTATAATAATATGATAATAACTGACAGTATTATTTAGTCCTAATATACTGGAATGGCTATAGTTACTAGCAAAGCTTTGCAATAATGTTTGATTAATGGTGGACAAAGGATCTGTAAAGTGTCCTTAAAATAAGTTAAATTTTTTACAATTAAATTATGTATTTGGAGAGCATTTGAAAATTTATTGGATTTGTAATCTCCATCTATTTGACATTTGCATTGTGCAGTTTATCTTGTTGACGTGCAGAATATTTCAGAAGGCCAATAATTCTCGTGCTTAAAAAGCGTTCAAATTCAAGTCACAATTTCATCCCAGCGGCAATCAATGTCAATATCTTGTAAAAAATGTATGCAAATTGATTGTATTTTATACAGAATGCGATTGAGATTTGAATGCGAACGTTCTTAAAAAAAAACGGGAATTGCCCCTCAGATCTGCTATGTCGGTCTCATGACGGATGTAGGTACAATAATTTATTATGGCAGCAAACCTGTGCTTAATATATTAAAATAAAAATAAAAACATTACTAATTGCTTATTTAGATACGTTTTATAGTCTGTGATATACAATTCTAAAGTATGTTAACTAGCGAATCTTCATAGTGATTTATTTTGACGAAACTAAAGTTAATTTTTTGTTGGTACTAGATATTATTACCTATGTTCTTGTTAATTTGAAATAGTAAGTAAATTAACGCTGTTATTTATTATTTATAGCTCTTGTTAACTGTTAAATAAAATCTATTTTTATCTATGGTTTTTGTTTTATTGTTGTACAGGAAAGCCTATGATATATTTGCTATCAATAATGAGATCGTGGCAATGGCGTGGTTTTTTAAATAAAGATTATCGTAAAAGTATTTGTTTATAAGAAACAGAATAGACATGATTGTGCGGATGCGACCCTTCCTTCGTGTAAAAACTTCGAAATATTTTCCGATCCACCTCTCGTGATGTTGTGTGTGTTTAAAACAAATCAAACAGTTTATATAGACTTGAATGAGAACTAGATTTTGATTTAGCACAACAGGGTCGACAGGCCTACGAATTGACCTCTCACTGTGCTTATATATTTGCAAGCATAATGAATTCTGGCAACTTGTAGCTATGAAAATTTTGTAAGGTGCTACGTAAATTTTCATTTTTACCAATTACATGTATTGCGATAAAAAACGGTCAAATAACATGCCAGTCTCTAATTATCCCGCCTTCATTTGTCATTATTTATACAAATTGACGAATTCAAATATAACCTAGCAATTATTACAAAGTCATTATTGTGATGACAATGTTAGATGGTTCCGTGAAATACATGATACTCTACTATTATATATCAACCTACCCATTACTGGATTTGTTTTTAGGCAAAGCAAAACATGTTTTGAGTCCGTTTGGTTCTCTCACGACACATTCGTGAACACCTGTTGTGTGATGTTTACGTGTTTAACGACATTTGCACAGCCGTACCTCCTAGATACACATTATTTTACTTATGCCCATTTTCACTAACACACGTGGGTGACACGTGACACACCAATAACACCACAGAACAAAACCCTAACACTGTCGTCCCGCGGACCAAATCCAGTAGGCATACCGTACGTTCAGCAGGCGGTCTTGACGAGGTTGAAGCTCAACGAGGCTGAAGAATATTTTTTTACCTAGTTAGGTTAACATCCATTTTACTTAGCATGCACTCATTAATACCTAATCTATGATCAGTCCATCATCCGTGAAACCTGGATGACTGTATACCTACCTACTGATTAGGTACTTATCGAAATAGAGCATACTTCCTAATAGTTCCTAATATTTTTTAGTGGCGGTTCATTCACTTTATCATGAAAGATACATAATCGATAGATTAAAAATAAATAAGTAAAAAAATTTTTTTAAGTTAAACTGTTTTAATGAAAATAATGATGTAGATAATCTACTTAAAGCTAAAAAATAATTCGGCTATAATTCGTTAGGTCGTGGTTCTCTTCAATCTAGGGCATTGATCAGACAAAAAAATAAAATTGTGAAAAATAAAACCTTACACACCAAGACTCCTCCGTGCCTCGGAAAGCACGTTAAGCCGTTGGTCCCGGCTGTCATTCGTGGATCTTTCCCTATAAAATTTTTTCCTCTACATATATGGACAGTCGTTATGGGTCGTCAGAAGCCCAAAAGTCTGACAACCAGTCTTACGAGGGGCGTTCAATATATTCTCGGTATCAGGGTGATTTACTAATGATGTGGGTAATTTGATTAATTAATTAATGACATTCTCTAAGGGCATAAAGATAAAATTTTATATAGTTGATAATACGTCATTGAGTTGTGATCATTAGTTTGCTAGTTATCCTTAGTCAACGACAACTGGAATGGCTAACGTGACAATATATAGGTAAAGTGTTAAAGAAAATCGAGCACCGCGCTGTTATAAAATTCCTTACCAAACAAGGAAAAAGTCAAAAAACTATTCACGATGAGATGGTGGCTGTTTACCAAGATTCTGCACCTTCGTTATCTACGGTTCAAAAGTGGTCAAGTGAATTTAAAAGGGACAGAGAGAGTATTGAAGACGACACTCGCGCGGGCGGCCCGGTTACTGCCTCTACGGAAGAAAACGTGAATAAAGTTGAGAAGCTTATACTGGAGGATGCCCGAATGAAGATCAAAGATGACCCACCTCTCTGTTGGTTCCGTGCACAGTATTCTTCATGACCTTCTATACCTTTCAAAAGTCAATGAAAGATGGGTGCCGCGAAAGCTTACGGTGCCTCAATAGCAAGTGCGTATCGAGTGCTGTAGAGAGTTTTTAGAACTCTGTGGTGAAGTTCCATCAATTATTTTCGAAAAAGACCTTCGTGGGAAACGATTTTCCAATGATGAAGAGCTCAAGGCGGCAATAAGAGAGAAGAGCTCAGAAGAGTTCTCCTGGTAAGAACCAGGAGAACTCCTCAACAACCATTCACCATAAGCATTGTGACGAGCATAAATTGCTTAGCAACCATATTAAAGTAATCGAATCGCAATCCGTAAAATATTTATCATTGAGTAGTTCCGATGGCCGTCTGTGGTCTTCGTCATCAGCTACACTTTACCAAATGATGATTTCCGAGAGCAAATGTTCAAGTTACTCTAAAAAATATCCAAATCGCTATAGGTTTGCCAATAAATTTAAATATAATAAATTTAAATTTTAGGGTTTCCCTCGATTTCCCTGGGATTCTATCATCAGATCCTGACCTGATGATCATGGGACCACTTGGGAAGTATAGCCTTTCAAACAAAAGAAAAAATTTCCAAATCGGTCCAGGCGTATTCGAGAAATCGGGGAACATAGGTTCATAAAAAAAATCCGGCGAATTGAGAACCTCCTCCTTTTTTTGAAGTCGGTTAAAAATCATAATATTATGTTGTAAATCGAACATTTACATGTATTACACTATGGTGGACCTACCATGTTGGATATTGATCAGTAATTCGCTACTTATTTCCCAAGAAACTTATGCCTATTCATGTACACCTGGCACCAATCTGCCTAACTGCTTATAAATATTCACCTGAGCTAATTTTAAAACTATTTTAGATACTTATAAAAGATACCTACGCAATACGCAAGATTTTGTAGCAAAACTAGCTGTTCTACGTGAATTTTGAATATCTATTTGTATTAGGTACCTAATTAATTAAGGCCATTAAAATTATTTTAATCACTAAAACGATTCGGTCAGGATCAGATTACGAAACCGGTGCGGTTAGGTAGGACACTGTGCGGACGAGGCTAAGGACAAATTCTCAAGTCAATGTCGAAATTGTTTATAATTGTGGCACTTTCTTATTTTTGTGGTTTTTGTAAAGGTTGGAATAAAAAAAACTTAGCTTCCGTGTGTTGGTTCCGGCTGTCATTCGTTGATCTTTGACCTCTGTGTCTTTGACAGTCATTACGGTTAGTCAGAGGCTCAAAACTCTGACAACCAGTCTTACCAAACGGACAAGGGTGTCAATAATTATGTTACCCAGAAACTGGGTTGTGGAGGTCAGATAGGCAGTCGCTCTATGTAAAATACTGGTATTCAGCTGCATCCGGTTAGACTAGAAGCCGACCCAAACAGTTGATTTTTGGTAAAAAAGACCCTAATATAATAATGTTAGTGTAACTAGGTTTCCTTAAAATTTAGGAAAAAGAAAAACAGCAATTCACCATAAATTCTTAGCTAGGAACCTATGAAGACATTTTCAAATCATTTTCTACTTTCATGTTCCTTTGGCCACAGCCTAGTCAACCTACACTCAAATACTATCTTATAATGCGAGCTACGATAAAGTAGGTGTATCAAGGACCCAATGAGTCTGTTCTGTATTTCTGATAAGTCTAAAACTTCGCCATAATTACTAGCTTTTGCCCGTGACTTCGTTCGCTGGAAATCATAAAATACACAATATAGGTACGTAGGTAAGTACTAAAATAACAGTCACAATTTTATGAAACTCTCGGCCACTTCATTTTCGCTTAGCGTTCATACTGTTTTTTTTATTATTTTTTGCTCGGCTCCTCGGTCACAGATTACTAATCTTACTTATTAAGTGCTTCGGTGTCGTAGCGTGATGTTAAGAGTCCTATTACAAATCGTAAATGTTCGCTTAGCGCGAACGCGCGCTTGTGTTCGTTTGCAATACACGAAGTTACGTTAGTGTGCGTTGGGAGTACAACTATAGTCCGCGAAACAATTTTGATACCAGTCTGCGTAGGATGATAGTTTTTTTTATTAATCCAGAGTCTGAACTGAACACTACTAGACAGGTAATCAGGGGTGAGTATAAATCAAAACACTCAAAAAGAGTCCACAAATTAAAAATGTACCTAATTATAAAGTTTGAGAAAAAAAAATACAAAAAGATCTCTCGTAATGGCATTTAACGTGTTTTTTTTTCCTTTGAACAGAACAGAACTGGAAAGCATACATTTTTCTGATGCTGAAGAAGCCTCTTGGTTCAAAAAAAAAATACGTAAGTAGTTACTGGTCATAAATCGAATGCATTAATCAACTAGTAATTATTAACATCTTCATGAATTACGTCACATAATCAGACATAGAATACAGAAGACACACTCCTTTATCGATACCTTTAGACTCAAAGGGCGTAAACGCCATTTTGGCCAAAATGACTTTTTAATGCAGTTATGTTCAGTTTTTTTTTCTCTATCAATCTGTGTAGTTAAAACTGCGAAATTCGCAAAATTAGGGCTAATACGGCCCACGTGATTTTTGGAGATTTTTTAAAGACATAAGGCGTATTTGATATAATTTTTTATTTTATTGGTTATTTAGGTAACATACACAATTATTAAAAAACTTATAGGTCGTATATAAAGTCGTTAACCAAAACTTGAACATACGCCCTTCTTATTCTCGTATAAAAATAAAGTTGACTCATACGACTTAACGTTGATGCCGCAAAATTTTGGTCATATCATCGCTCTTAAGCCAAATATGGTGCATACACCCCTATTATTCCGTTAAAAAATTAAAGATGACTTATACGCCCTAACTGAGATTATCTCGAAAAAATCAATAGTGTCCTATACTTTATATTAGTTATTTTATCATATTTAGTTTTAGCGTCTTACGACCGAAAATAATTTTGAATTACACTAATCAAAATAGTCTTATGAGCGAAAGTTATGTTTGTAGATCGAAGTACTCTCACGCCGGCCAGTGCTCTTACTAACCTGAACTAGTATTTGATAGTTGTCTCTTGCACGCCCGCCATTAACGCTATTATGTGCAAGCAAGATAGCGGATGAGCGACAATAGCACGCGCCGGCCGATTTATTTTCGTTGGATCCCACTTTTGAATCCCAGTTTAATATTTTTGACGTTGGATCCCACAAAACATTATTTTGTATTTCCTTTGGATCCCAAATTTAAAAAATGCAAGAGAATTAAGTTTTGTTGTCGTTGATTCCCAAAAACTATTTCCGTTGGATCCCAAATGCTTAAAAAAATCTGAATGCGGGTACTTTTAACAACAAAATTGTTTATAATAAAATGAGGGTATATTATTGTTGAGGAGATGCGCAGGAAAACCAAGGTAACCGACATAGCCCGAAGAATTTCCAAACTTAAGTGGCAGTGGCCAGGGCACATTGCTCGCAAACAGATGGCCGATGGAGCCGAAAGGTTCTGGAGTGGCGACCGCGTACCGGAACAAGTAGCGTTGGAAGGCCTCCCACAAGGTGGAGACCGACGACCTTGTGAAGGCCGCAGGAAACTGTTGGATGCGAGAAGCACAGAACCGGTCGAAGTGGAGGTGCTTGGAGGAGGCCTATGTCCAGCAGTGGACGTCTTTCGGCTGAAATGATGATGATGATATTATTGTTGTAACTTTTTAATTTATAAGGTATAGGTATAGGTTTGGTGAGTGGTATAGGTTTGGTTTTTGGTTTTGTAGGGTATTCATACATGAAATATCTGAAGCAGTCATTGTACTCATCATTATGAACAACTTTACTATAGGACACAATGAAATGAGTACAATGATTCAGATATTTCGTGTATGAATAGATGGACCTTACAATTATATTTATGGTTTTTACTCTTTTTACATGTTGTCAAAATAAATGGCCTAAACCACCACCAACTTTTGAGATCTCAATCGGTTCAGAGGAACTGAAACCCTATAAACCGATTGTGGGTTTGCGATCAGGTTCTTTCGTATAAACGATCTCACATTTTAAAAGTCAAAATTCTACATTGAAACACTTACCTTTTTTTCCAAGCTTTCACCATTGACTGGTTCAGAAATGCAGAAAGCAGAAAACACAATTTTATAGAAGACTCAGGTGGACAGTTTTGATTAGATTATAGGCTTTGGAATGCCTTGTTAGTCAGAGTGAGTATCACAGGGATCTTGTAGTTACTTTTGACTCTAAGCTTCTGTTTGATGCGCATATTAATAACATAGTCAACCAGGCTTCTAAAGCCTTGAGTTTTATTTTTAGGGTCTGTTCTGATTTTAAGAATGTTCGGCCTTTCTACTTAGAGTAGTCAGATACGAAACGCCAACCTCATCTAGTTTAAAAAAAAAATATGATTGACTTGTAAAAGTGTTTACAGTGCAAACGTACTTACAAAAATAAGATCAAATTCTTTATTGTGCGTTTGTCCGTAGCCACCTTGAATATGCTTCTCTGGTTTGGAATCCAAATTATAATGTACACATTAATCGGCTTGCAGGTATACAAAGGCGAATTTTGAGATAAACTCAATATCGCTCTATTAACTATCTCCCGAATTATATCAGTCGGTGTAAAAAAAATCATATTCTGCCTCTATAAGCTTCTATAAGGAAAATTGCAAATCTTGCTTTCTTATTTAGCGTTATGAACGGATCTAATGACGTCCCTAAGTTGGTGGGCAAGATCAGGCTTCGTGTTCCGAGTGCATTTCATCTGAGACCACGTCTTTTCCATGTGCCTCAAGTCAGAACTATCTACAGGCAGAACTCGTAGGTGATAAGAACTTGTCGTAATTTTAATAATTATAGTGTGTCAGGATGTCGAGTTAGATTTAGATTTATTTACAAGTAGTGCTAAGGAAGTAAAGAAAAGTTGAACAATTGTTTTTTCGATGTATATTTTTTTTTCTTCTCTTTATTATTGTATTTTTTGAGCGTCAGATAATTTATTTGCGTGTATCTTACGTCTTTTTTTTTACGCATTTTTTTATGTTACTCACGTTAATCGTTAGTTTAAGCTTGTAATTTGCCATCTCCTACACATTGTACAAAAAAAATGTATAGCTGTAGTAGCTTTCCTAAAATTCATAAAATAAAACGTTTCTTCTGACTCATTCATTCAATCATTTAATAGTAGGTGGGCCGAACCCACCAACTTGAAAAAAAGGAGGAGGTTATTAAATATTTGATAAAGGTAATTCACTTTTCTTCTGAAAAGTAGGTACACGTGTTGTTTTATCATCGTTAATAACCCTTCTTTACGACAATAGATGCTTGTAGTGACGTTTAAACCCTAACCATTTATCATAATGGTATGAATATTAAGTACATACTTCTCCGTTGACTGTCAATACACCCCTTTTCAGCAAGAAAGGACGCTTTAAGTGACCTATACACCCTAAGCATTCTACAGACAATGTAAAATTTTGGGTTGTAAACAACATTTTTTTATTTTTTTTGGGGCGTATAACAATCCTATTTTCTTTATTTATTAAGTTATCCTAAATAATATATAATAGTTCTGTTTATCTTAAACATTTAATAATGTGGGCCGAAAATGAACTTACTCAGCCTTGAAACAAAAAAGTTATGATTTTTTTCTTAAAATATTTTTTGTTTTTTGGTTCTCCTGAAAAGTGGCCTTTTGGCGTTTACGCCTTTTGAGTCTAAAGGTATCGTTATAGTCATGTTTAAAAAAGACGAAAATATACCTACACAAAATGTTCACAATCAGAACGTAGAACAGGAGGCCTACCATGATCTATTTAAAAACGATTCAAATGCAAGACATTTCAGTTTAGGTTCATAAACAGCATCGCTCACAGTCGTACCATGACAACCAATACGCTCAGCGGCATTTGGATCGTTGAAAGTGAATGAGCGTTAATAGCTCGTGGTAGGTATCCAGATGGCACGGCCTAAATTGAATCGTTAAACTGACATCATGGTACGAATTAGAAGAACAGTTCAGTTTAGGTCCTAAAGTGGATCGCGTTAAGAGCTCGTGGTAGGTATCCAGTAGGCATTTCTTATAACTACTTCTTTTGTAATTTTTTATAGCGTTACTAAATAATTACAAATATCATTAAAACAAAACCTTTTTTTACGAAAATCTTTTCTATTACGAAAATAAATTACGATATTTTTGACCTTGAGCATAGAGTGGGCCCGGCTAGGTAATATACGGGTAGCTAGGTACCTACTTTAGCTGATCTAGAGTAGACGATTCTTTCACTGTTGGTTCTACTATCATATTTTTACTTTCTGTAGATGTTTCAGAATTATTATGGTTATGTGTCCTGGAAAAGAAAATACTGATTTATGTTTGTTTTAGTATAAAATGTATATTTTAGGTAGGAACTTAAGGTTTGTTTGTGGTTTGGTTTGTTCTGTAATACGGTTTAAATTAATAACATCGTGTTTGCATCTACCTTTTTAGTGACATTTTAACTTGTAATGCTGTCTGTAAGCGGGCATAATTGTGTCTCTTCCTTTTTTATGCAGGCGTATAGTGGTGTTTTCCGACCCTTACCTACCATAAATAAAAGATAAAAATTTAAGTCTAATATGTACGTATGTACTAATATTGATTACCTTTAAGACGCACTCGTACTAAAACTTTTTTATAAAAATAAAAAAACAACAGATTCCAAAAAAAAAAAAATATGTTTCACTTTTTAGTTCTACCTATCTACCCCACACAAATTCATATAACACTACTTGCTATATAAATATCAGTGACAGGAAGCTATTGAACACATCTGCCTACCCCTTTAAAGGGTACAGGCGTGATGTTATGTTGTGTGATTGCGTAAACAATGAATACATAGCAGGAATAGCAGGAATCGCGGTTGATTTGCTGGAATTTATTGAAGAGTTACCTTGTCTGTCTACGTAACTCATGATCAGATCTGTACAAAATTTAAATGGGACTATTTCGGAATACACTTTTTCGAACAAAAAAAAATCATCCAAATCCGTCTAAATATAACGGAGTTATGCCCGAACATACATTAAAAAAAAAAAACATAAACATCCGAATTAAGAACCTCCTCCTTTTTAGAAGTCTGTTAAAAAATAATACATTTAATATTATGATGTAAAAAAAAATCTTATTGGATCAAATTATTTCGATCGGCGTACACGAGTCGATAATAATAGCGATCTCCGGACGATTGCGCGCGAAAATTTCATGTACAGGTCCTACCTCGATAAGCGCTCGCGCGAGACTGAGGAGCGCGCTGAATCGACGTAGAATATATAGTACTTTAATTTTATTTATTGTAATTTTTTCTTATAATATTGACAAACGAAAACTAATAAAAAGTATTCATTATAGATCGAAGTTTTATATCATATTAGTTTATTTGATAAAATTGTGTTTATTTGGAATATAATGGACGCTGAATCAAGACATTTATGGCTTAAATTAGGCTTTCTTTTCGATTTTTTTAGTGAAAACTCAAGGAATTTAAAGAAATTCTAGAATTCCAATAAACAAGTAAAACATTCAACTTATTTTTTAGTAATTTTAGCTTTTATAAGAATTGAATGTAACAATGTGAATTTGAGCGTCAAAGTTCCATCGCCGACGGTTTTTCTTGCAAACGGAGTTCGTAAAATATTTATAGTAAATTACACGAAAAGAAAAATTAAAATGTGTAACTCCAACTTACAAGAAAGAGAATGTTACTATCGTTATTCATAATCAAAAAATTTAAATATGTTACTGCTGCTGAAAATTACAGCGTCAAAAATCATGAATTTGCGTAAAAAATGTAATAGGACTCTTAGTCCATAACCTTCCTCAAGAATTGGGTTATCAATTGCATTTTTTTTTTTCTAAGTAGTTTTTCCAGAGGTTAGCGCGTTTAAACAAACAAAAAATAAAAACAAAATCGTCAGCTTTATTATTAGTAAAGTACCTAATAGGTTCTGCCCGCCACTTCGACCGCATGCGTCTTTTTGCTCGACTCATAAGGGTCGTCGCCTAGCAAGCTTAAGTAGGTATAACCTTCCTCAAGAACTGGGCCATCAAGTAATTTTTTTTTTTAAATCCGACTGATATATCAGCGCGTTCAAACAAACAAACGAACTCCTCAGCTTTATGATTATAATTATACGAAATTCTTTAAGTACTTAATTAAATTAATAATAACTTGGAGACAAAAACAAATGGTCTGGTCTCATAATGTATTCAGCTGGATGTTCTTTATTAGCATTAAAACATCATTTACCAATTCAATCGGTCATTAATTAATTATAACAATATTTATTTAACAATTTGCTATATTCACACAGTGGGTGCCTGAAGACGGGCGTCGTCACCGAACCAGCTTCAGAGAAACGCTGACGTGACGATTTGGACTCGTTCCTGACTGATTGACCGGAGAACGCGAAAGATAAAGAGAATTGGAAGAGTATGGCGAGACCTTTGCCCAGCAGTGGGACAAAATATTAAAAAAAAAGTAGGTATATTAAAAAGAGCAGTAGTGGCCACTGCAACGACCCCAACTTACGAGTTATTAGGTCGTGGTGGGTTCGAACCCAGGCAGGTGCTTTACTTTGTGTACTAGAGTATATCTGTGCTTTGTGTAAATAATTTCATCACCACTGCTCTCAAAACGGTGAAGGAAAAGACCGTGAAGAAACCGGCATGTCCTAGAACCAAAAATTCGAAGACATGTGACATCTACCAACCCGCATTGGGCACGCGTCCACTCCCTTTCGAAGAAAGGAGGCCTGTATCCCAGCAGTGGGAACTTTATAGGCTGATTATGTAGGTACATGTACATTAAAAAAAGCTGAACTGTCAAAATTAAAGCCATTGCTACTAATAGTATGTTATGCAATTATTCGGCAGGCACGGATCTAATTTAAATAGTGTATTTTGATAACATGTGTGTCGTTTTTAAGGGAGCTTACAAAAGAATATTTGAGGGATCATTAATGTAATGTGGGCAGCGGGCTTGTCCGAAAGGGTTACCGCTACCCCGGAACATAAAGGGCTAAGGAAGAAACACGGATGGGTTTTAATCAGTAAGAGTCTGACACTCCCTTCCGCTCCACCCAGAGCGGGAGGGGTCATTTGATGATTTCCCATCATAAAAAAAAAGGGATCATTAATGTTGATATTATGGACTGAGAGGATACCTACATCTATACAAATAAATAAAATTGGAGTGTTTCTTTGTAATATTAAAATAACCGCTTTTTACTAAATGTAGGTATATGGATGGATACACGGTACATATAGCAAAACATTTTACAATTTTGGTCTGTCTGTCTGTCTGTTTGTTCCGGCTAATCTCTGAAACGGCTGGACCAATTTTGACGAGACTTTCATTAGCAGATAGCTGATGCAATAAGGCTACTTAGGCTACTTTTATTTTAGAAAAAGAATTAGGGTACCGCGCGAAAAAATTAAAACGTTTGTCGTCATGCACGCGAACGTAGTCGCTGGCACAACCCGATCTCGGACTCAAGTCGGCAGGAATCGAACCTACCACCCGGTAGCGAAGCATAGTTATTCATCATTCATTCAGCAAAACGATACAAAACGGTACAGAGGCCAGCATATCAAGCTACCCCAATCTGTCAAATTTTCCCAAATGAATATGAACCTTATTCCTTTGTAATAAAGTTGAAAATCTATCAAAGAAATTTGACAGATTGGGGTAACTTGATGTGCTGGCCTCTTGTACGTCGTCATCATCATTCTGCTGCCCTTATCTAAATTTATTTGTGGTCGACGCAACACGCACACTTCTCTGTTGGTCGTCATCTCGGTAGTCACCCCCTTTCTAACCATATCATCATTTACAAGCAGTCCATCCATTGTTACTTTGTAGGTAGAAAAGTACGTTTACACCATAGACATATAATATAAAAAAAGATGGACTCCACGCCACGCTTATCGAAAGTGAAGCACAGTAAGTGTGCCGGAACCGCTTGTACAAACACGCCTCACGCTCACTTTTACATCATAGTATGCCGACCGGCCGCCATTACGTGACACGACAGCGTCAATCGTCAATCACGCACAAATAGATCGGTACGGTGCTTCACTTTCGCTATGCGAGGCGCGGAGTCCATATTTTTTTTATAAGTCTATGGCTTACACTTTTAATTACAAAGAATTGAATCCGTATTTAATACTTACATAACATAATACCTTAAGATTTACGGGTATTAATTTAGTGTAAAACAATCGCAAATAATCTGGCTTGGGCATAGTATATAGATCATTAACCTTGAGGTTATAACAACTGGCGTGGCGTAATATAAGTTATTGAATTAATATTACGTTCAATGTGTGGTGGCGCAGTGGAAACGGGGCGGACTTACGAGTTGTAGGTCGTAGGTTCGAATCCAGACAGGCGTTTTACTTTGTGTAAATTATTTCATCACCACGTGCTATACCACTATATCATCAAAATGGTGAATGGAAAACATCATGAGGAAACGGCATGTCCTAGAAACAAAAATTCAAGACAATGTGACGTCTACCAGCCCGCAATGGCCTCACGTGGTCGATTACGGCCCATTCCCTGTCACAGAGAGAACCTACGACCTAACTCGTAAGTCGCGGCCGTTACCACTGGCCACTGGGCCACCTCTGCTTAATCTGCTATCGCCTTCTAACTATTAATTGAATAATGGCGGGTGCAACTAACCAAAGAACAAACAAACAATGGATGGACTGCGTGAAAGACGATACAGCTAGAAATGAGGTGACTACTGAGATGACGATTGAAATTGACAATTGTCCCAAATAAATGGGAATGATGAATTTGTACCTAACTAGGTATGCATTTCTAGGAAGGAAGTGCATACGAACATTACGAACATGACTGCCGTGCGGCAGTTTGAGATGTTCGGAAAATAATGTGTGAAAATAGTTTCTTTGTAGAGAGCGTTAGGTACTCGTCTTACAATTAAATAATAGTGACATACTTAATATATATTTTTTTTATTTCAGAAAAAAACAAACTGTTCACAAAAACAATTTTCCAAGTAATAATAGAACATTTCAGAAAGCAGTGTATCGTTGGTGTCTGTACCTACCAATGAAAAAATCATTGTATCACAAATTCGGCCTTCCAAACTAGGTGACATTAAAAACAACAATTTCGAAAGTTCTACATGGTGAACTTGTAAAAAATACATAAAATAAACAATAGAAGTACTTAGGTAATTTAAAAATAATAAAAACAAAATTCTCTACATATACTACACTAGCTTCCGCCCGCGGCTTCGCCCGCGAGGTATGTCGATAAAAACTATCCTATGTCCTTCCTTGGAATGCAATCTATCTATCTGCCAAATTTAATCGAAATCCGTTCAGTGGCTTAGGCGTGAAAAGGTAACATACAGACAGACAGACAGAGTTACTTTCGAATTTATAATATTAGCTACTTATTTACCTATATCACAGAATTTAACTAATAGTACTTCCTATATTGAAGCATTTGTGTGTGCGAGAGTGCACGGGTGACTGACTGATCGTGTAATGTGTGAATGTATGCTCCTGTGTTTTTAAATGCCTCTATTTTATTGCTTTGAGAAGATCTTCAGTCGCTTGGAAACTTAACTTTAGTAATAGGCTTTATTATTATATTATATTCTTTTTTGCTATTAATCAAAGAAATCTAGTTCAAAACTTTTAAACAATGAATAACTTACGGTTACGCGCTAGTAATAAAAACGCGGTGAACAGTGGACGTGCATCATGCGAACTTGCGTGACGCATCGGTACCCAACTAATTATTTTTACCGCAGATCATAGAAATAGTTGAGAATTTGAGATTAGTCTCGTTTCATGTCTCCAAAAGATTGACACCAATAATTTAATAAGTTACATTACGATACGTGTGACAAGTAGTCCATTGTTGAACGCCGTGCAACGTATCGTATACTTTTTATATTAGCTCGTGTGACCTAAACCAATTAATGCACTACTTAAGTCACAGAAAAGCGTGACTTAAGTGCGGGTTTACCGTTTAGGTAGTGTTTTATACAACATTATGTCATCGAACAGCAGAAGAACATTGACATCTTTCGAGAACTGAAGAGTCTTTGAGTAGGTACCTAGAGACCATAATTATGCAACTGAAATCAACTTTGGCAGGTATTAAGGCAAGTATTTAGAACAATACCATCACAATAAAATAAAATCTACGAGTATATTTAAATAAAACAAACTCGGGTTGGTTACACCACTTGTAAGTTTAACTCAAGAACGGCTAGGCTGGACCGATTTTTATGATCTTTGATTTGTTAGATTTGTGTCCGCCGCGAATAGCAGAATAACTAATAAAACATGGGAAAATAATACGATAAAAATATATATGCCGATAATTCATTTTCTCATAAATCTTGTAACGAACGGCTTTTTTGATGATATCTCGAGAACGGATTGACTGCTGACCCGGCCGAACTTCCCGGGTCCCGGGTCAGCTAGTATCTAAACCAATAAATTGTAATTTATACATAATTATGAAACACTTAAATCCTGACATCGTTCCGCTTTTTATGTTAACGTGTCAACATGACGTTGTCAAGAACAAACAACTCATGATAGATAAATAAGAATTTATAGAAATTATTAACAGTTTTAACGCATAGATCTGCCATTTTCTATGTTGAGTAGATACAGTTAAGAATGTTCAAGATGTCAAGGAATCTGTACATTCTCAAATCTCGAGGCTATACCTAACCATAATTGAGATTTGCGAATAACGCAGTCAGTTCGCACAACAATTTATCATTTATTATTTCCAAGTTCCACGCTTCTAAACATAGATAGCTGTGACAATAAGATCGAATGTTATTGTTGACGAACTATGATTCACGCTATTGACAAATCAACATATTATTATGGCGAATTATTGAAAGAATATCAATACAACATAAGAAATTCAAGATTGCACGTGGATTAAACAGTACAAACATCGGTAAACTCAACAGTCCACTCGAGTCATAACTTAAGCGCAAAGGTAGTCCGCGAAATACGTATTTTGCTTTTTGCAGGTCCGACTCTATGTTGATAGAATAAGAATATGATTCGCGACCGTTACAGACATATTGAATATTATAATTATTGTAATCATTAAAATCATCAACACAACTCTCTAAGTTCATAATTATTATTCTTTTGAATAACTATTTCATAAAATCCAGACATTTGATGCCAATTCTAACATAATAGCTGTGTTGCTGATTCTAATGACTATAATTCTGTAAATACATATTTGTTACGGTCGTGAATATTTTGATCAATATACAACCTGTAACTGACCTGCAAATTGCCAAAAACTTAAGAAAATTAGAATTTTGCGGGCTACTCGTGTTCGTCATAATCCCTACGTTTTAATAAATAGATAAGTACATTTAAGATTCTTAATTCTTTAGGTGGGTAAAAGAAAAGAATATGGAACAGACCCTTGGGGAACGCCGAGTCGATTTAACAAAAGCTTTCGACTCTGTATACCTAACATCCGTCACTGATTTCTATAAGACAGCAGCTGTCAACGTAATCTCTAGAATTTGGACACAATCTTTAAAGTATAACTAAACGCTTAGGATATCTGCTTACAACATTGCCAACGACGACATTACAAATGTTGAAGAAGATGGGATTGATAGATTTTGTTTTTATATCAAATAGACATTGTTTTTCTTTATCTAAAGTATAATAATCAGTCCATGGCGTTCCCACTGCTGCAACACAGGCTATCTCTCTGTGAGAGGGAGCAGATCCACCCCGCGGGCGGGGTTGGTGGAAGTTACAAGTCTTCGAATTTTTGTTCTAGGACATTGTTTCTCCTAGCCTAATGATATTTTTATAACACCTATGTATTCTATTCTGTTATAATACTAATCCGCCATTGAAGTTCTGGTCCCATTAGAATTCCAATAACCTTTAATCAAAATTAATAGATAGCAGGTATATGCAAAGTTGAAACTTTCCTGGCCCATAGTATCTAAAATGCAGTACCTACATATAAATCCAAGTGGTCCTGAAAACTGGACGTAGAAAGCCGACCGGTTTTCGCAACCATTATCAACTTAATCACACATAAAAATAAGACTATAAAAGAAAACGAAATAAATAGTTACTAGAATTTTCAGCAAACACACTATAACTAAACTGATTCTTCAATAAAGTAATGTTTGTACACGATAGGTTAACAAAATTACCTACGAAGGGTGAATTCAATAGTAATTGAGATGTACAAACCTCTTTTAATTTATCAAACTAACTCAATATCACTTCACTAGAACTAAAAAGTCATTTTAAACAGAAAATACTTCGCGTTTTTTTATTAGTACTTTTATATAACGTCTGCGCGTGCGCACACTCCTGTTGCGTTTCTTTACTGCGCGGGCGCCGATGTGTGGCCAGGCCATCGGGCTGCTGCTGTGATAGGTGATAGATAGCACTTGGCGTAAGATACAAGCGGAGCGGTTACTAGTAATAGATAATAGGTAGGTAATATGTACGGGCTGTTGTCCGCAACTCCACGTCAATGCGCGTATTTTGCGTAAACATTTGTCATTACATTGTGTAATGTTATCAATGGTTGTTTACTATTGGGTAGGTTTCTAATTAGGTTATGTAAATACGAATGAGTTTTTAATAAATAGAACAAGGGTGGGATAGATTTTGTAGTTTCGTATACGCTCAGCAATGGAATGTACCTTTAGCCAATATTTACAAATAGTCGATCAACCATTGTACGATCATTGGTTGGAGGCTATTTTATCTGTTCTGTGGAGGCTACACACACATACTCTGGAACAAATATTAATTAATTTAACGTTCCTCATTAATACGCCGTTTTAATTACATTTGCATATCGCAACATGAGACCCGTCATCAACACATAGTAAATTATTTATGTACCTACTAAATTGATGGGTATGCGGTTAGAAATACTCGTATTTTTGTAGACCAGTGCACTGTCTAAGTAGAGGAAGAACAGACAGAAAAACCTCTAGTTGAGTTATACTATCAATCAACTCAGCCTATCGCAATCCACAGCTGGACAAAGGAGAGAGGCCTTTGTCCAGATGTGGACTGCGATAGGCTGCGCCACCACCCTGTCATCCACCTTCTGCATCCAGTCTGTTACAGTCACCTTATTAAGGTTGTCGGTCCATCTAGCTGGGGGGCGTCCCTCACAACGTTTGCCGATACGCGGTCTCCGCTCCAGGACTCGTCAGCTCCACCAGCCATCGGTCATTCGACAAACATGGCCTGTCACTTCAGCTTGCTTACTCTACAAGCTATGTCGGGTACTCCGGTTATCTACCGGATAACTACATTTCCGTATGATATGAGCTCTCCAATATACTAGAAATATGGACAAATAGGTATCGCTGCAATAATTAATTTGCACCTTATCCCAAGTTCCGTTACATAAAGTGGCCTAGTGCAAGGGTTTAGCAAGTTCACTGCAACTACCTTCACCGCAGTACACCGGGCATTTCAAATAGTCTTGACATTGGTGCATTGTCGTAGACATTATTATATTCGTTACCAAAATAGCAGGGTTTTTGATGGTCATTAATTACCGGATTGGCTCCAAAGTTATTATGTTCATATGACTGTTACATAAATAGGACATAGATATAAATTGGGAGGCTCAGGTTGATCATTGCTAATTTTTAAGAAGAGTAAACTAGTCGCGAGCTCGAACTCACTGGTGGTCATGACTAAAAAGCACGCTGTCTCTCCTGGCTTCGTGTCTGACAGAGCTAGTATGTGATGAGCAGTTCTGTTAGACGCTAGTCTACACACACAACGTCTAGTTCTCAGTGTTCTCACGCACGTAATGACCGTTCCGAACTGACAGGCGCGTAAAAAAATTCCCAAAAGTGCTTTGGAAAATCGAGTTTTATGAAAAAACCACTGCATAAATCAATTATAAATAAAGTTTATTGAACTCTTCGATATGAGCTTTGTCGGTACCGTCTTGGTTTTGAAGATTTCAGCTCTTTTATTACTTATTTACACCCAAGGTTGCGTTAAAAATAGCAAGAAAAACGAATCTTTGTTGGCTCATAGCTTTTTATTTTACAAATCTGTTTCCGTACAGACACAATTAATAATAAGTCAAAATGATATCATGTTTAACTTTGGATGCACGATGTCAAACAGTGGAGTTATACTCTCCCGAAAGTACCTATGGAAAACATATCGACTAGTGGCACCTTATGGAGCTCCCTTATTATATAAATATCGACTAGTGGCACCTTATGGAGCGCCCTTATTATATAAATATCGACTAGTGGCACCTTATGGAGCGCCCTTATTATATAAATATCGACTAGTGGCACCTTATGGAGCGCCCTTATTTCGGTTTTCAGGCCAGTCTAAAACTGCGGTTAATAAAACTGTGGTCCTTAAGTGGCGATCTGGCGATATCAGGAACTCACCCGAATTTCGTAGTCGAAATATCGTTGCACGGAAGTGAAGAATCCTTAAATTCAGAAATAGAGTTTGAACGAACTAGGTTTTATTGATCTCTTCCTAAAGTCTGATTTATTAGAGGAGCTGTTTTGTTATATTAACTTTTTGAGCCAATTTTAGTCTGTCCTTTGCATACTTAGGCAGATTCATCTTCTTCTTCTTCCTGTCCTAATCCCATTTTACCTTAGGGCTGGCGGAAAATGATTTCACCTTGCATTTTCCCTTAGCTCAAACTCAAACTCAACTCAAACTCAAACCATTTATTTCAATTAAACCATTTACAGGCACTTTTGAATTGTCAAGAAGTCGGTCAGTCAGAAAATATGAAGCTAGTTGTCATTCCAAAGCGTAGGTACCTATGGAGAAGAACGGGCAAGAAACTCCATGGATACTCTTTTAAATTATATTTAGCTGTTAGATATCACATTATTTTGATTAAAATCAACCACTATCCATCCATATTTTATTTGACTCCTTTATCCATCCATCAACACTATGCACATTCAGCATAGATATTTAATTTTATCAGCAATCCTAATCTTTGCAATCCAAAAGTCAGTTTAAGGAGTTTATAGTTTTTAAGTCAACAATTCAAGTTAGCCTATATTACACGAGCAAGTTAAGGTACTGGAATGTTTTTAGATGGAGAAAAGACAAACTAATATTATCCTTCTAAATCTCATCTTTTGAAACTGTAGGGTCACTCTCATATTTGACATCTACTGATTGATGCTGGGAGATCCGGGCTTGGCATTGGGACCTACCTGCACTTTGTTTTCGTATGTATCATATGTATGGGTAATATCTTTGAAATAATAATATTTCAGGTGGGTAGTCTGGCCATGTCTCGATAGATGGACAAAGATTTTCACTCAATTGACGAAGGTGTTGTTGGGTGGTGTGTGGTACATTTGCTCTCTCATCTGGTTGCAGGGTAAACTATGGCGAGATACCTATTGCAGGAAATTTAGGGACTTGGAATTTTGGAAGGAGAAAGACGAGGTATTCGCGCAGCGGTGAGACACAAAATTATCTTGGAAACATAACACTGACCAGACGCGGTGATGTGGACGCGAAAATTAACGTGTTTTTTTTTTGTTTTGCAAAACTCATGGAGAAATGGCACTACAGACATTGTAGTCTAACCTTCCGCTACTATTGTTGTTAAAACAGAAGGCCATGGAATTAATTATACGTCTTATAAAATGATCTGTCAGCTTTTATGATTGTTTACTGTGTGTCTACTGTATACACCTTTACGCTGTAAGTATGTAAATTTTGATAAGGAGCATCAGTTTGTGAATCTGAGTGACGTGGAGCAATTAATTTAAACGCTTTATGTAATGTCTTGCTTGGACTCTTGGTGGTTATAGTTTTACTAGTTATTCTGTGGTTTTACTTAGTTTGTTGATTTTTTTGCACTTTCTGCATGATGGCTTGTGATTAGATAATTTTGTAATACTATTTACTAAATTTGTTATTCTGTGTTTTTTGACAAAGGGACTGTCTTAAATTCAGCGATAACACTGCCGGAAAGCCTGAAATCGCAAACCTGACAGTTGCATATTGTCATGCTGCATTGAGCGGTGATGGCCCAGTGGTAATGGCCCCGACTTACGAGTTGTAGGTCGTGGGTTTGAACCTAGGCAGGCGCTTAACTTTGTGTAAATAATTTCATCACCACTGCTCTCAAAACGGTGAAGGAAAACATTGTTAATAAACCGCCATGTCCTAGAACCAACAATTCGAAGACATCTAGGTAGGTACCAACCCGCCTGGGCCCGCGAAGTGTTACGGTTATCTCTAAGTGAGAGTTCTGTGTCCGCAGGAACATTATAGGCTGATTAGGTAGGTATGTACGAGCTTGACATTACGTCCTGATAACTATTATCTCCTGAAATATTTACACGTGTCTGCTTCTGTTACGTATTATTATAAATTGCATAGAATATTGCTGATGACTGTTTAGAATGACCAATAACGAATACTTCATTGTTTTAACAAATAGCGCGGGAAAAACATGTTATTCCACTTAAAATCTACGATATATTGTTATAGGTCTTATATAAGTCTCATCGATATATATTATGACAAGAGAAAATGTTTTTGTTTTACATTTATTTTCAACTAGCTTTTGCCCGTGGCTTCGCCCTCGTGGTGGTCGGAAAGTAGTCCACGGGAAAGTACTACCTACCGCGATTAAAAGTTCTCTGCGTTAATCCAGGTTATAAGCTAATCTGTGTGCTAAATGTCATCCAAATCCGTTCAGCCCTTCTTGCTCCAATCTGGAACACACATCCAGTCTGGATGATCCAGACAAACAGCCAAACGGTTCTAAAATCTATATTTTCGGCATCAGACTCGTTTCCACGCATCGTAGCAATTACTTTTTGTTTCATTACGTACCTACTTATACTTTATTATACTTATTTTTCAATAAAACAATTGGTATATCTTCCGAAGTTTGCATGATAAATCTGTATGAAAACTAGGTAATTTATGTATGATGCCCATGCATATTAGTTTACGGATTAATGTGTAAATAAAAAGGTGACTTTTTAGCAACTAGAGTGACGAGCTTATTTATCTAGGTAGCATCACACAACTCAGACATGTAAGACAGTCATTTTTATCTTTAATATTTTTAACAGACGTAAGAGTTTTACGTAGATAACTAAACTATCTACATAATATTATATGTGATGATGAAACTTAACTTTATTATACATCAGTTGGGATGCGATTCCACGTGTATAAAGAGCACTTTTTGTTGGGCTTTGATTCAGAATGACTTACTAATTTTCAGCTCAATACAATAACAACTTGCTGCAAATCACTGTTAAAGAGAGTTCTCTCAAACCCTTAGATTTTATTCTACACTGATTTAACGCCAACTAGGTACTGCCCAGCACTCAGATTAATTTTTTTATATACAAAAAGGTACAAAGGCGGACTAATTGCTTTAGGCAGAACAGTTACTAATTGCTCTCTTCCAGTCAACCAAGGATGGTGAAAAGATTAGATGGCAGGTGCTGATTTCTTCATCATCAGCGTAAAGCTGCATGTTCACAGCTGAACATGGCCTCTTTAATTTTAGACCAGTTTGCTCGATATTTGGCTACTGTCATCCCGATGCCATCGTCTGGTGGCATCTGTGAACATCTTCGCTCCTCCTAACCTGGAAGACTCAGGTTCCGCAACCGTCCTGCAAACTCCTGGTTCGACTATCACCGTTCCGCCTACTCTTAGTCCCAGACTCCTAGACCTTCCCTACGGTTCTCAAATTCGTAGTGCGCCTACCCCAAGGTCATCGGTTATAGGCTAACGTGGCCGAAATCTTCTTAAATCCTACTAATATTCTACTAATTCTACTATTCTACTTTCTACTATTCTACTTTTCTACTATTTGTATGTACTATAATATAATAATATATATTACATATATATATATATATATAGGTATATTATATATAATATTATAAATGCGAAAGTTTGTGAGGATGGATGTTTGTTACTCTTTCACGCAAAAAACTACTGAACGGATTTGGATGTAATTTGGTACACAGATAATTTATAACCCGGATTGACAAATAGGATACTTTTCATCCCGATATTCCTACGGGATCGAAACTTATGCGGGTGAAACCGCGGGGCGCAGCTAGTATACCTTATATTCATATAGAGCCAAATTAAATTAGCGATACTCTGCCAAAAAAAATAATATAGAAAAGGATACTTAAACTTATAATTTCAAGTAACTAGCAGCCGTTGACCCCGTAGTCCACTGTCGTTACCGACTTGAAAGTAAGAGTTTACATAAACGTACATAAACTCACGCCCTCTTCCCATGGGGCTAGGCAGAAACTACAGCCGCCACCTGCTACGTACATACTTAAAAACTCTTTTGCTTCGTTTACGTTCGTACACACGTCATACACGCACACCGGTTACAAGTACTACACTTGACTTTTCTGATACCTTCCTTCTTTGACCTTTTTGAGTATTTTATTTTATTTTATCGGCAATAGTAATCGATAAATACCTACCCATCACGTGTGCGGAGTTTCGCTAGCTAATTTAATCTGACCCTCTATAAACTTATTCAACCTTGATGAAAACTTAGGTGAAGTGAGCTGACAATCTCTAGCATCTAAAAGCCAATTCCCGTAATTGCATCAATCAAAATTATAGGTGTTTTTGACAGATTTAGACTGAGATCATATATACTGTGAACGTTCTTAAAATTACGAGAATTGCCCCTCAGGTGGAATGATAGATCACTTCACCTATGTTCTCTCGGCGAGATTTTAACAGAATAGAAACAAAACCCGAACAAATACCCGGCTGAAGTCGACTGACTGATGATGAGTCTGCAAACTGTGTATGAATTGAAGCGTGAGTTATTAATACAAGGAATTCCTCTTTCAGCTGAAAAAAAACAATTGTTACTTACAGTTATGTATATCCACTGTTTAATATTAAACTAGTTTTTGAGGTAGACTGCATCGTTGGTTCTAGTGGTCGCAAGCGCTACTGAGCGTGAGGTCCTGGGTTTGATTCCCGGGTCGGGAAAAGTGTAGATTTTCTATCTGGAATTTTTCAGTAGCAGCGCGGTGTCTGGATTTGTGCGCGTTTGATGTCAATTAGTTTACCCCCTAGGGGAGTTAAACATAACTGGTGAAATGTTGGTGTGTACTGTAAGGGTTTACTATAGGTAGGTACACCTCTGCCCAGCCCTTTTGGGGTATACAGGCGTGATGTTATGTAGTTTTTGATGTCTTGTTTACTTTTTTCTCACATGTTTGTTACGGGATATGGAAAACGTGGAAATATTTATGTTCCTCAGAGGGTACCTACCTACTTCTCAAGAAGAACACTAATAAGGGTCCACTTATTCCATAGATATTTATTAAAAGAAGTTTGTTTTTTCTATGACTTATTCCTTTGAATTTCAACTAAGTTTAGGTAAGCGCTGATTGATATTGGTGCCGACTGTTGTTCACAAACTAAACTAGGTAAACTATTTTCCGTTTTAATGATAAAACGAAACAATGTAAAACTACCGTTTATAATAATATGAACGTATAGGTAATCTTGTGGAGCATAACCGTGTTTATTTTCTGCATTTTCATTCTAAAATAAAATAAATAACCAAACAAACGATGAGGGCGCCACTGCGGGGTTTGCACTGAACTAAAATTTAGTTTTGTTCTCGATATTCAATCGTTTATGACCTACAGCTAGGTTTTCTTCATGAGGCGGTTATATTATTGCTCGCCATTGATTTGTTTTAAAAGTAATCGTGGCGTGGCATCTGTTGCGTTTTCAATGGTCATACACAAATACCTTATATAGGCACAGACCTACATTCCTATAATATTTTGATTTACTAGCTACCAAGCGAGATATGAATTAAAAACATCAGATATATTTACGTAATCATACTTAGAGCTGAGATGAATGCTGTTGCATTTGTGCAAAAATATCAATTGTTAAAAATAATGATTCTTTAAACGGTCACTTTAGATTAACCACGGATAATCATTAGTCATTGTATTGTTTCTGTTTTTAGCTGTAATAGTATCAAGCTAAGCAGTAATGACATTGAAATACTTTTCTTTTACTTATCCTACCCTGTCCCACTGCTGAGCAGAGGCCTCCCACAAATCCTTCCAGGCATCCTTTTCTGGCGCCACCTCTATCCAACTTGCAGTAAGTTCGCATCCAGGTCGTCGAAATATGAAAAAAGAATCTAATCAGTTGCTCTAACCATGGCAGCGATTTTCAGGATGCCTGAAAATCGCTGTGAGCTTTAGTGCTTACTATAGGAGGGTCCAAATATTTTTACGTTATATTTTTTTCAGCGAAACCCTTTCCTAAATCCATACTAATATTATAAATTCGAAAGTAACTCTGTCTGTTTGTATGTTATACCTTTTCACGCCTAAACCACTAAACGGATTTCGATAAAATTTGGCAGAGAGATAGATTGTATCTCGGGGAAGGACATAGAATAGTTGTTATCGACATACCTCGCGGGCGAAGCCGCAGGCGGAAGCTAGTATCTAAATATATATATTAACTTACGACGGCCACCACTGCACCCTAATGTCCCTAATTGCGTATCGCGCACACTATCAATCTTAATCAGAAATTTTTTGAAGAAAATTGCTAATCCATTGCTTCATATGTTCGAAAAGTTTGTTTGCTCAACAACGTAAACAACGCAATGAATGTTGTTGAACTGTCAAAATTAAATCCATTGCTACTGATAGTGTGTTACGCAAATAACCCGTTGGTCAGAGACAGAGTCAGAGTCAGTTTTCAGCACTTTTCTAACATTTTGAAAAGTGGTTGTCTCGAGAAGGCGTTTAGATGAAACAACCCACATCGTACATGCTGAACTTACCTACTTTTACTTTATTTATACTTTTACCTTAGTCAGAATAATTGTTTTAAGTTATGGAAGATCTGTTGTAATACTTTCAAGTTTGTTACCATTGTTCTAAGTATAACTTTACGAGAACAATTTAATATTTTCTTGTAAGTATCTAGCAACTTTTTTATAAAACTTAAACAAGAAAAATAAAGATATAGGTATTTCCAAAAAATTAAATTTGTTATGATCCTCCTCCCAGACTAGGCAGGAGAATTATTAAAAAGGAACTATCTATTGTATTTCATTTTCCTGATTGAATACGTCAGCATAAAAATATTGTGTTAATTGGTGCCAGGGACACGACTAGATGTGCGTGTTAATGTATCGTTTTGTAATTATTGAGTATCTGTATGAAATAATGAATGCGCCTTTGTTGAAAATTACAGAGTTAAAGCTACCTAAGGCTGGTTAAAAAATTGTTTAAAGGTGCTGTTGGTGGTAGATGAGAGATAACCCAAACCACCACCCGGTTTGGGTGTAACCAAAATAAATAAAATAAAAAACGTTTAATCGTGTCGGATGTTTTATTCTGTACTAAATTAATTGACTAAAATTCACTAACAAACAAAATGAAAAGGTAACAGCACGTTTGTCACAGACTGCCCGACTTGGCTTTCTTAATGTTATTAAGTATGAATATTTTTATTTTCGCATTTTATCCTATACTGTCCCACTGTTGGGCACAGATCACCAAACACACAAAATATATTTTTATTTGATGTGTAAAGTCTAGCAACCTAAAACTCCACTCCACAATTTAGTTTAATAATTGCACGTAACACTAATGATAAGAATATAAATTGACAAATAAATAAAACATTCTCTAATTCACACCTGACAATCACTCATTGTAAATAAATATTTTTTAGATCATTACCTACACATAGCCAAAGCAAACAATACTTTTCAGCATAATTATAAGTATTTATTTTTATTATTAGTTAATTATCTAATATAACAACGACGTGTACATAATTTTGACTGACAGATCTTTTATTTAACTTTATTTTCTATTTTCGAATCTGCTGACCGATTCTGTAAAAACCTCATCATGAAAACTTTGGTGATATGAGCTTGAAGTAAGCTGTCATCCCAACCAGAAGCTAGGGACTGACACTATTGACTTCACCAAAGTTTTCAAGATCAGATTTTTAGAATACACCTGCTGCTTTCTGATATTCACCTTCTGAATATTGCGAGGTCAGCTATCCAGTGTTACTCAGATGCAGCTAAATGTCAATGTTTTAATTATTAACCTCTCAGATTTGCCAATCTCAGGTTGCATTAAAATTTTCTATTTATATGCGAAAATAAAAATACCAATATATTTTTATGAACGATTTAACAATTAACATTGAGAAGCCGTAATAACAAGACATTGAAGATATTCGAGAAATTATGTAACTAATTCTTCTTAAAGCTAGTATATTGATGTCATGAATCTACGCACTTTTTATGTAGGTAAATATTACGTTTCAAGGTTTTCTGTCTGATGACAATTGATGCAAATCTAAGAGATAGTAAAACTGTCTTTATTAATGATTGTTCAATTACAACTCCGTTCACAGTTATTTTATACAGGTTGAAATTGAAAACATGCGACAAACCGAAATTAGAGATTGTTTTCGTCATTATGAACAACTTTTACCAAGGGACCAAAGCTGCAATCGCGAAAAAAAATTTACTGTTTACCCTACATTTTGACAAGTAATGCAAACATAAATGTAGGGAATAGCTGATTTTTGTTTCGCGATTTCAGGTTTGGTTCCATAGTAAAAGTTGTTCATAATGATGAGTACAATCATCTCTCATTACGATTTGTCGCATGTTTTCAATTTCACCTTGTATAATCTCTGATTTTGCATCACTGTCAAATACACCGTGATCTTTATTATCATTGAAAGGTTGTTGGATTGCTGCCTGCTACTGACAAGTCTGCTAAAATCGCAATGATCTTTATTTTTGTTGCAATAGGGCTGCTATTGGGTTGCTACTGACAGAGAAACTTGTTTGACAACTAATGGCCGATTCCTATAATTTACGGACCGTTATTGGTTAAAATTAAAACTCTTGTATCTTTACTAATAATGAAGCAATGACCACATAGCTTTGCATAGTAGACCCTCCCTTTTGGAAGTAGCTATCACAGGTAAAATTTGTTTACAAATCTATTTATATTCCCAGTTTGGCAATCAAAAATGCTACCATTGGTAAGCAAAACGATTCGTTTTTGCTTATAGGAACCGAGCATAATTCTGTTTCTCAGTATCTTAGCAACGACCGTAACCATTAACCTTATTTGACAGATTACTTTTTACAGAACCAGTTGGACCCTGGATTTGCAGTAAACGAAATTACCTTGCGTCAATGTTAAGTGTTAAATGTTCACATTAAACTTATCAATAAAATAAGCGTCAACGTCTCGCTCGTTCCTTCAAAAGCTAAAATCACACATCAATTTGTAGTCTTCAACATTTTCTCTTAACATCAAATCTTTAACACAGCTGATATTAGGATTGTATCATTGCTTTAGGAAAACTAAATAGTAAATGATATGAAATGCTTAAAGCCAAGAGGAAATATCTTGATGAGGCTTCCGAGTTTGATAGAGTAAGATGATCTTAAATAAACCTAATATTATGTAGTATAACTATAACATGTCTACTGGTAAGTAGGTTCGAGGAACTTAATTCTAAGTTAGGGTCGCTAAGCTACATGAAATGTACAGAAGTAGGTAACTTGTTTGACGATGTAAAGTTATAATCAGATAGTTAGGACAGCAGAGGAACCATTTTATAAACAAATATTTTATTGAAATTCTGTAGATAAATATTTAGTTAATTTAACGCGTTTCCGTTTGAAGAAAACTGTTACTTATCATACGCATATTTGTATTCAGTTACAGTTATCTTACGCATATTTGTATTCTGTCACTATCAAAGTATACATGATTAAATAACCCTTTTTTACAATGTTAACACATGATATTTAGACTACTTCCTCTCTTAGGTAAACGATTGGAGATACGTGTTGTTTTAAGAATATAGGCTTGCTTTTAGATCTATCACTAAACACTGCTCTTGAATGTTTAAAGAATAACACAATAAACATGATATGAACAATATTCATTCCTCTGGCTTTATAAGCAACGAAATACTTTGTTTATGACCAATAACGATATAATAAAGAGGTTTACTAACAAACTTACAATAGGTGTTGTTTATTGTCTGTAAAAAATGTATTTGACATTTCAAGGCGGGAAAAAGTAGGCACCTTATACATTTTGAAAACCAAATGAAATTGACGTTTACTTAAAAATAATATAACTACCTACAGCAATAAAAGCAGCAAAAAATATAAATTTGATAAAAATTTAGATATTGATTGAGAAAAACTGATACAAAAGCGATCTTAACCTAATACTGATATTAACCCTAGAATGTTTAACCTATCAACAGTAACATTAAACTCATTCCTTGGAGTAAGTAACGTTTGTCCGAACATTTACAAGTCCATTCATTATTTTAACAGAATATTAAAATAGCTATAAGTATACATTGGCTGGGAGATTGTTATAGCTGGGTATCATAAATACCTACAAATTGAAATTTATTTGGAATTTTTTTAAATGATCCTCTAAAAAAACTTATTGACCTTCTAATAATGGACACGTTTTCTAAATTAATGACAATTTAAAAACATTTTGCTCTAATTATGCACGCGTTTTAAAATAATTTAGCCTCTTCAAACTCTCTCTCTCTCTCTCTCTCTCTTCTCTTTAACTTTTTGGCCTTTTCTCACTTCGTTCTAGTAACTATGATACGGTGCCGTGGCAGCGGCTAGCGAGCGCTACATTTAAGTTGGTCGCAGTTACTTGACTATTTAGTACCTACCTATTTTTGGACCCTGGAATTATTTGAGGTTTACAAAAAGAAGCGAAATCATTATATTAGACTGTTCAATAATATTTTTAGAATCGCAAAATGGGAATTATTAGAGTTTTGCTTAAATAAGTACATGCCATTGATTTTAAGGAAAACAGTGTTTGTTAAATTAATACCTGGGTGGTTTAGCTATTTTAATTCACTGGAACTGGCATTGACAGGCGAGTGCTTACCTTGTTATTGCGGGGTAAGCCGTAAGTATGTTGGGGAAAATTTGGCGCTGGTTTAAGATCGTACGAATCAAATTCTGAGCCATTTTGTGTTGTCATCATTAAAGAATATTGAAAAATTCGGCTGAAATTTTATTCGTATGTTCTTATCCCAGTGCCAAACTTACCCCAATATATTCTATTATTTATGTTATTCTGCTCAGTTTTTGCGAAATGAGTTTTGAAAGTTGGATTTATGTGCTGGAGTTTAAGAAAATATTAAAACAAATGTTTAACTAAACAAATTAAAAAAATCATTACATTTTTGTCACTCGTTTAAAAATGACTGAGACAGAATGATATTTAAAATAAGTTATGCATTGAATGCATTTAATGATTTGTAACGCAAGTGGGCCTAAAAGTTTAACTTGGCGTCCGGTCCCAACCCAAAGCTATCTTCGTTCGACCGGAACGCGTGGCGCGCCGACAGGGGGCGCCTTCCAGGTTCACTGAACAAAAGTGACTTATGAACGCGACGATCGCTTTTTAGGTTAGGTTAGCGCCTAACTTTCCATAACCAAAGCCTTTCCGATCGTTTCATTTCCCTTTGGCTTCCAACCGCTTTTCTTCCACAATTTAAAGGATAATTTAGTATCTACCAATATATTATATTTTGTGGCAACTAACGCATCCTCCGCGCGCTGCGCATAGATACGGAACACTGACGTTTGGCGTTGACGTGTGTTATGAAAATTGTACATATTATAAGTGATATTTTAATACAAAATTAGTCAGTCTGAATTCGAGTTTTATTCTTAAGAATCCTCTCTCTTACATGGTAAATTGGTGACCCCGACGTGATTTGAACAAGTGCGACGATGGCGTCCGAGAAAGACATAGCGACCATCTCACTCAAGTCCCGCATTCCTATGTTTTGGCGAGACAAACCACAACTTTGGTTTGGCCAATTCGAGACTGTGGTCAACCCGCAGAAGCCTGGTGATGAAGCAAAGTTCAGCCTGCTAGTAGCTCACATCGAGAAAACGGACGTCGAGCAAATCAGTGACATCATCATGTGCAAAACACGCTCTGGGCGATACGAAGAAGCTAAAAACAGATTGTTGTCCGTGTATGAAGAATCGGAGACAGAGCAACTACAGAAGCTTCTTAATGAGATGGAGCTGGGGGATCAAAAACCTTCCCAGTTACTACGGCGCATGCGTGAACCGGCACGCGATAAAATGCCCGACAAAACTCTGCAAATCTTGTGGATGAGACAACTTCCTGCGTCCACGCGCGCCGTGTTGTCTGTGAACGAGGAGGCCACGCTAGACGTGCTCGCAGCTATGGCGGATAAAATGCACGAGCAAACACGCGAAGTCCATTCGGTCTGTTCGTGCCAGCAGTCGACATCTTCACGTCACCGAAGCGATCACCGTCAACCCGAACAAGATCTACGTGAAGCAGTTGCACAACTCACCAAGGAGATAGCTGCAATGAAAATGGATAGATCGAGACAAAGGAGACCGTCAAACAAACCTTTTCGTCCACGCTCACACTCGCGTTCCCGAGGAAGATCGTCGCATAAATACCAACAGAGATCAGACGACGTATGTTTTTATCACGCTCGATACGGTGACAAAGCACGCAAATGCAGATCTCCGTGCAAGTTCGTGAAGCGTCAGGAAAACTAGTCGCAACCTTGGCTATGACGGGATCCGAGGTTAACGACATATCATCATACCGTCTACATGTTTGCGACTATCAACAACATCTGCGATTCCTGGTGGACACTGGAGCAAACGTGTCAGTCATTCCATGCGAGAAAGGGATGAAAAGATCCGAAGACGTATTGTATGCAGCGAACGGCACCCCAATACAAACTTACGGTGAGAAGAAGTTGAAGCTCAATCTCGGTCTGCGCCGTCCTTTATCATGGAAGTTTATTGTTGCTGCTGTGAAACGACCGATACTAGGCGCTGATTTCTTACGCTTCGCTGGGAAGGAGCTATGTGGCAACTAACGCATCCTCCGCGCGCTGCGCATAGATACGGAACACTGACGTTTGGCGTTGACGTGTGTTATGAAAATTGTACATATTATAAGTGATATTTTAATACATATGGTAAAATTTTATAGATTACCCTGCCATACCAGTCTCTAGCCAACGCTACAATAATCTCACACCCGACACGGCGAATGTAATCGAAACTGATCATAATATACTTTATAGTCCGTATTACTATAAGACTAGGTTTTTAGACAACTTGTCAACAATCGCAGTATAATATACGTAGTTTCGACTTTATGAAACATAGCAACATATATGAAATTGTAAAATTCTATAAATTAATCTAACATTATTATAATGTTTACGTCATTTTGTATTTGGGTTTGTGTCGTTGACTTTTTAAAGGCTCCTGCAGATTGGCGCAAGGCGACGGTGCGACGAGATTTGTTCTACTAGAGTCACGAACTCACGACGCGCTATCGCATCGCGCCTGTCTGCGGGAGCCTTAAGTCACTTCCCTGGCGATTAGAGATACTTAGCATAGAAATGGCGATAATAATATATCTTAGATATTAATTTGATAGGGGAATGACTACATTGTCAGATTATAACATTTCTTAGGTATCTACCTATAGGTAATACAAAATGACGGAGTTTTTACAAGGTCACAAATACTCTACCTAGCTTGTCTACGATGTAGGCATCACTACTTATAAATTTTACAGGTTATTTTTACAAACAACTGACAGTGTAAAGTCAAACTTTATCTTTTTTTTCTTTCCAAATACAAAATGAAGCACACAGTGTTGCCGACTAGAAAATCAATCACAAAAGTTTCCTCTAAAACTAAAAATCACATATTTTGTTGTTAAGATTTACTTACATTTGCTTAGACAGCAATATGTTCTTAGGCACTGTTAGACCGTATGCAGACTGCAGTGAATGACTTTATACCTACTATTTTTAAGGTCGTAAGCATTGTGTTTGTTGGTCAACCTACCGTAAAAAACCGATTAAAGAATATGAATACCTACTTATATGATAAATTAATCTACTCAACAACACAATTCTCCGGTTATAGGCAAAATAGGATAAAAATGTTACTAGATAAGGTAGGCTAGGTATATGTGAAATTGTGCAATGAAGTGTTCATGTGTAAATTACCCGCAATCATATTGGGTCATGGACCCATTAGATTTTAACATACAGTCGCCAGCACATGCTATTACAATCTGTCAAATTTCTTTAATAGATTTTCAACTTTATCGCTAAAGCATTAGGTTCAAGGTTGATTGGAAAAATTTGACAGTTTCGGGTAGCTTGATGTGCTGGAGTCTGTACCTAAGTAGGTACCTTAAAAAATTGTTTCAATCTTAATATATATAAATTACGTGTCACGATGTTTGTCCGCGATGGACTCCTAAACTACTTAACCGATTTTAATCAAATTTGTACACCGTGTGTAGTTTGATCCAACTTGAAAGATAGGTGAGCTCACATCTCAATTTATGATCTCAATATTATTTTATTGCAAATTATTTGTCTATGACTGATTTTCTACTACCGTTACCCCTTAAATAGTTTACAACAATATCATATGACAAAAACGTTAGCCACAGCAACGCGTGGCCGGGTCAGCTAGTTTTTTTATAGGAAATTATGGCGACAATAAAACGTTTCAAGTACTTACTTACACAAAAATGTTAATTAAATAGGTTATAAACAACCAGCACAATGCTTACCGTACCGCGTACCTAATATAATATAAAACTGGCTAATAAACGTATCAAATCATTATAAAACCTGACACAGTCAACATGTCCTATGTCTACACACCTAGGCAATATTCTCTCATCGACCGGAAATATTACAAAGCTTGTAGCCTTGGAAACGTGATTGCAAACTTTTGGTGCGGTTTTACTGTAAGTTTTTCCCCTGTAAAAACATAAGAAACAAAAATTTCATTAAAAAAATAATTCTAACAGATTTCTAATTAAATTATAACATGACGGCTATATTGTCCGAAGGGTTAGGCAGAGGTGTATCTATGGTACAGCCACATTTCGTCAGTTATGTTTAAGTCCCATGTGATAGGGGCGAGCCTCAAATCCAGACTCCAAGCTGCTACTGAGAATACCAGATGGAAAAACTTAATAACACTTTGCCCTACCCAGGAATCGCACACAGGACCTCATGCACAACAGTAGCGCTTGCAACCAATGACTAACATGCCTTGTTAGTCTATTGGTTGCAAGCGCTACTGTTGTGCTCATGTCAATTAAATCGTCTACTTTCAGTACATTTTAAGGGTACAGTAGATATAGGGCTATTAACCGGTTAAATGTCGTAATTACAGACACAACTAAAAAGCCATTGTGTCTCGCGTATATCTACGTTCCAACCCGATACGAAGGAATAATGAACATTTGATAGTGTTTACGTTTAAACAAGGAAATATGGATGCATCATTTGTAGGAATACCAAACACACACCAAACGTTTCCTATCAGTCCTTAGGCTATAAACAAAACTCAACTAAATGAACCACACAATATTGTATTATCAGAAGCGATTCTTATTTTACATTTTCTTTTCAAAAAAGCACAAAATACTTCACTGTTTTGACTTGGCCGTCCTTCACAACAAAAAATGCTTTAGCATTAATGTCTTTCTAAGTTAGTATTATTAGCTGCCATATTTAGGAGAATCTTATAACATTGTAACAGTTAACAAGTCAAAAATATATCTTTGATATACTTAGCTCAATAAGTTAATCAACTAAACTAGCCAGGGAAATGAGAGTTTATTTAGTTTCTATTCAATAACATTTTTGCTAGTCAAAGATTTTTAATAGCAAATTATAATTACCAAGCCATAAAAAGTCAAACATTGACCGTTTTTACTCATATCTACTGTTTTCTTTTCTACCTTTTAAGTTAAGCGAAGTCAGAACAGTGACGTAATACTTACAATACTATCAACGGTTTAATGTTCTTAGTCTGATGAATCTACGTTCTCAGTTTGTGCGAATTTCAGGAACACTTGCTCCAATGTCGTTTGACTGAAGCTGTACTCTACTATGTTTAGTTTTTCTTTCGCTGTAAATAAAACAATGATAGAATAATTATATGTGGTGTAATAATGTATAGTCCTTCACGTGTAACTTAGACAATTACTCTTTCCTGCAAAGGAAAGAGAAAAATTCTTCTCCACTGTCACGCTCAATCAATGTATTTAATGGCGCCCAGCATGGGACCGTTGTATAATCCTACTGCCCCTAATTTGGTAGAAAAACTAGCAAGTCCCGAATCAACAGTAATCTATGAAGAACTTAACCTCTCAACTATGTTCTTCCTCATTCCTGAAGACTAACTAGAGCCAATTTTTTTTTGGCGCCCAGCATGGGCTTGTTATATTAGCTTACGGTCCTTTATTTCCTGGAAATAACTGGCGATGTTCGAAACAATACGCTATGAAATAAAGAGCTTTACCCACTTCACTAACCTCACTTTCATACTACTGACTTTGAGCAACATTTTGATTGACGCCCAACGTGGGACCAGTAGTAAAACTTACCGTCCTCAATCTGCTGGAAACACCTGGCGAGGCTGGACACAGCAGACTGCGGCACGGAGAACACTAGCCTCTCCGCGAAGCTTTCTTCGAGGACTGCTGCCGGGAACATATGGCCAACTAGAGCTATCACCGCTTCTGAGTTTGCGCCACCACCACCGGACTCCGTCCTGCGAAAAACAGGTTTGTAAGTTATGATAGCAAAATTATTAAATAATAGTACATAGTTAGCTCTTGAAAACTATACTTGAAGAATAAAATGGGTAAAATATTACTTCAATATCATCATAAGATTACTTCAGGACACTTTTCCGTAAATTTCATAATAATGCATCTAAGCTAGCCAGATTTTGGTATCGGTATGTAAATGTAGGACAGGTACCGGTGATGCTGCAGTCTCGGCGGCGGCGGCGTGCCGGCTACAAGTGGCGTGTGTATACTAGCGTCGACCGCCTCCGCCTCTCCCTCCGCATCCGCACACACTGATCCCGCACCCGACCCTCCTGCCGAGAGAACAACACTTATGAATATTTGTACAAGACTATGAATGTGATGAATATATTATTGCCAAAAATAAGGATCGGGCAAAAAATTAATGACTGTATATTTTATAAATACATACATTGTTGTCGAGCTCGAGAATGACTCTTTTGAAAGCATTATTTAATTGTTGAACAGTAAGCAAACATTAACTTACCTTCATCTGCTTCTCCTAGTGATGGCGAGTTTTCATTCGATCTAAGCGGGGATGGAGACAGCGACTCTGACTCCATCATCTGATTATCGAAACAAACAATAATTGTTTTTAGGGATATATAAATTGTTAAAATTTTAAAAGGAGTATTGGTGCCTATCGTGGTATCTGCCTACTCAGAGAAATTAGTATCCGATGCAAAACTGTATTACTTATATCTAATCGAATAGTTTCATGTATTAAATTACCTACCTACGTGAAATTACAATAAAACTAACTTACAATTTATCTCGGTGCCCCAGTATGAGCACCATTCTACTAAAGAAAATGTCAATCATCATGGGAAAAGGTTGTTAATGTAACTAACCTGCTTTTGATTACTTTGCCCAATCTTCATCTCCAACGTGTATCCCGCACCGTACAAATTCTTCAAATGTTGTGTTGAGCCAATACATCTAAATAGAATAAAATAATATTTTTAAGTGGTTTTTGGGATGAAGGCTCAATAATCGAAGCAAAGGTTTGTTTCAGTTACCTTAGGCCGCCTTTGACCATGATGCCGACTCTGGAACATAAAGCATCAGCCTCTTCCATGGAATGTGTCGTTAGTATAGCACCTTTTTTGCCCTAGAACAATAAATAAGTTTGTTCACCACACGGACTTTAATAGGGACAGTCAAAAGCTGTTGACAATTATTGCTGTGGAAATTAACTTCCATAATTGTACGTTCGGAACACGCTGGCCAATCATGCCTACTACCAACTTTGTATGACTTACTGACTTATAAGCATAATCACCCTATGATGTAATTGCTGGGACACAGGCCTCTCTCTTCGAGAGGGAGTGGGCTGTAATGCAAAGCGTGGGCCTAGTGCGGGTTGGTGGATGCCACATGTCTTCGAATTTTTGGTTCTAGGACACGCCGGTTTCCTCACGATGTTTTCCTTCACCGTTTTGAGAGCAGTGGTGATGAAATTAAATTATACACAAAGTAAGTTGTTTGCCTGGGTTCGAACTCACTTATATTTACTTGTATTTTAACACATCATAATATGAATTAGGTATTCTACGAAAGAAGAAAAATATTGCTTAGGCCAGGTTATTTCTTTAGAGCCAAGAACGTTCAAATGTTTGCCTCACCTGGAAGCTAGCCAGGATGGTGTCCCAGAGGAACCTCTTGCTCCTCGGGTCCATGCCGGTGGAGGGCTCGTCCAGCAGCACGACGCGCGGGGAGCCCACCATGGCGAGCGCGAACGACAGCTTGCGCCGCGTGCCGCCCGAGCACTCGTCCGCGTTCTTACCCGCGTGCTCCATTATCTGTAGACCGTTAAGATACGCGTCTACTATCCTGTGTACAAAAGTAGATTGTTAATAGACTGAATCTTAGACGGGTCAATCGGACGACGGATTTTAGCTCGCTACAATTATTTGAATGGCTTCACGTATCGTTTACACCATGGTTCACTATGAGCGTAAACACATTAGCAATAAATCGCTTGGCGACTCTCGTCTTCGAGTCTCACGTGGTCGAACTCTATAAGTGTAAATAAAACTTTATTTCGAGTCCAAGTGCTCGGCATAGGAGATTAGTGTGTTTCTGTTAACGCAAAACGAGAAAATCAAGCAAGGATGTTTAAAATAAATGAGAAACATTTTTTTTTGCATTCATGCATCTTTCACAACAAGCATCATTGACCAAGCCACAGTATAGTTAATCTACCGAGGAGTGTCCGCCTTGCTGACGCCTCGGATGGCGGCGTAGCACTCGATGTGCTCGCGGATGGTGACGTTTTTCCAGAGCGCGTCGTGCTGTGGGCAGTAGCCCAACATCATGAACGCAGACGTCTGCGAATCGTCGATGTTTTGACTGCCCAACATTACCTGCAAGAAACACACGTGTAACCAAATTGAAACCACGAAACTACTTTCCATTATCTAGTGCAATTGTGCAGAGATCTTAGACCTAGAGAGAGGTGCTTCTTGAAGCAACCACTCTGCATGGCTCAACAAAAAATTAACCAGATATGTGCGAAAAGGGAAAGCATACCACAAACTTTGTTCATAAAAAAATGCAAATCCATAAGCCACAGATAACTGCCATGTTGTTTCAAATGCTCGTAAGTATGACAAAAGATATGATCCTCACACTGCCGTGTGTGGGCCTCTCCTCCGCCGTGATGATCTTCATAGTGGTGGTCTTCCCCGCCCCGTTGTGTCCAAGCAGACCGAACACCTCCCCCCCCTCCACGGCCAGGCTGAGTCGCGCCAGCCCCACGAAGCGGGACCGCACGTGCGATGCTGTGTCTTCTTGTTGTGACCAGCACGAACCACCACTGCCCGTGCCTCGCACTTTGTATTCTTTGCGTAGGTTCTGGAAAAAATTTATAAACATCTTTATCAGTGTCATTTAAATTATGTGTTCCCAGGAGTGTTTAGGCATTACTGGAATAAAATGAGGAACTGTAGAATTAAGTTCCAAACCCGTGGTGAAGCTGCTGTGGTGGCCTAGTAGAGCAGTGGTGGCCCAGGGGTATCGGCCCCAACTCACGAGTGTAGGTCATGAGTTCGTACCCAGGCAGGCACTGTACTTTGTGATTTTTAATTTCATCACCACTGCTCTCAAAACGGTGAAGGAAAACATCGTGAGGAAAACCGGAGTGTCTTAAAACCAAAAATTCGAATACATTTGACATCCACCAACCCGTACTGAGCCCACGTGGTGGATTATGGCCCACTCCCACTCATAGAGAGGAGGCCTGTGTCCCAGCAGTGGGAACTTGATAGCCTGATTATGTAATGTTATGTTATGCTGAAACTGCTACAGTTATAATCATCTGGTATATCCACTACAGAGCAGCTGCATAGCGATGGATGTGTTTGATTTCAACCAATAGGATCGTTGATTTCCTTTGCATTCTTTGTATTAGTTAACTATTCAGATCGAAAAGGGTTCAATGAAGCGAAGTTCTTTTACACACGCGGAAAGCGCATCTTCATAGAACATTTCATTCGTATCTAGTCAAGCCCTACTAGGTCACGTTAGTGGTTATTAAAATCAAAATTCAATAGTGAACTTTTTGTGTGTAAAAACGCCTGGCAATAAGGTTTTGCAATTAATAGTTTGACGTGTAATGCTTTGTGCTAGGAAATAACGTAGTATTTTTGTAATTAAATACCCAAAAAACAGCTGCTTTAAGTTGATAACGGGAAATTAATTCAAAATCTAGGTCAAATGTGTTTTTAAATGGAATATTGTGTAAATGATAAATGATTTTTATTTTGTAAGTAGGTTTGCACAAACACTTTTACACGTCAAGCTACACGTCGTAGTGTAGCTTTTGTACAGAGGCCAGCACATCAACCTACCCCAATCTGTCAAATTTTCCCAATTGAATATGAACCTTATTCCTTTGCAGTAAAGTTGAAATTCTATCAAAGAAATTTGACAGATTGGGGTAGGTTGATGTGCTGGCCTCTGTACATGATTGTTTTGGTTAGGGTCTGCCAATATAGACGACTAGTCATCGTCATTTAGAGATATCAACATGCTTCACGTACATGAACCACTAAGGGTGGCGCGTTGTGCGAGGGCTGCTGCAGTATGGTGTGCACGCGGCGTCGCTCGCGCCGCACGTCTTCGTCTTCACACGCCTCGCCGCCCACCTCCTGCTCCGCGTCACCACTACTCTCTGAAGTGCTTTTCTTGCGCTGGGAAGAAGTAAAGGAATTAGGGCTTATATCACAATGTCCGCTGCTCTTTAATTGAGTACACATTTTTGATGTTAGAGGTTGAAAAACTTTACAACCAAACGATTACTTCTGAATGAAAAAGGGGCTATTGGGACCAACTCTTAATATATATTTTTTACGGATCAGTCCCAAGACCGTCAAAAATAAAACAATCGACGTGACGTTTCATCCGGTCAAAAGATCTATTCGATGTTGTCATCTTTATCGATGTTGCATTTAATGTGAAATATCGAGATAAAGAAAACGTTGGATTTTGTAAAACGTCTTCTCAGCCAATCGTACCTGTGACAGTCTGTTTTGTTTGGGTCATCATCTGCTTAGCCTTTTCTCAACTATGTTGGAGTCTGCTTCCACTCTAACCGGAAGCAGCTGAATACCAGTATTTTACATGGAGCGACTGCCTTTCTGACCTTCACAACCCAGTTACTGTTACGATACCCGTTGGTATAAGAGTTGTTTTCAGACTTTCGGGCTTCTGACGACCCGTAACGACTATCAAAGAGCCACGAATGACAACGGCGTTACGTGCTTTCCTCGGAAAGCACGTAACGCCGTTGGGCCAAACCCGGCTTGTTATGTACAGACGGTTAAACATCCACGGACCAACCATGGCAAGCTTAGCTTAATCTGATCGATCGACCCGTGCTCCCCTTAGTTAGTCAGTCTCTTTCGTTTAGGTGCTGTACCAATTTGTTTAGGTACTACCGTCCACTCACCGGACATATCCTGCCACCAGACTTGACCCGGTCGGCGGCAAGTAGCGCGGCGCCTGACACCGGAATGTGAAACAACATGGCCGCCACCAACACCCACACCTCCGCCGTGAAGTAGCTGCTGAGCGGCGGCGTCGTGCACAGGTCGCGGAGGTTACAGGTTAGATACACCCTGAATACAAAAAAAAAGAATATTAACCTTGTAAAGGCTCATAGGCTTGAATGAATGAAGACCGCATCTGGAAAGATACATACCTATCAACGTAGTAAATGATCGCGTAAGGTATGTACATCACGTCTAGGAAACTGAACGCCAGGTGCAAGTAGAACGCGATGTCACTACCTGGAAAAAGAGGTTGAAAATAAAATCGGTATACTTAGTAATATTCGTCTGTAATTCTTCCCATGCTGACAAAATGCGGCTGACAAAATGAGAGCAGTGGCCTGTGTCCCAGCAGTGGGAACATTATAGGCTGATTATGCATGACAAAATGTTCATTCACAAGCAGTTAAGGAAAGAAGGTTTCGATCAAGTAAGTCCAAGTTTTCTCCATGATGTTATTTACTTTACCATTGTTTAAGATCAGCACATACAAAAAACAACATAAGTATGAAAATCTTGTTAGTAAACATTAATAAATAAGGTAATCTATGGGACACATAATTGGTATACCTAAATATACTAGGAAACCACATTTTTCTTTTATATTACGTTGTAGTGTATGAGGTTTGCCTAAGAAGTGGGTCTTTACACCTTGCGGTCACAATGAAAACTCTGACATACACAAGTAAAGTTCCGGCTAATAACGAATCCTGACAGTTTCTTATATGGTCCTCTCCTCTCTATAAGAAATTAAGGCATACTGGACATCACATCACAACAAACTTACCCCATTTGAAAGTATCCAGAACAGCAACCAATATGAAGGGTATAACTCCAACCCAAGTGGTGATGTTCGGCATGATACTTTGCGCGGAGTCCATCTTGTCGAAGATGTAGGAGAGGCACGTGTTGAACAAAATGGCGGACGGACTGTAGAGGAGGAGGAGGCCCGAGAGCATCGTGATCGCTGAGCCGTTGGTCAAGCTGGGGATGTCGTTGAGGATGACCTGCGCATGAGTAATATACACTTTGATTGGAGAATTCATGTGAGAGAAAGATAAAGATACATATTTATACACTACAATACAGTACAAAATAGGACGATCACCTTATTGAAAACAGTGATGCCTCTAACTTTACTAATAAGGCTCCTGAAAAGTCCTAGTAAATCGGAGGTTAAATCTCTTGTCTTGTATACAGGGTGTCCCAGGAATTCTGTACCAACGAAGGTTTGTGGTCAGGGGACACTAATACCCATCGATTGGACCCCTAAGTAAGTTCCGCGACATTCTGTAGTTTTCGAGAAATTAGAATTTTCTCTCCAACAGAAATTTTAAACTTGTGATCAAATTATGAGCTACTAGTAGTTAGAATTTGAGTGTTTTGTGTTTTACAACATGTGAATAAACATTGTAGCCATAATACTGACAAAGAAAAATCTCAAAGAAACACCACTCAAAAAAGTTATAACTTAAACCAAATACAATATAAAAAAAATCTAGAAATAACGACTTAACCGTAATCCGCCGAAAATAGACAGATAACGCAAATCGCCGACTGGACATTGCCATTTTTAGACAGATTCGTTTCGGCGCGTTCCGGTCACACTGTATTTTATTTTTAATAATTTTGTCTATGGGAGTATTGCGGAACATACATAGGGGTTCAATCGATGAGTATTAGTGTCCCCTGACCACAGACCTTCGTACAGGTTTGCTGGGACAGTGTGCATAGTTGACCACCAGAAAAGATATACATATAAAACTGTAGTCATAGTTTAAATGAACTAGGCCAGACACCGAAGGCTAGATGATTAGACAGGTTATAGGTATAACAACTCTCAATGAAATTACATCAATGTCGATTGAAGAGATAATTTCAAACATGAAAGTTTTTTCCTGATGTCATAGCAATCTATGAGTGAATAATTTGATAAAGTTATACTCACCAACACGAGTACTCCGATGCTGGTGAGCACCATGATGAAGATCAGCACCGTGAAGTAAGTCAGGAAGTACATGCTCATTGATAGCCCGTTCACTCGCAACTGGTTCTTGGCTTTTATCTGAAATGGTAGAAGAAGTTTGATTCCATTAGTATTAGGTACTCCGACACAAGCTGTCAAAGTGATGTCAGATTTTTTCGATCACAACAATGTAACTATCACATTGTATTTGTACACATATTTTCGAATCCGATGTAGCATGTTAAATTTTGGCGTCGCTTGTTCCTTCGATGATCATATATTTGCGCTGCCACTTGTGTAAGACTTCCACAAATGATCACATAATATATATTTGCCGTCATCTTGACGACAGATATTGATGAATTAATCATGAAATCAGATATTACTGCCGAGCTGTCTATATATTTATGCTCCTGACTACCTATAGTACGTAAAACATTAGAGCGTAAAGATAATTAGAAAGCAGTAGGTAATGTAGAAATCTAACATTTTCATGCTAATGCCTTCTCCATGTTTATATTTTTCACATTTTCTGCGCGATTAGTTTCAATCTCAGACATCCGCTCGAGGTCAAAACTAGTCATGCATTCGAAAATAAACACGTGCGTACCTCAAAAATGAAAGAAGTGAAAACGCGATAAATTTTTCTCATATATTTTAAGATCATTTTTATTTTGTCTCAAAAATCAGTTTCCTATCCAAATTCTAACTTACTTCTCGATCATACACGATATCCACAGCCAAGGTGACAGGCACCAACGCGAAGATCATGCCCATGAAGATGGCACAGACGACGTTGCCCAGGTTAAACTCCTCCTGTTGTTCCGTCTGCTGGAACGGGTGGGCTAGCACCTCGATAGGCTTGAAGCTTTCTATTAGACCTGATGCTGACATTAACACCCTGAGGAGAAATGGTAGAATTCTTTTAGATCTTGTATATGTAACTTCAGAATGTTGGAAGAGACTTTAAGTCCAAAGTTGAATAAATTGATTTGGAACACACACTGTCAATCACAATCTTAATAATGTTGAAGGATAATTATGGCTAATCCATTGCTTCATATGTTCGAATTTTTTTTCCGTTCAACAACGTAAATAACGCAATGAATGTTGGTGAAGCTTTCAAAATGAAAGCCGTTACTACTGTTAGTGTGTCATGCAATTACACCACAGGTTCTTATAAACTCAATACAAAGAACATAAGTATCTGGTAGATAACAATTAATTTAATCATGTAACTCCATCGTATAATAATGTATAGCCAGATGAAAGTCATCTTACTACGAGATCGTTGCTTTAATTACGTTAAAGATTCAGACAAAGTTATGGAAGACAATGTGAAAGAAGAAGGTGGGTCTCCAATAGATCATAAATATGTTTTGGTTATGGTTTGGTACTCCCACTCACCTATAAACACTATTATCCAATAAATTTACGATGATAGGCAAACTGTGCGTATAAGTACTATTGTAATAGGCCATGAACTTTCCATAGGGTATCAAACTATCTCTCAGACTGAACGCTCCAAAATTCTCCATATCGAGAAGACTTGAGAAGTTCCCATCAAAGTCTATTATTGGGAAGGCCCCTAAAGACTCTAAGGAGTCTCGAAGGTCAGTTATTTCTTTGAGATTGTCCTGTTCACTGTATACGGCTATTGGGGTCTTGTTGAAGTACGCGTTGGGGTCCAGCTTGAGCGGCTGCATGCGAAAGAAGACAATCTGCCGAGACTTCATGTAGAGACCCAGGGCGCAGGATACTGAAAAGATTGCAGGAAAAGGTTGAATATTTATTTTGAAACCAAGTAATATTAACATAATATATGAGCTAACAGTGTATATAAAAAATAATACCTTTGAAATGGTATGACATAAATAGTAATAAGTTTTTAATTAATTATGCTTCCGCAGTAAGGTAAGGTGTCTTCACACCAAAGCTGCTGGGTGCCGGTTAGCATGTTGTAATTTGGACAACTTTTGCCAAATAGGTATATTATCCTAAGCCGGGTTGGGCCGCCGGCTTCGATGTGTAGGCACCCTTACAATAAAAGGAACATAGTGGAGGATTATCATCCTCCTGCAATTATCCCGATTCATTTATTTAAGTACTAGTTTTTGACTGGGGCTATGCCCGCGTGTATGTATGTCGGAAATTATCTCACAGGGTCGTATTACCGTGATTAAAAACAAGATCACCTTTCAACATTGTGACGTCACCTTTGGAATTGATTAAAAAACAGGTTGTATCTAACCACGACAGAATTCTAAGTTTCCATAGATTTGGGTTACTCGGCGGTTGAATTTTCGTGATTCTTTTATTATTCACACTAGCTTCTGCCCGCGGCTTCGCCCGCGTGGATGTCGGAAATTCATGGGTTTTAATTTTTTTACGCGGTAATAAAATAACCTACGGTCATTACGTACAGAGGCCAGCACATCAACCTACCCCAATCTGTCAAATTTTCCCAAATGAATCATCATCTGCCTAGCCTTTTCCCAACTATGTTGGGGTCGGCTTCCAGTCTAACCGGATGCAGCTGAATACCAGTATTTTACATGGAGCGACTGCCTATCTGACCTCCACAACCCAGTTACTGGGTAATACGATACCCCTTGGTAAGACTGATGGTTGTCAGGCTTTCGGGCTTCTGACTACCCGTAACGACAGTCAAAGATCCACAAATGACAGCGGGGACCAACGGCTTAACGTGCTTTCCGAGGCACGGAGGGGTCTCGATATGTAAAGATGGTCACCCATCCACAGACCAACCGCGGCAAGCGTAGCTTAACCTGATCAATCGACCTGTGCGGCTGTTATTAATTAGCCACGGGCCCCTCATTAGCCACGGGCCCCTCCAATATTTTCCCAATTGAATATGAACCTTATACCTTTGTGGTAAAGTAAAAAATCTATCAAAGAAATTTGACAGATTGGGGTAGCTTAATGTGCTGGCCTCTATACACTATCAAATCGACAAACTTATTATTTGCGGTTGGTAGAGTAATCGGGTCTAGGGATCGAACCGCAAAATTAAGTTTGTTTTTTATTGTATGCCCCCCGGCCCCCCGGCCGTACCGCCGCCGCCGATGCAACCGCTATGTCCCTGCATTTTAAATCTGTAATATCTTCGAAAATATTCATTTAAATTACATGCTGTAAGGTGCCATACTAATCTATATTACATGCACAATTTATTTAAGGTACTTAATTGTATAAGGATTAATGCTGTATTGCTTAAAATCGCTTTTTCGTAAATAAGTAATAAGTAAAGGATAAAAAATGGTTATTGTGGGTTATCCATAAGAGATAGACATATACCATCGAGGACTCTTTTGTAGACCTTTTTAAGGTGTACAATACTGTAGTACATTATTTTGTTCTATCTCGTAGGGTTCAGCCAGCGTTTGCAATGTAAGCGCAAAAAAATGTGTTTATTTACGACCTTACATTAAAAACCTCTAAAATTATCAGTGTTTCTCTACTATATTGTTTTAAAACTACTTAATTGTGGTGAAACCTTTTATTAACGGTGAATCGGTGATGCAAAAAATGTCCTTTTCGTGGCTCGTGCGCTGCGCGTCCATAGAGCTAGGCTTGCGGCACAGAGGGCCGGTGTAGCTTATTTTTGTACATATTTTAGGTAATGGCTACTAGTACATTGAGCCAATGCCAACATGTTCTCTCTTTTGTGAACAATTTGTCTTCAGTATAATATAAGTATATAACTAATTAAGAAGTACTTACCTAAAGTAATATCTACTTACAACACAGAGAAGCTATTTTAATAAATGCAATTGGATAACAGTCATTTAGTAAAATTACATGTAATATAATTTTTTTAGTCTTTTAAATAAGGTCTACAACAAGGTCTATAACAGTCATTTAGCAAAAATACATGTAATATATTTTTTATACAAAGTCTTTTAAATAAGAAGGTCTACGAGTTTCTCTCTTAGGTCTAGAAGGTGTATGCCTAGTAGTGACATTGTTTTCGATGTCTGTTAATGCTGGAGAACAGATAGATTCAGTTGTACTATTTAAATTGGAAGATTCTTCTGTTATACAGGCTTCGTTGTTAGGGCTGGAATGTACAGAGTCATCAACATTTGTATTTATTTGTTCACTCAGTAAAGAATTTAATTCAATATTGTTATGTTGGCTAGTTAAATTATCATTTTTCTGTGTAAGATTTGTCTGAGATGGGGAGGGTATAGACAAAGGACGAATATGAGATAGGTCTCTTCTATATGAAGCATTATTAACATTTACTAAATAGGACCTGTCGGACAAAACGTCTGTGATAATACCTGGAGACCAGAATTTACTTATTGATGGTTGTAGTTGTACAGTAACAGGTTGACCTATTTCCAACGTTACTGCTTTCTTTGTTCTTTTGTCATAAGATTGTTTGATACCTTTACGTCTCCTTTCTATGTTCTCAGAAACATTTTCGATAATTTGAGGTTTAAGAAGATTTGGAAGTACTGGTAGAAAACCCCGTGTTCTTCGAGAGTATAGGCGTTGAACCGGACTCGACTCTAATTTATTGGGGGTGTTTCTAAGACAGAGTAAATTGAACCAAAAATCCTCACCACTATCTGCAGATTTTAACCAAAGTTTTTTTGCTATCTTTACTGTGGATTCTGCTTTTCCATTCCCTTGTGGATGATTGGGTGATGAAGTGACATGAGTAAAATTACATTTTTTGGAAAACTCATAAAATTCCTGATTAACAAAATTCGTACCTCCATCTGTGATAACAGTTTCTGGAATCCCATGTCTTGAGAAGTTCCTTTTGCAACAATCTATTACAGATTTAGCTGATAAGTCCTTCAGTGTATCAATTTCAAAAAAATCCGAATAGTGATCAACTGTAATTAAATATTTGATTTGTTTACCACTATGAGAGAAGAAGAATACATCCATAGAAACTATTTGAAAAGGATATTCTGGAATTTTTGTAGTTTGCATGGTAAATTTTTGTTGACTAGGAAGAAACTTATTGCAAGTAGAACAAGTTTTAATCATATCTTTAATATCCCTAGACATAGATGGCCAATATACTGCTTGTCTAGCTAGTTTTAAAGTATTCTCAGTACCAGAATGAGCTCTGTGTAACTTAGCAAGTAATTTTGTTCTTAATGTTTCAGGAATTAGAATTGATTGACCTTTTAATATAAGACCTTGATATGTAGTTAGGTCATTTTTTATGCTAAAATATTGGTGCAAAGCTTCTGGGATATTTTTTGAATAACTTGGCCATCCATGTGAAATAAAGTGTTTTAGTTTTTGATAATTTTGATCATTATTTGTTACTTGTTCTATTTCTTTTATGCAAGTATCAGATATTGGTAGATCTATAATGGGATTTATGTTTTCTATTATTTTGAAAATTTTCATTTCTTTGGATTTGTCTATGTCATTGTAATCCAAATAGAATCTTGACAAAGCATCAGCCATAATGTTATCTTTTCCTGATACAAATTGTAATTCTAAGCTATATCTTTGTAATGTTAGTAGCATAGACTGAAGTCGTTTTGGAGCATTCAGTAAAGGTTTTTTGAATATACTCAATAGTGGTTTGTGATCTGTTTTTATAATGGTTTGAGGATTGCCAATAATAAGTTGGTCAAACCTGGTACAGGCAAATACCACTGCGAGGAGTTCCTTTTCAATTTGAGCGTATTTCTTTTCCGTAGGAGTGAGGCACCGTGAAGCATATGCAACAGGTTGATCTTCCTGAAACACTGCAACACCCAGGGCTCCTTCACTGGAATCACATTCTATAGTTATTGGTTTATTTTTGTCATAGTATTTAAGTGTTTTTATATCACTAATTAGAGATTTAAGTCTGTCAAACTCTTTTTGGGCTTTATTGCTCCAGATCCAGTCTGTCTTGTCATGTGTGAGGAGTCTCAGCTCTGATGATTCTGAACTTAACTTTGGTATAAACCTACTCAAGTAAGTAATGACTCCCAGGAATCTTTGGAGTTCTTTTTTGTTATTTGGAATAGGTATGTTTTTTACAGCTTCTATTTTTGAAGGATCCGGTTGAAGCCCTTTGTTAGTAAACAGATGACCATAGTATTTTACAGAGGTTTGTAATAAATTGGTTTTGCTACTATTTAGTTTACAATTATATTTTATTAATCTTTGTAGGAGGCATTCTAGATTTATGTTGTGATTTTTTATTGCGAGTTCCATATTATCACCTATACCATAGACTAGCAGATCATCTACTAATGCTTCAACCCCTCTAAGACCCTGGATAATTTCACTCATTTTCATTTGGAAATAGTCAGGTGAAGAAGAGATACCAAATGGAAGCACTTTCCATCGATATTTTCTGAAGGGTGTCCAGAATGTGGTCAGTTTGCTACTTTCTTCAGACAGATTTAAGTGCCAGAATCCTTTTTTAACATCAAATGTGGAAAACACCTTAGCCTGGCCTAGTTCTGGCAAAATTTCATCTACTGTTGTGAACTGATAACGAGGTCTCAAAATGGCTCTATTTAATGGTATTGGATCCAAACAAATTCTGAATTTATTCTTCTTTTCAACAATTAATATATTGCTTACCCAGTTTGTATGATTTTCTTCCTTAGTCACTATGCCTTCCTCTTCTAATCTTTTTAATTCTTCTTGCAGCTTCGTTCGGAGTGCTACAGGAACCCGTCGAGCCTTCTGAATGACTGGAGTGACTGTAGGATTTATTTCGAAATTGACGTGACCTGAAAAACTTCCCCTACCTTCAAATACAGACTTATATTTATCTATTATGTCATGTGTTTCCTTTGCATAGATGCATGAGACTTCTTTGCAAAATTTTACAAGACCCATCTCAAGGCAAGTCTTACAGGAGAGCAGAGGGATGTGTGGAGTGTGTACAATTTGGAAAGTAACTTTGTATTTAGAGGTATGTCCTGCTACTTTCACTTTAAGAATAATGTCTATTTCTCCATCAATGATAATGTTGTGTCCACTGAAACTGAATAGGCTTTTCCTTGATGGTCTCATTTTATTCTTTACTGTTTCTTCTCCCAGCATCCTTTGAACATTCCCGAGTCCGATTAGTGATTCGTCTGCTGCAGTATCCAGTAAACATGTGGTTTCCTTCCAATTTTGTCCTTTTTTGAACAGAACTTTGCAATGTGCAAGATGTTTACTAGGATCTTCCACAATTTTTTTTATAAATGTTGCTTCCAAGTCCATATCAGCATCAGAATCTGTAGTTTCTTGCATGCTTTCATTTGCTGGGTGTTCTTTAATTTCTTTAACCTTTTTCTTACAGACTTTTTCACTATGATTGCGGCCCTTGCAGAATTGGCAGGTTTTTCCCCATGCTGGACACAGTTCTTTTTTGAATATGTGTGTATTTGCACAGAAGCGACATTTTCCTCTTTTTGATTCTTTTTTTGTTTTTATTTTCTTGATTTCAGCATTTGTACTTGTAACCGAAACTGTTTTTATTTGTGTATTAGTCGCCTCTGAAGCTCTGCACATGTTTATTGCCTCTTGAAGAGTTAAATTTTCTTTTTTTAACAGTTCTTTTTTTAGGTTCATGTCTTTTATGCCAAGGACTATTTTGTCCCTCAACATTTCGTCTGAGTACGTTTTGTAGTCACAGTCGTCTAAGAGTTGAGTTAAGGTGCTGTAAAAAATTTCGAAACATTCTTCTGTTTGAGTAATATTCCAGAATTTGTACCTGTTATAAATTATATTTTTCTTAGGGACCATTTTCGAGCACATTATTTGTAACACTTCTTTGCAAGTTTTAACGGTCGCTTGGTTGATGCCAAAGCCATATTTTCTAAGGGCTTCTTCTCCAATGGCGCCAAAAAGCACACCGATTTTTCTTTGTTCTTTGTCTCCGGTCCAGCTATCCATCTGAGTAGCTCTACAATAATTGTTCCATGACGCTTCGAAAATTTTGTATGCGTCTTCTGGGTCGATGCTTATGTTGATGGGGGCCGGCCATGGCACGTTGATATTGCCGTTCACGTTTTTTAAGCAGTTTATTTGCTCCTGCATTGATTGTAGGAGTTTTGTTTGTAGTTCCACGATCGTTGCAAGTGATTCAGTCATCTTTCAACCATCCGCTGCCACCATGTTTTAAAACTACTTAATTGTGGTGAAACCTTTTATTAACGGTGAATCGGTGATGCAAAAAATGTCCTTTTCGTGGCTCGTGCGCTGCGCGTCCATAGAGCTAGGCTTGCGGCACAGAGGGCCGGTGTAGCTTATTTTTGTACATATTTTAGGTAATGGCTACTAGTACATTGAGCCAATGCCAACATATATTATGCATGTATTATATATATAAACCTTCCTCTTGAATCACTCTATCTATTAAAAAAAACCGCATCAAAATCCGTTTGGTAGTTTTAAAGATTTATGCATACATAGAAACAGACAGACGCGGGAAGCGACTTTGCTTTATACTATTATGTAGTGATTTACAGAAAACGGCACGAATGGCGCTCGTCGCAATCGCGGTATCACTATATCGATGTGAAAAACCAAAATTGTCGTTGTTAAAGCACCGGGATTATTTCTTTAAAAATTGTAAGAATAACGAGATTTTTTTGATTTCTGTACTTAGTTAATAAAATGGGTTTTTAAAATAAACAACCATTTTTAACACTGCCCACACCGGCAGTATTAAAAATGGTTGTTTATTATTAAACGGACAAATTATCTAAAAGAGGATTCCAAATTATCTATTACCTACTTAAGTAGTCGTCTCTCAATTTTTTTTTATAAGATTCCCTGCTTTATTGTCAATGGCAATGATGCCTCTCTACTTGATCTAAAATCGACTTACCTAAACTGTAATAATACTAATTCAAAAGTTACTTTGTATAACATATTTCAGAATAAGGGGTAAACACAATTTTACCACCGTTTAAATTTTAAAGACAGATCTTGGCTAGGTTCGGTTCTTTCTAGGGTTTTTGTTCAACTACCAGTTTTCCACTCAACAGATTGCAGCACTGTGCACTTTTCTGGCGTTGTTAGCAGCACCCAAACTCGCATAGGACTCCTAGGTCCTCACGCCACCATCTCCATGTCCCAACGTGTTCACATACGACCCGCCCGGACCAGACCCTGTCTGTGTTCAGGCTGACGACTCCTGACTACCAGCCTTCTGACCACCGGTTGGTGGTCAGGAGTCGTCAACCTATCCACAGACACACTTCTACACTCACAGTGCCTCGATATCGTTTTGGATAATATCCATTTAGGCTTCTGGTAAGATTTATTTTTATGTCCACAAGAAAATTGAAAGATATATCGCTGAGATAATTATATCATATCAAACCAAACGACGAAAAAAACGAGGTAATGGAAGAGCTAAGGCGAAGTGGAAATGCCGGTGGTAAGCAACGATTCATAGTTAATAAGTGACGTATTTAGATACGATAAATACTTAAGTACTTACATTACAATAAAAAAAAACAATCTCTGAGTTAGGCTTTGACTTTAAAAATGGCTTTAACGTCCTCATATGTCAAAACCACAAATCTATAAGCCGTCATCTTAGTCGCCACCCCCTTTCCAGCCCCTTAGCTTATAGCCGTCCGCTATCATATTCAAAATAAAATTATCCTCTATAAAAACTTACTGATAGGCATCAAGATCATGACCCACAGCTTGTAAGGATCCCTGATCATCCGCACCATCCGGATGTAGACCAGCGCGCAGAAGGTTCTCCAACATGTGGGGTTGGTCTTCACCGTTTCTCCGAGAGCGTCTACTGATATCGGCACCTCGGGGGCAACCTGGACATAGGAGTCTGGGTTTAAAGCTGTTTAATTCTTTAGAATAGAGAGCAGTCTATATCTATACAGGGTGGCAGGGACGTCGACGCGTAACCACCACGGATTCAGTTCATTATTTTGAACCCAATTTTAAGTAGGAATAAAAAATTAGCACTTTTCTATGAAACAGCTGATTTTTTCTTGACAACCGACGAAAAATTTATACGCTAGATGGGGTGCCTTTTGAAGGTTTCCCCCCGAAAACTAAAAAAAAAGGTGGTCTTGAATTGTGTGCTGAATTCATGGTTTCAGTTTGCGCGTCTATGATGCCACGCTGTATTTACCTAGTATAAAAGATAACGCTTTTTGTGTCAGTCTGTGTGTTAGTTCTTCTACTACACCATGGATTTTGATGTTGTTTTCACCATAATTTGGAGAAAATCTTCCGGTAGGTTTATGTGTCATTTACCTTGGTTATAGCAAATAAATCTCGATGTTTTGACATGTTGCCACATTAGTAGGTCGATCCTATGCGAGCAAGAGGTGGGTCGCTAGTATGAATATAATACAATGACTGCTGGGCTAGAATCTCTACACGATAAAAATGAAGATGGAATACCATTGGGGCCAGAGGGCTTGTTCGAGGCGCGCGTGAAAAGAGTACCTGAAATGGTTTGGAGGTCATTGCCCAGCACTGGGTCAGCAACGGCTAGAGAAAAAATAAAAATAAATGTATTTAAAATAATAGATAAATAAATATAAATTCTGTAATATTGGAGATCCTACCTGTTCAAGCAAATGGAGCGCTTTAGTTGGTAATATTAATTTGAATATTGACTTTACCTTGACATGTTCAACGCCGTGGGTGGTGGAATGTAGCGCGTGCGATGCAGGTGGGGTCGGCAGGGATGTCGCTTTCTGGCCGTCCTTGTCGTTTAGTTCCTAGGAAAATAGCTGTTATTTAGAAGGCATAGTCAGTGTTTTATATGCTTGAGTACGAGGTTTTTGGCTTTTAGTTTTTGATGTGTATATTTTATGTTTTTTTTTTTGTAGTGTTCCTTTTGTTTGTGCAGAATAAACAATTGTTCTTTCTTGTCTTCATTTAAAAAACATCGCGCCTGTATTCTCTGTCTCCTATTAATAAACGTGGAGAAGTTATGCAACATTAAAAAAATCCAATTTCTGGTTTCTCTGCTGCTAGGGAGTTTGTTCCGCCACGTCTTCTCAGCGAAAGCACTAGGAAGTGGTGAAGGGCGGATGTTTTGGGGGACTATATTAGGTACCTAATTTTGACGCTCGAAAAGTGCTGATTCTCAGCCTAATTTTCATAAATGACTTTTGATTTTCTGGAGATGATAATACTGGATGTATCTTTACTTAACATTTGTTATTATGGGGTTAATATGTTATTATGTTTGAGTTCTATAATCACACTAATATTATAAAGGCGAAAGTTTGTGTGTGTGTGTGTTTTCATGTTTGTTACTTCTTCACGCTCAAACGGCAGGACCAAATTTAAAAAAATTTTGTATGGAGGTAGCTGACACCCTGGATTAACATATACGCTACTTTTTATCCCGATATTTGACACTTATTCGGGTGAAACCGAGGGGCGCAGCTAGTAATAATATAATATTGGCAAGCCTATTGCCAAAAAGGGACATAAATTCAGACAAGGGAAAGCTCCAATAAACACAGTTTGCTGAACCCGGAAGATAACTTTTAGCATTAGCAGTCAATCTTCTGAACTAGGCAGTAAAAAATAATTAACTTAAAGTATATGTAACGTACCTGGTAACTCAATGTCTTGCTTTGTAGCGACAGACTCCTGGACAGAGCTCGAGCCCTCACCAGCTTCACAGACGACACTCCTTCCACCGCCTCCGTCTCTTCAGCATTTTCACCTTCCAAACTGAGAAACACCTCCTCTAAGGTTGTCATTGACACACCGTAGCTTGTGATACCTGTGGGAGTCGAAAAGGGTCGTTGGTCTAATGATTTTTAGGATCACATTTTTTTAAGAGTTTTCGTACAACTGCAGTCCATATCAAAGTCATAGTCAAACCCTGATTGCTATCCATCAGCGTGAGCCAGTTGACAGGCTTCCGTCATCAGCCTACCTAGTCAAAAGGGTAGTATTTAATTAGATATCTACGATTTTGTTGTTTGCAATAGTTTGAATCTTACCCCTTAATAATAAACGTTGTATAGAGTCTGTATAATTACACAACGCTTTGTCTTCTTCATTCAAAAGTCAAATTACTGATGACTGAAAGAGAGAAATATATAATACGTTTATTAGTAAGGGGGCTCAGGAATAGATTTTTATGAAAATTGGCAAATAAATAGGTGCTCCACCTGATGGTTAGTGGTAATCGCAAGTATCTAATGGATAGGTACGTATTTATATGTGACGCATGTTTCCCCCCTACCTTTTATTATTTTTTGTGTTTGTTCTTTTTTTTGCGTCATGTTCACCGCGAATAAACGTTTTTTCTTTCTTCTTTCAAATCTTTATTTATTACCAAAGACAAGGGAGGTAGCTATACGCAGCTGAAAAAATGTCACGGCTGTATTCCCTGAAGAGTTAGGCCGGGGTTGTCTTTATAGTAAACCCATGTTTGAGTGCTGTATAATAGGGGCGAGCCTATATTGCCATCAACCGGGCACAAATTCAAACTCCAGCCTGATCCTGAGAAATTCCAGAAGGAAAAACCCAATGATACGAGTACTTTGCCTGACCCAGGAATCGTAATCAACAGTAGCGCTTGCGACCAATATACCAACGAGGCCTTACGAGGCAGTCGAAACAATGACGTAGGTACCAGTAATTATCCATTAACGGGAACAAAGCGTGATGCTGATGCTTGGCGACAAAAAATCGTATGGTGGTACTTAATTATACTTCCCCGGCAGATCTTAACAAAAGGCGGTATATTTCTCCATTTCTTTCTTCAACTCACCAAGTCTATTAGTCTTCTCCTTGACCTCTTGTTCTATCGCGTTGAAGAGCGGTGGGAACAGATGCACCGCGTAGTGTGGTAGGATGTAGGACAGTTCTCTGCCGTGTCGACGCGCCTTCTCCGCGCGGGGCACGTGGCCCCGGACCAAGCGGGTTATCTGGTGCTCACGACATGCTCCTGAATGGAGAGGATTCTTGATTAAAGGAAGAGGATGCTCAAGTCATCATTATCAGTCAATAATAGTCCACTGCTAGATATAGGCCTTTCCAATCGCAGCTCGATCCTCAACTTCTCTTTTCCAGGTACGACCAGCAACTCTGCGAAGATCGTCGTAAAAGGCGATCAGATCATCCAGTTTCTGTTAGAACCGAAGTAGTAGTACTACTAGTACTATAATTATAACGTTATATACAGGGTCAAATTATATTAGCTAGCGAAACTCCGCAGACGTGATGGGTATCGATTAAACATGATATTTATTATAAAGTATACATAAAATGCTAACCGTCCAATACCAAAGTTAGATGATATCCGATTCCGAATTTGTTTTTCAAGAACAGTGAAGTGCCAGCACAACGTACCTGCAAAACAATATTATAATAATATCATTTTAGTTATTATTCGTAACTCTTGAAATATTTCATTTCACAAGTGTGCTAATTCTGTTTCTATAGGTATAAGTCCAGAAAAATCTAAATCTAACTCACTCTGCCTTTACTGATGACAGCTTTCCTATCGCCCAGAATGTCTGCCTCATCCATGAAGTGTGTCGTCAGTAGCAACACCTTTCCGTGTCGAGCTCGCTGTAGAATCCGCCATGTTTGTCTGCGGGACACCGGGTCCACTCCTGCCGTTGGCTCGTCCAGGATTATAATCTAGAAGGAGATAATAATAAATGTCATTGATTTTATAAATATGGGCTAGCACTCATAGAGCACGCTGTTATATCCATTGATCGAGCTAAATGATACTCGTATTATGCGATTGCAGAGGACTTGAATATTGCTCTAAAACCGTCTTGAGGCAATCAAAATACTGCTGGTAAGGCCCAACTGGTGGTTAGGTAAGGAAGAACGTCTGTAGATGACTTTGAACACTGATCAACAACATTTATTACCTTAGGGTCCCCAATAAAGGCGATGGCAATGCTAAGTTTCCGCTTCTGTCCTCCCGACAGATGTTTGGCAAACACATTCGTTTGGTCAAGTAGGCCGACGTCCGAAAGAGCTTTGTGAATTTCTTCCGGCAGCCTTTTATGAGGAATACCCTGCAATGGAAAATTTTACCGTTATTAAAAGGCATTATAGCGAACAACTTCCAATTTGCCTAAACTTTACTAATTACATATTGTATGGCTGACTTTAAACCTGGTTGGACCTTGGCTTAGAGAGGAAGTGAAGGACTTGCTATCTTAATTGCTGGTATCAATTTCCGAAACAATAAAGAAAAAATAATAAAAGCCGTTACCACCGATAACGTTACCAATAGGTACATGAATTCACAGCCTATCAACTTGTATCCGCCATCTAATGATGGTGGATGCAATTTTTTTTTATTTGATTTCATTTTTAACCTCCGATGGAAACAGAGGGCTGTTATAGGTACCTACATAAAAAATTCTATAAAACCTAAAGCAACTAACCTTAACAGCAGCGAAGAACTGCAGATGCTCCTTAACAGACAGCAGGTCGAAGAGCACGTCTTGTTGAGGACACACGCCGATCATCTGCCGGATCTCGTGCATATCGTTGGGATCCCTGCATTGCATCGAGAACACGATGATTATGGACATTTTAATAGCTGAAAACTATAGAATAGTTTAGAGTCCCAAACTCACGATTCTACCACAGTCTACCCATATTAGCTGCTAACAATCGGTGAACGCAAGCGTTTTCGCAGAGCAATAGTGCCAGAGGAAGGATGGGACGGGAGCGGAGCAAATCTGCAGTACTTATACCATTTTGGGAAATAATTTTGTGATGTCATAATTTCCTTGCCACTATACAGGTTGAAATTGAATACATGCGACAAATCGAAATGGGAGATTGTACTCATCATTATGAAAAACTTTTACTATGGGAACAAACCTGTAATCGCAAAAAAAAAAACAGCTGTTCCCTACATTTTGACGAGTTATGCGAACATAAATGTAGGAAACAACTGATTTTGTTTTCGCGATTTCTGATTTGGTCTCATAGTGCCATAGTGTGGTTTGGCCCGTGGCTAAATAATAACAGCCGCACAGGTCGATCGATCAGGTTAAGCTACGCTTGCCGCGGTTGGTCTGTGGATGGGTGACCATCTTTACATATCGAGACCCCTCCGTGCCTCGGAAAGCACGTTAAGCCGTTGGTCCCGGCTGCCATTCGTGGATCTTTGACAGTCGTTACGGGTAGTCAGAAGCCCGAAAGCCTGACAACCAGTCTTACCAAGGGGTATCGTATTACCCAGTAACTGGGTTGTGGAGGTCAGATAGGCAGTCGCTCCATGTAAAATACTGGTATTCAGCTGCATCCGGTTAGACTGAAAGCCGACCCCAACATAGTTGGGAAAAGGCTAGGCAGATGAGATGATGAATGATGAGTACAATCTCCCATTTCGATTTGTCGCATGTTTTCAATTTCACCCTGTATATAGTGACTTAGTGTAAAATTGTGTAGTTATAGTGTGACTTTGCCATCACGATTTTCGGACACCTGATAATAATTGTTGTGTGTATGAAACAGTGACTTACCTAACATCAAGTCCATAAACATAGGCAGTTCCATTAGTGGGAGCCGTCAGTCCCGTCAGGATGTTGAAGAGCGTGGACTTGCCAGCGCCATTGTGGCCCAGCACGGCAGTAATCTGGCCTTCGTAGATGCTCAGGTCGATGTTGTCAATGGCCTTGATTTCAGGCTTGCGACAGTGCCGGAAACTTTTTTGTAGACCCACGATTCTGATTGCTTCCTTGTCTTGAAGCTCCCTGCAGAAAAAGTTATTAGTTTATTTTAGAGTGTTGTGACCATTCAATTAAAACATTTATTTTGGAATTTTATGGGGATGTTTGCGACTATCAATTGGTTTCATCAAGTCCCGTTGGAAATATGTGTATAAATGGTGTGTTAAGGTTTATACCATTGATGGAGAAGAATTTTGGTCAATTCACCTACTGGACAGATCGCATTGATAGATGATAGACTAGAATGCACATCGACTACGGAAATAATCGTTAAACCATTCGATCCATTTGTCATCCGAATGTCATCAGGATTCTTGCAATAGTTTTAATCGAAAATGGACTTTGTCAATCTATTAAAAATAGAAGAAGAAATCTCCCAAACTATTCTCGAAGCCCCATTCGATGATACGAGTAGTAAATTAAATGTATCTAATCATAGAAGAAGCAATACAAGTCATTTAATGGCGCTTTGGCATTTAGCTCTAATGCTATGGGCAATGGCGCTTCAACAATTTGGCACTCAGCCCAATCGTCAGCATCTACAGCTACATATGCCATGTAATTGATTGTAAATATGGCGACGATGTTTTTGTTTTGTTTTGATTTAGACTCGTAAGGAGCATGCTTTGTCTTGTCGTCTTTAGAAGTAAATAATATAACATCACGCATGCATTCACCGAAGGTGTAAGCATCGGTGTATGTAGCTACATATACATTTTGCCAGTTATGTTCCAGTTCCGTGTAAAAGCGCCTTTACACTAACATTTCCACTCCAGGCTGTTATTTAGGTTTCTCTTAACAGAATATGAGTAGTGTTGGTCCAGTGGTGACGGTCGTGACTTACGAGTTGTAGGTCAGTTTGAACAAAGCCAAGCGCTTTATTTTGTGTAAATTATATCATCACCACAGCACTACTGCTCTCAAAACGGTGAAGGAAAATATCGTGAGGAAACTGGCATGTCCTAGAATAGAACCAAAAATTCGAAGACATGTGACATCTACCAACCCATACCGGGCCGCGCGGTGGATTACGGCCCACTCCCTCTCACAGAGAGGAGGCCTGTGTTCCAGCAGTGGGAACAATAGAGGCTGATTATGTTACAGAATATCTGATTAACTGTATGCGACGGAACCTAGCAGGCCACGCTTGTTTTCAAATCTTGGTGGCTTTGCATTTTTGTTTCATGGTTGAATAACTTGATCTTTAGGTTAATCGTAATTATTAATATTGGCGTGTGTTTCTTTGTTTTATAATATTAATTACTTTGCATAATATTGTATTTAATCAAGTTTTATGTGCTGCTCTGGGATGTTCGTTGCAACACTTCTTCCCAGCATTTATTACGACGTACTACATAGTGGTGAAGGGTGGAAATTTAGGGGGACTGTTTTATGTAATTTTGACGTTCAAAATGTGTTGATGCTTAGCCTAACTTGAATAAATGACTTTTGATTTATTAATTAGGATTTGCTTCTACATACCTGGGCACTGGTTCGATATCCTTGTTATGAGATGCCGCCTCGCCGTTAGAATGGAAGTGAACTGCGGACACCCTGCCTCGTCTGCTGCCGATCCAGAAGGATGGTAGTAAGCAGAACCATGGCTTCTGCTTGATTCCGTACTCACCTGGAAAGATGTTGATTAAGGTTAGTATCGTTTTTGGACTACCACGATACTAACGAGTCCTTGATTTGAAAAAATTATCATTATCTTCCGCTCTTCTCCCAATTGGTTGGGTGTCGGCGCAGCATGCTTTTTATTCCATAATGTGTCTCAATTAACCGTCATCTCAGTAGTCACTTCCTTACTAATCATAACATCACACAAAACAGCATAGCATAATCAGCCTTTAGTGTTCCCACTGCTGGGACACAGGCCTCCTCTCTGTGAGAGGGAGTGGGTTGTAATGTACCACGCGGGCCCAGTGCGGGTTGGTAGATGTCTTCGAATTTTTGGTTCTAGGATATGCCAGTTTCCTTACGATGTTTTCCTTCACCGTTTACAGGATATCAATAGAAATTGTGACATGAAAGAGAGATTAAATAAAATTATACTTCTTTGAGTCATTTTTTTATGAGGAGCTGCAAAGAGAGCTCTAGGAGTATAGGCTAAGATAAGATAACTGTTTGGGAAGACTTGAAATGCATTTGAGCCTTCAAAAAATACTTCATAATACGGAATATACTGTTTTGTAACTGCTAACCATAATTCAACTGTAAACTCTGTTGAAGTATGGTCAGAAGTTGCAAAATAAAATAAATATAATCTAGACAATATCCTGACTTACTAGGTATTACAGCATCCAGCCAATACGCGGCCAGGCCGTACAGCACCGTGTCAATGGCCATCATGATGAGGCTGCCTCCGAAGGGAACTCCTGGACCACTCCACAGATTGTCCCACGTCACTCCGACGCCTGCCATGTCCAGCACTAAAGCCTGTGGAGAGGACATCACAGTTTTATAGTTGTAATTAGGTCTTCATCGTCCTGCCATTATGGTTATCAATTTGGGGTCGACATAACATAGTAGGTACATTCTTCCACACATCCATATTCCCTGACTAAGTATTGAGATAATCCAAAAACATATTCATTTTTGTGGTTTATGCTAATTTGATTTTTTCATGGGGCTTGTCACATAGGCTACTCTTAATATCGGGCCTCATTTATCCACACAGAATGCTACTACGAAAAGTTCTATTGTAGCCTCGTCTAAAGAGTTTTACGAATGTCTTTTAAATATATTTTCTACAGAGGAAACTTTACCTTATCCATTGCGAGTGCGTAACAGCTGGAACTGATGAGTGAGACAAACCAGAAAGCGAGCGAGTCTGCGTTGGAGACAAAGACTTGGATGAAATACAGTCCACTCATCAGATTCACCGCGAAGCTGCCCAGGATGCCAGCAGTCTGATGGTAAAGAAGTATTTTACAAGACATAAATAAACTGCTAATAACGCCAGGAGTAACTAATGATTCTCTAACAAAACTTAGGCACCATTTACGGAACCCATGACAAGGATTTTTTCTTGCCGGCTCTTCTCCATAGGGAACGACCAATTGGAACCGTGCACCTAGCTAAAGTTCATGTAGGTATTTTATAATGGCAAAGTGAAGTCGGTTAAAAAGGTCCTTACCCTGGCTCGATCAAAGAACGGAGTAAGCATGAACGCGAAGGTGATTATCGTGAAACCAAACAACAGCATCAGCAGAAATATAAGGATGTAAGATGAATGCTGGAACACCTGAAACAATATAAATATAATGTTAATATAATGTATGCTTCAATTAAAATATGTTATTCTTTTATTTCGATTTTATTTAAACGCGAGCTGACACGACCATTGTAAATTAAACTTACCGTCATTTGTTCTGTGAAGCAAATTAAAAAGCACTTGCTGGAAAATGACAGCATGTTTTTTCTGGCCAGCATTATTTATCAACTTGGCATATCGTACATATATGTTAGGTAACGAAACTCTTTTGTTTAACCGAATTTAGATCATTAGGGCACGATCATTTTGAAACTATGAATAAATTTTATTTTACCTTTAGAGTAAAAAGTAGAACTGTACTGACGATGGACAATATTGTAACGAAGACAGCGTATATTAGGAACCAGGAACCCCTGAAAAGAAATTTATTTAATAACGTACAGAAACTACGAAATAGATATTAAGTCCAAAGTCTTCATAATTCTAATAAATCATAATTGCTTTTGGCTACGGTATTACTTCTTTCTAATTTCAAAACTTATAAAAAGCTAAACATTCTATTTCTCACCACAGTGTTTTAACTAAGTACTTACCTACATTTTAAAGTTATCAAGAACAATACATAAGTTTTAATTATTATACTGTGGCAGACTGGTGAAGAAGTTAGGCGTAAGGTCTATATTTCAGGACACCTGAGGGGCAATTCTCGTAATTTTAAGAACGTTCACAGTCTAATCTCAATCTGTCAAAAAATACCTCTAATTTTCCTACATTTTAACAAGTTTTTGACTTATGTTTGTCGCTGAAATTTCGAGAATTGGCTTTCAGGTCTCCACTCCAGTGTAGTGGGGACCTGGTGTCCTGGTTTTCTGGTAACGTTTTAAACATTAGAAGTCTCAAAAAAGCCTGCACTAACCAGTACACCGATTCCTTCAGTCCCATAATCCTCATGCCTTCCCTGATCTTCTTCTCCTTCTCCCCCACGACGAACATCAGCAGGTAGGTGATGAACTGCGACAGCGTCATCACCATGTACATGGGCATGATGACCCTGAAGATGACCAGCCAGTCACCGGTGTGCTGGCGTTTCGGGAACTGACGGAGGTCTATTCGGGGAGGCGGGATTGCTGCGTCTGTGTCAAACTGTGGAAAATATTTTTTTAAATAAAAATTTTTGACTGGCTGTGGGAAGTGATGATACTTGATAGATGATGATGTGTTCGAGATAATTTTAGAACAATAACTAGGAACATCGAAATAGATAAGTAAAAGTGCGTGGTCGGTTCCAACCCACAGCCTCATCCCAAAAAGAAAAGATTCCGATGTACAGATGCCAACACATCAAGCTACTACAATCTGTCAAATTTCTTTGATAGATTTTCAACTTTATCGCTAAAGAATAAGGTTCAAAGTTGATTGGGAAAATTTGACAGTTTCGGGTATATAGGTTGATGTGCTGGCGTCTGTACAAAAAGAAAAGATTCACAAAAATAACATTATACTTAGGTACCTATATATTTTTTATTGTTCGATTGCACTTATGTTTAAGTCCCATGTAATAGGGCGAGACTAATTCCACCAACCGGACACAATTTCAGACTCCGGGCTGCTACTGAGAAATTCCAGATAGAAAATCCTCATTATTTGGCCGACCTGGGACTCTAACCCAGGAACTCATGCAGCGCTTGCGACCACTAGACCAATTGGCAGTATACTTATATCATATTACCTAGTTTATATCAAAAACCATAAATTACAAGAAATGAGAAACTTTTCATCTCAAGGACGTCATTTTGTCTAAAACCCGATCGTAAGTACCTATTGAATCATTTATTTGTTTGAATATGGATTACACATAGGTACCTACACAACAAAAATTATTTAAACCACATCCTACCTTAACAGGTGTTTAAATATCTATAAATACAGTTCAATTAAAATATTTCTCACATTAATCATTGATTTTTCTGTTACAAATATTAAAATTATAGCTTTATTTATAGAAATTTATTATTACTTAATTACCTACTTGCTTTTGGATGACTAAAGCATGAGGCCTTGCATCAGTATACCTTAATCTTAATATAATCGATGAGCGTCTGCAAAGCCAGGAACCCAGAGTAGTAATACTGCAGCACAGGACACGTGTCTTCTCCATGCATCTCCGACAGCGGTATGAGCTGGCCCCCTCTCGACCAGTCAGATGACCAGTCTTTGGAGGCAGTTCTCTCACGACATTTGGCTGGAGAGGTCGTGAGGGTTCGGGTGGACGGTGTGCCTATGTGCGATGGGTTGGTTCGGATGGTGTATCTGAGAAAAAGGCATAGTGTCATCTTTGGATCAGCTACACGAAAAGGTCGCTGGATGTTCAACGCGACCAATACATTAATGTTTTTAGGATTCTGTTGCGACTGCCTCGTTATTGCTGTGCCTCAGAAATATTCGCGATAGCTCATACCGTGGAATTTCATGCCATAGTCCGCAAAAAATGGCCTCACTCCGGAGCAGAATAAGCAGCAGGCACAATAGTATCCTGAAGGCTGTGGTAGCAAACACTTCCTCCGCCATAATGGGTAATGAGATAATTTGGTTCTGTACGCATTAAGTATAATGCACCCAAGGACAACCCTCGGTTGGTATAGCAAGATATGGAATCAAAGCATTATACAAGGTGTAAAAGAGTAAGCGTGATTTTCAGCAACTTTGTTACACATTGTATAATAATAACAACTTAATGTGTACTTTTTCTTTTTATAAATTTACAAAAATCCTAGGACAACATCTGTTTATAGGTATTCTGCGTTACTAGCTAGTTTAAAATACTGTAAATTGTAATCTGTGGAGTCCTAGTAGGTAGCATAATTGTCTTAATATTTACGATATTATTGTTATTATGTCTATATCTTATTGTGCTACTGTTTGTTTTTCCTTAAATAAATAAAAAATAAAAATAAATAAAAATATATTGGAATATGCTTTTGAATGGCTTAAGTGGACTGTTTATCTAGAACGATGAAAAGACTATGGCCCCCGTCTGATTAATGTTTTGTTATATTTATATTAGTGTTAGTAGTCTACCGGATGACTCTTTCGTTGTAGTTGAACTCAAAAACTGTGATGACCACGTTTCACCAGCTAAGAGAAAACATTATCCTCTATTTGGTTTTCAATGTATTCAAGTCAAAATATGACGGGTGATGTGTTTACTATAAACATTATGTTGGTATTATTACGTCTAAACTCATCGTCACCTACATTACCTGAGTCATCAACACACAGCAAGCAGATTTCTTGGCATAAGTTACCTATATTGTTCATTCCAGCGCTAATGGTTTTCATGTCCAACCTACGCTTTGTCTATGTCAACGTTAAGACCTAAAGACACGAACGCCATTTTTATTTATAGACTAACTTCTGCCCGCGACTTCGTTTCCGTGGAAGTCGTAAGTCACGATAAGAGCCACATTTCCCGTCCACGCGTTTTCACTTTGCGTTCTTTTTCACTTTTTTTTTGCTAGCTTTATTTCAAGTTTTTTTTCTTTTAGCTCGTGGCGTATGTTAACAAACTCTTCAGCTTTATTATTAGTATAGATAAAACATAGATACTCGTATATATCGATAGAGTAATTACTGGTATAAAATCTTCATAAGCAGATCTGATAATACAAATACGCAATTTCAACACTGCGCCATTTTCCCACGTAACATTCAATTAACTTTTTGTGTAGTTGGGTGATTGTCATCTGTTCCTTATTGTTGAAAGTAATCAATGCATACAGTGCATCTTTTATAAATTGAACGATTGTTGATTAGAGCTATGAATGGCGTAGTAATTTGGAGTAGTTACTTGCTTTATTCGTCATAGGAATTGTATCAAATGCAATTTCTACTTCGAAATCAAAAGTTCAGATGTTGGGTTCAATCCAGGATAACTTTTCCCTTTATTGGATCCTGAAACTGTATTATCATCATTCTCTTGCCCTGATCCATTGGGATAAATACATTTAAAAAAAAATATTATTTGGGAACTATTTTGAGGTACCTAATACGTAAATACATCCTAATATGCATGTGTGGCTGTTCCACACCCTGGGTACTTTAGCCAACCAGTGTCTGCGCACACATTCGTGAACTAAGTATACCTAAAGCAGTCTACACATCAAACCAGCTGACCCGCCCAAATGTTCCCTTACCTAAGGGCTTCAGTATTAGATGTAGGATCAGTATGAAAGATGACGGCGATGGGGAAGTTCTTCGCGTCGTTGTGGTACGCGTCGTTCAGCTCCGAGTTGTTGTTGTACTTGATCCAGCGGATTGGGTGCTGATGAGACTCCGCTAGCAACGAGTTTATCTCCTCCAGGAAACCCTGCAAGGGAATAGAAATGTAGAAGATTAACTAAATAACGTTTTATACACGTTGATCAGTAGTAATGTTTGTAGTAATACTCATCGTTGGATTTACGCCAAAACAGAATTGAAAGCAAAGATGCAATGGGTAGTCTAGTCACGATGCATGGCAATGTCTAGATTAGACGAGATGCTATAAATGACAGTCTTTTGGGAAAAATCGAATTATAAATTATGATAAAATATTGCTCAAATACCTATTTAAGGATTGAAGTAAGTACTAAATAAAATATAAACATTCCAAGAATACACTTTCATACCATAGTCCCGTTGGCGTTGAGCCAGTCAGCAACAACAGCAACGGAATGGTTCTCCGGGAAGGCATCGTGGTGAATCCTCAGCAGCCGACCTGGTTTCCGCACCTCCGGGAAGTTGGGGTTCGGCACCAGCATCTTCAAGAAGATCAGCACCCCCAGAGAGTACAGCGGGACTAGCACCTCCTGGTTATAGAAAATGAAGTAGGAGTTAGAAGTGTCTTGTCTGTAGATACTTAACTGCATTTCGATTGTTTACTCAGATTTTCACAAAAAACACTTTCGATTTAGAATCCATAGGCTTTCAATCTGTCCAACATAAATATTAGATTTAAATAACAAGGATAAGAATCAAATTGAATATAGTGAATATGAAATTGAAAGGTAAAAAGGTCGCTGAAAGGGGTACAAGAACAGGGGGCCTAAAAAGGCCACTTTTTCAGAATCATAAAACAATTCATATCACGTATTTCATCTGTATGACAGTTTTGTATGGAGATTCGTAAAATGCTATAGGTACACCTCTGCCTAAGCCTTCAGGGATATAAACTGTCAAACAGATGAATTGCGTGATATGAATTGTCTTATGATTCTGCCAAAGTGGCCTTTTTAGGCCCCCTGATCGACGATTATAATATTGTAGCGCGTAGGCATGTCTCAACCTCTGTTCACATCGTCAGTCGTTCAGTAAACCTTCAACCGAGAACACGCTCTTTCATTTGCCAAACCTTCTAATTACTTACACACATCTAATAAATACCTTACCGGAAAAATATTATAAGGTGCCGTACCTAACTTCAGTAATGTCCAAATGATTCTGCGAAACATGGACTTGAATAAAAAAGAAGGCAGCTGAATCCAAAATCAAAATAAGCCACAGCTCACACATAAAAGGAATTATAGAATAGGTACGTACGGCGAGAGTCTTCCTGGTATCCCGTTTCTTGAGGAGGAGGTTTCTGACGACGGTGGCCCATAGCTGCGGCCAGAACTTGGCCGGGCGGCGAGTCCCCATCGCGCCCCGCAGCCGGCTACCTATCGCCACGCAGTTCTGGTCGCTCACCTCCTTCTCTCCGCATTTCCTGTAGGAAAAGAAACATGGTTACAAATCGTTGTGAAGAGGTAAAAGGTTATAAAGGAGAATAGCTCTTGCCTCCTCATTGGTCTTATTACCAAACTCGAGTGCGATTACGAACACTAAGATATATGGACCTTAAAATTAAGGGGTTTATTCATAAATGTTGCTTAGACGTTTAAATGTTAAAAATGTATGGTTAAACAGTCGCTAATCATTACTTAACTTTAAGTAGGTACGGTACCTAACGTTTATAAATAAAGGGGTAAATTGTACTATCAGCATTTTTGGTCAGGTTTGAACAATTCATGAACTGTAATCTAAAAACCAAAATTTACGTATCTACATATCTCACGTCTTTACCATTGCCAACACTTCTGAGCATCACAGTCGTGAACGACAAGCTACGATGTTTTATGTTTTGAGCAACATATAAGACCGAAAATGATACCAATTATCAGTGGAATGTAATATAATATTAATAATATCCCAATGTAATGTGGCCAATCTCAACGGAGATTATAGCCAGTTACGTAGGAGATATTATTGGGCTCTTGCCCTCTTGTGGGCGCAGACGCAGGTGCACTCTCTGTTCCTTTACTTTACTCTCATATCATAGTCCGCTGGTAGTAAGCTCAATATTATGTATAAGTAGAGATATGTAAATCAATCATGACATCAAAAGCTTTGATGAAATAAAACTAGTAGACGCGCGAAATCTTAATTGAAATCAGAATTGTAATGCGCCGCTGAGCTGGCTTATCACACTGTCCACAAGAGCTGTAGTAATTAAAAGCAAATATTGTTTTATGAAGATAAACTGCTGCTCCTGAACTGCCGAGTTTGTTCGTTTCAGTGTGGCTACAATGGTAAATAGCTGATGTTGATCATTTTAATTAGTGTATATAAATAAATACATAAAGACTTTGAAAATTTTGTTAACGGTCATAAAATTGGTATCATTATCAAAGTAGAAGATGCTGCCTCACTGCCTGATATTTCGAATTACATATTAGAGTAATAGCTTTTACTTTAATAAGTAATTCGAAATATCAAGCAGTGAGGCAGCCCACCTGATAGAAAGTGGTCACCGACGCTCTTAGCCAAGATATGCATACTTGCATAGGCATCGTAGATCCGTTGCCATTCCAGAGACAAAGCTTCTTATGAACTATCGAAATCAAAATTAAGCTATAATAACCATGTCTTGACTTTTAATCACAATATTTCAATAGTTTCACTCTAGTTTCCCTTCTCATAGAGAGGAGGCCTGTGTGCCAGCAGTGGGTACGTTATTTTTTGATTATGCAATAGTTTCATAGCTGTTGGTTATATCTAGTAATATGTAATTAGGTCTGTTCAGAGATGGCAGCGGGATTGTCCGAAAGGGTTACCGCTGCCCCGGAACATAAAGGGCTAAGGAAGGAACACGGATGGGTTTTAGTCAGTAAGAGTCTGACACTCCCTTCCGCTTCACCCAGAGCGGGAGGGGTCATTTGATGATTGCCCATCCTTAAAAAAAAAAAAAAAAGGTCTGTTCACAGATATAATTCAACAACTTCTATTTCTCCGAATACAAGTAGTTCAAAGACATGACCGAATGATTAAAGTCCACTTACTACCAACTACTTAGATAGACGAAAAAAAATAAGCGTCACTGTCAGAATCAGATAGATGGTCTGTGGGGGTAACGACCAAACACATGACAAAAAATCTACAAATAATTGGCAGCATTTTTAGAATGGTTTTGATGCCAAAAGGTGTGTTTTAAAAGCAACGCCTCGTAGATGTGTCGTCATTGCGAGAACAGCTGTTCGTCTATTTCAAGTTACAATTTAATGACACGTTTGCTGACGTAGACAGACCGACAAACGGACTGACACAGAGTAACGACTAGCTATATCTACGAGTACTATAATATTATAATGTTTAACAAAAGTGCGCTTTTGTTTGTTTAGTGGAGCGTTGTAATGAAGACTTCATGAAACAATTTCTATCTATGATCTAAACGACCTGTCAACAAGTCATCAGCTATACATGTTATAACCCAGCTACCCAGCAACCCAGCTAGGCAGACGCTTTACTTTGTATAAATATTTTCATCACTACTGCTTTCAAAACCGGTGAAGGAAAACATCGTGATGAAACCATGAGGCATGTCCTAGAACCAAAAATTCGAAGACATGTGTTATCTACCAACCCGCACTGGGCACGCGTGGTGGATTATGGCCCACTCCCTCTATAAGAGAGAAGGCCTGAGTCCCAGCAGTGGGAACATTATAGACCGATTATGAGTAGGTATGCTTATGAAAAGTATTTGTATAAACCTACTCACAAAAAATTTGTTACAGACACCAGCTCGTCTTACTATTACCATAAATCTACATACAGAAATAAACGTCATCATCATTAATTTAACTATATATTTGAAACTCTGCATATAGAAAATAAGGCTCTAATGTAAATGGTAAAACCCCGTTTAATGGACCTGTAACCCTAGCTTAGGTTCGTGCGCAAGTTTACTGAACACGAATTTGAATTTACGACTTCTGCTGTCCTAAGCTAGATTCCCCCGTTTAGCTAGTAGTTATAGCTTGCGTGCCGACGCATAGATGAACATTTTTCAATCTCTTTCAGTATTCATAAATTTAATAAATATAGTGCTAGAAAATACAGCTTGTATTTTATTTAAAATCTTTATACGTTATGGCTTAGGTTTCCCCTTCCCGAGGCTAAGCGACACAAGCGCGAGCGCGAGCGAGGCGAGTGGGTAGAGGTACATACCGCGCGGGTTTCGCTCAGGTATTTAGTATCAAGTTCCTCGGCTAGAGCGACCTGAGCGGTATTCGCTGCCGCTGTGGGTAGAAAGAAGTGCACACCGGGCGGGTTTCGCTCAGGTAAGTTCCGCAGTTAGAGCGGAATAGTTGATGCCATGGTACCGCATAGGTACTCGTATTGTTTCGCGTGTTGGGCGAAACAATAACTAAACAAAAACTTCTTTACCTTCCTAAGTGAAACTCGAACTCGGTATTCAACCCATAAGGATTGCGAAATCCGCTTTGGTGTGAACAGACCGCGTAGTACCCACTCGGTTTTCTCTACCGCAGACCGTAGCGAATACCGCTTAGGTTTGAATTGGCCTTAAAGCAGTTTGCTTAATTGCTTTATTGTGTTTATAGTTAATTCGTTTTATTACGCTGCTTCATACCTACATTATTCACGCTAAGAGACGGGGAAAATTGTGAAGGAAAATTATTTAATCCCTCCGGACTTTGAATCCTTTTAAGCTCCAGCGTCTTCATGTCTTACTTACTTATCTTATTGTGTTGCTTTTATGGCTGCGAAGGTTTGGATGTTCATCAATATCTCTGCATTTTTTGTGCGATTTTTTTGTAAAGTTACTAGCGTAGAATAAATACGCATGATTAGAACCAGTTTTTTTGACTTTGAAAAGCTGATGATACTGTTAATTATGTTTGGATTTGTTATATTTGTTAAATTGACTCTTTTCTACATGCACTAGCTTCTGCCCGCAACTTCGTCCCACCGCGTCGCATCGCATCACCCGCACGCGCCATTACTTTTTACTTTTACTTTGCCATTACTCTTTCTGACTATTTTTATTTTTGCTCGGAGTTGGTCCCATAGTGAAAGTTTTTCATAATTATGGGTAGAACACACTGTAAAAATTTGGATGGTGATTAAAAATTCTCCCTGTATAGCCTTCTTCATGAATTGGGCTATTCAATGCAAAAAGATTTTTTCTAATGCGACCAGTAGTTCAGAGATAGGTACATTGCTCTCGTTCCCCAGGTATGCCTCACAGGATAGTCTTGGATTTTCACCAGAACCCTTCGAAATGGAACTCAGCAGTAGGTACACTGACTTCCATTTCGAAGGGTGCGTTTCACCAAAATTGTATCATGGTAGTATAAAAACTATCATTATTAGAAAAAATTAACAAATTATTTTTATTAGTAGGTAAACCTACTAATAAAAATAATTTGTTAATTTTTTCCATGTTCAAATTTCACCGGAAATGGCAGGTCGATGTCAGGGTAGGGCCGAGCCCGCGAAACCGAGGGGTGCGCGCGGCGGCGCCCGGAAGTCGCTGCATATTGTATTGCAAGGGGTTCTTGTGGGCTGCTTTTGAAACTGTTGCCATGCAGTACCCCCTTGGATATATTATATTGATTAGTTAATGTGTTCTGATTAGTCAGAAATTTCTGGCACACGTATTGGCGAGTTCACACGATACTTTTGTAATGCTTCGTGTTTTAATAGCAGCACCTATTTGCTTTCATTAGACATTGTTTTTTGTTTATAAGTACTGGATGATAATTTTTAACGTCTCAAAGTTTTTACAGGGTAAAAAAATCAGCAGTTTCATACATTTTGGTCAAGTAGGTTCTTATTGAAGTTTTGTATTAAACAGCCGATTTTTTTTCGTGATTTCAGTGTTGGTCCCATAGTGAAAGTTGTTCATATTCATGGGTAGAAAACCCTGTAAAAATTTCGAGATGGTAAAAAAATCATCCAGTATATCAACGAATGCTTCTACTCAATATTGTAGTACTTATAATAGTTACCTATGTTCCCAGAGTAATTCCCAACCAAAAACCAACCTTACTAACTGGCTAATGTATCTGTCGCAGATGGATTGCAGAAACCGCTGTTTTACAAAACCGCTAGTTGTTTTACAAAACAGCTCCGTTATACAAAACAATTGAACAACGTTCAGCTGGATTGTCATTGCGCTACGTTTTAAAAAAAACTGCTGAATGGCCTATCTGCAGTCACAATGAGCGTTTTTCATAAAATTCTGGTAACTTTTAATTAATATTGTCCTTAAAATCACTGTTTTCACTTGAGTTAAGGTAATTTTTAAAAGCTTTTATTTAACTTGACTTGTATATGTATGTGAAGGTGGACTCTTGCAACTCAATTTTGAAGCAGATATCTTCAACCGATTGAACTGAAATTTTGTATACACGTTTAGTTTGGATGACAATACATGGTTAGCTATGTGACGTCATTCTAAATCCAACATGGCGGAACACCCAAGATGGCGGACTAGTTATTTTTAATGCACTCCTACAATATGGGTATCAAATGAAAGGAATTGCTGAGAGTAACTCGAAAAATAAAGCGACATCATTCTAAATCCAACATGGCGGAACACCCAAGAAGGCGGACTAGTTATTTTTAATGCACTCCTACAATATCGGTATCAAATGAAAGGGCTTGCTGAGAATAACTCGAAAAATAAAGTGACGTCACTCTAAATCCAAAGTGGCGGACTTCTAAAGATGGCGGACTAGTTATTTTTAATGTACTCCTACAATATGGAAGAAAAATGAAAATGAAAGGGGCTCTAAATCTAAATCCAATATGGCGGACTTCTCTCCAATCCGTCTGAAATTTTGGTTTACTGGGGTTTTTGGAGTCCTCGATTATGACATTGATATCGAATCGTTCGAGTCTGTAGCATCGGTTGGTTAACTTTGACTTGTGCAATTTGGCGAGATAGGCGTCAACGGCATTGGTTTGCAACCTGTCTACGAGAAGGATAACTCATCTGCCTAGCCTTTTCCCAACTATGTTGGGGTCGGCTTCCAGTCTAACCGGATGCAGCTGAATACCAGTATTTTACATAGAGCGACTGCCTATCTGACCTCCACAACCTAGTTACTGGGTAATACGATACCCCTTGGTAAGACTGGTTGTCAGGCTTTCGGGCTTCTGACTACCCGTAACGACTGTCAAAGATCCACGAATGGCAGCCGGGACCAACGGCTAAACGTGCTTTCCGAGGCACGGAGGGGTCTCGATATGTAAAGATGGTCACCCATCCACAGACCAACCGCGGCAAGCGTAGCTTAACCTGATCGATCGACCTGTGCGTTGTTGGTGTTTTTTATTTAGCCACCGGCCCTCAAGCTTTTATATCATATAAATTGTGTAATGACGTTATAAGTTGATAGTAAAATTTTTAAAGGAAAGTTTATTTTATTATTTTTAGCGCATTTAAATAAAAGCTTGTTTTAAAAAAGTTTTTTACTTTTAATTTATTACTCGTAATAAGTAGATACTCGTTTTATTTATACCTGTTTCGGACGCCATTATTGTTGTTACGACACAGAGCCATGAGCGACAAATAGAACTAAAATCTACAATTTCACGCTGTTTTACAAAACCGCTAATCGTTGACCCGCTGCATTGATAAAAGTTTAGGTATGCAATTCCGCGTGTTCAAATTCAGTAGGTAATTATGGAAAACCGCTGACATATTGTCGTCCCCACATTTTATAGGACGGCATTTTATGAACCAGGAAACACGCGTCATATAAGTATTTCTACAGTTTATAGAGCATGTCATATACCGGGCACATGCCTCACCCAGTAATGATAAAAGCTTATTTACGTTCTAATTAGTGACGAACCAAATGAGTTTGACCGATATCCAGTGGAATCAAAGCTCCCTTCATTTCAGTGACTTATACGACGCACCCTGCCTTCTTCCAAATGACAATTAAAGTGACACGCCATGACCTGGTAAACCCCGCCTCCCCCTGTTTAATGCTACAGTATATATAGACAGACGTTATTAGTTACGTGATTTATAAAAAGGAATACTTATGTGATTCTTACATGGAATTGTGAGCGACTAAACGTTTTTGAGGATATATTCAACTTCATAACTTAAGTTTTTTCTGCAACTTGAAAAAAATGTCATGAATCGTTTTCATATCTAAGCGAAATTGGGCTATTACGATACGCATCAAGGATACGCAAATAGCGCAAGTTTCAATGCATCTGGAGCAGAAGTTTCCATACTAAGCAGACACCACAATCTTCCTTTGTTAACCGTATTGAGATCACGAAATATAACGTCATTCCTATGATCCTAATTGGCTGCTATAAGGATATAGCAGCCAATGTTGCTATTGATAGTGTGTTACGCAATTACCCCGCTGTTTACTATTCCACACATTATGAAAGTAATGTGCACAGGTGATTGCTGTGATTAGGTAGATGAAAGACACGATACTAGATACCTATTTTCCATATAAATTGGCATAGTAAGCAGGGGTTGTTTATCATGCCAATTAAAGTTTGAACATTAGTGCACTTAGTACTTAGTGAGTGCAGAGTACTTTCTTCATGGGTATGAAAAGGACGATGGAAAAAAATAATTCAACACACGCAAGAAAAGCAAAAAAGGTACCTACCATAGAAATATAAAAACAGTCTTCTTCTTTAATATCTATGCCATATAACTATATATCTATTCTTCGCGAATCAATAAATACAAACAAAGGGATACCGCTGTGGACACAAATTATAGTGCGCTTTTATAACTTCTAACATGTCGATATTACGGCATCACGATAATACAGGTAAGTAAATATATGGAAATATATGAAGACTCTTTTATAGGGCTTTGAAGGTCCGTGGCATAGGTACCGATCTGCCCACCATTTTGTTTTTTTTTTCTAAATGGCGGCCTTAAAATTCTTCGATCCCCTTTCCGTTCACGATAACGTTCTAACGTGGACGTATTTGCATATATTTTATGGACATGGACGCGGGGACTTTCATGATAATATCGAGACGTTATACCTAAATGCGCACAATGCTTGCACTTCTAAACAAACCCTTCGATTTCACCCTTTCTTTTATATACAAAGTTCCTAGGTACGCTATATACTAAGACTATTCGGTTTTCCTTGATCATACCAACGAAGTGCCTACTTGGTATACTTGGTATACAAGCAGAAGGAATCCACGCCACCGGTACAAAGGTTAACGAGCCAAGTCTGGAATGTGTCTAGAACGGGCTTCCACGTAAAACTATGCCAGACTGCGCATCGTTTACCGAGAATGAACTAATAGAGCGCCCACCATAATTGTATAGGTACCTTGGCTAGACTAGAAGAACTAGCAAGGGATCGAGGGGGGGGGGTGGAGGGGGCTCAGGGGATCAGACCGGAATGAATCGACTCGACCGTGTTGTTTGTGGCGCTTCTACACGTTTACATTTATGAGTAAGAGTCATGAGAATATACTTCTACGAGTTGTTATAATTTGTAAGTAAATAATTCGCTGCTTAAATTTAAAAGGGCCACAAGTCGCAAAAATTACAAATCATTTTTAAAGCAAAAATCGTACCAATTCTGTCTATATTTTTATATTTATTACAAATAGAGGCTTAAAATATACATGCGATGATATATAACACATAGATATAAAACGTAGATTAATAAAAATAATAAACAAAAACCGATATCAAAACTTTGACGGGCTCTCCTGTAAAAAAATGACGTTTCGACTTGTGGCCCTTTTGAATTTAAGCAGCGAATTATTGGGGCAGGGATCCATAATCAAAATAATGAGGTATTCCACTCAGAGCACTGATTTCAACCGCACTTGCACGAATCGCACCTGAGTACTTCCACTTTGCCAGCTAATAAAATATCAAATGATGAATCATTCATCGAAAAAAAAAGTGGATGTGGTTTCAAAGATATTATTAATTCAGTGAGATAAATAGAAAAATAACTATAAAGGCGGGCGCAGACAGGCGCGACGCGATAGCGTGACTCATCTCTAATAGATAAATTTCTTTGAAAACTTCATGTAAATTAGAATCGCGTCGCACCATCGAGTCGTGCCTGTCTTAATCCGTGGTATTCATGTGTAAACAACTGAGCAGTACCGTAACTATAGGGTGGCATTGGGGCAAAATGCCACGGGCCATCAGCCAGAGGGGGGCCCCGTCCCGAGAAGGCCATGAGCACAGGAGGATCCTAACATAAGTTTAAAAATGCAAACTTCTTTTGAAAATGTGCAAAAAAGCACATCATTCAGGTTTCGAACATTTTTTTTGGACAGGGCCTCATGCTCAGCAATAGCGCTTGCGAGCACTAGACCAACGAAGCAGATAAAGGTGTTCAATATTGTAGGGGAAATATGAAATCTACGCGGTAGAAGTCGCGAAAGAAGTGCAAGTAAAAAAAAAAACTGTAACGTTGGTTGAGCTTCTTTACATTGAGGGAGAGCCACTGGAAGTGAGTCTGTTTGATAATAATTATATATCATTGGACCTGACATGTTTTGTCTCTGCATCACCGCAAGGTTAGGTTAGGTAGAAAATTGCCGCCTTACAGTTTTTTTTTTACTTGTACGTTGTACATAAAGTAAATCTATAAATATCTCTAATAAATTAAGTGAGTTATTTAATTTGCCTGAAAACATATGTATTTGCTACAAGTACCACTGAACGGATACGTCGGACACATATGTCACGTCACACCAAAATACCACAATACAATTAATTACGGAAGTAGTTCTGTCTATTTCCAGTCCTTGAACGTAAATAAAACTTCAATAGGTACCTTATTTATGTAAAAGCATTCGATAATATTGACCACCGACACATCTACATAGCTCGCAGAGGTTTCACCACCTTCCACCGGTAAAAATGTAATAAGCTGAGAGCTCTTCGCGATTCGAGTCCATTACGATACCCCACCTCAAGAGGTTGAGGATACCTAGAGCTGGTGGCAGATGTCACATACCTACCTAAAAATCAGTCTAATAACTGAAAGTACTACTTCTTAAGTCGTGGGTGCCAAGGACGGTATCTACTTATATCTCACTAATATTATAAAGGTGAAAGTGTGTGTGTGTGTTTATGTGTTTGTTACTTCTTCACGCTCAAACGGCGGGACCAATTTTGATAAAATTTTGTGTGGAGGTAGCTGACACCCTGGATTAACATCACTACTATATAGGCTACTTTTTACTGGCGGTGAAACAGCTGCACACAGATCGACCGAAGGTTAAGCTACGCTTGCCGCGGTCGGTTCGTGGATGGATAAGCATCCAATCGAGACCCCTCGCCGCCTCGGAAAGCACGTTAAGCCGATGGTCCCGGCTGTCATTCGTAGATCTTTGACAGTCGTTACGGGTACCTAATCAGAAGCCAAAACTTCTGACAACCAATCTTAGCAATTTGTATCGTGTTACCCAGTAGGTAACTGGGTTGTGGAGGTCAAATAGGCAGTCGCTCCATGTAAAATGCTGGTATTCAGCTGCAACAGGTTTTGGTGGTTTCTATATTAAAAACCAATTGTTGTAAAAGGAACACAGTCGGAACAACTCGGATCGGAACAACAGTAGGAACAATTCTTCCATAATATTACGTTTGAAGATTTTTCGGATATCTACAATTATTTTTTGAATTAAAACTAGGTTTTGCCCGTGGCTTTGCCCGTGTGGATGTCGGAAAATGTCCCACGGGAACGTACTACCGGGAAAAGCATCCTTGTGTTAATCCAGGTTATAAACTATCTGTGTGACAAATTTCATCTAAATCCGTTCTGCCGTTTTTGCGCCAATCCAGAACATACCTAACATCCCGCCAAGCAGACAAAATTCTAAAAACTATATTTTTGGGCAAATCTCGTTCCCACGCCTCGTAGCAATTACTTTTTTTTTCTATAACATTCAGTTTACAGGTGTTGACTTCATTGAAATATTTTTTATTATGTGTATAGATAATTAATCTCCCTACACTGCCAGGGTTATACTTACGTCGAGGACTGATAACATTTTATTAAGTAATGGACTTTTCCAAATATCCACAAACAGGTTTTATATCGCTTTTAGTGACCACTTCACTTTCATATGGTGTACAATAAAGATTAGGTATTTTATCTATTTATCAATACGGCGGATGCCAAAATGAATTCGATATTAAATTTTTCCGTACTATCTACCTTCCAGTACAGGTAGCAATGATAAATGATAAATGATAAATGATTTTATTTTGTAAGTAGGTTTGTACAAACACTTTTACACGTCAATCATATTTTTTATAAAAAAAACTAGATGAGGTCGGCGTTTCCTATCTGACTACTCTGAGAAGAAAGGCCGAAACAAACTCAGAGGTCACAGTCTCTTTTAAAGTCCAGACATCATAATCTTGGTCAGGTTATATGAAGACCATGTAGATCGATGTCTGAGATGGTCTTTTGAGGAAAGAACCACACAGATTGAGAGGACCTGTCCAGTCAGTGCACGCATTTGTCAGAAATCGTGTAGCTCAACTCAAAACTTAAGGAGCTCAACGATTCGACGAACAATACCAAAGAAAGGACATTTGGGTAGGCCACATAAATTACTCAAACTGCCAGACCTAGACAAAAACTAACACAACAGAGAGAATAATAAAAATTAAAAAAAGTGACCCACATTGTCACACACACCCAATTTATCACATCTGTCTTGTAAGTCCTGCCTCGTTCCCTGACCTTTCATCAGTAATTTGGCAACTAAATGCCGTATGTCGCAAGAACTTATGGTTATCTAACATTTATATGGTCTCGGAGTTTTAAGAATAGGATAACACTACAATTTTTTCAGTAAACGAATATCGTTCTGATCTGATCGATAGATTGGTATATTGTGAGGATCCTGCCTTGTCCCTGACCCACTCATCAATAATTTGGCACAAACGCCGTATGTCGCAGAAACATTATTACGGTTAGTTATATCGCATTTCTATGGAGATATGGAAGTTTTATTAGGAATAGGATACTGCTGATCTTCTAATATTCCAATCTATGCTGTCTTTCTGATTAGTCGTGCTCGTCCCTGATCCGCCCATGCCTATAATTTGACAGTTGTTACGGGTAGTCAGAACCCGAAAGTCTGAAAACCAGTCTTACCAGGGCGTACCGTGTTACCCAGTAACTAGGCTGTGGAAATCAGATAGACAGTCACTCCATGTTAAACAGGAAGCCGATCTCAACACAGTTGGTAAAAGGCTAAGCTGATGATAAGAATAGTACCTACTACTGATCTTCCAGTACACCATATATCTTTCTGATCAGTCGCGCTCGTCCCTGACCACCCATCGGTAATTTGGCACTCAACGTCGTATGACGCAGCGACTCGTGGTTAAATGGCATTTCTATGGAGTCCGAAGAAGGCGCGCCCGCTGCACCCTGCGGTCAAGGCTGACGAAACGCCAACAACCATGCTTGGTTTAAACATTAGGAAGCGTAATAAACTGTAGGTAGGTACTGCAGTTCGTTCATCGGTAAGTAGGTACAGTACAACTTTTTATTTACCTACGTATAGTAGATAGTAATTATAAAACAAAGACTCTTTTCGTGTCTGTGTGACCTACGGTTGGCAACTTTTTGTACAAGAAATAAAGTAAGTACCTAAGTATACAGGATGGTTCAGAAATTCAGAATATTTTTTTTCCTTATAAACTTAGCACGATTGGTGATACTTTATTTACATTACAATCTAGTCTATTAATTAGCTAATAAATTATTTAAATATAACTTTTAAAACTGATAAGTAAGTAACTATAAAATTAAGAAATCGTCCAATAAAAAATTCAGAACCATGTACCTACTGAATCCATAGTAACAGGTGGTGCATTGATGTCCCTGTCACCCTGTATTTCAAAAGTACAGACGCCAGGAGGCCTACCATGAACTATTTAAAAACGATTCAAAAGCAAGACATTTCAGTTTAGGTTCTTAAACTGCATCGTTCACAGTCGTACCATGACGTCCAATACGCTCAGCGGCATTTGGATCGTTGAAAGTGAATGAAAGATCGCAATTCGTTGCTGAACCGCGTTTGAAACGTTTCTGGTGAAAAAGAGACAACGCTATTATTATCAAATAAGTTTGTTTCGCGCACATTTTAGTGTTAGACACGTTCAGAAGCAAGTAACATTTTATTTGTTCATAACTCAATATCATTACTTTATAGTAAAACAGACACTCAACGATTAATACGGTAACTATTGTTAAAATAATTCTTAGTCAAAGTAGATATTTATTTACCTTTTGCTATTTATTATACGAAAACAATATTTTTATTTCGACCTAATAAAACAATGTTTCTGTTTCGAACGTACCAGAGTGTAGTTTTGATTTCAAGGAATGTCGAAAGTATTAAACATTGTATAATTTGTATATGTACTGAAACTAAATAATTCTTTCGAGAATTCTATAGATAAATCTATTATGAAAGTGAATAAATGTACAACTTGCCTCGAGATTATGACAATAATTTGCAAGTGCTTTTTTTGTTACATTGGTTTTTTGTAAAATTCCACTAAAAAACTTTATTTTCGTCAATAATTCACCAAATGTTTCAGTTTATGTTAGAGAAATAGTAACTTTTATTGAATCGCTTATTTTGACAGTTAGCGTTTCAGTTGAGCCGCTTTAAAGACAATCGCTGTCAGATGGCACGGCCTAAATTGAATCGTTAAACTGACGTCTTGGTACGAATTAGAAGAACAATTCAGTTTAGGTCCTAAAGTGGATCGCGTTAAGAGCTCGTGGTAGGTATGCAGCACATTAAGCTACCCGAAACTGTCAAATTTTCCCAATCAACTTTGAACCTTACGCTTTAGCGATAAAGTTAAAAATGTATTAAAGAAAATTGACAGATTGTAGTAGCTTGATGTGCTGGCGTTTGTACTTAGAATAATTATGAATGGAGGCATTTAACAATAATTTATACCTACAAGCCTACAAGGTACCATTTAGTGCCGATGTGGGTGTTTATGCTATATGAAAGTATACAATAAATAAGATATCGATTTCAGCTTCTGTCATAACACTGATCATTAGTGGTTGGAGGGTTTTGAAACGTTAATGTAATTAGAACGACGGCCATAAGGAATTTAACTATGAGTTTATGATGAGTGTCGATTACCCATTGATACCTATGTTCTTCATGAATTTCGCTTCATTTAGGCGTTCCGTATTTAGACAGTGCGAAATCTAGAACGCTAGGTACAAAATAAACCAATAGATAGAACATAGACGTGCACTGGACTATGTAGCCCAAATTGGTTTGTTTTGTAGTGTTCTAGATTTAGGTCTACTAGACACAGTTGATTTTTTCCTCTTTGTCTCTAGTAATGTATGTATGTCATCATGCATACCTGTTATTTAAATGGTTAGTGAAATGCCAACTTTAGATGTTAATTAATTCTAAGAGATGGTGCTGATTCCCTTAAATTGTTCACAAACTAAACTAAATTTAAGTTTAGTCCTGTCAAATTAATCAGCGCCTGACACTACTCAATATAAGTTTAGACGTGATTAAAAACTTGCCTACTAAAGTTACGTCAATTTACGTCAGGCGCTGATTAATTTATTTGACAGGACTAAACTAAAATTTATCTTCTGTACTTTTCTTAATGAATTAGAAAGAAAAAGATGCACTGAACTTAAATTTAGTTTAGTTTGTGAACAGGGGAATAGGCACCAGTGACGTGAGTGTGCTTATTCTAAATAAGTACCTAAATAAATAAATACCGGTTTTTTTTTTATAATAAGGTCTGAAATTATAATAATAAGTTTTAAAATTATTAATTTATCTCTGCAGCACAGAAGAGCGGCGCGAGGCGTAAAAAACATACCGTGAAAATGATGGGGAAAGGCGGGGCGAGCTGGGACCAAATTAGAAAAGACTTTAGTCATAGATTTTACTTGATTTAGCTTTTAACGCAATTTGGAAGTCAAGGAGTCCTTACCCAGCTGTCGGTTGTTATAAGTAGAATTTGTAGCCCCATATTTTTTCCGATCGATGAACCTTCAAATTGTTTTAATAATATAATTTCAATAAAAACGGAATTTTAACGCTTAGTGTATGTTTCATTACTAAAATATTATTAACTGAACTCATCATCTGCCTAGCCTTTTCCCAACTATGTTAGGGTTGGCTTCCAGTCTAACCGGATGCAGCTGAATACCAGTAGGTATTTTATATGGAACGACTACTACCTATCTGACCTCCACAACCCAGTTACTGGGTACTACTCGTTGTCAAATTTTCGTTCTTCTGACTACCCGTAACAACTGTCAAAGATCCACGAATGACAGCCGGGACCAACTGCTTAACGTGCTTTCCGAGGCACGGAGGGGTTTCGTTATGGTCACCGATGGGTGAACATACCGAAACCCATCCACACACTTGCCCTGATCGATCGACCTGTGCGGCTGTTATTATTTAGCCACGCTGAACTAATATCACTTATTTTCTAAAATAACTAATGGAAAAAGGGTAAGTGCTAAAAAGGTATTTTATAAGGTATTTCTAGACCTTAATTAAAGTTTTTGCTACAATAGAAATTTTAATTTTAATTGGGCGCCACTAATGATTTTAAGAGTAATTAAAACTGACATTGTTCTGGAACTTCAACGTTGCTGACGCTATAATATCAATCAAGTTAATTAAATCAGTTATACTATTATGTTTGAAGTATTTATAATACGAAAATCAGTCGTCCTGGGATATTTTCTTATTACGAAAAGTTACAGGTAAGTACCTTCAATTGTCGTGAAAAATTGTTGACCTTAAACAAACAGACAATGTTTTAACTTTAACTTTCTATAAGTAAAGAAAAAAAAGAAAGAAAGAAAAACTGTTTATTCTGCACAAACAAAACGCACATTACAAATAAAAAAGACATTAGTAAAGTATACTCATACAACATACAATACACATACATAATACAAACACACACACACACACATGGTACGTAGGTAATTATTATAATTTAAAGTCATTTTTCGTGTCTGTATCTATGACTGAGTTATTCTTCTAAGCTTCGCAACTCATTTTGATACGGTTTTTACCATAATTTAATGAATTTAATCCGGAAGGTCTAAGAAGGAAGTGTATAATACATTGATATTAAAAGTTACCTATATTAAAGAAATCTTCATGTTCTGTCAAGACGTAAAACGGTAAAACCCGTGCAAAGTAGGGGTTTTGTCGCTAATTTCTTATAATAAAGCCTTGTGTGTGACGTAATTATGTTATCACCAAAGAGATTTAAGATACTTAGTAAATAATTATAATGTCTTTGGTTATCTTACTTACGCCATAAAACCTTACTTGAAGTTTTTTACAACCATTTATCACTACAGAAAGACGAAACAAAAAGAAATTGGTCTAATCGAAGTACCCACAAAGAAAGAAAGATAAATCTAGGACACACAGGATATACAAATAGAAAAAGGAGCATTTAAAACTTACATTAAAAACAACCAAAAAAAAAAAAGACGTGTGTGTACGAGGCCAAAAATGCTCCTATATCAGCATATTGCTGCGATATTTAAAAAATAAATATCGCAGAGTTGGTATTCTGATAAGGCCTGCTGCACTGACCTCTCTTGTATAATACAGGTCAGTGGCCTGCTGTGATACCACAGACACTCCTACGGAAATCTATAAATTGATGTTTGGACGAAAAACAATGTATCTAATTAATTTATAGTAACGTTAAGCTGGGTCCACACTTGTATCATTTTAGTGTATCAGATCTCTGACGCGTAGCATCGAAGTGTATCATTTTCGCTAGAGTGGACTTGATACACATACATGTCGTATATACACGTAACACGTAGGTATGTATACATGTGGTGTCGGATACGTATGTTATGATCGACAGAATGATTGTAGTATGGACGCATTTTGATACTGTGTCACGATACGTAGTATGTCTATGATCTAGACAAGTTTGGACGTGCACTATTATTCGCGATCATCTCAGTCTCAGTCTAACCGGATGCAGCTGAAAACCAGTATTTTACACTGCCTACGTAACGTCTACAACCCAGTTACTGGGTAATACGATACGCCTTAGTAAGACTAGTTGTCAGACTTTCGGGCTTCTGCCGTAACGACTGTCAAGGATCCACGAATGACAGCCGGGACCAACCACTTAACGTGCTTTCCGCAACCATCCACGGACCAACCGCGGTAAGCGTAGCTTAACTTGATCGATCGAACGGTGCAGCTGTTATTTATATTTAACCAAAAGGCCCTCTCAGCATAAACTATTTGAATCTATAAATTAATTAGGTATTTGGCTTGCGCTTCCTCAACGTTTCGCGTCATCTTTTCATCAAAGAAGCCGTACTTACGTACCCAAGTAAAAACATAGAGACACTGAAAAAAATTAACCACGGGGCTTCCCCGGCTAGCTGCGTCATGAATGTCGCCTCGAATCGCCCACGTATTGGTAATTGCGGAGATCGCCGAAAGCAGCACCGAATTTAGCTTTGGATGAATGAAATGTCACGATAGAGTACCTGGAAGTGACAGGTCCATTTCTGGATATGGGTTTCGGCTCTCGGGGTATTCGAATTACGCAATGGTCAAATAAATGGCAATTTTAATGGTCCTTACTCAACTGACTGCTTGCTAACAGAATTCAGCAGATTTTTGGTATTTTTACACCTACCCGAGAATTTTTAAAAGATTTTCGTTTATCGTGTCCGCTCGTTAAACGTTCTAAATACAAGGTCAAGTTGAATTAGCCAGCGAAACTCCGCAGACGTGATGGGTATCGAGTTATCGATACTTTAATGATCAAACAAAAATAAATTAATATGATAACACGTTAAAACAAAAAAAATAACAGATTTTCTTAACTCGAACAACTAACAACACAACCAAAACAAATCTTGTTTTTTTATTTTGGATTGTTTAGATATCGATGCTTTATTTAACCCTTTATAGGTAAATTAATGTGGGGTTCAGTAATTCTGTTTTGTACACACGGCTACACATCAAGCTATACATAACCAGTATAAGCTGACTTCTGATTGTACGAAAAACCTATACAATGCGAGGTCAACTCAAACTGGAAATGCATAGCTTGATGTGTAGCCGTGTGTACTAGGTAGAAAAGATAAACTCGAACTGTAACTAGCTACCCCATAGCAAGACAATAATGTTGTCTGATTTCCAGCCCCAGCCATCGTACTACACCGCTTCAAAAACATCGACGTCTTTCTTCCATTCGCCTAAGTTTATTAGCCCCCGATTGTCAAGATAATGTCAAGGCAGCTCTATAAAGACGGTGATCAGTTAAAACAAGCCGAGGCGTTCACTTGGTCACAGATAATATAATACTCTAGACTTGGTGTACAAAATCGATAGCCTGAAAGGTCGCTGTGAGTTAGTGTGAGTCGCACGTTACATTTTGGTGCCATTGTTTATGGTGAAACAGTAATACAACTAATGTTAGAAGTTTTTTAAATAATGAAAGTTAGGGGCTAGTTTACTAGTACCTAGGTACCTACTGTCCTTTATATGGAATTTGAGTCTTGACATCGAATGGAATGGTAGACTGTTATCCCATTGCCGAGAAACATAATCCTGAAACGATGCCGCATCGTAGCGCGATGTGACATACTCGTATCGTGATTATGTGTACGAGCCCTAAGTCTCCTTGTAATCTGCCACTAGTTTTTTTTTTTTTATATTGTTCGTACCGTGTTTTTTTCTGAACTGAGGTTTTTTTTTTAACAATACGAGTTAAAGCTACAATTTAGTATTGCGACTCCACATCACGATAAGCTTTATCACTTTCATCTATATTTAGATCCCAGTTCAGTGCCTCCAACGAATTTTTTTTGCGTTGAAAATTCTAAGAGTTAGGAATGAACGTATTTAATTTGTAATATGCATAAATGATGAGGCAATATAATATTTAAGGGCTATAATATTTCTTATTTAATTACTCTTGCGTTACATTCTTTTGTGAATAACTTTTCATAAAATGCTATTTCACCTCTGAGTCGAGCTGCACGATTTTTGACAAATGCGTGCACTGGCTGGACAGGTCCGCTCAATCTGGTTCTTTCCTCAAAAGACCATTTCAGACACCAATCTACATGGTCTTCACATGATCTGACCAAGATTTTGTCTGGACTTTAAAAGAAACTGTGACCTCTGAGTTTGTTTCGGCCTTTCTTCTCAGAACAGTCAGATAGGAAACGCCGACCTCATCTAGTTTAAAAAATTATGATTGACGTGTAAAAGTGACGAGCAGAAATTGCTTAGGCTCAACCATAATAAAGTAATCGAATCGCAACCCGTGAAATATGTATCATTGAGTAGTTCCGTTGGCCATTCTGTGGTCTTCATCATCAGCTCCACTTTACCAAATGATGATTTCCGAGAGCTAATACTCAAGTTACTTTAAAAAATACCTGCTTAGAGGGTTTCCCTCGATTTCCAAGGGATCCTCTCATCAGATTCCAACTTGATGACAATGGGACCACCTCGAGAAAATAGAAATAAAATAGGTCCACAATTGACGGAAAAATAGGAGAAAATACATAAAAAAAAAACAATAAAAAGTACCACTTCACCCTACTCCTTTTTGGAAGTAATATCCTTGGAAGTCGGTTAAAAATAAGGTTTATAATAAAAATAAAAAACCGGCCAAATGCGAGTTGGACACGCACACGAAGGGTTCCGTACCACCATACAATATTTAACACTACATATAAAATAACGGCAAAAAAATCACGTTTGTTGTATGGGAGCCCCCCTTAAATATTTATTTTATTCTGTTTTTAGTATTTTTTGTTATAGCGGCAACAGAAATACACATTCTGTTAAAATTTCAACGGTCTAGCTATCACGGTTCATGAGATACAGCCCGGTGACAGATGGACAGACGACGGACAGTGGTGTCTTAGTAACCAGTTTCGTTTTTACCCTTTGGGTACGGAACCCTAAAAAAGCACTTTATTACCCATACCTTGTACCCGCGTGACTTCGTCCGCACGATATTTCTTGTTTTTAATGACTTCTAAAAAGGAGGAGGTTCTCAATTCGGATGTTTATATATATTTTTTTTAATAATCTCATGTCACTCGGCAATACTGTACTTCCCATTAGTGAAAGAAGAAATTAGTGAAAGTTCCAAAGATTAACCCTACATAATATACGAGTCACAAAACCTCTATATGATATCATAATATAGAAGTAGGTACTTAGATAGAGATGTCTCACGAAAGCAAAATTATTTAAACTTGATCTATTAATATAGCCACCACTTTGCACTAAGGTTGACTTTACAACCTTTACAGTACCTGTTTATCATGCGCCTGGCGTTACAGCTGATAACAATAAATCCAGCCGAGCGTAACTCAACAATGTAGTCTAAACGCTATTCCACCCACTGGCTTTTTATTTCAAACTGGCACCTTAATTATGTACCTATAATGAGAGTAGCTAGTGTTTTTCTAAAGTAATAGTGTCGCATATTTTGAGGGTAGATCGAAAATCTTAGAAGTATTTTCATAATAATGATTATAATGTTAGTAGTTAGACGCTCGTTACCGCTAATTGTTCATATTGTTATATTGTATTGTACGGTAATTGCAATATAACTTAGGGTCAGTTCACACCGAGACGCGACGCGGCGCGCAGTTTTCAAGATAGCAATACATTTAAAGACTTTAACGACTACACAAAAAGGCACACAATTCAGTGAGGTGGGCCGCGCGGCTCCGCGCGGCGTAGCTCGACGTAGTAGACACCACCTCACTGAATTGTGATTTTTTTTGAGTAGTAAATACGGTCTATAATAATTACTATCTTGAAAACCATACCCGACCCTTAGACTCTATCTCTTTGGTATGGTAAAAAAAACCCTGTATAGGGTATAATTCTAGTATAGTCCTAGGCTTTAATTCTTTCCACCTTAAACAAGGCATATCTACACTAAGTTTATCCACATCGATTTCGAGTAAGTCTTTCTTTTAGGAATCGATACGTTCAGCTTTATATTTAGTTGTTTATGTTTATAATAGTTTTCTCTAAAATATACCATTCGGACATTGGTATTGTACTTATTGGACACTAGTTACTGGTCTAAATAAATACAAGTCAACCCTACCATACTAATTACATAACAAAAGCGTAAATTGTTCGGAAGCCGGTATTATTCTAAAATGTTTAGCAGCTTTGTAAAAATAAATGCCAAGGTTCTCTTTTATTTGAACGAGTAAGACCCTCCCGTTAGAGAGGGGACATTTTTGAGGGATAATGGCGGCGCAGAATTTTAAAGGCTAAGTACATGATATTTAGCACAGATATGACGTCTAAGTAGCTGATGAGCGTTTCTTAAAAACTGTACGGTTAATGTTCAAAAGTAACGTGTTGTGTAATTGTTTACGATTATACTTTACGGTTTTCGATAAATTAATAACAGTGATAAATTGAATAAAAGTAACAATACAAGAGCGACACACGTCACGCGAACTTAGCAACTGCTGACGTGCAAAAGGGACGAGCGAGATAGTGGCTATTAGGACAGTGACCACAGATTAGACAAGAACATTCTAAAGTCATGTAAACAAGGCTACAGATTTGCAAGTATTTAATCTAACTTGAAGTTAAGTAAATGAATGCTTCGTAGTCCTAATAGAGATTTAAAGTTAAGTTGTTAGATTAACGTAAAAGACCAAACAAACTTTGTATAAACTTTTAAAAAATCAGCCATTTTGTTCATTGAAATGTCAGGCTTACAAACTAATAATCTGTACATTATCTAACAATGATGTCCGTCATTACTTCGCACTTTGCAAAATTGAAACGCTAAACTCTAACTAGTTGGTCTACCTACCTAACCTCCTTTCAAGCAAAACTTTCCTAAAACATCCAAGTGTCATAATTACTGAACTAATTAACGAGAATGTTCGCGAAACTTACAAGTTAATTGACATTTATATGAGTGACGTTAGCGTAGCCGTAAGCGAGGGTCGCGAGTAAACACCGAAGTGGGGTAGTGGGTGTTGAGCTGAAATTAGTCCCCACGGCCGGGCTGATATGCGAAATAATGATGGCCGTTAAGATTGCGGGCTGTACTGATTGCTGAATGATTTTAGAATTTAAACAGTAAGAAATGGATGAATACAAAAAAAAATAACTTTGCTGGACAATGATTTGGTATATCAAATAAAGAAATTGTAGCTACTGTAAACGATAAAATAGGTTCAGTAATAGAATACGGTTCAAGCATCAACCTTGGATAATGCGGGTAAGGAAATATAGATATGAGAGGATTTACGGACTCATTTCTACACAAAAACCGAATTTAGTAATGACCCACGCTGGGCGCCAGTTCCAAAATTGGCTCCCAGCTTGGCACCAACATAATTGTTTCTTTAATTTTTCACACTTAGCAACCGAACTCGAATATGAACAATAAACCTGTCCCACGTTGGGCGCCAAATGTCTACACAAGCCCCACGACGGGCGCCAACAGGAAAATGATTCCTTATTTTCTTATGAGTTACAACCGTCAATTATCCTTGAAATCGTTATAAAAGGCTTTGTTACGAGCGCTGAAGGTTCATAATTCATTTACAAGGCAAACTTTTATTTTAAGCGCTCTCAGACATATCGGCGTCGAACGAAACTCGTGCATGAAGTATATGTCCCGACTCAGTAACCCAGTACAGTTTTATTTATCTACTTAAATCCGAGACGTGAATGAAATCTTTCTAATATTATTTGTGTCAACTGTAATGGCAAATAAACATGTTTATGAATTTGTCTTGAATCAATATTCGATTCTATTTGACAAATTTTCAGTTGTGGAAATAGATGATTATTATTGTAGACAAGGGATTTCCGTAATCACCAATGTTTTACACAACGCTCTTTAAATAAACAGAAAAGCTATCGTATAAGTTTCTATACAAAATGATATTCGATCGGCTCACCCCATTATGAACAAAATCAATACCAATGCATATAAATTTAGACCATGCATAATTTAAATTCACGCAACGACAAAAGATATCGACAGATTAGAATCGTTAGCCGAAAATTTTTTTATGGTAGAGTGAGCAATTTAAAATCCATGTTTTCTCGAATTCATATTTATTTTCAGCCTTTACCATCACCGCCATGCTCATTGCTCAAACTTCAAGTTTTACAAAATACTATCCTTGAAAGACGACATAAATACCTAACTGGCAGTCGTTATCCAAGCTTATTTTGACGACCACAAGCTAACCGCTAGAGTCGCTCACGGTCAACTGGGACCCAATATAGCTCTGAACTATATATACCGATAATGTTACTGAAATTAACATTATCGGTATATAAACTGATTTATATTTAGTTCCTCTCATAAATATTCTGAATACTTTTTTTTATTTACTACAAAGAATGAATTTTTCGAAGCTATATTTTAATTTCTGTATAGTTTTAGTTAAGTTAGGATTTAATTTTGTTATTTTTATTAATTACTTAGGTAGGTATTAGTTATTATTAGCTTATTTTACTATTTAAACTTATTATGTAGGTACGTACCTATAGTTAAGTAAAAACAACGATTTACTACAATAATAATAATAATAATAACCCCATCGCCGTATCTCTACGTTGACGTCGTGGTGGGGCTTGCGCGCTCCAAACTCTAGGCCTGTGCCGGAATAGTTTACTTTGCCGGAACAGGTCTAAGGTGAGGAGTCAGACCAAGAGAGATACAGAAACCCGCAGGGCAGCATGTGGCGAGCTGTTGGGCAGTAGCGACCCCACGGACCCCATCTCCCGGGAGAAGTTTGTTCCTCACCTCTGGCTTGCCTTTATTGGCCGGCTGGAGTGAACAATGACGAGGAACAGGGCTCCCACCTCATTCTTGCCTTTATTGGCCGGCTTGAGTGGAGATTCGCAAGAGCAAATGTGCTCGGAGGAAGGAAGTACTCCAGTAAGATGCTGGTAGGGATCTTGACCGTACTTCTGGGATTGTCCTGATAGAAGTGGAATACCTCTCCACTCCTCATAAGCACCTCAGGAGATGTTGCCCCCTTGGCACTACGTCACTATGTGCTAGCGACCGTTTCCGGGGGCCCACTATTGAGTGTGCAAGTCACCCCCTGCCATTTTATTCGTGTATATATAAAACATTGATCAGGCAGGGGTCATAGTTCTTGGTAACCAGTCCACTTTAGCCACCCAAACCCATAGTCCAACTTTATATTTTCCATATCCTGCAATAGTCCTACACCAACCGGGGGTTGTCCTTGGGTGCACTTGCATAGTGCCAACAGGGATAATCGTCGGTTGGTGCCTCATTTCATTGATAACGCTCAACGGGCCTCTGCGAGTTGGCTTCGGCCCCTCGTACGCCTTTCAAAGGTCCGGGACCCCATGGTCCCGAGATATGTTAAAGCATAAAAAAATAATAATAATAATAATATCCTTGGAAATTTCACAACGCCATATAGTCCCAAGCTAAGCAACCTAATACTTGTGTTATGGTAACAAGATGGCTGATAAACTACTTATATAGGTTTTTTTTTGTAAAACATACATATTATAGTCAGAGAAAGGTGGAAAATGCGTCAAGGACGGGAAGCCTGAAGACTTTTCTTTCCTTTTTCTATCGTACTTTTACATCTACAAAAATAAATAAAATTGTAGTATCTGTTTGTAATGTCACAATAACAGCTTTTTACTAAATGCATAATGAAATTACACACATCAAAAGTGTCTAGGGATCAAGCATTTTTATGCGGATTTCTTGAGATTGAGATGTGGCTTTGTAATAAATTTATGATTTTATAAATTTATATGGATCCTTTTTGGTGCATTTCATAATTTGAATCAGGAACTGTGAATCAAATTCGAGTAAAAGATGAAAATCAGCTGTCAATATTTTCCCTATAAAAACATACAACGCATTGAAGACATTATTAGTGCTACTGTTTCCCTACTACTGATTAAAACCAACGTTATTATGGAGCGGCGACGTCATTTAAGCAGGGAAGAAATGCTCAGAGCCGTGGGAATGATAGAAGCTGGTTCCCGGCAACGTACTGTGGCTTTAGCTCTGAATACAAGTCAGAGTGTTATCAGTCGACTTTGGACACGTTACCGAAGCACTGGTACCGTGGCTGAGCGCCATGGAGGACGGTATCGCTGCACCACACGGAGACAAGACCGATACATTCAAATCTTAACTCGAAGAGCTCCAACAATAACCGCCATGATGTTAGCCGTGAGGCTTCATCACTCTTCAGGGAACTTAATTAGCGACCAAACAGTCAGAAACCGCTTGCATGAAGTGAACCTTCATTCCCGAAGACCGCTACGGGTACCACCTATAGCAATGCACAATCGTAGGATTCGATATCAATTGGCTCTTGAACACAGAAATTGGGCAGAAGAACAATGGCGTTTCGTGTGCTTTTCTGATGAGTCTCGTTTTGGTATGAGACCGGATACAAGACGTATACGACACTGGAGAACCCCTGGACGCCAACAGCGATTAAAATCCTGCCAGGAAGTCCATCCTTATAGTGGTGGAACCATCATGGTATGGGCGGGTATTTGGATCGGCGGAAGAACTGAGTTGATTTGGATCAGAGGCAACCTCAACGCTCAAATTTATGCTGAGACGATTGTATCAGACGTCATCGTTCCTCTACAAGTGCAAATCGGTCCCTTATTTCAGTTAATGCATGATAATGCACGACCGCACACCGCAAGAGTTGTAAGACAGACTCTCGCCGCAGCTAACATCAATGTCCTGCCCTGGCCTGCTCAGTCGCCAGACTTGAACCCGATTGAGCATGCATGGGATATGCTACAGAGAAGAGCTCTGCCGAATATGGAGGGTATCCAGTCGCAAGAAGACCTTTTTTTGTTGTTGCAACGAACATGGGCGGCCATTCCACAGCGTGATTTGGATGAACTCATTTTGAGTATGCCAAACCGATGTTCTTGTGTTGTTAGTGTTCGCGGTAGAAACACGGATTATTAATTGTTTAAGTTACCCAATAAAATTTTAAAGAAAACTGTTATTTCAGTCTTTTTTTCGAACTTTTGTGTTAGTGGTTCAAATGTCAAAAATCCCTTTATTAGGAAAATGGCAAATTTCTTTATTAATGCAAAGGTGACTTGGTTTATCGTTACTGTGACAAACGAAAACACTTTATTTGATGAATCCTTAAAGAAAATTTTAATTAATATCAATCAGGAGAAAAGTTATTGCAAAAATATATGTTGATCCCTAGACACTTTTGATGTGTGTATATACGGTACTTACACACAGTGGCCTCCAAAAATTAGTTGACATTTTTCCACTTCAGCTGTGACAAACCACATTATGATTTAATTTTTTTGTCTGATCAATTCCCTAGATTGATGAGGAAAGAAAGTGGTGTGATGACTGGTACCTAGGACCTAGCGAATTATTTTTTAGCTTTTAGGACATTATCTACATCATTATTTTCATTAAAACCGTTTAACTTTAAAAAAAAATTTAACTTTTTTATTAACATACCGAAGCTACTAATTACTAAAATGCAATATGCCTTCGAAAATCTCAATAGTAAAGCATTTAGTGTACCTAGTGTAAAAGATTTCGTGAGCATTGATTTGTCAAATGAAGTAATTGAACTCGAGGTATCAACAATAACAACAGAAATAATTTAAGAATCTCATTAACTATACTATATCATAAGGCACCTCTAGGTAAGTAGTTGCAATTAGATACACGCGGTACTACAAGAATGCGCGCCTACTCAAACAAGTATAATCGTTATAATGAGCTCTTCCTCAGAGACGAGTCTAAAAAAACCCTACTCGCAATAATGAGCCCCATATAAAATGCTTTCAGCACATCAACAATAATGATATGCTAGAGGATACCTAGTAACTTCGTAGTAATATTATACCTATTTGTAGGTACTTCTGTATTTTCGGCAAACAAGGAGAAACTAAAGATCTAATGTTGGGCGACACAATTAGGTATATATCCATGTTGCCAAATTGGCGCAATCTCAAAAAAATCGGTCTTCGTATAAACTCTTGAATTTAAAGATAGTTTTAACGCTAATGGCCATCGCAGACCTCTTATAGTTTAGAGGAGATAGATAGCAATTTTGTCACCACTGTTAGTCAACTATTTGGCATTGTAAGTTGATCATATCATTGCTACAAAATTAAATTGACTTATTACCTACATGTCAGGCCGGTCACAATCTTTTATTCTACTTCCATCCCCACATATATTTGTAGAAACAAATTTTGTTACTCGTGACATATTAAGAGGAACTATCTGCGAAGATAGTCCCGAATCGCAGAATCGCTGTGACGCTATAGAAAGCTGACAACTTTACGCGTTACACAATACGTATGGATTTTTACGTAAAGATGACGTAGGCTCCGTCTGAAGCGTATTAACCGTCGTCTTCCTGGCAGTCAGCCAACCTGACTGACACACTGGCTGAATTCGTCCGACAACAATGTTTTATGGTAACAACTAGATCTCACGAATAGAAGGTTAATCTTTACGTGAAAATTATGTACTCAGTCTCCGTGTCTTTGGGGGCTCAAGGACTTTTTATTGGTGTTAGTTTTTGATGAGGTAATGAAATACAAGCTGTAGAAGAATGAGTAAGGAGTACCTACCTACATGAATCATAGTCTTCAGGGTCTGTTGGTGTAGGAGAGTTCAATATGAAAAACAAGAATAAGATTTTGGGAAACCCCAAACCTACATTTTTGGTTTCTGTTTATAGGATTTTTCTTCGGCTTACAGATTTTTTTTTATTTCTCAAAAAGAACAAACATACCTAGTTCACTTAAAAATACATGAAAAATTAAGAAAAAAAACATAATTTACTATTTGCCGTTCGATCTATCGAATTATACATAGTTACTATTCTTATCGTTGGTTAGCCAAATACAACTTCAACCTATTTTTAAAACTACCTAGGTTTAATCAATCAATCATCTCAGCCTATCGCAGTCTACTGCTGGACATATTCCTCCCCCAGACTGCGCCACAACACCCTGTCCTCGGCCTTCCGCATCCAGTCTACCCCAGCCACCTTCTTTAGGTCGTCCGTCCATCTAGCTGGGGGGCATCCCACACTACGCTTGCCAATACGCTGTCTCCACTCCAGGACTCGTCTGCTCCACCGACCATCGGTCCTTCGACAGACATGGCAAGCCCACTGCCACTTCAGTTTGTTTACTCTGCAAACAATGTCGGTAACTCCGATTCTTTTCCGGATAATTTCGTTCCTGATTTTCTCCCTCCAAGAGACTCCGAGCATAGCTCGCTCCGTAGCGCGCTGAGCGACCTTGAATTTGTGAACCAGTCCGACCGCCAGTATCCACGTTTCAGCACCGTATGTCACTATCATGTCTTGGTTGAAGATCTTAGTCTTCAAACACTGCGGGATAGGCGACGAGAAGATTTGACGAAGTTTTCCAAATGCTGCCCAACCCAACTGGATCCTTCTGTCGGCCTCTTGATCAAAGTTGTGTCTACCCAGCTGGATGTCTTGCCTTAGGTAGACATAATCCTTCACAACTTCGAGAAGCGACCCTTCGATGTGAATTGTACATCATTTTTGTCTTGTCCAAATTCATGCAGAGGCCAACCCGCCGCCGGGAGGCTCCATTTAGGCTGTATAGCATTTGGTCTAGCTGTTTCAGCGTCTCTGCCATTATGACGATGTCATCGGTAAATCGAAGACGTGAGATGTACTCGCCGTTCATATTCCTGTCCAGTTCAGTCCAGCGTCTTGAAAACGTCTTGCGACGCATTGGTAAACGATTTAGGGGATATTACATCCCCATGTCACATCCCCTTGAGCAGTTGGATGGGGCTGATTTTCTGACTTCGATGTAGCGCCAATTGTTGCAGAGAGGCCAGAACTGCCCATATTTTGATGGAGTCGATGGCTTTCTCGTAGTCCACAAATTGAATTTGTCATTCACAGCGGCTCATTGTACTCCTCGGTCTTGTGTACAATTTGTCGAACAGTATGGATGTGGTCCACGGTACTGAAGCTTTTCGAAAACCGGCTTGTTCTGGCGGCTGGAACTCAAGTCTGGTCAAGTTCGTGACGACCCTCTAGAATAGCTTGTATACGTGGCTCAGAAGTGAGATAGGTCTAGTTCTTCAGCAAGGATTAGTCAGCTTTTTTCAAAACGAACTTGGATAACGGAGTCTAGCTCTTTCAAGACTGGAGCCCCGCCCGCTTGCAGGAGCTCTATCGTTATTCCGTCATCACCAGGTGCCTTGTTGTTCTTTACCTGCTCGAGAGCCGGGGCTTACCTCGCATTTATTATGTAAATACTTACAGAAAAAATAAACAATAAATCATAATTTGGTCAGTGGGTAGCCCTAGGGGCGGATTTCAAACCGAAAGCCCCGGGGCTTTCGCCCAAAGCCATCACAAATAGAAAATTGCTTACACGACGATTACAATTTCTCGTCTACAATACGTATGGGAGTACCTATTAAATGTGCAGTAGACATCTCGTGACAAGTGTTGTAGTTTGTAAGACAGTTCTGTTGACAGCCGGCGGCTAGTCGAACACATGAAATGGCTTTCAACGCATCGTTAGACAATAATATCATGATTGTGTTTATAATATGATAATGAGCGTCCTTCATTGAAAGTATTTCAAACACACATTTTATATAATAAGTCGCATGTTTTAAGAAAGATGCAAGGTTCACATCTTGGGTTAGACTGCAGATAAAGATAGATAGAGAAAATGTATGTCCAAATCCGGTCTATGTCGGCTCTACAATTGTTAAGAAAATTTAAATTTCCCCAGAATTAATGGTTGAGAAGTCGGTGACGCACTTTATATTTCGTTACAGCAAGACAAAATCAAAGGTTGGTTAATATGTTTCAGAAAATGCGATGAAAACAGATAAAGAAAAGCCGAGAACTTGTCTCAACGAATGAATTTCAAGTAAGATCTATATTAACACAACATCTTTTCGTTGATTCACATCCGCAACGAACAAATGTTCGCAATGTGACCAAAGCACAACGTATTTATAAAAATGACGAGTTTTCCCCGAAGCCTTACGAGTCCATTAAATTGCAAAGCATTGTCAACATTTTCCACCAATTACGAACCACACACGAGTTCTATCTATAGAATCACATTTGTTCGGATGGAAGGCTGCCATTAGGGGTGCGGTAAACCTTATAGTACCTAACAGTTCCACTCTAAAGAGTACCTGTTAAGTACAGCGAATTCGATCGGGGAGACATAGAAGTTCCGCTTGCCTTGCGAAGGTTTTGTTAAATATTTGATTTTCATTTAATATTCTTACGTTAGCTGTTCGGTGCTGGCAGGTGAATCGCGTCCCTCGTCTCGTACGTCAGCCACCCCATGAGCGCCACTCATGCAATAAACAATAACTCACTTTGTACACAAAATAATTCACTATTCACACCCGTAGACCGGACACTATAACATTTTATCCACGAACGATTGGCAGAAATAATAATTATGTGTGGTGAACTGAGAATGAGATTATCCGGTTGTTTTATGAGACGAGGCGCGCTCCTCGAGCGTTCGCCATGTTGATTTGGAAGGGCGATTCGCGCGCGCGCCAAATGCAATCGTGTGTTGTCACGCTTTTCTGGTTTCCACTAATTATAGGTACCGATTTGAATTTTCTTAAACGAACCGATTTCTGACATAAAGTTACAGTGACAGTGCCCAAAGTCAAATTCATTCGAAATAGCTTTGGTTTAAAAACTGTTCGATATTATTAATTGCCCTAAATGTTTTTATCTTTTGTATAGCTCTTCACAACCTTTGGACAGGCAGTCGTGTCTTACTGATAATTTACCTTGCTCCCGACAACAACTAACTGTCTATACCTATTTGGTTTAAACTGACAGAATTTTGAGTTTTAGATTTGTGAACAGCGTTTATAGTACCTACTCCTTCGATAACATTGATTGATTGTAATTCTACACCATTGCATTTTCAAGTACTCTGACATCTTATCCAAACCAACAATACCTTATTTGTTTATAAAACATAAAACCTAATAAAAAAACGAAAAACGTGGGTGAATTCGTTTCTCCCCTGGCAACACTTTGACGCATGCGCGGTCGCTCGCCACTGCAATACGACGCTGTAGCACCATGCGCCTATTTTTATTTTCGTGCGATTTGTCGCCGCTACACGCGACCGGCAACGCACCTGCGTTGGCGAGCTTCCGACACAACATCTTGCAAGAAAACCATGGAAAATTGCATAATATACTTAAAGTTTAACACATCCAATATTTTCTATGTCATTTCTATAACCAAACTGCCTTATTTACACCGTTCTGTCTGTGATAAGTCAAATTTTATCAGAGTCTTGGTTTATAGCACCCCTAGGCGTTACAATCGATCTCGACCGGTGTCGGCAATTGCGAGGGGTAAGGTTAGGAGTTTACCAGACATCTTTGCTTTCCATAAAGACTTAACAACAAAGAGTAGTTTAGCGATTGTCTTTTGTCTTGTAAAAGGTCTATTATCAGTTTTTGAAAGCTAGGCTGCTGTTTGGTTAACCGAAAAAAATAAGTTTTCACTCCAGTTCAGGCCTTCAGAAACCGGTATTTAGAAATGTAGGTCGCCAAAATGTCACAAGAAACAGGACAGCGACCTGTGGTGACCTCAACAGCTGTGGTCTATGATCTCCAGTTGCTGGTTTGCAATAGGCTTATCAATAATGCATTTTGATAACAGCTTTGGGAACAAAGCTGCGGAATCACTTGCTTTTTTGTGTGACTGTACCTTAATCAGCCTATAATATTCCCACTGCTGGGACACAGGCCTTCTCTCTGTGAGAAGGAGTGGCCCGTAATCCACCAGACGGGTTCAGTGCGTAGAAGTTTATATTTAAACTTTACAAAAACTGCAACCATAGACACAGTGAGATGACATGAGATATTACAGACATTTTGCTGAACAAACAAAAATAAAATAAAGGGATATAATTACATTTTATTAATTAAATAATAATATGTCCTGTTGTGTTAAATATAGATTGATTTGATTCCAACAGAACACTTTATTGATCTTACAAGTCTGTTGCTTAATCATCAGCCTTAGAAGGCAGAGTTCTTAGTCAGAAGATTCGGAAGATGAGCTTGAAGATGAACTTGAAGACGAGCTAGAATCGGAAGACGAGCTTGAATCGGAAGACGAGCTTGAATCGGAAGACGAGCTTGAATCGGAAGACGAGCTTGAATCGGAAGACGAGCTTGAATCGGAAGACGAGCTTGAATCGGAAGACGAGCTTGAATCGGAAGATGAGCTTGATTCACTAGATTCTTCGGGAGCCGCAGTGGTGTCCGGCTCGGGAGCCGCAGTAGTTTCAGGATCTTCGGTAGTTATGGGGGTGTACTTCCAGTCGAAATTGATGCCGGTCACCTCTGTATACCAGTCGTGGTAGAAACCGGGACGGATGAAACCTGAAAATAAAAGATATTTTTAATAATAATAGGGATTATCTATATATACTTATAATAAACCTGTAGAAGTGAAAATTCTGTACATTGAAAATATCAAAAAAATAAATGGCAGGGGGTGTTACTAGACCAACACCGAACCCAAAAATTTGATTTAAAAATTTTTTTGTCTTTCTGTCTGTCGGTTTGTTCAGGCATCACGCAAAAACTACCGGTTCGATTACGATGAAACTTGGTATAATTATTCTTTAATATCCTGGGCACCACACTGGGTACTTTTTATCCCGGAAAAGTATATTCAATAAAAAACAAACTTAATTTTGCGGTTCGATCCCTAGACCCGATTACTGTACCAACCGCAAATTATAAGTTTATCGTAGGTTACGTCACCCGCAATGGAGTTCACTAAGGGGCGCTGCACACGGCTAAGATACCATAATATTTTATCTTAAGATACAATATTGCTCGCCATACAATTCAATGGACTATCACACACGACGAAGATCATCATCTGCCTAGCCTTTTTCCCAACTATGTTGGGGTCGGCTTCCAGTCTAACCGGATGCAGCTGAATACCAGTATTTTACATGGAGCGACTGCCTATCTGACCTATCACACACGACGAAGATAATAAATAATATTTCATATTTTCGTATCCTAAGATGAATTTGTATGGCGAGCGATATTGTATCTTTATAATATTAGTTAGGAAGTTAGGATTATTTAGGATTTCATGCGGACGAACTTTAGTCATGAAATACGAACTATAACTATAGAAGTTGCTATGAAAATATAGCTAAATGTAAGTTTCTAACTTAATAATAATATGTTATATTTAACAACAAACAAAAATGCACCTAACTTACAATTAGCGTTGACCAGCGTTTTGCAATAAAAACTGCTAAGTAGAGTAGATAATGTAAATAGTAAAATATGAAAGGGAAATGCCCTTTTCTTCCATAAATGAGTAAATGAAACTACACAATATGACCGCATTGAATAAAATAAAATCATTATTTACTTACCAGCTGGGAAATCAGTGTGGCATCCAGTGGCAGAAACGAAGGAGGTTACTCCAACCTGGGTGAGGGCACCGTCGATGTCAATGGTGGTCAGAGGGCCACCGCTGTCACCCTGTGAACGACATCAGTCTTAGTTATATTATTCTTAAATGACGAAGGAATCTTGGCAAAGTCTTGTCCAAAGACCTATTCCAGGAATGGACATCACCCATTCTGGGTTTTTTTTTTGCGGCCATCAATAATTTTTTCATATTTTTAAAATACCTACACTATTTTTTACACATTATTTCTTACTAAGGCGTCAAAGTCGAGAACAATTTGGATTCGGAGATATATTACGAGTATACTAGAAGCGCCCCTCGGTTTCACCCGCATAAGTCTCGATCCCGTGGGAATATCGGAATAAAAAGTATCCTATGTGTTATTCTGATGTAAGCTTATACCTAAGTATTACTGTAACGTTTCATCAGAATCCGTTCAGTAGTTTTTGCGTTAAAGAGTAACAAACATCCATCCATCCCCACAAACTTTCGCGTTTAAGTATAATATTAGTAAGATAAGATAGTAAGAAGTAAGATATATTTGGAGGCGGATCGAATGATAAGATCATTGTAATTATATACAGGAATATTTTTTAATCACCATCCAAATTTTTACAGGGTAGTTCTACCCATGAATACGAACAACTTTCGCTATGGGACCAACTCTGAAATCACAAAAAAAATATCTGCTGTTTCATACATTTTGGTCAAGTAGGTAGGTATTGAACTTTTGTATGAAAGAGCAATTTTTTTTTCGTGATTTCGGTGTTGGTCCCATAGTGAAAGTTGTTCATATTCATGGGTAGAACAAATTGTAAAATTTAGTTGGTGATTAATAAATCTTCCTATATTTGTTCTCAAATTCATGAGCGTTGTTTACCTTTTATACCCTGTTTTTGTCCAGAGGTAAAAAAATTCGGCCGAAATACAGCTTTAAAAAAATGTATTGGCATAGCCCGCTGTTCTTTTTACCTGGCAAGTAGATTGGCTGGTGACGTTGTAGCCTCTGGCACAGATGGTGGATGCCTGGATGATGGAGCTGCCGCCGTATGCGATCAAGCACTCGAGGTTGGAGGTGATGGACAGGTATACCCAGTTCAAGATCTCGGGAGCAGCACCTGCATTTAGAACGTTAACAGTTAATAATGAAAAGGTTGCGAGTTCCACTTTCACCAGCGTATCTTTTTAAAGTAGGCCAGTTGTAAATGTCTTACTAAAATAATAAAATTCACCCTGTATCCCTAAGATTTATCATCATCTGCCCAGCCTTTTCCCAACTATTTTGGGGTCAGCTTCCAGACTAACCGGATGCAACTGAATACAATATTTTACATGGAGCGACTGCCTATCTGACCTCCACAACCCAGTTACTAGGTAATACGTTACCACTTGGTAAGACTGGTTGTTAGACTTTTGGGCTTCTGACGACCCGTAACGACTGTCAAAGATCCACGATTGACAGCCGCGAACAACGGCTTCACTTGCATTCAGAGGCACGGAGGAGTCTTGGTATGAAAAGATGGTCACCCATCCACGAACCAACCGCGGCATGCGTAGCTTAACCTGATCGATTGACCTATGCGGCTGTTATTACTTAGAAACAAGCCACACCTCCCAATGTATCCCTAAGATTTATAATAGGTATATCAAATAAATCAGAAGAATTTCCAATGTTTTCATGGCAAGTTTTTTTTAAATGGGAGCTTTGAAATACTCGAATGTACGTTCATAAAACCAATAAAACTTAAAGAAGTAAAGCTTTACCATTAGTCCAGGTGCGCCCCCAGCCGCTGGCGATGGACTGAACTCCCGAGAAGTCCTGATCCCTTGCATCAGAGCGCTGTATCCTTATGGGCTGGATAGTGTCTACAAAAAAAAGGTTTTCGGCCTTATTAAAAATCTAGGTTTATATTTAAACACAGGATTAATCCATCGTACCATTTTTTTATTTAAGTTCTAATTACAAAAACTGACGTTAAACCCACAAAGCATGTAACTTTTAAACCCGATTCTAAGTTGACAATTTTTATATGAGGATCGGTGAGAGTTAGGACGAAGCCTTTGTTCGGAATCAATCAATCTGTCTAGCCATAGCCCAACTACGTTGGGGTCGGCTTCCAGTCTAACTAGATGCAGCTGAATTCCAGGATTTTACATGGAACGACTGCCTGCTGTTACTGTGTAAGACGATACTCTTTAGGACGACGCCGACGGCGCAGTGGCGCCCTCATCGTTTGTTTGGTAATTTCTTTTATTTTTTTTAAATAGTGGCCACTTTGATTACTTATAATAAAACTAAAAATGTAAAACTACCGTTTGTAACAACATTAACGTATAATGTTGTGGAGCACAACTTAACGTGCTTATTTTCTGCATTTTCATTCTAAATTATAATAAATAACCAAACAAACGATGAGGGCGCCATTAGGCGGTCGGCGTCGACTAATGGTTGTCAGACTTTCGGGCTTCTGATAAATAAATAAATAAATCTTACCGCTAAACTCAAGTTTCAAGCCGAAGTCGATAAGACCGATGTCATTTGGCTGGACCACCGACTGCAAAGCCTCGTTGTACAGAGGATGGTTGTAGTACTTGCTGGTCTCAAAGATAGCTGTCGGCAAGGTCAAGTTGACGGTGCCAGCGCGGATTACGAGGGTCACTCGGCTGTGGAAGAGGACAAGTTTTTGAAACGGTGCGGGAAAATTCTTCTTTGATCTTAAAGCATACTTGTAATCTCCGTAGAGATGAGCAGAGGTTTTTGACGAGGTTAAAGGAACATTTCGATAATTATGTTATTTGTCTCACAGTATAATTATACCTACTAGGCGAGGCTATTGTCAAAATCAGGGGAAAAACCCAATACAAAGTGTATTTGTAACAAGTTGACAGCGACACAGACAACGCGGAACGCGGACAAATTTTTTGATGCTATTCCTTCCCGTCCTATTTTATTATGTGTGTGTGTATCATTAGACTGTTAGCTTGTAAAATATTAAGCTAGTAACTTACTGGGTCTGCCTCAATGTATTTCAGTATGGTCGGATCATAATGTTTGAGATGAATTAAACATTTATAAATTTTGTACATTTTGTATTTGTTCCAACCTAGAAATCGAACTAAGGACTCTTAACTAGGCAGTCATGTTTGAGACAAATACATTATTGAGGCCATTGATCTTTAATTACAATCAGGACGTCAAACGATTGAGGCAGTTTATAAAGGTTGAAGAGGTTTTAAGGTGGTTGAAAAGAGCGCTTGTACTACAACAGTACCTATATTCTGTACAAATCTCATCGTGAAAACTTAAGTGAAGTGAGCTTGAAGTGAGCTGTCATTCCACCTGACGCTAGGGATTTACATTAAGGTTGCCGTCAGATAACAAAAAAATAAAAGTCATTGATCCGACTTGTACCAAGAAGTCCAAACTTATTCGATATTTGTACGAAACTGTCTCTAGTACTCTGCTTCGATCGAGTTTCATAATAGCGTCAAGGACGCCCCTTACCGCGATACAATTGTGTTGATCGTGTTAGCGAAACTGCCTTTACATTTTTTTCGTACCTATCGTCTGTGCTATCGTTTTGAAATAAGTAGGTACTTATTGGAAAACATTGGTAGACCGGGTGTCAACGACTTTTATTTTTTTGTTATATGGCGGCAACCATAATTAACACTACAGCCGGTCGATTCTATTAGGTTCTCACCGTGAGAACTTAGGTGAAGTGAGCTCATTCTGTGAGAAATCATTTCATCTGATGCTAGGGATCGACACTAATGAAGTAATGACAGCTCACTTTAAGCTCACTTCACCCAAATTATAGCGGTGAGATTTTTACAGAATAAGCACAACTGTTCACTTCTCCTAAGTTTTCACGGTGAGATTTTTGGTGACCAGTCAGTTCACCAAACATAAATTCAAACATTTTTACTTGACAAGCAACGATTGGCAAAAACATTATTTGTCATTTCATCATTCTACAACAGCAAGTTCACCAAAAGTTTCACTTAGCAAAATAAATATCCGTTAAACTTTTATTTAATTTAATAACGTATTATTTGAAATTTTTTTTTTTAATCGTTTGGATTAAACCCCCCAAACAAACACAGGTGCTGACAGAAACCCTAACCTCCTTTTCCTTTAAACCCCGCAGACTGCTCCATCGACCTGCTGAAGGACAGGCGCGGTCGCAGCCCAATGGGTGCCGAGGAATATTTTAAGACGGGTACATATCCACGTTGGTATAGTGGTCGCAAGCGTTACTGCTGAGCATAAGGTCCTAGGTCGGGTAAAGTGTTATTGGGTTTTTCCATCAGAAATTCCTCAGAAGCAGCCTGATGTCTGGATTTATGCCCGGTTGGCGGCAGTATTCTCACCCCCTATGACATGGCACTTAAAATAACTGGCGAAATGTAGAAAATGCCTATTTCATTAAGTCCGCCTCTGTGCATCTATAAATAAATGTGGGTGTAAGTACTATACCCCTGAAAAACACTTTGGGGACTATAGGCGTGAAAATATTTTAAGGTTCCTGTTTATCTCCAGCTCCATAATACTTATGCTAGGGACGCAGCTTTGACGTGGGGGGGGGGGGGTGTTACTTTATAATGCTGCCAAATTGGTCGTATGTACAGACGCCAGCACATCAACCTACCCGAAACTGTAAAATTTTCCCAATCAACTTTAAACCTTATACTTTAACGATAAAGTTGAAAATCTATCAAAGAAATTTGACAGATTGTAGTAGGTTGATGTGCTGGCGTCAGTACATACTAAACGACAAACCATGTAGGGTGGGGAGAGCGAGCGAAGCGAGCTCGAAAATTTTAACAACCCGCCTCGGTTTGGCTAGGTTTTATTTTATATTTTTAAGCTGAAATAGGAGTTACATTGTCGACTTATGCAGGCAAGCCCAAACAATTATTAAAATGTAGAATCCAAGAGCGAGCGAACACACTCTCGGATAGGTTAGATTTTTTTCGATCATTCACAAGTGACTATAAATTACTTGCTTTGTCGATTTACGAAGAAAAGCTCAAGAATCAACAGAATGTAGATTGCAAGAGCGAGCGAAGCGAGCCTGAAAATTTTAGCACCCCACCTTGATTAGTCTCTGTTTTCTTTTAACCATAATACAGAAAGAGAACTTACTTTATCGAATTATGACGAAAACTTAAAACTCGTTTTACAGCAATTTAGGAATCTGGCCTTAACCTAAGCCTTTCGAACCTTACGTATGTACAGAGGCCAGCACATCAACCTACCCCAATCTGTCAAATTTCTTTGATAGAATTTCAACTTTACTTCAAAAGAAGAAGGTTCATATTCAATTGGGAAAATTTGACAGATTGGGGTAGCTTGATGTGCTGGCCTCTGTACATACAAGCGGGGTGCCCAAATCTCGAGTTTGCTTCGCTCGCTCTTGCATCCTAGATTCTATGTTTTACAGGCTTTTTAAATTAAAAACTTTTTAGGCGCGTTAAAAACCCACTAATTTCATTGTTATACAGTTTTTACTTCTGTCGGCAGTCCCCATGTCTGCCTATGTTCTTAATGTTTTTGTATATATTATGCCCATCGGGGTTTTCGTGGCTCAAGTAAAGTAGTAAGGCAAATAAATCATTCAGACTCTCGACAGCTTGAATGATTTTGGGGGGGGGCATGACCCCCACGACCCCCCCTCTCGGACCGCCACTGCTGAAGGAAACAATAACCCTGGTGGGACGATTTATCCTAATGAATCAAAATGAGAAATGAAATATGTATAAATGAGTAAATATCATCTGATGCATTTATTAAAAGAATTGTTTGCCAAATAAATATTTGTAAAAAAAGTGTTTATAAAATAAAACATTTGCGGAATAAGTTGTTTTCGAAATAAATAGCATACGAAACGTTGGTTGGTTGTAAAATGAAAATTTGTCAATGGAGTTTTGTTGAAACTTTAGTGAACCGAGATTTTTACAGAATAGATGACTGTACACCTACCCAGCAGTACAGTGAGCGGCAGTGAGACCCCACGCAGCGTGGATGATAGTACCACCGCAGGAGGTGACGCCTCCAACAGGGCTCACCATACGGAGAGAGAGCTGGTGAGGGAACTGACCGGGCTGCGCTTCCCATCCTGACACGATACGTGCAGCACCTGTTGTGGAACAGTCAAAAGAAAATCAGAAGATGTCAAAGGTTTTAAAAATCTCGGTAAGATAGATAGACATACACCATAGAAATAAAAATAAACCGGTCCACTGCGAGTCGGACTCGCGGTAGGTATGTAAATAGTTCATCACGGGTTTTTTTTTTGTAATGTAACCACAATTTACTGTTTTCGGATGTTTTCCTTTACTTGTGCTACATGACCTTGCTTCTTGCCAAATTTCATGATTCTAGGTCAACGAGATCCCTATAGGTTTTGATTTCGGAACATAAATGCCCGTATCTTTTGATTGACTTAGTAGTTTGATTTCTTCACTGCTTCAAGGGATATCAGCCCTGACTATTCGATATTAATTTCAACTAGAAAACTCCACGCGTTCCTGCGAAAAATGGCCTTGACTAACGGACACACAGACGGACAATGAAGTGGTCTTATTAGGGTTCCGTTTTCCTTTTGAGGTACGGAACCCTAAAAATGAAAAAAAGAAGAATAATAAAGAAAAAAGAAGAATAATAAAGAATAAAGAAGAATATAATAATTCGAATAAAAAAACATTCGTGTTCATCGCAAGGCTCTGGCGAAGTTTTATTTTAAAAGGTAGATAAGGAATTTTTATTTTAGGGGACAGGCCCTAGATCACGGATATGCCCTAGACAATGAGGCATTCTATCAGCGTTAACGATGAGGGAAAAGACAAAAAATTTGTTAGATTGACATAATCTACCAAAAATCTTATGTCAATCATTTTGAAAGTCTTTGTAGAAATACAAAACGCTTTGAAAGCGATTGCCACTTGTCAAGACCCTGGTATTGTAATTTTCCCTGCTTTTAGGGTTCCGTACCTCAAAAGGAAAAAACGGAACCCTTATAGGATCACTCGTGTGTCTGTCTGTCTGTCTGTCTGTCTGTCTGTCCGTCTGTCACAGCCAATTTGCTCCGAATCTTATGGACCGATTAAGTTGAAATTTGGTACACATATGAATCTCTGTGACCCAAACACAGACGTGTAACGTAAATAAATGAGTTTTGAAAATGGGAGTCAATTTTGAGGGGTAAATAGACAATTAAAAAAAAAAGTTTCGCAATCTGTACCGTGTGACATATCAAATGAAAGGGCCTATCGTGAGGATCTCAAATATATATTTTTCATAATTTTAAAGTAAATTTTATTAAAGTTATTTAAGACAATAGACGGAAATTTACCATTCCCCCCCCCCCCCTTATCTCCGAAACTACTGAGCCTAAAATTTTGAAAAAAATACAGAAAATAGTTCTATACCTATAGATTACAGGAAAATTAATAAGAAGTCTATGATCTTGAAACAACATGGTAAATCTCTCAATATTGTGCGTACAAACTTACATTTTCAGTTGGAATGTATGGGAGAACATGTTTTTCAACTACAATGTTAAGTTTGTTCTTGGGATAAATTCATTCCAACTACGGAACCCTTCATTGTGCGTGGTCCGACACGTACTTGGCCGGTTTTTTGTTATATAATTATAATCAGCGTATAATGTTCCCACTGCTGGGACACAGGCCTCCTCCCTTCGAGATGGAGTGGGCTGTATTCTTCCACGCGAGCCCAGTGCAGATTTGTAGATGTCACACGTCTTCGAATTTTTGGTTTTAGGACATGCCGGTTTCCTCACGATGTTTTCCTTCACCGTTTTGAGAGCAGTGGCGGTGAAATTATTTACACAAAGTAAAGCGCCTGTCTGGGTCCGAAACTACGACCTAACTACAACTCCTTTACCACTGGGCCATCCCTGCTCTCAATGCCGTCTTCAGCATAGAACCAGTAAGTCCCCATTATTGCGTGCACTATATCGACAAATTAAATTGATAGCGACTTAACTTTATTTTTTGATATAGTGAATACTGCGAAGTGCTAATTTTTCAATAGTCAGGCAGCTTTTATCTGAAGAATAAATATACAGTTTGACATAAGTACTTACTTATCCCTATTCTATACAAAAGCTGTCAAACGGCCATATTTATTCCACGGATAAAAATTATCTGACCATTGAAAAACCTGCTCTAAGATACTTAGTACGTTTGATTGATTGGCTTACCTCTCGCTACTTCAGGGTAGGTTAGGCTGGGATCGGCGAGAACCTGAAATGTACGAAATAGATAAGTAGGTACTATTATATATTTTAGAACTTCCCCATTATCCACAGGTACTAGAGTATTATATTATCTGAATTCTCAGTGAGAATTCAGTGCCCTATGAAAAAGTCCGACTATAGCCGGACTTTTAATTAGCTGCAAGTAAAATGACAGCGCAAATATTTTATCTTTGTTGGGTGTTATAATGTTCGAGCCCTTTGGGGTTGAAACAATATGGCCATGGGGTCCGAGCGCCTACTTAGTTTTTCGACTCTTCATGTGACCAAAGGGTTGGCCTATTTTTAGATAGAATCAGCATTGCCTACAACGTGGTAATGCTAATTCGGTAGCTAGCCTTTTGGGTTCAGCGGACGAATTTGTTGACACCTTATGATTCCTTTTCCTTCTATTTTATATACCTACATGTACATATTACTATTATTATTTAAATTCTATTAGCTTTAGATTACGAAAACATAATTTTCTTGAAAATAAAAAAAAAGCGTTAAGTAGTGAAAAAAATATCAAAACTATTCCTGTATTCAATTCAATCAGGAGTATTCATGAGTCAAGACTTTTTCCTAGTTTAAAGATAGATCCAAAAATTGCATGATTTAGCAGAAGCAGCAAGCAAGCATTTCGTATTGGACTGTCATACGAGTATTCTATTATCAACTTGAACGGACCGTTAAATATAATAAAAAAAATAAAAAAATACCGTCGTCCCAGCAACAGCCAACAAAAATACTGCACCCCACATCGCCATTTTATCCTCAAACTAACCCAACTTTGTTTTTTGTTAGCTTATATTAATTCAGAGCTAGGAATTAATAGATAAAATATAATGATTAAATGATAACGCATTAAGTCTAATCTTAATAATCCTACGCTTTATTTTCATAACTGATAATTTTAAGGATTTACTCAGATTATGATGACGTAGGTACTTGTAGCACTTGATTAATTATGGAAAATCCACTGGGTAAAAATTTAGAAGTTCTAATTGGTATAAGCGTGCACATATGTATATATAGCCTGCAGAAGTGTCTACGTACTTATGTGTCCGGAGCTTCGGTGACAAAAACCGGCTGTTTAATACTACCTACTCTGTCAAAAAAGTACCGGGAAAAGATCAATAATACTTACTCAAAATGTTAGTTATTCATCCAAATTTATTTTATCGCCGCCAAAGTATGCTCCTTCAGAAACGATGCACTTACGCCAACGAATAATCCAATTATCAAAACATTTTTTAAACGCTTTTTCCGGAATTGAGTTTAGTTCTTGCCGCGAATTCTGCTTTATGTCTTTTGCCGAATGACAACTGCCACGAAGTGGTAATTTGGGTTTAGGAAAAAGAAAGAGGTCGGCAGGATCCATATCTGGTGAATAATAATGGTATGTTTTTGGTAAAAAATTTGATCACAATGATTGCCTTGTGCGAAGGCGCATTATCGTGGTGCAAAATCCAACAAACAATTTTCTTTCCACAAATCTTGCCTTTTTCTTCGAATTTGCTCTCTTAACGCCGCATAACGCTCAAATATATAGTTACCCTATATTTACCCTTTAGTTACCCAATAATTACCCTTTGACCTTCCGGTAAGAATTCCGAGTGGGTACACAACGCCGCGATAGTCAAAGAAAACAGTCAACATGACTAATTCGATAATCGATTTGGTTTTGATTACCTGGTGAAAAGTAGAGTATTCTCCTCGGGGATAAAGGTGTCTTCGTCTTGGGCGAGCTTGAATCCCTCACTGCACTTAGGATTCTAGTCTTAAATCAGACTCAGAAGTTAACACAGAACTCCCTCACTACCCTCGGGAGTCTATAAGTTCGTATTGATGCAAGAGAAGAAGCAGAAGAAGGTCAGAAATTGTCAAATAGCCCTGGGAATGACGAAACTGCCATGTCCTAGAAGCAAAAAAATTCAAGACATGTGACATCATGCACTCCCGTATCACCATAAATGTACTATGATCCACCGATTATGGCCGAGTTCCTCTCACAGAGAGGAAGCCTATATCTCAACATTCGGAACGATGTAGGCTAATTTTATTATACTTACTCGTAAGTAGGTACCTATGCCTGAGAATGTCCAAATCCAACTAACGAACATATTTTAACTCCGCGTCGTTATAAGGCAACGACTAGGTTTTGTTGCTGTTCCCCCATAGATAACAAAGGATAAAATAAAATAAAAAAACAACCGACTTCCAAAAAAAACTACAAAGTGATAAATAACTTTTATTTCGGAAGTCGGTGTCGTTGGTTCTGCATTTTCGTTTATTGACACCGACTTCCGAAATAAAAGTTATTTATCACTTTGTAGTTTTTTTTGGAAGTCGGTTGTTTTTTTTTTTTTTTTAAGTTTTTATTTTTCACTTTTTAGTGAGAGAGTTTGTAATTTATCTAAGTTACAATAGCCTAACGTCAACTGCTCATCACCTTTTACAAAATATTGCTTTTCCCGATGCTGGGACGTTAATTTTTGAGGAGTTCTCCACCACCACACGCATTGTGACGAGCATAAATTGCTTAGCAACCATATTAAAGTAATCGAATCGCAACCCGTGAAATATTTATCATTGATTAGTTCCGATGGCCGTCTGTAGTCTTCATCATCAGCTCCACTTTACCAAATGATGATTTCTGAGAGCAAATGCTCAAGTTACTCTAAAAAATATCCAAATCGCTATAGGTTTGCCAATAAAATTTGAGGGTTTCCCTCGATTTCCATGGGATCCTCTCATCAGATTCCAACTTGCTGACAATGGGACCACCTTGGGAGTATACCCTTCAAGTTACTCTAAAAAATATCCAAATCGCTATATGTTTGCCAAAAAAAGTTGAGGGTTTCCCTCGATTTCCATGGGATCCTCTCATCAGATTCCAACTTGCTGACAATGGGACCACCTTGGGAGTATACCCTTTCAAACAAAAAAATAATTTTCGAAATCGATCCACAAATGACGGAGAAATCGGTGAACATACAAAAAAAAAAAAAAACATACATAAAGTCGAACATATAACCTCCTCCTTTTTGGAAGTCGGTTAAAAATAGATAACTACTTAGTAAAACTAAAATTTATTTAACGAGTTCCGCTTTGTAACTGGAGATGTTATTCATCAGATAGTTAATGTTTAGTCTGAAGAGTCGTATGAAGCAGAAGATTGACTGGTTCAGATTCATCAGAAGCAACAGTGGTATCAGGTTCAGGAGCGACTGTGGTATCAGGATCAGGTTCATATTCCCAGTCGAAATCGACACCAGTCATCCTTCCGAACCAGTCGAGGTAGTGGCCGGGACGGATGAATCCTGAAATAAAATTGAAAAGAACTGTTAATAATAGTTCCTACTGTAATGTAATTGATTCTGCTGCAATAATGTAAAATTATGCTATAAACCGACTGATAAGTTATAGTACGTTGTTCTCGTTTTTAGGCAGATATCTCATGTCTAAACGGCTCCGCTATCAATAAAATACTAAATTGAAGCATCTTTCAGAGCAGTTTACTTGAAATCCAAAGTAATGAGATCGTTCTAGCTAATATTTTAATAATAATTCTCTGTTAGATTCAATTCCAGGTCCTCTAGTTACTGATACTAGAGTGTTTACACCTCAAAGAGTATCTTCCTACACCTATCTATAAAATGGTTACCTACTACAGAATTTAAAAAATTCAAACACAATTTTTTAACGCAGAGGCAGTTTTAATTTCATTCGAGATACACTTACCAGACGGTACGCCAGCGTCGCATCCTTAGCCAGAAACGAAGGAGGTCACTCCAACCTGGGTGATGGCGCCGTCATCATCAATGAAGGTCAGTGGGCCACCGCTGTCACTGTTTAGCTCAAGACCATTTATAACAGTTGTTACAGGTGTAATTAACGATCAGACCAACTGATGAACGTGCTTTTCGAGCTAGCTCCATTCACTGACCTATATAGCTCACCACCCTCAAGCCTCCATACTGGACCCCAAAATATTCGGAGTCACTTCTTCATTTCATTTATAATAGGTATACTTGTCAAAATACCTTTACCTTTTTAGTAAATAAAACAAATAAGTACAATTTAAGTATTACAATAATTCTAGACGAGTTTTTCGAGCAATATTTATTTTAAATAATGACGAAAATTTTTCAACGCTGCTGGGGCAGTGAACGAAGGATTTCAAAATCATGTGAATCTTTAGATACTAGGTACTATTGTTCTATCTTATTATTCTTTAGCTAATGACAAAATAATTTATTATCGGAATGACGTCATAAGGCCTTTCCAAACTGATTATTTAGAATCCTTTTTTTTTTTTAGGATGGGAAATCATCAAATGACCCCTCCCGCTATGGGTGGAGCGGAAGGGAGTGTCAGACTCTTACTGACTAAAACCCATCCGTGTTCCGTCCTTAGCCCTTTATGTTCCGGGGCAGCGGTAACCCTTTCGGACAATCCCGCTGCCCCGGCAGGCTTCGGCCCTGACGGGCCCCTCCTTGTCTGCTGACATCTCTTTGAGGCGCGCGTGGAACACATACGCGCCGTCCGGCACGGGCCTGGTCCTGATCGGACGGCGAGCTACCCATTACTCGCCGTCCGCAGGCCCGCGCCTACGGTGGCCGGGAGTCGTCACGCGGCTCCCGACGCCCGGAGCGTCTACCGCGGCGGCTGGGACGGGCGGCTCTCTCAGCTCTCTCCCTCGCCCATCCCGCCACCTCCTTCGCTAGCATGACTGCTTCGCAGAAGGAGGTGACTGCCTCCCACTCCCTCTCACCCCGGACCATGGCTTGGACCAGGGCCGGGCGCGAGAGGTCGCCGCCGCTGCCGATCGCCTCTACGAGGACACGGCGGTGCTCTGCCCAAGCGGGGCAGGTCTCCACCGTATGCTCCACCGTGTCCTCAGGGCGATCCTCGCAGTGGTGACACCCGGGCGTTTCCTCCCGCCTGATGATGTGCAGGAACCTCCCGAAACATCCGTGTCCGGTGAGGACCTGCGTCAGGCGGTAGGTGAGGGCGCCGTGACGCCTCTCTAGCCACTCCTCAAAGAGGGGCCTTATACCGCCGCTGTCGCGGCGTGCCCTATTATTTTTTTTTGAATCCTTGAGTGGAAGTTTTGTAAGGGCTAAGTAAACATCCATATATTATTTGTAGTGCCTATGTCCAGTTTCTGTTAGAAAGCGCTAGGGTAGCCCGCGATTTTTTTTTTTTGTTTTTTCAATTTACTGGTCAGTATTAAGTTGTACTTTGATTAAAATTTGATTCGCGACCGTAACAAATATGTAGATACCTATTTACAGCATTATCATTGAAGTCATCAACACAACTCTTGAAGACCAAGTAATCCTACTGAATGACTATTTCTGTTTTAGGATTTTTAGGAGGACATTATTTATATTAACTTAACAAGTTGTATTACTGATTCTAATGATTATAATGCTGTAAATACATATTTTTTACGGCCGCGAATCATATTTTAATCAACTTACAACTTAATACTGACCAGCAAATTGCAAAAAACCTAAGAAAATTTGAATAGCGCGGGCTACGTTAGCGCTTTGATTTAATATAGGTACGGGAGACCCTCTTCAAAGGGTTTTGTGGGGAACCTTTACCTCCTGGATCAACCTTAGCTAGTCAGGCTGAATTCTGTCGATAAGGGCATCGACCCTAACTGAATGGCTACCCTAAAAGAGACGTTATGTAGGCCTACATCCGTAAAATTTAAATTTTGAAGGCTATTCAAAGATATAAAAATGATCTAAGCTATCGTTTTTTTATCTAAGAGTTAAAGAGTTATCAGATGGAGTTCACGGATGTCATACTCTAATGGATTATGAAAATCCCATGTGCCCAATTGCAATCGGGTCTTGAAACATAAATGTCCGTTTTCGTCAGAATTTAGAGAATGGCAGGATGAAATCTGTGTCGATGGGAGGAGCGATTTGTTATCAAATTAAATCAAGCAATAATAAAATTTTATAGGCACTTAATATAGACTTTACAGTAAGGACCTATGTTTATTTCATGAACCATAATTGTCTTCTAAAATATATTTAGACTATATACAAGTGTTTAAAAAAAAAAGGGAAGGGAAAAAGGCAGGAGCTCATTGGGCATCAAAAAATTCGTCCGCATCGCTGTCAATGGGATAAGTGCCCAAAAGGCTGGCAGCATTGCCACGTTGAATGGCAATGCTTATTCTTTGGGCTAAAAATAGGCCAGCCCTCTGGTCACGCGTAGAGTCAACCAGCCGCTTGGCGATTTCCCGAAATATTCGGTGAGCACCCGGACCCCAAGGCCCTAGTGTTTCAACCCCAAACGGCTCAAACATATAGCACCCAATAAGGTTGTTATATTTGCGCCGTTTGAGGTATTCATCTCCTGCAGCAGCCGCCCCAGCACAGCCCACCGTGCTAGGAAGATGGGATGGCGCGAGGGTGTCGACACAGGTTGCATCCCACACCAAAGGCCTACCCAACTTCCAAGGCATTATGGTCATTCCATCTGGCCTCTTCCCATCGTCGCGTGCCAAGCCATTAGGTTCTAAAACAGCTGGCACCCCGGCGGTGACAAGAGCCCGACGGATAATGTCGTTAATGCGCGCATGCCGTGCCATCCGACCAGCGCTCTTGCTGCAGGAAAGACCATGGTGTCCGAGGCAGTCGACTGATACACCGCAATGACAGCGATGTGGAGCTCCGCAAGGAGCGCCCAGACGCAAACATGTAGCGAGCCGGAATGTGTACGTGTGACGGTAGCGCCTGAAGCCAAAGGCCCGACTCCCATTCACCCACAGCCAGCAGGCGGGCACGCTCAGCAGTATTGGTGGACGTATTAATAAGTTTATTCCGTACCAACCTGCAGAGCGGCTCATCCCACTGTCTCTGGGAAGACGGGTTCTCGGGCTGAACCGTGTCCGGGCAAGCCAATTTCCAGGCGTTCACCGCATCGGTTAAACACGGCACTTCAGAGTCAACCTGAGCAGGAATTAAGATTTGTGTGGTTAACTTTTCTGTGCTGTGGATCGAGGATAGGAACGCCGGTAAGCTTACACTAGAAATTTTGCGGACGCCGAGCCCACCAAAACGAATAGGTAGTGTGGCTTGCAGCCACGCGCGGTCGTCCAAAGCCATATTTAAAATGGATGTAAGGGTACTGCGAATGATATGATCGATTTTGTCCAAAAGGTGTGGCTGCTTCCATAAAGAGGAAGAGCGGAGAAAATACATAAAATTTGGACTGAAACAACAATATCTGATAAGGGTGAAAGCCGACTGTAAACTAATTTTAGAAAGTCTATCCGAAATATCGTTAAAATGTTGAATTTTTTCGTCGATGAATGGTGAAAAACTGTCTTCTAAAATTGGGGAACCTAGGAGGTGCAATGAACTATTTTCCAAAACTTTGATGTCTGGGGCTATTATGTTACATTTTTGTATAGTCGATTGTCTGTCAGTATTGTCACAAATGTAAATTTCACGTTTTGAGTCGTTGAGGTCAAGGCCGATGCCCGATGATGTTGAACTGCTGCTTTAGAAATTGAACATCTTTTAGAACTGTGTCTATGTCACCTCCTAGAGTTCCATCATCTAAATACCACACAATTAATTAATTTCATTTATACTCTAATTTTGGGTAGGTACAAAATGTTCGAAACCTGAATGATGTCCTTTGTTGCACATTTTCAAAAAAGTTTTCATTTATATACTTATGTTAGCATCCTCATGTCAGGAGGATGCTGAAAATGCCACCCTTTAGGTTACGCCACTGACTCAGTGACAATCAATGTCAAAAAAGTAGGGAAATTAGACATATTTTGACAGATTGAGACTGAAATCAGACTGTGAACGTTCATAAAATTACGAAATTGCTCCTCAGCATATACGAGTACCTACCACGAACTCTTAACGCGATCCACTTTAGGACCTAAACTGAACTGTTCTGCTAATTCGTACCATGACATCAGTTTAACGATTCAATTTAGGCCGTGCCATCTGGATACCTACCACGAGCTCTTAACGCTCATTCACTTTCAACGATCCAAATGCCGCTGAGTGTATTGGACGTCATGGTACGACTGTGAACGATGCAGTTTAAGAACCTAAACTGAACTGTCTTGCTTTTGAATCGTTGTTAAAATAGATCATGGTAGGCCTCCTGTTCTTGTTTGTTTTACCCACATTCTTGAGCAAATAAATGACTTGATGACCAAAATGACAGCTAGTTATATACTAAATAATACCAAGTTGACAAAAAAAGGTACATCGGAGCTGTCATTTTAGTCCAGAAAATTAAAAATCAGAGTTTAGGTAGGTACCTGTCAGAGAGCGCTAATCATGGAAGATGATGAAACTTTACAATCATTCCCTGTACTACATAAGGCCATTAGGGGAAGAATATGCAACTTTGAAGACAGGTTCTCTTCATTACACACAGCTCGATCTGTCTTATTACCAACTAGCTGCGCCCCGCGGTTTCACCCTCGTAAATGTCGATCCCGTGGGAATATCGGAATAAAAAGTAGTCTATATGTTAATCCAGGGTGTTAGCTTCCTCCATACAAAAATTTATCAAAATTGGTCCAGCCTTTTGAGCGTGAAGAAGTAACATACATATAAACATACACACACACTCTCACAAACTTTCGCCTTTATAATATTAGTGTGATTTATTAAACAAGTAGGTATTCTATAATTGGATAAAAAAGTATATTATTGTGGATTAATTAATTCGTATAACATACCTACGACAAATTTTATCTGTCCAAAGATAAGGTGATAAGACTTCAAAAATAAAAAATCATTATGACGTCAAACGGCCTTTCATATATGATAATGTTGTAATCCATGAATGGAAGTTTTCGAAGGGTTCCATTATTATAGTCTAATCACCCTTGCTCGAGTGACCTCTGGCTGAGTGCAGGCCTTCGTGAAACCCGATAGCATCCATACCAATCTTAAGAACTTATACACTCGTAAGCTACCTACCTCTTTTATGCTCATCTCCAGAAATACTGACAAGCTTTTTTCATGAAGTCTTTAGTCATCCGCAAAATCAGGCGTACAAAGGCCAGCACGTCATCAAGCTACCCCAATCTGTCAATTTTTTCCAATTGAATATGAACCTTATTCCTTTGTAATAAAGTTGAAAATCTGTCAAAGAAATTTGACTGAGATTGTGGTAACTTGATGTGCTGGCCTCTGTACATACAAGAGTGCGTTGAACCGTATTGTCATGATGCAACATTACCACAGATAATATAGACATTACTAAATTCGATCAGATGTCAATTTTCATTCACGTTTCATTACACACAGTAAATCCCTAATTAGGGTTTTCTGTAAGGTCTAATAGCTGGTTGGCTTAAGAATTTTTGCCAAGTCACCTAAGCCTACCGATAAAAGCAGGTATTTATCTATTAATCAGATAAGCCTCTTTAAATTCCGAGCCTAAAAAGCCCCCCATTTTATTTCACTTACCTACATTTCGCCATCTTGATCATAAGGCTCGCAAATATCCACTACTGAGTACTGACTCAGATATTTGGATTCTAGTGGGGCCATACCCAGACTTGGTAACCCAGTGGTTACCAAGTCTGGGTATGGCCCTACTAGAATATCTACTGCAAAAAGTTTCAAGAGAATTACAGTATTTTGTGAAGATGGTAGGGGAGCCCAGAGGGTTTTTGAGCAAGCATATTCAGGGCAAAATGTCGTGCGGTGTCACACAGGGATCGGTTCTGGGGCCGCTCCTGTGGGACATCGGTTACGACTCCCTGATGGCGTCAGCGTGGTTTGCTACGCTGACGACACACTGGTCCTGGCGCAGGGGAGGTCACATCAGGCGGCGGCCGACGCGCTGACACGCGGGGTTGCGATAGTCGTGGAGAGGATCCGGCAGTTGGGTCTCGAGGTGGCATTGCACAAGTCCGAATCCATGTCTTTTCATGGGCTTCGGAACGGGCCACCATCGGGATCCCAACTAACGGTAGGAGGGGTTCACATCGGCGTCGAGACAACGATGAAATACCTGGGTCTCGTCCTCGACAGCCGGTGGAACTTCGTCGAACACTTCCGACGTTTGGCCCCCAAACTGGAACGGCTCTTGCCCAACCTGAGGGGGACAAACGCCTCCTCCCGGAGGCTTTACGCGGAGGTCGTGCGGTCCATGGCCGCATATGTGGCCCCGGTATGGGCGCGTTCACTGTGGCTACTAGCCGCCCACCAAAATAAGAGCCAAATAGGAGCCCCGCTGAGCGGGACATTAAAAGATAAATCATTTCCTTTGATAAAAACTCTGATATTAATAGGTATAAAATTACAATATGTAATCAGTAAGACTGATGATGATTTAATTATAAATCTAATTGCGTATCAATCACAATCTCAATAATTTTGAAGGATTTTGCTAATCCATTGCTTCATATGTTCGAATTTGTCTGCTCAAGAACGTAAAGAATGCAATAAATGTTGTTGAATTTTCAAAATGAAAGCCATTCCCAGGTTGTTGGTGTGTTGCGCAATTACCCCGCAGATCTTAAAATTGATCATTTCATGAAGTGTTCGGTCATAAAATGATTGTGTTTTATGAAATGGCCAGCTAAAATTGACCATTGACCAAATCGTTTAAACATCAACGTTTAATGATAAGGTAGTTGACGTTTGGTCATATCTTAGATGTAGGGTTGTAGGAGTAGTAAAAATTATAAATAAAGAAGGAACGTTTGTATTTCTCTTGTACAAACATTAGCTTAAAATGTTAGAAAAGTATTATTTTAAATACTTAAATGAAGTGCTCTAACACTTTACTCGATGATCAATTCTAAGATTTGGCCACGACAGATAATTATACTACTTACTAGTCTAAAGTGTGTGTTAAGTTTAGTGTTAATAAGTAGTGGTACTTGCAGTTAAAACGTAAATGCATACAGATAGTAGCTGTAGCTAATAGGTAAGGTAAGTTTTTCTCAAAGTTATAAAGTATCACGATTTTACCGTCACATCCATTTCTACTTTGTGTTGGAGACATCTTTCTCAAGATGTCAAACATGGTCAGGAGGATAGTTAGGTTGCCTTAGAATTACTGCAGGTCTAATCAATCTGATAGATTTGGTTATCACAGTAATGTAAAATATCTTAATTATTATCTGCATCTATATGTGTAAGACGTAGTGTAATCTGTTAAATTTGCATGGTCATTAGTGCGATACATTTGGTTAGGAGAATAGGATGGAATCAAGCCTTACTATCGGTGCCTTTAGGCCGAAAGCTGGGCGCCCGGCCGGCCCGCGCCGCGCCGCCGCGCGGATGCGGGGTGCACAGCAAGATTGTACTCAACCCCCCTTTTTTTTTTTTTTAGGAATGGGAAATCATCAAATGACCCCTCCCGCTCTGGGTGGAGCGGAAGGGAGTGTCAGACTCTTACTGACTAAAACCCATCCGTGTTCCTTCCTTAGCCCTTTATGTTCCGGGGCAGCGGTAACCCTTTCGGACAATCCCGCCTGCCCGTACTCACCCCCCTGACTTCAAAATAAAATATAGGTGTTAAAAAATTCAGAACTAAAAGAATAGCCGAAAACGCCTAACAAATACACTATAGAACTTAACCTATTGGAGGCTAGATCCGAAAATTATCGAGCTTGGTTCACTCGCTCTTGCAGCGCTTTTTTAAACAGGGTTAAATTAAAATGGCTAGCTCAACTCCGCAACGCAAAATAAAAATATATTAATTTGATGACTTTTTGTGTGGTCATCAACCGCAAAACTACTGATATATCCTAAGTTTAAAAAATTCTATTTTTTTTTGTTTTTTGTTAACTTCACAGACGTGACGGGTATCGATATCTAAACATGAGAAAATAGTTTTTCTAAACTCGTACCTACTTCAAGTAACTAATAGCAGAGGTCGTAACCTCCCAAAAAAAAACATCAAATCTCTTATTTAATCAATTTTACCCTGTTTATGTATAACTCGACACAGTTGAAATCTCTTTCGAGGCGACATTCGAGGCGAGATGCAAAAATTATCGAGATCGCTATGCTTGCTCTTGCATCCATGCAAGCATAGCATTTACATTCTCTAAGCTTTTCTGCATAATTCGACGAAGCCCTACTAAGTACTCCTTGTATGAATGGACGAACGATAACCTTACATATCCGGGGCGAAAAGTGTAAAAATATGATCAAGCTCGATTCGTGGTGCTGAAGATGAGATGCAACTTCCTGAAAATAAACTTGCCGGTGCTAGTCACAGCTGCCAACGCCAAAGATAAGATCATGTAATGTGTCTGACGATGGTATGATTGCATATTTTATGTATCACCACTTGTGGCAACACAAACAATCACCTAATATGTATAATAATTTGATAGTCTATAGTTTCATTCATATGAAAAGTTCAATGATTCCTCCTGTATTATTAGGCAGAACGCTGTATGATACTTGGCCAACAATCGCAAACGAATTATTTAAAATGTTAAATGACACTTATACCAGTATTGCCAACTAGCAAAATAAAACCCGTTTGTCGGGAAAATTTTTAAATTTAGAGGAATCAATCAATGTGGTTTAGCGTATCTTTACAAAAGAATTTTGTCCCTCCGCGTTGTTTGGCTATCGAGTCTATTGTAAGATGAAATGAGATCATAATTATTGTGTTTTTACATATATGGTTGACTTGCAAACTTATTTCAATTGAAATTTCCAAAAAAAAAAACGAAGACTGCTATATTATATAGACATATTTTAAGGATTTCCAAAAAACATGTTGGCTTCTCCTACTGTTGTCAACTTGTCACCAGTGTTGCCAATTTAGCGACTTTGTCGCCAGATTAAGCGACATTTTGACATGAAAAGCGACATTTTATTTCGATTTAGCGACAAAAATAATTTAGCGACATTTCTAGCGACTTTTTTGGCTATCATTTATAATGTATAATTTAATTTAACACCATTTTATTATAACTGACTCGCAATGGAAACTCGCGAAATTCAAATTTTCTTGCGTTTTTTGCAATTTGCAGGTCAGTGTCAGGTTGCATCTTGATCAAAAGTATAAAGAGCCGGCCGCGCTGGCGCGGGCGCCTCCACTTCGTACCGCCCGCGCCAAGGGCGCCAGTCGTTGTCCCAAACGTAATTCCAATTTTTTGTTTGTTGATAACACTAATTCGTCATAAAAACTACATATACAATGTGTCGTTTTGCATCCTCGTCAAATTCAAGGAGGTAACTATGCTAATGATTCTCGATACGAATCAATAATAAAATAAGTAGGTAATTTTTTTATTGTTTTTCTAATTTTCGGAAATCGGCATGTGTGGGACACGCATGTTAAAACGCGACCCGTGTGATACCGCACTGCAATTGCTCTTTTACACACACTTAAAAACTCATGTGGTTTAAATACGATACAATAATTTTGCCTACCCCTGCGCGCGCGCTCCCTCACCGCCGCCAGCGCCCTACTATTATCCCTAAACCAGGGCTTTAAATACCGGTAAAATTTTCATAACGTTTCCTTGATTTGACAGCGTTACCGTTAATATTAAAATAACGTTAATGAATTTAACGTTATTTTAGCTCCTTTTTATCGGTAATCATTATTAACGTTAGTTGTTTATTAACGTTAATTTTATCGATACTTTTAGAACGGTTAATCTAGTGAGTTTGAAGTAGAGGGGGACGAGACGCGCGGGGGCAGGCCACCCGCCGTCGCCCCGCTCTGTGATGCCGTGCCGATCAAAACATTGCCGATTCTTACGCGTGAGAAGTAATAAGTGAGATACCTAACTGATAAGATAATTTATCCAACATCAAGATGAGTGAAGACAATATTTTTTTTTTTTTTATTATTATGAATACAGTAACTTGGCAATCTGTGTTAACACAATAAGCCATTCAGATGAGGTATCTCGATCTATGTCTTAATAGCGTAAGGAATTCCTATGAATCCCTTTTATCATATGTCACCAAATCTCACGGTAAGTGTGGAGACACTATGCCGTTTCAATCGGGAATGTCTAATACTTCCTATGCCTTCTAGTTTGGATGCCAGTTCATTGACATGAGTTGATATTCTCGTCTGATAGCTTTCACTATATCTAGCGATCTCTTGTTTGACGGTAGTGATACTTAGGTCCTCGTGTATATATTTGTTGCTTACATAGTAGGGTATATCTAGCATGGTTCTCAGTGTCTTGCTTTGAAATCTTTCAAGAATCTCTATGTTGCTATTGCTAGCAGTACCCCATAGCTGGATTCCGCAAGTCCAGATTGGTTTGAGAATGGTCTTATAGATAGCTATCTTGCTTTCATGTGACAGGCTTGATTTGCGACCTATCAGCCAGTTCATTGATCTGACTTTCGTATCCAGCTGTTTACGCTTGGTCCAGATATGCTTTCTCCAGGTGAGTCTTCTATCCAGACCAAATATCAACCAAAACAACACATACCCAAATATCTGGCACCTTCAGCTTGAGGAACCTCTTCATTATGAAGTCTTATTGGGGGACAAGTCTGCCTTCTCAGGGTGAAGGTCACGTGAGCAGATTTTCCTTGATTAACCCTAATACGCCATTTATCTAGCCACTTTTCCACTTCATGGATGTGGGTTTGTATGTTGGCTGATGCTATAGCCGGATCCACATGTACCGACAAAAGGGCTGTATCATCTGCATAGGTGGCAGTTATAGTATCAGCGTGCATTGGAAGGTCTGCGGTAAAAAGCAAGTATAGGATGGGTCCCAATATGCTTCCTTGTGGTACTCCTGAGCAAATTTCATTTAAAGAAGAAACTTTATTGTTAAACTTCACCTCAAAGCATCTACTGTGTATGTACGATCGTAGAATCGGAAAGAAAGAGTGAGGCAGTAACTTTTTAAGTTTGAAGAGAAGTCCTTCGTGCCACACTCTGTCGAACGCCTGGCTAATGTCAAGAAAGACAGCAGAGCAGAACTGTTTGCATTCTAGTGCACGACTTATAGTATCCGTAATACGGTGTATCTGTTCAATAGTTCCATGTTTCTCTCGTAAGCCAAACTGGTGAAGAGGAATAACTTCCGGTAGATAGGGGCGCATCCTGTTCAGCAATATTTTTTCGAAGAGTTTACCCAACACGGGGAGTAGGCTTATTGGTCTGTAGGAGCTTGCATCGTGGAGCGGTTTGCCTGGTTTGGGTATCATTATAACCTGCGCAATTTTCCACTGTGCGGGGTAAATTGCTAGTCTTAGGCAGGCGTTGTAGATGGCCGCGATGTGAATTATGCTTTTTCTAGGCAGCTGCTTGAGAAGTTGTGCGTCGATTAAGTCATAGCCTGGTGTTTTACCCTTTTCTAGTTTTAGGATTTCTCTCCATAGTTCGTTGGGGCTTGCACTTTTTAGTGGTAGGTTCATTTGCAGTGGTGCGTCCATATATTCGGAGGCTTCCTTGTCGTGTTCAGGATTTTTGCTTGGTAAGGGGCTGAAAGTTTTTAAGTGTTGCGCGTATACTTGGGCCTTTTCAAGATCTGTTTTTGCCCACTTGCCATCAGGAGCTTTTATGGGTGGTATATGTTCTTTCGGTCATTTCAGCCTTTTTGTTATCTTCCATAGAGAGTAGTTGGTGTCTTTATTAGGAGTAAGTTCTGCTAATTGTTTTTGTAGACGCTCGTTTTCTGCTTGGCAGATCATTTGTTGAAGTTCCTCAGAGGCCATGTTGAAAACTTTTTGTCACGGGGATATTTCGTAGAATGCCATTTTTTCCGCAGCAGTCTTCTTTCATTTACTTTATCCTTTATTACTTTAGAATAGTGGGCAATTTGTGTTGTTTTTGGTCTTGAAAAAGGCGTAAATTCTTTGGCCGCTATGTGAATAAGCTTATTGAGCGTTTCGATAGCTGTTTCAACGCTATCTACTTTATTTAATGGCAAGTTCATGTTAATGGATTCTGATATTTTGGTTCTGTATCTGCCCCAGTCTGTTGTGTGGTTATACAGTCTTTGTGGGTACTCAGTTAGAATGGCCTTAGAGTGAACATTGATAATTACTGGTGTATGGTCTGACGACAGGTCAGTACATTCCTCTACATTTATTTGTCCAAGCGGGATATTTTTGGTGATGAAAAAATCCAATAGGTCTGGTACCTTTTGTGGGCCCGCAGGCCAGTATGTAGGAATACCATGTGAAGCGCAATATAGGTTAAGTTCGTTCGTGGCTATATAGAGTTGTCGACCCCGTGGCAAGGTTAGTCTGGAGCCCCAGGAGGCGTGTTTTGCGTTCCAATCACCACCGCAAATAAATCTGTTTCCTAGAGTGTTGAAGTAATTCTTGAACTCATCTCTTGTAATAACATGCCTAGGTGGGCAGTAGATAGCAGACACTGTTGTTTCTATATTGTTATCCTGGATCCTTATTGAAGTTGCTTGTATTTTTTCAGTTCTGTTTTCCCCAAAAAAATAATGTTTGATGTTCTCTTTAATTATGATTGCAGTTCCTCCATGTGAATTACCAGAAGGATGGTTTGTAGCGTACACCATGTAATTTTTAAGTCTGAAATGGGTTTTTTGCGTGAACCTTGTTTCCGAGATTAAAGCCACGTCAACTCTTTAAGTACTAAAGTTTCAAGAACAGTTCAAGTTCCTGTCGACGTTCTGTCAGCCCGTTGGCATTCCAGGTGATTATTCTAAGGTTTAGGGGTGTTTTATAAGGCTTGTGATTAATTGGATCATACGATCCATCATGTTGTTTATCATAATATTTATTATGTTTTGAAATTTGTTGAACATGGCGTCCAGTACTTCCCCAAAATTATTTGGGTCCTTGATGTCGGTTAATGATCCTGCTGAGTTTTCTTGTTTTGTCGCTTGTGCGTATGTGATATTTGGTTTCGAGTGATTGAAGAGGTTCTTAGTTTGATGTTTTTCTTGTACAGTTTGTGTTGGGGTTTTGCGGTATTGATTTTGTGTTATGTTGTTTGTGTTTTCATTAGTTTCTTTGCCCTTTCCTGTCTTGTTTTTCGTAAGTAGGTCTTTGTACTGTTTGTATTTTGTGCAGCCTTTGTAACTTGCTGGATGTTTTTCTTGGCAGTTGGCACAAGTTGCCTCGGTGTCCGGTCTTTTTAAACAGCTTGTTGTTGAGTGTTCTTCCCCGCATTTTACACATCTAAATGGTCTGTTGCATTGGTTTTTTGCGTGTCCGAATCTTTGACATCTTTTACACTGTAAAATGTCCAGCTTTTTGTATGGTGCTTCAAATGAAACTTTTACGTAATTCATTGTTGATTTTAAAGATTTCTTTGTTGTTGTGTTTGTGCTCAAGATCTACATAGAATAAAGGTAGCGGCTGTTTTGTGTTTTTATGTTTTACATTTATGATGTGGCGTACTTCATGCAGAAGACAATAATCAAGGTAATTAATTGTTCTTATTTATGGTTATTACAATTGTTGTTTAGACATGCAGGAATTAATAGTCTAACGCCAACGTCCAACGTCTAACTACCACGGAATTTGCGGCTTTAGCGCCCTTGAAAACCATAAAAACGACACACATGATGAAAAAATAAAAATAAATTACAGCCGCCATCTTGGATTTTCATTTTGACCTCACTATCGGCTTTAGCGCCCTTGAAAACCATAAAAACGACACCCATGATGAAAAATTAAAAAAATATTACAACCGCCATCTTGAATTTTCATTTTGACCTCACTATCGACTTTAGCGCCCTTGAAAACCATAAAAACGATACCCATGATGAATAATTATAAAAAAATTACAACCGCCATCTTGGATTTTCATTTTGACCTCACTATTGGCTTCAGCACCCTTAAAAACCATGAAAACGAAACCCATGATAAAAAAAAATTGTGCAGCCGCCATCTTGGATTTTCATTTTTATCTCACTATCGCCAATCTCAATATCCATCCCTTTCTTTCTTCGTACGGCCAAATTACGAACGAATTACAAATTACGATTTTAACATTCATACTCGTTTGGATTTGAGTAGGCATGCCTACTTTAGGGTGATAAATTGCGAAGGTCGAACGTCATGGTATTACGCCGCGACACGTATTACGTATTACGTGGCGACGGCGTAGGCGGCACGGTTAGCGCGTGGCGGAGCGGCAACAGTGCATCTAATCCAATGCTAAGCGAGGCGCCCGCGCGAGCGCACAAAAATGTAAACAGACGGAACGGCAACGTAGCTAAATTAACGGTAAATATAACGTTACTGATGTATTTGCGGTAACGTTACGCTAACGTTACTTTACTGGTAATGTGACCAAGTAACGTTACATTTTTGTGAACGTTATTAAGGTATCAAATTGAAATTAACGTTACTTAACGGTTATTATTTTGTTATTTGGTAACGTTAACAAGCCCTGCCCTAAACCCACCCGGCCACGCCCACATTTCGACTAGTGTGATAGATGTCGCCGTCGTGAGCACGTCTTTCGCGATTTCCCGGCTCGCGGTCATTTAATTTCGTTTTAAATACGACACGATGACGGAAAACTACTCCAATGTTGAGTTAGTGGAGATGGTGCGTTTATACGCGATAAGTGGAGTGGCGTGGTAGTGGAGTAGAGTGTTCTGTGCAGATGTTCGCGGAAATGTTTCCCAATCGGCCACCACCGCGGCGTCGAGGAGATGCTCGATGACGTTCCCCTGGCAATCCATCGCAACTTGTTTTACCAGCAGGACGGTGCCCCTCCTCACTACGGTCGTCAAGTACGCGAGTAGGTACTTGACCGAAAGGTTCGGCAATCAGTGGATTGGCCGCGGTGGACCTGTGGCCTGGCCTCCGCATTCTCCGGACTTAACGCCCCTGCATTAAAAGACTAGTGTACACAGACGAAATAACTAGTGTTACAGAATTGAGGGAAAAAGTGTTTAGTGCTTTCGACACTGTAAAAACGAATGTGTTTGTGTTGCGAAAGCTAAAAGAAAACCAGCGACGCGACGTCGTGCTAGACTGTGTTTAGAACGTGAAGGTGGACACTTCGAACAATACCTCCGGCTAGCGTAGGTTATTTATTTATTTGTACATACAATCATTTGTGAATACGTAGTTAGTTAAATCAATTGGTGTAAATAAATTGATTTAAAATTTTTAACTACGCCTAAAATACCGGTCTAGAATATCTGATAACCAGTGCTCCTAAACAAATGTATCACTTAAAAAGCTAGCTTTCCATTTTTATTACAAAGTAATAAACCATTTTAGATTTAGTACATTACATAGGTACACTAACTGAGGTATTTTTGACGGTCCTTTGCCCGTTAAATAGGAAGGAAAATTTGAAATCAACCAATTTCATACACAGATAATAATTAAACAATACATTGCAGAAAACAATGACTTTCAAATAAAAACAAAAAATAAACAAAGTCGTGTAATAAGTGCGCAGGCGACCCGCCCCGCGCCGACAAAATAATTCGCGGAATATTCGTGGACAAGCCTAACCGCTGCAGTTCTCGGGAAGCGGGACGGGTGAGTGGATACGATTTACAATTTCCCAATTTTATTATTTACTGACCATTTATCAAAAATAAAATAAATTGTATACGTAATGCAAAACTAACACTTTATTAATCAAAGCTGGTAACTACGTACCTAGTCTTACAGGTTTTTATTATTACCTACTTATCTAAACTACGCACGGCGCGTATTTCATGCCTACACGTTTTTATAACTAAGATAAATTTACAATTTTAGGATTACTTACTGTCCGATTAGCAGGAATGAAATACATTTTATAAGCAAAACTAACATTTTATTAATCAGCTGATAGTTACGTCACAAATTATTTAAGTTGTAACAGATACCTCACTCCCTACAAAATCTCCTATACTTACCTATCGCGATAAAAGCATTTTTCATGTCGTCGGCGACCGCTACGTGCTAAACTGTGCCTAAGACGCTCGACCCTAGAGTTATTATCGTTTCGCTGCCACTTGGGCTTACAGGCAGTTATCGCGCGCAAGTTCATGAAGTGATGTAGCCCTGGCTACGTTTTTTGCATTACCTACGTTGACTTTTGACCTTTCCTTGGCGCATAGTGAGTCATTTTTTACTAATTCTAATTAAGCTTAAAAATTATCTAAGTAATTATCAACAGTTTATGCCATGTAGGTGATTTTTGCTATTGCTAGCCGCACGCGCCGCTGTTACGTGGGCGGGGTCTGCCGGTCGTCGACACGCACGCACACAGCGTCATATTCGTGCGACACTGCCTACCGCATACGCTACGGGGCGATTCTGTTCTTTGCAAGTGGTGTATTCTGAAATACTGTCAAACTTAAATAACGAAAAAAACAAGTATGTATTTATTATTGAGCAGGTATCGTTATTGTATTTGATTATTTATGTCTTTCATAACAGCCTCCTGAAATTTGACGAGGATGCAAAACGACATATTGTATACGTAAAAAAAAAGCAATTATTTTATATTTAAGTACAGAGGCCAGCACATCAAGCTACCCCAATCTGTCAAAGGACAATGCCCGTTTTGTTAGGAGTTTTGGGCCCCTATAAAACTTCGCATGTCACGGTGGTTTTAACTTGGTTTTGTAGACCTAGAATTACCTTTTCATATCCTAAAATCGATTTTCAACTTTTCACCCTAGTTTAAGAGAAATCTTATTTTATCGGATGCTGAAATTGAGGTTACCCACTCACGCGCCCCGCACCACTTCAGTGGCGTTGTAAAAAACGCCGACTGTCCGCGCTCCACTGGAGTGGCGTTGAATCAGGTGACAGCGAGCGCGGTGTGCGGTCCGCACAATTTTATTTTTAGTAATTTTGTCAATGGGCGTATCGCTATCATTCTATTTTTCTTAGATCAAGGATTGGATGTGGTATTTTATGCAAAAATACCACATCCATTCCATTATGAATCTTATAAGATTATCTGTAGTTGAAGACAGATTTGACAGTTAGATCTGTCTAAGTGTGACCATGTTAAATATCTTGGTAATCGATTTACCAAATCGATTTACCAAATCGATTTGTTATAAATAATATTATTTACATAATTAAAAAGAACATAATTATTATAAACGCTATTTAGGTATGTATGGGAAGTACTAACTACTAACCACAATAATATTTGTGGTACTAACTTTTGTTTTTTAAAGAGATTAATTAAGCATGAGGCGGAATATTTCTGACGGTAGAAAATACCACGAAACACAAAGATATTTTTTTTTTTAGTTTATTTACTACTTTTATTTTTTTTATTTGAGCCCGCCCGTCGTCTACTTCGCGCCTAATCAGTTAGATGAGAGTGTTAGCTAGATTACGACGGGAGAAAAGCTATTGTAGGCTATCTCCGGTCATTTTAGTCGCGGCGGATTAGTAAAATATCGATATTTTCAATCGATTACAATTATTTCATTGACATAGTCTGTCGTCTGGCAACATTCAGGTTAAGTTTTAATGGCGGAACTGATATAAATTCAATAAAACAAATATTAATTAGGTTTTCCAATGCTAGGGTAAAAAAAATGTTGATAAATAAAACTTAAACATGTAAAAATACGACTTAATTTTTGAGAAGTAAATAGTCTTGACACGGCACCAAAACTAGGGGCCCATTGGTTGTCATTCTCCTTTCTTTGATAGATTTTCAACTTTACCACAAAGTCGTAAGGTTCATATTCAATTGGGAAAATTTTACAGATTGAGGTAGGTTGATGTGCTGGCCTCTGTACCTAGCGACATCGGGCGACTTTTGACTTTCTGTCTGGCGACATTTGCTTTAGTCGAGTTGGCAACACTGCTTGTCACTGTCAAAATTGTCAAACTAGAAAAGTCATTTCATTTCATTTGATATTTTTTTATTCCATGTTTTCTGTTTGCAACCGTCGTGGCGCGCGTTTTTTCTAATTAAATTCTTATTTGTTATCTATTTAGCTGCGTAGACGCTACTCCGAATTATAATTTTGTTACAAAAATGAGTGCGTGGCCTGAAGTAACGACTGCAAAGTCGGAAAATCGCCATGAAATCAAATTGGCGGGTGCGGCTATTTCGAAACGTATTTCGGAAAGTGGTTTAGACAAAGGTATATTTCAATTAACTAATATTAACCTCCTAAATATCAGTGACACATGTCTAACAGCTATACCGGACGATATAAGTCGGCTGGTGAACCTGCAATCCTTGCTGTTGTTCGGAAACAAAATAGCAGAATTTAATAAAAACATAACCTCTCTGAAGAAATTGAAAGTGCTTGATTTGTCGAGAAACCAACTGAAGAGTATTCCGGAGAGTCTGAACGACATGAAAGAGTTGACCAGTATCAATTTAAGTTCTAATGAAATCGAAGAAATGCCGAAATTCAGTGATTTTCCCAGTTTGCTTACTGTTGATGTGTCAAATAACAAATTGACGAGTTTCTTGGACTTGGAGAATGCTGTGCTGCTTCATTTGACTGATCTGAAGATTAAAGGGAATTCTGTCGAGGTGTTGCCTAGCTACATTGTCCGTAGCTTGCCATCATTGAAGAACTTCGACATTGGAGACAATCTGCTGAAGACTGTTCCTGGGGAATTAGCCAACATGGCTAAATTGAAAGGTAAATCATTTATTTTACCGCATGCTCTACATAATTGTGTAAAAATCTAAAATACTTTGTTTAAGTCATTGTTGACATTGCTAGAAATATTAAAACCTTTGTAGAAATATTGCACCACAGGTTGCAAACTTGGGGATCAATAAAACCATATTTTATTAACCATATTTTTTTTTTTTTTTTTTTTTTCCTGTGGCAACCCTACAGCTAACAGCTGTTTAAAATTAGTTCTTGAATTTTTTAATCTTAAATATTAAATTTCGTTGTTTTTTTAGGCCTATTTCCAATTACTCTTCAAGTAAATAGGATAATAATGTGTATTTTGTGTTAGATTCACATAGCTAGTGCAAATTAATAGTAAATATTTCAATGTAAATCGGTGACAGTTACCGGCACAAGGGAATTTGCATTGTCATCTTGATATCAGGTACAATACTTTATATTTTACTTGCTATTAGTTTGTTTACGTATTACAATACAGTTTCACCAGCAATTACCTATTTTGTTCACTTTTATTAAGGCTACTTGATGCCAATGACCTTTGAACGTAAACATAACCTTACTTATGTTTGGTGACAGAACTCCTTTTATTTACATTTAAATTTCATTTTTCCTTTTAAACTAATCATCTTTTCAACTCCTGTCACAATAACCTCCTCTCATCTAATTTCTTGTCGCTTCCTTACTAGTTTTAATCATGATTATGACTCGCAGCGCCCGTGCTCGCCTCGGAGAGTCCAAACTCAATGAGGCTTTGAGCGCTTTAAAGGCGTCAAAGGAGTCCTGTGACCAACTAATTAAGGAATTGGATGACAATGAAAGGGTGCTCTTTGATGCCCATGAAACGAATAGGAAGTTAAAAATTGAAATGGCTCAGATATATAATCAATACACTGATGCCATAGAAGAACGGGATAGACTTCAGCTTATTGTGGACGGGTTCAGCCAGTGTAGCGCAGAGTATGAACAAGCTCTTAGCCACAAACACTTATTACAACACCAGCTACATGAGGCTCAAAGTCAGATTACACAACTTGAGACTACAAACCTTAACATCACCGCCTCGCTGAATCAAAGTCTGTTCAATGAGTTGGTGTCTATTGCCCCGTCAATGGTTCCTACCATAAACCCTACTTACACCGTTGACTTGACAGGTGATGATGAATCAAAATCATGTAATTCAGTGAGGGTAGTCACTAGTAAAAATAAACTTAAAAAATACATCAAAATTAATAAATACATTGTTAAAACCCAAAGAATGGTAAAAAGACAAAAGTTCTTCATCAAAAATGTTAAACTTAATAGGGAAAGGTTAAATTTACTTAAACAGTTAGATATGTATTCTTTTAATTTGGAACAAAGTACTAGAAAATACAACACTGACACACAGGATTTGCAATCTCAACTTGACCATCTACATGAGAAACTAAGAACAATGACTAACAAATATAATACCTCAGAAGATCTAATGAGGGAATATGTGTTGGCAATGAATGAGCTGGTGAACTCACAAACAAACAGCTGTGAATGCTGTCAAACACCATCCAATGTACCTACGCCAGACCATTCATTATCAGCATGCAACACCACATTACCCCATCCCTGTGTTAATTTGACAACTCCCTCTGTTAATAGTTCCATTATACCGTGTAAAGAAATTGCAAATCATGATATTGTATTATTTTGTGATGAGATTGGAAAGGACTTAGGTCACTTGTTGACAGATGAATATCCGGGACACTCAATAATAAATTACTGTATGCCTGGTTGTTCTTTACTTGATATTATGAAAGAAATTATTAAATGTAACTTTACCCCGGATACAACTTTATTAATTTTTATGGGTAATAGGGGAAATGTAAACAAAGGAGAACTACTCCAGTATCATAGAACATTAAGCAACCTTAGTTTAAAAAAAATTGTGTTGTTTACATTCCCTTATAGTAACAGTTTGCCACAGGAAGAAAATAGCTTAAGATTTGAATTGAATATGACATTGCATAACTTGACATTTAATAATAACTTGTTCCATTTAGTTGATATTAACAACTATCTTAGTAATAATTTCTATTTGACAAAAGATAGATATAACATCGTTATGTACTATCTTACTAACTATTATAAACGACAGATAGCTGTGTCGCTATCTTATTTTTTTTCTATTACAGCCAAAAATTTGGCTAAACAACTTGCTTCTTTTGAGCAATGCAATGACATTTTAAATAGTTCTGTCAATAATTTGGTTACAATTAGTGACATTGCTAATAATTTAAATTAGAAATTAAGACAATAGAGGCAACCTCTAGCTATAATGTACAGAATTATTCAAAAAAAAGTTTTAAATCAGTAAATAGTATCAACCTGGTGCATCAAAATATTCAAGGTTTTATGAACAAAGATTTAGAAGTAGAATTATTTATGAATTTTAATAGTATTGATATTCTCTGTATAACAGAACATTGGCTGAAAAGCCACCAGTTCTTGTTCAATTTTAATAATCACCAGGTTGGTAGTTCGTTCAGCAGAATAAATGCTATACATGGTGGCTCATTGATTTTAGTAAATAACCAGCTCAAATTTAAAGACCGTACCGATATTGTGAGCCTATCTGTTGAGCGAACAGTTGAAATTGCCTGTATAGAATTGGAGCACTCTATTGTATTAAGTGTGTACAGACCCCCTTCAGGATTGTATGACTGCTTTGAAAAGGTAATGGATGAAGTGTTACACAGGATTTGTAACTCAAACAAGTCCGTTATCATTTGTGGTGATTTTAATGTCAATTTATTAGAAAACTCAGGTACTTGTAGAAAAATTTTGAGTCTGTTCCAGTCCTACAATCTTGTAAACCTATTTTTAGAGCCCACAAGAATAACCCCTACTAGTGCCACATGCTTAGACAATATTTATACAGATATTATACCAAGCCACAAAGAAATTATAAATTTACTAGATTCTGATCATTGCGGGCAAAGGATAACTATTCAAGAAGAAAACAAAAAAGTGGCTAAAAAGGATATCACTGTTAACCCCAAAACTGCAAGTCGCTTGGAGGCTTTTAAAGTTAAACTAAATAATAAATTACCAGTTTTGTCGATTCATGATGATCCTAATCATCTATATGATAATTTTTTTAATATATACTGTAAACAATTTGACTCCACCTTTATTCCCAAGACTATCTCGGTTAATAGTAATGCATCGTTCAGTGATTGGGCTACCACTGGTATTCATAAAAGTAGAACTCGGCTTTATGAACTGTACAATGAAAGGACTTATGTTAAAACTGATGAATTTAATTTGTATGTTAGAAATTATTCAAAATTATTTAAAAAAGTTTGCTATATGGCCAAGTCACGTTATTTGGGTTCAAAGATTAAAACCAGCAGTAATGTAATCAAAACGACTTGGAACATTATTAATAGTGAAACGGGAAGGTCTAGTAACCGAAATACTGACTACAGCCTGTCTATTAATGACAACATAATAAAATCAGACTCTCAAGTCGCCGAGGCATTTGAAAATTTCTTTTCAGATATTCCCGTTTCAACTACTAAATCCCTAAACTCATCACCTTCTGTTGCTGAGTCTTTGCTTAAGGAAAATGTTAATGCTTGCGATTCGGAATTTCATTTTGAATATATTACCTGTAAAGATATAATTAAAACCTTTCACACTTTAAATGTAAAAAAGACAGCAGATCTGTGGGGTAATTCTGTAGAAGTTGCTAAGTCTATTATTGACATTGTAGCACCTACTCTAGCTCTTATCTTTAATAGTTGTATTGACAATGGGGAGTTTCCTGACCTTATGAAAAATAGTAAAATAATACCTTTGTTTAAATCAGGTAGTACATCGGACCCCACTAATTATAGACCTATTTCTGTACTACCTACCTTTAGTAAAATTTTTGAGAAATTAATTTTAGATCAAATGCAAAGATTTTTTAATAAACATAAATTATTACATAGCAAACAGTTCGGTTTTACAAGGGGTCGTTCAACTACTGATGCCGGTGTTGAACTTTTAGGACATATTTATAATGCATGGGAAGATAAATGCGATGCCTTGGGCATCTTTTGTGATTTGTCCAAGGCATTTGATTGCGTTCTTCATGAAACGTTAATCAGGAAACTCCGCCACTACGGGATCCGGAATTCTGCTCTGGATCTTCTTACTTCATACTTGAGTAAAAGGATTCAGAGAGTTGACGTTAACGGGAAAAGATCACCCGGATCTATAGTAACAATGGGAGTCCCACAGGGTTCAATTCTTGGCCCTTTCTTGTTTCTTATTTATATTAATGACTTGCCGTACCTTATAAAGGATAATCATGATGTAGTGTTGTTTGCAGATGACACTTCACTTTTGTTTAAACTTAAACGTCAGCAGTTGGTTACTGACGATGTAAATAGCGCGATTTCGAAAGTAGTCCATTGGTTCAATGTCAATAATTTGCTTCTAAACGAGAAAAAAACCAAATGCATTAAGTTTACGCTACCTCACGTTAGGCAGGTGAAAACTAATGTGTTGATAAAGGGCGAGGAATTGAATCCTGTAGACAGCACAGTATTCTTGGGCATAACTTTGGATGCTAAGCTTCAGTGGGGACCACATGTAGATAAATTGTCAAAAAAGCTAAGTTCCGCAGCATACGCGGTTAGAAAAATTCGTAATTTAACTGATATAGAGACTGCCCGTTTAGTGTACTTTAGCTATTTTCATAGTGTAATGTCGTACGGTATTTTATTGTGGGGAAATGCCGCCGATATTCAGACCATCTTTGTTTTGCAGAAGCGAGCTGTTCGATCAATTTATAAATTAAGTCCGAGACACTCTCTCAGAGACAAATTTAAAGAGATTAATGTAATGACTGTGCCTTCTCAGTATATTTATGAAAATCTTTTATATGCCCATAAAAATATAAAATTGTTTAAAAAATACAGTGATGTCCATAATATAAATACTAGGAACAAACACAAATTTGTTATCCCTACAACAAGGCTCAAGAAAATAGGTAGCTCGTTCAGATGCCAATGTATACGCTTTTATAATAAACTACCAAGCCACGTTCAAGATCTAAGCCTTAATAAATTCAAATCATTCATTAAACGTAAGTTGTGCCAGAAAGCTTTTTATACCGTTAAAGATTATATTGAGGACAAAAAGGCTTGGGATTGAGCTGCTTCCAATTTTTTTTTTTTTTTTTACATTTTGAATGTTTTAATTATTTTTTTTTTGTTTCTATGTACACATTGACATTAATGAATTTTATTTAAACAATGACATTTGCTTACTTTGTAAAGTATTATATTATTTTAATTATTGTGCATGTGAAGACAATGTGGGTCACATTTTTTTAATTTTTATTATTCTCTCTGTTGTGTTAGTTTTTGTCTAGGTCTGGCAGTTTGAGTAATTTATGTGGCCTACCCAAATGTCCTTTCTTTGGTATTGTTCGTCGAATCGTTGAGCTCCTTAAGTTTTGAGTTGAGCTACACGATTTCTGACAAATGCGTGCACTGACTGGACAGGTCCTCTCAATCTGTGTGGTTCTTTCCTCAAAAGACCATCTCAGACATCGATCTACATGGTCTTCATATAACCTGACCAAGATTATGATGTCTGGACTTTAAAAGAGACTGTGACCTCTGAGTTTGTTTCGGCCTTTCTTCTCAGAGTAGTCAGATAGGAAACGCCGACCTCATCTAGTTTTTTTTATAAAAAATATGATTGACGTGTAAAAGTGTTTGTACAAACCTACTTACAAAATAAAATCATTTATCATTTATCATTTATTGCTTAACATTATTTGAAAACTAAGCAAAACATTACACTGGCTCACTTCGTATCTTTCTTTCAGAAATTAACCTAAAAGGCAACAAATTCACCGACAAGAGATTCATGAAGCTCGTTGACCAGTGTCGTACCAAGCAAATATTGGACTACATCCGGGACCACTGCCCCAAGTCAGATCAGACCCAGCCTGCAGGCAAGGGTAAAGGGAAGAAGGGAAAGAAAGAAGAGCCCACACCTGAAGAAATGGAGTGCGATCTCTGTCATTCTTTGAATATTTTACACGTAGAAGATGACACTCAACGAGTTAAGATTATTGAGTCCCAAGTGGCAGTAGTTCGTCCGTATATTTTGTGCTGTATTGTGAATGACCTGTCCTTCAATGAGACGTCTTTCAAGAAGTTCATACAGCTGCAAACAAAGTTGCATGATACGGTCTGTGATAAGAGAAATATCGCTACAATTGCTACTCATGACTTGAACAAGATTGCACCAGGTTTGTTTTACTTTTGTTCTATTTCAAGCTTTTCATTCAGGGTACTCCTTTTATAAAATTACTTATGTTTTCTTTACTATACAAGATATTTCTCTTTTCAAGATTTTAAAGAGTGTTTCAGAAACATAAAAGCTCAAAATTGTATTTTCCAAATTGTATGGACCTCAATAATTTAAATAATTCTAATATAAGATACAATATAACAGTCACAAGAATACCTTGCTCACTTCACCCTACATATAATCTATCTTGACTTCTAGTAAATTAATATCTTCAAGCTTTAATTACAATTTTAATGTTCCCAGGTGACCTAGTATACACAGCAAAGGCCCCAGCAGCTCTGAAACTGGTCCCACTGTCGAGGCTGCGACCCTACTCCGGCGAGCAACTGTTCCAGCAGCTTACAGCCGAGGCTGAGGCTCTGCGCAAGGAAAAGAAGAGGAATGTCTACTCAGGGATACACAAGTATGTACCATACATTATTTTTGATTATTTAATAAATATCTTGACGTACATGAGATCTCCTGTGAAAACTTGTCGATATTTTTTTTACTGGGTATACCCTGTTACTGAAACTGAGAAAGGGTTGCTTCAGGTAATGTTATTTCTGCATTTGCCTATTCCAGGTGACTGTCATCCATATCCCCCTGATGAAGAATTATTAGTGGGAAATATGAATCCACAAGTAAATGTATTGTGTAAATGTACAAGTAGTCACATTATAATAATTTTGTTACAGATACTTGTACTTGTTGGAAGGCAAGCCTGTGTACCCTTGTCTGCAAGATGCTAGTGGAAAAGTTATCAGTTTCCCCCCAATTACTAACTCAGAGGATACCAAGGTAAGTCCTAAAGATCAAAATCTGCAGATATGACTGATTCAAGCTTGTCTTTGTGTACTAAGGGTGTGTATTATGTATTTATAAAGAGTAGAGTAGATTTTCTGGTTCCAGACATCATCTTCTTCACTTTATACTTTCTGGTTTTGATCATGCAAAAGGAATTCGCACATAAAAAAAAAGTTTATTAACACAAAAAACCTTAATATACAAAGCTCATACAATATACATAGGAACATTAAACTTTAGAAAACAAAGGTTGCGTGAATAGTGAAAATCCTGCCTCCTAAACAAGGGGGGGGGGACCCTGTGACTTAGGAGTCAGTGTTCTCATCATCACGGACATCATAACGGACTCTTGCAAAAATAAAATAAAATGCAAAATAAATCTGCATATGGTTAGAATGGAAGTCAAATCCAACATAATTGGGAAAAAGTTAGGCTAACATGATGGGATGAAAAACATACCCTTTCGTATATATTATACCAGCTTCTGCTCGCGACTTCGTCTGCGTGAAATTTCTTGTTCCCCCAATCCCACCCTGTTGCACCGCATCGCCTGCCCGCGCTATTACTTCGTTTTCGTTTAGCGTTCTTTCTGACTTATTTCTTTTTGCTCGGCTCCTAAGGGATCTAGCGATATGTCAAATAGCCTTTCTCAAGAAGTGGGCTATCATTCTATCAAAGGCAAAAATAATTTTTCAAATCCATCCGGTAGTTCCAGAGATTAGCGCGTTCAAACAAACTAACTCTTCAGCTTTACTATTAGTCTGTATATATTGGTATATATATAGATTTATAACCTAGCACTTTTTCCTCAGATGTCTCAAGAGAGCAAGTCAATGTTCGTGGAAGTGACGTCACACACGTCTCTCGGCGCCTGCAAGACTGTGATGAATAAACTACTGCAGGAGTGCCTCCTGCTGGGAATTGGACCCCAAGAGCCTGACGCTGCCTACCACACCCTCACTGTGCAGCAAGTAATATAATGCCCCATCCCCTTCTCATGTTACCACAAATATAAACTTGGGTCTGCCTATTTCTTACAGCAATCCACATTGAAGCTACAGTGATAAAAAAGGCACTCTTCTATTAAATGGAGCTTGTAACCTACGTAGCCAACAAATTAACAGCTCTGCCGACTCCTACGGGGAGTACATGGCGATCGAGATGTTGTAATAAAAACCTGCGAGAGCACCCTCGGTATAACAATCAAGTTATTGCAACAATGATATTTATCTATGATATCTAAATGATACTATCACATCCAAGGTCACAGATAAGCCAAACCAAATGTTTTGTTAACAGTGCTCTAGTCCATTATCCATCCGTTTTATCTGCATCCTAATATTATTTTTTCCATCGCCAGGTGAAAGTAGTCGATCCTGAAGGAAACCTCAAGAACGTGTACCCATCGCGGACTGACTGCGTCTTCGAAGGCACTAACATTAGAGTCCTACGTAATAACAAGAAGTAACTCTACAACGAAGTAACGTTGTAGAATTAATTATCTGAATGCCATTGCCGAGAAATCATTGAAGGAATATGCGAAAGACTCGTTCCATTGACTTGCGGCACACTGCCGTTAATATGGAACATCGAGTTAGAGAAAAAAAAACGAGCCGAGAGGTGCCGTGGAACACCCGGTTGGAACGAAATTCCTTTCGCTTTTGCACACTTAGCGAATGAAAGCTGGACACGACAGTTTTTTACGTAACATAAACGTGTAACATTTTGACCGTCACGATAATAATGTTACATGTTACGTTTTTTCTGTCTAGCTATCATTAGCCACGTGTGCAGAGTGCGTTATAAAACTTCGTTCCAAAACAGGGTTAGTAGAGCGCCGTCTCTTTCTAAAATTCGGTGTGCCATATTAACGCCCGGGTACTGTAACTTTGTACCTCGCGATTATGACGTGACAAGGTGTCAAGTTAAGCCAATGGGCTTCAAAAACAAGGATCTGTCCAAAAAAACTTAATTCCTATACTTTAACACTGTCTAAAAAAAGCAATAAAAATAATGCCTTGTGGTTACTTTGAATAAATAAATACCAGTTATCGCACAAACATATTTTAAATAATGGATTACGCCTTTTAAGCTATGTTAGTCCACTGTCGGACATAATTTAATCACTACTTACATAATCAGCATGTACAGTTCCCACTGCTGGGACACAGGCCTCTTCTCGGTGCGACGGAGTGGGCCGTAATCCACCACGCGGGCCCAGTGCGGTTTGGTAATCTTTGCTTGTCCGAAAATTAAAACTTACTTTTTTTTAATGAATGAATGATTGAATTTGATTTTATAATTTTGATGAAGGTTTTCGTTGTGTTTAAAATTAAAATGCATTCACGTATTCGCTCAAATGCGTTGCTTTGTGTGTCTTAAGTTTTATAAACTTTATAATTAATTACCTACGTATTACAATTTTGATGTAAAGAGGTTATTAAAATCATTTAATATTTTCGAAAGCTATGTCCTAACTTTTTTTCGGACTTAAAATTAGCTACAGTATGCTTTAAGTTCATAAATTGTCTGTGATGAATCATGCTAGTGGATGATGTGACACATCGATAAGTACCGATGATTGTAACTTAAAAAGTAAGAGAAAGTTTTTGTTAAATGTTTTCATTTTAATACTAAGTATTTTTGTAACCTTTGTTTTGTTTTATTTCATAACCCCACTTTTTGTCCGTCTAATAAGCTGAGTTCTGCAGTAATGCTGGTTTTCTGGCACCTGTAGCCTGTTACCCGGATTTTTTTTAAATGGTGCCAAGTTCTATGCATACTCTTTTCGCTGCCAAAAATGTTGTGAACATCAGTATTTCCTTGTGTAGGTCAGATGGCAGATTCCCCATGGAAAATAAAATATTCATCCGACATTGGTTAGACTAGAAGCGGATTCTAACCACATAGGGCCAAAAAATGATGATGTTGAAAAAAAACATCGCCAAATTATTATTTACAATGCACACTGCTCGTAAATATTCCATGTAATAAAGCTAATAGTTTATTTATTTTATATTCATAACCGTACATCCATTGACATATTTATTAATAGCGTACTTACATCTATTTTATCTTTCTAATATTTTACGTTGTATAGAAATATTAAGTGTCCATCGACTTTAGTTGCTGACTGTACCATAGACCAAAAAATCAAAACTGGGGGCTTACCACCAGCTCTTATAGCAGGGCAGAAGTTGAACTGCAGATCATTTTCTGAGACTACTGAAAAGTGAATCTTATGACAATTCCATACATTGCAAAATTAAATACACGTCCAAACTTGATGCTCGAGCTTGCAAGATGCGTGTTCAAGTATGCGTCCTACATGCGCGACGCGAGCGCGCTCGAGCCGCCGCCGCCGCCCGCGCTCAGTATTGCCACAGCGAGATTTACTGACGTGCCATTACTACCTACGGCGCGGCCGGAGACAGTTGGTAATCATGGACGAAGAAAAGTTGATTTTATTTACATATTCTTCATGTTCCTCTTCCTCTGCCAAAAGGGCGATACCTAATTACTAAGTCTCAATCAACCATATTGAACACGTCTGCCAACATCGGATTTTGGCATCAAACTCAAAGCAAAAAAAAAAGCAAAGCGTTGAAAATGCTTTGAGCTGCTGCTGAGCAGCTCAAAGCATTTTCAACGCAGCTTGCTCACGGAGGGGCAAGCAACGAGCATGACATAAAATAGTAACTTTCCATGACGTTGCAGTTGACTATTTGAGTTGACCCTATGATTGCAACACTGAAGTTACAACGTCAGTTAATTTTCAATAATTCAACAAAACAAGTTAAAACAGGTGTGCGTGTTGTTTTGTTTAACTTCCGTGTTCTAAATGGTATAAAAGATTTAAAATGCGGCGCAGCCTGGCGCCGAGCCAGGTCGGCTCCAGCGACAACGTCTTCAAAAGCCCGCTGCTAGAATCCAAACGAAATAAACGGAGGGAATGTACGAAGATACCACTGGCTCAGAAACCTGCTTCTCAAGCGTTGTTAACTGCTTCTGAACACGAAAATTTAATCAAGCAGATACTCAATAAGCCTTTTAAAGTTCCCATACCAAATTATGTGTCCTCATTTTGTGGTAAAAGCTTGGGTTTGAAAAGGACTCAGGTTAGAAGAGCCTTACACGATCCAGATGAACCGAATGCGTTGGTATTGTATCGTCCACCTTACATCCCTGAACATGAGAAGATGAAGATGAGTCCTAACGACATCAGAGTGGCTGTGGTTGTGGATCCTGTGCTGGGGAACATCTTACGACCACATCAGAGAGAAGGAGTGAAGTTTATGTACGACTGCGTTACTGGACAACAGATAGAGAACGCCTATGGGTGCATCATGGCCGACGAAATGGGTTTAGGAAAGACTTTACAATGTATTACTCTGTTATGGACACTTCTGAGGCAAGGACCTGACTGTAAGCCTACAATTTGTAAGGCTATCATTGTCTGTCCAAGTAGTTTGGTCAAGAATTGGTACAATGAGATACATAAGTGGTTAGGGCAAAGAATCAATGCTCTGGCCATGGATGGAGGGTCTAAAGCTGACATTACTTTAAAATTACAGCAATATATGAACACATTTACCACAACTCGAGTAGCCACCCCGGTTCTAATCATCTCTTATGAAACATTTAGAATTTACACCAATATTCTTCATTCATCTGAAGTGGGACTAGTCCTATGTGATGAAGGACACAGACTGAAGAACTCTGAGAACCAAACTTACCAAGCTTTAATGGGTTTGAAGGCTAAAAGAAGAATTTTAATATCAGGAACTCCAATCCAGAATGATTTGACAGAATACTTCAGTTTAGTTCATTTTGTCAATGAAGGTATACTTGGAACTGCACACGAATTCAAGAAGAGATATGAAAATGCAATTCTAAGAGGGCAAGATGCTTTGGCAACTGCTTCAGAAAGAGAAAAAGCACAGGAATGCCTGGCAACTTTAACCGCTATTGTCAACAAATGTATGATCCGTAGAACGAGCAGTCTTCTCACTAAATACCTGCCTGTTAAGTTTGAACAAGTCATATGTGTGAAGATGACTCCCCTTCAGACACAACTGTACAAAAATTTCATAAATTCTGATGCTATCCGCAACAAGTTCAGTGGCAATGGAGACAAGAACACGCTCAGTGCTCTATCAAGCATCACTACTCTTAAGAAACTCTGTAACCATCCTGATTTAGTTTATGACAAAATAGTGGAAAAATCTGAAGGCTTTGAAAAGGCTCTGAGCCTGTTACCAAGCAATTATGACATCAAAGATGTGAAGCCAGAATTGTCAGGGAAACTTATGATCTTAGATTGCATCCTGGCTAACTTGAAAACCAATACTGATGACAAAATTGTACTGGTTTCTAATTATACACAAACTTTAGATTTATTTGAGAAATTATGTAGAAAGAGATCTTATTTGTATGTCAGACTTGATGGCTCCATGACAATCAAAAAGCGAGCTAAGGTAGTTGAGAGTTTCAACAATAAGGAGAATAAAGAATGGATATTCATGCTGAGTTCCAAAGCTGGTGGTTGTGGACTCAACCTTATTGGAGCAAACCGACTAATCATGTTTGACCCTGACTGGAACCCTGCTAATGATGACCAAGCCATGGCAAGAGTGTGGCGTGATGGGCAGAAGAAACCTTGCTACATATACAGACTCCTTGCAACAGGAACCATTGAGGAAAAGATCTTCCAAAGACAAGCACACAAAAAGGCATTAAGTGACACTGTAGTTGATCAAAATGAAGAATCTCTTAGACATTTCACTTCTGAGGACTTGAAAGATCTGTTTAGATTAGAAGAAAACACATTATCAGACACACACAGCAAGTTCAAATGTAAGAGATGTGTCAACAATATCCAAGTCACAATTCCCCCAGAAAATTCTGACTGCACCTCAGATTTGTCAAACTGGTATCATTGTGCAGACAAGAAGAACTTAGCAGATTTAGTATTAAAACAATGCTGGGACTTAGCAAAGACTATTTCTTTTGTTTTCCACCATAGATCTGCCCAAACAGAAGCCCAGAAGGCTATAGAAGCAGAGAAAGAGAATGTTCCAGAACCGAAAAGAAGGAAGGTAGAAATTGATGAAGATTATTCTGAACCTGATGATAGTGGCGATGAAGATTACAAGTGAATATTTAATGTTGGTCATTTTTATACCAGTGAGAAAATTGTGTCGATTGTAAATAGGTTTTTCTTTAAGTTTAATTGTGTTTAATATGGAAAGAATATTATTTTAATTACAGTATTTTTTTGTATGTTGTGTTTTGTTTCACATCACCACTGCTGTCAAAATGGTGAAGGAAAACGTTAGGAAACCGGTAATCCTAGAACGAAAAATTCGAAGACATGTGACATCTACCAACCCGCATTGGGCCCGCATGGAGGATTGTGGCTCACACCCTCTCACCGAGAGGGGGACTGTGTCCCAGCAGTGGGTATAATTGTAGGTTGATTATTATAAGCTTTATGTGTATTGTTTGACTTTGAGCCAGATGTTTTTTTAATAAAATTCTTTGGATCAAAATTCGGGTAAATTAAAAGCAGAAATTATAACATAACATCATATATTAGCAAATAAATTGGTACAAAAATAATAAATTAGATACATACTAATAATTAACCATACAACTAAATAATTAACCATGTTCCTTACACTCATCAACTAGAAAACTACCATCTTAATCTAATACCTTTCAAGAAATTACATCACAAAAGTAAGTTATTGATTCTAACTTCATTCGAAAAAATCACATGTTACTGTCCCTTTGTGCTAAAATTATTTCACACTTTAGGTAGGTACATTTATAAGGAGTGGAGTAGCCACTAGTGAAAATCTTATATCTACAGAAAATTATGATATTATTGTTTTTGATCACATCTATGCCTTAAAATTACGTAGCATGGTTGAGTGTTGTGCACTCATGGAGTCATGTGCTGTAGTAGTATGTACTTTATATTTAACTGGAACAGCTTAGTTTAAGTCCATAGGACCAGCTCGGTGGTTGTGCTGAATATCCTCGCTTTTCGGCTTCCTCATTCACTTCAAACGGATTTTTGAAGAGTTTCAGCAAGAATCGTACCTGAAATTAACGAGTTAAAATGATTAGGAAAGCAACTATTAAATGGGTGTTGTTAAAAGTTAGATAGATTACGGATAATCCAATGTGTCGGAGTTTTGTTCAACATTGAGGAAATAAGTCTTTTTTTTTTTTGTTATGCTACAGGGGACGCTGTAGAAATTAATATACTTAATGCACATAATACCTTTTCAAAATCATTATTCTCAGCATCTTTGATAGCTTCCTCTAGGATCCAGTTTCTTGGCACATAAACTGGATTTACTTTGACCATTCGCTCGATTCGCTCTTCTTCGGACACTGTAATTATGACAAAATAATAATTAACATCACGCCTTGTTTTCCCAAAAGGTTGGGCAGAGGTATACGGTCGATAGTACACTCGCATTTCGCCAGTTATGTTTAAGGTGAAAAGCCAGAGTAGCCCGCGAAATTCTATTTTTTTTACGTTTTTTGCAATTTGCTGGCTAGTACTAAGTTTTACGTTGATTAAAATATGATTTGCGGCCGTAACAAATATGTATTTACAGAATTGTAATCATTAAAGTCATCAACACAACTCTCTGAGACCAAGTAATCCTACTGAATGAATATTTCATGAAATCTTGACATTTTAGAATTAACATATCAACATATTAACATATCAAGTTGTATTACTGATTGTAATGATTATAATTCTGTAAATACATATTTGTTACGGCTGCGAATCATATTTTAATCAACGTACAACTTAATACTGACCAGCAAATTGCAAAAAACGTGAAAAATTTGAATTTCGCGGGCTACCTTAGCGCTTCCCCCTTAAGTAATAGGGGGAGAGCCTATTGCCATCAACCAGGCACACACACTATTTACTTTATTTGGATTTACAATACTTGCACAGGGCATGTATTGTAAGTCCGAATAAAATGAAGTAAACTGGCTCTTTGGTCGCAAGCATGAGGTCCTGGATTCGATTCATGTTGGGCAAAGTGTTATTTCTTCTGGTGATTTATCTATCAGAAACTACTCAGTAGCAGCCCGGAGTCCGGATTTGTGCCTGGTTTGGACTTACAATACATGCCCTTAAAAAAATCACTACGAAGTGTTCGTCTTTCGGCCGGTATCATAAAAAGACAAAATAATGTAGTTACTCGTACTATACTACAAAAACAAGCAACCCCCCATTCTTCTTCTTAGCGTGTCGACGGCAATCAATACAGAGTCAGCCCAGAATTTTATTACGAGCTTGACTACACCGTCAGCGGCGCCCATCAGCTCCCGTAGCACGCAGACAACACAACACGTTTTTCATTGTTTGTGGGACAGACTACCTCCCATTGAGTCGATACAAGAAACAGTAAGTGCTTACCATTCTCTTTGTTTAGTCTAGTATTGTATTCCTGCGCCCACTTCTCCCAATTTGGCGCCTCACTTATCTTATTGAGAGACCACTTCGTCTCTAGTACCGGCTTATTTGTCAACTTATTCGGCGCTACCTGAAACAAAAACAAGTTTTAAAATGACTTTGATGATGATGACGCCAGTGATTTCGGCTACAGCTGCTGCATTCGATGACTTTTCAGGGTGGTTGAGAGCTTAGATAGACGGGCTGCTCTTTCATGTGCTCTCATGTGAATAGAATATCCAAGTTTGGCCGAGAAGCTCCGAGCAAAATGCGGGCATGTCAGACGAACGATAGCAGTTACTTAGAATGTCACTTCAGATGTCGCTGCTATCCAAGTCCATTACTTTTACTAGTAGTAGATGTCACTCAGGCTGGCTGGACAAATCTTCAAAATAACTCGCATTTAACTAGGTCAATAGGGCATTTTATGTGACGGCTAAACACCCTTATTTCAGAATTTGTGACGCAACAGAATCTTAGATAATCGATCGAAAACGTGTCCAGCCATCTTGAAAAACCACTTTTCGCTGGTCTCTCAATCTCGGTAACGGAAGTGATTTTGACGACATTTTGCTTATCAACGGGCGTCACATAAATTTGTGACAGGCATCGAGCTAAAAGTTTTGTGATACGTACAGCGGTTTAGTAGAAAAATGCAAAAATCTGTGTCCAGCCATCTTGATTTTACGTATAAAACTTTTGGCTGGCACTTCCGAATCTCAATAACGGGAGCGTTTTCGAATATGGTTCCTTTACTAACATTTAGTGACGCAATTTGTGACAGTAATAACGTTTGAATTATGGCGTCACATGTAAGGGTTTACGAGAAATCAATAAAAACTTAATGTCCAGCCAGCCTGAGCTCAAGCTGGCTGGACACATGTATCTCAGCTGCGTGATGATCTACGGCCTTCGAAATATGTTCAAATTTTTGTGACGGGGACGATAATGATTTACTGAATTTGTGACGGAGAAACTTTGAGTAGTTTCAAAGATATTGATCATTTAAGTTTTCCCATACAAACATCCATTAATATTGTGAGGTGACCATCATTTTTACATAAATAAAGGATTTTTTTTAATCGACTAATCGGCCGGTAGCAGCCACGCCTGCTTTGTATTTGATTTTCATAGATGGCGCTGAGAAAACATCGTTCTTAAGAACAATGTTTCATCGATGTTACCAGTTTCAATATCGATGTTTATGAACGATACATCGATGCGGCCATTTATTTAATTTCAACTACAGATAACTTATTAGAATCGTGGATTCTTATTGGTTTTTTGGCATAAAAATACCACAGCCAATTACTCTACTAAAGAAAATAGAATGACAGCGATACTCCCATAGACAAAATTACTAAAAATAAAATTGTGCAGACCGTATCGCGCTCGCTGTCACCGTTTATATATTTGATTAAAATGACGACCACCGACTTCATTTTCGCTTCAAACACTTAGGGCGGCGGTAAAAACAACCTAGCCGTGTGTACAAGGCGGGGGTTACTGAAGCGCAAATGGAGTTGATTGTCGTCATTTGAAACGCTCAATAAAAAGTACAAATCAATAAATGTGATTTTATTTACAGCAAACATTATTTTTTCATTTAAATACCTTCGAGCATTAGTTATCCTGACACAATATCTACCTATGTACTTACCAAGAAAAACACCAATACCTACCTACTAAAAAGAGTAGGTATCTGCATGTAAATAAGCAATAACATCAAAAAATTACCCCTCCCCCCCTTCCTCACTTCTACACTTTTGTCTTCTATCGATTTAAGGAGGAAGCGCTAAAGTAGCCCGCGAAATTCAAATTTTCTTGCGTTTTTTGCAATTTGCTGGTCACTATTAAGTTGTACGATGATTAAAATATGATTCGCGGCCGTAACAAAATGTATTTACAGAATTATAATCTATAATTCATCAACACAACTCTCTAAGACCAAGTAATCCCCAAGAATGACTATTTCATGAAATCTTCACATTTGGGGATTATACTAAGTTAACAAATTGTATTACTGATTGTAATGATTATAATTCTGTAAATACACATTTGTTACGACCGCGAATCATATTTGAATCAACGTACCACTTAATACTGACCAGCAAATTGCAAAAAACGTAAGAAAATTTGAATTTCGCGGGCTACTTTAGCGCTTCCTCCTTAAATACCTACAGTTGTTCGTATTAATATCACCAAAACACGGATTTTCATCCATTAAAGAAAACACCTTAAAACATACTTAGTCCTACATAAAACCTACATTATTGGTAACCCTACTGCAGTATTTGTATGGGAAAACTTAAATGATCAATATCTTTGAAACTACTCAAAGTTTCTCCGTCACAAATTCAGTAAATCATTATCGTCCCCGTCACAAAAATTTGAACATATTTCGAAGGCCGTAGATCATCACGCAGCTGAGATACATGTGTCCAGCCAGCTTGAGCTCAGGCTGGCTGGACATTAAGTTTTTATTGATTTCTCGTAAACCCTTACATGTGACGCCATAATTCAAACGTTATTACTGTCACAAATTGCGTCACTAAATGTTAGTAAAGGAACCATATTCGAAAACGCTCCCGTTATTGAGATTCGGAAGTGCCAGCCAAAAGTTTTATACGTAAAATCAAGATGGCTGGACACAGATTTTTGCATTTTTCTACTAAACCGCTGTACGTATCACAAAACTTTTAGCTCGATGCCTGTCACAAATTTATGTGACGCCCGTTGATAAGCAAAATGTCGTCAAAATCACTTCCGTTACCGAGATTGAGAGACCAGCGAAAAGTGGTTTATCAAGATGGCTGGACACGTTTTCGATCGATTATCTAAGATTCTGTTGCGTCACAAATTCTGAAATAAGGGTGTTTAGCCGTCACATAAAATGCCCTATTGACCTAGTTAAATGCGAGTTATTTTGAAGATTTGTCCAGCCAGCCTGAGTGACATAGTAGTAGACATTTACCTTTTCATTAGCTGGTCTTTTAATACTGCTGCATTCCAAGTCTCATACATATTTATCTTGTTTTCGTTTAATTTATGATCGACACAAAACTGCTGCGCTAATTAGAAGTGCAGTAAGGAGGTTATTCGTAGTTTCGACTAAATAGGGCCTAAAAATGTTCATTACCAACGAGGAGCCAGAATCTATAAGTTTTCCAAAAATCCTTCCTTACTGCGTTTCTGATTAGCGCGGCAGAAAAGTAAACATTAAAAAAAAACAATAGCGGTTTTTAGACGTTGAACAGTGCTGCCACCTATGCCGGCCGAGCTTTCAGTATTAACCCCATTTGGTACCCATCACCATGCCAAAAACGAGAAAAGGATGATTTTTGGTCTGAGCAGTCACCTACGATGCACGGATATAATAAAACAGTACAAAAATTTGATATGAAGCAGTTACCTCAGCAAGTTGTCTGAAAGTTGCTGTAAAATCCGCCATTTTCAACTGCATCATTTTAAGCAGACCTTCAACGAAATTCTCGTCGCCATCTTTAATTTCTTTGAGTCCAAGCTTTAGTAGATATGTTTTCCTGTAATTGAAGATAGTACGGTTTTAATAAAGACCGATTTTGTATAGAGATGTTATCCATGATGCTAGCATTAGGTATGCTCGGTGTATTTTTCCAAGTATTCCCGTTACAAAACATACCCTATTCTGATTAATATAAAGTTGATTATGCATTAACTAAGCTTGAACATACAATACTTTAGTTTTAACGTAGTCTTCGAGGGTAGCTTGAATTTCTTTGATCTCTTGCTTCTGTTGCTCCGATAGAATTGGTTCCAGAGCTTGAGCGAACTTGTCCAAGTTCCATAGAAGAATCTGCAAGCAAAATAAACAATTTCAACAAAGGTTCACTATAAAACAAGATGCATTGTATACCTACCCACCATTGTAACTTTCGTGAAAAACGAAGGATTCCCAGGCAGGCACTTTAATATGTGAATTTAAATTTCATCACCACTGCTTTCAAAACGGTGAAGGAAAACATCGTGAGGAAACCGGCATGTCTTAGAACCAAAAATTCGAAGACATGTGGCATCCATCAACCTTCACTGGGCCCGCGTGGTGGATTACAGCTTACTCCCTCTGACAGAGAGGAGGCCTATGTCCCACCCAGCAGCGGGAACGTTGTCGGCTGATTATGCTATAGTACTACATAAACTACAGTACTATATAGTAGTATAGTACTACATAAATACTAAATGTTGATCCGACTAGTTTCGACTTCGAACGGAGCTCTAATTAGCCTAGCTAGATAATCAATTAACTCACCTCAGGCTGCCTGTTGAACGCGTATCGCCCCATATCATCCGAAGTGTTGGGCACATAATGCTGGTTGTAATGGTCTATGAACCCATACGGGCCATAGTCTATGGTCAGGCCTAACAAGCTCACGTTGTCTGTATTTAAAACGCCGTGCGTGAAGCCTACACCTACAAAAGAAAATGTTTATTTTTTGGTTATTCTTCCGCTTGCTTGACATGAAAGCGTGACGGGTGACAGGGGAGAATGGAAGAAGAAAACGTGACGCGTCGGCCCTTAAGTAACCTGGGACAAGGGCAGGAAGATTATGATCAAGGAGGAAATGATGGTGGGATGAATTTTTTTGGGATGCATGAAGAAGCCTCCTCGTGTAGCGCAGTTTGTTCCGCCAGTTACTCAACTGAACCGAGCGCTCGGCGCATCCTGGACAGTCACTCTCTGACTGGCCAATCCTTCCCTTGCGGTGGTAGGGCTAACGCCCGCCTAGTTTGCGACCACCCTCCCATCGGAGTCCGGCGTTAAGCAGCCTGCTGTATTTCGTCGATGCGTGAGAGTTCCAGTGCCTTAGGCATCTTCTGGGCACGCTCGTTCCATCATAGAACTCATCACCATTCAGCAATAAAAAAAAACTGGGACGACTACCCAAGTACCCAGAATAATGCACCGGACGTTCTTTTAAGTATCTCCAATCGTGGAGGCTATTTTAATACACCGCCTATGTAAAGTAAACTAATATTATTAAGATAAAAGATTGGATTTTTTGTTTGTTACTCTTTGACGCTATAATGACTGAACAGATTTAGATGAAATTTAGCACAAGGGTAGACCATGACCTGTATTAGGGCATAGGATACTTTATATCCCGATATTCCCACGGGATCGAGACTTATGCGGGTAAAACCGCGGTGCGCAGCTAGCTATTAACTAATAAAATTATAATATAACATTTTCTTAGCTCACTCTTTAACTTTAACTTACCTTGCCAAGTCGCCACCATATCAAGATTCCTATGTGCCACTTCTGAAAACCACTTTACGTATTTGTCTTCACCAGAGTTCTCAATTTCTGGGAAATGGTGCTGTAAACCAAAGAAAACGTATAATTTTAAATCCTGTAAAATGGCACATAGACTGAAGATACGACTTACTTAATTCTAAAGGCATACTCGGTGGAAATGTACTTACCTGTATAATAAAGTCGGCTAACGTCTTCAAAGTATGCGGCTCCCGTCGCTTCACCAGTATCTCTAGCGATCCGATGCGGTACCACGCGTTGGCTAGGCGCATCACTATGGCGGCGCGTTCTTGACGCGCTCGCCCGCTGTAGGTTTGGTCTCGCCATACTTTGTGGTCGTCACTCACTAATAAAAAAGAAAAATATTGCTCAGCAAGGTAGTAGAGGGGCGGAACGCCCAGGGTGGTCTAGATGTAGGTAGAGATTGTCTTATTTTTAAAATACCACACCCGCCTCCACAAAAATGTCTATAGTTACAAACATCTGATATGTGCATGCAATAAGCAGTGGAGGGGCGTACAATTTAAATTAGACGATCTCTGCCTACCTTTCTTTAAGTATCACCGTTTGTCTTTAGCCGTAAGCTGCCAGTATCTTTTTTTACAGAGTATGCTAAGCTGCATCCTCTTTACTAAGGTGGCCTTATATTGTTACAAGACTCTATGGTTGATTATGTAGCAGTTTAAAAGACGTACAGAATAATTATGACTCCTAGCCGTGGTTCAGTAATCAGTTCGAATATTCCATAACTAACAATTCATATAATTATTAACAAAAAATTGTAACTGAATTTAATTCCTACTATCCTACTAATATTATAAAAGTGAAAGTTTGCATGTTTTTGACTCAATCATGCAAAAACGGCAGAAAAGAACAGAAAAAAAAAATTATTCCAAATTAAAATCAAAACTAAAAAAACAAACACAACATCATTCCTTACCCACCAAAGCTGCGGCCCTAGTAGTCGGCATCCCAAGGTAGTAGCACGCTTCAGACGCGATCATCTCTCTGATTGAAGACCGCAGCACCGCGCGACCGTCGCCGAAGCGAGAGTACGGAGTTTCACCTGAGCCTTTTAGTTGTGGCTGCCAAGATTCACCTTTGCTGTAGTAAAATATAAATTTGTTGGTGTTGGTTTTTTTGCTAGCCTATATTGTGTTCCACTGCTGGGCAAAGGTTTCCCTTTTTTCCTGTCAAACCTCGCTGTCTTGTGCGATTTCTGGCCATGTTGGCTCTGTAAACGTTACCACATCGTCACACCATCGACGTTTTTTTATTTACTGCATATAAGTTACTTTAACTTCTGGTTTTCCAGCTTTTTGTGTTCTCAATAACCAGATATTGCCCTTGTGTATGTGGAATACAGAAATCTGCAGTGGTTTTCCACTCCAAACTAGAAGGAATGTGGCGACATCTACATCGCCACATGCGAACTACGCATCACACTGACGTTACGCAAAATCATGCATCGCGCAAGCAGAGTACCGCGCCACTAGCATAATATACAACGTCCAGACACAACACCCGTCTGGACGGAGGATCCTCCCTTATGTACGGAGGATGCGTGAACTTTACACCCTGTTCCTCGTACTTCTATACTGGTGACCCCCACGTATTTGAACACGCAACCTTTTGATACCTCTGTAGAAAGAAAGGAGGAAAAGAAATATTGTTTTTAGGGTTCCGTACCTCAAAAGGAAAAAACGGAACCCTTATAGGATCACTCGTGTGTCTGTCTGTCTGTCTGTCTGTCTGTCTGTCCATCTGTCACAGCCAATTTGCTCCGAATCTTATGGACCGATTAAGTTGAAATTTGGTACACATATGAATCTCTGTGACCCAAACACAGACGTGTAACGTAAATGAGTTCTGAAAATGGGAGTCATTTTTGAGGGGTAAATAGACAATTAAAAAAAAAGTTTCACAATCTGTACCGTGTGACATATCAAATGAAAGGGCTTACCGTGAGGATTTTTCATAATTTTAAAGTAAATTGTATTAAAGTTATTTAAGACAATAGACGGAAATTTACCATTCCCCCCCCCCCCTTATCTCCGAAACTACTGAGCCTAAAATTTTGAAAAAAATACATAATTTAGTTCTATACCTATAGATTACAGGAAAATTTATAAGAAATCTATGATCTTGAAACAACATGGTAAATCTCTCAATATTGTGCGTACAAACTTACATTTTCAGTTGGAATGTCGGTGTCACGTTCTTTAAAAAAACATGCTAGATAAAATATTCATCGTACGGAACCCTCTCCATGCGAGTTCAACTCGCACTTGACCGGTTTTTGTTATAAGTTCATACTTTTAACTAGGCAACAAACTGTTTTTATAAGATAACATAAACATAACATCAACCCTGTTGTTCCCCAAAGGGTTAGACAGAGGTGTAGGGATAGGTGGGTGTGATGCGAGCTGTTTTTTTAAATATGCAAATTGAACACCTGTTCACATATTCACCCAGGATATGAGCTCTTCCATCACCCAGTTGATCAGCCCAATGTCCAAATTGGTAACCACCATATCTGAAAAATAGCATTGTACAACGTCAAATTATTTATTTCATGTAGAACAGTAAAAGGCATTTTTGAACATCAAAATTTACAAGAAAATAGAATTGATTCTAGATGGTTCCAAAAGGTAGTTTTGTATGGAGAAGAACGGGCAAGAAACTCCATTGTTACTCTTTTAAAATGTTTTACAATATTTTGTATTTATATGTGAAGACAATCTACCTGGAATAAAATTACTATACTACAATAACTATTAAAAATAAGCAATGACAAATAAAATATTTATGTTGATAGATACATTGTGCTCATATATTTACAAATATTGCAACAGCAGACAATTTATTCCTAATATTTTAACAGATAATTAATAAGTGTGTGAGTTAAAGTACTCACAGAATGTACATGGAATTAAGTATGGAAGAACAGTTTACAAAATACTTTTTTTTACTATTGTATGTAATATGTAATCAGAAGATTAAAATACATACTTAAACACTTAAATTTATTGATTTGGATTATCCTAACATTAGCATTATACTAGTGATACCTGTGTGAAACAGTCAGGCCTCCATCAGGCAGGTACCTGCCAGCAACAAAGTTGATAAACTCCTCAGTTTCCGCCACAGCAGGGTCCAAGTCCAGCACATCTTTGAGAGCGTCATCAGAAGCACATACTAGGTGTAGCGTACCAGCTAAAGGCTCTGTTGGTACCTATACATATGAATACTCACTTGCATTATTTGTACCCTAGTTCTTAGGAATATAACTGTATTATGATATATTTCATTGAGTCCAAATAAACGTTACTATTATTAGATTATAATTTAAAAAAAATTGAATAGGGCTATTTTCAACCCAAACCCCTCCCTAAATGACCCTCTGACCAAGACAACACTTACTTTAAGATGTACTATAGGTACAAAACAATACAGGCAGATTCCTACCTTAGAAAACACAGCATCTTTTACAGCCGTCGGTACATTATACTCCGGATTCTCATCAATAGGTAGCGCGGCGTAGTTCGGGGTGTCCCTGAACTTCCACTCCATAAAGTTAGTCACTAGTTTCATTTTTCCAACTAAACTAGGCTTCTGTTCATTAATAAGAGCTGCTAGCACACAGAAAGCTCGCTTCATGGAGCAAATTTTCTAAAAGTACCTTCACGAAATCCTGTTTTGTGTAATTATTGCGAAACTTTAATCACTTATTTATTATTGTAAACATGTGATGTGCCGAATATTTTGTACGTTATATTTAGCTTTATTCCGTTGAGTGTAGAGTTGATTTTCCCAATGCCAAATATATTATAAGCAACAAGATTTTTATCTGTCACTTGCCTTGCCAGTCATCATGACAAGAGAATTGACATTGACATTTCGTACGTAGGCCGCCTTCCGAATTGGCTAATATCGCTCACAGCACTCAAATCGTCTCACATGCGTTCCATAATGGATATCACAATTATGACAGCTGAGAGCTGTCAACAATTCGGAACAATCGTTAGCGCGCTCACAGTGATTACTCGATGTCAAAAAGATATTACAGCAGTATTTCTTCATAAAAACACCACACGTTTCTTCCTTTTCTTTATTTAGGTGGCGACTGTCAGCCAAAAGCACAATTTCGAAAATTGCCACGTTATTAAAAAGATATGTTGCAGCTCAAAACAAAACACACGCTGACACATCCTCATCCTCACACACACACACAGTCATTTTTGACAGCGCTCACGGTGATATTAGTACGAGGCATGGGGCGCGTTCCGAATTGAGGACATAATCGATGTAATCGATTTGAGCGTGCTAAAACCCGTACCGAATTGGCGTGAGCGCGATAACGATGTCCCGTGAATCGTCATAGATGACGTCATGGCATGCGCCATCTTGCGATAACGCCGACCATGCCTCGTACAAATATCACCGTGAGCGCTGTCAAAAATGACAGTGTGTGTGTGTGTGTGAGGATGAGGATGTGTCAGTGTGTGTTTTGTTTTGAGTTACACCATATCTTTTTAATAACGTGGCATTTTCGAAATTGTGCTTCTGGCTGACAGTCGCCACATAAACAAAGAAAAGGAAGAAACGTGTGGTGTTTTTATGAAGAAATACTGCTGTAATATCTTTTTGACACCGAGTAAGCACTGTGAGCGCGCTAACGAGTGTTCCGAATTGTTGACAGCTCTCAGCTGTCATAATCGTGATATCCATTATGGAACGCATGTGAGACGATTTGAGTGCTGTGAGCGATATTGGTCAATTCGGAAGGCGGCCATGGTCGGCGTTATCGCATAATAGCGCATGCCATGACGTCATCTATGACGATTCACGGGACATCGTTATCGCCCTCACGCTAATTCGGTACGGGTTTTAGCACGCTCAAATCGATTACATCGATTATTTCCTCAATTCGGAACGCGCCCGTACTCTCTCTCACATTGATATAGGAGAAGCATGGAGATGGCTTATTCTACTAAGGAAATGATATACAAATATAATCAAGAGCTGCATATGAAAAGAGAGATTATCTAAATGTTTGTCAAGTACTAAAGGCAACACTTTTGTGTGACGTCAAAATCATGTCTATGCGTGACCGGTCGCTATGTTGAGTGCTGAGTTTTATGAACGGGTTTGTGGTAGATGTGCTGTCAAACGGTTGATTGCTAAAAATATTTTTGTTGTTTTCGAGAGAAATACGTCTAGAAACTAGGTATTTTGGTGTCTATTATTAGGAAAATCATGCCCTCGTGTTACATAAAACAGTGTGGTGCGAGAAAAAACAAAAACAACCCTACGAAAGGTGACCATCTTAAGTGCCCGATTTTTGTAGATGTACACGCTAATTTTGTAGGTATGCCCAGTCCATAGGTTTATTTAGACATTGATACTCTCACGAGTCAACTTTATCCAATGACTTTATCCCCTATAATCATAAACGTTGCTTAAAGTACAGAGGCCAGCACATCAAGCTACCCCAATCTGTCAAATTTTCCCAATGGAATAAGAACCTTATTCCTTTGTTATAAAGTTGAAAATCTATCAAAGTAATTTGACAGATTGGGGTAACTTGATGTGCTGGCCTCTGTACCTAGGCACAGAGGCCAGCACATCAACCTACCCCAATCTATTTGACAAATTGGGGTAGGTTGATGTGCTGGCCTCTGTACGTAGTGATTAGCGACTGTTTATCCCATATTTATCCATACATTTTTGACGTTTGAACGTCACATAACTTTAATCATCGTTTATAGATAAACCCCATTTTATCTATGATAAACCCACCGACCTTTTTTTAACAACTTGTAGGTATAATACAGGTGCCGTATTATGACGGTTTAATGCTATCACGATTTCAGTGTAGGAGAGAGACACACTCTATCAAAAAGTACTCTGTGGAGACACAGCTATCCATGACCGATAGCACCATCCCCTTTTCGCGCTGGAATCATGATGGCATTCATACTTCATTATACGACCACAGTGGTCGTATTATGAAGTATGAATGCCATCATGACTGGTCAGTGGATAAACCCCTTAATCTGCTCAAGGCGATAAAGACTTTTCGTGTAAATGAGCCTCAGGCACTGACCTCTATTAAACATTGTATAATACAGGCACACAGGTCAGTGGCCTTAGGGCATTTGTAATGACATAGAGCAGCTAACAAGCAAGACTTATTTGGTTATTTCAGGGTTTTCTAAGCGTTTATTTTAGTCAGAAATTCTGACGGACGAAGTGGTAGTGACTATAATAGTGGTGGGTGCGGTGGCGGACGATAGTAATCTAAACCGGGTGCGTTTAAATAATACTGTCCGCCTCCGCGCCTACCGCCCTCTGTCTGAACAACGCATAATAATCGACGGTATCAGGCATCACAGAGCATGTATGAGTACCTATGCACTGTGGGTTGCATATCGTCGTTTGGCTCAAGATAAATTAAATATTAAACTATAAAACGGAAAATGGGTAAATGATTGTTGTTTTGGAGAATGTTCGGGTTTATAGATACCTTATCGTTAAAAAAGGAGCGTTACACTTGCTAACATAGACTGTTTTAGAAACTTATGCCTATTTTACAATCTAAGCCGTACTGTAGGTATATTATATGGAAATAAAAAATAAGCAGACCACAAAGATGAAAAATAAATAAATATTTATTTAAGACAACAATATTTAACTAGAGCAGCTAATCTTGAGAGCGTACGCCCACTGAGGCGGCTGTGCAGAAAAACCTCGCATTTCAGCCTCGGCCTGAACTTCAAACGGTTTCTTAAGCACATCCAGCAGAAAACGTACCTGAGAAATAAGGCCGTAATAAATGAGATCACAATATACGTTAGAAGTAACGTGCTTCGTTCAAGATTATTTATGTGACTAAACCAGTCATCAGTCACAGTAAGCGGTTAGATTATGAGCCCAAGTCGCTGAGGAAACGTGTAATGGCTAGCTATGGCATTAAAATGTAAAGTAGATGTTCGATTGTCCTATCATTTGGTGCACTAAATACTAGACGTTATTCTGAGAATAAAACCTTGAAACCCTAAATAATTAAGCCATAAACCTTCTGATAATCATCCTGCTCAGCATCAACAATGGCCTCATGCAGCAGCCAGTTCCGAGGCACGTAGACGGGGTTGGCGCTCAACATGCGTCGGCGCCGCTCATCCTCAAACAAGCCTGAAGAACTAGCATCCACTGCCGCTACACCACAATCACGACTGTTCACGGGAAGAACACCTATGCCAAAAGAGTTTGGTGATAGTTAACTTCGAAAAATATCAATTTCCATGGTGTATTTCTATATGTGTCTTAAGATTTTCTGAGTTGAACAAGTATTTATTTTCAGCGAATCTAATAAATAGTACAAATATAATAAAAATAAACTTTATAGTCACTTTTGGCGTCTGTGAGTGACCGCTTAAATTAGTTCTTCTAAACTTCGCAATGGATTTTAGCAACATGTCGTCGCATCCGTCGATTTTGCACCCGTGCGAAGCAGGGGCGGGTCGCTAACTAGTGCTATAGTACAGACGCCAGCACATCAACCTAATACAATCTGTCCAATTTACCCAATCAACTTTGAACCTTGTGCTTTAGCGATAAAGTTGAAAATCTAATAAAGAAATTTGACAGATTGTAGTAGGTTGATGTGCTGGCGTCTGTACATACAAGTATTGAGATTCTTTTTTGACTGAACGGCTTAAAAAAGATAGGTAAGTATAGGTATATTTCAATAGTAGCAAAAATGTATTTACATTTTTCATTAGTTTAATTTTAAGCTAGGTGTACCCACATAAAAAGTCAACATGTGATTCCATACCGGTTTCTTTGTCGAGTCTCTCACGGTACTGGTCAAGCCAGCAGCCCCATGACGCGTGAGATGACAGACGCTTCAACGACCACTTTTCATCCAATTTGATCTCGCTTACCATCTCACAGGGTTCCAGCTGTTTCGTAAAAAGGTGGAATATTTTCTATCTCTTAGATTTCATTGTTGAAATTAATCAGAAAATTACGGTGGGTTAAGGGGGCCACTAGTACTGCGAGGATCGCCCAGAGGACACGGTGGTGCACACGGTGGAGGTCTGTCCCGCTTGGGCAGAGCACCGCCGTGTCCTCGTAGAGGCGATCGGCAGCGGCGGCGACCTCTCGCGCCCGGCCCTGGTCCAAGCCATGGTCCGGGGCGAGAGGGAGTGGGAGGCAGTCACCTCCTTCTGCGAAGCAGTCATGCTAGCGAAGGAGGTGGCGGGATGGGAGAGGGAGAGAGCCGAGAGGGCCGCCCGTCCCAGCCGCCGCGGTAGACGCTCCGGGCGTCGGGAGCCGCGTGACGACTCCCGGCCACCGTAGGCGCGGGCCTGCGGACGGCGAGTAATGGGTAGCTCGCCGTCCGATCAGGACCAGGCCCGTGCCGGACGGCGCGTACGTGTTCCACGCGCGCCTCAAAGAGATGTCAGCAGACATGGAGGGGCCCGTTAGGGCCGAAGCCTGCCGGGGCAGCGGGATTGTCCGAAAGGGTTACCGCTACCCCGGAACATAAAGGGCTAAGGAAGGAACACGGATGGGTTTTAGTCAGTAAGAGTCTGACACTCCCTTCCGCTCCACCCAGAGCGGGAGGGGTCATTGGATGATTTCCCATCCTTAAAAAAAAAAAAAAAAAAAAAAAAAGGGGGCCACTAGTGGCGCCCTCATTGTTTGTTTGGTTATTTCTTTTATTTTAGAATGAAATTGCAGAAAATAAGCACGTTAAGTTGTCCTCCTCATGATTATACGTTAATCCTTAAAACGGATAATAGTGGCCACTATTTTCCGTTTTTATGATTATAATATAACTAAACAATGTAAAACTAGCGTTTATAATAATATTAACGTATAATCATGAGTATCACAACTTAACGTGCTTATTTTCTGCATTTTCATTCTAAAATAAAAGAAATAACCAAACAAACGATGAGGGCGCCACTGCGCGGTCGGCGTTTGGTCGACGCCGTCTTAAGAACGAACAATTATTTCAGCCGTGTACAGACGCCAGTACATCAAGCTACCTGAAACTGTCAAATTTTCCCAATCAACTTTGACCCTTATGCTTTAGCAATAAAGTTGAAAATCTATTAAAGAAATTTGACAGATTGTAGTAGCTTGCTGTGCTGGCGTCTGTACAGAGGCCAGCACATCAACCTACCCCAATCTGTCAAATTTTCCCAATTCTGTACATGACAATTAATCAATTATTAAATTAAAAAAATAATTATCAAAAACAATCCATACTAATATTATAAATGCGAAAGTGTGTCTGTCTGTCTGTTACCTCTTCACGCTTAAACCGCTGAACACATTTAGATGAAATTTGGTATAGAGATAGTTTGAGTTCCGGGAAAGGACATATGATAGTTTTTCTTTCGATTTTCCCACAGGATCGAAACTTATGCGGGTGAAACCGCAGGGCGCTGCTAGTTGGCTATATCACTTACTTCACCAAGTTGTCTAAAAGTAGCAGTAAAGTCAGCTCCTGTCTGCTGCATCATGTCCAATAGCTTTTCTACCAGCTGCTCGTCGCCCCAGCGTTCTTCTTTCAAGCCTATCTTCATGAGGAACGTTTCCCTGAAGGATTTTATGTAAGTTTTTTTATGAGTGGCATTAATATGATCGTCGTTCATAAAATTATAAATAGTAATTAAGTACTAACAATATTTTGTTTTTACAGTAAGTATCCAAGGTTTTCAGGATATGTGACATGTGGACTTGTTGTGAGGAAGTTAGAAGAGGCTTCAGAGCATTTGCAAGCTGGCCTATGTTCCACACCACCACCTAAAATTTACCGTGATTTCCATGAGATACATTCTCGCTAAGCTGGATAATAAATCATTTCTACTTTTAGGAATGAAATAAGCCTCTCACATCAGGTTGCTTGGCTAGTGCATATCTCCCTTCTCCGTCTGAGCAATTGGGAACGAAACCACCGTCGTAAGAGTCCACGAAACCAAAAGGTCCATAGTCCACGGTCAGGCCCAGAAGACTCATATTGTCCGTGTTCAGGAGACCATGGGTGAAACCCAGACCTGCATTATAAGGCCTCGCTATGAATATTTAACTCTTATAACATATGGTGCCTTGCTTTAGTGCATAACTTCAGTAAAATACCAGCAGCAGAAGAGATCAAAAGTGATGGTAATTAAATAATCGTAGCTTACCTTGCCACTTAGCAACGAGATCCAATGTCTTATGTGCAATTTCCGAGAACATTCTAATGAAACGATTCTCATCAGTCAGCTGGATATCAGGGAAATACTCCTAGAAATCATAACATAAAGCTGAAAATGTGCTTCTTAATACTAGAGATAATTTAAGGGGGTAACATGAGTTTACTTGACCTACCTTTATAATGAAATCGGAGAGCTGCCTCAGTACAGCGATCTCTCCAGTCCTAGAAAGGATTTCTAAGGATCCGAAGCGGAACCAATTTGGAGACAGGCGGAGTATGACCGCCGCCCGCTCTCGACGAGGACATCCGTTGTAGTAGATGTCCCTGATGATAGCTTCGTCGCTCACTGTAATTGTAGGTATTTTTTTTGAAGTTTTTTTTTATTCGTCGTCGGAAATTACTGAGTTCCTTTAGGATATTGTGTTAGTGAGTTAGATTAGGTAGCTGTGAGGTGTCGCCTCCTTCTGCGAACATGTCATGTCCCAGAAGGAGGCGGCGGAGCGCGCGCGGGAGGAAGACCCTCTCGCGGCGCCGCTCCGAAGGCGGAGGAGGGGTCGGAGAAGACGTCAGTATGACGGTCATCTCCGACTCCTCCAAGTGGAGGCCAGCAGGCGACGGGTGCGGGGGCACCCTCGCCTGCATCGCACGCGCCTCCACCAGTGTCGGACGGGAATGGCCAGGTGTTCCCGGCCATTCCCGTCGCCCCCCAGCTCCCGCTCGGGGGGCACGCGGGGCCCGCCAGCTAGGCGGGCATGCGCCGGGAGGGTCGTGGAAGTAAAGGCTGAGCCGGTTTCCCATGACCCTCCCATCACGGCGACGAGGGAACACCGCTGAGTTTTAGTGGGTATACTGCCACTCTGGCAGGGAGTCCCACATACTCCGTCTCGTCCCCCGACGAGCGGAGGTGCGTAATGTCATTTCTCAGCGACAAAAAAAAAAAAAAAAAAAGGTAGCTGTGAGGTACCATCGAGGCGGTCCGGCCGGTGCTCGAGCGCTGGCTCGGAAGGAGGCACGGCTCCCTGTCGTTTCGGGTGACGCAGGTGCTCTCGGGGCATGGTTGCTTCGGGAAGTACCTGTGTCGCATAAACAGGGAGCCGGACGCCCGGTATCACCACTGCGTCGACTGCCGGGAGGACACGCTGGCAGGTTGTGCCGCTTGGGATGAGCCACGCCGTGCCCTCATCTCAGAAATAGGCAGTGACCTATCGCTGCCGGCCGTAGTCGAGTCGATGGTCGGCAGCGAGGAGCCCTGGGACGCGGTGGTTTCCTTCTACGAAACAGTCGTCTCGCAGAAGAAGGCTGCGGAACGGGAGATGGAGATATCTTCCACTCACCCGGCCTGCAGTAGGTGCACCGGGCGTCGGTGGAGGGCGGACAACGCCTTCTTCCAGCCTCCCTAAATGGGTCCAGGGGTGACGGATTCGGGGACACCCGTCGCCGCCCACACATCATTACCCGAGGTGGCAGCGAGTAGTGTTCTCTTAGACGTTGCGGGGGAGTCGAACTCCTCACTCCCCCCCATAACCTGAGGAGGCCCGCAGGGGCGGGCAGGTACCAGTCGGGGGTTGCGGAAGGATCGTACGTTCTCGCGGACCCCGGCGTAGGGAACACCGGGCCCGGGGCGTGACGCAAGAGCCTGTCAGACTCCGCCGCCCTGGAGCGGGTTGCGGACATCCATGAGGATTTTTCACCCCGGAAATAAAAAAAAAGGTAGATGTGTGGTTGATTTTGATGATTTTTTCCAACCACGTCTTTGTCAATTTGTACCGAACACATTACAATAGTTATAATGCCTGGACAAAAACAAAACAATCGAAAAGGAAATAATATGGAAAATTATAACGTGACAAAAGTTAACAGATGAAGTATGTACAGAGGCCAGCACATCAAATTACCCCAATCTGTCAAATTTCTTTGATAGATTTCAACTTTACTACAAACAATTAAGGTTCATATTCAATTGGGAAAATTTGACAGATTGGGGTAGGTTGATGTGCTGGCGTCTGTACAGACGCCAGCACATCAAGCTACTACAATCTGTCAAATTTCTTTGACAGGTTTTCAACTTTATCGCTAAAGGTTCAAAGTTGATTGGGAAAATTTGACAGTTTCGGGTAGGTTGATGTGCTGGCGTCTGTACATTTTGAAGATGGATTGAGGGGTTCAAGGTTCAACTTACCTACTAAACCGACAGCTCTTGTAGTAGGTATGCCTAGGAAGTAACAAGCTTCACTTGCTATCATCTCTCTGATAGCAGACCGCAATACAGTGCGACCATCGTGGACGCGCGCATACGGAGTTTGTCCAGAACCCTTCAGCTGGATCTGCCATCTTTCACCGCGTCTAAAATATCATTACCTATTGATCTATAGAACTTGTGCCAATTACTAATATGTCTGGGCATGCATGACATTGCTTGACATTGCCAGTGTTCTTACTACAGACGTAGCCTTAAGAGTTCACGCTCTTACGGTACGTACGGTCATCAGAGCCTCGATTGATTAGAAGCTAAAGAACCGCAGTGAAGTCGTATAGTGTGCAGCCTGAAGCATCTTACCTGTTAACATATTCTCCGAGAATATGAGCTCTGCCATCACCCAGTTGTCCTACCCACAGTCCATATTGATGTCCACCGTATCTAGAATAATATCGAAATACCTAAGTCTTTTGTTTTATAAGGATAGTAGTGTCCAGAAGTTGAAAGGAAATACTCTTGATTAAAATTTACCTATGTGCAACAGGCAAAGCTCCGTATGGCAGTTTCCGTCCTGCAATGAATTCTGCGAATTCCTCGCGGTTCGCCATGTCCGGATCCATGTCCAAGATATTGGTCAAGGCATCTTGCGACGCGCATACCAGCCTTATGTTCCGCTCCAGTGGCCGAGGAGTTACCTGGTAATCATAAAATAGTCAAAGAAATTTCTGTCAGCATAACAGGTTCTATCGATTAAGCATAAAACTTTACCTTTGCGCTATGAGCCTATGCTAAATATTTACCTACCTCGGAAAAAACTACGTTCTTTATATTGGATCTAATTTGGTCATGATTTTCATCAATCGGTAACAAAATATATTTTGGATATTGACTAAATCTCCACTCGGTCAAATTTCTCTTCAATGGAGAACTTTCTCCTTCCATTTTTATAGCGGAATTATTACCCGACTAACTGAGAACTAATAAAAGAAAACATGAAAAAATACATCACGAATCTTAGAAGATTGAATGAACCGCCATTTATGAGCACAGATAACTATTATACAAGTCAGAGATTTATGAGTATAAAGGAAAAATTTAAATAGGTCTATTGCTCAGAAGAATAACTAAGGCCGCTTTCCGAATTGGCCAATATCGCTCACAGCACTCAAATCGTCTCACATGCGTTCCATAATGGATATCACGATTATGACAGCTGAGAGCTGTCAACAATTCGGAACACTAGTTAGCGCGCTCACAGTGCTTACTCGGTGTCAAAAAGATATTACAGCAGTATTTCTTCATAAAAACACCACACGTTTCTTCCTTTTCTTTGTTTATGTGGCGACTGTCAGCCAGAAGCACAATTTCGAAAATGCCACGTTATTAAAAAGATATGGTGCAACTCAAAACAAAACACACACTGACACATCCTCATCCTCACACACACACACACTGTCATTTTTGACAGCGCTCACGGTGATATTTGTACGAGGCATGGTCGGCGTTATCGCAAGATGGCGCATGCCATGACGTCATCTATGACGATTCACGGGACATCGTTATCGCGCTCACGCCAATTCGGTACGGGTTTTAGCACGCTCAAATCGATTACATCGATTATGTCCTCAATTCGGAACGCGCCCTAAAGCACAGAAGGAAGCTAAATTTAACTAATATAGTCGTCTCTGTTTTCTTATACACTCATAACAGCATTAGAAAGAGACACATGTAGGTTGCTCAAAATGCAAAACGTCACAAGGCAAACGTCAATTTGGTTACCTTGGCTACCTTTATGATACTAAGTTTAAAAGCTACTTAACGTCTCAGGTTTTTGTCTATGACTTTGTTGTTCGCATTTTTTCGTATAATGTTAGCAATAGTGCTTGCAAAAACTATCGATAGAATATCGATAGAACTAGCGTCATCTAAATTATTGCATTATATTTTTTTACACGTAGTTTTGGGAAGGATTAAATATTTAAGAGTGAAATAAATACCTAAATACCTACGTTCTTGCCAGCGAATCGTACGTATGAGTAATGAAATGACAGTTGTCAAAAATCCGTGTGGCTCATGGTATAATAATTTAAAACTCATGTGTGGCTATGATTTCTTTTGTAATTTTCAGATTTCCCTTCGATATTGATATCAGGTAAAATGGATCAACGCTATTGCACGTAACAACTGGGAATGGAAAAAACAACATCGTATTTTGTTCCGAACATTTCAGCGATGAAAAAACGAAGGAGGTTCTAAATTCGACGCGTATTTTTTTTTATTAGTGGGGCCCGTGGCTAAATTAGAACAGCCGCACAGGTCGATCGTTCAGGTTAAGCTACGCTTGCCGCGGTTGGTCTGTGGATGGGTGACCATCTTTACATATCGAGACCCCTCAGTGCCTCGGAAAGCACGTTAAGCCGTTGGTCCCGGATTGATTCGTGGATCTTTGACAGTCGTTACGGGTAGTCAGAAGCCCGAAAGTCTGACAACCAGTCTTACCAAGGCGTATCGTATTACCCAGTAACTGGGTTGTGGAGGTCAGATACAACGCTTGCTCCTCCTTATTTATTGTAGGTATTATTTTATCGATTTGTCGCCGCGCGCGCCAGGGGCACGGCATTTATATTTAGCCAAGATGAGCCAAGCGGTGAAAAGGTTAAACTGATGTAAAATATACTAAGTAATTTTGAGCCGGCGCCAAACAAGCAATCAATGAACAAAGCTCACTAAATCACTTTGGTGCCGACTTAAAGTTACTTAGGTATACTGTACATCAGTTTAAGAACTTGATTATTAAGGTTAAATAAATAAGGTTTAAGTCTTATTTTTTGCTTTTCAGTTTTTTTGGCGGTTTAACTTTTTGTTAAAAAGTTTTTGTTACTCGTTCCGGGGCCAATCGCTCTTTTAAAATTATTTAAGTGTTCTGTTGGCAATTTCATATTGTTAATAATTTATCCTGTGTTTCTATTTAAATAAGTTGATCAGATAGAAGTGAGTTCTTTATTTCATTTAGCATATTTAGATTTATTGTCATGGAGATGGAGCGATACCATAAAATAAGAAGTCGATATCGTTATTTATTTTATGCATAGTCACATCACTAGCTAATACTCTTTTGTCTATGACAGCGTACACTTCTAATGTCGTAAAGCGCCTTCTATGCTTTAGTTATTGTTCTGAGGTCTATTGTGAAACCACAGACTACAATGATAGATAATGAAAGATAATGCAGCCTATTCACCTCCCTTTTTGTTTCGTTTCAGCTCCACGCAGCGCAGGATGGTGATTGGGCTACTACAAAATCGCGGCATGAATGGTTCGTTTTTCTTGGAAGTTACATAAGATAATATTCTCGTCACTCTATCAAAAAGTACTCTGTGATTCTCGTATACACGACTTAAGAAGACTGACATTCTCATATTCGTGTAAATTTTCAAAATGAAAGTTTTACTTTTTATTTTTATTGTGGAGAATACGTAATTACTGCATGCTAAAAATAAAACACTCAAACTTTCTTAGACTAGAGCTTAGACTGTATTTTGCTCTCTAATTATTTTATCTTGTCGAGAATCAAGAGATATTTGGAATACTTTGATTGATGCAGCAGTGGTCAAGGTCACGGCTAAACTACTAAATTGTATTACCCTCGTGTTTCATGAACTTTGACCAGCGAATGGAGATGATCTAATTTTGTAGGTTTACACGCATGGGAACTCGCCCGGTGTGAAATTCGTCAGTTCGGCGACCGCAATTTCACTTTCGTGAGGCGCTTTCTCGTTTTATCACTTTCGAAAAAATTCATTACTTGTGTGAATCAAACCCGTTTCTGTTTGTAGTAAATTCCATCGAAGTGTTAAATAATTTTCGTGGACCGTGCATGGTTTTTGTTTCACGTTAAATGGATTTTTATCAAAAAATATGGTGTGTACAGAGGGATATTTGAAGGAGAAGCTGACCAAGGATTTGGACGCCGTTCACGTCGTAAGTAATCTGTCAAAATTTTATCGAACAGCCTGTGCCGCGTTGTAGTTTCATGTAATTTTTGAATGAAAACAAGTGTCCGTATCGAACTAATACCCTCATAAACGGGGACAATGACGAGAAGGGCAGATCCGGATAAATTTACCGTGACAAAACAGGCGTTACTTCCCGGTTTATTATTCTCTTTGCTTGTGAGATGGTGCGTGGCTGCTTATCCGTATTCCGGATATAAAAAACCACCAATGTACGGTGATTATGAAGCGCAAAGACATTGGCAAGAAATAACAGTGCACACGCCTGTCAATAAATGGTATCATAATACTACGCAAAATGATCTTCAGTACTGGGGTTTGGACTATCCACCGCTCACTGCATACCACAGCTTACTCATGGGGCTGGTTGCGGACTGGCTCGAGCCAGAATCTGTGCGTCTTTTTGCGTCAAGAGGTTACGAAAGCGACGTCCATAAAATCTTCATGAGGTGGACTGTTTTCCTAAGTGACATTTATTTGTATGTGACTGCAGTGCTGTGCATATGTATAGATGCCGAAAGAGTGCTGGGCAAAGAACCTAAAGAACCAAAGTGTGTTCTTAAAAGAACGGACATTTCAACTACTCTATTCTTATTGTACCCCGGCATCATATTGATTGACTACGGTCACTTTCAATACAATTGTGTATCTCTTGGTTTCTTTTTATGGGCTACTTTCTTTATAATAGCCATTAGGAATGATACTTTAGCTACAATCTTTTTTGTTTGTGCTCTAAATTATAAGCAAATGGAATTGTATCATGCTTTGCCATTTTTCTTTTATTTGTTCAGAAAATGTTTCATAGGTATGCCACTGGGGAGAGGCAAGCTGTCTCACTTTGTCCGCTGTTTTAACAAACTCGCTATTGCCGTTGTTGCTTGCTTTGTTATCATTTGGTATCCATTCTTAAAAGGTTGGGATAATGTATTCCAGCTTGTACATAGATTATTTCCATTGAATAGAGGAATTTTCGAAGATAAGGTTTCAAATGTGTGGTGTATGGTCAATGTTTTTATCAAACTCAAGACAATTTACAGTAACCAAGAAATGGCAAAAACATGTCTGTTGATCACAGCTATGGCTGCGGGGCCAGCATGTGCAGATATTTTCTTTAGAATCAACATAAAAAAGTTTGTTCTATGCTTGATCAATGTGTCTTTGGCATTTTTCCTGTTCTCATTCCAAGTCCATGAGAAAACTATTTTGTTAGCAGCAATACCAGTTGCTCTACATTTCCCTGAAGATCCTTTCATGTGTTTCTGGTTCTTGCTGGTGTCCACGTTTAGTATGCTTCCATTGTTGATGAAGGATGGTCTTCTTTTACCTTTCATTGCTACTACTCTGATCTACACATCTTTCTACAGCATTTGCTTGAAGTTGTCACAGCCAAATTCTGGTTATTTCTCAATTTTCAATGCCAACCGTGTGGCTAAGATTTTGCAGCCGAATAAGAAAGATGCCTCTCCATTTTTGACCTTTGCGAGTCTCATTTTTGTGATATCTGTGGTTGGTATGATCCTGTTGACTGTGGGTACAGTGTTTGTGCAACCACCTCCACAGTTACCTGATCTGTTCTCACTACTCATAGCAGCATATTCCTGTGGACATTTTCTCTTCTTTTTCTGCTATTTCTATTACCAACAGTTCTCTCTTCCAGTGTGCTTGCCTTGTATTACTATTCCCAAGCAAAAAAGAAAGTAGAAAATATAGATAAAAAATGTGAACAACTGAACTGCCTTAGATAAGAGTTTTAAATCTTATCCATTTTTAAACACTTCAATTAGAGTTTTTTATATTCTATACTATCTCATCCAATTTTAGTGATCTATACTATTTTAATAATTGCTTGTAACTAATAGAAACTGTTAATTCTGTTTATTTTATTTAGTACCCAATACTGTAAGTAGTTAATTTATTAAAATTTCCTAAAATGCATTCCAATAAAGATTTTAACAAATTAGTAGATTGCACAAATATGGTTTTCCTTTGCCCTCCTTTATTAATAAAACATTAATTTAAGAGTAAACTTGCAAGACCTCTAGCCAAACATAGATAAGCCACATGAGGTCAGTACAAAATGTATAAGGGCCGTTAGATAACTTTAGTAGGTAACTACTAATTGGTACCATTGGCCAAGGCTTTCCAATCACTGCTGACCTACAACGTGCTATGACGTCATAGTACCACAGCAGTACCTATTAGATAATATTGCTGTACGAATTCGCCACAAATAGATAACTTAGAAGGTCTAGACAAAAAGCATGCTCGTATACGCCGAAACAACGACCGTATCTGTATTAATACCTTACCTATTTAATTTTTTCAACCTTTATTGTCCCACTTCTGGGCAAAGGTCTCCCCCACAGCTTTCCACTCTACCCTGTGTGTTGCCTTCGCCGGCCAATCTCCAATAAACAGGCGTTTATGGGACTAAGAGTTTCCTTAGCCTCCCTCGGCGACGACGCCTGTCTTCAGGCTCCCACTGCGTGACGACTTTGGCCCATCTGTCCTTACTTACTTATTACAACTAAATAATTATGAAACTTCCATTTGACCATCACTGAAGGCCATAGCCTGTAGTCCCCGAAAGGTTCGGCAGAGGTGATTTGTGTAGTTCATCCGGCGTTCATGTTTAAAATCCCATGTAAGTAATAGAGTGCGATCATGTTACCATTATGTGGGCACAAATTCAAACGCCGAGCTACTACTGAAGAGCTCTTGAATAGGCTCAACCGGGGAATCAAATCCAAGACCTTGTCCTTGTGCGTGCGAAACACACCTTGACCTGTAAGTGGTTATTCATAGGGTTCCTCATCTTATTAAAAATACCTACTAAATTATAAATAATTTTATATCGGTAAATACGTTTGTACAGACGTCAGCACATCAAGGTACTACAATCTGTCAAATTTCTTTAATAGATTTCAACTTTATTGCTAAAGTATAAGATTCAAACTTGATTGGGAAAATTTTACAATTTCGGGTAGCTTGATGTGCTGGCGTCTGTACAAACGTGGTACAAACACTTACACGACAATTTAAAAACGATGAGGTCGGCGTTTCCTATACTTCTCACGGAAAAGAAACGCTGAAACAAAGTCATAGGTCAGTCTCTTTTAAAGCCTAGACATAATCTTGGTCAGATCAGTGAGGCCCATGTAGATTTCTAAAATGGCCTGTTATGGAAAAAACCACACAGATTTGAGTGGACATGTCCACTCAGTGCACGCATTTGTCAGTAATCTTGCAGCTCAACTCAGAACTTGATGAGCTCAACGATTCAACAAACAATACCAAAGAAGCAGTCTTTACCTACTAATCAGTGATCCTTCTCCGTATTCCTGATTTGTGTCTTAATTTTGTGACTAGATTGATAGCCATCGACGTCTGACGAAGTAATAACCGGATCCTTAAACGGATAGCCACGTTGCTCCATAGTTTTCAGGAAACGCGTCATGTGCTTTAACAATTATATCTCTACATAATATCATATCAATTAGCGCCTTGATTAGAGTTTCTATCTGACCTATGTAGATATCATACCTACTTACTCGATTTGATTTCCTCTACGTTTCACTCACCATATTTCCCCAACTAGGTAGGTAACTATTGATTTATAGCTTGCAATCCAACAAATCTTGTGAAATGTCGGTATGATCCTTGGACTCTGTGAATGTATATCTACACATGTGCTAAAAGGCAGGTGAAAACCAAAGAAATTACGCTGGGTAGGGGAATTGATACTGTTGAATCAACTCCGCTCATAACTGCAACTGCTGTCATCTTCATGAAGTACCTTATGACTGATAAGTTTTTGGGCGAAAGCGTCAGTACCCCCAAAATTCATATTTTCATAGGTTTTTTGCAATTTGCAGGACAATTTCAGATTGTATGTTGATCTAAATTATGTATGATTTACGGCCGCAACATTATCAATACAACTCTCTAGTTCATATTTATTGAATGAATATTTCATGAAATCATGACATTTGAGGGCGAAATTGTATTTCTGCTGATTCTAGTTATTATAATTCTGTAAAGCCATACTTTTGCGGTCGCGAATCATATATTTTAATCAACATACAACCTCACACTAAACTGCAAATTGCAAAAAACGTAAGAAAATTTGAATTTCGCGGGCTACTTTGGCGCATCCTTTTATGGTATGAGTCCGTGACGCTCAAACGCAGCTTGAAAAAGTGAAGGGTATAATATTAATAATATGCCTCAAATACTATGTTGATTTACGGCAAGTCGTTCAGCTTGTAATAACGCGTGTACTGCCGTGTATTCGTAATTAATAGGCAGTACTTATCACTAATGTCGAGACATTACGCGGAACTTATCACCATGAAGGTCAAGTTCATGATTATCATAATACCTAATAGAAGAAAACCACCGAGATTGTTATAACTACAAAGCTTGGTGAATGTTTTAATATCTGCAATTAATTTTAATACTGCAGGGAATACCCTGACTTGTTTCGCTTCCGCATGCAAAAAGGGCAGGTAAAAGTGCTCAAGAAATTGATAATGTTATTAACATTTAACCGGCATTTCCTTGTCTGTCACATTATAATAAAACGTATGTGGTGCGCATTAAAATACATTTCATTCAAGTTAAAAGAATCTGATTTCGGAATGTGATCAGTCGGTTATAGGAGAGACCAACGGCATATAAACTAGTGAGTATCAATGATTTAATCACATAAATATCTACCTAAAATAAGATAAACCTTCAATTATGAGACGATAAGGCCGCTATAAATTAGGTAGCTTGAGAGAAAATCGATTCACCCAGTCCGTATTAGGTACAGTAAGTAAAACATTTTTTTATATTATTTATCTATTGTTAAAATGTGCTATTATATTACTCAGTATAATAGGTACCTACAAAAGTCTTTTGAACTCATATTGATTAGAATTAAGAAGAGAAAAAAATAATGACCGAAAATGAGGCCAAGTTCACACAAAATGGTCATTATGCAAATAAAAATAAAAGTGTAAATGAAAGTGTGGAATGTATAAGAGCAAATGTGAATATTAGGAGCACCTCGTGAGTATTAGTTTATTGTTAAACAAAGTCACGAGACTGTTACAAAAGACTTCTATTTCAAGAACAGTAATGTGATCTGAAAAGTGGAGCGAATGACCGACTTTTTTTATCGTAGACTTCCCTATTTCCAATAATTCGAGACGGTTGAATCTTGTGTGATTGATTAACGATATCGAAGATAGGAATTATTGGATGGTGCTATAGGTACCTAGGGCAGAACAGTTAAAACTGTACAGTTTAACTGTTCTACCCGTTGCAGCAGGACTTGTCAGGGCAGAATATCACTGAAGGCCAATTTCCGTAAAAACGTTCAAAAACTACTCGCAATCTCATCTCAGCGACAATCAATGTTAAAAACTTGTCAGTCATGTAGGGGGAAATAAAATAGGTAAGCGAAATTATGGACCCCGTCGGGCCCTGTCGGCGGGTCCACAATTTATTGGTTCAATAATTTTTAGCCTATCCACTGTTTTACCAATATAAGGGAATGCAATTAAGAACTGGGAATTATTGACAGATTCAGAATAAGACTACAGTGCGTTTTTAAAAATTATACGGAAATTGCCCCTTAGAACAGAAATTGTTTATCCAATCGTGTTTTATATGAAAGTAAAACAAAATACAGGTCACCAGATTTTCCATTTCTACTCGTAAAAGAAAGTTAAAACAATGTGACCCAGATTACAATGAACATCGTAACTCAATCAAAGAGAATTCCTTCCGTCTTCACCGGCTTAACGCAGTTCGGCCTGTTACTTGATTATTTAGACATAATTAAAATCATGTTTGGCCTACCTCTTGGACGACTTTTGGCCAGTATGCTACAGGGAATACTGTCACAAATCTAACCCACAAACGCTCGGTATGCGGCCTGCGTGCTGTTTTCACTGTGCGTTGCATAATTTGACGCATGATTTCACTGGGCATGCACGTGCCCGAACAGTGATGCGAATCAATTTACTTACCCATTTGTCAATAGTTAGATAAGAAAAAAAATCTACGCGAGTAGTACGATGTTATCTGGGAGACAGGTTTGCGTTTGTTTCAACGACGCCAACGCATTCGACATGGGGGTCAAAAACTATGAAATATATAATTCAACGAGAAGGGCATAAAAAAATCACAGCGCTTAAATGCCTGAAATTTCATTGAGAATGTCAGTATTCCCGTCTTCTATCTGTTAGTTACTCTAAAGGCAGGTAATGAGCATAAAATATTTTATCTGGGCCCGGGCTATGAAACTAATCCGTAGAATTCGAAAATGAATTCAGCACAATCCATACTAATATTATAAATTCGAAAGTAACTGTCTGTCTGTCTGTTTGTCTGTATGTTACCTTTTCACGCCTAAACCACTGAAGGGATTTCGATAAAATTTGGCAGAGAGGTAGATTGCATCCCGGGGAAGGACATAGGATAGATTTTATAGACATACCTCGCGGGCGAAGCCGCGGCCGGAACCTAGTTGATATATAAAAACGCAACAAGAAAAGTGTTCAAATCACCGGAAAGTATTGTTAAAATCTAAAAAATCTCAATACCAGCTAATTTCATTCCAAATAATGTGCTATAAATTAATGTCATTAAAAATATCATGTGCAAGGCACACCACTGAAGCAAATTCGCATCATTACACCGGTGTGCGTGTGAGACTAGCCACCATAACGATGCGCTTGCGTCGCGCCGCGTTAGCTAGGCTAATGAGGAGGGGCAGCCATTATGAGTAAATTGGAGATATTAGGACTGACGCTGTGGTTAGCTTCAGCCTTCGCTTCTTCATAATTAGGTAGAGAAATTAACTGTTAACTGTCGGTCAGTGCACCTACTGATCATTGGTGTTAGTAATTAACCGGGTTGTTAAAAATATAAGGTAAGTACTAGCTTACCTTACTATTTTTACAATTTTTCTTTGACTATCTTTGTTGTAAATCTATCTGGTCGGTAGCACGCGTCTCTGTTGTTATCCGCATCGGTCTATCAGTGCAGTTTTATCTTTGAAATCGCTGATCCTATTTCAATGGTGCTTCAGATAAGATAAACAAAGTGGCGCTCCCAGTATGGGAGAGGTCTATATCAGACGTCTAGAAGTGGACTGCGATTGACAGAGTTTAAACAGACCTATTGCTCTGGAAAAGCATTGCTGCTGTGAATTAAACAAGCAAGAATAATGACAACTAGGATATAAATTCTGCTACAGTATTCATACACATAATTAAAGTGTCACTATTGTTATCATAAATGCTAATCTTAGTTACATTGAACTATTTCTGCTTTATGAACAGATAAACAAACGATGCAGGACTATGGTAATGAGAATCGGACGTAAACGTCATACCTAGTACAAACATTTGTAGACGCATAATCGAAATTTATGGCTAGATTCCAATCAAACGTGGAGGGTAACAAAAAGGAAACATAATATATTATATACCTATAGCGTGTACACACCCTGAACTACCGGCGCATTGTAAATTATACACAGAGTGCCAGGCATCCCACAACACCGGAAGGAAAACAAATAATATAATACCAATGAATGAATACTGTGTGAAAAACAATATTTTCGGACTTTTGTACTACTTTCTGTCAACAAGATATATTGAACTCCAGATATTAATTAAAATGATCGGGTTCGTGAATGTGGGAACTCTAAATGCTTTACAGTGAATTGACTATTACTGTTTACTGAGAATAGTATGACTCTTTTGTTCAAAAGTCTAACTAAAAGAGCCGCTTTACGTGATCAACATCTTAAAGATCAGATGTGTCACTGCATTTCAGTTATAGTTCCACCTTAAAGTTACATCATGAGGCCAACTTTGTCACTGTCACTGCTGTCCAAAATTCCCCAAAAGGATTCGTTGAAGCGTGCCGTTAGTTGCCGTAGTAGGAGTACTGCCAAACTTGCGTCACCCAGTAAATACTAAGAACCAATATCGTATGATGGGAATGATTTCTGGGACTCCCAGGAATGTTTGACTCACGATAGACAATTCGGCCACTAGAACAATGGAACTAATTTGTGTGTACGTGGTTTGATTTATAAATAACCCCTCCATGCTTCTTTTTTGGTAGTATGTTGTAAAAAAGAGATGGTCGATGCTGATGCATCAATCGAGTCCATGCGAGTGATCCATTTATGTTTAAAACGATTTTAGTTTCGATACTTGAAATCTTTTGAAAGCAGTTTTATTGTTGCCTGGTACGGCTGGTACTGGTCCCGTTTCATTATTCTTATTGCTCTTTTACTTCTCTATAAGTGGCGCCTGCGTCACTTAAATTGTTGTTGGTATTAATACGGAGCTACAATAAAATTTGATTGATCCAATTTGGTCCTGTATTTTATCATCGATATTAATAAAATAATTGGCTTTCTTGGAAGAATCTGTGCCAATGTGTGCTTAGAAACTCATTTTTTTAAGCGATCGTCAAATTTTGATCGGCACTGCTCACAGCAATGGTATTTTACCAACCTGAAATGCAAACTACGACAAATGGCAGAACCGTCTGGCCATAATGGAATTTTATGATTATTGTAGTTACCCGGGCACCCATAACAAGTTCCACCAGTTTTGTACCACTATAATTTTTCAACAGAACATTTGACCTTATCGAACATTACATTCCCTTTCCCTAGATCCCTTTGAGAATACTTGACCATCGGTTTTTAGACCTTGAAGATATAATACAATTTTGTTTCAATATTCATCTCCGGACCCTTGAGAGGATATTGGACAATGACTGTTCACAAGTGCTTCTCGTACACGTAGGCAATTCATCGATATTTCAATTAGATGACTCATGAAATTTGGAATGATCAATTTTGCAATATTCAAGATAGTCATTCTCAATGTTAATACATATCTACTTTGATGTCGGAATTGTTGGTCTTGCAAAGGAACGTCATATCTAAATACATCTCAATAGAGTATGATCCATTCGTCAAAATCTTCAAATCATGTAGTATGACGACGAAGCTATAGTTACAGCCGTTGAATAAAAACAAAAAATCCGATGAATAAGACAAATTCATACGATTACAATTGAACATTTTAAATCCAACAACGTCCACGGGTATTTTCGTCCATAAACTCAGAATTCTGAAACCAGATGTTTTCGAGTAAACATCAAACAACATTAATAATAAACCGACAAACAGTTATTAATGAGGCGGTTAATGAATCATTCCATCCTTTTAATACTCATAAAAATACTTAAACCACGATTATTTTATTTTAATTCAGGCTTCGATTCCATCGAGTTGACCGCAACGCGTAATGAATGTCTGAATAATAATGTAACACATTTTAAGTAATAAATAAACGCTGAAAACGTAAGCGAAGTAAAAGGATGACGTAATGCCTTATTGGTGGCAGACAATTCTTGGCTCGTACGAGTCTTGTTGCGGCCTAAATATCGATTGGCTTCAGTTTAGGTTAAGGTAAATGCTTTACGATAGGTCCTCTTTGTTTGTAAGTAGATTCGCCCTTTTCTGCCCTGCCCCATGGTACTTGGGTTTCATCGGCGCTATAAGTTTTTTTTTTCCATTCTCTCCTGTCACGCATCGCGTTTTCATTCACTCCCTTGCATACAGATTATCCCATACAATCCATCCGTTTTTTCTTCGGCTTCATCTTTCTCTGGTGCACCAACTGATTTCTGCGAAAATGTGTAACAAAACCCCATCATTGCAACTAGTCGGTACATTATATCTAAGACAATGACACCCATTATAATCAAATGAGAGCTCAAAGCTGACGTCACCAGCTGCTCTAAATTATTCATATCAGTGCCTTATGCATGAGGCGTATCGATGCAGATGAGGAAAATCCTTACATAGGGGCAAAGCAAACAGATATAGTGTATGTAACCTGTTAGGTATGCGAAATACTACCTACGACACTGACTGCACGCTGCAGCAGTTTTTATAAGAATCCTTTCTTTTTTATTTGTCACCTTAAGGCTCTCGCAAACAGGCGCGATGTTACTCTGATATAACAATTTCCATGAAGTTTTCGTAGAAATTGCTCTATTAGAGTTGCGTCGCGCCTATCTGCGAGACCCTTTACAAATTCGGGAACTAGTACGATTATTTTTAAATGATTGATTTTAAAACTAGATCGCGGCGTTTTCTATCTGACTAGGTACTCTGAGAAGAAAGGCCGAAACAAACTCCTCTTTACAAGTCTAGAAATAATCTTGGTCAGATCATTGAAGACCATTGCATATCTGGAATGGTTTTTTGAGGAAAGAACCACACAGTTGGAGTGGACCTGTTCAGTCAGTGCATGCATTTGTAGAAATTGTCAGTAATCGTGCAGCTCTTGACAGCACTCCGTTTCTCACAATTGGCTGACTTCATAATGTATGCGGCACATCATGTATGCAGATGGGGAATACCAAGGAGTTCTGATTACTAAGATGACATAAGATATTAAGTTAATAACTTCCAAGAAATCTCTGCTAGTTTCATTGTTCCGATGACTACGCTCTTGAAAATTGTAATGGTGCTAATTATTCATTCTCCTAATTATGAATATTGACTTTTCTTATTTGAATACGCTGTTTTGAGAACAAAGACAGTCTGCCTTTGATTTTGATGGGGAATACTGATGGGTTTCAAGATTTTAAGGTCAACATTTTTCAAAAATCCTTCGTATCTAAAGAAATACCAATGATATGCCAACAGTGGTCATAGTTCATAGCGGGCAAAGAATCTGTCATGTGTATCATGTGGCATGTGTCTGTCATGTGTCAGGTAAAAAAAGTGCGAAAAGTATTAAAAAAAAATATTAACCTGTTTTTGAAATTTCGCTTAATCCCGCAAGTATTGCCAATCCAAAAAAAAAATCGTAAAGGTTTTCTTTCGACATCATTCTTAAGTTGATTGACTAGCCGCGAAGGTCACCAGCTTAAAAGGAACTGGTCTCTTGCAAGGTGGTCCGCTCATCGGTCATTCCCTTTGTGACGAAACCAAATGAAAATTCAAAAATTTCGAAATACTTGCATTATTCATTAAGCAGTCATTTTTTAGGGTTCCGTACCCAAAGGGTAAAAACGGGACCCTATTACTAAGACTCCACTGTCCGTCTGTCTGTCATCAGGCTGTATCTCATGAACCGTGATAGCTAGACAGTTCAAATTTTCACAGAATGTGTATTTCTGTTGAACAAATACTAAAAACAGAATAAAATATATATTTAAGGGGGGCTCCCATACAACAAACGTGATTGTTTGCCGTTACGGTACGGTACGGACGGAACCCTTCGTGTGTGAGTCCAACTCAACTTGGCCGGTTTTTTTTAGGGTTCCGTACCTCAAAAGGAAGAAACGGAACCCTTATAGGATCTCTCGTGTGTCTGTCTGTCTGTCCGTCTGTCACAGCCAATTTGCTCCGAATCTTATGGACCGATTAAGTTGGAATTTGGTACACATATGAATCTCTGTGACCCAAACACAGACGTGTAACGTAAATAAATGAGTTTTGAAAATGGGAGTCATTTTTGATGGGTAAATAGACAATTAAAAAAAAAAGTTTCACAATCTGTACCGTGTGACATATCAAATGAAAGGGCTTACCGTGAGGATCTTAAATATATTTTTTTCATAATTTTAAAGTAAATTGTATAAAGTTATTTAAGACAATAGACGGAAATTTACCATTCCCCCCCCCCCCCCTTATCTCTGAAACTACTGCGCCTAAAATTTTGAAAAAAATACAGAAAATAGTTCTATACCTATAGATTACAGGAAAATTAATAAGAAGTCTATGATCTTGAAACAACATGGTAAATCTCTCAATATTTTGCGTACAAACTTACATTTTCAGTTGGAATGTATGGGAGAACATGTTTTTCAACTACAATGTTAAGTTTGTTCTTGGGATAAATTCATTCCAACTACGGAACCCTTCATTGTGCGCGGTCCGACACGTACTTGGCCGGTTTTTTTCAAAACCTTTCGATTGATCAGAGGGGCAATTCTCGTAATTTGAAGAACGTTCAGAGTGTGATCTGTCTCAATCTGTCAATTTATGTTAGTTAATAGTTTTAATTAGGTTAGTTTATTAGTTAATTTAGTAAAAGAAGTTTATTCAATTTATATGGTGTACTTTAGGTTGATATTTAAATCTTTTCTGTCAGATAATAATTATGTAAATATTTATATTTTTAATAAAAGTCATTTAATTATTATAAAAAATTCACGTGATTTACCTTCTCCCACAAAACATTTGATTTTATAAATAAACAGTACTGGGGGCCTAAAAAGGCCACTTGGCAGAATCATAAACCAATTTATATCACGCAATTCATCTGTTTGACAGTTTCACACCTATATGTATATCCCTGAAGGGTTAGGCAGAGGTGTACCTATAGCATTTTACGAGTCTCCATACAAAACTGTCATACAGATGAAATTGTCTGATATGAATTGTTTTATGATTCTGCCAAAGTGGCTTTTTTATGCCCCCAGATTTTAGTCTGCACTTCTGTCACTCTCAGTTCTTTATACAATGAAAGATATATCTACAACTACCGTCTGAATTAATTAGCTTTTTCTTTAGTTCTAAATTCTAATCTTTTTCATCAGCTGATTATCTCACAAACTACTGTTGGCGTAAGAACCGGGTTACGGTGCAAGCTATCCATCACAAATGTACTTATTGCCGTACGCTCCATCAAGCAACACCGGTATATCCCGCCTAGATGCTTCATACAAATCTGCTGAATCCGCGAAGAAAACTGCATCGATAAAAAGAGATACAATAATATGTTGCTCTACTTAGGGTTACCTTCAACAGTATTGCACATGTACTACATGCTTACCACGCTTACAGTTGTCCTAATGTGCAAACTTCGACGGCCATTACATTTGTCCAGAGACAATGGTCGTCTTGCAACCAATTACGAAACAGTTTGCGGCTACCTGACGATTTAGATAAGTAATAATAATATTTTCTTAACGGCTTAAATGTTTTAGAAGTTTTTGTATGACGTGTAAATATGTCAAGATTTAGTCATAATTGCAGTTGCATCACCAGACGGATTTAATGCGTTTTGCACTCGCAGTAAAATATAACACTCAGTCAAAATTATAATGTAGGTTTTCGCAACCGTGCAATTGCACTTTCTTTTTTTCTTGAAGTTTCTTCAAGTAATATAATTATGTTCAAAACAAAAACTTCAAGAAAAAAAGAAAGTTCAAGTACCTATAAAATTTCTTCATAAACAACTTGCAAATAATAATGGTAATGAAATATTTGGCCATGCAGGATCTTTGTCTTTTGGTTTTTGAGGAAAATAAAAATCATGTCGATTAAAAAGTCAATGACAATGACATATGTGTTAAAATAATATTATAAAATATGCTGACGTAGGGTGCTATGAATGACGTCACATAATAATGTGCAAGAAGTTACTGACATAAATCGTAGTAAAAAAATCATTAGTTCCAAAACAAGGTTTCGTTAAAAATTCGTATCCTTGATGAAGTCAAAAAAGAAAGAGGTAATCGATGAAACCGATTGCGCAAAACACGCATCTTCTTAATGATGACTGTCTATGTTTATAAAACGTAAGAAAGTAAGAACTTTCCCTTTCAATATTAGCCGATTCTTTCTTTGAACTGTGCCAAAGTTATCGTCAAGTTCATTGGCTTGATATTTCTCACTGGGCCAACCATTATCTAGGTCGTCAACGATATCTCCAAGGCCTTACTAACTTGCAATGTTGTCTTCCGTACCAACTTTCTTGTTTCGTTTCCCGCGCCCATCAGATTTGCTAATAGGATTACAGCCAATCCGGTTCGTCTTGCTACGTCAGCCAAACATATACGTCATGACTCATGTAAGTACATTGAATACTGTATTTGCTATTTGCAGTCGTATATCAAATTAGAATTCATTCATAGTGCGCATATTAAGTGTCTAATTTAGCTAGATCAGTCTTGTCAGCCTTTGTAACTGCCTTGAATTGTAATTGGAAAATGTTGCGTTTCCTACGATGTAGCCTGATTCAATAGTAGCTTTGTGATTTCAATGGTTTATATTAATTATTTTGCTTTTGGAGTTATGTTGTTGTTTGCTAAACTTGACAATTGACCTTACTTTCATATTTAATTTCTTGTTGAGTCACTGCATTTGTAGCAACACAAACATTGGCTGAAGTACTAGAAAATAGTACAACGTCAATCATCAATCATAACATGCATTAGGTGTGTATTTAAGAATAATTATTTTGTTAATTTTCTGAAGCATTATACAATAACCATGGCACATTTTATCCCATCTTGGCAATTGATATACCTAGTCTAATCATTATTGTTTGCAACTTTCGAAATATCGTGAATCGAATCAAATTAAAATTAAGGGGGCCTAAAAAGGCCACTTTGGTAGAATCATAAAACAATTCATATCACGCAGTTTGTATGGAGATTCGTAAAATGCTACAGGTACACCTCTGCCTAACCCTTCAGGGATATATAGGTGTGAAACTGTCAAACAGATGAATTGCGTGATATGAAATTATTTTATGATTCTGCCAAAGTGGCCTTTTTAGGCCCCCATCAACACGTAAGTTTAGAAAAGAAAAATAATATGTATAAACATCCGAATTGAGAACCTCCTCCTTTTTAGAAGTCGGTTAAAAAGAGAACAAATGGGAAGCTTTTAATTGTTCTTATACGATTATTATGAAATTGATAGTGTAAGAATTAGAAGATTTCCTGTCCATGGAAATCACATCAGCTGCTAAGCAGGCGACATCACATACAAATGTCGCAAGTTTCCACATTCTTCCACAACACATGATTGACAATTTAGGTACCGGCGAATGACGTCACAGAAAAATTATTTATGTAACTAAGTTGGTGTGTTTTCTTAGAGAGCGGTTTTTGGCACCGTAAAGTCAAACCCCGCTGTCATTATTTTCACGACGTCACTGCGGCCGATTTGTGGCGACCACCGCTCTTCTAAGAAACAGTAGCTTTAAATCTACTAACGAAACCAAATAGGTTTAAACAAAGGTATAAATAGAAAGCAAGAGTTGTTTTTGCCATCTCAGCTACTGCTGCGCAACGTAGACAAAGTAATTACGCATTAAGAATTTGCCCCAAATCTCCTTTCTCTGAAAAAGGAGAGCGACATACCTCCTCACTTTCACATGTTTTGATAATTCGCATAACGTTACAAAGTCCAGCCGTACAATCATAAATTAACTACCTATAGATATTTTAAAAACAAGGTAACGTTTAATCATTTCGTCAAGGTCATAGATTGCCAAATTTTCGATAGAAACTTAGCCTTTAGATTCGAACCGACATTGTTTCTATTACAGTAGTATTGCTTTCAGACATTGAAGAAAGTTCTAGAAACTTTGTTAGGTAGGTATATTTCGATGGGTCCTATGTACGATGAGCGGCTGATAAGTTCGCGGCCTAAGGTACTTAGCGATGATCTTGTTACTGATAACACTAATTGCGTGACTCATTAATAGTAAAGATACTACCCCTTTTTTATATGGTTTGTTCTAAAATTATCCCTGGAGCAAGCAACAACATCATGTCGTCAGAAACTGAACATTCTCGCAATTCGGAGTACCGCACTGTGATTAAATTATTTCATAAGAAAGGAAATACACCGAAACAAATTTTTGAAGAAATGTCAACGGTTCTTGAGGAGGCTGCACCTTCATATACGATAATAAAAAATTGGGCTCGGCTATTTCAACAAGGAAGAGAGACTTGTGAAGACGACCCCCGCCCGGGTCGGCCAATCACGGTAGTGACCGTAGAAAATGCCCAAAAAGTAAAAAAATTAGTACTGGCCGTTTGAAGAATTAAATTGAGGCAGATAGCAGAAGAACTACAGATAAGCAGAGAACGAATTGGAGAGATTATACATGAACATTTGCACATGAAAAAAACGTGTGCGCGTTGGGTACCGCGAATGCTCACACCGCTTACAAGCTGTGACGATTGGAGAGTTTTAAAGTTTTTTTTGAGTTGTGTCAGACTGATTTGGACGAAATTTGCAACCGGATTGTGACCGTTGATGAAACCTGGATTCTTCAGTATGATCCAGAGTCCAAACAAGAGTCGATGCAGTGGATAAAAAAAGGAGAAAGGCCACCAAAGAAATTCAAGTGGAAAAGTCAGCTTCGGAGATTATGGTTACCATTTTCTGGGATAGCGAGGAATTTTACTAATTAATTACTTGCTTAAAGGGACTACGATGAATGGCCAGTGAACAGCATGTAAAAAATATATCAAATTGAAACTTTAAGAGCCTCTATTGAAAAGTTGTCAATAGGACCCATCGATTTATGAATTAGTTAGTTGTTTTTTTTTGTCCTCAGTGAATACAATGCAATTATTATTTTGAGGAAAACCATTATGATCGATCACAAGGAAAATTATGATATGAAATTGATCATTGATCGGTTGTAAGTTGCAACATTCGTATCATTAGGAATTTCTTAGTAGCAGCCTGGTCTCTAGATTTGTGCCCGGTTTATCGCTATAGACTCGCCCAATTACTTGAAAAGAGCTGGTAAATTGTGGCATACTAAATTATACGCCTTTACCTTCCTTTTCGTGACGTATAAACTTATAACAACTATAAAATTATGGAAATTATCCATAACTAGGTAAAATCTTGCCATTTATTGTTTTAATCGTTTTGTCATGCAGTGGGAGCGTAACGGGCCGAATTAATTATTAAATAATCGCGCAATATAAAGAACAATAAACAATGTAAATCCCATCACAGTATGCAAGTAAAAGAACTGTTATCGTAGAGTCCAAAGTCTTCAATTATTTCAATAAATTCACGTATCTTATCCCAGCTGGATGCAAGCTTGAATCATTATTCGTGCCGTTTTGTTGCCTTTGTTCCATATTGTGCTCTTTGGTCATATTATTACATTAGGTGTCTTTAAGCAAAACTATTAAGTGTCTGGTATTTTTGCTAGTGAAGCATACTTGGTCCCAGTATGCTCCCTGTGGTACACCAAGCCTCAATACTTTTCATATGATTTTTTTACTCGAAATCATTACCCTACTTAATAGTAATATTGTCTTCCATCAGCATGGCATCGAGAAAATAGATAATCCATTCATATACTCTTATCTATTTGGTCGAATTCTCGATTGGCTTCTGGTATCGGTCATAAGAACTTGGCATAACGTAATCGCTTCTTATCGTTCGACGTCAGTAGGCCTTGAACGGCGCAGTGCGGGGGCGCGTAAAAATTATCATTCTATGTAACACCTATGAGTAAATTTCTTTTTACATTGTGCAAAGGACTTCGGAAGAAATGTTTAGATTTTTTACTCTTGAATCTGCGATGGGTTATGCAAATTGTAAAGGGAAAATAATTACTGTAGTTACAGGTCTCTGGAACAACCTGTTAGCAATCATGAGTTTAGCAAAAGTTGATCATGTGATGAAGGTATTTTGGCTGCGAGGCAAGCACGTTGAGAGTTTCGGTCTCCATAAGAACAGTAGAAGTTAGGACCGACCGATATGAATGAACTTAATTATAATTAAATATGGCAATAAATAATATACAAACAGTTTCATATCAGTCTTTAATGAAGAAAAATGCCATCGCCATGCCACTTTTTCCAAATTGTAATAATGTACCTAATAGCTTTTACGCAATTGTTTGACAGGTTATGTTACTTAGTTCATAACAAATACTTACTACAAAAACTTGAAGTCGGTCTATATAATTAACTAGTAGGTATATAGGTCAAGACATTAAGTAGGAGTGCCTATCATAAGTGCCCTTGTAATTTCAGCATTACTCGTATATATCGTTAATATGAGTTTCTAAGCTTATGTTAATCGCTGAAGCCGATACAGATAGTGCACATGCAATAACGTATCTGCATTATTTTGTAAATGACTAATATGCTAATTAAAACAGAAAGTCGCGATGACACTTTGACTTGCTATGAGTCAGGACTACAGATATTGTGTATTCTCAAACTACACATGGCTTTCTGCGAAACATCATAGAAAATAAACATTTAAAAGAATGATGGATCGGCACAGATGCCAATGTCACGTTTATCTGGCGTCCTAAGCAAACAAAAGATCTAAGTCGTAGAATCAACATCAAGTGTATGTATGCTAAAATACGCGTCTTTGCGTTGCGCAATATCAACACCGGTATTGCGGCAAGGTCCCGGCAAATTATAACGTATTATGAAACCGCGCGACATCTTCCAAGTTAATGTGTTTGTTTTACAAATGAATTGGTTTTATGGTATGTGGTTTAATGACCATCAGGTAATAGATTGAGAAATGTGGTGGTGCAAGAAGCTGAGACACCTGTTTTGTTAATGTCACCCACAATTTGATCTAGAACGGAAGATGCCACTTCCGAATCGCATCCGCTTCATCCAATTTCCGCCCTTGAGTATCTAATAGAATAGTTAAGTTCCCAGTAATCCTGAAATAGCCTTGAAACACCTGTGTAATGTCAAGAACAGTATTTTGAAAGCTGATTTATGTCGATACTCTGTAATTTGTTTGAGAGACGTCAGTCGTTCTGGAGATCGTTAGATTGATTTCTACATCTGCGAAAACATCATCAACGACATCGTTACCTACTTATCAGAATCGTGTCTGGGCAATTCGGCATTAAGTACACGGCATTTAAAAGAGATGACATAACATAAAAAAAAAACAGAAAACAAACCATTTTCAGGCACTTGAATTGTCAAAGGAGTGGGTCCGTCAGAAAGTGAAGCTAGCTTGTTGTCCATTCCAAAGCGAAGTAGGTTCCTATGGAGAAGAACGGGCAAGAAACTTCACGGACACTCATTGAAATTATATTGTTACATTAAACTGGTTACATAATTTATTAAATTATAATAAAAAGAGCCACGCCTAGCTTCTGAAGGCCAATTCTCGTAATTTCAAACGTTCAAAATCTAGTCGCAGTCTCATCTCAGCGACAAACAAATGTCAAAAACTTGTCAAAATGTAGGGAAATTAGAGGCATTTTTTGACAAATTGAGACTGAGATCAGACTGTGAACGTTCTTAAAATTACGAGAATTGCCCAATTATGCAAATATTTCAGTCAAAACTCACGTATCGTGTTTTAAAACGTCGGTAGTCTGCAATTTTGAGTTATTTGCGTTATTAAACAAATTAAATCCACAAATGAGGATGTTTGATTATTTTCCGTGCGTGCGAGCACACTTTCCTGTCAATGGTTTTGTGTTGCGTGCGTGCTTCTAATGTTGATTTTGGCTCTACACACGGTAAGTTAATATACTCTACTCAGAATCCACACTTTTTGTAACAAGTTTTTGTGACGCAAGATATATTTGCGCAGTTTGGCCCTTGAGCACCGAAAGTAATACATTGCGTCCATGCTTTCCTATTTTTGCTGACAAAAATGTCAAGGTGATGCAGAAGCAGGAGTAATGCTCGTATAGGAGTTACGTCTGAAGAATGAATGTGTTCGTCGGTATTTTTTAACGTCTATCATCATCCTCTTCAACAGATGCGCGTTGTACAAGTGCAAAAAATATTGAGTAGGAAACATGACAAGATCGTTATATGGGTTCGTTGTCACTAGTACCATTAACAGTTCCATGATGGAACTACTGACTGTTTTTTTTTTACCACTAGTTCCATTTTAAAAGAATCTGAAAATAATGGAACTAATGTTGAATTTGTTATCACTAGTTCTATTTCTAGAAGAATATGAAAATAATGGAACTAATGTTGAATTTGCAGATATCACTAGTTCCACATTATTACCTATTTTAGGTACTTGTGAAAAGTCATCCAATGCCACGTAATAACCAAAGTGAGACCTACTCAAAAACTAGACGGCTTGTCTTCACCGAAGCTGATGATTTACGAGCCAACAAGACGCCCACAATCGCGCAGCCGGTCATTCAGCCGCATCCGCGAGTAGCGCGGGAAGTCAGTCGGTGGACTTAGCGGGCCGCGGTCGGTGCACGCCGCTGCACATAATATCCAAACGCGTTCTATAATAAAAAAAAAAAAACTCGTACTATAGACAAGTGATCCGTGATTTATGAGTGAAGTTTTTTGTTATGTGATAAGAATTAGGTACGTGTATTTTGAGATTGTTTTACGTGTCGTTGGCCTCAGTGTAATCTACACTTATAATGTTTTTTCTTCTAATTATTTATCGCTTGTTCGCCATTCAAGGTTTATGATCAATAACATTAGTAAGGTTGTGTTCAATATTTAAATTATTGATAATTTAAATATGATTAACGGTTTATTTAGCTATTGAGCAACGAAGTTTTATTGATGACCTATGATAGCTTAATTTTAATTTTGCCGGAGACTGAAACTTAATACCTACAACAACTTAAAAAGTTATTTTTTAATGTCTCAGTAATCAGAAGCATCGATACCTACTTACAACTTAACTATATTTTTTACATTCAAATAAAATAGAGTAAACAGCAATAGCAAAGTTATCTATCGCTGCCTGTCAAACCAGAAAGCATTTAAATCAAAATAATTAAAAGTCCAAAAATTTGATTCTAACAGAGAAATTATAAATAAAAAATAATTATTCTAAAAACTGGTGTATGGTGATTTCTAAAATCCGGCTTTCACTGCGTGTACACGATCGATGTCTGCCGTACAAACTGCTAATATCTACTTTAGGTGTATGTTTACTTCGAAAGTTTATTTTCTAAAAGAAAACATCCGTTTGACTTGCTGAGACTTCTATTATTACAGTTGAAGATCTTGCTGGAGTGATTTCGGTTGAAACATTAATTGACAAGTCATCCACATATTAATATGGTACCATTGCTTACGATGCGTTTAGTATAGTTACTTGAAATTATAACAATATGGATTGTCTTTGCGCTGCATGTGCGCTTAAGCGAGTTAAAACTCCAATGTAAACAATACAATGAACTGTAAACATTTTTCTTCACACAAACAACACTTTGCAGTGGTTATAAGCAAAGCAAGCATAGCTTTCAGTTATACCGGCCGAAGAGAAAGTAAATAAAACTTTATCCTCCTTGGTTGCTAGTCCGAAGACGCAAATGAAATTGTTTCTCGCGTATATCATCTTCACGTTTACAGATGGTTCGAAAGTTTAGTAGGTCGACATTCGAAGCCATATAGGTTACATGTTAGTCATGTTCCTCTTCCGTAGTCTGTTGTATCATGACAGAATTGCTACTGCTAATGCACTCGATGTATCGTCTCAATCAATCCTTGTCAGCTTTCTGGAGCACTGCGCTTGATCACATTTCATGCTCCTAAGCATTCTCTTCTAGATAGACTTTGCAATCAGACATATTACGAGACTAGCTGTGCCCGCGACTTCGTTCTTGTAGATGTCGGGTATCAATAGTGTCGCTTATATTATAAGGTACCTACCACTTTTCCAATGAAAAGGAAGAATCTTGTTTCTGTTTTTTAAGTTTTATCTTTTTGCGCGGTTACCTAATTTTTTTTTCAAAATATCAATTTACTCCTTATTATACCAGCTATCTGCCAGTGAAAGTCCCGTCAAATCGGTCTAGCCGTTTCGGAACAAACAGACAGACAAAAATTAAAAATAAATGTTTTTTGTCATACATAACATAAGTATACTTCCATATAAGTGTATGCATTTAGTAAAAAAAAACATTACATTGTAAACAGAAGCTTCGATTTTATTTATGTGTAGATGTAGCTAGATAGATAAGTAAAAGCAGAATTGTCTCAATTTCACTACCTCCAAAATCAAGATAACAGTCTGCTAACTGCCTGAAGCATCCCACATTTCTTGTTTATCACCAGTATACTTTTATAATGCACGCTATAAAAAAATCAAAAATATATGTAAAATTATTTACGAGAACTGTGAGTTTAAAATAACGGCGTGAGCTTCACGTTTCGTCTGTACCGGCTAATGGTCAAATTACACGGATTTTACCTCAACTGGGCCGCACGATTCCGGGACGAATGTCTTGCGGGCTTTACTTAGCGGCAGGATTTATATAAATTATGTTTACAGAATGTTGGCTTCTTATCGTGGACCTTTCACGTTATCCTTTATTGAAGACTGACCTTTTCATATCGTGTAAAGAAAGAAAATACGTTTATTTACGTCAAATATAACGCAGTCACAAAACACAAAAAAGAACAACTTGGGGCAAAATATGCGTCACATCCACGCAAAACGGCCATCGCTTAGCATAATGGTACGATCATATGCGAGACAGAGCCCCATCAGCGCCAAGATTAATCTAAACTCCACTAAAATGTGTACAATTCTTTATCAAGATTGAAGACTATAATTGATAAAAGGATTTTGGGAGTGCTCAACATTCCGACGGTTTACTACCCAGCATTGAAAAAGTATCAAATAAAAATGACCCTAAAATACATGTGAATGTAGACCAGTGCATCCGCATTGCTAGCATGATTGTAAAAGTCAACAGGGAGACGAAACACGTCGCTATAACCTGGTCACTTGACAAAAATTTACGTATTAGATACATAGATACCATTTGCTGTCCCCACTTCAACTTTTTGAGACTAAGACTTGCGTCGCAAGAAACACTTAGGTTTATATCTCTCATCAGCAGTATATTCCTTACCCAAAAAATAATATTTGCCGTTTGCAGTAATAAAACATTATTATTTATTTCACATTTAACTTCAAGCACAAAGATTACCTTAGATCTGTCCTTAACGTAACCTATACATACACATACATTTGCATGCTATGTTTTATCTTAGCTAAACATGTTTGTGCTACTCTGACCTATGCTTAACACCATTGTATACCATGTTTTACGCAAATAAATTATTTTATTATTATTCTTTTATTTATTTATATATCAATTTTTTTTACATTTTTAAATATTTCTTAAAATATAAAATTATGTATAAAAAAACCATTTAAAAATATAAAAAAAATAGGGATCCGCCGGTGTCGGGAGCAGGGTCCAAGCTACCGGTGGTTAGGTCTCCAGAGACAGGAACCTCCTCACTATGCGAGCCGTATCGAGGAGTACTGCCTTCTGAATCAGGCCCTTGATCCAACCGATTGATTTATTATTATTATTATTTCTTTTTTATATCTCGGGACCATTGAGTCCCGGTCCTTTGGAAGGCGTACAAGGGGCCGAAGCCAACTCGCAGAGGCCCCTTAGGAAATTTTAATGAAATGTGACACCAACCGACGATTATCTATTATTATTATTATTTTTTATGCTTTAACATATCTCGGGACCATGGGGTCCCGGTCCTTTGAAAGGCGTACGAGGGGCCGAAGCCAACTCGCAGAGGCCCGTTGAACGTTTTTAATGAAATGAGGCACCAACCGACGATTATCCCTGTTGGCACTATGCAAGTGCACCCAAGGACAACCCCCGGTTGGTGTAGGACTATTGCAGCATATGGAAAAATAAAAAGTTGGACTATGGGTTTGGGTGGCTAAAGTGGACTGGTTGCCAAGAACTATGGAAGAACTATGACCCCTGCCTGATCAATGTTTAATATATACACGGATAAAATAGCAGGGGGTGACTTGCACACTCAATAATGGGCCCCCGGAAACGGTCGCTAGCACATAGTGACGTAGCGACAAGGGGGCAACATGTCCTGAGATGCTTATGAGAAGTGGAGAGGTATTCCACGGCTATCAGGACAATCCCGGAAGTACGGTCAAGATCCCTACCAGCATCTTACTGGAATACTTCCTTCCTCCGAGCACGTTTGCTCTTGCGAATCTCCACTCAAGCCAGCCAATAAAGGCAAGAATGAGGTGGGAGCTCTGTTCCTCGTCATTGTTCACTCCAGCCGGCCAATAAAGGCAAGCCAGAGGTGAGGTACAAGACTTCTCCCGGGAGATAGGGTCCGTGGGGTCGCTACTGCCCAACAGCTCGCCACATGCTGCCCTGCGGATTGTTATTATTATTATTATTATTATTATAGGTCTTTGACTTTATGGTCATCGTGTATTTTCGGTCAACCAAATAACTTATAAAATATTTGAACCATAGTAATATAAATACTTCAGTCCGAAGTGGTTCCAGTGTACTTAACATGGCTTATTGCCACTGAAACCATTCATCACATTGATCATGTGGAGTCCCTTGTCAGATTAATCTGTAAAACGCCAACAGTTCAGTCCTTACTGGTTCCAATGCACTTAGCATGGCTTATTGTCACTTAAACCATTCATCACAGTGATCATGTGGAGTACTGAAGTCCCTTGTCAGATTAATCTGTAAAAGACAACAGTTCAGTCCTTACTGGATCTAATGCACTTAGCATGGCTTATTGCCACTTAAAGCATTAATAACATTGATCATCTGCAGTCTTGTCTGGTCAATCTGTAAAATACATGTTTCATAATCCAAAAAAAAAACGACGTCTCAAACCAAAGAGTCTGTAAGTATGTGTATCCAAACTCCTTTGTTATTGTTCCACGAAAACTATTCTGGTATTTTTTAGTCATAAACTACATGTAAATCTTGTTAATTTGATTAAAACACCATGCGTGATGTATTATTCTGATTAATACTACTAATTATACTAATGGACTGGTTTGAGGAGTAGATTCACCGTATTAGTTGAATGAGGTTGTACACGACCTTCCTAATGGGGTCATATTAAGTTTGCATTTAATTACTGGTTAGTACAAATGTTTAGGCAATAAATTAAATTCTTCTTAATTTGCTTGTGGCTATCTAATGTCATTTTTGCAGTTATTTTTAATGATAGTGCATTTTTAAGATCTTGATTGTTAATGAGCAGAATAGACTTGTCATATTAACATGTTGACCGTTCGTCTTGTATGGAAGTAAGCAACAATATCCATCGCACTCGTACATTGCTGTATGTATTCTGAAATAAAACTTCTTTCTTTTTCATTTACATATCGATTTGTTCCGTTCCATTTGATCCAAAACTGCAATATTTTCATGCAACATAAGATCACGCACGCCCGTACATATTCCTTACTGGGCTAGGAAAAGTGCAAATTTAGAAGGCAACCAGATTTCGTCACTTCAGAGAGGCAATTCTCGTAATTTTAGGAACGTTCACAATCTGATCACAGTCTCAATCTGTCAAAAATACTCTAATTTCCCTACAATTTTGACTAGTTTTTGACATGTGATTGTCGCTGGGATGAGATTGCGACTAAATTGTGAACGTTTTTAATTACCTATGGAAATTGGCCTTCTGTTGTCATTAAACTGAGATGCTGCTAAAAACTTGATCAATTATATTTATAACAATTTTGTCACTGCTACAGCAGAAGTTTTATTATTCAAGCAATTAAACAATTCAAGAAATAGTGTATCTGAAAATGATTTCTAGTTTGCGTCATGTTTTTGTAAGAGGCGGAAAGACGACTCCTGACTTTGCTACGTATTCCGAAGGCTGCACATAGATTGTTTATTTTTCTTATACTGTTTCCCATGTTTTGTTGTAGGTACAGCCGTTTATATTCATGAAGGTTTTGATTTATTCAATTTTGTAAACTTCTGTTAATATTTAACTAAGTCTCTGCTTGCATATAAAATTGCGTGATTATTATGTATGTTCATTTCGGTCAAGAGCGTATCCGTTTAATTCAGATGTATCGTAATGATATGCTACTGTAATCTTTGTTCACCTAAATATTATTCAAGGTTAAGTTGAAAGAACGATTAACCTTATAATTGTCTGGTCAATACAAAATAACTTCGATCGCTCTGCAGCCATCCATGCCGGTCGTTATGTGAGAGACCACTATCGCAGAATAAAGGTTAGATTCTGATTTAATTCTTATCTGTCAAACGTTGTTAAATGTCACCTTGTTCATAAAACACCAGTTGGGAAATAATGATATAAATTATTTATAGTTAATTAAAACAGTACAATACCAATTACGTTAATTAACGTAGAAAATATTAATATTAAAATTTACAATTATGAATTTGTATAGTTGGTTTGTATTATAGTATAGAGCACAGCATATTAGGAGAGAGAAGAACCAGTATGTGTTATACAAACTGAACCGCTTTCGGATGATCATAAATCTACGTAATTGTAAAACATTGTTATAATTAATCTGTACGTGTTAGATTCGGATGGGTAATCTTCTAATGGATTAGTTTGATTTATGGGTTCCTTTGAAGAAGATGCCTACATAATTCTGTTATTTACTAGATATAGGGACTGTTCCGCAATATTAAAGATTGAGTTGGTCTTCTGGCCAATAATCTCTTTTCACTTTAACATGAGCACATTGCATCCAAAATTCAATTTTGCAGTTCTTAGTTCAAGCACGTTCCTTGAATGTTTTTAAATTAAAAGCTGTCAATGCACCTGACCTTTGATTCATTTAATTGACACTAAAGTACCGAATACTTGAAGTTCGATCTATATTTGCTCCAATTACCAGTATATCCTTGAGGAAGTACTCTTCCAGGGCAATTGTGATCAATTTGCATCAATTTCTCTTGTCTCGACACCAATCAATGTCAGGGCCTCCCGTAATGTGTATAATGCTCTAGTAGATATATCTAACTGCTAGTCTAGCCTGTGACCGTTGTAGAGTAACGTAGGTCAGTTGGTAAAGCATAAATCTTCGGATTATACTTCTCGTCCTCTGTAGAGGGCGTGTTGTTGTTATGTCGTTTTTTATCTTAGAATTGTATGGCGTCATCCTCATTAGTAACGCAGTTATCAGCTTAATTTTGGAAGAGGTCTTCAACCTCAGCATACCCTTTACTCCTACACACGATCGGTTTTTGGGTTCGAGAGTTTGCTATCCAAAAAAATATTATGAAATCGCATGTTTGTTCCATTTCCACTAATGAATTGACGATAAAAGGAATTCTCACGTATGGTATACGCCTGCCTGCCGTTTCTGTTCAATAATCCATGCTAATATTATAAATTCGAAAGTAACTCTGTCTGTCTGTCTGTGTCTGTATGTTACGTTTTCACGCCTAAACCACTGACGGATTTCGTTTCGAAATTTGGCAGAGAGATAGATTGCATCCCGGGGAAGGACATAGGATAGGAGTTTTTATCGACATACCTTGCGGGCGAAGCCGCGGGCGGAAGCTACTTATTGTATAATTGACGTAGCCGCGTAGGTAAATATTTCACAAGTATGGCGACGGGTCTAGCCCGTTTTCCCGCGCAACCTAACACGTTCCCCCCATTACGAGTTGCGTAGGAAGTTACGCCAAACAAATTGTAGCTGTGCGATTTTATTTAGTATCCTCATAGAAATGATAGAAAACAGCACAATTTACATGACTGTGAATACTCGACAGCTTAAACGCTTTTCTTCGACATTATTATGAAAACAGACTATTCATGCAAGATAGTTGCCCTTACGCCTATCTCGTAAACAAAGTTGGCGCCGGTCATATTATCCAATGTGTGTTGTAAAGTGTAGTTTGTTTTGTTGAATTTTATGACCTGATTTTGCATTGACGACATTCTCTTGACACCTGATGGAGACGGGCTAGCGACATATGTGCCTTAAATGCTTCTCTAATAGCAAGAAGTTTGCATTGGCAGTCTAAAAAAAGTTAAAATGGCTCATGTGCTTAGTTGCCCATAATATTAATAGCGCTTGTGCCCTCCAAAACAGAACACAGCAATTCTGCTTGAGGGCAGAAATAGAAGTCAATCTGCTTAGCCTTTTCCCAACATCGTGTGACTACCTATCTGACCTCCACAACCCAGTACTGGGTAACACGATACCCCTTGGTAAGACTGGTTGTCAGTCTTTTGGCTTTTGAAAACTACTGCTAATGACAGCCGGAACTAACGGCCTAACCTGCTTTCCGAGGCGCAGAGGGGTCTCAATCTCAATATGTTAGTATGTTGGGGTAAGTTCGGCGCTGGGGTAAGACCGTATGAATCAAATTTCCAGATAATTTGGTAATATTTGGCCAAGTTTACCACTGACCGCAACTACCTTAGTCTTAATCCATACTTTAAGGTAGTTGCGGTACCTAAACTTGGCCAAATATTGCCAAATTATCTGGTTTGATTCGTACGGCCTTACCCCAGCGCCGAACTTACCCCAACATACTTTAATGGATGGTCACCCATCCACGAACTGACCGCGGCAAGCGTAGTTTAACCTTCGTATTACCCGTACGGCTGTTATTATTTAGCCACGAGTCCCTCGAAAAATAGGAGTGAACCCCCCAGACGAGTCCTTTCATAGAACGGCGGTGATTCTTTTCCTAGTTTTACATACAGGTGACTAATTAACTAATGATCCTCTCGATGTCTTATGAAATATCGTGTTTAGTCTAACGGCCAATTACGCAACGTATTGTGCGTGACATAATGCTGACGTTCTGTCTCTTTGCCAACAGGAGGTGACGGATGATAGTGACGGCTGTGGCGCGAAGTTTTCTGTGCTTATCGTGTCTGATAAGTTCCAGGGGAAACCGCTGCTTGCCAGGCATAGGTGAGTCGCAAATGTTATCTAAAAATAATGAGAACCAAATCGTGTCCGAAAAAAATTTAAGCTGCCAAAACCCACACGTCGAGTAGGTATTTGAACAATTGTTTCAATTATCTATGGATTGCAAACGCAGATTTTTTATGGTGTTGGTTGAGGAAACTGCTTAGAATGTCAATGTGAGACTGCTCTTTAAAGCTTTGCAATATTTATAAACAATCCCCTCAGTGAAACGTTTCAGTTGCAAGTGTCTTATTTGGGTGCGCGTAAGCACGTGTTTCTCCGATTTATAGTCGAAACCAGTATGATTGTTCATTACGTTTAATAGATTTTGCGGTGCATCTAGATATCCTTGAACTATTGTTTTTCGCGTCCAGAACCGCCAACCCAACATCGCCAACAAAACATTTGAATTAATCATTTCTGGGAACATAATTCGCATCTCAGGCTAGTCAAGTGGACACCCATAAGTAAAACACAGTTAACAAACATAAGCGAAAATCACGTGGAGGCGATAATTGACCCTATAAAATATCAGCAAATCATTAATAAAGCAATCACATTGAATCGCACAGACCATGAACGCAAATTAGAATCCAATGGCGGTGCACTGATTGTAACACCAACACCGGGATCAAAATCATTCAGTGATTCATTTGTTCCCTTTTGAACGAAGCTTCGGAGCTTCGTTAAAAAGGGAACAAATTAATCACTAAATGATCAAAATTCCCGATACGAATACTGTTTATAGCTTCGGAGCTATAAACAGTATTCGTATCGGGAATTTTGATTCGGTTCGGTTTTGAAGCTGGTGCAGAATTAGCAAACAGTATGTAATTGAACTACATTGGCACCTGCCAACGTAGTTGGCACCCGTCATCGTTGCCATTAAAAATTGTAATTGGAAATCAATTTCTCCAGGTCAAGTCATAAAAGCGTTACAATGAATGGGTCTGCTAGATTAGTTCGCACATTATTTTGTATTATTTTAAGGCAACGATCAATCAATAGTTTTTCCAGTTGTATGAGGATACTGCTCAATCCTTTTGATACATTTCCTGATCTCGTTTTGCGATACTTGCGAAAATCCATCTATCTATACAAATAAATAAAATTGAAGTGTCTGTTTGTAATGTCAAACAGGAAAGTATATATACGGTACTTAGGTATACGTATAACAAAACACGATTTTTTTATTTTTTTCTGTCTGTTGTTATAACGAGTATCTTATGCTCCTTTTATTTTAGAAAAAGAATTATTCAAAAGAATTATTAGGATTCCGCGCAAAGTAAACCCAAAAAATTCAATTTGTTTTCTGATGTGCATGCGAACGAAGTCGCGGGCACAGATAATTTAATAATATATGCACAAGTGAAAAGAAAGGTTGAAGAAGCTTGCAATTTGTTTATCGCCATTTAACTGAGTATATTGTAAATGGGCGTGTATGTGTGTGTATGATGGACACGACAAAAACCATTATCGATATTTTCGCTGGACTTTCCTGGTACAATAAACTCGATTATAACACACTTTTAATAATACCACTTTACAACCCGTCTACGTGTCCCAAGTCATATACAATCAAACAATATTGCATAATAGTAGCATTGTTACCGATATTGAGTCGTAATGAGACCATGAGAAGGTCATTGTGCATACGACGTGCTTGCAAAAATTGCAATAAAAACCGTGGCTGAGTGCCAGGACAGTTCACAAAATGGATACAATGTATGCTTGTGTGATGGTGATGGCAATGGTTTATAATACGCAATCGTACAGGTTAATGCATCGGGTTTTGTTGGATTGCTGACTTCGGTAAACCACGGTGGCGGCGTCTATCTAGAAATTATAAAAAGACGAGATTTTGAAGAGAGAAGATTATTACGATTCACAAAGATAAGGTTAGAAAATGCATATTCGCGTAGAAAAGACAAAAAAAAAATAAAGGCAAAAAAAACCTAAGCTCTTCAGTCTGGTAACGGCATTTTCATAATAATAATGGATCATTTACCCCGTCGAAATAATAAAACTAAACTTTTTGTAAATCAGTATAGATGCAGTCGTGACCATTTCGTCTTAGCTAATAAATACTACTCTAAACCTCTTGAGGAAAACCAGCGCAAAAATCCAAAGATAATCTTACTAAATATAAATTCAAAGGGAATGCAAATTAGGACCTATCTTAGACGTCATCGGACACTGTGCACTTTTAGACAAAGAACTCGACATAAAAATTCAGGGCACTCTTTTTAACATTTAAATAACTTACAACTAACAATACGTAACCCCTGAATGATGACGCTTGCAACTGAAACTGCACACAAAAATACTAAGGGTTGAAAAGTCAATGAATACGGAAAAACCATTCATAAAATCTAACACCCGAACGATAAGATGACAAAGCCGTTTTGTATTCAGCAAGATTAGTATCTCCAACTAACACGTTCAAATGTCCCCATTAGAATAACAATCGATCCATTATACTTATTATAGTATAATAATTCGCTCCACAGATTGGTGAACGCAGTGCTTCAAGAAGAACTGAAGAGCATACACGCATTCACGCAAAAGACGCTAACGGTAGAACAGTGGAACGCGCAAAAGTCTTGAAATGTAACTTGGAAATAATAATGAAGTAGCACAAAATATATGTTGTTTTTATTGGTTCCTTGCGTGTAAAGACTGTTATTAAAAATGTTGAACGGAATAGATAACTTGTACACAGTAAGTGTGTCTGCTCCCGGTAAAGTGATCCTGCATGGGGAGCATTCGGTTGTGTACGGGAAGACTGCGGTGGCTGTCAGTCTGGGACTCAGGAGCTCGATTGTTATTAAGGTATATTTTTTATTTTATTTTTAGTATTAGGATTGTTTGTTGTTGTGTTGAATTTTTGGCTTCCTTTGTTTTACTAATAGAAGGTAGGTATATTATTTTTGCTCTTGGTTTCTGCTTTGTTATAAGTTTTTTTAACCTGTATATTTACTTAGAAAAGTTATTGGTTTTGGTAGGCCAGTATATTTATATTTTGTAAAGATTTCACCTTATTACATAGTTATTTATATTTATAAGTTGTAGTCAGAGTAAAAAATATAAATTTACCTGTGAAGATTTAAGGGAAGTTTCAAACATTTCCGAAAACTTGATAGACTAACATCCGCTTGTGTGTAGTACTACGATTACTGGTCGTGTGTAAGGTGTCCCTATATGGCGTCTAAATATTACGAATGTATTGGCTCATATAGCCGTTAGGTGCATAGCCTACATCGTTACTTAGAAACCTGACTGGCAATACCTAGTTGAGTTAGTGACTGTTTAGGGAGGAAGAAATTTTATATTGATAGGTCAGGGAGGTAGATAAATAAATTGAGAAAAACAGAAATCGTTTTTAATAAGTAATTATTTATTGATAGAAACAGTAACTGAAGACCAAGTTATAAAATACATAGTACAGATGAAATATTTTCGAAATTAATAATTAAGTATTTCAGAAAAAAAAACCATGTATAATACATAATATACTAGTAGGTACAGGTACCCAATTTCCTTATTTTATTTTAAAAATAACTTATTAATAGCTTCATCAACAATTTATTTAATAGACATAGTATATTTAATAACTTCAGAAGCTATTTACTTAACGCCAACAATTCATTTTGTATAAAGATTTAATAAAATATAATAAGTCAAATAAATTGATGGTCATTTTACTAAATGTCCCTATTAATATTAAAATATGAAGATGTACGGTAGCAAATAACCAGAGGAATTATGTGTTATGAATACGTAAAATATTACAAAAATAATGTCCAATTATGACTTGAACAGACGTAATGGATCTTATATTTTTACGAGGATAAATCTCTGAACTGCAATATTTTACGCTCTTTATTAGAAACGTGACTTATAGGAAATACATAAAAGTATTTCTATGACAGATGTACATTAGATCATAATGTAAATGAAAGCCACAAAGCCACCAACTGAATCAATTTAAATATCATCAAAGCTTTGTAAGATTAACTCGCGATTTTCCTCTTTTACAGGAAGTAAACTATCACGTAGAACCGACGATACGGATTCACTTACCATGCGTCGGTTTAGAAGAAACCCTACCGCTGGAACCCACAGTCAAAAGCCTCTTCCATCCGAAGCTGGCACCAGGCATCACAGGCAAATTCTCCTGGAGATTGCCAGACAAACTGGACCATGACAACCATCTGCGAAGAGTTGACGAGTTCCTGCACCTCATCAAGCCAAACTTCGACGCATTACAAAACAACCAGAAGAATTCCTTACGCAGTTTCCTATACGTCTATTCCGGAATATTTGGAAGTACCAATCTTCCTGTCAGATCGTTGGAGATCTCACTAGGATCTGAACTAACTATTGGAGCAGGAACCGGCAGTTCGGCGTCTTTCGCCGTGTGTTTAGCGGGTGCTCTGATCCAGCTTCTCAAATTAAAGAGTTCGACGTCATTTGACGCGTTCTACGATCAGACCAGTGAAGACTTTAGTATGACTGAGAGAGAGATTATATCGGAATGGGCGTTTAACTGCGAGAGGATAATGCACGGGTCTCCATCAGGTGAGTTATCCTTAACACATTTATCTACGTAACCACCATTAATCCTTGATTTCCTGTTTAACATAATTTCTCTAAAATATTATTAAAGACAATAAACCAAGCTTTTGCCCTAGTAGCAATCCTGATGTGCATCGACGTTTTATAAATAACATCAACCATTTCCAACAAAAACTGTTCGATCAGCTCGGAAACTGTCCTAGAACATACAATTTTAGCCTGCATCAATCTTAGACAACCTCAATTCTAAATCGAACCGTCAATTTAAAAGCGTCCATGTTTCTATTTGCATATAATATAATATTTCTATAGTAAAACGTATATTAAGCTATCTAAATTCAAATGTGTTGATCGTTTAGTCTGTCTGGTATATAAAACTTCGAAATCATTGGTAAATCTTTCATCTCCAATGTTTTGGTTTCTCTGGCAGCGTCGATATTAGTAGATTCTTCAGTTTAAACAAAGTTGTTAATGACGTCAGAGGGGCTATCTGGAACTATCATTACTCGATTTCCTTTACGCATTAAAATGAAGAGATATTAAATAGTTTTGAAAGGTTCAAGGGTCGATTTTGTCTCGTTGATAAAGTTTTTAAAGCTATCTGTTTAATTTTGAAAAAAGTTATCGTGTTTCTTCCGAAATATTTTTTGATTAAATTTTTATCGATCATTGAACCTTTGAACCTGAAACTCTGAAACTAATCTGTATCGTATTTCCATTAATTGAACCGAGATCTTACTGATATAGTGTGCAAAATTGCAAATGACACGAGCTTATGTTTTAATTTAATTTCAAATGCCACAGACCATTTTGTCTCAGAACGATTCGCGTTTCCCATCACTAAATATTACCCTGTCATATAAAATTTGTTAATCAAGGTAAAACTCTCTGTGCTAAAACTTCGTTTAAAATTTAGCTTATCGAAGACACGGGCTCATTTCTCTGCACACCAAAGGACTAGCTATACATATATACCTTCTTGCAGAGGTTTTAAGTCCAAAAGACATTACATCTTAGTTTTAGCTGCTATGAAATCACTGACCTCGACTTTGCCAAAGATGTATCCAGCAAGGTCTCAACTGCCCCAAAGCTATGAATTTTTAAGTAGATTGCCGAATTATATAAGCCCAAATTGCTAGTACTTTTATTGTTTAATGTACGAAAACCTTGACCGCTTGAGATGTAGCTTGGCCATATATCAGAGATTAGGGGCCGTACACTTCTACATTGACCTCAAAAAAGATGTTAAATGATTTGAGCTCATTGAGAAGATAAATGCCAAGTCTACTGAATTTTAAATTACTAATTTTCTTTCCATATCTGTTTTCTTAAACATTGTAAAGTTTAATCAGCTCCTATCTATACTAAAATAAAGCTGAAGGGTTTGATTGTTTTTTGTTTGAGCGCGCTTATCTGTGGAACTATCAGTCGTATTTGAAAAAAGATTTTTTGTTGCATTTGATAGCCTGATAAATTCTTGCGGACGGTTATAAGTTTTTTTAAATCACGCTACGACCCTTAGGAGCTCAGCAAAAAGTAAAGTCAAGAACGCTAAACGAAAACGAAGTAATAAGGCGGGCGGGTGTTTAGCTTGTTATAATTGGCTTATATCCCGATATTTGGATGAGTTGTTGATTGCATGCTATTGTGGGAGGACATCTTAACGATAATTCTCCTCCAATCAGTTTAATGTTTTTCTCTAAAGATTTCTCTAAACACGCGAGACTTTGCTATTCGTATATTTTCACTGATGGATATAAACAGTCAAACGCATGAAACAGTTTTCGAGTGAACAAACAGTCAAAACTTTCCTCTACAAATATTCCTGTTTGTAAGCACAGGTGTCTTTGCCCTCAAGCCCCAATTGAAAGCCTCGTATTTAACATCCACGGATCAACTGGATCTATTTAGTTAAGTGGGGCAAGTTCTCGGCTTGGACATCGTCATACCCCTCCGTACGGTGTCAATAGAAAGCGACACAGACCTTGACATACTTTGGGACCACTGACCAATATGTGGTTGTAGAACGCACTCACGAATTTTAGAGAAGGCTATTGAATCCAAAACATGAAAACGAAACTCGCACGAGGGTTAGACTCCGGGGCAGCGGGATTGTCCGAAAGGGTTACCGCTGCCCCGGAACATAAAGGGCTAAGGAAGGAACACGGATGGGTTTTAGTCAGTAAGAGTCTGACACTCCCTTCCGCTCCACCCAGAGCGGGAGGGGTCATTGGATGATTTCCCATACTTAAAAAAAAAAAAAAAAAAAAAGTGTTAGACTAGACTCGCTATTCGCTATATTTAGAATTATGAAATAAACGATTACTTACTTACTATTCGGTTGAATCTAAATAAATTATAATAAAGGATTTGTAGTACTCGCTGTGCAATAACACCTGCACTATGCCTACTTTTGCGAATTCTGAGCGAAGCTTATTTCTAAAATAATATTTAAAAAAAGAGAAACTGTTGATTTTTTTTTGTATCTAATTTTGTTTGTTACACTTTCACGATAAAACGGCTGAACGGATTTGGATGAAATTTGGCACATGAGTAGACCATGACCTGGATTAGGACATACGGTTTTTTTATCCCGATATTCCTTCGGGATTGAGACTTATGCTGGTGAAATCGCGAGGCGCAGGTTGTAGGTTATATAAATGGAATCATCGACACGACGAAGAAGACTGATCTGCTGTTTAAAAGGCGCCGAAGGACATTGTTTAATGAACGAAGATAAAGATTGCTAAGTGGTCCATGCTCAAGGGAGCCCTTGACTTGTTATGTCATTATCTGTATTATTAGCTAATGTTTGTTGCGTGTCTTAAACGAGCTAAAAATTGATTAATAGATTCCCTTCGAATCTGACTTCTGACGGCGTTGTTGATCTAACGATCGCAAGCGCTGCTGCTGAAATTGAGGTCTCTTGTTGTTGAATGTTATTGGGTTTTTCCATTAGGGATTCTCAGTCTGGAGTCTGGATTTGTGCCCGGTCGATGGCAATCGGCTCGCCCCCTGTTACGTGGGACTTAAACATAACTGGCGAAATGTGAGTGTAAGTAGGTACACCTCTGCCTAATCTTGCGAGGATTAAGTACAGGCGTGATGTAATGTCTTCGAATCTGATTCAGTAGCCAAAACAAGGATTTCCACAAACTCATTTTCGGCAAACATTTGTTCGGATTCGGAGTAGTTTAACGTTTGGACTTGTAAATAAGTGTAGGTGAAATAACTTCTTTTTTTTTTTCTTGAAATTTTCCCATGTTTTAATAGTTATTCCGCTATTCGGGGCGGAGACAAATCCAACAAATCAAAGATCATGAAAATCGATCCCACCGTTCTTGAGTTATAAATTTTAATGGTGTTGCCGTGTAACTAACCCGACTATTTATAGATTATAATTTACACAAAAATTGGTTGCTTTTTGAACTTTACTACGAACTGTCTAAGTAAAAGTGGCGAAATATAGGAAGATTTTTTTATCACCATCCAAATTTTTACACCCATGAATATGAACAACTTTCACTGTGGGACCAACTCTGATATCACGAAAAAAAATCAGTTGTTTCATACAAAAGTTAAATACCATAGATTATATCGGATTTTAAGAAATGGTGCATTCATTATTTTTTTTAAGTTGTTTTGTAAACATCTTTTGTTGCGAGCCATTGAGAGTTATGTTGGCTTAAATTAAGCTAGATATTTTCAATAAATAAAAAATAATCGGTTCATCATGAACATGAATGAATTTACAAGTGTGATAATAATTTACGCCTTTATACATTATTCACAAATTCATAATTGATATGCATAGCACGGCGGCATGGCAACCTTCTAACATTGAAATTACACATTTTAAATATTGACTTGAAATACGTTAAATAATTAAAACAAAACCAATACAATCCCTTATTAATTATTATTTTAGTTTTTATAATTATCACATTTTAATATTTAAACAAATTTAATATAGTGTGGTTTTACTATATACGTCATCATTCCGTGCATATATTGATTTATAAAATATTGTTAAACCCTGTATTGAATACATAATGCATTTTTTTAAACGAATATGTTAATTAAGATGTTTTAATGTTGCTTGACAAATTAACTTGAGTAGTGAGTGTGTATAAGCCGTCATAGGTAATTAAATACAAAGACTTGGATGATACATAGCGATCCTATCTTCAAATCCTTGCTTACAATTGATGTTATTTGCACTTAAACAAATATCAACTTTATGTAAGTTTGTATTAGGTTTAATTTACAATGACTAATACAACATATTTCAAAAGTCATAAAATTGTAACGCAAGCTGAACCTTACAGTTATTTGTCCATAAACAAATATATATTTACATTTTTGGAAACTAAATTGTAGGATACCTTATCCTAGGGAAAAATCTGCTCCTCGGGCTTTCCGTTTGTATATTAGATTTTAAAATATTTGTTTTACTTACAACCAATATTTTAACACGTTGAAACCAATATGACGTACTTAGTGAACTTCAGATTTGCTTACCCACAACGCTGCCGTACGTACTAGTTGAACGTGTACACAAAAAAACCAGATGTTTCGTGAGTTTCCCACTTTTTCAGATTTGTTTTATTATTGAGTTTTTTCTTGATAAGTATCCGAAAGAAAACTAGACTTTTCTGTGAGCTCCGGAAGTTGTATGGGTTACCCTCATGACTATCAGGACGTAACAAAATGAAAATAGTAAGTAAACCATAAACACCAAACCCCTGGCTTAGCGTGACGATAATGACATTCTGACTCTGTCATGACTTTCTAGAACAGTTTTAGTTACTGGCAACGCAAATAATTACAATTTCATCTAAAATAACTGTTTATTTTTTATTAGAATCGTTCACTAGCTGCGCCCCGCGGTTTCACCCACATACGTCTCGATCCCGTGGGAATATCTGGATAACAGATATCATAAATTCATAAGTTCTAATCCATGTCATGGTCTACCCATGTGCCAAACATCCAAATCTGTTCAGCCGTTTTAGCGTGAAAGCGTAAAAATCTTTTCTTTTTATTATGTTAGTTAAGATTTACAATGACATCATAGAATTAATTCAACCTTTTTTACACCCACAGGCATAGACAACGCCACCTGCACCTTCGGCTCTTTGGTATCCTTCAAAAAGGGCAGCAAGCCTCGTCATTTAGATATAAAGATGGACCTGCGAGTCCTGTTGGTGGACTCTCGCGTCTCCAGGGAGACCAGAGCCCTGGTGGTGAAGGTCGCCGCCTTGAGGCAGAGGAACACCTCCGCAGTAGACCATATCATGGATGCATGTGATCATGTTGCTCATACAGCCACGCAGGTTGGTTTCATAAAGGTATTTTATTTGTCTTAGTTATATTTGTTTAGATATAGATAGAAGCTATGTTTGCTGTTTAATAACAGATTAAAAGCAAGTTGGAATAAAGCAAAAAATCTGCACTTTTTGAAGGTAAAAAGTTACATAAGACCATAATTCAGGCGAAACACGTCCACTAATAGACATAGGCCTCCAAACATCGCCACAGCGACCAGTCCTATCTTCCCCTTGGCTTCGGTCGTGATACGACAGAATAATGAAACTCGGGACATTGTATAACGACACGATATGACACAAAACACAGAAAAGTGTTAAAAGTTAGGGGTGGCGCCCTAACTTTTAACACTTTTCTGTGTTTTCTCTTCGCAGTTTAAACGCAAGGTATTAATTACTAAAAACGTGCATAAGGCGTCGGTTGCAATACGCGATCGCCACTCCAGGTGGTAAATCATCGGGTCCTCCAGCGAATCTCGGCGAAAAGGTGGCGCCACAGCTTTCGACACGTTTCCGTGATTAGTGTCATATCGTGTCGATAAACAATGTCCCTAGTTTCATTATCCTGTATTCCTGTCATCCAAGGCTTGCAATATCAAAGTCGATAATATTATAGAAGATAGTATACCTTGAATATAAATCGCACGTTTAATAGTAAGCAAGTGTCCAAACGTCTATTTCTAATAGTCAATATGACGGCACGTAATTCGCCAATAAATTTATACCTAAAGGTGAGTAGTATACACATTTCCATGTAATGTAACGCTCTAAAGAATGGTACAATACAGGCAAAAGCTCAGTTTCCAAAACATTTCTATGTAATGTAACGTTTCTGCGAATGCTCGACGCTGCGACGTGACATTTCTTTCTACCTTGCGTTCATTGTTGAAATGTCGGACCTACAGGTACCGCTTGTGTCTTTACTTGATAAAATGTTACACCAATATGTCCGTTGGTTTTTAAAATCAGGTTGTAACGTAACAAGACATCGATCGTCGTGTTGGAAGTGCGTTTCGATAAAATTTAAAAACGCCGAATGCTGGATGTTCTGTTACAAGTAAATGCTCTATTCCTGGGATGACGAACCAATAGCATGCGTGCCATTGCTGGCGCGTAACAAAATAATTTGGGCACGGCATAATTTTCAGACTGCCCACTCCCTCTCATCGAGAGGAGGCCTGTGTCCCAGCAGTGGAAAATTGGGAACATTATAGTCCGATTATGTATGTATGTTAGATTAGGTATAATTCCAGAAATTTTGGTACCCAAGTCATCTAGTTTGCAACAGCAGAAATCGCACTAATTTGACATTTCATCCTACACCGACCGGGGTTGTCCTTAGATGCACATGCATAGTGCGAACAGGGATAATCGTCGGTTGGTGTCTGATTTCATTAAAAACGTCTAACGGGCATCTGCGAGCTGGTTTCGGCCCCTCATACGCCTTCCAAAGTTCTGGGACCCCAGGGTCCCGAGAAATGTCAAGAGAGATTTCAAATAATAAGTAATACTTAACAATGCGGAAGTATATAGGTTGTTTGTTGGCACATCATGTTTAGAAAAAAAAAATCCAAGTAGATGTATAGAGATTCGCCATCCCTGCTCTAGTCTATACTCACCTTTGTATTGCACTGACAGGTTGCTTACCTCGCAAGCAACCCGCTCGCCTCAGTCAGATATAACTTGCGTACTATCGTAAACATTGACACACTCTGGGCTATTTTAATCCTAGGACCGGCTTCTTAGATTCGAAGGTACGCATAGTAATGCATAGAACCTTTTTTGTGCTATTTGTATTATTATGTATCTGAATCTATGAAGCAAAGTATTGAACACTTATGTTTGCTATCTCACTATCTTACTTACCTACATAGAAAATATTTTACTATGGTTATTTATTACCATACACAGCCAGTGAGAGCAGTGGTGGCCCGGAGGTTAACGGCCGCGACTCACGAGTTGTAGGTCGTAGGTTCAAACTCACACCGGCGCATTACTTTGTGTAAATTATTTCATCACCACTGCTCCCAAAACGGTGAAGGAAAATATATTGAGGATACCGGCATGTCCTAGAACCAAAAATTTTAAGACATGTGACATTTACCAACTCGCACTGGGCCCGCGTGGTGGATTACGGCCCACTCCGTCACACAGACTGGAGGCCTGTGTCCCAGCAGTGGGAACGTTATGGGCTGATTATTCTATACACAGCCATAACTGCTTACGTGACTTCTGTAAATGATTATAAGTGTCATCGCAAATTTTAAATAGTGTCGCTTTGATAAATTTAACTGCCCTATATTAATGTAACATAGATACGTCTCTAACAATTCATGATTTTAATTTTTTTTCTTCTTTCATTCAAGGTTTTGGAAAAACTCTCCAGTGGCAAGTGTGAAATTGATTCTGAAGCAGAATACCAGCATTTAGCAGTAAGTATCTTATGTCATCCTACATACTTACATCATTACCTACCTATCTCCATAAACGTTAAAGTAGCGTTCTGAGTTTACTCTTAAATACTCATTTAGCTATTTAGCTTCACAAAGAAATTTCCTCTTCGATTCAATGGCTTCTAATGGACATAATGAAAAAGGCTCAATGACACTTCTTCGGAAGTCGGTATATTTCGCTCATTTGGAGAAACATCGACGTAATTGTATTTTTTCCCAAAAATGAGTTAAATATGAGACAGCACTTAGAAAGCGTATTTACTTTAGGAAAAGCTAAGAAGTAAAAAAAGGAGCAGTTACGTCGATGTTTCTCCAAATGAGCGATTTGTTATACGAGCCTCATTTTAACCGGTCAAGCTCCGCGCGTAACCAACATAATTATGTGTTACGATACAATAGAAATTGTCTAGTTGGTTTGGTATGAATTATGGCAATATCTCACAAAATCGTGCTAAAGCAATGTATGAGAACTTTCCAACAACTGACATTTATGGGTCGATAGCAAGATGAATGATGGAAAGTGTTATAGCTATTTTTACAACCTAAAGTAAACTAAGTGACGTCAGCTGCACTCAAACCTTTGTTGTGAAATAAAATGTGTACTATATTTGAGATAATTTTCAAGTTTCGGAACAACTTATACTAAACAAAGATCAAATTCCATTACAACTAAAAACTTATTAGGACATTTTTTTACAAATGGTTACTCAAAAATCAACTTAGAATACATTTTTCTAAAGTAGATAATGTAAATTATCTGAGGTTATGAACACTGCTATAAAATGATTGTTTTGTCGATGCATCTAAAATTCTAAATCAACGTAGTCCGATGATGCACGAACGACACTATTTTATTACGTGCTGTTTCTATTACGATGCGAAATTTTTTGTGCCTACATTTTGTATTTGTAACATTGCGTGCGTAAGCGCCTAGTACTAAAATAGCTGTGTTGTTGTATTTGGATTATGACAAATCTTTTGTTATTTTCCGCATAGCCTGTCAGGATTTCTCGTTAGTTCCTATGCCTACTTGGATTTTAAATAAACATGAGAGTCATCATTAGTCGTCGTTTTTCTCAAAAATTTGTAAATCTGACACACTCATGATTCTTGTAATAGTTTAGAAAATTATCTTGAAGTCTATTAGCAAGTTAGGCTTAATCATTGACTGTTTAGAGGTATCAATCGCAAATTCAGCAAATCCTGTATATCCAATCCTCAATCGTAACCTAGAACAGCATTTCTTAAGCTACACTATAAATAAAGCTATAAATCTACAAAATACAAAATGACATCTATCAAGCATACACTCAATTGGAGTGTATGCCATAGCTAGATCGATCTCGTAGATTTTATTTCTTTCTAAACATACTTATATTAGGTCAAGCACTTACGTTTAATTTTCACTAAATTTTTTGTTTTTTATTCTTTTCAGGAACTATGGGACATGAACCACTGCCTGCTGTCAGCTCTTGGCGTGTCGCACCCGGCGCTCGAGGTGATCCGAGCCGCCGCGCGCGCTAAGGGACTCGCCTGCAAGCTTACCGGCGCCGGAGGGGGCGGGTAAGAAATACAACTTTATATCTATGTCGCAGCCAACTGGTTAAATTAGCCGTTCAGTTAACTGCCTGGCCTTTAGAAGTAGTGCTCGCCTTGCTTCGCTCTCTCGGCTCGCACGCGCTTGATCACAGTTTAACCTAACCTAACCCATTTGGTCGGGGTGCCCTGCCTTAGTTACTGCGACCAATTCGGCTCGCGCGTGATTGGTTACAGACTTTCAATCTAAACTGTAATTGAATATTATTCAGGCCGTTAATTGAACGGCCGCCGTTTAGTTAAAAGGCTTGGCGGTTAACTGAACGGCTAATTTAACCAGTTGGCTGCGACATCTATACTAATATTATTAATGCGAAACTAAATTTGTCTGTCTGTTACCTTTTCACACCTCAACGCCTGAACGGATTTCGATGATATTTGGCACACGGATAGACCATGACCTGGACAGGATATTTTTTTATATCCCGGTAGTATGTTTCCGGGTCGATTGAAGGTTAAGCTATGATTGCCGCGGTCGGTTCGTGGGTGACCATCCATATCTCAATAAGTGATTATCTTGATAAGCCGTTGGTCCCGGTTGTCATTTGTGGATCTTTGACAGTCGTTACGGGTAGTCAGAAGCCCATAAGTCTGACAACCAGACATGATAAGGGGTATGACCTGCGTTTTCGAAAAAAACGGTGGATTCACTGTAACATAGGCGTGCTACACGCTTGTTCGGGTCGGCATGATTCGGCACAGCCGGGCGGGATGATGTTTTATTGTGTAGCCCGGAGCACCCCTTATTCTTGTAGAGGCTGTTATTTGACAGTTGAGCTAAAAAGCTACAAAAAGGTGTACATCTGGACATAAACCATATTGTTAGGAGATTAAGTACTCTTTTGTCTCTTGGTTAGAGACATCGAATAATCCGTCATAAATGCGTCAATCCAAGTTGAATGAACTCGCGAAAGTTACTCAACCAGTGTCACACAAAACTCGAATTCACAGAGTACTTTTTGATAGAGCTCGAATTCTTTATGTAAACAAGTTAAACACGGATATAAAAATCCTTATTTGATTTAAAATAATTTATTTTGTAAATATTATGAGATTTATGATGGTCTCAGACTTGAGACTATTGTGTTATTTTTATTGAGCATTGTTTCATCTTGTATTTCATATATTTTAACGAAAACCATGAAGTGACTAGAATGTTGGAATTGATTCAATTTGTAATGTTTGTATAATAATGATGAAATTAATTATACTAAAAGGTTCATGTTCTCATATCAATCAATTTTTTCAATTTCGTAAATTATTTGTAAAACCTAATTAAATGTGGTCGATCTGCGGCCTTCACTTTTATAATAACACCTATCTATTCAATCAATCTAAGATATTTAACTGAAATATAATAACGACCAGTTCTTGTCTGTGACTCCATTCGAAAACAAACATCAGATTTTCGTTGGAGGAGTTTCAAAAAATCTTAATAATTGACCATCAGTTGTTTAGACTGTACTTTAATAAAAAAGAATCCATATCCTGCAATAGTTCAACACCAACCGAGAGTTGTCCGTGGGTGCACTTGCTTACTGCATAGGTGCATACAAGGATAATCGTCGGTTTGTGCTTAATTTCCTTTATAGAGTTTAGCGGGCCTCGGCTAGTTGGCTTCGGCCCGTCGTATCCTACCAAAGGTATATAAGATATGTATTTGAAAAGCTTAATAATATAATTATAATGCCCCTTTATTAGGCTGTACTTTACCAACTGTTTAATACGTACATACTCGTAGATGTTTTAATTCATAAAACCTTTGTTACAGATACGCAATGGTATTAATCCCGCCGACGACGCCTCGCAACATAGTCGACTCCCTCTGCGGTGAGCTCTTAGAAAATGGCTTCCGTGTCAAAGAGACGCGCCTCGGCGGTTCTGGCGTTTCCATAGAGATGTGACGTCGCGCGCCCGGCAAGCGCCCGCGCATCGCATAGCCACGATCACACTCGTTATGCTACATTATTTAAAAAAAAAAAAACAAGTATCGCGCGATAGTCGCGCGATTTTTCAACGATTCTCGTGCGACACTTGCTTTGCTTATGGCAGCGATTAGTTGAGTCTTAGTATTAAGTAAGCCAGTTGTATAATGAAGTTATTGCTTGTTATATCAACTGATGGACTGTTCATAGGGAATGGTAGGGATTCGGTTTGCGTCATGTACCTAGGTACGTTTAGAATGTTTGTAGTCACTACAAATACAGTATTATTGCAGGAGTAGGTCGGGAAGAGGGTTATAGTGTTCCAATGTGCAATGATTGTGTGACTGTTGTATTCCTCGTGAAGTAATCTCTTTTGTAGGTTCAAGGGAAAAGAGAAACTATCGCTTGAATCAATGAAATCGGCTATTCTAGTATAGCCTTTAAAGAATTAATATTTAATTCAACACTGCGAGTTTACAAACTCAAATGAGAGTGAATTGAAATACTGGATGTATGTAAGATTTGTGTTTCCAGTTTATGATGGAAATTACATATTATGACTAAAAGGTCATTCAAAGGTCTGTGTAATACATGATATTTTCTAACTCCAAAATCTTTTTAGGGCATGTGCACACAAATTTTTTTATGTCACTATGGTTGCGCAACACTCAATTGCAGGAAATGATATTTTATGTAAAAAGAGGTAATCTGCATTTGCGATTTATTTGCCAAATTTGTAAAAAAAATATGAGTTTATGGAAAAATAACTAAGTCCTACACAATAAAGTTCAGTTTACGCTAAAACTTCAAACATTTTTATAACTTTTTCAATAGTGCTAGTTACTCTGAAATCAACTTAATTTATATTAAAATAAAGTTTATATTTGTTTAACTTGAAATAATATTAATTTGAAACATAAGTTTGATAGATAGTTTAACTACGAAATATTCAATCTTCATAAACGGCACTAAATAATGAGATAATGTAATCTCACACGTTAGATGGAAAGGTTAAGTAGGACAGCATGTCGTAATTATTGGAAACGAAAAAGAGACAGCAATATATCGCTTCGTTTGACGCCAGCGTTAAGGGCTTCAGCCAGGGAATAAAATTCATAAACTACTGTGGGGTACGGACTTCGGCTTAGGGCGTCGCTAGGGGAGAGCAGCAAGGTACAGGTTGGATCGGATTAAGGCGCCACTTGCGGAGCGCGTATAACCTGTCTACTTCTTTTTACTTATAATATCATTGATTGCGGTGATTTGAAAATGAGGAAAGGGTGAATATTTTTGCATATTTAGGCAACTGTGGCGCAACTGTCTGGCTCCAAAAAATGTCTGCATAAGCCCTTAACACCTTGCATTTGAACTTATTACAAGTTTCAAGAGAATGAACATGTTTTATTGAATCTAAAATATTGTTATGTTATATCTATCGACAGGTTGTATTTATATAATATTTAGGTACACAGTACAATACGTAATTATTTTTATAATAAGTACGTCAAAATTGTCACTGCCAAGACTTGTATCATCGAAATATTTTTACTGTTTGATTGTAATTTTGTTCATTTTTATTAAATCGGCCCGGTCACTTATAAATAATTACTTCAGTATGTATGGGGATTTTGTCCAATTAGGATTTTTTACTGAGAATGATTAACTCCTTTGTTTACATTAAAGAAAAAGGATAATTATTATTTTACATACCTAATAAAAAGGTAAATGAGAGGAAAGTATAAATAATAACATCTAAAGATACCGCCATTAAAAATAAAAATAAATGTTCGAGATGTGGTTTGATTCACACAAGTTTATAAAAATATGAATCCAACGCATTTTCTCTAGTTCGTGGCAATTTTGACATCATGTCGAAATACTTCGGTTGCAATTATTATAAATGATATTATTATATTTATTATAGAATAATAATTATATTGTTAGTTTAATTCTCTATAGTACCCACCTTTTTTCTTCGCATAATTTATTATTACGGGTGTTTAATGTAGAATGTTTGTGGGACTCAAACTGCCATTTTTATTATTATGTTACGAATTGTTTTAATAAATTATAACAATGTTTTCTTTTCAAAATCATTTTTTGTCATATTAGAATTATCTTAGTAAAAATTATTTTTTTGTTGAATTCTTGATGGATAAAAATGGCTTTCTGAATCCACAAATTAAATCGTTTTACAAGTGAGCGGTAATTTCTGAATATATTGTCATACACATATATGGTGTCCTTATTCTTATACTACATTAAAATTAAATGAAGATGGATTATTTGTAAATAAAAATCGAATATTAACTTAATACCAAGTTTGCGTTATTCATAAATGACATTAGAAATATAGTAAAAACTCGAGTTTCGCATATTTTTGTACAATCCCAGTATCGCGTGAAATAATTATTCTGTTGCTATTTAATTATGTTTTCTTTGAAAAAATGTCTGAAATTATTTTATTCGCTGCAAGTGCTCACACGCGCCCAAATTATAATTTACTCAGCGCCGGAAAACAGTCTGATCTACTTATAAAATAATGCACACATCGCAATAAAAAAGAGTATTTATGTTTAATATAGCTTCTGTATAGTGAGGGGCCGTTGGTCCCGGCTGTCATTCGTGGATCTTTTACCGTCGTTACGGGTCGTCAGTAGCCCGAAAGTCTGACAACCAGTCTTACCGAGGGGTTTCGTATTACCCAGTAACTGGGATGTGGAGGTCAGACAGGCAGTCGCTTCATGTAAAATACTGGTATTCAGCTGCATCCGGTTAGACTGGAAGCCGACCCCAACATAGTTGGGAAAAGGCTAGGCAGATGATGATGATGATAGCTTATTTACAAGGTGTAATAGATTAAACGCAAGTCCTGAAAGTAGTTTGTTTTTTATAGACTACTGAATTGATTTCAGTAACTTTCAATATAGGTATTTTTTCCAACAAATATGTAGGTATTTTGCCATACTGGCCTCCGATAGATGATAGATATGAAATCTTATTTCAAGGCAATAAGACTCAATTTTAAATGCATAAAGTAATGCAAGGGTCAACGCGATTTTCTTAATAATAATAGTTGGCTTTAAAGAATTAAAAGTTTTAGTCTTTTTATTGTATTATACTTTTAAGTCAATACTCTAATTGGGGTGTGTATAAGGTCTTGCGTTAATTATGTTACACATTGTATAATGTTAATATAAAAATATCTCAGTGTATGCATGTGTGTCAATCGGGACCTAATTTAAACTGTATATCATACGCCTGTCTTCCATGAGACTGCTTATTCGTTATTATTCCAGTGTAATTGTGATAATAAAACATATATCTCTGATTAAATGTTTTCACTGACGCTTATGTAATACAACCTTTTTGGTGCGGGGCCAGTGTTGCTATCTGTTAAAAAATCTCATTCTACCCGCGGTTTTGTCTGTGTGTTTAAATTGAGCGTAATTAGTTTCTTGGAAAATTACTTGGCAACACTTGAGATAAATCTTTGTCTCACAATAGGACATTCCTAAAATATCGAAAGATTTCTATCTTGGGTATTAGCGTTTCATAATAGTTATTATTATTTTACATTAAGTAGGTATGTGTTTATATTGTCGCGCTCAATAATTTAGTGTTAATTGGTGCTGAATAAAATAATGAAAAATGTATTTTAGAAAAGTTGAGTAAATAAAAAGTTTAGTAATTTTGGAAACAGAATAAAATGTTTGAATATTATGCAATCTTTTATTTTTAAGTGTAGCAACTACGCATCAAATCCTGTAACACACTTTTCCCTACTACACGGTAAAAAAAAACAAACTACAGTCCGTTCACAGTTGTTTTACTTCTGATTTTGCATCACTGTCCAAATCAGTGATCTTTATTCTCATTCTTATAAAGTTGCTGTTGGGTTGCTGCTACTGACAAGTCTGCCAAAATTATTGTGATCTTTATTCTTGTCACGTTAAGGTTGCTGTTAGTTAGCTGCTGTCAGAGGTAAAATAATTGTGAACGGACTGTAAATACATACTTTTCCATCTAATTCCGCGTTCTAGCGGAAATTCGGATGGCGCCCTCTGTCGGCGCGATCACGCGTTTCCGTCTACGGTCTACCGAACAAGTGACATATGAACTCGACGATCGCATTAGGTTAGGTCACAGGGTTACACATACAAAAGCGTCCAGCATGAACGTTAAATAAAAAGCAAGGCATGTACTTAAAAGTGCATTTATTCATAATAAATTAACACATCTTTACAACTAGAGTTGCATGTCAACAAAGTGAGTTCTAAAACATAAAGCCAGTGTCGCAAACTCATCGATGAATACTGCTAGACGAACTTAAACCTTGTCGTCATACAAATAAGACTTCACTCTGACTTAAATTATTTTAAAATGGTGGAGGCGCATCAATTCAAAACTACTACCCGTGCGCGATAAGTTGAGACCCTCGTGGAATGCGACACTCCTCCCCCATCCCCGCGCACCTACCCGCGGCCGCCCGCGGTGTACAGTTGAAGCCACATTTTTTATTTATTAGTTTCGTACTGGCTTACGTCACGTATCGACGCGCTCCGAATAAGTTGTTAGTTTTGTTATAATAGTCCGTGTTAAGTTTATTTGTTATTGCTCCTGTTACGTTTTTTTATTGTTAAAGTTTCTGTTACGTTTTTTGACTGTTTTATTGTTATTATTTTTTTAATAACAAGCATTGTAATGAGGGGTAAAGCTTTGCTATTAATAGTATAAATGAGAGTGACTGGAAAAAGGAAATAAACCATGTTGACAGGCTTAGACAGAAGTATTGGGAAGATGATCACCTGCAAGAAGACATTGAGTCCCAATTAATTATTAACTTGCAGTCTGACACCACCAGCTCAGATAGCGAAAGTGAGAGCGAACCTCAACAACTACCAGAGGGAATAGCAATAATTAGTAGTGATGACGACTAAATAATTACTGAAAAGTTATGTGATATGAATGATAAGGGTAGGAGGATGATGATGACGACTAAATTATTGTTGAAAATAATCTAATAAATACTTATACATAAAAGCATCTTTTATTTAATATAACACCTATCGGCTTTCACTTTTAGTGATACATAATAAATCTATAGTCTGACAATTACGATTAATTATTGTTATAAAATAACTTAATATTGTAAATAATTTCACTATGGAAGATGACTACCTAAAATTCGCAGATACCGCCGCATGCGGAAGCTAGTTACATTTTTTGTTTGAACTGTACTTGTCAGTGACGTCACCGCGCTCAGGTCTCAACTTATCGCGCACGGGTAGTAATATTTTATAGTTCAATCACAGTTCTAATCTCAGAGCATAATACTTAATTTACAACAATTTTTTTTTTTTTTATAAATGGAATACAAAGGAATTTTTTAAAAGGGGTTTTGGTATTAATAATAATAATAATAATAAATCCGCAGGGCAGCATGTGGCGAGCTGTTGGGCAGTAGCGACCCCACGGACCCTATCTCCCGGGAGAAGTCTTGTACCTCACCTCTGGCTTGCCTTTATTGGCCGGCTGGAGTGAACAATGACGAGGAACAGAGCTCCCACCTCATTCTTGCCTTTATTGGCTGGCTTGAGTGGAGATTCGCAAGAGCAAACGTGCTCGGAGGAAGGAAGTATTCCAGTAAGATGCTGGTAGGGATCTTGACCGTACTTCCGGGATTGTCCTGATAGCCGTGGAATACCTCTCCACTTCTCATAAGCACCTCAGGACATGTTGCCCCCTTGTCGCTACGTCACTATGTGCTAGCGACCGTTTCCGGGGGCCCATTATTGAGTGTGCAAGTCACCCCCTGCTATTTTATCCGTGTATATATTAAACATTGATCAGGCAGGGGTCATAGTTCTTCCATAGTTCTTGGCAACCAGTCCACTTAAGCCACCCAAACCCATAGTCCAACTTTTTATTTTTCCATATGCTGCAATAGTCCTACACCAACCGGGGGTTGTCCTTGGGTGCACTTGCATAGTGCACACAGGGATAGTCGTCGGTTGGTGTCACATTTCATTAAAATTTCCTAAAGGGCCTCTGCGAGTTGGCTTCGGCCCCTCGTACGCCTTCCAAAGGACCGGGACTCAATGGTCCCGAGATAAAAAGAAAAAATAATAATAATAATAACTTTTTATTTTTCCATATGCTGCAATAGTCCTACACCAACCGGGGGTTGTCCTTGGGTGCACTTGCATAGTGCACACAGGGATAATCGTCGGTTGGTGTCACATTTCATTAAAATTTCCTAAGGGGCCTCTACGAGTTGGCTTCGGCCCCTCGTACGCCTTCCAAAGGACCGGGACTCAATGGTCCCGAGATATAAAAAAGAAAATAATAATAATAATACATTTATTTCAGACCTTAAGTCCATAAAACAATACACATTACAATTTTATACACAAAAACATACATATAAATAAACATATACACTAAAAACAACTTATTTTAAATAATTGAATGATGCACGATGAGTGGTCATCCAGTGCCACATTATTGGACTGTCTATCCTATCGGCTATAGCCACCAAGCTGTTGGAGCTGTCGCGTACTCGCCGCATCAGGGATGCTATCCGTGTCCGCATCAGTGCGTAAAAATCTGGCACGCCATTCTCCGCGAACATCGCCGATGCACTGCAAAAGCGCGGCAGTCCCAACATAACTCTGAAGGCGTTATTATATTGGACTCGCAGAGCATTGTGCGAGCTTTTTGTATAGCTGACCCATAGGGCACACGTGTACATAGATTGGCAATACGCTCTAAAGAGCGTAATTTTCACCTCCCTAGTACAACGTGCAAACCTACGAGCCAGCATGTTACATCGAACTGCCAATGCTCTGCGTTCCCTCTCCATGTCCACATCATCGGACAGGCTATCGGTGACCCAATGCCCCAGGTACTTGAACTTCGTGACCCTGGAAAGTTGAGCGCCCCCCAAGGTGACTGGTGGGACAGTATCATAGCATTTGTTATCCGCTTTGAAAACCAGTAGCTCACTCTTGGTCGCATTGTACCTAAGGCCGTGAGCCACCGCATAGTCCTCACAGATGCGAAGAAGCCTCCTAAGTGCACTGATCGATGGGCTCAGCAATACCATATCATCCGCGTAGCTGATGTTATTGACGCAGTGCCCGTTAATGGAGCACCCGATATTGGTATTGCTGAGCTCACAGATCAGCTCGTTTACATACAGGTTGAATAGCTTGGGTGAGCTGATTCCCCCCTGCCTCACACCGCACTCCAACCCATATGCATCCGACAGGACACCCGCCCACTTAACATAATTATATTGGTTTTTATACCAATATTTCAGCATCCCAATGATATCGCTTGGGAGGTTCTTGACATTTGACAGTTTCCTCCATAGGCAGTCATAAGACACGAGGTCGAAGGCCTTGGAGAGGTCCAGAAAACATGCATATACAGGTGTTTTCCTACTTGCATAGTATTGAACAGTCTGTTTGAGGCACAGTATTGCTGTTTCCGTGGATAAACGTGGCTTAAACCCAAACTGGGCGTCGTTGAGTATTAAGTGCTTATCCAGCTGTTGATCAATCAGACTGTCCAACACCTTTGCAATGATGGTAGCCAGGGATATAGGCCTGTAGTTGTTCTTGTTACTCGCATCTCCAGTCTTATTTTTAACAATGGGTACAACAATAGTTTTAAGTAAATCAGCTGGAAGATACGAATGACTCACGCACAAGGTAAAAAACATTGCTAGCACTCGCGGTAAGTGTTTACCAGCATATAGCAAATGCTCTATACTTAGGCTGTCATGCCCCGGCGACTTGCCCCTCTTTAAGTTGCGTATGACAGTAGCTACCTCCCTGGCCGCAAACCTAATAGGCACGTCTTCGAACGCCCCCACCACCTCCGACCCGCCAGACGACGTACCTAGGGGAGAGACAACCTTAAAGGCTCTGCTGAATAGGTTGGCGATATCATTAGGATTACTAAGGCCCTCAACACTTACAGGCAGACCCGACCTGAAATTCAAACTGTTCGTGGCTTTCCAAAAACTGCCAAAATTCTTTGCGTCATGATGACTTGCAATGATGTTCATTTTGATTTGATCCTTATTATTTTGACACCATTTTAATTTACTTTTAAAAACCCTTCTACTTTCCATCATTTTTTCATACAAATCACCATTTTTAGGCCTACCAAACAACGTCCAGGTTTGAAAATCAAGTCGAGCCTGTCCGTGTGTGTCCTTTACATACTTATTCCAACCCGTTATATAACGCTTTTTGCGCTGTATTCCGTTCTTACAGTTACTGGTGATTGCACCTTCACAGAGAATACGCACAATTTCCGCATACATATTATCTAAAATGGTTTCATGTTCCTTAATTCTACATCTACTTTTACTACATTCAGTAAATTCTAAGGGAAAGTCTAAATTTTTCAAGAGATCATTACAATAGTTGCTATATAATTCAGTATGCTGCAAGTCTCTGTCCCCCCATGTTACTTTGTTACATATAGGTAGTCCAGGTGCAACTTTTGGCCTTAATAAGTTGAGATCACACTTTACAATTAAAGGTAAATGGTCCGACCAAAACACGTCGTAGATCACACTAGCGTCTCTAATAGTGTTCCACGCCGCGTCCGTCACTACGCAGTGGTCTAACCAACTAGTAGAACCATGTGCATCACTTACGTAGGTATACGTGTCCGACTCATCACCGAGCAGACAAACGTCAGCGCACCGCCACTGTACTTCAGCCGAAAAACTCAATAGTTCTTTGCCGAATAGACTATTCGGTTGAGCATTAAAATCCCCTAGAATATAGACCGCGTCCACACCACTACTATCTACCACTGCGTGAATCTCACTTAAACACTCAATAAATTCACTAAGATTATCCATCGATTGTGTCGGCATGTAAACCGAGAAAACTAAAAGAGATTTATCGCCTACCGTTATTTTGATAGCCACAAGACGCACACTTTTGCACTGCACGAAAGATATATTTTCATAGGCGCTCTTGCGCCACAGTATAGCAACTCCGCCATAAGGACGCCCTCGTAGGATGCCCGACGATGTATCTACCGCCGATTTTCCCACGAAATCGAACTGTGGGTCTATGCTGCTCAGAAAAGGAATGTCGTGAGGCAGCAACCAGGTTTCTTGCAATGCGATTATATCAGATGTTTGACATAATAGTCTGACATAATCCACCGATCTAGTAATAGATTTACAATTAAAACTCACAAATGTACTTGCTTTTGAATTAATATCGTTATTGTCGCAATCCATTGTTGACATTTTTGTGAGATTCTTCGGTTCGTCTTTTAAAGTCTATATATCTACGAAAACAAATTCCTTCTGGCCATAAATTGTCGTCCAAGAATAAATGCAATTTATGCCTTTGTACAAAAATTTTGTAAGCATCATATTCTTTCTGTTTTCTCATATTTATTTTTTCAATTTGCACATTCGTTTTTGTTTTTTCCATTATATACGTATGTATGTCGTTTGCAGACGCATTCTGATCAACGTTATTGATGAACAACGGTATTTTGATGTCAGCTGCTTTAAATTTTGCAATATTATCTATGTTCGCACGACCTTGATTTCCTATAAATCTGTCCCTCAGCCTCTTTTTCTTTTGCGCTAAGATCCACCCTTCATTTCGTTCATCATCCTTCTTTGTTTCTAAATTAGTTATTGTATTTATTGTTCGTGGTGTTGATATTGCTAGCCGCGCCGCGGCGGCATAAGAAGTAGGTGTACCTATCCCCTCCAAAAACTCACTGCATGCGTCGCTGAGGCCCACCGCAGCCCGCGCACGCACCTGACGCTCCCCACCCGCTTCCGGGTTCGAAACCGCGGTGCGGGCTTCCACGCGCGGCATCGAAGCGCACGCGTCAACGAAATGTTCGAGCGAGATGTTGTTGCATGCGTCAGCTTCATGGGAGGGAGATGGACATAGCTCCGCGCTTTTATCGGTAGCTTTTTCTACGACGATGTGAGGTAGGTCCGGTGATTTGCTCCGACAATGCATATTGTTGTTGGGTAATTTATTTTTGGTGTGATTTAAGTCGTTAGGACTGGTATGACTAATAGTGTGTGAACTTTTAAGTTTTTCTAAGTCCTCTTGCACTGCATGAAACTGCTCTTTCGTGACATATGTTTCTCTATAAACCTTAAGTTCGTTTTGAATTAACAGAATATCTTTTAACAGCCGGGTAGCGTCTACATGGTCAAAAGTGATTGGAGGTAGTTTCTGTAATTCGCGTGCCACAAAAATCGGTACAACTTCGGGATCTGTTTCCTTTAACAATGTTATTATGTCATATAAATCCCTTTCATTTTTTCCTGTTCCTCTCCTCGTAATTTTACGTTTCGATGACGGCGCCGACTCAAACAGTAATTTCTTCAGTTTTTTAAAGTATTACTTGTTACTACATATTTACTTAAAATATGTAAACCTTCATTCCCACGGGCGTAAAAATATCGCGCCAGTTTGCCCACTGGATTTTTAACTCTATGTTGAGCCAAAATTCAATCCATGAAAAAAAAATCGCCGTGGGAAAAAGTCGCCCCTGCGTATCTGGGCTAAAAATAAACTTTGTATTGGAACAATGGAATGAATGATCAGAGATATTTTGACAATAAAAGTAAATATTCGAACATAAAGCGAGAAATACCTTTGACTTATAAACCCTGCATCTCCTAAATTCGAATACAGCATTTAACCAAAACTTAATAAAATAGTCGACTGGCCATCTACTAGTGTTGCTAGATAAAAACTAAAGGTACTGCAACTTTTCCTACGAGCAATTCTATTTTATAAGGACTTGGACAATCAATGAGCATCATGAAAACATCAGTTAACGATTACAACGTGCGCTTTTGGCGCGTGGCCTAAATCGGAACTAACATCGCCATGTTGTTTTCTAAATACTATTTCTGTGTCAATTTCACAAATGGTTCCCAACAACACAAAACATCCTTGTAAGGACTCTTTAAGGCTACGTACGCACTGACAGGGGGCTTGCTTAGCGCATAGAGCCTTAACATTGTTACATACACGCTGGGCGACTAGCGCCAAGCGCGTAGTGCAGCCGGCACAGTGTGCTTACTCTCGAATCTAATTCCGATAGATCGACATTGGAGTTGTCAGTCAAACGTCATGGATTGGCTGGACTCACTGGATTCTAGACAATCCCTGACGTTTAACTCAACCAACTGACGTTTGACCAATGTCGATCTATCGGAATTTAATATTCGAGAGTAAGCACCCAGAGCATGTAACTCATGTAAGCGGCCGGTTGTGAAAATTCTAGACTTCGCTACTCGCAAGGTGACCGTAGACTACGTACACTAATTGGTGCGTAGACAATGGGTGACTCGCTAGGCTCTTGGAGTCTACGTGCTAAGCAAGCCACCTGTCGGTGCGTGCGTAGCCTCAACGTATGTTCGTATGTTAAATAAAAATACAGAACATGCGACAGTAGCTCCCTCTGTGCTCTTCGTAAAACAGTATTTTTTACAGTAGTACAAATATCCAGAAAATACAAAATGAGTCCAGTTTTTCACAAATGATAATTGTACAGTAATAAGGCTTTGGCGAATATTTATCGCGATTAATATGAGCAATACATATTTGCAAAACCCGCATGGATTGAAATGTCTCGTAACTGAAGGTAAGGTTGTAAAATTTGCAAAGCCATAAAAGGCCCGCGGGGTTGATTACCGCCCAGCCCTCTCACAGACAAAAGACCTGTGTCCCAGCAGTAGGACTATTATAGGCTGATTATGCAATGCCATGAATATTCGACAAAGCTTTGTGACCACACAATAAGCGATAAGTAGCAGACTTTACCGCTTAATCTAACATTAAACTATCGATTGTCTAGCTACCTCCGAAATTGAACATACAAGCGAAAGCACCATTTAATATCATATCGCGTCACTTTAATGTCTACATGAAACAATTTACTATATTATGGGTCTGTTTCGCCATCTTCGGATAGGCAAGAGGCACTATGTACAGTCAGCCTCAAAAAGATGTAAGTATATCCTACATCGACAAGAATTAATTTAATTGTCTACAATCTGTGTTATTTAATTTTGTATCAATGTGTACTGACTGTACCAGATACATTAAAATATGGAACAACGGGCTAATTACGTAACGCAATAACAGTAGCAATTGGCTTTCATTTTGACAGTTCAACAACATTTATTGCGTTTTATGGAGCAATGAATTAGCAATATCCTTCAAAATGATTCAGATTGTCGTTGAAAGTGCGTTACGCAATATAGGTTGGGACTTATAACGTAACGAGCGAAAAGTGGGTGTTGTCTAGGTCTTGAGTTGTCTGCCATTTATGTTCACTTTAAATACTTATCCGAATGCAGTGGTGAAACAGACAGAAATCAGAACAGATGTATCTTCGAATGTTCTAGTTTTGAGTGAGGGGAGTGATAGGATTTTAATGTTGTACAGGGCCAGCACATCAACCTACACCAATCTGTCAAATTTCTTTGATAGATTTTCAACTTTACCACAAATCGAATAAGGTTCATATTCAATTGGGAAAATTTGACAGATTGGGGTAGGTTGATGTGCTGGCCTCTGTACATACTACACTTACGAGTACCTATGTATCATTATTTCAATATTTACAGAGATTTCTCATCCAGCAGTATAATGCTTTGGTTTCCTTGGAAAGCGGGAAATACCCGGGAAAGCCGTCATAAAAAAAAACCCCAGAATTTGACAGTATCAAAAACGCTCTGTATTTGGAGTCGATAATGTGTTCACTGGTTTCCTAGGAACCCAAAGCTAAGAAGAAGAAGAAGACACATCTGGATGTAAAAAGGAGTGGGATGATCCACGTAGAATATAGGTATGTTGGGGTAAGCACCGCAACTATAAGTAACCTCATAAGTCTTAATCCATACTTATAATTTAGAAGGTAGTTGCGGTAAACTTGGCCAATTATTGCCAAATTATCTGGAAATTTGATTGGTACGGTCTTACCCCAGCGCCGAACTTACCCCAACATATATATTTTGGATGTGTTGTCCGAAATTTATAATAATCACATCGACGTATGACGACTTGATGACAAGGGACTGACAAGAATAATAAGTGGTAAGTATGTATATACCTTCGACCTGAAACTTCGCTCGCATGACATAAGCGCGCGTTACTGACGCGTCGAGTGCGAGAGCGGAAACAGCGCAGGGATGGGGAGGGGCCGCTCGGGTCTCAAGTTAACTCTGGCGGGTTGTACCTCCCATAAGTGCCTTCAGTCCTTCACCTTTTAGTTATTTAAATTGAAACGTACGTATTCGATTATTTTTAAACACTCATATTTATATTAGTTTAGAATCAAAGTATTTTTATATCGGTAGTCATTTTATTTTCCATATAATTAATCTGAAATTCGGTTTATCTATTGTTTTAATTACTATTACTTTATTTGTAATAAGAGTTTTGCGCAATCAATATTAAACATTCAATTGATAATTACTTAAAAATAATATTTCCATTTTATTTATTACAATTTCGTTTCTTTTTATACTTAAATAAAAAATAAATATTGTACACAACAAAAACAGAAAAAAATAAGTTCTCAAATAGTTAATACTGAGTAGCAAAATAAAGGGAAAATCACAAAGAAATATTTGGTTAAAAGGTAAATAAAATAAATTAGGAAAAGCGTATATTTAATTCGATTTATGGTCCATATTTTTTGTTATCACACTAGACGACTATATTCCTCTACTTTATGTACAACTCTTCAAGGTTTAAGAAATGGGGCCCAAAGCGCAAGCGGCATTCGTATTACGAATTGTTTATTACAAAATTACCATTTAATTCCGAAATAAGGCTGTTTAATGAAAATTCGAAGGTAAAAGAAAGTTAGTCCGCCTTCGCTACCGCCCGTAGCATCGGGGTACCTACTAGTTATGAAACAGTGTAGGTATATCTACAGTTTTAAGGAAGATATCTTGCGGAATAAATATATTACTCTGTTCTTACCTATTTGTTCAATACGTAATGGCAAATGAAAGAAAATGGCTATTAACCTCTTTGGCAATACCTACTTATCTATAAAAACCTAGGTACTTATGATACTGTACCTAACTTCTGTATAAATAATTTGATCTCTTTAAACGTCGTTATTATTAGATTGCCAACTTTAATACTAGCGTTCCAAATCATAATAATCACCAAACATACTTAAATAATTAAAATGAATCATCATCACAATTAATTATTGGTAGATTTTTAGGAGCTGACTATTATGATACATTTCTACCTAACCTACGAAGGCGATTCATTCATTATATCATTAAATTGTCGACTCCACAATTTATTAAAATACAGTCATTGTAATATGACGATTATTAATTAATTTTATACCTAATCAACATGGGTAGATACTGGGTCAATTAAACAACTAAATTACATAAAGTGTACTTTAGCAAAATTATGCTTAGTTCAATTGGAACGATACAACCAAAAATAACACAACCTAAAATAAAAATAAAAGATTTTGAAATAAACTGAACATTCAGCATTAGTCAAATCCTAACTGTATTCATTATTCGATTTAGTCTGTGGCTCTACTGTTATTAGCCTTTCACTCATACACGTTAAGTGAGAGTAAGAGGCGAATAGTAAAGCTGCCATTTTTACAAAATCAACATGATTGTTAATCGAAATTCCACAAAGCCAGGTAATTTTTATTATAATTATTATATTCTACCAAAAATATTTCTAGACTAAATGAGAAAGTCTAGTCCGTCTATTAACACATTTAATTACATCTGCCTGTACACAGTCGAATTACACCCTCATAATTAATTTCATAAAATTCTATCACAGATGTTAAACTAACGCTCAGAATATATTAATTATTAATTTGGTATACTACATGGTAATAATATCCTAACTGGCAGAGTATTATTAATTGCTAGCGGGTAAAGGATGCATCTAACTACAACAATTAGGTACGCATTTTATATAGAATTCCTACGAGAAAATCCTTAAACAACAATTTGGAGTATACATAAATATAAATCATCACTTAATCCTTCATTAATTAACATTAAAAATGGAATTTCCATTCACTTGTTACAGCTATACAAAATACCTTTGCTTGTTCGATTAGAATTAAAACCTATAAAACTATGGAATAGTTCGTTCGGATACATTCACAAACAAATCACTGCATTAAACGTCAAATCCAATCTGTCAAATCCATAAACAAAAGTTTTTTTCCCGTACTCCGACAGTTATGTTTGTTTAGCGTCCTGTACCCTTGGTCAAGCGTGAAGCCAGCTCAGGGCCCATCCTCAGAAGGCCCATCATAAGTTCTTGAGTGCATCCCAGATGAACATTAGCCTGTGGTACAGAGCTAATTGTATTATGTTCTACAACTGGTAGCCTGTTCTCACCTGGTGGTTGTTCTCACTATCGGGCTGGTGGATGAGGGGCGGGGAGAGGGGGTCCTCACTGGAGGTTATTGTTGTTGAGGGTGGTACACCTGGAGACATAAAAGGGATCCTCTAAGAAACAGTATACGATCGAAATCAGGTAAAACAGCTTCAAATAACATTCGACGTCTCGTGTCGCATGATCGGGACATTTTGATGGGTGCTTTATCCATCCAAATAGCCTTCTGATCATGATAAAGTAATTTCGCACAGCAGTAGTTGGTCTACTAACCTTCATTTTCATCCTCCTCTGCGAGCCACTTCTGTATGTCAGTCTGGTACATCCTCCTCTGTAGTACTTCCTTCGTACGCGGACGAGATCCGATGAACGTTACCTCCACCTTCATAGTTTAAAATATTTTAAATATCAGAATACACTTCTCCACACGCATTACATCGGCAGCAACGACATTATATTTCTTACATCTGATTACAAAATAAACGGTGGACCAACTTGGTATTGTTCTTTAAATAGATCAGCAAAAAAAAAACCATCAACCATCTCTGATCGCAATACTGGCTGAAGATAAATTCATATTATTCCATGTATATAGGAAAAGCAGTTTATCTTACCCCGGGTGGTAGGTTAGGCCTCAGCTCATCAGCCAGGTCCCCATTGGCGCCCAACCTTTGTGCTTCTTCCCAACTTGTGTGCACTTCTTCGTGAAGAAGCTTCTCCTCTGTAATGATCAAACATTTAGATTAGATGCCTTTTGCAATGACTATGTCGTAAGACTAGATAGTACCTGCCCATAAAACTCCTTCCTTAAACATATCTTAGAAGACCAATACAGCAGATACCCAAAAGCATAATCATGCTGGCACATAGTCTCTGTGAGATGGAGAGGGGCATAAACCACCACGCGGACCCAGTGCGGGTTGGTGGATGTCACACGAATACGGCTCTCTGTATGAATAGTCTAAGATTATTTTGAAACAGTTTAATATTCTTACCGTCTCTTTTGCTAGTGCTACGTTTGTACTGTATCCTGAACCTGAAGGCCTCCAGCACGCTCGCCACCACGATCGTCAGGACCACCATCGTGAATAGATAGAATACCTGAAAAAAAAGCCAATTTAATTAAGTCTACAACATTTCTTTTCGGCAAAATGTGGTAATCGGCAGCGTTAGCACGATTGAAATGGATTATGATTGTAGTAATTATATTTATGGGTCTATTATAAGCTTTCTCTCTAGTTAATTTCCTAGCACACAGCAAAAAAATCGTCTGCTTAAAAATTCGCCTTCTTTCCTTGATTCGATGTTTTTGGTTGTCCCCATTCATACTCGCATTGTATATCGAGCATAGCTTATTTTTCAACGTAGGCGTATGTAGGTACAACATAAGGTGATCTTTCAATTTCCTTTCTTTCAGTCTTATCGGAATCTAGTCTTACCATAAAATAAATCCTGCTAAACTGTCCCGCGACGGTGGCGTACGCGTTCATGAGTATGAACCAGTTGTTGACGACGGTCAGCTCGAATAGTGTAACGCCGCTGGTCACGATGTTCTCGAAGTTGTTCAGGTAGTAGTAGCCCAGAGCCGTGGAGCTGTTCAGGGAATACTTGTAGAAGTCTTCGACGGTTGTGTTGCTGAGAAAGAAGAAAGGAGAACGTTTAGAGAATAACTACTAGAAACTACTAGAAGCACAAAAAGTTTTTATAGGTTCGTTAATTTCAAAAAGTGTCCATTATAAGCCAAGTGTCCAATAAGTTTTTAAAGGATAAGTTAAATATTTCCCTTTAAAAATAGATGTGTGGAAGTTAGATTGATTTAATCAATAAAAAAAATAAAAAAGGGACTTCACACAGGTTCTGTAGACTTAATTAAACTAGTCCATGAAGGCAATAAAGATCAACATCGTTCATAATGCTACAATTAACTTTGTGTCTGGCTCATACCCATTTATCCTTTAGGAAAGACAAGAGTTACGAAAAAAATATTAAGCAATAAGGATCGCATAGCGCCACCCAATCTCGCACTGTAACAATGATGATTTTGACTAATACAGGCCCAAAAGTACTATTGCATAACACGCTTAAGATCAACAAGTTTACACAGACTTCCTTTGATAATATAATTAATCAAGACACAGACGTGAAAAGTTTAGTTCTAAGGTCCAAAGTATACTCACACACAGCAGTTCCTAAGATCATAGCCAGCGAACAGCTCCATCCCGATGATGGCGAAGAAGTAGTACATGACCAGCATCACGCACCCAGCTGAAGACATGAGGGGAGACAGCAGGACCAGGGTGCCGAACACGTCGCGGTAACGCTTCTTTAACTTGTACAGGCGCATCAATCTATTGGTAGAAGATGGGAGAAGAATGTATAGGTTGAAGGATAGACATCACAATAGAATAATCTTTATTAAGTACACCATATAAATTATATATGTTTATATGTAGAAATTTTACAAGGGGTGACATAGTGGGCGGTCTTATCGCTAAAGGCGACCGTTTAAGGGGCCGGCGAACTACGCATGCTAATGCGTAGTTCATCAAACGTAATAGCAAAATAATTTGTAAATCAAACATATTCTTACGGTAGTGTATATTTATTCCGATTGGATTACAGAATATTTACGTTCCCAAATATATATTTTGAATGGATAGGAATATAAAAACGAGATATGAGGAATTTCACATTTCTATAGAAAATTCATTTTCTCTTTTCTTTTACCAGATTTAGAGTGAGGCTACACGGACGTTGCCGGTGTATTAAGTCGTTGCTCCACTATGATTTCAACGCATTGAGTGCCGGTCTCCTTCTGCGGCATGCTACTGTGATTTGTATGTAGGATGACGTAGTCACGCAGCGTCACCACAACGCACCGGCAACACATGTGGCCAGAACATACCTCAGTGGTCTAAATATAACAACGATGAAGAGTTTAGGCGCGATGCTGAGCAGCACGGCTCCCATGAGCGCCAGCAGCGTCACGCTCAGGTCAAACACGTTCCAGCCGCTCTCCAGGTATACTTGTAGACCTGACGCCATCATGCGGAGGGCTGCTTCCAGTAGGAATACTGAGGAAAAGTTCATTTTAAGGGTTATTGTAGACTTTTTAATCACAGTTTCATTCGATCACGGCTACGACTTAAGCCTCCCTCTGAGACTGCAAGCCATAATTAACCACGCGGGCCTAGTGCAAGTTGGTAGATGTCTTTGAATTTGAATTCTAGACTAAATTTTAATATGTCCAATTCTCTCCCGAAGTTTGAGCAGTGGTGATGAAATCATTTAGGTTAGGATTTCATCTTTCGTCACCACTTTTTTTTCATTTAACTCTTAAGTCGGCATGATATTACTGGTCCACTACTGCACTATACTTACACGTAAGGAATAGCCAAGTGTCCCAGGACGCGCAGAGTAGACGAGCACTGTCCTGCAGATCGCCTGCCGCTTCACATACGCGGAGTACCATCGCCACTCCATTACCAATAATTAGAGCATCTGAAACAGAACACATCAAATTTTAGAGCTCCTAGTTGTAAACCGACATCAAGACCACTTGCAATGAGTCAAGGCTTTACTGGTAAGCCTTGAATAGGGTCGAAGCAAAGTTAAAAAACAATTGAAGGGCAACAATTATAGCCATTCGCTCTTTTTCCATGAACTAAAAGGATTAATTAGGGCACTCGTGACGACCTATGGTCCACCAGAACGGAATGGTAGACCAATGAAGACTGCAGTTGCTTAAGTGTTTCCTGACGAACTTACAGATAAGATATTCGAAGTAAGGCCACCGTACAGCCGCTGCAGCAGCCCTTCCAATCGGTTCCAGAGGAGACTGTGAGTACCACGGAGCCCTGGACTGCTGGCCCGCCCATCGTAACGCGAACACTTCGTACAGGTTCGCGAACTCACTGCGGGAGAGCCCGCCTGAGGATGACTGGTTCAGCTGCTTGAACATCAGGTATACGTCGAGACTACCTGAAGAAAAATGCAGATGTTATACAGAGTTATACTAGGTACTCAAATCACTCAAATCAAATCGTTTTTATTGATCAATTTAGGTTTACTCCACGATTAACTTTCAAGTAACGGCTTTAACATTCTCTGAATAGATGTTTTAAAAATATATTGAAGCTATGGGTTGCACATCATTGTTATTCGTTAACCCAGGAGGCTAGGTAAGTACGACGGAAGCCGTTCAACCTCACGACATATATATTCTCAAAATTTGGAAGATTTCATTAGTGCTCTAACATTTTGATACTTACTATAATGTGGTGCATAGTGCCTCATCAACCCAGCGAAGTGCCTCAACCTGACAGCATGTGGCGCCCGCCTTGACACAAGCAGTCTGAAGGCATGTCGCGCGGCACGACGTCGGTGCAACAGGAGGGCGCGACACTTCTCACGCTCGATGCGAGTAAAGGTCTCGTATACTACGGCTAACATCTGGAAAAGGTGCGTATTGTGTAATCAAATTGCTTGTTCAATAACTGTCGCAAAATTCTTGTCCCGTTTATTAATATCTTCCGGCCATTTTTATAAAACCCACCAGGATTGCAATAACCGAAAAAATATTTTGGTCCTTCGAGCCGCGTAGATAAAAATTTAACGCAGGCTCATTTTTGTCAGAGTTACCTACAAGGACTTACTCACAGGAGGATTTAAGGTGTAGACTTACCAAATTCATAAGCACGTAGAGAACTGTGATGATGTACAGAATGAAGAACACGGCATACCATTTTGACTTGGCGTATGATGGCATCATGACATCAGGGAAACTGCGAATAAACATTACAATTTTATTATAGTTTATATTTAGATTCATGTCACCAAAGCGATGTCGAAAGAAAATTGTTACAAAACTTACTTGGCGGTCGTTAGTAAGACGAACATGCTGACGAAGGAATCGCTGATAGTCTGGAAGTGTCCGTTGTCCACATGTTCCGAAAACAAGTAGTAGCCCAGCAGCGAGTATGTTGCCACGAAGAACATCAGTAACCCTGGAAAAAGAAGGTAAAACGTTCAGTATGGACGTTGTGTTGTGTAACGTTTTTTATATTTTTCTACGTTTATTTCTCTCATTCCAATTTTCGTAACTTTTTCGGTTTCAATTGCGGTTTGGATACCCATAGATGTTCCAGAAGCTAAACGGAGCTCCCAACCTTAAGAATGGAACCTTTGCAAAACGAAAAGAGAGGAAAGGTAATTAACAAAATCTTTTTCGATTTTCTTAAATATTCTAGGCCACATTGGCGTGCTATTAGGGTGCCCTATGTCCAGCAGAGGACTGTTGTACGCGGATGCTGATGATAAATAAAGCACTCTTTATATCCAAGCTTACCTAACATATCAATAATAGGTGGAAGCGACTGTAGAATTTGTCTGATGAACCTCCTGACTCCTCCGCAATGCCTGGTGTCCACTAAGAAGATGGGTCGCAGCGCCCTGGTGACACGGAAGTGCGACGACTGCCGGCACAGCACAACCACGGCTTCCAGGACCATTATTAGCAATGTTATACCCTGGAATTAAGGATACAGGAAACGAGATATCAATAATCAGAGCAAATGACGATAGACCTCTTGAAAAAATGTAAACCGATTGATTGTTTTTAATTATTATCCAAAAGTAATGCCTCATAAACCATACGGTACGAAGAGGCTAATACTGTTTTTATGTAGGTATATTACTCGAGCATTATACGTATTAGCCCTCAGGTTATGTGGAGCGACGATTTTCGCAGGGTGGCTGGTACTGATAGCAGATGAATGACAGTTCCCGAGAATGAAGCTAAATGGCGTGCAATTGAAAAGTCCTAAGTATGTCCTGCAGTGGACTGCTGTAGGTTGATGAAAATGATGATTGGATCTATCGTAAGTAACTCAAAAGCACGAGATTAGTGCACGAGCATCTTTCTGATAAGTAGGAATTAATTCGATTTAGCGAAAATACTAAATTTATTTAACACCGTCGTAAAATGGTCTTCAGACCGACAATGACCTTCACGCCTGTTTAAGATTAATTAAACAAGATAGAGGTTAAGATGAAACAAATGTTCCAATAAGCCATTGGTTAAGATACGCACCTTAATCATAGTCCTCTTGTGTTTGAGTATGGTGCCCCATCCGATCCACTTCAGCTTCAAGTGCAGTTCCACGCCAATCACTGTCAGTGCCAGCAACTCTATCGTGCCGTGTGCCCATACTGGTAACTGGAATTAGGATATCTTATGTTAGGATTTGCACGCAAGAACTTGGGCTGATGGCCAATCGAGTTTTAAGAATAAGTTTGACTTTATAAGTATTTAATATCTCACGAAGCGACGTGCGACTTGTAATATATCTTTTTCCATACAACGTGAGATTTCTTTTCTTGAGTTTTGACATTGCGTCGCAGCAAAATTTTTCTACAATCTGTCATTTTGTTTTTCGTTTCTTCCGTTTCTAGGGTGGTCATGCTACGTGTTCGGGATAGTCAAACACTTTACAGGGCGGCAGGACATCGACGCACATCCTGCACCCTAACTGCGTAACGCAATACCTACCAATCTCAATCTGAATAATTTCGAAGGATATTGCTAATCCATTGCTCCATATATGTTCGAAAAATGTGTCTCAACAACGTACATAACGCAATGAATGTTGTTGAACTGTCAAACCAAACCCATTGCTACTGATAGTGTATTACGCAATTAGCCTGCTGCTACCATGGATTCAGTACATGATTCTGAACACGTGCGCTGAAATTTTTCGTCTTTTTTTGATAAACGACGAAATATGTCTGACCTGAGAATTATGTACTGCATTCATGGTAACAGTTTGTGCGTCGATGTCCCTGCCACCTTTTATAGATACATCAATATGTTTACCTCAAACGTAGGCACAGCAGGGTCTTCAGTAAAAGCTAAGAGGATGAGCACTAGGGAAGCCAGCAGGTCTAGTCCATGGTACCAGGGGTTGTGGACTCTCAGGTAAGCTGGCAACTCTTCGGGACTCGACGGATGCGAGTCGAACTTCTCATTGTTTAAACCTTCCTAGAAAGAAAAGAGTGTGATGTTACCTACCGTCTTGCATCTCGCTCTGCAAATATACTTTTGGGATTGCAAGGTTGATCGCTGATGACTTTTAGAGGACTTTTTGGCTTGTGGCGCTTATCATAATCAACAGTAGATTGCGATAGGCTGATTTTATATTTATTATAATAAAACGCACAATAAATCGCTGACCTTATGAAACTCATTGAATTCGCGTAAATATTCTACAGTTAGATCAATCAGATTAATATTTATTTAGTGTATTTGTAACGGCGGTCTCACTGTGAATGTTCTTAGGGAAGACCCCATCTACTTTGTTGGACCATCTGCATAACCATTCACAACCATTCGACAGGTTGTCGAATCGAAAACTACACACATTTTCAATTATAATTTGCCTTGTCCCCGACAGCATTGTAGCTGTCGGGAGAATGGCGGTCGTCTATTTGATTTAAACTGACAAATTTCGGATTTTGGGTTTGTAAACACCCTTTAGAAGACTCTTTTAATAACATTGATTGACGTGTAATTCGGCACGGTAGCGTTTCGAACGGTTGTTAATAGCTATGCTGATCAGCTGATCGAGCTCAGAATCATCGTCTGCAAACGCAATTAGTAATTTGCAAAACACACAACTCCCACACAGACATGACTATGAAAAGTAGGTTATTACCATTTCAAACAATAGTGTGAAATAAGACCATTATTTACGTGTCCTTATTTACGCAGTTGGTCTTTGAATTCAATGGATACAACACAAAAGTATTGTTTCCATTGAATTCAGAGTTATTATATTGATGGCTGCCTGAAACTGCGTGGCTAGAGGTACCTAGTTCGGCTACTGCCAAATTAATGGCTCGCCATTAGCTAGCCAATTTATCAGTGTCGGTTGAATTCATGAGTTTCTTTCGAGTGTTTTGTCCCGAAATTTTAATGTCAATGTTTATCTGGTGCATTTAACTTTCTGTAGAATATTCGGTGCGATGAGCGTATAATCTACTTGTTGCGTAAAGTAGGATATTTGCATTAGGGAAATAGAATCTTGAGTTAAGTATCTCTTTGTGAAATCTTTTTACAACATCATTATGTCACAAAAGTTTCTAATTTCTCAAAAATCCTGGCATGATGTAATTACTGTCAGTAGCACACTTTAGTTTGGCGAAATCACGAAATAAAACTAAGCTTGATTACTACATTAATTGGAAACAACAGGCCGTAAAGCATTTAATGTACCTACCTATTCAGGTTTCAATGAATAAATGCCTGTAATGAATGATTACTAGTGTTCAGTTTTACTATAGGCATAAAAAGACCCACCATATAGCCGTTATTTACGTATTCTGCTTCAAACTAATGAATACTGGGAAACGACTTTTATTGTTGGTGTGGAAAATCGCTGTTTGCGGCAGCGCGCAATGTTAAGCACGTAAAACATTGTTCGTAAAGGTGCATGCAACGGTACCTACAAGAGTTATGGCATGTCAAACTTGATTCGTGAAAAAACGTTAATAAAAGTTGGAACTTTGACCTTCAATATCTCCGTAACCAGAAGGTTCCCAGGTCACAATGACCGGGAGTAAAAGTGACTTTCGACTTCGAAAGCGTTTTTTTACACTTACCTCTAAGTAAATAGCAGCCTCATGGTAGTTCATCTCCCAATGCTCATCCTCCGACATGTTGAGGCCAGTGTGGAGTGAGGACCGGCTGCCCATGTCCAGGGTGCCGGAGTCGCCAGCGCCATCTGTGCCAGTCCGGGTATCTGCACGACACATGATTTAATCCCGTTATTTAACATCCAGTGTAAAAGTTTGGTCCTTCGATCCGGATTCCAGAAGCTCAGATTGGCGACAAACAGACAAATTAAGGCTTTTTGCAAAAAGGATTTATGCTAGGTTACAACACCGGTGAAGGTTGGTGACCGCTGAGTCACACAGATACACTTTGTAAATCGTTACAACTAGAGAGTGTTTCGGATTTTTTTTGTGGAGTTTTTAAGCAGTAACGCGGTCTTTAGCTCACAGAGAATGAAATAATACACAGTAAACTTGGAGCAGACTTCAGTCTTCACTGATTGTTGTATTCCGGCTTCGTGAGAACGGAAGCGGTGGGAGGCGGACTGGTTTCGATCGGATTAAAAATTCAGACGTTCAGACTCGCCTCAACGGCTTAGAGCAAACTTTCGAAACTGGGTGATTAAACTTTGTTAGCTGCACTCAGATATTAATAATATGATGAACGACCTACTTAGGTAGATCAACGCTTTGCCGTTTTAAAATGAATTATTAGTAAAGTTTTGTTTATCGATTCTGCTATTTCTGCCCAATCCCTGCCACTGTCTACTTGTGTTCCAAGACTGACAAATAAAAACGGAAAAATAATTAGGTACAGGATTATTCACTATGAACTTTCTTCGCACTATTCTACAATCTCAACTATAGTGTCGCTATTACTGAATTAAATCGTACCTTTCTCGAAGTGTTTATCCATGAGTGCTGTACCTATCACACGCGGCACTCAGCTGGCATGGAAACGGAATGCATCGCTCTACTGAACCTACTAACCGACTTACGACCACGAGACAGGGCTGTCACGAGACAACGGTAGAACTAACTAACGGAACTATAATAGAATCTGCGTAACTTAATAGTAAAGTAGTAGGGTTTTACCGCTTACGATAACCAGCCTGAAGAACTTAACCAGCATTGAACCAGCATTGAAGAACTTAATACTGTAGGTACCTAGGTGTGTATTTGACAAGTTTACTTATCATTGATAATACGTATTTCCCTAAGACGCAAAAACGCTCACATGCTACTATACCTATATTTTTTTATTGCCATGTTACACGATTTGCAATACGATGACAACCATATTTTGCTAGAATCTGCTACTAAGGTATATGATCGTGACCTAGGCGTCGTGGTGCATCATTCATGAAACGTGATTTAATGTTTTTTTTAGGGTTCCGAACATAAAGGGTAAAAACGGGACACTATTACTAAGACTCCACTGACCGTCTGTCACCAGGCTGTATCTCATGAACCGTGATAGCTAGACAGTTGAAATTTTCACAGAATGTGTATTTCTGTTGCCGCTATAACAACAAATACTAAAAACAGAAAAACATAGATATTTAAGGGGGGCTCCCATACAACAAACGTGATTTTTTTGCCGTTATTTTATACATATGTAGTGTTAAATATTGTATGGTGGTACGGAACCCTTCGAGTGCAAGTCCAACTCGCACTTGGCCGGTTTTTTAAACATAGTAAATCGATGTCTTTTCTAAAATTAGCGATTGCTTCATGTGGGTGTGTTTTGCGAGTCAGAACTGCTCTACCATTTTGGCGTTTTTAATAAACATTTTACAAAGGTTAGATAGATATAATCGATATCGACGTCAGTCGTGGAAACTCGCGTTAAATACTTTTATTTTTCATGGCAACCCTTGATACAGCGAAAAATTTGGTCCTTCTAGCATTATTTCAAAGTTTTTTAAACCAAACAGCATGGCGCGCCATGCTGTTTGGTTTAGGCGTGGCGTAAGCCACGTTAAATATTTAGGATGTCTATGGCCGAAATGCGCGCGCAAATGTAATATTAGCACATGGTTAACAAGCGCAGTGCCAGTCGTAACCCCATTGTCTGGTTTTACGATGAACGCAAGAATATAAGCAAGCCAACATTGTATACTTTAGTTTACCAGGTACTCTTTTAATTAAGAGAACTTACTTATTTATTTTGAGCAGACACGCAGAAGACAGAAAAGAGCGTGGTCTTCTGTCACAATGAGTAATGGAGAAATACTGCCTTGATATTGATAAGTTGATTATATAAAGAAGATCAGATGTTAATAAAATACAGGGTGCCTAAAAAGTCTACTTTGGCAGAATCATAAAACAATTCATATCACGCAATTCATCTGTTTGACAGTTTCACACCTATATATCCCTGAAGGGTTAGGCAGAGGTGTACCTATAGCATTTTACGAATCTCAATACAAACTGTCATACAGATGAAATTGCGTGATATGAATTGTATTATGATTCTGCCAAAGTGGCCTTTTTAGGCCTCCAGGTAGGAACTCTGGAGTCTGGATTTGTGCCCGGTTGACGGCACTCGCCCCGTTATATGGGACTTATAAACATAACTGCAGGCGAAATGTAGGTGTACTACTTAGACTTTAAAATTTGTAGGTACACTTCTGCCTAACTCTTAGGTGTGGTGTTATGTTGTATAACAAAGTCCAAAAAAGTCTTGTCGGGAAATAAGCATCCTTAAAACCGTGTTGCATAAATTAGTACTTTCAAGGTTTGGCGATTACCTACCTTTCTGAAAATTCTATGCTAATATTTTCACGATACCCTGAGTCCCAGACACATTTTCACGTTTGTGCTGGCCCTAAGACATACCTAATGCTTCTTTTAACAATCCATCTCAGACACTAATCTAGTTGGTCCTCATGTGACAAATAGAGAAATACATCATTTATCGTTTAAAAGTAGGTTTAAAATTTGCTGCTGTGGAGTTTGTCACTTCTTCCCAGCTAAAGCACTAGGAAGTGGTGAAGGGCGGCCATTTTGGGGGACTGTCTCATGTAATTTTGACTTTCAAATAAATGACTTACGTATTTGATTCATTTAGTGTGGCAGCCCTACAATCAAGTTTAACACAAGTTACGTTGGCCTTATGTCAGTGAAAACATTATTTTGAAGCAGGAAACTGCAATGTATGAGTCCAATTCATTGTTAGGTAATGCTAAGAATCAAGGTTCTTGCAATTAAATGTAAAATTGTAATTATGATCTAGCTAGAACATGCTCCTAGCTTCCTTGAACGTGATTGGAAGTAGGTATCGTTATTAAGGGGCTTACAGGACCTAAACACAAAAAACGCGTTTTAGAAACAATAAAAGTAAGTATTATGATCGACTACAGTACCTAAACAAAATCAGAAAAATTTATGATATTTTTCAGGATATATGCTAGGTAGATAGTGTGTTGAAAACATAATAAAACTAATTTGGTACGATATAAAAAAATCATGACAATACCTCTAAAAACTTTCTTTTCCCAATACCTAACAACCATACTAATGAACCTGCTAAAACGTGAATGCGTCATGTTGTGTAAAATAAACAGAAATAAAATTACACACAAGCAAATACACATTCTTTAAATGGCTGAGTAAACAGTCGCATCAACGATATCAAACGCTAAACATGCACTCCTTTAACATAGAAACAAGGGGATATTGTCTTATTTACCACGCTTGGTAGATCGAATCAATCGACCATGAGACGTCCAATGGGTTATGAATACGACAGGGTTATCTAGGAGACACTTATTGTTACTGTAATGAGTGCGGGAACGAACACTGAAAAGTGCTCTACAGAAATAAATTTCAGTTCTGTACTTTTCAGAAAAGTTTACTAGGTACATACCTACCTACTGTTGAACCATTATTGTTGCTTTTTGCTTAATTTTTTGACTAACTTTAGATATTGCGTGGGTACCTAACATAATATAACGTCACGCCTGTATGCCCAAAGGGGTAGGCCCGTAGGCAGAACCACCTATCACTAGTTATGTTCCATAAAATAGGGGACGAGCATTAATTTCTTGGTAGAAAAACCCAATAACAGATTTCCTGACCCGTGGATTAAACGTAACGTCTATTCAAACTTATGTTTCAAATTAATATTGATTTCAGTGACTAGCACTATTAAAAATGTTACAAAAATGTTTGACGTATACTGAATTTTATTGTGTAGGATTTAAAGTTATTTTTCCGTAAACTCATATTTGTTTACATTTTTGGCTAATAAATCGCGAATGCAGATTAGGACCACACGCTCATCGGTTGCGCAGGTTGCATTGTATACCTGCCTATTGTGAACGTAACAGAAAATAACAATAGCCAATTTACAGTTCATCTTTGCTCATTACACCACCTTTCGGCAACCGTATACAGCAATGAAGATATTTGAACTAGCAACTTTATGATTAATAATTATTATGTTTCCGGCTATTATGATTCCGAATGTGCGAGTAGATTATAATGTTACATAATTCGCAAACGCAACTCAATTTCAAGTCGCAGTTTTAAATCTCAGGCTATGATGATGACAATTTACACAAAGTAGGTAGGTAGGTAGGTAGCGCCTGTCTGGGTTTGACTCAAGTCGCGGCCGTTACCACGACTGCTCTTCAATTTGACTTTAATGGAATTAAATTCTATTTGCTCAAAGATGTTGAGTAAACGTAATTCTGCTGTATGATGTCTTTAAAGGAACAAGTTTCCAAACTAGCTGGAATAGTCTTCATGCTTTCGCTATATTTTCCGAGTTTCATGATACTTATAAGGAATTCTTTCTTGTATTGGAATCTTGGCAGAGCGTCATGGTTTTTACTTATTCTGCCTTTATGTTCCGCAAATAAGGTATGGAATGTTAGGAATGATAGAAATGCCTGAAGGATTATTTTTCTTTTCTTGTTGGAATACTGTTTTTTTTTCATCTTTTGGCTTCGCACGGTTTTCGTATAGATACAGTTTCTAGATAATGGTGTCTTTATTAACACCAAAAGGGTGCCAACAGGACCCTACTATTACTAAGGTCCGTCTGACAGTCAGCGGGCTGTATCTCATGAACAGGCAGGCATGGTCATGGTCAGGCATGTAGGCAGACACTTGAAATTTTTACAGTGTGTGTAAGTACTACTATTGCTGCTATAACAACAAATAAAATTACGTTAAATTAAAGGCGGTCCCCATACAATAAATGTGTTTTTTTTTTATATGTAGTGTTAAATATTGTACGGTAGTACAGACGACTCGCACTTGGCTGGTTTTTTTTAATATGCTTTTTTTGTTTCATTTGACCATGATTGTGTTTAGTTTATAATCTTCCTATGTTCTATGAAATAGCTTCCTATGTTAAAATTACCTTCTACCTACGCTTTGCAAAGCATTGGCACAAATGCTTTTATTAGGTAAGTAGGTACCATTACGTATTAAAGGGCAACAATACGCTCGCTCCAAGGTGTTAAAGGTCAAAGGGTCTGTGACTGAATTCCACGACACAAGTGTGAGTTGGTAGATGTCACGTCTTCGAATTTATGGTTCGGACATGCCGGTTTCAGGACATGGTGATGAAATAATGTAAGTAGGTACGCAAAAGTAAAGCGCCTACCTGGGTGGGCCACCATTGCAGGCTCTCAAAGAGAGCTTATTAATGTACCTACATAATTGATTCGCCCCTCGGGCCTCGAACCCACACTTACCTACGTCTACTCTTTCCCTCCGTGCCTCGGAAAGCATGTTAAGCCGTTGTTCCCGGCTGTCATTCGTGGATCTTTGACAATCGTTACGGGTAGTCAGAAGCCCGAAAGTCTGATAACCAGTCTTACCAAGGGGTATCGTATTACCCAGTAACTGGGTTGTGGAGGTCAGATAGGCAATAGCTCCATGTAAAATACTGGTATTCAGCAGCATCCGGTTAGACTGGAACCCGACCCCAACATAGTTGGGAAAAGGCTAGGCACATGATGACTTACGTCCACTCTCTTTAAAAAAGTAAGATTCATTAACTGTTTGGTTTATAATTAAAAATGTTAATCAACGACAAACAAGGGTGATGTTCCTGCAGCTACATAGGGAAAATCTTATATTTACGAGGCCTAGATGACCAAAAGCTCCCAATGGTCTTGAGGGAATTAAAAAGAAAATATGCTCTATGCCTTCGAGCTTTCGTGAAATTCTCTGAGGATCTTTTATGGTACCTATACCTACTTTATTGCACTATGAATCTCGCTTTCAGTTACGTAAGTAAATTGCCCTTCACGGTTTCAAAATCAAACTTAAAGAATTATTTTAATTAAACCAATTACAGGAGTCGGTCAGATAGAAAGATGAAGCTAGTTGCCCATTCCAAAGCGTAGTAGAGGTTCATAAGGAGAAGAAGGGCAAGAAACTCTATGGACTATAATTGATCATTCGACTTTCGAGTCGGTAACAGACGAAATGTCTGTCTCCAAAGGCAAAATTTATTTTGAAACCACATATTGTATACATTAGATACGTATTTTAAACATACATTTTAGCAGTACGACCTTTTTTAAACTTTATTTGTGATTATTTGGTAATAATACCATAAAGTTTGTGTTTAATCGGCCCGCGCGTGGTGCTTTATTATCAAGGGTGGATTATTTCGTGCCAATATCTAAGCTATTTTTTTTTTTTTGTTTAAAACTGTGTTTTCTATTTTTAGTAAAATTGTTTATTTTAGCACAATAGATAACAATTTGTATCGAATAACCGCTGTAACCGCTGTGTTCAGGTAATGTTAATTACGAGCGTAGCGCACTAGTTAATTTCCAATTAGGTTCCTTCAGAATGGTTTAACTTACCTATAAAATCATTAACAGTCAAGTAAACATTCCGAGAAACACTTCTAACACTGCTTACAAATCTATCAATCTTCATTGTTACATTTAATATACATTAATTATGAAATGTCACCGGACGCAAATCAAGCAAGATATGAACTGAATTAATGGACACGTTGGAAGCAGTAGTGTTTGCAAAGTTATCACAAGATAATAGTGAAATGTAGGTGCTGCTGTACGGATAGCAAAACAACTTAGCATGATTATAATCACTAAAGTAATATTTAATTATTATAGGAACGAAGACAACACCTATCTGAGAGAAATAAATTGTTAAATAGAATTTAACATAAAGTGGTTTTCTTGGTGTCTCAAAGACTGCACCCGTGATCATCTACCTAGCTTTGTTTGGGGTCAGCTTCCATTCTAATCCGATGCAGCTGAATAATATACAATTATTTTCTATGGAACGACTGCCTATCTGACCTACACAATCCATGACTGGGTAACACGGTTCGATACCCTATGGTAAGACTGGTTGTCAAACTTTCGGGCTTCTGACGACTCTTAACGACTGTCAAAGCTATACGAATGACAGCTGGACCAACGGCTTAACGTGCTTATCAAAACACGGATGGGTTTCGGTATGTAAGGATGGTCACCTATCCACAGACCGACGGGGCAATTCTCGTAATTTTAAGACGTTCAGTCTGATCTCAGTCTCGATCTGTCAAAAATACCAAAAGTTTCTCTTAAGTTAGGTTTTCCCTCAAAGGTCAAACAAAAAGCGCTCTAAATGTTCCGATTACTTCTCGACTTGCAAATTACACCCTTATCTGGGTAACAGAGTTCAGTTATTCCTTTTGCATTTAAGTTAGTTCTAAGTTAAAGCTCGCTTTTCTAAGTTAAAGAATTTCAACTAGGTACTTTATAAAGATTTGATGACAATTGACATAATTGCTGTCCTTTGTGGAAATTGTTAACGATTAGGTACTTTGTAGTGTAGTGGAATCTCATCATGGAAAGAAAAATATATTTATTTATCTCAGAAACTCGTGCATACAAAGTGCATTAATTATTAACTGTTTCGTTGTTATTATTTGTTACGTATAGCTACCAGGGCTATAGACATCGGACATGAGAGAAAATACTAATGGCTAATTAGCTACAGTCCTTTGTTTCAGCATAATTCTATCACCATTTACTTTAAGTTAGATTGTTTGTCGATATGAGAGAGGACATCCACCTTGTGCTTCTTGTGAAAGTTTGTGAAGATGTTTGGATGTTTGTTACTCAATCACGCAAAAACTACTGAACGGATTTGGATGAAATTTGGTACACAGATAGTTTAACTTTTTATCCCAATATTTCACGGGATCGAAACTAACGCGGGTGAAACCGCGGGGCGCTGATAGTAATTTAAAAATCAAGCGATGTAGGACTCTTCCAGGCTGCGTCACAATACTTTGTCCTCCGCTTTTCGCATCCAGTTTATCCCAATCACCTTTTTACGAAATGTATAAAGCTATATCAGGATAACGTATGTGCCCGGACGGTGGAGCAGACGTAAAAAGGTGACGCTATCTATCCAGCCCGATGTCATTAAGTGTCGGGGTGCCATATCAGGCTTCGCACTGATTCTAGGACGACCGGAAAATGCTTACGTAGCTTGCGTACGTTACCTTCGTTTACTTTTCAACCCTTTAGTCGAATGTATCTACTTAGATAAGGTTTTTGGAATAACACAGGGAATTAGGTAGGTAGGTGCTGAGTCTACTATTTAGGTACGTAGCTTATACCTCTGCCTTACCCTTCGGGATTACAGGCCTGATGTTATGTTAGCAGGTGCGTATACAGGGGTGCAGTTGCCCCCCCCCCTGGGCTTTAACCAAACTGACTCTAAAACTCGGCATTAGACAAACATCGTAACCTGTATTTTTACTTTACATAAAGAATATTAGGTACCTACCTACCTACTAAGATATAAATAGATAAGTCATAATAGTCATCCTCGAAAAGCATGCTTAAGTGTAGGGACAATAGGTGCCGAAGGTTTTTTAAAAGGCTTTCAAGTCTAGAGAAATCCCCTCCTCCCCCCCTCCTCAGAGAACCCAACCCCTTGAGCAAAAACCTAGATCGGCCCCTGTATGTTATATTAGAAAGGACTGAGTAGAATAGGTACCTAAGTACCTACATCCATCATACCTACGTAACACATAATTAATACAACAACGCAAGGTTCTGGAGTGGCGACCGCGTTCCGGAAGATGTAGCGTTGGAAGGTCTCCCACAAGGTGAACCGACGACCTTGTGAAGGCCGCAGGAACTCGTTGGATCCGAGAAGGACAAAACCGGTCGAAGTGGAGGTGCTTGGGGAAGGCCTATGTCCAGCAGTGGACGTCTTTCGGCTGAAATTATGTGTCATGTGATGTGACCACAAAATATCAGAAATCACGCCTTTATTTTCTTATCAGGCACCTAAAGAATATTGTATATGAACGATCGAACATGAAGGACACAAAAAAAAATTGAGACAGTAGAAAATTGCGTGCATTATTCAATTCAACATTCAATCGACGGGTCATTGAGAGGAACTCTTGTTTCAATTTGCAGAAACTCAAAACAAAATGGCAGGTATTGATTTGTAAGTACAGATAACACATAGCTCCGCAAAATGTCCGGAAATAATCGCTTTTATAGGAGTAGCACTGCTAAAGTGACAATGATAAATAATAGTGACAAAATATTATAGAATTGTTATGCCCAATGTATTGAATTAACGTCATCATTATCAGTAGATACGATACCTACTACACGCAATTTTACAGGGGAATAATATTCTTAACATAACTATATAAATTACGTGTCACGATGTTTGTCCGCGATGGACTCCTAAACTACTTAACCGATTTTAATCAAATTTGTACACTGTGTGCAGTTTGACCCAACTTGAAAGATAGGATAGAAAAAAAAAATACAAAAACGTTAGCCAGAGCAACGCGTGGCCGGGTCAGCTAGTAAACTATAAAATCTTTGCGCTGTAGCACCATGCTACAGCGCAAAGACTACAAGTCTCTGAAAAATGGCCGTCAATGACGTTCTCCGACTCCGAGATTCATTATCATCAAGGAAATCTTGAAACGGCTGATTGACACTTTCCGTGATCCAAGGGCTGGCTTTTAACTTAGCCAGAGGCTAAGCATTGCCATACAACGCGGTAATGCCGCCAGTGTCTTCAGTATCTACATTCCCAGTCGACAGCGATGCGGATAAATTTTTCGACGCTATATTTTAGTGAATAACTTCAGCTAAGTTAGGATATCATTTTGATATTTTTATTAGTTACTACCTAAATAAAACAGTTGTTATTTTGTAATAAATTATATACAGAGCTATAGTGGCATTACTCAGAAAGGATCTTAGAGCTGTACACGTTTGTTCTAAATATGCACTACGGGGTTTTCTACACAACCAATAAATAAAATTAAAAAACATTGATTTTTCCTTGCAAGGTTTTCACTTCACGGCGACGATATTTGATGTTAAAGTACTTCCAAGCTTTCTCCACTCATTTGTTTGAGTAGTGCTATTCTGTAAAAATCTCACCGTGATAATTTGAGTGAAGTGAGCTGTCATTAATGTCAATCAATAGCATTAGGTGGAATGACAGCTCACTTCACCTAACTTCTCACGGTGAAGATTCTAACAGAATAGACCGGCTGGTCTATTTTTAGTCAAAATTATAAGGTTTCAGTAGCTTATTGGCCTTTATCTAGGTTTATGCATCACAACACTTTATATAGGTCTATGAGGGTGAGAAACTCACATTCTATCTTTTATCTTAAATTTAGTCCGACGCTAAAAGTTATAATGTCTACAAATCAATACGCTAGGAATAGGAGGGTGAATAGGCTTCTTCTGGGTAAGCTCACTCCATCGTCGACTGTCTCTGTCACCTCTGACCTAGACTAGAGTCAAGAGCAAACCCATTTTAAATAAAATAAAAAACAACTTTTACAAGGGTTTTTTGTCTATCCGTATATCCAAAATGGCGACAATAATTCAGAGTTGCAGTTTACGTAATAAAACCTACTTTGTAGTGTTATCTTAGTGTTGCAAGATAATTTATTATGATGATAACGAGGAGATGAAACTACAAGTAGTCTGTGACTAATAATAACGAGCAACTAGATTTTATAGTTATTAGGCTTATAAAATACAGATTGTAATTGTGTAGGAGTTTGCTGGTGATTTTTCCGTGAATCTATATTAAACTAAATAAATCTTGCAGCGATTTTTTGTTTGTTTGTATGAACGCGCTAACCTCTGGAACTACCAGTTGGATTTGAAAAATTTGATAGCCCAATTCTTGAGGAAAGTTATAGGCAACATCATGCTACGACCCTCAGGACCGAGCAAAAATAACGCTAAGCGAAAGCGAAGTAATAGCGCGGGCGGGCGATGCGATGCGACGAGTGGGTCAGGGACCGAAATTTCACGTAGATGAAGTCGCGGGCAGAAGTTAGTATTCAAATAAATAACATAGCTCTTATAGCTATGTTATTATCAGGTTCGGTTTGAGTCCATACGGTGTTAGCTACGCAGAAAAAAATAGGTAAGCATTATGAGCAAAAATTTTTTAAAGGCTAAATCAAACCAACACGAAGGGAATAACAAATAACTAGGTACCCTTCGAACCGGTGTCTGTGGTTCCTGATCATTACAGCGTTTCAGCTTTCAGTTATTCGTTCGGGCTAGTGTTCATTAGAGAGTAATTAGCGGTATTTCTGGAGTAATTCGGGGTAGCGTTAGATATTTTTGCGGGAGGTTGGTAATAAGTAGGTACCTTTGCGTTATTAACAGTATTTGTACTTTTCTTGAACTAAAAGCTAATGAATAGTGCAAATACGCATAGAGCCGTAATAATATTTGTATACAAGGCACTAAAAAACATTTCCATTTGTCTTCAGTGATTTTTTTTCTTGATCCCGACATTTGCGACGAAGACACATGCCACTGATGCCATACTAATGGGTTGCGATTCTGCCACACCCATTTTTATATGGTGAATGATTAAATACTTACCTACCAACAATCCAGCAAGATTGAAAGGATAAGATGAGCTTGGCAAAGCAATGTGCACCCATTTTTGAGTTTTGATATATTTGATACTGATGGAATTTGGATGGAATATATGTTTTAAATCTTTTATTATTAACCAGCAGTGATCATTTGTGGCTCTGTGGTTACGACTCCGACTTACGTGTTGTATGTCGTGGGTTCGAACGTTCGTAAATGATTTCATCACCAATGCTTTCCAAACGGTGAAGGAAAACATTGTGAGAAAACCGGCATGTCCTAGGACTAAAACACCGAAGACAAGTGACATCCACCAACTCGCACTGGGCCCGCGTGGTAGATTACAGCCCACTCCCTCTCGAAGCCAGTAGGCTTGTGTCCCAGCAGTGGGAACACTATAGGCTGATTATGAATATCAACCAGTAGGTTGCTAATGCTTGCCTTACCATACCTCATATATAAATAAATATAGAGATTACTCATACACATTTTAATATACATACAATCCTTATACATGCAGCTTCACGTATTAAATGGTGGTGACCGTGACTCGGCTAAGTCACGCCTGCCACGATGTACTGCGAGCGAGGGAGACAAGACAATGGGAAACCATTGTGAGAAGGTGCAAATACTTGATTAGATGAGAACCGGCGTGACCAAGTGGCCTATAAATTGGAAATTGCTGCTCGGACGTTTGACATTCTCACCAGGTCAAGGTACGGTTCAGTCAAGGCTTTTTGAAATGCACTAGAATGTGCAGTAGATAAAATAGTAAGCGAGAAAATGACATGGTAGGGACCTACCTACGTATCTTCTTGGGTTGGGAGGCATAGGCATGATATTGTTGTATAATTTCGGAAACATTGTCCATTTTGGACCAACTGCGAATTGGACCAACTGCGAATTGGACTAAATGCGAATTGGACCAATTGCTAATTGGACCAACTGCGAATTGGACCAACTGCGAATTGGACCAATCGCGCCTAAAGGGGTTTTGGCTCGCCCCTATTACATATGGGCCTTAAACATAAAAAAATGTTGGTGTACTGCAGGTACACCTCTGTCTGCCCTACCATTCGGGGAAACAGGGCTTGTATAATTATGTGTCATGTTATGATTTTGGCTCAAGTTTTAATAGTGCCCCGCGGTTTCACACGCATAAGTGTCGATCCCGTGGGACTATCGGGATAAAAGTATCCTAATGTTAATCCTGGTTATCAACTATCTGTTTGCCAAATTTCATCTAAATCCGTTCAGCTGTTTGTGCGTGAAGAAGTAACAAACATACAAACACGTCTCACAAACTTTCGCCTTTATAACAAATGATAAATGATTTATTTTCTGTAACTAGGTTTGTACAAACACTTTTACACGTCAATCATATTTTTTTAAACTAGATGAGGTCGGCGTTTCCTATCTGACTATTCTGAGAAGAAAGGCCGAAACAAACTCAGAGGTCACAGTCTCTTTCAAAGTCCAGACATAATCTTGGTCAGATCATGTGAAGACCATGTAGATTGGTGTCTGAAATGGTCTTTTGAGGAAAGAACCACACAGATTGAGCGGACCTGTCCAGTCAGTGCAAACATTAGTGTGATGTGAAGTGTGATTAAAGAGTCTAAATATTAATATTATTTTAAGTAAGTAAGTCCAAAGTGGATGATTAATGCTTTAGGCATTACCATCGGTAAAACATCAGTCTTCCTCCTTACCTCTAACGGCCTTAGTAACTCCCAGACCCGTTTGTACTGTCGCAATCTACTAAAGTGGCTTCTTATAAGACCCGTGGGAGACGTGATGGGCTGGTTTATTGTACCAGACACCAAGCAACGGTACAAATATCTAGTACCTACTTGATGAAGTTACTTTATCGCAAGCAACCGTGTACTACATCGTCGGGATTTTGCCTTTATCATTTACTTAGAAGCAGTTTTCGAACCACATATGTATTACTACGCAATTAAATTTATGAATCATGTCTTCAGATATTTTTCTTTCTTGTTCAGTAATACAGCATAGCTTGGGTTTCGAAGAAAGCGGTTCCGTCATATTATAACGGCTGTAAGTCATGCAAATCTGTAATTTTCACCAGTATTTTACATTAAGTGTCAAAAAACGCTCTTTATTTGGACAGCCGTAATTTTATTGTGATCGTTCACCGCTTTCTGAAATCAGCACCCTAACTGCGTCAAATCTGAATCATTTTGAAGGATAGCTAATCCATTGCTTCATAAGTTCGAAAAATGTGTCTGCTTAACAATGTAAATAAGGCTATGAATGATGTTGAAATTGTTGAACTGCCATTTCTACTGATAGTTTGTTACGCAATCCCCCTGCTGCATAATAGACAGTTTTACTAAATCATTTTCATTTGGGTGAAACCTTACACAAGGAGAGTTCATGTTACAAGGTCATGAACTTAATATTTGGTGAGTAATACTTTTACTTTAGCGGTATTTCCAATGGATAGACATTATGAGTATTTATTAGACGATGGGCTGTAGCAATAAGTCACTAGGTACTCAGGATAATACCAGAGGGATTCCTTTAACGACCTCGAGCGAGAGAAAATGGTATTTAAGGGGGAAGCGTCAAGGTAGCCAGTTCAAATTTTCTTACGTTTTTTGCCAATGTCAGGTTGTATGTTGAACAAAATATGATTCGCGACCGTAACAAGTATGTATTTACAGATTTATAATCATTAAAATCATGAAAACAGTCCGCCGAGTTCATATACTTAACCCTATTGAAGCTGTTTTTTTTTTCTGATATTTGTTTTTGTGTGAATATTGTGTGCCTTCTTCTTCTTCTTAGCGTGTCGATAGAAATCTAAATGGACTCGGCCCAGAATTCGGCTACTTGTTTGGCGCCATCACCAGCGTCCATCAGTTCCTATAACGTGCAGCTGACAGGACACGCAGGACACGTTAATCGTATAAATTTATTTTCCTTCTTTCTTTTTCTATTCAATATGGTTATATAAACTTAAATTGAATTTGCAGGCCACCCTGACGCTTCCCCTTTATCAAAATGTTTTACCTAACTTCTAACGTTTTGGCTAGGTAACGGTAGGTTAGTGTACCTAACTAATCGGTTTCCTCTCACGCATCGTAACCCCCTTTTTTTAAGGATGGGAAATCATCAAATGACCCCGCCCGCTCTGGGTGGAACGGAAGGGAGTGTCAGACTCTTACTGACTAAAACCCATCCGTGTTCTTCCTTAGCCCTTTATGTTCTGCGGTAGCGGTAACCCTTTTGGACAATCCCGCTGCCCCGGCAGGCTTCGGCCCTGACGGGCCCCTCCATGGCTCATGGAACTTATCATGTACCTATTAGGGCAGTGCAGTGCTTTACTCTTTGGGGAAACCTAGGCGCTCGTAAACTTTTTACGGCGATTCACTGATCCAATCAATCTTTCGAAAGTAAAGTGTTCGCCATAAAAGTATGATAGATCAGTTACGAGTATTGTAATCAGTTTCCGAGTTTCCAGAGAGCCTGTGGACTAAATTTCACTGGCGTACACGTACTCCGCTGTATCGAATCTAGGCTACCTTTGTTTACTCCTTAGGGACATATAATGTGTATTGTGTAGAAAGTTTAATCGTGCTACTGACTCGTAAAGTTACTCGCTGCTGTAGAAACGAAGGATAGAGGACTAAGTGGTACCTGATACCCATTTTGAGAGTTCGAAAGAGGACCACACGGTCACAGCCTGCTGAAGAGTTTTCACTTGTGAAGCAAGAACGAAAAGTCGTAAAGTATATTATACAATGTGGAGATGATATGAAAAGTTGAAAACACTGGTAAGTTGAACACACTAATGTTAGGAGTATGTTAAAATGATCAAATAAATTCTAATATTGAAATTGAAACAAATTACAAGTGGTGTTCCGACTTTTGCCAATCTTTGACTAGCTATAGATAGTGACTATTGTGACTAAACTATTGGCTTTGTATATTTGGTTGAATTTTTGCACGTAGTCTGGGAACGGCATTACATATGAAGTTTAATTTATTGTGGTTGGTATAGTCCACCTTCTATAAAGAGGTCTGTAGGTGTTTATGCAACCTTGCACAAAACGTTTGTGCATGCATTTCAAACCATGCTGTTATTTGCACATTTAGAGCAGGAAAAGCGTCAACAAAAACAAGTACATAGACAAGTACTTAAATAAGTTTAGAAAATGGAAATCAATACAGTACGCTATGACTAATCCAAGATAGGATAATAAATATTAATCAGGCACAATTAGCAAGTCTATTTTGAGTGAAGGTCAATGTCAACGTTTACGAGCATGGCAGGCTATAAAAAGAACTTACTTTTTACTCTACAGAATTGCCTTTTTTTTCATGGAGATCTCGTTAAAGGCTTTGACATAGTTAGAGCCCAGCTGTCAACAGAATGCGTTCCTGACACGGACACCTGTCAGTGCGACAATGGTAGTAACTAATAGACATAGACATCAAAGTCGCAAACGGATTCATGTATGAAATTGACAGGTGTCAAGAACGCATTCTTTCGTCGACCGCACTGTATTTCAACACAGTTGTATAGTTGATGAACATGATGATGATGATGAAGCTCGTATTGTATTAACAAGTTATCGTAGAGTTAAGAAAGTCACATACATTTACCTACATAAACCCTGCAAACAAAACACTTTTTTGGGCAGCCGCAGTCGTGTAAAAATATGGGTCGTTTAAAAGCACTTTTAGGAATCTAGGTAGGTACATGATAGTTTACCTACCTTATATGATAGCCTAAATGCGAAAAAAATAAACGAATAATTTAAATTTTACTGTTTGTTGTAATGTAAAATAACAGCTTTTTTCTAAATGCTTCTGAAAGTATAAACGGTATTTAAAACAAAAAAAAAACATTTTTAAATTTTTTGTCTTTCTGTTTGTTTCCGCTTCATCTCCGAAACGTTTGTATCCGATTTTGACGGGATTTCACTGCGAGATAGCAGATGTTATAAGAAGTAACCGAGGCTACCTTTATATTAGAAAAAAAAATAGAGGGTTTCCCCGCAAAAAAAAAACCCATGATCCAATTTATTTTCCGACATGCACAGCTAGTAATTAAATAATTAGGGACTACCTATCACTTTTAAAACTGATTCGCCGTGTAAATTCACTAGCTATTCTATCTAAGCGGGGCTTAGAACAGAAACTATTAGACCCATTGTTTGGCGTGGGGTAACTCCGAGGTCATAGTTATTCAGCCTCGAGCGGATTTAATATCGCGAACTTGCGCTGACTCCGAGCAATGTCGGCTAATTCTTTCACTGGCCAATTATGTGAGTTGGCTATACTATATTAGACTTTTTTGTACGCTAATTGATTTTAATTAAGTTCAAGACTATGTTGTAATATCGTAAATTGATTTAGAATTTAATTTAATGGCATAAGGATTGCTTTGCCTTGTTACTATGCATTTTTATGTGTGTATTTTTATGTGTGCCTTGGCCAGAAATGGGTCCAAATTATTTTGAGTCTCGAGTCTAGCTGTTGTGTTGTCCGCAGTTTTATTACAGTCTAGTTGTTGTCCGCGGTTTCACTTGCGTCCTTAGGGATCCTGCTTCATGTACACACGGCTACACATCAAGCTATACATTTCCAGTTTTAGCTGATCTCGCTTTGTATTGGTTTTTCGTACAATCAGAAGTCAGCTTATACTGGTTATGTATAGCTTGATGTGTAGCCGTGTGTACCCGGATAAAAGGGATGGTCTGTGTGCCAAATGTCATCCAAATCCGTTCTTCCACAATCCACATATAGGTACTCGTACGTGGTTGCGTCACACAACTTCACAAACTCTTACAAAAGTTTTTTTTAAGTTCCGGTGAATGCTGCTGTGCTGGGAGTGGGGACTAAGGTCAGGGTATGACTGAACGCTGATGACATCATGCATCGGTCATCGAACGGAGGTGGTGATTTCATCATTCTCGCTTTCCGAAAATATTTTTTTTTGTGTTACACGGACTAGGCTATGGTAAAGAGTGGACCACATTAGCTGGCTCTGGAATAGGTCGACTGTCGTTAATATTCCATTGGCATTGGCATTGAATTTCAGTAAGCACGTAAAACATTAGGTAAGTATACTCTGCATACCTACCTACTCATTTCCTTCGTCCACTACCTTTTATAAAGCAAAGGGGGCCGTTGCGTCTGTCTGTCAGTGGGTGTGAACACGATAAACTCAAAACTACCGAACGGATTTCCAAACTTTTATAAAGAAGGTTTAGGTGTATATATGTCGCAGCCAACTGGTTAAATTAGCCGTTCAGTTAACTGCCTGGCCTTTAGAAGTAGTGTTCGCCTCGCTTCCTCCCTCGGCTCGAACGCGGTTGATCACAGTTCTAACCTAACCTAACCCACTTGGTCGGGGTGCAATGCCTTAATTACTGCAACCAATTCGGCTCGCGCGTGATTGGTTGCAGACTTCCAACCTAAACTGTAATTGAATATAATTCAGGCCGTTAGTTGAACGGCCGCCGTTTAGTTGAAAGGCTAGGCAGTTAACTGAACGGCTAATTTAACCAGTTGGCTGCGACATATATATATTTCAATAAGGTTTTGTGTAAACTGAATTAAATATGACGGTAATTGTTGAAGATGTCGGTAAAAATGATGCCGACTTCCCGAGCTTTACCGTGAGGCGCTTAAACATTGGATGAAATTCGGCACACAGATAGTTTAAAACTTCTCTAATCTCGGCGATGCGTTTCTGTGGGACATTTTTTGACAACCACGTGGGCGAAGCCCTGGGCAAATGCTAGTAGATCAGACTGAAAGTATTACCTATTTTTATCAGATACGACATAGGTAGGTACAGAGTTCACATAAAAACTTTGCAAAAGTACTCAGGTTAAAGAAAAGTTGCGTCATAAAATGCTGGATATTTTATAGCCTACTAGCTTCCGCCCGCGGCTTCGCCCGCGAGGTATGTCGATAAAAACTACCCTATGTCCTTCCCCAGGATGCAATCTACATCTCTGCCAAATTTTATCGAAATCCGATCAGTGGTTTAGGCGTGAAAAGGTAACATACAGACAGACAGACAGACATACAGAGTTACTTTCGAATTTATAATATTATAGTATGGCTGCAAAGACACCGAGTACCTTTGCAGGGGACATAGACATGTAACATTACAATTACAATAACATTATTTATGTATACGAAATATGAGTCATTTCACGTCAGTGATATTCACGGAGTAAATACTAACTCCGTGGTGATATTTATGTTGTTTTTGCCGATAAGGTGGGAATCTCTCATTTCTGAGTGCAGTTACTGTGCTTCTGTTTGTCCACCTGAGAACATCCGGTGGACCTCAAAATGATGGTCAACCCGTTAGTTATAGGACATTATAGCTTGCATGGTGGTGTAGTATTTATTTAGAGCCTTCTGGGAATTTCAGTGTACAATTAGAGACACAGGCCCCCGGGAGTCTCGCAACAAATTGATTGTGTCTCATTAGTCGACGACGCTTAAGTTATTAAGACTGATAATAATGTTCTCGCTCTTTAATAGAAATCTTTGCAAATATTTCTCTAATAGCAAACTTGGAGCCAAGAATAGAATTTGACGTCTTAAATGGAACAGGAAGCCTTTGTGTACCTATAACTGTTCCATTTCTCTCCAGACACGTTAATCAAGGCAGTTAGAAACCTGTCAATATGCCAATCATGGGCCATCGTGTATAGAAGCCACAAACCCAGTAATTGTGTATTTATGCACAATCGCTTTCACAGATTGTCCGCGCGACCTTGTCGGCGCATTTCTTGTTCAATGCGGGTGTTCATTGCAAACAATGGATTTTGCAATAAAACTACCTAGGTAGGTACCTACATTGATTAAGCTGTAGGTACTTAACAGTTTCACGCTAAATTTAGATCTTCAATATTAGATAGAAAATATAACACCACGCCTGTAGGTATATTCCCCGAGGGTACCAAAAAGTGTGAGGCGCTTAGTAATAACCCTTAGTCACACACACGTTATGTCTTATTCTTATGTAAAAGAGGACGAACCAGGCCTATAGCTTGGCACAAACCCAGAGTCCAGTTTGCTACTGAGAAATTCCGTTGAAATTCCGTCCGAAATGTTTGATAAACCCAATACGTGATACTTAGCACGACCGGGAGATTATACTAGGAACCCATGCTAAGCAGAGAAGAACAGTAGGCTAAGGAGTACAATGAGGGTCTTATCACGGATAGGTATATCTGACGATAAAATAAATTGTCAAAAGCTAAATAATGCACGAAAATTGCTACGCGTCAATTTAATAAAGACAATAAATTGATTTGTTAGACTAAAACCGTGTTAAATTTGATGGATTACGATGTTTTCGCTTTTGAAATGAATTGGCATATTTATACGAGCCGTGTGGGTCAATGGACTGGCTATTGAAGTTACCGAAATACGAATTTAGCGTAGAGAATTGATCCGGAACTCAGTAATGGGCGATGGGTCAATAGCCAGACTGGACAGATTATATAGGCTAAGCTGAAAGTTAGGTTAAAAGGGTTGGAAAAAATAAGTCCTGTCGCAACTTTTTCACTTTTCAGCATTGTATTTTTCGGAGGGAGGATACCTTCCAGTGACTACGTGAGGGACTACCATTGTAATTCGGCAGCATTGTATTCATCGGAGGTACCACGGGTAAAAAAAAATACCTGTGGTACGTTTCAGGGACTACGGGAGGGGACCACGGGTCACACACGTTTCCTATAGCATTGATTTTTTGTAGACTCACACTGTTTTGCTGTTGTGACGCATTTAATATCACAGCCAGTCTGATATCCTTTCTCGAGTCCTATCCTCTCCGACCCCTTGCTGGGTGGACGCCAAAAAGATTATTTGGAGGAAATATTTAGGTACCTATCTATAATTAATCGTTTTTATTTCTTTTGTGGTTTAAATTCCTTTTCTCTAACACTCGAAAATACTATTCTGCAATGGCATGTTCTGGTTTAAAGTCCTTTTCTTTTTAACAAAACTTTTCTCTCGAAAATACTATTGTACAGTCCATATAAATTTTTGCCATCAAACGCGCCACCCGTGACGAAAAAGCGAAGCGCTCCTTTTCGGAACGAAAAAAATATATTTATGAACTTCTAAAAAAAAAAAAAAAATTGCTCATAGAGTTGTAGTTGTGTTGTTTGTAGTTGATTATTGTTACCTACTTTTAAATAGACCTTGACCCAAAAATAGGCCGTATCTTTTAAAGCCTAGCTCAGGAACTCTAAAATTGTATTAAATGAAACTCACATGACTTCAATCTGTACCACTGATATCTGATGCTATAATACACTGTGTCAGCCACATTTCTCGCTGCTTTTGACATTTTGATCACACAACACTGCTATGTATCTATTGATTTTATAATTTATTTCAGCAATTATTTACTAATAAATAAGTCATTTTCTTCCGCGATTTACAACTGAATCATGTTGGGAATGAAATACAGACTCTGATAATGAATCCAGTGGTTAGAAACCTTTAAATGCATTTTGGCTTATCTAAGCTATTTTTATTTAAAACTAGCTGCGCCCCGCGGTTTCACCCGTATAAGTAGGTATCGATCCCGTGGGAATATCGGGATAAAAAATATATGTTAATCCAGGGTGTCAGCTACCTCCATACAAAATTTTATCAAAATTGGTCCAGCCGTTTGAGTGTGAAGAAGTAACAAACATATAAACACACACACTCACAAACTTTCGCCTTTATAAAATAAGTGTGATTATGCTTTAGATAGAACCTCCTGGCTTAATTAATATTCAAAATTACTTTTTAAAATTGAAAACTGATCAAATAATAATCACAGTTGGTCAATAGATTGTTTTAAAATTCATAGTATAATAAACTATTAATTTTCTCAGCCAACAGAACAGCACACTCTCAAACAACCAAGAGTTGATTACCACTGGCTGATAAAAAGCTGTCAATAATGATAACATAGATAAAATATTATGTATCTATTGTGTGGAACACCTCATGTATTTGATAGTTTTGATTATAAGCACTACACTGTGTCTCAGTAACTACAAAAGTGCAATGATTTTAGATACAGTAAATAATTAAACATTTGTTTTTTTCTGCCCAAGATACAGGCTTGCCTACTTTGGGGACAATGTAAACCCTTTATAATCTTTTCAGCAATAAATTTGTTTCTTTATTTTAGACTGAAAATAAATTCACATTCTTCAAACAAATAACAGACAAAATTAAACCCACTTAAAAATGTGCACTAAATCTGCAATTACTAAAATAAAAACACCTACTTACTTTGTTTGTGATTACTTAGAGATAGTCTACCCAAGAAATAGTTCAAATCTTTTGCAAAAGAACTATTAAGATTCCATGTGGAACTTATCAATTTCAGCTCCAGTTAGATTTAAACACACAAATCAAATATTCTTGTTAGCATATAAATGCAGTATTAGATTGTTAGTACTAGCCTGTTATCATAGAAGCAGTGAATGGATCGTTCACTGCATAGAAGTAAATGTTTATTTTATTGATAGAGGTACAAATAGGATCACTCCAGTTTAGCCAATCATTAACATTGCAACTGGATGAAACTGGATAGATAATCTAGATAACCTTGCCTGGGGACATCATGCACCAAACAGGACAGCCTACATAATAATATATTTACAAAGAAGCTTCTTTCTTTCAAACATTATAATTACGATGCGCGGTTTTTTTCTGGTAGGTATAATTTGGAAAATCACGTAAATACGAGCAGGTAGGTATCTCTTGATCGAGATATTTATATAACAATAGATACTGTTGATAAAAAAAAAATCGCCATGCAAAACAAGCAACTACCTACTTCTTACATAATAAAGTGCAAGTGTTTAGAAAATTAACAGAAGACAAAAGCTTTGAAATCTACGTATTTGGGGCAAGCAAAGCATCTTACTGTTTGTTTTATGCATATGTTAATGTTTATACAGTTATATGAGTCATTATAATGCGTCATATATCAGATTTGGCATCAGTATAACAGTTAATCGATCTCACTGGACCGCATATGAATGGATATATAACAGTTATTGCTCAAAACAAGGTGAAATAAATTAAAACAAAATGTTAGATGAATTACAAAATGTATTGTTAATTAAACAAAAGCGTACACATAATCTTGCGGCTACTGTGCATATAAAAATCATAGCTTCTCGTTTACTTGTGACGTTCGAGCCGTAATTGTTGATGCTGGTGTTTGCGAAATCATCACTGAACCTTTTATAACCGTCGGACGGCAAAGACGGGCTCCTCAAAGAAGCCATTTTTCAACACTGAAATTTTTGACATTTACTTAATTTGACATTCAATTATCGACGCGTTCACGCTCTGATCGCGCTCATTTAATTATTTACCAACCAAAAGCTATACTTTTTCATGCATTCCACCAACTTGTAAATATCAAATCAAATGTATGTCATGTAGGTACTGTAAAATAATAAGCGTAAATCTAACAAACCAGAAAAAAATTTAAGATTCCAAGCCCAAAAATCTGGGAATGCCTAAACTAGCAACTCGATCCTAACGATTGTTTTTTAGGGTTCCGTACCAAAATGGTAAAAAGGAACCCTTATTATTTTAATTGTTTGGTTCCTTTCTTTTATCCCCCCCTCCCTGAAACAGCAAACGAACAAAAACTTAGAGCAACACAGTCGACAAACTTGACAATCGTGTGAGGCCAAAAGTTCGGTAGTCAATCCGTATATTAAAATGTACTCTGTGGTTGGTTTACTCTACAATCGCCATAGACAAAATCTTCTGTGACAATTTCTTTTTTTCTTGATCCCGGTTGGAATGTGAGTTGATGTTGTTTTCGATGAAAATAAATCCAAAGGAATAGATTTATATTTAACTAATTTTCTCCATTCCATGTAAGAATTAAGAAATGTATCCTGCAAACAAGTGATTGTGTGTTATATTTTTGATTTATCCGAACTCAACATCTTTGAAATTCGTTTCGAAAGCTTTGACGTTCGCTAAGTGATTGTGATAAAACAGTGAACGGATAGGTATTCGTGTGTAGTTGATACAGTTCCGCAGTGTAAAAACTTATGAATCGTGTCCTAAATCACTTGTTTGTATGGGGAAGTGCTGAAACATTTATAACCTCAAAGTTTGAAGTCAGGTGGTGAGTTTGTTGTTAAAGGTTGTTTCTGTTTGTGCAGATTCTAAATGGCTCCACCACAGCCTAAGGCGGCGGCCAAGCCCGCTGCGGCCCCCGCGGGTGGCGTATCCAAGGCCAAAGTTGGCAAACCAAGGAATTACGACCTGGGAAATGGAGTAGTTCGCTTCTCCAAGTCAAAGATGTTCCACAAGAAGGTGAGCTAGTTTCCTTGTTAGATCATTGGCCTAAACTAGTAGATAACAAAATACAGGCATTTGCTGACAGTAAATAACATGCAGTGACAACAGTGACCTGCAGAGTGTGAACTGCCCATGCATGTGTGACATTGTCTCACAACCTGGTGCATGGCCATCTACTACCTATCTTCATGATGGAGTCATCTTATAAAATAAAATGGGAACAAGTTGTCTACCTTGCACTAAGCTTTTGCGCAATGTTTTGATATGTGGATAATGTGGTAAAATGCACCCTCAATAATGAGAGCAGTATTTTTTATCTGAGATATTAATATCAGTAGATATTAGCATGATTAAAACAAATTTTACCTTGTTCAGTTGAGAACATTACATTTCAAACTCAATAAATATTAAAGTACTTTAATAATAATTTTCTATTTGAATATAACTTAAACCTCTTTACCTCCATTTCCAGGCTAAGTACAGGTTTGTGGGCAAAAAAAACCCCAAGCCAGAAAAGCCCAAGAAGCCCTCTGTTGCTGTCAAGCAGATCGGTGGTGAGAAGAACGGAGGAACCCGTACTGTTCTGCTGCGCCGCAGAAAGTCCTTCTACCCCACTCAGGACAAGTAAGTGTGCTCTTTTCAAAATAGAGAGTTCCTATTTGTTTTCTATTTACTTAATCAGAGCGACATAAAACCAATTACACTGATAAATTATTATACTAATGAAAAGTGTGACAACATGAAGTATGCATTATGAATAGCAATTACTAAAACTAGCATTTCTTTTCTATCTACCCCACTTACTTGCATAAAGTCCAAAATTTTGAACCAATTATCTCAGTCTATCAGGAGATCTAATATTCAAATAATTGTTCTTTTTCCAACTGGCAATACAATTCAACAAAAAAAATGGCTAAGGGCCCTTGTTATTTGGAAAGGATAAGGATTTGTTCTTGGAAAAGATAAATGGTATGTGGTCAATGATGAAGTATATTGATTGACAAGTATGCAGTATAAATCATCATCCGCCTAGCCTTTTCCCAACTATGTTAGAGTTGGCTTCCAGTCTAACCGGATGCAGCTGAATACCAATATTTTACATGGAGCGACTGCCTATCTGACCTCCACAACCCAGTTCCTGGGTAATACGATACCTCTTGATGATGACTTTCGGGCTTCTTACTACCGCTGCGGCTGATATTATTTACCTGGCAACAGTTATAAATATAATTATGTAATATATTAATACTTGCAAAGCATCATGTGGATTGTCCCAAATATAATATGTTTCACTGGTATAGTATTCATGGCTTTTTGTGCTGGAAAGAATGTAAATTGCTTAATTATGCTGTAACAGCTACAGCTTAAAAATATTTACAACCAAAATAATCTGCTGGTAAACAAAAATAAGCCAGCATTTAATTTTTTATTACAACACAATTGATAAAGATGCTTCTCATTTAGCAGTGGATATTTACTTCTCCAATTTTGTATTAGTGAACTATCTAAATAAAAAACAAAAAGTATTATAAGTTATTGTAACTTAGAAAAAAGACTAGAGAAAGAATGCTTCCAATTCCAATTTTATAGTAATGGCTTCATTGTTTTATCGATGATTCTGCCATGTCAAGGTTGAAGAAAACAAAGTGTATTTGCTGAGATTGACCAGTTATACTGCCTTAAGTATGGTTTACAACTGGACCTGTTTATTCTCTTTGAATAGCCTGTAAGCACAGAAAGAATACTTATTGTGATTGCGAGATAAAGGTCTTTGGATAACCACCCATTCATTCTGCATTTATACTAATCATCCATTTCCTTTCTCCAGGATCCTCACTCGTCCCCACCACAAGACGTTCAGCAAGCACATCCGCAGGACGAGGCCAACCCTCACCCCTGGTACAGTGTGCATCTTGCTCGCTGGTCGCCACTCCGGCAAGCGTGTTGTGCTTGTAGGTGTACTGCCCAGCGGACTGCTGCTGGTCACTGGACCCTTCTCGGTAAGCACTTATGATGGAACAACAAATCTGCATTTAAATATTTAAATAGTGATATTGTTTGATGTTGTGAAATGCGAGCCTTTCCCAATGAAAGGCATTCATTGGGAAATTGCACTGTCTCCTGTTGCTTGGTTCTCAAGGAAATCCTAGGAAGGCTAGGAATTGCTGTTTTAGAATTATTATTTATTTTGGTATTAAACTTAACACGTTGACTGCCAGACAACAGACACAATAGAAAATCTATTGTTTGCGGACGCCGTGTGGCAGTCAATGTGTTAAATAAACATCACAAAGGCTCTTTGTGAGCTTAAACACAGCTAAGCAATAAATTGGGATTGAACCAAGTTGCTGACCAACTAGATTGGGCTAACTACTAAAATCATTGTTCATTTGCCTCTCAGATAATACAGGAACTTTGTGTCTTCAGTAAGCACTGTGAAATCTTCAGAAATATTGAAGTTTAAAAACTTAAGTTTAAGATTATAAAATACCTTGTAACTGCTTCACCATAATCATAAAGTAGCCTTAAACTAATCGTAACCCTTCTTCTTCCAGTTCAACTCGTGCCCCCTGAGGCGCATTCCCCAGCGCTACGTCATCGGCACGTCCACCAAGATAGATCTCGGCGACTTCAAGCTGCCCGAGCACCTGAACGACGAGTACTTCAAGAAGAACAAGAAGAGCACCAAGCGCAGCGTCAAGCGCAAGCAGGGCGAGGACATCTTTGCCTCCAAGAAAGAGGTTTGTTTTAGTTCTATATTATAACTAGCAACCTACCCCTGCTTCACACTATGTCATAACAACAACATTTCTTTAATACATCTAAGTTGACTAATAATGCACATGAAACTTCTGGAATAAATTGTAAACAATTGTGAAAACAGCATCAAAATCCATTGCATGGTTCAGTTTAGAACTAAATGGACAAACAGACACACAAAAAGTTGCTTTGTTTTAATACTATTTAGAGATGTGCCTGTCTAGGTATAGGTAACCAACAGTTATGATAAATCAAAATCGTTTACTCAAATTATGCAGAGAACCTGCAAATTTTGAGAAATGATTTGCAGTTTGTGCATGTGAGATCCAGGCTCTGTTTCCAAAGTTAATGAAGTGATTGCTGCTAAGAGTGTTGCAAACCAAAATGTTATAATTTCTGAGTATGACAATAATAATTATTATGTTATGATTTTGGTTAAAAAGAACCTTAATCATTTGTATTTTCATGCTAAGTAAGCAGGTAAATAACTACTTTCTAGTCATATTACGATGTTTATATCCATCTAAAAACCATAAAATTTAATTGACAATGCCATAAAGCCGAGAAATGACTCGCAACATACAAATCAATATTAAAAATAAGTTGTTTTTCTCTTTTTCCAGAAATACGTTCCATCAGAGCAGCGCAAGACAGACCAGAAGTCAGTCGACGAGGCTGTGGTCAAGGCGATAGGTAAGCGCGCCGACAAGAAGGTGCTGCGAGGCTACCTCAAGTCGTCGTTCGGCCTCCGCTCCAGCCAGTTCCCCCACAGGATGCAATTTTAGTTTGTAAGACACAATAAACATCTGTGACTAATACTTGACTTTTATTTATTATTTTATTTTCCTTAAACATTGAAATGAAGGGAAGTGATTAGGAGCACGGTTAGGTAGCACTTGTAAACAATTTCATGTGCTTTACACACACACACACTTCATTCGCTATGGCACAAACACTCCAAGCAGAGAAATAAAATTGTAGTCTGCGCTCGAAACATTTGCTAAAAATGTAAAGAAATTTGAGTTTATGGAAAAATAACTTGAAATCTACACCATAAAGTTCAGTTTACATACAATAACTTTTTCAATAATGCTAGTCACTGAAATCAACTCAATATTTGTTTTAACTTGTAATAATATTAATTTGAAACAAGTTTGAATAGACTTTACACGTTAAAAGCATCCAGAGTACAGCAAATTGAAACAAAAAAACAATCCACGGCACCAGTTCACGAACACTGCAGCCATGGAGCACAGTAGCCTGGGGTTTCGAATTTCGGAACAATATTCTGCGCACTAAAACCAAAATCACGAATTTCACCTGGAAAGTTGGTAATTTTAAGTGGAGTAGGGCCGGACGGTCTGCCGCATATCAGATGAGCTGTTAGCTAAAAGGGTCCAATTAAATATAGGTGACATCGCGTCAGTCCAAGACGAAGATAGAAGGACGAATTTGATCCCTACCCAAAGGACTGCAATGACCCCCAATGTCAGAGGACAGACCGTGTCGAAAAGCGAAATCATCAAAGATTTATTTTTTATGATTAAATATTTCGACAGCATAATCGGCCAGTAATTGTTCCCACTGTTGGGACACGCCTCTCTGTGAGAGGGAGGGGGCCCCATAATCCACCACGCGGACCCATTGCGGGTTGGTGGGGATGTCACGTTTCAAATTTTTTGGTTGTAGGACATGCCAGTTTTCGTAAGGACACTGGCATGTCGGGGTAGATGCCACTGGGCCACAATTGTTCCGACACATGCTATTCGAGAAATAAAACAATGTTTGTCGATGCAAATGTTTATTAGATTTTTATTTGTACTTGTTGGCGGGCTGGTGAGGCCGCGGGCGCGCAGACACAGCGTTGCGTGATCGCTGGCCGTGACGCTCGCGCCATTCCGACTCTAGACGGGCGTATACGCCACCTAGGAACAAGAATAAAAATGTATGCAGTATGTATCACATTAATATCCCATAAAAATGAAATGTTCTAAACCGTGTATTGAATGCTGTTAGTATGCCTAAGATCAAGACTCAGAACGCCTTTGCTAAGTTGGCGTATCATACGAATATGAACATTAAACGGATAAGTTTTATATTCGCATGAAACGCCTGTTCACACGCTCGCCTATTAAAAAAAAATGTGAAAATTAAATACAATTTATGGGTATGATCCCTATATTCGTAGGACCCGCTTGCTTTACTTACCGAAGTAAAGTAAATGCACTTTGAGAATCTCGTCCTTACCGATGCGATGGTGCCTATTTGTTAAAACGTTTTTGTTTCACTAGCACATTGCATTGTGAACCTAAGAGCGGTGCTATAAAAGTCACTTTTCGAGCAAGTGTGTTGAAAACATGTTTCAATTGCAGACGAAACAAGGTATCCTGACCTGGCTGCAACTTGGACTTGGTGTGCTGATGCAAGGCGGCAGTCTTGGCGAGGGCAGACCGCATCTGTCGGGCGGCGCGCTCCTCGTACCGTCGCTGTCCGTCCTGATTGCTACGTGCCGATAGGCATGAGATCCATTGACGACCCAACACGCGGGTTCTCCTGGGGAAAAAAAAAGGTGAAAGTTAAACGTTAAAAGTTAAAACTAACAAACGAATCCTTTTTATCAAATGTTTCAAGGTCTAGTCGCAAGTGTCGCAACTTCATCTCAGCGTTGCCCCTGATTCGCATTATCAAAAACTTCTCAACAAAAATGTGAACCACGAATTTCGTATTAGTTTTGACAAATACGAGACAGATTGGAATGCAAACGTTCTTAGAAATACGGGAATTGCCCCTCTTGTTTTATTTACGGAATAAGAATAAAATAAATATTTTAATTCAGATATCAAGGATCCATAGGCAGGTAGGTACAAAGGCCAGCACATCAAGCTACCCCAATCTGTAAAATTTTCCCAATTGAATATGAACCTTATTCCTTTGCAATAAAGTTGAAAATCTATCAAAGAATTTTGACAGATTGGGGTAACTTGATGTGCTGGCCTCTGTACATTATTATAACAATTTTACATAAACGAAAATATTTTTTTTAATGTAGATTAAAATGAAAAATAAGAATCAAAATTACTGGGCTTTAGTAAGACATCGCATTCGGTCGCAAGAAAATATAAAAAATATGATTATACTAAGAGCACGAGGCAGAGGTTGCGGTTTATATTCCGAAGGCGCAAAGGACTGGTTCAACCCATAAGGGGCAGAATTTTTGACGCTATCTATCTACATATACCTACTCACTTGGTGGCGGGGTTAGTGTTGTGTGAATGCGAGTGTTTCCTGACGGCGCGGTGCGTCGTGCGTCTGGGTGCGCACTCCTCGTCGCTGGGCGCGCTCGCCGAGCTCTGCTCACTATCGTCGGACGAGCTCGACTGCTCTCCGCCCGACTCGCCCGCTGAGTCGCCGCCTCCCGGGGCGCCTTTCTTTGTATACCAGCAGTATTTGTCATTTACGTTTCCTTAAGGCCGTAAACAGTGCGATTTGACGATCGGTAGCAGACATCCCAAGTTTTTGAAAAAAAAAATGCACGATTTCTTTCAATAGAGCTAGAGAAAGCAGAGCTCTATCACAGCGTCAAAGGTTTTAGCAGTTGCATGGAGTTAAATACCTACCTATCGATTTAAGATGCCTGCTACTCCGTCAACACCATCCACTGCGACGGGTCATACGATCGCACTGCTTACGGCCTAAGAACCTGGGGCCTGTTTTACTACTTGCTGCAATATTGTCGAATAGATATGTCAGAGAGATATGCAGATTCCATTACCTCTAGGTATGGGAAAAAGCTTGTTTGGTATAAAGCTTTAAAATCAAGTAATGGAGTTATTCTGAATATTAAAGCAAATTGTGAAATTGGCTTTGGCTTATTATATAGGTAACCCACAACTATTTTTAAATACTGTCTTAAATAAATGAGATACTTACTTAATAATATTTCTACTTTGCGTTTTTGGGTAGGTACCTATTGCAATCATGCCATTAGGTATAACGTAGGTAAAGAAAAAAAAAATACACCATTTGGGTGGCTTTATCGAAATAATTCTCTAATTAGTTATAGCAAATACTAATATTCTTCTCTTCTACAGAAACATTCTTCAGAGGAACTCTAATAACCAATTTGATTAAAAAAATGTTTTTTAACTACTTACTCGTAGGTACTTACTTTAGTATGTTAGAATTAAAAAGTAGCTAACTACTTAGAGTAGAGATAGACTACTATAATATATAAATAAGTAAGTCAGTAGGTACGCGAAGAATTTTTGAGTAAGGTACTCGTAGGTGTGTAGATACGTAAATATGTATTTGTTAAGCAAGGCGTACCTAAATCTTAAAGTAGGTAAGTACTTAGAAGAATAGCACGCTCGTAAGTAGTTACTTAGGTATCTATTGCTTTTCTAAAATATTCAACAACCTAGGTATCAGTTGCATATATATTCTACAGCTCGGCCGTCAAGAGAATGCGTTGTCAGTTTCAATAGACAAATCTATAGGTACGTGTTTTGCGAATTTCGTCTTTATTAGCAACTCGAGTTGTCGCAGAACTGACAGTGACAAGCGTCAGAAACGCTTTCTCTCGACTGCTGGATTGTAAATATTTCAACTACCTTTTTTAAATTAAAACTTTTATCTACCATGCCTCGTATACACTATAACTACTGCTACAAACTGTTCTACATATTATGACACTATTAGTACCTACTCATTACCACCACAAAAGTAGGTAGGTACTAGGTACCTAGCAGAACCTTCAGTACCAGAAGGTCTCGTGGCTGCCCGGTCATATTGGTCTGTTAAGGCTTACCTTGGTCTTATGGGGCTCTTCCTTGGACTCTTTCACGGAGAGGGGTTTCGGGGTCTTGACATCTTTCTCCGGGGCGACCACGGTGCCGACGGCGCAGCAGTTCGCGGCGGGGGACTGCGGAGACACATGGTTTGTGCCCAGTGCGGGCGAACCAGGTCTCACGTTGGCTGTGTATGCGTCGTTTTGGAATGTATTTCTGTTACTATTCCCCCCGTCTCGTACTTCCCCAACAAGTGTGTCGATTAATGTTGGCTTTACAAAGTTTTCTGTGTACCATCAATAAATGAGGCAAAAATGACTTGGTTAATATTGTACTGAGGTAAGTAAATTACTAAAGTATTGTGTTTGAACTTATGATATAGGTAAAGTTACCGATGTAATAAACAATGTCTAATCGCTGACCACATCTTTGCAGACCTTCAAACAAAAATTACAAACCAAAATGTCGATGCTACTATACAGACATATTATTTGATTCTTTGGCTCTTTTCAGTGAATGAGGAAATCATTTAACGTTCGTAAAATCAAAGTTGGCGGTCCCAGATTGCGCACTGCCAGAAATAACCAGTATTTTTTTGAATACTGGTTTTGTGAGCCAAAGAATATACAATTACGGAATTTTGTGTATTTACATTAATTACTGTTCAGAACTATTTTGTCTGTTGCCAATTGCACGATCCCTATAATTTTGCAAGCGTGTCCCCATGGCCGCTAGCCCGCTACATGTACCTATTGCCAATTGTTTCAGCGTATTTACAGCCGTTTTTTCCCATTAGTTCTTGTGGTGCGGTGACGTGCATCATGAAAAAAAAATATCCCCTCTAAAAACTGTGTTGAATGTATGTTAAAAAGCAGGTAAGAAGAAAATAACATAGCTTTGTTAAGCGCTGGCGGGAAAACAATTACTCTTTTAGTCCGATTTTATTTATCTTTTGGATGGTTCAACCAGGTTAAGCATCGGAACTGTTCCCCTTAAAATACTTAGGTATGAAGCAATGCCGTTGCATCGTCGTTCGCAAACGCCTTACAACATAGTCCCACACGTCACCACACCACCCCCGATTTCTACTCATCAACAATGTGCAAATCTCACGATTAAACTTCTGGTTGCTGGTGTACAACTTCCCGAGCAGGCCGAGTGGGGGACGAGGAGGCACCAGCATGATGCCCTCCCACCAGAACACCTCCTTACACTGTAGCCGTCCGTTACTGTCCTCGCCTGGTTCTAGGGTGAAACTTAGAAGCTGGCCTTATGTACAATTCCGAGGAAATTAGTCACTGTTTTATGATATAAGTAAAGTAGACTTATTGATGGACAAGATCTGCTTTGGTAAAGAAACGTACAACAAGGAAGTTTCAACTCCTAGGTGCAAAGTGGATTTATAACTATACAACCGGCAAGAGTTAACTTGGGACTTCGCTCGGATGATGTAAGCGCGCGCTGAGGCGTCGATGGCGAGGGCGGTAACAGCGGGGGTCGGGAGGGGCCGCTCGGGTCTCAACTTAACTCTTGCGGGTTGTAACCTCTTTGTTTTCCCTATTACAGTCTCTGTAAATACTTAGAACGATTTTGGTGCTATTTACACAATTAGAATGATTTTGGTGCTACCTATTTACAATCAGTGTTACCTATCCACTAAAATCATCTACAATTAGTGTTAGTGTTATTGTTATGGCCATCCACTAGAAGTCAAAACATAGACAATTCGTCAATACGCATGAGAAGGTATTACCACAGCAGTCAGTGTTCCATCATCCACATAACTTGATTATAATTTATAGTTTTCTACGGATCGAAATTGGCTTCATAGAGTTAATGAAGACTTAGGGTACTTACATGCCGAAGATACCTCGCGATCGTGATTTAGCTCGCTACCTCGATGTAACACGCACGCACATGCCAGGTATAAAGGTAAACCACCAAGCAGCCGGCGTGTCTATTAGCATGCATTTGTTTTATATGGAGTTGAAATCGAGGTAGTGAGAGGTATCGCAGTGAGGCATCTTCGGCATGTACCCCTTGGATTAAAAGTTCGTCTTACATCAACTACAAAAATATGAGACCCGACTAACCCGGGGAAATCAAAACACTACAAGATACTGTACATCGTGCCTACCTCTGCCCACAAGCCTGGTGAGTCTCTCTGGGAACATGAGCTGAGGCGGTCTCATGGAGATGATGTCCCGGAACTTGTTGTAAAGCTCCATGACTGAGGAGTCCATCGTCAGGCGCTCATCCGGCACGTGCTCACGGAACTGACAACCCTGGTTGTGTATCAAGAAGTTTGGATAAGGGCTATAGCAAAAGCTGATGGTCTTTTGTCCCTAATGGACCTTTTTAAGTTTTGGACAGACAAGTTACGTTCAGTGCATGTACAGATGCCAGCACATCAACCTACTACAATCTGTCACATTTCTTTAATAGATTTTCAACTTTATCGCTAAAGCATAAGGTTCAAAGTTGATTGGGAAAATTTGACAGTTTCGGGTAGCTTGATGTGCTGGCGTCTGTACATTTAGAGACAAAAGTCGATTAAACACTTCAGTTTTTTCAAACCTTAATCAGCAAACCTTATTATCGCAGTCTACTGTCGGACATAGGCCTCAAACAAACCTCAACCTTAGTGATTGAGCTAAATATTTTATTAAAATCGGAACAGGAAGTAAATTTACAATTTAACATTAACTCTTAGCTTATTTGAAATGCGGTAATACAATCGGCCTAGCCATCTAGCCTTTTCTTTTTCCCTACTATCGGCTGGGGTCGGTTTTCAGTATAATCGGATGCAGCTGAATGCGGAAATACAATGTATCGAATAATTTTGTGTCAATTTAGATGATGTGTAAAAGTAGAAGGTGTAGTCGACCGTCACTCGCTGACTGTACCTACCACAGAACATAATACTCAGAGGAGGTACCTACGTACTAGTGCTCGCTCACTACGTTCTGTGTCCGTTTGGAACCTTTTACGACATGAGCAATTTTTCTGCCGACAAGCAAACCGTGACTATGGAATTTTCCCGTAGAGCTGCTTCCCGTTTTCTTTTGGCAGACTATACGTTTTATCGGATCTCTTGAGAATTTAACCTCCATTTACTTACATAATAATTTCGGCAGTACTAAACCTTCGCGAATTTATTGGTTGAAAAGACATTACAGCAGTTCCAACTCACTGTGTTTCTGGTGAGGGTCTCGAAGCGATACGCCCTCTCGCCGCAACAGGGGTACCGTCCAGCCGGTAGCGAGGGCCGCCCCTCCAGCGCGAACATGTGAGCCGGCTGCTCGTGATGGGAACACCACTCCATCTGGACGATCGTCGGAGTTATTGTCATGCAGTTAGAATGAAAGCAAAACTATATTGATAAATGATTTTATTTTTGTAAGTAGGTTTGTACAAACACTTTTACACGTCAATCATATTTTTTATAAAACTAGATGAGGTCGGCGTTTCCTATCTGACTATTGATGATTTTAATGACACATCATCATCATCATCTGCCTAGCCTTTTTCCAAGTATGTTGGGGTCGGCTTCCCGTCTAACCGGATGCAGCTGAATGCCTTATTGAATGATTTTAATGACAAATAAATATTTGCTGAAAATATGTTCCTTATTTTTTATTAAATTATGTGTTATTTTAGTCTCATGCTAGGAAAATTAAATTTTCCTTGCCTAAAGGCAAGTCAAGTTGTGCGATTGGTTGTTTGATAATTAAGTCAACCTACAATCACAGCAATTTACGCGCTTGACCTTTTTTTTTTAACAATTTATTTTCTGTGTTGATTTTCATTTCAGGAACAGAAGCCTGATGTAGTTTAACATGGTATAAAACAAATCTTGATTGGAGTACTTTAAAACGACTTACCTGATAAGCCGGGAAGTAGCTGTCGCAGAGTTGACAGCGCAAGAAGTGGCAGTCTGCCCATAGGCGCCAGTACACGCGGCGCCATGAGTGCAGCTCCCCATACAACCAGGTTATGTACTCGTTCAGACTCCACGATTGGTCCCTAAGGGTGTGTACCACAGTATTAACGAAAACTTTTGTGGAGAAAATTCAGTAACAGTACAACCCACAAGAGTTAACTTGAGACTTAGCTCGGATGACGTAAGCGCGTGGTACTGAGGCGTCGATGGCGAGAGCGGTATCAGCGAGGGGTCGGGAGGGGCTGCTCAGGTCTCAATTTCAACTCTTGCGAGGTTGAATTGGATAAATATAAAAACGCAGATGAAAAGGGAACTAAATGAAATCAGAATGCCACAATATATTGAGAACAGAAATGGCATGCATGTGTCTAGTGTGAATGTCCTTACTTGGTATGAGAAGACACTACGTTGCCTCGTCGATCTATCCGCATACTAGCGGGCTGGCACGGCACTTGCTCAGCGATATGGCGTCCTAGTAGCTTGTTGCATCTGTAGTCAAAGAAAACAAAGATGAAGGAGTCGAAGACTATGGTGCGAATATGCTCCTTGTGTCCTCCTGCATAGTGTCAATGGAAATTTATTATATTGATCCACAAACAATAAGTACCTATCTTTAGGTACTTACACTGATAGACGGTGACTAGCACGGAGTTGAATAGGCCCTGATTTTATCATAAGTGGGTAAAAAACACTTCCTATTTCGTCCAATGGTCTTGTGTTATACGTACTTGTTGCACTTGAATAGCGTGGCGAGGCTGGAGTAGTGTCCCCTGAGGGTCTCGGGCATCGGCTCCGCGAGGGATAGGATCATTTTGCAGTACAGGCGCGACTGGATCTTGTCCTTCCGGTCCCGGATGGCTTCCAACTCAGCGTTCGTGTACATGGCTGATAACCTGGGTAAATTATTCTTCATTTGTTTTTTTTTTATTCGCAGCCATATATAAACTCACGCCTTTTTCCCATGGCCGTTATATGTATTAGTCGGTTGGATTGTAGTTTCTGCCTACCCGACAGAGACAAAAATCCAACCGACCTACTTCCAATTATTAATCAATGGCTTAAAGCTGGATTGATTCAGTGACGTATGTGAGGATGCTCAATCTATTGTTTAGGGAGGACCTCGGACACCCGAATCTCAAAAACTTCCCCTTTGTTAAGTCGAGTTTGAAATTGGAAGCAATCCTTCGCATGAAAACATAGAGCTTGACACTTGCTTTTACCGGTAGGCACAGTGCTGGTACTGACTAACTGACCGCACAAGGATGGACACAGGATATATTAGGATTTATTAATTGGGTTTTCGAAACTAAGAAAAAAAATTAAGCCACAATATTTCTTTTAAAATACCTAAGTGTCTTAAAAATGCCAAATTGTATGCGTTTTAACTTTTTAAAGTCTATGCTAGACAGAGACTGCAGTGAGTACCTAGCTACTAGCATCTGACTTGAACAGGAGCTCCATCGCCATGGTAACTTTGCGCCATTCAGTATCTAAGTTTACATGATCGTTTTGCGTAGGTAACAAGAATAGAAGAATCATTTCAAAACCGTGTACTTCATTTAGTTTTTCACAAATCCTCTTTTTTGTACCTAGGTAACATATTTTAAAATAAGTACTTACTTAAGTAGTAACCTATGTAAGTATAGTTTTGATAGTAATGGAATACCCTTTGATAGTAATGGAATTGCATTTCGATGGTCCTGTGACAATTAAACCTAATTATTTTTCTTTCTTTTATTTTTAGAAGACCGCCCTTGGTCCTACGAGCGTAGTCCCCCACTGATTAATTAATGTAGAATAGTATACCTGTTAAGCAACGCGTCGCTGAGACACGCCAAGTTGGTGGAGGTCTTCACGATGTCATTTATGTGAGCGTGGCAGTAGATCAGACAGTCGTGCAGCAGTGGCTCCATCTGTACACATTATTTATTTAATTTTGGGCCTTTGAGTTGGACTTCCTCCTGTGCACTCAAAGAGCACATGCGCAACGGTTTCATTAGTCGCCATGCAAGCCCTGCACTGGGGACTGTCCGTTATGCCTATTGTGTGGAAATGTTTGTTTAGCGAGCAGTGTCCCGTGATGGTCCCCGTCACCAGGCGCAGGCCTTTCCTGTCCAGGCGTAGCAAACGTCTGGTTAGCTTGCCATCTAATGATGGCATGGCTTCCTTGGACTGCCTGCAGCCCAGAGACGTCGTCTACCAGCTCTCTGCTTGTGTGTGGGTAGCCACCTGCGTAGTTGGTTGAAAGGGATGTGCACGACAGGTTCCGGTCCACATACTGGATGCCCTTCTGGCCAGCTCGTCAACTGCGTCGTTTTCTAGCGATCCACTGTGTCCTTTTATCCATTGTAGTGTCACTGTATTGCGGTTCGATACATTTACCCGTTCAAGCGCATTGTAACATTCTAGTAGGTAACTTAATATACCTAATATTAAGTTCGATCACCTTATGATTTTACCTTTTAAGTTTCACCTGTGTGCAAATAATTCCTTAGTAATTATTTAAATATTACCTATATAAGATGTGGATAACGTTGTGAGCTACACAAGTGTTATTTCTTTTTTTTTCACAATGAAGTATACTTACCTGTTTATTAGGTACCTATTATATCTGTATAACTGTTTGTTTTACCGAATAAAAAAAAAATGCTTCAGCTTGCTGCTTCAATTATTGTTAGCCAAAGCATTTCGATGTCTTTACTATTTAAAGTTTCATAATAATAATAGGTTCCTATTATTATTATGAAATGTTTATGTTTTTTTTTATGTTCCCCCCATCGCCGTATCTCTACGTTGACGTCGTGGTGGGGCTTGCGCGCTCCAAGCTCTAGGTCTGTGCCGGAATAGTTTACTTTGCCGGAACAGGTCTAAGGTGAGGAGCCAGACCAAGAGAGATACAGAAATCCGCAGGGCAGCATGTGGCGAGCTGTTGGGCAGTAGCGACCCCACGGACCCTATCTCCCGGGAGAAGTCTTGTATCTCACCTCTGGCTTGCCTTTATTGGCCGGCTGGAGTGAACAATGACGAGGAACAGAGTTCCCACCTCATTCTTGCCTTTATTGGCCGGCTTGAGTGGAGATTCGCAAGAGCAAACTTGCTCGGAGGAAGGAAGTATTCCAGTAAGATGCTGGTAGGGATCTTGACCGTACTTCCGGGATTGTCCTGATAGCCGTGGAATACCTCTCCACTCCTCTTAAGCACCTCAGGACATGTTGCCCCCTTGTCACTACGTCACTATGTGCTAGCGACCGTTTCCGGGGGCCCATTATTGAGTGTGCAAGTCACCCCCTGCCATTTTATCCGTGTATATATAAAACATTGATCAGGCAGGGGTAATAGTTCTTCCATAGTTCTTGGTAACCAGTCCACTTTAGCCACCCAAACCCATAGTCAAACTTTATATTTTCCATATCCTGCAATAGTCCTACACCAACCGGGGGTTGTCCTTGGGTGCACTTGCATAGTGCGAACAGGGATAATCGTCGGTTGGTGCCTCATTTCATTGAAAACTTCCAACGGGCCTCTGCGAGTTGGCTTCGGCCCCTCGTACGCCTTTCAAAGGACCGGGACCCCATGGTCCCGAGATATGTTAAAAAAATTAATAGGTTCCTAATGATGACTTCACCTGTAGAAATGATGCTGATACCAGGATAGGAACCACATTGTGAGGGTCGAGCAGAGGCCAGTCGGCAACCAAAATAGTATCCCGTTTCACCCAGCGCATTAACCAGTCGAAAATCTGATTTAAAAAAAGGATTATTATTATCTTAATGATGATAAGTTTTATATTGTATTAAGAAATATAGTTATATTGTCATATGGTCTAATAGTCTAATATATTACCTGTATATCGCAATGTACAGATATATCCATATCTTCCAATCTCTGGCCGGCTGTGACATCGGCGAAGTAACCCATCTTAGATATCAACAATTTCTGCGGGCATCTAAAATCTTTCTTTAGGCCTTTCACTTCATCGCAAACGTGAATTTCTACGTCTCCACTGGAAAAAAAATTGAAATATGAAAAAATACAAAAAGAATCTTCCGATACCGGGAATCGAACCCGAGCCTCCTGGGTGAGAGCCAGGTATCCTAGCCACTAGACCATATCGGATATTGTTGTGTACACTGAAATTGTTGTTTTAAACACAGCGCACTGTATCGATTATTTTTATTTTGTAATTATTATTTTACCCAATTACAAAGAAAGATTAATCGGTAGGAAGACACACACTTTACTTACTCTTGTTTTGTATTATTACGTTCTTGAGCTAAGGTTACTGAAGACTTGCGCCTCCCCAAGCGATCCCTCGATTCTTTTTCATCCACAAAACCTTGAAATATTTATAAATGAAAATGAAAGTTGGCTAGTAACTTAAAGTTTGCAAGTAAAGAAGTTTTATTGCTTGTTACCTTCAAAACTTGCTGGTTTCTTTATTTCAACAGTTGTTCCTGACGAAACCTTCTTGATTATTGGAGTATAAACACTCGTTGTTTTAGAAGGTTTTTTATATCCAACAAGGTAAGGCAGAATAGAATCCAGGATCCCTTCGTTTACAACCTAAAATAATAAATTGTTTTAGCGCCATCTATTGATGCAATTATCAACCATCTAAAATATTATTTCAAAGACAAAGACAAAGACATTTATTCGTCGGATATGGTAGGTACAAAGTTGGTTGGTATTTAAAATGGATAAGCTCAACACATCCGCCGCTAATAGCGGCATACAAATATTTACACGTGGGTAGGTATAAAACCTAACTTGTATAGTACTTACTTAAACTCTAATAAATAATACAAAACACTATTAAACACTCTAATATACAATATCAAAATGAAAACATAACAATAACAATATTTTTATTAAGTATACAACTAAATACATCAGTCTACTTACCTTATTATTAAAATATATATATATATAAGTACCTATATTATTTACTTATTTACCCCTATAATCAAAAAATTCTCTGAGAGTGTAAAAATTATTTTGGAGAAGCCAATTTTTCAGATTTTTTTTGTAAAAATTAAATGGTACTTAGCTCTCTTAGCACTTTTGGAATATGGTTATATATTTTAATGGACATAAGGTAGCTGTTTCTGTAGTGGAGAGTGCTATTACAAAATTGGTTTTTTAATTTGGTGGGGTCTCTTTTTGTAAATCTATTGTTTTCGGCTACTGTGGAGAAGAAGTGAGAGTTTTTCTTGACAAATATGGCTATTTCAAAAATGTAAGTAGAAGATAGAGTTAGAACCTATTTTTACACTTACATCGTTCAGTTTGCAATTCAAGTTGGCTTCAGTCCAAATACCAAGCATTTCAACCCTCGCTTCAGGAGGTAATGACCGCCGTCGTCCTGATTTTCCTGGAAACCGTAACCGCATGTAAGTAGTTATCCTGGCCGAAACTAGATGGCACTAGTAGTACTATAAGATTGTACAGACGCAGCACATCAAGCTACTCGAAACAGTCAAATTTTCCCAACCAACCTTGAACCTTACGCTGTAGAGATAAAGTTCAAAACTATTATAAAAATTTGACAGATTGTAGTAGCTTGATGTGCTGGCGTCTGTACATTTTATTTGTCAACTTGGAATGGAACAAAAATATTAAAAAACATAAAAATCTTTTTTTATATCTAAATGGTAAAGGTTATGGTATGGTATGAAGTTATGCCATAGAAAAAGGGACTATCAGGAGCCACCCCAAAATAGATAGTATGAGCAGATAAATGTGCAGTCCCAGTACACACAGCAAAAACTATTACATTTGATCAATTCTCATCGTCATGGTACTCATGGCTCTACAGGGAGGACCACTTTGAAATGGCATTTATTATGCTGCAGCTGGTTGTATTCATGGCCCTCAGTCACATTACCTTCAAGTTCACTGCAACTAAATCTCTTTTCAAGCCGATCTTCGTTGTTCTTTGGTTCAACGGTACATTCGCTCTTGCTTACCGACGCCTTGGATTTAGCAAAAGTGGTCTGAAAAAGGAGATCTCGCTCTTGCTGCTCGATGACATGGTTGATAACTGTCAGTTTCGTAAGTTCTTCCCAGTCTATCTTGGTTTCATCATCGTCGCCCTCCAAGTGCTCGTAAACTTGATATGCAGTTTTCATAAAATCAAAAAAGTCTTTGACGGTAATCGTTTCAGCTGAATCGACTTTCTTGGGGGACGAATTTCGTCGTGACGAAGTTTCGGACCTTGTGGGGCTTCTGTTTTTGGGTCCATCGCCCCTTTGCATAAACATAGAATCGGGTTCAGGGCGCTGATTAGACATTCTGAATCACGGTATTCACGTCACGCTTTAAATTTGACAGAATTTCATGTGTTCATTGATCTAATAAGCCTCCTAGAAACGGCTGTTTGATATCAAAGTATTGACTGATAACCAGAGATATAAATTGATGCTGGTAACTTGTTGACAATGAACAAAAAAATATAATTAGTTGCAAAAGTAAAATAAATAAGTAGGTAATAATATTTTTTTTGTGAAGACTACGAGCAATTTAAAATAAACTGATGTTGTTTATAACTCAAAAAATATGAATATTTGCAGTATTTACAAAACCAAAAAAATCCCGGCATAACCTGTAATATTGGCTAAAATAACTTGACATATTTTTTTTTCATCCTAAATAATAAGTAAATAATATTGTCTTTGACTCAAGGTTGGATTCGTCGTGAGGGTATATACTCCATCGTTTTGTTTAAAATATCATAAAGTACCTACCTACAATAGCTCATAGTAACAATGGCGTAGAAATGCAAAAATAAATAACTAATCTACGGCTACACATCAAGCTATACAAGCTGACTTCTGATTGTACAGACGGCAGCACATCAAGCTACCCGAAACTGTCAAATGTTCCTAATCAACGTTGAACCTTACGCTGCAGCGATAAAGTTGAAAATATATTAGACAAATTTTACAGATTGTAGTAGCTTGATGTGCTGGCGTCATGGTCTTATAATACTAACACATTATAAGCTCAGACCAAATAAAAAATCAAGACAGAGGGCTGTCAACAGTAAAGTGAGGCCGGTTTCATAAATATGTGTGCACTTAGTGAGACGTAGTTTGATTGTAAATAGTTGTAAATGTGTGCGTGTGGGCGTGTATGCACAGAGCGGAGACGTAATTTTGGCATGCCTCACTGCATCGTTCTTAGCGCTCTGTCTTGGTTTTTTATTTGGTCTGAGATTATAAGTCCATGGCTAACATCTGTACGAAGAACCTATACAATGCGAGGTCAGCTAAAACTGGAAATGTAGCTTGATGTGTCGCTGTGTATTCATAGCTTTCTTACTAATAAACAAAGAATAAAGTAACTATAGAGGTTTCCGTACCAAAATGGTAAAAAGAAGTGTTCCTTTTTACCATTTTGCACCATATGAGTATAAGGTGCGACTACGTCTGTCTGTCACAGCTGGATAGGTATCTCAAGAACTAATATGCTATCAAACTTTTACTTTTTCTTCTTTTTTTCTTTTCTTTTTGCTAACTTCAAATTTTTAATAGTTTTAGATGACGTTTGCCCAATTTTGCAAATAAGAAAGAAACATTTTTTTTTGCTTTAGTGACTGAAAAGGGCTTCAGAAAAATTTGAAGTGGGGCTACTAGGTTATGAAGGGTATATGGGGATTTATGAAAGAGCGCAGTTTGCACATTCTCAAATATTTTTTCCTTTTTTTTAGGCCCTATAGTTTTCGACTTTTGATGAAAAAAACCAAAGACATTAAACTATAAAAAACAATACCGTTCCCCCCTTATCTCCGAAGTTTGTAAAGAGAAAAATCTGAAATAATTCTATGTGATAGAAGTTTATGTAAAGATGATAGGAAAAATAAAACGATGTCTCTAAATAGCACCCTTTTTCTGAAATCATCAACACAAGTTACACTAGTTCCACTATTGGTCAAGAGATGGCGCTGACTTAAAACTGCATTATTCCACACCACAGCGCGCGGTGTTAAAATTCTCTGACGAATACGGGCCTGGCCGATGAAAATTTAAAAACGATGAAAGTTGGCAGTGGTACCGAACCCTCGGCACAGTATTACATGTGCCCTCGGTGCGCGAGTCCGAACGAAAATATTTCGTTCACTGATATGAATTTAATCGACACATTCGGAGCTAGATTGAGGTTTCGCCATTAGATTTTGTAAAAAGTTAGATCAATAGACATCCCACGAGACATCCTATTACAATTAGCGTATGTTTATTTTTTATTATACCTAACATCTTGATATATGTTTTGTGTTCTTTACTGCCACACAATAATTATTAAACCTAACATTTTTATTGATAGTTTGTTCAGTTCACTGACCTCAAACTCTGTGACCTCATAGACCTCTGACCAATGACCTCAGTTAATCAGTTTTATTACTAGCAACATTGGTTTGTATTACATAAAGTAAAAATTCAAATTGCGATGAATGGGTGATCAACACTGACCTGTATTATACAACTTGTTTAATAGAGGTCAGTGGTGATCAATGACTAAAATGGGATTTTTATGACTATTTATCTGGTGCAATGAAAATAACCCATTCGCGAAATTCATAGTGTTACAAACTGACACGTTTGAACTCACATGTTTGACATACAAAACGGAATGTTTTTTATTTTGTCTCTTTCTATTTCAAGTGTTCGGAAAAAGAGAGATGTACCGGGCACGTCACACGGTCACACAAGCAAAAGTAGAATAAATTATGTTGGAATCTTGGGGCGCGTTCCGAATTGAGGAAATAATCGATGTAATCGATTTGAGCGTGCTAAAACCCGTACCGAATTGGCGTGAGCGCGATAACGATGTCCCGTGAATCGTCATAGATGACGTCATGGCATGCGCCATCTTGCGATAACGCCGACCATGCCTCGTACTAATATCACCGTAAGCGCTGTCAAAAATGACAGTGTGTGTGTGTGTGAGGATGAGGATGTGTCAGTGTGTATTTTGTTTTGAGCTGCATCATATCTTTTTAATAACGTGGCATTTTCAAAATTGTGCTTCCGGCTGACAGTCGCCACCTAAACAAAGAAAAGGAAGAAACGTGTTGTGTTTTTATGAAGAAATACTGCTGTAATATCTTTTTGACACCGAGTAAGCACTGTGAGCGCGCTAACGAGTATTCCGAATTGTTGACAGCTCTCAGCTGTCATAATCGTAATATCCATTATGGAACGCATGTGAGACGATTTGAGTGCTGTGAGCGATATTAGCCAATTCGGAAGGCGGCCTTGGAATGCAAATTGTCTTTGGGTTAGTCTAGTGATATGTCATATCAACAACATTTTTACTGTAATTTTTTGTTGTCCAACAAAGTTATTTAGAATGTTCACGGCTGTATTTTATTATGGAAAGCTACCAACCCGAATATGACAAGAACGGATTATTGTCTGACACTTTCTGGAAGACACCACAGCGCGCGGTCCCGGGCAGACCTTTTCAGACGGTCAAACGGACCGAGGTTATGTCTGGGTCATCGTATCAACAGTTCCAGGCGTCTGTGAATGACGCCTGGGACCTGGGCGACGACGACGTCATATCTGGAATCGCCGAAACTAAAATATCGAAGGCCATATCGCAAACTGCTGCTTTGAACGTGATAAATTCGCATAGGAATAGTAGTAGGAACGTAAACAAAAATGACGTAAAGGTTGAGAGTGAGATTGTGAAGCCAAAGGCAGAAGCGGTGGAGGTGAAGAAGAATGAGGTCCGCAGGCTGGGTGCTGGGAGCTCTGGGCCGATGCGGCACTACCCTGGGCGGCCGCGAGCCGTGAGACTGTCGGCATTGACATCTCGCGAAGAGAGCAGTGAATCCAAGCTCGAGAGGTTCCAGCAAATGCATGATAGCACTGTGATAGACCTCGATGACCTGAAGCAGATCAGTTGGTCTGGCATCCCAGTCAAAGTAAGTTTAATTGGTGTCTGTTTCAGATGAGTCACTTACCTACTATTATTTTGATTGGTTATGCTTGTTGCCAATGACTATTGTTTTAGGTAAGTATGGCATTGACAGTACAGATGTATTGTTATTGTAATTTTGGGGAGCCTAACTTTAATATGTTATCATCTTCAAAATAATCAGTAGGCCATGTTACTAACATTGCTAAAATATGGATGTTTACATCATTTCTTAAGAAATCTAGAGATCATTCTTTTTTAGATGTAAATATTGGTCAAAACAAGTATGGTCGAATGACATACATTAGTGGCCCAGACTCTGGAGTTGTACCCATTTAAGTTAATAGGCATGTCGCTGTAACATGGGACCGTAACATATTATAACGGATAAAATATGGGTATGCATTATATCCCTGCCTACATCTTCAGGGCATATAGGCTTGATATGCTTTGTAGTAAGACAAACAAGATGGTGTCTTTAACCCTATGAAAGACACTGAACGAGACACAATAGTAGTATTATTGTTATTACGTCTGGGGAGTTTGGTATCCGGCAAAGTGTTATAGGTAATAGGTAATAGGTAATACGGGCTGTTGTCCGCAACTCCACGTCAATGCGCGTATTTTGCGTGCGGGTGGGAATTTTGATTATTCGATCCACCCCAGCTCCTCAAGGAAGGCCAGCAACGCCTTGATGTTACTGACCGCCTCACGTAGGGTACCTGGGTTACCGAAGTACTTTGCCCTGTACGTGGCGACCACCGGGCAGTTTAGAAGCATGTGTGCCGCTGTCTCGTCGTCCTCCATGCAGGCTCTGCACAGCGGACTGTCTGTTACTCCTATGACAAAGAGGTGTTTATTAAATGACCCATGGCCGGTTAAAGCTGCAGTAACTATACGCAGCTTTTGTTTAGTTAGACGGAGAACCTGTTTAGTGAGGCGGCCGTCCAATGTGGGAAGTGCTTCCCTAGCCTGCCTACACTCGCTTTGGTCCGTCCAAAGTTTACAATGTTGGTCTCTGGTGCGTTTCCTTACCAGAGTGCGTATATACCCGAACGGGAGTGGGGCGATGGGCTCAGGTCCCACTGGTGTCATGCTAGCCCCCCTTCTAGCAAGCTCGTCGGCTGCGTCGTTACCCAGCGAACCGCTGTGTCCTTTGATCCATTGAATGGTTATTTTATTGAGGTTACCGACCTGGTTGAGGCGCTGGTGACACTCGTGTATTAGCCCAGAGTCAACTGTATAACTGTTCAGCGCTTGCAGAACCGCCATGCTGTCTGAGAGTATGCGGATCGAGTGGTCCATTACTTTCCTGGCCATAATAGCTGCAGCGGCTAGTGAAATGCCCATGCATTCGGCCTGGAACACTGTGTTATGGGCCCCCAAAGGTGTGGCAATATGTATGTTGAGGTCCTCCGAGAAGATTCCAGCACCTGTGCCACTACCTGTTTTAGATCCATCCGTGAAGATGCGCAGTTCTGCAGGGCTCAGCCCTTCACAACGGCTGTCCTCGTGAAGCTGGATCTTGTATTTTTTATCAAAGATAAATTGTTTGGGTACCCGGTCGTTTATGGCTTTCGTAATGGGATATTCCTTGTGGAGTCCCTCAAGCACCGTAGTGTGTGGTGTGTCACTCTTACCCCAGAGATTTAGTGTGTTAAGACGTACTGCCGCCATCGTCGCCTCCTGCTGTATGAACAGGTGAAGTGGTGGGATTCCCAGGATGGCTTCAACTGCTGCAGTCGGAGTAGTCCTCATGCAGCCCGTAGTCGCCATGCAGGCTAGTCTTTGCATGTGTTGTAGTTTGTTGACGGCTGTAACTAGCTTGGTACGGGGCCACCAGACCACAGCCCCGTAGGTGATCATGGGGCGGATCACTGCAGTGTACAGCCAGAGTATAATTTTAGGGGATAGGCCCCACTTCTTACCTATCATTCTCCTGCACTGCCAAAAGGTTATGCAGGCCCTGTTCAGTATGTTGTCCAGATGACTCCTCCAGTTTAACTTACTGTCTAGTGTGACCCCGAGGTACTTGACTTCGTTGGCCAACTGGAGTTCAGTATCGAACAGTTTAGGTAGGCGAAAAGGCCCTAAAACTCGTTTATGGGTAAACATGACTAGTTCAGTTTTAGTGGGGTTCACTGAAAGGTCAAAATCCCTGCACCATCTCTCTACGATACGTAGCGCTTGTTGAGTAAGGTTGCATACTGTACCCGTTACCTTCCCCGAGACCAGGATTGCGAGGTCGTCTGCATAACCTACTGTGTAAAAGCGGTTGGCGTTGAGTTTGGTGATGAGGTCATTGATTACCAGATTCCATAGAAGGGGAGACAGGACCCCCCCCTGAGGGCAGCCTCTGGCTATCATGGCCAGCTGCTGCTCACCTTCAAGGCGAACCACTCGTTTACTTAGCATGTTTGTGATCCAGTCCGTTAGTACTTGTTCTACTCCATGTCTAGAGAGGGCACTGCTGATACTGGAAAAGTTGGTTTTGTCGAAAGCTCCTTCGATGTCTATAAAAGTGCCCAGACAGGTGCCTTTCTGTTGAATCGCTCCCTCTATCTGGCTGACTACCAGATGAAGGGCAGATTCAGTCGACTTACCTGAGCTGTATGCGTGTTGGTTACAATGTAGCGGTAAAGTCTTTAGAGCGCCATCCCTCAGTTCCCTGTCGCACAGCCTTTCCAGAGTTTTTAAAAGAAAAGAGGTCAGGCTGATTGGTCGATGGGATCTGGCGTTTGTATAGTCTCCCTTACCTGGCTTGGGGATGAATATTACTTTCACTTCCCTCCATCCTTTAGGAACGTATCTGAAGGCCAGGCACGCTCTCAATAACGGCACCAGTTTTATGGCGACAGAGGTGCCACCCCACTGCAGTAGGGCGGGGAACACTCCATCAGGGCCGGCTGCCTTAAAAGGGTGGAAGCTGTGGATGGACCATTGGAGTTTGTCCAGCGTGATCACCCTGCTAGCGTAGTGCCAATCGTTCTCAGATGGAGTCTGAATTGCATCCTGCCAGTCAATTGCCTGTGCGAAAATGCATCCCGGGAAGTGAGTTTCAATAAGGACGTGTCTCGTTTCTTCTGGCGAGGATGTAAGTGTGTTGTCAGGTTTCCGGAGGGTAGCTGGTCCAGGTATATGTCGTTGCGCTAGTACTTTCCTTACCCTGTTGGCTTGCTGGCAAGATTCAACACTACCACAGAATTTGCGCCATCCTGTGGTACTCCTGAACCTGATGCATTTTTTGTAGCTGGATTTGGCTGCGTAATAGTTATCCCAGTCCTCAAGGCTCCAGGCAAAGTGTTAACCATGTTACAGTTTTTGGTGTGTTTATTTATCATTCTTTAATACCATAAAGCAATAAACGTCACTTACAATAACCTAATTAATAAACAATCAATTTGTTAATCTCATTTGTTATCAGCCTGTACATATAACATGGATGAGTAGTGTCTCAGACACCCTTGTTTGGTGATTGTTGCACAATCTGCATTTAGATGTCAGCTTTGGTTTAGTCAAGGGTGTGGGTATCTATTTATTCAAACTCAAACTCAAAGCATTTATTCATTTATTGTGATTTCAAGTGTTTTTTTTTCTTATGAACAATCGCTTTTTCATATGAAATTTGTTGGGTTAAACAAACAACAGGTACTTTGAATTTTCAAGTAGTCTATCTGTTAGTCAGAAAGTTGAAGCTAGTTGGCCATGTTCTGTTCTATGTTATGGGTTTGGTTTCCACACTTAGTCCTTCAAATGGACCATTGTGCGTGGTTAGTTGGCCATTCCAAAACGTAGATCTGTATGGAGAAGAATGGGCAAGAAACTCCGAATGAAACTATTTATTTGGCACCAACAGCATATGTTTTGTTGTTATTGTTTTCTATTTATTTCTTATTATGTAACAAGGAAATAATAGAAAACAATAACAAAATAAAATTGCTGGTATGTATATAGGTACCATTATATACTTTGCTATTATTATTTACTAGCAGCGCCTCGCGGTTTCACCCGCATAAGTCTTGATCCCGTGGGAATATCGGGATAAAAACTATCCTATGTCCTTCCCCGGGATGCAATCTATCTCTCTGCCAAATTTTATCGAAATCCCTTCAATGGTTTAGGCGTGAAAAGGTAACATACAGACAGACAGACAGAGTTACTTTCGAATTTATAATATTAGTATGGATTTCATCTAAATCGGTTCAGCGGTTTAAGCGTCAAGAGGTAACAGACAGACAGACACACTTTCGCATTTATAATATTAGTATGGACTAATCACAATCTGAATCATTTTGAAGGATATTGCTAATCCATTGATTGCCTTAATAATAATCATTGGACTGGGTTTTTTAACTTTATCACTACGTCACACCTGTAGTTCTGCCCCAAGGGGGTAGGTAGGAGTGCAGTCATTTCTCGTCAATTAAGCATATTTAAGTCCCATGTAATAATAGGTTTTTTGCCATCAACCACACACAATAAATCCAAGCCGCTTGTGAGAAATAACACTTTGCTCAGCAGGAAAAGCAGTGGTGGCCCAGTGGTAACGGCCCCGACTTACGAGTTGTAGGTCGTAGGTTCGAACCCAGGCAGGTGCTTTAATTTATGTAAATTACTAGCTGCGCCCCGCCGTTTCACAGGCATAAGTGTCGATCCCGTGGGAATTTCGAGATATGTGTAGGTGTCAGCTACTTCTATAGAAAATGTTATCAAAATTGGTCCAGCCGTTTGAGCGTGAAGAAGTAACAAACATATAAGAACACTCACTCACAAACATTATCGAGTGATTATGTAACTGAAAAAGTATAATTTTTTCCAGAAATAACAAACAATATGTAACCACATATTTCTTTCTTACCCCAGGCTAGAGCTATAACTTGGCGTCTCCTCGCCGGCTACCTGCCTCCGAACGCAGAGCGGCGCGTGGAGACCCTGGAGCGAAAGAGAGCGGACTACAAGCACCTAGTACGACAATACTACGACGCAGAGCGTGACGACGATACTTACCGACAGATCCATATAGATATACCACGAATGAGCCCGCTTGTAGCTTTGTTCCAACAGATTACCGTGCAGGTGGGTTTACATTCACCTTTGTAGCCATTTAATCAATCATAAACCCTTTCGCCTGCTCCTTACTCATCTTACTTACCCGATTGACATATGATGTTGATGTTCATATTGGGTAATGAAGATATTTTGCAGAGTAATATCACAGATGTATATTTTACAGAGTGTGGTGGTAGCAGCACAACTGGGATTCTAGATCATAAAGCAGAATGGCGTTAGAAAGTATAGAGTAATGGCGTGACCGCGTGATACTCTACCCGTAATAGCTGCGACCTACACGGCTTGTACGACTGGCCAGTACGCAATCTCGAGACGTCTAAAGACGAACTATCTAACAACAGTAGACATTTCTAGTACTAAGCTTTAGCTTTTTATATTAGGCACGTGTTTCTGAGCCAAGTATAGGTATATTTTTCTTTCTAACAAGAATTTGGTCATTGACCCTGACTATTACGAAAATTTTATTTTGTCTAACATCCATCAATTAAACGAAATCAATGATTTCTTACCATGCATTTCAGATAGGCCTATTCCAAGTTGCTCCAAAACTTACATTTTAAAAAGTCTACAAATTAACATTTTTTATCCTTACAGGTGATGTTCGAACGCATCCTGTATATCTGGGCTATCAGGCACCCGGCTTCGGGCTACGTGCAAGGCATCAACGACCTGGTGACGCCGTTCTTCATGGTCTTCCTGCAGGAAGCGGCTCCGGGCCAGGAGTTGGACAACTTCCCCCTGGACAAGCTGACGGAGGAACAGCGGGACATCATTGAGGCTGACTCCTTCTGGTGCCTCTCCAAGTTCCTGGACAGCATCCAGGACAACTATATATTTGCTCAACTCGGTATTCAGTATAAGGTAAGTGGAAGATTAATTTTGCTTTTGCCAATTTGCTGGGTTTTGAAAAGGATTCCGTGTTTACTGGGGCATCATTTGCATAGTGCACACACCCGATACAGCTATCTGTCGGCTGTAAAAATATTTCGTACCATGGGAATCGAAGCTGGAGCTGTTTTCTCAAAAATACGCGTGAATACGTTATCGAGAGAGAAGAGAAGAGTGAGGGAAGAGAGAGTTAACCTGCGTCCACGCACACACTTGTGCACTATAATGTGTCCAGCGCCGAAGGGTATTCACCATTGATATGGCTGCCATGGCCGAAATACAGTCTGGAGGACTATTATTATAACGTTACAAAATGAATGCACACAGATATGAAAATAAAACCGCCTGCGCCGCTCGCCGACATAGGACTCTCTCTCGTTCCTTCAATTCACCTACTTTTTGCACGTTATTCGTTTTCATTTAATTGATGCGATGTTCTATAGGTACAGGTTGCTCCAAGATGCACATAGAACATATTAATAACGTTTAATAGAATTAAAATATGTTCATAAATGTAAACGCGAAGCCGTATTTACTTGTGTAAAATTAATGTCGCCATTAACTCTTCGCATGTCGAGCGTACAACATGTCGCACATTGAGAAGAGACACTAACCAAAAAAGCTATTTTTTCAGTAGAAGCTAAGCTTAAAAAATAAAAGTACCTATAAAAATCGATATCATATATTAACATGATATCGATTTTTATACTTTCTGGTGAAAAACTCGTAATTACTGTTTGGTAAAACTTTAAATGCTTCTTCTGAAAAAAATAGCTTTTTTGGTTAGTGCCACACTTCTCTTTGTCCACTTTTAAAATTATGATAAAAAAGCACTTCCTCTCTCCTTAAATTTCATCATTATAATTATTTTCTTTGCTTTGTTTCATTCTTTTTATTATATGTATATATTTATTTAGGTTATTTTAATATACTTTATGTATGTATTTATTGTATTATGTAAATGGTACACCACAGACTACCTACAGTATTTGTCTGTCCTTCCCCTTTTAAATCCATCCAAAGGTTGTCTTTAAAAGATCGCTCTTAGCGATAAGACCGCCCATTGTGTCACCCTTTGTACAGTTTCTATATTTAGGTCTGTAATTTATATGATGTGCATAATAAAGAGTATTCTATCTTCTTCTCAATGTGCGATGTGTACCGATAACAATAAAATTTCTATTGTGACTGCTAATTAGACACGCGACGGGTTAAAGCGGGACGCTGTATACTATGTATGAGTGTAACCACTTAAAATTATCATAAAAACAGAGCTATCTGTGTCAACGGCAGCTAATCAAATGATTGATAAGCACTGATTGTAACTAAACAATGCTTATTACTATGATTGCGTACAAAGTTACAAACTGATATTTTGTAAGCCTAGCTCTAGCTCAAGGAATGGAGTAGTAAATTGCGCCTGATTTCGGAATGTCTATTAATTTTTATCAGTTGTCATATCAATGATTCGATTGCCCATTGTTAATCAGGGCAACCAATCACAACAGATTCACGGCAGCACTCTGTCTCATAAGGCAGAAGAGTTTGTTTGCTTGTTTGAACGCGCTTATCTCTGAAACTGCTAGTGCGATTTGTAAAATTCTTTTTGCATTTGTTAGACAAATTCTTGAGGAGGGACTGCTCCTAACATTGCGCTAGTGCTCTTAAGAGTACGGAACCCTCTATGCGCGGGTCCGACTGCACTTGTACGGTTTTTTTTTTAATTTTTATCGTTGTCACTTGGCTTGTCAGGCAAATTTCATTCCTAATTTTCAAAGTATTCATAAAGGTTGCATATAAGCACCAAATAGGCTATAATCTCTACAGTACACCTCTGCCCAACCTTTTGTGGAATACAGCCATGATGTTATGTGATAGATAAATTAATATACTAAGCTAAAATAGGCCAGTTTGACCAGAGTTTTAATTGAAAAGCATGATAAATATAGACCTAACAGTGACTTTTTTCATTAACTTTGATGCTTAGCCAAAGCAGTTACTTATTACAACGTGCCTTTTATCTCGCTTCTCCGGCTCTGGGCTACGGCAAGCGAAACAAATAATAAAAACCGGTCAAGTGCGAGTTGAACTCGCGTGGAGAGGGTTCCGTACGATGATTATTTTATCTACCATGTTTTTTTAAAGAACGTGACACCGACATTCCAACTGAAAATGTAAGTTTGTACGCACAATATTGAGAGATTTATCACGTTGTTTCAAGATCATAGACTTCTTATTAATTTTCCTGTAATCTATAGGTATAGAACTATTTTCTGTATTTTTTTCAAAATTTTAGGCTCAGTAGTTTTGGAGATAAGGGGGGGAATGGTAAATTTCCGTCTATTGTCTTAAATAACTTTAAGAGCGTTTACGCCGTACGGCATTTCATACAAATTTTCAAGCGATTGTTTTTCGAAATGAATGAACCGATTTAAATGAAACTTCATACGCATAAGCAGGATACAAAGGTCTAAAAAGTTAGCTGAGAACATTTTCGAAATGTCTTATTTAAAAAAAGATAAGTGAAAATCTCTGTTTCTATGGAAACTTAAAAATCGGTCTAATTTGGCTGTAACACAATTTTTCGAAAATGTTCTCACCTAACTTTTTAGACCTTTGTATCCTGCTTATGCGTATAAAGTTTCTTTAAAATCCGTTCATTCATTTCGAAAAGCAATCGCTTGAAAGTTTTTATGAAATGCCGTACGGCGTAAACGCTCTTAATACAATTTACTTTAAAATTATGGAAAAAATATATTTGAGATCGTCGCGGTAAGCGTTTTCATTTGATATGTCACACGGTACAGATTGCGAAACTTTTTTTTTAGTTGTCTATTTACCCCTCAAAAATGACTCCCATTTTCAAAACTCATTTATTTACGTTACACGTCTGTGTTTGGGTCACAGAGATTCATATGTGTACCAAATCTCAACTTAATCGGTCCATAAGATTCGGAGCAAATTGGCTGTGACACACGGACAGACAGACAGACAGACAGACACACGAGTGATCCTATAAGGGTTGCGTTTTTTCCTTTTGAGGTACGGAATTACTTTTTTAGGGTTCCGTAACGGAACCCTAAGAAAGTAAAAATAAAAGCACGCCATAAATATTCGATCGAATATAACAATCTGTCTAGAGTTTTCCCAACAGCTGGTATGGTATCCACTATGTTACATGGAGCGACTGCCTATCTGACCTCCACAACCCAGTTACTGGGTAACACGATTACACGAAACCCCCTGGTAAAACTGGTTGCCAGAATTTTGGGTTTCTGGCTATCCGTAACGATTGTCAAAGATTTACGAATGACAGCTGGGACCAACGGCTTGACGTACTTTCTGAGGCACAGAGGGGTCTCGATATGACATGTAAAGGATGGTCACAGCTACGAACAAAACAAATAAAAACGGACACTAAAAATATTCAAATCGTTTCCCGTTATCGTTATCTTTCCCTATTATTTTTAAGGAAAACCAAGTTTTAATTCCATGTTATTATAAAGATTACATTTCGTTGAAGTGTGCAGTCAAACTGTTAAGGCGCAGATATACGACTTCTAATGATTTTAAATTCAACATCAGTCTAGTCGACCGGACTGATTTCTTTGAAAAAAATAAATGTTATACTAGACCATTAGCTTCGTAATTTGATATGTAAATATTTGCAATTATATTTTTTTAACATAGTGTAATTAATTTGTAAAGTAATTAATGTCTACCGCGGACATAAAAACGATAATCACGCAAACACTATCGGGTGTATTTTCATAAAACTTTCACCATATAAAAGACAATTTAATTCCCCGAATTTTAGTATACGGTTTTTATTTGTTTGGTGTTTGATAAATCAACAATAGATGATTGTTTCATATTTTGCAATAAATTACCAGCGTTGTGTCATCGCGCTTCTCTTTCTTTTCTATGCAGTCCGATAGTGACCGCGTTTTAGGTCATGTAGTCGCCTTAAAATATCAGCGTAGCAACACAACTGATTATATACGGACAAAGTACCTAAATTGATTTCCGCACTGGTTTACGATTTATTGTAACTGGTTGACTTGACCTCAAGTTAATGTGATCGTAACGTGATGGCGTCACAATATTACATTTCTTGTATTATCAAGAAAAACGTGAAAGGGTTGGCCTTTTTTTTCCTTTGCAATAACATCAGCATACTTACACATATTATACAGGTGATATTTTTTACCGGTTCCAAATTTTTACAGGGTGTTCTACCCATGAATATGAACAACTTTCACTATGGGACCAACTCTGAAATTACAAAAAAAAAATCGCTGTTTCATACATTTTGGTCAAGTAGGTATTGAACTTTTGTATTAAACAGCAGATTTTTTTTTCGTGAACCGTCCACCCACATCTGCCTTGAAAATACCTTCCGTTAGTCGCCTTTCATTCATCCTCTCAACATGACCAAACGAGATTATTTTAATTGAGAGAAAAAATGTAAGTATGATAAAAAATCGGAACCGAAACTTAAAAAAAATAAAATGGAATTCATATGTAAAACTTCATAATCATCTAAAGTCCCCGTCACGAGAAGCTATAAATTTTGTAAACACTTTCAGGGGTAAATAAAAACACACCTTTGAAACAAATAAAAAAAAAAAAGTTTTGTAATGTTTTTTTTTTTATATATGGATATAATTATGTTAACACACACACCCTAATTACTGTCGTCAGACGATTCCGAGTATTCCGCATCTGCATTCTGCAGCATTGACAGCGTCAGCCTGAACTTACTTCAAAATGGCGGCCCAAATGTTTGCGTTCCAAGAGTTAGACGCGTTCCAGTACCACAAAACATTAGAAGACCAGCGCTTTATATCGCTAAAATATAAACCGACCAAGTGAAATTGCTCGTTCGTTTCGTATTACACGTATGTTATTTTGAGTTGATTGATTTTGGGATCATTTTTTGTTGATTGAATTGTCACTAAGTACGTAACTTAGTAGAAGTTCTTTATTTACAAAATTTATAGCTTCTCGTGTCGGGGACTTTAGCTCATTCGCCTTTCTACCGAAATCTGAAGACATTAGATAATTGTCTACCCACTACAGCGTTATTGGGTTTTTCTATCTGGAATTTCCCAGTTGCAGCCCAGGGTCTAGATTTGTTACCGAAATGTACGCCTTTGTACCTTTTTGTGCGAAAAGTTTAAATAAATAAATGTCCTAGAACCAAAAAAATCGAAGACAGTCATGTAACATCTACCAACCCGCACTGGGGCCGCGTGGTGATGAAATGGTACAGGCTTGATAATACTTGAATGCCACCTGCATTGATGTTCAGAACACAGTTTTGTTAATGCTTCAACAATGGCTTGGTCTTAATCTTAGCTTTGTAACGACGACGGCTGGTTGGCATATAATGGTTGGTATACAAACCCATTTATCAGTTACAAACGTTATCGAAGTCACGTCTAGGTGACTCAAATAGGTATTCAAATTAGTTTATTCTTTGTCTAATTAAGAATGGCGTGCGAGCGAATTACGTACATAATAACTATTGTTAGAAATACTTTATAATTATATTATGTTATTTAAAATAAAACAAATCTGGTAGAGATCGCGTTTTAGCGATAATACCGTCCATTGTAGTATTTTTCACAACAATATATAATTAATGTCTGTATTTTAATTGAGTTTACAATAAAAAAACAATGGCACTCCGGGAGTGCCGACAGAAGTAAAAACAATTAAGTACGTGTGTATTTTTTTAATCGTCTTATAAACAAAACACAGACAGAATATTTTGCCATCACTCACTGACTGACGTATCGGATATACGGATATACATTATAAACCGAGTACATCCCGAGGACAGCCGAACACATCCGAAGCGTTGTCGCTGGTAATAGTGTCGCGAGTTCAATGGTTTTTTCCCATCTCGAAAATGCCCAACGCGCCTAAAGAAGTTTTCACTTCAATAACCTTTCTGATTATTGTGCGCAATTTTATTTTTGTACACATAACATCACGGCTTGTTTCTCCGAAGTATTGGGCACAGGTGTACTACACCCACATTTCGCCAGTTATGTTTCTGTTTCCATGTAATAGCTCGAGCCTACAATTGCCATTATGCGCCTATCTGGGTTCGAATCTACGACCTACAACTCGTAAGTCGCGGCTGTTACCACTGGGCCACATACCTTATATGACAGCAATAGTGTAGCTTTCTGCCAGTGAAAGAATTTTCGAAATAATCCAGATTTTACCTCCTACATCTAAACAAACATTACCTTTTTATAACATTAGTGTAAGTCAAATGAATTCTTGTCGATGTATACGTCTTTTTGAGACTCTCTCGACGTCGTAGACGTCTGTTCTACAGAAACGATTCGTACCAGAACATTCTCGAACAACCTATCAAGGACACGTGCACCGAATATCGCCCAGTCACTTGTTTACCTACCCAACAAGGAAACAGACACATTAATAATAATCTTTTCCCTAGCACATACCGCTCTAATTGGCCACTATCATTAACCACAAACCATGTTTGTTGTTCCCTCTCTGAATATTATGCGTCATTTATTTCGATAACAACAATTAGAGCTTCGGAACTCAGGAAAATGATAGCACCGAAAATAGACATACCAAACAGGTAAATGTTGCATGTAATAGGTACAAGCAATGTGGTATTTTAATAGGTTATGGTATCGCAACGGCCGTTGACTTCAATAATAAACAGGATTTTATAAACCTTTTGTTTACTCTGAAACGTGCCAAAGGCGTTGACTTGTAATACGTTCCGTCGACAATCCTAGAATTCTTATGAGTTCTAGAACAGCTATTGATAGAAGTAATAGACTGATTGATGATGGGAGACATATATTTTCCACAATATACAGGATGGGTGGCAGGGACATCAACGCGCAAACTGTAACTATACGCTAGGGGGGAGGGCCTCCCTAAATTAAAATTCATCGGTTATAAAATAATCTGCTGTTTTATAGAAAAGCTTAATACCTACGCGTTCATAATATATGGAACAGCATTTTTTTTAAATAGCTGACGAAATTTCTGACGCATGGGGTTCAGAATCAGCTGATGTGTTCTGTAAAGTTCTCACCGTGAGAACTTAGGTGAAGTGAGCTTCTAGTGAAATGTCATCTCATCCGATGCTAGGGATTGACACTATTGACATCTCACTTCACCTAAGTTTTCACGATGAGATGCTTTAGAGAATAGCATTTCAGGTACTGAATCCATGGTAACAGGTTGCGCGTCGATGTCCCTGATACCCTTTATATGGAAGTAATATTTCTTAAGGGGGAAGCGCTAAGGTACACCGCGAAATTCAAATTTTCTTACGTTTTTTGCAATTTGCTGGTCAGTATTAAGTTGTACATTGATTAAAAATATGATTCGCGGCCGTAACAAATACGTATTTACAGAATTATAATCATTACAATTAGTAATACAACTTGATATGTTAGTGTAATCCTAAAATGTCAAGAGTTCATGAAATAGTCATTCGGTAGGATTACTTGGTCTTAGAGAGTTGTGTTGATGACTTTAATGATTATAATTCTGTAAATACATATTTGTTACGGCCGCGAATCATATTTTAATCAACGTAAAACTTTGTACTGGCCAGCAAATTGCAAAAAACTTAACAAAATTGAATTTCGCGGGCTACCCTGGCGTTTTCACCTTAAATGCACTACTTACTGGATGCATTTTGAAATATTTTGTAAAAAATAATCGTGAAATTATACATTTTCATGGTGTATTGTTCATGTGTTAAAGAAACCAGTTTCACATTATACTTTTTGCTTGCAGGTGAATCAATTGAAGGAGCTCATACGTCGCATAGACCTACCCCTCCACGAGCACCTGCAGACACACGGCGTGGACTACCTCCAGTTCTCCTTCAGGTGGATGAACAACCTTCTTACTAGAGAAATACCTCTCCCTTGCACCATACGTCTGTGGGACACTTACCTCGCCGAATCAGACGGCTTCGCGACTTTCCAACTTTACGTCTGCGCGGCTTTCTTACTCCATTGGCGGGAAAGACTTATGCTAGAAAGAGATTTCCAAGGCCTCATGATACTCCTACAAAATGTACCCACTCAGAACTGGACCGATTCGAATATAAGTGTGTTGGTAGCTGAGGCGTATAGGTTGAAATTTGCATTCGCGGACGCGCCGAATCATTTACACAACGCCGGGAAGTCGGACAGATGACCTGGGCGGTAGTCTGTTGATTTTGGCAGTTGCGGAACGTCTTCTATATGATAGTATTATAGTAACACAATAAACCGCGCAGGGTTTAAAAAGCTAGGTGTCCCATTTTGAGATCAAGTTTCGCCACGACAACGCTGCATATATCATTCACGTGGTCTTCTAGTTCGAAATAAACTGAAATATCAAAAGGCGCTCGTAACAACATGCTGTGATGTAGAAAAGGTGATAATGATAAAATACAAAAAAAGCGTTTGTTGTTTTGTAATACACATGCGAATATGAAGCTACGACCATTTTAGGCTAAGATTGTATGAGATTTTTTTTGATAAAATATCTCTTGTAGTACTTATAGACTTCTTTCCGTGACGATGTAATCGACCATGTTGACATTATCAGAAGCGTAAGGCGATGTTACAATGCTAAGTGAGAATGTCAAGCCGACTGTGTGTATCAGGGTAAAAGGATCCCATTGCTTATAGCGTCAAATGCTAGAGTATGAAACACGAAGGTTTTAGAATAATAATAATCATATAAGTCAGCCAGTCAGTCTATTACTGTCCTACTGAGGCTTGCGGCTACACAACAGCTACACGGGTCGATCAATCAATTTAAGCTACGCTTGCCGCGGTTGGTGCGTGGATGGGTGACCATCTTTACATACCAAGGCCCCTCCGTGCCTCGGAAAACACGTTACGCCGTTGGTCCCGGCTGTCTTTCGTGGATCTTTGAGCTTTGACAGTCGTTACGGGTTGTCAGAAGCCCGAAAGTCTGATAACCAGTGATAGGCAGTCGCTTTGTGTAAAATACTGGTACTCAGCTGCTTCCGGTTAGTCTGGAAGCCGACTCCAACATAGTAGGGAAAAGGCTAGGCAGATGTATGTACAGAGGTATGAGGAACATGGTGTAAAGTTCACTCATCCTCTGTAGAAAAGGGAGGATCCTCCGACCAGACGGGTGTTGTGTCTGGCGGGCAACTGCCCGATGATTCATTTCGGGCCGTTGTATCTATGCTATTTGCGCGGTAAACTCTGCTTGCGAGATGCAGGATTTTTCGTGACGTCAGTATGACGCGTTGATTGCATGTGGTGTTGTAGATACCGCTACATATGTATAACTGTCCCACTGCTGGGCAAAGGCCTCTTCTCTCCTCTTCACACAGAGTTGACGGGTTGGCGATTTCAGACTTGTATTAAGTACATGTTATTATAAAATACAAGTCCAGCCGGTCTATTCTGCACAAATATCACCGTGAAACTTAAGGTGAAGTGAGTTGTCAATAGTGTCAATATCCCTAGCATCAAGTGGAATAACAGCTCACCTCAAGCTCACTTCACGGTGAGATTTTAACAGAATATACCGGTTACCCCAAGGATGTCTGGCGAAAAAAATCATGTGCCAGTGCTTTTTAATGTGACAGAGCTAAAAAATAGATCGTTATATTAGCTTAATTTTTTGCTCAGGTTTTACCTTACTTTAGCCAGATGAAATCGCAATTTGGAGTAAACTAGATACTTAAGTACCTCATTGATATTGTTTTTTAGTTGTTACTGTCGATATTAAAATGTTTGATGTGTTTAAAGCACTTTTGATGGTGATAAAAGGTTGAATATATAATTATTCATCCCAGTCAAGATTTATTCAAACAATAGCTGTCCTGAAAGACGTTGTCTAGTTCAAATTTAAAAAAATTACACATAAATTCCATAGAAAAAAGGACGTTCAGTTGTTCCCGCATTTGTAAACTTTCCGGGAAAATTTCCTATTTTTTATTTATATATACTTTATTGTACACCAGAAAATACATAACAAAAAATACGATTATTAATACAAAACATACAATGGGCGGCCTTATCGCTTTCTGCGATCTCTTCCAGGCAACCCTGGAATGGACAGTGATTGCGTGGATATAAAAAATGGGATTGTCAGTGGCCCTATTTTTTATTTCAATAAAAACGTAATTTGGTCTATTAGGAACATTTAGAAACAACAAATTGCCAAATCGATGCAGCCGTTCTCAAGTGCTGCGCTTACCATCGCACAGCATTTCATTTTTATTTATATAGAGAGATTCCAATCAAAGTCGAAGTAGACATTGTTGAGACACTGCTCGAACAGCTAGACCAATTTTGTTCAGTATCTATCAGTGTTGCTATAATTATACCATAAATAAGATGTTTCATTTTATCGCAAATAAACTCCCTAAAAAATATCTACTCGGCAGACAAAACGTTTGAAACTAAAAGACCCAGAAAATTTAGTTTTCTTTCGTTCAAAACTATCGTGTTTCATAGTTTAGTATCAGACATCGCATACGCAATACCTAGATTTTATAGTTGGCTACCAACACGCCATATTACTTGTTTTAAACGGCCTAATGAATTTAGTTTAATTCGTTGGTGTTGCGATATCCGTAACATTGAGCCCTTCGTACACAACATTAGAAAAGTCTTCCCATACTTGAAGTCATAATCTCAGCGCCACTTACGCAACTATCTACTTTGTGCTATATGTTTTAAGTTGATTTAAGATTGACCGTTTTAAAAAAGGTCCCAAAATAATTTGGTTGCAATAGAATAGAATAGAATATTCATTCAATGGAATTTGAGCTTTGTTACCACGACATTGAGTTTGTTTTTCGAAAACTTGATAATAATCTCAGATTCTGAATATAAATATATGTAAGTTTTGTGGCAATCCTTAAAATTGTAGTCATCAAGAGATTAATCCCTGGTTTTTAGAAGCATTAAGCTTCTCTCCGATAAAAAAAAACTTATATACCAGTTTTTTTGTTTTTTGGTGAACCAATCAACTAATAAGATTTGACAACATATAATAACTAGGCTTTTAAAAACCAAGGGTTAATTCTAAATTGTCTGGAGTTTTAGACTTACCTAGCGTTGTGTGCAAAAGGTTTTATTATTCATTTAAATAATAAAATGTTAGACATTGTCGCTCATCATTACTTTATGTTAAAAGGCAGCTGATCGCTGGTATAGGCGGATTACACCATGCGAAAGTTAAACTGGTTGACAGAGTAAAAATGTTTATTTATTTCATTTTACTTTAAATTAGAAGATGTCGCAGGCATCTGGTTAAATTGATTAGCTTTCTAACGCTATTGAATTTATTCGATGCTTTGTAAATATTAACGTCAACGTCCATGTAATATTTCGAGGTGTTAAACCGATGTAATTAAAGATGTATCAAATTGTGAATGATGTCTGCGACTTAGGCACTGCAACTTACTACTATTAAGATTGTTTTAAGTTCACAAGCAGGTTGTTTTTATTTTATTTGCTTATTCTATTATATTGGGGTCTCAAAAATGTAATGAATATTGCTGCTACGTGCTTAGGAAATGTAAACTTACGTTAAGCGATCGTTAAGTATGGTGTAATCCGCCCCGTGTAAAATATTTTATTTGATTTATTTTTGTTTTTGTGACCTCCATTTATGTACTATTTGATTTTATTACTACGTTATTTTACTTAGATTATTAAAGCATTATACATTATATATTTACGAAGTGTGTTTTATTGTAAACTAACGACCCGTCCCTGCTTCGCACGGTTTTGAAACATCGAGAATTTTCATATCGATCGTACCTACTCTTACTCGTAATTTTTTTATATAATAGTTTGTGCGCAGTAGGTGGCCACCATTATATTTAACTTTATTATGAATAAACCCATTAAACCTAACGGAATGAATTCTCTATATTATGGTGGAAAACCGCATCAAAATCCATCGTGTAACTGCTATTTAGAGATTAAACCTAACATTACGGTGCATGAAATAATAAATTTCTATTTATTTTATAAATATAATTATAATGATGACTGAGTCATTGGGTTAAAGGTCGCAAGTGCGCCTTTTGAACGTGGTCATGGGTTCGATCTCCAAATGGGGAAAAGTGTGAGCAGCTCGGAGTTTGAGTTTGGCTCGCCCCCTATAACTCCTTCAACATAGGACTTATACCTACATACCTGGCGGGACGTATATATAGGTGTACTAAACACCTCTGACAACCCCTTTGAGACATTATTTTATGGAATATTTTATATCTACAGCCGCTCAGAATTTGGATTTTAAGAGCGTTTACGACGTACCGTACGGCATTTTTTTCGAAATGAATGATTCGATTTTAATGAAACTTCGTACGGATAAGTAGGATGCAAAGGTCTAAAAAGTTAGTTAATCGAAAAATAGTGTTACAGCCATTTGGCTGTAATTAGACCGATTTGAAATTTTACATACAAAAAGAGATTTCCAGTTACCTATCTTTTTTTAAATCAAATATTTCGGAAATGTTCTTTACTAACTTTTTAGACCTTTGTATTCTGCTTATGCGTATGAAGTTTCATTAAAATCAGTTCATTCATTTCGAAAAACAATGGCTTGAAACTTTGTATGATATGCCGTACGTCGTAAACGCTCTTAATATTGACAAAAGATTTACCTTTGTCCGACGAACATTATATAATTAACGCGAAAAAAGAAGGCGCTAACATATCGTGGGCTCGTAGAAATACCTATGGATAATAACTAAAATCGAACGTCTATTCATAAAGAAGATAAAGAGCTCTGCTATAGGAATAAAACTAATAAATAAATGATATAGAAACTTATAGGTAAAGTAATATGCTAATTTAGAAGTAGGCGAATCAAATTAACAAATGTTAACAGACACCGTAAAAGGTTTCGTAACTCCTTTAATCTCCTGCCCATCGACAAAAAAAGCTGAATACCTCAACATTATTATTGCTACACAAAGAATTCAGGCGCTTAACGCGAAAATTGGCAACATTCCTGTCCTCCCGTCTGCGCAGGTCCTGAACTGGCCTTCACCTAGAACTTGACATCCACCAGTGACCCACAGTTAGCCCAGCATCCTTAATTTTATAAACAAAAAACGTTTTTATCAAAACAAATGAGTAACGCCACTTAATCATAGTGTTTCGTGGCTTTTATTTATCTTGAGCGTTTAATGGTGTTTTTTGGGAAGTAAAATCGATATAATGAGGAGTAAATGGGAATCTACTACGTTCCGGATGAAAAGTGACCTTGACCGAGAATTTGAGAAGGTACGTTTTGCGTTGTGTTGCACTTTATCGTTACCTAAATGGTTTCCTAGTTTGATTGTAGCCATGCAGACTACTGTTTTGATGTATGTACGTAATTGAAGAATATTACCGAAACAACTACATATCTATTAAAGAAAGAACGATAACGCTGACTATTTGAAAAAATTAAATAATATTAGTAGCTCCTTAGCATTGATGGAAATGGCGCGAATTTGAACCTACCTTAGTCTGCCCTCCTATCCAGTGCTATGCCTGTTGTTATTTATGACATAGCCGTAAACAATGATAATTTTTAAACTTATATTTAAAATTGTTTTTACAAAGTCCTGGGGATTTTGTAATATGTTGATTGGAGCTTCTTGCCCGTTTTTCTACATAGAGATCTACGATTTGAAATGGGCTACTAGCTTCAACTTACTGATTAACTGACCGACTCATTGACAATACAAAATGCCTGTAAATGGTTTAATTGAAATTAATGTTTTTAACTTTTCAAAAGCTTATTTTCGGGATGATCACATAAAATACTACCGATCGAAATATAATTAGAAATCAATAACTACCTACGTACACCTCTAACCGGCTACGTAGCTAAACATACGAGTTTACGATGGACAACGGAGTTCTAGAGTGAAATACCTAATAACTTTCGCCTTGTCCACAACACCTGGAAATATGTACGTACAACCTACATTCTCCAATTACGCTTTAGTTGATGATCTAGTAAGACTACCAAAGTTGACCTATCCTGACTGCCAGGTACATATACTACTAGCTACAGCGATATAACGCTCTTTGCAGGAGAAAAACAGACTGCTCTGTTGTCCAAAGGACCACATAAGGCCGACGCAAATATGGACGAATCAGTTCAGCATAGCTATTCACAACCCCTGAACATCAATCATTGTTATCGTAGGGGTCCTCTTAATGCTGGTCACAAGTTTGAAACCCGAAATTTCGTCAGTTTAAATCAAATAGACCACCGCTATTCTTCCAACAGCGCTCTGTGCTGTCGGGGGCAAGGCAAATAAGGTTTTTCAAATGTGTCATTTTCGATACGATAGCCTGTCGGATGGTTGTGAATAGCTATGCTGGGGCCGTATTCTTTATGACAATGAACGAAACCGCGCGAAATGAACTCGAGGTTGGCGTGATTAGCCAATGAATTGACGTGGTTTCGAAGTAAGGAATCATTGAGTGGTCATAGTGAATTAGGGCTCAGGGTCCTATGCTATATAGGTCCTATCTATGTTAACCTATTTATATTTGTACGCTGTTGAGGTAAAATATGACTGATTTTCTGCCGGCCCCCTGGAGCTGTAATGTGAGCTTAGATTTAGTCTATAACTCTACAAGAAAATTTAGCCATAGTTAATTGTTATTACAATGGAGCACGGAGGTAGTCAAACTCTTGTGTGATTTACAGCAGCTTCTAAGTACTTATAAGCATTTGCAGATGCCTACAAACTAGAAATTTTTGAAATAAAACAAAACTAAAATATGTACGTCTATTAACATAGCTTGAAATAATTGTAACAACATTTTCCCTTTGATGGGATTTTCCTAAGCATTGCAAGTACTTACCTACATTAGTTTCAAATTGTGGTTTTCCTTACGATGATAAATTAAACAATTAGGTATGGCCTTCGAACTCATTTTGTTATTGTGGAGCACAAAATTAATAATAATAAAGTATGGATAGCTTGCCCCAGGGCCCGACGGCTTGCCGGGTAAAGCCTGGGCCCTGGCCTCGACGGCTCTCGGACCCCGACTGGAGGCGCTCTTAAGCGCATGTATGGAGAGGGGCCAGTTTCCACTCCGTTGGAAGACGGGGAAGCTGGTCCTCATTCGGAAGCCAGGGCGCCCTGCGGACTCTCCGTCCGCATTCCGGCCCATCGTGCTGCTCGACGAGGTGGGCAAGCTCTTTGAAAGAGTGATTGCGGGCCGCCTCGTCGGGCACCTGGTGAGGACGGGGCCGGATCTTGCGGATAGCCAGTTTGGCTTCCGCAAGGGGCGCTCTACGGTGGACGCCATCATGCGCGTGAGAGCCCTCACGACGGGGGACGCGGTGTCTCGGGGTGGGGTGGTCGTGGCGGTGTCATTAGACATCGCTAACGCGTTTAACACCCTGCCCTGGAGCTGCATTAGGGAGGCACTCCGGTATCACCGAGTGCCGACCTACCTCCGTCGAGTAGTCGGGGCGTATTTGACGGACAGAGCCGTCATCTACCCCGGTCGCGATGGGGAATGGAACCGGCGAGAGATGTCGTGCGGTGTCCCACAGGGATCGGTCTTGGGGCCGCTCCTGTGGGACATCGGTTACGACTGGGTGCTGCGGGCAGACCTCCCTGATAGCGTCAGCGTAGTTTGCTACGCTGACGACACGCTGGTCCTGGCGCAGGGGAGGTCGCATCAGGCGGCGGCCGACGTAATGACACGCGGGGTTGCGATAGTCGTGGAGAGGATCCGGCAGTTGGGTCTCGAGGTGGCTCTGCACAAGTCCGAAGCCATGACATTTCATGGGCTTCGGAACGGGCCACCATCGGGATCCCAACTTACGGTAGGAGGGGTTCACATCGGCGTCGAGACGACGATGAAATACCTGGGTCTCGTCCTCGACAGCCGGTGGAACTTCGTGGAGCACTTCCGACGTTTGGCCCCCAAACTGGAACGGGCTGGGGCCGCTTTCAAGCGGCTCCTGCCCAACCTGAGGGGGCCAAACGCCTCCTGCCGGAGGCTTTACGCGGGGGTCGTGCGGTCCATGGCCGTGTATGGCGCCCCGGTGTGGGCGCGTTCACTGCGGCTTCGAGCCGCCCACTACTTGAACGCGCCCCAAAAGGTGGTAGCCATACGGCTGATACGGGGGTACCGCACGATCTCGCGCGAGGCGGCAAGCCTCCTTGCCGGACTGCCGCCATGGGATCTGGAGGCGATAGTCCTCGCGCGCCTCTTTGAGTGGCGCGCGGAGGCACTACGCCGGGGGGAAAACCCGCTTCCGCGGCAAATTGCTGCGGAGCGGACGGACCTCCGGCGCGATCTCATGGCGGCATGGAAAGCGCGACTGTCGCAACCCAGCGCAGGGCACGCCGCGATAGCGGCGGTAAGGCCCCTCTTTGAGGAGTGGCTAGAGAGGCGTCACGGCGCCCTCACCTACCGCCTGACGCAGGTCCTCACCGGACACGGATGTTTCGGGAGGTTCCTGCACATAATCAGGCGGGAGGAAACGCCCGGGTGTCACCACTGCGAGGATCGCCCAGAGGACACGGTGGTGCACACGGTGGAGGTCTGTCCCGCTTGGGCAGAGCACCGCCGTGTCCTCGTAGAGGCGATCGGCAGCGGCGGCGACCTCTCGCGCCCGGCCCTGGTCCAAGCCATGGTCCGGGGCGAGAGGGAGTGGGAGGCAGTCACCTCCTTCTGCGAAGCAGTCATGCTAGCGAAGGAGGTGGCGGGATGGGAGAGGGAGAGAGCCGAGAGGGCCGCCCGTCCCAGCCGCCGCGGTAGACGCTCCGGGCGTCGGGAGCCGCGTGACGACTCCCGGCCACCGTAGGCGCGGGCCTGCGGACGGCGAGTAATGGGTAGCTCGCCGTCCGATCAGGACCAGGCCCGTGCCGGACGGCGCGTATGTGTTCCACGCGCGCCTCAAAGAGATGTCAGCAGACATGGAGGGGCCCGTTAGGGCCGAAGCCTGCCGGGGCAGCGGGATTGTCCGAAAGGGTTACCGCTGCCCCGGAACATAAAGGGCTAAGGAAGGAACACGGATGGGTTTTAGTCAGTAAGAGTCTGACACTCCCTTCCGCTCCACCCAGAGCGGGAGGGGTCATTGGATGATTTCCCATCCTTAAAAAAAAAAAAAAAAAAGTATGGATAGCTTTATTAATATATTTAATTAACTGGTATTTATAGGAAATTATGACATTATTTATTAATAACTCAAATTCAAAGATTTATTTCAAATAAACCAATTACAGGCACTTTTGAATTGTCAAGGGGTCGGTCAGTCATAAAGATGCAGCTAGTTGCCCATTCCAAAGCGTAGTAGGTTCCTATGGAGAAGAACGGGCAAGAAACTCCATAAATAAGTATTGGGATCAAGGCTTTGTCTTAATGGTTAAGACAAAGCCTAACATCACACTTAACACATCACAACACATCTAACTTAATAGTAGGTACCTACTTACTTAACTAATGGTCATATCAACAGATGAAGGAAAGACGAAATCGGAAGAGGTTTGCGCAGCATCGGCAATTGCTGCCTTAACATAATGGTACCATGAAAGTACCTACGGTTGAAATAGAAAGATAGCCTAGAGAGGTCTATCCCGCTTCACCCGTCTACATCTACATATGAGGTTTCAGTTGGGTTGGTTGGTTGTGAGTAGGTTGGTAGAATCTAACTGCACCCTAATTGCATTTAAAACACTAGATATCAATCACAATCTGAATCATTTTGAAGAATATTGCTAATCCATTGCTTCTTAGGTTCGAAAAATTTGACGAAAGAACAACGTAGGTAATTCCTATTGTTAGTGTGTTACGTAATTACCCCACTGTAACAACAATTAACAACAACTACAATTATGTAGTGTCATGTAGAACAGACATAGCATGTTGCGTAGACGTGTTCTTGAGTGGAGACCACGAATAGGCAATCGTAATGTAAAACGCCCTCAGGCTAGGTGGAGCGACGATATTCGCGTGCATGGTCCTGGATATGGGTGGCTGGTAGCAGCTGGATGAGATTTGCCGAGAATCGAGCTAAATGGCGTGAAATTTGAGAGGCCGATGTCCAGCAGTGACTGCTGTAGGCTGATGTTGATGATAATGATGTAGAACAATAGATGGACGTCTTTTTAGGGATTCATTCTAGATTGCCCCCCAAAAGACCTAATACTATTTAGGTAAATATTTTATATTACACATAACATAACATCACGCCTGTTTCCCGAATGCACAGGACAGAGCAGTTAAAAGCCACTAACAAGCAATAGTAGCCACTAACAAGCCTGCTGAGTCGCAAAACTCGCAGGTAAAACTAGCGGAAAAACCAATAGGGGGTAAACGTAGCCGATCGAAACCCAATAAGGTTTTGGAAATTCAGGGTCCAGAGAAGGACACGTGCGACAAGGATGGTTTCATCAAGGTGGTGAAGAAGAAGAAGAAGAAGCTTCCTTGTCGGAACCAGTGCGGCACCGCGCTGGCAGGACCCAACATGCTGCTGCGACCAGCAATCCCGACGACGCAGCTGTACGTGTCCAGACTGCACCACTCCACGAAGGTTGAGGAGGTCGTGGAGTACATGTGTGTGAAGACCAACTGGACTTTGAGGGTCGAGAAGTTGGAGTCGCGTCACAACACGAACTTCAAGTCGTTCGTGGTGCGTTTTCCGACACATCATCTCGAGAAGTTCCTCAAGGAAGAGTTCTGGCCGAAAGGTGTTGTGTACCGCCGGTTTCGTGGCCGGCCATATGACACCAGTCAGCGAAACAGGACGCAGGCACTTCGTGTATGTTAGTGTTAGTTTTTTTTATTTTTGGATAATGTTGTATGTATTTATAGTATTTTTAAGTTACTTATATTAATATTGTATTGTATGTGTTTATATGGGCCTTGATGCCTGAAATAAATGGATAAATAAAATAAAAGTCTCATGTAATAGGGAGTGAAACTCCAACCATCAACCGGTCACCAATTCAGACTCCGGACTGCTACTGAGAAATTCCTGATTGAAAAACCAAATAATACTTTGCCCGACCTGGGAATCGAACCCAGGTCTTCCTGCTCAGCAGTAGCGCTAGCGACCACTACACCAACGAAGCTGATAAGATTTAATCGTTGCAAAAGCTCAGTAATATCCTTATACCTACCATGCTGAATGCTCAAGCAGCGGCAGTAGACCCTTTCATATATTTAAGTATGCTGGGCCTGCAGTCTCGACATAGATAAAGACGCAGTCGCAAACTACCGATCGCTATTTTACCGAAAATAATCGCTTGCCGTAACGATGCTTACGACAAACGCAAGTCTCTACATCATCGGCACAGACACACCTTCGAGTACGCCCCTTTTCGCATTATTTTTGTTTATAATTACTTGCAAACACCCCCAAAATTATAAGTTTACGATGACAACGATTCACTTTGCGGACTGTCAAAAATGCTCGTAAAGTTTGCGACAAAGGTTGGTGCAATACCGATGACAATCGATGACTTTGAGAGTCGAGACTACCAAATATCGCTAAATCCGGATCGATAGGACTTTGCGACCAAATTCGGTCGCTATGAATGTCGAGACTGCAGCCCCAGTGGACAGAGTGTGAAAAAGGGAAAGGGAGGTCTATGGTCAGCAGTGGAACATTTTGAGCTAAATAGATAGGTAGAACCACGCTCTCCAGCTGCCGCTTTACCTATTTAGGTTAGGTACTTAGCTGACTAGGAAAAACCCATATTGGGGGGGAGAGCCTTATTCATATTAGGCGTTTATCTACCGGTTGCTATGTCAAAGTTTAATACCGTACCAATTAGATTAGTGTAAAATACGATAATTTGTAATGTGTTAGGGAGTTGTTCTGTATCGGCCACGGTCCGGTCTTCCTGTCACATTTCCTGTGTATTCGATAACGAACTCTGTTCGTTGCTGGATTAGTGAGGGGAAAAAGCGGGATTTCAATTTTGCTGATTAGGGTTGGTAGGAGATTTGTACGAATTTCTTATTTTTTCCAAAACGATACTATAGCCCGCTAGTTCAATGATGTTCGATCTTAACTACTTACCCATGTACCTTACATACCCTACATTGTCCAGTTAGGAAACTTGCTTCTTTCATTGAGCAGAAAGATTGACTGCTTGTGACCACCACGCAGCCTCTGAAAGAGTACCTACTAGCAAACATATACCAACATTAATTTGATTAAGCCTTCTTCTTCCATTAAGTAAATTGTCATTTTTAAAATGTTTCTTGTCGACGAAACTAAGTACCGTAGTTAGAAGAGCAGGGATTTTGAATACCTACTTGGGGTGAATTAGTATTAGTAACTGAGCTTGGATAGCATGAAATTAGACAGATGTGGTAAAGTTAATGCACGGTCTCGATCGGGTTCGATCATAAATTTACTCCCCAAAAAATAATGCCAGAATGTAAAGATTCAATTTGCTACCTCCTGAACGTCATAGGTAAGAAAAAAAAGTTTAACAACAGGTTGAAAATGTAGATCAAACATGCCGAATACTGTTGATGGTACAGACGCCAGCACATCAAGCTACCTGAAACTGTCAAATTTTCCCAATCAACTTTGAATCTTATGCTCTGGCGATAAAGTTGAAAATCTTTTAAAGAAATTTGACAGATTGTGGTGCTGGTGTCTATACCATAAGTCTTTAATAACGAAATCTACGAATCTTAAACACTGCACATAGTACGACTCCAAACTACCATCCTGTTCGTCCGCAACATAATATTTAAGTAGGTACCTAAAACCCCGGACTTTTTCCAGGATCGTTCAGGATCACATCACTACGGCCACCATTTTTATAGAGTGTTACTTGTTAGTGAGTTGTCCGCATAACAGTAGCGGTCATGAAATACGTTAATTGGCTCTATAAAAATAAACACGCGGCTTTCCTTGTAGATAAAATATCGTTTATAACAACGGTCAACGGGAAAAAATGTTACAGTGACCCATTGGTTTGATCAGCAGTGTCGTCTGGGAACCCTCCATGTTACGGGTGAGTTAAACTGAATATTAAATATAAATCCTTGAAATTTTTTTTAGAAAATTGTGTATTTTAACAATAACAATTAACTAATAAAATTAATAAGTAAGTAATTGATTATGATGATTAAGTTTTAAAGCAACGAAACAATTTTTTACACGATCAAACAAAATGGTGGAAGCATCGAAATTTAAATAATAACGGTCGAGTTCGTGATGGAACGGTTGATTACTTAGCTGGAATTTTGATTTGAATGTTTTTCTGATGTGCTTCTTAATTTAGTTGTAGGTAATTAGTTTGTATCCGTGCTCTATTTTGTTGCGATTCGATTGTGTTTAGTGTCTCACTCTTCATGTAGGGGTTTTTTTTATTCATAAGCGATGACTAAAGATAAGTGACGTTTAAACGTCAAAAATATATGGTTAAACAGTATTCAATCACTACTTAACTTTAAGCAACGTTTATGAATAAAGGTGTATATGTCAGGAAACTTGGTTGCAATTCAAACCACACCTGTCATTCTTTGTCAGTCTGTTTTTCAGTTTAACGGCAATTTGGTGTGTTAAACTCAACAATCAAGTTGACTGTGCGTAAACCGTGATTTCATCTAGATGAAATCACGGTTTACTGTAACATCGCCATTATTAGGCCTAAACGTCAACGCTTTTTACCTCGAAGGGTTAGACAGAAGCGTACCCATATTTCGACAGATATGTTTAAGTCAAACCAGGAACGATTCAGCCTCCAGCCGGTCGATTCTGTTAGAATCTCACCGTGAGAAGTTTGGTGAAGTGAGCTGTCATTCCATCTGGTGTTATACTAATGACAGCTCTCTTCACCTGAGTTATCACGGTGAGATTTTTACAGAATAGCACTACAGCACCCTAATTGTAACGCACAAGGATATTACTTATCCATTGCTTAATCTTCGAAAAATGTGTCTGCTCAAAAACGTAAAAAATGCAATGGATGTTGTTGAACTATAATTATGAAAGCCATTGCTACTGATACTGTGTTGGACAATTACCCCGCGGGTTGCCACTGAGAACTTACTGATGGAAAAACATAATAACACTATTCCTGGAAAAAAACATAAAAAGCTGAAAATTATGAAGAAAAAAGAAGATATATCGTCAAAACTCTTGTCGGTTGCGGCTCATCGTATGGCAGTTTGCTGTGTATTATTGCCAGCTGCCTAGCGAAGGGCAACAAATGACTGAGTTGATCTACGGTTCGACGAAAGCAGAGAGAAGATGATTCGGAATTTCTGCGAGAATATTTATTTTTAGGTTAAGGTGTCTAGTCTGTAAGAACGTATAAGACGTGTACACACGACGACATATCAAGCTGTACATTTCCAGTTTTAGGTGATCTTGAGTTGTATAGGCTTATCGTACAATGAGAATTCAGCTTATTTTGGAAATGTACTTACAGCTTGATATGTCGTCGTAAGTATCTATTGGTACTTACTTGCAAAACAATTGTTAACATTTAGGTACATCTACTTGTAACTCCGCGTTTTCACCCATATACAAGTTGGACACTTGGTTTGCAACAAGTCTTAAAAAGACTTGTCAGGAACAAGCTAGCTTCAGCCCGCGACTTCGTCCGCGTGATATTTTTGTCCACGTCGAGATTAGCATGTTCAAACAAATATTAGTATATAGTAATTCACCTCGGCATTCTCGTTTGAGAAATCTTCTTCATGCTCCTTACGCTCTCGCACAGTTTACCGTAGCAATTCCTATATGATTCGCTCAGTTAAAGTTTTTAACCAAATTGTGAATAAACACCCTTCAATTGATTTGTTTGCAAGTAGCTTAGCGTCTATCACTACTCTTGTATCTAAACAGTACAATATTGTTTCTGATGCACTCTATAATGGCGGCTGCGCAAGCATCTGCCTACAGATACTTATTTTATTAGTTAAGTAATAATGTTATTATTATTTGAAAATGTGTACAACAATACTAGTTGCTAACTTCTGTGGAGGCTTGTAAATAGCTTGTCGTCAATAACCTCACTAATACTACTTCTGTATTTGATAGCTGTAAGCCACCCAAACACAGTAAAAAAAAAAAAGTTATGTTTGGTATGGTAATAGGTATGTAAGTAGGCGACGCTTTAATTTTATTTATTTGTGCAAGTATATAGATATATAGAAAATGTATTTAGATGGTCTTTAGGTACAACTTGTTTTGGGTGTAAATCATAAACTAACGGAAACAGTGAGACAAAAATTATCCAGCGTCGACTGTTGAGACAAAATTAATTGCCTATCTATCTGTTTTTGGCTCTCATGGGAGTCGGCGGGCCTCGAAGTAGAAACTTAAGAATATTATCATACCTACTTAATAACGAAAACATAATATATTTTTTTAGTAGTGCTTTGTTAGCGGTGCTCAAGAACTCACGTTTAATTTTGAGCTCTTTGAACAACTCAAAACAGTGCAATATCAGAATTTTCAGATTTATAATAGTTATATCCGTTTCGCCGATAGCACTATAGTGTTCTTACTTGCACCACTCTGCTATTATCGCCATCATCATCATTTCATATAATCTAGACGCCCATTGCTGTGGCGCAACACACTAATGGCTTTAATTTTTACGGTTCAAAAATATTCATTGCGTTATTTACTTGGTTGAGCAGACACATTTTTCGAATGTATGAAGCAGTGGATTAGCAAAATCCTTTAAAATCGTTCAGATTGTGATTGAAATTGTGTTACGCAATCAGGGTGCCTGTACATAGGCCTCTCCTAAACGTCGCCACATTGGCCGGTCCTTTTTATTACTTCTCAATTCCTCTACACGATTTAGATACAGTTAATCGTTAAGCAAGTTGACGCCCAAAGTAAATTTGCAGTGTTATAGCCATTTCATAAAAATTTCAAAAAATTACAGCTATGATCTGAATAAGTGGACAATTTTAGTTGGTAGTCGATTTGCCTTAGGTACAATTAATTTTCCTCACTTTATCTACCTACGTCGCACAATTATTTGATACCTTATTTTCCCTTTTTACAGCCAAACTCCTTTTTACCGAATCAGTAGATTTTGGTAAAAATGCTTTTACTTGAATTTACAATGTCGCAGAGGACCAAAAACTCAAGGACTTCTGTACCTACAGAAAACTACTACGAAAATATTAAAGAGACCAATTATGTGGTTGATTAACTATTTCGTAAGCTCATTAGTTATTGTTCTCACTTAGGTTTGGTGTGTATTTTTGAGGTTTTGCTATAATATGTTGTAAAAATATTAATTAGTTGCATTGTGCTTATTATAATGACGTTTATTTGTAAGGCATTCTTTTATTTAAAGTTAATTAAGACAACCTAAGGTCAGAATAAGGTCAAGTTTATCGTCTAGGGCTCTGTTAATTTAACGAAAACGAACTGACTAACAAAACAATCAAATATAATCAAAAATCATTTAACTAAACATGGCCGAGCTGAACGTCAAAATTACATAAGACAGTCCCCCAAAAACACCCGCCCTTGACTACTTGCTAGTGCTTTAATTGTTAACAAGAGGTAGCGCAAGCAACAATATTGACTACGGTAGCGAGTTACTGTAGGTAGGTACAAAAGTAGTAAGAAAATGATCCCCTAGGTAGATACTATGTCATGTATATCTTATGGCTATTGGGAGCAGGGAAAATTCCCATATGTACTAGAGTATGTATGTTGTGTATCAAGAGTTAACAGTGAACGTAAGCTAAAACGCGCTAAATTTTTGCATGACAAATGGTAGAATGTAGGTATACTTACCTGGAACGTTACCTACTTTCATATGTAACAATTCTCACCTGTATGCCTACATTGTACGCAGATATTTTTTTCTATTCTAACTTATATCGGAGTTGCGACTTAACCCAGAATTATATTTAGCGTGAATTATTTGTTATCATACGTTTCATTATAACGAGTAGGTACGCAATGACGATATCAGAACGGCCGTTGCAAGTTGCACGATAAGAAAAACTACGTTTTTTTTTCATCATATTACCTACCTACTTATTTGACGACAAAATGAATGCGCGACAACGGACTAAAAATAGCCGATAGCCGTTTGTAGTTGTAGCCGGCAGCAGACCCGTATCTAGACATAGAGTTATATACCCCATTATACCTATGACCAAGTCCATATAATTAGTACAATGCCTTAATTAGCAATTCACGCCTTCATTGGTCTGAGAGTCTAAGATCTGGGTGAAGCATTCGATTGCGCTCCACATGCTACCATTACTCAGAATCTAGGCCAATAAAGTATCTAAAATAGTAAACCTTGACATTGATGTTTTGGTGGTATTTCATATAATCATATTGTTAATTTTTAACCCTATAAAATCTTTCGGATAACGCGAGCAGTCGGGAATTTCGCAAGGGTCCATCTTAGCTATTCCTAATATTTTTTCGGTCGAGTCCTGGTATTTTCCGAAGACTCCACTCTTATTTTCTAAAGTCCTCAAAAATAGGAAACATTTTTGATAATTTCCTGTGATATAAACTAACCCAGACATGGTTTTGTTGTAAGCTGTATGAATCTGTAGGCGCCACAAAATGATTTATTTATTTATTTGGTTCACCAACGATTGAATACACAGGTTGTATGCTAAAAGTTACATGCAAAAAATTTAAATGAAATAGTGCAACAATCACTTACAGGTAAACTCCGCATGCATAAAGAAGTTGTACAATTTAAAAACTTAATCTAGTTTTATACAATTGCTCATCTGGAAGCCTAAAAGTCAAAAGGTCCAAATAGTTAATAATTAATAGGTCTAAACAATTAATTAATACAACAACATAGGGTACATTGTTATACGTAAATACATACACTAACCCTTGAAGGAGATAATGAAGACTCGAACTATTCAGCAAGATGCATAAAAAATTGGCCTTCAATTTGCCTAAACTTTCAGAATGCAAATCGATTTCGATGATGGAAAAGTAACTGATATTTGTAAACACAGTAGGTACTTATTATCAATAGTTCATTCAAATCAATATCTAGAATATCACCGTTATAGTAAATTAAAATAGCTTCAAAAACAGAAGGTTGTCTAGCATTAGAACAAGTGATTGACCTTAAAATTCCGTGTTACATAAAATATGATAGAGTATAATAAACTGGTTATATATTGTATAATACTTATGTATTTATTATGTGGTAAGGAAAATGCGGTGTTTTTTGGGAAGTTCGTTCGAGTCGCGTTTTCGCGAATGGTTATTAATTAAGTAACTTAAAGGCACACAAATGGTGTTCGAGCTTAAACCCAAGCAGAATGTTCTAGAGTCTATAAATAAAACAACTGTCACCCGCAGCATGCTACAGCGCAAAGACTACCGATAGGGAATGGACAATGACCGGTTTCCATTTTCATAGCGACCAGTACCTAAAGTAATATTTCGAAAATTGAATAGCAAGTTCAAGGCAAGGCATCTTGTCATAACCTGTGTATTGTGAACGAGAACCCGGTTCAATGCCAGCCAAGTTCAACAGCAAGGACAGCAAGGGCGTTAATTCACGACGATGTGCTTCTCCACAACGCATCTCAAAGGGATGTATAACTATAGAATCCACTTTAAAATATTCTGCTATGCAGTTATTACGGAGAGGACGTCTAGTAAGCAAGTACCATTAGATCTATGGCAGGTACAGGTATGGCTGTAGTTGCGTTATTTACGTTGTTGAGCATAAAATTATTCGAATATAATATAAGTTTATGAAGCAATACCTTTAAAATGCTTCAGATTAAGATTGATACTGTGTTACGCAATTAGGATTCAGGATAATGATGAATGTCATGTTAGTAATCAATTAGGTAATCATCAACCACACTGATCACCGATATTAGGTAATAAACTTTATCACTGCTCTGTTAAAATTCCTGTTTTCTTAGAAAACCCGTTTTTGTTTTTATAAGCTCTGCCAAAACCATCCGCAGCTATTAATAGGTACATTGTAGATTTCAAATCGTTATAGCGACCCGATGTCGACTCAAATGGAAAACTTCATTAAATACCCTAATTACTTACTAGTGCAAGAGGCGAGCGCATCTCGAAAACGAGTAAATGCAACATGAATAAATACTTAAGCAATTATTTCCTATGTAGTTTACAAGATAAATCTGGTGGAATGAACTTCGTTGCCGGTAAAAGCTTTATTTATAATTATAAAGCGTTTGCCTTAATTATAAAACGTTTGTTTCTATGAAATTAGAGCTTTACTGTAGAAGTACAGATACACAGCCACACACAGACATATCGAAGACACAGATAATATAATACAACTGACTCAGACCAAATAAAAAACCAAGACAGAGCGCTGAGAACGATACAGTGAAGCATGCCAAAACTACACCTCCGCTCTGTGCATACATGCTCAAACGCACACATTTACAACCATTTACAATCAAACTAAACCTCACTAAGTGCACATTTGTTTACGAAACCGGCTTCACTTTACTGTTGACAGCCCTCTGTTTTGGTTTTTTATTTGTTCTGAGACAACTAAGTACGCATTTCTTTTTGTTTTAAGTTATAGAGATTTAGGAAAGTGTAATCAACACTTTTAGGATACTGAGCTACCTAGGTACCTTTATTTGTATTACAATAACCGGCAATTCATCTCCGATCCAAGTGAAAGGCCTCAGAAGCTTTCCAAAGGCTATGGTCCAACCTGAGCAAAACATATTAATGCGAAAGTAAATTACCTGATTAGTCTGTTACCAGAAGGCCAATTCTCGTAATATAAAACGTTCAAAATCTAGTCGCAGTCTCATCTCAGCGACAAACAAATGTCAAAAACTTGTCAAAATGTAGGGAAATCAGAGGTATTTTTGACAGATTGAGACTGAGATCACGTTCTTAAATTTACGAGAATTGCCCTTCTGTTTACATCTCAACGCCTGGACGGATTTGGATGAATTTTGACACGCGGATAGACCATAACCTGGGTTAGGACAGGATATACTTTTTATCCCGGTAAAGCGTTTCCAGGTCGATCGCTTGCTGCGGTCGGTTCGTGCCTGGGTGACAATTCTTTACATATCGAGACCCCTTCGTGGCTCGGAAAACACGTTAAGCTGTTTGATCCCGGCTATCATTCGTAGATCTTTGACAGTCGTTACGGGTCGACAAAAGCCCGAAAGTCTGACATACGATACCCCTTTTGGTGAGGCTGGTACCTTACCAAAGGGGTATCGTATGTAGGTATACCTAGTTATTGTGGTAATAGAAGGTCAGATAGGCATTCAATCCATGCAAAACACTGGTATTCAACTGCATCCGGTTAGACTGGAAGCCGACCCGAACATAGTTGGAAAAAAGGCTAGGCAGGTGATGACTTATTGGTTTATTTTATATCTTGGTAAAATCACTTTGGACTGAAGATTCCATGATTCGATTTTTTTTTAGATTTCACGCATCCTTTCTGAAATTAAAGTTTTTAAGTAATTTGTTTAGTATCTATTAAAAAAGGTCAGGATTTAGTACAGGCGAGGCGAGGGTTTAGTACGCGCTAGGTTGACGATATCGTCAAAGTCGCATGGAAACTCTTGGATGAGAGACGCACAGAACCGGGAAGTGTGGCAAACGAAAGGGCAGGCCTATCCCAACGAGAGATTCCGGGCTGAAATGATGATGAAGTTGAGGCACTTGAAGTATAAGGTATTCTTTATAAATCTTAGAAACTTGAATACATTACTTTGCGTCAACGACTATACGGAGTGGCAGGACAACCTGTTATATACAGACGCCAGCACATCAAGCTACCCCAAACTGTAAAATTTTCAATCATCCTTGAACCTAATGCGTTAGCGATAAAGTTGAAAATCTATTAAAGAAATTTGACAGATTGTAGTAGCTTGATGTGCTAGCGTCTGTACACTCTGCACCATTTCAATACATAATACTGAATAAAAAAAAATCTGTTCCATGCATTTTGACTGGATAATGCCGCATATAGATAGCGTAGGTACTGCACTTTTCTATGAAAGAGCCGTGGAAAGACAATTTTTTTTTATAACTGTCGTAATATTTCTGGGTAGTTCTTCGAGGACCCTCAAAACGCGGTCACACGGTCTTAATTCGTAACCTATTAAACATTCAGTCTTAGGACCAAATACAGATTAATCCTTATTTATATGTATACATAATTTAAACATTAAACATCTAAAATTATTTATAATGTTTATAAAAATAAATATCTAATGTCGAAAACGGGAGCAAAATCGGTGTTCTTCGCGCGTCACACTCTGTTCGCGCTCACGGCAAACTTTGATAACTTTTGTATTCAATTCATAAGCATATAATGTAATACATCAAATTAATTGTATTTAACTATGCATCATAATTATCAAAGAACATTAATTTTATCTCTTAAGTTACGATAGTTAATAGGCATTATGTCTCTGTCACACGATTTTGTTAGTTTCGAGAGCGCGCAACAAAACTGCACCTATCTTCCAAGTGCGCCAATTTGTCGCTACACGTTTTAGCTGTGCGGATGCTCAGTAGTATCCTGGCGTCAGTGGGGGAGACATGTATGTTCATAGCTTCTAAACAAAAAAAATACGAGGTGAGTTATTCTTTGAATATTTTTAAGTAACCTTGGTCTAGAAACTTTCATGCGCATATTTTGAAGGATAATGCTTATAATTTTCCAACTCATTTTGTATTAAGGAATAAGATAGATCTTCGAGATTATTTCCAAGTACTTTGTTTGTTTATTTACCTATAAGTTTAATCGTAATTCTCAAAAATGTGAAATTTTCGCAACTTTCGTGGCACAACTTTCGTGGTTATTTGTCCACGAAAGTTAGCTAGCGCACCACGAAAGTTATATATCTCCATTGAATGATAACTTTAGATTACTTGTGACGCTGCAGATACATTTACTCGAAGGTGTCATGTATTTGTATATGTTTATGCATGTATGTGTTTAAATTTTTTCTTTTAACGACTTGTAGTAGGTAGGTATGTGTTTCTGTTTGTAGGTTTTCTCGTAGCCAATTAAAAAAAAAAACCCAACCCAAACTGGGCTGTTTTATCAATTGTATCCTTCTTGCTTAAAAAGTCCCAACGGCAGCGTCATACTTTCTGATTGTCTTGTACTTTACCTACATTAATTTTACTCACAGCAGTCGTGTTAATTTTTTCTGGTTAAAATGATTTTCAGATTACGTTCAAAACGAAACTAAGGCACCGCAGAGTGCAAAGGAGCGACGGGAGAAAAAGCGTCTAGCAAAGATAAGAAGAAGAGGAAGAATGAAAAACAATACAGTTACACAATGCAGAAAAAATGAAGGCAAGAGAAGGGTACTACAAAAGAAAAGCAGAAGGGAATGTCATCCCAGTTAGTGAAATGAGTAGTAGAAGGAAAAGAGCGGTGAGAGAGCAAAACCGCATAAAAAGCCGACTTTTTCGTCAAAGAATGAAACAAGAAAATAGATTTTTCTAATAGTGACGATGACCTGAGAATATTTTAGAAAAAACTATAACTCAGTGTTACAAAATATTTATACAGGATAATTTTTTAAGCAAAGCGCAAATTTTCACAGGTTGTTCTACTCATGAATATGCACAACTTTCACTATGGGACCAACTCTTCACGTTTCTGACAAATTCTCTTCACAAATTCACGAAAAAATAATCAGTTGTTTCATTGAAAAGTTTAATACCTACTCGACCAACATGTACTAAGTAGGTACTCACAAAACAGCAGATATTTTTTCGTGATTTCAGAGTTGGTCCGATAGTAAAAGTTGTTCATATTAAATTTATGGGTAGAACAACACCTTGTGAAAATTTGCGCACTACTTAAAAATATATCACGTATAGTTTTTTTTTTTAAGTTTTTTTTTAATATTATTATTATTATGTTGGGAAGTGCATGGCTTTCGACATTTTGTCATTATAGACTTAAAAGAACTTCAAAGAAGAAAGACTGAAAAATAAATGCAAAAAATGGTTTGCAATTATTTCTAATTATATTAATTACTTAAGTATCTTACAGCTTAAGAAAAAATCGTGCAGCTCAACTCAGAAGTTGAGGAGCTCAACGATTCGACGAACAATACCAAAGAAAGGACATTTGGGTAGGCCGCGTATTACTCAAACTGCCAGATCATGATTAAAACTAACTAAAAGGAAAACAGAAAAAATAAATGACCCACATAGTCCTCACATTCACAAAAATAAAATAAAAAAAATAAAAAATAAATTTACAAAGTAAATGTTCATGTCATTGTATATATAAAATTCATCAATGTCAATGTGTATATAAAAATCCGGACATAATCTTTGAGGACCATGTAGATTGATGTCTGAAATGGTATTTTGAGGAAAGAACCACACAGATTGAGTGGACCTGTCCAGTCAGTGCACGCATTTGTCAGTATGTAGACTACTAATAAAATAGCTGGCAGAAAATGGTATGTTTTATGATTCTAAGCATTTCTATTCAAAAGCACACATTATCTGCCAGCAATAGTAGTAAGTAATAATTATGTTTATGTTTTAAAGTGTAATTTCCGGGAGCAAAGCAATTGTTAGCAACTTATGTTAATAATGAGTACTAATAAGCTGATCTCAAAACACTATAATTGTTGATCTCAAATACAAGTTGATTCTTAAATAATATGTATGTCTTTTATTTCATAAACTGGAAATTTGAGAAAAAATAAGGATTTGAAACTATATTTTGCTTGTAGAAAATACGTCTGTAACTTTCGTGCCGCCTTTCGTAACTTTCGTGGGCACAGAAATTTCAAAATAGAATATCTCTGTAGTTTATGCACCAATTTACATAAAATAAAAAAAATACGTATTACTTTTACAGCGTCTTAAATGTGTGTACTTTTATTAGTAGATTATTTAAAAAAAAAATTCGCCATGAAAGTTACGCGGAGAATACTTTTTGAAGAACTACCCTTCTATGCTTAGGGGCTCTAGAATCATGTGCTGAATTCATGATTATAGTTTGTGCGTAGTTCCTGCGCGTCCCTGCGTTAGGTATGGCTTACTTTTTCTAGTTGATTCTTATTCTCTGTCTGTACTTGTCACCGCAGCGACGGCGACTTCCGGCGGATTTGTATCGTCTTTTGCAATATTTCCGGCTACGTGGGAGGGGAGGAGAGGAGGAGGAACGTCCCCCGAGGGCCAGCAATCTTTTGTTCAAGATCAGAAGCAAAATCAGCAATATAATGAGCATGGCTGTTAATGTAGGACATATCAAATATCCCTTCTCCTCCTTCTGCTTTTTTAAGCAATCGCACCAGGTGGAAAAGAAGTTTCTGACCTCACTAGCTCCTTTTAGCAAACTAACACATTTGTTTGATGACATCTTTGCGCCTGACCCTCAGCGAATATTGTAGGTATATATATAGTCACTGTATCTTTCACACCATTTTCAAGAATGTAGGTAGGGTTTTACTTATTTTTAGATAGGTAGGTACATTTGAGGTACATGTGTAATGGATCATTTTTGTTTAGAATCACAGACTACAATATAATATTGAATAAAGATATGATTGGACAAGTCTTCATTTTGAGATCTATCAAAAAGTACTCTGCACTTTTTGATAGAGTGAAATTTTGAGGTTTGTTTTGACATTTTTGACTTCTTGTTTAGTATCTGTATTCACTTTTGTTCACAGAGTACTTTTTGATCTGCAGAGTATCATACACATTTTTTTTTTGCCCGTTTATGGTGTGTAGCCACTGACCTGTATTATTTAATTGTTTAACTTTCCATACCATTCATTACCATTCTATAACTTTCATTAAATGCAAATAAAAACTAGCGCAAGAGCCTCAGAGTTAGAAAGAGGCCAGAGACCCTCACGCTCGCCATAATCACTATCAAGTAGGTAGGTACAGTATGGACGCAAACGACAGTTTCATGTGTTTGATACAACTAACGCGACCCAACTCTTACCCTGAATGAGGACTAAATACTCTTGAGATAATCTCTTATAAGTATTTTTATCTACACCCATGTTATAAATCCTCTATAAAAGTTTCTGAAACAGTTAGCTTTTTGCCAACATTAAAAGAACCAGTGTCATAGTACTAACCATAAATAGCATCGAAACGAGTGTTATAATGTTGTACTAAATTTCATTATGCAACTCCTTTACAGAAAAAGAACATTCGTCATGCACGCGCGTTGCACTACCACAGCGCCGTAATTAAAAAAAACAACTTATAGGGTATTCGAATTCACGTCATATCCCGCCGGCCGCCATTGTTGTCCGATATTAGTATTGCAAAAAACTGTTTCAGAACCTTTTATAGAGGATTCATATCATGGGTGTAGATAAAGTCTTGTATGCAACTGTACATAAACACTCATCTGATACTACCGCTTATTATACAACCGTTGCATAAATAACTATTTTCGACTAGGTACACAGGTACTTCCAACACGTAGAGCACTGTGCAAATGGTAGTACGAAAAAGGTAACAAGCTGTGGATATAACTAATGTTCGAAATTGCTTAACATTTTCACTCCTTGGCTGTGCATTCATTATACAAATAGCAGGTACGGCCTGCTACTAGCACGAAATAAATAGAAAATAGTTTAAGCATTCACCGTTATTTATTGTGTCAATAATATTTTAACAGCTTGTATTTGGGGAGGAAATTATTTTATGGGACGTCCACACCGGCCACACTGTCCACAGCGAAGGTTTCTCCGGCAAGCTTTTTTGAGCAGGAACCAGATGAACAAGGTCAGTATGCCCAGTCCCATCGCATAAGCCTTGGTTGCCCAACTCCAATCCCCTGCTCCCGCCCCCGCCTCTAACCCGCCGCGGCTCCCTATCCTTTTCCATGATGAAGTAGAGGGTAAGGCGTTGTTTGAAACGCGAACGGCGTTTCGGGGAGCGCTTATGGCATCCTGGATAGCGGAGATAAAACTACTTTTCTCTTTCACTGAAGTATTTTTCAGAATATTTTTGGTTTTAGACGAGATTTTAGATGCGGCTTTCGCCCCGGCTCTAATCCAAGGCTTATGGTTTGATTTGGGACAATTAAGAGGCATTTTTCGTATTTTTTGCTGCATAACCCATGACGAACAGTCTTCATTACTTTCGCACCATTTCCACGAGTATTGTTTTGGTCTTCATGTTCCGTTCCTTACATTCGGTTTTAATTTAACGGTCTTTCTATTAAAAATGTAACATTGTTACAATTTTATTTAATATTTGGACTAAACGTGTGCACTGTGAGCCATGTTTGAGCTTTGTTTTGACCATAGAGGAATGGTTTTGACATTTCTGTTTCTGACAAGCTGACAGGTCGTACTTTTTTATCATCTGTGCTCAGAATGTCATAATTTTTATTTTCATTCGATGGAGTTCTGTTATGGTTCTGTTTCTTCTTTAGTTAGTCTCATCATCATTTTACTGCCCTTAACCCAAATTATTTGCAGTCGGCGCAACATGTCTTTTTCTTCCATACTTCTCTATTAATCGTCATCTCGGTAGTCACCCCCTTTCTAGCCATATCATCATTCACACACAGTCCATCCATCGTCTCTTTGGCACTGACCTGTGTTATACAAGCGTACTTGTTTAATAGAGGTCAGTGCTCTTTGGTCTTCCCTTACTCTTATGGCCATCGACAATCATACTCAAAACTTTCCTCACGACATCATTTTCCGCATTCCTCAATATCACATGCCCATACCATGACAACCGATTTCCACACAACTTTTCAGTTGCCGGTGCCACTTTCAGACTTCCTCTTATGTACTCATTTCTTAGTCTATAGTCTATATTTATTATTGCAAAAAGTTCTTATCATAGTTATTTCCAAGGTCCGGCTCACTCTCGCAATCGTCTTCCTCAGTTCCAAAAGGAGCTATCACCGCACCCTGATTATATGCAGATATAATGCCCCTGAGCAATTTACGATAGCCTCTGACCATACAATATTGTTTCCTATATGGCCTTGCGTTGAGCCATGTAAAAAATAATTTTATGGGCCGGCCGAACCGTTCGACGTTCCTACTATGGTAAACCTAGCAATCAATTTTATTTTTGATGAAAATATAATTACTTGTTTGGAAGAATGGGATTTTTTATATTATTTTTGTTTTCGGAACTGTAACTAGCAGGATAAAAGCATTCTAACTGCTTACTCCTTGATATGCAATGGTCGCTGTAGTACCAAGAAACATGAGGCTACAGGAGCTAGTGCGAATCTTGGAGTTCATTCGATTAATCGAGTCTGGTCAAACCACGCTGGCGTCGCGACGGTGCATTTCATTCATTCTGACTTAAAAAAAACTGAATATTGCGCGTCGGACTCGAGTAGTTGGGTTCCGTATCATGAAAACCTTTATAATAGTAATAAAGACACCTCTGCCTACAGTCTGTGCCTTCGGGCAATACAGGTTATTGTTATAAGTCCATGAACAGACTTGATGGATGGGAATACTTTAATAAAAGGCTGTTCTCGTTTAGTCAACAACTCGCCTAACTATTACAAGTGAATTTAAATTCAAACATCCAAATGGAAACTAAGTAAGGGTACAGACGCTAGCACATCAAACTAAGCAAGCATAAGGTTCAAAGTTGATTGGGAAAATTTGACTGTTTCGGGTAGCTTGATGTGCTGGCGATCCAAACACATTACCCATTAAGGTACTCTTCCAAGTTTCTAATCCCTGGGTTCGATTCCCAGGCCGGGCAAAGTGTTATTGGGCTTTTCTATCAGGAATTTCTCAGTAGCAGCCAGGAGTATGTGTGCCCGGTTGATGGCGATAGGCTCGCCCCTATTACATGGGACTTAAACATAACTAGCGAAATATGGGTGTGTACTACTTATTCGTAGGTACTATTACTATAGGTACACCTCTGCCTTAACCTTCAGATATTACAAGCGTGATGGGACGTTGACGCGCAAACTGAAACTTGAATTCAGGACATGATTCTAGACCACCTAGCGTATACATTTTCGCCGGTTTTAAAAAAAATTGTTCATCCATAGAATAGTGCAATAAATACTTGGTCAAAATGTTTAGAACAGTACCTACATTGTTTTATAAACGGTTATTTAAAATAAATTGCTGTTTTGAAAATCTTGTTGGCCATCTCAAATCTTGTTGCGCGTCGATGTCCCTGTCACCCTGTATGTATCCAAAGTATTCCAAACACACACTTGTATGGTCTCTGAGAAACGCTGTTTTCATTTTGTCGTCCGGACGTTGTATTAGCCTACTGACTGATTCACCAATTTATTCAGGTCCACGGCTAGGTAATCTAGATACGTCACTCGTCAATCTAAGGGCCCCGTTACACTCGGTTGCCAACTCCATCGGCTATGCCTTGCAGTTCCGTTCCACTGGATTACTGGAACAAATCCAACTGATAACTGTTGTACACTTTATAGAGTAATAATGGAAGCGTTGTGATTCGTCGTTTTCGTTTTCGCCCAAAAAAACTTATTATTTCGGCCGAAATAAAAAAGTTATTTACATTTCATTCATTCAAAGAAAAGTTATCGTATCATTTTTTCGATGCATTTTCGTAGCACCAGCGTAGCAGCGTCGTAGCGTTGTCGTAGCGACGGCGTAGCGACGGCGTAGCGGCGTCGTAGCGTAGTCGTAGCGGCGTCGTATCCATACTAATCTAATATATAAAATTCTCGTGTCACAGTTTTCGTTGCCATACTCCTCCGAAACGGCTTGACCGATTTTGATGAAATTTTTTGTGCTTATCCGGTATCTATGAGAATCGGCCAATATTTATTTTTCATCCCCCTAAATCGAAACTTACGCGGGTGAAACCGCGGGGCGCAGCTAGTAATATTATAAATTCGAAAGTAACTCTGTCTGTCTGTATGTTACCTTTTCACGCCTAAACCACTGCACGGATTTCGATAAAATTTGGCAGAGAGATAGACTGGATCTCGGGGAAGGACATAGGATAGTTTTTATCGACATACCTCGCGGGCGGAGCAGCGGGCGGAAGCTAGTACTTAATAAATCGTACACTCGAGATTCTAGTATTATAAGTAGTCAGTATGAAAAAAATTCGAAACGTCGAATATACGATGGTTTCTCAATAGTTTTCTCAGCGCACGCCAAATAATTAATTTTATAGGCAAAATTTTGCTATTTTGGGTTGAAAATAAATTATAGCCTATGTTACTTCCTGATAATTTAACTTTCTATTGGACAATTTTTTTTTTTAAATCGGTCCAGTAGTTTCGGAGCGTACAAACTAAAAAACAAAAAAAATATTTCCTTATAACATTAGTACTTAAAGATTCGATAAAATTAACGTTCGATTATCTAGACATTCGATAAATAGTAGTCGATCAATATTGATATTCGATGATTTGGTATTCGATACGGCTTTTTACACCTTTCTCGACTCACTAATAATGCATTAAAAATACTAGTTTAGTATTTTTAATTTTTTTCTTCTGGCGCTTTTATAGCGTCTATACCTACCTAGTATCTATCGAACCTTCTAAAAGCGAATCACTGCAATACAAAATTAAATGTAGGTAATGTAATAATCAGCCTATAATGTTCCCACTGCTGGGATACAGGCCTCTGGGCGAGAGGGCGTGAGCCTTCATCCACCACGCGGGCCCTGTGCGGGTTTGTAGATGTCACATGTCTTCGAATTTTTGGTTCTAGGACATGTCGGTTACCGTACAAAATTATTTACACAAAGTATGTAGCCTGCCTGGGTTCAAACCCACGACCAACTCCTAAGTCGAGGCCATTACCACTGGGCCGCAACTACTCATTGGGTAATAGGTAGGTCTGTAGGTAATATTATTATAGGTAAAAATAAACTTTACATAAAAGAATCTCAACCAGATTCCAGATATTTACAAAGGCATTTGGTTGTGTAAGATCTGATCTACTAGCCGACAATTACCCTAGCTAATTATGCCGTACAATATTATTTACATTACTTACTTACCACATTTTACAAATTATCCGCTACAGTCCTTTAAAAGGAAAATAACAGATTATCCTGTCAAGAACGAGGTAATGTATTTTTGTTGAGAAAAGCTAGGTTTGTCTGTCCTCACACTATAGTTCTTTCGAAGTTATTTACCTCTGATTTTACATCACTGTCAAAGTTACCGTGATCTTTATTGTTATTACAATATGGTTGTTGTTTGTTTGCTGCCACAAAAAAGCTTGTCAAAGTCACAGGCAAATCACTCTTCTCCATGAAACACCGATTGGAACCTTGCACCTAGCTTCTGACGTTTCATAAGTGCCCGTATAGGTTTATGTGAAATAACATTTTGAACATCCTCCCTTTTCAATGGAGGAACTTTCCACCCCGTTATTACTTGCCATTGTTGCGCCAGTTCTTCCCAGCTAAGCCACTAGGAAGTGGTGAATAGCGGCCGTTCTGTCTTATGTATACTTTTGACGATCAAAGAGGGTTGATTCTCAGCCTAATTTGAATAATTGATTTTAACATAAGATTTGATAATATAATATTATCACCACGGTCAGTAGCTAAATAAGTCATCATTTGCCTAGCCTTTTCCCAACTATGTTGGGGTCGGCTTCCAGTCTAACCGGATGCAGCTGGATACCAGTATTTTACATGGAGCGACTGCCTATCTGACCTTCACAACCCGGTTACTGGGCAATACGGTACCCCTTGGTAGACTGGTTGTCAGACTCTCGGGCTTCTGACTACCCGTAACGACTGTCAAAGGTCCACGTATGGCAGCTGGATCAACGGCTTAACGTGCTTTCCAAGGCACGGAGGGGTCTCCGTATGTAAGGATAGTCACCCATCCACAGACCAACTGCGGCAAGCGTAGCTTAACCTGATCGATCGACCTGTGCGGCTGTTACTATTTAGCCACGGGCCCCTCAGCTAAATAAGTACCTACCCAAAATATGTATACAGTTTTACTACTATAAATTACGCAACATCCGGTATGTTAACATATTCATGCTTCCACAAAAACATTCCCAGTGATGGGAAGTCAACCTCAAGTACAAGCAATTATTGTAATAAATAAAATACAATGACATGTTTAATTTTAATAACTAGCAGCTTGGGTTCCGCACTCATTTAACTACACGAAATTAACGAGAATTGTTAATTGTAGCTTTGTATTGTATAGTCACGAGGGCTGCTTGTCTGCTACAGATAGGTCCTTTATTCCGAGGGAAAATCCTCATGGATATCCTCCGTCTGGAATGAACACAGGGTTATGTCGGACTCCTGCCGACAGTGCCGCCTTCGGGGGGCCGATCGGGGCGGCTGCCCGGGCCCCACAGGGCGCCAGGTACTACAGGGCGCCGCGCGCACCAGCTCAACTTAACCACTTAATTTGAATACCTATTTTTATCGATCTAAAGGAAAACTAGACTCAGTGTTAGGCCCCTGCATTATACATACTTTTCTTTCCTTGCTTTTTACATAGGTAAGATCACAAGCAAATCAAAAAACCTTTTTAGAAAACCTGTACGTTATCAATAACTTACCTACGAATTATTTGTTTATGTAGGTACCAATTCTAAGTAAGTTTTTTTAATTGTAATGAAATAAGCGTACCTTAAAGGGCGCCAAAGGCATGACTCGCCCGGGGCGCCTAGATGGCTAAGGCCGGCCCTGCCTACCGACTAAAACTCTCTATTCCGATTACCATGAGTCGGGGGCCCAGGAGATACTATACGATACATTCACCGCACCCCCGACTGGATTCAGCCAACCATTCCTAGCGGGTCCCTCGGATCACCAAGTGCAGCTGATCCCACGACCGACATACTAAGTAATTTTATGCTGGTGCTATTTGAAAACAAAAGCGTTTTCTGAATTACGAGTATACATAAGTATGGCAGAAACATTGTTCTTTTCGTAATCTTCCATGTTGGCCTTCACCTCCGTTTTTGCTTGGGATAACACAAAAGAAATACTTTTAAAAAAATCTTATAGGTACCTTAGCGATGACACCATGCTGTTTGACAGTAACTAAGACTCGGAATCTCGGATGTCTCAATTTCACACCCGGTCTGCATAATGGGTATTTAATTAACTCATTATGTATGTCACCAACTTCCATAATCTTGTAAAACTCGGCAAGAACCTCTCGTCTCAACTTTCTACAGGGAATAGAAATCAAAGATGGAATTTTCGAAACACAAAATTTATCATAATTGTCTTGCCTTTATCCCAATTTTTTTGGAATCGGCTAAACATGTTTTTTTCTTGCATACTTCTTTATTAGTCGTCATCATCATCGATAGTCACCCCCTATAAAGCTATATCATCTTTCACACAGTTCATCCATCGTTTCTTTGGTCTTCTCCTACTCTTATAGCCATCCACATTCATAATCAAAACTTTCCTCACGACATCATTCAAAATATGAAACAGTATCTACAAAACCGCGCTCTTTTAGCACTGTTTGCCTAACACTCAGTAACGATTACCTAAGTGCTGTTAGTACGAAACCACAATTCAAAGTCATGTGTGTTAGCAGTAACTCGCTACTTTATTTACGTACTTACCTAGTCCATAACACCTGCAGGTGTAAGTATGTAATATTTTTTTCATAAAAATTGTAAACTCAAGCTTTGAGTATTTATCTTTTGTTCCAAGACTCCCGGGAGTTTGCCTCACTTCCTGCACTAAAAATAGTAGCATCTTGTCTGATACTTATTATTTTACAAGTTTTTCACAGATTAAGCTACGGGTACCTAATATATTTTTAATTAATAAGTAATCACGTTTAGATTCCCCTGGCATTGAACAAATTCTCAAAGCCTACAAAAAAATCGTAAGTCAGATAAAGGCCTATTTATTTCAGTTAAGAACTCTATAAAAATACGAATCAACTTATAATTGATAGATAATATTCCATCCCACGCCCTACCATTTTGCTTCTAGAGGCTGTACGGACGGCTGCCTTCAGTCGTTTACCGTTTGGCACGAAAAAACATACGCACTCCGTGTCCGTGGTCTGTACATTGGGTATTTTACAGTGTCGTTTTGTTTGTATAAATAGGTTGTTTATAAGGTGTGTGTGGCGCATCTCTTCGCGTTGTTTACCGTGAATCGCTCGAGAGTATCGTTGCTGTCCGAAGAAACTATGTACCGGTTAGTGCACATATTTAATTTTATTTATAAGTTGTCAGTGATTCTTTAATGTTAAATTGATCGATTGAGGTCAAGTTCAAAGTTTAGTGATTCATCAGTGACAGTGGTTTTTTTTAACATTATTTTTAGACTTATCGGCAATAGCAGATTGTACAACTAGTGCATGAAAGAAGCCATTTTAACCCCGAGAAGTTTTGTGGATAGGGTAAAATGGCTCGTTTATGCCTCTGCTTTCACTTCGATTGCGAGAAAATGACTGGCATAAAGGTATATAACAGTATTTTCACTGTTCAAAAATGTTGCAAAATTGAAGAAGAGAATAGCTAATTCCCGCCACAAAACTTTGTAAGTTTTCATCTTGTCATTCGTCTTGGGTACTTCATACTGCCAAGACATAGAAACGTTTCTTTGCGTTTTTAAATAATAAATATACCTACGATAGAAAACACGGAAGTGATACAAAATAAAGCAAATAAAATAAAATAACGACTTTAATGTGCGACGTTTTATTTTGCGTGTGCTGATTATGAAAACAAAAAAACTTTATGCACTAGAACATAAAAAGCGACTTTATGTCTCCTACGCACAACATAAAGACGAACTTTTAGAGCATGAAAAGTGAAAATATGATTTATTTTATTTATTTATTAAGGTACTCCAACAGCTTCTGTGTATAGGCTTAAGTACTATAGGTAAAAATAGCGTAGGACTTACAGCATCACCAATTACAGGTTATGCAATCATAGAAAATGGTAATAATAATAAAACTTAAGGCTCCAGGATTTAGAAATTACAGCAAACTTCTTCTTTTCTTCTATAATTTCTATAAATCAGATGCGTCAGAATTATACCTAGCAATAAAAACTAAATTATGTCCATAAACACAGTTTAAAACAAAGTCGCCAAAATGTCTGTACGCGCATAACTTCCGAATGACTGCACCAAATTGCATAATTCTTTTTTTCTTCTGTTCGGTATAACCAGGACAAGACTTGTATTTAAAAAAAAAAAAACTAAAAAAAAATTGCACCCGTGCGAAGCTGGGGCGGGCCGCCGCGCCGCTAGTAAATAATAAAAACATTTTACCAGTAGATACAGGTAGAATCATTATTTTCGTTTCTTAGATGTGTTTATCTACCTATTTGTGTACCTTGATTAGAAAACCATTAGAGGGGCTTGTGGCTAAGTAATAACAGCCGCACGGATCGATCGATCAGGTTAAGCGACGCTTGCCGCAATTGGTCCGTGGATGGGTGACCATTTTCACATACCAAGACCCCTGCGTACCTCAGAAAGCACGTGGCCCGACCGGCTGTCATTCGTGGATCTTTGACAGTCGTTACGGGTCGCCTGTAGCCCGAAAGTCTGACAACCAGTCTTACCAAGGGTTACCCAGTAACTGGGTTGTGGAGGTCAAATACTGGTATTCAGCTGCATCCGATTAGACTGGAAACCGTCCCTAACATAGTTGGGAAAAGGATAGGCAGATGATGATTAGAAAACCATTAACAGAGGATTTGGAAAAATGGTACACCCACCAGACCCAAACCAGTTTTGTGTTAAACAAATAAAACTAAATGACTATTTGGCTATGAATTATAATGAACACAGATTATCATAAGGAACTGCGTACAATAAGTGTTTAATTTTCATTAGTATTCTGCAAATTACCTACCTACATATTTTAGTGATATAAATAAACTTAATTAGTTTACCTAAGCTGTTGTTTATCTTGATTAAAATTAATGGGTACGATAGCACGAATTCGATATAAATATACCTCTAATTATTTATTTGTGACTACCTCATTGGCATAGTGGTTGCAAGCGACCATGAGGTCCGGGGTTCGATTCCCAGGTCGGGTTTTAAACTGATATTGGATTTTTGCATATTATGGAATTTCTCAGTAGCAGCCAGGAGTCTGGCAATAGGTCGTCCCATTACTTGGGACTTACACATAACTGGCGAAATGTGAGTGTCCTTACTATAGGTACCATCGCGGACTTTTTCGCCTGATCACTTAAAAAAAAATTCGCCTATTAGGAAAGCGATAACGCAATTAGTTGCAACCTGCACTGCGTAGCTTAGTGACGCATCACGTGTACTCCTTTTGTGAATTTTACGGACAAACTTTGGCGCGCTTACTAGAGAGTGCTTCTATTTTTTGAGTTCAAGCAAAAATTAACTTAGTGGTGGTCGGGCGGGAGTGTCCGCGATAGTACACCTCTGCTTAACCCTTCTGGAAATACATTCGTGATGGTATGCTGTGTAGAATTATGAGAAAGTTATAAAACCTTTATGAGACTGCACAACGAAGACGTAAAAAAGTTGTTTCCTATTTAATTTACCTAGATGTTTACCACATAATTATCTAACTTAATTTTGCGAGTATTAGGTAGGTACTGGTAATCATATTTCAAATCGTTTCCGTGATAGACACGAATCGGTCAATCAATAAACCTAGGCAACTAAATTTAATACAGCCTGCATTTCCTATTGCTTTATAAAAATTACTTTCCAGGAAATGGGACTTTCAGTTTATATCCGATCTATCTCACACAGTCATTGTCATCTAAACCAAACATGGTGCAGGGTATCTGAGCAAAACAGTTTGGTAATAGGCTAACAGAGACCATCTATACACTTAAGTTTTAAAACAAGCACTTTATACAAGATCTTCTTAGATAATCTTCATGTATGCAAAACGTGGACTAATATAATCATAATGGGTCAAACATCTTGGACTAATATTAAACTTGGCCAAACATTTTGGACCATTAACGAACTTGGCCAAACACCTTGGACTAGTAAACTTATCAAAGATTGCCAAACATCTGGGACTATAAATATCAAACTCCCAACATCTTGGACTAATACCAAAATTGGCCAAACATCTTGGACCATTAACAAACTTGGCCAAACATCTTGGACTAGTAGGTATCAAAGTTGGCCAAACATTTTGGATTAATATCTAAACTGGGTCAAACATATCAGGGTTTTGGGCTCTGCATGCTTTTTTTTTAAGGATGGGAAATCATCAAATGACCCCTCCCGCTCTGGGTGGAGCGGAAGGGAGTGTCAGACTCTCATCCGTGTTCCTTCCTTAGCCCTTTATGTGCCGGGGTAGCGGTAACCCTTTCGGATAATCCCGCTGCCGGCACTGCATGCTGACATCACAAAGACACTGCAGGGCACCTATGCTGGGCACTGAGCCACTGACATCAGTTAAAATAGGAAAAAATCAAACACTGGCTTCATGACTTATGGTTTTCATATTTAAAGACGGAAGCTGCTTGTTTTGTAGCACCACGAGCTCATATGGAAATAGCTCATTCTGAAGTGAGCCGTTTCGGTTTGCCATCGTGGTGAAAGGATTGGTCAGCTAGACTCTGCGTTACCGAGTGCTGGCTGTCCTGGGATCGCCAGGCGTTTGGCAGGCTCCTTTCATGCACATGCAGCTCATGCTGTGGTAAAAGGAATATGATAAAAAAGGGTGGATGGGTATGTAGGTACCACATTTCATCATCATTGGCCTTTATCAAGCCATTCGCTCTTCAATCGCATGCTATTTAACTTGATTCTCGGCAACCTTCATCCAGCTAGATATAATATAGATTGGTTAATTGAGGTAGTTTGATCTGATCTCCTTAATCTAATCCATATGAGGAAAAAACCGGTCTTTGAATTTACGGTTCGTTTTGTGGATCGCAATGTCATTCATTTTGACAGTTCAGCCACGCTTATTGCGCTATTTACATTTATAGGCAGATGAATTTTTCAAACCTATGAAGCAATGGATGGGTTTAGGCTTAGAGCAACGCGGCCTACCGGTTCTATGGTAGGCCGCGTTGCTCTAAGGGTTTAGGTTGCTGGCTGGAATAACTCCTATACTTTGGCCACTATACGCAGCATCTTATAAAATCCTGCCTAACAGTTTCGCTGGACGTACATTTGTAGGTAGGTGCCTACAGTACAATTAAAAACACACATTCGCAGCTTAGGAGCGATAAAACTCAACGTGATTGTATTAGTAAAAACTATTCATTGTTATTCAGACAATACAAGGGGAATGGCATTATGCGGTAATTAAATACAGACAGAATGATTAACTTACTGATTTTTAGATACTACTTCATGGTTCGAGCGGCACCGGGTGGTAGAAACAGGTTCATTTTGGTCCTAATTAACAAAAATGTGCATTTTCCTGGTTATTCGCGATCGGTAATATAATTAGGTACCTACGTAACTACCGAAAAACTTCGCAAGTCTCTTGAAGCTCATAGGTAATTGATACCTACTTTTGAAAGATACCGGCCAGTCTGTTCTGTAAAAATGTGACCTTGAAGTGAACTATCATTCCACCTGACGCCAGGGATTGACAGCTCACTTCAAACTCATTTTCAAACACACCTAACAGTGAAATTTTTACCGGGTGACCCGTTGAGACGTGATGATGTATCTGTATATGGGCAATCTGAAACTATTAGTGGTAGAGAGAAGTTTTCAGAAACCACTTCCTACAGCATGACCGGTATAGGCCAAGCCACTATCCGTGTCATCTCACTACACTGAAATACCTTCATGAAAAACCTCTTTTTTTTTTTCAATTTTAAAATGTAGTTAGGTAGTTTTTCTTTAAAAATCGACGAGGTGGTTCCTTAAATTCGAACGAATTTATCTGCCTCTAACAGTGTCACGTTCGTACTGAGCTATTTAAGAGGATGTGATCCAATGTAAACTTACGTACTAAGGTAACTGAAAAATTCGACGGTAATAAAAAAAGTGGCCAAGTGCGAGTAGGACTCTCACACGAAGTGTTCCGTACCAATCATTGTTAAATAAAAACCCATATTGCCATTTTTAAGATTGAGCAAAAAACGCCGAAAAAAACAGATTGTTACATGGGGCTAGATTGTTCCTCCTCCATACAAAAAAATTTGAAGCGGGTCCTTTAATTTTTAACCTTACCTATTTTTGTGGTAGCGGCCATAGTTAATTAAACTTGCCCAGACACTGAGCGGAACAGGAGGACTCCAATAGACCCGACTAAAGAGACATGACATCCTTAATCTCACGAAAAGATTCCCACAATGAGACATAGAGAGAGTATGTTGCAAAGAAAATTATCAAAACTTTATGGTTCTCGATAACATTCTAACATTTATATCCCTGAAGGGTTAGGCAGAGGTGTACCTATAGCATTTTACGAATCTCCATACAAAACTGTCATACAGATGAAATTGCGTGATATGAATTGTTTTATGATTCTGCCAAGGTGGCCTTTTTAGGCCCCCAGATCTTTTTCAGCCAGAAAAGTTGCTTATTGTTTCTGGAACAGATAGCCATGTAGCAGAACAACCAAAAAAAAATGCAATCATAGAGTAGGTACACACTCTGTGAAAATTACGGTACAAAAGATACAGACGCATGGTCAGCGGAGCCTTAGTAATAGGCTCCCGTTGGCATCGATTGGGTATGGCTACGGAACCCTAAAAAGCGGCTGTGGTGGTGTATTATTTACTCTAGCACGTACCTGACATAAAACATAACCTTGAAATATAGGTAATAATAAAGTATTAATGCAGTTTTCACTTTAACCGATAACATAAATTTATACCGTAGACGTGTAGGCATGGCCAAGAATGCTATGTCTTAGCTTCAAAAAACATGGAGAGATCGCAACATTTCGCGAAATACCAAAGTGAAATTGATCAACACGCTGGTCTTTTCAATTTAAAAAAACTTGGACCATGAGAAAGGCCGACCGAGCTCGAGATGTGTTGGAGGAAGTTGCTTCAGATATATGCGAGCTCAGAATGACCAAGACCAGAGACGCTCTACGACCTGTCTCCGCTGTGTTTTGGAATTTTTCGGCCTTATAGCGAGGAAAGATTACAATAACCTCGAACAACTGATGGTTACCGGCAAGGTGGATGGTAAACGACCAAGAGGTCGCAGCCCTTTGTGATAGTCCGACCAGATAAGCCCTTCTCTTCACACGAAATTTCATGATGCGCTTCACTTGGCCAAGGATGGACAGAGATGGCATAACATCGTCAGGGAAAAGATGTTTTCAAGGGAGGATCACGACCCTCAGTAATGAGGAGTACGACTTGAGGAGGAGGACGACCGTATTAATACTTTCATACGCATTTAGTATCAAGCTGTTATTTTAACAGATATTTCAATTGTATTTTTTTGGGAATATAATTTAAATATTGTGAATGAACTTAATTGAACATTTTCTTGAACTATTATATAATCTGTTACGATCATGTCTCCCAGGCATTCTGCAAATTTTGTGAACAATGCAAGGTTAACAAATAAGATAAAATTTATGTAAGACTTCTTTAGCCTCTATTGCTGATAAATATTACATGAAACTATGTTAGCTTTGTCACGTTTGTGGACCAGCAAACACTAAGTAATCGTCTGAAAAATAAACATATGACTACCTGTCTAGTTTGGGGCTCACTAGCAAATACTATCTATATTTTGCCTCTACCTACTACTATCTACCTTGCTAGTAGGTAATATTTTAAGCTACTCATGTCGTCTTAACTTGCTATTAACCAGTGAACCTGCTTATGTACTGTGTTACCTGGACAATAAATATTTTTTATTTCTATTTAATTTAGTCCCGGCTGTCATTTGTAGATGTTTGACAGTCGTTACGGGTAGTCAGAAGTCCTAAAGTCTGACAACCAATCTTAGCAAGAGGTATCATATTGTCATAACATATAGATACCATGTAGGTATTGTCGTATCATATTCTCATAACATATACATGTATTGTCGAATCATATTGTCTCCAGTACCTAACTGGGTTGTGGAGGTCGGAGCAGTCGTTCCATGTTAAATATTAATAATAATAATAATAATAATAATATCCTTGGACATTCCACACAACGCCATATAGTCCCAAGCTAAGCAACCTAATGCTTGTGTTATGGTAACGACATGGCTGATAAACTACTTATATACATTTTTTTTTTTTGTAAATACATACATATTATAGATAAAATAAATATTGGTACCTATTCAGCTGCATTCGGTTAGACAGGAAGCCGAACCCAACATAGTTGAGACAATGCTAGGGAAGAGGATGATTTACTTTAGATGGATTTATTTTAGGCCCACCAATGTTTGTTAACTTTCATATTTGTTGAAGTTATGTAGATACAAAGTGTTCAAAAGTTTAAATAAAATAAATTAAAAGTTAAAAAACTTTTTAAAAACAAGCTTTTATTTAAATGCGCTAAGTAAAAATAATAAAATAAACTTTTATTATTAGTTATTCTTAGCAAGTCCTTTCATTTGATACCCGTATTGTAGGAGTGTATTAAAAATAACTAGTCCGCCATCTTTAGAAATCCGCCATATTGGATTTCGAGTGACGTCACTTTATTTTTCGAGTTATCCTCAGTAAGCCCTTTCATTTGATACTTACCCATATTGCAAGAATGCATTAAAAATAACTAATCCGCCATCTTGGGTGTTCCGCCATGTTGGATTTAGAATAACGTCACATAGCTAACTATGCATTGTCATCCAAACTAAACGTGTATACAAAATTTCAGCTCAATCGGTTGAAGACATCTGCTTCAAAATTGAGTTGAAAGAGTTCACCTGAACAAACATAGTTACATACATTGCAAGTTAAATAAAAGCTTGTAAAATTAAAAAAAAAAAAAATACCTTCAGTTGTACAAAAATACTTATCTAAACACTATGCAGCAGTGGGTAAAATTATACTTGACCACCTTGAAGGATACTTTTGCTTCGTTTATGTTCCTACATTGTGGTCAATTCTGGTCATCCTCGCACGCCGGTTGCGAGTACTACGCACTTTCTGAAGAACATTGCCAATAAGTTCGCTTTATATGTCCTCTGAGGCCTTAAAATGTAACAATGAAATTCATAGCGATCAAATCAACGTCATTTTTTCACTAGACAAACAGCAACACAAATTCTATAGGAAAAGCCGTAAAGTGAAGTACTATTAAAACAATCGAAACGTGATAAATACTATAAACTTTCTGCCTTGAATATGTCAGATATTCTCAATCACATCGAGAATATACCTACTTTTCACATACTTCTGAATTTCAAAAGCCTTCCAAAAGTCAGTTGACATTGTTCTGAAGTGAAGCTGTTGCACTTACTGCTTACCATGGGTACGTTTCCTCTTTACTCAGATATGGGCTGCTACTCTGGGGAAACTCGACGAATAATAATGATGCCTTCCTTGTACAGAAAAAATGCCTAAGAGCAATCTGTGGTATCAGTCCTTTAACATCCTGCAGACTTTACTATAAAAAATTTAAAATTCTAACCTTAACAGGCCTTTACATAATGCAAGCTGGTGTATTTGTTAAAGAGCACTCTACACTTTTTATAACATGCGACATACATTCAAAATATACCCGTCGAGACCCAACACGGCTAAGAATTCCTTCACATCAAAGCACATTATGTCATAAGAATAGCTTTATCACAGCAATTAAAATTTTCAACAATATTCCAAAAGAAATAAGGGAACTGCCTCTAAAACGCTTTAGATCAAAACTACACAAATGGCTTATTGGTAATTGTTTTTATAGTGTAAAAGAATTTTTTGATAAAAAGTAGCAGATAAATAAAAGATATGATGCTGAGATTTTATTATATTATAAGTTTAAATACCTTTTATTCTTATATGTTCAAATAAATACGAAACCGTAATAACAATTTTACAATTTTTTTTTTATTTTAACAAATTAATATGTTAAAGTTACATTTAACATGTTTCAATATTTGTATGCCAGTCCATGGCGAAACATGTAAGATCATAACTTTATTTATAAGATCTTAATGTTACCATGTTTTAAAGCAAATAAATATATTCTATTCTATTCTATTCCACTTCAGATGTAGGTACCTAGGTAGGTACCTAATTCCACATTATGATTTAAAATTCTTGTTTCAAATGTTTGAACGGCACAGACGCCAGTAAATCAAGCTACCCGAAACTGTCAAATTTTCCCAATAAACTATGAACGATCGATCGATCCAGCTTTAGCGATAAAGTTGAAAATCTATCAAAGAAATTTGACAGATTTCGTTAATATTGCATTGACACATAATTTTTGAAATCCGATGCAGTTTCCTATAGATAGTTTTGATGTTCCTTCGATATCATATCTGTGCTGCCACTATCCTTTCAAAAATTATCACAATATACCGCTAGTAATATATTGGCACATCTACGTTTTTCACATTTTACAGAAACGAGGATCAAAGATTTTATATAAAATGTTAAAAATTGATTTATGGGTTTATATTACGTTTTTTTACTTTTTTATGGGTTTGATTACTAGTACAGCGTTGTGCCGTTTACCACTTTTTTAAATTATGCACTTTTGAACACTTTTATTTATTTATTTATTTTAAAAAAAGGTACACCAACGACCTATTCACTAGAACATTGACAATAATAAATAACATATGCATTGAGTTATGGTGAATTAGTCACTTACAGGCGTACACAGCACTTACTTAAAAAATAGCTTCATATATGTACGTTTTATCAAGATTTTTTACTCGTAGTGAGAATTGAGAATTTATTAATTATAAACAAAGAACAAAACATTAAGTAAAACATTTAGTAAAAACAAAACCATAATCGATATTAGGATCAAAAATTAAAATCTAAATTATAATTGTAATCAAAATTAAAACATTAAGGTTAAAAAAAAAAAAAAACAGTAAAATTGGTATTAAAAACAGTGGAACGTGATAACGAGTGCATTAAGAGAATAATGCGGAATTGGCAGGCATATGTGGCTAAAACAAAAAATAATAATAATAAAATACTGAATGGCGTTGTGTGAAATGTCCAAGGATATTATCATTATTATTATATTATTATTAAAAAAGTAAACAATGGGAAACGAAAAGTAAGTAAGTTATGAAATTATGAAATTATGATTCGTCGCTAATAGTTATAAGTTTTCTGCGAAATTGGGAAAATGAGTCTGAAAATATATCAATATTGTTGCAGTATCTATTTTATTATAATTAGCCATTAATCGATTCAGAGGGGCATTGTGACCAAGGTTGGTTCTAGATGAGGACGGTGCAAAGGTATTTACTTTGCGCAAAGATCTAGTTACGGTACGCCTAGGAACAGTAATATTAATTTCTGATAGTAACTCAGGTACATCCGCCAGGTTATGGATGATTTTGTAAAACAAGAGCTGATCAGAAGCTCCTCTACGTTGCTCAAGTGGAAACATATTGAAGTGATTAAGCCTTTGGGAATAATTAGCGTCATGAGGGCAACCAGGGCTTCTAAAGCGTAAATACCTGGTGAAGGCCCTCTGTATACGTTCTATCCTGTTAGTATGGACACGATATATGGGATTCCAAACTGGAGATGCGTAGTCCAGTATGCTTCTGACAAGGGTGTAGTAAAGCACTTTTAGTGTCGATATGGACCGAAACTCCGAACAAGTTCTCTTAACAAATCCCGACATTTTTGACGCTTTGGCTACAATCGCGTCAATATGATTGATGAAAGTTAGCTTGCTGTCGAGATGGACACCCAAATCACGGATGGTGTCAACCTTTCGCAGAGGAACCCCATTCAACGAATAAGATGACGATCGTACTTGTTTGTTTCGAGTAAAAGTCATGTGATAGCATTTATTTGCATTGAGAGTCATGATATTTAGCTGACACCATTCTTGCAAAGCATCCAAGTCTTCCTGAAGAAGAAGAATGTCGCAGTCATTTTTAATTTCCTTGTACAGCTTCAAATCGTCTGCAAACATGGAACATTTGCAGTGCCGTATAGAATGAACAATGTCATTGACGAAGATCAAGAAGAGAATCGGTCCCAGGTGAGAACCCTGTGACACCCCGGAGGTGGACAGATAAAACGGTGACTCATAACCCCTCACAACTACTTTCTGTTTCCGCTCAAATAGGTATGAGACAAACCACATGAGTAGTTGGCCGGATATGCCAAACTGTTCGAGCTTTGTTATAAGTACCTTGTGGTTAACTTTGTCAAATGCACTGCTGAAGTCTGTATAGATGGAGTCAACCTGTATGCGGGAGTCCAGAGATCTGCTAATGTCATTAACGTAAAGTGCCAAATTAGTGGTAGTGGATTTGCGGACACAGAAACCGTGCTGTTGGGGAGCTAACTGCGCTCTTATGTGCGAGGTTAATATCGGACAAACAAGCGCTTCAAATAGCTTCGCAAATATGGAAAGAAGCGATATAGGACGATAGTTCGAAGAATCGTCTACTTCACCCTTCTTAAAAATGGGCACAACGTTAGCAACTTTCCATTGAGAGGGGAACGTAGATGATTTAATTGACTTGTTAAAAATCAGCATAAGCGGAAGAGACAGGTTAGCTGCACATTGCTTGATAAATAACGGGGGCAGGCCATCAGGTCCCGGACTTTTGCAAGCGTCAAGTTTCTTTAACTCCTTAAACACGTCTCTCTCAGTAAAAGTCATTCCACATAATGCGGATTGAAAATAATTATGCGAGCTAGTACTGGGAGCATTTGGGCTAACGGATGGTATGAAGGTTGAAGAAAAATGTGTGGCAAATTGTTTGCTTATTTCTTCGCCAGATGTTGCAATATTCTGTCCCAAATGCATCGTAGAAGGAATGCCACTAGACTTGGATTTTTTGGCTTTCACGAAGGACCAGAAGAGTTTTGGGTTTTGAGCGATATTCCTTTCCGTTTTCATTACGTATGCCTTATAGCACTAGCAGTCCTTAATCATTATTCTTGCGCGGTCGCCTAGCATTTTATGTTCATAATTGTCTCTAGGATTTTTATATTTTTTATAGCGAGATCTAACTTTTTCCTTTTCATTCAGCAATCTAATAAGAGACCTAGAATACCAAAATGGAAATTTGCCATCAACACTGAACACTTATACGGTAAAAACTCAATTTCACATTTTTTGTAGATGTGCCGATATATTACTAGGTGAGCGATATGTATATGTCAAAGCAATATTCCTACTTATTTGCCGTCATCATAAAATCAAATATTATTACCGAGCTGTCCATAGTAGTCTCGTGACTATACTTACACTTTGGCCCAAGCTGGATAAGCCATTCATTCATCCGGTAGAAGACTTTCAACAATCTAGTCCATCTGCAGTCGTTGAAGCGAGTCCGACAGCAGCCATTGTTTCAGGCTCACCTACTTAGCTCATTTCTCAACGGACACAATGTCATTCATTCATAGATATTGAGGTGTTGAGGTGTTGATTGTGCAAGAAGTTTATCGAAACGTTTGTCGAAATATTCGCCCCAAAGGGCATTATCTAGCCTACGATGTTCCTACTACAGGTCTCAGTTCTTTCCAAAGAGAATATAAACACTAGCGCAATCAGCGAAGCCTATCGCAGACCAGTGCTGGACATAGGCCTCTCCCAGGCTGCGCCTTCCGCATCCAATCTGTCCTAGCCACCTTTTGAAGGTCGGTCCATCTTTATGTATTTTGTTCAAAGCAATAGATAATGTAAACACAGACATTCACACTCTATCAAAAAGTACTCTGTGCATTCACACAAGCGGAGTAGCTGCTGTCACTTATGCCATCTGTCAGTCACGAGGAATGGCGGGAAACAGACAAAGTGAAGCAGGTTTTATATACGATGGCGCTTGGTGTGGTAGTGAGCCAGTGAAGTGATTATGTTCAACATAAATACGAAATCAACAAGATTCTATACTCCGAACACTTATCGTCGAGTTGCAGAGTCGCAACGACAAGCTAGGGAAGTCGCAGGGTCTCGCTACTTGTCGCAGCGACTAGACGCACAGCGCACACAAAATGAAACGACGACTGTTGCATTCTTGTTGTGTGCGCTGAGGATGGTGTACGTGTGTTTCTATTGCCAATCTCAAAGTCGCGTTGGATGTCGATGTTTTCAAAACATCGAAGCGCGCCGAATACTCAAAGAAAATGATCGTGCACGACGTCTGTCGTACTCGTAACGATTAGTCGCAGATGCATACGATACCTCTGCGTCTAGTCGCAGCGAGAAGACAAAACGTACAGTTTGCGCTAACACTTATCTCGCTCGCACGATACTGCTCGCGGATTGAGTGAGAGCGAGAGAGAGTGCGGTGCTGGGCGGCAGGCAGCGCCAATAGTTTAGGTATTTGCTTTTTACAGTGAAAATAATGGTAAATTGAAAAAAATTACATGTGACGCCAACCCGCACTGGGCCCGCGCGGTGGATTACGGCCTACTCCCTCTCACTAGAGAGGAGGCCTGTGTCCAAGCAGTGGGATCATTATAGGGCTGATTATTATATGTAAAAGGTCAACACGTACATAATACGAAGCTACACGCACTTTACTTGTTTGTATACTTTTCATGTATGTAAGCGCAGGAGGTACGGCTGGTCGAGTAGCTCAGTAACAACTTGGAAACTTGACGTTAGCTAAAAGATATGCCACCACAGCCGCACAATACAGGATGACAGGATCGAGTGTATATCAGAGCTGCGAGTCCAAGGCACACACCAGCGCTCTATTTTTTTTGTTCAAAGGTAACCGTGGTAATCGGGGTCTAAGTTCGGTTAGAGTGGATCTACACTCGCTAAATGCATCCTCCAGTGCGCTCCTGAGTCGGACGTTGCACTGACTACTTACTGTGTCAACCCTATCATCTTCTTCTTCAACATGATTGGACCGCGGCGGGATGGCATCAATAGTTGACGCTTGTGCCGCGGTTTGTATCAGAGTCGAGACGATTTGGTCGCTCATTACCTCTGAGCGCAGCCTATCAAGTGCGATGTCGTCCAACCTGTGATTGCGTTGGATGACCCGCCTGCTCCGACAGTCGTTGGGCCGAGACGTTGACGGTAGGTTCTAGTTCCTGGAACAGAGACAGCATCCTATCACGGTATGCAGTGAGGTTTAGTTCCCCCCTCTGTCATTAAAATCTGTCTAGCTTTATCCCAAATATGTTGGGTCGGTTTCCAGTCTAACCGGATGCAGCTGAATACTAGTATTTTACATGGAGCGACTGCCTATCTAGTTAGTTCCCCCCTCTGTAGACCCGTAATATGCGCGCATGACGTTCTCGCTCATAAACTGAGTCCATCTCATGCAACGCACAAAACCACCGGCTGCGGGGACCCGGCTCGGGGCCGGATGACCCCTAAGTCCCAAGCTCCTCGGTGGCCAGCCTCTCCCCTGCCGACGTACAGGTGTTGGCGACGTCGGCGGGGAAAAATATTCGTCACAGCACTCTCGATGGGGTTGGGTTCCGGACTTCCGGCGGCGGCGGGGCGGGGCTGAGCGACGAGTCCGGAGCTGGTAGGCGTGCACGGGGAGCTGCTGATCTCTTCAACATTTTCTCATATTGTCATTTTCATGTTTTTATATGCATGATATATATCGAGGCTGAGACCGATGTCACCTCCGGTTCGCCAGTTTTTGAAACAAGCTAAGTTTATTACATTGTATTTTTTGATTATTTCGATATCAGTGGTAATGCTTCCAAAAATTAAAAATTTGAAAATTATGAAGAGATTACGTGTTGACGTTGATGTTGCTAGCTTATTAATATTATTAATTTATTTGATTTTATTTTGTTATTTTTATCACTTTAATTACCTAGTAAATCAATTAGACAAACTATGTAGGTAAGTGCTGTGCACTCCTTTAAATAAGAAGTTAACTGTAGTACTACTTTATATAATAAGACTAAGGTCTATGTTAATGAGTGCCATAATAAATAAATAAATCCACGCGAACGAAGTCGCGGGCACAGCTAGTTTGAAATAAATGCTTTGAATTTGAGTTTGTATTTGATATAAAAAATTGACAGATTTCGTGCCTCACACGACCATCGAGCGTAGAATATCGAGCATATTGGAAATGAAACTACAGAATTCGAAAAAATATTGTCGCTGAGCGACGAGAAAGTCTGTTACAAAATAAAAACGTCAAAATGTCGTTCTGACTTTTTGACTTTTTTCAAAAAGGCTACAGCGCAAACCCGATCGTCTTTGTTTTAGGCTCAAATTGTAGCTGACTAAATTGTCTAGAGGAGTTTTTCTCAAATTTTTGATATCGTTCTTCGTTTCCAAAATATCGAGCGCCAAAATCAAAAATTGGGAAAAAGAAACACTATTTCGGCTATGACTTTTTCGTTTTTGACTTTCTCAAATAATTGTTATTGCACCTTACAGCTCTCGCGAATACGCGTCTTTTGAGCCTTTTTTGAATATCACAACTCTCCGAGATATACCTAAGGGGATCGCACTTTTTCGTGAAATCGGAGCCTACACTGGAGCGAACGAAAAGACATTTCCACTGTCAAAATTGTATTCGTGATGTATTTTATTCGTGCTTTGTAGGTAGTGAAGGTTTTAATAATTGCCACTGCCATGTAGGTAAATAATCATTGCGTATCACCAGGGGCCCTCGATCGACCAACCATAGTCTAAGGGGAAGTTCCTGAAAAAAAAAACATAAACTGTAATAATACAAATAACTTTTACAACTTTCTTTTTTCCGGCAAAAATAATCATTATGCGATAAAAATATTGGCCAGTCTGCAGGATAGCGGACTGTGCAGTGTGCGCGTGTATAGGACGGTCTACTTCGAGTGCAACTGACTTGAGCGGGTTCACTTGGGGAGGTAAAACTTAATGAACGATTCAATGATCACCTATAGTCGAACTTTTAATTAGCGGCAGTAAAATGACAGCTTATGTGTTACTTAATAACTGAAATTTGCCTCTTTTTGTTTTTTCACGGCCATCAACAAATCTTGTTTTTCTAGTAAGTACAGAATAGTGTAACAAACGAAACTTATTTGACATGCATAAAGTCTAAACGCAGTCCGAAATGAGTTATTATGAAGTGTCATTTTACTGCAGCTAGTTAAAAGTCACACCTTGTTCAAGGGTACTGAGTAGGGGAAGACCAACGAAACGAGGGATGGACTGTGTGAATGATGATATGGTTAGAAAAGGGGTGACTACCGAGATGACGACTAATAGAGAAGTGTGGAAGAAAAAGTCATGTTGCGCCGACCACAAATAAATTGGGGTAAGGGCAGCAGAATGATGATGATTTTCCAATTTTTGGATGCCCGAACTACGGAATCAGCCCTAAAGCTTTGGTTACCTACCTAAGAAAGCAGTGAACGGCGACACAATAACGGCTGGTCGAATACGTAGCGTTTTTGGCACCTTAATACTGGGTAAAAATGGCAATTTTTTATGTCGGACATTATAATATGACGGGAACCGCTCTCCTAGCAAACCGTAGTTTTTTATACATACCTACAAAAAACTGGCCAAGTGCGAGTTGGACCCGCACACGAAGGGTTCCGTACCACCATACAATATTTAACACTACTTGTAAAATAATGGCAAAAAACCACATTTGTTGTATGGGAGCCCCACTTAAATATTTATTTTATTCTGTTTTTAGTATGTGTTGTTATAGCGGCAACAGAAATACACATTCTGTGAAAATTTCAACTGGCTAGCTATCACGGTTCATGAGATACAGCCTGGTGAAAGACAGACAGACAGACGGACAGTGGAGTACTCTTAGTAATAGGGTCCCATTTTTACCCTTTGGGTACGGAACCACAAAAAAAGTGTGAACAGAGCGGCGGGGTAATTGCGTAACCCACAAACATTAGCAATGGCTTTACATTTTAACAGTTCCACAACTTTCATTTCGTTATTCAGGTACCTACGCTGTTGAGCAGACAATTTTTTCAAACCTATGAAGCAATGCTTTAGTAATATCCTTCAAAATGATTCAGATTGAGATTGACAGTGTGTTATGCAAGTAGGATGCGGGCGTTCATTAGTGTAAGGCTACTCACAAGTACTTAGGTCTCCTGTCCTGAGTAGTCACGATCAAGTCGAGTTTAAAGCTCTTGAGTTGTTCCTTGCTCCTATGTCTTTGCTTTCTCTTCTTCAACTTTGCCAGTGCCTTCTCGTATGCCGTTACTTGCTCAGCCACTCTATCATCTGAGTTGTATAATCTTTCTCCTAAACATTGTAACATATTAAGCATTTTAATCACTGTAAAATTAGAAGCTACTTACGTTTCTCCCTCAGAAAGCTGCACTCGCAGCGAATGTGATATTTTATAAATTTTTTAATACCATTTAATTAAAAAAAAAAAACGAATTTAGGTAGGTAAGTAGTACTCATCATCTGCTTCCAGTCTAACCGGACGCAGCTGAATACCAGTATTTTATAAGGAGCGACTGCCTATATGACCTCCACAACTCAGTTACTGAATAATACGATAGATATAATACTGACTATGTAAACGAATCTGGCTGTTTCAGTCCTAATGCCCGGGCCACACCAACGGGAAACGACGTTGATTATCGCGATAGGTGTAGCCACAACTTATCGTGATAATTTTACAACGGCATTCACATTCCCGATTACGTTAGGCGATAACTCGGGTGGCGGTATTTTTTGACATCAAAGAGATTTACTGCGAGAATTATTGCCAACGTTGAAGCGGCCACACTTACGTTTGTCATTGCAATTACCGGAGTGTTTACGGCGATGGCATTGCCGTTTCCCGTTGGTGTGGCCCGGGCATACGAGGGTGACACCGCAAGCTGAAAGTTCTTAGAAAATACTGAACAATATAAAAAAAAAAACTGAACAAACTAGTAAGTTATTAGTTTTAATATATCTTTTCAAAATATAGTGAACATTTACATCAATACATCGCTGCATCCGATGGAACCACTGAGTAAAGCACTTTGCCCACTCGTCCTTAGGGGTCTCTTCAACGGCATTTTTAAACGCAGCCACTGCTTCCTCGGCGTCCATGAAACGTTTTCCTCGAAGTTTTTCTTTTATTTACGGAAATAAATAAAAATCGCAAGGTGCGAGGTCGGGGCTAAGTATAAAAACAGTAATTCCACGTCCGACGTCGCCAAGTAGTCGATTGTTTGCTTGGCGGTGTCCGACGAGACGTTGTCGTGGTGAAGGAGGATCCTGCAATGTCGTTTCTCCCGAAGTTTTTCCAAGACAAGTGGCAAACGATTGTTAGTGTACCACTCTGCAGTAACTGTTTTTCGATCCTCTAACTAAAACAATTGTTGCAATGACCTGTCCTCCCGGAGAACGAGGCCACCATCTTTTTCCCCACACTTCCACCTCTCTTCACTTTAGTTGGCAACTCCTCGAAAGGAAACACCCAGACAGCAGACTGTCTCTTAGTTTCAGGATCATAACAATAAATCCAGCTTTCGTCACCCATAAGTATGTCAAACACAGCATTTGAGTCACCTCCGTTAAATCTTTGAACCATTTCACGATACCAATCAATACGACGGAGTTTTTGAGCCTCTGTCAAATTATGAGGTATCCACCGGGCACAAAGCTTCCTGACCACTAAATGTTCATGGAGGATTTTGTGCACTTGACTCTTACCGATGCCTAAGCTTCTCCGAATCTGCTGATACGTCACTCTTTTGTCAGTCTCCATGCGCCGCACAACAGTGATGTTTTATTCAGTCGTCGCCGTAGAAGGCCGCCTTACGCAGATCATCGGTGAGATTAGTGCGACCATGTTTAAACTCATTAAACCAGCTGTAAACAGTGGCACGAAATGGGGCTTCATCGTGAAAGGCCAATCGAAGTCTATCATAACCACGATAACTTTCTTGTTGACTTAAATGACATCGAAAGTCATAAAAAATCATTGTACGAAAACCTCTGAATAAGGAAAACGAAAACTGAGGTGACACAGACAATTTTTAATTTGCCGCCAAATCGTAAACAAATGACAAATGAATAAAATACATAGATACACAATAATATTGCCAAAGAGTTCCATTTTCAAAATTTTAACTTATTTTTTTATTATATCGTTTACAACTCAGATAAAGAACAACCTTTCAGTGTCGCCCTCGTAATACATCTTGACGCCCGCCGCGCCGCCGCGCCGCGCCGTCGAGTCACGACGCGGTCGCATCGTAGGTATAGGTAACGTCTCTAGCTATCTTCGATCAATATTATTACGAAATTAGACCGAAATTTATACTACTCTGTCAAAAAAGTACAGGGAAAAGATCAATAATACACAAAATGATAGTTTTATATTTAAAAAAAAAAAAAAAATATTTCCCCTAACTAATTGATCCATAAATCCATACAGTACGATTTAAAATTAAAATAATATTCAAATTATTTAAATTAAGAATAATAAATTAAAGATGATAAATCATTTTTTTTTTTTTAATTAAATATTAAAATAAGTACATTCAAATTACTCGCTTAATAAAGGACTCCTTATCGGAGAAGAAATCCTATCAGCTACAGTCTTCAGAATTCCGTTGCAGCTGCCACGCATTCTGCAGATCAGGAGGCCTACCATGATCTATTTAAAAACGATTCAAAAGCAAGACTTGCAAGTTTAGGTTCTTAAACTGCATCGTTTACGGTCGTACCATGACGTCCAATACACTCAGCGGCATTTGGATCGTTGAAAGTGAATGAGCGTTAAGAGCTCGTGGTAGATATCCAGATGGCACGGCCTAAATTGAATCGTTAAACTGACGTCATGGTACGACTTAGCAGAACAGTTCAGTTTAGGTCTAGGTCCTAAAGTGAGCTCGTGGTAGGTATGCAGGGATATAGTTTTCTTGCGAATGACTGCATGAAACCCATCAATGCGATACAGCGCAAACTTCCAAGATGCACTGCAGAAGCGAGGCAACCCCAACATCATCCTGAAGATGTTGTTATACTGGATTATTCGTTATTCATCCAAAGAGGTTCCGACATTTTTGTATGGGAGCTGGCATACCCTAAAAGTCCGCCATTTTGGAAAAATCGGGTTTGGCGGCCAGGCAGAGTAAGTGATTGCAAACAAAAAATGTTTAGTAATGAATCTCGAAGTGATACAGTTTCTAAGATATGTATTTGAGGTCAAAGACATGAAAAAAATAAAGTTTGTCATTCGGTTTCTAACCTCTAGTCACAGTGAACGAATGTTTATTTTCCTCACGCGAGTTTTATTGTTACGTTTTTGTTGTGTTGTATTGTTATATATGTATTTTTTTTTTTGTTGTGTTATTATTCACTTCATTCTTGCCGCCGCCGCAGGTTGCATTGCAAGGACTGTTTGCAAAACTACCTAAGTAATCTACATACGAATAGTTACATAAAAAAACCTTATTTCTATATTATGTATGCCTATGAAGTAAAATATGGAGAAAAATGTTATAAAATATGCCTAGCAAACCCATTTTTACAAATAAATTATTTTGATTTGTTTTGAAATAAACTGAGTGCACAATACCGCGATTATCAAAGAAAACAATTGTTTTATAAATGAAAGTCTCAACAATTTTATACTTCACAGTACTTATATTTTAATTACTGAATTCAATCAACCTTTTCATAATCGTGCGTTCGTGCCTCAGATTTTTATGCCCTGACGTCCCAGAAGGCGGGCTGTCAAAACCTACATTTCTCAATCTGACACAGTGGCTATTAGCCCATACAACAACAATCAACATTGCTCAGTTGCCAAAACACAAAAAAAAAAAAAAACAATCAACATGACTTTGACTTTTGATCGACTTTGGCGTGGTTTTTTCGGTTTCGGTTCAGTTGGAAGGCGCCACTCCGAAGCTTGTTGACTAGTTTGCACGTCAAACTCATAAACCCAGGTCTCCCTTGTTTCATCGAAAAGAAAATGCCAAATTATGACAATTTTCCGCGTAATTTCATTTGCCAAATTATTACTTAGCAAAAAATCTCTTCACAAATAATTGTAACGCAAACCTAATGTTTGGCAAGTGAACGTTAAAACCCCTATTTCTGTGAAAAGAGTATAAAGTAACCTAACCAAACCTAACCTCGGGGTGCCCTTCACTCGCTCTTGCATCCTACGTCGCCTTTCAACCGACCGCAACCATGCAACCGATGTTACCCGAAGTACGCACGAAACGTACATCGGGTCATCGGGTGACATCGGTTCAACGATAATTCCCAAATAAATAAATATTTTGTTTAACAAATCATTTGATTAAAGATCAAATGCAAATAAAATTTGGCCAAATGAAAATGCGCGTACTAAAATAATTCCAAACATTGCATTGGTATAAAAAAAGGTTGCTAAAAGTTTTGGTAGTGAAATTTTGGCAAAATCTTTTCGGCAAAACGGCAGGATCCCCTCGTCACCATTAACAATGCGTTTCATGAATGTCGCAATGAAATCCGCAATAAGTACACACTAGATAATTATGATTTATGTACTTAACTAAAAACAGCTAATTGACAGATGCAACCTTATAGGAAAAAATGTAATAGGATGCAATTCAAACTCCGCGCCAAAATGGAAAACAATTGTGCCAATCTAACAACAACAAAAAAACAATTAAGTAATTGAATTTGTAACCATAAAAAAATCATTCCCGATACTTTTTTGACTGAATGTTACCTAAATAAGTAATGTAGCGAAAAAAAAAAGTCAGATATTCTTCGCCCATTTTTGGTATAGGTAGGTAAGAGATTCTGCTTGCTACTCGGGTTCTTATGGATCGTTTTTAACCCCATCGAATCACCGACATGTACTCCCTATGATACGCCTCAAGGAATTTCAAGCAAATACTATATATTAAACGTCACGGACAACAGTAGGCGCTAGGCGTTTCGAACCGACATGCCTACTATCAAACTAATAAATTACCGAAGTAATGAGCAATCGCTGTAGGGTTTTTCGCACAAACGTTACATAGCACCAATAAAGCATCGATGGAATAAAACATCGTACAACTGAATTAGGTATCGACATACCGTGTTCAATATAATAAAAATCGAATCATCAACGTTCGAAATCAAGTACCTAGGGAACCTCTAATTTTAGCCTCGTGGACGTATGAAAATTTTGGTAGCAACCACATTTTTAACTCGTCGCGTAGCCCAATTAATCTTTATAATAATATAATCTATGGTACAAAAACCTAATGTATTTCTTACATCTCTTTAATTTCTACCGCAACGTGACAAGTTTCTTTACGAGTTTTTGTATTTTCTACATCTTTTATACCTACTTACCTACTATTTTTGATATATTTTTTATATTCTCTTGATTTAAACAAAAATAAAGTCGAACATATAACCTCCTCCTTTTTGGAAGTCGGTTAATTAAACGTGTTCTGTGGCGAAGAATATCCGAGTTTTCTATTTTTCGCTACAGTAGGTACAGTCAAGGAAATTAATAGTAAATCAAATTGACTTCCTACGTCAATTTGCCATTGCATACAACTGTCAAAGAATGACAGTTTTGGTTTGATTAGACGGACAATTTAAGTTTGTAGTAGGTAATCATTTTAAAACATTAATTTCCCTGACTTTTAAAATAGGTATATAATATTATTCCTTTGACCAACTCACTTATCCCTAAATGGTAATCCGAGAAGCCTGACTGATTGACAGGGATAAACCTATACTTAGCCTCCATCTCATTTAGCATATTACACAAATGTGATATGGCCATTCCCATTTCCAATACATTCGTGTACAGATGCAGAACGTATGAACTCGGCGCGTAAAATCTTGCTCGATTTTTGTAATAATATTGTGTTGCCAAGTCATATAATTGTAACATTCTCTGATATTTCAATACTATTTCGTTTACTAAGTATCCGACTTCGTACGCTAAATTATTTTCATAGAAATATCGAACAGTGTAATATCTTCTAAGATCTTTTTCCCTGTAAAATAAAGGATATTAATACCTAAGTGGAGAATGGGGACCCACTCTTCTCAAGTCCGACAACAAAGATAAGAGCTCGTCCGACAGAAATTGAATTTTAATTCAGTTTTTCGATGTCACTCAGGCTGGCTGGACAAATCTTCAAAATAACTCTCATTTAACTAGGTCAATAGGGCATCGTATGTGACGGCTAAACACCCTTATTTCAGAATTTGTGACGCAACAGTATCTTAGATTATCGATCGAAAACGTGTCCAGCCATCTTGAAAAACCACTTTTCGCTGGTCTCTCAATCTCGGTAGGTAACGGAAGTGATTTTGACGACTTTTTGCATATCAACGGGCGTCACATAAATTTGTGACAGGCATCGAGCTAAAAGTTTTGTGATACGCACAGCGGTTTAGTAGAAAAATGCAAAAATCTGTGTCCAGCCATCTTGATTTTACGTATAAAACTTTTGGCTGGCACTTCCGAATCTCAATAACGGGAGCGTTTTCGAATATGGTTCCTTTACTAACATTTAGTGACGCAATTTGTGACAGTAATAACGTTTGATTTATGGCGTCACATGTAAGGGTTTACGAGAAATCTGGCTGGACACATGTATCTCCGCTGCGTGATGATCTACGGCCGAAATATGTTCAAATTTTTGTGACGGGGACGATAATGATTTACTGAATTTGTGACGGAGAAAGTTTGAGTAGTTTCAAAGATATTGATCATTTAAATCTTCCCATACAAACACTGCAGTAGGGTTACCAATAATGTAGGTTTTATGTAGGACTAAGTATATTTTAAGGTGTTTTCTTTAATGGATGAAAATCCGTGTTTTGGTGATATTAATACGAACAACTGTAGGTATTTAAGGAGGAAGCGCTAAAGTAGCCCGCGAAATTAAAATTTTCTTACGTTTTTTGCAAATAGCTGGTCAGTATTAAGTGGTACGTTGATTAAAATATGATTCGCGGTCGTAACAAATATGTATTTACATAATTATAATCATTACAATCAGTAATACAACTTTTTAACTTAGTATAATCCCCAAATGTGAAGATTTCATGAAATAGTCATTCTTGGAGATTACTTGGTCTTACAGAGTTGTGTTGATGAATTCTAGATTATAATTCTGTAAATACAAATTTGTTTCCGCCGCGAATCATATTTTAATCATCGTACAACTTAATACTGACTATTACCGACCAGCAAATTGCAGAAAACGTAAAAAAAATAGAATTTCGCGGGCTACCCTGGCGCTTTCGCCTTAAATCGATAGAAGACAAAAGTGTAGAAGTGAGGAAGGGGGGGGGGGTCATTTTTTGATGTTATTGATTATTATTATTATTTACGTGCAGATACCTACTCTTTTTAGTAGGTAGGTATTGGTGTTTTTCATGGTAAGTACAGAGGCCAGCACATCAAGCTACCCCAATCTGTCAAATTTCTTTGATAGATTTTCAACTTTACCACAAACGAATAAGGTTCATATTCAATTGGGAAAATTTGACAGATTGGGGTAGGTTGATGTGCTGCCCTCTGTACATAGGTAGATATTGTGTTAGGATAACTAATGTTCGAAGGTATTTAAATGAAAAAATAATGTTTGCTGTAAATAAAATCACATTTATTTATTTGTACTTTTTATTGAGCGTTTCAAATGACGAAAATGACGACAATCAACTCCATTTGCGCTTCAGTAACCCCCGCCTTTTGCCACAAAGTTGTTTTTACCGCCGCCCTAAGTGTTTGAAGCGCAAATGAAGTCTGTGGCAGTGAACGAAAATAAACATGGAAGCATTCCTAGCTCTAAAAAATTACCCAACACAAATTGCGCCTCGGTGGGCGGGGCTTACCGATTGCGCCGCTCACGCTTTTAGTTCGTCCGCAACAGCGGCGGTCGATTATTATTTAACGGTTTTTGCGTGAAAGGTATTTAAAAATGCCTTCTTGTGCAGTAAAGTGGTGTATAAATAAATCACAATTTGCATAAAAAGAATGCTGGAATTAGTTTTCACATGTTATTTATGATATTTTTAATAAAAATTAAATTTTTCACAAGTCTATGGGGATGATGTTATGCCAACCAAACAATTTACTTTTCTACCTGACAATGTAAAATATACTAAGCTATTGTAGTTAGATACATAAAAAGTTTCTCCGTCACAAATTCAGTAAATCATTATCGTCCCCGTCACAAAAATTTGAACATAATATTTCGAAGGCCGTAGATCATCACGCAGCGGAGATACATGTGTCCAGCCAGCTTGAGCTCAGGCTGGCTGGACATTAAGTTTTTATTGATTTCTCGTAAACCCTTACATGTGGCGCCATAAATCAAACGTTATTACTGTCACAAATTGCGTCACTAAATGTTAGTAAAGGAACCATATTCGAAAACGCTCCCGTTATTAAGCATTTGCATTTTTCTACTAAACCGCTGTGCGTATCACAAAACGTTTAGCTCGATGCCTGTCACAAATTTATGTGACGCCCGTTGATATGTAAAAAGTCGTCAAAATCACTTCCGTTACCGAGATTGAAAGACCAGCGAAAAGTGGTTTTTCAAGATGGCTGGACACGTTTTCGATCGATTATCTAAGATTCTGTTGCGTCACAAATTCTGAAATAAGGGTGTTTAGCGTCACATAAAATGCCCTATTTACCTAGTAAAATGCGAGTTATTTTGAAGATTTGTCCAGCCAGCCTGAGTGACATGTTTTTCGAACGGGTAATTGTACAGACGCCAGCACATCAAGCTACTACAATCTGTCAAATTTCTTTGATAGATTTTCAACTTTACCGCTAAAGCATAAGGTTCAAAGTTGATTGGGAAAATTTTACAGTTTCGGGTAGGTTGATGTGCTGGCGTCTGTACATCGGGAGTAGGGACAACTGTCAAATCGTGTTGTCTGTTATTCATGCTTAGTTCTGGCCCTGAAATAATGTTATGTCCGTAAGGGTTACGGTGTAGGAAATGCCCGTCACGTCGGCCGAAACTCCGCTGGAGAGTGTTATGACCATGTGATAAGCGGTTAGGCGCGGGCCACACAGAAGGGACGTGAGACGAAGACTGAACGCAGACGCGGCATTATGTACCTAGTATGCAGATGGAAACTTAGCTTGCTACTAATATCTTATCTGTGGTTGTACCTACGCACGGTGCGTAGTTCTCTTTACCGCGCTGGTACTGCCGAGGTATTCTGTATAAATCTCACCGTGAAAACCTAGGTGACGTGAGCTTTCAAGAGTGTCAATCCCCTAGTACCAGGTGGAATGACAGCTCACTTCACCTAAATTTTCACGGTGAGATTTTTACAGAATAGACCGGCTGGATGGACCAACACTCGGCTATCGAGCCAAGTTTTGTTTGTATGGTCCCACACTTCCATCCCTTATGCAACAATAGTTTTTTTTTTCAAATTTCCTTATGTGTTTTGCAATTTGCAGGTCCGTGTCAGATTGTATCTTGATCAAAATATGATTCGCGACTATAATAGATATGTATTTACAAAATTATAGTCATTAAAATCATTAAAATATCTCTAAGTCATAAGCATTTTTCCATAAGAGATTAATCTTAAAGTACAAATCTATCTTATAAAGATTTATTAATGATTCTAATGATTATAATTCTGTAAATACGTACCTGTTATAGTCGCGAATCATATTTTGATCAAGATGCAAAAAAACGAAAGAATTTCGCGGGCTACAACTGCGCACTTGTTCCTTTATTTCATAAGATTTTATTAAAATATTTTATTAATTTATTATTTTATTAATATTTTTTTAATAATTTTTTTTTTTTACATAATATAAATTATATTTTTAAATAGGTATTAGACTATACAAAAACATTTAAAAATAGAAAAAAACTATTATTATTAAGAAAATCGTGTCGATCTAGCATTACTTTATGTATTTAAAATTGAATCTTATTGTGTTTTAAATAACAAAATATAGATATACTACTAGCGCAATCTTGTGACAAACTTGTGAGCAATTAATTCATTGTATTCTTTTCTTTTCAAATAAATTTGTCGTTCCAAATCTCCGTTGAAACACGTTGTTTTATTACATATTGCTTTAAAATAAGATTTAATTTTCTTTAGCTCGATATCCAGTATTGCAAAATACATTTTTTAAAAAAAACCTGTGTTTCATCATGATCTACAGAATCTCATGGCATAAAAACCCATGAAAAAATTGTGATTTTCATATGGCAATGTCAATTGTCACCTGTCAAATCAAATTACGAGATTTGTCAACCGCTGCTGAGATTTTGTGATATATTCTTGATAATTTGTTGTTTTTGTGAAAATGTCGAAAAAGCCGCTTCGATCAATATTGTTTTCAATGTGTATCGTAAAATAAGGGAAGGAGAAGGCGAAAATAAAACTCAATCTTTGATTTTTAAGCGCATCGTGAGTTGACCGGTAAGTTGGACTGAGTTGTTTTGATTCTTTTCGGTATTTTTTTTTTTAATAATATTTATTCATGACCATAGAAGCAAGTCTTTCAGTCGAATACATAAGTCAGTGTTGCCATCCGTACGAGGTTTCTCGTACATGTACGAGATTCAGAGGTCCTATTACGAGGTACGAGCTTACGTCCATCCTCGTACGATTTTGTACGAGATTCGTTGAAATCATATTTTGGAACTCTCCTATAACTTTACGCAATGAATGGACGATGTGTGCAGTGCTTGCAACACTACACTGCCACTTGGAGATTTCTCCGATATTGTGGTTACGCGAGGCCGAGGCAAGTGCATGCGCGTTGTTAATTTTAAAGTTTTTAAGTTATAGTTATAGATACTATAGTATCCAAAGCAAAACTCCGGTTGTCCGACCTGCCACCTGCGACCATGGACACTAGATTGTCCAGCGGTGTGTAAAGTGTGTTTGTACAACTTGTACAACTTTTTGTTTGTGTGTTTGTACAACTTTTTGATGAAACTGCTTTGTAGAGTGCTTTATTTTTTTTATGTTTATTTTTTAACTTAAAATGAGGTAGGTGACTAGAAAATCAATCGATTTTTAAGATATTTATTAAATAATTGGTATGTACGAGGTTGTGTTGACAAAATACGATATTTCAGACCATGTCTGTACGAGGAAACGCCTTCGGCATCTGGCAACACTGTATTAAGTGGTAAATATTAAGTAGTAATCCCTCTCACGCGTAAGAGGAGGCCTGTGCCCTGCAATGGAACGTATATAGACTGATGATAAATGACTAAGATATTGTTTGAGTAACATTTATTATACATTTTATTATTTTTTACAGACTTATACTTAAGGAGATTGGTTTTGTATATGTTAAATGCCAATCAAAAAGGACTATTTTGATGGAGAGAGATGACATAAAACTTTAAAGATACAAGTTTTTGAAGCGTATAAAAAAAACCGCAAAGCTGAAGAGCATAACAAATTGGATGTGATTTATTTAGATGAGACTTCCATTCACGGTACATGTTCTGTGAACAAGTGCTGGCAAAGCAAAGATATTGCAGGTCCATCTAAAAGTATTTCACTTGGAGCGAGGTGGATCATTGTAAATGCTGGTGGAGAAAACGGCTTTGTATCAAATTGTTGTCTGGTGTACAGGTCAAAAAGTATATCTGCTGACTATCACCACGATATGAATAAATACATTTTTACAAAATGGGTGACAGAGATGCTAATTTCAAATCTGACAAGACCTTCACTAATTGCAACTAGCTTCATATTTTCTGACTGACCGACTCTTGACAAGTCAAAAGTGCCTGTAAAAGGTTTAATTGAAATAAATGCTTTGAGTTTGAGTATGATTTAAATGCTATAAGTATAATAAATTAATACATAAAGTAATATACGATTGATTTATTTTTCCTGACAAATTCCTATGTTAGGCACCCGATGTATAACAACATTCTTCATACACATACCTAATATACTTCATGTTCATGAATACTATAGACATAAATAAAAATTAATCAGTATCAAGATCGTTTAATCCAATTTCCCCAGTAGGTACACAACAAATTTTTATTTCTTCATTTGCCATGAGATTCCGGTAGGCCATACCTATTATAAATGCAAAATGTTTGTTTGTTACCTTTTCACGCCTAATCCACTGAACCGAACATATTGAAATTTTGTATGTAGGTATACACCTACGTTGTTGGGAATAGAAAATAACATCTAGGGTAACTTCATCTAAAAAAAAAACTATTCCCGAGGACAAAAACAATAACTTTCGATGATCAGATGGCGCTACGTGTCTTTCAAATGATGATTGAATTATGTCCCGACTTTCTGAGCAGTATTCTAACAAAAAGTAGGTACCTACTAGGCATGCATACATTCACGATAATATTTCAGTAATAAGTATTATGCTTTTAATTTGGACACACAGATACTTTAATTTTAGCCTGGATTAGCACAGGATACTTTTTTAATACGTTTCCGTGGGATAATTCACCGCACCCATAAGTCACAGCACCCATGTTTTTGTATTAAACATGGGTGTGACTTGTTACAATTTAGAGCAAAAATTGACTTAAGTACTTTTGGCCGCCGCGTCTAGAATTAACCCTATTCATTCGGGTATCCCGTAAACAAAAACCGGGCAAGAGCTAGTCGGACTCGCGCACCGAAGGTTCCGTTCTATCATATGTATTTAAATTTTCATCGACGAGGCCTATATTCGTCAGAGAATTTTAACATTGCACGCTGCGATATAGAATATTGCAGTTTTAGGTCAGCGCCATCTCTTGACCGACAGTGGCACTAATGTAACATTTTGTTGATGATTTCTGAAAAAGTGTGCTATTTAATGACCTCGTTTTATTTTTCCTGTAATCTTTACATAAATTTCTATCACATAGAATAATATCAGATTTTTCTCTATGCAAACTTCGGGGGAACACGGTATTTTTTTTACAATTTTCATCAAAAGTCGAAAACTACTCAGCCTAAAAAAAACGAGAATGTGCAAACTGCGCTCTTTCATATTAGGGTATAATATGAAAGAGCGCAGTTTTCACATGCCCTAGTAGCCCCACTTCGAATTTTTCAGACCCCCTGTCCCTGTTGCAAAATTTTCGCATTTTTTCTTCTAGATCATGCCGGTTTCCTCAGGATGTTTTCTTTCACCCATTTGAGAACAGCGGTGATGAAATAATTTACACAAAGTAAAGCGCCTGTCTGGGTTTCCAACCTACGACCTACAACTCGTAAGTCGCGGCCACCTCTGCTCCCTATAATTCGAAGACATGTGACATGTACCAACCCGCACTGGGCCCGCGTGGTTGATTACGGCCCACTCCCTCTTACAGAGAGGAGGCCTGTGTCCTAGCAGTAGGAACATTATAGGCTGATTATGATGATTTGCAAAATAGTTGGGCAAACATCATTTAAAACTATTCTAAATTTCAAATTGATAGCGTAGTAGTTCTTGAGATATCTAGCTGTGACAGACAGACTGAATCGCACCAAAATGGTTATTTTTTACCATTTTGGTACGGAACCCTAAAAATAACTTTGAAAATGAAAGGCAAGGCACTCACGCGGTGATGTGTGTTGTTATAATAATGTGGCAGACCTTCGCTACCATATGAGCATGTTTGTATGGCAACTCTTTGTGTACGCTTTCTAAGGATTTTTCCAGATTTTCCCAGACGAGACCCCATACAAATGCATCCTTTTGATTGTCCAGTAGTTTTGGATTGGTGTAATTAGCTGAAACAAATATAAGCATCTGCTATTCATACTTCATTCATAATACAGGCTGTAAAAAACACAACTGAAAAATCACGCTCTAAAAAGTATTAAAAAAAAATGGTTTTCTGTAAAGTCGGTTTACGGACGATAATTTTACGTGATAACGTCATAAGAGATAGATGCGTCACAAGCCGAACGCTTAGGCCGATCGTGCCTCTCTATCGCTTGTACCGCACCCTCGCTTTGCTCGGCTCAAGCGGAACGTGACAATGAGTCATGCTTTCATCGATTTATAAGACGTCATCACGTCAAAAATAATTGGTTGTCTGTAAGTCGGTTTACGGCAGAACCCTATCACAAAATTGCGTTCTGTCAGTTTAGCTATGGACTAGTACGGCGACAACCCGTTCGGCGCCACGAGTTTACCACACAGTACTGTAGCTACGACTAAACGACTTAGATACTTTTTCTATAAATGAATTATTTTTTTGATTATTTTATAAATACTTTTATATTATTAAATAAGGAAAATCCTAATTTGAGTAAACAATTACGAACGAAGACAGAATGCTTTTCGCGTGTTTTTTTTTCACAATTTTTTTTTTATTTGGCTCGCGCGCCTTTTTCTTTCTCATACAGCCTGTTACTTGTTCATACAAAGTTCGTGATTGATTTTGTAGCGGTAACGCCACATGCACGGAGTCTCCGTGGCCACATGCGAACAACGCGTCATACTGACGTGTCACAAAATCCTGCATCTCGCAAACAGAGTTTACCGCGCAACGCGCATAGATACAACGGCCCGACATAAATCATCGGGCAGTTGCCCTCCAGACACAACACCCGTCTTGTCGGAGGATCCTCCCTTTTCTATAGAGTATAAGTGAACTTTACACCCTGTTCCTCATACCTCTTTAATCTCTTTGGTGATTTTAACTTTTACTAACAATATCCACATTCCAAATTCAAATCACTTTTAGTCCCTAGGGATTAAAGAGCTATTTTAGTCCCTGTTTACGAAGAATACACTAGCTCTTTTTGAATAGATGTGATAAAAAACATCGATGTTAAAGCACTCTCTAATGCTTCGCATTATGAGTCGTGCAATATTAGTATTACAATGACAGGGAGTACAAGTGACTCGACTTTTTTACACCCGTTTTAAAATAAAACACAAGAATTAGTAAAAATTAAAAACCCGACCGCGGTTAGCACTGAAAAGGCTGAAACAGGACAAACCAATCAAATTGTTCCTAATTTTGTAATATTTGTATGCCACTTACTGTGGCAGAACTGCAGGACCATGTGATACCTACTTTATAATGTTGTTAAATGTTTATAATGTTGTAAAACACCTTATGACCTGCATCCTAAGTGCGTAACATACTTAATTTCAATCATAATTTGAAAGATTTTGAAGGATATTTCTAATGCATTGCTTTCTTATATGTTCGGAAAAAAATCTGCTCAACAGCGTAAATAACGCAGTGAATGGTGTTAAATTGTCAAAATGAAAGCCATTGCTATCTACTGGTAGTGTGTTACGCAATTACCCCGCTGTGTGCACAAATAAACATATTTGATTTACCTACTTCACAAGGTTGAATGTGTAAGTTGAAAATCCTAGTATTTTTTATGATCACGCAGCGTAATGTCAGTCTCAATCTGTCAAAAATAAGTCTATTTACCAAGTTTTATTTTAGGCTATTTTTTGACATAATGGTCCCTGAGATTACAAATTGTTGTTAAACATTTTTAAATACCGGAATTGGCATTAGGGTTAGGGCCTTAAGGTCCATATTTTTAGGTTTCAACCAACCAAGTTTCAGTTTACTGGAAACTGTTGTCAAATGTGGTAAAGTAATTATGAGGTTATGTAGGAAAACACTGAAACTTACGAAGTATAAATTCGGAGGACTTGAACTTAGACTTTTCTGTTTTGTGTTTCTTGATTTTGGCAGGGACCCAGGCCGACTGCTGCCGCGCGATGTTCTGAGGGCTAGCGACCAAGTCGCGCTGCCGCGCGGTTGGGTGAGGGGTAGCGGCCCACATTCTTTTATCATATACTGTTCTTCTGGCATTTATCATTTCTTGGTTATGCTCATCTAAAATTCTTCTAGCGTTTTGCACTTCTAAATCACTTTGTGTTTGTCTATCATGCTGCATTCTTACATTTAGCATTCTTCTGCCATCTTGAAGTCTATTGTATTTTTGTATATTTTTGTTTTGGGTTAAACTGTCAATTTTCTTTTGTAACTCATTTTTGCTAAAACGGTCATTGTTCAAAATTCTGTTAATTCTTTTTCTTAAGTCTTCCTTCATGATTCCATCAGTTATACTGGCACTATGAACTCTTCTGTCATACTGCATTTCTAATTTTTCGCTGTCATTATTAATATTTCGGTCCTTAAGCATTTTGTCATGTTGTTCAGTCAGAAATCTTCTGTCATTTTGCAAAATTCTGTCTATTGGAATTCTTCTTTCATTTTGCAATGTTCTGTCAACGGGAATTCTTCTGTCATTTTGCATGTTACCGTCAATCTGCAACCTTCTGTCATTTTGTATTACTTTGCCAATTGGAATTCTTTTGTCATTTTGCAATATTCTGTCATTAAATATTATTTTGTCACTTTGCATGTTTCCGTCACTCTGCAGTCTTCTGTCATTTTGTATAGTTTTTCCAATTGGGATTCTTCTGCCATTTTGCAATATTCTATCATTGGAAATTCTTCTGTCATTTTGTATTTTTTCCTCAAGCTGTATTACTCTGTCATTTTGTATTGTTTTGCCAGTTGGAATTCTTCCATCATTTTGCAAAGTTCTGTCAATGGGAAATCTTCTGTCATTTTCTTTTCCCGGTTTCCATTTGCCGTTTTTTGCATCGGTAAAGTCTATACTCAATATAAATGTAACTGTAAACAATGAATTAGGTATGTAACTGCGGTTATTTTGTTCATATCCATACTAATAATATAAATTCGAAAGTATCTAACTCTGTCTGTCTGTCTGTTTGTATGTTACAGAAAACGAATATTTAGGTACAGATAAAATAAAAAGAATAAACAAAGAGTCAATCATACTTAATCAACAACAACAACAAACAACAATTTAATTTAGAATTAAAAAACAGTTATAATAAACTAGATTTAAAAACCAATGACGTACCGTAAACGCGGGTTACTTTAGCTACTTTTTTCATCTTTGTTTAGAAATTATTTTATAGTAGGGATTATGGTGGATTTCTTAGTATTGTAATGGATTTGGTTCATAGGTGTGGATGGTAGCTAATAAGTAACAATGCTATTTTCCCCAAATTGAACGTGTAAGTTTTTTTTTTTTTTAATTTTGAGCCAATGTTGTTCTTTGAAGAGGGTTAGTTTGTCCTGCATATTTTATTGACCCAAAAACGATATTTATGACAACATTGAGCCAATGAAATCCATAGACAATGATAGATAATAGAAATACCAATGTTGTACCAAAAAATTTGAGTTTAATTTTCAGAAAAAAAAAGTTACTTACTTATAATTTTTTTTTTTTTGTAAATAACAAAATGTTAACAAAAATTATGAAATGCTTCAATATAATATTAAGAAATAACGTAGGATAAATCAACAGTCTGAAACTAATCCTAACAGTCTTAAAATTGAGAATCATTGTTTTCTTATTTTACAAAAAAAATTATAAAGTTATTATTATATGATAGGAACTTTCTTAGACCAAAATGAAGACATCTTATTCTTGGAACTTAGCCACCTAATTCAGGAACAGAAAAACATCCTTTCAACTATAGAGTTGTTGGTCTTTAATAACAGGCCACCGCCAGAATAATTTGCCTCGTTTCATACAGCTCACAACGGCTCCCTCTTCGGTTACGCGTACGGTAATCTGGCCAGGATATTTTTGTGAGTTCCATGTAACCAGAACATGGTCTCCTTTCATAAGATGGAGCCTAATCTAAACTTTGGCTCATGAGCCAAAGTTACCCAAAAGTATGAGACAAAGTAAAGCCACAATTTATTTTTAAGATTTTGGTACTAAGGATCGTAAAAAAGTATAATTTTTACAGTGAATTTACTTGCTAACACATTTCTGACACAAACAATTTCAAATAATAAAGGAAACTTATCGAAACTCATGGCAACACTATAAATTTTGCAGCCGTAAAATATGCACGTTTTTATGCAGGTAGTTCCGAATTCAACTGAGAGGTTGAAACTTGCTTGAATTTTGCTTGACCAATCAGAAACAGTTACCTCTATTGCCATCTAGTATTTTTTTTTTTCTTTCTTTATTTAATTAGGGACTTTTATGACCGCAATGCGTATGACAGTCCCAACGTACATCTAGTATTTGTGACTCGAACTAGACCGTTTGCTGTCATTTTACCGACAGGCGGGAAGTTCAAACTTTTTTCCGTTTTGAGCCAAAGTTCTCCCCCAGAGCTAAAGTAACCCGCGTTTACGGTACACGAACAATTTACCTACTTAATAAAATTGTCAATAGTATTAAAACAGCTACTTAATAGAAAAATCAGAAGATTACCAAACAAAATTAAAAAATTAACATCAAATACCATACTTATTAGAGATGAAAAACAAGTTGTGTGGAAGTGCAGATAAGACATGCCCTCAATATAAAAACAAAAACAGAAAAGTCAAACGCAACATTAGGAAAGATATTAGATCTTTTAACACCAAACAAATCCAAATTGCTTTAGAAAATAATCGTTCATTAAAAATAGCTAAACAAGGTAAACAGTGGATATAGTGTCTCAAAGACAACAATGGCCAAAAACATCGCAACAGGGATAAAGTTTTACAAATCTGCACAAATTGCTGTACTCAAATTGCCAGTCCCCAGCACCTAGAATAAAATATTTAAGCCCAGATACCATCCCCACACTGGTTTTGAAGTACACACCACTTAGTAGAATGAAGTACAACAGCCAGGTGCCTGGTGAGGATATAGTGGTATTAATACCGAATTTTTTTTAATAGTGTACTCTTCTCACTATAATTACAAATTAATTTAATTCCATTTTACAAACAGGTATATTCCCTGATAACGTTTGCCACTCAAATATAATACTTTTACATAAAAAGGGGGATAAATCAGACCCTAACAACTATCGACCGATTAGCCTTGTATCACATCTCTATAAGGCCTTCATTAAGAGCGCTTACGCCGTACGGCATTTCATACAAACTTTCAAGCCCTTGTTTTTCGAAATGAATGAACCGATTTTAATGAAACTTCATACAAAGTAATTCGAAGTGACAAATCGTAAAAAACACGTAGGTACTTACCATAAGAACTAAATCGTCTGCATTTGAATTTAAAAATATAATAAAAATGGTGTAGGTCCCGCCTGCTTCCAACTTTTATTTAATTTAAAATGGGCTTGTTTAAAGGGGGCGCCGACCCACTAGTGGCGCCCTCATCGTTTGTTTGGTTATTTCTTTTATTTTATAAGAGAAAAAAAGCACGTTAAGTTGTGCTCCTCAAGATTATACGTTAATATTATTATAAACGGTAGTTTTACATTGTTTAGTTTTATTATAATTATAATCATAAAAACGGATAAAAATGGCCACTATTTTCCGTTTTTATGATTATAACATAACTACCTCGTATAATGCGTCATTTTAGCTCGTTGTATAACAATCTACTATATTTTGATACCCCACTTCGATAGGTTTGGGAAAAAAAACATTTTTGAAGACATGATATCCCGCCAAAAATCGGCCGTTTAAATATTATTATTTTTTTATATACCCTGTGTCACTCTCACAATCAAGATGAATCTAACGGCACCTCTTAAGCTGAAATCGATCAAGCCGTTTAGGCTACAGACAGAGCGTGCCAAAGGAATATACCTACATACATACACTCGAAAAACATAACGTCCTTGCGCAGTCGGGTAAAAACAAACAAACTCGTCAGCTTTATTATTAGTATAGAGATGTGATTTATACAATATTCACATAACAAGTAGTGGTACTAGCCAGTACTATTGTAGTCTTTGAGTGGTAAATAACTACCTACCTACACGGGTTTGTGTGGGGACGGGTACCACACCTAAAAATTTATAAAGTTACTAATATTTTACTTACCCAATAATAAAGATAATATTGTATACTTTTTTATTTTCCGGCGCTCTTGCATCTTTCTAAAGCACCCATACTATGCTATTTCACGAAGTTTAGAATGCTATAAAAAAAATTAATACCGAATTTCTAATATCCACTTACCTACTGATTTAATTAGGATAATAAACAATGTTACTTACCTATTTCAATTTGCTGCTGGGTCATTTCACGCAGGCTCAATTTTTTACTAATTTCGGTGGAATTTTTTATTTGTAGGTTTTCGGATGAAAAAATAAACTTGTCTTATTCTAGAACACATTAGTATTCTAGATATTTTAGTAGGAAACAAACAACTGTAGTTGTTTTGAAAATATGACGACCACCGAAATTGCCAACCCACCGAAATTGAAAATTGTACACGGAAATTGCAAACCTTACACCGAAATTGCAACATCACACCAAAATGGAATTATTGTATTGTACCATGACAGTTATTAAACAAAGAACAACTTAGCCGTTGGCAACATTATGTGGCGGCTGCACAGGCGGGTATAGCAGGAGTAAAATACGTTTAATTGTCTATATTCGATACTGCATCTTTTGACATGGATCATAGACCACATTTAGCAGATTTACTAAATTAACTTTAGTTCTGCTAAATGAGGATGATGATGGAATGATGTTGAGGGTAATACTAAATAAAATGAAGTTATGATGAGATCTTCATTTAATTAACACTTGAACAAATAATTAGGGTTTTTTTATAAAAATTCTTCAACTCGTAAACAAACATAAAATAATAAAATCTCAAAAAACAAAAGTGAACAAAACAAAAATCAAAAAAATATTAAAATCACTGTCAGTCATTTTCAATAGGTCTTAATTTGTGCTGTGGTAAACAAACATAAAATAATAAACTCTCAAACAACTAAAATGAACAAAACAAAAATCAAAAAATATTCAAATCACTGTCAGTCATTTTCAATATAGTTCTGTGCTGTTTTTTTTTTATGGCATCTCGCAGTTCGTCCTATATGAGGATAGCTACTGCTTAACCGGACTTTCCTGTGGATGCCTTAATTAAGGCCTCTAGCCAGGGCTAACAATAAACTAAAAACTAAAAACTAAGCGACTGCGCTAAGGGCACCCCTCACGGGGTTCGGACCTCGGCTTAGGGCGTCGCTGGAAAAAGACAGCAAGGGGCAGGCTGGATCGGTATTCATTAGGGGCGAATTTAAAACTACAGGCGCAGCGGCGCGGGCTGGCTCGAGCGAGGGTCGGGGTGGACACGGTGGTACAGGGCGTCGCGACGGGCCTCGACGGCGAGGACGGAAGGACGGCTGTCGGGACTTGTACTGTCTGAGACTACTGGTGGCCTTACTGCTCTCCTGTAAGAGGGTAGTGGCGTCGTGGGGGATGGTGAGAGTATGCCTTGGTCGGCGAATCCTACTTATGCGGGAGGGAGTGTATCGGGAGGCCGCCGCAATCAGGGGATTGGGGTGCTTTATGGCAGAGTCAAAGAAGCGCTTGGAGAGGCGTTTCATGAACTGCTGGACGGCGGGGATTTTGAGATCTAAATGTAGATTCACATTTCGGACATAAAAGGGGGCTCCCGTGACCTTTCTGAGGAAACTGTTTTGGAGGGTTCGCATTTTATGCAGATGGCGAGGCTTGGCGTGTGCGAAGACCACGCAAGCATAAGTCATGATGGGACGGATGACCGCGGTGTAGAGGCGCAATTTGCACTTGAGTGACAATTTGCTGCGGGCAGTTATCAGGGAGTGAATCCTACCGAGAGTGAAAGAGGCGCGCGAACGCGCCATATTTATGTGCTCATTGAAGGCGAAGTTGCGATCTAGGACGACACCTAAGTATTTGGCTCGCTTTTGCCAGGGGATAAGCTTGCCATACATAGAGATCGGGTTTTAGTTTGCGCGGTTTTGAGAAGATAACCGCCTGACTCTTATCGGGGTTGACCTCGATTCTCCATTTTTCTCCATGTTTCGAGCGATAGATGCCTGGTTAAGTCCCGAACAGTAAATGGTAGTATTGTCGGCGAAAAGCGCCAATTGTGCCTTTTTACTGTTCGGGATGTACAGCTTATATAATAAGCCATTGTGCCAGACCTTGTCTAACGCTTTCGCTATATCAAAAAATAGGACGACTGTCGACGCAACTCGATGTAAAGCAGCGCTAATGTGCTCGACTATGCGATGGACCTGATGGATGCACGAGTGTTTAGTGCGAAAGCCAAACTGCTCGTGGGGGATGAGGCTCTTTGCTTCGGCATAGTCCTTGAGGCGCTTATGAATAAGCCTCTCGTAGAATTTACCGAAAACATTGAGCAGACTGATGGGGCGGTAGCTAGAGGGCTCAGACTTGGGCTTGCCTGGCTTTGGGATACCTATGACTGTGGCTTCTTTCCACACTTGGGGGAAGATGTTGTTGCTCAGAGCACCATTGAAGATGGCGGTCATGAGCACTGAGCAGTATGAGGGGGCGGGGAGGAGTTTGTACACCCTATTGGTGATACCGTCCGAACCGGGGGTTTTGCGAGTTGTGAGCCCTTTTATGATGTCTTGCACTTCGTCGGGAGTGACGGGAGGCAGAGGATCATCAGGGTCTTAGACTGGCGGGAGGGAGGGTCTACGTTCGACTTCAGCGTTCACCTCGTCGAGGTGCGCTCTGTCTACTGGTTGAGAGCTGGGAGTGCATTGAGCCTCTAGGCTGTCGGCTAGGCATTTGGCCTTTTCGGGGTTATCGAAAGCGACCGTTTCTTCGGGGCGTGGTTTTGTACTGTAGACGATTCAGCTAATCTTGATTCCTTCTTCTTTTCAGTTTTGCCATCATTTTTCCTATCAGTTTCAGGTATTGAATTTTCAAATTCCAAACACATTGCGCTGTCAACGTTTTCAAAAAACGACGTGGAGGGGATGATATACAAATCGACATTTTCAATGCTCAGTTTTTCTGTTGTTAATTTTGTGTTTCTTTTTCGTCTTTCATAAAACGCTTTAAAGTTAGCTCTGTTAATTTTTTGCTTCAATCTTCGGGCACGTGGAGTCATTTCAGCAATCGATAAAATTTTACCTTCCGCTTTTTTCTTTCTATATCGTTCTATATCTTTTCTTCTTAGTTCTTCGCTTAGTACTGAATCATCTTTTATTCTTTTCTTTCTTAGTCTTTCAGGCTCTTTTTTTTTCTAAAGTCTCTTCTCTTGATTGTTTTTCCTTTCGCTTTCCCATCCTAAAATAAGACAAAATTGAGTAGGTATAGTATAAAGAGTTTATACATATATTGCATAAGTTCAATGAAGGCCCGGTTAACAAAAAAATAATATTTTACACCACCCGTGACACGGATAACTTTAACGATAGCCGCCGACCGAAGAGTGCACAGCCACTTTAGTAGATGCAATATCGGTGGCAATAAACTTACCACCGAAACCACCGATATTGCACCACCGAAATTAGAAACATGAAGAAAAAAATAAATAAAAACAAAACTATTTATACTTTAGTCATTTAAAATGTATGGTCGCTAAGGGTACCCAATAACACATAACATACTCGCGTACCGTACCGTAAAAAAATAACATTCATTCGTACAGTAACCCACCGAAATTGCATAATTTCGTATTCCCTCTTAGATTCAAAAAGTACTTACGTATTGGCGCGAAACCTCGACAGGATCGGACACGTCACTACTGCGAGAACGCAAGAGCACGACTGGGCCTCCGTGTGCGTAAGGAGATAGTTCGTTAGAATAGACGTGTTTACGTTATAGAACGATTTCAACAAAACACACCGATATTGCACTTTTGGCGTGGACATTCCTTATCACAACGGTCCTGATGTCTGCATGATAACAGAAGTAAAGGAAGTAATAAATATGGTTGCTTTATGTGTAGACCAACATAATAATGTTCAATTTAAGTACTAAATTTCCATGACAACGTATTTAAAGAGCTAAATGCGCTTAAAAGTTAATCACGGACATACCACCGTAATTGAGAAACAGACATATTTCATTTTTTTTTTAATTTATATTTAAGTGATTTTTATTTATACTAGTGCCTTCATATGAGCTAGTTTTCTTATTACACGAAAAAATATAAAATGGTCTTATATAAACATGTTACACAGTGATTTCACGCGAAGAACCTCTAAAAACGCTGTCGGTAAAACTACCCTGCTACTAAATGTTTTTGAAGAGGAAACGTGGTACTTGCACAATATATATTTTAAAGAAATATACAAAAACTTAAAAAAAAAGAACTACCGACTTCCAATTAAGACACTACAAAGCATTGATGTATTAAAATTAGGAAGATAAGCCACTCTCTAACATCACGTAAACATTAAATGTCTATTTAATGTTTACGTGAAGTCGGTAGAAACACTTACATGTAAACACACCCACACAACAAAATTTCCCGATGTCGTGTCATACAGTACAGTGCTCAACAACCGAAATAGAGAGACATATATATACGCGGGCGGATAGCAATTGTCACTATTACGTACGAGTACACATGCCACAGCTGCACAGGTGCTGCCGCTTGCGCTTACATAGACAAGGACAGAGATAGGAGCCGGCGCTGTTGTGCAAGCGAAATCACGCTAGCCGCCGAATGTTGGCCGAATGTGTGAAATATGAATGAAATGAAACGATTATGAATGACATAATGACTCGATTGCTCGATTGAGTCGACATTAATTATTAGTATAATTTTCAAAAAATTAACATTTTTGGCTGTATTTACGAGTAAAAAGTAATCCCGTGGAACTTGTATTTGGTTTTTGAACTATTTGTGCACATTTTAAAAACACAGGAAGGTATTGTTGCTGCTTAAGGCGACTACATGACCTAAAACGCGGTCACTATCGGACTGCATAGAAAAGAAAGAGAAGCGCGATGACACAACGCTGGTAATTTATTGCAAAATATGAAACAATCATCTATTGTTGATATATCAAACACCAAACAAATAAAAACCGTATACTAAAATTCGGGGAGTTAAATTGTCTTTTATATGGTGAAAGTTTTATGAAAATACACCCGATAGTGTTTGCGTGATTATCGTTTTTATGTCTGCGGTAGACATTACTTTACAAATTAATTACACTATGTTAAAAAAATATAATTGCAAATATTCACATATCAAATTACGAAGCAAATGGTCTAGTATAACATTTATTTTTTTCAAAGAAATCAGTCCGGTCGATTAGACGTGATGTTGAATTTAAAATCATTAGAAGTCGTATATCTGCGCCTTAATTAGACGATTACTGTAATTTTACTGAACGTACTACACATAAACTACACAAACGCCAGTTCGATTGTGACTAAGGTCGATTGTGCCTGTGCACCTAATTTATGCGGTCCACGTCGAGGTGAAAAGTAAAAAATAACTTTAATTTCGGAAGTCGATGTCATTGGGTTCGCATTTTCCTTGTTTGCCACAGACTTCCGAAATTAAAGTTATTTCATAACTTTTCAGTAATTTTCAAGATATGGACTAATACGTGTAAGTGTGACGGCCTGGCCTATTGATACGAGCTACAGGTGTATTGTCAAAGGGAAAACGTCTCAAAACCTTGGTCAAATTCTAGTGCAATATTTATAACAAAACTACGTATTACTTACCTACTTATTACAAACAAATATTCCAGTTTTTGCTCTTGTCACCGCCGGGGTGCCAGCTGTTTTAGAACCCAATGGCGTGGCACGCGACGATGGGAAGAGACCAGACGGAATGACCATAATGCCTTACAAGGTATAGGTAGGCCCTTGGTGTGGGATGCAACGTGTCGACACCCTTGCGCAATCCCATCTTCCAAGTACGGTCGGTCGACTCTTTACGTGACCAGAGGACTGGCCTATTTTTTGGCCAAAGAATCAGCATTGCCATACAAACGTGGCAATGCTGCCACTGCTGCCAACCTTTTGGGCGCGTTTCCTGTTGACAGCGATGCGGACGAATTTTTTGATGCCCTTTAATTATTTCCCCTCCGCTTTTTATATACTTGTACATTTTTAAGTAGCTTTTAAATTATGCAAATATTTCAAAGTAAATAAACTTCAGTTTTTACTTAAAATTACAAATTACGAAATAAAAAAGGAAATTTAAAAAAAATCGACTTCAAAAAGAAATTAACTCAAAATTATGAAATAACTTTAATTTCGGAAGTCGGTGGCAAACAACGAAAATTAAAAAAACTAAAACTAAAATACAGATCTTAAGAAACCGACATCCGAAATTAAAGTTATTTCATAATTTTTAGTTAATTTGTTTTTGAAATCGATTTAATTTTTTTAAATTACTTTTTTTCATTTTGTAGTGTCTTATTTGGAAGTTGGTTATTTTTTTTTATTTTTGTGTAAATGTTTTATTTTTCACTTTTAAGTTGTACTTACCCCACACAATTTTTTATAACACTACTTGCTATGTAAATATCAGTGACGGTTTACTAATGTTTACCATAATTTAAAATACAATAATTGTATATACCTACCTACTTACCATACTTGTATTTGCCATAATTTCATTGGAAATAACGCTTCAGTTGCCATAATCGTGTAATTACATAAAATCATTTTCACTAATTTCATTGGTCTTAAACGGTTCATGGGTGATGCATGGGTGCGTTGCTATAAAGGTTAGAACGACGATTTGTGGCAAAGGTAACGGTTTCGATACTGACATGCTAATGAAGAATCTTAGGTTCAGATATTTCACTCAATAAATGGACATTTGACATTTCACAAGGCTATCAAGTTATCACTATCAAGTTATGGCTAAATAATGAACACACACAATGTAAAATTAACTTTCCGACCACAGTATCTACCTACATTATAATTGTTTCCGACGCATAGCCAAAACTTTTATATAATACTAGCTGACTCGGCCACGCGTTGCTGTGGCTAACGTTTTTGTCCTATCCTATCTTTCAAGTTGGATCAACTGCACACGGTGTACTTTGATTAAAATCGGTTAAGTAGTTTAGGAGTCCATGGACAAACATCGTGACACGTAATTTATATATATCAAGATTTTCTTTCTGTTTTTCAGAACTTTGATCCCGTTGCTACTGTGTGCAAGCACGGTATCGCCAGCACCTCAGCAGAACAGTAACATCACGTATGTCAAGCAACTCGACCTGGAATACTCACAACCAGTACTAAAGACCGTAGAGATCCCTCTCTTCCCAACTAGAATAGAAAATGTACCGCTCATCATACCAGGCAATCTCGACAAGAAACCTGCTGCAGACACTAACAAAAACAAAGAAACTATGAAGACTGCGCAGATCAATAACAGCCTCCCTACATACAACTACTCGGACAGAATATATTCTATCAAGACCAAACCAAAAACAAATACCAGCACAGAAAAGCACACACCAACCGAAGAAGTTGTGGAAACTGAAAGCAATAATTTCGACGATATTCTCCCTGAAGCTATTAATTCAGAAATTGTACCCGCAGAAAGCGTACTCAATGATAGAGTCGCAACAAATGATAACACAGGACTTAATTCTGAAGCAGACGCCCCACAAAGCGACGAGCTTGTGACAGAGAAATACGACGAAGACACGACAGCAACTACCGTAGCTGATGAGGAAACCACGAATGCACCGACCCCGAGGCAAATTGCGAAACTAAGTCACTTTGGAAAGTCTACCATCGGATCATTTTCGCAAAATCTAATCGCTCACCCCGGAAAGAGGCGGTTCCGGTCTCGGTGTCGGTGTGCAAAGATACAAAACTGTGCGAAACTACAAATAAGTGTACCAAGATGTCCGTCGGAGATGTTCATGTGTTGTTTATAGATAACTGAGTGCAGAATGAGTGTCCATAATGTTGAACTGATTTAGTGATAAACCCACCGAACTTTTTAGCAATATTTGCTAATTCCCTAAATAAAATAAGCATCGTCTAAAGAGGAAAAAAAAATAACGCACGCAGAGTATTAGGCCGCGGTCTATTCAAAAACAATCGCCGAGCGAAATATGCGATCGCCGCGTTCTTACGTCACTTTTTCTTAGATGAACCCTGAACGCGTGGTCGCGTTATCAGAGGGCGCCTTCCGGTTTTCCAAACAAAAGTGACACAAATAAACGCGACGATGGCTTTTGAATAATCAATGTAAATCAACGCACATCACTTTGTAACTTATTATTATAAATAAACTTGTAATTTGTTTTTTTTTTACATAAGCATGCTATGTGGAAAGAGCAGTGGTGGCGCAGTGGTAACGGCCGGCCGGCCGCGACTTAGATACGTGTTGTACCTAGGTCGTGGGTTCCAAACCAAGCAGGCACTTTACTTTGTGTAAATTAATTGATCACCACTGCTCTCAAAACGGTGAAGGAAAACATCGGTTGTAGATAGGTACTAGAACCAAAAATTCGTAGATATGTGACATTTACCAACCCTCACTGAGCTCGCGTGGTGTATTATGTACCTACGGCCCACAGAGAGGAGACCTGTGTTCCAGCTGTTGGAACACTATAGGCTGATCATGCTATGCTGAATGAAACTTAAGTAGGTTAGTTGTTAGAAGCCATGTGAAAGAAGCTTACATACTAATTAGTATGTAAGTGAATTAATTCATGCACATTCCTTCGCTGTATAAGAAGAGGCCATTGACCTGCAGTGGGACAATAATAGGCTGGTTTTATTTATAAATAATTTATTTAAATTTGATGCAGTATAAAGTTCAGTGTAATATTTATTTACGAATTCAATGACACGCCCTCTACTTCGCACACAGGAGTGTGGCGAAATGTCGAAACAACGAGATGCATGTGCTAATCAAGTTAATATAATATCTTAGTTAAATATTTAATTCAGTAGTACTTGAGTAAAAACCAAAACTTACCCCCGAATCCTAACCAAAAAACTTTGTTTGGAAAACCGGAAAGCCCTCTGTTGGCGCGACGACGCCTTTTGGTTCACAAACAAAAGTGGCATGAACGCGACGATCGCGTATTCGAACAACATTCGCTTATGGTTAGGAAGCGGCCTATAAAATACATTCTCAAATATGGTGTGAAAAACGCATCATAATCCATTTCGACTTTGTTTTATACCTACTATTAATAGAATATTGATTATTATAGTCAAATTCGATTTGATTGATGATAATTGAGATGTCGAGACCGATATCTACGTGTGCATTAGATGAACACTAAATGCATGAGTCACCTCGTTGGAATAATAAATTAATGTAGGTACACGTGTGTCGAACAAGCTATTTGGTACTTAGACAGGAACTAATTTTAAAAAAAAATTTGAGTGTGCTGAGTAGTCAATTCTTTTCATCACTCTTATGTGACCGGCATGTCCCAGAACCAAGAATTTGAAGACATATGACATAGAATCTACCTATCCGCGCTGGGCCCGCGTGGTGGACTCACTCCTTCTCGAAGAGAGAAGACCTGTGTCTCATTAGTGGGAACATTGTAGGCTGATTATACTTATTTACGCCATCAGCTTAAAGTAAAATAAAAAAAAAGTTAAGTTCAATAAATAATAATATTTATTACGCATGCAATAAATATGAACATTATTTTGTAGTATTCTTAATGAAAAGATGAATATTTTTCCAAATAGCTTGTTCCTAATTAGTTTTTATTTTAGATAAGCAGGAGTTTCAATTAATGTTTGCGTTTTGCGAGTGGAATAAATACGTTCATATTTTATGTGTTGTTTCATTAATTCTGTAGCGGCATCTACAACGCACATTCGAACTACGCATTCACTGACGTCACGCACAACTCCTGCATGGCGCAAGCGAATTTCGACGCGTCCCGATATCAATCGTCGGGCAGCAGCCCACCATACGCAACATCCGTCTGGTCTGAGAATCCTCCCTTTTCTTTGGGGAATGAGGAACTTTACACCTTGTTCCTCTTACCCAATGATATTCTTTATTAGAATATCATTGCTCTTACCTCTATAATCCGCTAATTATCAAGAAGACCGCGGTCGAGAGACGTCGACCGACAACTCAAAATGAACGTAGGTAAATTATGTACTTACATGATTAACTTTTTGAAAATTACGTTCATTTAGACTAGGTTTGGATTTGTTTTAAAATATTTTGTTTTCTGTGGAAACCTACCGCAGTCGCGCAACCTGCAATATTTTTTCTTTGCCCCAAATGTCAAAACTCGGTAGTACAGAGGCCAGCACATCAACCTACCCCAATCTGTCAAATTTTCCCAATTGAATATGAACCTTATTCCTTTGTTGTAAAGTTGAAAATCTATCAAAGAAATTTGACAGATTGGGGTAGCTTGATGTGCTGGCCTCTGTACCATCCGTGGTAAAATTAACATTCTTCGTCATTGTCATAAATACCTATTACTTTTGAAATCATTGTTTTGTTGACCGCGCAGTCACGCAGTGGCGCCCTCGTCGTTTGTTTGGTTATTTCTTTTATTATTACGGTAGTTTTACATTGGAAAATAGTGGTCACTATTATCCGTTTTAAGGATTATAATAAAACTAAACAATGTAAAACTACCGTTTGTAATAATATAAAAGTATAATCTTGTGGAGCACAACATAACGTGCTTATTTTTCGCATTTTCATTCTAAAATTAAAGTAATAACCAAACAAACGATGAGGGCGCCACTGCGCGGTCGGCGTCGCGTAATCAAATGTTCAATAAGAGACCGAGGGCTATCGTGTTACCCAGCAACTGGGTTGTGGTCAAATAGGCAGTCGCTCCATGTAAAATACTCACCGTCTATTCTGTAAAAATCTCACCGTGAAAACTTGCTGTCATTGCATTTTCTCGTCTACAGATTTATTATAATGTATAGATTTATGTACAAACTTCTAAAGTATGGACCGACCGCTTAACTGAGACGTTGCCTGAGATAGCAGCGCGGTGCGGGAGGGGCGTGGTGACGTGATGCGAGTCTCAATGATTCGTCAACTTGTGACAACTATCACCCCTCCCGCACCACGCAGCTACCTCAGGCAACTTCACAGTTAAGCGGTCGGCCTATAGATAAACTACAAATTATTAAAATAATAAATTATATACAGGTACTTACTAATCTTAACTAAAACTACTAAAATATTGCGTCGAAATATTCCTGCGCATCGCTGTCGACTGGTAATGTGCCCAAGAGACTGGCGGCGTTGCCACGTTGTATGGCAATGCTTAGCCTCTGGCCAAGGTAAAAGCCAGCACTGGATCTAGCATAATTTTTGGATCGACATTACTGACAGCACACATCACCTAAGTTTTTCACGACGACATTTTTACAGAATAGGTCGGCTGCATTGACATATATATTACTAGTTGGTCGGCTGGTACTCAGCCGCTTGCGATTTAAGTGGAAGCCGACCCCAAGATAATTAGGACAAGGTTAGACAGATTGATTGTTAAATGAGACCAAAGTTCAGAATTTACACAATTTAATTCGTCATAGTAGTTATATAGAATTACAAGTTATCACAAAAATATACAACGTTACATAAACAGTCATTGTCCTACAAGAATATAAACATCCACTATCAACTAAACATGCCCACGTTATTAGACTCCTTTCATTATAAGATGACACATCTTTAAAGGAATTTATAATCGGAGGTAACCCACACTCAATGTAATAATAATAAAAGGCTCAATACAGTGTCAAATTAAATTAGCTAGCGAAAGAAGAAAATAAATTGATTATTTTTTTGTGGGGTCATCGAACGCAATTTATATAAGTCACTTGAAATATAGTTTCAAAAAAATTTTTGTGTAAACTGAAAAACTTTTTCATTTTTAATTTATCGTGTCTAGGTGTCGATACCCATCACGCTAAATAATATAATTTGACCCTGTATAATAATAATTAATCATTATTCAAAGAAAATATGGATGGATTGTGTGAGGAATGATATGAAAGAAAACGGAGTGAATTATAGCGTGACGGTTGACAGGGGAGAATGGAAGAAGAAAACGTGTTGCGCTGACCTCAAGTAACATGGGACAAAGCAGAAAGATGATGAATCTTTTGCCCTTAAATATCCCAATTGAATAATAGCTATGATCTAAAAAAAAGTATTTTAACATTTCATGTGTCATTGTCATCATCGTAAAATTAAGAGGATAAATAATCTTATTTCAATTTTTTTTTAATTTAAAATATATTCTTACACTGAAATTTTACTGATCTATTATTTTATCGATGTCATGCTAATGTTATGTACCGAATTAGCCACAGCGCGAAATAGGATCTTAAACGGTCAAGCCCCGCTACATCGGTCACGATACAATAGAAAATCAATTGTCTCTCATTAGCGGAACTTGATGAGGTAAAGGACGAACGACCACAATTAAAAATACAGCATCCAATATGTTAATATTTTATGTTAGTACAAGTAGGGTAAAGCGACTCTTGCTTCGTAAGGTGTGGTACACACTTCTTCGGGTTGGCATTAATTAGCCCAGGTTCGCACGGGGGTATTTTTATCGCAACGATTTTTCGCTCTTGCCGCGCTGGGATGCGCTGTTAGATTCTCAATGCTCGGCTCAATAACGAGAGTTAAAATTCCGGTGCGCGAAAAAAGTATCGCCCATGCGAATCGGTAAACAGCCTGGCCGCAAAATCAACGTATAAACCAAACTAATATTATAAATTCGAAAGTAACTCTGTCTGTCTGTCTGTATGTTACCTTTTCACGCCTAAACCACTGAACGGATTTCGATAAAATTTGGCAGAGATAGATTGCATCCCGGGGAAGGACATAGGGTAGTTTTTATCGACATAGGTAACTCGCAGACGAAGCCGCGGGTGGAAGCTAGTAAGTATATAAAACAAAGTCGTGTTAGTTACACCATTTATAACTCAAGAACTGCTGGACCGATTTTTATGATGTTTGATTTGTTGGATTTGTCTCCGCCCCGAATAGCAGAATACTTAACTATTAAAACGGGTATATTTCACGAAAAAAATAATAAAGATAATTCGTTTCCTCATACATTTAGGCGGTACGAAGTTCGCCGGGTCAGCTAGTCGAATATATATTCGTCGCTTCGGGTCGGCTTTATTGTTCAACAATTACTGCCGAATCAAACTTGCACCCGAACAAGTTTCCATAAGATAGCAGCTTCTAAGTTACATTAGGATTGATTGACTTTTTGTCAGAGGTTGTCATTTGATCGGCGCTATGGCTGAATTTGGCACACGGTGGCAAATTATCTAAGGATGACGCTACACAGGGAGAGGCTTCGCTAGCAGCTTAAAGCAACGCTACGTCTTAGGTGACATGCTCTAGCGCACCAACGATAGATGGAAAATACTATACTGTACGGTACACCAAAGTTATGCACACCATGCCACTGTTGCATGTGGCGTCGGCCTTAAATATACAGGTTGAAATTTTAATCACTGTTATCCTCATAAGGGACATCCACATCATTGTGAGAACAACTTTTACTATGGGAAAAAATATGAAATAGCAAAAAAAATAAGCTGTTCCTTACATTTTGACGAATTATGCGAACATAAATAAGTGAACAGCTGATTTTTTGACGTGACAACGTCTTATAATACGGTGAACGCCGGCTGCACGCACGATTAAGCATGACTTATTGTCACGTTCCGCCTGAGCCGAGCGTGCAAGCGAGAGCGCGGTACAAGCGGTCAAGCGATAGAGAGGCACGATCGGCCTAAGCGTTCGGTTTGTGACGCATCTATCTCTTATGACGTTAACCGTAAACCGACTTTACAGACAACCCACTTTTTTTCACGAGTTCAAGTTTGGTCCCATAGTAAAAGTTTGGTACACTTCATATTTAGGCTAACACATATTAGAATACAACAATAAAACAACTCAAACTTTATGGCGGCTCTAAAGTGCGCGACCCCAGCCGCCATAAAGTTTCAATCGGGCTGTACTAGGTAAGTATATTTTATTTTATTGGTATTTTAATTATTTTTCACATCGATATTCCTATTAACAGTGAGAATTAAAACATTTATTTACTTCGTAGATATGACAAGTATTATAATGTTTTAATAAATACAATTTCAAAGTTTATACGTACATAAAAGTAAAAAAAAATAGATAAATGTATGAGATTCGAGCTTGATAAAAATAAAATAATTACAACTCATTTTTACCTAGGAGGAATTTTAGATACATTTTCAAAAATATTTTAAATACTTGAACGCTTATACCTTTAAAAATTATAATCTTACATCTAACGTTCAGACATTAAAGTTTTACATGTATAAAAGGTATTTATAAAGCTACAGAAACTTTTAACAAAGAAGGTGCCACTCTAATTGTATCGTGTCGTGTCGTGTGTTTGCCGTTAAGCTATGGTTTGCTAGAAGACATAGACATGGACTTATAAGTCCATGCTAGAAGAGCGGTTGCCATTTTCAACAGTATTTGACATTAAGGTGTCAAAAAACGCTCTGCATTTGGACAGCCGTTATTGAGCGACCTATGGAACGACCGTTCACAGCTTTTTTTGGAAACCAAAGGAAACAAAGGCAGATAGGCAGTCGGTCCATGTAAAATACTGGTATTCAGCTGCATCCGGTTAGACTGGAAGCCAACCCCAACATAGTTGGGAAAAGGTTAAGCAGATGATGATTAATTTTGCATAAACGGTTTTAAATGAAATACAAGCTCAGCGCAAATCTCGTGAAAGCTCCTAGATTTTTCGAACAGGCAAAATGTTACATCCTCATGGCCAAAAGGCATATTATTGACATTATATGCCTTTATATCTTCTTGCTTCTTCTCAAGAGTGGCACATTCAGCGCCTGCGCAAACGATCAGTTAAACTGCTTTAATGACGACAGTTGGCAACAGTTTATTTTAGATTTCGATCTTTTGCGCAGGCGCATTAATATAGTCTATATACAGTCACAAGCATATTACTATGGACAGCTCGACAAAAATATTTGACACAGCGTTTTGAAGCCGATGCAGCATTATATATTTTGCCGTCGCTTATATCGTCAGACAGTTTTGCCGCCCTTCGATGTCACGTAAATATATTCGTGCTACCACTGTAAGTTTTATTATATTTGCTGTCATCTTGACTACATATATTAATGGATGAATCATGAAATCTCAGAGCAGTGGTGGCCCTGGCCGCGACTTACGGGTTGTAGGTTCAAACCCGTACAGCCGCTTTACTTTGTGTAAAATATTTCATCACTAAGAAAAACATCGTGAGGAAACCGGCATGTCCTAGAACCAAATATTCGAAGACATGTGACATCTACCAACCCGCACTGGGCCCGCGTGCGGGATTACGGCCCACTCCCTCTCACCGAGAGGAATGCATGAAATCTGATATTATTTCCGTGCTGTTTATAGCAATATGTTTATGCTCCTGTCGGTACCTACCTAATTACACTTATATCAAACAGCCTATGGTTTGGCGAAAAATATGTTATAGTTCATTACACAACAAACATTTTACGAGCGGTAGGTCAATGTAACCGTGGAGTCGATTTGATATAGTTTCATACAAAACATAATAAAAAAAAACATCTAAAATTGAGCTTTGCTTTATTGTCAAACTTAATAATACTTTCAACTCCTAAGGAAAAAACAAATAAGACTCCTGCGTCTCCCGTAATCAGCATTTTGGCACTAACATCTTAGCACTTCAACATGTCCGTCCTTACAAAGCAAGATTTTTCTTCCGAACCAGGGTTAAACCATAGTCATTTTTAATTTTGAACTTTATTCCAACTATGGTAAAGTCTACAAAACAACTTCATCATGTCACGGCATGTTACGACAGTATATGAAATTCCGCATATTCCTGCAGGGTCTAACCTCCCGTAGCCGACTTGGAAGAACCCCCTCCGAACCCAAATGGGAAGATTGAACCACAGCCTCGCGAAGAGGGAACTACAAAACTGACAGCTTAGACCGATCTAAGTCGTCAGTTTTGTAATCAGAACTGTACTACCTACAACACACTTTATTTTCTTTGGTCTAATGGTCGCAAGAGCTACTGCCCAGCATGAGGTCCTGGGTTCGATTTCCAAGCCTTGGGGTTTTTCCATTAGGAATTTCTCAATACCAGCCCGGAGTGCGGCGTTAATGGCTAAAGATTCGCCCCCAATTACATGGGTCTAAACATACTGGCGAAATGTGGATGTACTACAGGTGTACTACAGATGTGATGGCTTAACCTTAATTCTTCACGACCTTATTTGTATACTTACCTGCATTCTAGCAAATAAATAATTAGATTTTGATTTGTTTTGACTTGATTCATGTTATATTTTATCTGTACAAAAACTGTGTAAGTACCCAAAATGTTAAAAGACAAACCTTGTTTTGTAATAAGACCTCATTTGTTTCTTACCGTGCTAGTAACATATTAAACATGCTCTTTTAAAATACCCTTCTTAAATGCGTGGGTTAGAGCTAACCGCTACTGAAATGCGACTAACGATCACAGTTGCCAAACCATCAGTCATCATTCTTAAACAGTTTTCAAATGCACCTGTATGTTCCTCGCGATTTTTTTGCTAGGGTTGACGTTATTAGCTAAGTTTTTTGGCGTCAAGCTCGTAAATTCTACAGAAAAATTTAAATACATCTTTCAGATTTCCCCTTTTTCCTCAGTAATGTTATGCTCAGCATACCTAGTACTAGAAATTCTTTTATAACCACTGGGGTCGTATACAGCCATTCTTAAGAGCATTTTAATAAGTCACTTTCTCCAAGTATATTCACTCTTATTATTTCTTCATTCTTTCTTTCATTTTTAATCATATCTAGAGGACGTCCATTTTTTTAGTTCCTATTCTAACTACCTCGATTCCTTTCAAATATTTTTTTAGAGATCAAATCGTCTTTGTACAGGAAAAGCCAATTTCAAAAATAGAATCATTACTTGCGCAGGCACAGATGCGTTTTGATTGGCTCGCGACGTTGCCAATAGGAATGCAGTATTCGAATCGAATTGAAAAACAGAGTAATTGAAACAAGAACATTAAATTAAAAGGAATATTATGAAATGTATTAAATTCTAGGACTTGCAAATGGAGAAGAATGCCAAAATATATCAGGTTTTTTCTCTACAAAGACAAAATTATTTGTTGAAACTTTGGCTCAACAAAAAATATCAGAAGTGCAACACATATTTGGAGTTTCAGAACATTGGCCATGGAGAGACAATTTAATAAAATTGTCGTAAGAATGAAATAAAAGTGAGTTTAGCTAATTTATAAAAATGGTAAATACTTTAGGAAGACTAGTTCAGTCGGGGTACAGAAGATTGGCCTCCCTGCCGCAGCGCTCCTGAAAAACATTAAGACATTATTAGAAATGTATGTTCTACTTTGAACTAGTACTGTAGAGATTAAAGCCTATTTGGACCTTACATGCAACCTCCGCGAGTCCGATAAAAGGTATTGGCAAGAAAAACGAGACAAACATTAATTAAATTTATGATTAGAAGACAGTAGGCGTCAGATTTGGCTGACAAGCCAAAGGAAAAAGACATAATGTTATTGATGTAATAGACCATCTGCCATAGGCTGACACCCTGGATTAACATATAGGCTACTTTTTATTCCGATATTCCCACGGGATCGACACATATGCGGGTGAAAGTGAAGTGCTATATAAAAGTAAAGGTAGTCTTTTGTTCATTCATCCTGGTACAGTTAGCATCCCCCCGATGCTTACATGACCGCGTACACGATTTCGGCTCATATGTATAGTAAGGCTCGTCGGCTAAACAAAGTGATTTGTAATCGTTTGTTACCTGATGCTCGCTAATAAGGTAGACGGGCAGCGACTGCGCGCAGAACTCGCACGGGATGACGGGCTCGGGCTCGTGCGCAGGCGCGGGCAGCAGCGCGGCCGCGGCCGCGCCCGCCGGCGACGCGCTGCGCGGGCGCAGCTGCGCCAGGTCGGGCCGGCAGCCGGTCTGGCGAAGGGACAGGGTCGAATACCCGTGGTAGATATATACGCGTTGAAATCGACATCGTAACGAAAAGGACAAAAGTTTTAATGAGAAGGGTGTTGTTTTCATGGTTTTCAAAAGTGCTAATGCCGATAGTGAAGTCAAAATGAAAATTCAAGATGGCGGCTATGAAAATATTTTATTAAACATTTTCGTCGTGGGTGGTGTTTTTGTGGTTTTAGAGGGTGGTAATGCCGAAAGTGAAGTCAAAATTAAAATTCAAGATGAGAGCCGCGAAAATTTTCAAACATCACTATTTTAATGCAGAATCTGAGTTTATTATTACGTTTCAGGACAACAAAAGTTGCAATTTTTTATTGCTAGTGGTCCTCTTCGAAATCAACTTATAATACATATAATGCTAAAGTAGATAGTAAAGTTAGTGATGAAGCAATTTATATTAGACTAGCTGCTGCCCGCGACTTCGTCCGCATGAAATCCTAACTGATCCTAACTTCCTAACTAATATTATAAAGATACAATATCGCTCGCCATACAAATTCATCTTAAGATACGAAAATATGAAATATTATTTATTATCTTCGTCGTGTGTGATAGTCCATTGAATTGTATGGCGAGCGATATTGTATCACTACATAGTGTAAAGCAAAGTCGCTTCCCGCGTCTGTCTGTCCCTATGTATGCTTAAATCTTTAAAACTACCGAACGGATTTTGATACGGTTTTTTTTTAATAGATAGAGTGATTCAAGAGGAATGTTTATATATATAATACATGCATAATATAGTAGAGAAACACTGATAATTTTAGAGGTTTTTAATGTAAGGTCGTAAATAAACACATTTTTTGCGCTTACATTGCAAACGCTGGCTGAACCCTACGAGATAGATCAAAATAATGTAGTTACTACAGTATTGTACACCTTAAAAAGGTCTACAAAAGAGTCCGCGATGGTATATATCTATCTCTTATGGATAACCCACAATAACCATTTTTTATCCTTTACTTATTACTTATTTACGAAAAAGCGATTTTAAGCAATACAGCATTAATCCTTATACAATTAAGTACCTTAAATAAATTGTGCATGTAATATAGATTAGTATGGCCCTTTACAGCATGTAATTTAAATGAATCTTTTCGAAGATATTACAGATTTAAAATGCAGGGACATAGCGGTTGCATCGGCGGCGGCGGTACGGCCGGGGGGCCGGGGGGCATACAATAAAAAACAAACTTAATTTTGCGGTTCGATCCCTAGACCCGCATTAACCGCAAATAATAAGTTTGTCGATTTGATAGTGTACGTAATGACCGTAGGTTATTTTATTACCGCGTAAAAAAATTATAACCCATGAATTTCCGACATCCACGTGGGCGAAGCCGCGGGCGGAAGCTAGTCTTAAGATAAAATATTATAGTATCTTAGCCGTGTGCAGCGCCCCTAGCTCCCTATCTCGACTGGCCGAACGTTCTGATGTACATCCCTAATGAACTCCTCTGCGGGTGACGTAACCTACGACAAACTTATAATTTGCGGTTGGTACAGTAATCGGGTCTAGGGATCGAACCGCAAAATTAAGTTTGTTTTTTATTGTATATACTTTTCCGGGATAAAAAGTACCCAGTGTGGTGCCCAGGACATTAAAGAATAATTATACCAAGTTTCATCGTAATCGAACCGGAAGTTTTTGCGTGATGCCTGAACAAACAGACAGACAAAAATTTTTTTTAATCACATTTTTGGGTTCGGTGTCGGTCTAGTAACACCCGTCATTTATTTTTTTGATATTTTCAATGTACAGAATTTTCACTTCTACAGATTTATTATAAGTATAGATAATGAATTGAAGTGTAGTATTACCTGATGCTGCACAAGGTTGTGTGCCGGTATGAGTGAGTTACAGAACTCGCACGGAAGTCGCACGTCTTCGTTAGCGGGCGAGGCACGGCCGCCGCGTTCATTCCTAAAATACGTATTTAATGCTTTTGAATATCTAAGGAAAGATGATATGGCTAGAAAGGGGGACGACTAAGGCCGGGGCCGCACTACTAAGGCGACTACGACGCGACGGCGATTTCGTGAAAACAAACTCATATAAACATATGTCGGTGGCCGCACTGCAGAAAAGACAAGCGAAATTTATTTGTTCATATCGTCGCCGCCGCGTCGCTGTCGCCGTACCAGTGCGGCCCCGGCCTAATAGAGAAGTATGGAAGAACACTACATGTTGCACCGTCCCCAAATAAATTGGGATAAGGGCAAGAGAAGATGATGTCTTTGACTATCTTATGTCTCACCAGTCATGGAGCCACCAGCCAAGGAGTATCGTGTTACCCAGTGACTGGGTTGTGAAGGTCAGATAGATTTCCGCTTCATGTAAAATATTGGTATTCAGCTGCATTCGGTTAGATCGGAAGCCGACCCGAGCATAGTTAAGAAAAAGACAGGCTGATATCACCTTCCTAGCCTTTTTATAAAAATATTGACTGCTCAGAATTTTGCGGAGCTTGGTAAAAAGTAAAGTCTGCACAAAATACACTTACCCGTTGTTATTGTTGTTGTTGTTTGGATTGGCGCTGATGTTCGGGTTCGAATGGTACGGAGCAGTCACCTGAAAGACATACATAAAGAGCATTATTATAAAAAAAAAATGAAAATCACGGTCTTTGAAAGACTAGTCAGAGGAAAAAATAACTACCATTTGCGAATACACGCGTCGCTTTGTTTTTTTGATAATAATGACGTTAAATAATAGTATTGATCAAAAAACACCATTTAAAAAGAAAACCGTCTAGCATCTGACCTCATTCAATCCCCTCCGCAACTCCCTCAGCGAGGACTTGATCTCACTGAACCGATCCCCACTCTTCCTCCCCAACTCCTGCCCGCTGTTCCTTCGCATTTCCTCATCCTTCCTCAGCTGCATCTCACTGAACCTCTCCAGGAATTCCTGAGGAGTCATCGGTTTCAAGTTCCTGAACTCCTGCCGTCGCCTCTCAGGATCTTCATTTGCTGCAGAGCCTAGCACGTGACCAGGTTGGACCTGGTTCTCCGGGCTTCTACTCATGCGACCCTGCAGGCGACTCTTGTAGTCTACATAGGATTCAGGGTTTTGAAGAGCGTCCATCTTGCGTAGTTTCTCGACTTTCGCCGCTGCGCTTAATACTGGTGGTAGACCTGGAATGGACATACCGTCTTAGTATAAAACGAGTTCTTACTTTAGTCAAAGTCTAAACTTTCGAGCCATTTATTGAATTTTGAATTTTATTTTGACAAGCGTAAAGTCCTTGATACAAAACTGACAACTTATACTCGGGTATAACTTCAGTAATTGTAATTTTAGCTTTAGTTTGTTTTGAAATAAGGCCGTTTGGGTTTTAAATTAAGAGCGCTCGAACTTAGACAAAATTTAGCCGTCAGTGACCATCTGTAAACAATACAACGTCACAAATATCCTTTTAATAATTTGGTTAGTCATAAATACAAAACAAGAATAAGAATAGACCCAGTATTGAGCCTTGAGGTACAACTAACTGAGCTGATATCCTGGATGATTACTCGTCATTCATATCTACACATTGAAACCTATTATATAAATAAGAATTAATTACGATAGTGATTTATCGGTTTGGACAGTATTATAACATACTTTACGTAAAAGCGTGTCATGATGTACACAATTAAAGGTTTTGGAGAGATCAAAGAAAACTACTATTACCTTTTGTAGTAGGTATACTGAGGCGGAAGTAAAACAAAATAACCATTACTTAAATAAACATTACATATCATTTGTGCTTTGGCATAGATGTCTCTATCTTTCTCTTGCAGTTTGAATGCTGTGCGACAGTGGCATAGATATTGCTTAGCTACAGCATATTGGCTGTAATGGCACAGTTGGTAATTCATGCACGAGGTTCTGGTTTCAAATCCGGGCAAGTAACAATGTGATTTTCAATCCATATGCACTTTCCAATTTTGTCTTCGACATCACTGACATCGGTAAAGGAGGCATCGTGAGGAAACCTGGCCCTGCAGTCAGTAGAAGCCTGGTATTGCCAACCCGTCATGAGCAAGCGTGGTGGTTAATGCTCAGACAGGAAAATATATTTGAGATCCTCATAGTAAGCCCTTTCATTTGATATGTCACACGGTACAGATTGCCAATTTTTTTTTTCTATTTGCCCCCCCAATAGTGACCCCCATATAATATGTATTTATTTACGTTACACGTCTGAGTTTGGGTCACAGAGATTCATTCAACTTATCGGTCCATAAGATTCGGAGCAAATTGGCTATGACAGACGGACGGACAAACACACGAGTGATCCTATAAGGATGCGGTTATCTACACAGGTAAATCTCGCGACAAGCTTTTATATCATATAAATTGTTTAATGACGTTATAAGTTGATAGTAAAAGTTTTAAAGGAAAAGTTTTTTTATTCTTTTTAGCGCATTTAAATAAAAGCTTGTTAGGGTTCCGTACCTCAAAAGGAAAAAACGGAACCCTTATAGGATCACTCGTGTGTCTGTCTGTCTGTCCGTCTGTCACAGCCAATTTGCTCCGAATCTTATGGACCGATTAAGTTGAAATTTGGTACACATAAATCTCTGTGGCGAAAACACAGACGTGTAACGTAAATAAATGAGTTTTGAAAATGAGAGACTTTTTTGAGGGGTAAATAGACAATAAAAAAAAATTTCACGATCTGTACCGTGTGCCATATCAATGAAAGGGCTTACCGTGAGGATCTCAAATATTTTTTTTTCATAATTTTAAAGTAAATTGTATTAAAGTTATTTAAGACAATAGACGGAAATTTACCATTCCCCCCCCCCCTTATCTCCGAAACTACTGAGCCCAAAATTTTGAAAAAAATACAGAAAATAGTTATATACCTATAGATTACAGGAAAATTATTAAGAAGTCTATGATCTTGAAACAACATGGTAAATCTCTCAATATTGTGCGTACACACTTACATTTTCAGTTGGATGTCGGTGTCATGTTCTTTAAAAAAACATGGTAGATAAAATATTCATCGTACGGAACCCTCTCCACGCGAGTTCAACTCTCACTTGACCGGTTTTTTTTTCAAAGTTTTTTTTACTTTTAATTTATGCCTTTTGAGGTACGGAACCCTTAAAAGAAACCTTTTCTTTAGCAGTGGGACAATCACATGGTGGTATTATTATAATTTATAGCATGCTTTATGTTTCTTTATCTCAGTATAAAACGATTCTGCACGTGGGACTCACCCACAGACAAGTTGTAGGCCGTCTGCTCCTGTCTCTCTTGCTCGTCCCGCTGTTGCCGCTGTAGCGCGCTGTAGTACGGCAGGTCGCGCTGCGGGGAGGCGGGCGGCAGGTTGCGGGTTGGCGGCTTAGGAGCCGGCCGCTTCTTCACCGCGCCACGGGAAATGCTCCTGGAGGGCAACGTAAGGTCTTTTGACGGTTACGGTAAAGAAGAATAATTATAGAAGGGAGAAAATAGAACAATCATCTAAAATTCCGAGTTGTTTTATTATTATTAGATATTTGACTGCCCCGTTGGTCTCGTGGTTGCAAGCGCGACTGCTGAGCGTGGGGTCCTGGGTTCAATTCCCAGGTCGGGCAAAGGGTTATTGGGTTTTCCATTAGGAATTTCTTAGTAACAGCCCGGACTTTGAAAGTTAGCGGTTTAATGCCTCGGAAAACACGTAAAGCCGCTGATCCTGCGCCTGATCTCTGCCCGGTCGTGTCGGATATCGGTCGGGAGGATAATAATATATTATTAGATAATTAAGTATAAAGAAAGAAAGAAAGAAAATACATTTATTGAGCACAGATTACTTATAAGACACACAATACACCAGATACATATTATATCTCGGATAAAAATAAAGATCAAATAAAAAAGTGTAAAGTCCGATGAACAGTCTTTTTTGCATGCCTTTTTCAAATTCAAACAAAAGGCGAAAGTTTGTGAGTGAGTGTTGTGTGTATGTGTTCGTTACTTCTTCACGCTCAAACGGCTAGACCAATTTTGATAAAACTTTGTATGGAGGTAGCTGGACACCCTGAATTAACATATAGGCTACTTTTTATCCCGATATTCCCACGGGATCGACATTTACGCGGAAGAAACCGCGGGGCGCAGCAAGTATATTATATATTTTATTTTGTATAATGTAATGAATGTATAGTGCCGTGCTTACCTATCACTAAGACCATACCGAAGGACCATAATTCTACCTAGTAAGCTTACAGCCACGGAGTAAATACAAAGTACTCCGTGCTTACAGCCGACGCGCGACGCCGTGATCAAGCCAACTAGTAAAAATATACTCACAAATCCTTCTGCACTTTGTTGGTAGCTTCAACGTTGGTGTTAATCTGCGGCTGATCATTGGTCCTCTTCTTCGAGCCATTGGCTAACGCGGCCTGGACTGTCCTCCAATCAGTAGAAGCGCCCTCGCCGGCCAGAGACGAAGAAGATGAGCTTGAACTTCCACTACTGAAGTAGCGTTGAATTAAGAATTACGATTTTATGTACTGCCAGTAACTTATGTTGTCAACAAATATAGCCCCGGGAATGAATCTAAATTGTATATCATGCAAAAAGGTACGATCGAATTCATATCGAAGGATTCATAGGGAGCTGAAGTGGAAAAATGTCAATCAATTTTTGGAGGCCGTACAGATGCAGATGCCCCGGAATTTTTATTTGGAATATTATCAAAGATAATTTTCGTCGTTGATTTCATACACACTCAATGTAAGGCAACTTAGTAGTGTGAACCATATTTCGTGCACATAAAGAAAACATTCTGTTCTAATTTTACCTTGTATCTACAGGACCAGCCGTCCTAGGCACATTAGTCCTGGGCAAGTTAATATTCTTCAAGCCATTAGGTCTATTATTAATATTGGAGGTGGTTGGCCGAGAGACGCCGTTGTTGACGTTGGAAGTGGTTGGTCGGGAGAAACCATTGTTGCTTGTGGAAGGCATGTTGGTGTTCACGGCGACAGCGTTGGTGTTCGTCATCTTGCTGACCATCGGCTTTGCTGGGCTCTTTGGTAGCTCCTTCTTTGGTGCTGGAGCGGGATCTGAAACAGTTTATGTCAAACTCTAGACCCTGCAGCTATTCACAACCATTCGACAGGTTGTCGAATCGAAAATAACACTTTTAATTACTAATTCGCCTTGCTCCCGACAGCAAATAGCTGTCAGAAGAACAACGGTCGCCTATTTTGATTTAGACTGGAAAAATCTTCGGGTTTTAGATTTGTGAAAAGCTTTTAGAGGACTCTTTTGATAACATTGATTGATGTTCGATTTGGCATGGAAGTGTATCGAATGGTTGTGAATCGCTAAACGCTGATCCACATTAGAAGGTCAATTAGAAAAAGAAATCTAGTAGGTATGATAGTTATATTATAATAGCATGGGTGCATTAAGGAAACACCATACCCTGGCTTTTTTTTTAATAAGGAGAACAGAAACTTATGAATTTTTATGAAACGTGGTCTTAAAAATTCAAACTTTTTTGGCGGCATTTTTCAGTTGCTCGTGTAACGGATGCGAAATAAAAAGAAAAAACATGGAAAATGTATGCAAAATTTTGACTGCAGCCAGTTCTAAGCAGCGAATACAAGGCATTGTCCATTTAACAAACCAGCAGCGCTTTTTTAACTGACTTCTAAAAAAGGAGGTTATCATTTGGTTTGGTTTGTATTTTTTTTATTTTTTTTTTATCTTTGTTCGCGCATAACTTCGTCGCTTGCCAACCGATTTGAAAAAATATTTCTTTGTTGGAAAGGGTATACTTCCCAAATGGTCCCATGAAAATTTTATCGAAATCAGAAAAGCGGTTTTTGAAAAATCAACAAAAATCTAAAAATTTAAAAGCAATATTTTGTAAAAGGTGATGAGCAATTGACATTAGGCTATTGTAACTTAGATAAATTACAAACTCTCCCACTAAAAAGTGAAAAATAAAAACTTTTTTACAAAAAAAATAACCGACTTCCCAAAAAAAACACTACAAAGTGATAAATAACTTTAATTTCGGAAGTCGGTGTCGTTGGTTCTGCATTTTCGTTTATTGACACCGACTTCCGAAATTAAAGTTATTTATCACTTTGTAGTGTTTTTTTTTTTTGGAAGTCGGTTATTTTTTTTTTTGTAAAAAAGTTTTTTAGTACAGACTATTAAAAAACGTACATTAAGCTACGTGGCGAACAGTGTATTGAGTCGAGCCGTCTCTCGGCGTCATATATTGTCTAGGTCAGAGTCAAAGCATTTATTTCCATGAAATCTGACTTGAATAGTCAAGGAATCAGTCAGTCAGAAAGATGCAGCTAGTTGCCCATTCTAAAGCGTAGTAGGTTCCTATGGAGAAGAACGGGCCAGAAACTCCATCGACACTCTTTTAAAGTTGTACTGTGTCGGTCACTTTCACTCCTGCTTACCGTCGTCCAGTCGAATGAAGCCGTGGTTGGAGTCGACATGCAGCTGACGGTACTTGATCATGACCCACTCGCGGCAGTCGGGGCACTGCTCCGTGCGCACTCCGCAGTAGTTTTCGTGAGCCGGCAGGTCGCGACGCGGCAGTTCTAGCTCGCAGAACCTTTGTAACAAACGGGTATTTAACTACTTTTGCTGCTTTAGCGATGCGAATGATTTTTTTGATGTAGTATGATTCCAGATCCTCAATTTTAAATACCCCCTCGACCCCTGTACTGTTGCCTATATAAGCGCAATGTTTACAACCTGTATATCGCTGTACCTAATGAAAGAACAATGGCCATTTTGGACCCTAGTCCAAAATGGCCATTGTTCTTTTATTAGGTATAAAAACCGAATTTGTTACAGAGATGATACTACTGGTAAAATTATTCCTAAAATCAAAAGCAAAAATTCAAAACCGACAGCGAGTTTCTTGTTAAGTATCGATCGGTTCAGATTTTGAAATATGATACATTTTACAAAATTATGTGAGCGCAGCCTAGATGCATGCACATTTGAACAACCAACATTGTGAAACAAAACAACACTTACTTATTTTATGAGAAAATCATTGAATTTCACTTAAATAAGTGTATAATTAGGTACATAATATTTTTGTACTTGACGTATAATAGTGGATAAAGAACAAAAAAAAAACTGATGGCCTTCACCGATTCTTGATAAGTTTCGATTAACTAATCTGGTGATTAATTTTATGCAAACTCTGTTTCTTTTTATATTTGGGTGTTGGTAGATCTACCAATACAGTGCATATCCGACCATCTTGCTGAATGGCTATACTGTTAACACAGCAACAGCAGCCGTATTCAAACGGAAGAAAAACAAAAATTTTAACCATGATTTAGATGTGAAGAGCTTTTTTTTACAGCCTACATTATGTCCCACTGCTGCGCAAAGACCTCTCCAGAAGAGCTTTTATTTTAATTAAAATCATACGCACGTAAAGGAGTCTTGGAATTCCGGACACTTGAATCCCGGTATAAAGTACATATGAACAGTGATTTTTTTTTCTATGTAAAACGGGAATTTCATAGGTATACCTATTACAACCTGTCTGAGGAGGAATAAATAATAGGCCAGTTTGTTTTCCTTTGGTATAGAAAATTTGTCAACAGATAAAACTTATCTGGCGTTGAATGATCGGTGTCCTACAAGAGCGGTGACCGCGCCACATGCGGCCGTAATGTCCAAATACAAATCGTTTTTGTCAAATACTGCTGAAAATTACAGATATTCATGACGTCCGCTATAAACATGACTCAAACGGTCTTTTAGAAAACCTTGGCATTAGCGTTGTTCTATAATAATAATAATTAAAGGGTTACGAGTATATTGAAAAAATTTGCTTGTTTTGTATCGTGTACTTTTTAGGGTTCCGTACCAAAATGGTAAAAAGGAACCCTTACGGTGCGACTCAATCTGTCTATCTGCCTGTCTGTCTGTCTGTCCGTCTGTCACAGCTGGATATCTCAAGAACTACTAATGCTATCAACTTGAAATTTAGAGTTTTAGATGTCGTTTGCCCAACTATTTTGCAAATAAGAAAGTTTGCATAGAGAAAAATCTGAAATTATTCTATATGATAGAAGTTTATGTAAAGATTACAGGAAAAATAAAACAATGTCTTTAAATAGCACACTTTTTCAGAAATCATCAACAAAAGTTACATTAGTTCCACTATCGGTCAAGAGATGGCGCTGACCTAAAACTGCAATATTATACACCGCAGCGTGCAGTGTTAAAATTCTCTGACGAAAATAGGCCTCGCCGATGAAAATTTTAAAACATGATAGTACGGAACCCTCGGTGTGCGAGTCCGACTCAGACAGTTTTTTTTTTACTTGAAATAGGGTATGTTCAATGTTATGTACTTACTACAGCAACTGATTTGCTTTCATAGTAGCTTACATAAAACAAAATACACTGCGAAGTTTCTCGTCCTGAAACACGCAAATTGAACTTACCGGCATGACTTGATAGTATGTGCGCAAGAGTCCCGGATGTGATCTTCCAAATCGGTGCCGCACACACTCTCGCCGCATTTCTTACATGGTTCTGGTGACAAACATTATTGTGTTCTATATAGCACCATACTGCGACGGTGACGTCAGCGGCGCGTATGTTGGTACTGACCGTACGCGACCGACGTCAGCGTAACAGAAATTCAGGCCTAACAGCGCTTGTGCACAGCTTCCGAATCGCGATCTATCCAATTATCATGGATTTCACTATACCTTCCTTTAGGGACCAGGGGGCCTATCACCACCTCATATAAGTAGTAGTATTATTTTAACCTACTTCAGTGTGTTAGAAAGAGATGGAGCTTTCCATCCTGTAAAACTAGAAGTAGCTACTTACATCTCTTTCGAACCCTGAAGAAACGAATGAAGTTTCCCCCAGGGGTGTAATGCCCGGGGTCGCGGGATTGTTCGAAAGAGTTACCATGGCCCCGGAACGCAAAGAGCAAAGAAGGAACATGGATGGGTTTTAGTCAGTAAAAGTCTGACACTCCCTCTCGCTCAACCCACAGCGGGAGGGGTCATTTGATGATTACCCTTTCTTAAAAAAAATGGGTGTTATGTAAACCCACCGCATATTACATACATATTATTTAAATCTAGCTGCGCATCGACCATCATAGTATTGGACAAATTCATACTATAATATCTACTATACTATGTGATTTTCATACTGAATTACTTTTACTACGGCATGAGCTTTTCTCATAGTTTGTCCCGATAAGACAGAAAAATCTGCGATTAGTTTACGTGCAGGACATTGGGCCGCTCCTCCTTCTAAAATCTGTTCCTTACAAACTGCAAAAAACCGATCAAGTGCGAGTTGAACTCGCGTGGAGAGGGTTCCGTACGATGCCCACAGTATTGAGAGATTTACCACATTGTTTTAAGACCACAGACTTCTTATAGATTTTCCTGTAACCTATAGGTATAGAACAGATTTCTGTATTTTTTTCAAAATTTTAGGTTTAGTAGTTTTGGAGATAAGGGTCAATTTTCGTCTATTTTATTAAATAACTTTAATGCAATTTACTTTAAAATTATGAAAAAAAAAAATCTGATCCTCACAGTAAGCCCTTTCATTTGATATGTCACACGGTACAGATTGCAAAACTTTTTTTATTTTCTATTTGCCCTGAAAAACGACCCCCATATTCAAAATTCATTTATTTACGTTACGTATCTGTGTTTGGGTCACAAGAGATTCATATGTGTACCAAATTTCAACTTAATCGATCCATTACATTCGGAGCAAATCGGCTGTGACAGACGGACGGACAGACAGACACACGAGTGATCCTATAAGGGTTCCGTTTTTTCCTTATGAGATATGGAACCCTAAAAACGGATCTGAAAGGTAACAAGGGATGCAAAGATTGACCAGACTTTGAAGGAAAACATCGATCAGGCAGGCCTAATCCCTACAGCGAGTGAATGTTTTGTTCTAGAAGCCGCAAATAACTCCGTTAGTGTTGCCAAACGAGAGATGGATTTCATGTGCGTACTCTCTAGATAATTATAACGGTAATTTCATCTGTTTTGATTACTATTCGTTATTTTGACGACACGGCGACGGGCAGTTGTGTCTTTGTGCTAGAGGCTAGAGTGCTAGATGACGCAGGCATGCCTATATTTCTCGGAAAGGTGGGCAGTGGTGTATCAGTACCTACAATCGCATTTTGCTATTATGGTACAACAGCATAACCCCTCGTATCGTGATCCTGGATCCACGCGAGATATAATGGCTTTTTAATTGTTTCTGTAATTCAACCGGTTCAGGTTGAATTTCACCAATGAAACTGAACGCGATCTGGAACAATCAGATCTTAACCGCGTTCAAATGTCGCCCTAAGCCCACGTACGAACGGACGTAAAAATATCGCGGCGGGATTTCATCGCACACTGGTTATCCAACCCTCGGTGTTAAGCCGAGCTTTGAGAATAGAAGAGCGCGTTAAAAAAACACATTATTGGATTTTGAACTTTCGGCGCTAAGCAGTGCATTGAACAGAGTGCGGGAGGAAAAAAAACGCCGCGAGCATAACACGCCCGTGCGAACCTGGGCTAAGACACATGTCAAAGAAGTGAGTACAAGCCATGTAGTGCCTAAAATTGGCGGACATAATCATCGTGTCGTCATTCCGTGACACATGGACAACGTAGCGTGACGGTGCGACGCAGAACTTGCATCCGTGCTACTTCGGGGTCGTCCTATCAGTAATTGCGTCTTAATCGTAGATTAGATGCAATAGCTCGATTTTGTGGCATACAAACTTTAATCCCCGATGTAGTACATACATATCAGGGCCGCAGTTTTGAGGAATTCTTTTATTGTGCTACTTTACATTTTGTTAGGGAAATTCATGTAAAATAATTGTATGAGCGTTTTGGATGTCAAATCTGTTAGCTCATAAGACCAAATGAATAAATAAATAAATAAATGTGTTCTATGTTCAGTAGTTCAGAAGCAAGATATCAAATAGAGCGACGTGAATCAAAACTTATTGTGGACTTTGATGCCCATAGTGTCAATGCAGTTTCTTGGAAAACTACCCGGATAACAAGTTGCTTATATGTTAATCCAGTCCAGTTTACAGTCTACCTACCTGTGTGGCTTTGTTCAAATTAATTCAGCAGTAAGTATGATGGAATAAAAATCATCAAAATACATTTGTAATATTGGTAGGATAAGGTGTTTGACGACGTTATTGTACTTACGCAGTTTGTGCAGCTTCTCGTGGTGTTCCTTAAGCTCAGCGTACAGCACTGGCTCCTTGCAGACAGGACACACGCGGATGTTGCGCGCGCAGTGCACATTGTGGATGGTGAAGTTCACCGTCGGGATCTCCCGTTTACTGCGCAAGAAAACATAAATATGAAGTACAATAAAAGGACTTGTTGCAAACTTCGATTCTTAGTATAGCAAAAACAAATCGATCCTACTTCAACAACACAGACTACGAGAAAGTAAGACTGAATTATTTTAGCCTTGCGTAGTAAACGCCACGCTAGGTAAAATACACCTTCCAATACGTAAAGGAAGAGACGACCTTTCTTTTGGTGTGCCCTTTAATTCCTAATATCAATCAAGTTTGCAAAGCTCAGATTCTTTTATGTTATTCGGTGACAATCAAGCATGCGGTCGAGAGCAATAGTGGCCTGTGGTACTGTCGGGGCCGTTAACACTGGGCTAGGTCGTGGAGTCGACGGTGAAAGAAAAGAAACTAGCATGTCCTACTATCCAAAAAAAACTTTTTTACAAAAAAAAACAACCGACTTCCAAAAAAAAACTACAAAGTGATAAATAACTTTAATTTCGGAAGTCGGTGTCGTTGGTTCTGCATTTTCGTTTTTTTCTCTTTTAAGTGAGAGAGTTTGTGATTTATCTAAGTTACAATAGCCTAACGTCACCTGCTCATCACCTTTTACAAAATATTGCTTTTCCCAATGCTGGGACGTTAATTCACCATAAGCAATGTGACGAGCATAAATTGCTTAGTAACCATATTAAAGTAATCGAATCGCAATCCGTAAAATATTTATCATTGAGTAGTTCCGATGGCCCGTCTGTGGTCTTCATCATCAGCTCCACTTTACCAAATGATGATTTCCGAGAGCAAATGCTCAAGTTACTCTAAAAAATATCCAAGAGGGTTTCCCTCGATTTCCCTGGGATCCTATCATCAGATCCTGACCTGATCATCATGGGACCACTTGGGAAGTATACCCTTTCAAACAAAAGAAAAATTTTCTAAATCGGTCCAGGTGTCTTCGAGAAATCAGGAAACATACATAAAAAAAAAAAGATTCCGACGAATTGAGAACCTCCTCCTTTTTTTGAAGTCGGTTAAAAACAAGTTGTGACAAATACAATCACTGGACCCGCGTGGTGAAATACAGCCCACTCTCTCTCGCCGAGAAGAGGCTTGTGTCCCAGCAGTGGAATAAGTAATTATAGGATAAAAATGCTATGCTTATGGAAGTAGGCGGCCAATCTGACAGTTTAAGTGATAATTCCGGTGACAACGATTCATACCAATTCTGCTGTAATTTTTTAATTTTCTGGAAAGCCCGTAGGATAAAAATAAACTTACGAGTAAAGGTGAACTAAGAAGTGGCTTATAAGAGAAAGAAGGTGTGTACGACACAACTTGTTCTCAGACTATACATTGCTACTAGTAAAACTTCAGATCAGAAGTAAGTAGATAAGTATGTACTGTTTTTGACCGCCACTGTTGCCTAAGCGACAACGCGCTCTGGCTTACAGAAATCAGGTTAGTTACATACCAAAATAAAACAAATTGTACTTCCGATAAATCTAATGAATTTATAAGTCAGTCGTTCAGGACAGCACCGGATGTAAATAGATTAACTATCGAAAGGGAAATTAGAACTCAGGAACACCTCAGAACGTTGATCGCAGATGACATAGCAAAGCAAACTAGGCTGCTCTTTGCTGGGCCTTTACAAGTGGTCAAACTCAAAGCATTTATTTTAATTAAACCAATTACAGGCACATTTGAATTGTCAAGGAGTCGGTCATTCAGAAAGATGAAGCTAGTTGCTCATTCCAAAGCGTAGTAGGTTCCTATGGGGAAGAACGGGCAAGAAACTCCATGCACTGTCGTTTGAAATCAAAATAATTGTTTATTTCATTACAATAATTAACGCTTTGATGGACCGCCCGTCTCTATCAGGGTTCGACATAACTCAACTTTTAGGGATAATTTTGATGCAATAGGTACACACTTATAACCGTCACACTTTTAATATGTTGACTGAACCGAACATACAAGTACCAGCGGTGAAGGTACATAGATTTTTTTCATTTTTTTATTGCGAAATGGGCCTGACCTGGATCTCGCCTGTTGGACAACGATGGATGATGCCTACGATGGGACGAGCTTACTCAGAAGATGTCTGTTCACTCATGCTTTAAACGCTGATATGTGGAAAGGAACACACACCCAACTAAACGAATGAATCTTCTTTGCATTGATCCTTCGACCTTGGAGGAACCTATACATGTCTATGCACTGGGGGCGGTGGGCGGTGACTAATCATTATATTATCCGAGCTACGAATAAGTAGCCGAGCCCTACTTATAAGTAAACTCCTCCGAAACAGGGACAAATGGCTGATATAATTGAAACGTTTCACGTAGCTATACGTCATTAGAAAGAAGAAAGAAAGAAAATACGTTTATTTGCGGTAAACACGACGCATAAAAAATACAAACACAAAAAAAAAAACATTTTGGGGGAAAACATGAGTCACATCCACAAAAAAGGGCCATCGCTCTGCATACTGTTATGGAGTGGAACTTTTTGGCTTTTGGGAATTGTTTCCTGGGACGGGGGATACGAGCCCGACCGAAAGAAGTTTGAAACTTGATAGTGAACCATACTACCGATTTAACTTTTTCGGACGGGAAATAACACATCGGGAGTAGGGCCAACTGTCAAATCGTGTCGTCTTTGATTCTTAGGTCGGAACCCGAAACTAATCTTATATCCGTAGGTGTTACGAATATGACATGGGCTCAAACTATTAAAAAAAACGAAGAGGAAGAGTACAATTGACACGAAAAGAAGAAGATGAAGGTGCAGTGTGCTACGGAATCGGTTAGCCCGTACAGATAGTGTCATCCACGAAGACGCGCTTCACTCTCTTCCTAATCGTTAGTGGTTATCGCTAGTTAACTCCGCTAGTGTTTAGTTTTGGCGATACTAATTACCCACTAATAAGTAATTACTGTGTATCGAAAAAACTAAAATACTTGCGGAATGTTGCATACTTGTACTGTAAACATTAAAAAGAAGAGTGGGGCGCGTCTTCGTGGATGGCACTATCTGTAACTATGGACGAAACAACGGATTTCGTGCTTAGGGAGAGTAGACCTCCAGTTTCAGGAAAAAGGCCGCACCTTCATCATCATCACCATCCACAGCCCGACTTCACCCACTACCGAGCATAGGCCTCTCTTTTCTTGTGCCAATCCCCACGCTCCCGTGCCAGCCTCATCCAGGTTTTGCACGCGATAGCAAAGCCTGGATGGCCGAGCCTTGGTCACTCACAAAACAAAATTGGTGCGTCCATTTTATGACGCTTTTCACATACGTCCTTGTGAATATCGGATCCGGAGCTTCAATAAATATCACCAAAAGGTCACGGTTCGCCGATGATGACAGGGATGTGCGCGGATACTAGGCGTTATTTACAATTCTACGAAGTTATTGCTGCTAGTGGTTCACGGTATATCACGGTTACCGGTCATGGCAGGAGCAGTATCTTGTTGGTTTCGTATCAATCTATAAAGTAATATACTAATAATAAAGCTGAAGTGTTTATTTCTTTGTTTGAACGCGCTAATCTCTGGAATATCCTTGAGGAAGGCTCAGATCCTTAGAAGCCAAGCAAAAAGAAAAAAATCAGAAAGAACACGAGGTAATAGCGCGGGTAGGCGATGGAATGCGACGTGGTGGGTGGGGGGAACAAGACATTTCACGCGGACGAAATTGCGGGCAGAAGCTTGTATCTTATAATGGGTCTAAGTAACAGGCACGTTTAAGAATGATTCATGAAAGACCATGCCTATTAGGCGCGGATATATTGCGGTACGTACAATTTTGTACGTCCGGGCCGGGATGCAAGTCGCCGATTGGAGCAAATACACGACCTACGCTATATCTAAGCAATTCATACATAAATGTCCGTATCGCAGGTTGTTTGCTCGTACCTCGTATCATTGTAGGTATGTGCAAGCAACAGCTCGGACTTCACTCGGCCTAGAGTTAATCATCACTTTGGCCGATACCATCTATAGTCTGTTCCAAAAATATCCAATGAAAAAACAAATTGATGATGGAATGACAGCTCCCTTTAAGCTCACTTCACCTAAGTTATGACGGTGATCTTTTTACAGAATAGCACCGCAGAAAACGTACCTGTGCAAGGGTACGTTTTCTGCGGTGCTAGCTGTGGATGCCAATTTGTAGTGCCATTTTCAAATTGAGAGCTTTGATTTGATAATTAAACCCGTAATTCTAATTTCATATCATCTTATAGATTTTTCCTTCGAAAATAAATTGAGGTTAATTTAATAACCTCAATTATTAATTGTCGCCGATGATTTTTCAATTACCACTTAATAATGTTATGAACCGGTGAGATATAAAGTTGAAACCTTCCAAATGTGTTGTTAATTCCCTTTAGTGAGTGATTGTGTAAGAATTTAACTTGAACAGGGTTTGTTTACACTTTCATCAGATACTTTTGAAATAGACTATAGGAGCTACGCTATGCTCGTAACTCGAACAAGTGACAAATTCATGCAGTATGTGGCCATTGCAAAACCCATGCTAATAGTTCGCTAGGAGCATATCACCTAGCACGCAGCGTGCATTGTGGCTTAGATCTACGGACTACATATACAAATTTGAAGGGCAAAATTCTGCAACCTAACTGAAATTGCATGTTTGTAAATCTTACGTGCTATTTAAACCACTGGGCAAAATTTTGTTTAATATAAATCGTCAACGTCAAACACAATCGTAATTGCGTAACACACTATCAGTAAATGGTTTTCATTTAGACAATTCAATTTATTCATTTTTTCATTGTTGTTTTTTTACGTTGTTGAGCAAACAAATTCGAATAATATGAAGCAATGGATTAGCAATATCCTTCAAAATGATTCAGATTGAGATTGATAGTGTGTTAAGCAATTAGGGTGCTGTCGGTCTAAAAAGGCCACTTTGGCAGAATAGTAAAACAGTTCATATCACGCAATTCATCTGTTTGACAGTTTCACGTATACATCCCTGAAGGTTTAGGCAGAGGTGTACCTATAGCATTTTACGAATCTCCATACAAAACTGCCATACAGATGAAATTGCGTGATATTAATTGTTTTATGGTTCTGCCAAAGTGGCCTTTTTAGGGCCCCTGATTGCAATTTCATAGGAGAGTTATCTATCAGCTTTGTGCCGCGAATAACGCACAATTTTGATCTGGAATTCTGGAATCACACGGAATTTCGGTTGGGAATCATTCGGAATTTCGGTCTATGGAATCTTTTAGAGACTACCTATGAAATAATTGACATGAAATTACATATTGCGACTGATAGCAGGTGAGCAGAGGGCTGGGGGTGAAGGCTGAAAGGGAGCGGCAGACGAAACATAAGGCTATTGCGAGATCAAAAGACGACTGCACCCAGATTATAATATGAAAAACATACTATACGTACATACGTAAGTACAGCATAAGACTTACATCCGGCGTAGTGTGCATACAAACGAGCGACACGCGTCGACGGCAGAGACAACAGCAGCCGTCAACGGTCGACGGCTGTTGTTGCCTCTACGCGTGTGTGTAAGCACTTAGGGCGCATTCGACCAAACTTTTATACCTAGAATAAGTCTTATCCTGAGAACAATTATTGAATTTTTGACAGTTAGTCCATACTAGAACTGTCAGTCGTAAATTTTATTAAGTTATCAGACTTTGGTAAAATCAGCCCTTAGTCTGTTAGCTAAATTGTTACGTTGATTAGCCTTTCAGAGAGCGAGTAGGGCGTGCGACTAGGAAATAAACCTCTAAGCACAGCGGATTTTGATAATGGTTTGAAGATAATAATGAGTGATTACAATGTTATACCCATTTATACACAACAGTGGATGGTAGGCAGATATATATCGTTCCGAGATTATCAAGTTGACGTATTTTTGGGCTCGGAGGTCGGGCGTACCTAGTGAAATAGCAAAGAAGTCGTTTCGAAAATACCCCTAAGTAAGTATACTTAATAGATACTGGATCGTGAACACAATGGTGACAATTATTTATTTATTTAATACTTCAAGCACAAAAATGTACAGAGGCGGACTTAATGCCATAGGCATTTTCTACCAGTCAACATTTAGGTGATGCAGAGACAAACAATGGTAGGTGCAATAATGAAAATTGAGGAATTATTCTCCTACATTAACATTTAAAGCAAAACAATTGAAGGTCTTCAAATGTATGAAAACTCGTTATAAGTACCTAAAGTACCTAGTTATTTCCATTGTAGGTACTTAGGTCAGTGTCGTCATATGGGCGGATTTATTCTCGAAGTGTTTGTCATGGTGGATAATTTTCGAAAAACATTTACTTACTAGTAAGGTAAGTACCTAAATATTATTTCAAGTGTCTTTACCTACTACTCTCTGTATTTTGTGCTACCTACCTACTTCCTATCCTCAATTTAATTTTACTTACTAATTTCGCTGAGCGGATTTATTTGTCGTTTTTTTTTATAGTATAGTACGGTTTATGTTAAGGCGGGAAGAAAAAATTAATTTGGGTAGCTTATATTAACTATTCTAAGGTGGGAAGCTAGCTATAAAATACATTCACCATAGAAAAGTACCTTAGCTGCGGTTAGTTATTATAAAAGCATTATTTTATGAAAGCCTCACAGAGCGCGGCCCGGCCAATCTCGGCACATTTTCTGGAATTCATCCCCCACCGAGTGCATAATTGATTTTGTAGCCTGCTGCAATATAGGTCGTCCAGGGCAAAATAGGTCATAAAGATCATCGACCCTTAGCTACACAGGTAAAACAGAAATATCATACAAGACAATAAAATACCAACAATTAACAAAAGAATAAATATTTTTCACACTAAATTCTATGCCTACAAGATCTCCGTAAAGACTAAAGAAATAAACAATGAGTGTAAGGAAGTTTTTCATAACAATAATTTCAATGTAAGGTAAACAACAAGCGATCCAGAGACAGCTGCGATGTTCGCAATGCTCCAAATAATCTAAAAATAGCCGGCTAACGTGTGTACTCTGAAATAGAACTAATATTGACAACATAACACGCATAATGCACTTTAAACTCACCAATTCTCACACAGTTTTGTTTCGACGTCTTCCATTTCGCGATTCATCCTTTATTTTTATCTATTTAGACTTACATACGCACTGTAACAAATTGAAAATTTAACCTATTTCACAATTCACCGTGGATATGTTTTTATTTCGCGCTAATACTGTGTTAGTTAGGGCTCAACTGTTGAATGTAAAATAATGTATAATTCGACCTTATCTGCTGATTTGAAATAAAAACATTTTTGTGAATACTTTTCGGTGAATCCCATAACCACAGACTATACTATTTTAATAATAGGGAACGCAGCCAACTTCACTCATGTCTTTGACAGCAGAACTGACAGAGACAGAAGGAAAGGAGATAGATTGTTCGATTGTTCACTCACTGTTCAATAGTGATAGTGATGTCCAATCCTAATGTGTTGGTGGCGGTTGGCGGTGTAAAATCGATACCAAGTCTCTCCCACCCACACCAAACCGTTCCGATTAAACCGTCAAAGGCGGCAACGACGTGATAATTCCTCACCTTTTTACCCGACTGCGCCAGAAGGACGGTTATGTTTTTCGAATGTATGTATATTTCTTTGGCACGCTCTGTAGCCTAAACGGCTTGATCGATTTCAACTTGAGAGGTGCCGGCCGGGCGGCCATTAGATTCGTCTTAGTTGTGAGAGTGACACTGGGTTTATTAAAATTGAAAAAAAAAAATGGCCGATTTTTGGCGCCCTAAAATGTCTTCAAAAACTTTTTTTTCTTTGACCTATCGAGCGGGGTATCAAAATAAAGGTTTTAAAAGGTGATTACAAAAATATGTACAGACGCCAGCACATCAAGCTACTAAATGGCTATCAAAAAGTACTCTGTGCTAAATGGTTAAAAGTAATTCGAAGTGACAAGAAATTTAAAATGGGCATGTTTTTAGCATTTGTTTTTACTTTTTTACCGCAGTCGGGTTTTTTAAATTACTTCGTAATTGTATTTGTTGCAGCTTTAAGCGGAGCTGGTGTGTCTATTGGTTTTACAACCGCATTTTAATGTTTTTAGCATTAAATAAGGAACTTTAATTACTTCTCAGTAGAAATCTAGTCTTTGACCTTTGAACCCTGTCTGGCCACGAATCGTGTGATGCTTTCAAACATATCTCATCCATCTTATGAGATCATTTCTCACTCTATCAAAAAGTTACTCTGTGGAGATCATTGCTACTTCGCTATCGTGAATCATCTTTCAATCTTCTTCGTCTATCATTCTTTAAATACCTACATTTTATTTCGTATTTTGTATGTTACTGACTAGTCTCCACGACTCCCAAGTTTTATCGAGGCGTTCAAACTGCTGCGAATAGTCGAACACAGTCGAATACTTTTTAATCGCGCTGTCGCGTCCCGCATCCATCGTTTCTTTCCCATAGTCTTGAAATCCCGGTAACAAAATAAAAAATTCCAATATTTTAGTAAGTAATCTTTTATTTACTTAAACAACAACAAAAATAATAATCATTGACTGGATAATCTACTACAAAGGAACACTTAGTCTACTTACTCGCAATCAATTTCAATAGAACGTAGGAACACAGAGGAAGATCTCAATGGATAAAATGTTATCCACGCATTGATCATTATTTTTATCATAACTAGATAATTGAATAACATTATATCACACATAGCAGTAAATCTAGAACTTATTCTAAGAATTTTTGAGTTTCATAGCTATCTGAAACCACTGTGAGAATATTTTTTCAAGTATCTCAGATCAAATGTGTTGTAATAATTGTAACTAGCTCCTTCCCGCTACTTCGTTCGCGTGGAAGTTTAAAGATACAATGCCTACACTAAAATAACAGCCACATTTTTATAAACCTCCCCATCACCATTACTTCGTTTTCACTTAGCGTTCTCTCTGACATTTTTTTCATTTTGCGCAGTTGCAGTGTCCTAGCGTGTCAAAGCCTATAGCTTTCGTCAAGAATTAGGCTATCAAATGCAAAAATAATTTTTCATACCAGACTGGTAGTTTCAGCAAAAAGCAAATTGAGACAAACAAACTCTTCAGCTTTATTATTAGTATAGTATAGATTAGTTAACTAGAGTAGCAAAGAACAACAAATCAGTCACATCACTGCATTTGTGATTTCACAACAAAATAAATTCCATTACAAAATGGGAATTTACCTAACTAAAGCCATCTAACAATGAACAATTCTTTATCATATCAAATGAAGATAGCCTTTTGTTTATGAGCTAAACTGTCACTAATGAGATTTGTTATGTCAAAATTACAGCTTATACAGACATACAGTATTGATAAAAAAAAAAACAATTTTTAAAATTTTTGTCTGTCTTGTTTCTTTTTGTTCCGGTTAATCTCCGAAAAGGTTTGACCTATTTTGACGGGACTTTCACTAGCAGATAGCTAATGTTATGTGGAGTAACTTAGGCTACTTTTTATTTTAGAAAAAGACACATTTCTGTTTTCCGACATCCACGCGAACGAAGTCGCGGGCACAAATAGTCATCCTATAAATCTTTATTATAGTATTTTACAACTCTTGATATGGTTTCTGGAGTAGCTATAGAACTTCACATTACATTTTGTAAATTTCCACCCACTCACTTAACCCACGCGATTTGCGTGACGCATTTCCAAATTTACTTTGAAAATATAATTCATCTTGCTACATGATAGTCTGCAAGTTTTTTAATCTGAGACGCTTACTCAAATTACCATGTCATGGCTATTTACAATTTTCAATTCATTTATCTAGATAATTTTAATGCCAGATTATCTATATAATTTGTTTTAATTATTTTATGGACATTTTTTTTTTGTTTTCGTCAATTATAATTTACTTCTTTTCGTGAAGTATTAAAGCTATGGTAAAAATATGATATTTTTGATGTAGCTTTTTCTTTCAAAGACCTTTTTGCTAGTTGCTACATTGGATTGATCCAAATCCATTGCTACATGGATTACATAATCTTAAGGGGGATGCAATAGGGTAGCCTGCAGAATTCAAATTTTCTTACAACTCTCAAGTTCTTAGTACCCTATTGAATGAAACCATGACATTTGAGGTCAGGAATTGTATTGCTGATTCTAATGATTATAATTCTGTAAAGCCATATTTGTTACACTCACGAATCATATTTTAATCAACATGTAATCTGACACTGGCAAAAAAATACAAAAAAATATTGAATTGTGCGGGTTACCTTAGCACATCTCTCTTAACTACTTGCAGTAGCCTTTCTAATCTCTAGCTAGTGCATTCCAGTACCCTAATATTTTACAAACTACAACAATTCTTTTACATCCTCATTTTTGTGAATCCTCTAGCCAAACATCCCTAAATATGAAATACAACATAAGTATTATATATTATACATACATAAATATTAACATTCATAAGATCAATTGCATAGGTTAACAGTTGAGCTCTCTACAGAGACATAGCAAAGGCGAGTACCAATGGCAGTAACATAATTTACTTTAGGAAAACAGTATTAACTCAAAAAGCACAATTAAAATTGAAAAATCATCCTTTTAAAAATTCTTGTCACAAATAACACACATATCGGAGACAAAGCTCACACAATTTATTGCTCATTACAGTACAGTTTGGGTAGAAAATCCAACATAATCTATTAGAAAACACTAGCTCACCAATCACCATCAGAGCGCACTATAACACCACCACACTGTTTCGATCACCTTTCATTACCTTTCCATCGCACTAGGCACACTCAGGTCGCACAAGGACGTCACAACACTAGGCACTATCACTATGAAGTTAGTTAGTAGTCAGTACTGGACCCTAGTACTGTCCCCGTTGAAAACCCAGTCCTACGCCACGCATGGTGTGGGTGGTCGCTCTGGCGACTTCGTACTGTGCTTGCATTGCTTGAAAGAGTTCTTCTTGCTTTTTGATTGGGTCTACCGCTTTTTCTGGTGGCTCAGGCTTGACTGCGGCTGTTGGAATAGAGATATTGATTAGTGAATTGTTTGTCTGAATCTTGGATTATAAAATGAGAATTAGCTGAAACAAGCCATAATATCATGATTTCTTCCCAATAATGGGAAAATGCAAGCAGGGATTATCAGGTTATTACTGCTGTTTGTTCTTTGACATCTTAAGAGAATCAATATATTTTATGATAACATTTAATTTAACAACACAATGGAGAGAGGGGCACTTTCATACTTTCAATCCCAAACCAAAGTATTTTTAAGGAAATTGGAAAAATTCGTATGCTCGTCAACGTAAACCACGCAATAGCTGGGTCCACATCGGACGATCAAGTGCGCTCCGACCTGGCGCTGGAGGAAGAATGCGCGGTCGGAAACTCGGAATGAAGGTGCCGCGCGCGATGTGAGCGCACTGTCAGGGTAATCTGAGTATCATCGGGGTATTCCGCTAAGGATTGTCCGGTGTGGACCCAGCTAAGGAATGTTGCTGAATTTTGTTGTCAAAATATATTGCCATTTTACGTGGTTACGCAATTACGTCGCTGGTTTGAACTCTAAATGTCAGCCTTGAAACAGGTCCTACATGACGATATACTTGCAAAATGCTCACCTGGCTCCTTGATGCCCATAAGCCTCATGAACTTGGAGACCTGTTTGCCGTCGTTGTCCTGCGCGAACCGCGTGCCGCTCCACTTGGCAGCCTCCTCAGCTTCCGACTTGTTCTTGTTCGACCATAACAATTTGCGCTTCTGTACCTGTAGAGTGTAAACGATGTTTAAAAAAGAATTGCCAATGATCATACTGGTTGTTTCAGAGCCGTGCGAATATAAAACTGCGCCTGAGGCTACACTATCTGATTTTTTTTGCCACTCTGTCGTTTTTCTTCTAACTTTGCCGTAAGTACTTACATTACTTAACACCCTTAGCTCCACCTCTTCGCCGCACAGTGTCTGGTGCTAATTCGCCTATACCCCGCATGTGTAAACTCATTAACGAACGCAGCGATCTGGTTGACGTCCACGCAGACCCAATATTGACGTTTGTCAGACGTAATTAGTATTGGCATTTAATATAATTATTTAGAATTAAGCACTGAGTCTTAAAAACTAAATTTATAATTACAAAGAGCATTTTGCATGTGGTGTTTGCCTGTAATTGATTGTGCAGTTAGATTTAAGACAAATTTACTTGTATATTCCTATCTGTATAATCTGTAACAACTGTTGGTGAACCTTAATTAAATAAATGAATAAAAAAAAATACTAGGGGATTATGCGCCTTTAACCCTATGTAAGCTTTTAATAATCCTATATCACCATGAGACCCTTTCATTAATGCTGATTATTTAATTTTATTCTTTAGAACTCGCCTGGCAAGATCATCCTTGGCCATCTTGGCAGGCGTGTTCTAAATTCTTTAATTTTTATTTTTCGACACTTATCCAGTGGCATAGTTAGCCCTGTATGAAAATTCATTGTGGGCCCTTTCTACCCGACTGTCACACGACAGAAACGAGCGACTTTAGTTTATTGTACAGATTATATTTATTAAAATAAATGATAAATGATTTATTTCTGTAAATAAGTTTGTAACTACAAATACTTTTACACATCAATCATTTTTTTAAACTAGATGAGGTCAGCGTTTCCTATCTGACTATTCTAAGAAAGGCCGAAACAAACTCAGAGGCCACAGTCTCTTTTAAAGTCCAGACATAATCAAAATAATGTGAAGACCATAATATGTAGATTGGGTCTGAAATTACACACTGATTGAGCGGACCTGTCCAGTCAGTGCACACATTTGTCAAAAATCGTGCAGCTCTACTCGGAACTTGAGCTCAACGATTCGACGAACAATAAGAAAGAAAGGACATTTGGGTAGGCCGCGTAAATTACTGAAACTAAATAAGAAGGAAAACAGAAAAAAAAATAAAGAAGAAGAAAGAAAGGACCCACATAGTCCTCACATTCACAACGATTAAATAAAAATACTTTACAAAGTAAATATTCATGTCATTATATAAATGAAATTCATCAATGTCAATGTGTATATAAAACTTTATGCACAAGTTATAAACGAAATGGAATCCTTACTAAATGCAAGTTTGATTGCGATCCTGCTGTATTTCAGCCAACATTATTGATGTACACAATTTTTTTAAATGGAGTCTTTTTATTCATGCATTTGCCTAATAAATGTGATTTTCCCTCTTGTAACATTAATAACATACCTGGTCCATAATCTTGTTAGCATTGACAGCGGTGGGGTTGTAGTATGAAGGCAGGTGCGATCCCGGAGGCGGTATTTCGCAGGCCGCCGCGCGAAGTTGCTGCGCTGTGGCCATCGAGCCGTCTGGTGTCTTGATCTGAAGACCTATGTGAACAGATATAAAAATTAAAATTAAGTTATGGAATATTCTTGTGAACCACATGAAAAATTATCAGTACTTATCTTTAGATTTATTCAGACATTTTCATTTTGATAAAGAATACATATAGGTTTTGCTTGAACTTTTTTGTGATGCGAAGGTAAATGCTCAGCAAATCCAATGACATTTAATTTGCTTGTATGGCGCCTGACGCCTGATACTTGAACTCATGAAACCTGAACAAAGTCTCTTAATAGTGAATTAGCTGCACTCTAGGTAGTCCGCCCTGATACTGCCAAGCAAATATTTTCACCACGGCACTTATTCTTAATTAGATTAAAAGATGAAACAACAGAAATCTGAGGTATCATCACTGGATATACCTTAATTTTTGTAGTAGCGCTAAAGAGGTTTGTTCTACGTATCCCCCCCCCCCCCCCTCCTTGGCGTGTCAATGGCAATCTATATGCAGTGAGCCCAGAATTTGGCTACGAGCTTGGCACATTCAGTGGTGTCCAGACAACAAGACAAGCTAGACACGATATTAAGTGCCCCGTTGTTTGTTTGTAGGACAGCACCACATTCACACACCACGGCGGAGTCACCTAAGAACACAATATAACAATACTAACCCATCTTCTCCATAACTTCAAGTTTCTTGTTGACCTTGTAGGAAGAAGGCCGGTAGTCGGCCGAGGGCGGGGAGGCGCGGCGCTCCGAAGAGTGGCCGGCCGGGTACTGCGCCCCGCGGGACTTGGAGCGCGAGCGGTCGCGGCGGTCGTGGCGGTGGCTGGATGAACTAAGACAGAGTTAAAAGGATGACTTAGCAATGTAGGTTTCATAGAAATAAATATTAATAGCAGCCTATTACTGTCCCACTGCAGGGCAAATGCCTCTTCACATACAGAGAAGACATGAGCGTTGATTACCACACTTGCTCAAGATGGGTTGGCGACTCCAGATTTATATGAACTACTAGCTTCCACCCGTGGCTTCGCCCGCGAGGTATGTCGACAAAAAACTATCCTATGTCCTTCCCCGGGATGCAATCCATCTCTCTGCAAAATTTTATCGAAATCCGTTGAGTGGTTTAGGCGTGAAAAGGTAATATACAGACAGATAGTAAAAATATGCATTTAGTAAAAAGCTGTTATTTTGACATTTCAAATAGTCACTTCAAGTTTATTTATCTGTATAGATGTCGCCAGCAGAGATTCAGCATAGTATAGTGGTTCTATCATAGAAGCATTATACTATGTCAATATAAGTTCTATGAAGCATAATCGCCAACGTGGCGATCTATGACGGCGAAAGCGTTTGGACCAAAGTGTGGAGCCAGCCAGGGTTTTATTAACAAATTGATGCTTACCGTTTTTCCTCGGAGCGTCGGCCATGACGATCTCTGTCACGTTCACGTTCTCTGTCCTTTTCTTTATCGCGACGCTCGCGATCTATGAATCTAAAACAAAATAAATGCTTTGATGAAATATATGGACAGAATAGGTTATTTCAATTATTTTTCCAGCAGTTACTGATAGTGATTGAGAATACAATTTTTTGTACTGTCGGTTATTGTTAACAAAATATTGGAATGCAGTAAATAGTAAATTTAAAATGGGAACTATTATTTGAATAGATTATACAATGGAATATACACTCGTAATTAATTTATTTTTAATGATTTTCATAGTTTTCACATGGTGATCTTTACCTCCAAATATATCATTACTGGACATTTTTTGTTTGTATAAGTATCCCCTCATCATCTGCCTAACCTTTTCCTAACTATGTTGGGGTCGGCTTCCAGTCTAAAAGGATGCAGCTGGATACCAGTATTTTACATGGAGCGACTGCCTAACTGACCTCCACAACCCAGTTACTGGGTAATACGATACCCCTTGGTATAAGACTGGTTGTCAGACTTTCGGGCTTCTGACTACCCGTAACGACTGTCAAAGATCTGTAAATGACAGCCGGGACCAACAGCTTAACGTGCTTTCCGAGGCACGGAGGGGTCTCGTTATGTGGTGATGGTCACCCATCCACAGACCAACCGCGGCAAGCGTAGCTTAACGACCGATCGACCTGTGCGGTTGTTATTATTTAGCCAGTATCCCCTACCTACCGATATACTACATTTATGGAGTGCGGAAGCTTTAAAAAAAAAAACAAAATGGTGGTGGGTCGGATATGCCACAAAGGTACACCTTTAATATGGATTTTAATAAACCTTGAAAATAAAAATTGATCTTGAATACGGTACGGTACCTGGGCGACACAGCATCCCTAGCATCCTGAGACCTCTTGTCAGCTGGTGGTGGAACCTCACTGGCGTAAGGTTTGAGGTCCATCAGCGCGGGCACTTTCTCGCGGTCATCGGGCCGGTCGCCTAGCAGACCGCGGCGGACTGGCTCGTGTGCGCGTCCGCGGTCACGGTCACGGTCTGACCTGTGTTATAAATAATATAAAACTTCTGTTCAAACATACTATTTATCTTTGAAATTAAATATATTTATTTCTCTGCTGATCTTTTATACGTCAATGCCTTGGGCATTAATCAATATTTGAATTTCATAACTCCGGCGGGGTAATCGTAACACACTAAAGCAATTGCTTTCATTCTGATATTTCAACAACATTCATTGCGTTATTTACGTTGTTGAGCAGACAATTTTTTCATTATGAAGCAATTTTTTAGCAATATCCTTCAAAACGATTCAGATTGTGATTGAAAGTGTGTTACGCAATTAGGGCGCAAGCTACTACTGAGAATTTCTAATCGGAAGTTTTTTTTTGTTGGGATTCCTATCTATGGCGTCTGTATAGACTATAGACTAATCACTCCAGCTAGACCAAAAAGGAAGTCATAATCTTGATGTGCCTTAGTTTTAAATGTTGTTCCACCCAAGCGCGGATCCACCTTTGTGGTCACGATGGGCATGCTCACAACCCTAATAGACTTGTGACGTCACACTTACACGGTTCGTTTGAGATCGATAGGCTGATGATATTATATCTTATATTATCTATACTGTATATATTATTATAAAGCTGAAGAGTTGATTTGTTTAGTTGAACGCGCTAATCTCAGGAACAACTGGTTCGAATTGAAAAAATATTTTTGTGTTGGATAGTCCATTTATCGAAGAAGGATATAGGCTATATAACATCACACTACGAGTAATATTATTCCGGTCATGAGGGCCAGCGCCCTCCCGAGCTCCCCGCTCGGGAGGGCGCTGGCCGGCTGATCATAGCGTGAGTACCTAAAATAGCTTCTTAAAGTAATGTACTAAGTAATAATCTTAAGTAATACTCTTAAAGTAATGGAATATATTTTAGTAAATTTTTTCCTCAAATTAACGCGGGTGAAACCGCGGGGCACAGCTAGTGCCTTAATAAAATAAAAAAATACAATGAATCGTGCGTAAAATGTTGGTCAGGGCGTCATTTATTTTGTAAACATCTCCTTTGTAGGAATGCACTTATATCGATCATGACTTCATAAGCGAGTTCATACTCCGACTCGCACTTGGCCGATTTTCGGGTGACCTCAATCGTTTTTGAGGGCTGGATCCGCGCGGCGCGCCTAGTTCCACCTCGTAAAGGGCAAGTACAAATATTCAGATTGAATGTAACTTCAGTCATTGGAGAGGCACGAGGCACTAAAATAAGAAGTTTTAAATGAGGGTTTTAACTAAGTACCTGTATTTATCATCCCTGCGCGGTGACCGTTTATCTGAGCGGTCTCTGTCGCTGCGTGCACGAACGGGCGAGTCTCGGCGTTTGTCGCGCCGGTCGAACTCGCGGTCACCGCGGTCACGTTCACGACTGTCATCTGTAAACAATGAAACATTTTGAAATACGCTATTTATTTACCGAGTTTATACTTAAAGAATGAAGATATTTTATTTTTTAATAAGGAGGTACTTTTTGATAACAAACTTAATCATTTAAATAAATTATTGTCATGATAAAATACTAATGTCCTAATTTCCTAAAGCATGGCATAATATAGGAACTACCAATCAGTAATTTCGATTGAAAATGCAACATTTTACGACTTGTTGTTAATTTAATGCATTCAACTGTTGTGAATTCAAGTAGATTACAAAGTAGTGTGCCTCAAAACACAATCAACATTCTACAACACAATCAATCAAAAACCAAGAACCTATACAAGGGGATTGTCCGAAAGGGTTACCGCTACCCCGGAACATAAAGGGCTAAGGAAGGAACACGGATGGGTTTTAGTCAGTAAGAGTCTGACACTCCCTTCCGCTCCACCCAGAGCGGGAGGGGTCATTTAATGATTTCCCATCCTAAAAAAAAAAAACACATCTGTACAATCTATAATATATCTACATCTATACCAATAAATAAAATTGAACAGCTTTTTACTAAACGCTTATGAAAGTATACAGGGTGGCAGGTACATACATCGATGCGTAACCTGTTAGCATGGATTCAGTTATCAGTACATGATTCTGAACCCGTGATTAAAAAATATTTCGTCGGTTATTAAAAAAAAAAAAATCGTCTGTATACGGTACTTATAACAAAAAATCTTTTTTTTTTCTATCTGTCTATTTGTTCCGGCTAATCTTCAAAACGGCTGGACCGAGTTCGATAAAATTTTATATGGGGATAAGTACTTTGAACCCTGGGGAAGGACGAAAATTTTGTCTGCTCATTAAATAACGCATAATTAATGAATGTTGTTCTTGTTGAACTGTCAAAATGCAAACCAACCATTACTACAAATGATATACATATAAACTATAGATACGCTATATAACCGTACGCTGTAGTGGCAACATGAATGCAATCGAGTGTCCCTTTTTCCCCACATGCCTCCTTTTGTACGTGCTCGGCCAATGAGCATCCACCACAGAATGACAAGGTAATTAAAGAAATATATTTATCTCTCTCTAACAACAAGGAATTCCGCCGACGACATATAATTTTCTTTCCCTTTCTTCGTGCGTCTAATTATCTATTTGGCTACCGATAGTATCTAAGCTGTTTTCGAGCGCCGTGATGTTCATGCATGAGTTGTCAGTTGCATGACGCGTCTATTTATATTACATCATTGATTGCTACTGATAGTGTGTTACGCAATTACACCGCAATTTTGGTTTTTAAATGGAGGCTATTTGTTATAGTTAGCATTTGCATTGCAGAGCACTTATTATATAAAAGGTGTAACAGAATAAAAGCAAGTCCTGAAAGTAGTTTGTTCATAATTTGACTACTGAATCGATTGCAGTAAATTTTAAAAAACGATTTTTTTTCAAAAATTATGTTTTGCCATACTGACCACCGATTGAGCCAAAGAAAATTAAGTCTTATTTCAAGGTAATAAGACTTCATTTTGAATGCATTAAGTAATGCTAGGATCAACACGACTTTCTTAATAATAATAGCTAGCTTTAAAAAAATTGGAAAAAATAGTAATATAATGTAAATGTATATATATTTTTAGAGTATTGAATTAAAAGCATACTTAATACAATTATTATGCTTTTAACTGTATACTCTAATTGGGGTATATGAGGTCTTGCGTTAATTATGATACATATTGTTTATGCCAAATTATTATTAGCCATATTTATCGGTCCGATGTTCCAGAGCTATTATCTGAACTTAATATCACTTTACGGTGTACCTAGGCACACAATAACTAGATCTGTACGCAGAACAGATATACTTGCTATGCTATGTCCGCATCGTAGAACAAACCTTGGTCGCATTTATCTACTCATGTGGTCGCAGTGATGAACCGATTTATGGGTAATTATAATATAATTCACAATAGCAGCAACATCTACATCTTTGCCGACACCTTTTACCAAATCTGTAAAAACTTATGATCCCCATCTATTCATAATATTTTTTTTTTTTTTTTTTTTATCCTTTATTAATAAGAACTAGGTTCTTAATAATTAATTACAATCTAGCCTATAAGACTAATAAGCAATTTGAATCTAACTTAATTTTTTACGTGATAATTATTTTAAAACTTAGAATAGTGTTGATTGTACTTTACACAAGTCCGTTCCACTTTCTTAGAGTCTGATATGATATTATAAACACTTTGTTCATGTGTTATTATGTGTGTCATTAGCACTATTATTTCTACACTTCTTACACTACACTAACTCAAAAGGTTTTGTCCGTTTTAGTCTTCGCACTGTATTTGTTTGGTCTAACAGCTGAATTGCCTCGATGTTCACATGTCGGTGGAGTCGGTGTTCATGGGCCTCAGCAAATTTTTGGATTATGTTTGTGACGGGTTCCATTTTTAAGTCACGATGGAGGTCGTCATTTCTTATATACCAGGGCGCATTAACAATACTCCTGAGTACCTTATTCTGGAATGTTTGTATAATATTGATGTTGGTCGGCTTAGTACAGCCCCATAATTGGATGCCATATGTCCATATTGGCATAAGGATATGCTTATATAATAAAATTTTGTTATGTATCGATAGGCAGGAATCCCGTCCAATCAACCAATACATGTTTTTAAATCGCATTTCTAGTTCCTGTCTTTTCTTCTTGACGTGCGCTTTCCAGCGCAGTTTCGCGTCAAGCGTTATGCCAAGGTATTTGGCTGTATTTGCGTATGGCACTGGTTGGCCATTTATGAAGATTGGGTGGTAGTCACAATTCCTGTTGGTGAAGTCATAATATTTGATCATGTTTATTGCAGTCGTCTTACGTATAATAATCACACCAAAATGTAACTGAGTACTTCTATTATATCTTAATTGTAATCCAATTTTTTTTTTATAAATTGTATTAATTCAAATATTTCTAATAATAATTGTAATTTTATTCAAATAATTGTTCTAAATTAACTATAATTTTGCATGCCCGTAATGAGGGTATAATATGTCCTGTGCTATAATTTAATTTAACATCTTGTGTACGCACCATATTTCAGGCAAAGGAAATCTGATGTATTTTCATTTATATTGCCTTCCTATGGTAAAGTAGCTCATATAATTATCTTCCATTGTAACAGAAAATAAGTTGGTTTATTTTAAATCACTTTGAAATAATTCTCTTAATTTGTAGGTACGTTTTTTATTTATGTCTAAGCTGTATACTTTTTTAAGTGACAAATTCACCATACCGATAGATATAATATGATTAATATGTAATTTCTTTTATATAATATGTTATTAGTGAACAAGTATATAAATAAATTACAAATGAATAGAAAAGCTGAGCAAAATATTCTTAGCAATACGTTTATTTATATATTAGGTCCTTAATGAAATTAGCGTTTTGTCGTACTGACCACTTTGATCTGAAATATCTCCTCTTTGGTTAAGAATTAAAAATTCAAATTTATAAATTCATTTAGCTGGTACATTTGAGTTTTGAAAACAGTCATTCATTTGTTTTTTCCTCATTATTTTTTCTTTGGCGTCGCTTATTACCGCACAATGGAAATCATGAAATATCGGTATATTTACGAGTACGAGTTCTACCGTGGCACCAGTGCTGCAGAAACAACTCGAAGGATTAATGATGTGTACGGCGCTGGGGTGTCGCAAAAGAAAGCACGGTACGTTTTTGGTTTCAACGTTTTCGTTCTGGAAATTTCGACCTTCACCACCAACCCCGTGGACGGCCGGAGACCAAAGCGGAAAATGAAGAATTAAAGGCTATTGTGGAAGCGGATCCATCACAAAGCACTTCAGAGATAGCTGCAGGCTTCGGGGTAAGTGAGAAAACTGTATTAATCCACTTGAAGCAAATCGGGAAAGTAAAAAAACTTGAACGATGGGTACCTCATGAATTGAGTGAATCGAACTTGCAAACACGCGTCGACTGCTGTGTTACTTTGCTCAACCGACACAATAATGAAGGGATTTTAAATCGAACCATTACTTTTGATGAAAAGTGGATACTGTACGATAATCGGAAGCGCTCGTCGCAATGGCTGAACCCTGGAGAACCAGCCAAATTCTGTCCTAAACGAAAATTGACTCAGAAAAAGTTACTTGTGAGTGTTTGGTGGACTAGCGCCGGTGTCGTTCACTACAGCTTTTTAAAATCTGGCCAAACGATTACGGCAGATATCTATTGTCAGCAACTGCAAACCATGAAGGAAGAACTAGCTGCTAAACAACCGAGATTGGTCAATCGCTCTAGGCCACTGCTGCTTCACGACAACGCAAGACCACACACTGCACAACCACTAAGTTAGATGAGCTACAATTGGAATTTCTGCGACATCCACCGTACTCCCCGGACCTTGCTCCAACAGATTACCATGTTTTCCTTTTTTGACTTGGAATTTGGACAACTTCTTACAAGGAAAAAAAATCAACTCCGATACGGCAGTCCAAACCGCCTTCAAAGAGTTCCTTGATTATCGCCCCCATGGTGTTTTTAGTAAAGGGATCAATGAACTACCTATGAGATGGCAAAAGTGCATAGATAACAACGGTGCATACTTTGATTAATTAAATATATTTTACATTATTATATAAATTGACTTTATATTCCTCCCGTACAAAACGCCAATTTCATAATTATGTAAGGACCTAATATTTAATAAAAAAAACAGAGACCTTGAAATGGGCCAAACTAAATTCTCATTCACTTAGGGATAGGCCATACATTCGTTATTGGGGATGTTCGGCAGGTTTAATGAATATTCATATTCGGGCGATTATTCGGCAAAAATGCCGAACATTCTACCTAATCATATTGTATTAAAAAATAATTTTAAAAAATTAAATCGACTTCAAAAACTTCGGTGGCAAAAAACTAAAACTAAAATACAGATCCCGAGACACCGACTTCCGAAATTAAAGTTATTTCATAATTTTGAGTTAATTTCTTTTTGAAGTCGCTTAAATTTTTTTTTAATTACTAGTATACTTAAGTAAAAACTAATAAGTAAAAACTGGAATATATTTGTTTGTAATAAGTATGTACTTAACAGTTTTGTTGTAAATATTGCACTAGAATTTGACCAAGGTTTTGAGATGTTTCCCTTTGACACTACACCTGTAGCTCGTATCAATAGGCCAGGCCGTCACACTTACACGTATTAGTCCATATCTTAAAAATTACTGAATCAATTTTGATGAAACTTGCATTGCACTGTGCCATAAGTTGAAGTAAATGTAAACCAATAAAAAAAATGGTCACGATCCGATAAATAGTTGCGGAGAAATGCGCGGACAAACATACACACACACATCTATAAAATTTTGTATATTTGTTTGGAAGGCCTAATAGATTGTCATACATGAATTTAGTGCAGTACTAATAATATTACATACATACGTGTCGAATTGATAACCTCCTTTTTTTTAAGTCGGTAAAAAGTTGCCTTTAGAAGTCTCTATCTGCTCAACGAATTTTAATGCAGTTTTTACCATTGTTTAGAATTTTAGATAGATCATTTATTCCGAAAGGTTTATGTAAATAATACATTACCATCTTTAAAGAAATCTCGTTTTGTCAAGTTATAAAAACTGTGCAAAGCAGTGGCGCGTGGCGGGTCGCTAGTAAATAAATTAAATAAAAACTTACTAGATCTGCGGTCATCCCGCGATGACTGTGGCGGGGGCGTAGGCTCCGCCGGCGGCAATTCGGGCTCCGACTCTGCCTGCGAATCCTGCGACAAGAAACACAACACTTACACAACATTATAACTTAAAACTATTCATAAAGACTCTCTTTTATTTTGCGCCATAAATTTCAATTTGCTTTCGATAAATTGAAACAGTCATATTTCAATGTTGTACTATCGGTTTACACCTTGAGTAAAAAATAAGGAAACTGGAGTTTTATTGCCCTTGTGATTTATAAATTTTCTGAAATTCCAGTTGCAGTGTAGTTTAAAAATGTTATAATTTTTCTGTCTTTCCCATTCATATTGCAGTGCAGCACAGGTGGACTGAACAATTTGAATGAGAGAATTTGGTTTCTGATTTTTCTTGGTTACAATTACAAAATAATTATGTTCATGTTTGAAATAGATTTCAGATTCTGTTAACCATGTCATGATGAAGCATTGTGTAGGTTCTGCCAATCTTGGAAGATATATTATGTCTGCAAAACATATTAAGGGAAGAATTCTGTGGTGGGGATATAAAAACAGGGTGTATATGAGTGTTTCTTCAGACTTGTCAACTGTTGGGCCAATTGAGCCATGAAGCCAGCAGTAAAATCGTTGAGAGCACCTATTATTTCTATAGCTTTTCGCATAACTTCTTTGCTTGAAAACAGTTTGCTTCAAACCCGCAGTCAAAACTTTATATGTTTTGAAACTAATAATTTGTAGTATGTATCTGAAAATCAAACCGGTACTGCGGCATTTTTCAATGCTGTGGCTCGTGTTTGTTAGGGTTCTTTTTATCCACACATACATTTCAACTTCATGTAATTTGATGACAAGCTTTTAGCACAAAAATTGTATGGTGAAAATCACATTACTCTTGTGAACTAAAGTTCCGTATTTTAATAATAAGGGGGGAAAATGTGTAAAGGAACCATATTTTAATAATAAGGGGGGAAAATGTGCAGAGGAAAGCTATTATCTTTATTACTAAAATAGATTTATATTGTGATGTCTTCTTACTTCATTGCCATAAAAATAACAAGTTTATACCAAGAACAAGGGGACAGGAAAACTGAGAACCTAAATGATGTTTTAATAATTATAGCAGATATAGAGAGATAAATTCCATAGAAAGCACATGACATAATATACTAAATAAATATGATAATTACATGGATGTTATGAAACATTTCTTAATCGGTATTGTTCAATAAAATCATATACTGCTTGTATTAAATTTAGAAACGGTTCTAAAACAAAAAATAAACATGGATAATATGAGTAAATCATTATGCCAAATAGTTTGGGTTATCTTATAGCTATGTACTCACGTGAGCCTGTAGTTAAAGGGTCGCAGTGTGCATGGACTCGGTCGGTCATCTTGAAGCCTCGGCACGTACTCAAGGGGTATTTGACTTTTGTTTTGTGTCAATTTACAAATGGGTAACATATAAAATAATAAAAGTGTTAATATCATCGTTGAAAACAGCATAATGCAAAGTTGCTTTTTTATTTGACTCTATTTATAAAAAGTGTACTATTGTGATAATTATTTAGTTACTATTATGAGAAATTAAGACTATTTGAATGCTGCGAAGGATTTTGGCTTTACGCCTGAATATAAGTAGATGAAGAATAGAATACTTAGTTAACAATATTTCTACTGTTTAGCTTCATCACATAACCAAGGAGAGTATAACAGTGAAGGACCCCATCAGGTGGACTGTTACCAAGTGAACTGACTTGGGCTCTCACTGTGCTAGTATGTGATGGTGGCATGGTGGTAGACGTACATATGGGACAATTACCTCGCTCATGTCCATGTTGACGTCATCGTAGTTGGTATCGCTGTCTCTGCGGCGGCCTCCAGCGCCACCCGCTGCCACCTATAATATCATTCTATTGTCAAGCAGAGAACGCAGGTTAATATCCATGATTCTCATATAAATTGCATCAAAACATACTAAAAAAAAAACACCCAAATCACAGCAATAAAATAAGTTAACAGTTAGAAAAATATTGTCAAGGACGCCAAAACTTACCGAAGATTGTTGGCTTCCATATCGCTCCGATTCATTCTCATCTTCGCTACCGTAACCAACAAGACAATCCATGGCTATTCCTTGTTAATTCTGGCACTATGTTAAGAATCAATATTCCAAGCCAAATCGCAATAAAAAAAACAAGTAAAAATCTAATTTGGCTTCAGCAGAAGTGAAAATAGCGAGGAAAATAAAATAATTGACAAATGTTTCTCTTCTTTGTCTATGACTTTTGTCACCACAGATACAGATTAGAGTAATATTAAGAAATACGACCATAGTCCATACATTTAAACTGAAATAAATAGAGAAGACAAATCGAAAACAGACAGAAAGAAAATACGTTTATCCGCGTTTTTTTAATATCTTCGAAATACCGCAATAGATTGCTTTAGAAATGTACCTCATTGGCGGGCTGAGGGGGCTGGAGGGCGCCCCGGGCCCCCATAATGTAAGGAATACGTTCTAATCAAATCCCAAATATGGCAAAAATGACTAGAAAATTACATGGCCAAAGCGCCAGGGTAGCCCGCGAAATTCAATTTTTTTTTTACGTTTTTTTGCAATTTGCTGGTCAGTATTAAGTTGTACGTTGATTAAAATATGATTCGCGACGGTAACGAATATGTATTTACAGAATTATAACAAACACAACTCTAAGAATGCCAAGTAATTCTATTGAATGACTATTTTATGAAATCTTGACATTTAGGATTATATTAACATAACAAGTTGTATTACTGATTCTAATGATTATAATTCTGTAAATACATATTTGTGACAATCACGAATCATATTTTAATCAACGTACACCCAGTCATTGAGCTGCAAATTGAAAAAAATCGTAAGAACATTTGAATTTCGCGGGCTACTTTAGCGCTTCACCCTAAGGGGGCTATTCATGTATTACGTAAGACGATTTAGGGGGGAGGGGGTAGACCATGTCTTATTCTTTCTTACAAGTGGGTGGGAGGGGTTCTTGAAGATCACAAAAATGCGCAAAGCTAAGATTATACTTTGAAAAAGTGCTATATGTTTTTGCAATCAGATCTGGAAAACACTCATCTACCACAAAACCCACTATTCTGTCTTCAATCGCATTTTACAACTCCCAGAGTTCGCAGTTGTAAACTGCTTATTTATGTCCAAATTGAATGATAAATGAATTAATTTTTATTTTATTTTATTAAAATAATGTGTGTAAGCAATCTAGCAAAACATGTTTTAGGCATCTGTGTCATTAGACATAAAATGCATAAAAATCAGGTTAAAAAGAATTGGTATATAATTAAGTAATATCTTAGTAGGTAATTTAAGACTTCGTATATGACAACAAAGGCTTAAATGTTTCTAAATTAATTGTCTGTACTATCTAAGCATTAAAGCTTTGCACCCATCTTCCAATCATATCACCCTGTATTTTCAGTCGACGGTAGTCCTGACGAAAATCTTAGGTATCCAAATGTTATTACTAGTGCTTAACTTAGTTTTTGTAGCAACAAATGCACTGGTATAAGTGCATTCAACAGAGTTGAATGACGTATGGCACCTTTATCTTCCATTATCTGGTCTGGTGGGTAGCATGATACTTTCGGCAACCATTTCGATGCAAACGGAAAAACTACCAATTCTTGTTTAGAGTTGAAAAACTGTCAGAGATTTGGAGTTCGATTATTATAGACAATGAATCAGTAGGTAGTCAGAATATTTTTGCCTCCAGACAATGAAGAGTATGAAGACGTTGGAGAAATTACAAATGTAGTAGGTAATGTGTATGATCAACATTGATTGATATGTGAAAGTCTCAATATTAATGCCCTGATGTTAAATGGGTGCACGTCGACAGTGTCGACACCGCACAATCCTGAATAACGAACTAGAAGCGGCAAATATAATCAGAGGTGTTCCAATGGCAGATCCACTATCTGAGTGGTTTTTGAGCCCCTGGACTGATCAAAATCTTATATAAATATGAACGATAAAGAGAAACTTTAAAATAAAACCAAGTTTATTATTACCAAAAAATACAAATGATTATTATGTACAGACGCGAGACGCCAGCACATCAAGCTACTACAATCTGTCAAATTTCTTTAATAGATTTTCAACTTTATAGCTAACGCATAAGCCACCAGCGCATCACCTGCTCAGCGCCTAAATGAAAAACGGATCCCTTGATAAGATCACGTACGAATTCCAATAAAACATTGTTTTTGCACCTTTGCGTTAAAATATGAATGTTTAATAACTACAGGAGAATTCTAAAAAAAACAATGAATTTGATCGTAGTATATTGTTTAATTTGTTATCACATTTTATCTACAACCTACTGTGGTTCTTGCATAAATAATTTATGTACATTATATACAATACATTATGACAAAATATAGCTGAATATTTGATTGGTACAATGACCACAAAAATAAATTTTCCTAAGCTAAGTATTTTCTAATAAATTACGAGTAGTTATCAGATTTAAGACAAAACAGCACTACAATTGCGTAACACACTATCATCTCAATCTTGAAAAATCCTTCAAAATCTTAATTTTGAAGGATATTGCTTTGCCATTGCTTCTTATGTTCGAAAAATATGTCTGCTCAACAACGTAAATAACGCAATGAATGTCGTTAAACGATCGAAATGAAAGCCGTGCCTGATGTGTTACGCAATTACCCCACTGCATCAATAGTTATAATATCTCTAGACCTTCGGTTGAGTTTCCATGTCTGATGCCTTCTGTTTTAGTGCAGTTTTGTCTAAATCATAATCGTCGGTGCCTTTAGCTATTAGAAATAGAAACAGGCCTCCTAACCCCATTATAAAATAGATGAAAGCTTCTTGCCTATTTGAGTGTTCTACATCTCTTTGCTTCTCACGTTTTTTCCTCAGAAATTCTTTTTCATATTTAGCCTTTTCAAATAAATCTCCATAGTGGCTCTTAGACCTGAAACATGAAATATCTGATATACTTAATGATCATCATTAGCAGAGTTAACATTTTCTGAGAGGATTAAGATGCAATTACGCTTTTCTTTAAGTAGGTAGAAGAGCGGTTGCAATTATCAATGCCGCGTCCGCGCCATTACAGCACTGACAGCTGTCATGAAAATGATAGTAGCGGCAATGATTTAAATCAGTAGATTCGCCATACAGGGTTGTAATTAATATTGTCATGTTTCTGGTTCGTTTTGACACCTCTGACACAATGACGCAGTGACTTGATACTTCATCTTTTCAGTATACACTGTCGCATGACTAAGTATGGTGAGGCCAATCTAGCAATTTAAATCTATGGGCAGTAGGGTTTAACTATAGTGGCAAAAACGTTTTCGCGGAAAACGGTGGCTGGTCTAATTTTAGCCCAAATAATCAGTCTTTCCATCCAATGTGGTAATGCTATGCCAGCCTTATGGGCATTTATTCCATTGACAGCGATGCAGACAAATTTTTTGATGCCCAATGAGCTCAACCCTTTTCCTTTTTATTAAATACTCGTATATGTATATAGTTTAGTGTCAGCTTGAATATTATAAATAAGGTCACAAATCATATTTTAATCAACATACAACCTGACACTGACCTGAAAATTGCAAAAAAATAATATATATTGTATTTTGCAGGCTACCTTAGTTCTTCTTACCCATTAAGTGATAAAATTATTGTTGCATGAGTATGCAATTTCAGGTTTTGGGTGCAAAACATACCATGTGTCAAAGTCATAAATAGGTTGTCTGCCATCCATGGTTGGCACGGCCTTGCGGTGCGTGCGGGACTTATAGAACTTCAGCGTAGGGTCTGTTGGCTCAGGTTCTGGCTGGTATTTTACTCTTGACTTACTAACCCCTCCTCCTAGTAACCCTGGAATAGACAAGGACGAATGCTGTATTAATGCAGTCTATATTTCTCCTCTACTTATGTAATGAGTTTCTTGGCAATGGCAATCATTTAATATATTTTTCTCAGGAAGAATCTAGTACAGAAATATTTATTCAAGGGCAACTATTCATATTCACTACATTGAAGCTGGCTGACTATAATTACCAATTATTGTGACTGAAAAATATAATTATGTTTTATTTTCCATGTTTGGAATAATGTGTTAACCAATTAAGTTCCTAGTGAAACAAACAAACCTTTATCATACATCTTTTTTAATTGTATATTTCCTAAAACCTCATATGCTTCGGAGATGGCTCTAAACTTTTTTGCTGCTGCTTCATCCTGAAAAAGCAGTTTTTCAATGTTACATGGAATTTGTGTTAATTAAATAAAATTAATTTAATACTAGTAGCATGTAACTACTTCCATGCCATTCTTTGTGAGGACTAAGAGCTTACGTTATTAGATTTATCGGGGTGGTAAATCTTTGACAATTTGTAATAGGCAGATTTGATATCGCCCTGTGTCGCTTTAGGAGTGATTCCAAGTACGTCATAGTGGTTGGAACCGTATCGAGGCGAAGACGTGCTCAGCGTCCGAACTACGCCAGTTACGCCACACACCAGTCTCGATGAGGTATAGAAGAGCATCTAAATCTAAAAAATACATCGATTAAATTGAAGTTCAAGTCTACCGCCAAGCACAGTAAAAGGAAAAAAGTGTAATTTACTTACTGGCTCAATTAAAATTTAATAAATCAATGGAATGCACTAAAAGGCATTAAATTATATAAAAATGGGGAAATAATATTGTAAATTGAAATACAGAACTGATTTTGACAATTTTGACATTAAAAACTGAAAAGTGAAAATCTTTCGCCATAGAGTAAAGTAAATTATGACCTAAAAAAAGTACTCTTCACACTTCTGCACAATGACGTATAATTGTATATAGGCCCAGGCTTAGATATTTTACTTGAAGATTACCTGCCGTGGTGGGCCGGGCCGGGCCAGCCGCTTGCGCGCTGCGCGCATCTCTAAGCGCATGAGGATACTTAGTCTAAGATAATAATAGACATATTAAAAAGTACTCTGTGGTCATTGGGGTCAACGATTAAATGTCACTTGTTACAAAAAAATTTAGAACATAAAAAATAACTAGCTAATAACTAGTAAAAAATAAATTAATATACTATTTACTAAAACGTTAGCTTATTTTAAAATATTCTAAACTCTTAGCGTTTGTTTTCCCTGAGATAATAGAAAATAAAAACGATTGCTGATTGCTGTATGGTATGTCAAGTTTTAGTCAACTGGCAATACAAAGTATGCGTTCCAAAACATCCAAACATACTTTAGAAAAAACTAATAAATAATAAATCCAGTTGCAAGGCCGAAAATATCTAATCTACAATTCTACAGAGTATTTCCAGTTTTTCATACAGTTACTACAGTATTGCGCATAGAAAATAAAAAAAAACATAGTAGAAAATTAATTTCTGAGCTCGAATTTTTGTCATCGAACTGAGTCAACTAGAAGATATTTTATAAAAATTTAGTTTTTGAATGCACGCATCTGACGTCAAATAAATTAGTCACTGACCGAGTAAAATATACGCCAAAATCATATTATTTCCGTTAAGAACCGTTGTTTCCTGTGGTGTTTAGTCTAAAAATACAGGTAAGTTTAATTTTAAAGTAAAGCAGTTCCTATTATTACCTATTTCCAAGCAGATGTTATGTGGAAAATGCATGTCCATTTATGGAAGTCCTTGCCTCCTTGGTGTTGACACCGTGTGCCCTAGATAAACTTCGTTACTAATACTGGAAGGCGGTTTTGGCAATGAGTCACTTTCTCGTTAGCGCAAGAAACTGACGAATTGACGATAAGCTGAGTGACACCAAAACTTCATTAAATTTTATTTTTAAACTATTATTTCTTGTGTGCTCGAAAAGTTGTCGTAGTCGAGTGTTCGCTACCTGACTTATCAGCGTTTACTACGTTACAAAAGGAACTTTGTTCTCGTATCTAAATAGGTACATAATTATTGGGTTCTTTAACAATTTCTTTGTTGCGCATTTATTTTTGTCCCTATAAGGTCGAAAAACTGTGAGTCATGCCTAATCTCTTAAAAGGTTAACCATCTGTTTCCATATTCTCTGTATTATTAATATTTATATTTTTAGATATCAAAATGTCCTCCCGCAAGACAGCTGGTCGCCGTGGCACCAACAAGAAGCGTGCCCAGCGTGCCACTTCCAATGTCTTTGCTATGTTCGACCAGGCCCAGATTGCTGAGTTTAAGGAGGCCTTCAACATGATAGATCAGAACAGAGATGGTTTTGTGGACAAAGATGATCTCCATGACATGTTAGCTTCCCTTGGTAAGTACATTTTTATTTATTTTTCAAAATGATTGTGGATCTGCACAAAAAGAAGCACTAATCACATAGGGGTTTATTTATAAATGATGGTTAAAGTAAAAAATGTATGGTTAAATTAAGTTGCTAATCCCTATTTTAAGCAATGTTTATGAATAAAGGGGTAAATGGCCAAACAGATACTTTCCCTTTAAAAATATACTAATAAATGTTTGCCTCAACAATTTGAAATTATCTTGTTTTATGTACAAACATGTCAAGTTTACTATGAATATTTTATTTAGAACTAAAAATGATAATCACAATTTCTCAGTTTTATGACTTTCATGAAATCAACAAAGGTGTGTTCTTGAATGACAAATCCTTATTTGACCTGGTCCCATATTATGACGATTTAATGCCATAATGATTCCAGTGTAAGAGAGAGACGGAGCCATACATGACCGATAGCATCATCCCTTTTTCGCACAGGAATCATGATAGCATTAATACTTTGTAATACAGCCCCTGACTGTTGTAAAACACAAGAGGGGTTATGTTTTTAAACACCATGATTACTTTTATTGCTTTAGGTAAGAACCCAACGGAGGACTACTTGGAGGGTATGATGAATGAAGCTCCCGGTCCTATCAACTTCACGATGTTCCTCACCCTCTTCGGCGAGCGTCTGCAAGGAACGGACCCCGAGGATGTCATCAAGAATGCATTTGGGTGAGTACACCAAGTACTATTAACAGTTTGGCAGTAAATTAAAATTGATTTATTCATTATTTATGTCCGTCTGTGACCAGGCTGTATATCATGGACCGTGATAGTTAGACAGTTGAAATTTTCACAGATGATGTATTTCTGTTGCCGCTGTAACAAAAAATACTAAAAAAGAGAATAAAATAAATATTTAAGGGGGCTCCCATACAACAAACGTGATTTTTTTTGCTTGTTTTAGATCAATATTGATAAAGGCAACAGGTAGACGCTTGAAATATTCACAGAATATTTAGTTACCTATAGATCCACTTTAAAAATAAAGAATAAAACAAATATTTAAGTGGGGCTCCCATACAATCATACAACAGACTTGATTTTTTTGCTGTTTTTATAGACAATGGTACGGAGCCCTTCGTGCGCGAGTCCGACTCGCACTTGGCCGGTTTTTTTGCGCGGCTCCTAAGGGACCTGGCGAGATGTTAAATAGCCTACTTATAGCCTTCCTCAAGAATTGGGCTATCATATAATACAAAAATATTTTTTTTAATCCAACTAGTAGCCCTGGAGGTTAGTGCGTTCAAACAAACTCTTCAGCTTTATTATTAGTATCTTAGAGATTATATTAATAATAGTTGGTACTGTTGATAGCCACAATATCAAATTAGGTCTGATGTAAAGATAATAGTAGTAAGAGGAAAATAAATAAATATTGCAATATTGCATGTGGGATAGTCCTTTAATAATAAAAAAACCGGCCAAGTACGTGTCGGACCACGCACAATGAAGGGTTCCGTAGTTGGAACGAATTTATCCCAAGAACAAACTTAACATTGTAGTTGAAAAACATGTTCTCCCATACATTCCAACTGAAAATGTAAGTTTGTACGCACAATATTGAGAGATTTACCATGTTGTTTCAAGATCATAGACTTCTTATTAATTTTCCTGTAATCTATAGGTATACAACTATTTTCTGTATTTTTTTCAAAATTTTAGGCTCAGTAGTTTCGGAGATAAGGGGTGGAATGGTAAATTTCCGTCTATTGTCTTAAATAACTTTAATACAATTTACTTTTATGAAAAAAATATATTTGAGATCCTCACGGTAAGTGATATGTCACACGGTACAGATTGTGAAACTTTTTTTTTAATTGTCTATATACCCCTCAAAAATGACTCCCATTTTCAAAACTCATTTACGTTACACGTCTGTGTTTGGGTCACAGAGATTCATATGTGTACCAAATTTCAACTTAATCGGTCCATAAGATTCGGAGCAAATTGGCTGTGACAGTCGGACAGACAGACAGACAGACCCACGAGTGATCCTATAAGGGTTCCGTTTTTTCCTTTTGAGGTACGGAACCCTAAAAAGCAATCCAGGTCATCAGCCATCTCCTGAAATATTGTGTTTATAAAATAGAATACTTTTACCGTAATTAGTTCTATGAACACGTAATTTATAATGACATGGGATGTATCGCCACAAAACACTTCAAGCCATAATCTATTATAATTTATTTTTGTCCTTGTTGTTGAGTAGATAACAATGGTGTAACTACACTAGTGTCACACTGAAGTATTTATTTATTCAACACACGGTAACACACCCTGTTTCAACAAATCTTGTTGACGACTGTTAATGACTGCTTCAAGTTTAACAGAGAGTAGTATGTGCATGGAATTATTATCATAATCAGTTCTGCCTATACCAGTCCACTTTTCGACTTAGGCCTCTCCAGTCGCTTGGCCATATGGCCTTTTCTGCCAGCTATTTGTGCCCTACAAATACATCGGACACCGTCAGAACCGCCAGCACAATCTGTTGCGCAACTTTCATCTAAAACTGTAGCCAGGGCCGAATTCCCACTCTCATCATCATCATCAGCCTATAGCAGTCCACTGTTGGACGTAGGCCTCTCCTGTTGCACGCCATTCAACTAGATTTTCGGCAACTCTCATGTCTCCCCAGTCAGTCGTACTCTAAAGCTGCTAAATATTTAAAAGATTCTGACTACCAACCCTTAATGTGATATGTTTTCGGATGAATGGAATAAAATAATGCGTATATGTTTGGTGTTCTGTAAAAGAAAGTATGCAAGGGATTCCACTGTGCCATGTTAGTTTTAAATTAAACTATATTTAACATAATTATAGTTAACGTACGGTACCTAATAATTGTCTCTATGTTAATGAATGTAATTGGTGTTGTACCGTTTTATATGTATTATTACTTAACTATAAATAAATAAATAATCGCACGACATTGTTCTCGATCCTCTGCTGCTTTCATCCAGCCATCAAAATGATGAAATCCTATAACATAAGGGGTGATCTTACGACTGCGTCAGTGAGCGGAGTTCTCGCAGCAGAATTTTGGAAAATTTTTAAATTGCCATCGATACGCTAAGAAGAAGAAGAGGTGCTACTAGCTATAACCACAGCTATAACACACAAATGTTAGGGCGGCATGATCGAATCTTTTACATAATAAAAATGGAAAGCTGATCGTTGGTAAGCGCATTTTAAAATGTTCGTAATAGTCTGAATCAGGGAAAAGATAAATTGGAAAAGTTACCGGGAAAATTGTGGGAAATTTGGAAGAATTATTGAAATTTGGACATCATCTGACGGGTCAGCTAGTATTATTATGTATACAGGGTGACAGGGACATCGACACGCACACTGTTATCATGGATTAAATACATGATTCTGAAACCCCGCGAGTTGAAATTTAAAGAAAAATATTCGTGGGTGAAAAATAAAATTGTTGTTCCATACATTTTGACCGCGTAGATATTGCAGTTTTCTATGAAACAACTGATTTTATTTTTGACAAACGACGAAGAAGTTCTACGCTAGAATCAGGGGCTTAATAATAGTTACAAGTTACAGTTTGTGCGACGATATTTCTGGCCGACCCAAACCTGTGTAGCACGCCTTATATTATTTATTTATATATACTTTATTGAACACCAGAAAATACATTATAAAAGATAAATATAACACTACAAAACATATCATATTTCATAATCCTGTCACCAAAATCATCTCTTTCGCTTCACTGCTATATTTCAAATCAGCATTTGTTGTGGTATCAAATGCAGAGTTGGTGCCAAGCTTTTTATTGCACTTCCTCTTAGTCTCACATCGGCACGTATAACGAACGTTAACGCACGTTTAGAAAAAGGTCAAGTCCACATTTCACACAGTTCGCGCATCGACTCTTGCTGACGCAATTTACGTGTAAACATGGAATTTCACTTTTATTCAATAACCAACTATCGTCCCATTCCTGCTTCGCACGTTTGTTACGACTTGGCAATACATTGAGATTTCTTTATTTTATTCATTTAAACACATAAACCTTCAGGAATAAATTCTCTAATTATGATGAAAACCGCATCAAAATCTGTTGCGTGGTTAAGAAGAACAACGTGGTCACACAGACACAAAAATCAACTTATTTTAAGATTAATAAAGGTCTATTGTTCAGATTAGGATTTTGTAATCTCATCATCATCATCATTCGGTAGAAATACGTCCACTGCTGGACTGGTCGTATGCTTCTCGAGTTCTCGCATCCAACGGATTCCCCCCGACCTAATGGCGGATTCGCAAGTTACTAATCTGTATTTAAATTCAGAATCACAGATGATTATAAATTTTTGGGAACATGAACTCAATGTTATGACAAAGTTAAAATTTCATTGCTAACGAATTATTTAGTATTGTTTATTACAAACGGTCAATCAAAAATCAACCTAGACTACATAGCACTGAAGTAGATAGTTGATTAAGGCCCGCTTGTACCCATGTGCACTAAATGCGTTTACCGCTACGAATAAGTAGGTATTAAGGGTTACCGCTAAACTTAAACAGTCATTTTGTCTCGTGTAATTTTTAAAAGATTGACGGAAAAAGAATGATGTTTGACATTCGTTTGGCACTACACTAAACTGACTGCCTCGTAGGTAGGTTCGCCCCCCATTACATGGGACTTCAACATAACTCGCGAAATGTGGGTGTACTAAGGTACACCTCTGCCCAACCCTTCGGGTAAACAAGGCGTGACGTAGTGTTTAGATATTGTAAATTATCTATGATTGATTATACAAAACTCATTTACAAACTTGTACCACCAGATGTTTCGATGAAGAGAACCAGGGTGTGATCAATGAAGAGCGCCTGCGTGAGCTTCTGACCACCATGGGCGACCGGTTCACAGACGATGACGTCGATGAGATGTTACGCGAAGCACCCATCCGAGGCGGGCTTTTCGACTATGTCGAGTTCACACGCATTCTCAAACATGGCGCCAAGGATAAGGATGAGCAGTAAGAATTTAAAAATAAGGTGGGTGGCAACATTAGAGAGTGATTGGTAATAATTTAGCAAGTGTAGCAACTATTGGATTAACGAAATCATATATCCTATTTAGTTGGTCTCTTAAATTGGCCTCCAGTTTCAAATGTAGCGAAGTATTGATATTTTTTTGTAGGAAGTGTAGTGAATATTAGATATTTAAACTTTAAAAGGAAAGTATTAGGATTACTTAACTGATCAGGTACTAAGATCTTTAGAGCGAACTATGCCTTTAGCTAAGAACAGTAGCACTTCATACGAAAATAAACCTTAGTTGTACAAATTTAATGTTCATATTCGTATGCAACGCTTGATAACGGTCGCCTACACCATTAAGAATTAAATTATTCAAGCAATAATGTAGATTAGAGATTTAAAATTGTATTGCCTGGATGACAATACTAAATAACAGACTACACTTTCCTATGTACTTAAATTTTTAGAAACCCCAATTTAAGGACTATGTTATTCATAGATTTTCTCTAATCAGTCAGAGGTTTATGAAGAAGGTTCTTATGATTTTGTGATTGGTAAAACTTGACAAGATAATATTTCTCTCTGACTGAAGTACGATACCCGCCTTACACGCCGCCATTTTAATAATTATATAATATTGCCAAAATAAAAAATTGGTAAGATAAAATCATTAGACTTATAAGTTAGATTCATAATTATGGATTTCAGAATAATCTCTTAAAGTTACTGAGGTGCTAAATATACCCTAGTTCTTACGAATTTTGCATTTCCAATCTCGCATTTTATAACGAAAATTATAATTCCATATTATTGGACCATCATAAGTTTAAGCTTGGCCTGTGTTTTTTTTTCTGATATTATATGCATTTATACAGAATTTAGTTTTAATTAACATTGTTAGTATTTCTGGCAACACTCTTATTTTTCATCTTTAGAAAGAAATGCATTCTGATGTGAAAACATTGTATTTATAGATTGATTCATAAAAGTGAATTAGGTATTAAATACAGATGGCTCTTGAGTGCAATATTATTATATTGGCATTGTGTTAAATAAAATAGAACAAAGAATAACGGTAGATATCTTTCGCTAAATTAAAAGGATAATACTTTGTAAATGTTTCCTGTGTTGTAGACCAGTCCTTATTAGAATCAGTGTTGCCATTTGATTCAATCCTTTAATTGGCGAAATAGTAGTATATCATTCTTTGAATTAGATACTAACAGTTCTTTTAAAAAAAAATGAAGTTTTTTTTAGTTTAAATGACTAAGCTATTTGTTTTTAAATTATGAATTGTTTAGTCTTAGGTTTCAATAAAATTATTATAATAATTATTATATTTATAGTGTTAATGTAATGTGTGTATAAGTTGTGTAATCATGTATTTATGTATTTGTTTTCATTTATTTACATAATAAATTTTATTGTCTCTCATTTTATAGTTTTCTTTCCGTCCTATTCTTCTATTTTTTAACCGACTTCCAAAAAGGAGGAGGTTATATGTTCGACTTTATGTATGTTATTTTTTTTTTTTGTATGTTCACCGATTTCTCCGTCATTTGTGGCTCGATTTCGAAAATTATTTTTTTTGTTTGAAAGGGTATACTCCCAAGGTGGTCCCATTGTCAGCAAGTTGGAATCTGATGAGAGGATCCCATGGAAATCGAGGGAAACCCTCAACTTTTTTTGGCAAACCTATAGCGATTTGGATATTTTTTAGAGTAACTTGAAGGGTATACTCCCAAGGTGGTCCCATTGTCAGCAAGTTGGAATCTGATGAGAGGATCCCATGGAAATCGAGGGAAACCCTCAAGTTTTATTGGCAATCCTATAGCGATTTGGATATTTTTTAGAGTAACTTGAGCATTTGCTCTCGGAAATCATCATTTGGTAAAGTGGAGCTGATGATGAAGACTACAGACGGCCATCGGAACTAATCAATGATAAATATTTCACGGGTTGCGATTCGATTACTTTAATATGGTTGCTAAGCAATTTATGCTCGTCACAATGCGTGTGGTGGTGGAGTGGTGTTCTTCAGTTTCTTACCAGGAAAACTCCTCAAAAATTAACGTCCCAGCATCGGGAAAAGCAATATTTTGTAAAAGGTGATGAGCAGTTTACGTTAGGCTATTGTAACTTAGATAAATTACAAACTCTCTCACTAAAAAGTGAAAAATAAAAACATTTTTACAAAAAAAAAACAAACGACTTCCAAAAAAAACTACAAAGTGATAAATAACTTATTTCGGAAGTCGGTGTCAATAAACGAAAATGCAGAACCAACGACACCGACTTCCGAAATAAAAGTTATTTATCACTCTGTAGTTTTTTTTGGAAGTCGGTTGTTTTTTTTTGTAAAAAAGTTTTTATTAAATCCTAAATCTATAAGATAGGCAATGACAATTTTTTTTTTGGGAATATTCCCTTTGGTAAATTATTATATATTCAAATATTCATGACGGCGGGTCTCTACTACAGTATTTTTAGCTCATGAAGCGACGCGCGCTTTACTTACGATAATCAAGAGTACAAACGCGCTGTGAATGTGTGCGTGAAGACGAGTAGCGTCAGCACATAACACACACATGGCGAAGTCGAAAGTATGTGTGCGACACGACACACTTTAGCCTTTGCTATTGTCTCGGCCGGTACCGAGAGCTCCTGCGCTTACACACATTCACAACGTGTTTGTACACTCGGTAAATACAAGTAATGCGCGCGTCGCTTCGTGAGATAAAAAATACTATAGTTAATAAATAGGTAGCACCTTACCGAGTACTACTTGGCACTAAGGTTGGCCGGTTATTCCGTTTATCCACCCTAAGGGGGGTGAATACACGGATACGCATGTCCGAGAATCCACCTTTGGTGTGAATCGAATAACCCAGGTTGGCAACCCCTGAATGTCCAAAATGGGGCGGAGCGCTGCCAAAAAAAAATAAAAACAGTAATATAAATTCATGAATATTCAACATTTTATTCAAAAAGTTCGAAGTAACAATAATGTACAAAGCTTTATGTAACGAGATAAACTTAGGTATAGATAAACTCAGGTATTTTAATGTTAGGTATTAATTTGAGATAAAGTTGCTCAGCAGATAAAGTTGGGTAAATCGTTATGTTTTGGTTCATTGCCATCTTTCTTTGATGTGGTGTGCGCATCTTTCGGCGACCGCCATGATGGCGCCTTGAGGGTTTCCGGTCGGTTGTGAAGGCATTGAGCCCGCGTCACATACTCGTATATCTGAAAGTTCAAACGATGATTGATAAGGTTTATGCTTGATTGACAACGCTGGAATTTTGGAAGATGTGTGTTGAGCAGAGGGCTCATCATATCATCTGCCTAGCCTTTTCCCAACTATGTTGGGCTCGGCTTCCAGTCTAACCAGACGCAGCTTTACATGGAGCGTCTGTCTATCTGACCTCCACAACCCAGTCACTGGGTAATACGATAACCCTTGCTAAGACTGTTGTCAGACTTTCGAGCTTCTGATTCTGACGACCCGTAACGACTGTCATAGATCCACAAATTTCAGCCGGTACCAACGGCTTAAGGTGCTATACGAGACACGAAGTGGTGTTGGATATGGTCACCCATCCACGGAACAATCGCGGCATGATCGATCGACCCGTGAGGCTGTTATTACTTAGCCATAAGCCCTATTAATGGAGGTGAAATAACTTATTAATACCGAACCTGAAATTGAAGACAGGAACATGATTTTTGGAAGATATATGTGTTGAACAGTGGGTTTGGAGGTGAAACAACTTTTTCAAAGTCCACCCCTGAGATTCCACAGGGTATTGAAGATAATGAATACGTAAAAAAATGTTTTGTGAATAGGGCACCAAATCATACCGGCAAAATATTTTTTTGTTGGACAAGCACATATATGTTCTAAATATTACGCTTAGCGTTCCTTCTGACTACGTTATTGGCTCCTAAGAGTCGTAGCGTAATGTTAAATAGCCTGTACTGTACTGTACTGTAGTTCCAGAGATTAGCGCGTTCAAACAAACAATCTCTTCAGATTTATTAGTAGAAGATAACATTTGGCGCGCTAAGCCAAGAAGTCAAATCCTGCTAAGTATGCTAAACCAAGCAAGCCTTAGCATGAAATTAGTACCTATATACTTACCCGTAAGGTTGTACACCCTGAGCTGTGGGTCGATGACCTTGCCGATAGCACAGGTAGCGAGCTGGTGGTTCTGCGGGTCCGTGTGCACTCGAATCATGCACTCCATCCAGTTGTCAGACCAGGCTTCGGCTCTCTTATCGCAAACCTCCGTGTATTCAGGGTCTAACTCTACTTTATATTTATTTTGTAGAATCTGTTTGATAGAAACATAATATTGAGTAATTTGAGTACATAATCTTCTTTTATTCATTGCCCTAGCCAAAGAGATTATACAAATGGCTCTAAAGCATTGGTTTCTTAAGACGACGCCGATCAAACGCCGACCGCGCAGTGGCGACCTCATCGTTTGTTTGGTTGTTTATTTTATTCGCTTTAAGAAAGTGGTCCCGTCATATTATAACGGCCGTCATGAAAATCTGTCATTTACATCAGTTTTAAACCGCTGCCCAGGTTTTTAAATCGCTAGATTTGCTCTCACCGTACTTAGTCACGTGAAAAAGTGTCCATATTGAGAAGAGTGAGCCACACATTATTAAATAGCGTTTCCATGCCAGTCAAGTCACTGTGTCAAAACGAAACAGAAACGCGACTATCTTTTGACGCGGTAGGGCAAATCTAACGATTTAAATCTTTGTCGCTGTCATCATTGATGTTCTCGACAGTCACTATACGGCAGTTAAGTGCGGCCATCGCTCTTCTATAGAATTTTCAAACTCAATAAATAACAAAGCTAGTGTAACACACAGTTTCTAAAAAGAAAATAAAAAAACAAAAGTTAGCTAACCAATTATTAAACGCATGTCAACTGCTGTACCTAGGTGGTTGACTGAATTTATCAGCAGCCAATCAGAAGGCCAATTCTCGTAATTTAAAACGTTCAAAATCTAGTCGCAGTCTCATCTCAGCGACAAACAAATGTCAAAAACTTGTCAAAATGTAGGGGCATTAGAGGCATTTTTTGACAGATTGAGACTGAGATCAGACTGTGAACGTTCTTAAAATTACGAGAATTGACAACCTCTGATCACTTGACAAGAGTTTATTTTTGACACGTCGTCGTTGAATTCCACGATCGTCGTTCAAAGAAGAATTAGTAGGAGGAACCTACCGTACCTACTTATTAAAATATCGCCGTATTTTCCGACTACAGGATAGAGGCCTTCCAATTCTTTCTACGTCTCTCTATCTAGAGGGTGGCGCTATGCATACAAAGTTCCTTCTCGATAGAAATATACGGAAAATAATTCTCGTAATACTAGCTGATACAGCCTAGGGTGGCAGGGATATTGACGCGCAAACTGTAACCATGAATTTTAATTTTTCGTCGGTTATCCAAAAAATAATCAGCTGTTCCAAAACCTACATACGTAGTTTACCTACGCGTTCAAAATGCATGGAACAGCATTTTTTTTAAAATAACTGACATAAAAGTTCAACACTGGAATCTTGTACTGAATCCATCATGGTAACCGGTTGCGCGTCGATGTCTGCCACCCGGTATATCTGCTATGGACCAGTTTTTATCAAAGAAGAATAAACCAAGAAATCAAAAAGATAATGATGTCCCTTACCTCACTATCAAATATCTGGTGCAAGATTTGGAGGCCTTCCTTGATGATCTCCATGTCGTCAGGGTGTGCGAAGAAGTTGGGGTAGTAGAGCGCCTGCTCGAAGGGGTCGGTGGAGTTGATGGTCATCCAGCCCGTGCTGCGCGGTAGGAGGGCCACTGCGTTTGCTCTGGAAATGAGAATTATATTGAGTTACCTACTAGCGGCCCGCTCCCGCTTCGCACGGGAGCGATTTTTTTCGAGCAATTTTTTTTTTCTTTTGTCCTGACCTGAAACCTTGTCCTGACAATACCGAACACAACAAAAAAAGAATTAGCGAAATTGGTGCAGCTGCTCTCGAGATTTGCGCTTAGCAACACATTTAGCGATTCATTTTTATATTATAGAAGATGTTGTGATATTGAGCAGTTTAAAGTGTCTCCAAATGTTTCAAGTAGTTACGCGGTCAATTCTAAGTTTCCAACATAGTTTTTCTTGCTGACAAATGCCGTTGAGAGCTTTTGGTTGACTTTGTTAACGAGACATTTAATTTCATGAATGAAAACTATAATTTGCACTGACCTCTATTAAACAATGTATAATACAGGTCAGTAATAATTTGCTTTATAAACAAGCTACTTACGAAACGTTGTAGCCGGAGCTAGGGCAGTCTCCAGCTGGCTCACCCATGACACCAGTTTTGGAGCATTCAGCATAGAGACCGTTGAAGAAGAACTGAAGGTCTGGCTGCTTGAGACTCTTATCGGCGTAGCTGGAGTACTGGAGGCCCGTAAGCTGTGGATGGGGGAAGCATTGTGTTATTATATTAGTCTATAAAGAAAGGGAGATAAGTTCCAGCAGCACCAGTGTCTTGACAAACTTTATTTGCGTGATCTGGGAATCTATGACGTCTGTGAACTTAATTACGTGTTACCATCAAAGGGTTTTCAACGTCTTTTTTTTAAACTGCGTCTCGCAGATACCTTGGTTATTGACTGCTGATTAACCGTACTTTTGGTGCCATAATAAATTAAGGCGTCCTGTCAGGCCAAACATGTAATTGAAGCGACTACACGCTAGGGGCACCCTCTACGTATGGGCCTCGGCTTAGGGCGTCGCTGGTTCGAAGACAGCAAGGGACAGCTGGATAAGATTGAATTGTTCATTTTGTGTTACCTTAAATTTATAGCATATTCAGCCTACAATGTTCCCACTGCTGGGACACAGGCCTCCTCTCGGAGAGAGGAAGTGGGCCATAATCTACAACGCGAGCCCAGAGCGGGTTGATAGATGTCACGTCTTCGAATTTTTTGGTTCTAGGACATGGCCAATTTCCTCACGATGTTTTCCTTCACCGTTTTGACCGCAGTGGTGATTTAATAATTTACACAAAGTAAAGTGTCTGCCTGGGTTCGAACCTACGATCTACAACTCGTAGTCGCGGCCGTAACCATACTTGGCCACCCTTGCTTCTGTGCGCTAAAAGTAAGACATGACAAAGATGTTACCTGAGTAAGTCCAGTAGAACTCATAGGTCCGTTATTCGTCAGCAGGAATTCAACCAAGGCATTCCAGTTTAAGGCTGCGGTGTTATTCACTGCGGTCAGCATGAAGTACAATGTGGCTCCGCAGTGGTTCTTCAGGCTCTTGCCGACGGGAAGGTCAGCTAGCACAGGGATCCCTAATGGCTCCAGGACCTCTTTCGGTCCTACTCCGGAGTGCATCAGGATTTTGGGGCTGGTTAAGGATCCTGCACTGAGGATTACCTGCAAATGATATCAATAGATTAGAATTAATTTTAATACTTACTTGAAACTTTTGTAAATTATAATAATATTATAGTAGCTGACGCAACGAACATCGTACCGCCTCAGAATTAATAAATACAAAATGTATGAGAAAATTAATAATTATCTTCCCGGTTTTAATACTTATACTGTTAAACGGGGTGGAGATAAATCCAACAAATCAAATATCATAAAAATCGGTCAAGTCTTTCTTGAGTTATAAATGATGTAACTAACCCGACCGGAGCCTTTAATCACGTATAGGTACACTTACAACGGCAATGCCTTTCATTTTGACAGTTCAACAATATGATCGAGCAGTCAATGATTACGACTAATTACCTTCAAAATCCTTGGGACTATGGTTGAAAGTGTGTTATGTAAATGCGGTGGAGCCAAGTGGTGGGTGGCCCTGATTTTCTTCAAAATACAAAATGCCTCTTACCTCTTTCGTAGCATTAACAGTCTTAGTGTTGCCTTTATTGTCCACGTACTCAACTCCATAGGCTCTTGCGCCATCGAAAAGGACCTTAGTCACGTGGGCAAAGAGCTTCACGTCAAGGTTGGGTTGCTCGGACTTCGGAGGTAGGTAGGCCCGAGCTGTGGTGTAGCGCTGGCCATTGCTGAAGGGCAGAAGCAAGATATTATGTTAGGCTGGTTTTTGTACCTTTGTTATTTTTTGCGGTTGATTTTTGCTCCTGAAAACATAACCCTATCTTTGTTGTCAAGCTGCCGGGGGTAATAAGTAGATGCCGAAAAAACAAACATCATTTTTTGGGTCATCATCATGCTTTGGTGGAACCATGGTAAAATAATCATGGAACTGCTATCATTATCAACCGCTAAGTAGGTATTGAGAATCTCAATACCACGACCCACACCGCAGGAAATAAATACCATCGATATCGATTGACTAGAGCAGCACCCTAATTGCATAACACACTTACGATCACAATCTGCATCATTTTGAAGGACATAGCTAATCCATTTCTTCATTATCTTCAAAAAACTTGTTTATACAAAGGGCCTAAACTCAAATAAGACTAGATAACCAGATACTTTTGGTAACATGGATTTAAATTGTTAACGAATCAGATAATAATCTACCATCAGTTTTATTTCCTTATTTTTTGTAGATACGTAGCTACGGAAATCAAACATAATTATTTTATTATTGTTGTTTGAAGCTCTATTTTGTGTCTTATTATTATGGATTAAGTACAGTATTTAATCTCACATAGTAAATTACCTATGATGTGTGTCTACTTATCTATCATAATAAAAAAAATCCGGTGTTAAATTTAGTTTTTCATTTATCTTAGTAGGTACCTACCTAGTGTAGATAGTTAGTTGCGTGATACACAGGGTGGAGGGGCTTTGACGCGCTAACTATAACCATAAATTTATTCAGCACAAAGATTCTAGACCCTGTAGCGTAGAACATCCTGGTTATGAAAAAAAAAAAACAGCTTTTTCCTAGCTGATTCTTATAAAAATGCAATAGGTACCTACGCGGTCAAAATGTATGAAACAGCATTTTTTTTTAAATAACCGACGACTAAGTTTCAAGGCAGTGCGGCATAGATTATAGGTATACGAGACCTGAATTTCATCCGTATATTAGTTATGTATGGTTAGTACACCTCTAAACTGCCTCTTAGTTACCTTTTATGCCCGACCGTTTGCGTCATTGTCAAATGCAAAATAAAAAAAGTTCCATTCTAAGCTTTTTTTTACTCACTCATTGAAAGCTTGTGCTATGCCGAATCCGTCAGGAGTGTTGGGGTCGTTCATGTCCGTGATGATCGGAAATCCTGTCTGGTTGATGGCTTCAATCAGGTCATGCAACGCCGGCGGCTGGTAGCGGAACTGGAAGAGAGGACACGTTGTTATCTCTTTTGTCTCTACCTTTACCGTGTACTTTATTGAAAAAACTTAAAACCATGTTTTCAGATTGTCTAAATAAGTTTCCTGGGAAAAACGACGCAAAAAAATACACCATAAAAATATAAAACAAAGTTTATAATGCTAAAAACTTTTTTACAAAAATAAAAAAAATATATAACAGACTTCCAAAAAAAATTACAAAGTGAAAAATAAATTTAATTTCGGAAGTCAGTACGTTGGTTCCGCATTTTCGTATATTGACACCGACTTCCGAAAATCGGTGAACATACATTAAAAAAAAACATACATAAACACGAACATAAACCTCCTCCTTTTTGGAAATCGGTTAAAAGGGCCTCAGCTCAACATAATGTCAGATGACAGATACCACAAGGTGTACCACTTGTCGCTGATTTTTTAGCTGCAACCCACGAGTGTCATACCTACGCTAAATAACAAACACATAGGGAAGTGTGTGTATGTTATACTAATAAACTAGGATAATAACGCGTCTTATTACTTCCAATACAAAAAAGTAAAGAAAAAAATGTCCATGGCCACTCCATTTCCACTACTATATGTCATACCTTTGTATGTACTCCGTGTGTCATACCTACTCATAATAAACAACGAAAAGAAAGAAATCTAAGCAGCAGTAACAGCTTTCTCTTGTCTGCTAATAAAATTATTGGCAAGTTCATAATTTTCCATTCAAGTTTCCTCCGCAGAATCATGACAGGACATACCTACACAGCCTGAAAAGCTTCCGGGGGAGCATGACGAACTGCGCAAGCGCAGCTCCCTGGCTAAACTTAGTTGAAGATCACCGTGTGGTTTTAGTCAGTTAGGTACTGGCTCTGTCAGATCTCACCGCCCGCCCAAGGACGGAGGATTCATGAGGATATCAAATACAACAAACAATTAAAAAAGAACACGTCTGAAATGCTTGAAATACTTATATTATGGGGTACTAGTACTTCGCGGCGGAACTATGGACGATAGAAAGAAGATGTAGTGACAAACATTAAAAAGAGTATGTTTAGATGGTTTGGTCATGTTGAGAGAATGAATGGAGGGAGACTAACAAAAGGTATGTACAAGGCAGATGAGTGGAAACGCCCTAGAAGGACATATTATAAGAACCTTATTTGTGATGTTCTTCAGAAAGGTTAGGTGCGTAGTAGGTTCTCGCAACAGGCGTGCGTGTATGACCAGATTTATAGAAGTATTCGAAGCAAAGGAATATGATATAAGGATCTTAGCAGGCGGCGTTCTGTAGTTTCTGCTTTCCCCCATGGGAAGAAAGCTTGAGTTTATGTATTTATGTGCGCATGCAAAGTCGATTCAAACTTATGTGTCAAATTAATATTAAGTATTTCAAGTTAAACAATTATCAACGTTATTTTAATGGAAATTAAGTTGATTTCAGAGTGGCTAGCACTATTGAAAAATTTTGTGAAAGTATTTGAAGTTGTAGTGTAAACTGAACTTTATTGTGTAGGATTTAAAGTTATTTTTCCATAAACTCATATGCAGATTATGTACTTATACTACTTACTACGTACCCTTTGGATAGGCATTTTACCACTCTCGGAGTGGTGTTCCGCACTCACAAGTGACCCAATTTGCTTGTTGCCTTCCGCCATGTCCATGAAAGGCCGGACCTCGTCCCAGGACCAGCCGTCGGCGCCTTCTGCAACCCACTCATCGAAGTCGGCAGCATGGCCTCGGTGGTACATCATACCGTTCAGTTGACTTGTTCCTCCTTAAGATGAAAAAAGGGAGGTGTGTTAAGAGGGGCAGTCATGGTTTGTTGGAGCTCGTATCTGTGAGAACGGAGGGTTATGTCGGACTCCTAACCTATCGACTACCCCCACTATTCCTACATCTACCATGAGTACAATGCGAGGTCAGCTAAAACTGGAAATGTATAGCTTGATATGTCGCCGTGTGTACAAAAGGCCTTATGTTAGACGGAGATCGTTAAGCGAAGCTACCTTACCTAAGCCTTTTAAAATACCTTACCTAAGCCTTTTCCAAGCGGCCATTGGCATCCTTGTCCGTCTTGATCGAGGCAGTAATCGTCAGGTACGGTGCGAATTCGCCAGTCCACTTCTTCGTTACCCCAGAACGATCTGTAGAACCCTGGGATTCGTCCCCCTATAGGTTCTGGTCCACCTGCTTCTAGTAATAGCACCTGCAAGATATAATCTGCTGTAAATAATAATTCTGTTCACCCAAAAATATCTGTACCTACTCGTATTATCAGGACTTAAAAAATGTTTCCAATTTATGTTATTTCTAGTTAAACTAATATCAACTTTAGCATCATGTAAATTAAGTTGATTTAAGAAACAATTTAAGAGCGTTTGCGACGTACGTCATATCATATAAACTTTCAAGCCCTTGGTTTTCGAAATGAATGAACAGATTTTAATGAAACTTCATACGCATAAGCAGGATACAAAGTTCTAAAAAGTTAGTAAAGAACATTTTCGAAATGTCTTATTTAAGAAAAGATATCTGGAAATCTCCATTTCTACGGAAAATTTAAAATCGGATTATTTTCCGCATCGATTATAATTCGTGTTGCGCGCTTAGCTTAAGTTTAAAAAAATATTCACTTACTTTATATTTAGTATTTTCGACCAGTCTTCCAGCCACGATGGAGCCCGCGGATCCAGCGCCCACGACAATGAAGTCGTAGTCGTCATTTGTTTCGTCCACTGATTCGATCCTCGTGCAGGGCGTGGAGATGTCGCAGCGTCCCCACAGGTACGCTTGCAGGAGTGCCATGAATAGGAAGTTACCACTGCAGACCGGGGAGTTGACTAGACTCGGCCCTTCTTGGATGATCGGGCACCCGCAATCCTGATGGCAATAAATGGATAAGTAGGTAACATACACATATATACATACATAAAATCACGCCTCTTCCCATGGGGATAGGCAATGAGGAACTACAGAACGCCAACTGCTACGATCCTTACATAGTCCTTTTGCCTCGTTTCAGTCATACATCAAGTCAGACAGGCACGTCCGTTTCGAGTACTACGCACACGACCTTTCTGAAGGACCAATAAGGTGACTAAATATGTATTTCTATGGCGTGCTCTACCGGCGTTTCCACTTACATCTGCCTTGTAAATAAATACCTTTTGTTAGTCGCCTTTCATTCCTCCTCTCAACTTGAAGAAACCATCTAAGCATACTCTTAAGTAAGAATAAGTAAGTATCAGGTAATTTATTGATTGAGGAAGGTATGGCAAGTGTTTCAGCCGTCAGTATAAGCGCTACTGCGCTACGCCCAATGACAATTTGCCTACAAATCGTAGGCAGTACTCACTATGCATACAAAGTTCCTTCTCGATAGAAATAATACGGAAAATAATTCTCGTAGGTATATAGGTATACCCCTTTTCAGGATAATACCTTAGTAGGTATTATCCTAAAAAAAAAAAATGCTGTTCATACGTATGCCACCCTGTATAAGATATTGCTTATACAGGGTGGCATACGTATGAACAGCAATTTTTTTTTAAATACCCGACGAAAAATTTCAACGCAGGGGTTTCAGAATCATGTGCTGAATTCATTGTAACAGGTTGTGCGTCGATATCTCTGCCACAGTCAGGGTCTTCTTTACCCTATTGCAGGCCCCCTGTATAAGAGACAATAAGACACACATACTAATATTTCATAACTGGGTGGCTAGAAACTTATTTTGCAAATCACTTATTTTGTCATTGAATCGGGTGCTTGCTTGCTCGTCTTCGTGGCGGTACCAACACTATCTTGAGTATGGGAGTCTCCAATGCTGCGATATTGGATGAAAATCCACACCGAATAAAACTTGTATGTCTGCTAACACTAGTATTTAAGACCAATGTTATTAACACTATGGGCATAGCCCGAAATAAATGAATAATGCGTAGAATGGAACGGCGGCTACAAATAATGTTTTTTTTTATGAGAGCAGGCCGGGCCCGCGAAGATCGCAAGGTCCTGGGCACTTGCCCAGAGTGCCAATGGAAAAGAGGGGCCTGGCCACAGTGCCACCCTGTAGGTATTATTTATTTTGGTAGTACCATAAATTTATGACTGATTTTTATGTTTCTATGGATAGTGCTTTAAAAATATTTTTTTACTATTATTGAAATTCAGTAGCGATAGCGATAGCCACTTACTCGGCTACTACATTTTTTTTACAAATCAAGGGATGGTTACGATATGCTAATTTAATTTATTGGAAGTTAGTTTACTACATATTTAGACTATATCTTTTATTTTAAAAAATTAACCCACCCCCGAAAATATTATCAGCCGGGACCTTTTCTTAAAAAAACGCAGATATAATAATGTTAAAAACTTCCACTCACCTGGGCTGCTAAAATGCTCGGATTTACCATGTTGGTGTTGCTCCAGAAAACCTAGAGACAATAAAAAACATGACAATTAAAAAATGTTCCACCAGGAACTATCTGGAAACTACCAGGCAAATCTGAAAAATATATAAGAGAGCGCTCTTTTTATAATAATCGCCATCATATGTTACTATGTGGTTAATTCGTCAAGTCGCAGGTCCTCATTTAATGTAGACAAACTGCGTAACACACTATCAGTAGCAATGGCTTTCATTTTGACAGTTCATCAACATTCATTGCTTTGTTTACGTTGTTGAGCGGATTTTTTTTTTTAACATAATGCAGCAATTGATTAGCAATATCCTTCAAAATAATTCAGATTGAGACTGATAGTGTCATACGCAATTAGTGTTTTGATGCAGCTGAGTATCTGATCTTCACAACCAAGTAACATACACATACGGGTTATAATACTATAACCTCTTGGTTAATCTCTAACAAAAAAGAAAAAAAAACACCTTTTCCTTTAAATATATTAGAACTCAATATCCACTTTAAAATAAAAAAAAACCTCTTAACTCTGATGGTAGACCCAGCCCGTTCTCATTCAGAATGATTCTAATCCTCTAAGTTTGGTTCCTTAAATACAAACTTAAAAGAGTGCAAAGTTCTACTATAAAGATAAGATAAGTTTATTAAGATTGTCAAACAATCGTAAAAAAAGTAAGTTAAGCAAGTAATCATCAATAAAAAATATCTACACACGATTTTTCATAATGACTGGCTAATCCACGGGTAATCATATTCAGACATAGGACGAGTGACGAATCGTTACTTCTGTAGGATTATATGCAATCTGTGACACGATAAGTCACCCAAGATTAGAAAAACTTAGAATAGAAAATAATATTGTTAACAATATTCTATTCTAACTTTAAGTAATTTTAACAAATGTTGGCCAAAATTTAAGAGTATCTCTACAACATAATTGTGTATAGTGTACATACAAAGTATTATGAAAATAAATGAAAAGAATATTCTAAAATGGATAGTATACAGAAAACTAAATAATTTACAACCTACAACAACTGTTAATTACAGGGAAAGGCAGAAATAAGATAGGATTAGTACTCGATAGTGTAGAAAGAATAAAAGAAAATTCCATTAGGTACTCTTACGAGTACCTATCTTGCTAATTTTATTAATTTAATTCGTCGGTCGAAATATCAGTGAAGAAATGCAGAAGTTCCTACTTCTCTATATGACGCACACTTCTCTATATGCTGGACAGGACAAGGTATCGAGGCTTATGAAACCGTTTCGCATGTGCTCTTTGAATGCACGGGTGTGCGTCACCCAGATTGGAACACAAACCCTCAGGTCACCCAGATCAACTTCAGGATCGGTGGGCTGGTGGGAATAACGCCGATTACCGCCATAATGGACCACGTGCAATTTAAAGGACTTAAGTACGGAAACCAAACCCTCTCACATAGAGTCCCCTAGCGATTCAAGGTTTTACATTTTTTGCAATTTAACAGGTTTTTTGCAATTTATTTTGCAGGTAACCTGCTTTCGCGAGGTATTACGCGATTTATTTTGTGTGTAGATAACGACAACGACAACGTTGGCTGTATGCACAGTTGCACGATGAACATGTAAAATTGCTTTAGCAATATTTTTTTTAGTTTTTAATTTTTTTCGCGATTTCAGGTTTGGTGCCATAGTAAAAGTTAATGATGAGTACAATGACCTCTTAAGAGGTTGTTGGTGTTTTTCCAATAACCCTGTATATTATTTAATTACTATACGTTACTTTGTGTTAAGTAATATTATTTCATCACGACTGCTCTAAAAATCTAGGTCTAGGTACCAACCAGCACTGGGCCCGCGTGGTGGATTAAGGCCCACCCCCTCTCACCGAGAGGACGACTGTCCCAGCAGTGGGAACGTTATAGGATGTTTATGCTAATAGGTTTCAATTTATACCGATATATTGTAACGGTTTTCTCAGAAACTTTGTCTCGATCAATGCATTGTTTTAAATGAGCCCTTACGTCTCGTTTATTTACCTTTTTGTACCTTACTGTACCAAAATATTAATTTTAGGTACTTACTGAACTAGGGGTCGAAAGTGGACGAGGTATGTATGCCTGTCCATTGTATAAAAATTCAGTCTCGCCCCCTGGGGGTCGAGTGTGAACTATGTTTAAGGGTTGAGAGGAAACAAATAGACAAATATTTTTTTAGGGTTCGAGGGGTCGAGAGTGTACTAAACGTGTTTCCCAAGCGGGTCAAATTGTTATTTGGCAGATTCATCCCAAGGGTAATTACAGGTCAAAGATGCCTCACTGCAATACCTCGTAATCGCAGTTTAGCTCGCTATCTCGATGTCACCTCCATGCTTGTTAAAAGACTCGCACGCACATGCCGAAAGATGCCCCACTACGATACATCTGCAAGCGCACCGTGCGCTGCATCTGAAGCTGCTGAAAAAAAAAATGTTTTTACGAACGCGATGGCAAGCATCGCTGTGATCTGGCTCGTGATTGGTCAAATCGGTTCAATTCGTAGAGTACAGCTCAAACACGGGACTGGGCAACTGAGATGATCTTCGGCGTGTCGCCTATACCTAGGTACACGACTGAACTTGTTTAAGGTTGAACAGCTGATTTGAGGGAGGCGGATTTAATCTGTTTTTGTGGCGCAACGAATATTTAGTTTGTGTGTCTTCTCGTGTGTCTCGTGTGTCAAAAGCTTGTCGCGAGATTTACCTGTGTAGATAAACAAGTAAATTAAATAACTTGACCTGATTTATTTTAATTTTTACAAACTAAGTCAATACGAGCACTTAAATCTCGCGACAAGCTTTTATATCATATAAATTGTGTAATGACGTTATAAGTTGATAGTAAAAGTTTTAAAGGAAAAGTTTATTTTATTCTTTTAGCGCATTTAAATAAAAGCTTGTTTTTAAATAAGTTTTTTTTACTTTTAATTTATTCTATGGCGCGGTTTATACACCGTACCCTAAACTAACTCTTCTCGATTTAATTAATCTCATTATCGTTTATTTAAACATAACAATTTTTTTTTACTTTTTGTAGTCACCGTACTGCGGAGTGGAAAACAACGTCAAACGCCGCGTCGGCAGTATATAAGCCGTATGTACCTACAGCGTTATTGTAAACTTTAATCCACCCCGGCAATATCACAGGTATTTATCCTCACAACATCCTACAAGTTATTCTTCCATACAATAAGGTAACTAGGTACTTACTAATTGTGCAAAAATATACGTTATTTACGTGTCAATGTTCAAAATCAAGGTCTGGGAAAAAATTCATTAGGTATTGTTAAAATCTTAGTGTGAGTACAAACCGAACCAATGAAAGCGAACCTACTTCAAAGGCTCGTCTTGATTACTTTAGGACATCACTTGTCTAGCCTTTTCTCAAATCTGTTGTTCAGCTAAACATCAGTGTGTTTAGTTTAGACGGGAAACCGACCCCAGAGGAGGGGGAGGTCGGATAGTCAGATACTGGGTAAGATACTGATCCTACCAAATATCCGACTATGTGAACTTCACAACCTATAGTTATGTACTGGGAACACGATACCCCTTGGTTATTGTCAGACTTTCGCTTACATATGGTTAGTTTTAATATGTCAAGTATGTACATTTATTAAGAAAACTAGTAATTCAATTCCCAATCAAAATCGCGATTTCGATGTCCGGTTATCCGGATAGTTTAATTATCACATGACCCTGCATTGTTAGACTCACATAAAAAGTTTATATCTGCCTAGCCTTTTCCCAACTATGCTAGGGTCGGCTTCCAGTCTAACCTGATGCAACTAAATACCACTATTTTACATGGAGCGACTACCTTTCTGACCTCCACTACCTAATTACTGGGTAACGTGATACACCGTGTAAAACTGGTTGTCAGACTTTCAAAGTTCTGACGACCCGTTACGACCGTCAAAGTTGCACGAATGCGAGGCACGGAGGGGTCTTGGTATGTAAAGATGGCTAGCCATCCACGGACCAACCGCGGCAGGCGAAGCTTAACCTGATCGACTCATGTGGCTCTTATTACTCAGCCACAAGCCCTTCTCTCTCTCTTTCATGATAAGTATCTTAATTATGTATTATTATGTTTGGACTTAAAAAAAGAAACCGTGACCTCTGTGTTTGTTTTGGTATTACTTCTCAGGGATCAGTCAGATAGGAAATGCCTGCGCCGTCTATAGACCATATATAGACCAAAAATATTACGTATAAAAGTATCTTAGAAGATCTAAGTACACACGGCTACACGTCAAGCTATACATAACCAGTATTAGCTGACTTCTGATTGTACATATACGGCTATAGGTATACAGGGTGAATTTTTCAAGTGGCCAAATCCGAAGCTATGATGAATTGCGAAAAGTACTCAAAGGAGTCTCGAGCTCAATTTAAAAAAAAAAAACACCCAAAATACAATGCGAGGTTAGTTAAAACTGGAAATGTTTAATTAGCTTGATGTGTCGCCGTGTGTAGACTGAGCAGTCTGCGGAACGGTCGCTGGCTTGCCATAATTACTGAACTGCACGTAATTAATAAACCTGCGCTAGCTCCTTAGCCATACATTTGAAGGAAAGAGTGTCAAGGAAAAACAATATCCGCACTTATACAATTCAGCTAACATTTTTTATTTGAAAAATATTAATACTACACTGTACACAGGTCAAAAGACCTTCTTAAGTAAGCACCTAATTTTTTTCTGCAGGTATGGCATTGTCACAAACAGCTAGAATTTTTCTGTTAAATATGGGTCATCCAATCGTACAGACATGTAAACCCACGCCTTTTTCCCAAGGGAATCGTATCAGGTGGCGTTCTTTAATTTCTGGATTCTGCCTACCCTCATTGTCTAATTATATTTTCTTTTTGCTTTGAAAGTCTTGGAGATAAGGGGTCACGGGGAACGGGTCATTTTTAGGGTTCCGTACCTCAAAAGGAAAAAACGGAACCCTTATAGGATCACTCGTGTGTCTGTCTGTCTGTCCGTCTGTCACAGCCAATTTGCTCCGAATCTTATGGACCGATTAAGTTGAAATTTGGTACACATATGAATATCTGTGACCCAAACACAGACGTGTAAAGTAAATAAATGAGTTTTGAAAATGGGAGTCATTTTTGAGGGGTAAATAGACAATTAAAAAAAAAAGTTTCGCAATCTGTACCGTGTGACATATCAATGTCTATGATCTTGAAACAACATGGTAAATCTCTCAATATTGTGCGTACAAACTTACATTTTCAGTTGGAATGTATGGGAGAACATGTTTTTCAACTACAATGTTAAGTTTGTTCTTGGGATAAATTAATTCCAACTACGGAACCCTTCATTGTGCGTGGTCCGACACGTACTTGGCCGGTTTTTTGTGCTACATCTTCTAGGCTGCATCTAGAATAATAATTTTAAAAAATCTGCCTGTGTTGTCCCTCTGCAAGTCAACACGATCCCGTACCAACATGGACCAATCCAGCGTACAACATAAATAAAAACAGGACATAATTATACTCGTACATAATAAACACCATCACGAGTACAAAATGCAATAAGACAGTATCCGTATCAAATCGCGGATACTGACGAAAATGAAGACAAAACCATAAATAACATACACAACCAAAGAACATTATAAAGCGAAACAAACAATTACAAACAAAAACAAGACTTAATAAAAACCTATAAATATTTCCCAAATTAATATTCCTCAATAGAATCGTTCTTGCACCGCCGAAACCTAAGAAAAGACCTAACTTAACCTAACGTTATGCCAAAATTCAAATTCAAACGTAGGAAACGTTGCTTGCACAGATCTCGAGAAAAATCTCTGTGGCAGACAGGCAAAAAGGTTCCGTATTTTTTTACGCACTAATCTCTGGAAATACCGGTCGGATTTGAAAAACTCTGCATTTTTTTGCATTTGATAGCCCAATTCTTGAGGCGTGAGCGTGAGCGTATAGCGTGATCTTAAATAGCCTATAGCCTTCTATAGGCTATTTAACATCACGCTATAATCCATAGGAGCGGAGCAAAAAGAAAAAAGTCAGAAAGAACGCTAAGCGATAACGAAGTGGTAGCGCGGGCAGGCGATGCGATGCGACGGGGTGGGTCGGGGGTCGGGGGTACAAGAAATTTCACGCGAACGAAGTCGCGGACAGAACCTAGTATTAAATAAAACCAAACGCAAGTGGAGATTATGAAGCCTTATTAGTAGTAGTATGTACGGTCACCAAAGGAGATAAAAAACCAGGGTCGTCGGATATAGTGGAAGTTCAGTAAGAAACCGATCAATGTTTCGCACGAAATTTAACTTAATGGAAAACAAACAGTTAAGTCATAGAGGAAAAATATTTAATTTTATCAAATAAACATTCGACGACATCAATCGGTTTCTTACCAAACTTCAACTACATATTATATATCCGATGGGGTTGGTTCTTATCTGTGTTGGTAACTGTAGGTAGGTACCTACACTGCCTGGATGAATTTAGAAAGAACGAAAGAAAGAAAAAGTATTTATTGATTCTGAAATTTTAGCTTTTAAAAAAATGGTTTAATGTCATTATGTTTCGTAAATACTTTAATACTTTTGAACGGCGCCGCCGAGGTCGACCCAGATGGAGATGGCGAGATGACCTGGACGCGTACCGAGAGGGCTGGTTGGGGGTGGCGCAGGAAACGAGTTCCTGGAAGAATTTGGGGGTGGCGTTTGCCCAGCAGTGGAACAGTAAATATTATTATAGTATAGACTAACAAAAAAAATATTGCATAATATTCGTACATACCTAAAGTTTACGTATACATTTCCCCAGTCGAACGAACATTGCACTATATTATTTATACTTTTATGGCAACATAAATAACCAAGTAGTCGATGTGCTGAATGCACAGATACTTAACTTTTATGAGAACTGACTGAACCTAATTACTACCTACCTCGAACACGGTGCGAATCGCTTGACCATTCATAATCTGAATTACGAATGTGTGTGTGGAATTAACGTTTTTATGGTTCCTTCTTTGAGAAGTTTGGTTTTTGTTGGTAAAATGGAGGAGCTAACGATTTGTAGCAATACATTTTAAAATTTGATGACTTACTGTGCACTGCAAACTGCTACAGACGAACAATTAACGAGACACGACGTGCGTCTAGATAATTTTAACAAAATCAGTATCTTTTTTTTCGCCTCTGACCAAAAACGCTTGAATTTCCTGACCGCCCGGGAACATTGGGAGTAAAAAAAGAAATTGAGTAAGTTTATTATGACCCGAAAGTTTTCAGTTTAGTACCTAGTTAAAGCTAGTTTCCTATAAATTAAAGCTGAAGAAGGGGGTATAGTAACTCATTATCTGCCTAGCCTTTTTCCCAACTATGTTGGGGTCGGCTTCCAGTCTAACTGGATGTAACTGAGTACCAGTATTTTTACATGGAGCGACTGCCTGTCTGACCTCCACAACTCAGTTACTGGGTAATTTTCAACCCCTTGGTAAGACTGGTTGTCAGACTTTCGGGCTTCTGACGACCCGTAATGACTGTCAAAGATCCGTGCTTTCTGAGGCACGGAGCTAGGGGTCTTGTATATATGTAAAGATGACAGATGATCACCCATCCGGACCAACCGCGGCAAGCGTAGCTTAACCTGATCGATCGACCCGTGCGGCTATTATTACTTAGCCACTAGTATACCTACCAAATAAGATCTTAAAACTGCAGAACCCAAAGATAATCTATGTGAAAAACGCATAGCCCCGTTTAGTTAAATCATGATTATACTGATGAGTTTAATTAATTAACCTAATTAATCATTTTACTTTGCTACTAATTCGCAACTTCTCAATCATGTTAGTTCATCTGATTAAAAAATCGTAAAAAATAGTAATTAATTTGGTAACAGACTTCCAAAAAAATGTACGTGGAACCATCGCGTTAACGCGTTAACAATACTGTAGGTAATGCTTTAATAAAAACAACAAAAGATTACCTATTCAAATGGCGAAAAAGGCCGAGTTCTGTTCGGACGCAAGGATACATTATTGTTATACAACGTGTATTAGAAAGGCGGAGCTGTGGTCGCCCAGGGGTAACGGCCGCGACTTACGAGTTGTTGTAAGTCGAACCCTGACAGGCGCTTTTCTTTGTAAATTATTCCAACAGCAGTGCTCTCAAGACTCCTCCGCCTTGGAGTGTAAATGTGGTGCTGTTCCACAAACGATGGGACGCTTAACATTGTGTCCTGCGTGTTCTGTTAGCTGCATGTTATAGGAACTGATGGAGGCTGGTGATGGCGCCAAACAAGTAGCCGAATTCTGGGCCGAGTCCGTCTAAATTGCTAAGGAGGAGAAGATAGGGTCGTTGGTACTTATTTCAAGTACGAAACCCTAAAAACATCGCAAACTGATAATTTCCATTGCAGTAGTCGCCGCCGCTTAATTTTTTCGCCGCAACTTTACATGCTTATTTTAATTACATAATACATTTTTTATTTTAATTAGCGTAGAAAAATATATGTAATACTTGCAAAAAATATCTCATTGCTTCTCTTTGTAACATAACAACGTATTATTGAAACCAGGTTGAAACTACTTAATTTTTTCAAGGACATGCTTTGCTACGCTGTTCTACGACTTGCTACGCTTTTCAAGGCTACGCGCTGTTCTACACCGTGCTACGGGTTCAAACTACGCTGTTCTACGACTTGCTACGCTTTTCAAGGCTACGTGCTGTTCTACACCGTGCTACGCCGCTCAAGGCTACGCGCTATTCTACATAATGCTACGCCGCTCGATGCTACGCACTGTTCTACACTATGCTACGCCGCTCAAGGCTACGCGCTATTCTACATAATGCTACGCCGCTCAAGGCTACGCGCTGTTCTACACAATGCTACGCCGTTGATAGAATAGTATGCCTTCGAAAAAAGGTTAGGTTTTACTATTTTTTACTTTAGCTTTAAACGCATTAAAAGGCAAATCTAGCAAAGAAGATTTTTTCATAACATGCTTCCCGCATGTTATGAAAAAGTTATACTAAACCATCAAATGAATTATGAACCTCATGAAGCCGGTGAAAGGGATCACGTAGTTTGTCCTGATTTCAAGCGTTAATTAATATTGTGATTATCACTGTTTTTAGTGTATAAGTATGTATTTTGCCAATTAATATAATATTAGATGTTGGCGAAGATGAATTGTGATGCTACCGTGAGAATACCAATATCTTTAAAAAAATCTCTAAGAGAAACTCTTTCACCTAGCTGGTAAATTGCTCGAACAGCTTATTTTTTAAGATAAAATGTATTTTGAATATCAGCGGCTGTGCCCCACAGGCCACAGCAAAATGCCGTAGGACATAACGCTATGAAAATAACTAAAATAGATTAACCGAGCTGTATCAACGACAGTGTATTTGCCTTACTTTCCTGACAGCGTAGGCGGCTGAACTGAGCTTACCCGGTGGGCTTGATATATCGCTCATTTGGAGAAACATCGACGTAACTTTTTTTTACGTATTTGTTTCTCCTAACGTATATACGCTTTCTAAGAGCTTTGTCATATTTAACTAATTTTTGAGAAAAAATTATTTACGTCGATGTTTCTCCAAATGAGCGATATATGCATTTCGACGCGTTACGGCGTTCAAGGCTACGCTATTCTACGTCGTGCTACGCCGTTCTACGCTATTGACTACCACCGTTATTATAGAAAGACAAAGAAGCACAAGGTAGCGTAAGATAACGATATTAATTTTTTCCTTTAGCAATACGTTAGATAATAATTATAACACTAGTGCTTCTCTAATAATTGCGTTAAAATTGGATAGGATTTAAATAAAAAAGGACATATTTATTACAATCTTATTTGAATTTTTTTGTTTTTGTAAAACCAAACAGTTGAAAAGCGGGGAATTTAATTTGCTCAGCATTTTTGAGAAAAATAAACCACTATTATGTAGTGATCATAGATAAAATACTAAAATGTACAATAAAGATCGAGTTGTAATCAATAGTTGGATTTTTTTTTTCACTGTATCCGCCTCACCGTTTGCTGAATAATAAACACAATAAACACACACAATATGAATATTTCACAGTGATATTTAATATGATAATAATGTGTAAGATTTTATAAAAAAATAATTTTATAAACCTGAAAATATCACTTACATTAATAAAAAATCTTCTGAAGCCTCCAAATTAAAATAGCAACACAACTTTCGCAACTCAAAAATAAGCATGCGCTTTCGCACTGCCGTCTAGACCAAAAAGGGTTCAAATGCGTAAATTATCAGCCCCATCGAGTCACATTATTTATGCCACCTCGATTAGATAATTGTTCCTTGTTCTACATGCGCGAGTTTTTTCGAACATGTAAATATGTGTTTGAACTGTGTATGCGTATCTTTTAGCGATAAAATAAATAAGCATTTTTCGAATGCGTTTTGGGTTATATCTATGGAGGACTCCTAATGCTCTCAAACTCGATAACTAGCTACCCACGTTAGCAATTTGTGTTTCATGTGACATTTATCAACCTGCCACCACCACTACGCGGGAGATACTGTAGTGCACAAGTGTGTGCGCAGACACAGGTGCACTCACTATTCCCTCACTCTCACAGTCCAATGGGACGGCAATCCGTTACAACCGGAGAGCAACGCCAACTTGCAAACTCCGGGCTGTTACTATAGAAATTCCTAATGGAAAAACCCAATGACACTTTGTCTGACCTGGGAATCGAACCCAGGACCTCACGCGCAGCATTCGCGCTTGCGACCACGAGATCACCGGGGCAGTTAAGTTTGTGCACTGTACTTGCAGTATATCATCAGCTGTCGTAAAGCATTAGGCAATAGGTAGACAAAATGAAGGCAATCATATCAGTAGATATTATGGTAGGTTTGGTACAGCCAGCAATAAAAGTCTAATGAGACTTCAGGGATACATAAAATAAAATACTAACGAAATCAAAACTGTACATTGAATATTTTGAAAAATATAGTAATTACTACGAGATGTGGCCGTGTGGGTCTGATGCCGTAATAAAGTTTTTAGGATTTTTGTTCGTTTGTCTAAATGTGTTCCGGATTGGCGCAAAAACAGCTGAAGTATGAAATTTGGCACACAGAATATAGTTTGTAACCTAGATCATCATCATCATCTGCCTAGCCTTTTCCCAACTATGTTGGGGTCGGCTTCCAGTCTAACCGGATGCAGATGAGTACCACCCGACCCGAAACGACTGTCAAAGATCCACGAATGACAGCCGGGACCACAGGCATAACGTGGTTTCCGAGGCACGGATAGGGGTCTTGGTGTGTAAAGATGGTCACCCTTCCACGGTACTATTATATCCTGGTAGAACGTTCCTATGGGATAGTTTTCGACATAGCCGCGGGCAAAAGCTGGTAATTGAAATAAAAACTGAAAAAATTGATAAGTTCAGATAAATAACATACTGGATGATTATTTTTACCGTCTCGAAATTTTTATTTTTATATATTAAAAAATAATCTGCTGTTTAATACAAAAGTTCAATACCTAAGTAGACCAAAATGTATGAAACAGCAGTTTTTTTTTCGTGATTTCGGTGTTGGTCCCATAATGAAGTTGTTAATATTCATGGGTAGAAGCCAGCCTTTAAAAATTTCGAAACGAAAACACACTTAGCTATTACAAGAAATGCAGAAAAATTGTATATCACATAATTTTTGGTCTATCTATTTACCCCCTTACTAATAAACGTATTATGTCAGATGAATAGTTACACACCGATTTGTCTCTTTCAGTCGTCAGTAATTTGACTTTCGAAAGAAGAAGACAAAGCGTTTTGTAACTACACAGACGACAACGTTTATTAGTAAGGGGGTTAGATCACACGTAAAAGTAACAGTGTTAATCTACTTCTGTTGCTAGCTGTACATACCTACCCACATGGCTGTAAAGCGTGTTACTAATTGGTTTCCGTTACAATAATTAACTACTGAACATTGACACCAATCCTACACAACCGTTGAAAACCAAACGTTTAACGTAGTTCCTGAAAGATACCTTAGGTATCCGGAATTACAGTGAAAATTATGTAGGCTTAGGTACTAACAATATTTAAAAGCGATTTTTGGCAAAAAGTGTTTTCCTAAAAAATAGCAGTATCTGGAAAGATTTTGAATTTTCTTACCAAATCCAAGTAATTCTGTTTGAAAACATTGTAAAAGCCATTTTTTTAAGGAGTTTCTTGCCCACCATCATCTCAATCTCAACAGGAAAAGATCAATTGTAACAGAGCATCTAGCTTCAAACGTTTCATAAGTGCCCATGAGATATCATCATCTGCCGAGCCTTTTCCCAACTATGTTGGGGTCGGCTTCTAGTCTAACCGGATGCAGTTGAATACCACTGACCTCCACAACCCAGTTGCTGGGTAATACGATACCTACCCCTTGGTAAGACGGCTTGTCAGATTTTCGGGTTTTTGACGACCCGTAACGACTTTCAAAGATCCACGAATAACAGCCGGGACCAACGGCTTAAGGCGCTTTCCGAGGCACGGAGGGGTCTTGGTATGTAAAGATGGTTATCGACCCATGGACCAACCGCGGCAAGCGTAGCTTAACCTGATCGATCGACCTGTGCGGCTGTTATTACTTAGCCACAAGCACCCCGAGATAAAGGAGGAAAAAAAAATTTTGGGTTTAAGTCCACAACAATTGACTTTTGGGCTCAGACCAAATAAAAACCAAGACAGAGCGCTGAGAACGATACAGTGAAGTATGCCAAAACTACACCTCCGCTCTGTGCATAGGTATCTACAACGCACACATTTACAACTATTTATCAAACTACACCTCACTAAGTGCACACATGTTTACGAAACCATCTTCACTTTACTGTTGACAGCCCTCTCTGTCTTGGTTTTTTATTTTGTCTGAGCTTTTGGGCTTAATGGCTTCTGCAATATAAAGAAGAGTGTAATCGTATTTTAGACAGTGTTCATGTAGGTTCTTTTACATAAATTAAACAAAACCTTAATTTACAAATAATTTAATTTGAAAAAAAAAAAGAACTATTGCTAATACTTTAATACTATCGATACTTTAGGGGTTTTACGGCTTACTGTTGTTAGTCCACGCAGATGATTGTTTGATTTAATTGAGTGTAGAAGACCGATGAAACCCGCACAGACTAGGGAAGCAAGGCACAAAAGAGAAGGAGGCTTATATTCAACAAGGTCGCTAATGATGATCTTAAAGATCTTGAGGGATCTACGAATAGCAGACACTCATCATTCCTTCACTGGATAGCGCAGCCCATTCCAACACATGATACAGACGCATATGTGGATTCTCGTTTTTAACTGAAAAACAAACGATACATTTACTATCATCATTTCGTACCCAAAAAATGAAGTGCTGGCCAGAAATAAAGAATACTGTTCTTATGGCAAATAACATCTTGAACATTTTTAGGGTTCCGTAACTCAAAAGGCTAAAAACGGAACCCTTATAGGATCACTTTGTTGTCCGTCCGTCTGTCTGTCATGACCCTTTATCTCGGGAACGCGTAGAGGTATTGAGTTGAAATTAAAACCATATACTCAGGTGTACAGTCCCTTGAAGCTGTGAAAAAATCAAACTACTAAGTTAACGTAAAAAAAGATACTGCCGTTTATGCCGCAAAAAACGTATATTTCGACACTCTCAAGGGAATCAAAATTTACCGGTTTTTTTTTATGTTACAACGAGAGTTTACAATTAACCCTACCGAATGCTATTCAAGTTTCAAAATACAAAAAAACCTGTTTTGACTTAAAATGTGTCGCGAATACGATTTAAAAAAAAACGGACTTTGTACTGAAAATAACATAGGTACTAGACATATTATTTTAACTATAACAAACATAGGTCTACAATTTTATTAACTCCTTAGCTGCTATTTGAGTTTGAAAGTACCAAAAAAATTTTTGTCTCTGGCCCATATGTACTTTTAATGTCTGGGTACAAATTGTTCGACACCTGAATGATGTCCTTTGATCACACGGCGGCGAATCTCAACGGAGTCTAGCCTAGTGAGTGACGAAGCAGATATAGGACGCAAACACAAGTGCACAGTGAGGTCCCTCATTCTCATACCTATTGTAACTTGAAAACATTGTAAAAACCAACTATTTTTAAAAGAGTAACCGTGGAGTTTCTTGCCGATTCTTCTCCATAGGAAACGACCAATTGATGATAAATGATGAATGATTTTTATTTTTGTAAGTAGGTTTGCACAAACAATCATATTTTTATAAAACTAGATGAGGTCGGCGTTTCCTATCTGACTACTCTGAGAAGAAAGGCCGAAACAAACTCAGAGGTCACAGTCTATTTTACCAGACATAATCTTGGTCAGGTTATATGAAGACCATGTAGATCGATGTCTTTTTTTTTTTTTTTTTTTTAAGGATGGGAAATCATCCAATGACCCCTCCCGCTCTGGGTGGAGCGGAAGGGAGTGTCAGACTCTTACTGACTAAAACCCATCCGTGTTCCTTCCTTAGCCCTTTATGTTCCGGGGCAGCGGTAACCCTTTCGGACAATCCCGCTGCCCCGGCAGGCTTCGGCCCTAACGGGCCCCTCCGTGTCTGCTGACAGCTCTTTGAGGCGCGCGTGGAACACATACGCGCCGTCCGGCACGGGCCTGGTCCTGATCGGACGGCGAGCTACCCATTACTCGCCGTCCGCAGGCCCGCGCCTACGGTGGCCGGGAGTCGTCACGCGGCTCCCGACGCCCGGGGCGTCTACCGCGGCGGCTGGGACGGGCGGCCCTCTCGGCTCTCTCCCTCGCCCATCCCGCCACCTCCTTCGCTAGCATGACTGCTTCGCAGAAGGAGGTGACTGCCTCCCACTCCCTCTCGCTCCGGACCATGGTTTGAACCAGGGCCGGGCGCGAGAGGTCGCCGCTGCTGCCGATCGCCTCTACGAGGACTAGATCGATGTCTGAGATGATCTTTTGAAGAAAGAACCACACAGATTGTATGTAATTGGAACCGTGCACCTAGCTTCCGACGTTTCATAAGTGCCCATGTAGGTTTATGTGAAATTAAATATTTTGATTTTGATTTTGCATAGTCCGATGGGACGGCAATCCAACACGTTTTGTGTGTATAGTTAAACTTGCGGTTTCCCAGAAGAGCGGTGGCCGGCTGGCCGCCATACAGCGTCTCCCAATTTACCGGCGAATGACGTCACCAAAACATTATTTATGAAAGTAAGCTGGTGTGTTTTTCTAGGGAGCATTTTTTGATACCGTCAAGTCAAACCCCGCTGCTGCACTATCTTTTACATGCCAGCCGTCACTCATGCGGTCGTTATGTTGCAGCCATCGCTCTTCTAAGAAACTGTTGCTTTGTTGTTGTCTGGGCCGTACCACTGCAAAAAAGGGATGGCGCTAACGGCGTTAAATAGCTCCGTCTCTCTCTCACATTAGAAAAATTATGGCATGAATACGTCATAATACCCCGGCTGAAATCCTGGGCTGTTCTAAGCGAATCACGGCACAGCACTGCTGTTCAGGCCTACTGCTAAGATGCGGGATACAATAAATTGGCGGGTGTTAGTGTCGCATCTTTACGTTGCAATCAGAAACTGTGTTAATTAATTGGATGTCTTACCTACAACCCTCACGTACAGCTTGGTAGGCCGATCAAGGATGGGCCACTTGGGCCTTCCATGGGTAAAATGAGTCGTTGATGGTATGCCCTTGTGAAATTCCTGTTGCAAAATAGTTAATGTATAAAGGTGACAAATGACACGCAAATGTGCAGTGCAAGCCAGTCCACCGGTTGGTAACTTGGTAAGTGATCATGCCATCATGCACGAATAAACTCATTTTCTTTCTGATCACCACCCACGGTCACCACCACAATACGAGGCATCCCAGAGACATCGACATCTATCAGAAATATGAAAGGGTTTAAATATTGAGCTGCATGATTCATAAATCCATACTTCGATACTAATATAAAGGTTGGTAGGGACATCAACGCGCAAACTGAAAACCAGGATTCAGTACATAATTCTGAAACTATTTCGTCGGTTATTTAAAAAAAACACATTTTGACCGCATAGGTATTGCACTTTTCTACGAAACAGCAGATTTTTTTTTTTATTATATCTTCTGCCTAGCCTTTTCCCAACTATGTTGATGTCGGCTTACCGGATGCAGCTAATACCAGAATTTTACATGGATCAACTGCCTATTTGACCTCCAAAACCCAGTTACTGAGTAATACCCCTTTGGTAAGACTGTTGTCAGACTTTCGGGTTTCTGACTACCCGTAACGATCAAAGATCCACGAACAGCCGGGCCCAACAGCTTAACGTGCCTACCGAGGCACGGAGGGGTCTTGCCTAACCCTTTGGGAGAATACAGGGGTGACGTTATGTTTTGTTTATAAAATATGCAGTCAGAATAAAGGCTACAATGATTGTTGAAGACCCTATCAACCACAGTAAATTATACCCTGTTTTTTTGTTTTAAACAAATAATGAAATTACTTGGTCCCAAATATTCTGTCGTATGATCTGCGGTTGCTGTCGATCAGTGCGCGCAGCTTTGGGATTATAGTCGGGAGGGTGGAACAGCATGTCGTAGGCACATAGAGGAGCCGCCTTCGCCTTCCACTGGGTGTTCGAATACGTTTCTTTGGACATCGGGATTACCATGGCTGTTCTAATTCTGTCGGGCAGTTTCATCGTCGTCGTCAGCGTTTTCTCGTCGATTTGCTCAGACATTTTGCTCTACTTACTGGATTCCGCTTAGAATTTCCAACAGTAAAATTTCGATTTCATGAAGTTTGGTAGATGGTACCAAATTTATTGTTGAGATACTCATTGGATTTAAACACATATATTTTAAATAACCTGAATTTTGTCTTATTGTATTGATTGAAATAGCATTTTTGGTTGAGTTTTTCAGTAATATAGTAAGTAGTACTCTGTGGTTGAGTCACTGATTCATAGAGGAAAAAATGCAATGATTTCAAAAGTAAAATATATAAGTCAATTGGGGTTGAGTTGATCGAAATATCGAAACATAGAGGAAATAATAAATTTTATCGAAATCAGCAGTGATCGAAACCGAAATTGATGATAAATGTCATTCCGTGACAGTTACTTCCACTGAGCTACGATGTATTTTCAATAAAACCTTTGGGCATTCTTTAAGTCCTAATCTTTTTCGCCAATCAGCCGACATATTGTCAAAAACGAGAACAACTTTTCCTCTATGAACTAATGCCAGTTGTCGTTGTCAAAGTATGATCATTGTCAAAATTTTATTCCCGAAAAATGTTGTATCGTAGCGATGTTTGTATTTAATAGATATTAATAAATAATTAATGCAGCCTCGAAATTCATTATGGACTGTTACAGCGCAGAGTCTGAGTTTATCGGTCTGAAATTTTTGTTTTGATTCAAAATTATTAGTTTTTTTGTTCTGCACATTTATTCATATTTTTGTTTGTTTAGAATCACTGGACTTCTTAAGTCCTCCAGTGAAAAGGATAAGCAGCAGCAAGCAGGCGTTCGCGAGTTCCTATAATACGAAGGCGAACGACGTGCACTTGTTACGGGGTTTCCACAATAAGTTTGCCCAACTAGCACGCGGCAGCAACGGCGGCGTTGCAAAAAACAGTAAAGCCGTCAAAAATTCCGAGTCTTCTACATCGTTGGTACTGAAGAAAACATCTGAGGGACAGGTCAGACTTCGATATTATTATCGTTAGTGAAATTGGGGATCAATTCAATACGTTCATAATCAGATTTTTATTATTTAATTCCGTTTAAAGGTATGACGCAGTTTTCCTGTTTCCAATAGGTTCTAGGACAGCAGTATTCGTTTGTAAGTTTCCCGAGCTTAAATAAAACGGAGAAAACTAGTTCTGCATTACTCAAATCAGAAAAAAAGCCAAATACTTATGACAAACCACTCATAAAAGTTACAGTCATACCGAAAAAGGATCAAGTTCAAGCGGCAAAGCTCCTCAGAAGACGGAGATACATACCAAAAAGAGTTCATAATACTACATCAAATCACGAAAATTCCATACAAACTAAGAACGTTTATTTAATAGTTGCTGGACGAAGAAAAGAGAAAATTTATGAGATCAAGACCACGGGCAGCGCAAAACTCTCCAGCGTCCACGATAATTACGCGAAAGATGAAGAGGTACCCATAACAGAACTGACAAATTTCAAACATCTGATCCAGTCTCTGAACATGGATAGGAAGAAGAAGAAAGAGAAGAAGGTACCGGAGGCGGTGGAGTCCTCGGACGAGCAGCCGAAGAGTGGAATGGGCTGGAATTTTTTCCCACACTGCATCTGCGTGAATGAACAAAATGATCCGCATAAGAAAAGTCACGTGCGCATATTCGGGCAGTTCGGTATCTCTGAAGACGAGAAGTATATACTGAGATATGGAGCTACTGTTAACGATAAACAAGGTATCTATGTCAGAAAATCATTGCGCGGCATTACTGCGAGTCCAGTTTAACGATATGAAGGCTAATGTCTTATTAATTTTACAGTTATGTCAGATGTCGCTCAGTTAACTCGCGATTTTTCGCCTGTTATTGCTGAAACGTCATACAGCACCACTGAAGAAAAGTCAAGGTAAGATTTGACTAAATACAAGGTCAAATTAAATTAGCTAGCGAAACTCTGCAGACGTGATGAGTATTGATCGATATCTAAACACGATAAAATAAAAATATAAAATATTTGATGTCTTTTTTGGGGGAGTCAACGACCGCCGGGAGAGTTACTGAATTGAAGCATGAGTTGAGAAAATCTGTATTCTTTTGTTTATCGAGTTTAGGTCGATGACCCCTCAAAAAGTCATCCAATTGATTTAGTTTTTGTTTTAACACGTTTATATATCATACCCATCTCGTCTGCGCAGTTTCGCTAGCTAATTTAATTTGACCCTGTATAGTTTAGTAGTTAGAAACTTTTTATCACCTCCTTTACGGACGTTAAGTCCGATTCCGATCAAAAGTAATTTATTCAAACTAGGCTGAGAACAGAACTTTGGAATGTCAAAATTACATAACCTCCAAAGTTTTTTGGGGTTGATTTTGAGATAAAGCACTAAGAGGTGTCCTAAGTGCATTAGCTGAGAAGAAGAAGTGCCGCAACAAACTTTAACAACTCTCTAATAAGTTAATAATAAGATGACGGTGCATATGTCGCAGCCAACTGGTTAAATTAGCCGTTCAGTTAACCGCCTAGCCTAGCCTTTTAACTAAACGGCGGCCGTTCAACTAACGGCCTGAATCACCTGAATGATTCAATTACAGTTTAGGTTGGAAGTCTGTAACCAATAACGCGCGAGCCGAATTGGTCGCAGTAACTAAGCCAGGGCACCCCGACCAAATGGGTTATAATAGGTTAGGTTAGAACTGTGATCAACCGCGTGCGCCCCGAGAGAGCGAAGCGAGGCGAGCACTACTTCTAAAGGCCAGGCGGTTAACTAAACGGCTAATTTAACCAGTTCGCTGCGACACATAATGTAAAACATTCACTATACAACTAAAATTACGCATGCGTTCTCCAGCCGCCGTCGGAATCATACCTTTAGTTTGAAATCATAAACTCAAATCAAACGTTTCTTTGCTAGAAATACATTGTTTTGGTAAGGGAAAGGTGCCATCTTATAACCTAAGTACCATTGTATTCTACCTGCAAGCAAGCATGCAAATTTTTATTAAGTTTACATACATTCTCATTATATTACTATTACATTAATACTATTACCATGTAATTATTCACTATTTAATTTATTTCTTTACATTGTTAATATTCTATTAATATTAATTTTCAATTTTTATGTTCCATAAATTCCAAAGAACAACACTTTAGTGGTCATTCTGTAAATTTTTTATTAAAGTAAACTAGATATAGAAGTTTTTTTTATTAATTACTTCTATAGGCTACAGCAAGACTCGTGTCTACAAGCTGACTATAAATATGACCTCGAAATTGAAAAACCACCACTGAAGGAACTAGTAAGGTAAAAACAAAATGACTAAGTTTGTTATCGATACTTTTTAATATTGATAAAATTACATAATATGTCAAAATTACGTTTGATTCCAGCAAGGAATCACAAGGCACTCAAGTCAACTTTAATATTGAAGTTGCTGGGCCCAAAGGGAAGTGTGCAACATTTTCAGACAAGAAGGTTCAGTGCAGTTGTTGTGGCAACAGGTCGGAATATAACACTCTTAAAGATTGTCAAAGCCCCATGGTCATCATCTCTGTTTACCCTAAGCCAAGCCCGGAAGATTTACTGAAAGCTGAACATTATCCTGACGTAAGTTCACGAAGTACTAACCACACATCACCACCACCACCAGCGGGAATTGCCATGAATACGAGTAACCACGTTATAAAAACAGATAAAGCTTCGAATAAAAGTGATACAAAAACACTAAACAGCTTTAAAAGTCCTCGAATGAGTCGTTCGCCATCACCTGTAAGAAAGGCATCAAAACCAAAATTTCCAGACGACTCGCTGAAGCCTCCAGTCACCGAAAAGAGAAATCCTGATCGTCAAAAAGCGCTGAGAGCGATAAAAGAAAAGATACGAGAAAAAGATAAATTGAAACAGGACTCTAGTTCACGAAAACAAACACCATTAAATTTTAATATGTCTAGTGCAACACAGGTCTCCAAAAACTTTAAGAATCTAACTGTATCGAATGCAACACAAGTATCTAAAAGAAATGTAGATCTTTATACTGCGTCTCATGCAACACAAATGTCTAATAAAAAAAATCTACGTAACAATATATCTAATAAAGCACAGATCTCTGCCAAAAAAATCAAAAATTGTACTATGTCCAATGCAACTCAATGTTCTAATGAGGCGGAAAGTTTCACAACTTCCAATGCAACGCAATGCGGGGATACTATTGGCAGTCTGCAGGACATAGCTCCTATTAAACATTCGATTAATGAAGCAGTGGCGTCTCAAAAATATCCACAACGCAGGGCCCCGCCTTTTAAACATCTCAGGACTCAAGCAACCCAGGTACATACAATTCAAAAACACTATTCGAATCATGCAACGCAAGTAACTAAAAGTGATCCTTTAACGATTTCTTGTGCGACACAGGTCTCCAAAAATCAAACAAATGTTATTACACCGCGGATGGCTAAACATCAAGAAACTTTTATTGCTAAACCAACTCAAGGTTTCAAAAGAGAACAAAAATCGAGAATTATTTCAAAAACAAAGGCCGAAACTGGAACCAATACGGATCACGCTAGGGCTAAAAAAGTATTAGTAGACACATATACAAAGAAACTGACCGAACAAATGACTCAGAAACATCCTGCCAGGTTTGACAGTTCTAAGGTCACTATAAATATAGACGGCGACACAGAGTACTACGATGTGTTGTTTAATCGAGATAATATAATGTCAACTGACTTGACGATTCGAAAGACAATAAAAGATATGGGTTCCCAAAAGTTTGTGGATGAACCATCGTTGGGAAGTTTGTTGGGTTTACACGAAAGCGCGCTAGAAAGAGGAGGGTTTGAGTCTGGAAATAAATCGCCGACGAAATGTCCGTCAATTGGGCTTAACGTAAGTATTCACAAGTTGGACGACGAACATCGCAAGGATCTGTAATCGGTCCACTTCGATGGCATTATATACGTACTGTAATGTTCGTAATATCATCTAATCGTAACATCAAATACGTAACCATCACATCTAGCTTTTGGGCCGGTTACAGTGCTTCGCCTACCGTCGGTGCCTACGTCTGTCGCGTTTGGCATTCATTTATACGGAAGTTCATTAAACGTTACAGTGTAACACTGACTGTACGTACGCACACGATGCGGCGCACTGCGTACGAGGACCGTCGGTTGAGCGCTTCCGCATGCCGTACGTCGATCGACCAACGTGCTATGAAAATAATGAGTGCTTTCAGTGCTGCACCTTCCGGTAAACCGACCGTACGTATACGTCCAATGTGTAAACGACTGTATCAGTTGGCACTGTTTGTCGGTCAGGAGAACACTGAATGCTACCAACAGACGGCCGGTCATTGCGTATCGTCAGGATGTTCCGTCGACGGTCGGTGAAGCGCGGCAACCAGCCTTAGAAAACTTTCAGGCGTTTCATAGAAACTTCCAAACCTCTTGCTTTTTGGTTTCAGCCTTCAGAAGATGAGTTAGCATTACCAATAATGCAACATGTTTCAAGACTTACCATAAGAGATAGTCTAGAGATTTGTCACAGGTAGATTTATTTTTTATTGCTTTTCGCGTGTTCTCCTAACCTGACCATTTTGTCAAATCGAACTTATTTTTAAGTATTTATTACTATTAACGACAAAATGTTTCTAAATTAGCCTTGGTTTTTTTCAGACGTGAAGATAATAAAAGTAATAATAATATAAAGAACACACAAACTGGTATTAGGGCTCAGCTTGCCGATATAGGTCCAGATGAATCGGTATTCCTAGGTGATATATTTTAATTATTCGTAGAATGAATAGAACCTCTTTGAATGTAGCTGTATCTTATGGAGGGCAATAAATAAGCGCTAATATACACGGGCAGCCCGCAGGGCCATCTTAAACCTATAAGAGGCTCATATACGGGTCACTGGGCCGAGGTGTAGAGAATATAATTATAGATAGCCAAAATTCAAAAAATATTCAACAATTATTTTTATTTCTTTACAATTACAATTAATGAATAGATAATTGTAATATGATTCGGAGAAGTAAATCTTAGCATTCACAGGTTAGTGCTTAAAATTCGCACTGCAAATTAATTATTTTGTCATTGAATCGGGTGGGATCCTGTCGTTTTGCCAAAATTATTTTGACACATTATCTAAACGAATTTTAGCAACATTTTTAAACCAATGCAATTTATCATTCGCCTAGCCTTTTCCCAACTATGTTGGGGTCGGCTTCCGGTCTAAACGAATGCAGCTGAATACTTAAGTACCATTATTTTACATGGAGCAACAGCCTATGTGACCTCCACAACCCACTTAATGGGTAATACGATACCCCTTGGCCCTTGGTAAGACTTGTTGTCAAACTTTCAGGCTTCTGACTACCCGTAACGACCGTCAATGATCAACGAATGCCAGTCGGGACCAACGGCTTAACGTGCTTTCCGAGTTACCGAGGGGTCTCGGTATGTAAAGATGGTCACCCATCCACAGATCAACCGCGGCAAGCGTAGCTTAACCTGATCGATCGACCTGTGCGGCTGTTATTATTTAGTCACGGCCCTTCAATTATATACCTATATCTTTATAATAAACTAGCTTTTGCCCGCGGCTTCGCTCGCGTTAAGTATTATTATTAATTAGGTATATTTTTTTGCGGCTTTACTTTTGTTCAGCGTGTGTAAAAAATTAGGGCCTACAAAACTTCTTTGTACACAACCTACGTCATAGTAGCTATATGCATGCAAAGTCTCAGCCCGATCGGTTTAAAATTGACAAAGTTTCATAACCTAATACATTTACATCCTCCATCATCCCTTATTTTATCCCCATTTTATCAAAATCCTATTTAAGCGGACGTCTTCATCATAGTAGCTCCAATCTTTAATTTCAGTTCAATCAGTCGAAAATCTAAGAAGATTTATACAAACTTTCATCCCCTATGTTATCCCCTTGGGGGTAGAATTTATCAAAATCCTTTCTTAGCGGATGCCTACGTCATAACATCTACCTGCATGCCAAATTTCAGCCCGATCCCTCCAGTGGTTTGGGCTGTGCGTTGATAGATCACTATGTCAGTCAGTCAGTCACCTTTGAGTTTTATATATTTATAGATAGAGAGAGATAGAAGATATAAACTTTATAATAAAGCTGAACTCAGCTGAAGGGTTTGTTGGTTTGTTTGAACGCCCTAATCTCTGGAACTACCAGTTACCAGTCGGATTTGAAAAATCTTTTTGCATTTCATAGCCCAATTCTTGAGGACGGCTACAGGCTGTTTAACATCACGTTAGGACCCTTACGAGCCGAGCAAAATTAAAAAAAGTCAGAAAGACCATGCTAAAACGGAGTATTAGCGCGAGCAGGCGATGCGATGCGACGGGGTGGGTCGGGGTAACAAGAAATTACACGCAGACGAAGTCGTGGGCAGAAGCTAATATTATTAATAATCTGTGACTTGTCTATTGCTAAACTCTAGGTGCAAAAATCATTTATACTGGTCAATTAAATAATTTAAATGATTATTTTTTCAGCTCCTATCAAGCACTTCACTGGTGATGATTGTTCCATAATTGATCCTATTGAGAGAGACAAACAGATCCGGGAACTTCTTGGTGTGGATAAAGTAAAACCCAATTACTCCAAAACAACTCAGGTCAGATAGTTATTCGATAGTTTCAGTAACAAAATTTAGACAGAAATAAACTGCGGGGTAACTGCGTAACGCACTATCAGTAGCAATGGCTTATTTCATGTTGACAGTTCAACAACATTCATTGCGTTATTTACGTTGTTGAGTAGACAATTTTTTCAAACTTAAGAAGCTATGGATTAATAATATTCTTCAAAATGTTCTACAGATCTAAAGTCTACAAGGCCTACAAAGTCCTCAAATTTACAAAATATAAAAGAATCTATCAAAAAGATAAATAAAAAATTTAATAAAAAAAACAAAAACCTAATTGAGAACCTCCTCCTTTTTTTGAAGTCGGTCAGGACTGGATCCCATAATTTCAAAGATTGTGAAGTTTTTATAAGATTTTTTTATTTATGTCAATAATTTGAGTTAGGTATGGGATGTTTTTCATAAGTATTTTGAAAAATATCTACTACGAAATACAAACATATTTTTGCTGTCGGTAAAATCAATACTGTGCTTAAGTATTCATTCCAACAGCGAAACTCTGTGCACGGTTCGACACGCACTTGGCTTTTTATTTTCAGTTTTTATTATAAGTTAACTATAATAACTTAATATAGTACTCATTTGTTTTTTTTAGGGCCATTTTTGTGGAAACGATGTCGGAATTCCGTATCAGTGTATCTGCCGGCAAAGATGGTTTTAAACTTTCTTATTTTTTTTTGCAATGTTTTTGTTTGTTCAATAATTATATTTAATAAAACTTCCTTTTTTTAGCAAAGAAAGCCAAGTCACGGAAATTAGTTATGAGTTTCATAAACTATGCCCTTATTTAAAACCAAGTCCTTCAAAAGATAAGGCAAATGTAATTCAGGTTCGAGCTAAAAAAAATAAAACAGGTCTCTCAAAAAAAACCTCGGAAGAAGATGATTTCAATTATAATGCAGGAGAAAAGGGAGACAAAAATAAATTTGCTATCTATCAACAATTATTACTAAACCGAAACATCCAACTGTTACTGCAAGTGGAACAGTTCTCGAAGCAAAAGCCTATCATCCTGTCTCGCCAACAATACGACAAGGTAAAGAAAACAATCCAAAAGACCATAAGTATGAAGAAAAGTACTAACAATCAACGAAAGCCATTGTTGACAAAGCGTGACAGTAGTGAAATATCTATCGGGAAAGTTAGAACCAAAAAGGCTAAGGACGCCATCGTTGACACGCTTCAACTAAAGTCGCCTCAAAATAAGGACAGGTCACCGTCGCCTAAAAAAATGGAGAAGGCCTTGAGTCCACTAACAGCAGACACAAGCCAGGCATCAAGACATGAAACAGCAGCACAGACTGAGTTTCCCTGCAGTAAAAAAAATTGTAAACATTTGGGTAGAACTGATCGGAGAATTCGTAAAGCAAATACAAGTTTCTATAAAATAGGCGACTTCGACTACTCAGCAGAAGGAAGCCCCGATAGTGACGAGGCTAAGCCTCCAATAAAAGACTGTTCTGCATGCTGCGTATGCCAAAATATCGACGAACGGAACGAGACTGAAGTTAAAACTTATGTTTTGTTTAATGCTGAAAATGCCAAAGACAATTTAAAACACGCTGAAGAAGCAGAGCATGTTGGCCATACTAGAAAAACAATGTCTTCGTTGGAGATACGTTATGCGGGTGTTGATCTTATGAAGCAGGTAGCATATTCGTCGACGGATGTAGGAGCCCGGTCCGATTCGAGTATAGGTCATTTAAACTCAATTCATACTTTATTTAGAGGTGGGTATTAGAAATTCTACATTTGGACAAAGCCCCTTCTAACAGCGTTACACACTAGAGTTTTTCTGCGTGTTTCTACACTTTTTTGTACTATTTACGCGCGCTTATTTGCCCATATACTCGTACGAGCATAGATGCGCCGATAAGCTTGTATTGTATTAAATCTATATTGATATTGACAGGCCTGCTCTTTTGTGCGAAAACGCGGTACGTACTTTCAAGTGCGAAATGAGGCGTAAAGCTAGTGGGCCGACATCTACCGTGGAAGGACATCTTACTTGCTTTGCCTAAGTATTACACTAGACCGATTCAACGTGGGCGATAACGCCCCTCGTGGACGTTTGTGACTTTCAGGGGGTAGTAGAAGACCCAGAGAAAATGATATATCTAAGTTGTTTCAGATTCACGACAGAATACGAGTAGTAAGTAAAAAAAATAGGGGGCTCTAGAATTAAAAAAAAATCACAAAGTGGGCGGTGGGCAAAATAAGAACCTATGGGCTTGACGATTGAGAAAATTGGACACACGATCAGGGGGCCTAAAAAGGCCACTTTGGCAGAATCATAAAACAATTCATATCACGCAATTTTATCTGTATGACAGTTTTGTATGGACATTCGTAAAATGCTATAGGTGCACCTCTGCCTAACCTTTCAAGGATATATAGGTGTGAAACTGTCAAACAGATCAATTGCGTGATATGAATTGTTTTATGATTCTGCCAAAGTGGCCTTTTTAGGCCCCCTGACCTTTGCACTAGGTAGGGACTTTTGCATAAATCAGTAAGAACACATTACAAATGAATTATCAACTTTAAACGATAAATTTTCAAACTTATTTCCATTCATTACAACTTAAATTAACCTTAGTGGGGTAATTGCGTAACACATTTATCAGTAGGAAAGGCTTTCATTTCAACAACATTTATTGCGTTACCTATTTAAGTTGTTGAGCTGACAAATTTTTCGAACGTACGAAGCAATGGCTTAGCAATATCCTTCAAAATGATTCAGATTGTGATCGATAGTGTGTTACTCAATTAGGGTGCCATTACTCGTCATCTTTATGTACCAACATTTATTATTTTTCAGGACACAAAAAATGCGCCACACCCAATCTAGGAACTTCTGCCTACTCATTATATTCAGAAGACGTAAACAACTCAGAAAATAAATGTGCTAAGTTAGAGCCGCAAGATTCGAAACCCAAGAAGCCGTTTTTGAGGAGACTTATGTCGTGCTTAGTCATGAGATCGACCAGAAACTCAGAGCTAAAACTACCGATTGGGCCCCCACCTAACCTGCCTAGCGTCAATAGTTCTATTGATTCATATCACATCAGTACTTCACTTGGTGTGAGTATTTTATTCATAAGAGCCTGCGCCAAAGAGATTTAATAATGGCGGCAAGGCACTGCAAGAGATTTTTATGCGACAAATAGGAATCCATACTCATCATCATCATCTGCCTAGCCTTTCCCCAACTATGTTGGGGTCGGCTTCCAGTCTAACCGGATGCAGCTGAATACCAGTATTTTACATGAAGCGACTGCCTATCTGCCCTCCACAACCCAGTTACTGGGTAATACGATACCCCTTGGTAAGACTGGTTGTCAGACTTTCGGGCTTCTGACTACCCGTAACGACTGTCAAAGACCCCGAATGACAGCCGCGACCAACGGCTTAACGTGCTTTCTGAGGCACGGAGGGGTCTCGATATGTAAAGATGGTCACCCATCCACAGACCAACCACGGCAAGCGTAGCTTAACCTGATCGATCGACCTGTGCGGCTGTTATTATTTAGCCACGGGCCCCTCAATTTATAATATTAGTATAGGAATCCATACTAATATTATAAATTCGAAAACTAGTAACTCTGTCTGTCTGTCTGTATGTTACCTTTTCACGCTTAAACCACTGAACGGATTTCGATAAAATTTGGAAGAGAGATTGCATCCCGGGGAAGGACATAGGATAGTGTTTATCGACATACCTAGCGGGCGAAGCCGCGCGCAGAAGCTAGTATTATTATAAATTCGAAAGTAACTCGTGTCTGTCTGTCTGTCTGTAGGTATGTCACCTTTTCACGCCTAAACCACTGAACGGATTTCGATAAAATTTGGCAGAGAGTTATGATTGCATCCCGGGGAAGGACATAGGATAGTTTTTATCGACATACCTAGCGGGCGAAGCCACGGGCGGAAGCTAGTGTAATCCATACTAATATTATAAATTCGAAAGTAACTCTGTCTGTCTGTATGTTACCTTTTCACGCCAAACCACTGAACGGATTTCGATAAAATTTGGCAGAGAGATAGATTGCATACTGGGGAAGGACGTGAAGTCGCGGGCGGAAGCTAGTATAACATAAAATTGATATGTCATCGCCAGACATGTGGACGATGTTGGTCATCCACGTTAGGATCTTCCTCGCCTTTGGTTCATTCTGTCTTGCTTGATCAGACGTGTTTCGGGGAACAAGCGTCTTTTTCAAAGTAGGTACCAATTTTTTTTTTTCGCAGGCTGTGGAAGTAAGTTCATCGATCTACGACACGTCGGCGTCCTTCTTCAGCAACCACACAATCCTTCCAATAAACAGCAAAATAAAAAGAGGATTCTTTAGCTCAGTGAGAGGTTTCCTCACCAACCGGAAAAGCTGATGCTATAATGTTTTATGAGTTTTTATTTTGATGCTTTGTTGCACATGAATGAACTCGTATTCTTCAATGTGGTTGTCTACTGTTTATTATGAAAAGTATATTTAAAGACTTGCTACTAGACTGTTTTCTTTTAAGTAGGTACAGACGCCAGCACATCAACCTACTACAATCTGTCAAATTTCTTTAATAGATTTTCAACTTTATCGCTAAAGCATAAGGTTCAAAGTTGATTGGGAAAATTTTACAGATTGTAGTAGGTTGATGTGCTGGCGTCTGTACCTACTTTAAGTAATTATCATTTTTGGAGCAGTATTAAGCGCCCGGCTGGTTACGGCCTCTACTTGGTCAGTGGCCGTGTGTTGAGGTTTTATTTTGTTAGTTAGGTAAGTACCTACATAATGTAAATAACGAAATCGTATTGGTTGTTTCTAAAATTCTAACACATCTCCTCTCTTTCGTCTCCGCTTTGTTTGGTGGAAACGCCAGCAGTCCAGCAGCATTGCCGATCACATTTTACAGGTGCAATATCACTGGAAACGAAACTAGTGAAAAACGTCAACCGATCTAAACCTATCACTACTCACTTACACAATGGCAGATTGAAATACGCATCAGAATAGTAACGTTTTTCTACCAAATAACAACGACTGGACTAATTTTTCCTCTATGATAGAGCAACCCTAACCATAAAAAAACTAACCTCAAAAATCTGATTATCTGATCTGACGTTTGTTTTGTGAATCTTGCTTTGCTTGCGGCGATGCGATGTTTTGAATTGAAATAATTTGAGAACAATTGACAATATTTATTTTAAATAAATATGGCTCTACTAAGACGTTGCGTGCCGCTTTTTGCGAAGGTTGTTAAAATTTATCCTGTAACCACTCAAGGTAAGTTTTGTTCTAAAAAGTAAATTTGTGTTACTCATCCTTAATTAAAAAGCTTTATCTGATGTATTTTAGCTCAAAAGATACATCGATGGGTGGCTCCAACACTGATGGTCCTCAAACGTCGCGAAGACAGGCTCGGTGGGAAGAAGACCAACCCAAGAAATACGTTTCTTGAATGGAATTTAGAAGCTGAACTATACGCTTTTGCACAGCGATTGAATGAAGACTTTGATTCAGATTTGCTGCTGCAGGCATTCACAGACAGATCTTATGTTATAAAAGAAGAGATGAAACAAAAAGAAATGGAGTTTGCTATCAAAATGAAGGACAACAGGGACCTCATAGAGATAGGTTAAACAATATTTTATTACATTAACTATAAACGGAAATTCTGTCTAAAATGACTTAAATAATATAAATTCCAGCGTGACATATGAATAATGTCTACTCTAGCATAGTTGTGAAAGTAATTTCTGTTTCATGAATATACAAAACTTGTGATGATTCCATTTGCAATAGTCACACGCAATCATTTCTATTCCAGGCTCCTTTTTAAAATAGGTTATTTCTATTTCCAGGAGACCAGTTCATAAATGCCTACATTCAGAACTACCTAGAGACAGTGCTGCCTAAATTCCCCATAGAAGGCGTGAAGGGAGTCCGAATGTTTCTTACCAGCGAGGCCACATTAGCAAATATATCCCTGCATTTAGGCACAAAAGATATTATTCTGGCTGCTGTAAGTAATTAGATAGTTATCACTATTATTAATCTATTTGCCCCTTGGTTTTATAACAAGTAGCGTGCCCCCCGCACCGAGCTCCCAAATCAACAAATAAATACCTATGATGAATAAATAGGGTCATGAAACAAAATAAAAAACGAGCATAGGTTCTCAGACTGAAACAGCACGGGCACAAAAACATTTGCCATATTAATCAGACGGGGAATATGTTAAGAGCATTTACAACATACGGCATTTCAGACAAACTTTGAAGCCGTTGTTTTTCGAAATTAATGAAACTTCGTACGCATAAGCAGGATACAAAGGTAAAGCATTATTATTAAAGGTCTAAAAAGTTAGTTAAGAACATTTTCGAAAAATAGTGTTACAGCCAAATTAGACTGATTTTAAATTTTCCATTTTAAATAAGACATTTCGAAAATGTTCTTTACTAACTTTTCCCCCCTTCTCACAGAGAGGAGGCCTGTGTCCCAGCAGTGGGAACATTATAGACTGAGTATGAGTATGTATGTAATTCGGGCTTTATTGTAGATATGACTAATTATATTTATTTTGTTTCTAGGAATATCCAGTAGACAACTTCATTCTAGCAAATACATTCAAGGCTCTGGTTGGTGCATTACTAGACTCCTCAGGAGAAGAGAGAGCTGCGCACTTTGTGAGGGACTTTGTCATCACACAGTTACAAGGTTTGTTATCAGAGCTTATGTAAGTACTAGGTTCTACCCGCGACTTCGTCCGTGTGAAATTTCACCCTCCCCCATTCACCCTCTTAGGGGTGCAATTTCGAAAAAATACATTTATTACTAAAAAAATAAAAACTACAACTAATTATTTGCCTGCCAATGTTTCAGGTCAAGATGTCAATGAGTACCTGCCGATAAAAGACCCTTGGTCGATGCTGACATCGCTTGTCCAGAAGGATGGTGCTCAAATAGAACCCCGGCTGATTGGCGAGACGGGCAGGAACACCTTGCTGGCTTGCTACAGGGTCGGTCTTTATGTAGACAAGAAAATGGTGTCTTCAGGTAAGAAAAACTTCCTGACTATTTGAACTGAGCAATAAAACATGTTTTTCCGGCGCAACCTAGTAAGCCGGGCCCCTGCTTCCCTAGGCAGCCCTGCTTCCACCATGCCAACTGTGTATATTTTCACCACAGCATGAACATTTTTTTTTATTATAATTGTTGCTCTTCTGCAAAGAAAGAAGGCTATTTGAGTTTATCAATAACCTCCTTGTTTAAGCGAACAATTTCTCTATTTAATAAAGTAAATCGCTGAACCGCCATAGCATATAAAAGAATACTTGCTGATATTTGTCATAACAGCAGCATTTTCTATCCAACATTCAATTCTCTATACAAAATTTCAACATTCCAGGTTTCGGCGAGTCAGTAGCGATCGCCAAGGAGATGGCCGCTAGGGAAGCACTCAAAAAAATATTCGGTACAGAAGACACCATGAAACCAATCAACTTCAAACTAGAGGGCATACCCAAACCAACCTCGCAAACACGCTACCAGATATCTGCCAGTTAAATTAGAACTTTATTGTAGTGTAGAATTAGGATTAAAATTGTATATTATTTACGTTGAATGTTTTACTTGTTAAGAAGTACAGTCCGATTCAAACTTCATGGCGGCTCGGAATGAGGCAAGTCGCTAGGCAGTAACAAATTCACGTGTCAGCGGGGGCGAGGTGTGAGGTACTGCGTAGCGAGTAGCGCACTTGCAGAGCCGCCATAAAACTTGTACCGGACTGTAACTAGAAAGCTCAGCTCATAGTTTGGGTTTCTTAAGATAATGTGCCGTAATATAACGGCCACAAAATGACTGTCAATGTTTGATTTACTGATTCCACAAAACGCTCTTTAAGCCTTTAGGGCTTTTCCAAATAAGTATGAAGAAACAATCAAGCAAAATCTAATATATAAAATTCTCGTGTCACAGTTTTCGTTACCATACTCCTCCGAAACGGCTTGACCGATTTTGATGAAATTTTTTGTGCTTATCCGGTATCTATGAGAATCGGCCAACATCTATTTTTCATCCCCCTAAGTGATAAGGGAAAACTTACGCGGATGAAACCGCGGGGCGCAGCTAGTACTTTATAAATATGCCAGTAAGCTATAAAACAAAACAAATACGTAAAATATAACATCTTTATTAAATCCGACATTTCCCTTATAAAATTTATGATTACACACATTTACAACTTAAATAAAATTTTCCTATAAATAACATTCAACATTGATCATTAAAAGTAATCATATTAACAAATTGTAGCTATTTATCACAATTAAACTGTTTAAAAATGTCACAAGCACAGTGTTCTACCGAATAATTGAAAGAAAACTTAAGAATTTAATAGTTTTCTAAACAAGAAATAAAAGAGTTCATTTACTATAAAATACAGTAGAGATACCTGAAAAGAAATGAAAAAAAAAGGATGTGTGTTTATGACCACACGATAGAAGCGAAAACTTATACGACTGGAGCCGAGTATACGCGATTGAGCATCACCTAACCGAGCCTGACGGTTCAGTTTTGTTCACTGTTCAAAAAGAGCGAAAAGTGCGCCTAAAGACGTATTCACTTCAAAAAGAAAGTCTTAAAAGTTACACAAGAATCAGTTGCATTAGAAAATTAATTCAATTTCATTCTATTGTGCTAACAGTTCAACAGTGACAAAAGTTCCAAGGCATTTCATTACGCTATCAACATTAATCAACAGTCAATAAGGTACAAATTCACCTAACTTCATCCAGGCGCCGAGTCCATGATCAGGTTGCCATGTTTGTCCTTCATACGCACTCGTCCATACGCGTACCGTGTTTCAGACGTCCCGTCGTTGTAGACTAGCTTTACTGTGCCATCGGGGAATTCACGACGCTGAAAATAAATAATAAATTGTAGTGAATGGTATGACATTCAAAGGTAGTAGTGGTGAATTTATTACTCAAGTCGCTCATTTGGAGAAACTTCGATGTAACTGCAACTTTTTTTCTAAGACTGCTTTCCTAACGTAAATACGCTTTCTAAGTGCTTTGTTTGGCATATTGAACTCATTTTTGGGAAAAAATACATTTACGTCGATGTTACGAATATCAGAGCCAGACGGTTTATATTATTTACTAGCTGCGCCCCGCGGTTTCACCCGCATAATTGTCGATCCCGTGGGAATATCGGGATGAAAAGTAGCAGTAGTAGTAGTTTAGTGTTTAATAATTTTCCAGTAACAGCCTGGAGTGCTGATTTATGACCGGTTAATGGCAATTGGCTCGCCCCTATTTCATAGGACGGATACTTAAACTAGCGAAATGTAATTCGTCACGTTTTTCACAGTTGAGTAGATGTAACGTACGTGCCCAGTGGTAACGGCCCCCACTTACCGAGTCGTAGTGGTTCAAACCCAGGCTTTACTTTGTGTAAATAATTTCATCACCACTGCTCTCAAAACGGTGAAGGAAAACATCGTGTCCTAGAACCAAAACATCGAAGAAATGTAGTTAATCGAAGAAGGTAGTTTACCCCGCCCACTCCCTTTCGAGGAGGCCTGTGTCCCAGAAGTGGAAACATTATAGGCTGATTATTATAGGCCGGTTATGATACATCTTTGCACATCCTTTTTGGGTAAACAGGCGTAACGTTAAGGTAAATAAAACAATAATCTCTTCACCTTATGATCCTTAGCGTGTACTTCAACCTGACCGTTACTAAACACAATGCGCTGTTCGCCACTGGCTGCCACGGTCAGCGCCGCGCCGTCCGGAAACCGCCACTCTTCGCGAACGTGCTCGTTCTTCGGATCGAAGTACCGGACGCTGCCGTTCGGTAACCGGATCTCCGAGGAACCGTCCTTGTACCGCTTTTCTACTTGGCCACTGTAAAAGACGATGGTGATAATGATCAATATGTATTTCTATAAATTGGTTAAAATAAACTTTCACGAGGTTTGGAGTGTTTCCTATCCAACTACTAAATGCAAAAAAATACCGAATCAAACTCAGAGGTCACTTAGTCCAGACATATTCATAAATTCTTGGTCACACCATATTATGAGGACCGTGCAGATCAGTGAGCAGTGCATCATGGTCCTTTGAGTAAAGGCCTGCTCTACTACCAGTTCTGGAACTCCATGTATTTAGCTGTTTGAAATATAAGCTTATGCAGCACACAAAAATAATATTACTCTAAAGGGCAGTACGCTGGATGGATGATTACTATAAGGATCATACTAGTTGCTGTTCTGTAGGTTCTGCCTACACTCATTGGAAAAAGATGTGTTTATGTATGAATGCATAGAGAGGACATATTGCCTGGTAACCACCATACGCGGTTGCTAAGCAATATTATAAAATGTATGGGATACATACTATTGAGATTTTGGCTGTATCATGCATGAGCAAGACTTGCCTAGAGTCAGGAAGATGAAGGAATAATAGTCCTCCAGACCGTATTTCAGACAAGACGGCCAATCTTAACGGAGACTAGCCTTCGGCGCGGGAGATATTATAGTGTACATGTATTGTGTGTGAGACACGGGTGCACTCTCTCTTCCCTCACTCTCAGAGTCCGATGGGACGGCAATCCGACAAGACCGGAGAGATCAGGCGACCAACGGCTTAACGCGCTTTCGGAGGCACTGGTGTATCACACCGCCAACTTTCATACTCCGGGCTGTTACTAAAGAAATTCCTAATGGAAAAACCCAAAAACACTTTGCCCGACCTAGAATCGAAACCAGGACCTCACGCGCAGCAGTCACGCTTGTGACCACGAGACCAACGGGGCTGTTAAAGGCCAAAATAAGTTGCTGCAATAAGATACTCACTCTGGAAACTCCAGAACTTCCAATCCATCAGCATGCGTAGTGTGGTAAGTTTTAGTCTCTGCATAAAAATACTTAATCCTACCCTCACTATAAAAGTTCTCCTTTATATCTCCATTGTAGTACACAAACTTGCTATACTTTCCATCTGAAGATATGTACTTTATGTTCCCATTCGGAAACCTCAATTCTCTAGAACCATCCGCTTTCTTTACTTCTGTAGGATTCAGGGTGGTTCTAGTTAAACTAGTCTTACTAACAGAAGGTTCTGGACTTAAAGTCAGCAGTTTATCTCTGTACTGTTCATTGTGGATGACTGTCACTGATTTTAGGGAGGAATGGTTGAAGGCAGATGTTGGTGACTTGGATCTGTTCTGTGACATGTTTGAACCAGAATGATTGGATAAGTACTCAAAAGAGTTTCTTGAAGGAGGTGATTTGTTCGTACTTGTTCTGTTGCTCAGTATAGAAACTGGAGACTTGGATTTATGTACATTTGTTTCATTTTTATTGAAACAAGGCGAAATTGTTCTTTTAGGGGATTTAGAATTTCTTGATGATCCTGAACTCGATTTTTGAATGAAGAAACCTTTAGAATTCTCATTCATATTTGGTTTATCATTTAAATTAAGCTCAAAGTTAAAGCTTGAACCACTAGACCTGCTAGATCGATTACTTTTAGGTGATGCTGTTCTAAATCTTTCAATATATATCTTTTCTAAATTATTATCTTCATTTCTGTCATCATCGTCAATTAAGGATTCATTTGAAATAGAGTAATTGTTAGCTCCTACATTCTCTTCATCAGAATGATCAAACCTTTCCACATTTGCCAGTTTGTTGTGTTCCATATGACTGATGGTGTCTCTTTGGCTGAAATATTTAGCATACCTAGAAGTGACATGTAGATTGGGAACACTTTTAGCTCTAGGCCTTATAAGGCCTTTATTAACAGGGCCAACTCTTCTGCTTCTGCTCTGCCTTTCAATCTCATAAGCTTTATATTTCACATCACGGTCTACGCTTACTATCGGTTGCGAGTCCTTATTGGACATATTCGTTAACTTTTTATTTATTTCTTCAAGATACTTAATATTTGTCAATCTTCTTGTGACTTCATTGCTGTGTTGAATTCGTCTGTTTTGCTTCTTTAATTTCTCAACCTCCTCCTGCAAGTCTTTCTTCTCTTTTTCCATAATTTTGATTTGGTTCCGGAGTCTGGCTATTGTGGAGGTCGACTTTGCGTCTTTGAGTCGTATCTCATCTTTGAGATCATTTATTTCCTTCTTCAAATTAAGAACTTCATCTTTTTCTTTCTTGTTTAGTCTGCCTCTTATTTCCCTCACATATCTTTCATACATTTGTTTCTGTTTATTTAATTTCTCTTTTTCTTCTGCTAGATAGTATTCTGATAGAACTTTCTCTTCATTGAACTTCTGTTCGAAAGCAGACTTTTCTTCATAAAACTTTTGTCTATCTTGATCAACTTCTTCGCGTAATTTGGCCAAACTGGCATTTTCCTTTCTAAATGTTTCTATTTCGTCTTCTAATTCACCTAGTCTATCTTTTAACAGTTCACTTGTGGAAATTAGCTTGGCATTCATTTCTGCAATATTCGTTTTCATGGCATCAGTTTGTGTCATTGTGTCATCATGACAGTCTGTGTTATCAACCTCCTTTTGATTAATTTTGACTGCTTTACTCTTTGGATCAATACTCTTTCTTTTTTTCTCTTTAGTTCGTTTTTGTGGTGAATTCTTTGTTTGTTCAACCGTTTTGCAGGAACAGCATGACACGGAAGAACATGCATCACTGCAGCAGTCAGTATAGTTACTGCAACAAGTTTCAGCTTCACTGTGAGAATTCTCGTTTCTGGCTTTACCATTGTATCCTGGCAAAATATATCTCAAATCAGGATTTTGTGACAGACACTTCTGCAGTGCTAAAGGAGTGCTTTCTCCAGAGCATTCTAAGTTACTTCGAAGGAAGCGGTTGAAGAATGAGTTCTCTAAACTAAAGCTTTCATGAGTGACTTTGTTTTCAAGCAAATTAAACATGTTCTGTTCCGCCGTTTCTCTCTCATACCTTAACCTAGTCATGGTCTCGTCACAGCTAACATCTGAAACTACACTTTTTGTAGGTGAAGCAAAGTTTTTGTAATAGTCACTCTGTTTGAGTTGGCTTAGGAAGTCATTTTGTTCTTTAGTTAGTACGGCTGCCCATGATTTGCCTTTATTGACTACTAATGGGTGTTTATTTTTGGGGAACTCGGGTCTTTGTGCTGTTTTATTTGCAGTTTGACTGTGACTACTGTTTGTGCTTACAGAATCAAAAGTCTGTTGTTTTCCTGTATTATTGCTGATATTTTCCGTGGGTTCATCATTATTATTTGAAACCCTCTGAGCAGGACGAGTCTTTCTCATTAATTTTGCTTGCCTTATATCATTTGTTATTATTGAAGGTTCAGATATTTGCACATCAGTATCTGTAATCTTTTGTACATAATTATTTGCGACCCTTTGAACATTATTGGTGACATTATTTTGAACATTATTGGTGACATTATTTTGAACATTATTAATATTGTCCGTCTGAACATTATTAGTTTTGCCCTTCCGAATATCATTGCTTTTTTCCTTAAGTTTTTTTAGGTTTAATTTTAAAGGTGATTCTGTTTTATTCTGGAAAGTTTTTCTCTTCCATGGCAGGGCTTTAGTGTTCTGTATTACAAAGTCATCTTTCTTAAGTCCAAACCGGGCTATTCCTTCACCTCGTCTAAGAAAAGGTTTTTTGGTATGAGCTTTGATAGAATTATTGCATTCTGGACTTTTTGTTTTGGGTACATTATTTTCATTCTGCAATTTTTCTAAAAGCAATGTCTCAAAATCTTTTTTAGGAGATAAAATAGGCATTTCATCAAGTGATATTTGTTTTTGAAATAATGAATTCTTGTTCATAGAAGAGTTTACAGACGTTTTGTTACTTGTATTTTGAGATGGTTCTGATGGGGGTGCTTCATCTAGTTCTTGAATGCCTACTTGGTTCCTGGATGGAGCTGATGCCCTGCTTCTGCTTGATAAAGATGAATTGACAATAAACTCCGACTCCTGAGAAAGGTTTAGCACTGAAACACCTTCTACTAGGTCTCTGTCATGCACTTTATGCGATAAATCGCTGGTGTTGCGTCGCGGTGTACCCTCATTCGAAATATCATTAGATGATTGCAGCAAACTACGAAATGTGTTATAACTGGTGTTGTTACTGAAATGGCTGACAATTTCAGTGATACTTGATGAAGTTTCAGAGGTTTCTTTGTACTCCAATCGTTGTTTTTGTAGCTTCCCGCGCTGTAGTAGCTGAAGTTGTCGCAACACTTGCAAACGTTCCAATATTTGTGAAGGAGAGAGCGAAACATCACTCTCTGAGTACGTTTCATCCATGATCGTTAGTTTGTTAATACATTATTTGAAACAAACACAAATTAATTATAAAAAAGAATCAACGAAAACACCTAGCGTCACAAAGTTTTTGAAAAATGACAATTTAGACAACTACCACAGAGTCCACAGACAGCTACGAAAAGTTACAATGACTAAATAAACATATGGACTGGGTATGCCAACAAAAATCGGGCACTTGAGATGGCTGCCTTTCGTAAAGTTGCTTTTGATTTTTCTTGCACCACACTGTTTTATACAAAACGACGACATGATTTTCCTATTAATGGACACCAAAATACCTAGTTTCTAGACGTATTTCTCTCGAAAACAACAAAAATATTTTGAGCAATCAACCGTTTGACAGCCCATCTACCACAAAACCATTCATAAATCCGGCACTCAACATGGCGACCGGTCACGCATAGCATAGACATGAATTTGACGTCACATAAAAGTGTTGCCAAAGGAGATGTTTCAAAATGGGCCGGTCTATGTACAGTAACTCAAAAAAAAGAGAAAAATCCATAGAATTCAGGAAAAATACAGATAATTCAATTAAATGTATACTGTTCTGGTAGTGAATTGATATTTATCAATTATTTTTTATCGACTTTCAACATGGCGTCTCACCGATTTAGTTACTCTGTGCTTAAAAACAAGGACAATTAAACATTGATCATAGAAATAGAACTGTTAGCTGTCACAAAAGTGTCACTTCAGTCACTTTCGTCATGTCGTCGGTCGTGATTGTGTTCGTTTTGTTTTGAGTTTCTGGAGTTCTTTTTAACAGCCTCGCTTTCGTTTTTTGGATTTAATACCGTTTCTTTCCCATCTGTTTACCTGGCTTTCGTTTTTGGACTGTTACCCGGCTTGTGTTGTAAGGACTTCGACTTTCTTGTGTGGTTTCCTCCACAGAAATAAACATGTCAAACGTCATTAATCAATCAAAATGACAGTTTACCGCCATGACGGGTTTTTGTTGTGTGTTGCAATTTCAAGTGTAATTTCTTGTGTTTACCAGCAAAACAAGCCATTTTAAAGTAATTGGACAGTTGAGAACTGTTTTAAATGAATTTTCCTATTTTTTTGTATAGTGTACAAGGACCTGGCCCAGGCTCCATACATTTTGAAACATCTCCTTTAGTACTTGCAAACATTTAGATGTCTTTGTTTTCATATCCACTCAACTGTAATCCGCCGAAAATAGATAACATGCGTGTGTCGATATGATAGATATTTGTATAACTATTATTTCTATAGTAGAATATGCCGTCTCCATGCTTCTCCGATCATAATGTATGATGATTGATGATGATGAAACAAAGAAGCTCATTTCCGGCTGCAGTTCAAAAAATAAAGCTGGCTACACCCAATATGCAAACTCCAAACGTATGTACTACAAACGAGTAGGGATTGACCCTGTATTATACAGCGTACTTGTTTAATCATATTAACACGATCGCTGCCCAGCACTCAGCATATGGGTCGAACAATAATTAGTTCGTATGCCCACAACCCGTATCCGAGTCGTCGTTATAATTAGCTATAGATGACTTGTATTCATGCCCAGAACCCGACTAGCGACTCCGGAAAAACCCGGGTTTTTATATAATTGCGAAACACTTTTTATGGCATCCCAATTTTGTGTACTCTATGTACTTGGCAGTGAAAGTGTTAAAAGTACTCTGTGATAGAGGTCAGTGAGGCGAGGCATCGCACGGCACCTACGCATTGGCAATTTCAAAATCTTTTACATATACACGGTGCACACAAAAAAAATTGTGACATAGCTAGCGACAAATCGGCTGTCGGCACTGACCTCTATTTAACACTTGTATAATACAGGTCAGTGGCTGTCGGCATTAAGCTAGAGCTAGAAGCACTGATTATTCATGTGTAGAGGTCAGTGGCTAGAAGGGTCTACAATGGATAGATTTATCAAGTTAAAAGTCAGACCATGGGACTTGAAAAATCTTCCAGAAAATGTGCGCTTTTATAATTCCTACCACCGTGGACGTCCACGTTGCTATCGTCACGTTAGTAATAATTATAAAGAAACCGGTCAAGTTCGAGTTGGAAACGGATAAAAGTGGCCATTATTTTCCGTTTTTATGATTAGAATATAACTAAACAATGTAAAACTACCGTTTATTATAATATTAACGTATAATTTTGAGGAGCACAACTTAACGTGCATATTTTCTGCAGTTTCATTCTAAAATAAAAGAAATAACCAAACAAACGACGAGGGCGCCACTGCGCGGTCAGCGTTTGGTCGACGCAAAACCAACTGTAAAAAGCTTATTTAGGAAAATTTGGAGTAGTTAGATTAGATTATTTTCATTATATTTTTTGGTAAGCATCAAGGGCATGAGTATTATCAGAGCACCCACGAAGTTATTTTAAAGTCAGCTCCTCTGATTTTTTCTTAAAAAGGCCATTTCATACACTAATATACATGGTCCTCTTATGTTTGGAACTGGAACTCTGGACTGTGACCTCTAAAATTGTTTAGGTTTTTCTTCAGTTTTCACAGTGTACAAAAAGGATAAGCTTACTCGCCGACCACAAGCAGAATATGCTTGCAAGTTACTGCAACTAAATGCCCTATCCACACGTTTGAATTCGTGATGGTTTTTCGTGGTTAATAACGTTTCTAGCTACCACGGAAAATAGTAGTAGAATTTGACATGGTAGTATTTTTAAAAGATATCTTGTAACTTGTAACACCGGCACATGCGCCAATAAATGTCAAAATTCTTGTCCATTTTTATTCAAAAAACATCTGGTTATCTGGGCACAAATCACATAATACTTGCGATGTCTAAGAGAAGTAGTTTCCACAAAACTCCTAAGTTTAAGCCCGAAGTGAAGGTGATCAGTAATAAACCCAAAACAACCATGAACATGTCGCTGCGACAGGAGAAAGTTGATGTGTTGCCTGAACCTATCAAATCAGATGCTGATAAAAAACTTTACAAGTGAGTAGCATTTATTAATTAAATAGAAATCTATATTTTAACTCACTTTAAATACTATATGAGCCGTGAGGTATAAATAAATGTAATTAAAAAATTATTTACAAATTGGTTTATAACCAAATAATAATAAAACATTTTGGAACGTTTCTGCAGGACTATACGGTTGCAGAATGGTCTAACAGCGCTTCTGATATCAGACACTAGCCGTCCGGCGGTGGGTAACGAAACTAGCTCCAGTGAGGAGGAGAGCAGTGGCTCTGACGAGACCAGCACAGACCCTGAAAGTGAGAGTGGGAAGTCGACACAATCTGTGGCCAGCGACCACCATGGCACGAAGAGACGCGGCGAATACGACGAGGAGAAACTGGTCAGTATGATAATTTGAATTCCAAATCATTCAAAAAAAAATATTTTCTTTTTTTCAACTGCAACTGTCCATAAATAATGCATAAAAAAAGTTAATTTAAGAGTGAAAAAAATGGTAAAGTGGATGTTTATACCAAAAATGCTTTGACTTATGTTAGTTCAAAATAATAGCTAGTGTTACAGAATCTAATCTATATGAGGCAAAATAATTAAGTGGGGTTTACAATATTTGATACTTATTCTTTGTTTTTCTTTATTTGCAACATAAATAGAACTTTCCTTACATAAGAATGAAAAGGTGAAACTTAAAAAAAAAATATAATGACAGAATAGGATTTTTTGAAATTAAAACTGGATTTATGAAAGGCAGAATTCCTAAATAAATGCTTATTGAGGTGTAATCCAGATCCCTCAAATAATTTAGAAAAAAAACCTCAATCTAATTTGAATCTAGTTTGGAACTAGATTATCTTAAAGAAATGCTCAAACATGTTCCAGAAAAATGGAAATATAAATCAAAGCAACAGCATCATGGGATCAGTTTTTAATAGACAATTTATGAATTTCATTTGCTTAGTTATAATGTAATTAAACAATAAACTACTTTACATGTAAATCCATCTTCATATACAACAACAGGTCAAACTACCTAATAATTAAAAATTTATTGATAGGCACAGTTGGAAACAAAAGTCCAAAAGACACTTTTTTTAAATTGTTTACCTATTGGGCAAAATATTTAATTAAAATCAGAACAGACAAAAATGTAAAGAATGAAAGTTAAAAATCAGTTTAAACAAAGGTTTAGGTATAAATTGTACTGATTTTTGATTAAATATAAATGTAAATGATTTTTTTTGTGACTTTACATAGAGTTTAGCCATTACAATTAAATATACCTCTAATAAACTAAATTAAAAAATAAACTCGTTACGACCTTGGCTTTAGACGTTGGGTTGAAGAATTGCATCATAATTCGACACCGCTGTTTGACCTTGATTCAGATCAATTGTATTAGCATAAGGTGTGTCCTTAGCATTGTTTGTTTTTTTTTATTTAAGTCGAAAGCTGGAAAGTTTTACTAAAGTTGTATAGTTCAAGGTTTTATGGAATAGGTGCAAAAAATAGCTAAGATGTTACTATAATTTTCAGGTAAATAAATTCTGAACAGTTATCTATGTACATAAGTTAATTTGATCGTCAACTGTTTTTCGTTTAAAAAAAATGCCGCGGGCCAAAGCTCGTTTCATATTTTTCACATTTAGGTACACAGGAATGCTTGGAAATAAAAAACTAGCTTTTCCCCGCGGCTTCGCCCGCGTGTTGGTCGATAACTATCCCACATGAACATACTACTGGGTTAAAAAGTCTTGGGTTATGGTCTATCCATGTGACAAAAGTAACAGATAGGGTGGCTGGAACATCGACGTGCAATCTGTAACCATGAATTCAGCACATGATGCTAGACCCCCTCGCGTATACGTTTTTCGTTGGTATATAGGTAAAAAAAAATATGAGGGGCTTATGGCTAAGTAATAACAACTGCACGCTTGCCGCTGTTGGACCGTGGATGGGTGACCATCTTTACATACCAAGACCCCTCCGTGCCTTGGAAAGAACGTGGTCCCGGCTGTCGTGGATCTTTGACAGTCGTTACGGGTTGTCAGAAGCCCGAAAGTCTGACAACCGGTCTTACCAAGGGGATTCGTATTACTCAGTTACATACTGGGTTGTGGAGGTCAGATAGGCAGTCGCTCCATGTAAAATACTGGTACTCAGCTGCATCCGGTTGGACTGGAGGCCGACCCCAACGTAGTTGGGAAAAGGCTAGGCAGAAGATATAATAAAAAAAAAATCTGCTGTTTCGTAGAAAAGTGCAATACCTATGCGGTTAAAATGTGTTTTTTTTAAATAACCGACGAAATAGTTTCAGAATTATGTACTGAATCCTGGTTTTCAGTTTGCGCGTTGATGTCCCTACCAACCTTTATATTAGTATCGAAGTATGGATTTATGAATCATGCAGCTCAATACTTAAGCCCTTTCATATTTCTGATAGAATCCATCCAATGGATATAATGCCGTTATTACATTACATACATATTTCCTACTGCTGGGCGGTCGCTTCGTCACTGCACTAATGAGTAACCGCTCTTATACATATTCCTATCTTTCATCTTTAACGCCAGATAAACATTCCTGTAACTACTTACCCACTTCTCGTAATATTTCCGTCATCCATTATTTCTTTACCTACGCATCTCTTATGCTTTGGTTCCCTGATGCAATGGCTACATTGTTGCGATAACGCGAATTATAATTCGAGCGCTCTCTGTTGTACAGCGAGAGGTGTACGGAGAGAGAGCGCGCGAAGTGTAGTTCGCGTTATCTGGACATTATTGCCATAGCGGTGAACGCCTGAACGGTCACAAAATAAGGGTACTTACATAAAGAAGTAGGTTTTCGGGCCTGACTCGAGGTACATACATCTCTGCAGGTTGATCTTCGGAAGGGAACAGTTACATGTTTTGCCTGTTTCTGGGTGCGCGCATAAGTTGAAGTGGGACAATTTCACCCCCACTGATCGGTACCTACTTGTCTTTGCCGGGAGCCCGCTTCTTTATGCAAGCACCCTCTCGGCTGTCCAAACTCCAAACACAGAGCGTTTTTTGACACCTTAATGGTGAAAATGCACACCTTAATGGTCAAATACTGGTGAAAATGCCAGATATTCTTGGCGGCCGTTATATATTGTAGGAAACCGTAGCTATAGGTATTCAAGCCACTCACAAATCCATGAGGAAAAGATCGCAGAGGTAGTTTATCAACCTCCCACCGTCAGCGCAATCCACGATAAATGCATTTCTGTAAACCTTGTCATGACTTCTTCAATTTATTCTGTGTCAAGTGCGAAATAAATTGGTAATTGCATTGACGCACATGCTAGTTTCTGGATAGGACTAGATAAGCCTGCAATTTAAATGACACGCATCGCATGGGTAATCAGGTTAGGATACAGACAGGAGGAAAATGATATCATCATCATCATTTCAGCCAAAAAACGTCCACTGCTGGACCTGGGCCTCCCCTAAGCACCGCCACTTAGACAGTTCTGTACTTCTCGCATCCAGTGGATTCCCGCGGCCTTCACAAGCGGTGGTGTCATGCGATACCTATCTTATTTTATTGTCTAGTTCTTTTTATTCTACGATCTTAAAGCCAGTGGTAGTGACCAGACTTGCCAGTCAGCAAGTTTAGGAAAAGTTTGAAGTTTACAAGGCGTACCATTAATAACCACCTCTGAGTTATCTGTCAACCTTGCCTAGCTTGGTCTAGACTCTAGGATAACCGATAAAGTCGTCTTCGACGTGAGACCATTCGAAAACTCGATCCATAGAACTTCAGAATAATTGGAAACCTAATAGGTTTCCTGTCTGCCCTAACATACAATTAGTCTGTCATAACATAGTATTTCCGTCTGCAACAATAATGGTATACTTACAACGTATTTACTTGAGCAGAGATGTGATTACTCGCGGTGGTAATAAACCGCACGGTTCACGGCTCAGTGAACAGTCAACACGTGAGTTGCGTTTTTTCTGTTGTTAATTAACAACAAAATAACTGACTGACAGCGAAAGTATGCTGTCATTTAGCTGCAAGTTCGCTGAACTCATGGATGGATGAACCGTTTGGCAGTAGTCAACCAGACGCAACACCAGGTCGCGGTCGGGAGTGCTGGACTGTGATGTTCCATTGAACAGAGGGACGGAGGATCCTCTTTGTTCGATTGAGGAACCTCACACCTTTTTTCTTTTTTTAAAACAATTTATGATGCTAAGCTTTCTCAAATAGGTATTTGATATTTGCTTAAAACCTCTTTGCGATGCTATAAACAAAAACACATGCAACATGTCTTCCGAATATCAGGCGCATCCTGAGCTAGAACCCGGCACTAAGTTGTGTGAAGTTTGTAAAATTAGAAAAACTAGTCTAGTACAGAAGCATCTTCCGATTGAGAAGAAATAGATTTTTCACTTCCTTATTATATTCATTGTGAAAAGTCGTTGCCTTTATCTGCGGCAACATGAAACCTTGAACCGGTTTAATGGTCAACGACCAATGGCCTACAATCCTACATTGTATAGCGGTGAATATAGGTCAGGAACTGAGTTAAACTATTGAATTCAAAACGAAAAACTTATCTAGTCCCAGATTCAATATTGAAAGCAATAAGTAGGATAAAGTGCTAAAGATATCCGTTCTACGGCCTTGTGTCTGTTAGAAAGTGAATCGTAAGACAAGATGCATAAGTTAAGGCGCTGCTCAAACGTAGAACACCGTCAAACGCTCAGTTTTTGTTTTGTCGCACAGTTATGGGTATTGGTACATATTACAAGCCTGAAAAAAATTGAGTGTATTGTCAAATGTTCAAATAAATACTTATTCAAATACCTATGTTACCGTGTAAAAATAAAATAGTATCCTGATAAAACAATCGTAAAACAGAGGTCAAAAAATTTTTTTTTCGTCTTATAAGTAATCTAAAATTTTGAGTTTTATGGAATGATTGTATAAAGGAAATTCAATCAAATAGAGAAATACCTAAAAATGTTCCACTGAGCCGTGCATTTATTTTTTAATTATTTTAAAACTGCAAAATTATTTTTATTTTGTTGGTCATTCGATGCAACTAACATTAAACGCATCGCTGTTTTGAACCTTAATTGTTGCCGCGATGCGCTATAATATTGTCGTTTGCTTTTTACCGCGTCGCTGTTCTCAAGGAGAAAAACCGGGCAAGAGCGAGTCGGATTCGCGCACCGAGGATTCCGTACCGTCATATGTTTTTAAATTTTCATCGGCCTATATTCGTCAGAGAATTTTAACACTGCACACTATTAATATATTGCAGTTTTAGGTCAGCGCCATCTCCTGACCGATAGTGGAACTAATGTAACTTTTGTTAATGATTTCTGAAAAAGTGTGCTATTTGGAGACATCGTTTTATTTTTCCTGTAATCTTTACATAAACTTCTATCACATAGAATAATTTCAGATTTTTCTCTGTGCAAACTTCGGAGACAAGGAGGGGGGAACGATATTTTTTTTACATTTTTCATCAAAAGTCGTAAATTAAACGGCAAAAAAAAAGTCTTTGACAATGTGCACACTGCGCTCTTTCATATGATGCCCCACATGCCCTAGTAGCCCCACTTCGAATTTTTCAGATCCTTTTCAGCCCTGTTGCAATAAAAAATTTTTTTGCAAACGTCATCTAAAACCAAATTGATAGCATTAGTAGTTCTTGAGATATCCAGCTGTGACAGACAGACAGACAGATTGTGTCGCACCATAAGGGTTCCTTTTTACTGTTTTGGTACGGAACCCTAAAAACGTTAAAAAATATTGAATCTAAAATCTTAGCAGTATTTTTGTGTTCAAGATCATACGGCTAGGCTACATAAATACAAGCATAAGCATAGGTAGGTACTGTGTCTTACGTTTATGTTGCAAAGAAAATTATAAATACGTTAACCCTCAGTGCCTCAGTTACAGTAATTAAATTACCATAATTATCATATTCCGTAATACAAATTGCTCATTGTGTGTAAGCAATTTGTATCTCACATGACGAAAAACGTTTATTTTTCTGAACAATCGCGTTTTACGATCGATTTAAAACATCGATTGACTTTGATGTGAATGACTTGCTTATGGACATTTTACGTTTTCCATGAAAAATAACATTTTCTCACGATACGGTTCTATTTGTAATAAATGGTATGTTTTATGTGAGATAAAGAGGCCCATTTTGAATGAAGGTGAATACAAAGCATAATTAGGTAACCATGAAGTGCATATATTTGTACAATTGTGTACGCTGCTGCCTTTACAACTATTGTATGTATTGAGTACATTGTATGGCCCATTGAATATACTGAGGCCATTGTCTGTGGCCAAAACATGAACTCAATAACTTTTCAGCTTAGGTCTTTACTCCTCCTTACCTACCCATAAACCGTTTTTCGGTATTGAGTACGAAAGTGTTTAAGAGCATTTACACCATACGGCATTTCAGAAAAACTTTCAAGCCCTTGTTTTTCGAAATGAATGAACCGATTTTAATGAAACCTCATACCCTTAATCAGGATACAAAGGTCTAAAAAGTTACTTAAGATAATTTTCGAAAAATAGTGTTACAGGCAAATTAGACCGATTTTAAAGTTTCCATAGAAACAGAGATTTACAGTTATCTTTTTTTAAATAAGACATTTCGAAAATGTCCTTATGTAAGTAACTTTTAGACCTTAAGTAAGTAACTTATCCTGCTTATGCGTATGAAGTTTTATTAAAATCGGTTCATTCATATCGAAAAACAAGGGCTTGTAAGTTTGTTTCAAATGCCGTGCGGCGTAAATTCAGTTATCATAGCATGTCTGCCTACAGATAGATAAACGACACTTCTTCCGACTTAGACCGACTTTTATTCAATCAGCACTTTTTGTATGTCAAATATACATGAGAATGTCCCTCAAAACGCCCGCCTTTCACCATTTCCTAGTGGTTTGGCTGGGAAGAAGAAGTGGCGCAACAAGCTCTTCAGCAGCACACCTGTCTGTTTAGAATAACTTGATTCTATACAATCATAGAGCAGTGGTGGCCCAGTAGTATCTGCTGCGACTTACGAAGTTGTAGGTCGTAAGTTCGAACCCAGACAGGCGGTCTACTTTGTGTAAATTATTTCATCAACACTGCTCTCAAAACGGTGAAGGAAAGCATCGTGAGGAAACCGGCATGTCCTAGAACCAAAAATTCGAAGACATGTGACATCTATCAACCTGCACTGGGCCCGCGTGATGGATTACGGCCCGCTCCCTCTCAACGAGAGGAGGCCTGTTTCCCAGCAGTGGGAACATTATAGGCTGATTATGATACAATCATAGAATTATTACTTCTTACTTATATCTATGTAAGTATACAAAGTAATTGACATTGTCGTAATGTCAATTACTTTGCACACAAAACTTTAAATTAAATTATTTGCCATATTATGTCAGCTAGCACACACTAATATACCTAGATGTACTTAATTGTAACAGTATTTTTCAAACTATCGGGCACAATATGTTTTGTTTCTAAAACTAAGATACCAAATATAACCAACGTGTAATTGGAATAACGACACCTCGGCGGTAGCTCAACCCATGAAACTAAAAAAAAACCGGCCAAGTGCGAGTCGGACTCGCACACGAAGGGTTCCGTACCACAAGGCATAAAACGCCGAAAAAAACGTTTATTTTATACCCCTTTAAATTTTAACTTTATTTTATTTTTGTTATCTGTTTGTTGTTATAGCGCGAACAGATATACATCATCTGTGAAAATTTCAACTGTCTAGCTATCACAGTTCATGAGATACAGCCTGGTGACAGACAGACAGACGGACAGTGGAATCTTAGTAATAGGGTCCCGTTTTTTCCCTTTGGGCACGGAACCCTAAAAACCATAAAACAGTTTTAGTATAACCTACCTTAGCCACTATTCGCAACGGTAAACTCAATATTTTACATGAAATGTGAAACTAAATTATGACTAATATATGCATAGAATTTACATTTTTTTTTAAACATTGTAATGTGCGAATAGGTCATTTACTCATGTGGTCAAAACATGTCATGTACGTGATTACATTTAACAATTCCTTTATAGTTTTATAATATTTAATTTAGTTTAACAGCCCTTCAATATTATGAATTGATGACTTACTATACTACCTACCTACTTAAACATTCCATATTCCGATTAAATTGTGTAGGTATCTACATGTACCGCCTCAGGTACCTTTTGATTCTAATGACAATAGGGGATGCGCCAAGGCAGCCTGCGATTTTTAATGTAGACAGTATTGATGAATGATTATTATTCTGTAAATACATATTTGTTACGGTCGCGAATCATATTTTAAGATCAATATACAACTAGATGACCATTTCCCGTAATTAAAAACGTTCATAAACTAGTCGCAATCTCATTTCAGCGACAATCAAAGTCAAATACAAATTTTTTGTCAGATTGAGACTGAGATTAGACTGAAAGTTCTTAAAATAACGGGAATTGCTCCTCTGATACAGACCTGCACATTGCAAAAAACGTACCTATATAAAAAGTAAATTACAATTTCGCTGGCTACTCTGGCGCTTTCGCTTTCAGGTATTATATTATGATTAAAACCACTGCCAAGGTCATATAACAATGCGGCGTGTTTCAAATTATCTCGGAATTACTTGAATGCTTTGAAATCATGAATTGCAGTCACAATGTAATGACAATAACTTTGCATACCTATACCTACCTTGAAAACGCGAGTAGGTACTTACATCAAAACGTTTTGTTGACAATTGACATGCTGTAGAGAATTTGCATAAATAATTCGATTTATATTCCGGTCTGATCCCCTGAACCCCCCCTCGACTCCCCTTCGGATCCTCTGCTAGTTCTTCTGTTTTAATCTCTGCCTTATCCACTTTATCTAGGTTCCTCTTTTTGACAGGTAAGTACAAGTCAAGAGAAAATAAACGTTTTATGTTTTCGTATTTTGAATTTAAATATGATATGCCTTGTCGAAAAATGTTATACGCCTCAAGAGATAAATTCAATTCAAAGATCTCCTACTGTCATCCTCCATCATCATCACTGGCAGCCTTTTCCACCCATCATAATCAGCCTATAATGTTCCCACTGCTGGGATATAGGCCTCCTCTCTTTCGAGAGGGAGTTAGGCTATAATCTACCACGCGGGCCCAGTGCGGGTTGGTAGATGTCACATGTCTTCGAATTTTTGGTTCGAGGACATGCCGGTTTCCTCACGATGTTTTCCTTCACCGTTTTGAGAGCAGTGGTGATGAGATAATTTAGGTACACAAAGTAAAGCGCCAGTCTGGGTTTGGATCTACGACCTGCAACTCGTAAGTCGCGGCTGTTGCCACTGGGCCTCCACTGCTTTGTATAGGCCTCCTTCCTTTTGTGCCATGCTTCTCTGGTATGTGCGAGTCTCATCCAGGTATTCCCCGCGGTCTTCTGTAGGTCGTTCCCACTGCTGCCCATCTTGCTGTTGCGCTCCTTCTAACGTCTCTCGGCAACCATTGCTTTAGGGCTCGGCTTTACTTGGCATCACCACATCTAGCCATAGTCTCGAACTGTATTTTTTTTACATTCTTAAAGACCCTCACTTAGCACACCAGTTGCACTGCCAAAAAATGTATGCTTGTTTGCGCAACCGATCGGACGCCTGGTGAGATACCCACCATAAAGTTTTGTACATTTTACTGGCAGCGCGACCATGGTTGCGCCACCATGGTGTCCTGGTGAGATATAAGCCTAACTATCCAGCTGCCAAATTCTAAAAAGAAAGACCTTCCTCAATTTAAGGCGCATAAACCATAGCGTTTCAATTAGTAAAATAAACAGATAGTGCAGACGACCTTGCCTATCCAAGTGAATCTACGCTCAAATCATAGCCCCGCAGCATTATTAAGTTTTGCTTCTATCCAATTGCGTCAGACTGTCGAAATTGTATTCATGATAGGACAGGTTGAATAGTTTTACACTCTGTTAACTTTATAGAACGATACTATTATTTAATAGTGGCTTATTGAAGCCATCGAGTCTCCTGTTCGTTGCGTATTCATGAAGTTTCCTGAAATACTGCTTTTCAAGTTGAAAAATTCATCGTCATTGATACAGAAATGTGGGTTGGTTAGGTACAGTTAGCCCATGCACGTTCGCATGGACGTAAAAATATCGTGACGGGATTTTCAACTTTCAGTGTTGAGCCAAGCATTGAGAATCCAGCAGAGCGCATAAACACACTGTTGGATTTTCAACTCTCGGCGCTACGCAGTGTGTTGAAAATTCAGTGCGCAAAAAAAATCGCCGTGTGAAAAACACGCCCGGGTGAACCTGGGCTAAGCTTCGAAAACAGGGACGCACGGACTGTTCAAAATTAAAACCGCAACGGCATTCTCTTGCGGTTATTGACAATCATAATGCCGCAGCCGTCTGCGGTGTGCCGTCGCCTTCGTATGAGTTTATAAATTTTGAACAGTCCGTTTTACCCTGTATTTTGACGCTAGCTTTATCTTTTAAGTAATTCGTGACCGCACTACGAAATGTGTCCTGTAAGCAACTTGTGAGAAGGGTACTCCATGTAACAAGATTCCTTTCAGCTTCGTTTTGTATTGTCAATTGCTGCGAACATTTCAGAAATGGGTATAAAAACTATCACCTTCCAATATTTCTAATGGCTCTGTTTTCTACGACAGTTTTTCGTCATATTGGTGTAGGTTAAGTCTAGTGGTCACAAGCGCTACTGCTGAGCATGAGGTCCTGGGTTTGATTCCCGGGTCGGGCAAAGTGTTATTGAGTTTTCCATCTAGGAATTTCTCAGTATCAGCCTGGGGTCTGGATTTGTGCCTGGTCGCCCCCTATTACATGGGACTTAAACATAACTGGCGAACTGTGGGTGTACTTTAGGTACACCTCTGTCTAGCCCCTCGGCAAAACAGGCATGATGTTATTTTATGTTGTTGAGAGAGAAACATGGTTTAAAATTTTTATTTTTTTCGTCCTAGGTCAGTAAAAACGTGACAAATCGCTGTGTCTCGACTCCTCACAATCACTATCTGTCATTGATGTCGTTTAGCATGTTTCTAAACAAAATTAATGCTTTTAGATATTACATTAATGCATCATAGTCTACAGTTGCACAATATATAATTTAAAAGAGTCTCCGTGGAGTTTCTTGCCAGTTCTTTTCCATAGGTACTTACGCTTTGGAATGGGCAACTAGCTTCACATTTTCTGACTGACCGACGCCTTGACAATTCAAAAGTGCCTGTAAATGGTTTAATTGAAATAAATGGGTTGAGTTTATAAAATCAATATTGTTGAAATCACTCTTATAACTAATAAGTTACACGAATATAATAACATAATATTAAAAAAGTAAGGCGAAGATGCCAGATAAACGCGAAGATGCAAATAATGCTGTAGAATAATTTTAATAAATTATAGGAAATTCTATTTATGTGTATCCTTGGCAGAAAGCACTTATCTCTTTCCAACTGAAACTGATATGAAAGAAAACTCAAACTCAAAGTATTTCAGTTAAAAAATTACAGGCACTTTTGAATTGTCAAGGAGTCGGTCAGTCAGAAAGATGAAGCTAATAGTAGCCTATTCCAAAGCGTAGCAGGTAGGTTCCTACGGAACAGAACGGGCCAGAAACCCCATGCACCCTCTTGTACAAACATAGTATGTACTTTACTAATACAATATGCTTTCGACAGAACATCGGTCACACCAAACGAAATTTGATTAGAATGTTGAAGAACGCGTACGAGAAAATAGCTTTAAGAAAGCGATGCAAGATTTTTATGAATGAACTTTCACTCGATACGGTACGATATGTCTAGTAACACAAGTTGTATATTTGAAATAAAATGTATCGCTTTCTATTAGTTGGTACGACGTATCTGTATTCAGTAGTTAGGCGGGTAGAATATTCCAGCGGGGTAATTGCCTAACGCACTATCAGTAGCAATCTTTAATTTTGACAGTTCAGAAACATTCATTGCGTTATTATTTACGTCGTAGAGTAGACCAATTTTTCGAACATATGTATATTATATGTATTAGCAATATCCGTCAAAATGATTCTGATATTGGTAGTGTTAAGCAATTAGGATGCAGTTCCAGTAAGTAGGACAGGTCAGGAGTTAGTCTAAAGACTGATTTGCACGCTGCAATTTAATTGCTTGTTGCATACCAACAATAAATGTTGCACCGTCTCTAAACACTGCCATTGGTGCAAGCAAAAATTGAATTGCATTGTCGTGTGCCACGGGCAAGAAGCTTGCATAGTGTAAATGGGGCTTAATAGATACAATAACAAAATAGATGTAAAGTTAAACATTTACGAAATTGTGGACAGTTGTTTGTTTGGTTTGTTTTTATAGGATAAGTTCATAATAACACTATATGGATCCACTGGTCTGAAATAAAAATTTGAATTTGAATTATTAAATATTTAGGTACGCTTATTAGGTTGTAGTTTGATCTAAATGTTTAGATCAACCTGATACTGCAAATTGCAAAAAACGTAAGATTTGAATTTCGCGGGCTACTGTGACGCTTTCGCATTAAATACTTTAATGTATGATTCCTTCTTCCTCTCGAATTGCATAGTCTAAGTATCTATCCATGAACAGTTCCTCACTGATATGAAATATTATGAGATTATAGTTTATCTTACGAGATGATTTCTACTTTATTACTTAACATGTATGTATATAGTTATTTATCTAAACCGGTTTCGTTACTTATGTTATTAACTTGATCGAGATTATTATGGTTAAATATTTTCATATAAAATCCTGTCACTGGCTCACGTGAAAGGAGAAAGTACGAATTTAAATGCACTAGAGTTCAAAATGGCATGTCAATTTCATAAAAAAATAACTTTTTCTTTTACCTGTGTCACATCTTTGAAGAAACTGCTGATAAAAACTACACGTAAGTCTGAGTGAACCAGTAAAAAGTATTTATATTGATTCTCATCCGTATCACATATAGCAGGTGATGTTCTAAAAGTTCTAACAGGGGTTCTGCTTAACCCCGTGGGAAAAAGGCGTGCGTTTTTGAGTTTATTTATGTATCTATTTCGCAAGTATTGACCATACGCGTTACGTAAATGAAGGGTAGGCAAAGAAGACATGCTGCCTCGACCCCAAATATATTGGGATAACGACTGGATTTTGATCTTATAATTATGCAATAAAGGTTATTGAAGGCGATGAAAGTGGACTGTATGTAGAAGTGGTTGATGGAATGAAATAAAATTAAAACTCAATGTGCTAAAAGGATTTTAGTGGAATAAATGAAAGATATAACATAAATCGGAAACACAAACCAAACCTTTTGACAGTTACAAAAAAAGAAATGAATAACATTGAAACAAATTAAAAAAATATAAATAAAAATCTTCTAAAAAGTTAACACAGCCAAGGAGTTTGCAACAGTTATGTTCTAGCTCAATGTGATAAATTCGTCCCATTTCTGACCCGTGTACGGCTTAGACCAAACTCGCTATTATTAAACCACCTTATTTCCTTGGCACAGGCAGCATGCGCGATATGCGTCGGCGTGGGCAGCTACAGCGACCCCGCGGACATACAGGGACTGGCGCACTTCGTCGAACACATGGTCTTCATGGGCAGCGAGAAGTACCCTAAGGAGAATGAATTTGATTCTTTTATTAAGGTAAGATAAACTTTACCACCAAAATGTTAGTAATCTATTACTGTCACAAGGCTGTATGAGTATGAGGTGTCATTCTAGTGTACCTAGAAACTAATCCGAATCAGCACCATGCCTACGTGGTAGATCTACTCTCCCTCGTAGAGAGGTCTGAGTCCCAGCAGTGGGAAGTTATAGGTACTGAAATACTATAATTGTAGGAATGAAAAGTTGGATGGTTATTCCACTAACTTTCCTGTCATCATCTAGGCTTTAGTAGCCTCAATATTGGGTATGAATTATGATGAGGATTGGTAATACTCGACACCGATGATAACTGTAAGAAATATTACTTCTCCGAAAGCGGCGAAAGGAGAACGTTTGGCTAGCATGCTAATGAGATTGACATTGAAGTTATTTTTACATACACGCTTCTCGTTTTCACCTGAAGTTATGATAAATATTACTTATAAAGTAAAACAGGTATTGTTTTGTAAGTGGACCGGCACAAACGAGCATTGGTTTGTGTAGTAAATAAATGTGCCAAAGTACACAGTATTGGAGAGTAAACAGAAATAAAACAATTGGAGATTAAACAGAAATTAAACAAACAACAATTAGTACTCTGACTTCTAGAATGTTATAAGTTGTAATACCAGCCCTTACTCACTGCTAAGGGCTGAACGAGGCAAAAGGAGTATAGTATAAGGATTAACTGGTGTCGTTTTGTAGTTTTCCCATGGGAATTATGACTATCCCTTTATGCGGTTATGTTTCTGAGCGAAAGGGATTATAGAAACCGGAACATGCGAATCCGGGCGGGAATTATGGATAATTTCTTATGTTTACTATTGCCCTGATCGTCCTCGTACGAACAGTATCATATTTTTACCAAATAACTTACAAGCCTTTCCCAAAAAAATATTTGTTCTATTTTTAAACGACTTATAAAAAGGAGGAGTTTCTCTATTCGGATGTTTATTATATATATATGTCGCAGCCAACTGGTTAAATTAGCCGTTCAGTTAACTGCCTGGCCTTTAGAAGTAGTGCTCGCCTCGCTTCCTCCCTCGGCTCGCACGCGGTTGATCACAGTTCTAACCTAACCCACTTGGTCGGGGTGCAATGCCTTAATTACTGCGACCAATTCGGCTCGCGCGTGATTGGTTACAGACTTACAACCTAAACTGTAATTGAATATCATTCAGGCCGTTAGTTGAACGGCCGCCGTTTAGTTGAAAGGCTAGGCGGTTAACTGAACGGCTAATTTAACCAGTTGGCTGCGACATATATATATTATGGTAATGCTTGATAGGTACAGTTGATAACATCAGATTTACCTTTATAATCAATCTTGTTTAGAAAAAAGGTGGTTCCGACAACGCGTCAACTGACTGCGAGGTGACGACGTTTTACTTCGAGATCCAAGAGAAGCACCTGCCCAAGGCCATGGATATGTTCAGCCAGTTTTTCGTCAGCCCCCTCATGAACAAGGAAGCCATGCAGAGAGAAAGGGAAGCCATTGAGTCAGGTAAGTTTTAACCCTTCAAAATAGGTACATGTGTAAATTCATCAAATCCGAGTGGGAGTTCCAGAGATTCAGCTTTATTATTAGCATAGATATATTGTAAAGTACCTACATTAATCACGTATTATTCAATTTTATTAAATTCTCCATAGATCATAGATGCACAGGTATTGTTGTTATGACGTTGCTATGGTAATTGATGATGTGTGGGTAGATTAAAGTTTACATGCAACGGTGGGTTAGTACGACCTTCCACCGTGAAGATTGATCGAAAATCGATCGAATAGGTCACTTGGAACTAAAAGTGTATACTTATGTATAAAACTGAACTTTGTTAGGTATATCTAATCAATTATTCGGAGAGGTTTATACGTAACCTTCGAACTATTCCTACCGAAATATTTCGAAACTGTGAGAAAAATCGTAACATAACGTCTTTTGTTATCCGAAAACATTGGCAGAGGTATACTAATACTACTCCCATATTTCATAATCAGCCTGTAATGTTCCCACTGCTGGGACACAGGCCTGCTCTCGGTGAGTGGGAGTGGGCCGTAATCCACCACGCGGGCCCACCAGCGGGTTGGTAGATGTCACATGTCTTCGAATTTTTGGTTCTGGGTTTCCTCACGATGATTTCCTTCATTGCTTCGAGAGCAGTAGTGATGAAATAATTTACACAAAGTAAATACTTTGCGCTTTTCCTTGGGCCACCACTGCTCTCATGGTTGTTCAAGTCCCATGTAATAGGAGGTTCTCCTATTGCTTTGAAGAATACCATTTTGAAGGATATTCCTAATACGTTGCTTTATATGTTCGAAAAATTTGTCTGCTTATCAACGTAAATAACGCAATGGATGTTGTTGAACTGTCAAAATTAAAGAGATTTCTACTGTTAATGTGTTATGTTACGTAATTAATCCGCTGGATATCGAAACTAGATGGCTATATGATCTTTCGACAACTAAAACACTCCAAAAAATACCTGTTTTGCATGCTCTTTGATTATGTATAACGCAAAAAATCAACGTCAAAGTCTAAGTATTTATGCTTGAAATTAAGCAATCTGAATCTCCTAATCATGTACACTGTACAGTCGTTGACGGAACTGTTCTACTGTTCTAGCAGTACTTATTTATAAATAATGTATGTTTATTAAAGTATTATGTATCTAACATCACTGCAATGAGTAGATAGTAGCCAGTGTTCAACAGCACTGTGGTTTTCCTTATTTATTTAATTATTAAAGAATGACATGCACGTTACTTAGTATCATGCAAATATCCGTGGATACTAATAACAGCAACTTTATTTTCGCTACGTCTTGTCATGTCATAAGTGTCTTTGTCAAATATACATAACACTTTCTTTCTGCTTTGCTAAACGAAGTGTACAGTTCGACGGCTTAACGTGCTGCGTTGCCGTCACCACATAACGCTGGCAGAATAGTCGACAAAAAGAAAAAAAAAAAAGCTTGTGTGCTTCGCGGACAGTAAAAGTGTAAAGATAAATCTTAGGAGTCAATAAGTTGTGGGTATTAATAAATAATTCAGCAGAATAGAACATTTGAGTTGACCGACGTACGATAGGACTCACTAAGGCTCAAGGAGCCTACTCTAAAGTAGTTAGATACTTCGAAATGAACCCTATTCCCGATTAATTAACTTTATCGGACGGGTAAAAACACATCGGGAGTAAGGACAACTGTCAAATCGTGTTGTAATTAGTTGTTCTTAGTTCGTGGTCCGAACTAATCTCATGGTCTTAGGTTAGGTTAGGTTATGGGAACACTCGTATCTTCAGCCGAAACTACGGATTTCGTGCTTAGAGACTCCCAATTGAGCGGCGCATTTCGGAGGGTGGCTATCAACTGAATAGGAAAAGTCGAGAATCGCGGTTGGGGAGGCCTATGTCCAGCAATAGACTGCTATGATAGGCCAATAATGGGGAACATTATTACCAAACGCCAAATATACCTCACAAACAAATGTCTTGTAATTAATAAACTCAACACGTTAGTGAGACTTAACTAAGGAGAGTTATAAATAAGTCTTTGAAAAACGCTACATCAATAGTAATGAATGAGTAACTAATCATTCATTGCTTGTGGTTTTAGCTACATACAGTCCACCAGATATTTAATCAACAAAGATATACTCTTAAAACAGTAAAGAAAACATAACACAAACCAATATGTCCTAGAAACAAAAATTCAAACACATGTGACATCCACCAAGCCGCACTGGGCTCAATAAAACACTTACTAGTTTTAGAAGTAAAAAATGCATGAAATTTTCGAAATGCCCTTTTTAACCGACTTCAAAAAAAGGAATTCGGTTGATTTTTTTAAATGTAGGTAGGTATGTACCAGAACACAGGTTTTTCTTTTAGTTGTAACTTTTGTCCCACATTAAACTGAGACTGACCCCCATATAGTAATAAGTGACAGTTATGAAAAGAGCTATTCAACAACATAAATGTCTGGTTTGGTCGCTGGGGACGCGTCCCAATTCTTGCCCATCCTACTTTAATAAAACATGTAAATATTTGTCAGCCATTTGTGACGTTGCCAACTTTTAGTATGCACGCTCTAAAGCCCAAACTAGATCGCATAAATGTAATAAGTATGCCTTTAAAAAATCTGATTCCGATCAACAAAAATATCTCTTGTCCACAGAATTCGCAATAGCCTCTCCATCGGACTCGAACCGCAAGGACCAGCTGCTCTCCAGCCTGTTCCCCGAAGGTCACCCCGCACGCACATTCACGTGGGGCAATCTTCGCAGTCTAAAGGACGATATAGATGACGATGAGCGGCTGCACCTCGCCGCGCATGCTTTTAGGAAGAGGCATTACAGCGCGCATAGAATGACTGTGGCTGTGCAGGTACATATCATGCCTGTAATCTCCACAGGGGTTGGGCAGGTACAGCCACATTTTGCCTGGTATCTTGAAGTCCCATGTAATAGGAGGCGAGCCTATTGCTCTCAAACAGGCAGTAATCCAAACTCACGACTGATACTGAAATAATACTGTTCGAAAACCTACTTTAGCCGACCTGGGAATCTTCAGATGTATTAGTAATGTTTGTTGAGAGGATAAATGATTGGTGAAAAGGAATAAAAAAAATATGGATGTTAGTAGACAACGGGAGGGCTTGTAGAACATAAACAGAAACCGAATAACCTTATTGATCCTTCAAAAAGGTCAAGTTAGTAACCACTAAGTTTCTGCTATTTTTGCTTACCCCATCGAAAAATGGTTTATTTTATATTTATCCTTTGATTCTTCTTCTTCGTGTCGCTGGGACGACTGTATTTTAAATTTCGTTTTCCCAAAACTTTGCCACTTCCACGGCGTTGTCTGTGGCAGCGCAGAGTCACTTTGACTGTATGTTTTGGGACACAGAGGGCTGTTATTAACAATCACGATAACAACCTTGTTATAGAGAAAGCGTTCTGTGTCTAATAATAATACTCAAATTGTCTATAGTTCGAAGATTAAATAAACAATAACATTCGTTAGATCATTATATCATGATATCAAACACATATATTGTGTTACAAGTTTGATAATATTTCATAATAGCAATACGCAGGGCGAATAATAGAAAAGGATTATGTATGAGGCAATATGCTATATGATGACGCTTGGAAACATGCTGGTCCTGCTCCATAGGACAATCTAGAGTCTAGACAAAATCAAACTGGTTGCTAATTTAATTGTAAATTTATTCTTTTTTACTTTGTTTACATTCTGTAATTACTCTTAACTCACACCCTGACTTATTACTTGTTAAAATAGTTTTTATATATATATACATATTTTTTTTTTTTATCAAAATCGTTTACTTTTTCCATTTTTGTAAATATGTGAGCACCATGTATCTATCAGATTATTAATTTATATGTCATGGTTTCATTTTTAATTCTTTTACCTATTGTGGTATAGTAATTTTATTTTAGATGCATCGTCTTCACATATTATTTTATTATATAATTAATGTATGCAAAATATTGTAAAACATTTTAAAAGAGTAACGGTGGAGTTTCTTTCCCATTCTTCTCCATACGAAAACTACCTTTTGGAAGGGGCGACTAGAATCAATTCTATTTCATTGTAATTTTTGACGTTCAAAAGTGCCTTTTATGTGCCTATTTGAAATAAATGCTTTGACTTTGACTTTGATAAAAAAAAATCTATACCTAAATATTTATTTGCAAACTGACTGGTTAATACACAAAACTGCTACTGATGAAATATCCTGACGTATATTGTTAATGTCGTAAACATAAAAAGTGGACACCCGTTTTTTTTTTTGATATAGCATCACGTAGGTCAACCTTCTACGGTGTCGGCTACTTAACCTGTCTTGCTTTTGAGTGCCTCAATCAATTCAGGCCTCCGGGGCTTAAAAACTGAGCGACTACACGCTAAGGCACCCCCTGAGGGGTACGGACCTCGGCATAGGGCATCGCAAATCTTTTCCGAAAAAATAAAAAATATAATGCTTCATATGCTATAATGAAAAGGATTGTCATTCCGAGTGTTAATCCCCGTACACACCGGAAACAAAGTTGCGCAACATTGTTTCAGCAACATGTTTATGTTTCGCGGAAAACAACATTGCGGCCACGTAGAATGTTGCAGTATTGATAGCAAAATGCTATAGCTCGCGTCACACTTTATGGTGGCTCTGAAGTACGCTACTTTCTGTTTTTATTTTTTATTTTCTTTTTATATATATATATATTTTTTTATGTTTATTTTGTGATATTTCTGTGCGAGTCACAATCAATACTTTTTCTGTTTACTCGCTGCGCACCCACTCGTCTTCCCCATTGACACATGGATTTGTTACTGCGCAGCGACTCGCCTCATGTTCCGAGCCGCTATAATGTTTGAATCGAGCTGTAACGTTCCGTATTCTCGGTAAACAAAAAACATCTCGCGACATTTGATGTTGCGAGATGTTTTTTGATGAAACAATGCGCGACTATCTGCGGCGTTTTCCCGCAGACCATGGCCCAAACAAAATTAACAATATTTGCCTTCGACACGCTAAAACTTTTGGCTTTACGAAATTAGGGTGCTGTTTGTCACTTACACTAAGTTTATCCCCAGGCACGGATGGACCTGTCCTCCCTCGAAGACTACGTGGTGAACACCTTCGGCCACATTCCCACCAACAAGCTGCCTTCCGCAGACTTCAGTCAGTTCAGCTTCAAGACCGACACCGTCACCCCCGAGTTCAGGAGCATCTACTACGTGAAGCCTGTGGGCGATACCACTGAGGTAAGTTATAAAATAATATAAACATCTTAAATTCATTCGTTCGTTCACTGATAGACAACCCACAGCCTAAACCGCTGGATCTAGAAGCAGAAAATTTTGGACAAGCATTCCTTTTTATACCGAAGGTGAGCACTAAGGGTCTAAACAGACGGACTGCATTTCAGCTGCAACATCGCAGTTTGGATGCAGTTGACTTAACTGTTTCGAAACCTTGTTAAGTCAACTGCATCCAAACTGCGATGATGCAGTTGGTATGCAGTTCATATGCATTCCGTCTGTATAGACCCTAAGAAAGGATTTTTGAAAATTCATCCGCCTTAAGGGGGTGAAAGTTTGTATTGGAGTTCGTTTTTTTTTTCTGTGGGAATTCACATCAAGTGTACATGATGAAACACACCATGCGATACATGTAAAATAATAATCCTGAACGAATTTTGAACTATGCAATAGTTGACTAGTTTTACGTACATGTTTTACTCCACAGTTTTTAGTACTTGCCTATAAATCAGTCGATTACTTTGCAGGTACATTTGACATGGTGCATGCGGTCTTTGCTCTCTGAATACGAGTCCAAGCCGCACCAGTACATCTCATACCTACTTGGACACGAAGGGAAAGGCAGTTTGCTGTCGTACCTCAGGAAAAGGTATGTATTCTGTTGTTTTATATTTATAACTGTAATGAGTACTAATCGGCCTATGAAAAACTTGACCATACGTAGAATCTTGTCATTTTAAACGATAAAAATGGCGACGTCAAAAATGATGCGCCCGGATGTAATAGTCGGAACAATTACAAACCTCAACCAGTTACAAATAAAGAAGGAAAGAAAATACATTTATTTAGCACAGACTTAAAGGCACTCAATATAATAATACATCAGATAAAAACAATTAAAAATGAAGTTGTAGTGAAAAGTCAGGTGTAAGAAATTAGAAGGAAAGTGTGGCTCACAGCACAGAAAATCCCTTACAGGTGTTGAACCTTTTCATTCCTTGAATGTACCATCGCGGCCTTTTCCGCCTGATCATAAAAATTTTTTTTCGCCTAAATCCTGCAGCGGCGACAAGTCAGGCCCCTTTAAATTTTCGCATATTAGGAAAGCGATAACGCAATTAGTTACACCCGCACTGCGCAGCTTAGTGACGCATCACGTGTACTCCTTTTGTGAATTTTACGGACGAACTATTTAACTTTGGCGCGCTTACTAGCAAGCAAAATTGAACTTAGTGGTGGTCAGGCGGGAGTGTCCGCGATAGTACATACAATTATCCATCCCTCTCTTTCCAGCTTCTTATGAATAATAATAATAAAAGCCTGATATAGTGGTGATAGATCGATTAGCGCGCCGCACAATGATTGTCGATGTTACCATTCCACATGACGGGAACCTCGTGAAAGCTGAGAAAGAGAAACAAATTAAATATCTCGACTTAGCACACGAGGTTGTTGACACTTGGAATATGAGCTCGGCTATCATTGTGCCGATTGTGATATCGGCCAATGGCCTGATGGCCGAAAGCCTCGATCAACGTCTATCGAGGCTCTCGTTAGGCGAGGTCCTGATTCTAAAGGCGGTACTCCTCGATACGGCTCGCATTGTGAGGAGGTTCCTGTCTCTGGAGCCCTAATCACCGGTAGCTTGGACCCTGCTCCCGACACCGCAGATCGCAATTTTTTATATTTTTAAATGTTTTTATACTTATTTTTTTATATTTTAAGAATATTTAAAAATGTAATAAAAACTAAATAAATAAACGAATGAATAATATTAATATCCTTGGACATTTCACACAACGCCAAATAGTCCCAAGCTAAGCAACCCAATGCTTGTGTTATTGTAACGAGATGGCTGATAAACTACTTATATACATTTTTTTTAAATAGATACATATTATAGACAAAACATATTATTGTTTTTGTAATCTACAGGGTGTGGGCTCTCGGCATCTACACAGGTAACTCAGAAAGCGGCATCGACTACACCTCTATGTACAGTCTGTTCTCCACGCAAGTTGTGCTCACCAAAGAGGGACTGGATCATGTTGATGAGGTAAGTTCGCACGACTCAGTTAGCTTTAAAATACTTTAAAAGATAAAGAAAGATTATTTCTGCCTGCGAAATATTTTTTTTTGCAAAGCACTGCAATCATCAAAAATACTCGCTAAGTTATCCTGGGCAACAGACCAACAGTCTCCACACCGTGGTGCCTGAGGGTGGACGGTGCGAGGCCGGCCCAGGGACAGGTGGAGGTAGGACCTACACGCGTATCTCAAGAGATAGGAGCATTTTGGCCTCGTATAGGACTTTGTTTCATTTTTCTTTTTGTTACTTTTTTATATACTAACCCCCTTACTAATAAACTTATTATATTAGATGAATAGTTACTGAAAGAGTAACTCATTAATCAAAGTACATACATCAAGGTAAACTGTTAGACTCGCGAGATAGACCGTCGGGATCGAAAGGAACGTGCTCCTAATACAAATCGCGTTTCCTGACTGGCGGACCGGAACTAATGCGGCGCGCTCGCAGCGGCGCCGTCCCTCACCCCTCTCGCCGCGCGCCCGCGCAACGGGAGAACCATCCCTTCGCTCTTTCAGTCGGCCCTTCCTGATGAAGCTGCCCGCCCCGGGTAGCCTATCCTGGAACTAATAATACCGACCCTCGAGGTCAACTGGTTAAGGTGAGTTCTTAATCTCACGAAAAAGAATTGAGGAGTGTAGGTATATCGGTACGTCTGTTAGACAGCCAGACCATGAGACAATGTCGTGACACTTCTGAATGTGTCTGGCACCATAAAATAATGAGGACACTTATGAATGTGTCTGTCAGACGACGACGAGCTGAGCATCTATCGTGATTATATCAGACGACACCTTATGAATGTGTCTATCAGATGATGACACTGTATGTGCCGTCCCTGTTGTCTATCATCTGCGGATGACACTTTACCAATGTGTCTATCGACGGTGACGACACTGCGTGTCTGTTGCAAGTGACGGACACTTTATAAATGCGCCCGTCGACAAGAACGACACCCTGTATCTACCACCAGTCTGAAGAGGCCTTAGTTCAAACGACGACACCAATGCGGTATCTGTCTTTCATGCATGTTCATTTTAGCGCTTAATATTTATTAGGGTACCCTTGTGTAATAAGTAGATCATCAATTGTAGTGGCCACAGTTTAGTGACTCACAATTAATAACACAATATTCGCATTAAACAAAAGAATAATATATTATATTAAGTGAACAGTTGCAGCGGCCACAGAGTAGTGGCTCACAACATTAACATCAATACTTAGGAAGTACGTTTGTTGTTAATTAAGTTGCTAATTATAATAATAAGTAATAATTGAAAAATAAGTACTGTACATTTCGACATCACCACAAACAACTGTCAGTTAAGGCACACACACATGCATGTTACATTACGCATATTAACACGTTAAACGTGCAACCCTGTATGTGGGCTATTATTTAACGTCAACAGCCTTATAATGATAGTTGAAACGATTAATTACTCATTTAATTTAAACAATAATAATAAAACATACTATAATCTAAGCAACTTCCATCCTGTTATTAATCAGTATCGGAGGTTAGCTCGTTAGGATATTGTAAAGGCTTGAGCTTATCTCTGGCAAGAACGTTTTTGTAAGGACGACCACGAGAGGTGGTACTTTTGATTAAATAACGGTCATGAGGTAAAACCTTACGCACGACCAAAGGACCATCGAAACGAGGCATAAGCTTGCCGCTGCGTAACCCTTTCTTAAATACCTTACGTTCAGCCAGGACGAGATCGCCTTCCTTAAATGGAGCACCCTCACGTCTCTTTTTATCAAAATTTATCTTCGACCTCCGGGCAGCCTCTCGAGAGCGAGTGATAGCGCCAGTCCGAAGAGAGCTGATATCAGACCTCGTAGGTACAACAATGTCTCCCGACAGTCGTGGTCGGAAACCGTATAGTAGCTCCAGTGGTGACTTCCCTGTACTATTATTGGTATTGGAATTAATCCCGAGCTGTACCTTGGGCAAATATTCCTCCCAACGGTTCTGATCCTCTTCTCCGAGGTAGGATACCAGAGCATCCAATATTGTGCGATTGAACCGCTCAATTTGCCCATTGGCCCTTGGACTCGCCACCGCGGTTAATACGTGTTTGATTTGCCTATCACGACAATACCTTTTGAACTCATGACAGTCAAAGGCTTTACCGCGATCGCTGATTATACGGCTCGGCAATCCGAACGTTTTAATGTACTGATCAAATGTCTTTAATACGTTGTCACAACCAGCATCGCGTACCGCCTCAATCCAGATGAAACGCGTGAATGCATCTATAATGGCGAGTATGTACATTTTGCCTGATGGACTTTTACAAAATGGACCGAGGTGGTCCACGTGAACGGTGTGAAACGGTACAGCTACCTTCTCTATAGGATGTAATAATCCTACTTTACGACCGGTCGGTTTCTTTGCGTACTGACATGATATGCAACCACCGACGTACTTCTGCACAAACCGTCTCATACCACTAAACCAATACTTTTCCTTCATGGCGTCATAGGTTTTATTATGGTTGGCATGACCGTTGTTATCGTGAAAAGTTTGCATAATTGACCAGCGAGACTGACGTGGTACTACAACTTTGTTTTGACCGTTCACTTTTCTAAATAAAACGTTATTCTCTAAAACGTAGTCCCGTCCTAGGCCGTTGTTATTGCCCACGGATGTTTCGTCCTTCAACTGCCCTATAGTGGATCGGATTGAGTCGTCATCGTGCTGCATGCTTTCAATAAGATCTCCGTCTGTGCAACGCATCACGGATTCAACTGGGTTACGACTCAATGCATCCACATGAGCCATGGCCTTGCCCGGTCGATATTCCACGTCAAAGTTAAATCCCTGAACTTCGAGCCACCATCTAGCGATGCGCGGGTTCAGGTCCCGCTTTGACCACGTCCACCGCAGAGCATTGCAATCAGTTACAATGGTGAATTTTAAACCCGTTAAGTAGACCCTGAACTTTTGTAATGACATGACAACAGCTAATGTCTCAAGTTCGAAACTATGGTAGCGTTGCTCCGCGGTGGTCGTCTGGCGGCTAGCGTAAGCAACTGGTTGGTAAGTACCATTAGGCGGTTTTTGAAGCAGAATACCTCCCAGACCGATTTTAGAGGCATCGGTGTGCACTTGTGTTTCATACTCCGGGTGAAATAATAATAGTACCGGACGACTTACTAGTATGTTCTTAATTCTATCAAAGGCCTGCTGTTGTACAGCGCCCCATACCCATGGTTGGTCTTTTTTAGTCAATAACGTGATAGGTCGAGCTAGCGAAGCAAAGTTACGTACGTACTTACGAAAGTAGTTCGCTAGACCCATGAATTGTCTTGCGTGGTGCACGTTCTCGGGTTGCTTAAAATCGTGCACAGCATTAAGTTTATGATGAGCCGGTTTTACTTCGCCATTACACACTTCGTGGCCCAAATACTCGACACGAGACACTAGAAATGAGCACTTATCGAGTCTCAGTGTAACGTTGGCTCCTCGAATCCGCTCTAAAATTGCTCTTAAATGGTCTAACGCGTCAATTTCCGAGTTGGAGTAAATTAAAATATCGTCTAAGTAAGCCGTGCTAAATTTAAATTTTAACGGCCCGAGGATTTCGTCTATAGCGCGTTGAAACACCGCTGGTGCATTAACTAACCCGAAGCTCATGCGAGTGTACTGATAAAGACCGTCCGGTGTGATGAACGCGGTATAGTGTTTACTCTCGTCATCAATTTGTATGCAATGGTAAGCCGACAAGATGTCTAAGCACGAGAAGACACGCGCATTCGAAAGTCGATCTAGTTGGTCCTGTATCAGTGGTAAAGGGTAGCGCTCCTTTTTGGTAATTTTATTAAGCGCGCGGTAATCGACGACCATGCGCGGCTCTCCCGTCTTTTTGGTCACGAGAATGACAGGACTCGCGTATGGTGAAGTGGACTCCTCCACAATACCTTTACTCCTTAAATCACTAACGATATTGCGGACCTTGTCACGATCACTCGCGGACATGCGATATGGTCGGTAATATACGACCTTTTCTTTATCCGTCAACTCAATATGCATCTTAACAGAACATTTGCCTATTCTGCTGTCGTCTACTCCCGAGAAACATTCCGAGTATTCCTGTAAAATCGACTCGAGTTTCGTTAACACGTCCGATTCAAGATCGTCACCTATTTTGTACGTATGCCCACTATCGTTTATCTCGGCTCGTGCTACGCATCGATTAACAGGTAAGTCAAATGAACTATTACTCGTATTTATTATATTCATGACTGCCTTTCCGTCAATAAACTCGATATCGCTCTGTGGAATAAAGCGCTCAGCCCTCGGAGCTTGATGTTCGGTGTGACGTACGGACGCATGTCCGAATAGTAGTTGGTCGCATGAAACTATTATTTTGTTTACTCCTGGCGACAACGCGACTGGACTATCCGTGACCAACTTCACATGTTCGACATCCTCACAAGCGGCGGGTAACTCGCGTAAATAATTTGCGTTATACATTTTTAAACACGTGGGTGTCTTAATGACATACACGTCTGGATAATCCGTGAACGGTTGACCTATAATCACACCGATGTCTTGTGCGCTGTCTGGCACAATATAAGCGCTCGCGTCGCACGAAGCTTCGTCTGCACACACCTTTACATACGCTTCACCAATAGGTATTATCTTCGAACCACCAAAACCACTTATAACGCTATTCGATTGACAGGGCTGCACATCGAGATTTAATTTTTGTGACATAGAGTTAGTAATAGTTATACACGAACTACCGAAGTCAATAAAAGCTTTCACGGGGTGGTCATTGACCCTTGCGTTTAAATAATATTTCGAGCTTGATGACTGGTCTTTTATAGCATGTACCGACTGGGATGCGCCAGCGTTCGAATTATTATTATTATTGATGTGCGACTTTCGAGCCTTAAGTTTCAAACATTCATCCTTAATATGGCCCGATTTACCACAATACGTACATTTTTTAGCTTTGCGGAAACATTTATCTTCCGTATGGCCCGATTTATGACAAAAAGCGCAAATAGTTGCTTTATCACGCGCCTTGTAATTGCAATTCGTTGCGATATGACCGCGCCTTTTACAAAGATTGCATCTTATTTTTTTAAAAGAGGAATTTACACTTGACACGATATGACTTGTTCCTTCGGCGGTACGAAGTGCGGATAGGTATTTCAACAACTTAGTGGGGTCATTACAAGCCGCGGAAACCGCGCCGACCTCTACGATCTGACTACCAATCGTGCCAATTATAATTTCCGTGGTGAGCGATGGCGGAAGGCCACAAGCATTCCCCAAAGCCAGTTTATCATAATAAAATTGCATGTAGTCATCGTCGGGTTTCCGTACGACATTAACTAAATCACGTAACATATTCAATTTACTTTTCTGGGACGGAAAAGCCACCATTAACTTTGACTTAAAATCCGACCAAGTCACATTCACGTCTATTAAATTATCAAACCACTGACGAGCGTAGCCCTTTAGTTTTGACGAAGTATTGAAAATAGTGGTCTTTTCGTCCCAACCATACATGTTAGATATACCTTCGATTTTACGAATCCAAAGTTCCATTGTAATTAGAGTTTTCTGGGGGTCAAATTCCGGTATAGGGTCGCTACGACCTACATATCGCAGTGATGATGGAGGTGCAACATACCTCGTATTTGTAGGCGTCAAAGTCGTGAAATTCAGTTGCGACGGCGTACCTTCGGCAGGTAACGTATTAATAACACGTGAAAGCTCATCGGCGCGCGTGGCTGATAACCCGCACTCGCCGACCGTGCTGTGGACGCCAAGCGACGGGGCGCCCGGCATCGCTAACTGAGAAATACCTGAATCCAGTTGTGGGGCTGACATATTCGGTGTCGGTTCCGCCGGCAATGACGCGACTGGTCCAGCGGTTTGCGAAACCGCCCGGTGACCGTTACCGGTAGTGGCAGGCGTCCACGAACTCGTGAAGTAGCCATGTTGGCATGTCGTGGCAGGAACAGAGGTACAAAATGCACTCCCATGCGCTGCTTGATGACTACAGCCTCGCCCGGCTGGTGTCACATGTCCGATGGTCAATGTTGTAGGTATTGGCGGTGTCAAAGAGCCCTCTTCATCGATATCACTCGAAACCGGCGCGCCGTAAACTTCCGTTTCCAGTTTACGCACGCGGTGTTTTAATTGTTCTTCTAAATTTGTTAAAAGCTCGCGACGTATGCGGCTAATTTCTTCTTTTATTGTGTTATCCGCGCTCATTTTCGCGCACACGCACGTTTACACAATTCACACAAAAACACTCACGTAATACTAATAGTAAATGACTTATATATTCATTCGAGATCACATTTATTACTTAGTGGACGTTTATGGAATCTAATCCCACTTACTGAGCTGAAAGAGTAACTCATTAATCAAAGTACATACATCAAGGTAAACTGTTAGACTCGCGAGATAGACCGTCGGGATCGAAAGGAACGTGCTCCTAATACAAATCGCGTTTCCTGACTGGCGGACCGGAACTAATGCGGCGCGCTCGCAGCGGCGCCGTCCCTCACCCCTCTCGCCGCGCGCCCGCGCAACGGGAGAACCATCCCTTCGCTCTTTCATTACACATCCATTTCTCTCTTTCAGTCGTCAGTAATTTGACATTCGAAAGAAGAAGACAAAGCGCTGTGTAACTATACAGACGCTATACAATGTTTATTAGTAAGGCGGTTTGTTTTTTTTTTTTTACTATGTTTAGTTTCACTTTACGAGTCGCAATAAATACTTTTTCTTTCTTTCTTTTCTTAAGAGTTGGATCGAGGTGGCGCTAGAAAAGGACGCCTGGAAGGTTTTAGGAGAGGCCTTTGCTCAGCAGAGGGACATTGTAAAATAAATTAATAAAAATAAACCTATGGTGGAACTGTCATGTTTTCATAAATATTCCGGCGCTACGACGCGACGTAAAAAACACCTACTATGCATGAGAACGTATTAAGAAAAATTATTTTTCAGTGCGAACGCAACAGACACTGTTTTATTTTTATGAATTGATATTTAACAGCATACCAATTGTTTGTTTTCAGGTACTAGAAGCAATTTTCTCGTACATAAACATGCTCAAACAAATTGGACCTTCAGAAAGAATATACGACGAAATAAAGGTAAATCTACTTTTTATCCTTTGACGCACAATTTGGTATTCATAATCAGCCTATAATGTTCCCACTGCTGGGACTCAGGCCTCCTCTCAGTGAGAGGGAGTGGGCCGTAATCTACCACGCGGGCCCAGTGCGGGTTGGTAGATCTCACATGTCGTCGAATTTTTGGTTCTAGGACATGCCGGTTTCCTCACGATGTTTTCCTTCACCGTTTTGAGAGCAGTGGTGATGAAATAATTTACACAAAGTAAAGCGCCTGTCTGGGTTCGAACCTACGACCTACAACTCGTAAGTCGCGGCCGATACCACTGGGCCACCACTGCTCAATTTGGTATTCAATTGAAAGTAACTTGGCGTTCAGAGGTTTACATAACTTGCTTAAAAGGCCGCGAACTTTAAAAAAATTTCGCTTTCGGCAACGTACTCGTGATAGAAATGAAACTGAGACAGAGAGAGAAAGTTATATCTTTTTTTCTCTTATGTCCTTGGAATCTCACTCAATGAGGGTTTTCACGAAAATTCACGACACCAGTTGGCGCCACTTTGACAAGAGGTCTTTCAATATAAAATAAATGATGTCGATCATCATTCGTTTCATTCGTTCGTTCATCATTCAGTCACGACTATAGAAAATATAGGCGCTTTGACACTTGTGACAGGTGCCCGGACCTGACGTCTCTGTGCTGCCATCTAGTAAACGTCATTTTTCAAACACCCTCATTCTCCTCCAAGTATCGAAGAAGTTCACCTCCTAAGAAGTTTCACTTCAAAAGAGACTGTTACACAGTTATGAGTTACAAAGATGAAACTCTTCAAATCCAAACTAGGCGTGGGCGTTGCGACGACGAACCGTTTACAAAAACCGTTTTGCCTTCTGCAACGATGCAACTGTTTTACGTCCTGGGTTCAAACAGTCTTCGTTGCAAAAACCAGTCTTCGAATTACTTGTTGCGATTTTTTATTTTACGCCTATGAAAATACAGTCGAGAATGCAATGGTTCAACTCTATCACACTTTTCCGTTGCGACGTCGCGTCGTCTCTCGTTCCGCGTTCGTTTTCGTTTACAAAACAGTCGTTCAAAAACAAAAACCTCGAAAACACAGTTCTATTCCATGTTGGATAAGTTTCGTCCTTCAAACCAGTTGCAACGACGACCGTTTTCTGCAACCGTTTTCGTCGTCGGGAGAACCGTTGCTTTTCGTCCGTCAAAAATTCGACAACGACCCACCACTAATCCAAACCTACTTAAACCTTATACAGGGTATCCCGTTAGTCGACGTCAAGCCGGAATCGGGTAATAGGCCAAGTCATCATAGTTATCAGAAAAATAATTAAAAAATCATTGGAAAAAAATGTTTTTTTTTTTGATATCCTTATTAAATGCGCCAGCATTTTATGTTACTTGCCAAACTCGCATAGTACATTTTTTTTTCAGTACAGTCAGTCAAAGTTTGGCAAAGTATTAATTTTGAATATTTGGTTGGGCAAGTGACATTTAAATGCCAATAATTTAAAAAATACACAATTAAGATTTTTTTAAGTTTTCGGAATAAATTCTCTAAATTATGGTGATCAAAGTTCGTTGCGAAATTTGGAAGAACAACGCGATCGCACAGGCAGACACGAAAAGCAACTCCAATTTATAATATGTATAGACTAGCAGCGCTCCGCTGTTTCATCCGCAAAAGTTTCGACCCTGTGGAAATTTCAGGATAAAAACCATCCAATGTCCTTTCTTTTGACTCAAACTATCTCTATACCAAATTTCATCTAAATCGGTTCAGCGGTTTAACAGTGAAGAGGTAACAGACAGACAGACATATTTTCGCATTTATAATATTAGTATGGATGTTTTAATTTATTTCTTTCAACAGACAATAGAAGAGACAAGTTTCCGCTTCGAGGAAGAGTCTCAGCCGGCAGAGTATGTGGAGACGTTATCAGAGAACATGCACTTCTACCCGCCACAGCACTACATCACCGGCGACCGACTCTACTACAAGTATGACCCCAAGGTAACAATCTTACTGTATTTTTATACGTATAAAATATACCCAATTACAATTAAGTTCAATTACAGTATTTTACCTCGTGAAGCGACGCTCGCTTTACTTGTGATTACCAAGTGTACAAACACGTTGTGAATGTGTGTGCAAGCGCAGGAGCTCTCGGCACAGTTCGAGACAGTGGCGAAGTCGAAACTGTGTGTGCGTGTGTGTTATAAAAATAAAATAAAATTTATTTAATTCAGGCAAGACCCATATTACATACTTAAAATAAAATTATGTGCTAACGCTACTCGTCTGCACGCACAGATTCACAGCGTGCTTGTACACTTGTTTACCACAAGTAAAGCGCGCGTCGCTTCGTAAGATAAAAATTCTCTAAATGAGTAAAGTATCTCTTATCGACTAGGCCTTTATTGAAAAGAGATTAAATGATGACTCGTATAAATAGTATGAAAGATACTCATATGGCGAAAAGCGATTAGATTTGAAAATAAGAGAGTGTCCGCGTAAAATAAAACCCTATTTCGAGTTTCTGCCTACCCTCATGGGAAGAAGGCGTGAGTTTCGAATCACAGAGAAAATCGCCTGACTCGAATTTCATAACCGTAGAGAGAAACATCTTAGAACCAAAACATTCAAATAAAGATCCAAAGTGACTAACCAGAAGGCGGACCAGCAGTATCGCTACCGAGCGCGACACGATATCGCGTACCGATTCGGTATCGCTACCGAACGCGCCAACGATATCGTTTATATCTGAATAGGCCTTTATTAGCTACTAATGTTAGCTTTTTTCCTCTCACAGGGTATAACAGAGCTACTGGACTGCATGCGCGCCGACACGGTGAATATCATGATCCTATCCAACAAGCATTCCACGCCTATCAACTACGACTCCAAAGAAAAGTGGTTCGGAACTGAATACAAGAAAATGGGTGAGTTATGTAAAATATACCTTAGGTGTAGTCTATAAAGTTCAATATTACAAGTAGTTTGGCTCTGAATACAAGAAAACACGTGTTTTGTTACAACAAGAGAAATATACCTTGTTGTGTTTGTAATATGGTCTAATATTAAATTAACTCTGAATGTTATAATTGGTTGTCATCATCATTAATTATTTATTAGCATTTCAGAAACAGTAATTTTTTTTTTTTTTTTGATCTGAATATTGTCGTTTTTCATATCCTCAAACTAAATTGTTTTTATTTCTACCTGTAAATAAAAAACATGTATCTTTCTCTACCTTTAGAAATATACAACATCGATTGGGGCAAGTATCATCAAGTTTATCTAAACTGCGGCCGCAGAATACGGAAAATTTCGTTTCCTGACTTATAACACTACCGTCGTGTCTCTGTCACTCCGATGAATTTTGTTGGTTTCAGTGTCCAGATCACCGAAATTCTCCGTATTCCGCGATCGAACTGTATAAAAAGTTAATTATAATTTTTTTCGTCACCACTGCTTTCAAAACGGTGAAGGAAAATATCTTGAGGAAATCGGCACATCCTAGAACCAAAAATTCGAAGACATGTGACATCTACCAACCCGCACTGGGAACATTAAAGGCAAATTATGCTTTATAAAATTCCCTTACTATACAGCCATACTGTGGGTCAGTATCTATATATATATATATCTTTATACTCTTACAGAAATCCCCAGCAAATGGCTTGACCGTTGGCTCAATGTGGAGCCCTACAACAATTTCTTTCTTCCTGAGAAGAATGTGTACATAACCACAGACTTCAGCCTGATCCAACCAGACCCAGCATATACAGAGACCGCGCAGGAACTAGGCATAGATCTTAGGAGCTCTCCTAAAGATATACATAAGAAAGTCGAAGCTGCAAATAAGGATACCACTAAGATATTGAGCCACGGTGACCTTATTGCTACTGTCAATAATTTTAGGTAAGATTTCTTTAACTTTTTCAGTTTTGTCTTTGATTTGATATCTTTTAAATACTAACCGGACAATAGTGCATACACAGATACCGCTCATGAACTGAGCATAGATCTTAGGAGCTCACCTAAAGATATACTTAGGAAAGTCGAAGTAACGATATCGTCTGCAACTTGAATGAAGCTTTAGGCGGATCTCACACTAGCACGCGCCACGCTGCGGTGCGCGTGTCCCGCGTCCCCGCGCGTATTGTGTACGGACGCCAGCACATCAAGCTACTACAATCTGTCAAATTTCTAGTTTACTAGATTTTCAACTTTAGCGGTAAAGCATTAGGTTCAAGGTTGATTGGAATTTTTTTAAAGTTTCGGTTAGCTACATATAAATTCAATACAAACGCGTCTCCGCGCGGGGTATTTGGCTCCGTTTCCCGCGCCCCGTTGCGCGTCGTGTTGCCTGGTGTAGTGTGAGATCCTGCTTAGATAGATAGATGGATAGAGTACTCTGTATTGTACCGACAAACGAGAACTTATGACAGTTTCATAGGGTTTTATATCTCTACAAATCTATGCATATCTAATCAATTCTTTTACTTCCACAGACTGGATCAGCCTAACCTGATCCGTAAGAACCGCCACATGGAGCTATGGTACAAACCAGATTTCAAGTTCCGTTTCCCCACCGCGTTGCTGTACTTCTACTTCATCTCGCCGCTAAGTCTGAAGTCGCCCAGAGAGTGAGTATACTTCCAGCCAGTGGTACACGCGTACACGGTGGCTGGGACATCGACGCGCGACCTGTTACTATGGATTTGCTTTGTCATATTTAACTCATTTTTGGGAAAAAATACATTTATGTCGATGTTTCTCCAAATAAGCGACATGATTCTGAACCACTGCGTTGAAATCATATGACTCAATTTGATGTTCACTTGCGCAGTAACACCTGTTGTCTTAACTTAGTGGTGCATTATATCATAGGAAATTAACGAGCATGAGGTCTTGGGTTCGATTTCCATGGCGAGTAGTGTTATCGAGTTTTTTCATCTGGAATTTCTCATTAACAGCCCGGAGTCTGGATTTGTGCCCGGTTTATGGCTATAGGCTCGCCGCCTCTTACGTGGGACTTAAACGTAACTGTTGAAATGTTTGTATACTATAGGGACATCTCTGCCTTACCCTTTGTTGAACACAGGCATTATGTAATGTTATTATTGGTGAAAGTAACATGTGAAGTTAAGTAACAATAAAAACAATTCAGTGCTTTGTTCACAGTTCGTGTCTTCTCGATCTTTGGACGGACGTGTTACAACAAGGGCTCAAGGTAATAGTCTATAAACTACTTTTATGTCTACAAAGTCCAATGAAATATCAACATTGAACACGTTGAAATAAGTCTCAAATAAATAGGCATTGCTCATAGTGAACATTGTTTACAGGAAGAAGTATACCCAGCTAATATGGCGGACCTGTCTCACTCACTGTATGTCGGTGATAAAGGACTCACAATGAAAGTGACTGGCTACAGTCAGAATTTACACGTGAGTACACATATCATTTAATATATTCTAGCTGAAGCCCGTAGTTTCACTTACAATAAAGAAACGAACAAACTCTTTCATGTAGCTTGATAAAAAGTATGCTCTGTTTTAATCCAGGATATTATGTTCCACGTCTTGTGTGCCAGATATTAACCAAGTCTGTTCAGCCATTTAATCGTGGTTTTATATCTAAGTTATTTTTTTTTTTTGTAGTGGAAATATATATATTTACAATCACCATTGGCGCAAATACATCTTCTGGTCTGGTCACTAGGGAAGTTAGCGAAATAATATTTTATATGGTATCACACACAGCTCGTCTCTTTACTCTGGCAACACCGACCTTTAGATTCCAGATTGAAACATGGGACACTTTTTATACGGGTACATATAGATTTTCCCTAGAAAACAAGCAATTTTTTTAATAAACAGAACAGCCAACCGCTTTAAATGCGGAGTTGGTAACCCTTACGGTATGCTCAGCGCAATAATATTATGTATTACGATTGTTTTGTTTATTGCAGTAGATACTTTATTCTTTCCTTTTATAATGTTACTGTTGCGGTTGGTCCGTGTCGAATAAATGTTTTATATTTTTATAACAGATAACTTTGATCGTAAACACTACATTTGTACATACAGTTACTAGTGGAGCTAATCACCCGAGAGATGCGGTCCTCAACGCAGAACCTAACGAGTGCGATGTTCGAGGCGGTGCGCGAAGTGCGCGCCCGGACATACCACAACGTGCTCATTAAACCGCACAAACTCGCCAAGTAAGTGTGCAGAAAACGTTTACTTGCATACATATTTACTGGTTAAAAATCATGATAAAAATATCAATCAATCGTAAAGCGCTGTGCGTCCCTTGAGCGTGGGGTGTGGGGCAGCAGCAACAGTATCCTGTCGCTAATTTCGAGCAGGCTGAACTGTCCGTACGAGCAGGCTGAACTGTCCGTACGAGCAGGCTGGACTGTCTGTACGAGCAGGCTGGACTGTCCGTACGAGCAGGCTGGACTGTCCGTACGAGCAGGCTGGACTGTCCGTACGATCACACTGGACCGTCCGTACGAGCAGGTTGGACTGTCCGTACGAGAAGGCTGGACTGTCAGTACGAGCAGGCTGGACTGTCCGTACGAGCAGGCTGGACTGTCCGTACGAGCAGGCTGAACTGTCCGTACGAGCAGGCTGGACAGTCTGTACGAGCAGGCTGGACTGTCCGTTCGAGCACGCTGGACTGTCCGTACGAGCAGGCTGGACTGTCCGTACGAGCACGCTGGACCGTCCGTACGAGCAGGTGGACTGCCCGTACGAGAAGGCTGGACTGTCAGTACGAGCAGGCTGGACTGTCCGTACGAGCAGGCTGGACCGTCCGTACGAGCAGGCTGGACTGTCCGTACGAGAAGACTGGACTGTCAGTACGAGCAGGCTGGACTGTCCGTACGAGCAGGCTGGACTGTCTGTACGAGCAGGCTGGACTATCCGTACGAGCAGGCTGGACTGTCCGTACGAGCAGGCTGGACTGTCCGCACGAGCAGGCTGGATTGAAAAATACACCTAAGAGATTCGGATCTCTTAGGTGTATTTTTCAGTCCAGCCTGCCTTAAAGATACGTACAAAACGCACACGTTACGATATGTATAATCGATACTTTTTAACGGGTGCTCGAGCAAGCGTAAGCAGGTAAAACACTATAAGTAGCAATGGGTTTCATTTACTGTCAAAATTAAGATCAATAACATTGCGTTATTTACGTTGCTGAGAAGACACATTTTTTTTAACATAATATGAAGAATTGGATAAGCAATATCCTTCGAAATGATCAAATGGAGATTGATAGGGTGCAGTTCTATTAAAGCATGTTCTGTTTCACGTGTTACGAATCAGCAGTGATGAAACTGCCTGCCAAGTGGCAATATATAATATTTGACGACACGGTTGGCGCAGGGGTTGAGCGATTGACTGCTGCGCAGCATGTCCCGGGTTCGATTCCCGCACGGAACAAATATTTGTACGACCTACAAGTGTTTGTTCCGGGTCTGGGTGTTTTATCTATAATAAGTATGTATTTACAAAAAAAAAAAAAAATGTATATAAGTAGTTTATCAGCCATCTCGTTACCATAACACAAGCATTAGGTTGCTTAGCTTGGGACTATATGGCGTTGTGTGAAATGTCCAAGGATATTAATACAATCTTATTATAACCGTCCTAGTACATAAAATTAACTTTCTATGCTATTGCCTGTCACAGAGACGTCCGTATGAACATACTCTTGATGCCGTACATCTCTCCCCGCGAGAAGGCTGCCATCATACACAATATCACGCTATCCGAGCTGCAGGAGTACAGCGACCGGCTGCTCAGCAAGATGTATTGTGAGGTGAGTGTACAAAGTCAAATTAAATTGACTGGCAAGACTTCACAGACATCATAATAAAAGAGTTAAAAAAAAAACATATTATTTAATTCCTGTTCGTGTAAAAATTATAAAATCACCATTAATAAATTGTCATCATCTAGCCGAAAGATCCATTGGATTCCCGCGACCTTTATTAGAGGGGCAATTCTCGTAATTTTAAGAACGTTCACAGTGAAATCTCAGTCTGTCAAAAACACCTCTTATTTCCCTACAATTTGACAAGTTTTTGACATTTGTTTGTCGCCGAATGAGACTGCGACTAGATTTAGAACGTTTTAAATTTCGAGAATTGGCCGTCTGGTCGTCGGTTCACCTTGTGGGGGGCCAACACATGTTGCACCCTTCGGCACTTGGTCGCCACTCAACGTATCTCAGCGCGTCATAAAAACACATCGTTATATTTTCAACTCTCGGCACTAGGCAGTGCATTTCACCCGTCCAATGCCACTTAGATACCTTCATATATAACATTTGCGGCAGATCTCATTCATTACTTGCGCAATCTATTTCTAAATTAATATCGCATGGAGCTAAGCGCGTTACAAAATTGTGTGCAAATGTTGGTCAATAATAAAACCATGTTGTTTGTTTTATTAGATACTGATGCAAGGCAACCTGCCATGGCACGAAGCAATCAAAATAGCTGAGAATGTGCACGCTAATCTCAAGTGGGATGCGCTCACCGAAGATGAATTCCCAGACGTAAGATGGTTGTTTTTATATAATTAAACAAGGTTTTCACTGATCTTTCGAGCAATAATTATGCTTATCACAATCTTAAAAGAGAATGTAATTTTTAGGTTTCAATGAAGCTGATTATTCGGGCTCACTAGCGGTATCATTCACATTTTTAAACAGCGCCAGTGAACTCGCCTGGTATGTTCATATATTACGCCGTTCTCTGTCCCCACGATGTGTATTCAAAAAGTGTCCTTATACTATGTGCCGTAAAGCTTGAAACTGGTGGTGTCATATAGCGGACGCAAAATGACGGCAGTCATGAAAATTACGGTGGGCGTTTGACGTTGTCAAAAAATAAAACGCTCTCTGTATCAACGCGTTCACTAAGTTATGTACCATTTGCTTAGAAGCCTAGAAATTGAGTTGGCATAGAATGTGTAAAGCAACTGTCCTTACAAATATAGGTGAAAGTCCACCAGCTGCCTCTGGGCGAGCGTAAGATTCGCGTGCTGAGTCTGAACGAGGCTTCTACCAACAGCATCATCACCAACTACTACCAGGGAGAGGCTACCAACTCCAAGGATACCGCCACGCTTGAAGTGCTTATGGTAAAGAAATACATGCTGTTTGTTGCTTTATTGAAGTGAAAACTTCTTAAGGCGCGTTGGGCCTTTTTTGAGATGGAGAAAAACACCATCGAACTCGCACCACTGTTACCGTAAGCGACACCGCTTCGGATGTGTTCGGCTGTCCTCTATGTAGATGTACTCGGTTTTAATGTATATCCAATATGTCAGTGAGTGATGGCAAAGTATTCTGTTTGTATTTTGGTTTCACTTCTGTCGACACTCCCGGAGTGCCACTGTTTTTTTTTTTCTATCATACTCACATGTCGATAGTATCACAATAGCTTGTAAAATTGACAACGTAGTCAGTAGTCAAATGAAAGTTTTAATTAATCGCTTGAAGATTGGGGGCTCGTATAAAATATGCTCGTGCAAACATGTGCAACTCAATGTGTGCAAAAATCGCCTAATGTGCAACTCAATGTGTGCAAAAATAGCCTAATGATTTTCACCTACGCGACATGCATTAAAATTTCCGCCTTTCAAAGCGCGACAAACTCTCCTCGTCTTAACAAGTCTTTAGCCGGTAGGTTTATTAACTTTTCTTAATTTTGTGCAGTCCTAAGATATGCCGAACGCAATGAATATGTTGACAAATTAGTTTATTTTCTAGCTATTGATGGAAGAGCCAGTATTCGATAACCTGCGCACTAAAGAGCAGCTGGGCTACAGCGTGTTCAGTATGATGCGCTACACGTTCGGCGTGCTAGGCTTCTCTATCACCGTCAACACGCAGGTGGACAAGTTCAGGTATAGTTATTTATTATTTATTGGAACATTTTATGTACACAATATAAGACAAGAAAAGTACAAACGACGAATCCTATCATCTGTAGCGGCAGTACGGCAACGTCAAAAAGAAAGTATATATCAGAAGAGGAGGTCAATTGGAGCTGAAATCGTCACCACTGAACATAAATTGATTATACATTTTTAGGTTATATTTGAACTTTACAAAATGTATAAAACGAAACGTTAGACAGTTTCTAGACACTTGTTCGGACAATATTGGATGGTCAAGTGCACAGAGCACTTTTATAATACAGGTGGTCAAGTGAGCAGTTGTCAAATGACATCCCGTACTCATGACCCTTCCGAAATACATATGTTTCGAGTTGTTACATTACAGTTCCAGGAAATCGTCTGGGGCGTCTCGTATGATATAGGAGTGAGTGAAACTCGCATGCAAACGAGACTTAAAGCTATCTATATATTAAATGAATAAAAATTTTTTTCTTTCCTCAGCGTATCGTACGTAGACTCGCGTGTCGAAGAATTCCTGAAAAAGTTCACGCGAGACATAAAGCGGCTCACAGAGAAGACATTGTCTACGACCAAACACTCCCTCGTGCAGCTCAAATACACCACCGACTACGAGCTCAAAGAAGAGGTGAGTGATCTATAAATAGTGCCTGTAGTTATATTGTGATAAAAATAGGCGAAGTGAACTGTCAACAATGTCAATTCCTAGCATAAGTTGGAATGACAGCTTACGAACTGAAACCATTAAATCGAATACTTATTCTCCGGTTATCAAAAGAAATCTGCTGTTTCATAGAAAAGTGCAATATAAACGCGGTGTAAATGTGTGGAAGAATTTTTTTTTGGACTTCAATAACCGGCGTTAAATTTCAACGCATGGTTCAAATTTAAATGTTTATTGCTCAACACAGTACATAATATACATTTCTAGATGTCAAGTGAATGCGCAATCCACTGTGTTGCACCAATTCAGGCATGCAAAATTATATTTAAAATGATACTATGTCATAAATTCCAATTAATACCTAACACAATGTTATTAATTCCAATTAATACCATAAAAAATGTCATAAATCAGAATCATGTACTGAATGAATCCATCTCCCAGCCAGGCTGTGTACTCGTAGTGCTGGGTGCACTGGGCGTCCTCACCACGAATTAGAAAAAAACCGGCCAAATGCGAGTCGGAGCACGCACTTGAAGATTTCCGTCGTAGTCGAAATGAATATTATATTATTACGTGTGTCCCAGCTATGGGAACATTATACGCTGATTATGCTAGTTTAATTCCAAGCATGCTTCTCTCGGTTGCTCTTTGAAGTACCTATCTGTAGTCTCTCGATTATTCTTTTTGTAAGCGCCCATGCTATGCAGCCCTAAAGCAATGTTGGTTTAATCGTTGAATCTGGTTTTTTTCTTCCATAAAAAAAAAACATTTTTTTATTTAAAATTGTTTTATTGACCAGTATGCAATCTTGATTATTTTTTACACTTCCTACCATGCAATCCGTCCAGATTCGACCGGGTTTTTGGCCTTCCGCCCATACTTTCGGTTATACTGTTAAACCAGCCGAAAAAATCCACCCTAAGGTGGATACGCGGAAACGTATGTCCGAGGATCCACCCTAAGCCTTATATATTCTGTTTATCCAACTAAGTCTAGGGTTGTAAGGACAGGGGATTCTCGGGTCTGCTATTCCGCGTATACACCTTGGGGTGGATAAACGGAATAACCCAAACTTGTCCGGCCTTGTTTTTGGTCAGGACTTTCGTAATTTTTTTACGGATACTTACAAAAGAAAACGCCTGGCTTTTTGTCAGAACTTTTCAATTTTGAAATGGTAATCCTCATCGCGACTAAGCTAATGTTGAACATCTCTATTTATTTGTGACAAGCGAGCGATAGCTGCACTTTCACTGTTTCTTCTATTCCGTGGTCCACGGTACCTTAACATTTGATACCACTTGCGTAAATTATTGGAATTGAGCGTGTAGCCTTATAACTTGATGCTTTGATATTTGTTGTGCAAAATTTACGGCCTGGCACAGTAACACACTATAATCTCACCACCATTGCTCTCAAAACCGTGAGGAAACCAGTATGTCCTAGAACCAAAAATTCGAAGACATGTGACATCTACCAACCCGGACTGGGCCCGCGTGGTGGATTACGGCCCACTCCCTCTCACGGAGAGGAGACATGTGTCCCAGCAGTGGGAACATTATAGGCTGATTATGCTACTGTAAAATGGCAGCAAATTCATGTTCTAAGTTCGCCGACTTATTGTCGGTCGTCTGAAATACTTTTTAGCACTGTAATGTGAAAATACGCTTAACTAAATGTTTCAGGTTGAGAGGCACTGGCGAGAGATTACAAGCAGAGAATACATGTTCCACCGGCTGTTCTTAGAGGTAAGACGCCATTTTGTTACGTCACCATTACAATATTTTTTTGCTATTGAATTATTGTCTTACTAGTTGCGCCCCGCGGTTTCACCCGCATAAGTGTCGATCTCGTGGGAATATCGGGATTAAATTTAGCCTATATGTTAATCCAGGGTGTCGGCTACCTCCATACAAAATTTTATCAAAATTGGTCCAGCCGTTTGAGCGTGAAGAAGTAACAAACATATAAACACACATACACTCACAAACTTTCGCTTTTATAATATTAGTGTGATTCCCTATTTATTATAAGTATAGATGAAAAAAGGTCTGATGGTGTAGCATGCTGGCTGCCACTGCAGGCTGCATGCTATTAATTGTGCCATATGCATCCAAAGTGCCTCAAAAACAAATTAAGATATTGATTGTAGGACTTTCTGAGTTTATCTTGGTCATAACTCACATTAGCAAAGGAAAAATATCGTGAGGAAACCTGAACTTATATCCATACCAATAATTATTATAAATGCGTAAGTGTGTCTGTCTGTTACCTCTTCACGCTTAAACCGCTGAACCGATTTCGATGAAATTTAGTACAGATATATTTTGAGTCCCTGGAAAGGACATCGGATAGTTTAATCCCGATATTCCCATGGGATTGAAACTTATGCGGGTGAAACCGCGGGGCGCTGCTAGTTTAATATAAGTCTTAAATCGCCAACCCGTCTTGAGCAAGCGTCAGCACGCTTGCTCAAGACGGGTCCAATGGTCGTGCCTTCTCTGTATAAAAAGAGGCATTTACCCTGCAGTGGGACAAAAACAGGCTGGTATTATAATTATGTTACCGATTGCAGGCTGGCGCGATCGAGAAGATAAAGCTGGCGGACGTCAAGAGTTGGGTCCAGGACCACTTCCCGACCGGCAACAAGTCGAAGTTCAGGAAACTGTCTGTGCAGGTATGTAACGGGTTTTGTGTGGACCTACAGTCATCATCTGCCTAGCTTTTTTCAAAATATTTTTCGGGGCAGCTTCCAGTCTAACTGGATACTAGTATTTTACATGGAGTGACTGCCTATCTGACCTCCACAACCCAGTTACTGGGTAACGCGATACCCCTTGGTACGAGTTGTGATCATACTATCAGGTTTCTGACTCTCGTACGTCAAAGATCCACGAATGACAACCGGGATTAACGGCTTAACATGCTTTCCGACACCGGGAAAGCACGTGGTGTGTGTGTGGCCAGTACCCGGGTGAAAACAGCGGTACTTGGAAATCCGAACTTTAAAAAAAAAAAATTAAGTGTCACATTTACGGTCGCGTACGGTAATAGAACGTCCTCAACTTGTTTGCTTATTTGAGGACTTTTAAAATTCTTATATACGCAATTTTACAAGTGTTTCTGCATTCAGCTAGCATACCGAAATAACTATAATTGTATTACTTCCCAATCACCTTTTAATTATATTTATTCTCCTCCCCAGATAATGGGCCACAAATCAAGCAACGTGACTACGCCAGACACCGTCGCGAAAAAACACTACGAACTAACGTACCTAGACGCGAGCCAGCCTATCGGAGACACTAGCGAAAATAACGCGGACTTTATTCGCGATATCAACACTTTTAAGGGCGAGCTGCCGTACGTACACGTACCTAAGGTCAATTTAAGCCAATGCTGAGGTGCTAAGGCTGGATTTACTGCTCGCCCGACGGCCAGCGCTGGCATCGGTCGCGTACCGATGTATATGGACTCGCGCTCGCAGACCGTTCGCGTCGCGTCGGCGCTGCACTATATACGTCCATTTATCGTTAGCGACTTGGTACGCGTGACCGACGGACTGACGTCAGCGTAACACTAAATCCAGCCTTAGCCCCGGTTACGGAGAGCGTCTAATTAATCTGTTGTCATATTCCACTGATCTGATTGGCTGTTTGTTTTGCCAATCACAACAGCGATGAGTTTAAACAGATTTAATTAAAATTGCCAAGAAGTGGAGGTCATAAAACGTGCGAGAAGAACGGTGAATATTAGTCTCGTGTCATCTCGGTCTCATGTTTTATTACCGAGCCTAAAACGAACGTTCGCGTTTATTATAAGAGGATTTTAGAAACCGGGTGCTATTGACTACGGAGATGTACCTATTTCAGGAAAACTCGTAATGAGAATACTTGGACTAAAGAGTAAAAATCTCGGTTGAGTTGTTTACAAATCTTATCCTACTCCGAGTCAACTGAACTTATTTTGGCATGCGAAATACCGCAATAAATATCGAACGATCAACCTCTATTTTGATCACATCGTGTATGTCTTTGGAGCAATCGCAGTCGCCGCTTTTTGAGGTGTGTTTGAGAATAAACATCTCTTATTGGACGATTGGGACCGTGGCGTCATAAAGCTCATTTCTCATTGTCATTTACTTTTACATGTTTGAACGAGGCTTAGGAGATTATAATTTATATTCTTACTACTTTATTAAGTTTACTTACAACCGCTTGAGGTATATCGCTATTTAAGATTTTCAAATAGGCACATAAAAGGCACTTGAACGTCAAAAATTACAATAAAATAGAATTGATTCTAGTCGCCCCTTCTTAAAGGTAGTTTTCGTATGGAGAAGAATGGTTAAGAAACTCCACCGTTACTCTTTTAAAATGTTTTACAAGGTTTTGTTTACATCCTTACATAGTATAAAACAAAGTAACCAAAATGTATATGTACGCGCATAACTTCCGAATGACTGCACCAAATTGGATAATTCTTTTTTTGTTGAGTTCGGTATTCGTTCGGTATTAGTAAATTCGAAAAAAAAAATTGCACCCGTGTGAAGCTGGGGCGGGCCGCTATTTCATTATATAATTATATGTGATCGATGCACCTAGAATAAAACTACTCTACCATAAAAGGAAAAAACAATTAAAAATAAAGCAATGACAGGTAAATCAATTATGTGATAGATACATGGTGCTCACATATTTACAAATATTGTAAAGGTAGATGATTTTCCTAGAATTTTAACAAGTGTGAGGGTTGCAGTTGTAGAATGTAAAAATCAAGTCATAAAAATTTAAAAACTAGAAAATTTAATTAGCAACCAGTTCGATTTTCTCTTTGTCAGCTTAAGGCACCATATACAACGCGATTACTCGATCAACCATTATGAATAATAAGAGACAAATTCGACACCTGTACGTTTGATCACGTTTCACGTGTCACGTGTCTAAATGACACGTTCGCAAGCTGTGTGTGTGCCTAGATACCAGATAACAAGCAAATACACGCTAAAACATAGTTGATAAAAAATATAGAACGCATAATAACGTTTCCAATTATATTATTTGGCATGCTTGGCTTGTTACATCTCTACCAAAGCTATGTGTACTATAATGTTAATATTATGCCTATCCTATATATAGGTTACTTTATTGTATTGAAAATAAAAGTGTAATTAAGGCATTAGGTACTAATACCTATATTGTATATATAAAAAATAGATACGTAATTAAAATATTTAAAAAAACAGAAAAGTATATAAAATATGTAACTGATTGTAAATATTGTACTTAAACTTCTGCTCACCACCGCGGAAACAAAACTACAATATCTTGCGTTTCATAAAATATTTATGAAATAAAGAATGACTGTCAAATTGATTAATTTTTGTTAAATAAATAGTCTAAATAGGACACAATGTTTGTATTTTACTTGATACCCTGTACTTCAGATTTGTTTTATTTGACAAGGCGGATGACAGGTGGCGTCCAAGGACTGGAAGACGAAATGTCGGTCGTCCGGCGGCGAGGTGGACGGACGACATTGTTACCATCGCGGATAATACCTGGATGAGGCTGGTACAGGGGCGCGGGGAGTGGCACTTGAAAAGAAAAGCCTATGTTGAGTATTGGGTGAAGTCTGGCTGTGGATGATGATGAAAACTACTCTTCTGAGAGTTGTTTTCAATCTACTTAATAAAAATCTTAAATGAATTCATTCACTAACAGACAACGTTGGGTCCTAGAAGCATTAAAGAAGATCACCCATTTTGTTCGGCGACTTTGAATAAAATAATAAAAAGTCGGCCGGGCCAGAAATGAATTACATTTTATTTGAATGGTCGCATTAGTAGAAACATTTATTTGAATGGCGACAACGCTGTAATGAATTTGAGAACAAAGCTAAACAACGATCCGCCTCCAAATATATACATAATCAGCCTATTTCAAATATATATATCTCCGAATCCAAATTGATCTCGACTTTGACGCCTTATGAGATTCATGTGTACTTACTTGAAAAAAAAAAAATTATAGACGGCAGCCAAAAAATTATCCCAGAATGGGTGATGTCCTTTGGTACAAGTTCCTTTTGCAACGAAGATAGCACTAAAGAAGGATTTAAAAAAAAATGATGCAGGGGATGCATCATTGAGGGGATGAAAGTTCGACATTTTACTGATGGGAAATTCCACACACAGCACACAGTTTGTCTAAATTCATTCATTGACAGACAACGCACAGCCTAAACCGCCGCGCTGGGTAGCATGAAATTTTCACAAAAGTTCCATTGCGAAAATGAGCACTCGGGAAGGATTTTTTTAAACGATATCCCGTAAAATGGTAAAATAAGGATTAAAGTTTGTATGCAAGTTTGTCACTTTTGCCGATAAAAAATCCCATCGGATAGCTTTTATCTGAACAGTAAATAAATTCAAGGTACCTATTAAAAGGTTTGTTGTACTTAGACTTAGAGCCCTTTTTACCCCTTGTTTTGGTAAGCACCAGATTATTGAAAATAGTCACTTCTCTGCTTTAACATCTCGTGTATTATTACTTGGTTAAGAATGCCTAAATAATTAAGTCCGCCTTTATACCTTTTTTTGTGCGAAACGTTACAATAAATGAATAAAAAAAAATACAACCCAATTGAGAACCTCCTCCTTTTTTTGAAGTCGATTAAAAAAGCGGTTGCTCTTTAGGTTTAATTAAGAAATATATTATAAAATAGACCTCAGTAAACTATTTGTATTCTTCCGTCGACGCCTTGAGTGACGACGCGTTGTCTCCGCATGTAATTTTGCAGCATCACGTAGTCTACTTCAAAACTTTCCAAGTTATCTCTGTTATCAGATATCATCTGAAAAATATATATAACACATTAATATAAGACATATTTATACTATTCTCTAATAACTTCGTGATCTTCTAATGATGGACTCTTTTTAAATGAATGAACCTTTCTAATTGTGCAAACGGGTGGTGCCGCGGCAGCGGCTCTAAGCCCGCTATTAAGAGGGCGCCGACCGCGTAGTGGCGCCCTATACGATGAGGGCGCCACTAGGCGGTCGGCGTCGCCTTAAGTATTTTTAAGACCCCAAAATAGGAATAATTAGAGAGGTTCACAAAAAGAGGCATAAAACGGAACGTCTTTACACTACGAAGTATTTAGCAGACTGAAGAGCACGCTCTAAGCTGCTTATCTTAATTTTTCATTTGTAATAATATATAATATGCTTAACCCACACTTATACAGGAGACTGAAGAGCACGCTCTAAGCTGCTTATCTTAATTTTTCATTTGTAATAATATATAATATGCTTAACCCACACTTATACAGGATGATTTTTTCATCAACTTTCACTATGGGACCGACTCTGAAATCACGAAAAAAAATCTGCTGTTTCATACAAAAGTTCAATACATACTTGACCAAAATGTATAAAACAGCAGATTTTTTTTTTGTGATTTCAGAGTCGGTCTCGTAGTGAAAGTTGTTCGTATTCATGGGTAGAACATCCTGTAAAAATTTGGATGTTGATAAAAAAATCTCCTGTATAGTGTTCAATAATATTTTTGCATTCCAATTACTATGAATGCAGTGCGCTGTCGACGCGATATAAGGGAGAACGACAACGATCGTAAAAAATCCGTCCGTTAAAAGTCGGTAGGTAAGAATGGAAACGCCGTGGCCCACGAAAATTGGTAATACACACGTCTGTTGGTTAAAAATTGGTCTTCGAGAAAAAGCAGTCGTCCGCTATAGTTCAAATTGCAGACAAGGAGGCGCTGATAGTAAATATTTATGCAATTGTTTTGTGAAATGTATTGAAAAAACAAGATGGCGGTGTTAGTTCCGATTTTGGCCGCGCGCCAAGAGATTCTTGTTCAGTTGTACAGCCGGATACTGTAGCTTCGATCAGTTTCATTGTAGATTAGATTTTTATTAATAAATATAATAAAATAAGTTACGGCTTACAAGAAGAGCGGCGGCCGCCACGTAATAGCCGCAGTACGTTATAAAAATGATGACAGCGGCAAAAAAAATAATGGTTAGATTCGCCCTACCGCGTCAAAATATAGTCACGTTTCTGTTTCGTTTTGACACACAATGACGCAGTTACTTGACTTGTGTGTCAAGTATAGACACTTTCGCGTGTTTAGTACGGTGAGGGCAAATCTAGCGATTAAAATCTTTGGGCAACCCCTTGCCCATTTGACTTTACGGTGTTAAAACGCTCTCTAGGAAAACACACCAATTATATACATAAAGTTACGTGACGTCATTCGCCGATAAATTGCAGACGCTATGTGGCGGCCACCGCTTTTATAGGAAACCGTAGCTTCAGCAAACGTACCGAGTACCCGCCGCCGCCATCACCGATGTAGCTCTGCGAAATCACCCGATAGGTGGCGGTGACGTCGAGCGGCACGTAGCGCGGCACGTCGCACTCGATGCAGCGCACCGCAGCCGTCACGCGGGAGCCGACCGGTTGCGACGCGTTGTACGTGTTGCGCATGCCTGAGAAAATAACATAATATGACGCCTCTATTCGGATTTAAGAGGTAGGCAGAAGAAGTGTATAGTGCACCCTAAATTTTACCCGTTATAGGGGGCGAGTCTATTGCCATCATTCGTCAGTAATTCAGTCTCCGGGCTGCTACAGAGATATTTGGAATGGAAAAACCCAAAACTACTTCGTCCGACCTGGGCTCAGGACAAAATCGGCAGTCGCGCTTGCGACCACTAGACCCAAAAGAGACATGGAAATAAAAAAACAAAACATTGATAAGATGCAGCATCTATACATTGTGCGCCCTCGAATCCTTAAGTTACATAACCCACCAAGTCCTACCCGCATCGGGCCAGCGTGGATTTGCGGCCCACTTCCTCTTACACAGAGGAGGTTAAGCTACGTACCTCCGATCTGCAGCATCCGTCCACTAGAGAAGGTTTCACTCCAGGTTACGCCGATGGAGAACTCGAGAGCCTCCAGCAGGTGCTGCCCCGAGAGATCGTACACCTGCACGTAGTTCTCGAACGGCATCGCCATCAATAAGGCTTCTGTTGTCACCTCTGTGGAATAGGAGATAGAACACAGAGTTAATAATAGTTACATAATGTGGCTGTTCATATAGCACAAAGGTCTCATTAAAAAAAAAACGGTCAGGTGCGAGTCAGACTCGCGCACCGAGGGTTCCGTACAAATGTGTAGGTAAGTAACTACACGGTTTCAGATTGTTTACTTGTGCTACATGACATTGCTTCTTGCCAAATTTCATAATTCTAGGTTAACGGGAAGTACCCTAGGGGTTTTGATTCCCTTGCGAAAGGCAAAATAAGCGGCATAAACGGAACATAAACGCCCGTATCTTTTGATTGGGATTGACTTAGAAGTTTGTTTTTTTTACTGCTATAAGGGATTGCAGCCTTGAGTATTTGATATTAATTTCAACTTTTCTCCACGCGTTCCTGAGAAAATGGGTCTTGACAGACGGAAAACGAAGTGATCTTATAGGGGTTCCATTTTTCTTTTTGAGGTACAGAACCCTACAAAAACGAGTTTTTAAGCCTCTCATGTACGAAGTTGTAGGTTAAAATCTGGTATTCTATTCCCTAAGCGCTAAATCCGTAGTTTCGGCCGTTACGGGGGTTTTCTACTCCATAACACCAACGGAAATATCATTAAGTACAGTAAAGTTAGTTTTTTATAATTTGAACCTTTTACCTGGTCGGAACAGAGTTAGAAATAAAAAAAAATGGATCGATTGTTTTCAAACAAAACTTTTTTTGTAAAAAGGCTGATAGTTTTTTCATTACATATTGTTATAAAGCTTCAAGTCTGCGTTAATTTTAACGCTAGTCTTGCATTGCATGAGAGTATCATAAATACATTGCGTTTGCGAAGCGTAGATAAGTATACGTTTGACGAACGCTTAAGGACCTTATGGTCCATCCATAGATATAGATAAGACATATTTTGAAGTAATTTAGCATAATTATTAAAAATAATTAATTGCTACATACGTAAACTCAAGCGTTTTCCCCATAAGGGTAGGCAGATAGCCAGATACTACAGAACGCCACAATTAATTAATTACTAAACAATTGACTTATTATTATAAATACAACATGACAGAAGTAAGCTCACCTCCCGGGTTGATCTGCACTCTCAGTCCACCGGTGTTGATCAGACACACTTGTGCGTTGTTCCATGCTGTTCCTTTTGCTAGAGGTACCATCTGTAATGCAACGTTCAACTTGCTTATCGACAAGTCTGTATTGTCCGAAGAAAGAGATCTAGTACGTAGTATAGTATGATAGCGGGACGCAAATTTATGGTCTATTCAATAACCGAGTACCGGACTCGGTTATTGAATACACGATAGATGTCGTTGCAGTCTAATTAATCTTTAAAAATAAAAATGAATCGCCGAAATGTAGGTACGCGCATAACTTCCGACAAAATTTTTTTTTTTTTTTTTTGTTGTGTTCGGTATTGCCAGGACAAGGTTTGTACGAGAGTAAATTTTGGAATTAAAAAAAAATTGCACCCGTGTAAAGCTGGGGCGGGCCGCTAGTAATAAATAATAATAAATCATTATTTCTCAATAAATTCATATACATTATTTTGGTATAAAAATAAGTTAGTGGTCCAGAGTGAAAAACCCTGACTTTTAAACTAGGTTTATGTAAGTACATGTATCTTAGAAGCCAGTGTCCCTTCAAAGTTGTGCGCATATATACACACACAATATACCTACACAATAATCCATTAGCAAAGTACGAAAAAAAAAAACGTAATGGATTGTCTTTCCGAGTGTGTTAGGTAATTAGGGCGCTGACTAAACGGACCATTCCAAGTACAGTATTACCTCATCGAGGAACCCGTCGCAGGCCCAGCTGCCCAAGTTGCACTCGCCGCGCGAGCACCACGAGCGGTTGAGTGTGACGCGAGACACGCCCAGCACTTCCTTGCCCACCGCGTCCACTTCCTCACGCCATGGCTCTAATAACGCAATTATCTTGGGGTCTGTAATGAAATGGAATACTTTTAAATAGGGAAACTGTCTTTAAGGCGCTTTCTAAGTGGCAAGGTTTCTTTGCAGAGGGGTCGTCGGGTGGATAGCCTTGTCTCCTATATCATTGGTATAGCCATAGATCTGGATAGATATTTGGCAGAGATTATGAGTGTGAGACGTGTGTGTTGCAATGTCATGAGTGTCATGACATTTGAGATGTAAATGTTTACGTAGGTACTTGTAAATAAATGATAACATGATATTAATTACATTTATTTCATTTTCCATTTTGCTACAACCCTTGCACATCTGCATGTGACAGTATAAATGCCTACACGGGCGGCGTTGTCGCCCGACATCAAAGACGTTTCGCTACTGTCAGGTTTGTAATACTGTGACCAGTGAAATAGAATAAAGCAAAAACGCGCCGTGTCGTCCCTCTCTGTGAACTTCAAGCGACTCCAGAAAGAGATGAACGTGGAAAACCAACAGTTTGGCTAATATTTTCGGCCAGAGTAGTCAGGCAATACTGAAAAGCTGCCCCGTCCGTTGGTGTTGTCATCGCAAGTGTGACTGCTGAGCTGGGGTCCTGGTTTCGATTCCCAGGTCGGGCAAAGCGTTATTAGGTTTTTCCATTAGGACTTTCTTAATCACAGCCCAAAGTTGCCTAAGTGCGCACGTTAAGCCGTGGCTCCTTCGCCTGATAGAGCTCCGAGTATCGGATAGCCGTCCCAGTGAGAGTGAGGGAAGACTAACATTTCCCGCGTCGAAGGATAGTCTCCGTTGAGGTTGGCCGCCAAGGCCGAAATACAGTCTGGAGGACTATTAATTATGGCAATCTATTTGCAAAAATATAGGCCACGCTATAGTCTAGGTCTAATATTTATATTATTTTTATTTTAAGGGGTGCTACACACGAAGTAATTAAGTACTACACATATTCGGCTTTCATTCGGCTCACAAAAGTCGTTCGGCATCTACTCTCGTTTAATCACGTTCGGGTCGGCTCGGCACAATTCGAGCTGAGCCGAGCTACTTTTTCACGAGCAGTGGTGGCCCAGTGGTATCGGCTCCGACTTACGAGTTGTAGTAGGTCGTGAGTTCGAACCCAGGCAGGCAACTTACTTTGTGTATTTGATTTCATAACCACTGCGCTCAAAACGGTGAAGGAAAACATCGTGAATAGGTAAACCGGCATGTCCTAGAAACAACAATTAAAAGATGTGACATCCACCAATCCGTACGGGCCCCCGTGGTGGATTATGGCCCACTCTCTCTCACAGAGAGACCTGTGTCCCAGCACTGGGAACATTATAGGCTGACTAGCGAGCGACTATTTCCCAAACATATATCTACATCGATTTTGCCGCCCGGCTGTGCTGAGTCATGCCAACCAGATCATGTGTGTAAGTCGTCTAAATCACATAGTATTTGCAATATTATAGTACCTATATATAGTAATATTACCTTGCACAATAGAAGAGCCCAAGAAGACGGGCTCTCCCGCCCAGTCCTCCACCACGCCCTCGTCGTTGATGTAGAACATGATGTTGCCGAGGTACCGCGTGTAGCACGACGCTTGCACTATCGGGATCTGTGGGTTTTTATATTTATTTAGGTATTAATTCGACACAAGTTTGTAGCCCGATGAATTATTTTATTGTCTATTGATGAACAATATTAAAGAAAGAAAAAAATAAGTATGTCTTTGTTCTCGTATTTAACACATTTAGGGAATTAATAAAAAAAAAGTGGTTTGTTACACTTTTAATTGTGTATGTAAAAGTGCACGTAAATGGTATAATTGAAATACTTACGTAACATTAGACAAAAGTGGCCCACCAAAGAATATCTTTTGAACTAATAATTTTATGAACTATTTTCAGCTGAACCTTCCTAAAATGAACCTTATTAGTAAGAGAGTATGGTACAGAGTACTGTTACAGCATAAAATTAAATATTCAATAATAACATTTCTTCAACATCGATATCAGCCATACCTAAATTTTGATGAACATTTGATATAATCTACAAAGTCGCGAACACAGATTAGTTTTATGAAGGTTCTAACCCTATGGCCGTCCGCGCGTGTCACAACGGTGGGGTACTCTCCGAGCGCGTTGTCACCGTTGGGCGTCTCTCCGGTAAATAGCAGCGTATGAGAGTGGGCGCCCACTATTATGTCCACTGTCGGGGATACGCGCTCTGCTAGCTGTCTGAAAACAACAATTTGGTAAGTACAGTCAAGTCAATATAAAAATAGAAAAAAAAAACTTTGTATAGGACCGAAATCAGCGCTCTTAGAGTAAAATCGCACTATCAAAAAACCCTTTATAAACTTCATCACGGTCGTATTCCCTGAAGGGTAAGAGTGTTAACTGGTACCAGTAGAACACAGGACACCTAGGCCATGCCGAAGATGCCTCACTGCGATACCTCGCGATCGCAGTTTAGCTCGCTATCTCGATGTCACCTCCATGTAAATTAAATACAATAGACTGCACGCACACACTGCGACACATCTCGGGAATAATCTCTAGCAAGCCGAAAATGGTTACTACTTAGCGACCAAGCTGCAAAGCTTGCTGATATGAATTCATCGTCAATGTCACTATCAAGAGACAACTTGTTCTTCTGGAGTAGGTAGAGTCCAGCACCAACACAAGACTGTGCTTTCAGGTGCGACTGAACCGACGTGTTCGCACCGCTATCCATGTAGAAAAAAAACCGGCCAAGTACGTGTCGGACCACGCACAATGAAGGGTTCCGTAGTCGGAATGAATTTATCCCAAGAACAAACTTAACATTGTAGTTGAAAAACATGTTCTCCCATACATTCCAACTGAAAATGTAAGTTACACACAATATTGAGAGATTTACCATGTTCAAGATCATAGACTTCTTATTAATTTTCCTGTAATCTATAGGTATAGAACTATTTTTTGTATTTTTTCATAAGGGATAAGGGGGGGGGGGGGGGGATGGTAAATTTCCGTCTATTCTCTTAAATTACTTTAATACAATTTACTTTAAAATTATGAAAAAAATATATTTGAGATCCTCACGGTAAGTCACACGGTACAGATTGCGAAACTTTATTTTTAAATTGTGTATTTACCCCTCAAAAATGACTCCCATTTTCAAAACTCATTTATTTACGTTACACGTCTGTGTTTGGGCCACCGAGTTTCATATGTGTACCAAATTTCAACTTAATCGGTCCATATGATTCGGAGCAGATTGGCTGTGACAGACGGACAGACAGACAGACAGGCAGACACACGAGTGATCCTATAAGGGTTCCGTTTTTCCTTTTGAGGTACGGAACCCTAAAAAGCGGGTATCGACATCCAATTTAAGTATCAAATAAATCAGGTGTTATAACTTATAATCAGGTGTAATTAAGTACCCTTAGTGGCCACACTTGCGGCCGCTAGACCAAGTAGTCCATCGAGTTAGTCATCTTTCAGGGGAAACGACCTAATCAATATAATTGTTGATAAAAAAACTGATTATAGATCAAATCTAAGCTGTCAAATTTGTATTAAGAACTTTATGTAAATGAGAATAAATTTCAAAATACAATACCGGGCTTAAAGGTTAGGGTTTGGAATAAAGTTAGAACTTTTTTTGTAATGAGACGAAATAAGTAAGTACTCACAAATCGCTGGTGTACCCGATGTGGGACAGCACTATGATGATGTTGACGCCCATAGATGTCAATAGCGCTGCCTCGCGGTTCACAGCCTCTAACTCATCTTCCATTATCACTCGCCCGATCGGCGCTGAAAACTATCGCATTTTGTGAATTTCATATAAAACTAGCTGACCCCGCAAACGATATACAGCAAAAAAAATTGTTTACGTCCTATTCTCAAACCTACTGAATACCTATACACACAATTTTAAAATTTCATAAAAATTGGTCAAGCCGTTTCGGAGGAGTTTTGTTACAAACACTGTGACACGAGAATTTTATATATTAGAAGATAAAATCAACGTTTTGGACGGGTCGAGATCTGATTCTCACTTGGATCGAGTATTCATAGAATATAACATCAAGCCTGTATTCTCCGTGTTTACACCAGTATACGGCGTAAAAAGGAACCAGTAAAGAGTTACTTTCGTATTTATAATATACTAGCAGCGCCCCGCGGTTTCACATGCATAAGTTTTGATTCCGTGGGAATATCGGGATAAAAACTACCTTACGTCCTTTCCCCGAACTCAAACTATCTCTATACTTACCAAATTTCATCTAAATCGGTTCACCAGATTAAGCGTGAAGAGGTAACAGACAGACAGACAGACACACTTTCGCATTTATAATATTAGTATGGATTATTATATCTACAGGGTGGCAGGGATATCGACGCGCAAGCGCAACCTTATGCATATGCTATGCATGCTATGCTATGCTCTGCGGGGCTCCAGTCCTGAAAGTGCTAGCGAGTCTCTTCAACTCTGTCATCCAGGAGGTTGCCTCGCCCGAAGTATAGAGTGCAGGTGTGGTGGTTCTGTTCTTCAAAAAAGGTGACATAACTTTGCTGAAGAACTGTAGAACCATCTCACTTCTGTGCCACGTATAGGTACAAGCTGTTCTCATCAGCGATGCGGAGGAATATTTCAACGCCGTATTTTAGTTTGTTAATAGTTTTAGTTAAGCTAGGATACAATTTTTATTTTATTTTAATAGTCATTTAGTTTATTTAGTATTAGAAGTTTGTCCATTTAATAAATAAAAAAACAATTAACACATTACTTTATTAAATATTTTTATCCAAGGTTTGGGTATTTACCCGGGTTAATACCCGGTATTTACCTATATTGGAATTTATCTGGATATTTTGCCTTTGGGAATTTACCCGACGCCATCTCTAGCTGTGCCATACAATTTGACCTCGTAGGAATTGCACATTTCTATGAAATAACAGAATTTTATAGTCATGGTTCAGGTTCATAATCATGTGCTGCACCCACGGTATCAGTTTGTGCGTCGGTGTCCTATAGTATGGATTATATATATTAGAAGGTATCTTACGGTTCTCAACAGCACGCCAATGATCCCAATCCTCCTGCCCTGCCGCGTCACGATGGTGTGGTTCTTGATGTAGGGCGTCATGCTGGGTTCGAACTTGGTGTTGACATTGGCGCCCAACATAGGCGACTCCAGCCGGGTCAGATAAGGCACCAGGCCTGCCACGCCGTGGTCGAACTCGTGGTTACCTAGTACCTGCGGTGAACAACGAAACGACTTTCTACCGTAAAAATAAAACTTTCTTGCGAGCTCTTCTGTGAGGCATCTTCGGCATCACTCATCACTTACATGAGCATCATGCGGCAGCATATTCATGAAGTGTTGACTGACGTTCCACCGCAGGAAGTTGTACCAGATGGTGCCCTGGAAGGTATCCCCTCCATTCAGCAGTATAGACTCGGGTTCCGCTTCGAAGGCCTGTTTGATGGCCGTATACAGACGAGCGAAGCCCCCAATGCAGGGGTTCTCCGCAGGGATGCATACTGTGCCTTGTGGGCTCACCTCGTCGAAACTGGAGCAGGGGAAAGATAGATGATTATCTAAGCCAGCACCCTATTAATAAGTGGATCTATGTTTGCTTGATTAACGGGGTAAGGAGCACTGCTATAGCCGCATTGATATATTTCTATGGCTATAGCGGATGCTCAGATTCTTTTTCCGTATAAATTAGGTATGGTCCTTGCATAATCAGCCTATAGGTAATGTTACCACTGCTGGGACACAGGCCTCCTCTTTGTGAGAGAGAGTGGACCTTAATCCACTACGCCGCCCCAGTGTGGATTGGTGGATGTCACATGTCTTCGAATTTTTGTTTCTAGTACCTACATACATGCGATGAGGCCGAATGTTTTCCTTCACCGTTTTGAGAGCAGTGGTGATCGAATAATTTACACAAAGTAAAGTGCTTGGGTTCGAACCCACGACCTAACTCGTACAGTCGCGGCCGTTACCACTGGGCCACCACTGCTCTCTGGTCCGTTATGGTCCTTAGCATTGATAAACTCTACCTAGATAACTAAAAATTCTCAGTTTCTTATCGTATATTGCCCATGGTCCACCCGGCTAGCCCACCTAGGTGCAATGTCAAGATTAGACTTAACTACTAATCGTCATAAAACAAATCAACTGATAACAGCACTTAATAGCGGATTACCTGATGATTACGATTTACGACGCTTTGCATCAAACATAAGCCTACTTTGGTCGCTTTGTATATGGGTATGTACCTACAAAAATCCTGCCCGCGACTTCAAATTAAAATTTCTTGTCCCCGCGACCCCCCCGTCGCATCGCATCGCCTGCACGCGCTATAACCTGTAATTTTCCTGAATCCAACCCAATCCAACTATTTCGCACAACTCTAGTCTGTCTACTGGATCTTGCCTCGAAAGCAACTGGAGAACATAAATATCTTCGATCTTTTCATTTAAAAGCCTACCCTAAACCTTCGCGGAATATCTACGGGCTGTTCGGTAGAACGATGGTGGAAGGTAGTGGGTTAGTGGGGTACCTACTATCCCTAAATGTCTCCTTAATATGATTTGGTTTTAACGCAGAGGCAAAATTATAAGTACAAGGTGGGGCAAAATTAATGTCATAAGCAAATAGGCTGCCATTAGGTTGGAAAAAAAATTGGGCTCTTTTCTTCACCACGGATATGATCTTCACGGAATGTTTGTTAAAGTGTAAAGGCGAAAAATCTATATTGGACAAATGACCACCTCCTGAGTTGATGCACATTTGTGCTCGTTTTACGACATTCTCGAAATTGGTACTTAAAACACTACACTCTGTCCACTAGGTGAACCGTTTTTTGATAGCTGCCTTAGAATGTAACTATTCCAGATTACGTAAAAGTTAACTTTAAAATGCGTAATAAAATAATTATCTTATTTATGACTTCACATATATATTATAATAATACCGTACGTGTATCAGTTTTGACAAAAATATAAAAGAATACTCACTGCGCATGGAAGTCATTGTAATGCACTATATTAAGCTCGAACAACCCACTGTCCTGGGCCAGCACTGCGCTGATCAGCAACGTTAGCACCCACAGAACCTGCACCATGTTGGACCAGCAGTAACAGCACACTCCACCAGGGACCGAGCGTTATCACGCCAATTCGCGTATCAAATAATACCAGCATTTATTGATTACATTATGTTAACGCTAAGATTGTCTAATTTCTTGATGATTTTGCGAGTTTGCGTTTTTCATAATCGGTTCGACTGATTTCTTGAGTGGCTCCGTCGACGTATATGACTAAGTACTAGCTTCTGCCCGCGACTACGTCCGCGTGAAATTTATTATTCCCCCGACCCACCCCGTCGCATCGCATCGTTCACCCGCGTTCTCTTTATGCTCGTTTCTTGAGGATCCTACCGTGATGTTAATAGCTTATAGCCTCCCTCAAGAATTGGGCTATCGTTTACAAATATAATATTTTTTTCAAATCTGACTGGAAGTTTTAGAGATAAGAGAGTTCAAACTCTTCAGTTTAATATTAGTAGGTACATAAGTAGTAGGTATATTACCTATAAATTTGATGAAATAATGACAGTTAAAGCCAATTTTAACTTACAGAGTTGTATTAATGATTATAATTCTGGAAATAAATATTTGTTACGATACGGCACTCGCGAAGTCGCGGTAGTTACCGGCGACTAAATCAGCGGCCAGTCGGACTGTTGCCAGAAGCACTCACAGACTTTTTAATTTTAAAGATTGTTTCTCCTTGAATTGTCAACATCTGGACACAAACTGCTGTAAATAGTTTTTCACATATACTGCCACTACTTATTAACTATAGCCACAAAGTTCGTCTCTATCGTAGACTCGAGGGGCAATTCTAGTACTTTTAAGAACGTTCACAGTCTGATCTCAGTCTCAATCTGACGAAATCTTGACTAACCTACATTTTTGAGTTGCTGAATCTGACGAAATCTTGACTAACCTACATTTTTGAATTGCTGAGATGAGATTGCGACTAGATTTGAACGTTTTTAATTACGGGAATTGGTCTTCAGCAGGTGCACACGGCTACACATCAAGCTATATATAACCGGTATAAGCTGACTTCTGATTGTACGAAAAACCTATACAATACGAGGTCAGCGATAACTGGAAATGTATAGCTTGATGTGTAGCCGTGTGTACAACGCAAAAATAACACCTATAAACTATTTTTGTTTGTAGTATGGAAGCCCTGCCTTCCTTACTTAATACAAAGTAAGTTTTACACTGCTTCAAAATCGCGATCGATCGATAGTGTCTCAATTAGAGGAGCATACGTGCCTGTAATTGGTTTATTTGATTTTTTAATTTTCTTATGTAACTATAAAAATGACATAATGGACTTTGAGACAAGCTTGCATATTATTTTATTGTACCTAAATGCAGAAATAAAGAAAAACATTCAAAAGATTGATATCTCATATTATCGTTATTAATTGTCATTTAATTTAACATACAATCTTTATCCAAATCGCTTAGGGCGTGTAATATTATACCTAAAATATGTAGTAGGTACATACATTACGTAGGATTATATTAGGTATTGATGAAAGATAACGATGATACAAATAATACGTTCAATATATTACGATAAATAAAATGTATTAATCTGTCAACTAATCTTATTATCTGTTTTGAATTAATAATCATTGGGTATTAAGACCAATATTTATGAGTTTGAAGACCAGCGGAGAGATCTTGACAGCAGGCCAGATCACCTCAAGATTAAACTACCCTCCAACATACAATATAAATACCATTCTGCTTGTGCACGTACCTTTACTTTCAAGATAGGTTACATTAGCCAGAGCACACGCCCGTAAACTAGTTGTCGGGAACAAGAACAGTCACCGTAGCCGAAATCGCCATGAGATGTATAAAATAATAAGGGCGAATAAAAAAAAAATAACAAACAATTATAATTTTAAACATTTATTTAACTAGAAGTTTACGTTCACATTCATTTCGTGCTTTCATATAAAGGATGATATATTTCTCTAAAATACTTATAAAATAACCCCTTTACTAATAAACGTTGTAAAGCGTCTGTATAGTTACACAACGCTTTGTCTACTTCTTTCGAAAGTCTAATTTCTGACGATTTAAAGAGAGAAATCGGTGTGTCATCAGAGAAATCTGAAATAATACGTTAACTACTAAGGGGGTAAGTTAATATAGATAAATAAGATAATTAAATGCAATGTTAATATTATACAAGCATAAGATGGTATAGTGCAACACCTACGTCACTTTTTCTTGTTGTTTTTCAATTAAGTACATTATTTGGAGCGGTATTAAAACATGATGTCGTTACCGTACCGGTATCTAAGCCGTGGTGTGCTCACAGCCTAAATTTTTTCGTCATAAGGGGATAACGCTAAAATGTTGTACTTTTATTACCCAAAACGTACACCGAGATTAACAAATGCTCCAGCATGAGCTTTGGCTTAAGGGGGAAGAGTCGATTGTCCGAAAGGGTTACCGCTGCCCCGGAACATAAAGGGCTAAGGAAGGAACACGGATGGGTTTTAGTCAGTAAGAGTCTGACACTCCCTTCCGCTCCACCCAGAGCGGGAGGGGTCATTTGCAGATTTCCCATCCTTAAAAAAAAAAAAAAAGGGGAAGAGTCAGAGTACCCCACGAAATTAAAATTTTCTTAAGTTTTTTGCAATTTGCAGGTTAATGTCAGGTTGTATGTTGAACAAAAAAAATATATGATATGCGACCGTAACAAGTACGTATTTACAGAATTGCAATAATTAAAATCGTCAATACAAAACTCTCTAAGTTTAAGTATATAACCTTATTGATTGATATTTAATGAAATAGTCATTAGAAATTGGTAAAAAAAAAAAAAAAAAACGCAGGATTCCCTGGCGTTTCCCCCTTAAACATTTTCCCGTCTCTATCTTGCACTTTCACAGTTGTGCGACAATGACAGGAATAATGCACATCCAAACCACAGGCTAATGCAATAATAAGTAACGTGTATTTATCTCGGCCTTCGAGTCACTTATGAAAAATGTTCTCTAGAAAAAATTGCAGTGGCTTCTTTAATTTTAAACAAAAAAAAAAAATTTTTTTTTTTTTTTTTGTTTAAAATTAATTCGAATGTGTGATCATTAATAATATTGTAGCGGCTGCGCAAATGTTACGTTGTTTATAAACGTAGCAGATAATGTAAGTATCTTTTTAACACATCATTTCGCCTGAGATTCCCAAAGAGTTAGGCAGAAGTGCAATGTCTTTTATTAGACATTTGTTCCTTTAAAATTATAAAAGATAAACAAAGTCTGAAACCTATTTTGTAGGTCTTTATCTTAAAAGTAAATTTAATCGGTTAAAGGACACTGAGTGAGACACAATAGCAGTGTTATTGTTATTACGCCTGCACGCGTTCCACTTATGGAAGAATAGACAAAATGATCAATTTCTTTAGAAATCTGTCTACAATCTGTAATTTTGTCTATTCTTCCGTCGAAAAACTCCGTTTCTATGGTGGTCATGCTACACCTGCTGGGGGCGTTTAATGTACATCAATGCACTAATTCTCTATTTTTCACAACGCAACATTCAAGCAGCGCAAAAAGTTTCTTATAATAATAAATACTTAGCATAATACTTAAGTGAGATAATATTAAATACTTTAAAATAGCAACAACGAGATACAAAAGCGTTTAATTATTCATACAAAGGCACTTTGTTAATAATAAAACTACCATTTATTATATTCCTTAGAATTCCAACACTAACAATAAAGTTATAGGTTGAACCTGCAACTAGGTTTTAATTTTAATTATTCCGTCTATTTACAAACCAGCACCTAATTGGCGTTCAGTGGAGTATTGAAAAACGGACTTCAGCTGTAAAATATGTGTGCTACAGAAAGATTTAAATACATGTACAGAACCTGTTGGGGTTAAAAGGGACGCCAAAGGAAAGGCCGTTTTTAGGATTTCAATAATATTTTTATTATCCTTTTAATTATACACCGTGTTCTTCACGTTATCCATAAACTTTGTCAAACGCTTCTATAGCTTGTACAGATTAAATCTAACAAAGGAAGTAGATCTTAAAACGGCTTCATTACAAAGATATTTGTAATTTTCATTTAATGAAATTTAATTGAGCTATGCAGTAAGAAAGGGTCTTAACTTAGTTTTGACAAGTTTCAGCCCGCCAAAATAATGTCATGAATGAAAATACGTCGATGCCAATTCGGATGAAGAGGCATGCACATCGGGTGATTTACGTCAAGGTATTTGTTTTAGTTTGTATGAAAATTAACAAAAAAATAAGAATTCTTTAATGTGTCCATAACGAAAAAAGCTTATTTCCATGGTCTGAACATCTGGTCGAAGTTTATGTATATCGTCCGGAACACGGTGTATATTGGAAGGTGTGTTTTACTAATAATAAGTGAGACGTGTGATCTATATCTATTATTATATGTATGTATTAGTGGAACGTGCGTCATCCCCGCGGTAACCAACCGTTGTCTATAATTTTCGAAGATTTAAAAAATTACATTTATTGAAATAGGTATGACTTTTATGGCACACAACTTAAAGTCTAGTTTTCAATACTCCATTGTCCATGTCCTTAGAGTGATCTTATGACAAAGTTTACTCGAAGAAACAGATATAAAACATTGAATTGTATTTTTGGCGTTAAAAAATTAAATTCGGAGTGCTGCCCTCTCCCGACACCGAACCGATTGGCACAGGTATAAGGCCGTGTCCTAATCGAAAGCGATCGTCGCATTCATATCACTAATGTGTGGTCGCGCTGTTGTCAGAGAACGCCTTCCGATTTTCCGAACAAAAAGTGACATATTATATGAATGCGACTTCGATTACGTATTCGAGCGACGATCGCTTTCTATTAGGACGCGGGGTTAGCCTCAATATTGAAACATTCGCAGGTTTTATTTGGCGTTGCTTAATTTGTGGAAAATAGGAGACAGACATATGCGTAAAGTACAGATTTCGTAAAATAAATTCCTAAATTAATATTCTCGTGTCCTAAGTATAGCATGATTAAAAATCATCTGGAACACTTTTTTGAGTGAATATTTCTTTGGGTGTACTTGCGCTCTTTCTGAGCATTGAACGAAACTGAGCCGTCACGCTCGGGTCAGTGACGCTGAATCGGGTATACTCGGCTCCAGTCAGTCAGTGACGCTAAATCGCGTACCTGTAGGAACTAGATGCTGCATCGCGTATACTAGGCGCTGAACTGCGTATACCAAGCGCTGAATCGCGTATACTCGGCTCTAGTCGTCATCAGCCACGCTTACTGTGAGTTTTCACTTCTATCGCGTGGTCATAAGCACACATCCTCTTTCTACAAGCTTTGCCTAGTTATTTAGTGAGTTATTATTTATTGTTAAAATCTTGCAAGCTGAATTAAAACCTCTTCCTCTATCCTACAGAGTTGCATTTTTACATGTTGACTCTGTTTCGATTACATTGTTTTTTTTTTTTTTTTTGAGATCTTGTTTTATTTTTATATGAAAAGTCTTTACTGTATAACCTATAGTTGTTTAATAATAAGTAATCATGCCAGTTGAACAACTTTACATTTGTTTTGTTCATACTTTTTCCGCTAACCTTCATTGTCCCACTGTTGGGCAAAGGTCTCTTGTTCAATGTTAATATGAAATAAAGTAATCACTTGACAAATGATCCGTGATCGCTATCAATTAAATTGTCGATCGAATCGCGTTGGAAATACATTGATAACGAGTTGATTTATGGATGATTATGATTACAAGAACAACAAAAGTGTTCGCAATCAGAATATAATATCTTTAATGGAGTTGTAATACGCCCACTTTTTTACACGGTTGGTTTCATTTAAAATGTAATACATGAAATATGCGTTTGTCAAGGGCCCGAACACACATACCACAATCAGACCACATCACAGCCCAAAATGTAGGCAAGCAGTGGTTACGTGTGAATAGTGTCGCTTCAGCTTCTTGCGGTTGCGTTGTGGTAACTACAAAATTTCGATATGGTTGCGTTGTCGCTAGTAGTTGTGATGTGGTTACGTTATGGCTAGTGTTTGCAGACGGACAGATCGTTGTATCTAGGATGTGGCCGGTAGCTAGTGCGCGGTCTCAGTAGTGGTTACGTTGTGGCTGCGACGTGGCCTTAATGTGGTTGGTATCGCCCACACGGTTGATTTTGTCAGCCAAATGTGGTCCGTGTGAATAAATTATTCATTTTCATACAAATTAGCACCCGTCCACGTGTTATCGTTGTGGTTGTGGTACATGTGTTCGGACCCGTAAGCGAACTTTGTTTTCATTTCAATAATAATGTTATTGATGTTAAAAACGGAAATCCAAAACCCAGTATTTTATATTTAAAGTTACACTCAGTAAAATTATTGTATGTCTGACATGAATTTTTGTTTTCCATTTTGTATCTTTGTTCAAACCCAAAAAATGAGTTAAGAAATTATTCAAAAGCAGTTTAATACTATCTATATTAATTGTGTTATTCACTAAAATACAGCTAACAAAGATTTTGAAAATTAAACAACATTAACACGTAATACAACGGAATAATTAACAATATTTTATCACAATAAAATCATTCTACCTCATTCTACATAGACTCGATTTAGGCAAGTTATATAAATATAATATAAAACAACTTTGATTCGAATACATTGCAAGTCATTGCATTGTACAGACAGCCCCAAAAGGATGTTTACAAGGAACCATGTGATTGTCTACAACCTTTGTTCCATAACATTGTATCATTTGTATCCACCGTATTGGTACAAAACATTGTGTACAATTTATTTTACCAAAGCAAAGTAAACATTTTGGCCCAAAACTTCGTTACACCCTGTGACCAAAACCAGGCAATCTACATAAATCTTACAAATATGTATACAGTAATCATTCAACAACAAAGTAAAAAAAATCTGAATGTTCATTCAATTCAAATGTTCAACTTCTAGAAGAGGTGACAGAAATAAGTGTTTAGTTGAAAATGCGATATCATAAACTATTGCTATTTATTTTTACTCTAACGAATCTGACTGATATATTATTATTGTCATGACAACAATCACATCATACGGTGGATACAATGTTATGGAACAATGGCTGCAATGGCAATAAAATGTTCCATGTCCGTGTATACATATTTTTGGGCTGACTATGTCCGAGATCCTTCCATTATCGACAAACATCTTGTATAAAAAAATATAATAATAAGAATTGTTTATAGGTAGCGTGGACTTTTAAACATTTTCAAAGCCACGAAAACAATCTTCAGAAATACGTTATAACCAAACGAAATCATAACTTTTCCTGCTAAGTACAGTCGCCGGCACGTGACTTGGCAAGAGTCGTTAGATGCTTTTTTTCCTTTCTTTATCTTTCTTCTAAACGATCATGTTCAAAAATAAGGTATGGCAATATCCCTAGCTAGAACAATGACAAGCAATAAAACTGTCTTTTTTTCTGCACTACCTGTGCGAACTTACTCCATTACGCCAACACCTTGCGAAGTTACGTGCCGGAAACTGTATTTAGTTGTCGCCACAGAGCACGAAAAAGCCTCAGACGGCCCCTGCTAGAGCCGAGTGGCACTGATTACTCGCACTATGACACAAATGAGGTTAGTATAGAACAAGTGGGAAGATGTAACTCCAACCTGTTAAAGTGGGCTACTTCGACGGAACGGCAGCAGGGTGCAGTGGATGTGGAGCTTTGTCGCAAACTATGCCCCACCATACTGCCCTCTGTGTTCCAAAACTTGCAGTCAAAGTGACATATGGGCTGCCATCGACGAGCCAGTGGAACTGGCGAAGTTTTGGGCCAACAAGATTTGAGAAAAGTCGTGCCAGAGACACGAAGAACAAGAAGACTGACGGCGTTGACAGAAGTTGTGCGCTCAACCCACTTTCGGCGCCACGAGTTTTAATAGTAGGTACTGGCGTGTCTAGACGCTCCGTGCTCTGTGGTCACCAACAATAAAATATAATAAACTTAAGTAATCTCATAACTAGTAAGTGTCGTATTCACCTGCGGGTGACGTCACTGCCTAAGAGTAGGGCGTGCGAGGGTTGACGTTGATCATCTCGGTGGTACTGAAATGTAGAACAAAAATTATCAACTAGTTAAATAAAATGGTGGCACTAGATACGTTTCAACTGGACACAATTTGTGTGTTGCTAAAGAGTGACGTCGACTGACGTCATCAAAACAATAAAGGACATGGCTATATGAAGTTTGGCCGAATGCCCTTAGCATGTATAGACATTTCTCACTTACTCGTAACATTCAAATATTCCTAGTTCAATCCCATACATATCTATGAAAATAAAAATTATACGTAAACAACGCCAATGGAATGGATTAGTTCACAAAAGTTCTAGGAGAATAATAAACACGTAATAATTAATTAATGAATACTTGAATGTTACGAGCTAGTGACAAATTTCTATAAATGCTTAGGGCAGTCGGCCAAACTTCATTTAGCCATTTCCTTTATTGTTTTAATAACGTCAGTCGACGTCACCATTTAGCGTCGTCTTTTTTTTTTTCCTCTTGCGCGCTCCTTTGTAAATGGTCTGTTCCAAAAGTATCTAATGAGAATGTAAACAAAGTCTGTTCAGGTTAAATTCTTACGCAATCACTCTCTAAAGAGAATTAGCAACAAATTCATCTGTTTTTTAGGTTTCAACTTTATAGGTATTATCACACCCCTATTTTCAACAATTTTGGTTTGAATAACATAATTAACATCAACGAACATTACGGTTATAAAACTACCATCATTTGTCAAATGAAAAACACCTTATAGGTGATTTAAAAAATAATATGATATGATATAGATGTTATATTAGTAAGTTTTTTATTAATTATAAATAAACTACTTTGAATAAAAGAGCTATTTTCAATAGGGTTCCTCGTATAGGAGAAACGAATCTATAAAAAAAAAACTTAATTAATAGATTTTTTCGCAAGCTACAATCTTTTCAGGTTTCACACTTGAGTGACGGGATTTTTTTTTTTGAAATATTTCTGAATATATAAAAATAATATTTCTAAATAAAACAACAGTTGCAGAAAGGAGGCAAAAAAAATGCTCTAATGCTTCGCAATAGAAGTCGTGCGATTAGTATTTCGGGTTTAAGTATTCAAATAATCAAATCAAAGCACTCAACTTGGAAGTGGCACTGCAAATTGACATCCAAAGGTACGACATGCATTTGTTTACATTTCATCAGACACTTTTGGAACATACTGATGGTTCTGATAAATACCACACTATCGACTGACGTCGAATAAAAACAGTCTAACCGTAATCCAGCTGCCGCACACATTGGGTGGATAACGTTCAACCTTACCGATCGACAAATCACGTAGAAAGTTAGCTGTACAATAATATTTTGGCGCGCGACCAAAATCTGAACTAACATCACCATTTTCTTTTTAAATTTTTTACCAACAGCGTCCCCTGTCAACGTCATTCGACTGCCAAAAGATCTTTGTAGCATTTTAAAGGATGGTGGGCTAAAATATTTAGAACCTGGTACCCGCTCCAACAGCAATATTTCTTACCAGACTAGAAAGGTATTTTTAATAATAGGTACTTTAGTTTGTTTCGTTTTGTTGCCGTTTCGAGTTGTTTTGAATCCGTTTTTTTATTGATCATTTTCTATTAATTGTTCACTAATGCCGAATTAACGGCTTAAACGAGGGACTATCACCATCAAATATCGGGTTTTGATGGACATCATTATCGCCACCATCATCATCTGGGTCATACTATTTATTATAATACCGGATGGTTTTTTTTACCGTTTCGAAATTTATACAGGGTGGTTCTACCCATGAATATGAACAACTTTCACTATGGGACCAACACTGAAATCACGAAAAAAAAATCTGCTGTTTAATACAAAAGTTCAATACCTACTAGATCAAAATGTATGAAACAAGTTTTTTTTGTGATTTTTCTTAATGAAAGTTGTTCATATTCATAAGTAAAACACCTGTAAAAATTTCGAAACGGTAAAAAAAATAATTCAGTATAAATAAAACACATTTAATAACAATAAATAACGTTATCAAAACCGCCCATCATCCTTTATATGAATCCCTTTATATGAATCATGGATGTCAATGATGGAGAGGAAAGGAGGGATTAAAAAGGAGACCCGTGTAGTAAAAAAAAACCGGCCAAGTGCGAGTTGGACTCGTACACGAAGGGTTCCGTACCAACATACAATATTTAACACTACATATAAAATAACGGCAAAAAAATCACGTTTATTGTATGGGAGGGGAACGGAACCCTAAAAATGAAAAAAAGAAACTACTTTTAAAGATCATAATGCGGTACGTACACGTTGTCCTCAATTTTTTTTCTCTCTTCGTTCGAGCTACCGCCTTCAACCTGATCCGGGTACTGTTTCCACATCTCGCTACAACAATTTGATTCAAGTGTTGATGCACTATTACCTACTCAACATGCTCGGGCCAGCAACTCACTTTCCTAAAAACAGGGATCGAAAGTACTATGACATTCATATCATAGTTGAAACATTTCATAGTTGAAATATCTAAGCCATCACTGTTCCGTTTCAAAAAAGGGTGGTCGTATACGTCTTGTATCTCTTTCAGACCGAAACTATGACAGCTCCAACACGCCTTGGGACGTAGTGATGGACGCGTATGTTATCGATAAAACGCAAAATAATAACAAATCATCGGTAACAACATCGCATGTTTCTGTCTTATCGCAGTGTCTATGATGTAGACGCACACTATGCTCTGCCACATATTTACATCACATGAGTTTTTAGCCCGAACATGACTGGATTGTACAGGACTTTTGATCGTTTAGGCAAATATACCAGTAACGATGGATGCCATGGCGACTTCGCCCGCAGCTAGGCGACTGAGGGTTGCCAGGCCAGCCTATCTATATTCCCTAGTAACAGTGACACAACCATGTGCTCGGAGAGCACATTACAGAGGCAAGAGACAAACTAATCTATGGAATTTGTTACGGGTAGCCACAGCCGCAGTCTGCCAACTGATTTAAAATAGAGTTCAAAATAGCGTGCAAGAGATGATTCCCTGTAGAGTGTGGCACCAAAAAACACGCTCGAGTATTTTGCTGCTCTGTTTGCGCTGACCCCAACTGGGTTGTTGTAGAGGTCGGATAGAATTGTTTTTTTTTGCGCTAGCGCAATGTCGGTAATTCTGGGCCGGCGACAGTTCCATATCCATGACCTCGCCAAATAATTGTTTTTTTTTTTTTTTGTTAGCCTTTTTGTGTCCCACTGCTGTTTTATTCCTAACCTCCCGTCTTGTGCGATCTCTGGCCATGTTGACCCTGCAAATGACATTAGATCGTCACACCACCTTCGCCTTGGTCTACCTCAAAGGCGATCTCTTGCCTCAGGCGGCCAGTGAGTGACGATCTTTGCTCATCTCTCCGGGTGTATCCGTGAGACGTGTCCGGCTCACTCCCATTTCAGCTTGGCTGTTTTTTCTCCAACATCCACTACTTGAGTTATGGAGCGCAGCGTGATGTTTCTAACTCGATCTGCATAGCTATTCACAAAGCTACGACACGGTTTGGTACCGTATCGAATGTCAATGTTATCGACGAATTCCTATAATCGCTATTCAGAAATCCGAAACCGTACAATTTTGACAGTTCATATACGGTATGAAGACATAAATTCTTCCGACAGGTATTTGCTGTCGGAAGTGTTATCGAATAACAAAATATTGTATAAAAAGAGTAATAAGTGTCAAAATAAGCACGGCACCGGGCAAGGTCCTCATGCCCTTGCATGAATGCAAAGAGCATCTGCCGCTGCTTCAATGACACTATTTTCTGAAAATATGCATTTTCAATATTAGGTACCACGTTTTATAAAATGAAAATGAGCAAATAGTAATTTGTTTAAATACTGATAAAATACATACAAACGTTTTTCTGTAAAATAAAAAAAACTAATTTTTTACTTCTCAATTATTATTATTTATTTATTTTTATTCGCCTATAGGGCAGGCTATAGTCTTTCGACCATACCGCCTTGTCTTCCGTTTAGTTCTCAATTATCTTTATAGCTCAAAACAAGATTCAGAAAAATAATTATTCAAGATTTCCAGGTTTGACAGAAAGTTGAAGTTTACAAAGCAAGTTTAATAGAAATCAGGAAAATTTTATTTTTATTAATAAAATCATTGTTTACTGTTTTTTATTTGTTAATAGTTACTGAATGCATAATCTATAGTTGCCCATAGTGAAATACTCAATAAAAATCATTTATGTACCACTTAAAATTTTCTACCACGAATATCTATTTACTACCATTTTGTAGCGTTCCCCGTATACACACCTAAAAAAAACCCTTCCACACAGATCTGTGAATAGCGTTTTACCGGTCCTTCGGTTCAGAAATCAGGTTATCGAACAAGTGTCATTGTCGATACGATAGTGAATCGTATGTTTGTGAATAGCTATGCTGTACTCTTAGCACCTAATATGCCGCGCTCCATTGCCCGATGGCAAATCTTGAGTTTGGACTTCTGTTGTTCAGTTAGTGACCAACTTTGTGCACCGTAGGTTAGGACGTTCAGGATGCACATTTCGATGAGTTTCCTTTTTAATGATATAGGAAGACTACCTTTCATGTGTTCTTTAAGGGCCCAGTAGGTCTTCCAAGCATTTTCGACTCGTCTTTCGACTTCCTCGTCTTGTCTGTTTTTGAAAGACACTATCTGGCCCAACTATGTGTACTCATTGGCAACCCATGTCCGTCTACCTCTTGTCCATTTCAACCGCGCGACCAACTCATACAATTTGATGAAACTTTGCCAGGAATCAGTAGTAATTTGTTACTATACACACTTCTTTTCCTGAATATTCTACAAAAAAAACTAAGACGCTATGACCAAAAATAGTTGGCCGCTAGAACCGCCACTTGCCGTAGTCATCCCCTGTGATTACACTGAAACTAATTAATGCAGATAGGCGAATGATGCATCAAAAGACAGGTCTTAATTTGTTGTATTAGTTATGAAAAAGTTATGAAATATTTAGTTTCCAGGTTATGGGTAGGTAGGTATCTTACCATAAACATCAAATTAATAGAGGCTTATGTGTATGGACAATTGGTTGCTAATTTGTTGCAGCTAAACAAGAAAAATACCTACTAGAAAATAGGTTCAATAATTTGTTAGGCGATTTTCATTGGCCGCTAGGTTCAAGCTTAGTTATAGTACTAATCGACAGGTAACGTAACCTAGTTTGGATAAATGTGGCGAAAATAACGGTGCAATTAAAATTTTAGGAGATATTCACTAAAATGTAGTAGTATGAAACTGTATCAGAGTAGGGTGACCATGAATGTTCACAATGAAGTGAGACTGAATCGTGATTATTGGAATGTTAGATAGGTTGTCATAGCTTATTTTTTTGGACGAGTGCTTATATAAAATACACTTTAAGGTATCCTATAGCATACTTTATAAAAGTCAAAGTCACAAATCGACTAAAATTTCTTTATACAAAATCAACACAAAGGCAATAAAATCAAGTAGGAAAGTCAATGAAACGAAACTTTTATCAGTAAATACTCTAAAGAATTAAGAACAATAGAAATATATAAGGCCGCAAACGAACCGTACATTTTTCCAAACAGTACCTACTACAATAATACATACTTTTAATAAGCAAACAAAAATAAAGTTGATAAATTGATTAGTATAGATGTAACTATGTAAGTTTAGGTAGCTAGTTTAAACTAATATAGGTACCTTAGGTAAATAGGGTACCTTTCTACCTATTATACAGGGTGTTTGGTGCATCGTGCACCAAATTAGCAACAATTGTCCATACACATAAGCCTCTATTAATTTGATATTTATGGCGAGATACCTACCTACCCATAACCTGGAAACTAAATATTTCATAAGTTTTTCATAACTAATACAACAAATTAAGACCTGTCTTTTGATGCATCATTCGCCTATCTGCATTAATTAGTTTCAGTGTAATCATAGGCGATGACTACGGCAAGTGGCGGTTCTAGCGGCCAACTATTTTTGGTCACAGGGTCTTAGTTTTCTTTTTGTAACAAATTCAAGAAAAGAGGTAAATTACCACTAATTCCTGGCAAAGTTTCATCAATATTTATGAGTTGGCCGCGCGGTTGAAATGGACATTCTACCTCGACCTTACGTTTCGTGCTGTTGGTCATGACCTGTGTCTTGGATCTGTTCATTGAAATTTCAACCTCAAGACTTGCCGTGTTCAGATCTTGGAGCATTTCCTCAAGTTCTGAAGTGTATGTGGAGAATAACACTATGTCATCTGCAAAGCGGAGGTTTGTTACCAGGTGGCCGCAGAAATGTATGCCTCGTGACTTCTACTAATCAGGCAACTTGTAAGAACCTCCTGTAATGCTCTTGTGAACAGCTTAGGTGAGAGTTGATCACCTTGTTTGACACCTATTAGCATTTTAAAATTTGGACCACAGATAATTGTTATATAATTTTATTTGTCCAGCGAGACTGTTGGCGACTTCGCCTTGACATCTTAATGGGATAAAACCCTAAATTCTTATAATGATTTAAGGCGAAAGCGTCAGATAGCCCGCGACATTCAAATTTTCTTACGTTTTTACAATTTGTAGGTCAGTAATTAAGGATTAATTCCGGTCTAGTTGTATTGATCTATAAATGATTAGCGGTGGTAACAAATATTTATTTATAGAATTATAATCTTAGAAATCATCAAATACATCTCTAAGCATTTGAGGCCAATTCTAAACAGTAGGATGTTGTATTGCTGATTCTAATGATTATAATTCTGTAAAGCCATATTGATTACGGTCGCGAATCATATTTTAATAAACTTACAACCTGACACTGACCTGCAAATTGCAAAAAACGTTAGTAAATTTGAATTTCGTGGGCTACGTTAGCACATCCTCCTTGAACGAAAAACGTAAAATAAAGACTTACGGAGTGGGCGCTTGTGTCTCGGGCTCTTCGCGTAAGTAGTAGGATTGGGTAGGAGGGTTGTGTCTGATGTCACATGCAAGTAGGTACAGTACGCCGCCGTTAATATGGCACATCGGGTTCAAGAAAAAGTTCGGTTTTGTTAAGCGTCGTCGTTTCTGCGTCGTCACTCATACCTGTGTGACACTTTAACGGTCTCTCTCTAAAACCCGATGTGCCATATTAACGCCCGGGTGGTATAATTTTGTGATTGTTAGATGTAACATGTACAGTCGGGAAATGACAAGGTTAAGCACATTGCGAATGTATAATTGCCTAATGAATTCACTAAACTTTGTCACATTTAACTCACATAAAGACTTCAGTGCCGGATTAAGCAAGCGCGGGGCCCGTACCAAATTCTATCGAGCGGTCCTTCATCTGCTATGGGTTTTTAAGTATAAAGAGGTAAAAAAAAAACAATTCTCAATAGGTACGTCTATTTGCCATCTATAGGTTACAGTTTTATTTAGTTCAGTAGATTACTATATAGACCCTGTTGGACTCTGACAAATACAAAAAGCCAGAGATGAGATTGCCCTGGCAATTTAGAATAATTTTCATGAGAAGCTAACTCAGGGGGGCCTGTTTGCGCGAGGACCGTAGCAATTGCTACTTTTGTTACGTGGTTAATCTGGCACTGAAAGTCTCAACTGCAGTAGCTGTCTTTATCGACTTGTACGTATAATATGACAAAGTTCTAAGTATGCTCAAAGGTTTTGATAAAAGTTTTTCAACGGCCAATCAGCGATGTTGGTGAGCATTGATCGTAGTCTTCGTATTTGGGATTAAAGTATGAAATTGCCGTTTTACATAGAAAAATGAAATATATATATATTTTTTTTTTTTTTTTAAATGTTGTGTTTCGTTAATCGAAGTATTGGTCATTAGTGAAGATGCACTTTTGCCATATTGGTGGAAGTTAGTTGATGGCTCTGCTATAAAAATCCTGGCGACGGGAATCGATGAACTCTTTAGAGGCGGTTTTCACCGCCTTGTTGGATTTGAAATTTTTACCCTGTAAAATGTTATCCAAATTCCAAATAAAAATGGGGATAAGTTGGACCAAGGTCTGGTGAGTATAGTGGGTGACGGAGCGTTTCCATGATTTGAGATGAATCTGCGACCACTATGGCTTTCAATTCATCGTTGTTCCGGTTGGCCACGGGGCTCATTGTTGAGATCAAAATTTCTAGAACGGAAGCGATAAAAGATAAAACCAAAATCGGATCGTGCGTTCACATGCGGTACCATGTCCTTACACGTCGTTAATATTGAGTGCTATCTGTGCTGCGTTGGAGCCCCGACGGAACACGTATTCGAAAATATCGCGCAATTTCAATTTTTCTATGGTTACAAAAACAGCAATATTTAAAAAAAAAAGAACGACGGGCAAACAAATGAACAACTGATTTTAAAAAACAACATGTTTTGCTATAATTACAAAATTAATTTGAATTTGTAATTCTATACTTAAAATTATTCTATTGAATGAAAGATATCGATCTTCACAATAGCCAGTATCAAAATCGGCAATTTCATACTTTAACCCCTATTATTTAGTACAGTACCCAGTCGTGACGTAGGCACAAAGAGTGTGTTACACCGTCACACGGGTATTAGTGACATAGACAACGCTCTACAAAGCCGCACCACCTACGTTATTTAACGTTTTTATTTCTTTATTTACGGCCGGGTACTGTATCTGTCATTGCACCACTGCAGGACTAAGGCCTGTTCATATTTTTGGGAATTAACATCGACCACTTTGCTAACTGGACGATTGGTGGTGATTTAGGCCCGGACTCCACTGAAGCGGAGCTAGGCGAAGCGGTGCGGAGACGTGCAGTAATCGACCAATCACAATGGTTGAAATCCTCATCGCGTCACTCGTCTCGTCTGTGATTGGACGACTCATGCACGTCTCCGCTCCGCTTCAGTGGAGTCTGGGCCTTAAGGCATGAATGTCAGTCCTATTACCTTTTTCATTATCGTCACATTTCGAAACAACTCAACTACTAATCGACTAAAATAAAGCATTGCAATATAAGCTCTATATCGTGTGACTACAGTGGCTTTTACAAAATTCAGTGACAGTAGTGATGACGCCAGGGGGACTACCTTATAAGCACGAAATCCGCATTTCCTACACCGTATCAACTTAGGACATAAAATTAATTTGGGGCCCGAACTAAGAATTAATGACATCACTATTTGACAGCTGTCCTTACACCCGATATGTTTTTGCCCGTCCGAAAAAGTTAACTAATCGGGAGTAAGGTTAAATCTGAAGTACCAAACTACTTTCAGATGGGCCCGTGTCTTCGTTGACGGACTTGGGAGTAGACCCCCTGGAGCACACAATGTCGCCGTAAAAACTTGAAAACAAAATTGTTCGAATAACTAGACAAAATATATAGAACAGCTGATTTTTAGGGTTCTGTACCCAAAGGGTAAAAACAGGACCCTATTACAAGACTCCACTGTCCGTCTGTCACCAGGCTGTATCTCATGAACCGTGATAGCTAGACAGTTGAAATTTTCACAGAATGTGTATTTCTGTTGCCGCTATAACAAAAAATAAAAACAGAATAAAATAAATATTTAAGGGGGGCTCCCATACAACAAACGTGTTTTTTTTTTGCCGTTATTTTATATGTAGTGTTAAATATTGTATGGTGGTACTGAACCCCTCGTGTGCGAGTCCAACTCGCACTTGGCCGGTTTTTTCGCGATTACAATGTCGCCGCAATAAACGTGGCCACCTACTGGGCCCAAACCGTATGGGCCTGCGCCCACTGGCGACACGCACGACATGGCAAGGGATTTTTATTAAAATAATAGGAATATAACTTATATATATATGACAATAAAATTTAAATTCCAATGATGATGCCTAAGGACGTCGCAGCATGCCTAAGGATACCGCGGCGTCGTTAGCGTTGAAATTTCAATTTTATTGTCATACTTACTGTTAAGTTATATTTCTATTCGTGACATAAAAATACCTTGCCGTGCCGTACCACCAGTGGGCGCAGACATATAAGTAACATAGATGTCCCGTCGAAGCGAAAAGAAGAAGGCGATCAGTTATTTCAATTACACATAATTATGTGTCAAACAATTCTCCTGACCTTATCAACATGTCTTTTTCTTCCATACTTCTCTATTAATCGTCATTTTGGTAGTCACCCGGGTCAACCCCTTTCTAACCATAATTATCATCATTCACACAGCCCATCCATCGTTTTTGTGGTCTTCCTCTACTCTTAAGAGCGTTTACGCCGTACGGCTCTTCATACAAACTTTCAAGCCGTTGTTTTTCGAAATGAATGAACCGATTTTAATGAAACTTCATACGCATAAGCAGGATACCAAGGTCTAAAAAGTTAGCAGAAAACATTTTCGAAATGTCTTATTTAAAAAAAGATAACTGGTAATCTCTGTTTCTATGGAAACTTTAAAATCGGTCTAATTTGGCTGTAACACCATTTTTCGAAAATTTTCTCACCTAACTTTTTAGACCTTTGTATCCTGCTTATGCGTATAAAGTTTCATTAAAATCCGTTCATTCATTTCGAAAAACAAGGGCTTGAAAGTTTGTATGAAATGCCGTACGGCGTAAACGCTCTTAATATAGCCATCCACAATCATACTCAAAACTTTCCTCACGACATTTACCGCATTCCTCAGTACCACATGGCCATACCATGACAACCGATTTCCACACAACTTTTCAGTTACCGGTGCCAATTTCAGACTTCCTCTTATGTACTCATTTCTTATTCCATTCATGTAATCCATTTATGTAAAACTAGCTGCGCCCCGCGGTTTCACCCGCGTAAATGTCGATCCCGTGGGAATATCGGGATAAAAAGTAGCCTATATGTTAATCCAGGTTATCAGCTACCTCCATACAAAATTATATCAAAATTGGTCCAGCCGTTTGAGCGTGAAGAAGTAACAAACATATAAACACACACACACGCTCACAAACTTTCGCCATTATAATATTAGTGTGATAATAAATGTCACACAATATGAACCTCCCATTTTAATGCTTTACTTTGAGTCGAGTTCGTATAAGTGGCAAGACCGCTTGAAGACGTCCGTTCATGTTCACTGGACATACGTAATTTCACGTTTGCGTACTTCCATTGTAACTTTCGGTCAAACCACCGTCCGTTTTCTGATTATAAAACCGGTCAAGAGCGAGTCGGACTCGCACACCGAGGGTTCTGTACCATCACAATAATATGTTTTTAAATTTTCATCGGCGAGGCCTATATTCGTCAAAGAATTTTAACACAGCGCGCTGCGGTGTAGAATATTGTAGTTTTAGGTCAGCGCCGTCTCTTAGCCGATAGTGGAACTAATGTAACTTTTGTTGATGATTTCTGAAAAAGCGTGCTAATTAGAGACATCGTTTTATTTTTCGTCGAATCTTGTAAAGATCTATCATACAGAATAATTTCAGATTTTACTTTATGCAAATTTCGGAGATAAGGGGGTACGGTATTTTTTTTTACATTTTTCATCAAATGTCGAAAACTATGAGGCCTAAAAAAAAAGAAAAAGTGTTTGAGAATGCGCAAACTGCACTCTTTCATATGATACCCCACATGCCCTAGCAGACCTCCTTTCAGTCACTGTTGCAAAAAAAAAAACTTATTTGCAAAATAGTTGGACAAATGTCACCTAAAACTATTCCAAATTTCAAGTTGATAGCATTAGTAGTTCTTGAGATATCCAGCCAGAGTGACAGACGGACAGACAGACTGAGTCGCACCATAAGGGTTCCTTTTTACCATTTTGGTACGGAACCCTAAAAACGGACGTATACAGACAGGTTTAAGGCGGCCATACGCATTGGCATTGCAGATTCGACAACATTAACGGCATGGTTTTTTTTACTACCGCGCATCGCGATACCATTAATAACTAACGACAAATCCAAAATTTTCTAAGACCATACGTACCTCTTGGAGCACTTCACATGTATGACGAGCAGCACAATTCCGAGCAAAAGACACAGAGTACCGACCACCACGTAGGCCACTCCTAAGAATGGGTTCTTTCCGCCCAACAGCGATGTCGTCGAAATCACGAATGACTTGGTGCCGTCGAAGTCAGTTACCGGGTAGTCTGCGGAATAGTTTTTGCTTTTAATGTCATACAACTAAGGCCCATTGATAAAATACACAAATAATCTTACAAAATACATGATTAAAAAAAATCATTACTGCATGGTCTATCAACTAATAAATAAAGATGTGGGTTCGTGTTTTTAAAAGATTAAATTAAATTTTCATGATCATAAACAATGATACATAAATAGGTACAGAGGCCAGCACATCAACCTACCCCAATCTGTCAAATTTTCCCAATTGAATATGAACCTTATACCTTTGTAGTAAAGTTGAAAATCTATCAAAGAAATTTGACAGATTGGGGTAGCTTGATGTGCTGGCCTCTTTACTAGTATTCAGCTGCATCAGTAGCAATGGCTTTCATTTTGACAGTCCAACAACATTCATTGCGTTATTTACGTTGTTAAGGGGGAAGCGCTAAGGTAATCCGCAAAATTCAAATTTTCTTACGTTTTTTGCAATTTGCTGGTCAGTAAGTTGTACGTTGATTAAAATATGATTCGCGGCTGTAACAAATATGTATTTACAGAATTATAATCATTACAATTAGTATTGCAACTTGATATGTTAGTGTAATCCTAAAATTTCAAGATTTCATGAAATAGTCATTCGGTAGGATTACTTGGTCTTAGAGAGTTGTATTGATGACTTTAATGATTATAATTCTATAAATACATATTTGTTACGGCCGCGAATCATATTTTAATCAACCTAAAACTTAGTACTGGCCAGCAAATTGCAAAAAACGTAAAAAAAATGATTTTCGCGGGCTACCCTGGTGCTTTCACCTTAAGCAGATTTTTTTTTTGCAATAGTTTAGCAATATCCTTCAAAATGATACAGATTATGATTGAAAGTGTTTTTCGCAATTAGGGTACTACTGGTTAGACTGGAAAGCGTCTCCAACATATTACAATGGCCATGAACATTGAATTTTGTCAAAAGCTCTAGCACGAACGCGTGAAGTAAACGTAAAGTGAATTCGAAATAAAAAATCGAAAATCTATAGCATTTTGGTTTTTTATGCGCCAAGCACAATTTAAAACTAATTTTTTTTTTTTTGCGGAACTCAGATTTTCACATTTAAAATCGTTCAAATTTACTTTACTTTAACTCCGTCCGTTCGTGTTACTCACTCTCACTGTTTATCTCATTACGTCATCAGTACGTCCAAATAATCTATATCAGTAGCGATTTGTATGATTATATTATACTGACAGTATGATCATACTGGCTAGGATAGGCAGTCGCTCCATGTAAAATACTGATATTCCGCTGCATCCGATTCTATAGACTGGAAGCCGACCCCATCATAGTTGGGAAAAGGCTAGGCAGATGATGACCATCAGTAGCTATCTGTCAATAGGTTATTGGGTTCGGTCGTTAAATAACCAGCATAATATCAAATACTTATTTTCTATTGGCACACTATTGACATTATGAAAACATTTTTAAATTGTATATTACAGAAAATATTTATAGTATAAATATTTACAATAGTCCGACCTTATTGGTAATGTTCTTTGGAAAGGTCAGCACCCTAATTTCGTAATACACTATCAATCTCAATCTGATTTGAAGGATATTGCTAATCCATTGCTTCATAATAAAAATGTGTCTGGTCCACAACGTAAATCACGTAATGAATGTTGCTGAACTGTCAAAATGAAACCCATTGCTACGCAATTACCCCGCAGGTGCGTATTACTCGATATAATACTCACTATATTCCACAGTGAGCACGTAGGGTCCCTTGATGAGTCCGGTGCTGAAGCCGACCTGCGAGTGATCCACCCGGCGGTATAGCTTGCGGAACGTAGGCAGCGCGGCCGTGCGCATCCATACTATAAGGTCTTCGTTCTGAAAGTGTAAGCGTATGATTGAAATAACGTTTAATTGGCAATGGTTAGCATAATCTCCCTATAATATTCCCACTGCTGGGACACACGCCTCCTCTCTTCGAGAGGACAATACAATGATTATTACCTAAAACTCTTCGCATGTCGAGCGTACAACATGTGTACCGATAACAATTAAATTTCTATTGTGTCTGCTAATTATACGCGCGACGGGTTAAGAGTAAATAATCAATACTACCGAGCCAAGAGGCTGATTAAGAGGGACTTATTCCTGGGAGGATCAGGATGTGCCCTCATAACCCGATGGGGTATTTATAAGTCCAGTAGAAGCTGAATCCTGTGAGTATTCAACCATTTTATTTATTACCGTTGGACAACCTTAGGTCTTACATGTGTGTTCTGACACGAGGACGTTGTTACAGGTCTGGCTGTTAGGCTAGCCTTTTAAGATCGGTGCTATGCGCGATTGAGTCGTGATGCCTTGGTGCAGCCCTGTGGTCAGATGATTTGGATTTGATCCGGGCGCAGGCAACTTTGAGGTTATCCCATGTGGTGTGGTCATCTGTTTTTCAAGAAGGCCTTACCTAGCCGAATCCAGGTGACAAGGGAAGTTCGCCACTCCAGGTAACGAAAGCGTCACCATCTACGCCCGTAGGCCACGTTATTCCTGTGTACACAGGTTTATCCCGTGCACGAAGCCATGGGACTTAATCCCGTCAACTGAGCGTCAATAGTTAGTATAACTGAGTGTCAACGAAGGAGTTAACTGACAGCGTTAACTGATAGAATTATACTGAGAGACACAATTTAACATATAAGAGAGTTAGGCCTTTTATAGGAAGTAGGTGTTAAGGCCAGTTGTTATAGAGTATTGTGTCTCGGGTATTGCTTTGCATAATCGTTATTTTCCCTATATGAGCAGAATCCTAAAAGGTCAATACTTGTACGGTTGAGCTAGAAGTTATTAAGTGGTTCATCTCGCTATAGCGAGTCTGAGAAATTGTAATAGTCTCATTGAAGGCGTGCACCGATACAATTAGGAACGGAGACTAGTTGTATGGATGGGATGCCCAGGTCTTTGGGAAAGGTATATTAGTTTAGTGGCTCTCCACATTGTTTGTTTGTGTATTCTAATTTCTGTGTTATTACAATAAACTTTATATTGTGTAAGAAGGTACTTGTTTCATTGAATCTTTCCCTAACAGATTATACCTTATTAATTTACTTTAGCACGGTGGTGAGTAGTATAATTTTAATAGAAACCAACTGCTTAGGGGCCGGGTTACAAGTGGGCCGTAATCCACCACGCGGGACCAGAGCAGTTTGGTAGATGTCACATGTCCTCGAATTTTAGGTTCTAGGACATGCCGGTTTCCTCACAATGTTTTCCTTCGCCGTTTTAAGAGCAGGTTTTGCAATAGTTGCCACGCGGTAACTATGTATTTTAATTCAGAAACTCAGACAATTATCAAGTTTGGGAACACAAATCCAAGGTGACAAAGTTCAAAAGACCTTTTTTGTTTTTTACAAATGGCCAATCCTAAATCAATTTAGACTTCAGTTTATAGCAATATTTATGTTAATTATCTAAGATTCAGAACAGAGAGACCGGCTCATTATATTTGTAAGGTCACCTTAATGACCACCACACAATAACGAGGATCGAGGATTCATCCCGGTAGTAAGTTCTCGTGGGATGATTTCCGACCACCACGCAGGCGAAGTCGCGGGAAAAAGCTAATCCTCCCTGAAATTTTGACGCTGAAGTTACTAAAAGCTAATCCTCCCTGAAACGTTGACGCTGATGATACTAAAAGCTAATCCTCCCTGAAATGTTGACGCTGATGGTACGAGTACTAAAAGCTAATCCTCCCTAAAATTTTGACGCTGAAATTACTAAAAGCTAATCCTCCCTGAAATGTTGACGCTGATGGTACTGAAAGCTAATCCTCCCTGAAATGTTTATGCTGATGGTACTAAAAGCTAATCCTCCCTGAAATGTTGACGCTGATGGTACTGAAAGCTAATCCTCCCTGAAATGTTTATGCTGATGGTACTAAAAGCTAATCCTCCCTGAAATGTTGACGCTGATGGTACTAAAAATACACCACTGCCTACAGGGAATATAGGCGTGATATAATGTTATATGGATCAATTACCTGAAAGCCGTTGTTTTCTGTGTTGTTAAGATCCAACTCCCAAACATGGAGCCGCCAGTTCTCTGGTTTCGTGAAGTTTGCGAATGCTGCAACAAAGTTTTTAAATGAGTCACTTTGTCGTTTATTAAACATCGTTCAAACTACATTGTTACAAGTATCTGCGCTTGAATGATATTGCCATGGGGCACTGTTGGTAAACATTTGTGAGATATGTATTGAAAAACAAGATGGCGGCGTTAGTTAAAATTTTGGCCGCGCGCCAAGAGATCTTTGTACAGCTTTGTGTCCTAAAAATTAGATGAAGGGCCCTTTGACAGTTTTTTGACATCTAAAAGTAAAGCGGCATGAGGAAAACAGGGTGTAAAGTTCACTCATCCACGAACGGGTGTTGTACCTGGTGGGCTACTGCCCGAAGATTGATGTCGGGACGTTGTATATATGCTAGTCGCGCGTAAACTCTGCTTGCGCGATGCAAGATTTTGCGTGTCTTCAGTGTCATGCATAGTTCGCATGTGGAGATGTGAATGTTGCAATACAAACATAAAGCAAAGCACACCACCACCAACGTGTTATTCTTTGTGTTCTTCCTCTATGTCAGGTTTATCGCAAATAAATGTATTTTGTCTTTTTCTTTCTTCTTTCAAGGCTAGTGCCAGATACACCGTACAGTCATGGACCGAAAAAGTAAATCAATTTTTTTAAACATTCCTTTCCCATATAGCGGGCGCTCACCTTTTCGAACTGTCATTTGCATTTAAAATACTTTCAATACATAGCCGGAAAAAACAAAAGGAGCAAGGGAAAATGAACCTTAAGGTGCTTAACATTTGATTAGCTTGACTGTACGGTGTACCCTGGCACTTGCCTTGCATTAAGTATGAATCGCAACATTCACATCTCATCATCTGCCTAGCCTTTTCCCAACTATGTTGCGGTCGGCTTCCAGTCTAACCGGATGCAGCTGAATACCAGTATTTTACATGGAGCGACTGCCTATCTGACCTCCACAACCCAGTTACTGGGTAATACGATACCCCTTGGTAAGACTGGTTGTCAGACTTTCGGGCTGCTGACTACCCGTAACGACTACCCGCAACATTCACATCTATTACATTATATTCCGGCCACCGAGAGAATGCGTTTCTGACACCTTTCAGACACAACTAGAAACTATGTTTAAATTCGTAAAACATGTATTCTTTTGTACTCTCGACGAGCAAACAATCGAACAAGTGACGATCAAGCTATACATTTTGACTTCTCATTCTATAGGTTTTTCGTACAATGAGAAGTGAGCTTGTACTCTTCGTATCTAAAACGTAGCTAAGTTGGTGGCTTTGGCGTCATTGTTTTATTTTTTTGCAGTGACTTCTTAAACTAAATGTACATATATCAGTTGCTTTTCAATAGATTTTCTTTTTAATGGTTGTTCTTGAAACAGTACATACCAGCCTTGAGGTTTCCAGGTGGGTTTCTAAACTTGATTTCCTTGTCCGACTCCCATGCGATCCCTGTGCGAAGTACGGGCACATCCTTGCTCGAATCTTGTGGGCGGACGGTCAATGTATCTGGTGAAACAAATAATAATGCGTATAGTACAGTTTTCATGTCTTTTTTTAACCCTTTCTTTTATAAGTATAATCAGCCTATAATGTTCTCACTGCTGGGACACAGGCTCCTCTCTGTGACAGAGAGTGGGCCGTAATCCACCACGCGGGCCCACTGCGGGTTGGTAAATGTCAAATGTCTTCGAATTTTCGGTTCTAGAACAAGCCGGTTTCCTCACGATATTTTCCTTCACCATTTTGAGAGCAGTGGTGATGAACAAATTTACACAAAGTAAAGTGCCTATCTGGGTTCGTACCTAGGACCTACAACTCGTAAATCGCCTAAAACCCCTTATTATTCTATTTAAATATTATAAATTAAAGTATTTTCGTGTCTGATTGTGTGACCGCGTTGTTCTTCTAAACTACGCAACGGATTTCAAAGAAATCCGTTGAAATTAAAGGTAGAAGAGGTATGAAGAGATAGGTACCCAATGTCCGTTTGTGCTTTCTGTACACCTATATGCAAAATTTCAGGACAACGTATATGCAAAATTTCAGGATGATCGGTTCAGTGGTTTAGGCGTGAAAAGGTAACAAACAAACAAACTTAGTTAAGATATCAATGAAATCAGTTTGTTGATAATTACGTAAACAACAAACATAATTATAATAAAGAAATCTCGATGTTTAGTAACCGTGCGAAGCAGGGGCTGTACACTAGTTTATTATAATACGATTTTACCAATAACATTGGGTTAGTTTTAGAATAACACTGACATGTATTATTAAATTATACAAAAAATATATTTGAGACTCTCACAACAAGCCCTTTCATTTGATATGATACACGGTTACAGTACACAAAAAAATTGTTTTTAATTTTCTAATTTGCCCCCCAAAAGCGACCCTCATATTCAAAATTAATTTACTCACGTTACACGTTTGGATCAGAAATGCATATGTGTACCAAATTTCTACTTCATCGGTCCAGTAGATTCGGAGCAGATTGAATGTGATGACATGACAGATGGACAGACAGACAGACGCAAAGGGTTCCGTTTTTTCATTAGGACATACAGAACCTTCAAAAATACCGATGTTTGCAATAAACTTAAATATGTGTTGTGTTACAGTTTCGTCAAATTATTATATTTATAATATATTATATGTATATTATTGGTTGATTATAGGCTGAAAATTAAAAAAAAAAAAAAATGAAAGACTTTTGAAAAGGCTTACCATTGAATAAAGAGTTAGCTATAGCCCCACATGGCGCCACAGGTTTTTGCTTTCCATCTTCAACGGCAAAAGCAAATGGCAGGCAGTCAGATGAAGGTGTCAACGACAGGCGACCAAGAAGCTGAGTGTCATCCCTGCCAAAATAATGGAACAAAATATTTAATGTGGATATTTTTCATTCTTCATTTTGTCATTAATTAAGTGAGTATACTATTACTAAGTATGAAAGACCCATCACGAAGCTATCTACACATTCTGAACATCAAACTAAGTAACTTTCTGCAAAAATAATTGTTGGGACACAACTTTTATTATTGTTTGAAAAATTCTTTGTTTATGTTTGTGATCAACATTACGCACACAAAACATTTTTGTCTATTTTTATTATACTCTTTGATTTGATAGGGACTGGCAAAGTATTTAAAGATTTAAAACTGGTTTTCGTAAAAAAAAGGTTAAAAAAGTCGGAATTTTAACTTTTGTGTATGGTATATTGGTAACCAGAATGTTCTCAAGTATGGTCCAGTACAAAAAAAATATCTAAATAACGAGAAGAACAAGTGACTCTCGGACTTTTTTAGGGTATTTGACACCTGTTTTGTATAGCATTACAATAGTTTTGTCATTACCTAGACTTGACATATCGTCGATGATTCTGGTAGTAGTTGCTGAGCCCATAGTAGAAGTACACGTCTCCTTTGAAATCCTCGGTTAAGTTGAAGGGGATGCGGCAAATGCATTGGTCCATGGAGTTCAGTTTGATGTAGTCAGCACAAGTGGTGTTTTCACCCTCTTTCAAGCAATTCGTGTAGTCTATGACATGTTCTTTGACCTGGAAGGAGGTTACAGATACATAATCTGCTAGCATCGCCCTGTGGTTTCCACCCGCATAAGTTTCGATCCCGTGGGAACATCAGGATAAAAAGTATCCTATGTAATCCTGGTAATAAACTATCTGTGTGGCAAATTTCATCCAAATCAGTTCAGTAGTTTTAGCGTGAAAGAGTAACATCCATCCATCCTCACAAACTTTCACGTTTATAATAGTAGTGTTAGTTGGGGATCCTGCCATTTTGCCAATATTTCATTATCCAAACAAATTTTAGCAACCTTTTTTTATACCAATGTAATATTTGGAATGATTTTAGTAAGTACTTACGCACATTTTCATTTGGTCGGCAGAATATTACCAAGGTCATGGGCATTTGATCTTTAATCAAATGATTTATTACATCAAACAATCATCAAGACAATAAACATGTACTTAGTCAAATGATTTGTTTTGAAAAAAAATATACAGTGTGTCAGGTTAAATGAGGGACATACTTTAAGGAAGTGTAGTACTCATGAATTACATGGTTTTACTTTCATAATTACTTATTATTACTTTTTTAATTACATTGCATGCTTGCGGTCGGTCGATAGGCGACGTAGGATGCAAAAGCGAGCGAAAGGCACCCCGAGGTTCGGTTTGGTTAGGTTACTTTAAACCCTTTACACTTCGCGGGGTTCCGTCGACGTAGGATGCGAGAGCGAGCAAAGGGCACCCCGAGGTTAGGTTTCGTTAGGTTACCTTTCACAGAAATAGGAGCCCCGAAGCAAGAGCGAGCGAATGAGAATACAAATACCTTTACCTAGGTATATATTAATTGGTAGCAAACATTTTAAACAGGGCCAATTGAAATCATAGGCAAACAGACATACCCCGCGAAACGGGGCTCCGTCGACTACTACCAATTGAAATATTTGTTACTTACAATTTTAAATTTTTTGCAATGGACATTAAGTACTAGTTGGTAAGCAAGTTATTGTTTAAATATTCACTTGCTGAACATTAGGTTTGCATTACATTTTTTTGTGAAGAGTTTTTTTTGCTAAGTAATGATTTGGCAAATGAAATTATGCAGAAAATTGTTTGGGAAGTAATAATTTGTCAATATCTTTTTGATAAAATAAGAGAGACCCAGTAAGATGTTCTATGTTAAGTGTGGGTTTGGTTTCCGCACTTAGTCCTTCAAGTGGACCATTGTGCGTGGGCCATGGCGGCCATCGGTGGTTATTCCAACCAGATTATTATTATAATATTTCAGTGTTTACCCAATCAATTAATGTTTGGTAACTGCGGGATATAGAAAGAAAGAAAGAAAGAAAGATAAAGCATAAACGCATATAAAAACATAAGCATAAGCGTATATATAAATAACAAAAATAAAAAGGTAAAAAGCCAGTAGGAAGGAAGTTAACAATCATTACGAAGTCACACATCAAGAATCACTTGTTAGTTTTTATTTATTTAGCCAACACAGTCCACTGCTGAGCAAAACCCTCCGTCAAATCCATCCAGGCATCCTTTTCTAGAGTCACCTCAATCAAACTTGTTAGTTATCACTCTAATATTGGTAAGTTTGGGAGTGTGTTTGTATATTTGTTACTTCTTCACACACAAACGGCTGGATCAATTTTGATAAAAATTTGGTATTGAGGTAGCCGACATCCTGGATTAACACATATGCTACTTTTTATCCCGATTCCCACAGGATCGACACATGCGATTATGCGGGTGAAACCGCGGGGCGCAGCTAGTTTACCTATATTTCTGAAAAATCTTAGCTCTTTGCAATAAATCACAGCTACGACGACTGGTAACTTATTAGATATTGAGTAATTCGACGAGTAATTACTAAATTAATTTGACATTAGTCAACATAAGAGCGCACCTCATCGGAGAAATAGAGTAGGCCTATACCGACAGGTATGAACGCAATGCCAATGACAAAGAATGTCGGCAGGACTGTCCCCGCAGTCAGGATCGGCTGCCAAGCAGGCAGGCGCTGCTGTTTGAACGCAGACTCTACAATCAAAACAATAATTGAGTCAGTCAAATTTCCCAATCGATACCACAAGGCCATTTTGTAGGTGTGCCCGGTAAAACCTTACCTGCAGGACGCCTGGACTTCACATTTTGATCGGACGCTTCGCTGGACGTCGCCATCGTTTACAACTTTAGGTTTTTGTAAGTAATCCAAGCTAAAATTAAAAATTACGAACACATCACACAATCAAATCACTGTATTTTTTTAAATAATTTTTATTCATGATCATAGATACTAGTCTTTCAGTCGCGTAGACAGAGGAAAGTATGAAACTGTCTACGTTCATTCGAATACACAAATGCGTTTTAAGTTAGATGTAAAAATATTACAATAGTTAAGAGATACATAGTAATAATGCACGTTTTCCACTAAATATTAATAAATATTATCCACTTGCCTCCCTTTCGGGTTGGGTGAATACATCTCAGGCCGCATTCCGAATTCGCTATAATCTGCGATAATCACTCACAGCCATTGAGATAGGAGAAGCATGGAGATTCTACTATAGAAATAATAGTTATACAAATATCTATCATATCGACACACATATTATGTCAAAAAGCGTTCCATTTTTTTTTTATTATTATTATTATTATTATTTCTTTTTAACTAATGAAGAGCTGCTTAAGAAAAGAGAGACATCTAAATGTCTATGCGTGCCGGGCCGCCATGTTGAGTGCCGAGTTTTATGAATGGTTTTGTGCATGTGCTGTCAAACGGTTGATTGCTCAAAATATTTTTGTTGTTTTTGAGAGAAATACGTCTAGAAACTAGGTGGTTTGGTGTCCATTAATAGGAAAATCATGCCCTCGTGTTGCATAAAACAGTGTGGTGCAAGAAAAAACAAAAATAACCCTACGAACGGCGGCCATCTTTAGTGCCCGATTTGTGTAGGTATACACGCAAATTTTGTAGGTATGCTCAGTCCATATGTTTATTTAGTCATTGCTCACAGCAGACAGCACTCAAATCGTCTCACATGCGTTCCGTATTAGACATTATTACGATTTACGATTTTAACAGCTGAGAGCTGTCAACAATTCGGAACGCTCGTGAACGCCATTGACATAGAAAAAAATAGTGAACGCGCTCACAGTGCTTACTAAACTCAAAAAGATTGCCCATAACGATATTACAACAGTATTTCTTTGTATAAACACCACATTTCTTCTTCTTTTGTTAGGTGGCGACTGTAAGCCAGACACACAATTTCGAAAATGCCACGTTATTTTAATTTAAAGAAATGATGCAACTCCAAACAAAACGCACTGACACATTCTCATCCTCACACACACACTGTCATTTTTGACAGCGCTCACGGTGATATTATTACAATGCATGCTTGGCGTTATCGCAAGATGGCCGCTGTCATGACGTCATCTATGACGATTCACGGGATATAGTAATCGCGGTCACGCTAATTCAGTACGGGTTAAGCACGCTCAAATCGATTACATCGATTATTCCTAATTCGGAACGCGCCGTTTTTTTTTTATATGACAACTGAGCCGAAGCCCTCTTTTGAAAGATGAATATAATCCATATATTTTATGTCAAATATGACATTGTCAAGGTGTGAGGCAGTTTTAATTTGGGCTGCCATCAACAAATAAAATAATTAAATAGTTTATATTTTTCCTCCGAAATGCAGGGGTTTAAAAATATATAATTTCGATGGTTCCAAGTTCCATATTTTTGTAACTTTTATTTGGATGTAGTTTGATTCTGATTAGATTTTTTTCTGGTCGCATGTTCTGTGCGCACCTGCGTCCCGCACCCCGCACGTACGTGTGGTGCGTCTGCCTGTGTGCGTGCCGGCCGCTGTTGTCGTAGAATGCAAACTTTTTTTTGAACTTATTTGCTAATACCCACGAACTGCAATACCAACAAATAATACCAACTAATTACACGGCGCAGTTATCTTTGATCTTTACTACAACTTGATACCACCCCACGCGGTCCTGTAAAAAAGGGTCTTGACAGACTGACATACAGACAGAGGGACAACTTAGTGATTCCTATAAGGGTTCCGTTTTTTTCCTTTTGAGATACGGAATCCTAAAATACTGTAATAATATTATGGTAGTAGGCCCCAAGTGAGGTAAGGTGATTCAGCTAAAACAAACAAAAAAATCTTGCTATAAACATTTAATAAGTATTTTGATATACAAACATTAATAAGTATTTCTATAAAATTTTGTGGGTATCCAGTATATTATTATCGAAAGTTGTACAAAAAATATAAAATTACGACGCAAAACTGATTTTTAAAATCTGGTAGTTCAGACCAAATAAAAAACCAAGACAAGAAGGCTGTCAAGTGTCAACAGTAAAGTGACGCCGGTTTCGTAAACGTGTGTGCACTTAGTGAGGTGTAGTTTGATTGTCAATGGTTGTAAATGTTTGCGTGTGAGCGTGTATGCACAGAGCGGTGTAGTTTTGGCATGCTTCACTGTATCGTTCTCAGCGCTCCATCTTGGTTTTTTATTTGGTCTGAGTCTGGTAGGTTTAGTACAGAGGCCAGCACATCAACCTACCCCGATCTGTCAAATTTTCCCAATTGAATATGAACCTTATTCCTTTGCAGTAAAGTTGAAATTCTATCAAAGAAATTTGACAGATTGGGGTAGGTTGATGTGCTGGCCTCTGTACATAGACTTATAAAGAAAGATGGATTCCGCGCCACGCATATCGAAAGTGAAGCACAGTAAGTATACCGTTTCTACAAACACGCCTCACGCTCACATTTACATCATAGTATGCCGACCGCCATTACGTGACACGACAGCGTTAATCGCCAATCACACACACATAGATCGGTACGATGCTTCACTTTAGATATGCGTGGTGCGGAGTCCATCTTTTTTTATCAGTCTATGCTATCAGTATTGAGAAAAACTAAACAATATGGCGGTACTCTGGTTTTCAGTATTTGATAGTAAAGATTTTCTTTTAATATATTAGGCACTAGGGATTTTTAACTATTGTGGCTGTCGCGGACCGTAACCTTGATTGGTTCTTATTCACGAAATGTGATAATATTTTATTAAAAAAATATAAATTTGACCTAAGCAAATAATTTGTGTAAACATTACAACACTTATCAATACACACACAATGTTCTCAGTAGCTAGTAAAACTTTTAGGCTATGCGATTTAGTTTTAAAATCGCAAACACAATTTTTTTTCAAGCGATTTTTTCCGCAGTGCGCGGACTCTAATACATTTCTATTGTTCACAGATTGACGAATTTTCTTCGCAACGATTAAAATTCGTAGTGCGCGCTTAGCCTTAGTGCGGTATTCTACAATATAACGTTGTACCTCAGACCAAATAAAAAACCAAGACAGGGCTGTCAACACTAAAGTGAAGCCGATTTCGTAAACATGTGTGCACTTAGTGAGGTGTAGTTTGATTGTAAATGTGTGCGTGACGAGCGTGTATGCACAGAGTGGAGGTGTAGTTTTGGCATACTTTACTGTATCGTTCTCAGCGCTCTGTATTGGTTTTTTATTTGGTCTGTTGTACGACTCAGATTAAGAAAAAAGGACGAAATTTAGTGAAGAAAAAAGAATAATAAAAAAAAGAATTGGACGCATCTGCCGCATGACAGACTACCAACGGGTCAAACTCACGAACCAATGGGTCCCTGCTTATCAGGTTCCGGCATAGTAAACGAGATACAAAAGCAAATTTATTGTTATGCTTATGACGGTTATAGCCGTATAGTGCCCTTGAAAGTGTTAATGGAAAGCGACTTTGCCCGCCAGCCATCTTCGCTTGGGCTTATGCGGGAGGGTCGCCCTGGCGAAGATGGCGGAACGAGCTTGACGCCTTCGACAAAGGTTGGTTCCTACTCGCCTTACATCGAGAGAAGTGGAAAGACTGTATAGACTCTTGCTATACGGGCTCATAACATAATAATAAGGGGACCTCACTCTCCTTGGCTAAAGAGAACTGGCTCAAGCCTGTTGTTAGTGAGATATTGACACTAACGATTGCAGGGAGGTATGGCAGAGTAACATCAAGGTTTTTTCCGAAACTCGAAACACGGGACTTGATGGGACTCGAAGTAGACCTGCTAGGAGTGCTAGGTAACCTCTGCCTCTTAGGGAAAATCGAAGGTTTTTTCTATGCAATTATGGACAAAACTATTATGACGAAATCACCGGAGATGTTTTCTGAAAGACAAGATTGACATTTTGTCGGGCATGCCACCATCCGGGGGGGGGGGGGGGGGGGGAATCAATCGAACAATCTCCGGATGTGTGCGTCTAGCTAAAGAGAGGAGTACTTGCATAGATACAACCTTATAGCCAGGATTATCCATCAGTAGGAACTTGCTTTAAAATGCAGCCTTGTAGAATCGGAAGTGCTGTAGTACAGGTATGTGCCCAGATCCAGTTTTTATTCTAAAAAAATATTTAAATGAAAATTAAATATAAATAATACCTAATAATGTGTTTTTTACCCGATTGCGACAAAATAGGGTTATGTTTTCGAGTGTATGTATATTTCTTTGGCACGCTCTGTAGCCTTAACGGCTTGATCGATTTCAGCTTGAGATGTGGTATTAGATTCGTCTTATTTGTGAGAGTGACAGTATATCAAAATAGAAAAAAGGAATTAAAATGGCCGATTTTTGGCGCCTTAATGACTTCAAAAAACTTTCTTTTTCTCAAAACCTATCGAGTGGGGTATCAAAATAAAGGGTTTTAAAAGGTGATTACAAAAGTATATGCAACTTATATGCTTAAAAGTAATTCGAAGTGACAAATCGTAAAAAACACATACCAAGAACAAAATCATCTGTGAAATCATTCACATTTCTAAACAAAAAAACTGGAAATAAAAAAAAGTAATAAAAAAAAACTAAAAACACCCGACTGCAACCTTAAACTAAAACTAACTGAAAAACTAAAAACAAGCCTATTTTAAATGCAGCGGGATTGTCCGAAAGGGTTACCGCTACCCCGGAACATAAAGGGCTAAGGAAGGAACACGGATGGGTTTTAGTCAGTAAGAGTCTGACACTCCCTTCTGCTCCACCCAGAGCGGGAGGGGTCATTTGATGATATCCCATCCATAAAAAAAGCCTATTTTAAATGGAAGATCCAGTTTTAAGTACTTCCTGGCATTCAAGTGACCCCAAACTTGGCATACTTACTTATGTAACTTCGGTGAGAACGCGACGAACGCTTCTTCGGAAATATGTTACCATGGACTTAGTCTCACGATGCAGCCGGAAGGTGGCCAAAGGAACTCCTCAAGTAAATAAGACAGCCCCTTTTGTTTGAGCTCGTTGGTTTCGGCTAGACAAGTACGATGGCCTAAGGTCGACTCTATGGTCTTCTTGATGAAACCAAACCCGTGAAAAAAAAAAATAGACGAAGTTACCGCGCATAAAAGTGTATATATACAAATATGGTTATACACTACTAACTACAATCCAGCGTTAAGTTATACTTAGTTTATTAAATAAATAATACTATTAGGTATATTAAAATTATCATGCTTACACAGTAATCAGTAACGAAAGGTTTCATAGTTATGCAGCATTCACTTCGATTTGTATGTCTAGGCGCTGAGCCAGACATACCTACTTGCCCGGGTTATTATCTTTCTTTAACTCTGTTATATGGCAGCTCCCCTTCTGATTAGTAAAGCACATTTCCGAGCGACAGGAAAGGATAGAGCTAGGAAAAGTGTAAATCCGGGCGGATTGGTCTGGCTCAGGCCGAGGAAACAGAAAAACAGTCTTTAAATAATGAAACAGTTAATGCCGAAGAAATATTTAGAAAATATGTAAGCTTATACATATTTTAACCCCCGAGACAAAATAAATAAACATTATTCTTAAATAAATTCGAAAAGTCTACATACATTTTCGGATAAACAAATAATATTTTTCAGATAAACAATACATTCGACCAATGTTAACCAGTCTAATTGGGACACACAGTTGTGCCTATGAACCAACACACATTAATTAAATAAATAAAAAATTGTGCGTACACGAGCGGCACGCGAATTCTACTTATGCCTTAGCCGCCGCAATCAAGGGATTTGGGTGCTTTATAGCAGAGGCAAAGAAACTTGGAGTGGCGTTTCATGAACTGCTGGACGGTGGGCATTCTGAGATCTAAGTGTAGATTCTCATTGCGGACACAGAAGGGCCGTGACCGTTTTTAGGAAACTTCCTGAAGGGTCTGCATCCAATCAAGATGGTGTGGCTTAGCGTGTGCTAAGACGACGCAACCATAGATCATGATGTTGCCTCTGCCGTTGACGCGTGCCGCTTGTGCGAATTAACACTTACAACATGAAATGTACTGAGTTTGACAGATTGTTGACAGCTTGCGTTTACAAACATTGCCGTGCCTTCATAAGATTCACAAAGATGTTGATTAGTTTTTAGCATAAAGGCCAGGCGGGGGAAGACGAGGTGCATCATAATAGTTATTTACGCAACTGTTGTATAATAAGGGGTATTAAAGTATCACATGAGTATTTTAATAACTAATTATGTACAGTTGCATACACGACTTTATCTACACCCATGATATGAATCTTCTATAGAGGTTCTGAAACAGTTTTTTGCAATACTAATATCGAACAAAAATGGCGGCCGGAGGGATACGAATACGACTAAATTCGAATATAAACCTAAAAGTTCTTTTTTTTAATTACGGCGTTGTGGTAGTGAAATGCGCGCGCATGAAAATTTTTTTTTTTTAAAAGAAGGTTCATTAGGAAATTTATTAGAACATTATAACACTCGTTTGGATGATAATAAGGTTATTATGACACTGGTTGTTGTAATGTTAGCAGTATGGTAACTGTTTCAGAAACTTTTGTAGAGGACTAGCTTCCACTCGCAGCTTCACCCGCGGGGTATGTCGATAAAAACTATCCTATGTCCTTCCCCGGGATGCAATCTATCTCTCTGCCAAATTTTATCGAAATCCGTTCAGTGGTTTAGGCGTGAAAAGGTAAAATACAGACAGACAGACAGTTACTTTCGAATTTATAATATTAGTAAGTATGGGTTTATAGCATGGGTGTAGATAAAATTATTAATAATCATAATTAAGTTAACATTATAATAATATTAATCCATACTATATTATAATTGTGTTTGTCTAAATTCAAGTTCAGAAAAAATGTTTATTCTACAAAAACAAATATGTGCCTGTTCATTTCTTTTTTGAACATGTAAAAATGAAAAATATGTCCGAGTACAACAATAATCAAAAAGTATTTTTTTAAACAACATTTATGACTTTTATAACTAGCGAATCATAGATCATAATAAAAATTCGAGCAATCATTTCGAGCCTAAGTTTCTTGAAGCGGGATGCGATAGGTAGCCCGCGAAATTCAAATTTTCTTAGGTTTATTGCAATTTGCAGGTCAGTGTCAGGTTCAACGTACGTTGAACAACAATAATTCGCGAGGATATCAAGTATGTCTTTACAGAATTATAATCATTAAAATCATCAAAACAACCCACAAACTCCCAATATTTCATAAAATAGTCAATTAATATTTGAATAAAAATATTATTATTATTCAAGAGCTTATACAGGGTGAAATTTTAATCACTGTTTTCCCCTTAAGGGGTCATTGTACTCATAATTATGAACAACTTTTACTATGGAACCAAATAACAAACCGCGAAAAAAAAAATCTGCTGTTTCCTACATTTTGACGAGTTACGCGAACATAAATGTAGGGAAAAGCTTGTTCATTTTTCACGATTTCTGGCTTGGTCAAATAGTAAAAGTTGTTCATAATGATGAGTACAATTACCCCTTAATAGGAAAACAGTGATTAAAATTTCATCCTGTTTAAACTAGAGGGTTTTATTGATGATTTTAATGATTATAATTCTGTACTGTTACGCTCACACATGACACTGATCTGCAAATTGCAAAAAAAGAAAATTAGAATTTCACGGGCGACCCGCTCAACTGTTTAAAAATCTGATAAGCCACAGTTGAGCTATTACATTATCGAGTGAATTACCCGTTATTTCAATCAGTGTAAGGGATATATTCTAAACTTATTTATATATAACTAGCGGCCCGCCCCTGCTTTGCACGGGCGCAATTTTTTTTTTTTCGATTATCCAAAATTTTGTTTCATACATACCTTGTCCTGACAATACCGAACACAACAAAAAAGAATTAGCGAAATCGGTTCGGCTGCTCTCGAGATTTGCGCTTAGCAACACATATAGCGATTCATTTTTATATATAAGAAGATTAAGCATCAAAACCAAGCAGAGGCGGGTCGCTAGTATATAATATAAAATAATATAACACTCAGATCATATAAACAAAAGACATGACATGACGGCGTACAAACGCATACGAACCCATGAACTCAGACGGCCACTACTGTGACTGTGAAGGCTATTTTATGGTCTGGTCAAGAAACGAAAAACGTCAACTATGATAACCCATGTAGCCATTTTTTTATTCCGACAACGTTATGTTTCTAAATACCAAAACTGCTTTTAAACCAGAGTCTAAGTTATCAATCTTGTATTAAGAACTTTACGTCAATCGGAATAAGGTTCGAAATACAAAAACTGGCTGCAAGGTTTGAGCTTGGACCAAAGTTAGAATTCGTTTTGTAATGGTGAAAAGACAACTTGACTGTTTTATTTCTATGATCTGAGTGAAACTTTTAGGGTTAACCCTTGTGTTAGTTCGATTCGAGATTAATTGAACCAATGTAAACTACAGACTATTCCAGCAGGGCAATTGCATAAAACACCCTCAATCCAAATGCCACTCATTTAGACAATTCAACAATATGCATTACGTTATTTACGTTGTCGAGCAGACGTATTTTACAATCATAATTATGAAGCAATGGATTAGGTACTCGTATTTTCTTCAATAGGTATCCTTCAGATTGTGATACAAAATGTGTTATGCAATTGGGGTGCGGTTAGTGCAAGCGGGTGCTCGCGTCAATAGTGCACAGGGGTGAGTTTTAGCTCGCCAATTCAACGTCCTAGGGGGCTATTACAAACCTTTCACAGTTACTTTACCTCTGACAGAATTGGCCTGAAATATCACGATTTCATGAAATAGGTACTTAGTCAATTAACAAAACAAACAGAAAATTTGAATTTCTCGGGGTACCTTATAGCATATATATACCCCTCAATCCATGACGTCTCTACAAATTTTGCCGGCTGACAGATCTTCTCATAAAAAATAATACAACAGCAGCAAAAACGAAACACGGCACACCGATGACCAACAGGGCGACACCCCACCCATATTTTTGTGAATCTTCGAACTTATGAACAGAGCTAATAATAAATTTTCGTCGACCGTTGTAGCGCGATGGTGGGTATCCTGTAAACAATGGGTAAAATTAGACGCATGACAACAAAAAGATCCAATTTAAAAAAAAAAAAAAAAGGAAGAATCTATTGAGGTTCATCATGACAAAAAAACCCAAGTGAAACATGTTGTGTAATTTACTGGCTACGATACTAAATGAGCAATGGGTAGCTCGCCGTCGGGTAAGGACCAGGCCCTGGTCGATGGCGCGTTGTGTACCACGCGCGCCTCAAAAAGACGGTCAGCTCTGAATGATGGGGTCCGGTAGGGCCAATGCCTGCCAGGGTCGCGGGTTGTTCGAAAGAGTTACCGTGGCCCTGGCACAGGCAACTGAAGGAACAAAGGTGGGTTTTAGTAAGTAAAAGTCTGACACGACCTCCCGCTCCGCCCATGGCAGGAGAAGTTATTTGATAAGTTCCCACGGAATAAAAAAGGTACTCCTAAGGGTTTACTTTTGTTAGTGGTTTTCTGGTTTCTTAACACTGCCGAAACAGAAATAAATAACAACGAGTAATAAGAGTAATAAAAAATACCTTGAATCAAGTGAAAACAGTGATTTTAAGGACAATATTAATTAAAAGTTATCAGAGTTTTATGAAAGACGCTCATTGTGACTACAGATATGCCATTCTGCATTACGTCTAAACGTCGTCGGTAACAGTTTTGTAAACGTAGGGCAAAGACAATCCAGCTGAACGTTGTTCACTTGTTTTATATAACGGACCTGCTTTGTAAAACAACTAGCGGTTTTGTAAAACAGCGGTATCTACAATCCATTTGCGACATATCCACTGATATATACATATTATCAGCGAACCCTACTTTTGGGGTTTATGTACATACAGGGTTAGTTTTAATTCGACGTATATCCGTCAGGACTCAGGAGCTCATGGGGGGCCAAAATACAAAAAATTTAACCCCCCATAATTTTACGGCCGAAATTCAATAGTTTTCGAGACATTTGAAACATTTTTGAAGCGTAAAATTAAATCACCGAGACCCACCACCATTGAGTACCATTGGCTTTGCCGTAGTCGGGTAAAAAGTAACTATATGTATACACATACCATATGTAACTCGTAGAGTGTATTTGGCTGGGAAAACTCCGCTTTCGTACTTGCCCGTGTGATTGACACGCCAAGCAGGTTTCCGTTTCAAATCAGTGTTCATCCATATTATAAACGCCTCATTCTGTAATATCGTCAATTTGAAACTATATTTAGTTGTCTTCGATCAACAATAGCACTAGATTAAGAATTTGGAACAAAAACACATCGTCGAAGAAGCTGCGATTGCATACCTATAACTTGAAAATAAACCTTAACACTCAAACATAAAGTTTATTATCGTTTGCAATACATTTACTACTTCGATTGAAAAGTAAACGTATTTTTTAAATAAATAAGAACAAAAATATTTATGAAAAAATAAAACATAATTTCCAATCAATAAGGTTGAAAAACCTAAGTTGCAAAATAAGACCGAAACTCTGCAGACGTAATGGGTGTCGATATATCTAAACATGATATGCCTCACGTCTGCGGAGTTTCGCTAGCTAATTTAATTTGACCGTGTATTTATTATAATAGGGACTCCACACCGGCACTGCATATTCTAGTTGAGACCGGATCAATGATTGATACCAATGTAAATAATTATGTGCTCGGGTGGACGAATTCCTCGGCCGATCGATCTTATCACGAATCCATAGATAGTTTTTATTTTTATTTGGAATGGGTTTACTCTTGACTCTAGTCTAGGTCAGAGGTGACAGAGACAAATAACAGTAGTTACGTTAAGCCTGACTCATGATTTTATCAACATGTGCGTCCAGTTGTTGTTGTTTGAAATTAGTTGTGTAATAATAATAATAAATAAATAAAATTAGATATATAAATAAATAAAAGAAATAATAATAGTAAACAGATAAAATAAAGTGGGATTATGTTATCACCAAACATAAATAGAAACCACGTATACACACACACGCACATTACGTATTTTAAACATACACAAGGAAAATAAAATAATTAAACATAATTAACAATAACATCCTAGTCGAGGGACAGTTTTTTCGTTTTAGTATTTAACAACATAAAACTTAATTTGTGATTATTTCGTAACAATACCATAAAGTTTGCGTTAAATTGTTGATACCATTGGCCCACGCGTGTGTAGTACCTTATTATAAAAGGTTGGTTTATTTCGTGCCATTTTAACGCTATTTATTTTGTTAGAAAAATTAATTTCTCTATTTTTAATAAAATTGTCTATTTAATTATTTTAAAATACTGATAACAACTTGTAATAACCGCTGTACTATTTAAAGTGATAACGTAATCGCCACTCTGTGTACATGTTAACAACGTTTCAAGTAAATAAAGAACATTTCATTAGTACACCGCTTGGGCATCGTTTTTACAAAGTGTTAATTATGCGCATTTTGTGAGTAAAAAAATTGGTTTGTAAAAATATAATGCGAAAATGACAATTTCACTGCCAAGAACTGCTAGATATCGCGTCTGCCATGCTACTAGAAGTTGAAACAATCAATTAATGTTAAAGATTTTATTACATCAAGTAATCCACTATAAAATGGCAAATAACAATCATAACAATAGTAGGTACTGTGAGAGAGATTTATGAAAGTGTTGTTAAATTTTTTATAAGCTTTTATTTAACTTGCAATGTATGTATGTTTGTTCGGGTGGACTTTTTCAACTTAATTTTAAAGCAGATATCTCCAACCAATTGAGCTGAAATTTTGTATACACGTTTAGTTTGGATGACAATGCATGGTATAACGCCATTACACAATTTATATGATATAAAAGCTTGTCGCGAGATTTACCTGTCTAGATAAACAAGTAAATTAAATAACTTGGTCTGATTGATTTTATTTTTAAAGCTTTAATATCATATAAATTGTGTAGTGACTTTTTAAGTTGATAGTAAAAGTTTTAAAGGAAAAGTTTATTTTATTCTTTTTAGCGCATTTAACTAAAAGCTTGTTTTTAAAAAGATTTTTTTACTTTTAATTTTACTTGATGATTCTTTTTATTGTATCATTTATGTATGTGTATGTACAGACGCCAGCACATCAAGCTACTACAATCTGTCAAATTTCTTTGATAGATTTTCAACTTTATCGCTAAAGCGTAAGGTTCAAAGTTGATTGGGAAAATTTGACAGTTTCGGGTAGGTTGATGTGCTGGCGTCTGTACAAACTGTGTCTTTAATTTATGTAATTGGTTTTAAACCGTTTTAATTAAAGAAATAAAATAAATAACAAGCCCGTCCCACTATAAAGTCAGAATCAAGTCATCAAATCAGGCTTAACGTGCTTTCCGAGGCACTCGTTGTTTAACCATGATCAATCGACCAGTGCGACTGTTACTCAGCCACGAGCCCTCAGAACAACCAACAACAACACAACCACCGAGCAATATCAATCACCAGGGTGCTGTCACGTAGTGTCCACAATAAACTTACCTCATCATCATCATCTGCCTAGCGTTTTCCCAACATAAATAAATAAGTCCACAATAAACTTACCTGAAATCCATTATTTTCAGGATTATAAGTATCCAACTCATACACGTCCTTCCTCCAGTTTATTGGTTTCGAGAAATCTTTAAACGCTAAAATAAAAATACAAAATTATACATATACCGGTCCGGTCATATAAAAAATAAATGTCGCAGCGCTGCGCGCTGGTATTCTGATAGGGCCCGCTGTGATGTCACGAGCAGTTACAGAAATAAATAAATTATAAAATATTCTATTAAGATAGATATTGATTCAAGACGTTAACGGACTTTATTTCAGTTTTTGAAATAAAGAACTCTAGAAAATTTAGGTGCCCAATATACAAGGTTAGAGATCAAGCCTATCCTTGTTGTAATAAATAGGCCAGGCTAGCCCGAAAAACCAGGTGAGCACTCTGAAGTCAGACCCCATGGTCCCAGTGTTTAAACCTCGAACGGTTGGAACATACAGGGTCAAATTAAATTAGCAAACGAAACGCTGCAGACGACGACAATAGAAATAATAAGATTTTTCATGTCTGCGTGGATCACTGTTCATTGCAAGGTTGCCTGGAAGAGACCGCAGAAAGCGATAAGGCCGCCTATTCTGGTGTGCAATAAAGTATATAAATAAATAAGATTTGTTTCAACGACTGTTGGTAGAGTTGTAATTTGAAGTATGAGTTGAGCAAAACTGTTTCCTTATGTTTTATCGTGATAAGATATGGAAACTCCTCACGTCTGTGAAGTTTACAAATAAAAAACTAATTCTTTAAACTGCTATTTCAAGTGACTACTATAACTGTGGTTAATGACCCCGCAAAATTCATCAAACTAATTTCTTTTTTGTTTTATCATGTTTAGAGATTAATACCCATCGCGTCTGCGGAGTTTTGCCAGCTAATTTTATTTAACCCTGACTCGCAATTAGGTTGTTATAATATGTGTTTGCGCCGTTTTAGGTTTTCTGCACCTACAGCAGCCGCCCCAGCACTACACCCCATGCTAGGAATACTCATTATTATGAACCACTTCTACTATGAGAACAAACCTGAATTCGCGAAAGTCGCTGCTGCCTACATTTTGTCGAGATATGACTTATCATCAGCGGCCTAATCCTTGCCGAACCATGTTGAGCTCGGCTTCCAGTGTAACCGGATGCAGCTGAGTACCAGTATTTTACATGGAGCGACTGCCTATCTGACCTCTACAACCCAGTTACTGGGTAATATGAAACCCCTTGGTAAGACTGGTTTTCAGATTTCGAGATTCTGACGATCCGTAACGACTGTCAAAGATCCACGAATGAGAGCCGGGACCAACGGCTTAACGTGCTTTCCGATGCACGCATCTTTACAAACCAAGACCCCTCTGTCTAGGTATGCACAGATGGTCACCCATCCACGGACCAACCGCGGCAAGCGTTGCTTAACCTGATCGATCGACCCGTGCGGCTGTTACTTAGCCACAACTGGCCACAAGCCAGTACAATTTGTTTGAGAATAGAAAGAAAAAATATTATTTTGTCACAGAACTGGTTCCTTTTTCGCTAGAATAGGATTTTGTATCATTATAAAAGGGAGCCAAAGAGCTGGCTTTTAATTTGGTTAGAGATTGCCATACAACGTGACAGAAAACAAAAGTATTTTCTTTCCTTCTAATGCTGCCCGTCTCTCGGGTACATTAGCAGTCAACAGCGATGCGGAAGAATTGTTAGTTAAGTTAGGATCTGATAAGATCCTAACGAGGTTCTAACTTAACTTGAAATCTAATAACCTAACCGTTAGGATATTATATTTTTATTTTATTAATTAAGTTGTTACAGAAGGTGTATCTATTCATACACGAAATATTTTAAGATATGCACCTATAGGTGGTAAAGAAGCCATGATACTTTTTATCCCGATATCCCCACGGGATCGAATACTTATGCGGGTGAAACCGCGAGACGCAGCTAGTTCTTAATAAATAAAGTAGAAAATTTAAGTTCAGTAAAAGTTTTTCATAATGACGATTACATATATAATGACCGGTTTCTGGGTTTCAGTTATTTCAATAACTACACCTTTACATTGTAGGTAGATAATGAATACCAACCTTGTGTGAGGTTTCCAGGCGGATTGCGAAACTGTTTCTTATCATCTCCTGATATTAAACCATAGGGGATATTTAAAACATAATCGTTGTTAGTTTGCAAAGTAAACGTATCTGTAAAAGATAATAACATTTTAAATCATCGTATGTACAGTCAGCAAAAGAGATAAGTATGCAGAATCGTCGGATATAGTTGAAGTTTTTAAGAAACCGATGGATGTTGTCGAATGAAATTTAATTTGATAAATGAGCTATTTGTTTTCTATTAATAAAATTTAATTTTATTTGAGAACATACACCGGTTTCTTACTAAAGTTCAACTATATCCGACGATCCTGCATACTTATCTCTTTTGTTGACCGTACATAATAAAGGAAATGTAAAACTTTTTATCATCGCTTGTAGGTGTGGATTACTGGAAATTCCTATATGAGTGACATAGGCTAGTTCAGGAATCACCATGCGTTTTTTACGTTGTTGAGCATACAAACTTTTTGAACATATGAAGCGATGGATTAGCAATATCCTTTAAAATAATTCAAATTGTGATTGATAGTGGCTTACGCAATCAGAGTGCGGGTTCGGACCGCCGCCGCCCGAGCCACCGGCCTATTTTGTGCGGAAGTAAACAATAAAGTTCATAACAATTTAAATGTATATTAAAAGAAATGAGTTTAAGCTTGCACCAACTCTACTTCGGACAGTACACACGGCTACACATCAAGCTATACTACATTTCCAGTTTTAGCTGACCTCGCATTGTATAGGTTTTTCGTACAATCAGAAGTCAGCTTATACTGGTGGTATAACTTGATGTGTAGCCGTGTGTAAAATTAATAAGAAGGTGAGTTAAGTACTCGCGATTGATGTTAATGTCAGCCCCTTTCCAGTCCAGAACCTTGAAGACATCCTCCAGTGCAGCGGTGATAACCCCATTTGTTTTCAAATTTATTTTAGGAGATGCAATGTTGATATTTGTTTCGCAGGGTAAACCGCGCTTCGCCGGCGTATCCACCATTAGCGCGAGCCGTCGAAAAATTAGGCACATATAAAAAGTGCTGATTGTCAACCCTAATTTAAATAAATGATACCCCGTAGAAATGAGGTCCAGTACCTTTGTTTGCTTCCCACAAGTACTGCCTCGCAATAATCGAACGCTTCAGAGGCCTGAGGCACGTACAACTCGCCCGGCAACACGGTCACACGCCACAGACGGCACAAGTCCCCGATTTTAAGTCATCTCTTCAGCCTTGGCTGAGTCACGACTCGCGCGGTGCGGCTGTCTCGAACGCATCACCTATTGCGGCCAATAATTCGAGTTGCTTCCTTCAAGTCCATCGCAGATTCGCGGCACTAATAACCATTAGAGGTTTATACCTAAAGAAGTTATTTTACCATTAAACATAGCGTCAGCGAGCTGTCCGCAGGGGGCTATGGGCTTCTTTTCTCCATCTTTGTTGGCGTAAGTGTATGAACCGCAGCTAGCCGACGGTTCCCGGGAGAGATGGCCTGCCAGTTGATTGTCATCCCTGCCACAAGAAATTTGGATATAAGTAAGGTATATAGGACATTCAAGATCGACGTAAAACCATTAGTAAGTCATTGCAATGTAACTAAGAAACATGTAAGAATCATGGTTTATTTCATCGAAATAATATCGTATTGGAAGGTAAAGGCCCCTGCTCATTCAAAATTTAAAGAAGGAAAGAGCATTGATCACCACGCCTAACCCGATAACCCGTTAGGGTAACCCACTGAGCAGTGGGTTACCCTAACGGGTTATCGAAGGAAAAACCGTGTGCGGTCGGAGGACCCCCGTCAGGAACGAAGTTCCTAGGCATCCTTATACGCGATACTTGCGCGCACACACACTCGTATTTAATAGGAAGAGACAGACAGAGGCACTAACGTACCAAAAAATATCAAGGTTACCATGAAAGGAATAAAAAAAATAACGACAAAAAGATTGTACAAAATATTTTTGTTGACTGAAAACCAGCGAATCAATAACTGTTTACGTCTTTAAATGAAAAATGGTCACAATATTGTGGCAAAAATATGATTTTTGGTACTTTCAACTCAAATAGCAGCTAGGGGGTTAATTTATTTTGTAGATCAATGTTGTATTTTTTAAATACTACCTATGCTTAAAACACTAGTTATAAAAATATGTTTTTTTGCATTTTCAATCGCAAATAGCAGCCGGGGGGGGGGGTTAATTGTAGACGCCCGCCGTTGAAATTGTGAAAAATGCTCTAGATGTTATTTCCCTTAGAAAACAGTTTTTTTTCCGGCCGTCACTTTAATTTTTGAGTACAAAATGAATGATGTTCTTTGGTAGCAGGAAATAAACTACGTTATTTCAAAATAGGAAAATTCCAAACGAAATGTTAGGAGGAAAATAACATGATTAAATTTGTTCATATACGATTCGATAATATTCATGCCGCGTCATTAACAGAACAAAGCGAAATGTACGAGCTTGAACTACTAATGAGCAGAATTTATTACCCGCACCGACTATAGGCCGACCGCTTAACTGAGACGTTGCCTGAGGTAGCTACGCGGTGTGGTAGGGGTGATAATTGTTACAAGTTGACGAATCACTGAGCTCTTGCATCACGTTACCACACCCCTCCCGCACCGCGCTGCTACCTCAGGCAACGTCTCAGTTAAGCGGTCGGCCTATAGTAGGTATCGACTCGCAACCGGCGTCGGTGATGGGGGCGTACTCTCTAAATCCGTCAACGAAGATATGGGCCCATCCGAAAGTAGTTCAAAACTTCGGTATAAACCCAACTCCCGATTATTTTTCGGATGGGCATAAACACATCGGGAATAAGGACAGCTGTGTGGTGTCATTCATTTTTAGTTCGGACCCCGAACAAGGTAAGACCCGGAGTAGGAAACGCCCGTAACTTTGGTCGAAACTACGGATTTCGTAATACAGAGTAGACTCTATGAGAACACTAACGAAATTATTTGATGTATGAACACTAACGAAACAAAACGAGTAAGTAGGTATGTAAGAAACGTAGCTTGTGGCGTTCTGTACTTTCTGCCTATCCCCATGGGAAGAAGGCGTGAGTTTATGTATATATGTATGTAAAGTCTATTCAAAATTGTTTCAAATTAATTTCATATTCTAGTCACAACTTTATTATAATGGTAATTAAGTTGATTTCAGAGTGCCTAGCACTATTGAAAAGTTATAAAAATGTTTGAAGTTGTAGCGTAAACTGAACTTTACAGTATAGGATCTAAAGTTACTTTTCCATAAATTCATATCAGTTTAAATTTTTGGCAAATGAACCGCGAATTGCCGCGAATACAGATTATGTAAGTACCAAAAGTACCTATTATCGCCGTGCAGGACTTCGTGATTTCAATAACGTAATTTCACAGGGAAATATAAAAACTGTCTGAAAAGTGACGGCTGTTTTAAAATCCGATCTCTAATAATAATTATACATAATGAGAACATTATAGTCATTAATAGGTATCGATACCGTATCGGTCATGTATTATGTATCGATAAGTAGCCTACTCGGTATCGAACGAAAAGCATCGATGCTTACTTGTATCGGACAGTTTTTTTGTAGAAAGTATTAGAGGCATATAAGAACAGTAGGTAGTAAATACAGGGTCTAAGTATATTTGGAGTCTGCGCAACATGCCTTTTTCTTCCATACTTCTCTATTAGTCGCCATCTCGGTAATAACCCCCTTTCTAACCAGATCATCATTCACACAGTCTATCCATCGTTTCTTTGGTCTTCCCCTACTCTTATAGCCATCGTCACATTCATACTCAAAACTATGTTCACAATATTTTCCTCATTCCTCCGCATCGTGAAAAAAAAATCAAAAAAGAAAAAATCAAAAAAGTTGCTTAAAATCCGGTCTCCAGTTATTATCATCAACAGATGGAATTAGAAGCATCTTAGAGCTGTGCACTGTGTGAGCTGTGCTGTGTGTGAGCTGTGTGTGTGTGTGTTCTAAATATGCATTACAAGGTTTTCTACCTAACAAATTAATAAAAGACAAAAAAACAAACTCTTTCTGTACAAGGTTTTCACTGCACGGCGACGATTAAGTAGAACTACGCAGATCATAATCTCTACAATACCTACCTTATATTGTATGTAGGTATAGATACACTAGGCATACGGTATTAGGTATCAATAACTAAATACAGTTACTACCATACATTACATTGAATGCGTAATTAATTAGTTATTCACACAATGATATCCTCAATGTTTGCGTCATACATACCCCAGTATGAAGTCGGTTAAAAATAATTTAAATTAAAGGAAAAGGAGCATGCTCAAAAATTAATGAGGAAAACCAGGAGTTGATTGAAAAAAGAAATTACTTTTTTTTTAATGATCCCCTTGATTGGCTATGTACTTTTTATGGTGTAGTACCCAAAGGTAAAAATGGGACCCTATTAAGGCTCCACTGTCCGTCTGTCTGTCTGTCTGTCACCAGGCTGTATCTCATGAACCATGGTAGCTAGACAGTTGAAATTTTCACAGAATGTGTATTTCTGTTGCCGCTATAACAACAAATACCAAAAACAGAATAAAATAAATATTTAAGGGGCTCCCATACAACAAACGTGATTTTTTTTGCCGTTATTTTATATACATACAGTGTTAAATATTGTATGGTGGTACGGAACCATTCGTGTGCGAGTCCAACTCGCACTTGGCCGGTTTTTAATAAAAATGATTTTCTTGCTTTCTTTATTGATCAGTAGTATAAAGTACATACAGTTGTGGAATTGGAGAGGCCTACGTCCAGCAGTGGACTGCTGTTCAAGTGTACTATCTATCTCTTTTTTTTAACTCATGAAACTCCTTATTCGACGCTTGCAGTGTTGCCGCTTTGTGTATGCTGTGACACTTATAGTGATTATTTTGTGAGAACCTAATTTCACATGATAGGGTGTTTTGTGCATTCTCCTTTGTGCCATAAATCCTAGTGAAGGCTTATTACTGAAATTCTCCCCAGCTCCGCACGGATGCAATTTTTGTCCTGGCCATACCGAATAAAAAAAAAATGCAATTTGGTGCAGTAGTGTGTAGACAGTTTGTGATGTATTTAAAGCTGCACAAGGAAAACATAATGTCTATCCTATCTGAGGGGCAATTCTGGTAATTTTAAGAACATTCACAGTCTAATCTCAGTCTCAATCTGTCAAAAATACCTACCTTTAATTTCCCTACATCAAGTTATTGAAATTTTTTTGTCACTAAGATGAGACTGCAAAAAGATTTTGAATGTTTTAAATTACGAGAATTGACCTTCTGGTCTGTGCCTCAGCCCAGCTGAGCAGTGGGATATCATTGGGGCTGTAATCTTACACAATAGATAATAAATGATCTAAATACTTCTTACCTTGATTGAGCATAACTGCTGCTGATCTGCTCATAAGAATCCAATTCGTAGAAAACAGTCACAGGTGCTTTCATTAGCTCTTTTATTTCTAGTTCTATATAACAAGTGCATTCTTTCCCAGTAGTGTTTAAACTGTCCTTACATTTTAATGGATTAGGTAATTGGTCTGTTGTGCAGTTGGTGTAATCTTTTTCAATTTCATAGCCTTCCTCATACTGCAAAAAAGGTCCTAATTTTAGAATTCTTTATATTATATCCTAGGAGATCTTAATATAAGTATGGATTGTCTGTTTAATCCAATAATCAATGTGAAAAATTGTTTTAAAATTAAAAATAAACATTGCTTACCGTACAGTTACTCAGCAATATTGCTCCCACTATACAACATATCACACTTAATATTGCTATACCTAGCAATAAAGCATATCTGAGTTTGTAATTCCTTGGACCTGGAAAAATATGACAGTGATATAGGTAACTAGGACCAATTCTACTAATAATATAAATGTGAAAGTTTGTGAAGATGTTTGGATGTTTGTTACTCAATCGCGCAAAAACTACTGAACAGATTTGGATGAAATTTAGTACACATAGTTTATAACCAGGATTAACACATAGGATACTTTTTATCCCGATATTCCCACAGGATCGAAACTAACTTGGGTAAAACCTCGGAGCACTGCTAGTGAGAGATTATATCAAACATAAAAAGCAACAATGTCTCCATCCAGACTTCAAGCCCGAGAAGCCGATAAGGTTGCGATACCCCGCTTCAATACTTTCAACAAATCATTTGATTGCCAAATTGATAACTCATCATCTGCCTAGCCTTCACTAGGGTCGGCTTCCAGTCTAACCGGATGCAGCCGAATACCAGTATAATACATGGAGCAACTGCCCATCTGACTTCCATAACCCAGTTACAGGGTACTTAATACAATATCCCTTGGTAAGACTGGTTGTCAGACTTTCGGACTTCTGACCCATGACAACTGTCAAAGATCCACAAATGACAGCCGGGGCCAATGGCTTCATTTACTTTAAGAGACACAGAGGGGTTTTGGTATATAAAGTTGGTTACCCATCCACGGACCAACCGCGGCGAGCATAGCTTAGCCTGATCAATTGACCTGTGCGGCTGTTATTACTTAGCCACGGGCCCCATTTCAATCAAAATCAAATCAAAAGTCATTTATTCAAATTAAGTTGAGAATCAGCATTTTTCGAATGTCAAAATTACAAAAGACAGTCCCCCAAAACGCCCCCCCTTCACCTCTTCCTAGTGTGTTTGCTGGGAAGAAGTGCAACAAACTCCCCAGCAGCACAGGTGTCTGTTTAGTTAGAAAATACTTAATTGTGTACAATACTAGGTAGGTATGCAAAGTAATTAACATTAAAAGACACAGAAGACGACCCAGCTACCCTTGAAGTAACAAATGATAAACTAGGGCCATGAAACTAAATTAATTAACTAAACAAGTTATTTTATGAACAACAATAAAACCATGGTCAGCAAGACAGCCATTGTTATTTGTTTGTCAAAAACAAAATATGATTCATAACACAGCTAGTCAGATAAGTAAACGTATACTTACTCATACTTACACACAACGGGCTTTCCAAAATAGAAAGAATGATTAAAAAGTATGCCTCACATTATGTATTTTAATGACCCCTCAATTAAGCAATAAAAAAGTGGTTACCGTATGTTTTTGGAGCCGAATTCATTGCTGTTTGTTCAAGTTTTCCGTTTTCGTTAAGATTGGGCGAATGATTCGTTAATCGTACATTTTCATTAGCTGGAAGCAATAAACACCCTAATTTTAAATAAACACAAGACTTGACATTGACATTGACAAGACAAGATAAACACAGAGTACCACTAGTACCAGTGGTACCAGTGTTGCGATTTGTAGTACTTACTCAGAAGTTTAGTTATTGTTCTGAGAGTACTTATAGTATTTCATCTATGGTTGCTAATGTAAAAATCCAGCGGCCGTGTAGTGACCGTATTTGCCGTATTTTAAGGTGAAAACGCCAGGGTGGCCCGCGAAATTCAATTTTTTTTACGTTTTTTGCAATTTGCTGGCCAGTACTAAGTTTTACTTTGATTAAAATATGATTCGCGGCCGTATCAATTAGGTATTTACAGAATTATAATCATTAAAGTCTTCAACACAACTCTCTAAGACCAAGTAATCCTACCGAATGACTATTTCATGAAATCTTGAAATTTTTGGATTATACTAACATACCAAGTTGTATTACTAATTGTAATGACTATAATTCTGTAAATACATATTTGGTACGGCCGTGAATCATATTTTAATCAAAGTACAACTTAATACTGACCAGCAAATTGCAAAAAACGTAAGAAAATTTAAATTTAGCGCTTCCCTCTTAAGCAAAGAGTACTTTGTATATACGGAAATAGAGAGCCATCTTGCGCGATTTGAACGATAACATTAAAAAAGCGCCCTCTGCGATTAAAATACTAAACTACATCCGTGTCAGTACTATAATCGCGCGACCTAGATCCATTCATGGTCTAACTGTTTACTATAACAGAGATAGTAAAATTATACCGATATAAGTATTCAAAATCTGTTTACTACAACATATTTAGATATTATTTAAATTACACACCCCCTTACTAATAAACGTATTATATCAGACGAATAGTTACACACCGATTTCTCTCTTTCAGTCGTCAGTAATTTGATTTTCGACAGAAGACAAAGCGTTGTATAACTATACAGACGATACACAATGTTTATTAGTAAGGGGGATTTAGGTACAACGAACGATCACAGCAGACAACGAACGATCACAGCATTCACAGCAGAACGACATCAAAACAACAACAGCCATTTTTGTTTATTACTTGCCAGTGCTGCCAGGGCATATATTTAAATATCTCTAAATTCTTACCAAAGTATGTAAGATCTTTTTATTTCAAAATTTTTTTCACCAAAAATGACTTAACATCATGGACACGTATGTTTATATTTAATTTATTCTAACGAACCCTATATTTACAATAAACACATTCATAACACATTCTTAACAGTACTACTAATATTATACCATTTATTTAGGGAGAACATTGTAAACCTTAGTGTAGTATTATATTTTGAATATTTTTTATTTTCCGATATTATACGCCACACTAGCGCCTCTGATTTTACAATACTAAACTAACAGATTATTATACTACGAAATTGTAAAGCTAATAACCAGCTGGAAATATATCTTTTGTACATGTCATCTGTAATAAGTTGGGTTATCACAATGCTGTTGCAGGGTTTCTACGAGTAAGATTGTAAGGCATGCTCTTAAGGGAAAAAATACTAAATTGCCGTATTAAAAAAAAATCTTCTTCAACGTTTTTATCGTTTTAATTACCTCATATCACTGACCTCTAATAACCAAGTGTTTAATAGAGGTCAGTGCTCCTAGCGGAGGGCAGGGGAGCAAACATTATAACATATTAGGAAGTATTTGTTGAAACGCACTCTACGACCAAAGAGTGTAATATTAATACGGGAGGCCCGTATTATTAATATACTCTTTGACGGGAGGCTTCAACCTTCACACGGACTAGGAGATAGACCTTCACTTAGGACTAGGATTATACTTACTAGAAGTATAGTCTTACTTATTCATATTCATTTATTTGCGTTCAACAAGGTTTAAAAGGTTTTAACACAAGGCTTAGTGCTAAGAGCCGTTGTAGACCCTGTTAGGGCACAGCAAAAATTATTGTTAAATATTTATATCCTAAAAACTAAAATAAAATAAAATTATACTTTAGATTTCAACTGAATAGGTAATTACGTTCGCATAAAAAAGTTAGCAACAATAACATAATTAATTCTAATATTGGTAAGTCTTTGTAGGTAGCAATTTTGTTAAAATACTATTATTACATTATTTTAGATAAAGATCATACATATTTACTTAGGGGACCGTGGCTAAATAATAACAGCCGCACAGGTCGATCGATCAGGTTAAGCTACGCTTGCCGCGGTTGGTCTGTGGATGGGTGACCATCTTTACATATCGAGACCCCTCCGTGCCTCGGAAAGCACGTTAAGCCGTTGGTCCCGGCAGTCATTCGTGGATCTTTGACAGTCGTTACGGGTAGTCAGAAGCCCGAAAGTCTGACAACCAGTCTTACCAAGGGGTATCGTATTACCCAGTAACTGGGTTGTGGAGGTCAGATAGGCAGTCGCTTCATGTAAAATACTGGTATTCAGCTGCATCCGGTTAGACTGGAAGCCGACCCCAACATAGTTGGGAAAAGGCTAGGCAGATGATGATGACATATTTACTTAGGCACTTAATATTATAACAAACACATAGATATTACAATAACTAAAGTATTGTTCTGAGAGTATAGTGTTGCTACTAATATCTTATCTGTGGTGTAGTTCTGTGGCTACGACATAGGGATGTGACAGTATACATAAAAAAATCGATTATTAATTAATCGATAATTTTGCCTAGTAATAAAATCGAATTAAAAATATTCAATCGATTTTAATTAAAAAATCTATTTTTTCCTTATTTTTTGATAGATTAAATTAAATACCTAAAATATCGAAAATCATTATTTTACAGCATTCATAGCTCAGTTTTATTAATCTAATAATCAACAAGTTAGACAAGATTTCTCTTTTCGAGGAAGAGAAATTTCTTAACACGTTGACTGCCAGGCAACTGACACAATAGAAAATCCATTGTTCGCGGTCACCGGTGACCGCGTTGGCAGTCAATGACTTAAGGTGAATGTAGTGTAGTGGAAGCCCGCGAAATTCAAAATTCCCGGGATCAAAAGATAACAAATCTAACTCATGGTATGATGATTTTTAACCGACTTCAAAAAAAGGTTCTCAATTCGGTTGTTTTTTTTTTTTTTTTTTATGATTGTTACCTCAGTACGCCGTTATGAACCGATTTGGATTTTTTTTTTTATTTGAAAGTATATACTTCGAGATTGGTCCCATTTTTGTCAAAGTCTAGTTCTGATGATGGGATCTATGAGGAATTGAGGGAACTCCTCAAATATTATAGGCATACATATAGCAATTTTTGTATTTTCATTAGCAACTCAAGCATTTGCATTCAGAAAGTATACTTTGGTGAAGTGGAATTGATGATGAAGACCACAGATGGCCATCGGAACTACTCAATGTCAAATATTTCACGGGTAGCGATTCGATTGCTTTAATATGGTTGCTAAGCAATTTATGCGTATGGTGAAGTGGAGCTGAAGGTGACTTCACCATCAGCTGGAGCTGATGCTGTTGAGTTCTCCTGGTAAGAACCAGGAGAACTGGAGTTCTCCTGGTTCTTACCAGGAGAACTCAACAATTAACGTCCCAGCAATATTTTGTAACAGGTGATGAGCAGTTGACATTAGGGTTTGAAACGGTATGCTCTCGAGGTGGTCTCATTGTCACCAAGTCAGAATCTGATGGAGGGATCCCATGAAAGTCGAGGAAAATCCTCTTTAGTACAGTGTGTTAGTTGAACTCTCTCAAATCAAATGAAGCCTATTGATGATTCAAGTGTTTGAGTCTGAGAGTTATCACTTACCTATACTCCGAGTTTTAATTAGCTGCAGTAAAATGACACTTCTTAATAACTCATTTCGGACTGCATTTAGTGATATGCATGTCAAATAAGTTTCGTATGTTACACTATTCTGTACTAGAAAAACATGGTTTGGTTGATGGCCGCGAAAAAACAAAAAGACGCCAATTTTAGTCATTTAAGTTACACATAAGCTGTCGTTTTACTGCAGCTAATTAAAAGTCCGACTATAATGCTACCGAGCCGTAGATGGTAGCCACAGTAGTCCTTAACTGTTAGGAGTTAGGAGATACGGCAATATGTCGACAGAAACTACTTAGCAGTTCTTGGATAGACGTAGACTTGAAAATAATCGTCTTCATCATTCCATTTCTCGTAATGATGTAACGGGACGAACAGGGTCCCGCATCGGATGATGGTAAGGGCTTGTAAAAAAACAAAGGTGTCAAAAAACGAAAATGCATAACCAACGACACCGACTTCTGAAATTAAAGTTATTTTTCATTTTGTAATGTTTTGTTGGAAGTCGGTTGTTTTTTTTTTGTAAAAACAGTTTTTTATTATGGTTATAATAGTTAGTGGTTGGCTTCGCAGCACTTTGCGGCTTCGCGCTCCTGACTAAAAAGCTGTGTTGCGGCTGTTCTATGTGAAAAAAATCGAAAAAAATAAACGAAAGTGAATGAAAAATAGATTTTTTATTAATTGATTTTTTTGTAATATATAAATCGATTATAAAAATCGATTTTTTTAATAATCGATTTTTTTTCACAGTGCGACAGTGGCTTAAAATTTTTCCTCGATGTCTACGACCTTGTGGCCATGGACGTAATAGATTACGTCCATGCTTGTGGCTCTCATATCATAGACTAATATTGGTGGCTCTGTGGCTGTGTCCTGTCCATAGAGTACTTTTTGATAGGTCCTGTCTGTGATGATTTCATGTCAATATTATTTTGCCTGAAACAAACCCACCCATCCAAAAAAAGTAAAGTGAAGGTAGGTAGATACGACATGTGCAGGATTTCCATTCCTTTTCGTAAATAAAATAATAAAAGTAAATAACCACTTATAAAACTAAGCTAACGAAGCGGTGCAGGAAAAGCCTCTATCGACATTCTTCCACTGAAAGAAGCAAAATGTCCAGTGAAACAGCTAACAAGAACGTAAGTAATGGTTTTCGTATTATCACGACGAAGCGTAGTCAAATAATGTTTACGTGACTTTTACCGAAGAAAACGAGCTTGTTATACATTTCATCGTGTATTTGTAACAACATCCTGTTGTGTTGATTTTCATGTAAAAAGACAGTTGGTGTTGACATTTTTGTCGGGAAAGTGTGTCGGTGAGAATGCGAACTGAATATTTAACTTGTGACTTTCTGTGAATGTGTCACAGTGTATTTTATACATAACTAATATTTGTGCTTGTTCGAGGTATCGATTGTTGATGTTTGAGCGGTTTCCCTTCTTATCAAGTCCTGTGATTAGGGGGAATATGTTGGTATGGTACTTATGTTAATTAGTTTCCTTCATCAGTGAGTTTCTCTGTTTATTTATCTTGTAGATATAAAAAATCTAAGCTATTTGTGGATAGCTGTTGTGCTATTAACAATACTTATTACTTGTGTTGTAGTTTTGAACTTATGTATTCTATATGAATGTCATTCTTAATGAAGTACAGCTACAGAATATATCATAGTATACAACTTTATTGACCTTACAAAACTCTAATGAAAAGATTTAAAAGCAATTTAAAAATTTTTGAATGAATGTCTATTCTTTATTTATTTTGTCCTACTTTTTTTACTCTCTACATATCTTTCCATATTGTGCTTTCGTAAGAGATAATAAAAGACATGTCAAATGATACTGAAGTATAGAAACCAAATGACTGTCCATTTGGTTTCTATACTGCAGTATCATTTAGCCTAATGCTCTGCTGAAAATGAGCTTCGATCTTTACAGCATTTCATTATTTAAAAGTATTGCTTCTTGATCAATGCATATTGTCAGTACTCAACCTTATTGCTGTACTACATTTGACAATAATTCCCATGAAATTAAAACTTCATTAAGGTTGGAGCCGTCTAATCATCACATAAACGAATAGACCCTGTTGTTTTATGACGTGCAGGGGGCCTTCAACCTTTGGGTAGCCAAGAAATTACAAGAACAACTATACATCAGACGGTAAGATTTAATCTTCTCTTTTGTTTTTTGTTTCAGTTTTCCAACCTGGAAACTCCAGGGTACGTTGGGTTCGCCAACCTTCCCAACCAGGTGCACCGTAAATCGGTTAAGAAGGGCTTTGAATTTACTCTTATGGTGGTTGGTGAGAGTGGACTGGGCAAGTCTACGCTTGTCAATTCATTGTTTTTGACTGACTTGTACCCTGAACGTGTTATACCTGATGCTATTGGTAAGTTTCAAATCATATGAAATAGTTACACTTAGCGGCACGGGTCTATCGATTAGGTTAAGCTACGTTCGCCGCGGTTGGTCCCTGGACGGGTGACCGTCTTTACATGCCGTTTGTTCTTTCTATCATTCATGCATTTGACAGTTGTTACGGGTTGTCAGAAGCATGAAACCCTGACAACCAGTTTTACCAAGGGGTATTTGTTGTATTACCCAGTATTGAAGTTGTGGAGATCAGATAGGCAGTCGCTCCCATGTAAAATACTGGTATTCAGCTGCATCCGGTTAGACTGGAGGGCTACTCCAACAGTCTCCAAGTATTTAGTCGACGACGACAATTTTTATTTTTGGTATGAAAATTCGTTCGGCGTGCTTTCCGAGGCACGAAGAGGTCTCGTACCTATGTAAAGATCCCATCCACGGACTGACCGCGGCAAGCGTAGTTTAACCTGATGTATCGACCGTGCGGCTGTTATTACTTAGACACGAGCACCTCTAAAATTACGTTTGATGTACAGAATGCTCAGATGACGGCAACTTGATGAGTCTTACATCCTGTATCGTTTACAGAGAAGACCAATCAGACGGTGAAACTGGACGCTTCGACGGTGGAGATCGAAGAGCGGGGAGTGAAGCTGCGACTGACCGTGGTCGACACTCCCGGCTACGGAGACGCTATTGATAACACCGACTGTTTCCGGGTAAGTTTGCAAATAAATAACCACTACGGTATTGCCTACGGCTTCGCCCGTGTGGAGATCGGGAATTATCCCACGGGAACATACTACCGGGATAAAAAGTATCCTATGTCCTACTCCTAATCCAGATCATAAGTCTATCCATGTGCCAAATTCCATGTTTCATCTAAATCCGATCAGTCGTTGAGGCGTGAAAGGCAACAGACAAACAGAGATACTTTTTAATGTATAATATTTATCTATGGTATGATTTTTTTGTTGGGCTCTGCTAACGACTTTGAAAAGTTTTCCATTGACTATGACTTGCCATGCATCCTGTAGGGGATAAATGTCCTGCGATTCTGATTCAGAAGTGACATTCTTCTCATATCCAATAAATATATAAGTAAGTACGTAATTATAAGGCGAAAACATGTGGAAATACGTTTGTTTGTTTACAGTCGATAATTCAATACATCGACGAACAATTCGAGCGGTTCCTGCGCGACGAGAGCGGGCTCAACCGACGCAACATTGTGGATAACCGCATACACTGCTGTTTTTACTTCATATCGCCTTTCGGACATGGGTAATTATTTTATTTTACTCCATTTCCTCTTTACCTTTGGAAGTTACTTAGGTTTTGACTTAGGGCTGATGTCACTAATGAAACTGAACGCTCAACGCGATCAGCACATCTAAACTACGTTCAAGAGCTGTCAGTGTCAATATTCCCCAACAATGATAACACTGACAGCTCTTGAACGCGGTTTAGATTTGCTGATCGCGTTTAGTTTCATTGGTGAAATTCGCCCTTAACCCACAAAGTAACTTTCAATGCGACGAAGGTGCTACACAAGCTGGATTCTTCTTCACTTAGCGGTTCGTTAGTTTACTAGCTCCGAATACTTGTCCCCACTGAGTGAGAGATTTGGAGTTACATTACAATTGGATGCGGTTTACCACCTTCTAGCCAGTAAGGTGGTCGAAAGTCGACAAAAAGAAAACGCAGCATGTAAGGGCAGGCGCGCACTGGGCAGCCTGCGGGGTAATTGCTTAATACACTATCAGTAGCAACGGCTTTTGACAGTTCAGCAACATTCATTGCGTTTTTGAGCAGACAAATTTTTCGAACATGTGAAGCAATGGATTAGCAATGCTTTCAAAATGATTCAGATTGTGATAGATAATGTGTTACGCAATTAAGGCCGCTGTAGGTAGAGGTGCATACCGCGCGGGTTTCGCTCAAATTTGATACTAAATACCTGAGCGAAACCCGCGCGGTATGTACCTCTACCCACAGCGGCAGCGAATACCGCTTAGGTTTGAATAGGCCTTTAGGGTGCTGGCAGCGGCAGCCAGGCTACGGTAACCAATCCACATACAATGGCTTATTGGAGCCCGCGCACTAGACAGCCAAGAATTTTCTCAATATTCCGGCTGACGCAGCCTGGCTGGTGCCACTGCCTAGTGTGTGGGAGCACTAACTATGTGCATCGTAAAGAATGTAGTTGTTGTAACACATAATTTAGACTGAGCTACACTTTCATACACAAATGTTCAAAACTGCGCCATTAGTTTACAAAATGTGCCCTCCCAACTGCCAGGTTGAAACCTCTCGACATCGAGTTCATGAAACAACTGCACAACAAAGTGAATATCGTGCCTGTCATCGCCAAAGCCGACTGTCTCACCAAGAAGGAAGTGCAGAGGTTGAAGACCAGGGTAAGTACTAAGTAGAACAGAGCAACATACTTTCACGCCTATATTCCCCGAGGGAATAGGTGAAGAGAGCTGTTAATAGTGTCAATCATTACGTGGAAAGATAACATCTAACACCCTTTTTTTTTTTTTTTTTTTTAAGGATGGGAAATCATTAAATGACCCCTCCCGCTCTGGGTGGAGCGGAAGGGAGTGTCAGACTCTTACTGACTAAAACCCATCCGTGTTCCTTCCTTAGCCCTTTATGTTCCGGGGCAGCGGTAACCCTTTCGGACAATCCCGCTGCCCCGGCAGTCTTCGGCCCTGAACATCTAACCCCCTTACTAATAAACGTTGGATAGCGTTTGTATAGCTTCACGACGCATTGTCTTCTTCTTTCGAAAGTCAAATTACTGACAACTGAAAGAGAGAAATCGGTGTGTAACTATTCATCTAATATAATACGTTAATTAGTAGGGGGGTTCATTTTCACGGTGAGATTTTTACAGAATAGACAGGTGTATAGGCACAGTATTACAATATTGTAATACTGTCCTTATGTAGTGCAGGTTGGCAGTAAAATAGCTATTTTACTGCAACCAGAGCTCTGAAGGCCAATTCTCGTAATTTAAAATGTTCAAAATCTAGTTGCAGTCTCATCTCAGCGACAAACAAATGTCAAAAACTTGTCAATATGTAGGGAAATTAGAGGTATTTTTGACAGATTGAGACTGAGATCAGACTGTGAATGTTCTTAAAATTACGAGAATTGCCCCTTTGGTTGCATTCGAACAGTCAAGCGAATTTAGAATGAGCAATAAACGCAGTAAATATATAACGTTTTTTATTTTAAAGGGGGAAGCGCCATTATAATCATTAAAATCATCAATACAACTCTGTAAGTTCATATAATCCTATTGAATGACTATTTCATGAAATATCAATCAATAGGATTATTTATGAACTTAGAGGATTTAATTGATCATTTTAATTATTATAATTTCTGTAAATACATACTTGTTACGGCTCGCGAATCATATTTTAATCAGCATTCAACATGACACTGACCTGCAAATTGCAAAAAACGTAAGCAAATTTTGTGGGCTACCAAGCGCATCCCAGTCGGGCACATATCCAGACTGGATGCTACTAAAACTCTAATGAACAAAAACACATCTTAATACAGTAGACAACGTTTTCATGACGTCATTCGACGCTAAATTGCAGCCGCTATGTGACGAAACCATTGTATTAAATTAAAAAACACTATTTGAATTCAGAATCTAAGAGAATTATCAAGAACAACAAATCCAATGTTTAAGTTCAAATTCCATTTCAACCGTTTTTTTTAGGACCTGTTATTACAAGTGGTCAATAAAAAAACTGGACTTACGGCCGACCGGTGGAATTCGCCCTTAGTAGGCACTGGAATGTAAATTATCTGACATTAAGAATTGAAGTATTACTGAACAGGGCACGCCGCGATAGCGGCGGTAAGGCCCCTCTTTGAGGAGTGGCTAGAGAGGCGTCACGGCGCCCTCACCTACCGCCTGACGCAGGTCCTCACCGGACACGGATGTTTCGGGAGGTTCCTGCACATAATCAGGCGGGAGGAAACGCCCGGGTGTCACCACTGCGAGGATCGCCCAGAGGACACGGTGGTGCACACGGTGGAGGTCTGTCCCGCTTGGGCAGAGCACCGCCGTGTCCTCGTAGAGGCGATCGGCAGCGGCGGCGACCTCTCCCGCCCGGCCCTGGTCCAAGCCATGGTCCGGGGCGAGAGGGAGTGGGAGGCAGTCACCTCCTTCTGCGAAGCAGTCATGCTAGCGAAGGAGGTGGCGGGATGGGAGAGGGAGAGAGCCGAGAGGGCCGCCCGTCCCAGCCGCCGCGGTAGACGCTCCGGGCGTCGGGAGCCGCGTGACGACTCCCGGCCACCGTAGGCGCGGGCCTGCGGACGGCGAGTAATGGGTAGCTCGCCGTCCGATCAGGACCAGGCCCGTGCCGGACGGCGCGTATGTGTTCCACGCGCGCCTCAAAGAGATGTCAGCAGACATAGAGGGGCCCGTTAGGGCCGAAGCCTGCCGGGGCAGCGGGATTGTCCGAAAGGGTTACCGCTGCCCCGGAACATAAAGGGCTAAGGAAGGAACACGGATGGGTTTTAGTCAGTAAGAGTCTGACACTCCCTTCCGCTCCACCCAGAGCGGGAGGGGTCATTGGATGATTTCCCATCCTTAAAAAAAAAAAAAAAAGTATTACTGAACTGAATGTTTATCAAGATTCACAGCACTTTGGAGACAGCAAAATAATTTTTTTTAATGATTAATTGTAGAGGTAATTTTATTGTGAAGGTTATGGAAGAAATAGAACGCGAAGGCATCAAGATCTACCCTCTGCCTGATTGTGACAGCGACGAAGATGAAGACTATAAAGAACAGGTTTGTTCATACTACCACCTATAAGAAATTTCGCGCAGGCGAAGTCGCGGGCAGAATCTATAAATAATAAGAATATTATACAGGCTGTCCCGTAAGTCGACGTCACGCCGGAATTGGGTAATATTCCAAGTCATAAAAGTTATCAGGATAAAAATATGTTAAATAAAAAAACTTTTTTTTGATATGCTTAAATGCGCCAACTTTTAATGTTACTTACTAAACTCGCATACTATTTTTTTTTCTGTACAGTCAGTCAAAGTTTGGCAAAGTATTAATTTAGAATATTTGGTTGGGCAAAAAGTGACATTTAAATGCCAATAGTTTTAAAAATACACAACTTAGTTTTTTTTTTTATTTTTCTGATTTAACTGTTATGACTTGGCCTATTACCCGATTCCGGCTTGACGTCGACTTACGGGACATCCTGTATATATAACACTAGCTTCTGGCCTCGGCTTCGTTCGCGTGGAAGTCGTAAGATACCACAATATACTAAGATAACAGCCAAATTTCCTGCCTACGCTATTCCTTCGTGTTCGCTTAGCGTCCCTACTGACTTTTTCTGTTTGCTCCTCTCCTAAGGCTTGTAGCGTGACGTTAAATAACTATCCTCAAGAATGGCCTATCAAATGCAAAAATAATGTTTCAAATCCGACTGGTAGTAGGTACCAGAGATTATTGCGTCCAAACAAACAAACTCTTCAGTTTTATTACTAGTATAGATATAGACCAACAATACAATATCACGCTACGACCCTTAGGAACCGGGCAAAAACAAAAAAAGTCAGAACGCTGAGCGTAAACGAAGTAATAGCGCGCGGGCAGGCGATGCGATGCGATGCGATGGGGCGGGTCGAGGGAAAAATACATTTCACGCGGACGAAGTCTTGGGCACAAGCTAGTTTATATTATAAATAGAATGTTGACCTAATTCTACTAACCACATGTGTGAGTAGGGACAGTGAGTCAACTCAGCGATCAGTATGCAATATGCATCTGCCATATCAGCTTGATGAGCTCATTCGGGATTAATGTGAAACAGATAGGAAATTGACTCACATTTACTACTTTATTTTTTAGGTAAAATTAAAGATTGCCAAAAATGTATTTTTAATTTTATTTTTGCTCTTCTGGAAACTGACTATTTCTAGATACGACATTATGCTTTTCTTGTCCAGATTTATTTTTTAGGAAAATAAATTGGTTTTTTTATGGGTTTTTTTTTCGCGGATCCCTAATTCTTTTTATTTTAAGTAACCTAAGTTACTCTTTATAACATCAGCTATTTGCTACTGATAGTCCCATCAAAATCGGTGCAGCCATTTCGGAGATTAGCCGGAATAAACAGACAGACAGAAAGTTTGCTGTCCATTACTTTTTTGTTATAAGTACCGCATATACTTAAATATGCATTTAGTAAAAGGTGTTATTTATACATTACAAACAGAAATTTAAATTTTATTTATTTGTAGAAATTAACAGTACTGCCAACTTCAAAGGTAGAGGTTATGCACTCGGCGAGTCTTTCTTTTTTTTTTCCATGTATTTGCAAGTACCGATTTCTCCTTGTACTGGCCAGTAGTGTATTATTGGGGGTTCTGCATCACTTGCTCTCGCTTCGCTCGAGCGCGTTATGCAGAACGCCCCAATAATACAATGGTCTACGGTCTGATTTGCAATTCATGTTGAATATTTGTATTTCATTCAACGGTGCGATGTGTTTATAAACAAAAAATTACTAACTAGTTTGCTCTGACAGTTTATGAAGTGACTGTAACTTTTATTATAAAATTGAACAAAAAAATACATTCTTATTAAACAATTTATTATTTCTTATTATACTGTCTACTCTTTTATGTCTAGTAACCTAAAACGCTATATCTACTACACAAGTTCACTTTTGAGCTTAACGTAAGCACACTGACTAAACCACTGAACATGTTGCTGCCAAGGCTCATCATCATCTTCCCAATCTTTTAAGCCTCCACCGCAATAAAAACACATGGTTCTGTCTCCATAGCCAGTATAAAAGAAACCGGCCTCAGCTAAAACCTCCGGCTTCTGACGCATTTGTATAGGCCAGTCTATGAAACTGAGCAATCGTTTTGTTTTTGAGCTGAAGTGCGGGTGCTGAGGCTTGTGGCCGTTTTTATCATTACTCATCAATGAGGCTATTGTTCTGCTCACCTGTGATGAGCCAATACCACACTCATCCCATCCCTCAGGATCATAATCATCTCTTTCTTTAACTGTTTTAAATTTTTCACAATCCTTCTGCATGTCGCTTACTCGAAAAAATGTATGCGTAACCTCACCATCACTCTTGAATTCAAGGTAATGTGTGTTTTCAATATCAGATTTCACCGAATCTTCCGTACGGATTGCATCATTGTCCTGATGTTTTGATAAATCTAAGTTCGATATTTTCTGAGCAGTCCACATACTTTTAGTAAATATTATCTCACCACTAACATTCTTGAAAATAATTTCACGAATGCCTTCCACATCAGATTTCGCTAAATTGAGCATTGTTAATAATAATGTAAAATAATAGTGTAAAGAGATAACAGTAAAATCGAACCTTCACCCAGCAACGGTGGGATCCGAATGCAAATAAATTTATGAGTGTAATGAGTGTTCGATGTGAAATTATAGTGACGTCACATTGGTGTTGCTGGCAACTTATAAGCATGTAAACGTGGACGAGTTGAGGGACGGGAAGCTAAATTGAATAAATAAAATGTAAAATGTTTATTCCAAAAATTTATTATCATTGCACCATTTATTTAAACATAAAACATTTTTTAAAGCACATATTGAGTCATGATAAATACAACTATACAGTTCATAAGAATGGTTATATTTTTTATACAAACTTAATAAACTCGGACAACCTTTGTCTTCCAAATTATTTATATTATTATTATTTGAAATATTTTTTAACCACAACACTTTCTCTAAACCTTTGGTGTAAACACTTTTATCTCTTAAAATATCTACAATAAAATTTTCATGATTTGAGTAAGACACAAATCCTTCACTCCAGTATATCTTTCTATTACGTTCAATCCAATTTACTTGCCTCCTTTCTTGTGTTGTCAATTCGTGATATGGAAAAGGTGGTTTAATCAAAAGCACCTGTATTTTATTATCGCATAATATTGCCATTTCTTTTACAATGAATTCATTTGTTTCTGTTTTAAATCCTTGAACATCTACAATGGCAGTCATGTTAATCTGCGCACTATGTTACTCAAAGGTTTATATTCCACAAGTCGATCGTTAATAATTAAACAATATCCAGTTGTGTTATCTGGTATTGGTGCTGAACATTCAATCTCTAACCGCACATCTACGGGACCCGTTTTCAAACTATCGTTTTGCCTTGAACAGTCTATGATAAAGAGAGGAGCCTTCTCCTTGAAACTGATTAAGTCAAGCAAGGGGTCTGCAGGACAGTTATAATAAGACTGACGAAATTTGACATACATCTCGTATATTATATTATATTTGTCCTCGGTAAACTGTAAGCCTAAAGGCTCGTACGGATAATACTGTGAATTCAAAAATAGTGTTATATTTGTTACTCCACAATGATCGAACAACGAACTGTCTTTGGTTTTATTATTTTTTCTATTAGTTTGTAAGCAAAAAATTACATATCGTGGTTTCTCTAATTGAGATGCAGTCTTAACTGACCAAGAATGCTTAGTAGTTTTAGGAAGTAATGGATATTCGTATAAATCCCAATTTCTAAACGCCATCTGAATAGGTTTATCTCTTTCTAAATGTTTTAGAAGTGTCAGTCGTTCCCGGTCTGACACTTTTATGTGTGGTACACGCCATTGTATTCTTTGTACATCTATTTGAAAATTAGCAACATCATCAGTTAATATGACACTGTTTAAGTTAGAGTTACTTCTATTTAATATAAGTTCATGTTTACAATTTATAATAATTTTATTGTAATCCTCTGCAAACCCTAAAATCTTATTTAAAGGTATGATAGCAGTAAAATTACCATCATTTTTAAACCCACCCATATTCCAGCCCCATAAGGCAGCAACTTTATTTTCACCTTCATTCATTGATACGTATGATTTTATTGTTGACGTTATTCCAGAATTTTTTATACGATCTATTTCTATACCATTTATTTCGTACCTGATGTCTTGAAACAAAGACATAACAGGGTTATTAGTGAACGTAACAGTTTTCTTGATTGGATTCCCATCTTTACCGAATAGCTTTGCTTGACCTTCGATGTAAATTGAACTGGCTGATGGTAGGACGTATATGTCTTGCTGATGTATGGGGATCCTGATTTCATCGTTTTCTCTAAAGCTATTATTGTAGGGATTATATGAATGGATTTCATAACTTTCGATAGAACTATCGAAGTGTGGTAATTCAGTAATCTGTAGTATATTCATACTTTAAAACCTAGAGCTCTAAGAAAACCTTTATTTGCTTCAGTCAATTTCTTAACTTTTGTCCCTTTATTTGCTTCAGTTAATTTCTTAACTTGTTTCTTACGTCTATGCACCTTAGTGATCGTTGAAGGAATAAGATGTTTTATTTTCACAGGTGTGTTTTTATAATATAGTATCATTTTGTTTTTCTTAAATGAAGACGTAGTTGAATATTAAACTCTTTACCAAAGTTAATACGATAACCAAATTGATCAACAATCCTAACAGATATAGATGAAATTATATTTTTGTTCACTGGAAAGTAAATAACGTTTCGCGGTATTTCTTTGTATTGATGACCCGGAGCAGTATCAAATACAAATTCATGAATATAATGAGTCGGTAATCCGTTGCAGTACGAACTGTGTACAAGATCACATTCGATTCTGATTACAGATAGACTGCTGCTATTGATGGACACATTTGGTCTTGAATTTAACACTGAAAAGTATAACAAACCGCACTCGTATTGATCGGATAAATGCAGTGGTGGTTGAAAGTATGACACCAATTCAGATTTATTCCCAGAGATGGTAACCGTGGTAGACATGCTTGCATACTGGACTCTTTCAGAAGATCCTGTTTATTTTATTCCTACTCTACACCAAAAATTTCTTAAAAAATTTAAACAGAGATGTCCGCAATTGAAAGGATGATCGCGTTGTATATTATCATAATTATAGTGAACTTTAGTACCTCCGTATTTTATAAATTCTTTAGGAGGCTTAAGGTTTCCGTAACTGTCAAAGTACTCAATATAATCATTGTATTTTGCATAGGCTACCCAATGAGAGCCAGGGTGTTTAGAACTATCTAAATTAATAACTCCACATTCTTTTTTAAAAGGGCTTTTGGGAAGCTCATCTCTCATAAAGACTCCTCTAAAATAGGGAATATTATTTCCATACTTCAAAATGTCAAAGTTAGTTAAGGCTCGTTTGGGCAGCCGATATCTCAGTTTTTTTTATTTGATACAAAAATTCCAAGCCCATTTTTATGTGATTTAAGGTGTAGTCCTCTCCCAATGCAGAGAGCTTCCATTTTTTCATTATGTCTCTTCGATTCAGCCAACAGCTTTCTAGCAATCTTGAATTCATTTATGGTTTTGGCAATACCAGCTGCACCGCCTGCTATTGCTCCCGCCGCTGATAACCCAGCAAAAATAGGAATCAAAGGTAATACACCGCCAGTTTTTGGTATAGGAATAACACGAGGAAGTTTAATGGATAAGTCATCAGCTAATTCTCTGGTGGCGGCCATAGCTACTTCTATTGCAGCTTTTTTGCATTTTGGTTTTAGTTTTTTCATGTGTCTTTTCGTTTTAGTGATAACATTTTTAAATTTATTTTTTAACCCTTTTCCAGGCGTAACTTTTTGAGAGCACTTTTTTCTAAATTTGTTTAAGCCAGAACCGGTTTTAATTTTTGTAGACATTGTCTTGCTTACTAAGCGTGCTGCGATTTTTTCGCTTACACTTGCATCCGAAGCAACTGCTCGCTCTTTAGCCATTTTGAACAAAATTAAATCAGCTCTGTGACGATCCTTTAAGTTTGATGATTTTAGATAGGCAATGTCGTGTTCTTTGCAATATTCGTCTAATTTATTAATACCTTCGTCTCCGCGTGTAAGTCTTTTAATCAGATTTGTACCAGGACCACAATAATTATATCCAGGTAAATGTAATTCAAATGGTAAATGATTTATAAGCCAATTGAGAAGACTACTCTCTCCAATACACATCGTAAGACTAATCAAACATAGATTGAACACTTAATAAATATAATACGACTTTCATCAATGACTTTGAAATGTTAACATTATTTTTTCTTTGTTATAATATATTCGACTTATCAATCCAGCTATTTTCAGCACAAGACAATCCTAACCATTTTACTAAAACCTTATTTCCTTTTCGTCTTAGAACTTTTTCAACTAGATATACATTGGGATATTTTGTCTTTTGTAGCTCTTGTACATAAAATGCTCCTAAAATAGGCTGACTTCTGAGTGCATCTTCAATTAAGTAGGTTACAGGAGTTGTATTCTGTATTTTTCGAATTTTGAATATTTCTGTCGACCAGTTGGGAGTATACCCCTTTTCAAATGTTCCTTTGTATTTACTGATACGTACATAATCACCCACTTTAAACTTACTTTTTAAGCCAACTTTTTTTTCTGACTTTTCATATTTTTCTAGTATTTGTTTTTTATTAATATTATCCACATTTGCTGGAATTTCATCAATTGTTCGATGATGAGTATGGTTGTATTTATAAATGACATTACTAAGAGTGTCATTTATCCAATTGTAGTTACCTTTTAAACTAAATTCTTTGTACAACTTAGACTTCAATGTTCTGATGAATCGTTCAACTATTGAGGCTTTTTTTGTTGAGAAGGTTGAATAATGGTTAATGCGAAAACATTTCATGAGTTTATTAAATTTATTATTATAAAATTCTGTTCCATTATCAGTTTGTAAATTGTTTGGTACACGGCCTTTGTCCAGCAACATCTTAAAAGTGTCACACACGCTATCCTTGGATTTGGTTTTATGAGGAAACGCCCAACCGTATTTTGAAAATGTATCGATAATGACAAGAATAAACCTAAAATACTTATTTTCTGGGGCAACGGATTGCATATCAATTAAATCTGCTTGCCATAGATCATCTATGTCTCTCATAATAACACGTCTTCGAGGAAAGTTCACTCTTGCGTTTTTATGAATTTCATTTACCACATCTGCTTTGCTCATGTTGATATTTTTGTAAGTCTTATTATTTAAATCTCTTCGGCTTGCTTGTGTTACATATAAGTACAAATGTTGCGTTTTTTAAGCTGATTCAGTTACAAGCTTTGCCAATGCTCATGATGAATAAGTCTGTAATACTGAATCTAAATTTTGTCACTGCCACTATTTATTATTTAATTATGTCAGCTTCTTTTAATTCTTCAATTATAGATAAAATTTCATTATCATGATTTGTATTGCCAGCATCTCTCGAAGCCACTAATAACTTTAATCTGTCTACCAATTCATTGGGATCATCCCAATATACTAAATCGGTGTTGTTTTTATATTTTTTTAGTTTTGGTAAGTTACCTCCAAGTTTGATCTCACTTTTATCATTTAAAGTTTCAGAAAATAATGGTTTGATTATCTCACGATATTTTATCCCTTTATCGCCTCTTATTTGACCTTTAGGGTTAAAATCTCTTTTATGCGCATTTGTATAATGTAACATATCCTTATAGACAAGTTTATCTTTGTTCGATATTAACTTTAAATCAGGTTTTCTTCGTAGTAAAAGTTCTTTCAGGCCAGGGGTCAAATTATAAGATTTATCACCGATTTTAATCAAAATTGTATTATCATTATTTAAACTATCAATTTTAGAAAATGATACAATTGAATTACCCAAAAGTAATTTTTTGTGTTCACTTCTTAATCCGAACGGTATATTAACACCATCATAAATACCATGGATGTCATCCCCTTCTAATGAAATTTCTAAATTATCTGTAAATTGTCTTTTAGAATTTTGTTCCAACAATTGAGCAGAGTTAAATTTTGGTTCGTAATAATCATTGAACTTTGTAGATGAACTAGCATTATTTTCATCCGATTCAATTTCTTCAGAATTAGTCAGAGTTGTATTTTCTTCATTTTTTATTTTTTCTATAGAACTATTTGAATTAACTAGAGTTTTAAGAGGATCTGTCACCGGTTTTAGCATTTTATCAAGTGACAAGTTCATTGTATGTTCCTGAGTTTTCATTTGTTTTATTTTATTTTTTATGGAGTCAACAGACTTAATTAATTCCATTTTAATATTTTTCTCCATCCTGTGTAACCACAACTGGATTCAACTAAAAGTGGAATAACACTAGCAATGTTTTTGTATAGAATTCATTTATATGTACATGCAATTGCCTTCATTCAAATTTAAAAAATATATCAAAATTCTGTCTGTACCTTCCATTATTTAATGAAGACTCTTTGTTAATAAGAAGAAAGTTATAAGGGTTACTCCAAACAGTTTTACAAATATCTTTGAACAGATTCCATGGTAGATCGGAGTTGACATGTTCTTCATAGATGTGCTTTAAGTTTACATCATCTTGTTTAAATATTATAAGAAAGTTAGCATTGTCGCGTAACAACTGTTTCGGAATTTTTGAGTAGGTTTGCGATAAGTAAAAGCAATCAATTTGCTTATGTCTGCCCATACAGAAATAATTACGGATGTTTATTTGATTTTCACATACGACATCATCAAATATAAATACAGAATTTGGTAAAGCTTCACTCGGAGATATGACATCTTTATCGTCATTGAACTCATTGAATTTTATCTGAGGTACTCTCCTTAATACTTCTCGTAAAAAACAATATTTTGGCTGAAAATTAGTCTTCGAGTAAAGGTAAAGGTTTTTAAATTTGAGCCCATTTTCATGCAATAACAAACTGATCACAACGTTTGTTTTACCACAATTTGAGGGACCACAAATTATACAACGAATCGTATTTGGCAACAAAGCACTATGTTTAATCTCTTGAGGAGACTCGCCAAGATTTATATTTTTAACGTTTAGTGTTATGGGTTGTTTGATCAACTTCATCTTATCAATTAATTTCATTATTAACTAACATAAACATATATACTTTATTTTGGGCTATCTTTAGAATTGTCACTAAAGGAACGGTTCTATTCTCATCTTACAAGATAGCTATGTAGAAATATGAGCTAGGTAATGACTCATGATACACATCGTGCATCAAATAAGCGATCACTTCACAGGTATTCTTTGCTTAAGTAAGTCATTTTGTATACGATTTAATATTTTCAAAGTAAGTATTATTTTATTTAATTATTTATTTAAACTAATAATAATAATAATTATGCAATGCTTCTATTTCTTTACAGAATCATGTCATACTCGCCATCCTACAGCCCCGTTTTAGATATCGTCGAACCACGAAACTTAGAGGTATGTAACTAATAGGATTATCTTAAATCAAGCATTCAATTCATAGTTCATACTGTTTAGTTATAATATTGTTTATATTCTTTCAGAATGTGATAGAAGACTCAGACCCTGTTACCAATCCTTTTTACTATGCTCAAGATAGGGAGAGCTGGGATATACAAGTAGCAGCTCAAGCACATGAGGAGAGTCGACAGAAAAAAACAGAGGAGCGAAAATTGAAGAAGAAAAAAAGTACATCTTTTAAAAACTCATCTTTTATCATGCGTAAGGAGCAAGGGCGGGTTCGTCACTTAATAAAAATTATGGTCTATGATTTGGATGGTCGTAATACGGAAGAAACAAACACTGAAACTGATGATGCGAGTGTGAATGTGCAGTATATAGTGACAAGTGATTATGATGATATCATGGATAAAACTGAACATTTAGTTAGTAAAATAGTGCAAAAGTTAAGCAAATCTAATGTGTAATGTTTTATTATTGTTTTATTGTAAAATGTTAATTTAATTATTATTTGAATGTATTATGTGTTATTGTAAAAGCAAAAGAAATGTTTAAATTAATCTTTTTCATGTTTTATCTGTATAATATGAATAAATCAAACACCTGCTGTAAGATTAAATAATTATTTATTTCACATATTAAATAAAAATTCATAATTATTAGTAAACTACAAACTAACAATCCAAGTTAGATACAGAGGCCAACACATCAAGCTACCCCAATCTGTCAAATTTCTTTGTTAGGTTTTCAACTTTATTACAAAAGAATAAATTTAATATTCATTTGGAAAAAAATGAGTTTGGGATAGCTTGATGTGCTGGCGTCTGTACTATTATTACAAGATGCTCATATATATGCAATAAATGATATCCGAAAAACAATAATTTGTTTTAATTTAAAATACTGTTTTATAATGACCCCATGGTAAGGTTGTTATCTTATCATCCATTATTTGTCGTTTATCATCACTGTTTGACAAAATAACTTTATTTATCTTTTGAGTGAAAATTCTATGATGCTTCGATCTAATAATACACATATCATCCCTGATTATTTCATTGTTCAGTAAAACCTTTTTATATTTTTCTATATTCAGTTTTTTGGTAATACATTTCTTAACACCTTTAGCTTTCTTTAACGTGGAAATTTTAGAATCTATACAGTATAATTTTGCTCCTAAACCGACAAATTCTGATATAATTTCACCACCCATCTCATCTTTAAAGTAGCCAGGTTTTTTAGCATTAACCATTGGTATATTAAATACATTATCTTTTTCAAAGTTGCTAGTGTCAAAATATTTTAAATGTCCTTTTAAGTCTTCATAAAAATCCTTTGTCTGTATTAAATATAGCAGACTGTCAGTGTCTGTATAGCAAAGCTTCAATTTATTATTGTAAATTCTTTTCATGATCGAATAGTGGAATTTATATAAGTGACATTTTGCAATTTCTAAAATACTAAATCCGATATAGATTGGACGATCTAAAACTATTTTTGTTTGGTTCATTTGAATTGATACTAGAGATTCTGAAATAACAGAAAAGTTATTGAAATTAGGTGCACTAACATATTTTTCAGCCCCGTAAAACTTTTTAGTTCGATTAGAATTGTCTCTCCATATATTTACGAGCTTAACATCGACTTGTTTTCTTTTATTCTCTATGGTTTTTCCAAATATACAATTATTTTGTTTTTTAAAAAAATCTCTTTCAAAATCAGAAGTTGCATTTTGCCTCAGCCCAGTATTTAAGGAAATATATGATTCTAAGAAATTACTTTGATGAAATGCTAATATTCTATATATTTTTATCAGTTGTAAACCATTATTTAGGCATTCCTTTAAATGTATATAATGAATAACATATCTATGTTTATCGAAAAGATTAGCGATAAGTTTAGCATTTCGACTACAGAATGGAACAAATTTTTCAGGCGCAAATGGTAAATCGGAATGATTATCATGCAAGTAGTCAGGGTAATAAAGATCTACTTCTAATATAAATCCAATATCAGAATCAGATGATAAGCTCATAACGTCAAAATTTAATATCTCATTCTCAAAGAGAAACCGAAATCCTCCTACTGGAAGCTTTTGCATCATAGCATATCCATATAAATTAACACAATCAAGATAAATTAGAAAACTATCAGGTTCTTCACAATTATAGTCGGTAAGATATTTATTATTTGCCTTAGCATATCTGAGTGAACATTGGGCAAGTCCTCCTCTTATACCTTTTTCTATCATTTGATATATTTCAACGTCAGAGATTAAATCTAACTTGATTTTAGTATACAATAACATAGCATCCCAGCTTAAGGATGGTGATGAAACGTAATAGCAAGGATCCAGACCATAGTTATTTAAACTCATTTTCCTAAATTTTTCAAAAACATCGCACAGAAGTAAAACGTCACATTTAAGATACAAATCGGTATATTCACCCAAATTTTTTATATCAAAAGTTTTCCAAACATTTAAAGCATGCTCATAGTCTTTATCAGATATAGATTCAGATGTGAGTTTGTTAAAAAATTTTGATGGTTCTGGTAATTTATTCTCATCATACCGTTCCCAGGAATCTATGTAATCGTAACAATATATGCCTTTTCTTCGAGCAATATCAAATAAAGTATTATTAGTAAAAAAATATTTTAAATGTTTGAAGTCTCCAGGGTTCATAGTCTTAACCAATTTGTCCATACTTGAGCTTAAAAAATTATACGAATCAATAAATTTTAATTGTACAACATTTGTTGCATTGATGGTTATGAATTTTGTGAATGAAATATATTTTTCTTTAGTTCTCGGTATGAGATGAATTCGACCGTTTATCTTTGAAAGTTCATTTATAAATAAATGACTGTCATAACCGGACAAGTTATGAAACACTATTGGTATAAAAGTACATTGCTTTGCATTTAAATTGCATATATCGTGCGCAGGTCCTCTGTATTTTCCAGTAAAATGATCATGGTCCTTAACAATATTATCATTACATGTAAACTTATTTTTACAAATATGACACTCAGTACTGTTGATAAAACATATTTGTTCATCTTCAGTTAGCGGGATTATAATTTTACTCTTTATTAGTACTTCATATAATCGTTTTACATCATTAGTTAAAGATTTGACAAATTTCTTAGAACAATCAGGCCCTCGGTAAGATATGTAATCATTTAATTCGGGATTTGAATAACAGCAAATATAGTAAGCAAAACACGTGGCCTCATGAACTTGAATATTTTCTACATATGTTGATTTATGTTTGTCAGAATATTCACGCAATAAACTTTCAAAATCACCATATATCACTATTGGTACTCTTTGGGTTCTTTCATAATTTATGAAACTTATTTTAGTACCCCTCTCAGGTAATATGGTTTGTATTCCGGCACATTCGTGAAAATACAATTTCTCTTCAGTGTGAAAGTAAATAAAACATTCATCACATAAATATATTTTACTTTTATGTTGGGTCAATTGGTTGTGTACAAGTTTTTCAAAGCTTTTAATTAAACAGAAATGACTCTTTCTATTTTTGGTAATGTAAAGCAAATTGACATGGTATAAACGACGTGATGTTGTTTTATATAACGGACCTGTAACTGTAACATTATTATCTAAACCATATATATTAATACTGATATTAGAATTGTTTATTTCAAAGCGCTTAATGTCGTTGAAACTGGGGGGAAAACTCATGTCAGAAATATTAAATAAGTCGGAATAATGTGGATATGAAGAAGTTCTGTTTGGATTGGTCTTTGCCGGAAACATATCAGCTACAATACACCAAAGAAAACAATGCTGGTCTTCATTTTTTATGTTTAGGCATGATTTAGTATTGACAATACGTTTAGGCAATGGTAAATAAGAACCACATCGCAAAGGATTATATTTAACAATATTAATTTCTAAATGACTGATAGATTCAATTGTCCATCCTGACTCAGACAGTTCAAATTCTGAACATTTACAAATAAGTTTACTACAAAATGATTTATATAAGGACAAAATATCCGTGTTTTGCAATACTACATTATACTTTGTGTTAAATGACTTTAAAGATTTTTCATAATTTTTTGGTAATATATACCAAACAAATAGTTCAAAATTAACTTTTACCGATTGATGCTTTTTCATCTGGTCTTTGATAATATAACACACCGTTTCAGAAATTTGCGTTAAAAATAATTCAAGGGAAATGTTAACCATTCTAGGATTTACTCTATAACTGATTATCCGATTTCGAAAAGCTGTTGCTATTATATGAACATTATCAAAACGTGTCTGTAATAAGCAATTCGATTTGTGTACATTAGTTTTTTTGTGTGCAGAATATATCGGAACTGAAACGTTACAAACTTCACCGAAAAACATATTTATATATTTATAATTGCAAAAACTACCTCAAAGAATCAAAATTTTCCAGATTTCTGATATTAATTTCCTGTAAATTATTTATTAAATTCGAATTTTAAAGTGGATGCAAGTTTAAATGTCAAACAAATTACAAATCGAATATTATTATTAAAACAGTATCGAGTATTCTCAATGTTGAATTTTCTCAGAATCGAGTATTCTTAGTATCGAGTTTTTCTCAGTATCGGGTATTCTTAGTATCGAGTTTTTCTCAGTATCGAGTATTCTTAGTATCGAGTTTTCTCAGTATCGAGTCTTCTTATTATCGAGTTTTAGATTTTTAATATTTCATATATTTGAGCTTCCTGTAAATAAATCACAATTTAATATAAAGAAAATAATAGCTAATTAGTATATAATATGGTCATACGTATATCATTTGTTTAATAAGTAATGTTTTAATATAAGTAAAAAAAACTAGAGTATAAGAGTAAAATGGGTAGCTCAATAATATTATTAAATTCCGTCAATGAACATTATCAAAACGTGTATGATGTAATAAGAAATTCAATTTATGTACATTAATTTTATTTGTGTGCAGAATATTTCGGAACTGAAACGTTACAGACTTCACAGAAAAAACATATTTAGATATTTATAATTGCAAAAACCATCTTAAAGTATCAAAATAGTCCAGATTTCTGATATTAATTTCATGTAAATTATTATTAAATTCTAATTTTAAAAGTGGATGAAAGTTTAAACGTAAAACAAATTACAAATCGAATATTTTAATTAAAACGATCGAGTATTCTCAGTATCGAGTATTCTTAGTATCGAGTATTCTTAGTATCGAGTATTCTTAGTATCGAGTATTCTTAGTATCGAGTATTCTTAGTATCGAGTTTTCTTAGTATCGAGTTTTCTCAGTATCGAGTATTCTTAGTATCGAGTTTTCTCAGTATCGAGTATTTTTAGTATCGAGTATTTAGATTTTTTTAATATTTGAGCTTCCTGTAAATAAATCACAATTTAATATAATGAAAATAATGGCTAATTAGTTTAACACATGGATTACATTTGTTTAATAACTAATGTTTTAATATAAGTAAAAAAAGAGTATAAGTGTAAAATAGGTATCCCAATAATATTATTTTACACCGTTAAATAATATTATTTGGATACAGAACTGGCTGCACGCCCTTAAATTCAGCTTTCGCTGCAGATACAAGATTATTAGCAGCCCGCCAAGTCGCTGAATCGGAGTATACAGAGGCCCTATACGTGAGGAGCGATTGCTTCCATCGGTCCTTTCCGAATTTTTCAGCGTCTCTGTGGTTATAAATACGCAGCTCGATATAATAATCCCCGCTCCGTGTTAGGTCCTGTTGGTAGGAGTTTCCAGAAGCCGTTCTTCTGGTCAAGGACGATCGCAGTGCAGTTGCCCTCACCGGTTCAAGATCTCCTTCTTCCTCCTGTAAACATTGTTATAAAAATAACATTAGATAAACTGTTTCTTTAGCCTAGTAGCTGCTCCGTTGTCCTAAGCGCGACTGCTATGCTAGAGGTCTTGAGGTTCGATTCCCAGGTCGAGTAAATTGTTATTGAGTTTTTTCTATGAAATTCTCAGTAGAAGCTCGGACTTAGGATTTGTGCCCGGTTAACGGCAAAAGGTTCGTATCTTATTATTACATGGACCTAAACATACCAGCGGATTGTGGGTGTACATTGGTACACCTCTGCCTAACCTTTAGTTGAGACACAGGCGTGATGGCATGTTATGTAACATTAGATAACCATATTTCTTATATGTAAGGTCGAATTCGGTTTAGGCAATATTATTAAATTGAAGACTTGTGATGAGTGAATTATTTATTAAGTATATTATCTTTTTTTTTTACTCACCGAGGAATCAGCCACTCGAATGCGCTTGAATTTTTTAGGACCCTTTGGCGAAGTATCTGTTTCGGAATCCGACTCACTACCAAATAACTCTTTTAGAGGTTGAGTTGAAGCAACAGCTACTTTCTTCGATTTGCCTTTAGCCACTTTGGTTTTCGGCTTTGGAGATATCTTTTTCTTCGGTTTAAACGATGTAGAGGGCTCGTTGGGATGCGACTCTACATCGGATTCGAATGGATTCACAAATGTCGACCTAAAATGAAAAGAAATGGTAATAAGTTATTTATTAAACGATTCCTGAAAGAATAGACAGATTACAAGAACAATCTCTATAACAATTTTATCTATCTGGAAATCGATTCTTGTATTATTATCGGTATTTAGAAAAATTGAATAACTCGTTATTTGGTTCTAGAACTCGGTGCCAGTACCTACATCATGTTGTACAATAGTAGCAACGGTTATTAAACCACTGCACGAGGAGAATCAAGTAAAGTAACTCAATAATACATTTTAATTAAATCTGGGAATTGAACCCAAAACTTTGAATTCGACAGTTACACTGATGTCGACTGGGCTACAGGGAACTTAAGAAATAAAAACAATTAACACAATTCATATTTACATCTTGGAGTCGAACCAAAGATTTTACGTTCAGCAGTTACACTAATTGTAGTCTACATGATCACTGAGTTAGGTACTATCGTACATAATACCTAAGTAATTAAACCCGTAATTATACAATACTTAAAATTGCGAATCTAACCCTAGACTTAACTTTCGATTACTGCATTTACCGTCAATAAATTACAAAGGTAGTAAGTTATAAAAAAAAATGTTATACATACATACTTGTTGTTAATCACACACACCGACACTTAATCACTGACGATGATGGAACTTGTCACCAACACAAGAACACCAACAATTCGCAAATAACTGGTTTATGATTGATGGACGAGTCATTGAAGGGGATTATTTATACCACTTATAAGTAAGGTAGCGGATATATTAATATTTGCAACTATTGTTTAAATGTTTCACTAATATTTGTTTTGTAAATTATATTTTCAGCACTCCTTATATAAGGACTATAATCATTTGTTCTTTATTAGACACTATGCACACAGTCTACAATTCCGTTTTTGGACGGTGGCGACACTCTGTCGCAGCAATCTGAGACGAAATTCTAAAAAGGAAGTTGCATGTACCTTGACTATTCAATATCGGTCTGAAGTGTCTCGTTAAAATGGTATCAAGCGGTTTTGTGAACACTTACCAAAATAAATTAAACCTAGAACATTAATTGTTATTTGTTGAAATTTCCTTTTTTTTTCTGTTTAGCTAACTAGAAATCGCTCAATACTGTATGTACTTATCAGTACCAAACGATTTTTTTTGCATAAAAATCTCTTAATCTCCATAATCACAACGATATTAATATTCCATTTACAGTTAATTGGTTTTATAATTAAAAGTATTAATTAATATTGATTTATTTTAGTTTTAATAAATAAGTAATGGGATATTTGCGTATATTAATAATACTAATAAAATGCTGAATGAATACAATATTTGTTTGATTCAAAATTCATTCACATTCCAAACACCTAAAGCAATCCGATAATTTGTCATATTTTCGACGACACGTTTGGCGCATTGATTAAGAGCTCGTCTCTCTGCATCACAATGTAAATATTAGTTTATAAACGTGCTGCTACCAAAAATGCGCTAAGTGTCGCGGGTTCGATTCCCGCACGGAACAAATAAGTATTTATTCCGGTCTGGATTTTGTTTTCATGTTTTATTTTGCCATTATTTAATTTAATATAAATAATAAAATACTCTGAAAATGAGTCTGGAGCAAAACATCCTATAGGTACCTACTTAATGGAAAGGCGATGCGATTGGTGCAGTGGTTAGATCGACTTCTGCCCTGTGTGTCGCAGGTTCAATTCCCACACAACAAATATTTGTACGGTCTACAACTATTTAGTTCCGGATCTGACTATCTGTACAATGTCTATAAACGCTCCCCGCGATGTAAGAGAAATCTAGTGTGGTATCGTTTTATTCTTGGTTTCGTGCTAGTGGGCTGTTGATATCTGTTATTTATTAATAGCATAAAATGTAACATCGTATACCATATAACTGCAAACCCATGGTTTACCCAGCAATAAGTTTTCGGTTCCCATGTGCCTAATGAACGTACTGGAATTTATCGGGTGCAAATCCAAACTCCTCGCTATTAAAATAACAATTGGCGTTGGAAATCGAACTGGGTTCCTCATGCTCGGCAATTGAAATCGCTAGACCAAAGAATAAAATAGATACTTATGCAAGTAAATTGTTGAACTACTAATTGATGCACTCTGCATTGTTCCACCTATCAACATCACACTTTCGTCAAGTAATAAAATATAGGGACATAAGATGATCAAACGAGTCGAACTTGATATTTTTGTTTATAAACACATCGCACCGTTGAATGAAATATAAATATTCAACACGTATTGCAAATCAGACCGTAGACCATTGTATTATTGGGGCGTTCTGCATAACGCGCTCGAGCGAAGCGAGAGCAAGTGATGCAGAACCCCCAATAATACACTACTCTGGCCGATTTACGTTATTCTTTTTTTATTTAGTAGAAGACGCCCCACGCGGTGGACCTATATCAGTTTTATTAACTTTGCTTGTTTCGCTTTTGAGTTGGCTTATTTAATCCACTTTGTATATGTTGAAAATAGAATCACGTAAATCGGCAAAGTGTACACCGATTTCTCAAGGAAGCTCGCTTATAATATTATCGACATTTCATAATTTTATAACATTAAATATTTTTTTCATGTGTGTGCAGTGCACGTACATGAAAAAAAAACGAAACAAAATGCATAACCTCTTCGTTTTTTTTTTAAGTCGGTTAAAGGTAGCCCATGTCCTTGTCTAGATCCCCGGCCCTATCTTTCGAATTTCATAACGATCGGTTCAGTGGTGCGTGAAAAGATAACATAAAGATAGGCAGACTAAGTTACTTTAGCAATAATTATATTAGTATGGGTAGGACGGATTGATGAACGACTCTTCTCTGTAAACTAAACCTTGTATTCCTCGCATAGGTCCGTCAATTAAAAGCAGCAGTTCCATTTGCCGTGTGCGGCGCGGGACAACAGCTGGAGGTTCGCGGGCGCCGAGTGCGCGGCCGCCTGTACCCTTGGGGGGTCGTTGAGGTCGAGAACCCCGAGCACTGCGACTTTATCAAGCTCAGGACTATGCTCATGTGAGTTATATTCTCTTGTAATTGTTACACGCCTTCTGATGTGAGAATGCGTTCCTGATACCTGTCAGTTAAATACAGTCCTTTCAGCTTCGATCAACATAGCACTAGATTAAGGATTAGAAACAAAAACACATCGCTCATGTGGCCGAGATTGCAAATAACTTAACCCGTCGCGCGTCTAATTAGCAGACACAATAGAAATTTTATTGTTATCGGTACACAATCATGTTGTACGGTCGACTTGCGAAGAGTTAATTATAAACCTTAGTACTCAAACATAAAGTTTATTATCGTTTGCAATATATTTACTACTTTGATTAAAAAGAAAACGTATTTATAAAAGAAGAACAAGAATAGGTATAAAAGAAGAACAATAATATGGTAAAATAAAACGTAATTAATACGGGCTGGTGTCCGCAACTCCTCATCAAGGCGCGTATATTGCGTACGGAACAGCAACCTTAAAGCAACGATAATAAAGATCACTGTGATGCAAAATCAGTGGTAAAATAACTGAAAGGACTGGAAACGCTGAGTAAAGATGCATACTTGTTTTACGAATTTTACCTGTTTATAATATCAAGAGGGGCCCGTGGCTAAATAGTAACAGCCGCACAGGTCGATCGATCAGGTTAAGCTACGCTTGCCGCGGTTGGTCTGTGGATGGGTGACCATCTTTACATACCGAGACCCCTCCGTGCCTCTGGAAAGCACGTGAAGCCGTTGGTCCCGGTTGTCATTTGTGGATCTTTGACAGTCGTTACGGGTAGTCAAAAGCCCGAAAGTCTGACAACCAGTCTTACCAAGGGGTATCGTATTACCCAGTAATTGGGTGATGGAGGTCAGATAGGCAGTCGCTCCATGTAAAATACTGGTATTCAGCTGCATCTGGTTAGACTGGAAGCCGACCCCAACATAGTTGGGGAAAGGTTAGGCAGATGATGTTGATGACCTGTTTATAATATCGTTACCTTTACATGGTGGCAGGGACGCGCATCGATGCGCAAACTATTACCATTGAAATCAGCAGATGATTCTAGCATAGAAATTTTATGTCGGTTATAAAAAAAAATATTTGCTGTGTTCCATACATTTCGACCGCGTAGGTATTGCACTCAAACTCAAAGCATTTATTTCAATTAAGGCGCAGATATACGACTTCTAATGATTTTAAATTCAACATCACGTCTAATCGACCGGAATGATTTCTTTGAATAATATAAATGTTATACTAGACCATTTGCTTCGTAATTTGATATGTGAATATTTGCAATTTTATTTTTTTAACATAGTGTAATTAATTTGTAAAGTAATGTCTACCGCGGACATAAAAACGATAATCACGCAAACACTATCGGGTGTATTTTCATAAAACTTTCACCATATAAAAGACAATTTAATTCCCCGAATTTTAGTATACGGTTTTTATTTGTTTGGTGTTTGATAAATCAACAATAGATGATTGTTTCATATTTTGCAATAAATTACCAGCGTTGTGTTATCGCGCATCTCTTTCTTTTCTATGCATTCCGATAGTGACCGCGCTTTAGGTCATGTAGTCGCCTTAAACCATTTACAGGCACTTTTCGATTGTCAAGACGTCGGTCAGTCAGAAAGATGAAGCTAGTTGCCTATTCCAAAGCGTAGTAGGTACATATGGAGAAGAACGGGCAAGAAACTCCATGGACACTTCTTTAAATTAATTTTTTTACATAAATATTAGTTACACTTTTCTATGGGCCAACAGATTTTTTTTTTACAACTGACGAACAATTTCAACGAAAGAGGCTTAGGATCATTTGTGCTGTATCCATGGCAACAGGTTGCGCGTCAATGTCCCTGCCACCCTGTAGATTCAATCAGCACCCTAATTGCATAACCATTAGGTATCAATCTCAATCTGAATCATTTGAAAGATATTGCTAAACCATTGCTTCATAAGTTCGAAAAATGTGTCTGCTCAACGTACATAACGCAATGAATGTTGTTTAACTGTCAAAATGAAAGCCATTGCTATTGATAGTGTGTTACGCACGCAATTAGCCCGCTGTGGTATCGTCGGAAATATGGTAGAGGAGAAAAGTCCTAACTGTTCTATAACATGTCATAGACTGACCTCATCGATTAAACAGTTTGAATGGATATTTTTATTGTAGCCGTTAATGTCCCACGGCTGGGTAAAGGCCTTCTTACTCTCTGTCCAGAGCTGCCAAGGGCCAATCTTTATCAAAGAAGTCCAGCTCATCCCGCCATCTCCGTCTGGGCCTGCCGCGATGTCGTTTGCCATTAAGCGGGACCCACTGGGTCGTAAGTTTGGCCCACTGATCGTCTGACATGCGGCAGATGTGTCCAGCCCAATTCCATTTAAGCTTGGCAGCTTTTAGAGTGACACAAGTTAAGATAAGGTAACCATTTTTAACATATTAGTATTGTGATTCACTACACGTAATGAGTGCTAGCAAACAATGAGTCATGACAAACGGTAAATAGCGGAATAACTTCCCCACTTATGCTGTTGACGTGTTTAAAATTACACACATCAAAAGTGTCTAGGGATCAAGCATTTTTATGCGGATTTCTTGAGATTGAGATGTGGCTTTGTAATAAATTTATGATTTTATAAATTTATATGGATCCTTTTTGGTGCATTTCATAATTTGAATCAGGAACTGTGAATCAAATTCGAGTAAAAGATGAAAATCTGCTGTCAATATTTTCCCTATAAAAACATACAACGCATTGAAGACATTATTAGTGCTACTGTTTCCCTACTACTGATTAAAACCAACGTTATTATGGAGCGGCGACGTCATTTAAGCAGGGAAGAAATGCTCAGAACCGTGGGAATGATAGAAGCTGGTTCCCGGCAACGTACTGTGGCTTTAGCTCTGAATACAAGTCAGAGTGTTATCAGTCGACTTTGGACACGTTACCGAAGCACTGGTACCGTGGCTGAGCGCCATGGAGGACGGTATCGCTGCACCACACGGAGACAAGACCGATACATTCAAATCTTAACTCGAAGAGCTCCAACAATAACCGCCATGATGTTAGCCGTGAGGCTTCATCACTCTTCAGGGAACTTAATTAGCGACCAAACAGTCAGAAACCGCTTGCATGAAGTGAACCTTCATTCCCGAAGACCGCTACGGGTACCACCTATAGCAATGCACAATCGTAGGATTCGATATCAATGGGCTCTTGAACACAGAAATTGGGCAGAAGAACAATGGCGTTTCGTGTGCTTTTCTGATGAGTCTCGTTTTGGTATGAGACCGGATACAACACGTATACGACACTGGAGAACCCCTGGACGCCAACAGCGATTAAAATCCTGCCAGGAAGTCCATCCTTATAGTGGTGGCACCATCATGGTATGGGCGGGTATTTGGATCGGCGGAAGAACTGAGTTGATTTCGATCAGAGGCAACCTCAACGCTCAAATTTATGCTGAGACGATTGTATCAGACGTCATCGTTCCTCTACAAGTGCAAATCGGTCCCTTATTTCAGTTAATGCATGATAATGCACGACCGCACACCGCAAGAGTTGTAAGACAGACTCTCGCCGCAGCTAACATCAATGTCCTGCCCTGGCCTGCTCAGTCGCCAGACTTGAACCCGATTGAGCATGCATGGGATATGCTACAGAGAAGAGCTCTGCCGAATATGGAGGGTATCCAGTCGCAAGAAGACCTTTTTTTGTTGTTGCAACGAACATGGGCGGCCATTCCACAGCGTGATTTGGATGAACTCATTTTGAGTATGCCAAACCGATGTTCTTGTGTTGTTAGTGTTCGCGGTAGAAACACGGATTATTAATTGTTTAAGTTACCCAATAAAATTTTAAAGAAAACTGTTATTTCAGTCTTTTTTTCGAACTTTTGTGTTAGTGGTTCAAATGTCAAAAATCCCTTTATTAGGAAAATGGCAAATTTCTTTATTAATGCAAAGGTGACTTGGTTTATCGTTACTGTGACAAACGAAAACACTTTATTTGATGAATCCTTAAAGAAAATTTTAATTAATATCAATCAGGAGAAAAGTTATTGCAAAAATATATGTTGATCCCTAGACACTTTTGATGTGTGTATTACTACCAGTCATAATTTCACCGATCATCATCTGCCTAGCCTTTTCCCAACTATGTTGGGGTCGATTTCCAGTCTAACCGGATGCAGCTGACTACCACCAGTATTTTATATGGAGCGACTGCCTATCTGACCTCCACAAACCAATACGAAACCCCTTGGTAAGACTGGTTGCCAGACTTTCGGGCTTCTGACGACACGTAACGACTGTCAAAGATCCACGAATGGTAGCCGAGACCAACGGCTTAACATGCTTTCCGAGGCACGGTATGTAAAGACCCATCCACGGACCAACCGCAGCAAGCGTAGCTTAACCTGATCGATCGATCAATGCGGCTGTTATTACTTAGCCACAAGCCCCTCAGTAAAAATGTCACCGATATTATATATAACAGATAAAAATCTCACATGCAAGGTACTAATATTTGTTTCGTGTAGTTATTGCTACTCTTATGGCCGTTTTTACTAACACGACATCTACATGCCTTTACAAATTTTTGCACTCTTGGATTTTCAAATCTCGAGGCTGAGCCGAGCGTTGGAAATCCAACAGTGCGGTTTTATTTAGGCACTACATTTAGGTAGGGCCTAGAGTTAGTTAAAACGGGCATTAGCGCAGAAATCAATCATTTTACTTTCGTTTGCTGTCAATAACATTATGCATTAGGAGCCTTGGTCATAAAAAAAACAATGTTTCGTATGGGCACAAAAAGGGGCGTATTATACGCCTCTAAAACTGTAGGCGAATAGAATACTCCTTATTATTAATTACAGATACAAAAATAGAGAAAAAGTTGCAGAGCAGAATATTTTTTTCTTCTATAAAAAGTATTATTTCTAAGCAACTATAAAACAGTATCGAGTATAAAAAAAATGTATTTGTAGAGCGTCGTCTCTTTCACTCACACCTGTGTGGCAGTCTCTTTCTATTAATGTTCGATGTGTTATACTTCCGTCCAGGTACTATAACAAGCCAATTTTTTACAGCACCCACATGCAAGACCTGCAAGAGGTGACTCAAGAGGTCCACTACGAGAACTACAGGTCCGAGCGACTCGCGCGCAGCGGGCAAGTACCCAAGCGACACACGTGAGTATACACTTTACAGGATTTACTTACGAGTTCTAGGTCGTAGGTTCGAACCCCGACAGGCGCTTTACTTTATCGCAAATATTGTTTTATCACCACTGCTCTCAAAACGGTGAAGGAAAATATCGTGAGGAAACCGGCATGGCATAGAACCAATTCGAAGACATCTATCAACCCCCACTGGACCTGCGTGGTGGATTACGGCCCACTCCCTCTCACCGAGAGCAGGCCTGTGTCCCACAAATGAGCTGGAGTGGATGTCTTATGAGATAGTTATAGCCTGGTCTTGGAGTCCCGAGTGAATAGGTTACAGGTTACTTCTAGATAAGCATCACGAATGCATATGTCGCAGATGGATGGTAGAATCCGCTGTTTTACAAAACCGCTAGTTGTTTTACAAAACAACTCCGTTATGTAAAACTAAACAGCGTTCAGCGGTTTTCCATAATTACTGAACTTGGACACGCAGAATTGCATAAACGTTTTGCATTTATCAATGCAGCGGGTCAACGATTAGCGGTTTTGTAAAACAGCGTGAAATGAAACATCAGATTATAGATTTTAGTTCTAAATTTTTTCGCACGTGGTTGCAAGCGTGACTGCTGAGCAGTACTACAGGTCCTGGGTTCGATTCCCAGGTCGGACAAAGTGTTACTGGGTTTTCCATTATTAATTTCTTAGTAACACCCCGGAGTTTGGAAGTTGGCGGTTTAATAACCCCGGTGCCTCGGAAAGCACGTCAAGCCGTTGGTCCTGCGCCTGATCTCTCCCCGTTCGTGTCGGATTCGTCCCATCAGACTATTAGAGTAAAGGAACAGAGAATGCACCAGTTTTTACGCACACATTTCTGCCCTATAATATCTCCTGCGTACCTGGCTAATCTCCGATGGTCAATCGAAAATACAATGTAAAGGGAGCCAGGTAGCGTAGGCTGGTGTAGGCACAATGTGCCCCTACCTAAAATAGGAGTGACATTATACTATCGCATAAATCATCTGAAACGAGTGTGTTCGTTCACATAGTCACCATGTATGGCCAAACAAATCTCGCCAGGTTTTTACTCAAAATGCTTGCCAATAATTCATGCATGATGCTTGAATATTTTTTTTTGGCACGTATTTAATCGAACTTCTAATGATTTCCATTTTGCGCTTCTAAAAATATTATTGAAGACTCCAATATAATGATGCTCCTATTTTGGTGAACCACAAAATAATATCTATTTTGGTGTCCTAAAAATACTAAATAGCTAAGAAACTGCGACCAACTTGGATGTCCAGAAAGCTCAAAAGAGGCTCAATTATTTAGTGTGCAGAAGCGCAATACTTCCCATTTTTTATTTTATTTTATAGTATACTTAAAAGTTTTATGTAAAAGAATAGACTGCCGAGCATACAAGTTCTTGCAAATTAGCTGCTTGTCTATCAAATAGTTTGTTTGACTTTACATTGTACTTGAGTATGAGTAAATTGTTGTTGATCTCTTATTGCATTAATTTGACTGTTAATTGAGTTAAATTGATGCCCAAGGTGACGGTGTAAAGTTTCTAGATGACTTGTAAATGCGTAAATGGTGAAAAATTTACGATTTTTATGTTTATGAAATACCTAGATTTTCTGTATTATTGTATAGGAAAGTCACACGGGCCATATTAATTTATTAAAATGAGCTACTTGTGTTTATAAATCTTAGCAATAAACTGGTGCGTTTCGAATATGTATATTTTTTTGTTATATGTATTCGACTCGTTTTCACAAACTCTAGGTGTTAAATCAATATCCAAAATTAAGGGGCGCAGTTCTATTTTCAACTTTCGGTGGTCAGGCGAGCGTTGAAAATTCAACAGCTCTGCGCAGTGATATTTAGTCATTTACTAACACATTTCTGAAATAATTTTCAGATGAAGACATATGGCAGGCAGTGTCATAGATTAAAGTAAACTTAATTCAACGGCTGAGTTAATTGATGGTTATAATTTATAAACACATTCCCGTTCATTGGTTATCCATAAAATCGCTTTTGAAGATAAGACCTTTTGTTCTACTGTATATTTGTTTACAATATTTCCTTTTGTCCTGTTGGTGGCATACAATAAGCCTGTTTTCACACGGGCGATTTTTAAGACGACGACATTTTATCGCGCACTGGTTTTCGGACGCACTGCTGAGGAAACTCGAAAATCCAATAATGCTCTTTTTTGACGCGGTGGGATTCTCAAAGCTCGGTTCAGTACCGACAGTTAAAAACCCAGTACGTGATAAAAATCGTCGCATTTAAAAATACGAAGGCTAAAGAATACTCTATATCTATATATAGGTCGACTGAGAGCGGACTCAGCGAGGTTGACGCCAACGGAATGATGAACGGATCTGAAGCCACGGGCGACCGCGATCGCGTGCTCCGTGAAAAGGTAAGTTCAACAAAAAAGTTAAACAGGGTATACGGCTTGTCTCGAATAACATAACTCCAGTTAGATGTGGATAACTAGGCTTCCTGTACATGACGCCGGAGCCGCACCGGCGCCGCGCCGGAACCGCGTATGCACCGCATCGATGCGATATTCATTTGCATGCACAAACTTGGCTACACCATCAAACTCAAACTCGAAACATTTATTTAAATTAAACCATTTACAGGCATAAAAAATAATTCTGATTGTAATTGTAAGTTGAGTACTAGACTTTCTCCCCGCTTCCGAAAGCAAGCTTTAGTATCTAATCAGAAAATCCTAAACCGCTTACATTGCAGGAGGCTGAGCTGCGTCGCATGCAGGAGATGCTGGACCAGATGCAGCGCCAGATGAACTTGCAGGCCGCCGGCGGGGCCAGCACCACCACCACCGCATAGTGCACGCGCACCGCACAGGTAACCTAACATCTGGACATCCCTCGCGAATATGTGTCCCTGATACATTAAAGTCTCTTATATTTTCGTCAGTTTTCAAATTCTTTCCTTAATTTAGTCAGCCCACATATATTTTTTGAAGCTGCGGCACTGGGCAGACTATTGCATAGAAAAATACATTTAATTACTTGAAAATAAAGATCAAAATAGCATACACCTTGATCAATATCGAGTAGATATCAACTTAGACTTTTTTAGTGCCCTGGCCATTTTATTAAATTATACTTATTTATTATATTCTATTTTTAATTCGGTCTCATGTAAAGAAGATGGCTACGATGAACGCAATAAATAATACTGAGTCGATAAAGCAGCTTCTATCGTGCTATACAAAAAAAATATTTATATATTATTAATTATAATATTTTTTTTTTAATACATTGTATCCGTGTTTTTTTTTGACATTGACAATATTATCACCACGCTTGATACAAGGGTTTTGTGATCGCTGGCGGATCTTTCAATATCGAAGGCGATAAATGATAATGTGTTTGATTTTTATCCCGCTCTGGTTGCTACTCTAATATCATGTTTCTTTCCATAGTTGGACATTAGTACGACTGTCCAACTGACGGCTACGTGTGACTTCGTCAACTCGATACTTCGCGCCATCCCCTATTGCGTTACTTCCAACTAGATGTAACTGATGTAACTGTCGTACGTCCTGTAACGTTCATACAAATATATTGCTCGCTTTTAAGATTTAATAAAAAAGATATTAGATGTGTTGAGATTATTGTTATAAAATCGCCTAAATAGACTTTAGTTTAGTCGTAGTAGCTGTTCCCATCACTAGAAATGAGTGTTGACATGTAAAGGGTGTTTTCCCGCTAGCGTCCTGCCAGTCTCGGCGATAGTAATTTGTGAGCCTGGACGAACTTTAGTGCGACATCACCCTTAGGTTACTAAACCATGTGAGGTCTCCTAGAAATTCCGTCAGTTGTAGATAAAATTAATATACAATAGTTTCGTGCAATACTCATGAAGCAATCGTAGCTATGTATTTTTGTGAACATTACAGAATTAAGTATTATCTTTGTAACTCAAATATTATTTTCCTTTTCATATTATTTTATAGGACGATTTTATTATATGTATATCCATATCTATAGACAATACAATGTTTATCTCTATATAGTAGTTTTAAGATAAATGCAATATTTACACAGTGAAGTATTCCATGCTTAATTTTAAGAAAGTGCACATCAATTGAAATGTACAAGTGATAGTGGTCGAAATAGACCATTTTGGGAAGTGAATGTTTGGGAGAGTGAACGTTTTGGCAAATGTTCGATTAGAACCTAAAAGAAATCGACTACGGAATTAATTGATCAGTAGAGTCCATTTAACGCTTGAAAATTACTATGGAATACTTTGCAGAATCTCACTATGTCTACGTCTGCGCTAAAGTAATTATGTCTTTAAGAATTCAAGACACAGTTAAACTGAACTGATACGATATAAAATGCACAATATGACATAAATGTATTTAGTCCATTTAGGGCCGATTTTTTAATGGTCAGACGGCCGATGAATCATGGCCGGTCTGAACATAGGCTCTCCGAACTTTAGCGCAAATACACTCACACTCGCCTCTTGTAACCATTTGGTTCCTAAAATAATTGATTGCACAACCTTCTGCGCGAAGTTTGGGACCAGCCATGATTCATTGGCTGCATTGTAAGTTTAGCTGAAGAATAAATTTGGCGGTTTGTCATACCGCTCCATGGAGAAACATCGACGTAACTGCTTCTTTCCTTTTTTTTCTTTGTTTCTCCTAGCGTAAATACGCTTTCTAAGTGCTTTGTCATATTTAACTCATTTTTGAGAAAAAATACATTTACGTCGATGGTAGTAGGTAATACGGTCTGGTGTCCGCAACTCCACGTCGATGTTTCTCCAAATAAGCGATATGTCAGATAAACGCTGTCAGACTGCAATTTTTATTCCTCAGGTGAAAGTTATCTAAATATTGTAAAACCGGCCCTTAAAGTAACTTTTACGCAGACATAACTCTTGATTTTGATTGATTAAGATATTAATGCCCCACGTCGAATATGTAACGATAGGTTGTCAATAATGGCCTAAAGATGTTGATCTGACATGCATTTATTATTATTGATCTGTGCCATTTCGTTCTTAACATGATTTAATAAACTTTACTAAGTCCTCCGAAGTTTGTTTAGTACTTATACCTAATACTTGTGTTTTATTAACTACAAAACTATACATTCAGTGATTCAATACCAGTAATACAATGATCGAAAAAATATTGAATTTGCGAGCTTTTCTTATTCAGAAGTTGATACTGTCCATGCATTTCTCACTCATGACAAAAGTATTATTTTTACTTTGATGACTGACATTATATTTTATTTGAGTATTCCATTTTTTGTATTGTCAATTTACTCTTTAATATTAGGAGATTAGAATAGTATGTCCTACTAGATAGTTGCATGAAAATATATTATTATTTTTAAGGAATTATCGGATTGATTGTATTGAATAGAAGGCTGAAAATGCTTCTTGGAAAGTCTAACTGAATTGAATTATCAAATTATAACTTTAGTAGGTACTTAACATTCTTAGTATCTCGTATATTTAGAATTTATTCCCACGTTGGTGCATTTATTTTGTACTTTAATGATAATGATAACTACCCATTATTGTAAACGTATTGATGAATCGAATATAAATCTAATAAATCCTATACTCCGACTTTTAATTAGCTGCAGTAAAATGACACTTCTTAATAATTCATTTCGGACTGCGTTTAGAGATATGCATGTCAAATAAGTTTCGTTTGTTACACTATTCTGTACTAGAAAAACAAGATTTGGTTGATGGTCGCGAAAAAACAAAAATACGCCAATTTCAGTAACACATAAGCTGTCATTTTATTGCAGCTAATTAAAAGTCAGACTATAGAAGTTAAATTGGTGCCAAAGTTTCGAAATATTGTTTTAAAATTCATTAATTTAAAAAGTAATGGTTTCTGGATTATTTGATTGTGAGTTTTACTAGGTACCCATGTAATTTGTATGTAAAAGAAACTTGTATGTAATCATATTTTTTATAGTAAATATAAACGAATCATACCATCTTGTGTTTATTTCATACCTGCACCTTTGAGTCCTTTTCAGAAGATTGCCCTACTTTTGTTGAACAAGACTGACACTTGTTTAACAAAAGCAGAGCAATGCAGCTGCTGGGATTTTATCTACCTGCCTCCTAAAGTGTTGCAACCTGCGAGCGAAGTTTTTCTATTGGAGTAGTGATCTTTTGATGGTTACTTCGCGAAGTCTCATCTAATGTACGATTTACACCGGCCGGCGCGCGTCGGGCCGTATTGGAGCGCATTTTACAACATTTTTATTAACACCACAGATGCTTATTTCATGATCTATTAATGCTATGATGTCCCACTGTAGGGCAAAGGCCTCCCTACTCTCTTTCCACTTCTTTCTGCTCAAAGTTGCTGAGGACCAGTTCTTGTTGAAGGAGTCCAGCTCATCCCGCCATCTCCGTCTGGGCCTGCCACGATGTCGCTTGCCATTAAATAAATAGTTAGTGCTTCATCGATATAATTTCGAACTCACTACTATTTTGTAGGTACTAAAGGATGAATTCATAGCTTGGCGCCGAGGGCACGCGTTAGCTTTTTTAACGTGGCGGTCAAAAGGTTAAAAGGGACGCTAAGAATTGTAAGTATACTTACTAATAATGCTAAGTATACTTGAAATTTTGAATAAATATAAAACGTTAATGCTTTTATCATGTGAAAGAATTGAAAAGATATAGTTTCCTTGCAACAGGAGCCTAAATGGGGGGTTTAAATTGAAGCGTTTATGAATTAAATGTCATATTTGCATGGAAGAACAACACAGAACACAGCAGGAAACCTCCCTCCCTCCTCCCTTACATGGACGGCTGCATTCGGCTGCCGTAGCGTTTGTCGGCACACGTACGCACCCGTTCCAACAGATTTCATATGTTGATTGCCGCAGCGTGCGCACACATACGTTACGACGAACTCCGGCGCCGCCCCGGCTAGGCTGTCTGGTGAGTCTTACTTACGATCTCATCATTCGTCATTCGGTATGCTGTCAGAATCAGTAAGCGAGGACCAAGTTTGCGTGGCGTAGACAGGTTTCCTATTCAATGGCATTTATTGCCAAACGAACAACATTAAGTTTTATTGTCTTTGACATACTTATCTCGAATTTAACCTTTGAAGGCGTACGGGGGACCGAAGCCAACTCTCAAAGGCCCGTTAGACGCTTCAATGAAATGAGGCACCAACTGACGATTATGCCCGTACGCACTATGCAAATGCACTAGGACTATTGCAGGATATAGAAACACAGGGTATTGAACTATGGATTTGGGTAGCTAAAGGGGACTGGGCACTGACCTCTATTAAACAAGTACGCGTATAATAGATACAGGTCAGTGGGACTGGGTATCTAAAACTATGGAAGGACTGGCCTCTGCCTGACCAATGTTTTATACATACAATACAGGGATAAAATGGCAGGGGGTGACTTACACACTCATGTTAATTTTATTATTATTACGTTAGAATAAAAAATAAATACTTCCTGCTCTTCATGCTTTAGTTTTTATTTTTGATTTAGTCGATTTTGTCTTCAAATCGATTGACTAACCTTGCATGACATCCCTAAAAAAGTTGACAGGCAACTGGCAAGCAAATGCTTTCGTCCGCCATAGTCGTTTGCGAAATTTGTTATCAAACAGCAGGCGAACAAAACCAGTGTTTATAGTTTTCTAGTGAATAATGGCTATCGTGGAGGATGAAGTAAGAAATGAATCGGAAGAGGAAAACGAAATAGAAGTGGTAGTGGAAGAGGAGGAGGCTGATATACCGGAAGATACCGACGACTCTGATGTATGCACGCCCGTACGATCCAACATTTGGCACATATCTTACTTATTTTTCTAGAAAATACTTGTTATTTGTTCAGAATTCACTGTTTATTGATGCGCGGACGAGTTCATTCTAATAAGACAGTCGATTGATATCATTTCACGAGTGATTTACGTACAACATTTTAAGATCCTTTGTAACATTTGCAGTTTGCCCAAACAACGCGTTTCCTATAGATTTAGCTGACTTATTTCAACCGTAGCGATGGCGTATAGAGAAATTACTTAATGTAAATGCCTTTTACTTCTAAGATATAATAAAGTTATAAGGTTAACGAATTTATGTATAGTTATGGTATTAAAAATAATAAAAGTCTTTTGTTGTTGTTTGATACAAGATGAAATGTCTGCAAATCTAAATAGTACACATAAATACAGAGTGTAAACATAAAGACACTTACTAAACTTGAATGCAACACCTTAGTAACGAAAGAAACACATGCAAAATAATAAAGATATCATTCATGTGTGACCTTTGGTGATTTAACTATTTTTTTCAGTTTTCATTTACTTGTCAAAGTGACCGTCATAAGATCAATAATCCTAATCCTATTGTAAGTGTTGGATTAGGCAATACTACTCTGTAGGGAGTATCAGCATAATAGAATAGACATTATAAAAGTAAGATGTTGTCAATGTGTACTTTTTATTTTTATTTTAAGTTATAATTGTCAAACTTAAGTGGCAATGGAGAGGGCACATTGCTTGCAGAACAGATGGCTGATGAGTGAGGCCGAAAGGTTCTGGAATGGCAACCACGTACAGGTAGACGTAGCATCGGAAGGCCTCCCACAAGGTGGACGTTGTGAAGGCTGCAGGAATCTCATGGATGTGGGTTGCACAGAACCATTTGAAGTGGAGGTGCTTGAGGGAAACCTTAGTCCAGCAGTATAGATCTTTTGGCTGAAATGATGATGACTGATGACTGTGGGGCCACAGCATTCACTAATGCTGTGGCCCCACAGAAAAAAAATCAGCTGTAACCTACATTTATTTTCGCACAACTCGTCAAAATGTAGGGAACAACTGTTTTTTTTTTTTCGCGATTTCTGGTTTGGTCCCATAGTAAAAGTTGTTCATAATGATGAGTACAATCTCCCATTTCGATTTGTCGCATGTATTCTATTTCAACCTGTATAAATAAATAAATGTAGCATTCAAGTAAGACAGCCTCATACAACAAATGTAACATTTTGTTATCAGGATGAAGATGAAGATATGATCTTGGAGAGGAAAGTGACGGAACTGGAACGGCGTATTGCAGAAGATCCTTACAACTATGATGAACATATTGACCTTATCCAAGCTTTGTGGTAAGTCTAGCTTTGCTTAATAAAATACTGATGCTGCGCCAATGAAATCAGGGCTATCCAAAAGCATGTTGGGTTGATGATATTGTCAAGTTGCATGGAAGCACGTGGATGAGGGATGCACGGAACCAGGAAGTATGGTAGAAATAAGAAGAGGCTTATACCCAACAGTGGGTAATTTCGAGCTGAAATGATGATAATGAATGCTGAGCCCACAATTGTGTGTGTTTAAGAGCATCCCATACACATTTCATCCGTTTCACCACTAAGAAACCAGGCTCCAGGTAATAATATCCTATTGACAGTGATCCGGATGTTTTTTTTTTATCGGATGCTTGTATCCTTCCTTACATAGTACAAAACAAAGTAGCCAAAATGTCTGTACGCGCATAACTTCCGAATGACTGCACCTGCATCTTAGAATAGAAAAAAAAACGAATAAAAAATAATAAAACAGACTTTATTTATAACTAAATAGTATCCATTACAATAAATTGCATTACCATCTTCATAAAAACTTGTCATTACAGGGGCCTATCCTCACTGGAGCGGTGGCGCTCCGCCTACGACCGCCTACAGCAGTTGTCATCACTGCGGCCGGAACACTGGCTGCTTCGTTTGCAAACTGAAGTGTCCCTGGCGCATACGGAAATATCACGCGAACGTGTGGCGAACCTGTTTCAGCAAGCTGCACTGGACTGTTACTGTAAGTAGTAATCAGGAAGTACCAGTCGGATTAGATTTTTTTTTTGGCTTTTATAGGCCAATTCTTGAAAAAGGCATTAAGTACGTTAGGTCACACTAGGACCCTTAAGGGTCAAAAGAAACAAAGTCAGAAAGAACGCTAAGCGAAAACGTAGGAATAGCGCGGGCAGGCGATGCGATGCGACGGGGTGGGTTCGGGTAACAAGAAATTTCACGCGGACGAAATAGCGGACAGATCCTAGTCTCATACATAAATTGAATGAATTGTAATGATAAATTATTCTGTCTAATTATTCTATGGGCCGGCCATATTAGCCGTAGGAGTGATGATCGTTGGGGTAGACGTGTTCTTGAGTGGAGACCGCGAATCGGCATCGGCAGGTAGGACGTCCGCGTGTAATAGGAGAGGTCTATGTCCAGCAGTGGACTGCTGTAGGCTGATGATGATGGCATACACATGAAAAAAATATTTATCACACAGACATCCCAATCCTAAGCGAGTGGTGTTCATTCTCACTGACGTTGGGTGAGACTGACAAGGCGCGCGCCCAGCTCGACGAGGTGCTACGACGCGCCGGCGCAGACCCCTTTAACGGCAAGATCTTCTGGGACGCTAAGTACGAGTTGGAGAAGGCACATCTAGAGACTATCAGGTTTGTTCAATAATATAGAATACTCTTGTACACCATACAAGTTAAGTTAACAATCTTCTTGTTTTCGTGTTGATGGTACTCGAACGATATTTTAATATTGTTTGAGCCCAGTAGATGATATACATTGATTTCGGCATCAGTAGAGAAAACCCTTCAATAAGGGCGGGTTTGGATAGCTGGTGGTGGGTGCCCTTGGAGGGGTTGTTATTGTTATTTGGCCCTGATAACCCTTATCAGTATTACACAATGGTATGTACCATGGTGGTGAAAGGATTAGTCCGCCAGACTCTGTTACCGAGTGCTATCTGACCTGGGTGGGCCGGGCGTATTGAATCGCAGTCCGATTTATGTTAACGCCGCTCGGAGAGGCTCCTTCAATAAAAATGTAGACTAGACGACGATATGTGTGTTTTATGTCTTATTTGTGTAGAATACCTAAACAATTTTTAGTCCACTCAACGAATAACCCAAAATGAGGTGTAGAGTGCGGAGCTGGGCCCTAAGCGATTTCTTCAGAAAGTTGTTCAGAGTTCAGGGTGCTTAGGGAGTAAACATATTAAAAGTCCCCGCGTCTAGGTGAGCCGTAGTAGGGGGGGGGGGGGGGAATAAAAGTTCCCACTTTTGAGTTTTTCGCTAATATCTTTAAAACGGTGCGTCGTAGAGAAAAAATATCTTCTACGTAATGAAAGCTAATAACATTTTCTACATCTTTTATCTTACACAATTTTTTGGAATTCCTATCCATTTTCGAACTGCAAGTTCCGGAAAAGTGAATTTTTTTGAAAAAACTATTTTTCTCAAACACTAGCTGTTGCCTGCTACTTCGTTCGCGTTATTTCGGGATAAAAAAATAGCCTTTATGTTAATCCAGGTCCTAATCTATCTACCTACCAAATATCCAAATCCGTTCAGCCGTTGAGATATCGAAACTTTTATCTATGTACTAACAGCACCTCGCGGTTTCACCCGCTTAAGTTTCCCGTGTGAATATCGGGATAAAACTATCCTATATCCTTTCCCAGGACTCAAACTGTCTCTAGGTATACCAAATGACACCATCGGAGCTATTCAGAGCGTGATGCTCGAAAACTGATTAGAATTTAGAAAAAGTGTATAGGACATAAGTTGTAGAAAATTTTATTATTTATCTTTCAGCTCCCTCCCACCAACTGAGAACGCAACTAAACAGCATTATTCTATACACTTTTTCTAAATTCTAATCAGTTTTCGAGCATCACAGTCTGAACAGCTCCGCTGCTGTCTGTCTGTCTGACTTCTTCATTCCGTCAATGGGAGTGTATATTGAAATAATATATTTGTTCATCAGGAAGGAAGACACCGAAGAGTACAAAGCACAGAAAGAACGTGTTCTTTGGTGCCTCGAGGAGACAGTCTCGCGGCCTCTACTGAGAGGAGAGAACGCCTTACAGCAGATGGAGCAACTTGCACTCACAATGCATGATCAAGAGTATGTCGATAAGGTAAACAACCTCTTTACAACTAGCTTTGGCTCTGCGTAACTTACCGATTCCTTGATAGTTCAAAAGCACCTGTGAATGGTTAACGTAACTGAACTTACAATAGTTAAATACTCTTAAAATGTTCTAATATAGATGGACTGTATGACTGTCTGAAATAATAGTACATTGTTCACTGAGGGGAGAAAGTGAGCGATTACTAACGAGGGTATAGTTTGTGGCTTTAATACACACGCGTTGAGAATCGGACTTTCTTTCGAGTGATACATAGTTTATAGTCTATACCTACAAGGAAAATAAAAGACATTTTATATAAATGCAGTTCATATTAAAATTGTTACAGATATTAAAACTCAATGTAATACTTTTGTCAGGGAGATTAATATTGGTTTGAATGATCAGCAAAAGAATATGGCCAGTATCATTTTGCACTTGGCATTACGCTGTATTTAATTAGGTTAGCTACTAAATTGCCCTAAATAAAAAAAACAGCATGCTAACAATGGATTTTCATACACTTTTTCGACCCAGTACGTATTTTCTACCTCATAAAAAAAAAAGTAATAAGGTACTTGCCGAGCAGGTATAGTATGAAGATATTATTTATTGTTATTTTTTAAATATCTTTGACATATCTCGGGACCTTCGGGCCCCGAACCAGAAGACGTATGAGAGGCCGAAGAGAACTCACAGATGTCCGTCAGACACTAAATGAATTGGCATTATTATTATAGTCGTTATTTGCTCTAAACTTCTAAAGCAAGGGTTATTTCAGGACAAAAGTAATTTTTTTATACCATAGTGATATACAGTGGGACATTCGTGTTTACTCGTAATAGTAATATTTGCTGGTGACCTGACTGTAACTCATTCACGCAGTTGGTTCGTGGATGAGTGACCTGATGGTTTACATACCAAGACCTCTCCGTGCCTCGGAAAGCACGTTAAGCCGTTGGTCCCGGCTGTCATTCGTGGATCTTTGACCGTCGTTACGGGTCGTCAGAAACCAGTCTTAGCAAGGGGTATCGTATAATAGTATATATTTAACCCAGTAACTGGGTTGTGGAGGTCAGATAGGCAGTCGCTCCATGTAAAATACTGGTATTCAGCTTCATCCGGTTAGACTGGAAGCCGGCCCCAACATGTTGGGAAAAGACTAGGCAGATGATGACCTGACTGTGTAAATATCTGCATTACACTAAAGTAACTTTATTTTTGTTTTAGGTGAAAAAGCAACATGAATCAGCAGCAGACTTCTTACACAAAATAACACCGTTTGAGGACAAGTTATTGACATTAGAGTAAGTCGAGAACCTAGTGTTATTTTTGTCATTGTTTTTCTGAATGCATTTTGTTTGGCTGTCGAATTTAGTATCTATATCACATATTATAATAAAATAGTAACAAAGTCGAAATTGTAAATTGAATATTGTTGAAAAATAGTAATAACTATGAGGTGTGGGTCTGATTTCGAAAATATAGTTTTTAGATGTTTTTTTCCTTTTGTCTGGATGTAAAAAAAAAGTATGTTCCGGATTGGCGACGGCTGAACGGATTTGGATGAAAGTCACACAGGTAGTTTATAACCTGGATAACACATAGGGTACTTTTAATCCTGGTAGTATGTCCCCATGGGATATTTTTTGACATCCACGCGGGCGAAGCCGACGGCAAAACCTAGTGTTTAAATAAAAATAAATAAATTAAGCACGCTATTATTATGCATTTTGTTTATTGTAGTCGAGTACGGGACAAAAGTCATACATTAACGATGTTTTAACTGTTTGTTTCGTTTTCAGGGATCCAGTTCTGAAATTCCAAGTGTACCAGGACTACATAGATATGGTGAAGGATCTGTCTCAAGACGAAAAGTATGCTGAATGCGATGCTAATGGAATATTGAGGGTAAATCTTATGAAGAAACAAAAACGAATTAAATCACTAAAACATTAAAGTGTAGTACCTAGCATACATTTAGTTTAATTGGAAATATTATCTCGGATCAATTATCTGTGTACTGATGTCACTGGGTCCCAAATAAGTCAAGAAGAAAAAAAAAACCGACCAAGTGCGAGTTGGACTCGCACACGAAGGGGTCCGTACCACCATACAATATTTAACACTACATATACATTAACGGCAAAAAATCACGTTTGTTGTATGGGAGCCCCCCTAAATATTAATTTTATTGTTTTTAGTATTTTTTCTGTGAAAATTTCAACTGTCTAGCTATCACGATTCATGAGATACAGCCTGGTGACAGACAGACAGACGGACAGTGGAGTCTTAGTAATAGGGTTCCGTTTTTAGCTTCTGGGTACGGAACACAAAAAACGTGTTCGGTCGTGGGACCTCCGTCAGGAACTTACGCGATAAGAACAATAATAAAAATAACCCTGTTCCTGAAATTTTTATGTTTTTAAATGTTTTTATTTTCTAATATTTAAAAATGTAACTTATATCAACTTATATGTATAGGAAAATAGAGTGCATCTGCATCTAAGCCTGTATCTTGGGGACCAAAAACAATTTGATTATATTTATTCAAATTTATACTAATATTATAAAGGTAAAGTTTGCAAGTTTGGATGTAGGACGGAAGTAATCTGCGTAAGTAGTCCTCAGATTTCGAAAATTCTTTCACTGATAAAAACTGTTACAAATATATTGCTGTGTGCTATAGGATACTATGTTTTATGTTAAAATTTTACGCCAAGGAAGTCGCGAGCAGAAGCCAGTTGATTACATTTTTATTTATTCTCTCCCAGGTACTATACGACCGCGCGACCACAGACTGCATCTCCTGCGAGTCGTCGTACGAGCTGCTGCAGGCCTTCAGCCGGCACGCGCACAGCTACTCGTCGCGCGGCACGTACGCGCGCGTGCTGCACGCGTGCGCGCGGCGCTGTGCGCGACGCGCAACCTTCTGGGTGCTCAGCATGCAGCAGGCGGAGCATGAGGGGAAGAACTTTGAGGAGGTATACCTACATACATTATTAAATAATCGGTTTTTAGGGTTCCGTACCTCAAAAGGAAAATACGGAACCCTTATAGGATCACTTTGTTGTCTGTCTATCGGTCTGTCAAGACCCTTTATCTCGGGAACGCGTGGAGGTATCGAGTTGAAATTAAAACCATATACTCAGGTTTACAGTCCCTTGAAACTGCAAAAAATTGAGACATTGAGGTAGCAGCGCGGTGCGGGAGGGGTGTGGTGACGTGATGCGAGAGCTCAGTGATTCGTCAACTTGTGACAACTATTACCCCTCCCGCATCGCGCAGCTACCTCAGGCAACGTCTCAGATAAGCGGTCGGCCTATAAACGTATTTAAAATATAGTTCTGTTTCTGTGTTATTTGAAGATGACTGAGGCAAGACGATGTTTTAAATTCGTGTCTTTATGATAATACAAATTACAATTTCAGATAAAGTCAATTTTCGAGACGGCGCTATCCAAAGGCATGGAGACGTACAAACAGAACGAGGCGCTATGGATGGGCTACCTCGAGTACTCGCGACGCCGCACCGAGCTGGACAATGAGGATGACGTGGAGACACTAAGGCGCACCTTCAGACTCGCTTGGGATTCACTTGCTGAGGTATAAAACATTAGTATATTTATTTAAATGGTTCCATCCATCTTCGGCAAAACTAAAACGTGGCAATATGTGATTATGTTAATCGCTTAGTTGTAGTAGCTCATGACTGCCCCGTTGGTCTCGTGGTTGCAAGCGCAACTGCTGAGCGTGGGGTCCTGGGTTGGATTACCAGGTCGGACAAAGTGTTATTGGGTTTTCCATTAGGAATTTCTTAGTAACACCGATTTGGAATTTCTTAATCCGGAGTTTGGAATTTGGCGGTTTAATACCCCCGTGTCTCGGAAAACACGTAAAGTCCTGCGCCTGATCCCTCCCCGGTCGTGTGGGATTCGTCCCATCGGACTATTAGAGTAAAGGAACAGAGAGTGCACCTGTGTTTACGCGTGTGTGTGTGTGTGTGTGTGTGTGAGGCTATTGGTAGCTCAGGATTAACGATGCTTGTAAATCACGTCGAGCGACAATCAACCTTGTACTTATTCTTGTGTCTGTAAATAACCAGTCTGCATCATAATATACCGGCCAGGGCACAATCAACGTTGGATCAACAACACATTTGACATCAACATCAACGGAACAATACCGATTGTAATAATGTCCGTTGGATTTCAGAATGCCAATTCCCGTAATTAAAAACGTTCAAAATCTAGTGGCAATCTTATCAAAAATGTCAAAAACAATCAATGTCAAAAATTCGTCAAAAATTAGAGGTATTTTTGACAGATTTACACTGCTAATGTTTTTAAAATTACGAGAATTGCTCCTTCGGTATCCAACTTGTGTGTAAATATGAAGCTGCCAGTTAATATATTGGCGTGTGCTGCGTGAAATTAGCAAATCACTTAATTTAATGTTTTGTGTTTTGTAATGTTAATTACTTTGCATACTATTTTATAGAATCAAAGTTTTTCTAACTGAACAGACATCTGTGCTGCTGGGGTGTTTGTAGCGCCACTTCTTCCCAGCTAAAGTACTAGGAAGTGGTGAAGGGCGGCCGTTTTGGGGGACTGTCTTATTTAATTTTGACGTTTGAATATTGCTGATTCTCAGCCTAGTTTGAATAAATGACTTCTGGTTTTATAACTTTCTTATCTCGTTCTTATAGGCATGGGGAGAAGAGGCGAATGATTGTGAAGTACCGCTGTACTGGGCTCGGCTTGAGTACAAGGTCTTGAACGAGCCCAAGCAAGGCAAAATGATCTTCGAGGAAATATTTAGTAAGTTATTGCTGATTTTTTATATGAAAACAGTCAAGAAATAGTTTAAAAAACCAAGTTTTTTTCATTGACATGATTTAAAAAAAAAAATTAACCATAAGTATTTTTGTCCAAATTATAAGCAAAAAAAAAAAATTACTACTGATTGTTCGTGGCAGTTAGGCCCCAAAACCGGCGAGTAAAATTTTGAATGTTTAGTAAGGGATTTTATACCGAGTCTCGTGTAACCTCACTCCAACATTTCATGTGTTGGCGTTTAGTATATTACAGTTAAGCCATACAACTTTTAACTGTTCCACAGAATACGGCGACAATAAAACAATGTCAAAATACTGGGAAGCTCTCATAATGTTAGAAAGCAACCGTTCACCGCCACCGTCAGAGAACAAACTGCGAGATCTGATGCGTCGTGCCCTCCGCGCTGTGAAGGACTACCCGCCGTCCGTCGCGCGGCTGTGGACCGACTACGAGCGCGACCACGGACACCTGAGCACGCTGCGAGAGTGCCTGGACGCGTGTGAGGTATAGATATAATATACGAAGACGATGCACCTAATGAAATTACTAGACTGTCCAAGAAGAAAGGCGGCAATTTAAAAAATCAAGAGCCCTGAGAAACCCTGGTTATACAGGATGGTTCGAGTACTGACGTCAATATTTTTTTTTAGATTCCTCACACTGGGGGGTATCCAAAAATACCCCATGTATGTTCCGCGATTTTTTGTAGCTTTCAAGTTATAATTTTTTTAAAGATTTTTTTGTATTCTGCCAGGGAGGTTTAAAAAGTTCGTATCTTTTTATGTAGTAGGTATTTTGCATTCTTTTTTTTTATGACATGATTGCCTTGAATGTTGTTTTAATAAAAATATAACTCAGCTTCCTGAAATTACTTACAAGTTACCCAAAAAAGGCTTTAAATTTAGAACTTTAGTTTTCTGTAGGAGTCACTCAAACATTCAACTTCAATTTAAAAATACAAAAAGGAGTTTTCGTATCTTCGGACTAGATTTAAAAACTTTGCAGTTTGCATTGCACGCATTAGCCAATGCCCGTGTGGCATCGCTCTTAGGGGACGAATTTTCAAAAATCCTTGAGTGCTCACTTTCGTTGAAAAACGAACATGTGCAATACGCTCCAAAAAACAGCGGTTTAGGCTGTGCGTTGTGTCAGTGAATGAATGAATCATAGAGGAAAAAAATCCAGAATTTAAGATTTTTTATGTTTAATTCCCAGGCAAAAACGAAAGAATGGCGCGACAGCTACCAAGCGATGAAAGACAAAATGATCGGCAATAAGAAACAAAAAGGCAAGCAAGACAACAAAAAGTCCAAATTTGAGAAGAAAAAGACTAAAGAGGATGCCAAAGACAAGAGCAAAGGGAAGAGGAAGTCAGACGGAAGTGACGAGGGTACTAAGGGGAAGCGGAAGAAGGATGTTGAGATGGAAGTTGATCAGAAAGAAGAGGATAATGCGGGAGGAGTCAAGAGGTCTCATGATGATGAAGAGGATGAAGGTATATTGTTTTTTTTTTTTTTAAGGTTTTTAGAAAGTGTACCATTGTCATTCTTTTGCCTTTATCCCAATTTATTTGGAACGATTCGTTTAACGTTTCGTTTTATTTTTTTGAGAATTCGAAGGTAATGTTGCTCCTTTGTTCAGGAGTGGAACAGCACAGCCTAAATAATAAAAAAAACTTACGGATTAGAGCTAATAACATGTTTTTATGATATATGTATGTTGGTATTAGTGGGAGAAAGGAAAGAATACTTTGCTGGTTTTTTTTTCACACACTGGACAGTGCACATTTGCGGTTAGAAGAACAATCAGAAGAATATATCAATAATAACATTAAATATTTCGCACCTTTCCGCTGATGTTAAACTTATTATTTGTCACTTTCGTTAAGACTCATCAAAAAAACTTAAGTAATTATTTCCATCGTTTTGGTAATACCGTCGACGGTAAACAAGGGTTTATAAAAATCATGTCATTCTATGTTTAGTTGGAGAGAGCAAGCGCCAGCGCACCGACAGTACGAGCCCACATCGACTCGGCACGAGAGACGCCTGCACGCTCTTCATTAGCAACCTAGAATTCAAGTGAGCATGGTCCTAATCAAATATACATACTTACTAAGTTATTTTCGTTATTTTTTACACTATAAAAATCTTTTGAAAACATTAAACTTAGGGTAAACACACGACTTTATAGGACAGATTTACTGACTTTTCATAGGCATATAAATAATACTTTGTATCTAAACGCGTTTAAAACTAGTACCCTAAAGTTACTTGTAACTTTGTGTGTATCTTACGTATTTGCGAACGATATACACAGTATCGCACTTAAACAATATATACTTATTCTACTTCAGAGCGTTTCCTATCTTTCAGAAACTACAATATGACACTTATCATAACATCACGCCTGTTTATGATAGTATATTATATTTATTTTCATGATTTTTCTAGAGTGGACGAACAGAATCTTCGCGACAAGATGTCACAATACGGTGATATCATCTCGCTGCGGGTGCGGAAGGGGATCAAAGCTTTCGGAGGATCCATTTGCTATTGCCAGTACAAAACTCCTGTAAGTATCCAGTCTTGCGCGAGTTTGTAATAGGCTCGCGTTTGACTACTTGCTCACCAGGTGGTAAGCGATAATACGTGTAGAGACGGTGCACACTAGCATAGAAATAAACAAGTTACTTGTGACTTGGCTCGCTGGTTTTAGCAATTAGACTACACATACTCTGGCAAGGAATTCTACTTTAGTAGCGTCACCCGTGATTCGTGATGGCTCTCTTATTGTAGTCCCTGTTTTTTTTATTTAACAATCCCTAATATTTTAAGTGCAAAGAAGACGTTATGTTATCTAACTTAATCGTTAATCTATGCTTCAAAAATATAAACAATACAGTGGCGCCGATTCCCTTGTTCACAAACTAAACTAAATTTAAGTTCAGTGCATCTTTTTCTTTCTATTTAATTAAGAAAAGGACAGAAGATAAATATTAGTTTAGTCCTGTCAAATTAGTCAGCGCCTGACGTAAATTGACGTATTTTTAGTAGCTAATTTTTTAATCACGTCTAAATTGTCTATGGAGTATCTTAATTTGACAGGACTAAACTAATATTTATCTTCTGTCCTTTTCTTAATGAAATAGAAAGAAAAGGATGCACTGAACTTAAATTTAGTTTAGTTTGTGAACAAGGGAATCGGCGCCAGTATCACATTATTTCTATAGGCCGACTGCTTAACTGAGACGTTGCCTGAGGTAGCTGCGCGATGCGGGAGGGGTGATAGTTGTCACAAGTTGACGAATCATTGAGCTCTCGCATCACGTCACCACACCCCTCCCGCACCGCGCTGCTGCCTCAGACAACGTCTCAGTTAAGCGGTCGGCCTATAGGCTGCTTAAAAGTTTACTCACTTTTAAATTTATTATTATAGGAAGCAGTAGACGAAGCCATCAAACACGACAGGATGCCTTTAGACGGCCGTCCAATGTTCCTCTCACGATATTCCGCAAAGAAGTCAAAGCCTACGTTCAAATACTCGACGGAAGCGGAGAAGAACAAGCTGTTCGTGAAGAACTTGCCTTTCACGTACTGCACCAAGGACGCGCTGGCCGAGGTCTTCGATAAGTACGGAAAGTTGAAGGATGTACGGGTTGTCACTCATAAGTAAGTGCTGATAATTATACGAATTGAATTAACTGGCGAAACTTCATATACAGGTCAGATCAGTTCCAGTAGCTAGTGTGGCTAAGTAATAAGAGCCGCACGGGTTGATTGTTCAGGTTAAGCCACTCTTGCCGCGGTTTGTCCGTGCCTCGGAAAGCACGTTAAGCTGTTGGTCCCGGCTGTCATTCGTGGATCTTGGACAGTTGTTACGGGTCGGTGATTAAAAACGCATTAAATAACACACAAATTCACTTTTTTCATCCTGCCACAACACGAGAACATGCGTTTTTCACATCTGTCAGTTTCATACGATCGAATACGTGTTTTGCGAATTTGTTTTTTTCCTGGCTTCAAAAAAGGAGGTTCTGTATTCGACCCGTATGTATATGTATGTATGTTTGTATGGCCGCGGTGTCAAAAAACGAAAATGCGCAACCAACGACCCTGACTTTCGAAATAAAAGTTATTTATCACTCTGTAGTGTTTTTTTTATGAAGTCGCTTGTTTTTTCTGTATAAAAGTTTTTATTAGCTACTAGAATTGTTGCACAGACAGGTGTCAGGAACGCGTACTCTCGACGGCCGGACTGTATGTACTGTACTACTGTACATTCATCAATAAAATAACGAAAATCTGCGACGATTATAAATTCATACAGAACTTCAAACTAGTGACATCCTTTTGTCTCATCAAAATTTATTTTTGGCGTTGAAATAAACATATTACCGCATCACTATGAACAATTTCGAGCGGCCATTGTTGTTAACATCTTTGGAAAATTTGAAAACCTGCACGTGATGGGTGCGTGGTTGGTTGACCTAGTAATTTGAAAGTCTCGAGAGGGTATGGGCAGTAATCTACCTCGCGGGCCCAATGCGGGTTGGTAGATGTCCCATTCTTAGAATTTTTAATTCTAGGACATGTAGCCTCACGATGTTTTCCTTCTCTGTTTTGAGAGCATTGGTGATGAAATTATTTACACCAAATAGTGCCTGGGTTCGAACCCACGGCCTACAAGTCGGGGCTGTTTTACTGGGCTACCACTGCTCTGCTTGAAATATAATATTTATGTGTTTAGTAAATCTGTTTTTTTATCTTATCGTGTTTAGATATGGACAGGTAATTTAATGTCAGGGTCAAATTAAATTACTTTGAAGTTAAGATGATGTCAACATCATCAGCTGAATGAGACGCAAAAGCAAGCGCAAGTCTGACCCCTTGCTCGATAGATGGCGTTGTACCATTCGGGCCTATTTCTGAATCGCGCTATGGTTTCGTTCACACAGATAGTATAAGTAGGAAAAAAATTCGAGTGACTTTGTGCCTCAATCTATTGAGTAAGGAAATTATTGGGCCTTGGTAACTCTTGGCAATGTCCTAGAAGGGCGAATTTATTTTTGGATGGTATAGGTCGTCCCGCGGACTGCTCGCCTACTTTGTGAGCGGTCTCGGTGAAGCGATCTATCCTATATTTCCCGAAATTCCTACTGTAGTCTGTGCTAAAAGGTTCTTTTGGTGCGTGAATGATACTTACTGATGTTTGATTGTTTTGGAAAAACAAGATGGCGGTGTTAGTTCCGATTTCGGCCAAAATCCTTGTGCCCTTGTACATATTTTATTTTAATTTACTTAGTGTAAGTAAATTGTTGTTATTGTCTAAGTTTTAGACAATGACAATGTAGTTCTTGTTTTATCATGATTCAGAAGATGCCTTGTCTTATGTGGGTATAGTATTTACTATAGTATAGTTTCGTCTATGTACTGTGATTATTTATAAATCAAAATTGATTGATTCTCATCAGCACTTTTCGAACGGTCGGACGATCGGATGTAGTGCGAAACACTTTGCCCTGCCTGAAGATCTTACCCTGACCCAACTTATGATATTTTTTGGCAGAGCTGAGAGTGATGGCGGCCACGACTTAAGAAAGTCGTTGGTTCGAACCCAGACGGGCGTTTTACTTTGTGTAAATTATTTCTTTATTCTGTTCTCAAAACGGTGAAGGAAAACATCATGAGGAAACCAGCATCTCCTAGAACCAAAAATTCGAAGACATGTGACATCTACCAACCCGCACTGGGCCCGCGTGGTGGTGTGTCCCAGCAGTGGGAATATTACAAGTTAATTATAATATTTTTTGAACCTGTCCAAAGGTATAGCAGTAAAACAAATCAAAATAGCGCAAATTTCAAAATCGGACTGCTTCATTAGTCTAACAATAACCTAAATTCCCTTCACAGAGACGGAAAACCAAAAGGCCTAGCCTACATAGAATACGAAGATGAATCCTCCGCTGCAGAAGCTGTGTCCAAGGTGCACGGCATGATGTTAGCGGACAGGAAGCTGGACGTCGCCCTCAGCGCGCCGCCGCCGCGACAGGCTACCTCGGCCGACATGCCGGTGTTAGGACTGGCCAAGAGGGACACGGGGGGTGGCATGTAAGTGTTCATGATCTCCGATAATTTACATTCAATCGTTACTTAATCAGTCATCTGCTTTAATGAAATGTATTTCTAAGTTGATTATTGAGTGACCACTAAATTTGTAACAAAAAGGTCCTAATTAGTTTTTAGTTGCAATGGAATTTGAACTTTGTTTAGTATGATATTCAGTTTCTTATTCCATAACTTGAGAATTATTTCATATTCCTGGCCATAATATAAAAATTAAGTAATTTTACCAACAAATTCTCGAACGCCACGTATGTTTTGAAATCATGCCTTAAACGCGTTGGTGTGCTCTGTATCTCAGGCCCCAAAATGATACAAACCTTTGTCAACTAGTTAATGGCATTTCTTTATTTTTCGATTATAGCCAACATTGGCGTTCGGAGGTTAACTTATGGACTGACAAAATCAAGTCAAGTGATTTGATTGGCTGTTTTTATTTCAGACAGCCAATCACGGTAGTCTGTTGTATGTCGGTTGTATGATGTTATGTGTGTGTTTCTTTTTATATAAGTCCCCCAAAAGCCATGATAGTATGTTAATTGAGGGGCTTGTGGCTAAGTAATAACAGCCGCACGGGTCGGTCGATCAGGTTAAGCTACGCTTGCCGCGATTGGTCCAAGGATGGGTGACCATCTTTATATACTAAGAACCCTCCGTGCTTCGGAAAACCACGTTAAACCGTTGTGGGTCGTCAGAAGCCAGAAAGTCTGATAACCAGCCTTACGGGGTATCGTATTACCCAGTAACTGAGTTGTGGAGGTCAGATAGGTAGTCACTCCATGTAAAATACTGGTATTCAGCTGCATCCGGTTAGACTGGAAGCCGACCCCAACATAGTTGGGAAAAGGCTAGGCATATGATGAATCACAGTAGCCTGTTAGCAAAATTTTGTCTTGATTAGCCTTTCAGACTCGAAAGTGAAATTGCAATCATTTTATAGTATCATATTAGCCATTAATATCTCCTAGGTACTTCTCTTTCCACCTCTCTCTGTCCAGACTTGCCAAGGACCAATCTTTATTAAAGGAGTCCAGCTCATCCCGCCATCTCAGTCTGGGCATGCCGCGATGTCGACTGCCTTTAAACGGGAATCACCCAATAAATAATAATAAGAAATCTATTGTATTTCTAGGCGACGAACGCAACTCAGCAGTTTCATCCCGAGTGTCCTTCAAAAGGCGTCGACCAGCGCAGCGCGACCAACCACAAGCGAGACCAACGGCTCCTCAGCCAATGGCGAGCAGCCCAACGGTAACCATAGCAGCGGCGACGACAAGCGACCACTCAGCAACAGCGACTTCAGGAGCCTCTTGCTCAAGAAACAATAGATTGTCAAGTCAAGTTAGTCCTTGTAAATAGAGTCGAAAGTCGATCGAGTTAGGTAACAGTGGAACTTCACTCATTAGTGTCGATACTTTTTCTTTTAGAGATGTACAGAGTTTTCTTGTAAACTATGGGCATTTTCTATCAGTATATTGGAAAAAGACACCAGAATGGCTTCAAAAATCATTCTACCTCAAATACATAACTGATGAAATGACCATTGACTTTTAAAAAACATACTCGATTTATCGAATAAGTCAGTACATCTCTAAAAGCTGTCATGTATGACTCTGTCTTTAGGATAGCCTTACTAGTTGGAAATCCGTGCAATTTATGAACACGTACGTATTATTTCCCTTCGAAGAATTTTTGCCAGAAGGATGAATTTACTACCTAGTGCTAGACTATGGTAATAGCTTATCCAGATCAAAAATAATCCTCTTTGCATGGTGGCCTCAGTAGTCTTTAAGGCGACGAACGCTAGTACCTAGGTACCCTTACATATTTCACGGCAACGAGTCTTATTTATAAAGTTTCGAGGATCTTTTGGCGCTCAAACGACGTTGACAGAGTGCTGTTGGTAGTGTTTTTGTGAAATGTATTGAAATAACAAGATGGCGCTTGGTTAGTTCCGATTTTGGCCACGCGCCAAAAGATTATTGTACAGCTACAGTCTGTTCACAAATTATTTTGCCTCCGAGTTTGCATCACTGAAAAAATAGCAGTGATCCTTATTGCCGTTGTAATAAGGTTGCTTTTGGATTGCTGGCATTGATAAGTTTGTAAAATTCACAGAGATCTTTATTGTCGTTACAATAAGGTTGCTATTGGTTTGCTGCTGTCAGAGGTAAAATAATTGTGAAAGGACTGTATACTTATATTATTAAAACACTGTATAAAACCCGGGTATACTAGAATGGGGACTTTGAGACCGAAAATGGTACTATTTGTGAGACAATATTACAATAAATAATAAATATAATCACCAAGCTTCTTCATTATTTTGTTAAGAGTATTTTATTGTACAAATTAAAATTACAGTTTTTGTTTTTAAATTGTTATTTCGATCTGTGTCTGTTTTTGAGTATATATTGGGAATTGACGTATCTTTGCAGCATTTGAAGTGGCAGAAAATACGTACGGTATTTAATCTTGTCATTGCTAATGTTATGTTTGATCATTAAATACCTGTCATATAGGCAGGATTTTATATAAAAAACTGATTGATTCCTGATCTGGGCCCTAATTCACTATGATCACCACGATTCCCGACTTTGAAACCATGTCAATTCCTTAGTTCATCACGATTCACGACATCTGCCATTAACGTATTATCTCTATGACACAATGGCATGGATTGAACTTTCAAACAAAATACAATGTTGTCCGTACGGTTGAAGTTTCGATTCCTTGCCGCTAACAAGACACGATAATGACGTGGTTTATACGTGGTAAGATTTCGCGGGGAATAATACAGAATTGGGGACCTGATTAATGATTTGACGGGTATTACCTTACGATTGAGAAGTAGTTTGTTAATATGTCGATGTGTGGAAGCAGGGTAAAAAATAATTCGAATTTATTAATTTTGCAAAGGCACGTCAATTTTGTACAACCTCCCAACAATAATTAAATACAGATTTTATACCTCTTAGTAATATCCCACATCGGAGTGTTTAATTTCGTGTAACACGCATTCATTCCATAGATGTATAATGCGAACTTTAGTGATGATATATATTATATGTGATTCAATTATAGTCACAGTTTCATAATAATTTAGCATTAGTCTCACGTATAATATGTAAATGATGATTTATCAACAATGTTTGTAGCGATATTTACTCAGGCACCCTGACACCGTAACATCTAATGATTTTTTGTTTTTATTAAACTGATTTGTTTTGTATTCGGAGTTTTACGTTGCACTGTGATTGCGGACGAAGAATGATTCAGAATAAATGAGTTTTGTTGTATTCAGTTGTTTTACTGATATATATATATATTTCTTTTATTATTCTTTATGCACAAGTAAACAAAATACTGTGCATGTTGCACCTGCCAAGTTTTGTCAAAAAAATAATCTGCCGTTTCATAAATTTGCGTCTGGCAGGTATTGAACTTTTGTATTAAACAGCTGATTTTTTTCGTGATTTTAGAGTTGGTCCCATAGTCAAAGTTGTTCATATTCATGGGTAGAACAGTATGTAAAAATTTCTAGATGGTAAAAATAATCCAGTATAATGAAAATAAACTATCAGGAAAAATAAAGATCGGTAGAGGAGAAAGCGAATGAAATTATATGCCCCCAAGGAGTTTTCACGACGTTAATGTGAAAATATAGTCAAATTTATGAGGACCCAGTACTGGTATTTATGTAAGGCACTACTTTCCGTATATACAAAGTACTCTTTGGGCACTACCCAACAACCTAATTGCGTAACACTATCAATCATAATCTGAATCATTTTGAAGGATATTTCTAATACATTGCTTTATGTTCGAAAAATGTGTCTGCTCAACATACGCAATTACCCCGCAGGTCTACAAAAACGGTTCTTAGACACGTGATCACAAGGCATTTCATTGATTAACTTATGATGCAAAGAAACAAAGATTTTATAATAAAAACATTTATTATAAAAATACAATTTACTCTTTACAATCTCAATAGAGAAATATAATATAATTTCTTCTTATATACATCGAGAAACGTCTACAGTAAATAACTCTAAAAGCATTGCGTTACTGGAAATTATACTCTAAACAATACACTCGAAAATAAAGTTGTACTTTTTCGTCTAACATAAAATGAGGCTGAGATATGTATACCATAGCGCTTTAGATCCTGAGCTCTTAAGGCAAAGGTCAATGTCACATATTCCCAGTTTTCCAATGAGGATATTATACCTACCTTTTGAACGCCACGGTATAAACGCATTGACGTGGCCCGTATGCACTACGACATAATAAGCATTTTCAAATATAACTTTTTTCTCATGGTACATTCGAGGTCAACTTATTCTGGAAATCCTATAGCTTCCTAATACATCGTCGTTTATGCGTCAAGCCAAAATTTTTACGTATTTTTTTTTTTAGATTACCATGTTGAATACCGTAATTACAGAAACAATTATGTCTCGCGTGGAGCCACATTCCTTAAGACAGGTTAAAACAGAAAATAAATATATTTTGGCATTTTTATTTCGTTAAGTTATTTTTTGACGGCTAGTGACATTTTCATTTGACATTTATTAGCCGTCTGTGGCGTTCAAAAACACGCTTGTCAAATGTCGAGCCCATGACATAACATTTAACACGTCTTGCGCTTGCGACTACAAAGCCAATAAGGCGATAAACTTCATAATATGTATCACACATTACTCGTTCGTTACCCAAATATTTTGAATGTTCGAAGATCTATCACTACAACTTCTACTTCAAATAAAAGTTAAGAAGCGTCGAGTTTGTGAGCTTTGCTCCTATTTGTAAAATTTGTGCTAAATACATAGAACAAGAATGGCACTGTCATTTTTAAAAAATGGCAATATTTTTTATTTATATTTTATATTAAAAGAAGGATAACAGATAACAAAACACGCTACGCTAAATATGTATTGTTTTCAGCGTTCGTTTATTGCACTTTTTTTGTTAATACCTTGGGCAAACATGACAAAACATAACAGAGTGGATCTAGCGGGTTGGCACTTTGATATGAGCCCACTTGAAGTAGCTCCAGGTCAATATGACCTGAGGAGGTAGCCACCTGGGCTGAAGGCTTGTCTTTTAAAGACTACCCTGTTTCAACCGTTGAGCTTATACTTGAGTATCTTAATGTAAAGGAACGTCGTACTAGTGCTAAAATAAAAGCGATTGTCAGTAAATATGTGTGCCGTCCTGCCACCGCTTCTTTGAGCGCTCGAATGCTTCTTTGATGCAGGCTCTGTGGAAAAAGAATTTAAATTTAGAATGGTCTTACTATACTGTCTTTTTTGTAGTTAAAGAACATCTCTAGTGTATGGTCAGGCAAGAAAGTGGTCAAAAGTGGGCCTAGCACGAATTTAAAATACTTGGTTTACACATAATATTTACTTAGATTTAGATGCAAAAAAAAAAAAAAAAAAAAAAAAAAAAACTATTAGGATAGCTTATATTTTCGATTCAAAATTCATTTGAACGTCAAACGAAACGTCTTCGTAGGGCCTCTGTTTTGATATCCAAGCGAATTAAAATATCGCTAAGATTGACGGCATGGAGGTAATCAGTTCCGTCACGTCAGTTTTAACGAAAAACGCACGACGTTACCGTCACTACAAAATATTATTAATATAGCATCAGTAATACCTAGTTTTTTTATAACTTGGGCGGTATTGGGAAATCGGATTCTACAATGTGTAACAGAATTAACGCAAGTCCTGAAAGTACTTTGTTCATAATTGACTACTGAATCGATTTCAGTAATTTTTGATATAGGTATTTTTTTCAAAAATTATGTATTTTGCCATACTGACTGCCGATTGAGCCAAAGAAATTAAATCTTATTTCAAGGCAATAAGACTTAATTTTAAATGCATAAAGTAATGCTGGGATCAACATGATGATTTTTTTTATAATAATAGATAGCTTTAAACAAAAAAAAATTGGTCATTCTCAGTACTCTAATTGGGATGTATGAGGTCTTGCATTAATTATGTTACATATTGTTTATGAGAGATGAATAATGTTTCCATAGTTGGGACTCAAGCCTTTTCTCTGAGTAAGTCGTCTATCAATCTAGTTTCAGAAGTGTGTCTTTAATTTTACTTTGTAAAATTTCAATCAATTTTAATAAATTTTATGGAAAACTCACACTTGACCAAAAAATTAAGTAAGTATACCAAAATGTTTTTTATTAAAAAAGAGCTAATGGTTACTAAGACAGTTTCCTCGTATCTCCTATGAATTCGATTTGCCCATACCGTCCCAGTAAAAAAAAGTGCAAATAACCTAATGTTTTAACGTACAAACGAGTTTTGACCTTAGATTGATATACTATCTACACAGAGAAAAGGCTCGTGTCCCAGCAGTGGAAAAATTATGCCTGGTCATGTGGTAAACGCTCACCTAAACAATGACTGGTGCAGTATATAGGCGGACACGTGTCCCGCGTCCACGTAGCGCACCTCCGCGCCAGGCCAGATCTCCTCCAGCGTGCCCACGTCGTCGCGCGGAACGTACGCGTCGTGCTTCGCACACACCGCTGTCGAATACAAGACACGTTACTTATTTTTTCGTAATAACTAAAGGGCTTATGCACATGACAATTAAGGTAAGGGAAGGGACAAGGGGGGCGGTTTGCGGGTAGGTCGGGATTGTAGCGACACAAACGGCTAAAATGAGATTCTTCCATCAGAAATTTCAAAATAGCACTCTGGAGTCTGGGTTCTGTCTCAGTACTTAACATAAATGCCCTCAATTGTATGGGACTTCCTATTCAAGCTAACCGGGTCGATGCACCCTATTTAGTGTTATTCTATCAGCTCTGCTTGTCACTGCTAAAAATTGCTCAATCATTTTAACACTGGACAGTCCTTAAAATGGTTGCTACATAACTCATTGCATTTGGCAAACTGCTTTGATTGTGGGCTAATGTTATTGCGGAAGATAAGTTAACGCTGTCCATCCACTTCAAATAGTCGACTAAATAAATCTACTTCGCTGTTCCGTATTAGACAAGTTCTACAGTCCTACAGTCGCCGAAAATCACACTTGAAAGATTTATCACATATGCAGACGCTACGTTCATTCAATGCTAAGAATGTGAAGAAGTTGCCAAACATGTCTTAGTTATAAATATAACTTAGAACGGCATCTGAAAGTAAAACTACAACAGGGCGTTATTGAAATTGATTATACGCATCTTCTTAGGGGTGAAAGTACCTTCTTTATCACATAAATTACTGTTACTTAGAGGAAAAAAAAAGGTTTTTTAGTTTTTTCAAAGTTCGTTTCATAGAAAATGTTGTTCATATTCATGAATATTTTCTGCCCTCTGGCCCTGGAAGGATGCCAATTACTTCTAAGACATACTGTATATTTCAAGGTGCTACAATATTTTATTATCTACTAGCGGCCCGCCCCAGCTTCGCACGGGTGCAATTTTTTTTCGAACAATTTTTTTTTCTCTCCGTTAGAACCATCCTCGTACTTCGAGGAGAATTAGGGAAATCGGTCCCGACGTTCTCGAGATTTGCGCTTAGCAACACATTCAGCGATTCATTTTATATATAAGATTATACCTATTACTGTTCATACAAATAATTATATCTAGGCTAGTCTTGCTACACGTGTAATTGACTGATGCCAACATGTGCTACCATAATATTTTTTTAGAATTTTGAGAACATTTCAGCTGTGCAATTTCAAAACCTAACAACTGACATTAAAAAATAAAATTGTGTGTCTGCAAAAACACCGATTTTTTGTCAGTTGCTAGGTTTTGAAACTGCACAGCCGATTTATTTTGATATACACACATCAAAAGTGTCTAGGGATCAAGCATTTTTATGCGGATTTCTTGAGATTGAGATGTGGCTTTGTAATAAATTTATGATTTTATAAATTTATATGGATCCTTTTTGGTGCATTTCATAATTTGAATCAGGAACTGTGAATCAAATTCGAGTAAAAGATGAAAATCAGCTGTCAATATTTTCCCTATAAAAACATACAACGCATTGAAGACATTATTAGTGCTACTGTTTCCCTACTACTGATTAAAACCAACGTTATTATGGAGCGGCGACGTCATTTAAGCAGGGAAGAAATGCTCAGAGCCGTGGGAATGATAGAAGCTGGTTCCCGGCAACGTACTGTGGCTTTAGCTCTGAATACAAGTCAGAGTGTTATCAGTCGACTTTGGACACGTTACCGAAGCACTGGTACCGTGGCTGAGCGCCATGGAGGACGGTATCGCTGCACCACACGGAGACAAGACCGATACATTCAAATCTTAACTCGAAGAGCTCCAACAATAACCGCCATGATGTTAGCCGTGAGGCTTCATCACTCTTCAGGGAACTTAATTAGCGACCAAACAGTCAGAAACCGCTTGCATGAAGTGAACCTTCATTCCCGAAGACCGCTACGGGTACCACCTATAGCAATGCACAATCGTAGGATTCGATATCAATGGGCTCTTGAACACAGAAATTGGGCAGAAGAACAATGGCGTTTCGTGTGCTTTTCTGATGAGTCTCGTTTTGGTATGAGACCGGATACAAGACGTATACGACACTGGAGAACCCCTGGACGCCAACAGCGATTAAAATCCTGCCAGGAAGTCCATCCTTATAGTGGTGGAACCATCATGGTATGGGCGGGTATTTGGATCGGCGGAAGAACTGAGTTGATTTGGATCAGAGGCAACCTCAACGCTCAAATTTATGCTGAGACGATTGTATCAGACGTCATCGTTCCTCTACAAGTGCAAATCGGTCCCTTATTTCAGTTAATGCATGATAATGCACGACCGCACACCGCAAGAGTTGTAAGACAGACTCTCGCCGCAGCTAACATCAATGTCCTGCCCTGGCCTGCTCAGTCGCCAGACTTGAACCCGATTGAGCATGCATGGGATATGCTACAGAGAAGAGCTCTGCCGAATATGGAGGGTATCCAGTCGCAAGAAGACCTTTTTTTGTTGTTGCAACGAACATGGGCGGCCATTCCACAGCGTGATTTGGATGAACTCATTTTGAGTATGCCAAACCGATGTTCTTGTGTTGTTAGTGTTCGCGGTAGAAACACGGATTATTAATTGTTTAAGTTACCCAATAAAATTTTAAAGAAAACTGTTATTTCAGTCTTTTTTTCGAACTTTTGTGTTAGTGGTTCAAATGTCAAAAATCCCTTTATTAGGAAAATGGCAAATTTCTTTATTAATGCAAAGGTGACTTGGTTTATCGTTACTGTGACAAACGAAAACACTTTATTTGATGAATCCTTTAAGAAAATTTTAATTAATATCAATCAGGAGAAAAGTTATTGCAAAAATATATGTTGATCCCTAGACACTTTTGATGTGTGTATCTACATTGATTCGTCTTTCGACAGAAGGCTATTTGAGTTACGAACCAATTTTTGGTTTAGCAGAGTGATGACAAATTACATATTTAATTTCAGGAAAATACTGCGTTTGTGCACATTTCGAGCCCATACTGTTTACTTTTGTAAAGCAATGACTAAGATTTGCTTAGAAAATAAATACGCATTTAATAGCTCGCTTTTTTCTCGTAGCGGGTCCTAAAACTTCGGGCCAAAAATAAAAGTTACATTATACGGCGGTGGCATGAATTCAGCACATGATTCTTGAAGTCCAGCCCAGTAAGACATTTTTTACCGGTTATAAAAAAAATGTGCTGTTTCATAGAAAAGTGCAATACCTACGCGGTCAAAATGTTTGAAACAACTTTTTTTCATAATAACCGACGAAAAATGTCAACGTCCCCTGCGTTGAAATTTTTCTTCTGTTTTAGAATCATGTACTGAATCCATGATAACAGATCGAGCGTCGATGGTGCCACCCTGTAGAAACTGACATCTGTGAAGGAAAACTTAGTGAGGAAACCTGGATTTATAATTCTGAAATCGCCAATCCGCCTAGAGCAAGCATGTTGATGCTAGTACCTCCTCCATAGAGGAAAAAATTCAAGAAAAAAAAAAGACTAAAAAAAAATCCGGTATAAGAAAAGGCCTTTGCCCTGCCATGGGACAGTTCCAGGATGGTATTATTATAAAAACTTACCAATAATCAAAGACGTGTCAAATGGCATCGAGAAATTACTAAGATGTGTGCATTCGTCCATGATCCCTCTCATGAACTGTAGCGTTTCTCTGTCCCTCCAGTGTATTTTAGTTATATCTATCTTCTTCCCACTTTTCGCACTCGATCTCAAGAATGGCAGGTTCACCCAAAGATCTGATGTAAACTCTGAAATGTTCCATGATTTCTCTTTTCTTATGATAACTTTCTTTGGCGCTTCTACGACATTTATTAACTCTTTGTAAGCTTTCGAACTGTCTATGGTAGGTTTACGCTTATCTATCGCGACAGAGTTTTGGCTGACACTTTCTTCTATGTGGTCTTTGGCTGCTGCCTTTTCTTCGGCTTGTTTTTGTATCGTTTGTAATAAGTCTTTTAGGTCGGCTGGAAGAAAAAAAAAAAGTATTTTGAGTTGAACGGTTAAATAAATGTATTAGTTTATGAAAAGCTTTGATGAGATCAGTTTTTCAATTCTTCTATCATATATCCGTTTGTGGCATCTAACAATCTGCACTGGGTTCGTCCCGGCACTGGTGGATTACGGCCCACTCCCTCTCACCGAGAGCCCGAGATGAGGCCTGTGTCCCAGCAATGGGAACGTAATAGGCTGATAATGCATATTCGCTTACATTGGTTTGGTACACACGGCTACACATCAAGCTATACATTTCCAGTTTACACTGACCTGGCATTGTATAGGGTTTTCGTACAATCAGAAGTCAGCTTATACTGGTTATGTATAGCTTGATGTGTAGCCGTGTGTACACAGCTAAAACATTTGCGATGTTAATTTTATAAAAAAAAAAACATCCGAATTGAGAACCTCCTCCTTTTTTGAAGTCTGTTAAAAAGCAGACAGTTCACCTAACATCGCGAAAAAAAAAAAACAACTGTTCCCTACATTTATGTTCGTATAACCCGTCAAAATGTAGGAAACAGCAGACTTTTTTTTGCGATTTCAGGTTTAGTCCCATAGTAAAAGTTGTTCATAATGATGAGTGCAATGACCTCTTAAGAGGTTGTTGGTGTTTTTCCAATAACCCTTTATAAGGGCGGGGATCTTCGCACGGTGGCTGGTAGCACCTGGATAAGAGTTGCCGAGTATCGGGCTGGATGGCGTCCAGTTGGAGAGGCCTACGTTGAGCAGTGGACTGCTGTAGGCTGATAGTGTTGAAGGGCGGGGTTTAGATTGATCCAGCGAAGAAGATGAAGAGGATGTCTCGCATTTTGACTCACTACAATTTTGCCAAATGAAGTTTCAAGTAGTGTCGTCTGTTATTGTAACTTACCTGTAACGGATCCACCGTTACAGGTAAGTTGCATTCACGCATCTGTAACTGCACCCTAATTGCGTAATATACTTTCAATCACAATCTGAATGATTTTGAAGGATATTGCGAATCCATTGCTTTATTACGTTCAAATAATTTGTCGGCTAATCAACGTAATTATCGCAATGAATGTTGTTGAATTACTGTCAAAATTAAAACCACTGCAACTGTTAGTGTGTGACGTAATTACTCCGCTGTTCCAAAGAGCATATTATGTATCTATACCTTCATATACGGAGCATGCATGGTACTGATACGAAAAAGCAAAGCGTATTTCTATTCGTAGGCTTCATTGGATCGAGTATTTGGCGAGAACGCGAACGAACTTATTGGCGATCGATCTTCTGACGTTTCTCACCGATTTTTTACGGGCCGGTCGTTTGCGTTCTCCCTTAGGCTGAATTTAGTGCTATATCAATGTAAACCTATGAACAACTACGCGCGTACAGCTCCGTCGCGCTGACGAGGACCGTCGATCGAGCTCGTCCGTCGGCGAGGCTGACCGAGTGACCGACTGCACGAGCGTACGCAAGTATCTCTTATGAACTCTCTTGCGAGTACTCAGTTAGCCATCAGCTAAGCACTAAACACTTGGTCACGACCGATAATCAGCGCACACGAAACTCGAGTCGAACACTAGATGTAGCCTTAGGACACCCAACATCATGACAAATGTAAACTTACCAACTTTACATTTTAGCAACACTTCCTTGATCCTCTGTTCGCTCAAATTGTTGATGTCGTCGATGTCTTCCGGCTCCAGCACAAACTTCTCGTTCGAAGTTAACTTTTTGTACAACTCGAAACTAATTTTATTTTCCTCCATCAACTTCTTCAGCTCTTCGTGTAAATTCTTGATTTGCGCTAAAGTTTCAGGCTTTACAGCATTTTTAGGCACTTCGTTTTTTAATTCTGGTATATTTCTATTTACGTCTATTATGTTTTGCGGAGTTTCGGTACCATTTTCTTTGTAAGTTATGTCTAATTTTTTTTTCGTTTCACTGTTGTTGGTTTCTATTGTTTTTTGAGTTGGTGGTATCTCGATGGTTTCTGAGTAGGTGCGTGCGAACTTCTTACCGGCGAGGAAAGCTTCGTCCACTATGGTCACCATCTTGGACAGCTTCTCTCTGTACTCACCGTCAGATAGGTACTGGTCCTCTAGCAAGTCCCAGTTTATTGAGTGCGACATGACGCCCTGGAATTTGAAGATAACTTGTACCATCAAAACCATTCGATATTGAACTTTAAATTTAGCAACATAGAGTTTAAAATAGTTTTTAAAAAACCTGTTGAAGTTATGACCTTATGACATATTTTTAGCTTAGTAGCCAAATCAAGACTCATACCTGTAAAAATACCGCAGAGGCTGTCGACCAAGAAAGGCACGGGACTAGTACTAGAGGCTTCGGCCAGTTTGTAGCTGCCAGTGACGCCATCTGTTGTGCAGTTGTAGAATCAACAAATTACGTTATTATTGATTTTATCAATTAGTGATTTAGAACACAAACCACTGATGTCGGTTTTGTTAATCATGACTGGAAATATTTGCCATATCTCCATTCAGAGTTAGGAATAGGTAGATTATAATTTACCTAAACTTCAACGTGTGTGGATACCTCCTCCTAAAATCCCGGAATGATAGTCACTTGTTTTCCCACGGATTAACATCCATGGATGACTATTTATCACACTTTGGATGCATTCGTTACAAATGATTTTATTTCGAATAACCATATTAAGTTTTTAGGGATATTTCAGCATTTCATATAATATCTAAGGATGTTCTTCAAATTTTACTTCTTTTCAATGTGTAAAAGTATCATTGTTAAGCCATGAGTACATTACAGCCGCAACAGGCCGCAGTGCAACGCATTTTCATACAGAATAGTGCGGTGCGGCTTGTCTGTAGTGTGCGTTGATTCATTGAAATTATACGAAAGTTGTGAAGGAACATTTTTGCAATGCGTTCTGTTGCAGCGCGGTCCGCCCAATTCTACAGAGAAGCGCTAAGAAAACCCCGGTAAAACAAAATTAATAAGTGTTTTTGCAATTTGCAGGTCAGAGTCAGGTTGTATGTTGATTAAATGATAATTTGCGACCATAACAAATATGGCTATACACAATTATAATGATTAGAATCAGCAATAAAACTTCGTTAGTTAGAATTGGTCTCAAATGTCATGATTTCATGAAAAGTCATTCAATACGTATGAACTTAGAGACTAGTTAGAGATGAATTAAAAAAAATTATGATTGTAATTCTATAAAATTACTATTTGTTACGGCCGCGAATCATATTTAGATCAACATACAACCTGATTCTGACCTGATCATTGCACGGGCTACCCTGACGCTTTCGCGTTAATCGAGTTCTCGCTGACTGTACTAACATGTCCGCCCATAGAGAGTCCAGTAACGCCGAGCGGGCCGAGTCCGTTGCGTTCGCACCAGTGGAACAGCACCAACGACTCCAGGATCAGGCAGCCGCCCATCACGAAGATATCCGACACGTTGTGTAGGGACGAACGGCTGAGGTAACAAATATAACAAATATTTTAACTAATTAAATATACTCTGTTTAGAAAGGCTAAGTGATAACTGATTACTTTCTGTAAGCAGGTTTGTACACACGTCTACACATCAAGCTATACATAACCAGTATATGCCGACTTCTGATTGTACGAAAAACCTATACAATGCGAGGTCAGCTAAAACTGGAAATGTATAGCTTGATGTGTAGCCGTGTGTACAAACTCTTTTAGACGTCAATCATATTTTAAAAACGCTTAACTGAGATTTTTTTTTTTTGACTGTATAAGTAAATTCAGTTTAATTTTATTTTAATTTATTATTGTCATAACTCATTTCAATGTTTTGTAATGAGTTGATTGCAATAAGTTTTTAGATAGCGACCTCTATGATTGATCATTTTATTCTTGCCTGAGTAATCGGCAGCAAGTTCGTCATGCTCCCTTAGATGTCACTGCTTGCGATAGCGTCGGGGGTCGGGTTGCCTCCTTCCCTCAAATATGGCGAGGGGGGTAATGGCTGATCTTTGCGTTATGCTCGTGAACGGGTGCTGCTTGTGGTGACTGGTCGTCTTGCTGACCATGGTTTTATTGTTGTTATTAGTAATACCTAACTTGTTTATTAATTTTTACTTTGATGGTCCTAGTTTATCATTTGTGACTTCAAGTGACAGCTATGTGAACAGAACCCAGCATTGCATAAATATGTAAGTTGTCACGCCCTTTATACCTGGAGGCTTTTATGTAGGTAGTTTTTATTTTATTTTATTGAATGTTCTGTGTCCTGTAATGTTAATTAGAAACTTTGCAGATCTAGTTTTGTATACAGTCGAATATTTTATAACTGAACAGACAGCTGTGCTGCTGGGGAGTTTGTTGCGCCACTTCTTCTCCCCAGCGAAAGCACTAGGAAGTGGTGAAGGGCGGGCGTTTTGGGGGACTGTCTTTTGTAATTTTGACGTTCGAAAAGTGCTGATTCTCTGCCTAGTTTGAATAAATGACTTTTGATTTTGATTGCCTGTGATTCCATTTCCATAAATATGATCGGATTTCAGGCACAGCCATCGTTAGCGTTGGCCTCGCAAAGGTCCTGTCATGGTGCAGGTGTTATTGTACTGAGAGCAGGACAAGAGATGCATAATGTATGTAATAAAGTACTTACACTTGGTCAGTCGGCTTTCGAAGTCCGTAGAATGGATTCTCCAGAATGATGCCACCGATACCGGCTTCCTTCAACAGCGGTTTTACCATGAGGTTCCGCCGTCGCCAGAAAAACTGGATAAATAATTTAAATGTTTAAAAACAAAATTATAATAAGAAGACCTATATATAGTATGCATACTATATATAGTATGTACAAAGCATTGTTGTACTTAGGTGAATTGCTACGCCGCGACAGGGGCGAGTCAAAGACGAGCAATTTGTATGAATTAACAGTTACAGTGCAGGGAGTGGGTGCTACGCTGCACAATAAGGTAATCACGTTACTAACGTTCAAAAATATTCGTCACATAGTGCTATATATACATTCGTGTATCTGTTTGGGCCAGACACAGTCTAGCATACGTCATCCTGTAATCGTAACAGATTAGATCCCAATATAAACGTAGGTACCTAGACGCTTTGGGCATATTTCCAACATTTTAACCCCACACGAATAACTTATAAGTCATTTAACAAATCAGAAGCAAGGCTTGAGTAGCATTTGTTTGATGGCCCAACGCCAGAAAAACGAATACATTCATGATGATTTTTCAAGTTTTTAATTTCTGTCTGCAATATTGACAGAATTTAGGGTCATTAACCGTTTGGCTATTGACAAAAATGTCGATATTGGTGGTCATCTATCGTCGGGATATCATAGCATTACATGATATAAACTGATAAGATATAACAAAATTGATAAATAAAATAAAATATTTTTGTAGGTAGACTTTGAAATGAAATGTAATAAAATTGTTTATTCTGTAAATAGGATGTCGAAATAACAGTCACGCGTCATATAAAAAAAAGGTAGATGAAGTCTAAATTTCCTATCTGTATAAAATAAAAGTACCGGGGCCATACTTAAATGTACAGTAGAAAAACAAAAATAATAAGTAAGCAATTATCAAATTACATTCTCGCCTAAAATGTGCATAAGCTTTTTATTGAAATTAAATGAAATTGTTTATTTATTCTGTAAATAGATTATCGGAATCACTGTTACATGTCATAATATAAAAAAAATAAGCTAGATGGAGGATGGAGTCGACATATCCTATCTGACTGCCACTGCAAACTCCCGAGTTTGTTTCGTAATTTCGTAATTTTGACCCCTGGGTCACAGTCTCTTTTAAAGTCCAGACGTAATCTTGGTCAGATCATGTAAGGACCATGTAGATTCACGTAGTGAGTTCACGACAGACAAACAAATAAGTAATTACTGCAATAATTATTGTGTACAAAGCTAAAGCGCATCGTCATAATAGTTTAAATTTTGTTTCTTTTGCTATTGTATTCTTAATCGTACCGCGATGACCCAGTTTACGCTTTCTGGCCAGTTTGCCCTATCCTTGCTTGGAAAAACGTTTCGTCGACTAGAATAGATTGAGTTGAGCATGAACAAAATAAAATCAATGTTTATTTTCAGCGCGCCAGATAAGTAGAAGATAGCGGGACGAGCTTGATAAAACAAAAACCGGCCAAGTTAGAGTCGGACTTGCACACGAAGGGTTCCGTATCACCGTATAATATCTAAAACTAAACAACACATTGAACAACATTTATTAACATACACACACATTAAAATTTAACACAAAAAAAACTTAGGTAATTTTATTTTTATTATTTGTTGTAATAGCGGCACACACTCCGTGAAAATTTCAAGGTCTACCTTTTAGAGTTCAAAAGCTACAGTCTTGTGAAAGACTGACGGACGGACGGACAGCGGATCCTTAGTAATAAGGTCCCGTTGGCACCCTTTAGGTACAGAACCCTCAAAACCAGTGGTTTACATAAGCCCTGGATCGAAAGAGCTAAACGTTACAGGGAGTGGTTTTTGCCCAGCTGTGGGATGATGCAGGCTACCGGTATTGTATTGTATATCGGGCTGGAGTTTTCAACTCCACGCCCAAGGCGAGTATTTTGCGGCCAACGGTCACACAGTAACGGCTGTTCAAATACTGTTCTTCGACACCGAGAGTTTCAAGATGACCGTAATGATAAGACGAAATCGCTTTCATAGGAAACCAAATCTTAACACTAGACAAACAAGAGATAAGGCGACATTTAGTAAAATTTAGGGTCGCTGACTGCATTTTCACGACTAATCTATACCTTGTCTTTTGCCACCTATGTTGGGGTCGACTTCCGCCTAGTGTAGCGAAATATCTAGCTAGGTACTGTCATGCGAATGCGCAGACCTCTGCAATACAGTTGTTTACTCAACACTTCTCAAGATTAAACTTGTTGTCGGTCTTTCTAGCTATAACCAGTAATCAACTGCATGAAGTTCAATAAATTATACCTCATCATCATCATCATTTCAGTCGAAAGACTTCCACTGCTGGACATAGGCCTCCCCCAAGCACCTCAAGTGTTTTTTGTGCTTGTCATTCTTGGGGCATAATTAAATACTGCCTTTTCCCCACGACTTCGTCTGCGCGAGATTTCGGGCCCCGATCCACCGCATCACATCGCATTGCCGGCCCGCGTTATTACTTCGTTTTCGTTTTTTTTTCAGACTTGCTAGACAAAAATTGTGATACCTCGACTAATATGTGTGATATTAATACAATTTAAGTATAGAAGTATAGCCTATATCACTCAACAGTGTTGGGTATTAATAGATTTGGATCATTAGTTTCGGAGATTACCCCCTACATGCAAACAAACTTTTACCTCTTTATAATATTATTATAGTATCAATGGTCCTCGCATCCAGCAGGAAATTCTTTATCAGGGAAGTGCAGTTTCATTTCCACATTGTGCTATTTACGGATATTTTCATCGAAAAACAAGAGGCTGGCTCGATTTTTTTTACAGCCCGTTTCGCAGTTACTGTTAGGCCTTTTTTGAACATTCATACGAAAATAGGAGTTGCTTTGTCGACTAACGCTAGCAAGTTAGAGAATTAGCAGAACATTGGATGCTTGAACGTGCGAAGTGAGCTCGAAAATTTCAGTTTTCTGTGACCCCGTCTCGGAAAGGTTATGTTTTCTTCTGAACATTTATACGGAAATAGGAATTGCTTTGTCGACTTATGCTAAAACCATAAAAAAGAAGAAAATGTAGGCTTGAGCGAGAGAAGCGTGCTCGAAAAGTGTTTGCACCCGCCATGTGTTTTCTTCAGCTGCTTCATATTGAACATATTTAATCTTTTTTTGGGATTTGATTAATAGTACCCAACTACTTCTCAAGATTCAGGGATCGCCCCTGCCGCCCCCCCTTAGTCTACCAGTGGATAGACAGAAGTGTACCTACCGATAGGTACACCAACATGTCGGTAGTCACTTTTAAATCGGCATTGTTTAACTCTTCGTATCAGATCTACTCGAGACACAATGGCTTTTTAATTGTGTCTGTAATTACGCCATTCAACCGGTTAAGCCGGCACAAATACAGGCTATGGGCTGTTACATGGCCGTTACTAAGAAATTCCGAAAAACTTGTTTATTCTTTGCCCGACCCCGATCTGGGAATTTCAGATACCTATGGGGCCAATGCATGTAACAATGCATAATTTAGTGTTCTGTTCCCTTTCCAAGCCTTAGATCAGTTTCTTATCAATCAATCATTATCGTACGATGATAATCTTTGAACAGCATTTACTTTCGCGCCATTGGTTCACTGGCATCATAAAATCATAATAAACACATGACGTGTACATCCAGTACCTACATCAAAATCATTATCGTGCCAACGCCTTCGGTATAAGCACTTGTTTTTGTTTACATCATAAGCTAGATTTATCATGCCCAATTATGAATAGTAATCTCTGATGTCATTGGATTTTATCTACCGTTCTGCGACACGTAGAGAAAGTCGATTATTAATATTTTTTGTTTCTCGATTCTGATTCACCAGGAGAAAATCGTCGAGATATACCAGCAATCGCACTCCTTGGTCTCTTAGGATCTGCGCGTTCCAATTCGTCAGGCTGGCAATAAAAACTATCAAAGTGATAAATAACTTTAATTTCGGAAGTCGGTGTCAATAAACAAAAATGCAGAACCAACGACACCGACTTCCGAAATTCAAGTCATTTATCACTTTGTGTTTTTTTTGGAAGTCGGTTATTTTTTTGTAAAAACGTTTTTATTTTTCACTTTTTAGTGGGAGTTTGTAATTTATCTAAGTTACAATAGCCTAATGTCAACTGCTCATCACCTTTTACAAAATATTGCTTTTAAATTTTTAAATTTTTGTTGATTTTTCAAAAACCGCTTTTCCGTTTTCGATAAAATTTTCATGGGACCATTTGGGAAGTATACCCTTTCTAAAAAAAAAGAATTTTTCAAATCGGTTGTCAAGCGACGGAGATATGCGCGAAAAAAAAAAATCAAACATCCGATTTGAGAACCTCCTCCTTTTTTAGAAGTCTGTTAAAAACCTTCGGAGCAGTTGCCAAACCGAACGGCAAGCAGGTCATTTGCAAAGTTGGTCCGATACTATTAATCGGAGGAAACGTCTGTGTCCTGGCGCGATTGGCAGGTGAAAATATGCATTTTCCAAGTCTATTTTCACTAACCAATCCTGTTATTGGAGAAAGTCGGGGACTTTGTACATGTTCACCAATCGAAATTTGTCTATTTTGACAGTTGTTTAGTAATTTTAAATTGAAGACTGGACGAAACGAAAATGTCTGTTCCTTTTATGGTACAAGAAAAATTGTTGAGACAAAGCTCGGAGTCAACGAAGCTTTTTCTAACACCTCTTGATCTACTAGCTTCTTTAATTGGATTATGATTTCTTTTGAATAGATTGTGTGAAATCTTCTGGGAATCTTCAAGAGATGAATAAGCGGTGGTTTGCTTAAAAAAGGGATCCGATAACCTGATATTATCTTTAGTATATATAAAGGTGCCCCCAACTTCCTCCAGACACTTACCCGATGTTTGATTCTCCCGGCTTGAAAACGTTGATGTTAGTCAATAGACTCGTCTATCACGCCGTCCCAGGGTACAACGTTTCTTACCGTATCGTGTATCTTCGGTGTGACGAAAAAACTCTTCTGCCCTTCTCTTTCGTCCTTGCGCAGGATTAAGACCACTACTAGTGGAGGGGCGATAGTTTGCACTGTTGCGCTCAGGCACTATATCTTTCCTGCCTACTTGTGTGTCCTTTCTTTGGACAGAAGATTTATACGATCTACCCTGCGAGGATAATTTAATGGGTGCGGCTTGGAAAACTTTTAAGACGCCCCCTTGTTTTCCTACAAAATCTGTAAACTTTGCATCGTCAAATAAATGATGCGCAGATGGGCGTATTTTCCTTAAAGATTCCTTAAAACAACTTTCTTTTACAGAGTTTAAAGTACCATCACGACGTTGTTGCACTATATCAGCCCGTTTGCAACATATCGTTTGTAATAAATCCGATTGTATTTTATGGTATTCCCCGTCGGCAAAAATTTCATAGATTTTTGAAGTATTCTCTACAGTGGTCGTTGCGTTTTTTTGAAATGCTTCGTTTTGCAATATAACAGCATGTGACATAGCAGCTAAAGAATTTTCAACGACCGCTAACGAACGATTTCGTTCAAAATTTTTCAAAACATTACTTTCGAGCTCTACAAAACCTGGGGTAGAATTATAAAGTTTTTGTACTTCAGAATAACGTACTTGAGCCCAGTCAGGCGAGTTAAAATGTTGCAATTTGTTAAGCAATTCGAGACGCGTACTATCTGTCTGTAATGTCTGGGACTGGAGGGTAGTTTGTATTTTAAAATCAATCCTTTTCTCTTCGTTTTAATTCATTATCCAGTTCAGTAGGGCTCGGAATATATAGCATAGACTCACTGTCAGACATGCACGGCTGATTATTATTTTGAACGATAAGATCTTGCAAAGAGGATACTTTTTCAGTAAGTTTTATAAAAGCGTCCTCTAATTTACCTACTTAGCTTTGTACGGCGGCGCCGCTCCTTTCGCCTACGACGTCTCCTTTTACGCGCCGTGGAAGAATAATCGCTGCTACTGCTCGAACCACTACATTGCGACCGAGCACGTGGGGCATTGTCCATACTAACATTATTAATATTTTCATCAAGAGTTCATTTTTAACACAAATTAATTTTTATTTAACACTAAAAAGTAGGACACCCTTCTTTAAAAGTAACGAGTTACTTTTAAACGCGACTACACCGTTCGGAATTCCGAACGCCAATGAGGTTCATGGATATCGTCTTGCGCTGTGCAAACGTATCCCCTCTACCTGCCGGATTGGGGCGGATATGACGCTGCGGGGCGTATAGCGCTTCACCGTACCGGAACCGGATATGCCTATCTCAATTTATGACTTAGAGAAAGGTAAATCAAGCTTAATAAGTAGTTTTAAAACAATGCACATATTTTTTTTATGTAAGTTTTATTCACATAAAAGACAATGAGTTAGGGAGTCAATTGTTACAGCACAGTGCCTAATTCTGACTTCTATGTTTGCTAGCATAAGGTTAAATTTTCTTATCTCTCCATTGCATTGTTATGAAATGATTACTTTTGTGATTTCATAATAATTCAGATTAAACCTGTTTTCTTAAAACAAGTAGACATGCACTAATTTACAATGAGCAAGTTAGTTACACCACCTATCAAAATTGTAAGATATTTAAACTTTTTCATCAAGAATTAATACAGCCAATGACACGGATAGTTTTAAACATGTAGGTGACAGTAAAAGATAAATAAAAAATTGTAAGATTTATTTCTTTTTTAGGCAGATTTTTCCAATTATTATTAGGGATTTCTTTTTTTTCAGATCCTGCCATCAGTTTTCAAAACTATGAGCAGATGAGTTGTAGGATTCAGGGAAAAACAAAAATTGATGTTTCATAGTTTTTATATTGAAAAACTCGAAAATTGAATATAATTTCTGACAGACAGTTCAAAAATCAGCCTGTGGCGAACCAAACTAATTATCTATGGTTCCCACTGTTAGATATAAAAGTCACAACACTATTTTGGTCTAGAGCGGGATATCTTTGGTTCACAGGAAGAAGAAGTAAACAATAACTAGAAACTTGAATCCGAATGTAAATGTAAACATTATTAGCTTATTATGATACTCTGTGTGATTAACTGAAAAATACTCTTATACTGTGTTTGTATACATGTATATTCTTCCGCTGTCATTTAAATACTGTGCTGTGATACATTTACACATCTATTACAACCAGACTGAGTTTCATGCAAGTAAACATGCTGCCTTAACATGTCAAAAAGCTCTTAAATAAATTTAATTATACTTACATGGTCACCAGTACCGGCTAGATGTAAACACACAGGCTTGCAATTCTTCTCAGGCCAGTGGAGCGGCAGCAATGCTTGGAAATGAGCCTTTTGGGCTATCTTGGGCACTATGCCAGGTAGGTACCGCTCCAGAGGAGTTATGAAGTAGCCTTCATAGAGCTTGCAGTCTGATAGCGTTTGTTGCTGCAATAAATAAATAAGTAGTAAATATCTTTATTGCCATAAAAACGGCTTATAGAAAAATGTGAGACCCTGGCTCTAGAGCTGGGTTAGAGTACCTGTATTTCAGGAGTAAAGATTATATCAACAGTTATGCGGACTTACATATTTTGAGTGGGCATTAAAAATGATGTCTGACAAATTTATTTATTTATTTAATACTTCAAGCACATACATGTACAGAGGTGGACTTAATGCCATAGGCATTTTCTACCACTGAACCTTTGGGTGATCCATAGATAAACAGTAGTAGGTGCAATCATGAAAATTGAGGAATAAATATTTTAAATATGCTTAATATTTTAGATATATTATGCATAATTATGGATAATAATTTTGATAATTTGTTTAGTATTACTTAAGTAATTAATTATTTTGGTAATTATGGTAGTGTGCAGTATTGTATAAAGTTTTAGAACTTTCCTTAACTATAACTAAGAAAAAAACAAAAATAAATATTTTTTACAATAAAAGTGTTCAAATATTTTCAGTTATTAATTCATTTGACCTTCAATGACCGCACTTCTGACCAGTATTTTTCTTGGAGCTATGACAACAATCAATTCAAAGTAAGGTTATGACTCATGCTGCACTTTTATCACACAAAAGTATCAAATCAAAAATATCATTCAAGGAAAATATTATTAAAAGCACCATTTACCTTGGTAATCGTAACAGGATAGTCTCTTTCAACTAATTTGAAGCATTCATCCCGGTTCGATACGACCTTCCTGAACTCGAATAACCTTAAAACATAACATTGGAACAGTTTGTAAACAAACACAAGACAGAGCCACACCACTTTACAGCTTGGCGGGAAACTGATTATACAACAGCTGTACCGCATTTACTATCATGAAAAACTGACCTTCGTAAGTTCTCTGGTTTACCCCATCCTTTAGTAAAGAACTTGGTTAGAAGTATACTTCTATACACAGCATCTAACCTACTAGCCGACATGTTTTGTGACCCGGACGGCTATGGCCTGTTTCACTGACAAGTTTTATTTATGAAATCGTTTTTGATTTCTCTGTTACGATTACTCGTTGTCAATACATTTTGGTTGAGAACGACTGAGACTGAATGAGAAATGTCAACAGACAACAAGGTTTTTTTCAGGATGGTCAGCTGTTTGCAGTCACATTGACAGCACAGGTTGACAGGCGCGTTAATTTCACGGTTTTAATGTTACAACCAAAACAATTTGTTGCCCAAATGATTTAATTTTAAAATGTTTAAAAATACGTGTAAGCACCACAGCATTAAAAAATAATGTGGAAAATGAATGGCTCGACCCGTATTACGTAGACCTTAGAACCGTCTCTATTGTTTTAAGGGTTTTTCGTAGTTATTCGGTATTTTTTATTTTTTGTAAACTTATCTTGACTGCGACTGGTGTGATTAACATTGAATACAGTAAACCAACCAAACGCGTGGAGAAGCGTTCCAAAACCATAACGTTCAAAACAAAGACTACAATAGTATACTGTTCAAAATTAAATGACTGACGTAAATATCTACTAAACATTTAAGAACGAGAAAAAGGTGTGTTTCTATAATTATGTTTGATAAATTTTTCTTTCTTCTGTTATTAGTAAATAGTACCAATTATTTACTCATAACAGAAGAAAGAAAAATATTCTTTATAGTATCACATCACGTAAACTCACGCCTTCTTCCCATGGGGGTGGGGCCAGAAACTACAGAACTTGCCTCGTTTACGTTTAGACATCTACTTTGTCAATCATTATTCCAATAACAGAATTTTTCGAACGGATTTCATTCCACCATACCTATAATGATTGTCATATAATGATTGACGGCAAATCAAAAAGTTAAAAAAAAAATGTAAATATCTATTTATTACGTTTGTAAATCACCGGGGAGATCAATTATAATGTTCATAGTCAGTTACAAAGAGAATGTAAACACTAGAGATACAATTATCACAACAAAGAGTAAGTATAACTATCACAATAATTATCGATGTAGGTAAGTATCAGGCGCGGTCGCAGCCCAAGATTTTAGGGGGGGTCACCATGGGTGCCGAGGAATATTTTAAGGGAGGTATATATCTCGTTGGTCTAGTGGTCGCAAGCGTTACTGCTGAGCATGAGGTCCTAGCTCGGTTCGATTCCTAGGTCGGGTAAAGTGTTATTGGGTTTTTCCATCGGAAATTTCTCAGAAGCAGCCTGGAGTTTGGAATTATGCCCGGCTGGCGGCAGTAGGCTCACCCCCTATAACATGGCACTTAATAACTGGCGAAATGCAAAAAATGCCTATAATGTGTGTGTAAGTACCTACTACACCCCTGCCTAACACTTTGTTTGGGACTAAAGGCGTGATGATATTTTAAGGTTCATGTTTATCTCCAGCTCCATAGTACTTATGCTATTCAGGGACGCAGCTTTTACATGGGGGGGGGGGGGTGTTACTCAATAATGCTGCCAAATTGGTCGTATGTACCTACAGACGCCAGCACATCAACCTACTACAATCTGTCAAATTTCTTTAATAGATTTTCAACTTTATCTTTAAAGCATAAGGTTCAAAGTTGATTGGGAAAACTTGACAGGTTGTAGTAGGTTTATGTGCTGCCGTCTGTACTAGAACGGCAGAGCATGTAGGGCGGGGAGAGCGAGCGAAGCGAGCTCGAAAATTTTGCACACTCTCGTACAGGTTCGATTTTCTTTCGATCATTCCAAAAGGACAAAGGACTAGGAATTACTTGATTTATCGACTTAGGAAGAAAAGCTCAAGAATCAACAGAATGTAGATTGCAAGAGCGAGCGAAGAATGCCTGAAAATTTTAGCACCCCACCCTTGAATAGTCTCTGTTTTCTTATAACCATATATACAGAAAGAAAACTTACGTGAATTACGACGAAAAATTAAAATTCGTTTTACAGCAGTTTAGAAATCTGGCCTTAACCTAAGCCTTTCGAACCTTACGTATGTACAAATGGGGTGCCCAAATCCCGAGTTTGCTTCGCTCGCTCTTGCATCCTAGATTCTATGTTTCATAACAGGCTGTTAAAAAACCCACTGTCATTTCAAAGTTATTACATCTGTCGGCAGTCCCCATGTCTGCCTGTGTTCTTAATGTTTTTGTATATTATGCCCATCGGGGTTTTCGTGGCTCAAGTACAGTTTTAAGGGTGCTCCGACTCACTAGTGGCGCCCTCATCGTTTTTTAAAATAAACGATGAGGGCGCCACTGAGCGGTCGGCGTTTGGTCGACGCCGTCTTAAGTTGTTAGAGCAAGTAAATCATTCAGACTCTTGACAGCTTGAATGATTTTGGGGGGGGTCATGACCCCCACGACCAACCCTCTCGGACCGCGCCTGGTAAGTATAAGTATAGGTAATTCGTTGATGTTCTGTCTATGAAGTTCGAGGTTTTAGTTAGGAACGAATCGCTATATAACATACCTACACACTACATAATTATTATAACCCGTGGCGTAGCTTGTCTTATAGAGGCCCTGTATCCAGCGGCGTTAGGGTAGGGCGCGGTTGTGGCCACCACGCCTCACTGCCACCACGCCTCACTGCAAGGCGTGCGCTGCAAGTGGCCGCCCCGCGGACCACAGGATGGCGGGCCGGGGCTGCAAGCCCCCCGTCAAGAAGGGCATAGTGCCGGCGCAGGTTCGCCCTGTCGCCACCACCGCTGCCGTCGTCGCCGCCGCTGCAGCTCCAGCGGCGGCAGCCGAGGAGGATCGTGCGATGTCGGAGTAATGTGCTCCGACTACCACATCCTCCAGACGAACGCCAACCACTGCAGAGCGGCCCAGGACCTGGTAGTGCAGGTCATGGCCGAGTGGTTTGTGAACGTAGCGGTGGTCGCCGAGCCGTACTCGATCCCCAGCAGCTGGCTGGGTGACGAGGACGGCCTGGTGGCACTAGCGGCGCGGTCTTCCACGGACTCCCCTCCCCTCTCGCTATTAGAGAGGGGACCGGGATACGTGGCCGCCGCGTGGGGAGAGGTGGCGCTCGTGGGCGTCTACTTCTCCCCAAACCGTCCTCTCCAGGACTTTGAGAATTTTTTCGGAGTCCTGGCCGCAGTGGTCGGCAGGGCGGTTCCGCGTCAGGTCTCCGTTCTGGGAGACCTGAATGCCAAGTCGGTGACCTGGGGCAACCCGGCCACCGACGCCCGCGGCGGGCGGTCGAGATGTGGGCAGCCTCCTCTGGACTCTCCCTCCTGAACAGGGGGAGCGTCCAGACATGCGTGCGGCGGCAGGGTGGCTCGATAGTGGACGTCACTTTTGCCACCCCTGCGTTGGCCGCGCGCGTGCTGAACTGGCGGGTGGACCCGGTGGAGACCATGTCGGACCACCGCTACGTGCGGTTCGACATCTCCGCCGGTGGCCCCGGCGGGAGGCGGCCCCTCTCGGGGCGATCGCCGTTTCCGCGGTGGTCCCTGACCCGCCTGGACAGGGAGGCAGCGGGGGAGGCGGCGTTCATCCAGGACTGGCTGTCGCCGCCTACAGCCGGTCTGGATGTGGACGCCGCAGCGGGGCAGCTGCGCCAGTCTCTGACTGAGGTATGCAACTCCAGCATGCCTCGGTCTGGCCGACCGCCAGACGGACGCGCCGTGTACTGGTGGTCGGCGGAGCTGGCGGGGCTCCGAGCAGCTTGCGTGGAGGCAAGGAGGGCCTACGCGCGGAGTCGACGGCGGCGTCGACGGGACCCGGCCAACGAGGACCACCTCTACGAGGTGTACTCGGAGGCGAGACTGGTCCTCGATCGGGCCATCGCCGCCGCCAGAGACTCGGCGAGAGCCGAGCTGCTGGAGGGTCTCGACAACGACCCCTACGGGAGGCCATATAAGGCAGCGCGCAACAAGTTGCGCCCCTTTGGCCCCCCGGTTGCCGAGACCCTGGAGCCCTCGTTTCTGGACGGGGTGGTTCGGTCCCTGTTCCCGCGCAGGGACAGCTTCACCCCGCCAGAGATGCGCGGAGCCCCGCTGGAGGAAGAGGAGGCAGAGGAGGCCCCTCCGTCGGTCACGGAGTCGGAACTTGGCGCGGCGGTTTTCCACCTCCGCGCCAAGAAGACGGCTCCGGGGCCCGACGGCGTCCCCGCCAGGGTGGTGGCGATCGCCGCCACTCTGATGGAGGAGCGGTTTCGGGACCTGTTCAGCGCATGCCTTGCGTCTGGGAGGTTCCCGAAACCGTGGAAAGAGGGGCAGCTGTGCCTCCTCCGCAAGGAGGGCCGCCCAGCAGACTCCCCCTCGGCATACCGGCCCATCGTTCTCCTCGATGTGGTCGGGAAAATGTTCGAGGGGATAATAGCTGCTCGAGTCAAGAGCCATCTGCGGGATGTCGGGCCGGACTTGTCGGACGCTCAGTTCGGCTTTCGGGCTGAGCGTTCGACGGTGGACGCGCTGGCCTGCCTCAAGGGCCAGGTGCAGGGGGCGATGGAGGCGGGGGACGGAGTGTTGGCGGTGTCATCGACATTGCCAACGCCTTCAACTCTGTTCCCCACTCCACCATCCTAGAGGCGCTCCGGTTCCACGGAGTGCCTCGATACCTGCGCAGTCTGCTGGCCAGCTACCTGGAGGACCGGGCGATCCTCCTGGTGGACAGAACTGGCCAGGTCCGGCGATATCCCGCTGAGGCCGGCGTTCCGCAGGGGTCAGTCTTAGGACCTCTCCTCTGGAACGTCGGCTTCGATTGGCTCTTGCGGGGAACTCTCCTCCGAGGCACGAGTGTCATCTGCTACGCGGACGACACTCTCCTCACCGCCCGGGGGGAGAGTTTCAGGGAGGCGGCCAACCTGGCCTCGGCGGGCGGATCCTTGGTCGCAGCGAGGATCCGCCGCCTAGGTCCGAAGGTGGCGCTGCACAAGACCGAGGCCGTGTGGTTCCACGGGCCTCGGCAGCGCCCCCCGCCTGACGCCCACATCTTCGTGGAGGGCGTCAGGATCGAGATCAAGGCCCAGATGAAATATCTGGGCCTCGTCATCGACAGCAGGTGGCGCTTCGGCCCGCATTTTAGCGGGCTGTCGGCGCGCCTGCTGAAGACAGCGGGGGCGCTGTCGTGGCTTCTCCCCAATTTGGGGGGGCCCAGCGCACGATGCCGGCAACTGTACGCCGGCATCCTGAAGAGCATGGCCCTGTACGGGGCCCCCATCTGGGAGGACTCCCTCCGAAGGAGGGAGAACGCCGCCGCGTTGCGGGCGCCCCAGAGGGCCATAGCTCAGCGGGTTGCGCGGGCCTACCGCACGGTCGGCTGTGCAGCGGCGTGCGCTCTGGCTGGCACCCCGCCTTGGGAGCTCGAGGCGTGGGTGCTCGCCAGAGTGCACGAATGGACGGCGGGGCGGAGGGCGAGAGGAGAACGCCCCGCCCCGGAAGAGCGGGAGGCCGTCCGGCGGGAGGCGAGGGACGGCATCGTCGTCCATTGGACGGCGGACCTCGCCACCGCAGCCTTCGGCCGCCGAACCCTCGACGCGCTCGGGCCGGTCCTGCGGGACTGGCTCGAGCGCCGGCACGGGTTCCTCTCGTTCCGTCTGGTGCAGGTGCTGTCCGGGCACGGCTGTTTCGGATCGTACCTGCACCGGATCGGACGGGAGGAGACGCCGTCGTGTCACGGCTGTGGCGCGGCGGAGGACACGGCGCAGCACACTCTCGCGGTGTGCCCGTCGTGGTCCGAGCCGCGCCGCAGTCTCACGGCGGCGATCGGAACGGACCTCTCGCTCCCCGGCGTGGTCAACGCCATGCTGGAGGACGAGGGGTCCTGGGCGGCAGTCGCCTCCTTCTGCGAACAGGTCATGTCCCAGAAGGAGGCGGAGGAGCGCGCGCGAGAGGAAGACCCTCTCGCGGCGCCGCTCCGAAGGCGGAGGAGGGGTCGGAGAAGACGTCAGTATGACGGTCATCTCCGACTCCTCCCAGGTGGAGGCCAGCAGGCGACGGGTGCGGGGGCACCCTCGCTTGCATCGCACGCGCCTCCACCAGTGTCGGACGGGAATGGCCAGGTGTTCCCGGCCATTCCCGTCGCCCCCCAGCTCCCGCTCGGGGGGCACGCGGGGCCCGCCAGGTAGGCGGGCATGCGCCGGGAGGGTCGTGGAAGTAAAGGCTGAGCCGGTTTCCCATGACCCTCCCATCACGGCGACGAGGGAACACCGCTGAGTTTTAGTGGGTATACTGCCACTCTGGCAGGGAGTCCCACATACTCCGTCTCGTCCCCCGACGAGCGGAGATGCGTAATGTCATTTCTCTGTATTACCCAGTAACTTGATTGGGGCGGTCAGATAGGCAGTTGCTCCATGTAAAATACTGGTATCCAGCTGCACCCGGTTAGACTAGAAGCTGTTCCAAAAACAGTTGGGAAAAGGCTAGGCAACTGACGACTGACTTGAAAGATAAAGCTGTCGTTGTGATGTTACGGGAATGTGTTAGGGCAATACAAGAGCGGGCAAAGCGAGAAAAAATTTTAGCATCCATATTTGTATGAATAGGTTAGATTTTCTAAACGAATGCATTTGTTAACCTCGTAAAATCGTCATGTTCCGTTGCACGTATAGGTAAGCAAGAGTGAACAGGCATCTTCTGGGCTTGCTCGTTTCATCATAGACTTTATCCATCGTGCATCGCTTTGCAACAGGCGAGATATCTACACCTAATGTGGATTGCTAATACGGATATGTCATGTTATTACAGCATAGATAATGAAAACTGAGTATCTAATGATACGTAGTCCCACGTATGTACATAATTATGATAATTAAATACGAATAACTTGCAAGTAGGTACTTGAATGAACAAAAGGACTATAAAAATGACAATCAATAGATGTATTGTGGTCTCCAAAAAAGGAGTGCTCCCATTCTTTTACAGATGGAATAGAATAGATTAGATATCTTATTATGTTAATTTTTACGTAGGATGATACAAACCGTGATGGTCCGCGTTAATCAGAATCATTTCTTTTATATGGCAACGTGAAGTCGTTTATTATATTAATTTATTTGAAGATCGTTTATCAGAATAACTGGAAGAATTAGAGATATCCTTGGACTATGTTTTATGTAAAGTGTTCTTAATAATGTTATTTTTCGTTTACTACCTACAGTTCCACTCTACCTATTATGTAAATCTAGCTTATCTGAAAAATAAGTGTTGCTAGAGACCGTAGATCTACCTATGTCGCACTTACCGCTTTTGATCTAAAGGTACTTATGAGCACAGCCAACCATGCCAGTGTCTATTTTCACTATGTTCAAATCTTGACCACCGTCAACCTTAAATTTGAAGCCTTCTGGTGCGCTCGTTCAATCCAACGTAGAACCCATCTCCTGATTTCTCCCCGGTCGTGTCGGATTGCCATCCCATCGGACTATGAGAGTGACAGAAGAGAGAGTGCACCTGTGTCTGCGCATAGGTACACTCGTATCTCCCGCGTAGATACAGCTACACTGGAGAGGGTGTGTCTACGCACGGGTACAGTCGTGTCCTAAAGTACTAACTAGGCTATTGTTTTAAATAAATATAATTATATAAGTGTAATTGTTTTATTTTAGAATCTTAGTATGTAGTTACTTTACTAGCGTCGCGCACCCTTCATACCATCAATTTGATCGTTAAATCGCTCGGTGTGCAACGTAAACGCCAGCGTTCTTTTTACGTGACGGGTACTATAGCTAGTCTCCGCTGAGATTGGTTGCCGTGGCTGAAATTTGGTTTAGACCTCATTCAACTAGCGAGATCGCGACAGCTCTTTTTATATATAAAACAAAGGCCAGACTGATATGCAAACAATTGCTAATAAAAGGTTTACCATAAAGATGCCTTATTTGACCATAAATACACAGGGTCTCCAAAAATTCTAGGCGAGACGTTGCCTGAGGTAGCTGCGCGGTGTGGAACTGTTGTCACAAGTTGACGAATCACTTGATCTCTTGCATCATGTTACCACACCCCTCCTGCATCGCGCTGCTAATTCAGGCAACATCTCAGTTAAGAGGTCGACCTATAACCACAGAACACAATATAGTTACTCCTATAACTGACGACTATTTTTCTATAAAAAAAATCCCATAGGAGCAGGTGTTTACCCAAACAATATTATATCATCGTGTGGGCTGAAACTGACTCAGTTATCTACGACTGTTTAGTCCGTTGCCAAAAACTTATGCTAAAGTTGGTATTTAAATCTTATTATGTTTTCCGAATCTTCAGGATAGATGATTATTGAGAAGATTTTATTATTTACTTAATGTTTGTTATGGTTCGCCAATCGCCATTATTGGAACTTCGCATGTTTTTATTTTGTTACTAGGCGTATTTACGTAGGTTTGACGTGATTTGAAGATTGATTTGGGGATTTGTCATTGGTTCTTTTCAACATAATAATTCTAATTCTCTGTATCGAATATACTTACGTGTGACGCTATAGGTACATAAGGAAAAAATATTTACCCATGTTTTTTATAGTATTTTTTGTTAGTTCTTGGATTTTAGCTTTTGAGAAGAAAACATTGCGGATATAATTATTTATGAGTACCTACTTAATCCAAAGATTATTTTCTTTAAAATAAATTGGTAACAAAAGTCCGTTTAACAAACAAAAGTCCGACATAACAAAAGTCCGACGTCAAAGACGTAACAATCATAATGTAGCGAAAGAGGTAACAATCATAATGTAGCATCAAGTGCATAAAATAAGGAGTGACGGAAAGGAAAATCCTAGGCCAGTGAAAATTCAACTCAGCCTAGTCCACTGCTAGACATAGGCCTCTCCCAGGCTGCGCCACAACACTCTGACCTCCGCCTTCCGCATCCAGTCTGTCCCAGATTCGTCGGTCCATCTAGCTAAGGGGCAACCTACACTACACTTGCCGATACGCGATCCAGTGACCATTTCTAAATAAATATTTTGCCTACTGAATACTTAGTAGAAATGACATCATTGCTCTGGTGAATTGTATCACTCACGATCACGGCCGTTGAAGTTCGCGCGCACCAAATATGGCGCGAAAGAAAAGTCGTTGGAAACAACCGAGATTTAAAATAAAGACTAGATTTTGTTCCACGTTCCGCTTGCTGGATGGTTTTATCATTTGAATCAGAATTGGGCTCTTTCACTGCATGTGAAAAAGGGCGTGGTATTTGTGTACAAGAACATGGATTGGATGGATATGCTCTGATTATTTCATTCACAACAGTCCAAAAAGTTCACTTCTGCACATTAGGGTAATGACCTAAAATCTATTGTAGTGATACTATGTTTTACTGGGAATTTGAGCAATTATTTTCCGACAGCATTCAAGTTTTAGAAATTAAGAGAAAATGTTTTACGATGCAAGGAAAATTGTTGAAAGATGGGATCTCAAGTTGTTCCTCAAAAAATAAGAAACGTACCTACGTAACTTTTAATTATTTGATAGACCGTAGTTATATTGGCATACTTCATAGGATAATTATAACGATTCTGCTCATATCTTTGGTTTCCAATGTGTACCTACCCTCATCATCTGTATCTGCCTCGATACATGTAACCGGATGCAGTTGAATACGAGTATTTTGCATGGAATGCATATCTGACCTCCACAAACCAGTTACTGGTTATGTGGCTAATACGATACGGTACCTACCCTAATGACAAATAAGAAATCAGAAAGGGTAGTAGGTACACGCATTACCGGACTAACCCAGACCCAAACCTAATACGGGATTCGGCGTTTACCCTATATCTCTATTTGTAAGATTATATTATTGTCATTACTCTTAATGTATTTTAGTTACTTATATTGTTAATTTATGTCTGGAGTAGAGTTATAGACCCTTTCAATTTCAATGCGTATTAATAATATTGCCTTTTAATTAATTCTTACGTCAATAAGACAATGATAAACCCAGTTTGGAGATCGCAAAAATATACCACTCGTCTTTGTTGGAACTACGAGGGCCACTGTAAGAGAAGGGCCTGACGGCCCAACTGACTGCTTCTTTGGTTGAGTCCGTTTAGTGGTCGAAGTCGCGAAACTGCTGAAGTCTCTGGACTCAACTAGTAACCCGTAGCTTGGATTTGTCCCCGGCGGATACTGTTGATGGGAAAAGGCTCGTCCCTATTAGGTACATTACAGGACTGAGTCTTTGACGTAGCTACTGTAATAAAGGTCTAAAATTCCAAATAAGGGTCAAATAAGGGTGTAGTTGCTAGAATAGATACATCTCTGGCTGTCCTTTTCGAAAATATAGGCGTAATGTTATGTCATGTTACTTAATGTCTCATATACAAGGGTGCAAGAAGTAGGTACTTAAGTTCGTTAATGAGTTCACAGCGACCGCTCAATGTCGTACTTATTTCGTGGTCTAGGGCGTAGATACGGAATGCGCGAACTCGTCACGATTTTTGACATGCAGTAGGTTGTCCGGAAGCCCGCAGATTTTTTTCTGTTCGTTGTTTTGTTTCAATTTGTGTGACGTCAACGATATGCATGCCATCAACAAATGGAAGGGGTTAAATTGGCGCAATCGCCATAGAGAGAAGCCAGGGGAGATATGCAGGATTTATATTTTATTTCTCGTGTTCCCTTGATTGATCGCGGGTATCTTCTGGTTGCGGAGCCCTACCTCCAGAAGTCGATATCTTGCAGCTGAATGATGACGATGATGATGAGGGCCCCAGAATTATGTGCTGTTCCATAAGTTCCGTTTCTGCTAAGCTTACAGGATTAACTTCTTTCTATAGCCGGGTTGAACGGCTGGCTATAGTCAGTCACACCTATTCATAATTTTACATCTGTAAGTATAAAAAGTTCGCACCTACGGGCGGTGGCGTAGGCGCTTCCAACAGTATAAGGACAGTCCACACGCAACACGGACTGTTATCTCACCGCGAGAAAATACACGAATCAGACGTAAGTGTCAACTGTGGAGAGCCTTTAAAAAAAAAACAGTGAATAAAAGTTATATTAAAAATATATAGTTAAATTATAATTTATTAATTTTAAATTTCGACAGTGCAGTGAGTGGTTTTGAATTACAATGCTGGATACTAACATTTTGGTAATGGTTATGTAGATAAACTAGGTAAAGAGGTGTAATGTCAACATAACTATTTGTTCGTGAATCATTAGATATTTTTGCAGGTGTTCTTATTTACCTATACTTACCTACTTGCTTAGAAATCTTTAGTACGAGAACTTCTCTATCTAGGGTATATATTATATTGTCCTGTCCACGGTACTGTTTAGGATAACGCTTTTATTTTCTGCATCAAATGATGTTGAAAAGAAAGGATGGGATCATTAAAAAATATCTATTAAATATTAAAGTAGACCTTGAATATTGTAATATTCCAGCGTATTTACTGTTCCAAAGCAGAGCAAAAGCCTCTTCTCATAGATACAGATGATACAGAGAAGGCACGAGCATTGACCACCATATTTAATAATTTGAGGTACCTAATTACTTAGTTTTAATAGATTTTCTCATTTTGGTGTTAGATATAAATTTTGGTGTTTTACCAATTCTGGTGTCAACAATATAGTAGGATCAAATTAATGTTATCAGGATTAAATTAATGACTCTCATACTTTATGTAACTGGATACGTATTTCTTGCATATCAACTAGGTACTTATATTCATTAAAAATTCAAAAACAAAAATTTCCACCAACATTTGGAAAAAATCATAGTTGTTGAAATTCACTCATAAATGTTTTTATAGAAACGAAATACCTAGTCGACGTTGTAATTTCTCAAATTAAAGAAACAGCTAAGTAGGTAATTAAATAAAATTAATGCAAAAGTCCATTAAGCCATAAAATTAGCTTCAAGTTTAATTCTGTTTATTGCATCATTTTTCATTGTGGTGAATGAGAAGTAAATTGCACAAGATTGTAATCGTCTTGACGTTATGCCTTTTACAGAACAAAATGTGGGGGTCATTCATTCGTACTTTATATTTACTGTATGACTCAGTGAACCACATGCAACCTTCAATGAGGTAGTAACTCACTCATTCATTGTTAACTTCAATGATGATTCGATGACGAAGTTTTAAGATGAATTTATATTTTGCCCGGCCGCGGTTTCGCCCGCGTTGATGTCCGAAATTCATTGGTTTTAATTTTTTTGAGCAGAGCCCTATTTTTTTTCTAAAGTAAAAGTAGCCTAAGTTACACCTTATAACATCAGCTATCTGCCAGAGGAAGGTCCCGTCAAAATCGGTCCAGCCGTTTCGGAGATTAGCTGGAACAAACAGAAAGAAGGACATACAAAAAAAAATTTAAAAGTACCGTATATTCTTTCATTTTTTAAACATTTAGTAAAAAGCTGTTGACCATATTCTAATAATGATCGAACAATGCGGACCATATTATATGTGTATGAATAAAAAAAAGGTTGTATTTAAAAGTCTGCGACTGCAAAACTCTGGTGCATAGAGTTTAAGTAGTAGATAATAGATCAGGATTTCTGGTGCATTTTTAATAGCTTGATACTAAATTTTTTCCTCTATGATAGCTTGCTACATATTAGTAATCTGTGATTTTTAACAAAAATATAATAAAATGTGGTGGTTGTAAAATTATTAATAGTGATAAGATAGTGATAAGTAGATATAAAAAGTGGTGGTAACATTACTAATGAAATAGAAATAATGTGAAATCCTGTAATTCTTCTAGATGGGCGAGAAGGTGTTGCTGTTGGCGCCGCTGGTGCTCCTCGTTTTAGGAAGCGTTGAAGGTGAGTTGACCACAAAAGATAACGAAGACATCAAAGTCCATTCCGTTAGAATAACACAGTCCACTGTTGGAAATGCACCTATCCCAAGTCACGCAAGTAGCGTTACAACACCCGGGTGTCTCCATTCAGCCTCCAGTCTGTCACAGATTAGGGCCAACAAGCCGCGGGGTCCTGCGTTCTGTTTACGGGGTGCAAAAATAAGGACCTAGGTATCTTATATTATCTCCTCTAAACTTTATATTGAATAATAAGGTACTATGTAAATATTTCTATATTTGCTTGTTTTCATTTTTCCAATTATCGTATTTGGCTCCTTGTATACGCCTATGGACCTTCTTAATCACCATGACCACTGCCAATAAATAAATATTGCGAAAGTTGGGGAGTGCGCGGTTGATGTCGCAATCAGGATATTGTGTGCCATTCAACTCATTCAAGACGACCTCCGACCAATGTGACCTTTGTTTTCTAGTAACTGCAGTTGCTAAAGATGTATCTTACTTAGTACCGGGACCTACATAAGTATGACCTACATAAGTACCTCTGTCTACTGCAGTTCTAAAGTGATAACATATAGAAAAGTTACATAAGTAGGTATTTCTTCATAATATTATTGTTGCTGGCTTACGTACGATATCCAATATCATCATCTTTCTAAGTGATGATTCACTAGCATAATCAGTCCGTAATGTTACCACTGCTGGGACACACGCCTCTTCTCTTCGAGAGGGAGTGGGGCTATAATTTACCACGCGGGCCCAGTGTGGGGATATAACATGTCTTCGAATTTTTGGTTCTAGGACAGGATGTCAGTTTCCTCACGATGTTTTCCTTCCACCGTTTTAAGAACAGTGGTAATGATCACTGTCTAGTTCCAATTCTAATATCTTGCAAAATGTTGTGTGAAAGCTCATTGAATAAGTCACAGAGCTTACAGATCAGTTGCCAAAGTCTTATTTTGTGATTCAACATTTTCTACCTTTTGATTTGGTCGACCATTAGGACCAATTTTCCTGCTCCGTTATCTTCTCTAGTTTAATCTTTTAATTCAGCTTTATCAATCGTCTAAAAAATATTTGGTTATTGGTATTTTGTTCTTTAATAGACCGCGATACATCGAAAGTTCGTAGAATTTTAATGTTACGTAAGGCCTTATATGGAAATATTTCTTAAATTTATTTCATATTTGCGCGCGTCTTTTCCCACGATGAGGTAAAACGACCAAGGAACTCTGACGACATTATCTTTAAGCTATTTGCATTTTTTTTATAATGTATTTTGAAAAAATAATAGGTAGGTATTGAGGACAGGGGAATTAACCATATCTAGATGTTTAATGGAGTTTGACAATGAAATTGCGAGCATCTCGGCTCCAAATTCGGGCCGTCTCCAACATAATTTTAAGACCCGTTGACTCATAAAGCGCAGTCGTAACTTAAAATAATAATAAACTTAAAATAATAATAAACTATAAAGAATCTATGGTTATGTCATCAAGTCTATGAAGGTTAAGCGGCTCGAGACTACCTGACCACGCGGAATAGTACACCCACAGCCCTCTTCATCATCTTGCACAACATTACTAGGAGAAGCATTCGGTTCTATTCTAAGCTGGCACTTAGCGCACACACTTTCAATCACAATTTGAATCATTTTGAAGGACATTGCTAAGCCTTTGCTTTGACTTTGATGTTCAAAGAATTTGTCGGCTCAAAAACGTAAATAACGTAATGAAAGTTGTTGAACTTTGAAAATTGAAAGCCTTTGCAAGTAGTGTGTAACTCAATTACCCCGCACTAGGATTTACTATTATACTATTAGGTACTGCCAGCCAGCATCATCGCACTATAAGGCAAGAGCTTCCCCAATGACTTTTAGCTCTTTTGACCCAGGGATATGTAGGATTTGTTTGACTAAAATCTTAATGTGCATTTTAGATCGTATGTATTCCCTTCTAGCACATACCTAGGTCCTAATATATATGGTCTGTGAGCTATTTCGATTTTTCAATCAACAGTTGGTTGGAATTTGCTGTTGTAGGTATTTTGCTAATTGTGTAGGTACTTGGGTTCATAACACGTGTCAATACCGTGTAATTAGGTACGGATAAAAATCCAATCAGCTGTAGCATGTCCTGCCTCGTAATAATTATGATCAATCATGTAATGATGGTCTGTTTGTACGCACTTAATTTTAAGAAGGTGTACGGGAATGGAATATATAATACTCTTTATTATGTACTTACACCATATAAATTATTAATATAAATATTAAAAAAAAATACAAAGGGTGACACATTGGGTGGTCGTATCGCTAAGAGCCACCTTTTAAAGACAACCTTTGGATGGATTAAAATGGGGAAGGAGAGAATACTGTAGGTAATCTGTGGTGTATCATTTACATGACACAATAAATACATACATAAAGCATATACTAATATATATATAAATAAATTATAATAATCATGAGACAGGAGCAAAAGAAAATGACGAGCACGGTTAAATTTTACACAACCACGTCTAAGTTACCTATAGTTTAAAACTTGGGAAAAACATTTCATTAGAACTTTGCTGCGCTGCATATAATTGTGAAATGTAACAGAGAATAAAGCCAATTTTCCATACCTGTCAAAAATTCAATGCGTGCGAAATTGCAGAATTTAATTATAAGCGACGAACTAAAAGACGGACACTTAGCATTCCTAACGTGAGTGCGGTTTAAGTATAACAATGTAGGTAATAAAGTAAATCCGTCATTGCATTGCGCGTTAGCAAGGACGATAGGTCTCGTGTAGGCGAAGCCTTCTACACATATGGAACGTTGCCAAGGCCCCTCTATGGTTTTTTTTATTGGTCCTAATGATGTTTTTGCTTGATTGCCAGCATCATGCAAATTGATTAGGCGTGGGGGTTAAATAATTTTTGCTCATGCATATGTTTGTTTTGTTTCATAATCATGTTGTTGTTAACTTTGTGATCTATTTGTGAGACTACTTCCTTAATGACTAATTTTAGTATAATTTTAACATTAATCATTCTATCGATGTGTAGTTTGACGTGAATAGGTTTTTAAATCAAGCAAATTACGTCATTTACCATTTCTGGTTTTTTATTGTTATCGTTTTGAAACTAGTTCAACTGGTATTAGGGTTAAAATATTTCGATACACACTCATAAATTGATCATCGTTGAAATCCCGGAGATCCAAAAGTGGCATCCATTATGGTATTACTACCATATTATTCTGTATTAGAACGAGTTGAATAAGTGATATTACATCAATATCATCTTTTTCTTCCAGGTCAACGTTACCACAACTACTATGCCAGGAATTACCTAGGCCGCGACTTGTACGAGCACGGGCGCTCGATCTCCGACAACCTGGTGACCTGCGGGCCTCACACCTGCGGCGCAGGAGCCCACTGCATCCATGGCAGTGTGCGGCCCGTCTGCGCTTGCCTGCCAGGCTACTCCGGAGACGCGCTGACACAGTGCGTCAAGATCGAGTGCATTGGTAAGTAACGTTGATCCATTGATTATATAATTAATTAATTAAACGTTTATTTATTTACCATTGGCTATCCGTGTTCATGGATTCTCGAGTCTCCAGCAAAGGTAGAGTATATTCATCTTTGAACAGGTCTTTCCCAAAATATTTGATTTGCAAGTCTCTTATGTACTATATCTAATCAATTACTATTTTCTCTGTAGACAACAGCGAGTGCCGCAGCCACCAGAGCTGTGTCAACCAACACTGCATCGACCCCTGCGCCGGAGCATGCGGCGTCAACGCCAACTGTGAGGTAAGATAATATACGTCCATCGTTTTTCACTGAATCAACCATTTTGCGCCCTTCCATTTCTAGTTTTTATAAATATGTTCCTCTTACCTACCTATTCACTAAATTGTAATGATTCCTTACACTATAGTGATATTGGTAAAATGTTCTTCAACATTATAGTTTTAATCAATATTATGGTCTATTAAGTTTCCTTATATTATGTTTAACAGGTCCGTAACCACATTCCGGTGTGTTCTTGCCCACCTGGCTACACTGGTAGTCCTTTCAGCTCTTGCAGAATCGCTGACCCAGGTATGATCGTTACAATATTTTTAACAATCGCAATATTCAGTATTACTATTATTCTTCATTATCGTAATATTCTGTATTATCTATCTTCATTATTGTTCGTTATTGTCTACAGAGGAGGCTTGCCACCCATCCCCCTGCGGTGCTAACACTAAGTGCCACGTCGCCAACAACCAGGCTATTTGTACTTGTCTTCCAGGATACAGGGTAAGTTTTCAAATACTTTAGGCTTAGGTACTATCTAACATATTACATTGCGCCAATATGATGATCTTACTAGTTAAGTACTTTCTCCTTTGTCCTTTGTGTGTACCTAGTCAGGCAAACGCCTACATTTTACCATTTGTACAGAAAAGTTCTAACAATGAAGCAAAGCGACAAACGTAAAGTGCTGAAGTCACTTAAGATTTCCAGTTTGGCTTTTAGGTGCTCTTGAAAAACTTAATCTAGGCTGATACTACGTGTCCGACAGAACTTAGCATGCTCAAAACGGGAGATTATGTTATAGAATCGGATTCTAATCGTTGCTCTTTTATTTCGTAAAGGGTAGTCCTCTGACCGGCTGCCACCATGAGTGTGAGTCTGACGGCGAGTGCAACATCCAGCAGTCGTGTCGGGACTTCAAGTGCATCAGTCCGTGTGGAGACTGCGGAGTCAACGCTGACTGCGAGACTGTTGCCGCTCATCGCGCCGTCTGCAAGTGCCCAAGAGTAAGTAGTGCTTGAATAATACCTGAAGAGCTGGGTGGTTTATTGTGTTAAACAGAAGTCACTATTCAGTGCGAACAAGAGAGAAGCTATAATCGTCCTGTATAGCCTGTAAGCTGGAACACGGCACAGTTACTCCATAGTGTCTGAGAATGTTGGAGTGTTCAGAACACGGAATTCGATTTAAAAGTAAACGTCATTAACATGTCCTATTTCATCGGTTTAGTTAGTCCAGTTTCATCGGATCAGTTTGATGAAGGTTTCAGCCGTTTCAGAAATTATAAAATCTGATCAAATTATTTTTTACCATCAACAGGGCTACCACGGCGATCCCTACAGGATCTGCTCAGCTGAATGCACATCTGACAGCGAGTGCCCCAGTTACAAACCTGCCTGCGTCTACAACGCGTGCATCGACCCTTGCATCAACGCCTGCGGAACCAACGCCGAGTGCCACCTCCGTGGTCTCACACCCGTCTGCTCTTGCCCCAGAAACATGACCGGAGATCCCTTCTCCTACTGCAGACCTTTCGAAGCCCGTAAGTTGTTCAAATAATAACTTGATGATTTGGCGAAAGCATTTGACATGATTGCCAAGGTTGCTACATAGTGACTGTGATTATTTTATGAAAGCATTTATGAAGTAGGTACTAGATAAACGGAGTATTTTAAGAAAGTATTTTTTATGAAATTCTTAATTTTTGAGTAAATATGTTCAAAATGTATAGGAAGATAACTGGTGTCCCTCAAGACATCGTACTCAGTTCTATAATTTTGAACCCTACATACTTTGATTATACACCTACATAATATGCTATTGTCAGGTGACCTTTGCGAGCCCAACCCTTGCGGTGCTAACGCCAAGTGCACACCCGGACATGACCGCACCGGCGCCGAGCGTCCCGTCTGCACCTGCCCCACTGGATACATCGGCAACGCTCTCGTATCTTGCGAACGTGTAAGTTACGCGCACTACTTTGACATTCTTGTTATTTGTAATATACACACATCAAAAGTGTCTAGGGATCAAGCATTTTTATGCGGATTTCTTGAGATTGAGATGTGGCTTTGTAATAAATTTATGATTTTATAAATTTATATGGATCCTTTTTGGTGCATTTCATAATTTGAATCAGGAACTGTGAATCAAATTCGAGTAAAAGATGAAAATCAGCTGTCAATATTTTCCCTATAAAAACATACAACGCATTGAAGACATTATTAGTGCTACTGTTTCCCTACTACTGATTAAAACCAACGTTATTATGGAGCGGCGACGTCATTTAAGCAGGGAAGAAATGCTCAGAGCCGTGGGAATGATAGAAGCTGGTTCCCGGCAACGTACTGTGGCTTTAGCTCTGAATACAAGTCAGAGTGTTATCAGTCGACTTTGGACACGTTACCGAAGCACTGGTACCGTGGCTGAGCGCCATGGAGGACGGTATCGCTGCACCACACGGAGACAAGACCGATACATTCAAATCTTAACTCGAAGAGCTCCAACAATAACCGCCATGATGTTAGCCGTGAGGCTTCATCACTCTTCAGGGAACTTAATTAGCGACCAAACAGTCAGAAACCGCTTGCATGAAGTGAACCTTCATTCCCGAAGACCGCTACGGGTACCACCTATAGCAATGCACAATCGTAGGATTCGATATCAATGGGCTCTTGAACACAGAAATTGGGCAGAAGAACAATGGCGTTTCGTGTGCTTTTCTGATGAGTCTCGTTTTGGTATGAGACCGGATACAAGACGTATACGACACTGGAGAACCCCTGGACGCCAACAGCGATTAAAATCCTGCCAGGAAGTCCATCCTTATAGTGGTGGAACCATCATGGTATGGGCGGGTATTTGGATCGGCGGAAGAACTGAGTTGATTTGGATCAGAGGCAACCTCAACGCACAAATTTATGCTGAGACGATTGTATCAGACGTCATCGTTCCTCTACAAGTGCAAATCGGTCCCTTATTTCAGTTAATGCATGATAATGCACGACCGCACACCGCAAGAGTTGTAAGACAGACTCTCGCCGCAGCTAACATCAATGTCCTGCCCTGGCCTGCTCAGTCGCCAGACTTGAACCCGATTGAGCATGCATGGGATATGCTACAGAGAAGAGCTCTGCCGAATATGGAGGGTATCCAGTCGCAAGAAGACCTTTTTTTGTTGTTGCAACGAACATGGGCGGCCATTCCACAGCGTGATTTGGATGAACTCATTTTGAGTATGCCAAACCGATGTTCTTGTGTTGTTAGTGTTCGCGGTAGAAACACGGATTATTAATTGTTTAAGTTACCCAATAAAATTTTAAAGAAAACTGTTATTTCAGTCTTTTTTTCGAACTTTTGTGTTAGTGGTTCAAATGTCAAAAATCCCTTTATTAGGAAAATGGCAAATTTCTTTATTAATGCAAAGGTGACTTGGTTTATCGTTACTGTGACAAACGAAAACACTTTATTTGATGAATCCTTTAAGAAAATTTTAATTAATATCAATCAGGAGAAAAGTTATTGCAAAAATATATGTTGATCCCTAGACCCTTTTGATGTGTGTATTTACACAATATTTATATGAAAAATAATATACTCGTACATGTTGTTAATGTTTATTATGCTACCCCGGCGTTTAGAGACTTATATTATGACAGAAACGACGCTTTATAAAATTATAAGACAAACTTTATAAGGAACTCAAGCGTACTAGCTTTGCTGTCAGTATTTTTTGTACTTATTTAGTTAACCGTTGATACACCTTTTTAATAAGAAATAAATTGTGTCTTACGCAGGGTGAATGCGAGCTGGACTCCCAGTGCTCCGACCACTTGGCCTGCGTCGGCTACAGTTGCGTGGACCCCTGTCTCGGCAACACTCAGTGCGGCTCTGGAGCCGTGTGCATGGCCCGCAGACATATTGCTGTCTGCACATGCCAAAATGGTAAGGAATTTAAATCTATTTGTCTATTTTTATCTGCTAACTATTGACTTGTAGAAGACCGCGTTGACATTACTAATCTAACCAAAATACAGATTTGCTCGATTACTAACACACATTATTTTTTATCAGGACGCAACGGTGATGCTCTAGTGAACTGCTACGACTCCCAGTCAGTTGTAGCTACTGGCCGTTACTACAAATTCAAACGCGACGGCAACTACTCCAGCCAGCCCGACACCGAAGCACCCAAAAACCCCGAAGCTCCCGCCGTGGTCATCACAGAGCTCAAAGAAGCCACAACAGAAACGAAAGTTGAAGAGAAAAAAGAATAAAAAGACCGTATCGTAATAAAAGCGCGGACTGATAATAGTACATCACTAATGTCATATTGACAGGATGTTTGTTGTAATGCCATGGAATAATTAATTAAAAAATGTTGTCGCCCGCGCTTTCATCATCAAAATAAGTGATTGGATTTTTCAAAATTATAAATTTAAACTTTCAATTCGATATTTAAAAAACTTGAAGCTTATTTTTATAAGTTGTAAATTGTTTAATCAGAAAAACAAAATAAACGGAAGAAACAAGTACCTACTCTGAAATGCACAATGCTCTCTTTTTCTATCGTTTAGTGAAACAAAAAGAAGAGGCAATAACATTGTGTTAATATTGAATTGAAAGTTTGAACTAGGCTTTTTAATGTATTACCAGTTAACTCCAACTGTTGAACAATCGTGCTCTCTTTTTGTTTTATGTCGAAATCCAATCGACAAAGATGATTAAAGCTGTTGTTTGTTAATTATGGTTACTAATAAGTGAATACTGCCAATTTCAATAAAATTGTCGCTATTATTTTAGTGTTTTTCTTTTTACTTATGATACGACCTGGTAGTCATAGTCTTGTTTCTTTTTATGACTTCTCTAATGCCTTTGATACCGTTTAGCATCATACTTAAACCTTCCATTCAATAATCTGAGATCGGTCTGCTACCTGTCGGTCTCTATTTTATGAACGTTTTATTCTAAACGATGAGAACGATCTAAAAAAATATAATGTGGTGTACCGCAAGGGTGTATCCCTGGGCACCATAAAAATATGAAAAGATGCTCGACCTACAGACTGCACACTCGGCAAAGATTAAAATGTGACGTCAAATTCTGCTTCGCAGGTCGGAATTCAGCGTGAATGTCATCCTAATCTTCGCCCGCGGCCATCAAATGCTCTAGAAGCTTACAAAAACACAGTTCACTGGACATCGCCAGCAAAATTGCAAATGCAAATGGCAAAGCATGCATAGCATAGCATGCATGGTATAGCATGCATGGCAGAGCACATTGCGAAGCATACATAGCATAGCATAGCATAGCATAGCAATGCATGAGTGAGTTATGTACCTTAAGAAGCTGGTGAAAGGTAGCACATATTTTGTCCGTATCACCGTTTTTAGTGTATGTGTATACTTGCCCTAATATTTAAGATATTGGCAAAGGTGAATTGTGATGCCACCGTGAGAATACCAATATAAAAAAAAAAACTATTACAGAAACTATAGCACCTAGCTGGTAAATTGCTCGAACAGCTCGTTTTTGGAAAACAAATATCCTTTGTATATCAGCGGCCTTGCCCCACAGCAGAATGCCGTAAGACATAACGCTATTAAAATAAATAGACAAAACCTGTATTGCAAACGTCAGTGTCTCACTTTCCTGAGTTTCCTGACGGCGTAGGCGGCCGAACTGAGCCTTTCCGCTAGGCTTGATATATACCTATGTGATGCCCACTGAAGTTTGGCATCAACTGTTATGCCCAGGAAAACTGCTGAGTCTACAGTTCCAAGCACCTCCTTATCTAATATTATGTTGGGTCCAAGTTTTCTAACAAGCGGTTGGTAAGGTGAACTTTATACATTTCGTTTTCATAGCATTGAGAACTAGCTTATTTGTGGTAAACCAAACCGTAACCATTGAGAGTGCACTGTTCACGTCGTCAAAATCTTGTCTTTTCCTGTCTACTTTAAAGAAAAGGGAGGTATCATCGGTAAACAGTACAACAGATCCTCATAAAGAATGGTAAATCAGATAGATACTTAGAATAATAATGGACCCAATATTGACCCTTGAGGTACACCTAACTAACTGAACTGGAAGCCCCGAAGATTTCAATACATATTGGTGCCTATTATGTAAATTTTCATTTATTATTAGTAACAGCTAAAATATAGCGGGCTACGATGTCGTATATACAGGGTGGAAACTTTCAGCGGGGCAGTAAGGGGAAGTACCTTATCCGTTGCAGCTACGCGAAAATGGTCTTAGGAGACTATCCATAACTTTTTATGGAATTTTATCCCCATTCACAGAAAAAAAAAATACAGTTAGCAAGAAAATAGCCATTTTACACAAAAACATTTTTTGATGCCAATCGATCCTGTTTCTAATACTGATCAAAAACTTCTATGGGACCAACCATCGTTGGAGTACTCAAAAAGTCACAAATTGCATAAAACTTTTCCCTTACATTTTGTAAAGAATGTGTAACTGAAATACAAAAAATAAAATAAAAGACAAATGATCACGTAGAATTTTACACATATCAAAAAGATATTAATTTTCAGGCGTATTAATTTTCTTTTTTTGTTAACTAACATAACTTGATGATGTTATTCTTATTTAAGGCGACTACATGACCTAAAACGCGGTCACTATCGCACTGCATAGAAAAGAAAGAGAAGCGCGATGACACAACGCTGGTAATTTATTGCAAAATATGAAACAATCATCTATTGTTGATTTATCAAAACACCAAACAAATAAAAACCGTATACTAAAATTCGGGGAATTAAATTGTCTTTTATATGGTGAAAGTTTTATGAAAATACACCCGATAGTGTTTGCGTTATTATCGTTTTTATGTCCGCGGTAGACATTATTTTACAAATTAATTACACTATGTTAAAAAAATATAATTGCAAATATTCACATATCAAATTACGAAGCAAATGGTCTAGTATAACATTTATTTTTTTCAAAGAAATCAGGCCGGTCGATTAGAGGTGATGTTGAATTTAAAATCATTAGAAGTCGTATAACTGCGCCTTAAAATCTTGCTGTTTCTTGCCCTACGATATCAAGATTGTTTTTTTATTTAATAATAACGAGTTCGAAATTTGAATTGTTTTTAAACTTATCGTTTTATTCAGTCAACAAAAAGATCTCAACCGTCACTAAAAAACTTTTGCGTAAAATTTTCATACAAAATGTACGGGAAAAGTTTTTTGCAATTTGTGACTCCAACGATGGTTGGTCCCATAGAAGTTTTTGATCAGTATTAGAAACAGGATCGATTGGCATCAAAAAATGTTTTTGTGTAAAATGGCTATTTTCTTGCTAACTGTATTTTTTTTTATCTGTGAATGGGGATCAAAATTCCATAAAAAGTTATGGATAGTCTCCTTTTTTTTTTTTTTTTTTTAAGGATGGGAAATCATCAAATGACCCCTCCCGCTCTGGGTGGAGCGGAAGGGAGTGTCAGACTCTTACTGACTAAAACCCATCCGTGTTCCTTCCTTAGCCCTGTATGTTCCGGGGCAGCGGTAACCCTTTCGGACAATCCCGCTGCCCATGGATAGTCTCCTAAGACCATTTTCGCGTAGCTGCAACGGATAAGGTACTTATTTATTTATTTATTAAAACTTTATGCACAAGTGAAAACTGTACAAAGGCGGACTTAATGCCTTGGGCATTTTCTACCAGTCTACCTTAGGGTGATGCAGAGACAATAAACCGTAGGTGCAATAACAGAAACAACTTAGTAAATATTTATAACTAAAATATAAGAATAAATACACATATACATACATACAACAAAATATAAAAGAGGAAGAAAAAAAAAAAAAAAACCTGCAACAACTTAATTCTGAGACGAATCTGCCAACTTCTTGTGTATGTGTTCTCGAGCTTTCACTTTAAATGTGAATTGATTGGTTACCGTCCCCTACTACTACTACCCCTACTACCCGGTACTTCCCCTTACTGCCCCGCTGAAAGTTTCCACCCTGTATATAAAAGTTTAATGGTGATGCCCTATTTTGATGCTTAGACTTTAGAACATAGACTATACACTTATAAACAGATCTAGAGATTATAACAAATTAACTGGTAAGATGAGAAATAAGTACTATATTATATAATTATTAGAAATAATTTGACTAGAAAAATGAAATGATGACAAGAATTTTTAAACGGAATTTCTCAGCACAAATGTACGCATAATAACTAAACGTTGAATTATGTAAACGCCTACCAGTCAGTACCAAATAGCTCTCAGAACTCAGAAGTAACGGAACGCAAATCTGACATTTGAATTTGATGGGTTGATACGTCCTGTCGTTCGATTATCGAATGATGAGTGAGCCAGTGTTTTTAACTATTAATTACGAGTAGAAACTGTAAATATTGTAATATAACGATGTCCGACATCAACATGGAGAAGTTCGCAGTGCCAGACTTTGTGCCCGAGCGTTACGTGAAGGAGCTAGCCAAGTCCTGTGTCGGAGGGGAGGAGCTCCAACAACAGAAGGATAAGATACAGTCTTTAGCCGAAGAAACCGCCAGTGCCCTCAAGAAGAATGTGTACGAGAACTACATGCAGTTTATCGAAACGGCGACGGAGATATCCCACCTAGAAGCTGAGATGTACAAGCTATCCCACCTGCTAAGCGAACAGCGAACTGTGCTCACGACTCTCTCCCACGCGTCAGTTCTAGGTAACGAAAACGCGATATCCCGCGAATCACTCGACAATCACGACGTCGAAGCGGAGCGGGCCGAGGAACAACGCAAGAATAAGCTCAACCTTATATCTGAGAAAGTGGAAGGTTGCATGAATTTATTAGATGTCCCAGATCGAACTTTGCTTCACGAAGGCGACCTATTAGAGATAGACGCCGAGGAGAACACTGCCCTGCAGAGAATGCATGTTTATTTATTCAATGACTGCCTTATGTTGACATCATGGATATCAAACCGTAGAGGTCCTAATAGATATAAGTTTCAAGCTAGCTATCCTATTAGTACTCTAGCAGTAGTCAACGTAAGAGACTTGGGAAGTGTCAAACAAGCTTTCAAAGTGTTAGCCTTCCCAGATACAAGAGTGTTTCAGTGCAATAGTTTTGCCATCAAGAAAGACTGGCTAGACAAGTTCGATGTTGCAAAAAAATTGTACATTGAAAAGGAGAATTCAAAGCAAAAGAAAAAAGATGGTCTAGATAAGCCTAAGCCAGAGCTACTGGAGTCCCCAAGTCTCTCTGTTGAAGAATTACCTTCCCCCCAAGTGGCTCCCCTGCCAGAGTGGTTGGCTGATGTCACAGAAGAGTTAGATGTACTAATTGTTGAAAGACATTTTCAGAAAACATATGAACTGATGGTGTCAGCCCAAAAGGCATTAGACACTGAAGAAAATAAAAGCCATCCACAGAGAACTGATTTATTGAAGAGAATTGAACTGAAACAGAAAGTGTTGATTGAAATATTGTTGAAAGAACTCGATGTTACTCATAATTGGAGTCCGAGGGGTGGCCTGCAGTCATCGAGACAGCCTGTACACATACTCAATAAGTTTAACATGACTAGTCAGGCATGTGAGTTATTTCTAGCTATATGCAGTCATACCGTAAAAGTTCATGTGAAAGGGGTCCAGCTAGAAGGATCCATCAACACTTATGTGAAGCAAGTAGGTGAGGTGTTCTTCTGCTCACTCAGCGATGCCTTAACAGAGTTCATTACATTATTTCCTAAGAATAAAGTTAGTGCTTTTGTAGTCTGGGCTAGCATGCAACTTAGAATGTTAATGAGTCAAATTATCAAACAAGTGTTCACTCCGCAGTGTGCATTAGATTCTGTGTTAGACTGTGTGCAGAGTTTGAGGGATCAGTGTACTCTATTCTGTGACTTTGGTCTTGATTTGAGATTTCAGATGAACAGCTGTTTAAGAGCACCTATAGTGAAAGCTCTGAGAGAGTACAGGGAGAAGATTATGGACTCTATGAAGAGTAAAGTGTCCGAAGACAAGTGGACCCCTGTGAATATGCACACTAAAGCTGGAGTTAATAAATTCTTAATACAGATGGAAAAATTGGGCCTTATCTTAGCTAAGTACATAATAAATGAAACATGGGTGGACTTATCAAGTAGTACAATATGGTTTGCGCAGTCCGTCATAACAATACAGAAGGTTGGGCTGCAACTGGTCACTAAGGACACAATGGAGGTGCTGGATGAGTGCATCCATGCTGTATTCAACTCTCGCCTTATGCTCTCCTTAGGCAATGACTCTAGTTATGCTCAGAAGAATTTTAAGTTTATTTTAGACACAGTGATGCCTTTAATGCTCAGATGTTATAAGGAAGAAGTCGGCTATGATAACGAGAAGCTGGTGAGTCTAGCCAAGAAGTTTGGTGTCTACATAGCACCACCAAAGAAATCTAACATCACAAAATACACGAGTAACGAATATTTATGAGAATAGTCATTAGATTACACTTGTATGTATGTTGGTGTATGAAATTATTTTTATTGTGCTGAAAGCTTTAAAATTGTAATATATAGATGGTAAGCGTGCAGGATTTTGTAAGTTTATTTAAAGACAAAAACTGATCAAATTGAAGTTTATATTATATGCAAGTTATGAATATGAAATTTTAATAAACCAAGATTAAAGGTTCATGTTTAATTTTATTCCGTATTCATGAAGTGTGTGGAGTCATGAGAATTAAAAGATTATTTAAACTATTATTTTGCTTTTATTAAATACAATATCATACAAAGTTGCACTCTAACTTAAATAATACATGGAATAATAATATAAATTTATTGAGATATACACAGTATTTTGATACTAGATTCATTTATTCGTTTTCCATCAAAGATTCTATGAATGTAGTCCCATTGATTAGTTTAGTGGTCAATATAACAAATTCTACATTTGAGTCTTCTTGCTGGCTGATGGTCCTAAGTGCTGATATCTCTTGATACGTGCATCCTCCAATGAAGAAGACGAGAATAACGCGGGGGTTCTCCATAGAGGATGAGTTTTCGCTCGATATGGAGTTGCGACGCGCCATGCGCGGTTGTAATGTCTGTAGTTCATCTACTGTGGGCCCTGGGAGGCCTAGGACATCTTGGATACCTGGAATAGATGTACAAGTTGTCTTATTAGAATTGTGTTCACTATGCGATTGGTGGAGTTGATATTGCTTGTAAAAAAAAATTGGTATTTTATTTAAATATGTTTTTGTAAATGGAGGCAATTTGGGCAGGACTTAGTTCAGGATATATTCAATTCGAAGACACGTGACATCTACCAACCCGCACTGGGACCGCGTGGTAGATTACAGCCCACTTCCTCTCGAAGAGAGGAGGCCTGTGTCCCAACAGTGGGAACATTAGGTATAGGCTGATTATGCTGCATGCTATGCTAGTTCATATAAACGTTTACACTGAACAGTCATAAGGAGATAACACATGTAAAATTAAATGGACAAATGATAACAAATGACTGTATAAACAAGAAAAAAAATTGTTCCTTATATTAACAGGAAGTCACTAAGTGCAGTGTCTAAAACAAAATTAATATTTCGCACAATTTCTATAAAATCAATTAAAATCTCGAATTGTATTCGCAAATCATGCGATCAGAGAGCATTCGTTACGGCAATCATTCATTTATTGTGTAAAAATCTATCCGAAATGTAGCATAGCATTGTTAGGCTAAAAATAGCAAAATGGGGAACTTGATTAGGTCGGCGTTAGGCTAATTGGCTCAATGGCGGAGTGTTAATATGGGACGTAGGTATCTACATCATTAGCATACGTAACGCGTAGCCTGCGTGGTTGATAAATAATATATTATTTGCTATCTATGAATGATTCATATTGACACAGGAGTGTTTTTTGATAATTAGGATTTGTGTGATAATATTGTAGTTTAAATGAGATGTTACTGTAATTTTATAGAATATGATGCATTCCAATTTGGCATAAACGGACGACAACTAGAATAACCAGCTTCCTAATACTGACTTCTGGTGACTGAATTTGACTCTTCAATCATTAGACTAAATTACTAAACGAAATAGGGCGATGCCACACGGGCGTTGCCAATGCGTTGCGTTGGCGCTGCAACGCCTGAGCGGTGACTTCATCGGTCACTGCGCTACAAAGACGCAGCGCATTGCCCGTGTGGTATTGCTCACAGGTACACAATAAAAGAGTACGAAACAAGAAAATATTTCAGACAGAAATCAAGAATATAGGTACAGAAATGGTCAAGCTAAAGCAGGAACAACCGTAAATACAAACATAGGTACCTTCCTTTTGGATTTGCCGTAGTTGAGTAATAACCCTTTAATTTTCACAATGCTGGGATTCTCAGGCCTCTCTCAGACCACAACAGTGGGGAGATTAATATGTGACTGCCCATTCCTCAAAAAGAGCCTTCTCTATGTAGATTTTTTGTTCTAGGCCATGCCGGGTGTGAGGTTTTTTTTTTATTGGCATCGCAGTTTAACCTAGAAGGTTGTCGTCTGCTTAACCGGACTTGCCTGTGGTTGCCTCAATGAACTAAGGCCTCCAGCCAGGGCTTAAAAAACTTAAAAACTACACACTACACGCTAAGGGTAATTTCACACCGAGACGCGACGCTGCGCGCACATTTTAATAGAGCGACTCAAGTATTTATAACTTTATTTACTACACGAAAAGATACACATTTCATTGTGAGAATTCAGAATACGTTGCACCACGCAGCGCTGATCACTGGCCCAGTATCGTCGCGTCGCGCCTCGGTGTGAACTTACCCTAAGGGCACCCCACCCCCTGTGTGTGAGGTCAGTGGTGAATTATAGTTATATATAGCTATGATGTGGTATCTCACCCGTCCACCCTTTGTTCTTAGCGATATGTTCGCTGAGGCGCACGGTGAGCGGAGTGTACTTGTTGCATAGGTAGCCCTTATCCTTTGCGTTCATCTCAGTCTCATCCATAGTGAGGTGCAGCGTCTGCGAATTATCATTTAAATTACTGTTTCTTGAAGGCTGGTATTGTCAGAATAAAGTCTATTACAAGGTGCGATTCTAATTGCCTGTCGTTACCATAAATTGACGACGATGCAAGTCATTTGTTGCATTGTGATCGAAACTTGCATTGTGTAAATGGTGCTTAAAAGCTGGGTGCTTAAGTTTAAATAAATAAATAAAAGCTGGGTGATATACTAAACGCAGTTAGTCAGTCACGGTCATAAAACGTGCGAGCAGGATAGTAAATATTTTTGGACTTTGGTATCGTGTCATCTCGCTTTGCACTTTATGACCGCGGCTGTCACAAATGCGTTAGCTATAGTTATGAACAACCATGTTAACTTGAAGGAAGTATCAATAGATGTAACCATTGTTGATATATAAAATAAGGAAAGTGATATGCGCTCTTCGACGTGGATAAATTAGGTGCATAGGCACAATCGACCTTAGTCACAATCGAACTGGCGTATGTGTAGCACGTTAAGTAAAATTACAATAATCGTCTAAATAATCAGGAACAATGTCTTCCTGTGTTTTTAATATTTTAAAAATTTCGCGTCGTAATATGTCATTCATAATCATAAACATTCGGCGGCTAACGCGATTTCGCTTGCACAACAGCGCCGGCTCCTATCCCTGTCCTTGTCTATGTCAGCACATGTGGCATGGGTACGTAACAGTGACAATTACCTACTATCTCGTTCTCGCTACCGGAATAGAGAGACATAAAACGGGGGGTCCGTTTTATGTATCTCTATTCCGGTTGTTGAGTAACATATTTCCATACAAAAAAGTGCGGTGCGGTCCGCCTGTAGTGCGCGTAATACAAAATGTAAGGTGATTCAAGGAATTTTGCAATGCGTTGCGGCGCGGCCCCCCCTAATCTGCTTGAGCCTTTGTTTTTTTTGGGTGGGATATGATCAAATAACTTTTCCCGCTCTGGGCGGAGCGGCAGGGCATGTCAGACTTGTACTGACTAAAATCCACCCGTGTTCCTTCAGTTGCCTGTGCCAGGGGCCACGGTAACTCTTGCGAACAACCCTGACAGAAAATCCCGCGACCCTGGCAGATCTGCTTTAGCCTTAATAGGCATAATATCTGACCTTCCTCAGCACAGCATACTGCCTGGTTCCCTGCTGTGGCTTCAACAGGCCACACTTTTCCAGGTTACAGAGAGTGAGCCAGGTGTTTAGACCGTACACCTGAACCAACTCTTTCTTGTAGTATTCTAGAACCTTCGGCTTCAGACCTGATCCTGTGACGCATTGGAGGCAGATAAGGCGGAGGACCTATGGGAAAAAAAATATGGTGAGATACAGTGGTCTACAACAGTTAGTTGACATTTTTCCACTTCAGGTGAGATGCCACATCATGACTTAAAAAAAAAACAAATACTCCTAAGGGATTACTTGATTATTTCTTAGTAGTTGAATTACCCCCTTACTAATAAACGTATTAAATCAAATGAATAGTTACACACCGATTTCTCTCTTTCAGTCGTCAGTAATTTGACTTTCGAAAGAAGAAGACAAAGCGTTGTGTAAATAAACAGACGCTATACAACGTTTATTAGTAAGGGGGTTAGTCAATAACAACGTTATAGCAGTTCAAACATTTGGATTACTAGAATTTTAAATCATAATGTTCGTATCACAGCTAAAGTGGAAAAATGTCAACTAACTTTTGGAAGTCACTGTAGGTATGTTACGGCAAATGGCGTACCTAGTTGTTTTTAAAATAACTGTGTGTTTTCTGAGACATATTCATGTTTGTTTATGGTTTTTACTCGCGTATTTAACTATTTCGGGTTTTCATCATTTTTATTTTGCGACTTTGCCGGGTGATGAGATCATGAATGGGGAAATCGGTAATAAATACGTGTCTTATTTTACACTAGCTTCTGCCCGCGACTTCGTCCGCGTGAAATTTCTTGTTCCCCCGACCCACCCCGTCGCATCGCGTCATCTGCCCGTGCATCACTTCGTTTTCGAATAGCGAACTTTCAGACAATTTTTTTTTCTCACTGCTCCTAAAGGGTCAGCGTGCTGTAAAAGCCTAAAAACAGGCTCGTACACAACTCGGTACTTGTCTCAAATTTTAAATTAGCCAGACGTTAGAAATAACTTGCCTTAGTAAGTGGTTCTTTCTGTGCGATGAGATCTTCGATATAAGGGCACACTTTCTCGTTGTCCACGCAGTTGAGGAAATCCTCCTCGCATTGGATCATGTCATGGAACTCGAAACCGTCTGTTGTCTGAAAACAAATGATCATAAAAATCAATTTAAAATGCTTGCTATACATGAGGAGAGTTACTCGCACGTCAAGAGGCAAGAATGGCCATGCTTATCGCTTGCATGTATTTACGCTCAAGCGAAGAACAAAAAACTCGCAAACGAGCTATACGAGTCTCGTCAGGAGATTTTTTCGAATTTAAATATTTGAAAGGCCAGTTAGTCAGTCGAGATTGCTGCTTTTCAACGTGCGAGTATCGTACTATATTTTAATTACGAATTTGAGATAATTTTCGAGTTATGGAACAAAAAATGTCATTCTGGACAAAGTTCAAATTCCATTGTAACCAAAAACTTATTAGGACAAACGGTCACTCAAAAATCAACTGAGAGTACATTACACTAAAGTTGATTACTAAATAAATGGCGATGGAATGTAAATTATCTGAGGTTATGAACACACACACATAGTTGCCTACTCAAAAAGTTGACTCATGTGAACAGTAGGTAGTTGACATGATCTAACTTTTACCTGCTTTCAATAACTAAATTGTCAAATGATGACATTTAAACGATGTTTAAATCTATAGGTAGGCACTGAACATGTAAACTTCTAAATGTATGCCAAGCTAAGTTATGTACCTCTTTAATGTACTCAGCGATGCCGGTGTGTGTTGCCAGCGACTGTTTGTTGGCCAACATCTGCGGCAGACGCGACACAAACAGCTTGATCTCCTGCACCGACTTGTCGCGGTGTCGCTCGTCTAGTTGCGTTTTGATCACGCGCGCTTTCTTTGAGAGTGCTGCTCCGACCTGAGGTTATAAAAATCACTTTATTCGGTGATGTAAAAGATTTTATGTAGGTAGGTATAAAAACATAGGTACAGTTAAGTAGCTCTTGAAATTCTAAAATTGATCTTACTTCTTCCTATCCTTCAACTAAATCGTTAACTCACTGTCGTAAAGCTACAGTCTCTAATCTCTGCGAACAGCTCCTCACTAGAGTTGAGAATGATGCGTTTCTTCTCGCGCGCGGTGACCTCGGGGCTGGCGTCGTCGGGGCTCACGAACTTGTGCCCCGGGAACGTGGCCGTCGAGCTCTTTATGCCGTAGATCTCGTCTGTAATGACAAAATAAATAGGTATTAAAACTCATTGAGCTTTAATCACAGTCCTCCAGATCGAATTTCGGCCATGATGGCTAATCTCAATGGAAACTAGCCATCGAGACGGGAGATATTATAGTGCACAAGTGTGTGCGCAGACACAGCTGCACTCTCTCTTCCCTCACTCTCATTGTCCGAGACGGCGTGTAGCGGCATCTACAACACCACATGCGAACTACGCATCATACTGACGTCACGCAAAAATCCTGCATCGCGCAACTAGCATACATACAACGTCCTGACTTCAATCGTCGGGCAGTAGCCCACCAGACACGACACCCGTCTGGTCGGAGGATCCTTCCTTTTCTATGGCGGATGAGTGAACTTTACACCCTGTTCCTCATACCTCCATAGGAGTTCAACAAAGCCTGATTTTTTCTAAACCCCATAAATAGGTAAAATTTTTAGCCAGGTACTGTAAGTGTAGATTAAAATGTGGAAATACTGTAGTGTTCCGGTATGGCAGAGTTTGCAAATGCGTCATAGCGATCTGAAAAATATCTATGCGTTCATTACGGTGTGTGGGATCAATTTGGAATTTATGGCCAATGGGTTTACTTGTGGTTGTGGACTACTTTCCCATACGAAACAATTAATGTTTTTAGATCTATACAGTAGCACCATCTCTTATCTGCAAATGCTATTTCAACGCTTCGACAGTTTGTTGAGCTAAAAGTAATTTTAATTTATCAAAGATTCTCTTGAAGTTACCAATAAGTCCCTCATAGGTGAGCTGTGTGGCCATGACGCTGGTGAAATCTACCGCCCTGTCGAGCAGCAGCAGCTGGTCTATGCAAGACGTCGCGGCGCCCTTCGGACCCTGGCCTTGCTCCTCTTTGTTCAGGCGACAGAGAAGGTCCCATACCTTGAAAAGTAGAAGCATTTGAAAAAGAAATGTTTTTATATGGGGCCTGGCTTATCTACAGTGTTCGCCATTTTGTTTTTTTTTTTTAATGGCGGCCACGCTTGGAATACGTCAATGCAAACAGAAAACATAATAGGACTAAACCCCGTAAAGTGCCATGTTTCCGAGATATTAACGTCACTTGACATCCATATTTTTTTATGAACTTGCGTACGTCTTGATGGATATAAATTTGAAACTTTAAGCATCCAGTGATTATTTCAAACATTTATGCAACAAGATGGAAACATGACACTTGACGGGGTTTGGTCATGATATGTTTTCTGTTTGCATTGATGTCAGCTATCAATTTAGATAGGTTTCATGAGAGGAGGCCAAATTGAAAAAAAAAAAAGGCGGACAGTAGATATGCCACGGAGCTTCAAAGTCCATGAATAAGACTTGTGGTATGAACAATATTAATTAAAAAAAAATATAGATTGCGATTAAGCTCAGTTTAAACATATCTATTGTTTTAATAAGAATTTCAAGTTTTATGTTACTCCATCACGGTTTACGGGTTAACAGTTTTGGCTGTGTTCATCGATATTATATTAAATGCGGACTGTGTTCACAATATTATGGTGTCACATGATTCTACTCTACCTGTTTGGCCGCGACTCCCTTGCCAAATACCCTCGGTATGATCCCGTACAGTTGTTGTATAGTCCGCAGCGCCTGCGCCGCATTGTACACGCACGTTGGATCGCCTTCTAGATAGTTCTCTCTGTAATAATAAAAACTCCCTTCACATAAAGTTCATAAGTGACGCTTTTAGTCACCATTTAATGACACAAAAAAAGAGAATGTGTCTCATAAGCCGATATCAGATACATACTCGAGTGAAGGTTCATTTTTAGGGTTCCGTACCTAAAGAATGCCAACGGGACCCTATTACTAAGCCTCCGCTGTCCGTCTGTCTATCTGACACAGGGCTGTAGATTTTGAACCGTATTAGGTAGACATTTGAAATTTTCACAGTGTGTACTACTATTACCGCTATATACGGCTATAATGACAAATAAAATTAGGTAAGTTAAAAATTAAAGGGGTCCACATACCATAAAAATAACATGATTTAAAAAAATATGTAGTGTTAAATATTGTAAGGAACCCTTCGTGTGCGAGTTCGACTCGCACTTGGCCGGTTTTATTTCATTCCACGTTCACACAACGTTAACAAAAATGATTATAGGAATGAACGTTCATGTACTCCTTTCATTACATTTATCTATAGCCCATTCGGTAGGCGAGTTAAAGATGCCGAGTGCCGAAATCCAACATCGTTGGACCAGATCACTAATTAATTCATTTTCACTTTTAATTCATTTTGCGTTCAGACGTTTCTAAAGCTCAGTATTGAGTCATATTTAGGCTATTAATGATGTGATTTGTTTTACTCATAACATTCATTCATGACATCACGTCATTATGTAGATAAACGTTCGTAATTTATGAGTTCTACGCCCACAACTACATTAGTATTGATAAGTCTCATTAGAAGTAGATAATATCGTAAGCGTATTATAAAATAATATACGTCTTGTGAAAACTCAGTTTTCTTTTATCCATACTAATATTCAAAATGCTAAAGTTGCTTTTAAGTTTGTTATCTTTTCAAACCACTGAACAGATCGCTATGAAATTTGGCAGATAGATAGATAGTCTGGGGCCTGGAGAAGGACATAATATGCTACTTTTTATCCTGGATATTTGTATATATAAATGATGAAATACATAATACCTACATTCAGATGACGTTGTGGGGTCTATTGATCCATGGCATAAATAATAGTCCCCTAGAGTCTAGACCGTATTTCGACAATGGTGGCTAATCTTAACGGAGACTAGCCTTCGGCGCGGGAGATATTATAGGGTACAAGTGTGTGCGCAGACACAGGTGCACTCTCTCTTCCCTCACCCTCATGAGCGATGGGATGGCACGCAATATGACACGACCGGAGAGAGATCCGGCGCAGGAGCAACGTGCTCTCCGAGGCACTTCCAAACTCCGGGCTGTTAGAAATTCCTAATGGATAAACCCAATGGGAGTCGAACCCAGGACCCCATAGTAGTCGCGTTTGCAACCATGAGACCAACAGGGTGGATGATCCATGGCATAAGCAGGCTATAATTATGACACACAAACCATATTATCTTTAAATTTTACCTGAAATCATTCTGCAGCTCCAAAGACATGACATCACTTTCGAAGGGAAAGATCTCACACTTGAACTCCTGGATGGTCAGGTTGGCCATCACTCCTCGGTTCGTCAGGATGTTCTTGCAGAATTCACTTTTGCGAGGCACGAAGAATAAGTGGAACTCCACCGGTGTGGTCTGCTTGGATCTGTTGATTAAAAAAAAATCATATAAAAAACTTTTATTTTGAAAGAAGTGAAAATCTGGAACTTCTCTGGTCTTCCGTGTATTTTGTGTGGGGTGTTGACAGCAATGCCACAGTATTTTACTTTTGCAGCTACCTTCATGTTTTCTGTTAAGTTACCAAAATTTTTCTTGATAAACTTTTATTATTATTATTTATTGAATTCAGACTACAGCAAACAAATATAGTAGTGGTGGTAATGAAAAAAAAAAACACAATTGTCAATTCACACAACACAACTACAACCAAACAATAGTAATGTAATACATTAATGCTCGGTTCCTATAAGCAAAAACGAATCGTTTTGCTTACCAGTGGTAGCATTTTTGATTGCCAAACTGGGCATATAAATAGATTTGTAAACTAATTTTACCTGTGATAGCTACTTCCAAAATGGTAGGGTCTACTGTGCAAAGCTATGTGGTCATTGCTTCATTATTAGTAAAGATACAAGAGTTTTAATTTTAACCAATAACGGTCCGTATATTATAGGAATCGGCCATTAATATTTTTCACCTATATTGTTTTCTAGACTATTTTGAAGTAAGTTAGACTTCAAAAAAGGAGGAGGTTCTCAATTTGGATGTTTATATATTTTTTTGATCTGTTTTTTTTTTTGTTGTTTCAGTGCACTCTGGGTGACTAAGCCAGCCTCATAGCAGCCTACAGTGGCAGCCAGCATGGGCAGCATGCTAACCCACTCCCATATATTATATTATTATAATCTGCTTTTACTAATATTCTGCTTCTCTCCGTTTTTTAAACTGTATAATTTTACTAAGGTAAAATTTGTAAATCTGGGTTTTTCTAGGAATTATAAGAGATTTCAGATTTTAATGAAACTATATCATGAAGAACCTTTTATGTGTTTTTTTTTGTTACCAAATAAGTGAGGTCTATTGGATTAGAGAGGTACAGAGAGCTCTAAGAGAAATTAGTCTCATGTGGAAGAGTAAGAGAGTTTATGAAAATATGTTTAGTTTCATAATGTATACATAATCTCACGCCTTTTTGCCATGGGGGTAAGCAGGATGTACAGAGCGCCACCTGCTGCTACAATCCTTATAATTATACTTCTTTTGCCTCGTTTATGTTCGTACATCTGGTCATACATGCACACCGGTTGTGAGTACTATACAATGTTTTTTAAGTTTATTTTCATGATGACAATTATTTCTTGTTTCAGTTACAGGTTTATCTACTTACCTAAGTGACAGAACATAATCAGCTACTAAGTCCATTAGAGCTGGTTTAGGTCTTGCAATAAACACTATATGCTTCACTGAGATGGTAGGCAGACTGCCAGGCTTCAGCGGGAACATCTCCGTCACTCCATGGTCTTTTAGCAGAGAGTACTGGGCGACTAGGCCCACTGGACCTGCTAACCATTCGTCCCATATAGTGACCTATTGAGGAAAAAAGGTTTAGCTAAATATTTTCTGGTTGGAATGTAGATACTTATTTTGGTGCTTACATAATGCTTCTATTGTATATTATTATCTGTAATTATTAAGATTTAACTGCAGTAACTGTGCATATAATGGGACTTAAGTGTTACTAATTTTAAATCAGGGATCACGATAAAACTTTAAATTCGCCTCATGCCAAAAAGTACAGAAGAAGGTATTTTTTGACAGTGCCATTGTTTACAATGTACATTTAATGGGCTTTAACATGTTAAATGTTTACGTCCTCATGAGGAAAACCAATGCTTGATAATGGATGTGTAGAATCAATAGAAGGATACATACTTTTGGACCTTTGTAAAGCTGTAGTAGATTCAGTAATTCAGTTCTCATTGACTCTTGGATAGATGCAACGTTTAGTCTACCACCAGAAAGGTGCGTACTCATCTTTGTTTCACGCATTTTGTTGTACTTTTATAATTAATTTTCTTCTGGTTACAATCGGGCAGACAACTTTGTTGTTATTTTCCTGTCAAATGTCACTATCATTTTGTCAGTCTGTCAATGTCATACTCAAAGTTCAGTTTTATAATACTAAAATTATATCTTTAGCATGAAAATGAACTATGAATGGTTTTTTCTCACGGAGTACAGAAAGTTCTACTTTGCCAGGCAGAGAAACAGAATCGTAATAGATGAGGCAAAGAGAGATGAGGGTTATTTTCTAAGGAACGCAAAGTATTTTTTTTTAATGAAGTTTGATAATAGATTGGCGAGGCAAGGATAACTACTTAGAACATCCTCTTGCCATGCGTAGAATTTAATTGTTAGAACATACTCTTGCCGTGCCTAGAATTAATTGATTTCTGGATTTCTTTATTTTAGCCAGGTACTTATAAGTGTACCACTCTTTCAAAACAATGTTTTTAGTTTAGGATTGAAAAACCTCAAGAAAAAAACAATGGCAACACCTGAAAATAAAATAGCGGTAAGATTTGAAACGGGAAACAACGCAGTTTTTTTTCGCTAGTTGATTGATGGCAAGTTTATTGGTTGTAATTACCCGGCTTCGCCCGCGAGGTATGTCGATAAAAACTATCCTATGTCCTTCCCCGGGATGCAATCTATCTCTCTGCCAAGTTTTATCGAAATCCGTTCAGTGGTTTAGGCGTGAAAAAGTAACATACAGACAGACAGAAGGACAGACAGACAGAGTTACTTTCGAATTTATAATATTAATATGGAAGTATGGATAGTATGGATTAGTATATTTAAAAAGTAGTAGATTAACAGTGTTGAAATCGCTTAGAAGAAATTGTGCCATCTTCTTGATATATATAAATTACGTGTCCGCGATGGACTCCTAAACTACTTAACCGATTTTAATCAAATTTGTACACTGTGTGCAGTTTGATCCAACTAGATAGATAGGAGAGAAAAAAAAATATAGGTATGACAAAATCGTTAGCCACAGCAACGCGTGGCCGGGTCAGCTAGTTTTTTATAATTATTAGGTAGGTAGAGGTACCTACCTAAGTAAGTCCTGGTAAATCAATAAAGCAAAATACTTTATGTAGATATCTACTTCAGCAGTAATAGCGCGCAATTTACAGAAAATTATATATAGGAAAATATCCCGCCATTTCCACGAATTTACGATAAATACGTGCAGCTTTCCTCATAACTCTCGAATCAGCTGCTATTAAACGTAACCATAAAGAAACTTCGATAAGTACATAAAAGCCTGTAAGTATTTATGTAGACAGGATAGGATAGCTACGAGGCTGTTGCTGGCGCGGCTCTTGCCTCTTATCATTCGTGTGTAGCGGCTCACTGCGCGCGGCGTCGCATCGATTTTTCCACCAAACAAGCCATTTCCAACCAACAGTTGTATTGTAAACACGTTTCATAAACAAGTGGCGCTTGCTGACGTGATAATAACGTTGTGAAATGTGAAAGTTTTGAAGGAAAATAATGCGCCACTCCCCGTGGGTAGAAAACTACAATGGCCGCCCAAAATAAAGGTAGGCGCATGTTTCACGCAGATTTTTCCCGAAAAATAAAATAAATACCTGTCTTAAGAACTATTTATTTGTTTTTTTTTTATTGTTTATGATATTTTTAAGCTGTTGTGATTGGCGGTTTTGCTTGTAAATATTTAGTTCGGCATTGAATTTATTGATATTGTCATTTAGACGTTAGTTAGTTACGATAACAGAAAGCGTAGGCGAATGTCGGCCATGTGAGTTGTTTGCAATCTTGTTTTTATAGCGGGTGGAGATAAGGGCGGGTTTCGAAGTTTCAGGGCCGAACCTGTAGGCATTCATGAAAAATATACTTAAAAGTACATGAAACTTGTTTGATTAAATAATAACTAATACGTAACTAATTAATAAAAATAACAACATTAAATCCTGTTTGATTTGATGAATGTTTTAATGTAAGATTTTTGTTCCTAAGAAGGAATGGAAAATTTTGCGTGAAAAACAATAATTAAAATTAAGAAAATTGGTCGTAGGGGCTAATTAATCGTTTAATCTACATTACGGCCTCAAATAGTGTTAATAGACTTCTTTAAGGACTTTTAAAAATGTATGATGGTCACGAACAACACGATTTTCAGGTTTTAAATAAGGTATCTCTATTTAATTGAAAATTAATTATGGTGATTGTTCTGGTGGTAAGCTTAGATGATGCATAGAATAGAAGATGTTTCCAATTTTCGTTTGTATACATAAATAGGTGTAATTTGTAGGAATAGATTATGCCTATTCTGTAACGTTTCCGTTGCCGCGTTGCTCTGTGGATGACCGTGAAATTATCCGATCAATGTTTTATTAAAATACCTGTACCTACATAGTAGGTACCTACCTACATCAGCAATCTTTCTGCTTTCATGATAGGTTGGTAGGTACTTATCTATCTTGTACTCGTAGATAATGATATTTTGAAGCTTTAATTGAAGAGAGTAGATATCTACCTATACCTACCTACCACCTACTTAACTAGATAATATCTTCAGGACAATTCTAGTGAAAATAAAATAACTGTTAAGGACTTCGTCCGTCCTATCAGGTATTTTACGAAACGGTACGCGGTTTTACAGGTAAGTAAGTTTTATACAAACTCCTCCGAGTTCGTATACTTGAACAAAGAGAATGTAAACACTTGTACCTACTTGACGGGTAATTCTTGTAATTTTAACAACGTTCCCAGTCTGATCTCAGCATGGGATCTCAGTCTCAATCTGTCAAAAATACCTCTAATTTCCCTACATTTAAAGTTTTTGATATTGATTGTCGCTGAGATGAGACTGCGACTAGATTATTAACATTTTTAATTAGGAAAATTGGCCTTCTGACCTCCGTGGCGGGCTGTCTGTGTAATGGGGTAGCCTGTCAAATGCCTATCAAGAGGTCTGTAAGGACGGAGGAGTTCGTATATCGCTACACGATTTAATATTTATGGTACTTACTTACCAAGATGTTTTAGATAACTAGCAGTTTGATAAAAATATAACGTTTATCCGAATGTATTACAAATCAAAGAATATTAAAAAGGTAGGCGGCTCTTTAAGTGCTTCTTAATAGACCGGTATCTACTATCATATTATGTTTTTTGATTAAGATACAGCTGATGTCTTCATCAAAACACGTGAAATATTAGGTCAAACATTAAAAGAACATTGCGGTGCAGTGCCAGCAGTCTATTGCAACCGGATTGCAACGACACTATGCGTTTCTAGAAAATTTCATCAAACACCATGCTGGTTTTTTCTAACGACCTTTTTACGCTTGCCAAATATTTTAGAACAACAAAAAATGGCGCGGAATAAATTCCAAATTTAACAACCATGCAGATTTTTTCAAACTAATTTCTCCGCTACCCTTTCCAAGGCACGAGACACAAATATATAGGGCTACACTACATGATTGATGTCTTCAGGCAATTTGGTAGGCTTTCTGCAAACTGTGCTCCACAAAATTGCTCGTAGCCTGTCGCTCGTCGGTTTGAGACAATTAATCTTACCTTTTTCAAGCACAGTTCTATACTACCAATGTATTTTTTAACGTAAGGAAAAATGTTTTTGCTAGCTATTGGTCTCAAAGTAAAGGGGGAAAAAAAGGTTTTGTTTTAGTGACAGCTGGGATAAATCGTTGCCGGTCGTAGAGCAGTATTTTCCGCGGCTTTGAAATGTCAACCTCTCGTTAACGTATTTATGCAGCTGTAAATATGGATTTTAGGGAATAGTTCAGTTTTGTAGAGGCCTTTTTGTTTCATAGCAGTTTTCAAGTTTAATTCCTCCAGAAAATGTTGATGAGACAATCATTTATAGTAAATAAAGTGCTAGATAGGAAGAGAGAAGTAGGTATATACTAGGTACATAAATCCGCCGCGTGAAGCAGACTGAATACCTATTCAAACTAACGTGGTCTAGGTAGACTAAGCCCTCAACGTTGAGTTGACTTCTATTCTATAATATGTAAAGCCGGGAATATGCGCAAAGCCTCATATTACTGTGAAACCTGCATAGTCGGATTATCTACTCCTTTCAGCATAGCACATTTCACTTAGATAGAATTTACATAGGTCTTTCCCAGCAAAGTATCTAAACAAAAACATCGCAAATTCACAATAAATATTGAAATTACGTAGGTACCTAACTGTAACTGAAAACAAATAAAAAACAGCTTCGGCTCCAATGGAAAATTAAAAGCTTCCGTCTGCGTAAATAAAAATAAAAAGTAAATGACCAGAGTTTGGTGGGTTCGATTTTTAAAAGTAGTGCCAAATAAAATCTTCTTTGAGAATGACAGCTCTTGTTTTTATAATTTTAACTTGAACGAGTTTCATAATTTCGTAGTTATTAAATTGGTTGATGAGATTGGAGGTAGATAGAGTGAATAATTATTTACTTTATGTTAGGTTTGGTAGTTCTCCAATAAATTATGTAGGTACTTGGCTGTACCAACTGCGTTCGTACTTACTTTCTACTTTGATATTCCTCGGGGCGTTCTTTCAGCGTTGAGAATAAAGCGAAATCGTTTAGTTATTTGAGTGCTGGTCGATAGAGAGCCGTTTGAATTTATAGCTGTAGCTATGTACCTACTTAGGTACATTTTCATTACACTGCCAATATTAATTTTTATAAATTAAGCTTTTGGGATACCTAAAGAGTGGAGTAAAACAATTGATTACTCAGCACACTATGCAAGTTAGCGGCCTGATACCAAAGCATTAGCTTGTTCGACTGTACCTCAAGCATGATAACTTGGTACCTCTGTGTGACTCTCTTTTTATAGCTCGATGTTTATGTTTATGTCCAGCATACCTGTTCACAACCATCTGACAGGTTATCGTTTCGAAAATAACACATTTCGATAACCTGATTTGCCTTTCCCCCGCCGACAGCAGATAGCTGTCGCAAGAATAGTGGTTGTCTATTTGATTTAAACTGACAAAATTTCCGGGTATTAGCCTGTGATGTCCCATTGCAAGGCAAAGACCTCCCTTCTCTTGTTCCACTTCTCTTTGTTCAAAGCTGCTGAGGACTAGCTCTTGTTGAAGGAGTCCAGCTCATCCCGCCATCTTCGTCTGGGCCTGCCGCGATGTCGCTATTGGGTCGTAAGTTTGGCCCATTGGTCGTCTGAAGTGTCCAGTCCAGTCTCAGGTATATTATAAAGAAATCTGGATGTTATGTTACGTCGTAAAACGATGCGAAGCTGGGGCGGGTCGCTAGTTTATTTATATTTATCACTTGATTACACTCCGCAATTCTTGGACTTCGCGAAACGAAGTGCTTCACAATAGAAAAGTTCTCACAAAGCCCTAACTGACGTTGCCAACACATACAAATCAAATTAAATTACCCATTATAATTCTTTTGTTGGAGGTGTCGAGTTTTGTTCTCATTAATTAATGAGCTCATTACAAGCTTTCTTGTTAATGAAAGAGTATTTTAGTAAAGATATTTCTGAAACATACAAAGAGAATATTCCGAATATTTTTTCGATTGTAAGAAAGCCATAGTACCTAATATTTGCTTGAATTGATGGTGGCCATAGTAATATCGTTTCGTAGGTTCGAACCGAGATAGGCGCTTTAGCATAAGCATAATGAGCCTATAATGTTCCCACTGCTGGGACACAGGCCTCCTCTCTGTGAGCGGGAGTGAGCTGTAATCTACCACGCGGACCCAGTCCGAATTATGTCTTTGAATTCTAGGACATGCCAGTTTCCTCACGATGTTTTCCTTCACCGTTTTGAGAGCAATAGTAATGACATTATTTACACAAAGTAAAGCGCCTGACTGATTTCGAACCTACAACCTACAACTCGTAAGTTGGGCCGTTACCGCTAGGCCACCTGCATACATACTGTTCTCATGCTTTTCTGTTAGTCGTCATCTCTGTAGTTTTATATTTTCATACTTATTTTATCAATAAAAACATTATTTTACAAATTAATTTTATTATCAATTATAAGAATAAAAAAAGCATAAGTAGGATACGGGATAATCTTGTTTTAGACGACATTACAATTTATATTCATCTGTAGCACCCGCTACGCCGTAGCGCTACGCTGCTACGAAGAATAAATACTTAGATCGATTAATTGATACTAGGCCAAGTTTGACCGAACTAATCGTTACGGTATGTGCGTGGGTATCTAATAGAAGCCCGGTTTGACTTTGGAGTTTGTATTCGAAGAAAAAGGTCTTGCGGTATACCAGACATGATCGTTATTGAGCTGTCTTGTCAAACAATTTCAAGGACTTCGGTTGAGGGTTTTAAGAAAGGATTTTAGTATTCTTTTATTTATTTATTTAATACTTCAAGCACAAAAATGTATAGGCATTTTCTACCAGTCAACCTTTTGGTTTTTTTTTTTATTGGTAAGTTTTTTCTGTATTATGTATGACGTGGGGCAAATTCCGTAGCAGGGTTTTATTCAATAAGGGATATCATTTAATAGCAATTTTTTCGATCTTCGTTATTTGTTTCATAATGTTATTTCATTTTCGATATTATATTATATTAGAATTAAGGATTTTTTAGATTAAAAATTTATGGGAAAACCTTTGTTTTATGTACTATTATTGATCGAAGCTTATTGGGCTCTTCAATGAAAAATCTATTTTATTTATATTAAAAGGAAACTTATAGATGGATTAAAAAAAAATTTTTTTTTCTTACTTTGCTTATTTGATTAATCCACTAGTCAACGAACTGGCCATCAAAAGCAGTGTTGTACTGTAGCATGTGTATGTACATATTTCGTGTTATATTGTATTAAAATCATACGACATATTATATTTTCTGCGTTTATTCTAAGCGAACGTCTTTACGTAACCGCGGCTATATTATGACTTGTTCTTCCAAACAAAAACCTAACTCAAAAAAGGCTTTGAAGGTTTGTGGCATACCTATCGGTCCGCCATTTTTTTTTTCAAAATGGCTATCACGCATGAAGCCTATATAAACATAAAAATGTTCAATCACCTTTGAAAGCTCATTCTAAACTTGACAGATAACCTTTACAGTATTTAGACATTAGCAGAATTGTCGACATCGGCTTTGCTTGCCATTTATTAATAATAGAATAGAATAGAACCTTAACATTACCTACATGTAATTCCTATGTATTAAATCTAGGAAGTACAAAGACACTGAATTATTTATTAGAAAGTACTATTTACTCTATAGCAATATAAAAGAATTAGCTGGGCCCCGCGGTTTCACCCGCATCAGTGTCGATCCTGCGGGAGTATCGAGATAAAAGTATCGTGTTATTTTGATGTATAAATAAGCTATAGGTATTACTGTAAAGTATTGTATGAAAGATAATGGGGCTGGAAGGAGTTAATACTGGAATGACGGCTGATAAAAATTGTATGGACGAAGAAAATTTTAATCACGCTATACCGAGATCAAATGAATAAGGACAGGAGATACTCGTAGAAGATGATGTGCTTTAGCTGTAAATGTCAAACTTCCTACTAGCTCCTACTCATATTTAACTCCTGTACCTCTGTTGAGACTGAAGATACAATCCATACTAATATTATACTTTCGAAAGAAATTCTGTCTGTATGTTACTTTTTCACGCCTAAAACACTGAACGGATTTCGATCAAATTTGGCAAGGAGGTAGATGGCATTCTAGGGAAGGACAGGACTACTTTATGTCTTGGTAGCACATTCCCGTGGGAGAATTTTAGACAGCCATGCGAACGACGCCACGAGCGGTCCGCCCCAGATTCGCATTGGCGCAATTTTTTTTTTAAATTCTTTACTGTAGAACGGATTTTGATGAAACTTTACATTAATGTAGCTTATGCATACATCAGAATAACAATAAGATACCTTTTTATCCCGTTATTCCCACGGGATCAACACTTATGAATCGGATTGCTCTCACATTTTTATTGAATCTTAAGAAATGTCTGGACAAAGAGTTAAATAACGTATAAGGCTTTTTACAGAATAAAAAGAAAGAGCTTCGGAGAAATTTGTGTGATAAACTGAAACTTGAAAGATTTATGCATTACATCATTTTGTACAGTTAAAGATCATCAGGTGAGCAGAACTTATAAAAGGCTTAGCTTTTTGTCTTCTCCTAAGATTGTCCTATGTCAGAAATCCTTTGACTCTACTGTAATAATAAAGAGTTAGGTACGTTTTGCTATAAGATAGGTATCTTGAAAATTTTCATTAAATAAACCCAGACGAGCAATACTTATCTTACATGGTAAAATATCTAAACAAAACAGTTACAACAAGTAATGTTATCCCAGAAAACCTTTACATTATTATAATAAAGAATAAAGCACACATTTTTACTGAAATTTCGCCAATCCCTCTAGAGAATCCCGAGAATTTCTACGTATAAAACATACCCTTTGGTGCTTTAAGTCGCAAATATTCTTGAGGTCATACCTCTGAAAAGGTCCTTGACTGGAAAATTATATCAATTTTATATGAGAATTCCAGAGCACATGATAACTAACGACCTTTAGGAATAGTTTTCTCAAGATTTATATATACTAAACGGTATAAATATTAAAATTGCCTTATTGTAAAATTTCGCTCTTTTGGGAACAATTTTGTTTATTGTACACGTATAATGTTATTTACATTACACACTTTAAAGTAGGTAGGGAAGATGCGTATCATTTTGTTAAGTATTAGAAAAGGAATTATTCAGTTAATTTCATGGTTTTACAGTCCAATCACAGCTATTTTTCACCTCTGATATTACAACACTGTCAAAATCAAAGTGATCCTTAAAGTTGTTATAATAAGGGTGTTGCTAGATTGCTACTGCTGTTGCTGTAGTTAGAATGTTACACGTATTTTTTTAAAAGAAGGTGGGTTAAAAGAAGGGACTTAGTCCCTTCCCTTCACATCTCTTCTCCTATGCGTTTTACCAACAAACGGAAATTTTTGTAGTTATAAATGTGTAAGGGTTCCTAACAAATTAATTCAGCAAATCTCGCCCTAAATTTCCGTTTGCTTTGTTGTTAGGTACTGTAATAACTATTGCTTTTGGGAGTTGGCGGGTCTCGAAAGGGTTAATTGAAATGAATGCTTCAAGTTTGAGATTTAGTAATTAGTATTAATAAAAGCAATAGTACTGTTGTTGTAGCCGAGGCAGGGTCGGAGGAGATGCCGGCGGCCACGGCAACGGACCCCAGCGCCGAGCAGAAGGAACGGCTCATCGCGGCCGTCAAGAAGGAGGTCAAGCAGTTGATGGAAGAGGTAACTAACTAACATAATTATACTTCGTTATAAGGCTTCATTACCTAGAGGGTGTAAAAACACCCATGGTATAGCCGATATCGACGCTAATCAAACTAAGTACTATTATATTACCTACTAGTACATCAAACTAAGTACTATTGAGCAAAAATTATTGCTGGGATCTGACTTATAATTTTGGTGTGACTAATCGCTTTTTACGAAAGCGCGCAATGTAAAGCACGAAGAACATTGTGCTTATGGGTGCATGCAATGGTACAGAAGATGTGGGGGTATTTAAAGTTATGTTATAAAATTTAAAACTGGTTCTCGGGAAAATTAAAAAAAAAAACTCCTTCAATATCTCCGTAATCAGAAGGTTTCCATGTATGGTCCAGTACAAAAAAAGAGGTTGCAAGGACGGGGAGCACAAGTGACACTCGGCTTCGTTAGGCGTCTTTTTACACCCGTTATATCAGCCTGAAAATCTGGTCAAATCTAAGGATATTAATGCCAGGAATGGGATAGGAAATATTCTTAGTTATCGGGCGTCTATCCGGTTACCTCAATGTTTTTTTAAAGAATGAGAGCAGTCCCTACCTGACACTTTCATAACAACCACTCTTTTTTTATTGCTATATGGGCCCACTCTTGACCTCGATCACGTCTGATGGAAAGCGATGGATGAGGTCTATGATGGAACGAGCGTGCCCAGAAGATGCCTAAGGCACTGGAACTCCCACGCATCGACGAAACACAGCAGGTTGCTTGACGCCGGACTCCGGTGGGTTGCAAACCAGGCGAGTGTTAGCCCTACCACCGCAAGGGAAAGATTGGCCAGTCAAATAAGGTGTTGGGTGTGACTGTCCAGGATGCGCCGAACGCTCGGTTCAGTTGAGTAACTGGCGGAACAAACTGCGCTACACGAGGAGGCTTCTTCATGCATCTCAAAATATCGATAACCATCTAGTTTAGATATCGATAACCATTACGTATGCGGAGTTTCGCTAGCTAATTTAATTTGACCCTGTGTAGATTGAGGTATGGGTGAGTGGTAAAAGTTTCTAGACAGATTCGACACTAATGAAGGGCGAAGTCTTAAGTATGCAGCATTAAGTTTCAGCTTCACTTTACAAAATAATTTCCCACGACCTTGTAAAAATATTTAAATCCTAAATAATTTTACGTAGTATGAGGGGCTTGTGGCTAAGTCATGTAATGACAGCCGCACGGGTCGATCGATCAGGTTAAGCTACGCTTGCCGCAGTTAGTCCGTGGATGGGTGACCATCTTTAAATTATACCAAGACCCCTCCGTGCCTCGGAAAGCACGTTAAGCCATTGGTCCCGGCTGTCGTTTGTGGATCTTTGACAGTCGTTACGGGTCGTCAGAAGCCCGAAAATATGAAAAGCAGTCTTACCAAGAGGTATGGTATTACCCGTACCCAGTAACTGGGTTGTGTGTGGAGGCAGATAGGCAGTTGCTCCATGTAAAATACTGGTATTCAGCTGCATCCGCTTAGACTGGAAGCCGACCCCAACATACATAGTTGGGAAAAGGCTAGGCTAATGATGAATTTTACGTAGTATCCTACTATGTGTTATTCTAATGTATAAGCTATATTACTGTAAAGTAGTCAAAATTGTTTAATCAAAATCCGTTCAGTAGTTTTTGCGTGAAAGAGTAACAAACATCCATCCATCCATCCGTCCTCACAAACTTTTGCGTTTATAATATTAGTAGGATACTAAAGTAGAATGATTTTAAGAGTACCTTAAATAATGAAAGTGAGCACTGAGGAAGGATTTTTGAAAATTCATCCTCTAAAGGGGTTATATAGAGGATAAAATTTTGTATTAAAGCTTGATAGTTAATAAACTCCTTGCCACCTCCACGCTTTTTTTGTTTCGCGAAACCTTCAAAAGGCGCCCGGGTTTTGCGGATGAGACAGGGCAGTGTGGGATTTTTACCTCACTAAAACCACTCCGGGGTGGTCACCATCTGCACATAGGAGGGGCACCGTTATCTCTCAAAATACTGATATGGAACCTCCGTGCAACGCCTGTTAGGGCACATCTCTGGGCAGACTGTAAAGGGGTCTCCCCGAAACTTAACTGTGCAAGTATGCAAGGTAGCACGTGACCACTGTGCGCCGTCTTTCCTGAGGTCGCTCAGTGGGCGGACAGAGTCCCCAGTCTAAATGCCCGCGACCCCAAATGCCACCTCCTACCTAAAACGTCCATAGCATAAAGCCAAAGGGAATCTTGAAAAAATCTTTTTACTCCAACAAAGTCAGCTAAAAATTACTTTCAATTTCTACAGGATTTTCTTTCTAAGCTTTGATATCGGTTTCAATTTGCGAGACGTTAATCTTTTTTGATCGGGCTTTAGCAAATTTTGTTCCCTTTTTCTACTCATTATAAAGTGCTCAGTGTACTATTTAGAGCGAGACATGGAAAGGGAGAGTTTTTTACCTTAAGGACGAATTTCACCAAACTTTAATACATAGTCTTTACTGAGAATAAATGTTGGACAATATAAGATAGTTTTTCCATAACTATAAATATCAGACGACAATTATTTTATTCCACGAATAAAAATTATCTGACGATTAAAAAATCAGCCCTAAGTCTAAAATTAATAAAAAAAAAAAATGTTTATTTCTCAAGACAACAAGTTGATGATTGGAGCCTCCGTTGCCTGTATTAGGAGACTCCTCTCTTCCATAGCAAGATAATTTACATAATAGAACAGAATAGAATTACATTATTCACGTGATTGTGTATATGTGTATGGGGATGGGGCGGGTTTGTGTGTGTTTCGTGCGTGTCTGTGTAGGTGAGTGTGTGTGTAGAGAAAAACGGGTGAGTTAAGCTATGTGTTGCAAGAGCGCCTCAGTCTCTTCATAAATGGTTTTATTTAACTTGTAACAATTTTTGGTTTTATGGTTTTATTCATGTTGTTGTTTTGTGGTATATCTCCTTGCTTACCCTATTATAAAGCTGAGCAGAACGTTTGTTGTATTGTATAGCAGCGAATTTTGTTTTAGTTTGTGTTTCCGTCTTTTTGATATAGTGTTTGCATTATCAGGAAGTGTCTTAAGTTTTTTTTTAGGACTGAATATGTGACGTCAGTTTTCTAACAGAAAGCAGGCCACTAATATTTTATAGACGGTCAGTAGGGTATCTTATTTTTTTTAAATACATTATTTTTTTAGTGTTCTGCTGCTGCTTAGTGTTCTGCTCGTTCTCCTTAAGTGTCATGAAACGTGTCGATCGATGTTTAGCGGCAACAGTTTCATGTGAAAAGTGATTTACTTTGACACTAGGTAATCCGGTAGCGGTTTTTGAAACTGAGCTCGGGCGATCCAAACATTAAATTATATGAACTGAAATAGCGGCTACAGTTGCAAATGATTTGCTGAAGGGAATTGTTTGATGAATACGTGGAAACTATGGATAACTTGCTGGTATTGTAGTGTTCTCTAGAATTCGTTTGTATGTAGAGCATTGCATTATGTTTCACTAACCAATATACTAGGTAACTTTTTCTTTATGTGGTTTTGTGGTTAGATTCACAGAACAGTTAAAACTTTATCTGTTCTGTGGTTAGATTGTTCTCGACTCGGAATCCAATCCAGTTTGTGTCATTGGATACTTCTTGAGATCGGAATGTGGGTATCGTTGTTTTACAGGGCTCGATAAAACCGTTCTACTTTAATTTTGACGAATAACACAAAAAAAGTTAATAAATGAGTTAGGATATCATCAATTGTAGGTACCTACTAATTCCATGGATATCATATAGTTAGTGCAAGGAATTTCTACTATACAGTACTAGACGTAGCTTTGGAAGGCCTCATACAAGGTGGACTGATGACCTTCTGAAGACCGCACGAATCCGCAGGATGCAGGAAGCACAGACCAGGTCGAAGTGGCGGTGCTTGGGGGAGGCCTATGTCCAGCTGTGACCGTCTTACGGCTGTAATGACGACGATGGCACAGTACTAGAGGTGGATTGACGAACAGTTCTTTCCAGACCAATGTCCATTTTTCCGCTCTATGAAAACTCAAGTGACAAATATGTATGACTGACGGCTTAGAATGGGTTCCGCGACATAAGTTGTGCACACAATCGGCGCCACAAAATCTATTAGTACCTACTGCCATCTCTAGACACTGCATGTTGGCTCAGCGATTTCGTGCTTTGTGTCTTCAACAGTTGTACATATCTAAATTTTATCACTTTTACACAGGCTGTTACGCGAAAATTCGTGCATGAAGAAAGTGGTGGTGTGACTGCTCTTTGCGGCGCCGTCGAGTCGTGCCTAGGACAAGGCTTGAGGCGCAGAGCCCTAGGGCTCTTCAAGACAAGCTCCACTACTGCTCTGCTGCATAAGATTGCTAAGGTAAGTGTTTAGGATAACTTGTGAAGTATAAAGATTAGAAAGTAAATGTGCAGAAATTGTGACAGCTTTGGAATCAGTGTCCGGCAAGACATAAACCATGTTATGTCCATAACCTTCGACTTGCCCAATTGTTATTGTTGACCGATATCACGGATTCCTTATCTAACCAAACTACTATTTACCACTGGACTTCTCACCTCGACACTATTCGAATTTCGAAATAAATCAAAGTCAAAAGTTAAAGCATTAGCCATTCAAATAGGCACATACGTTTTGAACGGCGAAATCTTCTATAATATATGTTATCTTCTTATATACATAAAACAAAGTCGGGTTAGTTACACCATTTATAACTAAAGAACAGCTGGACCAATATATAGGATTTTTGATTTGTTGGATTTGTCTCCGCCTCGAATAGCAGAATAACTATTATAACATATATATATAAATATAACATATATAAATATAATTAATTTTTTCATACATTTGTTCTTATTGATTCTGAGGTGACACGAAGTTCATTCATACGAAGGTCATCTAGTTTACAATAAAATAGTATTGATTCTAGTCGCCCCTTCCAAAAGGTAGTGTTCGCATGAAGAAGAATGGACAAGATAGATAAAATGTGATGTGATGTTGACATTCCAGTTATCTTAAATCTATATTAATTCTCTATAAATAAAAATGAAATGCTTTTCGTTGGTCAGTGCATTGAGGTACAGCTGCACCGATTTGGCAGTGTTTTGTTTTAAAACAATTGGGTTTTTATGGGAAGACAAATGGAACGTCCTTTTTTCTATGAGATTACTGTACGAATTCAAGCTCAATTCACGATTGTAGCGATTGATATGCGTATTTTTTTTTTGTCACGGAAATACATCGGGCGATTAAGGAATGTTACGCAAAACTCCGAAAGGTTCTATCTACCAACCTGCACTGGGCCCGTGTGGTAGATTACGGCCCACTCCCTCTCAAAGGGCAGAGGCCTGCGACCCAGCGTGTGTGTATAGTGGGAATATTAAAGGCTGATTACCTCCTCGTAAACTAACAATTGAAAAAGTAATCGTGTCTCATTAGTGACAGTTGAGCTCTTATGCTATATGCTACGCAAAACGAATTCTACGATCTATATAAATTTGGACAGGACAACGACCGTCGGGTCAGGTAGTACAGAATAAAATCAACATTACTGACTTGCCTTTGCATTTGTCTGGACATGCCTGCCCAGAATACCGTTGGTTTCGACTAAAACCGAGAATAATGTCGACGTTGTCATACGTTCTACCTATTTCGCTAAGTGGGCCATTGCGGAAATGGACGTAACGGAAAGGACGGGGACGGAAAGGACCATCGAAGAAAGTTTCGGAAGGTTTCGTGTGTTTATATTATATTATTTTGCGGTTATACAGAGACACGCACTGTTGTAGTTTCGGGAGTTTGTTGTGCTAAATTATGGCGTGTTTAGGATTACTATCTTAATTAATGTCAAACGAAATTATCTAGTGAAACTACACAGACGTGATGAGTATTGATATCTAAAACATGAATAAAATGGAAAAACCATGATTTGGTGATTTTCTAAACTCCTACCTCTTAAAGTAAAAGAAGTAGTTTCGAACTTGGATGTACATAAAATGTAGTTGTATCTACAGAGTCCCGTTATTAATAAAGTCGGAACGATGGGACACATAACATCGTGTCCTGCGTGTCCTGTCAGCTGCACGTTACATGAACTGATGGACGCTGGTGACGGCGCCAAACAAGTAGCCGAATTCTGGGCCGAGTTCATTTAGGTTGCTATCGACACGCTAAGAAGAAGAATAAAGTCGGAAATAAGTTGTGGCAGAAATATGTCGTAATCTCTTTCCAAGTTTATTAATAAAGGTTTAATTAAACGGCGCTGTTTAGTTAAAGGTTTTAATTAATATCAAAACTTGTTTTTAATCTTCGAAATCACACTACCTAATTTTATAAAGGCGAAATGTTGTGTGTCTGTGTTTATATGTTTGTTACTTCTTCACGTTCAAACGGCTGGACCAATATTGATAAAACTTTGTATGGAGGTAGCTGACACCCTGGATTAACATAATATAGGCTACTACGATTTTTATCCCGATATTCTTACGGGATCGACACTTACGCGAGTGAAACCGCGGGGCGCAGCTAGTTTAATCTAATCCATCCGACGCCCATTGCAAACTTTGGCAAGATACCTTTCCCCCATCTACTCACTATCTTCTACCAAACGAGCATCTTCCTGCAGGGTGTAACATTCCGTCGTCCACTTGGAAGTTCCTGAACCGTTTCCGTACTCAAGTTCCCGATGTAAGTTGAACCTCGTAAAGTGGGACTACCTCGACGGAATGGCAGCAGGGGTTGGATGTGGAGCTGTTTCACAAACTATGCTCCATCCTGCCCTTAGTGCCCAAAACCATGCAGCCAAAGTGACCTCTGCGCTGCCACCGATAACGCCGTGGAACTGACGAAGTATTGAGCCAACAAAATTAAAATATCAGTCGTGCCAGCTACACGAAGAAGAAGAAGCTGCCATTTTCCTAGATGCAGCAACTTCATCACTTAGCTAAATAAAGAGCAAAAAAAAAAACGATTAACTAAAAATAAATAAATATAATCAAGACAAATAGCAACATGGCAATGCATGGCATGGCAATGGTAAATAATAACAGTCTAATGAAATCCATTCCAGCATACTTACCTACGAGTTTGACTTACCGGCCAGAGACGGAACACCATACTACGGTCTAAGCGCTCTTACGCACTAGCGGTTAACCGCGGGGGCGGATAACCGCGGGGCTAGCCGCTTTTCCATTTTAATATGCAACCGCTTATGATTGTACGCACTTAACCGTCACAAAATTGCATAGTAAACTGGAAAAGCGGCTAGCCTCCCCAGCGGTTTAACCGCTAGTGCGTAAGAGCGCTAAGACACAAATCGCAAACGTTATCCAAAAAGCAGCTAAGCTCAAAATTAAATGAGAATGGGCTTTCTCAGACCAAATTAACTTAAAACAAAACAAAACAACTATAAATAAACTAACAACTTTAACTATAAAAATATAATATCCTAACCTAACTAAAACTATCCACAGACTAAAATATGTCGTTAAAAATTCCTCCGCATCGCTGTCGACTGGTACGAGCGATATCCGTGGGTACGAGTAATGTGCACAAGAGACAGACGGCATTTTGCCACATTGTATGGCAATGCCTCTGGCCAAAGCCCTCTTGGGTCCAAAGAAGTGTCAACCAGTCGTTTGGAGATTTCATGGCGCATTACCAAAAATAATTGGCCATATTGTAGCACCATTAACTACCATTAAGAATTATGTAATATTAACATAACTTACACTCCCACTTTCCTCGCACAAAACAACCATATGTTTTACTTACATAATGTAACATAAACCTTTCCTAAAATGTAGGTACCTACATATTCGCACATTACTGGTACCAACAAACATTGTCCAATTTGCCCTCAGTGAGCTGAGCTCAGTATTAAATTAATTCAAAATGAGCGGGTTTCAGAGAAATTATCGGGCTTTTAGTTAGGGCGAACATGCTCTCAATTATATTCTGCTAGAGAACAGACTAAAATGTTGTTGGTTAAGGCACCCGTCCCACCGAGGACGAAGAGTTGACTTATGAGACACGATCATTAAGGAGAGACTACCGGGAGTTCTTGCGTTATTTTATTTGTTCATTGTAGCGAGCAATTAAGAATTGCAAAGTAACTAGGTTGTTCCTTGCCTGGAGTAAGTACCTAATAAAATATGAGAAGTTACCATCGTTACGAAATCATGTCTCCTTACACAAAATAGCTTGTTATGTATGATAAAAAGGGTGGCAGGGACATCGAAGCGCAGACTGTAACCATGTATTCAGCATATGCAACAATTTTTGTTCGGTTATTAAAAAAGAAACAGCTGTTTCATAGAAAATTGCAATACCTATTATACGCAGTCAAAATGTATGGAACAGCTAATAAAAAAAAAAACCTACAAAATGATTTGCGACAGTACTTGCAACCGGCCTGCGTGTATGACCAAATGTATGAACGTAAACAAAGCAAAAGGAGTATGTGAGGATTGAACGTTTCAAAGATCGACGGGGTTTCAGAATCCACGAGGTTGTGCGTCGATGTTCCTGTCACCCTGTCCAACTGAAGAGTTTTTAATACTTTATTATTAAGGTTTGACGTAGGAAGGTTAAATTTTCCTCGAATTTCTTGGAGCCTTTGAGTTTCCAAACGATTCTGAAAATGTTATTAACCAGAAGAGTTATACTTGACATTTAAATGGTAATATCGAAGTATAAAGTAGCCCATTCAGAATTAATAAATAATTCCTTTCATTTAGGAATAATTTGAAGTACTTTTACCATGATGATTGTTGGTTTAAAGGTTATATTGCAACAATTAAACAGTCCTTTCTCATCGATTTGAACTTCTAGTTTAGCATCACTGCTAAAGTCATGAATTAATGTTCTCTATTGTCGTTGCAATAAGGTTGCTTTCAGGGACAAAATAACTGTCTGTACAGACGCCAGCATATCAAGCTACCCGAAACTGTCAAATTTTCCCAATCAACTTTGAACTTTATAAATGATAAATGATTTTTTTTCTGTAAGTAGGTTTGTACAAACACTTTTACACGTCAATTATATTTTTTTATACATTAGCGACATAGTTGAAAATCTATTAAACAAAGACAAATTGTAGTAGCTTGATGTGCTGGCGTCTGTTATGTACTGTGTTGGAAATATGTCAAATCTAAATAAAGAACAAAAATATACCATATGCTATACAGGGTGCCAGTCGACGCACCATCTTTAGCCGTGGTTTCAGTATGGTTCTGAAATCCCTGTGCTGAAATTTTTGGTGAGTTATAAAAAAAAATGCTGTACCATACATTTTGACCGCGTAGGTATTACACTTTTCAATGAAATAGCCGATTTTTTTTTGGATAACCGACTTCAAATTTCTACACCAAGGGGTCTACAATAGAATTATGTGCTGAATTCATGGTTTCAGTTTACGCCTTGATGTTTCTGCAACCCTGTTTAATGTCCAGTCATTTAACAAAAGCGAAAAGGTCCTACGTCACTTCTTGATTAAAACCTTTTTCTCCACTCAGCTGGCAACATCGTAGTACGTCACAGTCGCCCTGTTTTTATTTTAATAAACTTTTCTAATAATCCAGTGCTGAGTTAATACCCTCCCCGAGGGACTAGACTAGTTAGATTTGTTTCTGTCGAGGGAGACATGGCTCGATGGCCGCAGATTGAAGTTCAGACGTAGTTCAGGACATTTTGTTTAGTCTAGGGATGAGTTGATCGATTCTGTGGATGAGGATAATGAGGACAGGGATGTGAAAGAGAGGTTTGTACACGAGAATGAAGATGTGGACATTAATTGATTGAACATTAGGCGCGTTCGCAAACGCATCGTACAGACATTAAGCTTTGTCCCATACAAGTATAATTACGATACCTATAAGTAAGATAACCAAGAAAAAAAATCAAGAAGAAAAAAATAAGAATGAAAAAGAAAGAAAAAAATAAAAAAAAGAAAGAAAAAAGTAAGAAAGAAAAGAAAGAAGTAAATTCAAAATATCTTTAAAAAAGTATGAAAATTATTAATGAATAAGTAATTACTATTTTTCTTTTCACTTGACTCCTCAAGAAATGGGCTATCAAAAGCAAAAATAATTTTTGAAATCCGACTGGTAGATCCAGAGATTAGCGAACAAAGTCTTCAGCTTTATTATTATTATAGAAGTTATAGATGATTATTTCTAACGTAAAGTTCAGTTTTCACGTAGATATTAACTCAAAGTTCTAACGTCGTTAAGAAATCGCTTGTAACAGAGATATTTTACAACCCTAACTTTAGTCCTCCCACCAGCCATTAACAACTAATTAAACTGTCTACTTTAGCTAGTTCATATGATTTCGAAGTCTTCAATTTCGTTCAGCCTTTAATTTTATTCCCTTTTCTGTTTGTAATGCCAATTTGGAAGAGAGATTCGTAATTGGCTGAAATAAATTAGGCTCGGAATGGCCTTGGACTGATTTATTTCATAAAGGGAAAACGTTTCGTTTTCTCGTTTTTACGTTTCCTGATACCAGTTATATTTGGATCGTGAATTCATTTCTATACGTACATTACAAGAAGAAGAACGCCATTTTTTCTCTTCTTCATCATTACCTACTTAATAGAGTTGCACCTATTTAGATAGAGGACATTTTGATACTAGCTACTCATTGTTCCCTTATATTATTGATTAATTTTGGGTTTTTGACTGTAACAAACACTATCGTTCTACCTCTCCTTACACTTTACCTACATACTATACACGCATTACACTGTGCCAATTGTTTTACTAACCAATTTTTTTTGGATCGGTAATTTAAAAATGTCTGTTTTTTCTCTTTATTAACACGTTGAACGCCAAGCAACAGACACAATAGAAAATCTATTGTTCGCGGTCACCGGTGACCGCGTTGGCAGCGAACGTGTTAATAAAAAAAAATTCTTGAGTTTGAAAATACACATACGAGCTGTAATGTTAATTCGGAGTGAGAGCCTGGTGATCTGTCACACAAGCTATCCTAGTATGGACGCCAGTCTCTCACAAAGGATCATACTTTATGTATTGTTGTCAAAACACTATAATTATTGCCTCTATGTTTATGTGGACCTTTGTGAAGAGAGACAATTAAAGATTCAGATAGATTTAGAATAAGAGTTTGTTTAAATGTGTTACGACTTGCATCAGTATTTTCCATAAAACATTATGTAAATTAGGTGTCAGTGCCAGCAGTACTCGTAAACTAGTCGACTCGTCTCGTGACAATCTTAAGGATTTCTTTGATCCAAGGTTCGTTTTTCTACTTCAATAGATTTGGTGGTCTGCTCTTGTATCGACATGAACTATTTAAGAATAATTTATTCACGTTCAGGAGTTTCTTGTCCGTTCTTCTTCAGTACCTACCTATTACGCTTTGGAATGGGCAATTATGTAGATTCATATTTTCTGACTGACCGACTCCTTGAAAATATTCGAAAGTGCCTATAAATGGTTTAATTGGAACAAATGCTTTGAGTTTGAGTATTAATCAGCTTTGTATATATATTATGTATGAATGATATGTCGCTCATTCTTCACCTAATCTTCCAGTTCTGGATATTTGCTTATTTTTACTTCAGAACTTCTTCCAGCAACTCATCCATGTTATTATCCATGTTGAGCATTCCTATATAAACCTCAGAATAACCAGTAAAAGCATTTTTTAAAATAGCCTCATTTAATATTTTCTCATATAACACGATTTGGGTGCGAGATGGATATTTAAATAGCTCTCAACTTCATGCAAACTCGTTTAGGGGTTGGCGGTATTTGCTTTTATTATGTTTGTTTTTTATGGGAGAAAAACTAGATTGAGAAATTTTTTTTGAGTTTTTTTTTTCTTTCTAGAGTTTCTTTTTGAGTTATGAATACTTCTGGCAATATTTTTGACCATAAACAGTGACATTACTTATGTTTAAAAGAAGGTTGGTAATGGCCTAATAACGCCGTAGAAGTGGCGAAATTTTGGGCCATGTCGTGCCAGCGACACGAAGAAGATGACAAAATTGGTAGCTATGTGTTTGGGTCGAATAATTTGCTCGTCTGTCTTTGCGTTCAACATCACGGCTTAATTAGGGTCTTTTAAGTAATTCCTTTTTACTGGATTCAATTTTGTAAAGTCGTCTTTCCAACTTGCTTTAGGTTAGTTTTTAAAATTAGGACCTAGTTTTTTACAGCACAATCATTAAGTTACAGGCTGTTGAATGAAATCACATAATTACTTTCTGTGAATGAAGAGAATCGTCGTAATCGTTTCTAGTCACGCACCAAAGGTCGAGGTGTTAAGTGGCTTATAGCCAAAACATAAGGTGTTTCTCACGCACTGTTTCAGCTGAATTTAGACTTAAGTGGCAATATTATCGATTAGGCTGATTTGCTTCGATTGTTAAGTTGTTACCCTGGTGTATTCCTCACGCGGTAGACAGCATGACATAATTTGATTGAAGTAGGTTGTTCTGGATGTTTTGCAGTGATGTATAGTCAAATCAAATCAAAACTCATTTAGTTACTCAAATTAGGCTGAGAATCAGCACTTCTTTCACTTTCTAACGTGATAAATACTTAAGACAGTCTCTCAAAACGCCCACTCTTTACGATTGCGTTTCATCTCAGTGTATTGTGATTTGTCTCTTTTTGGCCTGCGACAGTTGAACGTGCTTTTCGGAGCTCGAAACGATCTTAATATGAAAAGAAATGGTTACAGTGGCACGATTTTATTGCTTCTTTATTTTGGTTGATAGCCGTAGGGTTCACCCCTGCTTATCCCTGCGGAAAATACCGGCTTGATGTCATGTTAGTATCACATTAGTACTGGTAACCAACTCATTGGTATTGGAAACCAGTTCGACTGCGATAGTCTGTTCCAGTTTACTCACTATCCGTCATTACGTAGTCTTCCGTTTTAGCTTGTTATCAATAGTTTCAATGTCATGCATATTTATGTAAGTCAGGTGATTTTCGGATCAATGACAAATCGATTTACCGGCATAGGGTGATACTATTCCACATTAAATATTAAAAAGCATATAACTAAAAGAGTGATGAAAATAAAAAAAAAAACAAATGAAAAACTTGATTTGACCGGAATGAGAAAGTTTATAGTGGGATCCTCTGAGGCCCCCCCTCCACTCCCCCTCCTCAATCTCCTGCTAGTTCTTTTGAAAGAGATTAAAACAGAAGAAGATCTGCAGAAGATCGAGGGGGGGGGGGAGCTGGAGGGTTTCAGGAGATCAGAACGGAATAACTCAAAAATACGTGTTTCGCCGACACCAAGTAACATGGGAACAGGACAGGTAGATGTTGAACTGTAGTTTAGTGGGGTGTTCTTGAGGTGTAGGTACCCTATGTAGCAACTGTTATTGTAGGTACTGCTCTCTCTTTCTTTGCCTTACATCATCCTATTTCTTTTGGAGTCGGCTCTCCTCGTCATTCTTCTTAAGACGTGCCAGTTCTGGGTCGTCAAGTAGATGTTACTTGAGCTTTATTCAGTAACTTTACTACTGTGGTGTAGTAAAGTATTTCTTAGACTACATTAGGCCACGTCTCTTCGTTCAACAACATTAAGAAAATTTTACCGTTCCTACCCAAGTTGATTTATTATTGTTATGACAATAGGCTCCCCCTGTTCTATGGAACGGTGAAATGTGGGTGTACTATAGGTACACCTCTGCCTAACGCTTTTGTAGACAACTAGCATGATGTTATGTGTGTGTTTCTTTTTATATAACTCCCCCAAAAGCCATGATAGTTTTATGTTAATTGAGGGGCTTGTGGCTAAGTAATAACAGCCGCACGGGTCGATCGATCAGGTTAAGCTACGCTTGCCGCGATTGGTCCGAGGATGGGTGACCATCTTTATATACTAAGAACCCTCCGTGCCTCGGAAAACCACGTTAAATCGTTGTGGGTTGTCAGAAGCCCGAAAGTCTGATAACCAGTCTTACGGGGTATCGTATTACCCAGTAACTGTGTTGTGGAGGTCAGATAGGTAGTCACTCCATGTAAAATACTGGTATTCAGCTGCATCCTTGCATCCTGCATCCGGTTAGACTGGAAGCCGACCCCAACATAGTTGGGAAAAGGCTAGGCAGGCGATGATGAGTTTTATTTACCATACCATACAAATTTTGGAGCGCTTGGGAAGTCATCATGCTCATCCACAGCCCGACTTCACCCACTACTGAGCATAGGCCTCTCTTTTCTTGTACCAATCCCCACGCTCCAGTGCCAGCCTCATCCAGGTCGTCTGCCCATCGCGAATCTTGGGTAGTAGGTACCCTTAAATACCTGCAGAGAACACATTAAATAATTCGTATTGGATGGAACATTGAATTCACAATATTGGTAGTTCCACAAGATTCACGTTTTGCGGTAATCTCGGTTTAGTTCGCCTCGTCTAAGATATTAACTGAGATAGGTCGATTTGAAGTTCTATTGTATTGTTATTTGGAAGAGCGATTGATACATCGTTGTTCTGCAGTATCTAATCAATTACTTACCTCCATCATACCTGTGTTCATGATTTATTCCGGTCTGGAGTCCGTTTATCTTTTTAATGTTCCATTCCCAAAGGGTGCCAACGGAACCCTATTACTAAGCCTCCGCTGTCCGTCCGTCAGTCTGTTTGTCAGTGAGCTGTATCTCATGAACCGTAATAGGTAGGCTGTTGAAATTTTCACAGAGTGTGTGTATTTCTATTGCCGCTATAACAAAGAATACAAATAAGATAAAGTTAGTATATGTTAAAGGGGGTATCGCGCGTCGCCTCGTTTGGTTTATAGGCTCCCGTTGGCACCCTTTGAGTACGGAACCCTAAAAAGCAGCGTTAGTTGTGTTTGCAGACGACGAACGCGCGTATAAAATAGGCCCTTATGGTTACGTCAAATCAGCTTATAATAGGAGCTTACTATACCATTATTACAATAGAATTGTAAGTTACATACAACGTAGAAATATGAGAAAATAATCATATAAGAATCACTTGATAGACAGTCGTAAACCATTCTTTAATAGTATCTATACCGAGTTCAATATCGAGATACTTTATAGTTCTTGCTAAGTAGTTTCAGAGTTGATTTTCGCAGCGATATTGAATTCCTAACTCAGGATTATATAGATAGTTGAGACCCACCGATTATTACTGCCACAGATAATATAATAGTTACTGCGAACAAAGTTGTTCTATCCTCTATAGATATTTAATATCTCCGGGAAATTGATCGTGCGAAGTTTTAACGTTAGCGAGATTAGGAGATGGGTATTTGTACGATTTTCGAACTATCCGATAGAATTATTAATTGGTATTATAACTTCTGGATATCAGTTTGGAGTACCGCAGGAGTTTGTGGTTGGCTGATGTAAAAGATATTGGGATTACAAATTCGTTTGCAAAACGTGGTGTGATTAATTACTTTTGTCATATTTATCATACAACTAGATACTGATGCTAGTGTTGATAGAAAGAAAGTAAAAATACATTTATTTAGCATAATATTAGGTCCTTACATATGAAATTAGCGTTTTGTCGTACTGACCACTTTGATCTGAAATATCTCCTCTTTGGTTAAGAATTCCAAATTCAAATTTATAAATTCATTTAGCTGGTACATTTGAGTTTTGAAAACAGTCATTTATTTGTTTTTTCCTCATTATTTTTTTCATTGGCGTCGCTTATTACCGCACAATGGAAAACATTAAATATCGCTATATTTACGATTACGAGTTCTACCGTGGCACCAGTGCTGCAGAAACAGCTCGAAGGATTGATGATGTGTACGGCGCTGGTGTTGCAAAAGAAAGCACGGTACGTTTTTGGTTTCAACGTTTTCGTTCTGGAAATTTTGACCTTCACAACCAACCCCGTGGACGGCCGGAGACCAAAGCGGAAAATGAAGAATTAAAGGCTATTGTGGAAGCGGATCCATCACAAAACACTTCAGCGATAGCTGCAGGCTTCGGGGTAAGTGATAAAACTGTATTAATCCACTTGAAGCAAATCGGGAAAGTAAAAAAACTTGAACCATGGGTACCTCATGAATTGAGTGAATCGAACTTGCAAACACGCGTCGACTGCTGTGTTACTTTGCTCAACCGACACAATAATGAAGGGATTTTAAATCGAATCATTACTTGTGATGAAAAGTGGATACTGTACGATAATCGGAAGCGCTCGTCGCAATGGCTGAACCCTGGAGAACAAGCCAAATCATGCCCAAAACGAAAATTGACTCAGAAAAAGTTACTTGTGAGTGTTTGGTGGACTAGCGCCAGTGTCGTTCACTACAGCTTTCTAAAATTTGGCCAAACGATTACGGCAGATATCTATTGTCAGCAACTGCAAACCATGAAGGAAGAACTAGCTGCTAAACAATCGAGATTGGTCAATCGCTCCAGCCACTGCTGCTTCACGACAACGCAAGACCACACACTGCACAACAAACAACCACTAAGTTAGATGAGCTACAATTGGAATGTCTGCGACATCCACCGTACTCTCCGGACCTTGCTCCAACAGATTACCATTTTTTCCGGAATTTGGACAACTTCTTACAAGGAAAAAAATTCAACTCCGATGCGGCAGTCCAAATCGCCTTCAAAGAGTTCATTGATTCTCGCCCCCATGGTTTTTTTAGTAAAAGGATCAATGAACTGCCTATGAGATGGCAAAAGTGCATAGAAAACAACGGTGCATACTTTGATTAATTAAATATATTTTCCAAAAAAAAAATGACTTTATATTCCTCCCGTATAAAACGCCAATTTCATATGTAAGGACCTAATACTAAAAGATACACAGTACACCATAGACATACATCCGATAAAAACAAATAAAAATCCAACAATAAAAAAGGGTAAAGTCAAAGAAATTAGCAGGATAGTCTGCCTCACGGCTGCCCCAAAAAGGCCCAGTTCAGAAAAAATGCCAGAATACTAGTTCCTGACGCAGATTTTCAACTGGCTCTGATGTGTGAGGTGACGGATGTAAATCAGTTTCATACTGCAACGTGACGTATGTAGGCATACTTAAATAAATAAAATAAATTTGTGTCAGATAAATACAGTAATGAATGTGTATAAATAGTAGGCATAGCTCGCTTTATCTAAGTTTACACGGTGAAATTTTTAGACCGACCATCCAAGGCTTTGTAGAACGAAATTAAGCTGTCAATTTCAGCCAGCAAACGCGAAAAGCTACTATACCCTTGAGAGGATCTTTCTATTTTACCGGCTAATCAATACGGTTTACCACCCAAGTCGATACACAAACAGGGTAACGTCAAAGTACACAGCTGAGGTAACGTGCTGTATTTCAACAGGTACCTACGCGATGAAATGAGGTCTGCGAGGGATTGGGGAAAATAAATAAGGATAGGGAAATGGGCTTACAGCTTTCAGTGTAATTGCGTGCTTGGCAAGCGGTTTGGTACCTAAATGGTTTTATTTTTATGTAATGGTACCTAATGTCGACTGTTTTTAATAAAAAATGAAAATTGTTTTTTTGTGCGGTCTAATTTTTGGGATAGCGGCTATCCCATTTCTTTTTCACTGGGAAAATGGGTTTCACATGTGACTGATGGATTTTGATAAAAAATACCTACATTATTTATTATTTTGTTTTTGTGCATATTACAATATACCTAATGTATCAATTTCACTACTTTCTTCGAATTGCGATGTAGGTATTATTGTCTAAAATACATATTGTCAAATATATACATGGATACCTACAAGATCGATTGGCATCAATAAAAGTTTTTGTGAAAAGGGCCCATTTTTTTACCGAGTGTTTTTTTTTTCAAAATCTGAGAATGTGGTAAAATTTCTCAAAAGAAAAGAACAGTGTCTTTAGACCGTTTTTCTGCAACTAGAACGATTACGATTACGTTTCAAAAATCCATTCTGTACCTATTTCGGGGCGTTGCTTCCCTAATATTGATTGAATTTTACTCACAAAACTTGAGGATAAAGCTAAGTTAGGGTTTCAGGCACACGTCTGGCATCTTTCCTTATCTGAAGTCTTCAACAGCTTGCAACGGATCGGTGATGCTCTCTCAGTTGTGTTGCCAATCTTCAACCCACTTCGTCTCTGAATGACAGGTGAAATCCAGTGATGGTATACAGCCTCAATGGAAAGATCATGTCAACCTTTACTACTAGACAAAATGATCCGCGGGGAAATGTTTTGGCTTGATATCATCTTTTCTTTGGGTCTATGAACATAATTTAGTAAATAATTTAAAGTATTCAAACTTTTATTGTGTATATATTTCATTTTATATTTATTTGATTTTGGCATATTTTTCAAAATGTTTGGCGTACCTATAAATACTTTGTGTAGTTCCGTACTGGTAATCCCTTTCAAACTCTCAGTACGACTGTTGTATAGAGTTGTCAAAGAACCCAGTAGTTCTATAACGATCAGTTGAGAAATATGAAGTTTCTGAATTCCTTGCGTTTGAAGTGGGAGAATTTAATAAGGATGGAAAGTTTTAATAAGTAGATAGATATGCGTGTTTGTATAGTATGGCAGAATATCTATCAGTAAAAGCCATCGCTTCTATCGTACAGTATGTAGGAGAACACATGGTTAAACAATTTTCAAATTCCTTCAATAATTTCTCGCAGGCATGTAAACCCTTTTCAAGCTGTCATTTAGTATTTGCATAATGTTAGCAGTAGGTACATATTCAGGCACTGTTCAAGTGAAAATCATTCTGAAAGACCTTTATCTTTTCATTCCTCAGGCTACGAACTACAGGATGAATTCTAAATTTTATTCGGGGAGAATTCATAATACCACATTTTACGCTAAATTTTCATTCAGGAGACCCAACAAAAACCTTTGATTAGCCGCCGGCACAGCTCGCAAAGTACTAACAACGTGGGTACCTACCGTGGAGATCGTAAAAGGAATTAACATTAATTAAATGTGGTCTCATTAATACTCGCTGCCATTTTTTTTGGCTTTCACTGTGACCGCAACTGCTACAATAATTAAGACAAAAGTGTAGCATTGATGAAGCATCTTTTGAGCTGAGGAAGCCCTGTGTGTGGATAGTGAGTTACTGTTACTGTTAGCTTGCATCATCCCACTGATGGGCAAAGGTCACTCCCCATGACTTCCAGCTCTTTCGATCCGGTTAGTGAGGAGGGGAACCTTAAACACACCTTAAACCTGAGAATGTACTTGATTTCTATACGAAAAAGTTTTAACCAGAACCATTATTTTCCCAAATATAAAACTAGCCGGGAGCGAGTCGGGCTCTCAAAAAAAGAGTTTCGAACAGGTCTATAGGAAATTCTACTAGGCCTCCCTTGGTAGAACTAAGTTCGTTTTTAGTTCCTAAAGTTTGGATGATAAAATAAAATTAGGTAAGTATTGAAATAGTTTTTTGTCGATTTATTACTAGACAAATCAATGTTTATAAACAAAGACGTTCCTTATCACTCAAGTACTTGAACCAAATTACTTTCTTCAAACAAGAAGTACTATTAACACGTTGGCTGCCAGGCAACAGACACAATAGAAAATTCATTGTTCGCGGTCACCGGTGACCGCGTTGGCAGTCAATGCCTTAATTATAATAAAGTGATCTTATACAGGCTCCGTTTTTCCTTTCAGGTTTACCGTAAAAGCAAAATATGAAAAACCATTTAGTTCCAGTCAATAGATCACTGAATCACTTCATTAGAACCAACTCAATCAATGAGGCACCGAGTTTTACTCTCTGTTGGATCAAAGCCTTGATGAGATGTTAAATTAAATAGGTAAAACAGTTTTGAAGGTGAAGAGGGCCTTGTGGCTTAGTAATAACAGTCGAAAGGGTCGATCGATCACGTTAAGCTACGCTTTCCGCGGTTGGTCCGTGGTAGGTGATCATCTTTACATATTAAGACCTCTCCGTGCCTCAGTGGTCCCGGCTGTCATTCGTGGATCTTTGGCAGTCATTACGGAAGAAGGTCGAAAGTCTGACCACCAGTCTTAACAAGGGGTGTTGTATTACCCATAACTGGGTTGTGAAGGTCAGACAGGCAGTTGTTAAATGTAAAATACTGGTATTCAGCTGCATCAGGTGAGACTGGAAGCGGACTACAAAGAGTAGGCAGGTGATGATGAGGTGAAACACCTATAACATTATCATTGTATTGAAACGATAAAAGCATATAAACTGTTACCCAACTATGTTGTCACAGTTGTGTTAGTAAATGTATAGGAGCGTAGAGAGCTTTCCAACCACTACAGCGTACCAACTACTATCTCCCATCAAGGCACGTGTCCCACCACCGGCGATTAACGAGAAGTGAGTAGAGCTGGCAACTAAAACTGGTCAAGTGCGAGGCGGACTCGCACACGAAGGGTTCAGTACCACAAGGAAAAAAACGCTGAAAAAAACCACGTTTTTGTATGGATCCGGCTCGAAGGACCACTGAATGGGCTCAATCGGGACTTTATAATAAAAGAAGCAGTGGACTGTATTTTAGATAGGTGTAATACCATAATTTACATTATCAACTTATAAGAGATAAAACAATGAAATGCCCGTGGTCGAGCGCGTCTGTGAGCCGAGTGGAGTGAAGGGCACGCAGCGGCCGTCGCGTACCGGGTTCGGTACCCCGACGCCCCGCGCCGTCCCCTCGGTCAATCACGCGCATATGTGATGCGCCAACACAGACCCCTTTAATTTTTTACTTTATTTCATTTTTTGTTGTTATAGCGAAATAGAAATACACTCTGTGAAAATGTCAACTGTCTATCTATTACGGTTCAGAGATACAGCACGCTGACAAACGAAAGGACGGACAGCGGTGGTTTAGTAATAGAATTCCGTTGAAACTCTTTGGGTACGGAACCCTAAAAAAGAGTTGGCGAGGAACGAGCAGCGAGTGCGCGACGGCGGCGCGGCGACTAGCGATTACTCGCTGGTATGCCTATGTACCTAGCGTGAGTCTCTCAGCGAGTGTTTTGACCGCGAATTGAGCATCGCGGAGCGAGTACTCTCTTTGGTGTCCTACCACTACCTGAATTAAAACGTATCGTCGCTTATTAAAAAAAAATGCTGTTCCATACATTTTGACGGCGTAGGTATAGCACTTTTCAATGAAACAGCAGTATTTGTTTGATAACTGATGAATTTTTTTTATGCTACCCTCTTTTTTTTGGGTGGGATATTCTGAAATAACTCTCCCGCCGTTCTGGGAGGAGCGGCATAGAATTTTTTTTTCAGCACTTGATTTTAGAATTTCTTCTAGAATCATGTGCTGAATTCATAGTCACAGTTTGCGTGTCGATATCCCTGTCCCTGCCACCCTGTATATGTATCTCTTTTACTTATTACGGGGCCCAACCTTTTGTACGTTTATTGAGCGAGAAAATCGATAATAGTTAGTTGCTTCCTCGTGCGCGGTGAGACAGGTGCCCTAGACCGACATTGTAACAATAGATGAAATAACAAAAGTGTTAACAAGCGACTATCGGAGTGTCGTCTCAGAATATCAACGGACTGTGCTTATGCTTATAGTTTGTGTAGCCGTGAGAGAGGTAGGCTAGCAACGAAGGACGGTTGATAGTTTTGTGCTACGAACGTAAATACGAATGTAAACGATAGATCTACGAAGTATTTGCTTGTACAGACGCCAGCACATCAACCTACTACAATCTGTCAAATTTATATAGTAGATTTTCAACTTAATCGCTAAAGCATAAGGTTCAAAATTGATTGGGAAAATTTGACAGTTTCGGGTAGCTTGATGTGCTGGCGTCTGTACATCTATATATATCTATACAAATTATAAAATGAACTCGTTTTTTGTATCTGTCAGTGTGACCGCGTTGTTATTCTAAACTTCGCAATGGAATTTGATGGGGTTTTCCCCTTATTTTAGCGAATTTATTGCGGAAGGTTTATGTTTATACTTACATATAATAAAGAAATCTGAAATCGTAAAAAAATCGTGCGTAACAGGGGCGGATCGCTAGTAAATAAATAAATAACATAATTGTATATTATGCGTTTCGAACATAAATCAACTCAGCTAAGAATCTACATGATATGTGCTATGAAAGTGTATATTATGTGCTAAGAAAATATCGTAGCTTCGTAGCAGCTACGTCATTACAAAAATATTGTAGCTTCGTAGTAGCTACGTCATTACAAAAATATTGTAGTTTCGTAGCAGCTACGTCATTACAAAAATATTGTAGCTTCGTAACAGCTACGTCATTACAAAAATATTGTAGCTTCGTAGCAGCTACGTCATTACAAAAAGCGTCCATAGATACTTTCTTCGGTGATTTTGCGACTTTTGGAAGCGAAATATTAACCCAACTATTCAGCTTATAATTATCTCATGTTGTTCTGTCTTTGTCTGTAAGTTTGCGATAGAACAGAGTCACAGTACCTATATGGGTACCCACCCTACCTACCAAGTAAATTGTTAGGTTGAATAAATTTTTCTTTCAACCGATCGTACGTGGTTCAGAGTGGGCTTACTGCCATTCCTATACACAGTATCGCTGCGTATCGATTTTGTATAACACATGGCGTGCGGGTGACGTGCAACTATATGTATGTTGCGAAAGTGTTACTTGTTGCTTTTGTATCAGTCGGGCGTGGTTTAATTAAATTTTGTACTACATACGTTTAGGTATTGGAGCGGTTATGAATCTTCCACATTTAACCCGTCTGCCTTCAAAGCAAGAGTGAAAAGGCATCTTCTGGGTACGCTCGTTCCATCATAGACCTCATCCACCGCTTTCCATCAGGCGTGATCGAGGTCAAGAGCAGGTCCACAGAACAGAAAAAGCAGAGCCATTAACCATTTTTTTTTTGCCTTAAATGTTCCACTGCTGGGCACTGTTGGGCAAAGGCCTCCCTACTCTCTTTCCACATTACATCATTAACCATTAAATAAAAAAATAATCAGTAAAAAAATCGACTACATACATAAACTCGTACAAAAGCATTTTTGTTACCCTTCAACTTGAACCTTTTTTTTTCAATGTAATCCAAGCGCGCCAGCTTTGAGTAGGTACTACGCACTTGACCTTTTTCAAGGACAAAACCAATAAGATTGGTGTATCAGGTGTATGTCCTTCTAACTTGAGCGTCCATTTTCGGTGTCAAGCGTCATTAATTTCCTTTTGACACTACGTATTGATTTTGTTACTAATGCTAAATTATGATTAATTAATAAAATATGAAAAGTTTATGAGAGGAAAATGAAAATTATCTACATCGTACAATCAGCACAATCCAGCCTATAATGTTCCTACTGCTGGGACACAGACCTCCCCTCTGTGAGAGGGAGTGGGCCATTGTCCACCACGCGAGCCTAGTGCGGGTTGGTGGACGTCACATGTCTTCGAATTTTTTTGTTCTAGGACATGCCGGTTTCCTCACGATGTTTTTCTTCATCTTTTTGAGAGCTGTGGTGATGAAATTAAATATTCAAAGTGAAGTGCCTGCTCGGGTTCGAACTCACGAACTACAACTCGTAATTAGGGGCGGATACCACACTGGGCCACCATTGCTTACAATAGGTTGTACAACTAACTTTTATCTTATTACACAAAACAGTTTCAAAGAGATTTTCAAAGGTCGTCTATTGATTACGATCGGTACTTCTATGGTGCAAGTTTGACGACCATAGCAATAGGTTGATCCCATATTGTCGACTTTCTAGCCTTTTTTTATAATGGAATTCTTACGTTACGCTTATTAAATTTTCTGCTTCACATTTTTCAAATAGGAGTTTTAGAATGATTCCTTTCTAATGGAGGTCTCTTGAGAGATCAAAGATAATCGTTCCAGACAACTTGAAAGTGTTTATTTTCAAAACTGTTTAGTCTTCATAGCATATTACAAGTAAAAAGAGGTAAATAGATTACCTACGGAACCTTCGATCTTTAGAAACGGCAGACTAACGTACACATACAAAGTACTCTTTGTAAATCACGTATTGCACGCTATAATAAACGTCTTTAAAATAACATGTTTCTTGCGGCACGCATTTGTTTCCATCTTTATTTTCGAAAACATTTGCACTAGTCGACGCCATTTCTATTGTTTTGTTTAGCCGCCACAGGTGGTGGAAAATATAACTACTTAGGGCTGATTTGTCAATCGATAGATCATTTTATTCGTAGAATTTTATATATCTTATAAATAATCTAGTTTTAAAATATATATTAAATAACTTATTTTATAAATAAATACAAAAACGAAGGACACCTAGGCGTCGCTGTCATCTGGAAACGTGCCCAGAAGACTGGCAGCATTGCCACGTTGAATAGCAAAGCTAATTCTTTGACCAAAGAACGACCCAGCCCTCTGGTCACGTGAAGAGTCGACTAACCGGCGAGAAATTTCCTTAAAAAGGAGACGCGCACTCGGGCCCCATGACCCGAGCGTTTCGACCCCAAACGGCTCAAAGCTGTAGTTGCCTATAAGGTTACAGTATTTGCGCCGCTTGAGGGTCTCAGCAGCCGCAGCAAGAATTCGTAGAATAAATGTCAAAAATTCAAAATTATTCCTCGGATAAAATTATCTGGTGTTGGAAAAATCAGCAGTTAGTTGTATTAATTCCTAGGCATTATGCATTACAGCGTTCGAATCATCAATTGGGTGTCCAGGACTTACAGTACCAATTGATGATTCGTATGTATAATGAACAGGATGAAATTGAAAACTTGCGAATTGAAATCAAAATAGGTGGTGCAGTAACTGTTACATAATCATAAAAAATTGTCATTTCCAAAATCTAAATTCTTGAAAAGAATCGTGTACTTAATTATCGCCTTAGATAGTGCAAACTAAGTTATTGCCTTCAAGTAGACACAAATTATCGCCGTTCGAGTTTTTTTTTTAATTATGACATTATAAGAAAATTATCAATTTTAGCGCGCGCCCGATCAGCAATCTATTCATCGCTGAGTTCACAAAATGAAGCAAGTTGGCCACGCTTTGTACAGACGCCAGCACATCAAGCTACTACAATCTGTCAAATTTCTTTGATAGATTTTCAACTTTAGCGCTAAAGCATAAGGTTCAAAAATGATTGGGAAAATTTTACAGTTTCGGGTAGGTTGATGTGCTGGCGTATGTACTAGCGTTAAGTACCTAATTTAGATCATTCCTACGAAAAAAAGGGCGCGCGACGCCGACGTGACAATGAGTGGGAAATTACTACCAAATACGTTTTCGGCTTCATGATCTCAACCCTGAGGTTTCTCACATTTAGAATAGGGTTAACAGCACAAACTAGTGTTTCTTTCGAATAAAAGTGTTCCATTAGATAAAATTGTAGAGATACAAATGGTTGGTATCGGTTACGAGCTGCTGTCTCCGCCTACGTGCATGTCATGATATAGGTCAGTTGGTTGGCCGAAAGAGATTGGCAGTTTGTTTGTTACCTATCGTATTTTTAACCGACTTCCAAAAAGGAGGAGGTTATATGTTCGACCTAATGTGTTTTTTTATGTATGTTCACCGATTTTTTAGGCAATTGTAGACCGATTAGAATTTTTTTTTTTTTTGTTTGGTGGGATATACTCTCAAAGGTGGTTTCATTGTCATCAAGTTGGAATCTGATAACAGAATCCCATGGAAACCGAGGGAAACCCTCATATTTTATAGGCAAACCTGTAGCGATTTGGGTATTTTTTAAAGTAACTTGAGCATTTGCTCTCGAAAATCATCATTTGGTAAAGTGGAGCTGATGATGAAGACCACAGATGGCCATCGGAACTACTCAATGAAAAATATTTCACGGGTTGCGATCCAATTACTTTAATATGGTTGCTAAGCAGTTTATGCTTGTCACAATGCGTATGGTAGGCCCCAATTAACGTCCCTGCATCGGGAAAAGCAATATTTTGTAAAAGGTGATGAGCAGTTGACATTAATTAGGCTATTGTAACAGTTAGATAAATTACAAACTCTCCCACAAAAAGGGAAAATGCACTTAAACGTAAACTTAAATTTTTTTTTTGGAAGTCAGCTGTTTGCACAAAAGTTTTTATATAGTTAGGGACTACTGATACGGAAGTAAATGATTTTACGGACCGTTATTAGTTAAAAGGAAGAGTCTTGTTACTAATAATGAAGCCAAGACATCATCATAGCTTCCAATAGTAGACCCTTCATTTAAAACTAGCTAACACAGGTAAAATTAGCTTACGAATAAATTTATATGCTCTTTGGCAATAAAACATGCTACCATTGGTAAGCAAAACGATTCGTTTTTATTTATAGCAACCGAGTAAGAAATATAAAGACAGAGAGACTTATTTATTTAGTTATTTAATAAGGTACACCAACAGCTTCTATCGGTCTCACACAGTCGGCAATTATAGTTTTACAAGCAATCTCAGAAATAAGTGATCACACATAATAACAACAAAACTAAAGGCTAGAACTTATAAAATATTTTATGGCAGGCTAGAACTTAAAAAAATTATGGCATGACTTACGACTGACTTTTATACGTAAGTACCTATATTTTATTCGAGAAATTGGATAACATCCCGTTTTGGAGAATGGTAACCGTAGCACATACTTAGATATCTGCAATGACGATTGAAGATGTAAAAAGTATCGATCATACTATATTTAGAAAATAACTACAATTTTCGTACCGCAACCACACCACATCGCAGCGGCAAAATGTGGGCAAGAAGTGGATACGTGTGAATAGTGTCGTTGCAACTTCTTGCAGTTGCGTTGTCGCTAGTAGTTGCGATGTGGTTACGTTGTAGCTAGGAGTTTGCAAACAGATCGACTCCGGCTGTGACAAAGTCGTCGCGTCGACGCAGCGTTGTGGTTGCGTTGTGACTGTGACGTCGCCTTGATATGATCGGTATTGCCGAAACGGTTTATTTTGACGGCCAAATGTGGTCCATGTGAATAAACTGATCATTTTAGAACAAATTAGGGCCCTTCCACGTTGTGTCGTTGTAGTGTCCACATTTAGTGGTTGTGGTACGTGTGATTGGGCCCTAAGACTAGATATAACTAGTACAGAGATCAATACACTTTACTTAGTCCGTACTTTGATTAAGTGTTATTCCTGTCCCCGACGCACAGCTGTTAAACTACATCTGCAAGATAGAGACGCGATCATGTCTTAATCCAAGCACGTGCTAATTTAAGTAACGTTTATAGATATCGGTCTTCAAGTGAAGCTGTAGTCTTCAAGAATTAATCATTGATATTAGATATTCAATAGAGATATAGACGTAGGTATACTTGCCAATAAAAATCAAGTTAGATGTAACACTAGCACTTAATTTCAGACTCAAAAGGAAACGCAATTTTTTTACTCCGCTATTTAGTCGATTTGACAAGCCATCGAGGCAATCGTTTGCGTTCTCTCGCAGCGAAATGTCAAAGGTATATTGCAGCACAGAATATGTTTTTAATATTTTATAGTCATGAAAGTTCTTTGCAGAAGACGGTATAGGCGACACGCTATTGATTTGTTCGCAACGGTAGGTTCGAATTCGTTTTGGTAGACGTGTTCTTGAGTGGGGGCCGCGAATCGGTAAACGTAGGGTAGGGCACCCTCAGGCTAGGTGGAGCGACGATCTTCGCTGGTAGCAGCTGGATGAGAGTTGCCGAGAATCGAGCTAAATTGCGTGCAATTGGAGAGGTCCATATCCAGTAGTGGACTGCTGTAGGCTGATGATGATGTTAGTAGATTTAAAGCGTTTTATTGCTTACTAGCATTTTTTCTGCAACTTCGTTCACGTGGAAGTCGTAAAAGACCACAATATACTAAAATAGCAGCCATATTTTATAAAACTTCCATGTATATAACTACTTATAAGTACGTTTGTAGTTTTGGTCTCTGCTACCAAAATATATATAGAGAGTCAGGACTGGTGACGCGAGATCAAGCATCGTACAGCCGATGTATTCTGTAAAATCTCACCATGAAAATTGAGGTCAAGTGAGCTTGACGTGAGCTGTCAATCAATCAATAGCATCAGGTGGAATGACAGCTCAGTTTAAGCTCACTTCGCATAAGTTATCACGGTGATCTTTTTACAGAATAGCACCGCAGGTGGAAGTACAGTTCACTTCACCTATGCAAGTCATCACGGTGAGATTTTCTATAAAATAGACCGTTGTTGTCCGTGTGAGAAGCAGCTCGTCCTGAGGTCGACACCCGCAGCCTTCACTAGCAATTCCCCATTGCTTGTGAAGTTTTTCTGTTTTAATGAACACCTTTAGTGACAGACAATAGATAATATAATAGAAAATCTATTGTTCGCGGTCACCATTGACCGCGGTGGCAGTCAATGCCTTAATAAACGAATGCGTTAAAACTAAACATATTTACGGCATTGGAACCGTTTCCAGACCGTAGCAATAACTTAAAAAAAATCCATATTGGTGCAGTTTTGATTTCGATACGATTTTATTATACACTAGCTTTTTCCTACCACTTCGTCTGCGTGAAATTTCTTGTTCCCCCGAACCACCGCGTCGCATCGCATTGCCTGCCCGCGCTATTACTTCGTTTTCGCTTAGCATTTTTTCAGACATTTTCTCTTTGCTCGGCTCCTAAGCGTCCTAGCTTGATGTTAAGTAGCCTTTATCCTTCCTTAAGGATTGGGCTCTCAAACACAAAAATAACTTTTCAAATCCGACTGGTAGATAGTTCCAGAGAATATCGCGTTCAAATAAACAAACAAACTCTTGAGCCTTACTATTAGTAGATAAAGATCGATATCCGTGGTATAGATATATGTATTTTTCATGATAATAATCGTTGTCTGAAAGGTTTTGTGTGTTTTCATCAACTGAATGATTGATTTATACCTACTGTATATTTTTGGGACTTCTGAAAAATGTGTCGTTCAATCTTTTTTAAGGGCTCCCGCAGACAGGGGCGACACGACACTATTATAACAAATTCCACGAAGTTTTCATAGAAATTGTTTTACGTCTCGTCGCGCCTGTATATGCCTCGGAGCTACATAAGATGTTAGTGAACTGTATAAAGCCATGTTTATAAGACTGTTATAAAATTATAACCACTCACAGGCTCCAAGAAATCAGATGGTTGGTCTCTGTATCGTTGACCAGTTTCCATAAGGAAAGCAGGCACGTTGGCCCCAATTTCTACTACTGAACGCATGATAAACGAGTTGAATATTTAACACTGTGTTTAAAAACAACTATTCCGAGTCCCTGGTGTATCGCTATTTTCCGAAATATTATAATGTTACACTCAAGAATTGTGATTCCCAAATCGCCATTTTAATTATTAATTCACACACTGTCAAAGTTATTGTTCACACCTGTACCAATCTCACCGTGAAAACTTAGGCGAAGTGATGTTGAAGTGAGCTGTCAATATTGTCAATCTTTATAGCATCAGATGGAATGACTCCTCAGTTCACTTACGTTTTCACGGTGAGATTTGTGCAGAATAGACCGGCTGTGTGAGAGCAGTGGTGGCCCAGTCGTATAGACCGCGACTTACGAGTTGTAGGTCGTAGGTTCAAACCCAGACAGGCGTTATAATTTGAGTAAATTAATTCATCACTTCAAAACGGTAAAGGAAAACATCGTGTGAAAACCGGCATGTCCTAGAACCAAAAATTCAAAGACATGTGACATCTACCAACCCGCACTGGGCTCGCGTGTTGGATTACGGCCCGCTCCCTCTCACAGAGAGGAGGCCTGTGTCCCAGCAGTGGGAACATTATATGCTGATTAAGAGATTGGCTGTTTACTGAGTAAACTACACCCACTAAGGCTTTTTACGTGTCGCGTTCGACGATGCGTTGAAATCGCTCGTGTGTAAATGCTTTCAGTGCGAGAATTTTTCGATATCACACTGAGCAGGGGAAGTATGCAGACTGTTCTCGCTGCGGGCGACCGACATCGCTGCTCTGCAAATATTCGTATTTACCACTACCCACAGCGTAGCTACTGGAATCTTATGCAGTAGGTACATTGAAATGTTTTCTATTACGAAGATGTTTTGTATTAACTTGTTTTCAGTTAGTATACATAAAATGCTAACGAGTACAATTGGAAGTCATTGTCATCATTTTGGGGTCGCAACATGTAATTTTCTTCCTTATTTCTCTATTAATCGTCTACTCGATCTCGGCAGTCACTCCCTTTCTAACCATGAGAGTGAATAAGATAATTAACAAGTCGAGATAGTAGTAGGTAAGAATAAGTTATTAATGAGTAGGTATCGTTTTAAAGGATCAGATCTTTTCATGGTATTCTCTTCATATTGAATAAATCAGCCAGTTCTCAGAAATAATGCTTCCAGGATTTTAATTAAAAGATGCGCTAGGTAGCCTGCGAAATAAGTGTATAAATTTTCTTACGTTTTTACAATTTGCAGGTCAGTGTCAGGTTGTTTTGATTAAAATATGATTCACGAGCGTAACAAGTATGTATTTACATAATTATAATCATTCAAATTGTCTTACAGTCCTCTAAGTTCATATAATGTTACTGATTGATATTTAATGATATAGTAATTGAATAGGATTATATGAACTAAGAGGGTTGTATTGATGATTTTAATGATTATAATTCTGTATAATCATATTGGTTAAGCTCGCGAATCATATTTTAATCAACATTCAACAAGACACTGACCTGAAAATTGCAAGATACTTAAGAATATGTTGAGTATCGCGGGCTACCATAGCCAATACCTCATAAGAAATGATTTTTTCCATACTGTCTTGTACCTAATTCTCGCGTATCTTATCCCCAAGATAACACAGCACTAATAAGTTCCGCTACAGACTTCACACTTGGATCGCAAGGCTTCACAAGCCTTGTCTGTTCCACTCTACTTCACACGGAATTTTCCTTAGCGTGAAAGCCTAAGTAACTATACACGAACATTACTTGTGAATTCGTAAATGATTTGGAGTGTAATTTAATCTAGTTAATAATAGGTGGTTGGGTTATATTTGACGGTAGAGGTACCTAGTTGTATAATCTTAATTCTGCGAGAGCTTCCATAATCCGGTCTCTCTAATTAATTAGGTTGTTAGTTGTACATACCTACTTAAGTGAAAAGTAAAATCAGTAAAAATGGATTAAACTTAAGTTAAAACTAATAAGAATTTCGTCGGTCTATTTTGTAAAAATCTCACTGTGAAAACTTACATGAAGTAAGCTTGAAGTGAGCTGTCATTGCGCCTAATGACATTAATTTGACAGGTCACTTCACATTTCACAGAATACTTAGGTCGGCAGGCCTTAATCAAAAATATTTTATTTAACCTACATGGGCATTTATGAAACGTCAGAAGCTAGGTGCACGGTTCCAATTCGTCGTTTCCTATGGAGAAGCGCCGGCCAGAAACTCGCGTCGCGATAATCTTAAAAAAAAATTACAATGTCTATTACAATATTTTCAAATTACAGTCTTAATAGGTATGGAAAGACAGTGTAGGCTTGTCAACAACCAGGCATTTAATAAAATAAAAAAATGGTCTACAAATCTATAGTCTACAAGGCCTACAACAATCACACATTCAAAAAAAAATAAAAGAATCTATCTAACCTAAAACATAAATAAAATACAAAAACCTATTTAAACCAAATGACATAGTTACCATTACAACAAGTAATAGAGAGTTGAAATTAGAGTTGTAGAAGTAATAAACCATCTACTATTATATTCAAACACGATAGGAATGACACTTCTACCAAATAATAGGTATACATACATACGTATGTAGGTATACACATCATGCGTATAACAACACCCCTATGTAAACGGGGTCATTGACCGGCACATTTCTTTTGGAGTGCACTGACATTTCGCGATGAATTCTCGTTAGTTCATTACGAGTAACTCTGTTTAGTAGTGACGTCATTTTGAGTATTGCTTCAGTGACGAGATGTTTTGTTTCTACATATTTTGTTTCTAGGAGTTAGGGAGGGTCTCGTGGCTAAGTGATAACTTCCGCATGGGTCGATCGATCAGGTTAAGCTACGCTTGCAGCGGTCGGTCCGTGGATGGGTGACCATCTTTATATACCGAGACCCCCCGTGCGCAGATGGTCCCGGCTGTCATTCTTGGATCTTTGACAGTCGTTACGGGTCGACAGAAACCCGAAAGTCTGACAATCAGTCTTACCAACAAGTCTTATCGTATTACCCAGTAACTGGGTTGTGGAGGTCAGATAGTTAGTCGCTCCATGTAAAATACTGGTATTTAGCTGCATCCGGTTAGACTGGAAGCCGACCCCAACATACAAGTAGTTGGGAAAAGGCTAGGCAGATGATTATCCGTAGGAGCTATGTGGAGTTTTTATCTTATATTTTTTTTAGTCTAAGTAGGTGGCAATAAACTAATGGTTGCAGTCTCTGTTTCGTTTGTAGGTAGCTAGATTTATAATGATTTTACACCTTTTTAGGGATGTTTACTAAGCATCATTTTTAGGATTGCTTAAAACATTTACAGCAGCAAAACGTTTTTCTTACCCAGTCTTGACTTGTTTACAATATAGTTCAACATTTCATAACTACCTAGAAAAACAACAAAAAACAACCTAGAAAAACTACACGTTGCTGTTGGCAGCAACTCGAAACTCTGAGGGTGACCAACATAACAGCAAAAACCAGTGCTTTTACAACTGAAGCACTTATTTTCATGCTGTTTACCAGTAAAACAGCATGAAAATAAGTTGTTTAAAGATGAGTATACACTAGAGCATTTTCTCGATCATTTCCTTATAATGTAGCGTTCTTACGAATGGTAAAATACAGGCAAAAGCTTAGTTTCCAAAAGCATTTTTCGTGTAATGTAACGTTACTGCGAATGCTCGACGCTGCGTTCGATGTAATGCTCACGGCGAGTGTAACATTTATTTCTACCTTGCGTTTATTGTTGATGATTATGCGTTCTTGATCGTTTGTCGTTTGCTCTGTAAAATGTTACTCCAATACGCTCCTTGGTTTTAAAACATTGAGTGTCGCATTCGAAGTGTGGTTCGATAAAGTTATAAAACTGTTACAAGTAAATGCTCTAGTCTATACTCACCTTTACAGTTCAATTGGATAGCATAGTGTTGGCTCTAGATTCTAATTAATCACGAGAACCACTTAACGAGTCCTGCTATGGCTTCCGCTTTTAATTAAGAAGTTTCACGAGGAAGAGATGTGATACAGAATACAGAAGTAGTTGCTTGTCAAGTAATATAGGTAAATAACTGTATTGCTAATACCATGATGTACCTAATTGGTTTTATACAAACTAGCTTCTGCCCGCGATTTCGTCTGCATGAAATTTGTGTGTGAAATCCTGTGACACTCGGTAATCCTGTTGTTTCCTATTAGTGAAAGAATTTTTGGAACCGGATCAGTTGTTCCAAAGATTATTACCCTCTACCTACATACAAACTTACAAATATTACCTCTTTATAATCTTCTTTATAAATAAAAAAAATAATCGCTAAAAGCCATTGTCACCAATTTTTTGGAATATAAACTCAGCATGACATGTTCAACATTCTTTTACTCTTAAAATAAACACACTTTCACTGAAAACGAATGGTATTGTGTAATGTGTGGAACACTCCTTTGAAGGCTGTATGTAGTCTAGTTGAAAGATAAAGGGGTACCAACTAACCTACTTACTAAACCGTAAAAGAAAAGGTAATATCGAAATGTTCCCATAAGCCCGGTATCAAACGGTAACTTTTACTGAGTTAGGGCTCGTGCACAACGGCGGACGTTCTGGTTTGTAGTTTAAGGGTATATATGCATCCAAAAACAAAAAAAAATCTCTTCAAGTTTTGTCCGATTGGACTATCTTGTAGAGGGGTGTGTAATGTTTGATATAATAACAAAAGTTCTTTCGATATGAGTCTCGTAGAAATGATCTGTTTGAGGTATTGAAGTTGAACCAACTTGATATGGGTACATTTCATTATATTCTGTCTCAACCAAATGGTGATGATGCGAAGAGTTTGTTCAGTTTCTTGGCCCAAATGTGATTCGTAGCAGTATGTCTTTAGGGTACGATGGGACTGTCATATTGCGGTCATAAAAGTCCCTAATTAAATAAAGAAAGAAAAAAAAAAAAAAACAAAAGTTCTAATAATCATTATGACATAATTTCATTTAATATACTTTTGTTTATTATAACGATGAAATGGTATAATGAATTATTGATCTAATTTCGTTTTACCGAATTTTGTATGGTATAATGAACATTTACTATAATGCACATTTGAACTAATATTCATTTAGTATAATTTTCAGTTACTATAATATTCAAAATATATAAGTAACGTTTACTTTGATCTATTTCAGAAACGTTTACTTTTTATATTTTTGCAAAAACTGATTACATTTTAAACGCCTGCCATTTTTGTTAGGTTAGTTTAGGTTAGAACAGTGACATCCCCTCTGTCGTTGGTGAATCATTTGGGGGTAGATGAGGATATAACAGTGTGATGTTTCCTGATATTTACTGACTATTTATTACAGAATTTTGGCTGAATACAAAGTGGTTTTGTAAATAATAATTTAACGTCTTTGGCTGAATATGAATAAATATGAAAACTACTAAATATGGAAATTAGGTCAACTAAACGTTATATAAAAAGAGCATTATACAAATTGTAAATTATATGTAATGAACGTTATACTAAATGTTATTAGAGCAAAAGAAGGTTATATGAAATATAACATTCGATCACATGAAATTAGGTTATAAGTTTTTATAGCATATGAAAATTATATCATATGAACGTTATTTCAAGTGATATTATACTATCTGTTATTATGCCATATATTACACACCCCTTGTAGAGTGCGCCAAGGTCTAACTGCTCGAGCATTAATGGTTTTATTTAACAACAGTTTTTTACGTCAAAAATAAATTGAAACCATTTCCTCAGCCGTGCCGTACGTCTGTGGACGCTAGCCTTATTGTGTGAATGGCAATGGCGGCCAGTTGCTCGGGTTGAGAAGTGTCACCAGATAAAATGCGACCCCTTTTCCTTATCGATTTTCTTCGACGCACCTTTGTGTTGTTGTGTGTAAAGTTACTTAGAAGAGGGAAAATAAAATTTATGAGTAGGTATTATGGGAACTAACCGGTTGAATGCCGTAATTAAGAAACAATTAAAAAGCCATTGTTGTTCGCGTGGATCCACGTTCCGGATGCGAAGGGTTAAATAGAGAAAAACGCTAAAAGAATACAATCTCTATTTTAAAGCCTCTGTTTCAAAAGTGTGTATTTATGTGCTTCATCTTACTAAACAGTCTTATTTCTCATCACTACAATTTTAACATGAATACTATATACCTAAACTTTGTCATTCAACAAAGATTATTTCTTGCGCGTATTAAAAGCTTATGTGATCCCGAACTGTATTGTTTGTGAATTCAGTTATCTCATTAACCCGATTTGACACGTAAAACGTGAAATCGTATCAACACTTTTGTGTTTTCATCCCCGTTTTTGGTTAGCGTCCAGATCCCTATGTTGTGTTCTAGGCCTTTGTGAAAAATATCAGTAGGCCAATTCTCGTAATTTAAAACGTTCAAAATCTAGTCGCAGTCTCATCTCAGCGACAAACAAATGTCAAAAACTTGTCAAAATGTACTGAAATTTGAGGCATTTTTGACAGATTGAGACTGAGATCAGACTGTGAACGTTCTTAAAATTACCAGAATTGCCCCTCTGGTGTCGAAAATGCTTTCACACTTAATTGGATTTGTCGACACTTTTTTCACTGTACTTTGGGTTTCACAGAATTTTCCTACCTACCGTGTTGGTGACAGGGGGATAAATTGTTTTTGATATTTCTTTTTGTTTTTATTTTCAATAGCAGTGTTAATGGTCAGTTTGACAAAATACTATTATTCTGACTAAATCAATTTCCTGTTGGTGACAGTGTGAAAATTGTATAGTATTTTTGACCCAAATCCAATGTTATTTGTTGTCAATGTTTTGATAAAACTCATCGTATAATTCCATGATCAAACTGAAGCTTAAATTCTGTCGAATGAAGTCGAAGTCTTTATGACCAATTCTCTTTTTGAAACACAAGCGCACTCAAAGGAAAACCGTTATAAAAACTTGAATAAAAAAGAAAAACAATCATAGCAGTAGACGCTCTATTCTATATTCAAAGTGCATACATGCCTGGGTAGACAAAAGACTGTCTGAAGTCTGCAGTCTGTGAATATAATGACAAAGAATAAATATTGCTATTGTGGTGGAGTACATTAATTAATTTTTCACTTCTCATGCTGTAAAAGTTCGTCTTTATGTTTTGCGTAGGCGACATAAAGTCCCTTTTTAAACTCTAGTGCATAAAGTGTTTTTTTTGTAAGACTAAGATAGTCAGGCCCAACAGCCTCACGCACAATAAAACGTCGCAGATTGTGGTCGTTATTTAATTTAATTTGCTTAATTTATAAATCACTTGTTTCTATCGTTAATTTAATAAAACCAGTTAAAATAGTTGTTATGTATTATTAAAAAAAGCAAATAAACGTTTTTATGACTTGGCAGTATGAAGTACCCATACTGCCAAGTACACATGTCAAAAATTAAGAAAAATATAATTATAAAGTTTCGTGGCGGGAATTAGCTATTCTCTTCTTCAATTTTGCAACTTTTTTGAACAGTGAAAATACTTTTTGTGTACTTTATGTCTGTTCCATTTTCTCGCAATCGAATTGAAAAGCAGAGTGACTCTGGCATAAAAGAACCATACCATTTTACCCCTCGATAGGTATTATTAATTATATATATTATTTATTTAATTTTAAAACGAGAATGAAATAGTATTTGTTGTGTGTTTTATTCTGCCAGTGTTTAAAAATAAAAAGAATAAAAAGTCCCTTTTGATTCTGTAAGTAATTTTATTTAACCGGTTAAGTGCCGTAAATACAGAAACAATTAAAAAACCATTGTGTATCGCGTGGATGGGGTAGGTGTGGTAGTAGGGATACGAAGGGTTAATCCTTTCCTTAAAATTATCCTTAAAATTATCCTTAAAATTAGTATCGTGTTAAAAAATGCAGCAAGGGTTTACTTAGAAGATTGACACTCGTAAAATCTAGGTTTTATAGCTCCGTGAGTGAGTGATAATGGCGATTGGCAATCCGGCTGGCACGCGGCGTGATTATGGCAATGCGGGTTTACCATACTTAAGCTGTATTTATTACAGCCGTTCATAGGCAGGCCCATATTTGGAAAGGGTTGGATTGCTTGAAAATATAATCATTGGAATTAATTACACTGGCGAATAGGTTCCTAAGATTGAAAAATTCTCGTAGAGAGGAATCTGAACTGCCACGTTTGAACATTATGGGCTGATTTTGTTATTTGTGAGAAATATTAAACATGAATTTTCATGTACTGACCTTGTTGGTGATATTCTTTAGAAAGTTCAAGTGCGTATTAGGTATTCGCAACAGGCGCGTGCATGAAAAGAAGTGTGCACGTAAAGGAGTATGTAGCACACCTGCTACACACCTGGTACCTGCAACGATCCTTACATATATTATCTTTTGCTTCGTTTGAATATGTATCTGTCGCAGCCAACTGGTTAAATTAGCCGTTTAGCCTATAGAAGTAGTGCTCGCCTCACTTCGCTCTCTCGGCGCGCACACGGTTGATCACAGTTCTAACCTAACCCGTTTGGTCGGGGTGCCCTGGCTTAGCTGCGACCAATTCGGCTCGCGCGTGATTGGTTACAGACTTCCAACCTAAACTGTAATTGAATATCATTCAGGCCGTTAGTTGAACGGCCGTCGTTTAGTTAAAAGGCTAGGCGGTTAACTGAACGGCTTATTTAACCAGTTGGCTGCGACATATGTGTGTTACATGATCTATAATATTTTAAAATTACCCAGAGGGCTGGTTTGTTCTTTGACCAAAGATATGCTGCCGGTCTTCGGGACAAGTTTCCGGATGACATGCAGCGATGTGGACTACTACTTTAGTTTTTGGATATATATTGTTTGTGTATAGTTAGTTAGTACCTATCCCCATGGGGGAAAGGTGTAAGTTGATGTATGTATGCAACTATCTATGTTTAATTTTTATGACAAATCTACAGCAATACCTCTCTTAGTCGACCATTTGGGTGAGGATTATCTTAAATCACAACTTGTGACCAACGGGTCCAAGTGAGATTATCCCTTACACGCTTTAAGGCGACTACATGACCTAAAACGCTGTCACTATCGGACTGCATAGAAAAGAAAGAGAAGCGCGATGACACAACGCTGGTAATTTATTTCAAAATATGAAACAATCATCTATTTACAAACAATTTACAAACTATTTAATAATAAACAATCCATCACTGAATGCAGTTTGGCATTAGCAATAATATTTAAGTATAATATATATATGTAATAATGGTATATTTTAATTAACAATTTTAATTTTAATAATTATAATGAAAATTGTTAATGAAGAGATACACTGCTTTTAAAGAAATGTCAGAGGTGTATTTGAATTTTTTTTTGATGCATTAATGTACGTTTAATTGTGATTTGAGTTCCATCAGTGTTTTAAAATAAGACTTGGAAATATGTCAATTTTTTTTTGGTCGAAATTATTTCCGGATTAAGAGATACACTGCTTTAAAAACCAAATTTTTGACCATTTTCAAGTAACCTCCGCCTTAAGGGATCATGGAGTTGCGACTAATTACGACACAATAGGTATCTGAAGGAACAGATTGAGTTGATCTCAGTTTTGCTGACACAAGACAGTTATAAAGGCTCTCCCCACAGGCGCGTTATTATCGGTCGCTAATATCGGATGTGTTGTTGTGATCTTTGTTTTCATTACATTTTGTATTAGGACGGCCACGAAGTTACACAGTTAAGTAGGACGCTTGCGTTCCTCCGTCCAGCGATATTCCGATATGAGATCTAAGAACGTAGTAACGTGTAGTGCGGGCAGGGGGCCTGTAGTGTTGGTTACACGCACTCGTTAGAAATATCGGACGATAAAAACGCAGCTGTGTGCTAAGGAATCTGGACGCATTATCGCAATAAAGCATCCGATATTATCGACCGATAATAACGCGCCTGTGGGGGAGAGCCTTAATGTGAATATGACCCGAAATTAAATACGTGTTTCATAATAATGCACAGTAAATAAAATGAATAAAACATTGAATATTATATATATTATATTATATATATATTATACTTAAATATACATACCTCGTCTAAAAGTGACACAAAAGGTTATGAATATCGATATGAAAAAGGCACCTGTCGTATTCATAAAATACATTGTTAGGAAACGTTTTTCATTCTGAAGCCTGAAATAAAAAGGTTCCATATCGTAGGTAAGACATTTAACTTCTTAGATATACATAAACTAGCGACACGCTCCTGCTCCACTCGGTTTTTACGATAATATTTAGACAGCAGTGAAGGAGAACATCGTGAGGAAACCTGGACTTATAGTTAACTAGCTTCTACCCGCGGTTTCGTCCGCGTGGATGTCAGAGATTGTTCCACGGGACGTGTTACCGGGACAAAAAGTAGCCTGTCCTACCCCAAAAAACCGCTCAGTGGCTTAAGCGTGAATAGGTAACATACAGTATAGACAGAGTTACTTTCGAATTTATAATATTAGTATGGAACTTGGCGACACCAAAAGGGTTCCTTGTTTTACCACGGAACCCTAAAAAGTAGGTACATAAGTTAACATGTGTGTTTTTTATTCGATCATGCGTGCGTGATACATAAAAGTATGAGATAAACATGAAACGTTTTTGCTCGAGTGAAGCCAGGGGCTTTGTAAGTGTATATTTATAAGTTAAAGTTTTAGGTAAAGCTGTTAAATGTACTGTAGCAAGTACCAGGTAAGTGTACCACCCTTAATGAATAAGTTTTATTACTTAGGTAACTTTTCTTAGTTTACTTAATATTTTCTATATTTTAACTTTCTATGGCTGGATTATGATAAGTATTAAAAGTTATAAGTGTAGTGTAAAGAGTTTACAAATATCTACTCGCTCACGGAGTTTTTATTGAGATACTAAATGAAACGTTATAGAAAAGTTTAGTCTAATTGCATTGGATTTGTCGATCAACTCTTGGTTCTTATTGATTTGAAGGCAAATCATCACAAAAAGACAATAGAGCTAATCTGCGTCCGCGATTTAGTTGCTAAAAATGTAAACCAATTTGAGTTTATGAAAAATAACTTCAATTCCTACACATTAAAGTTCAGTTTACGCTACAATTTCCAACATTTTACAACTTTTTCAATGTGCTAGTCACTCTGAAGTCAACTTAATTACCACTTAAAAAAAGTTGATACCTATTTGTTTAACTTGAAATAACATCAATTGTAAATAAATTGACCTTAGCATGAAACGACCTATAACAACTAAAAGTTATCTAGCCTGTCATTATCTAACTAGGTAAAACCAGAAAGGAACAGACATGTTTTTTTTTTTTTTTTTAACTATGGCATCTCGCAGTTCATCCTTTATGAGGATGGCTACTGCTTAACCGGACTTTCCTGTGGATGCCTCGAATTAAGGCCTCCAGCCAGGGCATACAATAACTTAAAAACTAAGCGACAGCGCTAAGGGTAACCCCCTGCGGGGTTCGGACCTCGGCTCAGGGCGTCGCTGGAAGAGGACAGCAAGGGACAGGCTGGATCGGTATTATTATTAGTGTTTAGGGGCGAATTTAAAACTACAGGCTCAGCTGCGCGGGCTGGCTCGAGCAAGGGTCGGGGCGGGCGCGGTGATGGTGCGGGACGTCGCGACGGGCCTCGGCGGCGAGGACGGAAGGACGGATGTCTGAGCTTGTGTTTGTGTTGTCGACTGAGAGTACTCGTGGCCTTACTGCTCTCCTGGAGGAGGGTAGTGGCGTCGTCGGGGATAGTGAGGGTATGCCTTGGTCGGCGAATCCTACTTATCCGGGAGGGAGTGTATCGGGAGGCCGCCGCAATCAGGGGATTGGGGTGCTTTATGGCAGAGTCAAAGAAGCGCTTGGAGAGGCGTTTCATGAACTGCTGGATGGTGGGGAGTCTGAGATCTAGATGCAGATTCACATTTCGGACATAGAAGGGGGCTCCCGTGACCTTTCGGAGGAAACGGTTCTGGAGGGTTTGCATTTTATGCAGCAATCGCGGCTTGGCGTGTGCGAAGACTACGCAAGCATAGGTCGTGATGGGACGGATGACCGCGGTGTAGAGGCGCAATTTGCACTTGAGTGACAATTTGCTGCGGGCAGTTATCATGGAGTGGAGCCTACCGAGAGCGAAAGAGGCACGCGAACGCGCCGTCTTTATGTGCTCGTTGAAGGTGAGGTTGTGGTCTAGGATGACACCTAAGTATTTGGCTCGCTTTTCCCAGGGGATCGGCTTGCCATACATAGAGATCGGGCGCGGGAGGGGGGGGGGGGGTAGTTTGCGCGGTTTCGAGAAGATGACCGCCTGACTCTTATCGGGGTTGACCTCGATTCTCCATTTCCGGAACCAATCGCTCAAGGCGCTTGCGGAGGTGCGGTCCGACAGAAAATCTCGTAAGATGAGCACGAGACGGTCTGGCACACCTAGCAGGTACAGCTTATATAATAAGCCATTGTGCCAGACCTTGTCGAACGCCTTCGCTATATCGAAGAACAGGACGCCTGTCGAAGCACCTCGCTGAAAGGCAGCGCTAATGTGCTCGACTATGCGGTGGAGCTGGTGAATGCACGAATGCTTCGTGCGAAAACCGAACTGTTCGGGGGGGATGAGGCTCTTTGCTTCGGCATAGTCTTTGAGGCGCTTATAAATAAGCCTCTCGTAGACTTTGCCGAAAACATTGAGCAGACTGATGGGGCGGTAGCTGGAGGGCTCAGACTTGGGCTTGCCTGGCTTAGGGATGCCTATGACTGTGGCTTCTTTCCACATTTGGGGGAAGATGTTGTTGCTCAGGGCGCCATTGAAGATGGCGGTCATGAGCAGTATGAGGGGGGCGGGGAGGAGTTTGTACACCCTATTGGTGATACCGTCCGAACCGGGGGCTTTGCGGGTTGCGAGCCCTTTTATGATGTCTTGCACTTCGTCGGGAGTGACGGGAGGCAGAGGATCATCAGGGTCTTCGACTGGCGGGAGGGAGGCTCTCCGTTCGACTTCAGCGTTCACCTCGTCGAGGTGCGCTCTGTCTACTGGTTGAGAGCTGGGAGTGCATTGAGCCTCTAGGCTGTCGGCTAGGCATTCGGCCTTTTCGAGGTTTTCGAAAGCGACCGTTTTGTCGGGGCGTGTGAGGGGAGGAACTGTGGCCTCTTCAGAGGAGCGGAGCTTCCTCTGGAGTTGCCAGAAGGCGTGGTGGGTGGGCTCGAGTTCGCCGATCAACTTATCCCATCCCTCGGAGCGCCACTCCCCTATGCGTTTCTTTACAGCACGCTGTAAATGGCGCATGTGGGATTTGTTCGCGTCGCAGGGAAAAGAGTCGTAGGCACGAATGGCAGCGTTCTTCTCGGTCACCAGTTCACGTACGTCATCGGGCAGTTTCCAGCGATGGTCTTCCATCACTGGAACTTCCCGTGAGCAATCCGTCAGTACGGATTGAACGTGCTCTGTGAACGAGTCGATCGCCCCAGTCGTGTCTGCGACTGAGATAATTTGCTCGGGGATGGAGTCTAGGTGGGGAGACGTGGTGGATTTCAGTCTTTCGCTTACTTTCCTCCAGTCGGTGACTATTTTGGTCGGGGGGGGCTGGTTGGGGTCGTGCGGGGGGCCCGAATAGGGGGCCAGGTGCAAGATGACCGGGCGGTGGTCAGAATTAAGCTCTTGTACCGTCTCGATAGACTGCAAACGGAGGTTTACATTCTTGAGAAGCGCTACATCGAGAACGTCAGGAAGTTGGGCGGGGTCGCCCGGGAAATGAGTGGGATACATCGGAGCGATGATATCGAAATTGAGGGAGTCGCCTAGTTTGAACACGATCCTACCTCTGGTAGAGGTCGTGCTGCTATTCCAAGCGGGATGTTTGGCATTGAGATCCCCCGCCATGATGACGGAGTCACTCATACCGAAGAGGGTAGTGAAATCAGTAGTGAGAGAGATGGGATCCTCCGCACCATTGGTGGGCGGGATATAGGCGGAGATGATGGTGATTGCGGGGTGACCGGTCATGCCGAGCCGACAGATAGAGATCTCTAGCTGAGAGATAAGGGCGGGCGGGTCTATCGGGATGCAATGGAGGGACTTCCTATAGTAGATGTGGGTACCGCCCTTGTGGCAGCGAGACCTGTCGTTGCGAACTATCTTGTAGTTGGCAATGTTCGGGTTCCGCAGATGGGGCTTCAGGAAGGTTTCCTGGACTAAGAGGACATCGAGCTGGTGATCGCGGAGGAACGCGGCGATCTCATCGCGTTGATTTTTAATGCCGTTTGCATTAAAAAACCCTAGTCTAAGGGATCGGGGTTTGGTAACGCTCATTCTTTGTAAAGCCATTGGAGCTTTTTAGAAGTTGAGGGTTTGCATGACTTGCGTAATCTGGGGATACGCATTGAAAATCTCGGCGATGCGCCGAGGATTGCCGTTACAGGCTTGGATTTCCGCTGCCATGGCATTTGCGGGGGCAATAAAAGCTGCGTAAGCACCGATTATTACCTCCATGCTGCTAGGCTGGGGGCGGGAGGCGGGGGTCGGGGGGGACCTACTGGGACCAGCGGGAGCCCTGGGCGCGGCGGCGGGAAGGGCTACCGGTGGGGCTACTGGGACCGAGGGGCCTACTGATGGCGCGGGGATGACGGTTGCCATCAGCGCTGGGATAGTCGGGGGTGGGGGGGGCACCGAAGCTGCGGGAGCTTTGAGGTGGTTGAGGTTCGCCCATGGGGAGGGCCTTTGGGGACTGAGCCTATCGGGCATCTGGGAGGAAGGGATCGGGATTCTCACAGAGGGGCTTTCCCTTTGCTGACGGTCGCTCGCGCGCTTCGTCAGTTTGGGAGAAGAAGACTTGGGAGCCTTGGGGCAGCCTCGGTAGTTAGCCGGGTGCCCGGATTGGAACAGACATGGAAATCGCCGAGTGTTAAATAATGTTTTAGTAGAATAGCACGGAAATCTTATTCAAATTTATAGTGATGATGCCTAGAGGACACACTATTACAGGATGTTTTGATGTTTTCAATATGATTCGTCGTCTCGTGCAAATTCATGGAGAGCCTTATAAAAAGACATCGTTGCTGCGATCGGGCTCAGAGGGAGATTGCTACCCCTCTAGATTATTATAAGACTGCCTCAAGAGCTATACAATTGGTTCTATGACATGCCGGTTTCCTCACGACGTTTTCCTTCACCGTTTTGAAAGCAGTGGTGATGAAATAATTTACACAAAGTAAAGCGCCTCTCTCTGACGCCTTTCTTGCATGTCAAGGGCAAAAATAACCCTTTTTATTTTTTTTGTTGGCAGTAACGTCTATTTTTTTGTCAAGTCTTCCTCACAATGCTTTCAAAGTACCTAAGTCAGAGGTGGTTATCATCTTTTGAATTATGACATGCGGATAAAGCTCTATATGTCCAAAATTCTCGCCCTGCGGTGATCAATCCATTAGGTACTTTGGTACAATTAACTAAGTACCTAATTTTGATCAGTTGATTGCTACTGAGTGGAGTACTCGATGTTCGATACAGTTCGACGTTTATTTATTGAAGTAAGCACAAACTTGCGTGATGATCCACAAACATGCCATAATGTTATAATGTTTGCTGTACATAAATTATAATGTGTAGGTAGGTACGTTGTAAACTGAGCATTACTCGTTATTTTAGAGTATAATGAGCTTGACTCTTTTATTACAGTATTTTTATCTCACGAAGTGACGCGCGCTTTACTTGTGGACAAACGCGCTGTGAATATGGCCGGTCCATTGCCACTTCAGCTTGTTTATTCAGTGAGCTAGTGTCAAAAACGACCATGTTGTATTTCAATTTCATTAATAGTGTTAGGTATTACAGCAAGACCCTCTGAAATTAATATCTTCAAGTCAAAACTGGTATTATTTAACGCAATTCACTGCTTGCATGTAACATTTTCCTAACAATAAAAACTCATTATGCTGCCAGACTTGAAAATTGAATTCCGGGCCCTAGGATGCAAATAAAGTGCAAAATCCGTGCAACATTAATTTAATCTAGTTGCGATCATATTTCAAAGCTCCATATAATCTTGTAAGCTAAGTACTTGAAGCAAGGTCTTGTTAATAAGGCGGGGAAGGCTTTATAGACTTAAAGGAGCATCCACACCGCGGCTAGTTTTTGTAAAGTAACGTTTTGCAACATGATACGATGGAGAAACTTTCTATAGCATTGCTTCTTGATGATGTTTTTTAAATGCACTTCAAGTTTACTTTACCTAAGTTTTCACGGTGAGATTTTTACAAAATAAATCGGCTGATCATTGATTGACATACGAGAACCTACCAGAAATTTGTTTCATCTTTATCTTGACCTGATAAGGCCCTTTATGTGTGTAACTAATTTGTTTAAAAATGTAAGTTGCCTTATATATTTTCACTATTGAACAATTCTTGCTCTCTTACTAATAAACTTTGTATAGCGTCTGTATAGTTACACAGCGCTTTGTCTTCTTCTTTCAAACGTCAAATTACTGACGACTGAAAGAAAGAAACCGGTGTGTAACTTTTCATCCGATATAATACGTTTATTAGTAAGGGGGATAAAGGGTAAGGTTGTATAGCAACAGTATCTAATAAAATGCTTTATTTACGGCTGCCATATTTTCATGGACACGAGAGATAGCCCAGTTAAAATACGTATAAAATAGAGGTATATCAGAACTCAGTTCTACATATAGGTAGGTAATTATGTTTTCTGTCCGAGTAGGCATTCGGCGATATGAGTGGGGATGAAATTCATACCGGGCTTGTATGAAAATGAAGAAGGTTTTTTAATTTTAACACGAAATGGAATTTGAAGTTCAATGTTTTGTTTATAATTTATTTTAGGTTGCCACATGTTGATGGGTGGGACCTGACGCTTTAATTTATATTAATTTTTTTATATTTATAACTTTATTTGTATTTTTTATTTAAGTATATTTTTAGGTTTAAAATATAAATTAGGGATCCCCGGAGGGTTAAGCAGTAGAGATGGTACACCCACATTGCGCCAATTATGTTTAAGTCCCATGTAATAGGGGGCGATCCTATCGCCAAGCACAAATCTGGGCTGCTACTGAGAAATTCCTGACGGAAAACAAAATAACACTTTCGAACCCAGGACTTCATGCTCAACAGTAGTGCTTGCGACCACTGGACCTACGAGGCAGTCCATATGTAGATTTAGATTTGTGAAATTTTTTTAATTAGGACAGGATACCTAATATCGCTTAGCAACGTTATAACAACATAGATGAAGCGACTACATAATATAATAATACTTACATTTTATGTTACGCATAGAACATAAATTCTGCTATTCGGTAATAAATACCTGGTATTATTTATAAGACCTCTTTTTATACATTACACAGAATAATAAGTAGGACACAGTTCCTACCTTAGCAACATGAATCAGGACTAAATCTAAACTAATATAATAAAGAGAGATAAATTAGAATTTTTTGTGTGTTTGTTCGTTACGCTTTCGTGCTAAAACTGCTGAACGGATTTAGACGAAATTTGGCATATGGGTAGACCATGACATAGATGAGGACATAGGCTACTTTTTATTCCGATCCACGGGATCGAGACTTATGCGGGTGAAACCGCAGGATGCAGTTAGTTTTTTTTATAAAGATTAAAGAACATTACAGAAATGAAACTTTAGCAAGTTTTCATCCACTGCGACAAGATGAGTTAAAGATTTTATGATTTTTCAAGAAAACTGCTAGAAATGCTCGATTGCTCTCTCGGCGGAGACGCTGACTGTTTGCTAAAGTTCACGTCAAATTTTTTTTTAATGGCGTCTCTTTGGTTAACCTATAAGGTTCCAGCCTTGCGAGGGCACCCCCTGTGGGGTTCGGACCTCGGCTTAGGCGTCGCTGTAGGCTGGATCGGATTAATTTGGGACGAATTTAAAGTTACAAGCTCACGTCAACATCATTTTATCTTATCTTATTTTAAACTAACGATTTGATATATCATCGAGATTTCTTTATTACATCTAAGTTTAATAACCATTATACAAATAATGTGAAGGCGGTGATTAGGGGAAGGGGGTGCTCTATGGCCAGCAGTGGATGTTTTTCAGCGGCTGAAACCATGATGATGGTGATGATACAAATGAACCTACTGGAATAAGTTCTCTAAATGATGGTGAAAACCGCATCAAAATCCGTTGCATAGTTTAGAAGAACAACGAACACACAGACAGACACGAAAAGCGACTTAAATTTGCAATAACTAATAACACTATGTATTTATTTCATTCACCATTTATGTACAGACGCGAGCACATCAAGCTACTACAGATTTTCAACTTTATCGCTAAAGCAGCAGGGTTCAAAGTTGATGGAAAAAAATTGTCAGTTTCGGGTAGCTGGATGTGCTGGCACCTGTACTCACATTATAAACAAACAAGAAAGAACAGAGAATCAGGTATAAAGGTGAAGTGATGCTTATTCTAAAGATATGTCTTCCAACATACCTGCGATAGAAAGTAGACAAAGAGATGAAGACCGCGTGTGACATAAATTCAAAAACAATTCATTTAATAAAATAAAACAAATAATATGAGAATATACTTACATACCTCGTGAGGAAACCGGCAGGTCCTAGAGCCATAAATCGCAGGCATGTGACATCTAGGTACTTAGGTACCAACCTGCACTGGGCCCGCGAGGTCGTAGGGATTACGGCCCACTCCCTTTTAGGAGAGGAGGCCTGTGTGTGCAGTGGGAACATTATAGGCTGATTATGACTTACACATACAAACATACTACTAAAATAAATATCACTAGAATACTTAATAATAAATTATAATGTAATTAAAAATAATAAATACATACGCAACTAGACAGTTGTAGGTGTTGTTGTAGTGTGTATACTTGTTTGTAGAAGTTTACACTTACATACTAGGTACCACAGACATCATTTTAGACACCCATCTTAAAAATGGATGAGATAACCTTTTTTGCTGCGAAACTAGATGAGAAATACGTTACGTTTTTTATAAAATTCCCTAATACATCACGTACACATTTCTAGGTTTCTTATTTTCTTTATGTTACTATGTTTTGGTATCGTACGGATACCGATACCGGTTAAATGCTCGGGTATCGAGAGAGCTCTGCCAGCTTCAAAAGCCGGGCAATCCGGTAATGTGAAACTTCGATTTTCGCTTATGTTAACACTAAGCTATGTATTTTACCCGCATTCAGGATTTGTGGTGGCTATTCGATTTTCTGTAGGTAATGTGAAGAGTTTGGTTTACTAGTTTTCAGTAGGTACGAGTATACAGAGTGGCTTGAATTTAGACGCAATTCATCACTTATTTAATCAACTATTATTGATCCATATCAGAATTCAGAAATTAATATTTTGTTTAGTTCAACAAGCTATGGTGATTCAGAAGGATTTACTTAGGTAATCTTTGATTTTTTGCTGGACATAAATGACAGCTGCGATGGAACTTTTTTTGTCAATATATCTAGAAAAATACTGAGTTATTCTATAAACACATACAAGATAGTCGTATATATAGTTTCATAATTATTGGATAAAAATTATAAGAAGATTGCTTTATGCTTGAATAGACCAAGAGCTTTAAAATCTACACGCAGACCGTAAAAAGCCCTTGACCGCACTGTGTCGCCGCGGGCTCTCCGTCCCAAATGTAATGGAAATATGTACAGGCGTCTGAAAGGGCATTTTATCTTTTTTATACCCAAGCTAACAAACTTTATTCCAAATACTTTTCATAAAATATTTCAAGAGTAATATTGCCCGAGAATTATTTTGGAAGTGTGTGTACCTATAATAAAATGTTTATCTAATACAATTTTTATGTGTCCAATATCCATGACTTTCTTCAACATTTTTATGTATGTTTAGGAGCGCATGGACGTTATTATATTTGACATGGGTTATACAGTCTGTATAACTCATGTCATGTCAAAATATAAGTCTGTATTACAGAGTTATATTTTTAAAGCCTAAAAGCTTCATTCTAAAAATATTTTTATCAAGCTTTGTGTTTATTTTTACAGATCATGAAAAGAATTAGTGTTTGTTTGTATGATCTTACTTACAACTTGGGTTGGTTCTTGTTCAAACAGTTGGTATTGCTGTATCATAATCAGCATATAATGTTCCCACTACTGGGACACAGGCCTCCTCTCGGTGAGAGGGAGTGGGCTGTAATCCATCACGCGGGCTCAGTGAGGGTTGGTAGAGGTCTCATGTCTCTAAAATCTACTAAAGAAATTTGACAGACTGGAATAGCTTGATGTGCTGGCGTATGTACCTACTAGTTGTAATACTGGAGACAATAAACGTTATGTTATTCTTTTCTATTCTATTTTTCGCACGGTTTTTACGATCTGACAAAACAGGGAGACTCCTATATAATATTACGTAAGTTTAATATTAATGTATTAATATACACATTAAACGCGTACGAAATATATTCTCGGAAACCGCATCAAGTCTATGGCGTAGTTTAGAAGAATAACACGGTCACACAGACAGACACGAAATGCGACTTAAATTGAATGTATACCTAACTGGAAAACCTTGTGATTAAAGTAAATTAACCCTTAATGACACTGAAGTGACCTACTAGAATGAAGCTGGCAGAATGTACTTCCCCAAAACTGATACCATTTACAAATGTCCTAATACTCGCCCTTTAACAGGTTACAAAACTCGTTACATCATAAATCTCATCCATTGCTTTTCATCAGGCGTGGTAATTTAAAACGTTCAAAATCTATTCTCATTCTCATCTCGGCGACAAACAAATGTCAAAACCTTGTCAAAATGTAGGGAAATTATAGGTATTTTTGACAGATTGAGACTGAGATCAGACTGTGAACGTTCTTAAAATTACGAGAATTGCCACACAGGTCCATTTAGCAATAAAAAATAAATAAAATAAAAACCGTTGGAACGGAAACCCAAAAACTCGAGGTCTATATCCGCAAACAGCGGTGGCAAAAAAAATTACTAAGTACTATCCCAATTTATTTTTTTATTATAGGTATCATACCGACATCAAATCGATGATAGTTGTCTACACCCTACTTTTATTGTGATTGAAGGCAGTTCGTTTGTTACCATTTCGTTTACCAAAAGTTACCTTTCGGTCTACTAATCAAAAAATTGTTTTGTCCTTTTTTAGCATGGGGATCCATGGTTGCCACCGCTACAAACACTGATTTAAAAAAAATATAAATTGGTACAGTTTACATTACTATAAGTATTCCAAAAATAATATTATTTTCTCATACCTTGACATTGGCAAAATCATCGAATGTTACCGATGGAGCCAGAACCTCGAAAAAAATAGAATAGAATAATACCTTTCGGTCCCTTGATAAATTATTATTGCTACCAATCTTTTGTAGGGCGCTCCTTAATCGAAGTTCGTACAGGGGATTTTTTAACGCGACGATTTTTTATGGCGCTCTGGATTTTCAACTGTCGGTATTGAGCCGAGTATTGAGAATCCAACAAAGCACATCCCAGCTCGTCAAAAAAACACAATGTTGGATTTCCAACTCTCGGGGCTAAGCAGTGCGTCAAAAATCAAGTGCGCAAAAAATAAAAATCGCCCTTGCTACCTGGACTTACTTTATCAAGTATACCGGTGTCATCTTGAAGGTCGCACGTTTTTCTTCTGCAAAGTATTTTTTATAGACTTAAGGGGCTTACAGGACCTAAACGCAAAAAACGCAAGTTTTGGAAACAATAAAAGTATATGATCGACTACAGTAAACAAAATCAGAAAAATATATGATATTCTTCAGGATATATATTATGCCAGGTAGATAGTGTGTTGAAAACATAATACAAGTAATTTGACACGATCGAAAAAATCATGAAGATAAAAACCTCTAAAAACTTTATTTTTACTACAAAAACCATACCTACATACTTACAATCGTTATGTTTTTTTGTCAGATTATTCTACAAGCAACATACTAAAGCACTAGTGTTTCAATTTTTTGTCCAAACAATAGATTTTTTGTAAATAGATAATTGTTTCATATTTTGCAATAAATTACCAGCGTTGTGTCATCGCGTTTCTCTTTCTTTTCTATGCAGTCCGACAAAGACCGCGCTTTAGGTCATGTAGTCGCCTTAAGCCTTTAAGTGCTCTCCGCGAGAGAGCTTCAAGTGTTTTGATCCTTGAGTGAATGGAAGTGAATGGAATATATTTTGAAGAGGAAAATGAATAAGGAAATATGAAAACCGTGTACATTTTAATGGTTTCTTGTCTCTTGTAACTACAGAGTTGGGTTGTTTTCGAGTACAACTATAACTGTAGTTAGAACGAGAATAAGCTCGCATGTTAAAAGCTGTTATCCCTACTAGTCGTACCTACTCAGCGCTTCTCCTCTGCATTTATTATGCGCACAGCCAAAGTGTGGAACTCTCTTCTCTCTGTTTTCCACATTTAACCCGTCCCAGAAGATGCCTGTTCACTCTTGCTTTGAAGGCCAAAGCAAGAGTGAACAGGCATCTTCTGGGCATGCTCGTTCCATCATAGACCTCATCCATCACTTTCAATCAGGCGTGATCAAGATCTAGAGCAGGCCCATTCAGCATTACAAAAAGAGATAAGGAAGTAAATGAAAAAGAAGTAGTACCCATCATTAAAATGTTTCTTTGCTTACCGCTTCTATCAAACCTATAAATCTTCAACGTGCTTTTACCGGCGTTGATTTTAGATATAAATTTTCAGTTGATTTTCTTATACAAACTTTGACACCCGGGAGCACCAAACTTCCAACATTCTTCAAGTACAAGTGCGCTTCTTCATTCCCTTAGGAATATAATCCTATCGTGTTTCTGTTTTCAGTGGTTTAGAGTTTTCTTTGTCTGTCAGGCAAGTAATTCCGACACGAATATATCCTATTCAACTTATAAATGCGAATCTTTAGATGTTCGTACGTTTAGAAGTATATATATTATATGCTTGCTAGTTCATGTTATCGGTTGAACGGCACCTTGCATAACACACTATCACACAATCTCAATCTGAATAATTTTGAAGAATTTTGCTAATCCATTGCTTCATATGTATGAAAAATTTGTCTGCTCATAAACATAAAAAACGCAATGGATGTTATTGAACTCTCAAAATAAAAGCCATTCCTACTGGATCCCGCAGGTTTAAATTAATTTAGCTCACAGGTAGTCTATGACCTGAGAGGCAATTCTCATAATTTTAAGAACGTTCATAGTCTGATCTGCCTCAATCTGTCAAATAACCTCTAAATATCCCTAAACTTTTTCAAGTTTTTCACATTGATTGTCGTTGAGATGAGATTTCGAACTAGATTTTGAACATTACTTAGGATACTTTTTATCCGCGTGCAGGTAGCAGTTTCCTAAGTACCCGAGCGAAACTCAGGACTCACAGCTAGTATTGTTATAAAGTCTAGAGTATTTATCAGCTTGTTATCAAACATTTTCCTCAACCATAATAACGCCTTGTATATTCAGCGTGGGGAAAATTTTAAAGAAACATAAATTTAATGGAAAATAAACAGAGCATAATAAGTTTATTAAAATGTTAAATCATCCGCGTCGACTGCGTGAAAATTCCACTTGCTATCGAATTTCATACTAGTTTCCAAGTAGGTACGGTGTGTTTCGATTACAGGGATCAGACAGGATTAATAAGTCTTGAAATGGGAATAAATAGAGTATTTCGAGGTGTGTTTGTGTGTGTGACGCACGCCGTTTCATAAATATTTTTCTTCTTCATTTTCTTATTCAATCTGTTTATGTAAGTAGGATTTTGTAGGCGAAACAAAGAACCTTTTCGTTCAATAATTTCGTTATAAAAAGATTTTCAAGCTTGTTCTCTCTTACTCTTAAAGATATTTCAATAACTTTTCAGACTGATATTGTTTTTGGTGCAAGAGGAAATTAATAACGAGAGCGACGAAAGCAAGGGCGACTCAATGTACCAGACTATTCTTATCAAGGGGTATCATGTTACCCAGTTACCAGTAACTGGGTACCAGCCCAGGTTGTGGAGGTCAAATATGCAGTCACTCCGTGAAAAATGCTGGTATACAGTTGCATCCGGTTACACTGGAAGCCGCTCCCAACATAGTTGGGAAAAGTCCGAGACCTGTTAAGTAATAAGTTATACATAGTCTCAGGGTTACTAATAATGACTGCGTGTAAAGTTAAGTTATAAATAACTGGCAGTGCCCCGCGGTTTACACCCGCATAAGTTTCGATCCCGTGGGAATATCGAGATAAAAACTATCCTATGTCTTTTCCCAAGACTCAAACTATCTCTATACCAAATTTCGTCTAAATCGGTTCAGCGGTTTAAGCGTGTTGAGGTAACAGACAGACAGACATACACACTTTCGCATTATTTTATAATATTAGTATGGATATCAGTGTAACATACTTTGATTGCTATAGCTCTTTTCATAACTTTAGACTGGATTAGGTGCTCAACCGACGGGTAGCGCTGACATCAGTCGAACGTAGCTATATCAATAAAACTTATGAACATAGTGCAGCGCTGATGAACAGCAACGTCGTGCTGACGAGGACCGAGGGCTAACGCCCTATGGTGCGTTAGGATAGTGCGACGCTGATCAAGCGACCGACCGACCGTAGTCGCGTACGCAATATCGCGAACAAAAATGAACATCGATACCGAGCGTGTTATATCTGAGGTACGACTTCGTCTGCCGTTGTGGGACCTCTCTTGTAAGTACTCATATTTTGTCGTCATCTAAGTACATCCAGCTTCAAACAGCAATCATTACAGTAAGGGGGTGTGAGTAGGTAAGGTAGAACTACATCGTTCATTTGTGTCACAATTATGTACCTAGTAAATAAATCAAGGTACATAATACAAGCGCCTACAACAAGTGGTACTCTCTGATACAGTTACGTGTAAAATGAGTTTGCATACATTTCAAAATATCTACATATTTACGAGAAAAGAGGGTGTTTCAATGAAGTTACGTTTTAAATGTAGAATGAAATTATTATTAAGTTATGTTAAGGACGTGATTGAATAAAATTTGGTATGAGACAAAAAATATTTTGCTTTAAAAAAAAATTGTCTCATAATAAAATTTTCGTTCTTGATGATCCATGTTTTGATTTAAAAAATCTGTCGTGTTGAATGTACAAATGAAATTATTTCTGTTGATAAATGGTAGGTACTTTTTAAGTTAAACGATAAATAAAATGATTTTATTTCTGTATGTAGGTTTGTGCACACAATTATGCGAGATCTGGAATGATCTGAAATCGTATATTGAACAAACGTGGTGAACAATGGCCGTTTTTAATGATACTTTGATACTTCAAGTAGGATGAGATCCGGCTATAGTAACGTAACGAACTCTAACGCAAGCGTCTATTAACATTCAACTATTAAAGTATTCATCATCACATAGACACATACACACTAACACTCATCACATGCATACCTACTTTAACTTACTCTCATTACACACACACACACATATCTTTTAGTTACCTTTTAGTCCTAAGTTTAATTAATTATACTGAGACCGTTGCATTTGTTAAATTATCTTTTATAATTATTCATATTATTTGTCGAAAGAGACTGGATCCTGCGACACAGGGTATTTTAGTGCGGGATCCAATGTCATACCTAAATATTGTAACACTTGTTTATGAATCAATAAACTTTATTATTATCTGTCTGTCTGTTTCCTTTTCACGCCTAAACGCCTGAAAAATGAAAAGGCAAATAGGTAGCCTGGGACCTGGAGATGGACATTATGCTACTTTTTTGAATAAAAAACAAAATACTCGCAAGCAAAGGCATTCATTCATAGTTCAAACAAAAAACCCTGTTAAGCTTTCTATGCACAATATTTATTTATCCACGTACCTGTACTTTGACTCTTTAATCCAACAAAGGGGAATCCCCAGCATTTTTCACCTTGTTTTCCTGGGGTATTTTCCAACGTTACATCCAGACGAGTTCACTTTCCCTTCATCTCCAGGGATTTACCTGGCTGGCTGTAAAGAGGATTTCGCTTTTGTCAGATAGCCAGTCTGCCTGTGTTACAGTTTACTAAAGTAATAATTGTTTATTTTAATCTTGAATAGGGCAGACGTGGCTTTTTGTAGTTATGAAAGTTTTTTTTTTTAAAGTTCGGGGTATTGTTGCAAGCGAAATTCTAAATATAAGGTCGTGCGTTTAGTCCTCAAAAGTCAATCAAAGTGTTATTCGGTATGTTTTTTAGTCGGGAATTTCTCAGTAGCATAATCAGTCTGTAATAATGTTCCCACTGCTGGGACGCAGGCCTACGAGTACTCTTGGTGGAGTACCTACACAAATGAATAGGAATACACAGGTGAATAGAGGTCTATTCACCCCTTTTGGGGAATATACACGTGAGTTACGTTGTGCAGTAGTAATTTATATTCCTGTTGACATGCATATTATAATAGCCAGTCTGTTAGCTCAGAGATTGCTTGGTATCGTACACCGAGTGTGAACGTCACGCTACAACAGATGGCAATTAATATGGTCTTAATTAAACTAAAGCTCGAAAGCTGACCGATGACCTTTTGATATTTATTTTACTGTTTTGTGTGAATAATTGTTTTTTTTTAAGTACATTTAAAGGTAAAAGAAAAAAAGGAAAAGGTAAATGTTTAATTAAAATGCAAGTCATAAGTGCTAGTGCTGAGCATGGACTCCTGGGTTCGATGACCTGCGCCCCCATTGCATAACACACGTAACACACACACACACACACACACACACACACACACACAAGGGAATTCCTAATCCATTGCTTCATAAGTTTGAGAAATTACTTTTCTTGACAACGTAAAAAACACAACGAATGTTGTAAAGTTGTCAAAATGAAAGATATTGCAACTGTAATTGTGTTACGCAATTACGTACCCCACTGGTTCGGTGAATTGTCATTGGGGTTAATCATCTGGGATTTCTGAGTAGTAGCCCTGAGTCTGGATTTGTAACCGGTTGATGTCAATAAACTCGCTCCATAATTTACTTAACTTAGGGGTCTAAGCTAAGTAAATTTTTATTTTAGACCCCAGAGGGCGATTGCGTAACACACTAACAGTAGCAATGATTTTGTGAGTTCAGCAACATTCATTTCGTTATTCAGGTTGTTGAGCAGACAATTTTTCGAAAATATGAAGCAATGGATTAGCAATATACTTCGAAAACGATTCAGATTGTGATTGAAAGTGTGTTACACAATTATGGTGCTGTTTTCTTTCGGTGATTTCAATTTATTTTTTTATTAAAAAGGTTTCCTATGAATAATAAGTACCTACCGCGACGGCTGGTTCGAGATGGCGCGGGAAAAGATTTCCTGAAAAGACTTGGGGGATGCCTTTGCCCAACAGTGGGACAGTATACCCACACAAAAAAAAAAAAGAATAGTTTTAAACCAAAGCTCAATGTGATTCTCAAAACAAAAAATAATAATTAACTTAAACTCTATAGTCAAAACGTAAATATTTTGTATTGAAACGTTTGTTTATCTCGCTTGATAGCCCGACAGTATTGACACAAACGATCGAGTCGAATCGATACTTGTACTACGCACTCGACCTTGAGCACCGCGTCTTTGTATTGCCATTGTTATTATTCAAGTTTCGTTTTTAATTAACTCTTTAGTTGAGCAGTGGTGACCCAGTGGTAACAGCCGGTTCGGTCCCAGCCAAGCGCTTTACTTTGTGTAAATTATATCATCAACGCTGCTCTCAAAACGGTGAAGGAAAACATCGTGAGGTAATTAACCGGCATGTCTTAGAACCAAAAATTCGAAGATATGTGACATCTACCAACCCGCACTGGGCCCGCGTGGTGGATTACGGCTCACTCCCTCTCACAGAGAGGAGGCCTGTGTCCCAGCAGTGGGAACATTATAGGCTGAGTATTTAATGTATAAGTATCTTAGGATCCATAGTAGTAGGTAATTCTATGTCTACTCACTTAAACCCTAAAACTAGATATTTTAAAGAGAAATGATTTGACTTTTGTATGTTTGTTTGTTACGCTTTCACGCTGAAACGGCGGAGCGGATTTGAATGAAATTTGGCACATGGGTGGGTAGACCATGACTTGGATTAGGATATAGAAAGTATTTATTTTGTATAATACTATGCCTAGAGCTAGATCCTTTTAGGCCTCGCAGAGGACTTTATTAGAAAAAAAAACCGGTGAAGGGCGAGTCAGACTCGCGCACCGAGGGTTCCGTACTAATTTGTAGGTATGTAAATAGTCTATCAAGGGTTTTTTATGTAACTACAAATTTACGGCTTTCTGATTTTTCCTTTATTTGCTACTTGAACTTGCTTCTTGCCAAATTTCATGATTCTAGGTCAACGGAAAGTACCCTATACATTTTGATTCCCTTAAGAATGTCGAAATATACGTTTTTTGCAGCATAAAGGGCCGTATCGTTTTTTTTATGTTAACTTAGAAGTTTGATTATTTCACAGCTTCACGGGACCGCAGAACTGAGTATATGGTAATTTCAACTCGAAAACTCCATGGATTTCCGAGATAAAAGGTCTTGACAGACAGACGGACGGACAACAAAGTGATCCTATAAGGGTTCCGTTTTTCCTTTTGAGGCACGGAACCCTAAAACATTCTTAATTTCGTTACTTTATTTTTTTTTAATATATCCCATAGAAATGTAAAATTATAATAGGTATCTATGGTGTATCCTGTGCGTGTCCCAAATAAAATAATTTTTTTTCTTTCTATCGAAATACCCTTCAAGACTTGCGAAATTAGGCATTCTATCTCACTAAAACCTTGCTGACTGGCTAATAAAATAATGAGCTATTTGCTGTAGTTCGTGCGAACGAGAGAATAGGATCAGCAGCTAAATGTAATTGATAGTAAAGTTAAAGCAAGTTCATTATGTGGTTCATATAGTAGGTACAGTTCTTCGACCATTTCTCATTAGCCCCTTTACCAACAAAAAAAAAACTTGTCCGGATTCAGATGGCACTCATGTAGCTATTGTCACAAAGGAGGTAGGCCGCGGGAAAATGACGTACAATAATGACATAGTTATAATTTAGTTCTTGTTCATTTCTAAATGCCAAGGTTGAATCTAGTACCTACCAGCTTCGAAATGAAGCTTATGTTTACCTTTGTTTAAGTCGTTTTTAATTGACAATGCCTTCGAGCTGTAGGTACACAATGTTGTACGAAACTAATTAGGTTATGTAGGTATATTAATTTTGGTAATGTTATTTTCCTTAAATTCCATTGTCGGAAAGTCTAGCGAACAAAGCGCTGGATTTTAATCCTGAAAGGTAAGGTTTCAGTTTATTTGATAAATAGAAAATTCAAAGGCAATGATTAGCATTTTGTTGGTTGAGAATTGATTGTTGTTACAAGACGATGTTTAAACGATTCTGTTTAATGTCTCGTAAAGGTCTCAATCTAAGGTCCCAGTAGATTAAAGTGCATGTATTGATCGTTTTCGAACGTGTTTCACAAAAGTGAAGGAAGCGCCAATGAAAAAGTTTTAATTGCGAACGCGTCAATAGTAACAAGATTAAATGAATTCGATTTGGAGAATTCCAAATTACGAAAGTTATGAATACCTAAATTTATTTTTGACTACGTAAAGTTGGAATAAAAATACTGGCTACAAAGAAAGGCATTTTACGCGATCGTTATAAAAAGTTTTAAAAGAAATTCTTTTATGCGATTTTGCTCGACGTCGCGCCGCGCCTTTAGAAGTTTGTAAGGAAAATTATGAATAAGCGAACATTCCGAGTTGTTGGCGAAATTATATTAATTATAGTTTGATAAATAGCATTTGTTGTTTAATTGCTTTACATATTTTAAGAAGCGCTATCAATATGCGCTTCTTAAAATACCTTGGACAAGCTATAATCTTTATGGTAACCCAATCACGACTTGTTAGTTTGTAAAATTCAGAATTCACACATTCTCTCTCTGACTTTTTCTATAGGAGTGTGTGTGCGTGCATCGCGTAAAGAACTTCTTTCCTGACAGGGGTCCCCCGACCGCCACACGTTTTTATTTTGCCACATGTGCATGGCAATTGGCAAACTTGCGTATACTCTACCGGTCTGTCGGAATACCGTACAACGTTTTTAGAACTGTTGTTGACAGAAAACTTATTACAAAAAGTGCCTGACTGCCGCGAATTGACCCCTTCGATGTTTGGGGGCTTTATCACTAAGCGACCACTGCTTTGATACAGCATAAATGATGGACATTTAATTACTTTCCATGAACTATCAATTTTGTTTACCTAATTTCGTTTGTCATTTTTCTGTTATTGCAGGTTTACAAATGTGATTGTTTACCTTTTACTTATATAAGAAACTTTTTGCAGCACTGCCCCGAAGCAGCATTGGTGTCAGCGAGGGTGTTGGCGGCTGAAGGGGCCCCAGCCACACGTTCTGCGTCCGGAGTGGAGCGACGACCCTCGGTCCCCAGGCCTCCGCTGTGCAAGAGGGGCTCAGGATCCCTACTGTCAGGGTCCCCGCCTACGTCTAGGTAAGTTAGTAGTTAGAACCTACTAAGCTTTGGAATGAGCAATTAGCGTCATTAAAAGAAGAGGTTGTTTTTATGAGATCACTTTTAGTGATAAGACCGCCTATTGTGTAACACTTAGTAAAATGTTCTACATTGACACCCGTAATTTATGTCTTTTACATACTATTCTATTCATCTTTCTGACTGATCGATCCCTTACCAGATTAAAAGTGAAAAAAAAAAACCGAAAAGGGTAACTGTCTGAATATAGTTGATGTCATAATAAATAGTTTACTAACGAAGATAAGTCTCGTATACTTTAACAAGGTTATTACACAACTAATTTGAATCTCTTACGTTAATAGGCACAACCATGCTTTTATTCTTTTAGTTCTTTCTTTTCCAAGACTCCTCAAAAACTTAGCCTGATGTTAAATAGATTTTCTTAAGAATTGGGTTATCAAATGCAAAAATTATTTTTCAAATCTGACGGGTAGTTCCAGATATTACCCCGCACAAACAAACTTACAAACAAATAAACAAATTTTACCTCCTTATAATATTAGTATAGTTATCTTTCTTAGCAAAGACACATTTCCTTGTACAGCATAAGAACAAACGAGTTAGAAGACGGATTAATGTTTCTCATTACTAGATTCAACTGAACTTTAGGATTTCCCTGAAAAGTACAACTTTGTAGCCTTTGTATATGTCATTCCCATCCCATTCCATCCAATTCCAATCCATTCCATTTTTCCATTTTTTTTCCCATTTGCCTTTGTATGTGTCCTCGTAGCGTCCATTAACAAGACTTCGCCGTAGCATTTCGTAGACAAAACCAGCCAGATAGATGTTCACATTCCAATCTCATTAAATGCTACAGAAAACACTAGCAACTCTCTGAAAGGTTTTACCACGTAGCCATTAAAACTACAACAATCGTAGCCTCGTAGCGCACTAACGAGACAAACCCACACACACTTCTGTACATACATACTATAAATTAAAGTCACTTTTCGTGTCTGTCTGTGTGACCGCTCTGTTCTTCTAAACTCATCATCATCATTATCTGCCTAGCCTTTTCCCAACTATGTTGGGGTCGGCTTCCAGTCTAACCGGATGCAGCTGAATAAAAAAAAACTCTGTTCTTCTAAACTACGCAATGGATTTTAATGTTGTTTTCACCATAATTTACAGAATTTATTCCGGAAAGTTAATATGTATAACGCATTAATATTAAACTTACATATAAACAAATCTCGATGTTTTGTCCACTTGTAAAGCAATCCGCGCGAAGCACGGGCGTATCGCTAGTATACTTATAAAGCTATAGTGAATGTATGTGTTCGCGCAGACTAGCAGAAAGTTCTGTGTACTCCTAGTACTCTAGAAGTCTACCTAGATTACATTACCTGATCGAGTTGGACGTGCGAAGTTTTAACATGGTTAGTTTTCCAGTCTAGATTGAAAAGTTTGTTCGTGAACGTTTTACATAGGATGGTGTACGAAGCAATTTTCGCACTTTGTATAGAGATTGCCTCACGCGGGCTTGATTTTTAATGCTAAATATTGAGATAGCGGAAAACCTGTCACAGAATATGTACTATAATATTTATATTATGACTAGATAGTTAGTTCGATAAAATGATTTTTGCAATCTTGTGTAGTGACTTCCTAGGTACACTGGTATCATCATCTAAGAGTGGAGCGCAAACTATGCTCTATCCTGCCGTCTGTGTCCCAAAACTAGCAGTAAATGTGACCTCTGCGCTACCACCGACGACGCCGTGGAAGTGGCGAAGTTTTGCGCCAACAAGATCTGAGAAAAACTGTGCCAGTGATACGAAGAAGAAGATCAACTAAGAGTAAAAACTACAATCGCTGAATCACCGCACGCAGCTGAATACCAGTATTTTACATGGAGCGACTGCTTGTCTGACCTTCACAACCCAGTTACTGGGTAATACTATAAATACCCCTTGGCAAGACTGGTTACCTTCTGACCACCCGTAACGACTGTCAATGATCCACGAATGCCAGCCGGGACCAGAGGCCATGGACCCCTAATAAACGATCGAAGAGGATATTAACTTGATCACCACGCTTGGTTCTCGCAGCCGTTCTTAGTACAAAGAGCGATATCACTGCCCACCCCTTGGAATCAACTACTAGCCATGTAAAACTGCTTACACATACAGTTAATAAGTAAACATTGTGCAAATGCTGTCCAAAGACAACTTGACATGTTTTTAATTACGCGTTGTACAAACAGTTGGCAATTTTGCTTATTCTTTAGAGAATTATAATCATACGTACTGTACGAGTACAATGGATTAAAGTTAAACTGACTTGCAACTGTTTAAATAATTACATTATAAAAACCACGAGCTTGTACTACACAAATGTACGATGATTACGATGTACGATACGATTTTTACACGAGAAATAGTAGCAAAGTTGTGTTAGAAGATATTTTATTTCCTGGATTTCTACTCTAGTAGGGAGATAATTTTTCCTACGACGTGTGGAAAAATAGCCTATCGGTTATGCGCGCACCTATATCTAGAGTTAGGTTGCTTGAATCTTGAAGAGTTAGTTATGAACATTTTCGAAAAATAGTGTTACAGCCAAATTAGACCGATTTTAAATTTTCCATAGAAACAGAGATTTCCAGTTATCTTTTTTTAAATAAGACATTTCGAAAATGTCCTCTGCTAACTTTTTAGACCTTTGTGTGCTTATGCGTATGAAGTTTCATTAAAATCGGTTTATTCATTTCGAAAAACAAGGGCTTGAAAGTTTGTACGAAATGCCGTACATCGTAAACGCTCTTAAAACAAACACCCAAATTATTGTTTATCTCTCCAATATCCGACAAAAACAGAGCCCCGGAACAATAACTGCACCTGTCAAATTATAATAATAAACAACAGCTGATTGGGTCCAAAACAAACAACAGTCTTTCATGTTTAATATTATAATAATGTTTATTCGTTTATATTTTGACGGAATTAAATTGTCGCCGAAAGGACGAGTCATGGCGCACGGAAAAATCCGTCACGATTAAATTTCCTGGCTTAATGTTAGGGCTACCAGAGGGAATGAAAAATGTTTGGATATGATTGAAATACTTATTAACCATTATGTAACGGATCTACAAGTAGCATCCAACTAATGCTCGGTTCCTATTAACAAAGCTTATCAATGCAATGGTAGCATTTTTTATTGCCAAACTGGGCAATAAATAGATTTGTGAGCTAATTTTGCCTGTGATAGCTACTTCCAGGCGGAGGGTCTACTATGCAAAGCTATGTCTTTGCTTCTAATTGTAAAGATACAAGAGTCTTAATTTTAACCAATAACGGTCCGCAATTTATAGGAATCGGCCAATATACACCTTGTGACCCGTCCCTGCTCGCACGGTTTTTACAACTGGACAAAATATCAAGAATTCTTTATTATATTATAGTATAGTACACATAAACCTTCCGGAGGGGCCCGTGGCTAAATAATAACAGCCGCACAGGTCGATCGATCAGGTTAACCTACGCTTGGTCTGTGGAAGGGTGACCATCTTTACATACCCCTTCGTGCCTCGGAAAGCACGTTACCGAAACCCGAACAGCTTACAAACCCGAAACCCGAAAAGCTTACAAACCCGAAAATCTGACAACCAGTCTTACCAAGTGGTATCGCATTACCCAGTAACTGGGTTGTGGAGGTCAAATAGGCAGTCGCTCCATGTAAAATACTGGTATTCAGCTGCATCCGGTTAGACTGGAAGCCGACCCCAACATAGTTTGGAAAAAGCTACAGGTGATGGTGACACATAAACCTTTCGGAATAAATTCTCTAAATGATGGTGAAAAAATCAAAAATCAAAGTCAAAAGTCATTTATTCAAACTAGGCTGAGAATCAGCACTTTTAGAACGTCAAAATTACAAAAGACAGTCCCCCAAAACGCCCGCCCTTCACCACTTCCTAGTGCTTTCGCTGAAAACCGTATCAGAACCTATTGTGTAGTTTAGAAGAACAACGTGATCACATAGACAGACACGAAAAGCTTATAAGAATCAGCCTGTAATGGTCTCACTGCTGGGACACAGGCCTCCTCTCAGTGAGAGACAGTGAGCCGTAATCCACCACGCGGGCCCACTGCGGGTTGGTAGATGTCACATGTCTTCGAATTTTTGGTTCTAAGACATGCCGGTTTCCTCACGATATGTTTCACTGTAATTGATTATATGAATACTTAGATATAAGATTATATAATTAAAGTGGAAAGTGAGAAGTTAATAAAGAAGAAGAAATTGTAGCAAGATAATATTACCTACCTGCCTGAAAGCATTCACAGGAATTGGATACTTACATAGATACAATATTAATTATTTAGTGTTACTTAAGGTACTGAAACTGATACTTGAAACTAAGCCAGGGTTTGTAAGCCAGAGTCAGTCCTCAAACGTGGAGCAGTAAAAGGTGACCGTGTCAACGTGAATGTCGTGACTTTGTACTTGTGATGCGAGCGCGCGTTTGCGTGTGTTTGAGTTGTGTGTGTGTATGTGTATACGTGTGGTGTGGTGAGGTGTGCTGATGTGTCAAAATGTGAAAGCTTGATATATGATATTACGCAATTTGTCCAAGTAAGTCAAAATTCTTTGAGAATAATTACCTTGCTTCCATCCTCAGTGTCGTGACAGCCCTACGCTCCCGTGTTATCTGCCGCAACGCCACTCGCTTTGCTAATGACATTCATTTAAAAGAGTGATAGTCCCCCATTTATTCATTCCTTGGCAATATTTTGCAACAATTGTGTGAGATATAATGAAAATGAAAAGATTTTCTTTAGTTCATTGATGAAAGCTCTTGTGACAAATGCTAAGTAATAATCATAACGCCCAACATTATTATTTGATTTGCGACTGCCCAGGGTGGGGAACAGGATCGATTCAGGGGCAAATTATTACTGACGACACGCGGGTGAAATACTTTTTTATTATGTTTTACATCTAACAGTAACAGTCTACTAGCGTGAAATTCGACAGAATGTTTTTTTTTTTTACATTCTTTAATATTCTAGCTTTCTATCAGTGAAAGAAAATTTTTGTAATAGGATTAGTCCCGAGGGTTTCTGACCTAATTTGTGTGATGCCTGTGCACTCAAAGAGCACATGCGCAACGGTTTCCTCAGCCTCCATGCAGGCCCTGCGATTTACGACGGATTAGGACTTTCAGAAATATAAATACCTACTAGGATGTGTCATAAGCCGCATATCAAGCAAGCCATCTAACACGTCATCAAAATTACTGAATGTCCTGATACCTAGTGACAGATTGTAAGAAAAAGGAGACAAAAAAAAAGGACTTTCAGAGATTACCTTTTATAAACATTATAAGCCACATTTATTATGCGCACGACCAAAGTGTGGAACTTCTGCCAGCGTTTGTGTTCCCTTTCACGTGTAACCCGTGTAAGCCTTCAAAGCAATAGTGAATAGCATCGTCTGGGCTTGCTCATTCCATCATAGACCTCGCCATCCATCGCTTTCCACCAGGCCAGATCGAAGTCAAGAGCTGGCCCATACTGCAATAATAAAACTCAATTTTACCTCTTTATAATATTAGTTATCGTTGGTTCAAAGGTAAAACTCATTTAGTGTGGCATAATTGACTACCTAATGGAGATAATTAAGATTATCGTAGATTTTCTCTATAAAGAAGCAAAAGTAGCAAAATCTCATTATGGGTCAAAATTTCACTTTTACTTCTGAACCGACGATATATTATAATATAAAATTATTTACTCCAAGAAGTACTAGGATCACATAAACAGCTAAGAACTCTGTGCAACACAGACACAATATGTCGCTTCTTCTGAGTAATGCACGATGTCCTAAATTCTTTATAAGCAACTCATGCGCTGCCGCCGCGGTGCGCTTGTTCTGTCCATTTAAACCGCGTCCGTGGGTAAATGAGAGGATATTAATTAACTGTAGTACTGTGTATCTTAATAACACGTTTATTTGATGTACTTAGTTACTGTAGCTGATTAAGAGAAATGGGTTTGGTTATAAGCTTAAGTTTTGAGTTGAGCTACACGAATCTGAAAAATGCGTGCACTGACTGGACAGGTTCTCTCAATCTCTCAATGTGGTTCTTTCCTCAAAAGACCATCTCAGACATCGATGTATACATGGTCTTCATATAACCTGATTAAGATTATGTCTGGACTTTACAAGAGACTGTGACCTCTGAGTTTGTTTCGGCCTTTCTACTCAGAGTAGTCAGATAGGAAACGCGGACCTAATCTAGTTTTATAAAAAATATGATTGACGTGTAAAAGTGTTTGTGCAAACCTACTTACAAAATAAAATCATTTATTTTTTATTTATAAAATCTTGTATATTTTTGTGGTTTTGTATAAGAGGTGTAGAATAATCAGCCTACAACGCTCCCACTGCTGGGACACAGGCCTCCTCTCTGTGAGAGTGAGTGGGCCGTAATCCACCACGCGGGCCTAGTGCGGGTAGGTGGATGTCACATACTCTTAGAATTTTTGGTTCTTGGACATGACAGCTACCTCACTATGTTTTCCTTCACCGTTTTGAGAGTAGCTAGTATTGATGAAATTAAATACACAAATTAAAATGCCTGCCTGGGTTCGAACTCACGACCTACAGCTCGTAAATCTGGACCGACACCACTGGACGACTGCAGTCGCTGCAGTCTCTCACTCATTGCTCTCTCTCATGAAATATTCTATTATAATCTTGTAAAACATTCAGACACAATGTAAATTGTTATTGAATAAATGAAATGAAAAATGAAAATGAAATGAAATGGTAAATGATTTTATTTCTGTAAGTAGGTTTGTACACTTTTACAAAATTTACTGAGAAGAAAGGCCGAAACAAACTCACAGTCTCTTTTAAAGTCCAAACATAATCTTAGTAAAATCATTTAAAGACAGTGTCTCTAAAATGGTCTTTTGAGCATAGAACCACACAGATTAGAGTGTGACTCAACTCTGCTGGTGGTGGTAGGTATGTAAGTTCTGTAGTTTCTGCTGACCCTCATAGGAAAATGGTATGAGTTTATGTGTGTAGGTAAATATTGTAGGGATGAGATAGTTAGTAATACCTTATGGTGCTATAATTAGCTGATGCTTAGGGGGTTGGTCCTTTTAAGAGAGTGTTTATAATTAATTAATATCACGTTACGACGTTTTACTCTGTAGCAAAGGTTTTAACACTGAGGTATCGTTGCTAACAACATGAAGCGTGTATTTTCCGAAGTAAAAGGGTGATATTACAGTAATAGGTGTGTCTATTGCGATTAACCAAGCACATTTTAATCCAGGCACATCATCTGCCTACTTAGATTTTTCTCAACTATGTTGGGGTCGGCTTCCAGTCTAACTGGATGCAGCTGATTACCAGTATTTTACATGGAGCGACTGCCTATCTGACCTACACAACTCAATTACTAAGTAATACGATACCCCTAGGTAAGACTGGTTCTGAACTTTATTGTGTAGGAATTAAAGTAATTTTTCCATTAATTCATATTTGTTTACATTTTTGGCAAATATATCGCGAATGCACGGTAGTTCTTTTTCGTAGTGATAATACTGCTCCAATGACATGCTGGCGACTAATAAACCAAATAGGTACGAGACAGTCGAGAGAGACAAGCAGCGTTCCTAATCGTAATCCCCAGGGCTCAGCCCGGCCCATCGGGCGTCTCGGGCCCTATCAAAATTCCAGAGCTGCGGTATTTATTTTTTAAATATCGCAGCATTATGCTGAGTTAGGAGCCTTTTTGGCCTCGCACAGGTCTTTTTTTCTTTTTGTTTTTAGAGTAATTTTGTTAGTTTTAAATGCTCCTTTTTTACTTTTTGTAAACTTGTTTTTTTTTTTACTTGTTTTTCGAAAATGTTCTTTACTAACTTTTTAGACCTTTGTATCCTGCTTATCCGTATGAAGTTTTATTAAAATTTGTTCAATCGTTTCGAAAAACAAGGGCTTGAAATTTTTTATGAATTTCAATTTGTGGTAACTTAGTTATGCCAGGTATAGCCAGTCCGTAACTGTTTCTGAGGGTTATCTTTGATCTTTAATGGTGGAACAAATGGAATAGATATTGCCGTTCATAATGTTCTCGATTTTATCGAAAATAATAGCCCAGCCAGCACCCTAAATGCGTAAACACACTATCAATCACAATCTGAATAATTTTGAAGGATATTGCTAAGCCATTGCTTCATAAATGTTTGAAAAGCTCAACAACGTTAACCGCTTAATCGCCGCTAATGAGACAATTTATTTTCTATTGTAATGGGCCGACATCGTACGTTATTAACGCAATGAATATTGTTGAATTGAAAGCCATTCCTACTCTTACGCAATTAATTACCCCACTGGTGTATTATATGAAACGTTTATTTTCCCTTGACTGTACTTACCCTTCATAGAGAGAAACCTAGATAAAATTGCATAAGAAAGATTTCTAAACAGAAGAAGAACTAGCAGGGGATCGAGGAGGGGGGGGACTCAAGGGATCAGACCGGAATAAATCGTATTTTTCACTAAAGTTTTAATCTCATATTTTGTTTTGTGTTTCAAACAGCTATGAAATAACCAAGGTTACACGTGTACGCAAAGTTTTGTACTAAAAGGGGGAGACAGGATCACAATGAAACCTAGTACAAAGGGCGGCTCATATCTGAAACAATAGGAGTCGCTTCTAGACGAGTTTACATGAACGATGTTAAAGTTGTATAGTGTAGCTTGCTAGCAGGTAGGAATGTCTTATATGATGACTGTGATTAAGCGACATAAAGGTACTGTAGAGATTATGATCTGCATGGTTTGTGGCACGCAACCTTTTTGGTAATTTGAAGATAATGGCTTAACTTATAAGATAAACGTCATCATCTGCCTAGCCTTTTCCCAACTATGTTGGGGTCGGCTTCCAGTCTAACCAGATGCAGCTGAATACCAGTGTTTCATGGAGCGACGCCTATCTGACCTCCACAACACAGTTACTGGGTAATACGATACCCCTTGGTAAGACAAGACTGGTTGTCAGACTTTCGGCCTTCTGACTACCTGTAACGACTGTCAAAGATCCACGAATGACAGCCGGGACCAATGGCTACGTGCTTTCCGAGGCACGGAGGGGTCTTGGTATGTAAAGATGGTCACCCATCCACAGACCAACCGCGGCAAGCGTAGCTTAACCTGATCGATCAACCTGTGTGGCTGTTATTATTTAGCCACCAGTTATAAGATAAACGTCGATATGAATTGAAAATAGAAAACAGTAGGCGTCAGAGAAGAGAAGAGATGTAAAAGGATGTAAAACACGTAGAACGATTTCTAGATGTAGGTACTCGTAATTATTGAACATAATATGAATCGTGGTTTCATTTATTCCTCCCGGTACCCTGAAAGCTCGTAAAGCTCTACTGTACTTAGACAATCTACCGACTTGTTCATGCGTTTTGCATGGATCTAAATGAGTGACTAGGTATTATTACATTCTCGAGATCTCGTCGTGCCAGTGGAGCAAGTAAACGAAGTTGATCTCTAAAGCAATGATCCCTGCAGTTGTCAAACATTTACATGCGTAAGATTTTGATTATTGTGGGTATTAAGAAGCCCAAATGTCTGTTATGTCATACCGCACAGTAGCTAGGTTGTTGAAGATGACAGTTCTTCGGTCAAGAATCTGGAGGCCCATTCCTGTAAAACACGTTCAAGTAAAATATAAATAACTAGCTTTTGCCCGCGGTTTCGCCCGCGTGGAGGTTGGAAATTATCCCACGGGAACGTAGTATCAGGACTATTTGAAAATAGTTACACAAAAATGTCAATGTCACATGTGAATTTTAAAATCATCCCCTATTTTACCCTTTTGAGGGATCATTTTGGAAAAGCGATGAACCATAAAAAAAAAAAAAAAATCATGAATTCATTATTTGTTACCAAAAGCATAAATTTGAATTTTCATATCCCTAACTTAAGAAATAACAGGTTTCGCATACAAACTTTCATCCCCTATATCCCCCCGCTTTAGGGATTTTTGAGACAAAAAGTAGGCTATGTCCTTCCCCGGGATGCAATCTATCTCTGCCAAATTTTATCGAAATCCGTTCAGTGGTTTAGGCGTGAAAAGGTAACATACAGACAGACAGAGTTACTTTCGAATTTACAATATTAGTATGGATATAAATCTCGTCTCAGCGCCAACCAATGTCAAAATTTTGTCAAAAATGTATGACTATTTTGTAATAGTCATACATTTTTGACAAAATTTTCCCAGACTCATTCTACTAAAAATACTTGTGTATTTTTAGTAGAATGAGTCTGAGAATAGATTGCGAACGTTCTTAAAAAACGGGAAATGGAGGAATTGACCTTCTGGTTAGACAGTGTTAGAAAAACAGTTTTTCATTTTGGTGGACAGTTTGCCATGCATTGGAAAACTAACAGGGTAAAATCTTGCTCATTACGCTAGGGGGTGCATAGTGAAATACTTTTGCAACACAGCATTATTCCAGCTCTTTTTAGCACTTTTTGGCTTTCTAATTCTATGAGATGCAGCCAATTCGAGATTATCTTCGTAACAATTTTCTCATTTTGTAGACTCATTATACCTAGCTGGTTTGTGGTGATTCTTATCTACTCGTACCTCCCGCGGGGACATGAAGGATTCTACCGTTTATAACTCGGAAACCTCATTAATTCTATTCAGCGGACCATCCATCTTTGTCTATTTAAGTATACCTCAAGGACTAGAGACACCTTTAAGTTTTGTTGTGATGAATATCTGTGAAGATTTCTTTGTTTTGATGCAGGAGTTAAGATTTTTTTGCGAGAATCATAAAATAAAATACAGGGTATCATGGATATCGACGCAAAAATTGTACCTTACCATGGATTAAGTAAGTACATGATTCTAGAACCCCTGGCGTATAAACGTTCCGTCAGGTATGAAAAAAAAAAACAGCTGTTTCATAGAAGTGTAATACCTACGTGGTCAAAATGTACTGAACAGCATTTTTTTTTTATAACCGACCATATATTTCACCGCAGGTTCGTCCAGAATCCATGGTTACAGTTTGCCCGTCGATGTCCCTACCACTCTGTATTCAAGAGAGTCTACACGGTAAAATCATACTGATATGAGAGCGACAAAACATAGCATCACGCTTGTATTCGTCGATGAGATAGGCAGGTGTCAGTTTCATGTTGTAAGTCCCACGAAATAGGGGGTGAATAGGGGGTGGGGTGAAAAAAACATTGTATCTCCTAAACTATAAAAAATCGCGGAACATACATATAGTATTTTCGGATACCCCCGGGTTCTTAAAAAAAATTGATTCCTCTTGGAATCAATTCTTTTTTTGACGTCTCTATTTGGTCCACCCTGTTTATGAAAGAAAAAAGAAAGAAAAGAAAAAATAATTATTAGATTATTTTTTTTGGCAAAGCTTTTAAAGAGAAAATCCATTTATTGTACGTATGTTATGATGAAATCGTTTTGCAAAGCTAACATAATTATATTCAGCACGTACAAGAAAGAAAAATAAAAGTTTATTTTATATCTAGTACCTACATAGGTACTTACCTAATAGATTTTCTATTTCGATTAAAATCACAAGCCCGGCTTTTTATAAGTAAAGATCTGGCTTTTCATAATCAGCCTATAATGTTCTCACTGCTGGGCCACACACCTCTCTGTAAGAGGGAGTGGGGCTGTGACACGGGGATCCAGTGCTAGACCTCCTCTCTGTGAGAGGGAGTGGGGCTGTAGTGCACATGGGCCCAGTGCTGGTCGGTGGATGTCACATTCATGTCTTCGAATTTTTGGTGCCATGTCGGTTTTCTCATCATTTTTTCTTCACCGTTTTGATAGGCTCTCTTTTTTATTGGTCTTCGTTTTTTTGGCACTGGCTTTGAGCACCGACAAACACACTTAATGCTGTAAAAATGCAAATCTTCATAGTTAATACCATGCCATTCTATTATTTCGTAATGGCATTACAGCTGCTTCTTAGCCACGGATTACGTTGGACCTTCCGAATAATCGAACAATACATTACGATTAATCGAATATTATAATTCCGAGTGGAATCTGTAGGGAGTCGAAACATTGGGTAGGTATTGTTATGGTTCGGCTTTAATTCGGAAGCCGTCTTAAATATTTCCTTGTATTATGTAATGTACATTATTCGAGACCAGCTTTTGCATAATCTTTTGGTATTGATTATTCGTCGTTGTTGTGTAAAAGGAGATATTTATTTTACTATACTTACCCGGAACTACCGAACTCCACCAAACACCCCAATTAAAATATTATGTTGTAATCATAATACACTACATTGAATTTAGAGTTTTATGTATAAAACATTATTTATTTATTAAACTATAGTTAAACTGATTGTAGGAGAAAATTCAGGTCACAAAACAAATCTGCAATCGTACACACTCGCACAGTATTTATGGGTCTAGCGTAATAGATACTTCGTTCTTTTGGTTTGTTTTGACCGTACAGCAGAAGTTTACCTGTTATGTCATGTTACACCAAGTTGTGAAGATCATGACCAAAATATTTCTTTTGAAAATGTTTGAAGTTAAAAAACTTTTATATTCTTGTTCAACTCGTAGGTTCAACTTACAATTTCAAGCTTTAGCTCCTGAAGTAGTTGTAATCAGTTCGTAATTGAAGCGGTCATTAGGAAGCTCGCTAGATGTCGACGTTACAAAATTGTTAGTCCCTACAATCATGAGTTGTGTGTTGATGTGTTGTGGTTTATTTTAATATTTTAAACAAACATTTAAGAGATGTGTTCTGATATTTATCTTGTACGAACATGTAACTAACGAACGAAAGGTAACTAAATTATGGCATTCATGCAGCGCCTTGTTAAATTTTGGTCCGCGGAACATCACCATCATTCTTACTTATTTATGACCCCAAGTACTAAAGCAGCATTGCAGTGTTCTTGAAGGGTAGTGATGCTAGGTCACGTAAAAATATTTAGATTTAGATATATGTATTATCCATGTATTATCCCCGTGGCTTCAAAAAATATGCACCTACAGGCAGTGAACGCAGGTAAGTACGTCATTGAACAAAAATAATTGCTGGAAAACTACCTACTTTAATTTTTGTTGTGAAACATTGCTGTTTAGGCATAGACTTATAAAAAAAGATGGACTCCGCGCCACGCATATCGAAAGTGAAGCACCGTACCGATCTATGTGTGCGTGATTGACGATTGACGCTGTCGTGCCACGTAATGGCGGCCGGTCGGCATACTATGATGTAAATGTGAGCGTGAGCGTGTTTGTACAAACGGTCCCGGCATACTTACTGTGCTTCACTTTCGATATGCGTGGCGCGGAGTCCATCTTTTTTTATAAGTCTTTAAGTTTAGGAAAGCCGCAATGTAACTTAGGTACCTACTCAAAACATTGTGGTTATGAGTGCATGCAACGGTACATGGGTCGTGGGAGTATTAAAGTTAAGTTATAACATTCAAAATCTGTTATATGTAGTAAAAAAACGTCAAATGTACCCAGACATGGTTCAGTACATATCATAATAACGGGAACAATGTGTCTCTTTTTCGTTAAGCCTCTTTTTTATCATCGGCCCAGTTTAGCCTTTTCTCAATTACTCATATATGTTGGGGTGGGCTTCTAAAGTCGTTACTGGATAATACGATACCCTTTGGTGAGACTGAAAGAGATTCTAACTACCCGTAAGGACTGTCAAAGATCTATAAAGGGCAGTCTCGATATGTAGGTAATGGATGTTCACCCGTCCACGGAACGACCTCAGCAAGCGTAGCTTTACCTTAAGACGACCTGTGCGGCTGTTATTATTTAGCCACGAGCCTCCTTTTAAATCAAGCCTTCTTTTAGAGAATTAATATTATTTAGGTACTTACTATTATTTGTGTCCTGTCTAAACTGTGTATCCCTTTCGTAGTTTCTTGTTTCTACAAAAGATGATTGAATATCGGCTGTGATTGTTACAGCGCAAACTAAAACTATATCCAAATACCCATTTGAACATGAATTGATTAGTACGCACGGCTACACATCAAGTTATACATAACCAGTATAAGCTGACTTCTGATTGTATGAAAAACCTATACAATGCGAGGTCAGCTAAAACCTCAGACCAAATAAAAAACCAAGACAGAGCGCTAAGAACGATGCAGTGAGGCATGCCAAAACTACGCCTCCGCTCTGTGCATACACGCCCACACGCACACATTTACAAATATTTACAATCAAACTACGCCTCACTAAGTGCACACATATAAATTTACGAAACCGGCTTCACTTTACTGTTGACAGCCCTCTGTCTTGGTTTTTATTTGGTCTGAGGCTAAAACTGGAAATGTATAGCTTGATGTGTAGCCGTGTGTACAGTTTATTAGCATCGAGTTTTAATTGGGTATTATATGCGATAATAGGGTTAAGGAAGCCGATCTTTACCTCAGAGGTGAGCCAATTATTACATCAACGTAACTTCGGGACAAATTAGTGAGGTCAAATTGACGAGTAAAACAGATTTTACAAGTCATGAAATTAATTGTTTTTTTTTATTTGGGGATTTCCACTAGGAATTTCTCAGTAGCAGCTCTACAGCACGGTGTCTGGATTTGTGCCCGTTTAATGACAATCGCACTCTATAATATGAGTCTTAGGGACGGAAGACTTACGGATGAGAATTTAGGGACAATTGAATTTTGCAAGTTGTGCTTCAAAAACTTGCGAAATTCACTTGTCCTTAAAGGTTCATTAGAAAACCAGCGTCAATGAACCGTTTTGGCGCAGCCGTGAGGCAAATACTTTGTTGTTAAAACTTTACATTCACTTCGTATTTGTGTGTCACGAACAGCGTCCAAATAAACTTTATTCCATCTTTATTTCTTTCTAATTAAGTGTGCCTACAATAGCCTACATATATACAATTCTGCCTACCCATTTAGGGAGTTAGTTGTTATGTACTGTATGTAATGTAAATTCCACCAGAACGGCATTTGACAAGCCGTCATTGATTAAAAACGCAATTAATAAAATGGCGTTTGAACTGTGAGGTTTTCACATGATGAACTCATTAAAACCTCGGTTTACAGGAAAGCTCGCCCTTTCTGTGGTGGACCTCCGCCTTTGTGTTTAGGCCCCAAACGTGTAGTAATTAATGCTTGTGTTAATATTGCTTTATTTACCCTTTCCCAAATAATTCACCTATGGGTTATACTAATTTGTATGTATGTACAGTAAGATACAATTTAGTAGTGACATCAACAGTTTTGACAATTAAAACGGTAAAAACAGTGTCAAATTAAAGTAACTCGTTGTTAATGAAAATTATTAACGTCATACTTCGCTACTTTGGAATATTGTCTTCCACAAACCACACCACATACTCAGTCTATAACGTTCCCACTGCTGGGATACAGGCCTCGTCTCGGTGAGGGGCAGTGGGCCGTAATCCACCACGTGGGCCCAGTGCGGGTTGGTAGATGTCGCATGTCTTCGAATTATTGGTTCTAAGACATACCAGTTTCCTCATGATGTTTTCCTTTACCGTTTTCCGTTTTGTTTACACGAAGTAAAGCGCCTGTCTGGGCTCAAACCTAAGACCTACAACTTCTACTTAAGTCACGGCCGTTAATAATACCGCCGCCGTGATTAATATTTTGTGTAATTACACAAAATATTAATCAACTTTTGTGGTAGGTACCTAAATATCGGATGTCCGCCCTTATCATCCCAGTTTCCAAATTATCCTACCGATATTTTAAGAAGATGACAGAGAAATTACTATGGCTGAGTGTATAGTGAAAGACCAGAGAAACGGATGAACTGTGTGAAAGATAAGAGGGCTGGAGGGGGGTAACTACCGAGATGACGACTAATAGAGAAGTATGGAAGAAAAGACAAAATTACTGAGAAAAAATATATAGAAATAGGTTACAAAACTTGTGTATCAAAAGTAAAGTGATTATTATTGTCAATAAAGATGAAAAGAAAGTAAGGTATTCACTCCACGATAAAAACCACTTACGATGCGTGCGATCATTGAACTAAACGGGCGTAAAATTGAATTGATCGCATTTCATGCTAAGCCTCAACGCTCTTTAACTTTAAAACACAGTCTGCCAATTTACCATGCGAAACATTCAGATACGTGCTTAGAATTTATTGCTACCCAAAACTTTGAGGACTCTAAAATGTTGGCAGACATTTTTTTGAAGTACCCGGCGTAAATACACACAATACATACACATAAAGACATATCGAGAGGCTTGATTAGGGTATATTCACGTAGAAAACTGCTAATCGGCGTCGACAAGTAAGTACCTACCCGTTCTATGTTTTTTTCCCTATCAGTAGATATTTTAAGACACTTTTACATGTCAACATTTTAAAACTAGATGGTTCTGGCATTTCCTAGCTGACTGATTCCTGAGAAGAAATACCGTAATGAACACAGAGGTCATGGTCTCTTTTGTTCTATGTTAGAGGGTTTGGTTGCCGCACAGTCGTTCAGGGCCCTAATTCACTACGACCTTACTTCGAAACCACGTCAATTCCTTAGCTAATAATGGCAATGTCGCGTTGATTTCGTGCGGTTTGTTCATCGTGTCATAGAGAATTACGGCCCTGGTGGACAATTATGCGACGCTGGAAGGCAGGCAGTTTTCATAAGCTGGCATATCAACACTGGTTACTAGCGTTCTATATGAATACACCCTTAGGGTAAATGCTTACCGAAGATGCTTCACTGCGATACTTCGCGGTCGCGGTTTAGCTCGCTGCCTCGATGTCAACTCCATGTAAAACAAATGCGTGCTAATAGACACTACGAATGCGCAGTGACGCCATCTGAACCTACACAAAAACTCATCATCATCTATCAAGCCTTTGTCCCAACTATGTTGGGGTCGGCTTCTAGACTAACCGGTTGCAGCTGAATACTAATATTTTACATGGAGCGACTGCCTATCTAGGTCAGATAGGCAGTCGCTACAAGCTACAACCCAGTTACTGGGTACTTAAAATACCTACATAAAAACTAAAATAAAAATGTAAAACTTTTGTCTGTAAGGTTGTTAGCTATAAGACTGTTATTGGTGTAAGTTGAATGAAATAGCATCTAGGATTCGTAATTAGATTTATGTTAAAACGGTAAAAATAAATCCGCTGTATCACTTAGCTTTCTGCGTTATGAAACCGATTTTTCTGACGTATTAAAGTACGTACCTATTATTACGTAGGTATTTGCAGAATCGTATCCATATTATACCATCTAAAGTAATATCATAATATTAATAGTAGTAGGTAAGTACTTAGTTAATTATTGTAGTCAACATCATATTAATGGTATTGCCGCTATTGTTAGGAACTAGCAGCGCCTCGCGGTTTCACCCGCATATGTTTTGATCCCATGGGAATATCGGGATAAAAAGTAGCCTATATGTTAATCCAGGGTGTCAGCTACCACCATACCAAATTTTATTAAAATTGTTCCAGCCGTTTGAGTGTGAAGAAGTAACAAACATATAAACCCAAAAAAAAAACATAGTTTTGCCTTTATAATATTAGTGTGATATAATACGGGGGTAAGTAGCAAGTAGGATGGATGAGCATCCCTGATGATGCGTGCCCGCGGCAGCTCCGACAGTATTCTCAACGATTCGCAGATCGTTTGGTTTCCCCTTTGAGGTGGATGTAGCTCCACGTTGAATTAGAACTACAAATCAAGTAAAATTGTTGCTCACCCTATTTACTACTGTCTGAAATAAAAGTTTTGTATTCTAAAGGACGTTTTGATTTACCTGAAAAAAGAATTGCCTGAATTTAGGTAACATACTGGTATTACTTACATCCGCTCTACAATTTTCGGGCAAAGCACAAATTTATTAAAGTTAAAAAGGGACCAGACATTAAATGTAGCATAATTAAATTAATTAAAGTCATTCCTTTGTTTTTCAGCCCCAGCTGGTTGAGAAACAAAAGAATTAAAATCTCATAACTTTGAATAATCACCTGAACAACCTTTTGAAGGGCAAATTTTATTCGTAACGTTATAAAAACTGTGTACATTTAGGTATAATGTTCCTTCTTTACGAGAATGTTGCCGGTTTACGACGTCATCTATAGATGTAGGAACATAATTATTTTGTTGTAGCTTTAAGTCTTATAGCGGGGGTGATAAAGTGGCTTTTTCTTTGTTTTAAAATGTTACGTTTTTCTAGACAGACCGAGTTTATAGGCGGTTTATGTTCGCTCGTAACTAAGATAATAATGAGGATTTATATTGGATTTTTGAGTACTATCGTTTGATTAGAAGTAATATTTTTGTTAGATATACTCGTATGTAGTCATCATTCATACAATGTAATTTGTAACAGCCCCGTGTTAGGAAGTTGGCGGTGTGATACCCCCGTGCCTCGATATTGGCCCTGCACCTGAGGTTCAATTCTCGTAGTTTTAAGTTCACAATCTTATTTCAGTCTCAATCTGTCAAAAATACCTCTAATTTCCCAACATTTTTGACAAGTTTTTAACTTTGATTGTCGCTGAGATGAGATTGCGATTAGATTTTGAATGTTTTTAATTACGGGAATTGGCCTTCAGATTTCTCTCCGGTCGTATCGGACTATGAGAGTATGAGTAGAGAGAGTGCACCTGAGTTTGCGCACACACTTGTGCACTATAGGTAATATCTCCCTCGCCGAAAGCTGGTATCTGTTGAGATTGGTCGCCATGGCCGGTATTCGATTTGGAGGACTATAAATATGTGGAATAATGGATTTCTCCAGTGTTTTCCCATATCCTTATCCCTTGAGTGGGGTTGGGTTACGTTTCCCTAGAGACGTCGTTGTACATTTCCCCGATAAATAATAATGGGTACGTGTCGTCTCATATTGGACCTAAATCAACAAAGATTAGGTGTGCTGTTGGCCTTTTAGGTTAAAGCAAAGTAAGTCTGCGTAGTTATTCACAACCATCCGACAAGCTATCGTATAGAAAATGACACATTTCGATAACCTAGTTGCCCCCGACAGCAAACTAGTTATCGGAAGAATAGCTTTTCGGGTTTTGAACTTGTGAATACCGTTTAGAGGACTCTTACGATAACATTGATTGATGTTCGATACGGTACGAAAGTGTATCGAGTGGTTGTGAATAGTTAAGCTGGCAGATCATCATAGATTATTGGCGAGGGCAAGTCAATTGTCAAAATCTCCTTCATAACGCACACATTGAAGGTAAAAAATGTGGTTTAACTTCGCCATAATGCACATAATAATATGTTTGTACTATGATGTATGAAAGTAACCGAGGCAAAAGGAGTATATAAGAATCGTAGCAGGTGTCGTTCTGTAGTTTCTACCTACCCCCATGGGTAGAAGCCGTGAGTTTATGTAAAGTCTATTTAAACTTATGTTTCAAGTTCATATTATTTCAAGTTAAACAAATATCTACTTTATTATAATGTCTATAAAGTTGATTTTAGAGTGACTAGGACTATTGAAAAGGTTATAAAAATGTTTGAAATTAGTTGTAGCGTATACTGTACTTTATTGTGTAGGATTTAAAGTATTTTTTTTTTGTTACCCAGTAACTGGGTTGTGGAGGTCAGATAGGCAGTCGTTTTATGTAAAATACTGGTATTCAGCTGCATCCGGTTAGACTGGAATCCGACCCTAACGTAGTTGCGAAAAGGCTAGGCAGATGATGACCTATGTTAAAATCAAATTACTTAGATATTTTTCAATGGATGAAGAATGAGATGGATGCTAAAACATCCTTCTCGTTAAAAAATATCTGGAAAACCCCACGGGATAGAACTTCTGAATTTCTGATCAATGTTCGACTGTATTGCCTCCGTACTTACCTATAAGTACTTCGTTTTGTGGGTGTTGATAATACCTACATTAATATATAACGTTACCTTAGTCAATTTGTCCTTTGTTTATGAGACTTCAACTTTAGTGAAATAAAAACTTAAGAAAATCGATTTAGTTACTGAGAAAACTCCGTCAATAAAGATGCAAGCACCTTCTAAAAAGACATTCAGTAGCTAAACTACTCATAAAACAAAGAAATCAAATCGAGTATGCCATTCAGCGTCGTAAAAGGCGGCTCCAGACTGCGCATCTGCGTTCACCTGTTTACCATCAAGCAAAATAAAGATGAAGATCCATCTTTATTTTCCCATCTGGGAATGGACGCTATAACCATCCATTCCATTCAATTGCTGGAATCTTTTACTCAACAGCTCTTGCTTTTTGAGAAAACATCAGGTTTTGTGCTAACCAAAAATGTGCTTCTTAATAATCCTGTTGGTTAGTGTTAGATATTAGATAGATGCTTGTCCTCACAGGCGCGGATACAGGGGGAGGGGGGTTTGGGCAACGGGTGAAGCCTCACCCCTGGGCTTCCATTAGAAAGAAAGAAAAAAAGGTTTATTTGTCACAGAAACACGTGTATACAACAAGATATAAAATTAATTCTAAAAATAAGGAAAATTAAAAACAAAATATATCTATATTCATGAGCTCAAAACAGAAATAGTCGACGACTGTGACAAGAAGCCTTCCACTCAGCATGCTACTCAGCACAGTGCTGATTTTCAGTGGTGACCCGAAAAGGACGTACGGAAACCAAGTCAGATTAAATGATTCGTACTAAAGGTAACAAAATAAAATAAAACAACAGTACTTTTGTTATAAAGGAACTTTAGAAACAACCATTGATATGAATAAATATTATTAAATAACATTCAAAAATTAGTCTAAATTAGACATAGTTTTATAACCTGTATTTTTACTTTGTATACAGTAAGATATAAATTAGTCGTTGTCATCCTCAAAAAGGGGGGCCCATTGTTGAATTTATAGAAAATAGGTGCTAATGTTTTAAGGGATTTTACTGCTTGAAAAATGTGCCTTCCTTGAACGAAAACCTCGATCTACGTTTGAGTCATCCTCATCATCGTCTTGCCCGTATCCCAATTTATTTGTAGTCCGAGCGGATCCGTCTTATACGTCCATACGGTCGTTATCTCAGTGTTAATTTTGCTTTCTCACCGCATTATCTATTACACAAGTCATTTATCTTTTCTTTGGTCTGTCTCTTTTCTTATAATATCACTAATTATTATAAAAAGCTTTGCTTCTCCATTTAAGACTCCTCAAAGTAACTCAAAGGAAAAGAAAAGTCTGACCGCATTCAAAGCAAAAAATAAAAGAAGATATTGATGAGTGGTTGTGTCTCAGCGATCTTTATTAATGGCCGCCTCCTGGGGCTTAGTACGGACACTGAAAGCTTCCATTTTTCTCTCATATTTCTTTGATTTTTCCGACGCGAAAGAAATATATTACCATTTCTTGTGAGAGTTAACGCGTAGGAATATGTGAAAAGATTTATGTGTTCTGCCCTTGTTCGTTTACCTAATACATAATATATTTTGTGTATTTAAAATTCAGGGTAACGACGGTTGACGGGTGTTGTCTACCTTTAATCCTTCTTTGTCTAAAATTCCAATACTTGCGTTGCTCATAATTATTTTGTATATTGGTTTTTAGCTACATAATAATTATATTTTCAACAAACGATGTAGGTACGTCGGATTTGATTAAAATGAGGCTAAGGCTCACAAGAAATTCTATTTACACAACATCATTTTATTATTATGTTGGCACGTTGACGGAAAAATGGTTACATACAAGTGGGTAGTAAATTCAGACTTTTACACGTTTCTCACCACTCGTGTAGAAAAATCAAGTTCATGTCAGTTGATATCTTGTACCTAATTTAATAAACTTCTTTTGTCCACAGATACCTTTGGATTCGCATAGCGTTATTCGAGCGACAGCTGGCAAAGATCATCGAGCATCTGGTCAGCAACGCGAACCGCTACTACGAAAGGGACGCCTTGGTTGCAGACCCCGACTACGGGAGCATCCTCAGCTCCTTGTTAGTTGGTCCTTGTGCCTTGGAGTACTCCAAGGCTAAACCACCGGCTTGTTTCTGGACGGATCCTCCTGCAGACGAGCTTGTGAGTATTTTGATTATGATGTAGTCCCCAGAATGTTAAGCCTATTCATATTAATCGGTTGCCAAGACGCAAGATACAATTTGGATTATGTATATTTTTTTTGTTTTTGTTTTTATCATTAGATCCAAAATTATTGATTATAGTGATAGTCTAATTGGGAGTCGAAGTTGTCTCTCCTATTGGTCTAGCTTGGAAAGCAGCGATTCACCCAACATTTCGTTGTACCTTCACCATGTTATGCATACTTTGTAAGTCCCTCATGTACTTACTACAAACCTATATAATTTACATAGTGAAACGTCGATCTTTCTTGAAATTTATGATGAAAATTTCCCATAGTTTTATTTGATTTTACTGTAATTATGACTTATTAAAATAACAGGTGCAAAGACACAGAATGTCTGCGGGAACCACAACACCGCCTTCCGTTCGAAGGCCAATATTGAATTTCAAGAGAAGTTTGAACGCATCATCCGATGATGGGAGCTCAAATAATCCAGGTAAATTTAACCACTTATTCCTGCAACAACTTTGCATCTCGTAAAACTATAAATATACCTATAATATATTTCATCCAAGTTGTTCCTGCAAAAAATGCCCCTACATTTTTTAAATCTGCTTTTCTTTCAAGAGAAGCTTACAAAGTGAAACTTTTACTGAAGGTACAAGCAAAGCAGCCGGCTCGAGTGCCAAAGACTACGTTGAGAGCTTACACCAGAACTCTACAGCCACGCTTTTGTACGGAAAAAACAACGTTCGGGTTCAGCCGGTGAGACTAAAACCTTTTTTCCAAAAGATTTATTTGCTCTTGTTTATGATGTGTGCTGAGTTTTATTAAATTTGGGAAACGGATCGGATCTGCCGGTCCTTTGGGATCGGGCCAATCATACGAGCGGGTACTTGGAATTACTCGAATCTTCTGGATTTCGGTTAGGTAATTTATTCAATTTGTGTAAATATTGCGCGGCGTAGTTTTGTCGTACGTTCTGAGGGCTGGATTTAACTGGCTGAATTATTAAAGACCTTATTTGTAGGTACTTATGGAGAAATGTGAATACTTACTTACCTACATAAATTGACAAAAATTTTACGGTGTTAGGTATGTTCCCAAGGCCATTTACAAAGTTATATTGTCTGCCTTTTAAGCCCTTTATTTTTCATCTTCATAATTTAGTGTTATTTTACAACCGAGCCTGTGAGAAATGTCTCATAATTAATTTAGTCAAACATAATTGGAACTGAAGTATTGATAAAATTTTGCCCAAAGTGGAATTTAATGTTATTATTTTAGTAGACGTTTAAGATTAATTTGACGGTGAAGAATTTGGAACTATTGTAATTATAGAAGGACGTTGAAGAGCCGATGCCTGGATACCTGAGTCTGCATCAGTCAGCTGCGGGACTGGTCATTAAATGGACCCCGAATCAGCTGATGAATGGATATGCGGAGAGCGAGGGAATTGACAAAAGGTAAAGAATATAATATGTTATGGCAAGGTAGTACAGCCAGTAGATAATTTGCATTTCTGTGTCGTTCGTAATGTTTTTTAAGTTAGATTATTCACTGAGTAGACATAATACAGAGTGGCAGGGTGTGTACCATGGGGTAACAGGGTCTGTTTTTAGTATTTGTTATTTTGTTGTTATAGCGGCAACAGAAATGCACATTCTGTGAAAATTTCAACTGTCTAGCTATCACGATTCATGAGATACAGCCTGGTGACAGACAGACAGACAGACAAACGGACAGTGGTCTTAGTAACAGGGCCCCGTTTTTACCCTTTGGGTATGGAACCCCAAATATAAATTGCTGTTCAGTACATTTTTGATAACCGGCGAAAAACTTCAAGTCTTCGCTACGCTAGTCTAGAATCACGTGCTGAATTCATCGTTACAGTTTGCGCGTCGAAGTCCTTGCCACACTGTATATAGTATATCTATGCGTATTTATGTTGTACATAACTTCTCGCCTGTTAGTTGTCCGAAGGGCCTGACCATTTGGAAAAACTGCAGACTGAATAAAAAGTTTAATTCAAAGATATAAAAATTGGCTGCCTCGTTGGTCTGGTCGCTAGCTACTGCTGAGCATGAGGTCGGGCAAAGTGGTCAGGAAAATCTCTGTAGCAACCTGTAGCTTGGATTCATGCCCAGCTTATGTCAATAGGTTCGCCTTGAAATTAAATGGGATTTAAACATAGAAAATGTGGGTGTACTATAGGTTGTTACACCTCTGTCTTACCCTTCGAGGAAACCAGGCGTGATATTATGTTATGCTATTAAAAATACTGTTGAGTAAAAATCTCATCAGCTTTCTGAGATTGGTTGATACGTGTGCTATGACCTTTATACGGTTCATGTCAAGAACAGCAACAATTTGAATTGAGAACAAAGTCATTCGTTTGTTATAATCTAAATGAGACCAAACTCGTTACTTCATCCATTATTATTAAAGAAGAGGCGCAACCTCTCAAAATAAGCATTTTCAAGTAAATGATGTTGACTGGTAGAAAATGCCTCAGGTATTAAGTCCGCCTTTGTACGGAGTTTTTTCTGCTTGTGCAAGTTTTAATAAATAAATAAATGTTTACAAAGCTCAAGTAAGTAAAGATTGTAGCTATTCTTATCGCCGCCAAGTGTTACTTTTAAAACTTGATTTATAATTATATTGTACGTTAAAGCGTTTGTTTTAAGTAGCCAATCGTGTTACTTTATATTTACTTAGAACACCTCCAGTTTTTCCTGAACTTGTCCGTTTTCTCATTGTTATGCAGTTGCCATTAGACTTTTTTCTGAGAACTGTGATTGAAGTTTGTTTTAAGAATACTTACCTCCTGATGCTACCGGAAAATCGTTTTGTTAAATATTTTTCTTTATAGTGTTTAATTTTTTTCTCGAAAAACACTTCGTATAATTCATGTTATTTATGTAATTTGTTATCATTTAATTGTACCTTTGTTTGTTGTGTTATTTCTCTTGTATTCGCGAAATAAACTAATCTGTCTCCCTATCAATTTACTTGAATCTACGTTCTCATTTTGTATGTTGATGTCCTACCTACCTAAGTGTTCCATTGATACATGGGGCATGGCTAGCATTAATCATTTTGACGGCAACGAATTTAAAACTGTTATTTTCTACTTCATATCATTGCATCTATACTAATAATAAAGTTGAAGAGTTTGTTTGAACGCACAAATCTCTGGAACTACCAGTCGGATTTGAAAAATTATTTTGCATTTGATAGCCCAATCCTTGAATAAGGCTTTAGGCTATTTAACACTACGTCAGGACTCTTAGGAGCCGAGCAAAAAGTAAAAAAAGTAAGAAAGAACGCTAAGCGAAAACGAAGTAATAGCGCGGACAGGCGATGCGATGCGACGGAGTGGGTCGAGGGAACGCTCCCGCGGACGAAGTCGCGGGCTAGCTAGCTCATATTATATTTCCGTCTACCAAAATTTATGTTGCCTAAAATTATATCAAAATGAGATATGGTACAGGCAACAAAAGAGATAAGTATGCAGGATCGTCTGATATAGTTGAAGTTTAGTAAGAAACTGATGGATGTTGTCGACTGAAATTTAATTTGATAAATGAACTGTTTGTTTTCTATTAATTAAATTAAATTTTATTCGGGAACATCCATCGGTTTGTTATTAAATTTGAACTATAACCGACGATCCTGCATAGTTATCTCTTTTGTTGAGTGTATATCTTTGTGTTACGTAGCGTCAAAATCGTTAGTGCTAGTCCCTCTGCTTTATTTATTATTTGTTGTGTGGCTTCGTAGACTAAGTTACCGATGTAGTGCCTATCACCTATGTGTAGTGTGCTCCGCTGTCACCTAGTGCATGCCTCCGCGTGCCAACACACGTATGTTCTGTGCAGCTTGGCGCCAACCTGCACAGTGTACAGGCGCCGCTGTGCCGGCCCTCTGTGCATTGATTGGTATGTATTTGTGTTTACTTAGTGCTTGTGTGGTGTTAGCTTAGTGCCCGAAAAGTTTTTAAGTGAACATTTTATGACCAGTGCGTGAGTGGATGGCAGAGAGTTTTAATAGTCTCTGGTATGCAATATGCTAGTTGCTGTCATAAAAGGCGGATAAAAGTCGAGAGCGCAGCGTTGAGGTTCATATGCGTATGAAAAGCTAATTATTTCACTGAGGTAATAAGGTTATAGAGAAGTTCATCAGAAAAGTCAGGTGAGTAGTACACGCAACCGGCGTGCGTGTATGACCAGCGGCGGGACAATTGTGTAAAACACACTATCACTACTGAAAGCCATTCATAAAAATGGCTGGAATTTGAACAGTTCAACAACATTCATTGCGTTATTTACGTTGTTGCGCTAACAAATTTTTCGAACATATGAAGCAATTAATTAGCAATATCCTTCAAAATTATACAGATTCTGATTTATAGTGTGTTACGCAATTAGCGTATAATTAGCGTAGTAGCTGGAGTTCTGTAGTTTCTACCTACATAATCAGCCTATAATGTCACACTGCAGGGACACAGGCCTCCTCTCTGCGAGAGGCAGTGGGTCGTAATCCCACGCGGGCCCAGTGCGGGTTGGTAGTTGTCACATGTCTTGGAATTTTTGGTTCTAGGACATGCCGGTTTCCTCACGATGTTTTCCTTTACTGTTTGGAGAGCAATGGTGATGAAATAATTTACACAAAGTAAGCGCCTGTCTGGGTTCGAAAGTACGACCTACAACTCGCAAGTCGCGGCCGTTACCACTGGGCACCACTGCTCTCCTTGCCCTGACTAAAACTAAGTCTGCCTCACTTGCCAAATGTAATAATGATAATGGGATTTGGTACCCACATAATGTATTTACGAAGATACTTGAAAGAAAATGGCAGATACGCACTTGAAGTCTAGTTAACTGGAATTTATATCTGTTACATTAATAGATAGGGATGGTATTCTAGTAACGATCCAATTGATTAGGAGTCTGCGAGAATTCCGTTTTAGTAGCCAATCGGTAACATTCCTTCGCATGTAATAAAACGTTGCCCTTATTGAAGAGATTTCTTCGGAAACAAGGTCTTCAGGGTTTTAGTTTCAAGGAGAAAATTGGGTTTGCCGAAAATATATTTTTGCTCAATGATCGTAGAATCGAAATATAAATAGTTTGTACCTATTATGTACTTGAGTAAGGAAACATCGTGATGAAACCGGCATGTCATAGAACCAAAATGTCGGAGACATGTGACATCTACCAACCCGCACTGGGCCCGCGTGGTATATTACGGCCCACTCCCTCTCATGGAGAGGAGGCCTGTGTCCCAGCAGTGGGAACGTTGTAGGCTGATTATTTGTTGATATCATAGCTAGGCAAATTATAATATTAGCACAACCGTAAAACTAAGTGATAGCAGAATTCCAGAAACAGAAACGGCTAAAACAACAAAACATTTTTTCGAACCGCAACACATTTATAAAGTCGATAGGTATCGTAATTTTCTCAACTTATTCCTTATAAAGTATTTTCATATTCCAGTGTGTACTGGGCTATGTCCCTTCAAGTCTGCGTCTGGGAAGTGGTTTATGTCCACGTGCATCGATCACAGGCCAGCGATGCTCTCATACTAGTCGGTCAAGATGGAGTACAGAGACCACCCATACATTTTCCTAAAGGTAAGTAAATACTCTCGGGATCCAACTAGAAAATTCTCTTCGTAATTTAGCCTGAGCAGCGATAAGAAAATGTTTATTTGCCAAAAACAGTGCTTACATTTCCTTATAGTCTACATTAATACCTAGGTTTACTTAAAAATACAAAAATAGGACGTACAGATCGAGTTAGAAACACCACGCTGCGCTAGATTTCTGCGTATCTACTATCTAGCTAATGAGTTATAGATAACTCAGTAGCGGATGTTAGAGAAAAAACAGCCAGGCAGAAGTGGGAGTGGGCCGGACACGTCTCACGAATGCACCCGGAGAGATGGGTAAAGCTCGTCACTCACTGAACGCCCGAGGCAGGACGTCGCCGTCGAGGTATAATAGATTACGGCAAGGTGGTGTGACGATCTGATAACGTTTGAGGGCCAACATGGCTTGCCTTTTTCCTTCCGGAAAAAGGCAAGGTCTTTACCAAGCAGTGGGATACAATATAGTCCAAAAAATAAAAAAGACGCAAAGAAAGCATTTTGCTAAAGATCTCCACACCAGGCCGAGCCTGTCTCGTGGAGTCCATGGGTAGCATTATCATATAGTGGAAATGCACATTAAATTAATAATTAGGCCGAGCCTGTTTCGTGGATTCCATGGGTGGCATTATCTTATAGTGGAAATGCGCATTGCATTAATACTGATGGATTGTTACAGTCGAGAGGCACATGAAAAAGCGTTCTAAGATCAGCCAAGGTCCATGTGTAAACAAAATTTATTGCACTGTGTGACCTAAACGCGCACTTAAGTCACGCTTTTCTGTGATTTAAGTAGTCCATTTTTACACAGAAAGACGTGACTTAAGTGCGCGTTTAGGTCACGCTTATTATAGAATAGTAAGTAGTATCTAGTAATGCATGGCGTTAAGCCGGTTTAGCACACTCGCTACGCTTGGGCCTTAATTTCACGCCGTGAAACAATGCACTTCTTAAGTCACAGGTATAGAAATATACTATTTCGACACTTTGGAAGATTAGCGGAAATTCTTTGGATATGACATGGGTGTAAAGCATGCCTGTTAAAAACAGAGGATCATGTCCTTATTAAAGTTAGACTCCAGCTGAAAGAAAAGGAGGTGAATTATTAGACTCCTACTGAGATTAAACAGTGGTGTTGAACTAAATCGGAAAGTCGCGTGTAGCCTGAATGTTTCTATGTGGTTGGATACCTATAATACAAGATTTCTCTAGAATTCATTCCCCCTTATTACAAAATAAGGTTTTTCTGTAGATAAGTGGGGAATTTCCCGTATTTTAAGAACGCTGCATTCTAAGCTCAGTCTCAATCTGTCAAAAATATAATCAATTTCTCTTGATTTGACAAGTTTTTGACATCGATTGTCGGTGAGATGAGATTGCGACTTGAATTTAAACGTTTTTTAAGTGCATGAATTTGCTTTCAGGTTTAAACTACCGATCCATTTATTGAATTCATAACTTAAGTATTATAGAAATGCAGTTTTTTATACAAAAATTACAGTTGAGTTCGGTGCTAAGTTGTGATTTTAGTATTAAAAACTTGCCTAAACCGAAATCAATTTCGAAATACAAATATTATGTACTGGCTCAAAGGCTTAGGACAGAACTAAAGTTAGATTTCGTTTTGGAATAAGATGGATTATGTCTATTACAGAGTACCTAAATCCAAAGTTATACAATGTTCATACCTACTATGAAACTTATCCAATATCCGAAGTACCTGTACAAATAAGTAATCTTTTATCTCGTTCCCGTCTGGATATTACTTAAAATATATTTTAGAGCTAACGGCTTCAATGTCAATCAAAATGTCCTTAGAGATTGCTAAGTTACGTTCTAATTTAAGAGCATTATAATGAAAGTTTGGAAATAAAATGAATTATTCGCGCTCGAGTTTCAAGAATAAGAAATGGTGGCGAATGCCGTCTGAAGTGGGTTGAAACTTTTCTTAAGTGTGGTTTCATAGTCAAGGTTATCTATTATTTTTAAATTTGACATTTCATTTGAGAAGAAGGGAGGGGTGCGTGGGTAAGCGATAACGGCCGCACGAGTCGATCGATCAGGTTAAGCTACGCTTGCCGCGATCGGTCCGTGTATGGCATCTTTACCCCGAGACACCCGTGCTTCGAAAAGCACGTTAAGCAGTTGGTCCCAGCTGTCATTCGTGGATCTTTCACAGTCGTTACAGGTAGTCAAAAGCTCGAAAATCTGACAACCAGTCTTACCAAGGGGTATCGTAGTACCCTGTAATTGGGTTGTGGAGGTCAGTTAGGCAGTCGCTCCATATAAAATACTAGTATTCAGCTGCATCCGGTTAGACTGGAAGCCGACCTCAACATAGTTGACAAGGCTCGGCAGATGATGATGATGACGCAGGTGATAAGTAGATATTATGTCTTTTGTTTTAGGAGGACATCTGCTCTCTTTCTTGAGCAACTTAGAAACCGGACTACTACCACATGGTCAACTAGACCCACCACTCTGGTCACAAAGAGGGACAGGAAAGGTACGGGACTATATTTATTATTGTGTATTATTTTATACTTATAACGGCACTTGTTTTGTATTGTGTATTAAATTCTTTTCAACTTTCAATTTTATTTTAATCTTAAAAGCGTTTACGCCGTACGGCATTTCATACAAACTTTCAAGCCATTGTTTTTCGAAATAAATGAACTGATTTTAATGAAAGTTCATACGCATAAGCAGGATACATTTTGGTTCAGGTGTTTGGTCGTGGCAAATCGAGACGGCGACCGCTACCAAGTCTATGCGAGAGTGGTGAAACTGAGGAGCCTGAGTGGGAAGAAACCGCCGGAGACTACGTGTTCCGGATTGTGAACAACGCTATAGCTGATAGAGAAGGTACTTCAGTTTTTTCATTTTAGACTGTGCTTATTCAGTCTTCATTAACTGAAAAACTATAAGGTCGATAAAAGAGGACGGTGGTACGGGTTTTTAATTAACCGTTTTTCGGTGCATAGTACTGCAATATTCACAGATTTACATTGAAGTATGCAGGTCTTTTGAAGGTTGTATTACTTATTATTTTCAGCGATGCGGCATTCACTACTAGAACGTGCAGTGCAATCGCCTCCACGTACGCCGCGTCGCCCACTAGCCTCTACATCCACTACATCATCAGACTCCTCGACAATGTCAGTTGACTGTCCGCCATCAGCTGGATTCAATGGACTCCCACCACTGCCAATGACACCGATCCCGCATCAACCCATAGAACAGGTTTAATAAAAAGAAGTTATGATCGCGTACGTAAAAAAATAGGATCAATGATACGATTATTAATGTGAATTGGCGCCCGACGTGAAACCGGAAATTTAATAACTGGTCCCATGTTGGGCGCCAACTGTGATTTAATTGCCTAAATAAATGTCTAAATTCAGGATCATTGAGTAAAGGTTCAGTAATTTAATAAATTGATCGTTAAAAATATTTAATGTACTAATAATCGTCATTTCATTTCGGTAACAATACAAATTGGCGCCCAACACGGATCTCAAAATCTAGGTCCCAGATGGGCACCATTTCTTGTGAGTACCTAAGTTCAATGGTGAGTTTTGTTAATTTAAAAATATGATCATAATCTCAATACTTTGATTAAAGTAAATTATTACATCATTTTTATAAAAAATTGTGGCGTTCAGCACGGGAGTCAACTAAATCTACCGTTCGTTATGTTTCAGTCTGCGTCAATCGAGTTAGTGTGCAGTACAATGCGTCGTCAGATAATATCGCGGGCGTTTTACGGCTGGCTGGCTTACTGTCGCCACTTGTCTACTGTGCGGACACATCTCAGCGGTCTTGTACATCCTAACATCATTCCTAGGGGTACGATAAGATTACTATTCTTATTAATACTATCTCAAGACCCAAAAAGTGAAAAAATCAATTTTTGCGGTAGCTATATTGCATGCCCTATATTGCATCTTAAAAAAAAACTTTATTTACGGTTTTACTCAAATAAAATGGATAATTTTTCAATGCGTATTTAAAATTTTGCAGAGAATGCAGATGGCGGTCTTACGGATGAACGATGGCTTGCAATGACAGACGAAAATGGTGCGATTCACGATAAAGACGAAGTTTACCGCCTTGTGTACTATGGAGGAGTACAACATGATATTAGGCGACATGTGTGGCCTTACCTGCTCGGATACTATGAGTAAGTAGCTTGGTTAATAGAAGAAGAAAACACCATGTATCAGAGTCTCCGTGGAGTTTCGTGCCCCTTCTTCTCCATAGGTACCTACTACGCTTTAGAATGGGCAACTAGCTTCATCTTTCTGACTGACCGACCCCTTGACAATTCAAAAGTGCCTGTAATTGGTTTATTTGAAAGAAATGCTTTGAGTTTGAGTTTGGGCTTGTACACAAAACTGCGATGCGACGTCGCATCGCAAAAACCTACGAGCTTTCGCAGCAATACGTATTGCAATTTTCTGTGTTGCGAATTCGCATCGCGTCGCATCGCAGTTTTGTGTACAAGCCCTTAAAGTGTTTGGCCATTCGATTGCACCAAAATTATAATTCCATAAAAAAAATTATACACAAGTCTTAACTTTTAACAATTACTTTTCTAGTATGTTATTCGAGCAAACGACAGTCAAAACAATCCAGAAGATTTATCCACTCAAGGTCCTTATATCCTTCTCGCCTTCTTATAACTATTAAAAGTTAACATAAAACTTCTTTACACAGATTCGGTTCTACAGCAGAGGAGCGAGTGGAACAGGACACGGCATGTCGACGTCAGTACGAGACGACCATGTCGGAGTGGCTGTGTGTGGAAGCCATCGTGCGACAACGAGACCGGGAGGCCACGGCCGCGTCCATCGCGAGGCTGAGCGAGGCGTCCGGGAAACTGAAGCCGATAGACAATAATGATACTAGTGAGGTACGTAAAATGTAACTTATTTATGGTAAGTATGATTTCACCGAATTTTATTTATTTACATACGTAGTAAAATACAGCGAGAAACAACATATCATTATTGAGTACAAAAGTACTGCTAATTTCTTGAGCTTTGTTCTGTCTTTCGTTTTTTTTTTTCTTGTATAATATTATTCCAAATATTCTACTCTGGTTCATGAAGCAAATTTTTAGATGTAACAAGTTTTGGTCCTCTCATTTTGGAGAATTCTTTGTTCAGTAGTGAACTACAAAATACCAATGTACGGTCAACAGCAAGTCAGTGGAAACATTGAAACTACATAGACCGGTTTTAGTGCTACGACATAAAGTCGCTGTTCTTCCTCTTTTTCGTCGTATCGACCAGAGTTCAGTCACTTTGGCAGCGTTAGCGTTGCCCGTAATGAAGACATCAAATTGTTCAGTTAGGCGGGCGGTTGACTGTACCATTAAAATAATATTTTATACTCTGTAGTTCCTTTAATTCTCTCAGGTTTTTGAAGACGACTGCAGCGTAATCTCGGACAACCCACCAATCGTATCACCAGAACCGAGTGATACCGAACAGAAGCGACCGGACAAGCCAGTCTTATCACGAGCTCCCAGCATAGACGACGTCGACAACATCGAACTGGACTCTGAAAGAGAAAAAGAATCGAAACAGAACGGAGAGACTGAGAACAGTGATAGTAGGGATGTAGATGTAGACAGTTTGAAAGACTTAGATGATGAGGATGTGCATTTGAAGAGCGTTGTCGAAAACCCTGACATGCGTCGAGAAAGCATAGCCGAAATTAAGAGGCTAGCTGAGGAGATAGTTCAGAAAGGTGATGGTCGAGGGTTACTGTGCAGCGTTGATAGTGCCCAATTGAACGGAAGTGACTTCAGGTCATCGATAGATGAGAATCAGCCGAGTCCTGTTCAACAGCACACGAGTGTTATTATAACGAATCCATCTGTTGATCTGGCGGCTGGCAGCTCTCCTGTTTCTGGAGGGACTACTGGTGAGTTTAGTTTTTTGGTGAAAAAATTGTTATAAGATATTCTAAATTATGATAAAAGGTAAGTGACAACATTAAAATTGACATAGGCTATCCATTTTCAGAAACCGTACTATTATCGGCAACATCAATAAGATAAACTTTGGCGTCGTATATCTACCTATAAATTAGTAATCTGATTTCTATTCTAGTAGTAGGTAGTCTTTTTATGTGCACGTATTTCTGTGGCAGTTAAACAATTCTTATTCCTTTCTTTAAATGTAGGAAAAAGTTTTGTAAATAGATAAATGGTAATCTAGATATTTGTCTTAGCAACAGTAAGTCCTGCCCGGAGCCCCCTCGGCGTGGTGCGTGAAGAGTCGCAGTCAGCTGGCGCCAGCTTCGATACGTTGGAGCCGGCTGATAGGAATGCACCGGATAATCGATCGAATTGTGTGTCACCTGCTAGCTCTAATGGTGGAGTTTACTCGGTGAGTTATACTACTACTACATTTTAAGTAATATTTAAATCTAACTACTACTAGTATTTTTCATAATAGCTATAACGGATATAAAATTTCCTTAATGAAGCTGGGAATCACTTTTTCTCCCCGTCTTTGTAATTTTTTTTTAAACTGGACCATACCTGGGAACATTCTGCTTACGGAGATATTGAAGGTCAAAATTCCAACTTTTACTGAAGTTTTTTTACGAAGACAAGTTTTTGTACAACTTAATATAGCCCCACGACCCCTGTACCGTTGCATGCACCCATATGCACCATGTTTTGCGTGTGTTACATTGCGCACTACCGCAATCAGCAAATTTTCACACCAAAAATAAAAGTCACTTCCCAGCAATTATTTTTGTGCAATGTTACTTCGTTTGGTGTACAGCCGGTCGATTCTGTTAGAATCTCACCGTGAGAAGTCAGGTGAAGTGAGCTGTCATTCCATCTCATGCTATAGGGATTGGCGCTAATGACAGCTCACTTCACCCGAGTTATCATGGTGAGATTTTTACAGAATAGCACTACAGAATGCGTAGTTGACGTTTATGTGATGGGTCTTTTTACACCCTGTGTCTGATTTAACTGCAAGTTTGTGTAACATATTATGAGGAGTTGGTCTATGTTAGTGTTAGATCCTTCAGTCATTATTTGAGCCTTCGTTGCGCTCATTAATGTTGTGCACGAACTCAAAATGAAAATCATGTCCATTTGATGTTCTTCGCATACTTATTTATATCCTTTTATTTATATCCTTGATGCTGCTTTTCAAAGTACCTACAATAAAGACAGTTTATCTATCTGTTTACTAATTTGAACTCTCCGATATTTCAGAATGAATTAGTGGAATCATTCGCTCTGAATCTGCATCGCATAGAGAAGGATGTTCAGAGATGCGATAGGAACTATCCTTTCTTCACGGACGAGAATTTGGACAAATTGAGGAATATTATGTGCACGTAAGTACTCGTATCGGTATTTCTTATGCCACATCTTTGTGTTCTTTTGATAAGGAGAAAAACTAACCTGATTCCGTGACCGCGAACTTCTTCAAAGTTGTGATGTTGGTCCAAAATAATAGTACATTTAAAACCTAAATTTTAGGGTCAATTAAAAGTCAATCACAAGTACCCTCTTGGAATGAATAATAATGACCCTGGATTTAAAGTTAACTTTTTTCTGACTTAAAACAAAGTTACCATTTCATGTTTATTATTCCAGTTACGTATGGGAGCACCTAGAAACTGGTTACATGCAAGGCATGTGTGACCTGGCGGCCCCGCTACTGGTCATGATGCGAGAGGAGGCGTCCGCGCATGCGCTGTTCAACAGTCTCATGCGACGCGCCACAGATAATTTCCCTTCAGGACAGGCCATGGATGCACACTTTGCTGACATGAGGTAAGCTAAAAACCAGAATGATCTGGCCCTGAGATATTATTAAAATAAAGAGCCGTACCGATTTCAAGAATAAGTGGTTAGGTACACCGATGTTTTGATTGAACAACCGTTTCCCTAAAATGCAGTCATTCTTCCCAAGATTTTGGTTGAATTATATTAAATAGCGCGATCTTAACCTAACATAACCCTTTCTGTCAAAACTTTGTTCGGAGGTTCTGGAGGGAGGCCTTTGCGCATGAGTGGGTTAGCGTAGGCTAGTAAAAAAAAAACTAAAATGACGCTATTTTCCGTGTTGGTAAATAGCCTGACATACTTAAAAGATCCGACCGTTGCCTTACAAACTAACCACAATATCATCACCAAACAGTGTGTCAGGTTAAACGAGGAACATACTTTAAGGGAGTGTAGTAGATACTCATGAAAATGAACAACTTTTAATAAGGGGCGGACTCACAAATATGAAAAAAAAAACAGCTGTTCCCTACATTTTGTCCAGTTATGCGAACATAAATGTATAGAGTGGCTGGTTTTATTTTCTCGATGTCAGTGTTGGTTTCTTAGTAAAACTTATTCATTTTCATGGGTACTACACTCCCTTAAAGTATCATGTCCCTCGTTTAACCTGACACACTGTATATTATACCACTCAATTTAACCATAAATATTATTGTTACAGGTCCTTGATCCAGATCCTGGACTGCGAACTATATGAGCTGATGCATGCTCACGGCGACTACACACACTTCTACTTCTGCTACCGGTGGTTCCTGCTTGATTTCAAGAGAGAACTGCTTTACCAGGATGTAAGTATATCTTGAATAATATAGTTAGCTTTGGATTGCCATCTTGGTGAAAGGATTAGCCCCCAGGGTGCGCCGGACATATAGTGGCTCTGCAGATACGTCGCTCGGGGAAGCTCCTTTCATGCACCCTGGAAAACCTATTCAGGTGGACATTCATAGACGACTGCGCCTTGGAGTGTGAATGTGGTACTGTTCCACAAACGATGGGACACTTAATATCGTGTGACAGGACATGATATTAAGTGTAGCTGCACGTTACAGGAACTGATGGACGCTGGTGATGGCGCCAAACATGTAGCCAAATTCTGGGCCAAGTCCATTTATATTGCTATCGACACGCTAAGAAGTAGAATATAGTGAGCTTTCCAGATTCAGGTTCATTACTATTACTATCGTGTGTGATGAGTTAATAGAGTATTAGTCAGGTGAGAACACAACTGTATTGGGTGAAACAGCACTCTTTAAAGCCATGATGTTGATGTTTTAGCTAGAGAGTGGTGGTTCACCTCACCAAGAGTTGATTTTTTCTTTGGCTTGCGTGAGCCAGTTAGAAAGCCCTCAAGGCTGACTGGGCAGTGAGCAAAAAGCAACCTGCCTGAACCTAAAACTACATGTCCAAAAAAAGTTGAAATCTTGAACATGCTCATAAACATGTTCTGGATTCAGATGCTCTTTTTTTTTGTTGGTTTTTTAATTCAAGTGACAATCATCAACTTAATGAATGAATGAATGAATTGCACCGATCCCAGCGTGGTTAAACCAGACTCGATTAATCGAATGAACCCCAAGATTCGCACTAGCTCCTGTAGCCTCATGTTCATGGTGCTACAGCGACCATTGCATATCAAGGAATAGACCGGGGGGCGTGGTAATGGTAGGGAAGACGTGCCCGTAGGATAGGTAAGGATTTATGAGCCTACCGGATATGCATCCTAGAGCAAGCCTTGGACTAGCACGGAATATTAAAAGATTTCCTGCTAAAGGTGGAATCTTTTGATATTCAGGTAGTTCACATGTGAGATTTTTATGGAAACACTCTTTGTAGGTATTCTCGGCCTGGGAGTTGATCTGGGCAGCTCGACATGTCGCATCAGAACACATGGTGCTGTTCATAGCGCTGGCACTACTCGAGACCTACCGTGACGTCATCCTAGCCAACACCATGGACTTTACGGATATCATCAAGTTTTTCAACGGTCAGTTTGGATACTCTATCTTTTGAAATAATTTTACCATACTTACTTTTTTTTATTTTCTTAGATTTTTAGATGCATTGAACACATTGAACAGAAATAAAGAATGCACAAACAATAATTGATTCAAAAAACTACACGTTGCATGCAAGAAACCGCTCTCTCAAGTTGCAACTAACTTTATGATGTTTTTTTTATGTCAAAACATTAGGTATTTAAGGAGTTAAAAGTTAGTTTAAGGAGTTCTCTTCTCCACAGGTGCCTCATATTTAAACTAAAAAAGTTTTTTTTTTGGGTTCACAGAAATGGCAGAGCGACACGACGCATTAGCAGTTTTATCCCTCGCGAGGGATCTAGTTCTACAAGTCCAGACTCTAATAGAGAACAAATAAGTATCACTTTAGAACAATACATCTATGTAGACTATGAAAATCTCTATGACTATTCACTGGTAGAAGGTGCAAAAAACAAAAGATTTTTTTAAAGTTTTAAAATATAATGTCTTCTGGAAGTTGTTGAGGGGCCCGTGGCTAAATAATAACAGCCGCACAGGTCGATCGATCAGGTTAAGCTACGCTTGCCGCGGTTGGTCTGTGGATGGGTGACCATCTTTACATATCGAGACCCCTCCGTGCCTCGGAAAGCACGTTAAGCCGTTGGTCCCGGCTGTCATTCGTGGATCTTTGACAGTCGTTACGGGTAGTCAGAAGCCCGAAAGTCTGACAACCAGTCTTACCAAGGGGTATCGTATTACCCAGTAACTGGGTTGTGGAGGTCAGATAGGCAGTCTCTTCATGTAAAATACTGGTATTCAGCTGCATCCGGTTAGACTGGAAGCCGACCCCAACATAGTTGGGAAAAGGCTAGGCAGATCATGATGTCTTCTGGAAGTTGTTGCCACAAAAAAGCCTTGAATGACAGGAATTCCACAAATTTGTTCTACCAGTTTGACAGTCGACAGCACATTGGGCGTCTATCAGAAATGTAGGCATAAGTAGTGTAATAGAAAAAAAATATTTTTAAATTTATAAAGTAGACAAAATATTTAATATTGGCTATATACCTACTAGGATAAATAGTATCGTTGTTGTCGAAATAGACCCCAAAGAATTTAAATAAAGTTGAAATATAAATTATTTTATCCTGTGTGAATCAGTTTTAATTTTTTTTTTAATCTTTCTCATGTTTTTAGATCGGTCCAGAATATTAAATATCAAAATTATAATCAATGAGGCTTTACAATAAAAAAAAAAAAAACATTTTAAATCTTTTAGTCTGTGTTAATACATAGATAATAAAATTATAATTCTTGCCTACAAAAGTACCTACACAAAGAGAGGCCAAAATATTAGGTCCTTACATATGAAATTAGCGTTTTGTACGGGAGGAATTTAAAGTAATTTTTTTTTTGTAAAATATATTTAATTAATCAATGTATGCACCGTTGTTATCTATGCACTTTTGCCATCTCATAGGTAGTTCATTGATCCCTTTACTAAAAAAACCATGGGGGCGAGAATCAATGAACTCTTTGAAGGCGGTTTGGACTGCCGCATCAGAGTTGAATTTTTTTCCTTGTAAGAAGTTGTCCAAATTCCGGAAAAAATGGTAATCTGTTGGAGCAAGGTCCGGGGAGTACGGTGGATGTCGCAGACATTCCAATTGTAGCTCATCTAACTTAGTGGTTGTTTGTTGTGCAGTGTGTGGTCTTGCGTTGTCGTGAAGCAGCAGTGGCCTAGAGCGATTGACCAATCTCGGTTGTTTAGCAGCTAGTTCTTCCTTCATGGTTTGCAGTTGCTGACAATAGATATTTGCCGTAATCGTTTGGCCAAATTTTAGAAAGCTGTAGTGAACGACACCGGCGCTAGTCCACCAAACACTCACAAGTAACTTTTTCTGAGTCAATTTTCGTTTAGGGCAGGATTTGACTGGTTCTCCAGGGTTCAGCCATTGTGACGAGCGCTTCCGATTATCGTACAGTATCCACTTTTCATCACAAGTAATGATTCGATTTAAAATCCCTTCATTATTGTGTCGGTTGAGCGAAGTAACACAGCAGTCGAAGCGTGTTTGCAAGTTCCCATCGTCGTAAGGTACCCATCGTTCAAGTTTTTTTACTTTCCCGATTTGCTTCAAGTGCATTAATACAGTTTTGTCAGTTACCCTGAAGCCTGCAGCTATCTCTGAAGTGCTTTGTGATGGTTCCGCTTCCACAATAGCCTTTAATTCTTCATTTTCCACTTTGGTCTCCGGCCGTCCACGGGGTTGGTTCTGAAGGTCGAAATTTCCAGAACGAAAAAGTTGAAACCAAAAAGGTACCGTGCTTACTTTTGCGACAACAGCGCCGTACACATCATTAATCCTTCGAGCTGTTTCTGCAGCACTGGTGCCACGGTAGAACTCGTACTCGTAAATATAGCGATATTTAATGTTTTCCATTGTGCGGTAATAAGCGACGCCAATGAAAAAAATAATGAGGAAAAAACAAATGAATGACTGTTTTCAAAACTCAAATGTACCAGCTAAATGAATTTATAAATTTGAATTTGGGATTCTTAACCAAAGAGGAGATATTTCAGATCAAAGTGGTCAGTACGACAAAACGCTAATGTCATATGTAAGGACCTAATATTTAGACCTCGGTTTCGGCTTAAAGATATTTATTATTATAAGTACCTAACACAAATAGTTCACTTAAAATATGAGATTATAAATAGATCCTACCTACATATTTTAATGTGCTCAAAAATTATGTAAATACACTTCGCGGAAAAATCTCTTGAAACGCGACAAATGTTGTACGAAAATCTTAAGATGACATGACCAAAAATAAATTTACGTAGAAAACTTGATATACTTAACATAAAATGTATTTGCTCCAAGCAAAGTACTGGGGCTAATACCATACCATATCACTTCACATAACAAAAATAATCTTACTGTGGGACACGAATCAAAATATTTAGAAAGGGCAACTCTCTACTATTTGCCTCTCGCTGGCTCATAATATCGGGCAACTTTCTAACTTTTCGCCTCTTGCTCGCTCAGAATATCGGGCAACTCTCTAACTTGTTGCCTCTCGCTCGCTCATAACACCGGGCAACTCTAACTTGTTGCCTCTCGCTGGATCAAAATATCGGACAACTCTCTCACTTTAACAAGTGAGAGAGTTGTCCAATATTTTAAAGTTAGAGAGTTGCCCGATATGAGCGAGCGAGAGGGCTTTTGCATCTCGGTCACTCATATTATTATCGCAAGCGACAGGTAGGGGATCAGACCGGAATAAATCGTAAATAGCGGGGACGCCATATCTACAAAACAAATTTAATGAGTTATATAAAGACATATTTAAAATAAAATCAGAGTAACCTATATATCGTAATATTATTTGTATATAAAATTATATCAAAAATAATCATGTATTGAAAATATTATCTCTATTAAAATCTATTTTACTTATTTTTAAATTCACCTACCCTTCCTCTTGTGCCTTGTCCATATAAACCTAAAAGTTGTTTTCTAATATATAATTAAACTAATATTAACCCATTTATAAAATTATATCTAAACATACATATTATTCACAATATTTATGGCAAATAAACTACAAGTAATTTCCTGTTGTATGAAATCTAAGAATTCAGTCTATTCTCTTGAATGTCTGACAAGGCAATGTCTTCGTGGTAGGTGCGGTCATAAATCGTGACAGCTAGACAACACAAGCTTTTTCCTACTCTCACGTTCTATGACCGCGAGTCTTGCTAGGGATTTATTTATAACCGATGATTAAAGTTAAGTGAGGTTTAAACGTCAAGAATGTATGGTTAAACGGTCGCTAATCATTACTTAACTTTGAGGTTAAGTTAAACAGTCGCTAATCATTACTTAACATTAAGCAACGTTTATGAATAAAGGGGTAATTCTCTGTACTTTGACACGTAAGAAACAGGAGGACATAGCTCCAGAAATATAACTGATGGAACGAATGACATTGGTTTTAGTTCAAAAATCTAAAGATAGAAATATGGTAGTACCGTACTTGTGATGGTCAGAAGCAAGGACATACCTAAATTAACCTGTTTCAAGTCTAAATAGGTATACAACGAAAAAACATTAGTCAACTTGAAATAAAAATCTGCTATGTAAAACAAACGAAATGCCTATTATCACAATATTTCACAAATTTTTGGATTTTAGTTAACTTTGACTTTCAATTTTATAGGATGAGACGTCGACATGAAACTTTAGATTATAGTAACTGTTGAGTTTAAATCCCAAATTCCAGAGGACTTGACAAAAGTTATTAAATAATAAAGTTTACATTCACTAGTCGGTACCTAAATGCTAATTACAGGTTATCCAACTGACACGACGCTTAAACAAATTCGGTATTACTTCGATATCAGTTAAGCCTACGTTAATGACTGGATAATCAAGATTGGGTCGAAAGCTGTTTACTTTACGTAATATGTAGGTATTATTGGTTTTTTTGTGCAACCGATTGGACGTTGCCCGTAGTCATTTTGCAGTGATGGGAAGTCCCTTATCTTTCTGCCGTCTTGTCTGACCAAAATAACTTGTTTAGATACCTACTGATGAATATCTTATCAATAGATTATGCCGAATATGCGGACATTTCTTTGTTGTTTATTAATGCTATTGTTTTGGTCCCAACATTAATGAATTCGATTTTAAGGACAATAGGTGCACAAGCACTAGTCGTTTTATAAAAATTAAGATTAATTTGTTTCAAACTTGGTTTACATTCAAGTTATGCATGGATCAGCTTACCAATTTTTTTGTTAATGATAAACAAGAAAGATACGGCTAGATGGGACGTGACTACCGAGATGACGACTAAAAGAGAAGTATGGAAGAAAAAGACACGTTGCGCCGACCACAAATAAATTGGGATATGGGTAGGAGAATGATTATGATGACAAATAAAAAAGGTGGGATCCCATAGAGGACTTAGATATTTGGAGTTAGTGGCGAGCTCGTATGATTTGGAAATCTCCAAAAAATTTAGTTTTTGTCGATGCGAAACCAGATACTTATCACAATGTGAAAAAACTAAAATATTTGAACCAATGCCTAGTTACTTATTTTTATAGACATAGTGTTTCATGAATGAATAGCTACAATTTACAATTACTGGACTTGACTTCAAAAGTAGATCACGCATATTTTAACATGGAATTGGCGTCAAAAAATTCGGCAAAAAAGATTAAAATGAAATGAATTTAGTGATAAACGGGAAGAAAAATTGTGAAGAAAAATATGTTATTTATTATAAGACATTAATAGAGCACTTTAAATAGTCAAGGACTAAAATTATGTAGGTATAGATTATAATAATTATTTGTTATTTTATTTTAATATTATAAGCTGATATTTATTGTGTCCGCGCTTTTTGTATTTCGTCCGTATTACAAGTACAAGCTCACAAATTAATAATCCTTATTAATTTACACTAATGCAAACGTTAGGTTTTATCGTAAAATTATATATATAATTATATATAATTATAGTTAGCGCTTCCAAAGTTGGTTTATTGTTAAGTAATATTTAATAGATGACTCCACGAAATGATAAAAAAGCACGTTTTCTATTACCGTCGAGTGATCCATTAAATAATTTGTTAAGAATTCTAATAATATTTTTTAAATTATAAACCCTAAGCGAGAAAAGCGTATTTATTTAATGTTTCTATTGGGTGTAGCTACTATATTCTGATATTGTCTTTATAAATAAATTTCTATGTATACTGTGTAATTTTACCGTTTAGGCTTCTTAGATGTTTTGTGCTGTTATTAATATCGATGTCTATCAAATCAAATTATTGTGATTATCATACGCTTAATATCAGCTTCTTGGTTCACACCAGGGACAAAAATAATAGGTACAGAACTTTTTTTACGAAAAAAAAAATCATAATTGTAGGTAAACAAGTTTTTTTTTCAATAATGTGGCATACAGCCTTGGGGCTTTTTTTTCCGTAACTGTCAAAAGTTTTGCCTTGGTGTGAACGTTAAGTCCGTTGACAGTTAGTTATTTTACCTCTGACAACAGCAACCTTATAAGAATGAGAATAAAGATCACTGTTATTTGGACAGTGATACAAAATCAGAGGTAAAATAACTGAAAGGACTGTACAAACTTAGAGGTACTATGACAGGCCTAAGTCCAAACTAAGCCAAGCTTTACATTCAGATCTGTGTTATGAACACAGCTAGTGTCAAATGTAGTAAAATATTAAATTATGTCTACACCTTTCAACTGGGGAACTTTTATAGGAGGATTTTTAAAATTGCACCTAGCACAAAAACAAAAAAGACTTATAATTATCGAGTATAAAAATAATTGAGTTTTTGGCATTCAATTGTAAAATAAATTCAATTGAAAACCTATTGCATGAGTATTGTAAACAACAAAAAAGATACAAAAAAAAAAAAAAAAAAAATGCTCCTGACGTTCTAAAATTAAGTAAGAAATAAGTAAATGTTTGTACGTATCTATGTAATTACTATTTAAAATACTTTGTAACTGAGTCGTTTTATTTACCAACATATTAAATGTACAGTCGTTGTAGCATTTAGTGGAAATCCGTAAGAAAGTATAACTTTAAATGTATCTAATCGTTTTCATCTCCATTCTAAAACTAAGGAACAATAATTAATGTAAGCATGTCTAGCAACTCCTACTGAATGTTACCCGACATGAAAATTGAAAAATAATAACGTATTGCCAGTTATGTTTCATACTCAACTTAGTTTTTTGAAAAACGAACTCGTCTGACCATTTATAAACTAATAAAAAAAACTATTTATTATGTTGCCACTGTAAAAAAAATCCACAGGAAAAAGAAAACTAAATGTGTAATAAATTATCGTATTCTATCAATAAATAAAATGAATACCTAATCGTTAAAGCGTAGTTAAGAACGATTTATAGTGAACAATTATTTTTGTGAAAGTCATCTTTGTCATTAAAATGTGTTTTCATTTTATATTGTTGTTTTGTTTTCGTTTTTCGAAAATTGACAAATAAATATACAAACCTAGAGGCAACGGAAATCAAATGATTCTGCCTTTAAATGGTATAAGGAATTATGTTGAATTGTCTATGAAGAGTCATGCTGTACCTACTAGTTTATTTTAACTAGTACGTTTAGGTTTTAGTTTTGTTAGAAGAGGGGCTTGTGGCTCAATAATAACAGCCGCATGGGTCGATACGCTTGTCGCGGTTGGTCCGTGCATTGGTGACCATCTTTACAGAGGTACCAAGACCCCTCCGTGCCTCGGAAAGCACGTTAAGCCGTTGGTCCCGGCAAACATTTATGGATCTTTGACAGCCGTTACGGGTCGTCAGAAGCCCGAAAGTCTGACAACCAGTCTTACCAAGGGGTATCGTACTTATTAACCAGTAACTGGGTTGTGGAGGCAGTCGCTCCGTGTAAAATATTAGTACTCAGCTGCATCCGGTTAGACTGGAAGCCGACCCCAACACAGTTGGGAAAAGGCTAAGCAGATGATGAGTACGTTTATTTTTTGAATTATAGACATGCTCATGTAAAAAATTCCACGGTTCTCAATCCATTCGTTATTGTGGAATCAATTAGTGGTGTCTAATTTGTCACCAGATAATAATTCAAGATATTTCTCATGATTGTTCAGAATAAAGGGGACTACCTATCGTGTAACAAAATGTCTGTAAGTTGTTACCAAATTATCATAGGCATTGTTTTTACATTTTATATTTTGCCGCATGGGCCTGCTCTTGACATCGATTACACCTGATGAAAAGTGATGGAGGAGGTCTGTGATGGAAAGAGCATGCCCGGAAGATGCCTGTTCACTCTTGCTTTGAAGGCAGACGGGTTAATTGTGGAAGAACAGATGCTGGCAGAGTTCCACACTTTGGCTCTGTGCATAATAAATGTGGGGGAGAAGCGCTGAGTACGACTGGTCGGTATATCAACGAAATGTCGATGGTACCTTGCAATGAGTCTGGTAGTCCGGTAGTAAAGGGCGATGGTGGGATCAGAGGCCTTAGTGTGGGTATTTTCGACTCACACTAAGGCCACAAGGTCCTGCGCACACTCTCTGAAGTACAGTCTGTAGAAGACCAACAGGAAATTTTGGAAAAGAAAAACTGAGTTTACAGTCTGTTTTAAGCATTATAGCAGCAATTCTATAAAACAGCATACTATAATGATATGTCCATTTCAAGGCAATCATATAATAGAGCGCTCGTCTCTGGCCGTGACCATATAACAATTAACCACCAGCCACAATGACCATGATGGCCGCTAAACGCATAAGTGCGAATCGCTTACAGTCATTATGGCACCTAATATTACAATCATCAGTCTGATAGCGAAGTGCTAACGACTCTGTTATACTAGTCTGTCAAAAAAGTACCGGTAAAAGAAGTGCAATGACCGCTATTACCATGGTAAAACGCGACTTTATAAAATACCTAATAACATTGTCCCCTTGAACTTCCTAAGACCCGCCGTTGGTTCTTAAAAGGATCTACCCCAGTTCCGATTGTAAGAACAATTCCTTTACTACCAGAGGTCAATCTTTCAAACAAGAGGAACATTTTGCTGGGCCGTTCGAGAGAAACAAAAAAATCTTACATTACAGTCGAACAGAATCAGTGAATACAGAGTCAGACCGAATATCTGCATGATATGGGGCTTAAATAATCAGCCAATAATGTTCCCACTGCTGGGACACAGGCCTCCTCTCTTCGTCGAGAGGGAGTGGGCTAATAATCTACCACGCGGGCCCAGTGCGGGTTCGTAGATGTCACATGTCTTCGAATTTTTGGTTCTAGGGTAGGACATGCCGGTATCCCTACGGTGTTTTTAATAACCGTTTTGAGAGCATGGCAGTGGTGATGAAATTATTTACACAATGTAAAGCGCCTGCTTGAGTTCGATCCCACGAGCTGAAGTCGGGGCCATTACCAATGCTCTCCATACGGGGGGCGTATCATGCTGATATTCAGTCTGACTCTGTATTCACTGGAAAACAAACTTGCACAACATTGTTCTAGCAACATATTTTTGTGTTGCGGGGACGACAAGTCACTTACACAACAGGACTTACACAATATTTGTTTATGGGTTTATCTAAACGTAATCGGATAAAACTGTAGGCATATGAATGATTTTATCAAAAAAAATATCGATGACTTTGTATCAATGAATTGGCATCTTTCAATTGTTTTTCCCCGGAGCGGGTTATATAAAAACAAAGTTATCAATTGAATTGACATGAGTCACAAGATACGTTGACCGCGGTATTACATCGTTGCCAGTTCATTCTTTTATTACTTTGTTGTGTTGACGGTAATCGTAGTAAGTCGGGTATTTGCTCTCGGAAAGCACGATTTGGTGAACTGGAACTGGTGATGAAGACCACAGATGGCCACCGGAACTACTCAATAATCAGTATTTCTCGGGTTGCGATTCGATTACTTTAATATGGTTGCTAAGCAATTTATGCTCGACACAATGCGAATGGTGAAATGGAGTTGATGGTGGAATGCCAGGAGAACTCCTCAGAAATTAATGTCCCTGCATCGGGAAAAGCAATGTTTTGAAAAAGCAAGTTGACATTAGGCTATTGTAACTTAGATACATTATAAGCAGACCCACTTAAAAGCGAGAAATACAAAATATTTTATTAAAAAAAAAAACAATACAAAGTGAAAAATAACTTTAATTTCGGATCTCGTGGGCCCTAAACTTTTCCACTTCCACGGCGTCGTCACTCTTAACTTAAATAAATAAACTTAACTACTTAGTGCATCTCAGTGGAACGTCTTTCTCTTTACTAACTGAATGTACCAACCTTCACGACAAATCGGTGAACCGGTTGTCATGAAAATGTGTCAAGAATGTCACATAATAGTAGGACAGACGTTATTGTGTGATCGTTCACAGCTTTTTTAGCAAACCAGAGCTTTAGGACCCTAATGTTTAATTTTCTCCCGCTCCGCCTCAGAAATGTTAACCTAAATCTGGTGTCCGAACCCCCAGTCTGAAACTGTTTGTTTTTGGTCTCTCTTAGTTACCTAGAGGGGCTCGAGGCTAAATAACAACCAACAGGGTGTCTAAGGTTAAAATACGCTTTCCGAGGTTGGTCTGTGGATGGGTGCGACTATCCATTAGATACAAACCGAGACCCTTCCGTCGAGTCCGGTTGTCATTCGTAGATCTTTGACAGTCGTTACGGGCAGTCAGAAGCCCGAAAGTCTGACCACTGACCAGTAACTAACGGTACGATAAACAGTCGTTCGATGTAATATAATACTGGTATTCAGCTGCATGCGGTGTGACTCGAAGCCGATCCCAACATACTCGTAAATAGTTGGGAAAAGTCTAGGCAGGCAGGTTAGACGTTAGATAAGTTTTCGTGGATTGTTTAAAGTCTGCTGTGTGGACTAATGCCTTACTTGTAGGGCTTATTTTTTTGCCACTTGATGCCGTATCTCAATCATGACCTGCCGCAATTTGCCGCGGTCTTATCTATGTTTGCAGATCACTTCACGATAAAAAGGAACCCGTCCTATTTTTTTTTAAGGTAGGTAAAATTGATTGTTGATAATTAAGGTACCAAATATTTGTTGTGATGTTTACGTAGACTTTTTATCTATACGATGTTATCGTACACAACAGTTTAAATGTTGGCCCATTCCCGGTCTGTGTAATCATTGATATTTATTATCGGACATCACATAACACATAACCTAACGTGATGTTTTTTTTTTCTTGTAGGTAGGTAAAAATTTTAATTTTCACATAACTATAGGTACGTACGTGTATATGGGCGCCAAACCCCGTACGCAAAATACGCGCATTGACGTGGAGTTGCGGACAACAGCCCGTATTACCTATTACCTATGGGCGCCAAACCATTTTTATTTGATTTTAAGCTTGTTTTGATTATTTTGTAGGTACTTAAGGCGCTACCTCGAAAATCTAAAATCCTAGGAAACCTACTAAGCGAGCGAAAGTGATGCAATTACTTTTGAAACGCAAAAGAAGAGAGACGGCTATAACGTGCGTGCACTCGGAATAAAACGACGTAGGTAGGAGTATGTGCCAAAAAGAATATACTCCATTTTTAACAAAATAAATGAATTAAATTTAAAACTACTTTGAGTAACTTATATGATAATTCTCTATGTTTTAAAGTAAATAACATTGAATAACTCTTATATAAGCGTTACGCCCTGCTGTCGAAAAAAATAAAAAAATAGATATAACTTTGCATTTTTTTTGTATTTTGAAAAATTCATTGAATCGTGTATTTCTTTTACACAATTTACACGATACCACGATACGATATAGACCAAAGAGTCAAAATACATATACCAAAATGTTAAATCCCTATTCCATATACTTCATGTTACACGAAATAGAAAAACTATTTTTTTTTCAACTTATCCCCTTAATCTGACTTCCATGTTATTTATCAATACTTGTATTTCCGTTTAAGTCTATGTACATTTTTTTTTTTATGTGTTAAAAATATTGTAGTTTCCTGTTGAATTTATATTCAGTTTCTAATTAATTACTTCCTTTTGATTTATTTAAAATAATGTGATTTCCTGTTTAATTAATATATTCATATACTTTATTTCATTTTGATTTAAATTTTTCGATATGACTTTACGATTCAAACTTCATGGCGGCTCGGAACATGAGGCGAATGCGCAGCCGCCATAAAGTTTGAATCGGGCTGTATCGTATATCTCTTTCCTTGTGACAGTTTCCTTCTAGTTTTGTTTACACTTTGTTTTTTTTTAAACGTTGCGTAAAGTTAAGTAGGTAATGATTAGAGACTGTTTACCCATTTCTGACTTTTAAACGTCTGTCTTTACAACTTGTTTTAGGAATAAATGGTAAACGAAAACAGAAAACAACATAATATTATATACCTAGACACACGTTTTATACCTTCGTGTAAACGAGGGGTTAGTCCCGAATTTTGTTTAAGTTAATAATGAGGCCAGGTCTGTACCTCGCCGTACAGTGCGTCTCCAGGACATTGAGTGTCCCTGACAACTCGATGGCCGAAAAGTGTGCAGTCAGGTAGGTACCACATAACCGAAGTCGACGCCAGCTTGCAGAAGATCCTTCACTGTGTTCAGTTGCTTTTCTGGAGGCACGTCAACTGGAAATAATACAAGCTTTCGATACATACTATGCTGCGCTCGCAGTTTAATTTCCAAACATGTAAACTAATATTATATTATTTATAAATTACCTATAAAGGGAAAAGAATTTATATTTTGGGTTCTGTACCCAAAGGGTAAAAACGGGACCCTATTACTAAGACTCCACTGTCCGCCTGTCAGTCTGTCTGTCACCAGGCCGAACCGAACCGGGAACCTGGAACCGGGTCTGAAACGTGATAGCTAGACAGTTGAAATTTTCACAGAATGTGAATTTCTGTTGCCGCTGTAACAAAAAAAATACTAAAAACAGAATAAAATTAATATTTAAGGGGGGCGCGTTATTTTAAATGTAGTGTTAAATATTGTATGCTGATACGGAATATTTCGTGTGCGAGTCCAACTCGCACTTGGCCGGTTTTTTGTGCTTGTTTGTTACGCTTTCACAGTAAAACGCCTGAACGGATTTGGATGAAATTTGGAATAGAGGTAGACCATAATTTGAATTCGGACATTTTATCCCAGTATTCCCACGGGATCGAGACAAATTCCGGTGAAAAAGTAAAACCAATTACAGGCACTTATAAACTGTCAAGGGTTCGTTATCGAATTGGTACCTAAATGCGCCCGCCAACGCTGTTTAAATGTTGGTTAGATACTGTTTGATGTTAGAAGTTTTCGATTACGATAACCCATGGACAGTTTATAGGATAGCGTAGTGCTCAGTGGCACGTGAAACCTCAGGCGATCATCATGTGGTGGGCGTGGTGTTAGATCCACTGCTGGAAAAGGAAATTTCGTGAGTACCCAGACCCTATATTATTCTTGTACCATTTTGTAATAGAATAGAAAACTTTTATTTCAGACAGGTGTCCATAGTTAATATCGTGCTAGTAGGTTACAGACACAGATTAACATAATACATTTAAAATTCAGCGTGGATCTGCTTCCACCTCCACAAAATCGGGGAATCCCACCGATCTGCGAATGCACTGAGAATACTGTTGTTACACGCGTCATTAAGGATGCAGATCTAATCATAATAATGGCGGCAAAACCATTAGGTAATATTATTATCCGCAAACACCCCTGACGCATTACAGTGCCACGACAGCCGCAGCAGTACTCCCAGTCTCTCTCATTTAAGGATAGGTATCTAGATTTTTGACCTTTCTTCGGTCTAAAGCCATACCAGCCAAGATAGTTTTGGACTTGCCTTTTACATCTACCGCGGCTCACAGGCCTCCTCTCTGTGAGAGGTAGTGGTCCGTAATCCACCACGCGGGCCCAGTGCGGGTTGGTAAATGTCACATGTCTTCGGATTTTTGGTTCTAGTACATGCCGATTTCTTCACGATATTTTCCTTCACCATTTTTGAGAGCAGTGGTGATGAAATAAATTACACAAAGTAAAGCGCCTGCCACGACCTCTCGACAACTCGTAAGTCGGGGCCGTTACCACTGGGCCTGTGCACTCTCCTCTTGAAATCCTCCTGATAAGTGTCATTAATGCAGCAAGATTAAGATATATGGGTACGCTTATATGTCCAATTTCCGATGCAAGTGATACCGATGCTGACTTCATTAAAATGTAGTGACTGTGCACCTAGGATGTCCCAACCGCGACCTTCGTACACTGCTCCGTCACTGCCAACCCCAAAGCTATATCAGATTTAAGGTATGAGCAATTAATGGTCATATACTTAATTATTTCCATTTTGCGTCAGCCTTTCCTGGATCTCAACTAGAATGGATAGGTATGTGGTCCACGAAAGTCTTAGCCACTCCGCCAAAAAAATACAGGGTGAAACTTAATTAAATTGTGGCACTCGAATGATGTTGACAGTAAAAATTCCACAAATTTTGTTTATTGTAGTTAAAAAACAAGATGGTGACGCTAGTTCTATTTTGGGCCACGCGCTATAAGATACTAGTACAGCTATATGCTTTGGTTGGGTTATAAGTCCCAGTGCACTTAGAAAAAAATTGTTCTTACTTGTACCCAATATCCCACCAGTCCTTCTCATCCATGTGATAATCCTGGATCTGTCTCATAGAGTCACAGCACGCCTCCCTGTCATAGCACCTGGGTACTGTGGAGGTGTGGTAGATGACCACGAATGGCACCGGCGTTTCTAGAGGAGTCACATGCTTGGGGTGTCTGGCATGCCATTCTTCTCGTTTGACGAATGGGAAGTCATAATTTGGGTGTGCGTCGGTATTTGGACTGTATGGCTTTGCTGGGCTTGGGTAAAATGTTAGGAAGACTAAAATTAATAGTATGTATCGTAACATTTCAAACCAATAAGTTGTTCTAACATAAAACGTGAAATTACTTCTCGAGAGCAAAGATCTAACTAAAACAAATGTTTGATTTAGGTACAGTCAGCCTCAAAAATATGTAATCGACATCGACAAGAATTCATTTGATTGTCTACAATTTATGTTCCACAATACAGGAATATTACTACCTAAGCACGTCATCCGTAGTTTCGGCAGAAGTTACGGACGAATTCTTTTCCTTGTCACCTACGGACATAGATTAGTTTGGGGCCCGAGCTTAGAATGAATGACACTACGATTTGACGGCTGTCCCCTACTCCCGATGTGTTTTATGTCGTTTATGGTTCACTCCGAAGTTTCGAACTACTTATTTGCGGATATACCCACATCTTCGTTTTTTTTATTTGATGCGGATGAATTTTTCGACGCGATAAATTAGATATTAAGTATCTTGTTATTTACGTAGATACATAACTACTTATTGTTTTACCTAATTCTGAATAAACAGTAGGTAGCCTATCAAAATTATGGTTTTTAACATTTACCTGTTTTTATTTCCTTTTTATTTTGGCCATAAGTACCTATTCCCTTATCTTTGTTGAATAAAATTTTAGCTTCCACTTGTTGGTAAATTTATCAAATAAATGTGACCAGCGGTGTATGGTGCAGTTTCCATACTACTTGAAAACAGATTTTGGTATTTTTTTAATTTATTAATGTTTTTGTCGCTCCATGGTTTTACATGGTTCGTGTATTAACATTATGCGTTATCAGATGCAGCAATTACTATCAGTAGCAATGGGTTTTATTTTGACAGTTCAACAACATTCATCGCGTTATTTACGTACGTTGTTGAGCAGACACATTTTTGAACATAGGAAGCAATGGATTAACAATAGGTATGCTTCAAATAGTGTGTTCGCAAATAGTGTGCTGGTCTCCTTTCTTCGAGGGGGAGTGCATCTTCTTCATGCGGGCCCAGTACGGGTTGGTAGATGTCACATATCTTCAAGTTTTTGGTTCTAGGACCTTCACCGTTTTGAGAGCAGTGGTGATGAAATAAATAACACATAATAAAGCGCCTGTCTGACACTACAATTTAAAAAAATCTACAATTCTTATTTCGGGGCCGATAATATCTACTGGGCCACCTCGGCTCTGTATCTAAGTAGGTACATAGATTATCGGTAAACGTGCGCAATGCTGCACACCCCCACCCCATTTCAAGTTAAACAAATATCAACTTTATTTCAATGGCAATTAAGTTGATTTCAGAGTGACTACTATTGAAAAAGTTATAAAAATGTTTGAACTGAACTTTATTGTGTAGGAATTAAAGTTATTTTTCCATTATTCATGTTTGTTTACATTTTTGTAAATAAATCGCGAACGCAGATTACGTATTTTTTATATTGTGTATTATTTGTTATTAAAAACAACGCGTTATCTTACTACTTAAGTAAATTGAAATATTCCATTCATATCAAGGACCGTACCTACCAATCAGCGCAAACTTTAAAACGGTGTTTAACACATACAAAATATGTTATTACAGTAGATATGAAAAATCCGTAAAAAATCTCCCCGTAAAACACAGGTGAAGACGTGAGCGTGAGTGCTGTCACCTGTCATCATTCGCACTCGCACCTTAGTTTTCACGGGGAGATTTGTACAGAATAGCGCAGCTGTTCATTATTGGCGTCTAAGAGAAGGCAATAAATCAATAATATTATGATATAGTAATATTATTTATGATAAAGTAACCATTCATCCCTTTCTTAATGGACTTTCAGTATCTTATGGGTAGGTACGGATTTAATAGACTTATGTCAAACGATTGTGTAGGGTCACAGCACAGGCCATTTAAATAGTCACCTCTCTGCATACAACTGAAGTTTCTAGATACATTTTTAAGGTGCCAGTAAATGATTTAAAACCGGCCAAGTGCGTGTCGGATCACTCACAATTAAGGGTTCCGTGGCTGGGATGAATTTATCCCAAGAACAAACTTAATATTGTAGTTGAAAAACATGTTCTCCCATATATACGGTCAATTCTCCAACTGCAAATGTAAGTTTGTAATCGCGAAACTAGAACATCGCAGACTTTTTCCTTTACCTATACTGGGAGAGCTTGATTCTTGCCAAATTGCATGATTCTAGTTCAAAGGGAAGTACTTTGTAGGTTTTGATGTAATTACGAGTGAGCAAAATATGCAACATATATGGCCATAGTTTTTATTGCGTTGATTTAGAAGCCTGATTTTGTTTAGAACTCCGTAGGACAGTAGGCCTACGTTTTGACATTAATTTCAACTTGATACCTCCACGAGTTCCTGAGAAAAAGAATCTTGACAGACTGACAGACGGGTGGACGGACAACGAACTGATCGTATAAGGGTTCCGTGTTTTCCTTTTGAGGTACGGAACCCTATAAATTAAACAAAACATTATCTTAATGTATGTTTTTATTTACATTTATCACTTACCTACATATTTACAATCAGTTTTATTTTATTGAAAAATGTATGGTTATAAGGTTGGGCTTCTGAAGAGAGGTACCTATATTACAATGTCCCGTAACATGGTATCGTCAAAATGTCATCAATAAAATGAACAAATATCTACTGGGAATCTACTGAGTTAAATTATATTAATACGGACAATGTAACTATAATCACAGCCTTAGCAGATAGATTAAATTAACTTAACTTAGAGTTTAATAATTTATGAACGACTTCCAAAACAGAGGAAGTTTGTTGTTTTTTTGTAATGTCATAACATTTTCCTAAAAACATAGATCATGTTTTTACACCCATTACCTTATACGAGTATGTTAGGTATTACTTATTTTAATTAAAACTTGTGAGAAGATCACCATTAGCTTGCAATAAAAAGCAATGAAATGATCTTTAGAACGAGTTATAAATTTATAAAAAATCTAAAATCTTTAACAATGCTGGGTCACAGATAACATAACAAAGTCTTTGAAATAATTAAAATTCAATCATAAATTCTGTACAAAAACTTTGATATTTATTATGATTTTGCCAGTTTAAAATTGCCTACACAAATAACCGTAAGGAACCACCTTATAAATAATGTATTTTAAAAGGAACTTGGACTCTGCAAGAAGCGCGATCATTTCCATCGAGTTTTCGTTATGCACGAAATAACAGTTTTTACTAGGTCTTTAAAATTAGGAAACTAAACTAAAACACTAAACCTAACTTAAGGAACGCTTGCAACACAAATCTCTAAACGAATTTATTGTGTTTCTGACAATCGTTTGAAGATTTCAGAGACAGAATAATGTCTTAATGATTGAAGGTACTCGTACAACCGGGCTTAAATCTCTATGGTTTAGACTAGTAGCTATATATTGTTGGCTTATTTCGATGAAATCACGGCGAAAAATACCGTGGCTGATAGAGAAGTGACGTGCCAGATCATCGCAATTTAAAAAATGTCTATTGGTGGCTGTCACATTAATATTTGCATCATGAGGTAGGTCCATCCGTACACAACACTACACAAAGAAGTCCTGTTCTCCTTAAGCAGGTGTTCCAGTACCATTCCCTCTAATTAAATTTTTTACTGATTCCGGTAACTCCACCACATCTAGCAAATCTGAGTGCGAGTGTGGGAAGGGCGAGTAGTGATCCCAGGTCTTGATTTCGTTGAAAAGAGCGTCTCCAGGACATTCCGTGGCCCTTACTTGTCGATGACCAACTAGTTTGTAGTCTGGCTTGATGTAGCCAAGCTCTACGCCAGCTGCTATTAAAGCCATTGCTGTTTTACGTTGTGACGCTGGTGGTAATTCATCTGGAAAGAGGAATGTTTTTTATTTTTAGAATAGGGTTCAGAGAGATTTAGAAAAGAGCGTTGTCCAAAGGAGCTTCATTTCATGTAGGGCCTAATGCTAGATTATGTGCATCGTGTGTTTACTTCAGCTATAGCGTCACTTCTAGGGATTTACGGCTGAGGTTGATTAGTTCTCGTGTTCGTTAGGTCATGGTCTCGACAGTGCTTAAGTGTGTGTTATTGTATGGATCCGGTAAATTGCGATATCATATAGCAAATCATTGGTGTTACGTGTATATAGGCATTATGACAAGAGAACGGGGCCTCAGTTATCAGGTTGTTTTTCTGTCTAAGCATAGATTGTATAAATTTAACTCAAAACAAACTTCTCATGTGCGATTATCCAACATTAATTATAATTTCATAGCAGTTAATTTCGAGCACATGAAAAAGAAGAATGAAACATTTTCAGTAGGTACTTACATCTCCAATCACCAATAAGGCAGATGCCGATGCTGACGGAGTTGAAGTGCAGTGAATGTGCACCCAAAGTCTCCCAGCCACGACCCTCGTATGCTGCACCATCGCTGCCCACGCCAAAACTAATGAAAGATTATCGATAAATAAAATGAGTAAATTTGGGATACATGAAAGCCCGGAACAGCTAGAATAGGGTGATTTTTTAAAAGAAGATTTGGCATATAAGTATCTACTAAAATGCCAAATCTTCTTTTAAAATTTTTTTGACAAATTCGTAAAAAATACTCACTGGTATCCAATGTCCCACCAGCCCCTATCATCCATATGGAAGTCCTGCATGCTCCTCATAGCAGAACAGCACTTTTCCTTATCATAGCAGGCTGCTGGCATGTAAGAGTGGTGGATGACCACGAAAGGCACCGGGGTGTCAAGTGGGGTCGTCTTCTTTGGGGCTCGGGCCTGCCATTGCTCTCGGGAGATGAACGGGAAGTCGTAGGTGTGGACTTCATTCTCTAGGGGCTCAGCTGAAATGAATTTTTGCTATTGTTAGGATGATTTTTAAATGGTACTGGTCGGAGATTTCGGGTCCGAGTGTTCATGCCTTGTTCAATGAAATCTCCAAACGGCTGGTTGACACTTCCCGTGACCCAAGGGCTGGCTTTTGCCTTGGCTAGAGGCTGAGCATTGCCATACAACATGGCATTGCCGCCAGTCTCTTGGGTACATTACCGTCGTACAATATCGTCGACAGCGATGCCGAAGAATATTTCGACGCCATATTTTGGTTTTTTGATAGTTTTAGTTATGTTAGGATATTTATTTTATGCAAGTGAAAGAAATTCTTTGTAGTCACACTGTGAAATACAAATATGTAAAAATGTGCAAATAAATATGAAGCAGTTTTTATTTAACAAATAGTTTAATATAAAGATTTGTTTGTTTTGTCAATGTCATTATCAGTTATATGTACATATCTACCTAACTATAGGGAACTGGATGAAATTATATTATAAAATTGTAAAAAAAATGTGTTCTGAAGATGGCTTTTAATTAACATTTTTAAGTAGGTACAGAGGACAGCACATCAACCTACCCCAATCTGTCAAATTTTCCCAATTGAATATGAACCTTATTCCTTTGCGGTATAGTTGAAAATCTATCAAATAAATTTGACAGATTGGGGTAGCTTGATGTGCTGGCCTCTGTACCTACCTAGTTATTTTTTTTTTTAATGTAGGTGTTGATGTTGTTCTATGTATGTACTTACGATTATTTTGTCATAATAAAAAAAATCTTACCTGTATTATAAATACTCGGCATGGCTACAACACTTGCGTACACGCAACTCAACACTAGCACAAAAATCATTATCATCAGCTTATTTAAGTATGGACACTTCACCCATCAGTCTATCGTGCACACTGAAACAAAACACACTGTAAGTCCCTTATCTGTTATATAGTTTAGTACATAGTATGTTGATCATAGGTTGTTTTTCATGTGTCTACTCAAATGCTTCCTTATCTAAAGTGTGTCGCTGATGTCGCTTTATCTATATACTTAAATGACAGGAAATGTAGGTTTGTTTGTAAGAAAATTAAGAAGAGAATAATTAATCATTTGAACCCGATTTTCGGATAAACTATTTTCTTCTAGGCTAAAATTTGTAGTTCATCCAAAGGTAGGACTAGAAATAGTAGAATATGATTAACAAGTTCTTTAAATGGAACAAAAAGTAATTGCGTAATACACTACATTTTGACATTTTGGCCTTCATTTTGACAGTTCGGCAACATTTATTGCGTTATTTACGATGCTGAGCAGATTTGCAGAGACCCTCATCCTCGTGAGTTTATCCATTACAAATCCAGACCGCTCCGTACCTCGGGTAGCCCCTTAAGCCGTTGGTCCTGGCTGTTAGTCTTAGATCTTTGACAGTCGTTACGGGTCGAACGAACTGAATCCGAAAAGTCTGCAATTAGTCTTACTAAGGGATATCGTATTATACAGTAACTAGGTTGTGGAGGTCAAATAGGCAGCCGCTCCATGGAAAATACACATGGTAAAAAACACACACACACATGGTTAGACTGGAAGCCAACCCCAAAATAGTTGGGAAAAGGCTAGACAGATTAATTGATTGATTTCGCATGGGTCTTGCCTTACTTTGGTCAGAACTATAAGATGTTAAACAATAAAAATGCTGTAACAAAAACTATTTTTAAGACAATCTTCTCATCCAAAATACTGCCTTCAAACTTGCATATTAACCAATTTAACATCTACGTAAACAAAGTCGCGCGCCCAACGTAGTAATAACGTTAATATGTTGTAGCTACGCATGCGCTGATGCGCCGTGACTACGTATCAAACACACGTCATATAGTGACGCGGGATCAATTATTATCTACACGTATGTAATTATCTATCATCAAGCTGAAGTTTACCAGTCATTAGCAGGTTCAGAGGTCAATCTTCATCTTAACGCTCAGAGGACAATGTCCACCTAGGGCCCATTCATTTTTGCCAATTGATATCCTACGTCAAGTTACCATTTCATAAAACTGTCAAAGAATGACAGTTGTGATTTGAATATACAGAAAATTTTAGTTGTTACTTTTCCTATCAATTCTATTCCCTGATTTATCCCATGTTAACCTCCAGTGGGTATCTACTTACTTAACTATCATTGACAGTTTTCTCTAAAACTGTTTTGACCAGAAACTAAGCACGTGTTTAAAAGGTGATGGCCTACAGTCCGGCCAAAACATCTTAGAGCTCAATACTATTTTAGGGAGCTCAAGAACCCGGCCCTTGTTTAGTGTTTTTTGATCCTTATAAGATATAGGATCGATAGGCATCAATAAAAGTTTTTGCGAAAATGGCCCATTTTTTGCTGACTGTACTTTAAAAAACAATCTGAATGCAAATGAAAAAATTAAAAAAACTTAAGGACAGTCGTCTTTTAAGGCCTATAGCAACAACGTTTCAGGTACCTGCTCTATCACCTTTGACCTAGACAAGAGTCAAGAGCAAACCTATATCAAATAAAAATAAAAACCTGCCCTTACTGGCCCATTTTTTCAAAAATCTACCCTGGATTAACACATAATTCTCATTTCATTTCGGTATAGGTATTGAAGTAACTCAGGCATCTCCCATAAACATATATCCAAAAGGATAACTAGAAAAAATAAATATATAAAGGAAGATTTTTTTATCACCATCCAAATTTTTACAGGGTGTTCTACCCATGAATATGAACAACTTTCACTATGGGACCAAATCTAAAATCACGAAAAAAATATCAGCTGTTCCATAAATTTTTGTCAAGTAGGTATTGAACTTTTGTATTTCAGAGATTTCAGAGTTGATCCCATAGTGAAAGTTGTTCATATTCATGGGTGGAACATACTGTAAAATTTTGGATGGTGATAAAAAAATCTTCCTGTATTATACTGGTGCCCCGTGTAATATTGTCGTAAATATGCTGTCACGTGTACATTACAATACAGTCATAATTGTGTGGTGACGATAATATGCTAACTAGTAATGTGAATACCGTACATTGACAACTAATATGTGTATTTATGATTCATTTTATGTAACGATTAATTGATTCATTCATGTTTCATTTTAACGGGTTATTTTTGCTATCAATATAACGTAAAGTAGCTAATAAAGTCACCTGTAATAAGTTGGTGGCTTAATGAAATTCAAACTCGATTTCTCCTACAACTTAGCTACTTTGCAAAGTAACCATTGCCATAAAAAGAAAAATGCTCTCGACAGTGTCGCGCTCCGAGTTTTCAAACGCTTAAGTGTCGATCCCGTGGGAATATCGGGATAAAAAGTATACTATGTGTTAATCCTGGATATAAACTATCTGTGTGGCAAATTTCATCCAAATCCGATTAGTAGTTTTTGTGTGAAAGAGTAATAAACATCCATCCATCCTCACAAACTTTCGCGTTTATAATAAGTACCTAGTAGGATTTATTTTGAAAAAAAGAAAGTCATCTGCGACCGACACACAGTGATCGTCATCGTCGTTTCCGTGAGTGTTTTTTTCAGGCAAATTTTGTAATGTAACTTTGCATCCATTGCCAAAATTTACAGTGTGTCAGGTTAAACGAGGGACATACTTTAAGGGAGTGTAGTACTCATGAAAATGACAAACAACTTTTAATAAGGGGCGGACTCAAAATTATGAAAAAAAAAAAAAAACAGTTGTTCCCTACATTTTGTCTAGCTATGCGAACGTAAATGTATAGAGCGGCTGGTTTTATTTTCTCGATTTCAATGTTGGTCTCTTAGTAAAAGTTGTTCCTGACATACTGTATACAACGTAGGTCCTTACAGTGTTATTAGGTATGTCTAGGTTTGTACTCTATTTGACCAGTAAAGCGGCATATACCTGTGATATTTACGAACTATATATTTTTAAGTAAGTATATGCCAAAAATCCACAATGTTTTATGACCCGAATTGCTTAAAAGTACCTAATTCTGTGGCAATTGGCAATGTTGAGTTCTCCGGACAAACATAATATCCTAAATATGTATAATTTGGGACCTTTCATAAAAAATTATCCTCTGTAGCTCTGGACAGAGAGGTGGAAAAAGAGTAGGAAGGCCTTCGCCCAGCAGTAGGACATTAATGGCTAATAATAAAATTTAAAAAGATTTTCTTCTAAATTCCTTAATTAGCATAAGATTTTGAACTATTATGCCGAAATTCAACATAGTATACAAATGTATCGACTCACCTTAGCCAACTAAATCGTAACACAGATGACTTAGCAATAAACACTTTTGACTACAAACTTTCCTTGTAGTAAAACCAGTTTTTTTGTAATTATAAGGCACACGTATTCATAAGTTCACAACACAACGTTAGAGCGCTGTATAAATGTATACTTCACCCTACACTGTGTTTTATATAGCATTTCCTTGCGCGGACACAGCGCAGGTGAATCCCCCTGAGCGCGTTGAGAAACAGCGGTCAAGTTCAGCGTATGGTTCCGCTTCTTTTGGTTAAAGTGTATTTTTAGGTTACGAAGAAATATTTTTAAATCGTTTTGCTTGGTATGGCCATGTGATGAGGAGAGAGGAAACGCATGTGACTAAAAGAGTGATGAATAATTATTTCGATGGATGGAGAGGGAGAGGAAGGTCAAAGAAAAGATGGATGAAAGAAGTAAGAAAGCAAATTAATGTATTTAGCACAGACTAAAAGACACACAGTACACCAGAGACATACTCGTTCATCAGATAAAAACAAATAAAAAAGTGTAAAGTCAGATGTAAAAAAGTAGCAGGAAAGTGCAAAAATGCCAGACAACTAGTGCCTGACGCTGGTTTTCAACTGGACCTGGAGCTGGACCTGGATGGATGGTCGTGAGGATGATAATATATGAAAACGAAGGGGGATGATGATATAATGATAGCGTGATGGTTGACAGGGGAGAATTGAAGAAGACAACGTGTGGCGCCAACCTCAAGTAACATGGGACGAGGCATAAAGATGATGAGGACGTTTCTTAAATTATTTTTATCGCTTTTTTTGCATATATAATATTATGAGAGAACAAATAATTTGAGTGCTGTTTGGTGAACTGGTTTGAAGTGTTGTTAGGTAAATTGTCGTGGTTGTCTTATTTAAATGGACGTAGATTATAGTAACTACATAATTTAGCACCTCATTATATTAAATCACCGGTGTTTGCATAATTTATTGTCGTTGTCTCCGTTGTGACATTTTACAACTATAGTGAGGCCAATTGAGGATCAAAGTGAGGTAGGTTTTTTCGGAGTTCATAATACCTACCTACCTATACAAACACCAAAAACAAGACGTATGCAATTGAGGATATTTTAAATGCCGTTAGCGACAGGGATTCAAATGTCCCTTTGAGACCTTTTTTCCTCCGTCGATTTCAATATTAGACATTGTCATAGTTTCCTCAAGTCGAGAACTTTCTTTCCCCAATTCCTCGTTATAATAATTTTGACAGTATATAAGGAAGTTGTGGGAAGTACCTACATAACCCGGAAATCCACAACTCGGAAGTTTAATATCCAGACTTGCAATTGGGGATAGGGTAATTCCCAGTAATCAATAGTGGAAGTTACACGACATGTCATGCTAAAGTTAATAATTATTTATTTCGTTTATATTTAACACTAGCTATCACCCGCGACTTCGTCTGTGATCTGGGATGAAAAGTAGCCTATGTCCTTCTTCAGGCAATGGCTATTGGCTAAATCCGTTCAGCTGTTTTAGCGTGAAAGAGTAACAATTACAAAACAAATATACAAGAAATCAAATTTTATCTCTTTTATTATAAGTTTTGAGAAAGTGTTAAAGTAAAACTAAACAAACAATTAACGCGTCCCAGGGTAAGGAGTGGAAGATGACCTGATGGGAGAATAAATGGCATTGAAAAAAGTCCCTAGAACCAGATAATGAAAATCAACAAGAAACGGAGGAAGAATAATGAATTATGAAGGTAACGTTGTTGTTTCCGAAAAGGTTAGGTTAGATCACAGGTTCTCAACGTGGGTGATAACACCCCCTTGTGGGTGTTTGAGCCTTTAAGGGGAAACGCAGAGACAATTAGGTATAAATCCTATCTTGCTACTGTATAATAATTACATGTTTAAGTATACTCGTAGTAATAGCTGTACCAGATACGCACCAGATGGAAAAAAAATGGGGCGCTCTAGAAAATAAATATTGCCCACTTTAAGATTTTTTTTTGTAGAGCAGCCCAATTTTTTTTGTGCGTAAAATAATGTTGAGTACCTAAGGGTTAGATGTTATATGGTAACATACCCACATAAGGTTATCACGGAAGCCAAGCCCATCCTTTACCTATAATCAGGGCCCTTGAAATCATGTGTTATTATAGGGGTTTAGTAAAAAGTCCAACTATTTACTAACACCAATGTGAATCACAATTAAGTCGTAGTCACATATAGTTTAGTTTCAAGAAGTAACCATAGGGGCTATGCCCATCATTCTCACAGCACTGGGTCTTTTAAATCGTATAATGTTTTATTAAGAGTTTAGTAACAAGGATCTCTGGTCTGGAACATAGTGAGGAAACCGGCAGAACCTAAAATTCGAAGACATGTGACATCCACCAACCCGCACTGGGCCTGCGTGGTGTATTGCGGCCCACTCCCTCTCACCGAGATGCCTGTCTCCCAGCAGAGGGAACATTATAGGCTGATTATGGAAAATGGATCTCGGATTTATTATATTATTTTAAGTAATAACGAATGAAAGCTTAAAGTATGTTGGTACATAAATACATACACATAATTATTTAGAAATACTTACCTTATTTGGCTGTTGTACCTAGCTATACAGAGGTTAGCTAGCGAAACTCAGTAGACGACGAGAATCGATATCTAAACATGACAAAACAAAAACAAATGTTTTGATGATAATTTATTAGGAGATCAACGACCGTGGCGAGTACCGATGTAGTGTATTTGCTTGATATATTTGTTCAAAAATCTGTTTTTGTTTCTGTACACTTTATAGACGTGATGGGTAAGTATCGATTATTGAACACAAAACAAAGACTTTCTCAACTCATACTTCATAATATCGCTCATTTAGAGAAACATTGACATAAATGTATTTTTTCCTAAAAAATAGTTAAACACGACAAAGCCCTTAGAAAGCGTATTTAAAAAAATAAAGTAGCAGTTACGTCGATGTTTCTCCAAATGAGCGATATTATGTTACAACACTACCAGCTGTCGTTGACCCCAAAATAACTTATCTGCATAATATATTTTTTTGTTTAGATTAAGGTTGATGAGGAAGTGGTTATGAGGAAGTGGATGCGGATGAGGAAGTATTAGAAATACGTTTTGAGGAAGTAGATGAGGATATGAGGAGGAGGAAGATGATGCGGATGAGGGAGACCTGAGATTTCAAATTGAAAATTTAAATAAAAGAAAGATTGCGATTGGGCCCAATCATTAAATACAATTTAATAGTCAAACCCCGTTTTTACCCTTTGGGTACGGAACCCTAAAAAGCGTTTATTTTTTATTTTTAAACTGTTTTATTTAGCTTGCCCTGTTTGTTGTATTGTTGTTATTTGGGTCCAATTTATTACTTGTTTGTGAAAAAAATAGAAATTCAGGTGCCATAGGCACCGTTGACCTTTTATACCCAGTTTATGTACCTACAGACACCAGCAAAACAAATTCGGACATAATAATAAGTAGGTAGGTAGGTACCTGATCATACAAACTGGTTTCTCAACTAAATCAATGACACGGTTTGCACGGTCGCCCAATTAAAAGTTTACTACGCCCGGCCAGCCCGGCTTCTAAATGCTTGTTCAAATTAATCAGCTGTCAAATCCCTTGTCACATGTCAATCCCAGCAGTACTGCAGCCATTGATAAAATTCGGTGAATCAGTCATTGAACCGGAAATTAAAGTATTAAGTGAGTAAGTAAATAACTGAAGGAAAATCTAGTCGCAGTCTCATCTCGGCGGCAAAAAAATTTCAAAAATGTAAGGAAATTAGAGGTATTATTGACAGATTGAGACTGAGATCAAACTGTGAACGTTCTTAAAATTAAGAGAATTGGGGTGTGAAAGTCAGATAGGCAGTCGCTCCATGTAAAATACCTAATGGTATTTAGCTGAATCCGTTTACACTGGAAGCCGACCGATGATGATGTGGTTAAATAATATAACAGCAGTCCATCTTTGACAGTCGTTACGGGCAAAAGTCTAACAACCAGTCTTACTAAGAGTATCGTGCTACGCAGCAGTTACTGCGTAACACTATGCTCTACGCAAAGCGACAGCCTATTTCACCTCCACAACCACTAGGTTACAAATACTGGTATTCATATGCATTTTTACCGTTTTTCTTTTCGTTTATCGAGGTGGATCATTAAAAAATACTAACAAAAAGCCTTCTTGGACAGCGGCTAGAGGCTAGAAGTACAAAATGGGGCAGAAATGGGGAAGTCAATCTAATAAACTACTCGGACTACTACCCTCCGTTGCATCAAGATTATGGGACTTCATACCGTTAGCATCCATATTTTGCTGGTGATCGTTTTGCTTCGCGATGGTCTTTCACACAAAATTGCGGGTAAGTCAACTTTTGCTATTTTTTCAAAATTGTCGAATACCTCCAATATGCTCTAATGTCTTTAAAGGCTTGCCCCATATTACATATGCCTTAAACATAACTGGCAAAATGTTGGCGTCCTATATGTACTATGACACTTCCGCCTGACCACCACTAAGTTAATTTTTGCTTGTACTCAAAAAATAGAAGCGCTCTCTAGTAAGCGCGCCAAGGTTCGTCCGTAAAATTCACAAAAGGAGTACACGTGATGCGTCACTAAGCTGCGCAGTGCAGGTTGCAACTAATTGCTTTATCGCTTTCCTAATAGTCGAAAACTTTATGGGGGCGTGATTTAGGCGAAAATTGATAGAAAAAAGCCAAAGGACGCAGTAGCTAAGTATTAGGTAATGTCTTCGTTTGGGTGACTTGCCACTTTCATCTTTTTAGTTTGGGTGTCTGATAGTGTGAGTGTTTTCTTTAGGTTGGTTGGTTGGTGATCAGGCGGAAAAGACCGCGATGGTACATCTCTGCCTAACCGTAATTGGAAAATAGTAATTGGATTATATTTTCACAACAAAATCAAACTGCCAGAAATGGAAATAATTGAATACAGCCTCTGCCCGGACAGAAATACTCGTACCTACTTGTCGTCGTCACTCGTCGCAGGTCACAAAAAGGTTTCTCACCATTGAGTGACAACCAACCAAGAGTAAAGAGGATAATTATGCTTTTTACTTTGCTTTCGTTACATATTCACCTTTTTTTACTTTAATATGAGTAGGTATCAAAACAAGATCAAAGTTATGATAAAAAGCTCCAATGAATAATGATACCGGATTTAGAGGGGGTTTTCTTTCAAATGATTCGTAACATTAATTTGCGATTAAATAATATACGTCACGTCTTAATAGATAGGTACCTACAATAAATTGATTCTAATGGGTAATGTCCTGGGTGATAAGAACATTAATAAAGTTCAGTCATAGATAGTAATGGTTCTTGCGTATTGCAAATAGTTCCACACGAAACCGTGCGTACGGCGTGATTTTAGGGAACCGTACAGATTCGCTCGAACGCGGTTCCGCCCCGGCCGGCCGGGCCAAGCGTCTGATGAGGCACCATCATCATCACGTAATACCTGTACGAGGTTATTTTTAATTGACTAGCTAAAGTACGCCATGGGTGTCGATGTCTAAACATACTAAAACGAAACATAAATTAATTTGATTTTTTGTGGGGTATTACCGCAGTTATTGTAGTCACATAAAATGTCAGTTTAAAAAAAAACTGTTTTATTTTGTGTTAACTTCACAGACGTCATGGATGTCGATATCTAAATACGATAAAACAGAAGAAAATAGAGGGGTAGTTCCCGTAATTTTGAGAACGTTCACAGTCTGTTCTCAGTCTCAATCTGTCAAAAATACCTCTTATTTCCCAACTTTATTGACAAGTTTTTTACTTTGATTGTCACTGAGATGAGAGCGCGACTAGATTCTGAACGTTTTTAATTATGAGAAATTTGTCTTGAGTTTTTCTCAACTCATACTTCAAGTAACAACATTAAAAGCAGTTGTTGACCTCCCAAAAAAAAAAAAACTTCAAATCTATTTATTTGATCTTGTAAAAATAATTATTTAAAATAATCCTGTATTACGAAGAACGAAACTTTTCACACACACCATGAACACGGACAAGAGCACGGTCGTGAGTACTTAGAAAATCCTCAAGTGTAGGTGCTTTTGAAGGATAGGCCATAGAAACCAGGGGGGGTAACTTCCTAAGCACAAAATTTGTTGCCGCGGTTGATCGGTGGAGGGGTGACATCTTTACATATCAAGTATTATAAAGCCTCCTCCATGCCTCGGAAAGCACGTTAAGCCGTTGGTCCCAGCTGTCATTTATGGATCTTTGACAGTCGTTACGGGTCGTCAGAAGCCCGAAAATCTGATAACCAGTCTTACTAAGGGGTTTCGTATTAGCCAGTAACTGGGTTGTGGAGATCAGATAGGCAGTCGCTCCATATAATATACTGGTACTTAACTGCATCCGATTAGACTGGAAGCCAGCACCAACGTAGTTGGGAAAAGGCTAAACAGATGATGACTTATCAATAAGCGCTAATGGTGAAAAATTGGGAGCATCGGTAAAAACCTACACATGATGGAAGAACAATTTATTTTGATACATAATAAAGCTACTTATATTTATGTTATACCTAAATATTCCAATCCTCTTCCTCCAAAGACATGGGTGCCATTATTCTCTCATGCCACTCTCATTCTTATAATTCCACTTGGAAGAGAGATTAATTAGTAGGTAATTGCATTTGATTATTATCAATTTATCAGACAAGAGGACATTCCCTTAATAGGTAGGTACCTATTATTCAATGCCGAAGTTCTTCTATTATGTATTTATGATGTAATCTGTTATTTTAATTAATGAATTATAATTATGATAAGAAAAAATACGTTTTTTATCACAATTTATGTATTCGATCTCTTCGATAAGGTAACTCCCCGAGACTACGTGAAGCTTCTACTAGATAAGCTTAAAACTGTTAATAAAACGTACTATCAGCCATTCAAACCTTCATTTATTTCATTAAAACTGTGATTTTGAAATAAACACGTCTATCGATCTTTCGATAAGATTTTGCGGCACCTGAGGCATTCTACAAAAAGGCACGTGACGCCGCCGTGCCGGCTGCGACTGCGACTGCTCACGTCGATTGTTTCGATTAAGGGCGAATTTCATCAATCAAATAAATCTAAACGGCTTCCAATATTCTCTAATTGACACGTTAATTAAGTTGTATTTAAGTTTTTTTTTTTGCGGTTGGAACCATCAAAAGGCCCCCCGGACTTTGGGGATAAAACCGGGGAGTGTGTGATTTTTACCTCGCTAAAACCGCCCAGTGGTCAACACATATTATGTTTTACTTGGTAACAGGCAGGGTCTGAAAACTAATACATATTTTGAAAACTCATCGACACGTCGCTAAACAGTCTGTTATTCGCAATGTATATTACACCTTATCAATCAATTCAGCCTATTGCAGTCCACTGCTGGACCTATGTTGGGTGTTGTGACCCTGTCCTCCGCCTTCCGCACCCAGTCTGTCCCACCAGCCACCATCTTTAGGTCGTCCTTCCATTTAGCAGGCGTCCCACACTATACGCGGCGTTTACACCTTATGTCAGTCTATTATTACTAATTGTATTGCTGGGGTGACGCTACAAAAACTGCCCTTAAACCTTCTTTGGAAGTGTCCCACAGCTATAAGTAAAATTGCAATATTTCGACCTGCTGATTCTGTTACCAAAAGCATTTTACAAAAATTTGAGTGTGCTCGACGATGTAAGGCAACATTTAATTCTGCAAACCAGTCTTTTCGATCACATAAAATTCCGTCTTACTATTATTACGCCCAATGTCCAACGTGGATTAAACGTTGTTGATTTTTCAAAATGAATGACATTGCAATTTTAATGCCATTCATTTTGACAAATAAACAACTTTTAGTACGTTATATCTACGTTGTCGAGTAGACAAATTTTTCAAATATAATGAAGCAATGGGTTAGGAACTTCCTTTCAAATCCAAAATAATTAAAAGTGTTTTACTCGGTTGGGGTGATATAGCAATATGTAGGTAGTCTGCCAAGCATTTTATAGAAAAACATGGAAACCAGTAGTGTCGCGGCGACATGTCGCCTGCTGCTGTCATCTGCAGTCGGTTACGAACTTGTAGCTTTATGATTAACAGGGCAAAATTCTCTTCTAATTATGTATAGCTTGATGTGTAGCCGTGTGTACCTAAGTCCCAAGTTTCCTCAAAACAATGATGATGAACATTCATTTTAAAAATACATAATTATAATCCCAGTGCTGCTTATATACGAGTGTGCCGTTCCATAGATGTTCTTCCTACAAAAACTAAACATTTAGCCTACTGAATTTCCATAAACCAGTTACCAATCGAATAATTTAGTTTTATTTCCTAGATAGGCAATGATTGACCGGAAACATTTTAGTTTTTATAGTTAATGACGATGATGATGTCAATGTTATGCACATCTGAATCATTCGTCACGTCATTATCATCAACCATCATGTCAATTATAATTTTGCTCATAGGATCTAACTTTTCCATGAAATGGCATGAGGCGGAATAATGACTGTTTATCAAAGATTTATATAGTATATCTACTCGGAAGCTACCTTATTACTTTTTACTATTGTACTTTGCGTTTCAGAAAAGTGTATGATCCATTGATATAACGTGCTGAGCGGGCAGAAAAAGTGTACGAAAATCCATTGTTAACGTGCTGTGTTTTTTTTTCCTAATTAAATACTTATACTATACTTAATGCCAAAAGACATAAAGTTTTTATCACCAAGCGCAAAATGATACTGGCCACATACTTTTGCTGATCATTCAAACCAATATTAATCTCCCTGGCATAAGTATTACATTGAGTTTTATTAACTGTAACAATTTTAATATAAACTTCACATAAAAAAAAACTATTTTATTTTCCTCGTAGGTGTATCGTATAAAGCACTGAATCACTCGGAGGAAAGTGCGATTCCCAACGCGTGTGTATTAAGGCCCTGGGCTGAGCCTTGGGCCTCAAACTACACCCTTATCAGTAACCCTTATCAGTAATTGGTCACTTTCTCCCCTTGGTGAACAATGTACTATTAGATTCGCCCTACCGCGTCAAAAAATTGTTTTGTTTCGTTTTGACACCTGAACACCTCTGACACACAAAATGTCGCAGTGATTTGAGTTCATTATCATAGGAACACCATTATTATTGTTTGAGCTAACTCTCTCATTATGGATATCGTAGTCAACTAGTTTAATTAGCGTTTCAGCTAACAGCCTAGCCTTTTTACTAAACGGCGCCATTCAATTAGCGGCCTGAATGATATTCAGCCATTCAGTCTAACTGCTAGACAAATGACTTAGATCGATAATGTTTTTCTACTTGCACATTTAAATTTAGTTCCAGAAGAATGACCATGGACTATATAAGAAGTTTCAGAAACTCCAATTTCGTAGAGAGAGGCTGTGGCAAGTCAGCCTTTCAGTGGCCAGGGATTCCAAAATTGAAGCCTGCTGTAAATCATTTTTGCAATAATAGATGTATTTTAATAACAATTACTTAATAATTACTAACGTCAGATATTTAATATTTTTACGTATTTTTGCCAAATGGTCACCCTATTGTATAAGGCATTTAAGCATCAAGCCAGCCAGTTAATTTTACGTGACTAATCCGGAACGGTGAGGACAAAGCTCATCATTGAATTGCTGATATTCAGTGCAGTTTATGACAGAGGCATGTAAGATTAGAAAATGCAAACTGCTTGTATAAATAATTATAATTCGGCTTAAAATATTATACTGGCTTGTGAGCGTGAGGTCAGCGGTGTTATTGCGTAGCACACTTACCTACAGTAGGAATGGCTTTTTTTCTTTCTTTCTTTTTGACAGTTCAACAACATTCATTACATTATTTAAGTAGGTACGTTGTTGAGCAGACAAATTTTTCGAACATAAAGCAATGGATTTGCAATATCCTTCAAAATTATTCAGATTGTGATTGATCGTGGTTTAAATGCAATTATGGTGGAGGTCTGCGCTGAACTGGCTTTGAATTAGGTATTAATGGTCTGTATCAAAGTATCTGATGACAAGCTAAACGAACCCTCTTCGTGTTAAATTTTTGCGCACTTACAAACTGAATGTCTCTAAAAACTAACTGAAGTCTAGTCTGAAAACTAACAAATTCATCTGTATTTAGAAGATTTCAAATTATTGTTTGAATATCCAACATATTGAATTTATTTTAATTAAAAAATTAACCTCAATTTTCGAACGAAAAACATCTTTAACCGCATTTGTAAGTGACACTAATTATTAGCATTTATAAGAACGTTTTCTAATTCATTTGTTTACATTTTGTCAGATACTTTTGGAACAGTAAATACCCGAACCCAGCTGCAAGCCAGCCGTCAAACTTACAGTACCTATACTGTCACATTTGGTACAGGCTGATTCAAACTTTATGGCGGCTCGGAACATGAGGCAATTCGCTGCGCAGTAACAAATTTACGTGTCAGCGGGGGTGAGGGGTGGGGTACTGCGCAGCGAGTAGCGCACTTCAGAGCATAAAGTTTGAATCGGGCTGTACTAGGCTCGTATAGAGTAGACACGTGCCTTATGAGTTTTATTAGTATTCATTACAGAAGCAGTACATAACTAAAAAATAAGCCGGTTACAGAACGAAGGAAAAATTGTTGTTTGTGAGATATTTATTTAGCTTCAGCTGTGCATGATCCTATTTTGCGGTTTGCGGTTAACCACAGCCACAGACTTCTACAATATTAGACAAAAAATAAAACATATTTTTCCTTATGTTGCTGTATATAAAAAAGGTAACCAAATTGTATGTAATAATAAATACGACAATATTTACCATTTATAAAAAAAAAACATCACAGTAAATACTTAATTAAATGTTTTTTTTTTTTGTTTAGCGCACCTCTTTTTACAGTTTTGTAGCGCACCTTCCAATGGCCATGTTCCAAGGCACAGGTCAAACATTATGTAAATCGAAGAAACTTATGAAATCAGTCGCATGTTGAATCGAGATCCAATACCAAGTATCGTTTTCCAATACAACTAACTATAGTCCGTTCAAAGAGGCAAGAGAAAAAACGTAAACCGACTTTTAACAAAATATGGTTCATAAATTAACTGTCAAGTAAGTAGCAGTAGTAGTTATAACGCTAGTGTTTACATTCTCTTTGTAGTAGTAAAATGAACCAAAAACATAAACAATTAACGTTACAAGGCGTGATTTTAAATAGGTTAAACCAAAATTGTTTACATTTTTTGTATAGACTAGGTAGGTACACAGTGGACAATGGACTTATCACCAACTCAACTCAAAGTAAAGTCTCATTTACACGAATTTTCTTGCCTGTGGCATGCAATAAATTAAATCACTTGTAATCACGTGTAATTACGTCAAACAATAAAAAAAAAAAAAAGTTTGATGGAGTCGACATTTGAGAAGAAATGGCAAAAAAAACTCAAAGGTCAAAATCTATTTTAAAGTTCAGACATAATATTGATCAGATCAAGTGAGGACAATGTAGATAGTGCCCAAAATTGTATTTTAAGGAGAGAACACACACATTTAAGTAGACCATTCCAGTCAGTGCAAGCATTTGTCAGTAATCCTGTAGCTCAAGTCAGAACTTGAGGAGCTCAACGACTCGACGAACAATACCAAAGAAAGGACATTTGAACATTAAAACTAAGAAAAAAAAATACATCGTTTAAACACTGTTTAGACGCAACAAATTTTATTGTTGCGTCAACTGGCTGGCCACAGGCAATCAAATAACACAATGTAAATGAGGCTTCAGGCTTAAGGAGTCCAATAGCAATTAAGCTGCCCAAAATCATTCTAATAAAACGTCTGCGGTCGATGCTGCAGGTGTAGTAGGTAAAGTTTGGGGGAAGGTAGGCTTTCCAGGTGCAAAGTGGTCCCAGGTGGAGAACTCAGCGGAAAGAGCTCCTCCTGGACACTCGGTGGTGCTGACCTGGTTGTGTCCTATCAGTTTGTAGTTAGGACTGATCTTGCCTAGCTTTACTCCTTCCGCGATGAGAGCTTTCGTCGTTTCCAGTTGTTCTTTTGTAGGTTTTTCCACTAGAAGTAAAAAGAACATGTTATTATGTGCTGGATACAAATTAAATGGCGGAGTCCACCTGATACCAACCCGCACTGGGCCCGCGCGGTGGTTTTTTATAAGTCTATGGTTGTCAGACTTTCGGACTTCTGAAGACCCTTAACGCCTGTCAAAGTTCCACGAATGACAGGCGGAGACAACTGCTTAACGTGCTTTCCGAGGCACGAACCCGAACACGAACACAACCGCGGCAAGCGTAGCTTAACTTGATCGATTGACCCGTGCGGCTGTCAATACTTAGCCACAATATAAAAAAAATATCTAGTGGATAATTATGAGTGCATGTTCTCACCTCTCCAGTCTCCAATAAGACAGATGCCGACACTATGTCTGTTAGCGATGGTGGCGTGGATGCCCAGGGTGTCCCAGCCGCGACCCTCGTAGGCACCGCCTTCGCTGCCCACGCAGAAACTAAAGACAAAGAAAGGTTTTGTGTTAATTAACATGTTTTGATACATCATACCTTGATTTCCCAAAAGATTAGAGGAATATAAAACAACTAAATTTCACCGGTGATGTTCTAAGTCTCATGTTGTAGGGGCAAGCCCAACCCAGGCTAAAAACACTATATATTCAACCTGGAAAGAAGAAGACAAAGCGTTGTGTAACTATACAGATGCTATACAATGTTTATTAGTAAGGGGGTAATATTATAAAGGCGAAAGTTTGTGAGTGTGTTTGTATGTTTGTTACTTCTTCACGCACAAATGGCTGAACGGATTTAGATGAAATTTGGCACACAGATATTTTATAACCAGGATTAACACATAAGATTTTTATCCCAATGTTTCCACGAGATCGACACTTATGCGTGTGAAACCGCGGAGCGCAGCTAGTTTTATTACATTTCTTGCAAAACTAGTAATAAAAGTCCTATAATATGCTACTCAATAAATTTAGGATCCCTTGCTAGTAAAATATGTCAATGGGATCCCTTCATTACGTTCTAGAAGCTCATGTCAACTTACGGTTGGTTAATGTAAGTCTTGTCAAACAAGTAGCAAATTCAGATCAGCCAGAGGTTAATCAAATTATTGAGGTGATGACTTACAGTCCTTCCAAAGTTTTTTTACCTCTATTTTTGCAACACTGTCAAAGTCACAGTGATTTTTATTCTCATTTCAGTAGGGTTGCTGTTGGGTTGCTGCCACCGACAGGTCTGTTAAAATCACTGTGATCTTTATCTTCATTAAAATAAGGTTGATGTTAAGTTGCTGACTTGCTGCCGTCAGAGGTAAAATAACTATATAAACGGACTTATAGTTTAGTTTTTATTAGCATAACCACAGACAATGACAGCCTGTGGTCCTTTCATATAACCTTTTTGGTTTATCACAAGGAAATGATCAATCAAAATCGTTGCATTGGAGTTGACATGTTTGCACGAAAATATTAATCGATAATGTAACGAAACCAGTTAGTTATGATTACGATAATTTAGTCAAAGGTTGTATTGAGGTTAAAGAGAGATTAAAGGATAACAGACACAAACATGCATATATAATGCAACACGCAACCTGCCCTTGATTCGCACGGATTTAACGACTTGGACAAAACATTGAGATTTCTATTGAATAATAAATTTATTTGAATACATTTTCTACATGATGGTGAACACCTTATCAAAGTCCGTTGCGTAGTTTAGAAGAACAATGTGGTCACACAGACAGACACGAAAAGTGACTTTATTTTATATTTTTGGATATAATATGTACAGGCACTGAATTGATATTTTAATCAAGGTAGTGCATCCCCCGCTAAGATAGCCCGCGAAATTCAATTTTTTCTTACTTTTTTTGCAATTTGCTGGTCAGTGTCAGGTTATATATAGATTAAAAAAAATATCGGGGCATTGACTGCCACCGCGGTCACCGGTGACCTCGAACAATAGATTTTCTATTGTGTCTGTTGTCTGGCAGTTAACGTGTTACCTATTGTGTGTGATTGAAGTTCAACTACCTATCTACCTATGAAGGATTGCGTCGGAAACTGGTTCCTTAGGTGTTTGGTAGTTTCTTACTAACACCATTTAAAAAAGGCGTGTGTTAAATAAAAAAAAACACATCTTTAAATATAGATTTGTTTTTAATTTACACCTGCGCGTACGCAAATCACCATCCTCTTTTTTGTCCACAAGAGTTTAAAAATAGAACATAATTTGGCTAAATTCAGTAACTGTTTTTTTATAATGGAACCGGATATAGCATAATAGTGATATTTATAAATACATCGTTGCGGCCGTACCGGTGGTTCCCCTGTACTTTGGTAGTTTTAACAAGTACTTGAAATTTTAATGGTCTAAGTTTATTTATTTTATAATTGATGTGCAATTGAGCATTCATAAACACATCTAAAATTCAAAACTAAGTAATGATCGACACGTGACTAATTTTGCGAGTCATATTCATCTTTCCACATGGCCATGTGGACCACAAGGTGTGAAGGCCGCAGGTATCCCCTGGATGCAAAAAAAAAGAAAAATATTGTACTTAAAACATTTTAGAAGAGTAACGGTGGAGTTTCTTGCCCATTCTTCTCCATACGAAACTACCCTATTGGAAGGGGCGACTAGAACGTATAAAAGTGCCTTTTATGTGCCTATTTGAAATAATGCTTTGATATTGACTTCGACTACTTTGATGCGGGGAGCACAAATCGGGTCGAAGTGCCGGTGTTTAGGGGAGGCCTGTCCAGAAATGGACGTCTTTCGGCTAAAATGAAGATGTTCATCTTTCTACTACGTCGTGATGATGTTCGAAATTGATTGATGAAACAACCACAGTTGCATTCTTTATGAATTCCTGCCCTAAAGAGATACTGGCTTTCGTTTTTGGGTGTAGCGTAGGTACACGATGTCAAAAACGGTGAAGGAAAACATCGTAAGGAAACCGGCATGTCCTAGAGCCAAAAATTCGAAGTCATTTGACATCTACCAACCCGCACTGGGCCAGCGTGTTGGATTTCGGCTCACTTCTTCTCACAGAGAGGAGGCCTGTGTCCCACCCAGTAGTGGGAACATTTTAGGCTGATTAAGGAGAACAACCTTCGGCGCGGGATATATTATAGTGCACAAGTGTCTGCGCAGACACAGGTGCAATCTCTCTTCCTTCACTCTCATTGTCCGATGGGACAGCTATCCGAAAGGATCGGAGAGAGATCAGGCGCAGGGCCACCGGCTTAACGTGCTTTCCGAGGCACGGGGGTATCACACCACCACCTTCCAAACTCCGGGCTGTTACTAAGAAATTCCCAATGGAAAAACCCAATAACACTTTGCCCGACCCGGGAATAGAACCCAGGACCCTACGATCAGTAGTCGCGCTTGCAAAATCAAAGTACATCATCTACCTAGCCTTTTCCCAACTATGTTGGGGTCGGCTTCGCATGCAGCTGAATACCAGCATTTTACATTGAGCGACAGCATATCTGACTTCCACAACCCGTGACTGGGTAATACGTTACCCCTTAGTAAGACTGGCTGTTACAGTTTCGGGCTTTCGACCTCCTTTATCGACTGCCGAAAGATCCATGAATGACAGCCGGGACCGATGGCGAGGCAGGGAGGGGTCTTGGTATGTAAAGATAGTCATCCATCCACGGACCAATCGCGGCAAGCGTAGCTTAACCTGATCGATCGAACCGTGCGGCTGTTATTAATTAGCCACAAGCAGATATATCAAAGTACATGTACAGTTGGTATTGTGTCTAGAACTTATCAGTAATACCTACAGGACTCTGGGGCGTGGTTTTCCGCGATGACGTCACATTTATGCTCAATGTTCACTCCTCATTGGTTGTTCATAAACATTTATAAATATACTATTATATGATATGCATACGTAATTGCTGTTTAGTGAAAAATGGGCTCCAATTTCATGTAGTCACCCGTCCTGGTGAGTATAGGTATTGACTTCATTGGTCTTTGAATACATAGCGTGACTTGCCTTTGTGCTCCTGATGATTTCTTTGACGAATCCGAAACGCTATTTAGATAATTATTCTTTACCTAATCTTAAGTAACTAGAGAGCACTGGTGGCTCATTGGAAACGGCTGCGAATTACGAGTTGCAGTAGGTCGTAGGTTCCAACCCAGACAGGCAATTTACTTTGTGTAAATTATTTCATCCCCACTGTTCTCAAAACGGTTACGGAAAACATCGTAAGGAAACCAGCATGTTCTAGAACCAAAAATTCGAATACGTTTGATATCTACCTACCCGCACTGGGCCCACGTGGTAGATTGCGGCCCACTCTTCTTACAGAGAGGAGGCCTGTGTCCCAGCAGTGGGAACATTATAGGCTGATTATGCTATAGACCTGGGTATAAAATACTTTTTATCACTGTAGAGATAGTTTTCGACCTCTAAAAAAACCTCTAAAAACAGCTAGGTTGATATAAAACTAAAAGCTGCCAGCCTAGAAAAAAATATTATCTACATTCGGGAGCTGAATAATCGCAAAGACTTTGGAGTTGTACAAAGGCAAACGGCAGGCGTGTGTGGGAATTTCGTACAGCTAATAAAATTTCGTGTTTTGGGTTCAGCTAACATTATTTAGGTAATGTTATCTCTATTTCTAAATAATTAATTATCATTTCGAAATTTGTGTTATTTTACCTATGGCAATTTCTAAAAATATAACTGCATTAATTTACGATGTACTAAGTTATAATGAAATACGAACTATGAATGCAATGTAATTGATTATTTTTTTAAGGAAATAAAAAAAGGCTTAATAATAATAATAATTTACGATTTTATTACCTACGTTTATTTATTAAAATCTTTTTATTGATATTATTAATTAATCCGAAGTTCTAAAAATAGCACATTTACATGAAAATAAATGTCTTAGTTGCCTTAATAAGGTACAAATTCTATTTAAACAGAACAATAAAACAAGTACAATATGCTGTTCTATCCATATCTGCCGTTCGCCTAACCTAAATCAAAAAGCAAACAAAATACAGAGGAGAAAGAGATAGGTACTGTGGAACAATGGAAATCTGAAAATGTCCCGTAACTCATTCAATAAAAAAGTGCGTCATTCAATAAGGTTGGATATCCACAAAACGATTTTGATTTAAAATTTACGTCACAGATTAAGGATGAGTCAAGCTACTTAACATAGTCTAGAATACCTCATTAAAGGTGATTTACATTATTATATTATGTTTAGAACCGCCACGACACCGACCCCGATGTTATTTAAACTACGCGACGAATTTTGATGCAGTTTTCAAGATAATTTACAGAATTTATTCCGAAAGGTTTATTTGTATTTAAATGATTTTATTTCTGTAAGTAGGTTTGTACGAACACTTTTACACGTCAATCATATTTTTAAAAACTAGATGAGGTCGGCGTTTCCTATCTGACTAGTCTGAGAAGAAAGACCGAAACGAAGTCGAGATCGCAGTCTCTTTTAAAGTCCAGACATAATCTTGGTCAGATCATGTGAAGACCGTGTAGATTGGTGTCTGAAATGGTCTATATGTATAATACATTAATATTTAACTTAGATATAATAAAGAAATGTTCTTGTTTTGTCGAGTCGTAAAAACCGTGCGTGTTCTAGCTTCTGTCCGCGACTTCGTCCGCGCGAAATTTATTGTTGCCCCGAACCACCCCGTAGCGCGTCGCATCGTATCACTTACTCGCGCTGTCACTTCGTTTTCTCTAAAGGATGATTTCCACCAAACGGTTAGCATCGCATCGGATCAGAAAGGATACGAACGGATGCGGCGACAGCCGATCGCGTCCGGCAGGATGTCGACGCTGCATACGATTGGCTCCGTACCGTCGTCGCTTGTGAACGTTTCTGTTTCTGCGCCTGGTCAAATAGTTTCATTCCTACCGTGTTCACGATTTTTGAAAATAGTTGAAGTTGACGTAGTATTGTTGGCTATAGCATTAGAAGAAGAAGAAAATAATCATAAAACAAAAATCGGAAAAGCGATGACAGGCGAACGGAGCCGATCGCGCGTCGCAGCATACTTTCGGCTACGATCGCGTGTCGCGGAAAACGCCCGCGATCAAACTGCTGTGCGCGGCTTGGTAATGTAGAATTTAAATACTGTGTACACGATTTAATATCGTTTAAAGATTGTGAAATCCGTTCCGATCCGATGCGATGCGAGCCGTTTGGTGGAAATCAGCCTTCAACGATCTCTCAGACTTTTTTCTTTTTGCTCGGCTCCTAAGGGGCATAGCGTGATGTTAAGTAGCCTATAGCCTTCCTCGAGAATTGGGCTATCAAATGCAAAAATATTTTTTCGACTGGTAGTTTCAGAGATTTGCACGTTCAAGCAAACTCTTCAGCTTTATTATAAGTACCTCTAAGACATCAACATTTCCCGTTTTAACTGATCTCGCATAGTGTAAGCTTTTCGTACAATGAGAAGTCAGCTTATACTGGAAATGTAGCTGCGTACAAAACCGCCACGGCATGGCACGGGTCCAAAAATTGATCGCGACTGCGCTTGACTAAGTATAAATCTACGAATCTGCGCGGGAGTCCCACGATGTTCGATCATGACTCATTGTTATTTCATTTAGTTTGTAGTTTTGATTAGCTGCAGTGGTTCCCTAGCGTGACCTCTGATAGCCATAGATAGCAGTTATAAACAAAACATTTAAATCAATTTCAAGAGCGGATTGCGCAGTACCAAGTTCATTAGGATTGTGACCTTTTGATGGGCGAGTACCTACTGTTAGCAAAAGAGTATGGTGTGTGTATTTGTCCGTTTTTCTGGATGTAAGTAAGTACATATGTTCCGGATTGGCGCAAAAACGGCTGAACGGATTTGGATGAAATTTGGCACACAGATAGTTTATAACCTGGATTAAAACAGAGAGTACTTTTAGTACCTACCGGTAGTAAAATCTTGTGGGATATTTTTCGATTTCTACGCAGATGAAACCAAGTGCAAAAGCTAGTCTTCTTAATAAAACACACTACAAGAAACGTAAAATTGGCATTTCATTTTTGAAGACGTTACTAAGACTATATAATAATAATTATATATATATATACATATATATGTATATCTTATTATAGCTACTTCTGTGATGGGCTTCGTGTTTGTCAATTGTATGGACTCCCAACTATTTTGTGATATGTACACAATGTAGGTACACATAATATGAAGGTATGTAGGTATCAGCCGGGACTTATATGCTGTTTATCTACTCATATGAATGAGGGAGGACAACTTCAATCATTTGGCCTCGTGAATATAGGAAAATTTATATTTTTTCCTCTATTTTTAACTTTAAGACTTTGATAAACAAGGATAGTTATGCAAATGAATGCACATATGAGTAGTTTAATTGCGGTCATAAAGAAAACCCGTCCTCATAAAAAATATGCAGATTGGTTTTTTACTTTTTAAGGATAACTTAAAATCAAACGCACTCATAAATATGGCTACGGAGGTCTACGGTGTAAACCCGTCGTGTCTACATTCAAACGACTATTTATCACTGTGTATCCTTTTTTTTTTTCTATTTATTTGTACACACGGCTCCATATCAAGCTATAACCAGTATAAGCTAACTTTTGATTGTACGAAAAACTTATTCAATGCGAGGTCAGCTAAAATTGGATATTTATTTATTAAAACTTTATGCACAAGTAAAAAAACTGTGCAAAGGCGGACTTAATGCCATGGGCATTTTCTACCAGTCTACCTTGGGGTGATGCAGAGACAATAGACAGTAGGTGCAATGACAGAAAAAACTTAGTAAATATTTATAACTAAAATATAAGAATAAATACATATATACATACATACAACAAAATATAAAACAGAAAAATAAACAAAAAAAAGGTTATGAGAGATAAACAAGAAAACCTGCAACAACTTAATTCTGAGACGAATCTGCCAACTTCTTGCGTATGTGTTCTCGAGCTTATAATATAGAGGATCGAGGATATTATATCTTGATGTGTCGCCGTATGTTCCTACAGTTAGTTGGTTAGGTTTTTTAACTGGTAGGTACCTAGTGTAAATATTTGTGTTTAATATTCTAAAATTCGAAGTTTACTATTCTGCCGACCCACCCTATCGCATCGCATCGCCTGCCCGGGCTTTTAATTCGTTTTAGCTAAGCGTTCGTTTTAACTTTTTCCTTTTTGATCGGCTCTTAAGGGTCCTACCGTAATGTTAAATAGACTTATAATAGCCTTCCTCAAGAATTGGGCTATCAAATGCAAAAATAATTTTTCAAATCCGACTGGTAGTTCCAGAGATTAATGTGTTCAAACAAACTCTTCAGCTTTATTATTAGTATAGTTTTTTATTTATATGAAACTAGCTGCGCCCCGCGGTTTCACCCACATGAGTCTCGATCCCTTATGAATATCGGGATAAAAAGTATCCTATATCCTAATCCAGGTCATGGTGTTTCTATGTGCCAAATTTCATTCAAATCCGTTTAGATGTTTAGTGTGAAAGTGTAACAAAAAAACATACAAAAAATCAAATATTTTCTCTTTAGATAAATGAAATGTGTATCACTATGTAGAGGTATTATATTTTATGTACAATAAATAATTAAGAAACAATTATATGACTAGACGCTGGGCAATTAATTTATTATATAACCAAACCACGGTTGCCCGCTACGCTATGCAGTTGATAAATTGCCTATTAACAAGACATGGCAAAGCGCCCATCAGTCACACTCACACACACACACATTACATAGAGAGAAAGGTAAACAATAAGTATATAGTACTTAATCGTTCTGTACGTTTCACATATGTAGGTACCTTCGTCGTAGGCCACATACGTAGGTAGCTGCACAGGTAGATCGATTAGGTTAAGCTACGCTTGTCAGAAGCCCGGAAGTCTGACAGCCAGTCTTACCAAGTGGTATCGTGTTACCCAGTAACTGGGTTGTGGAGGTCAGATAGGCAGTCGCTCCATGTAAAATACTGGTACTGGAAGCCGACCCCAACATAGTTGGGAAAAGGCTAGGCAGATGATTATGAGTATACCTACAACATAGATGTCACGCAGAACTCGTACCTAGGTGTCTGGAGTTTGTGATGAGCCTAACCACTCAACTGTTATCCGCCGAAAATAGACAGAGAGACACAATTAGTTTTTTTTAACTAACCATTATGTTCGGTTTACCCATGATCGTTTTGCTTACCAATGACAGCATTTTTATTTGCAAACTGGGAATATAAATAGATTTGTAAGCTAATTTTGTGATAGCTACTTCCCTATAAGCAAATCTATACAGGTAAGAGGTCTTTGCTTCGTTAGTAGTAAACATACAAGAGTCTTAATTTTAACAAATAACGGTTTTTAAATTATAGGAATCGGCCATAAAAAGAGTAATGTAGCTACATGGGTATTATACAGGGTCAATTTAAATTTGCTAGCGGAACTCCGCAGACGTGATGGGACGTCCGTGAAGTTTCGTTAGATACCTAATTTAATTTGACCCTTTAGATTCGGGTGATTAGATAAATCGGTTGATGATTTTCACTTAGATAATTACATTCAGTAATTCTACGCTTCGGAGAAGTGAGGAGATGAAACCGATTGAACGAATACAAAGGTAACAAAACTCATGATGCGGAACAAAACCCGGGTGATGCGAGCTGCAATGCGATAGGGTTAAGTTATCTCATCGATAAGACTTATCTTCTCTCGCATATCCTCATGAAGGCAGGTAACCTTAGGAAAAACCAAAATCGTTGGACATTCTAAAATGGCGTCCACGGAACGATTGAAAACGTTTCATACCATTAGTAGGTACTAAGTTAGCGCTTGGTTGATTTGTGTTAGCCAAATTTATTCAATTATACGCTTATATAGAAGCCACGTCCTGAAGCAAATTTCAGCAGGTGGTGATGGCAACTTTGACAGCAGTCAATGGAAGCAGATTGTCCGTTAAAAGGGGTCCAGTGACCATGGCCCTTACCTAAAGAGGGACTGATTGAAAAAGAAGAAGTAATTATCAAATTAGTTGCTCTGCATTTGGAACAATATGGTCCAAATGTGCTCCAGATTGGAACAAAAGATAAATTGGTCCAAAACATATAATAGTCCAAATAGTTTGCGAGTAGGTATTAAATACGGTTGAGTCCTTATGTGTAATGTCTTAAGAAACTTACTGATAACCAATATCGCCCCAGCCCAGGCTGTTATGGTATCTTTGCATAGACCGCATACTGGCTGAACAGTCTTCCACTGTGTAACAGGCTCCTGGGATGTACGTGTGGTGGATGACCACGTAAGGTACGGGTAAGTTCAGAGGTTGAGCATCAGCGGTTGGCAGGCCAAGCCAATCAGATTTGCTGTAGAACGGGAAGGAGTGTGGACCTGAAATAAAGAAGTTGGTTAATACAGGAGTTCCTTTTAAATGGTTTCGGTTTGGTTAATTAATTAATGGTTACGCTCCCTTTCACCGAGAGGCCTGTGTCCCCAAGCATTGGCAACATTATATGTTGATTATGCTATTACAAAAAAATAAATAAAAATCAAGCATGCTTAGTGAATTTGAAGCCAGGAAGGTCTTTGTCATTTACAATTATTACACAAAAGTATTAAAAAAAAAATCTAATTAAAAATATTTCAAAATGAACCTTGAACATTGTTTCAAAAACCTATACACAATACCAAAACGACCTCAACCTTCAAATTAAAACAAACAAAAATCTTACTTTTCAAGGCAAATTTAGGCGACGCGTACGCAGATAACACGCTCATTAAAACAAAAGAAACTAACACTTTGAATGACGTCATTTTGTGCGAATTAAATCAATCAATAAAAAGATTACGATGTGTTATGTATAAGCGAGCTAGGCTGGCTGACCAGTGCGCTGCGTTTGCGCACCCTGTTCTTTATATTAAGATACGTCTCGATCCCGCGGTACTTTCCCAGCGGATCACCGATAAGAGCTTGTTCATAGTCATGTATTTGTTGGCTATTGAAAATACACTTGACACTTTTAGGAATTAGGGACTCCAAATGTGTATTTGTCAACACCGTGAATCGGTCTTCGGAGAAAAAGTCGGCTGTTGGTTGAAGGAGGAAAATGTGAATGAAAATTTGAGTTAGGCCGCTTCCGTGATTTTATTGGTAGAATTTTTTTATTGCTGAATGGTCCTGGTCTTGACCTCGATCACGCCTGATAGAAAGCGATGGATGAATTCTATGATGGAACGAGCGTACCCAGAAGCTGTTCACTCTTACTTGAATTTTTTTTTTTAAGACACTTGAAAAAGTGTTTATATTATTTCATATCAGACTCTACTTAATGTTTAACGGATTTCTGTAAATTACAAATCGACAGTAGGTATTCTAAGTTTTAAAATTACGTAAAAAATTAAGTAAAATGAAAATTCATTATTATTCTTAAAGGCTAGATTGATTTGATAAAGGACCTGGTTCTTTTTAATAAAGGATTGAAAAAAAAAACAAGAGTAAGCATAATAATTTGTATCATCAAGTGTGGTCTTTATAGCATCTCTTTTGTACGTTCATACAGTAGTAATGGCGTGAGGCAATGCTTATAATAGGTAGGTACTATAATATTTTTTATGTGTTTTTGACTAGTTGTTTCTGTTTAAATTATATTTGATTATTATTATTATTATTTATTTTCATTATGTTTTGTTATGTAATATTATGGATTATTATTATCTGAAATAAATAAATTGAATTGAATTGAATTGAATTGAAATGCGGCAAAATAGAAATTGTTGATGGTTCATGGTAATAGAAATTAAAGTCACTTTACGTCTCTGTGTGACCGCGTTGTAGATACTTTTAAACTACGCAACGAATTTTGACGCGGTTTCCACCATAATTCTCCTTTTCACCTCTGTCTCTGAAACTAAAATGTAACTTTAATGTGCACAATATAAAAATATATTATATCTCGATGTTTTGTCCAGTCGTAAAAACCGTGCCAAGCAGAGGAAGGTCGCTAGTTATAATAATATAATCAAACGACAATATACAGGTTCTTCAGTTTTTGCAGGTGTTGTTGCACATAAAGTGTGTGATTACCTGATGACTAACTTACGGTCTAGACGAAGCTTTCAAGTGTTTATAGTTTATATTATGGCTAAATAATTATGTTTAAAGTTCTTTGTTTTCCTCTATTTTGATCGAAAAATATCACTTTTGAATTTACATTCTGAATATAGCCTTTCCAGCCAATGACATAAGGGGTCGTCCCCTAAGCATCGCCGCAACGACCTGCCCAGCACTTCCTGCATCGCCTCATGAGGCATTATTTAACTATGCCTCATAGTATTTGTACCGACAGCAATTAATTGCACCGCAGTGAATTTGTGGCCCGGTAAACCACATTTTCTGCACCTCAAGTGTACTGGCACAGAAAGTTGAACGCACTCCTCTGGGGAAGAACATGGCAATTACAGTTGTGGCCGAGATTAATACCCACACATTTCATGACCGCGCAGGTACCTAACTACGCTCGGTTCCTAAAGTATCTGATGAAAAATGTAAACAAATGGATCGTAAAACGTACCTGTGAATTGGTACCTATACTGATAGTGCCCCTTACAAATTGAGTGGTTACCTAGGTAAGCACTCAATTTTTAAGGGGGGTGTATGATTATTATTCGGCTGAAAGACATTTATTTCTCAAAAAAAGAACATTACGATTTAGATTAATTTTTATAACCGAAATTTTTGTCGTTGTTTTTTCAATTACAGTTTAATATTATTATTCAAACAATATTTTTTGGAAAAAGCCACATTTCGCCAGTCATATTTAAGTCCCATGTAATAAGGAGCAAGCCTATTGCATCATAATCAGCCTATAAGGTTCCCATTGCTGGGAAACAGGCCTCCTCTGTGAGAGGGAGTGGGCCGTAATCCACCACGCGGGCCCAGTGCGGGTTGGTAGATGTCACATGTCTCCGAATTTGTGGTTCTAGGACATGCCGGTTTCCTTACGATGTTTTCCTTTATGGTGATGAAGGCATTAACACAAACAGCTGTCTAATTAGCACCTCTATCTATACTTAGTACCTACCTAACCTATAGAATAGTTTTATAGAGGTGCGAAATAGACATGAATATAAAATACAACTGTACAGACGCCAGTACATCAAGCTTCTACAATCTGTAAAATTTCTTTAAAAGTGTTTCAACTTTAACACTAAAGCATAAGATTCAAAGTTGATTGGGAAAATTTGACAGTTTTGGGTAGCTTGATATGCTGGCATCTGTACATGTAAATACACAACACCTTCCATAACTTCTTAGTGCTTTCAGAGATAATAAATTGTGATTTTTACTTTGTCAGTATTAATGGGGCTATTTTTTTTTTAGGTAAATAAAAAAATAGGGTCAACGCTTTAGATTTTGAATGAAAATAAGTTTTGTTTTTTATTTACGTAATGTAAACAAACATAAAAAATAAACATTTATTAAAAAACGGTGTCCTTCTCTGAGGCTTACGGCGGGAACACGGGCACGCATTAGAACTCATCCGTGAACGTCACCGGACTTACTCCCCCATCACCGGCGCACCAGAACACAGCACGCCGTGACCACCCCAGGGACCAAACCAGCACATGGGTGCCAGACGACCCCGTGTCTGGGCACCCTTGGTCAATCTGCGACGGGTCAGGTTTGGCCCTGCCGCCTGCCAATTTTCGACACGCGGCCCGCCTCAGTTGCGATGTCGCCCAAGCGGCACCGCAACCTACTTTTTGGCCCCTACGCGTCGGCGTCGTCGGCTTTGTTCTATATCTTAGAATTATCCACTTCACTGGGACTTTCTTCTTATCAAGCTTGTTTTATTAGATTTCAAGGGCGCTGCTCAATGTCATAGCTTCAAATAGTTTTATAACCACTGACTTGATAAAGAAAAGAATTTCAAAACTGGAGAAAATATAAAAGACTTGACTGTACCTATGATTAACCTCCTTGCTAATAAAAGTACACACCGATTTCTCTCTTTCAGTCGTCATTAATTTGACTTTCGAAAGAAGAACATCACAGAACATAAATACCCTGAAGAAGACAAAGCGTTGTGTAACTATACCGACGCTATAAAACGTTTATTAGTAAGGGGTTAAGTATATAATATTCATAAATGTCGAAGACTAGGTACCTACTACTAGATAAACAAATAGTACATACGTGCGGCACACGCTATCTTTTCACGTTTTCACCACAAGCGCAAGCTCGTGCCGGCAATCAGACACGAGAAGAGTTAAAGTACATCGCGAAGTAGAATTTATTTACCTGTCTAAGTTTAATATAATACCTACTTAAAAAAATCAAGTAAGTACTTAGTTGTTGTTATTGATCTGTGCGTTTGATTTGTTCAATGTCCATTCATTGAGTAATATTGTGGGAAACAGTAAAAACAAAACAGTGTGTGTTTTGTTTTTACTAATGTTATTACGAGTGTTTTTCCCTGGTATATAGGTACCTACCTATCTATGATGAATCAATAAATCACGATATATTATATGTATTATAAATTGTTTACCCTATTCTATACAGCATAATTCAAAAAGGTGTGGTCGTACTTAAGTGTGTGGAGAACGGACAATCATAGAGAATATATTATAGTCTTTGGGTACAGACAATAAAACAGCCCCTAATTGTGTAACACACTATAAAAAGAACAATGTGTAAGACATTCACGGAACCGAGAACATATAAAAAAAGAATTAACTGCGGTCATATGCAGATTACCTATGAATTTGACCTATGAACTAATTCCTATTGAATATTCTTCAAATCATCCATTTTAAAATACTTAGTTTTTCGCTACTTCTTTTTTTTATCATTCCGTCCATATTGGGCACAGACAATATAGGTACCATCCAGCCATGCGTTTAAGTGGAGCATGACTGCCTCGTTGGTCTTGTGGTTGCAAGCGCATCTGCTGAGCGTGGGGTCCTGGGTTCGATTCCCGGGTCGGACAAAGTGTTATTTGGTTTTTCAGTAGGAATTTCTAAGTAATAAGCCGGGGTTTGGAAGTTGGCGGGTTAATACCCACGTGCCTCAGAAAGCACGTAAGTAAAGCCGTTGGTCTTGCGCCTGATCTCTCTCCTGTCGTGTCGGATTGCCGTCCCATCGCACTGTGAGAGTAAAGGAACATAGGGTGACCTGTATTTGCTGACACACTTGTGCACTATAATATCTCCTACGTACGTGGTTAATCTCCGTTGAGATTGGCCACCGTGACCGATATCGGTCGGGAGGCTGTTATAAATAGAAAATATTCAAACATAAGTAGGTACTAAAAATGGCGGGAAGAGAATATGGCGTAAATAATTTGTATAACTTCTAATTTTTTTGGTTGACCTTACTTTCCCAAGACATCATTTTGCTTATTTTATTTGTGGTCCCAAAATACTACTTAATTGTATCTATAGGTGGAATCCGGGGCCGCGGTCCCGGTCCCGAAAGCCCCACGACCCAGCTTTTTAGCCAACGAAAAATCGGAGGAGGTTCTCAAGTCGACGTGTATATATTTTTTTTATGTAGGCATAACTTTTTACAGCGTAGTCAGATTTTTTTATTTTAAAATTTACAAGTAGAATCTACAAGGGCTCAATTTAATAATATCCGTAGATTTTTTTTTTATAAAAAGTAATTTACAAGAACTTGTAACAACTTCTTCGTAAAGTGTAACTTATTGTGAACTTGTAGACTTGTAAGTTTTGATAAATAGGGCATAGGTATCCACTAAGAGAGGGTTTTTCGAAATTCCACCCCTAAGAGTGTGAAATTTCACGCGGACGGAGTCGCTAGCAAAAGCTAGATATAATACAGCATGATTCAGAAAGGTGAGGTCACATTTAAGGCTGTGGTACAGACCATCAAACTGAACAACTTTCTCCATGGGACCAACACCGTAACCGCGAAAAAATAATCAACCGTCCCATACCTACATAACATGGGTCGAGTAGGTATTGAAGATTTGTATGGGACAGTTGATTTATGACATTTGAGTGGATATAATAGGGTTAACTATAAGTATAATCGTGATTTATCGATTCATCATAGATAGGTAGGCATACTTGGAAAATACACTAGTAATAAAATAGTTTGTGTTTTGTTTTTACTGTTTTCCACAATATTACTCATGGATCTTCATTGAGTGGAGAGGTAAAAAACAACAACCAATTACTTGGTTTTAAATACCTATGTACTAAAGGTAGGTAAACAATTTATATTTCCACGATGTACTCAATTACTCATATCTAAATGTTAGCACGAGCTATACAAGGTGGAGATAACAATATGGCAATAAATTAAACTTGTACGAGTATATGTCGCAGTAAGCCGTGATATCGGCTAGAACATTGTTTGTTTTGGTTGTGGCGATTGAGTAATAAAAAAAAATACTATTTGATTGGACCGTTGTACTCGTACCTATTTAAAATACAGACCGTTGTATTTAATTAATGTTTTAATTTATTTTTGTTTTTTTTTTCTAAACTAATCTATATTTTGTTGCTATTGTTTGAGTTATAATTTTTTTTTATCCCATAATGGGATTTTGTCGGTACGTGTGTCCGTGGCATAACAGCGGACCCTAGAGTGCGCGCAAAATAAGTCTGCGCGTAGCCGAAATCGGAAATAATCGTTTGCCACCATACTCTTCACAAAGAACACACTGATCAGACACAGCGGTTTGGCTGTGCGTTGATATATCAGTCAGTCTGCAGGACATTGAATTTTATTATTATCTATGATGACTCAATAATGGTATAATTTTGATTACACTTTCATTATTACCTAGGTAATTATGTTTCCGCAATGGTACCCACAAACACCCAAATTGAGTGGTGTGTCACATTAATTTCGAAGACTTTTTTCTTAGTAATCGGTCTTGTAGAACACCTTGTTGAACTGTCAAAAAAGCTATTGTGTATTGCGATTAATAATTATATTATAATTACAGGCAAAGTTAAAATGTTACAAGAATCTTTGGAAACTGGATCGATTTATAGAATAGTATTCCATTTCATGTAATGGCATCTAGTAATTTCGGCAACCAGTATTATAATATCAGCCTATAATATCCACACTGCTGGGACACAGGCCTCCTCTCTTCAAGCGGGTGGGCTATAATCTGCAACGCGGGCCCAGTGCGGGTTGGTAGATGTCACATGTCTTCGAATTTTTGATTCTAGAACAAGCCGGTTTCCTCACAATACTTTCCTTCACCGTTTTGAGAGCAGTGCTGATAAATTATTTACGAGTAGGTACCTAAAGCGCCTGGCTGAGTTCGGACCCACCACGACACGATGCTATTGAGGGCCATCACTGCTCTCTCTCTCGTATCATATCAGCCTATTATTCTCCAACTGAAAGGAAAAAACCTCTTCTCATATAAAGAATGCACGAGTATAATCACACGCTTGCTTCAGATGGGTTGGCGATTTTAACCAGTCTTACCAAGGGGTATTGTGTCAGGTAACCAGTAGTTGAGGTCAGATAGGCAGACATTATTAGGTATCATTTCAGCCGAAAATTCGACCGATTCTATGCTTCCCGTACCCAGCGCAGATTCCTGCGGTCTTGGCAAGGTCATCTCTCCACCTTGTGGGAGGCCTTCCAACGCTACGTCTTCTTGTACGCGGTCGCCACTCCAGAACCATACGGCCCCATCGGCCATCTGTTCTGCGAGCAATGTGCCCTGCCCACTGCCACTTTTAAAGTTTGGCAATTCTTCGGGCTATGTCAGTTATCTTGGTTTTCTTGTGGATGTCTTTATTTCTGGTAAAGAGAGATCTTCAAATCTGAGATAGGCAGTCGCTCTTTGTAAAATACTGGTATTCAGCTACATTCAGTTAGACTGGAAGCCAACCCTGACATGGTTGGAAAAAGGCTTGGCAGATGATAATGAGAAATTTTGTAAGTTTCTTGTGCGTGTTTACTATTAGGTGAGATGATTAAAGGAAACGTGACTTCAACAAAATAAATGTCTAAAGAATAATAAAATAATAATAATAATGTCATAAAGGTAAATAATAAAAATATACAAAATATTACAACAGTCATTTATTAAAACAATAAGAATCACAGTATTTTGTACGCGTTGGCCCGACATTAATATTTACAAATTGGACGGTAGTCCTCAAACATAATTTATCGGTACATCCGACCTCGTTATTCATTTACCACCCTAAGGTTGAATATCATTATTTAGCACGTTATAAAACCACAAGGTCTAGTGTATGTGATAGTTAGATATTTCCGATCTTAGTGAATTATTATTGTTGTCGACAGTGGGATCAATTGCGAGGTCGACTATACAGAAGTATTCCTGGATCACAGGTTAGACCGGTTGCACCACATCACTAAAACATTTAGGTAAATCATCAATCTGTCTCTATCATGTTCAAACGATGGACAGAAACAGATCGATGTTTTAAATACTTTTTGTGATAAACACATTAAAGTTAGGGTTCCGAAAGGGTTAAGTTAGGGTTATGAAAGTAAGTTGTTCTGTTTTGAAGTAGCGTTTTTTGAAACTGTAAATTCAAACCCCGGTGCCATCATTTTCATGACAACCCTCGTTGCGACCGTTATATCGCGGCCATCGCTCTTCTAGGTAGAAAACCGTAACTTTAGCAATTTGTAATGCAAGCGGGTCTTAGTCCTAAATCTTTATGAAGGTGCGAAATGATCCCAGGTGGAGATTTCATTGAAGAGCGCTTGGCCAGGACATTCGGTAGCGGAGACCTGGCGATGGCCGATCAGCTTGTAGTCTGGACTTATGTAGCCTAGTTCCACTCCAGCGGCTATCAGACCCTTGAGGGACTTAATTTGAGTGTCTGGGGGAAGATTTTCTGGAAGAAAATAGAGAGAGTTTAGTTTTTACCTTACTCAGGACTCAGCCATTAATGTGGACAAAATAGTTTAAGAACAGTTTGATTCTTGTGAGGATCTGTGTCTAAAGCCTGCGAGATAACTGCGTCACACTATCAATAGCAATAGCTGTCATTATGACATTACAACAACATTCATTGCGTTATTAACGTTGTTGACCAGACAAATTTTTCGAACATAAGACGCAATGGATTAGCAATATCCTTTAAAATGATTCAGATTTTGATTGATAGTGTTACGCAATCATGGTTGTGATTTACACAGTGTGATTTATTTGCCTGTGCCATATCATAAGGTGAAGCTTCATCTTTCTGACTGACCGACCCCTTGACAATTTAAAAGTGCCTGTAGTTGGTTTATCCATACTAATATTATAAATTCGAAAGTAACTCTGTCTGTCTGTCTGTATGTTACCTTTTCACGAATAAATCACTGAACGGATTTCGATAAAATTTGGCAGAAAGATAGATTGCATCCCGGGGAAGGACAGGATAGTTTTTATCGACATACCTCGCGGGCGAAAGCTAGTTTGAAATAAATGCTTTGAGTTGAGTTTGAAGCAACGATAAAAGATGCACTGTTTAGCGTTTAGGAGATGAAAGTCATTTGTTGCTTCAATTTTATTGTATGCCACAGGAATAAAACATGCATTGTTCACATGGATTAAAGCTCCAAGTGTCATTTTACGCTCGGGGGGGTTTCCTTGATAACTATTGATGATAATTTTATTTTTGATTTTATTACAATTTCACCTTGCGTCTCTTGGTGGCCATGTGCCAGTTTATTGAGGCTTTATTCTTATCTAGCTTAATGATTTATTAGATTTCATAAATTAAGCATGGAGCTCCCCCTGATGAGTAGTGATAAAAATATAAACGTGCAAAAAAGAAAATTATCTACCAATACCTGATGGCTAAATCCTGTGGTTAAAAATGTTAAAAATCTAGTCGCAATCTCATCTCAGCGACAAACAATGTCAAAAATTTTACAAAAAATAAATGAAATTAGAGTTATTTTTGACAGATTGAGACAGGTTAGAATGCGAACGTTCTTAAAAATACGGAAAGACCCTCTGAATTTAATGGCATTTTTAGGCAAAGTTTGACTTTACAGGGCTTTATTTCTGTCAATTACACCTGTTTAAGAGTTTCTTTTAAAGTGTCATATTATCAATAGGTACTCAATGGTGCCGGGGTTTAGTACAGTCATTGAAATTATTGTTAATCAAATTGACACATTCTGTCAAAGAATGACGGTTGTAATTTGAATATACGGACTGTTTAAGTTTGTATAGACAGTTTTTTTTTTTTTTTTTCATTTTATTTTTTATCTTCACAAATTTGAGACGGACGAAAGAGACTTACCAACAAAGTCACCAATCATGCAAATGCCGATACTCTTCACGTTATATGACACTGCGTGTGCGCCGACTGCGTCCCAACCGCGGCCCTCGTATACAGAGCCTTCCCCGCCTACTGCGAAACTGTAAAGAAAAGAAAACATAAATACCTCTAACGCAATGAGGAAACTAAATGTTTAGTTGGACAGTGCTCTTAAGTTGAGCTATACTATTGATTCAACTACACAAGGTCATGAATTCAAAGTCACTCCAGCTTAGGCCACTGCTACAGTAACATAAGTTCTGAGCCAGCGTCTGTGTTCCCTTCCACATTTAACCCGTCTGCCTTCCAAGCATGAGTGAACAGGCATCTTCTGGACACGCTCGTTCCATCACAGACCTCATCCATCGCTTTCCATCAGGCGTGATCGAGACAAAGAGCAGGCCAATTCTGCATTTTTTTTTAATGTTGGAGTTATAACTTTAGAAAACCTTTTTTTATCGTCATAAGATACATATCGCTCCCCATCATCTCTATGAAGTTTCGCTAGCTAAGTTAATTTAACCCTGGAGATTTTTTAATAACCCTAAAGTAAGTGATAAATGATTTTATTATTTCTGTAAGTAGGTTTGTACAAACGCTTTTTAATCCGTCAATCATATTTTAAAAACTAGATGAGGTCGTTTTTGAGTTTCCTAAGCTATAAATAAAAACCGGCCAAGTGCAAGTTGGACTCGCACACGTTGGGTTCCGTACCACCATACAGTATTTAACACTACATATAAAAACGGCACAAAAATCACGTTTGTTGGTATTGGAGCCCCCTTAAATATTTATTTTATTCTGTTTTTAGTATTTGTTGTTTCATAGCGGCAACAGAAATACACATTGTTTGAAAATTTCAACTGTCTAGCTATAACCGTGGTTAACGAGATACAGCCTGGTGACAGACAGACAGACAGACGGACAGTGGCGTCTTAGTAATAGGGTCCCGTTTTTACCCTTTGGGTACGGAACCCTAAAAACTACGTAGGTACTGTTATTCTTCCTTGATTGTATAAAAAAGTAGCTGTTAAAAGTACGTCTAAGTCAAATAACCATTAACATCCAAATAACGTCAAAAAGGTAAGTAAAATACTGAAGTGCCTCTTGAAACTATCGTGCTATTAAACTCACGCGCACAGTAGGTACATGCGGTAAAAACCATGACACTCTCCAATCGTAACGTTTGAAGTACGTTCTATCAATTGACTTTAATTGCAACTACTAAGTTTAATAAGCGATTGTAGGTAATAGGACGGCATCATCCATAGTCATACTATGGTATCATCTAAGGACTGGCGATAAGAACACTGATTGTATATCCGTATTATTATTTGCATCATCATCATCGTCTGCCTAGCTTTTTCCCAACTATGTTGGCGACGGCTTCAAGTCTATCCGGATGCAGATGAATATCAGTATTATACCTAATGGAGCGACTGCCTGTCTGACCTCTACAACCCGGTTTCTGGGTAAGATACCCCTTGGGAAGACTGGTTGTCAGACTATCGGGCTACTGTCGAGCGATTACTAGTAACGACTATCAAATGACAGCCGGGAATGTGATAGCTTAACGTGCTTCCCGAGCCACGGCGGGGACTCGGTATGTAAAGATGGTCACCATCCACAGAACAACCTCTGCAAGCGTAGCTTAACTTAATCGATCGACCTGTGCGGCTGTAATAACTTAGCCACAAGCCCCTTCATTATTTGCAAACTACTCGTATTGCTGCTGTTACTAATAAAACTATCAATCTATTATCGGTATTACCCTGCTTAAAATCTTATATAGCGTAGTCTATTTTTACACAGAAAAGCGTGACATAAGTACGGGCTTAGGTCACACGTGCTATAAAATAGTATACGATACGTATAACTTGAGTAGTCTATTAATGCAATAATGGACTACATAAGTCACACGCATCGTAATGTACTACATATTTATTTTATCTTGTTCGGGATTTTTTTTATTAATATTTCAAGCACACAAAAATGTACAGAGGCGGAATTAATGCCACTTGGCATTTTTACCAGTCAACTTTTTGGTGATGCAGAGATAAACAGTGGGTAGGTGCACTTCTGAAAATTGGACATAAGGGAAAGTTGCTAAACTGTTTGTTGAAACCAGGCCTGACAGAATTGTGCAAAAAAATTGCTATGAAGATAAGCTATATGCCTTTTCTTGCAAACAAGAAATTATGGTGTTTTTTACTACATTATTCTAGTGCATAAATTATAATAACCCACATAAATTGGGAAATCGCCTAACCATTCGGGAATTACGTTATGACAAGGACAAGAGAATGATGACATTCTACTGCATAGTGTATCGTCGATTGTTATAATGGGTGAAAACAGTACTATAATTTCTGCTAAAACAAATCTATGTACGTCGTAGGGTCATGTATTACGTCTGACATGTGTGCAGGTGCACTTTCATAGTCTTCGCCTTAGTCATTATTTGGCAAGATCTGCGCTCGGTAGTAAGATATAATTAGTGCACAGGTACGCGGCTCATACTTGTACTTCTGGCATTGATTCGAATGTCTATCGGCTTTCAAAGTATCGATGATAACATCTAATCAGTTGCCATCTACATGGCTCGCTTATCAGCCGAGTGGTCTTGAAAATTTGAGTTTCAGCGTCATGCGTGCATAGCACACAATAATGGTTGTAATAATTCAAGCATGAATGCATAACATAATTAGTCATAACCAATGACTGCTGGGACACGCAGGGAGGAGGCCTGGAGTCCTGTGTACCAGCATTATGCAGCCCATAGTTGTTACAAGAACTCATGTTTAATGAAAATCGGCTGCATGTGTATGTTGCAGCTCTGTATGACCCAGAAGGGAACAATGGTATTTTATGTAAGCGATTTCGTCTGGCACTGATTCGGTATGTTTACCGTCTTTGTGAATCGGCTTTCAAAGTATCGATGATAACATCTTATCAGTTGACATCTACAGGGTCCGTATATTATAACGTGATTTTTTTTCGAATGTCTTTTCGCTAAAAAAAACCGGATCAGACCGGAATAACTTGGAATGAGAAAGTTGGATAAGAAACTTATTAAAACAAAAGAAGAACTAGCAGGGGATCGAGGAGGGGAGGGGGTTGGAGGGGGGCTCAGGGGATCAGACCGGAATGAATCGTTATAAAGACCCTTCTTTAGCTTTGTCGTAGTCGGATAAATGGTATCTATAGGTCTGTCTAGGCAATAATTCACTATGACCACTGAATGATACCTTACTTCGAAACCACGACAATTCCTTAGCGAATCCCGCCAATCTCGCGTTCATTTCGCGCGGCTTCGTTCACTGTGCCATAGAGAATACGGTCCCTGATATGCCACCTGATACGACTATGAGGAAACGTAGTCAGCTTATAGCAAATAACATATTAAAGGATTGCCAAAGTGACAAAGATTATTGTACCTAACTTTAGAAACCGCCTTTATTCAGTGCTACCTACCTACTGAATTAGATTCGGGATATTGGGCGTGTAAATACATACCCGTTGTATTTAATAGTAGTTAGCGAATCTCAAAGCGAATACCACACGGGAAGTTTACTACGCCATACACAACTGCAGCTATGAAGATTACACGTGGCTGTCCTCCGTAGGATTAGGTAGAATTAATTTGTTTAAGGTTTTAGGATTAGGACTGCATTTCAACTCACTTATATCCAATATCCTGCCACCCGTTATGGATCTGGTGCATATCCTGCATGAACCTCATGTTTTTCTTGCAGGTATCCTTGGTCTCGCAGTCCGGGGGTATGTAACTGTGGTGCACGATGACGTAGGGCACTGGCAGGGTCAGGTTTGTGACTCCGGTTGGAGGACGCGCGCCCCACGTTTCTCGAGCCACAAAGTTGAATGGGTAATCTGTTGAAATATTGATTTTTAGGTTATGTACAGTCGAGTAACAAAAAGGTTAGGTATGCACTTTTAGGGGCATTTTTTTGTGCCGCGCTGTGAGTGCGCTTACTGTGCTGCACTTTCCTTTATTGCCACTGATCACGCATAACTTTTGTCAAGTCAACAGTGACGTAGAATTATTAGTAAAACACGAACATTATGTTCACCTCCAGTTTGTTGGAACTCCACTCTAACTTCTGTAGTCCACTCCATTGTAAAATCAATGACAGAATTACGCGTTCAACTGTTTTCACTTTGACAGCGGAAGCGAGAATGAACGCGCGAAAGAACCTAGGTGATCACTTTCACGAGTCTACCTCTTCAAGAATTCAATGAGTGCCTGCTCAAGATTTTGTCGTAGTGAGCGAATATTGTAACAGAGTTTGCGTAATTTTTTTAGGTTGTGATGCATATTTTCCCCCGCCTGTTTTTTTTATAGTTCTTTCTCTGCGTTATTTTTGACAAAAATAAACATTTTTCTTTCTATGTTCACTCACTAGAGTCCACCGGACAATGAACATTAAGCCATACACCGGTTAAGCGGGCCTTCAAATTTGATCCGACCACAAATCTGATCAAATATTTGATCAGGCTTTTGGCAAAGAAGGGTTTGTAATCTTGACAGCTTGATCAATTTAACGATATAATAAAACAGATATAGATTTATCCACCTACCCGTAGAAGGCCCACGAGGTGGATTACGGCACAGTCCCTTTCTCAGAGGCTGTGTCCCAGCAGTGGGATCGTTACAGGCTGATTATGCTGACAGGTGCTAACAGATGCTGGTTATCATTTTAAAACGTAGCGGTTTTACAAAGATACAGGTGCAAACCTTGGAGCAAACTTACCAGAAGATCTCCAAATTTTTCGGGATGATGGGAGAGCCGCGACACTAGCAAGCAAGCAGGTGAAGACAATGTAGACTAAACTGGCCATGGTTTCTAGAAAAAAATAAGAATAGATTAGTAACTAATATTTAAATTACAACAAAAATAAAGGCGCAATGATGCAAACAACATTATTAATGCACTACGTTAAAATTATTTGGTATAAGTTTTTTTTTAAATTATCTTAAAAAAATGTACCGTGGACGCAGTTAACCTTCTTAATTAAATTACTAATACCTACTTATATCCGTAACAGACTAAAATAAATCAACAGCAATTTTTTTTTAAATCTGGTTTTTCGAATTAAGAACTCTATACGTCTTAGTCCTCACAAGTTGTACACGGATTCGTGCACAAAACTTGATATTGGTGGGGATTCAAACAGTTCAATGAAGCGAAGACTGTAAGTTCAAGTTTATATAGGCAGAAAAACTCACAAATTCCCCGAACCAAAATTATTATTTATGACTATACTAAGGACTTCTGGGGTACTGCTATAGGAGGTATAGGTACCTAGGTACCTACTACGGACATACATATGGGTAGTAGTATGAAATCATTGAAACTCAGGTTAAAAACCTTTATAAGTAATGAGAATTTATTAACGGCTGTTTAAATAAAGCTTTATTACTTTTAATTATTATTTCCCGGAAAATACTGAAAAATCAAGCCAAAAAAACTTTCAAGCAAAGAAAAAGATTGTAACCTTCTTTTATGGGAAATTCTACGCAAAACTATTTTACAAAGAGGTCGTTAGTACATTATCTCTGGTTCTAGCTGCCTGCCGCGAAACCCTGATGCACAAAAAAGAAGTGAATCGGCCGTGTCTAAATACTTATTACAACTACTTACTTTTCTAGCCGTGGCATGGCACGTGCTATTAAATTAATTACTAAAGTATCATCACGTTGCATTCAACGTGGCCTTTATTTGAGTAGATATGCTCAAGTAGGTAACGGAAGTGCCAGATGGGCCACTTGACTTCAGGACAGAGGTCCTGAACGGGCATAAGAGTGATAATTATGATTTTGCGCAGAGGCGCAAAATCATAATTATCACTCTTATGCCCGTTTTCCCTAACACTACTAACAAACAAAATTATTATTATTTATTACATATATACTTTTTCGTACACCAGAAAATTCATTTAAAAAAATACGATTATTACTACAAAACACACAATGGGCGGCCTATATCCCACTGCTGGGACACAGGCCACTTCTCTGTGAGAAGGAGTAGGCCGTAATCCACCACGCGGGCCCAGTGCGGGGTGTTAGATGTCACGTGTCTTCGAATTTTTGGTTCTAGGACATACCGGTTTTCTCACGATGTTTTCCTTCACCGTATCTATTGAGAGCAGTGGTGAAAACATAATTTACACAAAGTAAAGTGTCTGTCAGGTAATTCTCGTAAGTTTTTGACGTTTTATGAGAACCCATTTAGATTTATGTAAAAAAAAAAAAAACAATTTTAAATCTTCACCATATTATGCAAATCAGAAAATGCTGAGGGTTTCTAAATAAGTACCTAGGTACTAAATATTTTAATCGTGCTTGGGAAAATGTTTTTGGTTGTTCATCGGATCTTGGATAAACATGCAAAAGCCTAGAGAAAAGAACAATGATATTAAATAGGAAATAGTTAGATATCATTTTGACGGTATTGTCATTGAATTATTGAATCAAGTACACTTGTGACCTGCACGTGCGAATTGCAACCTTAAAACGCAATCAACGATATAAAGATAACGTATCTGTAATAGGAATATTCACAAGTACCCTGAACTATCTAATCTAATAGTAGAAAATTTGTAAAATTGAAGAGGGACATGGAAACTCTACTTGGCTTATCTATAAAGGCCCTGGTAAGAGGTAGTATACCAATATTTTAGTTTAAAAGAATGTCCGTTGAGTTTTTTGTCCGTTCTTCTTCGTCGAAATTCTACTACGCTTTGGAATGGGCAACTAGCTTCATCTTTGTTACTGACCGACCACTAGACTGTTTTAAAAGTGCCTGTAATTGGTTTAATTGAAATAAATGCTTTGGGGCAACCTGTAAAGATGATTTAAGGTTTTATAATAATAAACATCTAAATAAAACAAACAAATAGTTTGAAGAACAGGATGAGTCAAATGCATGACTGCGTAAAGTAACCGTTTCCTTTAGTTAGGGGTTTCGGGTATTTTTCCAATATGTAACGTTACACAGTGATAACAAGTTTTGGCTTTCACGCAGGTATGACTAATCTGCGGATCGGACGAAATCTCCTTCAGCGCATCCAGTTTGTCTGGAAGCCGACCCAATAAAGTCGGGAAATGGCTAGGCAGATGATGGCTGGAACGGAATCTAATGTTATGCGAAGCAGGAATCAACCAAAACAGTCAGGTAAATTGATTTAATACACTACGCCAATTTGCCTTTTTTAAAAGCTCTCATTTTGACCTCGCTGTTGGCTTCATCACCCTCGCAAACCAAGAAAACGACACCCATGATGAAAAAATGCCACAAAAGATGACTTTGTTAAAGTTGGGAAAAAATTACCAACTATTGAAAAACTTGTCGTGAAATATCAATTTTAGAACCTATTAGAGTCGTATTGTTTCTTTAAAATTACAAAAAGCACGGTATTAGCTGTGGAATAAGTTTTCAACATTTTGGACTTTTCTTGTAGGTAAACGGGGATATCGACGCGCAAACTCAGCATGGATTCAGTAGGTAGGTACTTATAAGTACATAATTTTTGACATTTTGGAAGCCTGTTGTATTTACAGTTAATATTATACTTCTATTAATCTATGAACTGTAATCAATTAAAGACAGGTTTTGAATAGAACGTATTGGGAAAAAAATATTTAAAAATATTAGGTACCCAAGATGCAGCAAGTTTCGATTATGGTTTTGCTCAGAATCAAATTTTAATGCAAACTTATCATATATCAAAATATATAAAAAATAGTACACAGCAAAGTTTTTTCAAATAAACACACACGCAGACTTACCTTCGTGAAATAATATAAATCCAAAATGAAAAAATCACAAAATTTACTTTAACAAAATACTAATCGACTGTGAACTCTCAATGGAAAACTGTAGTATTTATATGAATAGTAGTACCTACACATATATAATAATATTATGTTAATGTATTGTTGATAATTAATCGGAGTCATACTCGTTCCGATTTGCCATCAACCGAACGCAAAACAAGATAACTACCTAATTTGGTGATTCTTAATCTTATCAGCTGTAATTTTTCACGTACCTAATAATATTTGTTGTTTATTATTAACTCTTCGCATGTCGAGCGTACAACATGTGTACCGTCAACAATAAAATTTCTATTGTGTCTGCTAATTAGACGCGCGACGGGTTAAATGAGACTTGGATGGACTTATGCCGGGGTATTAAACCTTTGTGAATGTATTAGCCTATTAGGTTTTTCTAGATTATGAGTTATAGACGTTCCTAAATGTAGATAAGACGTAGAATTTAGGTAGATATGTTGGTAAAGTTCTGAACAAAGAATACATGCAGCCCATCACTACAAACTGTATGCAAGTGCCGTTCGAAGACTGACAATAACCATTATTAAACTGTTCCACCGAAACGCACGTTACAAAATTTTGTTTCGGTGCGGTTAGTGGAAGTGCTCGGGTGCGGTTCGTCCAATTGCGTTTGAAATCAGTGCTCTGAGTGGAATACCTCCTTTTTATGATGATCGTCATCATCAGCCTACAGCAGTCCACTGCTGGACATAGGCCTCTCCAATTGCACGGCATTTAGCTCGATTCTCGGCAATTCGTCCAGCTGCTACCAGCCACCCTGCGAAGATCGTCGCTCCACCTAGCCTGAGGGCGTCCCACCTTACGTTTGCAGATTCGCGGTCTCTAATCAAGCACACGTCTACCCCAACGGTCATCGGTGATCAGTTCTACGGCTAATACCGCCTGTCGGTTGCCACTTCAGCTACACACCTTTGGTTCTCTGCCGGATCACCTTATTCCGGATTCTATCCCTCACTTTTTATTATAAGAAGTAATAATTGTCCTCCAGACCGTATTTTGGCCATGGTGGCTAATCTCAACAGAGACAAGGCTTCGACGCGGGAGATGTTATAATGCACAAGTGTGTGCGTGTGTGTGTAGGTACCTATTATATTTGGTCGTCTCAATAGATTGAATAGAATGACAGATATCGATCTTCACAATAGCCAGTATAAAAAATCAGCAATAATTGCCGATTTTTCATAGGTAAGGATCTGATATTTAAAAAAAAAATCTACAACACCAGTTGATAGGCTATTTCTTAGAATATCACATGTTATTGTATTAGGTATAGTCAATGTAAACATGGCAATGATTTGTTAGGGGACTCACAGCAGTGTCATGACCTGACACTAATTGGTTCATTGAATAAGGGACTTATTAGTGACAAATAATGTTATTCAATGAAGTAGGTGATGATTTATGTCATTCCATTCGATTTATAGGTGAATTACATGAATTTTGCCTACAACCTACATAAAGCTTGCCTGCAGGATGTGTTTCTTGACTCCCTAAAAAAAAGGCCGATGACCAGGGGTCTATTTAATATAACTGACAATGCGACAATTTATCTAAATATTAGATGATTGACTTATTTTCACGGCACGTGCCAGGATAAAGCAAAATGTTGAAAAAAAAAATCGTCTACAATTTAATGACAGATTTTCGGATTGTCGTGTCGCCTGTCAGCCAGCAATAAATTGGCCTCTGGTCATAAGGAAGACCGACAACTTGGCCCTCTGACAATAAGAAATATTGTCAAAAAAAATATATATTATTGTCTTTCACGACAGATGCTATGATAATGTACAAATCTTGAAAAATGAACAGGTTTTCGGATTTTTGCCTGTCAGTTTCTGGTGAAAATTGCGGGAATCTGCTGTATGCAAGCAGCAGGACCGGTCGCTGTGGCGAAGCTTGGGGAGGCCTATATGTCCAGCAGAGGACGTCTTTCTGCTAAATAATTATTATAATGACTGGCTGACGTCATCACGTCAACGCCGGCTGTCGCTGAAAACCAGCGCCGAGGCTCTCTCTCGTATAGGGTCTTAGCATTATGCTGAGCGATGGCCGTTTTGGTAGATGTGACGCATGTTTTCTCTCAAATTGTTATTTTGTTTTTGTTTTTTTTTTGTGTTTTTTCATTTGATCCGTCATGTTTGCCGCAAATAAACGTATTTCTTTCTTTTCTTTATAATTCTGTAAATATTTTGTTCAACATACAACTTGACACTGACCTGCAAATTGCAAAAAACGTAAGAGAATTTTCATTTCGCGGACTACCTTGACGCTCCCCCCTTATTTATTGTCCCTCTGTTTGTATAGTTGGAAGAAAATTTAAGTGCATTACGTAGTGGTTGCGAAAGAAGAAGCCGCGAAAGATAAGAACCATAGAATTATAAAACCTCTTTCTTATCTATGACTATGGCGACAACACTGCCAATTTTCGTATCTATTCAATAATTATTGTTATTCGTTTCAGTTTTCATTGTTGTGCAATAAAGACAGTTGTATTGTATTGAGAAATTGACTTAATTAGTCCTTTGCATGTTTACATTCTACATGGTTGGTAGCAGCTGGATGAGAGTTGCCGAAAATCGTGCAAACGGACACGTTCGCACGCACGCGCACGTGCACGTACGTGCAATAGGAAAGGCCTATGTCCAGCAGTGGACTGCTATAGGCTGATGATGATGATGTTTACATTTTTGTTGATACAAAAGGAAAAGATAATAAGCCGATTCGAAATCGCATAACAATAAATTCTGCGTTGTCTGTTGATATTTTTGTGAACGTAATTTTATCGATGACGTCGCGATAAAACTTTCTTCAAAAAAGTACCCATTATCTTTGTAGGTAGTTAAGATGCCAGTCTTGGTTTGTAAAGTCCCTACAATGACAGAAAATAAGAAAGTAAAGGTTACCCAAATAAGGCCCATTTCGATAAGCAATTTAATTTAAATATAAGAGTTTACGAAAATATTAAAGTTACGTCTATTTAAAACAAATGCCTTATTTATGGTCCGAGCTGTTTAAATGTTCATATAACTTTTAAATATTTAACACAAATAAGTAACTGTTTACACTAATTAGGTACTAAATTAAAATGACTAATTATACAAATAAATACAAAAACAAAACACTAACACCCAGTTTCTGAATTGAGAATTTGAAGTTGAGAACATCTTAATCTGTACTTAAGTATGACTTAAGTATGAAGTGTGACTGTATTTGAGAATAATTAGTTGAGATTTGCTACTTTCTTCAAATCAGAAACCGAGTGTTAGGCGTTGAAGTAGGTAGCTACTTGTCGCTGTCATCCGAAAACGTTCCCAGAAGACTGGCAGCATTGCCACGTTGAATGGCAATACTAATTCTTTGGCCAACCTGGTGACCACAGCTGGGTGACCGACCCAGCTGTGGTCACGTGGTTGGCCAAAGAAGTGAAGTGAAGTGTCTACCAGTTGGCGAGAAAATTCCATAAAAAAGAGACGCGCACTTGGGCCCCGTGACCCGAGCGTTTGGATCAAAAACGGCTCAGAACTGTAGTTGTTACCCATAAGGTAACAGTATTTGCGCCGCTTGAGGGTCACATACATTTCATTAAAATGAATATACTACTGAACTCCATGGGAAGAAGTGAAGATTGACAGCAGTTTTTTAAGAGCTCACTTGGCATTCCTAGCTTGCTTTGTTTTGTCTTCCCTCACTGCCAGATTATAGCAGTCTAAGGGTAGGTAAGTGTGTTTAAAATAAAGTTATAAAAAATAATTTATACACAAAATAAAATAAAGTTTCACAATAAGTACATATAATTTGACTTCCCACCGGCAAAAATGGCGAATGGCGATGGTGATTTTATCCCCTACTTTGCACCTTTAGGGGATGAATTCTTTTTCATCGTTAATTCCTTCCTGAGTGCTCACTTTCGTTATACAAGGAACTTTTGTGCAGAATTTCACGCTTAACAGAGGCTTAGGCGGTCTGTCAGTGAGTGAATTTAAGATTAGTAGAAGATCCGACTTGTCTTGCTCTTTTTTTATGAACGGTGTCATCTTGGAGTCAGCTCGGCGTCTCCTTCCCGGTCCACTGATGCCCTTGTAACATACATATAATAATTTCACACTTGACCTAACATCTGGGAGCGCCGCTTACGCCACCAGGGCGCGTCGCCGTCGTCCGGAAGGCAGGCGCCGCCATTGTCAGACAGGAATACACTCTTGCGCACTAATTTATGCTCATATTCAAATATAGACCAATAAATTATAAACAATTCGGCTGTTATTTTTTATTTATTGGCTTTGATACATTGTTTTGGGTTTGATTTATTTTGTGCTGGGTTTGGGGACTGTTGAATGAGATTTGTTTGGGTAGGTCCGTAGGTCGAACGTTTTTTGTGAGCATCACGCATAGGAGTTACAGTAGTGGGTCGTATTTTAGTAACTTGTTGATAATCCGATTGGGAATTAGTGTCTACGATAAGGACGTTCAGATAATAATATGTAGGCATGATGTAATATATGGGTATGTGGTCCTTTCTTATACTGTCAATTAGTGGGGCCGGTGGAACTTATACTTAGTTTTATAACCTGTATTTTTACTTTGCCTGCAGTATTTTAATAATAATCGGATCGTTACATGAACTTCGCTAACACCGAAGAGTAGTCTACGAAGCTTAGTAGGCTAGCAACTGAGCTTAAGAAAAGCGCCGCTTATTACCTACTTAATAATTCAAATTGAAACGCCAACTTTCACGTTTAAGTACCTAATTAAAATAACTGCATATTATTATAGAGCTTTACCAACGTTACGGAAAGCTCGCCGGACAGATGCAGCCGCGTAACGTAATGTTTTTTTAAATAACGAAGTTTTTTAACGCGGCTTGCGGGTGGAGTAATCTTGTAACATGTAGAAATCGTCACTTAACGAAAAAGAGGTAGGTACAGTCGAACAAGGTATTTGGTATACAGGCAAAAATATTCATTTTTCACTTCCAATATTTAGTTTTATTTTGTGCGTTATAACTTTTTCAGCTTATGGCATCCTTAATAGAGTGGTTTCAAATAATTGACTACTCAGCACACTCACACCATTGCTTAAAAGTAATTGCAAGTTAGCTGCCTGTTTACCAAATAGCTTGTTCGACCGTACGTATGCCCCATCCATATTATGCTATTTCTCTTAAGAGAGACAGAGAGCCCATAGAGACCTTAATATGAAAATCCAAGATGGCGGCAATTTTATGAGAGCTTTTAAAAAAATATACTACATAGGTACATGGGTCTGTATTAAAAACGCGCATTAAATTAAGTAATAATAATAAATTAATAATGAATACCTATACGATTGTGTGTGCGTGCGAGTATCGCGTAAAGAACTTCGTTCCTGGCGGGGGTCCCCCGATGGCACACTTTTTTATTGTTAATATAAACCTTACACCTAAGGCAAAAAACCTTAACAATTCAGGCGTACCTCGCCTTATATCTTCAACTTTTTATTGGAACTCGTAGTAAATAATAATTAAGTCTGTTAAAGAACATCGGCTGGTGGCCACCGGACACTATTTGAAAAAAAGAACGACTTGAAAAAAGTATGGACGATTGATTTTCCCGCTAATCAATGGAGCGCATCAAAATCCGCGTGCACCTCACATCTAAGATAATGTGTACGTTAACTAAAATTCATGGTACACGTCTCTTCGTCGCACCTATTTATAAGTTCCAGAGGAATTGTTCACAGATGAAATTCCGATGCTAGTCGCGGGCTATACGCGCTCCCGGTTTCGCGTCCCCGAAATATCCGAGGCACACTGTATTAATTTAAAAAATATGATCAGTTGATTCGAGTGTTCGGTGTTCGAATTTGTAAAGTGCGTATATTTGTGATTAGACTAACATTACACATACACACGGAGTTTAGTTTATAAAGTAAGACAAAATTATGGTTTTGGTGAAAGTATTATTAATCTAATCTATTTGAAGAACTCATAGAAATAGGGATTTGCGTAGATAACTAGAATAGAAGTGATAAAGCTCTGTAGGATTGTTAGGGCTCGCTTTTTGGAAAATGTTAAGTAAATTTTTTGCTTTTAAATTTTCTTTTCGAAGTTTCCAAACTAAAGTACCTAACTATATCGTGATGAGAAGCTGTTTTAATACTTAAAACCATTATATTAATGGCTAGAACTGTTAAAAAATTGTCAATCGAAAGTTCAAATCTCTTTAAACTTTCGCCATAAACTTTTTCGCTTTTCTTCTCACACAGCTTTATCACAACTAAATTATCTCGATTTTCTTTTGAATGAAAAGTAATGACTTCATTGATGGAATATTAGGTACTAATGACGTCAATACAGGGAATTCACATCCACTGACTAATAATCAAGTCTGATAAGAGTTGTCGTAATGTTTGATCGATTCGGACTCATTGAAATGTAGTGAAATTGATTATTCAGTAAGACTTACTTATGATAGCGGAATCACTTTTACACATCATATTAAATTAAAAAAATGCGCGTACAGCACTGTAAGTACATGTGATAGAAGTGAAATTTCTTAAATAATTAGCAAACTAAAGAATAAGAGATATTTAATGTGAGAGATCTTTTTTCCCTCTCATGTAACGACATGTGCCAAAATGTGATGCGTCCTTGAAATGTCACTCTCGGTTCTCGTCCAATTATCGAATCGATTACGAAGATTAACTTAAAAAAAAACATGATCTAGATATGGAGTCGATATTTTCTTCTGACTGTCCCCTGAGAAGAATTAATGGCGTAACAAACTGAGAGGTCACAGTCTCTTTTAAAGTCCAGCGATACTTAATCTTGGTCAGATCATGTGAGGACCAGTTATGCAATAAACAAAGGATTTGTTCTAAAACAATTGAATAACAGACAAAGAAATAATACGTTCTTAATTGATAAGCAGGATTACCTAGATATATTGTTTTCTTTTTAATTTATCGTTTCTATCGATGCTTTGTAGGGCACTAAATCTCGGACATTCACGAATCTTTGTAACCCTTGCTGGGTTCCCACTTTGTTGTTCATATGTGTATGGCATATTGTATATTTTATGGTTTCGCTAACGATAAACTGACATTTAAATAATTTGTTTCATATCATTTAGAGTAGATATGGAAAAAATTGCAACATTCCAAAATATTTGTGTAAAATGTGCATGAATTGACATCATCACGTGCAGCGTACGTTAATAGGACACACTCGACTACTCGTATCGAAACATGTGACATTTAAATTTAAAATAAGTCGAGAACTTGTTAAAATATTTCATAAAGTGCGTTCATAAATACGTAAACTAAACAAGAAGTCACCTCGTTTCGTGAATGTGACTCTAATTTATCACTGCTTAAAGGTTGCAACTGTATGCCAAGACACCCACTAAATGTATAAATTTCAAATATCACGTTGAAATTAAAATCGTATAGCTTAACGGCATTATGTGCAAAATATATTTAAAATTATATGTTAAAAACAGAAGTCTTCAGTTACGTTGCTTAGCCTTAAAGTTCGTTTCAAAACTTGTTACTTCAATTTATTAAACATTTTATACTTAGTCACTTTTATAATGTCAAGAAGTCGGTCAGTTAGACAGAAAGTTGAAGCTAGTTGCTCATTCCAAAACGTAGATCTCTATGGAGAAGAACGGGCAGGTAACTCCAAGGACTCTCTTTTAAATCAAGATATTACAAAATCCTGGGGACATTATTCTTGCTGCTTCTATAAGTAAAAACAATTATAAAAAAACAAAATGAACAAACAATTCAAAATATAAGATTAAAAATAAGCCTTGGCAGTTAAGAGATAACCAGTCTGAAACGTCGGCTCCCGTTCACGAGCATGGATGATGCTCATCATCACCGTTGAATGAATCCTGGGTATATTACCTACATAATTATTATGATAATCATGAGCAAGTCAAGCTTTTATATAATAACATAAATCTGTTGCTTGAATCTAACGGCGATGCTTTTCTGTGTAGATACTTAGGTTTATAGTAGGCCTAGTAGACTGCAGATTTTTAGACCATTTTCTATTTTTTTATGTACCGTACCTGGTACTTGTTGACATGCCTACACTGTCCTCCCATTCCGATTAACACTGTTATTTAGAAATATTGTTATGAACTTGAGAGTTCATAACAATATTTCCAAATAACAGTGTTGGTGTGTAGAGTTGGCTGAGGCCAGCGTCTGTGTTCCCTTCCACAATTAACCCATCTGCCTTCAAAGCAAGAGTAAACAGACATCTTCTGGGCACGCTCGTTCCATCACAGACCTTGTCCATCGCTTTCCATCAGCCGTGATCGAGGTCAAGAGCGATAAAAAAATAAATAAAAAAACTGCCAATTATTATTAAAAGAGTAACCGTGGAGTTTTTTGCTGGCTATTCTCCATAGGAAACGACAAATTAGAACCGTGCCATGCACCTAACTTCTGACATTTCCTAAGTGCCCATGTAGGTTTATGTGGAGTAAAATATACTGATTTTGACAGTGCATACTTTCTTGTTCTAAACTATTCCAGAAAACATTACAAAACAGAGTTGTTAAATAAGTACCTAATTTTGAATTGAAGACACAGACAGTATGGCAAGCAGTCACGGTTTGGAACAGTCAGCTGTTAATTTTTTTTAATGAATAATAATTTACAAATTTTTAAATCTAGTTTGACGCTTGTCAAAAATCTAGCTCAAGCAAGTGCCACGTTGAGAGATCTTTCAAAAATTGCCCAGTTTTTTTTTTCAGTGTTGTACTGTTTACCCGTCTGCGACTCCATTAGAAGGGTACATAGTTTTTCTGAAAATGTTTTAGCCTAGTTACTTTTTCGCAACACTATCCGGCTTGGAATTGGGCTATCAAATACAAAAAGATTTTTTGAAATCTGACTTGTAGTTCCGAAGATTACCCCCTACATACAAACTTACAAACAAATAAACAAATTTTAACTCTTGAAATTATTAGATTAGGTAGAGATAAATGTAGAAAAATTAGTACGAGCGTTTTGCACAGCTGTGGTTTTTAAATACGTGTGTTGAAATTTGAATACAATTTATCTTGTCTGTTGACACTTTCTGAAATTCAAAATAAACATCCATTGATGATACAATACCCACGTCTTATTAAAAAACAAAAATATCAGAATATTCCACATTCTTATGCAAACAACTGGCAAATCAGCCTCTAATAATGTTTCCACTCAAAATCAAAATCAAAATCAAAAGTCATTTATTCAAACTAGGCTGAGAATCAGCACTTTTCAAACGTCGTTCACTGCTGGGACACAGGCTTCCTCTCTGTGAGATAGTGAATCCACCATGCGCGCCCAGTGCGGATTGGTAACTACGTTAGTGAATGAGCTACCCACAGAACTGACAACGCATGTCAAGTCTAAGGAGCAACTTAAAAAAGTTCTACAAAAACATTATCTCTCGTTGTGTCCATAGATAATGTTGGTAACAAAGTCATGGATGGCGAAAATGCTTTTTGTTAAATGTAAGATCTCGACTGTGGATATGTTATTTTATGTAGTTTACTTAGCATAATTAAGTTTTAGCCAAAGACTTATACAAAAAGATGGACTCCGCGCCACGCATATCGAAAGTGAAGCACAGTTAGTAGCCGGACCGTTTGTACAAACACGCTCACATTTACATCATAGTATGCCGACCGGCCGCCATTACGTGACACGACAGCGTCAATCGTCAATCACGCACACATAGATCTGTACGGTGCTTCACTTTCGATATGCGTGACGCGGAGTCCAACTTTTTTTATATATTCCATTGTTAGACGAGAATAACTGCCGACAAACTGTTATGCAGTTTGGCAGACTTTATGTATGCTATTGTTACTACAGATTTTGAATGAATAAATAAATAATATCACATGTCTCGAATTATTGGTTTTAGGACATGATGGTTTCCTCACGATGTGTTCCATCACCGTTTTGAGAGCAGCGGTGATGAAATAATTAACACAAAGTAAAGCGCCTGTCTTGAAAGTTGGATAAGAAAGATTTCAAAACAAAAGAAGAACTAGCAGGGGATCGAGGAGGGGGGGGGGTGGAGGGGGGCGGGCTCAGGGGTCAGACCGGAATGAATCGAACCTACGACCTCTACTCGACTCATAAGTTACGGCCGTTACCACTGAACCACGACAGCTGCTCTCAAACCAATCTTCTATACTTACAATAAATAATGTAATTCATATTATACTTAATATTTATTTTAATTCCACAATGATAACTTAGTAAGTAAGTTTTATAAAGTTAATTATGATCATTGTAGACCCCGTCGCGCACGGCAGAGTAGGAGAGAGGAAGAAGACTCTAATTTTATTAGTTAGTTGATGGGTACAGTCGACAAAAGAGATAATATTTAGAATCATCGGATATAGTTGAAGTTTAGTAAGAATCCGATAGATGTATTCGAATAAAAAATAATTTTATTAATAGAAAACAAACAGCTCTTCAATTTTATCAAATTCAATTTCAGTCGACAACATCCATCGGTTTCTTACAAAAATTCAACTACATCCGACGAACCTGCATACTTATCTCTTTTGTTGAGTGTACATACCACATATTAAAATAATTATTTTATAAAACTATAGCTGCGCCCCGCAGTTTCACCCGCATAAGTCACGATCCCGTGCGAATATCGGGATAAAAAGTATACTTTGTCCTAATGAAGGTCATGGTCTACCCATGTGCCAAATTTCATCTAAATCCGTTCTGCCGTTTTAGCGTAACAAACAAAATGTACAAAAATCTAATATTTTCTCTATAAATTACTTAAATATAATATTTTATATATTTTATTTCGTAAATATCAATGTTCGCCAAATACTAGATATCACTCAACCAGCTAACACTCTAAATAAATACCCGAAATAGAGCTCAATGACTCAACAGTCGTGGCAGCCACATAAACCAACGTATAAAATAATAACAGAAACAATAATAATGTAGATTTAATATTAACAAGTGTTCCGATAAGGGCCCGTTTAGACACGATCCACTTTTGAATGCAGAGCCACGATGGATAAAAAAAAAATAGAGTTATGTGAATTCGATTACAAAAACAAAACTGATTGGGAGCAATTACATACCCACAAATTAAAATCACTGTCACGGGTCACTTTTATCAACTAGATTTAAGATTTATTGAACCAATGTTACAAACCAATGTTACAAGTAGGTAATAACTTGTAATTAAGTTCTATTAACGTCGGTCTATAGCTGTTAGCGATTATCATTTGGATCTTGCGGCGGTCCCCAAACTATCCAGCGCCTGTATCTAATATAACTCAAGGTTTGAAGTGCTGCTATTGGTGATTGAGATGGATGAATGTGTGGATACACTCCTTCGCATACCGCAGTTTGATCACACCCTGTTACATCGAATTGTTTACATAGTTTTGAGAGTGACGTTGCCCTGACGAATGATGACAACACTTGTCTTCAGCTCGAACCATTCACTTGACCAGCACTTATAATTTGTAAAAATCAATGTCACTGTAAATAATTTTCTATACCTAAGTCTACCGCAAAGAAGCGTAGCTGTATTTATTCCTGTTTGAAGGGTTGTGGGTACCTAAGTATTTGTAGGCACATAAAACATTTTGGCTTCGGCTCTGGAATGATAACACATCTGCATTATCTCTGGTATTTACAGGTCATAAGAGGCGGTCAAAAAGCGCGGTCTGTCTATTCTGGTCCAAACGCGCATCCTCAAATACTTTGAACATGTCTCGAGGCGTGAGAGAGCTCTATAGAGCGCCTTGTCGTGCAGGTTAGAGTGTAGGACACTAGACCACGTGAATACTCACCCATGAGATGGACTGACCAAACTAAATCCGCAGTGCGCGATCCCTTGTATGAGTGCACAAAAAATACCAGAAATCAGAGTAGGTGGCGAGAAATCTTGAGACGAATCACATCAGATACCTGAATACTTTGCACCAGGAGGTTGACTGCTCCCCAGAAAATCAAAGCCAAAATGAAATTCTTAAAGAACCACAACAGATAAACTCGCAGTTTTTTCTATAGCTACGTCAACATTCTGCATTCAGATCCATCTAACCAGTTTACAGTCTGGAAAAGAAAAACCTCGCTAAGCATCTTTTATCAAAATGTTCGCGGCATTAAGACCAAACTAAATTTGTGGAGAACTAATTTGTCGCTTATGGAACACGATCTTTTGGGAGCCACTGAGACATTCCTAGACTCTTCTGTTGAAGATTCTGAGTTAGTCCTCAGCGGATGGAGTGTCACACGCCGAGACAGACGCGGCTATGGCGGTGGTGTCCTATTAGCGTCTAAGCAAGGTATCACACCTACCCGAGTACGTGAGTTTGAAACTCCTAATGGCGAAGACCTCTGGGTGAAATTTACCCACAGGAAGAGCAGTGTTTATGTGTGTGTAGTGTACATAACTCCCAGCGCTACAGACTCTGTATATTTTGATTGGTTTTTTAAAGTTGAAAGTTTTATAAATTACCTTAAAGGAACCGTACTTATTATTGGAGACATCAATTTAAATAGTGCTTCCAAAAATGTATGTAATTACTATGGTTATTTCCTCTCATTTTGTTCTTTGTCTGACAAGAATAACGTTTATAATACGTTTGGCGGTAAATTAGATGTTGTCCTTGTAAAGGACTCTAGTTGTGCAGTGCAAGTAAATAGTTCCGACAGTGGGGGCATTGTAAATGTGGACTCCTACCATCCTCCTTTGGATATTGCTCTTAACATTTTATCAAATACTTGTAACGAAAATATTAAGCCTAGTAACTTTGACTCAACCTCTGATTGGAATTTTAACAAAGCTAACTTTTCTCTTTTATATGAGATGATCTCAACAGCGGATTGGGGTTCTGTGTTTAATGCCTCAGATGTGCAATCTGCGACTACTCAATTTTATGAAGTTTTGTATAATATTTTTGATCTTTGTGTACCTAAGAAAAGCAGACAAGCTTCAAACAGGAAACGCTATCCTGTCTGGTTTTCACATGATATAATAAAAGATGTAAATCGCAAAATTAAACTCCACAAAGAATGGAAACGATATAATAACCAGAATGTCTACAAGGCCTTTTCCATACTGAGGTTAGAACTCAAGAGACGCACTGAGTCAGCTTACAATGCCTACATAGCAGCTGTTGAAAATGGCATTAAGAAAAATCCAAAAAAATTTTGGAATCATATTAGTAGCCTTCGAACTAAGGGTGGCTTTGAGCCCACCGTGACCTATAAAGGCTATAGTTTTTCCGGTAGTGAAGCCGCAGATGCCTTTGCAAATTATTTTGCTAGTGTGTTTCTACCCAATAGTCCCATATTAGATTTCAACAATATATCTAGTACTCCCTTGTCAGGCGATGAACATATCAACATAAGCTTTTTTACCCTATCACAAGTAGAATCAGGAATAAATAAGTTAAAACCACTTAGTTCTGTGGGTCCAGATAAAGTCCCATCTTACATCTTAAAAGGATGCAAGGAGAGTGTTGCTCCGGTACTTTCCTATATTTTTAACTTGGCTTTAAAAACCGGCATATACCCTGAACAGTGGAAGACATCGAAAGTCACTCCGATACCTAAAACAAACAATAAGACCTTGGTTGAAGAGTATCGTCCTATCGCAGTACTATCATGCCCTGCAAAACTTTTTGAGAATATCGCTCACAAAGAAATATACGCGCAGGTAAATACGCGGCTTTGTGAGGAGCAGCATGGCTTCCGACCGGGTCGATCAGTAGAGACTAACTTGTTATCCCTCGTTGACTATATATCTCATAACATGGATAAAGGTCAACAAGTAGATGTCCTATATTTAGATTTTAAAAAGGCATTCGATATAGTGGATAACGATATTCTATTAAATAAATTATACAGCATGGGTTTTACCCCAAAACTTCTAAAATTTTTTGCGGATTACCTTTCAAATAGAAGACAGTATGTTAGCCATGGATCCTTTATTTCGAAGTCATATCATACGCGTTCAGGTGTAAGCCAGGGTTCAGTTTTAGGCCCCCTTCTCTTTCTCATTATGGTTAACGATCTCATTAAAGTAGTAAAGTATGCCAAATGCCTCCTATATGCTGACGATTTAAAATTAGTTCAGGTAATTGATAAGGATGTAACTCCCGAACATCTCCAAAGTGACATCGACCGAATCCATAAGTGGAGTATAGACAATAAAATGATGTTTAATGTCGGTAAATGTTACGTCATGACCTTTACCCGCAAGTTACAACCTACACATGCCACCTATACCTTAGCAGGTATTGAAATAAAGCGCGTGTCAACCATTAGAGATCTTGGCGTGACATTTGACTGCGGATTGACTTTCCATGCACACATGTCTGCCCTAGCTTCAGAATCTTACAGACGCCTAGGTTTTGTCCTACGCAATGCCCGTGATTTCAATAATCCTATTGTCATCAAATTATTATTTAATTGTCTAGTTAGAAGCAAGTTAGAATTTGCTGCTGCCGTCTGGAATCCCCATGAATCCACATATGAATTATTGATTGAAAAGGTTCAGAAAGCCTTTCTGCGTTTTTTATATAAAAAGATTTACGGATATTATCCATTTATGTATCCTACTCGTTTCCTGCTGGGAATGTTAGGATATAATTCCCTTTCAGTGCGTAGAGCCAGAGATCAGATTGTAACAGCCATAAAAATTTTGAGGAGCATGGTAGATTCCCAAGAGCTACACAATACTTTGTGTACACTTTATGTACCTGACAACTACCTGCGACATAGGCCTACTCGACGACATCGACTGTTCGCCACATCCCATTGCCGCACTGTGTCGCGCGCGCAATCCCCATTGTGTCGCATGCACGGTGCTTTAAACTCCTTAATGGAGACAGTCCCGGAATGTGACATCTTTAATGACACACTCAGGGTGATCATGTCAAATTGTCTCATGTTCTATGAAAGCTACGTTTGTTAGGTAAATAAGTTGTATGTTGTTATCACGTTATTAGATTTTATTTTAATTTCTCTTCTTAAATTTATTGCTATGTATGTTTGATCTCTGATTTGTTATTTGTTTTTGAATTATGTAATATGTTTAGTTTTGTTTTACCTGTTAATTACTGTCATTGGCGCAAGCCGTTGTAATTATAAATAAATAAATAAATAAATAAATAAATAAATCAGCTCGTAAACAAAAAACTACTTAGGTACCACGACTGCTCTGACAAGAAGACGAAGAAGAAGCGGCGGTGAACACTTATCATCAGGTGGCATACAAGCCGCTTGCCATCCGAAAATAAGTAAAAAAAAATACCTTATCATCATCTGCCTAGCCTTTTCCGAACTATGTTGGCTTCCAGTCTAACCGGATGCAGCTGAATACCAGTATTTTAAGCGACTGCATGTCTGACATCCACAACCCACTTACTGGAAAATGCGATACCCATCGGTTAGATTGGTTGTCAGAATTTCGGGCTTCTGACGACCCGTAACGACTGTCAATGATCTACGAATGACAGTCGGGACCAACGACTTAACATGCTTTACCAGGCATGGCAATACGAGGCAATCACGTAAGTCAAGAAAACCATAATTTTAACGGTGACACCGTTCAAATTATGTTGTTCGTAAAATGAAGAAAATGAGTTTCATTTAGTGTTGTACTCTGGTGGAGTTCTGTAGTGGTTCGTCTACACCGGCCCTAAGTCTACTAGAGCTCATGACGGGCGCGTTAAAAATATCTAGTCTTGTTGAATGAATGGAGGCTATGTTTGGCTCGTTTTAGCATCTGCAAACGTGTGTTATAGCTCTCAACAGTATATTATTCGATTTATTTTTTGAAACAATACATGATTAAGGTGTAATGTAGCTCTTGGGAACAACTGACTCGGTATTTGAGCTCGGGACCGATTGAAAACGATTGAATTAAAAATAATTTTAACAAACTTCAAAAAAGGAGGAGGTTCTATGTTCGTCTGTACATGTATTGTTTTTGTATGTTCTTCGATAGTTTCACCAATTGTTGGCCGATTTTAACATTCTTTATTCATTTATTAGGGGAAGCTAGCGCGGTGGTCCAGGTCCTGCTAAAAAGTAAAATATTAAAAAAAAATTCGCTGTCAGAGATGTTTAAAAATGTAGTAGGCGTATATACTTACCATACCATGTAAGATTACCATGTTATCCCGTCAATAAGTAAACAAAATACTAAGCATGGTAAAACAAAAATATTTTAAATAATTTAAGTTTAGACATAATATCTTGGTCAATTGCCAGTTAAGGTTAGGAGTAGGTTGAGACCACAGAACAGATATGGTTGAGACAGAAAGATACAGATTCCCCAATTGTACATACTCATAGCTAGCTTCTGTCTGTGACTTGGGTTAAGTTGGCCTATAGCCCTCAAGAATTGCGCTAGAATTCTCCAAATCCGACTTGAAGTTCCACAGATTAGCGCGTTCGTGAATTCTTGCATGCTTTAAATTAAGCATTCTAAATGAGTTCTCTGGCAGGCGATCAAAGCATCTAATCACCCTTCTATTTCAACTATGAATGCTTCTTGTTCCTATAATTACATTGCTGAGCATAGATCTTTCCATAGAGATGTTTAAGGACCTCATAGTCACTCACTTGGCAAGTACCTAGTGATCGTTTATGGAAAGCGATTTCCAAGATGACAGAACTCTAAATACAGCTATGTTGTAAGACGAATTATCTGAGATAAGGATGGCAAAACTTTTTGGCGAAACATTTTATGAATACAAATGTTGGTGGCTAAGTTATACAACCAGATTGTACCTACCTTCCTACCTATTTGGGCAAAGTTAGGCTAAAAATTAAAGCAAAAATAACAGAACACAAATGGGTGCTGGATATATTATATAATTTATGACGATGATTCAGTAACTATGTCCACCATCCTTGGTGAGCAATGGTGGCCCAGTGGCAATGAAACCGACTTACGCGAGTTGTAGGACGTAGCTTCAAATCCAGACAGGCGCTTTATTTGCGTAAAGTATTTTATCATCATCACTGCTCACGAAACGGTGAAGGAAATAATCGTGAGGAAACTGGCATGTCTTAAAATAAAAAGTTCAGATAGATTACAGCCTACTCCCTCTCACCGATAGGAAGCCTGTGTCCCAGCAGTGGGAAGATTATAGGCTGATTATACTATAGGTACCCTTGGTTGAATGATAGAGAATGCCGGAGGCATTACATCCGCCCTTGTATCTTTTATGTTCCAAAAGTTGTATAAATAGATAAAATAATAAAACTATGCAATGCACTGTGGATCTATATTGCCAAAAGGAAATTAAAATTGCATAGTACCTATATCAATTTAAAAATCCATTCGCTCCAAAATTCCCCGATGCCCAAATTTTCTATCGCATGCCATCCGTGTTACGCACGCACACGTGCTATAAGTTTGCTATCTGAGTCTAGGAAATATTATAATACATTCATGGACTATCCCAGTAATAAGTGCACTTGAACGTAAAGTACATGTATAATAGAAGTAGGTATATAATAATTTCGTCATATCTCGCTGAAGTGGGAGTGGGTTCGGGACATATTATGTGAACAAAGTCATGTCGTGAATGTCGATCGTATCGCTATCTGGTGGATGATTGACCGCACGTAGGTAATTACGAAGGAAACTTTTTATTACACCTATCAATTTCACGATAATTTGAAAGGTTTCATAACATTACTTAATCACAATAACAGCCGCAAGTTCGTGGATGGAACCATTAAATATCGACATCTCGAAATTCTTTTTAAAAATGTATTGGAATGACATAAATTATTAAGTTACCGAATAGCTCATGTCAATCCTATTGAAAGTCGTTGTAAAAATACGAAACGCTTTGATGGCCATTGCGACTTCTCCAAGCCCTCTGGTATAGGTAGCATAAGCATCAGCCTATAATGTTCCCACTACTGGGACACAGACCTCCTCTCTGAGAAATTTTTTTTTGGTTCTAGAACATACCGGTTTCCAGACGATGTTTTCCTTCACTTGGTGCAAGCGGTGTAATCTAATAATAATTCAGATAGAAATCATTTCGAGTTTGACGCTTAGATAGCATAATAATATTATAGTTATTTTAAAAACCTTGCTAATGTGAAGTCCCTTAATTATCACCCATACCAGATCGTCAATATTGATTAATCAAGTAATTACCTAATTATGAATCTCGACTTAACATCTGTCTGCTTCTTTCTTTAATTGGTGGATTGTGTTTTTATCTTCCGGTATACTTTAGGTGGCTACTAGATTATAGGTACTTACCTATATCTAACGTTTTTATTTAACATTTTAATGTCTTAGTATAATTAGCCTTTTAATGTTCCCACTGCTAAGACACAGGCGGGTTGGTAGATATCACATGTCTTCGAATTTTTGGTTCTAGGACATGCCGATTTCCTCACGATGTTTTCCTTCACCGTTTTGAGAGCAGTGGTGACGAAATAATTTGCAAAAGGTAAAGCGCTTGTCTGGGTTCAAACCTACGACCTACAACTTGTTAGTCGCGGCCGTCACTGCTGGGCTACCACTGCTCCCCCAATTTCATAGACTGCCTATTATTTCACATATTGTTTCGATATGGATTCCTAAAAGAATAATAAACACGGGATGTAGGTAGGTATACATCTCAACAAGCTAATTTCCATAATTCCACTGCCGGCTGTCCTTCTCAAGGCTTCAAAGAGATTGCTTTAAAACAGAAGTCATGCTTGTTACGGTCGAGGCCCTTCGTGACCATTAGGATAGCTTTTATTTAGAAACATACCATCTTAAACATGAAAAGTGGTTATTAAGTTATGAGTGCTAACGCACAGACATAATTTGCAACTTATACTTATTATTCATGGATTTAACCAAACAAGACGGATAAGAAACATGTCATTTATCCAAATTATTTACAAAATAAAATTCAAACTTAAAGTATTTATTTCAATTAAACCATTTACAGGCACTTTTGAACTGTCAAAAAATCGATAAGTTAGTCAGAAAGCTGGTTTCCCATTCCAAAACGTAGATTTCTATGGAGAACAACGGGCAAGAAACTCCAAGTACACTCTTTTAAAAATCAAGATATTACAAAATTCCTGTTGACTGATGTGATAAAAATGTAAAAAAAATAAATGAAAAAACTATTCAAAATATAAGATTAAAAATTATAAATATCAATCAATCGTAGGAGACAACTTACATTAAATTATGGAGACATGGCCTTTATAAAATTTCCTATAAAACCTACACAAACACACTCACGATACACGAACAAATATTAGTACCTACTTACCTAATCTAAAAACCATCCCTTTCAGCTCACAATGCCGATCGGGAACGTCAGTAAAGACAGCGGCCCTCGCAGGGAGTCCTTCAGGCCTCCCTGGGTGAAGGACAAGGATGTCGAGGCGCCGCCTTCTTGGATGCAGAAGAAACTCAAGCCAGTGGAGAGCACAACTAAGACGATGTCTGTGGATGCTGAGCCGACCACTGCGGTCACGACTGCGAAGCCATTGAAGCGTGAGTTGTGTGATTAGTTAGTTATTTGTTTATGTATTACACTTCATCTGCTCTTGTGTCGTCGCGTGCTACCTAAATAGGAGCTCCTCGTGTAGGATTCAAAATCAAAGTAATTTATTCAAATTAGGCTGAGATTCAGCACTTTTTGAACACTAAAACTGCGACAGTCCCCCAAAACGCCCGCCCTTCACCAATTCCTAGTGCTTTAGCTGGGAAGAAGAACTCCCCAGCAGCACAGCGGTCTGCTAAGTTAGTAGAACTAGATTCTATAAACTATTGTATTGTGCTAAGTAATTAACATTACAAAACAGACAGTTAAGAGCTTAGAACAGTAACCTAATTCTTTAAATAGTACCTAACACCTATATTTAAGTTCGCGGCTAAATAATAACAGCCTCACGGGTCGACCGAAGGTTAAGCTACGCTTGCCGCGGTCGGTTCGTAGATGGGTGACCATACGTTACATATCGAGACCCCTTCGTGTCTCGGAATGCACGTTAAGCTGTTGGTCGCGGCTGTCATTCGTAGATCTTTGACAGTAATTACGAGTATCTAGTCAGAATCCCGAAAGTCTGACAACCAGTCTTACAAAGTTTAACAAGTAATTGGGTCAGGAGAGCAGAAAGGCAGTCGAAAAAATACGCCAGTGTAAAATATTGGTATTCAGTTGCTTCCGGTTAGATTGGAAGCTGACCCCAACATAGTTGGGAAAAGGCTAGGCAGATTGATTGACCCATATTAACCCGGATCACTCATTGTATTATAGAGGTATGAGGATGAATATGAAAAGGGAGGATCCTCAGACTAGACGGGTGATGCGTCTGATGGGCAGTTGCCCAACGATTTAAGTCGGAACTTTGTAGGTATTTATGTATATGCTAGTTAGGCCCCGTTCACACGACGACGATCAGTACGTTTAATTTACTGTTTAATTTTGAGATCACATGGCAGTTTCATACTGCATTTGTTTTTAACTGTATGAACATTGGGATGTTGACGTATGATCCCAACTTTTACCGCAAAAAACCGTACTGATCATCTCCGTGTGAACGGGGTCTTACGCGGTAAAATGCTTGCGCGATGCAGGATTTTGCGTGACGTCAGTGTGATGCTTAGTTCGCATGTGGCGATGTAGATGCCGCTACAGTAGCAAAGAAGTGATACAGAACAATCCCGTCTGGGTACCTATTTAAAATGTAAGAGCATCAACTTTGATGATAATTACCTATACCTGCCAGCTTGGAAAATCTATTCACATTTTCCTACACAGAGCTTCCTTTATCATGTTATTAAAATAGTTTGAAAAAGAATATACGGTAGAGTATCTAAGTAACATTTAAAGTTAAAGATCTACCTATGGAATGAAGTAGAAAAACTGGAAAATGTTTGCATACTTAAAGAGAATTTACATAAAGGATACCTATCTCCTTAGCGTTTCGATGGCAATCTAAATGGACTCGTCCCAGAATTCAGCTACGTGTTTGGCACCATAACTAGCGTCCATCATTTCCTGTTATGTGCAGACGACGGTTTGTGTAACAGCACCGCATTTACACTCCAAGGCGGAGTCATCCATGAATCTCCACTTGAACAGATTTTTCTAACTTCGGCCAACCTGGGTCCGGAGTCTGTTTAAAGATGATAAGGGGATACGTTAAGGGGATATGTTGAAAAAAAATTGGTTTTTCTATTTCGTGTAACTTGTTAAGTATGTGGAACAGGAATTTAAATCTCGATCCAAAAAAAGTTGCAAAGTTATTCAATGGAATTTACTTTAAAACATAGAGAATTATCATATCAAAGTTTACTCAAAGTAGTTTTAAATTTTTATTTATTTATTTTGTTAATAAAAAAAGAGTACATTCGTTTTGGAAAATACGTCGTTTTATTCCGATCGCACGCACATTATAGCCATCACTCTTCTTTTGCGTAGTGACGTAGGAGATCCTCAGCAGGTGGCAAATGGTACGAGTAAAGAAGCAGTGTCTCGCCACAGCTTCAGTCTTTCTTTTGATCTTTCTCCAGTGAGTGGCACAACACCCTTTAAAATCTGTTTCGACTCTTCAACCTTTGTGGCACAAGGATATGTTGTCGTACAAAGGGTGTCAGGATATCTGATAAACATACTCGTACGTACGTTTTAAATTTTGTGCCGCTGATATTCTAGAATATAATTTAACGATACCGTATGTTTAAATCTCTCACTATCGATTTATGAGACGTTAAGTTCTTGTTCATGCCAAGTCTAACTGCAAAACGAGCGTAACGCTGTAAAAGCCAATTGCAAATGAGGCATAATAATGTATTCTTATGTTGATATAATTATCTAGAGCGTGTCTCATTTATTTTATGCAATTTTGGAGTTTTAGAAAGAAGTTTCAGAAATAGGAAATCATTAATTTAGGGGGAGCACCATTTTCTTAAAATTTTCGATTATTAGTAGCCGTATTGCATTTCAAACATTATATAATGTTTATTTATTCATGCAAGTTTCATGAATTGAGGGCATTTATTAAAGTGAACGCCTTTCCTTTGTCAACCTACAGCGCCACATGCGGAACTACGCATGACAGAGGATCCTCCCTTTTCTATGGAGGACGAGTGAACTTTACACCCTGCTTTAAACCCTGTTCCTCATACCTCTATTAACCCACCCAATTACACACGCACCCAATTTTGCTAATTCATGGCAGTGTCAGTACACCTTACTATAACCTTAAAACTTCGATGATATCGTATTTATACTCTAGTTCCTTCCATGGATGACGTTTCCGAGTGAAAAATACAATAACATACGCTGAAGACCGTAATGTTCTCAACCCACGCAGTGATGAAGTTATTATCAGTAATAACAGCATACATCCCGTGACTCTGTCATATTTTTCTTGAAAACTACAGTATCTTGATTTACTGCTTGTTGTAAGGCCGCGGAATAGATTTTATGAGAAATACAAAGTAGTCTTTATTATTATTACTAGTTTCTGCCCGCGATTTCGTCTGCGTGTTCTTGTTCCCCGACCCATCCCGTTACGTCATATTGTCTGCCCGCGCTAATACTTCGTTTTCGCCTAGCGTTATTTCAGACATATTTTTTTTTGCTCGGTTCTTATAGTTAAAGAAAGAAGAAGAAGAATCAAACGCAAACACATTTTTTAAAATCCGTTTTGTAGATTCAAAGATTAGCAGCGCGTTCAAGCAAACACAAACAAACTCTTCAGTTTTATTATTAGTCTAAAGATCATATAAATTTCATATTTATTATATTTATCATCATTCAGTTGAAAGACGTCCACTGCTGGACTTAGGCATCCCTCAAGCATCGCCACAACAAACGACCCCGGACTTCGATCCTGTCTAAAGCGGATTCCCTAGACCTTCATCAACTCATGCTGCGACGTTTTCCCTCATGCTAACGCACATCCTCTTGTTACAATTTAATATAAATAGGGTAGATCTTCCTAAGCAACAATAGATACTAAATTAAATTACTAACTAACTTGCTATACAAATATATACAAAAAAAAAGGACACTTAGGCGTCCTTTTTTGTATTTATTTGTATAGTAAGTTAGTCATTTTAGTATCTAATGTAAATAGTTAGTTACATTTTCTCAAATAAGTAAATAATTATGTTATTTTGATTTATATTTTCCACAGTGAATTAATAGGTTTTTATCCAATCGTCGTGATGTCCGAAGCGTTAGTTGAGTCATCCTCTGTAATTTACAAATGTATTTAAAAAGTTTACGTTACAAACCTAAAACATAAACAAAATTCCGATAACGTTTCGAAAAAAAATATTCATATATTTTAATGAAAAGCTCTTAATTTCCTAGTGGAGCTGTGGCCTACGCCGCGCGCCGTAGTCGTGTGTAGGCAAAGTTCCAAACAGATTGGACGCGATGTGTGGACAAACAGTACAAGCAGCAGAACAGATTGAGACTAAGAGCTTGTTCAGATGGAGTTTCTCGCAACACTGTGTGTTTCGTGTGTAATTAGGTGGATTGTTTATTAGAGTTTTATTTTGTATTGTTTATTAGAGTACCTATAATTCCTATTATTATTAAATTTAAGCTGTGTATTTTTTAAATTATTGGCATTTAAATATCACTTTTTGCCCAACCAAATATTCAAAATATACTTTGCCAAACTTTGACTGACTGTACTGAAAAAATGTACTATGAGAGTTTGGCAAGTAACATTTAGATTGGCGCGATTTTAATAAGGATTGCAAAAAAAAATATAAAATTTTTTATTCCAAAGATTTTTGTTCAAAATGTTTTTTTTTTTTTCAATCAGTTGAAAGCTAATTCTAAATTCTCTTGAATGGTCGAATACAAACAGAGTTATTATTCTGCCAGTCTGCATAAGGTCGACTTTTGTAGGTACGTAAACAGTTTTCATTTCAGCTCATCGCATTCCACTGCTGGAACTAGGCCGCCCCAAAGTTGTCCGACAACCCGGCTCTCCACCTTCTGCATACAGCATGATGGAGTTTATCCCACGTACGCTAGGCGTGACGATTCGCCTTTGGTATTCACTAATATCTTCCCTGTCATTTTATCAGTCCCAAGCTGTTATTGAATTCGTGGTGATGGAGCGTTATTCGGTTTTGGTAGCCACGCCAAGCCATAGCCAAGTATCGGAACTGGATATGGCGATACTGGGTAGGCCTATGTCAAGCAATCAATGTCGTTTGGCCAAAGTGATGAGATGATAATACCCCAAATCAGCAGAACTACATTTGTCGCAAATCGTGGTAATTATGCCGTCCATCTGAACATCGCCTTAGCTTTGCACTCGGATATAATAGAGACGTATTACAGCCGTCACAACCTACAAATCGCAGTCAGGGTCGAGACTTTGAACGTTCGACTTCTTGCCCAGACAAACATTGTACGACGACGTCCCGAATGTCACTTGTTTTTGTGACTTTTTTTTCTTCTGAAGATAAACATACAGTCGGTCTGTTCTGTAAATAATATCTTACCGTGAAAACTTAAGTGGGCTTGAAGTGATCTGTCATTTCACCGGATACTAAGGATTGACACTATTGACAGCTCACTTCTAACTCACTTCACCTGAATTTTCACAGTGCGATTTTAACAGAATACATCGGCTGGATCGAAGCGAAGTACTAAAGAATAGAGTAAGTAGGTATATAGGACTATAAGTATCTACGATTTTTCGAGCTATTTATTTTTTCGAGTTACACAAAACCATCATTTAACTTTAAACAAACATGAAAAACAGCTCCATGCATCAGTATCTTTCTCGTTTTTTTTTTTCCCGAATTTTACATAAAGTGTTAATAAATTTGGTAAACATTTATTATAAGTTATATAAAAAATTACAGTATTTTCATGTCGCATCTGCAAAACATGGAAAATCTCTTCCGTTCTTTTCTGTCAGAATATGTATTTGGCGCCTTGTGTCGCGTCACATCCTGTGTGTGCATGTGTGTGTTGTAGCGTCTGCAAACAAACTAATGTGGGTTAGAAGATTTGTATTTATTTTATTTCATTCTGCTCCATATTAACAGCTGATCCTATTTTTTTTACAAATTTCATGGTGGAAGAGGTAGATTTATTAATATTGGATATAAATAGATGCCTATTTAATCTGGATGATGAGACAGCTGATTTTGTCTGAGAACTCTTCAACATGTTCACTTTTTAAAAGTTGATCTTACTCATGCGACTTAATGTCATCTTTAAAAACAGTTTTAACCTTATCCAAATGTATATACCTAAGTACCAATATTACAAATAAATGATTGAAGCAGCAGTCAGTACGGCATCAAAAGAACATAAATTATATTTATATTTTATTCAGAGATAACAGTCATCTCATCACCTGCATACTTGTGCAAAAATAGCTCATCGAGTTCAACACAAAAAACTCAACAATATGTGTGCATATTATGAGCATCATGCTATGCACTTTCCTAAAATTAAAGCTGCAGGATGACGCTAGCCGTGTGCACTTGAACTTCCCGACAGGAAGCTCCGATGAGCATCGTCAACTTTAATCGTCACCAGAAAAAGATCCAATCTCTTAAAAATAATCTCTCGTTTCCGCCAGAACGTTTTTACTGACGCTACACAAGAAAGCAATATTTCACAGTGCATAATATTTGTGACTGTTTATTTGTGGGTAGGCTACATATGTGTAAGTATATGATGACGTCAGCCACCTGACCGAAACTTTGGCAGGAGACACGGGTTCTGAATAATTGACTCTCCGAAACCGTTCACAAGTTTGTTAGTCTGGAGTTCGGAACCGAATGACGTGATCGTTCGAGGAGAACCACGCGCTTCCCAACAGTTTAATTCCGAATTTCGCCCGAATATTACTAGCGTATGACTAGTGAAAAGTGTGCTTGAAAAGTGATCTTTCGTTCCTCCAGTTTCTATAGTGCCCAGTGCTGTTAAAATGGTAAATCAAAATCTGAATTTAGCTTCTCGTATGCAAATTTTTCACATGTTTACATGACCGTGCAATAAAGTTCGTGCCATTGAAAATAAAAACGTTTCAACATTGAACAGAACTATAAAATTGGGTATTACGTTTTAATGTGTCCGAATATTTCCTGCCAAGCTTCGAGTTAAAGAAATGTGACTAGAGAACGTCATATTATATACAATGGGTTTTCATTAGAAATAGAGCTTTTGTGTGATCTGCTTATTCTTAATGAAAATAGAATACCTACAATCTAAACAGATGTAAATGTATTTTGTGATGATGATGAAACTGAAAAGCTTTTCAAATGAAAAGACGGAAGCTATGAGTTTTTCCTAAAAAATAAAGTAATTTTATTTAAAAACAAAACGATTAATCACAAAAGTTTAAATAAAAATGGAATTGAAAAAGCTTGCGCGGCCGTTTGTCGTGTCGTGTTCGTCGACGATGTTTAGGAGATATTTCGAGCGCACGCGCCGCCATCCGCGGTATTTTTAGAGACGAGAGACTTTTTACAAAATAAACGGAGATGTTGGGGTTAGCGGCTGATTTATAAGAATACTACGTTTATAAGAGCGTTATTTTAAACCATTTGAGAGTACTAATTTTGAAATGACGCGACGGGAAATGCGTCAACAGTGCAGCGTACAGACGGCTAAAAAGATCTGAACAGCTGATGATTTTACAATTTTGCTAGATTTCTCAAAAATATTGGCAGCAAATATTGACTACAATGTTGGTACCTCTAAAAGACGAACCAGCAAGTTTTGTAGATCAATGTTACAATCAACAATCAGCACGATCTTGGTTACCTACTTGGCGCCAACACAAAATTGGCAGCTGTGATAAGCCATGAAACAGGTCATAATATATCCTGTGGATTTGAGAGTATTTAGTTAAATGTATTATGCCTAGGATAAATTTTCCGTATTCGCTTGGCCATCTAATAGGGGAATTTGACATGTAATCGCGCTAAAATAGTGAAGGCCGGCCATCTTGGCAAACGCCGTGTTTATTTACGTCCGCGAATGCCATCAAACTGCAGCGCGTCGGGGCCGAAACACGTGCTACAATCAATTTCACTGTTCTTACTTGATGTTTTAGTTTTCAGCCTTTAAATTTTTTGTTTTCTGTCATGGTACTTCTTATCGTAGGAATTTATTTTTTATTTATACCCTGGTGACTAATTAAACCAATCACTTATCTAGATAACTACTGTTAGGTCATTTATGTAGCATGGCAATGAAAAATACCTATTTATTCTTAATTATTATGATTTAGAAAGCATTTTACGTGTACATTTTAGATTAGTACCGTGCAAGAGGACATCTTTAAAAATATTTTTAATAACATAAATAAATAATAAGCAGAAGAAACTACTTAGTGAACTTTAATATTTATTGATGAATACACAATCACGCACATATTTATTAAAATTCCAGCCGTACTGAAGAAGCAATCGACTGTCAAAGATAAAGCAGAAAACGGAGTTTCAGCACCTGTAGAAGAAAAACTAGTTAAGCCTTCAGCAGCAAAGCAAGCCGATCAAGCCACAAAGTCAGCCGAAGAAAAACCAAGATTCACCAAATCTGCCCTAAAAAGTGCCTTAAAATCTGAGGATAAAGGCAATGACAAAGTAGACAAACCTCCACTAAGGAGTGTCAGGACTATCGACGATAAAGCAAAAGATAAATCAGTGACTATAGTAGACAAGAGACCAGAGAAAAATGGTCCCACTAAAGCAAATAGCACGGTAAATGACAAATCTGATAATAAGAATACAGTTTCAAGTAAAAATACTAAGCCCGCGACGAAAGTACTTAACGATAAATCTGTGTCTAAGACTGCAGCCGAGAAACCGGCTTCCAAAGCTCCTGAAAAGGTTGAAACTAAACCAACACCGTCGAAAGCAGAAGCAAGGCATTCAGCTGCTAAAGCTGAACCCAAAACCGCAGCAACTGAAAAAGTAGTAGAAAAATCTGAAAGCACAGAAATGGCTACGAAACCACCTCCTTCAAAGGTACAGCTTATGAAACATATTCTAATAAATCTCATTAACTTTCCTTCTCTAATTCAGTTATTCTTAAAGTTGAATTAAACCTTCTCTAATTTAGTTATTGTAAATGTTGAATTAAATTTTATATTTGCTATAGAATTTCTTATAACTCTTAACATTATCTTGTTTCCAGCTCCCACCCCGCAAACCATCGATCCAAAAGCAACCGTCAAAGGATGACGTGCCTGTTAAGAAATGGCGGGACCCCCTGCATGAGCGTGTCAAGGAGAACATTGACAAGACCCTCAATGAGGTTCCCAAGGGTCACACACTGACTAAAAATGAGAGCTTGAGAAGTGAGTATTATTGCACTGCCGTTTTATACCCAATCTTCTAGTCAGTAGGACTAAAGCTACCGTGGGGGTAGAATTTACAACTTTTCAACCATTTTCTTCTTAGTGTGTCAATGGCAATCTAAGTGAAGTCAGTCTAGAATTGGGCTACGAATTTTGCGCCATCAGTAACATCCATCAGCTCTTGTAACGTTTTAATTTGAGTCTTGGAATCGTTAATAGCACTGCGAGGAAATTAGACATATCAATAGATCATCAGATAAATATATGTAAATACTAAAATTAATTTATCAAAACATTACTCTTGATTAGACTAACAAACAAACTTATCGGTTAGCCGTAGACTACGTAATCCAAATTTCGGATTTCCGCCCTTTTTAAATCTTGCCTCAGTGACGATATAATTACCAGAGACTTCCTCCTCTCTATTAAAAATAGATGATAAGTGACTAGTTCGTGAGTCAATTAAATCAAAAATAGAATAAACAAAGAGCTTTCTATTTGCTTCGTTGTGACATCAACATTGACACAGTGGCACTTTCTTGCTTGTTATTAGAGTTGGATCGCGTTCGATCGCATAGGCGGTGACATCAATCTATATCGATTTTGGCACTGCTCATTGTCTGATACTAATGAGATTATTGTTTTCAGATATCATTTTAATGGTCTTAAGGTTTATTTTATTACGTTTCTTTTTTTTTCATTGAAAAAACAACACAGCACTCTCGATTCTATTATTAGATAGTGCTGTTAATTACCATCCTTACTTTCTTTGGATATTTTTATCCAATTATTCATTGTCTGTCATAACTTGCTTTTACATAGATATATAATCCGTACAAGACCGCTGCTTTTACGGCCTTTCTGTAGTTCTTTCTTTATCCAAAAAGTACTTATCTTATGTGACTAGAAGTTTTTAACCGACTTCAAAAAGGAGGAGATTCTCAATTCGACTGTATTTTTTTTTAGCTTTAAATACCTCTGTCACAGACATTCTTGTAGCATCCTATACATCCAAAATAAATTCACTATTACCCGTTATGAATAGGTACCATAACATTGTCTGAAATAAAATCTAGAGTAGAATGTTTCCAAGCCCAAGCCTCATCATATTGTTCAATAGACTGTTTCTGTTTTATTTTCTTCAGTTTCTACACCTTTTGAAGGTTTCTGTAAGCTTTTCTTTTTCAAATCTCTGACATTCTCACTATCTCGACTTTTTTAAAGCCTTTTGAAGTAATCGCTTCCGTTTCAGAGTGGCATTCCTTTAATTTGCCCTACATACTGTTATGTTCATGTTCATATTCCTCATCGTCTATATAATTAGGTGTACAGTCTTTAACGATCCCATCTCAATCTCCTCTTGTAATAATACCGACATTAATATGTCTCCTTCAAGTGTTGCCTCTAACAACATCGTTACCTTTTGATCTCTTGTGCGCTAGACTAGTTTGTGGTCTAAATGCGACCCAAAATAGTACCGCACAGTTCCGCATGCGTCGCCTGCGCAGATCAGGTGTAAATGCACCCATACCTCAGTTAACATGCACACTTACTGCAACACAAGTCTATTCCGAACTATCCTGACAAATTGTGAACTGTGTTGAGGAAAATTGTGATATATTTGTGAGGCGATTCTGCCAAGTGTTTTTTTTTAATTAAGTGATTAGTTATTTAATTGATTATAATGGCTGACTCAGGAGACGATCCGCAAGGTATTTACTGATTCGTTGCGTTGAAAATTTGATGCCTATTTAAATTTTTAATGACGCGCACTGCGTAGCTCCATTGCGTATACTCAAGTAGTTTGTTTTGATGACTGTTTTGACTTGTTGATTTTAAACTGTCTAGTTACTGTAATGAGTAGTTATCAATGTATTATCTATAAATTGGTTAATTACGATAAACTTTAATTAAGGTCGTCAGAGATCGCATATGTTTGGTTCACGATGTTACAACACAAATTTTATCTCTTTTGTTAAGATGTAAATCAGTGACTCTTCTGAACTACATATTATTGCACAGTGAAATAATTATTTAATAGGTATCTTATTGGCGATTCATGATTTTATGAATCAAATGGTACAACAAAAATTGCTAACACCTTTATTAGGGTTTAGGAGCTTATGGCACATAGTGAACAGCATTAAGCTAATGATGATGGCAGATTCTAAATATATCGTCTAAACACAGGTTTGCTGAAGCCCACCCCACCTCCACCGCCGCCGCCTTTACCACCAAAGATGCCCCCTCCTCCTGAGTTCAAGAAGGCTCCGGTAGACCCGGCTAAGCTGAAGAGGCTGGAAGCACTTCGTAGCAGGCCAAGGAGGAGACCAGACTGGACTGACATGATGAAGGAGGTGGAAGAAGGAAAGAAGCTGAAACATGTTGTTTGTAATGACAGGTAGGTGACGTTTTTACCATTCATGTACCGTTTATTACTGAATTCGCTGTTAGTACAAAACAGCAATTATTTGCTAATGCTACAATATTCGAGATTCATTAATATTTCCCACAGTTCATGCGTTTTTAATTTGAAGGCATATGATTAAAGCTTTACAATTTAAGATTTAAACAGCAACAAATAAATGTTTATTACTATTTATTTTAGAGCCAAAAAATAATACCTAACTAATACAAAAATTATGGAATTTCAGATCAAGCCCAATCATAACAACATCAACGGTAGTAAAGAACAAGGGTCAGTTCATCTTTGAGTCAGAAAAGCCGAACTCCCACAACGCGTTGCTGAAAGAGATCAACAAGGGAGTTCGGCTGAAGAAGACAAAGACCAATGATAGGAGTAAACCGAATCTGGAAGGTTTGAGGAAGTTCAGGAGACAGATGACGATCGAGGAGCAGGTGCAGAAGAGCATGTCGCAGGCGAACTTGGCGTCATCGCCCTCTGGAGTTGGACTCAACTCGGCAGATGCTAGTAGTTCACACGTATGTGTAACAACTGAACACGCTTTTTTCACTTACAACCCGCAAGAGTTAACTTGAGACCTGAGCGGCCCTTCCCGACCTCCGCGCTGTTACCGCTCTCGCTACCGACGCCTCAGTACCGCGCGCTTAAGTCATCTCAGGGAAGTCTCAAGTTAACTCTTGTGGGTTGTACACTTAATAATAGGAGAAAGTCACCCTTTAATTTAGAAAGGAAACGGAATAAATTTCCCTACAGTTTTTAATTCGTGCTCAAGCAAACATAGATCGCAGGACTATAAACCTTTAAATAGTATAGGCAAGTCATAGTCAGACGACACAGCTACCCACCAAAGACAGTCAATTTAACCAAACATCCAACTACATAACGAAGCACCTCTTAATTATCTCTATATTTTTACATTGAAATATGAACAATGAAACACAATTTAACATATACTAGATGATATTTATGCGACCAACTCTGAAATCACGAAAAAAAATCTGCTGTTTCATACATTTTGGTCTAGTACTTAGGTACCTATTGAACTTTTGTAATAAACCGCAGATTTTTTTTTCGTGATTTCAAGTTGGCCATAATGAAAGTTGTTCATATTCATGGGTAGAACACCCTGTAAAAATTTCGAGACGGTAAAAAAATCATCCAGTATAAATGATCCATAGCTAAAATAATTAGCTGAAATGTTTCAGATACCTGGTATGATACCACCAGAAGAAGAAGAAATCGATGAAATGGACGACATTGACAAGGTCAGGGATGATCTGCAATCTACCAAGCAGTTATTGGCTATTGAATTAAGGTATGATAATTTTAATCAAATTAAAACAATATTCAAGTTGAGGACTGCGGTTAATTAAGAAGATTAGTCCGTACGGGATAGTCTGCCTCAGTTAACCAACTGCGGTCATTAAATAAAAGACTGAGACAATCTAAATTCCAATTGCTTAACACACCTATCACAATCCCAAGGTTTTTGAAATGTTAAATACTAAACCATTTCTTCTGTTCTTCATGATTGATTTTTTTTCCACGCAATGGAAATTGTTGAATTGTCAAAATTAATTTCATTAAGATTTTAGTGTGTAACGCAATAACCCCGCTGGATTACTCAATAATATTCCTGTAAGTCCCATCATCTACTGACAAGAATTAAAAAACACCAAATACCATTAAATACCTCTGATTTCTATTTTGGTACCTACTTTAATCATTCTTAAAATGCTACCGCGCACGGGTAGCCGAAATATTGGGCAAATATTTCACAACTTGATGCGCGGTCTCTAATGAACCATGGGGTAGTAAATTAAACTTCGTATTTCGACTAACGAAGCTCCCAGTCTACAAACAAAGACAATATCAATGAAGTCACTAAAGCTCGTCGGCTGTTCTCTACTATTTAGATTGTTATTTTTTTTTTTTTATGTCTATGTTGGAATTTAGGTTGATGTTAAGATATCGAAATACTCCTTTGTACGAGTATTACCACTTTGTCACGTTTTCATTTATTGTCGTACTGACGCCCTCAAGTGGTATGGTAAGATTTGCTACCGTGGTAGCTGCCGCAGACGCACTGCCTAGTACCATAATTAAGAGAATTCCAGTTTTAGACCAGTTTAGAAGATATTAACTAATTATGAGAAGCTAATCAGACTCATAACACATCCGCATTGGGGCTTATTACCGATTAATTACAGATAATTCACTTTGTCTATGTAGATAAGGTTTATGTGGTCATGATTGGACTTAGACAATCATACCTACTTGTGCAACAGCTATCAAAGTATTAAGATGATTGCAAATTTTCTGAATCAGAACTTTATAATAATATATTTTCCTCAAATTAATGAAGCAATTATGGACAATTGCCAATATCTAATTACAAAGTTGAAAAACAAACATCAAATGCATAATGTGCAATCCTACGTTCCCTCAAAAAATCAATATATAATACAATATGTCGTTTCCTTTGGAAAAACTCACTGTTTTTTTGAATAAATAATTTCACTTTACGAAATAATACCGAATATTATTACTTCATCATCATTCTCCGGCCCGTATCCCAAATGAAGAAATCTTGTAGAAAGTGGGTGACTACAGAGATGACAACTAACAGAGAACTATTATTCGTCATCTTTCTTTTTCTTTTTTTTTTAGGCGGTTCCCATTCTAACATAATCATCTTTAACACAGTCCATCCATCTTTTTTTGGTGTTCCCCTACTCTTATAGCCATACACATTATTAGATCAATGCAATTATACATACCTAACACAATTCCACAGAAACAAAGAAGCTCAAGAGAGAGAAAACAAACGACTTCTAACAAGGATAGCGAACTTAGAAGCCGAGTTAGCAAGAGAGAGGGCTTTCATTAAGCAAGAACAGCACAAAACTGTCATATCCGTCACTGACGCTTACGACGAAAGACTAGTGAACAGTCTTAAAAGCGAGGTAGAGAAGACTAAGCAGAATGCCGACCATTTGGAGAAACAGTACCTAGATGCTGCAGAAGATAGGGATACAGCGCTCACAGAGCTGGAAGAAGTAAAGAGAAGGAATGCAGAGTTAGAGAAAAAATTGGAACAGGCTATGTCGGTAAGTAATGTTAGCTTAAATTAATTAGCAAGTCTTAAATTGATCAAAGAGAAACTAAAAGTAGGTACTAAAACTTGCTGATTTGCGAGCATGATCAAGCTACAGGACTGCGTTTAAAAAAGATGGGTATGATTGGCGCTCTAACATACATAAAGCTTTGCTTGATAACTGCTTCACTAACAATTTGCAGGACGAAGAAGAGTCTCAGGAACCTTTGTCATTTTACCAAAAGCGTCAACTCGATTTCGTTAAGGAATGCAGGTTGTTGAATATTGAAGTAAACTCGCCCGAAGCCGACAAGCTAAGGAAACAGAAGATTGATGCTAACATTGAGCTTGCTAGAGCTAATGAAGCAATAGCTAAAACTAATGAAGTCAAAACTTACGATGCTAAAGCTAACGACGTTAAAACTAACGACGCTAAAACGAATGACGCTTCTTATACTAACGTACCTGCTGATGAGGTATGGCTTTATCATTTAATAACAATCACAAATAAACATGTATCAATAGCACACACCTTTTCGTACATTAATAAATGTTTTGGAAGGCTCGCTCTGAGCAAGCTCAAGCTCCTATCCTTCCGGTTTGGTACCCAATTAGCTGTACAAATGTGTTGTGAAGGTCAGATAAGCTGTAGCTCCATGCAAAATACAGACATTAGCTGCATTCCGATTAAACAGGAAGCCGACCCTGACATAATTGGGAAAAGGCTAGGCAGATGAAGATGTGTGTTCCTTTCGTTGCTAATAAAACGTGCATGATCTTGATTACCTACACATTGTTTATATTTTCCTTCATCTTATTCTTTCCTTATTTCCTTTTCATTTTCACCAACTTTACTTCTCATACCAATGCTTTTTCCACTACTAACTTCGTTCCTCCACCTTATACCTAATAAAATTACTGATAAGGTCCAAAATAACACTTATCCGCTCTAGCATTCCAATCGACTACATTCTAATTACGCGCATTGTTCCATACCGTATTTTTACCCGTGACTCAGACAACACTTTGTGACCAATATAACACTGTATGTAAACATTGCAGGGCATCATGCCAACGAGCATGGGTTCGCGGCGCTCGAGCCACGCCATCAAGCAGCTCTCCGTCACCAAAGATGATAGCTTTGAAGAGGAGGAGGACTCTGATGACGAAGAGGTACTGAAATTTTCAAAAGTTTTTTTTTTAGATGGAATATAGATAAAATATTGCACACCGAAGAAAAGAAAAATTACATTACAAAATTGGCGAGGAAGAGATTTTAAAATGGGCGAAGTATTAGCTGTTAGCGATCTGAGACAGACAATCTTAGGATGAACAAAATACACTGAGAGAGTCGAGAGGCGCGGCTGTCTTTAAATGTGAAGTCAAATGTGTTTGTCTGTGTGATAATAATTGCTGAAGTAAGTTTGTAATTTGTGGCAGCAAACGTAGTAATCGTAGTAAACGTTTCAAAGAGGTTGTTTTTTTTTAAATACTACGTTTACCTACTGTAAATAGAGCAATATCGCAACATTGACACAGTTGAAAAGAGGTCTTAAAATCGCAAATAAGTTCTTGAATATTTTATAATAACTCTCTTTATAATCTTTCAGGAGGAAAGCGAAGAGAAGAAGCAGAAGCGAATGGAGAAGGAGGTGCGCAACACGAGGAACAAGATCCGGTACTTGAAGGAGAAGCAAGACCAAATGAAACGGGAGCGCATGGGCTTCAAGATGTCCCTGAAGAACCAACAAGCAGCACTCAAGTCAGTTATTATATATTACTACCTATCTTCAATTAAAATCAGATCTATAGATGACATCTTGTCTGAAGTGCAGACAGGTTTTATGACAAATCTTTTCGCCTGTTTAAGTCTCATGTAATAGGGTGACAATCTTGCACTAAGCCGGGCACTATCTATTGCTCTAAAATTGCATCAAAATCCGTTGCGTAGTTTAAAAGATCTAAGCTTACAGACAGCGAGAGCGACTTTGTTTTATAGTATGTCAAGAAGATGATTGATAGGTATTTACTGCTAATTGGTTGCATTGTTTTTTTGTTCTTTGATTTTTATCTTCAATACTAGCTTCTGCACGTGAAATTTTTTGTTCCCCACCACGTCGCATCGCATCGCCTGCCTGCGGTATTACTTCGTTATAAGTATATGTAGATATAGGTAGGTAGACACTCCTAGTAACCATGGTAGCCATTTCTACTTTACATCTTCCCATCGATATCTCTTCATCATCATTCAGCCGAAAGACGTCCACTGCTGGGTCATCCCCAAGCATTCCAACACCAACCTCACAATATGGACCTATGGCCTGCGGGAACGTAATTGCGTAACACATATTTTGAAAATTCGACAGAAATCATTGCGCTATTTACTTTGTTGAGAATCGAGTATTTGCAAAAATATCAGCAATGGTTCAGGAGTTTCTTTCAATATCCTTTAGATTGTTTCAATTATTGATTGAATGTGGGTTACGCAAATAGGGTGCTGGTGAAGGACGTGGGAATCCACTAGATACGAAAGCGCAGGCTGATCTATTCCTATTTAATTAAAAGCCACTATCTAGAGTCATAGAAACTCACGCATTTTTTTACAGGTAGATACTACAGAATGCCAAATGATAGGTACCTACTCGTATCTATACGCATGTAATCCTATGGCTGTACATAAATCTTTTCTAAAATTATAAATTTCAGGGAGGCGAAAAAAAAATACAAGGAGCTAAAACGCGAGGTCGACAAGATGGCAGCCATGATGAAGGAATGCGGATCAGATGAGGAGGATGACGAGGAAGAAGAAGAATCGGAGGAGGAGAAGAAGTCAGAGTCAGAGGAAGAGGAATCGGAGACTGAAACAGAACAGGACACGGAGAGTGAGACAGAAAGTGAAAGTGAACCTGAGGTAAGCCACCGCATAAAACATAGTACCTACCTACAAGCCGGTGACTGTGCCACCACACCGTAGAAGAAATGGCTCTTCTTATAGGTACCTACAGGGATGAAAACGAGCACTAACCTACGCAACTGGAACAAAATATCCAGTGGTGTTAGAATGACCAATGCAATATTTTGTACCAGAATGTACATGACATAAAAGATGCACCCTCCTTGTCTGCACAATGCATATGTTCTGCATTGCAGACTTTCGATACCAAAAAATCTTCACACGTCCGACATTGTCTTTTTGAATTTATTATTAGTTGAAGGCATTTAAGTATTTCGTTAAGACAATAATTTACATGGTACTTTGAAAGAACAAAAATTCTGTCTGTTAGAAAGAAAATTTTCCGGAATACTATTATTTGTTATTTTATAGCCAACATTTTTCTAAAAATCTGTGTGCATTTACTTTTAGAAAAAGTTGGGCTTAAAGAGCGTCGTGGCAGACTTTCTAAAGCTCTTTTACAGAAACGGCCCCAAAATCGATCACTGTGGAACACCGCACGACATCTCTCAGCAACCCCATCCTTCCTAAAACGGGTAGATCACGGCTCTGTCCGTCAGGTAGATCCCATTAATGCAGTGAAGGTAGCCAAACACTCTATGGTATAAAAATGCCTTCCTAATGGCCTTGGAGTTGTCAGGCAAGGTGTTAAACGAATTGCCATTTCAACGCCCTCATACTGTAGGTACCTATAATTCCCACCAAAACATCTACATATCTTAACAATTTCGCTCTACTTTTCAGGATGCTCCTCTACCCAAGAAGAAAGAAAACCTCACAAAGAGGATGAAGCGACACGAGACCAGAGTAAACGCGCTGAAGAAGGGCAACGCTCTCCTCATGGCAAACGTAGACCGTTTGAAAGACGATGTATTGAAGCAGAGAGAGGAGTCGGCCGCCTTGCAGAAAGAGCTTGACTCTCTTATTGATGATCTTGAGTAATTGAATGCTCTTGATACTTCACACGCTACTCTTCTAACAATAGAAATTAGTAGGTAACGAGGCTGTCTCTTCTTCTTTTTTTCGATGCGATCGTGATGGCGAAAAATCTGTAAATTAAAACAACCACGATTTCGTAAAATAGTAAAGAGGGACAGAATTAGGTTTTTGGTTTTCTGAAATGGCCCTTTCCATGCACTGTCGACCCATCTGTCGAAAAAACACGATTCGTATTATTTTCAGACTTCTATATTTAACATTTAAAAAATCAACAAATTGTCTCTGGTCAAAGTTATTTAACTCTAATTATTGGTAATTTGTAATTGATTTGATATGATTATCTGATTTAATGTGTCCGTAAGTTACGAGTAGGTAATCAATCAATGATAGTGTCTGATATTGTCGATTAACCTCAAAAACAGTTGGTTTTTTATCACTTTCGAATCTCATAAGGCCAATTCTCGTAACATAAAATGTTCAAAATCCAGTCGCAGTCTCATCTCGGCGACAAACAAACGTCAAAAACTTGTCAAAATGTAGGGAAATTAGAAGTATTTTTTGACCTAGATTGAGACTGAGATCAGACTGTGACCGTTCTTAAAATTACGAGAATTGCCCATCAGGTCTTCTTGATCTTAAACGATAAGTAGGTAAATGATGATTTTAATACAGGAAAACTGTTACCTAAGTAACTACTTATAACAGGGCCCCAATTCTGTAGGTATGGTAATTGATACTTATTATTCCCCGCAAAATCTTACCACGTGCAAACCACGTCAATATCATGTCTTGAAAAAACCCTGTAACGGCAAGGACACGGAATCTTGTGACATCAAGACAACATGTATTTTGACAGTTCAAACCACGCCAATTTCGCGTTAATTTCGCGCGGTTACGTTCAATGTGTCATAGAGAAAACGTAGCTTTTTGACGTGGTTTCAGAAGTAAAGAATCAGGGCCCAGTCACAACTACTGATAGTTCAATGATTATGACTTTCTTATTATATAACTATGTAGATAGTCGAAGTTAAATATTGATGATTCCTTATCATTATATTTTATTAAGGCTTTTTTAATCATTTAATATTATCTGCAAAATAATGACTGCTGATGTTTTTTTCTGCCAAAATATTTGTAATTTATCAAAAAATTTAACCTTTGCTCCTTTATAATTAATATTTTTATTTATAATTAATTTAAATTGTCATTTACCACTACAGGGTCAAATTAAATTAGCTAGCGAAACTCTGCAGGCGAGAAGGGGACGATATCTAGACACGATAAAATAAAACATTTGTTGTTGTTTTAGGGGGTTAGTGTTGTTACTTGAATTATGAGTTGAGAATTTTTTTTTTATTTTATCGTATTTAGTTATCGATTCAACATCGATTCGACATCAAGTCTGTGAAGTTTACACACAAAAAAAACGTATTTTACTGATATTTTAAGTGACGACACTAACTACGGTCAATGACCCCACAAACAATCTTCAAATTAATTTCTTCTTTGTTTTATCATGTTTTGATAATAATATCAGTACCCATTACGTCTGCGGGGTTTCGCTAGCTAATGTAATTTGACCCTGTATAAACATGAAGGTACAGACGCCAGCACATCAAGCTACCCGAAACTGTCAAATCCCAATTAACTTTGAACCTTATTTATCGATAAAGTTGAAAATCTATTAAAGAAATTTGACAAATTGTAGCAGGTTGATGTGCTGGCATCTGTACTTCCTACCCACTTTATATTTTCACTCATTTTTGCTATCATGTGATTTGTACATAATATTTTTAAGTTAATTATTATTTATAATGTATACTATTGTATTACCAAACGACACAATAAAACTTTTACACAATAATCAATATTTAGATTTGTATTATTTGTAAATGAACCTGTTCCGTATCTTTTTTGCCGATTTTGTATTAATGATCATTTATTTGCCTTATTATCATCTTTAATTAAGTAATTAATGTACATATAACTAACACAGTACCTATGTGGAAAGCCAGCTACTAGAACTATTTAGGCAGGTTGGGTTAAGTTGATTTTGAAGGACGCGGGACTCAGGCTACTCCAGGGAGTTTTCGAATACCTTGGCGCGACCAGAGGCGGTAGGTAATATTGAATAGAATTGAGTAGGTATTAATTCCAACTGATTAAAAGACGGAGTTACAGTGACAGCTGGCTCCTATGATTGCGTTGCCAAATCAAAATCAAATGATTGAACTGGTACAGGATCTGAGACGGGTTCTAACAATCTTTTCGTAGGTAAGTAACCGGTTGTTCATGTGCCATTTCGAAATGTCGGAATAATACAATCAAAATTTTCATAATAAGCACCTGCTTATTATGAAAATTTAAATTTAATTTAGTTAAGTTTTTTTAAATCACTGGCCTGTTTGGCAAATTTTTTGTTTGTCCTCGATGATGCTTATGTAAGTTAGTTTTACTCTACTTGCTCCTACTCGCCTTCTTCCTCTTACGGGATTTATCTACCAGAGGGACAATTCTCGTAATTTTAAAAACGTTCACAGTCAGATCTCAGACTATTTCAAACTTTTCACATAAGTACTTAGGTATAGATTTTTTTATATTATTATTAGCCGCCGAACAAGTAGCATTTTTGCGTTGAAAGTATTAGATTTTTTTAAATTTAAACCGGAAGTTATGTTGCGATCAGATTATGGAGAAGCTAGTTTTTTTTTTCCAATAACCGTAAATAGCCCTAACTAACAGCAAATATCCAGTATTATCATCTTTATTTTACAACTGGCAACATCAAGAACCACCGTCATTATTATAAGTCCATGCCCAAGCTGTCATTCCATTAGAGTTGCCAACTTTGACAAGTTTCCACTAAACCTGGTGGTTTAACCACCACTTCAATGTGACTGTAGTCTGTGCACCACTTCCGACGGAGTGGCTGCTGGATAAGTCTAGTGGTAGTTACTTTAACTTTAGAAAATATTATGATAATATGATATTGGCATGTTTTATTGTTTATATAAAACCTCCAACAAGTGTTTTTACGATTTTTTTATGATGAATCCTTAGTGGATTCCAATACATATTTGGAATAAATGTTCAGCGTAACGAATTAAAGTGAAGTTTATGGTCGAAAAACGACATTATTTCAAAAAATTAACCCAAAGGAACATTTACTACCAGGATAAATAGTTCAGCCGTTAAGGCATTATCCAAGGAATTGACGTAGTTTCGAAGTAAGGAATCACTAATTGGTCATAGAAAATTAGGGCCCAGCCTGGTTTAAACAATGACTATCTAACTCTTTGAAAACCTACCGGAAGTGGACTTTGAAAAAAAAGTTGGCAACACTGCATCCAACCCGAAGTTGTCAAACTGTTGTCAACAAATAATGACAAATATTCGAATGCAAAACGGTTGTAACCGCGAAGTGTATAATTTTGTGTTATTATTTTACTGGCATATGTATCTTTTGTGGAATTATCATCATTAACCGTCTCATATTTCATTAAAATCCATTTTGCAATAGTTCTCAAAAAGTCAAAGTATTCGTTGCTAAAATGCCTCCAGCGGAGAACGCCGAAGTGCCGCAGCCAGCGTCCGCGGTAAAACCAAACCCTCGGAACAATCCAACAATGTTCAAAATATTTCAAAACGTACAATACAATGTGGTTCAACACAAGAAATATGTGAAGGAAATGATTAAATTGTATAAAAAGGTAGGTCTGCCAACTAACTTCAATTGAACCTTCAGATCTTTTTTATGAACAATGTTACAAACAAAAAGTTGTTTGATACAAAGAAATTATCAAAACGTTGGCTTAGCATTAGTTCTAGTTAGAATAACTACACTAGTATACTTTTACTACATAAATTAAGTGCCAAGCAATAAGTACTTTTTACCTGTAAAGGGAAATATGTAAATAGCAGTTCAACTAAGGCACATGTATCAAACACTACAGCCCGATTCAAACTTAAGGCGGCTCGGAATATGAGGCGAGTCGCTGCGCAGTAACAAAGTCAGTGAGGGTGAGGTACTGAATGATAGTTTTCGCAAGAGTTAATAATTTAAGACTTCGCTCGGATGACGTAAGTACGCACTACCGAGGCTTCAATGGCGGAAGTGGTAACAGCCTGGGGTCAAGTTTACTCTTGTGGATTGTAGTTACATCTAAAAGGTGACTACAAATACAATCTCCAATATTCTTTTCCATTTACAGCTTGACGAGGACAGCTTCCGCGAGAGCTTCAAGAATGCCCTACATTACTTGTTCACGTTTGGAGACACCAGTGCTAATGTGGACCGTGTCATACAGTTTGTGGCAACATTCTGCACCTCTCTGGATGACGAAGAAGAGTTCTTGCTGTTCATATTTGATATTATTTTTGATGTGAGTATGTTTTAATAATTAATTCAGGCAACAAAGACTTACAGCAATACCTTATAGCCTAACATACTTACTTATAAAAACCACAAAAAACTAAGTTTTGGTTCTGTGAAGTCTGTACACAACTCCTGCTGGCCAAAAATCTGAGCTAAGGAAGACAGCTGTCCTGCATCTTGAGAATCTGGAGGATGTAGGACTTTAAATTTATAGTCCCGGTGGACTCCTACCATGACAGCTTTAGCTACTTCTGTCCCTCGGGACAGCTTATGGAGGAAATGTACAATTTAGAATAGAATAATTGTTGTTGCTGAAGGTGGTTCACAAATAAAGGTGGTCAAAATTTATAAAGTATTCCTACAACATAATATATCTATAGGGTGTATTATAGTAAGAAAATAAATAAAAAGAATATTCCAATATGGATGAACACAAAACTAAACTCAAGAACTTTTCTGAATAATATATGGAAAGATAGAAATATAATATATGAATAGGTACTTTCACATAGATTTAGTAAAAAAGAAAAACTTTATTATATCTCATTTACAATATGCATGAGTTGCAAACAACTTTAAGTTTACATATTATAATTCTGGTGGTTTTGGTGTTATAATTCTGGTTTAAATAAATAAATAAATAATAATAATAAATATTTACCCAGAACAAAGATCCTATGTAAAAGGTATTGTAAATATGTTATCTATGTTTGCTATTTATTTGCCAAAAATTCCTACATAGTAAAGTTTAGTGTACGCTACAACATCGAACATTTTTATAGCATTTTCAATAGTGCTAGTAACCATTAAAATAAAGTTGATATTTGCTTAACTTCAAATAACATAAATTTGAAACATATGTTTGAATAGACTTTTGTTGGTGTTCCTAATAAATAAACTAAACACATGTTATAAATACAGATTGCGAAACTATTTTTTTTAATTGTCTATCTACCCCTCAAAAATTACTCCCATTTTCAAAACTCATTTATTTACGTTACACGTCTGTGTTTGGGTCACAGAGATTCATATGTGTACCAAATTTCAACTTAATCGGTCCATAAGATTCGGAGCAAATTGGCTGTGACAGACGGACAGACAGACAGACACACGAGTGATCCTATAAGGGTTCCGTTTTTTCCTTTTGAGGTACGGAACCCTAAAAAAGCAAATTATGCGAGCTGTGGTATTTGGTCGTAAACATGTATACGACCCTGGCAAAATGGACACGAAAATATTTGTCGGATTAATCCGGCGTAAGTGGTTAAAAGGTTAAATATTTTCTTAATTTTCAGTGCCAATGTGTATCTGGTCAGTCAGTGAGGTACCGAGCCAGTCAGTTGCTGGCAGCTGTACTATCTGCTCTCGGAGATGACGCCTCATTGGATGATGATCTTTGTGACAAGTTGCTGGCATCACAGGTAAGATACTTCTACATTCTGTTAGCATTTTCAAATCTATTGCTAGAGAAAACTGATTTCAATGTTAGATTTTCTTGTCCTCTAGAAATAAAGATATAACATTGAAATCAATTTTTCCTTTTTTATGGGGCTTAAACATAATCACAGAACACTATACCCCTATATTATACCAGAGCTGAGTAATGTGGATGTTGGATGTCGATCTAAAAAAAATACCATACTTATAAAAATATTTGACACTTGCTTGAATGTTCGAATGGAACCCGCGCTAAATCATAACCAGCCTGCACTATAATTAAGGTAAGGCTACATAGATGCCTCTACAGTACTATTAATAAACTATTGCCGACACTGAATAATGGCGTGAAATTATGTTGGTGTTTTTACCATTGTATCCTGTTAGTAAATAAATAATTTGGCAAAAGTATTATTCTCTGATTTACTGGGTGTGTTTTTGGCAGTTAGCCACATTTGTATTGTCTTTTATGTTAGGTACCACAATTAATTACCTGATTATGATGCTTACTTGTTATGTAGATAAATAAGAGTAATCATCTTCACCTGCCTAGCTTTTCCCAAAACTGGGTGCAGCTGAATACCAATAGATAGATAGATTACTCCATTGTACACGATATAACAAATAAGAACTTAACAGTAGCTATTTTACATGGGAGCTTTTTCATTGCCTATCTGACCTCCACAAAACAGTTACTTGTAAAATGATATTTGTTTCCGTAAATTACTTTTAAAAAACACACGTCAAAAATAAATTATGCTTTAGAACTATTTGGTGTTTCATAAACAACTACTCTGAGAAGAAAGACCGAAACAAACTCAGTTGTGGTAACACGAGGGGTGAAAGTATGGAACAATCACAATGACATTGTTATTTTTATCACTAGATGCAAAGACTACAGGATACGCGCGGAGCGGTGCGTTGTCGCGCCGCCCTCGCACTCCAAAGGCTTCAGAACCCGATGGAACAAGACGACGAGGTCACTCGAGCTTACCGCTTTCACATGAGCTGTGACCCTAGCTCTTCTGTCAGGAGGTAAGAACAAAATACCTTGACTTGAAGATTTATAAAACCTTTGTGCTGCCTCCTTTAAGGTGACGCCGACCGCGCAGAGGCGCCCTCATCGTTTGTTTGGTTATTTCTTTTAGTTTAGAATGAAAATGCAGAAAATAAGCACGTTAAGTTGTGCTCCACAAGATTATACGTTAATTTATAAACGGTAGTTTTACATTGTTTAGTTTTATTATAATCATTAAAACGGAAAATAGTCTAAAAAGTTAGTAAAGAACGTTTTCGAAATGTCTTAAGCATAGAAAAAAAGATAACTGGAAATCTCTGTTTCTATGGAAAATTAAAAATCGGTCTAATTTGGATGTATCACTATTTTTCGAAAATGTTCTTAACTAACTTTTTAGACCTTTGTATCCTGCTTAAGCGTATGAAGTTTCATTAAAATCGGTTCATTCATGCCGAAAAACAAGGGCTTGAAAGTTTGTATGAAATGCCGTACGTCGTAAACGCGCATGCAAATAATTCTGTTTTAAGTGGTATTTCTTTCCGACATGCTAGACAAAAGTTGTGATAGCTCAGCTAAAATGCAAGATTTAAATATAATTTATAGCCTTTAGCACTCAGGAACTACCAGTGAAAAAATGAAAAAAATAATTGAATTAGATCATTAGGTCTGGAGATTACCCCCCTAGATACTTAAAAAACAAACAAATTTTACTTCTTTATAATATTAGTATAGATATTTGTGTATCTTTTATTAAATGATGTTATAAAATGATGGTAATTTGCAGAGCCATAGTGATGTCAATAGCTAAATGCAGCCGCAATGTGCCCTTCGTGTTAGAGCGACTGTGTGACGTGGACGAGGCAGTGCGTCGAGCCGCCTTCCTGCACATCGCCGCCATCAATGTTACCCAGCTCAGGGTTAGACAGAGAGTGCTCACGCTCAAGGTACCTTATTTCACAACTCATACAAATAATCAGCCTGCAATGTCTTCACAGCTGGGACTCGGACCTCCTCTCTGTGAGATGGAGAAGGCTTATTTTCCACCGTGCGGACCCAGTGCTGGTACCTTATTCTATTCTGCAGACAATGCTGAACATAGAAGGTGATGCTTGTTACAGCGCAGTTACCGCTGGTTTGAGTAAACCTATTTAATTTTAATCTATTATCAAATCTCATGATATTTTAAACTTCAGATTTTTTTTTTCTATTTCCTTCAAATGTGTCATTATTATATTGCGGATCAAAGACAAATAATTCTCAGATCGGTGGAGTATCAATTTACTTGATAACTTCTAAGAGCGACATGCAGGAAATTGTTAGTCTCTTCACTTGGCCAGTATTTTCTTTTGGAAAAATAATAAATAAATAAAATCAATTGTAATGACCAAGGAATAATTTAATAATGCGAACATTATTTTTATCCTCAGGTGGGTCTTACAGAGCGTAGTCTCCGCGTCCGGCGCGTGGTCGAAGAGATCCTGATCCCTGGTTGGCTGAGCACGTTCCAGGGTAACATCGTGGACCTGCTGAAGGCCATACGATTGGACAACGCGCAAGATGCTAAGGACTCGCAGTACGTTGCTGGTAAACTGTTGGAGTCGCTGTTTAAGTGAGTTTACAAAACAATATATTCCACAATAACATGTTTTTGATGGAGTAATATCTAAGTATTTCAACTTATATTCATATTGGTAACCTGCAGGCAGATATCATGCTTTGATAGATAATAAGAGAAACCTTTACTACATTGAAGTGTGTCGGAGGGCATACGCACGGACCTTGTAGCTGTAATTTTGGTGAACTAAGCCTTTTACAGATGTCATCATTAATATTGTTGCATATTGTGCGATTAGTACGTTAGTTGTGCGTTTTGGGTGATTATCAGGTCGAAACCTACAATGTGAACCTAGTGAAATACTGTGATTGTTAACTGTAGTAATTGCATTGTGAATTAAAAAAAAATTGAACAAGCTGCGAATGCATCCAGGGTGACCTATTTGCTGTAAAACTTGTTTTTTTTTAATATGGGGATTCAGAAAATGGGGATCAAAAGTCATTTATTCAAATTATTCGGAGAATTAGCACTTTTCGAACGTCAAAATTACTTAAGACAGTCCCCCAAAACGCCCGCTCTTCACCACTTCCTAGTGCTTTCCATTTATACTTGGATACCCCATTTTCAGATTACTTGACAATTTAAACATTATGGCCTTATTAAAATTATCACTTTGACTACACATCCCAACTTTTACCTTATATTTGGTGTGCCTCCAGTCTAATCTGAAATAGTCAAATAATAAAAACTCCCTCTTCAAAAGATTTTTTATAATTATTACTTACTGCAAGTATTGCATAAACTACTAATTCTATTCTATGGTATTCTTATAATTTAAATAATGATTATTATTAATTACAATTCTATTACTCTTTATAGACGCCTACCAATATCTGAGCTGCTAGAATGGCTGCCTACCGACAAGTCCCTTCGCCTCATACCCGCTGAGAAGCTGAACAAGGAAACAGCGTGGTACTGGCGCCATCTAGCGGAGCATCTACAGAAGATCGACGATGATGAAACGTTGGAGACTATTCTACCGGACTTGGTTGTACTGACGGGATATATTAGAGCGTGAGTTACGTTTGTGTTATCATAATGAAATATAAACGTTTTTTAGCTGTTTTACATGCAGTGTAGTCGTAAATTTGTCATATCGAGCTTATGAAATGTTTGGCTTGTTAGGTCGATCTTTGCTGCTCATATTCTGTGCTCATCAAGTGTGACAAATCTCTTTTTGAAGTTCAATGCCTCATATTTACTTCCGGGTTGACAGTCAGTTTTAATTCCAACTTGTTTGACTGGTTAATCTTTTAACTACTGTATGAACTGTTAGAGGGAGTTACAGCATGGGCGATTTTGTAAAACAATTTTTTTAAATTACCGAATTGCTATGAACTATCCATAAGTAATACTTTCAAATGATTAGAACTATAAATCTGCACCCATTCTTGCTTGTATTCATCATTATTTTAAAAGTGGCAACAATTTTAACGTAACTGTTCTCTCAACAGCATCGCGGAGTCCCCCTGTCCATCAGAAACAGAAGATCCAGTAGGCTTCAGTACCCGTCAATATGTACTGCACGAGCTGGGTACCATGCTACGAGTGTACGACGCCACAGACCCCGCCGGGAGAAGCGCGTTACAAGCGCTTATTACTGATGTTCTTACTGGTAAGCCACTTTTACTCAATTTTTTTATTTATATATCTATTTTTCATTGTCCACCACAGAAATATAGGTAAGTACTCTATGTTAGTTATCAACATATATACGAAATAAGCATTCTCACAGAAATAATGGCTGTTGGGGTTGAAAAGATCTCCAGCGGCAATGCAGCACAGCTTAGGTAGGTCTACAAGTTTGATCGAGATCATCGGTAAAGATCGCGAGTCTCCGCTGAAAGTGGGAAGCACATCAATAGTCGTTGTGGCGATCCATGGAGAGGTCTAGTCCATGAGTGGACGTCTGGCAGCTGTTATGATGATGAAAAAAAACCCATTCTCAAGACACCTTTCTTGTATACTAAGCGCCGTTGCACATAAAGCCACAGAAAATTTATGCGCAGCGACCAAAAGCGGCCTCTAGTTGTAGCCATCGAGTTGCCGTCGATCTTTGAGAAAAAAATATTGGTATATTCGATCCTAGCTAGCTAATAATTTGATCACAAAGTGTGCGCTGTGTTAGTCTTACTAATATTATAAACGCGAAAGTGTTTGAGGATGGATGGATGGATGTATGTATGGATGTTTGTTACTCTTTCACGCAAAAACTACTGGACGGATTTGGATGAAATTTGGCACACAGTTAGTAACCAGGATTAACACATGGGATACTTTTTATCCAGATATTCCCACGGGATCGAAACGTAAGCGGGTGAAACCGCGGGACGCTGCTAGTATAACATATAAATCTTTGCAAAATCTTGACACTTTATTGTTGATTCTCCTTCACCAGGTGATTACGGCCCCCTAAACGCTGACGTGATCCGTGCCTTCGTGTCGGCTCTCGAGCTGGTCGTGCCCGAGGTGTCGGGGCGTATGGAGGTGATCACCGGCGTCATCCAGTCCCTGCGCGACCCGCCCGAGCCCGACCTGCCGCCGCCGCCGCCGCCGCTACTTGATTGTACTGAGGCTAAGTTACAGGTTACTGTCAAATACCATAAGCCCAATTTCTTATTCTAAGCCAAACGTGTCTCACTGCTGGGTAAAGATCTCTCCCATACCTTTCAAGAATTCTTATTTTTCAATTTCTCGCCGACAATATCATTATATTGTAAGGGAGGTTTGCATGACACATGTTAAATTACGATGTACGACGTGAGGAAAATCAATAATATATCAATATACTTTATAAAATATAGATTTAGGTATATAGGATAATTTGGTTGGGTTTGTCTACCTAGGCCAAGTAATTTACCTTGAGATAGAAGTCACCAGAAGAATCCAGTTGGGTTGGGCAGCGTTTTTCTGCAATGAAGAATAAAATCAGGAATGAAGATCCGGAAAAGAACTGGTATTACCGACATAGCTTGCAGAATAAGCAAGCTGAAGTGGGCTAGCCATGTTTGTCGAAGGACCGGTGGCGGGTGGAGCAGACGCGGAAATAGACGAAAGCGATCTCTTTCTTTCTCTTTCTATCGAGCCGTCGTTCAATCGATCGTCGCGAGCGGGAGCATGGGGTTGCCTCCTTTTGCGAGGATGTCATGTCCGCAAAGGAGGCGGCCGAGCAAGAGAGAGAAGCCGCATCCTCTTTCCCTCTCCTTTTATCCGCAAAGGAGGCGGCCGAGCAGGAGAGAGAAGCCGCATCCTCTTTCCCTCTCCTTTTATTATTATTATTTTGAATAACACTTATAAGAGTTCAGCATGACTGATTTTTTCTGATAACAATTGTATTCAAAATATTTTTGTTTCGCAGAGGGCCCGACTACGCGTGTCACTGAACGTCGCCATTGAAGCGCAAGAGGAAGCCGTCAGAGACCAAAACTACGCTCTAGCGGCAGAATGTAAAGCCAAGGTAACAATATAAAATGCTTATCATCGATGTATCATTAATTACTACAATAACACAATTCGCTAAACTATATAGGGTGACAGGGACATCGACACACGCAAACTTTACTCGTTCATGAATTCAGCACATGATTCTTGGCGCGTATATTCGTCGGATATCAAAAATAAATCTGCCGTTTCATAGAAAAGTGCAATACCTACCGCGGTCAAAATGTATGAAACAGCTCTTTTTTTTTTAATAACCTATGTAAAATTTCATCGCTGCGGTGTTCAGAATCATGTACTGGTATCCATGGTAACCAGTTGCGCATCGATGTCCTTGCCACAACTTTATAATAAAAATACACTTTAAAAAAGGTATTGTTAATGGTCTCATAAAAATAAACTAACTGTGTCTAAGATATCGTAAACGCAGCGTTTGACATTCACGAAGCAAAAAATGAGTTGAGATAAGCTTTTTTTGAATACGAACCATTGCACACTAAACTCTTTACTGAGAACGTGGTATTTTTTATTTAGGTAGAAGACATTCAAAAGAAGTTGGATGAGTTGTCCATTCAACCAGCGGCACCGGTACCCGTTCCAGTACCCGTTCCGGTAAGTGTTAAACCTACTTATTTATCAAAAAAAAAAGAGAAAAAAAGAGTCCTGTCAAAAAATTTGTGTTTTTGTGTCATGTTGAATGAAAGTGATTTTCATGAAAGCAATTTTATTTATAAAATTGATGTTATTAGAAACACCTATGTGAAAAGTAGACAGCTGCTTAAATATTAACATACAACCTTATTCAATCAATCTGCTAGCCTTTTCCCAACTATATTGGGGCCAGCTTCCAATCTAACCTGATGCAGCTGCATACCAGTATTTTACATGGAGTGTCTGCCTATCTGACCTCCACAACCTAGTTACTGGGTAATACGATACCCCTTGGTAAGACTGGTTGTCAGACTTTTGGGCTTCTGACTACCCGTAACTACTGTCAATGAACTACAAACAACAGCTGGGACCAACGGCTTAACGTGCTTTCCGAGGCACGGAGGGGTTTCTATGTGTTATGGATCACCCATCCACGTACCGACCGCGGCAAGCGTAACTTAACCCTCTTTTTTTTTTTTGTCTCGTGAGCCTACCTGTTTGGTTATACAACCTTTATGTTTAAAATCTCTTTTGCAGACAATAAAAGAGAAGCTATCAGACGCTGCGACTCTTACCAAATGTTTGACTATACTAAACTCTGCGTTGGACACGCCACAACTAAAGACTGTAACTCCAATAATGCAGATGATATTCAACGAGTTAGAGGTATGTTGCATTACAGCTCTAGTGTCGTATTATGACATTTTAGTGCCATCTCAATTCCAGTGCGAGAGGGAGTGAGCTGTACATGACCGATAGCACCATCCCTTTTTTGGACCGGAATATTGAAGTCACTAATACTTCATAATTCCCCTGCCCCTGGCTGGTCAAACTGAGGTGAATCCCCCGTGAGATGCGAGACGAAATGCGCTCGCGTCGATTATGCCAACTGACTTGTATGGAGATATTCAAATTGGCGTGTCCGGCGTCCTGCGCAGGATCCGGCTCCGTTTCAACAGTCATTTACCCTTGGTTTCTGAAAGCCTGCTAATTAAGTCTATTGTCAGATCTTTCAACAAATTAATGAAAATTGGTTTCAGGTGGACATATTCCAAAACCCGGAAATAATTGAGACTGCCCTAGAAACTGTGGCTCTATTCGGGATGTTGAACAAAGAGTTCGCTAAAGAAAACAAAGCTTTCTTCTTCGCTAATGTGAGTATTCTAAACATTCACAGCAAAAGTAAAACTTTAAAACATACATTTTCATTTACTCACAAGCTTATTGGGACTTCCTTTCTGCAAGAATTACCAACTTCCATACAAAATTACCTAAGGAGAAGTCCAGGCAAGAAACTCTATGGACACTCTTTGAAATCAAAATATTGGTAAAATCATTCAAATCAAAATTGTACATGTCAGAACAATGTAGAAAGACGTGCAACTTAAAAGCTTTCATACTAAATAAAACAACCCGTGGCAGCTAAGTGACGATCGGTCCGACTGATGGCGCCTGCATGCTCTCGAACGTGACGCATGGATCAGCACCATTCCGCTCAACCATTTTGAGGATATCCTACCGATACTCAAGGTATCATAAGACTTATAGAGAGGTATGGGGAACAGGGTGTAAAGTTCACTCATCCTCCATAGAAAATGGACGATCCTCCGACCAGAGGTTGCCGACAGGGTGTCGTGTCTAGTGGGCAACAGCCCGACGATTCGTTCGTTAGAAATCGCGACGCCCTCGCTAGGGAGCGTCGCGAGCGACACCAGGGCTTCGCCCCCGGCCGCAGATAGCAGTACGGCGGCCTGCTAATACGGGCCTCTCACTGTGTGTGCTACATTGGCTGGCGACGATTGATGTCGGGACGTTGTATATAATTATGCTAGTTGCGTGGTAAACTCTGCTTGCGAGATGCAGGATTTTGCGTAACAGTATGCGTATTTCGCATGTGGCGATGTAGATGCCGCCACGAGACTGAAGTGAAAGTGACGTAGTCATTAATTTACCTATTTCCCAGCTAATCGACACATCCAACGAACGAACAGTATCAACGGTGCTCCGCTGTATTACCGACTTGCTGTGCGTGCACGGCGCGCAGCTCTTCGAAGATGAGAACAATCAAGAGGACACCACAGTCAACACGACGAAGAAACACAGCACTTTCCATAGCATTATTGATGATGATGGTAAACAATAACAATAAACCATTTCGTCTTACCCAGTAACTGGGTTGTGGAGGTTAGATAGGCACGCACTCCATGTAAAATACTGGTATTCAGCTGCATCCGGTTAGATTGGAAGCCGACACCAACATAGTTGAGAAAAGTTCAGATTGATTGATTGATAAGTAAAAACAATATTAATACACCATAGGTATATAAACAAAAAACGATGTTTTTTTTTTGGCATACAGGACTATCTATTAAAAACTGGTTATTTATTTATTTATTTATTTTTAGCCTATGTTGTCCCACTGCAGGGCAAAGGCCTCCTTTCCACTCCTCTATCTTGTGCTAGTGTGGACTAATCCTGTCTAGGCGTCGAGCTCGTCCCGCCATCTTTTCCTGGATCTGCCTCGATTTCGCCGGTTTATCGTCAAAAGACTGGTTATCATCCCATAAAACCCAACACCACAGGGTTTAACCTGAGATAATAATTTTGTGGTCAATCCCTCGTATGCTTATAATTTTAAGATCTGTATCGCATATGATATTGAAGACTTGGTCTTTTTTTGCAGGCAACATTTCGGAGTCGGCCATATCAATGTCGCCAGCTCACAGCACGGTCATCGAACTGCTACTAAAGATTATGGATAGCACTGTAAGTATAACAAAGTGATTTTTACTGTAGACACACAACACACCCACCTACCGGACCACAGTAAAAATAAGCCACCCTGTGGTGCCTGGGACAGCGACGCGCAAACTGAAACCATCAATTCGCATAATTCTAGACCCACTAGCGTAACAGGTACACGCGCACGTCGATGTCATGTCACCCTGTATAATTTTATAATAGTCTACAGTCAGCCTCAAAAATTACCTACCGTACATTCGCAATTTCTTTGCCAAAAATGTAAACAAATACGTATTAATGGAAAAATAACTAATTCCTACACAATAAAGTTCACTTTACGCTACATCTTCAAACATTTTTATAACTATGTCAATAGTGCTAGTAACTCTGAAATCAACTTAATTGGCATTGGAATAAAGTTGAAATTTGTTTAACTTGAAATAGGGTAGGGGTGTGCAGTAATGCGCACTTTTACTATGCGTTAATTGACCTTTAATGCAATGTTTCTAGTGTGCAGCATACAGACTGATAATAGTGGAAGGGCTGTGCCGCCTTCTACACCTAGGACACCTCGAATCACCCGCTATACTCAGCAGACTACTACTTCTCTGGTTTAATCCAGCCACAGGTGTGCTAAAATAAACATTATTTTTAGCAAATAAGATTAAAATTACTTTAACTTTACGATTACGAAGCTAAATTAGTTTAAAATGCTTTAAATCATATCTTTCTTAATAAATATTTTTTGTGTGCAGTTGATGAAGATATGCTGAGGCAATGTATTGGCGTATTCTTCCAAACGTTTCCTACAACAGTGGATGGCGCACAAGAACAGATTCAGGTACGTTTTCTAACTATTAATGATGCCTTCTTCCATCTATATTTCCATACTAATCTTGTTAATGCGAAAGTAACTTTCTGTATGTCTGTTACCTTTTTACGACTTAACGGCTGAATCGATTTTTAATGAAACTTGGCACAGCTAGACCATGACCTGGGATCCTGCTCCCTAATCACGAAGTAAATAGTTTCGGTCGAAGTTACTTGAGTTTCCGTGAGTTGACACAAGAATAGTTCGGGGCCCGAACTAAGAATGATGACTACACGATTTGACAGTTGTCCCTACTCCCAGTGTGTTTTAGCCCATCCAAAAATTAAATTTAACCACTTGTTTTGACGGATCAACTACTTGACACTTGTTTTGACGGATCAACTACGGGACAGGCCCGTATCTTCATTGATGGACTTGGAGAGTCAACCGCCTGGACATAGGATACCATTACGTCCCGGTAATTTCCGACCACAGCGCTGACGAAGCCGCGGCCAAAATATGTTCATAGAAGTATATTGAAGAGTCTCCTATTGATATGTCATAGTTAACTACGACTTATTTGTATACAGAAAGCAACGTTGCCTACTCTGCGCGCGCTCGCTAACGCGCCGTCCAGTTCTCCGCTAGCAGAGATCGATCAAGAGGCAGTCGTCAGGTTCATTGTGTCGCTCACCAAAGTCAACCATGAGGTAACTTATGTGTATCCATTAAGTAATTCTTCAATAATTAAAATTAATTTATTTAACTTACACATACTCGTAGTTCTCAAACGTACAAGTAATATGGTATGCAGTAGCGGTGGGTCGTTGTCGAATTTTTGACGAACGAAACGCAACCGTTCTTCCGACGACGAAAATTGTTGCAGAAAACGGTCGTCGTTGCAACTGGTTTGAAGGACGAAACTTATCCAACATGGAATAGAATTGCGTTTTCGAGGTTTTCGTTTTTGAACGACTGTTTTGTAAACGAAAACGAACGCGGAACGAGAGACGACGCAACGTCGCAACGGACCAGTTTGATAGAGTTGAACCATTGCATTCTCGACTGTATTTTCATAGCCGTAAAGTAATAAATCGCAACAAGTAATTCGAAGACTGGTTTTTTGCAACGAAGACTGTTTGAACTCAGGGCGTAAAACGGTTGTATCGTTGCAAAAGGCAAAACGGTTTTTTATACGGTTCGTCGTCGCAACGCCCACGCCTATTATGCAGTTCTATCTAACAGAAGACGTACAGTGCGGCCGACGACGAGAGAATGCGTTCTTGGCACCTGTCAGTTTCATACATACAAATACGTGATTTGCAAATTTGATCTTTATTACTTACTAGAATTGTCGCACTGCCAGGTGTCAGGAACGCATTGTCTCGACGGCCGGATCGAAGATACATTTAACCACTCACATGACCGGGTTTTCCCGTGACACCGTCTAAACTGTTCCCGAACACTTCTTTTCTGCGCGCTACGTTTGGTCTCGCCACTTATACACGACTCCTACACAAAAAAAAATCTATGGACCGATATTATACTCATGATTGTATCGTCAAGGGGACAAAACAAGCAAAATTACACAGCTTGTTTCGTAACTTTAAAAAAATAGAGTATTCTCCTCGGGGATGAAGGTGTTTTCGTCTCGGGTGAGCTTCGATCCCTTACTTCACTCAGGATTCTAGTCTTAAACTCCCTCGCTGCGCTTGAGAGCACTTCCGTTGTGTTCGGGATTTATTATAGCGCCCGCGACTTTTGACACTGCTCTATCCCCTTCCTTAGAGTATCGACTATTGTCACCTCATCTTTTTATCTCCATTTATTATTTTGACTTTGTAGCGCCACTTCTTCTTCCCAGCGAAAGCACTTGGAAGTGGTTGGTTGGAAGGGCGGGCGTTTTGGGATTATCTTATGTAATTTTGACGTCCGAAAAATTGTCATTTAGACCTTTGATATTGATTTTGCTCCCCTAGGTGTCGGACAGTCAAGGCGGCATGGCGCTGGTGCTGTGCCAGTACATAGTGCGGCGGCCGCGCGCGCCCGAGGCGGCGCTGGCGTGCCGCGTGCTGGCGCTGCTGGGCACGCCGCGCGACGCGCAGCTGGCGCACGAGCTGGCGCGCATGCTGCGGGACCTGTGCCTCGTGAGTATCAGTACATAGTGCGGCGCTGGCGTGCCGCGTGCTGGCGCTGCTGGGCACGCCGCGCGACGCGCAGCTGGCGCACGAGCTGGCGCGCATGCTGCGGGACCTGTGCCTCGTGAGTATCAGTACATAGTGCGGCGCTGGCGTGCCGCGTGCTGGCGCTGCTGGGCACGCCGCGCGACGCGCAGCTGGCGCACGAGCTGGCGCGCATGCTGCGGGACCTGTGCCTCGTGAGTATCAGAGGTGGAGGCATCATCATCATTTCAGCCGAAAAAGATCCACTGCTCGACGTTCGCTACATCGATAGGTCCCGTGCTTCTCACACCTTACAGAAAAGGAAGTATACAACATCCAAATTCCTTATCGTTAATGCTACTTCCATTATTTGTACTTTTGACTGATGAGGAAAGACAACGTGGTTATTTATCACTTATTCCTGATGATATTTTCTGTATGGCAAGTCACTTGTGCTGCTATTCTCTCAACTCACTACTGCTAAACTAGCGGCACTGTACTATGATGGCACCTGTAATCTATATCTATACAAATCAATAAAATTGAAGTGTCTGTTTGTAACGTCAAAATAACAGCTTTAAATTCATAATTATGAAAGTATATAGGTACCTACAGACCTTATAACAAAAAAAAAAAGTCTTTTTGTCAGTCTGTTTGTTCCAGCTAATGTCCGAAAAGGCTGGACCTACTTTGACGGGACTTTCAACTGGTAGATAGTTGTTATTATAATGAGTAACTAAGGATTTTAGAAAAATATAAAGAATTTGTAAAGAGACACATTATTGTTTTCCGACGTCCACGCGAACGAAGTCGCGGGCACAACTAGTTTATAATATATGTGTATCTATAATATAAGCTATCTCATAAATTATAAAAGTATGAGTCCGATTGCGAAAACAGTCGCATTATGAGTTCTTTACAAATGCATCATCCTCGTGAGCAGCTAACACCATTTTACCATGTCTTACAGAAACTGCCAGACAAGCAGTCATGTCGAAACCTGACACGATACTTAGGCGCTTTGGAAGCCGCTGAACGAGCCAGTCTCAACAAAATGTCACATACAGGTAAAACAAATATCATCGAACGAAAATCAACGACCTGTTAAATTAAACTCAGGCCAAGTGATCTGCGCCCTAATTGCGTAACACTCAATGGGGATTGTCCAAAATTTCTAACCATTAGATTTTATTTTATTTTTTGAAAATTTAGAGCATTTTGAGAAACTAATTTGAATATTTTGATGGTTGGCTCAATAGTTATTTTTTTATAAATATTTAAAATTTTAAGGTAGGTTACGTCATCAGTGGCACTAAAGATTAAGTGCTGTTGCCTCACTAGTACAGAAACAAAAAGTTTTAATCTGTCAACACAACGTCATCCACACCTATCAAAGTGTCAAAGTATCAATCTATTAAAAAATTTCATTCCATAGCATTTCATTCCATTTTTTTTGTATTCCATAGCTCTTCCGATATATTAAATATTGTCGATTGTTGAAACAATGTAATCAGATTTATAAAAGAGATGAATAAGAGGCAAGTCGGAATGTTTAAATTTAATATATTTTTGACATTTATTATAATTTTACACTTGACACTGACGGATTATAGACAATACTTGCCACTTACTTTTTATTTTATTTTTGGGGTAACTATACTAAACTGTACGGTCGCAGGTGACGTAATTTGAAGGGCACAGAAGGTCAATCGTATTTTATCGAAAATATCAATAAATATTAATATTTTTCGTAAATTAATTAGTCCATAATGATTAGTAACGCTATTCCTCGAAATGGTTTTTCAATTACAACGTTTAAAAAAATATGAACAATGCCCATTAAAATCTGAATCATTTTGAAGGATATCACAAATCCATTTCTTCATATGTTCGAAAAAATTGTCTGCTCAACAACGTAAATGACGCAATGGATGTTGTTGAACTGTCAAAATGAAATCCATTGTTTCTGTTAGTGTGTTATGCAATTACCCCGCTGATTGGCTGTTGATAAGTCAGCCTACCAATCACAGCAGTTGACGTGGGTTTGACAATTGTTAGCTTTTTTTTTTAGTTGATTTTCGTAGAGATAAACTACGATAACATGGCGCGCCCCTCCAAATTACTGTTTCAATGTGTGTAATGACATCCTTACGAAGGAGTTTGTATGTAGTTGTTTTTGTTTGACGGCCGTCTCATTACGCACACATGCGTTGTGAATCTTGGTGGTGCATTGTAAATACTTTCAAAAGTTTTGAATTTTGGAGGGGCGCGCCATGTTATCGTAGTTTATCACTACCAGAAACAGGGATTTGGTCTAGTAAATTAAAATTAATTTATTATTTCTGTTTTAGGTGTAACTGAAGGGGTGACTATGCAGGAAGATTCACTGGCCCCGCTTGGCAGAACTACGTCGTCTATGCGTTAGTTTTTTTTTTTTTTTTGTTTCATTGCGTGCTTGAGTGACTATGCCAACCTCATCAGGATCCAACATATCATAGCACATATTGACTGACTTTACTTTGACGGAGCCTTACTGACTAAAGTGCGAACATGGTATGTAAAAAAATCTTTAATGATTCTTCCGTATCTAAAAGTACGCAACACAGCTAGCTTATAGAAAACATAGTATAGTCCGCGCGGAACTAGATGTCCGCGCCTCAGGCGGGGGCGCGGGGGCGCGTAGTGTGCGCAAGGCACGTACTGAGTAATGCGCCCCCGCCCCTGCGCCCCACCGCTCACATACCTAAGGCGCGGCCAACTAGTTCCGCGCGGACTATAAGTTAACATTAAAAATAGTTTTAGCATAGTTTTAGAATTTAAATTCTTAATTTCTAAATTTAAAACTTAATTTATATTGTACTAGCTGCGCCCCGCGGTTTCACACGCATAAGTGTCGATGCCGTGGGAATATCGGGATAAAAAGTAACCTATATGCCCAGGGTGTCACCTACCTCCATACAAAATTTTATCAAAATTGGTCCAGCCGTTTGAGCGTGAAGGAGTAACAAACATATAAACACACTCACAAACTTTCGCCTATATAGTATTAATGTGATTGTTATGCACCATGTTTTGAAAAATAAATGAATTATTTATTAAGTATATACTTTTCCAGCTCAACCAATAGGACGAAGCACACACGTGGTCGTCAATGAAACTGTTGAAGAGGAGCCGGAAATAGATGAGACTTCTCCTGCAGACGCTATTTCAAGGATCTCTGAAGGTTAGTTCCGGGGTTTATGATATATGTAAGATCAAAGCAGACGATTCCCCCGACCCACTGCGTCGCATCGCATCACCTGCCCGTGCTATCACTTTTTCGCATAATTTTCGCATAAAGTTATTTCTGATTTATTTTCTTTTTGCTCGGCTCCTAAGGGCCATAGCGTGTTGTTAAATTGCCTATAGCCTTCCTCAAGAATTGGCATGATAAAAAGCAAAATAATTTCTCAAAACCAACCGGTAGTTGCCGCTAGAGATTACCGCGTTCAGACAAACAAACTCTTCAGCTTCGCACGGATGCAAGTGTTTGTCGAGCACGTTTTTTTTTTTTTTTTTCTTTCAAAAAAAGTTAGGGAAATCGATCTAGCCATTTTCGAGATTTCCGCTTAGCAACACATTTAGCGATTCATTTTTATTTATAACATATACATAGGATTTGATCAATTTAAAAAAAACCTGCCATATTTGGCAATACAACTACTACTACTATTTATACTACTACAACTTACTACTACTACAACTGTCTTATTTAAAACTGAGAAAATATTTTAATAATCAAAACTTTTCTGATTAACAGCTCAACCACAAGCGGAAAGTAGTCGAGCAGTGCGGGACTCGTCAGAAACCGAGCAGACCGACACGGCACCGACTGCAGAACCGTCTGACATTCCATCCGACTCCAGCAGCGGTGTGTCGCCCGTCAAGAAAGCTAAAGTTACCAAAGGTTTCTTGTACTCCCTACTTTTTTGTTTTCATGCATCTTTTGTCGTTGATCCTGCGAGAGAATGTGTTCTTGAGTCCTGTCAGTTTTATACAAACAAATACTTGTTTTTGAGAGCAGTAGTGGCCCAGTGGTAACGGCCGCGTCTTACGAGTTATAGGTCATAGGTTCGAACCCAGACAGGCGCTTACTTTGTGTAAATTATTTCATCACCATTGCTCTCCAAACGGTGAAGGAAAACATCGTGAGGAAACCGGCATGTCCTAGAACCAATAATTTGAAGACATGTGACATCTACCAAACCGCACTGAGCCCGCGTGGTGGATTACGGCCCACTCCCTCTCACAGAGAGGAGGCCTGTGTCCCAGCAGTGGGAACATTATAGGCTGATTATGTATGTATGTATGTATGAATACGTGTTTTTCGAATTTGATCTTCATTAGCTACTAGAATTGTCGAACTGGCTGGTTGTGGACTGGCTGGTGGAAGGCAGTCTCTCGACGGCTGGTCTGGTCTGTAAGTAGTTTCTTTTTTATTACATTTTTTTTTCGTTCGCAGGAAAAATGAAAAAGCTGTCAATAACGCGACAAACCAGCGGCTCAGACTCCAGCAAGCCTGCTAAGGAGAAAACTGGGAGAGGCAAAAAGGAAGCGAAAAAAGAGACTGAGAAGGGCGTCAAGAGAAGCAGGTCGCAGCGGTCCTTAGTCGATGTAGAGAGAGGTTAGATAAACAGTTCCCCCAAGATATATATTTGTATCCAAAAATCTTGACACAAAAATAAATATAGTTTTTCTAACTGTATGTCATGGATTTCCGCAAACACATTGAGGCAATTCTCGTGATTTTAAGAACGTGCAGTCTGATCTCAGTGTCAATCTGTCAAAGGTACAGGACCTCGTCGACAAGTTTTTGACATTGATTATCGCTGAGATGAGATTGCGACTAGGTTATGAACGTTTTTAATTACGGGGGGCTTCTGATTTCTAAACCATTTCGTTTCATAAAAAAATCGAATTGAATCTTGACAGTTTTGGCTCAAACGTTTCCTTACTTTCAATGTTCATGTCTGTTAATAACGTGGTTAAACCTAAGTAAAGACCAAGCCTAAAGTATCTTTTAACAAAAAAAATTGCCTCTTTTTATTCGTTACTTGAAACATTTCATAATGCTATTGAGAGAGTATATAATTCTTATAATATTCCTCCCCAGCTAAAGCCAAAGCCGAAGAGAAGGCGTCAATAGAAAAAGCCTCTAAAGAAAAAGCCACCTCAGCGAAATCCAAGAAACCAGCCAGCCAGTCACCAAAGAAACCAGCTTCCCCTGCCGAGTCTTCATCCCCCTCTTCAGACCTGGACATGTCCAACGTCACCGTTCGAAGGTCTGTGAGAGGTCTACAGTCAGGGTCCAGTACTGACTCTACCGGGTCTACCAAGGGAAAGGGAAAGAGTTTGAAGGCACAGGAAAAGGAGAAACCAGGTAAGAGCTTTTGTTTGTTCATTAATTATATTTAAAGTTGTAATTTTTATATTCAACTAGCTTCCGCCCGCGGCTTCGCCCGCGAGGTATGTCGATAAAAACTATCCTATGTCCTTCCCCGGGATGCCATCTATTTCTCTGCCATTTTGTCGAAATCCGTTCAGTGGTTTAGGCGTGAAAAGGTAACATACAGACAGAGTTACTTTCGAATTTATAATATTAGTATGGATTTATACAAGAATGTGGTGCAGATAGACTTAACTGCAATACCCATCGATATAGGTACACCTAGATAACGCAAGAGCAACTACTTCGCGTGCCCAGCTTTCGTACAAAAATCGTAAGCCGCCACTGTCGCGCTCAGTCCTGTGTAGTGCTGGCTGGGTGAGCGTGAGCAGGCCCCGCGGGTGGGGCGAGACGGATGCCGCACGCGTCTTTGAATCGATTTGATTTTTCCATCACTAAATAGTGCTCGTGACGTCATGGTATGTAGTAAAAAATAGCACGCATGGTTTTCACACAGATCGTGATACTTGCGTTATCTAGGTCTATCTATATCTGTGGCAATATGCGATTCCTAAACGGTCGTTGCCGTGTTTGCCAAACAATTTTAGATTTTTGATCGTTTAGTTTAGAGCTTGATTTGCTTGACGAAACGAATGGTAATGGGGTCAAGCCTAATCAAGCGTATTTGTCAAGCATTTTTGACTGTCTATATCCAAGAGCAATAAGCTTTATTAGATCATAACCCTATAGAACATCATGGTATTCACATGACAGCGACAACTTTTATTAGTTAATCTAGTTCACATTTATTGGTACACAGTGCTCCTCTCTGGTTCTCTACCCTCTGTTTTCGTTAAGAATTTTATCACATGACACCTCCAACATCTTAGTATTCTTATTTCGGCAATTTGAAAAAGATGGACCTGTTTTGAGGTCAAAATTTAATAAATTGTTTTGTTTTTCAGCACCCATTAAGTCAGTCCGTACAACACGTTCTTCAGCTGGTTCGCGACGCAGCAGCGCCGGGTCCTCTCGATCAGTGCTTGACGATTCAGACGAAACCATGCTACACACCATCGTATATGAACAAGAATTTGTGAGTACTATTACTTTAATGACTTATTATGTAGCACCTCGATATTTAGACTGCCCCGTTAGTCTCGTGGTCGCAAGCGCGACTGCTGAGCGTGGGGTCCTGGGTTCGATTCCCGGGTCGGGCAAAGTGGTGTTGAGTTTTCCGTTAGGAATTTCTTAGTAACAGCCCGGAGTTTGGAAGACGGCGGTGTGATACCCCCGTGCCTCGGAAAGCACGTTAAGCCGTTGGTCCCGCGCCTGATCCTGTCCCATCGAACTATGAGAGTAAAGGAACAGAGAGTGCACCTGTGTTTGCGCACACACTTGTGCACTATAATATCTCCTGCGTACCTGGCTAATCTTCGTTGAGATTGGCCACTGTGACCGAAATCGGTCAGGGGAGATTATTATGTAGCACCTCGGCATTGTTTACGATTTGGTAGTTCAAAATTAGTAATCGCTATTCAGTTTCATATGCACGCTTATTTGTGCGACTAAAGGGCTGATTTTTTCAACGCCAGATAATTTTATCCGACTTTTTTCTATAGCTTTAGTGTCGGATAGGTAGTCGTGCCGTAGAATACAAGATGTACCTAATTAAAATAATTAAAAACCATGTAAAATTATGTAGGCACAGACTCTCTAGCTCGCGCGCGCTCTCTGTAGCTCGTAGTTTCCGTCTCTTTTATTAAAAATGCTTTTCATTGCAGGTACAATCAGTGTTGAACGACTCAAGCGAGCTGGCGGAAACCAGACGCGATTCAAAAGCGAACGTCACCATTCCTGAGACACCTGATGATAGCGAAGAGTAAGTCATTTATTTCTAACTTTAAATATTTTGTGTGCACTTCTGCTGGCATAGGAAAATAAATAATACTTCTTATCGAAGTGAACCAAAAGTGTTCTAAATCGCACTACTACAATATGGTCGAACAATCACGGGCAGTCTGAACTATGCGCGGAACGCTGGGTAATAACATTTTTAGGACTGAAATGGTGACATGAGGCGAGTGTGAGTGATAGAATATGCACGAAAGTTCGGAGAGCCTATGTTCAAACCGGCCATGATCATCATCATCATCATCATCATCATCGGCCGTATCGTACTCTGATTTTCGATATGATTCTAAATGTGGTCTTGGGTATAAAACGTACCAATCAGGGCCTCAATTCTGTATGATAATTATTATTCCCCGCGTAATTTTACCACATGCAAACCACGTACGGTTGTCAAGCGTGGTATTTTGACAGTTCAAACCACGCCAACTTCACGTTCATTTCGCGCGGTTTCGTAGAGAGTATGTTATTAGCAGACGTCCGTCATGATTAGCTAAGGAACTGACGTGCTTTCGAAGTAAAGAATCATTAATTTGTCATAGTGAATTATAGGCCTCTGAAGTGTACATGATATAATCCAGAATGGTTCAACGTATTACGATCTCGTATAAATTGCGTTATAAGCTAACAGCTTAGCAGGGCGTATGCTACGCCCATGTCGCTTCTATACGAAGTATCATTTCCTTTTCCATGTCGGAGTTAAGATGTTAATCTTATTTCGCCATGATGAAAGTGAAATTACCTTGAGGCGGCGCGCGGCGCGAGTGTTCCACGCGCTTAGACTTAGACGTCGCGGGGGGAGTCAAGATGTTATTTCTCATAAGAAATAAGCATGTTTTTTCTTAAAATTTTGGGTACGAAATGAATGATGTCCTTAAAGTTATCACGTAGGGTTTATCTGTCATTATCTTTTTCTTACAGATCTGAACCCGAACCAGAAATACCGAAAAAGGGCAAACGACACGGCAAGAAGAAATAATTTAGCATTCATAATTCAATTAGGAAATAAACCAATTTTCAATACTTTACTTTTTTTTCTTTTATAATGTATCACAGTTGGAGATACATTATTCACATTACAATCTAGCATTAGATAATAAGTAATTTAAATTTAACTGAAACTGCTAAGTAACTAAATTACTAAAAAAATCGTCCAATAACGTATTTTCTATTCACTTTACATTAAGGCACAAAATACAGAGAGTACAGAAGACAATCTACATAGAAAGTGCGCTCGAGCAACGCACACACACATAGACACCGCTCACGGACACGATATCTCGGATCGGTTGGAATCAATGCGAGCGCGAGTGCCATCCGCTTGAGACCTAAACGTAAGTTGAAAACATGATTTTTTGTTTGTGTAGATATTGTGTTGTTTTTAGTGTCATAAAGATCACTAAATTACTAACTTTTTAACAAAAAAAAAACACTACAAAGTGAAAAATTACTTTAATTTCGGAAGTCGGTGTTGTTGGTCGGTGTCCGTATTTTCCAAATGTCAAACAAAAAATGAAAATGCGGAACCAATCTTTGTTCATTGATTGTTTGGCGCCGACTCAAAATTACTTGCCTATACTTACATTAGTTTAAGAAAAGGTAAGTATATTATTTTTTGCTTTAAAGTTTTTTCGGCAGTTTAATTTATTTGTTAAAAAGTTTTTTGTATTACTATGTTTACGACATACATCTTGAGGTCCTGGTGGACGTCGCTGTTTCTAATGTACCAGGGCGCGTTGACTATATCCCTAAATAAATACATTGTTTTGAAAACGTATGATTTAACGATTGCTTTGGCTGGATTAATTAAATAAACAAATATAACAACAAGTTTCTTAACTTAAATCTTTATTTTTAAGTTAAAACTACCGCGATTGGTGCTTGTCGTTCTGTTGCCAGTTTTTATGCCAGTCTTGGTTCTTGTTCTGCCAGTCGGGGTTCCAGTTCTTGTCCCAAGGCTTCCATCTATGCTCCCATCGGTAATTCTTGTTTGTTTGGTTCTCTGGCTGCTTTGGTGTGGGGCCCTGGTAGCCGGAATAGCCGTTGTAGCCGCCGTGGTGCCAACTGAAATTTATAGGGAAGAGGAAGTTTTAATATTTTATAGTTTAAAAAAATATTTAGTTCATAAAAATCTTAAATTCATTCATTCACTGACACAACGCATAACCTAAACCATTGGGTCTAGTAGCTTGAAAGAGTTCCATAAATAACGAAAGTGAGCACTAAGGTTTTTTTAAATTCTCCTTTTTTGGGGTAAATCTGAGATGAAAGTTAGTATTAAATTTTGTTATTTTTGCCATCGGGTGGGGATGCACGGCTTGTCCTTATATGTGTAAATTATACAAATTATGTAACATAATTAACGCAACACCCCACCTAAATTATTGAGTTAAAATCTGCGAGAAAACAGAGTCTGTTTTCATTGTTCTGATTGACATCTCCCTATCCTATCCTGCCTTTAGCAAATACATGAAAGGTCTTTCATGTATTTACTAAAGAGAGGATCACGCCGAATACCGGTGCAGTGTGCAGCGAACATAAAGTTTTGTAATGTATGAAAACGATTTCAAATGCGGTGCGGCTGGATTGCGTGTGCGGTGCATTTTAGCGTCTCTCACAAAGCGTTTCATATATTACAAGACCTTCTGCTCGCTGCATGTAATGCTTGCGCATTGCATCTGCATCTGATGTGGCTCCACCTTTAATAAATTCATCAGGTTTTATTATAGTCGCGTTCTAAGTGCAGTCCTTTTTCACAAAATATTATTTTGTTGCTGTCACTAGTGGCAGGCGATCGGCACTTGAACTGGCTCGTTACTGCAACTACTGGTAGGCGATCGGTAACTCGCTGGCATGCTCGCTGGTGATTTCAAAATCTCACGTCCACATACATATTTTTGATAACCGGTTTGTCGCTAGCGATGTCAAAATCTATGTAGGTATGGACGTGAGATTTACCCGGTTACAGGGTCAAATGAAATTAGAGAAACTCCACACGTGATGGTTATCGATAATTCGATAAATAAACATATAGATAGAACGAGATCGTCGATCGTGTCGTCGACTAAAGTCGCTGCGTGTGTACTTAGCATTAGTGGCTAGCTATTGCCACTAGTGGTAGGCGATCGCCAGCCAGTGACTGCCACTAGTAGCCAGCGACTACCACTAGTGGCTAGCGGACCGGACGCTACTAGTGGCAATCTCCTACCAGTACAACAATAATACTTACTCAGGATGCCCATGTTCCTGACTGTCAGGTCCTTCATGGCTGGCATAGTTTCCACTAACGTCCTCTGAAAGCTGCGAGTCTTGTCCGAACCTGTTGCCCAGCTGACCGGGAGACTTTTTCGATAGCTGGTGACGAGTTATTACGAACTCTGCGCCGCGCTCTGCTATCATTATGATTGGAGCCATTGTATTACCTAAATTGGAAAGAAAGGGGTTTAGTTAGTGAAACCTGTTCATCATCATCTCCCCTGCCCTCATCCCATGTTACTTGAGGTCGGGGCAACACGCTTTCTTCTTCCATTCTCCACTGTCAACCGTCACGCTATCATTCACTCCCTTTTCTTTCATATCATTCCTCAAACAATCCATCCATCTTGCTCGCTAATCAGAAAAGTTATCAGTGAAAACTTGTAAGTAATTCGTTTCAAGGTAATAATGTTTTACTTACTGTATCTTAGCTGTAAGTTTACTGAACAAATAAAATAGGTAAAAATAGTATGAGATACTTACCAGAAGGTAATGTTGGCATTATCGATCCGTCTGCGACACGAAGACCTGCAAGACAAAATATACATTAGTTAAAACAAAACTTGGATAGTATTTTAGAGCAAAGACTAAAGTAACAAACATCACATTAGGCACAGGAAACTATTGCAAAAAGAAATCTAGTTTCTGTCAAAGAAGAAAGGGTAATAGCCGTAGATCTTTTGCCGATAATTTTCCTTAAGGCGACTACATGACCTAAAACGCGGTCACTATCGGACTGCATAGAAAAGAAAGAGAAGCGCAATGACACAACGCTGGTAATTTATTGCAAAATATGAAACAATCATCTATTGTTGATTTATCAAACACCAAACAAATAAAAACCGTATACTAAAATTCGGGGAATTAAATTGTCTTTTATATGGTGAAAGTTTTATGAAAATACACCCGATAGTGTTTGCGTGATTATCGTTTTTATGTCCGCGGTAGACATTACTTTACAAATTAATTACACTATGTTAAAAAAATATAATTACAAATATTCACATATCAAATTACGAAGCAAATGGTCTAGTATAATTAATTTTTTTCAAAGAAATCAGTCTGGTCGATTAGACGTGATGTTGAATTTAAAATCATTAGAAGTCGTATATCTGCGCCTTAATGGCAAAATCCAAAATACTATCATGAAAACTATTTTTAACTTATTACAGTCGCAACTCGTGACTGTATTCCAAAGCTGAGTTTTTGCTATAGGACATTGATACATTTTGCCATTAATTTCTAAATTAATCGGTTCTTTATAAAAGAACATAATTACCTTCTATCCCATGAACTTTAAGCTGCATGTCTACAACCGCCATGGGGTCGGAGTCAGGCCCCATCTTGGCGGTCCCCACCTGATGGTTCTCGGGCGCCGTGTGCTGTTGCGCGAGACATTTGAAGAAGTCGTCTGTGGGGTCCCGGCCTCCGCCCTCACACTCCTTGCCGTGCCCTGCTGTGGGTATCATGCCGTATTTCTCTCGAAGGATCTGAAATTAAAACAAGTTTTAAGTTGCTGATGAAAAGGGAAAAGTGAAATAGGTAACAGACACATTCCTAGATTTTATATTTTTTTAAATATTCGCGTTATTTCGCTAATACAAAAGACTTCATGCGAATTAAATATAAAGGATAGATAGGTACCTATATTTTATGGTCGTGCGAATATTTAAACAAAAATATGCCAATTGCTGTGCTAACATAACAAGTAAGCAGTAGGTACAACAGTTTAGTACAAAAACTTATTGTCGTATCTACTTACGTCTAAACTTCAAGCAATATGATTATATGCAATAGGTACAAAGTTTCTTATTCCTATTTTCGCCAACTCTTGCGGAATCAACTCTTGTAAAAGTGGTTCTGTGAATAAAAGAAAATAGCCAAGGACAAACTTACGGTAGTATTAGCTAGTCTGTAAGCGATTCTCGCGGCGTCCACAAGCACGTTGAGCTCATGTTCCTCGTAGAAGTAGTTGGGCTGCATCACCGGCGGCTGCGTCGGGTCCACCGATCGGATTGAGACGAAACCTCGACTGCGCGGCTGTAGCGCTATCGCTGAGATCCTGGGTGGTAAACAAACAATTATTAATGTAAAAAAAAGTTGTTAATTCTAGCGTACAACCAGGATTATTTTTTCCTGTATTACAATTCCAAAAACAACTACCTAAGTATCATAGCGTATCTAATATGGTACGAGTATTGCCTACTTGTGGTTGGAAGTTCTATGTAGAGAAAGATATTTTTAGCTAATTCCGCCGACAAAACATCGCCATTTTTAGCGGTAACACATTTATAAAAAGTATAAAATCGATTTCTTTTTTTTACCTATATCTGCCTCCTGCTTCGCATGTTTCTTTTTTTTTTTTAAACAATTACTTATTAAGTAAGTACTGGTGTCAAGTGATTCAGAACTGCAGGGGGCCTAAAAAGGCCACGTTGGCAGAATCATAAAACAATTCATATCACGCAATTCATCTGTTTGACAGTTTCACACCTATATATCCCTGAAGGGTTAGGCAAAGTGTACCTATAGCATTTTACGAATTTCCATAAAAAACTGTCATACAGATGAAATTGTGTGATATTAATTGTTTTATGATTCTGCCAAAGTGGCCTAGGCCCCTTGGTTGTACACATCTCATTAGATTCAAAACCAACTAATACAGCTAAGTGTAAATCCATATAAAAATCCATTTATATCGGAATATAATGAAGACCTTACACATTTGTAACTAGTAAATAGGTATGGTTCCCATAAATATAAAAAAACTCACGTGATGTGTCTCTTTTCTGCGCTATCGTCTAATGTCTGAGGTTCGACAATGATTCCATTACCGCACGACGCATAGTATCCTCCGAAGAAGAACTGCACGTCGGGGTGACGACCTCCTGCCGATGCCAACCGAGAATTCACTTTGCCTGTCAACTGTGAGAAGAAAATATTCATTAGGTCAATTCAAATTGCCCGTCTAAGCGTAATAAGCGTGAATGTGACGCATGTTTCCCCCCTACCTTTTATTATTTTTTGTATTTGTTCTTTTTTTGCGTCATGTTCACCGCGAATAAACGTTTTTTCTTTCTTTCTTTCTAATAATCCATTAACCCATAGCGGAGGGAAAAACGACGACCAACAGATTTTCATTTGAACGATAACGTGATGACGAAAAAATGGGCTGCCTCTGATAGCTCACCATCCAAAAGTGAAATGCTGACTTCGTATTTTACAAGGAGCGATGGAGCCTATTAGGCAGTCGCTCCTTGTAAAATACTGGTATTTAAGTAATTAGGTAGTAGATCAGTATTCTTATCTGACCTCCAAATCCCAGTTTTTACCATAGGTCGAATGGTACGGACAGACATCTGTCCGAGTGATTTCATCCTACGTTAATTACATCTGGTGATATCTGTCCGAGATGTCACAGATATAATGAACGTAAGTAGGATGATTAGGTGTAAAATTATCGTAATGAAGATCGTATGTCGTCGTATCTTACCTGAGACATTCCCGTACTGGACAAAGGCCCGGTTCTGCTCAACAAGTACTCGGTAGCCACATCCCAGTTCAAGTCAGGAACCATAGGTTCCTTAGTCAGCGTGAAGTCCAATGTCACTCCCACGTGATTCTGAAGGTTTTGTCCCACGCCTGGCAGGTCCTTGATAGTGGGGATATTGAACTTGTCCAGGGTTTCCTTGGGCCCGATGCCAGAGAGCATCAGGATTTGAGGAGTGTTCAGAGTACCTGCGGCGAGGATTGCCTGGAAAAATAGAAACGTGTTTTTATGAGAAACAGTAGGTACAATAGACTGATTTAATTATGGTAAAATAATTATGTATGAACTAGCTGAAATTAATGTTAGCGAATAAATTGGTATGCCGCATATCATAAATTGAAATCCTTGTACGGTGTATAAACCGCGCCATAGAAAAAACGTGTCTGTCCTAAAGCTTCCATAGTGATCCATACAACACTGATGACCATACCGCCTACACACGGTGAATAAACCGTAGTTTTCTTGTTTTTCACGGCAAGAAAAACGTGTGTACAAAGGGCCTCACAGTTTAACGATGGAAGTCTTTCGTTGCTTAAATTTTATAGTATGCCACAGGTAAGAAACTTGCATCGTGTCAATGGGGCTTTAAAGATCAATTATTTATGTACCTCTTTATTAACTCCCACAGTCTTCGCAACACCATCCTTTACGTATTCAACGGCGATGACTTTCTTGGTGACTGGGTCTATGATGACGCGGGACCCGAGGGTATTGAGCATCACGTGTAGGTTGGCTCGTTTTGAAGCGGGCCGGAGATAGGCTCGGGCTGTTGTATAGCGGGTACCACCACTGTGGAAGGAAAGATGGTTAAATAAAACAGGCTTAGGCGGATCTCACACTACAACATGCCACGCGACGGGGCGCGGGAAACGCGAGCCAAATGCCCCGCGGAGAAATGCGTTTTTACTGAATTTGTATGAAAAACAAACAAAATAACGCGTGCTAAGCACATTTCTCCGGCATCGACTCAACGTCTGCTTCGCAGTAATGTCTTTTAGAAATAAGCTTCTTTTAAGATTTGAAAAACTGATTCTAAATTCGCTTGAGAGATCATTTTTCTGCCAGCATGCATGATGTAAGTTTACCCTTTGCAGACCACCTTACAGTACTTACTCATTGAGGGTCTGAGCGATAGTAAAGCCGGTGTTGGTCTCTCCGTTCAGGTCGCTTGTCGGTGGGTAGCCCAGCTCGATGGCTCCTGACACCACGTCGTGAGCGAACTGAGGCGCATGACGGAACTGCAAGCAGAAGAACATACTCGTAGCTATAAGATTCAGTTTTGAGACTCTCATTTCGCTAGCTTTTATATTTAGAGGACACGAGTTTTACTGAAATTACATAGAGGTACTTATTCGCAGCAGTTGACTGTAACAGGCTAAGTTGATTGATTGACAAACTTCCGTTAAACCAAAATCATGAATTGCGCTTAGTTTTTCAAATGGTAAAAGCTAGGAAAATACTAGATTCGATGCCGAAACACGTGTGAAAATTGTAGCGAACACCACTTGCCTGGACCAAGGAAAGCAGAATAGTGGGGTAGTTATGTGAGCACCGACCACACAGTAAGAATATTAGGAGTAAAATCAATTGGGAATTGTAGGAGTATTGAAGTACCTAATCCGGAAAAGTACCAGAATAAGCGACATAGCTTGTTGCAGAGTAAGCAAACTGAAGTGGCAGTGGGCTGGCCATATTTGTCAAAGGACCGATGGCCGGTGGAGCAGACGTATCCTTGAATGGAAACCGCGTGTAGGCAATCGTAGTGTAGGACGCCCCCCACCTAGATGGACCGACGACGCCAACTAGATGGACGACGTTCTGAACGCGGCTGGGACAGACTGAATGCGGAAGGTGGAGGACAGGGTGTTTTGGCGCAGCCTGGGAGAGGCCTATGTCCAGCAGTGGACTGCGATAAGCTGAGTTTGACCGTACAAGACTTTAAAAACCTTTAATAGCTGCCATTTATTTCTCTATTTCTCACCTTTTGAACGGGCAGCGGTCCTCCCCGACTATGATACTGCGCCGACACGCCGTTCCCGATCTCCTTGTTGTCCTCGCTCCTCAGGAAGTAAGGCAGCACTTCGTACCAGGACCAGCCCGTGGCGCCATTGACTGCCCAGCCGTCGTAGTCCGCTGGCTGGCCTCGCATGTACATCATGCCGTTGATCACTGAGCATCCACCTGGGGGGAAGATTGTGTTTAGTGAGTGAGGGTATTTAATTAAGATCACAGCATTTTACCAAGGTATTGTGCTAAATTATGGCAGCTAAGCTTGGACACCGAGCTGTCCTAGCGTGTCCTATATAGCTTAGCTACAATACTTAGGTAGTAGTTGTTGTTAGTTTGGAAGTTGACGGTGTGATACCTCCGTGTCTCGGAAATCACGCGTTAAGCCGTTGGTCCTGCGCCTGATTTCTCTCCGGTCGTGTCAGATTGCCGTCCCATCTCATCAGACTATGAAAGAGTGCACCTGTCTCTACGCACACACCTGTACTATAATCTCCCGCGTAGATGGCTAGTTTCCGTAGAGATTGGCCGCCACGGCCGAAATACGGCCTTGAAGACTATTTTTCAGTCAAAGAATTAATGTTTGTAAAGTTGGTACCTACCTACTTATAGTCGACCTCGTAATTGCTTTATCACTTGACACAAATTTCCATTAATTTGAAACTTCACTAAGATTGAAACTATCTAACTGTAACATAGACAAATAGGCCTTATCTTTTTTTTATAATGCAAGTAACATTCAACCTTATGGTGGTAGAGCAATTAGGATCGAAGTCGACCAACTAAGTATACCTCGTATAACTACCTACTTGTTGTTACGAACAGCACCATAATTGCGAAACACACTATCAATAAGAATCTGAATCATTTTGAAGGACATTCCTAATCCCTTGAATCAATTATGTTCGGAAAATTTGTCTGCTCAACAACGTAAATAACGCAATGAATATTGTTGAACTGTCAAAATGAAATCCCCGCTGATGGTAGCAGATAGACCGGAGGACCCAAGGATTGAGCTAAATGACGTGCTGGTGGAGAGCTTATAGGCTATAACTAACTGTAGACTGCTATTATCCAGAGAATTATTGACAAAGACAGGGCTGAATTAGCCATGTAACAGAGGGCCTAAAAAGGCCACTTTGGCAGAACCTTAAAACAATTCATATCATGCAATTTCATCTGTATGACAGTTTTGTATGGAGATTCGTAAAATGCTATAGGTACACCTCTGCCTAACCCTTGAGAGATAGGTATATAGGTGTGAAACTGTCAAAGAGATGAATTGCGTGTTAAGAATTGTTTTATGATTCTGCCAAAGTTTCCTTTTTAGGCCCCCAGGTGTAGTAAATGCTACGGGCCCCTACCCTTCGTGGGGCCCCAAAGATTTACCTAGATGTAAAAAATATAAATGGCGTCGATTATAGGAATGTTCTAATGAAAAACTAACGTGTCCGAGCCGGGGTGCAAAAAGTTTATTAATAGGAAAATAAGAAGAGGAAATCTAACGAGGCGGGGTGAAAATTATACCTATTCTATTCTATAAGAGAAGACAGCCAGATAAAAGATAACAGCTAGCTTACCCAACATTTTAGCCCTAGGCCAGTAGCACTTTCCGCCGCTATCCAGACAAGCCCTCTCCTGCTTCTCAGTGTGGTACTGCCAGTCCGTGTCATCTCGCCCCCAGTATGCCGTCACCCAGGATGGCACTCCTGATTGCGTCGGTTCGTCGCCACCTGCCTCTATGAGGAGGACCTAGAGAGGAAGATATTACGGTGTTATTATTTTGTACATACTTAGGTGATTATGAGGATAAACCTTGATAGGTAAGTAGCAGGGGCATATAAAATACATTTTTAAATATTTATTAAAAAAGGATATAAAAGTACATTAAAGAATACCTATTAAAAAGTATCGCATTGTGAGGATGTTCCTGTAGCTTGGAAGAAGCGAACCGTATCGAGAAGTAATAGAGTATGTCTACGATGAGACACTGGAGCAAAACCACGAAGGAGTTTTTAACTGAATCTATTTTGGATAGCAGTAGAAAACATTTCGTTGAATCAATTTTTAAACATGTAAATATAAAAATGAAAAGAAATGTGCGGACCGATGTTCCCTTGATGGAGAATTCCTTTTATTCTATCTTTTTTGAAAGGTAAGGTAGAAATTTTTATCCATCCTATTTATTTTCTGCGTGTACTACCGTCACTTTTATGCACCTGATGCGAAACAGTTAGCAATGCTTGACATTGACACAAGTCGCTAAAGCATCAGGCGCAAACAGAGTAAGTATTGCCTTCTGAATCAGGCCACTGATCCAACCGCCTAACGAGAGACTCGAGAGATATTATTATTTTTAGGCTTTTAAATCCTTCACCTCAAGTTCATAAAAAAGCTGTTTTTGCAGCCGCAAATTGAGCTCAATAGACCGTATGTTTGACGAATACTTTATCTACCTAATTTGATACATTTTGCTTCGGTTTTTTGCTCAAAGTCCCACATTCCGAAGTTTAATTAATAATTTCACGCTAAATTAAAAACATACATTAACGTTACGGAGGTATCGTCGTTAACCAGGTAAACCTATGTAAAACAAGTCGTTATGTAATAAACATGTAAAAATTTTAATTATTACTTTTTGTTTCACCTATATCAATAATATTGACGTCATATTAGTAACCGCAAAGTTAAGTTTCATTGTGTAAAGAAATAAAAATATGTTCAGAAGTTCAGAATGCGAGGAGAAAATATAGAGGCATCGTCTAATTAAAAAAATACATTCACATTCAAATGTTTGTAAATGTTGTAAAAAATGTTTTAAATTAGACGATATCTAGGTACATATTCCTGTTATTATTATTATTGGGTTGTGGAGGTCAGGTAAGCAGTCGCTCCATGTAAAATACTGGTATTCCTATTCAGCAACATCGGGTTAGACTGGAAGCCGACTCCAACATAGTTCTGAAAAGGCTAGGCAGATGATAATCTAGGTACATATTCCCTAAAGACTTCGAAAGAGGTAAGTATAGTAATACACCCACACTTCACCAGTTTAGCTCCAGTCCCATCTAATAGGGTGCGCGCTTATTGGCTTTAATCAGACACATAGAATGCGTTTCAAGTTCCCACTCATACTGGGGCCACACCAACGGAAAACGTCGTTGATAAGCCACCTACAGCTTTGACGGCCGAATATTTTCCGTTGGTGTGTCCCCGGCATTTTTGGTAGTCTGTAGGAACGTAAATCATCACGCCTGTTTTCCTAGAAGGGAGGCTGAGATGGGCAGAGACGGGTGAAGTGTAATACATACATAGTACCTACACCCACATGTCCCGTTATGTTTAAGCTCCATGTTGAGGGTTACCATCAACCGGGCACGAATCTAATCTCCGTCCTCCTGCCTCCGCAGTCCTGGCTGCTACTGAGAAATTCCTGATAGAAAACCCAATAACACTTTGCCCGACCTGGAAAGCGAACCCCGTATCTCATGCTCAGCAGAAGCATTTGACCCTACTAGACCACCGAGATTGTAGGTTTCAGTAAACAGGTAACAGTTCCCAGTCCTCCTGCTGTATTTATTTACTGCGTGCCTTATGTAATTATTATTTTCCGCCGCCCACCTTATAATATATAATTGCCCATAAACAAGTTGATAAGTTTTTGCTACATTTTTTCTGAACTTGGCCGTTGTGTTCAACTGGTTTTGAAGCGTTTCCTTTGAAGATAGTGAAAAACCCGGCAGTTAATATTTGAATATGTTCAAAATAGTAAAGTTAATCTTCTATCTATCTTCTTAAATATAAAAGAATCAATTGCCGTGCGTTAGTCTCGCAAAAACTCGAAAATGGCTCGACCGCTTGTGATGAAACTTTGGTAAGTTATTGTGTGGTACTGTAGAGGCTATCTATGTAGCCATGTCTTTAATAACACAGGCTGGTCATAATTGACAGCATATTCCATTCGAACGTTCAAGCAGACGTCAAATATTTTTATTGGGTATTTTTGCTAAGTAGAAGAAGTGCTAGTCGTAACCAAAGAGAATGTAAACATTAGGTCGTAACTTGAAAATGTAAAGTCCCTCCTCTCAAATATTAAAGTTATCGCGGTTTGATTATATCGTGATGTCTCTCTGAGCTACGGGTCCTCACAGTACCTACTCAATTGTTGTAAGCCGTGTTCTTACTTAGGTACTACCGAGTCCTATTGATAATTACTTGGACATCCTAATCGAAGGACTTTATCTCTATCTAAATCTTGGTAATCGAGGAAGACGCAGTTTTAGACAAAGATCGGCGACCTTACATTGATAGTCCACGGCACTTACCTACTTGCTTGAACAATGCGTTGTGGCAAGTCATGGGCTCTAGCGTGAAATCGCCGCGAATGTCTGTCCATTGTTCTGATCCTAAAGGCCTAGAAACTTGATTTGGTGCAGACGAATGATTCGCCGGTTTTATAGGAGAGCAGGCTTTATTTGGTGGTTTATAATGTTGCGACGACTTTGAATTCTGAAAACTTACGTCACACTTTTATAACCAAATCGGTAGGTTAGAACCATAGGGCGAAATGCTCTCGCTTGCTTGCTGTTTTCTTACGCAGCACTCACTGAAAAACCTTGGTGACCGTTTCGACTACGGGTAAAATTTAATACTTGGGTAAAGTCGGTTAAATACATTTCTAAGCAAATTACCTACCTAGGTATATACTAAATTGTCTGTATATTCAAATCATAACTGTCTTGCTTTGACAGTTCTATGAAATGGCTATCTCGGCAAATTGACGTAGGTAGTGTGTCAATTAGCTTAACAATTAATTTACCTGTCTGGATCTACTTAGGTGCCTACAGAACATTGCAAAGTCAAGTCAGACATTTGAAAAAATGACTACGAGTAAGAATACACCCGAGTGTTGAATGAGTATCTAAACTAAAGAATCCGTACCTTCCACTGAGGATTCTCAGACAGTCTCCCCGCCATGACAGCCCCCGCCGTCCCTCCCCCAACCACCACAAAGTCATAGTTATCATCAGGCTGGTCCTTGCTGGTGACCCGGTTGCAGGGGTCGGCCAGGTCGCAGCGGCCGTTGACGTAAGCCTCCAGGATTGTCATGAACAGCAGGAACTGGTTCGGACAGGCCGATACCATAGACGGACCTACTTCCCGTACAGGGCAGCCGCATGCCTGTGAAAGAAAAACATGTTTGTTAAAATAGAAAAAGATGTAAATTCCACTTAGGACTGATTTTTTAATAGTCAGATCATTTTTATCTAAAGAATAATTATCACAGTTTGACAATTTTATACACAAAAACTGTCAAACCGCAATATTTATTCCTCAGATAAAAGTTATCTGCTTAGTGAAAAATCAGCCCTTTGACGAATATCAACTATATCAAGATTGATATGAACATTGATTTCAAAAGGATTAAAACTAAAAATATCACAAAAATGTTTGAAGTTGTAACGCAAACTGAACTTTACGTGTGGGTATTAAAGTTCTTTCTATAGAACACATATTTGTTTACATACTTGGAAATCGTAAACGCAGTTTACCTAAGAGCCTTTTCCTTTCCCAATAAGCGAAATTAAGAAGGTTGTATTTAGGAATTATGTCAATAATTCCTTATTAACATTCACTGTTCCCAGTGTTTAACATCCTTATACATAATACCTTATTATGCTGCGATCAACCATCCGCCAAAGCGTGCATGATATCTAGATTTATTTTAGATCGTCTCGGTATAAGACCTAAAAGGTTGGAAAAATATCCGGCTCTACTGAGCCGCCTCTTTTTCCAATTACTTAATTGACGGAAACGCTTTGAAGAAACCAAAGCATTAGGACAGTTACTATAACTTTTTTGAGAGGTCATTATCCCGCTAATTTCCCATCAACATATAAGTACCTACCTAAGACCGTTACCTCTGAATAAAATACGGAAACCGAGTAAACAGATAGGTCTACCTACACACGCAACGGAAGAATTTACTGCCGCAATGAAAACAAAGGTTTATGTTAGAGATAATTGTTTCTAATGACAACCACTGATTGACTGGTAAACGAGGATTACCAACGAGTATTGACATAAGAAGCCAATTATTGAATGATTGAAAAGAATCTCCATTGTAGTGTTAGGTGGTTAGGTGAAGAAATAATCTTGAACCGCTCACTTATTCTAAAGGAAACTGTTTTTTGAAAGGAATTGCATAGCTATTGACAACCTTCCGACAGGCTAACGTATCGAAAATGACACATTTCCATAACCTGATTTGCCTTGCTTCCGTCAGCAAACAGCTGTCGGAAGAATAGCAGTCGTAGGTATTCGAACAGACAAAATTTTCTGGTTTCGGACTTGTGAACAGCGTTTAGAGGACTCCTACCAAAACACTGATTGATTTTCAATCCGTTACGGAAGCGTATCAACTGGTTGTGAATGGCTATGCTGGAATACGACCTTTCCAATTTTTTTTAATTGTAACATGCAGTGTTAATGATTGGGTCAATTCTTAATCTACCAGAAATGGGATATTGGGGTTGTAAGGTTTTACGCCATCTTTTGCCTTCAAGCGTAGGCAGGCATTTTCAGATCAGGAAATGCGGAAGTAGTGTGTTTTAATTTTTAAACGCCTTTTGAACCGATAAAAAAACTATAAATCGAATGAATCGAGTACCAATACAAACCATTTCTAGTTTAATGGTACAAAACAAACATAAAACTGTAATATGTACGCATAAAAACAAAAAAAAAAAAAATGGATAGAAGTACTTATACCTACATCCTAGGTAGGTAAATAAGTTCAAATAATTACCAGCTATCATTTATATGCAGACTAAACTTCTTGCTAGTTTGTATCGATGGGACGATGTCATAAAACTACATGCCGTTGGCTATACCTATGAACTACAGAACATGACATTGAAAACTGCTAAATTGTTACCTATATGCCAGGTTTATAGGTACTGCAAATTGCATTTCCTATCTATCTACCTTGGTCTTTACATAATCTGACCAATATTATGTCTGGACTTTAGAAGAGACTTTTCGGCTTTTCTTCTCAGAGTAGTCAAATAGGAAATGCCGATCTCATCCAGCTTACTTTTATATAAGTACCTACATGTCGTGTAAAGTGATTCCGATATCTTAATAACAGAATATACAATTAAATTTCCTAGTATAGGAAGCATGTCTGCAAAAGCGCAAACCCCATAATCAACATTAATAATACCATAATCAATTGTTACTTTGTGCTAGAGAAAATTAGAAATATCTCATCAAGGAATTGAGAGAGGGCTCGAACAGGTATGATTAGTACCTACCTATTAGTACCTACTAAAGTATTATATTATCTGTGCTGTATCGAAGTTTATCGATTGAATGATTGAACATAATTACGAGTGCTCACTAAATCACACGTGAATCACACGAGCAAAGCGGTACGCGGGCGCCGCCGCCGGCCGCCGGTGTCAAGGGTCTTTTAGGAAAAAGTTTAATACAACAATTAGTTAAGTATTTAGTAGTTTTTTGTGTAGTGTAGATAGGTTTGTTTATGTACATATTAGGTACCTAAACTTACCTATGCAATTAGTAGGTATTTATGTACAGTCAACAAAAGAGATAAGTATGCAGGATCGTCGGATATAGTTGAAGTTTAGTAAGAAATCGATTGATGTTGTAAATAAAATTTAATTTTATTAATAGAAAACAAACAACTCTTTTATAAAATTAAATTTCAGTCGACAACATCATCGGTTTCTTACTAAACTTCAACTATATCCGACGATCCTGCATACTTATCTCTTTTGTTGAACGTACCTGTAGTTACTTCATCAAAGCTTTAACATTCGGGACATTTTGGGCAACTAGATATTTAATTATTAATTCTACACTGTTCTAACTTTTCGCATAAATATTTAGCATATCTACCTACTAAGTAGTACCTAAAAAAAAAAAAAGTTGTAAAATACTGGTATTCAGCTGCATCCGGTTAGACTGGAAGCCGACCCCAACATAGTTGGGAAAAGGCTAGGCAGATGATGATGACCTACTAGTACCTACGCTACGTCACACCAATGTTGCGCTCAATCACCAAAATTTTATATCGATTGATTACCCCAAAATATTTGGAAGGCTGATACCTACCTAAAACGATAAAATAGGCTACCTAGTATTAGTAGGTAGATAAATACCTTCTGAAGAAATTCGGTACAGACCTAACAATTTTTTACAAAAAATAAAAGACAATTGGTTTTTCCAACTCACCTCTGGATCTCTTATCATGTTGCTGACTTATGTGAAGGTGTGAACTGAAACAATATAAATAATAACGTTCATAGGGTTTACTTTGACTATTTTTTTTTAGTCGTTACGGGTAGTCAAAGCCCGAAATTCTGACAACCAGTCTTACCAAGGGGTGTCGTATTACCCAGTAACTGGGTTGTGGAGGTCAGATAGGCAGTTTCTCCATGTAAAATAGTGGACTGGAAACCGACCCCAACATACTCGTAGTTGGAAAAAGGCTAAGCAGATGATGAGTGCATAGCTTATTAGAATTTGTTTAAAATTACAGAAAATAGTTCCCCGTTTTTTTTTTAAAGATTAGATTAGATTAGATTCCTTTATTTGCTTGAAATATGGTATTTTACAGATTTTATAACACAAATATAAAATAGTTCTTCATATTCCGCCTACTAAATTCGGCATTCGTTTAGTATTTTCTCGTAGTGCGAATCACGAATCAAATTCAACGTATTTTCTACGACATACGGCATAAAAATAAAATACGTTAAATTTGCGATAACCATGGAGCAGAGAAAGAAAATAACACAAAAAAAAATTACAACAGAAAAAAAAAATTTGGGTATTTTCCCCCAACTTTTTTTTTTTGTGTTTTTTATGCGCATATAATGCGTCATATCTCGTCCCCGCTCCGTTACTTATTTCGCTTCTATATATTATCCGAACACTGCCTACCCCAAGCAGTGTTTTGTTTTATTTTATGTCTACAATTGTTTCACCAGTTTCACAGTTGACTTAACCCTAAAATGTGGTTCTGTTCCACAAACAATAGGACAGTTAAATCATGTCCAGCCTGCACGTTACAAGAATGCTACATAACTCGTTGCCAAATTCTGGGCCGACTCTATCTAGATTTTCACCGACACGCTAAGAAGATACCAGTTATGTCCCTTGAGAAACAACTCCAGAGACTGAGCTACCACGCAGAAATTGGTGATTAAAAACCAATTACATTTTCACCAACTTGAGAATCGAACCCAGAACCCTATGTTAATATCGCGCCTGCGACCAAGTACTAGTCACGAGGTACTCAACCGGTACATTATATAATATGGAATTTTTTACCATAAAAGTGTATTATTATGACTATGGTGACATAATAACTTATGCTATGGGTCATTGTCCCCTTAATAATGTAGGTAGGTAAAATACATATACAATATTTAAATTTATGTAAACATAACAGTACATATTTAAATATCTTTACTATAGGTATTACCAGCATAAAATACCTAACATGTTTTAACATCAACATACATAAGAACGTCAAATTATGGGGTTGTATGTGGGTTGTTGTATGTCAGAACAAGTCAAGTTCAATGTCTTTAAGACAACGTAACATTACGGAAACAGGTCTAAAATAATTGCTTAGAAGCCAGCTGTTATTATATCTATCTTGTCAGGATCTGAGAAAACAGTACTGCGAATTACTGTAGATCATTGAATGGCATAAACATATTGGAAGCACCTAAATACTTGCATAATTAGATGATAATCCTAATATCGTGTTTGACAATGTCGGTATTATCATTTTTACCTTTTTAGTTTAGTCCTGTTAAATTAATCAGCGCTTGACACTACTCCATTAGAGGTGATTAAAAACTTGTCTATTAAAATTACGTCAATTTACTTCAGGCGCTGATTAATTTGACAGGACTAAGACTAAAATTTATCTTCTGTCCTTTTCTTAATGAAATAGAAAGAAAAAGATGCACTGAACTTAAATTTAGTTTAGTTCGTGAACAACAGAATCGGCACCACTGTTTCATTTTCAATGGTTACTTATTATTGTTGGCAGACCACTACGCTTTAGTACAAAAGTAACTTTCACTTGCTCAACTTTTACGATTCTACTCGGGTACCTATTATACACTTTCCATGTTTTCTTACGGAAGAAAAATATATTCATCAACGAAAGAAAGTTTTTTCTAGGACCATTTTTAGCTTTTCTGGCTGATTTACATACTTATTGCATTCGTTTAGTAGCGAGCTAAATTCTTTGACGTCTACACGTTACACTTTATAATGAAAAAAGCAGCTAAATCCGAGTCGAACTCGCACACGAAGGGGTAGGTACTACCGTACAATATTTAACAATATTTTCTAAAAGCGCCGACAAAAACTCCCTTTAATTTTTAACACCATAGCAGGACACACTCCATGAATCCACTTAGATACTACGGTTCAAAAGATACAGCCCTGTGTCAGACAGACAGACGGACAGCGAAGCCTTAGTAATAGGGCCCCGATGGCACCCTTTGGTAAAGGAACCGTAAAAACGGTCTCTTTTGACGTTTGGACACAATTCGTGCTATCTTGAATTAAACTAATGCAATTGTAAATCAGCCATTAACTGATGCCGTTTTCAGGACTACAAATAACTTAATAATTTATGTTAACATATTTTCATCACGCTTACTGACTGTAACGAGAGCATCAGCAGGGGCCTAAACCACCTTTAAACCAATCATGTTCACCATGATAAAGCTAAAACCGCCTAATAATAAAAAAAAAAATATTCACCTTAAATATTCCTATCACTATATCACAAGAACACTATCACAAAATACACGAATAAATAAATAAATATTTAGATAAATGATGAGTACAGATGCGCGCACGTGAGATGATGCGCGGTTGACAACGCGCACTGCGCCCGCGCACGGTTTGTTTATATGGAGAAGAGCCGTTTGGGCTGAGGACTTATACACACTGGTAGATACATAACGTTGTAAACCTGTGTTTCTAAAAAAAAAATAGAATGATGTAACGCCAAAAGAATGAACTTTACTTTGGTACCTACTATACAACATTTAAATAGTATCGAGAAGCTGCGAGGTATAACAACAGATTACTAAATAGTTACTTACTACGTAACACACTACCTATCAGTAGCAATGGCTGTCATTTTGACAGTTCAACAACATTGTCGCATGTTGGCCCAAATAATCGCTTTGCAGTGCCGAGACGGCCACTAGGCTTCACGGCAGACCCCGTAGAAGAAGGCGGGACGAACTGGACCAGACAAACGACCAGTGGTCCACATTAGCACTGGATCGTAAGCATTGCAAGTCACGGGGAGAGGCTTTTGCCCAGCAGTGGGATGATACAGGCTAACAGTAACAGTAAGTTTACCTTTTCAGGTAGTTACAGCCAACAAAAGCGATAAGTATGCAGGATCGTCGGATATAGTTGAAGTTTAGTAAGAAACCGATGAATGTTGTCGACTGAAATTTAATTTGATAAATGAGCTGTTTGTTTTCTATTCATAAAATTAAATTTTATTCGAAAACATCCATAGGTTTCTTACTAAACTTCAACCATATCCGACGATCCTGCATACTTATCTCTTTTGTTGACTGTACATAAATCATCCAATGGACATCCACTTCCACAGATGCTTTAACTTACAATGCAGTAAGTGTAAGAGGAAATGATCATCATCAATACCATAATAAATTAGACGTAATGTTCCAACTGCTGCGACACAGGCCTCCTCTCTGTGAAAGTGAGTGGGCTGTAATCCACCACGCGGGCCCAGTGCGGGTTGTTAGATGTCACATGTCTTCGAATTTTTGGTTCCGACATGCCGGTTTCCTCACGAAGTTTTCCTTCGCCGTTTTGAGAGCAGTGATGTTAAGATCCTATAGAAAATTCAATGGCAATATTTTATTGTGAATAACTCTTTAGAACAGCGCCTTGGACTCTGCGAGCCCCCATAACTCAAGCCTTGCTACATTCAACCCATTAATGATAACAGAAGATTTCCCGCATTCGACACGACAGTAAAAGTTTATGTTGCATTTTTATTTACATATTCATAAAAACTTTCCTTGTATCTTTGTTGGATTCTGAGGTTGGAAATGTGAGAATGGGGTTTATTTGAAACACTACCTTCTGCCTGCGACTTCGTCCGCGTGAAATGTTACCCCGGCCCTCCCCGTCGCATCGCATCGCCTGCCCGCGTTATTACTTCGTTTTCGATTAGCGTTCTTTCTGACTTTTTTATTTTTGCTTGACTCCTAAGGGTCATACCCGTCACGGTATGACCCTAACGAAAAAGCCTACCTCAAGAATTAGGCTGTAAAATGCAAGAGGAATTTTCCAAATCCGGCTGGTAGTTGCAGAGATTAGCGCGTTCAAACAAACAAACAAACTCCTCAGCTTTATTATTATTATAGAGTACTAGCTGCGTCCCGCGGTTTCACCCGCGTAAGTTTCGATTTAGGGGGATGAAAAATAGATGTTGGCCGATTCTGATAGATACCGGATAAGCACAAAAAATTTCATCAAAATCGGTCAAGCCGTTTCGGAGGAGTATGGCAACGAAAACTGTGACACGAGAATTTTATATATTAGATAAATAAATTTGAGTGTCATTCGAAAATGATAAAAGTTCGAGATTAAAGGACCGATGACATATTGTCATGGTTCTGGGAAAAGAAAACCGATGTGAAGGAGTCGTAAAATACGCTTACGGAGTTATGGGACTATGTCAAGTTCTGTTTATTAAACCTACATACAAAAAACAAATAAATATTAAAAACCATAAACTAAGGCAAATGGTAAACAACTAATCTCTTACCTTACACAATTTTTTTTTTCTAAAATTTTGACTTACCTTTATTACAAGTTTTATACCTAAAACCATATTATATGTGTAGGTATGTATGCATGTTTCTATGCCTAAAACTGTACCTTGTGTATTTATATATTTCTTAGATTGTAGTCCGTTCGCATATTTTATTCTTTTAATAGTTATACAGAGGATCATATTCATCATCTGCCTAGCCTTTTCCCAACTATTTTGGGGTCGGCTTCCAGTCTAACCGGATGCAGCTGAATACCGGTATTTTACATGGAGCGACTGCCTATCTGACCAACCCAGTTGCTGGGTAATACGATGGTACGATACCCTTTGGTAAGACTGGTTGTCAGACTTTCGGGCTTCTGACTACCCGTAATGACTGTCACAGATCCACGAATGACAGCTGGCTGGGACCAACGGCTTACCGTGCTTTCCGAGGCACGGAGGGGTCTCGGTATGTAAAGATGGTCACCCATCCTCAGACCAACCGCGGCAAGCGTAGCTTAACCTGATCGATCGACCTGTGCGGCTGTTATTATTTAGCCACGGGCCCCTCTTTTGGTTGCCTAATTAAAGAAAAAAAATATGTGTGTCAGTTTCAAAAGCATCAAAAATATCGGAAGATAATGTTGTAGCCCCAATAAACGTTCTCGCGTCAGTAATTCTAGTAGTTACATAATTAATTATATTATCGTAGTTAAACGTATGACATTTAACATTACTATTAACATAACCTTGTATTATTAGAAGACCTAAATTCATCTCTGAGGTTTTCCTTGCCTGAAGGTTTTTTTTATATAAAAATTTTGTATTTTATATCTATCGTTGTCACTGCGTTTAAGTATAATTTTCTTGTTTTTGCCCGCGACTGCCATGGATGTCTGGATGGATGACTGCGTGGCTGTCGGAAAATATTCCACGGGAACGTATGAACTGCTACCGGGAATATATTATGTGTTAATCCAGGTTATAAGCTATCTGTGTGCCTTTCATGCAATGCTTTTTCCCAGTCGGCATGATTTTTTCCGACATCTTCAACAATCATCGGCATATTTCAGCCAATCCGTGCGAATTATACCTACACCTAAACCTTTTTCTCACTTCGTCCATTGGTGAAAACTGTATGAAAATTTCAGTAGTTTATAAGTTTATCGCGTTCAGACATACGGACGCGGCGGGAAGACGTTTTTATAATATGTACTTAGTGATAAACGGGCACTGTTTCGAACGGGGATCAAACCCGCGACTAATACTGCAGAAAAGGAAAATATGATCAAGAATAAAAGCATGCTTCACGAAATCACAAAAGTTGATGACGAACTATCGTGACCACGGACGTGAACTATTGTATACTCATTCAACTACAGCATGATCGGGCATAAACTTATGTTAATAAGGTTAGAGTGAGTCACTCCCCTATGCGTAAGACCAAATTTTTTTTTTCAGCATGATGACAATCTCGTCTTCCCCAGACTTATTTTTAATTCATCTGATTACGTAGTAGGTGAGAACATAGCATGACTTTCAATGTTGGGTTTTCCCAGTTTCTGAAAAGAAATTATTAGTTTACTAGCTTCTGTCCGTGACTTCGTCCGTGTGAAATTTCTTGCTCCCCCGATCCACTCCGTCACATTGCATCGCCTGCCCGTTTCATTTAACGTTCCTTCTTTTCTTTCTGCTGGGCTCCGAAAAGTCGTAGCGTTCCTCAAGTATTGGACTATCAAATGTAGAAAGATTTTTTCTTATCCGACTGGTAGTTCCTGAGATTGGCGCGTTCAAACTAACAAACTCTTCAGCTATTAGTATAGATTCTTTATATTTTGTTTTTTTAAACGTTTTCTCACACACTGTAGGGCAGGTTTTCCGAAAATTACGTGTGTTTGTATGTTTGTCTGTTTATCAAACAAATTAATGTCTGTTTGGACATCATTCGACATAAGCTGATAGGTAGGTGGAGGTTCTACATGGGATACCATTAATATGTGTCGTCTTCCTCAGACTTATTAAAATTCATCTGATTTCGTATTAAAAACATGGCATGACTTACAATGTTGGGTTTTCCCAGTTTCTGAAAGATTTTGTCAGTTTATTCTTTATTTTTTGTTTCTAAAAAGTTTTCTCACAGACAGGTCAGGGTTCTCGAGAAATACGTCTGTGCGTATGTTTGTCTGTTTACCAAACAAATAAACGTGTGTTTGGACATAATTTGAAAATTAAATCTTGAACCGGCGGTTCGATAGGTAGAGAGGTAGGTCACTTTCGTATTTCTTATTGCAAACTTAAAAACAACCTGTTTCATATTCAAAGCACAGCCGTTGTTTCTTCTTCGCTTAAAAACAGTCAAATATTAATGAGAAATAAAATTTTCAGTAGGCTACCTACTTCCTATAACTTAATTTTACTGGAATCAGTAGTCGGTAGATATAATGTACGATCTATACTAATAACAAAACGGAAGAGTTTCTTTCTTTGAACGCGCTTATCTCTGGCAGTACCACTTAGATTTGAAAAAATATTTTTGGATTTAATAGCCCAATTCTTGAGGAAGGATATAAGCTATTTAACATCACGCTACGGCTCTTAGGAGCCGAGCAAAAAGTAAGATAAAGAACGCTAAGCGAAAACAAAGTAATGGCGCGGGCAGGCGATACGATGCGACGGAGTGAGTCGAGGGAACAAGAAAACAGACGAAGTCGCGGGCAGAAACTAGTAACTTACAAATGTGGCTTAGGTACTTCGAAATGGCATACCTATGGTATCTGTGTTATCACTAAACCAACGTATGAATTGAAGCTATTTTCAAACAAAAAGTAAACAGAGCGCGAAATTACTTGCTATTCACATCAAACCGTAGTACAATAATTATTATAGAACCTAGTAACGTATTTCATTTGAAAATATTTTGTCCGAGGTCGTGTCATCACAGTTCTAACTGCTCCGTTGGTCCTGGGTTCGATTCCTAGGTCGGACTAAGTGTTATTGGGTTTTTCAGTAGCAGCCCAGAGTTTCGAAAATGGCGGTGAGATACCCCTGAAAGAACTTAAAGCCAGGGCCAATATCGGGATAAAAAGTAGCCTATAATTATGTTAATCCAGGGTGTCAGCTAACCGTCCCATCAGGACCAGGCCCGTGCCGGATGGCGCGTTCGTGTTCCACGCGCGCTTCAAAGAGATGTCAGCATAGTTGACACTAGGGCAAGTACCTGCCGAGGTCGCGGAATTGTTCGAAAAAGTTACCGTGGCCCCGGAACGCAAAGGGCAAAGAAGGAACATGGATGGGTTTTAGTCAGTAAAAGTCTGAGACTCCCTTTCGCTCAACCCACAGCGGCAGGGGAAACTTGATATATTCCCATTAAAAAAAAAATGTGTCAGCTACCTCCATACAAAATTTTATCAACTTTGGTACAGCCGTTTGAGCGTGAAGGAGTAACAAACATATAAATACACACACACGCAATCACAAACTTTCGCCTTTAAAATATTAGTGCGATAATGAAAACTGAAGAGTGAAAAAAGCGCTGCGGTGGCACGCTCGCACGCTGCGGCGCGGTGGCACGCTGGCACGCTGCGGCGCGGCGGCACGCTGGCACGCTGCTGTCAGATGTGCGCCGCCCATTTTGTTAAAAATAAGATTGTCTCTAACAAAACTTGATTTTCTACTTTAATAAAATGAAAAATAAAGAAGTTAATGTTAAAGTAATATTCTCACACGTATTTTGTTTATTCGCGTCAAGGTTGTGGTAAACCTAAGTAACATCAACATTATATTTAGATTTGGTAAAAAACATTGGTTCTGAAGACAGCTTAGTAGCGGTAACAATCATTTACCTACATAGTTACACATGGCAGGAACATCCACGAACAAACTTTGCTTGGTAATATTTTCGTCAAAAAAAGTTTCTTAAAACACTACGTCAACATTTTTCGTCAGTTAGTAAAAAAAATGCTTCTCCAAACATTTTGACCGAGTAGGTATGGTACTTTTCTATGAAACAGCTGACATTGTTTTTGAGAGGAATTCCACTCAGAGCACTGATTTCAACAGCACTTGGACGAACGGCACCTAAGAACTTCCACTAACCGCACTATAACCGTTGACAAACATTGAAAGAATCATGTGCTGCCAGCTGCCACGTCTGCCTGTATAAAATTGTTACTTTGTGGATTTATCTTCAATAGGTAGACAAGTGAAGTAAGTGCGATGATTAACGATATTTTTTAAGCAATTTAGCAAACAGTTACTTTTCTTGATGAAAGGTAAGTCCTTTTCGATAACCCTGACAACGTATATACAAAATATCATGATGATCGGTTCAGTGGATAAGGCGTGAAAAGGTAACAAACGAACAAACTTACTTTTGCATTTATAATATTATTAATATAAATAAGGATGTAACAACCAATTTCGCTGGGTATTATCTTAATAAAGATGGATTAGTGCGCTCTGGACTATAAAAACCCGATGTTTTCTGATAAAAACACAGGCATTTTTGTAATTGCTTTGTGTTTTCCAAGGCACCTGTTTTTATTATTTCCTATTGAGTGACCTTTTGACCTTTAACTAATGCTTGGTAAACACGCAGTTACTTTGACCGCAGGGTCCGCAGGTGACTCGATGGTGATTTCAAAATCTGTCATCTAGGTACTCACAGATTTTTATATCGCTAGACACAAATCGACTGTACTACATGGCGATCAAAGTTTCTTAAGATAGGTAGGTAGGTACAACATAAAAAACCGGACAAGTGCGAGTAGGACTCGCGCCCTGTGACTGAAATTTCAGGCTCCATAGTTTCGGATAAGGGGGGGAATGGTCAATTTTCATCAATAACTGTAGGTAAAACTATTTATTTTATAATAAATTATGAAAACACTACGAACTTGTTTTGTAAGGGGCTCAAATATTTTTTTATTATAAAACACAAAAAATATTTGAGACCCTCACAACAAGTTCTTTCATTTGATATGACACACTCACAGTGTACATTTTGCCAAACTTTTTCTTAAATTTCCTAATTTGCCCCTAAAAGTGTCCCCCCATATTTAAAATTATTTAAGTTACACGTCCGTGTTTGGGTCACATCATGTGTATCAAAATTTCAAGTTAACAAATAGACTATAAGACATAAATGAAATGTTTACTAATAAACTTAATTTTAAGTTTTATAGTTTAATAATCAACTTATGCTGCATAAAACTTGCATAATTATTGTAACCCAAATGGAAGAAGTCACGGGCTTCTGAAATACAGGTACTCTAACCTAGCTTTTATGGCAATAAATAAATAATAATTATTAAAGGGTTCCGTTTTTTTATTCGGAATTACAGAACCCTAAAAACTAACCCCGAATGTTTGTCTCATGCATCGTTTATACGAGTGCTTGTTTGTCATTTGTGCCTAGTATCCAAACATAATCTAGGCAAAATGTTCTCTGATAACTTTTTAGACCTTTGTATTCTGCTTATGCGTATGAAGTTTCATTAAAATCGGTTCATTCATTCCAAAAAACAACGGCTTGAAAGTTTGTATGAAATGCCGTACGCTCTTAATACTTTTATTTTTAATCCACTTTGTTATTAGTTTATTAAATATTACAAATCAACAATATTCATTAAAAACTTTACAATTTTCGAGGAATTACACGAAACAAGTCCATTTGATTTCCGTCGTACTTTTCTATAGACACGGAAGCCAGACATCCCACAAAATCACAAAACTAAATAGGTTAACAATACAACACCATTACGAATGCCTGTTCCGGATATCATGGCGTATCACCGTGGTTGTTCTACCCAGAATACTTATGTGTCAAAATGCTGTGTCATTTTTACATTTTCAACTAGGTACTGATTGATTTGCGCCTGTGTTGTTTGAATGGAAATTTCATGGGTTCATTGATTTTCCTTTTTATTGTTATATTTGATATGATAGGGATGTTAAGCTGCGATTTCCTAGTAGAGCGTTGACGCCACTTATAGTGTACGCAATTTACCACATAGTGTACGAATGACGTCACTGAAAACTTTTATTAATACGTCTATGGTTTAGTCTCAGACCAAATAAAAAACCAAGACAGAGCGCTGAGAAAGATAGGTATAGTGAAGCATGCCAAAACTACACCTCTACTCTGTGCATAAACGCTCACACGCACACATTTACAATCAAACTACACCTCACTAAGTGCACACATTATGTTTACAAAACCGCGGCATCACGTTAACAGCCCTCTGTCTTGGTTTTTTATTTGGTCTGAGGGTTTAGTACGAATATACAATATTTTTAATTCAGTTATTGATGGCTGTCAATGTTTAAGGGTACAGTGGATCTAGAGTTACCATTTGTCCAGATTTGACCAGGTTATATCCGCTTTTTGTCCCCGTCCGGACTTTGTCCGGCCTTGCTATTCGTTCGGAATGTACGATTTAAAAAAAATGGTGCAGGTACCTATTAAAAATGTAGTTTTTTTTACAAATTTAATGACCGTTTTTTTGTCAGGACTAATCAAATGGTAATCGTAAATGTTAGCCGCACCAAATGGTATGTGTAAGTGTGTCCTCTTGTTTGCTAAAGCTGCCTGCAGGAGAGAAACTGAGAAGTGCCAACATCAAATGCTAGCTCGATACTTCTCCTCTCCTATCCGCTCTTATGGAACGGCAGTATATCTATACTTTATACAGTATGGAAACCACATATGCAACAAGTTATACCACATAGGTACTTACCTACTTGTTATCGCCTTTTCTGACGATATACAAAAATGAACGAAATCGGTCACGAAAAAAAATCTGCTGTTCCCTACATTTATGTCCGCATAACTCGTCAAAATGTATAATAATTTTTTTCGCGACGTATGTGTTGTAATTTATTTCATATATGAGCATGTTTATGTGGTTTCCATACTGTTACATACTACGAACATTATATAGAGGTATTTGTGACTTTAATTATGGGTAATCTTCTCAAAAACTGATCCGATTATGACACTAATGGGAAGCTACGAGTACAGTATTGCCGAATGTCATAGGATATAGTTATTATTTATGTTAAAACAAGCACGCGGAAAAGTCGCGGGCAGAAGTTCTTACAATAAACAGCTCACATACTTATTATTATTTGTCTCTACCAAATATGGTGAACATGGTTTTAAAGCTACTCCCTGTTGGTAAGTGGCCAGGCGGATTCTTTGTCAAGAAGAGGTCTAAGGGTTATTTATTTGCTGATGATATTTATGATGTCACGCATCAACTGTTGAAGTGATATCATGTACCTATTTTAATTCATGTATTTAATTACCTGTCATCGTAAAACTTTATCATCATGAAAGAAACAAATAAGTAATCGTGTAACAGCGGTTTTGCTCAAAATTAACACCGCGTGAGAATAATAATTATGTAGGTATGTAAATGAGTCAACATTTATACATAGCACAGCCTTGAACCAAGCTGATGCGAACTTATAACTGTCAAGTTCAAGTTCAGATAATAGGTAGGTATAGCTTGCAAAAAAGACTTGAAAAAACATATTGTTGATTTTTAAATATCGTTTTCCAATATCGATTCTGCGTGATTCTATACACAAAGAAGAGACGTGACTCGAATCGATTTGCATTCGAATGATTTTCCCAATTGTGTTACAGTCCTACTATAGGTTTTAGAACATTTGTTAAAGAAGTTTCATGACAGAATTTGAAAAAAGTACTGTCAAACTCTTCAAAATAGGCACAACAAGACGTTACTATTGTATTTTACAAAAAGAAATTAGCAATGGTGGTGGAAGATCAATAAAACACGATTCTGATTTCAAATAATTTTGAGTCAAAACATATCTTTTTTTTTAACAAAAGAATGATTCGTCTCTAAGTTTTCAAAATTAAATCTGCAATATTAAGTAGGTATCTACCAGTTTTGTTCGTTCGAGAATCCTTAGTACAATTTATAAGTTAAAAGTCAATGTCTCCAATGTTACGGTAACATTTGTTCGAATCAAAAGAATTTCTGTCGCGAGCTGTAACGGTAAAAGTATTGTAGGACGCCGCACGTAAAATAAAACATTTTACTTCTCAACATCGTTATTTGAGAGAAAGAATTTTCTCTTCTGAAGTATTGAGATTGGGACCTTTAAAAATAATTGTAAAATACAATGAAATTATTTTATTGGTGTCCGCATTATAATGACATGAACAATATCAAGTTTTTTTGTAATAAGTTATGGATTTAGATCAGCAGTGTTTTTGATAAGACCTCCACTGCGGCAGTCTTAACTTTATTAAAGAAATCTTTTTCTTGATTTATGTCAGATTTTTTCTTTTATGTATCTGATTACTGTCACTTTTTGTTTCTACCAGAAACAGAGCAGCGGGGTAATTGCGTAACGCAGTAACAGTAGCAACGGCTTTCGTTTTGACAGTTAAACAACATTCATTGCGTTATTTACGTGGTTGAGCAGACAATTTTTTCGAACATACGAAGCAATGGATTAGAAATATCCTTCAAAATGATTCAGGTTGTGATGGAAAGTGTTACACAATCAGGTTGCTGGCTTCCTTAGAGTGCATAGTTGCATTGCTGCCTAACTTTCTCCAACTATTAAGAAAGGAACCGGATTTAAAAATAAATGAAGCGCAGATATTCAATCCGTCCACGTATAGCTATGTAAAATATGTAATATATAAATACTATGCATTACTCGCCTTAGTAATGGGCTGCACTTCACGAAGAGCTAAATGATTTGATATTAGTTACTTACTTACTTTACTAGTAAAGACTTGCGATTCGCAGGGATGAATCAGTAAGAATTTTATGATTATAGACATCCCTCAAATGTCTTTAATTATGTGGAAAGTATTAATCTTATCGATTTTTGACATTACAATTAAAAATATTGTTATATGTCTAAGCATAATCCGAAATCCCTGATCTTTTAAAATATCTAGGATTCCTACAGCTAAGGTTTTTTTCTTTCACATTTTAAGAATAAACCAGAGGAGCAATTCTCGTAATTTTAAGAACGTTCACAGTCTGATCTCAATCTGTCAAAAATACTCTAATTTCGCTACATTTTGACAAGTTTTTGACATTTGTTTGTCGCCGAGATGCAATGACCAACTAACCGAAATGAGACTGCGACTAGATTGGACATTTTGAGAGTTGGACATTTTGATCATTGGACATTTTGAGAGTTGGACATTTTGAGAATTGGACATTTCGACAATTGGACATTTTCGGTATTTGGACATTTTGACACCGTTGGACATTTTGAGAATTGGACATTATGCCCCTGAACGCTTTGAACGTTTTAAATTACGAGAATTGGCCTTCAGATCATTTCCCCGCTGTCACCTAATATGCTCATACCTTGATTTAAACGTCCTTAAATTTACACTCTGTATCAGTAAGGACGTTCGATCGATCTATAAATTAATACGGAAGCAAATCATACTAGTAGGACAAGTTTTTATTGACTAAATAGGTAATACAAACAACTCATCTAATCTGTCTAATTCATTCACAGTCGGACAAAGACTCGTTAAGTAAAGTTATGACACGTAACGAACATGCCTTGATTTGTTATTTAAATTGCACGGGAGTTTGGACAAAAACTGTGATAAAATATCTGTAACTGGGGTCACCATATCTTTTGCATCAATTAGGAGGAAATGTGGACGGCGTTTATTTCATACTGGGTCCTCCGAATCAGCAAACGTAAGGTGGGATGCCCTCAGGCTAGGTGGAGCGACGATCTTTGCAAGGTGGCTGGTAGCAGCTGGATGAGAGTTCCCGAGAATCGAGTTGGATGGCGTGCAATTGAAAAGGCCTAAGTATGTCCTGCACCCTTTATTGCGTAACACACAATCTGAATAATTTTAAGGGAATATTGCTTATCCATTGTTACATTTGCTTGAAAAAGAGCTTTGAAGATCCGTGGCATACCTATTAACGCGCCATTTTGAAAATGGCGGCCACACAGAGACCTATATAAATCGATAGATTACATCAATGCAAACAGAAATCATAAGAAGACCAAACCCCGTAAAGTGTCACATTTCTGAGATATTAACTTTCAAAGTTGATGATTGAGTCACGTGATCAACTATCGTCTGCGTTGCGTGACCGCGGCCTCTTCAAACCCTTTTGTCGCCTCAGTAACTTAAATAACGCAATGGATGTTATTGAACTGTCGAAATGAACTCCATTGCTACTGTTAGAAGTAGGCTGCTGTAGGATGATGAGGATAATTATAAGTCTCCTCAAGCATCGTGGTCTTGCACTGCCCGGATCAAGCATCATTCGTTATCTATCAATCTTCATCAATCGTTTGTTTTCCTTTCAGGGTCGTTCTATAAAACCATGAATAATATCTGAAAGAAATTAGGCGAAGAGATGAACCGACGAGCTGATGACCGCGCGATAGTGGTACCACTTTGACCTTGGGCTGGCCTAGCTTAGCACGAAGTTTCAATAGAATAAGAGGTCAACATATACCAGGGTTTTTTTTTAAATGACAAAATTACAAACGATTTATTCCGGTCTGATCCCCTGAGTCCCCCCTCCACCCCCCCTCCTCGATCCCCTCTTTGAAGCTTCGATTTAATATCCTTGAAATTATTACAGGAAAGATTCTAAGTCTTATTTTAAAACATAATCATGATTGGTCAGCTAATGTGGTTACCCTACTCACATTTGGTGCATGTTCCGCACGATCCACAAGTTTCCAAATTGTAGGTTACAACTCATAAAAAATATGTTCATAAAGACATCTAAAAAACAAATGCAAACTGATAAAACCACAACTTCCTTGACCACATTTAAAAAATAAAGATCTTACAAAAGGTCACAATCACGAACTTAATATAATAATCTACAGATCACTTCGCATCATCTACCTAGCCTTTTCCCAACTATGTTGAGATACATGGAATGGCTGCCTATCTGACCCCCACAACCCAGTTACTGGGTAATACGATACCCCTTGGTAAGACTGGTTGTCAGACTTTCGGGCTTCTGACTTCCCGTAACGACTACTGACCAACAGTTTAACGTGCTTTCCGTGGTACGGATGAGACGGATGGTAATGGATGTGTTGTTGTTTGTGTAATTGCAAAATAAGGATTTAAATCTATTATGCAGTCTATACTGTACATCCTAATCATCATAATCAGCCTATAACATTCTCACTGCTGGGACACAGGCCTCCTCTCAGTGAGAGGGAGTGGGCTGTAATCCACCACGCGGGCCCAGTGCGGGTTGGTAGATGTCACATGTCTTCGAATTATTGGTTCTAGGACATGCCGGTTTCCTCACGATGTTTTCCTTCACCGTTTTGAGAGGAGTGGTGACGGAATAATTTACACAAAGTAAAGCGCTTGTCTGGGTTCGAACCTACGACCTACAATTCGTAAGTCGCGGCCGTTACCACTCGGCCACCTCTACTGTACATAATCCCCTTTATTTATAAACAGCTCAAAGTTACTAGACATTTAATCATCAAAAATGTATGCTTAAAAAATTGCTAATTTATAAATACTTAAACCCCAATGTATACGTGTGTATATGACCTCTCATATACAAGGTGTAGACGACAATATAACAATAAATTAAACTGCGCATCTTATCTAATGATGTTCTCAACCTGCTTTCAAAAATCAACAAAATATAATCATGACTTTTAGCAACTTTTAGTCACGATAGTATCTACTATTCTGTGACTAAAGCTAGTTAGCTGATCGGCATCGCTTCTATTTAGTTATTTAACAAAATTCCTTTTTTTTTATTTCGATGCTTATATTTCTTTGCCAGTTTGAAAATACTCGCATTAGTTTTGCCAGTATCTTCATATATAGTTTTATTGTCGTTGGGACATTGTATATCACCACAATACTTATGTATGTACCTAATTACAGCCTTCTGCATGTCTTCTTCGTTATATTTCAGTATTTATTTTATTATTGTGTTGTTTGCTCTCGCTTGAAATAATGATGATAATGACGCATGACTTATCTCTTCGGGCAATACAATTACAATTTAAAATCGTGACAAAAAAACTGATGTTACGATTATTATTGATTATCTTCCGCTGAGAAACAACAAATCTATCAGAACTATTTTTGTACTTATTTGTACAGCAAGTTCATATTACTTAATATTTGTACTTGCATTCCATAATGTAATGTTTACGGGTGTTACAATGGCTTAAAGCTAAGGTACAATTATTGACCCTGTAGTGCACAGCAAAAAGTATCATCATCATTTCATACGAAAGACGTCCACTGCTGGACATAGGCCTCCTCCAAGCACCTCCACTTCGACCGGTTCTGTGCTTCTCGCATCCAACGATTTCCTGCGGCCTTCACAAGGTCGTCGGTCCACCTTGCCGGAGGCCTTCCAACTCTACGTCTTCCGGTACACGGTCGCCACTTCAGAACCTTTCGGTTCCATCGGCCATCTGTTCTGCGAGCAATGTGCCCTGCACACTGCCACTTAAGTTTGGCAATTCTTCGTGCTATGTCGGTTACCTTGGTTTTCCTGCGAATCTCCTCATTTCTGATTCGATCACGCAGGGAAACTCTAAGCATAGCCCTCTCCATTGCCCTATGGATGACCTTTAGCCTTCTAATAACTGCAAAAAGTATAAAATGAATGAATTAACCCCTTCATTTATAAAGGTTGCTTAAAGTTAAGTAACGATTAGCTACTGCAGTTTAATCATACATTATGGTCGTTTAAACGTTGCTTAAAGTTAAAGAACGTCCTTTAACTTTAAGTAACGTTTATAAATAACGCCCAAACTTAGTACTTAGTGTAAATAGTTAGTAGTGTAATCGTAACCCTAACTATAATATTATTAATGTGAAAGTGAGTTTTTTACGCTAAAACGGCTGAACGGATTTGTATGACATTTAGCACACAGATAGACAATGACCTAGGTACAGCACAACAGTTAGTAATCCTATACAAACATTTTAATGTCAATAGTAAAAATATTATCTAACGTGACGTCATCAACCATGTTTGATTAAACCCACACAGTGGTGCAAAAAGCTGGGAAAACCACACAAGTTTTCTCTGTCGTTGGATAACCCACCACGACTGATCGTGACACTTGCAAGATCACGAGGAAAAATTCGTAGTATCATCGTATTTAAAGTGAGGAATAATTTGTATGGATAACACATTGTTATCTTACATCGATTTTGAACCGCTCGTCGAAGGCGCCTTTTATTTTTTACCATATTACTTTTTTCATTGACTATGAGTTTTTTTAGATGAGCCGACTATGGGTTTTGCCAATCTTTGACTAGCTATAACATACAACATAACATATGCAGCCTATGATGTTCCCACTGCTGGGACTCAAGCCTACTCTCCTCGAGAGGGAGTGGGCTGTAATCTACACCGCGCGGGCCTAGTGCGGGTTGGTAGATGTCACATGTCTTCGAATTTTTGGTTGGACTAGCTATCGTGTCTTACGAGTAACTATTGGATATATAAATTGTCCAAATTTGTGTGTGTGGACTGAGAACATTATTAGATTTACGAAGTTTAATTTACTAGTCTTGTATGATCTAGGGCTGATTTTTCAATAGTCAGATAACTTTCATCTGAAGAATAATTATTACAGTTTGACATACTCGTACTTTCTGTATCTACAAAAACTGTCAAGCCTCTATATTTATTCCTCAGATAAAAGTTATCTGAATATTGAAAAATCAGGCCTTAGTTTATTAAAACTTAAAGTTATTTTTATCAACACAGTTTTTTTAATTATACCAGCTGTTTTTTTTTTGCAATGATCATACCGTTGCACGTTGCAATCGAATACCAACACTTTCGGAGTTCAGCGACAAAAGTGAAATCAACCTGTTCTCATTCTGAAACAGGTCTCTGGGTAACTGTTTCTTTGGAGCTTGTTATTGAATGATTTGTGCGAATTCCTATAGCAGTGTTAATTCTTGATTAAAGAGCGTACAACATGTGTACCGATAACAATAAAATTTCTATTGTGTCTGCTAATTAGATACGCGACTGGTTAAATAAAACAGGATTTTTATGAGTTGAACCAGCCCGGCCGTGTTATAAATGTACTATGTAGGGACTACAATACGACAGGAAATGGAAACACTAGTAAAAACATAGGAGGATTTTGAAACCATTAAATAGCCAAATCGAAACATAAAGAGAAAAGAGCTAAAACTAACGACGTCTACCTCTAAAGTCAACATATGATGCTAATGTAGAAATTTTTCGTCGGTTATAAAAAAAAATCTATTGTGTCATAGAAACTGTATGGAATAGCAATCTTTTTTTTAAATAACTGACGAAAAATTTAAACTCATGGGGATTCAGAATCATGTGCTATTTCCATGGTAGGTAAGTTGCACGTCGCCTGTATACCCACCCTGGGGACATCAATACCACAATAACCTTCGTAAGTATAACGGACGTATAGTATAGCCGGACGTAGGCACTTTTACGGATTGTCACTCAAGAAGGCTTTAATTTTACGTCACTTTTTCCTAAAAGGTTCATTAGAAAGCCAGCGCCAGACAGCATCTGTCTGGCATTAATGCTGAAATGAACCTTTTTGGCGCAGCCGTGAGGCACACACTATTGTTGATTGAAATATTATTTTTATTTTGTTAATTTGGTATTTCGTGTTTCACGAACTGTGGCCAAATAAACTTTTTTCTTTCTTTATTTATTTTTTCTCTGGCAAATGCAAAGTGAATCACTTCTGACACCCATGATATTATACCCGTATTTAAATCACTACTTAATTCGCACAAAAAGCTAATTGCAAATCGCTCGCTGATCTAATCTGACATTTGAATGGACCTCTTAGAATGCACTTAAGTGCATTGCCACAGACCTATACATCATTGTAAGCTCAGATTAGATACGATCCTACCTTAAGGTATTAACAAGATTGGGGTTTATCCAAAAAATTCGATCACGATGAAGGCATTTAGAGGCAAGATATAAAAAAGTAAAGGTCTTATTAAGACGTAAAGTCATTCTTAAATGAACTATCAGCGCCACCACCACTGCTGAACATAGACCTCTCCAATTGCACGCCAGTTAACTCGATTCTCGGCAACTCTCATCCAGCTGCTACCAGCCATCCTGCGAAGGGCGTCCTACGTTACATTTGCCAATTCGCGGTCTCCACTCAAGAACACGTCTACCCCAACGGTAATCGGTTCTACGGCTAATATGACAGGATAGTTGCCATTGGATTGGATTGACATATACGACCTCGTAGCTACCGAAAACCTTATGTCAATCCTAAGTCGTAGTTGAAATACGAAACGCTTTGAAAGCAATTACTGCTTACCTAGGCCCTCTAGGCTCGTAAAAGAAATAATTCCTGATTAAAGAAATTCCTGAATTAAACAATTTCACAGTCTTGATTAATCAGAGCACTGACTTTTATCTTTATCTCTATCACCGACATCATTCATTAAGGCCAGTAACTACAGATTCAGAGATTAGTTGAAGTAGGATAAGTATTTCAATTAACCTTAATATCAACTGATATAACTATCAACCTAGTTCTCTAATGTCAATAATGGTCAAAGTCAATCGTATATTGATACATTTTTATGTAGGTACACATTATGCAACACAGTAACAGTTTCCATATATTGTCTTGTGTTTATACAGGGTCAATTAAATTAGCTAGCGGAAATTCCGCATAGAGGTGTGAAAAAAAAAAATTTGATGTTTTTTTTTTATCAGTGACATTATCAGTATTTTTTGTGGAACAGTCACATACCTACGTGATAAGTTGGTATCAATGTTTAAACATAATTTTAAAACAACAAAAAAACTTTTTTTGTAAATTCATATTTCAAGCAGGCAACTACACTAAATGCGGTCCTTGGCCCCAATTATTTTTCATCAAATCCAAATATAAGGTTTATAAGATTTGTTTTAGTTTTATATCATGTTTGATATCCAACACGTCTGCGGAGTTTCGCTAGCTAATTTATTTTTAGCGATTGATGTTACTCTTCATGATTTTTTGTCTTGTAAGGGTAAGGGCCAGGGCGCATTGGAGACTTAGTCGACCGATACATTCATCGGTATCATTTGCTAATGTATTTTAGTCCGATTTTAAATCAGTTAGTTTGCGCACGTCAATGATTGCCTCACTGACCAAACTATTTGCTGCACGCTGGCTCTATGGCCCTTTGTACACGACACGGTTTATTTATGGTACGGCGTATAAATCGCGCCGTAGAAAAAACGCGTCTGTCAAACAAGCTTCCTTAATGATCCATACAACACTGAAGACCGTGCACAACGAATAAGTATAAAGAGCCTATATAACCCCCTTACTAATAAATGTATTATATCAAATGAATAGTTACACACCGATTTCTCTCTTTCAGTCGTCAGTAATTTGACTTTCGAATTTCGATAGAAGAAGACAAGGCGTTGTGTAACTATACAGACGCTATTCAACGTTTATTATATAGTAAGGGGTAAGTCTGTAGCATTGATATGCTTATGCATTTGGTAGGTACCAGCCTAGATAATATTTAATGTATTATAATCCTCCATGTATATCAGGTGTAGTCTACACCGACGACCTACTAAAACATGTGGGTGACACCGCGCGGCAGTGGGAACGGAGGCAGTGTAACCGACACTTAACACCCAGATAATAGACACCCACTTAGATATTGTTTCTAATATGACAGGTATTTAGGCTAGCGGCTACACAGACAGATGGATTTGTCCTTTATGTCATACGCTCTTTAGATTATGCGGGCAAGTGTGTTTATTAGGACAAACACAAAATGTGAATCATGTTATGGGAAAGGCCACCTTATCTTTACATAAATGAGAGTGAACTTGCCATAATTATATTCAAAATATTTTATTTCACATAAACCTTCATGGGCACTTCAGAAGCAAACGCGGACAAACGTCAGAAGCTAGGTGGACTCCTTTTCTAAGCACACATGTTTCACGCCATCGATTCATCGTTTTAATTTTTATTCATGACTTCAATCAATCAATCAATCAACTCAGCCTACTCCAGTCCACTACTGGACATAGGCTTCTCCCTGCGCCACAAATCCAGTCTGTCCCAGCCACCTTCTTTAGGTCGTCGGTCTATCTAGCTGGGGGGCGTCTCACGCTATGCTTACCGATACGCGGTCTCCACTTCAGGACTTGTCTGCTCCACCACCACTGATACTTCGACAAACATGGCCAGCCCACTGGAACTCTCAGCTTGTTTACTCTGCAAGCTATGTCGATAACTCCAGTTCTTTTCCAGATAACTTCATTCATGGCTTGCCGCTGCAAAATAACAAGGAAATGGTCGCATCGGAATTTATTTATTTAAAATAGGTAGGTACGCCAACAGCATATACATTGTACCAATTACAGGTGTACACGACATTCACATACAACAAAGCAACATCTTCGTAAATTATTTAAATCACATTAATATTATAAAGGCGAAAGTTTGTGACTGTGTGGTGTGTTTATATGTTTGTTACTTCTTCACGCTCAAATGGCGGGACCAATTTTGATAAAATTTTGTACGAAGGTAGCTGACATCCTGAATTAACATATAGGCTACTTTTTATCCCGATTTTCCCACGGGATTTTCCCATTTACGCGGCTGAAACCGCGGGGTGCAGCTTGTTTTAAATAAATTCGGAATTTGGGACTTTCGTCGGTACCTACGTTCGTAAGTACTTAACAAAAATTCAGGCAGGGGACAATCGTCTCGATCATCCTTTTTCCTTTAACTATTTCATAGCGAGTCAATAGTATTTAATATTGTAAGAGATTATTTAAATAGAAACTCTTTTAGTATGTTTACAAAATCGTAAATATTTAATCTAGTGATCGCAAGCTGTTCCTGGGTTCGATTCCCAGATAGGCACTGTTATTGGGTTTTTTCCATTTGGAATTTTTCAGTACGAGCTTGGAGTCTGAATTTTTGCCCGGTTGATGACTCGGTCCCTATTACGTGGGACTTATACATCATCATCTGCCTAGCCTTTTCCCCAACTATGTTGGGGTCAGCCTCCAGTCTAACCAGCAGCTGAATACAAGTATTTTTACATGGAGCGACTGCCTATCTGACCTCCACAACCCAAATCCAGGGTAATACGATACCCCTTGCAAAGACTGGTTGTCAGACTTCAGGGCTCCTGACTACCCGTAACGACTGTCAAAGATCCACGAATGACAGCCGGGACCGAGGCACTGAAGGGTCTCGGTATGTAAAAATGGTCACCCATCCACCGACCAACCGGGGCAAGCGTAGCTTAACCTAATCTATCGACCTGTGTGGCTGTTATTATTTAGCCACAGGCCTCTCTGCTTTAGCTATATGGGACTTAAACATAACTGGCCAAATATGGATGTACGAGTAGGTACTTATCTACACCTCTGTGTTAATGTTAAACTTTTTCATTTTGTTTACCTCAATCTGTTTAATCAAGTTAAAAGATCCATTATGTGACACGATACAAATAAAGGATATCCGTCGGAAACAAGCAAGTTGATAAGGATTCAACATTTAACATACCTACATAATAAACGTATATTAATAAAAAGAAAGTGCACTCATTGCAACAAAACGGCTTTTTCTTTACCTACTCTTCACCTTCACTGAAATCGCGTGGAGAGGATTCCGTACGATGCGCACAATATTGAGAGATTTACCATGTTGCTTTAAGACCACAGACTTCTTATAGGTTTTCTTGTAATCTATAGGTATAGAACTATATTCTATTTTTTTTTTTTCAAAATTTTTGGCTTACTAGTTTCGGAGATAAGGAGGGGGGATGGTAAATTTTCGTCAATTTTCTTAAATAACTTTAATACAATTTACTTTAAAATTATGAAAAAAATATATTTGAATATTTCAAATGAGATCAAAGTGGCCAGTTCGACAAAACGCCAATTTTATACGTAAGGACCTGATACTTAGCTCTGGTGAATAGCTTAAGTTAATACTTATATAGAATGGGTTTTATTGCTTTTTCTACCCCCAGATAGATTAATATTGCCAAATCTTTTCCGGATACAGAAACCCTTTACACAAATGTAATGTTACGGCCGTGTCTTTTAAAAAAGATTTGTCGTTATGAGAATATTACAGGCATGTTTAATTGCTTAAATTTAATTCAAAAATAAAATATGCGCCTGTAGATATTTGAAGAGTGAAAGCAACGATGCGAGAGTCCTCTTGCAGATAAATAAAATACATATAATATTATAAGAGGTGTTTGTATGCAGAGGTAATCTTCGGAACTACCGACCCGATTCCGAAAATAGGAAGCTATGGTATTGCTTAGTGTCATTGGATATATTTATTGTTAAAACAAGAAATAACATGTGGACGAAGTCGCGGGCAGGAGTTAGAAAATACTTAACTTGCATTGTACAACCGTCAGAAAGGGAAATGTCTTGAATCTTACTTTTTCGCAGGCGCTACTACCGCGGCGCCGATTCGTAGACACTTAGCAATGTTTTGTCGCTCCATAGCAACAACAAGTCAAACCACAGGGGTTGTTCATTTTAATAATATTATAGTTCTTACGTCAGGGTATCTAGTTCAACAAGCACGTAGCTAAAACTACTTCACTGCCACGCCCTTTCGGAAAGCTATTCATAGTTACCTAATACCAGACACTAAACGGAACTCTATCAGATAACTAGCAATGCGGGAAGACTTATTGCATAGCATATATCATAGAGATAATCTTGTAGCTTTGAAGAGACGTGTTAGCAGTTTGTCGTGTTACGCAAAACAATTGAGTAATGTTCTAGAGACAATATCTATGTGGCCGAGGACTAGTTTAGACAAATAGCTTCTACTTCGATCTTTACGTTCTGAAACTTAACCAAAATTTTAAGCACGGCCTAAACCGCTGGGTCTAGAAACATGAAATTTTGCACGTTTCTTTCAGACGGTGAGCACTAAGAAACGATTTTTTTAAATTCATCCCCAGCTCGCGTAGCATGACCTATCTCATGACATATCTCTATTATACCAAGAATAGACAAAGTTCTTTATATCCAACTCGACATCTCTTCATCTCGACTCGCGTTTTTTGAAAACAGAGACATTATTCTTTCTACAGCAACGACGAAAATAAAGAGATGACTTGGTGGAGGTGGCGGGAATCTGCTGGACGCGAGAAGTACAGGATCGAATCAAAGAGAATCAGAATCGATTAAGGCGATGTGGGAGGCTAAAGTTCAGCAAACGATGTCTGCCTGCTGAATAATGAAGATGATGAAATTGTTATGAGCCTCTCATGGCACTTGCCTTCTCACAAAGCCACTACCAAAAAATAATAATGTTATGAAAAAAAGAACTGGTATTAAAAAGTACACGCCCAACGCGCATCTAGGACAGTCAGTCCTACCATTATCATAGCAGTTGTGCAGGGCAGGTCAGGGTAACAGATAACACGTGCACATATGTGTAAAAAATTTGATGAACCTTCTCATGACACTTCACTTGCCATCGCATAATGACTATCTATAGGAGTGTTCAGTAAGCTGGTAAGCGCTGGCTTGAAAAAAAAAAACAAAAACATACAACAAAAAACATTGACCAACAGCATAACTAGCTGCTGAGCTAGTTATGCTGTTGGTCAATGTTTTTATGACACAATGAGCTAATTGTGCAGCACTACAGCCCATGCCTTGACACAAAAGATCTTACCTCCCATCACCACCGGCAGCCTTGATGCACTCACTGCTGAGTATAGGCCCCTACCTTTTGTGCTGTGCTTCCGGGCAAGTAACAACGAAGTAACCAACCAAATATCTTGGGTCCGATACCTGTGGCCCCGTAAATAGAGCCAAAACGCAGTTTAGACTGTAGGAAATGGTCTCCGCCATCTGCTTAGTCTTTTCCCAACAATGTCGGGGTTGGCTTCTAGTCCAACTGAATACCAATATTATTCCATGGATCGACTGCCAATCTGACCTCCACAACCCAGTTACCGGATAATACGATACCCGTCGTTAGTAAGATTGGTTGTCAGACTTGCGGACTTCTGACTACCCGTAACTACTGTCAAAGATGTACAAATGACAGCCGGGATCAACCAACGGTTTAATGTACTTTCCGAGGCACGGAGGTGTCCCGATATTTATTTGATGGTCACCCATCCACGTACGGACCTCGGTAAGCATAGCTAAACTTTCGATCGACTCGTGAGTCGTGCGGCTGTTACTATTTAGCCACAAGCACGAGCTATAGAAAATGGACTACTCGACATTAATATTATAGTTTATTAGATTTCTGTGACCTTATCAAACTCATGACCACCGGGCAGACATTTCCAAAGCGTTACAATTTGGTGGGAACCACTCTGCCATTTTATATCCCTTAGCGTTAAATCTAGTTATTTATTACCTAGTACCGAATTGATCTAATAAAATAAGATCCGCTTTACTCATTAGGTATGCATAACATTGTAAACTTTATCGGAACCGTCGTAAAGGTGTAGCTTAACTTGTATTACAAAGTGTTCAGCTATGTTGTTCTGACCAAAATCGATAGGAAAGAAATCTAATCGATATCAAAATCAAAAGTCATTTATTCCAATTAGGCTGAGAATTAGCACTTTTCGAATGTCAAAATGACATAAGACAGTCACCCAAAACGCCCGCCCTTGCCTATAAACAGATTTTTTTTAGCCTGCGCGCTAACTGTAACCTTGAATTCAGCATATGATGCTAGACTCACCAGTGCAGCGTAGACATATTAAAAACGAAGACGTATTTAAACAAAAACCAGCTGTTTCATAGAAAAATACAATACCTATGCGGTCAAAATGTATGGAACAACTAATATTGTTTTATTTGTAACCGACGATAAAATTTCAATGCAGGTGTTCAGAATCATGTAGATACTATTATATTCCATGGTATAACAAAATGCACGTCGATATCCCAGGTCCCAGCCACCTTGTGCGGTAGTGGGTCTAGAATCATTATGCTGAATTTCATGGTTACAATTTGCGCACTGGTTACATTTTTTTTCTGTATAAAATTGCTATACGTACCTGAGTCATCATTCTTCATGTATTTTTCTTCCATACTTCTCTATTAGTCGTCATCTCGGTAGTCTCCCCCTTTCTAGCTACATATCATGTTTCACACAGTCCATCATTTCTTTTACCTTCCTCTACTCTTTTTCACATTCATTCTCAAGCTTTCCTTACGATTATTTTCCTCATTGCTTCCATGCTTAAGAAATGAAATGAAATTGTTTACGAAATTAAATTAAATTGTTTATTCTGTAAATAGGTATCGGAATCAGTTACACACGTCATATTATAAAAAAAATAAGCTAGATGAGGTCGGCGTTTCTTATCTGACTTCTGTGAGAAGAAAGGCCGAAACAAACTCAGAGGCCATGGCCTCTTATAAAGTCCAGGCATAATTTTCATGTGAAGACCATGTAGATTGATGTCTGCAATGGCCTTTTGAGAAAAGTACCACACAGATTTCAGTGGTCCAGTCAGTGCAAGCATTTGTCAGTAATCGTGTAGCTCAACTCAGAACTTGAGAACCTCCGGAGGAACTCAGAGTTCCTATACCTACCATGACAACCGATTTCCACACAACTTTTTCAGTCTCCATTTCTTATTCTATCCATTCGTGTAACACAACACATCCCTCTTAATAACCTCATCCCAGTTGCATGCAATTTCCTTTCATTCATCCCTATTGTGGTCTAACATTCTGATCCAAACAAGACAGCAGGTCTAACCATTGTTTTATAAATCATCCCATTAAAAGTTGAAGAGGAATACAAATTCGCAAATTGTTTCTGTGACCTGGCGCCATTTAAAGGCAGGTAGAGTGAAAGTTTAAAAAATAGTTTTCTTGTTCCTGACCAACCTCCTTATCTTAATTTATTTGGGGATGACTCAGCACTTAGCATGCCTTTGCCTATTTAATTTCTTTTCATAGTTCTGTAAGATCAATATTGAATTCGATAATGTTCGTTACGATGGGCACGTTTTAATGGAATTTCACCATTATAACTGAGTCAATATTCCACAACAATGATGACACTGACAACTTTTAAACGCGGCTTAGATGTCGTGAACGCGTTTAGTTTCATTAGTGAATTTTGAAAAAACATACTATTTTTGGTTTGTAGTTATCAATACCCAATTAGATTATTTTATAGTCTCGTTATTTTGTTTATTTTAATTAACATATCCTGTTGGTACTTTATATACCTAACTAATTATTTGCATTTGTAATGGGACCATTATAAGACCAAGACCAACCCATGTCGTTAAAATAGGTATCTAGATTATCTAGGATATCTAGATTTGTAGGTTGTAAAGTAAAATAATTGTAAGATTTTTTTAAGGGATTTGGCTAAGGTACTAGCTCGTTGTTTTCCTGTTTTTTGTTTGGAGAGGAGAACATAAGATTTTGACGTTTCGTTTTACGAAAAATGTGAACAATTATAGATTTTAATAGATATTTGCGTAAGCTGAGAAGTGAAATGAACCGTATTAATTATTACATTATTTATTTTTGTTTCTAGTTCTCAAAACGTTGATTTATTGGATTGCCTTCATCTGAATTCTGGATGTGTTTGATCAAACAATGATGAAGAGCAATTAATCAAAGAGGTAAGAATCAGGAATAAAACCACAAAACATAAAATTATTAGATTTTTTTATTAATACATTTTCAAGTTCGTTCTACAAGAGTTTGCATTATAATACACAGTTCACATTCAACTTTATACAGTTTAACATTTTTTTTGGCTTTTTCTGGTCGTTTTGTATAAAAAATAGTGTGTCAGGCAGTGTTGAGCTTGGGTCAGAGGTAGGGTTTAGTGCCAGCCGCCGTGGTGGCCCCAGGGCTCCTCGGGGGACGCGGCCGCGGCGTGGGCTGCGTGCGCGTACTGGGACAGGTGGACTGCGCGTGCGTGCTGGACCTCAGGGGTGTCGACCACGTATTGGCCGTCGTGGGTCAGCTGGATGTGAGCCTGGGGAGAAAGAAGGTTGGGTTAGTAGAGTTGGGTGTAGCTAGAGGTAGACAGATTATATAATTGATAGTGGTCAGTGCGATTGCCTTCGTCATCATCAGCCCTACTATGACAGAAGTGACAACAAAGGTATATTCTTTAAAAGACTCGATCACACAATCTTGGGATACGAATAGATGATTATTATTGCTATTAGGTTAAGATGATGTCTCTCACACCAAAGCTAACGCCTTCTATGTTATCCATCATGGAGTCAGCGCCGTCTATCATTATACTCCAACCGAATTCAAATAATCACCTGAGGACCAGTCCATTTGCCGTAACCGGCAGCATAACCCGCTCCGTGTCCAAGACCGCCGTATGCGAGGGGGGCGAGGGCAGCTCCATGTCCCAGGCCACCGCCGTAGCCGCCGTGGGCTGCGCTAGCGTGGGCCGCGCTGTGGGCTGCGATGTGAGCGGCCTTGAGATGGGCCACCTCGGGGGTGTCTATCACGCGACCGTCATGGGCCAGGGGGGCGGGGCCGTATTTCAGAAGACCTGGGGAGGGGGAAGGTTGGGTTAAATATTGTAGAGTTTCAATTGGGACCATTTGTCCCTTGGCATTATGAAGTAAAAGCATGCAAAACAATCCGGAATCATTAAGAAACCTTTTCATATCCATTTAAACGATCAACGTTTTTTTGTTTTATTGACAAAACAATTGAACAACTATACTACACTATTGTACAGCTTCTATTACTATTACTAAAATCATCAAGTATTACCAGCGGCAGGAGCGCCGTAATGTCCGCCGGCACCATAAGCGGGTCCGGCAATGTATCCTCCGGCGGGTGCCCACGCGCCGTGCGATGTGGAAGCTTGCGCGTGAGCCGCGGCGTGGGCCGCCTTAGCGTGCGCCACCTCGGGCGTGTCCAGCAGAAACTTGCCGTCTGGGCTCAGTTGAACGTGCGCTGGCGGGCCTGCGTAGTACGAAGCCTGAGCCAGGCAGAGGGTGGCTGCGAGGATAATCTGGAAAGAAGGGTTAAAAATGTTCAGAAAAAAGGAATATAACCGCTAAATATACAGTATATTAAGTTGCTATTGGGATGCTTATTCTATGATAAGTAGGTTCATGTACTGGTCTAACTTCTTAAGGGATGCTAGAACCTTGTCAAAAAGACCCAATTATCAAACTGTAGGTATTGTGGGTAGGTAGATGAAGCATAGTATTGGTAGGGTAGGTAAGTTATGGTTTACCTAGTCAGGACTATAGTTCCAGATTTATTGGTGTATAAAATTAAGGGCCAATTAAGGAATTTAGCATTCATTGGAGCATTAAACTAGGAATGCCATAAAATATGATAAACTATTAAATGGCTGGCCAATAAATTATGACAAATAATATTGTATTTCATGATCTACTTTGCACCACAGTATTATTTTCCATGTACAGCTTGCTTCAGAATGTTGGATCATATTAAGGGTGTGGTACAGACCATCAAACTGAACAACTTTCTCCATGGGACCACCATGGGCGAACAAATAATCAGCTGTCTCATACATTTGGATCGCGTAGTTTTGTATCAAAATCAAACAGAACTAAATACTAGAAAAACTACAGCTAAAGTGCATCTATCATATTTTAATTATAATTGATCAGTCTGACATTGTCGGTAGATATTTATCGGAGCGTAACCAAGAGTTTCGCGGTTTCACGCGGTCGTTCCGAAACCTAGACACTTACGAAGCCAATTGCGCCGTAGTCACTCACACGTGAATGTAATTAGACAGCTTGCGACAGCTCACTCACGGTTACTAAACTATGGGATTATTGGATGACAATAGGGTCCTTAATAGGAACCAGATTTTTAACGGAAAAGTTTTATCATAAAGAGGTTTTGATATTTCAAACATGGTTAATTTCTTTCACCAGCAGGTGGCATGTCCAAAACTTTATCTCGCCAAACTCAAGAAACTTATTATCCTACGTTATCAACTCATCGAACATTCCTAATATAGATATAATAAAGATCGAATACACTGGAAGTAAATGTCAAAATAAGTCTGCTACAGTTCCGGGGCATAAATTGCATACAAGCTGACCCATTACGGCTCACGCTTGAGTGACGGCGCCGCAAAAAGTGGCAACAGTCAGTTTGGACATGTCGTTATTATGTCTATTACACGGACCAGCGACGGCTATCGTAATGTTGCCAAAGGATATTACACTAGTTTCTAATATAGACTAGATATGTATTCTTATAAACATACTATTAAAAAAAAAAGCGATCGGTACTGCAGTCTACATTGTTTATCATGGGACCGATGAGACTGTGAAACAGATTTCTTCCTATTTTGAGCGTTAACTGCAAAGACAATCTTGTCTATGATGAGACTGTGAATCTTCCTATTTTGATTTTTTGGTAGCGAAAGATCCTTGTTATCATAATCAGCCTTTAATGTTCCCACTGCAGGGACACAGGCCTCCTCTCAGTGAGAGGGAGTGTGCCGTAATCCACCACGCGGGCCCAGTGCGGGTTGACGGATGTTACATGTCTTCGAATTTTTGGTTCTAGGACATGGCGATTTCCTCACGATGTTTTCCTTCACCGTTTTGAGAGCAGTGGTGATGAAATTATTTACACAAAGTAAAGCGCCTGTCTAGATTCGAACCTACGACCTACAATTCGTAATTAGCAGCCGTTACCACTTGGCCACCACTGCTCTCTTTGTTATCAGCGAGGAATAAATTACACCAACCTCGTGTTTGAAATTCCATGTATTTGGGAAAGTGAATTCACTGTTGTGGAGCGATAAAAATTACCCCAATTTTTTTACCATCAGTTTACAGCTAACATTTCTTAGAAGCTCTTATCAATACAAAGCGTTACATCAAAACCAGTAATAATTCTAAACCACAACAAGATTAAGATACAAAATCTATCATAATCACAAAATTATCTCACCTAGTTTACATCGCTAATACTAGAGCAATTACTAGGCACAATTTCATAAAATGTTAGTCGTATCAAATTAATTCAAGTATTGTTTTACTATCACATTTCCCACGAGCTTCATATTCTGTATCAGTCACATAAGTGTCAAGACATAATAACGTTGCATCGTGAACCTAATTTCAAAATGGACACCGAATTAACGCGTGTGAATTTATAAATTATTGTTTTACCTAAGTAATGTTTTAGCAATGTTAGCTGTTGTGCCGTTTAGAAGTATATTAATGGATGAATAGTGTCGTTGAAACTTTAAAAGAGGTTTTGTGCAATTAGATGACTTAAAAGAAATTGAGTAATTTCAAGGCTAAGGAACACCGATGTACTACACTTTGAGACTACAGTCACATACAAACTACAATGACCCTTTGTGAATGATAATAATATTATCAGCATTAACGTCAATTTGCACCCCTTAAAAATTATTTAAGTAATATCACAAGTAACTATACGAACGAAAGTATCGTAACTCACCTAAAGAATTTTAATTGATTCCCAATTAGTTTCAAACATTATTGTAACGTCGCCGCACAAACTCCATTTAATTTTATATAATTCGTGCCCAACATTTCTGGCGCACAGTGTGTTGTAAAATAGCTTACAGAAACCAGGGTGTTTTGCAAAACTGTTGCTTGCAGCTAACTAGTTACGCGAAACATTGAAGGCGTGGCACGCACCGGCTATGCCCGCCATTGCAGATGACAGATAAACAACAACAGCTTTAAATAAAACGGACAAGCTATAAATACGCTTTAGAACAGATAGCGATCGAACACGATAGATTACATTACAAAGAGCCGCGCGTGCTGTATCAACCCGTTTTTCAAAATCGAACATTGATTTTATGATTTAGACAACAGCCAGTGCTGTATTTTTTTTATAAGGCAATGGCAGAAATAGTTATTTGAAGCCTTATAGACAATAAACTTATAATCTTTCTTGAAATCCTTTAAATTCTAGAGTAGATATTTGTATCATTAGTTGTGATCTACTTTATCCGACTATGTTCGGAATTTTAATGAAATCCCTTGTTCAATTAGTCTGGCTACAGGCTGGCAGTGATCATTTGTCGAACATGACATATTAGAGACATAAAACTCAAAGGAATTATTACACTTTGTCTATATTTATTAATTACATTCGATAAAGCCCACAATTTCCGTCTTCCCTTTACCTAATTTAGACATAACAATATACCTACAACATAAAATTAAGCCATTCTTGTGTTATCTGCAATGCCTGGAAAGGCAAATGTGAAGAAATAAGTCCAAACTGGCTGATAGTAAAATATTCTAGATAAATAGGAATGTGTTTTATATTAATTTAAAGTATTAACGTATCGGCTTTACATTTAAATATCAAAATAAATGTGCTAAAATTATAATCAAGTCGGAAGGCCGAATGGAGAAGTGCTTTAGTCTCAGAAGTAAAATGAGCACGTAAATATCGAATTTTGAAATCAGAATGCTACTTACCAATAAAATATACGTTTACGTATTGCAAAGTTTTTAATGTTCTAACCGCAACCCGAAACGAGATCAAATGTGGTTTACTCTGTTCTTACATATCTGTATCGCGTTTCTACCGATAATAATACAAGTACGCACGTAATACAATATACTGACAACGAAACCACAGACCGCTTTAATAACTTGTTACGTTCAAAATAACATTTTTATCAAACGAAATAGAAAGTAGCAAGTGCGAGCGTTATCAAAAACAATAGCTTGTTTTTTTTGTCTTTTGAGTCTATCTATAACATTCAAATTATAAATGTCTATGCAAAATAAATGATTTGTAGGTAATTAATTTTATTACCTAAGGTCGAAACTATGAATACGAAGTACGAAACATAATTTTAATTTGAAATAGTGTTTAGCGTAATGCCACGCCCTGTTTAGCCAGTTATAAAACACTTTCCTATGACTCTTATTATACAGGCTGGTCCAAATAGTGACGTCATAGAAAAACTTTAGCTTCCTCATACTGGGTATCCGAAAATACCTCATGTATGTTCCGCGATTTTTGATAGTTTAGGAGATATGAATATTTTTGGGGAAGTTATCCGGGGACATTTGAAAAATATAAAAATAATAATTAAATTTTTTTTTATGACGTCTCTATTTGGACCACATTTTATAAATGAATTCATGAATTAATGAACCTACGGTAGTTTGAATTTAAGTTAATAACCCCCACATACTTTAATGACATACATTCTAATAGTCAATTTCACGATTAAGTGCAGTTTCCTAAGCGGTAACCGCATAAAATTGCATATTTGATTATTAGCCTTGGTGCTCATTATCCACGTAATAAAAGTTAAAGACATGTAGACGCAAGGATAAATGGAAAGTTATTTGTTTTAATTGATTCTGTCAAGATGACCAAGGTGTGACAAAAAAAAAACAGTGGCGCTCCGGGAATGCCGACAGAAGTGAAAACTTGAACAATCTTCTTATAAACAAAACACAAAGAGAATACATTGCCATTACTCACTGACATTATTGGATATACATTAAAACCGAGTACATCCCGAGGACAGCCGAACACATCCGAATATAGCGCGGTGTCGGTTACGGTAACAGTGTCGCGAGTTAAATGGTTTTTCCCATCTCAAAAACTGCCCAACGCGTCTAAAGAATATCACAAGATATATAGACAAGACGATCACGAATCTCGAAACCGAATCAAGTCCAAAATTAAGTACGAATACCAATGAATCAATATTTAGCTATGACAATAATGAATTCTATCAACCCAAACCCGAGATAAATATGTATGTGGTCATAATTCAGCACTTGTTCGCGCGCGCAAGCCAATAGTTGGACAAGTGATCGGCAGTGTAAATAGCTACAACTGTTTGATAAACAATCGTCTCTTGCGCAACGTTGAGCCACAGCCCCTCGTGCTGAAAGGTCTAGATTAACAACTATTATTATTTAGATATGCGTCCATTTGTAGGCATGTCGTTATTTGAATAGAGAATGTTTTGGCAGAATTGTTTATTGTCTTAACCATTCTTTGTTTTTCAAATGTAGTTCGGAATTCAAAAAGGAGTAACAGACATGAGCTTTTATTTTTTAAACGCAAAGGGATTTAATGATATAGCATTACGTTTCGTAGAAACAGACAAAGGTAATAACACCAGGCAATGGCTGAACTAGTTTACGGACAGCCTCTCAGATTCTGTTATTAAAGAAAATTTAAGGACATCAGACAAAGCGAGCGCGGCTGTAATTTGTGGGCGTGGGTCTCATATCGACTCGCCTTTGCATTCTGTTGCAAAAGGCGCCATTTTGCAATAGATCGGAATTATCATTCGACGAACTGGTGCACAACCGGCTATTGCGAGTTAGATGTTGCAAGAGGAAGCCGAGGGCGTGAGGAAGTGTTATGGTGGTCATTGGTGGTCGAAGGTCATAGAAAAAGGGGACATTGAAAATAGAAATTTGTCGCGCTCGAGTAACTAACGATATCGTACAACTTTTTGTTGCGGTTACGCATGTTTAGGTCAAACTTTTTACTGCTAAACTGTATGGAGTTATGAAATGTTATAAGCATAGCTATTAGGGTTTTTTTGTTAGGCTACTTTTTTTAGCGTAACATCGAAATTGCATTTTGAAACAAACTTAGTAGTACTTCATACATTGAAGTCACAGATTCAGCCAATACATCGAGACTAGGCGATCACCGGTAGTTGTACTGCAGCCATAAAACGGACGCGCTTCCCGCCCACTCATTAGTAAAACGGAATGACGACACGCGCCCGCCCAGAGCGCATGCGCATCTCTGAAATTTGTTTGGGCGCGAAAAGTAATCTGTCAAAAGATGCGCTTCTTTGTTTGCGCTCTATATTGTTTGTGGTTAGTGCATTACAGATTTTTTTAAATTTCAAATATTTTCGGGTTCTTTAGAACAATTTCCATTCATTGTATAATCGTTGAATGATTAAAATCATTAATTACACTTTTACTAATAACTTTACACTTACAATTTTTTTTTATGAGTAAACCAATTGTAAGACTCGACTAGCTAATGAATCAGTGAACAACAAAATAATATTCAAATATTCGACGTAGGCGAGTTTAGAAAACGGATACATTGTATTAATCATCACTTACGAGTACATTGGTTTAACATGGCCCTTGACATAATTAAAACTGTTTCCAATACCTCTTTTGTAGCGACTGTCAGACGATGAATAAGTTATGATTCTAGTTCGATTTTCAAATAGGACCACAGGAGGATACTTTAGTGGAATTCTCTATAGACCAAATTCAAAATTGGTTTCGATTCTAATTATTTTGGACAACAGGACCAATCATTACCAAAAAAGACTAAAATGATCATAATGATTTGAGTATGACATCATAGGTAAGGTAGGAATGATGCTTGTATGTGACCCAGAAAAATGACCCACTAGCTAGTTTCGTTCAAGACGATATTCCATAGTCATTTTGGGGGTCACATTCATGATGTTTATCTGTTAAAAGCCAAGGATGTATCATACACATTGTGGGATGGACTAATCTATTGTTTCAATATACCTACTACATATTTCATTAAAATGTACTTTTGATATTTACATACAAATAGAAGTTGAACATTGATTGACAAGCTGAACACTAAATAGAGTTGGTTTTGTTCTTATTACATCGATGAAATAGGTTTTGTATTCTGAGGTAAACAGTCGTTGATTGTTTTTTGATGAGCGTGTAGACTTGTTTCCTTTCATTGTGACATTATTAGAGAATGAATTTTGTTTAGTTATTTTTTGTCTGTTTCATATTTTAAAGCAATTGCACTATTTTCTTGGACTATACAATAGATACTTTTTAGATGCACTTTTATTATCTTTTTGGCGCATTTCTGTCACAAATAACGATTCAATGTTCTTTTTCGTTTATTTTCACTTCTGCTTTCTATACTTTAAGTACACTGTCCTTGCATTTCTACGAGATGCTATAGTATGTTTAATTAATTGTAAATTCGTCATCAACAATGGACTTCAAGATTTCCGCGGAAATCTTCACACTAAAGACAATACAACGTGGAACCAATTGATTTTCCGTTAACTTCAAACTTTCCTTAATTAATTAATGTTTGTAAGGAAATGTCAGCAGTGCCGGAGTATTGTTCTCAGTAATAACGTTTATAAATCTTATATTATTACGCGAAACCAAGGGAAGTCGTATCGAAGGGATATTTAAATATTCTGAGGGGTGAAAGTGGGTGAGAAATAGTTTCCTTGTATGTATTTATTAGTTTGTTTAAGATTTATTATGGCTGCTTGAGTTATGAACTAGAAAAAGGGATTGAGAATTGAATTTAATGAAAAGAGAAATTAGATCATTGGCTATGGTCTATTCAGGAGAGTTTTTATGGGGTTTTAATGTTTAATATAAAATGAAGGAGAAATTTACGAGTTAGAACTACGGGATTTGGAAAATTAATTAATGGATTTTATTATTAAAATTTAATAAGTGTATGAATAAGCTATAAGGACTGATAAATAAAAAGAATGTAAAATTACCAAAAGGACCACAAAGTTTTTTAAAGTACAGATAGAGACAAGAAAGTTTTAAACTACCCTCAAACTAAGAAACAAAATATCTTCGAAAAAACCGAGTATAACTTTAAACCGCGAAAAAAAAATAAAAAACAAAACACTCACCATAGACTGCATGATTATTGTGTGTATTACTAAGGTTTAGAGATCTCAAACGAACTAACTTAAGCGCTACTGTTAGACAGAACTCGCCTAGAAATTTTCGCCTAAGTAAGCGACGTGTGAATACAACCACCTTCCGAGTCGGAATGCCGATTTGCCACAGTACGCCCCTTTATATATGGAACACCCCGCTTTGGCGGTTCGTAATTGGAAACAATTAAGTTGCGAGCAAGTGCAATGCTGTAATTTTTAATTGTAAGATGGGCATACGTTTTTCCGGCGGAACGCGTTTTAAATATCGAAAAGAAATTCAGCAAGGGGTGATATTGAATCTGCTTTTTTGAGCAAATGTGGACAATAGTGGCATTCCCAATCATTGGTGTTTCTAAAGCTGCTATTTCGATACATTTGGTCTGTCTATAAAGTATATAATGGAGATAAAGGATGGCTTAAGCACCCGTTGAGTAAGATAATGGGAGTCCCCTATTATATTGCCATTTGTTACTTGTTTATATTGTTGTTGCTTCACACAACTAGATACGTTTTGTAGTTAGGAAATGTAGTTAAAACCAATATTGTACATTAAGTACTGGACCACATTGCTTGTAGATAGAAATACTTTCAAAATAATTGATTTGGCACTTGTATGAAATTTGGTGAAAATATAGTGAAATTTTGCAATTGTTATCATGGTATCGTAAGTTCTGTTTAAGGAAATTATCAGTGGAATTTATCGGCATTTGGCTATTTTACTAGGTAAGGCAAGGTGAACGCGGTAACAATGTAGACGGTAATCGACACATACCTTAAATTAACGACTAACATTTCAGCCCAGTCTTTATTTATTGGTAATGTTATGAACGAGAAATTCCGAGAAATTAGGTCGGAATAGTTCATGAACATTTATGAGCTATTATGAATTGGACCTCTCGAAATATGGAGTTTGTGTTGGGTTAATGTTTTAATATCTTGTTTTCAATTGAAACCGGAAAGCTGAGATCCATTTGGTGTACTTGAACTTGAATACCTGGCCAATTACGCGTATGTATTGAGATCTGTCATGGTATTTAGAATGTAGATACTTCAAAGAAAATTCTATTAGGCGTGTTTAATAATGTTATTACTCGTATAAGGTACATCAACGGCCATTTAATTATGTTTTCATTGTAGTTCGGAGTTTGGATTTGCGCCTAGTTTATTGTAATAGGCCTACCCTCCTACCTACCTAGTTTATTGTATATAAGAGTTATATACGCGAGCCGTTTGGGGTTGAAACACCAGGGCCAAAGAATTAGCATCGCCATACAACATGGCAATGCTGCCAGCCTTTTGGGCACTGTTCCTGTTGACAGCTATGCGGATATTTTTGATGCCCTATGATTCTTTTGCTTCTTTTTTCATATACTCATTATTGTTTTAAGTGTTAGCTTATATTATGTAAAAAGAAGCTTCGTTATATAAATAAAGTATAAGATAAAAAAATAAAAAATAAAGTTTCATATAGGTACCTAAAATTTAAAGAATGCATGAATGGTTTATGGTTTAGGTGAAAAAATATTATTGTAAATTATTATTGTCTTAAAAATAAAGCTACGTCTGCCAATAACTGCTTTATAGTTTGGCTGTGGTTTGGTTATATGTATTGGACAATTACCTACTATCTCTGTGAATCCACACTTTTATTTTTTTATATAAACTGGTTAAATGGCGGTGTGCTGCACACTCCTGGATATCTCTCGGGGGCAACAAGCATGATGTTTTTTTTACTAATTCTGTTAACATAATAATACGTAGACTTACTTTTGAGAGGAAAATCTTAGAATTACCAACGTTTGACAAATAAACACAATTCGCGATCACGCGTTGATGTCTTTACTATAAAGATGTAACACACGATTTTTCATGTTGACATTTTGAATGAAACTCGAACGGAAATTCAACAAATAGGTGTCGTTTATTTAATTTTTATCGGCGGTGACTAGACTTTAGGACAATTCGGTAAATTGAAATGTTATTTAAATAGGTAATGCTCGCACTGCCATATTTTTTACCGTATTTTAAAAAAGGAGGAGGTTCTCAATTCGGTTGTATTTTTTTAAATGAGCCTGTTTTGGTTAAAGGGCTCCCCAATATCTTTTATCGTTTTAAGTCGAGTTAGCCGTATTAACTACTAGTATTTATTGTGTGAGTCCATAATTCCTATTTCCGTAATTAAAAATGTTGATAATCTAGTTGCAATCTCATGTCAGCGTCAATCAATGTCACTTGTTATTCGTGTTATTTTTCTGCGTCATGTTTGCGGCGTATTTTCCATTACGTATTTCCTTTCTTTCAAACCCTTGTCAAAAATTTACGAAATTATGAAATATTTTTGACAGATTGAGACTGAGATCACACTGTGAACGTTCTTAAAATATACGAGATGTGCCCCCACAGCTCGTCTCTTCATCTCCGCCTGGGACCGCCGCGTTGTCGCTTGTCATATTTTTAATCAAAGAATGCTATTATTATGGCTATTGAAATGTATTTAGAATGAAAGACGTCATGTTCTAATAAAATCGGCCAGTAGCAAATAAATAAATAGCGTATAACTAAATAATACAAAGGAAAGTGATATAACGACCATTTGCTTATGTAAAAATATTAAACAGAAATACTGCAACAATAAGGTCACTTTTTATAAATATATACCTAGATGATGATTGTCATTATTATTGAAACATGTGTGAAATGAGACAGTTTTCTAACACTCCGAAGAGGTTATTTTTTGCGAAGTGCTATTTTGAGATACCTAATTAACAGGAGGCATTCAGAAAGTTGGCAACGTCGCAAATAGCTGTCAAATATTTGGCTGCATGTTTTGTTTAATTTGTCAATTTTACTCAATTTAAAGTAATATCGTTTTGTAAACTCTGATTCTGAACTTTCTAGACCAAAATGACAGCTAATATATAATAATAATGTCACGTTGACAAAAAAAGTCGATCGCAGCTGTTATTTTAATCTATCAAATAAAAAATCAGAGTCCACAAATATAAATATTGATAACATCGTGACATTGAATATTGAATTATTTACAACTAAAACTAAACAATTTGACAGCTATTAGCGACGTTGCCAACTTTTCAAATGCACCCTCTTAGCTTAACAAAGGGTAAGATAACGTTGGTTTCCTAAACCTTAATAATTAGTATCCTAATAGATAATGGTCAATTGGAGTCCGGAATGAAACTTTGCCCTATAGATAGGTGATTGGGCACGTCCACTGTTAGGTACAATGGGGCTGATACCATCATCAATAGAATATAGGTGTGTTTAGTATACAATATATTTAATTCTGGTGTTTTTGGGATTCCGGATCATGTTATTGTTATGCTGAGTCAAAGGATCGATGGTCATTGGAGCAGACGATTGATTTGAGGCTACAAATCGACAAACAAAGCGAGCGAGACGTTTCTAACTAAGCTCTGATTTTTCAATGATTCGCTAGACCAGCATATGAAAAATCTGAATTTAGATGGGTCGACGGTATTGAAAAAGCAGCAGGTTCTACATTCATGCGGAAGGTGGAGAACCAGATGGTGAGGCCCAGTTTCTGTGAGGCTTGTGATAGGCTGGTTTGATGGACCGACAGACCGTTCAAGAACGTGTCATCATGTCTATAGCCTAATGTGTTCCACACCGGGCTGTTACTAAGAAATTCCTGATGGAAAAACCCAATAACACTTTGCCCGATCTGGGAATCAAACCCATAACCTCACGCTCAGCAATCCGTTGGTGGTCCTGCACCAGATCTCTCTCCGGTCGTGTCGGATTACAGTCCCATCGGACTATAAGAGTGCGCTTAACACACTTGTGCACTATAATATCTTCCGCGCCGAAGGCTAGTCTCCGTTGAGATTGGCCGCGATGGCCTTAATACGATCTGAAGGACTATTAACGAAGATTAACGAAGGAAAGTCATTATCATCACACTTATTAATATTATTGGCGATATTTGTTAGGATATTTATTTAAAAGCACCTGGAATGCACGGTTGTCTTGCCTCTTGTAATAATCCCTTACACAGTTTGTTTAGTCTAAGTCTACGTTCAGTTAATAGTTGGCTGTTATGATTGGTTATCAGAAATAACAACAGACAATCAAATTACTTGACCTGGCGTTAGACAATAGGTTTAATTGGGCTGGCTCTCGTTAACCGAGGAATAGAAGCATTTTACAACAATCACAAGGAGAGAGAAGGTGCAGCCTTTTAAAATCCTTTGTTGTGACTTATTGAGCATATGCATAGCATAATCAGCATATAATGTTCAAACTGCTGGGACACAGGCCTCCTCTCTGTGAGAGGAAGTGGGCCGTAATCCAACACACGGACCCAGTGCGAGTTGGTGGACGTCACGTCTTCGATTTTTTTTATTTCAGGAAATGCTGTTTCCTCACGATGTTTTCCTTCACCGTTTTGAGAGTGGTGATGAAATAATTTACACAAAGTAAACTTGACTTATTTACTTGGGTATTACTAACGAGAAGGCTTATATTTATTTTCCGCAAATAAACCAGATTAGTAGTTGTGGTATTTATTTTGGCGCAATCCACCAAACCTTGCTGTTCTTTGGGAAGGAGCTCGTCCGGGGAAGTTATTACCCTTATAGCTATTTTTACCACTAAGTAGCGTTGCTCTGTTCCTCTTTGAAGGATATGGGTGCTGGTGTAATTACAGGCAGATATTTCAGCTTTGTCTCTAAAAATGGCCTTGGTCTGGCAGTTTAAGTACTTTATGCGGCCTACCCAAAAATCCTTTCTTTGATATTGGTCTTCGAGTTGTTGAGCTCCTCGAGTTGTTAGTTGAGCTACACGATTACTGACAAATGCTTGCACTGACTGCACTGGTCCACTCAAATCTGTGTGGTTCTTTCCGCAAGACCATTTCAGACACTAATATACATTGTCCTCACATGGTCTGACCAAGATTATGTCTGGACTTTAAACGAGACTTTGTCCCTTGAGTTTATTTCATCATTTCTTCGCAGAGGTAGTCGGATAACTCCTCGATAACGGACTCCATCTAGCTTTATTTTATAATATGACGTGTAAAACGGATTCAGATATACTGTAGAATAAACAATTTCATTTCATTTGCAGGTAGTCACTGGTAGTGGCAACCACTTACCAGAGGTGGGCTGCCTGCTTAATTGCCACTAGTTGATGAAGCTAACTTTAATATCCATCACTAATTAATTTCGCGTTACTTAGCAAAAGATCATATGCTAAACATTCCTAACATTGCATGTACTTAACTCATTAATACTTTCTAATAATTATTAGATAACAAACTCTTTTTATCGCCTGATGTTATTGTCTTTGGTACGTTTTAACGAGCTGGCCAGTTGCGTTGGCAATCAATTTATTTTTAATTAAACGGTTTAATTTTTTATTAATTGGAATAGAGATTTATCGCTTTTAATATCAGCTCATTTATATTTTAAACGATAAATGAAGTCATTGTTTTAATTCATTAGAATTGTTTGTTTTATCTTTTGTCCAACGATGGACATCTTTTAGCTGAGATTATGATGATAATGAACTCATTAAGCTCTTCTAATGAGACACAATTGATTTTCTATTGTATCGTAAGACATAGATTACGCGCAGAGCTTGACCGGTTATGGAACAATTTGGAAGGAAAAATAATTAAATTATTTCAAGTAGGTAACCTAATATAATTCATACTATCGCCTGCTACAAAATTTTACAAAAATATGAATAATTTATGCTATGATGATAAATGGAACCTGCACTGTGAATACATTGCATATCATTATAATTATGTTAGTATGGCAATTAGAGAAAAATAGAGTCTCAATATTTAGGTGAAGGAAATAGATAATTAGGTATGTCTATGATACTAAAGAGTACAGACATGACACCATTATTTCCTTTATTTAATTAAATACATATAAATTATATTTTTAAATATAGAATATAAAAAAAAATTAGAATACAAAAAATAGTAGCCTACCGGTATCGGAATAGGGTCGAAGCTACCGGTGGTCAGGGCTGTAGCGGCGCTGTAGCTGTAGCGGTTATTAGGTTCCTCTCTCTGGAGAGAGGAACCTCCTAACAGTGCGAGCCGAGTCCAGAAGTACCGCATTCTGAATCAAGCCCTTGATCTAGCTGCCCAACGAGAATCTCCTCATGTGTTGGTCGAGTCTCTTGTCTATTAACTCATTGGCTGTCACGACTATCGGCACAATGATTTGTGGCACCATTTATCGTTAATTTATTAGGATGGTTTGATATAATTTTATCGTTTCTGCCTACATGGGCAAAAGGCGTGAGTTTTTGTTTGTATTTGGATTTACAGACGCCAGCACATCAAGCTACCCGAAACTGTCAAAGTTTCCCATTCAACTTTGAACCTTATGCTATTGCGGTAAAGTTGAAAATCTGTTAAAGAAATTTGACAGATTGTAGTAGCTTGAGGGTCGACGATCTGTCCTATGATAACCCAGGACAGATCGTCCTGGCACCGCTGTACACGAAGACCTGACCCCAAATAGATCTGGGATTAAAGGATGAAGGAATAAGAAGATTTGGATGGACGTCCCTACATCCCTTACAATTTAATATCTAAACTCCGGTTGAAATAACTTCATTGCTTTTTTTTTTTACTAACTATTAAGATTCCAATGCTGCTGCCTTAAACAAAAAAGGGTATCCGAGGACAATAAATAAAGAAAAGTAAGCGTTATTGGACTAAAAAGGTGCATCTGGTAGGGCTTATTTTTTTGCAGCGGCAGTTTATCGACTTATGTGACGACTGCCTATTTATGAAAAAATCATTATGTTTGTTGTTAAAACGCTGGAGGTCTACTGCCTATCCTTGTCACCAATAATCTCTTTGTCAACTTTACGACACCATACCACGGCTGACTAATTTCTTGCTGATAACTAGCCACATTCAGAATGGAACCTTTTGCTGCAACCGAATTTCCAAAATCTGCGGTGGATTTCTTTAATTTTATCGGAGAAAGTCCAGCAGTGGAGTTCTATAAGCTGATGATGACAATTATATTCACACCATAAGATAGTTGACGATCTAAATGTACTTCTTGAAAAGTGTAGACGAGTACGCAAGTTATTGCAATCAATGTAACGAAAATAACAAAACACTATCTATTAAATACTGGCTGAAAACAAATAGAAAAAAATCCAAGTCCAAGTCTAAATCCCAGTTACTCCCGATGACTACACCAACTGCGACCACGCCCCTTGAGTACCCTTCGTCGAGTGACAGTGCGACCACGATACGTATCAAGAGTGGGTGGCCCCAAATATTTAGTCTAATTGTCCTGCGTATGCGCCGGTATTCCGCTCTATTGTGCGCGGGATTGACTTACTAGGACCTATCTCGTGGTCGGTATGATCTCGTCATTGTGAGAAATTATTTATTGTGTATGAAGATTGGAAGGGGTCGAATGATGTTATATTGCAATTAGCAACTGACTTATACATTAAAATTTAATAATAACACATCTAATAAAACCCATAAATGCTTACAAAAAATCAATTATTCTCAAAATTTAATCGGTGTGCTTCGCAAACCCGGTTCTTTTAGACTGTACCGAGATTTAAAAAAAAAAAATTCAATGCAAACTTCTTATTTTGCAAAATCCCACAGGTCATCTGTTAAAAGCAAAGACAGGTTGTGTTTTTTTTACGGTACGGCTATAAACTATCCTTGCAACAAATAAATTAACAACAATCCCCTTACCGATTAAACACGCCAAAATAATTACAATCTATTTGCGGACCAGTCAAATATTAAAATCACTTATCGGTCTTCCGACTATTTCAATCCGATTGCCTGACAAATGGCCACTCCCCGGCGCTCCCTGGCCTTGGTCAACCCACGTTAAACCTGACGTCCATGGCTACAGATAAGGCCTTTATGTCGTAGTCACTAAGGGCGGTTTTCGTAGTGGTGGACGTGCAGTTGACAGTACGTCAGAAAAGTAAGGTCAGGAGACATGGCAGGTTAATTGATTTATATTCAATTGTTTTGTGATAATCAGCGGACGTTGTTTAAGGAAACGATGTTTTTTTAGGTTTCTGACAAAATTGGATCAAATGATAAATGATTTTATTTCTGTAAGTAGGTTTGTACAAACACTTTTACACGTCAATCATATTTTTTTTAAACTGGATGAGGTTGGCTTTTCCTATTCGAATACTCCGACAAGAAAGGTCGAAACAAACTCAGAGGTCACGGCCAGGTGAACAATACTATTTTAATTTTACATCTAGGTGTTTTAAACATAATTAATAATAACATGACTAATTTTGTAAATGTGAGGACTTTGTAGGCCTTATAGACTTTAGATGATTTTTTATATTATCAAGTAGACAGCGTAGGCCTGTCAACAAGTACCAGGTACTTGTTGACAGACCTACGCTGTCCATACCTATTGTAACTTGAAAACATTGTAAAAACCAACTATTTTTAAAAGAGTAACCGTGGATTTTCTTGCCGGTTCTTCTCCATAGGAAACGACCAATTGGAACCGTGCACCTAGCTTCTGACGTTTCATAAATGCCCATGTAGGTTTATGTGAAATAAAATATTTTGATTTTGATTTGATAATAGTGTTGTAAAAATAAATAATATAAATGATTTTCAACGTTTATTTGTAAACGAGGCAGCCGTTATGCTCTGCATATCTGTGTATGCCTTGTCATTTCTGAACTTTTGTTTACACAAGTTCAAATTAAATAGCTAGCAAAACTTTGCAGACGTGATGGGTATCGATACCTATCTAAACACGAATATTGAAATAAAAAATATTTGATGATTTTTTAATTCTGGGGTCCGCGACCGCTTTTATTGTTGTTCATTGAAGTCATCATCATCTGCCTCGCCTTTTCCTATCTATGTTGGGGTCGGCTTCCAGTGTAACCAGATGTAGCTTAATATATATACAATGTGTCCCAAAATTCAACGATAAGCGGGCACCAGACGACCTGATCATGAATACTAGAGAAAAAATAATGAAAAAAATAAAATTTTTTTTGGTAATTACAAATAGGACTGAAAGTAACAAACTTTGAAAATTTTAAAGAAAAAAGTAATTTTGATTGATTTTTGTGTAAGAACGACAGGTATTCTGGGATTTTTAAGGGTTGTGGTGGATAGCAGTGCTACTTCTGTTGCCGATACAAAAGAAAAAAAAAACAAATATTTGAAAAATTGTGGTTCCAAAAAATTTTTTTTCTCGACTAGTCATGAGCAGGTCCACCCTTTGGTGACCGCTTATCGTTGAATTTTGGGACACGTTGTATATATATTTTTAAGCTGACCCCAACATAGTTGGGAAAAGGCTAGGCAGATGATGATGATGATGATTTATTTTCTCAACTCATTCTTCAAGTAACAACACTACCGCGGTCTAGTCCAGCGGTACTATCACACGTGTATATAAGCATATGCAGGCACATATTTGACCTTTTCGGTACGATCCAAAATGCACTGGCATGATCGTAGACATTCCACAAAAAACTGACTCCTACTTCTTTTACGACGAAACTTGGGTAATTAGATTCTTACGCGGAAGATACGCCTGAAGGATTGCTGACAAGTACCTGCAATTATAAGAAAAACCCGTTATATTTGACACTCCTAGCAATTCAAATGTCAAATGATAACGATTACCATATAATTCACATTATGAGTTGTATTACGGATAATGTTTTTTATAGCAAAAGTAATTTACGTTTTATTGCTGCACGACCCTGCGGCGACAGTTTAAAGACTTTATATCGGTATCGTTATAATAACTGTGCGAAATATTTTGAAAAACTGTTATACCCACGATAACAGTGGATATTCTTGATCATTCATCTCCATCCATCATCATCCTTCGGAGAATATAGGCGTCATCGTCATCATTTCAGCCTGGAATCATCCACTGCTGGACCTCCCCTTTCTTCTGCCATTCTTCCCGGATCTGTGCGTCTCTTATCCAGATGTTTCCCGTGATTTTGACGATATCGTCAACCCAGCGCGCTTTTGGACGGCTCTCTAGTTTCTTTGGCGGAACTTTGGCCACCATTCGGTCACAGCGTTACTCCATCGGCTATCTCTTTGTCTAGCTAGATGACCTGCCCAACTCCACTTGAGGCGCATCGCTGTGTCTCCGACGTCGTAGACTTTCGACCTACGACGGATTTCCCACTCGGCTATAGACCTGATATTATGTAATGATGCGTCATCACCATCATCATCATCACACTTTTAAAAATGCAACTGACTTCTCTATTGTCAATCAATAAACTCAGCCTGTCGCAGTCCACTGCTGGACCAGGCCTCTACCAGGCTGCGCCACAACACCCTGTCTTCCGCCTTCCGCATCCATTCTGACCCAGCCACCGTTTTAAGGTCATCGGTCCATCTAGCTAGCTGGAGGGCGTCCCACACAACTTCTCTATTAGTCAACTGTGATTAGTTTAATTGAAATAAATGTTACGGCTTTAAACCTTTAAGTTTAATAGGTTGATTTCCAGTCCATCCAAATTAGGCCCTGTCCCAATTTTTTGGCAGGAACCTATGAGTTGATTGTAGTCTTACTATGTAAACCTGAATATAATGTTTTACAGTAAGTAGGTTGGTACCGAAACACAAAGTTCAACGAGTCCAAAGCTAACTAAACACCTAGGTAAGGCGTTAAGTCGGTGACTAAAAGGTCGACGATTCGAATCCTTATTCCATCATAGACCTTATATTTCCTCTTCCACCTATCCATATGTATGAGAGCTCTTAGAAGGCTGTATAACAGAAATAAAGTCTTAAGTAGGCACCTAATTAATCTAATTGCTTAATAATTTCCATAAAAGTGTCATTAAGGACACACTTTTATGTATCAACGATCGATGTAGAACCAATTAGAATCATGTTCACCTTACTCTCAACAAACAAATAAATTATATAATATAACACGACCATACAATACATTGGCATTCCACGAACCACCAGAAAAAATCAATCAAATAATTAGACAACAATACTAACAGACCCGCGGGGTATTGAACACGACTGCTCTAAATCGAACACGCCCTTGATTTTTCTATTGCATCTACATACGAACGTTCTAGATCTCCACGCAAAATGGCTTCCAAATGTCAAATGTTTTCTCACAAATCGTGACTACTATGCACCTGATTGTCTAGTAGATAATCTTACTGATTTAGCCGCTAGTTTTTAACTACAAAAAACACTTTTAAACTTGAATAAGTAATTAGATTATTACCAAATTTTACGCGTTGTCGAAATTTACGCTTGGTTTAAAGTTGCTAAAGTAGGTATATGAGTAATAGGTAAGTTTTTGTAATGTCTTAAATTACTAATATATTTTGTAATGAAATGTTTAAATGTTTACATTTATTTATAATTCTAAAGTAATTAGACATTGCATGCTGTTTAAACATTGCAGCACACATTACTGGGTGATTCCGGACAGAGGAAAGATAGTCACTTCTTTTCCTTTAGAAAAACTGACTACAGTTTAGCATAATCACTGGTGAGATAACGTTGGTGGTTCTAAGACAAGCCGGTTTCCTCACGATGGTGTCCTTCATCGTTTTGAGAGCAGTGGTAATGAAATTATTTACACAAAGTTGAAGTTGCCTGACTCGGTTCGAACTCACGACCTACATACAACTCGCAAGTCGGCGCTGTTACCACTGGGGCGTGGTGGCCCAACTACAGTTTACGATCACCAATCCGTTAGTCATGCGAGGTGAAGAGTGCAATTTCTTTCAGCGTTATAGCAACCTACTATCAATAGTCTGATCAATACAAAGAATATTTGATAGTTTACAGTTAAATCAAAATTGGTCAATTTAGAGTATTTAAATTAAAACGATGTTTCATTGCGTTTTAATCACATCACTAGTAGAGATAGTGTGGCAACATTTTACAGTAAGAAGTGTCGTTTTCTCGTTTCGTAACTAACAAAAGTCCGACTATAGGACCTATAATTATGTTCAAATTAGCTTTAAAGGGATGAGATGCATGTTCAAAGAAATGGCCTCTTAGATCGGATGAAAAAAAATATAGGCAACTCGTGCGTTGTCTCGATGCCTTCTTTTTTTTTTTCTTTCTTTTGTTATGTGTCAATCAATCAATCAAACAATATCTTTATTGTGGTGTTAATTTGTCTTTTTCAGTAAATCAACAGAGTAGCCCCTTTATTCACAAACATTGCTTAGAAGTAATGATTAGCGACTGTTACATTTTGGTCATTTATATAATCGTCTCTTAACATTAAGCAACGTTTATAAATTTTTACACTTTGCATATTCCTGTGCCTTTGTATTATCTTTTTTAACATTTTTCAAATCTCCGCTATGTCCAAAATTACACAACTTTATAATGAGTAACGGCTAAAATATAACATTAATAATAGACGTAAGATTATTGCGATTGTTATCTAAACCGGGGTTTCTATAAAAATGAGATTAAAAAGTGTTCACAATTATATTATTTTCTTGCTACTTAGACTATAATACTCGTAATTCGCTCATTTTACTTTTCTTTTGTTTTTCTTTTTTGTCTTTTCTTTTTCAAGTGAATTGGTTTTGTCAGCCGATTGATCGATTATAAAGGCCGCTAGTCGTTCGGCTAATTTCTATAAAGTGTTTGCTATCAATGGAGACAAATCGACAGTTTAAAGTTGATTGATCGATCGTGTGAACTATATTAGAGTTTGGGAAAAATTATTGTATGAGCATTTTGTTAAATCAACCCTCGCCTTTTCTCAACTATGTTGGGGTCGGCTTCCAGTCTAACCGGATGCAGCTTGCCAGTATTTTACATGGAGTGACTGCTTATCTGAGCTCCTCAACCCAGTAACTGAGTATCACGAGAACCCTTGGTAAGACTGGTCATCAGACTTTTGGGTTTCTGACTACCCGTAACGACAGAAAAACATCTATGAATGACAGCCGGGACCATGAACTTTTATTCGTCGTGCTTTCTGAAGCACAGAGGGGTCTTGATATCTTATGGATGGTCACCCATCCACGAACCAAACGTGGCAAGCGTTGCTTTTAACCTTCAATCGACCCGTGCGACCGATATCATTTAGCCACGAGCCCGAACACTGTTAATAAAAACTCGAAAATAAGTAGAATGTAATTTTTATGCGGTAGTAAAAAGAAAAGAACAATTTTTAAAGTATCAAGAAGCAATAAAATTGTATGTCTTACTACAATGTACATTAACAGAAACAAGAGCCAACAAAAAAAATTACATCTTTATCTATAAACAAAAAGAATCTCAATAACAACCGATACGGATAGCAAAAAAGACCTTTGTTTACATTACATCAACGTTTATTTATTTCACATAAAGAATATGGTCGGCAGAACAATTGACCGGTGGGTTTCGCCTTCGGTCGGGAGAATGCGCTTGCGGCCCATGAGCCCATGACTGTTGACATTCAGAGCACCTGCCCATCGTGGGACAGACTGAAATGGAGGCAAGTGTCAAGGGTTATCGATTGAAGTGACCGGTTGGAATAATACCTGGAAATAATGACACAAGTACGTAAGCAGAGCATTCTTTGTTGTTAACAGGAAAAACAGAAAATATTAAAAGTAATAATTGGTCTTTTATCTAAAAGCAATCTTTACTTAGAATCATTTGGATGGACAAAAAACTTAAATCACTAATTTGTTGGATTCGATATAAAAAAGAAATATTTTCTATCCTTAAAAAATAAATTCATTTTCGTCGCAGTATCGCTTTCCATTTTTTCAATTATTATTTTTATTTTTTTATTTGTCACCATCGACTTCCGATAATAGGTAGTATTTATTTACATTAGGAAGAGGTAGCGAGACGACCTAGATGCGTACCGCCAGGATTCGATAGAGGTGGCTCTAGAAAAGGATGCCTGAACAGATTACGGGGAGGCCTTTACTCAGCAATGGGACAGGGTAGGCAAAGATAAAAATTACTATCGACCCGCCCCTTGTTCTACTTGACTTAATTAACATCGCGGTTTCTTTCTTCGATTTAATATTAATGTACCTATTATACACATAAAAACTTTCGAAAAAAAAAACATCTAAATGATGCTGAAAACCACATCAAAATTTGGTGCGTAGCTTAGACGAACATTGCGGTCACACAGATAGACACGAAAAGCGACTTTAATTCATAATATTATGCATAGACTTGTTCAATTGAACCATGCACTAAAAACACACATTTGTATACTGGGTCAAATTCAATTAGCAAGGGAAACCCCGCAGAATTAATAGGTAATATTATACAAATAATAATGTAAACGTAATATCTCAACACGATAATATAAAAACAAAAAAATATTCCTTTTTCTTTTGTTTACCGGCCAGATCAGCGGAGTTTCGCTCGCATATTTAATTTAACCTTGTATAAAAAATGGCTAAATTATATAATGTATTTTCTGCCAATCACTGGCTGGTTACAAGTCACATCCTTATCTGTTCGTTCTCAATCTCGATCACACGACTTACATTCAATACAACCTAATTTACATATGAGTTAACTGCAACATAGTTTGTTTGTTATAGGTTAATGGCACCATAACATAACCTTTGTGAAACAAAACAAACATTTATTTAAAAGTTGGCTAAAAGGAATTGAAGATATATGGAGCCTGGCTGGCATAGCCTCTCTTTCACTCATTTATTTTACCGGAGCGTCGATTCGAGTAATATGAAATAGATCATGCAGTCGAGTTGAAAAGAAATAGACAATCAAGTTGGTATTTGGTTGTGTGTGGTATTGAATAGGCATAGGCACAGAATAGTTATATGCCCAGGATGCGCCAGAGTTGAGTGAGTCCATCTCAGTCTCTGCTTCTATCGGTTGGCCCATTCACTCTCACAGAGACGAGGCTTGCGTCCCAGCAGTGGGAACATTATAGACTGATTATCTATAAACTGTTCTTCGTTGCTTTCTAAAATAAGATCTAAGATTTTTAACATCTCTGGGTGCCAATATAGAAGCAGAGACAGTTCAGGTGGACTCACTCAACTCTGGCGCATCCTGGGCATATAAATATTCAATACCTACCACACACAACCAAATAACAACTTGATCGTCTATTTCTTTTCAACTCGACTGCATGATCTATTTCATATCACTCGAATCGACGCTCCAATAAAATAAATGAGAGGCCTAGACCGCAAGAACAACAAATCATTCGTAAACGATGCCACGGGTAAAGCTATTTCATATTAAATCACACTAAAATCCATATAAGGATCGAACATGTCTGCAAGTAGTTTCCCCGTCAAACATCATATCCGAAATTTTTATTGATACCCTGCTGTTACATTAATTATTCACACTTTGTAAACTTACCGTTGAATTAAATGAATGGCTGAAATTAAGTTGTTATTTTTTATCGTGCTCATCTTAGTATTGTGTCAATTAATTTTAATAAGGGCGTGTGTAAGTACGCCTTACCTTTTCGCAAATATTTTCGGGGTCTAGGTCAACAAGGAATACGATGCCCTTTTTCTTTCCGCTTCGACGGCACATCTACATAATATGTTGCTTATACTGTTTGGGCCCAGTAGACGGCCACGATTATTGCGGCGTCATATAGTCAGATCATCAAGCGTGCAGGTGAACGGACATTTGGGACACTAGCAGGTATAGTCTGTTCAGGAGCACCGCACTCGCACTGAATGTTGGCCGAATTGATAATGCCCCATTTCGCCAGATTGTTTGCATCGGCCTGCTTGCGATTCGGTGCTTTCCAAATAGGCCATTGCAGTTCGCGCCCGGGGGCAGGTGTTCTTGGGGCTTATCGAAGTTTTACCTAAAGCGGTGGACACCTCTCTTCCCACGATTGACTTCTTTAACATGCCCCGAACTGAATTAGTCGGAATCTTTGTTATTTATTAGCGATAGTTGCAAAAATATCATTCAGGTAATGTCATCAAAACCTATATCTCGTCCGCAAGTGACAATAGATTTCTTAAAAGCCGGGTTTTCGAGCAGCAGGCTTAGTGAGACTCCTGTTGTCCTGCATTAGAAACATTTTATTTATTTGAGAAGCCTAACATATTTAAAATCAGCCTTTTCACGTTCGCTTCGGCATTTCTTTTCTGCCGTAATCAGATAAGAAATATCTGACAGTTCGTTGAGAAACCGTTGTAAAAGTGATTCAAAATCTAACTTGCAAACTAAATAATTCTATTTACCATTCATTAGTACATGAGCCTAAACTCTCGCCCAGAAACAGACAGCTAATTTCTAAAAGCCAGCTCCAACGACAGTCTCAGCAGCTATGTAACACGGATATATTCTGATAGTGCACGTATTAAGAGCTGTTACGTCACATATTGTCCTATTACTGAGAGGAAGTAGTCATTCATAGCATGTTAAAAACCGTAGCGTTTACTCCATTGCATAGGTTTTTACGCAACCAGTGATGCATAAGTGAGATAAAACATCTTATGGCTTTGTAGAGCAGAAATGCAATGTAGGTGGAGCGTGGAAATAATGTAAATACAGAATCAGTGCTGATCCTGATGCACTCCGGCGAACGAAACTGAAGAATGTAACTATGTTTTGCAGTTGTTACTACTAAACTTATGTAATCTTAGTAAGTCTAGTCGGAGTCTAGTAGTGTAGTAGTCTATCTTTAGTTAATCTTAGTAGTTAAACTTAGTAAATTAATGTAATTTTAGTTCACATAATAGACACAAGTGGAAAGATGTAAGTCCAACCTGGTAAAGAGGGGCGACCTTGACGGAACGGTAGTAGGGTGTGATTGTGGAGCTCCTATCCTGTCCTCTATGTCCCAAAACATACAGTCAAAATGATCTCTGCGCTGCCACTGAGAACGCCGTGGAAGTGGCAAAGTTTTGGGCCAACAAGATACAAAATACAGTTGTGCCAGCGACACGAACAAGAGATTTTTAGTTCGGTACACAACACCTGGCCTACTCTCTAAATCCTTCAACGAAGATACGGTCCAAAAGCAGTTCGATACTTCGAAATGGACCCTACTCCCGATTAATTAACGCTTTCTGACGGGAAATAACACATCGGGAGTACGGACAATTGTCAAATGGTGTACTCATTCATTCTTAGTTCTTGCTCCGAACTAAAAGAGTATAAACGCCGGTAAGTAACTTCGGCCGAAACTACGAATTTTGTGCTCGGAGAGTAGACCCCCTGATGCACACCGGAGAACGGAACTGAAAAATATAACAAAAATTTTTTACTGGCAGATGAGATAAGTACCCGAGAAAATGTATGAAAACCAGTCTTCCTCGTCGTATTGATGATTCCATTTGTTAAATGATAAATGATTTATTTTCTGTAAGTAGGTTTGTACAAACACTTTTACACGTCAATCATTTTGTTTTTTTTGTTAGCCTGTACTGTCCCACCGCTGGGCAAAGTCCTCCCCCTAATCCTTCCAGGAACTCTTTTCCAGCGTCCCCTCGAACCAGTCCTTGTGGTACGCGTCCAGGTCATTTCGCCATCTCTTTCTGGGCCAGCCTTAGCGGCGCCGCCCATCTTCAGGCACCATTGTGTGGAGATTCCATTTATATATATCCTAAATAAGTGTCAGTGTGTTCAGTGCCCAATAGACACCAAGTCCATCCTTACCAAATCATTTATACAAAACTACGTTTTAATGTCCTTGTGGAGGCCGCAGGAATCCTTTGGTTGTGGGAAGCACAGAATCGTTCGAAGTGGTGGTGCTTGAGGGAGGCATATGACCAGCAATGGACGTCTTTCGGCTGAAATGATGATGACGTTTTGATGACCCGCCAAAATTTTCATGGCACTAAAAAATACCATCACGCCTGTATGGGGTATATAGAGAAGTGTTAGGCAAAGGTGCACCTATAAAACACCCACGTTTCAGCAGTATAACTCAAAAAAATAAGTTTGGTGGAACAGTCTCCGCTACCTTTCTTTCAGCTCAATCAACCCTGAAAAAAATCACATTATGAAACTAAAATTCCAATATCCACACGTATAATCGGTTATAGTTAAAAAATCTTAATTATAAAGGAACGGTAATTGTATCCATAGGCCACTAGTTGCACACCCGACTTACATGCACTTTGGCAACTGTGGCATTGCGTCCGTCATACGTCACAGATCTATTTACCAATCCATTCACATAACCTCCACACGATTTTCCACCTTTTGAAGTGGTTTTAAAGGTGGGGTAGCCCGCATGTTAAGTTTGCCTCACGGTCTAGCCGTACCAATCCGTTGTATGCGTGTGAGCACTCTTTGATTACTCGCTCCATTTATCAAAGAGCTATTAATCAGTTTTAAGCGTTACAACAGTTTTTTTGTTACGTTTTTCAAATAGATATGTTCCTATGTTACTGAATGAAAGTGAAGCTATCTTCCGATTTCCTTCTTTCTAATTTTGAAGAACATGAAAATTATGATGTGCACTGGGGTTGCTCGTGGCTTAAAGATGGAAGTCTTGGTCCAGCATTGGACATGCGAAAATGATGCTGTTTTATTTTTCGTCAAAACTGTTCTAATGTCACGGAACCTCCTTAAACATTAATAATACCAGCGGAGCTAATCTGTAAAAACCGTGAAAACTTAGGTAAAGTGAGCTCTGTCAATTATTGTGTCTTAGCATCAAGTGGAATGACAGCTCACTATAAGCTTCACCTAAGTTTTCACGATGAGATTTTTACAGAATTATACCTCATCATCATCTGCCAACCAACCAACTAACCTACCTTCTCCCAACTATGTTGAACTCGGCTTCCACTCTAACGGAATGCATTTGAATACCAGTATTTTTTACATGGAGAGACTGCCTCTCTGACCTCCACAACCCAATTACTGGGTAATACAATACCCCTTGGTAAGACTGGTTGTCAGACTTTCGCGCTTCTGACGACCCTTAACGACTGTCAAAGATCTACGAATGGCAGCCGGGACCAACGGCTTAACGTGCTTTCCGAGGCACGGATGGTCTTGCTATATAAAGATGGTCACCCATCCAAGGACCAACCGCGGCAAGCTTAGTTACACAGTCAGGTCGCCACCAAATATTAATATTACGAGTAAACACTAATGTCCCACTGTGTCTCACTATGGTATAAAAATATTTGTATGAAACTCACCACCTACTGCAAACGCACACTAATCGGAATCGTAACAAAATCGCCTCGCCTCGGGAGAAGCTCACGAACCGCGGTGCGGTGCGTTACGGGTCGTCGTCCCCCCTCTCACCCCTCCCTCGTCCTGCCTGTTGCACCATGAACCAGCGGTCGGCGAGCCGTAAGCGCGGCGTCGTCGCCTAGCCGTAGCCGAATCGACGTATGGGAGCTTCTGATCAGCTTTGCATCATAACAGACAAAAGAGTTCTAAATCGGAAACCACGCATTCCGCAAGGCATAGTCAAGTAGGTAGGTAGGTATAAGTACTTAGGTAGTTGCCAATTGTCATTATTAAATGCCGGAACCGCCAATCTCGAAATAACAAACACACAAACTAAAAACACTTAGCAGAACAGAACAATAATTACGGAGCACTTACTGAAGTTAAACCGTTGGTGATAATTACGTACGAATAGCTTATCTGTTTCAATAATCGTCAGTAATTAGCCAATTTTGCTAACTAGACCACAAACTTATTCGACCGAAAAAGTTGAAAATATTTGAAATTGTCGGCTTGCTCTATTGCGACAGATGAAGAAGTTGTAAAAAAAGGTTTTGAAAAAAGAGTTGGTCACACCCTAGTGACCACAGTGCAAGGTCCGTTTGATATATCTATACAGGGTCAAATTAAATTAGCTAGCGAAACTCTGCAGACGCGATGGGTACCGTACGTTGTTACTTGAAGTATGAGTTGAGAAAATCGTTTTCTTTTCTCACTCAAACTCACAAAAAAACATCAAATTTATTTCTCAATTCGAATGCTTACATTTTTGTTTCATCGTGTTAGATATCGACAGCACTCATATCTGTGGAGTTTCGCTAGCTCATTTAATTTGACCCTGTATACTTTAGTGACTTTTTTACAAAGTTTATTTTCACTTCTTAGTACAACTAGCTAATTATGGACAACTTCCTCTTGGCCTATCACGTTGTAACTTTGTAAAGGTACCTACTTGTTCCGTTCCGATGACGATTTTATTAGCTACAGATGAAGGTGCTGCAGCCTTCATCACGAATGAACTCTTTAGCTGTAATCAATCTGTTAACATCAATTAATCAATCTGTCCAGCCGTTTCCCAAATGCCAGCTGTCGGCTTTCAGTCTAACCGGGTGCAGTTTTACACGCAGCGACTACCTATCTGACCTCCACAACCCAGTGAATGGATAACACGAAAGTCCTTAGTAAGACTAGTTGTCAGACTTTCGGGCTTCTGACTACCCGTAACAACTGTCAAAGATCTACGAAGGTCAGCCGGCATAAACAGCTTAACGTGCGATACGAGGCGCGAAGTGGTCTCGATATGTAACGGATGGTCACCCAGATGGACTCATCTTAAAATAATTTTCTCTAAAATACTCAGCTTTCTACAATAATGCTGAACATAGGCGTCTCCCACATAAGTTGCGCCATGGCACCCAGGTCTCACTTAAATTCAATTTTACCGGATCTCAACGTATCCAGAAGCGATTATGCAAATGTCTATATAATTATTTAACACTGAGTAATATGCAAAGTATAGGTATCCTACTTCTTTGCTTACTAGTTCTAATGTTAGACTGGTTACGTTCACTCATTCATTTCGTTCATTCTTTGAGGAAAAAGGCTCTACATCTGCTTCTTCTTCGGTATGTTGCTTCATTCATACAGCAAAAAAATGTCAGGTTAAGGTTGTCTTGAAAAGATCGATCTTAGCGATATGACCGCCCATTGTGTCCCCCTCACAAAAAAAAAACAACCGACTTCCAAAAAAGACACTACGAAGTGAAAAATAACTTCAATTTCGAAAGTCTGTGGCAAACAATGGGCGGTCATATCGCTAAGACCGATCTTTTCAAGACAACCTTAACCTGACATTTTTTTGCTGTATGAATGAAGCAACATACCGAAGAAGAAGCAGATGTAGAGCCTTTTTCCTCAAAGAATGAACGAAATGAATGAGTGAACGTAATAATGTTGTCTTTTTGGAAGTCGATTGTTTTGATTTTGGTAAAAAAGTTTTTGTTAAAACTTATATATTATACTTACTAACTTATTTTATTATATATGCATTTCAAAACTTGGCTAATTAGCCTAGTTATGTATCGTCTTTTCTTCATATTTCTTATATTTTTTTCGCTCCCGATAATTAAGACAGCCGTCCCACTTCCACGTGTCATCTAATAGGATGAAATTGTGCCGTTTTTGAAGATCGAATGTTGGGTAGGGAACCTATCTACCTATTTTTACTTGGTAAAAACAAGCACGCGGACGAAGTCGCGGTCAGAAGCTAGTCAATCATTAATCGGATCCTTGCTTTGTGCAGTGCAGGTGCAGGCACGCGGTAAACAGCAAGTAGGACGCAGATAGAAATTAGAAATAAGGTTATAAAGCAGTACCTACAGTAACCTTCTGTGAGTCAGTGTAATAGTTGGTAATTATGATATTTACCTAAGAGTGGTCTGTGGGTGTGGCAATAATAACATCTGTAACTGTTGTGTGCCGTTCTGTGACTAATATGAACTAATAATCTAGTTATACAGAGTGTGTTTAGCTTAGATACAGTGGGAGACATTTTTAAACATTCTTCTTCGTCGCGTCGATGGTAGTACACTAAATTCGATTTTGTTGGCCCAAAACTTCTTCGGTGGCACAGCAGAGGTCACTATGAATTCAATTTTTGGGGCATAGAGGGTAGGAAAAGAAAAATTGGTTTCAATAACCATTGCAATCCGTAACAGCATACGTATTTCTGCTGCCAAGCAGTATAGACAGCTGTACTACCTACTTCAAGTCCTGGTAGTGCTGGCGGTGGTGGTGGCTGCGTGCTGATGTAATTATAGGCACGTTCCTAAGACATTATAGCTTTACAGAGGATGGCAACTGTCAGGCAACGCATCTGCAATGCCTCTGTTGGTGTAAATGTTCATATCGGTGGTGACGACTTACCGGTGAGACGTCGGGTTACTAAGGACTTATTTTTCCAACGCCAGATAATTTATCGGAGGAATAATTTTGAATTTTTGACAGTTCTTCCATACAAAATCTGTCAGACGTCAATTTTATTTTACGCATAAATATTATCTGTCGATTGAAAAATCAGCCCTAATTATACTAGCGAGTCATTGTTTGACATCCACAAGAAAATGCAATTTATAAAGATATGTCATACAGATTAACTAGGTGTTAAAATTTTTTTGCTCTTCGTGCAGATGCGCGGAAAATCTATGGATTGGAATTGACAACATTTTGATGACCGAGATACGCCAAGCAGAGCGATTCAAAGTGTTCATTGAGTTAAGTCATCAAACCTTGTGACAAGTATCAATATGTATAAGTTATATACAGTATGGGGCAATTTTTTTTTAATACCTTGACCCCTAGACACTTTTGATGTTTATACTTTGGGGTCAGCTTCTAGTCTAACCGGATGGAGCTGATACCAGTATTTTACATGATCTGACCTCCACAACCCAGTTACTGGGTTACAATGATACCCCTTGGTAAGACTGGTTGTCAGACTTTTGGGCTCGCACGGATGAGAGCCGAGACCAATGGCTTAACATGGCCACCCATCCATGAACCGACCTTCAATCAACCCGTGCGGCTGTTATTATTTAGGACCCCCTCCTTACGTTATTTCTTGCATAGAAATAATATTTGGAAATGTCAATCAATAAAAGTTAAATAGGCGTTACCTGCCAATGCGTCAGGATTTGTATAATGACATGCAATAAGGCGCAACTATTAGTTCTCGCCCAGAGGCTACATTTGTTACAAAATGTAAAACGAAACACTACGTTATTTGTGGTTTATTTAAGCAAATATCGACCTCATTAAATATTATAGAAAACATTACAAAATTCGAAACTCAATTATATATCTATAGGTAACGAAGTTAATTGGCCGTCGTAAAGGGTGTTAGTTTGCTTTTACATTCACCCTTAAAATGAACTGACCAGCGCTGGGGCTCTGTTTCGCATAGGGTCGTATAGCATTATACTGAACGATGGAAGTTTTGCGTGTATGTGACGTATATTTTCCCCCAACTTGTCCTTTTGTGTTTTTTTCTCTGCGTCATAATTATTTGCCGCAAATAAACGTACTTTCTTTCTCTTTCTTTCTTTTTATTTCTTCAACTGTGTAGGTTTCATATGTAAGAAAATGGCGCACAGTAATCACGCGCTACCTTGCACCGTTAGACGGGTGGTTTTAGTGAGGTAAAAATCCCAACTCCTGGGGCGCCTTATAACGCTAGCCACCCGAAAAAAAAGATGTGTAGTTGAAATGATTAAAAGACTGAAACGAGAAATTATTTATGTCCCTAAAAGTAACAAAATGCCAGGTTTCCAAACAGAATTATTCCTTTGAAGGCATCAAAGTATGAGTTAGTATCTGTTTGGAAACCTGAAATGAAATAGAGCAAAAGGTGTTTACTAAAGCTACTGAAAATATACAATAACAATACTACTTGTATTCAGTTGCATCCGGCTATCATTAGCGTCATTTGTAAAACTTTAACAGGCTTTAAGGGCAGTTAGAAGCCCGAAAGTCTGACAACCAGTCTTGCCAAGGAGTATCGTGTTACCCAGTAACTGGGTTATTGGGCTCAGATGGGCAGGTACTCCATGTAAAACACTGGTATTCAGCTGCGTCGGGTTAGACTGGAAGCTGACCAACTATAATTGGGAAAAGGCTAGGTATTTGATGATGATGAGCTGCATCCGGCTAGTAGGAAGTCGATCCCAATATACATAGTGGGAAAAAGGCTATCCAAATGATAACATGCTTCTTAGGTCTCCTTCGCTTTTAACCACAAGTCACAACCACAAAACCCGAATGTTTTGCGGTAACGACACGACATGTTTCTCGACACGCTGTATATTGAATTACTGATATTAATGAAGCATTAATACGGCCTCTGCCACTCGTGCGAAAATCCGCTGCAGCATAAATAAACACAATCTTACAGATCAGGTGATTATCAAAACAACATGAATGTTTAATATTTTAGTAATTTAGTACATAACGAGCGAGAAAATCACCTAACTACGCCCAACATCGAATGAGACGTTAAGCTAAGTAGCGTGATATTCACTTGTTCTTGTGCTGTTGGAGAGACTGTTTACATGGCACAGGGACGACGTACGTGATACTGGTTGTACGCGTAGCATGACTACTTCCATCTTTACTGTACGGAGAATAAACATACCTCTTTCAAAAATCAAAATATTTAATTTCACATAAACCCACGAGATGGACCGACGACCTTGTGAAGGCCGCATGAACCCGTTGAATGCGAGAAGCACAGAACCGGTCGAAGTGGAGGTGCTTGGGGGAGGCCTATGTCAAGCAGTGGATGTATTTCGGGTGAAATGATGAAACCTACATCACTTATGAAACGTCAGCAGCTAGGTGCAAGGTTCTAATTGGTAGTTTCCTATGGTGCAGAGCCTTCAAGAAACTTCACTATTACTCTTTTAAAAATAAATGGCTTTAACAATGTTATCAAATTACAGTGCTAATAGGTATGGGAGCACAGTTTAGGCCTGTCAACATGTACCTGGTACTTCATTTAAATAGAAAATGGTCTAACTCAGAATGGTCAAACTTAGATAGCCTACAACGTTCTCACTCATTTATGCGGCCTACCCAAATGTTCTTTCTTTGGTATTGTTCATCGAATCGTTGAACTCCCTTAAGTCCTGAGTTGAGCTGCATGCTTATTGACAAATGCGTGTACTGACTGAACAGGTCCATCACTCAATCTGTGTGGTTCTTTCCTCAAACGACCACTTCAGACACCAATCTACATGGTCTTCACATGATCTGACCGTGATTATGACTTCTCAACCTCTGAGTTAGTCAGATAGCAAACGCCATCATTTATCATTTATCACAGTAGGTGCATAATACGCAGTACAAATTCCATTAGATCATGATAAAAGTTCTTTCCTATTTCATTACTGTAGTGTTAAATGCTTCCGTTTCGTCACTCTTTCTTCCGACGTTTCAACACAAACAATCGGAGCATGCCCTATAACATTACAACTAATTAATTATGCGTTACATTATTATAACTATAACCGTCATGGCTGTGATTAACGGAGCGGTAGACAGAGAGCAGAATAGCGACACATCGGACATCATTTAGACACAAAACAAAGTCGCTCTTCGTGTTCGTCTTTTTAAGCACTTAAGGCTTCTAAACTCATTCATTTTTAATGCGGTTTTCACTATCATTTAGAACATTCATTCAGTAAGTTTCATGTGTATTATACACATGAACCATCGGGAATATTATAAAAAAACATACGTAAATATAGAGAGCAGTGGTGGCCTAGTGGTAACGGCCGCGACTTACGAGTTGTAAGTCGTAGGTTCGAACCCAGACAGGCGCTTCACTTTGTGTAAATTATTTCATCACCATTGCTCTCCAAACGGTGAAGGAAAACATCGTGAGGAAACCGGCATGTCCTAGAACCAAAAATTCGAAGACATGTGACATCTACCAACCCGCACTGGGCCCGCGTTTTAGATTACGGCCCACTCCCTCTCACAAAGAGGAGGCCTGTGTCCCAGCAGTGGGAACATTATAGGCTGATTATGTTATACGTAAATATAGCACAAAATCGTCGATGTTTTAACATCAATATTGCACATATTTATGCGAAGCAGGGGCAAGTCGCTAGTGATTAAATATTTGTGTAAAGTACAAATTGTTTAACTGACGTGGTGAATAGGACCTCTTGTTACTGTAATTTCTTATATGATTATAGCATTGATGTCATTGTATTTTCACTTAACCTTTTAACCGCTTACGTCGGATTAATCCGACAAATATTTTCGGGTCCATTTCGCCAGGGTCGTATATTTACGACAAAAAACCACAGCTCGTTTAATCTGCTATTTTATTTAGGTAATTACGCAGTTTTCTATCAGGTATTTTTTTTCGTTTTTTTTTTTTAACTTCGTGCGCTGGGGGCACGACAAATGATATGAAGTCGGGCGGTTAAAAGGTTAATGACCTAACATAGGTAACAAATAACACTAACTTTGTACGCTTTTATAATTGCTAACGTGACGATATTTATTTATTTAATACTTCTAGCACAAAAATTTACAGAGGCGGACTTAATGCCATAGGCATTTTCTACCAAGCAACCTTCAGTCTTCCTTCCTTCCTTCTTTCAGTCAATATTATTGTGGACGTCCACGTCACGGCTTTACGAAGCACAGGGGAGTAAAATTTATGGAATTATATGAAAACGCTTTTACATTTCCGTCCACGACATCAAGCGAGCGTGCAAATATTTTCATAAATTTTATGGACGTGGACATCCACAATAATATCGTCAATTTAGACATTTTAAAAGCTCTCATTCGTGACCTATTTCCCGAGTTTGCCCACCAAGTCTAACCCAAGAAACAATTACAATCTAATTAAACATTACAATACTATTACTATTTCATTGAGCTAGCAATAAAATGTATTAGGCAACACATAACGGGGCTAACTGCGCTGGTATGTTGGCTATGTTGTACATTCAACATTTGACAAGTGCCCCGTCATTGTACTCGAGGAAGTCGACCTATTAACTAGGTCTTCCCACAGTTATGTATGGGTAGGCTTTAAGTGCCTTAATAGTCTACAAAATTAAGTGCAAATTTAGTTAGTTCATATAATTAGTAATAATGTTTGTGTTCCCAGAATAAATTGAACCTTTAGTGTGTGTAGGAGAGGCTTGTAGCTAAGTAATAACAGCCCTAAGTAATAAAGACCCCTCAGTCCCACGGAATGTACGTTAAGCCGTTAGACTCGGCTGTCATTCGTGGATCTTTGACAGTTAGAAGCCCGAAAGTCTGACAACCAGTCATACCAAGGAGTATCGTATTACCCAGTAACTGGGTTCTGGAGGTTAAGTAGGCAGCCGCTCCATGCAAAAATACTGGTACTCAGCTGCATCTGGTTATAGGATTAGAAGCCCTAATATAATTGGGAAAAAGGCTAGGCAGATGATGTACTATAGTGTTTCTATTTATTAGATATAATAAACACTATGTCATGCACGTCAGTAGTGAGGTCGCTGCCACTAATGTCAACTGTCGCTTCACTACGAATGGCGGGGAAGGTTGAAACTGAAGCAGTGCCTACACGAGAAGCTTGATGAGGTGATGAGCCAGTGTAGTGATATAACCTGAGGGGCAATTCTCGTAATTTTAAGAATGTTCAGTCAGTCACAGTCAGTGACTTTTGTTTGTCGCCGAGATGAGACTGCGACTAGATTTTAAACGTTTTAAATTACGAGAATTGGCTTTCAGCTTAAATACGGGATCAACATGCAGTGTTCGACACGTACGACCGTTTGTGAAATCAGTACAGCGATCTACATAGTATAGACCTACAACTTTCCTACGACAGCGGTGGCTACTAGGTACTAATGATGGCATCGGTTTGACTTAACAGTGTCACACAACACTCTAGAGAAACACACCAATTATGTTCTATGTTCTAAGTTATGGCTCTGGTTTCCGCACATAGTCCTTCAAGTGGACCATTGTGAGTGGGCCATGGCGGCCGTCGGTGGTTATTCCAACCAGCCCACCTCCCTCCAGAAGCTGATTCAGTCTCCTGGCCTGTTGAGAGTATCTGTGTAAGATCTGGGTGTCCCGAGGGTTTCTTACCTAATCTGCGTGACGCCTATGCACTCAAAGAGCACATGCGCAACGATTTCATCAGCCTCCTTGCAAGCCCAGCACAGGGGCCTGTCCGTTATGCCTAACTCAAACTCAAACTCAAACTCAAAGCATTTATTTCAATTAAACCATTTACAGGCACTTTTGAATTGTCAAGAAGTCGGTCAGTCAGAAAATATGAAGCTAGTTGCCCATTCCAAAGCGTAGGTACCTATGGAGAAGAACGGGCAAGAAACTCCATGGACACTCTTTTAAATTATATTTTTACAAAAATATTAGTTACATCATTAATGTTGAATTTATAATTATATGTGAGAACGATGTTATAAAATAAAAAAGACGTACGTGTTAAGAGCGTCCAGAGTACAGCAAATAGTACTTAACAAAACAACAATCCAAAAAAAAAAATTTAAATAAGCCGAGGCAGCCAATTGATGACCAGTCCCAACTGACGGCGCCCGTTCACGAACATGACGCATAGATCAGCACCATTCAGCTCAACCATTTTGAAGGGAGCTAAATGATCCAACACACACGCCACCGTCAGCGAGACATTTTAGTGAGCATGACATACTATCAGCCGCCAGGGCACATTCAAGTCAATGAAAGACATATTATTACCCGGTAAATGGTAGCTCACATAGAACTCACATCTGTGCTATGAAATTATACAATACTACTATTGTGTGGAAGTGTTTGTTTAGCGAGCAGTGCCCCGTGATGGCACCGTCACCTGGCGTAGCAAAAGTCTGGTTAGCTTGCCATCTAATGATGGCTTGGCATCCTTGGACTGCCTGGAACCTGGTGACTACGGCGACGGTGACGGCTCTCTGCTTGTGTGTGAGTGTGCTCACACCAACTTTCGACGGTAAATTGCAAACGCTATGTGGCGGCTACCACAGACTCAGAAAACCAAAGCCTATAAAGGCTGTATAAATTCAAGAGCGATAAAAAGCTTAGATCACAATTTAAAACAAGATTTGATGAGAGATTTGTTTGATATCTGACAGTTGCAAATCGAGACTCATGTTTGAGTATCGATTTAGACTGATACCTATATCGATTCGTTATAGTCTCGTTCTCGTATCGCTATCTATAAACAGCATCGTGGCTATACGTGCGGCAGCCTACGCCTATCCGCCACAGAACAGCCGTCAATATAACCGTACTGCGTTCAAACGCCCTAGTGACTCGCTCGCAACTAGTAAGACACTCGAACGGTACCTATGCGATACAAAGGCCCTCGTCGATTATCTTACATTACGTTTTAAATGTCCTAATTTGCTTGACCGCAGTCAAAGTATAGGGAATACGAAATAACCTGAGGTTATAGCTTATTACTTCTTGTGTGCAAATCTGATTCATACAAGTACAATGAGATTGTTCAATGAATATTTACTAAATGTTAGCGATACGTAATATTTGATTCGTTTTGGAATAAGTACTGCAGTGCTATTCTGTACAAATCTCACCGTAAAAACATAAGTCAAGTGAGCATGAAGTGAGCTAGTCAATTTTTTTATTGCTAAATGGGCCTGCTCTTGACCTCGATCACGCCTGATGGAAAGCGATGGATAAGGTCTATGATGGAACGAGCGTTCCCAGAAGATGCCTGTTCACTCTTGCTTTAAAGGCAGAAAGAAAAGCTTTGAAGGGTAAATGTGAGAGAGAACACAGATGCCGGCAGAGAGATCCACGCTTTGGCTGTGGTACGCAGCAGTAAGTGTGGTTGTCCGGTGGTAAAAAGGCGATGGTGGGATCAGGTCGTGGAGCTCCTGCGCGCACTCTCCGAAGTACATTCTGTAGAAGACTGACAGGCAAGCAACATTCCGCCGATGAGGTAGGCTGTGAAGCGTAGCTACTAACGTCTCGTCACCTATAAGCCCTTCACCTCTGCGTTCCACTGAGTCAAGTGCAGCAAGCAATGGTGTCAATCCCTAACATCAGGTGAAATGATAGCTCACTTCAAATTTACTTCACCTAATTTTTCACGGTGAGTTTTATTACAGAATAGATCGGCTGGTCCTTGTCTTGGATTACCTCGTGGTCTAGTGGTCGCAAGCGCTACTGCTGAGCAAGAGATCCTGGGTTCGATTCCCAGGTTGGGCAAAATGTTATTCAGTTTTTTAATCTGAAATTTGTCAGTAGCAACCCGAAGTCTGGATTTATGCCCTGGGGCTTGCCCCCTATTACTTGGGACTTAAACATAACTGGCGAAATGTGGATGTACTATTAGGTACATCTCTGCCTCACCCTTCGGCAATTACAGGCGTGATGTTATGTTATGTTACTGCAGCGATTTTGCAATTGATTTACAACGCACTGCTCAGCGCCGGGAGTTGAAAATCCAACAGTGTGTTTTTTTGACGCGCAGGGATGCGCTCTGTTGGATTCTCAATGTTTGGCTCAACACCAAAAGTTTAAAATACAGTGCGCGACAAAATCCCGTCGCGATATTTTTTAAGTCCGTGCGAACGTAGGCCTAAGGCATGATTCCGATCTCGGCAGCACGCAGGAGTGCTGCCGCGGCAGCGTGGTCGCAGCACTACTGGTCCCCATACATTCTCTATAGGTTTAAATGAGATTACATTCCGAGCACGGCAGCAATGCTGCGCGACATTGCTGCGTCACATTGCTGCTGTGCTCGGAATGTAATCTCATATAAGCTTATAGAGATTGTATGGGGACCAGAGTGCTGCGACAGCACTGTTGCGGCAGCACTGCTGCTTGTTGCCGAGTTCGGAATCAAAATGTACTAAAATCAACAATGATTTATTAGTAAATTCAATTATCATTGAGTAATAAACAGTTTATGACAAAGCAAAACAACGCCGATGATAAGAAGGCAGTAATTAAAACGTAGGGTAAGGTTGCGATTATTGGACCACTTAACTTTGAGCGGTTATAGCACCTGAAGTATGACATTTAAGGGAATAGTGATTATTAAATTTTATAGGTCTTATACATCTGTCCTCGTAGGTGTGTTTTCGGATTTTTTGTTTGAAGCATAAAGGAACAAAACAGAAAAAACTGATTTTGTGATGGTTCCCTTATTTGGACCTTAGTCTCTTTGATTGGACCTCCTAGTTGCTATGATTGGACTTAGGATATTTTTTCTGTTGGTCCATTCAAGGTGCCCAAGGAAATTGAAATAAAATAAAATGTAATACAAAATTAAACACAGTCTTTAATATTAATAAGAATCACGAAGAATCACAACGTCTTAATTTATCGTTGAAATGCAACATTTTAAAAATCTTAACTAAGGAATTGGCTATTATAGTTTTTAGCTTTAAAATTTTTGTCATTCAATCTTCGTTTTAATGTCGCTTTTGGTACACCATATATTCTGCTTGCTTCGTTTAATCCGACCTCTTTTTTACTCATACTTCCTTCATTCCAGTTATTATAAAAATAAAAAATATATATTAATCTTATGTACCATTTGGTTGGTAAATTTGCTGAATAAATAGAATGAATGTTAGGCTACTAGAAATAATCATATTGAAAAACTGAATAAATCTGTACTTACACGGTAAAGTATGTCGCGAAAATTTTATATAGGAAGCTCTTAAAACACACCGACGTGCATTCTTCCCGAAGGAAGCTCACGGCGACACTGGCGGTTGAGGGGGTGGGTGCGGGGTCGAATACGCAGCGTTTCGTCATAACGGACAATTATTATTACAATTCGTTTCCGAGAAATCAAAGCGGTCCAATCAAGGCGCTGGTCCAATGGTCGCAACCTTACCCTAAATTATAAGCTTTATAGCTGGCGCTACAGTCAATAAACACAAAAAAATACTTTCCACGTTGATGATACAGGTAGTATACAGTCGCAAGCGCCACAGCTTATAAATACATGGGGTTCTGGGCCCGATCACCAGTGGGATAATCACGTTACACACAAAGACGCGCGCGCAAAGTTGCGTGCATTTTGATAGTTCAACAATATTCATTGCATTGTTGGCGTTGTTAAGCAGACGAATTTTTCAAACATATGCAGCAATGGATTAGCAATAACCTTCAAAATTATTCATCACGTCTGCAGAGTTTCCCTAACTAATTTAATTTGACCCTGTATACAATATGAATTTAAACATACTGTTATGAAAGCAGTGTAGGGACAATAAATATCTCAAATAGTTACCCTAGATACATTATCAGTGAGTTAATAACAGAGTGTAACAAGTTGTTATCAATCATATAATCGATCAACGACTGTGCCAGCCTCCAGCTAATGGTTATAATCAATTTGGTTATCTCTGTGTGATATCTTAGCGCCTGTCTTTACCTGATAGTTGGCGCTGAGGTCGCGAACTTTTGTAACAAATAGATATGGCCAGCTTATGATATTACAGGAAAAAAAAACAGGTCGCGAACTGTAACCATGAATTCAGCAAATGATTCTGGACCCCCAGAATTGATTTGATTATTTTTTTTTAATTTTCTTTAAGTTTATCTTGAATACGATCTAGATTAACTGAAACTAATCGAACTCCCTTTGATTTTGCTGAAGGTGAAAGTGAATTAGTTTCTGGATCATTATGCTAAATTCATGGTTACAGTTTGAAAGAAAGAAAAAAGAAGTATTTATTGTGACTCACAGGTCGATGTCAAACTAAACTAGATAAACAAAATAAAAAACAAAATTGCGGCCAGATTTTTTTTCGTGTATATTTAAAAGGACATAGATAGGTTGGGATATCCAATATTCGATGTTCAAAAATGGCAAAAGGTCACACTAATAAATGACACATAGATGTAGTACGGCATGTTGAAATAATCGGGAGCGAAAAGAAACAAGACGAAGAAAACTAGGCTTATTAGCCATGTTTTGACGTGCCACTTGCGGAGTGTGTATAATTTATCTGTTCTGTGGTATAACCTATCTACCGCTTTTTACTTATCTTAATATCACTGTGGCCTGTGGAATTGTTTACCTAGAAAACTTTAATTAAGTAGGTACTTGATATAACCACTCAACTGCTCTTAACGCCCAAATGCCGAAAATCGACACGGAAGGAACATGGCCGACTGTCCCAGTGCCAGAAATCGTAATATACCACGCGGGCCCAGTGTGGGTTGGTAGATGTCACATGTCTTCGAAATTTTGGCTCTAGGACATGCTGATTTCCTTACGATGTTTTCCTTCATTGCTTTGAGAGCATGGTGATAAAATCGCAGTTAGCTTTTACAGTTTTATTCCTGTGTAGTTACTTTATATTTGCCTTGTGCAAGAGGCTGGAAACAATCGGTTTAAAAAATTTAGTCAAACAATAACAGGGTATCGAATCTCGGCTAAAACCAATCGCCCAATGGCTATAGGACTCAAGAGAAAGGGAACTACAAGCCATGGCATGCCCAAAAGCAATTAGTTACTGGTTTCTGCATTGACTATGACAAGTGACAATCTAATTAAAAGTAGATTGGAACAATTTGATTTCAAATATTCATATAGGTAATTTACAAGTGTCTGTTGTGACATGCCATAACATGTAATAATGACTACCGTCTCGTTAAGTCACAACTAATTGTCGTAAAGAAACATGGCGGTCATGTAGAACAGGGTTAGGCGCATACGCATACCTTCAGGACACAATGCTAAAATGTCGTTAAAATTCTATTACTGTTATTAATCAAGCCGTTTTTGTCGATCTCTTGCCAAATACTTTTGTAACTTCAACTTTTTTCGATTTAGTCTGATTGATACACACTGTTTAGAAAGTGATTGCAATTTTCTTGTTATGAAACAAAGTTCACCGCTCGCCCCCTATTAGATCAGACTTAAAGAATGCTTGCAAAATTTACGTGAACTTTTTAATTACACCCCCTTTGCGGAACACAGGCGTGATCTGTGGGGCAATTCTCGTAATTTTAAGAACGTTCACAGTCTGATCTCACAATCTGTCAAAAAATGCTTAAAATTTCCCTACATTTTGACAAGTTTTTGACATTTGTTTGTCGCTGAGATGAGACTGCGACTAGATTTTGAACGTTATAAATTACGAGAATTGGCCTTCTGGTTTTCTCTGTTCAGTTCCGGCCTACGCTTAGGTTAGAAGTCATCAAAGATTTTTTTATGTCGATCGAAGTATCAAAGCTCGCATAGCTTTAAACCGCCCAATCAACAATGTGCTTAACCTCATCTGCAGATACCAACAAGGTACTGTAAGAGCTAGGTCACCGAGACATGGTCCGAGGCTCGGCTAAACAAGGCATTACAAAAATGCCTTCGCTCTGATTCTTCGGAAAAATCCCAGTGCTTTCTATTATAAAGGTAGAAAAATCCTGTGTTTTTTTCATCAAATATAGCAGTACAGTATTTTATTAGTTAACACAGTAACAGCAGATTATTTTCGCGGGGTCAGAGGGTCAACCAAACAATTGTTAAACTGAACGAAGTTAAAGTTAATAAGATGCAGTGTTCTCCTGAACAAGAACTAAGTTTCCCGTTAGGCATTTTTTTCGTACATCAATTTTCTCTCTCATCGTTTAGGCATACCTATTTACTCTTGTAATCAGAATATGGTAAAGCTACTGCGTGGCAGAAGAATTAACGGGAATCAAAACTACACTATCACACACATTCATAATATTAGACATCATCTTCTTCGTTCTTAAGTATTAGACAGTCGTTATTTTATATGACTGTGAAAAATCTTTCATACCAGTTTAAATGAATACTTTAAATTAAACCTACACCGGATTCTCTCCATCCGGAGCGTAATTATTTCAACTGTCTGTATGTGTGAATTGAATGATGTATGGATGTTGGGCGGTTACCTTGAAGCCATTTATTACCAGCCAGATTGGTTTTGACAAATGAATATCGATTTATTTTTACGAAGTGCAAGATTGATTGAATGGTGTAATAACAACTTCGTTTTGTGAGTTTGATTGAATTCTACCGGTGTAAAATTTTTTTTTTGCACTAAGTATATCTTTCTTTGGGAGGGTTCGACAATGTTAGGTATCAGTTAGTACTGTGACAAGACCAGCCGAACGCTACCCGGATGCTCTCAGGATGAATTTATCCAATGAAACTGAACGCAGTTATATGGTCTAAGCGATCAGCACATCAAGGGTTGTCAGCATCAATCTTCCCCGAAAATGATCACACCGACATCTCTTGAACGTGGTCCAGATGTGATGATCGCTTTCAGTTTCATTGGTGAAATTCGCCCTCAAAAGTAGATCAAATTATCACAAGAACTCTACTCGCTTGCGGAGGGGTTCCTTCGATTAATTTAGGATATAGATATCAGGGGATCGAGGAGGTGGGGGTGAAGGGGGTCTCAGAGGATCAGACCGGAATAAATTGACTCCTGTCTGTGTTCTATACTGGTCCTACTTCGCTTTGGAAACGTGCCAAACCTATGTATAATGGAGTACCTGTATTTAATAGGATAAAGTGAAGGACGAGATTAAAGTCATTTACCGAGACAAAATACAAATTATCATTTACTATTTCACAATACAGACCTATAATCGCCATTGGAAATGCAACCGTCAGACGGTAAATACTTCAAATGCCACTCCGACACTATTGATTAGGACTTATCATTATTTATCTGTCTCACTGCTCAGCGGTGCGAAAAATGTCTAAGCTGCAGATTAGTCTCAGATTACGATTGTTTACTGAGATTGTAGGTAAATTGGAGGCAGTTCTAAAACTGCTTTGTGTATGATCAAGTTTATTAGGAAAAGTCGAGGTTAAGGTAAAATGAAATAGCAGTAGAGCTTGTCTGTAAAGAGATATTGATAGAAATGTAAAATCTCCGAGTTTCCTATAAAATATGGGTTACAGTTTTTCCATTTATAAGTATTTCTCTTTCATACTTCTGTGTGTCGCTTATTTTTTACCGGCAATCTTTAAAGAAGCATCCATGTATTTAGTCGCGATCTCTCGTCAGCGTTTCGACAGGCTACTCCATACTCTTGCCAGAGTTTTGTACTTCGACGAATATTTCCACCCAGATGCCTCAGACACGCACAGTATTCTGGAAGTATTTTTAAAGTTTTAGCCTGGAAGACTTCTTTCATAGGCCTCTCCTTGTCTGTATCAGTCTCCACGCTGCCAGTCTCATCCGCCGCCCATCTCGCAGCGAGACGACTGACATTCCTAATTCCAGTCCTTGAAAGCCACTTTGTAACAGACTGACATAAATTGAGATACTAATTTAGACTGAAATCTAGTTTACTCTACTCAAAATAAACAATACTTATAGATAAAATATAACCTTTATCATCGCAATAAAAACCAGAGCAATCTAATCAAATCAACATTAAAATCATTACATATACATAATAGATGTTTGAAATTATCAAGTCGGCGACTATTAACGAAGGAATAAAATCTCCTTTCGATTAGTACCTACTCAGGTACTTGTAGCTACCGCATAATAGTGCAATATCATAATTTAAACTTTTAAGAGTCTCATTAATACCGATTTGGCCGCAGGCGCACAATTAAACTTGATCTAACATTCTAGTACTATCAATTAAGTAAGTACGGCAAATGTCGGCGTGTTTTTTATTTAAAAAATGCTGGAACCATATTTCTATCCGGAGAATTAAAATAGAACATCAGAAGAAGTTTTTGTTTGATAATAAAAAACAATAGAAATGGCTTGCTAGTGTTTTTTTGATGCGCCTGAAAGGGTTAGAAGACTATAAACACCTCTTTGTCTTAGGAGTAACAGACAGTCCGCTGTGCAGAGCCTGCATGGGGGACGACGAGACAGCGGCACACGTGCTTCTAAACTGCCCGGTGGTCGCCACGTACAGGGCAAAGTACTTCGGTAACCCAGGTACCCTACGTGAGACGGTCAGTAACATCAAGGCGTTGCTGGCCTTCCTTGTGGAGCTGGGGTGGATCGAATAATCGAAATTCCCACCCGCACGCAAAATACGCGCATTGACGTGGAGTTGCGGACAACAGCCCGTATTACCTATTACCTATTACCTAAGGGTTAGAAGATCTGCCTGAAAGGCTTCTATTTGTGACATATGAAATAAAAAATAAAACTTATACTAATAGTGCATTGCGTTATATTTATTTTAGTTAGTAATTATATTTAAAACTGATAAACAAAGATAGTTTTGGCAATAATTTAGTTTTGGGAATAATTTTCGCTAATTGCTCCTCAATTAAAACTGACCTCGAGATTGGTATCTGTTGTGGACAAAATGTTTCAACAACTAATTAATGCATGTGTACTAACAAGTGTAGATTTACTTGATAAGGGTAACATGTGTTATCAGTGTAGTACAGTGAGAACGAAAAATATAACAGCTGGTCAATTCTGTAAAAATCTCACCGAAAATTTAGGGGAAGTGGGCTTAGAGGAAAAGATTCTATTCCAAACTAGTCCTAGAACCAAAAATTCGAAGACATGTGACATCTACCAACTCGCACTAGGCCCACGTGGTAGATTACGGCCCGCTCTCTCTCTTACAGAGAGGAGGCCTGTGTCCACGCAGTGGGAACGTTATAGGCTGACTAGCAGCGCCCCGCGGTTTCACCCGCATAAGTTTCGATCCCGTGGGAACATCTAGATAAAAACTATCCTATGTCCTTTCCCGGGACTCAAACTATATCTATACCAAATTGTATCTAAATCGGTTCAGCGATTTAAGCGTAAAGAGGTAACAAACAGACAGACACACAGACACACTTTCATAAATGGCTTAGTACGGATAATGTTATGCATGCAATGATGAGCTGTCATTCCACCTGGTGCTAGGGGATTGACACTATTGACTTTATTTTACAAGAAAATTCCAAAAGTGCAATAATGCTCATTTGATCGTATAAAAAACCATAAATATAGATATTTATATTAGTTAGTTTTTTGTTATTAATTATAATTAAACTACTTTGAATAAAAGAGCCATTTTCAATAGGGTATCTTCTATGAGAGAAACGAATCTATTAAAAAAAATATCGAGTCAATTGATTTTTTTTTTCGCAAGCCTTTTTCAGGTTTCACACTTGAGCGACGAATTTTTTTTTTGAATTTTTTTGATGTTTTTTCGTTTCAACTGCATTAAATCAATTTTTGAAAAGTACATAATTAATCTCCATTAAATTATCTATACTCATCATCTGCCTAGCCTTTTCCCAACTATGTTGGGGTCGGCTTCCAGTCTAACCGGATGCAGCTGCATACCAGTATTTTACATGGAGTGACTGCCTATCTGACCTCCACAACCCAGTTACTGGATAATACGATACCCCTTGATAAGTCTGGTTGTCGGTCTTTCTGGCTTCTGACGACCCGTAACGACTGTCGATCCATGAATGACAGCTGGGACCAACGGCTTAACGTGCTTTCCGAGTCACAGAAATTATCTATTCTATAGTATATAAATTAAGTAGGTTCTGTGTACACACGGCTACACATCAAGCTACACATTTCCAGTTTTCGCTGACCTCGCATTGTATAGGTTTTTCGTACAATCGGAAGCCAGCTTATACTGGTTATGTATAGCTTGATGTGTAGCCGTGTGTACTAGCAGGAGTTTAACAATAGAAACAGTTGCAGAAAGGAGGCAAAACTATTTTTTCGATCGTATACACTAAAGCTTCGCATTATGAGTCGTGCAATAAGTCATTGTCTCTTTTCCTCTTTTGGATAAATGATCAAACTGTGCCGGTGTCCATTACTTCCAACAGTGATCTATGTAGCTGGAGGGCGCCCCACACTACGCTACCGGACTCACCGACATAGCTTGCAAAGTAAGCAAGCTGAAGTGGCAATGGACTGGCCAGTGGCCATGTTTGTTTCGACAAACACGGTCACCGGGTATCGGTCCTTCCGGACCGATGATGATGGAGCAGACGATTCCTAGAGTAAACTGCAAGCTATGTCGGTATTGATAATCTGACTGACCTTCAATTAAATACAGATAATTTCAATATCAATAATCTTACTGACCTACTTTAATATTAAAAATACCTTGAATGGTAATTAGAACATTATTCTACGTCTGCAAAAAGATTAACACGTCCATCTCAACATACCTGAGCTCAGTAGCGCATGAAACAAACTCGTCATGACCGTCGAGGTCACCGGATCGATTCCCGGATGCGTGTAACACAAGTGTGCGAATATTGAACCGCTCGTTTGTAGGGCTGGCACCTTTGAACTTGATATAAAACTGCAATTAAAAAAAGAGGTAATTGTTAATACCATAAAATATTAAGGCTACGTTTTTCAACAACAACATTCGAACATATAAAGTGGGACTAATACAGGTAAATGAAATAAATATGTACACACGGCTACACATCAAGCTATACATTTCCAGTTTTGGCTGACCTCGAATCGTATAGGTTTTTCGTACAATCAGAAGTCAGCCTATACTGGTTATGTATAGCTTGATGTGTAGCCGTGTGTACAAATACAAGTAATGAAATTGAAGTATCTGTTTATAAAGAAAAAAAAATGTAATCATATTTATCGTATTCGGGATTCTCCGGGACGGGGGGTACTCAGGGAATAATAAAAAAACAGCTTCTCACTAAATTCATATAACGAAGAACAAAGATTAAACGGCACTTACAACAAAAAAACAATTTTTAATTTTTCCAGCTAATTTTAAATTAGCCCAAAACTTCGCCAGTTCGACGGCGTTTTCGGTGGCAGCGTAGAGGTCACTTTGGCAGCATTTTTTGTGGCACAAAGGGTTTAGGAGATGGGTCATAAAAGTCACTAAAAGAATAACCGTGGAGTTTATTGCCGGCTCTTCTCCATTGGAAACAACCAATTGGAACCGTGCACCTAGCTTCTGACGTTTCATTCGAGTAGGTAAGTGCCCATGTAGGTTTACGTGAAATAAAATATTTTGATTTTGATAGTTTGAGCCACAGTTCCACATCCACATTCTGCTGCCATACCGTTAAAGTATCTCCACTATGCGAGGTTGTAGATGCATATTTCTAAAAAAATTAACCTACAGAAAAAAAAAAGACGTACTTATTAAAGCTTATAAAATCGTTAGTGACAGCCCTGTATAAAGGTATGTACGTACAATACAAACATTACGATTGTTATTTTATCAGAGTAACGCGGAACACTCGTTAATAGCTGAACCCTGGTCATAATACCACATATTTATACACCCTTAGTAGATTATAGCCCATATTTATATACCTTGAAAAGCCCATTCAGAAGTATCGTTAATACTGTCATTGTTTCACACTTTATATTCTGAGATACGACTGAAATAATTGTAACTAATATCTAATATTTTATATAATATTCGTATACTTACAGTAGCGTAGCATTTTTTTAAATATATACCTAAAACTTTTTACACCTGTCCTAATAAAAAGACAGGTTCTTTTTATTTTATATAAACAGTTTTTCTAAAGTCACGCTGGAGTAAGAATTTTCACATTCAAATACATAATTATTTTATCAACAAAAAACACAAATAAAAAGCAAACAGGCAAAAAGCACGCAGATTACCTATGCAAAATTTGTCAGAAATCTGTAGAATCCAAAAAGATTTCATTACTATAAAAAAAAAATATAAGCTAAATTGTACGAAAAAAAATAAACAAAATCCGTTTACTTACTTAAATGAAAAAAATAAAATAAAAAGAAAACATTAATGGCATCTTCTATTATTTTAACAGTAAGTGACCAGAGTAGATTTTTAAGAAAAGCAGGAACGACCTAAGGACAATTTTTTAGAAAACCAAAAAATCTGCACAACGCATTTTCGTAAAAATTATGAATATCGTTACATAAATCTATGAAACAAACATATTAGAAAGGAAAACGATAAATACATTTCAATTTTGAATATAATTTTACCGAATAGCTATTAAATTAAATTTTAATTAAATGATCTACATAGTTATTCATTTATGATTTATTACCTATCATAAAAACTGCATTGATTATTATTTATAACTACCATTACCACGTAATGAAGGAACCGCATAGAATCTGGGTGCAGCAAATACGTAACAAACTAACAATTATCAAGTTCAATAACTAACTACATATAATTCGAATCACTCTTGACTCTTAATGACTGTAAAACGTATAATTTTTCACACTTTTAATAATAGGTACATAGTTATTTTTACGTCTTGCGAGGTTGATACTGGCAATTATTGTTACTAATGGTGGTAAGGCGTGGTCGACACTAAATCCAAGGTGATGGACAACTTGTCCACATGTCGTAAATCATACAATATTAGATATTTCAAGACCGGTTTACACTGTAATTTGTGAACATTGTAAAACCGAATTTATTTTTAAAAGATTATCTACTGCAAGTTTCTTGCCGGTTCTACCCCATAGAAAAGGACCAATTGGACTTCTGAAGTTGCATAAGTTCCTCATATTTGTAAGTTTACGAGAAAATAAATTATTTTGAATTTGAAGTTTTTTTTTTGTAAATGCTATCAGGCTGTTGAATCTACGAGGTTATCGTCAGGTTGACCGGGCTATCCTGTGGATAGTTTATAAATTAAGGCCTTTAGCCAGGGCAAAAAACTTATAAACTAAGGGACCTAGGTTTAAACTATAAAGATATAGGTAACCGTAATATTGAGTATGTACCTACTTATACTTTTTTAATATTTATAACCATCTAAATTGCAATGCCTTAACAGGCACCTAAGTTCTAAGCACCTACCTATTGTTAACATCTTCAAAATTCTGTACACTTAGTGCGCAATAAAGAATTTGAATTTGAATTTAGAGCTTCGCTGGGGGAAACGAATCAAGGGACAGGCTGAATTTGATCAAGTTTAGCTTCATAGAGTTTAATAGTCTGAGCTTGGATCGGTCGTTCTAGAAAAGTTAAACCATTTACGGGCACTTTTGCATTGTCAAAGAGTCGGTCTGTTAGTTAGAAAACTAAAGCTTTGTTTCTAGTTGCCCATTCCAAAACGTAGATATCTATGGAGAAGAACGGGCAAGAAACTCCAAGGACACTCTTTTAAATCAAGATATTAAATAATTAAGAAACAATTCAAAATATAAGATTAAGCCCTGGTTGGTCTCAATAGGCATCAACCGACGGCGCCCATTCACGAACATGATGCGTGGATTGGCGCCATCCAGCTCAACCATTTTGTAGGGCACCGAATGATCCAACACACACGCCACCATCATGCACAGTGTAAGCAAGACATACTCTCAACTGCCATACATCAAAATAACATAACAAACAGATCCATAGTAGGTACTCACGTTTACAAAAATGAAGAGATCCACCGATCAGGATATGTTTTGTAATGCATACTTTTTATGAATTTCTAATTTCACTGGCTATTTGCTGTCAAAATAAGCGAGGATTCGTAGCGACGATGCCTTTAAATGTTGTAATTTTTTTTATTATTTTCGTAAACGGCTTTTCAAAAAAGTGTTTTATGAAAATCAGCTAGTAGTTTTAATTTTTGAGTGTAACCTTTTTATTTAAACTTAGGGCTGATTTTTCCAACGCCAAATAGTTTTATCCGGGGAATAATTTGTAATTTTTTTTAATTATCTGTCGATTGAAAAATTGGCCCATTTGAAATAAAATTGACGTCTGACAGTTTTTGTATGGAAGAACTGTCATAAATTCAAAATTATTCCTCGGATCAAATTATTTATTTATCTAAATATACCTTATTGTACACCAGAAAATACATAACAAAAAATACGATTATTAATACAAAACATACAATGGGCGGCCTTAATTATCTGGCGTTGGAAATTTCAGCCCAAGTAAAGACTTATTTTATTTCCTAAAGGGAAGTTAGTCTCCCTTCGCGGTCTCCCCTATCTTCTAGTAAATAAAATGTTTCTTCATTCTACCAAACAGGATTCACATTATGCTCGTCCGAGCTCAGATATATTTGTAAAATATAAAACCAGCTTGTTGAACCATTTGGTTTTGCTCTCGTTACCGTATGACACGTATTATGTGCTCTATACACGCATCTCTAACTGCAATAAAAGTAAAAGTAATTATCAAATGGTGTGCAAGAAACACTCGAGAGTTTCCTCCCAAACAGACCGAAATCTTGTTATGTACCTAGGTCATACATTTTTACAATGTATGTTTTAGTCTCAAGTTAATGAACCTGAGCAGTGGTGGCCAAGTCTTAGGTACGTAATGGCCGCTACTTTCGAGTTGTAGGTTCGAACCCAGACAGGCGCTTTACTTTGTGTAGATTATTTCATCGCTACTACTCGCACGTGTATTCCCGTTCGTCTCACCGACTTCGTCCTCGTCGTGGGACGAACGGGAATACACGTACTCGCAAACCGGTGAAGGAAAACATCGTGTGGAAACAGGCATGTCCTAGAACCACAACTTCGAATTTATGTGACATGCACCAACCCGCACTGGGCCCGCGTATTGCATTATAGCTCGCTCTCTCACACTGACAGGCGGGTTGGTAAAATCAGTGGTAAAATCTATTTTTTTCATTGCTTTTTTGATCACGCCTGATGGAAAGCGATGGATGAGGTATATGATGGAACGAGCGTGCCCAAAAGATGCCTGTTCACTCTTGTTTTGAAGGCAGACGGGTTAACGGTTATTTTGACTTGTATCAAGGGTGATTTGAAAGGCAAAGCTTTCAAATCACCCTTGACACAAACCACACAAATAGATTAGGTACCATCGCGGTCTTTTCCGCCTGATCACTCAAAAAAATTTTCGCCCAAATCCTGCGGCGGCGCCAAGCCACGCCCTCTAAAATTTTTCGCATATTAGGAAAGATTAGGAAAGCGATAACGCAATTAGTTGCAACGTGCACCACAGAGTAAGTACATTGAGCCTGCACTGCGCAGCTTAGTGACGCATCACGTGTACTCCTTTTGTGAATTTTACGGACGAACTATTTGACCTTGGCGCGCTTACTAGAAGTAGAGACCGCTTCTATTTTTTGAGTGCAAGAAAAAATTAACGTATTGGTGGTCAGGCGGGAGTGTCCGCAATAGTACGTCTGTATAAAAGACACATTAAAAAGATATATTAACGTGACATGTATCACAATCATAACTCATTTAGTTACATAATCCTTGAACTAACTGCTTCCGCATACTTCACTCAAATTCCACTGGCCGCCTCCGTTAAACCACCAGTAAAGGTTAATCTGGATAGAAATGTTTGTAGAACTGTGACAAAATAATGCTAACCCGATTAGTCAATAACCAACTGTTGAATATTCAAAAGCTGTCTCAAACTGAAAGATTGCTTTATAGATAGAGGTGTGATATGAGAATTAAAGCCAGTGTTATTCGGTTCTACTGACACCCATTGTTGGTTATATTAACTATTCGCGAAGTGGAAGCTGTAGTTAACTCTTTATAGCGTAGCAATCACCGTTGATAAGTAAGTAGGTACTTTCTCTTGTTTATGGTTTCAAAGAAAGAATGAACCATCTATTTATCACCAACATTTTTGAATAACAATTATTTATTTGTAGAAAATATAGGTGTTGCCAGTTGTAAAAGTTGGTAGTTGTACAGTCCATATTTTGGCTGTTTATTGCATGCAAATTAATTTTAAATGAATACCTAATAATCTTATGTTATCAGGGATGCGGACGAATTTTTTGATGTCCTATGATTCTTTTTTCATACAATTAATTGTACATATTATTATTTTTAATGTTAGCTTTTATTATGTAAATAAACAATAATAAGATAATCTTATGTTAGCACAATAAATATGCAAATACCTATAGTATTATATTAGAAATTTTAATTTAAATAAATATACACACCTATAATGAAGTCATCCTAACCACAGAACAGATTTATCTGTTCTGTGATCCTAACGTCCTACTACTAAAAGTATGATCCTCTATTGATGAACGTTAATAGCAATGATTAGGCCCCGACTAAATAATCCCGATTTCTGTGGTTTGATGCGGACAGCACAACTTAGGAGATTTCCTGCCTTGTTTTTAACAGTGCGAGGGTGAGGGTTGTCACCGGTGAGACGGACTGATCAAATTAAACCCGCGGTTGAAGGCCCCGTTAATGAATGCGCCAGACTGTCATCTAACAGAACCAGATGGAGCGAGATCGCGAGGCGAGCTACGACTACTCCTGCCGGTCGATTCTATAAACATCTCACCGTTAAAACTTAGGTGAAGTGAGCTGTCATTCCACCTGATGCTAGGAATTGACACTATTGACAGCTCACTTCACCAATGTTTTTACTAGCTGTTGTCCGTGACTTCGTCTGCAATCCAGGATGAAAAGAAACCTATGTCCTTCTACGGGTCATGGTCTACCCATGTGCCAAATTTCATCCAAATCCGTTCAGCCGTTTTAGCGTGAAAGCGTAATCAACAAACAATCAAACATACTTTAACATTTAAAATATTAATTAGGAAGTTAAGATTCCACCTGCGATTGTACACAATCCATCGTGACCACGAGCTCTGTCAAGAGCTAAGCGAAGAAGTTGTTTTTTGGGATGGATGCAAAGAAGCCAGTTTGTTCCGCCAATTACTCTGAACCGAGCGCTCGGCGCATCCTGGACAGTCACACCCAACACCTTTTTTGACTGGTCAATCCTTCCCTTACTAGGGCTAACGCCCGCCTGGTTTGCGACCACCCTGCCACCGGAGTCCGGCGTCAAGCAGCCTGCTTTGTTTCGTCGATGCGTGGGAGTTCCTGTGCCTTAGGCATCTTCTGGGCACGCTGGTTCCATCATAGACCTCATCCATAGCTTTCCATCATGCGTGATCGAGGTCAAGAGCGGGCACATTCAGCAATAAAAAAAATGGTTTTAACACTGGATGAACTGCGATGGGCTCAAACTCAAATATTTTGATGATTGTTTAACTATTTTCTTTTATTATCTCATGATTATGTTAATGTTTGTATTTCCGTTGAGCAGCCCAAATTAGAGAAAGTTACTGCGTGCTGCATCACGCGATCGACCACGAAAATGTTCGAACGTCAGGGAAAGCCTCTAATTGAAGATAGGTGTAACTTCACGCCTGCCTTGAAGTAACATTTCAAACGTGTGCCCATTGGTTCCATTTCTCACTTATCTATATAGATAAGTGCTATTTTATTGATAATATTCTAAAGCATTCACATGTGGCGGAAATTAGTCTAAAGTAACCACTCGCTACTGTAAAATTTAGGCATCCACCGCTCGTCAGCACTTCATAAGTCTACGTCGTCAGTTCGACACATGTACGAATACAAAAGAAAATTGCACATACGAGGATGCACCGAGAAATAATTTCTAGAAACGATACAGCTTGTATTATCTAAAACATTGTAACTCAGAACATGCTGTGGGCATGCAGTTAGTAGCCCTGTGGGTAATAAATTATGGTGTAACTGATTTGAAGGCTTCAATTTTGGTTCAACTTTTTCTTGTCCTGCATAACGACAAATGCTCAAGCAATAATAATCCTATAATCCTATAATTTTTGCACCATTCTTGGCTTCTCCTATGCGACCACATCAAATCCGGTACGCCCCGCGTCTTCCGATATTTAGATAGTGAACAAGTTGTTAAGTTGGCATGCGTCGCGTGCGCCGCGCTCCACTGCGCATGCTCGGAATTGCTTCAATTGGATTAAATCATTAAAATAATTTGAAATTAATCAGTAGGTTCCTCTTCAATATTGCCTTACGGAGTTCCGATTACGATAGCCACCTTCTCTCGTATCGCACTAATTGCATCTGATCTTTATTTATTGCACACATGCAAAGGCACTGAGTTATATGCTTTCATCGTATGATTGCCTTTTGCAACAGCTAGTGTAATTATTAACGCTTAAAAATTGAAACGTAAAAAAAAAAAAATTGTAGCGTAGTAGTAGCTCCAAACAGCGTAGAAATTTTAAGACGGTAATCAAAAAATAACCACCTACCTACGCGGTCAAAATATAAGGAACAGCATTTTTTTATAACCGACGAAACATTTCAATTCAGAATAATGTACTGAATTCATGGTAACAAATTGCCAGTCGATGTCCCTTGCTAGTTTGGTGTTTTATCTGAACACCGATAGTGCTGATCTTTTTGTACTGGGGCTAACTTTTTGATCATCACAACCCACTTTTAATTGAAAGTACTTATTAGTCCATCCATCCATCTCAGACATCGATCTACATGGTCTTCATATAACCTGACCAAGATTATGATGTCTGGACTTTAAAAGAGACTGTGACCTCTGAGTTTGTTTCGGCCTTTCTTCTCAGAGTAGTCAGATAGGAAACGCCGACCTCATCTAGTTTTATAAAAAATATGATTGACGTGTAAAAGTGTTTGTACAAACCTACTTACAAAATAAAATCATTTATCATTTATCATTAGTTTATAGCAACCTAATGCCGACCCAACACGCCTAATCAATTAGTCAACAATTAATATAATTAAAAATAGCTAATGAATTAGAATGCACCAGCTTGCTGTAACGTTGCCACATAGTAAACGGACATTAGTATAAATAAGTTTAAATGTTCAATTCTTCGATCCGAGCCGCGCCCACCGCTCGCTGCGTGAGTAGGTACTCTCGTGGGCGAAAGTACTCCACAATGCACAAATATTCCGCGAGACTGAATTGACAGCTTTTGAATTATGTTGTTGTCTGAATTTGCACCCGGCGGCGGTAGCTTAATTGACAGGCTAAATATTAAATATGTACATATTCACACCACCAAATAATAAAAGCCGCAAGGGTCGATTGAAGGACAAGCTACGTACGTAAGCAAGCTTGTTGCGATCGGTTCCTGGATGGGTAACCATTACATATCGAGATCCCCCCATGCCTCGGTGAGCAGCAGGCTAAGTAGCAGCGACTGTGATTCGTAGATTTTTGACAGTCGTTACGGGTTGTCAAAAGCCCAAAAGTCTAATAGTCTTACCAAGGGATATCGTGTTATCCAGTAACTGGGTTGTGGAGGTCAGATAGAAAGTCGCTTCATGTAAAATACTGGTATTCAGCTGCATCCGGTTAGACTGGAAGCCGACCCCAATATAGTTGGGAAAAGGCTAGGTAGATTATGAATGCCTAAGGCATAAGTCCGCCTTTGTACCTTTTTGTGCGAAAAGTTTAAATAAATAAATCATTTTATTCACACTTCGTTAGAGTATTAACTAAACAATTTACTCAAGAACCAGGCTGCAATCTCCTTAATTAAAATTACGTATTCTTCGTTAATTAAGCAGAAACGTTCATTACAATTTATAGTGATTTATCGACTGTTAAACACTTACATGACGAAGAAAAATTGATCGTGGGTTACTTTTCCTATTTCTAGACATCACAGTCATCACATCAGGCACAGCTCGTAATTGGCTACAGTTGCAGTAGGAACAGTCCTCGATAAAATGATTTCTTCTATCTAGGCATATTTATCAATATCGCGGATGAGGAAGTTTCTTACTTACAAAGCTTAACCGTCCAGAATATACCTATAAGCATCGTTAATGCAATTACGCGATAAAATGAGGAAGTGGAACAAAAGAATGGTAACCAAGAGACGGCAAAAAAAGACGAAAAAGTCAACACACAAGGTGGGAAGATGAAATAAAATTGACAGCAGGACCAAATTGGACAAGGGTTGTTCCACTGTTGCTTGTCTCGCAAGCAACAGTGGAAATCTTTGAAGGACGATTGCCAACAGGCACGCCGAATTAAGAGAAATTTTATAGTCTTTTATTTGCATAGTTTTTTTTTATAATTTAAGTTAAAGTGAAAGTGTTAGTATTTCGGAAAAAAGGGAAATGTGTAATGCTGAAAGGTCGCTAAAATTTAATTAGGTACCTACAAAAAATCAGGAAGCTTGAATCGGTAGGAAGGCATATTGGATAGTTGCAGTTGCCCGCGATGACGTCTGCGTGCATTATGTATTTTATCATTTTTAATACAATTGTCCATCATGAAAAGTATCACATGTGCCATGCTACCAGGGTGTCAAGTTTCGTAACAGTGGTTCAATGGTTACGGTGTGTAAGGTAGCAGACAGACAGACAGCAGTATGAATTCAAAAGTTTGGAAGTCTTGAAGCAATCTATTCTACTAATTTCCACTTTCATCTAGTATAATCAACCTATAATGTTCCCAATGCTGGGACACAGGCCTCCTCTCGCTGAGAGGGAGTAGGCTGTAATCTACCACGCGGGCCCAGTGCGGGATGGTAGATGTGTCCACAAGTCTTCGAATTTTTGGTTCTAGGACATACCGGTTTCCTCACGATGTTTTCCTCCATCGTTTCATCTACCGAAATTTATAATGAAACAATATTATTAATACATAATAATATGTACTTATATGTAACAGAAGAAAGCCAATTTCTAAAGCCCAAAAACATTTTCGTGGTCGTTGTACAGCGGGTCGCTATCAAACACAAAGCATTGCTGTAAGTCGGCTGGTGGCCGCTGCGAGATAAGGGTTACGTAACGCACGCAAGGTAGCTCCACTTTCATTCTCGGCCGATACAATTTCACTACTATATACAAATAAATATTTATATATAACGGTCTATTCATAGTAAATGAATATTGTAAATATATGGTCTTAGAAAGGTAGACATTTTCTTTTAGATCTTTGAGGAAAGGTTTCATTTTAATTTGTTCTACTAAATTGTGAGTTTCTTGTCCGTTCTTCCCCATAGGAACCTACTACGCTTTGGAATGAACAACTAGCTTCATCTTTCTGAATGACCCCTTGACGATTCAAAAGTGTCGGTAATTGGTTTCAATGAAATGACTTTTATGGGAATTTAGAAGATATTTTGCATTATTTGGCTGAAATCATGACTTTCAAGAGTAAGGGGTGCTAAAGACTTCGACACTTGTTCAAGTCGCCTTGATTCGGTACAGCCGGGCAGAAAAATCTAATATGTATTTTGCCGCACGACTGTGCTGAATCGTGCCGAGTCATCACCCGCACAAGACTACCACGCCAATCATTCTATATAATATGACACTAATATTATAAAGGCGAAAGTTTGTGAGTGTGTTTGTTACTCCTTCACGCACAAACGCCTGGACCAATTTTAATAAAAAAAATTATAGAGGTAGGTAGCTGACACCCTGGATTAACACATAAGTTACTTTTTATCCTGATATTCCCACGAGATCGAAAAGGCATGCATGTACCAAACTTGTTATAAGATCCATTATTACATACATGCATACGTAAAGTCGCGCCTTCTTCCCATAGGGGTAGGCAGAAACTACGGAACTTCACATGTATCTGACCTTTCTGACATTATTATTATTCTAATAGCCCTCCACTGTGTGTGTAAGCAGCATTAGAATCAACGCCTAGTCCATCCATTGAACAAAGGATAGTTAGGCGCCATTTCCACAGACGAAAGAATTTTTTCCGCGTTAATATCACCGCGATGATGCATCTTTATCTTTTCTTTATTTTCTTTCTTTGTTTTCTTTATGATTGCGTTTTTGTAATTTCCAACGTGACGATATAATCATAGACGTCCACGACATCACGATAACACAAGGAAGCAAAATATATATTAGAAATATATTAAGATATATGCTTCTTTTGCGTCCACGATAACGTTACTTATAACGTGCACGTATTGCCATACTTTTTATAGGCGTGGACATGGACGTGGACATAGACATCCATGATAATAATCATATCATCACGTTATAATTTATAAAGGGACACAATTTCTCGTCCAGTGTATCAATTAATTCAGTATCGACGGTGTAACTTAAAAAAAGTTTTCCAGACCGTATTCCGGCTATTTCCGCATGGCGACCAATCTCACGGAGACAGACCAGCCTTTGGCGCAAGACAAGTGCGTGCGCAGACACAGGTGCACTCTCTCATCCCTCACTTTCATAGTCCGATGGGACGGCAATCCGACACGACCGAAGACAGATCAGGTGCAGGACCAATTGGCTTAATGTGCTTTCCGAGGCACGGGGTATCACACCGCCAACTTCCAAACTCCGGGCTGTTACTAAGAAATTCCCAATGGAAAAAAACCCAAAAAACTTTCCCCGACCCGAGAATCGGACTAGTTAATTGTAACCATTCTTTAACAACCGTAATTATAATTCATAAATATCATTAGTAAAACTACAATCCTACACGTTACATGCAAATAAACGGTGATAAAATAACCTTCAATTCACAAAATATCCTAAATTCCGACAGATCGAGATATAAACACACTTGTCAGTGCGTGTTACCCTACGATAAATTAGCAAATAGCCCCCGTGCTGGCAACCCAGCCGGTGAAGAATGCCCGTTAGATACTGGGCCAAACATGCGGTGTTGGGCGTGGGGCCTCCTACTGCGATCCGTTCTGACGGTACCTTGGTGTAATGGCTGTACATTGCATAGTTAGGAATGGGCAATGTAGCTAACTGGAGGTATGTACAAAAACTTCCTAGCCTTTTTTAGGTACCTTCCATACTAATCCATAGATACTAATATTACAGATTAGATTACATACACTTACTACTACAGGAAGGCTTATACCTTCCGAAATAAATTCTCTAAGTGATGGTAAACACCGCATATAAATCCGTTGCGTAGATTAAAAGAACAACGTGGTCACACAGACACGAAAAGTGACTTTTGTAGGGACGAGTATATATAGCTTATTTAATTAGATTATTATGTATTATAAATTGTAAATATTCGAATATACTTGTACCTCATACCTTGTTCCATATCCTACGAATCTTTGTCTTTGAACATTTTTAAACAATCATTTTATTTATTTAAGCATTTATGTATACACATTTAAAGGTGATGCTTATTTCTGAAGAAATCTCTTCCAGTATATCTACGTATTTCGAACGTTCAAGCAGCAATGTATGACAACGCTGTTATTAACTCCCACAATCTCCTTTGAGAGTTAAATGTTGAAGCAATTTGTCCCAATATATTATTACCGGCGGCAGCTGTAAGAGCCTCGTATCATAACACAACCTCCTTGGCTTTTTAGCTCATTTCTGTGATGGAATACAGACGATCTATATTGAAAAAATCTCACCGTGAAAACTTGGGTGAAGTGAGCTAATCTTATAGTGGTCGCAAGCGCTGAGCAAGAAGTTCTGGGTTCCATTCCCAAGTCGGGCAAAGTGTTATTGTTATTTTCTATCAGGAATTTCTCAGTAGCAGTTCGAAGCCTGGTTGTGTCCGGTTAAATCTGCTCAACCTCTATAACTTGGGACTTAAACATAACTTGAAATATGGGCCACGTTCGTACTAAGGTATACCTCTGCCGAACCGTTAGAGGAATTATAGGCGTGATGTGCTATAACCTAAAGAACACTATAAATGTATTTGAATGGTATTCAAAACACTGATCGATATCCGTCTAACAGAAAGGCACTTTGTTACGAAGCCCAACAGGTATTCATCCAATAAGCTATATTATTCAGGGCATTCGGCCTTTAAATGTGATTGACCTACATTTTGACCTTTTACACCACACCCTGAACCATTACCAATTGGTGTGCAACCTATTTAGGTACTTATCTACCTAACACGACCACACAGTGTTTTCTAATAGTTAAACATGTCGCAATATTAGGTAGGTACGTGTAGCTATACGTATTATAAATGAAAGTCCTTCTGTGCCTTTTTTTAACCTTTTAACCGCTTACGTCAGATTAATCCGACAAATATTTTCGGGTCCATTCCGCCAGGGTCGTATATTTACGACAAAATACCACAGCTCGTTTAATCTGCTTTTTTATTTAGGTAATTACGCTGTATTCTATCAGGTATTTGTCTGATATGAAGTCGGGCGGTTAAAAGGTTATTGCTGAATACACCCGCTCTTGACCTCGACCACGCCTGATGGAAAGCGATGGATGAGGTCTATGATGGAACGAGCGTGCCCAGAAGATGCCTAAGGCACTGGAATTCCTACGCATCAACGAAAAAGCAGGCTGCTTGACGCCGGACTCCAGTGGGAGGGTGGTCGCAAGGGAAGAATTTACCAGTCAAATAAGGTGTTGGGTCCATCTATCATTTCTTTTTTCTTCCTCTAACAATTATAATGTTTTAATGATACCGTAGATATCTATTATTATATACCTACGTTTTACGTAAATTGGCTCAGATGCCAGAATATTTTACCCATATTTATAACACATTAATTCTGCGACAAATGTCTCTGACACTATGCTAATTTATAATTTGTGGTAAAATATTGATTTCTATGTAATTTTCAATTAAACTTTAAATAAGAAATATATCAATCTGGTCTATTGTAGGTAATTGGTTGTTTTAAATTATTTGATATTATGAATTGGAACTTGGAACAGTGAATTATTTCATACTAGTCACCCGCCCCAGCGCAGCGGGGAAATTGCATAGCACACTAATAGTAGCAATAGCTTTTATGACAGCTCAACAACATTCATTGCGTTAATTATGTTGTTGAGCAGCCAAGTTTTTCGAACATATGAATCAATTGATTAGCAATATCCTTCAAAATCATTCAGATTGTGATTGACGCAATATTAGGGTGCTGCTTCGCACGGTTTTTACGCACGCAAACCTTCCAGAATAATTCTCTAAATGACCGTCAAAACCTTATCAAAATATTACGATGCTAGTTTAGAAGAAAAGCGTTTTTTATTTATATGTATACTAGCGAACCGTTACAAACGGGACGGTTAACAAACTAGATAAATAGCTACGAAATGACTATAACATACAAGATTAAATACTAATACATATATAGATACATACATACCTACATATAAACAAAATTAACTCTCTTTTCTCATCATAATATAATACTAATGAGATCACGACTGTGTACCTACTTTATTTAAATACCTACCTTAGGTATAATAAGTTAATTATTTTAAACTTTGCTTATATTCTAAGAACTCACTTTAGAGTACAAAACACATTTTTAATTCATTTTTACATTTACGTATTTTTTTTTAGACATCTAATCAAACAAGTTGTAAACTGGCTGGACAAGCGCCTATTAAAGCTAAGAAAGCGCCTGGTAGAACTAAGAACGCTCCTTTTTATTATGTACCTCTGATAAGTCGTAGCTACTTGTCGCGTTTGGCGCACACATTGCTATAGTTACGCTTAAAGTGAGAAATTTACATTTTTACGATTAAAAGTTGATTTTAATTTTCAATTACAAGAACCCGAAACATTAGTTAAAATTAAAAATGTTAACTAATGTTTCGGGTTCTACTAGTAATTTCAAAAATTTTGGAAGAATCTTAGTAATTCAAAAATAAAATCAACTTTTAATCGTAAGAATATAAATTTCTCACTTTCGATAATAAAAAATTGTATCTTGCACTAATGTTATGAAGATACTTTTTTATACATGAAAGGGTATAATATGATAGTCTCATCGCATAAAAATTAATAAAAAAAAAGCTTGTCGAAAAAAGTTATACATTTTTAAAGATGTCCCCGAAGAATTTCCCCAAAAATATTCATATCTCAACTATTAAAAAACGCGGAACATACATGGGGTATTTTCGGATACCCCTAACCCCTAAGTATGAGAAATCAAAATATTTTTATGACGTCACTATTTGGACCACCCTGTATAACCGAAAGTGTTCCTAAAAATAACGGTCCTGAGTGTAGAATTGTAAGAGTTTCAAATATTCGTGATAAATGTTTTCATATGGCTAAACAGATTTTCTTAAATCATAGCTAAGAGCACTTTTTCAACAAAACAAAATAATCATAATCGGTTCAGCCGTTTAGGAGCTACGGTGTCGCAGACAGACTCAGAAACACAAAGACACGGTTACCCCGACGCGACGGAGACACGGAAACTGTTTCCGTCGGGGGTTAAAAAAAAGGGCCTACTGCAGCAATAATAATATACTCGTAATAATTAGTTTTGTTAAAATTAACTTTCTTGCATTTCAACAGCCAGTCAGTCAGTTATTATTTTCATTAAAAAACTACAACTTACGTAATAATTATAAACATTTTCATTTCAGTAGGTAATTTAAGTTAACCATGACTAAAAATAACTGATGAACCTAATGTGAGTAGCATACCTCTGCCTACACGCTCAGGGATGACAGGCTTGATGTTACACGTCATTTTTATTAGATTAAATCTCCTGGCTTAAATACGTTAAAATTAGTTTATTCTCGAAATAATACTCCTATTATGATTTCGTTGTCAAATAGGATTTGTCACCAAATAAATGAATTTACCGAATTTAAAATCCTTTTTGAGTTACTTATTTAAGGCCTACGTTGAATAGCGATAGGTATTACCGTTACAACGATATCACTGTGCTCATCATAATCAGCCTATAATGTTCCCACTGTTGAGACACAGGCTTCCACCCTGTGAGAGAGAGTGGGCCGTAATCCACCACGCGGGCCGGGCCCAGTGCGGGTTGGTAGATGTCACATGTCTTCGAATTTTTGGTTCTAGGACATGCCGGTTTCCTCACGATGTTTTCTTTCACCGTTTTGAGAGCAGTTGTGAAGAAATAATTTACTAAAAGTAAACCGCCTGTCTGGGTTCGAACCTAAGATCTACACCTCGTAAATCGCGGCCGTTACCACTGCTCTCGTATCGGTATCGTTATTTTTTATTATCTGTTGACCACGATGAAACATCATCTATAATTTTCACTAATCTGTGGGATAAAAGTGTAGCTGTCAAATAGATATAAGTGAAGGAATCTAGTTTACGAAAGAAACTTTATTTCAAGGGACACAAGCAATAAAATTGATTAGCAGTGAACTGCAAAGTATTTGGTAAACACCGGCTTCTGAGTCATGTACTGAATAGAGTATTACATTCTATTGCAGCATTTCATGTAATCTAAGTATTTATTTAGGGTAAACTTGCCTAATTCGTACTTACGCCTAATTCGTACACCACTTAAAACTCGGCTTCGGTAACAGCTTAGTGTCAAAAAACAGAAATAACATTCGGCCATTTTACCACCTGACAGATAATACCTGTGAAGCAGCTCTCGACAAAAATATTGAAAAAGTAAGTTTTTTTCAACTATTGCTGTAATATTTATACACATTTCGTAAGAGTTTTATTCAAATTAGGTCGTGTATAAACTATTTTAAGATTTGATACGTATTAATGTGTATCTTAGCAATTTCATCTGACATGTTAAGAGCTAGTTTCACCATACTCTGTTAGTTAATTTTAACGTCCCATTAAATAGATAACGGCCCGTTAAGCGTAGTGAGTGTTTCACCACGTACTAATGAACGGTTAATTCTCTTAACAAGACGTTAAACTTAATAACTGCTCCGAAGGTCCGTTAATGCTTTTAACGGCTGTCAATATTTTATTTAGTTGGTCAAATAAAATGGAAGCGGCGTATAATTTTATTTTTGAACATGAAAATGATGATATTTTAGAAAATTTGGAACTATTAGAAAATATTGTTCGACGTCCTAAAACATATAAAGATCGACGTAACTATTTTGAAGAATATGACGATGTAGATTTCTGGACAAGATTTCGTTTATCGAAAGAATCTTGTATGGATGTTTTGCAAATGATTGAAGATAAACTTATAAATATATGAAATTGATTGAAAATAAAATCAGTTTTTTTGTTTTCAATGATATGTTTATGTTTGGTAACGAGTCCTATTAAAATTTCTTTTTCACTTGCGCAGAAATTGGGTCCACGACTTTTTTTTGACATTTTAAAACAAAACAACTAAAAATTACAATACAATGTGTCGTTTTGCATCCTCGTCAAATTCAAGGAGGTAACTATGCTAATGATTCTCGATACGAATCAATAATAAAATAAGTAGGTAATTTTTTTATTGTTTTTCTAATTTTCGGAAATCGGCATGTGTGGGACACGCATGTTAAAACGCGACCCGTGTGATACCGCACTGCAATTGCTCTTTTACACACACTTAAAAACTCATGTGGTTTAAATACGATACAATAATTTTGCCTACCCCTGCGCGCGCGCTCCCTCACCGCCGCCAGCGCCCTACTATTATCCCTAAACCCACCCGGCCACGCCCACATTTCGACTAGTGTGATTGATGTCGCCGTCGTGAGCACGTCTTTCGCGATTTCCCGGCTCGCGGTCATTTAATTTCGTTTTAAATACGACACGATGACGGAAAACTACTCCAATGTTGAGTTAGTGGAGATGGTGCGTTTATATGCGATAAGTGGAGTGGCGTGGTAGTGGAGTGGAGTGTTCTGTGCAGATGTTCGCGGAAATGTTTCCCAATCGGCCACCACCGCGGCGTCGAGGAGATGCTCGATGACGTTCCCCTGGCAATCCATCGCAACTTGTTTTACCAGCAGGACGGTGCCCCTCCTCACTACGGTCGTCAAGTACGCGAGTAGGTACTTGACCGAAAGGTTCGGCAATCAGTGGATTGGCCGCGGTGGACCTGTGGCCTGGCCTCCGCATTCTCCGGACTTAACGCCCCTGCATTAAAAGACTAGTGTACACAGACGAAATAACTAGTGTTACAGAATTGAGGGAAAAAGTGTTTAGTGCTTTCGACACTGTAAAAACGAATGTGTTTGTGTTGCGAAAGCTAAAAGAAAACCAGCGACGCGACGTCGTGCTAGACTGTGTTTAGAACGTGAAGGTGGCCACTTCGAACAATACCTCCGGCTAGCGTAGGTTATTTATTTATTTGTACATACAATCATTTGTGAATACGTAGTTAGTTAAATCAATTGGTGTAAATAAATTGATTTAAAATTTTTAACTACGCCTAAAATACCGGTCTAGAATATCTGATAACCAGTGCTCCTAAACAAATGTATCACTTAAAAAGCTAGCTTTCCATTTTTATTACAAAGTAATAAACCATTTTAGATTTAGTACATTACATAGGTACACTAACTGAGGTATTTTTGACGGTCCTTTGCCCGTTAAATAGGAAGGAAAATTTGAAATCAACCAATTTCATACACAGATAATAATTAAACAATACATTGCAGAAAACAATGACTTTCAAATAAAAACAAAAAATAAACAAAGTCGTGTAATAAGTGCGCAGGCGACCCGCCCCGCGCCAACAAAATAATTCGCGGAATATTCGCGGACAAGCCTAACCGCTGCAGTTCTCGGGAAGCGGGACGGGTGAGTGGATACGATTTACAATTTCCCAATTTTATTATTTACTGACCATTTATCAAAAATAAAATAAATTGTATACGTAATGCAAAACTAACACTTTATTAATCAAAGCTGGTAACTACGTACCTAGTCTTACAGGTTTTTATTATTACCTACTTATCTAAACTACGCACGGCGCGTATTTCGTGCCTACACGTTTTTATAACTAAGATAAATTTACAATTTTAGGATTACTTACTGTCCGATTAGCAGGAATGAAATACATTTTATAAGCAAAACTAACATTTTATTAATCAGCTGATAGTTACGTCACAAATTATTTAAGTTGTAACAGATACCTCACTCCCTACAAAATCTCCTATACTTACCTATCGCGATAAAAGCATTTTTCATGTCGTCGGCGACCGCTACGTGCTAAACTGTGCCTAAGACGCTCGACCCTAGAGTTATTATCGTTTCGCTGCCACTTGGGCTTACAGACAGTTATCGCGCGCAAGTTCATGAAGTGATGTAGCCCTGGCTACGTTTTTTGCATTACCTACGTTGACTTTTGACCTTTCCTTGGCGCATAGTGAGTCATTTTTTACTAATTCTAATTAAGCTTAAAAATTATCTAAGTAATTATCCACAGTTTATGCCATGTAGGTGATTTTTGCTATTGCTAGCCGCACGCGCCGCTGTTACGTGGGCGGGGTCTGCCGGTCGTCGACACGCACGCACACAGCGTCATATTCGTGCGACACTGCCTACCGCATACGCTACGGGGCGATTCTGTTCTTTGCAAGTGGTGTATTCTGAAATACTGTCAAACTTAAATAACGAAAAAAACAAGTATGTATTTATTATTGAGCAGGTATCGTTATTGTATTTGATTATTTATGTCTTTCATAACAGCCTCCTGAAATTTGACGAGGATGCAAAACGACATATTGTATAAGGGTATGAGAGGATAAATAATTAAATAGTTGTACTTAAAACAATATCATCACAAAACTAAATCCGCGCGAAACCGAAAACATTTGACGTTCAATACGACTAATATAGAATTACACTGTCTAAAGAACGTTTTGCTTAGACGCCAAGACATTTTGATTTGGTTGCTTATACACGAGAATGAACGACAAGTCAGATCGGTCGTATTTTGTTCACTCGATCACAGATGTTATCTGCTAAATGTTTGATTTAGCAACGCCTTGTTTGGATCCCTCCATAGAACGTAAAACTTTTTGACGTCTACGTCAATTCTAACAGTTCATTTAATAATGGCTAATTAAGACCCGATTTCACCAAACTATTCTTAATTAGCCATTATTAAATGAACTGTTAGAATTGACGTAGACGTCAAAAAGTTTTACGTTCTATGGAGGGATCCAAACAAGGCGTTGCTAAATCAAACATTTAGCAGATAACATCTGTGATCGAGTGAACAAAATACGACCGATCTGACTTGTCGTTCATTCTCGTGTATAAGCAACCAAATCAAAATGTCTTGGCGTCTAAGCAAAACGTTCTTTAGACAGTGTAATTCTATATTAGTCGTATTGAACGTCAAATGTTTTCGGTTTCGCGCGGATTTAGTTTTGTGATGATATTGTTTTAAGTACAACTATTTAATTATTTATCCTCTCATACCCTTATATTGTAATTTTTAGTTGTTTTGTTTTAAAATGTCAAAAAAAAGTCGTGGACCCAATTTCTGCGCAAGTGAAAAAGAAATTTTAATAGGACTCGTTACCAAACATAAACATATCATTGAAAACAAAAAAACTGATTTTATTTTCAATCAATTTCATATATTTATAAGTTTATCTTCAATCATTTGCAAAACATCCATACAAGATTCTTTCGATAAACGAAATCTTGTCCAGAAATCTACATCGTCATATTCTTCAAAATAGTTACGTCGATCTTTATATGTTTTAGGACGTCGAACAATATTTTCTAATAGTTCCAAATTTTCTAAAATATCATCATTTTCATGTTCAAAAATAAAATTATACGCCGCTTCCATTTTATTTGACCAACTAAATAAAATATTGACAGCCGTTAAAAGCATTAACGGACCTTCGGAGCAGTTATTAAGTTTAACGTCTTGTTAAGAGAATTAACCGTTCATTAGTACGTGGTGAAACACTCACTACGCTTAACGGGCCGTTATCTATTTAATGGGACGTTAAAATTAACTAACAGAGTATGGTGAAACTAGCTCTAAGAATAGTTTGGTGAAATCGGGTCTAAGACGACCCACTGACCTAGTACTCGTAATTGTTGTCAATTTTTTTGGTGGTAAAGGATGTGTTTTTTTTTCGGCCAAACTTATACCGAGGTACAAATTACAAATGAAATTCCTTGCAATAAATTGTGATAGTAGCAGTATTTAAAATCCTCCAATATTCGATTGATTAAGAAATAAGAGAATGTAAAAAATCACTACCTCACATCGTAACTGCGTTCAACGAAACGTTCATAACAGCAGTGACAGCTGTCAAGTGTCAAACTATTCCAATTGTCAAAATAAATATTATGATTCCGGTTGTTTTAGACTACAATATTGAATATTGTATATTATAGATGCATTTTATATTAATTAGTCTGTGATCACATCAGTCCTCATTCCCCAGCGCATACATTTCATCATCGATAAAACGATGGAGCCATTAATATAAAAATGGAATGGAATTGTACCATATAGGAGGCATGGACCTCCTATCAGTGACGGTCATCGGTCTATAAAATGTTGTATGACAGTCCAAGGGACCTAAAATGTGTATTTGTTCGTTCTACATACCCATTCCATCTACTCTTTGATTCTACGATAAATACACGTTGAGTATCTGGTATTCAAGGGCTCTGCTCATCAACATTCAAACCGCCGTTTAGGTATTAAACAGTTGGTTTATAAATGTCAAACTCCTTAAGGAAAGAATAGCCAAATCAACAATTATGAAATCACACACGAAATAGCACTCCAAGAGATGGGAAACCAACGAACGAGCCGAGGAACCGAAACGAAACGGAATGATGATAAGATGTTATTTATTGGTAAACAAAACAACTAATTAGAAAAAATAGATAATTATCGGCCCTGGAGCACAGTCTTTTGGCCTTTCAGAAAGCTAACCAAACGCATACAATATCTGAATCAATTAATGTCTTTTTAATTCTTATTCGCTAAATGTTTCACAAAAATAATCTTTTATATAACCAAAAAAACTTTTTTTAATACAATAATAAGATAATATTCAATATACTTTTAGGATAATTTCTTTATGTTACTTTTATAACATGAAGTAACGAAACGCATCTTCGGAAAAATATAAAATGAGATTGCCAAATTAATTCATGGGTTGCAAGTTATTAATATCTTTGAACGACAATTTCATGTGGTACAAATGTATGAATAAATCCAATATATTTTTTTTTCAGAATCTGCAATTTTTTTCCTGTATTTCAGTACTTTTGTTCTTAAGGTACATTGTTTGGCCACAGTTGTATGAAAAAAGAAACACCTCCTTTAAAATTTGTTTGGCTCTTGCTCCTAATTCGTACTCTAGTTATGTTCTTAAAACGTACTTATAACGTGAGACGTGGGTACATGAACTTTGTGCAGGAACCAATAAAAAAACCAAAGATTATAACTGCGATGATTTCCGTCGAATTTGTTAAGAATTATTACTTGTTTTAATAACACATTGTTGATGCTGATTCTCAATACTGTAAACCAATGAAAAGATCTCAAAGTACGAATTAAGGATATAGCAGTACGATTTAGGATGAATGGTCTTAAATCGTACTTTTTTTGATTTTTTTAAATTGTTTATTTTTAGGGTTCCGTACCTCAAAAGGAAAAACGGAACCCTTATAGGATCACTCGTGTGTCTGTCTGTCCGTCTGTCACAGCCAATTTGCTCCGAATCTTATGGACCGATAAGTTGAAATTTGGTACACATATGAATCTGTGACCCAAACACAGACGTGTAACGTAAATAAATGAGTTTTGAAAATGGGAGTCATTTTTGAGGGGTAAATAGACAATTTAAAAAAAAAGTTTCGCAATCTGTACCGTGTGACATGTCAAATGAAAGGGCTTACCGTGAGGATCTCAAATATATTTTTTTCATAATTTTAAAGTAAATTGTATTAAAGTTATTTAAGACAATAGACGGAAATTTACCATTCCCCTCCCCATTATCTCCGAAACTACTGAGGCTAAAATTTTGAAAAAAATACAGAAAATAGTTCTATACCTATAGATTACAGGAAAATTAATAAGAAGTCTATGATCTTGAAACAACATGGTAAATCTCTCAATATTGTGCGTACAAACTTACATTTTCAGTTGGAATGTATGGGAGAACATGTTTTTCAACTACAATGTTAAGTTTGTTCTTGGGATAAATTCATTCCAACTACGGAACCCTTGATTGTGCGTGGTCCGACACGTACTTGGCCGGTTTTTTTAGAAATTTATAAGGTTTATGTTAAATTTGATTATAGACACAATAAAGCATTTAGCAAACAACAATTACTTTTAATTAAAGCTAATTTATCTTTCCTAATTTCTTAAATATGATGGTTTTCTCATCATCATATTTAAGAAGTATAAATTAGCTTTAATGAATTATGCAAGTTTACCCTACGCTTCACAAATAGTGCAAGGCATTTTCTGTCTGTCAACCAGCCATTATATCGTACTACATAGGTACGGCAGGTAGATACGCGCGGAGCTTACTGCAGACATAATCTAGGTCAGATAATGTGAGGACTACCTAGTCTAGTATAGATTAGTGTCAGAAATCGTATTTTGAGGAAAGAACCACACAGATTTGCATTTGTCAGTAGTAATTCTGTAACTCAACTCAGAACCACATAATGTACCTAAGTTCTGAGTTGACCTACACGATTACTGACAAATACCGTTATACTGAATATGTAACGATATGTAGGTACGTTACATATTATATATACGGTATTGTTTATATATTCAGTATTAGGTACGGTTTTATGCAACAACAATGTTTTTGTTAAATACCTACTGGCAGTCTTTATTGCCGACTCGATAATTTGTTTCGATAATCAATATCTGTAACAATCATTTGATATGATATCTACTACACAAGTAGAAAATGTCACGTTGATAGCAAGTAGAAACCTATTTATTTTATCAAGTAGGTCCAGATACTTGCAATTTCTATATCTAATCAAATGATACCTATACTTAATGTTTTCCTTATACAAGACATACTTAGTAAACAAAACCTGATACATAGGTTGTAAATAATACAAGCTATACTTGACCAGTAGGTAAATCTAGCAATGAAAAAATGAACTACAATATATTACTGACAGCAATGGCTTGGCAGGACTTCTTTTAACCAGCGCTTAATAATAATAGATAGTCGATAGTCGTGACAGCCAATGGGCTGATAGCCAAGAGCCTCGACCAATCGAGCCAACACCTGAAGAGGCTCTCGTTGGGCAGCTGGATTAAGGGCTTGCTTCAGAAAGCAGTACTTCTGGACACAGCCCGCATTGTTAGGAGGTTCCTCTCTCTGGAACCCTGACCACCGCAACTTGGACCCTGTTCCTGATACCGGTGGGTTACTATTTTTTATATTTTTAAATGTTTTTATATTCTAATATTTAAAAATATAATTTATATGTATATAATAATGAAATATAGGAAATAATAATAATAACGTTACTTGGACTCAATAAAATATAGTCTAATACAGTTAAGGTAACATTCATCCCTGACATTTATTTTCAAAATGTTCGTAGTCCTGAATTGTAAATTTTTAAGTTTTCGGGTTTTATTCACCAGATTCAGGTTTGATTAAGTATGACGTACTTATTCTAACCAAATGTTGGCTGAGTGTCTTGTGTATCTTATTATCCCACAATTAGTGGTTATTCTTCATTTTTGCCTACATCAAACCCTTTTCTAAAAATGATTGTTGTGTATCTACTTATGTTAAGGGAGAAGTAAGCTTTTTTGTTGAGGAACCTAATAATAGGTCCGGGAAAAAGCTTTTTCGTATTTTTTATGCACATTCAAGACATTTTTTTTTCCTAATTTATTTAAATTTGATTATAATATGTGCCATTTTGTTCGAAAACTTGTTGCCATTTTGAAGGTAATAACATAGGTAATAACAAGGTAATAACATAATCCTATTGCTATAGAAATTTTGGGACTTCTGATTAAAAAACTGCGGCAAGTAATTTTGTCAGTCCTCTCTTGATGTTAACCTAACAGTACCTAAATAATTCTGAAGAGACCGAAACAGGCAGAAATCTGAGGGTGCAAGGTCAGGACTATATGGTGGATGCATTAATACTTCCCAACCAAGCTCTCTCAATTTTTGCTGAATGACTAAAGATGTGTATGATCTGGTGTTATCATGATGAAAGACCACCTACACCTTTTCTGTTGATCAATTCCGGCTGTGTTTTCTCAATTTCTTGCTTGAGTCTCATCAGCTGTTGGCAGTAGAGATCCTAATCGATGGTTTTGCTCGGCGGTAAAAGCTCATAATGAACGATGCCCAAGACGATGTGCAATATGTATCGGTGACTGCACCGACACATCTTGGAGCGGTGTACCGAAAACTGCGATAAAGCAACTTGAGGTTTCACAAAGAACCATACGTACTGAATCCTTTCATCTTTCCTTTATTATACCGACATATTCATATTCATAATTACCGACCCGTAACCTTAATTCCGGTAATTTCAAAAATATACGAAAAAGCTATGTGTAATAGGTCTCTTTTATATATAAACATACTATAATAAGTCCGGAACAAAATGGTTTTCAAAGAGGGAAGTCAACTACACTAGCTTGCTATCAACTCATTAAATTAATTACCGAGAATATAGATAAGAAAATACCAGTAACTGCTATATTTTTTGACATGAGCAAAGCATTTGACTCTGTAAAACATGACATACTGTTATGAAAATGTGAGAGTTGCGGAATAAGAGGTAAAGCGTTAAATTGGCTTAAAGACTACCTAAGTAACAGACAACAACGTGTTGAAGTTTTAGGTATGAACAAAGAAAGAGAAGTGTTAAATTATAAATCTCAGTTTAGGACTAATACATATGGCGTGCCTCAAGGTAGCATTGTGGGGCCATTGCTCTTTCTTTTGTATGTTAACGATTTGCCAAAAGTAACACAGGGTAAATGCGTGTTATTTGCAGATGACATTTCATTAGTAATAAATAACGAAAATGAAAATGAACAGCATGAGGACAAAATAAATACTGCCGTAGAAAGCATACTAGACTGGTTCGAACAAAATAATTTATGTGTAAATATTTCCAAAACAAAATATATTAATTTCTGTAATTACAAGATGACAAATAAAACAATGAAAATTATTGGGCGTGATAATGACATTGAAGAAGTTAACGATACAAAATTTTTAGGCATAGTAATTGATAAGAATTGCAATTGGAAACAACATATAGATAACATATGCAACAGGCTAAACAGCTTTGCATTTGCACTAAGAAATTTAAGGAAAACTGTTGTAGTAAATGCCGCCCTACTGGCTTAACATGGTTACGTCTCATCTGTACTTAGATACGGCATAATAATATGGGGCAATTCTACGGACAGCGATAGGGCTTTTATTGTTCAAAAAAAGTGCTTACGAGCTGTGTTTGGTGCAGGTCCATTGGAATCATGCAGACCCATATTAAAAGAGTATAAATTATTATCACTGGCATGCTTATACATATTGGAAATGGGAGTGTTTGTAAAAAAACACCCTAACCTATTTAGTAAAGCCGATAGTGTAAACATATATAAAATAGGTAAACACTCAAGGGATCCAACCAGATTGGCTATGTCTAGGTGTAGAACAGCATTTTGCCATAAAAACGCCAGTCGAATGGCAATAAAGATATACTATAAGATACCTAAGATAATTAGAGAACTGCCAACGAATCTATTTCAAAAAAGACTCCGAACATGGCTCATTGAAAGCTGTTTCTATTATATTAATGAATTTATGAATTATAATACGAAGAGAAATTTATTGCAGACATGAATAATGCAATTAAATTAACTTTGACATTCCTGTATGCTTATTTTGAACATTGTAATATTTATAGTTCTAACATTAGTATTTTTAGAGATTGACATTTGTAATATTCATAGTTTGACATTTGTATTTTAATTTTTTGACATTTTCCTATCGTGACATAATTATTTCAATTATTACTTAACTCATTAAAATTATGGCAAAATCTAAATTTGCATGCTGAATTTAGTAGGCGGAATATGAAGTACTATGTATTGTATTATGAGATCTGTAAGCACCATATTTCATGCCAATAAACGATATTATTATTATTATTTAACCTTTCCTTTTTTTAAGCCTTTCTTAACCACCCTTCTTTATGAATACTGTGAGATGCCAACTGTACGCCAACTGTTTGTCTTAAGTATCGTTTCAAAACAGCATGCTATCTTGGAGTACCTACCTACAATCCAAACATGTTATTAAGGCGGAAAGGTTTACCTGTATGCAAGAAGTTATTCCACTCAAAAACAGCTTTTATTCGTAGATTTTACCCCTTTTTGGGTCCCTATATAGATGACAAAATTAATAAGATTCTTGAAATATGGTCTATGAAGAAATTAACAATGAAAAATTCGGTATCTCTGTGGCTTTGGAAATTAATACACAATCAAACTGAAAATATACTGACCATATTAAATTAGAGATACAACTGATTGTCGACTTTGTAAGCCTATTAGCTGAAAGAATTTAATTTTCTACACACCCTCTCACACTACACTCACCTTCTTCACCTTACACACCTAACCTTTCATTCTTTTAAAGTAATTAAGTTCATATTTAATTAAAACTGTTTCCTTAATTTCGTAAGTTCATACTTGCATCCCCAGTCCGAGAGCTTGATGCGTTACGTACACAGTAAACAGGCTGTAAACTTACATAGTTTGGCAGCAGATGCTAATAATTAGACACATAACTGTAACTGAAGCTTTAGCATGTTACATGTTTATTCTTTTTGGTCTAATAAATATTATATTATTTAACTTCCAGCTCATCACAATGCCGCCGGTGACGCTAGAGGGAGATACGCTCGGCAAAAAACGCCAACACTACAACAAACTTGTGGAAGATGCGATTGCTAATAAACATTATGAATTATGTAACATTAGTAGCGATGACAGCGACATAGACAACCTTCTGAAAATAGACATCGCCAGCAAAAACAAAAATGTAGACTATATCATCGAAGTAATGAAGTCTAACGACATGCTATATGCGGCGACAGCTATTAAAAAATCCACGTGGCTAATCACCGAGCAGCAGTACGCAAACATCATCAACCCAGAGTACCTACACACACAATTATTACCTAGCATGAACGCCAAAACGTTCAACAAACTCATGCTTCACATTAGACTCAATCTGAAAGACGAGAGTCGAGTCGAAGCCTTTTATGAATACCTTAAAGAAACGGACAGTGCTTACAAGTGGTTGCAAAACTGTTCCATTCCTTTCATAGAAAATGTTATAAAAAATGAACGCCCCATTCCACTTTCTCTTTTTAAACGTTTGTGCAGAAGATCTGCTCATTTTATTGCGTACTACACGCGGGTAGACACATGGAGCGTAAACGGCGTAAAAAAAGAATACTTATTTTTGTTGAAATCCCATTCTGCAGAGCTTTTGAAAGTACTGGAACATGATAATCATTATTGGTTTCCTAGATTGGATAAAAAGAAAACAGAGATCCTAATGAAAATCTGCCCTCAAAATGTTTTTGACAATTTTGAAGAATACTTTTACTGCCTTGACTTGTCCGTTGTGGCTAAATTTTTAAACAAGAAAGAAATAAAAGCTTTTCTTTATGAACAAGTGAAGAAAAGCATTAGACATAATTTATGTTATTTCGAAAATGTTAGCCCATTTCTTGAAAACATGCCAGAAGTAGAAAAGTTTGAATTTGTAAAAAAAACTTTTATCGACAAAACGGAACTGGCAGCATTCTATCCCAAATACGAAGAAGATATGGTCAACCAGCATATAAAATTTTACCAGTGGTATAAGTTTGCCCCATTTAATGTTGCATTGTCTGAATTAAAAAAGTTTCTACGTACAGAGAACTCGTCCTCTGAACGATGTGCTATGCTCTCAGTTTTGATAACTTGTGCAAGAAGAAACGCACAGCATATTAAAACGTTGCTTATGTTTGTCAAAGACAAACACATTAATGAACCAATTAAATTCAAGATTGAGTTCGTCAATAATTTGCTTTCACAAACATCTACTCACGAGTTTGACGTTGAAACTTGGAACGTTTTGAATCAGTTATTCCATAGTATGGAAGTGTACACCGAATCAGAAAACGACGTACAATTCTGTCTCCAATCTATAGTCATGTATAAAGTTTTGCATGATGAACCGGTACCGGAAATCGTAGAGCAAAATATAACATTTAATTATTATGAAAAAATCCAAAGGAAATTAAATCAAGAACAAAGAGACAAAATGTTTACTTATTTATTTAATTCCTTGTTAGCAAAGCTTGGTATTAAAAACATTGCAAATGAATCCGATTTCAGTGAGATTATAGTTAATTTAAAGAATGCTTTGACTTTCTTAAGAGATTGGAAAAAGGATATCAGTAAGTACCCATTCGTGCTTGAGAAAATCCAGGAACTGAATAAGATAAAACAAGAGAACATGTGGAAAACAGACATGTCCTGTTTGTATAACATAGAGAAATCGTGGCGGAAGCACATGTTTGAGCAGTCGCTGTCACTGTGTCTGAGTGAGGAAGCATGCCTGAACGCGCTAAAGCACAAGCCGCAGCTACTCACGCGCCACGACAAAGAAGTAGACAGATTGCGTACTAATGACACTGTTTCGCTGCGACGTCTGCTCACCAAGCTGCGCGTCTACTGGCCGCACTCACTCGCCCAGCACTGGACCGACGCCTACTTACTCAATCTAAACAAACCTACCGGCCAAAAAGCCGTAATTGAAGGACTCTTTAGGCTTCTTACCCAAAACCAAATAATAGACATGGCAAAGAAACATGCTCCCGATGATTTTAAGATAAATTGGTGCGAGACTGACCAGGCCAAAATTCGCATACGGAAAAATATTGCAAGAAATTTACATGTAGCCAGACCACTGATTCCTGTAGATACAGTCTTATTGTACGCCAATGGAGATTACTTACAACATGCAGTCCCTTCACTAAATGCAATTTTGTACAACATGAGTGAAGTCGACATTCGTGAACATTTGCCGAAATTGTTGGATGCTCCAGTCTCCTTACAAAAGTTCGGACTTCATCTTGTATATTTAAAACTTAAATCCGATGATCTCAAGTCAATATTTCTGAAAATTTGGAACACTTCTAAGAATCTTACAATCAAATCAGTACTTTTTAAACACACATACGCTACGATATGTAAAGTTAAAGATCCAAATATTGAAAAAGAACTCTGGGAAATATTAAGCATTTTTATTACTTCGGACCAAAGTGGCGATATTTATAAAATATTAAGTAACGTTCAAAATGTTCCTACCAGCATCCGAGCAGAATTTTATATGAAGAGTTATGAATTTTTATCCTCTCTGCCTGCTAGTGCTAATTATTGTGAAAAGTATTTGAAGTATCTAATTCAATATGCACCAAAAATTATGGAATCACTCAGTGAAGACTTCGTACTCAACAAAATGTTTTGTCCAACTAAATTTTGTTCGTGTGAAGCTTTAGAAGTATTTGCATGTTACGTATTGTGTGGTAAAAGTGAGGAAGATCAGCTTTTGAGATTCAGAATAGTATTAGAACCAGTGATGGAGAAAGCTTTTTATTTGTGGGGCTGTACACGTTCTGGCCGTTATTATTTTAGAGACAACTTTAACCATTTATTGAGCTCTTTGGCTTGGCATTTTAGAATTTATTTTCTTACTTTAAATGAAATAACTTTGCCTGTCAAACTATTTGAAAAAATTAAAACTAAAATGGAAAAATGGTGTAATTTGTCAGAAAGCTATGTTTTGTATACTAGTTGGAAAATTGTAACCGAATACATCAAAGCTATGGACGAACTCAGATCTACGTTCAGTGAATTTGACTCCAGCAGATTTTTAGAATCAGATACCATCAAAGCTGAACGATGGATGTCAAATGAAATGGATTCTGTTTGGATAGATATTCATAGTAAAATATCACCTTCATTGGGTCCAGTTATAGTGAAGTGTTTAAAAGAAGACACCGAGCAATATAATTTTTCAACAATTTATTGTCTGTTTGGCGAAGCATTCACGAAAATGTTTTATGAATTATTTACTTTCCGAGGTAGTGAATATTTACTAGAAACACTAAAACACATGCAAAGTGATTCTGATTTTGTTCCTAGTTACTTTCTAGTTTCGAAGATGACGCCCAAATATGGTGATTTTGGGAGTAAATGTAAAATACGTTCAGAAATACGTAAAAAACTAGAATCACATCCATCGAAAGCTGTGCGAATGCAATATTATAATGATTTTCGAGATTTTCCAGAAGACTATGAGATAATGACTGAATAGTTTTTTATTGTACTGTTTTTTTATCGGTTACCTGTGTTAAATATGCGTGTTGTGGTTCGTTGTCCATGTTTAAATGGTGTCTCACCCTCTTTATTTTCTTTTATACAATCCTAATCTCCTTCGTGGCGTGCATTCAAGAGAACATTTCCTGTCAACATAATCATGTAGTATTATACCAGTTGACTTTTTTTTTACCGTCTGGACAAAAACAGGGTATAAAAAGTGAACTTCATCTGCACACACACTATAAATATTACCGGCGGCGGCGCGGGCGCTCTGCGTCTAGTCTTATCCCCATAGGTTGAACTGCGAATTCCATTCCCAAAAATTGGAAAAAATTAAAACACGCTCTGCACCAGTAGATCGCAAAGAGAATGTAAACACTAGCGTTATTGTTATAGTAGACCGTGCACCATTGCGCGCGCACGTTGTATGTTATTCTCATGACTCCCATATGTGTAAAGTTACAGACGCCAGCACATCAACCTACCCGAAACTATCAAATTTTCCCAATCAACTTTGAACCTTATGCTTTAGCGATAAAGTTGAAAATCTATCAAATAAATTTGACAGATTGTAGTAGGTAGCTTGATGTGCTGGCGTCTGTGCCTACATAAATTGTAAAATATGCAAATAAAAAAGTTTCAAATTGCTTGTTTTTTTTTTTAGTTTCCTATATTTAAAAAATACCTATCTATGTAAACCGCAGTGCAATGTCTAAGTAAAACAAACTTATTTTCACTTAGGGTCAGTACACACCGCGACGCGACGCGGCGCGCAGTTTTCAAGATAGCAATACATTCTACTACACAAATGGGCACACAATTCAGTGGGGAGCCATACCTAACCTCGGGGTGCCCTTCGCTTCGCTCTTGCATCCTACGTCGCGGTCGGTCGATAGGCGACGTATGATGCAAGAGCGAGCGAAGGGCACCTCGAGGTTAGGTTTGGTTAGGTTACTATGTATAAACCTTCAGTAGGACCAACAGCAATAACATGCCCTCGTGGACCTACCGGTAGGACAAAATAGTAGGACGACTATTTTCAATACTCTACACATCCATCTCGACTCGACATTCTAATTTCCGTTCCATGTAATATTTTTTCATCTGTCTTCTTGACGGCCCAGCATTTTGATCCACACAGCACGACAGGCCATACCGTTTTAGATAATAAGAATAATAATTAATATTAAACTAGATAAAATAAAATGATGAAATTTGAAGTATAAAATAACAACTAAAACTAATAACTTAAAAAAAAAATTAACACCATAGCCAGCCTGAGCTCAAGCTGGCTGGACACATGTATCTCCGTTGCGTGATGATCTACGGCCTTCGAAATATGTTCAAATTTTTGTGACGGGGACGATAATGATTTACTGAATTTGTGACGGAGAAACTTTGAGTAGTTTCAAAGATATTGATCATTTAAGTTTTCCCATACAAACATCCATTAACATTACCATAATTTTTACATAAATAAAGGATTTTTTTTTAATCGACCAATTGGCCGGTAGCAGCCACGCCTGCTTTGTATTTGATTTTCATAGATGGCGCTGAGAAAACATCGTTCTTCAGAACAATGTTTCATCGATGTTACCAGTTTCAACATCGATGTTTATGAACGATACATCGATGCGACCATTTATTTAATTTCAACTACAGATAACTTATTAGAATCGTGGATTCTTATTGGTTTTTTGGCATAAAAATACCACAGCCAATTACTCTACTAAAGAAAATAGAATGACAGCGATACTCCCATAGACAAAATTACTAAAAATAAAATTGTGCGGACCGTACCGCGCTCGCTGTCACCGTTTATATATTTGACGACCACCGACTTCATTTGCGCTTCAAACACTTAGGGCGGCGGTAAAAACAACGTTGTGGTACAAGGCGGGGGTTACTGAAGCGCAAATGGAGTTGATTGTGGTCATTTTCGTCATTTAAAACGCTCAATAAAAAGTACAAATCAATAAATGTGATTTTATTTACAGCAAACATTATTTTTTCATTTAAATACCTTCGAGCATTAGTTATCCTGACACAATATCTACCTATGTACTTACCATGAAAAACACCAATACCTACCTACTAAAAAGAGTAGGTATCTGCACGTAAATAAGCAATAACATCAAAAACTTACCCCTCCCCCCTTTCTCACTTCTACACTTTTGTCTTCTATCGATTTAAGGAGGAAGCGCTAAAGTAGCCCGCGAAATTCAAATTTTCATACGTTTTTTGCAATTTGCTGGTCAGTATTAAGTTGTACGATGATTAAAATATGATTCGCGGCCGTAACAAAATGTATTTACAGAATTACTGTAGCGCTTCCTCCTTAAATACCTACAGTTGTTCGTATTTATATCACCAAAACACGGATTTTCATCCATTAAAGAAAACACCTTATAATATACTTAGTCCTACATAAAACCTACATTATTGGTAACCCTACTGCAGTATTTGTATGGGAAGATTTAAATAATCAATATCTTTGAAACTACTCAAAGTTTCTCCGTCACAAAATCATTATCGTCCCCGTCACAAAAATTTGAACATATTTCGAAGGCCGTAGATCATCACACAGCGGAGATACATGTGTCCAGCCAGCTTGAGCTCAGGCTGACTGTGCATTAAGTTTTTATTGATTTCTCGTAAACCCTTACATGTGACGCCATAAATCAAACGTTATTACTGTCACAAATAGCGTCACTAAATGTTAGTAGGTAAAGGAATTATATTCGAAAACGCTCCCGTTATTGAGATTCGGAAGTGCCAGCCAAAAGTTTTATACGTAAAATCAAGATGGCTGGACATAGATTTTTGCATTTTTCCACTAAACCGCTGTACGTATCACAAAACTTTTAGCTCGATGCCTGTCACAAATTTATGTGACGCCCGTTGATAAGCAAAATGTCGTCAAAATCACTTCCGTTACCGAGATTGAGAGACCAGCGAAAAGTGGTTTTTCAAGATGGCTGGACACGTTTTCGATCGATTTTCTAAGATTCCGCTGCGACACAAATTCTGATATATGACACTCCCTTCCGCTCCACCCAGAGCGGGAGGGGTCATTTATTTGATGATTTCCCATCCTAAAAAAAAAAAAAAAGGGTGTTTAGCCGTCACATAAAATGCTCTATTGACCTAGTTAAATGCGAGTTATTTTGAAGATTTGTCCAGCCAGCCTGAGTGACATGGATACAAAGGTCTAAAAAGTTAGCAGAGAACATTTTCGAAAAATTGTGCTACAGCCAAATTAGACCGATTTTAAAGTTTCCATAGAAACAGAGATTTCCAGTTATTTTTTTTGAAATAAGACATTTTGAAAATGTTCTCTGCTAACTTTTTTGACCTTTGTATCCTGCTTATGCTTATGAAGTTTCATTAAAATCGGTTCATTCATTTCGAAAAACAACCGCTTGAAAGTTTGTATGAAAAGCCGTACGGCGTAAACGCTCTTAAGCCTGCATAAGATTAAATTGTTGGCCAATTATCTGACTTGTGTGCTGCCTGGGAAGTATGTAAAACTATTTTTATACAAATAAATACATTCTGATTCTAATCACGGAGTTTTAAGATTTTCCTTTTTAACTTTAAAGGCATCCGCGGATCGCAAGTCGTTCCTGTGACCTGTCGCCATTTTACCCATCCCTAGTTGATTGTGTGTTAAGTCCATGGACTTATATGGTTAAGTCTTGGTGTACTTCGCCATCCGCTTAGACAAGCGACTCGATGGGAAACGGCCATCAAATTAGTATATGTACTAAATAAGAGGGAAACATGTAGGGCGGGCTGTGAGGAGGTTTAGTGATGGAGTAATCAAATAAAAAACCAATACGTTGAATTATGAAATTTCTCTTTTTACTATTAATGTTTTAATAGGTATCTACAAAGTTTGAACAAAAAAATTAACAGCCATCAAAATAAGAATTAGTTACAATCTATGCAATGTACAAATACGTCACTCATCAGCATCAGTTACTTCTGCAATTGTACGAAAATCATTAAAATAATGCACCTGCACTGCTTTCGATGGATGTGATTCCAGTATTTTACGTATTTCTAAACGCATAGTTCTACACCTACTCCAGAAATAACATTTGGCTGTCAAATTCGAAACAACAATATAACTTTGATCAAAATCATAATCATTGAGCATATGTCGTAGGATTTCAAGATCATCTAAGTCATCACCTTGAAATTTTAATAATTCATTCATTTTGACATAAGCTTCGGTAAACAGGCAATAAATAGTTGAAAAATTATGTTGCTCGGTGTCTTCTTTTAGACGCTTCACAAACATGGGACCTAATGTGGGTGATAGTTTAATTTTAATATCTGTCCAAGCGCAATCCATGTCATATGTCATATATCTTTGGGCAAAATTGATCAAATCAAATTTGTTTACAAACATAGATTTGTGTTCGTTGATTATCGTAATGTATTCTGTTACTAGCTTCCAACTAGTATACAAGACATAGTTTTTTAACAATGGTAACTCTTTTTCCATTTTAGTTTTTATCTCTAAAAACAGTTTCTCAGGCACAGCTTTTTCATTAAAACTAAGAAAATATATTCTAAAATTCCAAGCTAAAGAGTGTAAAAAATTTTTGAAGTTGTCTCTAACGTAATAATCGCCTGAACGCGTGGTGTCCCACAACTGGAAGGCCTTATCCATCGCTGGTTCTACTACTTTTCTGAATCTCAGAAGTTGATCTTCCTCACTTTTACCACACAATACGTAACACGCAAATACTTCTAAAACTTTGCTCGCATGCGAACAAAATTTAGTTTCTGCTGGAGAAAGCATTTTGTTAACTACGAAGTCATCGTCGAGTATTTCCATTATATTTGGTGCATACGCTATTAAGTCCTTCACGTAGTTTTCACAGTTAGCGCTAGCTGGCAGAGAGGTTAAAAATTCATAACTCTTCATGTAAAATTCTGCTCGGATACTGATAGGAACATTTTGAACGTAAACAATTTTTGTGTAAATTTCTTCACTCTCTCCTGCTGTTAGATTATCCATAAATGAACTTAATATTTCCCAAAGTTCTTTTTGAACAGTTGGATCATGAGCCTTACGTATCCGATCGTAAGTGTGTCTGAAAAGCACTGATCGTATTGTAAGATTCTGCGAAGTTTTCCAAAGTTTTGAAAATATTGCTTTGAGATCTTCAGACGTAAGTATGGATACTGCAAGATTAAGTCCGAATTTTCGCAAGGAGACTGGTGCATCCAATAATTTCGGTAAATATTTACGGCTTTCAGCTACACTCAAATTTGATAATAATGCATTAAGTGATGGCACTGTATGTTGTAAATAGTCTCCTCTAGCGTACCACAACACCGTATCTAAGGGAATCAGCGGTCTTGCGACGTGCAAATGTTTTGCAATATTTTTCTTTAAACTTATTTCGTTCTGGTCAGTATCGCCCCAATTTACCTTTATATCATCGGGAATATGTTGTTTCGCAATATCTATAATTTGATTTTGGGGTAGAAGTGAAAAAAGGCCTTTAATAACGGCTTTTTGTCCAGTAGGCTTGTTCAGATTTAGTAAGTAGGCGTCGGTCCAGTGCTGGGCGAGTGATTGCGGCCAATAGACACGCAGCTTGGCGAGCAGACGTCGCAACGAGATAGCGTCATTAGTACGCAACGTGTCTATTTCCTTGTCGTGGCGCGTCAGCAGCTGCGGCTTGTGCTTCAGGGCGTTCAGGCACGCTTCCTCGCTTAGACATAGTGACAACGACTCCTCAAACATGTACTTCCGCCACGATTTCTCCATGTTGTATAAACAGGACATGTCTGTTTTCCACATGTTCCCTTGTTTTATCTTATTTAGTTGCTGGATTTTCTCAAGTACCAATGGGTACTTGCTGATGTCCTTTTTCCAATCTTTAAGCAAAGTCAAGGTATTCCCTAATTGAAGTATAGTCTCACTGAAATCGGATTCATTTGCAATGTTTTTAATGTGAAGCTTTGTCAACACGGAATCAAATAAATAAGTAAACATTTTGCTTCTTTGTTCTTGATTTAGCTTACTTTGTACTTTTTCAAAAGAATTAAATGTCATCGTTTGTTCGAAGATTTCCGGCACAGGTTCATCGTGTAATACTTTATATAAGACTATAGATTCTACACACATTTTTACGTCGTTTTTTGATTTAGTGTACAATTCCATGCTGTGGAACAACTGATCCAAAACGTTCCAAGTTTCAACGTCTAACTCGTGAGTAGATATTTGTGAAAGCAGATTATTGACGAAATCAATCTTGAATTTAAATAGTTCATTAATGTGTTTGTCTTTGACAAACATAAGCAACGTTTTAATATGCTGTGGGTTTCTTCTTGCACAAGTTATCAAAACTGAGAGCATAGCACATCGTTCGGAGGACGAGTTCTCTTTACGTATAAGCTTTTTTAATTCGGGCCATGCAACATCAAATGGGGCATACTCATACCACTGGTACGTCTTTATGTGCGAGAGATTTGATTCAAAAGCTGGATAGAATTCTGCCAGTTCAGTTTTATTGATAAAAGTTTTTCTTACGAATTCAAACCCTTCATCTTCTGACATGTTCCTAATGAAATGGGCCAATGAATTATAATTAAATAAATAATACATAAATTCACTTTTATTTGTTACTTGCTTTTTAAGAAAAGTTGTTATTTCTTTCTTATTTAAACATTTTGCTGCCACGGACATGTCGAGTAAGTTCACGTACTTTACGAAATTGTCAAATACTCTTTGCGGATATGCTTTCATAAGGAACTCTGTTTTCTTTTTACCCAAATTAGGCCTGCAGTAAAACATAAGGTCGTCGTCTTCCAGCACTTCCAAAACTTGTTCAGTGTGGGACTTAATACAACGCAATATTTCCTGAATTGCGGTATTGCGTCTTCTTCTACCCACTATTACCCTTGTATAACATGCAATAAAATTGGGAGACCTTTTGCACAAACGTTTAAAAAGAGAAAGTGGAATGGGGCGTTCATTCTTTACAACATTTTCTACGAAAGGAATCGAACAGTTTTGCAACCACTTGTAAGCACTGTCCGTTTCTTTAAGGTATTCATAAAAGGCTTCGACTCGACTCTCGTCTTTCAGATTGAGTCTAATGTGAAGCATGAGTTTGTTAAATGTTTTGGTGTTCATGCTAGGTAATAGTTGTGTGTGTAGGTACTCTGGGTTGATAATGTTTGCGTACTGCTGCTCAGTGATTAGCCACGTGGATTTTTTAATAGCTGTCGCCGCATATAGCATGTCGTTAGATTTCATTACTTCGATGATATAGTCTACATTTCTGTTTTTGCTGGCAATGTCTATTTTCAGAAGGTTGTCTATGTCGCTGTCATCACCACTAATATTACATAATTCATAATGTTTATTAGCAATCGCATCTTCGACAAGCTTGTTGTAGTGTTGGCGCTTTTTGCCGAGCGTGTCTCCTTCTAGCGTCACCGGCGGCATTGTGATGATCTGGAAGTTAAACATGTATATTATTACCTACATTCGTTAAAAGTACATATCCTCGCAAAATGCCTGATTAGTGGAGAAGATAGTTATTCTGAATGTTTATCGCTGTTTATGGTTACTTATTGAGGGGATTGAAGATTTTTATATGGAGCCTGGCATACCTACCTACCCGTTTGCCTCTACTTACTACTCGACTTGCTTACATCTTCTTACATATGTTTGAAATAATCACTTGAATTTTTAAAATAATCAAACATAAGTAGAATCTATGCAACTAGACGTGCGCAAGTTCAAAAAAATATGGGGCAATATTTACGGGGTTTGGTCTTATTATGTTTGTCAGCTATCGATTTAACAGGGTGAAATTGAAAACATGCGACTAATCGAAATCGGAGATGAGTACAATCGCCCATTTCGATTTTTCGCATGTTTTAAATTTCAACCTGTATAGGAATCATGCGTGGCCGCCATTGTGAAAAAAAAAAACAAAATGGCGTACCTACAGGTAGGCTTCAAAGCCTTTTCTTAATTTCCCGGCTAGTTTATAGATTGATCGACTCGGGGCAGCTTACCACAAGTAAAAACAAATGAATGCTTAATGAAACTGAATGTCAAGGACACGTAAGATTTTCGATCGTCAAACAGGACTTTGACCGTTTACTAACGATCTTAGGGGCCGTCTCCACGAGCGAGAGAATCGCGGCGATATTATCGTCGTGCCTCGTATTTCTATACACTCTCTTAGAACGTGTCTCCACATGGCGAAATCATCGCGGCGAAAATTTGATGGCACGGCGATACAATAGCCGCGATTCTGTCGCTCGTGGAGACGGCCCCTTAGGGTGATACGAAGACGATGTTTGTAGTTAGGTATACGGCCGAACGACTCGCGTTTACAATCTATACGATGCTGTTTATAAGGATCAAAAAACTCTATCAGACGGACTAACTGAAGTTTGAGTAGTAGAGGTCATACAAACATAAAATGCAAAAACAAAATCCCATACAGGTCTAAACGTTCTAGTAGTATTCATTATGGGATCTAAGGGGATTTATAAAGCATTCGCGGGCGCAGGGCGCTATTTTAAATCCTGAACGCAACGAAGGATCCAAGCTCTGAGTGATGCTATTGTGCTACGGGGTGGGTCAGGTGCACAAGAAATTTCACGCGGACGAAGTCGCGGGCAGATGCTAGTTATTTTATAAACCTTTTCGATATGCATCGAGTGTTGATTAAATTACAATAGAGTCTGATATATGTAGATCCAAACTGTTGTTTTACTGAACTCATTTATTAAAAAATATTATTGACTACTTATACTATTGGCGGTAACGAAACCATAGCTTGCGTTTAAACAGGGCACCGCCATCTAGAGAGCTATGGTGTACTAAACAAAAAAAAACATTTTAGTGTACAATCTATTTTTGAGGTAGGTTACGATTAGACATCCCGCCCACCAAAGAACTTGTCCTTTTAATACTCTTTAAAAAAAAAGGAACTAAGTAATCAAAATGGAATTAAATCTGTACAGGAAGATATTTTTATCACCATCCAATTTTTTACAGGATGTTCTTACCCATGAATATGAACAACTTTCACTATGGGACCAACTCTGAAATCACAAAAAAATAATCTGCTGTTTCATACAAAAGTTCAATACCTACTTGACCAAAATGTATGAAACAGCAGATTTTTTTTTTCGTGATTTCAGAGTCGGTCCCATAGTGAAAGTTGTTCGTATTCATGGGTAGAACACCCTGTAAAAATTTGGATGGTGATGAAAAAATCTTCCTGTATAACAAAGTAGAACAAACAGCTCAAATGGACCGCCCACCGTTATGATGACCAGGCGTTAAGGGCCTATACTACCTCAAATTGCTTAGCATGATCCTCCGTTACGTCGAAAATACTGCAGCATTAATTTTGAAATAAATATATGGTAAAGTTGAGGATTAATGTAAGGTACTATGCTTGACGAAAACACGATTCCATAAAATTTTCTCGATAGAAAAAAAATCCAAAGTTACCTCGAAACTGAACAATAAACCGCTGGTATTAAAAAAATACTTCAAATTTGATCAGGAAACTTTGTATATTAACTAAACTAACTATAAAGCAGCGACTATGTTTTTTTTTTTAATTACAATTATTTTCGCCGTAAAAAGCAAAAGCCTAAACTAGTGGCGCTGCCTGCCGTCCAGTACCGCACTCTGTCTCGCTCACACTTAGTCCGCGAGCAGTATCGTGCGAGCGAGACAAAGAGTGAATTTTAGCTGAGGTAGTATGGGCTCTTAAGAATTAAACAATAAGAAAAAATTGACACTACCTAAGAGTTAACTGTCATGCGCAAAATAGATAATTTATTAGCGGTTGACACTACTCTATACAAGTTTGGACGTGATTCTAATGTATAACACTTTTTTCGTGTCTGAACAAATCATAAAACGTATCAGTGGGATCAGTTGCCCGATTCATAACATTCATTAGGTCAACTCATCCCGCGGGAAAAGTTCAAGCGGCCTCAGTTGATAAAGAGCCTTATAAACTTGCCTAGTAAAATTACGTCAATTTTCGTCAGGCGCTGTTTAATTTGTCAGGACTAAATTAAAATTCATGTTCTATCCTTTTCTTAATGAAATACAAAGAAAAAGATGCACTCAACTTAAATTTAATTTAGTTTGTGAACAACAGATTTATTTGATTACTAGCTTCTGCCCGCTACTTCGTCCGCGTGAAATTTCACCCTACCCCCATTCACCCTCTTAGGAGTGGAATTTCGAAAAACCTTTCTTAGTCGATACCTATATACACTTCAAAAAGAACACACTCTCCAAATTTTATGTCTCTATGACCAGCGGTTTAGGCTGTGCATTGATATAATCAGTCAGACAGAATCACAGGACTTTGAATGTTATATTAGATTATAAAAGTAAACCTAAGTACTTACCTAATAAAAAAAAACTCAATAACAGAAAATAAAATACCTAACTACCTAAATAAAAATATTTCTGACTAGCTTCTGCCCGCGACTTCGTCCGCGTGAAATTTCACCCTCTTAGGAGTGGAATTTCAAAAAACCCTTTCTTAGTGGATACCTATATACACTTCACAAAGAACACACTCAACTCCAAATTTTATGTCTCTATGACCAGCGGTTTAGGCTGTGCATTGATATAATCAGTCAGACAGGATCACAGGACTTTGAATTTTATATTAGATTATAAAAGTAAACCTAAGTACCTACCTAATAAAAAAAAAACTCAATAACAGAAAATAAAATACCTACCTACCTAAATAAACCTATTTCTGATGATACGTGGCTAAATAATAACAGCCGCACAGGTCGATCGATCAGGTTAAGCTACGCTTGCCGCGGTTGGTCTGTGGATGGGTGACCATCTTTACATATGGAGACCCCTTCGTGCCTCGGAAAGCACGTTAAGCCGTTGGTCCCGGCTGTCATTCGTGGATCTTTGACAGTCGTTACGGGTAGTCAGAAGCCCGAAAGTCTGACAACCAGTCTTACCAAGGGGTATCGTATTACCCAGTAACTGGGTTGTGGAGGTCAGATAGGCAGTCGCTCCATGTAAAATACTGGTATTCAGCTGCATCCGGTTAGACTGGAAGCCAACCCCAACATAGTTGGGAAAAGGCTAGGCAGATGAGGCAGATGATGAACTAATCTAAACTCAATAAATAAGCAAAATCCCTAAAAACTAATATCTATACGAATGACTAATCCTACCTAACAGTTTTATAAAATAACCTACGGTCACTACGTACACTATCAAATATACTACCCATACTTTAAAATTAAAATCTATACTTACTTATAAAAACGACTTATAAAAATAAACCTAAATAAGTCTACCTTAAACTGTACTTAGTAAAAACTAAAAGGAATAAAAAGGTCGCACTGAAAAGCACGTTTTGGAATTGCAAGTAGCAGTTAAAACATACAATTTATAGAATGCTAATATGAACGAACGCTCGCCTATTATTATTATCTTCGTCGTGTACTACGACAAACTTATTATTTGCGGTTGGTACAGTAATCGGGTCTAGGGATCGAACCGCAAAATTAAGTTTGTTTTTTATTGTATATTTTTTCCGGGATAAAAAGTACCCAGTGTGGTGCCCAGGATATTAAAGAATAATTATACCAAGTGTCATCGTAATCGAACCGGTAGTTTTTGCGTGATGCCTGAACAAACAGACAGACAGAATTTTTTTTTAATCACATTTTTGGGTTCTGTGTCGGTCTAATAACACAACAACTAATACCTATTTTATAAAAAACAACAAAATAAATTCAAATAAACTATTTAAAGACTAAAAGTCGCGCTGAAAAGCACGGTTTGTTAATATCAATTATCGTCTGTCAATAAGGTCGAACGCTCTGAACGCATCAACAGCCAAATTATACCAAGTGTCATCGTAATCGCGGTGGTAGTTTTTGCGTGATGCCTGAACAAACAGACAGACAGAATTTTTTTTTAATCACATTTTTGGGTTCTGTGTCGGTCTAATAACACAACAACTAATACCTATTTTATAAAAAACAACAAAATAAATTCAAATAAACTATTTAAAGACTAAAAGTCGCGCTGATAAGCACGGTTTGTTAATATCAATTATCGTCTGTCAATAAGGTCGAACGCTCTGAACGCATCAACAGCCAAATATTGAATGAAGCTCGCGCTCGGACCTCCCTTACCCTACCGCCGCGATCCGCGTCGAGCGCGGCAACCGTTACACAAAAATAATCCTTATGGCATGATTCAGTATTCACGCGCGACGGCGCGATGGCTTATTAGCGTATTTCATGTATAAGTTTGGTGTTTCTACTATATACGTATATGTATACCGATTACTATGATTCTTTTTTTATTGAATAGGTAATAATATAAACTTCTTTTAATTAGGGATGAGTGAGAGTATTATAAACGCAAGAGTAAACAAATATAATCAGAAAGCTCCGAACTGCTAAGCTATCGGTACTTACACGTGTTATTGTGAGTCAACCATAAAAGATAGACATATACTGTTGTGGGATATTTTTTAGATAATTTTATGTAGAACATTTCCGTCATAAATGATTTCTATGTAGCTTTAACCATTAAGGCTGCACACGCGACGGAAGCTTAAAAAATGGAGCAACTTCTCCCGTTTTCCCAACATTTCCTTTCACTGCTCTGCTCCTATTCATTGTAGCGTGATGAAAAGTATACTATAACCTCCCCAGGAGTATGAAGAATAATTGTACCAAGTTTCGTTAAAATCCGTCGAGTAGTTTTTGTTTCTATAAGGAACATACAGACAGACAGACAGACAGACAGACAAAAATTTTACTGATTGCATTTTTGGCATCAGTATCGATCACTTATTACCCCCTGATAGTTATTTTGAAAATATATAACATGTACAGAATTGACCTCTCTACAGATTTATTATAAGTATAGAAGATGATAACTAATCTAAACTCAATAAATAAGCAAAATCCCTAAAAACTAATATCTATACGAATGACTAATCCTACCTAACAGTTTTATAAAATAACCTACGGTCACTACGTACACTATCAAATATACTACCTTTACTTTAAAATTAAAATCTATACCTACGACTTATAAAAATAAACCTAAATAACTCTACCTTAGAATTGCAAGTACAATAGCAGTTAAAACATGCAATTTATAGAATGCTAATAAGAACGAACTGTGAACTGTGCTGCGAACGGTGCAAGCCAAATTCAACCTTCAGCACTACATTTACATTGCGGGTGACGTAACCTACGACAAACTTATTATGTGCGGTTGGTACAGTAATCGGGTCTAGGGATCGAACCGCAAAATTAAGTTTGTTTTTTATTGTATATACTTTTCCGGGATAAAAAGTACCCAGTGTGGTGCCCAGGATATTAAAGAATAATTATACCAAGTTTCATCGTAATCTGACCGGTACTTTTTGCGTGATGCCTGAACAAACAGACAGACAGACAAACATTTTTTTAATCACATTTTTAGGTTCGGTGTCGGTCTAATAACACCCCCTGCCATTTATTTTTTTTATATTTTCAATGTACAGAATTTTCACTTCTACAGATTTATTATAAGTATAGATTGTTATGTGTTACCGATGTGGAAAATAGATAAAATAAGAAATTACTAATGGGTAGATAAGAGGAAGTCTGAAAGTGGCACCGGTGACTGTGAGAAGTTATGTGGAAATCGGTTGTCATGGTATGGGCATGTCAATGTGATGAGGAGGACTGCGCAAACTGTCCTGAGGGAAGTTAGTGTTGATGGCTTGAACAGTAGGGGAAGACCTGTTCAAGCCATCAACACTAACTTCCCTCAGGACAGTTAGGGCGTAGCGGAGGGGACTGTAGTAGGGGAAGACCTCAGAAACGATGGATGGACTGTGTGAAAGATAATACGGCTACAAAAGAAGTGAACCGACGAATAAATAATAGAGAAGTATGGAAGAAAAATACATGTTGCGCCGACCCAAATAAATTGGGATAAGGCCAAGGGCGGGAGAATGATAAATAATGTTTAACCAATCTATTATTATTTTAGATTGAATATTTCACTAGTTTTTGCGAATGAATAATCTACAGATGGCCTTGCCAAACCGTACACAGCTTTGCGCAGTGCTGTGACGTCATTTACAGAAAACAAAAGAGTAAAAATGTTATCGTAATTACTTACCGCCGCTTTTTCGATGTTTTACCAAAGAAACAGCACACAGAATTTAAGTTTCCCCACTCTACACATTTTCTACCAGTCAACCTTTGGGTGATGCAGAGACAAACAATGGTAGGTGCAATCATGAAATTTGAGGAATAAATATTTTAAATATAAAGATACTTACGCATAAACCTATTAAAACTATGAATATAATATATACCTAATTACATATAAATATAAGCACAGATAAATATACATAAATAAATGAATATCAAACATGTAACCACAGTCCACAGATATAGATAAAGTAGGTACCTATCTGTGGATAACATTGTGCAATAAAATGAAAATATGAGTCAGGAAAATCCGGTGTGTGTATGTATAATTATATAGTCATGTTTGAGTGACACCACAGATACCATAAAGAGTAACATAACTAGTTATAACGCGTTATAAAAACAGTTGCTAAACGAATCTATATATAGGTACCTAAGTATAATATAATAAAATCCTACGTTAGGACAGACAGTTTTAATTTAGTTTCTTACAGTGTTCTACCTGCCCTGAGGTTGCCCGTGGCTAAATAATAACAGCCGCACAGGTCGATCGATCAGGTTAAGCTACGCTTGCCGCGGTAGGTCTGTGGATGGGTGACTATCTTTACATAACGAGACCCCTCCGTGCCTCAGAAAGCACGTCAAGCCGTTGGTCCCGGCTGTCATTCGCAGATCTTTGACAGTCGTTACGGGTCGTCAGAAGCCCGAAAGTCTGACAACCAGTCTTACTAAGGGATATCGTATTACCTACCCAGTAACTGGGTTGTGGAGGTCAGATAGGCAGTTGCTCCATGTAAAATACTGGTATTCAGCTGTATCCGTATAGTTTCAGCATGTTCAACCTTCTATACATATAAAAATCGCAAACATAAAAGACTTAAATGTCAGATTAGTCTCTGGGATTAAAAAAGGACCTTTAGTCATATTTGAGTGACACCACAGATAGGTACCATAAAGAATAACGTAACTAGTTATAAGTTATAACGCGTTATAAAAACATTTGCTAAACGAATCTATACATAGGTAAGTATAATATAATAAATCCTACATCCTACGTGTTAAAACAATAATAGTTAGGTATTATATTATTAGTATTACTCTCATAGGGCTAATTATTCAATCGTCGGATAACTTTTATCTGTAGTACCTATTAAGAAAATATGGGTTTGGCTAAGGCATCGCTTTGAATTAGGTAATAGCGAAAATAAAAATCGTGAAACTGATTTTTACTCACGTTTCATGACTGATTAAAATAATTACCTACTACTGGTTTAGCTGTAATAGGTATTTTAGCTAAGGGTGGGGTACTTTTATTACTACTTACCTAATAGAAAGGAAATGTACCTTATATTTAAACATGTTTTGTTTTAAGATGTCCTCAAGACAGTGTGAATTCAGTCCAAATAACTTTTGCTATGTCTGTAGTCAAATTATTCTGTCAAAGAAGAGACCAATCACTGAAGCCGTAGAACTATTTTCAATATTTAAAATCTCGGTGACAAATCTTGATAAAAAATTTAATCTTGGAGTAGTATGTGATAATTGTAGGAGTATATTATTGAACTGGGCTGCAGAAAAAAAAAACACTTGCAATTTTGGCGTCCCAATGTTATGAACCAACAAATCACGCTACTGACTGTTACTTCTGCTATACTTGTTGTGTTATAGCTAGGAAAAAGCTAGTAGGAAATATAAAAAAGATTGGCCTGTACATACTGAATATATACCTAACAAAATGAATGAATGTTAAAAACAATCTTCTGGGCTCCGATTGGTCCAAAAAATGTGATTTTACCGCCGCCGCTTCATATCACACAAGGGTTAATGGAAATTTTTGTCAAAGCATTAGACAAAGATGGACCTGCTTTAAATTTATTATAAATTTTATTAGTATCTATAATAAAATAGTTATTAGTATATTTCTGCTGAAAAAATCAAAGAAGGAATCTTAGAAATATTAGATGGAAAAAAGATGGACTCCGCCCCACGCATAAGTATCGAAAGTGAAGCACCGTTCCGATCTATGTGTGCGTGATTGACGATTGACGCTGTCGTGTCACGTAATGGCGGCCGTTCGGCATACTATGATGTAAATGTGAGCGTGAGGCGTGTTTGTACAAACGGTCCGGCATACTTACTGTGCTGCTTGATTTGGCAGTTTGAGTCATTTACGCGGCCTACCCAAATGTCCTTTCTTTGGTATTGTTCGTCGAATCGTTGAGCTCCTCAAGTTCTAAGTTGAGCTGCACGATTTTTGACAAATGCGTGCACTGACTGGACAGGTCCGCTCAATCTGTGTGGTTCTTTCCTCAAAAGACCATTACAGACACCAATCTACATGGTCTTCACACCAAGATTTTGTCTGGACTTTAAAAGAGACTGTGACATCTGAGTTTGTTTCGGCCTTTCTTCTCAGATTAGTCAGATAAGAAGCGCCGACGTCATCTAGTTTAAAAAAATATGACTGACGTGTAAGTGTTTGTACAAACCTACTTACAGAAATAAATCATTTATCATTTAAGTATAGTTGTCATTTCACCCATACCTATTCTTCATCCGATAATCTGGGAAAGGCACTTGCAGAGTGCATTCAGAACTATTTAATTAGGGCTGTATTTTCAATAGTCAGATAACTTTAATCGCAGGAATAAATATTGTGGATTGACAGTTTTTGTTCAGAAAATATGCCATACTGTCAGAAAGTTGTCTGACTATTGAAAAATCAGCCCATACAGGGTGGCAGGGACATCGACGCGCAACCGCTTACCATGGATTCAGTACATGATTCTGGACCCCCCTGCGTTGAAATTTTTCGTCGGCTTTTTCTTAATTTTTACGTTTTTTTCTGCATTTTTTTTTATTGTAAACCGTATAAAATCATTATTTCTATCTAACCCAATGAGATTTTTAATAAAAAAATAGTAAATTCACTTATTTCACTTAAAACAGCAATGTAAATAAAACTCGAAAGGGCTATCTGATCAGCTGTTTGCAAAAGTTCATTTGCGAGGTCAACACTGGCTTAGTACCTTGACGCTATTCGTTTTCAAATGCCGACAAAGGGACCGCGGCGGCGGCGGCGGCGCGGCGGCGGCGAGCGGTCTCGTAAGAAGCTATGCGACGTATCCCGATGAATCTAACAGACGCGTCACATGAGGCATTTTAATCATCTACATAAATGAATGACCCATTTACTACTTTTATTTTAGATTCATTATGGGGATAATTATTTTTCTAATGCTTCATCGATTTAAGTAAAGAAGATTAAAAAAAAAAACGTGTAGAAGTGTATTGATAGTCACGTAATTTTTCAAACTTTTTTTATTATCAACATTAATTTTAGTTTTGAATGCAATTCAACAATGTAATTTACTGTTTCATTAAAAAATAATACATCCATTTTCGCAATTAATTTCGTGAGTAGGTACCTAGGTACAACTAAATGTGTTTGTACACTCTATCATTTTGTTGATCTGTGTTCGGTGTGGGCACTGTATTCACAGAAAAAATGCAAGTACTAACTGTCGGCAGCAAGTGCGGCAAATTGAAAGAAAGATCAGCTAAGTACATTTCTTTTGATTTCGCCGATTTTATCGGATTTTTGCCAGTTCGTAGATTTCGTTGATCGCAAACGGGCGTGCTGTTTGTCGCGAATTTGTGATCTTAGCGTAGTTTTTAAAATCAAAAGTAATTTTCTTTCTCTGTGTGTGTGTGTGTCGTGTGTGTTTGAGAGTGACGTTCAAAATGCCTTCCAGACCTGAACAATTCTTCAGGCACCAAACCCGATGGTCGGTAAATGTGTGGGCCGGTATTTATAAAGACCGCGTGATTGGACCCATTTTCTCCCTGAACGACTAAACGGGCCACGATATCACGAGTTCCTAAAAACAACTCTCAAGGAAATAATCGAGGAGGTGCCTGTGCTCCAGTTCCGCGAGAAATGGTTCCAACACGACGGCGCGCGCGGCGCTCCCCCACACGTGACCCTTCCTGTCCGAAGCTGCCTCACCGTATCTTTTAGAGACCGGTGCATTGGAAGATTCGGTCCACAACCATGGTCAGCTCGCTCACCGGACTTGACTCCATTAGATTTTTTTCATTGGGGTTACGTCAAGGATAAGGTGTTTATGACCGAGTGCGATACCGCAGCAGAAATGAGAAATCGCATTGTGAATGTGTTTGCGACGCTGCGTGAAGAGTGTGTCCAGGATCCCACTTTTTTGTCCCGTGTCCACGCTGAAACTGCGCCGCGCTCAGATCTGCGAGCGGGTTGGTGGCGGCCACTTCGAACCCTACCTACCCCCTATCTCATTAGGAATAAGCGAGATTAAGGTAAGTTCATCAATTAAACATTACTGGATCGCTAAGTTCTTATCAAGCATCTTTTTTGTTATCAATCCTCATCGGTATCGCTATTTTATGGGAATAAGCTTATTGTTATCGGTTATCAAGACTAATTAAACATGATTTAATGTTGTAGGTACCTATCAATGTTGTCGTTAGGCGATATTTCGTAGGTACGTTCACGTTCGTCCGGTCGCGGCGGGCGGCGGAGGCGGCGCGGCGGCTGCGGGGCGGGCGGCCGCGCCACAGATTTGTAAGTGTGTGTAGGTTAGGCAGCGCGCGCGCGCTCGCCATCCGCGGAGCGTTTTAATCGCGTTGTTTGCAATACATTGCGCGCTCAAAAATGTAAATTTTTTTAACCGGTCATTTCCGAGATGAATGACTTTCGTAATTTAATTTATGGCATCAGGTGTAACCTTTTGACAACGTTTGCGCGTCGATGTCCCTGCCACCCTGTATAATAATAGAAACAAAATAATTTGGGTTTTGATATACATAAATGGGCTATGTTGAAAAAAATGTGGTTTTTCTATTTCGTAGGTAACTTGTCAAGTCTGTGGAATAGGGATTTAACATTTTGGTACAATTATGTTTTATGACTCTTTGGTATCATGTAAATGGAATACACGATTCAATGATTTTTTCTCGATACAAAAAATTGCAGTTATATCTATTTGTTTGTTATTCAATGAAATTTACTTTAAAAGATAGAGAATTATCTTATCAAAGTTTACTCAAAGTAGTTTTAAATTTAATTCATTTATTTTGTTAAAAAAAGAGTAAATTCGTTTTGGAATACGTCGTTTTATTTCGAGCGCACGCACATTATAGCCATCTCTTTTCTTTTGCGTTTCAAAAAGTAATTGCATCACTTTCGCTCGCTTAGTAGGTTGTCGAGGATTTTAGATTTTCGAGGTACTTATACCCGAAAAGTGCTTGTATCGTAAGAAGGTTAATCTTTGGTAACTTATTACCCGACTGCGCCAGAAAGAGGGTTATGTTTTTTTATTTATTATTTATCAGAGGACGTTATCGGGTTAAAATAAATAAAATTCAATGTGAAACATACAAGTGTATCTATAATAGTTAAAAATTAAATGAAAAACATTTTAACAAATAAAGTATTTTACTTGTTATACATAGGTGTTAAAATAGATGTTCTAAAAAATATGTTTTGCCGTTAACGTCAACAATATTGGGTACAAAGTTTTATTTTTGAACATTTAATTAAATTGTTATAAAAACGAAACATTTCATAGACATATATAATTATTAGGTAAGTAAGTATAGGTATACAATTTAAAATATATTTTAAAATTAAAAAAAAAACATAATCACTGCATTTATGTAACAAATTCTTATCTATATTTTATTTATCGACATAACTTGCATTATTGTCTAAGTAGGTAGGTACCCATTCATTAGTTATGTGCCTTTTGAGAAGTTGTTTTGATTTTTTAATGCCCTATGATTCCTTCCCTTTTTTATACAATGTCGGAAATACCTTAGTCAATCGTTTGACAATTTGGGACGCCAGCGCCACCAAGCGGCGCTCGACAGTCTAGCCTGACGTTCGTGCCAGTCGACGAGATCGTGGAGCGGTGTGGCGCAGCCATGGACTTATAATTTGTAAGTCCATGGGCGCACCTCTCGACCATCGGACATCGTACAGACAACAAGTGCTCAGAAACTGTGGCGCGTTCCGTATCGTTTGTCGTGTACGTACCTACAGTGTGTGATTCGCTTGTGTGATTAATTTGTTCGTAAAATTATATATATAATTTAATTTGAATTTGAGTTTTTCTATTGCGGAATAACAACACTAAGAATAGTACGGCACAGTAGTTAACATAATTATTATGGCTGATGATAACGAGACCCTCCGTCATATACATGTATGCGGGAATTTTAATAAAGTATCATGTTGTCTGAATTCAGCTTATCTATTGTTATTATCTGTATGTCTGTATCTTAGAAATAGTTCTTATTATAAGTATTATGCTTAGAATTCATAAACAGCCGGTCTATTCTGTAAAAATCTCACCGTGAAAATTTTGGTAAAGTGAGCTGTCATTCCACCTGATACTAGGGATTGAAACTCTTGATAGCTCACTTCACCTAGGTTTTCACGGTGAGATTTATACAGAATACCTAGGCTGGAATGAGCTGAAAATTTTGAAATATGACAGAGAATAAGACGAGCAAGATGAAGTAACCAGCCTTTTTTTTTTTTTTTTAAGGATGGGAAATCATCAAATGACCCCTCCCGCTCTGGGTGGAGCGGAAGGGAGTGTCAGACTCTTACTGACTAAAACCCATCCGTGTTCCTTCCTTAGCCCTTTAAGTTCCGGGGCAGCGGTAACCCTTTCGGACAATCCCGCTGCAAGTAACCAGCCTTAGCTCGTTAAAGTGTACATAAACGTAATTGTTTCAATTTTCGTTTCGTTCTGCACCCCTAGTACATACTTAATATTATTATTATTTTAAGGCTGTTAGCTTATACGTTATGTAAACATGAATACTTGATTTTAATAAAATCTAAAAGATAAAGAAGTTGTATATACATAAATTACTAGCGGTCGCCCGCGGCTCCGCCCGCGTGGATGTCGGTTACCGCTGCAAAAAGCCTACCCAGGAAAGACACGGTCAGCAAAATGATTCCCAGGTCAATTCACAGACACCGACAGTAACATCGACGACGCAGTCATTATCCGCAGACTGCACAGATTGTCTTTCTGTGTATGTTAAAGTTCTTAATGATGAAAATATTTAAATGTAATTAATACTATATAAGTTTTCACTTCTGAAGGCAGTCCCGGAGCGCAACCCGTTGTTTTAGGATAGATAACTAAAGCGATTATTGTAGAGCTCTATAAACAACATTTGACGTTAAATTATTTTCAGGTAACAAAATATACTGATGGTCGGGAGCCCCGACCCGTGATAGGGCAACGTAAAGTTGCCCATGCGTAAAACATTCTTTTCGTAAATCAATTCCTACTAATTTGATCATAATATTTTAATTTCGCCATAACTTCAAAACCAAACGTCCAATTTTAATCATTCAATGACCAAATTTTATCTACATAAACTGTACTTAGTGATGAAATAATTTATATTGATAAGGATTAATAGCATGAGTAAAATAAACGCGTTTAAATGTAGTCCAAAAAAATTTCAAGATTTTTAAATAAAAAAATAGTTGTTGTGCCTCACTCGACATAGATAGGTATAGTGTGTCGCGGACTTTTTTGTAGATATTTATAAGATCTACAATTAATTAGTACATTTTATGGTTCTATCTTTTATAGTTTAGGCAGCGTACGCAAAATAAGTAACTTTTCTGGTTGATTTTTTACACCTTGTGTCCGAAAAACCCAAATATCTTACGGAACCCTATTTTTTTCCAAAATACAATATAGCGTATGTTACTCGTGGATAATGTAGCTTTCGAATGGCGAAAGAATTTTTAAAATCGGTCCAGTAGTTTTTGAGCCTATTCATTACAAACATACAAACATACAAAAATAGGTACAAATCTTTCCTCTTTATAATATTAGTGTAGAAGTGTAGATGGGTGCCTAGAAAACTTTTTGTATAAAATGCTTTGTTGTGTGATTGTGTGTATCGGTCGAAAGTTCATTATTGCGACGTATCGACTTCAGTGTTTCAAATAATTGTAAGTTTGATTTCACGAACCCGCTATCTCTCTTATATAAGGGAGGTAGCGAGTTCGTGAAATCCATGCATTGGTTAGTTAGAAATTAAAATTTTCTGGGACATGGCAAGCAAGACATTTACAGATCGTTAACATTTCTTAATTTTTAAAACTACTTACAGAAAGATAAATGAAAGAAAAGGGAAAGCATTTTATAGTATATTACGATGCGTGTGACTGTGACTTAAGTAATCCATTATTACACGGCACAGAAAAGCGTGACTTAAGTGAGGGTTTAGGTCACAGTGCTATAAAATAAATCTAGGATGTATGTATAAATGGAATCTAGGTTCATTCATGGACCCCTTGAAAGAAGGAACCTCGTTCCAGCGCCATAAAAAAAACCCCGTATTAGTGTTTTTCCAACTTAGGTTTTTAAAAACTACCTTCATTGGGAACGCTTTCTACAATGATGTGGTGTTTGCTATTTCAACTCTCTAGATTTAGATGTACCTACTCTTTAATAAACACTTTGTTGATACATCGCGTGTGTTTATGAATACTTACATAGCATTCTACAGACACGATGTGTGCTAAAATACGGTAAGAATATTCAAATGTTTTGATTAAAAAATTGTGCAAAATTATTCTTCAGTTATACGGTGAAAATTTTTATAATAATTTACCCGCACTATCTTAGATGGATTTGATAAAAGTTTCTTACGTATGTCTGATTGTACACATTTTAACTCGTCATAATATACGAATCGATGTTGATATTTACGCATCATTTTGAAAACTACTAAATAACTAGGAGTAAAATCATTTTCATTCAACATGTTTTTTAGGGTTTCTAATACAAACAGATAATCTTCAAAATATAACGTATTGAACATTACTTCGAAAGCGTCGGCAAAAAGACAATGTATGGCTGAACTGTATTCCTCGGTGTCTTCTTTTAAACGCTGAACTATTTTTGGACCCAATGAAGGAGCTATTTTCAAATGAATATCTTTCCAGGAGTTTTCTACTCTACTTGATCTCCAACTATTACCAAAATCTGATTCTGTCCAGTTACTAGACCCAAATGCACTCATAGATGTTGCGGTTTCGTGGATTAATGTAACGTAATATGCTATAAGCTTCCAACTGGTATACAGCACATAGTTTTCTAGCACTGGCAAATACTGTTCAATTTTAGTTTCTATTTCTACAAACAGTTTAGCAGGTATAGGTATTTTATTCAAAGTAACATTTATTGTGGATGACCTTACCAAATGACTTAAAAAGTTATTAAAATTGTCTTTAACATAATAATTGCCCGACTGTATATTACCCCAACACCGGAAGGCTTCTTCCATAGCTGGATCTACTAACCTTCTGAATCTCTGAAGTTGTTCTTCCTCACTTTTACCGAACAACACGTAACATGCAAGAACCTCAATAAATTCACTTCTGTACAAACATAGTTTGGATCCTGCTCGCGTCAATAACTTATGAGCAACAAAGTCTTCATCGAGTGACTCGATTATTTTTGGTGCAAATGTAATTAAATCCTTCACATACTTTTCGCAATGGGCGCAATCAGGTAATGAAGTTAAAAACTCGTAACTCTTCATAAAATATTCTGCTCGAATACTAACGGGAACCTTTTCAACGTTACCTAATTTCTTGTATATTTCAGCACTTTCACCTGAAGTCAACTCATTCATAAATATACGTATTAATTCCCATAGTTCCTTTTCAACGGTTGGATTTTTCACGTTGCATATTCGATCATATGTGTGCTTGAAAAGAACGGACCGGATTGTAAGATTCGTAGTAGTCTGCCAAGTTTTCAAAAATATTGATTTAAGCACATCAGATTTAAGTTTTAATAATGCAAGATGAAGTCCAAACTTTTGTAGGGAGACTGATGCATCCAATAATTTCGCCAACCGCTCACGACTGTCCACTTCGCTCATATTGTACAAAATTGCGTTTAGTGAAGGCACTGCATATTGTAAATAATCTCCTTTAGCGTACCACAAAACCGCATCTAAGGGAATCAGCGGCCTGGCTACGTGCAAATGTTTTGCAATATTTTTCCGTATGCTTATTTCAGTCTGGTCAGTTTCCCCCCACGTAATCTTAAAATTGTCGGGAGCATGTGTTTTTGCCAAATCTACTATTTGATTTTGGGATAGGAGCATGAAAAGACCTTTAACAACGGCTTTTTGTCCAGTAGGTTTGTTCAGATGTAATAAGTAGGCGTCGGTCCAGTGCTGGGCGAGTGAGAGCGGCCAGTAGACGCGCAGTTTGGCGAGCAGACGTCGCAGCGAGACAGCGTCGTCAATTCGCAACGTGTCTATTTCTTTATCGTGACGCGTCAGCAGCTCCGGCTTGTGCTTTAACGCGTTCAGACACGCTTCCTCGCTCAGATACAGTGACAACGACTCCTCAAACATGTGTTTCCGCCACGATTTCTTGATGAAGTATAGACAGGACATGTCAGTTTTCCACATGTTTTCTTGTTTTGTCTTTATTAGTTCCTGGATTTTCTGGAGTACAAATGCGAACTGACTAATATCTTTTTTCCAATCTCTCAACAAAATAAGGATATTCTGTAAGAGGAGTAAAGTATCATGAAAATCGGATTCATTTGCTATGTTTTTACTTTGAATTTTTGTCAATGCGGTATTCATAAGATAAGTAAACATTTTATCGTTTTGTTCTTGACTTAGTTTATTCTGGATCTTTTGGAAAGATTTAAAGCACATCTTTTCTTTAACGATTTCTGGTACTGGTTCATCCTGCAGAACTTTGTATACAATTATAGATTGGAGACACAGTTGTACGTTATTTTCTGATTCGGTGTACACTTCCATACTGTGGAACAACTGATTCAAAATGTTCCAAGTTTCAACGTCGATCTGGTGAGTAGATATATGTGAAAGCAGACTATTGATGAACTTAATCTTGAATTTGAACGGTTCATTTATATGCTTTTCATTGAAATAATCAAGCAAACATTTAATGTGCTGTGGGTCGTTTCGTGTGCAAGTTACCAAAAGTAAGAGCATAGCACATCGTTTAGAGGGTGAGTTCTCCTTACGTATAAGCTTCTTTATTTCGGGCAATGCAACATCAAATGGGGCAAACTCATACCACTGGTAAGGTTTTATATTGGATTCGATAGTCTGTCTTTTTTCTTCTGAAAATAGTAATGCCATCTCAGTTTTATCGATAAACGTTTTCTTTACGAATTCAAATCTTTCTTCTTTTGACATGTTATTAATGAAATATCTTAATATATTAAGACCACATAAACGGTATCCCAATCTTCTTGCTTGCTTATAAAGAAAAGCTTTTATTTCTTTCTTGTTTAAATATTTTGCTACTACGGAGAGGTCGATTGAGTCAGCGTACTTATCAAAATTGTCTAAAAGTCTCTGCTTGCAATTTTTCATAAGGAACTCCGTTTTCTTTTTTCCTATTTCAGGGACATAATCAAATACTGTTTTATCTTCCACTACGTTTAATACCTCAGTCGTATGAGATTTTAACAGTGATAAAATTTCCCCTTTAACCTGGTACATGCTGCGTTTTACCAATGAATAGTAAGCAAGAAAACGAGCAGATCTTTTGCACAAACGTGTAAAAAGAGATAGTGGTATGACGCGTTCGTTCTTTAGAACTTTTTCTATGAACGGAATGGAGCAGTTTTGCAACCACTTGTAAGCACTGTCCGTTTCTTTAAGGTATTCATAAAAGGCTTCGACTCGACTTTCGTCTTTCAGATTGAGTCTAATGTGAAGCATGAGTTTATTAAATGTTTTGGTGTTCATTCTAGGTAATAGTTGTGTGTGTAGGTACTCTGGGTTGATGATGTTTGCGTACTGCTGCTCGGTGATTAGCCACGTGGATTTTTTAATAGCTGTCGCCGCATAAAGCATGTCGTTAGAGTTCATTACTTCGATGATATAGTCTACATTTCTGTTTTTGCTAGCGATGTCTATTTTCAGAAGGTTGTCTATGTCGCTGTCATCGCTACTAATGTTACATAATTCATAATGTTTAATAACAATCGCATCTTCGACAAGCTTGTTGTAGTGTTGGCGCTTTTTGCCGAGCGTGTCTCCCTCTAGCGTCACCGGCGGCATTGTGATGAACTGGAAATGGAATTTCAAATACTTATTATTTTTTTCATTATTAATATTTGTGGAAAAACGCGCCCAATAGATTTCAATTGACACTTTACATATATTACTTCACCGAAATAATCCCTTATTTTAAAAATTTAATATTATTGAGTAAACCGGTTACCACGGATTATCAATAATTACAGTAAAGAGTTCGTGCCAATAAATTAAATAAAACGAAATAGGCTACGAGAACCACCAATTGGGTCCCACTCCGGCACGACGCCATCACGGCAGGCCGAGGCGAAGACTGACTGGCCCTGGCCGACACAAACACTACCAAAAGACAGAATTGTGTGGAAAAGGGAGAGGGAGGCCCATCTAACTAGCCTGTATTGTTAACCTGTGTGTGTGGGACAATACAGGCTAGTTAGACAGATATGTATGATAAATAAACACTATTTACACCAATCAAAGTATAAACTAAACACCTAGTTTCATACGAAAAGAAACCGTTTGAGGGTACTTGCCTCAGCCATGGAATCAATTGAACCAACAAAGTTATAGGTAAATAAATAAAGAAAGACAATACGTTTATTTGGGGTAAACATGACGCAAAGAAAGAATACATACACAACAAAAAACATAACAAGTTGGGGGAAATATGCGTCACATCCACGCAAAACGGCCATCGCTCAGCATAATGCTAAGACCCTAAGCGAGACAGAGGCCAACGCTGGTTTTCAGCGACAGCCGGCGTAGACATGATGACGTCAACCGTTGCAGCATACGATAGGAAAAAAAAAAAACAATAATCAAAATAAGAAATGAAATAAATAAATATAGAATGGTGCTGATTCTCTTGTACAGTGTACACCGCACTAAACTAACTAAACTATCACTAAAATTCCTTACTATGGCTATGAGAATCTTAAAGCTAAAAATTTACACAACTAAAATCGAATTTGACAATCGCGACTCCACGTACTAGTTTGCCCTACCCCGTGATATTCTTTTACAGCCGGAGGCGCGCAGGGTTGGCAGCCTCTACGTATTTTATATGGAACTAGCTTCAGCCACAGATTACTAAATAATGACTTCTTCAGCCCGCGTGAAATTTCTTGCTCCTCCGATATACCGCGTCGCATCGCATCACCTGCCCACGCTATTACTTCATTTTCGCTTTGCGTTCTTTCCCACTTTTTTCTTAAAAAGAAAAATATATGCATGATGTTAGCCCCAAAGCCTTCTTCTAGAATTGGGTTACCAAATGCAAAAATAATTTTCTAAATCCAACTGGCAGTTCCAGAGATGAGCGCGCTCAAACAAAGAAACTCTTCAGCTTTATTATTAATATTAACTATTAGTATTTAATAGATGTACCTAGTACCTACATACAAAAACTTTTTAACAAAAAAAATTAAACCGCCGTAAAAACTGAAAAGCAAAAAATCATAAACCTTTTGCAAGTATACCTAAGTAATTTTGAGTCGGCACCAAACAATCAATGAACAAAGATTGGTTCTGCATTTTGCGGAACATACGACACCAAATTCCGTAATTAAAGTTATTTTTCAATATGTTAGTTTTTTTTTTTTGATAAAATGTTTTTTTCTTTAAATTTAAGATAATTTAGTGATCTTTGTTCATTGATTGTTTGGCGCCGACTCAAAATTACTTAGGTATACTTGCAAAAGGTTTGGTTTTTTCTTTTTAGGTTTTGTCGGCGTTTTAATTTTTTTGTTAAAAAGTTTTTATTTTATAATTTTGTGGCTATAATTTACTAATTAGCTCATTCATCGTGAGTTTTTTTTTATTTAATTATAATTCACAACTCAGCATTAAAATCTGTGAGTGAACAATAAATCAACCCTATTTTCCCACCCTTTTTTTTTTTTTTAAGGATGGGAAATCATCAAATGACCCCTCCCGCTCTGGGTGGAGCGGAAGGGAGTGCAGACTCTTACTGACTAAAACCCATCCGTGTTCCTTCCTTAGCCCTTTATATTCCGGGGCAGCGGTAACCCTTTCGGACAATCCCGCTGCCCCGGCAGGCTTCGGCCCTGACGGGCCCCTCCGTTCAATGCTGACATCTCTTTGAGGCGCGCGTGGAACACATACGCGCCGTCCGGCACGGGCCTGGTCCTGATCGGACGGCGAGCTACCCATTACTCGCCGTCCGCAGGCCCGCGCCTACGGTGGCCGGGAGTCGTCACGCGGCTCCCGACGCCCGGAGCGTCTACCGCGGCGGCTGGGACGGGCGGCTCTCTCAGCTCTCTCCCTCGCCCATCCCGCCACCTCCTTCGCTAGCATGACTGCTTCGCAGAAGGAGGTGACTGCCTCCCACTCCCTCTCGCCCCGGACCATGGCTTGGACCAGGGCCGGGCGCGAGAGGTCGCCGCCGCTGCCGATCGCCTCTACGAGGACACGGCGGTGCTCTGCCCAAGCGGGACAGACCTCCACCGTGTCCTCTGGGCGATCCTCGCAGTGGTGACACCCGGGCGTTTCCTCCCGCCTGATGATGTACAGGAACCTCCCGAAACATCCGTGTCCGGTGAGGACCTGCGTCAGGCGGTAGGTGAGGGCGCCGTGACGCCTCTCTAGCCACTCCTCAAAGAGGGGCCTTACCGCCGCTATCGCGGCGTGCAGGAATTGAGAACCTCCTCCGTTTTTTCGTCGGTTAAAAATACGCGCTTGGACGTGGAATTGCGTACACCAGCCCGTAACCACAGTATTACAGTATTTCCTACAGTAGCGCGACGAATGTACAGTTTGCGCAGAGCAACGGAGGGGAACTCGCGGGGGGTCGGGCGGCGCGGGCCGTGTACCGCAAACACGCTTAATAATAATAATAATAAACCATTTATTTTCAGGTAACAAAGACCCATAGATACATACCTTACCTAAGTATACATAATAATATAGTAACAATTGTGTTAGTAAATAAAACTTAATAACTATGTTAGTATCACTTGGTTGCACTAAGTCTTTGTGCGTTCCGGTGGCACTTGTCCGCGAAAGCGGCGGAATACCACATCCTGCTTAGTTTGCGGTACCGAGCGCGAAGGGCAGACGCGGGCGTGTTTTTTGTGTAATAATTTTATTATACTTACATAATTATTCTATAATGGTGCGCACAAACTGTTCTGTGTATGGATGTAAATCGACATCGAAATCCCAGAAGGACTTAAAGTTTCATAGATTTCCCCGCGACGAGAGGTAGGATTTTTCATTTGTGAAGAATTTAAATCACAGCCATGTTCATGCTTTCCTCATTCTTTTCTTATCAGATTGTTCATCCAAATGCGAATACATTACGTAGTTAAATTTTATAATAGACAATTAAGAACATCCAAAAATAAAGTGTCACGTAAATATTTAGCATTGCAATATAAATCTATACTAATCTATACTATAATAATATTATAAAGAGGTAACATTTGTTTGTATGTAGGGGGTAATCTCCGGAAGTAATGAACCAATTTTAAAAATTATTTCACTGGTAGAAAGCTACATTATTCGTGAGTGCTATAGGCTATAAATTATAAAGATATCATGCATATTAGCCGAACTATCTCAATTTTTGTCTAGCCAGGCGGAAAAAAATAGGTCTTACAACAGAGTTCTTTGCATGCGCTGCCTTAACAGTTGTATATAATTGAAAACAATGTATGGCAACCTGGTCCGCTTTGAATAGTTCTACAAAAAAGTCCGCGACACCATATTTCTATCTTTTATATTTTAGCAGATATAGTAGCTTTTATGTGTTAAAAAAAGTATTTTTCGACGTACTTACTTTTGGACGATTTTTTAAACAACAAAATATTAAAGCTTATCGAAAAAAATATTATTTTGATCACAAGAACATCATAGAGATACGATTTGCCCAAAACAGTATGTCAATTGGTTAAATATTTTCGAATATAATATAAAATTACTAAATCGCAAAATGCCGCCGCACATACAAGTATTTCTACGATCTACACGGCCAAAAGTCCAATTATAAAAATAACAATAACATTCATAAAAACGAGTTCCAGGAACAGAGTACGAACCAGGTAACAATACCCCATGCTTTATCTACAGCCACCGCGCACCCCGCACAGGTGCCGTCAGTCGGAATTAGACCGTTTCACCTAGTGTACGCATCTGTTCTCGGCGCTTTTCTGAACATTAAACTTTCAAAGTGAATTTTTATGTTATCAAGTTCTTCTTTCGAATTAAAAGTGATGGATTCTGATGAACAAGGTAAGAGACTTACAAATTACATAAATAAAGTCATGATCAACCATCAAACTACATTATTTTTTTTGTAATAAAAAGATTCATTTTCATACCGTGATTTCCTTTAATATTTTTTCTTTGCTAGTGTTTAAGTTTATGTATCGGGGTAGATCGGGCTATAATTTTTATTGTAGGTTATTATTTGATCCTTTTCCTTATAAAAACTATCAAAAACATCTCCGGAAACGTCCGGATAAGTACTGTTTTGAGGGATTAAAGACATTCAGCGAAATAACGTCTAAAATTTTAAATATTTGTTAGCGACTTTTAACATAGTATTTGTTTGTTTTAGGTTCAGAGGGTACATCAGGAGTAAGGATTGTGACCCGACAATACTTGTTTGACCTCATGAAGAAAGAAAATTTGCCTAATTTAGATGCCAAAATAAACTATCTAAAGGATCAACTTTTGTCATGTGAAGGTTACAATGAAATCCAAATTGTTAATTTGAAACGTGGTTTTGCCCATTTCAAATCAGAAATCAAACAAAGGTGGACCAAAGCTCATTATAAAGAAGATAATTTTATAAAATACAACCGGTCTTGGCTGGAAGGTACTTTTGAAATACCTGTTGTTAAAACTTCACATAAACGGCCAGGTCGACCATCCAAGTTATTTGAAGACGCAAGTGAGAGGAGCAAAAGGCGAAAGACTGAAGAACTTCGATCTAGTTTTGAAAAGGAAATCATAATACATGCTGCGAAAGTGGAACTGGGGAAATCTGGTAAGAAAGATGCATCAAATGTCCTAAAAGATATCACTAGTACTCCGACACGAGCAACTAAATATAAAAAGGCATTTTATCTTACCAAATCAAGTAATGAGCAGCCCTCATTGACACCAATGCAAGCTTTGCAAATGTTTATAGATGCCGATTTATCACAAGGACAGTACGAAATTATAAGAAAGACCAATAGGAAGTTTTTTCCGTGCTATAGTGCCTTACAAAAAGCCAAGAAGAAATGTTACCCACCTCAAGAATCGTGTACGGTAACGAGTACCAGTGCCGAAGCTCAGTTACAGCCTCTAATGGATGTTACCGTTAAGCGTTTATCGGAGTACCTAGAAGAGGTATTGATAACTTTAAAGGAACAAGAGCGTAAATGCTTAACTATAATTAATAAATGGGGCTGCGATGGGTCCCAACAATCACAGTTTAAGCAAAAACTAGAAAGTGATATTGATTCTGATTCAAACATATTCCAAAGCTGCTTCGTGCCTCTTCAATTAGTTTGTGGAGATAACAATGAAAAAGTTTTATGGAATAATCCAACGCCCTCTTCGCCGCGATTTTGTCGACCAATAAGATTCCGTTTTATTAAGGAAACTAATGCAGTCACTGAAGAGGAAATAAGACACGTTAATAGCGCTATTAGCTCTTTAGTCCCAACAGAGGTCGACATAGCAGGGAAAAAATTCTTAATTAAGCACACTTTTATAATGACCATGGTAGACGGAAAGGTCTGCAATGCAGCCACAGGCACGAAGTCTACAAGTAGGTGCTACATCTGTGGAGCAACCTCGAAAGATTTTAATAAATTGGACTATACAAGAGAAGTGAATTTTGCAGCCCTTGAATTCGGCATATCGGTGTTACACGCACGAATTCGGATATTTGAATGTATTCTACATTTAGCCTACAAACTTCAGGTGAAAAAATACAGGGGAAGAAAATCGAAAGAGGAGAAAGACCTAGAAGATCAAACCAAAAAAGAGATACAAACAAGGTTTCGCACTGAGACAGGTCTAATAATAGATATGCCTAAATCCAATTTTGGGAATACAAATGATGGAAATACCAGCAGAAGGTTCTTTGAGAACCCCAGATTAGCAGCTGAAATAACTGGCATCAGTTATGAGCTAATTTATAGACTAAAAGTCATATTGTAAGCAATTTCAAGCGGGTTCAAAATTGATCCTCTAAAATATGAAAAGTTTGCTTCAGAAACTGCTCGTATTTATGTGAACCTTTATGATTGGCATCCTATGACGCCAACAATGCACAAGATTTTAGTCCATGGCGCAGTTATAATTGAAAAGGCATTATTACCAATCGGACAGCTTTCCGAGGAAGCAGCTGAGGCTCGCAACAAACATTTTAGATGTTACCGCAAAGATTTTGCAAGGAAATTTTCCAGGATAAATTGTAATCAGGATATTTTTAACCGCCTTTTGCTCAGTTCAGATCCTCTGCTCAGTAGCATGCGAACTGTAAAAAAAAGAAAAGCAGAAACATTTTTGCCCGAAACCTTGACCATGTTTGTATCTGCGGAATCGATATTATCAGAGAGCGACGAAGAAACTCAAGAAATTTAGCATTAACATGTTTTCCTTTGTACAAATACAGCGATCTAAATATTAATATTTTTTTTTACTTATTTGTAATTTTTTTTTTTGGTAAATATATATGTATTTTTTTGTAAATAAGTATTTTTTTTTATTTACCTTGTTTAGATACCAATTAACCATTAAAATAATTTTGGCCGCGTAGATCGTGCAAATACTTGTATGTGCGCCGTCCATTCACGAACCGCATTAGAACATGCTTTGTACGGACGTTTTATCCTTTTACCCATAAATGGCGTTATGCAATTACGTCATTTTTCTGAATCGCGGTGTTAAGATTTTCGGAGGATTAATGACCCTCTCCTCCAGTTATTATTTAACTTTCGTCGTTAGGTAGGTGTGTTGTACGCGGTTGGTTGGATGTCGTTGTTGGTCTTTAAAATTGTTTTGGTTGCTCGGTTTCTTAAAACACAAACACTACTTCGTTCTCATTCTTCGAGTTCGAAGCTGTGGTATTTCTGTTTTTGGGATATCGGACAGTTTCAGCGATTGTTTATCATGCCTAAAAGGAAATCACAACTTTCCCGTCAGACATCCCAGACAAGAGCAGCTCGAGTACGCCGTACGGACGAGTCTGCTCTTGAAAATCATCAGCCCCTCTCGAGGAATAGAGAAAATATTTCGCAACCACGCGCTGGGGAATCTAGCTCCAAGCGTTCACAGCGGCTTGCTAACCAAAGCTGGAGAACATCGCAGGTCCGTGCTCGGGAATCTAGCGCTGAACGTGCGCAGCGTCCAAATGATTTAAGGCAGCATGTCTTTGCAACAAGGGATATAGTCTAGAGCTGAGCGTTCGCAGCGGCTCGCTAGCCAAAGCGCAAGAACATCGCAGGCCCGTGCTCGGGAATCTAGCGCTGAACATGCGCAGCGTCTAAATGATTTAAGGCAGCATGTCTCTGCAACAAGGGATAGGGAGTCTAGCGCTGAGCGTACACAGCGGCTTGCTAACCAAAGCTGGAGAACATCGCAGGCCCGTGCTCGGGAATCTAGCGCTGAACGTGCGCAGCGTCTCAATGATTTAAGGCAGCATGTCTCTGCAACAAGGGATAGGGAGTCTAGCGCTGAGCGTTCACAGCGGCTTGCTAACCAAAGCTTGAGAACATCGCAGGTCCGTGCTCGGGAATCTAGCGCTGAACGTGCGCAGCGTCCAAATGATTTAAGGCAGCATGTCTCTGCAACAAGGGATAGGGAGTCTAGCGCTGAGCGTTCGTAGAGGCTCGCTAGCCAAAGCGCGAGAACATCGCAGGCCCGTGCTCGGGAATCTAGCGCTGAACGTGCGCAGCGTCCAAATGATTTAAGGCAGCATGTCTCTGCAACAAGGGATAGGGAGTCTAGCGCTGATCGTTCGTAGCGGCTCGCTAGCCAAAGCGCGAGAACATCGCAGGCCCGTGCTCGGGAATCTAGCGCTGAACGTGCGCAACGTCCAAATGATTTAAGGCAGCATGTCTCTGCAACAAGGGATAGGGAGTCTAGCGCTGAGCGTTCACAGCGGCTTGCTAACCAAAGCTGGAGAACATCGCAGGCCCGTGCTCGGGAACCTAGCGCTGAACGTGCGCAGCGTCTCAATGATTAAGGCAGCATGTCTCTGCAACAAGGGATAGGGAGTCTAGCGCTGAGCGTTCACAGCGGCTCGCTAGCCAAAGCGCGAGAACATCGCAGGCCCGTGCTCGGGAATCTAGCGCTGAACGTGCGCAGCGTCCAAATGATTTAAGGCAGCATGTCTCTGCAACAAGGGATAGGGAGTCTAGCGCTGAGCGTACACAGCGGCTTGCTAACCAAAGCTGGAGAACATCGCAGGCCCGTGCTCGGGAATCTAGCGCTGAACGTGCGCAGCGTCTCAATGATTTAAGGCAGCATGTCTCTGCAACAAGGGATAGGGAGTCTAGCGCTGAGCGTTCACAGCGGCTTGCTAACCAAAGCTTGAGAACATCGCAGGTCCGTGCTCGGGAATCTAGCGCTGAACGTGCGCAGCGTCCAAATGATTTAAGGCAGCATGTCTCTGCAACAAGGGATAGGGAGTCTAGCGCTGAGCGTTCGTAGAGGCTCGCTAGCCAAAGCGCGAGAACATCGCAGGCCCGTGCTCGGGAATCTAGCGCTGAACGTGCGCAGCGTCCAAATGATTTAAGGCAGCATGTCTCTGCAACAAGGGATAGGGAGTCTAGCGCTGATCGTTCGTAGCGGCTCGCTAGCCAAAGCGCGAGAACATCGCAGGCCCGTGCTCGGGAATCTAGCGCTGAACGTGCGCAACGTCCAAATGATTTAAGGCAGCATGTCTCTGCAACAAGGGATAGGGAGTCTAGCGCTGAGCGTTCGTAGCGGCTCGCTAGCCAAAGCGTGAGAACATCACAGGCCCGTGCTCGGGGTTCTAGCGCTGAACATGCGCAGCGTCTAAATGATTTAAGGCAGCATGTCTCTGCAACAAGGGATAGGGAGTCTAGCGCTGAGCGTTCACAGCGGCTTGCTAACCAAAGCTGGAGAACATCGCAGGCCCGTGCTCGGGAACCTAGCGCTGAACGTGCGCAGCGTCTCAATGATTAAGGCAGCATGTCTCTGCAACAAGGGATAGGGAGTCTAGCGCTGAGCGTTCACAGCGGCTCGCTAGCCAAAGCGCGAGAACATCGCAGGCCCGTGCTCGGGAATCTAGCGCTGAACGTGCGCAGCGTCCAAATGATTTAAGGCAGCATGTCTCTGCAACAAGGGATAGGGAGTCTAGCGCTGAGCGTTCACAGCGGCTCGCTAGCCAAAGCGCGAGAACATCGCAGGCCCGTGCTCGGAAATCTAGCGCTGAACGTGCGCAGCGTCCAAATGATTTAAGGCAGCATGTCTCTGCAACAAGGGATAGGGAGTCTAGCGCTGAGCGTTCGTAGCGGCTCGCTAGCCAAAGCGCGAGAACATCGCAGGCCCGTGCTCGGGAATCTAGCGCTGAACATGCGCAGCGTCTAAATGATTTAAGGCAGCATGTCTCTGCAACAAGGGATAGGGAGTCTAGCGCTGAGCGTTCACAGCAGCTTGCTAACCAAAGCTGGAGAACATCGCAGGCCCGTGCTCGGGAACCTAGCGCTGAACGTGCGCAGCGTCTCAATGATTTAAGGCAGCATGTCTCTGCAACAAGGGATAGGGAGTCTAGCGCTGAGCGTTCACAGCGGCTTGCTTACCAAAGCTGGAGAACATCGCAGGCCCGTGCTCGGGAATCTAGCGCTGAACGTGCGCAGCGTCTCAATGATTTAAGACATCATGTCTCTGCAACAAGGGATAGGGAGTCTAGCGCTGAGCGCCCCGATAATATAGCCAAAGTGGCATGTAATTTATACATACGTACATACATATGCAATAAAAACAAAACCCTCCTTTTGGCAGTCAGGAAATAAATCATAGCACTCACACACTAACCGAACCACACTCATACTTTCATCACAAGTTAAAATGTTTACCGCCCAACGAAGTGGGCGCGGGTCAGCTAGTCTATTAATAAAGATAAAAAAAATTCAGAGAAAAATATAGTCATGCTTAAGACAAACCAGTTGTGAGGGAGGAGTGGAGGACAAATAGCAATTATACATAAAAATACATCTGAAATAATTTGGATTGTAAAACGAGCTTTCAATTTTCAAAGACAAAAAAATGTTAGCACTTGCTAAAACCTCCCAAAAATATGTGTTTTAAGGGATAGTAACATACTTAAATTTGAAAAATACTCTTTTTTTCTTCCAAATACTTTATTTTTACCTATTCAAAGAATTTGAAACATTATTTTTCTCAAAACAAAGTTGGCAAGCCTAGACATGGGCTACTTCACCGGTAGGTACTGTCCCGTGGGATAATTTCCGATATCCACGCGGGCGAAGCCGCGGGCAGAAGCTAGTTATTATATAACTTTATCTTTTTGTTTGATTCAATCCAGTACTGGCAGTACGTATGAATTTACAGAATGATTAATATTAAACCCTAACCTGCACATGGCAAAAAACATAAGAAAATTTGAATTTCGCTGGCTACCCCGGCGCTTCCCTTTTAATATAAATATTACATAATTATACAAATATCCATGTTTTGTCAAGTCATTAAAACCACAGAACAGATAAAAGAGGATTAAAACTATGTCAATCAGAGGCGAGTCACTAGTAATAATGATTAGATAATGAAGCGTTAGTTTCATGAATAACAGCTGTTAGTAACCTAGTTCTGGGCCCGCTGGCATCAGAAATCACTATATGCATTTAGCAATAAACATTTTTAAAACATTGTTGACTGAGACAGAATTATGTTTTAAATAATGTTTAGTGCTAAACAAAATACCTAAATTATTTGCAGTGCCAGCAGGTCTTACTTTAAACTTTTTAATCGTCATCAAAAATATATATAAGTAATTTTATTTATTCAATTTGACCTATCACCTAACAATCTACCATCAATATCAATATCTGTGTAATCTATGGATATCTATAACCTACACCAACTCCATATTTGTAAAAATCTAAATACCTGAAGAATATGTATTGTTAGGACTACAGTACTAATTTATAAATACCTTAACGATTTCATAACAATGGAAAATCTATCATCATGTGACTCATTTGTTTTGTTAAGTGGTACCTAACTAATATCACATCCACATCTTTATCTAAGTTTAATTATTATTTTGAATTCAGAATCTGAGATAATCATCAAGTTTTGTAACAATAAACTCTATGACGACGTGACAATGTTCAAATTCCATTGCAACCAACATTTTTATGGACCTTTATCTCCGCCCATAAGACGACCCACTGACCGGAGCTTTTTGTTATAAATGGTCAATCAAAAATCAAATTAGAAAACATAACAGGGTAGTTAATTGAGTAAGCGCCGATAAAATGTGAAATATCTGAAATAATTAATTCAGGTTTATATGAAATTCATGCCCACAGGCTACAGACGACATAAACGTACCATAGCCACTTTACGCAGCAGTCTTATGATTAGGTAAATTTCAAAGTAATAATCGTATTACTCACCTCCGGTTTGATGTGCTCTAGAACTTCTAGAAGAAACGTACAGTCCGCCGCACTTAGTACTTCTAAAAAGTGGATAGTCTGTATAATGTAATAGATATTATAATACTCTTTGGGATAGTTCCAAGGTTCCAACGCACTACCAAAGATTAAAGTTTACATGAACGTGAACCAACCAATGCAATAAATTATTATGAAGTGAATTTTCAATTTATGACTCAGAGAGAGAGGCAGAGAGGCCGGTGTTTCTTGTCATCCATTGTTTTGTTTACCACACACACTCACAGATATGACTAGTTTACCAATTTTATAATCTACGCTTTTGTTATAAAGTTCTATTCCGCGTAAACCACAGAACATATATAGGGCGTAAACTGAAACTCTACTTTATTTCGTTCTAGTGTCAGAGACTCGATTGACATTACATTACTCACCCACAACCATTGAGATGGGAGAAGCATGGAGACGGCATATTCTACTACAGAAATAATAGTTATATAAATCTATCATATCGACACACGTGTCAAAAAGCGTTCTGTTTCTTTTTAACTAATCAAGAGCTGCTTATGAAACTAGAGACATCTAAATGTTTGTCAAGTACAGACGCCAGCACATCAACCTACCCGAAACTGTCAGATTTTCCCAATCAACTTTGAACCTTGTGCTTTAGCGATAAAGTTGAAAATCTATCAAAGAAATTTGACAAATTGTAGTAGCTTGATGTGCTGGCGTCTGTACTAAATTTGGCAACACTTTTGTGTGACGTCAAAATCATGTCTATGCGTGACCGGTCGCCATGTTGAGTGCCGAGTTTTTTGAATGGTTTTGTAGTTAATGTGCTGTCAAATGCTTGATTGCTCAAAATATTTTTGTTGTGTTCGAGAGAAATACGTCTAGAAACAAGGTATTTTGGTGTCCATTAATAAGAAAATCATGACCTCGTATTGTATAAAACAGTGTGGTGCGAGAAAAAACAAAAACAACCCTACGAAAGGCGGCCATCTTAAGTGCCCGATTTTAATAGGTGTTCACGCTAATTTTGTAGGTATGCCCGGTCCATAGGTTTATTTAGTCATTGCCCACAGGCCAGGACAAATGGGATTGGTCATGACATGACAGCTTGAGGTGAACAGCACAGATGAAATTAAAATAACGATAATCGTAACCGCTATAACGTGTTTTATGTTATTAGTAGCTGTTGCCCGCGACTTCGTCTGCCATCAAGACAAAAGACACGTGGCGCCATCTATTATCATAATAAAATAAAAGTTCTCCTCGGGAACAACACTTTTTTTCGGGATGAAAGGTATGTCCGTTTCTGTACACCTGACAACGTATATGCAAAATTTCAGGATGATCGGTTCAGTCGTTCAGTGGTTTAATCGTGAAAAGGTAACAAACAAACAAACGTTCGCATCTAGCTTCCGCCCGCGGTTTCGCCCGCAACGTATGTCTATAAAAACTATTCTGTGTCCTTCCCCAGGATGCAATCTATCTCTCTGCCAAATTTTATCAAAATCCGTTCTTTGGTTTAGGCGTGAAAAGGTACCTAACATACAGACAGATAGACTGGCAGACAGAGTTACTTTCAAATTTATAATATTAAGTATGGATAAAGTTAGGATGCAATGGTTATTTCTTTATTTTTTCAGATATTTTAGCTATTGTACATACAGTAAATTAATTATCTAGCTGTGGGAAAATCAATATTTGATTTATAACAATAGAAATTTAATTGTGTCTCGTTAGCCACAGTGGAGCTACTACTACTACGTGAAATAACGAAAATTTTAGTGCCTAGTACTTTTTGCCAGCCAGTTTCCACCTTAGTCTCTTTGGTGTGTTGAGTTTATGGTATAAATTTATCGGATACTTAATAGTCAAGAGATTCTTAGTAGCAGCCAAGAGTTAGGAAGTTAGCGGTGTTACAACTACTAGCCCGGAAAAGCACGTTAAGTTGTGACTTTTTGAGCTTAATCTCTCTCAAGATCCGAAGTTTGGTATTATCAACCTATCCAAAGTGTGGGCAAGGGAAGAGAGTGCACAGTTGCACACACAGCAAACTAGTGGCAATTGACCGTAACCACAAAACTCATAATAGTAAGTACCTAACCAAATGAATCTCCACTGATATATTTTCGGTAATATTTCATATTGATTTTGTTACTTTCAGCCAGCTAGTTTGTGACACTAGGTATATGTTACGAAACTCTCAAAATAGAAAGTCTATTTTGTTGTTAAAAAAAAATGATAATCATTATCAAAACCCGATTTTTTTTTAAACTTTAGCAGGCATTTTTGACTTGTCTAAAAGTTGGTCGTTCAGAAAGATGAAGTATTTGCGCTTTCCAAAGCGTAGTAGGTTCCTATGGAGGAGGGCTGGTGTCTGGCCCCAGTTGTTAGCCAGCAACTGGAGCCACTGTTGTTATCGTAACAAATTGGAGCCCAACAAACCTGCTTTCACGACTCACGATAGAATTTCTTGGGAAAGTACATAAACACATACCCAACTCCATTAAATTACTAATTTACAAGTGACTATTCAAGATTATCAGTTTCTCATAAGATATACGCCGTTATATAATCTATACAATTATCTATAAACTGACTTTATGGGACCACACTCAGTCATGGGTTCCATATGTCGAGAAAAACATTTTAAGCTTTGCTTTCCTAAGAAAGCGGTGCCGTCATGTAATTACGAGTACTTACACTTAGTCAGTTTTTCTATATCTGTCTGAGCCATATAAAAGAATGCAGCGGGATTGTCCGAAAGGGTTACTGCTACCCCGGAACATAAAGGGCTAAGGAAGGAACACGGATGGGTTTTAGTCAGTAAGAGTCTGACACTCCCTTCCGCTCCACCCAGAGCGGGAGGGGTCATTTGAGGATTTCCCATCCTTAAAAAAAAAGCCATTTAAAAGAAAGAAAGAAAATACGTTTATTTTCGGTAAACATTACCAAAAGAAAGAACACAAACAAAAATAAAAATGGGGTTTGGCTGTGTCATGGACACGACCGTGTGTTGTACGTGAATTAATACGTTTACGTAACGGAGTTAATCGCTCGGCTGCATTCATTCTTTTACGTTCCCGGCACTACTTGACTCCTCGGTCATATGGTGTTTTATTAGTACCATTCGATTGCTCTCGAGAAGCCCTTTCCAACCGTATACGATATCTGTATTGGGATTGGGCTTTTTGACGCGTATAAGCCGACATTATATATTTTTTGATATTCTTTTTCTTTTTCTTTTATCACATTATGTTCACTGTCACTATTTTACACTAATGTTTTGTAATACAATCGATAGATTTTGACGAAGAACTTAAACGAACGTCGTAGATTTTCCGAGTCAAAAGTTATACTAAGTCACAGATAATTTAATACTCTAGTAGTGGAAATCTCGATACACAGCAAAATCACCTCAAATGGCGGCGTTTCACAGTCCTCACTTGGCGTAAAGCACTTATTATACTATCCAATTTTTAGGAAATCTAATTTGGAACACTCTAACTAGGAAGTCGGAAGCTAGTGATCACAGTACACTAAATTGGATTCTAAATCGGACAGACGACGCATTCGTGAAGAAGGATCGTACTGGGTTGCACGCTTCGAATTTTCTATTGATGGCCTCTTTAAAGTCACGTCTATAATAGTCGCGTTTTTGTCATAATTTTAATTTTTGTCATAGTTTTCGTCTTTGAAGTAACGTCTTTAAAGTCGCGTTTTTGACATAATTTTTGTAAAGGAGATGTTTCAAAATGGGCCAGGTCTATGTACAGTAACTCAAAAAAAAGAGAAAAATCCATAGAATTCAGGAAAAATACAGATAATTCAATTAAATGTATACTGTTCTGGTAGTGAATTGATACTTATCAATTATTTTTATCGACTTTCAACATGGCGTCTCACCGATTTAGTTACTCTGTGCTTAAAAACAAGGACAATTAACCATTGATCATAGAAATAGAACTGTTAGCTGTCACAAAAGTGTCACTTCAGTCACTTTCGTCTTGTCGTCGGTCGTGATTGTGTTCGTTTTGTTTTGAGTTTCTGGAGTTCTTTTTAATAACCTCGCTTTCGTTTTTTGGATTTAATACCGTTTCTTTCCCATCTGTTTACCTAGCTTTCGTTTTTGGACTGTTACCCGGCTTGTGTTGTAAGTACTTCGACTTTCTTGTGTGGTTTCCTCCACAGAAATAAACATGTCAAACGTCATTAATCAATCAAAATGACAGTTTACCGCCATGACGGGTTTTTGTTGTGTGTTGCAATTTCAAGTGTAATTTCTTGTGTTTACCAGCAAAACAAGCCATTTTAAAGTAATTGGACAGTTGAGAACTGTTTTAAATGAATTTTCCTATTTTTTTGTATAGTGTACAAGGACCTGGCCCAGGCTCCATACATTTTGAAACATCTCCTTTGAATTTCGCGGTCTACCACTGCGCCATTCACCATAAAATTGGATAGTGTAATACGCTTTTGATGGATTCTTTGATTCTTTAGCTATCCAATGGTTTATTTGAATTAAGGATGGAGATGAAAGGTATGAAGCTGCAACACCAAACTATATCCCCCGATTTTGTTATCATTGACAATCATTGGTTTTTCTTAACTTACCAATTTTAAAGACGTATTCACGTCAAAAAGTACAAGTTGGGGAAAATATGCAACGCGATGTGTAGGGATTTGCATAGCTAAACTATAACCAATAAGCATACCTACTGCACAAAATTATTACAACTTTAGGTATACGTTGAATAACGGCTGTATAACGTTATCAACAAAATAACGATAAATATAGTTTTTTTTTTTGTGTTTTCTCTATCTGTTCACTACTTAAGTAAAGATACGTACTTACGTAGGCTAATAAATAGTTGAGTTCATTGAGATACCTAGGAGATTATTTAGTCATTGAGTTGCCTCGACAAACAAAAATAAAGAATAGGTACTTTTTCTAGTTTACGATTGGAACCATAAACGAAGCATTCATGAATAACTTATCAGTGAAATTGCCTCCTAATCTATGAAGTAGGTAGGTAGGTACGTATTCGGTACGTGACGGTGAGGTATCGTAAAACCGGCTTCTGACTCATGTTATTGTATTGATTACACCAGTTTGTGCAATAATTATTAATATTGTGTTGTATGGATTGTTTCACGAGGATGGTCAGTTAGTACGCTTCGGGAACTCCTCATTGTTCGAAACAGGTAAGTGAGTAAGTGACATACTTAATATTATTAGACAATAATCCCTAGTGACTGTTTAACCATAAATTTTTGACGTTTAAACGTCGTCTCTAATCATCGTTTTATACAACATTATTTTTAGTATATGCGAAACCTGCAGCCTAATTGCGTAACACATTATTTGGAAATCGTTCAGACTGATCGCCTTCATTTCGGCCTCAGTGGCCTTCATTTTAAATTTTGTACTTACATTATAACACTCGTTTGGATGATAATATTATAACACTCGTTTGGATGATAATATTATTATCATCCAAACGAATGTTATAATGTTGTAAGTACAAAAGTTAATAACGCAACTCCTTTAAAAAAAAATATCATATTCATGCACGCGGGTTTCACTACCACAGCAGCACCGTAATTTAAAAAAAGAACTTACAAGTTATTCGGATTCACGTCGTATCCCGCCGGCCGGCCGCCATTTTTGTTCGATAGTAGTACTTACCCAAACTCAAACTCAAAGCATTTATTTCAATTAAACCATTTACAGGCACTTTTGAATTGTCAATAGGTCAGTCAGAAAATATGAAGCTAGTTGCCCATTCCAAAGCGTAGGTACCTATGGAGAAGAACGGGCAAGAAACTCCATGGACACTCTTTTAAATTATAGTTTACAAAAATATTAGTTACTTACATCATTAATGTTGAATTTATAATTATATGTGAGAACGATGTAAAAAAAACATATACGTACGCGTTAAAGTGTCCAGAGTACAGCAAATAGTACTTAACAAAACAATAATCCAAAAGTAAAATAATTAAAAATAAGCCGAGGCAGCCAAGCGATGACCAGTCCCAACTGACGGCGCCCGTTCACGAACATGACGCATAGATCAGCACCATTCAGCTCAACCATTTTGAAGGGAGCTAAATGATCCAACACACACGCCACCGTCAGCGAGACATTTTAGTGAGCATGACATACTATCAGCCGCCAGGGCACATTCAAGTCAATGAAAGACATTATTATCATTACCCGGTAAATGGTAGCACTACAGTACATAGAACCTATTGCAAAACACTGTTTCAGAACCACTTTATAGGATTCATAATTATCATGAGTGTAGATAAAGTCTTGTGTATGCAAGTTTACATAATTAGGTAGTAAAACACTCGTGTGATACACATTCGTGTTTTTTTGTTGCGTAGACATATTTAAACACGAGGTAAATCTCCCGTAAGTCCCGTATTATTATTATACTCTTTGAGGTAAGTACACACGGCTACACATCAAGCTATACATAACCAGTATATGCTGACTTCAGATTGTACGAAAAACCTATACAATGCGAGGTCAGCATGCCGTTTGTACAATGAGGTAATTTTTACTTCAGAAAACCATTATACCTACACAAAAAAAACCGATCAAGTGCGAGTCCGAGTGTGGGTTCCGTACTTTGTATGTATGTTAATAGTTTATCACGGGTTGTAATGTAAAACAAAAGAGATGTCAGATGGCTAAAAAAAACTCAGAATCGCTCAATCGCCAGAAATTTTATAAGTATGTGGCGTTTTTATAGGCATAAAACTAACGCGAAAGTTTGTGAGGATGGATGGATGTTTGTTACTCTTTCACGCAAAAACTACTGAACGGATTTCGATGAAACTTCACAGTAAGTACCTAATAAAGGTTATACATCAGAATAACACAGGCTACAATTCATAAAGATTTTGTGTGATTTAGCCATAATATAACCTTCAGTATCACTATCAAGTAAGTCGGAAAAATTCCTGCCCTCTGAGAGCTATCTTGGCGTGCGCTGCCGCCGCTGCCTAAACCGTTAAGATGCTGCTGAAGAGCTGTTTGTTTTAAACGGTTCTAAATAAAAGTCCGCGACAGCATATATCTACCTTTTTTTTTTTTTTTTTTTTTCCTTTTTCCTTTTTTATATGGAAGCCATTATATCCAAAATAGTGAAACATAAATACATTTAAATTGGATACTTTTTAAATGCACATTTCAGAGTACTTAGATAAGTCTTATCAAAATAAATACATTTATCGCTTTCGGTATTTAACCCTAGTCACCTAACGTTTGCCTACCCACTATAAACCCTAACCATTCGTCTTTTAGAAAGGCACTAACTTTTATGAAATCAATGGAGACAACAAATTTATAAAAATTAAAATTAAAATAACAACAAAAAACAGCATTTCGCCTCACGCGCTGAAAAGAGACAGCGAATTTTTTGTCGCGTACGCGTCGAAGCGACGAAGGTTAGGTGTCTAAGGTTAATGTAGATAAAGTTTGTCTTTTACACTAAGCAATTTGGAAAAATACTTTAAAAGTTATCACGATAAGATTAACCTGAGTAGAGCGCCTTATGAATCGGTGCGTGGGCCGCGCGCGGCGGCGCTGAGCGGGGGGGGACCCGAAGTCCCGAACGCGGGCAGGCAGTGGCAGACGATTGAGGCACAGCACTGAGCACTTTTATAAATATTGCTATTGATTTGTAGGTTCGAAAAATTTGTCTGCTCAACAACGTAAATAACGCAATGAATGTTCATGAACTGCCAAAATGAAACCCATTGCTACTGATAGTGTGTTCTTACCCCGCTGGGCGTGAGGGCAGAAGTCGTTGACAGTACTTATATTTTAAGTAGAAATATAGATTCGTTTTTAAGGGTTAGAACACGGGTTAGGTATAGGTTGTATTTGCAAGTATTAAGGGTACACTTTGCCGAAATTTCTCCATACAAATTTCGGGAGTGTTTTACTCCACTGTTTGACTATGTACATCCAAAGTTAAACATTCTATCGTTTTGTCTTATTATTAATTTTGTCTGTACGGAAACAGAATTGTAAAATAAAAAGCCATTAAAAAGTTATGAGCCAACAAAGATTCGTTTTTCTTACTAATTTTAACGTAACTTTGGGTGTAAATAAGTAATAAAAGAAGGATGAAATCTGAAAAACAAAAACCGTTCCGACAAAGATCAATTATCGAAGAATTTAATAAGCTTTATTTGTAATTGATTTATGTAGTGGTTTTTTCATAAAACTCGATCTTCCAAAGGACGCGGACGTTTCGTAATTTTTACGCGCTCGTTTTACTATGGAATTATCGTGCATTTCACTCAATAATGTTCCCCCTGGCGCGGTGCGGGGGGAAGACGCTCACGCACACTTGCATAATACTGTCTTGCGCACGTTTCGAACTATTTGGACTCAGTCTGCTGCTGCCAGCTGCGGCCTATGTCGTTCGTATGTATGTAGACTAAACTCCTTTGCGCTATAAATTATTATCATTCGCACGTGAACACTACATTGACCCCTGGCTTGAACTTTGGATTTCGATACTACCTACATTATCTGTTTGACTTCGCACTACAATTTGCATTTCTTATTTTCATTTGAAATTGGAATTGTTGGTTTGAGTGGACGCTGTGTCAGTGAAGTTGTATTGGTGATTGAGGAACTGGTGTGATTTGTGAACAACTACAAATAAACAATGGGTAAGTCGTACAATTTCTTATAACTAACCTATTTAGGTAGGGACCTCCTTGAGCATATTTTTTGTTATAATATAGGTAACTAACTTCTGCCCGCGTCTCCGTCCGCGTGAAATTTTTTGATCCCCCGACCCACCCCGTCGCTTCACATCGCCTTCGCTATTACTACTCAACTCCTAACGGTCCTATAGCCTTCCTCAAGAGTTGGGCAATCAAATGCAAAAAGATTTTCATAAATCCAACCGATACTTCCAAAGATTTGAGCTTTCAAACTAACAAACTCTTTAGCATTATTATTTGTATTACATATTTTAAAACTATGATAATTATCTTCTAAGATATTCATTGAAATCAAGTGATGTCAAGGGCAATTTTGTTCAACTTGTGATGAATAATGTGTTTATTTCAATAAGGTAAAACATGATGATAATAAAAACACCTTCACACATAATGCATTATTTTAGAACAAATTTGATTACCATAAAAAAGGTTATAGTGAGTCAACCTTATAAGGTAGACATATGCTGTCGCGGCCTTTTTTTTTAGTACATTTAAAAGGGAACAAATCCGTCAAACATTATTTTTGAGTAACTTTAACCGTTTACGCAGCGTACGCACGCAACGGAAGCTCACAAAAGGAATATATTTTTTTCCGTTTTTGCAACATTTTTCATTGATGCTCCGCTCCTATTGATCGTAGTGTGATGTTATATAGCATAGCCTTCCTCCATAAATGGACTATTCAAGTATAGAACACAAAAATAATTTTTCAATTCGAACCAGCAGTTCCTGAGATTAGCGCATTCAACCAAACAAACAAACTCTTCAGCTTTTTAATAATAGATTATATATAATAAATTATCTTTTATCACAAGGTACCTTATGTAGGCAAGACGCTCGCTCAGAAAGCGGCGCGCTAGTAACTTTTATTTTGTGCTCGTGGAAATGGGGGGAGGAGTGCTCGAGTAGTATTTAGTAGGTATCCATACATAATTATATCTAACCACAATCCCTTACCTATTCCTAACTCGTGTTGTTTGTATTTTAAGTAGGTAACAAAAATGTATAATACATACATACTTATGTATAAAGTGAGGTTTATAACACAATTTATCGTAAAATCAATGGGCAGTCGTGAATCAGGTGAAAACGGTGGCCTTTTGATAACGTATGTAGGTATGTACCTGTTTTTATATCGTACTAAGTACTCATATAGGCATACTTGTACTAGCTTTTCCCCACGCTTTTACCCCCGTTCCCGTAGGCCCGTAGGAATCTATCCCACTGCTCCGCTCCCATGAGTCGCAGTGTGATGTTTCATTATCTGTACCTACCTAACATAATCTTTCTCAATAGATAGGCTACCTAACACAAAAAGTCGGCCAAGTGCGAGTCAGACTCGCGCACGTAGGTTTCCGTACAATTTTCTATAAAAACGGCAAAAAAATCATGTCTGTTCTATGGGAGCTCCCCTCACATAAATGTTTTATATTAATTTAATTATTTCTTTTTAAAGTGAATATATAAATAAATATATATTGAATATATAACTAAATATTCTGTAAATATTTCAAGCGTCTACCTGTTGCCGTTATCAATATCGAGCACACACGACCAAAAAAATCACGTTTGTTTTTTGGGAGCCCCCTTAAATATTTATTTTATTCTGTTTTTTAGTATTTGTTGTTATCCACACGGAACCCTAAAAAAAGCTTAAACTGGTACCTAGTTTGTAAGATTAGCGCGTTCAAACAAACTCTTCAGCTTTTTAATATTAGTAGGTAGGTACTTAAAAATATTTATATCGGTAGGTACTTATAGTAAGTACTATATTATATTATAGTACTATGCCACATTATAGATATAATAAAATTAAGTTCTTCCTATGGATTACTAAATCTACGAACTGGCAGCAGCTGATCTTATGAGGTAGCAAAATACCTGCGCCGCGCCGCGTCGCGTCGCATCGCTATTCGCCATTGCCTTTGGAGCGCAACGCGCTCGCGTCTGAGGCGCGTGTGGCGCGAGAACGAAGGTTGTCACAATGGGTTGTCCCAAATTATTATGTGACTGTTGATAGAGTTTAGTAATTTTTTAATAATATTTATTATAAAGACGAAAATTCTTTATTAATATTTATTATAAAGACGAAAATTCCATATTAATATTTATTATAAAGACGAAAATACCTTTTTGTGCTATTTTTTCACTCCTAAACCACTGAATCGCAGGCAAAAGCTAGTACAAAAAATAATGAAAACGGTATATGAATAAATACATTACTTTTATAAAATAAATAAATAATGGTGTGTAGGAAAATATATTACTTTATTATTACAGGGTCAAATTAAATTAGCTAGCGAAATTCTGCAGACGTGATGGTATCGTTCCCTAAACACTATAAAATAAAAATCAAAAAGATTTGATGTATTTTTTGGGGGTCAACGACCACTTCTAGATTTGTTACTTGAAGTTTAGTATGAGATAGAAAAATCTGTTTTCTTTTGTTTTATCGTATTGAGAAATCGATACCAACCACGTCGTGAAGTTTAAATAAAAAAAACTGTAAATTTAAACTAATAATATTACACTGGGTTCGGTTATTGACTCCACTAAAAAGTCATAAAATTATTTAATTTTTTTGTTTTATTATGGTTAGATATCGACACCCATCACGTCTGCAGAGTTTCGCTTGCTAATTTAATTTGACCCTGTATATAATGTTGGTTTTTTTATGAAACAGATCCAAAAGAGAATTGGTGAATGGAGAGAATTGTACCGTAGCTGCGTAGGTATACCTAATTACCTACCGCCGAAGACCGACGCGAGGACGATCGGATCGGATCGCCGCCCGCGCCGGCGCGTCCCCCTGCGCACGGACCGCGCCCCTCGGGCCCTCGCCAGTCCGCTACAAACCTCAACGCCAATGCATGCCATAAATTCTTTCTTCCTTTCACGCCGCGCATTTTTGTTATTATTGATAATAAACATTTATATTTTATTTTATTTTATAGTAGTGTTTCATTAATAGGTATACCTAAACCTATCCTAACACACTACAAAATCACCCTTATAATAATTGAGTAAGCAACTGACAACCCTTGCAATCTGCCGCTACTCACTCAAAGTTACGAGTTTGATACCTACCTACATACCTACCCACCACTACATACCTATACCCCAATAACTTTAGGTAAGTACTTACATACTATATGCAAACAATATTGATGTGTCACGTCTTGAAATTCATATAACTCTAGAACTTACTCAAATTATTATTAATTCGTTTGTAAAAAACACTAGATTTTCAAACAGTAAATAAAAAGATGTGTCAAGATTGTTTACATTTACCTAAAGTTTTTGTGTATTGATAAAAAAATAAGATAGGTAAATAATCTTGAAAACAATATCTAGGTAGTCAATTACTAAGTAATGCGGCATAACATAAACAGTAGGTAATAATAATATCACCCCGCCCGACCGGCTGAGCGTCGGGCGACCGATGACTCAGTTGAATGGCGGTGCATGTCAAACAGAATGTACTAGCGTTATAGTGCATGTGTGCATCGTCTAACGTATCGTTTCAGTTCGGAACGGTATTTGTGTGTGTTGAACTAGACATTGTGCGTGTAGACTATCGTCTAACTGCTCATCACTGATACCATCTCTGTCAGACACGATGCGAGTTGAGACAGCGTGCTTTTTGGCCGCGCCCACCTGTGAGTTCGAGCTCGCAACTAGATTACTCTTAAGTACTTAATTACCTAAATAGATTCGTTATTACTTAGATTACTACAATTGTGTTTTTTGTTAGTTTAAGATTAACGTACTTATAGTTTAAGGTTTAGGTTGTAAGTAGTAAGAAGATAGATTCGTTGTCCTCTTAATTAGCTATTGGAATTGATTTAGTTGGTTTGAAACATGCTACCGATTTTGTGGTTTTTTAAATAGTACTTAGGTGCAATAATGACTCGAAAGGCTAATATTTCACAAAGCTATAATAAAGCTCGAGCTATAAAAATAGCTAGACTTACGAGACGTCTTAACAAACTGAGCTGCGAAGGTTTGAGCAGGCGGTGCGTGAGGTGGCACACAGAGCTACTGAGACTGAGACACCAGAACAGTCCCAAGGCGTCAACAATACGCTGAGTATCTGGCATCTCAACGAACTGCTGAAACTTCAGAACAGTTCCAAGATCAGGGTCAACAGCATGCTGAGTATCTGGTGTCTCAACGGGCTGCGGAGACACCGGAACAGTTCCAAGATCAGGGTCAACAGCATGCTGAGTTTCTGGTGTCTCAAGGGGCTGCGGAGACACCGGAACAGTACCAAGATCAGCGTCAACAGCATGCTGAGTATAGTGGTGTCTCAACGGGCTGCAGAAACACCTGAACAGTCCCAAGTTCGGCGGCAACAGCATGGGATATTGTTGATTGATTACCTGGAGCGTGGAACCACTATTACAGGCCAATATTATGCAGCTTTAATTCCCAAGTTGAGGAATGCCATCAAAGAGAAAAGGAGATAAACTTCGAAGGGGCGTGCTGTTTCATCACGACAACGCATCCGCGCACAGGTCGGCAGTTGCGATTCAGCAAGCTGGCTTCGAATTGGTTGACCACCCCCCTTATTCACCAGATCTGGCGCCTAGAGATTTTTATCTGTTCCCCAAATTGAAAGAATACTTAAGGGGAAACAGGTACGAAGACGATAACGAGGTGATGGATGCCGTGGAGAGCTTTTTGCAGGGCCAAGGCAAAACTTTTTTTTTGAAAGGGATTAATGCCTTGGAAAAGCGCTGGACTCGGTGTGTAGAGAGATCTCATTCTCACTACTTTTTGATCCCTCCTTGTATAGTGGTGTCTCAACGGGCTGCAGAAACACCGGAACAGTCCCGAGATCGGCGTCAACAGCATGCTGAGTATAGTGGTGTCTCAACGGGCTGCGGAGACACCAGAACAGTCACAAGCTCGACAGCATATTATCTGCCTTTTATGTGGAAGCCCAAAATAGTGAGCCATATCGAAAGTTCCTCTTTCTGTACGTTACCTTTTCACACCTAAACCACTGAACGGATTTCGATAAAATTTAGCAAGGAGGAGATACATAGCATCTTAGGGAAGGACATGGGCTACTTCACCGGTACTGTCCCGCAAAGCCGTGGGCAGAAGCTAGTATATAATAATTTACTGCAAACACGACGTGGTACATAAACTAGATATTTTTTGATCAATGAAACAATAGCGAATATTTTTTAGATTCTGAAAAATCTATTGTAGCCGTGATCTATGAATTCGTTGGGGTTCGTAAATATAAAACTGTTATTAAGAAGTATTCTACGTATATAATAATGTATTTTTCACTATTAATAGCCGAAGTGCAGCTACACGTAGTTTTAGCCAGCCGAAGTGCGGCTACACCTATCTACTTTTAGCCGAGTAGGTACACAACGCAGACCAATATATGGTAGGTATACATTATTTTGCTCTAACGTCCCCATCCGTACCGGAGTCCCCCAGGGATCCGTGTTATTCCCTTTATGTTCATTCTGTTCACTAGTGACATTCCCAATAGTAAAAAGGCTCTGTTGGCTCTATTCGCCGACGATATTGCCATTTACTATACTTACGGGTCGCTGTCAGGACTCTATCGCTCGCACTCTCCAGACCTCCGCAAGCGTCGTAGGCGCTTGGTCCCGGAAATGGAGAATCGAGGTCAACACCGATAAGAGTCAGGCGGTTCTCTTCTCGAAACCGCGTCGACTCGTCCCCCTCCTCTCCAGTCCGATCAGTATGTACACACGGCTACACATCAAGCTATACATTTCCAGTTTTAGCTGACCTCGCATTGAATAGGTTTTTCTTATGATCAGAAGTCAGCTTATACTGGTTATATAGCTCGATGTGTAGCCGTGTGTACCTATGGCAAACCGATCCCTTGGAGAAGCAAGCTAAATACTTAGGTGTCATCCACTCATCTTACTTTCAGAGGGCACATAAAGACGACTCGTTCGCGCGCCTCTTTCGCTCTCTGTAGGCTCCACTTCTTACTGACCGCCCGCAGCAAATTGTCACTCAAGTGCAAATTGCGCCTCTACACCGCGATCATCCGTCCCATCATGACCTATGCTTGCGTCGTCTTCGTACACGCCAAGCCTCACCATCTGCATAGAATGCAGACCCTCCAGAACCATTACCTCAGAAAGGTCACGGGAACCCCCTTCTAATTGGTAAACATATAACCCACACCATTGTCCACGGATTACTATGTGCAGAATTGGAAACGGAAGAGTTGACGAGATTGCTCATAGCATTACAAGTTCTTAGATTATTGTGATAAAGTTTTTATAGCCAGATATTTAATTTTTTTACTAGAGAGAGAGAAGATATCTATATCTATGAATTGTGTGTTATAGGTTTCCACAAGCTGTCGAAGAGGCACTCGCGCCCCGGCGTTGGTACCTATTACATGAATCCACATAGAACCACCGGGGCACGCGGGCCGCCCGTCTTTAAATAACATTTCGGAGTACTAAGCGTAACTTGTTTGTGATTTCAATACAATCAAATCTATTGTTACACAGCCCATGCAGCATCATGGCAACCAGAAGTAAGCGTCAAGACTCTAAACTTAAAACATTATACTGCTGTCGTGTGTATGTAAGCACCTCTATATTATTAAGTCATGTACGTGTTTGACAATATAAAAGATGTGTCATTATTTAAATTAAGACAGTATAATCTGCCGTCTCCGCATAGGTCACTGGTGTTTCTTCACAAATTACGGGTCAGAGACACATCTCTCTGCGAATGTGGGTTGGATGAAGGTACTTTGGAGCACATCTTTTTTAACTGCTCCAATAATAACCCTGCCCATGACTTGTATAGCCATCTCTATAAATTAAAGATCTCTGTCCCAATTAACTTTCCATCCCTGTTAACATATTCTTCCCCAAAGCTCCTTGAAGCTTTGATGTATTTTATCCGCGTCAATGACATCAAATTATGATGATTTCTGTGTAAATAATAATATGTATATTATTTTTTAATAACATAATTTTTTTTTTTTCTCTATTTATTTATTTCAGTGTACTTATTAATATTCTTCAACAAGTTTCACATTAAATTCAACTATTTTCTTTGGATATAATCATGGATGTAAAATATTAGTTTTTATTTTTTGTTGTTGTAATTCTAAAAATCACTACTATTCTATTCTATTTTTCTTTATGGCAATGGTGCCGATGTCGACAATTCTGCCAATGTCAGATGTGATATGAGAAAACGTAGTGATTTTTAGAATTACCACAACAAAAAAAAACTAATATTTTACTTCCATGATTATATCCAAAGAAAATAGTTGAATTTAATGTGAAACTTGTTGAAGAATATTAATAAGTACACTGAAATAAATAAATAGAGAGAAAAAAAAATTGTTATGTTATTAAAAAATAATATACATATTATTATTTACACAGAAATCATCATAATTTGATGTCATTGACGCGGATAAAATACATCAAAGCTTCAAGGAGCTTTGGGGAAGAATATGTTATATATCTTTAATTTATAGAGATGGCTATACAAGTCATGAGCAGGGTTATTATTGGAGCAGTTAAAAAAGATGTGCTCCAAAGTACCTTCATCCAACCCACATTCGCAGAGAGATGTGTCTCTGACCCGTAATTTGTGAAGAAACACCGGGGAACAACAGTGACCTATGCGGAGACGGCAGATTACAGAAATTACTTTCTTGGATATTTTTTTGTAAGGGTAAAACCAAGGCTTGGGTGTAATATTAGTCTGTATTGCATGATAAAAACCACCTTTACGTTTACTAGAGTTAAACCACTGCATCTGCCATGAGGATAGCAAGCTCTTTTTTGGAAGGCTCAGCAGATCATAGCCCTGGCATTGGAAATGCTTAAGATCAACGGCTTGGGACGTAACAGCATCCTTAGCAAGAGCATCCACATATTCGTTTCCTCTTATGCCACAATGGCTTGGAATCCAAACCAAGTGAACGGTTTTGTGATTCTTGGCACAAGAGAAAAGAGACTTTTTGATTTGCAATATAATCGGACTGTGCAGTCTACTCTTGAAAGGATTCTGCTCCAAAGCCTGTAAGCAACTAAGTGAGTCTGTAAAGATGACACCTAAACTTATGCTATGGGCTTCTATGAATAAGCACGCTTCTAAATAAAAATCACTACGTTTTCTCATATCACATCTGACATTGGCAGAATTGTCGACATCGGCACCATTGCCATAAAGAAAAATAGAATAGAATAGAATAAATTAAGACAGTATTTACTCATAAATGATGAGTAAATACTGTCTTTATCTAGAGGTGCTTACATACACACGACACTGCTATAACAATTGTTTGTAAGGAACCTTGAACGATAACATTTATAATTGACATACGTAGAAACTTTTTTTGCACTAATTCTATCTTGGTGTTATATTTGAGGTAGAACGGTTTCCAGATAGGAATAGCGTATTCCAATTGAGACCTTATTAAAGTTTTATACAATTCCAAAAAAGTAGAGGGTCGCACACAGTCTTTAGAGGATCTCATTACAAAACCATACATTTGAAAGGCTTTATTTATAATGTTTTCAATATGCAAGTCAAAGTGCAGACATATTCATTATTTTACTCATAGTTTTACTTAAACCTTAACATGTAAATGTTTTCTTGTCCCTTAAATAAATAAATGAGAGTCTACACTTAGAACTCAGAATGCCCACCGTCCAGCAGTTCATGAAACGCCTTTCCAGGCGCTTTTTGATACTGGTATAAAACACCTCAATCCCCTGATTGTGGCGGCCGCCCGATACACTCCCTCCCGCATTAGTAGGATTCGCCGACCGAGGCATAAAAAATAATAATCATAATCTCTAGCAAAAACGAAAACAAAAAAATTGTGTAAAATAACGATAACAAGATCAACTTGACTTTATCTTGGTCTGACAGATGTTACAGCGCCACCTACCAGGTCCAATTGTGCACCTAAACCATCCAAGGATTCACACAAACGGACACACAAAAAAAATAACAATCAGTCCAGCCGTTTAGTTCAGTCACATACACACACACATAAAGAAGAATAACATAAGATTTTTTTTTTTTGTCTATTTTGTGTCCCACTGCTGGGCTCCCCTTTTTTCTTCTAAACCTCGGGATGTCTTGTGCGATCTCTGGCCATGTTGACCCTGCAAATGATATTAGATCGTCACACTACCTTCGCCTTGGTCTACCTCGACGGCGCGCGGCGATGTCTTGCCTGAGTCCAGTGAGTGACGATCTTTGCCCATCTCTCCGGGTGCATTCGTGAGACATGACCGGCCCACTCCCACTTCAGCCTGGCTGTTTTTTCTCCCACGTCCGCTACTTGGGTTATAGAGCGCAGCGCAGCGTGGTGATAGGTACATATTAAAATATGAATTAAAGGGTATATTTCTTACATTATTTTAATATATATAATAAAGAGATAGTGATAAAATAAAAGTCAAGAAATCAATTTAAGTATGATTCACATACTTAAAGTATAATAACTTCTATACTATATGGTTTAGGAGGCAAATTTTTTGAAAACGTAGGGTTTATTATAGTAAACCTGTAGTGAACCCATTTTTTTACATTTCGTTGCTGGCGATTCTGGGTTTTTTGTCTACGACCTTTTAGCCATGCCCTTTACATTGCTTCTTGCCAAATTTCATAATTCTAGGTCAACGGGAAGTACAGAGGTCAGCACATCAACCTACCCCAATCTGTCAAATTTCTTTGATAGAATTTCAACTTTACTACAAAGGAATAAGGTTCATATTCAATTGGGAAAATTTGACAGATTGGGGTAGCTTGATGTGCTGGCCTCTGTACTTACCCTGTAGGTTTTGATTCCGGAATATAAACGCCCGTATCTTTTGATTGCGTTGACTTAGAAGTTTGATTTTTTTCACTGCTTCAAGGGATTGCAGCCATGAGTATTGGATATTAATTTCAACTTGATAACTCCACGTGTTCCTAAGAAAAAGGGTCTTGACCGACGGACAGACAGACGGACGACGAAGGGATCTTATAAGGGTTCCGTTTTTCCTTTAGAGGTACGGAACCCTAAAAAACATGTGAACAACGTCAAAAACACGTTGTTTTGTTTCAGTTTTTTTTTACTTTTTTGTTGTGCTATCTATCCCACACCAATTTGCCCATGAGAAGGACCGATGACCTTAAAAAAGTGGCTGGAACAGACTGGATGCGAAAGGCTGAGGCAGGGTGTTGTGGCGCCAAGCTATGCCACAACTAGTCCTCCGCCTCAGAGAGGCCTATGTCCTGAGTTGATTGATTGAATGTAGTGGCCTGTTATAGTATTTTTATCTCACGAAGCGACACGCGCTTATCTTGTGGTTACCAAGTGTCAAACACGCCGAATGTGTGTGTAAGCGCAGGAGCTCTCGATACCGTCCGAGACAATGGCGAAGTTAGAAGTGTGTATGCCTGTGTGTTATGTGCTAGTGCTAGCACTATTCGTCTTCACGCACACATTCACAGTGTGTTTGTAGACTTGGTTAAGTACTACAAGTAATGCGCGCGTCGCTTCGTAATATAAAAACACCGTAGTAATAAAGTTGCATACGAATAAGCGAAATAAGATGAAATAAAATAAAATATTTGTAGGTACATAATTATTAACACCCTAAATATTTAACTTACAGCTCATCACAATGCCGCCGGTGACGCTAGAGGGAGACACGCTCGGCAAAAAACGCCAACACTACAACAAGCTTGTCAAAGAAGCGATTGCTAATAAACATTATGAATTATGTAACATTAGTAGCGATGACAGCGACATAGACAACCTTCTGAAAATAGACATCGCTAGCAAAAACAGAAATGTAGATTATATCATCGAAGTAATGAACTCTAACGACATGCTTTATGCGGCGACAGCTATTAAAAAATCCACGTGGCTAATCACCGAGCAGCAGTACGCAAACATCATCAACCCAGAGTACCTACACACACAACTATTACCAAGCATGAACACCAAAACATTTAATAAACTCATGCTTCACATTAGACTCAATCTGAAAGACGAAAGTCGAGTCGAAGCCTTTTATGAATACCTTAAAGAAACGGACAGTGCTTACAAGTGGTTGCAAAACTGCTCCATTCCCTTCATAGAAAATGTTATAAAAAACGAACGGCACATACCACTATCTCTTTTTAAACGTTTGTGCACAAGATCTGCTCATTTTCTTACATACTCTTCAAGGGTTGAAAAGAACAGCGATGTGGGAAAGGAAATTTTATTTTTGTTAAAGTCCCACACTGCAGACGTATTAACCGTACTGGAAGACAACAAATACAATTACTTACCTGAATTGGGGACAAAGAAAACAGAGACACTTATGAAAACGTGCCCGCGAAGAATATTAGACAATTTTGAAAAGTACGCTAACGTAATTGACCTGTCCGTAGTAGCAAAATATATGGAAAAGAAAGAAATAAAACCTTTTCTATTCAAACAAATGAAAAAACAAGGCCAGGATTTTCGGGAATTTAATAAATTGAGGCATTTCGTTAAAAACATGCCAAAAGAAGAAATGCTAGAATTCATACAGAAAACGTTTATCGACAGAACGGATCTAACTTTTCTTCGTTCAGAAGACGAAAAAGATACCTACACTATGGACTTAATGTCCTACGTTTGGTACGAGTACTTTCCATTCAATGTTGCTTTGCCAGAATTAAAAAAGCTTATACTTGCAGAGAACTCACCCCGTTCCCGATTTGAAATGCTCTCAGTTTTGATCACATGTGCAAAAAGAAACCCGCAGCATATTATAACGTTGCTCCATTTTTTTTATGAACGACACATTAATGAACCGTTAAAATTTAAGATTCAGTTCATTAATCATCTGCTTTCACAAATATGTACTCACGAGTTCGACGTTGAAACCTGGTACATTTTGGATCAGCTGTTCCTCAGCATGGAAGTATACACCGAATCAAAAAAAGACGTACAACTGTGTTTGGAGTCTATAGTCCAATATAAGGTTTTGCACGATGAACCTGTGCCGAAAATCGTAGAAGAAAAGATGACATTTAATACTTTTGATAAAGTTCAAAGAAAACTAAATCAAGAACAAAGAAGCAAAATGTTTACTTATTTATTTAATTTTTTGTTGACAAAGGTTCAAATTGAAAACATTGCAAATGAATCCGATTTCAGGGAGACTATACTTCAATTAAAGAATGCCTTGACTTTGCTTAATGATTGGAAAAAGGACATCAGTAAGTACCCATTGGTAATTGAGAAAATTCAGGAACTGAATCAGATTAAACAACGTAACATGTGGAAAACAGATATGTCCCATTTGTACAACATGAAGAAATCGTGGCGGAAGCACATGTTTGAGGAGTCACTGTCACTGTGTCTGAGCGAAGAAGCGTGCCTGAACGCGCTGAAGCACAAGCCGCAGCTGCTGACGCGCCACGAAAAAGAAATGGACACATTGCGAACTAACGACGCTGTCTCGCTGCGACGTCTGCTCACCAAGCTACGCATCTACTGGCCGCAATCACTCGCCCAGCACTGGACTGATGCCTACTTACGAAATCTGAACAAATCTACTGGACAAAAAGCAGTTGTTAAGGGTCTCTGCATGCTTCTTTCCCAAAATCAAATAATTGACATGGCAAAAAAACATGCTCCCGACGATTTTAAGATAACCTGGGGTGAGACTGACCAGACGGAAATTATCGTAAGGAAAAACATCGCACAACATTTACACGTAGCCAGGCCGCTGATTCCCTTAGAAGCGGTTTTATTGTATTCTAAAGGAGATTACTTGCAATATGCGCTACCATCACTTAACTCCATTTTGTCCAAATTGAATGAAGTTGAAAGCCGTAAACATGTGTTGAAATTATTAGAAGCACCTGTCTCTCTACGGAAGTTAGGAATTCATGTAGCGTTTGCAAAACTTAAACCTTGTGAACTAAAAACATTAATCACGAATATTTGGAACACTACAACTAATTCTTCAATTAGGACCGTTATTTTTAGAGACACTTTCGGTTATATATGTAAGGTTAAAAATACAACCGTTGAAAAAGAACTATGGGCATCACTTAGTATGTTTATTGATAAATTACCTTCACGGGCAAATAAAGCAATACTTAGAGAGTTAGGTGATGTTCAAAAAGTTCCCCTAAGCGTGCAAGCAGAATTTTACATGAAGAGTTACGCGTATTTAACTTCAGTGCCCGACAGCATCTTGTGCGATAGACATGTGAGTGCATTAGTGTCACATGCATGTTATGCTCAAAACATAGTAGATTCATTCGATGACGATTTTGTTACTGATAAATTGTTGTCACCAGCAGGAAAAAAATTTTGTATGCGGAACAGCGATGTCATAGATATATTTGGGCGTTATGTATTGTGGGGTAAATCTGAGGAAGATCAGCTTCAACGATTTAGGAGGGTTATAGATCCAGCAATGGAAGAAGCTTTTCTTTCGTGGCGTAAAACTAACCTCGACGTTTATTACGTTCAAAACAACTTTGATCAATTTATTCGATATTTGCTTAGGAACTACAAAGACTTTATTTTGAGTAAAAGAGCTGCTCCCGCTAAATTGTTTACAGAGATTAAGATTAAAATGGAAAAGAATATGCAATTGCTAGAAAACTATATTGTGTACACTAGTTGGAAACTCGTAACAGAACACGCTAAATTAATGGAACAACATGTTTCTGAAATGGGAAACGTGTGGGTGACAGGTGAAAAAGAAAAGATGTGGAATGAAATTAATTTTGCAATATCTCCTGCCTTTGGTACACGAATTGTTGAGTGTTTGAAAGAAGACACGAAGCAATATTTTCCTTCAATATGTTTGCTGTTTGCGGACGCTTTACATGAAATGACCAACGGCATATTTTTCAACGATTTCGAGTTTAAACTAGAAATACTAAAACACATGCTAAACGATCCTGATTTCACACCTAGTTATGTGGTCGTTTCTCGTGCAACTGCAACCATCAAAAATGTTAATGTTTCAGATTCGATGAAAAGGATACGAACAGAAATACGTAATAAATTAAAATCACATCCATCTCAAGAGGTAGAAATGCATTATTACAATGATTTTAAATTACCCCTTGACGAAATTATAGTCATAAAATAATGTAGGAGCATTTTGAAACATTTGCTGATACATAAATTATTGTTCATGTATGTAAACGATGAATCGTTCAAGCAGTTTCGCTGTGTTTTGTTTTTTTACCTATTGATTTGTTTTATCAAAATTATACTGAATGTACCTGTACCTACTTTTAGCTGTTTTATTTAAAATAACCTTTTACTGGGTGCCCCTTCCAGTGTGTCCGATGTCAGATCGTCCATAATCAACAAGGAAGAGGTAAGGACTTAAAGCAGACCCTTGGTGCAAGCCTACAACCACATTGAACTCGTCGATATTGTCAGCAGCTGACCAGACGTAGGCACCAAGAATGAATTAGCTCTTCATACTTACCGGGCAAACCTTTCTCTTTCAAGGCCCACCACAACATATCAAGAGGTACCCTACCATATGCTTTCTCCAGATCAATGAAAACCATGTGCAAGTTCTTGTACGTACATTACATACTTGTCTGTACTTACTTCTCGCACAATTGGCGGAGTGCAAAAGGGGCGTCCATTGTTCCTCGACCTTGCATAAACCCAAACTGGTTCGGGGTATTCTCACTCTCCCCTCGCAATCTTTTCTCTATTACCTACATTCTCCCTCTTCATATTATGTGTCATGAGCTTTATTATTATCCCTTGATAGTTGTTGAAGCATAAATAAAAGTTCAAGACATCACCTCTAATCTTGAAGATGGCACTAGCAAACAAGTCAAGTGCCTACTCTATGAGTAAATAAAATATTATTGCCAACTATGAATGGGATCTTTACACAAATCCGGTAAGCTGATGATCTTCAAGCTGCCTGAACAAACTTACTTACTTCCAATATAGTTATGAAGAAGAACCATCACGAATCAAACGATTCATACGTCTATCCGCTAGGATGTTTAAATAAGAGGTCAGTGGAAGAGACAGATCGATCATTTGTTTTTTATTTAAGACCAGCGTTGCCAATTTGTGGGGATTTCCCCAAACTGCGGGGAATTTCAACACCATTGGGTCTTAGAGCAACGCGGCCTACCGGTACTACCGGTAGGGAGTAGCCATAGCGCTAAGTTACTATTCAAATCTTTCTGGCATTATTTGCGGGAGGGGAAGGTGCACACAGGTGCGTTTCGGCGTACATACCCAAAAAAACAAAACTGTAACTACGACACTAACACATAAAAAATGAAACAATACACCCTCAAATCTTACACAACTTGTTAAATTTTTGTGTACGAATAAGTCACGACTCACACATTGACATGTTTTCTACATCAATAGGGCTTGACTAAAACGTGTCGATACCGCAATATCGATGAATTTAGGAATTTATCATTATCACAATGTGGAAGGAGGAAGGAAGACCGGTAAAGGTATAAGAAATCGAAACATTATATGCTATTAAATATCGTCTTTATTAGCGAAGTTTTCACAAAGCAAAATATCATATTCCATTGAGGCGTGACAGCGGAACAAACAAACAGACATCCATCCTTTCACTTTTACTTTTCATCCATAATTTCTCTTTTGCTATTGAATATATTTCCTTATTATATAACGTGGTTAAAAGACAGTAGTACTTTTAAAAACGGCCTGTACACCACCTTAACTATGCAACATAAATAATATCAGTAATAATATCATTTATTAGACATAAAGTATGACAATTTGTCATAAACATGTTATTCGCCGTCACTTAAATTTATCGATACACGACTACTACACAAGAAGTATTGTAACATCACTACAGCATTCATCGGCGAGAAGTCGGATTTATCGCTCGACAGATCCGTATTTGTAAAGGCGAGCGGACTCAATGTTGGCAAACAAATCTAACGTTTACATTATATTAAAATATATGAATTTTGTGTGTGTAATGTAATTAAATATAAATATTAAGATAAGAATTTAATTACATGTGAAATGTAACACCATCTTTTTGCAAGTTTGATGTCCCAGACCTCTTTTTACAGCAGAAAACTGAACAATTCGGCATTTTAAGCACTGCGACCTACTACAGCATTCACTCGCGCGTCTCGACTCTGTCTAGCTAGAAATCCGAGCGCAACTAGTTTTGTTAGATGCGTATGTCCATTTGGGCTTGTACTTTGGCAGAGGGGAATGCTGCGTATGACTCATGCCTTACAATCTTACTCGTAGAAACCCTGCAACAGCATTGTGATAACCCAACTTATTACAAATGACATGTACAAAAGATATATTTCCAGCTCGTTATTAGCTTTACAATTTCGTAGTATAATAATCTGTCAGTTTAGTATTGTACAATCAGAGGCGCTAGTGTGGCGTATAATATAGGAAAATAAAAAATATTCAAAATATAATACTACACTAAGGTTTACAATGTTCTCCCTAAATAAATGGTATAATATTAGTAGTACTGTTAAGAATGTGTTGCCATAATTACTACATAGAAGTTTGATTAGTTCTATTATTGGAGATAAGCAAAGAGTGTTTATTGTAAATATAGGGTTCGTCAGAATAAATTAAATATAAACATACGTGTCCATGATGATAAGTCATTTTTGCTGATAAAATTTTTTAAATAAAAAGATCTTACATACTTTGGTAAGAATTTAGAGATATTTAAATATATGCCCTGGCAGCACTGGCAAGTAATAAACAAAAATGGCTGTTGTTGTTTTGATGTCGTTCTGCTGTGAATGCTGTGATCGTTCGTTGTCTGCTGTGATCGTTCGTTGTACCTATATCCCCCTTACTAATAAACATTGTGTATCGTCTGTATAGTTACACAACGCTTTGTCTTCTGTCGAAAATCAAATTACTGACGACTGAAAGAGAGAAATCGGTGTGTAACTATTCGTCTGATATAATACGTTTATTAGTAAGGGGGTGTGTAATTTAAATAATATCTAAATATGTTGTAGTAAACAGATTTTGAATACTTATATCGGTATAATTTTACTATCTCTGTTATAGAAAACAGTTGGACCATGAATGGATCTAGGTCGCGCGATTATATATAATACTGACACGGATGTAGTTTAGTATTTTAATCGCAGAGGGCGCTTTTTTAATGTTATCGTTCAAATCGCGCAAGATGGCTCTCTATTTCCGTATATACAAAGTACTCTTTGGTATGACTACTCCCTACCGTATGGTAGGCCGCGTTGCTCTAAGCCATTGGGTATTTTGTGGGGAGAGGCACCTTGCGGGTATTATGAGGATCCCCGCATTCATTCCCCCATAATACTTTTAAAAAATTCCGGTAAATTCCAGTCTCAATTTTTTTTATGGCAACATTTCGGGCGCGTTCCGAATTGAGGAAATAATCGATGTAATCGATTTGAGCGTGCTAAAACCCGTACCGAATTAGCGTGAGCGCGATAACGATGTCCCGTGAATCGTCATAGATGACGTCATGGCATGCGCCATCTAGCGATAACGCCGACCATGCCTCGTACTAATATCACCGTGAGCGCTGTCAAAAATGACAGTGTGTGTGTGTGTGTGTGTGTGTGTGAGGATGAGGATGTGTTAGTGTGTGTTTTGTTTTGAGCTACATCATATCTTTTTAATAACGTGGCATTTTAGAAATTGTGCTTCTGGCTGACAATCGCCACCTAAACAAAGAAAAGGAAGAAACGTGTGGTGTTTTTATGAAGAAATACTGCTGTAATATCTTTTTGACACCGAGTAATCACTGTGAGCGCGCTAACGAGTGTTCCGAATTGTTGACAGCTCTCAGCTGTCATAATCGTGATATCCAATATGGAACGCATGTGAGACGATTTGAGTGCTGTGAGCGATATTAGCCAATTCGGAAGGTGGCCTTCATCGAATCTTCGGGGCTGCGCGGCGTTCCGTTTGATCTCCCGCCGACGCCCGCTCATCACTAACAGTAGAATATCATAATAATATACAATCTCAAAGCGTGCAAAAGAGATGTCATGATCGCCGATCATCAGCGGATGATCAGTCAATCAAATGGAACTCGCGTGAGAAAGTATGACACATTATAACCTACCACAAACATGTTGTTCCATCTCGATAACTATATCTCAACAGTTCATGTTGGAGATAAAACGAAACGGAAAATACAAAGACAATGAAAGACAGCCGGCCCGATAAAAGTATGCTGTATGGTACGATACGTATGTACAGAGGCCAGCACATCAACCTAACCCAATCTGTCAAATTTTCCCAATTGAATATGAACCTTATTCCTTTGTAGTAAAGTTGAAAATCTATCAAAGAAATTTGACAGATTGGGGTAGCTTGATGTGCTGGCCTCTGTACGCAGTACGACCGACTCCTTGTCACAGACTTTAAAATATTAAGGTCCGTGCTCCTTGTTTCATTGTGATTTTTTTTTTATAATCATATACACACATCAAAAGTGTCTAGGGATCAAGCATTTTTATGCGGATTTCTTGAGATTGAGATGTGGCTTTGTAATAAATTTATGATTTTATAAATTTATATGGATCCTTTTTGGTGCATTTCATAATTTGAATCAGGAACTGTGAATCAAATTCGAGTAAAAGATGAAAATCAGCTGTCAATATTTTCCCTATAAAAACATACAACGCATTGAAGACATTATTAGTGCTACTGTTTCCCTACTACTGATTAAAACCAACGTTATTATGGAGCGGCGACGTCATTTAAGCAGGGAAGAAATGCTCAGAGCCGTGGGAATGATAGAAGCTGGTTCCCGGCAACGTACTGTGGCTTTAGCTCTGAATACAAGTCAGAGTGTTATCAGTCGACTTTGGACACGTTACCGAAGCACTGGTACCGTGGCTGAGCGCCATGGAGGACGGTATCGCTGCACCACACGGAGACAAGACCGATACATTCAAATCTTAACTCGAAGAGCTCCAACAATAACCGCCATGATGTTAGCCGTGAGGCTTCATCACTCTTCAGGGAACTTAATTAGCGACCAAACAGTCAGAAACCGCTTGCATGAAGTGAACCTTCATTCCCGAAGACCGCTACGGGTACCACCTATAGCAATGCACAATCGTAGGATTCGATATCAATGGGCTCTTGAACACAGAAATTGGGCAGAAGAACAATGGCGTTTCGTGTGCTTTTCTGATGAGTCTCGTTTTGGTATGAGACCGGATACAAGACGTATACGACACTGGAGAACCCCTGGACGCCAACAGCGGTTAAAATCCTGCCAGGAAGTCCATCCTTATAGTGGTGGAACCATCATGGTATGGGCGGGTATTTGGATCGGCGGAAGAACTGAGTTGATTTGGATCAGAGGCAACCTCAACGCTCAAATTTATGCTGAGACGATTGTATCAGACGTCATCGTTCCTCTACAAGTGCAAATCGGTCCCTTATTTCAGTTAATGCATGATAATGCACGACCGCACACCGCAAGAGTTGTAAGACAGACTCTCGCCGCAGCTAACATCAATGTCCTGCCCTGGCCTGCTCAGTCGCCAGACTTGAACCCGATTGAGCATGCATGGGATATGCTACAGAGAAGAGCTCTGCCGAATATGGAGGGTATCCAGTCGCAAGAAGACCTTTTTTTGTTGTTGCAACGAACATGGGCGGCCATTCCACAGCGTGATTTGGATGAACTCATTTTGAGTATGCCAAACCGATGTTCTTGTGTTGTTAGTGTTCGCGGTAGAAACACGGATTATTAATTGTTTAAGTTACCCAATAAAATTTTAAAGAAAACTGTTATTTCAGTCTTTTTTTCGAACTTTTGTGTTAGTGGTTCAAATGTCAAAAATCCCTTTATTAGGAAAATGGCAAAGGACTTGTTATTTTTTTGTATGGACGGTGGTTTCCCAAAAAACCCCAGCAATGATTGGAATTCATATGAAAGATAAAATGTTAGAAAGCATAAAAGACGAATAAAAAAGCCTTTGGAGTACTACGTTTTTGAGTAAATTCAAAATGAATAAATAAAATACAGCAACATTATATCAGAGCTTTCGGCCATTTTGTTAAGTTTTTTGTTTTGGCCACACTGGATATAACGTCACTTTCACTGCTTGCTGAAAGAGAATCTACTTTTAATTTTTGCGTTTGCGTGTTTATTTGTTGTGAATCACGAACTACGACCAACGGCTTTTTGGACGACTTGGGTTTTACCTTTTTCAATATTACGACGTTTACGGGTGAAAGATTAATTTATTATTGTAATTCGTGATAGTGTTTACATTTTTTAAAGACACTTGTTTGACGTTGACGCGGTTGACGTTTCATTCATTCAAAATGACGTGTCAATTTTTAAACAACGTAAACTGAGCTATGGACAACAGCACCCGTATTCACAAACATACGATTCACTATCGTATCGACAATGACACTTGTTCGATAACCTGATTTCTGAACCGAAGGACCGGCAAAACGCTATTCACAGATCCGTATGGAAGGGTTTTTTTTAGGTGTGTATACGGGGAACGCTACAAAATGGTAGTAAATAGATATTCGTGGTAGAAAATTTTAAGTGGTACATAAATGATTTTTATTGAGTATTTCACTATGGGCAACTATAGATTATGCATTCAGTAACTATTATCAAATAAAAAACAGTAAGCAATGATTTTATTAATAAATAAAATTTACCTGATTTCTATTAAACTTGCTTTGTAAACTTCAACTTTCTGTCAAACCTGGAAATCTGGAATAATTATTTTTCTGAATCTTGTTTTGAGCTATAGAGATAATTGAGAACTACTCGGAAGACAAGGCGGTATGGTCGAAAGACTATAGCCTGCCCTTTGGGCGAATTAAAAACATAATTAAAAAAAAAAATTGAGGAGTGAAAAATTAGTTTTTTTTTTAAACAGAAAAATGGTTGTATGTATTTTATCGGTATTTAAACAAATTACTATTTCCTCATTTTCATTTTATAAAACGTGGTACCTAATATTGAAAATGCATATTTTCAGAAAAGAGTGTCATTGGAGCAGCGGCAGATGCTCTTTGCATTCATGCAAGGGCATGAGGACCTTGCCCGGAGCCGTGTTTTGACACTTATTGCTTAGATTATTCTTTTTAAAACAATATTTTGTTATTCGATAACACTTCCGACAGCAAATACCTGTCGGAAGAATTGATGTCTTCATACCGTATATGAACTGTCAAAATTGTACGGTTTCGGATTTGTGAATAGCGATTATAGGATTTCGTCGATAACATTGACATTCGATACGGTACCAAACCGTGTCGTAGCTTTGTGAATAGCTATGCAGGAAACAGCCGATTCGGTTTAGTACTTTTTTTTTTTTTCTCAAAAACGTAGTTATGTAGATTTTTTTCCTTTTAAGTTTCATAAGTTCAGTACTTTTTAGCACCTAATAACAGTGAAACATTAGTGGGATTTTTTCTGAACCCATTAAAAAACAAGTCCTTTCTTTATTAATGCAAAGGTGACTTGGTTTATCGTTACTGTGACAAACGAAAACACTTTATTTGATGAATCCTTAAAGAAAATTTTAATTAATATCAATCAGGAGAAAAGTTATTGCAAAAATATATGTTGATCCCTAGACACTTTTGATGTGTGTATATTGTTGATTTTTTGTATAGAAATGAGTTTATTTTATGAAATAACTTTGTGGGGAATTAGGATTTAGTTCTCCGCAAATTCGGGGATTTTCACCAATGATTTTGGGGAATCTAGAAAATAGGCATTGGCAATGCTCTTTAAACAGGGTTACCAGATTGGGATTTTTTTTCGCAATTTTGGGTAAAAATTTGGCTCCTGGAGTAATGTTTGGAGAGAGGAAAAAATTCATGGAGAATTTTGGTTTATTTTTTATAGTTTTAGAAAGACATTGGTGATAGTAATTATTCAATGATAATCGATGAGAGTATCTACACACGAAGACATATCAAGGTATACATTTCCAGTATAAGCTGGCCTCTCATTGTAAGAAAAGCTTAAACAATGCGAAGTCAGCCAAAACTGTGCCAAACGTATGCACCTCTATAGACGCCAAAAAACGTATGTGTATCATGGCACGCTATTTTAGTAAGCTTGAAGACCAAACTAATTTTATAAGTTATTGGAAATGATTATTTAGCTTGATGGTTATTTAATAAAATCTGCTTACTACAGTACTAATGTCCATTTAGGTTCAATCAAAGAGCGTGCAATGCCTTTTTATAATTATGTCGATGTTGTGTTCAGTTAGGTTAGTCTATTTAAAAATTTTCATCAAAACCTGTTGCGTATTGGTTACACTTTCTTAATTGTACAGAGGCCAGCACATCAAGCTACCCCAATCTGTCAAATTTTCCCAATTGAATATGAACCTTATACCTTTGTTGTAAAGTTGAAAATCTATCAAAGAAATTTTACAGATTGGGGTAGCTTAATGTGCTGGCCTCTGTACAAACGTTTTGCCTTTGGGTAAAACTTAGAAAAATTGTATCATTTTGGAGACAAAATAATTCAAATTTGGGGAGAAATAAAAAATAATGTCTGGCAATCCTGACATAAAGTTTTGTGTGAGTGTATAAGCCGGCCAAGGTTACATGCTGCAGTGTTGCCAACCCGCACGATAATTATGGAGGCGTACGATTATTTGGGCAATGGTACGATGTACGATAGTGAATGTCTACAATAATTTTGAGTATTGAAGAAAAAAAACAGTTCCATTAACAAAACGTATTTGTCAGACAAAATTAAACGCTAATAAAAAATCAACAAAATGTCAATGTCACTTATTTCAACAAGTAAGTTTATGTCACTGTAAGTGTTTCTCTCTCTCTTTCCTTTCCCTTACATTTCTTTCACTTGCGTTTCTATCCGTATCCGTCCGAAACTCCGCGTTTTATCCTGTATTCCTGTGTTACGATACTTTTGTATTTGCTTTTTGCTTCTATCTAGCTATCTTTATGTTGTAGTCTAATGTGTTGTGGGCACGTGTGCGCACAGGAAGTAATAAAAAGTAAATAAACACTCCTGTGATACGTGCGTGAAACATTCCGTCGGCGATTTGTTTATGAACTGTAAAATCGGACTTTTAATTAGCTGCAGTAAAATGACAGCTTATGTGTTACTTAAATGACTTAAATTTGCGTCTTTTTGTTTTTTCGCGGCCATCAACCAAATCTTGTTTTTCTAGTACAGAATAGTGTAACAAATGAAACTTATTTGACATGCATATCTCTAAACGCAGTCCGAAATGAGTTACTATGAAGCGTTATTTTACTGCAGCTAATTAAAAGTCGGAGTTTATGTACAGACGCCAGCACATCAAGCTACCCCAAATTGTCAAATTTTCCCAATCAACCTTGAACCTTACGGTGTAGCGATAAAGTTGAAAATCTATCAAAGAAATTTGACAGATTGTAGTAGGTTGATGTGCTGGCGTCTGTACATACAATAGACGGACACTATTGGTGAAACTTCTTGGCATATACTTTCACTTCTTTAAAATTCATTGTCGTTTGTTATCAATTTGAATAGATGTTTTACGTATTTTTTTTTTTTGTTTTGGCATTTTGTACACACAGCTACACATCAAGCTATACACAACCAGTATAAGCTGACTTCTGATGGTACGAAAAACCTATACAATGCGAGGTCAACTCAAACTGGAAATGCATAGCTTGATGTGTAGCCGTGTGTACGATAATTTTGCCCACAAAACGATAATTTCGACGTGGGAACTCGATAATTTGAACTTTTGGAGTTGGCAACACCAGCTGTGGTTACATGCACAGCATGCTCTGTGGGCCGGCGCCCGGCATCCTTCATCCGTGTTATTCTCATTGCTTTAGCTAGCTACATAATACATACATCTATCTTCGATGATACGCAGTGGAAATAAATAGGTACAGTGCAGTGTTTCATTTGTTCGGGCTAACATCACAAAAGTGAAGTAAGTAATATTTTCTTGTTTCTGTGACGTCATAGCACTGCGCAAATCGCCTACTTGGATGCGATGAGATCATTCTATTCAAAATTCAAAGGCCAATGGCATTCCATTTTAATTTTTGAGATTCACACTATGATTATGTGCTATAGATGCATAAAAATAATAATAAACTCTGCTCTGCCGGGGCAGTTAGTGGGTAGATAGGTGCTTACCGTACATACTAATCGCGGTAATTAGGTTTACTATTTACTTAATAATTTATTCTTTAAAATTGGATCATAGATACCTACTTCATAGTAGTTATAGACCAATTCGGACCATCGGCATCGTAATTATAACCCGTCTACGCCATGTAATGTTCTCTTCCGCAGAATGAACGTAAGTTTATAGGTGTAGAATGAACTTTGAAAATACTACATTTTTGCACCGTATTTGGCACCATACAATACCACCATAACACCATAAAATTAGGAACTGTTCTATAATAAGTAGGTTTTTCGGTCGTTTTTAGAATGCTTACTAAGGCAGGTACCTACTTGATACGTAGGCAAAGAGGATTTAAGGTGAATGCGCAGTGGTAGACCGCGAAATTCAAATTTTCTTACGTTTTTTTGCAATTTGCTGGTCAGTGTCAGGTTGTATCTTGATCAAAATTTGATTTGCGACTATAACAGGTACGTATTTACAGAATTATAATCATTAGAATCATTAATACATCTTTCTAAGTTAGATTTGTACCATAAGCACGAGATTTCTACTTATGGTACAAATCTAATCGTTAGATCAGCGAATCGCATTTTGATCAACATACGATGTGAACACAGCTTCTATTTGCAAAAAACATAAGAAAACTTGACTTGAATTTCGACCGCCACATTTATATTTAAATAGAATTGGAAACAAACAAACAAACAAGCGCAGACCGCAAGTTGCGGCGGCCATAACGTATGATGTTGCCAGAATATGTCACACACAATATGGATTTCCGTGACAAGGTTGCCATAATTGATAACGCTGGACACTACTGTGTACTGGACAGTATGAAATATAATAATGTGATAATTTTGATGGAATATATTACAATTATTCTCTAGAAAAATACTTTTCATTAAATTAGATAACTTTTGTACTTAGTTATTTTATTTTCTTATTTTTGTTAAAGTTGGGATAGCAGAGACATTTATTTATCGATAATTATGAAACGTTTCTCGGTTGAGTAAAGTAGATGGCGGCTCTTCCTTTACTGAAGTGGTGCTTGTTCTAACCACCTGACTTAAAAAAAAATAGTTCTGTCTCCCTCCTGGTATACTTTCATTTTGACAGTTCTACAACATTCATTGCCACAGAGTACTTTTTGATAGAGTGAATTAGAGTGAGACAGCCTGGCGCAACTCTCAACTTGTTTACATTCTCTTTGGAGTGAGATTCATTGATCTCTAAAGCCGTGTCAAGTCAAGTCGTGCCAAGCATTCTCACGCTGCGTGTGTCAGCCTGGGGCGGCCTGATAGCCGCTATTCCAACATTTCAAGTGATACGGAGCGGATGGCTGCGTGTGCAGCCGCTGTGGTTTTATTCAGTGATCAAAAATTCATAAACAAAGCAAAAAGAAATTCACCCGTACGCGCGCGACACTCCGCGCTTTAGACTTACCGACTTCCGACAAATCGGACGGGCGATGACAGGCCACCGCAGGCCCTGCCCTGAGGATACGCCGCAGCACACGTTGTAGGAGTGCCCAGCTTGGGCCGAGCTGCGCCGTGACTTCAACGCGGCAATGAACGGGAGCGATCGTCTCTCGCTCCCGACCGTCGTTCAATCGATGGTCGAGAACGGGAGCGCAGGGCACGGAGTTGCCTTCTTTTGCGAGAATGTCGTGTCTGCAAAGGAGGCGGCCGAGTGTAGCCGCATCCTCTCTCCCCTCTCGCAGGAGACGCACCGGGTGTCCGAGAAGGGCGCAAAACGATCTGCGACCTCCATAAGAGGTGGCCTGCGGGCGGCGGACTAGGATCCTCGACGACGCCACTACCCTCCTACAGGAGAGCAGTAAGGCCACCAGTACTCTCAGAAAGTACAAGTCACGACAGTCGTCCTTCCGTCCTCGCCGTCCAGGCCCGTCGCGACGCCCCGCACCATGTCCGTCCCGACTCTCGCTCGAGCCAGCCCGCGCCGCTGAGCCTGTAGTTTTAAATTCGCCCCTAAATATTACCGATCCAGCCTGTCCCTTGCTGTCCTCTTCCAGCGAAGCCCTAAGCCGAGATCCGAACCCCGCGGTGGTTTTAGCCGGTAAGAGTCCGGCATGCCCCTCTGTCAACCCCACAATGGAGGAAGTCCAAGAGGATTTCCAACGCGCACCAAAAAAAAAAGCCCCATCGGATGCGACGGTTCCCAGGGCATATCTGCCTGGCCCGGCGCGATCTAGCCTTTGAGAAACTGGGCCATGACACCACAGCATTAGTCAGTTACAGATAGCGCCCTCCACGAAGACGCGCCCCACTCTTCTTCCTAATCGCTTACAGTAACAGTACAAGACAAGTGTGCTGCATTCCGCTAGTGTTTTGGTTTTGTCGATACACAGTAATTACTTATTAGTGGGTAATTAGTGTGTATAAAAAACTAAAACACTAGCGGAATTAACTAGCCATAACCACTAGCGATTAGTAAGAGTGTGGCGCGTCTTCGTGGATGGCACTATCTATACCTCTATCATGTTTAATATTAAATATAGGTAGATTAGTGTGCTTTGAACATTGATGATACAGATGCACAATGGTCATCAAACTTTCAAAGATTTGTTAGCATGAATAAAACTACTTACCTACCTACCTGCAGTTTTTTTAACACCTAAGTACCAGCTTGACATACATGATCATAAAATCCTGTCACGTTAATAGTTTTTTTTTCTGACTTTACAGACATGGCATGGTTATAATAAGACGTTGATAAAATAAAAATGTTACGATACAATTTCTAATAATATTATAAAGGCGAAAGTTTTTATAGGTAGATGGATGGATGTTTGTTACTTTTTCACGCAAAAACTACTGAACGGATTTGGACGAACATTGGCACACAGTTTATACCCAGGATTAACACATACGATATTTTTAATCCCGATATTCCCACGGGATCGAAACATAAGCGGGTGAAACCGCGGGGCGCTGCATGTATATCATATAGGTACGCTTCACATGTATTTATTTATTTTTGAAAGTTGTTCTTGTTCTTTAAATTATTTGTGTCAGCGACTTTTATTGGTAACTAACAGCGCCCCGCGGTTTCACCCGCATAAGTTTCCCGTGGGAATATCGGGATAAAGATTATTTTATGTCCTTTCCCGGGACTCAAACTATCTCTATACCAAATTTCACCGTCTATATTGTTACGTAGTATTTTGGCTTTACAATTTAATATCACTATTATTCTTTCGTAATATTACGATAAAAACAATTATGGACTTTCTGGTAAACTATGGCCCGGGAAAATTAATTTCCCATAGTCCACCTTGAAGACATAATAATTATGGACTTTCTGGTGGACTATGGGAAACGTCATTTCCCATAGTCCACCTAGGTGAACTAGTCTGGTGGACCATGGGCAAAACACGCGAGTTTCATCAAAATCGGTTCAGCGGTTTAGCATGAAGAGGTAACAGACGACAGACAGACACACTTTCGCATTTATAATATTAGTATGGAGATTGATCCCTAATCAATCTTAAGAAGTACATTTTCATTGATAATAAATTAACATAACGATTTTTTGGATATTCTGGAAGATGGAAGTTAATGTTTATCTTTGAAAACAGTGTTCCCTTATTTAGCACAGTTCAGTTAAAATATTCTAACCACTATTCACTCTATATACCTATACAACTCGCTCTGACTCATCGTCATCTAAGCCAAAAGGCGTCCTGCAAATAAGCCTTCCAGATCCAGAATGGACAAAATGACCAATGTCACTGGGCCATACACTGTGTCACGTTATCACGTACCAATCTGGTAGCTATTTGAGATCCCCTTAGTCATCCTTATCGGCGATTCACACGTGCCACACAGTAACAGTAGGAATGGCTTTCATTTTGACATTTCAACATTTCTCAAAACAATGTTACCAGTTTATGAAACTAAAGATGAAAAATACAAACATTGGCTATGTTTACTAAATTGAACTAAGTATAAAATTATAAACTAATTATATGTTCAAATGGACTTGAACAACATTCATTGCGTTATTTACGTTGTTGAGCAGACAAATTTTTCCAACACATGAAGCAATGGATTAGCAACATCCTTCAAAATGATTCAGATTGTAATTGATAGTGTTACGCAATGTTTTTCTAATCGAAAATGTTCTACATTCTTTGTCACCTTCTACACTTTTTAGAATTTAAGCAAGCTATTTCTGGCAGACAACCTTGGCTTGAACTCTGATGCATGCAGCAAGTGTACCTAGCGTAGCTTTTACCTATTTTTAAATACTCCGTTCTCATTTAGAAAACATCTGTATACCTAAATTTGATACTTTAGATATTAGGTCTTATGATTATATTGTCATGAATGATACTCAACTAAATGATGTTATTAAAAATAGTGTTTATAAACTACAAAATACTACTAGCTCCCTCAGTTAATTGTATGAATCGTTTTTTTTTTACACACGAAAAACGAGGAGGTTCTCAAGTCAACGCGTCTATGTATGTACAGACGCCAGCACATCAACCTACCCGAAACTGTCAAATTTTCCCAATCAACTTAGAAACCTTGTGCTTTAGCGATAAAGTTGAAAATCTATCAAAGAAATTTGACAGATTGTAGTAGCTTGATGAGCTGGCGTCTGTACATATTTTATTTATGTATGAACAAGCTTGTTTTTAAAGAGTAGGCCGATTTTCTTTTTTTTTTATAAATGAACCTCGGTCATACTTACCTAAGCAATCCCTATTCTCGTTACACTACACTTTTGCAATAACCATTATACTATAGTAGGTATAATCCAAATAAATTAATCTTATACCCTACCTAAGTAGGGTACCTATACTATTCCTTTTCGAAACTTGTTAGTAGTGCTGACCATGCATGCCTTTACAGTCGATCATTCGAATAATGTAAAGACTGATGCAAAAATATAGGTTGGTTTTTCTCTTCTATCCCAAAGTTACGAAGTAACTATTTAGTAATCTGTGCCCAAAGTGCCTGCAAGGGCAATAACTAACCAATTTTTTTATTGAGGTCTAAGTACATATTTTCTTTCACAGATACACGCCATGGCACCTCTAGACTTGGACGGCGGAACCCTCGGGGAGAGACATCAACATTACAACAACTTACTTAAAACAGCTATTGCCGATCGGCAACCGGTTGCAAACTTCACATTGGATGACACCGACGTCGAAAACTTATTGAACGTAGATTTGGCGTGTTACAACAGGGATGTTGATTATATAATTAACGTGTTCAAACATGGTGATATGCTGTGCTTGTCTCGTGCGCTCGCGCAGAGCACCTGGCTGGTCACCGACCTGAAGTACGGACACGTCATCAACCCTGATTATCTGCACACACAATTGCTCCCATTCATGAGCACAAAGGCCTTCATCAAGCTTAACAAACACATAAGGCACAACATACAAGATGAAGCACGGGCTGAAGGATTCTACCTGCACGAAAAGAAATTAACCGACGCCATAAAATGGTTACCACGCTGTTCAGTTACTTTTATTGAGTCAGAGATCGAAAAACATGTTGATCATTGTAAAATAAGAACATTTAAGCGGCTTTGTGAGAAATCTAACAGCATCTTCGAAATTGTTCTAAAACAAATATATTATAATAAAAAAACGCAGTACGCTCAAGCTGTAATGTTCCTTTTAAAAGCTGATGTCGATAAATATCTAGATACATTAGAAAAAGAGGATAATTACAATCAATTCCCCAAATTTAACGACAAAGCGACAGATATCATTATGAAGAAATCTCCGAAGAGAATTATAGATAATTTTGATCGGTATGTAAGGTTTATTGATATACAGACATTTTCAAGATACGTCAAATCAGATGAAATTAAAACATTTTTATATACGCAAGCTAAAAAAGAAAGTGAAAGTCGGTATAATAATAATTTGAAAAGATTTTTTTTTAATTATGACACTATGAAATACTTTATAAAAAGATTACCAAAAACCGAGCAATTTGATTTCGTAAAAAAAGTATTCATTGATAAAGAAAATGTGGAAGCTGTTGAAGAAAATTTGAAGGTTGGTACGGAACCATACGATATGAAGAAGTTATATAACGCAATGAGAACACCTGATTACATCTGGTATCGCTTTGCTAGTTTTGAACGAGCATTTGAGGACATCACCAGATTAATGTCTAAGGATTTGGATAGCAGTAAAAAAGCTCCCATGCTGAAGGTACTGATGTCATGTGCTGAACACAACTTACAGCACATCCAAACTTTACTGGAGTATTACCTTGACAAACATAAAAATGAGGAATACCGTTTTACTTTGAAGTTTACTACAGAACTATTACAGCACACGAACATTCACCAATATGATGAGAAAACTTGGACTTTGGTAAACGAGCTATTCAAAGTTATGAAAATGTATGACGAATCGAACTCTTCTTATTGTGGCAATAACACCGTAATCGTTGAATCCATTATTATATACAATCTGCTACGAGATCAAAGTGTACCTGCCGTCATACAGCAGCAGTTTACGTTTCGTTCTGGAACTTTAATATCATATGGAAGTAAACTAGATGAGGAACAAAAAGAAAAGATATTTCGTTACTTATACGAAATTCTGATAGGCAAATTTAAACCTATTACAAACGAAGAGGACTTCTCTGATTCAATTAAAATTATAGAGAGTATTTTAGGATTACTGCGTGATTGGAAAAAGCAACTGACAGATTACCCGTTTGTAACCGAAAAAATTAAGGAATGCATCAAAATAAAAAGGGAGAATGCGTGGAAGGAGACTTTGTTACCTATATACAACTTTAATAAGTCTTGGCGAAAACATATGTTTGAAGAGTCTGTTGCGATGAATCCTTGTGAGGAGGTGTGCTTGAACGCGCTAAAGCACGACCCCGAGCTCCTACAGCGGTACAAACAGGACGTAGACACGTTGCGAACTAACGACGCTGTCTCGCTGCGACGTCTGCTCTCCAAGCTGCGCATCTATTGGCCGCACTCACTCGCTCAGCACTGGATCGACGACTACCTTCTAAATCTGAACAGACCAGATAGCCACAAAGCCACTGTTCGAGGTATTTGTACATCACTAGCACAAAAACATTTAATCGAATTTATAGAAAAATACAAGCCAGCACAAGCCAAAATTGATTGGAATGGAATTGACGACCGTGTTCTCGGTATTCAACGGTTTATTGCTAAAAACATGCACATTGCGCGTCCGCAACCTTCCCCCGACACTATCTTGTTGTACGCTAAAGGTGACTACTTGCAATTTGCTCTTCCATCGCTACTGGCCATATTTTATAATTTGAATGTAACCCAAAGTCAGGAACATATTCCGAAACTTTTAGACGCCCCAGTTTCTGTACAAAAACATGGCATCAGACTTGCGTATCAAAAGCTGAATCATGAATCCGTCAAAAAAATATTTTTTGATTGCTGGAAAGCATCTAAAAACACTAGCATACGAGCTATAATATTTAAATTTACTTTCGAACTCTTGTGCCGTGAAAAAGTCCCTATAAACGCTGTGGGTCTGTGGGAACTGATAGAACTGTTCATTGATAACTTAACATTTGAAGAAGATAAGAAGATTTACGATTTAATGTCCAACGTGGAAAAAGTTCCACTAAATGTCAGACCAAAATATTTAATGAAAAGTTACAAGTTCATGAAAAGTCTGACTCTAAAAGTAAAAGAAGAAGATCGCGCGCATTACGAAGTTCTAAGTGGACAGCTGGCTCTACATTCACGAGAGATAATGGAAGACTTGTGTCCAGACTTTGTAACCGATATAATTAAAGAGTTTATCGACAAAGATTTCTTCGGCTCTGGAGATAATTGCGGATCAGTTTACGCATCTGGTGGAATTTTATCCGTACTCTCTGCGTACTTATTGTGCGCTAAGAATGAAAATATTCAAACGGAAAAATATGAAAAAGTTTTAGTACCCGTTATGCAACGTGCCTTCACCAAGTGGGGAGAAAAACGTAATGGAAATTACGTTACCCGAGTGCACTTTCAGTATTTACTAACACGCCTTTCTGACGACTTAAAAGAATATGTCACAGGAAAAAATATGATTATACCGGTAAAAATGTTTTTAAATATTCAAGATGAAATAGATAAAAACTTGTCAGTCTCAGAAAACTATATGTTGTTAACAAACTGGAAGTTAACAGTGGCTATAGCAAAACTGGCTGACAAATCAAATTCCGACAGGAAAGACTGGGGAAATATTGCAACTGAAATAGCTCCTGAATTCGGAAGAATTTGCTTGGACTATTTGAAAGGAGACGTTAAATTGCATTTCCCTTGTATTTACAAACTTTTCTCTAAGGCTTTAAATAAAATGTTTTTGACCTTAATTACTGAAGAAAAGAACAAGGTAAAAATTTTCGAATGCATGCTGGCTGATACGGATTTTATTCAAGGTTACCTGAGCACAATAGAGAACAGCAGCGATACGTACAGTTATGATAAGCAAAACTATGGAGATCTATGGAAGAAAATATTTGAACACCCTTCTGTGGAAGTAAAAATGCATTATTATTATCGAAGCCGAGACGAGAGACGCTACTGAATTTAAATAGTAGATTATTAACCAAGGGGATAAAGCAGTGTCTTCTGTCGCGGGTGACGATTTAAATCGCGAGCGTAACGAAGGATTTAAGTTCACCCAAGACTAAGACAGCTTTATCACCGAGGAAAATACTCTACTTTTCGTACCATTTGCGAAAAAATTAACACAACAATAATAATTATGAGATAAGCATTTATTAAAAATAATGACAATTATAAGTAAAATAAACTTAACGTTTATGTATTTGATGAAAACAAAAACGCGGCAAATTCCTAGACTAATATTTTTTGTCGGAAAAGCAAAGGCATCAAGCTCATACATACGGCCTCGTCGGTTTTCGTAATTTTATTTAATAATCATAACTGCATAATAAATGCGTATTCCTTTTTCAAAAGGATGTATAATGCTTTATATACAAACTCAATGGTGTAAACACAGATATAGTTCAGTATAAATTTCGGTAAGTATTCCAAATTTAAATCACATTCTTCCTCTAGAGGATGAATGAAATTCAGTACAATTTTCTTTCCCTGTTTTTAACAGATTAAAAATGACTATTGTTGTTGTTCGCTTTTTGTGGCATAGAATGTCACTTTTTTGAGCAAGTGGTATGAAAAAACATTTTTATTGTTTCTGCGTGTTGTAATAACTATACACCGTGATTTTTTAGTCGTCTGACAAAGGTGGTCCACTCAATGTATCCGACATAAAATACTTCTAGGCGTGTTTTTTTTTACCATTAATTAAGATAATAGGTACAAAGAAAAATAAATAATACATTAGAATTATGAAACATCCTGTTAATAATGTTTACGTATCAAACAGTAGAACATACCTAACTATCGCACGAGTCGAGTAGATAGATCTTCGCTCGCAACAGAATGTTTCAACTACGTTATTTCACTTATGCATCATAATACTGAATTTTTTTTTCTTTTTTTTTCTCATAAATACCATTTTTTTTTTGTTATGAATGTATAGTAGTCATTGGATACATGAAGTGGGCTGCCGTTGTAAGACGACTAAAAAGTCACGGCACAGCTTTTAATAATTTTTTCATGTATTACCTACTTTATGTTGTAATTATTAACAGTTTCAAATCGTGAGATATATTATTTAAGTACAAGTTATACTTTCTTTTATATTAACCCTTTGTAGCTTTTTCAGTGTATGAATAAATATTTTCTTAAAAAGTACCTATAATTATATTTTTTTGATATTCAATTTAAAGACTTGTATAGGTAGATATGTTTTCTTAACATTTCTGCAATCTAAATTGAGTAAGTAGGTAGTTAACACACCTGCGCTATAATTAGGCACAACAATTTACCTAAATCGAGTCAAAGTAAGCAGCAAGGGTAATTAACTCGCACCCGGTTTCTGGATCGAAAGTCAACGACGTGTTAAAAATGAACTCGTGTGAAGCGTGCTTTACAATTAATTTACAACAAATTAGGGTTCCGTACCAAAATGGTAAAAAGGAACCCTTATGGTGTGACTCTGTCCGTCTGTCTTTCTGTCACAGCTGGATATCTCAAGAACTATTAATGCTATCAACTTGAAATTTGTAATAGCTTTAGATGACGTTTGCCCAACTATTTTGCAAACAAGAAATAAATAAATATATATCTCAAGAACTATTAATGCTATCAACTTGAAATTTGTAATAGCTTTAGATGACGTTTGCCCAACTATTTTGCAAACAAGAAATAAATAAATATATATATATTTTGCAACAGTGACTATAAGGGGGTCTTAAAAATTCGAAGTGGGGCTACTAGGACATGTGGGGCATCATATGAAAGAGCGCAGTTTGCACATTCTGAAAAAAATATTCTTTTTTTTTAGGCCTCATATAGTTTTCGACTTTTGAAGACTAAATGTAAAAAAAAATCCGTACCCTCATCTCCGAAGTTGGAATAGCGAAAAATCGGAAATTATTCTAAGTATGTGATAGAAGTTAAGTTTATGTACCTACAGATTACAGGAAAAATAATCAGAAATCAACAACAAAAGTTACATTAGTTCCACTATCGGTCAAGAGATGGCGCTGACCTAAAATTGCAATATTTTACACCGCAGGCAGTGTTAAAATTCTCTGACGAATATAGGCCTCGCTGATGAAAATTTAAAAACATGCTGGTACGGAACCCTCGGTGCGCGAGGCCGACTCGCTCTTGACCGTTTTTTGTGTTGATTTTCGTTCCAGAAACCAGGTGTAAAATGTAAATCTTTCGTCTGACCCCACAATTCAGTTACTGGGTTATACCGTCCACGATACCCCTTGGTAAGACATATCATAATAGATGAGTATGACCATATGCATGTATTGATATACCTAATAATTAATTACATAGGAAAATCGGTAGTCAACTTCACTTTGGTTGATTATGTGCCTCCGGTTGGGATTCAGCCGTCGTCGGTGACAGTGACAGTCCTGACGAGTTCAACCCCGATTATGAACTCGGTCTGCTGAATAAATCGTTCGCTTTCACTGCCACACGGTCCAGCTCAGCTGCCAGAGTGGTCGCCACTAGTACCAGATTAGCCACGTAGGGTGTATTCCCGATGTCCACCACTGGGGGACAGAGAAACAACTTAAAAATTATTCTCGTTGTCCACCACTGGGAGACACTTCATGGTTCGAATAGGTCGAATCTGTTCCAAAACCGAATCGGGGCACCCCCGACTTCACGTAGTCTTTTGGCTGCTACCCCTAGAATGTATATAAAAACCGGAGGCGCGAAAGGAGAGCCGAAGCTGCAGATGTGAGTATGGGTGCCTATCCTTTGTTACGTAAGGGCGGAGGGGTTGGGCAGCGGGATTGTCCGAAAGGGTTACCGCTGCCCCGGAATATAAAGGGCTAAGGAAGGAACACGGATGGGTTTTAGTCAGTAAGAGTCTGACACTCCCTTCCGCTCCACCCAGAGCGGGAGGGGTCATTTGATGATTTCCCATCCTTCAAAAAAAAAAAAAAAGGGCGGACGGGTTGCACTTCCCGCAGCGCCGGAGATGATGCAGAAGCAACTTAGTGTTTTAAGGTTAGGTTACAATAATTTGTCCCAAGTGGTGGACAACGAGAATAATTTTTAAAACTTGTTTCGCTGTCATCCAGTGCTGGACATCGGAAATAATCAGTAACGTAGCAAGTGTAGCAAATGCTACAGGCCCCGCGCTGTGTGGACGTACACAAAACAAGTCATGGTAGGTACCCTATACTACCATTAAGTTTAGTAAGAGTGGTAAAAAGGAGCTCTCCGAGGTGGGATGCTAATAATTTTCGAGCTCGATTCGCTCGCTCTTGCAAACAAGGTTCTCTCAGAACATGACTGTTTAATCATGCGATAATATGCAAAAAAATTAATCATGTAGGTTTTTACAAAAGTACCTACTTATCTTTTAGTAATGATCTTTATACAAAAGTACTTATCTGTTTGCAGATCGGTGGGATTGCCCGATGTTGCAGAGGTGGATGCAGCTCCACGCTGAATTTTAATTGTTTGTGTCTGTAACCTACTAAGAGTGAAATTGTTACTAACCCTATGGACTCCTGTCTGAAATAAAAATTTTCTATTCTATTTAGCATTGTTTGAAGAAAGTAATTTGGCGCAAGTACTTCAACTGATATGGAACGTTCTACCATAAGGGGCTCCTAGGTAAAATTTGCTACAGGATGTCACTCAGGCTGGCTGGACAAGTCTTCAAAATAACTCGCATTTAACTAGGTCAATAGGGCATTTTATGTGACGGCTAAACACCCTGATTTCATAATTTGTGACGCAACAGAATCTTAGATAATCGATCGAAAACGTGTCCAGCCATCTTGATAAACCACTTTTCGCTGGTCTCTCAATCTCGGTAACGGAAGTGATTTTGACGACATTTTGCTTATCAACGGGCGTCACATAAATTTGTGACAGGCATCGAGCTAAAAGTTTTGTGATACGTACAGCGGTTTAGTAGAAAAATGCAAAAATCTGTGTCCAGCCATCTTGATTTTACGTATAAAACTTTTGGCTGGCACTTCTTAATCTCAATAATGGGAGCGTTTTCGAATATGGTTCCTTTAATAACATTTAGTGACGCAATTTGTGACAGTAATAACGTTTGATTTATGGCGTCACATAAAAGGGTTTACGAGAAATCAATAAAAACTTAATGTCCAGCCAGCCTGAGATCAAGCTGGCTGGACACATGTATCTCCGCTGCGTGATGATCTACGGCCTTCGAAATATTTTAAAATTTTTGTGACGGGGACGATAATGATTTACTGAATTTGTGACAGAGAAACTTTGAGTAGTTTCAAGATATTGATCATTTAAATCTTCCCATACAAACACTGCAGTAGGGTTACCAATAATGTAGGTTTTATGTAGGACTAAGTATATTTTACGGTGTTTTCTTTAATGGATGAAAATCCGTGTTTTGGTGATAATAATACGAACAACTCTAGGTATTTAAGGAGGAAGCGCTAAAGTAGCCCGCGAAATTCAAATTTTCTTACGTTTTTTGGATTCACATGTTACAGCTAAATATGTGAAAAAATAGACTCGAATTTTATTTTTTTTCTGAGCCATTTGGTAACATTTTGATAGTTCTTTATACCATCATTTTGAGTTGAACATGTCTGCTTACATAAAATATTTTTAAATACATAAATTGATGTTAATAAATAGAAGAAAAATGTACCTAAAGTCATTACGATATCGTCAATTTTGTGTGAAGAGGCGACGGAAATAATTTTTTACAATATTATAAACCAAACTTTTCGAATAAAAAATTAGCCATATTTGAAGATGAAGGAGCAATCTATCTGTGGTAATTATTAGTTAGATTTGGTTTCGTATCATTTTCCCGCAAAATGTACCGAAAAACTGCTTATTTTTGTTAGATTCGTAAACGCCTCCTTAAGTGGTACATTGATTAAAATATGATTCGCGGTCGTAACAAATATGTATTTACATAATTATAATCATTACAATCAGTAATACAACTTGTTAACTTAGTATAATCCCCAAATGTGAAGATTTCATGAAATAGTCATTTTTGGGGATTACTTGGTCTTAGAGAGTTGTGTTGATGAATTATAGATTATAATTCTGTAAATACATGTTTGTTACGGCCGCGAATCATATTTTAATCATCGTACAACTTAAAACTGACCAGCAAATTGCAGAAAACGTAAAAAAAATTGAATTTCGCGGGCTACCCTGGCGCTTTCGCTTTAAATCGATAGAAGACAAAAGTGTAGAAGTGAGGAAGGGGGGGAGGGGTCATTTTTTGATGTTATTGATTATTTACGTGCAGATACCTACTCTTTTTAGTAGGTAGGTATTGGTGTTTTTCATGGTAAGTACACACGGCTACACATCAGGCTATACATTTCCAGTTTTAGCTGATCTCGCTTTGTATAGGTTTTTCGTACAATCAGAAATCAACTTATACTGGTTATGTATAGCTTGATGTGTAGCCGTGTGTACATAGGTAGATACTGTGTCAGGATAACTAATGCTCGAAGGTATTTAAATGAAAAAATAATGTTTGCTGTAAATAAAATCACATTTATTTATTTGTACTTTTTATTGAGCGTTTCAAATGATGAAAATGACGACAATCAACTCCATTTGCGCTTCAGTAACCCCCGCCTTGTACCACAACGTTGTTTTTACCGCCGCCGCCCTGTTTGAAGCGCAAATGAAGTCGGTGGCAGTGAACGAAAATAAACTTCGTTCACTGGTCGGTGGTCGTCATTTTAATCAAATATATAAACGGTGACAGCGAGCGCGGTACGGTCCGCACAATTTTATTTTTAGTAATTTTGTCTATGGGAGTATCGCTGTCATTCTATTTTTTTTTAGTAGAGTAATTGGCTGTGGTATTTTTATGCCAAAAAACCAATAACAATCCACGATTCTAATAAGTTATCTGTAGTTGAAAATAAATAAATGGCCGCATCGATGTATCGTTCATAAACATCGATGCTGAAACTGGTAACATCGATGAAACATTGTTCTTAAGAACGATGTTTTCTCAGCGCCATCTATGAAAATCAAATACAAAGCAGGCGTGGCTGCTACCGGCCGATTAGTCGATTTAAAAAAAATCCTTTATTTATGTAAAAATTATGGTCACCTCACAATATTAATGGATGTTTGTATGGGAAAACATAAATGATCAATATCTTTGAAACTACTCAAAGTTTCGCCGTCACAAATTCAGTAAATCATTATCGTCCCCGTCACAAAAATTTGAACATGTTATCTCGAAGGCCGTAGAGCATCACGCAGCGGAGATACATGTGTCCAGCCAGCTTGAGCTCAGGCTGGCTGGACATTAAGTTTTTATTGATTTCTCGTAAACCCTTACATGTAACGCCATAAATCAAACGTTATTACTGTCACAAATTGCGTCACTAAATGTTAGTAAAGGAACTATATTCGAAAACGCTCCCGTTATTGAGATTCGGAAGTGCCAGCCAAAAGTTTTATACGTAAAATCAAGATGGCTGGACACAGATTTTTGCATTTTTCTACTAAACCGCTGTACATATCACAAAACTTTTAGCTCGATGCCTGTCACAAATTTATGTGACGCCCGTTGATATGCAAAAAGTCGTCAAAATCACTTCCGTTACCGAGATTGAGAGACCAGCGAAAAGTGGTTTTTCAAGATGGCTGGACACGTTTTCGATCGATTATCTAAGATTCTGTTGCGTCACAAATTCTGAAATAAGGGTGTTTAGCCGTCACATAAAATGCCCAAATGACCTAGTTAAATGCGAGTTATTTTGAAGATTTGTCCAGCCAGCCTGAGTGACATGCTACAGGGCCCGCGCTTGCTTAATCGGGCACAGATCGCCACAACATAACTTTTCTTCATGCATCATGCCTTTTTTTTTTTAAGGATGGGAAATCATCAAATGACCCCTCCCATTCTTGGTGGAGCGGAAGGGAGTGTCAGACTCTTACTGACTAAAACCCATCCGTGTTCCTTCCTTAGCAATTTATGTTCCGGGGTAGTGGTAACCCTTTCGGACAATCCTGCTGCCCCGGCAGGCTTCGGCCCTAACGGGCCCCTCCTTTAATGCTGACATCTCTTTGAGGCGCTTGTGGAACACATACGTGCCGTCCAGCACGGGCCTGGTCCTGATCAGACGGCGAGCTACCCATTACTCGCCGTCCGCAGGCCCGCGCCTACGGTGGCCAGGAGTCGTCACGCGGCTCCCGACGCCCGGGGCATCTCCCGCGGCGGCTGGGACGTGAGGCTCTCTCTCTCTCGCCCATCCCGCCACCTCCTTTGCTAGCATAACTGCTTCGCAGAAGGAGGTGACTGCCTCCCACTCCCTCTCGCTCCGGACCATAGTTTGAACCAGGGCCGAGCGCGAGAGGTCGCTGCCGCTGCCGATCGCCTCTACGAGGACAGGGCGGTGCTCCGCCCAAGCGGGGCAGACCTCCACCGTTTGCTCCACCGTGTCCTCTGGGCGATCCTCGCAGTGGTGACACCCGGGCGTTTCCTCCCGCCTGATGATGTGCAGGAACCTCCCGAAACATCCGTGTCCGGTGAGGACGCCGTGACGCTTCTCTAGCCACTCATCAAAGAGGGGTCTTATCGCCACTATCGTGGCGTGCCCTGCGCTGGGTGGCAACAGTCGCTCTTTCCATGCCGCCATGAGATCGCGCCGGAGGCCCGTCCGCTCCGCAGCGATTTGCCGCGGAAGCGGGATTCCTCCCCGGTGTAGTGCCTCCACGCGCCACTCATACAGGCGCGCGAGGACTATCGCCTCCAGATCCCATGGCGGCAGTCCGACGAGGAGGCTTGCCGCCTCGCCCGAGATAGTGCGGTACCCCTGGATAAGCCTTACGGCTACCACCTTTTGGGGCGCGTTCAGATAGTGGGCGGCTCGTCGCCGCAGTGAACGCGCCCATACCGGGGCCCCATATAGGGCCATGGACCGCACGACCCCCGCGTAAAGCCTCCGGCAGGAGGCGTTTGGTCCCCTCAGGATGGGCAAGAGCCGCTAGAAGGCGGCCCCGGCGCGCGGTTCTAGTTTGGGGGCCAAACGTCGGAAATGTTCGATGAAGTTCCACCGGCTGTCGAGGACGAGTACCCAGGTATTTCATCGTTATCTCGACGCCGATGTGAACCCCTCCTACCGTTAGTTGGGATCCCGATGGTGGCCCGTTCCGAAGCCCATGAAAAGACATGGCTTCGGACTTGTGCAATGCCACCTCGAGTCCCAACTGCCGGATCCTCTCCACGACTATCGCAACCCCGCGTGTCATCGCGTCGGCCGCCGCCTGAATGCATCATGTCTGAAGGCCAATTCCTGTAATTAAAAACGGTCAAAATCTAAAACGATGATTAAAGTTAACTGACGTTCTTCAAAGGTTTTTGACCTTTGAAGAACGTCAGTTAACTTTAATCATCGTTTTAGATTTTGTATGGTTAAACAGTTGCTAATCACTACTTAACTTTAAGCAAAGTTTATGAATAAATGGGGTAGTCGCAATCTCTCATCTCGGCGACAATCGATGTCAAAAATTAAGGGAATTTAGACGTTTTCGTAAAATCATCAAATGAGTTCTGCCGCTCTGGGTGGAGTGGAAGGGACTGTCAGACTTGTACTGACTAAAATCCACCCTATTCCTTCGGTCGCCCAGTGGCGTGCATTGCATATAGGCATAAAAGCAGTGCCTACCTCGATAAATCACCATAAGCCTATCAATTACATTTTAGTGTAATTATAATTTAATTAAGTAATTAAAAATAATTGTATTTTTTCCCCACAGTAAATTATCATACTGAAAAAACAAGATCTTCCTGTAAACACGCGCGGCAGTAGGCATTTGCCAGACCATAGACTAATATATATAAAATGAGATGCCAGACGGCCTACTCGGCTCCCGTATACTATTCGCGCGTTGTCATTGGTCTTTACTCGTTCAAGTTAATACGACGAAATTAAAAATACATGTCTCACGCATAATAACGTGACGTTCGACCTTCGCAATTTATCACCCTAAAGTAGGCATGCCTACTCTAACCAACCGAGTATGAAACTATGAATGTTATAATCGTAATTTGTAATTCGTTCGTAATTTGACCGTGCGAAGAAAGAAAGGGATGGATATTGAGATCGCCGATAGTGAGGTAAAACTTTATTTTTGTTAGGTAATAGATACTGTTTTTTATGTTTCTGATTAGTGACCGCGTCTGCCTAGACTAGATCCGGCCTAGTGTCTGCCTAGTGCCTACATATCCTGAAAACCAATGCACGCCACTGCGGTTGCCCTTTGCGTTCCAGGGCCACGGTATTCTGATAAAACACTCTAGTGAATGAAAAGGCAGGCGATGATCATTTTCATGATCATCACCGTGCTCTAGGTACTTGCCTAGTGAGTACAAGTAGTGACCGATAGCCATGTTCAATTTCTTTCAAATCTTCATAAACATACTAAAAGAATGTAATAATAAAAACAAAACACAACATACCTAGGTACTTACACCTCCTTGAATTTGAGATGCAAAACTGCACTTTGTAAAGGTATAAGAATGTTTCCATTATAGATTTAAAATTCTAGTCATACCTACTGACTTCGCTGGTCTGTGTGAAAGAAGTAATTATATTGTGACGTATTTATAGAATAAATTACTTATAATACAACACGTTTATTTACGCGCGCGGCAACGATAATTTGTGGTTGCGAGCAAAAGTTGCATAGGTTCTCCCTGGATGACGTCCGGCAGGACACTATAGTGTATAGTCTATGAGGACACTGACGCGGTGCGCGCGTGCGCGTTTTCACGTATTTATTTTATATAAAAAAAATAAGTGCCATATTATAAATTTATCCAATAATATCCCTGTCAAACCCGATTAGTAAATGAAATGAATAAACGTATTTTCTTTCTTTCTTTCTTTAAATGTTCAATTTTCATAAAAGTTGCGTTTCCTCAAGTCTCATAAAACTTAAAATATTTTCAAAATCGACTTTACTTCAGATTTTTTTATCGAGCGAAATGTTAAATAATGTATTTTTAACCAAAAAAGTCACTAGATCAAAGATGTATCTGTACTATATATTTTTTACGGATTTAAATATGGTGATTTCTCTGAAAACAACTCGATCTAGAAACGTAAATTTCGACAAAGGGGCCCTTAATAATCTGTCACATTCCTCCTCAAGCGATCAAGCGTGAAACTTAACTGTGTAATTTTTGTATTGCAGTGTTGCCAAGATTAATGCCAGTACTAGTGATATTGATCGTTTAGTGTGGACTCCATGTAAATGTGTAAGAGATAATAGGAAAATAATAGTCATCAAGTTGTCCTAACATCATTATAATGTAGGCTTACATATCCTATTTCGCACTTAAAATATTGCCAATCTTATATTACCTAAACTAAGCAAAATAATGTTGGCAGAAGACTTGGCCAATCGTAAAATGTATTAACTTCGCTAAAACTTTATTATTATATACTTCCATTGTGAAAATATCAATCTGGACATGAAATATATAACAATAATCTTTTGGTGAATACACAAATTTTTTCGTCATTTATATTTTTATTATAATAAAAATGACGAAAATCACAGAGCGGTCAGTTACAGCTATTAAGTTTTGTAATCATATTCATTATAATCACGCGTTCGGCTGGATCACATTCGTCTTATTAGGATCAAGCTAACGGAAGTTTAAAATTAGTTTTTATTTAAAAAGGTTTCGAGACTACATCGTTCTACATTAAAATCAACTATACAGTCATAGAATAAGAATCTAGAGAATCGAAACTCCCATAAGGTACGTCCACCACAATCAGGATTGTATCGACTCACGTGCGCCCGAGAGTTATTTCTATAGAACAAACAAATTTCTTTCTTACCCCGCGCTTGATCATCAACGAGATTAAGCCTGGACCAGAAAAACACGGCGTACACGCTTAGAGCGGTTTCGCTCTACATCCGATCCGAATCTGAATTAAAGATCCGACTTCAATCCGAATTGGGAATGTTCTAAATTCTGACGGATAGAGTTCGGATCTAGTGGGCAACGCCTCATACAAATAGGACTACGGTCACTTCGGACCAGCATTACTCGGATTCGGATCGGACGCAGTGCGAAACCGCCCTTAGTGTTTTTTTTAGCTATAAGCACCGAACACAGTTATTGCCACTTAAATATAAACTACACTAAAGCTCCGTATTCAGGATAAACATTTGTTTATAAACAAAGTTTAATCCACGTTTTGCTGAGTTGCTGTCAAGATGTTGCTGGCAACACTGCGTGTTGCAGAGTTGATCACGGCATGTTGACAAGTTCTCGCTCGACGAGCGACAACATCTGTTTATCAACAATAATTGTTGACGTGTGTGGACGTGTTTGCAACATGTTTATAAACATGGCAGTAGTGCGCTATACATTAAATACAGAGAACAAAACAACACTAGTTCCGCGAGCAACATTTTGACGCAAACTGGCGTGTGGACAAGACATACTGATATAAAATTTGTTTCCAGCAATTTTGTGGTTGCTTATCAACAATGTTGATCAACTGTTGCTCAACAAAAGTTTACCATGAAGCATTTTTTCTCTGGACCTCGAGTAACAGCCCTGTTTTGTGAGGAGCGCGGTTTGCAGGGTGTTGGGTGGCGATCATTTCGGCGAAATTGGCGTTCGCGCAATAGGAAGTATACGTGTTGTTTGCTTCTATATGAATTTCTTAGTCTATGATTGTCATTCATACACGTAAAAACCTGCGTTATGTACGTTGTGCATTAGTCGAATGTATTCCTGACAGTATCTTAACCTTCTAAGGTATGTTGATAATTAGTTAGTGTAGTTATCTTAACAGTAACAATTCTCTCTATTACAACACAGGAGGTCAATTATATCTAATTAATCTTTATATCAAAGTGTTAGTTCCTTCAGTAATTTTATTTTTAGACATAAATCATAAAAGTGGAATCAAACATAAAAAATTAAATTAAATCATAATTCAATGATGATCTTACGATTGAATAACGTTATGTAACAGTACATATCATTGTTTATACAACAAAAGTAAAAAAATAATGAAGACTCGAAATGATTTATCAATTTTTAGAGAGTCACATAAGTATCTACAAAGTTAATTAATCCTATGTCACTAAGTTTAAGATAAATGAAGTTTACTTTAATGAACAGAAGCTGTGTGGGATGATAAAAATGTTTTTGAAAAATAAAGATTCCCAATTGTAATTATTTCAATCTTTTTTTTTTGTTTTCTATTTGTTTGAAGTGAGAAAAAATTATCGCGTGGGAGTGGAATATCTGAAAAGAAAAACCGTTATTGAATAAATATAGTATTGTCGTGAATCTATAGTTGGATAGAGTAGAATGTCAACAAAGAAGAATAACAGAATAACTCTGCAAAATAAAAATAAAAGTATCAATAAACATAATTATGTATAGTGTACAAGGATCTCTTGGCGCGCCGCTAAAATCGGAATTAACGCCGTCATCTTGTCTTTTCAATACATTTTACAGAACGATTACCAGCAGCGCCCCCTGTCAACGTCATTCGAGCGCCAATAGATCCATGTAGCAGTGTAAGAACATTGCCTACAGTAGTCCCTAGTCTTCCGTTCCTGCCTCATCGGGCGCCGGCGTGTGCCACGTGAGCCTCTCCTCGTAGAACTGTATGACGACCTGCGGGCACCGCAGGTTCGCCTGCTTCGCGGGCACCAAGTCTGCCTCGTCGGTTCCCTGCCACTTCATGAGGAACATCAGCTCACCACTACTGTCCGTTGCACCTGTAACATTTCAAATTTGATATTAGTTATAATGGGGTGTGCTTATGGGTGTGGCTTGTAAATTGTGTTCTAATTTTGTAGGTAATGTTTGTGAAACATAGAGATACATATCTCTAAGTTTGTAGATCTTGACAAACTTGTTTTTTTTCCTTGTAAAGGAGATCAAAGTCTTTGAGTGCAATAAACTGAGATGAGATTACAATCCAAAACAGCAGTGATTGCATACAGGTTGATATCTAATAAATCGAAAAACAGAGCAAGGAAAATATAATTATAAATATTCATCTAGTGGTCACTAGTTTGAAAATGATTGTACAGAGAAAGTATTTTAGGTAGTACACATGCTTGGCAAAGATAAATCCTAGCAGTTATGATTACTATAAAAAGGTTATAGTGATTTCAACCTTAAAAGATAGATTTAAGCTGTCGCAGATTTTTTTTAAAATTTTTATTGGGGAACAAGTCTGTCATACATGATTTTTGCGTAACTTTAACCGTTTACGCAGCGTACGTAACGGAAGCTCTCCAAAGGAGTATTTTTTCCCGTTTTTGCAACATTTTTAATTGATTCTCTGCTCCTACTAGTCATACCGTGATGTTATATAGCCTATATCCTTCCTTGATAAATAAACTATCCAACACAAAAATAATTTTTCAATTCAAACCAGTAGGTACTTCCTGAGATTGAGATAGATTTGTGTTCAATCAAACAAACAACAAACTCTTCAGCTTTATAATAATTGTATAATCTATAGCAAGCATTTAACAAGGTATATTCACTTTAAAAATACTGACCTATAATCTTTTCAGGATCCAGACCGCGATCAAAACCTGATGCTTTTTTGTCATCAGTCTTTGCCTTTTTGGCACCTTTCAAGTCGGGTGTGGGCACAGCAGATTTGCGCTTCTTTGCGTCTTTGTCGACTTTCACAGTTTTACCCTCTGAAATTAGATAAACAAACTTGTATTATTGGCGCAATTTTAGTTAATTACTTACACAGCATCATCAGGCTAACATTCAGCAGTTCAAATAGCCATGTTAAATAATAGCTCCGTTTGCATATCTACATATCTCTCTCTCTCTCTCTCTCTTTATGCAAGTTGTGTGTTTTTGAGATTAAAATTATTAATATGACTAGCCACAATTATTGTACTAACCAGCTTCCTTCTTTTTCCTAGCCTCTTCAAAGGCTGATATAAGATCTGGACAGTCGAGATTCTCTTCTGGCTCCCAAGTATTGTCCTCATCGCTGTACCCTTTCCATTTGAGGTAATACTCAACCTGGAACATAAATATTTATTTATTTTTAAGTGCTTGTTGTACATTAACAAACAATAATATTTGTATGATGATACAGAACAACACGACACACGTTTTGTATGAACATAGCAGATATTATTATATTTTTACTTCAAAACTCCTTCAATGTTTTTTATGGTTCAATTTAATTTATATTCTTTAATAATTTAAACCATTAAATACACTAGACGATATTTAGGGCCCAATATTTAGGTGGTGTTTTTTTAATAGGAACCAAAGCTCCCTTTTCTCTTTTTATGCCATTCCGATTTAGGGAAAGGGTCCCTGATAACATGAAGTAATAAAAGGCTTTGAAACAAGGATGAAAGGAGATAATCGCTACCTTTCCATTTCGCACACGACGATCCAGCACTTTCTCAACTGAGAATTCCTCTTCACCCTCAGGCTCGCCTTCTTTCTTCCTTTCAGCCATACTTAATTCTAATAGACAAACATTCAACAATTTTATTTACTGATATTTTTATAGGTTCTGGCAAGTCGGTGGAACGGCACATAAACAACCGCGAGTGAACAAAACAAACATAATGTCCAATTTGATAAGAAATTTTCAAAAATAGCCGTTTTTCTCACACTTATAGGATGATTGTGTGTGAAATGTTGATCTCGTCTAAAATAAAGAGGAAAAGGAAAAGAAGACAAAATAACCTAAGCACTCAATGTTCTTTCAGTAGAACATGTCATTGGTTGTTCCTTGAAAATAAACAATATTTAGAGCTATTATCAGATAGGTTATACTTTTATGGTTTTCTAGAATCTTAAAAAATGTACACAAATCAATTTCAACATCGTGTCCCGCCATTTTGACTCGTGATAAACCAAATTGTTGAGTCGTCGAATTCATTTTGTAATGAACTATATTTCAATCTCAGTTAAATTATATTTGGCGCATTGTACCACAACACTCGAAAATAAAAACTTGTTGTTTCCTAAAAATACACACCTTTGATACAATCGAAAGAATTACGAATTTATAAATAAAAACCGGCGTCGGTCGGTCGGCGTACCACAGAATCACAGATAACTATATACAAGTCAGAGAATCACACAGATAGATAATCAATCACCACAGAGTACTTTTTGATCAATCACCCACAGAGCATGTAATAATCACCCACAGAGCATGTAATAATCACCCATAGAGCACAGAGCATGTAACCTTCCATAGAGGAAAATTTTTATAATCACCACATCACAGAGCATGTAACCTTTTCACCACCACAATGATCTCAGACAACTTTACTCTATGGCAGTGTTAAAAATCTGAGTTGCCGTATGTTAAAATGTTGAATGTTGTTCTACAGGTTCGAACTGAATGTTTGAAATATACCGTGTTTATACAATGCCTGCTTGGTTACTGAAATTTCAGGCTTCTAGTTTTATCCACAACGAAGTTATAGGGGGTCGAAAATTGGCTGAACTGGATACATTTTAAACTAACGGGCATATCTCTTTCTTTCATATATCTATGGTTGGTATTATGAGTTGAGAAAATATGTTTCTTTTGTTTTATCGTGTTTAGATGTCGATTTTCGTTCACTGATCGATTTTTGTGAAAATTACACAAAAAAACTGATTTTTAAACTGTTGTTTCAAGTGACCAAGTGACTGTAACACTAAATGCGGTCGATGACCCATAATGACCCCACAAGTCTTCAATTTATTTTATTTTAGGGGACGTTGTTGTCTATTAGGTTGATGCTTACTCTCGAATATAATTCCGATAGATCGCAATGTCGATCTATCGGAAAACGTCGATCGTCAAACGTCAGTTGGTCGAGTTAAAAAATTTACAATTCCAATGTCGATCTATCGGAATTAAATTCGAGAGTAGGTAAGCACCCGTAATATCAAATTTATTTTTAAATTTTCAACACCATATTGCTCTCAAAAAAACGGTGAAGGAAAACATCGTGAGGAAACCGGCCTGACCTAAGACCAAAAATTCGAAGACATCTAGCAACCCGCACTGCCCACCCGCGTGGTGCATTACGGGCTACGGCCCATTCCCGAAGAGTGCTTTTCCACCAGAGATGTGCTATGCTACGTTACTATGGATGCGTTTGATATCCACCAATCATATTCATTGGTGCATATAGCTTAGCACTGGTGGAAACGGATTCAACTAAGATATGTTTTTTATATGGAAGGATGCGTGCTATGGATGCCTGCTATGGGTCGGCGCCGCTTCCCTACTATCGATACATCGTATAGCTCGAGCTGCGCATCTTCCTCGCGCAGCTACTTTGCGGCGGCGCATCTTCATAGCACATCTTACTTGCACCGCTACATAGCTTAGCATTAGTGGAAACGGTCGCATTGTTTCGTAGCTTAGCTTTCACATCCTCGTAGCATAGCTGCATAGCATAACACATCTCTGGTGGAAAAGCAGCCTTAGGGTAATAGTGTTCTGTGGCCCATTCCCTCTCACAGAGACGAGGTCTGTGTCTCAGCAGTCGAAACGTTTCAGGGTCGCTAAGCTTAATATCAAAGACTATCGCTATAACGTAAAGGCGCGTCCCCAGTAGGCCCGTGTGGCTCCGCATGAGTTTCTATAACGACAACAGCAAACGCCTCGTGAGGCCGCCGGCCGGGCCTCGCGAGTCTTTAAAGTCGCGCGGCCCTAGTGGGGACCAGTGGCTGCCCTAGAAAAACATGTAGGTGGTGCAAAACCTTCAAGTTGCGCCCCTCTATCAATATTGTACATACCATGTTCCTATGATAAATGCTTATGTAGTTGCTTACAAGTTTTAATTTACTGAAACTTCGTTCCCCTTTAGCAGCAGTTACAGTTAGAAGTCAGTAAGATACGAAGTGTTATTCATACATTTGGTAAAATGTCCTGCCAATCATTATGTAGTCGGAGTACTAGGGGCTTTGCTGATTGAAAATCTTTTAATAATGGTTTTAAGCTCTCCTCAACCAATTCACAACCAGACACGTCACATTTTTCTCAAGACATCAAACAGATTTGCAAGTAAGCACAAGCTTTTTCCAATCTATCATGCATGACTGGTGCTCGGTGGTCGCATTTCGGTTGATTTCAGCGCCCATGACGGCGCCCCTGTGCGGACGCACCGCTCGCACTCGCACCGCTCTAGGGCTAGGGCCGCTACGCTACCACAGAGCATGTGGCCGCTACTGGAGACGCGTTATACGCTTTTTTCCTTAGTCTGAGGTTATACGAGGCATATTCTGACAGCTAATAATCTCATAGTTCATAAAAAGAGTGCGAAGTTTTTTTAAATACTCTTTCTGAACTATCATGCGTAGGATGCGAAGTATCGTGGAAGTATGTCCATGGCGAGTAAACCCCTTTGACATCCGCAATGATAACATATTATTGTATGTTGCCAGATCATAAAATGTGGTTTTATTTCTTGACGTTTTGTCAGACGATTATTTTGTTAGTAAGCGTGTTTAATTAAAAATTAACTATTTTAACCAAAAAAAATATTTACTACCAGACCTAGCAAGTTATTTTATAGGTTACTCAGTTACTAGTGCTCAGTTATTATCCAAAAAAGTATCGACTACGCTAAAGTAAATCGATTTTTTTGAGATAACTCGATTCAGAAATCGCTAATTTATAGGTAATATATTTATCTGTATGTGTCTATGTATGTCTCAATACGGGAAAGTTGTAAATAATTTTCATTAAAATTTTGACGAAGCTCCTTCAATAGAAGCCTAAGATAAATAAAAAGTGATCTAATGATTCCAAAGTGAGTTTTGAAAGTGATGGGAAACCGTAAATGGTGTGCCATATGAAACAAAAAACTATCATTGCGCACGATACCCCAACGCCATTTTGAAGCGAAATTTTGTATGTAAGTGCCAAGTATTTCGCAATATTTTCAATTCTCACCCTTGTAAAGGGGGTGCGTTTGATAATTATCGATAACAGTGAATGTGAAACACGCCTGAGGAGGTGCCAGTATGTGATCAAGTGCATTGACGGATGCCCAGAGTCGGTGGTTGCATCGAGGTGGGTTGCGGCGCCGTTTATCTGGAGCTCGCATTAATTAAATTAATAGTGGTTGAACTGACAAATTGTTAGCAGACGAAGTGTACAGTAGGCAGCAAAGTGTGCATTATTTCTGTGGGTTTTGAACGCAGTGGTGAGTGCGGAGTGGTGTATTTCGGCGTGGCGAGCGTTATCGGTGGCGTTTCCGACTGTTGCAGATAGCGGGTGGCGCGGAGGATGGCCCGGCCCGACGGGAGTGCTCTCAATAACTGACGGACGCTGCCGGCTTCCAGCTGGCGCAAGCAGTATGTTCAATGCCTTGTGTTTTCATCAAAATACACTAGACAATACATTACTTTGACATTGATTTTTTCCATGTCATTTGAGCACGAAATGCGACGACTACCCACTGGATAGGCCACTTGTGCATGGTTCATGTGAATAAATTACTGTACTCTCCCAGAGATATCATCTGTTTAAAAAGTTTTCCCAGAGATACTTCAGTTCATAATAATGTGATCCCTGACATCTGCACTATGATATAAGTTTTCTTCACTCTATTTCTACTTTTCCATTAATGTCTTGTTGTCGAGTAACAATATAGAAGAATAATGTTGAAACAGTAAATTTCGCTATGGGTCACATGAACCTAAATATTTACATTACAAATTACACCCTTCAATGAAAGGATGAACACTGAACAGTCATTTATGCACAGTTGTCCCTGTTAAAACTAGGGCTAGGGTTATAAAGCCCTAATGATTTGATCACATGTAACTGTTGTTCTTGTAGTGATTAAATTATGTTTTGTAATACTGCTAATATAAATAATTTTAAAGAAGACTTCCAGAAAAGGAAAACAACAATATTACTCAGATTTTGAATTACTCATGTTTAGTGACTTCAACATAACTTCTCAGTGTCACAAGACCTATTTTGTTTTTCATGCAATTTATTGGAACCCTATGTTGACCAAACTTGAGATTTGGGGAAAATTTGGATCAATAGACTTATAGGTTATGTCACTTGTAAGAATCCTACATTAATGTCAAACACAATTTATTTATTTATATCCTCACTTACAACTATTATTACAGGTATGACCCAATGCAATAGTGAAGCAAACTTAAAAACTTATTATCTAAAACTTATTACTAATTATTACTTATTATTAATTGATTAATGTTGAGTTTTTTTTGTGTCTCAAAGCATTGCTTCATAAATTATTTGAGTAGATTCAATAGACCTTCCTTCTTGTTCATAACAATAAAATCTATTCAAATGTAAACTTTGAAAAATAGAAAGATATACTTTGCTTTCAGTCATAATGAAATATTTAAAATTGTAAGATCTTAAACTGCAAAGTAATCTTAGCAAAACTATTAAAGCTGTTCTGTTTGGAATTGTGTTGTAGTTCATGATGTATCTAAACATTATCACTTAGGTACCTTCACTAGTTATAGTACATCTATCAGACAAATAGACTGAAACAGATTGTATATCTTTTTCATAAATCTACCTTCTATTCTAAGTACCGTTGCTAATAAGAATAGACGTTTTTTTTAAAATGGATAGTTCTCAACACCAGTAAGTATCTAATGATAGAAATATGTTCCAGATAAAAATGCCACGACCCGGCAGTCTGAAAGACCCAGACATTGCTGAGTTGTTCAGCAGACATGATCCGGAGAAGATCTTTGAGGACCTTCGTGAGATCGGTCATGGGTCCTTCGGAGCGGTCTACTATGCTCGCTGCAATCTCACTAAAGAGATTGTGGCGATTAAGAAAATGTCATATGTTGGGAAACAAAGTGAGGAGAAATGGCAGGATATCTTGAAAGAAATTAAGTAAGTTAAAACTTACTTTGTGTGGACAGAGTTTTCGTTAATCCTAAATGTTTCTTGAACCTGCTTCTCAAACGCGCGGAGGCGCGGCGGTTCACCCACTCTTTGTGTTATTAATAAAATGGATTAATTAATAATATGTTATCATCAGACCCTTGCTAACAAAATGTTCAAAGGAACAGACCTATCTACCTGAATTTATTTCATTCACAACTACATCTTTTGGGCTTGTACAGTAAGCCATATCAGCTTTTTACAATCTGCTAAAAAATGTGATAAGAGTCAAATCACAGAAGTCAAGGAAACTAGGTGACATTCTTGATTTGTGTTACCAATGTTCAATATGAATGCAAGTAAAAAAATTGGAAAATGATTTAGTTATGGAACATTACATGTAGACATTACTGTATTTGATTCTAATTATAGGTTTTTTATATATTTTATTTTATTACACCATTGTAGGTTGTAAAAATGTTGTACCGCTAAGTTCCTTGAATTCATAGATAGGGATACTATTGTGATTTTGTTTGTATAGGTACCTTCCAAGTCATTATAGAAGCATTTTTTTCTTAGTCATAAATGCTACCACTTGCCTACCCATTGATATTCCTACTAGAAAAACTTAATAAGTAATGCAGAACCTAGGAGTAGCTAGCAGAACCCAAAAAAATGCTTGTATCTCCCAAATAGGTAGGGGAGAGGCCACCCTCAATTCACCAGTTATTTTTAAATTCCTTGTTATAGGCAAACCTATTGCCAATTTACCATCAACTAGGCACAAACCCTGACTGAGGGCTGCCAATTTAATGCTCAATAACATCTTGCCTGACATGGGAATCCCAGACCCATGGCCATGCCCAGTAGAACAGTTGCGCAACCACCTGCACCAATAAAACAGTACTAACAAATAATTTTCTGATTTTAGATTCCTGAAACAGCTGGAACATCCAAACACCATAGAGTACAAGGGTTGCTACAAACGAGAGCACACAGCATGGCTGGTCATGGAGTATTGTGTTGGTTCCGCATCAGACATCATAGAGGTAGTGTGTATTTTTTATGAATGCAAATGTTGTTTGTTATTATAAAAATAGCTTAAAAGATCTACTTGTAGTTCTGAATTCGAAACTTTCGTTGGTATACATACTTCTAAAGCCTAGAGTGTAAATTCAAATGTCATTCATTCAAATTAAGCTGAGAATCTGGACTTTTTAAACTTCAACATTAAGTACAGACACCAGCACATCAACCTACTACAATCTGTCAAATTTCTTTGATAGAGTTTCAACTTTATCGCTAAAGCATAAGGTTCAAAGTTGATTGGGAAAATGTGACAGTTTCAGGTAGGTTGATGTGCTGGCGTCTGTACATAATACGTCCCCCAAAACGCCAGCCCTTCACCGCTTCCTAGTGCTTTAGCTTTATAATAAGGCCGTGCCACACGCACACAAGTCATTGGCGACAGGGTTGTGGTATTTGTACTGCCAGTATAAGTATTCCAGACATAGGGAAAGCATAAAATGTATATTTATTCCGCACCCCTTCCTAGTTCTGTGTTAGATAGATGATGGATAAAATAAATGTACACCATATAATACGTAATTTTACGTAGGGTTATATAATGGGCGGTTATGCCTTCTGCTTATCATAGTCCCCTATTGGACACAAGCCTCTTCCAATGTGTAAATATGCTGGCAATTCGTACTCTAAGGACCTGGAAGAAGTACTTACACTAATGATCTTAGTCATTCATCACAATGATCATTCAAATAAAATTGTACCAGGAAAATGATGGTTACATAATCAAATTGTGTACTCATTACATACCATGTGACTTCAGAATTAAAGGTATTGTACATAATGCTATGTTATGGACACAGTGCTTCCATTATTTCAGTTTAAGGTTAATTAAGATCTAGTTAAGTATTATTACAAATCTTGTTATTGGAAAATACAAAAATATCACTAATGCATCGATTATATCTTACTTTCTATTATAAGTAATTTAATATAATCGCCTCATGTGTAAAATAGATTAATAATGTTTCTGTTTCATTCTTAGTACAGCAATTATTTCATGTAAAAATATAATACGGCGTATTATAAACTCAGTAGAGTAATTGTGTCATACAATAAAAAATAGATAAAAGTTTAACATAATCTGTGTGGCATAATCTGTATGTTCTGATACTAGATTGATTAAAATATGAGAATCACGTTAGGATTGAGACTACACGTTTGGATTCACGGCTTGCTGTGCAGCACGGCATGATAAGGCCTAGTTATAATGTTGGATATTACAAAAAAACTTTACGTTATAATGAAAATTTCATCAGAACATCCCTGAATATTCATAAAAATTATACGATAAAAGAAAAAAAACGTGAATAATATTTTTGAAGTCATTTATGTATTTGTAGACACATCCGCCGCCGATCTGAAATCCAGGAATTGTATTTTGTCGTAGAATTACTAGGAATAATAATTAGACATGGTGGAATTCCATTTCCAATATTTCACTTAACAATTACCATGTCAATAAGGAAAATATTGCATTATCGTGACAAGAATTTCTTTATTTGTCTTTGACCTTCATAACATAAAATACTAGCTTCTGTTTCGTCCGAGCGAAGTTTCTTGTTTTATAATAAAAAATCTTATGTTAACATAAAATATATGCCTGGCTAATGCTGCAACATTGTAGCTTCTCATTAGTATAAGAATTTTCGGAATCGGTTCACTAGTGCTGAAGATTGGATTCCTTAAATACAAACTCACCTCTTTAGTATGTGGTATAGGTAAGCCTCAAGAACCCAAAACTCATACTAAATACCACTTCTTATACAAATCAGTTTGAATTTAGATGAGTCAGTCAGGCGGGACACTTGTCTTTATAATATTTCATTGGTGAAATGTTTACATGCGAATTAATGGCGTGAGACTAAGTTGTGCTTGATCTGTTTCGTCACTGTGACCTTATGAAGCGTTACACACAATGCACAACTTATACAGCATACAATACAACCTACTTTTTGTAGGTCGTCGACAAATTTTCAGGAATCGTAAGCCGATTTCGTCGACCTATAAAAAGTGTGTGGTCTCCCTGTTTGTTGCAAAAATTTTTTTCTGACTTAGCGCCTTCAATGTTCTTGGAATCCCGATGACTAACTTAATAAATGTGAACAAGTTACATGTCCGAAAATTTTTATTCTAATGCTTTTTTTGTATGCGCTGTTAGTTATCTTTGATTTCCCAGAAGGAATTTAAATCAACTTAGGTAAATAAGCTCTGAAAATCCGTATTTTGACTCACCTATATTTATCTATACTTACCGACTTACATAATTAGCATATTTGGTTGATTTTTATAATACTTTGATATGACGTACATGGGTATCATTCTAAGAAGTCAAGATATTCTTTTCATTTAAACAAAATCAGCCTATAATGTTCCCACTACTTGGACAGGCCTTCTCTCTGCGACAGGGAGTGGGCCGCAATCCACCACGCGGGCCCAGTGCGGGTTGGTAAATGTCACATGCCTTCGAATATTTGGTTCTAGGCTAGGACATTCCGGTTTCCTGTTGACGATGTTTTCTTTCACCGTTCTTTTCATTTAGAAAATGTTATTTAATTGTTATTTTTGTGCTTCATTATCCCGAACACAGACTTTTTTTTTCTCTACTTTAGTTTTTTTATATTTTCCCCATATAAGTATGTAATTAACTGCTAAGTATCTAGATTGAAAAAAACTACACAAAATACGCGCTTTGACGTGGAGTTGCGCTTTGACACCAGTCCGTATTACCTAATACCTATCGAGATTGAATTATAAAATCGAATGAAATCCGAGGTTTAGCATGATGTACTCAATTGTCCTTAGGTCTTTCTTCGTTGTTATCCTCGAGAAATCTACCGCCTTCCTCAGATTGTCCTATTATGTTCATCACTACACATAGCCGGTACTACACAATATTATAATAAATAAACAATTACTAGACTACAACGTAGGTATAAGGTAAGGTAGAATACCTGCTTATTATGTATCATAGGATTCCACAAAATGTCAAGTGATGTCGGGTCCCGTCACTAATTGTTTAATGAATACACTCCGCATGCCAACGCGTTCTACATGCTAATGAAATAAAATATCATGTAATGTCATATTGTTTCCTGTTTTTGTGTTACATAATACAATCTGACATCCGACATCGTGGATCGTGCATTACCTACTTAAATCTCATTACTTTCGTTTTGCTGGTCAATGTTTGTAACACACATAACATCACGCCTTGTTACCCTGAGGGGTTGGGCAGACGTGACTATAATACACCCACATTCCGCCAGTTATGTTTGAGTCTCATGTAATAGGGGGCGAGCCTATTACCATCAACCGGCCAGAAATCTAGAATTCGGGCTGCTTGCCCGACCTGGGAGTCGTCCCAGGACCTCATGCTCAGCAGTAGCGTTTGCGACCACTAAACTAAAGACAGTCGGCAATGTTTGTAGTTGATAGTAATTGTCGTGGGTATATAATTATCCCTGAGAATATAACGAGCATACTATGTAACAACAAGTCATTGCAATAAATCTCAATTCACTGATACATAATTATTAATGCAATTTGAACAATTTCTGAAAAGAATTTAATGTCACCGCCTTAGGTTGAATGTATGTATGTAGTTCCTGAGATAGGCACATAATATGAAGCATTTAATTCCGAAAACAATGACGCGTAAACGGACTCGAGATAAGTCACAGGAATGAGGTTTTTTAAACTTTTACATCCTTGAGGCGTCACGAATGAGAGACCTAAACCTGCAACTATCTTTAGGCCTTGCAAATATTTGTTCTGGGTCACCAATATACCGTAAAGATATTGGTATCCCTTTACACTACAACTTGACTATCTCCATAGTAAAGTCTGTACAATGATTCTCAACTTTTTATTTCCACACTCAGGTACACAAACGGCCTCTACGCGAGGAAGAAATCGCCGCGATCTGCGAAGGCGTAGTATGCGGTCTGTCATACCTGCACAGTCTTGGTCGCATCCACCGCGACATCAAGGCCGGTAACATACTGCTGACGGAGAATGGTACTGTCAAACTTGCGGATTTCGGCAGTGCTAGCATCAAGTGCCCCGCCAACAGCTTTGTGGGGACGCCGTACTGGATGGCGCCCGAGGTCATACTCGCTATGGATGAAGGACAGTATGATGGGAAGGTTAGTCTGAAGTTTTTACACACAACATTTACGACTGTTTACCCCGAAGGGTTAGGTAGAGGTGTAACATTTTGCACCCACATTTCAGTTTACCCCGAAGGGTTAGGTAGAGGTGTAGCATTTTGCACCCACATTTCAGTAGTCATGTTAAAGTCCCATGTAACAGGGGACGAGCCTATTGCCATCAACCGGGCCCACATTCAGACTTCGTTCTAAGTCCAATAACAATTTGCCTGACCTACATACTGCATAGCTATTCACAACCACTCTATACGCTTCTGTACCGTATCACAAGTCAGAAACCCGAAAATTTTGTCAGTTTAAATCAAATACAAGTCAAATCAGTTTATCGAAATGTGTCATTTTCGATACGAAAGCCTGTCGGATGGTTGTGAAAAGCTATTCTGTGCATCGAAAGTTTTTTACATAAAAATAATCACCTGGTATTTCATGGAGCCAGGAGCAGTAGTACAACCCACATTTTGCCAGTTATGTTTAAAAGCGTGCCTATATGGCCACTGACTGAGCACAAATTTAGACTTTCGGTTCCTATCGAGAATCTGAACCCATGTCTGTTTAGGCAAGCCCAATTGCCAGTACAACTTGGCGCATAAAACTGAGGAGACCCGACTCCAAATAGCGGAACCAGGGAAAGAGAAGAACCCATGACTGTTTAAATGATGTACCATCTTACAAAGTATGTTTGTGATGCTAATTGCAGGCAATTGTAGTGATGATTGCCAATTAATTTATAGCTGTTGTTATATTACTCATAATGTAGTGACTGTGCAAATTATTTCTGATTCTTCTCTATATAAATTAAGAGCACATTTATGAGAGGCTACTATTTATAGTATTTCTAACTTAGGGTCACTTGCACCACAAATCACTTTATTCCTTTCAGCGCTAAACAAAAAATTTAAACTTCGTTCTATTTCTGTCAATCGTTTGAAGATGAGAGAGAGAGAATGATGTTTTAAATACGTTTAGCGTTAAATGTATCTAGTGACTTGTGGTTCAAGTGGGCTTTAGTGATCATCAGACAGAAACCAAGGTATTTAGCTGCTATTGAAAAGTTGTTGGTTCAACGCTTGTGTGATATTTCCAGGTGGATGTGTGGTCGCTTGGTATAACGTGTATCGAGCTTGCTGAGCGCAAGCCGCCGTACTTCAACATGAATGCCATGTCTGCACTCTACCACATCGCGCAAAACGACTCCCCCACCTTACAGGTAACTATCATCTATGTGTCACTACAGCCTCCGTTTTCTCAAACGATACCCAACTTTAGGACATTCAACATAGCATAATATTTAATGGCGACTTAAAGTTGAATTGAGTTTGAGTATTCGGTAGTAAGAAAGCCTTTTGCTCATTAATTTCTATCTGTTCTCATGCTCATCAGTAGTTTATTTTTTTTAATAATTATTTTCATGTCATTTGTGTTGTTTTTCTATGATTTCTAATCAAAATATTTATACACAAAAAAGTACGTATTACAGGCGCCAGAATGGACGGACACATTCCGCTACTTCGTGGAAGCTTGCCTACAGAAGAACCCTCAGGATCGGCCGTCGTCGACCAAGCTGCTGTCACACCCGTTCATCACGCGGCCGAGGTCGCCCAACGTGCTCGTGGACCTCATACAAAGAACCAAGGCCGCTGTCCGAGACCTCGACAACCTCAACTACAGGAAGATGAAGAAGATACTAATGGTCGACGCTGATAACGAAAGCGCTATAGGTATGCACTGATATGTTATCTCTTATATTTAGAAACACTTGACCCACTTGTTATTTGACCTTTTTATCGTTCACAAAAGATTGATGCTTGTCACTGATGTTTGCGCATTGTTTCAAATGCGCAGTATTGCTTTTTTAATAACATGTTATTGAGTATTATTTCTGAAGGCCTGCGATGTTGGAGATATTACTGAAAATAATAACATTTGTTGATATAAATTCACCCATTTTATAATTGAAAAAATATGCCTGTATTCGCAAGAAAAAGATAACCAATTATTCTTTGATGTGATTACTAGACTATTGTCTAAAACTAAACGTAGCCAAGGCTAAGGGAGGCATTACCAGTCACCACCATCCTAAACGATGGGAATCGTTGCCTCTAAATTAGGTTTACCGTAATTTTGGTTTCGTACGCAAATACTTACCAAGTCGCGATGTGTGGCACGCGTTTTTGAGCATGTATGCACAATTTCATCAAATATTTAAGCATATCGCCATTCTGGCTTCTATACTATAATCTTTAAATGCTTAAAGCTTGCCTGGTATAACATAAAAATACTTTGTGTAGGCGACAGCGAAGAGACAGCAGAGGAACGTTCAGGCGGCGACAGTTCCAAGTCGAACTCTGCAACGTCGGAGCACAGCGCGGCCGGCGCGTCCAGCCAGAGCTCGTCGTCCGGCAGTCTGCGGCGCAGGCCGCACCCGGTCAGTGGGCTCATCAGTGATGATTTTACAAACTTGCTAAATTATTCAAATACAAATTAAAATAAACTTTATAACGTATTCAACTTATCCTAAGAACACTTGCCTCCCGGTCGTGAACTGCAATGGCTTATTTGGAAAGCATTGAATCGATTGTGAATCCAAGTAGGCTGCATACATAATCAGGCGAAATTTGGTGTTATCGATTTATCCCGTACCTATTGCGAGTGTGGTGCTCCTGAATAGACAGTTCCATTTGCTGGATTGCTTTAAATGTCCGTTCACCTGCACCGTTGAACATCTCGACAACGCGTTTGACGTCGCAATAAACGGGGCCACATACTGGACCAAAGTAACATAGCTGTACCGCCGAAACGAAAAGACGAAGACTAGCGACACTAGGCCGACGAGCCAGTCGGAAGATGTCCACTCCAAGTGTAGACAAGTATATTGACGTTACGTGTTGTTCTGCAGCAGGTGAACGCGAACCACCACCAGCATCAACAACAGCCGCAGTACACGCACCTCAACCATCAGCACTCCGCACACTCCACCAGGTATGTATCTACTCATGGTGGCTGTATAATATGACAGACAAACATGACGTACCAGGCCGTAAATATGCGGTTAGGCACCTGTGCCACTGCCGCCAAGGAAGCGACTAGCTATCGACTATTTTCTCGCTTAAGAAACGTATAACAGATGTTAGTCCCGTGACAGTAAAAGAGATAGGTACATATATTATATTAATATTTAATCGCTGAATGTTCACACTGCCGGTGAGAACTCTATCGCCACTAGTTTGTCGCAGTGACAAGAGCTCTCAAAGAAAGACTATACATTTATTTGATCAAAGAATAAACTCGCACAGCGATGCTCGCTTGGCGGACAGAACACTACCAGTAAGTGATCGGGCAGTCATTCTACTCATCCCACTCGTTCATAGCCTAGCGATAAAACTAAAACTATGCGAACTTCACACTCGCCGGCTCGCCAGCTCATGACACGCGGGACAGGTGCCGAATAAACAAAGTTCGAATAGACTAGCCTTGTCTCATTCCTGTGTGACAGTCTTCTTGGAAAGCTATGGGGAATATTAATGATCGCGTACTGTTCATCATTACGTACTACACAGGTACTGTACCTACTTCATAAGTTTATAACGAGTAGCAATATTAGTGCTTAAAAAAATGGTGAAAGTACTTTTACTCTGAGCAGTAGCAAGCGTTTATTTTAACTTAACGTTTTTCTAAGCCCTTTTTTTTAAGAAGTGCTTCCTAATTGGGTCAAAAATAAAGACGTAATAAATCATTAGCGTTGAGATTACTTATTTTTATTTTGGACGAACGCTAGTTTTGAAACAGTATGTGTTGCCTGCGTCTGTCGAAAAAATCAAGAAACTGCTTCAATGTATGGGTTATAAACAGAAAAATAGAACGCACGCCTAGAATTCAGTTGCTTATATTATGTTGCGTTGATTAAAGTTGAGAGACGTTTTGACGTTGAAAAATGAATAGTTAAGGAGACATTAATCATGAATTAATTAACTTTAAGCAACATTTATAAATAAAGGGGAAAGTTGTTGTAAAGTTTAAATGTTCTGTATTTAGTAGTAAGCTTCTAGTTGTAAATACGCATGGTGGAGTTTTCACAGTAATTTAGTACCTATCCTAGTGAATAAAATGCATGGTTATTATGTCCTCATGTAAACATTATGTAAATATAGTTATAAGCACGCACTCGTAGCGCTTACAGTATGCACGTCCCGCACTAGATAGAGCCGCACTTGCCTTTCAGAGTTCGCAAGAGCTGGCTTTTCTCATGTTGCTGTTTCGTACGCAGAGAGAGCGAGAGCCCTCTGCCGGGCGCGCACGACGACTACGTCAACAGAGATGCGCTGCGAGACTACGCGAATCGGGACTCTCTGTGTGACGACTATGGGGACGACTACGCGAACAGAGAGGCAATACGTGAGGCTCGTGAGAGGGAGCGAGACCGCGAGCGCGAGCGGCAGGCGAGTGACTACCGCGAGTACGTGAACGCGCCCGCAGCGTGGCAGGACGGCGACGACAACCGCAACACGCAGCGCCGACAGACAAACCGCAGTGAGTACTATACGTACACAGCACAGTATACAGTCATGTCAACCATTTAATTATGCTTCAAATAAACCTCAGCCTCGTTCACACGTGAGTTTCTTGACCGTCAAGGAGCGAGAATCTTCACATGATGTATCGCACTCATGTGTCGCAAATTAGAATTCAATTTCCGTGATTCGCCGGGCGGTTTTCTCTAACTGTTGTTTGACAACTCTGAAAAGATTTTTGTTTTCGATCGCTGTTAATTTTGATTCTCGCCCTCCCAGAGGCGAGTATCGTAAGAAAATTTCGGTAATTATCGATAAACTCTCATCATCATTATTGTAAACGATTTATGACAGGCGAAAAAGCTAGGTCAATTCTATTTTCGAACGCGGGCAGTTGGCACTTGATATCACTACAAAACTTTCGAAACAATCTGCTTATACAAGACTCGATTGCAGCAACATTGCTTATTCTTAATATTAATCGAGCCGGTTGAACCACTCTAAACTCTCCACAAGTGAGATTGACAGAAAGGAACTAATAAAAAAACCCTGTTGGTGTGATTATTAAAAAGTGTCTATTTTGTAAAGTCCGACCGAAAATTGATTTTGTTTTCAGTCGAACGCGAAAATTGCCGATTATGGATATTTCTGTCGAAAATTGCCCGAAAACGAAATTCGGTCGGACTCTACTATTTTGTCAGTAAATCCTGTTCACCTTCTAAATGAGCATATGAATATAATATATATTTCTAAAGTTATGAATATTTTAATGATAGAGTAAACGTAAATATGTGTGCGTCGCAGGTATAAGTAACAACGTGTCGGCGGCGATGTCGCTAGTGTCAGAACACGGCGCCAACAACTTTGCCACGATACGAACCACTAGCATCGTCACCAAGCAGCAGAAGGAACACAACCAGGTAGTTAACTACTCTTAAGATAGTGAGAAAATTATACCAGTCTTAGCGAGACAATAGTCTCATTATGAAATAGCTATTGATATGCTTCAGTAATAATTGAGTCGGCGATGTGATAAAACATGCGTTCAGTTCTGGTGATTCAATGGCCATTTCGTTGTTTCCTAATAAAATAGTTATTCTCATTTTATGTTTGTGTTATTTCACCCTAAATCACAACACAGCTACGCCGCTTGCCAGTAAATATTGGCAGAACTATAATATGGATAACATAGTTCCGTCAATGCTGGCTGTCGTTGATAGCCAGCGCTGTGGCTCTCTCGCATAGTGTCACAGCATTATGCTGAGTGGTTGTCGTTTTGCGTGGATGTGACGCATATTTTCCCCCAACTTTTTTTTTTTATTGGCGTCATGTTTACCGCAAATAAATGTATTTTCTTTCTTTCTAAAAAAAGAGCAGATAAGCAGGTGTTGATTGGTTTCAGGAGATGCACGAGCAGATGTCAGGGTACAAGCGCATGAGACGCGAGCACCAAGCGGCGCTGCTGAAGCTGGAGGAGCGCTGCAAGGCCGACGTGGACGCGCACAAGGCGCAGCTCGACCGCGAGTACGAGGCCTTGCTGCAGCAGCTGTCCAGGGAGCTGGAGCGACTGCAGGTACTGTCACTTGTCAGCTCACAGGGTACAGGGACCATGAGATGTCAGCTCACAGGCTACAGGAACTAGCAGATTGACATCTGTTAGGGTACAGGCATCATTAGATGCCAGGTTACAGTATCTTCGTCATTAATGTCTTTATATAGCCGAAAAATTTTCTTCAAACAAACAAAATCTTTATGCAACCATAAATTGCGGGTTGCAGGATAGTTTCAGCGCAGGGCAGGTCAGGATAGTAGAGTAATAGTTGCACCCCACATGGTTCAAAATCGCTAGACATTTCACAGGACACCTGACGTTTTGTAATTTTTGTCAAGTATTGGCCTGCTATCCTTTTGTGATTATTCCAGACGTCAATTTTAATCCACGGATAAGATATCGGATAATAAGAAGAAAAGTCAGCCCCTACTAGGCTAGGTTATCATCGATCCATTACAAAAGATTGCGAGAGTTTTTACACTTCATCAACTTATCTTCTCGATCAGCGTTCAACGATAGAAAAAGGCTGAGTGAGAAGAGAAGTTGATTACAAAAACCACCTACAAAACTTAAAAGAAGCGATTTTGTTAAGATTCCTTCCATGTATATCCATAAATCACGTTACTTTCATAAACATTGTGTATAACAACATTTCCTTGTCATTCCAGACAAAACACGCACAAGAATTAGAACGCAAGCAGAAACAGAACGCGGCAGCAGAGAAGAAGTTAATCAAAGACATCACTGCGAGACAGGAGCAGGACCGCAAAGCGTTCGAGACGCAGCGCAAGCGCGAGTACAAGGCCAACAAGGAGCGGTGGAAAAAGGAGCTCAGCATGGACGACGCCACGCCCAAGAGACAGCGGGATGCTACCCTGCAGTACGTATTTATTGAATCGCAAGTCGATCGGCAACAATGAGTGAGCAGTGGTGGCCTAGTGGCAACAGCCACGACCACGACGTTGTCGTGCGTTTGAACCTAGAAAGGCGCTTTACTTTGTGTAAATTATTTCACCACCACTGCTCTCAAAACGGTGAATGAAAACATTGTGAGGAAACCGGCATGTCCTAGAACCAAAAATTCGAAGTCATGTGATATCTACCAATCCGCATTGGGCCCGCGTAAATTACGGCCCACTCCCTCTCACTAAGAAGAGGCCTGTGACCCAGCAGTGGGAACATTATAGGCTGATTATGCAAGAATAATAAACTTACATACAAACTTTTACCCCTATTCAACCCCTTTAGGGGATAAATGTTAAAATATCCTTCCTTAAAATTAATTATAAGACTTACAATTAATCTACCTAAGATTGATTGACCCAATTTATTGCTATTTAATGGGAGACATAACTCCTCTTTTTTATTAAGAAACTTACGCGTCTTCAATGAAAACTCTTCCATACAAACAATAAAATTGTATATTGAAATCAACCAAGGTTTTTAGAGTTTCGTAAATTAAAAAGAAAAACCCTTGTAAAATCCCTCTCGTGAAAAGAAGATGTATGCAGACACTAGTTTTAATTAGCTTTTAGTGATACAGATATTACGCCAGCTGCAATCTGGCCGCCACGGTTATTCCCTACTCCGAAACAGTCGCCGATGTCAAACCTTCACTGCTCATTGTGAAGTGACATAACACGTATATTACAGATCTCAGAAGGACAACCTAAAGCAAGCGGAAGCCGCAGAAGAGATGCGGTTGGTGCGGTCGCAGCGCGAGTACCTCGAGCTGGAGCTGAGGCGCTTCCGTCGTCGCCGCATGCTGGCGCTGCATCACAAGGAGCAGGAGCTACTGCGAGAGGTACATGTCTAACATAACATCACGCCTGTAGTCTCGAGAATGCTTGTAGACGCTCAGAAAATACGTGTCTACTCACGAATTCGTGCGATCTATGCACACACACTGCGCTAGCGCTGGACAAGAATAGAATAAATTTTCATTTCCGTGCTGCTGTTGGACAACATCCTTTTCTAACACATGCTTTGAAATAGTCCATGAAATAGAGGCAAGGCCACTGTTATTATCAACCGGGCAGACTGGGCTATCTAGTAGGAAGTCGATATCGGTATCGATAATGGTCAATGTCAAAGTTATTTATCCTGAATTTTGGAAGGATCCACCAAACTGGCACAATTACAAAGTTCCCAACTACATAGTACTAAACTCGTGGCCATTTTGTTTGCAGGAGCTGAACAAGCGACAGAACCAGCTGGAACAAGCGCACGCCATGTTGTTACGTCACCACGAGAAGACGCAGGAGCTCGAGTACAGGCAGCAGAAGGGCGTGCATGCACTTAGGTACGTACACACGATGCTACAAATTTATATAGGACGTTTCTTAATTAATTGGCGAAACTTCACAGACACCATGGACAGTGGCGGCTGGTGCCTTAGAGGACCGGTGGGGCACTGCATGGGTTTAGTGAATATTTTCAAATAAAATTATTATCTAATTTTTACCTTATGAAACGGACACCTGCCGTTTCGATGCAATTACATGCCTCGTGGTCTACGGGAAACTGGCAGGTATAGCGAGGCGCAGTGATGAGATGCAGATGACGACAAAAAATTATTTCTCTTCTACCCCGCACAACACATTTTAGTCAACAATTTTTTTTTACTTTTTCACGCACGGCAGAGCACTCACAGTATCCGAAAATGCACTTAGAGATTAGTCTCGTGATTAAAATGTCAAAGTTTATTATTATTGTTTATAATTTTTAGTTTTACCTACATTCCTGTTTTAAATTGAGAAAAGGCCGGGGCGGTCCAGCTGATTTAAAGTCCAGTTTATTTTGATAAGTCCTATTGCTTTTAATGTAGTCAATATTGTATTGTACACTCATTTTTACTCACAAAATATTCACTTTTTTCATAGATTAGTAACACAATAAATCCGCGCGCGAAAAGTAACAATAACAAGTGCGTACTGCGTGGGTCAAGGTCTCAGGTCATGCATTGCATTCGAGAACGAGCGACCCGCGCCACCCGCACCCCCGCGCCCGAGAGTCCTTCGTATTCTTTCGGTAATTTCCGCTCGCGTGCGGCGCACGCATCTGTCTTAAAAATGGCATACATTTTGTTCTAAGCATCTTCCGTCTCACGCGCCAGGAGGTTTCCGTCGTCTTTCATACAAGTTGTTAGAGCTCGCTGCGTGCGCTTTAGCGAGCGCACGGGGCCGTTTTTGTTCAAGCAAAAATAAGATCTAATTCTTTTGCAGTAGAAATCAAAACAGGTCAGCTTGATTTTATTTAACTCGAGTTACAGAACTATGTAATCAGAAATATAATTTCTGTGTAGGGTTGGTACTTATTTATATGGATTGTTATAGGTACTTATGTCATTGTTTTGAAAGTTTAGACTTTATAGGTAGGTAGTATGGTATGGGTAGAATGGTAGTGCGGCGCACGAGCGCACCTAAGGTACAGCCGCCACTGACCATGGATATCGGTGTCTAAAAGCAACGAAAAAGCACATTGAAGTACAGGATGTAATCCCCTTTAAAGTCATGATAGTGGCCAATTTGGAAAGCTATGATGTTGCTACTAGTGATGGGCTGGGATAGTCAGAAAAGATAATTTATTAATTGTTATGTCGTCTATTAGGGGCTTGTAAGTTGGTAGTATCTCCACTTCGGGCAGAATGTGAGGTACGACTTGCGTCGAGTTTTGTTTCATGAGGGAGATTTATTAGCTGACAATTTAGGTAGTTATCTTATCTCTTGTGATTGTGGAGTGGGCAGTGACAGTGTGTTGTTGTGTCGCAGAGAGGAGCAGCTGTCGAACCAGCACGGCACGGAGCTGGCCAACCAGCGCGAGTACATGCAGCGTGCTGAACACGAACTGCGCAAGAAACATGCGCTGCAGCTCAAGCAGCAGCCCAAGAGTCTCAAGGTAAATAATAAAATACCGCTCCTCGATACATCATCACCCCTACAGATTAAGGATGCTCGATATTTTCATTTGTATCGATACTTTGAATCGATTGCAACTAAGCGATACGATTTTAGGATCGTATCAAAAGATTTTGATCCGATCTTACAAATGTCGATTCGTACCGTATCGTACTTAGCAGATCAATTGTGTCCTGGACACAACTGCACTGACCTTCATGGAAATCTGTATCGATTAGCACTCTGAGGTGGTGAAACATTGTTGAGTGTGGTGCTGCTTCACAGGATATGTCTTATTTCTTTCCTTTACGTCATGCACAACTACCTGCATTCCCTCATAATGTGTTATTTTTGTGCTACAATAGGCTTGACGTTGACATACGAACGGATGTACCAATAAATAAAATAAGTAAGATAAATCAAGTCACGCATTAACGTTAATCATGTGATTCCTCAGTGAGTGACCTTGAAATACCACTAGTTATTGTTAACTTTAAAAAAAAAATACTAATGTGAAAACTTTAATGTTTACAGCAAAAAGAGATGCAGATACGCAAGCAATTCCGCGAGACGTGCAAGATACAGACACGTCAGTACAAGGCGCTCAAAGCGCAGATACTGCAGATGACCGCTAAGGTAAGCTTTTATTCTTCACTATTCTCTGTAATTCACTAGTTAAAGCCAATAGGGGGCACTACGAATTATAAAGCCGGATTCATATTATTGTGTTGTGTCGAGCCGTGATATCTTCTGACGCAGTGTTAGCCAATCAAAATTTGTTGTGATTTGACGTAGTCCTGAACAGATTCGTTTCATTGGTGTATCCCTAGTCACGACACAAAACGACACAGTAATATGTCTGTGGCTTTATTATTGTGAGTAATGTGAATGCAGTGAATCTACAAATAGTACCACCATACTCGGTAAAATGGCTAATGATGGTCAATGATTGTATCCTTTTGGCTTGGAAATCTTTCTTAACGTTTATATGTCAAGCTCAACTGTTGGGATGTCAGTCAGCGGCGTAGTGGATTTCAGATTGGCTTATGTAGAAGAATAGTCTTGTTTTGTTCGTCCTAAAAATGCAGAAGTCCACCTTCCTGTTATAAAGTCTTCCCAAGTGTGCTAGGATTTACGTTGAATACCAAGGATTTTTTGCAGTCTTACGGGGTATCATATTACCCAGTAACTGGGTTGTGGAGGTCAGATAGGTAGTCGCTCCATGTAAAATACTGGTATTCAGTCGGTATAGCCGACCCCAACATGGTTGGAAAAAGGCTAAGCAGATGATGATGACTAAGGATTTCTAGCATACATTTTTCTTTTCGCTACCACTTTTATTTTGTGTAGAATTTTGAAATGATATTTGTCTGCTACAGGAGCATCAGAAGGAAGTGATAAAGACGCTGAAGGACGAGAAGCGCCGCAAGTTGGTGCTGCTGGGCGAGCAGTACGATCAGAGCATCACCGAGATGTTACAGAAGCAAACCGTCAGGCTAGACGAGAGTCAGATGGTGAGTACTGCTATTCAAATTAATTAAAGGATATGTTAAGATCCATCACCTAGCCGTCAATTGTATTCTCTACATCAAACTAAGTATCATGAGTCAAAATTTTAATGATTGCTGATTTTTGGTGTTAAAAATTGCTGTTTACGGTAGCGTCCAATGTAACGCACGCAAAACATTGTGCTTATGTGTGCATGCAACGGTACAGGAGTCGTGGCAGTTTTTCAACTTAAATTCTAAAATGTAACTTAACTTTAGTTCGTAAACAAAGTCGGAAAAAGTTGCAATTTTGAGCTTTAGTATCTTAAAAATCTTTAAAAAATATATCACAATGACGAGAAGAACAGGTGACTGTCGCCTTTGTTAAGCGTCTTTGTACACCCATTATTATTTCTGATATGTTGATGTGATCACTCTGCGCAGCTTAGCACTAGTTCATATGTGACACACTTCAATCGCTAAATTTTTCTTTTACAGATGGAGTGCCAGCAACTGAAGATGCAGTTGGAGCATGAATTGGACATGCTGACGGCTTACCAGAGCAAGAGCAAGATGCAGGCCGAGGCGCAGCGCAACCGCGAGAGACGCGAGCTCGAGGAGCGCGTCGCCGTCAGGAGGGCACTGCTCGAGCAGAAGGTACGCTTTATATAAAGCACGACGCTCATAATGCAACTTTGTGTCAAACGCATTTTACTTGGCGTGGTTGGTCTCCTACATAATCTGGAAGGATGTTGGAGAGCAAATGTGCAGACCTGTAGCTGTAATTTTATGAACTGAACTTTTACTGTAGTTATCATCATTATTATTTATCCTTGTTGCTTGCCATTTTGTGCGATTACGCTTTGGGTCATAATCAGAGGGGCAATTCTCGTAATTTTAAGAAAGTTCAGTCTGACCTCAGTCCTCAATCTGTCAAAAAAACCTGTGGCATACCTACCTGTCCTGTGGCTGCCATTTTGAATAAAAATCAAAATGGCGCGACAGTAGGTGCCAGTCTCCATAAAAAAATCTTGAACCCTACATTTTTGACATAAGGTAATTTGTTTGTCGCCGAAACGAGACTGCGGCTAGATTTTGAATGTTGTAAATTACGATAATTGGCCTACAGCTCAAAACCTATTATGTGAACCTAGCGATATACTGTGAGCCTTAGTAAATACGTCACAAGATAAATCATTGTGGCTGATGGCCTAGCCACCAGGGACCATTCACCTGTCGTGTCGTTGAGATACATCAACAACGTGACGAAAACCTTGCACGAGCGTCACAATGTGATTCATGATGATGGCAAAAGGTTTGTCCAGTACATGGTATTTTAAAATAACTGACGTAATGTGGGTGTACTAATGGTAAACCTCTGCTTACACATTGGGGAATCAAGGCGTTTTGTTATGTTTATGTAATGGTATGCTTGTGTTACCAGATGGAGTCTGAGTGTGCGCAGTTTGTAGCAGAGCGTGCGGAGCGCACGCGGCTGCTACACGAGAGACACGAGCGCGAGCTCGAACACTTCGACAACGAGAGCGCGCGTCTCGGCTTCAGGTCAGTCATGATTCACGATTCGATGGCGTCGCAACACGGCTACAAGATAGCAAATACTGCTTTTCTAAAGTGCCCTCGTGTCAGACGTAGTTACTTGAAATTATTTTTATAAATATATTTACAGTTATGTTTATAATAATAAATAAAATAATAAATAATAAAATTTATTCAAAAATATAGTATAGATGATGTCTGCGAAGTTTCTCCAATTAATTTAAAAAAGCACTGTAGGCGAAAATTGACGATTTTCAAGTTTTTTTTTTTTTTTGTTATGTTCAGCGCGATGGCGATCGCGGAGGGCAGCCGGGAGGGCTACGGCGAGGAGGAGCAGTCGCTGTCGGGCTCCATGCTGTCGCTGGCGCACAGCAACTCGTCCGCCAGCTTCGCAGCCGGCTCGCTGTAACACGCACGCGCCGTCTAATGCTGATGCCAAACACAACCCTACGCGCTTGTACACCCCGAGTGTACGCTTCAGTAGATCATTGCTTGCTCGTATTCGTGATGGAAAGTGTGTCGGGCGCGCGGTTCTCGCACCGTTCATATTCAAGAATCGTACGCCACTGTGATAAGGCGGAAGAACGAATATTGACGGTGCAGTAATCGACGACGCAAGCTATAGAGCGTTATGACGCTCACAAATTTTTGTGGACCCCGGGTGTAAGTATTGTAAATTTATCATCGCGAATTTTTTTGAAGTGTCATACACTCAATGCGCTCTCTAGTATTCGGAGCGGTTACATACGATCGATTGTTGTTATTATCGTTAGCAATGTTCACGGGCTACCTCATTAGACTTGTTACGGAAAATATATGTGTTGATTGATTGAATCGTGTGAGTATATTGTGGTCCGCAGAAGTATTATTTCGAGTATTGGGCACGGTACAACGTTTTGGCACCAGCATTAGAACTCCACGTCCCATTCTTATTACTGAGACTGTCTGCCCTCCCGCGGTATGTAAATTCATGTTAATTGGCAACATGAAATTATTTAATATAATGTTGGACACAGATAAAATTAGCCTAATTTTTTTATATATTTTTTTTTTGTTACGTCTTCCAAAGTGTAAAAGTACGGCCGTTTGTCAAGTGGTTCGGGAGGGCATTTCCTATTTTATTACACTATTAAGTTTATTGCACTCCATAATTAAATAATTATCTCTTAACTTCAGTTGAGTCGAGGAATAAACTGGAAAGTTGCTGCACGCATTATTAGCCATTATTTGTATTGAAATAAGGTTACTATTGTCTGTTGTAATGAGACACAAACATTATTCCTGACTCAGTTGTTAATGCATCACCATGTTTCTGGTGTTTTGGCAAATAATTGCAACTGAATACATCTACATTTGTACATAGACATATTATTATGTAGCTTTCAGTTATATATTTTAGTTAGACGGATCACTGAGTTAAAGTGAATGATTATTTATTGTATTTTATAATGCATGTTTACTTATAAAAATAAAAATTATTTTATGAATCAGATGTTTCAGCCATCAATCGAATAATGTGCCTAACTCTGCCTAAATGTTTACTCAAAATATCGGAAACATGTTGTTACATAATAAGAGTGAAGATAGAACGGTAACAAAGAGGTACGCAAGTCTGTCTGCATATGTCAGGTTATTTAAATGATGCATCGATGTGAGAATGAGACGCTTCTTTTCTATTAGAGATTTACTCACGGTACGACACTGTTCCGTTGCCTTGCCAGCCGTCACGGCGCTAGATAACTTTAACGAAGCATTTGTTGTTAACTGGGAATACGATAAAATATGGGCTCGAAGTATCCGCACTACACCTAACATTGTTGCCACACGAGAATATTGAAATTAACACTTAAATTGTAAAACTTAATTTATTCGCGTCTGAATATTCGATCTCTTAGACATAAGAAATTTTATCGTCTCTAGAATATTATTAGACCGTCCATCGTTAAACCGCAGCACACGTACTACAACGGAACAGTGTCCAGTACAGAGCATGATTAAATTTTAAAATCTAGTATTCCTGATCCAATCTTGTTTAAATATGTAGTTTATGGTAAGTTTCCACAGTGGTTCTTGCTGATTTTTCATCTTGATACTCTAATGAAACAAGATTGAAAAATGTCAATACGGATTACTGCGACCACGTCAAATGTAAGGTAAACTTTGCAGAGAAACCAAGGAATGTTGATCCTCAAAGTGTACGCTTAGCAAGTTTGACAAAAGGCATTAATAGATGAAGTAGTCAGAGACGTCAGACGACGCACTGAGCCGCGCGCACCCCGCCCACCTCACTATTCACAGAGGATGTTATATTATTTACAACATTAGATAGACAAAATTCTAATATTCATATCATTAGTTTTTACTTTAGGAACTATTTTTGCATATATTTAATGTAAGTTGAATTCTTTGAAGAGCGGACTGACGGTATTTCTTTATTGGTCTAGTATTGAGTTTATTCAATGTTTAAAAGGGTTTTGTAACGAAAACGTTTATTATTTTGCTTACATTAGATGATTTTTAGATTTTATTAAAAGGATTGTAACACGCTTTACTAAATCATAATAACAATGTGCGGGTGGTGCGTATCGCGCTGTGCCACTGCCGGCTGCGTTGTGTAAATATATAAAGTATATGTATTATTGTGAATATGTATTAGCGAGCACACGATTTGCCTTACGGGCGAGGGCGCGCGCCGGCTCGGCGTTATGTATATAAAGAACAATAATTTAAATATTATAAATAATTTGTTACTTTTGTAAGGTGCGAGTGCGGTTTGTGTACATTGGAAGTGCGACGCGGCGGACCCCGTGCGGGGCCCGACTATGTGCTATTTTCTTTATTTAGTGTCCTAATACCCTATCGTATTGTGTACTAAGCTTACCAGTCAAATATGTATAGCAAATGTATTATTTAATTTAAAATGGATTATAGTCATAAATACCCAAATTTAGTTAATACTATTTTTAAAGTATTTTTTATTATTTTTATTAATATTCTTTTCCTAAAGCATCACATGATGTGATCGTATTATTTGAGTTTGTTGGAAGTTTCTCGACGGATTTAAAGTATCGAAGCCTAAGTGATTTAGGTATAAAATTATATACAAAGCGTTTGACAAAAGTTAGCTGTTTTACGTGAATACTTTTACACAACGCTATTTACCCGAATCTTATACATAATTATAAAATTTGCTTCGATTTCCTAGATAATGCAAGATAATGGTAAATGGCATTGTGAATAGATATCACTATTCGTAGACTCCACATTACCCCCTCTTGAACTGACCAAATATATGACAATAATCTCTAGACACAGCCTAACTTGAGTTGTCACCCTGTCTGTACATAATAGTAGACTACGAGCGCGCGGAGTGGACCTAACCGTTGGAAGTACTCAGCTGTACATAACTCACTTGATAAACAATGTGTGTTAAACGCATATTTTGCGCAAAATCTCCTAAAATACTCAATATAGGTAATTATATAGTAGATAATATTGTTTGGTAAATGTAAGTTATCTTGATACTAAAACACAGTAGTAAATCAACGAACAAGCGCTTATCCTAGCATGCGTTATCAATCGGCTATCTGAGTGACACTTTTATTATTCTGTGACAAATAATGCCGGTACTATTCCGCCACGTTTCGTCCACTGTCGATCTCCGCCGAAGTCGTAGCCATTCGGGAACCGAAGCACTATGGAATTGAACATTAAGCTGTAACTTCGCATGGGTGCAATAGATGGTCGGTACTTAAAGTTAGGCGCGTAGTGTTTTGCTCGCTGTCATAGTCCTCTGCTTGAACGCTGGCGAAGAGATCGTGCCGGTTTCGTGAGACGCGAGACTGTCACACACTCTGCAGCAGGCCGGAAGGCTCGGGTATAGTGCGTAGGCGCTTCTTTTTTCCTATTCCAACCTCCCACCACTTAGCTGTTCTAGAGTTAGATGTTATCAGTTATCTGTCACCTTTCAACGGTCACGATCTACAGAACAATATTATGAGATAGAAGTACCAAACTCGTAGTTAGCGGTCACGTATTTTGTAAATTGTAACTATACAATTTTTATATTGTACCATTGTATAGTCTTTTATCACAGATAGGTAGTTAGCAATATTGTGACCGATGTGACAAGGTGCGCGCGCGCGGCCGCCGGTTATTGATTATAGTTTGCGATTGTTTGCGGCTCGCTCGGTGCACCGTTGTTTTCTTTTTATTTTTTGTTACATAATATTTAACAATGAATTTTTAGATTCTAACTATTATCACTAATAATACTGTAATATAATCTGGTTCATGAAAAATCAAACCGAAATAAATTAAATGGAAAGAAAATCACTCCCTTGTATTATTTACTACAATGCCTTTCTTATCTTGTCATGTTCTCGGAGCACGAATGAAAGTTAAGTTAAACTGTTTAAAAATCTATTTCTGAATTAACATAAAATGTGAAACAAAAAACAAGGATATACAACAACAATACCAAAGTACATTATTTTCATGATTATCTTGAATTAAGCCTAAAATTGATCTTACATTAATATTACGGTTTCGTTTTTCATAAATGCTATCAAAAATAAGAAAAAAATTATTAAAATCTTATTTCTATACTTACTACAAAACTAAAGCCGTGTCTCCACATTGCACTGTACATAACTGTAAAATAGAATAACCATACGCCTTACATTTATTGCTGTGAAGACAACGGAAAATATTGTGCTTAAACTGGTGCATAGTACGTCTAATTAAATTAACACGATGATGACGTCTGGTTAGTAATTAATTAGAGAAAAATATTTCGAGTTGCCGAATACATTTGCCGAACTATAAAATATTTTTGCCTTTGGATTGTGAAACCAAAAAATATCGAATTTATATATTTTTTTGATAAAATCTTTTCTACATAGCTTTTAGTATACCATTTCCTAGTAGGAAACTTAAAAGGCATACTGGATGTTGAAGCACAATGCCGCAATACATTTAATGCCTATTCCATTTAAAGTCCTAAACAAATATTTGAAACAACATTACATTCGATTTTAGGAAAATCTAGCGATAAAAACTGGGGCGTAATTACGATTGGATAGGTACCCCATTGATTCCTATATAAAAATAAATTTCCGATAATCGATAAAGGCAGTTCCTAGATAAGAGGATGTAAATGCGGTCGTCGGAAGCAGTTGACTGGTCTGGTCTACTGCGTGGGAGAGAACGCTGTGGGCTCCAGGATGCGGCAATGCATCTCGCGGATGAGAGGAACAGTGTAAGCCACGCACTCGTCCCAGCCAGGGTTACGCCACGTGCTCTCACGAGTCTCACGACGAGCTTGCAGATCTTTATAGCCTGAGGAGAGCAGAATACGAAAATTAGGTTTATAGCAAATATTTCGCAACATTGTTGCTGCTACAGGATTTTGACTTGCTAGAAACAATGCACATCCATCTGTATCCAGTATTGCCATAAACACAAAATCACGTTGCTGTAACAATGCTGCGCAACGTTTGTTTACCATAATTCGAGGCTTTAGTAATCTAGTTATAGCTTTTAAATGCTAAAATACTTACACCAAATGTGATGTACGTTGTAGAGTCGTCCGATCTGCGAGAAGTACCCAGCGAAGGCTTCGTTTTGAGCGCGGCGGTATGTGAGACCGCGAGCCCAGTTGTTGCCCCACTCGATCATCGTGCCGGGCTTCAGACTAGATACAATGGAATCATAAGTATTCATAATAGGCTACGATAGCCACTTCATTAGTAAGTGTTCGCAAGGTTGCTGAGCGTAAGTTAATAAGGTTGATGGCTGATAAGACGAAGTGATATTCCTAATCTCTACGTAATTTGAATACTCAATTTCTATATAATATAATACTCCTAATTTCGTCTAGTAAATGCAATTCCATGATCCATTGTCAAATGATCAAAGAACCAAAGAGTATATTTATTTAATCATTTATGTAATGCTTACTTATTGTAACAAAGGAGAATGGTCACTGTACTATATTGCTTCTAACACGACTTTTGCCAATATTGGTAGTCAGTTATTAATGACCTAAATATGTGACAACTTGGGCACCGAAGTTAAAGGTACAAGACCTAAACGCAAGTTTTATAATGCCTAAAAGCATACACTTTTCGATTGACAACAGTAAACAAAATCAGAAAAATATATGATATTCTTCAGGATATATGCTACGTAGACAGTGTTTTGAAAATATAATACAACTAATTTAGTACAATAGAAAAAAATCATGAAGATACCTCTAAAAACTTTCTTTTTACAATAAAAACCATACTAATACAATACAACCATTCTGATTTTTTGTCAGATTATTCTTCAAACAACATACTAAAGCACTAGTATTTTATTTTTTTTAGTCCAAACAATAGATTTTTTGTAAATAGATAAAGATTGCTTCACATTTTGCAATAAATTACAAGCGTTGTCATCGCGCTTCTCTTTCTTTTCTATGCAGTCCGAGAGTGACCGCGCTTTAGGTCATTTAGTCCCCTTAATGAATTCTTGGCGCCTGATAGCCAGAAGATATTATTATACAGGGTGTGTCGTAATTAATGGATAACCTCTTATGGGGTCATTGTACTTATCATTATGAACAACTTTTACTACGGGATCAAAAATTATCTCGCGAAAAAAGAATCAGCTGTTTCCTACATTTTGACCGAGTTATGCGAACATAAATGTAGGGAACAGCTGATTTTTTTTACGACACACCCTGTACCTATAACGTCCTACGTCCTTGTAGTGTTTTTATCTCTAACAGTAGCAACCCAACTGTTACGACAATAAAGATAATTGTAATTTTGACAGTGATGGAAAATCAGAAGTAAAATAAACTGTGAAAGGACAGTAAAATATTTAACGATATCAATCATTTCTAGGTATGAATTCCACCAAACACGTCGGCGATTACTGGAGCTAATGTCTTATTACTTATGTACATATTAGACAAACCTGTAGGATCGAATCTCATAAATGTTGCTGGACGTACGGGGTTCTCCGTTGGGCCAGAAGCTGAATGCTAGCAAGTACTGTAAGTGTCGCGACCTTACGAAGTTACCGCGCTCCACCTCGAGCGCCCGGTAATCCTGCACGAGAAAAACGCAACATGCTTTAAAAAGGGACCAATCCATACTATACCATTCAGACTTCATCTTCTTAGCGTGTTGATCATCTAAATGGACTCTCCCAGAATTCGGCTACTTGTTTGGCGCCATAACCAGTGTCCATCAGTACACTGACCTCTATTAAACATTGTACAGGTCAGTGCCATCAGTACCATTCATACTAATATTATAATGTGAAAGTAACTAAATGGGTGAGTGGATTTGGATGGGTATTACGGATAGACCTTGAGCTAGAATAGGTCAAAGGATATCTCGGTAATACGTGACCGTGGGATAATTTGCGACCTCCACGTGGGCGAAGCCGCGGGAAAAAGCTAGTGTAATTAAGAAAAAAAAACATATACATCTGACTTTTCAATTCCTTTTTTAATTTTATAAGGAAAAATGCCTCTGTTAGTCAAGCTAGTACTGGTGAGACTGCGTGGGATCTGCAATGGTTTCTTTTATAAAGGTTCTGGGTTCAACTCCCAGTTTTGATATTGTTGGAAAGTTAAACTCAGACCATGCCTCACAAAGGTTGAAATATAAAATGACAATTTTTGAGTAGCATGCACCTACTTAAATTCCATGGTTCTTGATAGGAAGTATTGGAACCCAGTTAATAAACATAATTTTTCTGTCTTTTAATAATTTAGGTAGGAACTGCTGGTCAAGATTTACCAATCAATTGACTGTACTTTGAATCATAAAATCATGCAATCAATTAGATAACAATTATGTTTCCCTTTTGGAAAAAAGGCTAATAACAACTTATCAACAAATTGCAGACAATAAGCAATCATAACAATATCTTACAGCATTCTCTTTAAACAAGATCTTTGCTTTATCAATCTTCTCGAAGCCTCCAACATATCTCCACAGATGGAGGGCCTGGTCCATATCGCCCACAGACACAGTCCATGATCCCACCAGCTCACAGCCAAGCTCCGCTTTTTGAGAGTGCACAAACTCCACTGATGTTTTGCTAAAAGTTAATTAATGTCATTTTTGTGTCATACAAGTTATCTAATTTTAATAATGACAACAGATGAAATATTGATTGAATGCAATGTTTGTATATGATAATAATGTGTTGATCATTCAAGTCTAACAAAGTTCTAGTTAGAAACATCTGCCACATATTAAAGATGCATAGTTATCTAAAAAAAAAAAAATTTTGTGGAACCAGAGAATTATGTTAGAAACAATACTATTCTCAGTTTAATGGCTGATGTAAAGGGTCAAGGTTTAATGCTGATAACATTAATTACTATGTTGGAATTCTAATGATTTGTTACTCTAAGTATTATGCAGTGTTCTATTTACAGAATGTTGCATAATAGCCAATCTGCTCACTGCTAGGTCATACGCTAGTGTGTAAGCATTCAGATTAAGTACTTATGTAAGAATATTTAAGCAAACACATACTAATTTTGCAAGTATTTTTCCGTGGAGTCCGGCCTTATATTATGTGTATGGAGTGCATATATTATCTCCTTGTCGCTAAGCATCCGACTGTGGGACTCCTTCGTTGGCTCTATCCTCCGCACCAGCAACTTCGAAAACCATCCATCGTCGGCGTTCGATAATCGTGCACTTGTTGAAATCAACCTACAAAAATAACTTGCATTTACGCGAAAGTTCCAAATTTAAAACCGGACACTGTACAAAACAACAATTCGAAAAGTACCTCGCATTCTTCGGTATAGCTGAACTTAAACATAACACTCTATTTAGAGAATTCATTTTGAGAACAAAACACGCTTACTAAGAATATAAACTACTAAATAGAAGGTTGATAAAAAGTAATTCTTGTTATCAATAATTGACAAAATCACTTGAAGGTTATCTTGAAAATAGATTTTGCATACGTAGTGACACCTATTAAGAGTGACCGAAACTACAATAATATTTTGCGTCAAATGAGCCAACCGTTAGCCACCTTCTTTGTAAATATTATGAACTCATTGAAAACTTTGAACTTCTGTCCCTGTCTGTCCAGAAAAGTTTGTATCAAAGTACTCTTTGGTTTGTAATAAGCTATTTCATTCGCATGCTTTGCAGAAGTTGCGTACTGGACCATTTCAGAATCTGTCAAATGTCATTAGCATGTCATGAGTGTTTCTTTATAAGTGAAATGAAATTGTTTGTCTTCTCCTTCTTTCTTCCTTTAGTAATTTTTTAAACATTATTTTATCCTTGCGAAAATCTTATAAATTATTTAAATGCTTTAAAAGTTATTTTAGGTTATTTAAAATCCAATCAAATACGAATGCTCCCTCCTTAATTTTGAGTTGCGGAAAAGAGTAAAATGCGATTAAGTGAAAAGAAACGTTATGTTTATTGAATTGACTGATGGCCGACAATTTTTTGCTGACAATAGATAAATTGTCTTTTCTTAGTTTACGAATAAATATTTTTTTACTCAGACAAGTGAATTCAAGGCTTTTTATTTAGATCCTGCATCACACGTAGAAAACCTCGTCATGGGTGAGTAGTCGCTGAAAATTGTATGTTTTTTGCGTGCAAAACTTGTTTTTATTAGTGGGCGGTGTTGTCGGTGGCAGTCTTGTGATTATGTCGGTTTGTGCAGCTTCCAGCGAGGTGACGAAGCTTCAGCAGCACCTTTCGCTGCTGAAGGAGGAGTATGGGAAGCTGCAGAGCCACTGCGCGGAGGTGGAGCGCAAGTACACGCTGGCGGCGGCGTCGGCCGGCGACCTGAGCGAGACGAGCTTTGTGGCGCGCCTGCTCATGACGGTGGCTACTCTGTACGGCAGGGAGACGTACTCTGACATCACCATCAAGCTGCAGAGCAAGTCCATGCCCGGTCACAAGTTTGTGTTGAATGCACGCTCCGATGACTGGAACGAGGAAGCCCTCAAGAATCTGGAGGAATTAGGTGAGATTCAGTATATTTTTAAAGATGATTAGGTGTGTTGTGTAGTAATATTAAGTAATAAGTCTATTTGTAATCTATTTTATGTGGTATGACATGTTCCTTAATATGCCATTACTTACTCATGAATACCAACAAATATGTAATTATATTTCAGACTGGTCTACCCTACCAGATGATATTGGGGCTGCCCTCCTAAAATGGTTGTACACAGATGTGGTGGACTTGTCCCGAGGAGACTCCTTTGCTCTGCAGCTGATGAAATCTGCTGCAAGCTTCAAACTGTATGGATTAGTTGGAAAGTGTGAGCAGGCTCTCATAGCATCTGTTGGAGTTAGGTATGAAATAACTTAAAATAAATATTATAGATTTTGAAAATGAATGCAGGAATTCAGATAAGGCGGTGGAAGCTTATCTAATTAAAATGTATTTTATTAAAAATCCTTTATTCACAATCTAAACTCAGAGAAACTCACTATCTTAGATTCATTCAAAACATATTTGCTCCATGATAATGTTATATTTCATTATCTACCATATATAAATTTTTGTATGTTTTTGTAACCAGATAATTCCATACAAGGGTAATCATAGTATACCCAAATTTTTCTGCTGCTAGTATTTATTCCCATGCAAAAGGGGTCTGTTCAACCGTTTGTTGTTTGTAGAATTTAGCTCCAAAATCCAGGCTGCTGTAGACGATTTACTAAAAAAAAAACCTTAAAAGATTTGTCAATCTGCAGCTGCTCCTAGATCTAATCAGAGATTGCTAATGAAACATTTGATTAACAAAATGTTTCTGTCTCATTTTCAGATCTTGTGTAAAGTTCTACTCGGCAGCTGACGAGATTGGTGCATCAGCTCTCAAGGAACACTGCTCAGGACTTATATCAGCACACTGGGATGATCTGACTGGTATGCCATTTTATTACTATAGTCTTTTCCAAAAGTATCCAATGAAAATGTAAACAAAAGGATCAGGAAACGCCTCAATTTTCATGGATGATTTTTTAATTCATCATCTGCCTAGCATTTTCCCAATTATGTTGGGGTCGGCTTCCAGTTTAGACTGAAACCACCACCATAGTTTGGACTGGACCAGATGTAGCTCAATACCAGTCTTTTACATGGAGCGACTGCCTATTTGTCCTCCACAACCCAGACCCAAACTGGTTGTCAGACTGTTGGGCTTCTGACTACCCATGCGTAACAACTGTCAAAGATCCACAAATGACAGCCCCAACTGCTTAGCAGGCTTTTGCATGCTTTGTCAGATAGGCAGTCGCTCCATGTGAAATACTGGTATTCAGCTGCATCCGGTTAGACTGGAAGCCAACCCCAACATAGTTGGGAAAAGGCTAGGCAGATGATTATGATGATGCTATAGTATGGTATACCAACATTATGCAAAAGGTATTTAGTTAAATAGTTTTAGCCATACAAATATATTATTTCATAGTTAGTATTATAACTGGGGTTTCCATAATTTAGCTGATTTATTTTCTCAAAAACCACATAATTGAGGAAAGTACTTATAGCAATTCACGGAAAGTGATAAGCAATTTACTACTTACTTAATTTCCTCACCACTCTATAGTTGCATGACACGTCATAAATAAAAATGCTTTTAGATAATTTCAACCTTGTTTCAATTTACTGGGAATAGTTATCAAAATCATATTGAAGCCTTCTGTGCCTCGGAAAGCATGTTAAGCCATTGGTCCTGGTTATCATTTCTAGATCTTTTGTACAGTTGTTATAAGTAGTTAGAAGCCCAAAAGTATGACAAACAGTCTTACCAAGGCGTATCATTTTATCCGGTAATTGGATTGTGAAGGTCAGATAGGCAGTCACTACATGTAAAATACTGATATTTAGCTGCATCAGGTTAGACTGGAAGCCAATCCCAGCATACTTGGCTAACTAATAACGGCTAGGCAGATCGAGTTATCAAAAGTGGTAAAGGAATTACGAAGTTGACTATACCTACAGGTCAAACACATTATAAGTCTGTTGAAAGGTTGAAGATACAGTAAATAAACCTCACCGTATTTGTGTTATAAACAGCAGTTGATTCTATAAAACATTAAACATAAATGATTGTTTATTGTTCTTTGAAGTTGAACTAGAACTGATTAATATTATTTGTACAGCCTTTGCTGTTTCTATATTGTAGTACTTCTAAAGTAAATAAATAGCAGTTATGTGTGAAATCGGGATGAGTGAAATCCGTGCAACTTTTTTCTTATACGAAATGGCACCTTGAAATGCTTCTAGCATATCATATTTTTGTAAATAATAGAACGCAAGTTATGAGACTTCAGTTCTATGTCTATTGAAATAAGGTTTAAATTGCAATAACATGCACATAATCAGACTGTAATGTTTCCACCGCTGGAACACAGGCCTCCTTTCTGTGAGAGGCTGTAATCCACCACACAGGCCAAGCGCGGTTTGGTAAATGTGACATGTCTTCGAATTTTTGGTTTTAGGACATGAAATCCTCACTATGTTTTCCTTCACCGTTTTGAGAGCAGTGGTGATGAAATAAACTACATATAATCAAGAGCCTCGTAAGTCGGGGAGGCCGTTACCACTGGGCCATCACTGCATTAAATTATTCACACGCGCTTCTGAAATCCCATAATAAAATTCGTAATCTTAGGTGAGGACTTCGCGCATATGTCATCTGCTCTTCTATACCGGATGTTGAAGAGCAAGACGTCGCAGCCGCTGCACGGCGCCGTGCGTCTGCTGCGAGAGGACGTGGTGTTCCTGTGCCTGGTGGAAAACCACGCCAACGTAAGTACGCGCATGCTTTTATACAATGAACGATTGTACGGCCTACACGAACTACGAAAGCCGCCCTTGCTGCTGCTGCTAGCGTGTGGATTCTTATACATGCAATTAATACTACTTTGAGTCGAGAAGTATCGAGTTATCCTTCGTTTCGCTTCAATTATTTAGTATCGCTTCAATTATTTAGTATCGCTGACAATCGTGATGTTTATATGACTTTAAAACTTTTCGGTCTTCCATTTTTCATAATGATTAGCTGCAGTAAAAAAATATCTAAAAATAGAATTAAAAAAGCTCCTGGACTTAATATGCTTCTCCTAACTAAAACAACTATTATCGAAGCACGGTTCCAATGAGGCGATATCGCGCTTGAATTCGCCGCTTGACTCGCCAGTGTAGGGTAAGATCTCTAGAAATGTCAATTGCACATTCACTGTGTGCGGGTTTTTTTTTAATAGGGGATTTACTAATATTATTATCATTTTTTGTAAAGATTCTCCCAACAATGGTTTAAGATTTTAACTTACAACTTACGGTCTAATTTAGTTGCACTTGGAGAAAGAAAATATTTGTCTGCTTCATGCTTGCAATTTTAGGATCATTATATATTATAATGTAAATATTCATTTGAAGTGTTAAAATGACATACACTGGCTACTGGTGAGCACAAAAATGATAGATACAACATTATGGAGAGAGTAAATGATTATTAGGGCCAGCATTTACTCTCTCCTAATCATACGCGCACTAAACAGGTACGGCGACGGTACTTATCAGTTAAGCCGTAGCTAAACTACTTTCAACAGTCAATTATACGTCATTATTAGATTACGGGAATCGAGCAGCAGGAGACAAGATAATGTCAGAACTTTAAAAGCTATTTGCATATTAGGGTGAATTTAAATATCTAGACCTTCCGGAGTGGTCAAACAAGCTCCAATGGAATATATTTACAAAATACGGTTACGTACGGTAAAACAGAAATAATATAGGAATGATTTTATTTGATCAAATTTTTACATTACTTACAAATAAGAATGAGTATCACGTAGAAAAAATACAAAACAGGATATAAATGATAATATAAAGTACAAATTAAACTTATCAACATCCTGGCCTTAATTAGTTATAATCAGGCGAACACTAAGTAAGTACGAGAGTAATATTACAATAAAAAATAATGACTACCTACCTAACATTTGTGAAAGAGATCACAGATTTGCAATCTTTACAGTGCATTTTTTGTTACTTGTCATTTTTGGTAAACAAACAGAATGAAAATCGCAAGGTTGTGCGTCAATAACAACTTTGGGAGAAACACATACGCTATGTTAAAAAAAAACGGCTTCCAATTTAAACACGTTCGTTTTCTCTGAGACTACTAGACTGCCTCATTGGTCAAGTGTTCGCAAACGCTACTGTTGAGCACGAGGAGTAGGGAAATTTTCAGATCGGGCAAAGTGTTATTAGGTTTTTCATCAGGAATTTCCCTGAAACAGCCCGGTTGGTGGCAATAGGCTCGCTCGCTATTACATGGGACTTAAACATAACTGGCGAAATGTGTATAAGTACACCTCTGCCTAACCCTTCAGGGAATACAGGCGTGATGTTATATTATTAGTTTTTATCATAATTGAAATCCCTCTACGGCATATTTGTTTACAAATAAGACAAGCAAAATTAAATACACTTTACATAACATTGACTAGCAATAATGCGTAATAAAATAAAGCACCACTGTTGCAGCTCTTTGGGACTGACTGTTCATAACTTTGTTCAACTAAGTATGTAACTATTAATAACTTAACATTACTGGCAATATATAAAGACCCGTATGGAGGTATTAGGGATCTTACAAATAGCCTTAATTAAATATTGAAAAAAATACACCGTTATTTTATAGCGGTGAACTACGAATAATAAAAAGTCAGGAAGGGTAACTATGAACAAAATCAACGAGAAATTCGGCTCCAAACTTCACTACATTGACAATATACCTCGAGTATTCGAACGAAAGAACACGCATGCAAATCATGCAAATAAGCCAATCAGCTGCGTTTGCGTAAAGCGTTGTATTCCGATAAGCGCCGTGATTGGTTCTGATGCGTGGTAGCCTTTTCGGCATCACCCATCGCGGTAAACATTTGCGTGGTGCCATTTTTGAGCTTGAGTTACATTTCTTGACTTTTATTATTCGTAGGCGGTGAACAAAGAATTTTAAATACACCTTACCTATACACCAGTCCTCTAACTTGACGTTTAAATGTATTTATGTATGTGAACGAATCTTCTTACAACTAATCTTTTCTCAAAAAATGGGTCTTCTGGTCTCACCAGCAACAACAAGAAAGTTCCATTATCACACAAACCGTTTAATAAATCGGTTTATTTCATTTAAGCACTCCATTTATAACTTACTCCGTGACGCGATACGTAAATTTGCCTTCGCCTGGCCTTTTTATCAAGGTTCAGTTGCATTTACGCATTTATAGCAGCAGCTTATGAGCAGACTGTTAAGCACCTCGTTCAGGACAGATCTGATATGAATTTCTACGTGGAAAATGTCAGACTTATCAAGAAGCTATACAAAGAACAGACCGCTCTAGGTGAGCTCCGCAAGGGACTTCAAACTCTTCGATCAAGTGAACGAGGCGCTTCATGACTAGCCAGTCAGTGCCATTTAGCTGGTAATTTCTTCCTCTAACTTAAGACGCACAGAATGATTGCCATAGCGGCCACTGCTAAACCATTTCTAAGTATTTTCTGCGCGTAATTGCACCGATCCCCTCTGCAGTAGCAGTGCGTCGTCTTCGTGGCCCGCGCGTCGTTACCCGGGTCCTCCGAACACGACTCGTCGTACACCTCGTGTATGTCAGTGACCAGTGTCCATTTGCCGTTGATCTTCCTTTGTTCTCCAGTTGTTGTTTGTGGCGCGCAACCCCGTGCTATGCTCAGCGATGTTACTGTAACAAAATATTTAAAAATAAGGTAGCTATAGGTAATCCAGCACAGGATGGATATATTTTTTTTATTAATCAAGACTTATTGCCTAAGGAGGTTTTAATTAAAGTAAAGGGGTATTTGGACATCAGGAATAATTCTATACAAAAATGTTATTAATACTAACTATATTTTTATTGATATCGTACTGTTTCCTCTAATTTTACCTAAATATCCAGAAATATCCTTGAAACCTTAAACGGAATTATAAAAAAAAATATCATCAATTAATCATTTTCATGAATCATGATTGATTGGTTACGTGTGGTTTGTCACGCTCTTTACCTTTAAACGCAGCAACCACAGGTTAAAACGGAAACAACAGATTCTATTTAGTTTTGTACAAAATTGAAAACATAAATTAACACATAACATCACGCCTGTATTCCCCGAAGGGTTATGCACAGATGTACGGTCTACATATAATACACCCACATTTCGCCTGTTAGATTAAGTCCCATGTAACACGGGGCAAGCGTATTGCCATCAACCTCGCGTATCACCTAACTGCACTAATTAAATCAAAAAATAATTAACGTAGCTTGAAACATATTATGTACCTAAGTGTTGTATTTACATTGTGATTTGCAACTTTACATAAATTACATAGGAGGTGACAGACTGACAATGCTTCTTACATAAAATACTTAAACAAACGATGTAAGTTATTACACTCAACTAAATATTCCCGACACGATTATTGGAATTTCAGTAATATTTCAATAAGACTCACGTTAGATTTCTTTTTATATGATATTTATTATTAAACACGAGCGACATGACATATTATGTATTCCAAAGAGAAAGAGTAACAGCGCCACCCGTATCAGAAACGGAAACTAAATGCATGTTTATGATCCTATCTTATAAATTTATATTTATTCAACACTCCCACTTAAATTTATAAGGTAGACATAACAATTCACTACATATTTCTTTAACTTTTAACTTAAATCCTTTGTTTCAACAAATTCAGAAATTAAACATGGATTTAATCCACAAAAAAACATTAGCCACATTAAACATTTCTCATCATCTTATCTCTAATTGAATTAAATTTATTTACAGGCAATGCTTTAGTCAGGAAATCAGCTAACTGATTTGAACTCTCAACATATTTAATTTCAAAAATTTTCTTTGCAACATTTTCTCTTATAAAATTATATCTTATATCTATGTGCTTACTTCTTCTATGAAAAACAGGGTTGTTAATCAATTTAATTGCACTCTGATTATCAACATTTAAAGTAATTGAGCCTTGTGGCTCCCCAATGTCACATAGAAATTGCCTAAGCCATAAAATTTCTTTGGCGGCTTCACTAGCAGCCATGTACTCGGACTCAGTTGTAGATAATGCTACAGTATTTTGTTTGCGGCTTGACCAAGTGACTGGACCTCCATTTATTAAAAATATATATCCTGTATTTGATTTCCTTGTGTCCAAATCACCTGCAAAGTCAGAGTCCGAATAGCCAACTAATTCAAAATTACCTTTATAAACAATAGACATATCTTTAGAATTAATTAAATAACGTAAGATCCTTTTCACAGCTGTAACATGTGAAGGACCTGGGTCATTGACATACCTGCTAACAACATTCACAGCGTATGCTATGTCAGGTCTAGATACAGACGACAAGAATAGCAATGCTCCCACTGCCTCTCTATATGGGAAATTAATAGGCTCATTACTCGTATTCTTAGATATATGTACATTTACATCAGCAGGAGTACTACTACTTTTAGCATCTGACAAATTAAATTTCTTTATTATTGTCTCAATATACTGTTTTTGACTTATACTTATACAGTCCTTTTCTTTATTTATTTCCACACCAATAAATGAATTACTGTTTACAATCCTAATATCAAACTTTTGTTTAAGATTATTTAATATGTCAGACAAAACAACTTCACTTTTGGCCAATAATAATCCATCATCAACATAAAGAATTAGTATTACTTTGACATCTTTAAAATATCCTACAAATACACAATTATCAGATGGACATGGTTTGAAACCATAAGTAGTTAGAAAAGAACAAAATTTCTCATTCCAACATCTCGAAGATTGTTTAAGACCGTATATAGATTTAATTAACTTACATACTTTTGAAGACTCAGTTTCCAATCCCTCTGGCACCTCCATGTATATATCCTCGGAGAGCTCACCATACAAAAAGGCCGTCTTTACATCAAATTGCGCAATCTGTAGTTCGTCTCTCGCAGCAATGCTAAGCAGCACCCTGATGGAATCGTACCTGCTAGTGGGGGAAAACGTCTCATTATAGTCCAAGCCCTTTACTTGTGTGAATCCTCGTGCACACAGTCGTGCTTTGAATCGTACTATTTCTCCATCTTTATTCTTCTTTATGGTGAACACCCATTTACAAGTAACAGGCTTCTTCTCAGTTCGATTAGTCAGTATCCAAGTTTGATTTTCTTCATGTGACTGAAGCTCTTCAGCTACAGCTTTCTTCCATAGATGAGAATTTGGACTATTCATCGCTTCTTTATAAGTGTTAGGTACTTCCAACTCTGTGAAATTAGCTTCTAACTTATTATGTCGACGAGGACGTAACGTGATGTTTCTCTGTTCATCCTGTTCTAAATGTATACTTTTTGGAGGGATATAACTGTCATCTATATCTTCTAAACTCTTCATACTATCATCTGAAGAGATTTCTTCAGGTACATTGCATTGATGTTGAAACTCACTCTGTAGGGTAGGCATTGTAGAATGTTCTTTTTCTTCTTGTTCAACTCTCATTTCTACAAAACTCTGTTTCTCTTCTGGTGTACTACATTCATCAAACTTCACGTCCCGCGATACTGTAATCTTCCTGGTATTTTGATCATACATCCTGTAATTATCATGGTCATATCCAACTAACAACAGCTTCACACTTTTCTTGGTAAGCTTCCTTCGCTTTTCTTTTGGTATATGTACATAACCAATGGATCCAAATATTCTGATATGTTGTAAGTTAGGTTTTACTCCATGCCACAGTTCAAATGGTGTAACATCTCCCGTCTGGCTTGACGTATTTCTATTTAACAAATATATTGCACAGTTGACAGCTTCTGCCCACATGTTTAAGGGAATGTCCTTTGCGTATAACATTGTTCTTGCAGTTTCCATGATAGAACGCATCTCTCTTTCTGCTCTCCCGTTCTGTTGTGGGGTATATGGGGCAGTACGTTCATGCGTTATTCCCTTATTCTCCAGAAATGAGGTAAATTCTTGGTTCACATATTCACAACCATTATCTGTATGTAGTATGTGCAAATCACGTTGAAATCTATTCTTCACAATTGCATTGTACTTCAGAAAATATTTAAATACTTCACTCTTATGTTTCATGAAGTAAACATAGCGATAGCTTGTAGCTCCATCTTTGAACAAAACAAAGTACTTCATACCTGACACAGAAGGTTCTTCTATAGGACCGCACACGTCACTGTACACAATTTCACCAGGCTGTGTTGGACCTCGGGTGGATTTCAAGAAAGGGCGTCTTGCTTGCTTCCCATATTGGCAAGCTTCACAAACAAAATTCTGATTCCCACTCAATGTAACTGGAATCACACCATTCTTACACATATTTTGAAGTTCCTTGACATTCAAATGTCCTAATCTTTCATGCCAAACTTTTATATCTGTTTGCACAATATTACAATTTTCTTGTTTGATTGTTTTGACATCCAATTCATATAAATTGTTCTCTGTTAATTGTGCACTCATAACAACAACATTATTCTTCATTATCATTGCTCTTTCGTTATTCTTTACTATTATATATCCTCTTCTAGTAGCAGCACCTTCAGAAAACAGATTTCTCCGTAAATCTGGTACATATAACACATGCTCAAGTTTACATCTCTCCCATGTACCATTAACTTGTTTATCCATCAGAATAGTTCCTTCACCACATACTTTGATATTCTGTTTGTTACCCAATTTAACAGAATTGTTGTATTGAGACTCGTTCAACTCACAGAAGTAGTCACGCTTGAAAGTCATATGCATTGAGGCTCCACTATCTAGTATCCATGCCTCTTCATCATGGTCAGATGAGTAACCTTCGGCGCTGAATGCCAACATATTGCTAGGTTTCTTATCATTGTACCTTTTCTTTGGCAACCTGCAATCACTAGCGAAATGGCCTCTTTTATTGCAATTGTAGCATACAAATCTATGGTTTGAACTTCTTTGATTGTTTGAAGTATTCTGTTTATTTCCATTTCTTGATTTGGAATTTCCTTTTGACGTCACTAATGCAATTTCACTACTGCTTGTATCGTTGGCAAGGCTGGCTTCTTCATCTACTAAGCGAGAAGTGAGGTTTTGAATTGTTTGACTATTTTCATCGAGTGACAACCATGCTTGTCTAAGCGAACGGTATGTTGATGGTAATGTGCTTAGAATCTTTGTCATTACAGCTGTGTCACTGATTTTCTCACCAGTCTCGCGTAGCTGCTTTGCTAAGCCTTCTACCTTGGACACATGCTGTGCCATCGTATCACTGGCACTGTATGAATATTGGTAGAACTTCTCATGAATTAACATTTTGTTATATTCTGATTTCTGTTCATAGATTGCTTCTAATTTTGTCATGACTTCTTTAGCAGTCTCGCAGTTTTCTATAAGAGATATTTGGTTCAAATCCATGGACGACGTTAAAATGAACATGGCCATGCCATCATCTTTATCCCACTGCACTTGCGAACTGGTTTCCACGGGTCTTGTCTTTTCTATGTTCAATCCCTTTGCTCTTAATGCACATTTTACTTGAAATTTCCATTGTTTGAAATTTTTGCCATCAAACTTCTCAATTTTCATCGCGTTCGCAACCTCCATTACGTAGGTTAATTTTACACCGGTAGTAATCTTGCTCTTAACTTGACTTTTTATTGAAATATTTACTTATTATGTGCCTGGGCCCATAACCTATTGGAATTTCAGTAATATTTCAATAAGACTCACGTTAGATTTCTTTTTATATGATATTTATTATTAAACACGAGCGACATGACATATTATGTATTCCAAAGAGAAAGAGTAACAGCGCCACCCGTATCAGAAACGGAAACTAAATGCATGTTTATGATCCTATCTTATAAATTTATATTTATTCAACAACGATTGTGAAAGTGCTGAATGACACACCAATCATTACATTGTCCCATAACACATGTAATACTCAACACATGTAATAAGAACTCGACCCGCCTGTTTAAGGGCTACCCGGAGTTTTCACAGTATTTTTGATAAGGCAGCGATTTTGGTACCAATTAAGTGATTTATTTTTTGGAAATAGCTTTGTACAAACACTTATACACGTCAATCATATTTTTTTAAACTAGATGAGGTCAGCGTTTCATATCTGATTATTCTGAGAAGAAAGGCCGAAACAAACTCAGAGGTCACACTCTCTTTTTAAGTCCACACAAAATCTTGGTCAGTTTATGTGAAGACCATGTAGATTGGGTCTGAAATGGTCTTTTGAGGAAAGAACCACACAGATTGAGCGGACCTCTCCAGTCAGTGCACGCATTTGTCGAAAATCGTGCAGCTCAACTCACACCTTGAGCTCATCGATTCGACGAACAATACCAAAGCAAGGACATTTGGGTAGGCCGCGTAAATGACTCAAACTGCCAGATCATGATTAAAACTAACTAAGAAGCAAAAGCGAAATATGAAAATGATGAAGGATTATTTTTGTAATTCGTTGCGTTGCGGTGCGGCCGCTTATTCCTTTTAGTGGTCTACAAAAATAAAATAATAGCAACCTATTATTGTCCCACTGCAGGCAAACGCCCCTTCTCATACAGAGAAGGCACGAGCATTGATCACCACGCTTGCTCAAAGCGGATGCGATTATTGAAGCAATAATTGGAGCCTTAGGTCAATAATAAGGCATTAAGTCCGCCTTTGTACAGTTTTTTTACTTGTGCATATAGTTTTAATAAATAAATAAAATAATACATTTTTATCCATACTCATAAACCTGAAGTGCTGGGCACTAGTTCGTACAGCAATTTCCATCCTACTACTAACCAATGCTAAATTCTTTTAGCTCCTCTATATTTTACCCTTACGTCGCCCCTTCGTTCGCTCGCTCATACAATTAAGTCATAATTGATTTTCACAGATAATATTTACACTGCAAATTCGAGTGTTCTCCTTAATTTTTCGCAGTCCACTTCTGGATATGCTCTGTCAATAAACAACGACTTCAAAATTATCTAAATGTTAACATGTCTAATTTTTACGTTATTTTGTACATTCTTCTTAGCGTTTTGATGAAAAATAAGTAGAAAAAGAGTCCAAGAGTCCATTGAATACAGTAGCATTACACTGTTCACTATACGCTTATGGTGCAATCTGCACGTTTAACCCTGCCAGTGCTCGTGCGCCTGTCATGCGTGCAGTCCTCATTAGCATCGCCGGGTTGCGAGAGGAACTGATAATTCGTGACTCACATACCGATTCACAATTTTGTTTGGGATTCACACCATTTGTTACAAAATGATACAGGGGAATTTCGATGACGATTAGTTATTATCTTTATTAACATTTAGAATTCCCGGTTTTTGCTGGTTTCTCATATTGCAGTTACAAGCTTTCCTTATGTTCTTGTTGTCCTTATTTCTGTCGTTCATCCGTACGCAAAATACGCGCATTTACGTGGAGTTGCGGACACCAGCCCGTAATACCTATTACTGTCGTTCATAACGGGATCTAATTTTTAACCGACTTCCAAAAAGGAGGAGGTTATATGTTCGACTTTATGTATGTTTTTTTATGTAAGTAAGTATGTTCACCGATTTCTCCGTCAATTGTGACCCGTTTTTTTTTTTTGTTTGAAAAGATATACTACTATACTCCCGGAGTGGTCCCATTGTCGTCAAGTTGGAATCTGATGAGAGGATCCCATGGAAATCGAGGGGAACCCTCCAATTTTATAGGCAAACCAATAGTGATTTGGGTATTTTTTATAGTAATTTGAGCATTTGCTCTCGAAAATCATCATTCGGTAAAGTGGAGCTGACGATGAAGACCACAGATGGCCATCGGAACTACTCAATGATAAATATTTCACGGGTTGCGATCTGGTTGCTAATCAATTTATGCTCGTCACAATGCATATGGTGAGTGAACAATTAACGTCCTAGCATCGGGAAAAGTAACATTTTGTAAAAGGAGATGAGCGATTGACATTAGGCTATTGTAACTTAGATAAATTACAAACTCTCCCAGTAAAAAGTGAAAAATAAAAAACTTTTTACAAAAAAAAAAAAACAACTTCCAAAAAAAAACACTGCAATGTGAAAAATAACTTTAATTTCGGAAGTCGGTGTCGTTGGTTCTGCATTTTCATTTATTGACACCGACTTCCGAAATTAAAGTTATTTTTCACTTTGGGGGTTTTTTTTTTGGAAGTCGGTTTTTTTTTAGGTTTTTACATAAACGTTGTGATAGTTTCAATATTATGTTGTTGGTTTGACCATTAACTATCATCATCATCATCTGCCTAGCCTTTTCCCAACTATGTTGGGGTCGGCTTCCAGTCTAACCGGATGCAGCTGAATACCAGTATTTTACATGGAGCGACTGCCTATCTGACCTCCACAACCCAGTTACTGGGTAATACGATACCCCTTGGTAAGACCATTAACTATATAGGTAGGTAATATATTTTGTAACTAATATTATAAATTTGAAAGTGAATTTGTTTCGCTTTCACGCTAAAACGGATTTCGATGAAAGGAGATCAGAAAGTATATATTGGGCCCAAAATACAAAACGTATTTGTAACCCAGACAACGAAAAAAAAATGTAATACCCTGGCCTACCGTGGCTTCTTTTTATCCTGGATTGTAGACGTAGTCGCGGGCAACAGCTAGTAAAACATAATTCAAAGAGCACTTTCTTAAAGCATTTTATGGTTAAGCAACAAGTCTTGATATGTTCGTTTTGATGTTAAGTGACATTTAACTGTGCCACAAAAAGTTGCGCCACCAACAGGCCACATGACACATATTCCTTTAAAGGAGCATTTCGTAAGGAAGCCGCCTTAACGGTACCATATCGACACATTCTTTTTATTGTCCACGACTTCCTTTATGCACATGTTTATTGATTCCTATAAACAGTGTATTGGCTGTTTGAGTAATGACTCTTCAAGTTACTGCTTTTTTTATTAGTTCGTGGTGAAGTGTTACGAATTGATGCCTTTCTCCTGTTAACACTGCTGCACTGCCCACAAATCCTCCTCTTAAATCAACATCTGCCCAGCCGTTTCCCAACTATGTTGGGGTCGGCTTCCAGTCTAACCGGATGCAGCTGAATACCAGTATTTTATATGGAGTGACTTCTTATCTGACCTCTACAACCCAGTTACTGGATAACACGATACCTCTTGGTAGGACTAGTTGTCAGACTTTCGGGCTTCTGATTACCCGTAACGACTCAAAGATTTATGAATGACAGCCGGAACCAACGGTTTAATGTGCTTTCTGAGGCACGGAGGGGTCTCGATGTACCGAATAGTCACCAATCCACGAACCGACCGCGGTAAGCGTAGCTTAACCTTCGATCGACCCGTATGCGACTGCTATTATTTAGCCACGAGACCTTCAAGTCCTACTCTTTAATATACAAGGTAAACAAAGAAATAAATAACAAATTCAAGTATTGCTAGCTTCAAAGCGTGTATAAAAACAATGCCGAACTAATACAAGGCAGTAAATCTTCGGTAAATGATAAATGAGTTTTTTGTTTAGGCGCGTAACACTCAACGGCTAACGGAGGTGTCGGTCACGGGTCATTGCCACTTAGCCCCACGGGCAGCTGGTGTCTAGCTCTATTAATAACCTTACCTTAGAGAATTAACATTTTGCGGGCATTACCTTATAGCGTATCATTTTATCTTAATAGGTACCATAAGTGCTTGACACTTCGTGAGCTTTGCGTAAAAGCTCACGATTTGTACTGAAATCATTGATTAAATGTATGGTGCATGTAAATCTAGTGTTAATCTGTACTAATATTATGAAGAGGCAACATTTTTTTTTCCCGATATTCCCACGGGATCCAGACTTATGCGGGTGAAACCGCGGGGCGCAGCTAGCAGTAGTATATTTTATGGTAGAACAAGAAATTACACGCAGACGAAGTCGCGGGCAGAAGCCAGTAAAACATATATTTGATATAATACATCTGTTTGAGTTAGACACATCACATTCCAAGCTTTCAACAGGATGACTGGTTTGTTCTGTCTTTGAAGTGTTAAGTGTGGTCAATTTACAAATGTCGATATATGATTCAGAAGTTAAAATAGTAGCAGTCTTATAAAACAAACTCCACGGCTTGTGCTGGTACTTGTCTTGTATGTAATATTTATTGTTTTGACGGTCTTGGGTGTGTGGGTAACGATTTACAATGAAATTTTAGTTTAAACTCGTTGCTGGGCTTGAAAATATTTTTATCTAAATTTAAATCTGGCGCGCATTTATCATCATTCATAATTATTCTTGTGAAGTTTTAAACCTTTTTAGACTGCATCTTATAATTTTCATCTGATCATTCACAGCGTTGACGCTGCTGTCCCAAGACACCACAAAGGCCAGCTTTTAACCTTTTTTGGTGATTAAGACCTCGTTTGGTCAGTAGCATTGACTACCAATGCGATTGCTTTCCAAAGGTCTTTTTAGTCAAATTTAAAATACTTTATTTTCACATAAATCTACATGTACACTTATGGAACTTCAGAAGCTAGGTTCCAATTGTTCTTTTCCTATGGTGAAGAGCTGGCAAGAAACTCCACGGTTACTCTTTTAATAATAATTGAGTTTTACAAAACATTACAGCCGTTATGCACGTTGCTCTATCTTCAGATAGCATACTTACATCCATCACCGAAGTCAAGCGTTGTTATTCTCTTGAAGCACATGGTGGACTTCTCGCACTCTACCAAGTACTTGCTGCTGTAGTCAAAATGCTTGCACGGACATGCTTTCGTGCTTTCCTGTATGTCCTGTTCCGGACAACACGAGTAGCACTGTAAACTCCATGATACTGCAAATAAAAGCATTTTGTTTAACTAAAAAGCCGTTTTTCGCCAGTTTTCTGATAGGCTGATCAAGTCTCTGAACAGTAAATCAGCTGTCAAATTGATAGAAATAAAATCTAACAAAAATCGCCATGTTAATGGGTTGACAACAGCTGATGAAATGGAATTGCCTATCAGAAATTGGGGGTTACTGTGTAACCTTTTGATCTTCCTAATAATAGCCAATGTGGGTACTTTCTAAACTACTTTGTGTAGCCCATGGGGCCTTTCGACGTTTTTCTCGAGGACCTTCGAGAAACTACCAGAGCTGGCTTGAAAAAAGAAATCATCCTGTAGCTTATACTACTAACATTCTTCTAGAAAACCGTATCACATTTTTAAATCAGCTGGCTTACTATTACTAAGCTTGATATTGATATAGTATATAAATACATTTGTATGTCATTAGATTCTACTGAATCTGAGACTGAACCTCACCCTGTCGATATCTCTTCATGCAGGGATTGAAAAATCGTGTACCTACGTCCTTTCTTCTGAGGATTATTAAATAAATCCCTTGACAGATCATTGTTTTTTTACTCTGTACAACTTCTTCAACTACAACTTCACAGACTTTTTGTATTGTATGATTTACATTACGTAAACTGCACCAATGCTCCGTTAGAAATTAACAACTTTAGCGTCGCTAAATCGAACCACAAAACTGCTCGTTTCCATAAATTTCCGTGAAACCATAAACTGTTGCGGTTCGTTAAATATTTTCTGAGAAATTAACACTAGATTCTTCTATAGGTCTGATTCTGTCTTTGACGTAATTAAACCATGTTTCAGGATTTAAAATTACAGGATATACCAAATATGTAGTCCATTGTACCACAAAGTCTTTGTGGTTTACTTTAATTAATCGCAAACAATGTTTTATTTAGGCATGCGAATGTTTCGAAAATGGCATCACAGTATATTTTTTAAATACAATGGAAATTCCTTAAGTTAATTGTCCTTCTTCCTTGCATTGATAATTTACATTAACAACCTATGATCATTTCTTCCCAACTAAAGCTATATAGTAATTAGTCAAGTAGTCACTCGCTATCAATGCTTGTTCGTTATTTTTCATTGTGTCTAGTCATTATATGGTTGAGGTGACACTTCACTGAATACATAGATTTACGGTTTTGTCCAACTTCTTTTTTCTAATCTTATGTATTTTGTCTTCGACGATCTTAGTGATATCATCTGGTTTATGTCGCAAGAAAAGCTTAATATCTTATTTCTGTTACATTTCAAAGACCACAGTACAATCACCGCTTTACAAAGACCACAGTACAATCACCGCTTCACCCGAGTAAAGTGTTCTATATTAAATGTAATGTCTACGTATACTAGGAAGTGGTGACACAAATATCTAGACTATTTATATGTAACATACAAAGCTTTAGAACAAAGCTGAAATACTTGCAAATTCTCGAGAGCCCCCGCGTTTGATTAACGAACATCGTTTTAAACAATTAAAGAACAATTTGAAGAAATATTTTTATTAGTCTGTGTATTGTGTTATCAGTAATTGAAGTTAAGCTATCTTGTTGATTCAACTTGTTAAGAAACAACAGGATTGGCAAATGTCAGTGTATTTCATTTCGCGGTCGTAACCGCGATAATATAATTTGCATTAAAAGATGGTCGTGATCTCGTGATAAAGGATTACGTCTAACAAGCTATCGAATGTTTACAGTGAATGTGGTTTGCACTTGACCTACTATTCTATTCACTATGTAGCTTCATTTAATTTATTAATTATGACCTTTTATGTTCTCGTTTCGTATGTTAAACTTTGTGAATAAAATGACACGCAGATTTGGTTGCAGTCGAGCCTCGCGACTGTAGACTAACTTATTTTCCTTGTTTGTTTCATTATTTGGGATGGCATCAACATTTGCGTTTTGTTCTCAATATTGTGGTTCTTACTGTTAGTCTCTCATCGAATCTACTGCTATATTATTATCTAAGCCAATGCCTCTGCAGGGCATTGCTCTAATTCTGAATCCATCCATCCAATAATGAGAACACACCCCAGTCGGCGTTCTCGCCATTAACGGTCAAGTTGAATGAGAATTTTATCGCACCATCTTTCGTGCGTCAGAACCTTGTTGTTCTGCAGCTGGATGTAATTCGTTTTCACACTCCTTTAGGGCACCATAAGACGTTACGTCAAAAATAGGAATGCTTTAAAATTAGCAAGTTCTTTCTAAAGAACAACTTGAACAAATGCATAATCAGGTTCTTCGTAGTCAACCCACCGCTATAAACTGCATCACAAATAACAATTGACATCCGGGATTCGGGGACTCGAATGGGACATCCTAGACTTACACTTCCTATTCTTAGCTCGACAGACAGGTGAGTCTGCATACAAATAATACTTTTTATATATTTACAGCCTCTGAATAGTTACATTTTAAAGAGCCTTCATTACGCCTACCAACAGGTGACAGACAGAACCATATGGGAATGAATAATGAGGTTCGATGCCCACATGATATTAATTCACTGATAAATATGTCCATACATGACCGCCGCGCATTTTATTACCTATTGTTTTTTACACTATATATCGCGAATACAATTAAAATGTTTTTTTATCAGTGTATAAGTACGTACTACTACAACGTGTTATTTATTTTTCAAGGTTTTTTCCATGTGTTGAATGTCGTTTCAAGTAGCGCAAGTATTTAATGCTCAAATATTTGTTTTATTGATTATTGAAGGAGATACCGAAGAAGTCTTCGTAGACTTTAATATTTTCCAAGGGACAGCTTCACATTGTTATTTATAAATTGTATGTTAGGGATTCATACCCTCATTATTGACATAGATAAAGAAGGAACGAGGAAGAATGCGAGTAATCAAGAGTAAATATTGCTTTAATTAAAATGTAGGTAAAGCACAAATAATACTATTACATATACCAGTGTCTGGTAGTGCTCTACAATCGTTATCAATTCGCAATAGAATAAAAATTTAACAAAATATTATCAAAACACTTTCACTTACATTTCCAAAACATTGTAAAAGTCAATAAAGAAGCAGCTAAATCCATGTTTATTAATAAAACACCACTTAATATTACGACTACTACACTAAAACTACGAACTGTTATTATTTTTTAAATTACATTGACGTGTTATGTATTTACAATGTTGCGGTTGCAGCGCATGTGGCCGGCAGGGCTTTACACTGAACTGAAATTGGCACCTCCGTACTCAACTCCATGATTCACAGGAAGGAAACTCAGTGGCAAAACGGGACATGTCCAAAAACTAAGAAATAGCACTCTTATGTTCGCGGTAATAACGCTGATTCATGCGATCGATTCTGGCGCCGGCGCGACACTGACCAACATTTGGCGGTCCCGCTCTGTGTTCGTTTTGTTTGTCGCTTTGTCCCCGGATTCTGGTGTTTAGTTTTTATTTTAGAACTCCAGTAATATAATTTGCAAAATATTTTTTAGTTCACGATCGTCTCCTTGTATTTGATGGGTCTAAAGATTTAGAGAATTGGTCAAATGCCGTTATTTTGTAAACATGAGTGGCCAAATTGATAACAATTATTACGGTCTTCTAACAACAGACGTTAATTAATTAAAATATTATGCAAATTCAATAATAGTAGGTGTAGACTTTAATAAATTACTAGTATAGTCAAGGAGGCAGGTACCTAACCTACTGAACAAACAGCAATAATATAATCAAACAATGAGTTTTAGTTTTCAGTATTTTTTGTCACCATTGCTTTTGCTAATTGTGAATTTGTGACATTGTCGTCAGTGTATAATTATCTCGATGAGAGATTTATCTCCAACTTGACCTGTTTTAACAGTTACACTTATCTATGAAATGGCATTGTGTTTTGTGGTTTTACTTTGTTTTAATATTTTATAGTCTAGCAAAATCAAGTTTTCTTTTATTCTTTTCGCAAAGAATTTAAGTAGTTACTTTGGCGAAAACAAAAATGTGTACCTAGAACACTACTCACCTTGTTTATTATTCTTTACTAAGCGGCTGCTGAACCTCCTTTCTGTTTAGACCTGCTGACTGGTTAATCTCGTTTCTGGAAATTATGTATCTTTCTTTGCACATCGGCTTTGATAAGAAGGTTACATCTCTATATCTCTGGTATCAGTTGTTTTGTTTTGATATTGACTGTCATATGAGCTGCATAAACTACGTATCTGAAATTACGAAGTTTGTGACTTACTCCATTCGCATTCGATCCCGTTGCGAAACACTTTACTATTGATATGGTCGCCTCGCAACATCCTTTGTTATTAGCGATAAAAAATAACATGTTAGCCATTTTTTAAAGGACTAATGGCAATGTATCACTTGCGCTTTTATATATTTATTTATTTATTTAATACTTCAAGCACAAAAATGTACAGAGGATGTGGAGAGAGAGGAGGATGTGTATATAAGGTCAGCACTTGGCAACTATTGGCAAAAGGTTACAGGCTCTGTGCTATTGGCTACTGGTTTCTTTAATTAATCCTTTTTGAGAAAAATGTGTTCAAAAGTTAGGGGACTACGACCATCGTTTGTATCTCTTTCCACCATTATTGGGGTATCTTATGGTTATCCTATCTATTGATATAAATAAAAATGAAATGCTGTTCGTTGGACCGTTTTGGCTCTTTTGTTTTAAAATGTTCGTAATAGTTCGAATTAGAACTTGTAGAAAAAAAATTGTAAAGTTTCCCTGAAAAAATTCAAAATGTTAATTTTTATGGTATTTTTGTATTGGACAGGGCAACGTCTGTCGGATCAGCTAGTTCAAAATAAAATAACGTTTTCGTTATCAACATAATGTAATAACACAATAAGCATTGCCATAGAGCTATGACATTATCATGTGTCAGTACTAGAGTAGTTTTCGAGGTTATCACGAATATTGTTCACATTTAGGTCGATGATAGCATAACAGGCGACATGTTCTATTGATTGTATGATCGAGACGTGGGTGTGTCTCGTGCCGTGCTCTGTCACTATTTGTCTCGCCTGTCTAGTCCAGGATTAATTGTTAGGTCGTGGGAAATGTCGAGCATCCACAAAATTTTATAATAGAGTTTCAATCATAATTAATAGAGTATTAACATTGATATTAACTACATCAATGAGTATCAATCAAAATTATTTTATTCAAATGAGAATCAGCACTATTTGAATGTTTAAGAAATTACAAATGTTTTGTTGTCCTTATTGTTTTATGTGGTGTACAATAACATGTGGGTTTATTAAATCATCACTGATACTGGGATTTTTTGCAGTGTCATTCAAATTATGCAGAAATTGGCTTTACCTAAGTAAAATTTAAATTGATTGTTTTACATGTGAGTAGTCAATTAATCGTCATCAGCCCCCTATCTTAATTATTTGGGAATCAGCTCAACACGTCTTCTTTAGTGAGTAAGTCATGTATAATATACATATAAATAAATATTTTGTATTAGGTATATTAAGAGAAAACACATAAGCCATTAGCATTTCTGTATTTCATACATGAAAATTCGGAAGCCGGACATAAAATATAAAACTTTAATACGACAAGCGCAAGTAAACCGTTTTGAATACATTTATTCATATGAAGTAGGTACCTAGTAAATAATCGAATAATGAAGAACTTGAATAATCACAGCATTCGCTTCTCAGTGTAGGCTGGGGAGAAAACCACCGACAGACTCGGATAGAGAAATTGTTGCCATTAAAAATGAATTTTATTAAACGCATAACATAACGTAATAACTTGATTGATGATTGGTCGTTCAACAAAGGGGTAATTGTCACAGTCTGATCTCAGTCTCAATCTGTCAAAAATACCTCTAATTTCTCAAATTTTTTAGAAGTTTTTGACATTTGTTTGTCGCCGACATGAGACTGCAACTAGATTTTAACGTTTTATATTACAAGAATTAGCCATCAAGTTTACGACCTCAATAATTAGTTAGCATAAAGCTTATCTATAAGTATTAGGACCTTACCTATGAAATTGCCGATTTTTGATACTGGCTATTGTGAAGATCGATATCTTTTATTCTATTTCGAATTCCAAATTCAAATTAATTTTATAATATAGCATGACATTGTGTTTTTCAAAATCAGATGTTCACTTGTTTTCCCGCTGTTCGATTTTTATTATTTTTGCTATTTTCGAATAAGAGTCATGTGAACGCACTGTCCGTTTTTAGTTTGATCGCTTCCGTTCTGGAAATTTTGATCTCAACAATGAGCTCCATGGCCTACCGGAACAACGATGAATTGAAAGCCATAGTGGAAGCAGATTCATCTGAAACCATGTTGGAACTTGCAGCAGCCTTCAACGAAAGTAAGAAATCGATACTGATTAATTTCCTTCAAATTGGAAAGATAAAAAAGCTCGGAAACTGGGTACCTTATGAACTCGCTGAACAACAACAGCAAAATTGCGTCGAAGCACCGCACAACTGGCCGTCTTAAAACTATTAGTTACGACTGGAAACTCTCCGTCACCCACTATACTCACAAGACCTTGCTCCAACAAATTTCCATTTTTATTCGGAATTTGGATAACTTTTTACAGGAAAAAAAAATCAAATCCAACAAGGCGGTGAAAAACGCCTATAAAGAGTTCATCGATTCCCGTCGCCAGGATTTTTATAGCAGAGCCATCAACGAACTTCCACTAAAATGGCAAAAGTACATCTTCACTAATGACCAATACTTCGATTAAGGAAATATAAAAAAGAAAAAAAAAAAGTTTTTTTCAATGTAAATCGGCAATTTCATAGGTAAGTACCTAATAGTTGGAACATGTACAAATGTTGATGAAATTCACCCATTTTCTTCTGAAGTTATGTTTGAAATTGTGAGGTTTGGTACGTACCATAAATACTTATAGCATTTTCAACCGGTATCTACTAGGTATGGTCAGCAACAAAAGTCGATTAAAACTTCAGTTTTTTTTAAATTTTAGTTATTGAGTAAAATATTTGTTCAAAATTGCAGCAGAACAACACAATTTAGAATATAAACTCTTTGCTATTATGTGAAAAGCTAAAAAGCAGTATAATGAAAAAAAAATTACAATTTAATAGCATGTAAAAATGACAGTGCTGACTGTACATAGGTACTATACTTAATTCGGAATTATATTTTAATTTGAATCGATACCTAACTAATTATTATGTACGTGAAAATCGTATATTTTTGCATGTGTCGGTACAATTTGTGAGTATATGTATATATTAAACTAAAAATGATTGTGCCATATCTGGAACTGTGCCCTTGCGAACTTTACCTGTTTTTAATATAGTGCCTACAATGTATACCTAGGTACATCTGGAAGGTTAGGTTAGTGGAGGAAAACATTATCAATTCCTGCAATTAAACATTTAAATTAAGTACCTTATAATGAGCAAAACCTGGGAATGTTGGTGACAAATTCAAATTAAATGCATTAATTTAGTATCATACATAACAATGCAAAAAGGTTTGTTTTGTTTTGCGCCTAATACGAGTGTCTTTTGTAGATACCTAATACCATTTACTTAAATATTTTATTTTAGTTTGTCAATTATAATGATGACGTGTTTAACATTTATCAATAAAATAAAATAAAATTTGAATGAACGAAAAGGTCAAACAAATTAATAAACGTAATTTTATGTTCTCAATTACCATATTTCGACTGACCACACCTACAGTTTCTCGCATCAAATTCACTATCAATGGAGACGTTATTACAATTTATCATTATTCTGTTTACCCCCGAAAAAATACTGTTACTTTGAATATTAAAGCCTAACATATGGAACAATAAAATACGTATATGAAAGTTATAAAAAAGATTTAGGTACCTGAATAGGTCAAAAGATGTCGTTAATATTTCTTAACATTAATATGACTTTTTGAATATCAAATATCCAATTATCATTAACACAACATAAGTAGTGATTTCATAAATGCGTTGATGGTGTACGCATAATATTTATATATATATATATTATATATCTTACAATTCCCCAAATACATATTTGATCGATAAATAACTTCTGTACAGTAACAAAATTCATTTATTAATTAAATATATAATACAGATAAACAAAGATAATTTTAATGTCTTAAATTAAAAAGTCACTATACCCTTTTATTTATATCACAAAATTGCACGGAGTAGTAAGCCTATGGAATGTTCACACGAATATTATTTTTAATCAGGCCTTCCGTCGAATCAGTGAAGAAGCACCTTACATGGTTAGTTCTGTCTTCGAAACCGTCTGACAATCGGTTACGGCCCCAACATCTGAGTAGATCGAGTACTTCTTGACTAAACAGTCTCATCACTATGTTTGGCACTCATCCGGTTAGATCGAACTAGCTTAATTTCAGTTATTCAGATTTATCTCTCCATGTATGGTGGTAGCCTTTATTATTGTCATATTTCGGGTTAACGATTCTCTCACTTGAAATGTCCTTCGCTGTACGGGTTTCGCTCACTCATATCACACCATCTCTCACTACTCTGTGTTGCGAGGCAACTTTAGGTAACATAATTAATTCCTACGCGTTCCTCCGACTACTACCTAAGGCTGTTGATGTATTTCATGAGGTTGAAAACTACTATAACTCCCATGATGTCCGTGTAGCCTTCGTGACTTGTGCTCGGTGAGGCGTTGCAGAGGCTGTTGCGGCAGTAGCAGTATCTGAAATTGTATAAATATATTGTAAAGTAAATGGTTAAAATTTTGATATGGACACAAATTAGTTTGAGAGGAAGTGTGAACGAAGGCCGTTTTCCAGGTACGCCCCCATTGTAACGTTAAAATCACTCCCACCCTCACTCACTCACCCATATAGTCTCCTTACCTACACACCACAAAACTAGACTCTCAGCCGAGTTTGAAAAAGAGAAGTTTTGAATTTAGCCGAGTATAGGTACGTAAATGCTATAATAGTGAAATAATCGTAGACAGAACTGCACATTTTTTCGTAAATCGGAAAACTAAACAAGCCGACCCCAATTTATTATATCGAAAAAACAACACGCGAAACATTTAATAGCTTAATAATAATAGGTAATACGGGCTGGTGTCCGCAACTCCACGTCAATGCGCGTAATTTGCGTACGAGTGGGAAAATCGATTATTCCATCCACCCCAGCTCCTCAAGGAAGGCCAGCAATGCCTTGATGTTTCTGACCGTGTCACATAGGGTACTTGGGTTACCGAAGTATTTTGCCCTGTACTTGGCAACTACCGGGCAGTTTAGAATTAATAGCTTTATACGATCGTTAATTCCGAATATCAAGCTAACATGGTACAATACAAAAACTTAACAACCTATTTATTTATCTGCCGGGTGTTAAATACTAAGGCAATTTATTGAAATAATGTTAGCAATATAAACATAAAGAGTAAATTGTGGAAAATGGGTCGTAATATCGATGGCGTGTCATTAATACACTACGCAGTAAATCGAACAAGTTATTGCTGCTAGTTTAGTACACGTTTAAGTACTTCATGTATTTGACGCCTGTAAATAATCTTCTCATTGTTGCTCTCTGTATTTTCCTTGTGTGTTCTCCTGTCAAGTTTTTTCGTCACCATCTCAATTTTGTACTTGTCAATAGTATTAGCCCCAGTTAGTAAGCTCCATAATCTCCCGTTTAGTTTCTTTGTATATTTTCAAATCTCATATTTTTATTTGCTTTTATTTTCAACCATAACAACATGAGATTTGCCAGCAAATTTACATATCAAAGATTATCAGGCTTTCAGAAATTAGGGGAAGGACTCCGTACGCAAATGATGACCTTTTAAATCGTCGGTTTAATTACCTAGTAGGTGTACTCCTCTCTCCCTTGTCGTCGACGTTGATGCAGCCCTCTGTGTAAGGCTCCAATATTTCCATCTTCGGCGACCACCTCCCGTTTTTGTAGTCCTGGTACTCGTGCTTCTGCGGCGCACAGTCTCGGAGTACGCCATTTATTCTTACTGAAAATGTGAACAAGGACATTAATTATAACAATAGTTTGTAACTTAGCTTTATGATTATGCTGCAGATGTTCAATATTGCATTCGATTGCAGTTGACTGCAATGGGCACAGACTGTTCATGTAATGATGTGCCCATTGTGTAGCCGTAATTACTTATTACACAGGTTAATAGTATTGCTGCATTATACAATATTGCGATTTATAAACATTTGCAGTTTCTTGTGCATTAAAATCTACGCTAATTGCAAGTCAAATGCTTTTAAAGAAGTCATTATAACACGTGACACGTTTGGTGTTATGGTCTGTGGCGTTTTAATGGTTTTTCGCCGTCATGTTATGATTTGCACTAATTACTTCATATCAAAAAACCTTGAAAGTGAAACTTTTAAGCGAAACGTTACATACATAACATAACCAGACCTGCCTTTAAATGTATCGCAAATATTTTTTGGAAACAACTCATATCTTTACAGATAACAACTAATTACACGTCTTAATGTAAATTCAAGGGCGCCTTAAACATTTATTATTTTAAGTATGTGTATCATTAAGATGTTATGCAGCTTCAAGTAAGGTGAGTCTCTCGTGAGAGTATTCCTTGACACCTCTTTTGTGGCTTTGTGTAGCGACGGTGCTGTTTTTGTTCAGTAAATTATTATCTTCTGCCCAACACGCCTTCACCTTGAACTACCTATCACAGCACAGTCACATTATTTCGCCTTGACCGCATATCGTATCGTTATCGTCAATACTTATAAGCCCTTCGCTATATGTGTTAGCATTCGATCGCTAATGATCTTCGATATTTTTTGCTGAAACTTCAATATTTTCAGACTTAGCACCCACAAATATGGCAAGACAATGCTCCATGTCATGCTCAGCTTTAAAAAAATAATTAAAGTAAATATGTTACTATTTCTCACATTATCCTAAAAACCCTGAATACTTCAGATCCATAAGATCAGTAACCAATTATCTCCTTTTAACACGAACCTCCATTCTGTATATCAAGATGAAACTCCTGTTTCATACACATGGTGGAATAGGGGCACTCCTTTTTGAACGTGTCGGAGTGGTCGAAGTGCACGCAGAGCCGCTTGGTGGTATTGTAGTACTGGCCCGGCGGCGGGTTGATGAGGCAGTGGTAGCACTGTAGCGATGATACTCCTGTAAACAATGCGAGGAACAAGGTCACTCACTCTGCTATTTCAAGATTATACAAAAAAGTATTTACTAGTACTGATATTCAGCTGCATCCGGTTTGACTGGACGCCGACTCCAACATAGTTTGGAAAAGGCTAGGCAGATAATGATAATGTCAAAAAAGTATTTATTTCATCTCAAACATTGTATAATATATAAATTGAGGTCTCAGTTAGTTGCAATTGTACTTGTGTACATTCATCATCATCATCGTCCACAGCCCGACTTCACCTACTGCTGGGCATATGCCGCTTCTCTTTGTTTAGGATAACAATGACATTAGGAATTTAAGACAATTTTATAAGTTGCTTGAGCCAAGAGCCACCCTGCTATATTATGTTATGTCCATTGTAGATGAAAGCAGTTGCAACTTGTGTTAATGGGTTTATGAGCTATAAATATAGGTAGGTACTGATGCTAATTTATATTTGGCTTTCTGGATATGTGTGATGCATTGTTATTCTCCTTTACTATTCACAACCGTCCTGTGGTAGGGATAATGGACATTTTTGATCAGGAGCTCTTAAAACTATTGTTATCCTTCACATCCTAGCAATTTTCTAACTTCTGCAATGCTCATTCCTACATTATCTCTATTAAGTTGCACTGTGACTGTCCTTTATTAGATATCGCGTGTATTTCCTGTCCTATCAAGAGCTACATGTACACCAAGGAGGACTTACACGCAAACTTATGTTAATCCTAGTATTTACATGGAAAATTACTCTTTTAGGTAATTCTTGTATCGTGTTTTCGTAATGCATTTCCTTTACAGTTAAGCCCGAGATTCCACTGTAAATTGTAATGACTGTTCTCATAGTGACGCTGCATTCTAATATTTGTAATCTATAGCAGTTTGCACATGAGCATCCCTTTTTTCTTTTCTTCAAGGTCCTACACGCCTACTCCAGTTTATATTAGTTTGTCACCTGGCCGACATTACGAAGCATTGCTACTAATAATACGTGGGATGGGAATCGTTGTGATGTTATCGTACAATTGACCTTGATATTTCATTCTGGATAGATTATGACTTGCATTATCTCTGATTCAGTAAGCTGTTTTATATTGTTCGGGGTGGTCTGCAGTGTTCAGTATATATGGTGGATTTTACCTCAATCGATAAGCGATTAATAGCCAATATGATGAGCAAATTGGTTGGCACATATTCGACTGAGTTATTTCATAAAGCTAATGAATAAATTTTTGATGGAGTAAATTCATAAATGTCACTGGGAACGCGGAGAATGATCAAGCTCAAAATGTTAAGGTTTTCTTTATAATGCGCTGTTAATTGTGCATCGTTAGTAAGTATATGATTGTTAGCAAAGGTAAAATTTATAGATCAAAACTCATGTGTCCATATTATGTGTAAGTGTATCCTTAGCGCTAACTTGTTTACCTATATCCTACCAAGCCTTTGTGTTCTCTGGTCATTAAACGATTGTACTTATTGCAAGTACTCGCTAATTTGAACCGATACCTAAGCAAATGTTTTCAAAACATTGATTGTTATTGTAGTGATTTGCTAAATAGGCACAAGACTATTGGCAGTGTGTCGTCTGCTTTAGGAATGCACTTAATGCAGTGCATTCAGCAAATATGTTGCGTCTGCGCGGGTGGTTCGTAGAGGTGGTGACTCATCTTCATGTGTTTCTCGCGTCACTGCAACTTAGCTGCTATGCCGTTTGTAATCACGAGTCTCTAGGTATTTAATCTTAATTCTACCACTACATTTTCCTTCCTGTTGTTTTTTTTTTTTATGTACTTTCTTACACCTACTTTCTTTTTTATAACAGAAAATATGGAAGGCTAAGGCAGAGAATAAGGAGATCTAGAAACTTGCTTTAAGTTATGTGTTCAAAATAGCTACATGTAGGTAAAAATAATGGTAAGTACCTAGCACATACATTTATTAAACGAAACATGCTAGTCACGATCTCAATACTGACTGATCCGTTCGGGTCGTTGACTTCAACACATGCCATGCCTCGATTCGGAAACTACGCCTGAAATCATAGCTAGATAAAATTCGCCAAAGTTGAGAATGTCATTATTAACATTATTATTAAGTTTTTATGCGTCAGCATTCTATTTTAATAAGGTTAAATAAGTCATACGAATGTAGTTTTCGATTTGAACTGCGTTACATTTTGTCATTTTATTTGTGTTTTGAGTGAGTCACAGAGTTTTGTTATGTCAACTCCCACGCAGGTTCACATTACGCATGCGCCGCCGGTGAATGCTCGTTCTAAGAATCGAATCCTTGCCTGGTTTCAACTAAGTGTCTAATGATTGCTTTTCAAAGCCTTAGCACCCTACCCTACGGCTTATTAAGAATGAAATATTCAAATCTGTAATAGTTGTGAGTGTTTGTATAACTGAGGAATAAATCATGTCATAATTAAGTGGACTAACTGTTAATACTTTAATATCCACTAGTTAGTCTTAGGACAACGAACTCGCGATTTATATTATAATCCATGTATCCATCCATGATTTACATGTAGCACCACACGACCGAACCCATCCATACTAATATTATAAATTCGAAAGTAACTCTGTCTGTCTGTCTGTCTGTATGTTACCTTTTCACGCCTAAACCACTGAACGGATTTCGCTAAAATTTGGCAGAGAGATAGATTGCATCCCGGGGAAGGACATAGGATAGTTTTTATCAAAACCTCGCTGGCAAAGCCGCGGGCGGAAGCTACTATTATTATATGGACGCTTGTAGCTCCCTATTTATTTAAAACAATACATGCTGTAGCTGTTAAAACATTAGCAGTTAGGTACATGAAAATATAAGAAAATGTGATAAAATTTTTATATATCGTGGGTATTTCTGCAGACGTGGTATTTCGAGCAGTGGTGGCCATGTGGTAACGGCCGCGACTTACGAGTTGCAGTTCGTAGGTTCGAAACCAGACAGGCGCTTACTTTGTCTTAATTATTTATCACCATTGCTCTCAAAACGATGAGGAATCCTAGAACCAAAAAATTCGAAGACCTGTGACATCTACCAACCCGCACTGGGCCCCGCGTGGTGGATTGCGGCCCTGCGGCCCACTCCCTCTCACCGAGAGGAAGCCTATATCACAGCAGTGGGACCATTATAGGCTGATTATGCTGGGTATTTCTACTTAATAATAAAGTCTCCCTAGAGGTTAATCCAAAAGAAAAAAGTTTATTTGGCTTTAATAGTGATTAAAAAAGAGATTTATAACAATATGTGATCTGATGCTTTTGAGTCCACGTTTTAAAGTTCACCCAGTATAAGAATTTCTAAAATCTAGTAGGTTTATTTTTTAATGTGACACGAGATCGTAAAGGTAACGAAACAATTGACGCAATGAAATTAACGTGGCTCTTATTTATTTGGATGATAGTGGATTGTGTGTTAGCGTGGACTACTACTTCGGCAAACAGGAACCCGAACTTTGAAATAAAAAGGATAATACGAAAGAACCAAAAGCACTTAAAAATATACTGCAAACAGCTAGACGAATAAATGCGAACAATTCATCAGAAACCACCACTGAGAAAAATGATGAATTAAATTATGAAAGCTATGATGAACTTTCCGAAATTGAAGACCAGGTGATGAAAAGAACTTTTAAAATTAACGCACTTATAGGTCAAAACGATTTTGACACTGATTCTAGGCAAGCAGAAATCGGTTGCGATACAAATGCTGATTCACGAAAAGGCGTTGATTACATAAATCAAAACTAAAGTCTCTTGAAGATATTATTAAAGATTATGCCATACCACGATGATGCTGCAGGGACAGCATATCCAATGCTACGTGATCATACTAAAACTACTGCAACGCAAACAGAATTCGATTTTAACAAAATTGTGATCCTTAAAAATGCAAACACAGAAGAAAATCAGTCTGAGAAGTTATCATTCGACTTTTATAATGTAATGCCGGCTTCAAGTGCTGATATTGATAATGATGACTATTCTCGCCCTTCTTGTGACTTAAACTACGACATTTGGTATATCCCAGAAAAATCTCCATGTTGGGACTTACCTACTATAAGTACTATAGATACGGTGAATCCGGACGAACATTCATGGCTTCGTTTTTTTTTATGTATCTAGCTAATTTAAAGAAATGTTATAGAAACAAAAAAAAAGCAAAGTAAGCCCTCTAGGCCTCTTTATATCCCTGCGACTCAAACTATGAACAAGTAGTGTGCTGCAGGTCCTTTTTACTGTGATCACACTATGTGTCTCTTCTCGGATAAGACTTATTCCAAGTTATGCAAAAATGATTACACGGTTTCGACTCCAACCATGGTTGAGCAGGTAGGATTAGTGAATACTGTAAATTCAATGCAAAACCGCATCGCCAATGGAGAAGCAGATAAATATAAACATTTACCTAAAGCTGCAAATATGAATCAATAATATAATATGACTTTGACTTGGAAAGTATGGCCCTGGCATGGCTTCACCAGTGCCTGTCAGGTCCCGCAGTTTGTTTTGCCCTTGATGGAAACTATGTGTCGCAACTTGAGTGCACCAAATCCGCTCAACGTTGTTGCATACATTCTTTTATAAATGGGAGGGCTTCAAAATGGTATGCTTTTATTTTAGGTACTTTTCGATATGGGTTTTGATTAACATCATTATCTCGATGAAATTGATTGAACCTTTAATTATTCAGCATACCACAATATTAATGCTGTACAGATCCTATTATTGGCTGTATTCACGTGTGGTTTTGGAAAGCACTTACTACGACAGATGTCGAGTGTGATCATATAACGCCAACCATGTTTTACACCGCCCAGTTAATATGGGCGGAAACCACTAAAATAGGTTGTGCATATGGGAAAAACCAAATGGAGATGTACGAGTTGTATGTAACTTTGCACCTGGTGCGCCAATCTACATTGAGACCAAATTCTACTGTGGTTTGATTGCTAATGCTCATACGGGAGTTCTGGAAAACTTCAGGGAGAATATTACTTCTGTAAAATTCTTGAAAAAACTTGGTATTTTTTTAACTCCAATGAACTGAAACGGAATCTATAAATAACCGCGTTAATTTATCCTTAAGATTTTCGCGTATAGACATTCTTGGTAAGATTTTTAAGAGAAAATGGATACGAGAGAATTCGAATGGAAGCATTAACGGAACTGTAGCTTTCGTTGCTCGTTTGGTGACTAAATACACGTTTGGTGAAGACAGTGCCTCTCAGTGTGATGTGAATGAAGCGATTTACGAGAGCGGTGAACCTGGCTCGAAGTGCGTGGAGCGAGGGCGGCGCTTCCATGCTCTGTGCTATGACTTCCGCGACCCCACGCCCGGGTACAGGCTATGCTAGCACCGGTCGCCTTGTTTTCCCTTCTACTGTATGATTTGTTTAGTGGTGTAGTGCGACAAACCAATTATTAATAAAGCATATCAAATTCTGGTTGGAAATCTTTACATGAGCCTGTTTTGCATGTCAATTAAATTCAACATCAAGTATACTTGAAGAACAAATGAGTACTAAAGAAGAAGTCAGAATCACATTGCACAAAGAGTTACTTACAAATGTATCGATCGTTTCCTTTTATTGTAAATGTTCAAATCATTGCTTTAGTTAATAAAATTAATCTTGATCACTATCAATGGATTCTGAGTCATTGCATTTATGCATTGTAGTATTATAACTTGTAATAAATTTCATGTCTCGTAGTAAATACTCCGGTTAAATGTAAATTGAACTAGTTCTATCACTATGAGTCATTGGAGTGGCGAATAAATAGATAAATATATGTGTTGTCCTTTGCGAAAGGTGAATTTTTTGTAGTACGCAGAATCAATGTGCAGAAATACCAAACTACATATTATTACGTTGTAAAATTCTAATAATACTGGCGAGTAGGTATTGTTTTAACGTTATCATAAATATGTTCTCTATCTAAGTTCTAACTTAATTCTTTGTGCATTGTAATGATAATAATTGAAATACAGAAAATCCAAGTCTGTGTATGTACCAACTTATTATTTCCGAATTCAATTGAAAAATGACCCCATACTGTAATGTACACATTCGTTAGGTTAGGTTCATCAATGTGCAGTCTTTTTCATTTATCTCTACGTATCAGATAAGTTCAACAACTAACACCAGACTACTGAAAAATCACGCTCTAAAAATTATTAAAATAACAAATTTTAAAAACTAAAACCCGACTACTGAAAAGAATGAAACAAGAAAGTACCTTCTCGTGGTCGCATGCCGCGCACTAACATACTTATAAGCTATGGTAGCATAGCTCTCCTTTTTTTTTTTTTTTTTTAAGGATGGGAAATCATCAAATGACCCCTCCCGCTCTGGGTGGAGCGGAAGGGAGTGTCAGACTCTTACTGACTAAAACCCATCCGTGTTCCTTCCTTAGCCCTTTGTATTCCGGGGCAGCGGTAACCCTTTCGGACAATCCCGCTGCCCCGGCAGGCTTCGGCCCTGACGGGCCCCTCCTTCGATGCTGACATCTCTTTGAGGCGCGCGTGGAACACATACGCGCCGTCCGGCACGGGCCTGGTCCTGATCGGACGGCGAGCTACCCATTACTCGCCGTCCGCAGGCCCGCGCCTACGGTGGCCGGGAGTCGTCACGCGGCTCCCGACGCCCGGAGCGTCTACCGCAGCGGCTGGGACGGGCGGCTCTCTCAGCTCTCTCCCTCGCCCATCCCGCCACCTCCTTCGCTAGCATGACTGCTTCGCAGAAGGAGGTGACTGCCTCCCACTCCCTCTCGCCCCGGACCATGGCTTGGACCAGGGCCGGGCGCGAGAGGTCGCCGCCGCTGCCGATCGCCTCTACGAGGACACGGCGGTGCTCCGCCCAAGCGGGGCAGGCCTCCACCGTATGCTCCACCGTGTCCTCAGGGCGATCCTCGCAGTGCTGACACCCGGGCGTTTCCTCCCGCCTGATGATGTGCAGGAACCTCCCGAAACATCCGTGTCCGGTGAGGACCTGCGTCAGGCGGTAGGTGAGGGCGCCGTGACGCCTCTCTAGCCACTCCTCAAAGAGGGGCCTTACCGCCGCTATCGCGGCGTGCCCTGCGCTGGGTTGCGACAGTCGCGCTTTCCATGCCGCCATGAGATCGCGCCGGAGGTCCGTCCGCTCCGCAGCAATTTGCCGCGGAAGCGGGTTTTCCCCCCGGCGTAGTGCCTCCGCGCGCCACTCATACAGGCGCGCGAGGACTATCGCCTCCAGATCCCATGGCGGCAGTCCGGCAAGGAGGCTTGCCGCCTCGCGCGAGATCGTGCGGTACCCCCGTATCAGCCGTATGGCTACCACCTTTTGGGGCGCGTTCAGGTAGTAGGCGGCTCGAAGCCGCAGTGAACGCGCCCACACCGGGGCGCCATATACGGCCATGGACCGCACGACCCCCGCGTAAAGCCTCCGGCAGGAGGCGTTTGGCCCCCTCAGGTTGGGCAGGAGCCGCTTGAAAGCGGCCCCAGCCCGTTCCAGTTTGGGGGCCAAACGTCGGAAATGCTCGACGAAGTTCCACCGGCTGTCGAGGACGAGACCCAGGTATTTCATCGTCACTCACTCACTCACTCCACTCGGTCACTTCAGGGATGTCGTCGTCGTCGTCCGCGTGGTCCGCTTCGGGCACCGCAATTGGCGGAGCCATAGGCGGGGGAGTATGCTCCCCCCGTGAAGGGAACAGAGCGCTCACCACCTCAGCATAGCTCTCCTAAACATTTGATGTTAGAAATAAAAAAGGTCATGAAATCTAACATTAATTTTATTTTATCATCAATTCTAATATGAAGGACACGTAAACATGAAATAAAATTATTACCTACTTGAACTACTTATTTAAAATTACAATTTTGTTACTTACACTTAAATAATTTAACTGACAAGTTGTTCGAAATGAGACCCCTCCGTTACGGATACACAACTTAGTCTTTTTTTAAATTAACTTCATGTAGGTTTCTTTTTTTTTTTTTTATAATCAAAACATTATACAAATATTTGTTCACTTATTACACATACCACACAAACCATGGCTGCAAAGCGTTGTGTTGTATTATATGCTCCTTATAACATTTTCTACCTCAGTCTCTTAAGACTTTTTGTAAATAACATTTTTTACATGGCCCTCTCACCGTACCACTGTATAGCTAAATTGCAATTCTTGTTGTTTGAAAAGTAATAATCGATAAAAATTTCCAAAATGTACGTTCGAATTTCAAAATTGCAGTTCCGCACCGCAAACAATTTTTAAACTTTTCGTCAGAACGCCTCGTCTAAGAAATGTGCATAATATAATTATTATCACCAAGTAAACGATTTTCTTATCTAAGTCTTCAACAAGGTACTTAGAAATAAATTAGCAAGCTTGTACTTCATAGAACAGTTCAAGTCTAGGTACCTAATGTTGATTAAAGCCCTTGTGTACTAAATATAAGATTTCATGGAGATCTTGTACGACAGACGAGTGTAAGACCTAATTAATGTTTCTTGGAGAAATTTTATCTTTAACATTGACTGTATCGACTAGTGTAATAAAATAGCGAGTATTTTTTTTATTTTTAGCTTGTTTGATTCCCGGTTTAGGCTTTAGGTAAGCTTGTCGACAAATCTGTGAATGCAGTTTTGTATCTTTTTAAAAATAAAGGAAATAATCTATCTGAAAGATTTTCCCTCCAGGGCCCATTGATTTTTACCATCCTGTATATTTTTGAAATGTGCTAATTAAGCCTAAATGACTTTATGTCCGTTAGTGGACGATATATTCAATTTAATGTGACGCCACATAGCCTATAACCAGCGGACGATCAAGACGCTTCCAACGCTACCTCATTTGTCAAATTATGACAAGTAGTTTAGAGGTTATTATGAGGGAACAGATGAACATACATACTGCTCAAAATCATAACACTCTTTTTGCTTCGCCGTAGTCGGGTAATAAAATTAAAGTGCAATTCAGTACATTTGCATTTGCCAATAAACAGTCGTTTTTCAATATTGATCTATCATCTTGATCTATCATCTATTCAGAACCTGTTGACGATGTCGTCCAACATTTGCAACACTAAAGCAATGAACGCAGACTAGAATAGGTCGTATGTTTAATAACTTTCTCACACTGCAAGATTCTAAAAACTGCTCAGTCATTCAAGGATAGCGAATGTTTGGTCGAAACAGGAATTTAACACAAGATAATAAAAATAAATTAAGTTGCACTGTAGTCTAAAATTCGTAAACCTCTGGTTAATAAGATTCACTCGAGCGTCCAAGTGAAATTGATTACTTCCATAATAGTACAGTACATAATCACCGACTAGCTAATTAATAACACTCATATCCGCACGAAATGCGATTTACATTTCCCGAATATTCCGAACTCCGTAACACTTTTTCACTGCACTTCGAGGATATCCAACAGTCAGCTATTGGCATATATGTATGCAGATCAGAGACCACACAATTATGTATTTGAATTGCTTCCTTATATATAATCTCCATTCATATCGTCATTATCATCCTGCTCCTGTTCCAATTTATTTGGTGTCGGCGCAGTAAGTATTTTCCTTCCATACATCACTTAACCGTAAAACCAGTTTTTCATAAAACTAATTTGACAAAAGAGAAATCGGTCCTGAGACCGATAGCATGGTTAGATGTCAGTCAGAACCTTCTGTGTCAGAAAGTTTGTACTTTTGCTGGATTGCCATGGCCATTGGCCAAACAGTGCGTCCATAGACTTGTTTCTCGTAAAAAATAAATCATTGCCTGAAGGACAGGACCAAAATTGAACATGTTTTTAGGAGTAGATTGTATCAGGTTCAGTTAGTCGCGTCTGATATTAACTGAACCTGATAAAGTGCTGGTTACAGTTGATTAATTGATTCAATAGAGACCCAAATACGCAATCGTGTATCGTGTCTACGTGAGCCTTTATTTGAGGTTAGCACAATATCAGTGCCTTAATTATATACTGTCAGCAGATTTTGCTTGCGTAATATTTTATAGCGAACTCTGAAGCATCTTGTATAAATAAAAATCGATGCTACGAACCTGACGTTATCAAGGACAGGATAGTGTACACCACGGCCAGCATGCAATACTCCATACTCGTTCCTTTTGGTAGAGTAGATACTCTTTCGCGATTTTTATTCAAATCGCACTGTCATAAGTAACTGTTGTCTTTGCTCCTTCTCGACGTTATCGTTGCTGCCATTCAAAAACCTGAAAATAATGAATTGGTTGAATTAGAATTTGATAATGTCATCATCGTCACTTCAGCCGAAAGACGTGGGCATAGACATCCAAGCACCGCCACTTCGACCGGTTCCGTGCTTCAATATCTGTAACACGTTCGTTATATACTGTAGCGGTGAATTGGCGCACTTGAGCACTATTTTCAAGGTCCTGACACGCTTATTTAAAGGCCTTTCCCATCGTCTGGGGTTGACTTTCGAACAATGAATGTTATAATTTTTTTGTAAAATTGTCATGTGGCTGTAATACTCGTAGTTATATTACCGCCGATGATCAATGCTCATCCTTGCCTGCATAGCTATTCCCAACCATTGGACAGACTATCGTATCGAAAATAACATATTTCGATACCTGATTTGCCTTGCTTCCGACAGCAGACTGCTGCCGGAAGAATAGTGGTCATTTATTTGATATTAACTGACAATATTTTCGGGTTTGGGATTTTTGAACAGCGTATATAAGACTCCTTCGATAACATTGATTGGTGTTCGATTCGGAACGGAAGCGTATCGAATGGTTGTGTGGATAGCTATACTGTGCTGGTCTCTTCTCATATAGATATGAGAACCATTGCCCTGCAGTGGGAAAATAATAGACTGGTGTAATTTTTTACGGCCTTATTTGTTATCCTCACGAGAGACGAACACTGTTCTAATAGTAAATAGTTTAATTAGTTTCCTGTTTATAGGGAATATTATTTTAAATGCTTTTAATATTCTTATGGCACCATTACTCAGAGTTTGTTACGCACATACATCATTTGAAAAGTATTAATACGCTATGGACATTATTTAAGATAATTTTATGTATGTCAACTGGTAGAGCATGGTATATTCAGGTAATTATCGTTGTATAATCTAAAATTACAATATTTAATTAAATATGTTGTGCTTAGAGTAGAGCACACCATAATAATACTTGAACTTACATAACTAGTACCTACCCAATTGGTTCATTTAAACGAGTTCAGCCATAGCAAAGAAAAGCGGTACAAAAGCCGAAAGAGTTTCAACATTCGGCGGACTGTTGCGTATGGGCACTGCTCCAGTGTTCAACCATGAAATAGGATTATCTGAACATTTTCTCTCACCGTTGCAGGATTTCACAATTGTTGAACTGCTGTTCTGTTACAATTTGATTCTACCTGTAATAGTTGCGTGTATTTGCATACAAGTATGCTGCACGGCGCGCGGTGGTATATACAGCGTGTATAAGAAATGTGTGGTCATATTTAAGGGTGTGGTTAAATATGGCCACACATATTTTCTGATACACACTGTTTAATAATATAGTTAATATAGATATGAACGACTGAACTTCAATCAACTATGAATTGAAATAACATTCAAAAGTCTAATCGTTGTTATCTTAAGATTTCAAGTACCTGTAGCCTTAAAAGTGTATGTAAGTTTAATATTAATGTTTAGTTTATAAGGACAACGTGCTCACACAGACAGACACGAAAAGCGTCTTTTATCCTACTATAGTACCTATTATAAACGCGAAAGTTTGTGAGAATGGATGGATGGATGTTTGTTACTCTTTCACGCAAAAACTATTGCAGGGATTTGGATGAAATTTGTTATATAACCAGAATTAAAACATAGGATACTCGATAGACATTTTTATCCCGATATTCCCACGGATCAAAACTTATGCGGGTGTAACCGCGGGGCGCTGTTAGTTTATAATATGTAGAGATTAGTCATATTTTCAGTTATGTATTTACCTCAACATTTTCGATTTTATTAAAATGTTGGCGAGCACTTTTCGTTTTACAAGGTGAACAACACTGTCAGACTGTTGAGCCGTGCGTGTGCCCTACCTACCACTCACCGGAGTTAGGAGTATAAACCTCAAAGTGACACTTTGGTATTTCAGACCCGTTCTCATTACATTTTGGTCGCATACCTGTGATGCACAGAACCATAAGTAAGTGATATTTCGTAAACAAAAGAATTTCAAGATCACGAGCATAACAGAAACAAAAGAAATCATTATATCTTTGAAGTAGAGCAAGGTCTAAAATTCATAAATAAAGTTATGATTTAAGAATTGTACGAAGTAAGTAAAAAAGAGTTTGTTTTTTTAAACGTCTTACTTAATTAAATTAGTTAGTAGGTAAAGGCTTCTTTAGGATTTTTTTATTGTAATAAAAAGTGAAATAATTAAGGTTGGTTTAGCAACGAATTGTACTGCAATTTTATTTTGTTTTTACAAGCATACCTCTTATACCGGTTTTGGATCTCGTATATCTTTCGTCATTGCACCGCGGCACCAGACCAGCGCGGTGGTTTGATCGTTAGGTACATTTTTTTTTTTTCATTTCGTCTGCAGCAGTCAAAATATTGGTGCAAATTCGAATCACATGTATAATTCTAAAGCACACTTGCACCATGAATCACTAAATACATTTAGGGCTAAAATATTTAAAAACATCGTGCAGCTATTTCATTCAATTCTTTAAAATTATTTAACGCTTGAATAATACAGTTAACTCCTCGATAACATATGTATAATTAGAATAATTACATAACAATAACAGCTAGTTCTTTACAGGCATACACGTCACATTCTGTCTATCCTGTATTATCTCACTGCAGGGCAAAGGCCTCCGTCTCCCTTTTCCACACAATTCTGTCTTTTGCGAGTCCCTACGGTAGAAGTCGAGCTCGTACCGCTATCTTCATACTCACACACATTGCTTTGTATTAAAATACCAAGTCGAAACGTTGAACAAAACAAGTTAACTGGTTTCAAAAACATGTATACTGTCACTATACATAATTTGCGTAAATTATTGCGTAGCGTAAGTAATTCCATGAATATTGATTTAATATTGTAAAAATATTTGCACAACGTATCCTACGTAGTTTGTTGAAACTTCGGGCATAGGAGTAATTTTATATTTAAATCTTTTGTATTTGATAGACCAATTCTTGAGGAAGGCTATAGGCTATTTAACGTCACGCTGTCACGCTATGACCCTTAGGAGCCGAGCAAAAAGAAAAAAAGTCAGAAAGAACGCTAAGCAAAAACGAAGTAATAGCGTGGGGGAACAAGAACTTTCACGCGTACGAAGTCGCGGGCAGAAGCTAGTGTGAAAATAAAACTGTAACATTATGAATTAAATTAATATAAAAAAAAACATTGTGAACCGGTCATCATTTCATTGCCATGAAACGGTGCAACGCAATCATGTAGTTTTTTTGCAAATGTCTTTTTTTAAATAATCATGTACCTACTGTAGTGGCAGGTAGGTACATAGGCAGAACTAATGTCACATGGCATTCCAGTTTATCAGTCAACCTTTAGGTTAAAAGGACAACGTGACATTGTGGCAGGTCTACAAAAAAAATATCTAAGTAGGTATATCATTTTCATTTTAGGGCCCTATCAGGTAAATTCAAGCGATGTCTGACTGACCTAACAACATTAGGGTATTTTTATTGCCTACTTAATTTTTTTTTTTTTGTAATATTTGTATTCTCTCGGTTCTATTTACAAAGGTAAAAGCAAATCTCAATTTAACCTTACATAAACTCACGCCTTCTTTCCATCGGGGTAGGCAACAACTATAGAACGCCAATTGCTACGATCCTCTCCTTTTGCTTCGTTTACGTTCAAACATCCTGGTCATATATGCACGCCGGTTGGCGAGTATTACGCACCTGAAAGCTTTCTGAAGAACAACACCAATATGGGACTCATGTCCTTATAGGGCGTCTCCTCACGGCGTTCCCGGATATCAATATAAGCCTATTGCTATTAAAGGAAACTCATACTATCAAACCAAATTACTTATTAAAAGCTCAAAATTATGATGTCAACTGAGATTATAGAGCCATCTAGTACATAAGCTGACATTCCATATTGACGGATATGATACAAGTTATGTAACTGATGTCATTACTTCTATTTACGTAGCTCCAACTAATTTATAGACAGTATGTACTGTTATACTGTTTACCTTGTACACAAATCATGAGCGAGAAGGAAGAAATAATATACCTGCAGCATCTGGGGGCCTAAAAAGGCTACTTTGGCAGAATCATAAAACAATTCATCACGCACTAGGGTTAGCCAGAGGTGTACCTATAGCATTTTACGAATCTTCATACAAAACTGTCATACTATCAATGTTCGCCAAGAGCATTTTGATCTATCTCTTGGCCACGAATAACATACACACACATACGTAAACTCACGCACCGAAAAAGTGGTCCAAATTAGTTTGCAATATCCAATGTCAAGTTAGCACACTTTATAAAAGCTTGTAATATCGCGTTTACGTCTTAAAACTAGCTAATATTGTATTAACCACATACTCTACTTCCCGACAATTAGCTTCTAGTTCATGGCAGGGAATTTGATTGGATAATAGCTAAACATTTCATTTCCAAAGCTGAGTGGCTGGCCTTACTGTAACACTTAGTAACGCACAATTAGGGTTAAAGTTTACTCCGGTCTGTAGACGCACGTTATGTAATTCGCGTAATAGGTACTCCAGAATTTATAAATCGATTCCGTTCTCGGTATTTTTGTAATGTGCCTCTGCATGTAAGTATCTCGCACATTCGAGATGTTAAAAATTCTACCAATTAGCACGTTGTCGGGTTTTGGGACGTTGGACGCTGATTTACCTATTTAAGACCAGTCTCTAGTTTAAAAGATCCGGGTGACTTCGAAATGTACTCAATTATTTCATTGAATAGAAGCTCCTGGTACGTCCCGTCAGTCTTATTTCCCTAGGAAACGATCCAGACCTATTGGAACACTTCCGTAACAGAACGATTTGTCATTCAGATACCAATCGAAAGCTGAACTACTTACAACAGTTACAACGCACTTTAGCATTGATTGGAAGGTGACCTTCATTAATATGAAGGCCAAGAAATATTTCACAGAGCCATGCTAATGGAACCATAATATTTGATAACGAAATAACAATCGCAGCTATCGATACGGTCGTTAAATAAAATTAAAGAGTGAATACAAAACTGGAAATCTACATTTGCTTATCACTAACCCAGAAATTTCATTCACAGAAGATTTTAATTAGGCATTCCAATTACTGCCCAACGACAGTGACAAGGACTTGAACAGCATCGATTACTATGTTATGGAAAAAATATTTAGCAAATGTTACATCAGCGTTTATTCTAATTAGCCGTTCTAAATGACGAAAACACACCCAGACGAATTTGTGTTAACGGCAACGACGTGAGAGCTTTTTATTAAATAAACATAATAGGCAAGAATCTCCAAGATTAAGGTGAAGCAATGTTTGGTCTGGCACTGAATTCAAGGAATTATTACGTTCTTTTGAGCAAGACCGGACTGATAATCGTTGTTTGTAACATAAAGTTGCCCTTACTTAAGTTGATTTAATACTCAAACCAGATTCAGATTTGAATAGATGTTGAATCACAAAGAAACTTGTTCGTTAAGTAATTGCTTCGGCAAAGAGAACATGATAATAACAAGAAGCGGGAAACATATTGACCACATTTGATTTCAGTTGCTTATCACCTTTAATTTTATGCCAATATATAGTGTGTATGTAAATTAATGGGCTGTGGAATTACTGCGTTTCATGTAATCAAACAAAACAATACAAACTGTAATGTCAGGAAAAGTCAACATTGATTAATCGCCCTACGACGTCTGTCCATAATAGTACATAGATATACTCAAACAATTTAACAAGTGATGATTGTTCATAATGTGCCCTTGTGTGCCCTTAAGAGCTTAGTATACTTAAATAGTTGTAATCTTTGGTATGATTGCATCTCCATGGCTATGCTTGATGAATGAACTGTCGTCTTCTGCATAACACTCTGTAACTGCAGGTCTCGTAAGATTTATATAAGCCAATCTTGACCTTCCCTGCATAATCTATGCATGACCATTATTTACGTTTTCAATTGCTAAGTTTTGCAATACTTGGCATTGACTTTAATTCTTCAATGAAATCATTGGCTGTTTAAATGCCGAAGTGACACAGATCTTCATTTCTCTCAGATTTGATTCTGGAATTCGCGGGGCTATAAATATTTGTTGGATTCTGGATACTAAAGAACGTGAGAGCGTATATATGGCAATCCAGTTTCAATCAATCTGATTCATAACCAACCGTCGAAATTGTTACATATTGCTGCGGCTCTATTTGTAAACAGAGTAATGTTGACGGACTAACAAACCACTTCATAATACGTCGAACTAATGGGCACCGTAGCTATAAAGACCTAAAATTTTTTTTTTTTTTACGAATTTTCAACTTGACAGACCGGCTTGGTAGACTGCAGAGGCAGTGCAAAATTCGAAAAATATTTTATTTATATTCATTACTTACTGTTAAATATGTACACATTTACGTAAATTCAACACTTAGGATAAAGCCATTAAAAAAAAAATGTCACACTAGTTTTCACAGCTTCGTCTTCATAATTAAACACGTGTGTTCGTTTACGTTGCGAAGTTGATTAAATATTTACACGTGTGCCTCCGTGCGGAGTCGGCGGCTGACTGGCCACTTTGGCCAGCCAATGCCAAGACAATAGTGCAGACATTTCTCGCGCAAGGACTTGTGACATAGAACGTAACGTAAGGCGCTGACTGCACAGTGTCGCAGACGCACTCCTAATCTTGCGATTGTCGTGCGGTCGCGGCTGCGCCGGCGCCGGCGGCGCTTGCTTGTGCAAGAGCAACGGAAGTATCTCGAAACGTGGTCCCCGTAGTTATAAAACAGCCATTGCATACTGAATGACCCTATGATAACAAGTTTCTTTTTTTAATAAAACACTTGGAAAGAATTGTATTGATAATAACTAGAGCGAGTTGTGCAGTTAATTGTTTAAATTGAACAATCAACAAGTAGCATATCTATACTAAACGTTTCTACCAAAAATGTTCATCTTAAATAACTTAGATCTGGCATTCTCATTTATACATGCAGTCATAAAAAGGAATACCTACGAGTCTGCCAATTAACTGCTTGTTAAAGTTTTCCGTACAGTATGACATTTTAATAAGCGTGTTTTACAAGTCTGTACTTATCACGAATAAAAACGTAATTTTGACAAGTTTTTGATGACATTGAATCCAGCAACGCGACAAGACAGACAATCAACCAAGGTAAAGCATCCCGAACACAAAAATAAAGTCAGATAAATCTAAACGAATCGAACGCAGTTACACTAACGGAGCAGCGTGCGCGCTGACACGACACGTCATTAGATCATTACTCCAAGCGCTGTCATCCGGCGGACATCGACAATCGACCAATTGAATCGTCCCTGACACAGCTCTACGTCACTATATCATCATCATCCACAGCCCGACTTCACCCACTGCTGGGCATAGGGGCCTCTCTTTTCTTTTGCCAATCCCCACGCTTCTGTGCCAGCCTCATCCAGGTCCTACTCGCGATGGCAACAATGTCTTCCGCCCATCTCGCCGCCGCGCCGGACTACCGACACCTCGTCTTCCAGTCCTTGTACGCCTTGAAAGGCAGCAATATCCCAAAAGAGAGGGCAGAGGAGATGCCGCAGGACAACATATTCGGCGGAACCTAACATTCCCTTTCGGTCTTCCTTCGTCATTATTGGAAAGCGAACTTGAAGAACTTTGTAAGCGATGCGCGTAATCCAATTTTATCTCTTGATCTATTAAAAAACGATGGATTTTTATTTAGAGAGCCTTTGATTGTTATGAATTCCGCACACAATCCAAAGACATCTGCTTGCTCTACATTGTACGTAATTCTACTTATCTAAGAAACAGTGAATTCATAGAAGTACTATTATTGGAAATTCTTCATACAGTTGGTCCCTATTTCACTGCATTCCGTCTTACGTCATACTGATAACATTCCAGACAATTTCATTCACATTCTGAATTATTACTACATCACACTTGTTATCACTTCATTCGAACAGTCTAGCGAAGATTTTTTTTTTTGCCAAAAAGGTTTTTTTGATGTTATTTAAGGTAAAAGTAGGTTCCCGAAAACCGTAAGTTTATCTCAGACAGGCAGAAACACTCGCAACGTTTTATAGACAAGAAGTAGTAAAAACGTATTGTCATGGACTGTCAATTCACTTTTCATAAACAGTACCTACTTGTCGTAAAAGGTAGGCCAGTCTATATTATGTATATCTCGTAATACTTTCTGTGTAATTGTATATGAGTATGAATAATTAATTGTTTTATAGGTACGTGTACTGCAAAGGTTGAGGTATTTCCGATGACGACGTTGATCGTAAAGATATAATCCCACGTTCACTGCCTGATGCAGACGTGTCTTGAATATTATTACACTTTTTGGCGATCCGTTTCTTCAATTAACATATTTTAACATCGACTAAAATAGTAGTAATTAACTAGGTATCAAGCCTTAACACTATAATTATTACTTGATACTATTAATTTAAGTAACTATTTCTGAAATAATAATATTGATATATTCAATCTAGATGTGGAAGGCGGACCTAGTTATCGTGTGATGCAATTTAGGGCAGGCCTACCTTTGTCTTGCAGTTTACCGCAATAGGCGTAGTAGATCTGATTGATAGATGATGAGAGAAACAATGGCCCTAAAGTAAGGCCGTGCGGCAATCCAAATATAATATTTATGACGTAACAGTTATTATCCATTTAAAATATGAATTTATTTAGATTTCAGCACAGCAAAAAGTAAATAAGCATCTCAGACCATAAGCATAAGCAAAAATTAAATGTTGGAGGATTCGATTGTCATTCATACATGCGTGAACCACCTTGGCAAAGGCTTGGACTAAGTTTGTGTTGGTAATAAGGTAAAAGTTTGTCATATTTTTACTAACTTAAGTTGAGGTTTGTTACATATACTTACGGAATTTAAGCTTCCATTGAATGTCTTCGAGCTTATTAATCCACATTATTTCTAGTTAGCTAAAGGTAGGTAGTTTCACATTAACATAATAGCGACTTTACTAGCGTGAGAAAATCAGCAATTAATACGTTTTTTTATTCATTCTCAAAACATAATGGAGCTATTTTCGTGTGTGTTATGCATTGCGACATTTGTAAACAAATTCGGTGCTACATCCACAATGACAAATAGTTGCGTAATTATTCCTTCTATTGTAACCCATCCTACGCTAACAAAGTAAAGTACCTTGTACTAATAGAATGGAAGACCTAGTCGCCATAAATGAAGAGCGTAAGAACCGCAAAAAGTAAAAAAATACTTATGCTGTATCAGAACATAACTTAATTTGTATTATTTTAGTTTATTTTTTAACCAACTTCCAAAAAGGAGGAGGTTATATGTTCGACTTTATGTATGTTTTTTTTTTTGTATTTTCACCGATTTCTCCGTCAATTGTGGGCCTATTTTTTTTTTTTTTGAAAGGGCTGCTCTCGAGTCAGCAAGTTGGAATCTGATGAGAGGATCCCATGGAATTCGAGGAAAACCCTCAAATTTTATAGGCAAACCAATAGCGATTTGGATATTTTTTAGAGTAACTTGAGCATTTGCTCTCGGAAATCATTTGGGTAAAGTGGAGCCGATGATTAAGACCACAGACGGCCATCGGAACTACTCAATGATAAATATTTCATGGGTTGCGATTCGATTAGGTACTTTAGTAATGGTTGCTAAGCAATTTATGCTCGTCACAATGCGTATGGTGAGGAGAACTCAACAATTGACGTCCCAGCATTGGGAAAAGCAATATTTTGTAAAAGGTGATGAGCACTTGACGTTAGGCTATTATAACTTAGATAAATTACAAATTCACTAAAAAGTGAAAAAAAAAACTTTTTATATAAAAAGTAACTATTTATAATATGTACTACTGTTTGTTTTCCCTTATGAAATAAAATAATCCCAAAGAAACTTTGCGCCAGCCTAGCGAGGACTCCCAAGTCCTTTTGAAGGCATGTATAGAATTACCAAATCGAACTCTTCAGGGGACACTGCAGCGTCTGCAGCCCACAATAAATTTTGCTTAAATTCACATTCAGTAGGTTTTCAGTACACCACACTCTTGCAATTAGCATTACAGAATCGAATGTTCTACTATGTTACAAATTGGCACAGTATTATGTAACCGTGAAAGTTTATTGTAATTCATCAAGTAATATTAACGCGTGGGTATGTGCCACGCATCACTGGCGAAGCACACTCGCTGTATTTTAATTCAGTTCCTCGGCACGTGAAGGTTGGTTCAGATTCTTATTTGTGGGAAGGTGAAGGCCATGCAGTGAGCGGACGAAGGATTTAGTACGCAGGTGTTCAGCTGTATCGGTCGATTACTTTGCTGATTTGCATGTGATATTATAGTCATTATGGTGGTTACTAGGCCCGCTACTAAAATGTCAAACGAATCCAAACAACTTTTTGTGGTAAAGATATTTAAACTCTTGACCTGCAAGACTAGATAAATAAATAATAATATTCTAATGAGAGTAAAATAAAATGAATGACTCATTTCTCGGAATTAGTGTTACGCACTGTAACAGGAAGATACTTTAAACCAATGTTTTCCCTTATTAATATTACAGATCAATTTGAATCACAGTTGGTATACAAACTTTTAGTCATGATCGGTTACAGTCACACAAAATTAATTATTATTTCTGTGGTTTTAGTCCCAGAGTAATGGAAAAGATAAAGAAACAGTAGGTACAATACCCGACCATAAATAGATTACATATTATTGCACATCGAGTTTAAAAAAAAACCTGCACGCGTTTTGAATGCAGAGTCATCTAGTATAAGTTTTAGAAGTTTAATATAGTTGTCTCCATCTTGGTTCACTCATTACCGGCTTCCAGCACCCTCGAAAACCATGAAAACGATACCCATGACGAAACATTTGAAAAATTTTGCAGCCGCCATCTGGCATTTTCATTTTGGTCTGACTATCGTTTTAGCACCCTTGAAAACCATGGAAACCATATTTTTGTCACTTTCTATTATCTATAGAGAAAGTCGCATTTTCGTCACGTATCGAAAGACGCTATTTCGATACGTGACGTTTTCTACCACGCGCTAAAGAACTTTGTTCCAAAAAATCGGCTTTGTAGAGGGAACTCATAGTGGGGTGATAATGTTCTTCTAAAGTTCGATATGTCATAAAGTCATAATTGCGCCCGGGTACTGTAGGTGTTAGTGTCATGATGTTCCAGTGATTGAAGCTTGCCACTCATGCACGAGGTTTAATCTGGGCAAGTCAAGTACCAATGCGACCTTTGCAATTCAAATGTACTTTCTAAGTTTATCTTGGACATGACTGACATCGGTGAAGAAAAACATCGCTAGGAAATCTGGACTTATAGTATGAGCCTGTAATCGCCAATTTTTTTTAGCAAAGCGTGGTGATCAATGCTCGTGCCGTGTCTGTATGAGAAAAGTTCTTTGCCCCGAAGTGGGAAATAATATTCTGGTATTATTATTTACTGTTGCACTAGCTGCAGCCCAAAGGTAGCCTAGGTTACTCTTTATAATATCAATTATCTGTCAGCGAAAGTCCCATTAAAATCGGTCCAGCCGTTTAGGAGATTAGCTTCTGGAACAAACCAACAGACTGACAAAAAAAAACTGTTATACGTACCGTATATACTTCTGCTGTTAATTTGACATTACAAACAGACACTTCAATAATGTTATTTACTTGTATGTACTTATAGAAGACTATAATTAGTTACTGACGACTGAAAGAGAGAAATCGGTGTGTAACTATTCATCTGATATAATACTTTTATTAGTAAGGGGGTATGAATCACTACGCGTCTTTGCTTATCCTCTGCCCGCTGTGCTAGTAGCCCGAGCGCAGCTTACAAATGAGTAATGAATGATGACAATTTGTTTAGATGCTTCCGCTACGTGATTGTTTTCCTTACGTTGTTACTTAACAACCGCTTAACGATTCTTGTTTATAGATCAATATTGTGATCGATGTTTAAGAATTGAAAAGTTAGAAATGTATTCAGATTTGTTTTGGTAAACGTCTATTAACCAATTAAACTTATTGGAAACTTATTCCCATTGCTAAAGCACCTGTACAATTACGGGACAAGGCTTTACAGACCAGACATCTTACATGCACTAGGCTACTGATAAACATTTGCAAATATTGTCTTAGTGTCACATATTGTACCTACTATAGTAGAGGGTGGCAGGGACATCAAAGCGCAACTTGTTACGTTGCACGTTGTTTCTAGTACATGAACCTGAACCATAGAATTTCAACACAGGGGGCGTAGAAATTCTTCACAGCTTAATGAAAAAAAAAAAATAACACTGTTCCATACATTTTGACTACTTACATATTTTTCTATGCAACACCAGTTTTTTTTTTTTTTTTTTTTTTTTAATTATCGAGTATAAATATTTACGCTAAAGGTTCTAGAATCATGTGCTTAATTCAAGTTACGGTTTGCGCGTCGATGTCCCTGGCACCCTGTATTTTCTTTCTACGTTACTTTACCTAGCCTCTTGCCAGGATAATATGGCAACTGTTTAATTTACTCGATTGTTGACAAATAGTTTATTGGCTTTCACATAATCATGCCAGCACTTGGGTGAGGTTTAGGTATATACCAGCAATTGTTTGCCATAGGTATATTATATATACTGTTTAATCATAGTGTATTCATGGAATATGACTACAACCTCACTTTTATAACTAGGAATGACTAACGTAGTCAATAATGTAGGTAATTTAACTTATAAAATTTCTAAGGCAGAATGATTTGATAGTAAGGTTTATTTATTTGAGAAAAAACACTCACATTACAGGCATAAATACTAGTTATTGCACAGTTAAATTTCAATAAAAAAATACATAACAAAACACATAAAAAAAAAGAATAACAATAAGACACCAAATTAAGAACAAAACAAGTAAAACTAAGAAATAAGGCACAAAAACTCATCTTTCGTCTATCGTCTCAAGATAATAATAATTATGCTAAATATTTAATTTTCTATTGTGACTTTTATGAAGTTCCGTCGTTCCCTAGTAAGACTAGCAAAATAACTAACTCCAATTAATTTCTTTGTTACAGTTAACAGACATAGTAAACGCGATGTCGACGCGCGGCGAGCTGCCCTTAGAGCTAGCACTCCGGGGGCGAAGCTCATCGATAGCCACGACGTTGCTGCAGCACTGCGCGGACGCCGATGCGAGGGGACCGCGCGGCAGGACCCTGCTGCATCGCGCCGTTGATTCTAGAGACGCCTTCTCTGCTAAGTTTCTTGTTGATAATGGTGCAGATCCCAATTTAACCACGAAGTAAGTCATTGCTCGGTGAAGGCCGCAGAAATCCGCTGGATGCGAGAAGCACACATCCGGTCGAAGTGGCGGTGCTTTGAGGAAGCCTATGTCCAGCAGTAGACGTTTTCGCTATGTAGGGCTCGTCGCTCCCATTCATCTGTAGTATTTGCCTAAACCTGGTTGTTTTATTCTAAGGAAGTACCCAGTTGGACTGCACATTTAAGTGCTTATAATGGCATCTTTTTGTACATTATCTTGGCACCCAATTGATAGCCTACTAGGCTATATTTGGCTGCCAACTTCTTTGGGGTAGGCCCTAGCCCTAGACCAAAGAAGTTGGCAAAGGAGATGGCATGATTATCTTGCATTAAAAAAAATTCTAATACACTATAAAATTGATATACCGCATAAAGAGATAACAAAAAACCTATTTCTAGCTATCTTGTCATTATGTTTTTCTGATCTGAAATGCATCCAAGTTTATGACAGCTACATTACACTCACTGCATCTAAACTACCTGATTGTTGATCAATAAGACGATATCATCCAATATGACTTCATACTACATACTGTTTAGAGAGGAGGGTGACACAGCGCTGCATCTGATAGCGTCGCTCACGCCAAGTTCCTGTGACGAAGAGACCATGGAACAGATGGCAGAGATCGCGGATGTCATGGTCCAAAAGAGTGCCGATATTAACCGACAGAATAGAAAGGGATTGTAAGTATTCTAATGCTTTCCAGATCTTCATTTTTTTTTGTATCGTTCCAGCATGTCAAGACAAGCAAAGTCAATGACTTGAATGTTGACGTGTAATACCTAGTGCCTTTTAATGAAAAGACACTATTAAACGTCAACATTTACAAGAAAATATAATTGATTCTAGTTGCCCCTTCCAAAAGGTAGTTTGCATTTTTCACATGGAGAAGAATGGGCAAGAAACTCCATGGTTACCTACTTTTTTTTTTAAGTTTTACAATATGTTGCGTCTGTTCAAAAATGTTGGACGGTTCTTTTGTTTTTATAATATAAGCCAATGAAGTTCTTCCGCATGCAACATGCGTATTCCAATTATTTAGCGAACGTGTCGCGGACCTGGAATGCTCATCCGTATTTAACTTTATTTTATAGCCCTTCAGTCCGTATCAGTCAAATTAAATACAGCAAGCATTTTTTCGTTACATATTATCTAACCTTTCATTCTTGATGTTGATTATAGTATCTTACATTATGAAGCCTAAAACTTTTCTTGTAGCACCCCTCTTCACCAAGCAGTAATAGCGAGAAACCAAAGGATATTCGACCTACTCCTCAAACAGTCAACATTAGACACGAACCTACGGACCCTAACAGACGAACACCCACCCTTGTACTACGCGTTAGTCGACGACAGACGAGCGTCGATATCATCCAGCGAGACTCTTGTCATGAACGGATCCAACCCCTTTGATACACCAGTGACGAATAAAAACGCCTTTACCGAAGACCCGGTGGAAGGCAAAACTGAGAATGTTGTCGAAAGAGGTTTCGCAGCTAAGCTGTTAGAAAAGGGATGTCAAGCGAATCCGTTGTATTCCGGAGCGGGAGACAGTTTGCTGCATATTTTGGCGCAAGGATGGTTTGAGGTAAGACGGAATTTGTTTGTAAATAAACGTGCCTGTTCTTTTATCTCGTTCTCTAGCTAGTCACATCATCCTTTTACAATAATTCCAATATATTTCAAGTCATCGCAGTACGTGATTTTTCTTTCAAAATTCTGTCAGCTGTTGTCTTAGTTTTCACTCCCTGCCATAGTCATATTATCTTTCACAGAATCCATCCATCCTTTCTTTTGATTGCCTCCTTTTCATATACACATTCTTACATTCTCCTTTTTCATATCTTGGTACTGTGTTCTATCTCATTATTGTTAATCTTGGTTACATTTGCAAGGAATCAGCGGTGTTCCTGGTCTCTCACCTGAACGGCGAGCTGAACCACACCAACGAAGCCGGAATGAGTGCCTTACACGCGGCCTGCGCCAACGGGCTCGCGCGACTGACTGCGGCCTTGCTAGAGCATGGAGCCAGGCCTAACTTGCAGACTGCTTATGGAGAACAAGAGGATACTGTTTATAGGTGAGAAAAATATTCTAATGGACCAATTACACATGAAACTTAACTTTACACACTTTAGAACATCACTACAGTCTTTTAGAGTCCATACTAAAATATACTGCCGAGTTTCTAGCTCTATTAATCTATCCAATGCACTATGTACGGTGTGCCAACGCAATAATCCGTCCTGCATCGCGCGATATTAGGTACATATATCTGCAAGTACAGCAGCAGCAATAATAATTTCACACTCAGTCACTTGATTGAAAAAGAAAAATGTGTACAGGTGAAATATATTTTTGAGAATAAACGTCCACTGATGCTATCGTTCCATTATGTATACAGACAAACGCCCCTGCACTTGGCAGTATTAAACAACCACGAAAGCGCAGTGCTGGCTATCATAGAACACAAGAAGCTCGTAGACAAAGGCGACATGGCCGCTTCAGACCGCAGCAACACCAGTCTCACACCCAATCTTAACTTGAAGAACTCGGACGGAGATACGCCCGTCAGTCTAGCGCTCACTGAAGGTAAGAGTCAAAGACTAAGCTACCGTATAGACACAAAAAGCTCATAGACAAAGGCGAAGGTCATTCTGAGATTAAACAATAATAATCATTACCTAAATTACTTAAAGAGGTTATAAGTTTTGATGCATGTAGTTCTCGTATTTTACCAATATTTTATTGGGTTTTTGCTTATAAAATGATAAAAACAAGAAATAAAAACAAATGTAAGTACAAAAAACAAATGGCTTTCCATTCGGTCTATGATGTAAGTAAAAAAAAAGTGCTTTTGTTGTGTGAAGGACATTTATATCTTAATATATATAAATTACGTGTCACGATGTTTGTCCGCGATGGACTCCTAAACTACTTAACCGATTTTAATCAAATTTGTACACCGTGTGCAGTTTGATCCAACTTGAAAGATAGGATAGAAAAAAAAAATATGACAAACTCAAACTCAAAGCATTTATTTCAATTAAACCATTTACAGGCACTTTTGAATTGTCAATAGGTCAGTCAGAAAATATGAAGCTAGTTGCCCTTTCCAAAGCGTAGGTACCTATGGAGAAGAACGGGCAAGAAACTCCATGGACACTCTTTTAAATTATATTTTACAAAAATATTAGTTACATCATTAATGTTGAATTGACAAAAACGTTAGCCACAGCAACGCGTGGCCGGGTCAGCTAGTATATATATATATATTTTATAGTTTTGCACATTCTAATTGGTCGTCAACACATTTCAAAATATCTCATTTACCTCGGTTAAGCTATTATGAAAAATTTATAAAATATCGGAGCAACTTTCACAAAAACTTTCAAAAACATAATCTTATTACCCGACTGCGCGACAGTAAAGACAGAATTATGTTTTAGGTGAACTTTCACCTGTAACACATCAATTTCATAGGTTTATTTCTACAGGTCACAAGAACCTAGTGGCACCGCTGATCGAAGGTGGTGCGGACCCTAACATACGGAATGGCAAGGGCTTCACGTTGTTACATCAGGCTATAGTGGAAGAAGACTCGAGGACAGCCATCTACCTGCTTGACCACGGAGCTGACATGAATGCACTGTGAGTAAATGCATCATTCCTAATAGTAATTATCTTTATAAAATACAGGAGTGTATTTAATTACATCACCACTGCTCACAAAATGGTGAAAGAAAACATCGTGAGGGTTCCCTCATTGCGGCATTTCATAGAACCAAAAATGACATCTACCAACCCGCACTGGGCCCGCTTGATGGATTATGGCCCACTACCTCTCATAGAGAGGAGGCCTGTATCCCAGCAGTGGGAACATTATAGGCTGATTATATGTAACCCCTTTTGGAATGAATTTTCAAAAATCCTTACTAAATGCTTACTTTTGATATACAAGGTGGATTTCTGTAGGTAATTTAATCATTGCAGCTACAGGAAAACGTGCTTCAAAGACTGTCCTTAACTGTTTGAGTAATTGTCAACAGTGTTTACAGATTTTGTAAATTGGTAGTCGGTCCCAAATAGATTTGTTAACACCTCATTATTGAATTGTTACTGTATACATATTTGTGAGATTTATGTATATTACCTTGTTTTGGTCGGAAGGCGATGTTTATTTTGTTTTGGTAAAAAAAAATGTTTATAATATGAAAAATGATTACAATACTATGTTTTGTACCTATATGGTGGATACAAAATTATGGAACGAAGATTGTTGACAACAAAATGGTTCCTTGTCCGTGTATGCATTTTGGGGATTTTGGGGTTGACTATACAGATATTTAGAAAAACGTCTCACGTTTTATCGGTTTATCGAACATATTATATCCACAGTGTAAGTACTTATTGAGTTTCATGGGTTCAATGGGGGCGTTTTAGCAGTGCAAACGTGCGGAGGGTTGCAGGGGACGAGGGCGGAGGGGGGAGGTATAACGTCCTAAAGTATTTAGAAGTGAAAAAAAAACATGGGTTTCTGTCAAATGTATGAGCCATGAACCACATACATTAGTTACACTGTCTTATCACCGTCCAATGTCTCAAACAGGACGGAAGCAGGCGAGACGCCGCTGCAGCTGGCCATCCACTGCCGGCTGGGCCTGGTGGTGGAGGCGCTGTGTGTGCGCGGCGTGGACATGAGCCGCCTGGACGCCAACGGCGTGCCGCCGCTGTGGGCCGCGCTCGACTCCGCGCAGGAGGAAGTTGCTAGCGTATGTACAGATACACTTCATAGGGATTTGGATGGCTGCAAACAACGGAAACTGAACCCTTTAATATAATCAAATCAGTCATTGATTTTATTAACATAGAAATAAGTGGAAGGAGATTAGACAGTATTTTAAGAGAATTAGTAAGATAACGCAGGCTAATCATAAGAATAAATAACAACCACTTTTGAAATGTTTCTGGCATAATTTAAATTGGAATACTTCACCACTCTGAGCTGCTGCTCAGTTAGCACTCGATACCTACACATAGGTGCATTTTGTGAGAAGTACAGTTGTATTCTTGTCGTTTGCGACACACCGATTTGGTCTACCATCAATCATGATTATCCTGTCGCAGTAATGTCAGTGATGATATCTCCTTTACCATGCATTCTTCCTTTACATATCCTTGTCTATGACATATATAACTCTGTTTTTTTATTTATTTACGTGTATTGAGTTATTTTGCTATATTTTAGATCTTAGTCAGAAACGGCGCTGACGCAGACTGTTGGGGCATAGGACCCGATGGATGTTTACAAACTTTACTACACAAGTAAGATTTTTTACTGCAATTTTTATAATCTCGTTTATTCATTCATCATGGATTAATGACGATTTTTCCACAAAAATAATACGTCAATAGATGTGCGTTGCCCTTTTGCTCTTTATACCGTTGACCATTAGCAACATTTAAACAGTTTCTCCGTGGCAAAATCGTTCATACTTACGTCTGTAAGTTTTAGTATGACACTTATCATAATTTTTTTTTCTGGCTAGTGTAAAATGTACTTATAGACGTAACACGATCCAATTGTTTGTCCCACCAGAGCAATAGACGAGAACAAGGAATCCCTAGCGATGTTCCTGATCCGCTCGGGCTGCGACGTGGAGTCTCCGCGGCGCCTGGGCGCGGGCGGCGAGGGCGCCGACGTGGCCAACGAGAAGCACTCGCCGCTGCATCTGTGCTGCACCTGGGGACTCACTGACGTCATACAGGTACTGTCGTGTCACATAAGAGAGGGCTGCGACGTGGACTCCGTGGCGCCTTTTATTTATCACTAGCTGCGCGCCGCGGTTTCACCCGCCTAAGTATCGATGCCGTGGCAAAATCGGGATAAAAAAACATCATAATTACGAGGGTCATTCAATAAATACTTAGCCTACAAAAAGTAAACGAAAATTTTGGAAAAGTGGCAATTTATTTTTCAACATAGTCTCCTTTTAGTTCGATACACTTAGCCCAGCGATGCTCCAACTTTTTTAACCCGTCCGAAAAATAGTTTTTGTCAAACTCTGCAAAATAGGCCTCCGTGGCGGCGATGACCTCCTCATTTGATCCATATCTATTCCCGGCGAGTGATTTTTTCAGATTAGGAAACAGAAAGAAGTCACAAGGGGCCAAATCTCAGCGGCGGCGACCTCTCGCGCCCGGCCCTGGTCCAAGCCATGGTCCGGGGTGAGAGGGAGTGGGAGGCAGTCACCTCCTTCTGCGAAGCAGTCATGCTAGCCAAGGAGGTGGCGGGATGGGCGAGGGAGAGAGCGGAGAGAGCCGCCCGTCCCAGCCGCCGCGGTAGACGCTCCGGGCGTCGGGAGCCGCGTGACGACTCCCGGCCACCGTAGGCGCGGGCCTGCGGACGGCGAGTAATGGGTAGCTCGCCGTCCGATCAGGACCAGGCCCGTGCCGGACGGCGCGTATGTGTTCCACGCGCGCCTCAAAGAGATGTCAGCATCGAAGGAGGGGCCCGTCAGGGCCGAAGCCTGCCGGGGCAGCGGGATTGTCCGAAAGGGTTACCGCTGCCCCGGAACATAAAGGGCTAAGGAAGGAACACGGATGGGTTTTAGTCAGTAAGAGTCTGACACTCCCTTCCGCTCCACCCAGAGCGGGAGGGGTCATTGGATGATTTCCCAACCTTAAAAAAAAAAAAAAAAAGGGGCCAAATCTGGAGAATACGGTGGATGGGGCAGCAATTCGTAGCGTAATTCGACCAATTTGGCCATGGCAACGGCAAACGTGTGAACCGGTGCGTTGTCGTGGTGAAACAGCACTTTTTTCTTCGCCAGATGGGGTCGTTTTTTATTTAATTCGGCGTCGAATCGGCTTAATAAATCGGCGTAGTAAAGCCCTGTAATTGTTTTACCCTTCTCGAGGTTATCGATGTAGATCACACCTTGTGAATCCCAGAAAACGGTAGCCATAACTTTTCCGGCCGATTTTACAGTTTTCGCCTTCTTTGGAGCACGTTTCCCGGTCTGGATCCATTGTTTTGATTGCTCCTTGGTCTCTGGTGTGTACCAGTGGATCCAGGTTTCATCGACGGTCACAAAACGACGCAAAAACTCTGCTGGATTCCGCTTAAACAGCGCCAAACACGTCTCCGATGTGGTCTCACGGTTGCGCTTGTTTTCTGGTGTGAGTAAACGCGGCACCCATCGCGCCGACAGCTTTCTCATGCCGAGTTCCTCGTGAAGAATATGATGCACTGTTCCTTCTGAAATGCCTACAGTCTCAGCTAGCTCGCGAACCTTCAATCGGCGATCTGCCAATACGAGATCATGGATTTTTTTAATGTTTTCCTCCGTAGCAGCTCTTTTCGGTGCACCTGGACGTGGTTCATCAAAAACCGACGTACGGCCACGTGCAAACTCGTTGAACCAATTCTTGACGGTGGCCATCGATGGAGAAGAGTCACCGTACACAGCATCCAAGCGCTCTTTTATTTCGATGCGCGTTTTCCCTTCCAAAAATAGGAATCGAATCACCGAACGATATTGCTCTTTTTCCGTTTTTGTAAAACCGATCGACACGTTCGCTTCCATAAGTTGTCAAATTAAAACAAATGAAGGGATTGGAATAAAAATTTGAAAAAAGAATTAAAAAAGAATGTGCTACACTGTGGTAAAACTCTTTTGAAACTACAGCGCCCTCTGGCGATGAGGCTAGGTACTTATTGAATGCACCTCGTATGTCCTTATCCAGGTCTTGGCCTACGCATGTAACAAATTTCATGCAAATCAGCTGTTTTCGGCATCAGCATAAAACTAATAGGCTAGGCTATGTAATAGCTTTGCTTTAGTCACACGCGTAAAGAAAAATAAGTAGGACTTACATCAAAGTATTAAGTACGGTTGACATTTCCAAAACCATTTTCCGAGAAAATGCAATAACCTAGCCCTAGACATCAGACTTAATAAAAGTGAACGCTGACTATTACTCCTTTTTCAACAGACACTCCTAGAACACGGCGCCAACATAAACTCGAAAGACGCAGAAGGCAAGACTCCTCTGCACATAGCGATTGAGAACCAACACGCAGGCATTATCTCGCTGCTCTTGTCACAACCGGGCATCGAACTGTCGGCCAGAGACAATAGAGGAGTGTCGCCCTTCGCGGCTGCACTTACTGCGAGGAATAATAAGGCAGCGCAGGCTATATTGGAGAAGAATCCCTCGGCTGCTGAACAGGTTGGTGTTTTTGGCAGCTGCTATTAAAGTTCTTCTGTACCATTTAGTAGTCATGTAGTCTTAACTACAAAGAAGTTCAGTAAGTAAGGCTAAGAATAAAGAAAAAAGTTCTAAAAGGTGGAATTAGTTTTCGTTTTTGGGCAGAGTTATCAAATCTAGGGAAAATTTATCTATGAATCCTTTTTTTTACAAGGGCATTAAGAATAAACTTTTCCGAGTTCATTTTCCCACAAGGTAAGGTAGGTAAGTTCCTTAGAAAGAAGTTTTTTCGAAGTTATGAATTCTAATTGCATCTTATTCCGAGGGTTAAAGATTCAACGAAAAACATCAACAAGACCCATTTATCACCCACAGGTCGACAAAAAAGGTCGCAACTTCCTCCACGTGGCTATTCAAACATGCGACGTTGAAAGCGTGATGTTCTTACTATCAGTAGAAGTGGACGTCAACTCGCGCGTACAAGACGCCTCACTAGCGCCACCTTTACACCTGGCGGCTGCAGCGGGACATGAAGTGTTGCTGAGGAGTTTACTGCTGGCTGGAGCAAGGCCCAACGACCGGGATGCACACAAGTATGAACATTAATTCTTTAGGTATACAGGGTGGATTTTGAAGACGTGGCAAGTAATTGCTAATTGCATTTACTGATTTTGGAAAAATGGTACAGTCTGCTAGAAAAACGTCAAAAATTAAATTTTATTTCTAGGGTGCCAATCGGTGCTGTTTCTTTTAAGAATTAAAATATCCTTTTAGACAAGCCACAAATTATAAAAACTTTTCCCATACATTTATTGTAAGACGGATTTTTCGGACGTCATGTGTTCTTTCATTTTTCTTTCAACGGGTACATAATTATGTATTGGTTGTCCCTAGACGCACAGCCCTCCACGTGGCCGCGGGCTGCGGCCAGGCGTGCATCGTGTCGGCGCTGGTGTCGGGCGGCGCGGAGTGCGGCGCGCTGGACGCGGCCGGCGACAGCGCGCTGCACGTGGCGGCGCGCGAGGGCCACGCCGCCGCCGCGCGCGCGCTGCTGGCCGACACCGACATAGACGCCGCTGCTACCAACCTTAAAGGTAACTACTACAAACAATGTATAAAGCCAGGAACACAAAACTACTGACATCCCAAGAAAAGTATGCGCTTCGGGAATCATCGTCTATCTTCGGAAATAAACTCGCAATGATAAACGCACTACTACAAATCACGGCAGTACAGAACTACAGAACTTAGAATCTATGCCTCCGTTAGGGGACGTAGCGCGACGTTGGTGCTAATTCGGAAACACGAATATTACCGAAGCGCATACCTTTTCTGGTTTAACTAGATATGTGGAGCCTACTGTAGCTTGCATGTCGTTGTGTAATTGGTGATCCAACCTCAAAGGTAACCTGCAGTACCTGGGCGCTAATAATATAACACATCAATTTTTGTAAAGAGCCTGTCACACAGGTATTTTATTCTAAAATTCGATGTACCAAATTTACGAACGACTTACGTATTCATGTAATTTAGGTTGCAAAGAAGTAAATGAAAGTGCTTCTGAGACGCTGATGATAATCCTTCCTTACGCCATTTCGTCAATTGTCTCGTTCCCCACAACCAATATTAATTTTAGACTACTTGAGACTTCTGGAGTTGCTAGAGATTTGATGTTACAAAATTATTTTACTTCATCAGGTAGAAATCCACTGCACGAGCTATGCTGGTGCAAGAAGGACAACGCGGCGACCATTTGCGAAATATTCCTAGAGTTTATGCCTGACTACCCCATCAATAGGACTGACTTACAAGTACGTTATTTCTAAGCCCGTATTCAAGGTAAACAAAATCATGTGAGATAATTTTTTCCCTTGGACTCATTTTACACACGCAATGTAGGCAGTGTTGCCAGCAACACAAAAAAAAAACCTTTTTTTATCCCTTATTAAAGTTCTTAACAGTTAATTACAATCTAGCTTAAAACTGATATGCAATTTTAATATATTATCTAAAATGTTTACGTGATAAATATTTTATAACTTAAAAGAGTGTCTAAAGAGTGTGTGTACTTTACACAAGTCAGTTCCACTTTCATTTACTATGATATTATAATATAAACACTTTCTTCACACTACATGAGTCAAAGGGTTTTTTTTTTTCCGTTTTAATCTTCGCATTTCAAGCGCACAAAAACATGTTCTTAATTTTTTTTTATACGATTTTCTTTGCTCACTTGTAACTAATTGTTTACCAAGAAAACACTCGGCTTAGATTTCACCTTTATTCTTGACTTTTTTCGTAGGGTAACACTCCGCTCCTACTAGCCTACATGAACGGTCAGGGCGCGATGTGCCGGGTACTAGTGAAGGCCGGCGCGTGTCTCGCTCAAGAGAACAAGGACGGAATATCTATATTTAATTATCAAGTAAGTAACATGCCTTCTCTGTATGAGAAGAGGACTTTGCCCTGCAGTGGTACTGTAATAGGCTGGTATTACTATTAAGTTGTTATTTTTTTAATCAGCCAGAGAATTACACGAATTCTGTTTTTTTTCTAATGTAGTCATTCGCTGACGCTGAAACATGGCTATAAGTTATAGGGGTATGAGGAACGGGGTGTAAAGTTCACTCAACCTCCATAGTAAATGGCAGATCCTCCGGCCAGGCGGGTGTTGTCTGGTGGGTAACTGCCCGACGATTGATGTCGGGATGACGGATTTTCCGTGATGCGTAATTCGCATGTGGCTATGTAGATGCCGCCACAGTCGTCCAAAGAAAGAGCAAAAATCATTGTGTTCGTAAATTGTCTTTCTGAAAATTAAATTATTGACACAGATGTTCTTCTTCAGGTTGCAACGAAACAATTACTGCATCGTCTGCTGGACGTCCTGCCTGCGGAGGCTCCGTGGGCGGAGTCCGACCTGTGCCAGGAGTGCGGCACCAAGTTCACGCTCACCATGAGAAAACACCATTGGTACGGCTACACAAGTACACGTTTGTTTCAGCTAGATGACGTCCTAATGGTAGATGGTTATCTCCGTGACTTGATAAAGGGTCTTTAATACCCGTTGTTAGCGGGTATACAGTCAGCACCAACCAACACACAGGGAACACACACCGGGAACCGGGGGAACCGGGGGGGTGCACAGGGAACCAATTTAATGTCTACAACCGTAGACATTAAATTGGTTCCCTGTCCGTACTTGCATCTTGGATACAATGTTAAGGAACAATGGTTATTGTTCCTTAACATTGTATCCACCATATAGGTACAAAACATAGTATACCTACAATTTATTTTATCAAAACAAAGTAAACATGTTGTCCCATAACATCTATATAAGGGTGTATGAGTATTATTTGATCATAAACATTTAGGAAGCAGTTTTCTTACGTAATTTAAATGAATCATTTTTCCCCAGTCGCCACTGCGGCCGCATGCTGTGCAACAAATGCTCGAGTCAAGACGTGCCGATCCTAAAGTTCGGCATGAACAAGCCGCAGCGCGTGTGCGAGATCTGCTTCAACGTGCTGCAGGTCGGCGCGAGTTAGTGACACACTGCGCACTGTGTCGAGCTCGGTACGGACGGAGTACGCCACTCGAACGAGGGACCGAAGAATTGGAAACGCGTTTGTGCACTGAACTGATTCGTATTCCTTCCCTACGGACTCAGTGCACAAATACCTGACACGAATTTAAACAACGCGTGTTCATTGGCCACATTTCATCACGTAATCAAATGTAGCCAATGAAAACGCGTGCAGACGCGTCGGGTGTGCTGTCACAAGTGTGTCAGGTTCTTAAAAGTGACTCACACATACAAACTGCGGTTGTACGCGATTCTCAAGTTCAGTTAGTCGTCGGACAAGAGATTTTATAGTTTTGTATTGCGTTAATAATACATCACATCCCAGTGACTAGAACAAGCAATAACTCTTTTATTTTGCTGATGAGGCTAGATCATCCCTACCTGTTTCTTATTAATTTCTCGTATTTGTAAATCTTAGTATGTATTCATAATGCCTAGGCATTTCCTTTCTCCGTAAATTACATTTTAACTTAAGACACAGACTTGAAGTGACTGTCTATTAGCCGGGCGATTTGTTTTATCGCGCACTGGATTTTCAACAGTGTTGAGCCGAGCATTGAAAATCCAAATGAGAGCACTATAGCGCGACAAAAAAAACATGTTGGATTTTCAACTGTCGGCGCTAAGCAGTGCGTTGAAAATCCAGTGTGCGATATAAAATATCCCGTAGGTACGAGGGCTTTAGCAATATGTTATTCTACTAGGTACAACATTGTTATGAGTTACAATGTGATTTAGTTGAGCTTCTAAAATCACAGTTAACGATTCAATGGAAAGTATACTCAACTATTTAATGCCTAGAATGTAATATATACAAGCCAAGAGCGCGTCCATTAGATATTAAAATAAGAACACGAAAAAAAATTGCTTCAATTAGTGCCTCCACTTTGTTTACCACACATCTTGATATTTTCAGTTTCACAAAATTATGCGTTTTCTGTGCTTTTGTTTTCGACAATTCTAGCTTTAATATATAAATAGGTTATATTGTATTGTTAGATATTATTGGTAAAATTTTATAATGTTTATGATGTTCACACATTAAACATCTCACTAACACTTACAAAGTAATAAAATATTAGATTAGATTAGATTTAGAGCGGCTGGTCACACGGCGCTGCCCTGTATGATATTTTACGGTAAAAAAATGGATCACACGACGATAATTGACAGTGTCATACTTTTGTTTTTCAAATCGGTCCAGCCGTTTCGGAGATAAACCGGATCAGACAGTATTTTTTTTTTTAATTGTTTTTTGTTATAAGTACCGTATATAATACTTTCATTCATTCAGTAAAAAGCAGTTATTTTACAAACGGACACTTCAATTTTATTTGTACAGATATCGTACTGGTCAACGCCGCGCCGTGTGTTATTGAGCCTGCAAGTTTTAAAACGGTTGCACCACCATTCTAAGGGTATGTCCACAATGGTGAAACCGCGCCCGGTTTCGCCAATGTGCTCATACAAGATTTTGTATTTTTTTTGCTACTTTTGTGTGATCATTATAAACATTTTTTTTTTTTTAATCAAAACAATGCATTTCGTACTTTTAAATTCAATCTTCATTACTTTAGCTATAGGGATTTTATAGAAAGTGAAATGTATTCTTTTATTGCTTAGGGTAAGACACGTATATTATTAATTATTGTACAATGTTTACATTTTGTAAAGGTAACATTTATTTTTATGATATATTTGGCATTTGTTTTGACATTCCGATTATTGTGCACGGGTTTATGGAAATACGCTCTGTATAATGTTATTAAAACACCTTTTTTATTGAGTGCCATTTTACTTGTGATGTTCCAGAGCAAATTTGTTTTTGAGATTTATTTTTTTATTTCAAATTATTAGTTCTTTTCCAAATTTTATATTTGCTGTAATAAAAAATATTATATGCAAAATGTTTTTTATTGTAGATTTTAGTTAATAACTAGATTTAAGGTTTTTATTGCAATTGCTAAATAAAAGACAAATATTAACGGCGATTATTTATTTACAAATAAACAATAAACTTCAACTCTTCGATCTTTACACATGGTACATCAATAATTTGCTAAAACTACATCTACCCTTTGTACCAGCAAGTTCTATGAAAACAAGTATTATGTAACATAAGATTGGGTATTTTGTATGGCAGTTCAGGGTAGGAAATTAAAATTAAGTTACTTTAGCCTTTTGAAAAGATCCTTGGTGACGCAATGGTCGAGGACATGCAGGTAGTCGACGAGTTCCTGCTCGCAGGTCTCAGCAGTTTGGGTGCGGGAGTTGACACGGTCATTGCACTCTTGGTACTTTGCCCAGTGGTTTTGGGCATTTGGTTGCTGAGCACATGACTCCTGAAAATACATTGTGTCATATTAGTACTTATGTTTCAAATAGATCATTCATTTATACAACTACACTAATAATAGAAATACTCTTAGGAGAAATAAAAGTTGTTGACAATGGATAATTAGTTACATAGGTGCTATGATCAAAGCTAGAATATATAACTAAAATGAGAATGATGAACAATATCAACTTTAGTGAAATTAAGGCTACAACAATAAATAAATTAAACCTTTAGATTTCTTATAAGGATGTTCTGAGCATTTAAACATGTCTCTAGAAAAGGAAAACAATTATTTTAAATTCTGCATGTAAATATCTATGATTTTATGGCATCAGACAGTTATAAGCTAATAGGTACTACGGGCTGGTGTCCGTAACTCTACGTCAAAGCGCGTATTTTGGTTACGGACAGGATAATCGATTATTCAATCCTCCCAAAGTCAAGGAAGGTTAAGGTTACAGAAACAGAACAGAAAATAGATTATTGCTATCAGAGTTATTTTTAAACACTAATACAAGTTTGAGACTTCATCTATTACTTTCTTCGTTACTACCAAAGTAAATGTATCCAGACTCAGGTGCAGAATAACAGATGGATGACTGGTATCCTGTGTTTTAGTATGGATTTAATTTACCCACATTGAAATAACAAGTCTTGATCATTTATGTATCAAACTGTTGCGTTGGGTGGGTGGAATTTCATATAATGCTTGAAAATATGTAAACAGGAAGAATAACATAATATCCTTGTCTCATATAATGTTAGTCTCATTTATAAATCAGGTATACTATATATGGTAGAGCACAACATGAGACCTAAATAATTGGTATAGTAGTCCTCCCATACTATTTATTTGATAATTCTCAGATTTTTATGAAATGTTGTTTATTCTGTAAATATTACATTGGAATCACTTTTACATGTCATATTATTACAAAAAATAGCTAGACGAGAATGGCGTTTACTATCTGACTAAAGAGCTTAAAGAGAAACAGTTATTTACTCTCTTAATGGAATATATTATGTATTAGGAACTTAATTACTGACTTCAAGACCTGAGTTGAGCTGCACGATTTCTGACAAATGCTTGCACTGACTGGACAGGTCCTCTCAATCTGTGTGGTTCATTCCTCAAAAGACCATCTCAGACATCTATCTACATGGTCTTCATATAACTTGACCAAGATTATGTCTGGACTTTAAAAGATACTGTGACCTCTGAGTTTGTTTCAGCCTTTCTTTACAGAGTAGTCAGATAGGAAACGCCGACCTCATCTAGTTAAAAAATATGATTGACGTGTAAGTGTTTGTGCAAACCTACTTACAAAATAAAAATCATTTATCAAGACCAATACTGTACCCAGTGGCGGATTTACACATTTGCCGGCAGTAGGCTATTCAAATTTTGCAGCCCCTACCGAACTCTACAATAATGTCCCATGTCTTTTATATGTATACTGCTTCGACATGCTTAATTCCATGTATGTATGTTATGTTTGATTATTCTTTCCAAAAAAACATGGTAGGTATATAAATATCAATCTTTTTAATTTCAGTAGGTAAGCAAAAAGTAAAAAAAAAAAATGCCCCATATTTGCCGCCCTAGGCTCCAGCCTACTCAGCCTATTGCTAAATCCGCCACTGACTGTACCAATACCTATTACAAATAAATAATTATTGTAGGTTGCTGAACTATACTAAGTTCAGCAACCATTCAACTGGCATTGAAAAGATGGATTGGAAAGATGATATTAAGTAGAAAAGAGACTGTGAGCCGATATCCAAGTTACTCTTGAACCAGAGTGCTTTGCCAGGCTGGCAGCGCGAGCGCGGCGCGGCGTAAGAACTTCATTTGAGTGTCCATAGTGGCACGCGGGCGCGGTGAGCGGCGCGGACTGCTCGGCGCGGGGAGGGCGCGGGATGCTCGGTGCAGGGGGCGCGCGGGCAACTCACGCCATAGCTCTATCATAAAAGTGGCCGCAGTGGGTGCGCAGGCGGCCCGCGCGGTATTCTCAAACCAATTCGAGCTTTTTTCTAGTAACAATAAGTCTTCTTCATCCATATTATATTTTGACAAACACTGGACACGATAACACGCAGCAGCGTTAGTATGTTAATCTATGCAGCAGCGCTCGACTGCGGACAGACAGATCGCGCGCGTTCCCGCACCCGCGCCGTTCTACGCCCCGCGATGCCAGTCTGGCCAAGCACTTAAACATTCGCTGCTGGAACAATATAAGTAAACCAATAACAGCCAGGCCTGGCAATTCGACCCTGGTTCTCGGACAGCAGCCGCACTTGTGACCACTCTATAGCGATTCTATGTGGTCGTTAGAGCACTGTAATTAACTGTTTTGGTTTTGAGTTAACTATTTTTAAAACTTTGTTTTACAAAATCTTTGGCAGTAAAACGCCATCTGACTTGGCGACACTTTAACTAGGAACAGAAAATTCTTCAAAGGTATGGAAGGGTTCTTCAACAAAATGAGGTTAAGTTGTGGTATGATCATTCAAAATGTAGCAGTGTCAAGCATATTAACGAATAAGGATAAACTTACCCTCAGTTGGGTCTGAGGGTCAACCATTTCTTCCTCGGCCTCCTCCTCAGCCTTGACCACAGGAATAATATTTTTCTGGGACATTTTGCCTGAAAACGAAATTCACTGTAAAACACAAGTTTCAGCAGATGTCGATATTAATGTTTTAATCGTAGAGTTAGACCACTTATTTTCAATCGAGAAACTTATTTTTATGCGAAAATTCAAAAAATTACCTAAATCGATGATGCAACGACCGATAGCAAGTAAAGCAAATTCAATGTTGCCACTTGCCAGTAACAAAATAATACAAATTATTACAAAGATTATATTGATAACTGTTTTGTTACATTTGTTAGTAATGTTAAATAATAAAATTTTGGTATAAACTGGTACAAATGATTACACTTAATGCGAACTGAGCTACCAAAACTACATGTTAGATTACGGAAACTGTATTTCTAGGTATTACTATTGATTTAGAATTGCAATAAGGCGCCAAAATTAGTCATGTCGGCTCATGTGAAATAAAATACTTAATAATATACGTTTATGCCCAAAAATCACATGTGTTTTATGAAATGGCAATAACAAACAGTAAAAAAAAAGTGACAATGACATTAAACAAGTTGGCAACGTAACGGTACCAATATCTGTCTATGAAGTATAAAGTTTTTGACGTAACAATGCGTAGAAATAGAAGCAATAAAAATGTATACTTTATGAATAAACATTGAGCCAGTAGTCAACTGAATATTTTATTTTAATGTGTAATGAAATATAAATAAAAATACAGCTAGTAATCATTTCATTATACTTCAAGTTATTAAATGTGTTGATTGTATCTCATGTAAAAGGATAGAATGTGAGTATGTTTTTATCCACTCGTCCGTCAGCTCCGAACTGGTCGTCACCATGGAGAGAGCTTGCTGTAGAAAATGATTTTATAATTCGCTATTGTGGTGTTAAACTAGTGAAATTCTTATTTCAGCTATGGTCATTGTAATATAGGAATTTGAGTTTATATAAGGTTTAAAATGATATTGCATCATACTGCCAGTATTCGGCAAAAAATTGGAAAATATACGATTTCCTAACATATTGTTTTATAAACATTTCAGGTTCGTTCTAATGGAAAAGAAGTTCTTTTTCATATTTATCTAATTTCTTCCAGTTGCTGTTACCTTTGACTAGCATCTATTGTTAGTCGTTGCGAAGAGTTGTTGATTTATTGTAAAAGTAGAGGTTATGTTTTATTAAACATTTTTCTGTTTTGTCTTGCAGAATGAATGGAGGAATGGAGCATAAAACTCCAGCTCACAATGTGGTGCTTCACAAAGCGCCTAAAAACTACAAATTGCTCATGGATCCATTTCTGGTGAAGGGAGGAGCAAAAGTGTACAGATATGATGGCACTGTTCCTGGAGATGCAACTTATCCACCTGTACAGTGCAGAGACCCTCGGTCTCAGCTCTCAAGAATCTGGAATAGACTAGAGCCAGCTGACCTGCCTGTCCCTAGGTACCCAAACACAGATTTGTTGTATTTACAAGCATACATTTTGACATACCCAAATTGTCTTAAAAATCAACATTACATGCATGAAGAACTTATGAAATCTCTATAAATCATTGTATTGCAAGTCATTACTGTGTAGGAATTGGTTTTTATATACTAAATTTACTGTATTGTAATTTATAACCAGAAATCCTATTGGTATCCCGGTGGTTACCAAATGTTGTTTACCTACAATTTGGACATGGGATACTTTCTTTATATATAATTGAGTCTGTAGAGTGATAAACACTTGGATTAATAAGAAGTGATTAGTAAAAAAATTTAATTTTGGTTATATTCTTCTTTGTTTTTATTATAGCTTTAGTTACAGTAGTGCCAACATTACATTTGGTTTGACATGTAATGTGAAGCGGGAATTTCAAAATGTGTGATCGATCATTCAATGTTATTTTCAGGTTCAAAATAGATAAAAATTATGTAGGAATACCTCCACAGCTAGAAATTACTATAGGAAACTTAAATGACAACATTGATAAAGCATTTTTGGCAGACATGATGAATAAAGTTGGTCCGTCTGAGGAATTGAACATATTCTACCATCCAATCACAAACAGGCACTTGGGATTTGCAAGAGTAGTGTTTCAAGATGTAAAATATTCAAAACTATGTGTAGAAAAATATAATGGAAAATCAGTTATGGGCCAGGTATGTAATAAAAGTTTTTAATTTCACTTACAAACTAAACAGAAATAATTTTGAGATTGCAGTTCTTAAATCTTTGGTAACACAGTGTTGATCTTTCTTTATTATTTTCTTGCAGGTGCTTGAAGTCTTCCATGATGCTTTTGGCAAGAAATGCCAGGAAATGTTCGAAAATAAGACTGTTGAGAAGAAGCTCCAACTGGCCGCTCCTCTGATCATCACTAAACCACCTCCGATAATAGTTGAGGAAGTTAGGCCCCCGAAAGTAGACCCTTCACTCAGCAAAAGATTAGAGGAAACTAAAATTACTGAAAAAGTAAGTAATTTATATTGCATTGTAGTAAACATAGTCACTAGAGAACAGAAACAAAATGCTCCATAATCCCCATATCCTAAGTTTTCTTCTTGAAGTCTAAATTCTGACCAGAATTAAATCTTTAGAATTTTTCTCGCTAGACAATCAAAAATTCCTTTCTGTCTGGTGTAATTTAATTGTTGTTTATATGGTTTTATTTTATCAGAAATAAATTAATTAATTCAATCGCAGAGTTGCATACAAGTTTGATAAACACAGTTTCTGCCACATAGTACCTTAGCACAGTGCTCAATCCTCGTTGTTGTGACGCTTACAAGCGGTCTTGACCATAGACTAATTAAATTATATCTTTTCCTTTGTCTGTCATCCCGGAAAAGTAAAGAGACTTATTTCATGCACCCTATTTAGATGAAAGTAATTCTTTCACCAAACCCTTACATAATCAGCCTATAATGTTCACACTGCTGGGACACAGGCCTCCTCTCTTCGATATGGAATGGGCTGCAATCTATCACACAAGACCAGTGCGGGTTGGTAGATGTCGCATTTCCTCGAATTTTTGGTTCTAGAACATGGCCAGTTTCCTCGATAGAGGCTTTTTTTTTCAAAATTCTTTCACTGTCCATGTTACATTTCTATCTCGTAATATAATTTGTAGGAACCGTACCCTCGCTTCAAGGAGCCAGTAGAACATGCAGTAACACAGCACAGTGATAGCAATACGCGGTGGTCAGACGAAGAGCGAGAGTACCGTCACCGGCACCGCAGCCGCAGCGAGAGAGACAGAGACAAGGATAGAGACCGGGAGAGAGGCGGAGAACGGTAATTGCAGCTTATATGTTTGTACTTTATAGCTTATGTATCGCCCTTCCCGGTTTAAAGGCATAATTACCGTAACTAATTCTAGTACCTATTGGTATATGAAAAAAATATTGATATGTGAGTAGGACTGGTGCGTCTGTTACAATACTTGGTATATCAATAATGAAATCAAACTCAATACTTTTCCAAATATATTTTTCATACTAATAATGGCGTGTACGCAAAATACGTGCTTGGACCAGTTGTTGTGGACACCGGCCCGTTATACAACACTCTTAATGTATTTACTACCAACTTAAATTATTACAACACAGCAAATTGACGTAGGGAAACAATTTGTTTCCCTGATTATACATGTGACATCAGTGACTTCAACAAAGGTGTTCCTGTTATAACAATACCTAATATATGTGTTGTAATGTCCTATTATTAATGTTTCTTACTATTTCACAAGCAAACGATGCAAGCGGAAATGTCGGCGAAGGTATATTAACATATTTTTTTTATTTGAGTAAGAGTGTTCTATCATACCTATTGTTCTATTCTCTCTATACGGGGTCCTTTGAATCGTTGTTGTTTTTTTTATCTCTTTATAAGGTTTGTTAGATAGTTGCATTGGTGATGTGGTTTGTATTTTTATTTATTTATTTTATTTCAGTCGGCTGTTAGAATTTACACTTTTATTGCATAAAATATAAACGAATGAGAAAACCTATTTTGTTAATTACCCCATGCAACTTTTTACGCGCTTCCGAGTTCATTTGCATTAATTGCATCTCTTGTTGATTTTTTACCCAAGTCTTATATTCAAGGATGTGTTACAGAGAAAGGTACCGCGAGCGGTACGCGCGAGGCACCAGCGAGGCCGGCGAGACGCCGTACGCCGGCGCCGAGGTGACCTACACGCCGCACACGCCGCACACGCCGCACCCGCCCCCGGCGGCTATGCCCTACGATCCTTACTACCAACAGAGGTAAGACACTCAGACTGACAGACATTAAGTACAAATGGGTTCCGAAAAGCTAATCAACGCGTCCAATTCAAACTAGTCTAGTCTAATTCTAACCAACAACAACGAACGACACCGACGACGACCGACGTCGTTGATCTAACGATCGACATTGGTCAAACGTCAGTTGGTTGAGTTAAACGTCAGGGATTGGCTAGACTCAGTGAGTCCAGCCAATCCCTGACGTTTGACTGACAAATCCAATGTCGATCTATCGGAATTATATTCGAGAGTAAGCACCCTGGCTGTTGTTATTTCTGCCAATCATTTAATTACTTAAATTATAATGGCTAAAAACCAATTACAATAATTTTTACGTACCTAATATAAAAGAGAAAATAGAAAACATAAAGCTAAAAACAAATAAGATATAAAAAAGCAACACTTTCATAAATTGCAGCTCTCATAGCCGCTGACATTGTTTAACTAACGGTATGTTGGTTAATTTTGTATTGATAAGCTTTTCGGGAAACTGTTGTTAGTCTGGCTTTGTGCATCTTACTTTTTGAGCATTAAAGTGCCAATATCTATGATGTGATGATATTTTCGTCGCTTCCTGGCCAGTCATCCCGACCGATCTTTCTCACTGGCTGGTGCCGACACAAGAAAGAAATACTCTTAGGCCCACTTACACCACAAATCACACACTAAACACATTTAACGCTAACAGAATTTAAAACATCATTCTGTCTTCTCATCTTCAAACGATTGACATAAACGAGCGATTTTTTGAATTCGTTTAGCGCTAAACGTGTCTAGTGATTTCTGGTGCAAGTGGGCCTTATTAAAGTAGATAGTAACAGTATGATATGTTAACACAGCTATGGGTACAGCTACACGGCTGGTGCAGCACCTGGCGGCAGCAGCATGTGGTGGGGAGACTGGAGGCATCCACACCACAGCTCCCACCACTCCCACGTGAGTTTCTAACTACATAACGCGACACGTACAATTTAATAAACTAATACTAAAATATAGATAAAAAAGATATAGTGACTTTCTTTTCTTATACAAAGTCAAAATTATTAGTTAGCGAAACTCCGCAGACGTTTCGATATCTATATTCTAAACACGATAAAACAAAAACAAAAAATTTATGATAAATTTATTTGGGGTCAACCAATATCGATACCGATCACAACTGTTTAGTTTCGCTAGCTAATTTAATTTGACCCTGTATATCTGAATAAACAAAGATAGTTTAATTAACTTTAATTCTATGAACATAAGTCTGATTTTGTTGATTGTCAATAAAATTGTACACAAGAGTTACAAAAAGCATTGCGAATGCTTATAACTTGTACATACAATTAATTGTTTGTCGTTTTATGTCCTCATATCCGTGTGTATATGAATACTAACTAACAACAGCTCCAGGGCTTTGAAACCGGTTTTTTTTTAACATAAGTACCTACATTCATAATCGCTTGTTCATCTCAAGTAGTGTTCATGATTCATTATAAAATATCATTATTACATTGTAAAATTGCATCACTTCAATATTTTCTGCCATCTTTAGGTATCAGAAATGGATTAAAAAGTAATGGTTAAAATAAAAGCGATGTTATCGACTGCATAATATTTTTCGCATAACATAATCAGCCTATAATATGCCAACTGCTGGGACAGGCCTCTCTATGAGAGGGAGTGGGTCATATAATCCACCACGCGGGCCCAGTGCGGTTTGGTTTTTTCGCATATAAATATGGAATCAGTGCAACATGAGTTCTCAGGCATAGCGACGAAGTTACATTCCTCGACTGATAAGTACGCTCTATGCTGTATTGTCTCCTTATTTTGGAATGTTCTTTAAAGGCCAGTATATATTTGGGCGGACCGCAACGTAACGCATAGCATTGTCAAAATCCTCCAACATTACTTTCGTACCTGTTGTATGACCCATCGCAAACTACTGGCGGAGCTAACTGCATGGAGCTTATTTGTTTTGCAATGCGATGCGCTGCGGCCCGGTTAGTGTGTTAGTGCGTCGTATATAAATAAAGTCGAACTTGACTGAATGTAAAGGAGCGTCGTTCGTCCGCGACACCGTCGTGGGCGGCGCCCGCCACTCCCGCGCACAAGGACCAGCACTCGCCCGACCATCGGGACAAGGAGCGCAGGGAGAGAGAGAAGGAAAAGGTCGGCTGCCTAACTTGCATACAACGCTACCAGGTTCTTTTGGCGCGTGGCTAGACTCGGAACTAACGCATCACTCTTGTTTTGTCAATGCAATTTCTGTGACAGTTTATGTTTACCAACAATTCCCCCTGACAATGTCCTACAGGCGCCAAAAGATCCTTGTAGCAGTTAACATGCTTAGACCACAGAGTGTGTAGTACACGGATGTCTGACTGTCTTTATTTGTCACGCGCACATAAAGCAAATGCATCGCTGTCATAACACATAGGTCTCTATGGTCTGAAATAATAAACAAAAAAAAACGGCCAAGTGCAAGTTGGACTGGCGCACGAAGAGTTCCGTACCATTGTCTATAAAAACGGCAAACATTTTCTATGGGAAGCCCCCCTTAAATATTTGTTTTAATTTAATTATATATTTTTAAAGTGAATACAACTGATTATTCTGTGAATATTTCAAGCGTGTACCTGTTGCCGTTATCAATATTGAGCAAAAAATCACGTTTGTTGTATGGGAGTCCCCTTAAATATTTATTTTATTCTGATTTTTAGTATTTGTTGTTATAGCGGCAACAGAAATACTGTGAAGATTTCAACTAACTATCATGGTTCATGAGATACAGCCTGGTGACAGACCGACAGCGGAGTTTTAGTAATAGGGTCCCGTTTTACCCTTCGGGTACGGAACCCTAAAAATAAAGGATTGACAGGCGCTCTATGTTTCAGCGAGCTCTACCTAATGTGCAATTTAAATAAACAATGACATTGTCTCCATTATTATTTTTAACATTTATAACACATAAATTATTAACACAGATGTGTTAAAAATGATGAAATAACTACTAAGACCTTACTCTAAGAAGTCTACAAAAAAAAAAGAGTTTGATGGAGGTTCTGGCACACTACAATAGTTTTTTTTTTTTTCCCACTTTGTGTATGGGCGTGCGACAGCATCACGTCGAGTATCCGTGTACTATATAATCTGTGTTCACACTCTGTAGTGGGCGTTGCACAGTGGAACGAATGTATGGGAGCGGTTGGACGTAGACATGTCCGAAAAATAAGAGTAAAATTATGACAAACTAATGATGCCATCTTATTCGATTACTTAATGCCTTCATAAATTGTGGTGATGAATTTCTTCATAACTCCCATATTTCGGGAGTAATTTGAGAAAATGTGAAATTTTACTATGAAAATGAGTGTATCGAGCTCTCTCCCTCCTGATTCCGGGCTTGTTTCAAGTAGCGGTCTCTAATATCATAATGCTATTACTAAGAGCTATATTTAATACTAAGACACATAGTGCGCCAAATGTGCACTTTCTGGGATAAAAGGAAATGAAAATTAAAAAAAAAAAACGTTTTTTCCCCATTTGTATTTACTTTAAACCGCAGACAGACTTATTAAGAGGTCTATAAATATATTATATATATACAGAAATATATATTAACAAAAATATTCACAAGAACTGATGAGAGTATGACTTTTAAGTAAGTTGATAATAAATTACCTAGTTTCATTAAAAGTACAATAAATAATTAAGATGTAAGCTCTAATTTACTAAGTTACACATTTTAAAACAATAACATCATTTAATTATCTTCGTCATCATCATCATCATCAATTAATTCAAATTCAGAATCGATGTCCGCTAAATCATTTATGTTAACAAATTCGATATCACTTTTCTCAGAATCCGTAAGCTCATAAAATTCCTTAAAAGAAGATTTTTTTACAAACTTATTTCCTTTTGGACGGATACTTGTAACAAGTGGATCAGAAGACAGTAAAAGATTGTGCATAATATCTTCATTGCATGAGATACTGCTATGCTTTCGAGAATGCCCCTCTCTATATTTTCTAAAATCTTTATTTCTAGCCTCAGATGCCTCTTCGGATAGAAAACCAATGGGCACAATTGACATGTTCTGAACTATGTCTGGCCCATGCATTAAAATTTTATGAAGTGAAGAAGGCATATAATACCATGGGTATAACTCCACGTAAAGCTTAGCAGTATCAAAGCAGAACTCTCGGAATTTAGTTACGTTGATCTTCTCTCCTGATGAAATACACTGCAAGATCACACAGATTTTTCTTAAAAGCATAGCATCTATTCCGGTCAGTTCAGCAGATTTAGTGTAGTTTTCAAAAAATCTCCTTGCCGAGTTGCCATTGTTGGTGGATCCACTGCCTTGTTTCACAACATCGAGAAGTAAGCCCGTTTCTCTTCTTACAGCCTCTTGAACTCTTTTCTTCCTGTCATCAACTTGCCTTTTTGCTATATCACCCCTTACTTGCCATGATTTTATGTCTAATTTGTAGGAAATGTGTAATAAGCATTCCATTGAGCGAATCCAAGCGTGTAGGGTGCTTAAGCTATATTTATACATGTCCTCGTTTGCGTGTTTATCTTTGATTAACTCTAAATTATTCATTTCTTTAGGACAAGCCTTGCATATGTCACACACTGAAGCTGCTGTATTGGATATAATGGAATGAATTTTACCATCAATCATTGTCAACAGCAGTTGGTGTTTGACACTAATTCCATCAGTGATGGTGGATGGAGTTAAGGCTTCAATCTCTGCTTCGATTTCAGCCATCTCTCTCTGCACATTTTCTTTGGTTTCCTTTATAAACTTAAACAATATTGGCCGGCAAAATGAAGTGGAAGATGGTCGCTCGTTTTCCCAAATTGTTACACCTTTTGAGACGAGCCGCAGTGGTACAAGACTAATCATAAAATTACTAGCAAGATCGATTTGCTCATCTTCACTCGTCCTTTGATGATAAATGCTTTGGCTAGATGATCCGTCAAAACCCCATTTGCTGGTCAATACGAGCTGTTGATTGGGATCAACAGGGGTTTCTAACGACCTAATAAGTCTTCTTGAGGTTAAATCCATCAAGGCTTGTAATTTGATTTTTGCAGAGCTCTCTGTAACTGTGAGATCTTCTTTGGCCGGATAGCACTTAATTTTTTCTTTAACCAACATGTAGTAACTCGGGTATTGAAGAGCTCCTTCTTGAGTGTTGAAATCCCGAAGAGTGTTATAGCGCCATTTCGATAAGTTCATCGATACATAAAGAGCCAATGCCTTCAAAGGGGATATTTCCCGTACCTGAATTGATTTACCTTCAATGAAGGCTTTGATTTTTGAGGCCTCTTCTGGATTCTCCGTCAAGTATTTCATAACATAAGCTGTATCGCTTTGTCCTGCCTTTTGAAGCGCCCTTTCGGCCGAAAACATAATTTCAGCGCTGCTACTGCTGCATGAAAGACTATCTTCAGTGCGTCTTCTTTTTTGCCGGTTACTAAGGTCCTCAAAAGATTTACGAGGACTAGGATGTGTACAAGTTGAAGCATCAGATTTAGCAGGAGAAATTATGGGCTCGATGACGTCACTTATATTTTCTGTAGAAGGTTCCATATTTTCATTCTGTAATTCCGGCCATTGAATTGCAGCCTGTAGCCAAATCTCATGTTTCTTCCGAAACTTATCTGTGCTTCTTCCAGACTGTGTCCATTTTGCATAAATGCGGTAGCAAAATCGACGACACCAGTCTTTTAAACTTGTTTCAGCACTTTCACATAACTGAACACAACTGTTATCTTTTAAAACACTGAACAAATAGTTAAAGTCGCGTAAATCTTTATGTGCGCGTGCGCATAAAGCAACGTGAATATCAAGATTTGTATTAAAATTTGGAAAATACATTGCGAGATTAGCTTGGATACAACGAGGTGTAAATCAACACTGATTTTAAAGTTACTAATAGTGACCTATTTATATAAAATCCAGGTATCCCAGATATCCTTTGTTAAATATTGCAAGGTAATTAGTTATTGTGATAATTAGTAAATGATGCATGCTAAATTAGTGTATTAAGAGCCATTTAGTAATTAAATAATAGCAATGTTCTTATCAGTAATCATTAGTGCATCAGTTTTATATGTAAACCTTAAGTCCCTAATTATATATCCTAATTAGCTTATATCTTCTCTAATTGGCTGCTCAGAAATGTTATTGTAATAAGGTAAACCTTTAGAAAAACGGTTTTAATCAACAAAATAAACAAAAAATAAAAAAATTGTGTTATAAAATAAACATCACTCTTTATCCCAGAAAGTGCACATTTGGCGCACTATGTGTCTTAGTATTAAATATAGCTCTTAGTATTAGCATTATGATATTAGAGACCGCTACTTGAAACAAGCCCGGAATCAGGAGGGAGAGAGCTCGATACACTCATTTTCATAGTAAAATTTCACATTTTCTCAAATTACTCCCGAAATATGGGAGTTATGAAGAAATTCATCACCACAAGTTATGAAGGCATTAAGTAATCGAATAAGGTGGCATCATTAGTTTGGCATAATTTTACTCTTTTTTTTCGGACATGTCTACGTCCAACCGCTCCCATACATTCGTTCCACTGTGCGTTGGTGTCACTGTAGACATATTTAAGCTTGTTTTGATAGTAAAACTGTTAGTTGAACCCACAGAGTACGAAGACGCCTCGGCAGACGCTTCTTAAGACAGCATTGTCAACACTTTTTATACAAACCAAGCGTGACAGTGAACATCACCGTTTAGCCGACGTTCGCACAGACAAAAAAATATCGCGCTCTGGATTTTCAACTCTCGGTGTTGAGCCAACCATTGAAAATCCAACAGAGCGCATCCCAGCGAGTCAAAAAACCATTCTGTTGGATTTTCACCTCTCGGCGCAAAGCAGTGTTTTAAAAACCAGCCTCTATATTTTTACGTCCGTGCCAACGTGGGGTTACTCATAGAAACTGACCGCCCGGGACTTTTCTAACAATGCCCTGTGGCAGCTAGCTTGCGCTCAGTTGCGCCGAATTAGAACACGAATTCATAAGGTGTCTAGTCGTTGACGGCGCGGGCGGCGATTTCGTGCTCTGTGCTTTAAGCACTTGTGCTAAATTGATTGTTTCTCTGATAGAATTAGATAGATAAAAATGTATGCAAAATTGGGTTTTGGTTAAAAATATTATGGAAAAATTAAATTTATCTGTAGTTATGTCGATGCACTGGTGATATATGTGCACAAAATGTAATAATAGGTAGTTGTAATTGCACCTAATACAAAAGTATTAAGTTTAGAGATAAGTTATCGTCTAAGTTATAACTTATGCGTAAACGCACCTTTCACTTTGCATGCTTGCATGATTATCGCATTTAGCAAATTTATCATTTCACCTGCATGTTGCAATTTCATTAACTTTAAATTGCATGGTTATATTTGTACGTAATAACTGCTACTACTACTTTATGCACACCATTAGCCTTTACTTTTAATTTACCTCGTAATAGAATGTTAAAAAAAAAAACAATTCAAACCCATATTTTTTTTTTCAAATGAATCCACCTTCCAAAAACAACCTACAACTTTTATTCACACAGTTACATGAATAGCATTGATAAATACCTTAGGAAGTACCGGTGGAGCCTAAATCCGCAGAAGTGGTGGAACCTCGACCTCCGGAAGACATCACCGACAGTAAGGAACCCGAGCCCAAACCACCTCCACCCGCTGAAGAACCCAAGAATGTGGATCTAGATACCAGGTACGCACTAACAAAGGTATGTAGGTTTTTGGTTAGTGTAGGCTGAGAGGATTTAAGCCTTATAATTTGTTATTGATGAATTGATTAATTGAATTATTATTACATGGGGTCGTTGAATATCTACAGTAATTCTAAGAAATTCTAAAACTTCGATTTTAGAAGAAAAGATGGGACTTATTGCTAAGGTTCGCGGCAGTCGCGGTTATAAAACTATAAGCCTTCGTACGCATGGGCGATTTTTTAACGCGACAATTCTTTATCGTGCGCTATATTTTCAACGCACTGCTTAGCGCCGAGAGTTGAAAATCTAACAGTGCTCAATTCTGCCTCGCTAGGATGCGCTCTGTTGGAGTTGTCGATGCTCGGTTCAAACCTTGTGAGTGGAAAATCCAGTGCGTGATTAAAAATCGTCGAGCTAAAAAAACGTCCGTGCTACGAAGGCTTATAGTCTTATGTTGTGCTCCCTGGCGGAGCTATCTTATTTACCTGTTAAAAAATAAGTATGGAAATCGTTTTAAAATTAATCTAGTACCCTTGTATAACAAAGAATGTATGTCGCACAGAATAGCGATGTTGCTAAAGGGCGCGACCACAGGCGGCGGAATGGCACCGCCCTTCCTCGCGCTCGGCATCTCCTCGGAGGAAGAGGATGAAGACAGACTGCCGCCCAACATACCCGATATCGACACGCACAACCCGCCCTCCGATGATGATGGTAAAATTATCTTTGTCTTATCACACGTAGAAGTTGCCGTAATGCACATTGAAATCGCAGATATTTTTTATCTGCGGTGTAGCACTTATTGCGCTATGTTTAGCCGATATCTTACTGCAATACAGTATCAACTACTACAGGGGGTATTGTGACTGTTACTGGCGGTCTTATTTAGTGTAATGTCAACAGTATACTTAAGGTAATACAATATGCAAAATAAAGAAATAAAAATATCGGACGCTTCACTTTTTGTTAATTTTTGCCTTCTATTCGGCATCTTTCACTCGAACTGAAATGTCTGAACACAAAATGAATCAAAAGTGAAAAACTAGTGAACCAATCAATCGTTGTTGGATTTCAGCATCTTTCACTCGCCTACACAATGTTCGAAATATTTAATGAAAGGAGCAGATGAACGTCCATTCCTATATTATTTTGTCGGTGACGTGTGAATGTAAAGTTAAGCGAACTTAAACATTCTGAAGCTTCTGATATTAGCTTTAGCGCAGGGTAGGCGCAATATTGACGCAGGTTATGCTCAATTCTAGCGGTGACTATGCGCAATTTTAGCGCAGTAGTCAACGCAATATGTTTATCGCAGTTCGGGTTCCATTATACAGTTTTACAAAGTGCAATCTACCCGCTTAGCCCTCGTATTCTCATCAGTAGTTTAACACAAAAGTATACAAATAACGTTAACTTATTTATCCCCTCTAGGTTCCATCAGTGAAGACCGTGAGAGTATAATATCCATGTGTTCGAACAAGGACGTTGACCCCGAGGCCCTGTCCACAACTCCGTCGCCTTTCCTAGCGCGGGAGAACTACCTCGAATGCCTTCAGAATACTATAGAAAGGGTAAGATGATGATATAATATAATATCTATATACATATTATAAATTAAAGTCGCTTTTCGTGTTTGTCTGTGTGATCGTATTTTTTTTATAAACTTTGCCATGAATTTTCACCACCATTCAGAGAATTTATTCTCGAAGGTTTATTGTTTAATAAATTAATGTTAAAATACCATAATAAAGAAATCTCGATATTTTGGCAAGTCGTAAAAACCGTGCGTAGCAACCGGGGCGCTAGTACAATATAGAGGGTCTCTGCACTGAGTGTTTGTCCGGCGTAGGTGTTGCCGTAAAAGCTTAACTATCGTCACTATAACGTTAATATACAATCGGGGCCTTTTCCGCCTCATCACTTAAAAAAAATTCCCCACGTCCCCTTTAACCTGCAGTGCGCCGCTTAGTGACGCATCACGTGTACTCCTGTTGTGAATTTTACGGACGAACTATTTGACCTTGGCGCGCTTACTAGAGAGCGCTTCTATTTTTTGAGTGCAAGCAAAAATGAACTTAGTGGTGGTCAGGCGGGAGTGTCCGCGATAGTACCGAAGTTATGTTGCGTTAACTTGGGTGTTGGTATCGCGTCTGCGCAGCGTGTATGTTGCGTATACGTTCGACAAATGTCTACGCTGGACTAAAGTCCGATAAACTCTTTATCGCAGCTTATTTTAACCACTTTTACATTGCCTTTAACGTATTTTCAGTTGATGTTCATTTTAATAAAGATCTAAGTTTTGTAGTAATTTTTGAATAAATATGTCAACATAAACTATGTTTTCGACTCCTAGGAATCGCAGTTGCCTCCGCCAGCGCCTCGTAAGAAGTTCCCTCCAATAGACAAGATCGGCTCGGACATATCATCTTCCGAGGATGAACTACTCACTGGCGAGGAACCACGGCGGTCGCCCGAGGAACAGAATCGGGGACAGGACAACTTGGATGATGATCAGGTGAAAACATTCATATTTTTATTTGCGTTCCATAATGTGAACAAGATCTTACAATGGCTTAAAGCTTAGGTACAAGTACGGACCCAATACCACAAGTAAAAAAACTTTCATTCTTTCTTTCTAACTGCCACTTTTCCGACTGTTTTGCATGATATCTTTTTACAACTTTATTCAACACACGTAACTTTAATAATCAAAACTGTCTTCATGTTCAATAAAAAAAATTATAGTTAGTATACGCCGACTTATGTGGTAGCGGCGGTCATGAAACCTGAAAGCGAGATGACGTCTGACGATCGATAGAACTTTTAGAAATACCATACTTGATATTCACGGTACGACCGCAACTGCCACGAGACTAGATCCTAGGCGTTAAGTATAGTCGCCTTTGTGCAGTAGATAAAACCATCGAATCGCTTTATTCTGCTCTCTAATGATGGAATAATAAATTTTAGATGTCGTTGTCATCGCTGTCGTCAACGGAAGCCAAGATCGAGGAGCAAGTTCCAGCGGACGCGTACTACTACCCGCCCGTCACTGCCCCTCCGCCACACCCGCACTACTATCAACCTATGTGGCCGCCCACAGGTACTATACAGTCTGTTAGGTTAGGCGGCAAAAATGCTATTAGATAATCAGCCAATGAAAAGAAAATATTTCAATTCTGCATTAAGGTGTAGTCTTTTCATGGAAGCTCTCGATGTTTTGTACAGACGCCAGCACATCAAGCTTCTACAATCTGTCAAATTTCTTTGATAGATTTTCAACTTTATCGCTAAAGCATAAGGTTCAAAGTTGATTGGGAAAATTTGACAGTTTCGGGTAGGTTGATGTGCTGGCGCAATTTGAGACAGCAAAGTACAGACGCGTCTGTACTTTGTTGTCTCAAATTGCTTTTTATTCAAATCAAAACGAAAACCATATTATTATTTTAGCCTCAGAGCTTGGTGTTGGTCTAGCGATAAATTAACTACCAACAAGCAGCGCTGTGGCATGTTTCGCATAGTGTCACAGCATTATGCTGAGTGATGGCCGTTTTTCCCTCAACTTGTTTTGTTTTTGTTTGTTTTTTTTTTGTACATCATGTTCACCGCAAATAAATGCCTCCTTCATTAAGAACAATATGGCTTTACAAAAGGCCTTTCGACTACAGATATGCGGGTGTTGCTCTGCTTAAACACATATCTAACGCTGGGAGGACTTGCAAAATGATATTGGAGTTTTAATTGATCTCTCCAAAGCCTTTGATTGCGTGCATCATGACACGCTTTTGCTTAAACTACGTGTTTAAAGCTAAAGTAAAATCCAACCTTTGTTCAAAGAGGCATACTATTCTATCAAAGACTATTTTAAACGATAAGAATAGTTGGTTGCTGTGATTAAATCAAGACAATGTTCCTTCTTTAGAATTAGCTTACCTACTACTGACAGGTTATATGGTTATAATTGTTTATTTTATTTGACTTAAGTCAATATTTTAATTTATTATTGACATAATCTACTTATTATAATATTTTTGCTATTGTTATTAGTAATTAATTGTTTATTTATTTAACTTGGAAGGCCCTAGTTTATCTTTTGTGTAAATGGCATATAAGTCCACAACGCTTGCTGTCGACTCCCGCAGCGTACCCGCCGCCCGGCTACGCGGCCAGCGTGTTGCCGTACGGCGGCACGTTCGCGACGCCGCCCGCGCTGCCGGCCTACGCGCCCTACAGCGCCGAGCCCGCGCAGCCTGCACAGGTACGACACACGCACTTTTCATTTAAATTCGGTTTTTCATAGTATGCTGGAAAAACAAGACAAAGTGGATCACACGTAACTGGACCATTTTCTAGCCCCACGAGTCTACTGCCAACCTAACACCAATGACTTTTTAGTCACTCGTGTTGACCTATGTAGTTATACAGCCAAAAAAAAAACAGGCTTGACGATTTATATGAACATAATGTAGGTAAGTACTACAAAGCAAATTCTTTTTTCGCGATTTCGGGGTTGGACTCATCTTTATGAACAACAGTAAAAATTTTTCATAAAGATGAGTTCAATAATCCCTTAAAAAGTTTAGGGTAAACCAAGACTAAGGTTGCATAATATACTCAACAAAAGAATAATATAATAATATGCTTTAAAAAAACACATAACTTGAATAAGTGGTTCTCAAGTCATAGCGCAGTAACAGACAAGTGAATGTTACGTTTTAAAACTATTAAACATTTATATTAATGAGTTGGGTCTCCCAGTGCGCTCCAATCGGGCGCGGCAGGAGCGCGAACCAAATGCGCGATCGGTTTAGACGTTCAGCGAGCGCGCACATCCTTTGTGGACCCAGCTAATAAGCATTAAGATGACAGATCCCGCTATACGCTCCCCTGCTTGCTGCTCAATACATGAATAGATTGACTAAATTAAATAACTTTATAGTAAAACTCTTTTTTCATCCAACCATAGGAGCTTGACAATCCCTACTACCCCACAATAAACAGCGTCATAGAACGGGTAACAGCAGAACTGAAGATGATTCTAAAAAAAGACTTCAACAAGAAGATGATTGAGAGTACTGCGTTCAAGAGCTTCGAGGTGTGGTGGGACGAGCAGAGTCGGAAGATCAGACAACCCAAGCCGAAAGAGGATGCTAGCCAACCGTTACAAGCACAGAATACGCCTGTAAGTAACACATTCTTTTTTGTGAAACCTTGTGTTTATGCGCCATTTTAACTGTCATAAAAATCAACCGTGCGTTTGTAGAGTCAAAAACAAATTAACTTAATATATGTCCGCTTTGATGTTCTCGTGGAATAATCTTGTGCGCTATTTCATCTGCCTCAAATATACAACTTATAATAGTGTTGAAAATAAATCCAATTAAGCTTGAGACTGTCCGCTTTGAAGCTCTCGAGGACTCTTTAGTATATTTATTTGCGACTTTTATTTCAACACACGTATAGATGATATTTCCTTGGCAGTTAAAACCAAACTATCACAGAGTAAATCATCATAACATACTTTCAGGAAATTTCAATCAAGAAGGAAGAGGCAGTGGACTCAATAAAGTGTATTATGGAGTCTCGCGAGATGGGCCTAGAGTTGGGCGGATATGGTTCCGGTATCGGACTGGGACTGAGGGCCACTATACCCAAGATGCCTAGCTTCCGGCGGAAACGGAAGATACCATCACCTGTGTTCATGGATGACGACTCCACTAAGAGGCTTAGTGATCAGGTATGGTTTTTTATACTGATAATTGCCACGAATTTAAGTACGATTTTTCTCGAAACAGTTAAATGTTTAATGAATGTGAGCACTGTACTGTATCACTTAAAAAAATACCCTTTCACGCTAGAATCCATATTAACTTAGCTGAAAATGTTAAATCGAGATCATTCATTATGGAAATATCGATAATCGATCGCCTTTGGTTTTTTTTAAATGGGTGAATAAGTCATTAAACCATCACAAAATTGACACTGAGTAGCAATGTCGAACCATGTTTCTGAAAAGCAAATCAACATCGTGTCACAATCAAACTCATTGATTTGCTTGGCAGTAGTTAATTCAGACAGCTAAGCGGAGCAGTTAACATAAGTTTGACAATTTACTACCATTTTCAATCACAATCCGACGAATTTTGACGGAAACTGCTAATCAGCTAGCAGTTTTCAGTAGAAGGAAAAGGCTAGGTAGTAAAGTAGGATGTCGAAATTGACCGTCTGCATAGCCTTTTCCCAACTATCGTGGGGTTGGCTTCCAGTCTAACCGAATGCAGCTGAAACCCAATATTTTACATAGAGCGACTGCCTATCTGACCTGCACAACCCAGTTACTAAGCCCGAAAGTCTGACTACCCGTAACACAGCGGGTCTTATTATATGAAGATGGTCACCTTGAAAAGTTCGTTAGCTCGACAACGTAAATCTGAATGCTGTTGAATTGTCAAATTGAAATTCATGTAAATTGTAAGTGTGTTACGCAATCATCCCGAGGGCGCTAGTTCGGAAAAACACTACCATTGTGTTATGTTTGCAGGAGGAAATGGTGCAGAACTCAGACGAGGAGAAGGAGTTGCCGACAAGTCCGCGAAACAGGACGACCGGCTCGTACCTATCTCGCAGTCGCCGGCGGCCGTCCAGCAGTTCCTCCAGGTGTGATTATACTGCTATACTATATACCGCTGCGCGCTGGCACCACTAATTACTAAAACCGTTTTAAACGTTAATCGACGATGAATGATTGATTTAAATATGTTTAGCCTTAATCAATCATAAATATGATTAATCCATATCATATAATCATATTCATAACTATATCATTTTATGTCTAGAAATTAGACATTAATATGCAATGCAGAGAAAATATAAAGAAAAATCAGATACATAGTTTGCTTTTTTCCGCACCCCGTAACAAGGTATCACGTCAAAGTAGCAGGTTGATGTCATTTCTAATGTTTCTCGTCATCTTCACTGTCACTGTAGGTAAATTATTTTCTATGGTCATCAGGCTTAAGCGAAGCAAAATACGACATAAACTACATAACTTAGTAAGAAATAAGTGCGGCGATCTTGTAATAAACAACGATGATGCCAACTTTCCCAAACAAGGTCTGAAAGATTATTTCGTGACTCCTTTGTGAATCATCACTGAAAGGACACACATATCCGGCTCGATGGACCAAACAATAATGAAACTACCTACTTTTACCTACAACTATACCTTTCTTTGTCCAGATCTTCATCATCCTCATCAAGTCGGTCGTCATCTTCCACGGGCTCGGAGCGGAAGGGTCCAGCGCCGCGGATATACTCCGACACCGATGACGACTCAGATCTCGACGAGGCAGAGGTAATTACTTACTGCTTTTGTTTACGAGGCTGTGGTTTTATATGTCACTAATATCGAGAGAAAGTCCGGTCAAAAATTTAGTACGATTAGACCAGTCAAAATATTTTCAAGCGGGTACCCGGCACAATTTTGGTTGGTTAGACGTATCTGAACGCGTTTAAAAACTAAAAAGTGGAAGTAAACGTATCATATGCGCGAAAGCTGTAGCTTCGGAAAATATGCGTCTCTGCACACTGCCAACTGTTTTAACGCAAACCGTCTTAAAAATTTCCTCTTGGTACCATTACAGCTCTCTTTGGAATCATGACCTTTAACCGCTAATATAACTCATATAGGACCTCAGCCTCACATTAACTACAATAACCTTGAACATTTTAACAATTAACATTGCATTGCAGCCTAACGAAGTGGCTGAGAACGATAAGCCGCTTTGGAGAAAAATGGTAACAGACATACTAAATAGCCCTTACATGTGCAGTACTCGGGCGTTAAAATGACACCGGGTTTTAGAAAGAGAATGTTACACACGCATGAGTGAAAGAGATGGCGCTCTACAAAGCCGAACGCTTCTAAAACCCGATGTGCCATATTTATGGCTGCGTACTGTATCTTAGATGATCGTAGACAGTTGTGTTGGAGTTGTAGAAAGTTGTTCAGTGACCTTTACGTTTCTGGTGGAAATATCTGTAGACTTTGACGGCAAAATACCTGCTGGTAATAGCGATGTTGTGTGTTGTCCTAGAACTCCCTGAGGCCTTGCATTAACAGAACAGATGAGGTAACAATGAGTCGGTAGTTGTAGAACAAACGTCAAGTGAGAAACTTGTCAACACCAATGAGTTTTAATCAAGCGACTGAGTTCGTCTTCCGTCCCTCATTTTGTCAGACATTGTACTTGTAAGATGGGCCTCCACAAATTCCATAGAGATATGCTACATCCCAAGTTGATGACGTGACTGTCGCCGCGATTTTGTCGCTCTTAGGCGCCAGCTCCACGAGCGAGAGAGAGATGGCACCACATGACTGTCGCCGGAATTTTCTCGTCCGTTTAGATGGCGCTTTAGACCTCATTCTAATCCTTTTTTCTTTTTTGTAAACGCAAGGCCTTGCTTTAGACGTGTCACAGGTGAACTCGATTCTGCATGACGTTACACAAAAACTGTAAATTAACTTTTGTGGTGTTCTTATCTTTGGAAGTTAGTAACGAAATGACAATAAAGACCAGAGATATTGATGAGTATAAGTGCCCAAACAATTAAAGATATATGTTATTCCTCCGCGCTTCCCTGCTTTTCACTTCACCACCTGGTTTTGCGTATCTGCGTGCCGATTTGCTGACGCTGTCAATCAACAGCCGATGGATTCTGTAAAAATCTCACTGTGAAAACTTAGGTGAAGTGAGCTGTCGTTCCACCTGATGCTAGGGATCGCTAGGCATTGGGGATTGCTATTGATAGCAACGACATTACGAAATAGATAATATTTACACGTGAAACTATAAATGAATAACTTAGGTTGCGCAACTAGTTTCGTAAAGTAAATCCGGCTTAAGTTTTACGGTGAAATTTTCACAGAACATATTGGCAGTTCCACAGATGTTTCCTTCGGTTAGTAGCCACTCACTTTAGTAATGCATGCGGTAGTATATCATGTGTGAGTGTATTTTGTTTGCAGCTCAAAGTGGTGTCCAACAAGGAGCGGCTACGCAGGGTGTACTCGTCGTCCGATAGTGAAGAGGAACAGAGTAGAAGAGGTGAGATAACGATACTGTGTAGCACCGTAATGTGTGTAGTAAAGTGATGGAACAAGATCCGAGGATTTTGTCGATTTTTTTTTGGATTTTGTCGAGTTGATTCGACTCTCTGACGCTAGCGTCAGAGAGTCGCGGATTTTGCAGAATCTTTTGTGCTAAATTTTTTAAGTTGAATATAGGCTATGTAAAATCGTGTGGTGAAAACGCGTAACGTCAGCAGAAACAGTTGGTTTTTTTGACGAATTACAATTGTGTTCTGTGAACTTGGATTAAATTGTGCAAAACCTTACTGTCGTCCATTTATTTCGCATAGATGGCGTTTTTGAGTTAGTTCATCAGCAGAACTTTTTTAGATTTTGTTTTCGTCCTTCGCATCTTTTATTAGTTTAACTACAATCAGAAGACAATTTCTCAAACATTAATATCATCGCAGAAAAAACCCCAATACCTCAAATGGAACCGTGGGAGGGCGAAGGCTCGGGGGGCGAAGCTCCCGCGGCTGCCAGCCCGCCACGCGACCTGCTACTCGACCGAGTATATTCCGACTCGGAAGAGGAAAGAGAATACCAGGTAAGAATTTTTTTGCCATATTATAGTCCCAAGTTTTTGAACTAGAGACCATCGGTATTGATCTCTGCGATCTAAAATGTCTTCTGAGACATTGGTTTGGTTGACCAGGAAAGTAACTGAGTTTTGAGTTTTGTAGCAAATTAGAGTATTGCTACGGAATGCATGATGTCACTACAATACATTATAAAGACAGAATTTTATTAATTTATTGGCTGATTATTTTTGCAATTAGTTAGTATTTTTTAATGACATGCAACCGAATTGCAACATTAAAGTGGTTGGTCTTTTTGCCGACTGTACCGAAAATAACTAAATAAATTGTTTCACAGGAGAGAAGAAGACGCAATACAGAGTATATGGAGCAAATCGAGCGGGAGTTCCTCGAGGAACAAAGGCAGAAGACCGAGACGGATACGCACCCGCTGCCTGAAAAGCCACCCGATGACAGGTACAAAACAAAAGTGTTCAAAAGTACACTGAAAATAGACTTCGAGAAAATAATTTCCCCGCAAAAGCTTTGTAGATTTTTGCTCATGTATTTTCTTTTTATTTTAAAAGAATATTATATTCTGGACCATTTCGTCATTTCGTTGGTGAAGTGATCAACCCAAGGTCTGAGAAAAAGCTGACCACGGGCTCGGTTTATATCATTAGGCTCGCCTCATGGGTCTTAACTGGCGAAATGTGGATGTACATCTGCCTACTCTTTTCGGGGACCACAGGGGTGATTTTTAAAGTTACGTTATTATAATCTACTAGCGCCCCGCGGTTTCTCGCGCATAAGTGTCGATCCCGTGGGAACATCGGAATAAAAACTATCCTATGTCCTTTCCCGGGACTCAAACTATCTCTAGAATATCAAATTTCATCTAAATCGGTTCAGCCGTTTAAGCGTGAAGAGGTAACAGACAGACACAGACACACTTTCGCATTTATAATATTAGCATGGATGTTTCTTCTTCACCAGCAAACCCGACCCCAAACCAGAAGAACCTCTATCACCGATCAAGAACCATACAAAGTCCCCAGACAGGGACAAGAGCAAGCGCGACACTTCGCTCGAAGACGGAGAGATCAGCGACGACTCGCAGCCGCTACAGTCGAGACGCAAGCGAGATCAAGCGGACCCCGACAAGCGACAGCGAGTCGTGTCCTTCAGCGATCACAGTACTACCGAGACCGCGGTCAGTGTTAATGGGGTTAAAGATGTGAGTAAATTGTGTAATTGAGCATCGCTTATAAAAAATAAGTTCATCAATAAGCATCTTAGTTTCTTTTAAGGTGCAAAGCGATCAGCCATAACAAAAAAAATGTATATATATTATAATTTGTCACAGACGAAATCAATCTATTCAGAATACTGTCCACTTGTTGGAAAAGTTTGTATATAAAATCATCTATATGTACATCAATCATCTATATGTACATCAATCATCTATATGTACATCAATCATCTATATGTACATCAATCATCTATATGTACATCAATCATCTATATGTACATCAATCATCTATATGTACATCAATCATCTATATGTACATCAATCATCTATATGTACATCAATCATCTATATGTACATCAATCATCTATATGTACATCAATCAATGATTTTTTTTCTTTCGTTTTTTGACGACACTGGATTTTTTTATACGGTTTGAATTCAATTATTTGTAAAGATTACAAATCACTATTTTTATTATATTTTTCTTATCTGAGTAACACGTAGTCTTTCTTTTCATTCATTTGACGTCGTGATGTCGTGACCAGTGATACTTTCGTCTTCCGTTTCTATATTTTTTTTGTGTAGTATCTATTATGTTTTCTCTAGCAAAATATCTCTTAACTCCTTAGGCAAGCAGCGCGCTATCAGAAACCTCATCGCCTCAATCCCAGGCGTCGCAGGCGTCGCAGGCGTCGCAAGTGGCCCTCGACCACTCGTACTGCCGCCCGCCGCCCGACGACACGCCCGACAGGAGGCCCTCCAACCATCTGCAGCACGATCACGGTATTACTGCAAACATTTTATTAAATTATAATGGATGCGAAAATAGAACTTTCGAGAAGTTCAAGGAGAGTTTTGAAGAAGTTGCTCCACTATCTACTCAATATCTGTCATCAGCCATCAACAGTTTACTAATGGGTACAGGCCTCTCGATTGATTTTCGAATAAGCTCGACCCTAATCCTGCTTTAAACATTCAATACTAGCCACACCTAGTAGGTATAAGGTTTGCTTTGTGCAGTTAGCTTTACCTAGAGAAAGGGCGTCTTAACACTGCGTTTACGGATTCACTTTTTAAATTTCATGCAATGTCCATCTTTTTGACTGATAATACATATAACTGTGTCTAACCCTTATCTACGCACGTAGTCAGAAATCTAAGCGGCAGACCAGTTACGCCGCTCTACTAGGCGCTTTGACGTAGCTACGATTGCGTCGTCACTACCCAATAACTTCTTTACATGTTAACAGGTTACACGTGGATGGCCGAACCGGAGAGCGCTGTGTCGCCGCCATTGGAAGAGGCAGGAAGAGATAGAGATGAGAGGGAAAGAGAAAAGAGAGAAGTGCCGAGAGAGACCAGCAAGAAGGACGCCAAGCGACCCTATAAGAGGAAACACGAGCCTAAGAAACTGGCCGAGATACAGAACAAGTATGTACCATATCGGGCGTTAATATGTATCATCGAGATTACTGGCTACCCTTTTTATCCTCAACAAAATTTTTCTCGGCCCAATACATCTATTGCTGTTATTTTTTATGTAGTCTGAAAAAGAAGTCACTGGCTCGTGAAATACAGGTACTCTAACCTAGCTCGTGAGTCAGGGTTCCACATTTATCAGTTTATGCCAACAAAGAATTAATTTATTTTAATGTACTGATCTTACTTCAATGAGCACTTGACACTCAATAAAAAAGGTCTTATTAAACCCATTGTAAACTTCATCAGAGGTTAAAACCTATCAGCACTGGGTCAATACTAGAGGCGGTCTTCATACACAAGCATATAGACATTCAAATTCAATCATTTTCTCTCCAGACTGTACGAGCCGCGCGAGCCAGACTACGACAAAGTTATGTATCCTAAAGTCACGTTTAAAGCGCGCGACCTTATGGCGGAGATGCAAGTTATGTACGAATTCCTTACTCGAGGCATCGATCGAGAAGACGTGGAGTATCTACGGAGAGCGTATGAAGCTCTGTTGGCTGAAGACGCGCATGGCTACTGGCTCAATGATACGCATTGGGTTGATCATCCGCCCACAGATGTTTGTTACTCGCCGCCGAAGAAGAAGTCTAAAAGACATAATAATATTTATGAGGATTTACAGGTGCGTTGTTTATTTTGACCGTTTCACTTGTCCAATATTGTTTCTCTCTTACTGTGACGGTAGGAAATGTTTATCGTTTGATTTTTTTACTATTCGCGATGCCGTCATATTGGTACGGTCCAATGCAAATCAATAGTAACACTTGAACTACAAAAACCGCCTTACTGATACGAATTAATGGCACTGTAAAACTCAAATTGTTGCTATGGACTGTAACAGAAATCAGTTATAGTCAGTTTGACTCTGCCAACTTTTGTGTAGCATACTTCATCGATTGATCCATGTAATTAGACTCAGTTTTTTACCCGCACTTTTGGTCTTTACCTAACCTACCTCGCTATCTTCCTACCAGGGTCACTCCAGCGGTTCAGCGCGAACAGAAGGCTACTACAAGATGGACGCGCGTCTGAAAGCGAAGTACAAGTACCACCACGGTCGTAGTTCGGCGACCGCGCTACATGATCATATCGACGATAAGAAGGCGTCCAAGATGCAGGGCCTGTCCAGGGAAGCCAGGTCCAACCAGAGGAGACTGCTCACTGCCTTCGGTTAGTACCTCGACAAATTTATATCATTTATTTTATACCCGAAATGAGGTCGCCGTGAAGGAGATTGTGAGACGAAATATTTGAATTCCTAGAAACTAGAAATAGTAGAGGGAGAACTAAAGAAAATCTCCAGCCAAGCTAACATGTGAACTGCGAAGCGTGACAAATTTATATTATCGCGCCGAAACTAAATGTGAGTATGTTACGCATACAGTTCGCAAAGAATGCGTTCATGACACCCTGTCAGTCCGACAATTCTAGTAGCTAATAAAGATCAAATTCGCTAAACACGTATTCGTTTGTATGAAACTGACAGGTGTCAAGAACACATTCTCTCGTCGGCCGCACTGTAGTCGTGAATAGTTTCGGCACTAGAAAATTTGAGGACAAAATAATGTCGCCTGCGTATGAGTGGGGATAGTTTGGTAATACTAATATTACTTGCCCTTACCGAAGTACTGCACTCTGCCAGAGATCGCATAAAACACTTGTAATGATTATTCCATTGCCCATTAACAGGTACAGATACGGACTCTGATTTGTTGAAATTCAACCAGCTCAAGTTCAGGAAGAAGCAGCTGAAGTTCGCCAAGTCTGGTATCCACGACTGGGGTCTGTTCGCACAAGTAAGTTACAGTCAATTTTAGCTTACTATTACAACAATTTTGTCCATGTTACGGGGAGCTGTTCTAAGGGCGGTTACAGAGATCTGTAACCTTCCTTATGTGCGCTTATATGAGCGAACGTTAAAATATCGCCCTTTAAAATATCGTTTAATTTTTGCGTACGCTTCTATACGAGTTAGGATGAACCAATGGTTCTGTCAGTAGCCATATGGTATAAGCGCGTCTACGCTTGTACGAAATGTCCGTGTGTCAAAAGCGCACGCGTATTCGAGTGCACTAAATTATACGCGAAAAAAACGTGTAACCGCCATCACATGGAAGAGCGTAAGATTGGGCTTCGGCGATTAGGTGTTGATTGTGGAGACATATCGGGTACCTCTCATTAGTTGGTCAAGCGGTGACGTAGATTCACTTAGCAAAAGGCTAAACAAAACGTTTTCCTTTCAGGAGCCGATAGCCGCGGACGAGATGGTGATAGAGTACGTGGGGCAGATGGTGCGGCCCATAGTGGCCGATGTGCGGGAGGCGCAGTACGAGGCGACCGGCATCGGCAGCTCCTATCTGTTCCGGATAGACCTCGACACTATCATCGACGCCACCAAGTGCGGCAACCTGGCGAGGTTCATCAACCACAGTTGTAATGTAAGTTTTATGTGTACTTGAGCACTTTTTACGGCTTACCGCATTTGACTACGGGTCATGAAGGCACTTTCGCATCTAGCGGAGAAATTTGGTGAAAGTATACGCTGCACCTGTCTACGAGAAATCAACCAATGCTCACTAGTTGCTGACGATTCCCCTCTCCTCTTTAGTTGAATCTAATCCTTAGTGAAGCGAGGCCAAATCAATTTCTTGAACTTTTATTGCTTACTGATACAATCTTTGAGTCATTAAAATTAGATGGTACTTTCAAGATTAGACATATTTTTAAAGTAATTCCATGAAAAGATCTTAATACACTCAAAACTAAATTATGCTTTTCCAAAACTAACAAAATGTACTTTCTCCCTTCTAGCCGAACTGTTACGCGAAGATAATAACAATAGAGTCTCAGAAGAAGATCGTGATATACTCAAAGCAGCCAATAGGCGTCGACGAGGAGATCACGTACGACTACAAGTTCCCGTTAGAGGACGAGAAGATCCCTTGTTTGTGTGGCGCGCCGCAATGTCGCGGCTTCCTTAACTGAACGAGAGAAATCATCGCAACGTGCCTAATACTATAGGGAGAGTACAGACGAGCAAGGAGATCAGTATACAGACAGCTAACTTGCTACTACTTGTGGAGAGCTGATTCTTTTACACAACATTGGCATTGTAGAGGAAAGAAGAATTTATGTATGTCTGTATGCCTATTTCCTTGGTCAAGTGTGCACATCTCCGTTGCTTAGCTTACGACTTGCCGCATCGGACACGAGATCACGAGGATGTCTGATAGTCTGAAGCAATCCTACATCCGTCAGTTTGTTCTCAAACGTAGAAGTCTAATGAATTTAGTTCCTTACAAAAAAGCGATCTGAAATATCTATAACAATGTGTTCATGTTCATTTAAATTGACCGGTGTACGGCAGGTTGGCAGGCTAGTTAAAAACTTTTTGAAATATTTTCGTAATGTCTGCATTAATAGAATATCGCAATAAAACATCAACAATGAACTGATACATATATTATTAGGCTATACATCAATCAATTAACCCGTACTTTGTAAATGAAAGGCGCGACGGCAACGATTGGAATTAACCTTTAGTGTTGTGATTAGGCCAGGTAAGATAATAGAATATATTTGATTCTGTCCTTACCTACCTCTCGATGTAGATCTACAGGATAACGATATGAAGTGTGTTCAGGGTTCAGTTTCATATCTTCCATAATATTTAAGTAAGGACTAATATAACGAAGCCAACTTTGATTTCAACTCACTGGCGGAGCGAGGCTCAGTCGTTACCGTATACTGTAACAACCGCTGCGCAAGTCTGTAGGACCTCTCGTGGTTTTGAAAACTGCCTCAACTTGTAACGATTTTTTGTCATTTTTATGTAATATATGAGTGTCGGTGTGACTCTGAAGTGTTTGTTTATTGTATTTAATGTGAGACCCAGTGAACATAAGATGTAATTATTAAATTAGCCGCAGCAACTGATTCTTGTATTATATTATGATATTTTGACTGAGTCTAACTATATGATTCACTAGGCATAGAATGTCTGATATAGCGAGCTGTATAATTATTTGTGTTGTACATTATTTGTGTAAAGAGATCTCTGCTATTACGTCAGATTTGTGTAGTACACTTTTTAAGTACATCATCTTGTTAATAATTTCGAAGACAATTCGTAACCAAATAATATGGGGTTTAAACGACTATTGTTTACGATTAGATACTGTCTAGCAAGTGTTGTGCGAGTAGTGATTGTGACGAATATAAACTGAATAATAACGTATTGATGTGTGCTCGCATGAACTTTCCAAATTCCACTTCATATTATGTAAATGTAATAAAATTGTAAATAAAAAATTCCAACAATTGTAACCTTACTTTTATTGAATAAATTTCACAGGCAGCGTTAAATGTCTAGGAGCGGAGTGACCAAAAAAAGACCGAGCAGAGCGCGCCAAGCGAAGAGAGTACCCAGAAGACAAGCGAGTGCCACCAGCATATTCTTAAATCAAGCGAGCCCAGCTACGCCACGAGTCTGCTTTCACACGAGAAAAGCAAGCCTTCTCCACAAGACAAAGCGAGTGGAGCAAAACCACAGGACAGGCAGACAACGCCACGGGTGAGGGGTTGGAAGGTGGTTCCTCAATTACGATATCTTTTTCAGGGGTTTACTACGAATTCCAGCATTGGGCCTACGAAATCCTACTAAATATTGGTAGTATCCGCGTTCAAACATGAGACATGGCTCCTCAATCCATACGGACATGTACGAATTTGGCATAGCATAGCCTTTGCCTTTCGGGATACATGATTCTCCAAAAGGCTAAGTTCGTTTAGGTAAGGTTCGATATTAGGTTAGGTTAGGTTCGGCTCGTGGAGGGCGCCAGGATCGAGGTCAAGGCCCAGATGAAATATCTGGGCCTCGTGATCGACAGCAGGTGGCGCTTCGGCCCGCATTTTAGCGGGCTGTCGGCGCGCCTGCTGAAGACAGCGGGGGTGCTGTCGTGGCTTCTCCCCAATTTGGGGGGGCCCAGCGCACGATGCCGGCAACTGTACGCCGGCATCCTGAAGAGCATGGCCCTGTACGGGGCCCCCATCTGGGAGGACTCCCTCCGAAGGAGGGAGAACGCCGCCGCGTTGCGGGCGCCCCAGAGGACCATAGCTCAGCGGGTTGCGCGGGCCTACCGCACGGTCGGCTGTGCAGCGGCGTGCGCTCTGGCCGGCACCCCGCCTTGGGAGCTCGAGGCATGGGTGCTCGCCAGAGTGCACGAATGGACGGCGGGGCGGAGGGCGAGAGGAGAACGCCCCGCCCCGGAAGAGCGGGAGGCCGTCCGGCGGGAGGCGAGGGACGCCATCGTCGTCCATTGGACGGCGGACCTCGCCACCGCAGCCTTCGGCCGCCGAACCCTCGACGCGCTCGGCCGGTCCTGCGGGACTGGCTCGAGCGGCGGCACGGGTTCCTCTCGTTCCGTCTGGTGCAGGTGCTGTCCGGGCACGGCTGTTTCGGATCGTACCTGCACCGGATCGGACGGGAGTAGACGCCGTCATGTCACGGCTGTGGCGCGGCGGAGGACACGGCGCAGCAAACTCTCGAGGTGTGCCCGTCGTGGTCCGAGCCGCGCCGCAGTCTCACGGCGGCGATCGGAACGGACCTCTCGCTCCCCGGCGTGGTCAACGCCATGCTGGGGGACGAGGGGTCCTGGGCGGCAGTCGCCTCCTTCTGCGAACATGTCATGTCCCAGAAGGAGGCGGCGGAGCGCGCGCGGGAGGAAGACCCTCTCGCGGCGCCGCTCCGAAGGCGGAGGAGGGGTCGAAGAAGACGTCAGTATGACGGTCATCTCCGACTCCTCCCAGGTGGAGGCCAGCAGGCGACGGGTGCGGGGGCACCCTCGATTGCATCGCACGCGCCTCCACCAGTGTCGGACGGGAATGACCAGGTGTTCCCGGCCATTCCCGTCGCCCCCCAGCTCCCGCTCGGGGAGCACGCGGGGCCCGGGGTTCGTGGAAGTAAAGGCTGAGCCGCCGGTTTCCCATGGCCCTCCCATCACGGCGACGAGGGAACACCGCTGAGTTTTAGTGGGTATACTGCCACTCTGGCAGGGAGTCCCACATACTCCGTCTTGTCCCCCGACGAGCGGAGATGCATAAAAGGTTCGGCACTAAATTAGCTTAGGTTCAGCACCAGTCGAGGGTTGCGGAAGGATCGTACGTTCCGCGACTTCCGGCGTAGGTGTGAGATGGAACACCGGGGTGGTTTTTAGTCAGTAAGAGTCTGGCTTTTCCACCCCGGAACAAAAAAAAACGGGATTGTCCGAAAGGGTTACCGCTACCCCGGAACATAAAGGGCTAAGGAAGGAACACGGATGGGTTTTAGTCAGTAGGAGTCTGACACTCCCTTCCGCTCCACCCAGAGCGCGAGCGGGAGGTCTCATTTGATGATTTCCCATCCATAAAAAAAGGGTCGGCATTAAATTAGGTTAGGTTCGGCATTAGGTTAGGTTAGGTTCGGTATTAGCTTATCATAAAGCATGCATAGCATAGCATCCATACGATGCATTGCGTGGTATAGCATGCATGCAGGGTTAAAACCCTACGCAAGTGGCTGGTGGCTGGTATTGTAACTTAGTAACATTCCGTTTTTTTTAATGTTACCGCACTCTATTAAAAAGTACTCTGTGGTTACCGCCCTGGCAAGCCGGGCCGTCAACCCGTGCGCTCAGGTTTTCCTCTATGGCTCAGGCTCGCTACACTGTCACCTGTCATGCTGGCTAGGGAGGTTCACGGCCGCGTCGCTCATTCTCAGCGGCGCGACATGTGCCTGAAACCTCGCCGAAAAACTACGGTGGTCTCCATTTGCAACGGTTAATTTTCATGTAATTTATTTTTTAATTTGATATACCGATATTAAAAATTATATTTTGTAACATCTGATTAACGTCCATCGTCATAATATTTACTTGATCGTCGCCCATGATTTAAAAAAACCTAGAAGAACGTACATTTGGAATGTGAGAGATAAAATAGGGTTTTCTAATTTGCCAGTTAGTGTAGTTGTTAGGTTAGTTGTAATAAAAATCTTGATACTTTACAAAAATATATATTTTAACATGTCAAGTTACGTAAACAAAGTTCACTTACATTTAAAACTAATCTAAACAGAAATCAAGTCAGTTATAAAATCACAGTAAAATAAGTAGACAATGCACTAGTAATTATTGTATTAAAAGGTTTATTTTTATTACTTTCTATAAGTATACCAAAACATATCCATTATCCAATTAATATTGACTTTAAAACCACATAATGTGTTCCTCACCATAGAAAATCAAGTTAAATTATGTAATAAATAAAATGTACATACTATTAGTACGTAATTAATGCTAATACGGTTATGGTTCAAAAGTAAAATTAAGCTGCTAAGGCATGGTATAAATAATTAAATATTACCTATCAAACAGATTAACGCCTAAAATTAAAAATACTATTAAAATACTAACAATAGCTCTACTTGGTTGACTTCACTCCTGCACTAGACATTCATCTCTCAGGTACATACAAATGTTCTGCTGTATCATACAAGCTCTATACAGGGTGTAGAACAACACATCACCAAAACAAAATCTATGCGTTCGAAACAAATTATATTTTTGGTTAAGCCGCTGTTAATTGTAGCGCAGAATGTAATGCGTCCAGACAGTGCATGCGCCGCAAATGATTTTTTGTTATTTGTAAGATTGCCTGAGGCATGCGCCACATGCACTGCTGACCATTCGAAATCGAGATAATGTACAACAAAAAAATGCCCCAGCTATCACTATCCATATACATAAAAATCAATTGCTGAATGTATGTGTAGGCGTATCACTTCAGAAGGATAGCACCTATTTGGCTAATTATTATTTGTAGTGTTTGTCAGGAAAAGGTTTGTGTGAAAGAAAATGTTTGAAAAGTTGCCGGCAAAATTGAAAATTCTGAAAAACTGAAAGTGTATTTTGTATGAATTATTGAAATTTGGACGGACAACGTCTGTCGGGTCAGCTAGTATATTATAAAAAAGTCCCCCCGCCGCGTCTACCAGTCTGAACGCGATAAACTCAAAAACTACCGAACGAATTTTCATACGGCTTCTTCCTATGAATGGAGTGATTCATGAGGAAGGTTTAGCTGTATAATTAATTAGTTTTGTGTAAATTGGCTGAAATATAACGATGATTGTTGAAGATGTCGGAAAAAATCATGCCGACTGGAAGCTTTACTGTCGTGCCACGCGTAAACCAATACAGTTATATGAAAACAATGTATTACGGAATTAGTACATTGTTTACCTGGATTAACACATAGGGTACTTTTATTCCAGGTAGTACGTTCCCGTGGGATATTTATCGACATCCAGACGGGCGAAGTCGCGGGCAAAAGCTAGTCATTAAGCTGGTCTTTGTAAATTTTTTAGTAAAATAAAGAATAGTTAAAGACCTGAGGGGCAATTCTCGTAATTTTAAGAACGTTCACAGTCTGATCTCAGTCTCAATCTGTTAAAATACCTCTAATTTTCCTACATTTTGACATTTGTTTGTCGCTGAGATGAGACTGCGACTAGATTTTGAACGTTTTAAATTACGAGAATTGGCCTCCTAGTCTCTATAACAAGTCCGATTCCTAGGCACAGATTTGTACAAAAGAATAATGCAATGATGGGAAGATTATGTGACTCGGCTTGGTGATGGATCTTGTTGCCCTTTATTCTTGATATACGAGTGTATAATCGGACTAACTACTCTCTGAAGTTTGACTGGCAATATAAATATCACTGGAAGCGTACTTGTCTCGTGAACATTTCCGCGCAGAGGTCCGCCGGGCCCTTCGGCGAGACCGGCTTGTCCTCGCTGTCGTCCGACTCCGTATCGGAATCAAACTCGGAAATAGTTGCGGGAGACTTCCTACCGTTCGTCATACGCTTCATGCCGACCTCTGTTGTCAATATTTCTTTGATGACGTCATCAGGCGTCTGCTCTTTGCGGTGTTTTTTACGTAGTTGACGCGCTCGCTTCCTGATGTCTGCTAGGAATCCTGTCGTGACTTCGACACTTTCTTGCGACACGTCTTGTGGTGTTAAATCTGTCAAGGACTGCGCTAAGTCAGTGGAGGATCCCTTCGAGTCTGACATCGTGGTTAAGGACTCGACGGACGCTCCCACACTCCGGAAGGCCGCCAGACCCTCTATGATTGAGACGTTATATCCGCTGTCATGTTTGGAGCGTACGACTATCCCTTTGGGTGCCGTGCCCAGTAGCATGGGTTCATTTATTTTCAATGTGAATATTTCGGGCAAGTAACAGTCTGAAGCGGTCGAGGCTAGTGACGTAGTGTCACACGTGCAGGGCGGCGTCCTGTACGCGTCGTCGTTCAAATACACGATCGTTATTTTGTCGTCTCCGATCACATACAAGAAGGGGTTTACGAACTCCCAGCTGTACACGGCGGTGCTCCACTTGGGGTCGTCGTTCCGTGTTCGCTTTCCGTTCTCATCTAAGAACACTCCGCATTCCGCGTAACAGAGGAGAATTTCTGTGGGTTTCTCCTTTATGAGTAGGAAGGCTTTGGGTGGAGAGTGATTCTTAGCAGCGGCGGCTACAGTGGGCTCGTCCATACCGAACGCTTCCAGGCTGCTGGAGGGTAGGTTCACTTTGAGGGGTTTTTCTCCGGCGATGAACAGGGTCTTGGTGGTGAGTAGGAGGGAGTTGGCTGGTCGGTCTATGGTCAGCGAGCGCGCGATCTTGAACTCAGACGTGGACGCCTCGTACCGCAGCAGGAACACGCGCCTTCCGCATGCGACCACGGCGCATGGACCCTCCACACTGTCGCCCGCGATAGCCTGCAAGTTACAAAAAGTGCTGTATATAACGAGAAAAATTCGATCTCTCCTAAACAATTCATTTTGGATTCCAAGTTATCAGTCAAACATTTTGACATGTAAATTATGAACCGTTTCAACGAATGCATTCAATTACTAATGACCTTCTATAGAGAGGCGAGAATGTCCATGTAAAATTCGTTGCCCAAAATTATTGAGAGATGTCACGAGCCTATGAATTTCATAATAACATCCTCGTTTGTCTACGGTTGAGATACTCTCTTCGTGTAAACGAAGTTTTACTTGAGGCTGCCACTGAAGAGCAAGGCTACAAGGTTCTTTTGGCGCGTGGCCAAAATCGGAATTTACGCTGACATTTTGTTTGGTCAATGTAATTTGTGATTGTTTCACAAATGTTTATCAACAACGCGTCGCAGTCGAAAGTCATTTAGGTGCCACTAGATCCTTTTAAGCACTCCATATGTTAGAAAAAAAAAACTGGCACTCCGGGAGTGCCGACAGAAGTGAAAACAAAACACAAACAGAATACTTTGCCAACACTCACTGACATATTGGATATACATTAAAATCGAGTACATCCCAGGGACAGCCCAACACATCTAAATGTAGCGCGGTGTCGGTAACAGTGTCGCGAGTTCAATGTTTTTTTCCCATCTCAAAAAATTCCCAACGCGCCTAAAGAAGTTTTCACTAAGAAAAAAAAACAAATGAATGCTTACCTTCATGAGATGCGGCGGCGTGGTGTCCGGCAGCTGCACGTGCGAGACGGTGAGCGCGGGCTGCAGGGCGGCGGCGCGGCGCAGCGCCGAGCCCAGCGCCAGCAGCCCCGCGTGCGCCAGCGCAGCGCCGCACTGCAGCAGCGCGCGCCCGCCCGCCGCCTGCGCCGCCGCCACGCCCGCGCGCCGCGCCGCGCCGCCCTCCCACTGCAGCCGCACCGGCCCGCGCAGCGACTGCAGCCCGTCCGCGCAACCTGCACCACACAAAAAATTTTTTTTTACCATTGCCTCTCGAAAAAGGGCGTTTTATTCATCGATAACAGTGAATAAAACTCTCTTTTAGTCACTGAGTGAATAAAAACATTTTTAATTTGGAACAAGCACGCATATACGAATTATGTACAAAAATAAATAAAACGTGCTGAAAGTACGTACTGGCTGGCTTTAAGGAGCTATCCCATAGAGCAATAAAATTTAATTAAAAAAAAATATCCCGCCAATTTAGGTTCTTTTCTATCTGTTATCGTGGTTGTTTTAAGTCATTGGAAAATGTAATAACATAAATTATAATAAAATGAGTTCATCCAGTGACGACAATGAGAAATCATTTCGAATTAAAGCAGCAATTATAGTAGATAATTTGTTGCCGCCAAAATCTCGGGAGTTGTACCTGAAAATATACAATTTGTTCTGCATCTGGAAAACCACGAATTCTCAGAGTCCGTATTTCTTAACTATTTCAACGAATTAACCAAGACTAAGAAGCCGTCGACACTTTGGAGCATGTTCTATGCTAAAAGCCACAATGAGAATCAAACACAACATTGATATTTCAAAGTACTCAAAGTGAGTGACATATACTTAAGCGACTATCCGAGGGCAATAAGCCCAAGAAATCTAGAGTGCTAACCTCCCAAAACATTGAACGTTTTCTAAATGATGCGCCTGACTACAGTTTTCTGGCCGTAAAAGTAAGTACCTATTTATCTACAAACCTATTATACTTTAAAAGTTTTATTTTAAATACATATTTCTAAAAAAGCTTACATATTTTTTTTTAAATTATGGTTCACAGGTTGTGGTATTTTTTGGCCTGAATGGGGCCAGTCGCAGTAATGAATTATTAAAGATAACTATGAACGACTTTCAAAAACACTCGGAAAATTTATTACTGATCGTTTTAACTGATACGAAAACAAAAATCGATAGAACGTTCGTGATACGGCAAGAGTACGTAAAAATCGTCGAAAAATATCAAGCTTTACCTAATACTAATTTCACTATTAATTTTTTGTGTTTATAAATTAATCCTTTGTTCTCTTATTACCGATTATAAAATAAAATTTGATAAATACTATTCTACTATTTATTTTCTCGCAGTCAATGGTAAAAAGTAGAGTACACAACTCGTGAAAAAAATAATTCATCTCGGTCCTTGTCTCCCTCGCTCCGCTCAGGATTCTAATCTAGAATACCTCGCTACGCTCGGGATTCTACTCTAGAATCCTTCGCTGCTCTCGGGATCCAACTTAGTCCCTCGAATTAAATTCCCTTTTTTTTCACTTGTTGTATAATCTACTATATCAAGTCAATCAAAAAGAAAAAAAAACATGATTTCATCAAATAATCATTGAAAAGGATAATTTGAACTTTATTGATGATCTATTTTTTTTATGTTTACTCAGGCGCCAGTACCGTGAGCGAATAGCCGGACGAAGCCAATACCAACTAGTAAGTGTATGACATACCGATGGCGACAGCGTTGGGCGCCACGTAGAGCGCGGCGACGGGCTCGCTGGGCACGGACGCCAGCAGCGCGGGCGCATAGCCGCGCGGCGCGGGCGCGGCCAGGCGCAGGCGCGACACCCACTGCGCTCGCTCCGATATGTTGCCGCACACTACTGCCACTGTCGCGCCGCGGTCACTGTTGTCTAGCTTTACCTGTAAAAACAAAGCATAGGTTTTCAATCCGATTGATTTTTGTGGAAAACGTTTTCCAGTGATAGTGGACAATAACGAATTACAAAAAGTAATTCAAGTAACTATCTATAACTTTTAATGAATTTACTATTGTTATTATGTTGCAAAATGTTGCTCCACAATAATTAACTTCAGTGTATGCATCTTAAAACAAAATGTCATACTACAACCCTATACATCTCATTGTTTTATATATTGTGAAATACTTACAACAAAAGCTCTGTTGGCCTCGTTATGCGGCAAGTTCCTGGCGTCTACAGTTATGAGTCGCCCGCGCAGCTCCCTGTTCCCGCTGGCTAGTACTAAACAGTCATCCACACAGCGAGCGCGCATGCGTTCCCGACTGCCGTCAGACCTGTGTGAGACATGCGTAAATTATAACGACTGCTTAAAAATTACTTTTGAATATTATAATTTATATTTTGGGATCAACTCTGAAATAGCTAAAAAGAATGTGTTTAGTTTAGCTGGACGATTGGGAGTGAAATTTTTAAGGACGCGTCACGTTTAAGGCACATTTCTTTACATGAGAGAGAAGAAAGATATAACTCTCTCTGTCTCTCAGGCTAAATCTCTTTTATTATTACTTCTAAGAAGGTTTACTTCTATCACGTGTACAGTGCTGGACGTACAATTTTTTTCATGCGTCGAGTTGGTGGGGTAGTTAGCAGCGCGATTGATTGCGGCAAATTTTAATGCACCCTACCCTAACACCAACTCTGGACAATTGAAAACGAACAACTACATCTACAGTTTCATACAAACACCTTCGTTTTCGATATTTCAGATTTGATCCTTTTCTCCTTAACGAACCAACATAAATTTTGAAAATAATATGAATAACCAGATAATACTTTCTGAGTTTATCTTGGACATTACAGACATCGGTGAAGGAAAAACATCGTGAGGAAACCAGGACTTATAGTTAACATAAGTCTGAAATCACCAACCCGTCTTGAGCAAGCGTGGTGATCAATGCTCGTGCCTTCTCTGTATGGGAAGAGGTCTTTGGCGTGCAATGGGACAGTTATAGGCTAGTATTATTATTATAACACAAAACTTACCAAACAATCAGCAGTCCTTTGTCTTGAGATCCGTCGGGCGAGTCGACGCTTTTTTTCCTGAAACATTATGGAACCATAAGCTTTTGGTAATATTTATATACAACAAGTAATTTTATATGAATTGTACTTACCCGTTAACTACTGGCTTGGGTTTTTCACGCATTGGTGTAGAAGGATAGCTGGAAATTGAATTTCTAATTATTGTTAAAAATATTCTGATGGTCATGTAGGGCTTCAAAAGCCGCTTCTAAACGGGCCATACTTTAACTGCAATTTCTGTTTGAATTATACTCCATTTTTATCATTAGACAAATAACGGTTATCACCCTTTCGTTATTTCGATATAAACTCCGTTATTTAACGATAAATATAAAACAATGTTATCTATTTTTGTTTGCCTATACTGTCCCACTGCTGGGCAAAGGCCTCCCCAAATCCTTCCAGGAACTCTTCCAGGAACCTCGAACCGGCCCTCGCGGTACGCGTCCAGGTCATCTCGCCATCTCTTGATTTTTACCCAGCGGTCATCATACGGCTGATGTGACCCGCCCAATTCCATTTGAGCCTGGCAGCCTTCTTTCCTACATCTAGTATGCCCGTTTTGGAACGCAGCGTGGTGTTCCGAATTACTCCAAGGTGGAACTTTTCGGACTCGGTGAGCGACCAGTCTGAGCACCGTATGTTAGAACGGGTAGGATACACATGTCGATGAGTTTGCGCTTCAGGGAGATCGGTAGATCACTATTCATTTATTTTCCATTTAATAAAAAAATAACTAAAGCGCAGTATTTTCAATATTATTACAAAATAACGCCGTTATTTGTTTAATGCCAGTAATATTTTCAGTATTTCGCGGAGTGTTGTTTGGTAGCTTGACGCAGATTTGGGCGGGTCGCAACGAACTTTTTTGTATTAAAATACAATGCGCTGAGGCTGTGATGTGCGCTAGCCAACATCTACTATACATTTACTTACACTCCTACTGGAACGCTAATCAGCAATTACACCAACGGAGCAAAAAATTACTTCATGTGTTCATCCATCCTGTATGCGCTGGTCATCGAACGGGCGGCGATGGATCACGAACGCTCACGCAGCGTCAAGAAACTTCTCCATAGTTCCATAACTCCATCCATATTGCGCACAATCTTTGCGATTTTTTGAGACTCAATGAATTTTTAAATATATACAATGAGTGGAATCATCAAGAATACATCAATCATCAATAGTGTTGCAGAAATACTTGCAATATTTGGCCGGAGCGGCCGGGCCATACCGAAGATATTGCTGGCAACCACGCATAAAATAAAATAAGCATATGGCCCGTTTAGAAGAGCAAGCAATATTGCGTCATATATTTACCTCGCTTCACTTCCATTGCAGGCTGCCAGTCTAGCGCGCAGCCTTTCTACTTCTTCTCGTAATTCTCTGATAAAAATAAATAAAATTGATTTACTGTAGCACTACTGCAGGCATTGAAAATGTGCCCGTTTTATAAATTAATGATCACTATATTATATATTACTGAGTGCTTAACATTTTAAATCACCCTTCGCGTTCAAGCCAAGCGAATACGAGGTAGGAAACTCCTCGTTATTTTTGACAAACCGCGACGCTATCGCAGCGTATCTCAACCAACGCTATATGCAAAGGCACTAATACTGATAGGACTGTATGGTGGTACAATTAAAAAGGAGCTAAATAATAAAAAACACAATTTATTTCACCCAGTATATGAATAAAGATTTACCTGTTGGCTCTCCTGAGCGGCGGCGAGGCAGCGGGCCTGCGCCCCGACCGGCCGAATAACTTGTTACTTAGCGAGCATTTCTTCCGACCTGCCTCCTCCACTTTAGCCTACAACAAGAAAATTAAAAATACAAGGGTGACAAACGACTATTAAAATGACCTATTATAAATTGGGATTTTCATATCGGTATAGTCTCTCGCCTAAATAATGATGTTTTGCCCGCGGCTTTGCCCGCGTGGAATTCGGAAATTATTCCACGAAAACGTACTAGTAAGTTGTCCCCGGGAACATATTACCGGGATAAAAAGTATGCTATGTCCTAACCCAGGTCATGGCATGGCCCATGTGCCAAATTTCATCCAAATCCCTTCAGCCGTTTTAGCGTGAAACCGTAACAATCAAACTCACTTTCGCATTTATAAGGCCGGCCGCATATGTTCGGTTTCCTGATCAGGAATATTTCCGTCCGGAAAATATAAGAACGTATGCGCTTAGAGACGATTTTGTATGAAATGTGTACATTCAGGGTCTCCGAATCTGTATTCCTGATCAGGAAACCGGACGTATGCGGCCGGCCTAACAGTGCAGTCACAATTCAAATTAAATAACTTCTTAAATTGGATTTCTTTTATGTGTCCATACCTGCAGGAAGTCGATGAGCTTGGCCTGCTGCCTGAGCGTGGCGTCGGCCTTGGTCTCGCGCGTGCGCCACCACGCAGACGCCGCCTCCGCTGCCTCGCGAGCCGCTGCCAACTCCTCCTGCAGATGTCACTTGTATTATTAGAGAGAAGTAAACAAAAAAATACAACACTAACACGACTAGACTATTATTTAGCGATACTATAAATAGCCTCCTCCTCAGAGCTTGCTAGTGTATTTTTAATTATTTTTGAATTGAAGTCGTGATTTTTACCTTTTTGGTAATCAGATAACTTCTACATTACGAGTTTTCGCATCAATCACACTTTAAGTTTCGGTATGAACGTCTTGTAAAGTAGGAATTACATCAAAAATTGCTTCGAATTTACCATATACGTACACGAAACGTTCATCTACTACTAGGACAATTAAACAAAACTTACACTTTAGTTACAAGCATGCATCCCGAAGTAACATATTCTCAATCACAACACTGAAAACAATCCTATATCTATATTTACCTGCACATCAGCCAAGCTGGCCTGCAGCTGCAGCGCATGCGCATGGTGTTGATGCGCCCGCGTGCGCAACGTTGCGCACTCCTCCTGCAACTCGCGCACTCGGCGCGCCGCACTGGTGAGCGCCGCGTCGCTGGACGCGCGCTCGCTCTCTAAGGAGGCGGTGCGAGCTTCGAGCTCGGCGACCCGGGTCTCGCGAGCTTCGAGACGTTCCTGGAATTATACAAGTATTTAAGAAGGCTGTAAATATTCATTGCTGAAAAAGATTCCCCAAAAAAGGACGTTTACACACACTGGATTTTTTGCGGTGATGCAGTTGCGCGTTGTACAGTCATAGTTACAGCTACGGAAATTAATTGTTTTTAAAATTGACACGGTACGTCAATTTGTCGTGTTATAGGATTTTCATTAACTGTCAAAGAATGTTGTGGGTAGTTTTGCTGAACTAATTAATTTGCTGATTTAATTCCTTGAATTTACAAAGGTGAATTTGTATCCCTTCAAAAAGTCAAATCGTAGGAAAATTACGCCATGATCACTATTCCACGGCAGTGATTCAAAACCACACGAACATTGGTTCGTGTGTATTATAACTCCAGGAGTTGTTATGATACAAAGTTTCTGTAAGAATATCAAATAATTTTCCAAATTGCTGATCTTTCTTCAAAAGATTGATTAATAAATTGGTTCGTATGAATATCCATCCAAAGAAAAGAGAAGATATTACACCCGTGTTACGCGGAAACGGCTCATTGTCGACTATTGATTACAACTCATTGTTTTCTTTGATGACGTAACGATTACGACGTCATATTGTCAACAATGAATGTAACAGTGATAGACTTAAATAAAATAATGAATCAGTGTAGACACAAGAGATGTGATTGTGACACACAGAGTATGTAGGTACAGTGTGCCACCAGTAGTTACCCTGAGTAGCTGCAGCTCTTCGTGCGCAGCGCGCGCCTGGTCGCGCGCCTCGTCGTGCTGCTGCGCGGCTCGCGAGGCCGCCGCGCCGCGCTCGCACGCCACCGCGTCCGCCTCGCTCAGCCTCGCGCGGCACGCCTCCAGCTCGCAGCGCACGCCTTTTAGCTGCGTCTGTCATACATCACAGAACATGGTTTAGTACTGTATGTGCCGCTACTCCTATAAATGATTACTTATTTACTACTTAATACAGGATGTAAAAAGACCCATCATATTATTGTAGCCTAAGTATATCGAACTAAGCCTATCAAGCTAAGTAACATTGAGCAAAAACGATTGCTAGAAAAAGACTTATATTTTTAACAGACTTCAAAATTTCTTTCTTCTTGTTATTGGAGTACCTCTAATCTAAAAAATCTCTCATTTAATGGATAAGGTAACGTATGCTTCAGGGGTGGTCTCATATAAATTTAATGAACTTTGCTTGGGTAGTTTTTGAATTAGCTTCAATAATACGATTTTTTTGCACTTAATTTATATTGATGATGTTTTATTAGCTTCCTGTCACTGATAGTCACATAGCAAGTAGTGTTATATGAATTTGTGTGGGGTAGGTACCTACAAGTAAAAACAATGAGTTACTTGAGGTTGAGTGCGTAATATTGCGTGGTGCCGCAAACAGAAGTGAAAAATAACTTTAATTTCGGAGTCGGTGTCAAAAAACGAAAATGCGGAACCAACGACACCGACTTCCGAAATTAAAGTTATTTATCACTTTGTAGTTTTTTTTGGAAGTCGGTTGTTTTTTAAAAAAGTTTTTTTAAACTCAATGAGCCATTATGAACCCCTGGATACTGAACGATAGCATTTGTAAACAAACCAATGCAGTGCAAACGGCTTGAGAATGGGACAAAAACACTATAATGTATGAATAGATTGAATGTTCACAATACACAATTATTTCACAATTTAGACCTACCTCGAGATCTTTGTTCTTCAGTTCGTGAATGTCAGCCAAGTTCTCGAGATCAGTCAGTTGCTCCTCTAGCATACCGCAAGCCTCTTGCAAGGCTTTGTTGTTCTGTAAAACAAATAAAAATATATTGTAATCCCTAATACCGCATACTTTACACATAACATACTCTCTAGCACATTCAAGAACAGTAATTCTAATAAATAAAACAAAGTCGTGTCAGTTACACCATTTATAACTCAAGAACAGCTGGACCGATTTTTTTGATCTTTGATTTGTTAGATTTTTCTCCACCCCGAATAATAGCACATGGGAAACAAAATAAGAATGAAGATTCATTACAACATTTATTTATTCTGAGAAGGTTGGAAGTTTGCCTGGTCAGCTAGTAGTAAATAATGAACAATCAGTATGAGCACACAAACAATAAGGACATTTCAAAGCGTCTTGGAATAACACACAATACCTAGGAAGCAGTGAGCGGACACCTTGAGCAGCCAGTCCATTTACTATCACTGCTTAGTGGCTCTCATATTACTAGACGAGCTAAACGAGAATTGCAAGTATCGAACATGAGGAAGACTTTAAAATTAAGCACATTAGGATACCTAAACGAACGCCCACCTTACCGTGGACGGTCAGCTATGCTACCAATTTGCTGACACACACAGCATGGGCTAGCTAGTTCGTGTTCATACAAAATAAGAAGCTCCTACTTAAGTTACCAAGGCAATGGCACACTGTAGTACCGTAACAAAATGCTTGTTCATAGCCGTGATGGCGGTGTCGGCGGCGCGGCACCTGCCCTGCATGAGGTCGGCGGCCAGCGCCAGGCGCACGCGCCGCGCCCAGCCGCCCTCGCGCCGCCGCGCGCCCGGCCCGCCCGCGCCCGCCGTGAACAGCTGCCGCAGGTACGCCGGCTTGGGCCGCACCGGCGGCTTCTCGATGCTCTTGCGCTTGTACCGAAGCTGTACCTCCATACCACCGGGTACTCTGGCTACGTATGGTGGAATCGATGGGATTTTGAACGACGCCATAGTTACGAATTTTTAATGGATTTGATGTACAGTTTAAAAAGCTCTGTAGTATTATCTTCGATTGGTTTTTTTTATATTACGCGGTATTAAGAAAGAAGATGATGTGGGTGTTACTCTACACCTTTGTCCGAAACTTCGGGGCAAACAGGCGCTCGCCTGTTACTTTATTACACTTAAGAAAAAAGTTTATTACTTTAATTTTATAACGAATAAATAGATAGGATACTCGTTATAAATGGTTCTAGAAACACTGTATTCTTCTAAGATTGATTTGTGATACACGATACGGAACACACGACACTAAATCGCAACACCAAACAAAGTACTGTAATATGTAGCACACAAATTAATAAGAAAAGGGCGCGCGCAGTCGCCCGGAATGGAAACTGCGGAGAATATGACTCGCTCACAGTCCTCACAGATCATCGGCCGCCTACACAATGATGTTTACACGATGGGCTCAGCATGCAGACAAACAACAACAACGTTTAGACGCTTGTGAATATAAAACAAAACCTACGAGACAAATGAATGCCCAAATATTGATTACATGACAAAGAGATCTAATTATAAATCTCATTGTTCGGGACTGCATGTTGATGACAATAACTGCAACTATTATTGAAGTGAAAACTTATTTGGGCACGTTGGACATTTTTTGAGGTGGGACAAAACCATTTAACTCTCGACACTGTTACCGTTACCGACACCTCTGTTTTTAGTTTTGGCCATTATAAAAACATCAACGCGCGGTAGATACATTTTCTTTGGGAAGAATGACCTTCAAACATATATTTAAGATTACTATGCCTTTAAAAATACACACGTAGTTGTTCTAGTTTTTTCTGGAGTGCCACTATTTTTTTATTAACTAGCTTTTGCCTGCGGCTTCCTCCGCTTGGATGTTGAACAATATAACACGGCAACGTACTACCGGCATTAAAAGTACCAATGTGTTCTTTTCGTGTCGATGGTACTCTTCCTCGTTGTTTTTTTTTTAATATAGTTTAAGCCCAGTAAGTGGCTACGTTGATTGCGATACCAGTGGCTTTCTTTAGGCCATCCGATGTGCAGGTGATATGTGTTAATCCAGATTATAAACTATCTGGGTGCCAAATTTCATCCAAATCCGTTCAGACGTTTTTGCGCCAATCCGGAACATACATCCAGACAAACGAACAAAAATTCACAGCTACTTTAAATCAGACACACAACATTTTTTGTTCGTTTTTCACTTCTATTGGAAACAATAAAACCGATGGGTTTATGGGCAAACTTTAGTAATCCAATCGTATGCATGTAATACGCTACCATCAGCTACTCGTGAAGTAAAAGCTACAACTGTGTTAGGGCTAGGACAGTCAACACCACCTCAATCACGAACAATCCTAGGAATAAAGCGATGACTTCGTTTTATTCCTAGGATTGTTTCCAATACAAAACTTATCCCAGTAGATACACATTGCACCTCGGTTGGAGCTGCGGCTGAGCAATGGGTTCTACCGTTTGCCCTACGAGTAGAGAGTGACTATAAATCCTTCAAGCATGAATGGGAGATTCGTCTTTGAAAACGCAGTCCTACCCACGAAACATAATACACTCTTACACTTAAATACCTAATCTTAGATAATTTACAGGTATTGACACTTAATCAATTATCTACTTTAGCGTTATGTAGGTAGTCAAAGTTGATTATTGATAAACCCCTTTAAAAAAGTTCCTAAAAAATCGGTTGCCATGGAATTTGAACTTTGTCTTTGTATTTGACATTGAGTGTGTGGTTCTGAGATTCTGAATAAGTACAAATATAGTGTACTAGCGACCCGCAACTGATTCGCACGGTTTTTATGACTTTACAAAACATCCCGATTTTTTCATTACAATTATGTAAGTTTAATGTTTATGTATTAGGTATACACCACATAAACCTTCCGGAATAAATTCTCTGTGAAAACCGCATCAAAATCTGTTGCAGAGTTTAGAAGAACAAGCAGTCACACAGATGCATACGAAAAGCGACGTTAATTTAATATTATGTATAGATATACATTTTCAAATTTTAATTAATTATAATTTTTACCTGGATGAGCTCAGTGTTGTGCCTCCTGACCTCTTGCAGCTCGTCGCGCAGTTGCGCCCTCTCGCGGGAGGACAACTCCTCCTGTTCCTCCGCGTGTAGTCTTCTCTTCTCACTGTACAGTAGCTCACTCTTTAGCTTACGGATGTCGTTGCGAGACCTGGAGGAAATAGTCGAGATTGTAGTCACGTTACTAGGTACAGACGCCAGCACATCAACCTACCCGAAACTGTCAAATTTTCCCAATCAACCTTGAACCTTATACTTTAGCGATAAAGTTGAAAATTATATTTGACAGATTGTAGTAGCTTGATGTGCTGGCGTATGTACTACATTAACCTGTCATTAACACAGATCAGAACCCATATAAAATCTAAATATTTCACATAAACCTACATGAGCACTTTTACAACGTCAGAAGCTAGGTGCATGGCAGTGTAGGGCGTAGTTAACTACAATTTTGTAATCTGATTACTAACTACGATTAAAAGTAGTTAACTACATGTAGTTATGATTACATGTAACTTAACTACAGTAATCAAACTACAATAAGTAGTTGTTAATTTGATTGCTGCAATCTAGTAGTTATAATTACTGATTATTTAAGTTTTATGAACTCATATTTTGCAATTAAATAAACATGTAATGTGTAGTAATATATGTTTTGGAATATGGCTGCATAAAAAAAATCTGTTTATTGCACATACCTATGTTTATTTTCATGAATAATTAAATGCAAGGATTAAAGTCGTAGATATTATGTACCTATACTTATCAGATCTTAATTACTTTTTATTGACATGTAACAAAAAAAAAAAATTACTCAGCAAACATCAACTTAATTCAAATTATTTGCGAATCAAATAAATAAACAAAAAACCTTTTTACAAAAAAAAAAACAACCGACTTCCAAAAAAAACTACAAAGTGATAAATAACTTTTATTTCGGAAGTCTAGAAGTAAGTTTTTATTTTTCACTTTTTAGTGAGAGAGTTTGTAATTTATCTAAGTTACGTTAACTACGCCTAACGTCAACTGCTCATCACCTTTTACAAAATATTGCTTTTCCCGATGCTGGACGTTAATTGTTTAGGAGTTGTCCTGGTAAGAACCTGGAGAACTCCACTCCACCACCACACGCATTGTGACGAGCATAAATTGCTTAGCAACCATATTAAAGTAATCGAATCGCAACCCGTGAAATATTTATCATTGATTAGTTCCGATGGCCGTCTGTGGTCTTCATCATCAGCTCCACTTTACCAAATGTTGATTTCCTAAAGTAAATGCTCATGTTACTCTAAAAAATATCTTAATCGCTATAGGTTTGCCAATAAAGTTTGAGGGTTTCCCTCGATTTCCCTGGGATCCTATCATCAGATCCTGACCTGATGATCATGGGTCCACTTGGGAAGTATGCCCTTTCAAACAAAAGAAAAAATTTCCAAATCGGTCCAGGCGTCTTCGAGAAATCGGGGAACATACATAAAAAAAAGATTCCGACGAATTGAGAACCTCCTCCTTTTTTTTTGAAGTCGGTTAAAAAAGGTTGATTGAGTTAATCATTTAAATTAACTTTTAGTACTAGGTACACGTTTTTCGAACATTTCATCCGATAGCCTGTGGGATTTGGGATGGTTTATCATAGTTGCGTAACAACCTCTCCACTGGAGCCGAAGAAGGTAATGGAGTATTGTATTTTATGAATACTTTTTTTACTTCTGGATATCTATGAAGACAATTTAGTTCTCGATCCATATCTGATAAATAAGAAGAATAGCGTGTTTGCTTTTTTAATGACGCAACATCATTTTAAATCTGTAGTTATAAAAAGTAATCAAGTAATCGTGATTGCAACTACAATTTGTAGTTAGTAGTCAAAATTTTTAACTACATTTTTCGATTTTAATATGTAGTTTGTAGTTATGATTACTAACTACTTTATGTAGTCGTAGTTAGTAATCAGTAGTTAGATTACATTTTGCCCAATACTGGTGCATGGTTCCAATTGGTTGTTGCCTAAGGAGAAGAGCCGGCAAGAAACTCTACAGATACTCTTTAAAAATATCTAGATTTTACAATATACAGGGTGTCAGGAACCTTGAATTCAGCACATGAGTTTTTTTGTCGACTATCAAAAAAAGTCAGAATTGCTGTTTTACACGTCAATCATATTTAAACAAAATATGATTGAAGTGTAAAAGTGTTTGTACAAACCTACTTACAGAAAATAAATCATTTATCATAGGGAAGTGCAACCTACGCGGTCAAAATTGTTGGTAACAGTTAATTATTTATTTAATTACCGACGAACAATTTCAACGCAGGCTGGGGTTCAGAATCACGTTCTGAATTTATAGTAACAGCACCCTAATTGCGTAACACTCTATTAACCTCGATTTGAATCATTTTGAAGGATATTGCTAATCCATTGCTTCATATGTTCGAAAAATGGGGTAAGTAATATATGATATAATTACAAAACCTCTAATATTTACAAGATATAACAACTGAACCTATAATTTTATTTGATATAATGATCAGTTAATATAATAAACGATAGATATAATTTTAAAGTAACTAATTTCTAGAAGCATAATAGACAATTAATATAAAATCGTTTGGTATACCAATCAAAAGACATAAAACCTATTTAGTCTAATATGATTTAAAAAATGTAATTTCTATCATAGTTAGTGACCAGAGTGATTCACTAAAGTTTCACCAAAATTCCATTGACAAATTTTCATTTTACAACCAACGTTTCGTATACTATTTATTTCGAAAACAACTTATTCCGCAAATGTTTTATTTAAAAACACTCGTTTCACTAACATTTATTTGGCAAACAATTCTTTTAACAATAGCATCAGATGATATTTAATCATTTATACATCTTTCATTTCTCATTTAGATTCATTAGGATAAATCGTCCCGTCTAGGGTTAAGGTCTCCGTCAGCAGGTCGACGGAGCCCCACTGTGCGGGGCTCCTATTTCTGTCTGCGGGGTTTAAAGGAACCTAACTCACCGAACCTCGGGGTGCCCCTGACGTCGACCGTCTAGGGTTAGGGTCACCGTCAGCAGGTCGACGGAGCCCCGCTGAGCGGGTTCGCTAACCGTAATGACGGTATCAATATATTTATTATAAACGATAGACCTAATGATTTTCGATTAAATAAACTTTATATCCAATAACGTTATACGAAATAAGTTTTAGAGCAAACAAATGTTATACGTAAAGAAATTATATCAACAGTTGGTATATCTCACGTTTATTATATCTTGTGAACATTATTGAAATGAAAATATAGATACCAAATAACTTTATATGATATGAGACGCACCCCGAAAAATGTGTTTACTCCACAACGCAACGTAAACAACGCAATGAATGTTGAACTGTCAAAATAAAACCCATTGCTACTGATAGTGTGTTACGCAATTAGCGCGCTGGTGACCGCTGGTCGCGCGTCGATGTCCCTGCCACCCTATATCTAAGTTACAATGATAATAGGCATGGGAGCACAGGTAGGCCTGTCAACAAGTACCACTATCTGTCAAGTCCGCTAAAAGATTAGCGAGAATATGCAACAGTTCACTAAATGTAGGTGTTTTAAGAACTAACTGTGCACAAATAAACCACGGTATCAGTGCGTATTATAACCCTTTACAAGGCAGTTTTAGCACAGGGATGGCCAAGGGGATTAAACACACTATCATTACTCGTCAAGTATGTAAAGAAACGCTTCTCAACCGACGAACCAAAAGGAGGAGGTTCTCAAGTCGACGTAGACCACGCATAATTTTATACAGAGTAGTCGGATTTTTCACGAATTAATACGTGTTTTCAAGATTAAGTGAATATTTAACTGCGTACAATGTTTATATCCTGACACGCACTGGTGCCCACATTCCCGGTAGAACGTAGACATAACTTGAAACTGGGCTACTAAACAATGACATACGTGACTATGTTAGGTATGCACACTTTTAACATAAAGTTACCTCCATATATATTGTTTATTTAAATTTACATTACAAATACTTGTTTATGTTGCTTGTCGCATAAGTGTACTAAAGAATTCTCTCAATCCTATTAACGTAGATCACATTACACGGAATATTTTTTTTTATTTTCAGTCGAATGGTTGTGTCGAAGTCCAGTTTTCCCAGAAACAACAAAGAATATATAAACATAGTAAATCAAATCAATATGCATAAATAAAACTTGTAAAATACACACGTCTTGGATCGTAGCCGTAGCACAGGCACCATCACTGCACCACTATAATTTAGTTCAATCTTTATAGAGAAAACACTTCAATTTTATCTTGATCAATTCATTCCAAACTTGACACATTTTATTGTTAAAAATAACCACAGTTACACACATTCTACCGGCATTACTAACAAACTGGGTTAAAAAGATAAGTCATCTCAAATTCTCAATTCATTTATCGAAGTGTCTTATCGCGCGGACTGATGACGTTCGTTTTCAATCGAAACTTACAATTGCGACACAATGATTTTCGCGAGTTCGCGTGAAGCGAGCTGAGTGCAACATCTATTATGTTTAGAACAAATGATTCTAGAAATAATAAATATACATTCTACATACTTTAGTGGGTATGCGCGGGATAGTGAGTTCGAATCGCACTATTTGTAATTCGTGGTCAATCATACGTATATTGTTTAAATGTGCCGTGTTATTATACTCTTTGTTTCATCAAAACTGCTCTCCAAAGTCCTAGAACCGAAAATCCGAAGACATTGTACTACGTAACGTCAGTGACGTCCTCGAACCCGCACGGGGCCCGAGTGACGTATGAGTTAGGTCCTTTTCTAATTTGTCGGTGCGTTAGCGGTACCAAGCACCGCTACACACAAGACATTAAATTTTGTACCTATCTTAAATCTCTGCTACACACCATACACCCTGTACCGAAAGCTCACCGAGCACCTATATTTCAATGAGCGTTTCCTGATTTGCTTAGTACGCGCGGGAGCGGGGCGGAATCATTTTGGTTTACCACGTTTCTGACATCAATGCAAACAGAAAACATAATAAGACTTTGACCCCGTAAAGTATCACGTTTCAGAGATATTAATGTTTTAACGTTCAAAGTTGATCACGAGACAACCATTTAAAAAAATGGCCGACTGGCAGGTATACCAGCTATGCTGCCTGTCTATGTGAAAGTTCTCTAACTGCAACACATAGTCGACAATTAGTATTTTATTCAATGTACAGACGCCAGCACATCAAGCTACTACAATCTGTCAAATTTCTTTGATAGATTTTCAACTTTATCGCTAAAGTATAAGGTTCAAGGTTGATTGGAAAAATTTGACAGTTTCGGGTAGGTTGATGTGCTGGCGTCTGTACGTTAACAGTGCTTTCGTTTTTTCGTAAACGCACATAGATATTGCCACATCATCTTCATCACTCCAAGACGACATTTTCTGGCGAGGATTTAAGCGGTACGGAAGAAGTTATGCCGAAAACATAACTTCAGGTCCGTAAATGAAAGCAGTGAAGTATAGTTTCGGTGTACACAGCATACTATACCTCACTGTTGTCTCACCGACTAATTAATATCATGCTATGCACATATCGCGCCGATGTGACAAGTTATGACTTGTACGAGTGAGATAGAAGACAAGTGGGCCCGTGGTGAGGAGAAAGAAAGCACAGACCGCGTGATCCCTGTTGTATTATAAACAAAGCTCGGCGCTGCACGAGCGAATTAGATACGCGGTTGGTCCGTGGATGGGTGACCATCTTCACATACCAAGACCCCTCCATCCCTTGGAAAGCACGTTAAGCCGTTGGTCCCGGCTGTCATTCGTGGATCTTTGACAGTCGTTACGGGTCGTCAGTATCCAGAAAGTCTGACAGCCAGTCTTACCAAGGGGTATCGTTTTACTCAGTAACTGGGTTGTGGAGGTCAGATAGGCAGTCGCTCCATGTAAAATACTGGTATTCAGCTGCATCCGGTTAGACTGGAAGCCGACCCTGTGTACAACACAGCGCAGTATAGTTGATTGGTTACGGCCCGACCTCGCAGATTCTTCTTACAGAGAAAGGAGTGAATCCCAGCAGTGGGAATATTATAGGCTGATTAAGTTTTCATTTGTTTCTAACATACCTGTCAACCTCAGCCTGCACAATTTCGTGCGTCTTCGTGAGCTTATCTAACTGCGTTCGTAGTCGCTCGGCCTCCTTCGTGGCCAGTTCGTGTTCCGGCCGAAGTTTGCCGATCTCAGTCGAGAGCTCGCCCGCCTTCTGTTCGGCCGTCTTGCGCGCTTCAATGGCGTGTGCTAGACGCTCTTCCGCGCGTTTTAGATCGCGAGCCGTCGATTTTGTTTCGACTGAGAGTTCGTTGTATTCGCGTTCCTGGTGGATAGGGTGTTACTTTTAAAAAACCTGCCAAGTACGCGTCGGACCACGCACAATGAAGGGTTCCGTAGTTGGAATGAATTTATCCCAAGAACAAACTTAACATTGTAGTTGAAAAACATGTTCTCCCATACATTCCAACTGAAAATGTAAGTTCGTACGCACAATATTGAGAGATTTACCATGTTGGTTCAAGATCATAGATTTCTTATTAATTTTCCTGTAATCTATAGGTATAGAACTATTTTCTGTATTTTTTTCAAAATTTTAGGCTCAGTAGTTTCGGAGATAAGGGGGGGGGGGGGGGGGGGGAATGGTAAATTTCCGTCTATTGTCTTAAATAACTTTAATACAATTTATTTTAAAATTACGAAAAAAAAAATTGAGTTCCTGACGGTAAGCCCTTTCATTTGATATGTCACACGGTACAGATTGCGAAACTGTTTTTTTAAATTGTCTGTTTACCCCTCAAAAATGACTCCCATTTTCAAAACTCATTTATTTACGTTACACGTCTGTGTTTGGGTCACAGAGATTCATATGTGTACCAAATTTCAACTTAATCGGTCCATAAGATTCGGAGCAAATTGGTTGTGACAGACAGACGGACGGACAGACAGACAGACAGACACACGAGTGATCCTATAAGGGTTCCCTTTTTTCCTTTTGAGGTACGGAACCCTAAAAGTAGTTTTCTTTATAAAGGAAAGAAAGAAATATTAATTGTTGCCGACAGAATACACACTAATACAAAGTAGCCAAAAGCAAAAGTAACTAATGAATAAAAGTTCAAAATTCAACAATGTTGACCATTGCATGCTTGGTTTCGTATAAAATTGCTACTAACTATAGACCCTATAATCAGCAAGAATTGAAGGGGACCCAGAAGGGCAGAACAACAATGGAAACAGGACGCAAAACAAATAAAATATATAATTACCTTTCGCCATCTCGCTAGATTAGCAGCCCTAGCTTCTTGGCGTAGAGTTGCCATTTCTTCAGCACGAGCCTAAGAAACAAAACACAATTGTAAATAGTCTTGCAAATAGAAATAAGCCTACGGAAGTTGAGAATAAAATCCAATGATTTACGTAATTATCACATACCTGTAGTTGAAGCTCAGCTCGTTCTAACTGTTCCTTCAGCAGGGATATCTGCGCTTGCGCTTGCATGTCCCCAACGCTCTCGGTATCGCTCTGCGCGTCTTTGCGCGCTTCGCTCCGAGCGCTCATTGGTTCCGGAGCGGAGCGGTCGCTCTCGGGCTGAGCGGACGTAGATGCGGCGGCCGTGCAAGTGACGCATGAACGCTTCTCTAAAGCGCTTACTTCTCTTTCTAGTTGGCGTACCAGTTGTTCTAGTGTGTTCACCTATGATGCAACAATACAATGAATTGGTGAATTAAACCTGATTCAATTACAAATCCTCCCATAAGATAAACAAACTTAAACTGTGGAAATAAAAAGGTTGCTTATTATTATGTTTAGCTAATGACTAGAAACAAGAAGCTTGTCCATAATGCTTTACAGCTTAAAATGCAATAATATGACGTATTAACCTTCTCCCGATGTCGTGCATCCTCGTGCAGCGCATTGGCCGCGCGTTGCTCAGCGTCGTGGAGTCGTTCGTTGAGTCGCGTCTCCGTACGGGCACATTGCTCCTCTAGCGCCGCCTCGCGACGTACTGACTCTTCCACACTTCGCTCTAATTGCTGTAAAACAGATGCAAATTAATATTCAACGGTATTTTTTTTTGTCTGAATGCTACAAATTATGAAAATTGATATTAATTACCGCTTTGACAAGACTTGTGGCGGCGTTCAAATGAAAATAAAAACAAAATAAAAGTTGCTTGCCTCGGTTTTGATACTACACTGTCCTTTCCTAGTCAATACCAACAATAAAAGAGCAAAAAAGTATTCACCGGTTTTTGAAAGGCCAAATGTCATGTCAGATGACACGATTGGATGATGATAATTTGGTTAACTTAAAGCACTGCTCCAATGATGTCGTGACGATTTATTTTATCATATAATATTTATGTATCAGAAAATTATAATTTAAATAATTTTAAAAACCTTTGGGATTAGTGCCGTGATTTCCTTTAATTTAGATATGTGCGACAAAAATATGTATTTGGTTGGTAATTAATAATTGATAATATTGTTGTATTTACCTGTACTTGTGCAAGTAACGTGGACGCTCGCACACGTTCCTGCGCCAGTTGTACTTGCAGCTCCTTCATTTGTTCTGATGACGTGCTCGCCATGCGCTGCTTCTCTCCCAGACGTTCCTGTGTGACGTCAATAGACAATGGATAACAGATGTTTTAGATCACAAGATTATTAGTAAAAAAATGTTTAGACTTACCGTAGGAAGTCAAACATTGCTGTGCTCTTTGTTTATCAACCAGTGACAAAGTTGGGTTGGTTAAATAAATTAATAAAAATATTTGAACAATCAAACAGCCACGTGAAAATTAGACGACAAAAGCCTTCGGATGAGGCGTTTCTGCCCCAGCGCCATTCAAGTTGGCACTATTAGTACACAATTACCTATTATAAACGTACCTGTGTCGAGGCTAAGCTCCTGGTAGCCTCATCCACCTCATCCCTCAGTCTTCTATTCTCGTCCTCCAGTGTGGCCACTTTCTTCTCCAACGCTTGCCTGGCGCGGGTCTCTTTAGCCGCATTGGCTTCGGCCGCGGCAATGCGGCTGGCCGCCTCTCGGCTTTCGGCGTCGCCACCGCTCAGGGTTTGGCGACGAATCGCACGCTCTTTGGCTATCGTATCCTGGAAATAAAACTTGTTTGTTATACATTTTCGTGGTGTCAGGTCTTTCAATATGGGATCGAATTGACCACTTATCATGGATTTGACTTTAGAACTAAATACTCTATACTCTAATGCACCCTAGATATTTTGTATTTTAAAAACTATATATTTTAAATACACAGTCATAAAATAATACTAAAACTAGAATTACAACGGTTAGCGCAGACCATCGAAGTTACTGCGAAGAACATAAACAAATTACTTATTTTCCATACGCCTGTGACTGCTTACGTGATTTTATTCCGTAACACCCGCGTGTTACGGAATAAAATCGCGATGCCTGACGAACCTCCTAGCGCGATGCGATATTGTTTCAAGCGATGGCTTGCGCTGACCCTGACTTAACTACAAAGTGTCACCTCTATTCATCACTTACATCATCCACAAACATACTACTTCTACTGGATATTCCTTCACTACGACTACATAAGACGATACACAGTACACTACACTACATGAACAAAGACGCCACACTCACAATAGGGCGCACGTTGATCTCAGTGAGCCTTCTGTGTCGCAACTCGTACACATGCTCTATTATATCCTGTCGTATAAGGCACACCTCAGAATTTTGTACAAAATACTTGAAGGTCTTTTATCGAAAACGTTTTAAACTACATATCATCACGTCTCCACTCCAAAACGGTAAACAGAGGTGTCTATTACACCTATCATATTTTACTAGTTATACGCAAATCCAAATTCGGGATTTTACTAAGTACATAATTCATAATGAGAAAACCCAATAAACTATACCGAACCAGTAATTGAACAAAAGACTCTACGCTCAGCAGTCGCGCTTGCAGCCACTAGACTATCATATATATATAAATATTTGCTAACCTAGCAAATATTTACTGTACTGTTTAGGTTAAACAGCATACAATATGCAGAATACAAAGCAAGAATACCGCATACCGGTTCACATTCCATTTAATTGCTAATGATAAAATCATACAGCTATCCCAAGAAAAGTATGCGCTTCGGGTATCATCGTATATCTTCGGAAATACGAACGTGCCACGATGAGTTCTAATATAGAGCCATTAAAACCATAAAAGTACTTGCCAATTTTGTATTACCATGACATGATTACAAAAATTATAGATTAACAACTCTATGTAATTCCAAAAAACAGATGACGATTTGCGACCGAAATAGGTAACCCGACAGAGAGACAACTTCATTCAAACGCGCAATGATACCTGCACTACTGCAATGCGCGACAGTACAAAACTTAGAAGCTTTGCCTCTGTGGGAGGTTACTCTGTGACGCGACGTTCGTGCTAATTCGGAAACACGAAGATTACATATGAGCATACCTTTTTAAGTTTACCTGTAGAAAATTCTTCAACTGGGTAAACCAACCTTGTAATGCTGTTGCTGCGACCTTGCTGTCTCGGCATCAGCGAGGGCCCTCTTACAATCAGCCTGTAGATGTTCTATCTTGCTCTCCAGCCGCCTCATGTCTTCTTTCAGCGCGTCCCTCTCGGCCTGCAGCGCTGCAGCGGATGCGCGCGCACTGCGCACTTCAGCGTTGTTGCGGTCTGCGATACCGGCGGATAACTCCTGGTTCGTGCGCTGGAGAGCCATCCGCTCTTCGCGTTCTACTTCCACTTGGCGTTCGAGACGTCTGGTAAGAAAGATTAATATTAGTCTCTTTTAATATCGCCAATGCCTATTAATTTGTCCTATATTGTTGAATTGACAAAACAAATCGCAAATGCAAGAAAATCCAAATTAGAACTGAATAGAATATAAATGTTTGCTTCGTACGGTGATCGAACCTGGTAGATGTAGTGCAGAAGTCAACCATTCAGCCGATGTTCCAACCAATCCATAATGTCTACTAAGACATACGACCATTGACTTATATATTACTCTTTTGAAATCATTGCATACGACCCAACAAGGCAAGAATGTTGTTATATACTGACCACCAAGTTGCCAATCGCGCTGACGGTGTATGACACTTGTCTATCATTTTCATTGACATAATATTATTAAAACAGTGCATTTAATAAATGTAATACACAAGATTGTTGCAGCGATATAATTAGCAAAACTTTAACACAGTGTTGAATGACCAGCCAGATATCTAAGCTTATACCTAATCCTCATTTTAAGATATGTTTTTGTTCAACAGTAACACTTCAGAAATATGAGTTTCGAAAGCCGCGTTACGATTTTTTGAATAACATCATTCAAAATACAAAAAATAATAATGATATCTTGCTCACTTGTTCTGCAGACTGAGCGCGGTAATCTCGGCCTGCAGTCGCACGCGCTGCCTCTCGGCCTCGGCGTCGGCCTCGTGCCTCACACGCTCCACGCTAACGCCGGCCTGCGCTTCGGCCTCCGCTAGTTTAGTCTGCAGCGACGTGATCTCACGGCTGCGCATCGCCGCTAGCTTCTCTGCTGACCTGGGTTACACAGTTTCGGTATTTAGGGATTGAAGATATTTGACAGCTAAATGATTTAAAAAGGATACAAATTGATGAGACAGTTTTGATTGAAATATAAGGTTACACGTATCCATGGCTCCATAGATCATGAAATGAAATCTTATTGAAATTACGTATGATTTATAAGTTTCTTGGTAGAAAAGGATGAATAAGAAACGAAAGTTTGAATTTGAATAAAGAGTTGAGTGGTAAATAAAATTAGACTCTTTTGACTTGGTTTGTGATGAACTCATGACTGATCGATTCTAGTTCAAAATTCCCTTCCAAACATGGTCCAGATGCTCCTGCATTGTTAGACTCGCATATGTTAAAAATATAATGTTTGAAGAGACATATCGAGAGAGAAATATTGACCTGGGGATTATTCTGAGGAGTTTGTAGCGCCACTTCTTCTTCCCAGCGAAAGCACTAGGAAGTGGTGAAGGGCAGGCGTTTTGGGAGTGTCTTATGTAATTTTGTTGTTCGAAAAATTCTGATTATCAGCCTAGTTTGAATAGTTGCTCTCCAAACGGTGAAAGAAAACATCGTAAGGAAACCGGCATGTTCTAGAACCAAAAATTCGAAGACATGTGACATCTACCAACCCGCACTGGGCCCGCGTGGTGGATTACGGCCCACTCCCTCTCACCGAGAGGAGGCCTGTGTCCCGGCAGTGGGAACATTATAGGCTGATTATGTTGAATAAATAACTTTTGTTTTTTTTTATTTTGACCTATTATTTACTTGTAAGTCTATTCTCGCAAACGAAAGTAAATCAGTAAAAATTTATCAAACTAAAATGCGTAAAAAATAGAAACTCACTTAAAAGTGGCCAAATCAATGGCAGTGCAGTCATGTGACGCGTTGAACCCACCGCTGTGGTCTTCGTTCTCCTCGGGCGCCACGTACGAGTAGCCTGCGGTTATCAACTGTTATTAAACTAATACGAACTAACTTCTGTTAAAACTTGCGTCGGATGCGGCCAAAAACAATTTCGTTTATGGACGAATGCCACCAAAACAACCGGTAATTTGAGCGTATTTACAAATTGTGACAAATAAACAACATTATTGCATTATTGGGGAATTTAGGTGAAAGTGAGTGTTTCTATTTCGACCTTTGAAGAAACCCATGTTATTGGATTGGAGTTCAAGCTGTCGTAAACGCAAATGACGATCAACAACCGAACGTTACCGTCACGCCAATGGAGGTTCTGGCAAGCAATTTCATGCAATTTCTATTGTTTCTTAATTTAGTCAGCGCAGCCCTGCTATCAACCAAATACTTTGGCCACAGCATGAACTAGACTGTTACAAGGAGCTTTTGGCGCCTGAATGACACTAAAAGGGTAATTGTTGGTAAATATTTATGGTAAACATTTTTTAAATAGTCCCAGAAATTGTATCGACAAAATGAAATGGCGGCGATAGTTCCAATTTTGGCTTATCCGAGAGATAATTAGTATATTAGAGTACTTGCCGACAAAAGGCAGTTGTCCCGCGAAGGGCGGGCGGGTCCGGAAGGGCGCGGCGCTGGGCGGCTGCGGGCCGCGCGCTGGCACGCTGAAGTACGACGCGTCCTCCGAGCCGCGCACGCACGGCACCCAGGGCGGAGCCTGCCAAGGAACCACACGCGTTAGTACTGAAAACTTCTAGTATTTTTATAAATCAAGAATCTCCTTATCTATACTCAATACTAATATTATAAAGAGGTAATATTTGTTTGTTTGTACAAACAAACAAACAAATTTTACCTTTTACTTACAAAAGTTTTATGTAAGGGTAATCTCTTGAACTACCCGTCCGTTTTGAAAAAAAAATTTTTGCATATGATAGCCCAATTCTCGGGGAAGGCTATAGGCTATTTAACATCACGCTATGACTCTTGGGAGTCGAGCAAAAAGAAAAATAGGACGCTAAGCTAAGACGAAGTGATAGCGCGGGCAGGTGATACGATGCAACGGAGTGGGTAGTGAGAACAAGAAATTTTACGCGGACGAAGTCGCGTGCAGGAGGTGGTCATGTAATAAAAATGCAAGTGCAACATATGTGATAATACGCGCGTATTACGTTGAAGTAACAGAAAATTACTACTACATATTTTTACAAAACAATTACAAATTATAAACAAGCCCACTTAAAGTACATACGCCAACACCGTTTCGTTTCGTAGAAACATCACATAATCAGCCTATAATGTTCCCACTGCTGGATCACAGGCCTCCTCTCTGTGAGAGGGAGTGGGCCGTAATCCACCACGCGGGCCCAGTGCAGATTGGTAGATGTCACATGTCTTCGAATTTTTCGGTTCTAGGATATGCGGGTTTCCTCACGATGTTTTCCTTCACCGTTTGGAGAGCAATGGTGATGAAATAATTTACACAAAGTAAAGCACCTGGCTGGGTTCGAACCCACGACCTACAACTCGTAAGTCGCGGCCGTTACCACTGGGCCACCACTGCTCTCAAACAAAACATCACAATTCACAACAAATAACAGCAAAGTAAACTCGAGCACCAACCACATGTTTCTTGAACAGCAACACTTGAATTACCGTATTACTCGATCTGTTCGAACTCACAGTAAACACAAGAGTGCATTGTTAATTTTTCGGCCAGTCTTTGTTTTATTGGTTTTCAAAAAGTGAAACTGAACACTGAGGCGAATATAGCGTCAAAGAGACGGAGACCTATCCTGTGCGATACTCGGAAATGGGCGTATAATATTTATAGGAGTTGTAATGTGCACTGGGACCTTAGTGAGAGTCCAGCAATAAAAAAAAAATACAAATTACAAGGAACATTATGATGTAGTTTGTAAATACGAAGCTCCTCTGTCGACGATATAGTCAGTATGAGCTAAGCTGACGCTCCATGGCTCTCTGTGCAACTCTCTTAGTTTTCGTTGGATATCAGTACCTGGTCCCGGATGTTGTGCGCGGGCACGTGCGCGAGCGCGGCGTGCTGCAGCGTGTCGAGGTAGGAGTAGCGCTTGCTGGGCAGCACGCGCAGCAGCCCCGCCACCAGGAGGCGCCACTCGCGGGACGGGCCTGCTGCGGGCTGCTCCCATGGGAGTTGTGGTGAGGACTCGCGTTCGTAACTAAACGAGACAAACAGATCAAGTGAATTAGGGGTACTACACACATGTTCAGGACGGCACATTAGATTCGGCAGTAGCAAAGCTGAGCCGAGCAATTACTACACAGATTCGATATCTTTCAGCTAGTGTCGATCGGCAAATTTCGTTCGAATGTAACCTCGTTTAAACATGTTCGAGTCGACTCGGCACAATTCGAGTTAAACCGAGCGGCTTTTTCAGAAACATTTATTTTCTTTTTTATGCTTTTTGCTACCGTGCTGTGCCGACTCGTGCCGGCCCGAAGATGTGAACTAAACGGAAGTAGAAATGTGACCAATGTATTAAAAAAGGAACCAACTACAACACAAGTAATAAATAGGTAACATATAAAAGGATAACTCAAATAAAAACCGGTCAAGTGCGAGTTGAACTCGCGTGGAGAGGGTTCCGTACGATATTTTATCTACCATGTTTGTTTAAAGAACGTGACACCGACATTCCAACTGAAAATGTAAGTTTGTACGCACAATATTGAGAGATTTACCATGTTGTTTCAAGATCATAGACTTCTTATTAATTTTCCTGTTTTAAGAACTATTTTCTGTATTTTTTTCAAAATTTTAGGCTCAGTAGTTTCGGAGATAAGGGGCGGGAGGAATGGTAAATTTCCGTCTATTGTCTTATATAACTTTAATACAATTTACTATAAAATTATGAAAAAATTTTGTAATCTGTACCGTGTGACAACTTGATATGTCACACGGTACAGGTTGCGAAACTTTTTTTTTTTTAATTGTCTATTTACCCCCTTCGAGTTTTGAAAATGACTCCCATTTTCAAAACTCATTTATTTACGTTACACGTCTGTGTTTGGGTCACAGAGATTCATATGTGTACCAAATTTCAACTTAATCGGTCCATAATATTCGGAGCAAATTGGCTGTGACAGACAGACACACGAGTGATCCTATAAGGGTTCCGTTTTTTCCTTTTGAGGTACGGAACCCTAAAAATAGGTGACCAAAATATTTATTTCTTTATAATGACGGCATCCAACCGGTTAAATCAACATAACCAGTTAAATGTCACAATCTTCACAATAAAACCTCTCCATGTCATCATGGTATGTTTCTTTCTTACCTTTGTATATTACTAAGTATTTGAGCGATAGAGTCTTCCTCTCCCGAAGAGAACGGCCGGCGCAGCGTAACCAGTTCGAACGCGATCACACCGAGCGACCAGTAATCACACGACGACTGGACACATGTAGGTAAACGAAATATTATATTAATATGACGTGCCTTATATTCAAGTAAATCTGTTGTTGGAAAATGCAAACTACACTACTTTATTTAAAAAAAAAAGAATCAACTGCCATTTTTAAAATGTATAAATTCTCTAAATACTTGTGTTAGTGACTTATTCATTACCATTGTTTATCTATTTCTACCATGCTATCTTTTATACATTGTTTACTAAACTTGTTGTTATTATTACTATCCAACACTGTCATGCTAAGTTAAAACATTACAATCCTTGCTATCGGCCACTACCTTCTACAAAACAATTCTAAGTACATTCTAATACCAAGATTCTGCATGTTGTTTTGAAATCTTAATTTTATTTCAGAAAAATCGAAAGTTTAGAATGTTTTTGACTCCAAAACTATCCTGAAATCTAAGGCCAGGTAACGCCAATATCACTAAATACAATTAGCGTTAAACATATTTACATCATTGTCTTTATCAACCGACTATAGAGAGATATTGAATGATGTTTTAAATTCATGGTATTGGAGGCAGCACTATAGGCTGATTGTGCATCAACCTATAGCCTATAATGCCGGCTGCTGGTACAAAGGCCTCCTCTTTGTGAGAGGTAGCTGGCCATTAACCACCACGCAGGTCCAACGGCGCTAAATGTGTTTAGTTATTAGTGGTGCAAACAGGCCTAGGTCGAGCTTTAATCTCTATAGCTCTACATGCAGAATCCGTAATGTAAGTATAAGCACATGCATGTGAGCCGACGCACAATGGCAGTGGTAACGATTCTGCCGCAGTACTGTTGACACACAGTGTGCGCGGCGCAGTCGGCAGCCGCCAGCAGCTCGGGCGCCATGTAGTCGGCCGTCGCAACCGCCACGCCTGAGCACCCGCCCTCCGACAGGCGCGCCGAAGACCCGAAGTCGCCGAGCTTCACGTGGCCGCATCTATACGGAAAACGATGTTTCACCAACTTTACATAGGTTTACTAGATATTTCTAAAGATAGCCCAAAAGTTTCTCTATCTATATATTGCACAAATAGTGCACTTCACAACAAAGACTTTGATTATTGTTTATCACTTTGTTTGTCAATAATGAGATAAAAAAAAAACATAATATTAACTGTTAGACTAAAAGAACAAGGCTTTTTAAAAAAACTTCTCTTTTTTGTTTGAATGTTATGTATACCTATCTACTATCTATAATGTCCTTAAGTGTAAACATCAGAAATTATACCTAAATACTCTTTTAAGCTGTTGATGCACTTATTAAATAACTATACAACAAAGCAAATTAATAAAGAGTTTGTGAAAATAATGAGTACGAAGGCCAATGCCTCATCTTACTGCACCCTACATCTCTCTCTCTTCACAAAAATTACGTAGACTGACCTATCCAGCAGTATATTGTGCGGCTTAACATCTCTATGCACGTATCCCATGCCGTGCAGTGCCTTGAGCGCGTGCGTCACCTCGGCCACATAGAAGGCGGCGTCTCTCTCGGGTAGCGGGTGCGCGCGCCGAGCGAGGAGACAGGACAGGTCGCCGCCGCAACACAGCTCCATTACTAGGTAGAGGTTGTTGCTATCCTAGTAAGTTAAAACAAATATGATATTTATTTCTATAAATTAGCTTAAAAAAACAATCACACATCAAAAATCTATTATGTTATAAAACTAGATAGTAATGTATTTTGTAGCACCTTCATGACCTTTTATCTGTCTTTTTACATCAAAATTAGTTTAATATACAAACTATACAAAGGAGAGAATCTCTTTGTTACTGCTACTGCTGTTACTACAGGGTTTTCTAGTAAGAGGTGTTATTTTGAATAGCCCGCTATTTCGGTAGATGTCACTTTTTAAGCTGTCATTTTATGACATTTGACAAGTAGAATCTAATCTAATTATTTTCCACTATTAACTGCATACCTTACATAATTAGCCTATAATGTTCCCACTGTTGGGACACAGGCCTCCTCTCTGTGAGAGGGCTTCCTCTTTATAATGAAATAAACATCCAATCATTTATAAAAAAATGGCATTTTTCTTTGAATATCAAAATAACACTTCTTATTGGAATACCTTATACCTTACCTTTTACCTTATATTTTTACTTTTTATGTATGATCGTCTGCTTATGCTTACTCATTCTCATAACAATTATTGTTTTAAACTTGAGTAGCAACTTAATGTGAATCTTACTTGGAAAGCATACTGCAGCTTAGGTAGCCATGGTCCAGTGGCTGTGGCGAGCACGTCGCGCTCGTCGTCGGCGCGCTTGCGTGCTTGTTCCTTGCGCAGAGTCTTCATTGCATATACATCGCTTGTTTGCTTCTCTCGCACCATCTAACATTATCAAAAATAATGTAAAAAAAAACATTACTTTCATAAATGTGACACATCCTACATAAAGGAACAGAATAAAATAATATGAACATACATGAACTTCACCAAAATGTCCCCTTCCTATTGTTTGCAGCATCTCAAAGTCAGAGATGCATACTCTAGTCCGACGCAGCTCTGCCAGCGTGCTGCGATCTACAAATTATTAAAAAAATATTTATTCATATTTCTGTAAGTAGGTTTGTAAAAGCACTTTTGCAAGCCAAAAATATTTTGAGCAAAAAGTTTAAATAAATAATAAATAAAGAGCCACACAGATTTGAGTTCACTTATTTTTAACCATAGTTAGGTCACTATAACAGTATAAATAACTACGGCTACATTGGCCATAAGGGCCTTAGGTCTTATGTCTTTGTTTTCTTTTTGTATGCCTTGCATCTCAGAAACAGCTGTTTGCTAAAAACACATTTTTTTTAAATCAGTCTTTGTATTACTAATCTCAAAGGCCAGGAAAGCATTCTGCCCTATAAGTTATATTAGTTTTCTTTGTTCCTTCAGAGCTTTCACTCAGTTTCTAGGGGGTAAGTACGAATAAGACAAAGACAACTTACACTTGTCCAAGAAAGCTTTGACCAAGTCATCGCTCTTCTTAACTGGGTCATCGTTACATTCATCGTAGAGAACTGTGAGAGCATCCAGCAGGGCTTCGCGGTCAACTGTCTTTCTGCTGAACCTTGCAGTCCCAGCTGTCACTTTCCCCAGTATCAGACGATTCAACCGCGTGATGCGAACAGCGATTGCCTCCTTCGATGGTTCCATTTTAGATTAAACTATCACATAAACCAAAGTTCACTTATGTAGAAGCATATTTTGTTTATTTAACTAATTCCTCAAATGAATCAATATCAACAATGCATTGAGCCCAGTAATATCGTCGTTATTATTTGAAAATTGAATTTGCCGACCTTCGGGCTACGTCAAAGAAAATGACATAACCTTTTGGTGTTACCATTATTTGGATATGCCCAAAATTTATAAAAGCGCCACCTATTGTCGAATAGACTTTTTAAAAGACAATTTTATTTCCTGATATTCTCGATAGCTTCACCTAAAACCACAAGTTTTGCCTTTTTTGGTTTGATTTCTGCTATTCGTCAGTAGATGGCAATAAAACAGCAACATAAACCAGCTTAAAATAATAAACACCATAGACCCTTTAACTTTGCCGTGAGCGGGAAAAATTTTTTGTTCAAAACAAAATAAATATTAACTAAACAAATCGATGTAAAATATTTTGGTTGAACTAAGAATAGATTAGTAATAATTATCAGCATACAGTACGCGACCAATGCCATTATCAGGTTTAGCTACGCTTGCTGCGGTTGGTCTGTGTATGGGTGACCATCTTTACGTAGCTTAGGTACCGAAACCCCTCCGAGCCTCGGCTGAACGAACGTCCCGGCTGTCATTCGTGGAACTTTGACAGTCGTTACGGGTAGTCAGAACTCAGAAGCCCGAAAGTCTGACAACCAGTCTTACCAAGCGTTATCGTATTACCCAGTAACTGGGTTGTGGAGGTCAGATAGGCAGTCGCTCCATGTAAAATACTGCTATTCAGCTGCATCCGGTTAGACTGGAAGCCGACCCCAACATAGTTGGGAAAAGGCTAGGCAGATGATTAATAGGTACTACGCGAACAATGCACTTGCTCGTGCAAAAATAATACTCTGTAGGTGTTGACGCCTAGGCTATTGTACCTAATACGCTTCAATCTAAAACCATATATTTTCTCTGTTCTCTCTCTATTCCCTATTGGATATTATATACCATTATTAAAAACAATTTAAAAAAGAAATTGGGACTCGCACTCTCTTCACTACGTATAATATTTTATATACCTAATTTATTTCATAAATTATATTCTTAATTATTAGAATATAAAAAATTGTAGCCCAACGGTATCGGGAATACGATCAATGATACCGGCGGCGGTCAGGGCTCCAGAGAAAGGAACCTCCTAACAATGCGAGCCGTGTCCAGAAGTAGGTACCGCTTTCTGAATCAAGCCCTTGATCCAGCTGCCCAATGAGATCGAGCCTCCTCAGGTGTTGGTCGAGGCTCTTGGCTATTATCCCATTGGCTGTCACGACTATCGGCACAATGATTACTGAATCCACATCCCACATGTCGACAACCTCGCGAGCCAAGTCAAGATACCTGTATTTGTTTATCTTTCTCGGCTCTTACGAGGTTCTCATCATGCGGGACGGTTATGTCAACAATCATATTTGCGCGCCGCTCTAATCGATCCATCACCACGATATCAGGCTTATTGGCAACAATAGTCCTGTCAGTGTCAGTGATGGTGGATCGATTCGATCCCAGAACAATGTGATATTTACATTTTCGAGAACTGGGTCGGGCACATACCTGTAGTACAGCACCTCCGGTTCGATTATATTGAGGTAAGCACCCTAAAGCTAAGCTAATCAACACAATTTGCTAACAGACCGTGAAACTTATGTTTATTGCACAACGGACTTTCACATCGGATTCTTAAGGTGCCACGAGTCGATATTTTTTTAATACTTACTTTCGGGAGAGTATTAGCCACTGTTTGACATTGTGCATCCAAAGTTAAATATGATATCGTTTTGATTTATTATTAATTGTGTCTGTACGAAAACAGAATAGTAAAATAAAAAGTCTTTAAAAAGTTATGAGCCAACGAAGATTCGTTTTTCTTGCTATTTTTAACGCAACTTTGGGTATAAATAAGTAATAAAAGAACTGTAAAATCTTCAAAACCAAGTCCGTACCGACAAAGCTCAGTTATCGAAGAGTTCAATAAACTTTATTTTAATTGAAAATTCCAAAGCACTTTCTCTGATCTTTTCACTGTACGCGTCTATCAGTTCTGAAAGGTGTTTCTGTGCGTGAAAACTAGACGTTGTGCGTGTAGACTAGCGACTAACTGCTCATCACTGACAATTTCACCCTCCCCCCATTCAACCTTAGGGGTGGAAATTAGAATTTCTAAAAACCCTTTCTTAGTAGATACCTAGCTGCTCTTCACAAAGAACACACCCTCCAAATTTCATGTCGCTAGGACCAACGGTTTAGTTAGGCTGTGCGTTGATATATCAGTCAGTCAGCACTTTGAATTTTATATCTATACTTAAATAGATAAATCAACGACTAAGTATTTCTCTTCAGCCTAATACCTACTTCATTTAAAATTCCCATTTTCACTAGGTCATGAAAATTCTTGCAATGCCTTCAAGTAAGTTGTAACGATGAAAAGGTATGTCGTCTAGATTAACAGTTACATGTACCGGTAAACCAGGGTTACTTTGAACAGCCGGGTAACTTTGATTGAAACTTTTATTTCATATAAAATCGCGAAGTACGTAAAACGAAACGAAATTTGTTTTTTTTTTTTTCTTGTCTAACATCATTGATGAACTGTTGAATCCTTTCTAGAGGACACGCTGGGAATTCACCAACTATTTTAAGCAGGATTCATTTGTCTTTTATTAGATCAAAGTTACCCCATACGCAACGTGCCTTATTTTCTTGCGTAATTCCAAAGCTATCAAAGTAAATGAATTAAGTTAAGATCCTAGTTGTCAAATATTTTCTATTTATTTTGTAACACTACGAGGCTGACATAATCGCTTAGCGATTAAAGCCTTTTTTCTAAATAAAGATTAAAAAAAAAAAAGCTATCAAAGTAACCCCATTCTCATTATAACTTTGATTAGACAGTTTTTATTTTTTTTTCTCAGAATCAAGCCATATTTTTTCACATATTATTACAGAAATCGCGAGTTTAAAAAGAATCGACAACTAGACCGATTATATATTTTTTTTACAACCAGAGATTCAAAAGATATGGACCTTGAAAGTTCAAAATTGATCAAAGTAACCCCGGTTTACGGTACTTATTAGGTAAGCTAACATACATTATAGGTAAGGTAGGTACTTTAGAAGGTAGGACCTAGGTCTAAAAGTTAAAACATGATTGCCTTCATTCTCACGTCCTACTTCGATAAATATCTTCATACGCACCGTATGTACTCGTACATAGGTGCGTATGAAGGTATTTGTACACCTGTCTACTGTCGACGTATGTCATGTTACCTTTTGCATGCATTTTGCAATACCAACATGTTATCCGATATTATGCTATGAAACAGCATGTTCTATCGATTCGGAGCATTTATTTAAAATCAATGTATCAATTCCTAGGACCCTGACAATATGTTTATCGTACACGATATCGATGGGAGTTTGTAACATTACATCACTGCAAATAGTGACGTACAGTCACGTCTTCTATGTTGAAAAGTACTTACCTACTAGAACAATGACTGCCGTCATATTCATTAGGTACAGTGCGTCACTTGCTGATGGCCCTTCTCATTCAGCTTCCATAGTGAGATCTCGAGGATTCCAATTAAAGGTTTTGTTAAGGTTGTTAAAACGAGGAACTTACTTTAAGGTAGTGTAGTACCTACCCATTGGATGAAAATGAACAACTTTTAGGTACTAAGAGACCAACACTGAAATCTAGAAAATAAAACGAGCCGCCCTTTGATTCTAAGTTCGCATAACTGTACAAAATGTAGGGAACAGCTGTTTTTTTTTCTTTTCATATTTTTGAGTCCGCCCCGTATTAAAAGTTGTTCATTTTCATGTGTACTACACTCCCTTAGAGTATGTCCCTCGTTTAACCTGACACACTGTATATTCATAGCCGCTTCAATTAAATATTTTCTCTTCAGTTTTAGAAGAATATTTCAGCACAGCAGGATCAATTTTATTTGTTGGTTTATAAAGTAGCTTAACCTGCAAGAAGGGCTTGATAGACCAGCTTTTTGGCAACCTGTACTATTGGCCTTGGTGTGATACTGGTAGGTACCAGAGTAGTACCCACCTATACTATTGGTACCGGTTCCAAACGTAGTACCTGTACTATTGGTAATGCTCAGTATCAGTATTGTACTGATACTAAAACTGGTACCAAACAAATATTTTAAAGGATAGTTACTAGGTATTAGAAAAATAATTTCAAAATAGTACGAGGTTCCTCATACATATATGAGATTTGTGGTACGCGCCAGGTACCTGAATTTGGTATCATTACTTACAAGTTACTTACAAGTAATGATACCAAATTCAAGTACCCTGTTTCAGGCACTCCACCTACAGGTGGAGTACCGACAGGGTTGTTACAGAACCTGTAGGTACTTTTGGTACCGGTTCCAAAACCTGTCTGCAGGGTCTATCATGCAAAAGTACCTATAGCTAGAGCAAGCACAAGACCTCAAATCAGAAAACTTCTACGTATCAGACACGCGACCACGCCAAGAATTTCGCGAAGGAGCTTGGGCTAGTTAGCTTATGTGGGCTTGTATGTAAATATTTAATAAAGTATTTACTTTTTTTCTTATTTTATATTTACGCAATTTCACACCGTCGTAAATGCGGCACACGTGCGGTTTTTGCTTACCCATCACATTACGATGGTCTTGACTTTATATTGACACAGATTGGAGCCATTAAACAAATACTGCATAAAATATCACGTAGGTATTGATCGTTTGAAACAAAAGAATCAAGATTCAATATAAACTAAAGAGCTTAATTTGCCGCTAATTCATGACACGTTTCTTGGTTACAAAAAAGTAGTAGTAGACAGTTTTATTTTAGCGATTTTATGGTATCAAATATTTTGAAGATGATGTTAATTAATTGATGTGATGTTATATTTCTAGGGGGCTGGTAGGTACCCCTACCCGATGACGTATAGTTCACCGGTGTTCGTTGTCACCAACCGTTCAGCACTCCTCTCGTCCTTACGTTTTCTAATCGTCGTGTAAGTTTATATAAGGTGGTGAGCGCAATGCGGCCGCAGTTTTGTCCTTACTCAGCTGAGGTGAGCAATCTTAGCGGGCGGAATTAGAGCATCAGTTAGCGTTAGTACGCAGTTAGTATTAAAGTAAACATACGATACGTGGATTAGTGAAGTGCGATGGCGGTTCTGCAAGGCCCGTCGCGGAAGCAGGCGGATCTGATCTCGCAGGAGCTGGGCGAGGGTCCCGGGGACATCGAGCGAGGCGTGCGGGATCTCCGCAGCATGCTCGCGGCGTCGCCCTACCTGCCGGCGCCTGAAAACGTGGGTAAGTGCATGCAACCACAGATCATGTACACACGGCTACACATCAAGCTATACATAACCAGTATAAGCTGACTTCTGATTGTATGAAAAACTTATACAATGCAAGGTCAGCAAAAACTGGAAATGTATAGCTTGATGTGTAGCCGTGGTACATGCAACTGACACAACTTAAAAAAAAACTTACTTCCAAGAAACACTCTACCTACAAAGTGCAAAATAACTTAAAAGTCGGTACTTATCTTTTGTTTCGTTTTTTTTTGCCTCCAAATTGTCCCAGAAATTATGGAGAAATCAGTGTAGATACCTACATAGATACCTCTAGGTACACGGTATTTATTACCTATTATTATAAGCCTGTGATGTCTCACTGCAGGGCAAAGGCCTCCCTACTCTATTTCCACTTCTCTCTGTTCAAAGCTGCTGAGGACCAGGGGGGCTGAAAAGGCCACTTTGGCAGAATCATAAAACAATTCATAACACGCAATTCATCTGTATGACAGTTTTGTATGGAGATTCGTAAAATGCTATACTTAGGTACCTTCACTTCTGCCTAACCCTTTAGGAATATTAGGTGTGAAACTGTCAAACAGATGAATTGCGTGATATGAATTGTTTTATGATTCTGCCAAAGTAGCCTTTTTAGCCCCCAGTTCTTGTTGAAGGTACACGTTATGTACAGAGGCCAGTACATCAACCTACCCCAATCTGTCAAATTTTCCCAATTGAATATGAACCTTATTCCTTTGTGGTAAAGTTGAAAATCTATCAAAGAAATTTGACAGATTGGGGTAGCTTGATGTGCTGGCCTCTGCGCTTACATGAAAAAAAAAATACTCGCCGAATACATAACCTCCTCCTGTTTTTGAAGCCGGTTAAAAAATATTGCAGCAAATTGCTATCAATAATAGCAAAATTGGGGCGCACAAAACAAAATAATTGTTGTCAGAAAACACGTGTTTAAAATTCGTTGCAACGCCTTTTAAATTGTTTTTATAAAATTCTCTTAAATAACTCAGTTACTTACCTACTGAAGTTACAACACAAAAAAAACAACCGACTCGACTTCCAAAAAAGACACAGGTAAAGTGAAAAAAACATTAATTTCGGAAGTTATTCACTTTGTAGTGTCTTTTTGGAAGGCTGTTTTTTTTTGTAATTTCTTTTTTCATATTTCATTTTATAGTTATACTTACCCCACACAAATTCGTATATATGATATATGAAGTCATAATAATTTATCATCATCAATATAAACGAAGTGGCAAAGTGGCAAAAATACCTGTTATTGGAGCTAACTCAAAAACTACCCATGCAAAGTTAATCAAATTTATATGGAGCCTCTGAGGCATACCCACGGAGGGCATACCCTATCTATTAATGAAACTAACTACCTTTTTTTTTAAGGATGGGAAATCATCAAATGACCCCTCCCGCTCTGGGTAGAGCGGAAGGGAGTGTCAGACTCTTACTGACTAAAACCCATGCGTGTTCCTCCCTTAGCCCTTAATAGGGTAGCGGTAACCTTTTCGGACAATCCCGCTGCCCCGGAAACGTAACTACCTAGAAGGTACCTAGAACTACCTCGGTCATAGACGTTTAAATATTTATACGTCTAAATCTCGGTACCTACTACTGCTAGACATAGGTACGTGCATCTGAGCAGAATTACAAAAGGTGTGTAATCCTAGTCTTGCGACAAGGGCATCATATAGCGGGAAAGTCGTGTCCGCTGTCCGTCTGGTGAGGGCAGTGTTCTGTCCAGGGTAGGTACCTACACTAATTATTTACGTAGGTACTACCTACTGATAAAAACTGTAGAATGACTGTGTTGTGCTGTTGCTACAAGAGAACATTGCAGGCCTAGGTATTGATACGTGGGCCGATTCCGTTTTTGGAACGAAATTCTTCAACGCGACTTCTGGTAGGAGTAAACCTGGAGAAATCGTCAATTCGTCATAAATAACGAATTAAGCGTTATCCTCCATGTGACTAGAGACAGTTTTCTAGGTTTTAGAAGGTCCTGAAGCCAATAGTGTGGATCAAAATGAAAATCGATGATGGAGGCAGCAAAAATTTTCGGGCTTGCTTCGCCATCTTCTATTAGTCTGGTGCTCTAGTTTTTCTGTTATCGACAAACTCATCTCCTATTTTGTGTCAATATTTAAAAGAAAACCTTCGTGCTAAATATTTCGACGTTCATTCCGGACGGGGCCCCATTTAGTTTTGCCGCCCCGGGCTCCTGAGGCTTAGTCCGCCACTGTGTTTATACCTGTAGGTACTTAAAAGTAGTGATGTAACAAGAGTACCTACAGTTTATTTTAGAAAATTTTCCACAGTATAATTGTATTTAAATTTTAATAACATTTTACGTTTATCAGATACTTTATAGGTACTTATTATTATTAGCATAGTTCTCAGTGCAACAGACAGGCGAGGCGGAACGAACTTACTAATGGAGTGTATATTTAGCTAATGTAAATGCTTATACATGCAAATATGCATAATGTTATAAACATAACAAAACAACATGGCCTGAGGTAGGTACCGTCTGCAACGAAAATCTAACAACAGTTTAACACTAAAATGTAAACTACTTTTCATCGATCAACTCAGCCTATTGCAGTCCACTGCTGGACATATGCCTCTCCAAGGCTGCGCCACAACACCCTGTCCTCCGCCTTCCGCGTCCAGTCTGTCCCAGGCGCCTTCTTTAGGTCGTCCGTCCATCTAGCTGGGGGGCGTCCCACACTAGGTATATACGCTTGCCGATACGCGGTCTCCACTCCAGGGGGTCTACTCCCTAACTCCGTCCGTCCGTCCGTCGGCCCGTCCGACAGTAGTCCGATACGTCGGTGTGAACCCTACTCCCTAACGATTTCGGACTCATCAGTTTCAAACGGAATCATAGACAATATTCGTGAACGAACGACGCATGGCGATACAGTTGCACTATTTTACCGGTCGATTACCGGTTTACTTATTTTGTAGTTTTCTAGTTTATTAAACAAAAAATAATACTTTTGTCGTTAGAAAATGACCACATTTAAAAAATATACCTTTTATTATGTCTATAAATATAGAATTTAATTATTTTTGCCATTTTTGTCTGGAAACCGGCATCATCCTGTTATACCTTTGCCTGTTTACTTTTTTGAAGGAAATTTTATAATGAAATGTCAAAGGCCGCATTCCGAATTTAGTTTGTCTCATCGTCTCACAAGCGTTCCGATTTAGTGATTAAGATAATGACAGCTAAAAGCTGTCAACAATTCGAAATGCTCGTGAACGCGGTCACAGTGATTACTCAATGTCAAAACGATATTATTACAGTATTTCTTTGTATAAACACCACATTTCTTCTTCAGTTCTTCTTTAGTTAGGTGGCGACAGTCAGCCAGAAGAAAACCTCTACATTTAAAAATAATTTTGACACAACTAAATCGAATTTGACAATCGCGACACCACGTGGAAAATATTTTATTTTGTTTTTAGAAGATATTTTATTTTTATATGGAATTTTTCTCTTTTTGTATGAAACATTATTACCTACGTGTTGAGTTTTAGGGGTTTACGGGTTCTATAAAGGGGTTCGAAATTTTCATTATTTTTACGATAGGACACACCGTTTTCGAGATATACGCAAAAGAAAAGAAAAAAGATACAGTACTGTTTTTGTTGGTGCGCCAACTAATTTTATTCCACACCTTTTAGTCGCGATTAAAAATAGTCAGATTTAATTAGAAAATCTAATCGTTATCGCGCACGCTAATTCGGTACGGGTTTAGGCACGCTCAAATTCCTGCAAAGCTTCTTTAATATTTAAAAAAGCAGCCATACTTAGTTTGAATTCTTTTAAATTGGTAACTTTCGTCGACAGCACGAGAACTATTTTGATGTCGTACCAACTGACATAAATATCCGTCAAAACCAGTGTCAACTTTAATTGTTCGGACGGGCTAAAACACATCGGGAGTAGGGACAACTATCAAATCGCGTTGTCATTCATTCTTCGCTCGGGCCCCGAACGAATCATCCGTCCGTAGGGCATAGGGAGTAGGAAACGCCCGTAACGAAGGCCGAAACGACGGACTTCGTGCTTAGGGAGTAGACCCCCAGGACTCGTCTGCACCCGAAGGTGCAGACGAGTCCAGAAACACGAAACAAACATGGCCAGCCCAGTGCCACTTCAGTTTACTTTTCCGGATAATTTATATAGTTCATTCCTGATTTCATCCTTCAAAGAGACTCCAAGCATAGCTCGCTCCATAGCGCTAACTAAACTACTTACTTTTAATTTCTTTAGGTAAAAATTATGTAGATACCAGAATTTTAAAAATTATCGATAATTATTTATTGTTTTTATTTCTCATTCCTTGTCTTTATTACTACCCTCAAACCGAAGGTAACCATAACTTTGTTAACACTGTCTGCAAAGTAGAATCAACCTGATCCATAATGTGGTTCGTGGGACAGGGAATGGGTTAGTCAGAGTCACACTCCTCTAAGCCACAAGATAGGTACAAGCGACGCTTAGTTTGTGGCTCACCGAATTTTACTAAATTGTATTGTTATTCTTTTATTAGTAAAAACTTTATTATTTACTAGCAGCGCATCGCGTTTTCACCCGCATAAGTCTCGATCCGCGTGGGAATATCGGGATAAAAAGTATCCTGTCTTTTCGCGGTTTAAGCGTGGAGAGGTAACAGACAGACAGACACACTTTGGCATAATAATATTAGTAGGTACGCATTGTATAGGTATATGGATTAAACAATGATATTATGTATTTATTATTGTTAATGATAGATATTATGTATTTACTATGTACCTACTTATTTATTATTGTATCGCTATGCGGACAAACAACTAAAATGTTTTGACGCGTAAACATGATACCAAGGTCTGGTGTGTTATGAAATGATTATGGTAATATCGTTTTTTATACCTAATAATAAGGTCAGGTTAAAAATGAAACCCATTGCTACTGATAGAGTGTTACGCAATTACCCCGCTGCATGTTTTTTTTTACAGTAGGTCCCTATACTTACAAAAACATAAAAACAACCGGCCAAGTACGTGTCGGACCACGCACAATGAAGGGTTCCGTAGTTGGAATGAATTTATCCCAAGAACAAACTTAACATTGTAGTTGAAAAACATGTTCTCCCATACATTCCAACTGAAAAGGTAAGTTTGTACGCACAATATTGAGAGATTTACCATGTTGGTTCAAGATCATAGACTTCTTATTAATTTTCCTGTAATGTATAGGTATAGAACTATTTTCTGTAATTTTTTCAAAATTTTAGGCTCTGTAGTTTCGGAGATAAGGGGGGGGGAATGGTAAATTTCCGTCTATTGTCTTAAATAACTTTAATACAATTTACTTTAAAATTATGAACAAAATATATTTGAGATCCTCACGGTAAGCCCTTTCATGTGATATGTCACACGGTACAGATTGTGAAACTTTTTTCAAATTGTCTATTTACCCCTCAAAAATGACTCCCATTTTCAAAACTCATTTATTTACGTTACACGTCTGTGCGGTCACAGAGATTCATACGAGTATGTGTGCCAAATTTCAACTTAATCGGTCCATAAGATTCGGAGCAAATTGGCTGTGACAGACGGACGGACAGACAGACAGACAGACAGACAGACACACGAGTGATCCTATAAGGGTTCCGTTTTTTCCTTTTGAGGTGCGGAACCCTAAAAAATAATAAAAATTTAAGTCGGAACAATAACACAAGACTAAGTACAACAAGTAAAACGATGATAGCTGCAAAAGTATAAACTGTAGCGCAGCTAAAAGCTAAAAGTACAAGTAAATTAATTATTATTATTATAGCGGTAACGTGTTAAGTATTTATTATTATCCTTTATTTGTTGTTTTCCCAATAACGTTTAAATTGATTATTCTGATGATAATTAGAAACTATTATTTTCTTAATAATGTCCAACAAAACAAAGCCTTCTTTTGCAGGCCAAGGTCAATTTGCTATCTAATAGATAATTATTTTATAGAGATTTATTACAATCTTTTTTAAAGCCGGATGACTTACTACACACATCCGTAATTAAGTAGTTATCTAATAATAGGTACCTAAGTATACATATTAAATCTCTATCACACTACAAATCAAAGATACAGCAGCCGACGGGAAGGATAACATTTTGCGGATCTCTGCTGTTGGCCAGCAAGATTAAATAGTAAGGGCTATTTATAATGATGATTAATTACAGGATTACCTGGACAATGATATTTAATTTTTGCATCCAGAAATGTTGCTACTTAAAATAATGTTTCCCAATTTTATAGTATGCACAACACGCTGATTAGCATGGATATCGCTGATTAGTGATACTATTTTCACATACAGGAAAAAAACGGTCAAGAGCGAGTCGGAATCGCGCACCGAGGGTTCATCATAGGGAGAGACATCGTTTTATTTTTCCTGTAATCTTTACATAAACTTCTATCACAGAGAATTATTTAAATTTTTCTCATTGCAAACTTCGGAGATGAGGGGGCGGGAACGGTATTTTTTACATTTTTCATCAAAAGTCGAAAACAAAGGGAACTAAAAAAAAATTGAAAATGTGCAAACTGCGCTCTTTTATATTATGATATCCCACATGCCCTAGTAGCCCCAATTATTTTTTTTATTATTTCTTTCTTATTTGCATTATTGGGCAAACGTCATCTAAAACTATTCCAATTTTCAAGCTAGTAGTACTTGACATATCCAGCTGTGACAGACAGACAGACAGACAGACTGAGTGGCACCATAAGGGTTCCTTTTTACCATTTTGATACGGAACCCTAAAAATTAACCTTGGTTACAGTGCGCAAACCGCTGCACTGTAACCAAGAATTAGGCTGAATTCTTGTTCCAGGGGGGTTCCGGGGATAACCAAAGAAAATTAAAAAAAATCTACGCTGTCTATGTATATACAGGATGAAATAGAATACATGCGACAAATCGAAATGGGAGATTGTACTCATCATTATGAACAACTTTTACTACGGGACCAAACCTGAAATCGCGAAAAAAAAAACAGCTGTTCCCTACATTTATGTTCGCATAACTCGTCAAAATGTAGGGAACAGCTGTTTTTTTTTTCAATCTCCCATTTCGATTTGTCGCATATATTCAATTTCATCCTGTATAGTAAACAATACCGACGATAAATTTCTGTAATAAAATCTATAAAGGGGACTATAATCATAAATGCTGAATTCATGGTTGAAGTTTGCCCACTGGCACAGAATAACTAATAGTATCTACTTATGCACTGGTATTTTTTTTTTTTTTTTCCTATATACAGCCAGCAAAAGAGATAAGTATGCAGGATCGTCGGATATAGTTGAAGTTTAGTAAGAAACCGATGGATGTTGTCGACTGAAATTTAATTAGTTATATGAGCTGTTTATTTTCTATAAATCCACCGCCTTATGATCATATGCTTGAGAGTCATCATCATCATCATCAGCTTATAGCAGTCCACTGCTGGACATAGGCCTCTCCGCCATTCAATTTTCAAAAAATTCAATTCGATTTTCGGCAACTCTCATCCAGCTGCTACCAGCCATCCTGCGAAGATCGTTGCTCCACCTACCTTGATAGTCAATTTATTTTTTTATATTATAGTAATTCTATAGACGAACAATTTAATCAGTGTTTAGTTGTGACTACTGTGATATCAAAACTAGAATTATTAACTTTTTATGCTAATGTAATTCAGTTTTTATGTAAGTACCTAGGTACTTATGGTTTTATTTTTATTTAAGTTTCTAGGATTTAGATTTCTAACTATAAGAAATAGCTAAGTATTTAACAAACAATCATTTTTGCTGTGCCCTAACAGGGTCTACAACGGCTCTTAGCTCTTTTTGCGCTGTGGAACGAAAATAAATGAATATGAATATATACCAAGTCAAGTACCGAATTCTTAATGCTATGTTGCAAGAATGCAACAAAGGCGCTTAGTAGCTGAATCTATAGTCACAGAATTTAAAGTGAAATTGCAGAACTACAAGTGGTTTTATGTTGCAATTGCACCAAAATTTCTGACATACCAGTGCGAAACGCAACGAGGACTGATGGAATCAGGTGCATGCGCATACCAATTAAGTAGGTACCAATTTGCAGTTACTGACCGCAAATCTTGTTTATTAGAGATTTAAGTATGATCACGATTGCAAAACATAAACAAATTGGTAATGATGTTAGTTCAAGAAGAGGTATTGATGTTAATTGATAAAATATTAGGTATAGAATCTGGAGTTGAATTCGACTAAAGAAAAGTCGACCATCCGCTGCTACGGAGAGGTTCGTAACTCGCGTCGTACTCGTACCTACTCGTCACCATAACGCTCCTAAAATACGCAATGGCAAGTAATAAATCCCAAGGTGTCGCTACGACATACGCAATAAACTAAGTAGTGACACAAGTGACCGAATTGACACAACACGCTTCATAATCAGAGTATGTACAGAGGCCAGCACATCAAGTTACCCCAATCTGTCAATTTTTTTGATAGATTTTCAACTTTATTACAAAGGAATAAGGTTCATATTCAATTGGGAAAATTTGACAGATTGGGGTAGGTTGATGTGCTGGCCTCTGTACGATAAAGATGACTGCAAAACATTTTATAATGCTCTTCTAGCAAGTGGTAAAATAAACTCGACCGGCACCATAACGCTCCTAAAATACGTAATGGTTATGGCAAGTACATAAATTCTTAGCTGTCGCTACGACCTACGTAATACCTACCACAGTAATACTGACCGAATTGACGCAACCCGCCTCATCACTGAACCACATCACACATTGCACCCAAGAGAAACTAAGTGAAATGTCATTATTTACCCCCACCATTGTTTCAGACAATATCACTTATTCTCAGGAGTGTTTCCTCACAGTTTGCAGTGCCCAAACGTCGGGCGCATTGTAATACGCCATGCGCACGTTGTTCTGCGCAAAACTACGTGCGCATGCGACGCTCCTTGACCAAGTTAGCTAAAAAGTGTAATTGCAAAACTATTATCACTGATACTCGTGTAATTATATGGGAGCAGCCTATAATATTATGAGACAGTGCTTAGACTATCTCATATTATCATAGGTCTTGTGTGGCACCGGAGTGGCTATGGATAAGATAAGAAGGGTTAGGCTCGAAGTTTGCGCAAAGATTTTGATGAGCCTCTTTTGCGAATAGGGCTAAGTGTTCTCATTAGAGAAAATCTAGAACTAACTAAACCCTGCGGAAAGCATACAATGTTACTTGTTCGAAATTATGCCTGTAGGTGACGGACCGATACCTATAGCTTATGTTTAAATTAAGTGCAGCCGGAATAATGGAGCTTAAGTGTCTAGGAAGGAGCAAACTGTTGTTGAATGCATAATTATGTAATTTTATATATATTCGGAACAATTGAATGCTTAGGTAGGTGCCTAGGTATGTAGTGTTTGTTGCTCTCATTATAAGCACGGTTTGGAAATAAGGAAGATGATTGAAGAATGATGAGTTGAGTAATAAAACGGTGGCAGTCCCCGTCGACGCGCAACCTGTGACCATAGATACAGTACATGATTCTGAACCTGCGTTCTGAGACTTCCTTGAAATTTCTTGTCAGATAAAAAAAAATCTGTAAGTAACATTTGGACCCGCGTAGCTTTTCTAAAAAACAGCGACATTTTTTTTATCATGTCCTGAATTCATAGTTAGTATTAGTGTCGATGTCCCTGGCTCCCTATAAAGCATTAGACAAGTAGAAGCTAACTCTTTATTATGGGTGAATTTTAAATAGAGAATCCCCTATTACAATAATAATCATAATTGTTGATTTGTTAATTGTTGTTGTTGTTATAAAGATGCTAAATAGGTACAAGTTATTTATAAACGTAAACGAGTTGTTGTTGCTTTAAACTGTCTATAATTAAACAAAATTGTTGGAAGCTTTTAAACTACCGATAGAGATTATCCAGAAGATTAAACAAATGAAACCGGTTGAACTGGTCCGACTGTAAAACAATGGAGGAAGGTGATTTTTGAGGAAAAGGAACACCTAGGTATTGTAAATAGACAGAATGGTGTTACCGAACTGGTTCGCCACAGTTTATGTCGTTATAGCAATGATTAGCATACAACCTTGGGAATTCAAATGATACGACATAACGACACTGTTTTTCATTTTCCCTGATCAATATCGTTTTTTTTTATTGTTCTGTTCTGGTAGCATCTATCTCGTATCCAGTAGCGTAACTATAGGGTGGAATTGGGGCAAAATGCCACGGGCCCCAGTCAGAGGGGGCCCCCGGCCTGAGAGGGCCATGAGTGCAGGAGGATCCTAACATAAGTTTATAAATGCAAACTTTTTTTGAAAATGTGCAACAAAGGACATCATTCAGGTTTGTAACATTTTGTACCTACCCAAAATCAAAGTAAGTACCCAAAAAATTTAAAGTAGCCATTTCCGCTGACGGCAAAGTCCGATCTTCTATGATGTTGTGTTATCACCCTTTTTGCCACTAGACCAACAAAGCAGTCAGGTGTTAAATTTTGTAGAGGAAAATATGACATATACGCGGAAGAAATAGCGGGAGAAGTGCTATTAAAAAAAAAGACTATAACGTTGGTTGAGCTTCTTTACATTGAGGGAGGGAGGGCCCCATCCCTTGAATTTACCACCAGCCCCAAACGGTATAGTTACGCCACTGATCGTATCTTAACTGTTTTGACATTTTAATGTCTGTCTGTCATAAAAAAAATGGTGATAGTGAGGAAAATTGGAAGAACTGCCACTTAATTTTCTGTTGCAACAATTGTCATGTGTTCATTGTTATTTTTACTCCGTGTTTTTTAACAAACCTACATATTTTGACAGTCGGCGTCAGATCACAAAATACGTCTTCCAGGAAACGAATAGTCGGTGGTTTACGCGACAACATCGAAAACAATACCTAGTACTTTCCTAGGACCTTATGTAACTACCTCAGCGTTACCTATGTACCTAGTGTACTTACCTCAGGTTATTTCCTCAATATGCAGCTAAGCACATTATTAATATTGCTACAATTACGGAAGTGGTATAAATTGCTGATCTTTTATTGACGCAATTAAGCATCGACCTACTTATTTTAATTTATTTATTTATTTTACCATTTATCTACACACATAGGGGAAGGGTTCCGTACTCACCATACAATATTTAATACTACATATAAAATAACGGGAAAAAAACACGTTTGTTGTATGGGGGCCCCCTTACATAATTATTTTATTCTGTTTTTAGTATTTGTTGTTATAGTGGCAACAGAAATACATCATCTGTGAAAATTTCAATTGTCTAACTATCACGGTTCATGACATACAGCCTGGTGACAGACAGACGGACGGACGGACGGACAGCGGAGTCTTAGTAATAATTTTAATTTTTTTAGGGTTCCGTACCAAAAGGGTAAAACGGGACCCCGTTTTACCCTTTTGGTACGGAACCCTAAAAAAACAGAACAAGAATAATAAATAGAGAGATGTAGACAGCGTGTGAAAGAGTAAAGGAGACAAAAAAAAATAGTTACATAAAATCTAAAACAATTACTTAACTTTTTTTTGGCAATGTAGTGAACAATCCCGGCTGGTTGTGATTATAGGATTCTTTTATCCTAAAACTGCTAAGAAGAAAGTAGCAACTGTTCAATATATTCGTCTTCAATGAGATATATAAATGATTCCAGCAACGTTTAGCCCATTCGTCATCATATCGTAGCCGTTTTATAATTCATATAGGGGCCTGTCAATTAGCGTTAACCACAAGAACGTGCTCATCATTTATGTACACAACATAGTCTTCACTTGTTACACATGACCATTCAACTTATAATAAGTATTAGTTATTTGCGTACCTAGTACCTACCATATCAATAGAAAGAAACATTTATCTCAAAATTAAGTTTTTTTTTTTTCTTAGTAAAACCTTTGCCTTCAATTATTGGTGACGATCTAGCTATTAATCATGCTGTAGGTAAACCTAGGATGACTTGAAGTCGCAAAGAAATTAAAAGGCCCAACAATGCTACTTTGAGGAATACCATGATAAACGGAAGACAACGATGTAATACCAAGTCTTACTCAGAGGTAAAGATTAATTTGAGAGGAAAATATATTGTGTATGTATGATTGATTAAGGCACATCCCAAAAAGTTTTTTCATATTGACACGCTAATAATTTGAACAAACAGTACTTAGTTATAGCCTTATTAAAAACACAAACTACTACACGTGCACTTATATAAAATTGGCAATATTATTATTTTTTTACTTTTACTAAATGCCAAAATTAAAAAATCCAAATTATTTATGCTTCATTTAATTTTGCCATTTAGGTACCTACATCGTTTGGTTCGTACATGGTTTGGTTGGCAAGCGAGATTTGCTCAATTTCATTGATTATAACTTATTTAACTTGACCGACAGGGTAATTGCGTCACACACTATCAGTACCAAAGGTAGCAATGGGGTTCATTTTGACAATTCAACAACATTCATTGCGTTATTTGCGTTGTTGAGCAAACTCATTGTTTGAACGAATGGAGCAATGGATTAGAAATATGCTTCAAAATGATTCAAATTGACAGTAATAGAGTGTTACGCAATTAGGGTGCGAGTCCTTATACTTACACGTATGGGTTTCAGTGCTACTTAATAGAAAGGAAATTAGATGTTACCCCCAACCGCAGCCCAAATTTTTTTGACTGGGATATCCTCCCTTCTTTCATTTTAACATTTTTGTTTTCTTTTTGACAGACAGACGTGTCCTGGAGCTGTTCGTGCGTGGGTGTCGCATGGACTTGGACCGCGCACGCTCCAAGTTGGAAGCTTATTGCTTAGCTAGAGCCCGCTTTAGGGACCTATATGAACACCGCTCGCTGACCTGTCCACCACTTAATGATGTGTGCAAGTTCATGTGAGTTACTTTTGCTATTCTAGTAGATAATGCAAGAACTCTTAATTTCTACGGGACATACTCCCAGAATTTCTTCAATTTCACAAAAAATTTAAATGATTTTACTAACAGTCACTTCGGAGCTGACCAGAATATTTGACTAATATGTGTTTTGGCTCACAGGGACATAGTAGTACTCCCAAAGCTGACAGACGAAGGGTACCGGATCACGATCTTCAGGATACGTCCGGAGTACCCCGAGGGCTCAGCAGACATTTCTAACACGGTCCGCGCCGTACTTCTTACCAGCGACGTCAGGATGTATGACGAACACCAGATAGGAGGAGACGTTTTTATATACGAGGTCAGTGGCGGACAAAATCAACATAACATCGTTGCTTTTTGGTACGGTTTCCACTGGTTTCCACCATGTATTAGGCGACGAAATGAAACTTACCGTACCTAAGGCCACCCACCAAAAGCCAGCCAACCACTTACCACCAGCTACTTTAAGCCAGATTAATCACGGGACAGGCAGCACCTCTGCATAACATCGGTTTGAAGAACGGGTTATAGATGATTTAATATGATATGAATATGAGAGACAAATATTTTAGCATGAGAGTTGAAGTCGGTCAACTTAGGAAAATCATTTTTTTTTAATGCCCTTCAAATTATTTGTGATGTCATTCAGCTTTAAAATTACGAATTCAGATTCCTATTCCGCTTGTGTAATAGTTTATCATTATGTTAGAATTTATGTTTCCGATATTTGCTTGGATTCGTAAACTACATATTTTAGTCATAGGTACAGTTTTCCTGATTGGAAAAAAAATAAGTAGTATTTAAATGGTAGCTTACCTTACCCATCAGGTGTCCAACGTCCGTGGCTCAATCGTAGCCCACGTGGCCGCGGCTACCAACGCGGTGAGGCGGTCCATCCAGCTAGCGCAAGCAGCCTACCCTCAGAGGCTGAAGAGGATCCACGTGGTGGGCTCCCCGCCGTTCCTCGCCTCCTCCCTCGCACTCATGCGCAACTGCGTCAACGAGAAAATTAAAAAACGGGTATGTATAAAATTTCTTTTAGAATCAAGGCAGACTCATATCAGAATAATTTATCGTGAAAGACTATTGCAGTCTTTCACGATAAATTATTCTGATTGACTGAATTACCTTTATAATTTAATTATGATTTCGGTTACTAATTATGAATATGACGTCATAATGACGGACATAAGGAAACTGCCAAGGTGCTTAATAAATCCGCCTACGCTTACGATTGAGGAAATTACTGAATAAGGATTGTTTGAGAAGTCACGTAAGAACCTGCCTAATCCATACTATACTTAATATTATAAATTCGAAAGTAAAAGAAGAAGCTAGTAGCAATATATGACGCAGAAGCATCCCTTGATCCTAGGATATTAAAAATACTAAACCAATTTCACGATCTCCCACAGTACTATCTACATCCGAAAGTGGAGCAACTATTGGAACACATCCCTGCTCGAGTGCTGCCCAGCGAATGGGGTGGAGACGAAGAAACTATCGATGTGCTCGCGAAGAAGTGGTGCCGACGCATCGATGAGGTCAGCCCCTACCTACGCATCTTCAACGAAGCCTGCTGCGAAGCCCCGGCTCCCATCAACGACGTCGATATATACGGCACAGTAGGAGCTTTCAGGAAACTCGATATCGACTAACATGGCACAGTACAGCTAAGAATCTTGTATACAATTGTAGGGGATCTTAGGCTAGGTTACGAGAAAAGGAATAAATGGCTAATGATTTGTCATTTGGTGATGAAATATGTTATGTGTATGTAATGGTATTAGTAACCTACGACTTTTATGTGGTTGAGATTATTTTTATAGCATTTTGTGACCTAAACCCGCACTTAACCGGTCTACGTCTCCGGGGACTACATGACCGGTCACTTTCGGACTGCATAGAAATGAAAGAGAAACGCGATGACACAATTTAACGCTAGTAATGTATTGCAATGTAAAGCAATAATTATCTAATTACAAAAAATCTATTGTTTGGACTAAAAAATTAAAACATTAGTGTGTTGTTTTTAGAATAATCTGACAAAAAAATCTGAAGTATGGTTTTTATTGTAAAAAGAAAGTTTTTATAGGTATCTTCATTTTTTATTTTTATCATATCAAATTAGTAGTATTATCACAGATTACTGAATAGTTACTTCGTAACAGATACTTCACTCAGTAGAAAATTTCCAATACCTATTACGATAATTGCCTACTCCCTCGCGTCAACAACCACTGTATGCTAAAATGCGCCTAAATGCTCAAGCGTATAGCAGTGATTGCTTCGCACCGCGCGATTCCACAGTAATCGCAGGGCTGCCTCTTCGATAAAATTAAATTAACATAACTTTTTATCTATGTTATTGAGAACTGTGAATATGTTCTGACTTTTATGTGGCAGTAAAAAATTTTATCATTTATAAAATATTTAACCAACTTAAAAAAAAGGAGGTGATCAGACATACAGGCCAAACTGAGAAGTTTGACTTGTATGGTTTGTAGGTATGTATGTTTGTGCGCGATAATCTCGCGTTTGGCTAAACCGATATCGATGCGGTTTTCAGAAAAGGATTTGTTACATTTAGGAGAACGTTTTAAAATAAGTATACTACTTCTTAGTTTGATGATGATCTTCGGAGATGTTCACTAGAAATGAAAAAAAAAAGCCTTAAAAAAAGAGAAGCAACTTCAAATAAAGCACTAAGCCGTAAGAATTTTTTTTTTTTATGTTAGTGCTAACAGCTGGTAATTACGAATCGAAAAAGCACCGATATCAAAGAAGAAATTATTTCTTACGGTTTAGTGTTTTGAAGTCGGTTCTCTTTTTTAAAGTTTGTTTTATTATATTTGTAAGTTTGTTTTGTTTTATATATTGGTGCTGACTGTGGAAGAAACCTAGATAAAACATAATTAACACGTTGACTGCCAAGCAACAGACACAATAGAAAATCTATTGTTCGCGGTCACCGGTGACCGCGTTGGCAGTCAACGTGTTACATAAAATAAATCACATAAGGCACCACACGGCATCGTAATACGCGTACGAACGAACAGCACTATTAAAATTGAACGGCGTGCGCGCGCTTCGCTTGCGAAAACCGCACTGAATTTGATCCGCCGGCGGACCGAGACCGCTCGGCTGGGCGGTAGGCACTTATAGCGCGCATGTACATGGAGTGACGGAGGCCTGGTATTATGTTTTCAACACACTATCTACGTAGCATATATCCTGAAGAATATCATATATTTTTCTGATTTTGTTTACTGTAGTCGATCATATACTTTTAGGCATACTTTGACAGTGATGCGGACCAATTTTTTGATACCCTATGTTTTTTTTTTTCATATAAATGTACATATTATTATTTTAAATGTTAGCTTATCTTCTTCTTCTTATTATCTAATATATAAAATTCTCGTGTCACAGTTTTCGTTGCCATACTCCTCCGAAACGGCTTGACCGATTTTGATGAAATTTTTTGTGCTTATCCGGTATCTATGAGAATCGGCCAACATCTATTTTTCATCCCCCTAAGTGATAAAGGAAAACTTACGCGGGTGAAACCGCGGGGCGCAGCTAGTTATTATATAAAATTCTCGTGTCACAATGTTAGTTACCATACTCCTCCGAATAACGGCTTGACCGATTTTTATGAAATTTTATATGCATATTCAGTAGGTCTGAGAATCAGCTACTATCTATTTTTCATACACCTAAGTGATAAGGGTGGCCCTCTCCAGATTTTTTTGGAATCAAAACTTACGCGGGTGAAACCGCGGGGCCCAGATAGTATTATGTAAATACTTTTAGGCATTATAAAACTTGCGTTTAGGTCCTGTAGTCCCCTTATTAAGTCACGCATATTTATCTGTGACTTTTAGTAGTCCATTCTGACACAAAAAATCGTGACGTTTGCGGTTTGGTCACACGTAGGTACTATAAAATAGAAGTACCTATACCATACGTATGACTTAGGTAGATACACCGTACGCTCTGCATAGACGTGAAATTAGCTCGGGCGATAATTTCACGCCGTGCAATTGGACTACTTATGTCACACGTATCCTCATGTTCTATTACTATCTACATTTGACACACGATTCAGCATAACCTTATGTTAACTTTGAAAGGGGAGAAAGAAAAAGTTAATAACCACTAAAGAACCCACGTAGGTCGATAAGTATTTCTGAAAGCCAGTGTGTATCGGTGTTGTTTTGTAGGAGGTGTAGGGGTGCTTTACACATGTTGTTCGAACCTGCCGGCATGACACAGCACTGACAGCACAGTTGCCGTATGTGTGTGCTTACTTTATAGCTAGGCTAATTTATAATTTTAAGTTACATTACATTAGTAAGTTTGTACCTATATTATTGTTATTGTGATATTTTTGGATTATGTCTACTTGGTCGATAATAAAGGACTGTAGAGTATCGAATGGTCTTTTATTCAAATCTTAAAACTTTATAGAAAATCGTGGAGTATGTTGAGGTATGTTCGGCGCTGGCATCGCCTAAACCCCTCTGCGAGGGATTGTTTAACAAAAACTAAAAGTGACAATCTTTTATTTACAGAGGTAAATATTCGGTTTGTGCGTGAAGAAAGTAACAAACATACAAACACACTCACAAACTTTCGCCTATAAAATATTAGTATAAAGTGTAATTACTTACATATTATCTAATATATAAAATTCTCGTGTCACAGTTTTCGTTGCCATACTCCTCCGAAACGGCTTGACCGATTTTGATGAAATTTTTTGTGCTTATCCGGTATCTATGAGAATCGGCCAACATCTATTTTTCATACCCCTAAATCGAAACTTACGCGGGTGAAACCGCGGGGCGCAGCTAGTAAACATATAAAGAGGAGAAACTGACTGACAGACTGTCATATCAACGCACAGCCGAAACTGTGTGTACTGGGATTAGGGACGTGAAATTTTACACACGGCTTCCTTTTATTATGTAGGGGCGCACTAAGAAGGGGTTTTTCGAAATTCGACCTTTAAGGGGGTGAAAAGGGGGGATTTTGTTTGAATGTTTTTTTTTTTTTTCATTTCTCAGCTGTAGCCAGGTACTACTGAGAAATGCGGAACTTACCTTGCCGAATCATGATTTATAAAACAATAGCCACAACACAATAGGGATGAATCAAAGACAATTGCATTAACCTGAGACGAGAATGTTAAGAGGGATGTGTGGTGGTGTTACGCGGATGGATATAATAAGAAATAGAAAGGAAGAAGAAGTCTAATAAAAGTGGCACCGAACTAAAAAGTATGTGGAAATCGGTTGTCATGGTATAGGCACTTGGGCATGTAATGCGGAGCATTAAACCAATGCGGAGGAGTGAGGAAAATGTCGTGAGGAAAGTTAAGAGAATGAATGTGGATGGCTATATCGTCGCTCGCATGACTAACAGCCCTATCTCATGTTTTAGCTGATTTGAGTTAGGACAACTACATCTTTCTATTCGTGATTATTTACATTTTGTTGCCTTTCAAAATGGTTATATTTTGAGATCCAAATAACATAGAGATACGACGGTTACTGAAAAATGAAAAGAATCACGAATAGGAAAATGTAGTTGTCCTGAATCAAATCAGGTAAAAAATTTGAAAAATAAGATAGGACAGTTAGTCACGCGAGCGACGATATGAGTAGGGGAAGACCAAAGAAACGGATGGATTGACTGTGAGATGATAGATAGGTATGGCTAGAAAGGTAGGTGACCGAGGCCGAGTGGTGTCCAAGGACTGCGAGACGACTAAGTGTCTGTCATAAATACCTGCTTATTTTGGTACATTTCTTACAACTTTTACAGATAATTAAATCTATACTTATTAGGTACGAAGGTACTTACGGTGTCATTATTTAAATATTTATATAGGTATCTTGTTTAGACCAGGGAGCCTAAAAAGGCCACTTTGGCAGAATCATAAAACAATTCATATCACGCAATTCATCTGTTTGACAGTTTCACACCTATACAAAGACATTAAATAAATCTCTTTGCACCTATATATCCCTGAAGGGTTAGGCAGAGCTGTGCATTTTACGAATCTCCATACAAAACTGTCAAACAGGTGAAATTGCGTGATATGAATTGTTTTATGATTCTGCCAAAGTGTCCTATTTAGGCCCCCAGTTTTTTTTTCGTAACTACGTACAGTAAACTGTTACGTACGTATCCTTCTCATTTTCTTGTAGGTACCCAAACCTACTTATTTTTTTATTTACAATGACAAAATATTGGTAAGTATAAAAATAAATTGTGGTCAGTCAGAGACTTCTGCAGCGTAGTGAATTTTTTTGCAAGTACAACTGAAGTTCCTTTTGATCTATAGATTCAAAAGTGTATAATAGGTGGGTTCCCTACTTTTTGTTGAGTACCTACCTGTGGCCCCTATAACCACAAATAATAAATATGTAGTGTTAAAATATTGTACGGTGGTGTGGTGGTACGGAACCCTTCGTGTGCAAGTCTGACTCGCACTTGACCGCTTTTTATTCCACTCACTTTCGAGAGAGAGATAGGTTTCATGGTTTTCGAGGGTACTGAAGCCGATAGTGAGGTCGAAATGAAAATCCAAAACGGCGGATGAGAAATTTAAAAAAAAAATTGTCATTTTAAAATGGCGCTGAGCCGCCATCTTGAATTATCGTCTTCGTTCCTGACGGGTTCTCACGACGCCACCCGTTTTTTTACAGTTATGATATGCTGTAACTTTGGATTATTTTGATGTAAGTAATTCTTCTTGTTGTGCATCGAAAAGCCGGTACATATCAGACTTCATTACGATCAACGTTACACTGAACAGTGACATCTGTCGGCGAGTAGCGGTAGCTTTGTAGACATTAATAGGATTTTTTTTCAATTACAGTTTTATAGCGGTAATAAGTATCAACCATTGTTTTATTTAAAATACACAACTGTATTTTATATTTCTAGCACAGAAAGAAAAACTTTAAAATAATTGAACTGTAAATAACCCAATTTTATTTTTATGAACGCATCATTACAGTTTTTTTTTTTTTTTTTTTTTTTTCTTTGGCTTCGCACGGTTTGTGCATTTAGCCAATGTCACGTTTTATTATTTTTTTTTTACGAAGGAAATAAAGGTAGGGAAACAAAAATATTATTATTCGAATTAATTATATCGGAATATATGGATAATAACTATAGGATCAGTATTTATAACGGATAGAATAATGAGCTAAATACAATGACGAAACATTATAACTTAATATTATTTAAAGTAATGAATGAGACTATACATTTATATACAGAAAAGCTATTTGTACAAAGTAAAGAAAGTATTGAGGTAGGAAAAGGAGTACTGAGGGACAAGAGGTTACTAAGAAAGGATGAATGGTCATATAAGGGACAGGAGAAAAAAATGTGATTTAAGTCGCCTACGTCTGTGCCACACAGGCAGATGGGATCATCGATGATATGAAGTTTGGCAAGATGGGCTGGAGAGCAGACATGACCCAGTCTCATCCGTATTAGAATGGAGGTCTCCATCTTGCCAAACTTTGCCCTGCCAAACCACGGTTTTTCCGGAACGTCGGGTTGAATAAGGGAAAAATAACGGCCCTTCGATTTGCTTCCGATATCCCAAGCTACCTTCCAAGTGTCTCGAAGAAAAGTCTTTGGTAACGTCGTAAGGTCATAACAAAAATTCATATATGGAACTAGGTCCCCACATTGCACCGCATCACCGGCAAGTGTATCAGCCACTTCATTCCCATGGATTCCCGCATGGGCTGGAATCCACACAAATTGCAGTGTATTACCCTCAGAGATGGTTCTGAACGCAAATTCTCTTATTAAATAAATTATAGGAAACTGTGATTTGTGTTCAAAAGGGGATTTATTGATGGCTAGAAGAGCACTTTGAGAATCTGTAAAAATTATAGTATTTTTAAGTTTCAAAACACGAGAATATTCAATTGCCTTTAAAATGCCGAAACATTCCCCCGTAAAAACAGAAGTCTCGGGAGGTAGTTTTATTTTTTGTACGATGTTGTATTGAGAATGGTAAGTACCTATCCCAACACAACCCGTCGGAGAATGCTTCGCAGCATCCGTAAATATATGGTGGTAGTCTAAGTGTTCAGCCAGAAAATTATTAAAACTTGAATGGCAATCGGGATCAGATTTACTTACACAGTTATATTTTATGATGGGACTGAATTGTAAACTCTCATAACTACTGCTAAATATAGGAAGTTTATTGGAACGGTGAATAGGAGAAGAAAGTGAAAGGAATTTTTTATAGCTTACAACTAAACAAGGAGCACGTTTATGGGACCAGTAATCTGAAGATTCAATCTGCAACACTAATGAGTCCAGTTTAGGAATGAGAGGATGAGTTGAGATCTGAAGAATCCGGAACAAATATTTGTCAGATAGGAATTGTCTTCTAAGATATAAAGGAGCTTCCCCGCATTCAACTTGGAGTGCATTAATGGGACTAGACTTCATGGCACCCGAAATAATGCGTAAAGCCTTAGACTGGATGCGATCTAACTTTTTAAAAGCCATAACACTACCTGGTTCCAGAACGAACGATCCATAATCCAGAGTGCTTCTGATGATTGCATTGTAAACGAGTTTCAAAGAAAAGGGATGTGCACCCCACCACACACCAGAGAGGCATCTAAGCATGTTTAGGTGATTTTCACATTTGTTAACAATATAATCACAATGAGGAACACTACTTAATTTGCAGTCAAGTATTATACCTAGATATCTGAATTTATCTTTCACTGGAATAGGTACTTCCTTATAAAAGAGATTTAATAGAGGAATATTTCTCTTCCGGGTGAATAAAACAGCTGCGCTTTTAGACGTGGATAAATCCAAACCGTTTAGATGTAACCATGACTCCAAAGAAGATAGAGCAGAATTAATAGCATGGCTAGCTTGATTAACAGATTGGTTTGAAGAATATAATAATAAATCATCAGCATATTGAAGAACCTTAACATTGTTAGTTAAGGACGAGTCTAAATCAAAAGTGTAAATATTGTAAAGGAGGGGACTGAGCACAGAACCCTGTGGGAGACCTCTCCATACAAGACGAGATACCTCATGTTCTCCTATTAACATATTAACAGAGCGTTCAGTCAGGATATTAATAATGAAATTTGATAAATTCAATGGGACTTGTAAGGATTTTAATTTATTTTGTAAAACGGATAATACAACATTATCATAAGCTGCATTTATATCAAGGAAAACTGCAACGGTGGATTCGTTATTAGAGAATGATAACCGAATATCGGATGTAAAAATACTTAAACAGTCAGTTGTACTTTTACCTTTTCTAAAGCCATATTGTGACTCTGCTAAAAAACCCTTACTTTCAACATACCATTCTAGGCGATTTTTAATTAAGTGTTCCGCTAATTTCATCAGAATTGAAGACAAAACTATGGGACGGTATGAAGAGGCTTCAGATGGAATTTTATTTGGTTTAAGGAATGGCAACACCCTTTGACGTTTCCATTCAACTGGGATGTTTCCTGTATTCATAATAGAATTAATAAGGTCTAAATAATAACTGAGGACGTCGTCATTTAAATTAGCAAAAAATGAATACGGAATGCCATCAATACCTGGTGCAGAATCCTTAGTTTTATTAATAACACCCTTTAATTCAGTGAGAGTGAATGGAAGATCAAGAGTCGTATGGGTATCTTGGATAGTGGATACGAGAGACAGCTCAGGAACAAAAGGTGGAGCTAGTTTATCTAAAAATTCACCAGCTAAAGAATCCGGAATAGGAGAAGGGTTGTTATAAATGGACCTAAATCTACGAATATTACGCCAGACAATCGAAGGGTGAGTATTCGGTGAAATTGATGAGCAAAAGTTACGCCAAGATTCAAATTTTTTCTTCTTAAAAAGTTTAGAAGTTTCATTTATTAAGTTATTAACGATTTCAAAATTAATATCAGACATATCAAGGGTATAGTTGTATTCTGCCTCTTTACGTTTGTTAATCAATTCTGTGCACTCAGAGTCCCACCAAGGAGGCGAGGGTATTGTACTAATATTGTTATTTTTTACAGGAAAAACTTCACCTGCCGCTGCAATTAATATGAGAGCTAACGCTTCAGCACAACTATTTTCATTGCCATCAGAAATAACAGGCAAGGAGCAAAGCTTTGTGTCAACAATGTTTCTAAATTTGTCCCAGTCATTATTATTTCTATTAGGAAGTTTATGTTTTAAGGTTGATCTCCTTAATGGAGCATGTGGTTTGGAAAGAGGATAAGAAATAACTATTGGAAAATGATCACTTCCATAAGTAGAGGTTAAAGTATGCCAAGTTAATGAAGATGCTAAGTTTGGAGAACAGATAGAAAGGTCGATTGCGCTTTGGTTCTGATTGGGATCTGAACGGCGTGTGGCAGCCCCTGAGTTCAAGATGCATAAGTTATGTAAGTCTATTATATCTAGTAATTCATCACCATAAGAATTAGAAGTTGAACAACCCCATGATTGATGATGGCAATTAAAGTCCCCCAATATTAAGAATGGCTTTGGAAGACAAGAAAAGAGATTATGAATCTCATGAAGAACAGAAGAAGAAGGGTGAGGAATGTAAATAGAAACAAGACAAGTATGATGTACTTTAATAGCTACAATTGAAATTTCCTCACTGTGAGGAGGTAAGGAAATGGTAGAGAAAGGGATAGAATTCTTGATAAGTATAGCTACTCCACCATACCCATCAGATCTATCCTCTCTAATGGTTAAATAACCATTAATTTTAAAAATATGATGAGATTTGAGCCAAGTCTCTGATAAGGCAAAGGCAAATGGCTCATATTTGTTTAAAAGATAAATAACATCACTCTTTTTGTTTACCAGACTGCGGCAGTTCCACTGGATTATTTTGGATGTGTTGTCCATCATGAATGGATTGATATACATTGAAAGAAGGGGCAACGTTGGACGGTGAAATGTTGAATTGAGATAGAAGATTGTGTAATGCAGAAAGAAAATCGTTTATGGAAAACTTTGTGTCTTTTTTTTCGTTATTATTATTAGAAAAAGCACAACCATTAGATGGTTGGGGAAAGTCAAAATCTTTGATAATGGCATTGTGAGCCTCTTTATTATAACCTTGTACAGATTTGGGAGGGGAGCGTGGTTTGAGAAAGACAGTCTTTTTATAGCTACTTGAAGCAGGCATTCTATTAGATGAAGAGATTGATGGAGAATCTGCAAAATTTTTGGAAGGAGAAGACAAGAGTGTATCAGCATATGATTTAGTTACTGGAGGATATACTTTTGCCGCTTCAGCATAAGATACTGAACTTTGTGCCATGTATGTTTTAATTAATTTTTGTCTAGAAAATTCTGGGCATGACTTATTAATAGCATAGTGAAAACCAGAGCAAAGGCAGCAAGATGCACTTTCTTGTTCTCTTTCACAACTATCTCCAGTGTGGCCATGGCCACATTTATAGCAACGAGGTTTGGACCTGCACTGAATTTTAGTGTGACCAAAACGACAACAATTGAAACATTGTACAGTAGGGAAAATATATAAATCCACAGGTAATGCATTATAGCACATAAAAATTCTTTTTGGAAGAACCTGTCCATCAAATGTAACAACTATGGATTGGGAAGGTTTCCAAATGGTTGTACCATCAACAGTGGTTTTAAAATTGAGGCGTCTGACTTTCAAAATTGGACCGCAACCTATTGGTACCGTTATATTATCAATAACTTCCTCCGGAGCCCATTCCGCAGGAACACCACGCACTAAACCCATTCTAGTGACATTAAAAGTAGGTATAAAAGCTTTGTAATTATATGTTTCGAGGCTTTTGCTTGTAATAAAGGAATTTGCGTCCAGGAAACTTGAAAATGATAGAGATATTTTATTGCGGCCGATTTTTTTGACGCTACCGTTAATTATATTTTTGAAGGCGTTGTGCTTTAGGAACTTTCCAAATGTGATTGGGTGCAATGTCGTTCCATCATCGGGTGAAATTATATTTTTTTGAATATGAATAACGTATGGCGAAATATCAGTATTTTCGTAGGTTTTTCTACCAATCTGAGTGGGAACAACTAAGGATGGAGCAGGAATATCAGGTATCTTATCAGAGCAGAAGGATGTAGCAGGAATATCGGGTATCTTATCAGAGCAGTTAGGCTCCGATGTAGTAGATAAAGTCAAGTCCGTGCAACCACAACCCGAAGACTCGGAACCGTGGTTTTTGCGGGTACGACGGCGTTTATTGCAGTGCTTGCACACATGCACACGGCTTCTTTTTAAAACTCGGGCTGAAGATGACCCATCGGTATCCATGCCCGATTCATTTGACGCAATAGTAACGAAATTGCCTGCCGGGGGCACAAAGTCCCCCGGGTCAGGCGGGTCTTTCATTTTTCCACTAAATAACTAAAAAAGACTTACCACTACCGAAGAAAATAAAAAAAAACTAAAATGAAATTAAAAGAGAAAGAAAATAGAGCACTACACTACGACTACTGATCTTATAAATCAATATTTTAATTTTTTTCCAAAAAGCCGCGTCCACCAAGTCCGAAGTTTCCCGCGCTTTTTTTTTTCCATCATTACAGTTGTCAAATGTTTCAATCAACTTGTCATCTTGTGAGTTGTCAAATTACGTGGCTTTCACGTAGGGAAAACAAGCTTATGTTCGCTTTTGATTTAAAGAAAAACATATTTTAGGCAATTTACTATCAATTAAATAAAATGAAAAGTTCGTGGAGATCACTTAGTTTCGCTATTTTACTAGCGGCAGCATTATTGAACACAGCAAACTGTTATACCATCACAGTCGATGCCCATGCCGAGGAGTGCTTTTTCGAAAATGTTGAAGCAGATACTAAAATGGGTAAGCATCTCTTATCTTAATACACCTGACCATTAAATAATGTGCCGCTTATTGAGAATGTCCCACAACTAAGTCTGTTCGACACATTTCATTGTAGTCCCTATTTTTTTTTTCTAATATCATCATTTAACGCCGGTGCTATAGTATGTTGCACAAACGTCAAGTGGTGATAGCACAGTTATCTTTAATAGAATGACCTACCTATACAAGTAACTTGATAATCTTGTTGATTGATTTTATAACCTTTACAGTTCTGAACTTCTGACATACATTATCTACTTAGAATGTTAATAAGGTGATCAGGAGCGGATCTAAGTTTTCTCTCAAGGGCCGTTGGCCGGACGTTTGTATAAAACTATTTTTATGTCCTATTTACAGTTGTAGACTCTGGTTGTAGCCACATTGCCCCCTCCCCTGTATCTCTGTATCCTGGAAGTGATACGATGTGAACAGTCACATGGTATCACTTCCAGGCGGATACAACCAAACTGAGTCTGCAACTGTAAATTGGACATAAAAATAGTCTTATACCCTGTATTTTTTCTTCGTAGCAATTTAGTAATGGTAACATATTCAACAAAAAAACCATTACTAAATTGCTATAACTTATGTGAATAACAGTACAAACGATAGGTATTATTTGAAGTCTAGGATAAAAATATGTATTACCAATTGTCATCATTTTCCAGGTCTCACCTTTGAGATAGCAGAGGGTGGTTTCCTAGACATAGACGTAACAATCACGGGTCCTGATGGTGCAGTGATCTACAAGGGAGAGCGGGAGTCCTCAGGAATGTACACATTCTCTGCCCCTACATCAGGACGGTATACTTACTGCTTCAGCAATAAGATGTCCACTATGACACCTAAGGCAAGTGTTCTGGGAAGCTTTGTTTTAGAAAGTAAAGATTATAGGTCAATGTAAAAGTTTTCACAAACTCATTTGTACAAATAGTATTGTGGAACATAAAATTCTACTACTTAATAATTTTTCTCTGATGGAATTCTTACTGCCAAATGAGACTAGGCAGTTACATGCGCGATGACTCCTTGGCAGAAGCTTCTACACAATATGGGTACCTAAAGATGGACAGTGTGCCCAGGCTGGCTCAGAAGAGTGAAGAGGCGAGATGACCTGGACCATGAGGGTTGGTTTGAGGTGGCACCTAGTCCTGAAAGGACCTGAGGTCTTTGCCCACCAGTGGGACCGTGGAGACCAAATAATATCCTGCTGAGCAAACTTCACACTACTTTGTTGGTTATAATAAGTTCGAAAACTGCTTATTTATAACAGAAACATTATGAACTAGAAACTATTTTAACAGATAAATAGTAGCTCACAGATAATTTTAAAATATTTATTTATCAATAACACAAATGATTAAACATATAATGGAAGTTGGGAACAGGAGTTCTATGAGATTTTTTTTACATAAATCTTGCTGTCCAGTCAATTTATAAAATATACCACAATAACGTTTTACTACTGTTTCCCATCTGAATGTTAACTAATCAATGTCTTTTCCTTTAGGTTGTGATGTTTAACCTGGAGATAGGTGTGGCTCCTCAGGGCCAGACGGGCACCAAAGACGAGGAGGTTAACCACAACAAATTGGAGGACATGATCAAAGAACTTGCTACAACACTCAAAACTGTCAAACATGAACAGGAATACATGCAGGTATGATTTACAAACCCAACTAAACGGCTGAAATGTAAACAGGTTATTAAAAAGTGTACTTGTTTGTTAGTAGGTGTTATGCTCATTTACAGAATGCTCTCTGGGTGTGGCGAATCATACTCTTTTCATATTCACATGCAAATTTTACACTACTATATACTTGAAATGGGCATAAACAATTCCTGCCTATTAAAATCATGTGCACCTTTTACATAGCATATGGGTAGGACGCGTTCAGACTTGGTAGAGTGACGATCTTCGCCATGAGCTGGATCAGATCGGCTCAGGATTGAGCTAAATAGCGTGCAATTTATGAGGTCTGCAGTGGTCTGCTATAGACAGTAATTTGATCATTTCTGTATTCATAATAATTTTTTTTTACATTCCAGGTGCGCGACCGTATCCATCGTGCGATCAACGAAAGCACGAACTCCCGAGTGGTGATGTGGTCCATCTTCGAAGCTTCCGTCCTCCTCGTCATGACCCTCGGGCAGGTATACTACCTTAAGCGGTTCTTCGAAGTCCAGCGCGTCGTGTAATAGTGCCGAAAGCATTTAAAACTATACCTACAAATTTCTGCAGACCAAGGAAATTTGTAGGTACAGTCGAATTTAGAAGGGATATATTTCTTCCTAAGATAAATTAAGCTTTTGTTCAAAAGACGTTAAATATGTACTTGGTGTAAATTACACTTATTAAGAAATATATCCTATTTTTTAATAAATATCTCGCTCCCTATATTTACTTTATGTCTCATTCATCACAATGTGGAGAATTCACCTGTACAAATAATACATTGTCATAATTTGATCGAAAGTCGTATTAAAATGATGGAATGAATGGATGCAGACCGCACTGAACTTTTTTAGTCGCTATGAACTTCATGAGGAGTAGAAATTTATCGTTAGGTAATAATAAAAACAAACGCTCGATTCACTTACATTTGCATTGTGCGTTCTTGAATACGTGACAGAGTCGCCCACGACTCATGCTCAAAAGATTGGCGCGGACTATACATAATAATATAATTTCATGTATTTATGTCATTTCACATAACATTTGTGCTAACGTAGGACGTGTACACGCGCTCAAGTTCTATAAATATAGTAGATATGGGAGCGAGACTGAGAGTGGATTCTTCGCGATCTGAAGTGTGTGTGGGTCAGTGTGCAGTTGTATGTTACGCTTTTGATGACTAAATAAATTAATATTGTTTGTATTTTTGTGTTTCATTTGTTTATGCCTCGTTTATACCTTCAGCAACGATCTAACTCAAAGGTCTGTCTACTGGATGCGTATTTGAAATGATAAGTTACATTCGTCAACCAAATTATGGTTTGCAGTGCCCTGACAGGGTTAATCAAAAACCGACAATCAATCTATTGTTTGATGTGCGATGTGAGAGAAAATAAATAATATTAAATAAGTTATAATCTATCATGCATCAAAAAACCGTTTATGATGGATAAGTGGTAAAACTGATACAAACATTAATTTAAAACAATTTATTGATATATAACATTTCTAGTACAGCAGCACCAACAGTTACGAGTATTATTTCGACTGCGAAGTACGAAATAATCTGGAATATTCTTTTACTCCACAATATGCACGAAACATAACATAACCGGCGAAATATGGGTGTACTATAGGTACACCTCTGCTTAGCCCTTCGGGGATTACAGGCGTGATGTTATGTCATGTCTATGTGTGTCAACTACATGCACCCAATTTTTACAATATTATAAAAGTATCAATGGGCAGCTTTTGACCTAGATCTCGCCTGGTGGAAAAAGATGGATGAGGTCTATGATGAAACGAGCGTGCCCAGAAGCCATTTAATGGAAAACTAAAATTGTTGCTAATTGCAGATTACTACTATTAAATTACAAATCCAACATTTCGCATCTCAAAAATAGTATTGAAAATATTTACTTATAAGTGTTTAGAACTTCTTGAAAAAATATATTCGCATGTTTTGAGATTCTTCGACATAAGTAGGTATAATAAATAAGATTTGTCCTAAGCCATGGCCAAGTCAATAAAATTCTAATTTTCGACATCAACTGAAAGCTACACAGTCCATTCACAGTTATTTTACCTCTGGCATTAGCCTTATGGGGAAGAGAATAAAGGTCACTGTTATGCAAAATAACTGAGACAGAGGTAAAAAAAACTGTGTACGGACTAATAGTGCTACAATGCTATTTCGTCGCTCGAATAACGTTGACATGGGGATGCTGTTGTAACATTTGTGAAATGTGTTGAAAAACAATCTGGCGGCGTTAGTTTCGATTTTGGTCACGCGCCAAAAGACTACAATATACAGCTACAACAACTACCCTTTGGGCATCGCCCCAGGCGTGTAAGAAAGGTAAAAGTAGGCTGGCCATTAGAGCAGGATTTTTCAGAGTTTCTATTACAGGAGGTATTTTACCTGCTCATCCACATATGACAGCAGGTATTGCCACTAAAGAGGCCCAAGTGACATGCAGAGCGTAAAACGACCGGTCACGAAGCCGCCATCTACGCATTCTTGCACTAAACCAAGTAACTTTGTGCAAACATAATTGCTGGGAAACGACTTGTTTTTAACAGACTTCAAAGAAAGGAGGAGGTTATCAATTCAGTCGTTTTTTTTTTTTCTTTGAGTAGAAATATGCTGTTTACGGTAGTGCGCAATGTAACGCACGCAAAACACTGTACTTACGGGTGCAACGGTACAGGGATTAAAACTTGTTTTCGTAAAAAAAAGTTGAAATTAAACCTTCCATAACCACCATAACCAGAAGGTTCCCTGGTATGGTCCAGTACATAAAAAAGATCATAAAAATGGACAGAACAAGTATTCGGCTTCATTAAGGGTATTTTTACATTCATTATCATCAGTAGATGTCAAGTCTGCCAGTGACGAGGGCGGGCACAACGGCGCCGGCCGGCAGTCTCTGCAGCGAGGGCGTGGCAGCCGGCAGCTCCAGGAGCACGTTGGCACCGCAAGCACTTAGCAGGCGACTGCTGCACTGTTGTTCGAATATAGACCTTATTAGTGGAACAGGAAGTTGTATTTTTCAATGTTTTTCAGTTATGCTCTATTGTGAAAGGTATTTTAGAGCTAGGTCTTAATGTAATTAACAACCAATACAGATTATTTATCAGAGTTCAGGTTATGTCATTTCTTCAGTCCTACTAGACATGAGCCTCTCCAATCAAAATCGGCTATTCTGATCCAGCTGCGTGTTGACGTTGGTTATTTACTAAAGTTTCCGCGCCTGAAAACTCTTCTGCCTACCCTAGGCAATTATTTGCCAAGGGCAGAAAGGGTTTCAGGGCATCTGTTTAATCTCAGTACACATACCTGACTCCCCAACAAGGTAGCATAAGGCATGTCCCTATCAGCGTGCAGCTCTAGCGCCGCTCGTGCGTACTCGGGCCGAGCGTCGAGTTGCGCGGCGTGTGCCAGGCGCACGCGCAGGCGCGCCCAGCTGCCGCGCACGCCGCACGCCACGCGCATCGCACGGATCACGAAGAGGAGGGCGCATACGTAGGCGGAAACTGGGTTACCTAAGTAAGAAATTGGCCATATTAATTAACACATTGATTGACGGTTCCCCGTTGGGTTACGCAGAGGTACATCCACATTTCGCTTTATTAAGTCACGCGATTCTATGTATATCCATCAACTGGCGCAAATCCAGACTCAGGACTACTATTATGAAATTCCTAATGGAAAAACGCAATAACACTTTGCCCACCCTGGAATTAGTCGCACTTGCGAACACCACACATTTGAGCCTTTATAACATCAATTATACATGACTGGTTTGAGTGTCTTTATTTAAAAAAATAGAAGATATTGTTCATTTCCAACTTTGTAAAGTTATGGCAGAGCCCGGAGCCCCGTTAAGTAGCTGAGATTTGTTGTGCTGTCCTATACAAATAGACGATAGCCGACTAGCTATGAACTTTCCGTCTTGGTTATGCTTGCTCAAAATCTCTCTCGACTACCCCACCAATATTACTCCAATGTATACGTTATGTGTCGTACCAGGTAAAGCGAAGATGTATTTCTTCTTGCCCTCGAACTCGCAGGTGGCGAAGGTGCACGGCTTGCCCGGCTTCATGCGCACGCGTCCGTAGTGCAGGGTCGCGTTGAAGTCCTACAATCATAATAATTAATTATGTAAGTATAGTATACTAGATTGGAGGGGCCCGTGGCTAAATATTAACAGCCGCACAGGTCGATCGGTCAGGTTAAGCTACGCTTGCCGCGGTTGGTCTGTGGATGGGTGACCATCTTTACATACCGAGACCACTCCGTGCCTCGGAAAGCACGTTAAGCCGTTGGTCCCGGCTGTCATTCGTGGATCTTTGACAGCCGTTACGGGTAGTCAGAAGCCCGAAAGTCTGACAACCAGTCTTACCAAGGGGTATCGTATTCCCCAGTAACTGGGTTGTGGAGGTCAGATAGGCAGTCGCTCCATGTAAAATACTGGTATTCAGCTGCATGCATCCGGTTAGACTAGAAGCCGACCCCAACATAGTTGGGAAAAAGGCTATGCAGATGATGATGAGTATACTAGATTGGTAGGTTTGCAATTCAGTTCAACCTAGTTGATGTGAAGTGAAAGAAATTTGCTCCTGCACTTTTGCATCTTGGATGCATTTACAGATAAAAGACAAAAATCTCTTATGTATATACCCAGAAGAACTATCACTGAACCAATTTAATTATATTGTATGCGGTTATGCATTGTCTCTGGCGGAGCATCGCGAGCTATGCCGCAGTCTATGCTCTCTTACCTTGAGTAGCACAGGTTTGAGCAGATCCTTCTCGCCCATAGACACGCCGCCGGTACACACGAGCACGTCGGCTAACTTGAGCGCGGCGGCTATGCCCGCCACTATCTCCGGCGGAGTGTCGCGAGCTATGCCGCAGTCTGTGCTGTCGTAGCCGTGCTCTCTGGGAACATAACAATATAACATCACGCCTGGTATTCACGCCTCGAAGGCGAGACAGAAGTGTATAGTAAACCCACAGATGCCTTTTCTTTTTTTTTTTTTTTAAGGATGGGAAATCATCCAATGACCCCTCCCGCTCTGGGTGGAGCGGAAGGGAGTGTCAGACTCTTACTGACTAAAACCCATCCGTGTTCCTTCCTTAGCCCTTTATGTTCCGGGGCAGCGGTAACCCTTTCGGACAATCCCGCTGCCCCGGCAGGCTTCGGCCCTAACGGGCCCCTCCATGTCTGCTGACATCTCTTTGAGGCGCGCGTGGAACACATACGCGCCGTCCGGCACGGGCCTGGTCCTGATCGGACGGCGAGCTACCCATTACTCGCCGTCCGCAGGCCCGCGCCTACGGTGGCCGGGAGTCGTCACGCGGCTCCCGACGCCCGGAGCGTCTACCGCGGCGGCTGGGACGGGCGGCCCTCTCGGCTCTCTCCCTCTCCCATCCCGCCACCTCCTTCGCTAGCATGACTGCTTCGCAGAAGGAGGTACCCACAGACGCCTTAAGTAATGTTTAAGTTCGATAGGAGGCTTTTTGCTAATATCCGGAAATCCAGACTTCGACTGTTAACTAAGAATTGTAAGTCGAAAATCCAATAACACATTGCCCGACCTGAGGTCGAACCTACAATCCCATGTTCAGCAGTCGCACTTGCTAATATCAGACCAATGAGGTAGTAACAACATCATCATCTGCCTAGCCTTTTCCCAACTATGTTGGGGTCGGCTTCCAGTCTAACCGGATGCAGCTGAATACCAGTATTTTACATGGAGCGACTGCCTATCTGACCTCCACAACCCAGTTACTGGGTAATACGATACCCCTTGGTAAGACTGGTTGTCAGACTTTCGGGCTGCTGACTACCCGTAACGACTGTCAAAGATCCACGAATGACAGCCGGGACCAACGGCTTAACGTGCTTTCCGAGTAACGGTATGTAAAGATGGTCACCCATCCACAGACCAACCGCGTCAAGCGGAGCTTAACCTGATCGAGCGACCTGTGCGGCTGTTATTATTTAGCCTCGGGCCCCTCGAGGTAGTAACAACAATAAAATATTATTTTTTCTTCTTGATCTATCAAACTCATTTCAGAATCATAAACACATGTTGTAGGTATCTCAAAATAGAACATTATCATACGTATATGAAGCACTTCTATTCATCTGTCAATCGTAGCGAATACTTGGCACACAACGTATTACGTAAAAATAATAATTAACACTAATCTTTAATGAGCGGTAGGTATATAATAGTTGTAGAAACATAAAGTTATTTTACTCAGACTTTTAATTAGCTGCAGTAAAATGACACTTCTTAATAACTCATTTAGGACTGCGTTTAGAGATATATGCATGTCAAATAAGTTTCGTTTGTTACACTATTCTGTACTAGAAAAACAAGATTTCGTTGATGGCCGCGAAAAAACAAAAAGACGCCAATTTCAGTCATTTAAGTAACACATAAGCTGTCATTTTACTGCAGCTGATTAAAAGTCCGACTATAGTATTGTTGTTGCAATGAAGTGTAAGTTACCTACATGCAGTCAATAAACTGAGATTTATTAACGACATAGGCAACACATTAGCGCCAAACTCTTTATAAACACTGTTTTCTTTTGTTATTTTCTCTCTAAGTTTATCTTTGACATTACTGACTGTCAGTTATGGTTAGGATTTGTGAGGAAATCTAAACTTACAATGGTCTAAAATCGCCAATTCATACTAAGTAAACGTGGTGAATAATATTCTCACCTCGCAGTAGGATAATAAACCGCTGGTTGCGGGAAGCACAGATCCGTACGTTGCGGCAATACTTAGAGGAAGCATGTCCAGCAGTGGATGTCTTCAGTTGAATGATGACGATAATAATCGTTTTGGATAACATATCAGTAGGTATTTACTTGAGTAGCACTCGGAGCATGGTTCTGTTGGAGTCTCGAATGTGCGCCGGTTTGAGCTTAACCTCTGAAGGTTCCTGTAGCTCGTTGCCAGTAGATAGTAGCGCTACCTTGGGAGGCGCCCGAAGCGTAACATTTTGATATCCAGCGCCAGCCAATATTCCGATTTTTGCGGCGTCTAGGATATGGCCTGTGAACAAAATTGTTTGTCAAATTCGCTATAAGTCCATGGATTTAGGGCCTATGCACACATATCAGCGTACGAATGGCCTTCGGGCGTACACGAACACCGAGTCCGAAGGGACCAAATACTAAAATAATGAGGCATTTTGTTTCGTTATTATTCAGCAGCGTATTGTATCATTACTCTCGGACCGTTAAAAAATGTATCATGTTTTTGTAAATAGGTTAAAAAAACGGCTAAGTGCGAGTCGGACTCGCGCAGGTAGGGTTCCGTACCGTTGTGTACAAAAACGCCAAAAAAATAGTTTTTGTTGTATGGGAGCCCCCCTTAAATATTTGTTTTATTTTAATTTAATTATTTATTTTTAAATTGAATACATAACTAAATATTCTGTAAATATTTCAAGCGTCTACCTGTTGCCGTTATCAACATCGAGCAAAAACGAGCAAAAAAAATCACGTTTGTTGTATGGGAGCTCCCTTAAATATTTATTTTATTCTGTTTTTTAGTATTTGTTGTTATAGTAGCAACAGAAATACATCATCAGCTGTAAAAATTTCAACTGTCTAGCTATCACGTTTCATAGGAGATACAGCCTGGTTACAGACGGACAGCAGAGTCTTAGTAATAGTATAGGGTCCCGTTTTACCCTTTGATTACGGAACCCTAAAAAACTAATAGTGTAGCTCGACTCATAACTTAAAATTGGACTTATAACATTTAAACGTCAAAACACCCGTAAACCACTAACTATAAAATTAAGACCAACCTTTATCCACCAACACAGTTCCCATGGCTATGTCAAAGCCCACATTCCTCACATCTTGCTGAGGCTCGGGCGCCTTCAGGATCTCTACTTCCAGCTCGGTTATCCCGTCATCAGACGCCGATATTAGTCTAGTGTCCTCGACCTGGTGGTGGAAATTAAAATTCAGTAACAAAAAAAGTCCCTAATTTTCTGATATAAGTAAAGTTCTAAAGAGGAAACACTAGAAAAACCGGTCACGTGCGAGTCTGCCTCGCGCACCGAGGGTTCCGTACTAATTTGTATGTAAATAGTTTATCACGGGATTTTTTTTATGTAACTACTAATTTACAGTTTTCGGATTTTTTCCTTTACTTGGGCTACATGACATTGGTTCATGACATGACATTGGACCAAATTTCATGATTCTAGGTCAACGGGAAGCACCCTATAAGTTTTGATTCCCTTGAGAGTGTCATTGCGGCATAAACGGCCGTATCTTTTTTTTTACGACAACTTAGAAGTTTCACAGCTTCAAGGGACTATAAAACTGAGTATATGGTTTTAATTACAACTCGATACCTCCACGCGTTCCCGAGATAAAGGATCTTGACAGACAGACAGGCAGACGGACAACAAAGTGATCCTATAAGGGTTCCGTTTTTTCCTTTTGAGGTACGGAACCCTAAAAATATGCTCCTAAGACTTCATCATCACCAGCTCGAAGTTCTGAAGATAACATAACATCACGCCTGTAATCCCCGAAGGGTTAGGCAGAGGTGTACCTATTGTAAAACACCCACATTTCTACAGTTATGTTTAAGTCCCATAGGAGCCAGCGTATAGCCATCAACCGGACAAAAGTCCAGACTCTGAGCTGCTACTGAGAAGTCACTGACGGAATAACCCAGTAACACTTGGACCGACCTGGGACTTATAATTACTAAAAACCACCCGTGTTCCTTCAGTTGCCGGTATCTCTTTCGAACAAACCGCGACCTTGGCAGACCATATTATGTTAACTAAGCTATAAATCCCATATTTTGTTAGACCGAAGCTAGCATAGAACATGATTGCCAAATAAAATCTGTACCTATCTATATAATAATAACATGAAAGATGCAGAGGTCATTAATATTTAAATCATAAAAAAAGTAGCTAACCTAATACATTCCGATTTGGGTGAAGCGTTCACGTTTTATAATTGTATTTTTTTTACTTGGAAACTTATTTCATAATATATTTAAAACTAACAGCTCCCCGCGGTTTCACCCGAGTTAGTTTTGATCCCATGGGAATATCGGGCTAAAAATATCCTAAGTTTCTAAACGTAACCGAAACTTTGCAGGTAGGTATATGTCTTAAAGAAAATACTTAAGATGTTCGTCGTACCGAGCGGCTGCTGGCGATATTTAAATTATGTATGTACAATATGTACATGTCGTCAGTAAAATATTAGCACCACGATTGTGAATTGTGTGACGACATAAACACTGCTACACTAATCCGTACTAATATTATAAATGCGAAAGTGTCAGTCTGTCTGTTACCTCTTCACGCTTAAACGGTGAACCGATTTAGATGAAATTTGGTACAATTAGAGATAGTTTGAGTCCCGGGAAAGGACAATGATAGTTTTTATCCCGATATTCCCACGGGATCGAAAGCAGCATTGCTACGTAGGTAGGTAGGCACCTATACTGAAAATGTAAAACTCTATACGCGATTGACTATTTTCGGTTCCTGTTCGCTTTCGCATTTAAACCGAATAGTTTGATAATTAATTTAAAATGTCGCCTTTCGTAGTGTTTCAGTACCTATTACAGGATTGTGGTTTAGCGTTAGTGGCATTAATAGGCTCCAGAAAAAATGGACCTAACAGTATTGAAACCATGATACTGGTACCTGTACAACGCAGTCGGCTCCTGCAGGCAGAGCCGCGCCAGTGTTAATTCTTGCGCACTGCCCGGAGCACAGAGGCGCGGTAGGTGCATCCCCAGCGGTCACCGCCGTGCGCACGCGGCGTACGCCCACACCGTCTATGCTTAGACAGGCGTAACCTGGGGACGAGATAGGTACTGATGATTTAAATAATAATAATTCTTTATTTCACCAAAAGCCTTACATAAAAATCCTTATCACTAAAAACATAAAAAGCCTAATAGATAGGTCGATATTTAAATACACTGACTCCTAAACTATAATAGGTGTTTGTTCCTGTGATTTAGGAGTCAGAAATACCCCTTTTTTCCGTGGAGAAATCCTCATGGATACCCTCCGTATGGGGAGAACGGAGGGTTATGTCGGACTCCTACCAACTAAAACCCCACAGTTCCTTCTAGTACCATAAGTCAGTCAGAAATATCCTGATGATTAGTATAAGTTTATGTTGTAGGCAAGTAATATAGCAACAAGGAGTTACAATGAACACACGTGTTTTCTTGAACTAGAAAGAAAGTGACGAATTTTATTGAGACTGAGTACCAGTCAAACTAATTCCACCGAATTTAGTTGCCTTTTTAAAACGTGCACTTAAAAACAAATCAGTCTCTTTCAGTATGTTTGCTAAGAACCAGCGCGCACTAGCGACTTTTTATCTGGGTATTAAAATACTCATGTGATACTCCCACATTCTTATTATACAACCGTTGCATAAATAAATATAAATAAGAGTATCAAAAAATTTAAAAGTTTCAAATCAGACAGCATTTCACAGGTCTTTTAATGAATAATTAACTTTAAAATATTACCAGTAGCAACTACTTATCACCGGACGGTATATTTACATAGCTGTATTATCACTTCCGAAAGCCAGGTGTGATAACATAAAAAACTGTAACTGTGTAGCAAACAAAATGCATATTCATTATAGCTTCAGGGTCAAATAACTTCATGAAAACATCTTTTATGTAGACACGGCGACATATGAAGATATAAATTTCTAGTTTGAGCTCCGTTCGCATTGTATTCTTTTTGTACAATGAGAAGTCAGCTTATACTGGAAATGTATAGTTTGATATGTCGTCGTGCGTACTTACTGGTTACGTAGTAGGTAAATTATTATGTTACAACTAGCGGCACCAATTGCTTCAATTACTATAAATATAATAATAAGTTTATTTATTCAAAGATATAGGTACATAGACACACATTGTACAATAATTACATGCTAAGACTTATTAAACTAACAATGGATGGACACAAGGAGAAAAATAATTGTCTATTTCAACAAAAATTAAATCCTGTCTCGTAAACTAGGGATGAGTGATGACCTAAGCTGTATCTTAGGAGACAGATATAATGAGGTATTGCTTATAACATCATTTTATCTGTAATTTTACGTTTCGAGCTTTCGAATGTTTCAATGAAAGACCTGAATGATTGCAATGCACTTTGAAAATGGACCAGGAAGATTTAAGAAAAAAAAAAACGAAAAAGTGCGGCTGTCGGACCACGCACATTTGTATGGTTCCGTACTGGGAATGAATATTTGCCCAAACATGCTCAGTATTGATTTTACCGGCCGCAAAATCAAGTTTGTATTTCATAGTACCTACTTCTGGAAAAAAATATGAAACACAGAGTTCAAGAAGAGACCTTGCTTCTTGCCAAGCTTCATGATTCTACTTCAACAGGAAGTACCCTATTGACCAATAAGTTTTGATTAATTAGCGAGTTTCAAAATACATAATTATACAAAATAAATGGTCGTATTTTTTATTGCGTTGGTTAAGAAGCTTGATTTTTTTAGAGTCCAAGGGACCATAGTTATAGTAACTTCTAAAATCAAAGACTACAGCGTATTAATGCATTAAATAGTTCTTTTAGTATTACTATTGAACAATTATATTAATACAAATGTAATCAAACACCTGTGATTAAACTTATACATGTGTTTATAATAGTTAAAATTAAGTTCTACTGTAAAGTAGGTTTGTATTATTTATTTGTTAGGGACAACAAACAGCAGTATATTAAATACTAGCTTCTGCCCGCGACTTCGTCCGCGTGAAATTTCACCCTCTTAGGAGTGGAATTTAAAAAAACCCTTTCTTAGTGGATACCTATATACACTTCACAAAGAACACACTCCAAATTTTATGTCTCTATGACCAGCGGTTTAGGCTGTGCATTGATATAATCAGTCAGACAGGATCACAGGACTTTGAATTTTATATTAGATTATAAAAGTAAACCTAAGTACCTACCTAATAAAAAAAAAACTCAATAACAGAAAATAAAATACCTACCTACCTAAATAAACCTATTTCTGATAATACGTGGCTAAATAATAACAGCCGCACAGGTCGATCGATCAGGTTAAGCTACGCTTGCCGCGGTTGGTCTGTGGATGGGTGACCATCTTTACATATGGAGACCCCTCCGTGCCTCGGAAAGCACGTTAAGCCGTTGGTCCCGGCTGTCATTCGTGGATCTTTGACAGTCGTTACGGGTAGTCAGAAGCCCGAAAGTCTGACAACCAGTCTTACCAAGGGGTATCGTATTACCCAGTAACTGGGTTGTGGAGGTCAGATAGGCAGTCGCTCCATGTAAAATACTGGTATTCAGCTGCATCCGGTTAGACTGGAAGCCAACCCCAACATAGTTGGGAAAAGGCTAGGCAGATGAGGCAGATGATGAACTAATCTACACTCAATAAATAAGCAAAATCCCTAAAAACTAATATCTATACGAATGACTAATCCTACCTAACAGTTTTATAAAATAACCTACGGTCACTACGTACACTATCAAATATACTACCCATACTTTAAAATTAAAATCTATACTTACTTATAAAAACGACTTATAAAAATAAACCTAAATAAGTCTACCTTAAACTGTACTTAGTAAAAACTAAAAGGAATAAAAAGGTCGCACTGAAAAGCACGTTTTGGAATTGCAAGTAGCAGTTAAAACATACAATTTATAGAATGCTAATATGAACGAACGCTCGCCTATTATTATTATCTTCGTCGTGTATTACGACAAACATATTATTTGCGGTTGGTACAGTAATCGGGTCTAGGGATCGAACCGCAAAATTAAGTTTGTTTTTTATTGTATATTTTTTTCCGGGATAAAAAGTACTCAGTGTGGTGCCCAGGATATTAAAGAATAATTATACCAAGTGTCATCGTAATCGAACCGGTAGTTTTTGCGTGATGCCTGAACAAACAGACAGACAGACAGAATTTTTTTTTTATCACATTTTTGGGTTCTGTGTCGGTCTAATAACACAACAACTAATACCTATTTTATAAAAAACAACAAAATAAATTCAAATAAACTATTTAAAGACTAAAAGTCGCGCTGATAAGCACGGTTTGTTAATATCAATTATCGTCTGTCAATAAGGTCGAACGCTCTGAACGCATCAACAGCCAAATATTGAATGAAGCTCGCGCTCGGACCTCCCTTACCCTACCGCCGCGACCCGCGTCGAGCGCGGCAACCGTTACACAAAAATAATCCTTATGGCATGATTCAGTATTCACGCGCGACGGCGCGATGGCTTATTAGCGTATTTCATGTATAAGTTTGGTGTTTCTATACCGATTACTATGATTCTTTTTTTATTGAATAGGTAATAATATTAACTTCTTTTAATTAGGGATGAGTGAGAGTATTATAAACGTAAGAGTAAACAAATATAATCAGAAAGCTCCGAACTGCTAAGGTATCGGGAGTTACACGTGTTATTGTGAGTCAACCATAAAAGATAGACATATGCTGTAGTAGGATATTTTTTAGATAATTTTATGTAGAACATTTCCGTCATAAATGATTTCTATGTAGCTTTAACCATTAAGGCTGCACACGCGACGGAAGCTTAAAAAATGGAGCAACTTCTCCCGTTTACCCAACATTTCCTTTCACTGCTCTGCTCCTATTCATTGTAGCGTGATGAAAAGTATACTATAACCTCCCCAGGAGTATGAAGAATAATTGTACCAAGTTTCGTTAAAATCCGTCGAGTAGTTTTTGTTTCTATAAGGAACATACAGACAGACAGACAGACAGACAGACAGACAGACAGACAGACAAAAATTTTACTGATTGCATTTTTGGCATCAGTATCGATCACTTATTACCCCCTGATAGTTATTTTGAAAATATATATCATGTACAGAATTGACCTCTCTACAGATTTATTATAAGTATAGAAGATTACAATGATAGGAGTACTAAACTAATAGAATTTAAATTATGAGTCTATTAAGTTTGAAAGTACTGATTGAAAATGAGTTATCAAATACACAAATTACATGAATATTTAGAAACATAGGTAGAGTAATTTGCAATCAAAATAAGTAGATTTGAAACTTGTCATAATATTGTGAGTCAGCAATTTTTGGGTGTTATTTTAACTTTGGTTGAGGCATGCTAGGTTTTAGTACTACAGGTCTGTTATTTTAAGATAAAATAAACATAAAAATGGTTAAAAAAAATATATTACACTTACCATCCTTAACTGATGCAGGAAATGGTGGCATTGGTTCCTTGGCATACAGTGTTTGTGCCACAACTCTGCCAAGCCCTTCTTCAATGGTCACTATCTCCAGCCTTTCCTTCCATTCCGCCATCACATCATCAACTACCTTCCAAGCGTCACACATCTCCACCATAGGGAACGGAGACTCCCTCGGTCTTAAGGCCACTTTGGTAATGTCCACATTACTGCTATGCATACATGTGTGGTTAAACTGCATGTTGTCGTGAATGTAGCTTACTTTGGCCACCTCATTGTGTATCAAGGATATTGCATGTGGTAGGATTGGTTTCACAACTTCAAAACATTCTGTGACTGCTTTTTTGCTGCCTGGGAAGTTGATGATGAGGGTTTTGTCTCTGATGCCAGCTACAGCGCGGGAAAGCTGGGCCATAGGTGTCTTCTTCAAGCTATCGAGCGTCACTGCTGTGGTGATACCTGGCACTTCTCTCTGTATAATCGCTTTTGTTGCTTCAGGAGTAACATCTCTAGGAGTCAATCCTGTTCCTCCCGTAGTCAGAACTAGATCAAGGTTAGTTTCACAGAAGTATTTGAGCTCTCTTTCAATGATTTCTTTTTCATCAGGGATAATGATTGTATGGAGGTTAGCTTCGGGGAATAGTTCTCTGACAAAGTCAACGAGAGCCGGTCCTGACGTATCTTTTGTATTGTCTTTGAAACATGTGTCACTGACAGTTATCACTGCTACTGCTTTCACCATCTTGAATATCTACATGATATAAAAATAAATATTTTAATACACACATTATGTAAGTTGTTTGTCAAAAAATTTTGTTGAAAAACTTACAATCAATTACAATCAACTTTCGAATGAACTAATTGTAATTAGGATAATCGCCAGCATGCAACAAGTGAATTTGGTGGTGAAATAAAAGCAAATTTTTAGTAAATAAAAAAAACTGTTTACCTTTTAAACTCCACTGGTTGAATTATTTTAACTGATATGCTGGTGAAGTGAATGAACCAATAGACCTTGTTACATCACACTGATAAGTGATGTTGTTATAAAAACACTATTAATATAATAACAGGTCCAACAATCCAACACCGGCCCCAATCAATCACAAACTATCAAAAAGTACTCTGTGATCACAAACTAACTTTTTAATTAGCCTGCTGTACACAAATGTCAGCTGTTTGACGTTGACAGATCAGCAGGTAGGCAACCCCACGGCAAAAACAAATGCGTTCATCGTATTTTTAGTCGAATAATAACTTCAAATGGAGAGCAGCTCTAATCATCGAACCAAACGACGAACTCAAGTAAACATACCAGAAAAAAATCCCAATGTGTAAATTGAACAATATTTAATCATAAAAAAAAAACAATATTTACAACCTATAAACGCAGGCTCATAATTCTAATTTACAATAATACATAATAATTCAGTGTCTATCACTATACACTCATTTTATATCTATTACGTAGTTTGTTAACAATATTCTTGTCTAGTTGGACAGCAGTGCAGGTTTGTATAAGTTTCTGGAGAGGCGCGTACCGACGTAAAGCGGTCGAGTTGCCGACTATAATCAGTTTGTGTTTCGCTCGAGTCACGCTTACGGCAAGACGACGCTGATCATTCAGTACTTCGCCTTCCTGTAACACAAAATTGTTTTTACCGACCACAGTTAAAAATCGAGAAATAATAGTAGCATTATGTTACTTGGACTTCTAAAGCTGGATGTTCACTACTATATTCGCAGCAGATCCGCTCATCTACAGCGGCTTTATTGTATGTTTCTTTATTTATAAAAGTTTATCACAGTACCCACGGTCCAAGGAGCTTTAGAATGATGCTGCCTATCCTCCTGACATAATCATCAAGTGAGATAACGCCTGGTCGGTCACTTTTGTAATGGGCCACATAATGTTTCTACATTTGTTCCAATAAACTAAGATCAGTTCAGTTACTAACCTTAACTTTCTTGTCATCATTTTTGTCAGAGCGTCTGGTACAAGAGTATATGATTACGGACTTGTCCCTTCCTTGGAACTGGTCCACAGTGCTGACTTCCACCGCGAGGTGTACGAGAGAGCGGCGCAGGAGTGATACTTGGTCACGGTATGGTGCTATGACGCCAATGTCCGCTGATTTCACGTTGCCCTGTAGTAGAATAATTATATTTGATGAAAGAATTCTTTGGCAGGCTGGGTTCAGTCAAAAGCACGCCAGTAGTAACATTTCTTAAATTACGAAACCCAGTGTGGGTTTACTGCTTATGAAAAAAAAAGACGCAGTCAATATCAATATAAACTATGCTACAAAAAAAACCAACCTGTTTCAAAGCGTCAACCAAGGCGATAACCACACATGCTTCAATGGGGTTTACGCAAGAGTTCTTATTGTTAGTAATTTCGGGGCCATCTTCAACAGTTTCCACGTCTAAGAACAACGCTGCGTGCTGTGGTTCAGGACTACAGGCAGTTGATAACCATGGGGAGTCTGATAGGTGAGGTATTTTCTGAAATATAACTGGTTGTTTAACGCGTGTTTACCTTTTCTGCGCAAGCAGACGATCGTTATTCCTCATGAAAGGAAGGGGTAATTTATGTAATAAATAATTTAATTTTATAATTCTCAATTCAGAATCTGGGTGTTGAAATCATAACCGTTACTTAAATAACAAATTGAAAAAGATTGTCTGGTCAGGTGACTGATTCGGGTTGCGCAAAATTCGCATCTATGGTTGTGGAACCTATGAACTAAAATTGGTAGGCGCAATGTTCTTTTTTACATATATTCTCTAATCGTTAACACTCGCGATTTTTTAAAGGTAAGTTACTATAAGTTACTATAAAACCAAATGAAGAAATATCTGCTTTATCTTTACTAACCAGTACATCTACGTCCAACCTAGCTAGCGCGATATTCTGGTCGGCACACTTGAGCCGATCGTTGTAAGCCACGTGGTTAGCGATGTCGGCCAGAGCTTGGTTCATGCGGTACTGCAGCTGTAGACTCGAGGTCGCTTCTTCGCACATCAGGCGATGGAAAAGGCTTTCTTCCATGCCCAGGCGTCTGGAATGGGAATTAAAGATATTTTATTTAGTGTGGAAAGAAGCGATTTAGACTATTGAATTTTATTTGGTCACACCCATAATCAACTCCTCTGCATAAAACATTTTACTTTTAAAAGCCGAAAAATAAACTGTTAATAACTTACCATATTTAGTTAGTTACCTAAATCTTGTATTTAGAACTTTAACTTTGTCGAAATAGAGTTTGAAATTTCATGAACGGTTTAAACCTGTGTTTAAAAACTTATTTTATAGGTGATAAGGCTGACTTTTACCTTGCAGCTCGACTCCTGACTACGGGTGGTAACTGTTCTGGATCTCCCACTAGAACGAACCTCTTCGCTGCGAATAATGGACGCAATACAGTGCTCTGCAACACCTGCCAAATAACCAATTTATATGCTTAAGGATTTTTAACCTTAAGTTCGTTGAAAACAGTTCTGATTCCTTTGCAACTGCAACACATAACGTTGTAAAGAAAAATCAAGCACTTACAACGTGTTTACACGCACGCATATCGGAAGGATACCTCACTGCGATACATCGCGGGCTGCTTGGGGGTTTACCTCGATACGTGGCATCAACTGGCATGTGCGTGTGTGTCTATTAGCATGCATTTGTTTTACATGGAGGTGACATCGAGGTAGCGAGCTAAATAAACCGCGACCGCGAGGTATCGCAGTGTGGCATCTTCGGCATGTTACTACTCTTAGTCCTAATGGACAAGACAGGCCCGATAGGACCAAAATATTCATGTTCTGATTAGGTACAGAAATATTCATTTTTACCTGTGTAGCTTCATCGACTATGCAGAGATCAAAAGTAGTTCGGGAAAGCATCGCGTGCGTGGCTCCCAAACATGTCACTCCTACGACGTCCTGCAAAAACAATCGTCTCATAAACTCGTAACCTAAATGTTGGCGCGCAACAAATATAGGGGGTGCGGACGAAAATCAGTAATTGAGACGTCACTGTCAGTAAACATCGAACGACTGCCGCGAAGTGCGCACACATAGTTAGATTTTATTTTTCTTCTGTTTTATAAGTAAATAACAAGCAGCAAATTATAAGTCGCTATCGATAACAGTTTTTTTTTTAATCCTAGGATTTTTGCAAAATACCAGAAGAACCCATGAAAAAATAAAATATCCAGTAAGTAATTACTATTTTTATATGCCGTTGTCACTATCATGATTCTGGAAATTAGCAGGAATGCTTTGGACAGAGAAACTTTTTTTTGTATCACCCCGGAAATCTTAAAACTAAAGTTACCATAGAATCATAGAGTGCAGAGAGTTTCTCAGGCGTGTCGCAGTCCTTGGTCAGTGTTTGTTCGCTTCGCTTCTGCAGCGCGGGCGCAATGCGCGCCGATGCGCCCAGACGCAGTATACGCAACGATTCTGGTAACCTGACGAATTTACAGTAGGTAGGTACACACAAAAGATCGTAGAATAAATCATACAATGCATGATTATGACTTAATGTTTTTTACCACGTACTTTGGCTAAGATTTATGTTCCTGTCATTATCTTACACGTGTAGTTTGACACTTGTGCGACAGTAACAGAAATAACGCTTAGCCAAACTAGGTGCAAAGTAACGTTTATAAATCTCGACCTTAGAACGATTCCTGCAGCCTCATGCTGAGTGGAAGCCTTTCTGTCACAGTCATGACGTGCAGCCGTGGACTATCCTGCGTTGTGCTCGTAATAGATAGTACATATTTTGTTTTATTTATTTTTCCTTATTATTAGAATTAATATATCTTTTTGTGTGCACGTGTTTCTGTGACAAATAAACCTATTTTCTTTCTTTCTTTCAAAATTATTCTTGAATTCACACTTGGACTCGACGTAGTTCTTACTTTTTTTTAAAGTGATTTTTTTTTTATTTGGTTTCTACAGCTACAAATATAATGATTATTTATTACTAAACAGCTGCTTACAGTACTTACAGTTACCCAACACGTACGGTAAGCTAAAACAGAAGCTGATCGGAAAATGGGAGTGAATTAATGAAATAATTTGAATTTTTTTTGATTTGATTTTTTTTTTTTTATTTGTTTTTTTTGTGAATTAATTTGAATGATCAATATCATCCAAAGTTACCGAAAAACCTTTATGTCAATTATTAAAGTAGTTAAAAAATACAAACATTTCCCTACCTGCTAAGAACTGTATCAACGGCGGAATGCGTGTGCGCAGTGACGAGGACGCGCTGCTTCAAGCCCACCAGCATTTGTATAAGCACGCTTATTGTCTGCGTTTTACCTGTGAGGATAACACTTGTCAATGCCGTAAACTTCAGATTTACGTCAAAGTTACGCCTTGACAATGATATTGTATTGGGTTACGATCCGTCGGAAAATGCGCGAGAGATCGAGATAGTTGGAATATTAGGTGAGTTGATGTGATCAAAACAGCTTCTTCGCTGTTCAAGATCATATTTTTACTGGCAAAACTTCCCAGGCGTAATATGTATCGTTTTCTAAAGACAATAAATCAGAAATATAATATTCTAAACGCATAATTTCAAGTACAGTATTTTTTATTTCACGAAGCTCCGCGCGCTTTACTTGTGGAAATTACACTTAGAGCTGGGCTTGAAGTCACTTTTTGTAATTAAAACTTTCAACTTTGATGAAATACAGTTACCTGTTACCCTGTACAATACCTGTCACCCTGTAAAGTTTCGCCAATTAACTTATTAGTATATTTACCAGTGCCCGGCAGTCCACACATGAGTGCGTAGTCCCTAGCCGCCAGGGACTTGAGTACGGCGCGCTGTTGTTGTATGTTGAGCGACTTCATGAGACGAGTACCAAGCCGACCCACGTCGCGAGATAATTTGGGTTCAAATTGAGGTGATTCTTTGTCTATTATTAACCTGGAAATACAATTACAGTTGAAAATTCTAGCGAAAAGGGGCTTGCTGCACTTTACTTAACCTCAAGACGTTCTTTAAAATCTTTTTGTAGATACAATTGGGCAGAAAATTTTTATAAAAAAAAAAACTTTCAGGCGAGGCAAGATAAAGAAATCTCTAGACGAACGGAAAACGCCTGGAAGAGCTACTGGTCCTTGAAGGAACTTTTAAGGGTGAGTTGCCTATGGCACTGAAACGCAGGCTCATGGACATGTGTATTCTTCCCGTCTTAACCTATAGTGCACAAACTTGGTCTTTGACTAACATCCAGAAGTCCAAACTCAAGGTCTGCCAACGAGGAATGGAGCGCCGTATAAAAACCGCGCGCCGTGTTAAATTAAAGGATCGTGATCGGAACACAATACTGCGCTCCAAAACAATAGTTGACGTGGCTCAAAAGGCTGCCCAACTTAAATGGGACTGGGCAGGACATGTCTGCCGCATGCCGGGCAAACTGTGGGCCCAAATAGTGCAGAATTGGTGCCCTGAGACAGTGAGGCGGGGTCGCGGCAGACCACGTAGGAAATGGCGGGACGAGCTGGATAGGTTCCGTCAAAACTGGAAGGAGGATGCGCAGGCTCGCGAAAGATGGAAGGAGTGGAGGGTGGCCTTTGCCCAGGAGTGGGACAGCGCAGGCTAGAAAAAAAAAGCTACTACAAAGTGAAAAATGTAGTTTAGTATCTTGAGAAAGTACTAACTATGTGAAGCTGATAAAATTATCAACATAGGCGAACTGAAAAATTAAGCGCATTTAATTGACCACCGGGCGGGCGACTTCTACCAATTGAAAAGAATGACGTAATCTTCGAATGCATGAACTCCTCCATATTTTGAAGTTGGCTAAAAATCATTAAAACGGCGATTTTAAGAATTCGGAAGTTAGGCTAATAAATACACAAAGCTGCGTTTACGCTGTGTTAAAAATCAGTGTGGAAGGAAGTTTGGAAAAAGTGTACTTACTTCCGGAGTCTGTCCGCTCGATCGCTGTCCTCCATAAGAACGCCTAGATTGGTCAGATTCTGAACAGTGCTCGCATAAGACTCGTACGTGTCGATGTGGTATACCGTGTCTTTGTTCAAACGACTACCCACATCCCTGAAAGAATATTAGAAAATGTTTAATAAGTGATGTAAAGGCAACTGTAATAACGTTAAAAATCAGTTGAAATAATAATTATAAAACGACTTTTTTGATAGGTTCGTATTATTTTCGTACCTCTCAAGAAATATGTGTATCTCTTTAGAATTTGCAACGGTCACAACTCCTGCGGCGATCCACGGTCGGTTCTCTATGCTGACAATTGAAAAATCACCCTCTTGTGGACCTTTAGTAACTTTCGTATCGACATTATTACCTAAAAAATAAAACAACTTTAGATAAGTACCTACGAGTATTATAAATATTTGATACTATTTTTGAACCTGCCGAGAGAAGGCGAGCCAATTAATTAATAGTCCCGTTTGAGTCCGAAGCTATTCGGAAAGTAAATCACTGTAAACAAAATCGTTATCAAGGAGCTATCTTTATAATATTTCAAGTTTACCTTTGCCCTCAGTTTTTCGATGAAAGATGTGTAAGTATCTGTCTTCTAAACAAGTTACTGCTGTTAATTTTAAGTTAGCTGCGCATGTTCCGCGTTTTTCTCTGAAATATATGCACAATGTATTAGGAGTCACAAGGAATTGCTTAAATTGTACCTACTGTTATCTATAGGTACTAGGTCTAAACTATGAAATAAATAAACCTTCAATTGCAAGTAACGCCCTGTATTTAGGAGTTTCATAACTCAATTTAATACATATTCTCACCTCTTTTCAACGCTATCAGTCCACAGCGCATGTAAGGGAGACGACACCATCTGACCTCTCTCTTCCATCTTCAGCAACGCCGTCCAATGCAGGAAGTACTGTACATGTTTTAGTGAGAGGTGCCCCATAGCTTCCGTACGTAGTTTAGATAGAGGATGGGATTCAGACACGCTTGGACCGTTTGTATGCCTGGGATAATTGAAAAAAATAAATATGCTGTCTAAAGAGCGAAAATCTAAGTATTTTCTAACAATAGTCCCTAAGACAATTGACAATAAAGTGTAAAGTTGTGTGAACATCAATCATCATCAATGCAGACATGAAAAAGGGCGTCCTAAAGCGCGCTCGCATGTGGTAGTTTGCACTTCAAGAAACTGATTACAAAGTTAATATGTGATTGCAGTGTTTGTCGTTCGACGAATTAGTAAAATAAATCCAGACACCTTTTTTTAACTATTTTTTTTTTTCATACTCAATGTTAGCTAAAATTTGGTGAATATTTTCATTCCGCGACCAGAAATACATTTTTTCACGTTAAATACATATACAAATCAGCTAAAAGAAAAATTCTAAAATATCAATATGTTCTTACCAGAGATGCAGCGAGCACAGAGTGAGGTAGGGGCACTTAGCGCACGCGTTATGATGATCCACAGGTTCAGGCAGCTTCTGTTGCAACATTACAGACGCGTCCTCAATATCCACCAGATTCTCTGAACAAAGCAAATACAGGATAAATATCTAAAGATGGTCTTACAAGGCGTGTGATTTTACAGACGAACATACCTAACGTACAAGACAATTTGCACTGTATTACCAACTACTTAAAGAACTTGTGAGACAAACATAGAACGTTTTTTTACACCACAAACGCGCGTCCCCACTAGGTCCGCGCGGCTCCGTGAGGCCGAGCCTCGTGAATTCTTATAATAGACGCGTTGCTAAGCAGCAGTAAAAGCCTCGCGAAGCCGGGCCTCGCGAGGCTTTGAGGCCGCGCTGCCCTAATGCGTCTGCGTGTAGACTAGCGTCTAACTGTTCATCATGATACTAGCTCTGTCAGACACGAAGCCAGGTGAGACAGCGTGCTTTTTGGCCGTGACCACCAATGAGTTCGAGCTCGCGACTAGTTTACTGTTAAGGCAGGTCTTCACAAACCAGAAAATAATATTATTAAAACTTTACCTGTTTATCTATACAAATAAATAAAATGTAAGTGTCTGTTTGAATCTCCAAATAAAAGCTTTTTACTAAATGCATTTGAAAGTATATACAGTACTTAGAACAAAAATTGATTTTAAACATTTTTGTGTCTCTCTGTTCCGGATAATCTCCGAAACGGCTGGACAGATTTTGACGGGACTTTCACTGACAAATAGCTGATTTTATAAGGAGTAACATAGGCCTTTGTCCCGGTAGCACGTTTCGGGTTTCCGTGGGATAATTTCCAAAAACCACGCGGGCGAAGCAGCGAGCAGAAGCTAGTATAAATATAAAAATAACAAGATAAGTACCTGGGTCAATATCCTCAGGCGACTTGGTAAGATACTGCGCTAGTTGATTACGGAGCATCACCAAGTCGCGGCGCTCCGGGTAGCCACAGCTTACCTCACGCAACTCTACGCGATCCCTGCACAAATTACGATATATTTTGTTTAATAGAAGTAGTCATCGTCATTTTTAACAGGCTATATTGTAATTCGCTTCTGGATATCGCCCATAGTATAGTCGAACTTGTTATTACTTTACCACCCTGAGGTTGGATGTCACTTGCACGTGAAAACATGACAAAGTCTATTTGTCGATGTGACAGTTAGTTTCACTTTCAACCTTAGTGTGTGGTCTTTTGTGGAGTGTGGTGTGGTCTGTTGTGGAGTGTGGTGTGTTCTGTTGTGGAGAGTGGTGTGGTCTGTTGTGGAGTGTGTTGTGGTCTGTTGTGGAGTGTGGTGTGTTCTGTTGTGGAGAGTGGTGTGGTCTGTTGTGGAGTGTGTTGTGGTTTGTTATGGAGAGTGGTGTGGTCTGTGGTGTGAAGTTTTTGGTGGTGTGGACTTTAAAAGCCTGGATGACTGGAAGGTTCAATAAAGTGATTACTTACTTTAAGTATAGCAGTAGACCGCGCTGTGCCGCTTGAGTAGGATCCTCACAGTTTTGCAAGTTGAGCATCATGCCGTACAGTACTAGTTGACCGCGGTGCTCCGCTGACATGGACGCCTTGCCACTCTTTAGTTCTAGAGGAACCACTGCCTTTTGACGTCCTGCAAAAACATTATTATTTTGTAAATCTATACATATTATGAACAGTTGTTTTTCGTGTTCATCTGTATGACCGCTTAGATCTTCTAAACTACTCTATGGATTTTGATAACCTTTTCACCAGCATTTACTTAAGAGCATTTATTCTGGCATGTTCATTATTATAATGCAGTAATATCTAGATGTTTTCGTTGCGACGCAGGGGCGGATAGTTATAGATAGAGACAACACTCTACAAAGTCGAACTTTTATAAAAACTCCATGTTCCATAGTTAGCATATTCTTACCACTTCTCTCATGAATGGTGACTTGCACAGTGGCGTCGATTTTACCCTTTAGCCCCAGTTTAGGGCAGCACAAGTTCTCTTCAATATCCAATATTTTGTCAATGTGTCCGGACCAGTTGTTTTTGTCTATTTTCACATTCTACGAACAAAAAACGCTTAATATTATTGCGAGCATGTATCTGAGAGAAAACTATCAGCGAATATTGCCCTTTATATAAGACATAGTTTTGACCATCTCTTTCTAAAGCTTGATGTATTATAATTTTAGCGCCAAGCAAACCAGTAATATATTTTCTAACAGGAAATGGAATACAATATTTTTATTGTTAGCCTGCATCATCCCACTGCTGGGCAAAGGCCTCTCCCCACAAATTCCAGATCTTTTGATAGGGCTTCTGGACCACTAATTGTTTGTTTTCTCCAGCTCGTCCTGCCATCTTCTACGGAGTCTGCCTGATGCTTTCTGGCTGTGTCAGGGCTCCAATAATAATAGTCATCTAGGCCGTATGTCGGCCATGGCGGAAAATCTCAATGGTGACTTGCCTTCGGCGCAAGAGATATTATAGTGCACATGTGTGCGCGAAAACACAAGTGCACTCTCTCATCAATCACTCATATATTTCGATGGGACAGCAATCCGACACGACCGGAGAGAGATCAGGGCTCCAATACAATATTGTAGAAATACTTTATCAAAAAATGTAAGTACCGCAACTGTCGGTGGCTTGTCCGCGACATAAGTGTTCATAAAGTCGGCGAGTGGCGGCAGATATTTGTATATATTCGTTCGTGCCTCCTCTTCACTCAGCCCAGCATCATACAGTCTTGCTACTGACTCCTTTATTATACTGTCAGTGACTGAACGCAGTTGTTCTATTGATGAGATCTTTTGAGTCAGAGCTTTTTGTACCAACTCGTGGATTAATATTCCTGTTGTCATCTGTAATAAAGACAAATAAGGGTGAATCACACTTACACGTACGGATCAGCAGTTTTCTGTATCTCTGTCTGTCTTGAGACTTCATTCGCCAGAGCAAGAAGTTCATAAGAAAAATGCTGATCTGTGCTTGAAGTCATTGTTTAAGGCTACAGACGCACAATGCAGAAAAAAATTACGAACGCCAGCGCGTTTATGTGAATTAGAGGAATTTAAATGTTATTGACTAGTAAACAAAATTCACAATCGCCAATAACGTACTCGCAAGCGAGCGCGAGCGACCGGGCGAAAGCTATCTCGTAAGAAAAATATATGACAATATACATCATTCGTAAAAAGCAATATCAATTACAGCCATATTAGCCGAGTCAATCCCTCTCCATCGTTCCTGTAGCACAGCCTTACGCTTACAGAACACGCCAGCTACAACACTAGTGCTGGACACCAAGTGGTCTGGGCGCAACACTAGCAGTCCTGAAGTGTTCGTCACACTATAGTGACCTGAAGAGTCCCGTGATGCAAGTATACTGATTATGTCACCAGTCAGAAGGGGGGTGTCGAGCCTGAAATAATTTTATTTAAAGTTTAATTAGACAATCATTAGTCAACTGCACGTCAATAACACTTAAACTACGAAAACGGAACTTAGTGCTTTGAAATAAAAGTACTGTCAAAGACAGACTAGACTATAACATATACATCTGGTTGACTGTCCTAAAAACCTCAATGCATGATCAGCCTAAAATGTTGTTGCTGGAACACAGCCTCCTCCCTGTGAGAGGGAATGGGCCATAATCCACCACGCGGGCCCAGTCTCACAAAGAGGAGGCCTGTGTTCCAGCAGTGGGAACATTGAAGGCTGATTATGCTCTTCTGATTCCATGAACTGTATTTGTTTTTTGGTCATTATTACCTACAAATAGTAAGTGGCTGATTTCCATTCTGTCCCAAAATTTTAAATCTCACCATATTCCTTCAACAAAGCATGTTGCCTTCTTGTCCTCACTGTTCTTCAGTCTTAGTTCTATTCTAGTTGTCAAGTTCTTAGCACTAATTATCTCACAGCGCTGCAGTGTGCTTAAATCGAGAACTTCAATGCCATCCTGAGAAAAAGTTAATGTTTATAATATATTTTTTATAATACTTTGTATGTGTCAATGTCGACTATTCTGCCAGTGTCGCGTATAGACGGCAGTGCAGCTCTGCCCGTCGACTTTGCACTTTGTGGTAGGTTTACAGGTTATATTAGTCGCTGTAAAAACGAGGACAAGGGTTAGTAGAACATGAATATTCTAAAGTAGGGTACAGCACAAAGACATATTATTTACATAATTATTATGCACCAATTATGTTGTTTTTTTCATTTTCACTTTTGTGTTCTATTTATTAAAAAAATTCAACATCATTCGAAAAATTCCATCGGTTTCTTACTAAATTTCAACTATATCCGACAACCCTAGTTACTTGCCTCCTTTGGTGACCGTACCTATAGTGCATAGCTTCATAGCTGTGTAGATAGGTATGCACTATACATGTGTGCATACACCAACAGACATACAAATAAAGTGATTTGCATCGACATATCATACCTCTTCAATATCATCAACATCCCAGTCATCCTCAAAGTCATCACAGACATCATGTGTGCTGAAATCTAGCACTTTTACAGTTGATCCAATTTTGGAAGGAGACATCACTTCTTTTAGGGTTTTCTCTGGCGTTGTCCACATATTGACTGGTGAGCAGAAGACCTCTGCAAAATACAAGCAGTGAACTGTTAAAAGATATGTTAATACAGCAGAGATTGAAGGTAAAAATAGTTGTCTATTGTTGAAATATGATAATATTTCATCCCAAAACTGATGATCTAGATTATCATAATGTATGTTTTGTGTGGAAACCAGTAAGTCCTAGAACCAGAAACTCGAAGACATGTTGTGACATCCACCAACCCTGTGCGGGTTGGTGGATGTCACAACATGTCTACAATCCGTCACAGAGAAGAGGCTTGAGTCCCAGCAATGGAAACATTATAGGCTGATTATGTTTGTGATATTTATCATAAAAATATAGATTTCTATAACTACCTACATACCTGATAGAGGACTTTTCTTAGGTGTTCTTCTATGAGGGCTGATAACATTTACATTATTTTTATATGGAGATTTCTTAGGAGTAACAACTCTTTGTCTACAACCTTCTGGCTTATCTCCATTTTCAAATATACATGATTCCTTTTGATAGTCATCTATATTTTCTGGTGATACATGATTTTTTTGTACTTTATTCTCAATACCTGGCAAAGATGTGAGATGTCCCTCTTTATTCTTTTCAATAACACCATATTTAATAGGTCCCTCTAAAGCTGCCAATAGGTTCTTCTTTGGAGAGATGTTTGTTTGAGATAAATTCTCCTTGTTAGGTGATTTCTTCAAAGGACTGATTTTAAGGGATGAGGAACTTATGCTACCATTTTCAGTCTTGATTTTTTTTGGTGTATTAGAAGTCGATTCATGATTTAAATCACTGTTTATTGCCGGTTTATCGAAGTCTACATCATCATCTATAAAGATCGGTGATGGTGCTTTTCTTTTTAAACTCTTTTCAGGACTTTTAACTTGTGTTTGGGGTTTAGTAGTAAGAGGTTTCTGCCTGGCACCGTTAGTGGCATTTTTGAAGTAATCTGTTACTGATTTTTGATTCTTGGAAGGGCCAGCCTGCTGAGACAAGTTAAAAATTAAGATTAGAAAAAAAGACTAAGTAAACATAGTTTACGTGTTTGTGGAGATTCCAATAGTATTGTACCTTTTTCAAACTTAACGCTCTTGGCATTTTGTACGTATAAAAAAATGCACATATTATTAATAATACGGGAGATCTGCCACTCTTTCAAAAAGTACTCTGTGGCCTTCCCCGCGTTCGGCGTTATTTTGACATGTACGTGTACGCCGTAGCCCGTACGGTCGTACCAGCTGACCACTCTATTAAAAAGTACTCTGTGCAGCTGACATTTGACAATGACATTTGCTGAACCAAAACCAAAGACTATTAAAATAGAGGTGAGATAATTAAATAAAATCAACTAATTTTGAGGTTCAATGTTTAGTAAACGAAACGGCTGGCACTGGATGCTAGAAGCAAAGGACCGGTTGATGTGGCAACGCTTGGGGAAGCCTTTGTATAACAGTGGCATCTTTCGGCTGGAATGATAATGAGAGTCTGACCAACGAAAGCTGACCAAGAAAAAAGGCGGCAATTAAAAAAAATCAAGAGCTGTTACCCTGGCTATACACTGCGTAAACGCTATAATATTCATTGCGAATTTATTGATTTAGGTCCCAGCAACCAGGCCATTAATATAATAAAAAAATCAACATTCAGAAAATGATTGTCAAAATAAATAGCATCTATAATTTTTAAGGTTAGGTCTCGTGTCGCTTTGTTTTTATTTTATATAATTTAATTGTAGGTCTTCCTGATACAATTTGTAACAATGTCAAAGAGACCAGAACACCAAGCGCCACCTGAAGTTGTAAGCATATTTTTATAAACATAAAACTAAGTGGAAAATCTATTTGTTTATCTTAAATCACCAATGTTTTGTTATTTTTAGTTCTACAATGAAGACGAAGCCCGAAAGTACACTCAGAAGTAAGTTTACTCTAGCAAAAATACCCTACAATCACAAACTCGGTCCTATGATGCCTACATATTGGGAATTTTTAATTTTTCAGTTCACGTATTATGGACATTCAAGCACACATGACAGAAAGATGCTTAGAGTTACTGCTGTTACCTGAGGATACTTCATGTCTTCTCCTGGACATAGGATGCGGCTCGGGCCTATCTGGCACAGTGCTAGAGGAGAATGGACACATGTGGATTGGCATGGATATATCACCCTCTATGCTTGGTAACTCATTATACTTCAAACTTTTAATTACTAAAATGACGCAGCTTCTAACAACGTAACAGACATAACATCACGCACGTGTCGTATTCCCCAAAGGGTGAGACAGAGTACCTTAGTACACCCAAATTTCACAATTTTTACATCAACACAATAAAGTAACTTTTCAACTTTGCAGTCCTTTGAAATCTGGTTTTAAACATGATAATATACAGCAGTAAAAACGTATAGCTTGCTTGGAACTTGTACATTGCAGCCTGTTACCATACCATACATTTCAGAGGTAGCCAAAGAAAGGGAGACAGAAGGAGACCTAGTACTATCAGACATGGGTGAAGGAGTGCCATTCAGAGCAGGGTGTTTTGATGGAGCAGTCTCAGTGTCAGCCCTGCAGTGGCTGTTCAATGCTGATAAGAAGTCACATCACCCTGTCAAAAGGCTCCATCAGTTCTTTAGTTCCCTGTATGCTTCTTTGGTATGTAAAAGTATTTTATAAACTGTATCTAGGTTGTATAATGCATTATTGTTGGTATGTATCAACATAAATTAACGAAGCAAAAGGAGTATGTAAGGATCATAGCAGGTAGCGTTCTGTAGTTTCTGTCTAACCCAATGCCTTCCCAGTGAGTTTCTAAAATGTATAAATAAAATAATATTAATGAAGAAACTTGACTCAGAAAAAACAAACCAATTTCACATAAAGCATTAGTTTCTATTTTCATGATTTCTAATAATCTAATTTTGAATTATTATTCAATGATTTACCAAGTATTATTTGATTTCAGTCAAGATCAGCCAGAGCAGTATTCCAGTTCTACCCAGAGAATGAGAGTCAAATGGATCTAGTCACCTCACAAGCCATGAAAGCAGGCTTCTACGGAGGTGTAGTTGTAGACTTCCCTAATTCTGCCAAAGCCAAGAAGTTTTTCTTGGTGCTGATGACTGGAGGATCTGCTCCATTACCTCAAGCATTAGGTAATTGTTGAATGAATGGCTTGTGCCACAAGCTAATTAGCTGGTAGTATGACACTGAACAGATTGGCAGCAATGAAAGGCTTTTACCCAGTAGTGGGTGACTCTAGACTCAGAAACCTTTGTATGCCAGAACGTGGCTCCACGTGAGACACAATGTATTTTTAATTGTTTCTGTAATTACGACATTCACCTGTTTAATGATCATTGTATTTTAATCACATTGATTTTGTGTGAGAATTTTAGACAACTTTAACAAGGGAATTTCCTGTTTTTTAGGAACTGATGAAATGGACAACAACCTTCAAGTCAAGTATGCTAAAAGAGAAGCAACTAGAAATTGTCGAGGCAAACCACTCAAAAACACAAGAGCTTGGATTATAGAGAAAAAGGAACGGAGAAGGAAACAAGGCAAGGACACAAAGGCTGATACAAAGTACACAGGCAGGAAAAGAAGTGGTCGCTTTTAGAAATAATATGTTTTGTACAGATAACAGTATATATTAATTTAATAACTAAGCTAATCTATAAAAAAATATGTAAGTATTCATTCTGGTCTATCTTTTCACAACATATTTCCAAACAGTGTCCACACCACTCCCTATTGTTTCTACTGGAGTCATATTTGGCAATGGGAACCGGCATGCCACTACCACGGTGTCTTTACTTGTCTCTGTTAATAACTTATGTTCAAAGTCCTTCATCATCTGTTCAACACCAAATATCACTATGTTGTTATATGGCTTTAGGTCAAATTTCCATAAGTCACTCCGAAAGAATTTGCTGCCACGGTATTCTGGTTTCAGTAACGCAGCGATTCGAGAATAGTAGACTAGCCAGGGATTTAACTCTACTCCATCTGCGTGGAACCCTAATTTGGCCGCGGTAAACACAATCCTTCCATCGCCCGAACCCACATCTAATAGTTTACCACTGCGACCAGCCAAAGCTTTGCTAACTCCAAGGAGTTGTTCTGTGGTGGCAGGAACGTAAGGCAAACAAACTTTCCTCAACGCTGGTACGGTAAACGGTATACAAATAATACTGACTCCAACAGCTAGGCCTCCGGTGACATAAATTAATACTTTTCCTGTAGAGGAAAACTTTGTTGGATTTTTTGTTCCCGCGTCTTGGAGTAGTTCTAGCTCCATTTTAATGAATGAGTTACGGAAAGTAGCATAGTGTACATAAAAAAAATAGGTTATATTTCGTTTCGTAAAATCGTAACAATATTTGACAGTGACATCACCAGACATAAGCCGCCTTCCGATGGCGCGTTCCGAATTGGGAAATAATCGATTTGAGCGTGCTTAAACCCGTGCTGAATTGGCGTGAGCGCGATAACGATGTCCCTTGAATCGTCATAGATGACGTCATGGCGTGCGCCGTCTTGCGAATAACATGGCATTTTCGAAATTGTGCTTCTGGCTGACAGTCTCCACCTAAACAAAGAAAAGGAAGAAACGTGTGGTGTTTTTATGAAGAAATACTGCTGTAATATCTTTTTGACACCGAGTTAGCACTGTGAGCGCGCTCACGAGTGTTCCAAATTGTTGACAACTCTCAGCTGTCAAAATCGTGATATCCAATAAGGAACGCATGTGAGACGATTTAAGTGCTGTGAGCGATATTGGCCAATTCGGAAGGCGGCCCGAATGTCATTGGATTCAGGATTCAGTATTAATGGGGCCGCCTTCCAAATTTTCTAATATCGCTCACAGCAGTGCTGTGAGCGATATTAGCCAAAGCCAAGGCGGCCTAAAAGGCATGGTCGGCGTTATCGTAAGATGGCTCTTGCTGCGGTTTACCGGATAAATATATTATTATTTAATAACAGTGATATTAATTTGCATTTATGCATAGCTTAGCATAGCATATCATACATGGAATAGCATGCATAGCATAGCATGCTATGCATGCTATTCTATGCCCGTCGCAGCGACCTCCTGAGGCGAGAGTGAGGCGTTTGACTCCCCCCGCGAAGTTTAAGAGGGGCGCGCGTAGAACATCTACAACCCGTGCGCATTAACATGGCACCTGGCTCGAATGAATGACGTTTTTTGTTTGTTTGGGCTTGAATGAGATTATATTATTCTCGCAAGCATAATAAGGATACGGTAACAGTGATGCTAACCACAGATCACTTTATAATACTGATGCTAACGCTACAGGGTCTCGCACGACGAGAGCGGGGCCCCGCGCGGGGAAGCGGGAGGAAGGTTGTTTTCGAGCCAGGTGCAATGTTAATGCGCACGGGTCGTATGCTTTTGTGAGAATGCAGGGAGGGAGAATGAAGAGCAACATGAAGAATTTGAAAAATATTGCAGAATCTTGCGATTCTGGCGGCTTGTCAAATTGTCAAGACTGTCACTGTCAGACAGACAGCAACTGGTCCGTCCCGTCCGCTGTCCGCAAATGCCAAATAGTGCCGAAGTTTGTCGTACAATCTGCTATAAAATTACTTATTATAAACGTAAGAATTACTTGATAAGTACAAAAAATGACTGCGTTCGAAGAGTTCGGTGTCCTCCCCGAGCTGGGGAAGGCCATTGAGGAGATGGACTGGACACTACCAACAGATGTCCAGGCCGAGGCAATACCGCTCATCTTGGGTGGTGGAGACGTGCTCATGGCTGCTGAAACAGGTAGCGGAAAGACTGGTGCTTTCTGTTTGCCGATCCTTCAAATAGTGTGGGAGACTTTGAAAGATGTACAAGAAGGGAGGACGAGTAAGATAATACAAACGATATCGACAGAATTGACGATGTCGTTCTTTGATCGAACGGACGCGCTGGCGGTGACGCCAGACGGGCTGCGGTGCCAGTCGCGCGACCAGAAGGGCTGGCACGGCTGCAGGGCCACTAAGGGCGTGCACAGCAAGGGGGCTTATTACTATGAAGCCACTGTCACTGATGAGGGCTTGTGCCGTGTGGGCTGGTCTACACAGGCCGTAAGTAGAAATGCCATAAAATGTTAAAAACTCAGTGCATTTCAAAGCTTTGAAATCAATTAATTTTTTCAAATAAATCAGATTAATTTTCAGTATCATTGCACCATATTTTAAAATACTATACCGGTAAACTTGTCTACTGGTTACTTTGAACAGCCGGGTGACTTTGATTGAAACTTTTATTTCATATAAAATCGCGAAGTACCTAAAACGAAACGCAATTTGTTTTTTTTTTTTCTTGTCTAAGATCATTGATGAACAGTAACTGTTGAACCCTTTCTAGAGGACACGCTGGGAATTCACCAACTATTTTAAGCACCGTAAGCTTAAGCATTCTTTTTAGGTTTAATTTGTCTTTTACTAGATCAAAGTTACCCCATACGCAATGTGCCCTACTTTCTTGCGTAATTCCAAAGCTATCAAAGTAACCCTATTCTCATTATAACTTTGATTAGACAGTTTTTATTTTTTTTCTCAGAATCAAGCCATATTTTTTCACATATTATTATAGAAATCGCGAGTTTAAAAAGAATCGATGACTAGACCGATTATATATTTTTTTTACAACCACAGATTCAAAAGATATGGACCTTGAAAAGTTCAATATCGATCAAAGTAACCCCGGTTTACGGTACTTTCTGATTCATAGATTATAATATTATTTTGATAAATAAACATACCTGGCTATGAAAAAATTAAAGTATAATTATTTTTTAGGCAAGGCTGGATCTCGGTACAGACCGTCTGGGTTTCGGGTTTGGAGGGACAGGCAAGAAGTCAAATTCCAAGAACTTTGATGACTATGGTTCTGCATATGGAATGAATGATGTCATAGGTATGATGTTTTTACAAAGTAACACACTTGCAAACCATTTCATAACATCACTCCTGTAATCCCTGAAGGGCTAGGCAGAGGTGTACCCCGTGTACTTACATACAGTATACCCACATTTTGCCTGTTACATCGTAAGTCCCATATAATAGGGGGCAAGCCTATTGCCATCAACAGGGCACCAATCAAGACTCCAACCACAAAAAAATCCCTGATGAAAAAACCCAATAACAGTGCTCAACCGCAGCAGCAGCAGTAGTGCATGCATTCAGCAGACCAACAAGGTAGTAACCATTTCCTTTATAATGATAGGTAATAAGGTACTGTGCATTATTTCAGGGTGCCTACTGAACCTGAACAATGGCGAGATCAGCTACACTAAGAATGGAGAAAATCTTGGAGTGGCCTATACCCTCGCCCCTGAAAGGCGTGCCGACTGCTACTTCCCTGCTGTTGTACTGAAAAATGCTGAGATGAGCTTTAATTTTGGCAAGATGCCATTCAAGGTACAAATTCTTAGTTACCGTAGGAAAAAGATGTGTTGTGAATGTAACACTTTACAGATTCAACAATTGATTTTGCTACCTATCTATTAAACAAAATCTGACTTAATTTTAAACTACTTTTCCTACTATTGTTTTAAAAAGAAGCCATTTTGATTTGACTGCCTCTTTCAAATGAATGTTTATGTAACTAAAGTGAATCTGAAGTCCCCAGAAAAGAAGAAACTGAAAGCCGCTGTCTGAAGTGATGTGTGTGTATAAAGGGTGTCAGGGACAACGACAAACTGTAACCATGAATTCAGCACATGATTCTAGACGCCCAAGTGTAGACACTTTTCACCAGTTATAAAAAAAAAACTGCTGTTTTAAAGAAAAGATTGCATCGATCTCCATGCCATCCTGTATACATATAAAAGCAAAAATGTACATATTATGTACCTTAAAAGCACCTAGCTTCAGCTCACAGCTGGTCCCAGCCTTCTAACAAATTCTAACAACAATTTTTTTTTCTACATTGTCAATTCTATTAATTCAAATGATATTATACTTCACCTTTATGCAGTACCCACCACCAGCAGAGTACATAGGCATTGCTACAGCGCCAAAGGACAATATGAAGCTGAATGTGGTTTCGGACACTGTTGTGGAAGCTAAAGCTGCTAATAACGCGCCGCGATCTATTATTATTGAGGTAAGTGAGAGAATGAACTAAGATGGAAAAGATAAAAAGATAGAACTTAACTTATCTATCACTACACACATATTATAAAACCAAGTCGGCCACCGCGTCTGTCTGTGTAAACGCAAAAAACTTAAAAATTACCGAAACGTTTTTCATATGGTTTCCACAAATAGATGGGGCGATTCGTGAAAGTTTAGGTGTATAATCAAATTAGGTTTTGTGTAAATTGGTTGAAACTTGACTATGATTGTTGAATTATGTGTGAGTCGAGTTATTTAAAACAATGTATGTCAACTATGTCATCATAACATAGTTCCAGAAGGTTTAAGTATATAATACACTAGCGGTCGCCCGCGGCTCCGCCCGCGTGGATGTCGGTTACCGCTGCAAAAAGCCTACCCAGGAAAGACACGGTCAGCAAAATGATTACCAGGTCAATTCACAGACACTGACAGTAACATCGACGACGCAGTCATTATCCGCAGGCTGCACAGATTGTCTTTCTGTGTACTTATGTTAAAGTTGTTAATGATGAAAATATTTAAATTTAATTAATACTAAGTTTTCACTTCTGCCGGCAGTCCCGGAGCGCAACCCGTTGTTTTAGGATAGATAACTAAAGTGATTATTGTAGAGCTTCTCTATAAACAACATTTTGACGTTAAATTATTTTCAGGTAAAAAAATATACTGATGGTCGGGAGCCCCGACCCGCGATAGGGCAACGTAAAGTTGCCCATGCGTAAAACATTCTTTTCGTAAATCAATTCCTACTAATTTGAATGTTTGGCCCTGCGATTTGTTAATCGTTAGTGCGAAAGAAATTTTTACTGGAAATTGGAGCCTTTTGAAGGGTATAGGCAAATCAGTAGGGATCATGGGTATTCTTGGTTGAGCTAATTCACCAGCTGCAGGGCCGGTGATAATCTTCGCTACTATTAAATTATCTTTTAGCTCCTATATAAGACGTCTCGTGCCATTATACATGTTGGGGGGGCTTAAATTTCTGAGAAGCATTATCGGCGTGCGAACTTTTAACGACAGCGCACGAAAATTATTAGCCTTCGCGCACGACCGCTGCGTAGGGAGCCGACCTCGTGTCATATATATTAGTCTATGCTCGTGTCTTTCCGTATATACAAAGTACTCTTTGCTCGCGTCTGAGCCGCGCGGACCGGTACCATACTCATAGAAGTCATAGATCTAAACTCCCCTCGCGCACGCGCGCCTTGGTGACGCCCACTTCGCAACGGTGCGTGCAGCAGAAATCGTAATATTTTAATTTCGCCATAACTTCAAAACCAAACGTCCAATTTTAATCATTCAAAGACCAAATATTATCTACATAAACTGTACTTAGTGATGAAATTTATTTTGATAAGGATTAATAGCATGAGTAAAATAAACGAGTGTAAATGTAGTCCAAAAAAAATTCAAGATTTTTAAATAAAAAAATGGTTGTTGTGCCTCACTCGACATAGATAGGTATAGTGTGTCGCGGACTTTTTTGTAGATATTTATAAGATCTACAATTAATTAGAACATTTTATGGTTCTATCTTTTATAGTTTAGGCAGCGTACGCAAAATAAGTAACTTTTCTGGTTGATTTTTTACACCTTGTGTCCGAAAAACCCAAATATCTTACGGAACACTATTTTTTCCCAAAATAAAATATAGCCTATGTTACTCGTGGATAATGTAGCTTTCGAATGGTAAAAGAATTTTTAAAATCGGTCCGAGCCTATTCATTACAAACAAACAAACTTTTCCTCTTTATAATATTCGTGTAGATTGATATTATATGTATACTAGCTTCTGCTCAAGACTTCGTTCGCTTGAAATTTCTTATTCCTCCGACACACCCCGTCGCATCGTATCGCCTGCCCGTGCTATTACTTTGTTTTTTGACATTTTTTATTTTTGCTCGTCTCCTAAGGTTCATAGCGTGATGTTTAATAGCCTTCCTCAAGAATTAGGCTATGAAATGCAAAAATAATTTTTCAAATCCGGGTAGGTAGTTCCAGAGATTAGCGCGTTCAAACAAACTCTTCAGCTTCATTATGAGTATAATAGATTAATATTATACATACATAATTATAGTAAAGAAACCTCGATGTTTTGACAAGTGAAAACCATGCGAAACAAGCAATCTATCTGATGTTAAAAGACCAAAAGCCAAGAAGTCTACTGTATTATTTTAAATATGCATCCTGAATTGTAATATATCAAGGAAATTCATGAGTGTTACCGTTAAACTATTAAGAAATAATACACCTCTCTTTCTTTACAGCCCTCAAGAGAATTAGCAGAACAAACTTGCAATCAAATAACAAAATTTAAGAAGCATCTGGAAAACCCAAAGATTCGCGAGCTGCTGGTAGTAGGAGGCATAAATGTTAAGGATCAGATCAATGCGCTGAATGCCGGCATCGACATCGTTGTGGGCACCCCTGGGAGGTTGGAGGATCTGATTCAAGGAGGTAAGGCATTCATAAAAAGTTAAATTTGATAATAATTAATACCATCTCTTCAACTGTCGTCCTTGATCCATATTTAGTTTGGCATGCACCATCAAGCACAGCTAGTGTTCTATGTTATGGGTTTGGTTTCCGCACTTAGTCCTTCAGTGGACCATTGTGCGTGGGCCATGGCGGCCGTTGGTGGTTATTCCAACCAGCCCACCTCCCTCCAGAAACTGATTAAGTCTCCTGGTCTTTTGAGAAAATCTGTGTACGATCTGGGTGTCCCGAGGGTTTGTGACCTAATCTGGGTGACGCCTGTGCATTCAAAGAGCACATGCGCAATGGTTTCATCAGCCTCCATGCAAGCTCTGCACAGGGGGCTATCCGTTATGCCTATTGTGTAGAAATGTTACTTTAGCGAGCAGTGTCCCGTGATGATCCCCGTCACCAGGCGCAGGCCTTTCCTGTCCAATCGTAGTAAACGACTGGTTAGCTTGCCATCCAGTGATGGCATAGCTTCCTTGGACTGCCTGCAGCCTGGTGACGACGTCCACCAGCTTTCTGCTTGTATGTGGGTGTGCTCCTGTAGCCACCTGCGTAGTTGGTTGAAGAGGATGGGCACGAAAGGTTCCGGTCCACAGACTGACATACTTGATGCCCTTCTGGCCAGCTCGTCAGCTGCGTCGTTTCCTAGCGATCCACTGTGTCCTTTTATCCATTGTAGTGTCACTATATTGCGGTTCAATACAGTTGCCTGTTCAAGCGCATTGTGACATTCTAGTATTAGGTTCGATGTAATGCATTTTTTTTCTAAGGATTGGAGGACTGAGGCGCTGTCAGAGGGTATGCGAATATGGGTGTCTGCAACTCTTCTGGCTGCTATGGCATAAGCCGCTTGTGTTATGCCCATACAGTCCGCTTCGTAGACCGTACCGACCGTCTTCTCCGTAGACCGTGTTGAGCATTCCCAGCGGTTTGGATATTTTTATGTTGAGGTCGTGTGAGAAGACTCCGACTCCAGTTCCGCAGTCGATCTTTGAACCGTCAGTGTAAATTCTCAGTTCCTTCGAGCCTGAGTAGTCGCACTGCTCCTCTTTAAGCACAATGTTGTAATGCTTTTGAAAGCAGTATTGTTTCGGGGCTTTGTCGCAGGGTGATGCTATCACTGACTGCCGTTTGATCGCGGATCGAGGTGTAATAGAGGCGGTAGTCCAAGCATGGCCTGTAGGGCAGCAGTGGGTGTAGTTCTCATACAGCTGGTGATTGCCACACACGCGACCCGCTGCAGCTTTTCAAAATCTTTTTGGGCTGTGCTCAGGTCTGTTCTGGGCCACCAGACTAGTGAGCCGTATGTGATGATTGGTCGGATAACTGTGGTGTATAGCCAGTGAGTGACCTTGGCTAATCCCCCATTTTTTTCCAAGCATTGGCTTGCATTGCCACAGTGATATGCTGGCTTTCGTATTAGTGTAGATGGTGTGTTTGCCCAATTCAGCTGTTTGTCCAAAAAGATGCCCAGGTATTTGGTTTCAGTTGATAGGCTTAGGGTTGTACCAAAGAAAACAGCTAGTGTTATGTTAGCGGCCATGCCGTTTCCCACGCATTTGAGAATGCCATAACGACATATGGAAACCAAGTCGTGTGTAAAGATGTGCATGATGAATAAATACTATAAAATAACATAAAAAGCAGGCATCACCACATATAATGGATGGATAGGTCTTTGTTCACGAAACCACGATGTCCCATGTCCAATGTACCATTTTCTCGTACAGGTTACCTAGCCCTCACTCACTGTCGTTTCTTCGTACTGGACGAGGCGGACGGTCTGCTAAAGGCAGGCTATGGAGAGCTGATCGAGCGTATTCACAGACAGATACCTAAGATCACGTCTGATGGACGCCGGCTGCAGATGGTCGTCTGTTCCGCCACGCTACACGCTTTTGAAGTTAAGAAGATGGCCGTAAGTTTGTAGTGGAAATTTTCTACTATAAATAGTAGAGTGTAGTCGTGTGTACCTACTCACTTTAGACTCGTCATCATTCTCTTGCCATTGTCTAAAATGAGTGCCCAAAATTATTTGGGTACTCATTTTAGACTACTGTACTAAAATAAGCATTGGTAAAGTCCTTATTTTAAAAGTAATATTTTTAGAAAATAGTGTTTTATTGTAAATCAAAGTGTTCTACTGTTAATCGAATATTGAGATCAAACGAAATCCTTCAATTCTTCCGAAGCATTATTTACACTATTGCGCCCTATCTTTCATTCTATTAACATTAGAAAAAGTCATATGATGTTTGAGCAACACAAAAGTCCTCTACAATTGAAAGATTCATATACATACTAGCTTCCGCCCGCGGCTTCGCCCGCGAGGTATGTCGATGAAAACTATCCTATGTCCTTCCCCGCGATGCAATCTATCTCTCTTCCAAATTTTATCGAAATATGTTCAGTGGTTTAGGCGTGAACAGGTAACATACAGATAGACAGACAGAGTTACTTTTGAATTTATAATTTTAGTATGTATTTGCTTATGTCCTATAACAGGAGAAATTAATGCACTTCCCGACTTGGGTGGACCTGAAAGGCGAGGACTCAGTACCAGAGACAGTGCACCACGTGGTTGTCAATGTAGACCCACAGAAGGATCGCCTATGGGAGACTCTGCGCAAGTAAGTTATCTTGGATTGCGAGGGAAATTGGGCTAAGTTATATCTCGTACTGTAACTGGACAAAATTTGAGGCCAGTAAAATAAAATTTGAGTGCAGACGACCATATGACTCTTTTAGCCGGTGCAGACTTGGTCAAGTGCAGTTTTCAATCACTGCCATACAAATATAAACTGTGTATATTGTGAAAAGTTAAAAATAACCATAGTCCGCGAGAGCATCAAAACGGACATATCGACGGCGAAGTGACAAGACCTCCTAACTGACATTTTTCGAGAAACTTTTTTATCGTTTTGAATTAAAATTTAAAGGCGTTATTCGCATGTTTTAGTGAAATCTTTTAAGTGTATTTTTTAGTTGCATCAGCATTAAATTAAAATGTGAAAACACCTCCCAACCAAACACCAACGCGTCTATTTTTGAACGGTTTTTTTTTCAGTTTGTGTAAATTTTTGACTTTGTCAGTTAGGAGGTCTTGTCACTTCGCCGTCGATATGTGTAAAGGTTATTTAAATGCACTATTCGGCACAATACTAACCAAATAATATTCATCTTCCACAATTCCACATTACCAGACACGTGCAGACGGACGGCGTTCACTCAAAGGACAACATTCGCAGCGGCAACACTACCCCTGAGACGTTGTCGGAAGCCGTCAAGATACTCAAGGGCGAGTATTGCGTGCGCGCCATCAAGGAACATAAGATGGACAGGTGAGTTGTTTTATTTGAGTTTATTACAGATTTGTAATACCGCAGACTACAGTGAAAGCCGGAGTTTCTCTTGTCATAAATATACAGAGACAAATTACTAAAACAATTTTAATGTGAATTTTTAGATGAAACTTCGAGGCGGCGAAATCTTTGTCTCTGATAGAGAAGTGGTCAAAGGAAACATGAGGAGCGATATATGTTGAAGAGAAAAAGGTTTTTGAACATCACCTTCAGAATAACCAACCTAATCTCGTGTTATAATTTGATGGCTTGGCGATACTATTGGCGCGATTTTCTCGTCAGTTAAGATAACACATTATGCAATAACATCCCTAAACCATTCTCCTACAGAGCCATAATCTTCTGCCGCACAAAGCTAGACTGCGACAACATGGAACGCTACCTCAAATCCTGCGGTAACGAGTTCACATGCGTCTGTCTACACGGTGACCGCAAGCCGGCGGAACGCAAGAGTAACTTGGAAAAGTTCAAGAGCAGCCAGGTCAAGTACCTCATCTGTACTGATGTCGCTGCTAGGGGCATTGATATCTCTGGACTGCCGTTTAGTAAGTGGTTTTGTTGAATTTTAATGGACCTATTGTATTAGAAAACCTAGGTTCTGGGACAACATGGAACGCTATTACAAAATAAGACTGAATTTTTTTATCAGACTGAAACCAACCAAGTGAAATCTTGAAACTTGTATTACCTAGACTGTTTTCCTTTAAAACACATAAGTTATAGTTTAACGTTAAAACTTGATGTTTTCATCAGTGATCAACGTCACTCTGCCGGACGAGAAGTCCAACTACGTGCATCGCATCGGTCGTGTCGGTCGTGCGGAGCGCATGGGGCTTGCCATCAGTCTTGTCTCCACCGTCCCGGAGAAGGTAGAAACCATTTAAAAATATAAATATACCATACAACGACACAAATCATACAGATTCAAATTGAAATGAAAACGTGCGACAAATCGAAATGGGATTCGATTTGTCGCATGTTTTCATTTCAATTTCAACCTATATAAAACCAAGAAAACTACTAAATATCTCTGAGATGTTTTTTTCCCTATTGTCTCCATAGAAATCTCCATTTGAGAACAAGCAACAATATTTTTAACTCAGTTGATCTACTCCGGTAAAACGCTTTCAATCACAATCCGAAGGATTTTGAAGGAAGTTCCTAATTCATAGATTCATAAGTTTGAAAAGATCGTCTGCTCGACAGCGTATATAATGTATACCTAATTAATGTTGTTGAATTGTCAAAAAGAATGGCATTGCCACTGTGTGTTACGCAATTACCCAGCTAGATAATTCCTCCCACAAGTTGGACCGACGATCTTGTGAACGCCGCAGGAACTCATTGGATGCAAGAAGCACAGAACCGGTCGAAGTGGAGTTGTTTGGGTGAGGCCTATGTCCAGCAGTGGACGTCTTTCGGTTAAGTCCTTGTAAATTGAAAAACCCATGCTTCGACTTAGATTTTTGGCGCATTTGTTAAGTAATGAGTAAAGTGTATGTTTACCTCATTCGTTCGCAGGTGTGGTACCACGGCGAGTGGTGTTCGTCGCGCGGCCGCAACTGTTGGAACACAAACCTCATCGACGACCATCCCAGGGGCTGCTGCACTTGGTACAACGAGCCACAGGTATTACCAGGGTCCACTACCTTACCTTGTTCCGGTCTGAGGTACTTGTCCCACCGTCGGCAATTAACGAGAAGCGAGTACAGCTAATAAATAAAAACGAGTCGGCGAGCAACGAATAGCGAGTGCGCGACGGCGACGGGCGTTTAGTCGTTAGTCTCTCGGCGAGTGTTTTGCCCGCCAACCGAGCGTTTCATATCGCGCTCATTCGTTTTTCCAAAGAAAGGTTCTATAATATGATAGCCTTACTTCACAACTATTTATACCATTCACCTCTTGCAGTACCTGGCTGACATCGAAGACCATCTGACCATCACCATCCAGCAGGTTGGCAACGACATGGTCGTGCCCGCCAACGAGTTTGACGGCAAAGTCGTGTACGGACAGAAGAAGAAATCGGCTGGTTCTGGATATCAGGTAGGATTCCTTTTCTTTATAAATCAACTGTCGCCTAGGATACTAATGACGGTATTTATGGGAGAATATGAAGAATATTTCTTAAGCGTTCGTATCCGTACTGAAAGAGGTCGAGCGCAGACTTGGCAAAGCACAGTGTAACAGGGTTATCACTGACAAACTGAACGAATTTTCGTTCACTGCTGACAAATAAATAGCGACTTTGAGCTGAATGAAATAAAGTTGAAAAAGAATGAATCAGCTGGATGTCACCACAAAAAAAAATATTATCCTTTTGTATGACGTTACATAAACAGCCATTTTCCGTCATTTGCAGGATCACGTGACCCAGATGGCGCCAGTAGTGAAGTCCCTGCAAGAACTAGAGTCACAAGCGCAGCTCTACTATCTCAAGATGCATCATAACGTCACCGTCGCTTAATATCAGTCAGTATAATGTAGTTTATTTAATTGAAATATTTAACTCATAGACTGATAATCTCTAAAGTATGTTTTATTATTAAATTATAATTGTGGCTATTAAGGAAACGATGGCAAGGCATTTATAATAATTACTAAGATTAATTATCGTGTGTTGTCGTTTTAACCAGTGTAATAAATAATGAAAACACAGTTCAAAGTTATTTTTTTATATATTTCACCCAATTCTCAATCACTACTGATTATTATTAGGGCAGTGTGGCGGCCCGCATTTTAAAATAAATTATTAAGTCTCATAACACCACTACTTAGGAAAATAGCCGTTAACAATACTGTTATAATAATCATAGTTCCAATCCTTTGCAATCCCATCGCTTCATATTTCACAAGGAATATAAAATGTGTGTTCTTTATAAACTGCTTCGGAAAAGTAACGTCTGATATATAAAAATATATTTTTTGTATTCAAAAACTTTATTCGGTCACTATCTGCGTATAATATAGACATCATTGTGTAATATGAAGAGAATAAAATCTAACTTGAAATTTAAATTGACGTTCCACTGCACAACTGCTACTTAGGTTTTAAAAACGATTAATTTATTACTTCTTGCGTAAACGCACCTCACAACGAAGTTAGCACTTTAGAACGTAGTTACGTATAAAGACACATTTTGCAAGATAACATATATTATTATGTAGTTAACTAGACAGCTGCAGTTACATAAGCAGTGGAGAATGTCTAACTATAACTTCAATGATTTACAATTATAAATAATCGCTTATCAACCTAGGAATTTTATTAAGTTATTCATCAACAATATAAGCGCTAAACAAACACTTGCTATATCGCAGGCATAGATGCACAAGACACTTATTGTGGGTTCTAGATAATTTATTCACAAAATAAGATGGATATTGTTAGCTCAGCAAGTTCTCGCACGTATTTATACGTTATACCTTTCAATTTTATTATCTCAAGGACTATCTGAAACAGACCACAGAAAACTCATACTTAGCTTTTTGCTTTTCAGTGGTCACATGCGTAGCCAAGTAGATGTTTTTATTGTGATAATCTAAAAAGATTTAGGGGAGGGGATGGTAAAACGTTAGTAGACCCTTATATGGGTCTTATTACACTCTATTAAATGTCTTTGGTCTGCCTTTCTTGTTGAGAAAATCACGGCGATTAACCTTGCACCTGCTGCGATCTCGTCTGTGCATGTGATATTATCACAGCCATTCTATTTTATTTGTCTTTCTGGTTCGGTATAAGATCGAGATTCAATTTCATATTAAACCTTGCTTCGCTTCAAATATATCCACTAATACATTTTTAATGGAACTATAATCGCTGAAACATTTGCATTCGGCACAAATAAAAATGAATTCTAATCATCATAACAATATTATTATAATAAATCCCACTGTAATCTAGTTTATTCGACAGATTCTTTGAACGCCAATCATCGAATATTTACAAGTTTGCTAACAAAAATTAGCTAATATCAATCTAAACCTTTATTCCTGATTTTCTTTAGCTAAGATGACAGCTTTTTGTATATCACAGTTGTCTCCGTAACATGTAAACAAAAATCTGTAGAGCAAACTAATTAAAATCGCGACGCAATTCATAATTTTGATGAAACAAAATGCATTCAAATATAAATATATTAATCTATTCAATTAATTTAATGATTTTTATTTAACCTAGTATTTGTAAAGAAGTTTAATTAGGGAGGTATGCAACTAACGAGTTTTACATATTTATCACTAATTTGACCATAGATAGTAATAAAATATAAGGTTCTGTAGCAGCGAAGTACATAACAATAGAGATAGTAGGTAAGGTAGGTTAGGAAGTCACACATTATTTAGTAACAAGTTAGAGGAAGTAGGAACTACAAAGCAATACTAATATTATAGCGCCGTAATGTTGCTGGATCTTTAGTTAAGGCTTCAGATGGCACCACTCTACTCACTCCTGCACATTGTATACAAATATTTGGCGTATAATATTGTGACTATTATTGTGTACGCGTGATAAATACGCGTTTCACTGTATGTTAGATCCAGCTACATTTGGCTTATATTAAGTAGAAAAAATGAAGTGCACGATCGGTACAATAACATTATTCTTATTAGGTTCGCCAGCCGATTAATATTAATTTTCTACACATTAATAATTTTGATAATTTCATAGTTTAAAATATAATACATACAATTTCAGAATCGGAAAGGCTCAAATTAATAACCCAAGCTAAATTACAAAGATTTAAGAACCGGCTTACCTCGACTATATTATCATTAACAATAATAATTTAATATTACTATTTTGGTGACCACTGCTACCCACCAGCTGCATAACGTACAATCATATTTTACACTACGATACATATAAAAATTTCTTAGTATTACAAAATTCCGTACTACTTCTGACATGTATCAAAAATGCGTTCCCGACACAGGCTTGGCGATAAGGCGCGTCGCGGGCGCATGTTTCACGTCAAAAAGAGAACACCTCTATCTTTCGCATTTACTTACTATCGAGGATACAGTCTCTATCACACATACGCTTATAATCACTTATACGAGTCTCTCGAGCAGACATTACGTAAAAGAAACTGTAAGGTATTTCCATTGCTCGAATAGTAAAATTAATTTCACACTTTTTTATCATTACTTACTCGTATACAATATGTAACAAAAACCCTGTTGTTCCTTCTACCTACGTTTTAAGAATCGGTATACATACGTAATAAAGCAAGTCATTTATAAAAACTGTTCACAAAAATAATTAAAATAAATATTTAATTATTAGTATTTCCAATGTTTAACTGATTTCTTACCTCTGCGCAATTCTGCATGAAGCGATGACGCGAAACCAGAAAGAGATAGAACGTTCCCACCACTCTCTTTGATCGGTGCCGCGGCGCCACCGCTGCCTATCTAGGTACCTAATTTTCTACACAAGTTCGTGACCTTATCAGCTGTTGTTTATCACTTTAACGAATGAATCTTTGAAAATGTTGACACGGTATTTTTAAGCGCAATTGATAATTGTTAAAACTAAATTTAACACATCCCTACATTTAAAAAAACAAAGTCGCCGCGTCAGTCACATAAAACCCTAATTTATTATGACGTCTGACGGCCACACGGAGATGCTGTTCAATATGACCACCTTGTACCTCACACTGCCAATATTGTACGTACGTAAGTGTAAACGTTGGAATGCCTTCACCGACGGTAAAGGTAGACTCGCAAAACGTTCTTGGTAGTCTGCGTGATTCTACATAATTGCAGTGCAGTCACATTTTCCAAGGCACATTAACATACGTATTAAAATATTCTGCGTTAGAATAAGACATGATCTGCAGTGCGATTCTGTAACCATCTCACCGTGAAAACTTAGGTGAAGTGAGCGTGGAGTGAGCTGTCATAAGTGTCAATCCCTATAGCATCAGATGGAATGACAGCTCACTCCACGCATGTTTTCACGGTGAGATTTTTACAGGATTGACATGCTGGTCAACGTTTACGTAAACAAAACAAGTCACTCACTACGTAGATCAACAATCAATAACATCCGTTCGGAAGTAAGCTGCGCGGGAGACTAAGGAAGTGATTCGCAGGGCGGCGGGTGGCGGGGTAAAGGGGGCGCGGTACCGACCCTCGGGCACGTGCGCGGGTGCGCCACGGCAGTTTTTGGCGGCATCTTCTGTCGCGTCAAAGAAAGCCGCCGAGCTCGTAGGCTATTTAGCGAAATAAAGATGTACTTGTAAAATCAGATACTCTAAACATTTTTTTGACTGTGTCGATTTTTATAGTTATTTGATTTTGAGCTCTCGACTAGCCAATACTTAATTTTTTTAAATTATAATTTCATCAATGTTTTGCTTGTAGGTAAATGTATACGTCCCTAAAAGGAACAACAGGGTTTTTGTTACATATTGTAGATCTTACAACTCACGAGCGCGCGTGGCCTTTGTTTGTGGTAAGGCATCTGTCATTGTACACGTGTCAATGTGTGTGACAGCAGCAACGGATTGGGTTGGTATAAAAACATAACCCTCCTTCTGGTGCAGTCAGGTAAAAAAAAAGTGAGAGCGCTCGCTGCCGACCGCTTCGTAGCACACTATCACAACGCAGAGACGCAGTAAACACCATGCGCGCTCGTGAGTTCCAGGCTCTATACCTAATTCATGCCCACCAATATAGTTTGGCAGATATTATTCTTGTCACTTATTATTTGGACTTACGAGCTAAATAAGCGTATCATCTGATGTAACTAAATACGCAACTCTTCTCCATTTTCCTTTATTCATGAGTTACAATTCATTATTTGTATGTATAGTTGTTATACCCAACGTGAATTCTTCGATCGGTTTATATAATTATTTTTCTATGTATTGTTTGGTGTATTTATTCTAAGATCACTTATTACAAACAGACACTCACTCACTTATTAAACAGTTCTGCAAAATCTAATATTAAAAAATAATTATTCTCTATTATGCTTGGAGTGTTCGTCTTCGTCGTATATAAAGTCAACGGCGCCTAATATTCTATATTTATATAACGTATTATTGCTATAATGGTGTTCTGTGATGTCACAATGAATGGAAGCCTAATTTCTCACTTCGGTGGGCAATCGCAGTATCGCTTTACGAATGAATACGGCACGAATTTGAAATGATATTATACAAAAAATTTAATAAAGAATTTAAATAACATGAAGCAAAGTAATATTTGAAAAATATAGGAGTCAAAATTTAAAAAAAAATTACATCAACGCACAATGAGCAACTCTTACAACCTCACCGTCTTTCTGAAAAATATTCACTTATCATAAAACAAATTAAAACTAATTATAAATACGAAAACTATTCGAGTTTGTGTCGTGACCGAGTTTGTATCGTGGCTGGTAGCAAGTCTTTGATATTGGAACAGTCTGCAACCATCGTCATCGTCTTGGTCAATTTTGTACCTTATAGGCATCTTTTATAAAGTTAAATTTTAGTTTAGGTAATTCGACGTAGCTTGGAGGAGATCGTCGTCTAGGAACTGACATTACCAAAGCCATAAGAATTTCCTAGGAATTAATTACGTAAATTGATATTCAGGTCAACCAGCTGATTGGAAAAATGTTTTTTTTTCCAGACTGCTGTGTCCTTACCCTAACTACTAAGAGCTTGTCACTTCTCTTCAAGCCGAAGTCGATTAAATAATAATCGTAACGTAGCCATGTGATTCGTTGCTTCCGATTACCAAGTACACTTATCAAGTAGGTACATGAGGCACACTGCAACATTCTACCAACAATTGAACTATCTACTTGATATCTTTTTCAATGGACTTAAAGTCTACCCAAAATAGCTCTTATTAAATTCGAACAATTTGGTTTAACAATATATCCCTGTTTTTAAGATACCTAGTTGAAAGGTCATTTATATTCAGTGGGCGTAAAACGTTTGACTATTATAGAATAATACATAATTTAGCATCCTCTACTTTGTTAAGTTGGCCTCTTTATTAAGCCTCAATATCAAAAAGTTTACGTTCATTGAATATTGTTCACAAATTCCACGTTTCGTTCTCAACATCGAAATCACCTTTTAAGTCACAATCATTTTTATTTTGGGAAAACAAAATAGTTGTCAATTATTATATAACTAATATCTGTACCACACGTTTAGCCCACAAATAAAAACTAAGCAGTAAACATTTGTTGTCTATGGAGCTGAGATTACTCCCGTAACAAAACAATCATGAAATACTGACACACACTTCAATACTTTTCTCTATTACAAAAAGATAACTAGAAACTCAACGTCCTTACTCACCTTCTAACATAATTATGTTGGGACATTAGAGATCGTCAAAACAGTTGGTTTGTAGTAGCTATCTTTTGTCTTTACATTCCCTACCTTTTAAGCAAAAATATATTGCTTTTATTACATTTTAGTCAATTCATTTCGTATTTTATACAAACCTTTGTATTATTTTCACTCGTCTTGAAAATGACTAATTATTCCCGGCGAATACCAACTTCATTATTCGGAACTTAGACATAACTACAACTGCTTTGACGTAACCTCCTTACATTGTTGTCTTTATTATTTCCGTATCTTAGTCACATTAACCACGAGTGGTTTAAGGCAGTTTATTAATCGTGGACCGACCACTCCGTCAATATCCGAAAGTGTTAGGCCACTTGTCTCACTACTAAACACATGAATGTCCGATTAACATAAAACTTTATAACAAACAAACTTCATAGTAACTAAGACTAAATTAATAAATAATTCTTAGTAGTCCAATGAGATTTTTGATGACCATTCCTGGAAAAAAATGCAATTTGAAGTTTTAACATTTTATCATGATGATATTTTAGTATTTTCTTCTTTTAAGGGCCGGCCGCTTATCTATGGTATGTGAAGGTAATTTTTTGTGACAAAACTAAACAAACCTAGTTATCGATTTGAAATTAAATCTGCGCCATACCTTAGCATTTGCCAAAAATTATCTCTAAGGGCCCGAACACACAGCCACAACCACAACCGTACCGACAACACGTGGACTGGTACTAATTTGTATGAAAATAAATAGTTTATTCATACGGATCTCATTTAACTGTCAAAATCAATGTGGGCGATACCGACCACAACAAGGTCACGTAGCAGCCACAACGCAACCACCAGCGAGATCGCGCACTAGCGGCCGGCTACACACGGCTACACATCAAGCTATACATTTCCAGTTTTAGCTGACCTCGCATTATATTATGTTTTTCGTATAATGATAAGTCAGCTTATACTGAATCATATACGAAAAGGACAATCCAATGTGAGGTCAGGTAAAACTGGAAATGTATAGCTTGATGGGCAGCCGTGTGTACATGTGAACGGGCCCTAAAGTAGCGCCAATAAGGTTAATTTTGCCTTGCAAGTAAAATACCATGCCCTTGTATAACGCCGGCCCTTAAAATTTGGCATACCTTGCTCGCTTTTTTTTTTCATAATACATCTAGCATGGGTCGCCTCAAAGACATGTGGTGAAAAACACACACATAGTATCAATTAATAAAGCATAGATAAAGTCCGGGAAGGATGAATCATTTTATGGGCTAAATTGCAGTCAGTATTTTATTATTTTGATAAAGAGTCTAAATGAAAATCGTCAATTGAAAGGTAGCATAGGAAGCTAGAGTATATTGATGATTGTAATGGTTCCACAAAGGAGAGGCCTATAAATAAAAAATATATTTAGCCCTTTTTTTTCGACTTGGTTCTAAAGGCGATTTAAAAATATTTGCAGAGCGTTATCACACGAAGCGACACGCACTTTAGTTGTGGTAACCAAGTGTACAAACACGCTGTGAAGTGAATGTGAGCGTTCAAGACGAGTAGTGTTAACACAACAAACGTACACGTCTGACGTCGCCATTGTTGGGCGGTACTGAGAGGTCCTGCGCTTACTTACACACACATTCACAGCGTGTATGTACACTTGATAACCACAAGTGAAACGCGCGTCCCTTCGTTATATAAAAACACTGTATCTAAACAGAAAGCTGGCAGAAAATCAACTATGGCACTGGCTAAAGCCTAGGTTCAGTGACACTATCCAGAGGAGTAGAAAAACTGGAATAATCTTGAGGAATTTTGTTTTTTGTTCAAACTAGTACAACTTTTTAGCAGCGCTGACCCTACCATACGCTGGGGACCTAACCTTAATTATACAGGAAGAATTTTAAATCACCACTCAAAAATATTTAAATGATATAATATGGCATCACAAGTTCACAACATTGTCAAAAAAAGTCTAAGTTTGTGGTTATCCCGCTACAGCCGCACGTCGCCCCTTTCTCGCATTTAGCATAGCATACACGGCAAGCACAGTGTTCAACGTTTAAATTATTAACCACGCTGACTTGATAACACTTTCAAAAAAATTATTTTATTGTAAAATTTTGACCTAAGTACCAAAAATTATTTTTTCAAAAGTTTCTTTGAATAGTAGCAAATGCCTTGAAAAAAAATCGGATGATGATTAAAAATGACCTGTATAATATACCTCGTATTCCGCAGCCATTACCGTAGACTAAAAACTAGTAAGCTCACCCAGGTCAAAGCGCAAGCCAAGGATGATGCTGCAGCGACTCTTTGGAGCGGTCGCCGTAGTCATAGGTGAGCTCGTCTCCGGGCGCGATGTCGTGTGCGGCTAGCAACACAAGCCGTGGTCCGTCGACCCACACCGCTTTTGTAGACAGGTTACCGTTGCGCGAGTGGTTCACAAGACGACCTAGGCGGCCGGATTCTGCTGTCGCATCAATACTGAGGAGAAAGAAGATGGGAGTTACAGATATTTCTATTACTAGGGCCTTATAATGTATTTGTTAATTGGGATCATTGTAAGTGTTAATTAGGGCTGCAGAAGTTTAGATTAGAGGAATTCGAATATGTTGTGCCCAAGTTTATAAAATTGAAAATCGCCATGAACGTACCGGACCGCGTGAAGGTTTTTGCGCTAAATAAACGCGACCTTACTGTTGTGTTGTCAAAGAACGACTACCAACCAAAACTACTACTGCTGACGACACGAGAGGAAATAGTCTATCAACCCAAGACAGTGACATATCCAAGAGGCGAAGGCAGAAATTGCAATAAATGCAAGTTTGCAAGAGCAGTGCGTCACTTTATTACAATAAACTTACACCATCATTCATAAGATGACATCACTTGTAATTGTATCGATGATTCTGTCGCAACGTTGGGCCGTAATATTCCCCTCTTTAACATTAACGATGAATAGGGGTTTTTGTCGTTTGAATGTTATGGTGTATTAAATACCCGTAGTGTTACTATATTATTTGATGATCGTATTGAATGTGCCATTTTTTTAGGGCAGTAGTTGCTGTTCCGATCCTCCAAAGGGAAACCGGTAGAAATCGAGTTGTTTGAACCCTGCGCTACTGCTAAACTGCTAGTGCCTCAAACTCACCAATACTGTTGATCTCCGTGTCTGAAGTAGTACATATAGCAGCCGGCCTCTGGGTCCTGTGCGTACATGTGCTCTCTCTCCCGTGCCTCCGCCACGCCCACCAGTTCTCCGGAGTACTCCACCACGAACTGCCCACGACCGAAAGGACGGGTCGCTATGACCCCTCGCCCCTTGCCGTCGAAATATGCTACCTGTAGCAATGAAAATAATGATAAATGTTGATAGGTTGACTAATATTAATATTTGATGCGTGGTTTATGAAAAGTAGTAGTGTTTTGTAGTACTTTGTTTTAGTGCTCGTAAAGCCAATGATAGACCTGTCCTTATGGCTAATTTCATTCAGCGTCAATTATTTTAGTGATCGCAAATTGGGACATCGATCACGAAAGTTTCCTGGTCAATTTCAATGTCAGTATTTCAAGGGTGACAGTAAGACAGTATGTGTAAAGTATGATCACTACACATTGCCCTTTCGAGAATTATAGGCGTGACCGATGGTGACCCGTGTCGGTTTTTACAAATGTAAACCCAAGTTTAGTACAAGGGGTCGTCAGTCAACCAAAACATGAACCTAGAAAAAGTTGGTTGAAAGCTATCGAAAACAATAGACGGGCTAGATTGCAAGATGCAAAATTTGAACGGGCCTGACGGGCCCTTCCTTCAATGCTGACATCTCTTTGAGGCGCGCGTGGAACACATACGCGCCGTCCAGCACGGGCCTGGTCCTGATCGGACGGCGAGCTACCCATTACTCGCCGTCCGCAGGCCCGCGCCTAGGGTGGTCGGGAGTAGTCACGCGGCTCCCGACGCCCGGGGCGTCTCCCGCGGCGGCTGGGACGGGCGGCTCTCTCAACTCTCTCCCTCGCCCATCCCGCCACCTCCTTCGCTAGCATGACTGCTTCGCAGAAGGAGGTGACTGCCTCCCACTCCCTCTCGCCCCGGACCATGGCTTGGACCAGGGCCGGGCGCGAGAGGTCGCCGCCGCTGCCGATCGCCTCTACGAGGACACGGCGGTGCTCTGCCCAAGCGGGACAGACCCCCACCGTATGCTCCACCGTGTCCTCTGGGCGATCCTCGCAATGGTGACACCCGGGCGTTTCCTCCCGCCTGATAATGTGCAGGAACCTCCCGAAACATCCGTGTCCAGTGAGGACCTGCGTTAGGCGGTAGGTGAGGACGCCGTGACGCCTCTCTAGCCACTCCTCAAAGAGGGGCCTTATCGCCACTATTGTGGCGTGCCCTGCGCTGGGTTGCGACAGTCGCTCTTTCCATGTCGCCATGAGATCGCGCCGGAGGTCCGTCCGCTCCGCAGCGATTTGCCGCGGAAGCGGGTTTTCCCCCCGGCGTAGTGCCTCCGGACGCCACTCATCAGGTGCGCGAGGACTATCGCCTCCAGATCCCATGGCGGCAGTCCGGCAAAGAGGCTTGCCGCCTCGCCCGAGATCGTGCGGTACCCCCGTATAAGCCGTATGGTTACCACCTTTTGGGGCGCGTTCAAATAGTGGGCGGCTCGTAGCCGCGGTGAACGCGCCCACACCGGGGAGAGCCGCTTGAAAGCGGCCCCGGCCCGTTCCAGTTTGGGGGCCAAACGCCTCGCTAAGATGACATTTCGACTAGATTTTGAACGTTTTTAATTACGAGAATTTGCCTTCTGATATCTTAAATAATAGAATATTCTCGTCGTAATGTTAATCTATAAACAATAACTGTTTAGTCAGTAGATAGTTTTAACGGGCGGCCTTGGCGCTGCACTGATCAGTCAGCTTATCTTTTCTTTAACCTGCACTAGTCTGCGGAAGGAAGTAATCTGTCTGCTAAGTGGCTAATGAGCATTTAGTTTCCGCGTTTAGTTAATGATTTGGACGTGCTGATAAGTTAAATGTATAATTTACTTAAGTACTTTTATTACATTTTATTTTTTTATTTTTTTATTTTTTTTGCGTTACCGTGGACACTAGTGATTACTTTACTCAAAAGTACTCGCTGGATGTAGTTTGAAATTAAAAGGACTTATAGCACAATCATTTTATAATGTTGTCACTGCTGGGACACAGGCCTCCTCTCGGTGAGAGGGAGTGGGCCGTAATCCACCACCCTGGTCCAGTGCGAGTTGGTAAACGTCACATCTCTTTGAATTTTTGGTTCTAGGACATGCCGGTTTCCTCAAGATGTTTTCCTTCACCGTTTTGAGAACAGTAGTGATGAATAATTTATAAAAAGTAAAGCGCCTGTCTGGGTTCGAACCTACGACCTACAACTGGTAAGTCGCGGCCGTTACCACTGAGCCACCACTGCTCCTATGGAGAATAACCAGCATTAAACGTCACCAATCATTAATGACGCATTATTTTTAATTTTGGCTTAACAGCTTTTTCCAATGACGCATTTAATTGTCTGCTACAAGCAATTACAAATAATGAGCAAATGTAATAGTAGGTAGGTATATTCGTTGAGATTATTGTAATCTGTAATTGAAAGAGTACACCTACCAAATACTTTGTCGTCCGTTAACTATATGATGTTTAGTGTATATCTTTTGTTGGAGATCCTAAAATAAATAAATAAATAAATAACCAAAATTAATTTGTTCATATTGTCTTTTTCGTGAACTGTTTAGCTTTTTCAGGAAGTCATCATTACATCATTCATGTACCTATTCTGATTCGGCAATGAAAGTCAAGCAGCAAATATTACAACGCGATTCTACATAATTATGTTGTTTACATAATTTATTTAAGTGGCATATTAATGCAATTTGTTTCAGTTTATCTAGCAAGGGGAAAAACGACGCTACGTCATGTACAGACGCCAGCACATCAACCTACTACAAACTATCAAATTCCTTTGATAGATTTTCAACATTATCGCTAAAGTATAAGGTTCAAAGTTGATTGGGAAAATTTGACAGTTTCGGGTAGGTTGATGTGCTGGCGTCTGTACTTCTCTAATTACGTAGGTCGTAACCATTAAACGACTAAGCTACGCTTGCCGCAGTTGGTCCGTGGATGATCTTTACATACCAAGACCCCTCCGTGCCTCGGAAAGCACGTCAAGCCGTTGGTCCCGCCTGTCATTCGTAGATCTTTGACAGTCGTTACGGGTCGTCAGAAGCTCGAAAGTCTGACAACTAGTCTTACCAAGGGGTATCGTTTGACCCTAACATGGTTGAGAAAATGCTAGGCAGATGATGAATCTATTGTTTTCGGGATCGGGGTTTCCCGCCAAAACCGTTAAGGTTTCCCACCAAAAAGTCAAGGTTTTTCGACTAATTATATTGTAAACAAATAACTTACTTGTAGTCCATCTTCCCTCTGCTCTCTAATAGCCCGCTCCAAGTCCCGCATCTTCTCTGCCATCACACATTTGGAAGTCTTCCTAACACTCCGTCTTACAGGAAAGTATTCTGTAAGCTTGTGATTTGTCTCCCCATTCATTACTTTATCAATTTTGTTAATAGTTTTTTCAATAGGTGGCGGTGAAGGTGGAGGCTCGACTTTGGGACTTTTGAGCTCCTCCTTGAAGTATTCGGTTAGTTTGTGGCTTTCAGCTGCGCGGGCGGCAGCGCGCGCCGCTCTAGATCGCAACGTATGTCCGTTCGTCATATTATTTGATATACCGTTGCTAGTCTTCAGCGGCTTAGACCTCAATTCTATCTTTTTCGATGGAGGTTCGGAAGTTAGTTCTGCATTCTCAGTCTTTGGCTGTACTGCTGCTATAATTCTATAAACAAATAATTATTACTCTCTAGATAGTGTGACCAATTTAGTTTTGAAATGACCATAACCACATAATAGAATCCCATAAAAATGAAGCTTTTTACAGATAGCAGTACATTCAAATATGAATAAATATAATGTATGAATTTCATAGAATCAAGTACTTTCATGAAAGTAATGTTTAGTTTGATGCAATTTAACGTTTCAAGAACATCAACCCAGTCAATCCCATAATTATATTATGTTGGGGGTTGGTTTTCATGAGCACATGCAACTGTATATCAATATAGACTTAATAATAATATTATGAATGGGGCGAAATTAAACATACATAATAAAGAAATAAGTGCCTCAGTTACCTGCGCTTTCTATAGTTGCGCGTAGGTCTGACAGGCTTCTCCTCGCATAGTTCAATGCGGTGGGGGGTCTTCACACCCTCCTGGGCTGCCATCAAGCTACTGGCTGGAAACCATACCACCAAATAATTCTATTTTTATATCTCAATTTTATTACTACTAAGAAAACCTAATTTAATGTTTTACATTGGATAACATAAAAATAAAAATTGTATTATCATTATCATATAATTATTAATTACACTAATGAATAAAAATAATTATTCAAGGGGCTAAAGATTAATGTAACAATAATTTATTATTTTATTAACATTTGATTAGTTTTCTTATGAAAGTAATGAAAGGTTGTTTTAAGTATAGTACAATGAAGAGAACTCAGAGAGTGTAATATTTTTTATTTGTATGGTTGTTACAACAAGTAATAAACAATGTAGAAGTTCTTAACAATCTCAAATTTAGTTCCGACCACCGCCCAGTCCGAATTATCGTACGCTTTAATATGAAACTTCACCGTAATAAAATAATCCAAAATTCAATAAAACGTATAGATAAATCCTTACTAATATCAAATCAAGAAACGTTCAACCTACACATTCAAAATAGTTTTAGCTTATTAGACACTAGAGATTCTGAAGATGTACAAATTCAATATAATAACATACACCATGCTATCAAAACTGCTAGTCAAAAGATCAAGAGCTACAACAAAAAACAAAAGAAGCTCACACACAATACAATTCGTCTAATCGAGCAAAGACAAACAATGCCTTATCAATGTTTAGATTATAGAGAGCTCGACCGCAGAGTTAAGAGAAGCATACGAAGGGACATCCGAAAATACAACACAGAACTTGTGCAAGCTGCTCTAACAAACAACCGTTCCCTCAGATCAGCCATGAGCGGTATGGAAGCAGGTAGATCTAGAATCACTCACATAAAGGACAGCAATGGTGTGAGACAAGGAGATAGGGCCAAAATAATTGAAATATGTACTATAAATCCTTGTATTCCGACACTAAAACCTCTCAACACACAGCTGAAGCTTACGCATGCCCAGACGACATCCCGTTAATAACCGGCTACGAGGTACACCAAGCACTTAGCAGCATGAAATATAATAGAAGTCCTGGTGAAGACGGTATCACTACTGAATCACTTCGAGTTGGAAAACCTACCTTACTACCTCACATATGCAACCTTTTCAACTCAATACTTAAAACAGCCATGTTCCCGAGTAAATTCTGCCATTCCAACATAATCTTACTGCACAAGAAGGGAGATAAATCTGATATTGGGAATTATCGCCCTATCAGCTTGGTTTCACATCTTTACAAAGTTTTTGTCAAAATTATTGAAAACCGTATATCACATTAGACCTCCACCAACCTCCCGAACAGGCTGGATTTCGTCGAGGCCTTTCGACTACTGACCATCTACAGTCTCTAAATCAGGTGATTGAAAAACATCAAGAGTTTAATCTACCATTATACCTGGCGTTTGTGGATTACTCGAAGGCCTTCGACAGCCTAACACACGAAGCCATATTCTCGGCACTCAAAAAACATGAAATAGAACCCATTTATATACACCTGTTACAAAAAATATATCATAATAGTACAGCAGCCATTCGTTTAAATACCACCGGGCCATCCTTTCCAATTCAACGAGGAGTCAAGCAAGGCGACCCGCTGTCTCCTAAACTCTTTACAGCTACGCTAGAAGAGGTTTTCCAGACATTAAATCCGCTGTGGCAGGACAAGGGTATTGTCGTCGGGGAAAGGAGATTGACCAATCTACGTTTCGCCGATGACATTGTCCTCTTTTCTTCTTCAGCAGCTGAACTGGGCCAAATGCTCGAACAACTGAGCCACGCCAGTCTTCAAGTCGGACTTACGATGAACATGTCGAAAACAAAGCTGATGACGAACAGCACCGAGCGCAACGTAGAAACTGGGGGTGTGCGGATTGAATATGTCCATGAGTACGTTTACCTCGGCCAAATAGTATCCTTCCAGGCGAGGCAGGACAAAGAAGTCGCTCGCCGCACTGAAAACGCCTGGAAGAACTATTGGTCGATGAAACATCTCATGAAAGGACCTCTCCCGCTTTCACTAAAACGAAAGCTCATGGACATGTGCATTCTTCCCACCCTCACCTACGGAGCGCAAACATGGTCTCTCACAAAGCGTCAAAAGTCCGCACTTGGAGTCTGCCAACGGGCTATGGAACGAAGTATACTAGGTGTAAAACTCACAGACCGTATTAAAAACTCTATACTTCGTTCCAAAACACAAATAGCGGATGCTGGCCGCACAGCTGCTGCACTAAAGTGGAACTGGGCTGGCCATATCTGTCGCATGTCGGAGCAGCAATATACGAAAGCCACCACTCAATGGATTCCCAATGGTAAGAAACGACTGCGCGGCAGGCCCAGAAAGAGATGGCGGGATGAGCTGGACTCCTTCTTAAAGGATTGGCCCACAATCGCAGTAGACCGAGAAAAGTGGAAGGAGGGAAGGGAGGCCTTTGCCCTGCAGTGGGACAACACAGGCTTATAATAATAAAAATGGTTGTTACATTTCTTTAAGTTTTAATTTCAAAAATATACAACTGACACTACAAATGCATATATACCTACATAAAACTATCCTAATAATACATATTATCCAGAGCACAGATAATTTCCTCATGAGAACATTCCTTATTTGTTGGAATCAAAATTTTATTATTAAGACCTATTTGCCGCTTGATAATCATTTTAAAATGTTATTTATTTATTATTTTAATTTAAATGGTTTACTTTAACATTTAATACATTAACTGCATTAGCTCTGTATTAACAAGAACAAAATCCAATTTGTTTTTTTGATTATGTGTGTCTTATTTTCTTGGTGCAGATTGTAAATAATACTTTGTTTATCAATTAATATAGATAAAAAATAATTAGTATAAAAAATATTCAAGTCAAGTAAATAAATGGATGCACCCTAACATGTAGTTTAATATTATTGGAAGCATTCATGATGTATTGTTTGTACAAAAATAGTGCATGAAGAAAGTGATGTTGTACGGACCAAGTGCAAGCAGAAGGTTCAAAGTCCAATGGGAATCAAACTATGCTAATTAAATTATTTAATTTATGGAAAAAATATATAAAATACATAAAAGGGTGCCAGAGACATAGGAACTAGAAATATGTATATCAAAGGTTTGGGCATGATGCCGAGACCATGGTTGGCAAGTGGCGCCTTATCTTTGCCAACTCATCAAAGAATTTAGGCTAGAAATTATACGAATTACAGTACTCATACATTTTAATTTATGATTCTAAGACTTTTAGTACTTACATTAAGTTTTTTTACCAATTTAATTTTATTTGTAAGCAGTCCTGGTAATTTGCCTGATCACATGGCCTATTTTACGAACATTTATTTTGAAGAATTAATAGAAAATTTGAAACAAACTACTCAAAAAGTTTTATTAACGAAAATAAAGATATTAATAAATAATGAATATGTATGAATATCAGAAAATATAAACAGATGAATAAGATATGATTTACTGTCCCGTCATCTATGAAAGGTTAGTTTACAGACATAGTTTTCAAAAATATTTAGGTTAGCATCCAGAACTTACATATCATCAATGAAGGAGATTACCAGAACAAGACATTTGAATATTGAAACACTTCAAATAATTAATACTTAAGCAGAAGGTTTATATTATTCATGCATATTTTTGAGAAGAAATGTGTTTGTAAACGCGTGCATTAGAAAGACGGAATTACAGAAGAGGGTACCGCGAACAAAGGATGCCTCAAACATAACATGGACATCATGACAATTTTATGTATAGTTATGTAAACCACACTAACCTCGAACCATTTCCACTTGAACTTGATAATCGCTGTTATAAAATCACAAAACACCATCGAAGAAGTGGTTAAACTAGACACAAACAAAACTAGACTGGCTCGAGTTACCAATATTTTGTAAGAGACCTTGTCATATTAGGATCGCAAGAACTTATCATGTGATTTGTATATCTGATGTCACGTACTTTTCATTTTCTTACAGTTTTTCGAATTGTCTAAACTTTAAAACGTAGGATATTATCTACTACAACATGTATTTCAGTAAAAAATATTAGTAATTCATTCAATTTCTTCGAAAATGTCAAGACAGAGTATTAGGAGTTCTGTAGAAAATGGACGCTTGTTTTTCCTAAGCTGCTTTCTTCTGATTGGTCATACAAACAAATTTCAGCCAATGAATTTAAAAACTGCAACCAAAGACTAGCAATCTCTTTTTAGGCACTTGAAATGCTTGTAAGGCATCATTTGTCTTTGAGAGAGTACGGTGCGTTTCACTTTACAATTTCTTTTCATTGTTTCCGTAGGTGCAATACATGCATATAAATGTATGTATGTAGTGTATGAAATGTTTCTAGTACAAATTCATGTTATTTTTGTCAGATCTAAAGTCCGCCACTGGAGATGAGTATCCTTCTCAATCAAAAAGCAAAAAGTTCAACCTATAGAGCAGTGGTTCCCAAACTTATTTTGTCTACTGCCCACTTTGAGAATAAATATTTTTTAGCGCCCCCCTTTTTTCACCTATTTAAAAACCACTATAACTTCAAATTAAATTAATTAATTATTGTGACCTAGATATGTATATTATGTATATTAACGGAGAATTCTAAACGAAACTTTTACTATAACCCGCAACTTGAAACCTGAGCGCAGTAGGTAACATACAACGGCGCTTAGGTCTCAAGTTAACTCTTACGGGCTCCACCTGCCAATAAGAATGATTATTGAAACGCAACTTTATAGTATTAAAACAGAGTATCTTTTATTAAAAATATAACTAAAATAATCAATCCTTATATAAAAACTAATGTGAAGGATGAATCTGATGCTGTTTAATAAGTTTGTTGATATCAGGTTCCAATTTACTCAAGAACAGTCGCAAGTCGCCACGTTCGGTAACAAGCAAACGATTTCTCTTTTTAGTAAGCAGTGTTGTCACAGCACTAAATCCACGTTCACACAAATATGATGATGGGAATGCTATCAAGAATCGTTGAACGATTGACCACAATCCAGGGTACAATTGCGGGATCGGTTTTTGTAGCCAAAATTCTTGGTAACCATTTTTGAACTTGATTTTTATTTCCTCGTTTGTTGTCAATTCTACAAGTTCTTCTTCCAGTTGAGGTGACATTGCTGTGTTGACATTTGAAAACGGATCCAACACCCAGTTTGGTATTTCCAAGTTCAAAATGTCCTGGTATCGTTCGGTGAAGTCAATGTGGAGGTTTTCCAAATGTTGGCAGTAGGCAAACAATTCGTCGTTACTGCATGATACTGATAAATTTGGAAAATTGTGAAACTCACGTCTGCCCAGACTGCGAAAGCAGCAACGACGTTTTTTGTTTTAATTAAATTTAGTTTATCGCCTTGCAGTTGGAGATTCATGTCGTTGTCGTCTATGTACTGTAGTGCTACCATTTACCGGGTAATGATAATAATGTCTTTCATTGACTTGAATGTGCCCTGGCGGCTGATAGTATGTCATGCTCACTAAAATGTCTCGCTGACGGTGGCGTGTGTGTTGGATCATTTAGCTCCCTTTAAAATGGTTGAGCTGAATGGTGCTGATCTATGCGTCATGTTCGTGAACGGGCGCCGTCAGATGGGACTGGTCATCACTTGGCTGCCTCGGCTTATTTTTAATTATTTTACTTTTGGATTATTGTTTTGTTAAGTACTATTTGCTGTACTCTGGACACTTTAACGCGTACGTATATTTTTTTTTTTACATCGTTCTCACATATAATTATAAATTCAACATTAATGATGTAACTAATATTTTTATAAAATATAATTTAAAAGAGTGTCCATGGAGTTTCTTGCCCGTTCTTCTCCATAGGTACCTACGCTTTGGAATGGGCAACTAGCTTCATATTTTCTGACTGACCTATTGACAATTCAAAAGTGCCTGTAAATGGTTTAATTGAAATAAATGCTTTGAGTTTGAGTTTGAGTTTTGAACAATTTATACAGGTCTGTCATGTAAGCTATATCATCCTTTGATGTTATGAGCTTGTCGTGCAACTCTGTATCTTTAGTTTCCAAGAACTCTATAACAGAGTCAAACAGGTTGTAAAATCGAGTCAGACAATTGCCTCTTGATAGCCAACGAACTTCAGTATAAAACAACAAACGGTTGAAATCCTCGTCATTAGTAACACAAAGCTGATGAAATAATCTATCATTCAAAGAGCTGTTGCGGATTTTGTTGACTGCTTTGATGACATATTGCAGTGATTGAAATAGTTTTTCACTTAAGTTTCTAGCAACTAAATGTTGTCTATGAATAACGCAATGTACACCAAGGACATCTGGAATTTTATTTTTTAAGTACGCTATGAAGCCTTTATGGCACCCTGTAATAGCCGGAGCGCCATCCGTAGCAACTGAAATAATATTTTTCAAAGGAATCTCTTTCTCTTCGCAAAACTTTTCCAATGTATTGAATATGGTTTCACCTTTTGTATCGGTCTCTAAATTTCTAGCAAATAATAGTTCTTCACATATTTTCTCATCTTTAATAAACCTCACGTAAGACAACAACAATGCTTCATTAGTTGGTAAAGTGGACTCATCGAGCTGAATTGAGAATTGACATGTCCTCAGGTGATCGCACAATGATTCTTCAATGTTTTCAGCCATTTCATCAATTCGTCTTTGCACAGAATTATTACTCAAAGGAATTTTTCGGATAATATCTGCGGCCGATTTATGAAGCACAGTAGTTATTACTTCATTTATTGCTGGCAATATTAACTCTTCTCCGATGTTATGTGGTTTGCCTTTTTGAGCAATTAACACAGAGATATTGTACGAAGCTCGAAGTCCGTCGTCATCTTGCTTAGCAGCCGCCGAAAATAGTTTTGCTACACTTGGCTGAGTATTATGCTTCTTCTCTAGGTCTTGAAAATATGCTACATTCTTGTCTTTCTTATCTGGATGCATTTTATTCAAATGATCTTGCAGCCTTGAAGGCTTCATTGCTTCATTCGAAAATGTTTTTAGACATAGAAGACACAAAGGCGACGATGGGTTTGTGGGATTTTCAATAAATCCGAATTTAATATATTCCGCACAGTATTGCCGTCTCTTCTTTTTTACTTCCGACATTGTTTTGCTTTGAGAAATACGTTCAACTTCGCGAGTAGTGTAGAGGAGGCGTAAGTACTGCTCATCTATTGCGCGCGAAACCACAAATGAAAATAAAATAAATATTACATTGTTTATATAGGAATACTTAAGCAGCACGCACCGACAGGAATAAAACAAACATGCATAAACTCGTTTATCTCATTCGACGCTCAATCGTACTCAACAAGTCCGAACAAGTATTCAATGAACCAGCCGACTGATACAGGAATGCACAATTCGGGTTATTTAACAAAAACTTGTTAAAACATGATAGATATCTACGAGTACTAATAACTATTAAAATGCGAAAGTGTGTCTGTTGCCTTTTTATTTGTTTGTTTGTGTCTACTTTCATTACGAAACGGAGCGACCGATTGACATGATTTTCATTTTTTCTATATTCAATAAAATAGGACAGATATATGAACTACGCGGAGAGAAATATAGAACCGAGTTTGAGCAATCTTTTAATTCATATTAGTTGATGTTCACAAGTTGTTGTTGAGAGTCGAGAGCTCTTGCAGTCGTTGTTTAAGAGGCCTCCTAGCTAAATAAAATTACAAATCACCCCCCCCCCCCCTACACAACGCCCCCATTTTCTTTATGGGTCTCTTACCGCCCCCCTTGAGACCTGCAGCGCCCACAAGGGGGCGTTATCGCCCACTTTGGGAAAGACTGCTATAGAGCATGGCAACAACTTTGCTTCCGCTCATGGCTTCCACTTCGCTTTATTTTTCACTAATTACTTCCAACTACGTACGCTATTTTTGCAGTAACCTTGTCTTGGAGTAAATATTAGACATCTTACTGCGCAAGAAAGGGCTATACTAATTCTTTAACCATATCTAGCTTATCTTAATAATACCACAGCCTTTTTAAAAATGTTTTATTTTGTAAACAGCTCGGGCCGCACCTGCTTCTAATATCAGAGGGGCAATTCTCGTAATTTTAAAAACGTTCACAGTCTGATCTCAGTCTCAATCTGTCAAAAATACCTCTAATTTCCCTACATTTTGACAAGTTTTTGACATTTGTTTATCGCCGAGATGAGACTGCGACTAGATTTTGAACGTTTTAAATTACGAGAATTGGCCTTCAGGTACACACGCAAACGCAATCTCAAAATCTCACATTAAGGTAAAAACGCCAGGGTAGCTCGCCAAATTCAATTCTTTTTACGTTTTTTACAAATTTCTGGCCAGTACTAAGTTTAACGTTGATTAAATATGATTCGCGGCCGTAACAAATATGTATTTATAGAATTATAATCATTAAAGTCATCAACACAACTCTCTAAGACCAAGTAATCCTACCGAATGACTATTTCATGAAATCGTAACATTTTAGGATTACACTAACATATCAAGTTGTATTACTAATTGTAATTATTATAATTCTGTAAATACATATTTGTTACGGCCGCGAATCATATTTTAATAAACGTACAACTTAATACTTTCGCGGGCTACCTTCAAAATTGACGCCCACCCACTCAAGTCGCTGTGTGTACCTTGCATAAGAATGACAGTCTAAACACCAAATAATAAAATTTTGTTGAGCCAAATACCTGGGTTAGTGAGTTAAACGGTGGCGCCATGCCTTACAATCTTACTCGTAGAAACCCTGCAACAGCATTGTGATAACCCAACTTATTACAGATGACATGTACAAAAGATATATTTCCAGCTGGTTATTAGCTTTACAATTTCGTAGTATAATAATCTGTTAGTTTAGTATTGTAAAATCAGAGGCGCTAGTGTGGCGTATAATACAGGAAAATAAAAAATATTCAAAATATAATACTACACTAAGGTTTACAATGTTCTCCCTAAATAAATGGTATAATATTAGTAGTACTGTTAAGAATGTGTTGCCATAATTAATTCATTATTTGCTACATAGAAGTTTGATTAGTTCTATTATTGGAGATAAGCAAAGAGTGTTTATTGTAAATATAGGGTTCGTTAGAATAAATTAAATATAAACATACGTGTCCATGATGTTAAGTCATTTTTGCTGAAAAAAATTTTGAAATAAAAAGATCTTACATACTTTGGTAAGAATTTAGAGATATTTAAATTAAATATATGCCCTGGCAGCACTGGCAAGTAATAAACAAAAATGGCTGTTGTTGTTTTGATCATAGAGTACATTATACATACGGACAGTTTTGATGTCGTTCTGCTGTGAATGCTGTGATCGTTCGTTGTCTGCTGTGATCGTTCGTTGTACCTAAATCCCCCTTACTAATAAACATTGTGTATCGTCTGTATAGTTACACAACGCTTTGTCTTCTGTCGAAAATCAAATTACTGACGACTGAAAGAGAGAAATCGGTGTGTAACTATTCGTCTGATATAATACGTTTATTAGTAAGGGGGTGTGTAATTTAAATAATATCTAAATATGTTGTGGTAAACAGATTTTGAATACTTATATCGGTATAATTTTACTATCTCTGTTATAGTAAACAGTTGGAACATGAATGGATCTAGGTCGCGCGATTATAATACTGACACGGATGTAGTTTAGTATTTTAATCGCAGAGGGCGCTTTTTTAATGTTATCGTTCAAATCGCGCAAGATGGCTCTCTATTTCCGTATATACAAAGTACTCTTTGGGTGGCGCGGACCTTCGGACCTCTACTATAGACATTGCGTTGCGGCCACAGAACATCTATACTCCGTTGCGGCGGTCAAAGGAGCATTGCACCAAGTAATAAATATTAAAAAAAAATGGAGCATTGGCGGGTCAAAAGCTGAGGTCAAAAGTTAATGACACTGGCAGCAGTGGCAGCTTTTCGCGTTGCCGCCATTCACGACCTCGTCGTAGGAAAAACATTTCAAAAGTTTTATTTTACGTAATGTACTCACAAGAACAAGAAGTCAAATAAAGAATAATGAGTGCTAGAAAACCATGCTACGTTTGGGACGAAAAATTAATCGACGAATGCGATCGATTGCCGGCAGTTATTGGAAGGGTACTTAGTATAAAGTTTCTAATAATAAACAAATAAATTCAAGAATGTTTAGAAACAAAATAATGTATCTCTTTTTCTAGGCTAGCATGATACATGATTTGATAGAGGCTTATGATATTTTGAAGTTATTAACAATTGTGAGATCAGTTCCAGCAACTTACAAAGATATGAAAGAGTTTCATTCAGAGTTGTATCTTGATCATTTGAAGAAGTTTACTGAAGTTGATGACGATTACATGACTAACGCTCAAGACGAGGAGTGTGGCATTGGTAGGTATGGTAAACAATAATTTAAAGTATCTATCTGTTTTCTAAATATTATGTTGCTGACGTAAAACTTAGATGAGGCTGGTGAAAAAATGTGGAGATTGGTACAATCAAAAAGAGACCTATGTGGGTCAAGTCGAGCTTTAGGTGTTGTTTGATCACTAACCCTCACCCATCTCATCATTAGGTAATCATATCACACAAACCATAATTATTGAGATAACACTTGTACATTACCTATGTGGTATTGGTTTTAGTAGTAATTAATAGTAAAAGATGTATCATTTGCATTAACATTATTCTTAAATATGATTTTTAACACCAATAAGGCAAAGTAATGTTACTAGCCTATGTTTCTCCTTTCCACTTCTCTGTCTTTAGCTAATGTGGACCAATCCTGTCTGTACTTAAGTTTCATTTTCATTTTCCTGATATTCTTGTAGGATATGACTGCCCTCCTGTATCCAATATTTTTGAGCTGGTATCTACCATAGCTGGAGGTTCCATAACTGCAGCTCGATGTCTGCTGCTTGGCATAACTGATGTGGCTATTAACTGGTGCGGTGGCTGGCACCATGCACACAGGTACTATAATATCAAAAATAATAATAATACTTACCTTCTTCTAGATCAAAAGAGTTTTGTCACAAGTCCTGTTTGGTGACAGGGCAAGTCTGTGCAGCAGTGTGTGTTTACAAGCTGGAGAAAGTTGTAATAGTAGTAAACAGATCTATGGCTAGTCAAATAATATTCTAAAACAATGTTTAAGATTTTTAATCTGTTTACTTCTTTTTTTTACAGGTCTGAAGCTGAAGGCTTCTGCTATGTAAATGACATAGTCATAGCTATTGAAAAGTTGAGGAAAAAGTTTCCAAAAGTACTGTACATTGATTTGGATGTACATCATGGTACCAAACAGATATAATTTTAATTTTTTATCCTGTTTATAATAGCCACATGCATGTCATTATTGATAACTATAGACCATATTTTTTTCCAGGAAATGGAGTACAAGATGCTTATAGCTTGAGTAAATCAGTGTTTACTCTGTCTTTCCACAAGTATGAGCCAGGTTTTTACCCTGGCACTGGGGGCATAGATGATATTGGCACCCAGGGTGGCACAGGACATGCTTGTAACTTTCCACTCCATGCAGCTTACTCTGACAATACCATGGAGTATGCTTTTGAAAAGTTAGTAACAATACAAAAAAAATTACTTATTGTTCATCATTAACCTTGAAAGTATTAGTCAACCAAACTTAAGTAACTTTAACGTTTAGTAACTTAAAATAACTAAAATGAGTGTACAAGTTTATAATGTTTCAGAGTGTTCAACTCAGTTTATAATCACTTCAAGCCTGACGTTATCGTGACTCAGTGCGGCGCAGACGCATGTGCCCGAGATCCTAATGGCGGCGCGAACCTGACAACGCGCAGCTACTGTCGATGCTTGCGGCGCGTTCTTGATAAACGAAAACCAACCTTATTGTTAGGCGGAGGTAGGTTGCAATTTGATAAACGTTAACCTGAGCTCAGAGTAAGTAAAAAATCCACCTGCTACTTGAATAAGACTCACGACTCCGCAATAAATATTCGTGTTTGTGCAGCTTTCGAAATCTGATATTCTTATGCTCATTTCCTATAAACAAAAACGAATCGTTTTGCTTACCTACCAATAGTAGCATTTTTTATTGCCAAACTGGGCATCTAAATAGATTTGCAAGCTAATTTTACTTGTGATTGCTACTTCCATAAGGTCTACTATGCAAAGCTATGAGGTCTTAGCTTCATTACTGGTAAAGGTAAAAGAGTCTTAAGTTTAACCAATAACGGTCCGTAAATTATAGAAATCGGCCATTAATCATGTCTGCCAACAAATCTCAAGTGAGAAAACGGAAACTGAGGGTTATTCTAAAATATCTGTTCTTCCAGGTGGATATAAACATGCAAATGCAGCACGTTTGTGGGCGTCACTAACAGCTCTGGTAGCTGGAGTGGACCTGGATGAGCAAATACCAGAACATGGTCACTGGCCAAACTATGGTCCTGACTTTACTGCAGCCGTGGAACCTACACTAGCCAAAGACAACAATACAAGTTCTTACATAGAACAATGTATCAATACAATAGATGGTGAGATTTTATGAAGCACTTGGTCTGATAAGTTATAAATAGTTATAATATAAAACAAGAGAAACACTGTGAATAGCTTTTATTGTCTAAAATCATGTTTATAAACTTTTATGGATTGTGTTAATAATTAGATAATGTAATAGTAACTGTTCTTACAGGTAATTTAGTAAAATATTTAGGACAATCTGCTGAAACTGCAGAACCAGGAGCAAAAAGAATAAAGACTGAATTGAAATGTGTGCACCCAAAGAAAACACCTTTAGAAGTAAATATTGATAACAAAAAGGTTCAAGAACAGCAAAACGAAACAAACAAAGAAAAGAATGTTGTTGATGTGTATGCCTTTGTGGATTAAATACTTAATTAAATATTTTTTCCCCCAACAAGTTTTAATATTTTTACTTCCTGTTAGGTGAGAAAAGATCAAAAGTAAAATAAAACAATTAATTAATTCGAAAAAAATATATTTTTAAAGTTCGCACTAAACTGTTCAGCACACAGTAAGTTACCAAGTAACATTGACATGAAGTGAAATTAAACATAAGTATAGTCCCTGTGTCCAGATGATGATCTTATGTTGATGCAGCCCAATCATAAGTTACGATCAATTACTTTGTCTATGTGGGCAGCTGATAAGTATTACACGACAATAACGTTAACATACTTTTTAAATAAAAACGCTGATTATAATGTGTTACAACTGAATTTACAGACAATTTGTTCTAAAGGTTAACTCGTAGCTTGGGGGTCTTTCATTTATTTACATAGCATTAGTTTACATACAACATTACATAGATAAAAGCTACCTGTCTTAGGAACAACATAAGCAGATAATAAATTCCTTCGCAAGACTATAATTTTTGGGGATTTCTGTGATTTGAAATGTTTAAAATAAAAAATATTACCCAACTTAATACCAAATCTCTAATGCACTTAAGCATTTAACATTTTCCGATTTATATTTACCTAATTCTGTATAAAGTGCTTATGTAAGTATTGCAAGCAAGGTGATTCAAAAGCTAGTACCAGTGTAAAATCAAATGCAAAATTAGATTGAATCTACAGCAATGGAATTGATCTGAATTTATAACCAGCAGCACATTCCTGCTTCAGAAGGAATGATAAATACTGTCTTGGAAAAATAAATGCATTCTTAATAACTTATTCACACATTGCTACAAAAACGGCAGTTTAGCTCCACTGCTGCAAATCCAAGCTAAACAACAATGATTCAATTAGCTACTTTAGTCTGTAGGCCGCTTTTCACTGTGTTTTTTAGTGAATTCATCTGCATTCTTTGAAAACTTCTTCCTGTCTTTAAGGAACTCTTCGGCGAGCTCTGCACGCAGGGGGTGCTCTGGCTCAGGGTCGTTCACGAGGGCCACTAGAGCTTGAATAACTGAAATATGGAAAATTTATAACAAATATACGCTCACTACACACCTGCAGTTGAATAATCAACAAAATACTATTTCCCAAATGTTAGTTGCTTACCTTGGTCAGTTTTGGTCGCAGGCTTCCAATTCTCAGCACTGATGATTGGCAGGCACACCTGGCCCTTTTCATCAATATTTGGGTGATAAATCTTTGTTTTGAAACTAATCTTAGGAGGTTTAAAAGGATATTCTGCTGGGAAGTTAATCTCAATGCGGAAAGCACCCTTGTTGTAAGGAGGATTGTCCTGAAAATTCAAAGTAACAATCAAATAGTGCCTGATCATTCTGATTTTACCTAGCTTACACATCATTTCATGTTCCTGTGTAACGGTGTATTACAGTTGCTGCCATGCTAAGTTCCCACTCCCACTAAGAAATATTTTTTCTGGAACTCTAAAGGACTCACTGTCATGCAAAGGAGTCCACAGGATAATCATGTTGCTTGTAATTATGATTGCTTTAATTATCAAAAGAGTATTAGATAAGTTGGGATTTGCCATTCATTGCACTCACCGCTAGCAGAACTTGATAACATAGCAACCTGTTTGTATAAAATATCTTTAATGTAATATGTTATTAACATACACAACCATTCTGATAGCTATATAGATTTGCATTTTGTGTAAAAACAAGATATAATTATGAGTCATAAGCCTGTGGTGGTAAGTCAAGGTTTTTAGCTATTTATTGCTGCTATTAGCCTTTTGCTTAAAAACATTATAGTATTAGAAATAAAAATCAGCTAATGTAGTTTCTCCAATCTTAATTTTACCCTTAGAGGTGACCTCGAGTGTAATTTAATATAGGTACTTACAGATTATAAACCATAAAAAATATAATATACTTACAGGAACGATTAATCCTTGCCATGTAAGAATATTGGATTCATCCACTTGTATGTCCCTAAAAGACTTTAGGCCTGATTGCCTGATATCATTCAGTTCCTGGAAGAGATAGAAAATTAAAATATCAAAATGATTTTTTCAGGTACCAGCATTGATTTCATAAGGATTTCCTTTAAATTTTGCATATCAAATTAACTTGAGTCATCATTCAACCAGCTTTAATCGCGAAATGAATTAAAGATTGTGAGTAACAAGCTCAAAGACTAAATCCTGTTATTTTTAGGAGAGACCATACTTATTTTAACTCCTTTGTAATTTATCCTTAATGATATTTCTAACTGTTAGAACTATGAATTACGACGGTTTTAGAAATGTTATTACTTTAGTAGGACAATGACTTCAATATGTATATCAATAATAAAATAAGCCTTTGCAGTGTTTCATAATTTTAATTTTATTTTCTACTCCATGAACAAATATTTTAGTACTTAATTATTTATATGAATACTGATGGTATCTACCGTGTAGTAATCATTAAAATCAATGATGAAGAATTAGATAAGTTACAAAAATGATGTCTCACCTTCTGTAGTCTCCTCGTTGCAGCCATTGTATTAGAATCTGTCAAAGTCCCAACCTAAGATTTCTTACAGTGACTCTTGATAAACTCAAGTTTTTGTATTATTTACAGTTCCACACAAACACCATAATTATACGGCACAAACAAATTATAGTAGGATTTGTCTGCAAAATGCTGAAAATTATCTGCAAAATGCGACGAACACCAACAAAATTTCGCTACGTTATGTTAGCGCATTGATGAACTATCAACTTGTTAGTTGCAGCGTAAAATTAAGAACAAAAAGATATTATTTAAAAGTGTTTGTTTTCAACACATTTTAAATTAATCAATAATGTATTTTTAAAACTTTACCAATATAAAAAAAAATTATGAAGATATTTTTTTTTCTTGCTCCGTGACAAAATGAAACAAAACGTAATTCAGAAAGTTAACGATGACGCCCTCTACTGTCGAATCAAAAAAGGTGATGAGATATGGATTGTGGATAAAAAAAAAGTCCTCTGTGTGTGCATGGACTTCTAATAACGTGTGGGTTTGTTTGCTATCACATCACCTCATCCGATATAGTAGATGACGCATATGCATGAGTTTATGGAATTGAACATGGCAAATAATTATATGAAATAGATCGATCTCTCATGCTGCATGAGAGATCGATCATGGCATGCATGACCAAAAACAAAAGATCAAACTTATTACCCTCCCACCGGAGTCAAGCAGCCATTGAGAGTTTGCGGTTGTGTTGTCCAAGGCTAGTCTTAGCCTATGAGTAGGTACCTAAACCTCGTCGAGATCATGGCAACTCATTCTGGAGTGTAGCGGGATCCGAAGCACGGTCTTGTTGTTCGCCGACAGCAGGAAGTTGGGGACCCAACTAGCACGGCTAGCCCCGCCACCTTGCGAAAAATCCCGAAATGTTCTGCCATGCCAGTGGGTGACTGGATATGACCGGCGGGCATCTTCGGTTCGGGCGGCCTCGCAGTCTCCAGATTAGTCCAGATGAGTTTTCTTTTTGTCGAATTATGCTCATAAGAGCTGCTTAGCCATTTGGACTCGCATCGCTCTGTCTTTAATTCCTTATAAACATTAAAACCCCGTGAAGCGCAAAAGTAAAAAGAATAAATTTATACAACTGCGGTTACTATGTAATTGAGACCGAGAAGCCGCACTTGTTCTTTTTGACGGAGTCGAAGATAGCCACCCCGCCAGACCATCACGGACACATAATCATTATACAGGATGAAATTTAATTCATTGGCAAAATTTTAACCACGTATTCTAACCATGATACTGCTTCATTTGAGTCAACAATATCAAATATTAAAATGGTTAAATTAATAATTTTAAAAACGTGATATTACTTGATATTTACTTACATAAAGACCGAAATTAATAAAGAAGACAAAAAAATAAAAAAAAATCTTAATTAAACTTAAATAAAATTTAATTATCAAGATTCTTTCGACGAGAACTAAATTTACTACGCGTTATTATTACTAACGCTCAGCGTACTAGCTCTCATTCAGTAGATATTATTATGTCCTTCAAAAGAAATGCCACCAATACGGCAAAAGAACAAACTACAAGCGCGCGCGTCGCTCCCTCACCCCCGCGCCCCCCGCCCCCACATGCGCCAGGGCGCGATCTGCGCGGCAGTCTCGTGTTTATTCGGTCAAGTGAATTACGTGTAATTGGTGAAAAATTATTGGATTGCAGTGAACCACAGCTAACATGCCTCGACCACGTAGTGCAGTGTACACGAACCGGCAATACCTGGATATGGTTTTATTCTACGATAGAACACACAGTTTGCTGCGAACTCGTCTCATGTTCCACCGCCGCTACCCTGATGCACAGATTCCATCACGAGACCGAATCTTGAGATCCACGCAAAACCTGCTGGATTTTGCATCGTTCCACGTACCACCGCATGCTCAAGCACGTGGTAGAGCGCCGGTGTACCCGAGAACCCTGCATCGGCAAATAAAGCGGTTCTTCCAGAGAAATCCACAGGCCAGCACTAGACAGGCAGCGCGACATTTTCACGTCAGCCAGTTTTTTGTCTGGAAGCTGTTAAACGCCTCTGGAATGCACCCTTACCATTTCCAAAAAGTGCAGGAGTTGGCGTTGGCTGACTACACGCCCAGGGTCCGATTTTGTAATTGGCTATTACAAAATCTGGATAAAAATATCCTGTGGACAGACGAGGCAACGTTCACCCGACTCGGGCTGTTTAATGTCCACAATGAGCATTGGTGGGCTCAGCGTGGGCAGAACCCGCACGTAAATCGAAGACACGCTTTTCAAAATCGTTTCTCAGTGAACGTGTGGGCAGGCATAGTTAACAGCTGTATCATAGGTCCCTTCTTTATTGAAGAAAGACTGACCGGGGAGCGCTATCTCCGGTTGTTAGAGACCTCCGTAGAAGAACAGCTGCAGAACGTGCCTGAGAGTTATCAGTCCGAGCTGTACTATCAGCATGACGGAGCACCGGCTCACTACCAGCGTGACGTTCGCGCCTTCCTCGATCGTAAATTCGGTGAACGTTGGATTGGTCGCGGCGGGCCTGTAGCTTGGCCAGCGCGGTCGCCTGACCTGACGCCCTTGGACTTTTTTTTGTGGGGTGAGGTTAAAAGACTAGTTTACGAGCAAGAGAGTGAAAGCCGGGAACAGTTAAAAGAAAAGATTCTAACGGCGTTTGAGACGGTTAAATCGCGTACTTTTGTGTTGCAAAATGTGAAGGTGAACCATAGGCGCCGCGCTGAGCTGTGTGTACAGAGAGGAGGTGAACATTTTGAGCACCTCTTAAAGTACACGTAGGTAAGTGAGTACATACTAAGTTTATTTTAAACGTTGCTATACCTACAAGGTTTCAAACACAAATCTCACACACACAAACAGCCAGACTCAATAATTAATTATCCGCATGTTATTATTACAACAACGACAACATTTAAATACGCCAAAATTATGTTAAAAGTTTAAAATTAACTAGGTACTTGATATTGTTATTTCACTAATAAAATATTTTATTGTGCCGTAGTTACGATTTTAAATTAATGTGATTAAAATTTAAAACTTCATAGTAAGTAAAACTACTTTGTAAATTCAATTCAAAAGTGCTCCAAGTCCCTATCAGCTGTTTCGCCAATGATCGCGCGCGGCTATCGCAGTGTCTAGGTACTTTACCAAACATCTACACACACACACACACACGCGTCGTTGACTGAGCTCACTCACAGGAAGCGCCGCGCCGCGCCGCGCCGTGCAGCCAGCAGGCAGGGCACAACAGACACGTCATTCATTAGGTACCTATTTTAAAACTTAAAGTTTTACTAGCGAATTCAATTGAGATATTATTGGGATTATAATTTTTCCACACTTTAATTGACTTTAATGCAGACAAAAAAAATTTTGGTTACTGAAAACTAACGAAATTACGACGAACGTCGTCGTCGTTTTCGACGATTTTTATTAACGATCAGTTACATTGTATCTAATTTGAAATTGAAAGTTTTATTAACAATAACTTTTGTTTTCAACATTTTCATCACAGTTTAAATCACTTCCAATTTTCCAATCCTTTCTCATTCTTTTTTAAAACATTTCCTACGCTAGTATTGTTGGTATAATAATCCAAATCTCACTTCCATCTTTCTGTGCGGGAATCGAATTTGCGACACATAACGCAGTACTAGCCTATCGCTCAGTCACTGCGCCAACGGTACCGACTATTACAAATTATTGTTATGTGAGTTTTGTTTTCTGCATTTCATTGATTTATGAAGAAGCGGCGCGGGTCCCCCATTTGAAACTTGTTTTCTTATGGGTGAAAATGTGCTTTGTGATTTTCAATCAAGTTTTTAGTTATTTTCGGAACTTCTTAGTGTGTGTCGTATTAAGTGTTTTAAACTGCGTCAAGAACTAAACAATTTCATTTATGTAGACCGGTACGTGTTACACTTTAGTTCCGTAGAAAACTCGAAGCTGCTAGCCTGCTAAATGCGAATCGCCGGGCGCCACGGCCCGACGATGCGCCGCCACCGTGTGCCGTCCCGCGCAAATTGAATGGCGCGCGTGCGACGGTGATAGTGTGCGGGGGGGGGGGGGGGGGAGGGGGACGAGGCACTCACCTAATAATATTAATTTTATAGCGCGCTATCACCATTTGATACTTTTGATTTTTTTGTTCATTTTGAGAAATATCATAGTTATTATTTTTGAACACTTACTACTATTAGTTTATTATTCGTTCCTCAATTAGATTCTTGGACTAAAATATTGCCAATGAATTCAAAGTCTTCCTGTATGTCCATGGTGTTTACAGGTCGCACAGCGGTGAGAAGTGAGAACACGCTTTGACCATCTTACAGAGACAAAATCCAACAGTGGAGCTTGTTTTTCTGTGAATTTTTTTATCATATTAAATGGTTGTTTCCGTACCATAAAACTGACCATGCAACTCAAGAAGCGCGCAAGATTGCGCTATCGCTAGATATCTACCAGCTAGTTGACCAAGCTACCCGCCTTCCGCATGTTGATGGCCACTCTGTATAGGTGGGCTCCGCTCGGATCGTCTGACTACTAGGCTGTCTGGTGAAATCCGTGTCTTCCTGTTCTCCTCCAGATTTAAGCCCTAGAAGTACGAGGCGAGTATGGAAGTACGGGTCAGCTCAGCAGACTGGTATGAGATGCGACGTTTCTTTGCATAATAACCATGGCGGCGAACATACTTCTCTTCGCGCAATCCTGCCAATTCCGCTGACTCTGTTGTTGACGTGATACGTCAGGGAATTGAATATTTTATGTCATTCTCTGACGTTCCACTTGGCTGCAAGGCTTAGCCCTAGTATAACGCGTCTTGTTAGCAAGCCTTTGGTCTCTTTTACACCACCAAAACACAGGCGTGTTTTTTTACCGCCAAAAGGAGTCGTTTCGACCAGACTCCTACTTTTCGGGGTACATGCAGCCTAATTGCGTAACTGTTCCTGTAACTTATCGGCTCGCGCGCTTGAGCTCCTAGGCATGGAGTTGACATCTAGTCTCAACTTCGGCGCCACCATCATCGAGTACAAAGCCCAAACTGCGGTCAAGAAGGCAGGAAAGGAAGGGTATCCTAAATAGCTAGGGTGAAGCGATACTTTACGCCTGGACAGCTTTTAACCTTTTACAAAGCGCAAGTCCGATCCTGCATGGAGTATTGCAGCCACCTTTGGGATGGCTCAGCAAAATACCAACTTGCCGCGCTTGACTCGGAGGAACGCAGAGCTAAGAGGATCATTGGCGACGTAAAACTGGTGGATTCCAAGCTTCACAGCTTGGCTCATCGCCGCGCGGTTGCCTGCTTATCGGTCTTCTACAGATTGTACTTCGGTGAGTGTGCCCAAGAACTCCACGAGCCCCCCCCTTCTACCTTCGGACATCCAGACGCACTGCAAGTTACCATCCCTGTCTAGTTGCTATTCAACCAATTCGCAATAAGCGTTTTCAAATGTCTTTTTTAATGCGCACAGCTATAAGACTGGAACTCTACCTGCGTCTGTGTTTCCGAGCGCATACAATTAATCCGAATCTCTTCAAAGTGCGAGTGAATAGGCTTCTTCTGGGAAGCTCACTCCATCGTCGACTTTGTCTCTGTCACCTAGGCTCTGACCTAGACTCATGGACTTTTATGTATTATAAGTACAGAGGCCAGCACGTCAAGCTACCCCAATCTGTCAAATTTCTTTTATAGATTTTCAACTTTACCACAGAGGTATAAGGTTCATATTCAATTGGGAAAATTTGACAGATTGGGGTAGGTTGATGTGCTGGCCTCTGTACATGCCTAGACTAGAGTCAAGAGCCATTTCATATAAAACAAAAAAAAAAGCCAATTTGCTCAAAGAGCAGGCATACCAGGTGCACGCGCAATGAAAAGAGCGTCCAATTCTGCCGCAAGGATTGTAAACGGGTGTTACGGAAGGTGCGTTTCGACACCCCCCCCCCCCCCCCGGTTGGTTCCCGCATTGTCCAGGCGAGGGGCTCAGTAGCCGTGGCTTAGTTACCCACGGTGAAGCGAAGAGGAACCCGAGGAGGGGTCGCTCTTCAGGTCCTTTGCTGGTAAGCCGTAGCGCGGCCAACAAGTAGGTTGCGGTGTCGCTTGGGCGACGTCGCAGATGAGGCGGGCCGCGATGTCGTATGGGAGGCATCGCGGGTATTGCGGTGCGCCACGACCCCTCCTTCCGCGCCCTTGACGGGGTCGCCACCGTCTGATGGAGGACGCGGTGGGGCCGAGGGGAGGAGTGTTGGTATGACGTTGGCTACTCTCCCTATCCTCTGCGGCCGAAAATTGGCAGGCGGCGGGGCCAATGACCTGACCCGTCGCAGGTGGACCAAGAGTGCCCATAATTGCCATGCTGTGTATCGCTTCATATCTCAAGGCCTTTGACAGGGTCTGGCATGCTAGTCTGTTGGGTAAACTTTCCGCATTCGGCATCCCTGCTGACTTTTGCAACTGGCCATTTCCGAATTCCTGTCATTGATGGCTGCTCGTCGGATCATAAGGCTATTTATGCCGGTGTTACTCAGGGGTCTGTTCTTTCTGCGACTCTATTTCTGCTGCACATCAACGACCTGCTACGGTTTCTGCTATCGTGTACCTACGCAGATAACAGCAAAATCTCAGGACCTCTCCAATGCAATAGCCAGCAGAGAGGAAACAGCTACCTACTCTTGGAGAGGCCATGGTGCAGAGAATGAATTTGACCTTAAAAATCTCGTTTCCCAGTGGGGTGACAATCTGGTCAAATTCAATGTCAAACTGTCAGTTTCAGTACTTTTCGAGATGCATCTGTACCAGTTACCGACCACCTACAGCTTTTGGGCATGGGATTTACGACTGATCTCAACTTCGGCTCATCGAGTCAAAAGCACAGAAGGTCCGTTCGTGTATAGAGTATTGCAGCTACTTATGGGATGGCTCAGCAAAATATCATCTTGCTGCACTTGACTCGGTGGCACGGAGAGCAAAATAGCTTATACCAGACGTACTGCAGGGTACCATCCATTTCTTGGTTGATATCCCGACCAGTCGTACTCAGCGTTTGACTTCCTCATTTATTATGCGCACAGCCAAAGTGTGGAACTCTCTGCCAACGTCTGTATTCCCTTCCATATTTAACCCTTCTGCCTCAAAGCAAGAGTGAACAAGCATCTTCTGTGCACGCTTGTTCCATCATGGAACTCATCCATCGCTTTCCATCAGGCGTGATAGAGATCAAGAGCAGACCCATTCAGCAACAAAAAAAAAATTACCCAACAGATGGGCACAATGGGTTTAAAACCGTACCCTTCAAACTTCGACCATAGTCAAGACTACGGAGTCTTGACTATGGTCGAAGTTTGAAGGGTTCGGTTTACTTTAATTAGTGGCGTGTTAAGGTACGGACCTTAACACGCCACTAATTAAAGTCCTCTGTGCCGCTAATAATCGGAAGCAGCAACTCATAGACAGGGTGGCAGGGACATCGACGCGCAACCTGTTACCATCATGGATACTTCTGAACCCCACTGTATTGAAATTTTTCCTCACACAGTATGCGCGTCGATCTCCCTCCTAGTTCCTACCACCCTGTATACCAATGCTCGTGAATTCACATCAAAGCAGCAATGAGTCCAATCATCTGACTTCCGAGTAGGTCTTATAATATTATTAAGGCAAATGATTATTATGTGGGTGACATGGGAGAGGATCGTAGCAGGTAAAGTAGGGAGACTATCTCAGAAATAAAATGCTAGTTATTTGAGATACTCTCTTTATTAACGCGCCTGGATGATGGGGGGGCTATAACATTGTAACAGGTGCAACTGGAGATTATAATTTTATTTTCCGATACTTTAGGGTTCCGTCAGCATTCAACGATTTGCTTTAAATATATTCAATACTTGCTGCTCTAATTAAAAATATTGATCACATTCTAATCAATTCATCTACATAAAAATGAAAGATAACGACCTCTTCTCTCCGTTCACATAGTTTTAACCTATAACCTCCTATAAAATATATTTGACAGAACGAAACATTGTTCCAAATACTATAGACTTATAAAAACGGCATACGAATGAAGTTCCAATTGGATTTTTGTGACAGATTATAATGAGGACCAGTAGACTTTGTTTATTTGTCGTCTAAACCTCGGCGGAAATATCTTCTTAGTAACACCAACACCCTAATGGCAGTTGAAGATTTTCAGATGTTTCCACCGAATGCTAAAATTTATAGACGTATTTTGCGATGAATACATGATAGCAAGTACCACTGTATATTTTATGTATAAACAATTCGACTGGTCTTCTTTACATCCGGTGGTAATGCTAGTCATCCCCACGCTCATCGTCGCGGCGTCGGTTGCGCGTGCGCCTGTTCCAGCCCTCGCGCGGCCGCTCGCGCTGGCCCCGCCCCTCGCCGCCTCGTCCCGCACCTCCGCGCTGGAAGAACGAGCCTTGCTTCTCGAAGATACGCTCGTTCGAGTCCACTAGGTTGCCGACCTGTTAATAAAACAAAATAACACGTAATCCCGAGGTATACGAAGATTATTTCTCTAATAAAAGTAGAGAATAAGTATAGGGCTATCCACCGAGCCTCTAACGACAAGGAAGTAACCCTCAAACAGATGATGGAGAAAGCTGTATGATGTGCTTGTAAAATGTTTGACCTTAATGTCTTGGATTGAACTGCCATAGATCAAATGACACATTTAATTACGTATATTTACCTTATCAGCAAGCTGCAAAGCCAAAGCCTGCATCCTGGTAGGCTCCGAACGATGTAGGATGGCGCACTCGCTGGGGTCATCAAGTGAAGCCAGCAGCTCTTCATTGATGATCATCTTGGAGACGAGTGAGTGAACGCGTTGGCGGGGAAGCTCGAACATGTCCGCGAGTGAACGGAGGGAGAGAGATGCGTATACGTGAGCGTAAGTGAACAAGTAAGTGCGGAGCGATTCCTCGCGGATCAGACGGCCGAGCATAGCGCGGACGTTGTCGGCGCCTACCATCAGGTCCCATACCTGCAATGGAATATTAGATTAATATAATTATGTTGCAACTGCAAATCCATTTACTTACTATTATTACTAGTGGCCTCTGCTTCGCACGGTTTTTACGAATTGACAAAACATCGCGATTTTTTTATTATACGTTAGTTTAATATTAATGTATTGTACACATAAACATAATCAGCCTAATACGGCATTTAAACCTAATAAATCTTCTATATAAATGATGGTGAAAACCGTTTCAAAATCCATTGCGTAGTTTAGAAAAACAACGCGGTCACAGAGAGACACGAAAAGCGCCTCTAATTTATAATTTGTACAGATGTAGTTACGTACCTTGGCATTCATTTTGTCATTAACAATGAAGTTGAGGCAGGCACGCCAATCTCCGCGGCGCATCGCCCGGGCGGCCGCTACAGCGTGCTCGCGCATAGACTCGGGCGGACCAACCAGCGCCTGGCGCTCACTCGCACGCAAGTTCTGATAAAACGTCTTACTGATCATACGACGACGGGCGTCGAACTCGTGAGCCGCCATGTACGGGATCTCAATCAGCATCGCAGACACCAAGTATACACATTCAAGCAACTCCAAGTTGATGTGCATGTGGAAAGGCATTTGACGCTGCTTCTCGATCTTCTCTTGTTCTTTAGATCGCTCGTGCTGACGCTGAGGCAGCAGACCTTGAGCCAGCAACTCCTTAGGTTTGCCAGTCATCATCAGCTCAGCTAGACAACCGTGAGCTTCCTTGACATTCCCGCGGCGGAAGGCGCACAGACCCAAGTTGGCCATGGTACGATTGTACAGAATCTGAGTGCTTGGGTCAGAGTGTTGAACTGTTTCTTGCAAATGCGACATTAGCAGCAAGTCACGAGCCTGGAACCAGTTGTCGTGCAGAGCGTGATGGTAGATGTGAGACAGGATGGCACGAGTTCTAAGTCGGTCAGACTCGTCGTGACCGTAGATGTATTTGCAGAATTTCTCCATCTTCTTGATGGTAGTTTCCTCACCAGGAGGCAGGTCTTTGCGCACAGCGCGAGGATCAAACTTGTAGTAAAGATGATCAATTTTACGTAGGTAAGCACGGCATATTTCTTGTGGAGTGCCGTCGCGTTCGACCACTTGGCACACGCGGTCAATCAGAGTAGAAACGCGAACTTCGTCCTTCAATCTCTCAACATATTCATTAGAATGAGGATCGCACTCCTTGAGCAGCTTAGTGAATTCATCGTCAAGTCGCTCCAGGGCGGTCAACAGGCAACCGCGAACGAGAAAAGGTGCTGTTACAAGCTGCTCATTTTCTTCAGTAATAGTTTCGCTTAGTTGCATATCTTCATGAGCTAAGAGTAGGGTGACCATGTGGTCTACGTTTTCGACAAGTTTGGACCAGTATTCGGGCTTCATGGCATCAGATACTTTGGGGTTGTAGTCGAAGAGAGCGGCGACGGTAGCGGCGCGCAGTTTGAGTTGGAGAGCATCTCCAAGGTTGTGTGCGGCGGCGACAGTACGCAGCTCGTGCAGGAGCTCGAGTTGAGCACGACGGTCGGTACGCTTGCGGCCACGGGCTGCGCTAATCTCACCCAATTTCTTTACTACAAGAGCCGCGTCAATGTCGCTGTCCTATAAAAATGAAAAATATCGTCAAATAATGCGACATTATTGGAGTTAGACTGTCAGCAATATGGAAAAAGACAAAAATCTTACCTTAGCGAACATCTTGGGTTTATCAGAAGTAGCAGCTCCCTTCCTGACAGTCTCCCACTCGCCGCCGTCATCAGCCTGGTCCTTCTTGCCGACCTTGCCGATTCTGGCGTCACGTCTGTCCTCACGCCGTTTGGCCTTGCGCCTGTCTCTGTCTTCATCCTCATCTCTTTCAGTGTTTCTCTTCAAGAACCTCTCTCGAATAGTGGTAGCTCCACGGTTCTCGTCATCGGAACTTGAGCTGGAGTCTGAGGAGCTGGATCCCCAGTCCATGGAGTCGGAGGACTCGTCGTCTTGAGGAGGGGGGCGGCGCGGTGGTTCGGGGGAGCGACGCGCGCGAGGTTTCTCTTTGGGCTTCTCTTCATCATCAGAGTCGTCCGAGGATGATGTGTCTAAGCAGAAAGATAATAATTATAATCAGTGGATTAGTAGAGGTAATCTCTAGGGGATTCACAAAAAAAATATAAAAGAGAATGTCTTTACAGGTTATGATTAAATACTAATTACCTTTACGTTCATCATCATCATCAGGCAGATCAGGATCCTCACGGAACTTGGACATCTCAGCATCAAAATCTTTAGCATACTTCCTTAGTTTCTGCCTCAATGATGTGAGTGCCTTGCTGTTGCCTTTCGATAGTGCCTTCCTGCTGTCACGGTCATTCCACGCTCCGACTACCCAGTCATCCAATTCTGCCAGAGCCCTAATGAAGAATCTTGGAGCAACTCCATTTTCTTCTTTTAGTACAACCGGCGCAGCGCGAGTGTAGGCTCTTTGGAGCTCCTCAAACGAGGCGAGAGCTGAGGCAAAGTCTTTGATCTTCTTGTGGTTACGCAGAGAATGGATAATGGCTTCCAATTCTTCGTACCGTTTCTCCTTCATAGAGCGCACAACGCGCTTAGTTTCCTCCTCATCATCACTGAACTGTGGGACAAAAAAAGAGAATAAATAAATAAAATTAAACTCGTTTGGTGGCGCGGGAAGAGTTCCTGGAAGGATTTGGGGGAGGCCTTTGCCCAGCAGTGGGACAGAATAGGCTAAAATCAGAAAAATTTTGTCCATATTTTTATTAGTATTCAATTATCTTAAGACTATGTTGGTTATGATCAATGAATGCATAAGGTAAACATAAAATAAAGATATATTTAAAAAAAAACATTATGTTCGATAGAAGTGAAACTTAAAAAAGAATAACAGAGATTTTAGTGTTAGAGTTACATCTTTCTTCTCTCTCAGGTTACGAAATGTGCCTAAATGTGAATCCTCGTTGAAATTTAACTCTCAAAAATCGAATCAATCAAATATCGAATCGCCGCCTAAGAAGTTTCAAAAGTGTCTACAGATTTTATAAATCAAACTTTAAAAGTTCTACACTCATAGTTGAAGAAATTAAAGGGTGGTCAAGAAGTTATCTCTCTTATGTTACTCCACATGGGTTACTCTTAATATTTATTTAATATGCTGTATACTACAGCAAAATCCCTCCGTAACTGTGCTTGTCAGCGTTGTCCAAAGGGGCGTCGCGAACCGGTACGCCACGTCACCGATACGAGACGTAATTAGAGACAGTACTACAGTTTTGAAGATTCTATTACCTTTTGCATCGTCGTACTTATGCGAAACTGGCTTTTCTGCAGTTGCAGTAATTACATTGAAATACAGATCAGAAATTAATTTAGAAAGAGGGTAGCTATTTCAAAACTTTGAGAAGAGAATCCTAATTTGAGAATTTATGCTCAGAAAAGCAAGCTCATCCATCTCATTTATTGTACCTACTGTTTTTCCTAGCCTAGTAAATATTATTTTAGGTAAGTAAATTAAATGATGATAGAAATGGTTAGAAAGGGGTACGGAAACTAAAAGAAGTATGGAAGAAAAATACATGTTGCACCGACCACCAATAAATTGGGATCAGGCCAGTAGAATGATAATGATGATGAGTAAGTAAATAAAAGTTGGTAAGATTCTATTTTCTTTGGAAAGAAAGAAAAGAAAGAAAGAAAATATGTTTACGTGCGGCAAACATGCATAAAAAAAAAACAAAATAACAATTTGGGAGAAAATATGCGTCACATCTACGCAAAACGGCCATCGCTCAGCATAATGCTAAGACCTTATATGATACAGAGCCCTACTGATGGTTGATTTCTTTGTATAAAATAATCTAGCTAGAGTCTAGCTGGATAATTTAAATGAGTCCTGCTGATAGACTCTAGATTACAGAGCTAGCTACACACAGGTATCTTTTACAAGGGAGTCTCAAAAAATTTCAACATGTATAGGGAGCTGCTGTATAAAAAAAGATTAGGAATCCCTGTACTATAGCTTCATATTCTCTGAATAATCAGTAATCTTTAGCAATTAATCAAATCAATAAATCAATTATTAATATCTTCAAAGAAGATGCTGACTGTAGTGTACATCTACTAAGGGCAGATTTTATCAAAGTGAGATATGTTTTATCCTTAGAATTAATAATTGATGTCTAACTGTCAAAACTTCAAAATTTATTCTCAGGATAAGACTTATTCTAGGAATAAAAGTTTGGTGAAATTCGCCCATAGAAGAAGTTCTTCAGTTTGAGAAGTCATATTTCTTCAAACTTGTTGTAGAAATGCAATCATTGCATTTTTTTTAGAAGGACAGTAAAGACATGGTTTTCAATTATCAAGCAAGGAAGTGTTAACTTACCTGTGTTTAGAGGTTGTTTTTAAAATATTTCTTTTTTTGAAATAGTCTAACTGTCATGCATGAACGCAGCTTCCTAGTTACTTTAAAGTTTTATTTATTAATGGTAATCTGTGAACAGTGCTGTGGGCTAAATTGCTTATGTTTTTTTTTGTTTGCAATATTGCATAGTTTAGCTTTTTGTTGTTCCTATTGAATATTTTTTTTTTTTTTTTAAAACAGGCTTGTCTGATTGGGCAATAATTAATAATAGTATGAAGTACAAACTTATAAATTAATAAGAGTTGATAAAAGAGAATGATTAAATAGCCTCTGAACCTCAATGATCTCAATAAGCATTTCTCGCTCCTTCCCTTTTCTCTTGATCCGACTGTCAAGTCTGCGACACTAGAGAATCTTGCTAGTTTGCTGTTACCACAATATTCTCACTTTATGCTTAACGATGTTACTGAGGATGACGTTAAGAAGTCTATACTTGCGTTTACTTCTTCAGCAGTCAGTAATGATAAGTTGTGTTCAAGAATGATAACTCTTATCCTTTCCTCATTACTTCCTGTTCTCACTCACATCTTCAATCACCCATTTTCCTCTTGCTCCTTTCCGTCAGTTTGGAAACAGGCTCACATAATACCTTTACCTAAAACTAACAATCCTACTTTATTAACCCACTTTAGACCTATTTCTATTCTCCCATTTCTTTCTAAAGTTTTTGAGCACATAGTCCATAGACAATTATCATTTTTCTTGGCGTCAAACTCGATTATATCCCCTTTCCAATCCGGTTTCCGCACGGGTCACAGTACTGTAACGGCGCTTTTGAAGGTGACTGACGACATCCGCTGGGCTATGGAGAATAAGTCTCTTACTGTTCTTGTACTGCTTGACTTTAGTAGCGCCTTCAACTCCGTAGATTTCGACATTTTACTAGGTTTCCTCAAATCTATAAATTTCTCTTCTTCCACTTTAGCCTGGTTCAGTTCTTATCTTCGGGGACGCTCTCAGTGTGTTCGCCTGGAGGAGGTCTTCTCTGATTGGTGTAGCCTCACTGAGGGTGTTCCTCAGGGTAGCGTTCTCTCTCCTCTTCTTTTTTCAATTTTTATTAACTTTGTTACCAGAGTAATCTCCTCTAGTTTTCATCTCTACGCAGATGACTTGCAGCTTTATCGACATTTTACTGTAGCAAACGCGGGTTCTGCAATTGCTGCAATGAATCATGACCTGGCTTGCATCAGTGTTTGGGCTAAGTCATTTGGTTTGCAAATTAACCCAACTAAATCCCAGGCCCTGATCATAGGCAGCAGATTCGTTCGCAATGCGGTTGATGTTAAATCTCTGATGCCTTTATATCTCGATGGCGTTTGCATTGACTATACTGAAACCGCTAAAGATCTGGGTGTAGTTATTGACTCCAACCTTTCGTGGCGTGCTCAGGTCAACGAGGTCAGCCGAAAGGTACATTTCTCCTTTCATTCGCTGAAATGCCTTCAAAGTCTTCTGCCCTTGAAGACGAAAATTTCTTTGGCACAAACACTTATTCAGCCGATTATAGATTACGCCGACGCCTGCTACCTGGATGCTACTGAGGAGCTATTAAACAAGCTTGAGCGCTTGCAAAACCTGTGCATTCGCTTTGTTTTCGGTCTTCGAAAGTATGACCATGTTTCTCACCTTTGCAAGCAACTCAAGTGGCTCCCAATCCGCCTTCGCAGGAATACTCGGATTTTATGTCTCCTCTTCAACACTTTACACAACCCGTCTTATCCTTCCTACCTGCGTGAGCGTTTTTCTTACGTTCGCCCTAGCGACGCACCGTGTAGATCACACCTTAGATCCCTCCTTAAAGCTCATCCTCATAAAACAAGCTACTATTCTTATTCCTTCTCTGTACATGCTGTTAGATTGTGGAACTCACTTCCACCTAGCATTTGTGATTTAAAAACTATTTCTCTATTCAAATGTAGATTAAAAGAGCATTACCTTTCCTCTATACTGTGAGTATAATTAATATATATAAGTTTATATATTTTAGCATTATGTATTTATTTAAGTATAATTATGTTTATTTTTGCATTATATGTGTAGTGTTATTTAATATTTTAGTTTTGGACTTCACACATTCATATTGTTCTCTTCTTGTTCTCATACACTATTGTCTACATTTCTTTTTTACATCTCCTTTTGCAGGTCTGCTGGAAGAAATTTCTTAAGAAATAAGCAGTACAAAACTCAAATTATAATTATGTTATATCCCTATGTATTTTACTGTGTGTACATAAATAATTAAATAAAAATAAATAAATAAAATAAATATGAAAACATAACTATGAAAGAGTTTGACAATACCTTGACTCATCTTTGTTATGATTTATGTAGAATGATGAAAAATATAAATAATAAAATTCTATTATTATGCCTTTTAAGAGTTGTTTGTTTTCACTTCATGTTTTCTTTAAAACATGCTTGTGTTTTAATTTACAACTGCAGAATAGATGTTTTTCCAGATACTAGATTTTGCCTCGTAAATGAAAATCTGTTTTCATCTATAATGAAAACAGAAATAATGTTGAACATTAATGCGACTCAGATGGACAATATTCTATCAGATTGTTTACTTCAGGTACACAAGTTAAGAAAGAAATAAGCTGTAGGTGTGTTAATACAAATGATAACAGCATCCAAATGTTTGTAAATTTTTTAAATGTTTAGAACTTGTAAGTTTTTTATGGTAAACACTCTTCAATTTTTGTAAACTTTTGATCATAGGTGCATAAATGTTTTTGATGTGTAATTGTGCATAAACTCACCGTGTAGACGGGCGCGGGGACGCGTACTACTGGCTCGTCCTCGCTCGAGCTCTCCGACTCGGAGTCAGTTCCAGTCGCAAAGAAACGACTCATGATTGCGTTATTCTATAAATTCACCTACAAAACAACAAGTACTTATTACTACAGATTCACTCTCACTCATATTTACATATAACGAGCACAATAGAAATGAATAAACTCCTGATATTTATCAGAAATATGGAACATCGAAGGAGTTGTCCGGGTGGTTGAGGTTAGAACTTTCACATAACAAATGAAGCCAATTAGTGGATTCGACTTACCTTCTACAAAATGTCTTATATACTGTTTTGTTCTCAACAACGTATAATGGTGTCCAAATCATGAAAATATCTTATAATATTGATATAACTGGAGAAACTCCAGTCTGCCCACGACGCACCACACACGTCAAAAAGACAGACCATAGAGGAAAAATTAATTTTACTAGAGGTGTGACTAATATATTTGTAATAGGTACAGGTATCATAATACAAGCCACGTATATTCATATTAGGATATGCGAATATAGAATAATAGGTTACCAGAGGGGCAATTCTCGTAACTTTAAGAACGTTCTCAGTCTGATCTCAGTCTCAGGCCCATATTCTAAGACGTTTCCTCGAAACTTCCTCGACCTCCACTCATTCGAGGTTACCTTAAGGATTACCTCAAGGAATCCTCGAAATCGGTATTCTTAGTTAAAACTCTGTCTTGTCATGAGGTAATCTTGAGGATCCTCCAGTGAGGTTGAGTCGAGGTAAAACTTTATTGAATACGTCATTGAATCATAGATTACAGTATATACTTTGTTTTTTTTTTGTCTATGGTCACTCAAAAGTTGTCAGATTGCAGTTTTTTTTATCTGTGTGATCGCGTCTGTCCTGCCACCTGTGTGTGTTGTTATGTTTACTACACGTAAGACAAGGCGGTATGGTCGAAAGACTATAGCCTGCACTAGGGCGAATTAAAAAAAAAAAGGTTATAATATTGTTTTGTGACATGAAAGAAATAATGGTTTATAGACAAGGCAAACAGCAATAATTTACTTGAAAATTTCCAGTTGCATAAAATCTTAACGCAATTTTATTAACAACTGATTATAGGTGGAATGGGTAGTCCTCTGTTATTGGGTATAGCTTTGATAGAGAACACAAGCGGTAACAACATATTCAGCACTTTTTCTTTCCTAAAACGATAGCGTCTCTTGAATTATTCATTGTCGTAAAATTCAATGGGGTTTTCTGCATCCCGCAAATAACGACGTGCAGGGTAATCGTACGGATTATCATACAGATAATTCTTGAATGAGAAAAAAAAGAAATGATTGACGTGTAAAAGTGTTTGTGCAAACCTACTTACAAAATAAAAATCATTTATCATTCAGAAACTGTTGGAAATCCATTGAAAACACTATTGGAAAAACTATTCAAATAAATTAATCAGTTCTGTTTACAAGCGTGAGCGAAATAGTAGATTAAACAACGTAAAGAATGGCGTAAATCTTCCTTGAGTGTTCCTTAAGGTACTTCACGATCTACCTTGAGTTTGACAGTTGTTTCCTCACCTCGACTGAGGAAAAATGTCGAGGGACGCCAAGTGAAGGTGATTTTTTACAACTGTGAATACCGATTTCCTTGAATGAGGTTGAGTGGAGTCGAGGAAACGTCTTGGAATATAGGTGTCAATCTGTCAAAAAATACCTCTAATTTCCCTACATTTTGACAAGTTTTTGACATTTGTTTGTCGCTGAGATGAGAGAGACTAGATTTTGAACGTTTTAAATTACGAGAATTGGCCTTCAGGTATTAGTCAAATAATAATGTCGCGTAATAGCGAGGCGACTGATCGCGGCGATTGATGATAGCGCGGATTCCGATTATTTCCGATCGCGCCTCGCGGCGACTCGCCTAGCTCCGCTCGCTCGCTATGCTATTATTATTTTGCCAACCGCGGTCATCTCACTCACTCACGGTTGTCTCGGCGCCCGACGAGTGAGCGAGATGACTAGACTCGCCTAAACCGACCCGAGGCGGGGGAGTGAGCGAGATGAATATTGTATTGTATTCATGAATAGAACCTGGCTGCTTGCTTTTCGTTGTGCGTGCATAAAGTGTGTATTGTAAAGACATAGTTATACACGTCGGGCTTCGTATGAAAGCTGCATGTGTTGGTTACCAAGTAAGCAAGCAATGAAAACAGTTTTTTTACATTTGGTCACTTGTTTCTGCCTTGTCTAGTTAAAGCTAATACGGATAATAGTTTATAATATTTGTATTGACCAGACCAAAGCTCACAGCGACTCCATATTAATTATTGTGTCCTTCGGCCTCATTCGGGGTCATATAAACATTATTTGAGTCTAGCATCTTCCGTTTTCGTGTCACATCTATATAGGTATATGCAACTATCTCCTTCTTGACAACACTATGATGACGTATTTCCGCTCGCGTTCACCAGGTGGCTGCAGCGCGCCAAGTCGTTCATTGGCGTCCTGTTTTTCGGACGGTTCGCATCTAAATTTAAAAAGTTAACGTTATTGGCGTATTCTTGGAAAAGAATAATGAATTTTAATTCAATTCTTATAGAACTATAGTTGTTATTACTTTATTTTTGTTAACGCTGTTAGCGTTCGGTATATGCTTAGAAATATAAATATTAAAGATTATTGGTTTTTAATAGTGAATTAATTGAAAAGTGATAGCTTCTTAAAAACAAGATAGTTTAGTTAGTTTAGTTACGATGGCGGACAGAATACAGCCGCGTAATCGTAAAGAATCTGATTCGTCATCGGATTCATCAAGTTCCTCAAGTTCCTCTGAATCATCCCCGTCGGATTTAGAGGTTGATCAGGTAGATAAATCCCGTAAGAGGAAGAAGGTGAGTAAGAAGAAGAAGAGTAAGCGTCATCGAGGACAAAGCAAGGTAATCAAAAAGCTTGCAAAACAGGTCAGTGATTTGAAAAATTTATACTTCTACCCTCATAATATGTATTATGAAAATTATGATTGTGATAATCCGATTTATAATGACGAAAATTCCGAAATGGCACACGATCAACCGGTTGCAGAAAGGTTTTCAGAACCCGTCTCAGATCCTGTACCAGTTCAATCATTTGATTTTGATTTGGCAACGCAATTAAAGGAGCCTGCTGTCACGGCAACTCCACCTAATCAGTTAGAGTTGCTCAATTCTATTCAATATTTTAATAATGATAATTGGAATAATGTTCGATATGTGGAATCACAAAAGGTCTATAACGCTCGTCCTGGATATGTCGACCTTGAAGTAAACGATGAAATCAAATCTTTAGAAAAAGTTACCCATCTACCCTCTGCGGATAAATTTCTTGGCGCTGTAACCCGCGCACTGGTAATGCAAAGCGACGCAATGCAACAGGGTTTTCGACAGATAGTGGACTGGGTTAAGGATACAGGTAGCATGGACCCAGAACAATTGGCAATAAAATTAAAAGAGGTTTTTTCCAGTGATTATCAAAAGATTTCACGTGATTGTTTGCAACTAGTTTGTGGCCGAAGGGCCGATATAATTGAACAAAGACGCGAAGTGTTTGTTAAGCAATTAAGAGATAAATCATTTAAGCCGTGTTTGAAGAAAATACCGCCGTCTAGTGAATTTTTGTTTGATAAAGTACCTTTTAGTGAATTTATTAAGAATAATGGCGGAGTTAACAAAATTTTTTATGCAAATAAATGTAACTTTTCTGGGCAAGAAAAGAAAACCCCTAGACCCCAGGCGGCGTACCCTGGACCTAGTGGATATCAATCGTCCAGTCGCGCTTCGGCACTGACGATGAACTATAGATTTCCTCCTCCTCAGAGTGCAGGAGCCTTTTATAATAATTATCACGCAATGAACCCGTTTATTAATAATCCAAAATTTTTTCGTCCTCAACCGAGAGGACAACTGGCGGGACAACGCTTTTACCAGCCCTATAGTTTTAGAAAAAATGAATCGCAAAACAATGCTCAACGGGGCAAGGGCTCAGCTAAATTCAATAAAAAGTTCTGACTCAGATCAGGATTTTTGGGGGGGGTGCTTGCAAGATCATGTAACGGTGTGGAAGAGACTGGGGGCACCAGAGCCATTAATAAAAATAGTGAAGGGTTATCGTATTCCATTTCTAAAGAAACCGCCTCTTATCCCGCCAAGACAGGTGAAACGTTGCAATCTTACTCTACCATCGCCAGAGATGGACACAGTCATTCAAAATTTGTTAAAACAAAGAATTTTGGAATATGCCCCCCTGACACCGAGTTTCATATCAAATTTCTTTCTGATTCTCAAAAGCGACGGAACCTACCGTCCCATTTTCAATTTAAAAAGTTTAAACAATTACCTGAAGATAAGCAAATTTCGTTTGATTTCGGTAAATCGAATTCCCGATTTCATTCAGGAGAGGGATTGGATGGTCAAAATAGACCTCAGGCAAGCTTACAACCACGTAAATGTAGCACCCGCTCACCGTTGTTTTCTCCGTCTATTGTATCGAAATCAGTTACTGCAAATGACTTGTTTGCCGTTTGGCCTGGCGACAGCGCCCAAAGTATTTGCATCGTTGACCAACTGGACCGCCGAGATTTTCAGGAATCTAGGCATTCGGGTAGTGGTTTTTCTCGACGATTATCTCCTAGTAGCACAGGACAGACTGACACTTTTAAAGCACGTCGACGTTGTTCTTCAAACTCTCAGCCTGCTGGGTTGGCAGGTGAACAGAGAGAAATCGATTCTTATCCCTCAGAAAATAATAGAGTATTTGGGTTTGATGTGGAATCCGTGGCAAAATCTAAAATTTTTACCACAAAACAAAATTCAGAACATGCAAATAGTTTTATCAAAGTTGCTCCGGCGGCGGAAGGCGTCTCTTCGAGAAATACAGAGTGTCATAGGCGTTCTAAATTTTGCTCGTCTGGTAGTTCCAATGGGTCGTTTGAATTTTCGGCACCTACTGACTTATTGCAACCTGGTCCTAAAGATGCCATTTCAGTCAACTTACCCCTTGCCTGCGGAGGTGCTGGCAGAATTAAGTTGGTGGAAGGTTCACTGTGTGGAGAAATCCAGGCTTCATCCACCTCAAGTAAAAAACTTTTTGACAACAGACGCAGCAGATACAGGTTGGGGAGCGGAGTTAAATGGTCTTCACCTATCGGGCAAGTGGACAAAAGAAGAAGAGCTGCTTCATTCGAACCACAAAGAGATGTTAACTATTCTAAAATGTTTGTTAGAATTCGCTCCGTCTCTGAGCCACACGTCTCTGCTTCTGCAGTGCGACAACAAGGCGGTTGTAGCGTACTTGCGGAAGGAGGGGGGAAACAAGTCGCGGATCTTGATGGATTTAATATATCAAATTTATTACATTCTTCAAAAGTACGACATCCATGTAATTCCCCATCACATACCAGGCAGGTACAACAACGTCGCAGACCGTCTGTCGCGTCACTCGAAGTTACAAGAATGGCATCTACTCCCCGAATTCACCAGTATTGTCTTTGCAAAGTGGGGTGTGCCCCAGACAGATCTTTTTGCCTCCAGAACAGCCCACGTAGTGCCTTGTTATGTAACTTTAGATCAACGAGATCGACGAGCATGGAGACACAACGCGTTCGCCTTCAAATGGGATTTCCGTCTGGCTTGGGTCTTTCCTCCTCCGAGTTTGATACCCCGGGTCCTAATGCATCTAAATCAGGCACGAGGTATATTCCTGATAGTTGCACCGAGGTGGCCCCGAGCATTCTGGAGAGCAGACTTGAAGACCAGATCGACCGCGCCTCCGTTCACAATTCACAGGTTATCGAAAGTGCTCGTAGACACGAGGACCGGGCAGCCCCCACCTCGAGTGAAGGAGTTGGTGTTAGAAGTATGGAGATGTGGGGGTGGTCTGAATCCTTAGGTGACTGGTCTGAAGAGCAAAAGCGTCTGCTGAAAGAAGGTTGGAGGTCGTCTACTTTAAATACGTATAGGCCAGCATGGCAGAGATGGCTGAATTGGTGTTCCATGTTTGGTATAAATTTCTCAGACCCTTCAGGCAGTGAATTGGCTCGATATTTAGCCGATTTGCACCTAAAAGAAAAATTATCCTATCGTACTATTTTACTTCATAAATCGGTTGTGTCCACTTTATGTAATACAAAGAGTGAGGCCCGATTAAGTTCAAACATTTTGGTTAAACAAATGATTAAAGCTATAGCGTTGCAACAGCCTAAGAAGTGTCCACCCCCTGTTTGGGATCCTCAGTCTCTAGAAGGTTGGTTGGGCAGTAGGCCTCTTCAAAATCAAAGTCTATTTGAAATTTCAAGAGTTTGTGCAGTTTTACTGTTATTATGTTCAGGGCGTAGGATACATGATTTAACATTATTAAGTGTCTCGCCAGACAGGTGTATAGTAGGTGAGAATAGCATAATGTTTTGGCCGCATTTTGGTTCGAAAACTGATTCCGAAACACACGTACAGTCAGGTTGGAAATTGTTAGGGAATCTGGAAAATGAGGCGCTTGACCCGGTACTTTGGCTTAAAAAACTTATAGAAATTGGAAAACCGCGTCGTTTGCTTTGTTCTAGCGATAGATTATTTATCACAATATGTGGAAAAGCTAAGCCAGCGACTAGAACTATTTTGGCAGGTTGGGTTAAGTCGATTTTGAAGGAAGCCGGAATTGAGGCTACTCCTGGTAGTTTTCGTTCTGCAGTTGCTTCACGAAGTTGGTTGGATAATGAACCCCTAGATGAAATAATGGCACGAGCTAATTGGAGATCTGGCAATACTTTCAAAAAACATTACAGGAAGGAAGTGATTCCAGCGCAGGGAAGCTCCTTGATTCATCTTTTTCAGCCAATAAATTAAATAATATACCTCTGATTAAATGGAATAAATTATTTTGTGAAATTGATGATCCTTCAAGACGTTTGAGTTATGAGAATAATTTATCAATGAATAATAATAAGTTTTACATTATTATGGTAAGTTTAAACAAATAAAGTACATGATTATGGATTCGAGGTACGTATACATGTTCTGTTTACTCTGTTATGAAATATTCGACTATTTTGTAATTTTTATTATAACATTAACAATTATTAATTTGTAGCAATGCAATCGTAATTACATTGGTGTTTATTTTGTTTCAATTAAAATAATTTCTTGATTTAACTAGTCTTTTACAACACATTGGCGTCCCGTTCACCAGGCGATAACAAACAAAGCCTCAAATAATGTTTATATGACCCCGAATGAGGCCGAAGGACACAATAGTAGCGTTTTACCTTCAAACAAAACGCTTGTTGTGTCCGGAGACTCATTCGGGGTCATAATTTTAAAGACTGCCTGGTTTTTATTGGGTTTCTCAAGTTTTAGGTTTTTGAGGCCACAATGAACGACTTGGCGCGCTGCAGCCACCTGGTGAACGCGAGCGGAAATACGTCATCATAGTGTTGTCAAGAAGGAGATAGTTGCATATACCTATATAGATGTGACACGAAAACGGAAGATGCTAGACTCAAATAATGTTTATATGACCCCGAATGAGTCTCCGGACACAACAAGCGTTTTGTTTGAAGGTAAAACGCTACTATTATGGAGACTATTACCGATATTACGCTGATATGCATATTATATTGAGTAGCTATAATGAATCGGTTCACTAATATTTGACTAATATCCAGTAATAGGTATGGGATCCTAATATGCGTTAACTAATATATTCAATAATAGGATTACTTAAAAATGACTCTAATGTAACATCTCTAAATTTTACAGGCACAGACACAAAACGACATTTTAAAAGACTAAAGAGGATAGTGATGTCCGAATACCGAAATCTCCGAAGTCTCTACGCGAGGAAAGTGTTTTCTACGGAGATCGGTTGTGCGTCGATTTCCTTGCCAAGTTAGCAAAATTCCTACAACTCCTAAATCAGGAATCTTCCTCTATTTGTTATGGTGCATTCAACAACCAGTCCCTGTAAATGTTTAGGTAAATAAATAAAGATTTACATATAATTCGGAATCATAAATCTTTATTGATTCCATCGCATGCATGTGTGTGGCGCCGCGTCTTCGAGACGTCTTTCATGAGACGGACTCTACACTTCATGTTCTGTGTTGCCAAAACAATAATAATATAATAATTGTTTATTTTGTACACACACAAAACCACAGACTACAGTTACATTCACAAAACCATAAAGTACAAGGAGAAGTCTTAGTATAGTAATGACACAGTTTAAGGTCGAAAACATCTGACTCCTAAACTAGGCAAGAAGCGTGTATCTTAGAAGCCGAAGTTCCCCCAGATTTCATAGACATACAACAATATAAACATTGATCGTCGTGCAAGTACAGAGGCCAGCACATCAACCTACCCGAAACTGTCACATTTTCCCAATCAACTTTGAACCTTATGCTTCAGCGATAAACTTGAAAATCTATCAAAGAAATTTGACAGATTATAGTAGGTTGATGTGCTGGCGTCTGTACATCTTTGTTTGAGAAAAATTAGCAAAAAAATAAAAAAAATAAAAAGGAAATAAACAAGACCATAACACCTACAGTATTGTTAGGATATAATCATTCTAACAATTTCAAGACATTACCCTTAGTATTATTATTTGTCGTATTATTTATAATATTTGTCGTTCACAGCATACGTAGTATCTCTAAGTAGTCTGTGTTCACAGCCTCGCCAGGGCCAGCCCTAGGCCTAGGCTGCCAGCCGTAGTAGATATCTACGCTGCCAGCAGAGGTCATGGCAGAGGCAGCACAGATTACTAATATGTAGTATGAGAGGAAGGCAGAGTGAGAATCGAATACTGTCATTCATTTCATTCATTTTGTTGTCAAAAACTTGTGGAAGGCGAGACGATTGATGTGATTGTGATGTCTTCTAAAAAACTTAAACATACTGTAAATGAAAACATCGAAATAAGCAATGGAGTTTACAGGGCTAATTCTTCCCTTGACGAAAAATATATGTCGCACTTGTCTACTAGAAACAGATACCACGATGTTTATGAACATTCAAGACTTGATAGAACACGAGATGATTAAGGTTAAATTAATTGATATTTTGGTCTTCCTTAATTGTTTGGAGAACAATGACGAAGAGAACTGGCCTCAAGGAATGTGTTCTTCATGTGTATCTACCGCTTTAGTCGCTTATAACTTTAAATTGAATTGTCTGAAGGCAAATTCTATGTTATCGCAAATATTTATGATACAATCGCCTACTAATTTACAGAGAACTGATATAGATTCTATTGATATCAATGTTGTTTATCAAGACCATGAGTATGAGGTGCCACTGTTCAGTAATCATCCAACATTAGACTTTGAAAGTACCTTATCAGATAACAAATTGACACCACTGCCACCTGTTACTGAAATAACTTCTGGTGAACAGCCACAACGTCTAGAGGGAGAGAAGCGATATGCGTGCACTGTGTGTACAAAATCATTCACTAGGCTGTATGGTCTGCGTTACCACATGGCAAAGCACACCAATACACGGAAGTACCTCTGTGCAAAATGCGGAAAGAGTTTCCACACCTCTAATGGATTGAAACAGCATTCAATATCACATAGAGAGATTGCACAGTTCAAATGTGGTTTTTGTCATAAGACTTACAAATCAAGGCAGTCACTCAAAGAGCATTTTCGTGTGGCACATTCTAGCAATCGCATGCTGTTTGTTTGTGTAACTTGTGGGAAAAGGTTCACAGCAAGATCAACCTTAAACATGCATGTTAAGACTCACAATGGAGAGAAATTTGCATGTTCTAATTGTCCAAAGACATACACAAGGGCATCATACTTGAGAGCTCACATGTTGGTTCACACAGGTGATCAGAAGCCCAGGCCCTTCTCTTGTTCACACCAAGGTTGTGCTAGACGTTTTCCGACCAAACATTCCTTAGTAGTGCACATCGCACATGCACACACAACAGAGAGACCTCACAAGTGTGATATCTGTTTTAAGGGCTTTGCCACTGCAAGTGGTTTGAAGATACATTTAGAATCTCACAGCAACAACAAGGTGTCATGTAATTATTGTTTTAAAAAACTGAGAACCAAGAGGGTGTTACAAAAACACATGAAAACTCATGATGTTGATGCCAATGATATGATTTTAGAAACTGTAGACCAAGCTTATTAGGTTTACTATTATAATAATATGATTGTATTCCTTGTGATAAATATGCAGCATTATAGTTTCCTGTGTATGGTTGCTGTCCCACCTTTATTTGTTTAAATAAATACAATGTAAGAATATAGTGTTTTTTTCATTGCAATAACAAGTCTTTTAAAAACATTACTACCTAACACAATTGAATTATCTTATTGTCAAGGCAATCAAGTTGTAATAATGTAGGTAGGTTGGTAGGTAAAGAAAATCGTGTTTTTAACCAACTAAGGACAGAAGTTAATTTGAGGTAGGTAATTTACAATTCATTGACCAACAAATTTTTATTGTAGAGTAGCTTCTGGCCATGTGAAATTTCTTGTTCCCAGACACACCCCATTGCATCGCATCACCTGCCCGCGCTATCACTTCGTTTTTGCTTAGCGTTCTTTACGACTGCTTGACCTAAATATTTAGGGACTTGGGTATCTGCTCAAGACTATTGATATCAAATCGATTTTCACAATAATCCAATTGAAATGATCACAGAATTTTTTGTAAGAACATGTTTATTGTACTTTCATACATACATAGCAACATTTCATACATGACATGCAATATTTTTTGTTGATTAAGTATGAATTTATGTTACACATTCGTTTGATAAAATGTATGCCATTAATTGGTAGATAAGGCTTCAATGTGAGTCAGACTGATAACAAAAAACGGTAATTGTTTATTCAAATGAAGTAGAATAGAAACACATACATATTTTAAATTCACATCACAAAATAAACCCAACCCTACAAAAGTAATAGAACTATATAAAGTAATATGTACATAATGATAATGCTCCTTATAACAAATTATCACACAACTGTAACTTCATTTGGCAATAATGTATCAGGAAATATTAAATTATAATAATTTAGTTGTACATTATATTTTAGATACAACAAATGAAGCAACAGCATTGGTATTTGATTATAAACAAAAGATACATATAATTTCACTGCATAATCTACTTAGAACATAGTAAAAAAATATTTATAGTGCTCACATTTTTCCTACTCAATAACTATAACAGTGCACATTATAATCTAAACAAATAACAGGAAATAATTCAGATGATTTGCTCTGCTCCGAGGCTGTATAACATTATTAATAACTAGTCAACTGCAAATTTTGAGGCCTGTTGCCTCTTTTATTTTTGAATAGCACTATGGTTGAGAACATACACACCCACATTCAGAATTCCATATGATTATATAGGACCTAGTACTGATAACTGGATTTGTTATACAAAGCCCGTTGTATGGTGTACAATACATTACAAAGATTCAGTTTAGAGTATAAAATTTGGGGCTATGCTAATACTAATAATATTGCATTAAATACCCCACTTCACATGGCTAGGACATGGAATTTTCTTTGACTAACAGCTTGAGTGGTGCATTCAGTTCAACTTTACAACTCTTGGTTATTAAAGGAATGTAGACTATTTACCAAGTATTTTATTCATAATTTTGTTCTGCTTGCCCATCTTAATATCAGCAACTTCGACTTTCTCCTGTATGTCCTCAATGAGGTCAGTTTGCTGTTCTATTTCTTCACCAAGAGCAATTCCCAGGCCTTTTAGTCTTGAAATAGAATGCAGCATTTCATCTAAGTTAGCATCTAGCACCTGATTGACACGCTGACTATCAGATATGGGTGCAGCCTGTACCTGTGCATCTAATTCACGCAAGCGGGTGGCAGGATGAGATCTGAAGCGGTCATCACTGTTGACCTGAGATAGATTGTCTATCGTGTCGTCCAGCCTGCTGCTTGGGCCTGCACTCTGCATGCTCGGGGAAGGCTGGCTTCTAGGTGTCTGGTCGGATTTACCAGAGATGTAGTTCTTGAGGCCATAGAATACAGATTTGATACCATTCAAATGTTTTTGACTGTAGTTCAAGTTGGTATTTATTTCGTCGAGACGTTTGTTAGTATTTTGTAGTTGTTCTCGCTGCCGACTGAGTTCTTCCGCTGTGGCGATGCCGATCTGCTCGGACTCACGCAATAGGCCTATGCTGCGCGAGGATGAATCCAAGGTTCGCTGTTCGATTTCTCTTTGTCTTTCTAACATAGCTTGTCTTTGTTGTTCCAACGCTACTATGTGACTTCCATACGCGGATGGTGCTGGCTTACTTGGCTGTGGTGGTGGGATTCTTGTCCTGAAACTGTTAACGAAGGTTTCATCATCTACATCATCGTCGTCCTCGAACAGTTTATTGGGATTAACGTAAGTAGCTCCTGGGCCTGGACGAGACATTTTCGTAGTTGCTTCGTTGTTTTAAGAGAATATTGCTGACAAAAGCACTTCTTTATTTAAACATGTACACCAAACAAATGAAAAATGGATTATTCTTTGTGGATTGGTATTTGAATTTTAGGAATACCCGTGTGTATTTACGCGAAACGATAACGACATGGACGAATGACTAATGACACAGATGACGTGACGTAGATTATAATAAGGGGGCGGGACAGGAGCACAGAACATATATACTCTAGGACAGGAGGCTGAAAGACGCGGGGAAGGCAAAAAAAAAAGACAATGACAGTTGTAAAAATCTTTCGTATTCATGAATACTAGGCATTTAGGACATTGTTAGGCGATCATTTCATGATAAATAAGATTTTGTTACAATGTTGATTAGTTAAAAGTGAAGCTAATAACAGCGTGTTAAAAAGTGGAATTTCTTTCGCAAAAGATCCCATGAGCCGTTTCTTTTCTGCTACTGTCTATGGTAAACTATGTAGTAGACCTAATGCGAGGTACACACAAGCAGTGACTCTAGTCCGAGTTCAAAATCCGACAGGAGGCAACCCTAAATGAATAAAAAAGCGAGTTGTTTTTTTTTAATTTGACAAGAATGACATTGATGAAAATGACAGCCAAGCTTAGTCGTAGCTGGTCGTAGCCAAAACAATCAAAAACAACTTGTCGTTTAGCTCTATTTGAGAAGAGTGTGAATTATTGTGATAAAACAACATATAAAGTGATAACACACAGTTATCGTCGATATAATAAAGTTGAATTTCTATGGGTGCACATTCAATAACCTGTGAAAGCTTCCAAGATGATGGCTGGAAAAGGTTAATTTTGAGTTGTTATTATTATTTTTGCACCTGTTTAACTTTATAGTTTAGGGCTCATGAACCCTACATCAATAAAATAACGTCCGGGTTTATGTAATTCTATATTAACACGATTATTGTTAACATTTTAGTAATGCCAGAAACAGAGGAACAAAACAGAATAAGGTTTCAAGTTGAACTAGAATTCGTACAGTGTTTGGCAAATCCTAACTATATTCATTGTAAGTATGCACAAATAATACAAACCAAGCATTATTTACTAATATTATTATAATAATTGTTACTTGGAAACAATGATTTCAGTCTTGGCACAGCGTGGTTATTTGAAAGAAGCTACATTCATCAACTATATTCGCTACCTACAATATTGGCGGGAACCAGAGTATGCTCGCTACCTCAAGTACCCGATGTGCCTTCACTTCTTAGAACTACTGCAGCATGAGGCATTCAGAAGAGAATGCGTATCAGCACAGGTATGGTGATGTTTCAGATTCATGTTGGGTAGATATATAGACAATTAACCATATTCAAACAGATCCAATTGTAATTAAACCGTATTTAACATGTTGACTGCCAGACAACAGACACAATAGAAAATCTATTGTGCGCGGTCACCGGTGACCTACACGGTAGTGAATGTGTTAAGGCAGTATAACCGGTCAATCTCAGCGAATACACTTTGTTTCATTGGCAGAATTATCGATAAAACAATGGAGTCATTACTATAGGATTGGAATTGGACAATTAACCATACATTACATAGTTTGAGCTATTTTCAAACATAATCTACACCCTAATTGCGTAACACACTATCAATCACAATCTGAATCATTTTGGAGGATATTGCTAATCCATTGCTTCATTTTTTTTTGTTTTTGTTTGCCTATTCTTTCCCACTGCTGGGCAAAGGCCTCCAAAAGCCTGCTTCATAATAATTATGTTTGAAAAATTTTGGGTCTATAAGGCGTTGTGTGAAATGTCCAAGGATATTATTATTATGGGTTTTCTGGACTATTGATCAAAATTATTGTCCAAAATTTGCTCAGATTGTTTTCCTCTGCTGCCATGCTGGATAAAAACCTACCCTATCTACCTAGCTTAGAAGGAATATGGTCCTTATAAGTTTCTCTGATGTATGTTTTTTGACTATGCTACTTTTCTGCCCTTAAAAACTTCCAGATTTCATATTTCCTGATCAAATAGTTAACCAGAAAAAACCATTTATAACAATCAATGAACATTGTTTTTCAGGTTTGCAAGTTCATGGATGATCAAGCTATTTTACTGTGGCAACATTACACACGGCGGCGCACACGCACACTACAGCCGCCAGACGCGCCCGCGCCGCCTGCACCCCCCGCGCCGCCACAACAAGGCGCGCCACGACAACAGTCGTAGACATATTATCATGAAAACGTTTACATACATTCGGTATCATCAGCCTAGCCTTTCCCCAACTACGTTGGGGTTGGCTTCCAGTATAACCCGATGTAGCTGAATACCAAGTATTTTATGGAGACTAAGAAAAATTTTATGGTTGATATGACAATAGTTTTATGAAAAGTTTGGCTTTGTAGAGTGCTGCCACTGTCACTCATAACTATGTCTCTTTCTAAAACTCTGTGTCATATTTACGCCCCACAGAGGAACTTTTGAATTGCGTGTAGTGAAGTGAATGTAATGCACTGTGACTCTTTATTTATTGATAATACAATTTTAATTTGTCTTTTTACCTCCTTTTTACATAAAATCTGCATTGTTTGTTGCTATCAAAGGAATGTATGATGGGATAAGTTGCAACAATTAATGTGGATGGTCCATATGACTCATCAATATTAAATAAAACAAAGTCGGGTTAGTTACACCATTTATAACTCAAGAACGGCTGGACCGATTTTTATAATCTTCGATTTGTTGAATTTGTCTCTACCCCGAATAGCAGACTAATTATTAAAACATGGGAAAAGTCACAAAAAAATGAATTTCTCATTTATTCTTATTGATTCTGAGGCAGTATAAAGTTCACTGGGTCCGCTAGTTGTAAATATAAGTAATGAGTTTGAATGTCTTGTTAGACTGAGTTACTGTAATTTCTAGCTGTAAGTTTATTATTAAAGCTTTTTTATTTAAAAGTTTGTTTCATAGCAGTTTGGTCCTTTCCTCTTGCACAGATAATATAATCTTGTTTTAGTGTTGTCGCTTTCTGGATACCGATATGTTTTCATTTATTATGAACTCAGGGTCACTCACTAATGAAATTATGCAAATAACACAATCGAAAATGTCCGGCCTGTAGGTAAAATCTCCCTTTGGTAGTTAAGAAGATATTTATTTTTGTAAATTTTTTCAAAAAAATATTCTTTACATGTGCAAAAAACTTATGTTTCAAAACTAGATTAGTTTGGTGTTACCTATTTGACTATTCTGAGAAGAAAGATCGAAACAAACCCACAGTAATCTTTGTCAGGCCAAATGAGGACCATGCAGATTAATGTCTGAGATGGTCTTATATTATGGATTTATACAAAATGTACCATAATTATGGCAAAACCATCATACACCTCACTAAAAGTATTTAGTTAAAAGCATTATACAATGACCAAATTTTTTTTTATTGCTTTCTTTTAATATTAAGAAAATCGTGTTGACACATTACTTTATGCATTTAAAATTAAGTCTTATTGCCTGGAAATAAGAGTTAATTTTCTTTGGCTCTCAGTATAGTAGTATAGTTTGGCGGTCAGTATGGCAAAGTACATATTAAAAAAACAAAAAAAAAACGGGTTGAAAAAAAGCGAAGTTGAAAATGAAAATCCAACGTGGTGGCTGCGAAGATTTAAAAATATTCGCAACCGCCATCTTGATTTTAATTTTGACCTTACTATCGGCTTCAGTACCCTCGAAAACCATGAAAACGACACCTTGAAGAAATATTTGTTTTTTTTTGCAGACGCCATTTTAGATTTTAATTTTGACCTCACTATCGGCTTTAGCATCTTCGAAAATCATGAAAACGATACCCATGACGAAAAATTTGGTTATTTTTGCCGCCGCCGCCGTCTTGGATTTTCATTTTGACCTCACTATCGGCTTCAGCACCCTCGACAACCATGAAAACATATCTTTCTCTATTATATGTCCGTTAAAGAACTTCGTTCCAAAAACTTTATTAAAAGTTACTGAAATCGATTCAGTAGTCGATTCTTTCTGAACAAACTACTTTCAGGTGTGGTTACAAGGTGTAACAGAATAAACACGAGTCCAATCGATATCCATTAGGATATCACTGTATTTTGGTGAACGCGACGTTTTACCGGTTAAACAAATTTATATTTGTATGGGCATTTATTAGTAGATTGTACAACTAGTGCATATAAGAAGCCATTTTACTCCGAGACGTTTATATGTGTGGATAGTTAAGTCGAGGGGTAAAATGGCTCCTTTATGCCCGAGTTATACACTCTTTTCACTTCGATTGCAAGAAAATGAAATAGGCATAAAGAATGTTGCAAAATTGAAGAAGAAAGTTTTTTTTTTCACCAAGTGTGTCATTCGACTTGGGACCAAAGAGTACTTTGTATATACGGAAACTTGGGACCTACTAGGGTAGTACTACTTCATACTGCCATGTCATAAAAACGTTTCTTTGCGTTTTTAAATAATAAATGACAACTATTTAATCTGGTTTTATTAAATTAACGATAGAAAACACGGAAGTGATATAAATTAAAGCAAATAAAATAAAATAACGACTTTAGTTTGCGACGTTTCATTGTGCGTGTGCAGTGGTGGCGTAGCATGGGTTGGCACCCGGGGCGACTTTCTATTGACCACCCTCAAAATAAAACGGATAATACTAAACGTGCTTATGTGACTTTATTTTGCTAAAATATTCGATGACATTATCAAAATTTACTTTTCTGTCCTTTTCAATAGACAATATGGAAAGACTGGTAAGTCGTGTTTGGCTCATTGTAGATCTTAAGTAAGATTTTATCAAATTTAATTTTGAGAAACTTCTTTCACAAGAAGCCATAGAAACACAAATAGTTAGACACAGCGCTAGACTTGGAACGGACTCAGAATATTCCCATTTTACAATAAATTTCAGAAACCGCCCCCCCTTTACGCCGCCACTGTGCGTGTGGCTGTTGGGCCTGATTATAAGATAATCAGTCTTAAAGTCACAACGTAAAGACGAACTTATGTGAAGTGAAAAAGATTTTCATAAATGTGGACCCCACTGAAGCTTAGCATCCAGAGTTAAGCCCAAGAACACTGTGCTATCTTCAAGATTCAATTCTTCGCCCTTGTCTATGTTATGGGTTTGGTTTCCGCACTAATCCTTCAAGTGGAACAAATGTGGAGGGATCTTCGTCTAAAAAAAATGCATTACCTATGTTTACGCACATTTAATTTGTTTTTCTTTTAGAAGTAAATTTATATTTGCACTAGCTTCCGCCCGCGGCTTCGCCCGCGAGGTATGTCGATAAAAACTATCCTATGTCCTTCCCCGGGTGTAATCTATGTCTCTGCCAAATTTTATAAAAATCCGTTCAGTGGTTTAGGCATGAAAAGGTAACATACAGACAGACAGACAGAGTTACTTTCGAATTTATAATATTAGTGGATTGAAGCGGTAAACTACTTTTGAGATCGCATTATTTAGTCAGTGACGAAGCTGCTGAAGTTTAAATTTAAACACAAGTGAAGCGTCGTCCGCAAACAACACGATTATTCTTTACGAGTTTAGGCAAGTAATATATGTTAAGAAACAAGAAAGGACCAAGAATTGAGCCCTGTGGGACTCCCGTTATTACCATAGATCCGGGAAATCTTTTTCTATCTACATCAACTCTCTGAATCCTATTAATCAAGTAGGTATGGAGTAAGAAGATTCAGAGCGGTGTTCTGGATCCCATAGTGGCGGAGTTTTCTGACCATAGGTATTGGCCTAAATCTTTAAAAAAAAAAATCCTTGAACATTGCGATGCACCAGGTTGACACTTATTTTTTTTTATTATTTGCTCTCTTACATTACCAATTCAGCGGCATCCGGTTAGACTGGAAGCCGACCCCAAAAATAGTTGGGAAATTGATAGGTAGGCAGATTGATTGATTTGCCTCTCGTACATTTTTGCAAGAGGTTGCCTCTATAAATATTGTCCTTTCTAATTTGAATGATAATAATCAATGTCAAAAAAACAACGTGTAGTTTGAACAGTGCGTTTATTTAACAAATGGTTGGTTGTGTGGCCGCTTGCGCGCCATGCACAAGGCGCGTAGAGTCAGGTAATACAGAAGCTCCACTGCACTCATCATACTGAAGCCCATGCATAGACCCAGTAGCCCGCCTGTGTTTGCTGGAATAACAACATACGTTATAGCACAGTAAAAGTCTGTGGAAATCGGTTGTCATGGTATAGACATGTGATGCGAAGGACCCCGTTTCCTCGCAGTGAGGAATAGTGTCGTGAGGAAAGTTTTGAGTATGAATTTGGATGAAAGAGAAGAAAAAAGAAAGTAAATACGTTTATTTGCGGCAAACATGACGCATCAAAAAAAAAACATGTCCACTTCATGAGAACGGGAATATCAAAGAAATTATGGATGGACTGTGTGAGGTTGATATGGCTGGAAAGGGGGTGACTACCGAGATGAAGATTATAGAGGTGTATGGAAGAAGCTTGGAACAAGACAATTGTTGCGCCGTCTGCAAATACATATATTGGAAAAAGGGGAAAGGCCGCAACTTGGCTTGCAGCTGGCCGCCTCTAGTCACACTAGTGTAGCTGCTCTTTGACCACACGTGGCCATTCCCGAGTCGTCCCTGTGCAGTTCCACTCAGTTTACGGGAGGCCGGGGTTCAACGTGTCGATTATTAAACAAGAAAAAAACCGGTATGATCATCTAAGACTTCGGGTATGTATAGGTAGTATCAGAACGTATTCAAGTTTTAAACAAAATGGTCATAGGTCAATGGTCATAATTATCTTCTTGGACAGAAACATTATTTGCTCAAAGTGGACAAGAAACAACCCACCCCGTCATGGGGTTGGTTGTTTGTTCCATGGTTGAGGTAAGATAGCGATTGTGATTATTACCGATGCAGTACCTAATTGAAAATGCATTTACATAAATTAAAGCGGAAATTCTGGTGTGAAAAATCCACGTTTCATTTATAAAAAAACAGACCATAATGTTACTGTTTTAGACAAGTGACATATTTCTAGATCCCGAGCTAGAGTAAGTAAGTATTACGCTTTACATCATCATTGATTACAATATCTAACAGGTACCCGGTGCCATAGTTCAACTGAGCTTCTGCCCCTCCTACGGCTTTTCTTTTGTTTCTCTTCTCATCCTAAATCAAGCCCAAAACCACAGGAACCAAAAATAAAAATTTTCAAAGTTATCTCAAACACAAAACACACAAGTAACAATTAAATTATCAATAATGCGATTAAAATACATACCTACTCTGTAGTACCTATTTCCAACTGATAGGTGCAAGTCGCACATAAATAGCTGTAAAATTGATTTAAATAGAACAGGAAAAATAATATTTACGTTACTTGAATGACTGCCGGAAACAACCTACAAAGTTTAGCGACGAATTTTACATTTACTGCTATTGCTTTTCTTAACGAAGCTATTGCCTAAGAAACTTACCCCCGGCATTTTGACCCCGGCCTCCACTACGGAATAAAAGCCTACTTATACTTACATAGGAATTCAGTCAGGCCAAATATTTCTCCTTTGGTAAATCTCATAAATGTGTTCTCTTCAAAGTAAAAATGTACGAGAAGCATGTTTTCCCTGTTGAGAATAAAATAGGTAAGTAAATAAATGAGTTGATTGGTTTTAGGAAGATCGCGATATACCTACCTAGATGTACCTAACTGCTAGGACACAGGTCATCTAAGTACATACCTACATAATCTGCGTTCGCGATTTATTTGCCAAAAATGTAAACAAATATGAATTAAAGGGAAAATAACTTTAATTCCTACACAATAAAGTTCAGTTTACGCTACAACTTCAAACATTTTTATAACTTTTCAATAGTGTTGTTTAACTTGAAATAGGGTGGGGGTGTGCAGCACTGCGCACTTTTACTGTAGATGTGATGTCTGTAGGTGCCTAGGTACCCTACATAATTATAGGTAGGTACCGTCACAGAAAACTAATCTGATTAAGCCATAACTTTGATTTAATTGACAGTTAATTAGATGCCTAGGTCTATTTAATTTCCTGTCCAGTGATTCTAATACTACCTTCTTATGTTGCTTCCGTTGACATCAATTTCACATGCCATGAAATGGCAACAAATAATTTTATGACAGCTGTTTTGGTTTGTAGGATAACTTATGTCAATAAGGTTGAAATTACGTGAAGTATTCAGGAGTTCTATTGCCGAGGCTCTTGGCGAGGTGTTGCACGAGCATCTCTTTGAGCGGCGCGTCGCTCATATGCTCATGGTAAGCGATCTCCGTGCATGCAGGCAAACATTCTTCACACGTTGCGTCACGACCTGCAACACATTATAAATATGTATTCAGCCAAAAGCAGTCCACTGCGGACATAGGCGTCTCCAACCCATCTACTTCATAAACATCTTAAATTCGTTCATTCATTGACAGACAATTCACATGAATAACATGCAGCATGAACATATGCACAACATTATAAGGATTTTTACCGACTTCAAATAAAAGGAGGTTATCAATTCGACACGTATACAGTAGGTACCTATGTAATATTATAGGAACTGCATTATATTCACATATACAGGGTGTGTCGTAATTAATGGATAACCTCTTAAGGGGTCATTGTACTTATCATTATGAACAACTTTTACTACGGGACCAAACCTCAAATCGCGAAAAAAGAATCAGCTGTTTCCTACATTTTGGCGAGTTATGCGAACATAAAATGTAGGCAGACAGCAGATTTTTTTTTCGCGATTTCAATAATTAGTACAATGACCCCTTAAGAGGTTATCCATTAATTACGACACACCCTGTATGACAATCTATTAGGGCTTCCAAACAAATATACAAAATCTTATAGATGTATGTATGTATGTCCACGCATTTCTCCGCAACTATTAATCGGATCGTGACTATTTTTTTATTGGCTTACATTTACTTCAACTTAGGGAACAGTGCAAGTTTCATCAAAATCGATTCAGTAATTTTCAAGATATGGACTAATACGTGTAAGAGTGACGACCTGGCTTTTTGATACGAGTTACAGGTGTAGTGTCAAAGGGAAAACATTTCAAAACCTTAGTCAAATTCTGGTGCAATATTTACAACAAAACTATTACCTACTTATTACATACTTGAATATTCCAGTTTTTACTTTAAACTAAATAAACAAGTAATTTAGGTAAAGAAAAAAACAACTTAAAAAAAAAGAAATGAACTCAAAATTATGAAATAACTTTAATTTCGGAAGTCGGTGGCAAAAAACTAAAACTAAAATACAGATCCCAAGACACCGACTTCCGAAATTAAAGTTATTTCATAATTTCCTTTTTGAGGTCGATTTCTGAAAATTCATCACTTATGTTTAGATAAGTTTATATGGAAGTTCGTAATTTCTGCCGATGGGAAACCCCACCGGACATGTGGCTTATCTAGTAACTAACTTTTGCCCGTAACTTCAACCGCGTGAAATTTCTTGTTCCCCGACCTACCTACCGTTCGTTTCCGCTTAGCGTTCTTTCTTACTTTTTGCTTGGTTTCTCGGGTCCTAGCGTGATTTTAAGTAGCCTATAGCCTTCCTCAAGAATTGGGCTATCTTTCAGAGATTAGCGCGTTCCAACAAAGAAATAGACTCTTCAGGCTTATTAGATAAAACGGTTATATGGCAAGTAATTCTTGCCTCATTTTGGACCTATTAAGATTCTTGGACCGAATTTAACTTCATGTGACTAGTTTATAGCCATTGCATTGTTGGTTAAGTATTTGTCTTAGCTCGTCTGATTCTAGAAACTTTGTACATTGTTGGTATCTACAGGCAGTGAGATAGAGATCGGAAAGGGGGCACTATTGTAGTACCGAGAGGACGAAACAACACTAACCTTCTGGCATGAGTTTGCTCATGTTTGTATAACATTTCGCGTCTTGTTTCCCACAAATGCGCGTCGATTTGTTTTCTGTAAAAAAATTAAGAAATTTTAAATAAAGCAACATTAACTTTTACTTAAAAATACATCATCATATTTATTTTAGTCCAAAACATCCACTACCGGATACCCCATTATAGGTCTCCCCCAAGAATCACCTCAGGACCGGGAATCCGTTGGGCTCGAGCGACGTAGCGGCTGCTCGAGCCCAACGGGTTCCCGCTACCTACCGTCTTACATAATACCTACACCTGTATTAGATAATGACTTGTACTCACTGGGCATATAATAATAGACACATTTGCATACGTCCAACATCGCTTGCGCTTCACACTCCATTTCGCAGTTCTTCAACGTGTAAGTTCTGTGGAATAAAAAAAAATCACCGTAATCGATCACATACACGATTGTTTAATTACCACCGTTGCATGAGGTGATATCATTAAACCATAACGTAGTCGTAGCTTTATGGCCATGCCATTACAATGAGCAAAGTCGGTAATACCAAACCAAGATACATTTTGGAAATGTTAAAAATTCCAATGCTGTTATCTCTGCAAAATCATGGCAAGACGAAAGCAGTTTTCCTTTGTTTAGGTCAAAAAATTGAAGTCCCAATGGCAAATAAGTAACCATGAATTCAGCACATAATTCTAGAAATGTTTCGCAAGTTAAAAAAAGAAAATCTGCTGTTTCATAGAAACGTGCAATACCTTCGTGGTCAAAATGTTTGGAATAGCAATTTTTTTTTAATAACTCACTAAAGGTTTCAATGCAGGTTTAGAATCATGTACTGAATCCATGGTATCAAGTAGCGCGTCGATGTCCCTGCATGTTGTTGTGGTTCAAAAAATTTCCAGTGGGTCATTCATTCATAGGTATACCTACGTACTTAGAGCAGATATGTACCTGTAAAACACTAATTCCTTTTCGCTTGAGAACAAGCAGAGCCTCTTCTTTATATCAATAGATCGCAGAGAGGGTTGCGCATCTAGTATTCTGGGCCAAATTGCAATCCGCGCTTCAATCCCCGGTCCATATATTGCACCCAGGTTCCTGATCTTTGGCGTCTCCACCGGATTGTGGAGAAGGATCTAAAAGATAAAACTATCAACCTATTTAATCTTTTCCCATTTAAGTTGAGGTCGGATTTCAGTCTAAACGGATGCAGCTATCTGATCTTCACAACTCAGTTACTGGGCAACACGATACTCCTTGGGATGACTGCATGGCTGTCAGACTTTTGGGCTTGTAACTATGCGTAACGACTGTCAATGATGTACGGATGACAGCCGGGACCAACGGCTTAACGTGCTTTGTCCACGGCAAACTAAAAGATAAGCTTAAAGATAAATATTACTGACGAAAATAGACCCGGCCGTGAATATGGCACATCGAATTGTAGAAAAAATTCGGCTCTGTAGAGCGTCATCTCTGTCTAGTCCTACATGACGGACAGTCTCTTTCTAAGTCACGATGTGTCATATTAACGGTACTATTATCTGTATTAAAGCGAATAATACTAAACCTTGAAGCCAGCACTTTTGGTGGAAGCGCAATAGTATTCTGCAATATTAGCGTTCAGAACCAGGGAGAGACCGTGTTGTGTGCCAATTCCTTCAAGCGAGAAAGCAACAATAAGTCCTTAAGTAACCAATAGGAACGTATATTTAAAACGTTAAGACTTTCTTCTTACCTTTAGGTCTCCAAGGGAACCCGTCAGATGGAGCATCTGCTGGATAGCCATCCTCAGGTGTCCAATCCACTGCTGGCGACGGAAATGTAAGGTTCAGGTCATTCAATGATCGCCTGCAACCAGAAAAATTAACCTATAAAATTACATTTAGTGCTAAAAACCTCCAAAATTTGTCTCCAATAGAAGATTCTTTGCTTACGGGTTCCTGAACAAGTTGTTTCGGTGCACCACGTTGAAGGTGCAGCAGAGCCCCTCGTCAGTCAGCTGCGCGTTGAACAGGTCCTCGCAGTTCACAACCGAGGAGTCCCAGATGCACTTTGCGAGCATTTCGCTGCACGGTTGGGTCACCTGAAGAAGTACACCGTCATGAAGTTTTATTAAATGCGAAATTTTATTAAATGGGACAATGGGCAAGAGACTTAACACTTTTAGACATATAATTCAGAAGTCCGACGGGACGGATCTTTTTGAGTGTAAGTAGGTACTTCATACTTGTGGTGGTATCAACAAGTAGGTTAAAGGCAGCCTGGTGATTATAATGCACAAAAGGAAAAGATTCTGTCTTGTCAAACTCAAAGAATTTATTTCAATTATCCACTCACGCGCCCCGCGCCTCTCCAAAGCGTAGTAGGTACCTATGGAAAAGAACGGGAAAGAAACTCCGTGGATACTTTTTGTTGCAAAAATATTAGTTACAATATTAATGTTGATTTTATAATTATATGTGGGAACGATGTACAAAAGACGTAGATACCTACACGTTAAAAGCGTCCATACCTACCTACTAGTGTAGGTACCTACGTACATAAAATAGACACAAAAAAAAATCCTAAAGTAAAATATTGAAAATCAAAATCAAATCAAAATCGTTTCTAAGCATAAAATGAGGTAGGTACAAAAGATGATTAAAATAAACCGTGGCAGTTAAGATATGACCGGTCCCAACTGACGACGCCCGTTCAGGAACATGACGCATAGATCAGTCCACGATCGCACGCATGCAAAACTAGAGTCCAAGTTTGTAGTACGTATATTTCATTACCTACTCGATCTTACCTTAATTTACCTACAAACTATTTTTAAACCAGACAGCCAAGTCAGTTTAGCAAGTCGATCATTAGATACAATTAACCTGTTCTAACCACCCCTGACACTTATCGTTCCGTCGTAATCGTGTCCAAATTTTACATTTGCTTACGCACAAATGTGTAAAATCTACTGTATTATGCAAAAGTGGAATTGCAAATTATTTTATTGAATTGTCGGTTTTGATCAAAAGCAGCACCGGTTGTAGTAGTTGATGTTTGAGGGAGGATTATGTCCAGCAGTGCACGTCTTTGTATGATCGATAAGAATAATGTACCCAGGATTTTGTAATATCTTGATTTAAAAGAGTGTCTTTGGAGTTTCTTGTCTCATGTCTGTTCTTCTCCTTATTAATCTACATTTTGGAATGGGCAACTAGCTTCAACCTTCCTTCTGACTATCTGACCCACTCTTTGGCAATTCAAAAGTGCCTGTAAATGGTTTTATTGAAATAAATGGTTTGAGATTTTGTTTCATTAGTGGAGAGAGATGGATTCAAGAGGGCTAAAAACTTTATTAGCCATATTATGGAAAGACAAGCTTAGGTGTGAAGGATAAAATAAAACTAACGTTAATTAAAAATGATCTGGTGTGATCCCAGTCAGCGTTGCCTGCGATGTCATCCTCAAATAACTCGGAGTCATCCCTTGAGCTGCATAAACTCTGCAGCAGCTTTTTGTCAACTGGATCCCTATTACATAAAATAACGTTGAGACAAATAGGTATAATCATAAGCATAATGAGCCTATAACCATCCCACTGCTGGGACACAGGCTTCCTCACTTCGAGAATGGGTTGTAATTTACCAAGCGGGCTCAGTGGTTGGTATACGTCAAATGTCTTCGAATTTTTTGGTTCTAGGTCATGCCGGTTTCCTCATGATATTTTCCTTCACCGTATTGAGAGCAGTGGTGATGAAATAATTAACACAAAGTAAAGCGCATGTCTGGGTTCGAACCTACGACCTACAACTCGTAATCTCGGCCTCGGCCACCACTGCTCTCACACACTGAGAAATAGGTATGCGTTTCATTAGTTAATAAATAATAAGTAAGTAATCAAGTATTTGTAGGTTTAGACTAACAATAGGCACGAAGGGGAATTTGTTTGCGTAAACAGAGATAATTTTTTGACGTCAGTCCAATCCTTTTAATATATGCTCTTCGGACGTTTTTTCCTGTGACGTGGTTTGATTATGTTCAATGCTCTTTTATACTTCTTCATTATAAACGCACCATTATATTGCGTTTTCATATTAGGCTGTTCAAAATTGTAAGTAGGTAGGTAGATAGGTACTGTTTATTCGAATCAAATTGTTATGAAATGCGTTCAACGCATGATTTCCCACTGAGGCAATGTAATTAAAGATTGTAATATTATATCAAAGAAGCCAACAGTGCTATGGATGGATGAGCTAGATAGTAAATTAAGCCAATTATTTAAATTCTAAGTTCCAATATATTACAATAAAGGCAATTCTCGTAATTTTAAGACTGTTCACAGTCAGATCTCAGTGTCAATCTGTCAAAAATACCTCTAATTTCCCTACATTTTTGACATGTTTTGGACATTGATTGTCGCGGAGATCATATTGCGACTAGATTTTGAACGTTTTTAATTACGGGAATTGGCCTTCAGGTGTTACCTGACAAACCCATAATGATAACAGCAATTAACCCATTGGAGCATTCTCTACATGCACTACCCGCTGACGCGAAACCGCTCTTTCAAAAGGAGTGCTGTGCTCCGCCCGATTACTTGTGACAGGTTAGGTAGTGCTTATGGTACTGTAGAGATAATGATCTGCATGGTTTGTGGCATGCAACCTTTTTGGTAATTATAAGATAATGGCAAAACATTAAAAGATAAACACTAATACAAATTAAGAAGGCAGAAAACGGTAGGCTTCAAATCTGGCTGACGAGCGAAGTGACAATTCAACAAAGATGTAAAAAACGTGAAACGATTCCGTGATAATTATTTTATCTGAAAGCACTGAGATAAAGTACTACGAGTAATAATAGTTCTATGTCTGAAAGATATTATTTTATTGATGTACCTAACCCTCCTACAGTACCTATAATCTATAATCTTTATAAGCGATCACAAACAAGAGAAATAAAGAAAAGAGTAAGAAAGATAGGGGAGATAAAGGAGATAGAATAGAAAGTTAATAGTTAAAATTACATTAGCGTTCTAGTTGTGTCAACAAATGAATAACGTCGCCGGGTAGAGAAATCCTCGATTGCAGAAAACGTTGCTTTATAGGGGAATATAAAAATTGTCTGGAAAATGGTCGTCGTTGACGTTCTTCGAGGTTTACTACATGTTTACACTGCAACGGCCTGACTGGGCAAAGGCCTCCCTACTCTCTTTCCGTCCAGAGCTGCCAAGGACCAAACTTTATTAAAGGAGTTCAGCTCATCCCGCCGTCTCCCATCGCCATAGCCGCGATGTCGTTTGCCATTAAGCGGGACCCACTGGGTAGTAAGTTTGGCCCATTGATAAAAAACATTGATAACGAGGTTTTTACTGCACGGCGACGGTAATCTGGCTTTTTGTAGTTAGACATACAGACATTCAATTGCACTTAAAGATCTACAGAATCAGTTACCCATACTCCCAATATCTTTCAGCGACGGACTTCTTAGCCTGGTTGACGTTACAGATAGTGAGGGCAGGGAAGGGCAGGTTGCTGAGCGGCATGTTCTCAGGGTTGATGCTCACTATCATCGGAGACGAGCGCCACTTCGCGTAGATGTTTAGTATGAAGAACCCTGCGCTGACTAACGAACAGCCGAATGCTGTTAGCCAGAAGAATCTGAAATCGTAAATGTTTATTTAAAAAAGAAAGGAGAAGGACTTCAATAGTATTTAAGGATCGTAGCAGTTCTATAGTTTCTGCCCCATGGGAAGAAGCCTTGAGTTTATGTATGTAAAAAAAGATTATTTAAAAAAGAGGCCTCTAAAACCACTACATACTAAAGCATAATGCTGATACAGAAAATATTCAGGTTGTATCACGATTGATGGCGAGTTGTAGTAACAAAGTTTCGACAAAAATCTGATTTGTAATATACAATCGAAAAGGCTAACCATTGTATTTCTCCGTTGCTTGGCCCTCTCTTTGTGATACTCTGTGTTTACTGCACTGACAGGTCTGACCATAATTAAATTTAACTAAATAAAGGCAAGATGATAAATGAGCATGAGCGATTTGTTCAAATCTATGTGAGCATTTAGAGTTAATACGAATAGAAAATGTCGCACCTTTCGAACCAAGTCAACTTCCGTTCTCCGATGTATCGAAGCCCGTGCAGTGTGGACGTTAGCAGGTAAGTTCTCACATCGCTGCCAAAACTATTCACCTCTTCGTCCGTTTGATTTGGAGCTTTTGATACTGATGGTCTCTCCTGCACATTATTGACATAGTTCACATGCCTTAGATACATATGAACTTGTGATCACAGATTACTTCAATTTTTTATTTTCATTTTATTAGGGACTTTTATGACCGCAATGAGTATGACAGTTCCACTGTACCCTAAATACATACTGCTACGGATTACATTTTGGCCATGAAAAGACTGAATAAACCCTTTCACCATTTGGATGAGACAAAATTTTATGGAATGTCCCATATTGATATGACGACTTGAGTCGGTTCAAGTTCAAGACCCCAAACAGATATTTTCTATGAGACATAATATAAGAGGTCTTATATGAGGTTTATCTAATTAGCATTAAAATAACTTTAAGAATTGACTCACTTCGCTTCGACTCCTGTTGATCGGTATTTTCGTGTCCCACACATACCAAGGCGGAGGTTCTTTACCGTGAGCCCAATAATTTTGCTGTCAGATGAATAATATTATTACGATATGCTATTATGTAACTTCCCCTTTCAGCGATTATATTACGTTAACAATTGGAAATAACAAATGAAATGCAATGTTTATTAAATTGCTTACCTTTCTAAACATGTCCTTATGTTCATTTCGAGGACGCATTCCGAATTCTCTGTTAGGGTAGGCCATCATATTACGTAAAGTCCGAGCTTCTATTATGTCTGCTGTATCCTCCAACAGAGTGTAGTAGTCAATGCGAAGCTGTCTACGTGTAGAGGTAATAAAAGCTCTTCAGCGAACATCCAATTGGTGCTGGTAACCTAATTTTCCAAAGCAAATGTTTGCGGTCTAATCGTTTGATTGCGTCTATCATTTGATAGATCGACCTTGCACCGCCTCCATCGCTAGTTTTCGATGGCAAAATTATATGTTTTCCAGTTATTTGTCGTTCTGTCTTGTGTCCGTAATTATAAGTCTTAGCTGTATCGTAAGTTACTCACAAAATCTTTATGTTGTACCATGTAATTTACTTTAAATTAGATATATATCGAGAACTAACTTTGATAGCGTTACAATTAGTAGGTTTTTGTTTGATTAGATTCAAAATTGATACTTTAGCTCTATAATGTTTCGTAGAATCAACAAGAGCTTTTTGTTTTTCTTTATTTTATTATTTATAGTGTGATGCACTCTAGTTATAGTTAGTTTGTATTATAAACTGTTTGTTTTGCTTCGTTAATTACTATTGCGTTTTTATAATTGAAACATAGAGAATTACTTCAACCGTTGCATTATCTATTTAGAGATCTATGCGGTTTCGTCATACCGTGTCACGTTATGGTTACTAGACTGCTAACCTTAGTTTGAAACTTTTATTTCTGTTTAATTTCAATTTAATAGCTGAACTACGTGCATGTGCTGACATGTTTGTCTAATTTTGTTTGTTGGGTGGTCGTTTAAATGTTGACACCTAATTTTCTTTATGAGAGATTCTGAAAAAACTGGTATAAGTATGTCTCTATTAGTGACAGACCATTTTTTTTTTGTAATGCAAAGACCTACATTTTCGGAAAGTTTACCCGAATACAGTAAGTAGGCTGAAACAAATCAGAAGATATATTTATTTTTCTGGAAGGAGCTTTTCTGTCATTTCCAATCGTAGGAACAATGTGGTTGCTTAGTATTTGAATTCGTAATGCCATATTAATATTCACAGATATTACTTGTAGTGTGCGACAAGTCGACCCTGCACTAAGTGTCACAGACGCCGATTTTCCTCGGCTTGGGAATAGTGAGATAAGCGGCTGATTCATACTAAACTATGATCGGTTTTTGTCTTCCATTGTCAATTTTTTTTAAAAATGTAAATGTGTATGTAATTTTAGGTGAGGATTGGGTCAGTGGGTCGTTATAAGGGCTTGTGTTCAGTTCGAGATTTATAGCTCAATGTCAATAATATATTCTTATGATTATAATTATGGTGTTACTATGTCAATAGATGCTCCGTTATTCATGTTATGTGTCACCTCATTCTAATCGATCTTGACTTTGTTCGATTGACGAAGCTTTTTCAGGCAACAGGGTAAGCAACTTTTGTTGATGAATATGTAACCACCACTTACTTAGTTGATGTAAACATCACTTGATGTTATTTGCAATTCTTCATTGTGGGTTATGAACGTCATTTATTAGATCGGTATTCCACCCGCTAGCCTTGCCAGCGAATGTTACCTACAACAGATATAGGTATCGATTATTATCATTTAAACTACACAATATTTTCCGTTCTATATATTTCGTTATTAACGCATACATACAAATTATTTATTATGTACAAAAAGTTCGTTCAATAGAAATTTCTTATAAAAGTAACAAAAAAGCCACAAGGATAGAAAGGCTGACGCACTTGCACTTTGTATAATTCCTAAAGGAAGAAGAGATCGGAGGAAAAACAAGAGAGACACCTCAACGGAAAACTAGCGCACGACGCGCAATCACACCCGCACGTCACTCGCTAGCTCATAGTCCAGGGATCCAGAGAGGGAGGGGAGTCATTCAGTTCACCAGTGCTGCTGAGGGTGCGCGGGCGCGGCGTGCGCTACCTGCGCGTGCGCCGCGAGGTGGGCAGCGCGGGCGGCGGCTACCTCGGGGGTGTCCAGGATGCCGGAGCCGTCATTGGCTAGCCTGATGTTGGCGGGCTGGTGCTGGGCATTGCCGGACTGCCATGAGGGAGCGCCGTTCCACTGGGAGGAAGAGTCCCACTGGTTGTGGGCGGGAGCATTCCACTGCTGGTGAGCGGGGGCAGAGTTCCACTGCTGTTGAGCGGGGGCATTCCATTGCTGTTGAGCGGGCTTGGCGGCGCTGAGGGCGGCAAGGTGGGCAGCACGAGCCTGGGCTACTTCAGGGGTTTCAGCGACGGGGGCGGGGCCGCCGTGGCCGGCAGCGTTCCAGGCGGGCGCGGCGGGAGCAGCGTTCCACTGGTTGTGAGCGGGAGCACCGTTCCACTGTCCAGACTGAGCACCGTTCCATTGTCCGGAGGGGGCAGCGTTCCACTTGTTCTGTTCAGCGCCCTGCCAGTACTCTTCGTTGTCCCACCTGGGGTCGTATGAGCCATCGTCCTGGGGGTTGGGGTTGTTCTGGTTAGCCTGCGACAGCGCAGCGAGGTGGGCGGCACGCGCCTGCGCTACCTCGGGGGTGTCGAGGATGTTGCGTCCGTCCTGCGACAGCGCGATGTTGGCGGGTGGGCCAGCCCAGCCGGACGCGTGAGCGCCGCACGCCAACGCCAAGCAAGCAACAACAATCTGCGGAGGAAGAGTTATGTGATAAGTTGTAAGTTATAGCGCAGTTTGACGTGGACACAATTAGTTTAGTGGCGGAGAAGCGGTTTCGTATACAACGGATCGTTATCAGGCATTGTGCGCGAGTCTATCTGATCTGAAGTTATTGCAGCGTGTGCCCAGCCTACTGTCTGCTATATCCTTTATTAACGCGATAATATTCAGAGTTATGGCCGCTGAGCACCAAATCTAATTGCAAGCCGCACTGTTGGTTCCCTGCCCTCTCATTATACCTCGGACAAGTTGATACAATATTTATATAATTCTAGTTGTCGATGATAAGTCGCCCCCGTTCTGGTCAGGTGTCGGCTGGCTACGCAACGTTTACTTGACTTTATGACCGGTACAAACACAAGTACAGCATGCAAAGCATTGACCGACATTTAGAACAGAGATTGTCTTAGATTTACTGCCATTCGTCTTTGGTCATAATGTCTGTGCTTATGTTTTGATATGCGTCAAAGATTAGGAACGCGATACGGATCTGCCTATTTTGGAGGTGTCATCTATTTTAGTCATATGTGATTAGATGTATTGCGTAGAACTACTTAGCAATGTTAAAGTCTTGAAAGTCAGTATTTTGGTAGAGTCTTAAAACATAATAGACAGACAGTTAACACTACCACAAGTTAAGCCATGCTAAATATTTCTCTAACAAAATGCAAAATCTATCATCAATAGGAATACATGAATAATAAAGCTAGCATATAAACAAACATTGCTACAATTTTAATGCGATATGGGCAGAGTCGTGCGAAGGCTTGGCTCGGTAGGCGGGCACTGCCTGTGCCTAGCTCGCAACTGCCATAGTGATAACTGCCGGTGTTGATTCCAGACTATAGGCTTACTAGACTGGTGAAACAATCGTTACGGGACACGTTACAAAATAAGGCAAGTGTATTTTTAAAGTGGGGCACTTTGTAGATGAAAGACAGGGTATATTGTAGTATAGATTATGAAGGCAGTACAATTAAGATTTGCCTTCATTGAAATTGATTGATTTAAAATTTATCAATTTATCTATTGGTTGAAGTAAATATAGCAGATAATCAAATTGAAAAGTAAGTAAAATGGAAAGGAATATTTATATGAAAATGTTCATTTTCATTAAAGTTCATAATCATTTAAAATTCTCATAAACATCAACACCATCTTTTGTGGCACTGATCATCTTTTGGATTTATCCAATCTTCTTTTGTTTAAGATACAATGTTTTCTTTTGTTTAAAAGTTATACTTTAAGTCATTATAATATATTTACATTAAATCCACAGTAATGTCTCTTAAAGCCCACACATTACATGCAATTTAACTTCTCACTTTATTCCGCGGTCGGCGTGAATAAAGGTCATTTATAAATTATGGCAATGCTCCGGAGCAAGTTTAACGAGAAGTGACAACATGGACGAGGAATGTCATTATGTGCGATCGAGTTCCAATTCATTGCCATCGATTGACGAGACTTTAATGCAGAAAGTGACTGAATATGGAAATAAAATCCGAAATAGGCGCGTCGTCTTGTGGAAATGCATTCGTTATTGGATCAGTTACACCGTCATCACTTTGATCCAAATTTGTTACTAAACTATCTTTTATTTTAATAGTTTGATTTCCATCATATAACTGCCGAACAATTTAGCTTTTATTATCACATTATGACCTATATGCAACTAAATCTTATATGTTGGTTATCTCGACGATATTTACGAATTATGTAGTAAGATGCAAGTTCGTTTTGATGAAACTGAAGATCTTGCAACCTTGAACCGATTGTTCTATGCTAGGACTGCAGGTTCAAATACCAATGTTTTATGTGCCGTTTAAGTTTCTACTTTACAGTTCTATTTGCAACGATTTGTGTGCATTTTTACAATAACTAAGTAGGTACCTACGTGTCTTTATACTATAAACATGTTCTTTGTTCGTAATATTATTAACTGCATATTTGGGCATTCTTTCTTTTATTTCTTGTTTCTAAGTTAAACTTTGTGTTAATGTAGGCAATAAATGTTCTAAGTTACAGTTTAACTCAAGTTCAGGCCGTTTAGGTCTGTTGAACACTGGCACTAATTCAATTTGTTAAACGTTTGCTAAACCTGTCCGCCAGTACACGGAGCTTATCATTGTATTCTGAAAATAATACTGTTCTGTCCAAGTTTCTAGGCATTAGTTGTCAGATCATAGGTCGAATTTAAATACGTTGTATAGTTGCATAATGGCTTTATAAATCTGGTATTCAAGCAGCTTAAAGTTAAACAATCGTGACCGAGACGCATTAATTGTACAGATATCGAATAACAATATTAATTATAAAGGCTGATGGAGAGACAAAAAATGCGTTGTCAGTAAATCAGAATCACGTCGACTCAGCGTGACATTACCACGTCGCTATGCAAATTTAATTAATTACTGTAGCTTAATTGTGATTTGAAGCGTATTAAAATTGATGTAGATTGAACGAGATGAGTGCGTGAGTGAGGAATTTGCGGCAGGCGGCAGGATAAGTTCACGTAACGATGTCAGGGCTTGCGGTCGGTCGTGGGCCGAACTGGCTGACCGCCCCGCCAGACGGGTCACAACGATGCAATTCAATGCAGATCATGATATCTACGTAGTTGATTGAGATCACGACAAAAATCAATTAAGGATGTGACAAGAATACGAGATTGTTGATGCTTCAAAAAATTTTGTAATGATTTTACGTAACCAGTTCAAGTTAGTTAAAACAATGACATATCTGTGTCAGTTATCGGTCCTAAAGTTTGTATAAGCACGACACTGCTCAAGTTTCATAACACGTCTGCGATGTTACGATGTGATTTTAGGTAAATTCTAATCACATTTAAATCTTGTTGCAACGTCTGGAGAAAATGTACCGGCCTTGAAAACACACGGTTTGTGACGCAATCCATATTTATCTGATCAATTCCGTAACGACATACTTTTATACCTTTGTGGCTTTAGGAAGTTTAGAGTTAAACAAAAAAATGTTTATTGTTCCGTGTCAACGACTCGTTATTGCAGCAGTGTACGAAGGTTTATAAATAAACCAGCCGCAAGTAGGTAAGCCCTGCAAGTAGATTTTGTTAATTAACGGACAAGTTGTATTTTTTGCTTCATTGATTCGAGATTTTAGTTGCAAAAGAACTGAATGAATGGATCCTTAGATTAATAACGGTGTTTTGATTTCAATGTCAATCAAGGATTTAATTGGAATTGCGATGGAAGCTTCCGTCCGCTCGTACCGCCGCTTGCGCTCATATGTCAACATTGTCGCCTACTCTGTCGCTCTTGATCCATTCCAAATAAAAGTGAGTACATTGAGTGAACGGCGTCAAGGTCTGAAGGCCAGTCGAAGGCCGAGGAGCAGGAAGCAAGCCTTCCGGACCTGCCCAGAGCCGTCACATTCAGCAACTGGTTACCCTCGCTTGTCACACAGACTGTTGCACTTTTTACCATTACATGTATATTATTTGCCCTTTTAAATATTATGTGACAATTTAATTTATACCGAACTTATTCTAGATAAGTATAGATGTGTGGTTTGCTCGGTCTAGTGTGACTAGCTTACTAGAGCGGAATATTCTGAAGGATATGAAAGCAACAAGATGCGTGACTCATGCTAGTGCCATTGAAATGTTCGGCCACTTTACAGACGCATCTTCAGTTAGATTTCCACAAGCTTTTCCTTTTTTGACTCATGATCTAGCAATTTATTATCTGTTTCATTAATATTGCTGTTTTCACATTTCAGTAGTTCCTTCAGTAGTGATGTATATCCGTTTGGATTCCATATTGCTAATTTTGATTGATTACGATTTAATATTTACAAGTATATTAGGCTATGATTTATACAGAACAGTGTGCGTTGAGTCGGTAATTGGGCTCTAAATCTTATATTAAATAGACATGTGACACCTCCTTGGTGGTGTGGCAAGTGGTAATTAATATTTGAGTCGACGCGTGAACGTGTGGATTATAAATGAATTATTATAGAAGTTTCAATTTGTATTATCTATGTATATATATCAAATTCAAAGTCCTGACTGACTTATATATCAATGCACAGCCTAAACCGCCGATCCTAGAGACATGAAATTTGGAGGGTGTGTTGTTTGTGAAGAGTAGGTATCCACTAAGAAAGGGTTTTTCGAAATTCCACCCCTAAGAGGGTGAATGGGGGGAGGGTAAAATTTCACGCGGACGCAGTCGCGGGCAGAAGCTAGTCTAATATAAATTGGCCTAAAGAATGTATTATTTTGAATGAGAAAGCTTATAAAAGTCAGCGATACTCCACTAGAGTTCACAGCTTTTGATAGTTTTAGCTGCGATGAAGAAAAATTAAAGAGAATGCCAAAGTTAATCTAGACAGTTGATCTATCTTTATTACGCAACAAGTATTCTCAGATTAAAACAAAGAATGTGATATAAATTATGTGTTAAAAAACTTTTGATATTTATTTTTTATAACATTGTCATCTAAACAAAACCACAAATCCTTAGTTAAGATTTCAAATAAAATCAAATGTAAGTATAAAGTACTATGACTAGCGCCACGCGATTGGCTGCTAAAGATACGATCGGAAAAGTTGTTTCCTTTTTAAGAATATGGCTGACTGGCTGATGCAAGATTCCTTCGTGATGCGTATAGGTATAAGGTGAACGATTTTGTAGTCGACAAGAAAACTAACTAATCATTTCAAAGTTAAGGTAACAAAAATGCACAGACACAAAGCGTGAATTCAAGAGCAAGACGAAACATAATCACTTCTTTTTTGTCGCCTAATAAAACTGTCTGTCCAACTATCTAAGGGTGGGGTGCACCCCTGGACAGTTAGACGGGCAGTTTCATCGGCCCAGATACCGGTGGGCGTTTTATAACATAATTAGGATATCGATAGATAATATAGCCGTGGGGCGTTGCGTGGGCTTGCCCTTCTAAATTGGTGCGCGAAGGAATGCCGACAAAAAGCAGCGGTGAGCGGCGAGGCAAGCGACACTGTGCTCACAGGCGCGCCTACCGACAATTAAACGAACCACTATGGACATGCTAAATAGCCGTCACGCTTGGACACCCTCGACTCAAGCAGCAGTGGTTTCTATTAAACTAAAGGTACATACACTGCTTCATTATCACAGGAAGAGTCCATTGAGAACAAAATAATTTAATTTCAAAGTTCGAATAGGTACACCAACGAGCCTTTGTCCGAAGGTAAATTCGCAAACTATCTATAAGGAATAAGTAAATGCTCCCAAGATTACAAGTCATGATAACCCTTGGGAGGGAACAATTTTGACGATGTTCCCATCAATAGGTCATGTGTAAGATGCAATTCCAGATATGCTAATAGATGACGTCAAGATGAAATCAGAATTGATCGACGGACAAAATGAAATGTTACGCAAAGTCGGTGGGTGGTCCTAGGGCGAGTCGTGGGATTATAAACCTGACTGCATTAGCTCTATTGTGGGAGAGACCGTATCGAAAATCTGAGATTATTAGGCTAGTGGTTTCTGAGATGGAAAGGGCAATTTATCAAAAGCAGATTGAAATAAATGGACAGAGATATGGAATTCGAATTAAAGATTTGTTAGACTTGAATAAGTTCAAAGTAGATTGACAGATAGTCGATGGAAGTACATGAAGGTTTCCATTTTAATTTAACAATAGGATCTGCATCTGTTTTATAAATAAATATTTTAAAACGACCTGTCTGGTATGATCTCTGTAAATGAATAATGTTTGAAGTCCACAAAAACTCCTCAGAAGTCCAAATTTGTGTTTAGATTACAAATACTTTATAAGACAATATCGGATCAGATCATAAAGGCATAGGTGATAGGCTCAAAGAAGCAAGGGCGGAAACATAATCTATCACTAGTGCGAAGAAAAAGTGCGAGTAACGCTAAACAAGGTGATTGAGGAGGTGGAGCTGAACTAGTTGACATTGTTGGCATAAATGGAGCATAACAGATGAAACTTGGCCCTCAGTTAACTCTCGCCTTGCTTTGTTTAGTAGGTGATAGAAAGGTCTAATCTCTTTATGAAATACTTTTTAAGAACCAGAAATTTTACATGACAAGCATGTAAAAGTTATCGGTTTAGTTAGGGAAACAGTTGAATAGAATTGGATGATCCTTGATTTTGTTTTGCAGTTAACATGTGAATTTGCAAAGCACTAAGCAGGTTCATATGACATGAAATAGAAACAAAGTAATGCCAAGGTAATAATAAAATCTTGATAATTTATCTCTGTCTATTTTTCGGGTATTTAAATGGACTAAATGACTTGCAATATTTAAAATACTTATGCGTAATTGATTTCACAGCATTGAATAGTGCCTGAATTTTCGACTCAAATGTTGTTTGTTTTTTGTTAGGTAACAATTTATTAAGTTCGTAGCTATTCATTTTGTTGTTTAGTATATATAAAAGGTTTTATTTTAAGTTTACGTTTCCAATCAAAGGCGTGATGGCGGACATCATTGCAAACTATCCTTGCCTAACTTGTAAATTGTTGAGTCTAAGAATTTCATTACCGTCAGTTTTAATTAGTTCAAGTGCCTTTACACATAGGATTATCTAGGCTAAGGACTGCCAGCTATGTATTAGAATAAAAGATCTGTATGTACAATTGGTCAAAGTGAGTGACATTGACACGAGCAGGAGCTGCGCGGTGTGATTTGTGCTCTGATTCACTTTGTGAGCCACGGGCGACGGTATAGAACCTTAACCGCATTGCGTTGCTAAAATAGTCACTTACCGATACTACGCAAGTTCACAAATTTTACTATGTCACGTGATCTCATACGTTTACGTAAACGCAATAAGTGGTTTAGGCAACGCACTCTACCGTAGACAACCATTAGGGAAATTGGGGCAAAAATTTCGAAAACCTTGCAACGAATATTAGAATTTTAATAAAATGCTAATGAACATTAAACGAACTATTGTTGTTGTTAACCCAAGATCGCGTGGAGGAAATGCTTTTACGTGTCCAATTAAAATTAAACAATTACTTATTTTTATATGCAGTTACAACGATGAGGAAACGAAAATATGTTTCAACTTGTGTGGCGCTGAAATTAATAGACATCTAAAGTAAAAATAAATCGTAAACGCACAACAGGGTTTCATGCCAACGAATTTAGGAAAGAAGACAAAGAAAGAAAGTAAGAAGAGGGAAGAAATGAAGATAGACAAGTAGACAAAGAATTATAGAAAGATGTAATTACACATGTAACAAAGAAAATGCAAATCGATTGGAAAATCAAAACCATTTTTAAAGTATTAAAAAAGTGATTAATGTAGTTAAAGAACTTAAAGACATTATTTAGTAAAACGAGATATTAAAGAAATAGACCGTGAAATAGAATCCGTATGCGATCTGACATTTTTGCATTCTTTCGCCACAGGCCCACTTGCTCACACGTTTTATTATGTGCTATTTGACTAACAATTACTAGATGAATTTTTAAATGAAAAAGTTAATGGTTCGTTGGCTTTGTAAACACTACTTTGTTAGACTTCTTTTTTTTAACACTTATCCCGTCTTTTAAACCTTGGTTTAACCTTGTTTGTGTTGGTTATAAAGATTTAGTGGTATTGTTGAATTAGGTTCATTTGTTGATAACGCTATCTTAGTTACATCATCTTTGGTTGCTAGAGCTAATTGTTCGGTATAGAGGTCAGGTATCCCGACTCGCTCGACAACTAGGATGTTGGGCAAGGCGCTCGCGAAAATAACAAAGTGCTGCGACTAGTCCTGATATCAGATGCAACAACAATAAATTAAGCTATCGTAAGCCCCACTGGCGCACACTTAATCAATCGAACGGAACCGTATCATTTGCATAAGTGATCTATGGAACATAATTGAATCGATACTGATAACTCCTTTGATGATGTTATCAAGCCGAACAATGGGTTCTTATGAACTTGTCGCTGTCACACCACATGTCTGTATGCTGATTGATTGACAGGTGATGGAAATGATGTCGACAGAAAAAAGTACTCACCATGGATTTCATTTTGTTTTGTAGTTAGCACAGAAGTGAAAGAGAAAGAGTTAGAAATAGAGATTTTTGTAATCTAGATTAATTTATAGCGCTGATGGAAGACTAGTGTCTTCCAGGATTCGCTATGTTGGATTGGAGTGCAACTTGCGTCTGTACGAAATGAGGGCGGGAGCGTGCTTTTATATCGCGGCGCGTGCGCAGAGGGGGTGCGCGCGCACCGCGGGCCGAGCCGCGCCGCGCGTGAAAGTATTGGGACATGCCATTGATAATAGGCGAATATCATACACATTTCAATGGCAATCGCCGGTGGATTCGGCTGCTTATGATTTAGTGTGTGATCTTGGACCATCATGGCTCACTTCTTGACTTTACTTAGTTGGTGCTTCGTTCATCAGTGTTCCTTTGGATGGTTTCGGTCATTACTCATTGTAAATGTTCAAGTGTTTTGGTGTCAATTTCTTCTTTCGTCGATATTTTTCGTTATAAATTTTTGGTGTTTATATAAAGGCTCTATTTAGGTTTATAGTATTGAATTTATCTGCTACGTTTAACACGTTTTTTATTATAACGGTGTGATTAAGACTTAAATTCCATCTGTCCAGCTATTTGTCGTGATTAGCAGAACATGTGTTTTTGCATTTTATTAGATTCGTTTGTCATTCCGTATGTCCTGTGTTATTGATGTAGTGATCATGTTAACGTTTCTTAGGTGTCGTTACGATAAACTAATCGTGCTGTTATCGACGCGTTGACAGTTTCGTTAGACAATTATAGAATTATAGATATAATCAAATGAGATTAGTTTATGTCTTGGCTCTATAAAACAATAGGTTTATGATGATGTTATGATATCATTTGTGATATGTTTTATTAGAATGAAATGTAATAGTTTTCTTGAATTGTGACTTCCGGCATAGAGTAGGTCGCCATTTATTTTCCAAGTTAGTTTAAGTGTTGACGAATTTTCTATTCATAGTCATTCTTTTCCAACTCCAAAAAGTGTTTATTTAGAGAATTTAGAATGGAAGGCCTCTTTTTTATTTGAATGTTTTTAATAGAATTTTGAGTTTTGTATTTTACTGGCATTTTTCTACAAGTTCAAAAGTCCAGCAGGACCAGGCATGCAGCAAGTGATCAGCTGATTGCCAGTTTACAGAAGTTATTAAGACTGCATTCGTGGGGAACTTAAATATTCATTCTGTTATTAGTAGTAGTTTGCAATTTTCCTCTGTATTGAATGGGTTCGAATGTGGTGCATATGCGCGAATCAATTAGCGTTCGCGTTTGCCTTCGATGTAGGTAAGCAACTTGTAATGGGGAGATAGGTTCGTCATCAATATCAGTCACGATTCTTTCTATATGAAAATCCAGCCTCATGTTCAGCAGTGATTAGGTCTGTTTTCCCTGCGGGGTAGACGGAGGTATTTCAATCAACTCTGTGTGCCTATAGATATGATTATCGCAGTCCACTGCTGGACATAGGCCTCTCCCAGGCTGCGCTTCAACACCCTGTCCTCCACCTTCCGCATCCAGCCTGTACCAGCTACCTTTTAAAGGTCGTCGGTCCATCTACCTGAGGAGCGTCCTACACTACGCTTGCCGATACGCGGTCTCTACTCCGGGACTCGTCTGCTCCACCAGCTATCAGTCATTCGATAAACATGCCAAACCCAGTTTTCCGGTTTTTCATTTCTGATTTTATCCTTCTTCTCTTTTTAGCCTAATTTCGCAGTTTTGTTTAAGTCCCATGTAGTGAGAGACGAGTCATTAATAATATGATGATGAGAACATAGATACTTAATTTTTTTTCCTCCCTTAAAACTGGTCCCGTTATCAAAATCTTCAGCGCTGGCGCAGAAAGCGAATCGACCTGTAATAACTGCACTAATTATGCAACAAATGCCTCGGTGTTGCCAGCCTACACGCCTAGATTGTCCGCTGATTTGAAACACTAGTTTTTTGTGCTAATGATTTTTAATCTATACGTTATGTAGTTGTTAGTTTTTGTTGTGTATCTTTGAATTGCAAATGGAATAGTTTTGTCTGTGTGTATCCCTATCCTGTTTCGTTGTTTGGTGTTTATTTGCTCTCCATTGAGGATATGAGGTCCATTGCATTTTATGACATAGGTATTGTAAGTATAGAGTAATTTTTTGTAAAGGACAAATAGTATCCTGTTCAGTTGACTTCACATTTCTCGAAAAATTGTCATTACTAGTGCTTACTTTTGCCAGCCAATCTTAATCGATGAGGGAACCCCATGGGAACCCATACTATATATAATTATCTAAGTAGGTACCTGTACCTATAACAATTTCATGATAAGTGGTGCGATTTGGAAATACGCTGCTCATAATCCAAAATAGTTTCTAATCTTTCTTACAACACATACCATCACGCCTGTATCCCCCGAAGAGTAAGGCAGAGGTGTACACAGGTACACCTTTGCCTTACTCTTACTGTACTGGTACTGGTGTACTACAGAGTACACTCACATTTCGCCAGTGTTTAAGAGGATTACAGGACCTAAACGCAAAAAAATGCAAGTTTTATAATGCCTAAAAATATATGATCGACTACAGTAAACAAAAACAATAAAATATATGATATTCTTCAGGATATTTATGCTAGGTAGATATAGTGTGTTGAAAACATAATACAAATAATTTGATACGATAGAAAAAAAACATAAAGATACCTCTAAAAACTTTGTTTTTACCATCTATAAAAACCATACTAATACCTATACATACATACTATCATTCTGATTTTTTTTGTCAGATTATTCTATAAGCGGACTAAAAAATTAATTATTCTATAATTAATTTTTTAGTCCAAACAATACATTTAGGTGTAAATAGTGCTTTATATTTTGCAATAAATTACCAGCGTTGTGTCATTGCGCTTTTCTTTCTTTTCTACGCAGTCCGACAGTGACCGCGCTTTAGGTCATGTAGTCCCCTTAAGTCCCATGTATTAGGGGGCGAGAGCAGTGGTAACAGCTGCGACTTATGAGTTGTAGGTCGTAGGTTCGAACCCAGACATGCGCTTTACTTCGTGTAAATTATTTCATCACCACTGCCCTCAAAACGGTAAAGGAAAACAACGGAAGAAACCGGCATGTCTAAGAACCAACAATTCGAAGACATGTGACAACCAATAACCCATACTGAGCCCGCGTGGTCGATTACGGCCCTCTCCCTCTTACAGAGAGGAGGCCTGTGTCCCAGCAGTGGGAACATTTTATAGGTTGACTATGATGAATAGGGGGCCAGCCTATTGCCTTCAACCAGGCACCAGTTCAGATACCGGGAATATTTTACATTTGCCGCAAAATTGGCTTGATTTATCTAGTACAAACCATTTCTTTATTTTACCGCTCGAAACCCATTAAAAATTAATAGTATTGATTAAGGCGGATGATATTGTTTCCCAGTAGGTAGTTATTCTTACCAGCATTTTTAATAAAGCAATAAAAAACCTCGATTATTAAGATATATAAAGAAAATTAAATAATGCGTGGGTTTGTGAAATTAAATGCTTGTATTGCCATAACAGTAATCACGTCGAACCACAGTGGTCCGTAATAGCTTATTCACAAACGGAATGAAAATAAAACTAATGTACGATACGAGGAGTTTTATTATCTTAATAACTTTCAAAAGTGTAAACAAAACATGTCCACCAAAAACTTTATATTTCTTTGTATGAACGAATTGTTCTGTTGCCAAATGGCCGAAAGTCTGACAACCAGTCTTATCAAGGGGTACCGTCTTACCCAGTAACTGGGTTGCGAAGGTCAGATTGGCAGTCGCTCCGTGTAAAATATTGGTATTCAGCTGCACCCGGTTAGACTGGAAGTTGATTACGATGATGACATTTACGTACAGACTTATGTGTAAATTTTTAGTGTAAATTTAGAGAAATTTATGTGTAAATTTTGCATGCCCAAGTGACGGTAGAGCATGGAGAACATTATCAAAAGATCTAACGTCTAACATCAATGCCCCTGCCCATGTTGACAAAAAATAAATGATTTGATTTGATTTATTGCGTGAACGGTCACCGTTTTCTAAGGAAACCAAAGCTCTAGGAAAAGAAAGAAAGAAAAAGCGTTTATTGAACTCAAACTCAAAGCATTTATTTCAATTAAACCATTTAGGTACAGGCACTTTTGAATTTTCAAGAAGTCGGTCAGTCAGAGAATATAAAGCTAGTTGCCCATTCCAAAGCGTAGGTACCTATGGAGAAGAACGGACAAGAAACTCCATGGACTCCAACAAAAGGGACGCTAACCTTGGCGTTATAAAAAAAAGAAACCACCCCATTTCTTGACTTTCTGTATTAATCCAAGATCAGTAGGTCAACCTAAACTATATCGCATTTGACCCTCTTTTCTTGTAGACGTGTATTCGTTATGCACTAAGTGTAACATTTATGTAAGATAATAGTTTTCAGAATATGGAGCACTGTGGTGACGTGGAGGTCAGCTGACGAACACGAGGGATATAATTTCGTTTGTAACTAACACACGTTTAGATGTGCTAAATAGATATCTATAATTCTAGATAGGTATGAATCCAGACTTAAATAATAATTCAATGGTATCATGATTAAATAAGATAACTTATTGTTTGAATGAATCGAAAATAAAAACGAGGCAAATTATGATTGCTTCATCAGCCTGTGAAGACTTTTGCTGGCTGTCCATTGATCGCTGCAGTACGCAGTAATACAGCATAGACTTTGTTTGACTTGTAATTAGCCCAGAAGGATGGGTAATTCCTACCTTTTCCCATAAAATCCCTTAGGGGTTTCTAATTAAATCATTTTGAGTTTCATTATGGGTCTCTTTCTAAGAATGGATGAACAGTCAGGTTTAGTCGTATATTTTTTATAATTACCTAAATCACAACAATCTAGATTTTTTAAATTTGCGACTCTCGTAGTCTCATATACCCCTCGTAGCTACGGGATAAAATAATTATTATCTGGTTAGTCAATGGGCATTAATGCAAGAATAAAAATACAAAATTATAAAGTTTAGGAATCAAAATATGTATTTATCCGCATCGCTATCAAAGGATAATGTAAAAGTTTTGTTTGAATAGTAGGATTGTTAATTATGTTAAATTATAATCTAGATCTTCACCATCTCACTTTCAATGTTGTTTGAAACATAATAAGCATATATAAGTAGCACTCAATGACTCAAGCAACGCCACGTGAAAATAAGTAAGTAAACAATAAACGAAAACACAATAACACTCCTTCAATGAAAACATCGATATAAAAATTAATAATGTTGAAGCCATTAAACTGATCTCTATTTGTCGTTTGGGCAGCTCAAGGCTTGTCACCGAGTAATCGTTTCATGTGACAATAATGCGCTCACGCGCATCTCCCCCGCTGTGCTACGACGATGCTACACTGTTTCGTAGCCGAATACCCGCCAATAACGAACCTTTTTATTTATCTTTATTAAATATAATTATTGACTTTCAACTTCTGGCAAAATTAATTTCACTTGTTCTTCACCTTTTTTAAATTTTACATAATTTTAATTTGGTAAGCTTGTTAAAAGAAAATTAAAGCAATTTATGTTTTTAATAATACTTTAAAAACGATTTACCTACAAGACTTGATTGAATTATAACCTACTTCCAAAAATAAGCAGGACTTCAGGGGTACTTACTTAGGCACTTATGATTTATTATTCTTATTTCTAGATTACGATAGTATTTCAGCCAGTCAACAATTTCAGTATTCTGATTTGTTTATTTGCTTCTTGAACTCTTCCAGCTCTATAATTTTTCGTTCATCATATACTTACATCGTCTTGAGCTCTGAAACAGTTTTGTAAATACCAATATTAAATTAAATACTAATTATCTTTCTTATCTGATTTCCTAAATTCAATATTTACGAGTATGCTCTGCCCATAGTAAATATCTTCGTTGCACCAAACGTCTTCTACGATGTCTCTCTCATCGTTCTGGCTTCATCCATCTTCTTTCTTTGTCCAGGCGGTCTTTCTTTAGAGTGCGCTCCCTGTGAACATCAGGACGGCAACCAGTCAGTTATCTTTTAAAGTGAAGGCACGTGAACATATTAGTCGGAAGTTGGCAGAAACATCTCAGCGCTGATTTGCTAGATTCGTTTTCTTCTCTACCGATCGTTATTTCTCCTGACAAAATTTATTTTGTATACATATATGTATCAGTATAGTTTGTTCCGAGTTATCTATCCCATATATTGCACCTGCCATGTTTTTTCTCTGCATCACACTAAGGTTGACTGGTAGAAAATGCCTCAGGCATTAATTCTGCCTTTGTTTGTACAGTAGTTTTTTACTAATGCATAAAGTTTTAATAAATAAATATACTATGAATAATCTAGTTTCTTTCCACCTAATTAGCGGGAACTAGCTGTCATGTAAGCATGTATGTTGCAGCGTTGGCTAGTGTAGCGCAAAGCACAATTAGTCGGGAATGATTCATAGTTTCACCACTAAATAACAGCTGTTTATATAGCATGTAACTGATGTAACGACACCCAGTATTGAGTGATGCTTTGTTAATGAGCAGCGAGGTCGACGTCGACGTCGACACCTACGAGGTGATATTTGGTAGTATTTTACTTATCAATATATTAATTATTAATAAATTTGTTATCGTGATGGCTCAGTGGTTAAGGTCTCGCCTTCATGCACGAGGTTGTGGGTCCGAATATGGGAAAACACCAATGTGACTTTATCAATTTATCTGTACTTTCAGAGTTTATCTAGGACATTACTGACATAGGTAAAGGAAAACATCGTGAGGAAACCAGGACTTATAGTTAATATAAGTCTGAAATCACCAACCCGTCTTGAGCAAGCGTGGTGATCTGTACTGCTGGGGAGTTTGTTGCGCCACTTCTTCCCAGCTAAAGTGTTGAAGGGCAAGCGCTTTTTGGGGACTGTCTTATGTAATTTTGACGTTCGAAGAGTTTAGATTCTTAGTCTAGTTTGAATAACCGCCTTTTGATTTTTTGATCAATTATAAATAAAGAGGCCAACAACAAGCCGGTACTTTGCTGAGTCAGCTTTCAGACAAGCTTTTTCATAAGTTTCGCACGCATTTCATCGCGCTTGCTTGCCACTGGATTTTTCAAAGCTCTTATATAACCGAATGGAAACCAAAAGGGTTCTAGCATTTATAAATTTCTTTAAAGTGCTCGTCTGTCAGAATTTTTCACCGAGATAACGTTTTTTAATGATGCATTAATCTTTATCTGCTTTTCAAGAGTTTCATGGCAGTTTTCATAAAAAATGTAGATAGTGGTATCAATCAACCTATCGCAGTCCACTGCTGGACATAGGCCTCTCCCAGGCTGCGCCGCCCCAACACCCTGTCCTCCGCGTCCAGTCTGTCCCAGCCACCTTCTTTTGGTCGTCGGTCCATCTGGCCGTTGTCCAAAGAACGCTTGCCGATACACGGTCTCGCTCCAAGTTTCGTTTGTTCCACTGGCTGTCAGTGGTCAGTCCTTCGACAAACTTGGCCAGCCGTAGGTACCTACTTATTTCAAATTGTCACATTTTTTGTATCTGCGAATCGGATAGGTAGGTATCGGATCATTGTAGAATATGCGAATCAATCATGTCCTACGGAATTTTAGTCTATTTTAGTCTCGAATTTTATTAAAATTACCTAGTAGAAGACTTGCAATGACAGATATCGTGATAATATAATTAACTTAATTGCCTGTAGCTACTGTTTCCTCATTCTTTGCAAAAAAACACAAAATCCGCTCCGGTTGCTAACCCATAACTTTTACTATCAAACTTCCATACCATGACGATAACGACGATACTTTAAACTCAACTCTATAGGAAACATACATGTCTGGTTCACTTCAGCAGTATATTTGTTACTGCCAGTTTTGGAGAGCAATGTATTTGGGACATACGAGTATATGTTTGGGTCGATAAAACCAGTAGTCGTAACCAACCTTGTCTGCATTTTCCACTTGCAGTCACGCTTCCGCTCAAAAGTGACATATTTGTACATTTTTTTTGTTCTCATTTGTTTTTTAATTTCTTGGAATCAGAGGGGCAATTCTCGTAATTTTAAGAACGTTCACAGTCTGATCTCAGTCTCAATCTGTCAAAAATACCTCTAATTTCCCTACATTTTGACAAGTTTTTGACATTTGTTTGTCGCCGAGATGAGACTGTGACTAGATTTTGAACGTTTTAAATTACGAGAATTGGCCTTCTGGTATTGGCCACTTACTTACACATTATTTTTATTCGGTTCTGATTTTAATTTTATTGTTCAATCCATTTTTATAAATCGAACACGTTGATTCGTTTTTCATTCAAATAAGTAATGGTTTCCTTCAAGTTGTGGAAAGTTTTAAATGTTGAACAAAAGAATCCTCAAATGAAGTGAGCATTAATATAAGTAATTGAATAAGTACTTCCTTACCCCACAAGTCATTGGAACCAACGAAGAGAAATGGTTAACTTCAAAAACCCAATCTCGGCAGACTTTATTATTGTTTGTTCAACGCGACTTTGACCGCGTCATCCGATGATATCATGAATAAAGGCTCCATTTGCATTGTTGGCTAAATAATAACAGCCGCACGGATCGAAGGTTAAGCTACGCTTGTCGCGGTCGGTTCGTGGATGTTCGGAGGGGTGACCATCCATTGCATATCGAGACCCTTCCGTGCCTCGGAAAGCACGTTATGCTGTTGGACCCGGCTGTCATTCGTGGATCTATGACAGTCTTTACGGGTGGTCTGAAACCCGAGCCTGACAACCAGTCTTACCAAGGGGCCCCAGTAACTGGGTTGGAAGGTCAGATAGTCACTTCATGCGGTTAGACTGTAAGCTGACCACAACCTAGTTGTGAAAAGGCTAAGTAGATTGATTTTGCGTCCGAGACTATTCGGGAACACCAAAACAAGGACTTAAACAAAACAGGTAAATATTAAAACATTAAATATTAACTAGACTTTCATTCAACCTTCTTGTTGAGACAGGAAGTACTGTAACACATAAAAGTCACATAGTTCTATGAAATATGACAGTTGATACGAACCATAGAGGAATATAGGTAAATGTCAGGGATATGTTAAGAACGTAATGTGTATCAACTCTCGCGCAGGTTCGTGATCCGTATCTAATTGTTGTTAACCTTAAGCGTGGTGCACACGATGCTAAGTCGTATGCGTTACGAGTTTTTTTTTACGTAACTGCGTAATAATGCGTGCGTCGGCTTTGATTGAGAAAACAGACCTAAGGTTTACAGTCGTAAAAGATGAAATAACAGTAATAGACAGATTTAAATTGATATTTTTCTTATTGCTTCCTTTCATACGAGTGGCTTTTACTATCCGTACTTCCATACTAATATTATAAATGCGAAAGTGTGTCTGTCTGTCTGTTACCTCTTCACGCTTAAACCGCTGAAACGATTTAGATGAAATTTGGTACAGAGATAGTTTGAGTCTCGGGAAAGGACATGGAATAGTTTTTATCCCGATATTCCCACGGGTAACTTATGCGGGTAAAACCGCGGGGCGCTGCTAGTGATATATAAATATTACTAATAATAATTCTACTGTGAATAGTAGGGCAGAAATTATTTACACAGAGTGGCAGGGTCATCGACGCCTAACCTGATACCATGGATCCAGTACATGCGGTTTCGCACTACGTCCGATTCGAATCCGAGAAATGCCGGTCCGAAGTGACCATAGTCCTATTTGTATGACCCGTTGCGCACTGGATCCGAACTCTATCCGTCCGAATTTAGAACATTTCCAATTCGGATTGCATTGGGCAAGTGGGCATGTCAGACTTTTAGTGACTAAACCCCACCCGTGTTCCTTCAGTTGCCTGTGCTAGGGGCCACGGTAACTGTTTCGAACTGCCCGCGACCCTGGCCCTCCGGCTCACTAGGGATGGCATTTTACGTTGGTTATTAAAAAAAAAAAAAACTGCTGTTTCGCACATTTTGATTGCGTAGGCGTTCCATACGCTTATCTATGAAACAGCCGATGTTTTTTGTTGATAACTGACGAAGAATTTCTACGCTACCCGGTCTAGAATCATGTACTGAATTCATGGTTGCAGATGGCGCGTCGATGTTCCTACCACTCTGTAGTGATAGTTATGCAAATACTCTAACATGAGAAAACTTTTGGGTACACGCCAGTTATTAAGTCTTGTAATTTTTCTAGTTCTACCTTTGTAAAATTGTTTAACGTAATATTTTTGGGTAAACCAATATTTTGCGGATTAAACATGCGACCTGGAGGCCTACCATGATCTATTTAAAAACGATTCAAAAGCAAGACATTTCAGTTTAGGCTCACAGTCGTACCATGACGTCCAATACGCTCAGCGGCATATGGATCGTTGAAAGTGAATGAGCGTTAAGAGCTCGTGGTAGGTATCCAGATGGCACGGCCTAAATTGAATCGTTAAACTGACGTCATGGTACGAATTAGAAGAACAGTCCAGTTTAGGTCCTAAAGAGGATCGCGTTAAGAGCTCGTGTTATGTATCCTGGCCTTTAAATTCCTTAATTATAATGAAGTATGGAGAATCTGACCTGTCCTACGATATATAAATTGGGATGGTTCTCAATGTATAATATGTATATTGTAGTTGATTATCGCACAGATGTTAAGGACCACTAATTAAAAAGTGTCTTGCAAAATATGATTCTGTGTGACCGAGAACTGATTTTACTTATTGATGCGCCAATAATCTAGTAAATTAATCGTGTGTCATTAGTCAATATTTAAAAGGTTGAGATTTTATAAACCTTCGTACGAGTATGCCTGGAACGTGGATCCAAAATGGCTTCTTAATTATTTACATACAACTGGTTAAATGCATTAAATTTATATTGGCCTTATATTTATTTATTGTTTACACTGTTTAATCAATAAACACAAGCCAACATACAAACCAAGTGCACAAAATTAAGCGATAGACAAAGTATGCACTAAAATTATAAAAACAAAAAAAAAAACAAGCTGATTAAATAAAATAAGTACTCATTTTCTTTTCTCTTCTGATAAAATGACGGTCTAGTACCTACTCTAGTGGTTTCTTATCCGTGAGTGCTCAGCTTTAAACTGCCTAGCGGTCGGCTCATGCGTCACCATCACGGGCCGTGACAGCTCGCATTATTACTGAAACTTATGCTGAAGCAGGAATGTCCCGCGCGCCGAATTTATGATTATTACGTTTTAGCTAAACACCGCACATTACTCTTGTCGGGGCGTTATTGAAATGTTACCATAAAGTTCGTTAATCAATATTTATGAGAGAGTGTCGGGTCACCGGTTCACGGTACAGTTTTGACAGTAAGTTGACATGTCTTGAAGGTTCTATTTCATGTTTTCGAGTGGAGGAGTGAATATTCTTTGAGTATTACGCACACAAATGTATAGAGGCGGACTTAATGCCATCATAGGCACTTTCTACCAGTCAACCTTTGGGGATGCAGTGACAAACTGAATGCAGAGGAGGGGCTTTTGGGTGAGAGAGTAAGTAGTTGTTTTGGATTCGAGTCAAGGTACCTACGATGTCAATTTTTTATCTTTTATGTAGTACCAAAAGCGTTCCATTTACATCAAGCACCACTCCTAAAGAGAAGAATAGTAGTTAACAAAAGCATTTTCCAATATGGACAAACACAACAAACCAGAATCATCAACTTATCTGTCAAGATCTATTCCACACATTATCTCATCAGGAAGTACTTCACCCTCAGTTGTGGGTTTTATCAAGAGAAAATGACGAACGATTTCCGGCTATGTATTTACGTTCAACAGACTATAAATCTCCCCGTCAATTGAGTCGTTATTGACATTTAACAAGTGTTTCACAAATTGACAGGATGCTCATTACGTACTTACACCGAGATAAAGACAGCTGTGAAATGTTGCTAGCCCTGTACCGATAATATTGATATTATTCACGAGGCGATCGTGACCTAACGTGAAGACCTCAGTCATCAGCGAGATTGTTCTATGTTTCTGCTCATTAAACAATAAGGTGCGGAATGTAAGGCTTTGTAAGAGTATTAATTTGACAAGCTGTATAAGTTTGGCAATAAAAAATGCTTTCACTGGCAATCAAAACGAATAGGAACCGAGCATTAGTCGATGTAGGTTGGACCACTTGGAAAGAGGCTTTGAACGGTTTTGGTTACCAATGGTAGCATTATTTAATGCCAAACTGGGCATATAAATAGATTCGTGAGCTAATTTTACCAGTGACATCTACTTCCATATCGGAGTGTTTACTATGCAAAGCAATGAGGTCTATGCTTCATTATTGGTAAAAATAGAAGTCTTAATTTTAACAATAGCGGTCCGTAAATTAGAAGCTTCTAAAGAACTGGAGATAGACATAACCCTATGGCCACGATCTACACGCGCATGCGACTCGAGAGTCTTGCGACAGTGACTGCAGAGAAAACAAATGGAAGAAGTAGTTTAGAACATGCCACGAGTCACCGCGACGCGACTTGCGGAGCGACAGACGGAAACAGATGACGCGTGCTCCTGTCGCTTGACAAAGTCGCATCGAGGTATTCCACTTAGAGCACTGATTTGAGCCTACGAACGGGGCCTAAGAAAGTTATTGCAAGTTGATGATAATCTTCGAAAGGATGTGTAGAGCAATCTCAGGTTTACCCTTAATAAGAGGTAAAAACAACGTAGAAGAAGCTGTGGTTGCTAGCTCATAAATTTTTCAACAGCATAGCATCATGCAGTAAATAAAGTCCTCCAGACGGAATTTCGGCCATGGCCACCAAACACCGCGGAGACCAGCCTTCGGCGCGGGAGATATGCACTGGTGCATAGGTGGTGGTGGTGGTGTGGTGGTGGTGGTGGTGGTGGTGGAGGTGGTGGTCCTGTGGTGGTGCACAGGTGTGTGCGCAAACACAGGTGCACTTTTTCTTCCTTCACTCTCAATGTCAGATTGGACGGCCATCCGACACGACCGGAGAGAGATCAGGCGCAGGACCAACGGCTAAACGTGCTTTCAGAGGCACGGGGGTATCACACCACCAACTTCCAAACTCCAGGCTGTTACTAAAAAATTCTCAATGGAAAAACCCAATAACACTTTGCCCAACCCGGGAATCGAACCCAGGACCCACGTTCAGCAGTCGCTTTTGCGACCACGAGACCAACAGAGCAGTCTGATCATGAAAGTAGTAATCATCATCTACCTAGCCTTTTCTCAACTATATTGGGGTCGGCTTCCAGTTTAACTGGATGCAGCTAAATACCAGTATTTTACATGGAGCGACTGCCATCTGACCTCCACAACCCAGTTACTGGGTAATACGATATCCCTTGGTATAAATGGTTGTCAGACATTCGGGCTTCTGACGACCCATAACGATTGTCAAAGATAATGAAAGCCAGGACCAACGGCTTTACGTGCTTTCCGAGGCACGGAGGGGTCTTGGTATTTAAAGATGGTCACCCATCCACGGACCAACGTGATTGAACGTTTTATTTCAGTACTGTGTACTGCAAATACTCTCTCACCACCTATCCCCTTTATTGCCTTTACTATCATCTTTCCCAGAAATACCGATGTTATCTACTGAAACATACGACCACGCTCACGATTCCATTACCACTTATCTTTATTCATACTCTAAGCTCACAAATAATATACCTATCTTATGCCTTATCGGGTAAAAGCCAATCTAATAATCTTTCGCCAAGCGCGAGTGGCACGTGACCGGTACCAAGGGCGTCAGGTCAACTCGCGGTAGGGTTGCCCAATGGCCTGAATTGAAAGTTCTAGGTATGACAGCATTTATAATATTACTGCTGCAGTTTTCGTTCATATTTCATGAATGTCAAGGGCGTTTTGGGGTCAAAGTAAAAGTAAAAAAATACATCGTAGGTCTAATGCTATTGTTAAATGTTTTTGTTGTTTCTCTCAGGCCCATTGAGAAACCATTTCAACAGGTAAATAGTAAGAGAAAACGCAAAAAACTTCTTTCTATTAATTCATATCATGTATCTACTTTCTGAGTTTATCTTGGACATTACTGCCACCGGTGAAGGAAAACACCGTGAGGAAAACTGGACTAATATACCTACGTCGGAACCCGTCTTGGGCAAGCGTGGTGATCAACGCCTTCTCAGCATAAGAAGAGGCCTTTGCCCTGCAATGGGGAAATAATAGGCTGGTTTAATATATTATTATTATTATCTATCAACCCTATTACTACAGAATCGACTACCCGATAGACATGGAAAGTTTTCCTTGCACACTAATTGTATCGGTGACATACGCGCCTAGAGACAAGCAAGCAGTCTGATTGTCTCTGGCTCACTCCCCCGGCGCGGGCGCCCTGCAGCCACCTGGCGGGTGCGCCGCGCGCCGGCGCAGCGTCATGCTGACAAGGACGACGGCCACCGTCACTGTACACGCGGGGACTCGATGCTCTCCAAGGAATAATTACTGCACAAACCACGCATATTTCTCCATCAGCGGGGTAATTGCGTAACACCCTATCAGTAGCAATAGAATTCATTTTGACAGTTCAACTACATTTATTGCGTTATTTACGTTGTTGAGCAGAGCAATTAGGGTGCTGGTTTTCACCAGTCATAATGTGAGATACTATACAACTAGCAGGAAAGAAGCAACTGTTGTTGGACGACTAGAGCGCATTGTCCTCGTTGCATTTTTTATTTCCAGAAATGTGACAACTTAAAGATCTTTGGTTCTTCTTCTTTGTATCGATGATTCAACATAAATCTAAGTATACAAGTTTCGACCTAACTCAGTCACGTCGATAGCGTTAACATCGGCTTCGTAAAGAAATACCCAACAGGGACTGGCTGTGTGATAAGGTGAAATTAAGTATATACAGCATCACCTTTGTACGTGTTCCTTTCTTCTTGTCTGTATAGATGTGTGTACAGAAATGGTTAATTAATCAATAAGCGCCTTGAGTGTGTCTATTTTGAAAAGAGCATTGTTATCTTTGAAAACGATTATACCAGTAAATTCGGTGTCTATGTCATCTTTCTTTTTTGTGACGTCCGTAAGCACCCGCATTATCACTCCATTGCTTCACTGCTCCATGTTTTTCTTCAACAAAACCTATTTGATCGAGAATGGGTGCCTTCTGACATAAATATCATACACCTGTGCCTAACGTTAAATTAAAATTGCCGTAGAACGCACTGGCATATTTTATGTTGCTATCTGTCTATCTTTGACCTCGGCCGCACCAAATTCTTGGGTATAATGTATTACTTTATACATTTTCTGCAGCGTTAGAATATTTGTTGCGGCATTATGTCAAATGATGTTGATTTAGTTTAGAGTTCGGTACAAGGCTGGGAAATAAATAGAGTATGATTATGTTAATTTGAAATTTAGGAGCATGATGTGGAGTTCGGATATCGCTGAGAAGGACGCAGAGATAATACTTACTGCAATGTTAAAAGTGAAGTTAATGCTGGCATGCTGGTAGTGACGTCATCTATATCAATCTATAAAGTGTGGATAGGACATCGACGCACAATCTGTAACCATGAATTCAGTACATGACTCTAGACAACAACAACGCAGGGGGGGCTGAAGTTTTACGTCAGTTATTTAAAAAAAAAATGCTGTTCTATAAAATTTGACCGCTGTTTCATAGAAGAGAAAAAACATTTTTGACGAAATTTTTTTTTGAGAACCGGCGCCTGCATTAGCGTGTTTAGAATCATGCATGTGCTGAATTCAAGGTTACAGTTTTCGGGTCGATGTATATATAATATTGAACCACCCTGTATAAGAAAATGAGGTAAGCGATCAAAGAAATATTGTAATAGTTCCCGGTAATTTTTCAAATTCGGGAAAAACTGATCGTCGATAAAGATTCTACTCGTATGAGAAGTCACCCTTTGGACGGGACATCGTCAGGACCACTTGCTTGTAGGAAGATTTGCTAATAAGTAGGTGCTAAAGCGTCGTTTTAGTTTTCGGTCGGGGTCCTTTTGCTATTAGGACCATTTGCGTATACGCAAATGGTCCCTCCGTATCAGAAGGTCCTAGACCTATAGGAGGGGTCAGGTTAGCTAGTTATGAAATAAGTTTAATTATAACTGTAGACGCATTTCGAATGCATTAACTAGCAAGTATCGCAAGATTCTAAGGCAAGATTGTTACAAAAATATTTGAAAACTGTAGTTGAAAGATGTTTCGCAAAAAATACGAAAAACTGATCCAGTTTTAAAACGAAATTCGCAACAGTTGAGCTAGAATGTGTATTATTTTACACCGATTGATCGTGTTAATTAATATTTAAGCGTTGCATTTAGTTTTAATCGCATTAGCTCGTGTAATACGTAAGTAGTATAATACTTACCTAAAATTATTTTTTATGAAGACAAAAGTAAGTTGGTTTTGATTTATCCGCCTATAATGTTCCCATCATTGTTGGGACACGGCTCTTCTCTTTTGAGAGGTGTAGGCCGTAATCCACAATTTGTAGATGTCACATGTCTTTGAATTTTTGGTTCTAGGACTTGCAGGTTTCCTTCACCGTTTTGAGAGCAGTGGTGATGAAAATAAATTATACAAATTAAGGGACTACATGACCTAAAGCGCGGTCACTGTCGGACTGCATAGAAGAGAAAGAGAAGCGCTATGACGCTGGTAATTTATTGCAAAATATGAAGCAAATATCTAGGTATTTACAAAAAATCTACTGTTTCGACAAAAAATTAAAACACTAGTGCTTTAGTATGTTGCTTGTAGAATAATCTGACAAAAACTCCGAATGATTGTATGTATATTAGTAGGGTTTTTATTGTAAAAATAAAGTTTTTAGAGATGTCTTCATGATTTTTTTCTATCGTATCAAATTAGTTGTATTATGTTTTCTCTACCTAGCATATATCCTGGAGAATACTACCTATCTAGCATATATCCTGAAGAATACCACATATTTTTCTGATTTTGTTTACTATAGTCGATCTTAAACTTTTAGTGTTTCTAAAACTTGCGTTTTTAGCGTTTAGGTCCCATGACTGGGTTCGAACCCACTGCTCTCAGGTTTCTCGGTTTTGATTGTAATATCTATTATTAATTTTATAGTCACACACTTGGTATTGATTAATAAATACATTAGATATGTACTTAGTATAAAAGTAGGTACATATTTTTACGGTACAATAATGTGCATATAACTGAATTGACCTTGTGCTAGCCTTGAGCCTTATCTACTATTTATTTCTTTTAAAAATTCCACATTTTTTTACGTATGTCAAGCAGTTTTATAATATTTACATAATATAAGCTAACAAACTTAAAATAATAAATAATAATGAACTTACACATACCTATACAAAAAAAAGGGTAAAGAATCATAGGGTATCAAAAAATTCGTCCGCATCGCTGTCAACAGGAAAAGTGCTCAAAAGGCTGGTAGCATTGCCACGTTGTATGGCGATGATGATTCTTTGGGCAAAAATAGGCCAGCCCTCGGGTCACGTGAAGAGTTCACCAACGGCTTGGCGATATCTCGAAAAACCAAGTGGGCACTCGGACCCCATGGACCCTCGTGTTTCAACCCCAAACGGCTCGAACATATAACTCCCAATAATGTTAGAATATTTTCGCCGTTTTATTATGTTAGGAAAGTAGAAGTAGAAGAAAAAAAAAGAGAGAAAAGAAAAGTAGAGAAGTGGAGGAGTTTTCCGTCAGAATACCAGCATCATGCTGAGACTGGAGCCTTTTGGCCTCGTACAGGAGTTTTTTTTTTACCGACTTTACGACGAAATGGTAAAAAATAAAAAAAATAGTGTTTACTTTAGTTGGTGATCTTCCTGTAGGTAGGTACGAGTCACAATAAATACTTTTTCTTACTAAGTTAAAGTTTTTGTTATTTTAGCTTTGAACTTGCGATCCAAACAAACCTTCGTCCACGAGAACAAACTGCATTCCGAACGATCAACGGTTGCTTTTCAGAAGAATCGCATAAATGTATATTCTATTTATGTAAATGTCTCGAAGATGGAGTGATCTGTTATTGCTATATCGTGAACTCGTGCCGGGGAATAGGCGTAGGTAAGTATAATGAGGTCAAATAGTCTACAAAGTAAGTAAAATACCTATCTTCTCATTCTGCCACGCGATTTATTCGCTTTGTAGATATTGTTGTATCTTTTGAAAACATTACATCTCTCGAACATCGTGAGGAAACCGACATGTCCTAGAACCAAACATTCGAAGACATGTGACATCTACCAACCCGCACTGGGCCCGCGTGGTGGATTACGGCCCACTCCCTCTCACCGAGAGGAGGCCTGCGTCCCAGTAGTTTGAACATTATAGGCTGATTCTGATTATGATTTATGACATCTCTCGAAGCTCAAGTTTAGGTACAACGTAGTTTTTTTTTTTTTTGCAAAATCGATCTCTGGTTTCCCATACAACCTTTCTTATTATGTAAGATCATTTTACCGGAAAAGTACAAGGGTACAATCGAGTGACATTTGACAAAATAATTGCATATTAATAATTGCCTATGGGGGCAACAAAGAATGTGTCCCCAGAATGTTGACGGATATTTTTTTCTACGGTGCTTATTACATACATCATGGGTGTAAAGATCCTTTCACGAAGCTGGAATCTATCTATCTAGGCATTATCTACATCTAATTAAGTAAGTTTACGTATTTAGAAAATACTTTTATTTTTGGTGTGAAAATTTGCTATTTACGGTAATACGCAATGTAAGACACGCAAAACATTGTACTTTTGGGTGAATGCAATGCAACAGGGACTGTAATAATAAAGTTGGAATTTCGATGTTCAATTTCTCCGTAACCTGAAGTTTCCTAGGTATGGTCCAATTCAGAAAAACGATCACAATGACGGAAGAATAAGCGAGTCTCAGCTTCCGATACTTATAATATAAAGCCAGGCATGGGTAACAGGTACATCTGCCTTGCATGGCCAGTAGGATTCCTAACAGCATGTTCCGTAGACGTGATCAATTTATAGTCGTTATGATTAATTACTTCATAATTATTGGTTGTTCTAGTTATAGGTAATCTTCGATATTGATGGTCTTAGTTTATGGTATTAAAGACATTACTTGGCTACTGGATATCGACAAATAAGTAATCAGTTTACTTATAGCCAATTTCAGACTAAGACATATATTAAACCAGGTTTCCAATTAATTTATAGTAAATAGAAAGCCAGAAAGTGTTTCTGGTTGAAAAAAAAGTATGTGCCCATGTGTGTTCGGCTGTACGAGTGTACGTCACTTTGCGGCTAAGTATAAAATAAGAGTTGCCATAGGTAAATTGAGAAAAACGTTTCTTTAAATAATTTTCAAATGGGGCAATACTATATACGAGCTATCACTTACATACGAGGTAAACTTAAAAAGAAAACACATATCACTGCATATTTTACGGCGAGAAACCTTGATCAGCTTGAAGTCGATCTATCATAAATTAGTTCTTAATACGTATCTAGCTTTTTCTATGTCGAGCGCTAACAATCATCATGAACCAACTCCCACCTAATCATAATAAGTGCAGCTCCGATAATTTATAACCAGGTAAGTACACCTTCATTAAAATTCCTCGTCTCATACCACAGAACGCACGAACAAAGCAGCGAGCAACGGCTAGCTAGGAAATCGAACGAAGTCAATTTATTAAACATGTTCTAATAATGTGAATAAAAAAAGCAAATGATTAAAGTAAGTACGGTAAATTATTTGGTGCCTAACTGACATTGAATATATATCTAAGTATAACTGCATTTAATATTAAAATGCCTGCACTGATTGATTGAATACCTCAGTGTATAGGAAAAGCAATTTAGACTCATTTCCAGTTGAATGAAGCACGTTTGTTGAGCACTTTCTAAATAAATTCTCCTTCAAAAATGATAGAAGAGACATTTTTAATTTAACTCAATAAATTAGGAATCGATTTGTAACTAAATGTGTTACTGTTATTCCGAAAGCTTTTTCGGAATACTTACCTACATGTCGGAGGAATGAGGAACATGTCGTCTGGAAAGTTTCGAGTATGGATGTGGATGGCTATAGGTACGATTAGGGGTAGACCAAAGAAGCGATGGACTGACTGGACTACCGAGATAACGATTATTAGAAAAGTATGGAAGAAAAAGACACGTTGCGCCGAACCCCAAATAAATTGGGATAAGGTCAGTAGAATGGCGATGATGACCTAACACAGGCTGGTCATAATTGACAGCATATTCCATTCGAACGTTCAAGCAGACGTCAAATATATTGATTGGGTATTTTTTGGAGTAGAGAAAAAGTGCTAGAAATAAGATTACTATGTAAAATTCCCTCCTCTCAAATATATATAGTAAAAGTTATCGCTGTTTGATTGTATCATGAGGTCCCACTGAGCCTCTCCCCTTACAGTACAGATGTTGTAGCGGTTACACAAAACTCCCTGTTTGTCGCTCAGGATGTATAGGAACAAACACAATGATGCCACTTTTGGTATATTGGTACGTTTCAGGGACCAGGAAAATATTGTTTTCACTATGTATAGCATCTCAGTCTATAATTTCCTCACTGCTGAGGCTCAGGTCTCTTCTCTGTGCGAGAGAGTGGGCCGTAATCCACCACGCGGGTCCAGTGCGAGTTTGTAGATGTCACATGTCTTCGATATTGTTTGGTTCTAGGACATGCCGGTTTCCTAAACAAATTAACATTAACCCATAGTCGTTTTTGCGCCAGTCTTCGGCATAAAATTTCTTTCATTTACAATAAATTGTGCGCGGTTACGCTACGGTGTGAAACAGTGCCACGTCACAACTTGAACTTGGTAGACAGCAAAAAGTTATGGAATGTCAATCGCCTTCTAAAAGAGTCAAGTGTGAAAGGCACTCCGTTTGCCGCAGACTGCTTTTATTCCTATACACATACACATAGGTCACAGGAAATTGATAATATCTGTTCCTTTTTATTTCCTTTATACTTAACGTGACTTTTAAAAGTGTGGCTCCATTATATTACGTACTTAAAAGTTTTCATGGTGATAATGTTATGCAATGAAGCGGACCATCATGTTTTAGACCTGGTTTTGGGCTATTTTTGGCAAAATATAAAGTGCATTACCTACTATAATTCATATTCAAACCGTCATTTAATGTCTCCGTCTTTTCGTCCAAGCGAAATCCACCGGAAGCTTTTATTTCTTTAAAATACATTAACCTAATTAAATTGGTACTTTAGCATTAGACACGCCTAAGTAAATAGCCACAAATACGTGCATGTAGTGGGTACAGATGCAAATTTATTCTAAAGGTCAGCTATAATTGGTCACAATGGACATTTCTGAACTAATCGGACGTAAGTACTGGTTCTCAAATTCAAGGAGTTCCGTTAAATTATAGGGGACTGATCACTTTTATAAACATTCTATGATTTATGGTCTTGTGCAAGTGCTGAGAGGAAGATTTATGCGTAACAGCGGTAGTAGGTCGAAAGCTTGACTAATGTTCGGTCATTAATTTCGTGTTTTACAGAATTTGTTTATTTTTATAAGAAGATTTATTATTTTTTGTTACGTTACATAGTTTTATGGGTTTATATTGCAAGAAATGGTTAGGTTGAAGAAAAGCATCATCTTATTTCCTCCTGCCTGCCTGGAGAGGCCTAGTGGTTAAATATTAGTCTCACGGTTCAATCCATCAGGTTAAGCTACGCTTGCCGCGGTTGGTCTGTGGATGGGTGACCATCTTTATTTATTTAATACTTCTAGCATATAAATGTACAGAAGCGGACTTAATGCCATAGGCATTTTCTACCAGTCAACCTTTGGGTGATGCAGAGACAAACATTTATCAACAACATCATTACATACCAAGATCCATCCATGCCTCGGATAGCACGTACAGTCGTTGGTCCCGGCTGTCATTCGTCGGATCTTTGACAGTCGTTACGAGTCGTCAGAAACCCGAAAGTGTGATAAACAGTCTTACCAAGGGGTATCGTATTACCCAATAACTGGGTTGTGGAGGTCAAATAGACAGTCGCTCCATGTAAAATACTGGTATTTAGCTGCATCCGGTTAGACTGTAAGCCGACCCCAACATAGTTGGGAAATGGCTCGGCAGATTAATAGAAAGAGAACTAAGAACTTATAACTTTACTTTGTAACTTTATAGTAATGAGAAGGCCAATTCCCGTAATTAAAAACGTTCAAAATCTAGTCGCAATCTCACCTCAGCGACAAGCAATGTCAAAAACTTGTCAAAAATGAAGGGATATTAGAGGTATTTTTGACAGTTTGAGACTGAGGTCAGACTGTGATCGTTCTTAAAATTAGTTTTTACAAGCTTTTTTTTAAATCAGAATTACTATTACGAGAATTGCCCCTCTGATTATCACCAAAAAAAAAACCTTTTTCTGTTAATGACAGTAATTAAAACGTGATTACGTGCCGAACGTAAAATACTTGTAAGCATGTGGTTTTTGAGCAAAATGTCACGATCCATATTTGGATATCAATGAAAATAAATTTAAGTTCATAAAACAGAGGTAAAAAAAACTGGAGCAAGTTTAATATTTTCGTATTCTAAGGGTACTTGTCCACCTTGTCGGATAAGACGAGCAGAAAGGAGTTACAAGTATGCACCAAGCTTTAATTAAAAATAAACCAGTGGGTCAGGCAGGCTGCTATTGAATTGGATGATGCAACAATAATAACCAGTATAGTACAGTAGGCCGCAGACTGCCTCGTTGGTGTAGTGGTCGCAAGCGCTGAGCATGAGGTCCTGCCGGGCGATTCTGTAAAAATCTCACCGTGAAAACTTGTGTGAAAGTGAAGTGAGCCTTCAATAGTGTCATTTCCTATAGCATCAGGTTGAATGACGCTCACTTCAAGTTCATTTCACTTAAGTTTTCACGCAAGATTTTTACAGAATAAATCGGCTGGTTTGTTTTTTTATTTACGTAATGTAAACAAAAAAAAAAACATTTATTGAAAATAAACAAATTCATTTAAAGTTAAGAAACAAGCTCTGTAATTTTGCCTGTTTTGTCCCCTTAACGATACTATCATTAATATAATATCGGTCCATAGAATTTTTTTGTGTAGGAGTCGTGTATAAGTGGCGAGACCAACCGCGTTGAGCAGAAAAAAAGTGTTCGGGAACAGTCTAGACGGTGTCACGGGAAAACCCGGTCATGTGAGTGGTTATTGGGTTTCCTATCAGGAACATTACAGTAGCAGCCCAGAGTCTGGAATTCAGGATTTGCCCAGTCGATGGTAACAGGCTCGCCCCCTATTACATGGGACTTAAACGTAACTGGCGAACCAGTTATGTGGGTGTACTATAGATACACCTCTGCCTAACTTTTCGGGGATTACATTCGTAATGTTATGTTATGTAGGCCGCACATTAGTAATAACACTTTGACCTTGAGCTGGTCTAGCGTAGTACGGAGTTTCAATAGAATAAGAGGCCAACTTATGCTGGTTTTTTATAAGCTGACGTGTAGCCTTTTTTTTGGTGTGTAAATCCTCATGGACGTCCATCATGGGCGTGACAGAGGGGCATGCCGGACTTTTACCGGCTAAAACCGGGCTCTTACCGGTTATCGTTCCACCTATCTCTATAGTTTGACTAGCTTTTTGTGGATTTTTTCCGGTCTGATCCCCTGAGCCCCCCCTCCACCCCCCCCTCCTCGATCCCCTGCTAGTTCTTCTGGTTCATAAGGAATTGTTTTTCCGATTAAGACATCCATCTGGCCTGATGGTAAGCGGTAGATTAAGTATACGATGGAATGACTGTACGAGTATATCCAGAAGACTCTCTCTTACTTTGCAGATTAACAGGATATAAGCAAGTATAAATGTGGCAGAGAGTTTCTAATAATAGATGAAATTGTTTATATAATAATCATTTATTTCCCAGATAATAATTTCATAGATTTTTTTTGTTAGTAGTTTTTACTACATAAACAACGGTAAAGAAAAACATTGTGAGGACACCTGCACTTATAGTTAATATAAGTCTGAAATCGCCACCTCGTCTTGAGCAAGCGTGGTGATCAATGCTCTTGTCTTCTCTGTGTGAGAAGAGTCCTTTGGCCTGCAATAATAGGCAGGTATTATTACATAAACAACTTAAACACTAGTGTAACACGCACATAACTTTAATGGATTTAGAACAGCATTTAGGTAGTTACATACTAAAATATTCATTCCTACCGTAACCGCCGTTTTAAATTGGGGCTTAAAAATATTTATAAAATCATCAATGCTACGCCGCTACGCAGACGCTACGAAGATTCGTAGCGATGACATCACTACGCTACGCAGGAGAATTGATGAGTCGGTATTAAGATCTTGCCAGTTTACAATTTGGCTTAATTATTTCGTGGATAAGCAAGTCGTAGGAAATTATATATTTAGATCAAAGTGTCTTCAAAAACTTCGTAAGAAGCCTGCATTAATAGGTATAAATCTGTTTTAGAAATTTAATGTTGCAATGTAGAGTTAATTAAAAATAGATTACATTCGTTGCTTTATAGGTACTGTTGCATTAATCTAGTTATTTTATTAATGACTAGATTCGCAACAATGAACATTATAATGCCTATATCCTGCTCAAAAAGTAGGTGAGTAATATGTTACACTAAGTAGTCTGTGTCATAAACTCGGTAAGTACCTATCGCAACGATGTCGCTCTGAATAAAAGCGTAATTTTAACTCCAAAGATGGCAGCTTGATTAGGCTACCAATTTGCTAATTAAAATGATTATCGGTCTAGAGTTCCGAGTTAAATTCCCAGACAGATAAAAGGCAGCAGCATCGTTGTTGCGAAAGGTCCGTTTACAGAGCTCTCACGATGTCTGACGTATTTTTAGCGGTTAGCAGCGCTACCAAAGTTGCTGACTAGTTAATATTATACTCCTATACATAAATGCATACATAAACTCATTCCATTTTGCCATGAGTGTACACAGAAACTACAGAACGCTAACTGCTACGGTCCTTACATACTCCTTTTGCCTCGTTTACGTTCATACTTCTGGTCATACACGCACAACGGTTGCGAGTACTACACATATGACCTAACTGAAGAACACTACCAGTAAGATCACTTTATGAAATCCTAGCGCGTATCCTCCCGGCATTTTCACTCACATATGCCTTATAAATACTTTCTGTTAGTCGCCTTTCATACGTCCTCTCAACATGACCAGGAGGCCTACCATGAACTATTTAAAAACGATTCAAAAGCAAGACATTTCAGTTTAGGTTCTTAAACTGCATCGCTCACAGTCGTACCATGACGTCCAATACGCTCAGCGGCATTTGGATCGTTGAAAGTGAATGAAAGATCGCAATTCGTTGCTGAACCGCGTTTGAAACGTTTCTGGTGAAAAAGAGACAACGCTATTACGAGTATTATCAAATAAGTTTGTTTCGCCCACATTTTAGTGTTAGACACGTTCCGAAGCAAGTAACATTTTATTTGTTCATAACTCAATATCATTACTTTATAGTAAAACAGACACTCAACCGCTGTTGTTAAGATTCCACGTTAATACGGTAACTATTGTTAAAATAATTCTTAGTCAAAATAGATATTTATTTACCTTTTGCTATTTATTATACGAAAAAGATAAATCTATTAATGAAAGTGAATAAATGTACAACTTGCCTCGAGATTATGACAATAATTTGCAAGTGCTTTTTTGTTGCATTCTAGTCGAAAAAGGACATCTGTTAAAGAAAAACAAATGCGGTTTAAAAGGCATGTAAAATAGGTATTTTACACTTTTTCCACTAAAAAACTTTATTTTCGTCAATAATTCACCAAACGTTTCAGTTTTTGTTAGAGAAAAAGTAACTTTTATTGAATCGCTTATTTTGACAGTTAGCGTTTCAGTTGAGCTGCTTTACGTCATGGTACCAAATACAGTACAAAATGAAATGAATGAAACCGAAACTTGCGACTCAGTTTAGGATAATCGCTGTCAGATGGCACGGCCTAAATTGAATCGTTAAACTGACGTCATGGTACGAATTAGAAGAACAGTTCAGTTTAAGTCCTAAAGTGGATCGCGTTAAGAGCTCGTGGTAGGTATGCAGACCATTTAAGCATCTTTTAAATTATTGTCACTACATCTTTTTTAAACCGCACCATTGCCTTCCCACATCATTGCTCAGCCTATTTTTTATAGAAAGCTTTACAATCAGCCTATAATGTTCAAACTGTTGGAACACAGGCCTCCTCTCGGTGTGAGGGAGTGGGCTGTAATTCACCACGCGGGCTTAGTGCGGGTTGGTAGATGTCACATGTCTTCGAATTTTAGGTTCTAGGACATGACGGTTTCCTCACGATGTTTTCCTTCACCGTTTTGAGAGCAGTGGTGATGAAATAATTTACACAAAGTAAAGCGCCTGTCTGGGTTCGAATCTACGACCTACACCTCGTAAGTCGTGGCCGTTACCACTTGGCCACTACTGCCCTCACAGTCATGAAAGCATGAAAGTAGAATATAGTCAGCTTATATTCTACTTTCATGCTTCTTTTGCCACACTCAACATTCACCATATATATACATATAAAATAAAATAATACCCTTGTTGATGGCTCGATAATGTATTTTGTTGGCCCAAAACTTCGCCACTACCGCACATGTCTGTGGCAGCGCAGAGATCGCTATGACTGTACTCTGGGGCGTAGAGGGCAGGACAAGAGGTAAGACATAGTTTGCGCCAAAGGTTCAGGTTCCTTGTTGCCGTACCGTCGAGATAGCCCCACTTTGCGAGGCTGTAGTTGCATCTTCCCACTTGAGTTCGGTGAGATACACTTCGGGTACAGTTCCCAACTGATTATGTGAAGTTATAAACTCCTGTCCACCACAAGCAGTAGGTATAGATCGACACAACAATCAATTCTGGGTGGGTTTATAAAACAAGATCAGCAATTACAAACCCAGTATGTTGATTCAGTGATAAGGACGTTGCAATGTTTATTTTCATTTCAAAATAACTTTTACACTTAAAAGGAATGCTGTAAATGTATTTCGCGCATTCTTATCAGAGTCGTGCATTTTTTGTACCTATTTGCCGAGTTGAAATATTAAGTTATGCATGCCGCTGTGACATGACTCATGATTTATAGCTTAAACTTAAATATTTATTGAAAACTTAATCTGTTGCGAAAAAACTAATGTTATATTTTGTGATTAATTACAATTATTTTTCGATTTCCTGCAATTATGGCGTTATTTTAGTTCCCATTTGTAAATCATGATAGATAAAATGTTATCCTAATCTAGGACGTTTTATATCTAAAGTTCAAATCATCACTAGGCGTAAAATTCAACGTCCGGTCACCAAAGGCGATAAATAACCAATTAGTTTTCGAATAAAATTATATTTAATGAATAGAAAACAAACCGTTCATTTATCCAAAAAGTTCAATATTTTTTATTGATCTCCTTTGAGCACCACGTTAAAATATTGATTGGTGCTCAAATGGGAATACTTTTGGTGCTCTAAAAAGGGGTGCTCAAACGGGAATACTCCAATTTTTCATTCCAAAACATCGGTTTCATACTAAACTTCAACTATAGGTATCCGACGATACTGCCATGGTTACTTATCTCCTTTGGTGACTATACCTCGACTGCCTCGTTGGTCTAGCTCTAGTGGACTCAAGTGCTACTGCTGTTCGATTCTCGGGTCGGGTGTGATGACATTAAGTTTTTCAATCTGAAAGCTCTCAGTAGCAGTCCTGGATTTTTGCTCGGTTGATGGTAAAAGGCTCGCCCCCTATTAAATGGGACGTAAACTTTACTGGCGAAAAGTGGGTGAACTATGAGGTACACCTCTGCCACGTTTTCGGGGAATACAGATGTGATGATGGTATATTCAATTTATAGACAATCGACTTGCAATCAGATTGCTCATAAATACAAAGTAGGTAGTCAATGATAAATAGGGCAAGTGTGAACGAAATAGGTACTCTATATATATTCTTTCATTTGATAGAACCTGTTATTAACTCGTTGTTAAACAATCAGAACCCACATTATGGCTTACAAAAAGTAATTTATTTTGTCTAGTAACCTTCTGTAAACTTATATCAATCAATATATACATAATAAATATTGTTTATTAATTATACAGGGCAGACATAATGAGTTATTAAAATAATACGATTACGTCTTGTTGATTTTCTAATTGACAGTGTTCACTGATTTATGAAGATGAAATGTACGTCAACCATGTTTTGGAACATTTTTAAGACAGAAGTAGACAACTCTTTGTTACAACTAGTCTGACTTTGAAATAAAACTAAGTGGACAATAACAATAGGAGCAACCTATGAGTGAAATTCGTACATTCTCTGCGGTAGAATGTCAATTTTATTACGTTAATAACGATTCGTATCCCGAAAACTACGTGTTTGCTGGCTGTGACATTTTGAAAAAGCGTTCTACTTCTACATGAAGACATCTGTGTTAAAAAAAATTAAACATCTCATGCGTGTGCCGTGAAGTACAGTGGAGTGAATAAATTAGTTCATGGCTTCAATTTAATTTCACTCTTATTTGGAAGAAGTAGCTGGCCTTATAACGTTAATTTTATTATTCAAACTTACACCTGTTTACAAGAATGCAGTAAAACAATACGAGAACACCAAAATTGGTATCGAACACCATTTGCATTTTACGAGCAGGTAGTACCTACTTCCATCTGGGAATTATCGGGCAGACCTCCAAACTTATGGCAATAAGAGCGCTAACATGGATATGTTTTCTATATTATTTCGATACGTGTGTGGTTTCAAGCTACCGAAGGTTACTGGTACATTTTGTTGACCACTTACTGCAGTGGTGTAACGGAAGATATATGACGCCGGTAAATACCTACCTACGAATAATAGCGCCTTAGATTGGGCGAGGTCGCATTTTTAATTAAACCATTATGTTCAATTATTTTGTACTACTCAAGCCCCACGGCGTTTTGTTTATACTGACAACACCACTGTAATGGCAGATCGAATGATTTCAATAAATCAGTGCCCATACAGGCGCCCGCAATTATAGGGTCGTAATTATTTTAGATTTTTAATTAGTAGAATTATTATTGCCGGAAATTATGGCGGCTATCAAATTGTCCCTGAAGCGGTAATTTTTTTTGGAAAAAATAAATAAATTGATACGTATTTAGTGAAGACAAACAAATATTTATTTTAAACACGCTTTTCGTTTCTTGAATATCCTTAAGTGTGGTCGTGTTGAGCATTTATTACCTTATATGGACTCACCATTTCGAGGGTTATTTTCAAAACTATATTATTTACGTTTTATTAATTACGTGGAGATTCGGCCTTTTACAAGGTTTCGTCGATTATTTAAAGAGGTTCACAGAGGATCATTTATAATTTTCTTAATAAATGTAATTTAAAACAATGTAATGTGGTATTACCGTCGCTTGCGCCATATAAGTGATATTTCATCGTTTAATAAATAATGAGGGTGCTTCGCACGTACGCATGATTCGATCAATTTTATTATTTTCCGTACAAGGGGAGCATGACAGCACGAAGTGCAATCAGTGTTCGACATTCTCTCATTGCAGTAATACCACGAAAACTGAACTTGTAAGAGTCTATAGAACTATATTAAAAATCTGCTAATTTTGTAAGCAGTAAAGCATTGGCGGGTACAGAAAACAATGTACTTTTTAAAATAATCATATGCGACTATGGAATAGGGAATGAAAGAGTTTGCAATGTTTAATTGCACGCAAGTGTGTAGAATCATTTGCTCTCAAAACGGTGAAGGAAAACATCGTGAAGAAACTGACATGTCCTAGAACCAAAACTTCGAAGACATGTGACATCTTCAAACCCCACTGGGCCCGCCCACTCCCTCTTCCAAGAAGAGGCCTGTGTCCCAGCAGTGGGAATATTATAGTACTTACTGAAAACAATGTTTTAAAAAAAATAAACTAAGTATATTATGCGATCCAGGATATTGGCATAAGCAATGAAAGAGAATTCCACGAAAGTGTGTAGAATCAATAGGTGTGGTGTACGTGGTTATTACTTACTGCATTGTACTACCTACATAAATATGCGACGTAGGTATGTCTACGTCATCATGATTATGATACTGCTACCCTTATACTAATGTATCTGGGTTGATAAATCTTTTTCTTACTTCATCGCCTTTTCTAGCTGTAATCTCAGAATCCAATACCTTCCTAGCCATATCATTACACATATTCCACCCATAAGCATCTTTTCTTGCCCGCGAGATCTTTTTGGTCTGTCTCTTCCAAGCCATCAGGCTTACTGTACTTACTTAACACTTTTCTTGTCAGATACACAAATTATTATGTTAAGCATGGATACAGGGTGACAGGGACAACCAACCTGTTACCATGGATCAGGACAGGATTCTGAAGTACCATTTTTTATTTTTTTAAGGATGGGAATGTATCAAATGACCCCTCCCGCTGTGGGTTGAGCGAAAGGCCGTGTCAGACTTTTACTGACTAAAACCCATCCATGTTCCTTCTTTGCCCTTTGCTTTCCGGGGCCACGGTAACTCTTTCGATCAATCCCGCGACCCGGGATTCTGAAGTCCCTGCGTTGCAACATTTTCGACGGTTATTATAAAATAAAATTGCTGTTCATTTTGATCGCGTAAGTATTGCACTGTTTTATGAAACAGAAAAAAACCGACATATTCGGGGTGGCTAAAATCATTGTGCTGATGTTGTCATGGTTACAGTTTGCGCATCGATGTTCCTGCCACCCTGGGTACTTATAACATGGACCAAAACTCTAAATCCATGTTTGAAGTCCACATTTCATCTATTTCCACATGTAAAAGGTCTGTGTCAGGTTCAGAAAGAAGATAGCAATCTGAGAGTAACCAACTCGTATTAATTTCGACAATAAACTGTACACTTGGCAATGGTTTTTGATAAAGCCGTAATTTTATTTGAAGATATAGCCATGGCCGGCTCATTTCGATGTCGCTCGCATATTTTCATAAAGATACGATCGATTCTTGTAAATGATCGCGTTAATATCTTTAAATATGCATTTAATCTAACTTTATGATCTCGCGAATATAAAGGTGTGGTACGAAGGTGAGTAATGCGAGGATTTACGTCATTCTGGAGACATTCAGCGGGTTTCTTGGTACTTCTCATTTTTCGATACTTAAATGATAAAGTAAAAGGTTAATATGTCAGGTATCGCTTTTGTGTTCGAGATACTCGTATAAGAAGATATATAGTGGATATATTCCACTCATACAAAGCGTTTTGGCAAGCCATTTGTTTTGTGTGCAGAGGAGTTGAAACTCCTATATATAGGTGACCTGGGAGTCTTCAAGTCTTGAGTGAATAGGTTTCTCTTTCTTACTAGGGTTTCTGGATAGGTGTTAGGAATTTACCGGCAAATGACGTCATTGAAACGTTATTTATGGAAGTAAGTTGGTGTAATTTCCTAGAAAGCGTTTTTTGCCACCGTAAAGTCAAATACGCCATCATTTTTATGACAGCTGTCACTGATGCCGCTATGTGGCGGCCGCCGCTTTTCTATAGGACACCGTAGCTTTAGAGTGCAATTGCCCGAGCACATCATGACTTAGGTGAGATAAAAGATGGAAATTCCTAGAATCGCGAAGAATTTGAAAGTACCTGAGTAGGTACTCGTCTGTAGTCAGAGTGAACTCATGAATATTAAGCGAGGTCTTCGCGACTATTAGAGGCGGTACCTAAGGCACCTCTTAGATATAATATACCATAAAGATATCACATAAAAATAATAACCACGCTTCCTAACTAGGAAATACATGAGACAATTTGAATACAATGGATATAAAGACAATAATCGTGTCGAATGTAACTATTTGGAAGTTAGCCGCGTTGCACACTGGCGGAAAGTGGGCCGCATTACTTCATATTATATGCTAATTATTTTGTTTCACACCACGAATACATTTATTTATATTTATATTTGTAATATAATAATTGACGCCAGTCTACGTTTCCGGTAAAATTAAGGTTTTGTAATTTTTGCGCATGTTAGTATTAAGTTTGAAGGCTGTTTCACATTTGAGTCTAGTAGGTTTGCAAGAAAGAAATCCACAGTTATTTTAGGAAAGTCTACTGCAGTCCGACTGTCGAGAGAATGCGTTACTGACACCTGTCAGTGCGACAATTCTAGTTGCTAATAAAGATCAAATTTGCAATAAACATATTTGTAACTGACAGGAGACAAGAACGCATTTTCTCGTCGACCGCCCGCACTATAGCTATAGCCTTCGAACATGTGAGTGGTTATAGCATTTATGAATAATAGAAATCCAACAGGAACCTTTGATATTGTGTAGATACTGCCTTAACTAGTTATAGGCTGCAGCATCATTGCTAGTCATCATCAGAATATTCCTTTATTTCTCAAGTATAAGCATAATTTATTTCGGGGTCAAAGACTGTTAGTCTTGTAATCCCTGATCGATATCTCGATGAAAATGCAAAAATCACTGATAACGCATCAGCAAGCATTTAATTTATCATAATCCTCTACATATTCTATTGTGGACCACTTAGTAGCGGCTTGTGGCTTACCAACCATTCACAACACACAATAATATGATAATTACATAGATTTACTGCGTCTAATCCTATTTGGGACTGTATTGGTACGGTTTGATCACGACTAGCGGCTTGGCAATGACAAAAGAAATATTCTGGTTTGTTTGATTATCGAGTGAGCATTGATTCGGTCAATGAAACACTCGATAGCATTGTGCATTGTGGCCGAGTGGGCGTTTGCACTCTTAATTGGACACCTGTTAAGGACATTTCGATAAAAATCTCACATTTTTGCTGCCTGTCTAAATATTTATACTGTTTTGCTTAGTGAAAGATGATATAGCAAGGAAGGCAAACAACTCTTAGATGTCGACTGATGGAGATTGTGCAGCGGTGTATTTGTGTTGGGTGCTGATAAGGTGGTACCGTGGTGCCAAGGAAAATGAAATAAAACGGCGGACGAGTAGATTCACGTGTGTATTGGACCAGTGTCACAGAAGGGGCGTGTTGCCACTGATAACATAATGAATTACGTTTTTAACTTTCTGCATCGTTCTCACATGCATAATTTTTAACATGAATGATGTAACCAAGACTTTGTAACCATATTATTTTGATTTAAAAGTGTCCATGGAGTTTCTTGGCCGTTTTTCTCCGTACCTATGCTTTGGAAAGGGCAACTAGCTTCATATTTTCTGACTGACTGACTTCTTCCAATTCAAAAGTGCCTGTAAATGGTTTAATTGAAACAAATGCTTTTAGTTTGAGTTGAGTTTGAGTCTTGACAATTCAAAAGTGCCTGTAATTGGTTTAATTGAAATAAATGCTTTGAGTTCTAGTTTTTAATGTTGGTGTTGCAATATTAAAATACCCAACAGAGACGTAACTGACTGGAGAAAATAAGGCAAGGGAGAAAGATGATGTTTACCAACCATAGAAAGAAAGAAAAGAAATGAAGAAAACGTATTTATGGGACTCGCATAGGAATATCACAAATTAAACTAAACACACTTTTATAAACTTAAAAAATAAAAATATTTGGGTAAATACATACCTAGCTCCGGTTTACAAGAGAAATGATCCTTTTAGACTTTCTTTTGAGAAATTTCAAAATGCGATTCCAAAATTATTAGAGGTCGTGAACAGACACAGCTTGCGGAACCAACAATTTGAAATAGGGCCAACTAATGGCCGATTCCTATAATTTACGGACCGTTATTGGTTAAAATTAAAACTCTTGTATCTTTACTAATATAGTAATAATGAAGCAATGACAACATAGCTTTGCATAGTAGACCCTCCCATTTGGAAATAGCTATCACAAGTAAAATTAGTTTACAAATCTATTTATATGCCCAGTTTGGCAATCAAAAATGCTACCATTGGTAAGCAAAACGATTTGTTTTTGCTTACCAACCGAGCATAAGTGAACCAAAGGTTCTTGGTCAATAGAGCAGATCAATTTTACCCATACTCCATTTATTACATATATGTGCTATAGCATTCGAAAAATAACGGTTAAATAACGACAGTTATTGTGTAATATTGTTAAAATTATTGCACTTTAGAGCAATTTTTATAATGTAAATGGTAAATAGATTAAGTACCCACATTGCTTTGTAGGTACTTATCGTGAACTAACGGAGTTTATTATACGTTTATATCGAAATACTGAAAGGGTGATAACTGTTATTTTTCTAACGGTATAACAAATGGAGCATAAGTGGGGTCAACCTCTGGTCGATGACCTGAAAACAGGCATATCCGGTGAACACGAAGCAGTTCATTCTGTCAGAAGATAAGATTTACCTCGTAAATCACAAAGTTACTACGTCTGTTATAAATTTAATTTGCCTTGGATAAATTACTGTCCCAATAATTAAAAGTAAATCAACATCGCCTTAATTGCTTATAGGTACATAAAGGTCTATCATACCCGGACGCTAACCAGCGGCGGTAGGTAGATACGATTGTACCAAATATTACGACGGGCAAAAAATAAAAGAACCCCATACGTAATCATAATAAAATGCGCTTGCGCCACTCAGGGCCGTGTCAAGGTCGAAAGCGTAACTTTTTTTCGAGTTCGTTTCTCCATTTGCGTGCGGTTGGCACTTTTGCTTTATTTTCCTGTTCCGGTTGTTACACTCACAAACAACGGGTAAGGAGATCTAAATGTTAATTGGTAATGCAATGTGGTTGAACGGAATTCTGTGGTGATCTTTATGATGGTCGTTTGGGTTAGAGCTTAGGTCTACTTTCAAGCTGATAATGTGCTTGATAGCAACCACCTGGTGGAAAACCAAAAGACAAACAAGCTGAAACATCGTCGCAGACCTTAAAAAAAATATTGTTCATGTGCTTGTAATTTCAATACGATGAAATGCAAAGTAGAAGTTACACTAAGCAATACCACACCTTTTTCGTGTAGAACGCGTCAATAACATACCTACTGATATATTATAATTATATTTACTAATAATAATGCTGAAGAGTTTGTTTGTTTGTTTGAACGCGCTAATCTCTCAGACTACCAGTCGGTTTAGAAAAATTTATTTTGCATTTGATAGCCCAATTTTTGAGGAAGGCTAATATCGTTATGCTAGCATAACGATAACGACTTTTAGGAGCCAAGCAGAAAGAAAAAAATTCAAAGAGAACGCTTAGCGAAAATAGGGCGGGCGATGCGATGCGATGCGGTGGGTTGGGAAAACAAGACTTTCAGATTTATGTAAGCGTTATAAAAGTGTATCTAGTTCCTACTAATTACGAATTGTGTAGGCTTATTGACCGTAATGGACAAAATCTGGAAGGTTTATTAACTTTGATTGATATTAAGTTGCAAACAAGTCTTAATAGCTGTTCAGTAATAGCCTAAGCACGACTGTTTACTATAATTCTGGCCAGTAAAAATACTTAGAACACGATTAGTTCAACGATAGAAAGCGCCACCACGTCCGTGCGGTAGGAATAGGGTCGCTAGAACCACTGAGATAAAGTAAGTAATAATAGTTCTATGGCTAGAACAGAAAATTTAAATAATTGTACTGAATTTATAAACAAGATCAATCGAGCATTCTTTCCTTTTTTCTATTGGCAGTTTTCCCTATAGCCTATAACTCGTCAGCCTTCAAAGCAAGAGTGACCATGTATCTTCTGTGGCTGCTTGTTTCACCACAGACCTCATCCATCGGTTTTCATCAGGCGATATCAGGGTCAAGACCAGGACCAATATGTTTTTTTTTTTATTGTATAGAATAGGTCTATTGTCTCTAAACCAGGACGCCAACATCTCGTGGTTAAACATTAGCCATTCAGGAAGTAGAGAAGCTGACTATCCTTGGTATACTGGAGCACTGGCATTCCAAACTTACAACTTCCTTGTCACCAAACAGAATGTAGAGGATCGTGACTCGTTACTTCTTTATGAGTGGATACTTTATACCTACTCAATCATTTATTGCATTCCACAATGTCTACTAAGGTAGTTGCTAACTTAATATTTAATGAGATCGTTTGCACCCCGTAGGGTCTAGATTCCTAATAGGCAAATAGATTGCGGTAGGGTCTTCATTTGCTGCGGTACATGATTTGATGATGATATATTAACTGACCAGATAATGAATGTAGTGTTAGGCCACACCGACATTCCGTCATTAATACATTATGTTTATGTATGTAGTGCCATTTGCATAGTGAGACAATTTCAGCGTACCTACCTGCGTACCGGCTTTGTTAATTATATCACTCCGACTATCGAACTAATATCTAAACAGTTACTGTTTACAAGTACTGTGTTTATACGGCACATAAATTTGCTGGTCTACTGCACCCTGTTGGTACTTCGTGGGTGCAGTGGGGTCATTAAATTGTTAGTACTGTTTATAGACTTAGCTAATAGCCGTTTGGTGTAGACTTCCAAAAGGAAGGTTAAATTAAGTTAATAATATCTTCCTGAAGTCCTGACCGATGTCGGTCACGACGTCCAATCTCAACGGCTTGGAGACTACACAAGTACACAGGTGATAATAATACCAGCCTATTGTTGTCTTACTGCAGGGTAAGTGCCTCTACTCATACAGAGAAAGCACGAGCATTGACCACTACGCTTGCTCAAGACGGGTTGGCGATTTAACTTGCGCCTCGCGGTTTCACCCGCATAAATTTCGATCCGTGGGAATATCGGGATAAAAAATATAGCTTATATGTTAATCCAGGGTGTTAGCTACTTCCATACAAAATTTTATCAAAATTGGTCCAGCTGTTTGAGCGTGAAGAAGTAACAAACATAATTATAAATACACAAACTTTCACCTTTATAATATTAGTGCTATAAAGTCCAGGTTTCCTCACGATTTTTTCCTTCACCGATGTCAGTAATGTCCAAGATAAACTCAGAAAGTAAGTAAGACAGCCGGGACCAACGGCTTAACGTGCTTTCCGAGGCACGGAGGGGTCTCGGTATGTAATGTTGGTCACCCATCCACAGACCAACCGCGGCAAGCGTAGCTTAACCTGACCGATCAACCTGTGCGGCTGTTAATATTTAGCCACGGGCCCCTCTAAATAGTTATTTGAATCTATTCCTGTTTATTATTTTGTCTCCTAAAGTGTTCTCGCTGCTGAAGTGAAAAGTTATGTGTGTTACACGAGAGCAAAGTTTTTTGCATCTCGTGCCTTTGAATCCCTCGCCACACTCAGGATTCAACTTTAGAATCACGTGATTCAATCGTTGAATCCTTTGCTTGCTCGGATTCAAAATCAGCACTCGCACCAAAAAACGACTTTGCTCTCTTGTTGCAGAAATCACTATTTCTTTTATTTTTTGTAAATTGGAACCTTTATTTTTTTCTTTATATTCATTAATTTTTTTATATTTCAGGGTACAGACCATCAAACTGAACAAACTCCCTGGGACTAACATAGTAATCGTGAAAAAATTATCAACTGTCCGATAGGAAACTTCAATACCTACTTGATCCGTATAGCCATCCCGGCTATATGACCACATCTTTCTGATAAATCCATACTAATCTGCCCACCCGAGCCTAAAGTGCAGTAATAGCCATTATGTCAAGTTAAAAAAAAAAAACTACCAAAATGCCTATTACTGCACTTTAGGCTCGGGCAGTAATATTATAAATGCGAATGTGTGTCTGTCTGTTACCTCTTCACGCTTAAACCGCTGAACCGATTAAGGGCGCTGCTAGTGTATAATATCTATCTTTCTATAATTCTATCTTTACTTATAATCCGAACTCCCATGGGACAGAAATCTGACACGACTAGAGAGATATGATGACGACGATGATGAAGATCGTTTTAACGATAAGTATTTATTTTTAGGTAAAACAAAATAAACTTTAACATTGTGAATCTGCACCCGATTGCGTAACGTTCCTAATCCATTCCTTCATGTCTCAAAAATTCGTGTAGTCGAATTATCATGTATTTCGCAAGCATCCCGTTAGAATAAAGAAACAAAATATAAATTTTATGACTGTATTTATTTATGTTCACTTTTTACAAAATACTTATAACTATAATCTTTAAGCAATGGCAAGTAATCGTCGAGTCATAGAACTTATATAGTTATGTTTAACTAAGGTAGGTAAGATTTACAGTTTTAATTAATAGTTAACGTGAAATATTACAATTATTAAAAGAAATAAATAACTAAATATTTATAAATAACGATATGTGTAAGAGAAAATACGCTGTAATATTGACAGTTCACATAATATGTTAAAGCATTAAGTTTATATAGTCACATCATAGCCAAGCTCACAGTGTAAATAAATTAACACATTCAGAAATATCCTAAATTGTATAAATATACAAGTCTTAATCATTTATTCGGTGGAAAGTCTAGCGTTGTGTATGTGGGTCTAGTGCGGGGGACGGCAGGGCGGCGGGGGCGGGGGTGGGTCTTCCCCCCCTCGGCCGCAGAGCTGATAGAAGCTTCTCCCTCTTCAGGCAAGTATGGAGCTCTAGGACTTAGCACTAAAGCTTTATAAGACGAGTGAGAGTCGGCAATGCTTCGCCCATCACCCTCGTCTCGTCGGGACATCTCGGAGAATGGGGAAACAGATCGTTTCTCAATACCACTCGGTCCTGGAGTTTCTTCTTTCGGTTTTAACTCGTAAGCATTCTCTTCCTTTCTCTTTGGTTCTGCATCTTTCTTGAATTTTGTCTGTCTTTCTATGATTTCTGCTGTGGTCAGATCAGAACCCTGAACGTCTGTTTCTAGAGGAGGTGCTGACAGCCAAGGTCGGGAGGAATTGGTGCTACACCAGCGTTCTTCGTTCTCACTTGCATCGCCCAAAAGGCCAAGTTTCTCTAAGTTTTGGAGTAGCAAATTCTCACTGGAGCTGGCAGCTCTCATTTCAGTCTTAGATTCTTCAGCAAGCAGCAACTCTGCTAGTGGTGGTGCAAGACCAAGTCCTATATTCCTTTCGTGATATACTTCAGAAATGGTCGGGGTTAGTTCTCCACTCATATGTCTGACTTGCGCCATGGAATCACGGCTGCTTGTACCCATTTTCGGTCTCGGAGTCCGTTTGGACGTTGAAGGCTGAGCTAAGGTCTGTTCAGTCTTTTCTTCTTCCGACCTTCTTGGTTGTGCTGAAGCCAGGTCATAGAAAGCGTCGAGGTATCTCGCGTGGGCGTGATCTGGCCTCCTCCGTAAGACCGTGTCATGTCCTGAGCTTTCCCAGTCCGAGTCATCAGATGGTGGTCTTCTTGTGTATAGAGTTCTGATTTTCGTTTGGTGTGCGAGTGCCAAGGACACGTCGCGGGGAGGTGCGGAGGTAGGAGCGGGAGGGGCTGCGGGAGGGGAGGGAGTGAAGGCTGCGTCACTCTCCCCTCGGTACCTCGGCGGAGGGGGCGCGGGGGGCGGGGCGGTGCGGCCGTCGGGCTCGCCGCGACCTACTTCTGTAGAGGAGGTAGATCCTCGGACGTACATAGTGAACGCACCGCCGCATGATCCTAAGGGTAGAGGCGGTGGAGGTACCGATGATACGCTCTCCTCTGTGGAAGAGAATGAAAATACTTTAACACTTCGCTTTGGACAATGGTAATGGACATTGACTGAATCTAGTTTAAGATTAAAAAGTGTTGTTGAGCTGTTAATTTTGGTATTTTTTATCCATGACCATGCATGCCTACTTATGTTAAGTATGTACGTCAAAGTATGAAATGATATCAGAGTACTTACGACGGTGTTGTCTCGGCGGTGGTTCTCCATCAGAGTGTGGTTCTAAGTCACCGTCGTCAATTGACGCCAGTGATTCAACGCTCGAGCTCGACTCCAAACTAAGACTTCGTGGGGCTTCTTGCGTGTCTATGAAAAGAAGAATTTCGTGATCAGCATACCTTTGATTGTTGTCTAGATAAAGTAAGATAGCAATGGAGTGCAATTCCCTAGCTTTACGTTTATCGACGTTAATGCCTAGCATTACAAATACAATACCATTTTTAAATGTAAAAATAAAGAATAAAAATGTCTTAAAGTAGTACAAGTATGCTGGTAAAATAAGACCTGAGTTAACGCTGCAGCTGATTGACTTATCACTAATAAGTATATTTTTCAAAAGATATTCTACGAAAGTGTAAAGTTTCAAGGAAAATAACTTACCAAATAACGCGAGTAGTGCCTGTAGCACAAACTGTATATGTCTCCTGTTGGCAGCCTTGCCGGTGCGTAGCGTCACTTCATCTTGACCCACTTCAGCCAGGTCGAAGCCGAGGGATGCTAAAAGTTCGTGACAACCGTTCACTCGCCATAATCTGATGAATATAAAAAGTCAATTAGTGATCTATACAATATTGTTTTTGGTGAGAAGAAAAACGGTACAACATTATTACCTTACTAGTTTCTTGAAAAATTACTCCAGACCACGGAGTAAAACCACTCTTGCATTCCGAAGTAAATATTTTAAAGCAAAACAAAAATCATTGGATTCAGGAACTATATTTGAAAGCCAAGCCGTTGAAAAGATTTCAGGATTGACGAAGAAAAATATCTATACGACATTTAAGCTCAATCTGCATTCATGTCTGTAGCGGTCATCATCATAGAGATGAAGATATTAAAAAACTAAGAAATGAAATAGAGATGAAGTTTAAGATACTTTTCGTAACCTAGCTTAAATCAACGGTCCTGCATTAAAAAAAAATTACCAACCTGACGTTAACAGCCACTTCAATGGTGTCTGTGTCAGAGTTTTTCACAGAGAACTGCGAGATGACGGAGCGTATCACGCCGATGATGTCGTCTGCCACGTCGCCGTTCGATATCAGTTTCGATAGCGCTTGTAGGGTGGTTGATGTTAGACCTGAGGCAAAGTTTATTCGTTAGTAGAAGTAAATAACTCGTGGTGGCAGGAAATTACATAAAGATAAAACGGATGACTAGATTTGTTGTTTCTGACATCTCAAGCCCACAAACAAATCCCGATTTGAAACGTAGGATGTCAAAGTTCGAAACCAGGCTAAGTTGACGCTAATGTACTTATCGGTGAATAAGTTAACATTGTAAAGTTTGATGTTTCGACTTACCCAGTAGAGCTTGTAAACTAGCTGAACATTGAGTCAACCTTTCTTCAGGATCACTTTGTGGGAAGAATACGCTTGAAGGTATACCATTCGCTGCTGGCTCAAACCTGAGAACAAAAATTACATTCAATCGGTTCATCATTCAATCCGCAGCGTAAATGTTTGCATAGAAAAACATACCTATCCCAAATCTGATTTATTACTTTGATACCAGTAATGCTACACTGTTTTTAGGTCGAACCGGTGGTGGACACAATTTAAAATCAGTGGGGATTCCGACCTCGACTCGCCTTACCTTTGAAGAAATGTTTGGAAAATAAGAGTCTACTTGGTTACTTTATGAGAAACTCACCTAAATCCGACACTCATGAGTAGTTCCCGCCAGCCATTGATGCTGCCTGCCTTGTTCTCGATACTCTTCTGTGTGGTATACATGGCGTTCTTTTGTCCTCTCACTATCCTCTGTAGGGACTTCTCGACGAGGTGTAAACACACCCGTAGTGCATCCCTGGAAATAAATCGGTTAGGTGTTATTTAAGGTCCATTTCAACTTTTGTATGACTCCCGGTCGTGCGTAACGTGTTAAAATCTCTGATAACAAAATCAGCTGTTAAAGTTTAAATAAGACAGCAGGAAATCACTTCACAAGATTTGGCAACAGATACAATTAAATGGGCTGAAATGGACTCCAATTCCCTAATTCATCGCACCCAGAAAGCAGGGCTGGTGGCCCTGGTTTCTGGGTGCGATGAATTAGGGAATTGGAGTCAGTTGAGGATCCTAAAGAATTATTACTAGAGAACAAGGTTTCCAATGAAACCTATGAATGTAGACAGTCATAGGTTCCATTGGAACCCTTGTTCTCAGGAATGCATTTATTTTCTGACCTGCACTTATCAGGGGCCGCTAACAGTTCACATAGAGCCTGTCCCATGAGTGCGACCTTGTTGCTGAGCCGCACGTTAGCGCCCACGAGGACCAGCCCAGCCCAGTGCGCTGGGTGCGCGAAGTGCTTGGTGTGACGGACTGTTTGCATCGCGTCGCCCAGAGCCCTGTGAGACAAGTATTGATATAGAATGTGTTGTTAAAATTCCAGAAGAGTAGTAGATAAATCAATATTGCAAGCATCGAATCATTTGTGACTTTTTCTGTTATACCATAGCAAAGTGTATAATTTGCGGTGCCGCAAAGTTAGATCCTCATTAGATTATTCATGAAAGACTTTCAGATCAGCCAGGTCAGGACATGGCGCCACTTCTTCCAAGCACGTACTGATTATCAATTTAATTTAAATTTTAAACACCCTAATAACTTACTTGGCAACACGACTACCCTGCAGCAATGCAGAGTAAAGCGATCGATACAGTATCTTGGTGGCTGTGTCTTGCGGGGCTGGCCATAAGGTCAGTAGAATGGCGTGAGCTCCGGCTGCTAACAACGCTCGACATAGACGTGATACTCCTTCTCCTGCGAGGCTCACGTCTTCACTCTCTTCTGCTGATGATCCTTGGAGGGCAGCGCTTGATGGTGCGCAGGATATTACCACCTGATGAACAGCCACATTATTAGACAAATGAACGAAATAAATTGTTTTTTAAGCTTTTGGGAGGAAGAAATAGAAAGGACATAAACAATTTAGAAAAGACTCGGACTCAGATTGAATCTTATACAAGATGAATTGAAATTATAAGAAAAACTTACCAATCTTGCAGTGATCTTTAGATTCATAATTTCTGATGCAGTGAGCATGAACTCTGAAGCCGGTGGCAACTCTTCATTACTCGGTGGCAGTTCGGAATCTGTGCCAAAACATCGATATTACAGACCAGCATTTACATTTAAACGACAATACAAGCTCAATTTAAATAAATCACAAAGAAACGTACTTTCTTCTTCATTTTCCGTAGAGGTATCGGCAGCACCGCTGCTAGTATTGAGTAATCGCTTTGCTTGTGAGTCCACCTGAAAAGAATTCATCAAATACCTACAATAGAAACAACACAACATAGGCAACAGTATAACTAGTCGAAGGTTTCCCTCAAGGCATTCTAATAGGGCCAACATTCAGAACAAACAATAATATGCAGCTGTGATTTTAAAGAGTGTTCTTCAAGATACACTAAAGGGGCCAATACTCAGAACAGCTGTTTGCAATCTTTGTTTAAGTGTGCTAAATTGCCTAGGAGGTTTTTGTCCAATACGGGGATATGAAAAGGGTTATATTAAGAATGTACTGACCACTTCTCCAGGACTGAGTACGATAGCGGGAGTCTTCCAACAAATGTGCGTGGCGAAGTGAATGCATTCTGCTTGCGTCAATTGTGATAGTACTGCTTCTTTTGATGCCTGGGGACAAAAGATAAATGTTAAGCCATGGGGAAATGAGGTATGGTACAAATTGAAAATGCGTAGCTCTCCTGACAATGATGTTCATTCTGAAAAAGGTGCTCCTCAAGAGATGTTTTTACTTTCGCCTTATGTGCACGAAATGCCTAAAAAATATTTTGATTTTGATCAGAGTTCGTTGGGCGTTTTTATATAAGTAGCAAACGATGTTATAAAGAAGTGTTTCCTCAAAAGTACCTTATTCTTGAAATAGATGGCTGTCTAAAACCTTCCCTATCAACTATGCTCAGTTACCTGATAATCAGTAAGTGGTGTGACTCGTAGCATATCCGCTACAAGTTCTGCTTCCTTCAGTTGCGCGTGAGCAGCTGCCCATCGTGCACCTCCCACTCTTGGTGCTCCCACTACGAGACAACGCATACCTGCTTCGGCGTTGTTAGCGTTGGCGTTGGATGCTCCTGGGAAAAACATATTAATGAACTCTATTAGACAAAAATGAAATATCTGCAAAAGGTTTTTGAGAACAGAAAAAATCTAAAACTAGCCCAAAATTCGGGTTTTTCTATGGGTTTTTTTTTAAAGAATTATTGTTATTTGGACAGAACAATGCCTGTCGGGTCAGCTATTCCTTTAAAAAAATTACTTACCATGATCATGATGCGGCCTCGCTCGCATATGCCGATGGTGCCTCAGCGGCCTCAACGCCGGCGCGGCCAGCATCGCGTACCGTTCACACAGTGGCTCGCCATCGCCGGCCACGCCCATGGCGGGTGTGCCAGGGGTGGTGGCACTGCGCAGGGCTCCCCACGGACACGCGTACAGTGCGCCTTCTACTACTACGATCAGTTCTCGGCGACCACCGCAGCCGCGACGACCGTGGGATGCTGTGGGAGATGACACTTTTGAATAATGGTTCGATGATGAAGACTTATCATCGCGTAGGAAATGTAAGCCATAGACGTGATAGTTAGTTGTAGACTACCTTGTCAGAAGACTTTTCTAAGGAAGTAATGCCACCACACAAATTACAAGCTAGTTTAAGGTGGCACGTACTCATCAGGTTATATACCAATACATTAGAAGGATATATTAATATATCAAAAGGGAATATCATACAGAAGGGTGTAAAATATCCTCACCATGATTGTTATTGCAGGAGGCAGGTAGCAGATCTTCGAAAGGTGCCAACAGCATTTGATACAGAGCACTGAGGCACGGAGGACCCTGCCAAGACGGCTGCTTCTTACGGGGGATGTGGACGCTGGATCTAACGACATAATATAACATTACATCACAGAAAAAGAACCCTCGGGTAAAAAGTTTTTTTTTTACTAAAGATAAGTGGAAATTAGAAAAAGGAAATAACGTACCTGGTAGACCCTTGTAGACTAGCAACGGATCCAGCGACGGATCCTCCGACTGAGCCCACACTGAAGAGAGAACTCAGAGAATAGTTGGACGAGTTCAACAAATGGTTGCGGGTTACCTGTGACAAAAGTAGTGAAAGATAATGAGGTTATGTAAAGTTAGTGGGAATTTCATGACGTTAAAATTACCAAGGTGTATTGCTAGAATGCAAGGTGGCATAAACTCATAAAAGAGAACATAATAGAATTAAGCAATGATGGCAACACTTGAATTGTTTGACATAGTCCAAATGCGTGGTTCACATTTGCGAGAAATTAGGGAAAAATAAGGTTTCTGTAGTTAGGAGAACGATATAAGAAAAAAAAAAAACACAGGGACAGAGCAGTATTAGATAAAGTATCATACCATTCGCGCTAGTCCTGTATTCGGTCTGTCATCAGGATCCCACTGATCTTCGGCCTCGCCTCGGCGCTCGGCGTTCGCCTTCAGCCAAGTAGACCACTCGCCGATGCAATGCTCCAATTTGCCGAGACCACTCACTAGAGAGATTCAGGCATAATTATAAAGGGGACATACCCAGAAAAAGTTACTCCAAATTAGGTCTTCGTTAGAGACTCAGAAAGTTATATAGGATTAGGTACGTTACTGTGGAAGTCGAAATCTAAAGAACGTTATTGGAAATCTAAAGTTAAGCAGATATACGACTTCTAATGATTTTAAATTCAACATCACGTCTAATCGACCGGACTGATTTCTTAGAAAAAAAAAAAAAAAAAATCTTTTCAGACAACCTTTTTATGGACTGACTTCAAAAACAATTATCTCAAATAATCTTACCATTACTTGGCTGAAGATCATCTGGACTGATATCAGGCAAGCTGTTGTCACTGTCTTCAGCTTCTTCCAGTAGAGACACTTGGTGGAATCTCAGAATACCTTGGAAAGAAAAAATATTATGTAAGCACAATAAGTTTCTTAGACGATCGAATCATCGAGTTTATTGGCCAGATTCACCTCTTCTAGATAAGTTATAACTAACCAGAAGTTCCAGCTTCCAGTTATTTGAAAGATAGTTTTATTAAATCTTTTTCCTGTTTTTGTATTTCTTTCTGAGGTTAGCGATTCTCCTCCAAAGCTTTGAGACAACATCCGAGCACTGTAAAACAGGGCCCTAAGCTTTATGGCCTTAGTTAGAATCCTTTGATTTGGTCTTACCTTTATGTGGCTGCAGCAGCCATGCATATAACCTGCCAGCTGCAAGACTGTAGTACAATACAGGCGCTTTCTGTTTGTTCACAACTTCTAGTACGTGTTCCACGCTAGATGGACTCCAAGGTTCTGAGCGTTCCTTGCCAGCTTCTTCCGCGCTCCTAAGTGAAAATATTGTAACGTAAGTGGTCAGTTTCCTAATTTTCTTTAAACTAGAAAGGAAAGAGCTAGGCCGAAGAAAAGATGGATAGATTGTGTGATGGACGATATGGCTAGGATGGAAGGGATTGAAGTGGTCACTAAGGTCATGGCGAATACACTCATATCACAGGAACAAGATTATGTCTGGACTTTAAAAGAGACTGTGACCGCTGACTTCCCAGTTTGTTTCAGAGTAGTCAGCCTTTCTTCTCAGATTAGTCAGATAGGAAACACCGACTATATCCGGTAAAAAAAAAAAACATCAATGTAATTGGTGTTGTACCGTTTTAATTACCTATAAATAATTTATTTTTGAGGTGTAAAAGTGTTTTTATAATAATTTAGTTAACGGACAGGAATAAAAATCACTTATTTAATAAGAATGAATTATAAAAATAAAAACTGTACCGATTCCAAATTGTGTTAAGATCAAGGTGATGTTCTGACTGTAGAAGGACTTACCTCTGTTGTGCATGAAGTTCAAGATTGGCTTGGTTCAAAGTTCCGGACGGTTTTTCAGTGACAGCGTCCAGAGATCGGCATCGCCCTCTCTCGGCTACCACCAATGCTTCGGGGTGACGGCCCAGTTCTGATGAGATGATGAATTTATTGATTTGAGACTGCTGTGGTGCTGGTGTGGTGTGGTGTGGTGTGTGTGTGTGTGGGTGTTTTATCTATAATATGTATGTATTTACAAAAAAAAAGGTATATAAGTAGTTTATCAGCCATCTCGTTACCATAACACAAGCATTAAGTTGCTTAGCTTGGGACTATACGGCGTTGTGTGAAATGTCCAAGGATATTGTATTGTATTGTACTGCTTAAAGTGTGATGGAAGAGAATAGTAATGCCAAAATATAAGTCCCAAATTGTAAAGCGATGTCTATTTTGTTATGATGGTGCTATTTTTAGATTGGATTAGCAAATTATGCAAGGTCAAATTAAATTAGCTGGCAAAACTCCTCAGACGTGATGACGTAATCACAGAACCACATCATTCAGAATTTTGCTGGATAACCCCATGTCTTTAATCTGTCATTTGCATTATATTCTGCACATTTGATCACTAGTAAATAGAAATGTTTTCCTCTACTTACCAACAAGTACTCTCTGCAGTGCATGTTGCGTGGACGTGTATAGAGCAGCGATCTTCCTGTCTCTATGCTTGTCGTTGCTAGACTCTAGTAGAGTGAGGGCCGCTTGTAGTTGTTCCTTTGCCTCTTCCAGTTCTCCTGATGCCCACAGAGCGAAGCCGAGTCGGTGGCGGACGCGAGCCTGTTGAATGGAGGTTTTGTTAAACGCGGATTGATTCTATTTGTTTTAATCTGGAGTTGAAATTATGTTATCATTATTGAGACCGTGTTAAGACATGCAGCGCTGACTCTTTAATGGGATAAAGTCAGAAGAAAGACGGTAGCGTCCCAAATAGTGTTATGAAAACTAATCGTTGCTGAGTTGATTTTTTAGGGCTCTGAAGAAGATGGCCACATTTCTTAGATGTAAGTAATTTTCAAGGTGAGAAAAAGCTCAACATGGCCAAAATTATCAAATGGAAGGAGGCTTTCGCCTTTAAGTGGAATAATATAGATTAGAATATTCATAACTGCTTACCTCTTCATCAGCATCAGCCAGTCCCTCGGTGGCGGCGAGAGCTTGTCTTAGATATGACACAGCACTGCCACAGGCACCCATCGCTAGGTGAGCCCTTCCCAAATCTGCGAGCGCTTGTGCGCGTCCTCTAGTATCACCTGTAACAAAATCAATTATTTACAAATGTCTACAATGAGTATAACTAGATAAGAAGGGATTGTACCGGTGCAATTTTATCGGAGGTCCTGGAGTCCTTGCTTATTGATTTAGATCAGACACCGAGTAGTCGGATTTAGTCGGTTGGTGTCTGAACACTCTTCTCCATTTACCTCAGTTCAAAGATATTCTTTTATACAAAAAAATGGGATCATGAATTAATTATGAGAAAATGTGAATTCCTTCTTTTTGCCATGAAGAACTGTTTGTCTTACAGTTGGACAGGTACTAGGATTATGACTGTTATTCTTTGAAACCGAATAAAAGGATAGTATCTCACCTGATGCAGTAGCATGTCGCAATCGTGACTCATGCCATCTTGCTGCTTCAGCGTGTGCGCCCATCGATGCATGCGCAGCGCCCAAACCACCGCACGCACGGGCCTACGAATAATAGAATTAATTATACACTCATGAATACACTGTTCTCAAAACATACGTGTCAATTAAAATGAGCCCATTTCTTGCCCAGACAACCCAACGATAAAATAATGTGATAAGTAATTGCAAAGGTTCGGCTTTAATAGTCGTAGGGCACTTAAGTGGCAGTGGGCAGGGCACATTGCTCGCAGAGCAGATGTCCGATGGGGCCGAAAGGTTCTAGAGTGGTGACCGCGTACCGGAAGACGTGGCGTTGGAAGGCCTCCCACAAGGTGGACCGAAGACCTTGTGAAGGCCGCAGGAACCTGTTGGATGCGAGAAGCACAGAACCGGTCTAAGTGGAGGTGCTCGGGGGAGGCCTATGTCCAGCAGTGGACATCTTTTGGCTGAAAAGATGAGTCGTAGGCCTGATGGTCGTTGGTGGTGAGATTCATGAGACCGATGCTAAGAAGCAGACTGCATGAGCTGATGATCAATTAAATGCTGTAGAAAACACCCGAATTATGAAAAAAACAACTTTGTTTGTCAACATTACCTGTAAGTGTGTGAGGCCCAGTCTATGCGCCAGCTCGAGCTCGGCGCGGTGATGTCTGACGGCGGCGGCGTGGTCGCCCAGTGCGTGCTGCGCCACGCCCAGCGAGTGACATGCTTCTGCTTCCATTATCTGGTTGTTTAGTTCCCTGTGGACAAATAAAAAGTGAAATCAAAATATGCACAAATCAGCGTTTTTCTGTAAATCTGTCCCTTTCCGAGTCTCAGAAGTGCAGTAGATTTTAGCCTTAACGCCCCGGAGAAAAGGGATTACTTTATAATAAAAATATGTTTGAGTGCTTCATTCTCAATTAAAATAAATGATCGAAAAGTCTGCTGAAGTGTTGTGATAAAAGCCGTGCAGCTAGAATTTCAGGTTAAGCAATATTATGCTGAATCTAGATTCATGCCAGATTCCTTGCAACCTGCGTGCATGTATGTCCAGATGTATGAACATATACGAGGCAAAAGGAGTATTTAAGGATCTATGCGGATGGCGTTCTGTAGTTTCTGCTCATCCCCATGGGAAGAAGGTGTGAGTTTATGTATGTAAGTATGTATGTGTAGATCGCAAACACTTACTTGGCAATATTTTTCTGATGTTCCAGGCATAGTACGGCCTGTTCAAGATTGTTCAGGGCTATGTGCAAAGCACCCAGTTCTCCATAAGCCTGCGCCTTCGCTTCTGGCGCGCCTAGTTCATGCGATACAACTAGACGCTTTTCTAGGCATACTAGAGCTTGCTGAAGGTTGCCCACTGACCTAAAAAAACAATATTAAAGACCATAAAATCTTGAAAACAATCAGTCGGGACAATGATTTAGGAGACCTTATCAAAAACAACCGCGACCGTTACAATTTTCATGAAAAAGGATTATCGGCATCAAAGTAGTATTTAATAAATCAGCTTATCCCCATCACAGTCACATTGATACATTGTACTTTTTTTCAAAGCGTCATTCATGGCAGTGTTATCTTTGAACCAACAGGATATTTTATACATATATATCCATATAGTAATTTTTCCATGCATACTTGTGACTAAGTCCCAATCCTCGATATGCTCTCTCCTGCTCTCGCTTATTATCCAGCTTCAGTGCAGCAGCCAGATGTTGTTCATGATACTTGGCAGCTTCATCAGGGTCGCCCAGTGCGTCGTAACAGTCGCCCAGTGAACCCAACGCTCTTGCTTTGTCCAGTTGGCACGTTGGTGTGTTTACGCGTTCAAGGATTGCTAATTGCTGAGGAGGTAAAAATCGTTAAATTAAAAAAATAAAGCAACAGTCAATCGTTTTTTACATATTTATACAAAATAAAGATTACGAACGAACTCATACGCCGCCTCTGTGATGTACAAGATGACATGATAGCATCAAATAAGAGCTAAAGTGCCCATACAATAATTCTGACAGATCAATCAGGAAAAAATGCAACCGTGATCTGTTTTTTTAAAGCATATCACAGAATAATAAAAAAAAAATCACTTGTTTATATTATCTTTTACTGAGATGGCCGTTTATAACTTTAAAGAAAAAGAAGCGAAGCGTTTTCATCATAGCTTTTGAAAAAAATTACAGACCTGTTCCAAATATCCTATTGCGTCTTCATAATGTCCCATGTTAAGTTTTGCGATGCCCAAGTTTCCATACGCTTGGGCTTCTAATGCGCAGTCTTGAAGTTCCTGCGCTCTTTCCAATTGCTCCTAAAAAATTAAGTGTTTTTGTAAACAGTTCTGAAGTAAAACAAAACAAACTATCTAGATGAGGAAAAAATATTGATGATAAATTCTTACCCTATAGCACCTGGCTGCGTGTGAGTAATGTCCTAAAGCCATGTGAACAGCTCCGAGGTGTGAGTGAGCTCTCGCCTCTCCAGCCGCGTCTCCTGCCTCTTGGCGTAGTGTTAATTCCTGAAACAAATACATTGAGAATTTAGTCATAAATATTCGCGCTATTCCACAAAAAACACAAAATAAACTTTATAAACACAGAGATAGGGCATAATTTTTATTGCCCAAATAACGTGAATATTTGGGTAAATACGATTAGTGAAGTGCCTGCATGAGCAGGAACAGGCTTATGTATAACGAAGTGCTTACTTGAGTATGATGTCCTAACGCTGCATCAAGTCTTCTTTGAAGTCTTCTGGCAAGACCTAGCGCACCACATGCTGCCGCTTCCAATGATCGATCACGGGCCTGAAAACACAAAAAGAATAATATAATAGCTGGTCAGCAAAGTAGCTCATCAGCTTGTCTTTGAAGGGTAAAGAATCAGATTCATACCTGTCTCGCAAATCCAAGCTGCCTTTGATACATCTTAACAGCCTCCTCAACATCTCCCATCTTAATAAGAACATCTCCAATATTGCCCAGTGCTCTAAACTTGCCCTGTAAGTGCTGGGTCATATGGGCTATCGCCAGGAAATACTTCTGGCATTCCAGAGCAGTTTCAAGGTTGCCCAGGGCTAAGTGGGCAAGTCCTAAGTTGCAGTACGCTCGCCCCATGTTCATCTTGTCTTGTAAGTCTTTGGCCAGGGATAAATCTTGGTCGTAGTATCTGGAATACATTTGCGTAAAACGTAAATTAAACTTCGTGAATAAGTTGTGTTTGCTAGGATTGATCACTCAAGTTCACAGACAATACGCAAATCTTTAAGCAGTGCATGAATCAATAATCAAGTGCTACAAGTATTCTTGCACAAAGGACAGCAACGGAAATACGTGATCAGCTAGTTCGCTACTCTTCACTTGAAAAGAGTAGAGAACAGCTAGATGGTTATTTCATCAAAGGCAGGTTTCGGTGGCAGAAAGCAAGATTTATTGACTGATCATCAACAGTCAAAAAAATGTATTAAGTAGTATCAGACCAAAGAAAATTCTACTAACCTGACAGCCTCCCTATAATTCCCAAGACAGTAATGGGCGTATCCCAAAAAATGGCAAGCCTTAGCCTCTGCAGTAACGTCTCCCAACTCTTGGGATAACATCAGATGTTGTTCGTAGTACGGCACTGCTTGAGCGAATTCCCCTCGAGACGAGAGGCAGTTGCCGAGGTTGAGAAGTGCGCAAGCTTCACCGGCTGCGTCTTTCAGCTCGCGGGCTATGCCTGGAATGGAATGATATATTTATAAGTTAAAGAAATTTGTTACAAGAGTTATAAATTTTCATATTTTTCATGATCCATTTTTTTTTAACTTGTTGTTTTTATTTTGTTCAGGAACAACCAAACACTCGTCAGCCTAATTGTGTATAACTTTTTATTTTGTGTCTCAGAAAGCACGTTAAGGCGTTGGTTCCGGCTGTCTTTCGTGGATCTTTGACAGTCGTTACGGGTAGTCAGAAGCCCGAAAGCCTGACAACCAGTCTTACCAAGTGTATCGTATTACCAAAAACTGGGTTGTGGAGATCAGATAGGCAGTCGCTCCATGTAAAATACTGGTATCAGCTGCATCCGGTTAGACTGGAAGCCGACCCCAATATAGTTGGGAAAAAACTAGGCAGATGATAACTTTATATTTTGAAAGTAAGGAGGTTCGATTCACCATTTACCGACACGATACTTTTGATATCCGCGATCGGCGAAAAAGGATTTCACGGGAGCTATTTATTTTCATAGATACTTTGAGGGCCTAAACCAAAAATCCAAAACTAATCAAACCTGAAATCTTCAAGTATTGGATAAACCTTACCTAAATGAGCTCTGTAATGAAAAAGCGCCATATCATGTGCTCCTAAGGCCTGATACGCTACCGCCAGGTTCCCATGCGTAGAAGCTTCGGAACTCCTGTCATGAACCTCCTTGGATATCGTCAGTTCTTGCTTATGGTACTTGATGGCTTGCTCGTAAAAGCCCGCGGCGGAGTATGCATTACCTATGTTGCCGTATGCTCTCCCCATGCCTGCTTTATCCTGGAAAATAGAATGAATTGAAGTCGTTACTTTGAATTTGTCCGTCTATTTCTCTATTAAAAACATAACCTAATAAATATATTTTCTTCCATCTGTCGTTTTAATTTGAACTAATAATATAAAGAGGTGTTGGTTTGTAAGAGATATTCTCAGGAAATGTAGATCCAATTAAAAAAAATATACCTATCACTGACAGAAAGCTACACTATTACCGAGTGCCACAGGATATGCTTTATGTGGTGGAGTCGGGGGCAGAAGCTAGTTATTATTATAACGAGACCAGTAGAGATCGTCAAGTTAATGTTATGAAGTCAGTTAATAACAGTCATTATCACATAAATGGGTGCACATTCAATAGCGTGATTTTATGCTCGGCTTGTCAGCAGTCTTTCGGCGAAACTCGGATGACATGCCTCCGATAGAATCCTATCTTCACGTTACAGTTACATTGTTTCCATGAAAAGTAATTAGGTAGATGTTAATGCAAATAATTTTAATGAAAAACTGCCTTTGGGCACGAATGATAAATTATTGAAATATAATTGAGCGCGATAACAAAGATGGAAGGGCGACAAAAAACGATGTCTAAATACTAAAGTGCAAGGTGAAAGTGACCTTGTTCCGCTGTGCAGACATTCGTATTTGCTTTGGCATAAATTGCATTTTAAAAGGTAAAAGTGCTTCTAACCTGTAACTGTCTAGCTATAGACAGATGTGCTTGATGCAGTTTGAGTGCAGCGTCATGTTCTCCCAACAGTTGGTACACGATGCCAAGATTTGAACATGCTCGACCTTCCCCGACCTACACAATAACGAAATAATTTCTATAACTACGAGAAGAACCAATATGACGATATATGAAAAACAATAGACGACCTGCTGGTCTATTCTGTAAAAATCTCATCGTGAAAAATTAGGTGAAGTGAGCGATCATTCTACCGGATTGCCACTATTGACAGATCACTTCAAGCTCACTTCACTTAAGTTTTCACGGTGAGATATTTACAGAATAGCTTGGCTGCTGGACTTAACTTAAGTGAAGTGAGCAGACAATAGTGTCCATCCCTAGCATTAGGTGGAATGACACACTTCACTTCACCTAAGTTGTAACGGTGAGATTTTTACAGAATAGACCAGAAGTTAACCAAAACCATTGGCTAGTTTGACGCCCCTAAGATACAACGTGCCACCAAATCGACGTACAATCTGTTACCATGGGTTCAGTACATGATTATGGACCACCTGCGAAAAAAAAACTGCTGTTTCCTACAAAAGGGCAATACTTACGTGGTAAAAATTTAGGTATGGAACAAAAATTTTTTTTAGTAGCCGACGCCAAATTTTAACGGACTGGGGAAGAATCCAGAATAATCTACTGTGGTAACAAGCTGTCCGTTGTTGTCCCTGCCATCCTGAGTACCATGGAACATAAAATTGCCAACCGCATACTAGTGCCTTGTAATTTATTTACATAAACAAAAGAATACTATCGTGAATAGGATCGTGTGCATACATACAGTTTCATCAATAAAAATCACGGCTATACCTTGTCCCTTGCCGCTAGAGCGACGTCCAATTGTCTTTCGTGCCATTTCTTAGCTTGCGCGTAATCGCCGGCGCACCTGTGAGATTCAAGTGGTAATTTTTATTGCCGCCACATAAGACATATCTTTAGTTTTCCGTTAAACGTTTGTGAGATACAACAATCTGCTTAGCTCAGAAACAATACTGTGTTTAGAAGGACGTTCAAATTGCATTGGATAAGGTACCGTGCGAAAATTTTATAGAGTTGTCGGAAGAGACAAAATGTTTTCAAATGCAAGCTTATGAATACTATCATAGGTACCTATTGTGTTTCTCTAGGAGTATCCTAGATATTAGCATTATCGTTGTCTATACTCGTATTAACATCACATTTCTCCTAAAGAAGTAGGTTACATCAGGTAATTTAATATAGTTAAAGAGAGACTCACCTAGCAGCATGTCCTAACCCAGCATACGCTCTGGCTTCAATAGCTCTGTCACCAAGATTCTGTGCTATCCTCAACACGTTCTCATGGTAAGCGATAGCTTGTGAAAAGTTTCTTCTATAGTGGTATGAGGATCCCAAGTTGGAGTATGCCCTTGCTTCTTCAACCTATAAGATAACAGTTTGCTTATGTTTTAATGTTCACAGTTAAAATGAATGAGTCGTCTAGGTACACTAATGTACTTTCCGAACTTCTCATTTTATCATGCAGTTACATATTGCACAATTATAACGAATTTTTAACTTGTGAGCTAAAACATAGTCTATAAGCATATAGGAAAAGTTCCGTAAAGGCTATTCAATTTTTATTACCATATGACAGAACCCCGTCTTCAAGTCAAACAATTTTAAACAAAAATGCTGTCTCACCTGATCCCCAAGTCTTCTTGCCAGCCTTAAATGCTGCGTATGACAGTCCACAGCAGAGTCGAACTCCCCCATAGCCAAGTATACTGCCCCAACGTTGCCAATCTCCCGTGCTTCCTGCAACCTGTCCCCCATTTGTTTCACTAGCTGCACGCATTGCTTGTGACTGGCTAGCGCGTTGGGGTAGTCTCCAATCGCTGTGTAGACGTGGCCTAAGGAAGTTAAAGCGGCTGCTGCTGCTTGTGTGTCCTGGGAAAGATAAATATTTTATTGAGCGAGGTTTCACCGGTAGTTGTGAAATACTTATTCCGTGCAGGAAGCTATTTTCTTGTTTATCCAAATAAGTGATTTGTTTTACGCTGCTGCCAGGTTCTGTCTGTCACTTGCAGTAATTTAAGCTAGCAAGTCGTAAGAATTAATAGCTAACCGTACATTAAACCAATGCATCAATTGCGAGATATCAGAGCCTAGGTTTAATGCGTGTCATAAAAACTAGCCTTAAACATAAGAAGCATCACTAACGTATCCTAGTAAACATAAAATGCATAATCCAAGAGCACTCGATATCCTTTATTAATTATCTTTTGATCACAATTGGCTCCAGAGACATAAAATTACAAAAAGCCATTACTTAAGGTCTATTACTGACACTTACCAACGATTCATTATTCTCATACCGACGTAACGTCTTGATCGTCATTTCAATACGCTTCCCTAGTCTTTTTATATAAGCACCAGCACTTACAATAACTTTTTATGGTCCCATACAGCGAATGTTCGCTGTACGATATCGTAAATTTCGCGAGGACATTGAATGCGTCCGCGTTCGTCCGACTGTCCAGCTTTATTAGTTTAAGAGGATATAACATATATTTGTGATAGTTCCAATTCAATGGGTACAAATTTTATGGGTTCGGGTTTTATGTATCATTTTTCACATGTAACCTAGGTAGGAACACGCGAATGCAAATGCGCCGACATTCCACGTCATATGAACGACTTATTTATGTGGTTTATCAGTAATTATGTAACGAGTGTAATGTTCCGTCGCGCGAAGCTTGATGCAGCTTGATGTTATCAATGCGGTGCACACACTATATTACAGAGCTGTATCTACATCTCTTTGGACATGGTTTCATCTTAATTTACACGCAATGAGTCAGAAATTATGTTCGTGTCAAATTCGGGGTCATGAATGTTAAAAGAGCTTAAAATAAGTTGCAGTGATTGATTTAAATCATTATCATTTAAATAAATGATGTCTATATGTATAATGACATAACATTAGTATGTTATGTCATGTAAGGCGTGATAGTTCACGCCTTTATTCCTAGAAGAGTCAGGCAGGGCACCTATAGTACACTGACATTTCGCCGGCATAATGCATTATATAAACTCAAACCACAACAACACACCACCACAACAACAACAACAACAACACAACAACAACACCACAACACAACACAACAACAACAACTACAACAACAACAACTATAGTTTTTAGTAAACTCAAAATTCAGAAACATCTATATAGTATAGTATGCCTAAGCTAAATCTGAGACGTTTCAAAATAAACAAAATCAACATCAGAGTCCGTTTATTTTAAAACAATATGTAGCTTTAATTATGTGCATTAAAAACCTTAGCGCTTTCGCCAAAGGCGTATCTAATCGATATTTTTGACGCGTATCACTGCCAAGAGTATTTAGTATACTTAATTTATAATAAAGCGAGGCTTGCGCGTACAAAACAACCAAGAATAAAAATATTAAGAGCAAATAAAGGACCCGTAGAATGCACCGCATCCTTTTCACTGAGGAAGTGAAGAAAAAAATAAAATCAACGACACACGGAGACCGCCAATAGGGGCTTTGTTTTTGAGTAGTGATGTACTACGTCCGGTATCGATATAAATTGTAACCTATTGGAAATAATGGAAATTATGTTCGTTCACACTTAGATCGAGAATATGTAGATACATTGAATGCAAAATGGCATTTCTATGTAAGCAATAATAATCATATACAAACAGGAATTACCGTAATAGGAAAAACGCACAAACTGTTGACTTTATAGAGTAAATATAAGCAAATCTTACTTAGCTCCAGGAATACCGCTTTGATATCTCGCAATAAACTTCTACACGATGTTAAATTATTGCTAGATATAGTATTATCGTTGGCGTGCATCGACGGCGACCAACACTAGCGAATAAAGTGGGACGCCCCGCAACAATCTAGCTAATTAAGTATGTGCAACATGATACGATAAAGCGGTGATTTACATACTGACTCCATCTCGTTTGGACGTTTTCCTACAGGGCGAGTAACGAGACGCCGTGTTCCTTGTTACTACGCACACTATTCATGTGTGCAGACACTGTGTCACTCTGGCTGTCTGTGTCACTGTCGAGTCTAAAGGCCTTTATAAATAATACTTGAATGAGACGTACGTTTATCAAGCTTTGTTATGTTCTTTTGTGTGCCTTGTTTCTTTGGATTATTCGTACGTACAATAAACATTCCTGTGTGAACTATGATGCGTATAAATCGGTACAGGTATCGTACTTTATATCTCTTTGATTCATGACTCTGTTATTTGTTTATTATATGTATGAACAAAAACGTAAAGATCGTCACCCATCCACTGACTAGCCGCGTGACCCATGCGGCTGTTATTACTTAGCCACAAGCTATTTACATCTTCTTTATATTGCTAATCCATTGCTTCATATATACGAAAAAAATTGTCTGCTCAACAACGTGAAAAACGCAATGAATATTGTTGAACTGTCAAAATGTAAGCTATTAAATGATTAATCATTTATTTTCTGTAAGTAGGTTTGTACAAACACTTTTACACGTCAATACTATTGCTACTGTTGGTGTGTTACGCAATTACCCCACTAGTGCATATTATTATTTGTATATCTTCAAACTGTAATTTCACATCTTGGTCTTTTGGTCGTTCTCAAAATTCTCTACATTAAGATCGTTTTGACTGAACCTGATTTGCATTTTTTTTACTTATAGGCTAGGCTTATCAATTATTTATCCCAAGACACAGACAAACCCATGGACTATGGGCACAGCATAATTTATATTAATATTCATTATGTAAATTTTCTGCCGCATTACAGGAGTTACAATTATAATTTTCATTAGGGCGAGAGAATTATGGGATTTCTGAGACTAAAGATAAATTACGGGACGCCTATTTTAATGAAGACCTTAGTTATTAACGTAGGATAAAATAATTATACATGGAATTGAGTAGGTACCTATATGACACTTAATTTGCTAATGTGATATTTGCATAAAATGACTATGAATAAAACTAACGCCACGAAGTTATTCATGTATTTTCTAAGCTTGCAATAACTTATTTCTAGTAAGCACGGATGGAGATTGAAGATAATATGTAAAACAATCCGCGATGACGTGGTAAAGGAAATGTGTTTGTTGGTGTGTTGAAAGGACGGCCATATTTTCTGATTACATTCTCATCGATAATGATTTTGTAATACCTTCGATCTGAAGAAGTGGATGCGCTGTAGATCTCGTGGGCAAAGGTTTCCCACCTTTGCCCAAGCATTTACAGCGCAAGCTAGTAAAAAGCTACCTACCAAAGAATTATACAGTTTACGAAAAGAAAATTAAAAAGAACGAAGAAAAGTTTGCCAAAAATGTATACCAGGATGAGATACATCTACGCGCAACATGGTATGGATTTAGTACGTTATTCTGAAAAAAAGAAGTTCCATACATTTTGACCGCGTAGGTTTTACATTTTTCTAAGATACAACAGATTTTTTTTTCATAGCCGAAGAAAACTTTCTGCGGGCCCTACGCAGAAAGTTTTCAGAATTATGTAAATCCATTGAAACAGATTGCGTGTCGATGGACCCTGTACCTATATTTTTAATAAGAAGTTTTTATATGAAAACTTATTAATTGAACAAAGTCTTTTTGACCGCATATGTAAAATCTGTCTGCTAGTTTATTTATTTTCATGACGATCGGCGCCTTTAGATCTTCAAGTAAAAAGTTTCTAGCGAAAGCTCGCTACGCCTAGATTCCTATAAATTTTTCCACGATAAAAGAAACATGTCGTGTTGCATTAATTAAGGAGTAAAGACGGCGTATCACCGGCTTATCCTGTACAATTTGTAGCAGTCAGCGTATTATAAAGGGCTGTAGTCATATGAGATCGTCGACCGACTAGCAACTTGTCAGCGTATGTTTTATTGCAGTTATTGTTACTTTTGCCTTCGAACAGCGCAATCATATTTCATTATTAAACAGGGTTGTGCACATGTGCATATATTATCAGATCATTATTGTTGGATATTATTATTATTTATTATTAGCCATGAATGTTCCACTGCTAGGCAAATGCTTCCTTACTCTCTTTCTTTCTCTCTCTGTCCAGAGCTGCCAAGGACCAATCTTCATTAAAGGAGTCCAGCTCGTCACACCATCTTCATCTGGGCCTGCCTCGATGTCGTTTGCCATTAAGCAGGACCCACTGGGTCGTAAGTTTGGTCCATTGATCATCGGACACGACATTTATTGTTAGATAACAAAGTAAAAATATAGGAAAAAGAGGTACCAATAGTCGGAATTAGGATTCCTACATCGAATCAGAACATTACGATTCCGTGAATTGTATTACCTTAATACGTTTTTTGTAATATCTTGATTTAAAAGAGTGTCTTTGGAGTTTCTTGCCTGTTCTTCTCCATAGAGATCTACGTTTTGGAATGGATAACTAGCTTCAAATTTCACACTGACTGACGGACTCTTTGACAATTCAAAGTGTCTGTAAATGGCTTAATAGCGAGTGCCGACCAAACCAATATTTCTTTAAATTCCGAATTGCTTATTTTATTGAAACAACTACAAGAGTCATCATCGCCTATATAGTACATCACATTTAGTTTGTTGATGGGGCAAAAACTGTGCTATGCGAAGCATGTATATGCATGTGGGTAATGTTTACTTAAACAGGAAATTATGTTAACACAATGTAAACACAATTCTAGGATAAAACTGCTGTTTACATTTCAATACACACGATTTTTGAGACATCCGCTATGTGACTTGCATGTTTAAAGTACTTACGCTTCAGGAAAATCTAGGTAAGTAGGTAGTTAAACTGACTGGATAGATCCACTAAATCTGTGTGATTCTTTCCTTAAAATACCATTTTAGACACCAATCAACATGGTCGTTACATCATCTTGTAGCGGTACATGGAATTTAAAATAGACTGTGACCTTTAAATTTGTTTCGGCCTTTCTTCTCAGAGTAGTCAGATAGGAAACGCCGGCCTCATCAGTTTTAAAAATATGATTGAAGTGTAAAAGTGTTTGTACAAACCTACTTACAGAAATAAAATCATTTACCAATGAAGAAAAGCATTTGATGAAGCGAATCCATATTTTAATCCTATACATATTTTTTGTGAGGTATCTATGCACAGCAATGAAATAATTATGTCGGTTAAAACTTGGAACTTGGATGGTAATTAGCAGGAAAAAAATAATAGCAGTATTAGTCTAGCTAGCATACCAACATACCTTCTATTCTTTTATCACTCGGAATGGCAAAGTTCATCTCTCTAGAAGGATACACAGCCGGCACTCCGTCATTCAACGTGAAAACTAGCGCATTATGCAAAATTATCATTTTAACATCGATAAACACAATTTAAAAGGTACGTGGTACGTAGGTGGTAGGTTTTTACTAGGTATAAGGTGTAGATTTAGGATTTAGTTATTAAGGCCAAGCTGTCGCATTGGATTAGAGATCTGTAATGATAGTGTAGGTAAGATTGTTATAAATAAATAATAAAAGTTAGTAATGACCATCGGCGCTAAAGAATTTCGCTCTTCATGAATATTCATACGGCGATGTATTTTAATAAATACCCGCTCTTCAATATACGATGATTATTGCAAATGAAGTTTTTAGTCATTACGTTCAGCTCGATACGTATTTAAGTATTTGTTGGCTTTTTTGTGTGAATTCGCAGACGGTACAGTCGAGCACAGAGGGATCGCGTCCACCGATAAGTGCACGCAATCACAAATGTCTAATATATCAGTAACGGATGACGTTTTGTTCATATTTCGTTTTAAATACGGCATCGATTACGCGCTAAAAGGAAAGCATAATTACAAAAGACATATTATTAATCAACGTTTATTTCTTATGGAACATATTAAAAGTTTTAATACGATTTTATTCCAATAAATTCTTATGAAACCATGCAAAGAATCTGCATTTATTTATATCGGTTAAGAACAAGCTGCACGTTAGTTTCGTTCGAAGCAATAATGGTTGTAAAGATTGCAGCAGTGATACATTGCTAAGTCATCGCATATAAATTCTGTGTCCAGTTCCCTTCAGCGACTTGTACAAGATGCATTAGAATTGTGCGCTTGTTTTACTTGCATCCCTGATTCTGTATGCAAACAAATAAAGATAAAACGTTTAAAATATGTAAAGTTTATTATCTTTTAGTGTTCATTCACAGGACTTGTAAATACTTGTAATGGAGCTTTTATAGCAACTCTCTATGTTTTTGGAACTTGTAAACTGAATTATATCATATTATAAGCCTGTGATGTCCTATTTCAGGGCAAAGGCTTCCGTACTCTCTTTCCACTTCTCTCTGTTCAAAGCTGCTAGGGACCAGTTCTTGTTGAAGAAGTTCAGTAAACTGAATATGTAAGTAAGTTTTTGGTCTACGAAATAGCTAGAGCTGTGTTGTCGGTTTTGGCTTGGCACTGACAAAGGTTGAATTATTTGATTGAAATACATAACGAATAAAAGCTTGATCACAGTTTTAAGATTTCGAAACTTGATGCCATTTTCTACGTGCTCAGACGCACTATCTCCCGTCGCATTTTCGGAATACCCAACGCTCTGGTCATCGCAACTACAAGCAGCCTTTAATAACAATTAATTAAAAACGTTAAACGTTTGACCAAGCAATTGGAACGCGTAGCCGCGAGATAGCCACCTGCCTGCGACGGGTTATCCACGGCATCCGCTAATGAAGCCGGCTAGTCCACCTCACATGTTACTGTCAAATTATTCGCGGTATACGTATATGGCACTGCGAAACACCGTGTGTAAGCCGCCTGTAATCTATGTGAAATAAAACCTGAGCAGGTCGATTTTAAACGGGCCTAATAGTTTTTAAAAGATAGTCTTAATGTTTTTTTCTTTATTTTTTCTTGGCATTCCGTCTCGAGAAATGTTGCGTGGAACGAAACATGTGTGGTAAAAAATGTAGCATATAATAAAAGTCGTAGTGATGTACATACTCTGTAAGTTATCGCTGTTGTCGATTGTACTTCTCAATAATTGACGCGGCTGTTAGATATGTGTGGACTAGTTCGATAATGCTGGTCAAGCTGGACTGTCTAGTTATCACTAGACAGTCCAGTTTGACCGTCTTTTGTTATCGGCTCATAAGAATTCATGATTAAGATGGGCAATTAGTCCAATAAAATAAGAATTTACATAAAGTGTTGACTAAGCTTAGATAAAGGTAGCTTACGGTTCAAGGTGTAGTTTTATTTAATGCTGGACTCGACACTACAGGGTCAAATTAAATTAGTTAGCGAAACTCTGCAAATGTGATGGGTATCAAAATCTAAACATAATAAATTAAAAATATAAAATTAATTGGTGTTTTTTAAGGGTTAACGACCGCTGGTAGTTTTGTTACTTGAAGTTTGAGTTGAGAAAATCTATTTTCTTTTGTTTTATCGTGTTTAGAAATTGAATGAAGCCCATGACGTCTGAAGTTTACACAAAAAAAAAACAGATTTTTCAAGTGAGTACAATAACTGCGGTCGATGAACCCACAAAAAAAACAACAAATTAATTAATTTTTTGTTTTATCATGTTTAGTTGACGTTTACGGAGTTTCGCTAGGTAATTTATTTTGACCCTGTATATTGACGATGAATAGTAAGATACAAGCTTTACCAATCTCATAGTCATAAATTGACTGTTGCGCATTACAGGCCGCTGTCGGTAGGTAGGTACACTGTACGTACACTCCCCGTAATCATTTAAAGCATGCTCACACGATAATTCTTTGGATTGTGATCGCGGCGAAGCTGCGTCCACTTCACTTTGTCATGTAATTATTATTCGCCCATTCTCGGATTACTTGCGAGTGAATTCCTGTGTTGCCAGCATTTCGCGGTTATTTTAAATCGACTTGCGAGTTTTTGTTGTGTACCATTCGAGCAGAACGCGCAAAGTAAATAATTTTTTACGACTATTTGTTCGTCAGATTGTTTCACAAGTGGACGCAATGATTGCTCGCTTTTAAAATGAGAAAATAGAAGTAATAGGTACACCTCTATGGTAGGATACATATTGTACCTTCGTAATGTATGAAACCCTTGGTAATTATAGATATATGGAGTTTTCACGTAAAATCTATATGTGAAACTGAGAACTATAAAGCCTCCTCTAAAAGAAATAAGCAGTAAATAAAAATGAAAAAAACATTGACCTGAACTGCTTTAAACAGTTCCATATGAGCCTAACGTTCAAAACATCTCGTATCTCTCATCTCTCTCATCTCTCATCGTATTTTTTACTGATCCGAAAACAGTTAAAGCTTGAAACAAAATCTTACCGTCATGACAGTAGGTAAACTTTGACGTTTTATGTAACTAAAAGGTCACAAAATTAACTGTTTTTTTTATTTGGTGATATCGTTCAAACCATTGAAATTTACTTACCTACATTACAGTAGGTACCTAATGGTGGTTTGTTTTTTTCAGTAAGTAGTATGTTCAATCATTAAAAGTTACTGTTTTGTCTTCTACTGTTTTACAAACATTTCTTCTTACTGTTTATAGTCAGTAAGTCATTGGTAAGAAATTATTTTTTCAGTGCAGCTTCTTTGGTCTCCGCGGCTTAGAACTGAAAATCCACTTTTAAGTTTACGATCGAGTTGAAAGTATATTTTTGCAGTAAAATAATAAGTTCTAAAACTAACGTCGGTGTTTGAAACGAAAATACACGGGGTAATTATTTTGAATGAAGGCAAACTTGCTGTGTTACATTTCGCTTGCCTCTAGAACTCAGGTACTAACATATAAAATCATAATAAAATAGATGATTCTGAAAAAAAAAAGCTTTAACTACCGACCAAGTTGCTATGCTTGCATTGCCAACATGCAACAGTACCAATATGAATTCATTTTTTTTAAGAGCTGGATATGTGATTACTTTGTTTGAAATGGGTTGGCATATGGCAAATTGATTTCATGATTTGATCTACCGAAAAGCCAGCATTTACCAAAACTGGCAGTCCTATCCATGTAACCAGAGCTGGGGCTCTGTCTCGCATAGGGTCTTAGCGTTATGCTGAGCAAAGGCCGTTTTGCGTGGATGAGACGCATATTTTCCCCCAACTGATTTTTTTTGTGTGTTTGTGTTCTTTTTCTGCGTCATTGTTTACCGCCAATAGGTAAACGTAGCTTCTTCCTTTTCTTTTCCATCTGTGTCCATCAAACATACAGTTTTACCATTCAAGTTCTCAACAATCCACACACAAAATCCAGACACAAGATCCTAAAAGTAGAACAAGACCAGAAAGTGAAAATTGAGATCGAGCGCCTGCACGAGCTCTTCAGACGTTCGAATTAATATAAGCATCAACTATCCAGGCTCCAGACCCAACTGCAATTTAAAGGACAATAAAGTTCCGAGAACATTGAATTAATCGTAGTGAAAGATAAGTGTCATTCTGCACATCGAGCCGCGGCCTTGTCGCTGGCGCACGTCAGGGTATTTACTGCAAATTAGCATCACGTCGTGTGCGGCTCGCGGCGACCATCAAAGGCATCAATAAAAAGCGAACTTTACTATTTGTAGGGTTTCTTTTAAAGTGTAATACGGTTGCCGGTTCTCGAACTGTGTACAACGAAAGTGATTCCCGCAAAGACTCAGATAAGCTGCGCCTGCGCGAGTGTGCGCTCACTCTCAGTAATCTGAACGCGATTTATAAGAGTATTATGCCGGTTTGCCGTGACATATCACTTTATACTTTTTGTATTTTATGCGATGTTTGAGAATAGAATATGTGGGGACTGTCTTAATTAAGATATAGTGTCATGTCAAAGGAATTAATAGACATAAAAGGATAGCAGAATACTAATTCAATAGCACATTCATACATTATTCATTTGGATAGCAGTACTAAATCATGCTGGACGACAGAATTAATAGAATTCAGTTTTTAAAAACTTACCGGACCGAAGAACGGACGACCGGAACGAAGAGTTTTTAATATTCCTCACTGCCCAGCTAGGATAGGCTAAGATTGAACTTACGACCGTTCCTCTTAATAAACACGTTAATTTAGGGAAAGATCTCCAGAGCGCTTACAAAGAAACAAAACTATAAATAATAAACCATCATCAGTCGAGAGCGGAGTACCATAGTAAAAATTAAATTAACTTTTTACAACTACGGCTCGCGTAAACCCCGCAAGTTATTATTGCGACCGAGAAGTCGAGAACATTTGTTATTTCATTTGTAAAAGGAAAAATCAAACGGTTTACTACCATTATTTATGTAAATATTCCATTGTGCCCGCTGCGCGTATATTGGAGCGCTTGGGAACACTGGGCGCCCTCTACAGTTCATATTGAGCGATTTGTTATACTCAGAGAGCTGTTCGGGAGGCTGACTGAGGTTAAACGCTACGTTATTGTATATATATTGTCTTTAGAGTAGCAGGCCTATTCTTAGGTAACAATATAATTTGTGGGCCAAGATCAGCCACGCAGTACCTACCTATCCCAAAAGGTTTGCATTCAGAAACTCAGGCGCGCTTTATTTATTTGCAATCGTAAATGGAGCAAGTCGTTAGAATTGTTTATTTAATCATTTAGAATTGACATTTCAAGATTGTGCAGACCAAAATTTGGTGGAGGACAGACTTGGCAATAATAATATAGGCTGTACTATCTCCACAAACAGTAAAAGTAGAAGTTCAATACCAGGAGCAGACGCACAAATCTATGAATGTCAGGGAAAATTCTTGACCGTCGTTTTTGTCGCACTTTATAAAGACCTGTTTACGAGACCGGTAGCGACTACAACCCTCTTCCAGTGTCGCCAAGAGCCTTGGCTACTGCTACATCATGCTACTTATAGCTAACTACAATATGGTACTCACTTTGCACTTCATAGCCAGCACCAGCTGATACCGATGCGCTGTTAAAGCATCCTTGTAGGACCCCTGACTGAAATACGCGGCACCGAGGTTGCCGTGCGCCCGGCACTCGCCTGCCGTGTCTCCAAGAGACTTGGCTACAGCCAGGTCTTGCTGCATGTAGTTGATGGCAGCATCCAGTTGACTGAGAGCCCAGTGGGCTGAGGATAGCGCGCTGAAGACTGAGCCCCTGTGGAAGAACAAGAGAGGTTACAATTTTGAAAATATCTTCCGATTTGTCTATCCGTCTGGGAATTGTCTAAACATGGCAAATTGCTCTTGTTTTGGTGACTGTCCGTTGCATATCTTATGGTATTTTATATTAGTGATCTCCATGAACAAATTCAGTTATTTTTAAGTGGTGCTAGAGATTAGTTATCGGTGCTCTGTACGGTTAAGCTAATGTGTTCAGTTTAGAGTTGCAACGCTTAAAACAAACCAAGAACTGCAGAAGTTTTCGCAATTTACTCGTAAATACTGACACGCAGGTTATACTTCCTGCCACCTACTAACACAATGCAACTGGTTTGCACAGCAGTACAGCACTTTAGCCATACCTAGAGACATCGTTAAACTAGTACCTTGGACTACCGACAACGTTCCACATGAGAAGTCAAAAGTCAAACTAACATCGAAGTCCACAGATAAATGATCATTGCTGAACACGAAACGCTTTCGACAATAGATAAAGATCAATGAAATATAATTCATTCAGTAGATAAGTACTGAACATGATTTTAAGCCTGAAAGTGGCGCCAATGACAGAAAAATTGAAATAGAGTGATGAATATAAACGTTGATAGAAGGAGGGAGAGCCGAGAGGGTCACTAAAAGAAGATGAACTATGTGATGGATGATGTTGGTGAAAAGTGTATGAAGTGAGGAGGCGATGATTAAGGTAAAAGGAAGAAGAAAACAACTGCACTGACTACAAATTACTTGGGACCGGGCAGGCAGAAAAATATATTTTTTTTTTTTTTCAACCAATAAAATCAAAATCGAGCATCATGATTCATCATCCATTACCATCTCAGCTATGCGTAGAACTCGCATAGCGCAGATAGTCTGATATTCAGTTAAATGAAACACTGCAATAAAGGGACGTGAGGAAATATAAACTAAAGTAATCTAGTTCCCAGCAATGTTCAATCAAATGACCCAACACAAGCGGCTATAATGAAAAAGCTACTTAAAAACACAGATTCTGAAAAATACAATAAACGAGCTCAAATCGATGAGCTCAAACAGGGAATAATTAATGTTAGTAGGTACAGTCAAAAAAAGAGATAAGTATGCAGGATCGTCGGATATAGCTGAAATTTAGTAAGAAACCGATGGATGCTCTCGAACAAAATTTAATTTAATTAATAGAAAACAAACAGCTCATTTATCAAATAAAATTTCAGTCGACAACATCCATCGGTTTCTTACTAAACTTCAACAATATCCGACGATCCTGCATACTTATCTCTTTTGTCTATTTCTGTTAAATTGCAAATTAATCGGCAATAATCTGCAGAAACTCAAATGATATAAATATAATTCAATATAACTAGATACTTGATGCTGCTGCGGCTGCGGCTGCGGAAAAGCTCAAGCGGCGAACAACCTTATCGGAAATTATATTTTCGAGCCGTTTGGGGTTGAAACCCTCGGGCCGTGGAGTCCGAGTGTTCATGGTCTTTTTAAGGAAATTTCGAAACGGCTGGTTGACACTTCCCGTGACCCAAGGGCTGGCTTTTACCTTGGCCAAAGGCTAAGCATTGCCATACAACGTGGTAATGCCGCCAGTCTCTTGGGTACATTACCAGTCGAAAGCGATGCGGATGAATTTTTTGACGCTATATTTTAGTTTCTGTATACCTAGTTTTAGTTAACTTAGGATTTAATCTTGTTATTTTTATTAATTAGTTAGATATTGGTTATTACTTGCTTATTTAACTGTTTTAAAAATTCAATTCTGCTTTGCAGAAAAAAAAACTAGATACTCGATACTCTTTGGAAGTAAAATTATGTTAAATTTACTGAAGTAGAATAATAAGAGTGTTTAGTGACTATTAAATAATTTTATAGGCATTCTATTGGCTTATAAGGCTAGTGACCGAGGTAGTCTGAAGGAACACTTCCTTCTGCCTAGGCTGAAACATCTCATCTAGAATTAATGTGATGTACAGGATGTTATGGTTCTGACAGGAATATAGGTATTTAAGTTACTGTTTGAAGGCGTGTGTTTTGTAGATTAAGGGTTTATCTTATGATCTACCTATGAGGAACTTAAATATTTTAAAACACGCAGAACAAAAAAAAATGTTAGTCAGACATTAGCTTGAGCACAATAGCATAATTTGCCTATAATGTTCCCACTGCTGGGACACAGGCCTCCTCTCGTAGAGAGGGATTGAACGTAATCCACCACGCGGGCCCAGTGCGGGTTGGTAGATGACACATGTCTTCGAATTTTTGGTTCTAGGACATGCCGGTTTCCTCACGATATTATTATAGTTAGTTATCAGTTTAAGTTATATTTAAATAACTTATAAGCTAATAGGCTAGATTGTAATATGAATAAAGTACCACCGACTGTAATACTTTGTACAATAAAATAAAATAAAAAGATGTTTTCCTTTAAAACAATAGCAAAAACTCATATTTAGTTCTAAAATACAGCAGAAGTTATATTCAAGTCATTGTAGTGATTAGGTTTTGTTTTGTCTATGGTCACGAGTTAGCGAGTATTTATGAATAATATACATACGCTTTACTAAACTAGCTTTGTAAACCGACATATTTATTTTTGCTCAATCGCACTTCGACCCGGGTCCTGCTTAGTTTGGGGTTCAACGGTCAAACCAAAATATTGTGATGTACGCACTTAATCGTGTTAAATGTAAGCTAACTTCTGTCATCACCTTTTATTTTTCGTCAATAAAGCTTTTCAGATTGTCAGAGCACTGGTGGCCCCAGTTGCTACAGCCGCGACTTACGAGGTCGCAGGTTCGAACCCAGAGAGGACTTTGTGCAAATTATTTCATCACCGTTTTGAGAGCTGTGGCCCTCAAATCGAAAAATCTCTCAAAATGAAAACATCGTGAGGAAAACGGCATGTCCTAGATTCAAAAATTCGATAGTGATATCTGCCAACCCACACTGGGCTCGCGGGGTGGATTATGGCCCACTCCATTTCACACACGAGACCTGTGTCCCAGCAATAAAGCTTGTATTCACATTTAAACGAACATGAAATATTAGCATTAGGTCTTGAAGAAGATGATCTTCTTGATTAATTCTGGTTTATTGAAGTGCTTCGTACAGAAGAAGTTACGACTAGCCAGTTTTGGTACAAAGAAAATGGGTTTCTGTTAACGCAATCGATATTTAATATGCAGTAAGTACGATGTTTTGTGTACGGGAATAAGCATACATAAAAACTAGGCAAGACCTCATAATGCTTATAATATTCTACTTAAAGAGAAATCAGAACGTCCGTTTTCAATAACACAGGTTCACTTTAGAAAGCTAAGACTGGTATCCATGAATTGAAAACCAATATTTTAGTGCAGTAAGTGTAGATGACTCTAAATTAGAGGATGCTTCGGAAGTCGACGCCATTAACTCCAATTTCAGTAATATTTTATAAACAAGCCGAGAGGTAAAGAGTTAACGTTAACAAGTTGCCGCCTATATAGTTTTATTAGCCGTAATGATCACCCATCGCTCAGGCCACGTTTACATGCACGAACATTCAAAAGCTCTTTCTCACCCTAAGCACTTCGACCTAAGCACACAACCATTATAATAATAGCCGCATTTTGCGTACAACACGTAAAAGCCGACGATTTTATAATCAGCCACGAGGTACAAGCATCGGGACTAAATGTTCACACGTCCGGTTTTTCAAGCCTGCCCGTTCTTAAATAGCTCGTGTGAAACCGATTAAAATAATCTGAGATAAATATTTTAATTTGTGGTGAAGGTAATGAATCACACAGCGCGATGTAATTTGACATCACACTTTTACACCTCCACTCTCGTCGATCTCTCGATCGTGTGCTGACGTATTCTGTTAATCGATCGGGACGTATCCGCTGATCGAATCGGTCGCTTCCCGTAATACCATTATCTTTGAGCTATGTTTAGCCGATGGCTGGCGGCGTTCTAAGTATTTAGTTGGTTCTAGGAACTAAGATTACGTGCTCTTGTACTGTCGGCCGGTTTATGTTAAGACGAGTGTATTAACACTAAGCACTAACATTTTGCAAGATTGAACATAAATAAGTTAACGGTTAGTTAGTGTTGGAAATAAGATTCATGATTTCAAACGTAATTAAGATATTTCTGTTATACATAAGTTGTTACAGCATCAGGTATTAATGATATCAGACAGGGAATAATGTAAAACTCATTTATATGGAAACCAAGGTAATTTTTCTCGACCATTGCACCCGGGAGGTCGAATAGAAAAAAGTATTTATGTTAATTTATCAATAAAAGTGGTCAGTGTATTCATTATTTCACCCTTTCCAAAGTATTATCCCATTTAATCTCATCATCTGTCAACAGAGATCATCTCGATAAGGATCGCGTATAACAATCCTTATTTATATCGAGTGGAGTTTTATCGTGCGGCGAACAGAATAGTCCCGTATCGATCCAGCTTCGATCCATCAACGCAGAGATAAGATCGCACCGAGGTGTGGGTTTCAACGCCGAACCGCTCCAACGCTTAAGTTGACAATTTTGGGACGGGAAGAGTTACTTAATGTCTCGCAAGTGTATATAGAGATGGAGCTTATTCAATCAATGTCTTCGGCTCGAAACGTGTTTAAATAAATTTAACTGCGGAATTAGGTGTCCCAGGCGCACAGCACGTACTCGTAGGTGTTATAATTACGTCTCGTTCCAATTTTGAGCTCGTTATACAGGAATTTATACACAGAAGTCATCGTAAAAGTGTTTTATTTATTTATTGTAGAGATGATCGTCATCGTGTCTAATAAAATCCCGTATTCTCAAACGTGACCTATTGTATAATGTCTCAAAATCAAACTCAAACTCAATGCATTTATTTCAATTAAACCATTTACAGGCACTTTTGAATTCTCAAGGAGTCGGTTAGTCAGAAATATGAAGCTAGTTGTCCATTCCAAAGCGTAGTAGGCACCTATGGAAAAGAACGGACAAGAAACTCTATGGACACTCTTTTAAATTATATTGTTACAAAAATATTAGTTACATCATTAATGTTGAATTTATGTGAGATCGATGTAAAAAGACGTACACGTTAAAAGCATCCAGAGTAGAATAGAAACAAAAAAAAAACAAACTATTCAAAAATAAAATAATTAAAATAAGCCGTGGCAGCTAAGAGATGACCGTCATGTTCACGAACATGACGCATGGATCCGCACCAATCAGCTCAACCATTTTGAACCATTTTGTCTTTTACATGAGCTGAAAATTCAGTCGCGTAACTATAGGGAGGCATTGGGGCAAAATGCCACGGGCCCCCAGCCAGAGGGGCCGCCGGCCCGAGAGGGCCATGAGCACAGGAGAATCCTAACATAAGTTTGTAAATGCAAACTTTTTTTGAAAATGTGCAACAAAGGTCATCATTCAGGTTTGGAAGTTTTTGTACCTTTTTGCCAATTGTTTCTCTATTTTTTGGACAGGATCTCATGCTTAGCAGTAGCGCTTGCGACCACTAGACCAACAAAGCAGTCAGGTGTTAAATTTTGTAGGGGGAAATATGAAATCTAATAACGTTGGTTGAGCTTATTTACATTGAGGGAGGGCCCCATCCAGAAATGCTCAATTAACGTCTGTCTATGTTTAGTAGCCCACAACAGAAGTTACAATAAAGAAATGATTAAGTTTCATGTTAAAATATCATAGAATATACATTATCGCTTTCTCTATTATATTCGTCGAAGTAATTCAATGGAAATTCCCTTGGACACGACATGAACACCTTACACGACTATAGACTTAACTCAAACACGGTCCTTCACTACGGGTTTAGTGGCTGTGCTGGATATACATAGATATTTATTAAGCGATGGTATTTCTCATAAGGCAAAATATCCGAGACCATGGTAGGAGGTCATTAACGGTGATTTTAATAGCGCCATAAACATGGGCCCCGTTCCGAGGGTGCATCTACTGAATACATTCCCACTGATCTGCTGCGTGCATCGATACTTCGTTAGCTTACATTTCAATATAAGTTTGGGGTTTAACGACACCTCGACGTAAACAAACTTATAGGCTTGTTCTTTAATAAACAGTGTTAAATTATATTAGCTAGCGAAACTCTGCAGTCGTGTTGGGTATGGATATCTAAACAAGATGAAATCAAAATAAAAACGATGTCTCTTTCCTTAGGGGTCAACGACCGCTGGTGGTGTTATTACTGGAAGTATGACTTGAAAAAATATGTTTAGTCATGTTTAGATATCCATACCAATCACGTCTGTGAAGTTTACACAAAAATGCTTTTTTAAATTGATAGGTATTTCAAGTAAATACACTAACACTGGTAGATGACCCCACAAAAGTAGATTGTACAACTAGTGCATGAAATAAGCCATTTCACTCTGAGACGTTTATATCCACCGGAGCCGCAGGTGAGGGTAGATAGTTAAGTCGAGGGGTAAAATGGCTCGTTTATGCCCGAGTTATACACTCTGCATCTCACTTCGATTGCGAGCAAATGAAACAGGCATAAAGTATATAACAGTATTTTTACTGTTCAAAAATGTTGCAAAATTGAAGAAGAGAATATCTAATTCCCGCCACAAAACTATGTAAAGGTTTTTTTTTATTTTCAACATGTGTCATTCGACTTGGGTACTTCATACTGCCAAATCTTATAATGACAACTATTTTATCTGGTTATATTAAATTTACGATAGAAAACACGGAAACGATACAAAATAAAGCAAATAAAATAAAATAACGACTTTACTGTGCGACGTTTTATTGTGCGTGTGCTGCTTATCTTAGTTTTAGAAAAAAAAAAGCTTTATGCACTAGAACATAAAAAGCGACTTTATGTCAACGAACTTTTAGAGCATGAGAAGTGTTTTTTTTTATCCTGTTTAAATATCGATACTCATCACGTCTGCGGAGTTTCGCTAGCTAATTTAATTTGACCCGGTATAGAATGTGAGAACAGTGAACGCTTTGGATATCTTTTTTTCTGTAATTCACTGAACATCGAATTCCATCAGATCAAGTGACGGAATTCGATGTTCAGTGAATTCTGTTTAGTAATTAGTGACGTGTAACATCCATAATTAAAGCATTAGATATCTTCATTATATTAGTACTAGCTTCTGCCCGCGACTTCGTCCGTCAAATTTCTCATTCCCCCGGCCCACCCCCGTCGCATCGCATCGTCTACCCGCGCTAAAACTTCGTTTTCGCTTAGCGTTCTCTGTTTTTTATTACTCTTGCTCGGCTCTTAGGAATATTAGTGTGATGTTAAATAGCCTATAGCCTTCCTCAAGAATTGGTCTATCAAAAGCAAAAAGATTTTTTTAAATCCAACTGGTATTGGCAGTTCCAGAGATTAACGCGTTCAAACAAACAAATTATTCAGCATTATTATTAGTAAGATATAGATGTGTATGGGCAACATCACGCCCCTTTTTTCGCAGGATAAGCAGAGCGAAGCAGCGGAACGTGCGCAAACATCCTGTGAGTTGAATTTATGAATATTAAATTAAAGTACCCAGATATTTTTTGCGCGTGTATTGCTGTTGCTCGTAATTATTTATGGTAAGTACTGCCGGCTGTGTACTTACAGTAATGGGTTGAGATTGATTGGCAATATTCCGCCAATTACTAACCGCATTAAATGAGAACATTGGTTGCATTTAGCTTAAGTTATCGCTCCATTGGCTTAATGATAACAAGCATCGATTTGTTTCGATGACTAATTGATTTTAGGGTCCTTGAAGCAAAAGCGTAATAACTGGATTTTTATTTAAGAAAAAAAATCACCATTCTCAATAAGCGCCCGATTCTGAAATCTTTCTGGCTGCAGTTGCGCGATATACAAGAAGATTTTTTTATCACCATCCAAATTTGTACAGGGTGTTCTACCCATGAATACCAACAACTTTCACTATGGGACCAATTCTGAAATCACGAAAAAATTTTGGTCAAGTAGGTAGGTATTGAACTTTTGTATGAAACAGCAGATTTTTTTTTTTCGAGATTTCAGTGTTGGTTTCATAGTGAAAGTTTTTCATAATCATGGGTGTTCAACACACTGTAAAAATTTGGATGGTGATTAAAAAATCTCCCTGTATAAACGATGTTCCACCCACTGCCAAATTGGGATCGGTAAACTAAGGGCAATACACCACCACTTTTATTTTCGAAGAACACATCAGCGAAACCATCGCCTTTCAACTCTTTCAAGTACACACAAGAGAATTTCAAGAAGACATAAAATGAAAAATTAAGTGCTGTATCCCACGGAACGCTAACATATGCACGTCGTACGAAAGTAACTGCACATATAAGGACTATTGCATTCCATTAATTAGAGGTCTGTTATTAAAACGCAACACCGTATATCCCGCTCAAAATTTACGACGTCTTTATTTCCTCGACAGTGGAACATTATAAATCAAAACGTCGAAATTCCGCCAAAGATAGCCGTTCCCTTTAAGTATATATAAATTATCCCACTGTCAACTCGTTACGTACGGGCTGTGATTAAAATAATAATTTTACGAGTAATGAACGAAGGGGAGAGATTCGCTCGATCATTTGTCTTCTTCTTATTAACAAGTTGAGCGGTGATAATGGTGTGAAATTGTTGTTCAAGGATTACAATCGAGACTTTTATACGAAAATAAACGGACTAATTTCTTATTAGTGCGCTGTACACGATCCGCATCTGCATCTAACCAGCTGTGAGACGACGCGTAAAAATCTGATTGGTGCAATTAACTCGCAATTTCTTCGTGGTCAGCAATATCAAATGATAACATCTTGTTCCCAATGTCTTATTGCTAGCACTGAGTTCCGTAGTAAAAAGATTCCATAACTTTTACAAGTTGTACAAGAGCGTAAATTACTTGTTGTTTCTTTTAATTGCCTCTTTTTTTTATATTTCACTTTAGCACATTAACTACTCGTAACTCTAGTACAATTATTATCTTTTATATGTATGGTTGTAAAAAAAAAATATGTATAATATCAGCAATAGTTTTCTTTCTATCGTCGCCAGTAACTCGAGGTGGTTACAGTTTAACAGTTCATAAACATCGGCAAATCGCATATAATTTGAATTTCACTGCACGTTATAATCAACGATGACCGCAAACTGCGATCCGTCTGTGGGAGCTTTTACTAATTCAGATTCAAAGAATTTATTCTGAAGATAACTGGGCTATACTTAAGCACTTGTGTTTATAATCGTGAGTGCAGTAGCGTTATCTATATTAATCTAGAAAATTCTTGGGAGCGGTCTTCTTGTGTAGATATTACTAGAGATGTCCTTCATTCTACTTATGTAAATATGTTAGATTTGTTTTAATGGATCGTTTGGTTTTATTATAGCTGTTTCTTGCGATGATTACTGTATGTAATTATTCAGCACATTAGTTAAGTACAATATGCACACACACACACACATAATCAGCCTATAATGTTCCCACATACTGGGACACAGGACACGTGGTGGATGTCACATGTCTTCGAAATGTTTGGTTCTGGGACATGCTGGTTTCCTCACCATGTTTTCCTTCACCATTTTAAGAACAGTGGTGATGAAATTAAATACACAAAGTAAAGCCTGCCTGGGTTCGAACTCACGATCTACAACTCGTAACACGGGGACTTTACCACTGCTCTACGATATGCAAAAAAGTCAAATTCGACTCACTTTCGTCTTTTTGAGCTAATCATGAAGATTCCCGTCTTATATCTACGCAGAATTACCCAGACAAACATAATCTATTTAAGTAATACACGCAAATTAACAGCTTAGCAATAAACCACAACAGTTTCATTGCAAGCAATGGAAACTACACTTATCTGCAGACCGAGCTAGTCTCCTAATATCGGCGTGAAACTGAAAGTGCTTGTCGGACGCGAATCGTAAAAGGCATTGCATCGTCTCGTAGCCCCAGAATAGACATATATCTCTGAATAAGGCGCTTAACTTACCTGTAAAAATGTTAATGGGTACAACTTAACTAGTTTAGATAATTATGTTGATTGGCAAAGCTGTGTGCAAGTGCTATATTAAGGACAACTTTCCCTGTTCCTCAGATTATGGCGGTTCTGACTAGATGTTGATGCGCAGTTTTTTATGCAAGATTTCCTTGTAAGGCTACTTCAAGTATTATGCGTAACATTATCGAGTCCTGTTTCTAGAGTAAACTGAACAAATTGGACAAGAGATTCCAAAGATATACATACATCTAAGTTACCGTATCCGTAAATCGAAGAACGGTGTGTTTTTTTTTCATGGTACGTCATTTATCATTGACTTAACACAAGATTTACTCGCGTACCTACATTAGTTTTTGAGCTAAAGGGGCGTCGCTCACTGGTAAGTCGAGCCGGGGTCGCGGCGGCGGCGTCGACGCGTGGTCTCTATGAAGAGTCGAGGCGCGGGCAGCTATGCTTCCTTCACACATTTCAATTAATTTAACATGTCGTCGTCAGAAGATGAAGACGTCCTTGCACTCATACAAGTATAATTGTACAATTTCGATGAATTTCACGTTGGTTTCAAAATCGTCACGCATTATTTTAACTGTATAAATACGTCTACGCCCGAAACAAAATGACAAAATGGCGGCGGAGTCGCGTCGCCGCGGTCGGCCACAGCGCCCCCGCCGCACCTCCGCCTCGACTCCGCGCCGCCACCACCTTGCCCGTGCCGCGACTCTAGTATGTGAGCGCACTGACATTTATTCCTAAAGAAAACGTAAAAGCGGCGCGCCGCCCGCTTCTGCGCCCGCGCCTTGACGCCGCAACGCCTCGACTCTAGCTCGTGTGAGCGACGCCCCTTAAGAAGTTAGATGTATCTTTTGTTTTATTGTGTAAACTATAAAATGGTCGGAGCTTAAACTTCTTGGTTTTACAATCGAATATGTAATTGAAGTGCTACCAGCACTACTAAAGTGAGTGAGCAGATCCCCTAATTTAAAACGTTCAAAATTCTAGTCGCAATCTCATTTCAGCGATATAACGAGTTTTTTAAATTTCTCTACGAAAAGTAGAGGTACTCGTATTTTTGACAGATTGAGACTGAGATCAGACTGTGAACGTTCTTAAAATTACGATAATAATTCTCCCTGTATAAAGTGCGCAGTTAGTGAGCAGATCGGCAGTAGCAAAAAGTCTTTAAAGAGCAAAATTTTTAAACATTCTAAGTTCACAAATACAAAATCAACTTCTGTCTGAGAGAATCTTCTATCCAAAAATAAACCCTAAAACATAAGCAATATCTTTGGACTCTACCATCATTTCAGTTTCATTTCATCGTCGTCTGTTTCGAGTCGTTTCGTGTTTTTGTAACTTACCGTAACTTGAGAGAGCAGGATCCGATCCTTAGCGCTGCTTCTAATACTGTGACTGCAGCCTGGTATTGTCCTGCTGCCAACAGCTCTTGACCAACCACCTGCATAAAGACGTAACATATGAATAAATTGAAACAATCAACTTTTAGTATTTGTTTTTTGGAAGGTATATGTCACGAAGTCACGACGATGCCTTGGAAATAAGAGCAGCGGGGTACTTGCGAAACACATACTCGTATAAAATGGCAATTGGTCTCTATGCCTTTTATTTTGACAGTTCAACCACGTTCATTGCGTTATTTACCTTATTGAGCAGGCGATTTGTTACGAAGCGATGGATTAGGAATTTCTTTAAAAATCCTTCGATTATGATTGAAAGTGTGTTTGCAATTAGGTTGCAGGACTATGGTTGACTGGGACCGGAATAACTTCCACTGTTTTCTGATAAAGAATTAAGTTTGATTGCTAATAGGTACAATATGTTACTAAGTAGCTATATGGTAAATGTTCACTTATATTCGTTTTTTGTTGGCATTGTCGTTACAGTATTTTAATCTCATTTCCTTCAGAACGGGAACAAAGAAAGTCATGGAGCTGTTTTTACGTAATACCGGAGTGAAATGGATCCATTCACTTCTGTGTCATTAAAGACATGGACAGTGATAGTAATGCACATGCATACTGTTGTGATCTCTTATCAAAACATCGACAACCTTAACTTTGGGAATTGTTTGGATAATGCTCTTAGGCTAGGATTGTTTTAAAGCAATGTCATATTTCTTTGTAATGTCGATAAATGCATTTAAGACTTTATTAAAGCGTAGTGACTTGGTACACAGTAATATATGAACGCCGTGATGGAATGCGGTCTTAACATAAATAAATGTTTTTGTAAAAGACTACTTAAGGCGACTACATGACCTGAAACGCGGTCACTATCGGACTGCATAGAAAAGAAAGAGATGCGCGATGACACAACGCTGGTAATTTATTGCAAAATATGAAACAATCATCTATTGTTGATTTATCAAAAACCAAACAAATAAAAACCGTATACTAAAATTCGGAGAATTAAATTGTCTTTTATATGAAAATACACCCGATAGTGTTTGCGTGATTATCGTTTTTATGTCCGCGGTAGACATTACTTTACAAATTAATTACACTATGTTAAAAAAATATAATTGCAATCATGAAGCAAATGGTCTAGTATAACATTATTTTTTTCAAAGAAATCAGTCCGATCGATTAGACGTGATGAATTGAATTTAAAATCATTAGAAGTCGTATATCTGCGCCTTAAATCGTAGATAGCCACGTTTTTTAGCAAGCAAAGCTTCCGTTGTATTCTCAACTCATAATGACCATTCTGTGCAGCTTCTGAATCATCCAGTGACCACTCCGGCTTATAATCGGTGCTCTTGATCTCGCCTTTGATGTCATTTACTTTTTAACCCCGACATAATAATAAACTAATGTATGTACAAAAATGCGAATTTGAGTATCATTGGCGGGTACAAAAAGAGCGAAGAATTTTTAAGAAGCCATTAAGCTTACCGTTGTGATGGCTGCAGGAACATTTAGCCGAATGATTTGAACTTATCTCGATATAAAGCTATAATATCATATTTAAGGAACACCCAGGGAGCGGTTATTTGGATCAGTAACTATTCTAAAGATATCGACAGTATTTTGTGTATCTAATGTTCTGTATTTAGAAAATGCAAGCTCAAGTCGTCAAGATCCAGTTTTATGTAGTACAGACATTAAAATGGAATTCTTGATAGTATGACATTTTGACTCCGCTTTAGCACTAACTACTTAGGTATGCTTCTGAATAATTTTCATCATTTTATGGCAAGGATAGGAAAGTGTTAGACGTGCAGTTTCATTATAGATCTCAGTGTTTAAATCGCTTCAATTTACGGATTTTCAGTTCAATTCGGTACATTGTATGCGCGGAGCGGCGGCCATTTTGTGGTAGTGCGACGCCATTTCGGCCATTCACGTCTGGGCTGCCGATCAACTGTCGTGCAGATTGTATGTAAATTCACGGGGGTCGGTCGCGTATTTATGGGCCTTTGATCACTCAGCCCCATTGTCTGAGAGTTAAATGCGCCGAAAAATGTTCAGATGTCGCCCGACTGCACGCCAGCGGAATGTATGCAAATAGTCCGCTCGCTCTGTGTATGGGGTGCTTAATATTGCCAACATCGACGAGACCTAAATGTGCTATTATTTGTATAATGATACAATTGTATTTGCGTTTTGTGTTTTTCTTTTAATATGTCACTTAGGGTGTACTTGTTTTCGTATAGAGACGTGCGAATCTCGTTAATGTTTCAGTCTCATTCACGACTGACGTATAAATGTTTATGTGACTTTGTTGTTGCCACTTTGGACAAAGGTAATCACTGCCTACGCTAAAACGTGTTACGTGTGGCTTGTGAAATGCTTTACGAAATATTTTAGGATCTTTATGATATTACTTATTTCCACTTACAATTTAATTTAATCCTACTAAAATCTTCCGAAGATAATAATATGTGTAAATGAATGAAAACGTCCTCTATAGGTCAGTGTTTTTATGTAAATCGCGAGTCTGTCTCCATGTCTCCGTCAGTGCTGAGGGAAGGACTGACAATGCACATATTTTCGGAGGTACGTTAATGGATCGCATTATTTTGCGATCGAGCGAGACTTCGAGAGCCGCGTCGAGTATTGCGTGGTGTTTATGCTGTCGAGACACTGTATTCATGGAGAGGTGACAACGTTTTATGGTGTTTTTCTCTCAATTCTTGTTTAAATATGGGTATTTACTTTGTAAGTAACTGTACCTGCACTGGTTATGAAATAAGGACGAGCCATTAAAGCTCAATAGACAGGTACCGTGAAACCTGCTGACTTTGCCAACGGTTGCCGAGTTTGCTATAGCCAACTTCTGAGGGAAGCGGTCTAATTACATCTTAATAATACTTAGTTTTTCTTTTAATAGTAATATTTTTCTTAATAATAGTACTTCCCATTAGGTAATATTATTTTTATTGAATCTATACTAATAACAAAGCTGAAGAGAGAGAGAAGAGTTTATTTGTTTGTTTGAACGCGTTAATCTCTGGAACTGCGCGTTGGATATAAAAAAATCTTTTTGCTTTTGATAGCCCAATTCTTCAGGAAAGCTATAGATATTGAATATCACGCTAGGACCATTAAGAGTCGAGCAAAAAGGAAAAAAGTAAGAAATGTCGCTAACCGAAAACGAAGTTATTGCAGGCGATGCGATGCGACGAGCTGGGTAGGCGGATTAAGAAATTTCACGCGGACGAAGTCCTGGGCAGAAGCTAGTGTTTCATATTCATGTCATAGGTACTTCTCAGTATCCTGGCTGTCAAAAGGCTATTCATCCATGGAACGTGGCAAATCAGCAAATGCGATGTGTTTATAATCGCGGAGGATGGTATATTATGTTCTTTATTAGGGTACTCACGTGTTTTTACCGACAAAGAACTTTTATCGAAGTTTACAAATATGAAATAACGGGAGATACCATTTTTGGCAATATTTGAAATATCTTACCAAACCTTTTAATGCTTTTATAGGTTATAAACATTGCGTCAAAGCTGTAGTTTCTTTTGGAAGTTGCTAACGGAGGTATCGTGGTGGTCCGAAGAAGACTCCCTTGTGAGTAATCACAAAGGACTCTTCTCCTGACCAATATAATAAGTTTATATTGGGTAGACTAGCTTCCGCCCGCGGCTTCGCCCGCAAGGTATGTCGATAAAAACTATCCTATGTCCTTCCCCGGGATGCAATCTATCTCTCTGCCAAATTTTATCGAAATTCGTTCAGTGGTTTAGGCGTGAAAAGGTAACATACAGACAGACAGACAGAGTTCCTTTCGAATTTTGTATTAGTATGGATTCAATTCAACAAGAAAAATATTGAATATGTGAACTTTCTTAGTTTATCTTGGATACAACTGACTTTGTTAACTGACTGATGAAAAACTTGGTGCATAAAGCTGGACCTGAAACGGTCTGAAATCCCAAAAAGCATGCTGTTCAATGCTCGTTCCTTTTCTGTATCAGAAGTACTGCCCTGTAGTAAAGACGTAGGAGTAATGGCTTGTACTCGATGTACAATTTGCGACATCTTGACGCGTCAATGTTATTCGTTTACAGACAAAACGAAGCATTTGCGTCTGCGCAACCTGTATGAGCGGGCTTTTAGTCGCTATAATCCTAAGTAATTCTCAGTTTTGCACGCTAATGGTAAAACATTGGCCATGTTTACATGTATAATCCTTTCAGTTTTGCGATTCCCAGGTCGACTGCAGCAAGCTTGGACTTTACAAGCGTGGCATTTAATTATACAGGATTTAAACTTTAGCGAGATATTGTTACGTGATATTAATACCGTTTACATTATAGGTACATCATGTTTTGTATGGAATAGGTCATCAACAATAGCATTTACGGAATTTGAAATAAGTCTGTCTCTCAGGCATCTCCATGAATCGTGTATTCTTTCGCTTGTTTAGAGGAAGTTGATCATCATTTTATATTGTTGTAACGTATTTTGTTTGGTTCACTAAGGGATGTGGAGTTGATGGTAGATTCGTAGGTACATTTAATATTTCTATTAAAATCTTTGATTATCTAGCCCTTTTCACAGCTTTTGTATGCTTTGATAGATTGTGTCGGTATCTACAACACGACTTTAAACTACGCATCCCACTGACGTCACGCGAAATCCTGCATCGCGCAAGCGAAGTTTACCGTGCAACTAGCATATTAGGTACAACATCCCGACATGAATCGTTAGGCAGTAGCCCATCAAACACACACCCGCCTGGTCGGAGGACCCTGCCTTTTCTATGGAGGATTAATGAACTTTACACCTTCTGTTCCTCATGCCTTTATAGGATTATTTTTACCAACGCTATTATTCTAAATTGACTTCTTCAGTCTTCAGTCATTCTCGAACAAATAAAGGTTTGTAGTCTTGCAGTAAATATTTTATGGCTCTATTATAGTAGCCCCTCAGTGAAACGAGATTGCCCCAGGCGTGGGAATCAATGTGTCTTTAAAGCACATGAAAACAATGTAGGTATTTAATTTGGTCGTTAACCTGTAATATTGCAGGGAAAACCAGACATTATGTACCCTAGCGTAGTAGATTAGAAAATGGTATACATTCTAAACTAGAAATCGAATAAGTTACAGCTGAGGTTGAACATCCCAATGACTGCACAATTCAGCGGGTTAATTGCGTGACACACCAACAGTAGAAGTGGCTTTCATTTTCTCAGTTAAACAACATTTATTACGTTTTTGAGCAGAAAAAATTATCGAACATATGAAGCAATGGATTAGCAATATCCTTCAAAATGATTCAGATTATGATTGATAGTGTGTTACGCAATTAGGTAGGTATTGTTTGTCGAGTTGTTGAGCTCTTTAAGTTCTGAGTTGAGCTGCACGATTACTTACAAATGCTTGCACTGACTGGACAGGTCCACTCATATATGTGTGTTTTTTTCTTAAAAGACCATTTCAGACACTAATCTACCAGCACGACCGTCGTAGCAACGGGGTTTGTCCACGGAAGAATAGACAAAATGACAGATTGTAGACATAAATGTGTACGCATTCTACGCATGGCAATGTGTAATTTTGTCTATTCTTCCGTCGACAAATCGTCGTCATGCTACGCGTGATGGCCGTCACATGATCTGACCAAGATTATGTCTGGACTCTAAATGAGACTGTGACCTCTGAGTTTGTTTTCGCCTTTCTTCTCAGAGTAGTTGGATAGGAAACGCTGATCTCATCTAGTTTTTTAAAATATGATTGACGTGTCTAAGTGTTAGTATAAACCTACCTAAGTATATAGATAAATATAATTGAATTGTCTGTTTGTAAGATCAAAATAACAGCTTTTTACTAAATGTATGAAAGTATATACGGTACTTATCTGAAAAAAGCAATGTGCGAAGTCGCGGGCACAGCCAGTACAGAATAGAATTTTTTATCATTGAACGAATTAGGTTGAGGAATCATAAATAAGTAATGACCAATGACAAGCTACAGCGCTCAAAATGGGCCACAATTAAACTGAAACCATTAAACACATAATTTATATAGCTAAAACGAAAGCGAGGGTACAAACACGAAGATTCGTGTATCATTTGCAGGCTCAACACTATTCTTACAACATTATTAACATAATGCCATCGCGATAACGAATGAAATTGCATTCGGGGTATTTATTTAGAAGGGCTCCCGACTTGGAAACGTGTATTTAGTTAGTTCTGTGATTATGTGTTAATCTTCACAGTTTTAAACGTTGGCATTGCAGTGTCTGAATGCTGAATGTTATTGCGTCAGGGTTTTACATCTCCCAGCCGCCGCGGGAGACGCCCCGGGCGTCGGGAGCCGCGTGACGACTCCCGGCCACCGTAGGCGCGGGCCTGCGGAGGGCGAGTAATGGGTAGCTCGCCGTCCGATCAGGCCAGGCCCGTGCTGGACGGCGCGTATTTGTTCCACGCGCGCCTCAAAGAGATGTCAGCATTGAAGAAGGGGCCCGTCAGGGCCGAAGCCTGCCGGGGCAGCGGGATTGTCCGAAAGGGTTACCGCTACCTCGGAACATAAAGGGCTAAGGAAGGAACACGGATGGGTTTTAGTCAGTAAGAGTCTGACACTCCCTTCCGCTCCACCCAGAGCGGGAGGGGTCATTTGATGATTTCCCATCCTTAAAAAAAAACAAAAAAAAGGGTTTTACATCAGTCGATTTTCTTTTGTTAGTGTTGTAACAGCCTATGCTCGGTTCCCATAAACAAAAACGAATCGTTTTGCTTACCAATTGCAATGGCAGCATTTTTTATTGCCAAACTGGGCATTTAAATAGATTTTTAAGCTTATTTTACCTGTGTCTTCCATATGGGACTACTACGAGGTCCTTGCTTCATTATTTTTAAAGATCAAGAGTCTTAATTTTAATCAATAACGGGTCGTAGATTATAGGAATCAGCCATTAACAGTTAAGTATTACGCTACCAGGACTGGAGGGAGTGAATAACCCTTGCTAGGATCAAAACCAGGTGGTTATTCTTTCATGTGGAACACCATGCCTCGGTGTCAAAAGCAAAAGGTTTTGATTGTCGTACGTATGGAGATACTATAGACTCGAAAGCCCATAATCAGACTTCTTCCGTTCTTATTATTGGCAGTCTTGTTCCACCCTGCTGTCTGTTCTACAAAAGGGAGGACCTGTACTATATTTACTGCTGAGGTATTAATAGGCCTCCGTCCTTTTGGAATATCGGGATGAAAAGTATCCTATGTGTTAATTCTTGTTATAAATTATCTGTGTGCCAAATTTCATCCCAAAACCGTTCAGCCGTTTGTGCGTGAAGAAGTAACAAACATACAAACACTCACAAACTTTCACCTTTATTATATTAGTGTGAAGTGTGATGCCTATTACAAAGACTTACCGATATCAGTACAAAAGGTGATTGATCCAATTTCATAGCTTCTAACTGTCTAAATGTAGGCTCCAAGGTTGTCCGGAGTGGTGATTTTAGGGAGGCTTCCACCAGAGCTGCCAGCAGCTGCCTCGAAGACGGTTCCACTCCCAACCCTGAGCTGAATGCTGCCAGCGCTTCGCCATGTCGACCAAGACATTGTAGTGCCACCCCTACAAAAAAAAAAGAAGATTTAAACACTGGGATATTCTGGGTATTAAACTTGTGGACCGGGTTCAGAATACAACAATCCGTTCCATCACTAAAATAACTGATTTGACTCGGAAAACTGACACGCATAAATGGAATTGGGCTGGACACATCTGCCGCATGTCAGACGATCAATGGGCCAAACTTACGACCTAGTGGGTCCCGCCTAATAGCAAACGACATCGCGGCAGTCCCAGATGAAGATGGCGGGATGAGCTGGACTCATTTAATAATGATTGGTCCTTGGCAGCTCTGGACAGAGAGATTGAAAGAGAGTAGGGAGGCTTTTGCCCAGTAGTTGGACATTAAAATGGCTAGTAAAAAATAAAATAAAAACACTGGAATATACCACAGACTACACAGATACGGCAGGTCAATGCGAAGATTTGTGAGTAAAGGTATTTTACCAATGATACTTTCAAAGCTGTTAATTGAAAGGCGTTGAACCTCCGATAAAATGGTTGCCTACACTGTGACAGCACAACGTGCGACGTCCACTAATGAATGCACATATGGTACCATCTACAATTACGTAAAGCGTAGGTTGAAGCGCAGTTCTGTTCCCCACTGTTTGCTAATAACGGTAAACTTACATTCATAATTGTTCCGCCGACATTGCTTTAATATCAATGTTCTCACCATAGATAATATTACCAAATGTACAAGTTCTCACACCAGCAGTTTTATTATTAAAAGAAACAATGGGATCATTCAACATATTGATAGGAACCGCTTTCATTTGAATATAGAATTATCGAATTAAAAAGATAATCGATTTTGAGACCAAAGAGGTTTTAGTTTTACGCTCCTCTTTTGTTTGTGATCAATTTAAATACTAATAATAAAGCTGAAGAGTTTGTTTAACCGCGGTAATCTTTGAAACTAACAGTCGGATTGAAAAGATTTGTGCATTTGATTGTCCTATTCTTGAGGAACACACACCACACACACACACCACACACCAGGACACACACTAGGACTCTTAGGAGTCGAGCAAAAAGAACAAAAGTCAGAAAGAACGCTAAGCAAAAACGCAGTAATCGCGTCGGGTCACAAATAATATAATACTCAGTCGGGTTACAAAGAAATTTCACGCGGACGAAGTCGCAGGCCGAAGCTAGTTTGGAATAAACGTAAGCGTCTACTACGGTACTTCGGAATAAATGGAGGTATCGATGTCAGCACTATAACGTGATTGACAGTAATTGTCATGTTTACTCTCATTTAAGAGAAATCTCGGATACAGTCGCGGACAGCCGGACAATACAGAATACAGTAACGTAATTACCAGGGTAATTCATGGCGACTTCAAAACGTTCAAATTTTTATACTTTCATTATGTCGAATCCGTTTCGCTGAATTAGTGTAGTCGTAACCGCTGGTAAAGTTATTATCTTCGTTATTGTGCCGTTTCTCATAAATCTACACTCTGCTATGAAAGTATGATTGCCAAGCGTTTTGATTGTCCTAACATTGGGCACTGTTGTGGCAGGCATGTTGCGAGAGTATAATTTGTCACTTTATGCGCAGTATATCGTCACAGCACGCTTCACGCTGTCACGCTTCTATAGTTAGAAATTTATTGATTGATTAGACCGCGCGCGCGCAGTGATTAACAAAGCGTAATTTCTATTTCCATACTGCGCTGCATTGTTTCACGGTTGCTTGACCTGAGAGTGAAGAATCTTTAAGGATACCTTTTGCAAAAAAATATTATTTCTTATTATATATTATATTATTTCTAACTATTACAACTAACAGTTCGACTGTGCTGGATGTGGAAGTTTCCACGTGATATAGGTAAATTCACGAAACGTTTTCAAGTTTCTTCTTTACGACCGATGCGGCTAATTAGCAAGTGCAGACACAAGATTTTAGGTAGGTTATTAAAACCACAAGGCGAGGGAAAAAGGTAAGACAGCTGGGAGTCCAAAATTTTGATCTAAATGCACTAGGTCGCAAGAAAGCGGGGACCGCACAGCTAAAAATAAACCCTTACAATAATAAGGACTAAAGTAATTACAGTTTATAATAAGTGGTCTTCATAAATAAGTCCGCGGACGTAACATTGTCGATTATTTATGGGTATTTACTCTTTCCTATGTATTTCTTTGTGCCTATATCGTTGCAGGGGACCGAATGTATCGATGTTCGCAAAAAAACGAAACGAAAAAAGGTAGGAGTAGGTACACTTAAGGTCACCTTAATGGGTAAGTATTTAGCCATTATATTGTTCGTAATAATAACCCATCATGCAATAATAGCCACAGAGTAAATAAAAGACTGCCTCGCTACAGCTGAGCATACGGTCTTGGGTTCGATTCCCAGGTGTTATGGGAGTCTGGATTTGTGTCCGGTTGATGGCAATAGGCTCGCCCCCTATTACATGACACTTAAACATAATTGGCGAAATATGAGTTTTACTTTATATAGATACAGCTCTGGCTAACCCTTTGGGAATTACAGGCGTGATGTTATGTTTATGTTAAATAAAAGTAAGACGTATTCAGTGGAGTGAAAGTGACAGAACATTATGAAAAAACGTAAATGATTGTAATCTCACGCAACAGTCGTAACAATGTGTGCACTGCGCATGTCACGAATATGCAAAAAAGTGTATTAATATGCAATAGAGGTGCTAAATGCATAGTTTATCACGACCGATGTTCTAAGGCTTGGGTGTGATGCTTGGATGGACGATCTATGACGTTTTCAATGCAGTTCATGTCGGAAGTTTTTCACGCGGAATTACTTTTTTCAGGGACATCCTTGTGGTTGGTCTAGTTATCGCAAACGCTACTACTGAGCTGAGGTCCTGGGTTTGATTCCCAGGTCAGGCGTTATTGGACGTAACGTTAATGGACGATTAAACTTGAAGCTCATAATTATAAATTCCTCGTCTATAATCCCTGTCATTAAAAGGAATTAATGAATGGTTTAACGGTTAAAAGTTGTAATCCTAAGGCCTGCACTAAGGATATCAAATGGGAACCATTAAGTTAGTTACTTAATCAACTTAGAATCTATCTAAGAATCATAATAATAAAAAGCTTTTGTGACTGTTAATCTTGGCATAATGTGTAAGTATTTGATGTTACTCTAATTTAGATAGTTGTAGCATTTTGTGGGATTCCACTGCCATGCATTATGTTCGGAGCAACTAAAAAGTTTGTTGAAAGGAATGATTTCAGTATTTTCAATACCTATCAAGTTTGTCTGGTTCGTGAATTAAAACTGCAGCACTCGCGGGGTAATCGCGTAACACACTACCAGAACAGTAGCATAGTTTTAATTTTGACAGCTCAACAACATTCATTGCATGCGTTATTTACGTTGTTGAGCAGTTTTTTTTTTTTAATAAATATTTATAAATCAAGCTTTAGAATGACACAATAGGTGATAGAGATTAAGATATAAGGTGCCGAACTATAGTTTTTTTTTACTCGGTAATTTTCACTGACTGCCTCAGCAAACTGCTTGACTGCCCCGTTGGTTTCGTGATGCGTGACTGCTCAGCGTGGGGTCCTGGGGTCGATTTCGAGGTCGGACAAAGTGTCATGGGGTTTATCCTTTAGGAATTTCTAAAAGGAAGTTGGCGGAGTGATACCCCCGTGCGTCAGAAAGGACGTTAAGCTGTCGGCCCTGCCCGGACAATGAGAGGAATAGAAGAGAGATCACACTTGTGTCTGCGTACACGCTTGTGCACTGCATAGGTATAATATCTCCCGCGCCGTAGGAATCTCCGTTGAAAACATGGCCGAAACATGGTCTGGCGGACTGCTATATATGTATACATCAGTAAACTTTGCAAGAGATGATGCACAAAACGCATGATTAATTATTAAAACAAAATGAATTCTAAACAGCTTCTTACCTTGTCTATAGTACGCTTTCGGCCAGTTTGGGCACAGTTCTCTCGCTCGCGTCGCATCTTGTAGAGCTGCTGCGAACTGCCCTTGTTTTAACCTCGCTGCCGACCTGTGACAAAAATTAACGATTAGTTACTAAACAAGGTCTTTGGAGATCCCATAAATTTTAAATTTCCGGAGACGATCATGAAAGTGGCCACAAAAATCACATAGGTACGTAGTTTTTCTTTCAGAAAGTTGTACCCCTTGAAGAAAATGTTAAAACAAGCTACTCTTTAGAATCTAGTGTGGAGACGTTGAGACCAATTAACACAGCTTTTTCAAAGAACAGGGAAAACGGGAAGTAATTTTAATTATTTTATTAAATTCCCTTTGTCTCCTTTAACGGGGACATGGCTTACGGGGACAACGGGAACACAGGAAAATTCGAATTGAGGCAGCAGTGGTGGCCCAGGTGGTATCGGTCCCGACTTTCGAGTTGTAAGGTCGTGAATTCGAACCCAGACAAGCACTTTAATATGAATGTTTAATTTCACCACCACCGCTCTCAAAACGGTGAAGGAAAACATGGTGAGGAAACCGGCATGTCCTAGAATTAAAATTTTGAAAATGTGCGATATCCACCATAGCTCACCTGTATCCCAACAGTGAGAACATGGTAGAACTGATTATGCTTTACGCTAGGACCAATTTCATGAACTGCATAAAGGTTGAGGCGAACTAAAAACCGAAATATCTTCCTACAGTTTTGCCGGTGCTTAGGATGCGAAACATTTTGCTTGATTATGTACATAATAGCGTGTTTTATGTACCGTATTTATAGTGTCTTTACATACGGTACATAAAACACGCTGGGGCTGATAATAATGCTATAATTTCTTCTAATTATGTACACGCGTGACCAATACGATTGACAGCCACGGGAGACTGGTCTAGTTTATAACCAGTACCGTTCACTGATCTAATATGGCGAAGATTTTCTACTATAATTTCCCTCATTCTTGGATTATAATTAAAGTGATACAAGATGAGGCCTGGCTGAAGCCAAGAATAGAAATGAGAGACTTTTTCCTGAACGTAATTAAATATGTCTACATTCGATTTTGCCGGCCGGATGTGCCAAATCATGCCGACCTGTAGAATGAGTCTAGCACCCCTGACGTGCATAATAGACCAACAAGTTCGCAGAACTTACCGGTTACTATAAAGTATGTGATTGGCAGGATCCAGGGTCAAGGCATCGGTGTAGAGAGCGACTGCAGTGGCAAAGTCTCCAGCCTGGCATGCTGCGTTGGAGGCGCGGACCTTCTCCACAAACAGTGCTCGAGACGCCGCCCCCAAGGATGCCGAGCCTGTCGGCTCCACCTGTGAGAGAAAATAAGGTAGTGAGTAAGGCTTCAAATTCAGGCTAAGATAAAAGTTTCATAGTAAAACAATTGGATAAGCATATCATTGGCGTCTACCGTCTATCAAACCGCACGGGGCCGGCGTGGTGACGATCCGTAACGACTGCCAAAGATCCACGAATGGCAGCCGGGACCAACGGTCTCGGAAAGCACGTTACTTTACGGACCAACCGCGGCAAGCGTACTGTTATTTGTTAGCCACAAGCCCCTCTAAGAGAAGAATAGGAATAACGGACAGCCCCCTGTGCAGAGCTTACATGGAGGCTGATGAAACTATTGCGCATGTGCTTTTTGAGTGCACAGGCGTCACCCAGATTAGGTCACAAACCCTCGGGACACCCAGATCGTACACAGATGTTCTCAAAAGACCAGGAGACCTAATCAGCTTCTGGAGGGAGGTGGGCTGGTTGGAATAACCACTATCGGCCGCCATGGCCCAGGCACAATGGTCCACTGAAGAACTAAGTGCGGAAACCAAACTCATAACATAGAACATAGCCCCTCTAAGAGTGAATTACTAAGAGTGTTATGGTAAATGTTTACAGGAAATTTCATCTCTTTTAAATTGTCAGAATATTTGCAATTCTAGCCAGTTGACTTTACATTTTCTAAAACAAGCTGCCGTTAACAACCCTTTACGTTAATTTCGTGACTTCGCGATTATACGAAAGTGTATTAAGGTTAGAAAACAATTTTCTGTGCCTTGTACAGTAGGCGCAGATTGATATGTAGGCCCAACCCACAAACATCTACTTTCTAACACGAAATTACCGTAATTGGCTGAATTACCTGCATTATATGCACGTAGCCTATTTAACAGTGCCCCTTTGTAACTCAAAAGTACATGGAATTAACTTTCAAACCTTTTGTTTAATAATATATTTTCAAACAAGATAATATTAACTTAGTATATAGGTAAGCTAACGAGCATAAAATAATATAGGTAATTGTATACATTTTTAATTAAGTATCAGAAAATTGGTCCGCATCGCTGTCAACAGGAAAAGTGTCCAAAAGGCTGTCAGCATTGCCACTTTGTATGGCGAAGCTGATTCTTTAACCAAAAAATAGGCCAGCCCCTCTGGTCACGTAAAGAGTCGAGACCAAAAGACTTTTAAGATAAGATAAAGATTAATTTATTTGCAAAAACATGTGTAGATAATATGTATATTATCTACTTATGTTTTTGCAAATAAATTAACATCCACATTACCATACCACACATGGTATGATGTTTATTATAGGTGTTACAGGATAAAAAAAGAGAAATATTATTATTTTAGTAGATTTTTGTTACGTTTTTCTGATGTATAATAAAGTATATATAGGTATATAAATAAATTAATTAATTGCTGTTAAAAAGAGATTTTCAGATTATAGCATTGTAAACAGCAGACAATTTAACGCGTAATGTTTACGTGTTGAATAAAAGCAATAAAATCTCGATTCAAAATAAGACCGACACATGTATCTCACCCGGTACTGTAATTTAAAACCTGAAAACTTAAACCATTGATTCGTTGCCACATAATTTTTTACAACCACGTCGTCGTAATCACAGCCTTTTCCAATTTCCCCCGCTTCTCATTCGTCGGGTGTTTTCGATAGCGCTCGGCTATCTCCGGGAATAAAGTGTATTCGTATTAAGGGGAAGCGCTAAGGTAGCCCGCGAAATTCAAATTTTCTTACGTTTTTTGCAATTTGCTGGTCAGTATTAAGTTGTACGTTGATTAAAATATGATTCGCGGCCGTAACCAATATGTATTTACAGAATTATAGTAATAATAATTAGTGATACAACTTGATATGTTAGTGTAATCCTAAAATGCCAAGATTTCATGAAATAGTCATTCGGTAGGATTACTTGGTCTTAGAGAGTTGTGTTGATGACTTTAATGATTATAATTCTGTAAATACATATTTGTTACGGCCGCGAATCATATTTTAATCAACGTAATACTTAGTACTGGCCAGCAAATTGCAAAAAACCTAAAAAAAATTGAATATTGCGGGCTACCGTGGCGTTTTCACCTTAAGTATTTTATTTTACGTTTTGCTGTATGTAACAGTTGTACGCAATAACACGAATATGCTTTCACGATATTATGCGTAAACTCGATGGCATTTAAGTTGTTATTGCGCGAATTATAATATCAATAACATTCAAGAATATAAGCCTTTTTTTGCTTTTATCGGTGAAAGTTATTAACTTATAAGTAAAACTAAATGAAACTTGCTACTTGTGCTGCGTTAAGTAGCAAGAGACAAAATAAAGTGAGGTTTTCTAAAGAAATGGACTTAGTTTTATGCACTTCTGTTAAAATTGTTACTAACATGCCTATACAATATGTGCTTACAAGCTACTATTTAACTACCTACTTAATTAACGCATCTGTGCAAATACAAATAAATAAAACTGAAGCGTCTGTTTGTAATGTCAAAATAACAGCATTTTACTAAAGGAAAGTACTTAAAACAAAAAATCCATTTTAAAAATGTGTGTCTGTCTGTCTGTTTGTTCCTGCTAACCTCCGAAACGGCTGGACCGTTTTTGACGAGAGATAACTGATGTTATAAGGAACAACTGAGGCTACTTGAACTTAGAAAATTAATTAGGATTCCGCGTAAAAAAAGTAAAACACATGAAATAAAATTTGTTTTCCGACATTCCCGCGAACGAAGTCGAGCATTTAAATGAAAAGAGAATCTTTAAGGACCACCAGTAACCTTTATTTTAAGACATAAAATGGCATGGCAGACATGGCCTATAATCTGTGCCAAAGTCTTATAGACAAGATCGTAATCAGTTAATCCTGCTCTTGACTCTAACAAAACATAGCACTTTAAAGCTTAATATTTCACAAACGGATCCCTGAATCTTAAAATGGCTTTTACAAACTCGCAATATTTCTGAAATACCTATCCAACGATACCCCACACAATGGGGTAGGCGAGCAAAAAACAAACATCCCTACTTTACGGGTACAGCCGGTCGATTCTGTTAGAATCTCACCGTGAGAAGTTAGGTGAAGTGAGCTGTCATTCCATCTGATGCTATAGGGATTGACACTAATGACAGCTCACTTTAAGCTCACTTCACCTGAGTTATCACGGTGAGATTTTTACAGAATAGCAGCACAGGAGGTAGCCATATCCATGCAAAATTATTGCTTTCTAGTACTAAGAGTCTTTCAGCTAACCTGCGGACGGACGGACTGACGGACATAGCGAAACTATAATGATTCCTTGTTGACTACGGAACCCTAAAAAGACAAAATTCCCAAAATCTTTTTTGTTGAATACAAGGCTTTTGGCTACTCTATACCTATGTGCGTTTAGTTTGTGCAGAATAAACAATTTCTCGTTCTTTCTTTTTTCTTTCCAAATAAGTACAAACAAAAAATAAGTTTGAACAAACATTTGTAACGTTTTTGTTATTTATTACCTGCAGATATTTGTGCTTATATAATTTGAACTCTCTCAAAGGCCACAGTTAACGCAAAAAGGATATGTAATGAACGTTACGCATGCGTGTTTTTCGATGGGATTCCAATTAATCGATTCATACGTGACTTTTAATGTAGGTACGTATCGATATTAAATTCGATTCCTTCCTCCAATGCCGTACTCGATGGAGATTAAAGCTTACAATCGATGTGGGTTATAAAGTTCTCGATATTAATTGGTTTGGAACTTAATTACTTGTTAAATTAATGTTTTTATATGCTAGTTTTAATGTCGGAGGCCCAGGTGGCTTGTAAATTATACTAGCTTCCGCCCGCGGCTTCGCCCGCGAGGTATGTCAATAAAAACTATCCTATGTCCTTCCCCGGGATGCAATCTATCTCTCTGCCAAATTTCATCGAAATCCATTCAGTGGTTTATGCGTGAAAAGGTAACATACAGACAGACAGACAGAGTTATCTACTTTAGAATTTATAATATTAGTACGGAATGGAATATGGAATAGTACGGAATGGATACTCGTACATAGTTGTTGGCCGAATCTTGCAGACTGAATTTATTACAGAGCCTTATATTTTGTTGTGATAAAGTACGACATTCATAGATAGTAAATGACAAACTTGGGTTTTAAAACACTTTGTCTAAGCAAAAGGTTTTTTAACCCAGTTTTATAGCACCAGAAGAAAAACAGTGGCACTGCGGGAGTGCCGACAGAAGTGAAAACTTGAACAATTACGTGTATATTTTTTGAATCGTCATATAAACAAAACACAAACATAATACTTTGCCATCACTCACTGGCATATCGGAAATACATTAAAACCGAGTACATCCAGAGGACAGCCTAACACATCCGAATGTACCGCGGTGTCGGTAACGCGTGTATAGTGTCGCGAGTTCAATGGTTTTTCCCATCTCAAAAAATGCCCAACGCGCCAAAAGAAGTAAAATAAAAAAATGATCCGATCTTGTAGGTGCTTGATCCTGATTTTATAGTGCAAATGAGACTGGGTCTTGGACTTTAATCTGTATATCCAGGGTGGCATCCCACATCATGTAACCATGAATTCAGCCCATGGTTTCTAGAGTTATCAAAAATAAAATCTGCTGTTTCATAGAAAAGTGCAATAATACGGTTAAAATGCATGGAAGTTTTTTTTTTAATAACCTACGATTAAATTCAATGCATGGTGCGTTCAGAATTATGTAGGTACTGAATCTATGATAACAGGTTGCACATCGGTGTTCCTGTCAACCTGTACAATAAATTATAACATGAGTTTTCTAGGTAAAAGGTTTTGAATTGAAGACTCACCGAATTCGTCGATCTTATTTTCCACAATTAACACGAACACTCTACAGGGTTCTCGTTACTTGGGTAAAGTTAAGATATATCTATTGCCTTTAAAGATATTTAAACAAAAACAGACACGTATCATTAATTTCTAAGAAAATAACACTATGAAACGTTTCATAAATATTTACAAGTCAAAATATTTGTGTTGCGTAACAAAAGCATAAAGGATTCGACGGTGCCGACGAAATAATAGTAAAAAACGACAAATGACAAACTGCTACTGAATTCCTAAACCCTTCGCCTACGATGGTAACGTTAACGCTACGTTAAAGTTACCGAACTAGTTCCGTATAGAAAAAAGGAAATTTTTGAAGTTTGATAATTGGAAAAATGTTCAGGATAGTTGTAACACTAAAATATTCAAGTTGATGATTCAAAGTTGGATTGGTACAGTTCCGAGGGGTAATTCCCGCTATAAAAAGAACGTTCACAGTCTGATCTCAGTCTCGATCTGTCAAAAATTCCTCTCATTTACCTACATTTTCGACAAGTTTTTGACATTTATTTTCGCTGAGATGAGATTGCGGCTAAATTATGAACGTTTTTAACTACGGAAATTGGTCTTATGATTATGTGTTTTTGAATATTTTTCTTTAGGCAATTTTGTTATGAAATGCGATAAATAATAGTATGATTTGCGTCCACTACCTATAAACAGTGGGTGTTGGTACCTTTTAAAATAGACTTCATTAAGCCCATCCTTAATTTAATCTTGAACAATTGCAAAGGCATTCTTAATTAACAATTGTCCTTCTGAACAAATAAACAACGTTACGGAATTAAACAAAGGCTTAAAATATTCATTGGTCCATGCACCCAACGCAGAGATCCCTAAAAATAAAGTATTTTAAATTTGAAACGGGCGAGGAGGCGTGAGGCGCGATCGCCACCTGCACTATCTATCCGACCGCATCGGAAGCGAGAGTATTTTTTTCTCACGGACCGCATTCTCCTACCTCACCATGAAACAACCAACCATTGATCTTACCCTCCTATACCTTATACATAGCTGCACCACACATTGTTTCACTTAACTCGAGATTAAGTTACACAGTAATGTATTTCGAACTGTTTCAAAGCGCCGATTGCACATATTTCGTGTGTTGTGTGTACTGCAGGCAGGCAGAGAAGGCGCCCTTTTACCTATGGCCCGGGTACACACTCGTGAACGTGATCTTTGTGCTGTAACTGACTGAATGACGGATTGACTAAAAAGGGCATTGTTTAATGATGGTGCAGATGTCTGTAAACACACCCGTTTTGGGATACGTATGGTGGGAAGGTAGGGTGCTCGTGAACCAGGAAATTTTGGAAAAGTAAAGTATTACGAGTTGTAGGTGGGTTTGAAACTCATAATTTCATCACCACTGCTCTCAAAACGGTGTAGGAAAACATCGTGAGGAAACTGGCATTTCCTAGAACCAAAAATTCGAAGACATTTGACATCTACCAACCCGCACTGGGCCCGCCTGGTGGATACAGCCCACTCCCGCTCGAAGAGACGAGGCCTGTGTCACAGCAGTGGGAACATTATTATAGGCTGATTATGCTAAAGGATTTAAATCTTAAAGAGACGAAGAAAACGTTGGATAACTAAAAGGGTCGCTAAAGGCAAAGCGTCGTTCATTGATCTTATCGAAGAGGATTAGTCTCATTAACAGGAGAAGGGACACCGCCAGGATTATAGAAATGATATAAACTACATTTCCCTATTCCGCAAACGATGTAACTGTGATGACAGTTGACTTTAATACCTCTTAATATGGGAAAGTCTGGGTTCAACAGAAACTATACGATTCCTAGAGAACATATCTCATGTGGTCTTTGCGCCTTATGCACTTACAACAAATATTGAACGGAGATACGCTCATTCTACGTCGTAACTTAAAAAATTATAATTTCATTTTCATACCGGCCATCCTTCGATAAGTTTACCATAAACGGTAAGTTTGCGTACCATCATTACGAACGTTTATCAATGCGCTCCCGTGGCGTATACCGTGCGCATACGCATCCACTGGTAATGATCGCCGATTGTTTCGGCCATCTTGAAATATGAGCGACGTAATCGAGCCTTATTCGCTTTATTAAAATTTCGTTTAAAGAGGCGCCTGATAACCGTTCGCTCGATGGATTGGGTAATTATTTTTTCTTGAAACGATCTTTCATTTATCTTGTAACGTTACTTTTTAAAATGAAAAGACGCGGACCGCCCCACGACGCTTAGGAACGTCATATCGGAAGAATTTTTAATATCGCCGTAGTTAATTAAAGTGTGTTTAAACATTATCCGTCGATTTATCAAAATGTAATTGCGAGTAGAAAATGCACAGCATGTAATGTTAATACATGGCCGGAGCGACCGAACGTAATGAACATTAATAATGGAAACTCCTTATCCTTTGATATTTACATCCTACCATGTTTAATGTCGCGGTGCGCTATGATTGTAATTTTTCATTTAAGTAATCATTTATCAGATGGGCATGTCATATTCCTGATATGCAGCCAAACTTATCTGAACACGTAGATTTGACGGAGAAATATAATAGTGAATGCATTCTTAGAAATAACAAGTAGAGGTATAACCGAATCGCTATAGCGTGGCAATAGCGGTCATTGCCCTTTCTCTAACATTGCTCCGTAGGAACCCAAACAATAAACTAAGTATGGTTTGTCGTTATTGGAACATGTTGAAGATCAGGATAGATAGGTATTGATTCAGAACGTATTCAGTTTTTGAAATAAAGTATGCTAGAAAATGTATGTGGGTCAATGCCCGCTTTTGCCATGCTAAAGCGATTAGAGTATAATTAGTGCTTTTTCTATACCTACTTACGTCTGACTTGTAAGAAACGCTAGATCGAATTTGGTACAGGTTTTCACCACAAACCAAAACATAATTCAAAGAAGATTTAAGTGCATTTTGCGAGACCGAACCCGCTGGCAGTGTTAGTTTGCATGTCAATTCAAGGCTATACATTTATAATTTATATAAATAAATCCTTCAATTCCCGGTATAACGACTCACGAACATTTATCATAGGCACAAAATGTGTTCTGTGAAATCATTTGAAATTCAACATGCGCCTATAACTTCCTATTTTATGGGTCCGGGATGGATGCGTGGTCACATATGAACCGTAGACGCGGAATTACTTGTAAACACATATATGTACATGAGATAGGTGCATAGGAGATTGAAATTGATGTTATTAAACTTGCATACACACAGGTATCAATGTTCCCTTTCAGCTAATCTCGGGCCATTGAGTATCGTAACATGCTGTTGTGCAAACGCTAATTCGCTTTCAATGTTACTTGCACTTTTGATCGCATAAAAAGACGACGCGAGAGTCGTATGTGTTTGTGTTGTAAAGAGGTTTTCAGCCTATCGTACATGCACATTCCCATTATATCTAATAGCTGCAATATATTGGAACACTTAATGGTTAGATATTGTTATGTGAGTTTAATTTAATTCAAGACTGTTTAAGTCTGGAGGAATGCTCAAATTGTGGCACTGCTAAAACCAGGAAAACCTCCTGACAGCCCGAAGAAGTATTGCCCTTTCTCTCTTCTGTGCCATGTGTTGAAATTATTGGAGCGACTCGTACTTAAACCGTCAGTCCATAATCGACCCTAAACTGATCCCCGAGCAGGCTGGCTTCAGACGAGCTAAGGCTGCATTGATTTCCTTAATTTTCTTATTGTGGTGTGTTCATTTCAGACGTGCTGACGAACGTTCGTGATTTTTACTGAAAACAAATTCTTATTGTTAACGATTTGTTCAACAATAAGGCATGTCTCATGAATATTCTCTGTAACTCCGAGTGAAATGACAAAACAATAAAAAGAGAAGGATTTTTATAAGCTGTTACCACAACAAAGCTTTTGTAATCACGTCAGTACTGACTCCGTCACGTTTTTATCGCTGCTACGTGATAGGACGGGCCCATCGTCAGTTTTGTTGTGAGAAAAAACCATAACAATGTACGCGACATAGAAAATAAAGACGTCTTCCTTAAGATTGTTGATATCACTTTGTCTCAATAATTCCATCGCAATTAAGTACTCTGCTATTTATACCTCAGAACGTTCCACCATTTTAAGATTGCAACGTAAAAAGTTTCAAACCTGAGTCTGACCTCATTCCTCCACCCAGATATAAGGGTTAAAAAACAAAAAGCGGCGTCGTCGTCGGTCATCCTTTGTCTATTTTTTCCCGCCTATTTTCATTGTGGACCTCTCGGGATAATTACGAGATTTTTACCTGTTCGAAATAAAACAATTAACGTGTGTTGTGCCGAGACAAATCACACAATAATTTGGGACCGGATTCGAGTAATTTTTTGATGGTTTAGTCGAAAGTTTTTGTGTTTCTTTACACACATTCATACATTTTATGGGAATCAATCTTTGAATCAACTTTTACGTACGTTCCGCTCGTAAAGCATTCGTTGTGGCCAGTGCCTAAATTAATTACAAATAATGACACAGTGCGTGGAGTTTCCATTGTTTGTTTGGGTAAAGAAAAGTTAAGGATTTTTTTAATGAAATACATTTAAGCCTGAGGGTGACAGTTCATTATTTGAGTAAAAAAACCTCGCATGCATTTGACTTCCGCGCATCTGTTCAGTTTGGCCCGAAGGCGTGGGTCCCATCACGACTTCCATACTTATTTGTGTAACCCGACCGAGAAGGGAGACTAGCCGTCTTATAAGGCCGGGGCGGGTTCGAGTGAATTTTCTGTTTTATTGGGTTATTGTTGTGAAATTGCACACAAACGCGGCGGATTCTTCGCATTCCTCGACAATTACTATTTCGTGAGTGACCCCACACTCTGGCCGAATGTCCGCGGACTGGTCTCACCGACGAACGTCTGACCTTTGACTCTTGAATCCTCTGACGTTTGGGAAGCTGTGTGCCTTGAAACAATGATAACAGGATTAGTAATTCAAAGTGACAACATATACAACATTATTTTTAGTATATGCGAAACCCGAAACACGTGTCTAGTATTTTTATGTAAAGAATCTATGTACAAAATTTCAGAACTGTATCATGATAAATCACAAAGTTATAAGCTTGTTATGTTACCTGGTTGTCCGTTCAAAAACATGCTCACCACGCGGCGCGGCGCGGGATGACCATGTTTTATGCTCCTCCAGCAACGATGCGATAATGAGTGTTCATTAACACTCATTGATAATAGTTTGGCAGTAGGAACCTAACTGTACTGCGATTTTATTGTAATTAACTAGTGATTAAATATTTTTGGGACAAAATATAACATGATGTAAAAATTATTAAAATCGATTCAGTTACCTATTCTGAACAAACTATATTCAGGTTTCGCTTATACTAAAAATAATGTTGTAAAAACAGAGTTTGATACTTTGTCGGAAAAAGGTTTAAACTATATAAAACCATAATGATTATAGTTGAACTGTGTGTAAGTATAAAGGAATGTGCTGCATGTACCTACCTATTTTCCAATTCCAAAGTCCAGCTCCATACATTTAACACTATAAATATCGAATTGCACTGGGAATCGAAGCATAATAAGCCGTGGCTACAATAATTCAATGGCAATTAGTTTTATTAATTCCGGTTAACCATACGATTTAGCTCGGGAAATTACTCAATAAAGTATTCAATACCATAATGACCACGATTGTCGGCCATAATGGTAATAACCATGCGTAGATATTTCCCATTGTATTCTGTTTTAGGTAACATTTAAATATTTCCATATTGACTCAGGCTTTAATAATGTACGGTGCGTAGCCACTGTTGGCAATCTTACGTATTTTTAATACGAAAATCGATTGTTTTTATTTTATTGTTTTGATAAGTTGGCAAGAACTTTGTTGTTAGGCTTGAATTAGAGTGGTAGGTTGCATGTTTTGGGGCACAAAGGGCAGGATAGGAAGTGGAGCATAGTTTGTGACACAGCTCCACATCCACACCCTACTGTTCCGTAGAGAAACAATTTTTTTTTTGTTGTCTGTTTGTTCCGGCTTATCTCCGAAACGGCTGGACCGATTTTGACACGACTTTCACTGGCAGATAGCGGATGATATAAGGAGAGCGAAGGCTTTTTTTTAAATAATTAAATAGGGATCTGCGCAAAAAAATAAAACCCATGAAATCCAATTTGTTATCCGACATGCACACGAAGTCGTGGGCACAGCTTGTAAAATAGTATAAGCGCACAACCCATTGTCTATTCAGCTACGTATGTGTAGGTGTAACTTTTTACTGCTAAAATATAGCAAAAGTAGCGACCACCGACAAGTTGTTTGCCCATCGTTTATGAAGATTGTCAGAACGAGTTCCCTTCGGTTAGGTATTTATTAATTACATAATTTGCGCTTGATAACGATCGAAGAGGTAATAATAAGGTAACAATAAGGATTTTAATGTGTTTATTCTATGAAAATACTTAATATGGTGTAATGTAGACAGTTTGTAGTAAGCAGGAGGTATAAGTACATACTACTTCTAGTCCAACATAGGCTGGTGTACAGACGCCAGCACATCAAGTTACTACAATCTGTCAAACTTCTTTGATAGATTTTCAACTTTATCGCTATAGCATAAGGTTCAAAGTTGATTGGGAAAATTTGACAGTTTCGGGTAGGTTGATGTGCTGGCGTCTGTACCTAATCCCCGTTAGGTTACGAAGAGACGTGCCAAAACAGTACACCCATATTTTGCCAGTTATGTTTAAGTCCCATGTGATAGGGGGCGAGAATATTGCTATCATCCAGGTACAAATCGAGGCTGGCATATACCGCCTTTTCGAAGTAATTACTCATGAAAAGAAAAACGTTAAAATTCTGTTCATACGTGTAGGTACCTAATGCATTTGTAAAACACGATTCAAACAAAACGGTTTTAAATAACAGTAATTTTCATTTCAACACGTTACAGTTCAATTACTTTACAATTCAGTTACTTTAGCGTGCGTTAAGTCTAGCGCGAAAAATTGCCTAGGCATTCCTTCTGCCTGGAATTCACAGCGAATATTTCAAATCATCTAACTAAATAGGATGTTATTCTATGTGTACGCATGTCAGATATCTCGGGGAAAATTACTTTCATATAGTCGTTTTGGTTCCGGCACGCGTTCAGTTTGAGTGGAATGCGCTCGTGACGATCGATTTCGCGCGCAATCATCGTCAGCCATCTTGTTTTTGCTGTCAAAATAATAGCCCCAGGCGCGTTTCGTCGCATGCTACTGTCTCCACCACACGTGATATCACAGATACCTATGTATTTTATCCCATAATTCGCATTTAAGTATTATTGCCTTTATAAAATTAACATAAAAGGTTTAATGCAAGATAATAAATTCGGAGGCAATATAAAACTACATCAATGCCTCTATTCTCAACTAATAAACAATTTAATGTCGATTCTCCCAACGAATTTGTTTTTTCTTATATTTAATTATATTCAAGCTGTTATTACGAGGAACATTATCACGGATTAAAAGTTCTCTTTTATTTTTTGAACCTTCGCAAACCTGCCGGTGTGGGCGTGGTAGACAACCTGTGTTTTATAGCTGACCAGTCTTATTTAGACTCCAAGCTCACAGCACTTAATGAAAAAATGTGTAATGCATAGGGCGTTGGAGTCTCCTTTCAACAGCGGGATAATGATTCGCGAAAAAAGAACAAGTACCATATAAAAGAGTTTGAAAATTACATTATTTCGGAGCGGACCGAGTGTAATCGACTGGTTGTAGGCATTAAACTTTGTAATAACAATCGCTGTGCAAAGATTATCCACGATATTAGCCAGGGTCGCATTTGAGACATAATTTTAATTTTTTATGGCTGCGTTTTATTGATCGACACAAAGAAGTAAATTCTGTCCTGTATATATTTTATGTTTAGTGTCTACAATAAAGCGGTTTTGTAGCCTTTTTTCTTTGAAATTGTTTGTCTCATACGGTTTACGAAGTGTTATACGAGGTAACTTCTCATCGGCGGAGGATGTGGGCTAATTTAATTGAGGTAATAAATTGGGGTCCAAGAACAAAAACGGTGTTGACGATTTTATCGTTCCACTTATATTTTTCTACAAATGTTTCTTGAATGTGTTTTTGTTATTCAAATTGGGGTGGTTCTGCAACTTCGGACTAAGAAAATTTATTATGTGATAATTGTGGAAACAGAAGATTCTGCAGCTTAGTACGTACTTTTATTAGGTTCGGAACGATGCACTTTGTTTTACATGCATAAACTCACACCTTCTTCCCACGAGGACAAGCAGAAACGACAGAACGCCACCTGCAATGATTCTTCCATACTCCTTTCGCTTTTTTAACTTGCATAATCGTATATATATATCTACATTGTTTGCATATCGTTGTAGCTTTATTATAATTCTATGTTTCATTACTTTACAGTTTCTGTAATGGATCTTTAAACTTTTAACAGAGTAATCGATAATTATAATCTAGACCACCAGCAACAATCTAATAAAAGTCGGACATAATGCATCCGGTGACTTTAATACTTTATAACCAACCTTATCTGTTGTTATTTTATATTTAACCATAAACATTAATGGAAATCTTTATTTTTATTACGACGCGCACTAAAGTATTGTCGGTATCAGCTATCCTTGCTTCAAGACCACCGAGATGTTGATAATAATTATACTTTTAAATAATTACCAATATGCAAGTCAATTAATGGTCACATTTATGGGTATTACGTACAATCTTAGGGACCAATAAAGATATGAAATGCATTTACTAGAACATATTTCAGTCTTAAGTTGCTTTACTTGTTCATAATTTTACATGGTTATGAAACTTAAAAAAGTTATGTGTTAGATTTATTTTATTGGGAGTTGCTTAAAACTATACAAGATAATAAACGCTTCCAAATTCTTTAAAGACAATAAAAAAGTCACCTTAGAGCACTCTTATTTAAATATTGAGCGAAGAAAACATTAGTTTACATTTCGAGAGCTTTTTAAAGTTTAAGTAATTTTCTGATAACCTCTGATTTCTTGAAAGTCTCATTTCGAAAATCAATTGGATCTGTTTACAAATCTTATTTTAACTTTATGGTCTTTTTTCCAGAATGACTAATTAGAGGTATTAAAAACCATTTGTCATCCCAGTATTTCCAAGCAGAAAACATTTCCTAGATCCTCGATTCCTAAGTCCGTCCCAGCACAAGCATCCGAAGAGTGTGCGCAAGCGCAGGGTAGACTTAATTAGTTCTTAGACGCGCAAGAATGTGGCACGGAGAGCTGCGCCGACGATTTTATCCAGAAATTAGCCAGCCACCAAATTAGCTGCAGTGTGCCGTGTAATAAACAGTTTTTAGATACAGCCGCCCTGCGATCCAATTGTATATGCTATTACGTGCTTTCAGGACGAGAGAATAGGTAGGTAATGGTAGGCTTATGGTACTAATGGGTTCGGTAGTTATGATTAGTGGTACGGCTTTTGGTTGTTGGTTGGAGGTAGGTCGAGAGATCATTCAGGTTTACGTCATTCTCCAGTTTCCAGCAGAAGACATTAAATCAGTAAGGGTTAGTGTTTTAAAGCCTTGGTATTTTATTACGTTAGTACGACATAACAATATGCCCGTAAACTTTTTACTATGTTCAAAGGTTTTTAAATAAAATGGCAAGCCAGAGTAATTTTTGACGTGACTAACGATGCTACTGACCCCTAAATATGCCTTGGCTTTAAAGGAGGATATAAATGTCCAGAAGCTTTTTACTTCAAAATACTAAACGTAATCAGTTTTTTATAATGTGATTTTGAGAAGCAAAACTAACCGCTACATTTCGAAGAATTTTTCGTGTGTCTTCAGTTCTTATTTTTTTTATCAGGCACACTTGTTTTTCCAATTCACTTTAAACATCGGCAGAATAGTCAACACCGGCTTTACTTGCCATTTAATAAAAATAGAATAGAATACAACCCCTAGATCTGCACTGTCACTATAGGCATTTGGTAAGGCTATGTGAAATAGATATTTTTTTCTGAACGTCACTACGGTACTTATTAATGCAGTGACAACTTCCATATCGGCCTCCTTATCAGCAAACCTGATGGAAAATTACCAACTGTTAACATATTACAAAATTGCCAGTATCAACAGTAAATAATCTGTACAATTTATTATAACTAGATGTTCCACTTAAATGTATCTCCTTGTTTAACATTTAATACATGCTTTTATTATTTTGAAAATATTTATTGACTTCTGTTATCATACTTTATGAGATTGGAAAGTTTTACAGCTTTTAACTTATTTTGATGGTAAACGCACGGGATGCACAAGATATTTACAATTTATTATAATACTTAGTAAATGGATTAAAGAGTGGTCCTTTCGCCATTTAAATACGTCTTTTATAGTTTTTTTTTTATCAAATAGGTATTTTTTTAACATAACCGCATGCCCGAAGGCTTTGGCGGAGGTGTAAGTATCTATAGTATACCCACATTTCCCCAGTTATGTTTAAAAACCCATGTAATAAGGGCGAGCCTATTGCCATCAACCGGGCACAAATCCAGGCTCCGGGTTTCTACTGAGAAATGCCAGATGGAAAAACTCAATAACACTTTGCCCGACCCAGGTATCGAACACAGACCAGATGCTCAGCAGTAGCGCTTGCGACCACTAGAGCAAAGAAGACAGACAAAATTATTATTACTTACATTTCATGATATTTTAATGTAAGGTCTATTCAAATGTGTTTTCGATTGTTGTTATTTCAAGTTAAACAAATATCAACTTTATTTTAGTAATAATTAAGTTGATTTCAGAGTGACTAGAACTATTCTTTTTTATGTTTGAAGTTGTAGCGTACACTGATCTTTATTTTGTAGGAATTAAAGTTATTTTTCTAAATACTCATATTTGTTTACATGTTTGGGAAATAAATCGCGAACGGTGATTAGAGAGACCCAGTTTTATTAATCTGTGGTGCCTAAGCGGTAAGCAGAAAGCATCCACCAATCCGCACTGTTCCCGCGTGGTGGATTATGGCCCACTGAAAGAAGAGGCCTGTGTTCCGGCTGTGGGAACATTATAGGCTGATTATGTAAGCAGAAAAAGACCACCAACATTGAAATAGCAAAAAAAAACCTCCGAAATGAGAACCTTCTCCTTTTTTGAAGTCGGTTAAAAATCAAAACAAACTTCGTCGATGATCGAAAAAAAAAGAAAGTAAATAAAAGCATGCAATCTATATCATTGAAAGACGCCTGCGCAGTATGGTGGTATGGTTTAATAGCAGAAAGAGCGATCGTTCTGCGGTCGCGGCACCGGCGGCACCACAAAGGACCGGCTTCGATTCCCGACGTTTCACACAATAATGTGGCCAGGTAGAAACAAAATTTGGAAAGAATTTTAGAGCTTTGAAGCGGTTCGTTTTTATAAGGATCTGTGTGTACAAAGATTAAAACAATAGAGTAGAATATCTTAACAAATACCTACAAAAATTCTATCTATTATGCAGTATATCTTTTAAGCAGTTATGTAGCTAATGAAATGGTTTGTATGTGAATCATGAAGTTATTCCGGGAATGTTTAGAATCCTCTAGAAGCAAAAATGAGAAATTAGGAAGGTTTTGTTAAAAAAAAATCAAACCAAAATGACGTCTTGTCAACGTCCTGGACAGGAATGTAGACTGCGAAGCTGGGTCTCTAGCTCCAGAGAGAGCATATATTATATATGTTCTTTAATAATTTAGTAACTCTTTCAAATGTTACCTATTATTAATATTTTAACTTTGTTAGCTTATTTGTTAGTTTGATTGTGCATGCTGTCTTCTATAAGTGAAGGAGTGCCTCTATGTTGCCCTTTATTTTATGTCTATTCTCTATTTAATTAGCCTATAATGTTCCCACCGCTGGGACACAGGCCTCCTCTCTCTTGGTGAGAGGGAGTGGGCCGTAATCCACTACGCGGGCCCAGTGCGGGTTGGTAGATGTCACATGTCTTCGAATTTTTGGTTCTAGGACATGTCAGTTTCTTCACGATGTTTTCCTTCACCGTTTTGTGACCAGTGGCAATGAAATAATTTACACAAAGTAAAGCGCCTGTCTGGGTTCGAACCTACGACCTACAACTGGTAAGTCTCCTTAATAAATAAACATTTTGTGAGAGATCAGAGAGGCAATTCCCGTAATTTTAACAACGTTCACAGTCTGATCTCAGTCTCAATCTGTCAAAAAATGCCTCTAATTTCCTTACATTTTGGAAAAAATTTTACATTTGTTTTTCTCTGAGATGAGACTGCGACTAGATTTTGAACATTTTAAATTACGAGTATTGGCCTTCTGAAACGAATCAACATACCTACTAACCGTAAAAAAAGCTGCGATGATTATATAGGAAGATGATATATGCATCTACTAGAAAGTTAATACCTACGTGCATGTTTATGGTACCAGATAATCGGTGAGAGCGTTCACTAAGTATCGTCTAACCAGGAAAGACGTGACTAAACAGTAATGTTTGCATCCACTAATTAATTTAACAAACCGTTCAAGCGTGAATCGGGCCAAGATACCGAAGTTCCCATACACCATAGCGTATTTAAATAAAAAGCAAGCATATTGACCTACTGTTTTAATTAAATATATGAGACGTGAGATCATGTTGGTTAGACAGGTGTGCCTTTTGGTTCTAAAATTTGGTGAGATAGTTATCGAATATCATACCTATCGATGTTGACAGGGAATATGTGAACATAGGAAGGATGTGAACATTAAGATGACATGCTACTTCATAATAAAGATGTACGACAGAAAAATATTTCACCAAACCAATGTTTTTTTTATATTAGCCTACGCTGCTCCACTCCAGGGCAAAGGCCACCCTCCACTCCTTCCATATTTCGCGAGCCTGCGCGCCCTCCTTCCAGTTTTGACCGGTCCTATCCAGCTCGTCCCGCCATCTCCTACGTGGTCTGCCACGACCCCGCCTTACTGTCTCAGGGCATCAGTTCTGCGCTATTTGGGACCACAGTTTGTCCGGCATGCGGTAGACATGGCCTGCTCAGCCCTTTTGAGCCACGTCAGCCATCTTTGTTTTGGAGCGCAGTATTGTGTTTCGAACACGATCCGTTAATTAAACGCCTGGAGGACTATTATGTTATTATGTCTATAGAGGTATGAGGAACAGGGTGTAAAGTTCACTCTTCCTCTATAGAAAAGGGAGGATCCTCCGACCAGACGGGTGTTTTGTCTGGCGGGCAACTGACGAATTATTCATTTCGTTGTATATCTATGTTAGTTTCGTGATAAACTCTGCTTGCGAGATACAGGATTTTTCGTGATCTAGTTCGCATGTGGCGTTGTAGATACCGCTACATGACCAATGGAAATTATAAACTTTTTTTTGAAGATCGTTAAAACAAACTAACCTATAAGGTAAGTTTAATTCAATATTTAACCACTCGAGTCGATAAAAATGTTAACATAAATACGAAATAAATCACTGCTACGCGCGTGCTACGCCGTAGCACAGATTTATTTATCTGCCGTTAAAATCGTTTGTATACTGTCGGCTCTGACTTTCCGACTTTTAAGCACCCAGTACATAAACCTTCAAATATATCGTTTAAGTTACAACAATTTAACTAATTACTAATTTGACTTTTAATTGATTTACAGACGCGTTGGTCTAGTGGTCTGAGCATGAGGTCGTAGGGTAGATTTCCGGGCCAGGCAAAGTGTGATTGGCTGATTTCATCTTGAATTCCTCAATAGCAGCCCGAAGTCTGGACTTGACCCCGGTTGATGACAATAGGCTCGATTCTTGTTACATGGAACTTTAAAAACATAACTAGCGAAATGTGGATACACTAAGGATCAAAGGACCTTTTAAAAAAAAAGAATTACCCTTGAAAATTAAGATTTACAATAATATGATTTTAATGTGTCTGCCATGAAGTTCAAATATAACTGACAGAAACGAATATGTGAGTATATCTCTGTCTAACCCTTTAGGGATTACAGTTACATTATAATTTACTAGCAGCGCCCCGCGGTTTCACCTGTGTAAGTTTCTCGAGGGAAAATCGGGATAAAAACTATCTAATGTCCTTTCCCGAAACTCAAACTATCTCTATAAAAAATTTCATCTAAATCGGTTCAGTGGTTTAAGCGTGAAGAGGCGACAGACAGACACACTTTCGTTGTTATAATATTATAGGATGGATAGTCAAGATTTGGATTTCAGCCCACTACCTCTCACTGAGAGGAGGCCTGTGTCCCAGCAGTTCCAACACTATAGGCTGATTATGTTAGTCAGAATTTATACAGTGTCCCGTAATTAATGGATAACCCTTGACATTTTTATGCTCGCATAACTCGTCAAAATGACGGAAACAGCTGATTATTTTTTCGCGATTTCAGAAGGCCAATTCTCGTAATTTAAAACGTTCAAAATCTATTCGCAGTCTCATCTTAACGACAAACAAATGTCAAAAACTTGTCAAAATGTAGGGAAATTAGAGGTATTTTTGACAGTTTGAGACTGAGATCAGACTGTGAACGTTATTTAAAATTATGAGAATTGCCCCTCAGGTGGTTAAATTGTTGTACATAATGATGAGTTGGTACTATGACCCCTTAATCTAGCCCTGTACCTACTAAGAACAGCGACGATAGTAGTCTACTATCGGAATTTATAATAATTGCACATAAACAAACACAAGAATAACAGGTAAACATCAACAGGTAATGTACGTCTTCCTAAAGCAACTCAAGCATACTTGAACCTAAGCTTTAGCTGTAAACACTTGGTTTTATCTGATGGCTCCTTCCTGTGTCAAGAGGCAAATCAATTTGATGTCGATAAGCGATTTAATAACAAAAGCTCTTTATGAATGGCAGGGTCGGTGGAAGACTACAGAAGTGGTTATCAGGTGCTTCATCAAACAAATGGAATTCGGCATCACGTCACGTTACCATCGTATTATGACTGAAATCACACCGCCAACCCCCGTAATACCCTCGTGCTTCGGGGAAATTACCTTCGTGCTGTAGTGCTATTCTGGAAAAACCTCACCGTGATAACTCGGGAGAAGTGAGCTATCATTAGTGTCAATCCTTAGCATTAGATGGAATGACAGCTCACTTCACCTAACTTCTCACGGTGAGAATCTAACAGAATCGACCGGCTGCGCCTGATCTCTCCGGTCGTATCGGATTGTGAGAGTGAGGTGTTCACTATAATATCTCCCGCGCCGAAAACTACTCTCCGTTGAGATTGGTCGCCATGGCCGATACGTTCTGGAAGGCTATTATGACTTATGGCAACGGATTGTAAGATAGCTGTTTATACGAATCACTATGAAAATATATTTGTACCTCGACATCTTCTCACCGCCCCTAATGGATCGTGGTTGTTTGGCGGGCGTTTTGGGGGACTATGTTATGTAATTTGATGTTCGAAAAGTTCTGAGGGGCAATTCTCGTAATTTTAAGAACGTTCACAGTCTGATCTCAGTCTCAATCTTTCAAAAATACCTCTAATTTCCATACATTTTGACAAGTGTTTGACATTTGTTTGTCGCTGAGATGAGACTGCGACTAGATTTTGAACGTTTTAAATTACGAGAATTGGCCTTCTGATTCTCAGCCTAATTTGTAGAAATGACTTTTTATTTTGATTTTGGAGCCAAAAAATCGCCACTTTCTTGTAAGTTTTCCTAAAAACCGAACTAGTCACGATTAATATTAAATATGAATTAGAGCACTGAACCCTAATATTTTAATTACCCATGTTAATTAGCTACCGGATGGAAAGTCAAGTTATAGATAAATGAACACGCGTTTCGCATCACGTTCTCAGGGAATGCGGACGCTGTGGCGGCGGTTTGGACGAAAACAAAAAAAACATGTTTAATGATTGTAGTAACAAATTATGTGACTTTATCATGATTCTGTCGTTGGTCTCGTTAGAAAATATGAGGTTAAGGTTTCCTAGTTTAATTTATGGAAATGTTAGTAAGTTGTTCTGGTTATCTTGCTGACTGCAAGTTGTTGGAGGACGAAATTCTGATACCAACTATTTATCATAGGTCCATTTTTATATTAGGACTTACGAGTTGTACGTCGTACGTTCGAACCCTGACAGGCGCTTTACTTTGTGTAAATTATTTCATCACCACTGCTCTTAAAACGGTGAAGGAAAACACCGTGAGGAAACCGCCATGTTCTAGAACCAAACAGACGTGTGACGTCTGCCCACTTCCTCCCACAGAGAGGAGGCCTGTGTCCCAGCAGTGGGACCAACTTGACAGCAGATCAAATAAAACAGGCTACTTAACGATAACTTTGCATTCTTTCTTTACAAACATAACTTTAATCCTAACAGCATTTAAATTTACATTCAGTAAGCTTTCAAGCTTTCCTTATTGCCCTGAACTACAAGGAAACAGGCATACAATGCACATTGCTCCGTCAACATTTCATTTAGGTCGCCAAACACGTACCTACCAACGTCAGGCGGAGTACACAGTACAGTAAACAGCACATCAATGGCAACAATTTGACTTTGACAGCGCGTTTACTTCGTAACAGTTAGGGCAGTTTTAGTAGATCAGGAATTGCAGTTGACAGTACAGACGGGTCTCGTCAGGTGTTGATAAATGGCACATTGTCTGCCAGTTGGTGCACGGCCTAACAATTGCCACTAAAAGCGACTAACAACAAAAATATGGAAACTAAAGCTTGGTCTGCAATGGCATGTCAGGTGGGTGATAATTTGTGCCGGCTGCGTCTTGACGAAAAAGGAAGAATATAAAAACTCTTTCAGTAAGTAAACTTACACTGTCTTGTCTTGTCTTGTCTTTAGGTACTATTATTAGTTACTTATGGACCTTTGTCTCACACTTCCCTACTCAAAACAGAACACACACATTTTTGCATTTTGACGAAGGCAATCAATTTTCGTAGCCTTTTCCTAACTAAGTATATTGGGGTCGGCTACCAGTCTAACCGAATACCGCTGAATGCCAGTATTTTATATGCAAGGACTGCCTATCTGACCTCCACAACCCAGTAACTGGGCAAGATGATACCCCATGCTAAGTTTGATTGTCAGACTTTGCGGCTTCTGAGTACCCGTAATGACCCGGAATGATCATAGATCTACGAATCTTCGTGCTTATCGGGCTTTTCGACACACGAAGGGGTCTCGATATGTACTGGATGGTCATCCATCCACGAACCGACCACGACAAACGTAGCTTAACCTTCGATCGATACGTGCGGCTGTTAGCCACGATCCCCAATATACATTTTGACGAAGGTATTGAAAGTAATGCTCGGCAGTTCTACCTGCTACTACACCAATAAGGTGGCATCATATCACCATATTAAACCTTCATAGTGTCAGACTGGTAGAATGCCAAGTATTAGCTGTATAGCGACAGGTAAGTAGCTCACACCACAGGCGCTGTAGTGCAATAACGCTTATCCCTGTTTCGAAAACACAGAATATTGAGTAAATGGAGGGATATTAACGTACGATAAATTTAATAACGCTTAAGCCGGATAAAACACGGTGCTATTCACCTGAAGGTCGATATACAGTAACTATTTGGTTTTATCTCATTTTATTTGATATATTTTATGTTTTATATTAATTTATGTTGGCAATGGGTGTTATTTACCCGAAATAAATGTATTTTTAATGTGAAAAACGTATTTCGTTTTCACTATGCCACCTATTATTATTTATTTATTTAATACTTCAAGCATATAAATGTACAGAGGCGGATGAACGGAGGCGGATTATTATTGTATGTCATACGCTTTGTTTTTTATTTGCACGTTTTACCAATTCGATCAGGTAGGTATCATCAAAATACTTAGAGACTCATGGATGATCTCAGCAAACAGGAAGACACAACTGCCCATCGGCCGGACATGTCTATCTTTCGGATAATCCACGCGCGTGTGGAAAGGAGGTGGTCTCTCCATTTAGTAATTACTCTGTGGTTGTCAGATAAGAAACAGCTTCCACGGTTCTATAATCCGATATTAGAAATAAGATAGTATCGCGTACCGTGCGCCGTTGTGTGATCCCGGCCAAAAATAGACGCGTGACTTTTATTGTGGGTGTAGAAGAAGACGATTAAGGGTGGGTTTTAGTGGATAAGCGGTAGCGGGCTGTGTATTTATAATAATATTGTAACTGAATTTTCGAACTTCAAGGAACGCAAGGGTATGGATGGCATTGACATTCCCCAACGATAATTAGTTTCTGTAATGTTAATTTTTTAAGTTGAAAAATTAATTTATTAAGTATTATTGTCATCTATCGTTACTGTTAAGGTAAGCATAAACGAGCCACTGGTGGCTGTCGACTCTTGCTGCGGTGTTGAATACTGCTGTAGCGGGTGGCCACACGTATGCGAAGAATCCATACAAAACGTATGAAAAAGCATGTGTATTGCCTGTCGCGGGGCTACTGGTGGTTGTGGAAGGTGGGAGCCTTAAAAGAGAATATGGTCTCTTTGCTAGAAGTATTGGTTTACGTAAAATCTTGGTGAAATTGTAACTCGAGATAAGGGACAAGGACTTAAAATTAGTTAGGCCGTAAAATCAGTTTGCAAAAATCGCAATTAATGGTCGCCACAGTGCATGGTTTAATAACAAAAGGCAATTCTAGCATGGAATCGGAGCTCTACTACTATCCGCTCTTTCCCGTACAATGTCCTCTACCTCCCCACTCACCGGATTGCGTGCAACTTGTTATTACTGTGCATCCAGCCGCACGTCGCCGCGGTACCGTATTATAAAGTCGCGCGATACACAGCGCGCGTAATTCTATCGCGGACGACTCGCCCGTGGCGCCCTCTATAATCCTCCGTGATAAGATAATTAGGCGTCAGATTAGACGTAATAGGAGAAGGAAAATATAAATTATGTGGCTGTGTCGACTTTGATAATTTAGTTTTCTGCGTAGCGTTGTGTCGTTACTTCGTTAGGATTAAGTCATTTGAGAGGATCATCCCTAAATCCATGTCATTAAGCCTGTATTTAATACCTAAAGGCATTGAAGTTTCTTGAAATTTTATCTTTCCAAAGTGAAAAATCTGTTAAGTATTCTTCCTCGATTTGTCATCAGTCTTATTCTTATTTATTCAATAGTTCTGTGCCCGTGACTTCATTCGCATGCGTGTCGAAAAACAATTTGAATTGTTTTTTTTTGCACGGTACCCTAATTCTTTTTCTAAAATAAAAGTAGCTTTAGTTACTCATTATAACATCGGCTATATACCATGTGAAGGCCCTGTCAAAATCGGTCTAGTCGTTTCAGAGATTAGCCGGAACAAACAAGACACACAAAAAAATATTTTAATATGTCAGTATATTTTAGTAAAAAGCTGTTATTTGACATTGCAAACAGACACTTCAATTTTATTTATTTGTATAAATGGTGCTTTACAATATTAATTGCAATATTTATAAAATTTTCAATAATATGCTCAACAAGCTTAGCTGATAGTGGTATCAGCTAAGCTTGATTGAAATACTAAAACATTTTATATTTTTTTATATGTAATTTCGTAACCAATACTATGCTGCCTCGACGGACGCACCTTTTGCTAATTATGGTTTATACGACCATAGACATTATAGTTTCTCGAAATAAACGGCTTCAAAAAGAGCCGAAACGGTATAGGTGTTCCTAAGAATGATCATAAACTTCCCGGATAACTCTATTTGATGATTTCCTTAACAATTTCTTGAAAATGCTGCCAATTTCATCTATATAAATAAAAATGAAATGCTGTTCGATGATAAACGCCTTACTTGATAACGGCTGGATCGATTTAGCTATTTTTGTTTTAAAATGTTCGTTAAAGTCCAAATCAGGTTTTTATGGAAAGGAAAAATGGAAAAGTTTCCCGGAAAAAAGTCAAGATCGGGACACTTTTTTCTATGAGATTTATGTATGAATTATTGAAAGGACAGGACGTCTGTCGGTCCTCCTATAAATAAACAAAATTATGTGAAATGACATTGTCATTTCCCTTAACTACTAAAGAAAATTTCAGTGCAATAAAATAATACAGTTTGGTGCATAATAATCAACGAAGCAAGTCGGTACCGAGATGTAAGTACAAAAATACAAAACATAATCAGGGAGACAGGGGCTAAAATAAACAAAAGAAGTCGCGTCGTCAATTCAGTCACTTGTTAACTATACGTAATTATAGAGAGGCTCGGCCGGGAACGAAGACTGTCGGATTTGTAAGGTGAGTTCACACTTGAGTATTTACATGTAATGTAACGTTCCTACGAATGCTCGTCCTATAGTTCGACGAGATACTCATCAGTCTGCTACAACTCAATAGTAATCTTATTGTAACGACAATAAAAGTCACTGTGATTTTTACAGACTTGTCAGTGCAACAAACCAACAGCAACCTTATTACAAGGAGAATAAAGTTTATTGTGATTTTGACAGTGTGCAAAATAACTGTGAAAGACTATAATTGTTATATTCCTTTTTTTATACTAGCTTTCACCAGCGGCTTAGCATACGTTGATGTCGGAAATTGTCCCACGGGAATGTACAGACGCCAGCACATCAACCTACCCGAAACTGTAAAATTTTCCCAATCAACTTTGAACCTTACACTTTAGCGATAAAGTTCAAAATCTATCAAAGAAATTTGACAGATTGTAGTATGTATGGTTGATGTGCTGGTGTCTGTACTACCGATATATAGATATATGTGTTAATCCAGGTTACAAATGTTTGACGCTCAAAAAGTGCTGATTCGCAGGCTAATTTGAATAGTGACTTTTGATTTTGAAATTATCTGTGTGCCGAAGTTCATGCAAATCCGTTCAACTGTTTTTGCGTGGTGGAGTAACAAAGACCCAACTTTCACATTTATTATATTATAGTAGGATGTCATGCTACTCCGCTATACGCTTATGTTTTTTCTAGATAAAACATTATACGAAACAAATCAGATGGTTTGGTTACGTGGGGACTACTCACGCTTATTCAGCTCTGTTCAGTTTTTGTCCATAGAAAACAACATTTTTATATGAGATGCGTACGGAACCGTTCAGCCGCGGAAAGCTGAACGGCCTCCATACAAAATCGTTTTTTTTTATATGGGCATAAGCTGAATAGAGCTGGGGCCCGATTCTGTAACTTTGAATTAAGCAAAACGCCATTGACACTCTATCTACACACCACAGACATTATTTTGCCACTGTTGCAAATTTGGCATTCTGCAAAAACTTCAATGGCGTTTCAGTGGTGTCTCAGTAGTGTGTCGATAGTGTGGCAGTACAATAGTTTTCAGTGTTGCTAACAAAAATCTACCATGCGACCATAGAGGTACACAAAACCTACCACTTTTTGAAATCCTATTTTTATCAATTAAAACTCTATATTAAGGGTTGTTTTAATAATATAAAAATGTTTTATTATCAAAAACATCAAATTTCACTAAAAAAACGCGTTTATTGTTGAAAAAAATAAGATTTTATCACGGCAATTTTTAGTCTATGCCTTTCTGAAAAAAGAAACAAACAACTGTAAAAAAACTTGCAGCGGCTGGTTTTAAATTTTATATATCGAATATTCTTCTGTGACCCTGTGGCGTAGAAGCTCAGCGCAATAATTATCTGAAATGTTTCGATTTTTGTTTACTTCTTTGAATTAATATATGGAACAACTTTGGCAATTTATAATTCTGATAGTATAATTTTAACACTTATGTATATAATTATTCAACAGCAATTTTTTAAGTTGGGTCGGAGTTTCATTTTGGTTACCTTCACATACAAAATGATATAATTTAAAATTAAAAAGTAAACAAATTCAACCAAGTCAACAGCGGAAAGAGGTGTCGTTGTTCGATGGCTTCACAATGACGGTTCGATGGCCAAAACACTATTCAAACACGATAGACACAACTGTCAAATACACATAAAATGTTTACAGACTACCGTAACTTTAGCCATCACGATGCCACAGACACATTATAGTGGACCAGACTACCAAATATTACAATAGTCTTACTATGACGTTTCAATGGCACTACAGTGGCGTTTCAATGACCATAAATAATTTGTAGAATACCAAATGTCAATAACTATTCTATTGAGACACTATTTACACACTATTGACAAGTTAGTTATTTTACAGAATCGGGCCCCTGAATAAGTGTGAGTACCTAGTCCCTAAATGCACAAATGTGTCCTCGCCTGTAGCCCGACGACATTCATCTCGCTCTCACTGTCATTTGTCTATAATAAAACTTGATATTAATAAAACATACAGGGAACATGTCGCTCTCCAATTAAAATGATTATTATGAAAACGCAGGGCTTAATAATTGTGCATGCAGTTTTAGTTTTAAGTTTTAATTTGATGCATTTTATTCCCACATTTAATTTTGACACAATAAAGGACTTAGTTCTGTAATAAATTATTTTGATGATAGTTAATTGGTTTTTAATTAAACTGCTTGGATACGAACATCAGTACAGATGGGTAATGTTATAATACGCAACCCATTTACCCTGAAAACGGCTTCTTATTCTATATGGTTGAACATGCTTGAAAAGTGTTTGTAATTCGCGCAAACTTTACTCCTTTTCTACAAACAAATCTGGATTGTAATAGAAAACTGATTAAAGTAGAAATAACTATTGTTCTATAAAAGATAAAAGATTTCTGTTAGTAGGTAGGTTACCAACCTTGTTGGGACTGGGCCCGCGTGGTGGATTACAGCCTACTCCCTCTCGAAGAGAAGAGGCGTGTGTCCCAGCAGTGGGAACGTTATAGATACACTGATAATGCTAGGTAGATTTGTACAAACAGTTTTTCAAGTCAATCATATTTTAAAAACTAGATGAGGTCGGCGTTTCCTATCAGACTAATCTAAAAATTTACTTTTGCACTCTAAATGTACTTTTCTGCGAGCGCAACTCCTGCACACGACTGTATTATAACAAAGTATCATACAACATTGTTACAATCGCCTTTCGCGCCAGCAATAAACATTGATAATCTTCGTAAAGCAAATAAGTATTTAAATTGGTTTATTAAATCAAATATGTTGTCGGCCATAATTTGATGCTAATTGCTGGGCGTTAATATCGTTTTTTACGTTCAGATTATAGTTTTATAATGGCTATTTGAATAAGGGCCCGGTGGAGTCTTACAAAGTTATCGCGAGTTCTTGCTATTGCAATGTCGCTGTTTTACTTCCACTGATAAGATGCCTAATGGCTTAAGGACTTAAGGTTGATAAGATGATGGGTTTTAAACCGGGAGAAAGTATTGTTTCGATTTTCGAACAGGTGTGACTGGTGACCCGCGTAATGGAAATGCATGTATGTAGTATGTACCTATTTATTTATATATCCTTTTTTGTACACCGGAAAATACATAACTTCCAGGCCACCTTGGAATGGAAAGTGTTTGTAATTGTATAAAGGCAGATGGGTAAACCTCAACAAAACCATTTGATACCCAATCGTACTTATGTCTAATTATGTAAAAAAATGTTACAAGAACACAATTCAAATAGTTACCTAATTGCTACAATAAATTAATCAATTACAGTCTACAAGTTAATTAACACACAACAGTTTGTGATTAGTAACGTTTAAGCTATTTTCGCCGAAACTTCAGTTTTTTTTTTCGTTTTACGCGCAATCGGGCTGAGCCTAATATAATTTTAATGAATTTACAATGTCTCAAGGTTTGAAAATAGGAAAGTTTTTTGCGATTTTTTCTTGGAACAGTAGAAACTCATGTCTATGATTTTTTGTTAACTTATTTGGTTTATCCAAAACCCACAAGTGAACAAGGCAACCTTAAATTAATAATAATTGATTATTTGAATCCCATCTTTTAGGTATTAACGATGGGTCCCATTTACTATTTCCATTGAATCCCATGTTATAACAACACGTGTACTTTTCAGAAGAAAAGTGATTTACCTTTATCAAATATTTAATAACCTCCTCCCAAAGCGTTTTATTAGGTATATCTTCTCAAGTTTCTTCTAGAGAAACAGGCATAAGTACTGTTATAGGTTTTTTCAATCTTGAATTTCTCAGTAGCAGCCCAGAGTCTGGATTTGTGCCCAGCATAATCAGCCTATGCTTCCACTGCTGGGACACAGGCCTCCTCTCGGTGAGAGGGAGTGGGCCGTAAGCCACGCGGGCCCAGTGCGGGTTGGTAGATGTCGCATGGTATGTGCCCGGTCGATGGCAATAGGCTCCTTATTACATGGGACTTAAACATAACGGGCAAAATATGGGTGTACTATAGGTACAACTCTGCGTATCCTTTCGGGGAATACAGGCGTGATGGTATATTATGTTATGTTACTCATTGATTGTTAGACGTCTTAAGATGTGTTTTCTATTCTAGCTTCTTCTATAGCATAAGCACAGCATAGTCAGCCTATAACGTTCCCACTGCTGGGACTAAGGCCTCCTCTCTGTGAGAGGGAAAATCTGGAAAAGGGATACTAACTTAGAACAATTCAATCTATTAGAGGAAAATAAGAAACATTCTCCGAGTGTTATCTAGAAACACGATCTAAAATAATCCTAAACATTCATAAGCTTATGACATACAATAAAGGTAGATACCGACGTACACGGTTAATTGCGAGACGGAAATACGCTTAACGGACGTAATTAAGATTAGAAGACAGGAAATAACTGCGTTAATACGTCGAGTGGACGTAAGAACGTGCTTACGCTGATGTTGGAAACGCTGCTTTATACTCAGACATAAAGTTGTGAAATCTACTTCGTTTTTACAGAGAAATGAAATAAGAATACTAAGTTTCTACAAACAAATGTCTATGATGAAAAAAACATGTTTTTTTCTATTTCGTGTAATTTGTTAAGTATGTGGAATAGGGATTTAACATTTTGGTATATGTCTTTGATTTGCAAAGTTAAATCAATTTTCTTTACTTTTTTCGACATCACGGCGTAACGCTTAAGAGTTATTCAATTGAATTTACTTTAAAACAGAGAATTATCATATCAAAGTTTACTCAAAGTAGTTTTAAAAATTGTTTAAAAAGTTTGTGTTAAAAAGAAGTAAATTCGTTTTGGCACACACGTTGTTTTATTCCGGGTGTCACGCACTTAGTAGCCATCTCTCTTCTTTTGCGTCTCAAAAGTAATTGCATCACTTTCGCTCGCTTAGTAGCTTTTCGAGGATTTTAGATTTTTGATGTGGGAAGGACTAGAGAAATGTACGAGTATTGATCATCATACAGGTCCAGTTGAAAACCAGCGTCAGGCACTAGTTGTCTGGCATTTTTGCTAAACTGGGCTTTTTTGGCGCAGCCGTGAGACACACTTTCCTGCTAATCTCTTACATCGGACTTTACACTTTTTATTTGATCTTTATTTTTTGTTTTTACCCGATATAATATGTATCTGGTGTATTGTGTCTTTTAGTCTGTGCTAAATAAATGTATTTTCTTTCTTTCAAACATAATTATAATTTTAGCCGTAAGACGTCGATTGCTGGACATAGGCCTCCCCCAAGCTACTTGTTGAAAGGCCTACACTATCCTCCCATACCTATTAACACTGTAATTTGAATACATTGTAAAAGTCTTTTTTTAAACGTATTACCGTGGAGTTTATTGCCGGCTCTTCTAGATAGGAAATGACCAATTGGGACCGTGCACCTAGCTACTGAGTTATGAAATGTCGGAGTCGTACAAGTTTATGCGAAACAAAATCTTTTGATTTTGAATGGTACTTAAAACAGAAGAAGAACTAGCAGGGTATCCGACCGGAATAAATCGACCGGTTCTGTGCTTCCCGCATCCAGTGGATTCCTGAAGCCTTCACCAGGTCATCGGTCCACCTTTTGAGAGGCCTTGCTACGCTACGTCTTCCGGTATGCGGTCGCCACTCCAGAACCTTTCGGCCTTTCTGGTCTGCGAGCAATGTGCCCTGTGCACAGCCACTTAAGTTTGGCAAGTCTTAGGGCTATGTTGGTTTCCTTGGTTCTCTTTATTTCTGATTCGATCACTGAATTGATCAAAAAATTATCAATTCTATATAATACAAATTAAATGCTGTTGGTTGGTAACAGCTTTTCTTGAGAACGGCTGGACCGATTTGGCAATTTTTTTGTTTTAAATTGTTCGTAACAATCCGAATCAGGTTTTTGTGGAAAGAAAAAATGGAAAAGTTTCCCGGAAAATCTTCAAATTCAGGAAAAACTGAACGTCTTTTTTGCATAAATTATTAAAATTTGGACCGAACAACGTCTATTGGGTCCGCTAGTTATAAATAAACCCCTTTCATAAACGTTGCTTACAGTTAAGTAGCGATTAGCGACTGTTTAACCATAGATTTTTGACGATTAAACGTCACTTAACTTTAATCATCGTTTATAAATATACCCCATAAAATTAGAGTAAAGTAAAAGTTTCCCTTGTAATAAAAAGTGCTTTCTATCTTTATGCTTTTATACGAGTATCTACGATTGAATACCGATGTTATCGAGTTTCTGATTTCCTTCCATTGATTTACAATTTACGCCGAAGATAAGCAATTAATACTGTCGTATATTTTTTATTTCCTGATCTCAATCTCAATAAGAGAAGGTAGCTAGATAACAGGTATTAAAAGAAATCTGAACGGTATCTTTTAATTCTCTAACAGATCATTATTTTTTAATTCTCTAACACATCATTATTTTTTAATTCTCTAACACATCATTATTTTTTAATTCTCTAACACATCATTATTTTTTAATTCTCTAACACATCATTATTTTTGCCATAATCTTCTGTCTACGTTGAAGATCGGTTGTCAAACTCAAAGCATTTAGTTCAATTAAATCATTTACAGGCACTTTTGAATTGTCAAATGAGTCGGTCGATGATGATGAAAGATGAAGCTGGTTGCTCACTTCAAAGCGTAGTAGGTTCCTTTGGAGAAGAACGGGCAAGAAACTCCATGGACACTCTTTTAAATGTATGGGCATGAGGAGCGAAAGAAAAAAAGACATACTTTAAAACTCGTGAGGAAAGTTTTCAGTCTGAGTGAAAATGGGTGGAGTATGGGAATACCAAACAAACCATCGAGCTGTGGTAGCCGAGTGATTAACGGCCGCGTCTTACAAGTCGTAGGTCGTCGGTTCTAACCCAGTGCGGCGCTTTACTTTGTGTAAATTATTTCATCAACACTGCTCTCAAAACGGCGAAGGACAACATTGTGAAGAAACCGGCATGTCCTAGAACCAAAAAATGCGAAGACATGTAACAACTACCAACCCGCACTGGGCCCGCGTGGTGTTTTATGGCCTACTTCCTCTCATTGAGAGGAGGCCTGTGTTCCAGCAGTGGGCACATTATAGGCTGATTATGTTAAACAAACGATGGAATGTCTAAAATATAGTGGCTAGAAATAATGGCACTAATAAGGCAGTGATGTATTGAAGAAAAAGATATGATGTGCCGACTTTAAATAAATTATAAGATAGGGTCAAGAGGATTTACTTTGACTTCAGATAATTATTATGACTTAAGCATTATACCTTCCTTTAAGTATTTAATAGATAAACATAAACATAGGAAGCTTATGTAAGTAACTTAATAGGTACTTAAACGGTTAATGTGGGTGGGTACAGCTGTAAGTAGTACTTGTACTGTTATGTATATAAATAACTGCGCCCCGCGTTGATCCCGTGGGAACATCGGGATAAAAAGTATAGCCAATATGTTAATCCAGGGTGTCAGCTACCGCCATAAAAAATTATATTAAAATTGGTCCAGCCATTTGAGCGTGAAGAAGAAACAAACACAAACACACACACTCACAAACTTTCCTCTTTATAATCGCTTTATTTTCGCCTTTATTAGTGTGATGTTATAGGTGCCTGAGGTAGCTGCGCGGTGCGGGAGGGTTGATAGTTGTCACACACAAGTCGACGAATTACTGTCACTGCCGCACCGCGCTGCTACCTCAGGCAACGTCTCGCTGTATTCGCATTCAGTTTACAATTGTATTTTTTTTAAACATGCATAAATATTAGGGACTGCTAAACTGTAGCAGTATTTAAAAAAAGAGTATAAGAACACTATCTTTCCATTTTGTCATAATAGCATAATATGTTTTATTATTTAAATCACATAATATTTATATAGATATACATTTTACTGAATTTTTTTTTAGAAGTATCTATGTACGAAGTATATTCTCTTAATGTATGTTTAGATTTAAATTAGAGAATTACTTATTTTGATTTTATTTATGTATTTTGTTTTCCCTCACATATCTTTTTACTTACTCTCCTATCGCAGGTATGCTGGAAGAAATTTCATTAGAAAAAAACATCACCTTTGTACGTATTGTTCTGTTCCTTTCTTATTATCTGTTTATATGGTGTAGGTACATAAATAGTTAAATAAATAAATATTCATATAGTCAAAATTTAAAAAGTATACCATAAAATCTATGTTAAAACAGGACAAAACTCTTCTGTCTACTAAAGAAAAAAATAGCACCTTACCGAAGGATTTCGAAAGAAATTCATAATACATTGCTTCATATGTTTGAAAAATTCGGTTGCTTATCAACGTAAAAAACGCAATGAATATTGTGGAATTGTCAAAATGATGGCATTGAGATTGCGTGTTCCGCAATTACCCCGATGTTCGCGCCCTCGACCATCTCGGGAGACTAACTCATAATTATTGTGTGCTGTTCATTGTGCTATAAAGTTCTATATAAACTAGTCGTGAAGGACGAAAGATGGCCGCCATAAAACCTTGGGCTGTCGGGGGTTTATTAACGGCCATTCATCGAGGATGCTCTAAAACTGATGGTTATACATTAAATCGTAAATAACTAATACTGTATTTCATTAGAGACACTAATCTGCATTAGCGATTTATTTGCCAAAAATGTAAACAAATATGACTGTATGGAAAAATAACTTTAAATCCTACGCAATAAAGTTCAATTTTGTTTCTGTGCAAGCAGTCGTGTTTGCAATGATAACGCTGATACGTGGTATATTTTCTATAGTACTGATAAGCGCGGTTCGATTCAAGTACTTACCTACAAGAAACGATCGAATGCACTGTGCAAGCCACGGCGAAAGCTCTTTTCTGAGCGTCTAATGAAAAGATTTCTTTAAGATCAGTCGATTGGAAACCGAAATAATGTTCTTCTGGTTGTTTTTTCGTCTTTTTCTATACATTGTTGGAAAAAGTATTTACGGAAGTGTGGGCTTGTTTAATAGCTTATAGTTTTAGGACGAGTAGGTAATTCAAAATGAGTTTTTAAGCATTATTAAAACCTCTCATTTCAGAGCTTCACCTTATGGCTTAGATGTTTCCGGTTGGGTTGATAAGTGCTGTGTTAAAATGAATAAAATTCTGATTATGAATATTGGGGTGTACGTTTCAAGATTTTATTCTCCACCTGAGACCAAATCTCTGGGATATTGAAATTACCTCAAGAGAGAGTTTTACCGCTTTGGAAAAAATACAAAAATGGATAACTGTAAAGATTCCTCCAAAACATTTTCATCTAATATTATTTTCCCACAAACAGGATGTATTCCGAGCTAATTTGTAAATAATAAAACCGATATTAGGGCCGCGCCGCACCGCTGCGCCGGCGCACGCCCACTTTATCCGTCACATCTACACCTTAACAGCATTTGAATTACATTAATTTGTAGCGGGCCTTATGTGTAACTTACCGCGTCATTGGTATGCCGCAAGTTATAAGCTAAGACGTACTTCGAATGTTAGAAACAGAAGAAGAGGAATTCAGTTCTGATAAAAGTTGAAGAGAGAGGGAGAAAGGATTGATCTTACATAGAAGTTCCTGCTTATCTTCAAACGAGTGCAGGAAGAAACTAATTTAGAGGCAACATTTCTAAGTTATCTGTTTATTTTCGTTTTCTAGTATATTAATATTGTATTTACGGAGAACATGCAAAGGTCCATAGGTAAAGAAGGGCGAGATTTATTGCATTCAGTTCTACAGACAAATACAACGTTGCACAGTTGAAAGTCAGCTTACGTGTGTAAAGTTCAGTATTTTATTCATCAGTTGTGTCTGGTCTACTGCCCGGCGATTGATGTCGATACATTGTATTTGAGCTAGTTGTGCGGTAAACTCTTGCGAAAAGCAGGATTTTGCGTGACGTCAGAATTATGCGTAGTTCGCAAGTGGCGATGTAGATGCCACCACAGCTTGTATAGTTTTGACACAACTGATCAACAAAATACGCGATACACAAAATTCTCCCCGCCACCGCTTGTAACTCGCGCCTCACCCGGATACTAGCAAGTCACGCACAACTATACACGTTCACACGTCGCCGTCCGTCCGAACTACTCCGAACAACAACGATTGGGAACGTACAATCGAACCGATGACGAAATGGGATTAAAGGCCGGCCCTATATGGGGACGTAATGTTGGCCAATAGACTTCCGAGAAGAGAGAGGAAATTCAGATGTAATTTGAAAATGGTTTTTTTTATTGATTGAGCCGGTTGTTTTAAGAAAGTGTTGGGGCTTAGAGGCTTTAGTTTTGCTACATTCCTAGTAGTAAAGTGTCATAGTAAATCAATTTAGGTTTTTATTTTTGGTGTAGCTAATCTATACTAATATTATAAATGCGAAAGTGTGTCGGTTTGTAACCTGTTCATGCTTAAACCGCTGAACTGATTAAGCTGGGTATAGAGATAGTTTGAGTCCTGGTAAAGGTCTATACTTTTTATCCCGATATTCCCACGGGATCGAGAGTTATGCGGGTGAAACCGCGTGGGGAAAAGTGAGGCGTGGTGGCCCATCAGTGGTTTCGACCCTGACTTACTAGTTGTAGGTCACGACCTACAACTAGTAAGTCAGGGTCGAAACCACTGATGGGCCAAAACAGAAAAACAAAAGTAAAGCCTGCCTGGGTTCAAACTCACGAGTTTGAACCCAGGCAGGCTTTACTTTTGTATTTAATTTCAACACCACTGCTCTCAAAACGGTGAAGGAAACCGACATGTCCTAGAACCAAAAAAATCGAAGACATGTGACATCCACCAACCCGCATTGGGCCCGCGAGGTAGATTATGGCCCACTCCTTCTCACAGAAGGATCGAGGCCTGTGTCCCGACAGTGGGAACATGATAATATGTTAGGCAAAGGTAGCAAAACAGAAAGTCTCCACGATTATAGTACTTATAGAAGTCCGGTGAATTGTAACAACCCAGGAGCCAGACTGACCCACACCCAGATTTACAAATTTGCCCCCATATAAGCTAACTAGCTCCGCCCCGCGGTTTCACCCGCATAATTTTCGATCCCGTGGGAATATCGGGATAAAAAGTAAGCTACCTCCGTACAAAATTTTATCAAAATTGGTCCAACCGTTTGAGTGAAGAAGTAACAAACATATAAACACACACTCACAAACTTTCGCCTTTATAATATTAGTGTAATTAGTGTGATAGGTCGTGCCAACACGAGAGGAAAGGCGACTTGTTGGGTCATAGGCATCAAGATGGGTATCTAGGATGTGTACCAGCTCAATGGAGTGCTTAGCTAATCGACTAGCCAACAGTAGAATCGTGCAAACCAGTGAAAAACGTCGTGTTCCTGTTTACAAACAGACAAGCCCCAGTGAGAATACAAAATAATCTTAAAGACAACTCAATTTGTCGTTTAACCATACAAACAAGTTTCCTTAAGGTCCTCAACAACATGCAGGGGTAAACAACTGATTATGATCTATGTAAATTTCATTCGCACAGCTTAAGGAAATAATAAAATATTGTACAACTACAAACTAGGTAATTGCAAGACATACCTCGGAGAAATCCCTCTGCGACATTTTGATGCGCTTACGTTCTTCTTAACCGAATCTGGGAACAGAAATGCCAATATTAAATGAACCACCATTTCATAATTTAGATCTAAAGGTTAAAATTCATTAATATGAAGTCCAATGACATTTATGGGTTTATGAGAAGTGAGTGGGCCCGTGGCTAAATAATAACAGCCGCACAGGTCGATCGATCAGGTTAAGCTACGCTTACCGCAGTTGGTCTGTGGATGGGTGACCATCTTTACATACCGAGACCCCTCCGTGCCGCGGGAAGCACGTTAAGCCGTTTGTCCCAGCTGTCATTCGTGGATCTTTGACAGTCGTTACGGGTAGTCAGAAGCCCGAATGTCTGACAACCAGTTTTACCAAGGGGTATCGTATTACCCAGTAACTGTTTTGTGGAGGTCAAGATAGGCAGTCGCTCCATGTAAAATACTCGTATTCAGCTGCATCCGGTTAGACTGGAAGCCGACCCCAACATAGTTGGGAAAAGGCTAGGCAGATGATAAAAAGTGGGCAGGCAATGTCCCCGCAGCTGATAAACTCAGGGTTCAACTCATAACTAGAATATAGGTAAAGGTAAATTATAGATCTCCCATTAAATGTGAATAGGTTACAGGTAATATGACAGTAGCAGTGGTGGCTCAGTGGTGACGGCCGCAACTTACGAGGTCGGTCGTAGGTTCGAACCCAGACAGGCGCCTTACTTTGTGTAAACTATATCATCACCATGGCTCTCAAAACATTGAAGAAAAACATCGTAAGGAAACTGGCGTGTCCTAAAGCGAACAATTCGATGACGTGACATCTACCAACCCGCACTGGGCCCGCGTGTACGTCTGCCTGTGTCCTTAGGCTAGTAACAATAGTAATAAATTAAGCTCTACATTTCCCAAACCCATTGTATACTCATCTAACAACAAGTCCGACCTTTCACACAACAAATACATGCGCGCAATTATGCAACTTACTTACATGATGCAATGCGATGTGAAATCATATGCTGCACCCAGCCTAAGATTCTCACACGGAAAAAGTCAAGATGCATACACATCAAGCTTTAAGTAACCAGTATAAGCTGATTTCTGATTGTACGAAAACCTGTACAATGCGAGGTTAGCTAAAACTGGAAATGTATAGCTTGTTGTGTCGCCGTTTGTACTTCTAATACCCTGCTCCCACGACACCAATAAGGCGGTAAGCCTAATAACAATAAATAAACGCTTGTTCATATTTCAGATATTCAATTTCTCTTAGCCGACTTACAGGTTGTGTGGAGTACGGTATCGTAGGAGCCTGATGTATGACGTTTCTTTCGTTATGTAATTTTCAAGGTATTTGTAATTAAAAGATGGGCTGCTGATAGTTGTACCGGGTTTGAGAGGCTGTGTACGTAAAGTTAACGCTTATAAAATACAGAAGATTTTCGCATCCAGGTTGGAGCTATGTTTTAAATACGAATAATTATTTTTAATCTGTGTTCATTATCTTTTTTTTTTCTCTTTAAACACACGACGTCCGTTATAATTAAAAAGCTTATTATACCCTTAATAGCTAAGGGAATCTAATGGCTTTAATTACTTAATTAGTCCAGTAAAAGGCGAAAACCGGGAATAAAATCCGCGATTTCTTCTAAGGTAAGCGGTAAATTATAGCGTAGCGTTGACTTTGATGTGCACTTTTGAAAGTCACCGTTTCATAATCACACATTACTTTGAAAATTACACCCTAAAACGTGTACTTAAGGTTTTAATTTGCATGAAAGTAGATAAGCGGTGATCGTGGCAAGGCAATAATACGTTCGATGATCGTTTCCGCAGCGGTTGTCAGACTGGCCATTGAGACATTAAGAAATAAACACTGGTAGCTTTAATGTCATTTCTATAGGTAATAATACAATGTTGTGTAAAATATTATCGACTAAAATCAGGTTTTAATTGAGTCTTCTGCATCCGTATTGGTATATAATATACCATCAAATATCAGCAGATCATTATCAAATCACAATTAGCAGTCCAAAGCAGACACATCGGTAATGCAGGTAAAAGGCTTCTGCTCATCTTTTAAAGGCTGATTTTTCAATGGCCAGATAATTTTTATCGAAGAATAAAATTGGAGTATTCCCGTTAGAGCACCTATTTTTAGAGCATCAAAGGCTTTGATGCTCTAAACCATTTGAGGACCATTTGAGCACCAATCAATATTTTACCGTGGTGCTCAAAAAATTTCAGCTTTATTCCCTTTTGAGCACCTACGGTAGCTTCTAATGATGGGGTGTTTTTGTATGAAATAACTGTCAAAATTTAAAAATTATTCCTCGAATAAAGTTATCAGATGATTGAAAAATCAGCCCTAAATATAACACATAACATAGCATCATGCCTTTAATCCACGAAGGGTTGGGCTGAAGTGTACCTATAGTTGGGCACACCCACATTTCACCAGCTCTGTTAAGTCATTAAAATATAATACCTAGTTTACCATTAAATGGGGATGCGCTAATGTAGCCCGCAAATTCAAATTTACTTACGTTTTTTTTTTACAATGTGCAGGTCTGTGGTGTTGATTAAAATACGATTCGCAACCGTAACAAATATGGCTTTATAGAATTATAATCATTAGAATCAGCAATACAACTCCTTAAGTTAGAATTGGCATCAAATGTCATGATTTCATGAAATAGTTATTCAATAGGGTAATATGAACTTTATAGAGAGATGTATTAGTGATTTTTAAGATTATAAATATATAAATAAATATTTTTACGGCCGCGAAGGATTATATTTAGATCAACATACAACCAGATACCTGCGCTGATACTTACAAGCGAATTAAAAAAAAAACAAGAAAATTTTAATGTGGGGGCTACCCTGAAGCGACTGCAGAGACCTACGTTACTTTTTTAAAAACCACACGGTATTTTGTACCTAATATATAAATTAAAAGAGAGTACCTACCTACATACACCTAAGAAATCTATTCAAATTATAAAGACTTTGGCTAGATTAGATACCTACTTAACTAAAGAGAATTGAGAGCTTGAGGGTTAATATGCACTATTGTACATACAAAACCACACTCTAACAAACCGTGAAAAGTGATGGCGACCATTTCTGTATTGCTTTTGAAGCTGAAAGTCGTTCGAATTATCGAAGACATTCTTTTTAGGGTTTCGTACTCTAAGGGTGCCAACGGGGCCCTATTACTAAGGCTCCACTGTCGGTCTGTCTGGCCGTGTGTCACAGGGCTGTATCTATTGTCCGTAATAGGTAGACACTTGAATTTTACAATAGCCGCTATAACAAGAAAATAATATAAATTTAAAAAATAAAGGGGTCAAACGTGTTTTTTTTTAATATTTGTTGTGTTAAATATAGTAAGGTGGAACCCTTCGTCTGCAAGTCCGACTCGTAATTGGCCACTTTTTGGTTCGACCTAACTCTCGTGCTAGACAATGGGCTATTAAAAACTTAAGACAGGTCAAAAAAAGGATTAACTGACGTCCTTATAAAGAAGCAGTGTCAAGGAAGTAATGAAGAATGGGAGACCTAAAGGCCAATTTAAATTTAAGTCCATCAGAACTTTCCGCTGTTATTAATTTTAAGAACAGATAAAATCTAATTCTTACATTGTGTGGCCGCGTTGTTCTTCTAAACTTCGCAACGGATTTTGATGCAGTTTTCACCATCATTTAGAGAATCTATTACGGAAATTTTGAATAACTAGCATGGCATCCAGGAAGGGGGGGGGGCTGGATCCCCTGCTAGTTACCGGAGTAACTTGTTGATACTAATATTAAAATAATAAAGAAATCTCGAAGTTTTTTCAAGTCGTATAAAACCCGTGCGATATAGGGGCGGGTCGCTAGTCAATAATATATCATCAATTTGTTTTTAAAGACAAGAAGAACAATAATTTCATGACTGCAAAGATCGTCAATAAAGCGAGGGTTTTAATTTAAAAAAACAAAAACAGCTTTGCCATTAAATGTGCCGCTCAAACGTATGGAGAATGTAATGTATATCGATTTCAGATCAACACTTCCTGCGAGATATCTCGTCACATCGCAGGACTGGCATATTAAATCAGCTATGCAGATAGATTACACACATTAAAGTAGATGCAGCGTTTGCCAACAGCTTAGGTAGAGCTTTATTTTATCGTAATGAGATATTTTTCTAATGCTTATCGAGAAACGGTATAAGACCGCCGCTGATTTGACGTCATACTCGTAGCTTGCCACATAATATGACACGCAGATATATGTACAAGCGTTCTCTTTCTTTGTAGGTACAAGTGTTCTCTTTCTTTAGTCGGGTAAGTTACACATAGGATCACGTCGGTAATCTACAGGTATACCTTAAGTTCCACATTTTCACTTTTAGGGGCGAGCCTATTGCCATCGACCGGGCAGAAATCCAAACTCTGGGCTGCTACTGAGAAATTCCATATGAAAAAAACCCAATAAAACTTTTTCGTCTCGAAAATCAGGACCCACGCTCAGCTGTAGCCCTTGCGACAGGTAGACCAACGAGGTAGTTACAAGTTATTTACAGAGCGTTTCAGTTGCTGGTAAACAGCAATAACTTAAATAACACTCTGTATAATTGCAGCTACATTACCTACCAAAGTACTTTGTAATACCACATTTGGTTTGACGATAAAATGTTGAGTAGTTCTTGAGAAAGAACTAAAACATTTTCATCTCAGAATTCACATTCCTATGAATTCGCAAGCCGCTTGTAAAATCTAAACAAGGAATAAAATAACAGTTCGAACATTACCGCTGTAGATTTTACTACAGATAATGATTTCAAAATCACAACCTGACGTTTACATGTCTGGCAACACTGCCATTTTCGCCCGAGGATTCAAAGAAAGGAACATTGTTTACGAAAGAAATAAAACCTTTTCTTCACACTGCTGGCAACACTATAGTGATACTTGTACCGTCTGAGAGTTATTATTGTCTATGATTATAAGTATGGTAATAAAACAGACTCGTAAAATGACCCTTAAATATTGTAACTTTATAGTAGGTTCGACTTGGAATAATATTACACGTTTATTAGGATGTCAAAATTAGGTACTGATCCGTATTTTCAATTTCTAAACATTTGCTTTATATATGTAAACCGATTGCATTGAAGAAAGCGATTGAGAAATGGGTGTAGGTACTTACTTACATTTGAACTCATATTGAACATAGCTAAAGAAATGTTGCCTAGTCAGCCTTTAATGTTCCCACTGCTGAAGTGGGCTAAATTCTATCACGTTGGCCCAGTGCGGGTTCATAGATCCTCACGATGTTTTCCTTCACCGTTTTGAGAGCAATGGTGATGAAATTATTTTACCCAAAGTAAAGCGCCTGCATGGGTTTGAACCCACGACTTACAACTCGTAGGCTGTTACCACTAGTCTCCCGCAGCAGCAAGACCTATTCTTAGAACATCACATATTTTTAAGACATACTTAGATAATATAATATCTGTAAAGCGTAACTAGTAATAGTCCTGACGGAAACATGAAATTAATTGGTGTTCCACTCATAACAGTAACTGGTTCTTGTAAGTAAAGTGCGCTCGCAAACGACGGGTTAGCCACTACCTATTATTTGGGTAGTTTCGGTTTTTATGTTCATGTTCATGCAGACGGTACTGCCCCTTTACTCGATGAGCTGTTTAAATTAAGTGCTTCTATGGTTTAGTTGCTGAATACAAAGTAATTAAGAACTCATTAATTACGCACACCGCTAAAACTATTTCTTTTCGCAATATCCAATAATGGTCAGTAATTATTATCAGGTTTTATAGGGTCTTTTGGCTGATACTGACCGTAGTGACCGTGTGGAGGGTACCAGGAGTGCAGGATGCATGGGACCTATGCGATGGACAGATACGGTGAAGGAGGCTGACGGAATAAAGCATAATAAAGCCTATGATGTTCCCACTGCTGGAATACAGGCTTCTCTCCTCGAGAGCGAGTGGCCTGTAATCTACCACGCGGCTCCAACACTGGAGCCGTACGGGTTGGTAGATGTCACATGTCTTCGAATTATTTGGTTCTAGGACATGCCGGTTTTATCGCCTACCGTTTAAGAGCTGCCGGGGTGACCATGTAATAAGCTATATACCTGACGCAGGACAGAACAGTCTGGAGAGGAGGTTTGGCGAGAATTGCCCATCGTAGTCACGTTCCCCAGTTATGTGGAAGCGACGACAAGAAGAAGAATAATGATCATTTTGAAAGAGTTTGGACGTAATTTTTCTTGACTATCAGACAATGAGCTACCAAAAGTAACTACGATATTGAAGAGACGAGAGAATTTGTTTGTGAAACAGTCAGTAGGCATTTGGAATCAAGCCAAGTCTTTTAATCCAAACACATCCACATTACGACCTTCACATACCACCTGCATCAAATTATAAAAATAACGTATTTAAATAATTGGGGAGAAACCCACAACCTCTGGGCACACTTTTATACCAAAAACAGGTGTATCAGAATCACGATCGCTCCATCTTTTTGTGCTTAACCACAAATTTCTTCAAATTGTTACTTTAGTAGCTGAATAATGAACAAAAACTCGAGCATATGCCTCCAAGCTATGCCTCTTATACAGTAGCCAGGTGGCTAAAAAATTCAAATCCTAACTTGGTACGACGTGGTATCATTACGAGCACGTGAAGTGGCGTGAGCAGACCAATCAACGTAATTTATATGTAATCTGCACGAGATAAAGGGACAGTCCTTATTTTGTTGGGTGTAAGACTCAGTTTTGAACAACAGTTGCATTCTTTTATTTCTGAAAATAGACATAGGAGAGGTTTGTTTTAAGGTTTTTTGGGTTCCGTACCTCAAAAGGAAAAAACGGAACCCTTATAGGATCACTCGTGTGTCTGTCTGTCCGTCCGTCTGTCACAGCCAATTTGCTCCGAATCTAATGGACCGATTAAGTTGAAATTTGGTACACATGAATCTCTGTGACCCAAACACAGAAGTGTAACATAAATGAATTTTGAATATGGGGGTCATTTTTGGGGGCAAATAGAAAAAAAAAGTTTCGCAATCTGTACCGCGTGACATATCAAATGAAAGGGCTTGCTGTGAGGATTTCAACTTTATTTTCTCATAATTATAAATAGTAAATTGTATTAAAGTTATTTAAGAAAATAAGTAGACGATTATTGACCATTGTCTGTGGTCTTAAAACAACATGGTAAATCTCTCAATATTGTGCGCATCGTACGGAACCCTTTCCACACGAGTTCAACTCGCACTTGACCGGTTTTTTAACATCATTATTCTAACAGTCGGGTTGAAGAAGTAAGTGTGTAGATAATGCGTATGTTAATGCTTTGTATATTAATTAGGTATGTTTAGCTAACACTATGGACTAAACAATAACAGCCGCACAGGTCGATCGATCAGGTTAAGCTACGCTTGCCGATGTTGGTCTGTGGATGGGTGACCAACTTTACATACCGTGACTCCTCCGTGCCTTGGAAAGCACGTTAAGCCGTTGGTCCCGGCTGTTATTCGTGGATCTTTGACAGTCGTTACGGGTAGTCCGAAGCCCAAAAGTCTGACAACCAGTCTTACCAAGGGGTATCGTATTACCCAGTAACTGGCTTGTGGAGGTCAGATAGGCAGTCACTCCATGTAAAATACTGGTATTCAGCTGCATCCGGTTAGACTGGAAGCTGACCCCAACATATTTGGGAAAAGCCTAGGCAGATGATGAGTAAACACTGGACTTTCCGGAGTTAAACTATGAGAATGGTTACAAATCATCATCATCATCATTTGCTCATAGTTTCGTTTATTCACATACCGTACTTACAGAGCTTTGGCTTACTCTCATTAAGATATTCCATTAATTGATATCAATCTTCTCTCAATTCTTCTAGACATCGAGCATTGTTACCCAACAGCGGCGGTGCCCAAAAGGAGGGTAATGTTTTTTACAGTCATATTTCTCAAATTCTATTTTAAAATACAAAATTGAACAGTATCACGAATCTTAAAGCATTTACAGTTACACGTCTCTCAAACCCTTATCAAAAGCGAGTAGAAGGGAGTCGCGTGCGCCGCGTCTCGCCGCAGGCGCACGCGCATTGACGGCTGGGCCCAATACAATCCTTCACGAAAACACAAATAATACAAAAATACTGCTACCTGTTACTTGTAACGTAGGTGGCACTTAACGTTATGCCTCTAGCGGTCTATGCCCGATCATCGTGGAATTTTGATGTACAATGATGGGTTATATTGTTATTTTGTTGCAGGAAATGGGATTGGTGGAGCAGTGGATGCTGAATTTTTGATACTTTGGTTAGGTGTCTACTGAAACTTGTAAGAGTATTCACTAGTTTTATCTACAATTTGTTACCGTTTCACATTTGAAACCTTAATGCGTAAAAAGATTATTTTAAGACCTTTAGATCGTGCTTTTTATTCCCAGTAACTATATATTTTTTTCACAATTACAATTTTCCTAGTAAATAATGAACATTACAGAAATAGTGTATCGTTGGCGCCTGAAGTAACGAAACAATCATTTTATCACAGACACCAGCAGAGGTATTCTGTATAAGTTTCACCGTGAAAACCTAGGTGAAGTGAGCTATCAAGAGTGTCAATCCATAGTATCAGGTGGAATGACAGCTCACTTCATCTAAATTTTCATGGTGAGATTTCTACAGAATGGATCTTCCGTTCTAGGTTACATTAAAAACAAACATTTTCGAACGTGCTACATAGTATTTCCACGATCTTATGTATATTTGCGTATTACAAGGAGATTGTTACGAAAATCTTATCTTACTCGTACAAAGGTTAGATAGCTAACCCCGTCAAACAAAAAAAAAAAGGTTTAATAAAATATTCTCACCACGGTCACGTTAAAAATAACCTCTTAATCATTATGCAAAAAATGACGAGTAGAATACAAATATAATTGAATATAATAGTCTTGCATTATGTTATTTTTTGTCCTTCAGCACATTATATTTTATACCTGAGCGAGGATGCGGGTATGTAATTTACTGTACCTATAAGCAGGTAGTTAATGACGAAATCTTAGGTAATTTTCGGTTATTACTGATTAGATTGTTCGCACAGACCGCGCCACAGGTCAAGTACGCCCTGCAAATAATTATTATAAGCTATGCACGAACTCTTTCAAGCTTTTTCGACCTCTCTTTATCGCTGGAACTAGTGTAAAATACAATAGTTTATACTATTACTATAATATTATAAAGAGGTAAAATTTTTTTGTATGTGGGGTAATCTCCGGAACTACCTGTCGGATTTCAAATAATCTTTTGGCATTTGATAGCCTAATTCTTGAGGAAGATTATAGGCTACTTAACATCACGCTACGACACTTAGGAGCCGAGCAAAAGGTAACAAAATCAGAAAGAACGCTAAGCGAAACCAAAGTAATAGCACGGGCGAGCGAGGGAATGCGACGCGAACTACTGAAATTTCGGCCTCAAAACTAAAAGTTCCGTGATCCTGTACTATTACAGGATCACATAACTTTCAGTTTTGAGGGTATGACCTCTGAAAAGATCATCACCTATGACTTGAATAGAGACTTTTCATACTTAATGATCATTACAGGTATTTTTCCAACACTAAAAAAAGGCATAAAATCGGACTGTTCTGCTAGGAGTTTAATATTAGTGGGGTATTTAATAGGTAGGTACCTGGTTCTGTTTTAGAGCAAAAAACGATTTCTTGAAATCCACTTCTTTTTTTGACAGTACCATGGAAATTACGAACTTATTCGCGAGTATAATTGAATGTAATCTACTCAAATTCTAAGGGATTTTTTTTGACGTACATTCAACCTTTTGTATCTGTGTAGTATAGGTATACCTGTCTAATGGAATAGTGGCACAACTCAACATTTTTGTTGAACGTTGGAAGTTTTTAGTATTCGGTAGATAATTATGCTTAGTCATCAAGGACGTACCAGAGATCATTTCATGAATGCCAATATGATTGACTCACTCATACAAGGTCACATTTAGCCGTCCATCGATCTAAGACCATCATTCCTCAACTCAATATTTTGGACATTAATTTTGTCTAACGAAACCTCTTGTTTTAATAAGTGCTATTCTCGATTGTTCCAATAGATGGTTTATCTTTGGAACACCTCCACTTTTTTCCCCATAATATTCCACAATCAGCGGCCAGCACCCATTCCTAATCTATTGCTTTATATGTTTGAAAAATTCGCCAGCACGACAACGTAAATAACGCAATGAATGTTGTCGAATCGTCAAAATGAATGACATTGTAATTTAACTTTACTAAGTTGCGTCTTTTGGCTATTGCTACCATATCAGCACGGAGTATAGAAAGAAGCATAATATCAGTCTCTCATCAAACAACCGCTGATTTTCCAGATTATTGTCCCCAATTACGCCAAAATATACGCCACTTTAGTATTCATCAAATATAATAAACTATTCGTTATATTGGAGGCCTTGAGACGGATGTGGCCCTGTTTGTTATTAAATAACATCTCGAATTTTCCCGCGCTTGTTCAAGCCGGTATTTAAGTACCAGTTGTTTATTTACTTCTATATATTTGCTTTTCGGATTTAAATGTTTATTTAGCCGTTGAGTATAGATTTTTGTCGGTGTATTGGCTTCGCTTTTGATGATTTAGCCGGCAGGTGAACCTTGACAAGGCGGGCTACTCAATTGAGGAATTTTACTCGACTTTACTGGGCTGTTTTTTTAAACTTTTTTCTTTAATAGTGGAGGCCAGCGGAATTTTACTCGTCTTTTTTGGGCATTGTCCTTGGCTTTTCTTTTTTTAAATCTTTCTTTTGGTATAATTGCCAGTTGGGACGAGCTTTACGATAATGACAACAGCCGTATGGGTCGATCGAAGGTTAAGCTGCGCTTGCTGAGGTCGGTCCGTGGATGGGTGACCAACCATTATAGTGACCAACCATTATACTTATATCAAGACCTCTCCGTGTCTCGGAAAACACGTCTTGTTGGTAGTCCCGGCTGTAATTCGTGGATGTTTGGCAGTCGTTACGGGTCGTCAGAAGCCCGACCACCAGTCTTACCAAGGGGTATCGTATTACCCGTAACTGGGTTGTGGAGGGCAGAAAGGCAGTCGCTTCATGTAAAATACTGATATTCAGCAGCATCCGGTTAGACTGAAAGCCGACCCCAACATAGTTAGGAAAAGGCTAGGTAGATGATGGTTCAGTTTGTGAACAAATCTTGAGTCCTAAAGCTTCATTATTACTAACACTGCTAATTAGGTACAACTTTATCTTCAAAACGATGAGAGGTTTAACTTTATCTTCAAAACGATGAGTATCAGCATCAACAGACTATCAAAGAACAATTAAGATCTCCGTCGAAACTTCATCCAGGTAAACCAAGACTTTATCGAGTTTCCTAATGATGAATAATTTTACGAAATTTTGAGAAGATAATGAGATAAAAATTGCAGGGTGACCAAGTAATACCTTCTTGATGCCTTAATGATTATCAAGGCGCGGTAATCTTTGTAAAGGATACAAAATATTGTATTTTATTTTTGAGGTATTTTAGACCCTCCTCGAGTAGGATCAATGTTTAGTTTAGTATGTGAAGGATTAAATTGTGAGTTGTTTCCTCCAAAAATCAATTACCCGCTTGAATTCGCCCTCGGAACAATGCGGTGGCCTTTTTTCACTTATAATGTTGGTTCCAATTTGTGTCGGTATTTCGAGATTGTTTCGTCATTTATAATAAGGTATTGGGTTCTGAAGTAACAATACGTAGGTTGAGTTTGATTTAAAACTCATGTAGGCTAATAAGAACCAGATAATTTATTTCGAAATGACAACTATCGGAGGTATTGATACTTTACAACAAAAAATACCAACATCAATTTCGGTATAATTTTAAATAACAGGTTAATGGCCTAAGGTTTAAACGCAAGTTATTCATAGGCATTTAAGACGATAAACTATGTACAATGTAACTAGCACGGCCATGAATATTGAGTTGAGCAATTAAACCGATAACTCAATCGAGATCACAAATTCCACAACACCGCAAAGGAATGCGCGTTGATGTCTTTTACTCTACAAACGCAAACTTGCGCACACGCATACCCGGACGTTTGTACGTCTATATATATCCACCATAGAAGACTACAGATAAGCTCACTCTAGGCACAGTTAAATGATCACACAGCTTTAGATAAAGTACTTGAAAGTACAGACATAACCCATCAAAACAACTTTCTAGTTCGTCGACTCGAGAGCCGGCAGGTGTTAGTGACTTCAATCCTCGGCGTAGTGTTTCATAAACTCTCAACTAGATAATGTGTGAATTTACATCAGCGTTTATACATAAAACATAATGTAAAAGACGAAAGCATTTCTCTCTACATACCAACAAGTAACAACTACCAAAGTAACGCACACACGTTAACAGCAACATTTTTAGGTTTAAACCACAAATAGGTATAACTCACCATCGTGGCCATTGATTTAAACCAATTATAAACCCATTTCTTGGTTCAGAACACGGTTATTACGTACACACAGGCGGACAAACAAAAAATATCAATCGTAAACCACTTTACATATACACAAGTCGGAGTGTTTCACATCACTAGTTATGTTTATCACTTTAATACATCACTACTTAGACTTCAGTAGTGTTGAAGTCGTTTTGTGATGTACTCGAGGGTTGACTTAAGTTTTGTAAGTCGATGCTAACGTTTCGTGGTGGCATGCGCTTGGGCAGCCTCTGAACGACTGACTGCCGGTCGGTGGGGCTGCCAGCTTCGAGCTGTGTTTACTGCTATAGAGCCTTCGTATTGCTTTTGCTCGGAAAAGCTTCTTAACTTTTTACCATGCCTCATTTATATGTAGTTATGTGTGCACATCTACTTGTTTGAGTAGGTACTATTCCTCGAAATACAGAGATTGCGAAATACCGTGAAAAAATGGAAAAACACTTTTATTAACAAAAAAAAACCTTTATTTTTTTTACATAATGCAGATTTTTGTGCATTTGATGTGTAAAATCTAAGATATATCATCAGAAAATCATACATTGTTTAATTCTTCAGATTTACAAACCAATATTTTGTACAAAACTTTAATCTCATTAAAATTTTAAACTCCACATTCCAAAAACTACCACGAAAGGTTAAAATTCCAGGGTAGCAACACCAAACGAGCCTCCATTGTATCTAAAGCGAGACAAACGCTATCCGCCTCTCTTTTTACATGTCGGAATGTGACCCGCTATCACCTTGAAGGCCGCAAGCTCTCAATGAAAATAAGAGCTTTTTAACTTCTACACAAATTATAACCAAAAACTAATACATTCTATAAAAAAAAGTACTAAGTACTGTCAAATCTAGACCTTTTTTTGCTTCTCGATGTGACGCACTGGTGTGTGTTCTTTCAGCTTTGTATATATTTAGTTTCTGGTCATGCCGGATTCCCTAGGCCTGTTGCTGTTGGCTCGTATAACCGCTGCGTAGCTTAGCAACGCATATAGCGTACAGTTATTAGATGGATTACAGTTTGATACCCGAATTTGGACTTGAGCTATGCTAATAATTGCCTTTGAAATCGATTAACGTTGTTGAAAAATCGAAATGTTTTGCTGATGTCTACAACTCGACTTTAGTGGTGGCAATAGTTCGTTTAATTCTTTGTATTTCCAAGATTTTCTTACAGTCCCTTTTAAACGCCATTTCCACCTACTGAATCAGCTTTGGTAAGGGGAGCCGAGAGAAATTTTGAGCAAGCATATGCAGGGAGAAAAGTTGATATTTAAGTAGGTGCGGCAGCGGCATGAGGAGAGAACACCGACAATATATTTGGAAAGGTTCACTTAAGAGCCCCATGGTCAGGAGTCCACTTACAGATGAAAAAAAGGGTCAAAAATAAAGTGATCTTCAGAGCCGTTGATTTTTATATGATCGTGTGCGGCCCAGCCCATAATGACTAGAATACGCAAATCTGATGAAGAAATTGTGCGCTTTACATAAACCTGATGACTTTGAAAACACAGATGTGAAGTTTTTTTTTATTTAAAAGTATGCTCAGAGCTATTGAAAGTTATTCTGTGCAATAGTGTTATATGTCCTGATAGTGAATTTATAAATATCTGACGGATTGATGGAGCCCTTTGGCAAACATGACAAAATTTCATTAATTCAGAAAAGTACCCTAAAGTGGTAATAATTTTGCATTTATCTTTAAATAAACTACCTACTTAATCGAATAGCTTTGACTGCTATCTGAATTTGAATCTGACCCTTCTGTGATGACTTTTTGGTATTCAGAAAACTAATTTGCTCAAAAACCCACTGGGCTCCTCTACCATATTAGTTTTAGGTTGTGGGTAAAATTCACTGAGAATAACACAATACCTACTAATATTATAAATGCGAAAGTGTGTCTGCCTGTTATATTTTCACGCCTAAACCGCTGAACCAATTTAGATGAAATTTGGTATAGAGATAGTTTGAGTCCCGGGAAAGGACATAATATACTTTTTATCCCGATATTTCTAGAGGATCGAGACTTATGCGGGTGAAATCGCGGGGCACTGCTAGTATCATCGTTAGAGCATCCCTATCTTCTGACTGTGTTGTAAGATGCGACACAGGCAATATACTCAGCGAGGAGTTAATTTTCACACGCTAGTTTTGTAGGAACGGCACCAAACCGTAGTAAGGGACATCGAAAATAACTTAAAACAAATCTATAAAATAACATTACATTTCCTGTGATAACACGCAATTTACAATAATAAAGCCACTTCCTCAATTAAATATACAATAGACACAAGCCAGGAAATTATAAGAAGGTTCTGAGTAATTTTTGCCGACCGCAAAATATAGCGGATGGCTGCGTTTCATCTTGCAGGCGAGTTTAATGTATCTAGGTACTTGCTGGCAAGCTTGTAGCTAGAGAGAATTGTGGATGTTGTTATTTTGCTGCTTAGGTACCCACAATTTATGCCTAACGAATTTCGGGGTAGAAGTTTAGTTTCCCGTACTTTTGTAAATTTTTGTCATAACTCATACTTATAACAAAAGTACGGGAAACTAAAGGACAATGTTGATTTTAAATGAAGTGATTCATTTATTTTCAAATAATATTTGTACATAAAAATTGTTTTTTTTTGTTTCAAAAATCGTAGTTGCTGTTTTAGTTTTTATGAAAACCGGTCCCGAGACTCCTTTGCGTATTTTTCGTAATTTCTCATAGTTTTGCATTTGGGCACACACAATCGGAAAAAACTGTTTATTAATTATGTTATAATATATTCTTAATTTTGCACTAGAAGACTAGAAGTAATTATGTACTTATCTACTCACAATCGATATGGTATTAGTACCTAACAATTTAAAAACTATGTTAGTACCTACGTTTATCTACCAAAGGTTGCAAGGGAGGATCCAGCGGGACGGACGGCCAACCGGAAACGAAACACGATTACGCATTGTCATCTCAATCAATTTCTTTTGAAACAACATGTGGTTTTTGATCTCTGAGTTTCTTGTGGATGGACGAGGTCCTTTACGAATATTCAAGGCTTCTGAATGACCTGTGTAAATCTGCCTTGATCCCTGAGCAAAATAGAATAGTAGAATATAGTAGGAGTGTAAACAATTTACTCTTGTCATGGACATAATTATTAGGTACTAGCGACTCTTGTCTTTTGTATTTATTGATTAAGTTTATGAAGTAAGATATCAAAATACAGCAATTGTATGCTTTAGTTATACAATGTACCTACTTACGAGTACTTGTTTTTATACCTTGATTTTTAATAGTTAACCTTATTTCATGCGTGACTTGTTATTACAAATAGACGTAATTATGTATTTTTATTTTTAAACTAGCGGCCCGCCCCAGCTTCGCACGGATGCAATATTTTTTTCGATATTTTTTTTCTTTCGTTCAAACCTTGTCCTGACAATACCGAACACAACAAAAAAAGGAATTAGCGAAATCGAAATCAGCTGCTCTCGAGATTTGCGCTTAGCAACACAATTAGCGATTCATTTTTAGATTATAGATAAAGTGAAACTCCTGCAGAATAAAGAGAAGCAACAATTAACGCGTCATGTAAACATTAAAACACGCTTAGGCGCGAACAGTATGTTCTGTGCCCGAACACTTCAAGCTTAACAGGCACGTGTACACACGGCTACACATCAAGCTATACATAACCAGTATAAGCTGACTTCTGATTGTTACAGAAACCTTTACAATGCGAGGTCAACTCAAACTGGAAATGTATAGCTTGATGTGTAGCCGTGTGTACCTACATATTTTAGAATTTCTGATTATTATAGAGTTCGTCAAATAATTGCGAAGATAAGATTATTATCACAGACACAGAGTACTTTTCATTTTATTAAAATTAAATGTTACACATGTATTGTAACCTAAATTACGCGCCAATCTTCATTGCAATGAATCGTAAAATGAAACGTTCATAATTTTTTCTAACAGTGAAATATTGTATGATTATTAACTGTTAACAAATAATCAAGTCTTCCAATTTACTTAGTTTGTTAAACTAACGAAAATAATTAAATGTGTAACATGTTCGGTTTTTTTTAATAACACTTATAGTTTTGTTTTCACTTCACTCTAAATTCGTAAATCGAAACGCAACTCGTTGCTAAGTAACTGTCAGTTTGACATTCTTGTATATTATCTTTATCTGTGGCATTGTGGCGTGTGCAGTGCATCAACAACAACAACGTTTTATTTGAAATGCGTGAATGTGAGCAATGAAAATTAATTTTACAAGGAAGTAAATTGAATTGAACGTAATCTGTCTGACCTCACATGTTCCAATTACGGTTCGTTTTAGCACCCACGCGAGCGAATGTAACAGTCATGTAATTGACTTGGATCATTACGAAGGAGATCCAAATCGTGTGCAGTCAACCAAAGAGGTTCGTATGTATTGATCTCGCAAAGTGACTCATTTACTTCTGTTTCGGATGTATTTCCATATTCGGTCGTTACCTTGTGCTTGTATTATCGTTTAGCAATAATTGATGTTTAAAACAGGTGTGTTATAATTGTCTTACAAGTTACTGTTTCTTTCAAAGATTGTGTTCTTCCCATGTCTCTAGTCTTTGTTCTAAATAACTTATGACGAACCTCAGACCAAAATTCCTTTTAAACTCTATTCAGTGTAGCTATTAAGATTTATTGTAGAAAGAAATAAAAAAAAGTAAGGTAAGTCTACACTCTTTGGCATTTACAATTTAAATGGCTGGGTCAGTACATTGTATGACTTCATTTCTTTTCTGAGTCATGTTTAGCTAAAGTTCAGTGTGCTGCAATTTGTCAGTGAACTTGAATAAAGTTTTTAAAGGTAAATGTGTTATTAAACCTGTTGATCTTGACATTTAATTTGGCAAAACTGTAGCAATAATTTTACTTGTTCAACTATAATTTGTTACGGAATTGGAATGGGAATGATTGTTAGGATTTTATATTCATTATCATCATCTGCCTAGCCTTTTCCCAACTATGTTGGGGTCGGCTTCCAGTCTAACCGGATACAGCTGAATACAAGTACTTATTTGACATGGAGCGACTGCCTATCTGACCTTCACAACCCAGTTACTATTTAATACGATGGTTGTCAGACTTTCGCGCTTCTGGCGATCTGTATCAACTGTCAAAGGTCCACGAATGACAGCCAGGACCAATGGCTTAACATGCTTTCTGAGGCACGGAGGGTATTGGTATGTTTGGATTTCTGATTAAAATATAATAATAGAAAGTATGCACTCTTGATTAAGACAACATGTCTCCTTACAAGGACACTTTCCTGCTATATTAATGCCAATGTCCCCCAAACTGCTATATTGGGGATAAGCAGTACTCACAAAAACTAAAACAAACTTGCATTTAAAGACTTAATTTTACTTTAAAAACCCAAGTGTTCAGAAAATATGTTGGAGTTATGGAAAAAAAAATCAGATACCTAGTTAACACATTCTCTGCCGTGTAGGACACCGGTGACCATGAACAATTGATTTTCTATTGTGTCTATTGTCTAGCAGTCAACATGTTAAGTAGGATAGGATCTCCCTCCAGAAAATGAAATGTACGTCATTCATTAACTTTTAATATTACTTTACCTATTTGCTCCAGCCAAATACTCCCAGACAATGTCTCGTCCCCGCCCACAATGGCAGCTGCAAGCAATGGCCGCCCAGCGCCGTGACAATGAGCTCAAACGTGCCGAAGAGTTAAAGAAGGTTGCCACATACTACGAGAGCAACTCTAACAAGACTAGGCATCATGAGCAGTGGACTACGGAAGGGTATTATGAGAAGGCTAATCAAGAGGCTGAGTTGCTGAGTCAGAGGAAGATTAGAGCTGCGTGAGTATCAATTTTATGTTTGCCTACCATTATTCATATTGTTTTCTATATGAGTTTTTTGTGAAAACCTTTTTTAATGCATTAATTGTATTCCATTTCCAATTTTATGTACAGAGTGGGTGGTTTTTTCTTTGTAGTTTGAGCTATGGTAGCCTCTCAACTCAGCCTATCGCAGTCCACTGTCCAGTTGGGCATAGGCCTCTCCCAGACTGCGCCACAACACCCTGTCCTCCGCCTTCTTTAGGTTGTCCATTCAATTGGGTTGGGGGTGACCCCCACTACAATTGCCGATACGCGGTCTCCACTCCAGGACTTATCTGCTCCAGCGGCCATCGGTCCTTCGACAGACATGGCCAGGCCACTGCCACTTCAGTTTGCTTACTCTGCAAGCTGTGTATGGTAGCCTAGACTTGCAAAAACCTTCATCATCGTCATCATTTCAGCCCGGAATAACCCACTGCTGGATAAAGGCCTCCTATTTTGTTAGTTTTTTCTGGTTTCTTTGGCCTAACCATGGCCATCTTTCGGTCACAGGTTTGCTCTATCAGCCATCTCTTCCACCCTTTTTCTTTTTTGTTTATCCTAGACTGTCTCACTGCAGGGCAAAGGCCTTCCCCCAAGTCCTTTCAGGAACTCTTTTCCCGTGGCACCTTAAACCAGCTCTCGCAGTACACGTCCAGGTTATCTCGCTACATCTTTCTGGGGCGACCAAGGCGGCGCTGTGCATCATCAGGCGTCCATTGTGTGGAGACTTTTGCCCAGCGGTCATCCTGCATGCGGCTGATGTGACCCACCAAACCACCCAATACCATTTAGGCCTGGCAGCCTTCTTGCCAACGTTTGCAACTATTATAGGCGTTTTGAAACGCAGCATGACAAACCTTATTCTAAATAAACCAATCTTAAACATTGCGTTATATTATCGGTACATGCAGGTATCAAGACACAGGCATAAAGCTGGTCTTTAAAATAAAACCAGCAACAGTAACTTTTTCAATGTTAATATATTTAAAATTAAATTAAAATGGAGTAATGAATTTGCATTCCCTTTAAACATGAAAGGTTTATCCACAGTGAAACAATTGTATGCTGGTATTCTTATAGTATTGTCGTAAACATTCATTATTACCCTAAAAACAACTTAGTAAAAGTTCAATGTACCAAACTTTCCTAAAAAACCGGTCAAGTGCGAGTCTGACTCGCGCACCGAGGGTTCCGTACTTTGTAGGTAATAACTAACTACTTTGTAGGTAATAATAACTACAAATTTACGGTTTTCGGACTTTTTCCTTTACTTGTGCTACATGACATTGGTTCTTGCCAAATTTCATGATTCTAGGTCAACGGGAATTACCCTATAGGTTTTGATTCCCTTGCGAGTGTCAAAATATGCGGAATAAACGGAACATAAACGTCCGTATCTTTTGATCGCGTTGACTTAGAAGTTTGATTTTTTCACTGCTTCAAGGGATTGCAGCCTTGAGTATTTGCTATTAATTTCACTTGACAAGGGTCTTGACAGACTGACAACGAAGTGGTCTTATAAGGGTTCCGTTTTTCCTTTTTTTCCTTAAAAAGAGTTGTTACCTACATAACACCAGTATCAAAATAAATAATATCTGCAAAAAACATTTTAAATATTATATTTTTTTGTATGCATGGATATAACAAATTCCATTAATGATTGTCAGTACTGGAATTCGTATTATAAACTTTTTGTCTGAACTTTTTAGACAACTCGAAGAACGGCGCAAAAAACTGGAACTAATGTTGTTTCAAGAAGACATGCAGATTGAACAGGAACTAAAGACTTTAGCTAAGCAGCCGAAGCTTTATAAAAACGGGTAAGAAAGATTGTTATTGATTATCTTTTTACGTGCCTCACTTCCTCACTCAGCATGTAATTACCCTAACCCTCTTACTGATAAACGTATTATATCAGATGAATAGTTACACACGGATTTCTCTCTTACTGTTGTCAGTAATTTGACTTTAGAAAGAAGAAGACAAAGCGTTGTGTAACTATACAGACGCTATACAACGTTTATTAGTAAGGGGGTATAAAGATAGTCTTCTCTGGTGATTCTTTAATTATTATTCAAAATTATTTAATTTAATTTTATTAGGCAAACAATTTGCTTTACCCATTTTTCAATTATTCCTCTTTGTGTTTTGTGCTACTGACTATTGACATCTCCAAACAAACAAGCAAAGGAAGGATTTGGAAAGTAAGCTGCGATGAACTTGTTGCCCTTTTTATACAACAGTTACATTACTCTTGCAAGTGCCATTTGATAGGAGAAAATTATAGTATTTATGAGTCTGTACTCATAAATACTATAATTGTTAACCTCTCCAGTTTTACTAGCAATTTGCTAACTGTCAAAAAATTTTACTACCTACTATGTGTACCTACAACCTATTTTACTTTGTAACTTCTGTGTCCACAATCTATTTTAATTTCACCTGGAGAATTTATTAATACAATGATAATATACGTCATGTGGTAGTTTTTCTTTTAGAAAGATAATAAATATAGGCTATGCATTCCTCTTTACAGTTCATATTTAAACAAAGTGCCAACATCAACCCTACATGAGATCAACCAGGGTATCATGGCGAAACAAGAGCAGTTACTCCGCCACGAAGCCGAACTTCGACTGCACCACGCGTGGAGTCTGAAACAACCTGAACTGAGAGCTGCCAGTGCGTATGTTGCTAACGGGAAGCTTAAATCTGCCTGGTAAGATACCATAGCGATAAATTAGAAGTACCAGGGCGCCACGTGGTGGCCATTCATACTTAGCTTCTTTGATAATACAGATGAATCATTATGAAAAAATGTTTAAGTTTTTAAATCTACTGTCACTTGCAGTTTCTGACTGTTATTGTCTTTCAGGATGGAGCAAATGGTGGAGAAAGAAGTACAAAAGCAGAAAGACGAAGAAGAGACGCGTAAGACTCTGAAGGAGCGAGATGAGATGCTGCGCAAACAGATACAGATCGAGCAGGAGAGATTGAAGGAAAAGGAGCAACAAGTTAGAGTAAGTAGCTGTCAGAGCCACAAGATACAAGCGATGTTCAGTTTGTAGCTCACAGAATCCGTCACATTGATGAATAAACTTATTATTATTATTACTTTTAGATTGGATTCTGAATTTATGATAATATTGTCTACGGTAGTTGGTACCTAAAAGCCTGTACATGTTTTTAGTCTTTGGCATCAAAAAATACGTTGTCAAATCTCATGTTAGCTGTTGTGATTGTCTGGCAAAAATTATATAAAACCATTCCATTTATTGGCAAAAGATTAGGATAAAAAATTGGAAAAACAAGTCTTTCCTAAAAAAAAAAATCTGTATAATGAACCTGAATGACAAAGTAATACCTAATGTTTGGCGTACATGGATATTGCAATACACACCTTTACCTACGTGAAACAAAACTGCTACTATTAATTTGAGTTTTGCCAGTGATCAATGAACATTATAGTACAAAATAAAGTAAAATAAAACGAATAAAATATGGCTTTGTAATACAGTCACTGAAGGAGATAAGTACTGCGCATCACGCTCATTTAAAAACTCTTTGATCTTTTTACAGGAGCTCCGCGAAAGTCTCGAAGGCCAGATCGCAGAGTTGAGCGAAAAAGAAACAATGGTCAAAAGTCTTCGCAAACAGGAAGAGAAAGAGAAAAGAGTCCTACACGAGCTACAGTTTGTATCGTGTGAAAGAGAGAGGGAACATAAGCGCCTCGTGGCAGAAAGAGACGCTAATATAGTGAACATGGGCTTACATAAGTACAAGCTGAAAAGGAGAGTGATCTCTGTTATAAAGGAAATAGAGTTGGATTTGGAAATGGTGGATAAACTGCGTAGGGCTGTCCTAAGGGTACGTAGATTTTTCTAAACTGGGATGATTTTTTTACTGGACGGTAAAAAAAAAACATCCGGTATACAAAATTTTATATATTTTTTAACGCAGGCGCGTGCAGTATACACAAGTATAAGACAAGTGAAGTTGATATACTGAGTAACGGTTGTGCATCTATTTCCCTGTCACCCTGTATCTTGTTCTTTGCTGCAATTCTTGGTTGTGATTTTTCATCGGGATTAAAATAAAAAGTTAATTGGTTAGTCAAAACCGAAATGAGTGTTATCATCATCATCTGCTTAGCTTTTTCCCAACTATGTTGGGGTCGCCTTCCAGTCTAACTGTATGCAGCTGAATACTAGTATTTTTACATGGAGCGACTGCCTGTCTGACCTCCACAACCCATTTTCGGGCTTCTGAAGACCCATAACGACTGCCAAAGACCCACGAATGACAGCCGGGACTAAAGGCTTAACGTGCTTCCCGAGACACGGACGGGTCTTGGTATGTAAAGATGGTCACCCATCCACGGCAAGCGCAGCTTAACCTGATCGATCGACCCGTGCGGCTGATATTACTTAGCCACAAGCCCCCCAAAACCGAAATGAGTGTAATAGAAGAAAAATATATTGCTGTGCTGATCTCAAATAAAACCGGTAACGCCATCCTCTAAAATTGCGCTAATCGAAGTGTCTTACAAAATATTTCCCCATACATTTTCAGGAGCGCGAATCAGAACAAGAAACATGTGGGCAGTACAAGCGCGTACTAGACGCCGCTCTGGCTGAGTTAGCAGAACATAGAGAGAGGGAGCGACAAAGACAGAAGAGTATAGAGACCATGTACGACGGAGAAGCGAGGCAGATTAATGATAAACAAGATAAGGTGAGATTACTTGATGGACATAATGCGTGTAACATAAGGCCACCATCTGAATTACTAGACATAACATACACTAAGATCGGTTCTGCACTACATCCGATCCGAATCCGAGAAATGCCGGTACGAAATGACCATAGTCCTATTTGTATGAGGGGTTGCGCACTAGATCCGAACTCTATCCGTCCGAATTTAGAACATTCCCAATTCGGATTGAAGTCGAATTAATTCGGATCGGATGTTGTGCAGAACCGCTCTAATACTAGATCGCCACATCACTCCAGGATATATTCGCAAACTTACTATGTGTTCTCCTGGAAGAACTTGACAACAGCTATAGGTTGCTTCCAAAGCGAAGGCAGGACATCTGATGGCAGCTTCTCCGGACCGACCACCTCACCTGGCCAAAATTATCCTAATACACAAAGTTTAATTGATTAATTTACAGTATTGCAAACTTTGTCGGTTTGTAATCTAATATTTTGCTTTCAATCGATTAGTTAGTATAAGTCAGTCCCAAAAACCAGCTTAGCAGTAGGAATGGCTTTTATTTTGACAGTTCAACAACATTCATGGCCTCCAATTTCCCAGAAGAAAAAAAAAATCCGAACAGAAGTCGGCAGATTTAGAAAATTGCCAGGTCGATCAAATACAAGCCAAGCCTTATTCTTCTACTTGATAACATTTCAATTAATTATGTCGAAACGTAAATTATCTATTTCCAGTTATGGGCGAAAGAACATGACGCCCGTGCGCTTCTCATGCACGACGTGATCTCCACGCTCAAGAAGCAAGTGGAGGAGAAGATAGAAGCCAACAGACAGCGGCAGAAGGCCAACGTGCTGGAGCGAGAGAAGATTCTAGAACAAATGGAAGGATTCCATGATGAAGTCAGGGCTAATGAGAGGGCGTCACAGGTATGTATAAACTGTTTTTGTAGAAAAAATTTGCTTGTCCCGAGTTTTTGTATGGCAACTCGGGATTTTAAAACATCCATATTAGAATAGCCGATAATGCCTGTAGTTACTACGCTTTGCAAAGAGATTCGTCACCGATTAGCACGAAGGCTATTATTGTGACGGTTGTCAGTGCCCGATAAAGGGCTAAGTTCACATCAAATTTGTTTCCTTCTACTTACAGCATTTAGCATGATGATCCGTGATAATAATGAAAGCTTTAAAAACCTATTTCATTGTATTTGACAAGTCGTTTATACTCCTTTTTAATAGCAGATTTACTGAATCAAAAATATGCCTAGTACTTACACTCTGTTTATCCTTTTTCACAGCTAAAGAACTCAAAATACTCAACCGTGACCGCGCTGCAGTCGCAACTGAACAGTCTTCGCCTGCAACAGGAACAGTTAGAGGCGACTTGCGCAAGAGAGGCCGAGCTCAGGGAAGTGGCTTCTAACGAGAGGATGCTGAGGAGCGAGATCGCGAAGATACATCGTAAGGGCAGTACTCAGGCTTGGACGTAGAGTTTAAGTTCTTATCATTTTAGCGCAACTAGACCGGGGACGATTGACGACAAAATATATTCGATAATCCATATCGATCAATAATCAAGCGATGGTCCCGACTATCGATCGATTTGGACGATCGTAACTAGTGAATGCAACCAGAAAGCGACGTTTCCATATTGATCGATGGTCTAGTGATGGTCGATCAATACACGGCACAACCAACCATCTATCGATATGGACATCACTAGGATCGATACTTGTCAATTCCACAACATTGATCGGCATAGAAAAAATAGTTTTCGATCGTACGTAGACTACTAAAAAGATCTTTCGGTGCCTTAATGACATTGACAACGGGCGTTGTTCGTTGTTTACCAACAACGCCCAACCCTTTGTGGAATTGTATTGAAAAAACAAGATGGCGGCATTTTTTCTGTTTTTTTACCTTTGATTTTGCATCACTGTCAAAATCACTGACTTTTATTCTCATTCTTATAAGGTTGCTGTTGGGTTACTTTACTGACAAGTTGTCAAAATCACAGTGATCTTTATCGTCGTTACAATAAGGTTGCTTTTAGGTCGCTGCTGTCAGAGGTAAAATAACTGAGAAGTTGAGAACAGACTAGTTGTAACTTTAGAAGTTAACTCTCTTTCGATGTGCGCTTTTATAATTTCTTTGACGTCCATGTTAATATCGTCACGTTAGAAATTATCAACTTTACAACGAAAGGTTTTATTGTTTTATCTTTATGAGGTCCTCAAATATTCTCGTGAGATCCTACACTTCGCTTTTCGATTCGTGGATGTTACATGGAGAGATCATATTTAGATACTTGTACTCGACTTTTCTGTTATGTATGAAGCTCCATTAAAGGCTTTAAAAGCGTATTATTTTAATTTAATAAAATTGAAATAAGTTTTATTAGCATTAATGAGACTTGGTATAAAAGACGAACTATATTTTGTTAGTAAATATACATATATAAAGATTAACTCTTAGAACTATTTATCAGGCTGTTTCTTTCTATTATGCTAATCATTGCTTGATATATGCTTGTCCAAAGAGTTTTCTAGCCCATGATAATGATATTGTCCTATATATGCCTTATATACCAAAAGACTGACAAAAAGATTATTTACATAATAAAATATTAAAAATCTAATGAAGTATGGCAATGGGTTTAAACAACCATTTATTATTGTAAGTTTTCCTTTAGTTTAGTATAAAGCCTAAAAATGTAGGTACACATTAGAAACATTTATCTTGTGAATTTTTAAACTGACTGAAAGCTGATATTTTTGTGTGATAGAGGCAAAGATTTTGTATACTTAGATATAAGTTTTTAAGTGCTTTGAGTGTAGTAAAATACCGGGTCAAATTAAATTAGCTAGCGAAACTCCGCAGACGTGATGGGTGTCGATTATTTAAATATGATAAATAAAAAAGAAATTAATTTGACGAATTTTTTTTGTAGGGTCATTGACCGCTGTCTGTGTATTGACTTTAAACGATAAAACAATTTTCTTTCAACTCTTACTCCAAGTATCAGTACTCTCAGGGGTCAACGACCCCTAAGAAAAACATTAAGTACCTAAATAATTTTTATTTTATCGTGTATAGAAATAGATACTTACCCATCACGTCTGCAGAGTTTCGCTAGCTAGTTTAATTAATAGATGGTGACTAAAATGAACGTAAACACACGTTATTTACTTGCCATGATATTTAAAACAGCTTATTAAAAACGTGATAAATTGTATTTTGTATCAAAGACGTTATATTTTGTCTGCTTGACTTCTATCAACTTGCCTTCTTGATGAATTTATTGCAAAGATAAAGTCATATTTTAATATTAGTGTGAGTTTGCGGAAAATAAAGACTTGTATTTTGATCTTTTGTGTTTTCTTTGTCCTTTTTTTATTCCTATGTTGTACGCACTCTATCACGAGTAATTCTAAGTAGGGAAAATATTCTAATGAAACACACTCGATGGCAATCCAAATAGAGCCTGAGAAATGCCAAGAGTTTGGCAGCTTCAGTAACGTTCAGTGCCTGTAATGTGCAGACAATAGGACACGCTGGCTGGACACGATATTAAATGCCCTATAGAGTACGAAATACCCGAATTTGTTCTTAGGAATTGTTGGAACTTTATTTACGTCGCGTCACGTTGAATAAAAATAAGTTAAGTTTGAGACATGGTTTGAGATGTCTGGGTAAATAATTTTATTTGCGCGCCATCTAGCGAAAATATAATTAACTTCTATCAATTGCCACTGCCTAGTTAATATGGTAGACCGGTGGAAATTGATAGAAGCTGTGATACTAGATGACGCTGTGAAGATTGTTTATTGCCAGTGGACTAGATGTCGCTGTGGTCCTTTCATAAGGGGTATAGAGTTCTAGTAATTCTGTTATTTGGAAAATCTTGATATTTACAAAAATGGTAACCATAGATGAGCAATAGTTGTGGTCTTTGACACTTGGTTGATTGTATTTCGCTAATTTTGTGAAGACTACGTGGAACGTGCAGAGTCCCACACCGTAGGTAGGTACCTACGTCCGCAACTTCAGAGGTTCCTTTACCAGCTTATCGCGGTGGAAATTAACTCAGGGTGAGGGTGGGACAAACACGATTTCTTGTAGTAGGTAACTACTTAGGGCATAGTTACGTACTTAACTTACCTATTTTAAGCTGATAAATGACACAAAAATGCCCCAAGTGGGAATGATTTTTAAGTCAGTCGGTCGAGGGTCCTTCCTTGGCACGCCATTATCAGAAGACCTCTGCCAGTCCTTGTAATGGTTGGCAAAGGTGAAATGTGCACCTACCTACAATACAGCCATGCACATCAAATCAAATCAAACGTTTATTCATAGGAGAAGTACCTACCGAGACGGGCAGAGACACCACTTGCTCGATTCGCGTAGGACTCAGACTCGAAGTCGCCGTTCAGTCCTATGAGATGCTTTTCAAGCGTTTCTTTGAAACGGTCGAGTGCAGTACACAGACCACAGAATCGCCGTGCCGGAGCGGCCGTCAAGACCTCTTCGTGCCCTGTGAGTGATGCACCTACTGAGAAGTTAACCTAACTTAATAACTATACCTGCCGCTGCCTACATAGACTTATATAAAAAAAGATGGACTCCGCGCCACGCATGTCGAAAGTGAAGACGGGACCGCTTGTACAAACACGCCTCACGCTCACATTTACATCATAGTACGCCGACCGGCCGCCATTACGAGGCAAGACAGCGTCAATCGCATAGACTATACACTGAAGTCAATCGTCAATCACGCACACATAGATCGGTACGGTGCTTCACTTTTGCTAAGCGTGGCGCGGAGTCCATCTTTTTTTATAACTCTTTGCCTGCCTAATATTATGTTCTGACTTTCATTCATACGAATCCATCAAAGGCATACATAAATAGCTACTAACTTTAATTACCTACCTAGTTTCTATATTCGCTTCAATCAAATCTATGAATAGAAGATCACCCCATCGTCCGGCTTTCGTAAGAAATTATTTCTACTGAATAGGCGGTCACTGTGTGTGATGTTAAGAACGTGATTTCCCTGAGGATACCTATGACCTTAGACAACAACTAGCTGTGCCTGCGAATTCCTTTGCGTGCATGTCGGGAAAATAAATGGATTTTATGTTTTTTTTTTTTTTGCGCGGAACACTAATTCCTTTTCTAAAATAAAAGTAGCCTAAGTAACCTACTCCTTATGTTAGAATATCAGTGAAAGTCCAGTCCTTTCGGAGATTAGCCGGAACAAACAGAGAGACAGACAAAAGTTTTGAAAATTGTTTTTTTGATTTATGTACCTACCGTTACACTGGAGTTTTATGTACCTATTGATAATTTTAATTAGGTACTACATTTGTTTGCTTTAACAAGTACCTATGCATTAGGTAGATAGAATACGTGACAATAACATCGCTATCATTGACATATAATATTACTTGCTTTTGAAATCATTGATCGCTATTTAATAACCTATTATGGAATAGGCGTGATACCGGATTCTAAGTACAGATGTAACAATGTTTAGGTAAGTGAATTGTGGCATTTGATCGCAAGGTTCTTGTGACATAAAATGTGTACTAGGTAATACCTACTAACAATAATGAACTCAGGGAAATTAATTGTTTATTAATTATTATATAATATAAGTGACACACAACTTCAATTGCCGTGGTAAAGCCATTTCATTTTTGAATTCATACAAAACCGTCAATTTTCTGGCATTCTTTTTTTGGTCTAAATTTATTTAATAGCATTACATTTTATTATGTTATGTAAAATAATAATTATCGACAGTATATTTATTAAATTTTATACGACATTGCGAAACACCCTAGCAAGGCAAGTAAACATTTTTTTTACAAACGAATATAGGTACACACGGCTACACATCAAGCTTACATAACCAGTATAAGCTGACTTCTGATTGTACGAAAAACCTATACCTACAATGCGAGGTCAGCTAAAACTGGAAATGTATAGCTTGATGTGTAGCCGTGTGTACATGCCTTACCTACCCACAAGAACCTGAAACACTTGGCCTCTGCGTATCCCATTCGAATAGAGGCGAGATTTTAATATTTACGCGTGGATCAACTTTACTTTGAGTAATTATCTAGGTCCCTTAGGACAGTGCAGTAACATTTCACTTTTGAAGTTTGTGTTGAAATTGGGTTTATTTTTGAGAGGGCTGTTAAAGTGAGGCCGGTTTCGTAAACATCTGTGCAATTAGTGAGGTGTAGTTTGATTGTAAATGGTCGTACCTACCTAAATGTGTGCGTGTGAGCGTCTATGCACAGAGAGGAGGTGTAGTTTTGGCATACTTCACTGTATCGTTCTCAGCGATCCGTCTTGGTTTTTTATTTGGTCTGAGCTCTACACTTGATTTTTCCCCTGTAGAAGCAAAACAAAATACATGTTTTTTTGTCCATTTCCAATGAAAGATATTTCGAGCAAAATCTTGAGTGATGAGTTCTTGTTTTTTTAAAAGCTTTTATTTAACTTGCAATGTACCTATGTATGTATGTAGGTATGTAACTATGTTTGTTCGGGTGGACTCTTGCAATTCAATTTTGAAGCAGATATCTTCAACCGATTGAGCTGATTTTTTGTTATTAGGTACCTACTTGAAAAAGATACTACACTAACTACTACAAGACTACTACTACACTGGTACTTGATAAGATTATTTATGAACTTAGAGGGTCGTATTGATGATTTTAATGATTATATTTCTATAAAGTAATATTTGTTACTGTCGCGAATCATATTTTGTTCAACATAGTAGGTAAGTAGGTACCTACATAACCTGACACTGACCTGCAAATTGCAAAAACCGTAAGAAAATTAGAATTTCACGGGCTACCTAGCGCATCCCCCTTAAGGGGAATAGGTACCTACACCTGATCCGCGTGTTTTTTATAACAATAGTCGATTTGCACTGTAGTTTAAGTTTACTCACAGTGCTCTAAACTAACTCAAAAGGTTTACCTAACCCTTTTCGATGCTTTTATATTTTTATGTAGGTATCTATTGTTACGGTAGGATACCCGCACGGCTATTATTATGGGAAATAATTCAAGATTAGGTAGCCAGAACAAATGCCATCGGTAGTCATGATTTGGGCATACGATGCGGAGGAATCAGGAACATGTTGCGTGAGGAAGGTTTTTAATAGATAAGTAGGTAATATATGAATTGCGTAGCTTTGAATCCCGAAGAAACGATGGATGGAACATGAGAGACGATATGGCTGGGAAGGGAGTGACTTCGGAGATGACGGTTAGTAGAAATGTACCGAAAAATACGTTGGCCATGCGCCTGATCCCTCTACGGTCGTGTCGGATTGCCGTCCCATCGGACAATGAGAGTGAGGGAAGAGAGTGCAACTGTCATGTCTGCGCACACACTTGTGCAGTATAATTTTTCCCGCACCGAAGGCTGAGCTGAGATTGGTCGCCATGGCTAAAATTCGGTCTGGATGACTTTATTTTTTATTGTAAAAAGAAGACATGCTGGGTCGAAAGCAGGAGGATGATTATATGAGGATGATGGGCAGCCATGACGCTCTATCGGTTTGTACCTAACAACGACTAGACGGTCGATTCTGTTATCACCGTGAGAAGTTAGGTGAAGTGAGCTGTCATTCCATCTAATGCTGGGGATTGACACTAATGACTGCTGATTTTAAGCTCACTTCACCCGAGTTATCACGGTGAAATTTTTCCAGAATAGCACTACTGACCCGAAGGTGGAAGTCTAAAGTAGGTAAATGTATTTTCTTTCTTTCTTTCTTTCAAAGTACCTACCTAAATGCTCTTCGTAGTACCTACCTACCTACCTACAGGTAGGCACCTAATTTACTTAAACACCTTCTTTTTGTAAACCATCTGTTAACGAAATTAACGAAGGTAGCTGTTTTACTAACCAACTTGTTATTTCTTTCAATTAATGAATTATTAAATGAAGAAAATAACTACCTTAGCAACGAGTTCAATATCTACTTATTTCTAAAAGATATTGGCTAACTCTGAACTAAATTAAGTACCTTCTATGTAAAATTAAAATAACACCGCATGTAGAACCATTGAATGTGATATTATACCTACCTAATATAGAGTTAAATCTATATGCAAACTTCAATAACCGAGCTTTACCGAAATCCTATAGGTACTAAGAAATTTCATTAAATCGGTGGTAGCACATTAATTTAATATAAAATCGAACTATCGACGCCTACCTATCGCATCGCGAACCGAGATCACAAAATAAAAATAAAGAATCGAACGAACACGTCTAGAGGCGGGCTGTTACATAAACATAGAGATCACGCCCACAGTCAAAACATTCAACAGCGAACGCATAAAAATAACTAAAATAAGACACCGGTCCGGCTAGAGAAGTAACCGAAAAATCCTGTCTGTATAATTACGTGGAGCTACCACTCGATCTACCGGCCGGCGAGCCAATTTAAATTTACTGCGAACGGCGCACGTGTCCTACAAAATGAAATCCCACTACCGCAGAGAAACACGCACGAAAAAAAATTGTAGAAAAATATACCGCAGGCGCCACCCCCTGAACGTTAGTGGCTGCTTACTTCAACCACGCCTGTTTCTAAGCGCTACTCTACCTTTCTCATTCGCACTTAGTAACTCAACATTTTGCCCTCTCAGTTGTGTATGCGCGGCCGCCGGAAAACGCCAGCTTTTTCGCCAGTACGCGTTTGTGCGTCGCGCGTGTTGGGTGTGTTGAACCGCCGCCGCGGTGTGTTGTGCAGTGCCGTGTACAGGGTGCCGAAGTGGCGGGTTTCCTTGCCGCAGGACGGGGGGCCCATGCCCCCTTTCATCAGCACCACATTGGTAAAAGTTAGTGTCCTGTGTCTTAGTTAGACTGTTTCGTGGAGTGCAACTATGCCGTATGGAGGTTGTTGTCATCATGTTATGTTTTTTTTCTATTATATTTATGTAAATACTTCGTAACAGTGGTAAATATGTGCTTTGTGATGTATTCTTCTTTTTTTCTTTCATGTTGTTGTTCTCAAATTATTTTTTTCTGTTTATATTCATATCAAACTTGTTTTTACCAGAAACTAAGCCCATCAGTACCCATTATTACAATTGAAAACATATCACTTCACTCTATAGATACTATAATCATTTAATAAACAAAAAAAAGTAGCTCTACATTTTCTTTTTTCTTCTAAACTCAACCTTAATCCAGGTCTACGCTTATCAAACTAAGTTATAAACATAGACTAGATATCAGCCAATAATTTGGTCGTATGTGGTAGCCACAGATAGTTTCAGAATCGGCTCTTATCTTAGGCCTAGGCTCTACAAGATAGGCCTACAGCTCTCGCACATTATTTTGCAATATAACTGCATGTAACTCGCTCTACTACTTACTATTTACTAAAAAATATGGCTCTACTTGTCGTAAAATATGTCTAGGTCTTGTATTCTTACTGCCAGTAACATTGAACCATTTTTTCTAATAGTTTTTGTATTTTTTTTTATATTGTAACACAGTGTAAGAACAGTTTCTTATACTAATCCGTTATCAATAAAAATATTAATCTCTTCAATGTCAAGAGGTATAGACAGAAGAAGAAAAAAATACCTACCTATGACAAAAATATTTGTACCATTTGTACCGAGATGAAAACAGATTATTATAAAAGTTATTAATTCTATAAATAGTGATGAGAAGAACACATTTAACAACAGAGAAAGCATAAAAGGAAAGTATGAAACACAATATAAAAAAATGTTATATTCAATAATTATTAATATTTTAAATGATCAAGAAGAAGAACTTGAAGGTACATAACAACTACAATCAAATAGCTGGCAAAAATACTAAAAAGGAAAGAGAGATTTAGAAACCAAAAAATAATCAAAACAATACAAACAGAAGTATCTTATCAGGTACGGTACTTTACCTAACGTAAAATATTCAGGAGAGCAATTATATTGGCAAGTTTTGTTAAAAAAATTGTTAAGACTAAAATTTTTCAAACTAAATTATTTCGTAGCTCTGTAACGTTAAAGCAACAATAGCCATTTAAACTTACATCAAGGACAAAACAATCTTAATACGAGCCTAAAGAATAAAGGAGCATTACGAAATTCGTATCCTTTATCAATGAATCTCCACAAACAGGTAAACTCAAAAAGCCATAGATAAGCTTCTTAAAACACTTTTAAAAATTTCAAAAGTTTTGTCCCTTACTCAACAGGAAAGAGAACAATATAAAATTAAAAATATAATCTCAAAACTTCCAAACTCTTTCGTAAATCCTTTTTGGGATCAACTGTATGATCTGCTTAATTTTTTGAATAATTTGAAATGATAATCGGTGTTTTAGTGTAAAGTAAGATAAATTTGTCAATAGTTTAAAACAGTTATGTGATATTTGATGAAAAAACTGAAAAACTACCGCTTTCCTAGAAAAGTGTTATTAAGTACCTACTCGCAGGTAGATCTGCATACGGTTTACTATCAGATGCTTGTGAAATAGTTAATTAATTAGTGGTAGTTATTTTTCTACTTAGGAATTTGTTTTGAACGGTATAAGAATAACATGAATGCGGAATCGGTTTATTATCCTTAGGTATCTAATCAATGTCAAGAAGCATACAAGAGTTAAGAATATAATTCTTGTACCTATAATAGGCAATTAACGTCTTCAATAAAAAAACTTAATTTTTTCATTCGTCTGATTTTATCCTTATTCCAAATAAGGATAAAATCAGACGAATGATCTTCTAATATATCAAACTAGTTAAAAACAATACTATTCTTTTCTTCTATATACGCGAGCAGGGCTGTGTATAAAAAATATTGAGTCATACGATTAATGGTAAAAGTGGTGTGTAATCTAATTTCGCCCATGAGCAGAGCGTTTACGACGTACTTACGGCATTTCATACAAACTTTCAAGCCCTTGGTTTTCGAAATGAAGACAAAGACATTTATTCGTCGGATATGGTAGGTACAAAGTTGGTTGGTATTTATGGATACGGTCAACACATCCGCCGCTGATAGCGGCATACGAACTTACACGTGGGTAGGTATATAAAACCTAACTTGTATAGTACTTAAACTCTAATAAATAATACAAAACACTTTTATATACTCTAATACAATATCAAATAAAAAAATTACAATGACAATATTTTTATTATACAACTAAATTACCTTTTTATTAATATAATGTATGCCTATATTATTTACCCTTATAATCAAAAAATTCTTTTAGTGTGTAAAAATTATTTTGGAGAAGCCAATTTTTCAGATTTTTTTTTGTGTAAATTAAATGGTAGCTCTCTTATCACTTTTGGAATATCTTAATATATATAAATTACGTGTCACGATGTTTGTCCGCGATGGAATCCTAAACTACTTAACCGATTTTAATCAAATTTGTACACCGTGTGCAGTTTGATCCAACTTAAAAGATAGGATAGAAAAAAAATAATTAAAATATGACAAAAACGTTAGCCACAGCAACGCGTGGCCGGGTCAGCTAGTGGTTATATATTTTAATTTACATAAGGTAGCTGTTTCTGTAGTGGAGAGTGCTATTACAAAATTGGTTTTTTAATTTGGTGGGTTCCCTTTTTGCAAATCTATTGTTTTCGGCTACTGTGGAGAAGAAGTGAGAGTTTTTCTTGACAAATATGGCTACCTATTTCAAAAATGTAACTTGTAGAAGATAGAGTTAGAACTTTTAGCTTTTTAAAAATTGGTCTACAGCTCTCGTATGGAGGTGAATGAACCGATTTTAATGAAACTTCGTACGCATAAGTAGGATACAAAGTTATAAAAAGTCATATAAGAACATTTTCAAAAAACAGTGTAACAGCCAAATATGACCGATTTAAAATTTTCCATAAAAACAGATTTCCAGTTATCGTTTTTTGAATAAGACATTTCTAAAATGTTCTTTACTAACTTTTTAGACCTTTGTATTTGTATCCTGCTGCCTATGAAGTTTCATTAAAATCGGTTCATTCATTTCGAAAAACAAGGGCTTGAAAGTTTCTATGAAATGCCGTACCTACGTCGTAAACGCTCTTAAGCAATTTAAATATAAATATAGTGTAATACTTACTACAGTAATACTATGTTGCCTTAATGAAATCATTGATAGTGGTAGAGTTTAGAATAGCAAAACTGTAAGCATCCGGGATGAACGGTACCAGATTTTCTCCACATTACCACCTAATTCTAAAACTCACATTATTCCAATCGAATTTGAACTCAGATAATTTTCTGTTTGCTGGATTCAGATTCACACAGTCTTTTGGAAGTTTTAGACGTATGTTTTATAATTTCGGCAATAAAATACTGTATTATGAAAGTTTTGTTAATAAGTCAAGGATTTACTATAATCGGATTACCTGATTGATAAGCCACTTTCACTAACGGATTACTTATTATCTTCAGGTCGTCTTTATGCGTTCTTTTACGAGATTAAATAATAATCTTTGGTACCGTTACCTATTTAGCAGAATAAGGAAGTAGCAGCTAGTTAAAGTTATTTTTCTGATGGTATGAAAATAATTATGAAGAAGAGGACTTCATAATTTTTTCCCCGAAGAGACTTTATAAGTTTATACGGAAGTTACTAACTGCCACTTTAAGTGTTTCTTCCACTCTTCTTTCCCAATTGATGCCAATTTCAGATCAATCTGTCGGCACTACTTTGGTTTTGATGGGCGTTACGTCTAAGCAGCTAGAGCGTTATTCCACTAATGGCTAAAACTCCTAAATTACTTATTGCATTATTTAATCGATTCACGGATTTGCAATAGCACATGCCTTAGAGCTTTAAAACATCAATAATTCGGGAAGTCAGAAGCCATAGTTGTTGCATCTTTATTATTATAATTTTTTTCTTCATTATAAACATTTCCTAAGTGATTTTTCTCTCTACGTCAAAGTTACCTTTATGAAAGCTGCATTATCAGCTGAGCTGCAATGATCGCAGTTTTCAAAACTTATTCAGACATTAGTTTTGGTTTATATACTTCTGTCGCTAACAGACAAATTTGGTCAAAAAATGGTTAAGGGCCTACCTCGAAAATCTAAAATCCACGAAAACCTACTAAGCGAGCGAAAGTGATGCAATTACTTTTAAAACACAAAGAAGAGAGATGGCTATAATGTTCGTGCGCTCGGAATAAAAGAACGTATGTGCCAAAACGAATTTACTTGTTTTAAAGATAATAAATGAATTAAATTTAAAACTACTTTGTGTAAACTTTAATATGATAATTATCTATGTTTTAAAGTAAATTCGATTGAATAACTCTTAAGCGTTAAGCCGTGATGTCGAAAAAAGTACAAAAATAGATATAACTTTGCAATTTTTTTGTATCTAGAAAAATTAATTGAATCATGTATTTCTTTTACACGATAGTAGATTAAAGAGTCAGAAAACATATAACAAAATGTTAAATCCCTATTCCATATACTTAACAAGTTACACGAAATAAAAAACAAATAAATTTTTTCAACATAGCCCCTTAATGCACACATCAAAGACGCCTGCTTCTTGATAGGTAGACCAAATAAAACATGAAGTATCGCTGTACCAAAAAGGTTTTAGGCACTGCTTTTCGTAGGTTACTTTTTAGGCATTCCAGTTGCTGTATTTTCAATCTTTTACTATGATGAGTTTTTTCCCAAAGTAACCTCCTACAAAAAAGTGGTTTTCTTTTCATCTGTATCTTTTTGGCATCCAGAAACGAATCGGCGATGTAAAAGCTTGTTACGAATGTGTATGTACGCCATAATAGCAGAAAATATGTCGATAGAACCAGTTCAGTAGGTATTCTTTATTAAAATGTTTTCCATTCTGAAATCGAAGAACTTTACCGGAGTAGTCAGTTACTATAGAATTTAAGTGACTTTGTAGTTGACGATACCTTTTATAGAGCTTTAAAGTTTGAGTTATGCTATTGCTGTTACTTTTGCAAGACGGCATTACGTAGTTTCCTCCTTTTGCACTATTTTATAGGTATAAAGACTGGCCTGTTCTAGAAAAATATTATTCTTTGTATAGTTTCTTACATTTTTCACAGTAATGCCAAATACTTTAAGATGCTTGAAGCCATCTCATACCGTCGGCCAGCGAAATTATTGCTATATTTAAAAACCTATACATGTTTATTGCGCATTGCTTTAAAGGACTGTAAATATAATTCTTGGTTAGTCTCATGAGAGAAAACCGACAAGGCTACATTGTTTTTTAGTATCTAGAGTTCTTTACCGTATACACCTGTACTTGTGGTAAGATAATAAGTAAGGTTTTACTCATTAGTTAGCCCGGATCCTTGCTGCATGTAAATTGGTTCAGCGGTTTCTGAGTAATTGGATGACAAACAGACATTTTAGCGTTAAAATGTTGTGTTTAATAAGTATACACTTTGTTTTTAAAGTTGCGAAGTTTATTTTTGTATAACATCAAGATTGTGTGGTTGTTTTAACGCGTGTTTTAAATATTTCGAGCAATAAACTTTGCTGCTTTTTTAATGCATTTTCATAAGTTCAGAAAGGAGATCACCCATTTTGTTCGGTGGCTAAAACAATGCATATTGTAGAATGAGTGATCTCGTTTCCTTTAACGACAGTTTATCGTTTTTTTTGCATTTGTTTTTATGCACAAAAACGTTTTATAAATATATTATTTTTCATTTCCTTTTTTGCCCAGCAGTGGGACTTGACTAATAATAAATAATATATTTTTGCCCATTATAATTATTACTTTGATATTAGTATATTAGGATTTCACAGTGTGTTTGTAGGTAGGTATACCAAGTAACAATGAACTTGAGCTCAACCAACTGTATTTACCATACAATGCAATCATTTACAATTAAATAGGATATTTTACTTAACCAGGATGATTTTTGAAAATAAATTCAGAATAAATAATTATCGTGAAAGTAGGTTACTTCGTTTCAGGAACTTGTGGTATTTGACTGGTTGCCAGGCGAAAATACTGTGCATACGTAAGTAGTTAGGTACCTGTGCTACGAATATTGTTTTGTCATTTTGTTAAAAACTACTAGGTACGCATGTCAAAAATATTTACCTGGATATATTTTAAACTGCTTTACCTACCCACAACCTGTAGGTAAAATATTTTAGACATGACTGCTTCATAAATTAGGTCCTCAGTGTTTTCTATTTAATCAATTTATAATTAATGTTAGAAGCCTGTAATGTCAGTCTGCAGGTTCCTTCCAGTTTATAAAGCATGACCTGAAAAATCTTATACCTTTGAAATTATACACCTACTTTACAAGACAGGTACTCTTTGACATTCTAACATTAATTAATCTACTTACCTATCTACCGATCTGCAAGTCTGCAACACTTAAGCCATTTATCATAATCTGAAACCAGTTTAAACAGAGATAATACTGTCAGATTAATATGAATACCAAAATCCACTGGCTAAACAGCGTGACAGCGGTAAAATTTAACCGAAGAATCACACGCACCGCCGCGTATCCACAACGGCTATTATTCCGTCACAGAATTTTTGAACGCGACTGAAATGGCGCGAGACCAATCGGACGTTCAGATTTGAATATGGAATGTAAAACCGCGGCGACCTTCATAAATTTAGCCAATAAATGTCACATGTGAAAAAATGGTGGATATTCTTTTTTTAAAAAGCGCCCGCTTCACTTGTCATTGTGTATTTATAAAGGTTGTAATAACAATGTGATGTGTCAAAGTTGTTTGAAGAATTGATAAAGGCAGTTTTTATTTATCAGTTTGTGCTTTACGTTGGTTTTAATGTGTTAGAAATTGTGATCTTTTGACCTGTATACTATCTTACCTACCCCTACATAGTGCACCTTCAGATATTCATATAGTCCGTTTATAAATAGTGAGTACCACTCTTTCAAGAGTTTTCCGGCCAACCTAGCTTTTACTAACTGCGTTAGCTCGTATTACCTGCTTCGTCGGCCCTGTAAACAGCTTTATAGTTTAAACAGAAACACTGCCCATTTCCGAAGGCTCAGTTACAGCTCAGTAATACATATAACCTCGCGTTATTTACAGTCCAGACGTTTACGTACCTACTCCTTGCCGATCACGAGTTGCTAACCGATCGTAACTCGTAGCACTTAAACGGAAAATCTAATTGAAATTTATCTGCTTCTGGTTCGAAATAAGTGCTTGGTACCTAGCTGAAGGTGTTACACCCAGTGCCGGTAATAACATATGTTAATAAAACTTTATTCAGGCTTAGCTTTATCGATCGTAAAACTCAATTCCATTATGTTTGTGCCTGCAGTGCTACCAACTTTATGATGAACGGGGTATTGAGTAGGTACCTATAGGTACGCACATATGTGATTTACGTTGGTACTTGGGTATGTACTCTTTACGTGTTTTCAGAGCTAGGTCGGATATCAATTCTAGTTTCTAAAGGATGTGTAATGCTCTGAACGTTTCTGATACTTTTTTGTGATATGTGAAAGAAAATGGCGGTTCAATTCTGTGTTGAATTGGATTATGCTTTCTGTTGGGGCAACAAAAGGGGTTGGTTTGCATTGTGTGAAACTTGTTTCTATATATTTATCTGTTTGGCTTTATTTACAGTATATATTCTGTATTCTTGGCCCTAATACCCTATCAAGTCACCCGGTGAACAGTTACCCTATTAATCAAGCAAATATAGACTCAAGCCTTTTGTATTATATTCCACAACAGTACATCCAGTCAAAAAAGCATCGGGAATGGATGATTTGTATATGGTTCCAAAGTAAATTTTACGTTTTTTTGTTGTTGTTAGATTGGCACAACTGTTTTCCATTTTGGCGCGGAGTTTCAGTTGCATTTTTCAATTAGATTAAATACAGTGCTGTTTTTAGTTAGATCATATCTAGCCTATTGCGAATTTCATAATGGACAAAAACATCGAACAAAGAGTGCATCGCCAATGGAATTTCGTATTGGAAGTCACTGAAAATGTTACAGAAGTCTTACGGTGATTCGAATTTATCAAAAACACGTGCTTATGAGTGGTACAAAGCGTTCAAAAGCGGTCGAGATATGCTGGAAGATTTGCCTTGCCCTGGTAGGCTATCAACGTCTTCAACTGAAGTTAACATCACAACTGACTGAAAATCATCATTCAAGTTTGAGAGAGAGATAGCCGCTGTACTTTCTGTGTCTTACGAGTCGATACGTATCATTTTAAATAATCACTTGGGTTTGAAACATGTTGCCGCTCGGCTAGTCCCAAAAGACCTGAATTTTCTCCAAAAACTCGAGTAGCTGAATACATGCTAGAATGAGTCAATTCCGACCCAACATTCATGAAACGCATTATTACTGGTGACGAGACGTGGCGCGTGGGTTTACGAGTTTGACATGCAAACTAGTCAACAAGCTTCGGAGTGGCGCCTTCCAACTGAACCGAAACCGAAATAACCACGCCAAAGTCAATCAAAAGTTAAAGTCATGTTGACTGTTTTCTTTGACTATCGCGGTATTGTGCACTCGGAATTCTTTCCGGAAGGTCAAACGGTAAATAAAGTATTTATTATTTGAGCGTTATGCGGCGTTCAAGAGAGCAAATTCGAAGAAAAAGGCCAGATTTGTGGAAAGAAAATTGTTGGATTTTGCACCATGATATTGCGCCTTCGCACAAGGCCATCATTGTGAACCAAAAACTCAACAAATACCATCGAGGAACCACCTTATTCACCAGATATGGATCCAGCCGACTTCTTTTTTTTTCCTAAACTCAAATTACCACTTCGTGGCACCCGTTTTCATTCGGTAAAAGATGTCTTCTCCTTTATGTAGGTATAGAGAATTCGCGGCGAGAACTAAACTCAATTCCGGAAAAAGACTTTCAAAAATGTTTTGATGATTGGATTATTCGTTGTCGTAAGTGTGTCGTTTTTTTGTGTATTATTGATCTTTTCTCGGTATACCGACTATACATTTACTACTCTGTATCTTACAGTGATCCGAAGAAGAATCTGTAGTGCTATTCTAGTGAAAATCTCACCGCGATAACTGAGGTGTTCTCAACAGGTATAATGTCAATTCCTAGCATCAGGTGGCGAATGACAGCTCACTTCAAACTCACTCTACCTAAGTTTTCACGGAGAGATTCTCACAGAACAGACCAGCTGCCCTCATTTGTTTTTCTCATTTCCACTAACACCATCTCTTCCCTCAGGACGTGGCGAGGCAGGCGGCGCAATGGCGTGCGCCGGCTGCGAGAAGCCCATCCTGGACAAGTTCCTGCTGCACGTGCTGGAGCGCGCGTGGCACGCCGCGTGCGTACGCTGCGCCGACTGTCGCGCGCCGCTCGCCGACAAGTGCTACTCTAGGGACAACAAGCTTTTCTGTAGGAATGATTTCTTTAGGTAAGTCACTAGGCTATGTAATTACTTTATTAATCTAAAAATCATGTCCTTTCAAATCTTTTAAATGATACTTACAACTTTGGTTCCCCATAGAAACAATGGACAACTAGCTTCATCTTTCTAACTAATCGACATTTAAAAGTGCCTGTAAATGGTTTAATTGAAATAAAATATGGTTTGAGTCTGAGTTTGACCTAAAAGTGAATACTTGATTGATGAAGTATGTCACCTTAAGTGTGATACGTTATGAACATTCGTCTTAATCTTTGACTTCATCAGAGAAATCGGTATTTTTGGAATGATTTTGAAGAGTGCGGTGTATCTATAGAGATACTGCATTCATCTTTGGCTATCGCAAATAGAAGGTGGTGGGAAAGACGGACTTTTAACTATAGATCTTTTCCCGATCAACGTTAAAGAGTAAAGAGGGAAGAGATGTCTTTATCCTGCAAAAGGAAGATAAACTAGGACACCGCCCTAGTTTGCCACGAAAGTAGACATTGTTCTGTATTGTGACTTCCACTAGACATCAGTTCTATAAATTAAGATGTTGATGTCGATGATTGTGATGCTTTGTCAATCAAAAAGCTCTGAACTCAAATCCTAAGGCAGGTGCTAACTCTACGTGTCGACACATTACGACCAAATCTATCGATAATGACTACGTTACTAAATTCCAAAGACAAAGCGTCTAGCGAGTGTGTAACCACCATATTAGGTTCGACGCGAACTTGCGATTACTACGCAAACTATTCACGAATTTAGGAACGTTAATACGTGTAGAGCATAGACTTTAGCACGCAAAGACGATTTGGCGCACACGATGTAGTCTTGATTGACTTCAGTGTGTTAAGTACACGTGATGTTGCGAATTTTAAGTAATAACTGCCTTGTGTTATTGATGAAACGGAATTTGGAGTCACAGTTCCGCAAAATAAGGGGTTAAATGTTTGGTGAACTAATAAGGTACACCTCTAACTCTAACCCTGTCAAAACATTACAACACGCCTGTATTCCCCATACAGGCGTGATGTAATGTTTAGATGATTGCATTATGGGGACTTAGAGATAGCTACCTAAGGTCCATTCAAATGTATGTTTCCAATTGATGTTATTTCAAGTTAAACAAATATCAACATAATTTTAAGGGTCCATAAGTTGATTTCAGAGTGACTTGCACTATTGAAAAAGCTATAAAAATGTTTGAAGTTGTAGCGTAAATTGAACTTTATTGTGTAGGAGTTAAAGTGATTTTGCCAAAAACTCATATTTGTTTACATGTTTGGCAACTACATTGCGAACGCAGATTATTTACCTATACAAGTGTATCATCATAATACTCCAGTAGGTACTCTTATACACTCAGTTATTGTTATCCCAATTTATTTGTGGTCGGTACATTATGTCTTCCAACATCCAACATCCTTCCGACATCTTGTCTTGAAACATCCTATATAGCCATAGACATATCTTTTATACAATCCATCCATTATCTTGATTTTTCTTTATTATCTTTTAGTTTATGCTATAATATAACAGCCATTAAATGTTTCCCATTTTGCACCTTTTTGTTGATTTGATATTCAAAACTTACTTAAAAATCTTTTTATACCCTGTAGTTAAATATTAAACTACTATATCACCAAAAATACCTTAGATGTCATGAACATTGAGAATAAATAATGTAGAATAAAAAGGATTTACTTAAGTATTTATACTTTATCACCTTTTAGTAAAATAATGACTGTAATACTTAGCAGTATTATCTCCATAGCAACACCAGCAGGTGTTATATTTGTAATTATTTTATTGTAGCATTTATTTGTTGTATTGTAATTAGATGTGAACGAGTACGAGCATCGATAATATTTATTTATAGAAACCTCTTTTTAAAGAATACTTTGGAGGTTTAATAACTTTGTGGGCATTTTTAATAATATGTGGTAATTTGTGCGTGTGTTTCGAAAGTCGAATAAACTCGAATATTTAATAGACGAATAAATAGCCACTGAAAGTCTTTCTGAGGACCACTGACCACGGGCATTAGGTAATAATCTAAAACTTAAATACAAAGGTATACAGTTTTTTTTTAAATAACCTACGATAAATTTAAACGCAGTGGGGTTCAGAACCTTTTAGTACCTACTGAATCCAATTCGTGCCAAGTATCAATTTTGCCAGGAATAGCAAGTTTAAAGATGATGTTCCACCTCCACAAACTTTACTGATTTATTGAATCTAAGATGTCCTACCTAAGGTATATAAGGAATAAGATAAACCTCCTTACTAATAAACATTTATTATATCAGGTGAATAGTTACACACCGATTTCTCTCTTTCTGTCGACAGTAATTTGACTTTCAAAAGAAGAAGACAAAGCATTGTGTAACTATACAGATGCTATATAACGTTTATTAGTGAGGGGGAAAGTATATAATGCTAGCAGGACAAAAACCTATTGCTTCCTTAGTAGTTTGATTGAAACTTAAAACGACTGTGGCGTAGAAAAGGTCCTTATATGGTTCCTTGTGGCATTCCTATCGTCGAGATCTGTTTTTGACGATAAATGTTTCCTACATTGCATTTTTTATTGATTTGATTTTTGTTATAATGATGGGTCTCCAAGTTATGCTATCACCAAGCATTTTCACAAATGAAAGTTTGTGGGAATGAGAATATTCTCACGGCGTTGCGACCTATAGGTAGGAAAGGCTCATCCCATGTACAGTATAAAACAATTACGGACTTATATCTGTGACTAGTACCGTTAAAACGAAGACTTCTATCATAAATACCTTATATGGTAACTTTATATCTTCAACAACATTTGTCATTAAAGATTTATTATTTAGCAGATACATCAGTAAGCATCAAAAACAATGTCAGAAGCATTAAGTTTTGCCTTCGACATTTACTTGATGCCTATAAAACTTTGTTGACCTGCAAGTGCACCTACTTGGGAAATGATGTATGGTTTATGTGTGTGTAGCTGTGCTGTGTGTTTGTGTGTCTGTGTTTAACTGTCGTGTTTTCCTTTTTTTATGTTGTTTGTGATTCCCACAAATGAGTATACAGTAGGTATGTGCAACCAGAATATTAATTTCACTTGGACATAGTGTTTTCTTATAGACAGGGTGTAAGGTTATACTCAGTGAAGGAAAATATTCTGAGGAAACCGGCACGTCCTAGGACCAAAACTTCGAAGACATAGAACATCTGCCAACCCGCACTAGGCCCGCGTGGTGGATTATGGCCCACTCCCTCTCACAGAGAGGAGGCCTGTGTCCCAGCAGTGAGAAAGGCTGGTTATGCATGTTAATCAAGGGACATCGACGAGCAAACCATGAATTCAGTGCCTGATTTTAGAGTTCAACGTGTAGAAATTATCACGGTAATTAAAAAATAACATCTGTTGCATAAATTTTGACTACGTATTACACTTTTGAATGAAATAGCAATTTTTTTCTTTATTAACCGACGAAACATGTTTACCCCGTAATCGTAGGCTCCGTGTATATTTGAGTCTGTTACCAGAGAGGGAGTCTAAGAGCTTGTATTTCGGAGAGATAAGTACTACGATTTTTCTTACTTATTGTAGAATTCTGTAAATCTATAGGATTAGTATAAAGCCTTAGGACATAAGAGTAAAACCTCTATGCAAGAATTTTTAATTCATGAGTTAAGTATCCACTGGAATTCCATTCATTCGTTTAATTTGTTTCTATTTTATGACTAGGTACTTTTTGCTTTTTTTTGTGTGTGTGTGTATTTGTTATCTGAGTAATCATTTGATGTAAAATGACGAACAGATATCATTAAAAGTACAAACAGTCGTCATACAGTAATAATATTTAAATTGCAGTTCTTATGATTACTTGTATATTTGACACCAGATTGATTGCCTAACCCTTGAGTTTAATATTGGGTACTAAAAAGCTCATGATCTTACAATTAACTATTATAAAAATATTTTAATGTATGGATGAGAGTTACAGAGGATTGACCTCAACGACGTGCAATTTGTGAAAAGCTCTCACCGCGGCAAAGTGTCTAGTCAGCAAATTGTAAACAGGGCTGACGTTTAGTCACTCATAGATGACCTCTACACGATGTATCCTTTAACTAGAAAATATCATAAGTTGTCTAATTTTCACTTTTTCCTTCTTCTGTCTGCGATCCTTCGTTACTTTAGATAAGCACAACTTCGACTCGTTATTCCTGTTTATCAAACGATTCTGCTTCTTTCCTGCGCTACATTTTATTCATTTGTAACATCATAATTAATATTAAAACTACATTGACCTGCAATGCAAGCCCCAACACTAGGACTCTACCAGGCACTTCGTTGTCGTGTGTCCTATCTCCATTAACCTATCCGACAATTATGTACTTATATGTACACATACCGACAGATGCGGCTAATTATGTCATCAGCACGCCATGACGCGTCTTATTGCCGACAAGCACGACGATTACCATCAATTTTCATTATAGACACAAAAACGTCAGCCTTTGTAGGTTTAGTGCTAGGAAACAGGTTGACACTATTCTTCGTTTTATCTGAATTATGTATTTTTGCTGTTACTGTTCGTGGTCTGAATGCCCTGATCTCGCTTTACTTGGGGTCAGCTTGAAATATTTGTCTTCCCTGTCAGCAGTTACCTTATCATTCACTCCCTGTTCATAAATTTCTTCCCTTTCTATTACGCTATTACTATTCTTTAATTTTTCCTTGACAAAGACAGTATTAAAAGTCATATATTTTCTTATGTTGCATCAATACGGAACTTCCTTAACCATTGTGCCTTATCCTTCCTTGATGTGTGCCACTTCATTTTGAGAAATAAATTATTCTTTATTTTGATTTAGTTCAGATTTGAACCCTGCTAACTAAGCATAGAATTGAGGTTTAAGGTAATCAAAGTTAAGTTAATTAATAATAATTTGAAATACCTAATTATGGCAAATTATTTTGTAGAAATGCATTATGAAATAGCTTCACTCATTGTTATTTGCACATTTCACACAGGCTCATTCTCAGAAACCTGTATGTAACCAATATGTCAGTGAAAGTAATATTTCAATCTTAAATATAAGAAGAAAACGTTATTAATAAATCTTCAAACTTGTCTTCAATCAAACCAGTTTACAAAGTTAAGTCGTAGTTTCTATTTTTGCTTTGATGTCCATAATCGATTTAAAGTCATTTAGTTATAATACCTAATACAAGATGTTGGTAAAAATAATTCTGTTTTGACTGATGACCTGTCTGTAATCTGAGGTTAGGTTTTTAAAGTATTAGTGTTTTTTTCAATATGCAGTTTGAATAAATGATGCAAATTGATTTTATTGAGTCAGCTCTGAATATTGAATTGATCGTTGGTCTTCCATCTGTGATTATCACCTTGCCAATAAGCTGTATACAAAAAGCAAGAGTTGAACTTGATGATTTTTTGCTCGTTCTTCTCCAAAGGAACCTACGCTTTGGAATAGGCAACTAGCTTCACCTTTGTGACTGATCGACCACTTGACAATTCAAAAGCCTGTAATTGGTTAAATTGATATAAATGTTTTGAGTTTGAGTTTTTTAAAACTTGATTTTGGTTTTTAAAAAGCTTAAATATTTTTATATAAACTTATTTTATTTTACAGTCTCTGTTATTCTTATATTTTTTTAACTCTAAAACTTAAATGACAACTACAAAAAAATCACTGGCACCACAAAAAAAAAACAGTTCAACTTTTTGAAGATTTAACCTCATGCTCAAAATTGCCCACAAAATATGTTTAAATCACAAGGCGCCAATTTTTAATTTTTTACAAAGAAAGAATAAAGCGATTTTGTCGCAGGTCAGGTAAGAGCGGAAAACGGTTCACTTATGACTTCCGCTGACTGCTGACTTGATGGTTTAATTCGGCTTATATTGTGTTTAGGGATCCCTGTAAAAATACATGTTATGTGGGATAGATCTGTAAGAAGCTTTTCTATTTTTTCAATATGAAAGTTTCTCTTCTTATCCTGAAAGTACCTTGTATACCATATCTAACAAGTTTTCTCAATGTCACCTTTCTATATGTTTACAATCAAAGCCTGAATAAGTGATCAATCAGCTGGGTCTAAGTCTTCGCGATCTTCGTCAGTGTTTCCTCAGCCTGCTTTGGCGACGATTTCTGCTTTTCTTACGCATAACGATATACCTGTACTTACAGGTAATAGTTTTCTTTTATCAAAAACATTTTTGGTAAGAAGCTTGAGTGCTCGACCAATGTTTAATTAACATTATAACTTTATTAAACTTAATTGTTTTAAGAATAAATATTGATAAGACAGCTGCCATACATAGATGATAATTAGTACACACTGACTATTGTGTAGGTACAATTTAAAACAATTATTGTTGTACTTCATGGAAAACTTCATATTTTACTGGAATTTAAAAGCATATTAAACTTTTGTTCATACGACATTTAATTTGACATCAATGATCATGTAAATGCCATCCACAGACATTATTGTTGTTATTGTACAAAAGAACTTAAAATTACGTCAAACACTGAACTATTGTATTGGCGACAAATTGACATAAACACTATTTTATATGGATGCGCCTGATGTTACTACGACATGAAATCTAATGTCTATGAGTCCATTATCTTGTACTAGCTGTGCCCCGCGGTTTCACCCGCGTAAGTGTCGATCCCGTAGGAATATCGGGATAAAAAACTTTTTTACAAAAAAAAAACAACCGACTTCCAAAAAAAATTTATTTCGGAAGTCGGTGTCGTTGGTTCTGCATTTTCGTTTATTGACACCGACTTCCGAAATTAAAGTTATTTATCACTTTGTAGTTTTTTTTGGAAATCGGTTGTTTTTTTTGTAAAAAAGTTTTTATTTTTCACTTTTTAGTGAGAGAGTTTGTAATTTATCTAAGTTACAATAGCCTAACGTCAACTATTCATCACCTTTTACAAAATATTGCTTTTCCCGATGCTGGGACGTTAATTGTTGAGGAGTTCTCCTGGTAAGAACCTGGAGAACTCCACTCCACCACCACACGCATTGTGACGAGCATAAATTGCTTAGCAACCATATTAAAGTACTTAATCGAATCGCAACCCGTGAAATATTTATCATTGAGTAGTTCCGATGGCCATCTGTGGTCTTCATCATCAGCTCCACTTTACCAAATGATGATTTCGAAGAGCAAATGCTCAAGTTACTCTAAAAAATATCCAAATCGCTATAGGTTTGCCAATAAAATTTGAGGGTTTCCCTCGATGTCCCTGGGATCCTATCATCAGATCCTGACCTGATGATCATGGGACCACTTGGAAAGTATACCCTTTCAAACAAAAGAAAAAATTTCCAAATCGGTCCATACATAAAAAAAAAAGATTCCGACGAATTAAGAACCTCCTCCTTTTTTTGAAGTCGGTTAAAAAGTAGCTTATATGTTAATCCAGGGTATCAGCTACCTCCATTCAACAACAAATTTTATCAAAATTGATCCAGCCGTTTGAGCGTGAGGAAGTAACAAATTCCGAAGACTATTCAACTCACTATATTTTCCTCTTTATAATAATTATTATTTATTTAATTTTAGTATCGATTTTAAATTTTTACTGAAATCCAATGTACAGAATCCCTAACAATGCATTCTGTTTTATATCGAAACTTTTTTACATTATGACATTATACTCTGTGGTGACATTTCGACTTCCTCAATATAAGTGACGTCATTTCCGTTGTTTGACACCCCGCCATTATTACGTTAGTTTTAAATCGACGATGCTCCAAAAGTTTGCGGGGCAATCTATGTAATTACATTACTAAAGTTCACAAAATAAGGGGGACATGCTAGGTCATCATGTTTATTATGTTAAAATAATTTTCTTTCGTGTACTTAGCTAGTCGAAGACTTCCGAAAGATCTTCTTTTGGAGTTTTCAAGGGAACGTTTTAGGTCTCATATCGTTTGAGCGTTCCGCTTAAATACCACAAAGCCCTGTCAACAAACAATGTGTAATATATTCCATCGACGATAAAATTAAATGCTTCATCATTATGTACATATTTCCTTAAATAATTCTTCGCGAATGTCATCGTAAAATCTTATTTGCTGAGCTTAAAGCCATCTTGATTATAACTTCAAAACACCTGTCATACTTCAATTTTAATGTCATCAGTCGACAACGTAAATCATGTTTAGCTGGAATTGTCTTAAAAATAATTTGAAAGACCAAAAGGGTCTGCCTTCAGGCCATTGCAAACTCAACTAAGGCACAGGGCATAAAACATTCAGGATGACGTGGACACAATTAAAAAAATGAAGCAGAACGCTTTGCAAGACGCAAATTGATGAATGTTATAATCAATTAAAATGGTTTCGCTTAGGTTTTGAAGAGATTTCCTTTTGCAATATGAGCAGTATATTCGTTGGTTTTCAGATTTAGTACTTATGCTCAAGCTCTAGTTTTTCGATAATTGTGCGGAAAAAATCTTTCTTCTTAGTCACGTTTTCCTTCCAAATACGAATCTGATTTAGAATAGCAAATTGGATTATTTGAATTTAGCTGCCAAGAGAGGATAGAAGAAGCGTTGGTAGACAACAGCCAGATGGCAGGACGACCGACAGAAGATCTTGGTGAAGACCTGGACGGTAATTTTTGCTTCTAGGACATGCCGGTTTCCTCACGATGTTTTCATTCACCATTTTTCAGAGCAGTGGTGATTTAAATGTTGACTCGAAATTCTTAAATTCAGTACTTTTTACATTTTCGACGTCTATCACCTTTAACCTTGATCGGATTTCAAAACTTTTTCTCAAAATTGGTGGCAACAGTGTTGAGATATACATGGCGGGTTGCCAGCTTTATACAACCAAACCGTGTTTATATGTATTATTCATGCGGCCTCCATCGTTTATGCAAATGTACGTGGTAATAATTCATGTGATGATAAAATAATAAAAAACAACATAGCGGCAAAATTTCTTGTTCGCAATGTATTTAGAACTGAACTTGTGGGCTTGGAAGGTTTCATAATGCTTAGGTATACATTTATATTTGGAAGAACTTCTAAGGACTTCCATTTTGAAGGTAATTGCTTGTATTTTTATTATGAGCCAATATTCTGTGATTGCCATATGCATTCCTTCTTATGCCTTCTTTGTTTCTGCTTCAGCATATACCGTATAGCCCGAATCAAAATTGATGGCGGCTCTGAAGTGCGCTACTCGCTGCGCAGTTCCTTACTCCTCACCCCTACTGACAGATGAATTTGTTGCTGCACAGTGACTTGCTTCATGTTCCGAGCCGCCATAAAGTTTTAATCAGACCTAGATTCATAATCTTCTATAGGTACATTCATTTTGTTAAAGATGTCACCTACTGATTTGATTGGACACTGTCCATTAAATTTTATCCTTGATCCCTTTGATTTCATACGATTGCTTCTTTTGACTCTTTCCCATTTTTAAGCATTTGCATTTGCTACGGTAGGGTAGGGCCAGAGGATTTAAATGGCATCTTTATAAATGAGCTCCTATTACAAGTTATGAATGATATTAAAGTAAATCGATGTTAGTGCCTAGTACTCGTTCATTTTCTACTTACGCATCGCTTACATTACCTACCGTTATAGGTTCAAGATTGGAATTTAAGTATTTTATAAATATAACTAAAAACTGCTAAAAATCTTTACTTTAGATGATAAATGATTTTGACACACAACACGATACATCAAGCTGTACATTTCCAGTTTCAGCTGACCTCGCATTGTATAGGCTATTCGTACAATGAGAAGTCAGCTTATACCTACTGTAAATGTATAGCTTGATATGTCGTCGTGCGTACAAACCTGGATGAGGTTGGCGTTTCCTATTCGACTACTCTGAGAAGAAAGGTCGAAACAAACTCAGAGTGTATAAATAAACTGTGAGTTTATATTTTTCAGACTACTCATTATGTATCTGATAACTTTTTAGTTTCCTCATCATTAAGCGCCATTCCAAATAATTTAGTAATTATCTAAATTATGCTTCCTCTACAATTAGAGGTTGTTCAAATAACACGATTTGTAAAACGTTTTAGTCTAGTATAGATTTTAATGTTACCAGCTAAAATTAAAATCTAGATTGCATATAGATTTAATTTTAAATTCCTAATGTCTCAACATTTGCTATGACCCTTGGCTTCGGATTATATCGCAAGTCTCGTAATAAGTAATCGATACTCATCGTAAATCTTTAATCGGTTGTAAATTGTAATTATCATAATATTCGAAAATATTGATCTTGTAATAGGTATGTTGAATCATGTCTGCTTGTCTGTGACCCTTCTATAGTTTGATTACGTGGTGAACTAAATACTCTAAGATACAAATCATCATCATCACCATTAGTAGCCTTTTTTCAACTACTGAGTATAGTTCTCCTCCCTGTTGTGCCAACCTTCCCTGGTCTGTGCGAGTACCGTCCAGGTCTTCACCAAGATCTTCTGTCGGTCGTCCTGCCATCTGGCTGTTGTCTACCAACGCTTCTTCTATCCTCTCTCGGCAGCTAAATACAATTATTGTTTCATATATTACCTGTTTCCTCAGCCATAAATGCAAAGCTCTTGTCCAACCTGTGGTCTCTTTTAGATATTCCTATAAATCGGGCATAGAATGAATTGTATCAACTCAAAATGCTTAAATTTTTGTGAATAAAAAATTAAGTAATTTTGCAATCGTTGTCTCAGAGAGCAGTGGCCCTCGAACCCAGGTAGGCGCTATATAAATTATTTATACTTTGTATAAATAATTTTATCACCACTGCTCTTAAAACGGTGAAGGAAAACATTGTGAGGAAACCGGCATGTCCTAGAACCAAAAATTCGAAGACATGTAACATCTACCAACCCGCACTGGGCCCATGTGGTAGATTACAGCTCAGTCTCTCTCGAAGAGAGGAGGCCTGTGTCCAGCAGTGGGAATTTTGGTCAATAAATTATGCTACGACAATACATTCGTCGCAGTGTGTATTGGTTATGTCGCTGCTAAACAGAAGATGCCTCTCCATTGACCGTTAGAGAGACAGATTGAAAATATAATCCCATAATCACCAAGCTTAGTAGGTAAGCGGATTGGTGGTCGGTTATTGAAAGTAGGTGCAGTTTTTACATAAACTATTACTGACGAATATTCTAACACATGTATTTGGCATTTGACAACCAGTTCTTAACCCAAAAAAAAAGGAAAAACCGAATTTTCAAATTCCGAAGCGATCACAGACAGTGCCGCGGGACGATGGTCGTTTAAATCATTATCGAGGAAGGTCTGGCCCACATTGCCAGACTAAAATAACATAAAATATGAATTAAAACCGTTCGCGGGAACTTAAATCTATCAAAAACGACTATTAACATTCATTAGACCGCTACTAGACGGCCGAGTTTTTTTTTTGTATAATCACTCACTGTTATAAACTTTGGAGTTCGGTACAATAAAAAGGTTTTACTTGGAAACTTTACTTTTTGTTTTCATGGCTTTCCTCAACTTTGAAAGGAAAGTTTTACAGAGGATGAATGTGAACAATAACTAACGTTTTTTTTTACTCTTTGCAAAATAAACTCTCTACTCTAAGCTGCAATTTTATAAACTAAGTGTTTAGCTCCTAGCCATTTTAGGTTATCAGTCATAAAATCGCATTTTGCGATTATTATGAATCTATCTTTATACATAATACTGATAATAAAGCTGAAGAGTTTAGTTTGTTTGAACGCGCTAATCTCTGGAACTACCAGTCGGATTTGAAATTTTTTTTTTGGATTTCTTAGCCCAATTTTTGAGGAAGGCTTTTGGGCTATTTAAAATCACGCTATAACCCTTAGGAGCCGAGCAAAAAGAAAAAAGTCAGAAAGAACGCTACGCGACAATGAAATAATAGCGCGGGCACACGGCCGATGCGATACGACGGGGTGGGTCGGGGGAACAAAAAAATTCACGCAGACGAAGTCGCGGGCAGAATCTAGTAGCTAGTAACTTTATAATACCTAATACCGAACGCATCTCATTTGAATAGATCGCACCTGACCGGAATCTGAGCGGCGACCATTAATCATAGTAATTTGCATAACATTCACATGTCATCGCTGTGCCGAAAACGTTCGATTGCGGTTTAAAGCTAGGGCTCTCTGACGGATGAGAAATTATAAAAAAAAATATACTTACCTACAACCAATATTTTTTTTATTGTGGGTCGGACGCATCTTTGAACTTGTTCAACTAAGTTCACATGCCTATAAATACGTCATGTCATTGTATCGTTACATAAATTGGAAGTTGAAATGTCCCTCTAAGTACTAATAGAGTGCATTAGTCTAGATTAAATTGTATTACTGTACAGTTAGGGAAATTAATTGTTAGGCAAATTGACACCCAATTTTTCTAGCCAATGTTTTCTTACAATTGTCAAAGAATTTTAAGAAGAAAAAAGACATTTAAGTTGGTAGTCAATTTGCTTAGCAAAAATTTCCCTGGGTTTACATAGGAGTTATTTTAAAAACTATGTGCCTACATATGATACCTACCATAGGAATTTTTCTATAGTTATTATTTTTTGTGAATAATGTTAAAATATAAAAGTGCAAACTAACCAGAACGAAAATTGTAGATAATTCTTAAAAATGCAAATACCAACATCTACCTAATGTGCAACCGTCCTGTTTATCGACAGATCCGTCGGTCATATCTAATAGACTTCCATAACTAGCCTATGAATATTGATCACAATCTCTTGAATATTTTAACATAATTTGCTTTTAGGTGATAGAACCATCATCGAAATGATGCCAACTGGATTAGAATGTCGTTACGATTGAACTGATCCGGAATTGCACAAAAAACATCGACTATTTGTCGGGCTACTTGCTAACTTTTTACTGACACTTTTTCTGAACACGATAAAGCACCTACGAAACTGGAAACATTATTTTCTTTTACAAAAATCTAGATACGGAAACCACCTATCGTACCTAACCGAAAGTATCTTATCATTAGATTTTTATTTTTATAAATTATGAACACATCCTTATTTTCTTTAATTTCAGGCGATACGGAACAAAGTGCAGTGGTTGTGGCCACGGTATCTCTCCATCTGACCTCGTTCGCAAAGCTCGCGAGAAGGTGTTCCATCTCAACTGCTTCACATGCCTCGTGTGTCGGAAACAGCTGTCCACCGGCGAAGAGCTCTACGTCTTGGACGACAACAAGTTTATATGCAAAGAGGATTATCTCGCCGGGAAGGCGCCGACACAGCATTGTAAGTTTTTTATTCCAAATTTATGACTTGTAACCTCTTTACAAGCTCTCTGTATTTCCACAAATATATTTAAAGATTTTATTCGATATCAACAGTTAAGTAATATTTTATTTATGTGCTGTTATCTCTGATGCCGCCGTGGATACCAGATGTTTATCTGATGAACGCATCCATTGATGAACGGCCGTGCAATTAAAATGTGAAAGTTGGTAGCACTTGTTCCAATTTCAAATTAGACAAGGTGGAGCTTGGAGCTTTGCTTATATCGGTAGCGCATTGTGAAAGGAAAACAGAATTGAAGTAGACATGTGGCGACATCGCGGGTCAATGTCGCTAAATAAAATAAAATACAACTAGATTACTTAGAAATTGCGCTATTCTTGTCTCCGAACTAAACTATACACTATTTACGTAAGTCCAATCAAACATCGACACACGCCCGTCACGTTAACAATCACTCCCAATGTTGCTATATAAAAAAATTAATGAGGTCTTATATTGTCCTCAGTCGTTCTCGGACCCAATCGATGCAGAATAATTACTTTTCTAAAACACGACCACGTCTCCTTCAATTTACGAACGTGACATGTGAGAATTGCATTCTCAATTTAAAATGCGTTTTTTATTGTTTAAGAACGTATCAAGGCAACAATAAAACTCGGAGCACCCATTTTGAAATCGGATTTTTCGATCAATACGAACCGTAACAGAATCCAAGTGAAAAAAAAAGAAACAAAAAGTCGAAGGCGTCGGACAAAAAGCCAACCGCATTACACATTAGCCACGTCTCCAGGCGGTAGTGCTGTAGACATCTATTTTTTACTTTTTTATTTACCGCTTTGTCGAAGGCAACACCTTGACGTGAGGAGGAAAAAACTGACGGATTGTAGGCAAGATGTGATCGTGAGGTAACTACGAGCCATTCAAATATATATGGAGATAGTACAAATATTTTGATTGGCACCCTCGTTAAAAATGAAAATTTTTCCGTGCCTCAGATAGCACGTTAACCCTTTGGTCCCGGCTGTCAATCGTGGATCTTTGGCAGTCGTTACGCCGTCAGTAGCTGTCAGAAGCCCGAAAGTCTGACAACCAGTCATGCCAAGGGGTATCGTATTACCCAGTAACTGGGTTGTGGAGGCAGATAGGTAGTCGCTTCATGCAAAGAAGTACTGATACCTTATTCGGCAGCATAGGTGGGAAAAGGCTAGGCAGATGACGATGATGACCCTTGTTAGAAATGAATCCTGGATGAAACAGCAGCTGTAGTGGTTTCGTTTCTTTTATCTGTCTCAGTGTTGCCAGACGGGTCGCATATTTCTATACATCACATCGTATGGATATCCGGTATTTCTGGTTTTATTGACTCAATGATTACGTACCGAATGTTAATGTATTCCGTTTGCTACTGTATCGTGTAGCTCTTTAAGTGAATATTACAATTAGCATTTTGGATCCTACTTTTTTCTTTTGTTTTGAATGTTATATTTGGCACATGCGTAATAGCTACCTTGCCTTAGGTCCATAACCTCATTAATTTAACATTTACATGAAAATGAAATTTAACCAACTCAGCCTATCGTAGTCCACTGCTAGAAAGAGGCATCCCCCAGGCTGCGCCACAACACCCTATCCTCCGCCTTCCGCATCCAAAAAGGTGACTGGAACCTTTTTGAGGTCGCCGGTCCATCTAGCTAGGGGGGCATCCCACACAAATGAACTTTAATCAGAATATTTTAGCTCGACAAGGGAACCAATTTTGGATGGATACAGCGATATACAAAAGTAACATCAAGATCGCTGCTAGTGAAGTTTACAAAAAACCGGAAAACGAATAGTAGTGAAACTTCCGAAGATGACATTGAAAACAGCAACATCTAACACAACACAGCAGAGCAATGACATACAAAGGAAGAGAAAAAGCAGTAGAGCCCTGCCAAAAGACTCACCGAAAAAGCTCGACCTGAACCAACCTGGCGGCAAGGTCTTTAAAAGATGCCCATCCATAGATAATAATTACCCATCTCTACACTAGACCAAGGCTTACTCTAGGATGCATATCCAGTATAATAGCCTCTTCTATTCTATTTTTAATAAATGGCAAGCAATGTCGATTTCGACTATTCTGCCAATGTCTAATGTGAGCTGGAAAAAAATAGCCTCTTAAATCCTTACCTATCCTACGGGCACGTCTTCCCTACCATTACCGCGCCTCCCGGTCTATTCCTTGATATGCAATGGTCGCTGTAGCACCATGAACATGAGGCTACAGGAGCTAGTGCGAATCTTGGGGTTCATTCGATTAATCTAGTCTGGTTTAACCACACTGGGATCGGTGCAGTTCATTCATTCATTTTAGTAGCTTTTAAACGAAGTAAATATGTATCTTTACTTGATTTACATCGTAGCATGAAAATCGATGACACATCACCCCTATGTTTTCAAAATTGGAACGGTTTAAAAACTACAGCTGGAGCGCTAAGCATATTCAAATACGGTATTGGTACAATAATAAAATAGTGTTGTCCGTGTGTTGTGAGCTCGTTCACCCACAAACATGTGCTAGCCGGCGGCGCCACCCGTGTTTGCTCAACGTAATTGTGTTTATACATTGTTAGAACGGAATAATGCTTGCAAATAAACTCGAGAGCGAAATAACGCAACGCGACGGGACCAATCGCGTGGCAGAATTTACGAGTATCGCGAAACATAAGGGTTGAATTTTATAAGATCGATAACGTGTTGGTTTTTTTAATTAATTTTCTATTTTGGAAATATTAACCCTTTCTGTGCCTGAACATCAAATCTAGGTGAGGTATTTTAACGGTCAGCTCTGCTGTACCGTATTCCAAAATCAAAATGTACAGAGGCCTGCACATCAAGCTACCCCAATCTGTCAAATTTATTTGATAGATTTTCAACTTTACTACAAAGGAATAAGGTTCATATTAAATTGGGAAAATTTGACAGATTGGGGCAGCTTGATGTGCTGGCCTCTGTACAGTATTCAGTGTGTGTCAGTCGCCTCTGTACATATTTTGTGTGCCTAAAGTACCTAGTAAAGTGGTCGACCGCCATTGTCAGCGGCTGTACCTATGTATGTAGGTAGGTATTATGTTTATAAAATAATTACTCTAATTGGGGTGTTTGGTGGTGTGCGTTAATTCTGAGATATATTGTAAATGTAGATTATTTTAAGGTCACACACAATTACATACATTTTTATGGATGATCACGCGTTGCAAGTCTAAGAACCGAGTTACTCATCTCACATTAGGTCGCTATTGTAATTTTATTGATTGCTGTCTTCATTTTTTATAATCTTCGGTTCATTGAGATCAGACTTCGCATGGTTTAAAGTTTGTGACGCATTGTTTAAAATATCCAAAGAAGGCAACTTTTTTTAATGTAAGGTCGAAATAAAGTTTTAAAACTGACTAATATTTAATAATATATAAGCTGACAGTCTTAAAATAATAATATTAATATGTAGGTATGTAAATAAAAAAGGAGGGTAATTTATCTTCCAAAAACTTGCCCGCGTCGCTGTCAACAGGACAAGTGTCCAAAAGGCTGGCAGCATTGCCGCGTTGTACGTCAGTAGTCATTCTAAATGCTGGCCAAACAATACGCTAGCTTTCTGTTCACGGGACCATGCTGACCAGAGGGGCAAATCTCGTAATTTTAAGAACGTTCACAGTCTGATCTCAGACTCAATCTGCCAAAAATATCTAACATTTTCCTACATTTTGACAAGTTTTTGACATTTATTTGTTGCTGAGATGAGACTGCGACTGTATTTTGAACGTTTTAAATTACGAGAATTGCCCCTCTGGTCGTAGAGAGTCGACCAACCGCTTGGCGATGTCTCGAAAACCCAAACACTACGACTAATATTCGATCCTACTTGCAACCGAAAAGGTGATCCGCCGATCTCATCATCTGCCTAACCTTTTCCCAATTATGTTGGGTTCGGCATCCAGTCTAGCCGGATGCAGCTGAGTACTAGTATTTTACATGGAGCAACTGCCTATCTGACCTCCACAACCCAGTTACAGGGTAATACAAAACCCCTTGGTAAGACTGTTGTGATCCGCCGATCTATTCTGTAAAATCTCAACGTGAAAACTTAGGTGACACTTGAGCTTGAAGTGTGTTGTCAATAGTGTCAATCTCTAGCATCAGGTAGAATGAAAGCTCACTTCACCTACGTTTTCACGGTGAGATTATTCCAGAATAGTTCTACTGTATTGCAACCATAAAAACCGCAACGTTAACAAAATATTTTCCATAAAACAAAAGCGTATCGCAAACTAAACACAGTATGACAGTCAACCCCCGCGTGATCGTGCAATGATACGATAAGCCAAACAAGGAATTGTTTCCACCAGCTGAACTGAGCCCCACAGAGCAGTAGATTAGACCCCGCCGCCGGTCCCTGCCTCGCATGCGAGGGTTAAGAAGCTTACGTGGTTATTGATACGGTTAATGCGAAATTGCAAAACTTATAATACCTTGAAGACTTTATGATTGTTTATTAAACGTGTATTTTTATGACAATAATATATGTACGATTTAAAAAAAACGGATAATTTTTTTCGGATATTTAGTCCCGCTTGTACCACTTATCACTGAATACCTACGTTTAGCGCTTAACATATATAAAACGTCGTTCTGTTCCAGCCAATAATTTGAAGATGACCGAGACAAAACGATGTTTTAAATTCGTTCAGCGTTGTGATGATAGGTGTTTAGTGATTTGTTGTACAATAAGGCCATACTTTTAGAATCACCGAAACGGTTTTTATACAACCACTATCTTCGGTCCCGTAAAAAAATTGCATGAAAAAAAAAAACAATTTCTTTTCCACGAAACTGTAAAAACTCTATCAAAACAAACCAAGCCCTTTTCTATAACAGACCCCGATCCTATTTCCTGTATGTGTATGAAGGCTGGATATCTGCGCGTCCCAGGCGGGGTCGGGCCGGCGCACGGCGCACGCCGATAAGGCGTACCTATCAATCAAACGCACGCGCTCTGGGCGCAATCGGGTGAATAGGTGACCTTATCGCGAGCGTGACGGTGACTGGTTGAATTTTCTCTTCTATATTTTCGTGTGTAGTGCCGTCATATTTGAGTTTAAGAAAGCAGGATTCATTTGTTTTATGGGTACTTACAGTTTTTGTATCCGCAACTACGTAGTAGCTCTAATTAGGTTGTATTTTTGTCTTTTTATAAATACTTAAATAAATTATAAGTAGTAAAACGTCTGAGAAATCTAAAGCATATTTTTACTGAAACTTAAGTGCTAGTTTTAATTAGGTAGGTACCGTGAAAAACTCGATCGACACCGTTTTTTAATCAGACTTAAAAAGAGAAAAAGAAAACCAAAAACAGCCACTTATTTAGAACGATACTTTAATCTTAGCTTAGAAATAAAACCAATATTTTTATTTCTTAAAAAAAGAATAATGCAAAGATAATAGCATAACTGCTACGTTGCGAGTGATCCCAAATAGGGTTGCACCCTCAAAATAAACCGCTGCTGGCTGTTTGTGTTGCAACCGATATGAGAGCGAGCTGTTTGTTGTGGCCACGCTCTAGCGCGCCTCATTACGTCATACACTTGTTCCAGACTTGAAATTAGAGGAAAAAAAAAGAAAATCGATGAGCAGAAAACATGATTCGATTTGTAAAATTAATTGAACACTTTGTAGGTACTTGAAATAGTTCTTTGAAAGCTTGTGCAAGCAATTATTTACTCTTTGGTAGACTGTAGATTTTACTGAGGCGATTTTGGGTAAAATTAGCACAAAAAAAAACAAAAAAACATTTTTGTGTTTGTAATGAGAATGACAGAATAATTATGTAGGTTAATTTTTTTTTATTAAAAGTGAATTATTGTAAGTTTTCGGAAACAGTCTAGACGGCGCGCGGCGTCACGGAAAAACCCGGGCGTGTGAGTGGTTAAGAATAAGTATAGGTAGGAATCAATTCTACGTCCCTCTTATTGCCGATTCATCTAGGTAATGTACGGACCTTTATTCGTTAAAAATTAAGACCTGTATTTTTACCAATAATTAAGCAAAGGCCTCATAACTTTGCACAGTAGACACTCCCATATGGAAGTAGCTATCACAGCTTACGAATCTATTTAAGTATAGGTATGCCCAGTTTGGCAATAAAAAATGCTACCATATTGGTAAGCAAAATGAATCGTTTTTATTGTAAAGACTTTGAGCCCTTCAAAATTGCCCAAGCCTAATAAGTATTTATTTATCACTTTGATTAGAACTCGACTGTCAGTTCGGGATTCCTAAATACAAAAATACATACTGACCAATTTTCCAGTTTTTTTTATACCACAACAAGAATACTACGATTTTAGTAAAAGTATTCACGAACTCCAAATTATAGCATGAATGTCAAGCGAGCGCGGCAAAAAAAAAGTAAAACGCGAAATTTCAGACGTAAACAAAACCTCTGAACAAGTCCTGGGGGCGTTCGTGTGTGAGATTTAAACCTTATCCCGAGGTGTTAAGAGTGGAGTGAGGTGCAGAGAGAAAGTTGTGGTTACAGCTATGTGCAGTCACGTAGAGACTCCGAATGGCGTGGAATGGAGGAGACCGATAGAATCCCATTTCGTGTCCCCCTCCCCTTCTCCCCCGTCCCCCTCTCCCGGTAGCCGTGGGGGTGAGGCAGCCATTACTCCTGATTCTGCATCCGACGGCTCGATCGAGTTAATAAGACTGACAGCTGTGTATTATTTCAAAATCTTTTGTATATTCATTCGTATTTTTCTTGGAAATTACATCATATCTTACATTTTCAGTTCAACGGTTAGATTTCTAATAATAAACTTTACTGAAGAAATGTAAGTGTTTTTCTAACAACTTTTTTCAGTAGAGAGAAATCTGTCTCCTTTCACTTGTGTATACATAGATTGTCTTGAATGGCATATTCATGATCTTTTCAAGTAGTAATCGATTGCATTTGTACGTGGTTATAAATATACATAGATACAAAGTTACATTAAACATTCTACTGGTCTTTTAACTGGTTGATTTTCTTGAATGGTCAATGGAACGAATATTTTTAATCGTTCTGCGCCGCACCATGGTATAATAGGTATAGTTAACCCGTGCAGTGCGCCTGCCCGCCTGTATCATAGATCGGGCAAGCTTAGTATACACTGCCTAGTTATTGCTTCCCGCCTAACGTGGCCACTTCGATTCCGTCGTATGTCTGCCCATTAATTTTTATTTATCGTTAAAACGATCGATAGGTAGCGTGCTCGTAAACTGGGCGCAGTAAACGTTTATGTTAGAGTTTTATGATGTTTTAATGTAGCGTTTTTGAAAGCTCGCGAGTCCCGAGTTTCTATTTTATATGGACTCGTGGAATAGAATTATAGGCAGTAAAAACATGCCGAGGTGTGTGATAACCACGGCTTCGATTTTTAGTCGCGTCGCGTTGCGAAAATGACATTAATGGTCTTAATGTAAGTGTAACTGTTCACTGATTTATGATCGAAATATGAACATAAAAGCAGAAAGCGTATGTAGAGCTGTTATGTACGGAACTGTGGAATGGAAAAATTCTGACAGATGAACGGTACTTAAATAGTAAAATCGAACGACCGCGCACATACAAATAAAGACGGCAAAAAACTAATCGGTCAACGATTTACAGCGGCAGGAGCGTACCCCGAGGGCAAATTATCGATAATCGAGTGACTAACCAAATAGCCGGTGTCGATACAAGTTATCGACAGTAATCGTTATAATCGCTAGTGCCGCGCGATTGTTGCCGCTCGCCATTACGGGACGTGCGCGGCGTTTTAATACTTAACCAATTTTTTTGACCCCTCACTTTGAGGAAAACAAAACCTTCGCCGGGGCCCTTCTAAACTAGTGATCTCTACTACTTTTTGTACACGCTTATTATTGAAATTATTATTTATTATCTGTAATTGTCGGCGACGTTTCCAGGGTTAAGTTCAGCGTTTAGCGTGATTTGGTCGGTTTAGCTTTTTGAGGGGCTTATTAGTAATTATTAGTTGTCAAACCGCAGAGGTTGTGGTGGGGCAATTATTGCGTTTATGGCTATCATCGAAAATAATGTTTCCTGTCGGCGGCCATAGTTGGTCGAATGAGGTTATAGTTAGAGGGGATAATTCTGGCTCCATTTTAGATAAAGAGTAGTTCAATTTCTGTATAATAATAATATTAACCATAATCTACATACGTAAATCATTAAAACAATTTTTTTGTGATTGTTATGTATTTTCGCTGGTATAGAATTTCCCGTTTTCAGTTCGTGACGCGCTGCTCGAAGGAATACACGCATTCTTTTTTTTTTTCAAATTATTTTTCTTTCATGCGCGAGTATTGTGCGCGGCTAAATGGCGTGAAATTGGCGGGTGGCCAGTGTTTGCTGGCGTAAAGCCTGACCATTTAAATATGAACCTTGGAGGTTATACACCGCCACCTAATCGTACTTCATTCTTTTAGGGTTATGTTCAGTTAATAAATGAACAGATATGCTAAAAATATAGCTACATAATAATAAATTACAACTTGATCATGACATAACGTACGAAATTTTAAGTCAAAGTCAAATCATTTATTTTAAATAGGCAAATAAAAGGCACTTTGAACATCAAAGTTATTTTTCAATATACCTATTTATTTATTTTATGGTTCCATTTTACAAGGAATTCATTATTGAAGTCAAAGTCAATTCATTTGTGTCAAATACACTCTTAAGAACGTCAAAAATAAGAAAATAGAAATTATTCTTCCAGAAGGAAGGCAGAGTTTTGTATGGAGAAGAATGGGCAAAAATCTCCATTGAAAGTTAGTTCTAATTTGGCTATAGGTAGGTACACACATTACTTTAAAACTAGACCTCCAACAATCTCTTGCTACATAAGTAAGTAGGTTATAGGTAGTCTACATACCAAAAAGATCTTATCTTTCCTTACAGATCTTGTTAGTCTGGGACATAATGTGACGCTTTGTGCACTAGAGTAGGCCACTTCTTTGTCAGGGCAACCTTTGAATTCGAATTTCGAAAACGAACAGCCTTCGTTGTTTTAATTTGCGTTCGATATTTAAATTGCGTAACGCTGTGATTGAAAGTTTGCTTTTCATTACTTATGTTTAATTTAAATTATATTTAAATAGTTAATAAATGCTTTATTATTTGCGTCAATTAAATACTTATAGGTTTTATGTAACTAATTATATTTTATTTCTATAGCGTTTTCATACTTTTGACCTGACAATCTCATCGCTCTTTGCTGTAACATACTTAAAAGGCTGCGATGTTCAGCTAATGCAGCAGTCTCCACTGCTGGGACACATGCCTCCTCTCTGTGAGAGGGAGTGGGCTGTAATCTACCACGCGGGCCCAGTGGTATATCAAATATTATTAGGTATATACCTAATTGTTGCATTAGCTGAACATCGCAGCCTTTTAAGTATGTTACATTATAGGCTGATTGTGTATAGTGGGTAAAGTACCTATTTCCATACCTAAGTATTTATACAAAATTAGCTTCTGCCCCGCGATTTCGTTCACGTGAAGTTTCTCGTTTTAACATAAAAAAACATCCTACTACAACAACTACATTGTCAGGGATAATACAGTTTCTGATTAGTGAAAGAATTTTCAGAATCGGATCAGTATTTTGGAACATTACCCCCTCGTCAACAAACTCCCAAATAGCACCACTTTTTATTATTATTTGTATAGATAAGTGCAGCTGTAGTAGCTCTAATAATTAAAAAAAAAAAGTCAATCCCCCAAGCCATTCATACCAGTTTCATGCTGACAGATTCATTCCGAGACGTACCAACATACATATACCAACCTCTATACATAGGCAGTGTCGCAGGGTGGAGGCGGCTGAAGAAACATTATTTCCTTATCTACCCTCCGCAAGTCGTTTGCCCCCACTCTCCCCTTGACCGGGGCGCCCTCTCACACGGTCGTAAGACAGTATTTTATTATGGAACAGTTTTCTTTAGAAAATACGAGTAGTGTGATTTTGAAGTTATTTTTATACGAGAAATAATTCTTTTGAAACTAAGAATACGTAGTTTAGTGCCTGACTGAATAACAACAAAAATATCTTACTTAACTATCTACTGAATAAAGGCTAACATTTGTAAGATTATTACTAAACAAGGTTTATCTTAAGAACCATGTATAAAACACCGATCCATTTTTAAATTTCGAACTATAATCGGACAAAGTTAAAGTTCGCATTACAAAAACTGACTAAGTTGTCAAGAACTTTACGTTCGTCGGAATAAAGTTTGGAAAAAAACACACAAATAACTGTCTCGCAGTTTTAAGCTAGGTCTAAAGTTAGAACTCGTTAAGTACCTATTTAATAAGACCGTAAGTGAGGGTTTGACTCTTTCAAAATAAAAATATCTATTACTTTCGAACTGAGACCTGTAATTTATCTTAACGATTACTCCATTCTTATTTAGTGCGTGAGGAACCTACTCAGGGCTCTGCTTTTAATTCAAATGACGTCACCACATTCAAATTCCCTTACAAACCAAAAGCCACTTAGACACACCACAAAATTTACGACTGAAAACTATAAAATGGCCTAATAAAAAAAAACATTAATCCTGGACCTGATTAATACGACCCGGTCTCGTCCCAGGCCAGGCCGGTGAGAGTAAAGGCTGGGCCCAACAGGGGGCGCCGTTTAATTGGACCCCCTAAGTCCGGGCGTTAAAGCACCAATGTTAGGTTATTTATTGACTGGACAGTCATTATCGCTCGTGTGTTAGATATTCTCTTGTTCACAATGTTCACTTCTTTAATTTGTTTTTTTTTTAATGTAAATAGGCTGTATGGGTTTTGGTTTGTGCCTTGTTGTTTGATTGCGTCGTCGCTTCGTTTGGAAAGAGAAGGCGAGGTTGTTGCCAGCCAGGGATTGTAAACCTCATTTGTTTATAACACTGTAGAAGACCTTATGGGCCGTTATGCTTTGGTATACCTGCTAGCTTATTGTACATTGGCTTATGTAAAAGTGTTTATCTGTAGGGGATTAGTGTTTAAAGCGAGTATGTTCGTATATCTGGCTGGCTAGCTTTTCCCACCACAAATTATAGTTTGATTACCACAATCCAGAAAAGAACCATAGATACCGTGACAGCATTCGAGAAAATGTCTTATTTTTTCACAATTTTCTGAAGTCATTTAAAACAAAACTATATAGCCATATTTTGATTTCAAAGAATGTCCGTGGAGTTTTCTGCCCGTTCTTCTCCATAAGCTACCTATTATACCGCTTTGGAACGGGTTTTTTTCAGGATGAAAGGTACCCTATGTCCGTTTCTGTCCGACACGTCCTGACAACGTACTGCATAATTTCAGGATGGTCGGTTCAGTGGTTAAGGCGTGAAAAGGTAACAAACAAACTTACTTACGCATTTATAATATTATTTAGGATTATCTGTTATAGTAAAGTAGTTTTTATCCCTTAACCATACTTTAAGACACTCTTGTAAGCTCTATAACTGACCTGGCTAACTAGCTAATCCTTTTTAGTCCCTCATTACCTTACTCATCGTTTAACTAAGTCTTATACCGATACATGAGAAATTATTTGACCTTTGGTTGAAAAAATTGGGGTAGGCATAGGGATCTTCAGCTTTCTAACTGACCGACCCTTTGACAATTCAAAATTGCCTGTAATTGGTTTATTTGAAATAAATGCTTTGAGTTTGAATATGAGTTAGAACTTTAAGGTTGTAACGCAAATTGTCTCTTTCGTAAGCAAACTTAGTTCCTGTCCTAGAAAAGTGCCATTTTGCTTTTCTACTGAAAGGGTTGACAAACATGCGAGTGTAGTTTAACAACCCACTCTACAAGATACAAAGGAAATGGGCATTGCTAATTCACGCACCAGTTAACCCTGGCCACCAAAATCTACCGTCAATTAAAGAACAATAATAGGCCACATAAACCCAGCGTCCGGCTACCGGAGCAGTCAATAAACTAAATATTCCTGGAAGGGAACACAATTCCGAAAGACACCCGACACTCAATCCAACGCCTGTTCAGCCCAGAACGCGCCATTCATACAAAACATATGCTAACAACCCGTCCGTGCCATTATTCAACTTAACCTTAACACTTTAATAGCCTGAATCGGGAATCGAAGCTGCGACGCCTCATTTCACTTCGCTTCCTCACCACAACCCACCATTTAAATCTCAACTTTATTACTCAACAGTAAGTCCTAAAATCCCGTGTCGTAAGCAAATGTCCCTTAATTGGCCCCCATGAAATGTAAACATCTTATGTAACTCAAATAAACAATTGAATTTCAATTCAATATGAGTCAGAATAAAGTTAGTAATTGCATAAACGCAGGAAATGCAAATTTTCAGCCACACAGTTTACTTAGCAATTAAAATTAATGAGCGAAACAAGTTCAGGTTTGTGGAACAGAAATGAGAAGGTCTTAGGGAAAGATGAAGTCTTGAATAAGTGTGAATAGTAGGTACAAAACAAAATGAAAACCTTTGGGGCAGACTCGACATTGCTTATGGTAGCATGACACTTACAAGCTCAGAATTGTCAGTAAAACCTCTATTAACTGTTGAGAGTTTACAATAGAACCAGTGACCATCTTCTATATTTATGGTCAAACCATAGGCTAGGCTGTAAGAAATTCACGTCGCAGTCATAATAATAGTAGACATGAAACTGGAAACGGCTCATAAGACACCTTGACGCCTCACAAGTCAAGACCATAGCTTAATACTGAAATAGAAACAGGTTGCTACAAAAAAAATCTTTAACGCTTCATTTGAACTTTGGTTGTTTATGGTTCGACTTTTTCTAGATCTGTTCTGGTGACGGATCTCAATGGAGCGTGCAGGTTTCCGCATAGAAAGCGTTTCCTGAGGTCATCCGATCGATATTTTTTTATCGATGTTCAAATATTTTCGCACTGAAAGTAACCAGATGGATTCGAGATTGCAGTCTTGCTTCAGTCAGTGCTTGCCTCTTTCTTCGTAACTAGGTCAACCAAATAAATGCCCGGTGCTGAATAAAATATGGCCCAACGTGGCCTGTTAAGTCACTTTCCAATAAATCCTCAAATTGGTAAGTATAAAATTGACAGGCTCAACAGTTTGCCGTGCTTGGAATAACCTCAAGGGAGGTCGTTCCGTGTCCGTCAAACGTTCTCAGGCTACCGATTCGGACCTCCTCCGTTTTATTGTTTTCAAAATTTTACTACAGCACTAAATCATTATTTTCTGCGAACCAGCCAACGTTATGTGATTTAACAAGCGAACGCCTTCGCTATCCTTTGATGGACTCCATTTATATTTAAATCATCATTCTCAGAAAGATATGAAACCGCTTCATCACTGCCTTTCCCATAGACAACCTCCTTGTTTGAGACTTTAGTTCGTATGTAAATAAAAACGCCGCGGCGATATTAATAATGCGGAATAGAAACAAAAAAAGAAAAGAAATTAAAAATCGAACGCCGGGAACGAAACATCCATACAATAATGGGAAGGAACAAAGAGGTAAAAAAGCGGGAAGAAACCTGTCGACGCCATGTTGTGTGGCAGTCGGCCTTCACGCCTCGGCCGCTGAAGATTATCTTTCGAAAAAAGAACCGAACGGGAGGCTTTTCTTGACGATGAAGGTCTTACATCCCATTCATGTCACGGGATTATGGCCTCTTATTGCTACCGAATAAAGAGTAAATTAGTATGGAGTTGTTCCGACTTAATATCTTTTGTGATCGTTTGGAAGAAAGAGCGTCGTCACCGTGCGCCTGCGCTGATGACCTGTCAATTCCGTCGTGTACGCCGCGCCGGCCGTAGAGAAAAAAGTGACATTAGAGGGGCCATCTATTATTTTGACTTTATGTGGGGAGATGGAGCCGAGATTGATCGTGTTTGGCTCAGCCCTTTTAATTACACCGCATTCAGTAGAATGGCTTTGTGTCCGTCTACTGTTCGGTAGATGTTTATGTATACGTAACTACTTATGTACAATATAGTCCTCTTTTGTGGGAAAAGTTTTTGTTGCTCAAAGTGTTTAGAAACTTCAGCTTCCTTTTTTCCACATACTGGTTATTTGTTCCTCTTTCTTTTTATGGGCTTCTCTCCCTCTTTCTAATTCTGCTTGGAAAATATAAAAGTTTTTTCAACTTTAAGTTTAGCGTTTTTTATTAAACTTCCAAGATTCAAAGATTTTTTATTGAACTTAGAAGTTAGCAGTTTATTTTTTCGTTTTACTGAAACTGAGGTATTTAATGGATCTAAACTTTCAACTAGATTTAAGATAAAAAGGATTTTTTATGGAATATGCTCGTGGGCTTGCTACGTTGCACGAATGCACCCAGAGAGATGGGCAAAGATCGTCACTCACTGGACTCCTGATGGAGGACATCGCCGTCGAGGTAGGCCGCAGCGAGGGTGGTGTGACGATCTAACCAAGTTTTCGGGCCCAATATGGCCAGAGATCGCACAAAAAAAGAGAGTAATGGAAGAAAAAAAGGAATGCCTTTGCCTAGCAGGGGGACACGACATAGGCTAACAAAAAAAAAGTTTATTGCATAAAACAAGTTATAAAAAAAATCTGTTTATTAGAAAATGATTGTCACAAGTATGCCGCATATGCGCGCGCGCATTTGTCACGGTACGTCCAGAGAGCGCGTGCGTCGCTTCTTGCGTCCTCTCATTGTGCGATTTCGTATGCCCGCCATACATTCTTGACGCTAATGTGGGATAATGTTACTTGTACTTGTAAAAGATACATGCCAGGCTCCATGTAGGTATAGTGGCCTCCAAAAGTTAGTTGGCTTCTTTCCACTCCAGTTGTGTCACACCACATTATGATTTAAAATTCTAATGATCCAAATGTTAACTTGAAAATGTTAAGTATAACTTTTTTATTGACTGATTCAACTACCAATGTCTTATCATAAAAAGTAATCAAGTAATCTCTTAGGACTAGCTGAATAAGCATTTGTTTTTTTAAATTCATAATGTGGCTTTACATCTGAAGTCGAAAAATGTCAAGTTTATTTTTGAGGGCACTGTATATCTGCTTGATGCAGCTGAGATAATTCTTTATATGAATTTCCCTCTTACTATTTATTTGTGCTCTCTTGTCCAAGTGGTGCTAGAAAGAGTACCTAGATGGAAGAATTTGAGCGAGATTTTTGCCCAGTAACAGTATTTTTTATCTATTTTTAACCTAAGTTGAGCAAAGGCCAACTTTTCTCCCTGAAACAGCAACAGTATGGTAGATAAATAATTTTCTTTCATACTCACTGTCAAAGTGTAAACTTTGTCATTCACAGATTTTTTGTAGGTATCCAAGTTCACTTGTTTTTATTTGTTTAACACGTTCAGTGCCGGGAGCCCTCCTGGAGGGTTCACTCAAATCGCATATGGGATGCCGGGAGCCCTCGCGGAGGGCTCATTTTAAATGTACGTTTTTCTTAGCGAATATAGCATTATAAACTATGAAAATAAAATTAGTCGTATATTTTAACAAGATTTATTAGTATAATCGTTGGTTTTCAAATACCAGCATTTTTATTTTCAAAAATAATTGGGCGCTGGGATGCCCATATTTCAGGGATGGTAAACCGTTTTACGTTTAGGTACAAATATTCACTAAAAATAAACATATTTATTTTGAGATTATAAATTAAGAGGATGAGTTTATAAATAGAAGCTTTTCAGGGTTCCGTATCAAAAGGGTAAAAACGAACACCCATGGTGAAACTTCGTTTGACTGTCAGTCCGTTCGTTTGTACAGCTGCTCATTTCAGGAGCATACTTCGCTACATACAAGTCGTTTGGTTTTGTCATTAGAGTATTATATTATCTGTGGTCATACAATGTGTAACATAATTAACGCAAGACCTCATACACCCCAATTAGAGTAGGTATTGAGTTGAAAGCATAATACAATGACCAAAAAAAATTTTTTTAAAGCTAACTTCTATTATTATTAAGAAAATCGTGTTGACCGTAACACTATTTTATGCATTTAAAATATAGTCTTATTGTTTTGAAATAACATTTAATTTTATTTAGCTCAATCACCGGTCAGTATGGCAAAATCACTGACCTTTAATAAACAAGCTTGTATAATACCTGGTAAGTGGGCAAATTACATAATTTAAAAAAAATGTCTTTTCTCAAAAGTGCTTGGAAATTTGAGCATTATTTTGACAACCTTTTTTGAGATAAATCGAAATTGCTGTACAGGGGGCCTAAAAGGCTACTTTGGCAGAATCATGAAATAGTTCATATCACGCAATTTCATCTGTATGACAGTTTTGTATGGAGATTCGTAAAATGCTATAGGTACACCTCTGCCTAACCCTTCAGGGATATATAGGTGTGAAACTGTCAAACAGATGAAGTGCGTGATAAGAATTGTTGTATGATTCTGCCAAAGTGGCCGTTTTAGGCCCCCTGGCCATACTGGCATACATGCGAGCAGCGGCCGGCAAAAGTTGTATGAAAATCCATATCTGTCCTGGTTTAACGGCCAAATAATATAGGTAAACTCATATATGTCGTGTTATTTAAAAATGGAACGATCTTTTACTCCAAAACATGGCAACCAAGGAAGTAAAAAAAAAAAACTAATTATCACTTTAACGCGGGAAAAATTATTGTTGTGCGTTGTTCGTCATCGATTTTGAAAGTAATTGTATTTTAATTTCCGCGCATTATTTGAGAAAAGTATCTATACAAGCCTTGGCCACAACTAGGCATTGATGGACGAACGTGTAAATGTGGGCCGAGGCGAAGCCGAGGCACACATACGTAAGTCGTAAGTTAATAAGCTGTTACAAAATAATAACGTTTTATTACTTAAAAAAATATTAATATTGCATAATGTTACTGTTTAAAAAAATATTACATTGCATGAAAATTTCAGAAGAGGTTGGACACCCCTGTCACGGGATCAAAGCGAGCGATTATACTTTTTCTTTATTTTTTTATTTTTTATATTTGACGTCTTCACGCCACTAGCACATGTAAATACCCCCAGAGATACTAATTAAAGCAACAAGACGTTCTGAAAACACTAATTTACTTCTTTTTATAGTGTTTTATAATACGGTTTCAAACCTAATGCCGACGACCCTCCTCGAGGGTTCACTTTAGCGCAAACGTAATGCCGGTGACCCTCCTGGAGGGTCCATTTGCAAAATGTATGGCGGCATGGTGTATGAGCTCTATGAAAAGTGGGCGGAGTCGAAAGTGTTAATGCTATTGACCACGGCTTCGAACTCATGGATGTCACAAAACCGGGATAAAAAGTATCCTAGGTCCTGATCCAGGTCTTGCTGTATCAGTGTGCCAAATTTCATCAAAATCCGATCAGTCGTTAAGGCATTCAAGGTAACAGACAGATATACAGACGTAATTAAAATACTTATAATATTAAGGGTGGAAATCTTAATGGTTTAGTACGGGATCTCGTCCCTACAAGCAAAGTTTACCTACATGTCTAGTACCTAACCAGTTTCGAGGTGGGTTCAAGACCGCCTTCACAGAGCAAAATGTCTAAATAATACTGTGAAGTTTGCTCTTCTGATTGACGTTTTCCGGTCTATAAAGGTACTAGACCATTTCTTTTAAACACCTGCCAATTTAATAGAATTTTGTTTAGGCAGTAAGATTTTGTTATTTGCTTCTTTATTATCTCCAAAAAGTTTCAAAATACAGTAAAAAGAAACAAAAAAAAATGCACAGTTGTCAATTGTCATCCTAAACTTATCCAACTCATACTAGACCTTACCTCAGTTCATAAGATTGTGCACAAGTCTAGTGCCTCATATTTTTTTTTAGTCTGTGTCTTTGGTTCTAAAGATCTTTACAAATTCTTGATAATTTGAAATAATAAAGGCGATACCTATATAAATTATAAGAAAGTCTGCTATTTGTCGTAAAAACTACTACCGTCGGATCTGTTTACATATTGCCTTTGTAGACTTTGCTCTATAATATAAGGTACCTATACGAAACTTTAATTTTCCATCACGGAACAATACCTACAAATCGTAATAACGCTCACTTGCAAGCAGTACAGTCGCGCGCAACAGTCAGATATATAAATAAATAAAGCCACCGCACACGCCGCGGCCCGGCGCAGGCGCAATCTCGGGGGGTCACGATCTGCGGTCACGTAGCTCCCACTCCCATAATAATACATATACAGTGCATACTACCACAGAATAGATGGTTCAGAAGGCAGACTCCATGTTGGCGCGGTCACATAGATAATATTATAAGATACGTACGTAAGGCCAATCTCGAACTGTCTCAAACGTATCCCAGTACGTCACAGGCAGCTTACTGTGTAGGGCCTGCACGGAAGACAAGACATCAGCTCGTGTGCTTCTAAACTGTCAGGTGGCAGCCATTACAGAAAAATGTACTTACTTCGGAAATCCAGGTACCCTCCGTGAAAACGTCAGTAAGACCAAGGCGTTGGTGGCCTTTCTAGACTAGCTGATGGATAGAACGTTCGATTTTCCCACCCGTACGCAAAATTGTTGAACGTGGAGTTGCAATCACCAGCGCGTTATATAATACAATACCAGTCGCACGTTCTCGCTTGGCTATAAGTGCGTGCGTTTTCTCTTGATGTATGGAGTTAACTTTCTGCACCTCTATATTCTGTGACACTACTATGTTGCTGCCTGAATCTACTATGTAATTTTCTATCGGAATACAGAGCTAGACGAAAAAAGATGGTGGCTAATTGGACTAATAAATGTAGCTTTTTGGGAGTGGTTGAAGATATTACAGCTTATTATTTAGGTTCAATCGGTTATTGTAGTGAATTATCCTACTAACATCACAAATATGAAAGGTTGTATATTTGGATGTTTGTTACTCAATCACGCAAAAGCGGCTGAACGTATTAATATGAAATTTGGCACACAGATAGTTTCTAACACTAGTTAAATAATCTTAATTAATTTCAAAGGAAATATTTGATGAGGCAAAGCTCTCTTGGAATTTTTTGGTTTCTACTTCAGGAAAATATGAGAACTGTTTCATTGATCTTTCTGAATTTGATGTAGGTCTGGCTCACGATGGTCTATGTTTTCAGTTTTACTAAGAGGTGTCAGGCAAATGGCTGAAAAAACATTAAGACATGTTCAAGGTGCATATTGCATGGAATGAATTCACCCCTGTCTAGTAAAATCCAAATTAATGTAAAAATTAAACATGGAGGAAAAATTTTCTAACTTTGCTTTTGTCGTTTCATAAACCGCAAAAAATAAAAAGGAAGCTATAATTGAAAACAGTAGATGGCGCCACTAAAACCAAAGACGTAAAAAAATAAACTATAGAGAAATGATGCATGAGTACATACATTTTCTTTGCACAACCGGTCTGTACCTTAAAAATCTCGCTTTGACCAGCATTCCTAATGAGACTAAGGTATCATGAGCCTCATAAGCACCCGTCAGGTTGTGGACATAGGCATTGATTGATGGCTCTGCAGGCTTAATGGAAATGGATACTCGTTACTCTGACTCGTCGGCGATTTTGTAACATTTGAAATATGAAAATTAATGAAAGTTCACTTTTTAATTTCGTTACGAAAACTATCAGTCTTGATGTGCTATTGTCTTTGCTTGGCTTTGAGTACTTTTCTGTTAAAGTTAATATGGAAGCAGTTTCAAAAAGGATGTCGTGTTATTACTTTGCAGTTTGTTTGATTGAATGTTCAGAAACCATGCTGAAGCATTTTGTAGTCTCATTGAAAATACGTAAGTGACAAATTTACCCATCTCATTGTCATTATAGTGGAAATCATTTTCACTAGTACCCCGTAGTAGAATAGCCAAATAGTAAAACATACCGCAATATAAACATAACAATAGAATAGTCAAATAGAGTATTCTATTATATTTTATGTATTCCCAGAAGGGTTAGGCAGTGTTGTACCTATAGTACAGCTACAATTCGCAAGCTATGCTTACGTCTCATGTAATATTGACGCCTATTGTCATAAACCGGGCACAATTCCAAACTCCGGGCTGCTAATGACAAATTCCTGGTGGAAAAACCCAATAACACTTTTCCCGACTCGGGAATCGAACCCAGAACTTTTTGCTCATTTCTCAGCAGTAGCGCTTGCGACCAGTAGACCAGCGAAGCTGGAAATACACAAAGAAGAATAAAAGGTCTGAGAGACAACTTTCAGCAAATAAAGAATCAGAAAGTTTTCCTAGAACCGGGTGAGACATTCGAGATGGTCTATAGTAGACAAATTTAAATGCAGACGGAACCTGTGGGTGGTCGTTAGCGATAGACACCGTAAACAAACTAAGAAATTGAAATATTATTCGTCAAATACACAAGTCGTGCTCGTTACCGGGTCAAAGAATTCACTTCGGTGCATAAAAAAATAATTTAACACCAATCTTTCACAGCTATCCGATGGATGGGCGACTAATTTGTCCAAATGCTGCGCCTCGGAGTGCGCGGGCGCATCCCATTGTGTTAGATCAAATATGGCGTCGTTAATGGCGGCCGTAGACGCTGACATATTGCCTTATCTACGTGTGTTGTAACTGTTATTTTTACACTCTCCTACGATGAAACAGAAAATATTAATACATTATACATTAATACATACTAAATGCAGGTGTTTCTACGTTCATAACACACACACACACACACCCCCTAACACACTCACACTCTCTAACACATACTCACGCTTACACTCTTTTAAATTGATTTATATAATTGATTAGATTTTTGTTGATTTATATTTTGTTAGTTTCGATTTCGATATTATTAGGTAGGTACTTAGGTAGGTATGTACCTACTTACCTACTAGCGGCCCGCCCCCGTTTTTTTAATTCGAATTTCCCAAATTTTCTTTCATACAAACCTTGTCCTGGCAATACCTACCGAACATAACAATAAATAATTATCCAATTTGGCGCAGTCATTTTTAAACGGTTTTATTTATTATTTTAATAGACTATTTTGTTATTTAATTGATCTCAAACTGTTGATTTTATTTTGCTTAGTTTGACCTCACGCTGATGGCAGTGTATATTCTAAGTTTTTTAATTGATTTTAGTTTAGTTAAATTTTAGTTTTTGTTTTCCTACCTTGCAATAATCACTATGTAAAGCATATTATGTAAAGACGCCAGCACGTCAAGCTACCCGAAACTGTCAAATTTTCCCAATTAACTTTCAACCTTATTCTTTAGAGATAATGTTGAAAATCTATTAAAGTAATTTGACAGATTGTAATAGCTTGTTAGTTCATTAGTTTTATAAGCTGTGTAGGTAAGTACCTACTTTATGACGTAGATATGTATTTACTCTATCTTACACCTACTCTTTTTATTTTAATACGGTTTGACCGGGTAGGTATAGCACTTGTCTATGAAACAGCCGATGTTTTTTTTGAACTCTAGGTACAATTTTGTCAAACTTGAGGAAGAACTCAAGTTTGGAATCATAATTCTACAAGCTTCGATGTACCTGTCACCCTGTATTTAAAATAAGTAAAAAAGAAATACCTACGTTACGTGTGCTTGTCATAATAGCGATGAAAAGGACATCATTGTATATGCGGATCCTCATAAAAGTAGTTACAAAGTTACCGCTGAAATATGTATAAATAATAGGTACCTACCTATTATGAATAAAAAAAAAGCTAAGCTAATAAAATAAGCTTGTGATAAATAGATTACTTTAACTAAATCTATCACTCGTTGTGATTGTACTTTTACTGTCGAAACAAAAATCTGGCGAAACAAAATCCCACGAAATAAAAATCTGCCGAAACGAAAATCTGTCTAAACGGAAACAACCCTTCATTTCGTACCTATCCAAAAATTAAAGTGCCGGCCAGAAAGAAAAAGTACTGCTGTCTTATGGGAAATGAGCTCATGAGCATTTTTTACTATTACAGCGAAAGTCTACCATTTCCCTTCAGCTGCTATTTGAGATTGAAAATGCCAAAAAACATAATTTTTTAACAAGTTTATATTCGCACTTAGTAGGTAATTAAAAAAATAATTAACATTAAAACGTTATCGTTGTCGTTATTATTATTTTTTTTTTTTATGTTATGATTAAAACACTAGTCTTGTTGTAAAAATAAGATTATTGGCATTTTCAATCTCAAATAGCAGCCGGGGGTCTAATTTAAAATTTTCACTGTAATAGTAAAAAAAATTCAAGATGTTATTTCCCCTAAGAAAACAGTTATTTTTTTAAAAATTTTGGGTTTATATGTTCGACGCTTGAATGATGTCCTTTAATTTATCACCGTATTCCCCAGTAACAATTGCAATTATATTGCAACCATCCCACAACAATTTACGTCCATTTTTATCATAGCAACTCGATCTGTTTTACTACACAAACAGAGTACCTACATGTAACGCCGAAACTTTATTATGTACCTACAACGTTATAAGTAAAAAGTACAGTCAAGTAAAAAAGATTAAAAGTCATTAGTCATTTCGGCGTACGACGTAGTCCTGTACGTCGACGAGGCGCCGCGAATCACAACGCGTTAAAGACCCGACTCATGCTATCGTAGGCTCTTTAATTGTGTTCTTCGACTACCCTCCCACCGCTACTTGGGGAAGTCACGTCACGACCGCCTTTGTCGGGAGCCGGCGATCGCCTGCCTTTGTGTGTCTGCGAAACCAATGTTTTTTTTTGCTGTAGATCGTCTAGAAAGTCGTAGGATACCTACTGGTATTATTAGATTATTTTTCTCTGTAAGCAATTTACAAGGGTGGAGTAAGAAAAAAAAATGCGTTGTAAAGTTGTGCTGAAATTATTTTGCATCCTTTTGTATGTAAATACTTAGAAAGATAACGACTTGTACCTAATCGCAGAAGTAGTTTTTACACAATGTTTATTTCACGCTTCATTAAAACGATTATTTTGGATTTGTTATTTAACTCCTCACTGCAAACAAACTCGCATACTTAATTATTTCTCCAGATTTCTATTCTTGTACCCACAATAAGTCTGTGCTTGTACCTTAGGTACGGCAAGTCACACAATCATAATCTTTCGTTCTAAAACAATTCGCCGGCGAGTTTCCCAGCGCTATCAGACGGGCGCCCAATGGAAATGACATTTTAAAAACCGCTCTTGTGCCTGCCTATAGGTGATTTTACATATACTTGTGTTTCGCACGCACGCTCCGTGCGCAACGTCGATAAAAGAGGGCGTGGCCGTCACCGCCGCATCCACCAATCAGGTTGCTTCGCTTCACGTGTGCGTACGCCGCACCCTTTCATGTGTGCCGCGTCACTTGCTAAGTGTGAGTGCGACGTTACGTTTATACGCTCGTGGTGTATATGGGCGTAAATAAGTATATGCCGGCTACCGGCACCACAAAGGTTCCCATATCTTTTATGTTCTTAGATCCTTATCTCGCGGTTTCTTATTTTACATTTGAGATGGTGGCCTGGAATTAACGGTCAGTCCCATAAACACGCTATAACAAACTTTAATATGACCGTAATACAAAATAATCTGTGATTTTTACTGCGTTCGCTGCGTTAATAGGTTGTTATAGATTTAAAGATAGCGCTCTAGTGTTTTTTGGTAACAAATATTCATGAATCACGCTGATTGAATTGTTAATGGGCCTAAATTGTTGATTATCGCGATGTAAATTATGTTTTTGAATGCGAGTTTATGTAAAACAATAAGCAGATATTTTTTATCTTTGACTCTTATTAGTTGGCATTAGCATAAAGTAAAAATATTGAGGCAAAACACGATTGAATCATTACATACAAAATAAAAACCGATGTACCATGTAAAAATCATTAAAATGACGATAAATACCGAATTACAAGTAAAGAAGCCACAAAATGTTTTAATTCGAATTTCGTACATCAAAGAGAACTTGTTCTATATTCGAAATTGAGCGACAATAAAAGACCGTTTTCCCGCCAAAATTCGATTAGCGAGGTACAGCGGGACAAAGGAAGTCGTTTATGCGGGGGGCGGTTTTAAAATTGATTTTGGAAGCGGGGCGGGGAGCTCATAGGTGACTGATTGCGACTGTGCCTACAGGACGCGAGAGAACTCAACATTTTCAGTCATTAATTTTACTACCTAGTTGAATTTTTGTGTGTAGGTAGGTACCTATTGTAGGTAATTGGTATTTAATCGTTGTGCCTAAAATACTTAGGGCTGATTTTTCCAACGCCAGATAACTTTATCGGAGGAATAATTTTGAATTTTTGACAGTTCTTCCATACAAAAACTGTCAGACGTCCATTTTACTCCACGAATTAAAATTATCGGTCGATTGAAAAATCAGCCCTTATTTGCACAACCATTTCCATCTGGCTACTCACACACTGTTTTTCTTGATCTTTGAGAACTCTTTAAATCTGTTCCTTATTGTCAGTAGAGCACATCTTTCAAATATTCCGTGTCGAATTTCGCCTGTTTTAGTTGCTATAATTTATGAAATAACTTAAATACTTAAACCAGCGCTGGGGCCCTGTCTTGCATGGGGACGCAGCATAATGCTGAGCGATAGCCGTTTTGCGTGAATATGACGCATTATGTTTCCCCCTACCATTTTTTTGTGTTTTTTTTTGCGTCATGTTCACCGCAAATAGGTACCTACGCGTATTTTCTTTCTTCTTTCTTTATTTACAGACTTTTCACAGATTTTTTACCTCTGATTTGGCATGACAGTCAAAATCAAAGAGATATCTGTTCTCGTTGCAATAAGGTAGCTGGTGGCTTGCTGCTGTAGGTACCCACCGTAATGAATAAACAAGAGAAACAATATCGCGTCTGCATATACCTACGTATAAAATTTAAGAGAAAACTCTACAGCAGGATAAGATCATCGATTTTGTTCAAACTGCTCTACTTATAAATATTATATGTTTAGAGCGGTTTCGCACTACATCCGATCCGAATCCGAATTAAAGATCCGACTTCAATCCGAATTGGAAATGTTCTAAATTCGACGGATAGAGTTCGAAGTTCGGATCTAGTGCGCAACGGGTCATACAAATAGGACTAGGGTCACTTCGGACCGGCATTTCTCGGATTCGGATCAGACGAAACCACCCTAAGGGCCGATTTTCCATCGCCGTGGAGATAACTTTTATTCGTGAAATGAAATTGACGTTTGATAGTTTTTGTATGAAATAACTGTCAAAATTATTCCTCGAATAAAGTTATCAGATGATTGAAAAATCAGCCTTATGTATACTAGTGTCCTTTGTAAAGGCACAACATCGAAAACATCGACAACAAACAAACAGTCACAAAAGATCATAGACTCTAGTGTTTGTACAGCGAATGTCCCTAGGGCGAAGCACCCTCCATGAACGGACGTTTTACTTGTAAGAGGGTAGGCACACAAACTTGATCGCCCATCGAGTGGGTAGGTGATGATAAAAATGTGAGTGGTGATCGGTTTGTTGGGCTTAAGACAAGGGTGATGGAGTGTTTGAATGTTTTAGAAATAAGTGGATATAACAATAAACTTGATATGGGAAGGTGATACAATCTGTCGTTGTATCTAACTATACATCTATAGATTGATCTGAAAGCTCTGAGAAGACCGATAATGTTATGTTTAAATAATATATTTTAATTACGTCAGGTGCATAAAGTTCCAAATTGACAAGTTTTTAGAAATAAGTACCTAGAGGGCTTCGAATTTACGCTTTCTGCCTTTACTTTTTATTTTTTTCCTTGATAAGTAGGTACTACTTTATTAGCAGGAGTATAGCCAGCCACATCGACAAGGAGAAGCTACCCAATGCACAACTTTAATCCAGTGCCACAGAGGCTTAAAAGCCGCAAAAATTTTCTTGAGTGCGTGAGTCCAGCCGATGGCAACAACCTCCAACCTCCTTGTTATTTTGGCCATCGATATGCTAAGAAGATTTTGCCGGTACTGTCCCAATACTGGGTAAAGGCATCCCCTTCCACCGGTCTCGATTCTGCGCTACCTACTTACCTACTTCTGGTCAATCCTCTGGATAATCAACTAAGTACCTATTTACAACTAAGTACAAGATATACTACATGCTTTCCACCTAAATATAAAACTCCCCGTAACAGAAAAACTTTTTTCTTCGAAACTATGTCGTAGACTCGTAGTACCCTCAAATGACTTGCAAGTCTAAAGAAGCGCAAGTCAGTGGCGGGAACGCAGCAAGATTAATATAAGTCAAGCTGCGGTAAACGCTGGCTCATCGTTGTATAGGCTTAATTATTGAACCCTTGTTGCCACGCAACTCGATATTTGTGTCAAAAAAGGTGGAGGGAATAATAAAAAGGTCTTATGCAGGAAAGATGTGAAACCTCCTTTAGTATAAATAGAACTGGCAAGATTGAATGTAATTTAAATTTGGAAGAAAACATTTTCACTAAAGCGGCATTGTAACTTTCAAATTCTGAATTCAAATCTTCAATAATTTGGTACGCTTTGGAAAAGTGAAAAAACTTGCTGTTTATTGAAAAATACATACTTTATGCTTTACATGATTCTAGACGTGAAAGGCTGTTAACAAAAATAAAAAACTACTTTTTCGATCAGGTTAATAATCCGTCTACAATTTATCAAATCGCAAGAGATATTAGCGCCGTCTCATACCATTTATAACGACAACGTATCTATTTAATACCTATCTAAGATAAAGTTATTATAAGGCTGTATATCTACACATCATGCCATAATATATTCTTCGAGACAAGCTCATCTCGGCCATGACAGATGTTATAGTGTATACGCCGCCCTAAAATAGCCTCGGGCTGAACAGACGGCACCGTTGCCTGCATCGGTTGAATAAAAAAAAATGAAAATGGATTTCATTTTGAACTCGACTGTTTTTATTGTTTGTTGTTTTACTTGCGAAAATATGGTTGTTTATGTAATATTCTTGATTGGAAAGATGGTAGTAATTTTCTAATGGCAAATGAGTTAACATTACCTACATAAAGAATCGTTAATACTTTGATGAAGTCCAAGAACCTATAAGAAGCTGAATGTTACTTGAACATGACATTACTGAGAAGTCATCGTAAGATATTGCTTTGACACACACATGGCTGTAGGTATCAACCAAATGTTGGATCCTTTGAAACTAACCGTGACTGCTACTTCATACATTGTCACATTGCATTTAACTACCTACAATATTAAGAAGAATATATATAAACGACGATTCCAGTTGCAAGTCGACCAAACAATATGGAATTCCCGTAACATCTATGTAGTTGATTGCAATGTAGCAACCCAAAATATTATTCACGAATGACACGAATCTCCATAGTTCTCACATGATCTGACCAAGATTATTTTTGGACGATCAAAGAGTTTGTTTCGGTCTTTCTTCACCGAAACACCGAACAAACAAACTCATCTAGTTTTTAATCATAATATATTTTTGACGTATATAAGTGTGTGTACGAACCTAAGTAGGTATCTACCTACTTACAGAAATAAAATCATTTATCATTCATTTCCGTTTTTTTTTCTATCGCGATTTTCTGTAGGTACCTTAATAATCCCCTGTTAATTACCCAAAACTTCGATAGTTCCTTCAAACCAATCTAATTGCCAACATAATCGGTGAGTACTCACACGTGCAGGGAACTCGGCTCACAAGTGCCAAGTTCCCAGGTCTAGGTACGTACAGCTAAGTGTCCGGTCACCTCTCCCCTTCTGCAAACGTTCTCCAGCCACCCTCCATGTTTGCAGGGAATAAACGGTTTTTCTACCCCTACTAAACTTTTCTCGGAATATTTTGAACCTATACTCGTGGCTGTGAAATTCGATCGAGTTTGAAATTTTCATACCAAACCACAAATGCGAAATCAAAAACAAACTTATACTCTCCAAATAATTATTATTTGGAGACCTTACCTTTAATAAGTCCTTAATTCATACTGTACGTAAAACAACTTTTTGCTACGAATTTACACATCGTAGCGTCTCTACTATGCTACGCAGAGTCTGCTACGTAAAGTCCGCTACGCAGAGTCTGCTACGTAAACTCCGCTACGCAGATTATACGCTACACACACACAAAACTATCTGTGGCTACGCGCTGAACCTACGCTGCTACAAAAATGATGCACTACGACAAAATAGTCCGTAGACATATTTAGAAGTAGTTTCCAATGTTCTTGCTATTATTTTGGGAGGTTAAAATAAATTGCGATGGTTTTCTTCACATAAGTAAAACTTTTAGTATTACGTTATAGTTTTGAAATACTTATCTTCTTCTAAACGCAATATAATGAAATTTTCATAAATAATAACGATTTTATCAAGCTCAATCATGAAAATACCTAAATAAATGTCACTAGTAGATTAACTAGCAACTTAATGTGTATAACTCAAAACGTTGTTTGAAGGCGATGACGTAGGAGCGTATTTCCCGTGGCAGATTATGAATTATGACATGCTCGAGTACATTATGACTTGTGCTAAAAGTGCATGACAATTATGTTAAATAGGTTATCATTTTTACTTCAATCTGCGTAAATCCTACTTACTTCTTAGTATTTTAATACTATTACCCATTTATCAAGTAAGTAGCATATCTTGATAAATAACTTGCTCATGCTTATAACCGTCTCCTGACTTCAAGAGTCGTAACCATGAATAAGACAAACCGATTTATCAAACTGTCCTTAGGACATACTCTGTTTTATTGGCGTTCATGCTCCTACTACGAAAATCGTATCGCGTTTTGCGAAAATCGTAGTTATCGGGTTCTGCGAAAACAATTTCGAGTTCTTCGAAAACCTGTAGTACGACCCCCTATCCCTCCGTCATAAGTAATTGTTTTTGCGGCTAATTCTTTCTGTTCCCATTTCTTTGGGGGACGAACCACTCGAAATTACATTTTTATTTGGTTAAACCGGCTCGGGGTGACGCGATTGCTTTTTGATAAGTCAATTCTATTTTAAAAGGGTTTTTTAATAGTTTCCCTTTATTTACGGAAATGTTTGTTATTGTGTAGCGAAAAAGTAAAATGATTATTTTTCTGTGTCGTTTTGTTATGTTTTCTCTATTTTACACATCACTCTAGATTATCTAGGCAAGTGATTGGTTTTACATCGGTCTTCTACATTTAGTATTAAACATACTATATCATTTATTTGCTTGTCATACCTATGTCGTCATGACCATAGTGTCAAATTTTGGCAAAGATGCTAAACTAAATCGGGTAGTCTTGTCGCCAAACACTGATTAATACTAATATTGATGATTTTGTTTTGTATTAAATGGGCATCGGTGAAAATGTTCACTTCGTCATCATCATCATCATCATTTCAGCCGAAAGCCTCCCCCAAGCATCACCACTTCGACCGGCTCACTTATTTCACTTTAAGTTTCACTTAAGTACCTATAATTATCTTTGTCAACAGCGGACTCGCTACTAGGCTCAGGGTCTGACGAAGAGGAGGAGGATGAATCCAGAGCTGCCAACAACTCCAGTAGTCCTGCACATGCGCCTCATCCTGCGTTGCACTCCGAACTATCGCATAATGGTGACACGAAGCCGCATGATGACTCGGAAGACCAGGTTGGTAGAATTAAACTTGTAATAAAGGCCGTAGTTTGTTGTAGCCTCTAATCCTAAATTACCAATAAGGACTTGGTTCTTTGAGATGATGTTATCCTAAGTCCTCGACCTGCCTATGATACGCAATGGGCTACAGAGAGCACCATGTATTTGAATGAAACACTGAACATCAATCAGAAGTCGAAATGATATTACTAAGGTTACTCATTTATTTGTTTACTAGCTTCTGCCCGCGGCTTCGCCCGCGTGGATATCGGAAATTATCCACGGGACAGTACCGGTGAAGTAGCCCATGTCCTTCCCTAGGATGCAATCTATCTCCTTGCCAAAGATACTAAGCATGCTGTTGACGCTGATCTTGGGACTATTCCGGTGACTCCGCTGCCCTTTGAGACACCACTATACTCAGCATGCTGTTGACGCCGATCTTGGGGCTGTTTCGGTGTTTCTGCAGCCCGTTGAGACACCAGATACTAAGCACGCTGTTGACGCTGATCTTGGAACTATTCCGGTGACTCCGCTGCCCTTTGAGACATCAGATACTCAGCATGCAATTGATGCCGATCTTGGGACTGTTCCGGTGTTTATGCAGCCAGTTGAGATACCAGATGCTCAGCATGCTATTGATGCCGATCTTGGGACTGTTCTGGTGTTTCTGCAGCCCGTTGAGACACCAGATACTCAGCATGCCGTTGACGTCTAGGTTGAAACTGTTCTGAAGTTTCAGCAGCTCGTTGAAATGCCAGATACTCAGCATGTTGTTGACGACGATCTTGGAACTGTTCTGGTGTCTGTCTCAGTAGCTCTGTGTGCGCCTGACGCACCGCCTGCTCAAACCTTCGCAGCTCAGTTTGTTGAAACGTCTCGTTAAGTCTAGCTTTTTTTATAGCTCGAGCTTTATTAGAGCTTTATGAAATATTAGACTTACGCTTTCGAGTCATTATTGTAAGTACTATTTAAAAAATCTCAAAACCCGTAGTAATTTTCTAACTAACTAAAACAATTCCAATAGCAAATTATGAGGAAAACGAATCTATGTTCTTCCTACTTACAACACAACCTAAACCTGTACGTTAATCTTAAACTAACAAAAAAAAAAACAATTGTAATAATCTAAGTAATGAAATGTGATTTGATTTGATTTGATATTTCTTTTTAAAATATCATCTGCATAGCCTTTTCCCAACTATGTTGGGGTCGGCTTACACTTAACGTGCTTTCCGAGGCACGGAAGGGTCTCGGTATGTAAAGATGGTCATCCATCCACAGACCAACCGCGGCAAGCGTAGTTTAACCTGACCGATCGACCTGTGCGGCTTTTATTATTTAGCTACGGGCCCCTCGGGCTCATTCATTTCATTTTGGCAGTTCAACAACATTCATTGCGTTATTTATTTACGTTGTTGAGCAGACAAATTTTTCGAACATATACAGGTAAAGCGATGGATTAGCGATATCCTTCAAAATGATTCAGATTGAGCGTATTATAAAAGTGCTCTGTGCCTCACGCGTCTGCCTGCCCGCGTTCGGCTTCGGGACTTCGGGTCCCCCCCCCCTTCCCCGCTTTGTGCGCCGCCGCGCCGCCAATTCCTATGGCGCTCTACCTCAGGTCAATCTTATCGTGATAACTTTTAAAGAATTTGTCCAAATTGCTTGGTGTAAAAGACAAAGTTTATCTACATTAAATACCGAAAGCGATAAATGTATTAATTTTCATAAGAATTAACTAAGTACTCTAAAACGTGCATTGTAAAAAAAGTATCCGATTTAAATGTATTTATGGATCACTATTTTGGATATAATGGCTTCCACATAAAAGGTAGATATATGCTGTCGCGGACTTTTATTTAGAACTATTTAAGACAAACAGTCCCACGATACATTATCTTCGTGTAGCTGTAACGGGTTAGGCAGCGCACGCCAAGATAGCTCTCAGAGGGCAGGAATTTTTCCGACTTACTTGATACTTATCGTATGGGCAAAAAAAAAATTACACAAAATCTTTATAAATTGTAGCCTATGTGTTATTCTGATGTATAAGCTATATTACTGTGAAGTTTCATCGAAATCCGTTCAGTAGTTTTTGCGTGAAAGAGTAACAAACATCCTTACAAACTTTCGCGTTTATAATATTAGTAGGATTCAACGATAATTAAAGGATCTTGCTGTTTTATAATAATATTAGATTCAAATCAAACTTCGTAATTTATATTTCTAACATAAATAGACCATCCCACCTGTACCACTACGAAGCCAGTTCACATAGTCGCATTCAGTTATTTTTCTTCACACCCCAGGGTTCACTCGATGGAGACCCGGAAACCAGAGACTCCCAAGCCGAGAACAAGTCCCCGGACGATGGGAATGGGGGCTCCAAACGACGGGGGCCAAGGACCACGATAAAAGCGAAGCAACTGGAGATCTTGAAGTCGGCTTTTTCTCAGACGCCGAAGCCGACGAGGCATATAAGAGAACAGCTGGCAAAGGAGACGGGTTTACCCATGAGGGTCATACAGGTCAGTGGTTGGTTTGAAATATGGATTTATTTTTATACAGGCTGGTAGGGATATCTGAAACCATGAATTCAGCACATGATTCTAGACTATCGTAGAATATTTTCGTCGATTATAAAAGAAAAAATCTGTCGTGTCATGATAATGTGCAATACCTACACGGTCAAAATGTATGGCAGAGCAAAATTTTAATAACCGACGAAAAATTTCAACGCAGGGTGGGCTCAGAATCGTGAACTGAATCCACTGCAACAATTGGGGTTGTCGACGTCACCGCCATCCAGTTTGGTCAAGAATGAAACCATAGAAAGTGACGTGATTGCTGGAGAAAAGACAAAGGCTGATGATGATGACAAAACTGTAGTCTCCAAACTTGAGGAAAAAGACAAAGTTGTGAAAAGACAAAGTGTAAATTTCATAACCATTTTTAAAGATAAACAAACAATAGTACATGCGCTTTACGCTAGTTTTACGAAAGCTACCGCGACAGTTGCGTCAAATCGCTTGACAAAAGATTCCATTAGTGCATCCACTGGCTTCCATCAACTTTATATAGGCCAACGAAAATTGACAGAACACGGGGGGCTAGCGTTTTTGTCACTGAGAATCCGAATTAGTAGTGAACTGGTCACGAGGAGAGCCACATGCTTTTATATATTCAATACGTTATCAGTGCACTCTTCGAAAAAAAAAAGTTCTATCAATTTTCATTCAATTGGAGTGGACAAATCGATCTTTTAAATTTGTATGAAATTCTATAGAAAACTGCATTATAAGTAGATACTTTTAATGCAGTTTTCTACAGAATTTCTAGAATATATATTATATATAGAATATACCAGTGATGACATTTAGTGACTTTTGAATGAAGTATGAAATTAATTCTATTGTCAATGGAAGAAATAGATTCTTTTCCAGAATTCGTTGTACAAAAGAAGTAAAAAGATGCACGCAGTGTAATAAATTAAAATTATTGTAATGACAGATTAACGGAAGAAGTGCTAAAAATGCAAGAAAAACCTAATTTGTGTTTAAAACCTATGTTAATAATTTCAGTATACCTACCTAATACCTACTTACGGTAAGTAGGTAACTGATAAAGTTTAAAAACTAAATGTTATCAATAAAAACATACTGCGTGACAAAGTCCCAGAGTTCGGCATAAAATTGATTTATTCAAAAACCTCTATTCATCACGCACCTTCGCGTACGGTAACCGTTACAAATGGCCGATACTTCATCATGGCGGCCCATCGGCATCGGTACGTTCGCAAATTGAATATCGCGCTCGCATCCGTCCAGGAACGCAGTGTCGACGACGTGACAAAGATCCTAATTAACGAACACACTCTATCAGAAATATTGTGACGCTGAGTTTCTGAACATAAATTCAATTCTTGTTTAGAATTTATATTTTTATCGATGGCCTGTACGACTGTATCGTGTTCATAATATGAATGTTATTCATCCGTGGCCAGTGTCAAATGTTCATTCTTTTACAAAAGATGAATAGGTACTTATGTTGAAATTGATATAAGTGGTTGACAACTTAATTTGGATATCAAGATTCGTGTTAAAGTAAAATGAATATAAACAAAATGATATTGTTTGCAGATAAATAAATCCAGTCACTAAGTACCTAGTTGTTTCATAAAATATTTTAACAAATGAAAAAGAAATAGTAAAAATATAGGAGAAATAATGGCACTAGAAGTTCATCGGCAAATTGGACAATATTTGAAGCATTCCAAGTAATCCGCGTTGCAAATTTTGATCCATTTGCAACTGAGTCAGCCGTAACGAGTCTGTTCGCAGAATTTATAATCAATCTTACCTTCCATGGTTCCTTACCCACATCTAATTCGGTAACATTCCCGAAATCCTAACCTGATCTAACACATGGAATCACGCGATTCTCCACACCGTAAGCAACAGATGTCTGTGCAGAGATCCGTCCGTCTGTCCGTCACGCTTTTTGCGCTCCTTCCTCTTTGTTTCAGTTTTTGTTGCTGTCGGTACCGAAATAAAAAATCCTTACTTTTTACTACCGTCTAGCGGACTGTTTGTAAACGTAGTGGGTACTGAACTATCAGTTTCGTCACCGGTAGTGAAGTAATTAATGAAATTCGAAAAAAATTGGCCGCCTTCACCACAGATGTTGCAAAAAATGCACTTCGTAACTCTGAAATTATAGTCTATGCGAAAGCAAAAACAATGGTTAGATCTTTTTGTTTGCGAAGAGAGAAAATTTTTGCTTTTGTATTTTTTTTATGGAAGGTAATTAAAAGCAAAAATTTAACTAATGTTGCCATTAAAATGAATGACTTCATTAAGCTTCTATTGTGTTAAAAATATACTTAACTAAATCTATGTTATATAATTAGGAACATAAAACTGAACAATCTTCCAGTTCCGCACTGTAAGTATTAATTTCGTAGAAAGAGAGAGTTCAGATTTATCCGTCCGTAAACTGACAAATGTGTGTACAAATATTTACAACGCCGAGAATTTGAGTGTGCAATATTTTTCTCGAACAAAAACAATGTCAAGTATGTTAAGTGGGATCATAAACAACATTTTTTTGTCGTCGCTCGTCAGTCGAGCCAGATCGCGCGTGTCAAATGTTTACCACCGCCACCACATGTGCTAGAGCGGCATAACTGTAAAATGACTTTTTGTAAACGGGATTTAACTAGTTAACACCGGTGCGTGTGAAATTCGCCGTTTGAAGAAACCGCTTCCATCATTTTTTTGAAGTAGAATCAATTTTCTACTGAATTTATTAGTCATTGACATTTCATCAATTTTGAAATTATACAGAAAACACAGTGAAATGAGGCAATTTACAGGAAAAATGAACATCTAATGGGTTCCACCTTTTTGCTTACGAAAATCTGATTGGATAGTTAAACGTTTTCTCAGGCTTTGTAAAATTATTAATGCTGTATTAGCTATAAATATCTAATTTATAGGCAACAATTTCATCAACCTTAAATACCTCGGTACCTATTTTATTATCAAATAAAGTTGAAGGTACTTACATTATAGCTGAGACTTTCTTCCTTACCTATAGGTAGGTAGGTACCTACCTGCCTAAACAGTTATGACAGATGGTTCTCAGGCCTCGGTCGTTATACTATACCTAGCACATTCCTGAGATTCTCAGTGGAACTCAAAGTATTGTCTATTATCTAGTATATTGTACTAACTACTTGCCGTAGGTATGTTCTACCGTCATTTGTCACACTACCACCCATGTTTTTATTAAGAAATCTGGCTGTTAGACCGCAGCCTAAGCTAAAATTACGGCTCACGCATGTTTTAGAACCGCAAAATTATCTTGAAGCAGACAATATTACTGCTCCAGGAATGCAGGAAGGGACATTAAAATAACAGGCTACCAATCCTGCTGCCACTCTACCTCGACGTCAGTGTCATCCAACCGCGAAACGAGAAAAAAAAAGTGGAGATATTTTAATAAGTTCATATATTGTAATTTCTTTAGCGTGACGGCTCTGTCGCCGCCCGACGCGCCCTTATTGGCTCATATTTTATTTTGACAGCTCGTATAGTTAGTGTCTAACTAGGGTTGTCAGTGAGTCTACTTTAATTAACAGTTTTAAATTTTTTTTCCTTAAACGTAAGACCTAGTAAAACGTTTAGTAATTGAATTTACATTTATTTGAATTTATTGCGAGATAACTTTGCTGTCACTTTTTATTTCATACCTACCTAACTGCGCCCGCGGTTTTACCCGCAAAAGTTTTGATACCGTGGGATTTTCGCGAAAAAAAATATTTGTCCTAATCCAGGTCATGGTCTACCCATGTGCCAAAGTTCATCCAGATCCGTTCAGTCGTTTTAGCGTGAAAGCGTAACAAACAAACATACAAAAAATCTGATCCTCTCTTCTCTCTTTATAATACCTAGATATTTGTTTAGATTTTAATCTTCTCTGCTGTAACTAACTTGGTAAAATTATCTAGGTATATCCTTTTTTATGAAATCATACACAAAATGAAAATAAGTTCGGTTTTATAATAAAATTGCTGTCTGTCAAAGATTAAATTTTTACTCACTATCAACCCTATGCACAAACATAGTGTTTCTATTTAGAATTGCTTACATTTAATTTAAATATAAGTAATAATCTCACTGCTCACTACTATTTCAATGGACGTACCTACCTACAATTTTTTTTTGTTATCGGTAGGTGCTTGCTGTTTTAATTTTTATTTTATTTCAGTAATATACCTAGCTGTGTTGTAGGTATGTCTTGCACTCATTAAAAAAAACCACAATTCTTCAATGTTATTATTTATTCTGAAGCACTCGTATTTTTTGTTAAAGTATCTGAAGTTATTTAACAATAATCAATCAACATGTCAAAGAACCATTTTTCATTTCGCGCCAAAATTTGGTCGATAACATTTCGCATTATAAAGGCGACCACACACGTAACGCCACTTGAAAAAAATATATGAAGGGGGTCATGAATAAATTAATGTAACGAACTTTGTACCTAAATGTCATCGGCGTATAGTTACACTTTACAAATTATTACCTTATTAGATTAGATACTCAAGAAATATTTACCACGCGCGTTGCTCATTAGCATTATTTTATAATTCTGTACAAGATCATTAATCATTATTAAGTCAGTATTCATTGAGACAATTGCCGCACTATTAATTGTGACAGAGTGAAATAAAAATTGATGTAGTTATTGATAATTTGCGCATAATTACTTGACAAATGACATTAAAAACGACTTAGGTACATTGTTCAAATTGTAAATTAAAGTTGATGTTACTACTACTACCTATAAATTATTCTGCAGGCCCGTTTTCCATTACAGCCTTCAAGCAACAACGCCTCTGCAGTATCTAAATGCAAACCCGTTGGTTTCTAGTTAATCACAAGCATTTTATTATTGGTGGACGGCCATCGAGAAAGTAATTCCCACACGGAAGCTCGTGTCACTGGTTGATTGATAGCGGGCGCGATAAAAACAGTTTGTCAGCGAGTCGCGAACACGTAATTATGTCACCACTGGCTACTGACGTGACGCATCCTGATTAATGTCTGTCGTGTCGTGTCTATGGTCATTAATGGCGCGCGTTGTCCGCGGTCAGGATTCCACGTCAAGCTCACGATTAGGAATTTATTAGAAAAAATCTATATTTTGTCTGAGTTGTAATCAGTAGGCAGTTGTAGGTCGATCCACGAGGGCTTTAGGTAAAGTCCAGATTACCATCGCAAGCTCATTGATCTAACGGTTATTTCCATGGTTATTGTAAAGGCTGAGTGTTTAGAAAATCTACGCTCGCCAGTAGAGCAGTGGTAGCCCAGTGGTACCTAATGGCCCCGAATTACGAGTTGTAGGTAGTGGGTTACCCAGACAGGCGCTTTACGTTTTGTAAATAATTTCATCACCACTGCTCTCAACACGGTGAAGGAAAACATCGTGACGAAACCGGCATGTCCTAGATCTAAAAATTCAAAGGCATGTGACATCTGCCAACCCGCACTGGGCCTTGTGGTGGATTACGGGCTACGGCCTACTCCCTCTCACCGAGCGGAGGCCTGTGTCTCAGCAGAGAACATTAGATAAAGTCTGATTATGCAGTAGAGATCGAATGAAGATTTGTTTTTTTTTAAACTGGTCTATCTATAGCTGTCGAAAAATCCGAAAAAAACTCGCTTTTAAAATGTTCAATAAATCATTTTACTCGATCCCTGTTTTCAAGCCTATTCCATCAAAAATGATGGCTTATTAAAAAAAATAAGCGCCGGAGTTCTCCACGATTCTAACTTTTTCATTAGATTTGAATATTCAAACCGTATTTTTTTTTAAATAGCGGTTCTAGAAAGACGTTCCAAATTCAAAATGACGACGTCAATCTCTTCTTACTTTTATTTAAATTTTATTTTGAATATGACTTCAGTCAATTAAGAAGAAGAAATCCAAGGAAACGTCAGTGTCGAAATCAGAGTTGAATGAGCCGTAGGTACTTCGGCGGTCGCACGGCCATATCTCATATTTTAATATCCGTCGGCCACTTTGAACTGCCCCAAATATACTATAACATGCACGAGTTACGAGGCAAACGAGTAAACGCCTGTGTGACCGCGGCTTTACTGCCGAGCTAACCCGATCCCAGACGATGTTTTACGACAGATTGTTCAGTCTTTTTAATTGATTGGCTGTTCTATAATTTATCTGTGCTTACAAAGAGCTCGGTACCGCCCTTGTACCGACTGACGTTTGCTTGGCAGATGTGTTCAACATAGTGCTTTGCGACGTTCAGGTGAAAAATGTTTTATCGTAAATCAATTTTCTTTATCTTTGCTTCCCATGTTTTATTTTGAATAAAATAATAGCTTTCTGCTGTTTAAAGGCACTATCTACAAAGCCAACATTTGTTTCTGGTCGTTTGTATGCATTCCTCCTCTGTCGGTATGCTAAAATAAGCATATTTTAAACATAAACGTGTTCTTTTTCCGAAAATTCAATGAAATCCTTACTTAACTGCCTTTGATCTTTACTTAACTTCCGTTAATGCGCATGATTCACAAATTCCCAATTTTCCTTCATAAGTGAGTGTAACTTGGGATTAAAAAACGTGGAAGGTTTTTAAAGAAGTCGCGGTACATGCCGCGAATGTCGTTCCACGTAAAATGTATTCGGCTAACGATCGCGTTTGCCGCGTACGACACGCCGCCGTCAAATCCTCACTTTATCTAAAAACGAGGACGCTAATGCAATAAATTAGTCATTTTAATCGTTATTATTAAAACAACGGTGTGGAATAAGCATGAGGTAACAATAAAATATCTATTTTACAACGTTATATCGTGTCAATTCTCGTAAAAATGTCGGTGGTACGGCGCGTAGCGGGATTTGCATCAAGAGATGACGTTTACTGTGCTTATTGTGCATAAACGCCATGAAAGTTCGTGCCTCCATCTTGTGGCCGCGGTGTTATGGCCGATTGCGTTAAGAAACAACCCAGAAATTGTTTTTTACGGAATTAAAGTTTGCTGCGGTGACTTTATTTATTATTATGTTTTACTAGTAACGTTGTTTTGGTTTGTTAATGAAAGTGTTGTACAATATTGTATTTTATAGGTATTCGTTTGAGTGTCCTCAATTTTTTATTATTATTATGCCTTATAAATAAAACTGTAGCTAAGTATTAAAGATATGGAATTTATGAATACTTAGCTGTGTAACACACTTTGTGTAGAAAGCCATATAACAATAACTAAAAGGCTATAAAGGCACCGATGTTATGATTTATGATGTCGAAGACAGAAGCACCTTACATTGTGTCAGTACAGCAGGTGCGGCCCAACAAAGAACTGCACCGAAACCAATAAATTATTAATTATGAAAAAAGGCCAATACACTTACACTTGCGAAATATTATTAAAATTAAGAAAAAATTCAAGAGCGGCGCCAAAAACTCCTTTGTCTAGGAGACGTCCTGCGGGCACACTGTGCGGCAATGGACAAAGGGAAGTAAAGTTGCCGACGCGGCGCGCACACTGGGACAAAGGGGCACCCCGTCAGGACAAAAAATGACATCATTTATTTTATTGCCCCGAGTGAGAATGTGGCACATTAATATTGCGTAGGCCTTAATGTTCGATCGCCCTAGGCCGATCATCACTCAATATGGCTCTTGTCTATAAAATAATAGTGGAAACGTGTTTTTCGAATATCGTACGATGTGTCACAAATCATTAGTAATTATCCCGAAATAATATTTACAACTCCGTATCGTAACTACATAAATGAATATCCTAAGCGTTTTAAATTCGCGGTTCTTTCAATATAATTTTTTTAAATTTTTATGGCTGGGTGATATTAAGTTGTAAAAATTTTAGCTTATTTTGCATTGTAAATCATTTAAGTGGATGTTTTGTAGGGGGTCAATTAACGGACGTAAGATGCATTCATATTCATAATTATTTAAGCTGATTTACAAAATAGATAGGTACGATGAAACAATCTTCCTAACATAATTAATGTAAAAAAAATATAGATTTTTGCATAAATTACTAATTGCTAGTAATTAAAGAGTTGGAAGTTTTAAATGATCCTCATCTAAAACTTCCAACTCTTTAATTATGGTTAAACTCTTCCAATGTCTTAATATCAAAATATCGATGTATAGTACCTAATTGAAAATATGATTCATTGCTATCAGGGACGCCCCGAATCGAACGTCAGTTACATCTCAATTCGCTAATATTATACCTAGTTACCTACCAACAGTTACAGGGTTGTCACAATTGGTCGCCATATATGCTAATTAAACCTACAGTTAGTTACAACTAGTGTTAAATCCTGATTGACTCAACTCGTGATATTTCTTTCCATTAATTAATTTAATTCATAAATGTAGGTGAGTCTCATCAACATATACTAATAATAAACTGAAGAGCGTGTTTGTCAGTTTGTTTCTTTGAACGCGCTAATCTCAGAAATTACCGGTCGGATTTGAAAAAATATTTTTGCACCTGATAGCCCAATTCTAAGGGAAGGCTATAGGCTACTCACAGCTAACATCACGCTATCACGCTTAGGAGCCGAGTAAAAACAAAAAAAGTCAAAATGACTGATGAGCGAAAACGAAGTAGGCAATAGCGCGAATAGGCAATGCGATGCAACGGGTCCGAGAAACAAAAAAATTACAAGTCGCGGGCAGAAGGTAGTTATATAATAATATCAAGCCTAAGTGTAACTACCTATAATCTATAAAAATGTGGTCGTTCGCCTCAATTTAACTAAGCGTAACTAACTTTTGCTAAGCGTACCTACCTACTAATACAGACGAGCCTTCAAGTCTTTACCAGCATAATGTGCGTTAACTTAAGTAAAGCTCCATAAAGATCTAAATGTATAAAAAGCAATATAAAGAAATGAAGATCTTTGTAGACCTCTGACGAAACAAAGACAGCCCTATCTGAGGGTAAACACGATATGTGCGCACGCAGTGATCCATCACTACGAGCCACGACTACATTGATTTATGACGAAACGCCGCCATGTTCCCATAGTAGCCGAGTTATAGCAAATTAATTATAGGCTTCTTGATCATCGCAAAGATCAAAGTTTTACAAAAAAATTGTGAGACGAAAAATATTCACAAAAAGTGCAAAGATGATTATTATGAGTGACTGCAACTGCTTAAGTACTACATTAAAGTGTCTGTTTAATTTTAGACATTAGCATCAAAAAGCTAGGATAGTAATTACTTGTATAAATGTTCCCATAGTAAAGGTCAATGCTGGACTACATAATCAAGAGACTTAACCAGAAGAAATCATTATCAAAGACCGCGGTGACACCCGCGGGCACTATCATAGGACCAAATCCACCAATCGCTTGAAACATGCCACAATTCTCAACAGCAATAACTGCCCTAAAAAGCAATTGTTGCGTGTTGAAAAAAAAAATCTTTTGTACAGTTCATTGACCGTTTTTATGAGTTTCAGAATTTTTTCATCTCAGCTGATGCTCCTCCAGCACGTAATGATGTTTACGGTGAACGCGTTTGTTGACGTGACAATATTGGCTTCGACACGGGTCACTTATCGTTGTTGCACTCTGTATTTGCAAGCAGAAAGGTATTTTTTTTATTCTAGACTAAATTGACGTCTCGTTTAGAAGCTATTTCGTTTAAGTATTGCACCAGTAACTCTTTGGAGTGACTGTTTTCCGATTCGAAGTGTGTTTGATAGTATCGAACGCTTCCGACGATTCGACATGGCGCTATTTCGTAATTTTACCAGCATTTCCCTCCGTAGCCGTCTCGCACTGTCGCCCTCCGAGGTCATCTGTCGATTCCGCGTTATGACGTCCGAATCCTCTCAATGTGACCTTTACACTCTTCACTTCCTAGCTGGCCATTCCGTGTACAATCACTATTGTGGTCAGTGAAGGTAATTGATGAACCATAGATTTGGTTTTTAGGTAGTGTCTCTGTCAAGGCTAGATAAATCTCTAAATCATTTTCTCTTAGTCTGCAGATTCTGGCCTATAATTTTGGGTCTACATTCAGCTCCATTAAAACATTTATTCAACTGACACGACCACGACGTAGAAGTGACTAACATATCAGACACTGAGACATGTCTCAATTAAGTTCTACATGTGTCACATACATTGATGGTTTCTATATTTTTTCAACAACCAATAGGTACTTAAATCCAAAATATATACCAAAGGTTTTCGTTTCTTCTGATATCTCTGCCTGTCATTGTGAAGTGTATCGTACTTTGTTGTCTGCTCCATTTTTGCATACAAATTGTGCAATCAAAAATGTTTCAACTTAGGCTATGTAGGTACATACGGGTAGTTAACCACGTCACGTTCTGTCTCGATTACTCACGATCAGTATTTGCTAATGTTGGTTCAAGTTGACATATTGCCGGTTTGCATAACGCCTTATTTATATATTTTAGATTGTTTAGGAACGTATTGGTTTCAACCACTGTGACCACTAAGTGTGGCTGTTCTATCATTCGTATGATAGGTAGATAGCCATTAGGTATATTGTCTATAGTCTGCTTCTATACATATTATAAATAAAAGAAGCTTTTCGTGTCTAGCTGTGTGACCGCGTTCTTTTTCTCAACTTCTAAACGGATTTTGATGCGGTTCTCACCTTCATTAAGAGAATTTATTCCGCAAGGTTTATGTATAGGTACCTATACAACATTAATATTCAACTTACATTTATTAAAGAAATCTCGACATTTATTCAGAGACGGGTCGCTAGTCTCTTAAATTATATTCTAAGTAAATTTGATCAATTTTTTCTTCGGCAGATTGTTTAGGTGTCTAATAATAATAAAAGTAACCAATTCCTTCCAAAAATTCTCCTTTTCCTAAAAAATAACAATAGAAGCTTCAAATGGAAATATTTCTACCCCTTCCATAGTAAGTACCAACACCTTAACATCGCATTTTTATTGTGTTACAACAGCAAAACGATAGCTTATCTGAGGCCGTTAAATATAAAACCTACAACTCTAAAACGAACTAAGATAAGGCCTCCATCTTGAGAAGCATGACCAATAGCACGAGCGTACGTTATCAGAACAGTAACTGATAACAGTTTGATTTATACATTCTCAATGGTGATTGGTGGAACGGTTATACTCTCCTGCGCCGTTTATCAGAAATTAAAAATGGAATCTTGTTAGTGAGAGAAATGGGTCGTGTTTTATGCGATCGTGATGCACATTAACCGATTTCGCATTAAGTGCCTGGTTGTCCTTCGACTGAAATATTTAATGATGACATTATGATATGTTTCGAACCTCTACCTTTCAACAGGATCACACTATATCAAAAACTATAATATTTGCATAATACATAAGCTAACAGACTCAAAATAATACTCATAATATCTACATGTAGATGGCTAGTTCTACAAATTGAGGAATTATGGTTGGCTCAGGTCGTAGAATAATATAAATTAATTATTTGTGTTATGTGACAATAAGAAATAAAAGTTTATATTGGTTTCTAATTGGACACTGAAAATCATATCTCTCAAGCAAATATTTATACGACAAATTTACATAAAAATGAGCAAAATTGTCACTTCCCTGTGGGGCGACATTCCAAAATCCAAAATATAAGTCCATGTAATAAGGTTTAAAAAGCAGTTTAGTGGAATCATTTTATTATAAGATAATAGTTAAATACATAATGGTTTCCATAAAACGCTAAAACAGTTTTATGGTCTCTCATTTTCTCTGAATATTGTCGATTTAACAAAGGCGACGCGTATTTAGTATCACTTCCCTGTCACCTAAAAGTTTGTTAAAATCACCTCGAAATTGAATAGTAAGTAACGTTGCCGCTCGGGCAATGGAAAGAAAGGGGTGACGACAACATAGTAACGGCTGTGTTTTGTTTCACTCGAGCAGCAATCAGTCGTGTCCATGCGTTTAGTGGAGACATTTGCGTTCGGGTCAGACAAATTCTCACTCACATGGTACGTATTTACATTGCAATTATAAAACATTATTTAATTTTAATGCATTGCAAGTATTTCTTAAAGTTGCATGAAAGATTTATGGAAAAATAGTAATAAAATAAAGCTATTTTCTAGATATAAGAAAAAAACATTCAAAATATCACTTCCCTGGAAATACATAGACAGGGAAGTGAGAACACTCCAAAGAAGTGATAAAAGGGTTGTTTTGTGGCTGTAGGCACTAAATAAACAGTGCACTGTGTCATTACAAGCTTTTATTTAACTTACCGTGTGCGTTAGTTTGTTAACCGACTTCTAAAAAAGGAGGAGGTTCTCAATTCGGATGTTTGTTTTTTTTTTTATGTTTGTTCGCGCATAACTCCGTCGTTTGCCAACCGATTTGAAAAATTCTTTTTTTTTTTGGAAAGGGTGTACTTCCCAAATAATCCCATGAAATTTTTTTCGAAATCTGACAAGCGGTTTTTGAAAAATCAACAAAAAATTCAAAAGCAATATTTTGTAAAAGGTGATCAGCAGTTGACATTAGGCTATTGTAACTTAGATAAATTATAAACTCTCCCACTAAAAAGTACAAAACAAAACTTTTTTACAAAAAAAAACAACCGACTTCCAAAAAAAAACACTACAAAGTGCTAAATAACTTTAATTTCGGAAGTCGGTGTCAATAAACGAAAATGCAGAACCAACGACACCGACTTCCGAAATTAAAGTTATTTAGCACTTTGTAGTGTTTTTTTTTTGGAAGTCGGTTGTTTTTTTTGTAAAAAAGTTTTTTTAGTTAGTATGTATGGGTCAAATCATGGAAGTCAAATTTGACCAACTTCACAGGGTCCAATCGAGTTGAAATTTCATACACCTGTTTAGGTCAGGTGAAAATGCAATATTACGGTACGATTGAGCTTGTCTGATGATGGAGACGGATGGTGGCCATAAGAACTCCTAAATTGAGATGCCATTGTGATACCCCTGGTTGGAATCGTCTTGCAAGTACTTAATGACTGCCAAAAAGGTTGAATTTTTGACAGACTTTAGACGTTTTATTAAAATAATGATTTTGATGTCCCCCTTAGATTTATTGTTTTTTCATTATTTTATTGTAGGCAGATAATTTTATTTTTACTTATATTTGGCAATAATTTAAGAGCCGAAATAATTTCGAAGTTCTTTACAGAACCGATATGGGTAAACCAAAAGGAAAATCGCAGACTAAAGAAGACAGGGATGTCTTCTGCAAATTGAAAAATGTCTATATCTTCTAAACTAATCAATATTTTCACTGACCCTTTCAGTTCTAGAATACTCCATCACGTTTTATTATAATAGTTGACTTTAAAATCATTTACATTAGAAAAAATGATAGGCCAAAAATAATTAAATTTTATTCCCTTGTTTGTAGAACTAGCCAGATAGGTATACAAAAAAGGCAATGCAACAACGGCAAACAAACAAACAACCAAATTGTACGGCGATGCTGATTTCTTAGCCAAAAAATTGGCCAGCCCTCTGGTATCAGGTCTGGTGTAGGACCTAGTCATCGGATTGTAAATTGAAATTCGGTTGACTATCAACATAGCATACGTTATACCAAACGCTTTCAAAGAAAATAACTAGGAGTACCAGTACCACACACCTGCCTAGATATTGGTCAGAAAAACCAATTTATTTATAAAGCGTAAATTAGAATAAAATATACTTAAATAAAGAAAACACTCAAATCAAAACCACGTGACAAAGCTAAAAAGAAATGTTGCAAGTATAAAAATAACCACATCAACGATGACACACAAATAACACAACAAGCAGTTAATGTACTTATTTTGAGAACATCTAATTAACTAAAATAAGACAAGTCACAAATCGGTGCCGCTGAAAATGATTGCTGACACGGTAAATTTAGTGTTGTGAACATCGAGAACACACTGTTTTATGTTTTTTAAATTAATTAAACCTGTCAAAGGAAACTGATTGACGGGAAAGATTGACTTTTTATACTAGGTATGCAGTCCTGATAATTGAAACTAGGACATAAAATATTGACAGAAATTCATAGATTCAGCAGCATAGCTTTTCAAATATTTAGTTAAAGGTTATTGGATTAATATTGGCCCCAATCACGATTTCGTAATGTCTAACATCAGTCTAGAACGCAATTTTTTCGCTTAGTTATATTGACCGTGAAAACAGAAAAAGTAGGATAGTGTTAAAAATTCGACAATTCCAAATTGTGTCCAAGCACGGCTTTGAACACGTTCTTTTCAAGAGTTATAGATAAGGAAAAATACTTCGGATAATTTTTGAAATGCAATACTAATAACAACATCCCGTCCAATTTACATCTGTAGCGCATATAAAACAAGTAAGAGTTTCTCGTGTTGTTCAATTTCGCGTGGAAACAATTTGCTTTTACCTCGGCGAGCGCCACGCCAATTGGTTGTAGATGGCGCATGAGGTGAGCGCGCCCTGTGGTCGCCTCTTCACAGACGCCATATTCTTTTTGTTTCTCTTTTCAAAATTTCAACGTCTGCGTTTGTTTTTACCCTGTGGCACGCTTCCGACATTTTTATTACCGGCCCTCCAAAATTGATATCGAATTACCAATACATCATTTCCTCTTGTAATATGCTAAAATAAAAACTATAAAAAAAATACAGGATAATGAATTATCGAACAAATTGCGGCCGTCCTCATCAATATTCCGCGAGTTCCCGCGAGGGTGCCCAAAATTCGCGTTTACGTCCCACATGGTGCATGACACGATAAAGTTTATGGCGGAACGAAAAACGAAAACAAAAATACGGTCAGCACAACTGTTCGTGTATTATTGTTGGGTAGATTGTGTCGCGCCCTGTAGGGAGCCGACCGCCCGCCGCGCGGCTCTCAACGCTCTAAGCCCAAATTACTAGTTCAGCTCACTCGCTAGATTACACATTCGATTCTAGGTATTGCGCCGTGTCGCAACTAGTCGTAAGCTTAAGCCTAAATTGGGTTTGCTTTCATATAGGTATCTGCGATTTGCTGCTGAATACCTATGTAAGAAGATTAATTTGATCCACCTGTATTATTCGGAATGTCGGCTGTTAGAGTCAGACAAAATTGAATGGGAATAAACATAGTGTATGGAGGATAAGTGCGTTGGATGAGATTGGCAAATTATTTTTGTGGCGGCTGCTGTACTTTTTTGTTTCGGGTTTTGTTCGGTACTGTCGACTCATTAGCACTGGGGGGCGCCTCGGCCGCAGGTAGGCTCGACGCTCCGCCGTTATTTATATTGGGGGCGAACAGAACAATGTCCAGGCCGATCACTTATTAATCATCTCTTTATTCAAGCCGGCTGGGTGATTCTGCCTGTTGTGATGCTAACACAATAGAATATAAATATAGATCAAGTTACAAGCAATAGGTACCTAATGTTTGGTGATGCGACAAAAGAGTATCTTATAGTTTTGCTGAACAGCTGTTGGAATATATTTGGCGTTAAATATTAAAAAATTAGCTAGTATTATTTATTATCCTCATATTATAGTCGATAGATTAAATTTATTCCGGTCTGATCCCCTGAGTCCCCCCCCCTCCACTCCCCCCTCCTCGATCCCCTGCTAGTTCTTCTTCTGTTTTGAAATCTTTCTTATCCAAATCTAGGTTTCTCTTTAAGACAGGTAAGTACAGTCAAGAGAAAATAAACGTTTCATATTTTACAAAATTAAAAAAAGGATTTTTTTTTAAATTTTCCGTGCTCGATGGGATTGAGGCCACAGCAATACCCGAATGTTTTCCTTTACCAAGTACTCTCTGGTGCTGCGAGCTGTGTGCGAACGCGCATGGTTCATCATGGGTGTTGATTTCATGGTTTTCTAGGGTGCTGAAACCGAATTATGTAAATATTTTTACGGATCTAGTTCATAGAACAAGTTTGAAATTTTATCAATGACCGTGAGAAGAAATATTTTAAGATATGGGACCTTAGCCTCCAATATCAAAAGCGATTGACACTATCCCATAATATTTGTCTTATGTAGAAGCACGACCACTGAAAATTATGCCCACACACTACAGGCGAGTAAACAAGACACGCTAAGGTGCATTACGCGTCCATATATTAAACACGGGCTTTGCAAAAACATCACGTACGTACGGAGGCGTTATATACAGACTATACAGTTAATCCATGTTTATACCTCGGTAGTTAATACTAAGATTTTACGAGTTTCTAAGGCGTCGGGGTTAGGATAAGAGAATGGCCTCTCACAGCGGTGGACGTATGAAATATAGTGTTTAACACCACGCGGCATGTTCGGCGGCCGGACGCCCCGCAGCGTGAGACAGTCCCGAGCGCCCGATCACCATCGTCACCCTACGCGATCACAAAGCTCCTTTATATTCCTTTAGACTTTCTTTCTCAAAACTGCTATAAAATCTAAGCCTTTACGAACTTTGTCATTATTGTTGAGCTACCATAATTCTTAATTTTATCACTTAGAGGTATAATTTGCAAGACCTTTAATATTTGAAACAGTTTAAACCTAAAAGCATTTAATAATGAGTCATGTTTTAGTTGGTGAATATTCATATGAATTGTTATAGAATAAGAACAAGAGGCGATCGATAACCGTTATTTAAACGCAACTTGTTTTCGTTGTTCCATTCAGCAGTAGGTAAATACTAACATGCAAATTTGTTTTATAACTTTGTTAAGACGTCATCCAAATAATTATACGAAAACACTCAAAATCAAATTCTTAACATTAATCAACCAATTCTTCACCTGCTGAAGTGAACAGAGAAAGATGCCGTGCCTTATAAAAACTGGTATCATAAGTCTTGAGGAAAATTTACTAAACCAACTATGCAATCGTCAAACTTGAACAAAGGATTAGCAATGGGAACCTGATAGAAACCCCTTACCACATCTACTAAGAAAGATTTTACGACTGGTATAACCGAGACCTCATTGAAAATCGTATAGGTAGGTACCGTTTAATTCATGCGACTGTTATTTTATCAATGTTCGAGTTTCCATTCACAACACCCATCAAATATAAATATTTATATTTTATGGGTTGTAGGAACAATAATGGGGTGGCTGGTCTAATCACTTGGTTATGGCCACAGTTTTAATAGCACAAGTATTACGAAGTTTAATTTTTTTAACGATAAAGGTTTTTTGTTCGGTTGATCTATTGGTGCGATTAAGTAATAAAGGCCAATAACGATAAGCTTGAACATTAAGCAACAGAACAGGTCAATTTTGGATTAGCTGGGTTTGGTCGGTCACAAAAATTGCTGTTCTTATTTGAGTCAGTATGTGAGCATCAAAATGTATAATTTTCCAGCGATTGTGTATTTGTACAAATCTGTAACAACAAACGTTTATGGCTGTTGCTTTGAAAATACCCAAAAACGCTCTGTAAATATAGGTATATGTTATTTTCTAAACTACTTCTTTGTTGGACTCGGATACTATAAATTCCCCCGCTAAAATCACTTTTTGTAATTATTTACCCTTAGTTTCAATTTTAATTATTCTACTACATCATTGTACTTACTTATATTTTTAATATCTGTAGTCTTTATAAGCAACAGTTTTTGAAGTTACTCTTATTCTGCATATATCTTAAAGCAGGCTATTTATCCACTTGATTGATTAGATCACCGACATTTATCGCTAACATTACCTACTATCATACCGGTGATTGTCTGAAGGCCGTTCGGACTTCTGACAAATGTTGAAATATTATTTATTGTGTTTGAATGTCACATCAAAACCTAATAATAATTCACGCCGTTCTAAAATTTGTATTTTTATTATGAAAAATAAAATGTGTAACAGGTTAGAAGTTTTTTTTTTCAAGTTGCCAGTGCTAGTGAGGGGCCCCACCTATAATGCCCCTTAACTTATCTCTCAACGTTTACACATATACGAAATTTAAACAGTTTTGGTCTTTCAATAAAATAGATACGAATATCTGTCCTGAAACTGTAAGACTTATTTGAAAGAATAGACTTTTAACAAATTACATAACATACATAATCAGCCTATAATATTCCCACTGCTGGGACACAGAACTCCTCTCGGTGAGAGGGAGTGGGCCGTAATCCACAACGCGGGCCCAGTGCGGGTTGGTAGAAGTCACATGTCTTCCAATTTTTGATTTTAGGACATGTCGGTTTCCTCACGATGTTTTCCTTCACCGTTTGGAGAGCAATGGTGATGAAATAATTACACAAAGTATAGCACCTGTCTGGGTTCGAACCTACGACCTACAACTCGTAAGTCGCGGCCGTTACCACTGGGCCACCACTGCTCTCTACTTTAACAAATTGCCATTACATATTAGTTTTAAATTTATCATCTTCAATTGAATGATAACAAATTTTACCTCTAGCCGAATTTTCATATAAGTATCTAAATTAATCAACAGAGTTGGTACTTAGCTTTTAATAATTGTCGTAGAACTTCTCACAGGTATTCTCATAAAACTTCAAATTAAAATTTATTCAAGTAAAATGGAAATATAACAACCACTCTTAGTGGGAAAGCAATAATTGCGTACTTTTAAATAATTCTCAATTTTAATTATAACACTTTTATGACGTGCTCTAAATGAATAACAGCCAGGTTTAAGCATTTACGTTTATTGGCCGATAATCAATTTTACGATAGTTCTCTAGTAGTCTAGTAAATCATTGCTACCTCATAAAAGTAGGAAGGAAATACGCATGAGTTCTTGTAAGTGATTTCTGTTTTCTAATTCGAAGTATGGACGGAGTTACTGAGTGAGATCGATTTGCGTACCCGGTGTTCTCGACTTGAACATTTTAACGACAAAAAATGACTTGCTACGTGATTATAGGTTACCGGTATAATGTTGGTTGGTGGTCCGTTTAGAAGCCAAGCATTAAGGTGGCTTGAGAGAATATGGTGTACCTACCTGCCACGTTAATTGCCACCTTATTTTCTGTTGAACCTAGTATCCGGTTTGCAACAGACCAGTTTCGCAAACCATCTAGATCTATTTATGTCAAAATGCTAATCATTGCTCCAATTTTCAGTCTAAATTAAGAAAATAAGTATCAGATTTATTATTAGTAAAAAACGACCTTATATAAATTATAGAGTTAATAGACAGATCTATAGTCAAAATTCATTTCGATTTACTATGTCCATTAATCAATAGTTTATGTAAGAGAATTGGATCAGGTTGTGAATGTGATTTCTGTGCAAATGGCGTGCGTGGGCTGGGGAGCGGCGCGATCAAAGAGTGCGCCCGCGCAGCGGGGCTAGCGCGCGTGAGCCTTTACAATAACGCTCTTGTTTTCTTCATGTTTTTTTTTTAAATTATTTTTTAAGGTGCCATGTTACGCAAATGCAGTACATCCTATAGTTTACCGTTCGTTTCATACCGTTTTATTGTCATTGTTAAACGGCAATTTATAGTAAAGATGTGCTAGGCACAGTTGGAAGCCACTATAAACAATTTTAGATATTATTTACTGCGATATTATTTTAAACGCTGATAAATAAAATTGTAATGCCTGCACGAGGTTAAAATATTCCTAAATTTGATGAAATTACGGTTAATATAACGTAAACAACTGCTCTAATCTACGAAAATCGACGTTAAACAAATGTACCTGTTTACTAAACCAAGAAATAGTTTTTATTGCTTGTTAAATGGACCGCGATTTAACGAATCACTTCAACTAGTTAACGAGTTACTTATTTAGTCTATTTGTGTGACTATTACATCACTAGTTAATCAAAGGATGACTTTACGCCCTTGGGAAACTAATTGAAAAATTGAAGGCATCACTTTCAGAAGGCAGGTGTAAGAACAGCGACGTTTTAGTACTTAATTGAATTAACGCTTTTATGTTTGGAATAACTTTACGACACTCAAACAAGTCAAGAGAGGTTATGAAAATAATATTTTATAAACCAGCCGCTGCTGGTCCCATAATTTTTATTGTTTTTTTATGCACTGAACTCGTTATAATTAGCATTGGAAACGCTGTGTGCCAACTGTGTCTAGTGTAAGAATGATCCTGGCATTATTTGCTCAGAGTGGCTCTCTAGCCATTTCTGAAAACAGTTAAGGTGTAATTTTCATTAAGTTTTGAATACTATCAGAATTATTATAGCTTGGCAGAAGCGTGCATGGTAATAGCTATAAATGCTATCTGAAGTAAAACAGCCACCTAGAGCTGTTTTGTTTGACGGTCTATAAAACAGACCGATGCAGATGTTGTTTAGTGCAGTTTTACCAGCTAATAACAGAAAACTTGCATTCCAAAGACATCAAGAGACTGGTTTTCTTTGGCATAGATTACTAAGGGTTCGCAGTTTTTTTTGTATACGTGTTAATTGCACATTCCCTCTCAGGGCTTCTCAATTTCTGCAACCAGGGGTCACTCAGCGGCCTTCATGTCAAACCGTGTCAATGCCACGCAATATTTAGGCGCGGCTCATACTGAATGCGGAGCGAATATAATAGCAAGCACACACGATAGGTAATCGCCGCGACGCGCGATCTCGCCGTTACACAAGTTACAGATTAGTGACGCGGCTAGCACGCGACGGATAACGCGCCATGAACGCGACAAGACAGCTTTATTTTTTTAAACTATTTAGAAGCAGAAAAACGATAAAACATAGTTAATTGTCAGATTAGATGCGATGATTGCTTAATCTTGGTTTGCTAAACGATCGGTTAATTGCATGATTAGAGACCTATGTCAATTTGTTTTTCTGCCGGCAGCTTCCACGTATTTCGATCTGTGATTTAAATGAAACAGTAAAATTCTAAGCGTATTACCTACGAAGACTACGCCCAATGCAAATAGTACTCATAAAATTGTGTATGGAAGTACCTAAGTTATTGGCATTAAAAATAGGTACACGTCGACCACAAATGCGGTCAGACACTAAAGTTTTATTTCGCGACGAGGGGAGCCGTTCTCATGACTATTTTTCGTCTTTTCTTTAATAAACATTTATTGTTATTATAGTTTACGACGACGTAGCAACTATTACTGTTAATTCAACGCTCGTTGAAGGACTTTGTCAGTTTATTATTCGTGCATAACTAAGTTTAATGAAAAATTTTGTAACTTTTGAAAGGAGCGAAAGTTGTCTAACTTTAGTATTGCGTTTATGTCTTTTCTTCTTAGGACTTGAAATGTTAATTTCAATAATTTGTCACCATCATCTATCTAGCATTTTCTCTAATTCTTTAGAATCTTCTTTTGTATCGTGTAGCCAATTTATGAACACTTAGACCGAAACTTTTTTAATTTACCATTGCCTTTTTCACAACAGGTGTGGTTCCAAAACAAGCGATCGAAAGAGCGTCGTCTGAAGCAGCTGACCTCAATGGGGCGGGGCCCGTTTTTCGGGTCGTCCCGCAAGATGAGAGGGTTCCCCATGAATCTATCTCCGGGGGGGCTGGAGGAAGGTCCACCGGGGTTTCCTTACTTCGCGACAGCGGATGGAAAGTTCGAGTTTGGCTATGGCCCGCCATTCCACCATGATGCGCCGTTCTTCCACCCGCCGCCGGCGATGCCCTTCAATCAGCCAGGTTGGTAGACTTTTCGAAATAGGCAAACACATATGGATACCTGAAACTACTAATTTGTACCTACACCGCTACAAGGTTCGTTTAATTAACGAGTGGCCAAAATCGGGATTAAGTCCACCATCTCGTTTTGTCAATACTATTTCTGCGAAAATTTTACGAATCTTTACCAACAACTCCCTCTAAATGACATCCAGGCGTCAAAAGATCCTTGAAGCACTCTAATTTAGTCAATTTTTTATCTAAAATAATTGTCTAAACAGACACCATATTTTTGTCAAACAACCAAAGACAGGAGCAATTCTAGAACACCATTAAACAGTTTCAAAGTCAAGCTCGATTTCAAATTCTTATTATTTCAAAGTGCTGCGCACGTATCTTGTTCGCAATTTTCGAATCAGGGCCAAGTTCAGCCATAATGGTTTGTTCAAACGAAACTCTGCAGACGCGAGTTTACGAAGACGCGTGAATACTGACAATTAACAATTTTATGTGTCTCTCGCGCGACTTTTAGATTATAAAACCGTTTTTGTGTTGCTTATGTAATGTGTGCGTTTTTGTGATGACCATGTAACCTTCAGTTGTTTAATTCCTTGTCCAAAATTTTCATTTCTAAAGGCGTTTTCTTTCTTAAAGCTTTAAACAAATTAATGACTCGATGCCTGCCTGAAAAACACGCGGCATGGTTTTAGAGCCTTAAGATTATTCAGGAGCCTCAAATTAAAGTATTCAAATAAACTGGCAATTACTCAAATTCATTTACACATTTAGCTTCCACATTGTTCATAAACATACAAGTAATATATTCACATCTATTTAGTAAAACAATCAATATAACATCCCCATGAAACAATGTACCAGGCGCTTAGTAACGGAAGCAGGTCGTTTCGCAGGGATGGAGACTCTTCCTGGCGGGGAGTTTCCCGAGCAGTTCCCGCCTCCGGACCACCTCGTGCTCCCTCGGCCATCTTCGCCCGAGTTCACCTTCGGGGACGGGCCGCCCCCTTTGCACCCCGAGGGTCTGGTGTGGTAGCTCAAGCCGGAGCCGCGGGACTACCACGACTGATGCGGCTCGTCAGGCTACAAAGTGGACTTTAGCAGTGTTATTCATTAACATTGCGATTGGTGAAGTTAAGAAAGACGCAGTGTTTATGTGATTTTAGTTTCTGTGAACGTTAAGGAGTTTCCCGCTTGCTTCAGGTTAGTTTTCGATGTTATTGAAAGAACCAGTTTGTTTTCTGTTGCAGTGATTTGGTGCTATAAAGGTTAATTTGTCGATGTTTTCTGATCAAGGCAATTTGTTTTGATTCTGATCCGGTATCAATGTTGCCAGAAGTCTTTTAATATAAGTGATGTGATTATGACGACTGTTATAATCGTCACAAAATTGTTGTTAATTACCCAGAAATGACCTTTTCAAAAGACAGTTCTCTAAAATCTGTGGATCATAAAACAACATTTTTTTTGCTTACCGGAAAAATTATAAGAAAACATTGTTAAGACTAATTCCGATTAGTTTCGCATAAATCATGGAGAATAAATCTTTGCTTTTATATCCTTTTAGTTAATACTTAATAATAAAATAATCAATCAATTTGTGAATAAGCCAGGCACTGTGAATATTACGAATATTATGTACAGATAGCTATTGTAATAGATAATTTATTAAGTTACATAGAAAGAATAATTTATTTACAATGGGTTACATAAGCATAATTTATATAAGAGTAATTTTGGTTCCTATACTAAGATAGACACACTTTGAGCATTTTTTTGTATATTTATTATTAATTGATATCTTACCCGTTACTTAAGTACAATCTGTTAGAGTATAATCTTAATATTGTAAATAATCGATCTGTATATATTAATGTATTGTAAGAAATATGTACTTAATTAGGTTAATGTAAGTATCATTGTACTTTTAGCTAACCATTATAGTTTTGTTTCAATACACATTTAAAAATGAATCACACATACGAGGAAATTTCATTATTTTTGCAAAAATCTTGTTATTCGTACAGATTTAGATTTTTTTTCTGTCTAATCAAAAACTCAGAAAATTTTGGCACAATTTTTTACATTAATAAATATAAAAAAAAATACTGTTACCTAATACAGTTAATTTGACCACAACAGGAAAAATATTCAATTGTGATCATAATTTGTAGAAAACTCCATATCAATTTCACTAAATCAAGAATTCCCACATTAAAATTAGCTTTTCAAAAGAAACACTGTAAATACACAAGAATTTCCATACGTTTAAGAGACCATCGTGTTTTAAGCAAATAAAGCCATTTCATTTATGTTTGGAGTCACGAACAGTCTTATGAGTACATAAAACAATTGAAAATAATAGTATATGTTATCTGAAGTCGTGCCTCCGAAGTAAATAAAGATGTCTATTAAGTAAAGTGTACCAAGTAAAGTCGTAGCTGAAACAACAATTTAGTAAAGCCCTGAAAACAAGAAAAAGTTAAGAAAACAAAATACATACCTACTCCCTTACTAATAAACGTTGTATATCGTCTGTATAGTTACACAGTGCTTTGTCTTCTTCTTTCAAAAGTAAAATTATTGACAACTGAAAGAGAGAAATCGGTGTGTTCTATTAACTTAACTATTCATCTGATATAATACGTTTATTAGTAAATTGCGTGGATGTGACGCATATATTCCCCCAACTTGATATTTTTTGTGTATGTGTTGTTTCTCTGCGTCATGTTTAAAGACGCACTTAAACTTATTTTATTTATTTCTTTCTGTAATTGTACTTATAGTGCATGAGAGGCCCGATTAAATGGGTCCTTCATACATTACCATAGGGTTTTATTTTATACTTCAAGTCAAATGCCGCGAACTTTTTTTTCTGTTATCAAATCAAATAGGTACTCATTATATAATTCGGAAGAAAACTAGGCATGGTTGGGCACAGAGTTCTCTTATGCTCTTCAATCAGAGTTTTTTTTTTGTACTTCATATTACGTTTTGTTATTCAATGCGTCATGGATTCTTTGTTCGTGGCTGCAATCATAATAAAAGATGAGTTAGCAGGATCACTAATCTAAATAGGTATGTACTTTAAACTAAGTGTTAATATTTGGTACATACTGTTGTCTATCTGTATTTAGCACATAAACAAAAGTATAATGGAATTGTCTGTAAGAATAAATCTATTCGAAAATATAAAAAGTTTTATTTATAAAACAACCTTTATTTATCTAGAACATCGCTACGTCAATTGTCAACATTATTGGCTTTAGTTCAAAGTCTGCCCAAGTAATATCTCTGAGAAATCTAAACTTATAATATTATAAAAAGAAAAGATTTGATTTTTTGTATGTTTGTTTGTTACGCTTTAAACGCTGAGACGGCTGAACAGATTTAGATAAAATTAGGCACTTGCGTAGAACATGACCTGGTTTAGGACATAGGATACTTTTTATCCCGATATTCTCACGGGATCTAAACTTATGTCGGTGAAACCGCGGGCGCAGTTATTAAAAAATATATTTACAACTGAACTGCCTAGAGCGCGAAAAATACTGGTATTCAGCTGCATCTGGTAAGACTAGAGGCACGAATGACGAGCCTGGGTAATGGCCAGGTTGTGCAAGGTGTTATTTGGTTTTTCCCTTGAGAATTTCTCACATAATAATGTCGTCTACATCTCAAAATTAATCATACAGCCCAACGAACAAACCTTTGTTCATTTAGGTACCTACCTAAAAGACTGCAATCAATCTGCCTAGCCTTTTCCCAACTACGCTGTTGTCGGCTTTCAGTCTAACCGGATGCAGCAGAATACTGGTTGTCAGACTGTCGGGCTTCTGACTATCCGTAACTACTGTCATAGCAACCGGAACCAACAGCTAAAGGATTGTCACCCATCCATAGACCAACCTCATCAAGCGTTGCTTAACCTCGAAGATCACCCGTGTGCGGCTGTTATTATTTAGCCACGGGCCGCCTGTACCTAAAAGCCTGCAGTATACACTTATTAAATCAATTTGACAGGTGATATAAATGAATCACATCAAGTTATATTACCTACAGTTTGTTTGACTGACAAATTGAGTGTAAATGACACCGATCAATGGCCGACCACTGAGTGCTAAGTGAAAAGGTTTGTATTCATTTATAAGAGCATATTAAATTATATGGTTGTTCTACCTTCCTTTTTATTTTATTTTTTTAGTGCACACACAAGACATTAACAAAATACACGAATACAAAGAAAACACAAGGTGCCTATAAAAAAAAAACTACACTATAAATAATAAAACGGACATGCATACAAAGTGCGGTGTGCGTCTCAAAATTGCACCAAAAAAAAAATCTTTATTTCCAGTTTTACAATTTACATTCACCACTTGGTTTAACATGATAAATTTGTCATATATACCTAAATTGTAGGTTCATACAGAGTTATAAACTTCTGACACCAAAGCTAACATTAAACTTAAAAATTATTCTTATTAAATGAGAGTCCAGCTCAAAAAATGTATCAGGCAACTATATTTGACGCTGATATTCTGCTGGATCTCTGCAGTGGCAGACGGACGTCGAGCAGACACGATCAAAACGCGAACTGATGATTGTATATTTGATTAAACATACATTTTGATAGTAACTACCTTATTGTTTTGAGAAGGGTGTCTTTATCTGCACATGGCGTATAGAAATTGGAATCTGACGCCCAGTAATTTGATTGGCATAAGAAACTAATTCGCGGCGTGAAGGTTAAAGCCTGGCTCCTAAATCCTGAAATAAATAGTTTTTCTTACGAATCGTTAAGTACCAATATTCCTAACGTGTTTTAAAGAAAAGGGCGTAATGCGATAAGCACACCAAAATCGCGTTCAAGAACTGTCAGTGTCACAGCTCTTGAACGCGGTTTAGATGTGCTAATCACGATCAGTTTCATTGGTGAAATCCGCCCTTAGAAGCTATGGAAAATATGGTGCGCTTTTGCCGAGAGATAGAACCTTGCTAAAGTTCGTTTTTTAATCCCAGAGACTAATCTGACATTTAAGTCTTTTGTATTTGCGTTTTTTTTTATATAGAAGTTTGACATTACACCTGTAAAATTAGTCTCTGGTATTAAAAAACGAACTTTAGGTTAGGTTTCATAACTACGAAAAAAATTTTTTTTATGCCATTATTATTATAAAAGCAGCACCGAATATGGTGTGTTTTGCTGTCATAACTTAATTATTACTTAGTTCTTATCTACATTCTGTTACAAAATCATTATCTTATTAAAACGTAGACCAAAACCAAATAAAGACCCCCGCAGACGGGTAATTTCTATGAAAACTCATAGAAAATGTAACTAGAATCCTGTGTGCAGCCTTAACAGGGTCTTATCTTTTGCTTTGTAATGCGACGTAAAAGCACGTTATTACAGATAAGATTAGGAAGCACTAAACACATATTTACTACCTAAGCAAACACATAGGTAAGCTCGGAAGGAAATGAGTTTTAGAAGGAATCAGTGCAACATATTTAAAATAATAAGCGATAAGGAATATTCAACTGTTATGTAGAATTGCAACGGTGCCATCAGGTGGACATTCAAAAGTAGGGAAAAAAAAAACGAAGGGTATTAAAATAGCACAGAAGAAGTATTTTATGGTTAGGTACTGTAGAGGTTTTAGCCATAAGATATATGCAACCTTACCATGCAACCTTCCTGGATAGTTTTAAGTTGATGGAATGTTCGATGAGATAAAAACCGCGTTATGATTGTAAAAATGTAGATCCAACTAAGAATAACATAATCAGCCTATAATGTTCCCACAGCGAGCCTAGCGCGGGTGGTGGACGAGGTACCAACTATAGGAATAATTTTATTATTCTATATTACTGAAAAACGCCTTTCATTGATAAATCCGATAATATATGGGCACGGAGCTCATAGTACCTAGTTCTCTGTCCCCTGATGGAAACTAGGAGCGCTGTTTAGGTAGGTAGGTATTCCTGCACCTAATAAACAGTCGAGTTTTTCTTAAAAAAGACTATAGATATACATACCTACCTAATTGTACCACCCAATTACATCCCCTTCTAAAAACATTGCAGCCAGTACAACACTACAAAACATTCCATTTCATTCTCTCACGTTATACAAGCTACTCGTATCAAACGTGGAATCGTGTGGAATCTACCCAGTTCCAGATATAACCGCACCAAGGTAAGCACCCCCACACTGTCCTACCTACCATTCGCACATAAAGGAAAATTGGAATTTGCGCGGGGGCTTCGGGCGCGTTTGAACGACTGCTCGTTTGAACCAGGCGCGCGTTCGCACGACCGAATTAAACCGCGACCGCGGAGTACCGAATCGTAATTGGAACCGTTGTGTTTGCTTGAGCCGAGCCTATTATCTCACGGGATTGGAGCAGAGCTAGGTTCCGATTATTAGGTATGTGGCTTGGTAATGCTAATTTTCGGTATTGATTTTTGGGTGGATTTTAATGGAATGGTGTTTCGAATGGAATTGCATTGGTAATTTTAGGTCTTCTTTCAAAGTCCATAAGAAAAATATTTCATTGCATGGTTTAAATCTAGGATTAAGAGAATAATCATGATGGTTGAGCCCAGAACATTAAAAATAAGTAGGTATAAAACAACTGTAGATATTGAATATGCAATTTTTTACGAATGAAGTCCACGAGATAAACCCTAACTAGGCAAAAGGATTGTAGCACGTCTGCCCCACTTCAAAACCTAGTAAGAACTTTACAAGAGAGCGCATAAACGTAAAATAGGTCTACCCATGAGAAGTATTTGTTAGGTAAAAAAATGCTATTAGTTGTAAAAAAATACTAAATAATGAACACATAGTACTAGCAACATTTTAATACATGTGTATAGTACATATTTTAAACCCCTTACTGACTTTAATAATTATTGGTTCGTATTTGGTCTTGATTTCAAAAACTAAGTAAGGTGCATCGACCATTTAAAAACCTAGCAAGTCCAGACACTTACTAGGGTTTTGAATTGGTTAAAGTGACGTACTAGGTTTTAAAGTGGTCGCGAGGGAGTGAATGGTGCACTAACTAGGTACCTATCGATGCTTAAATATATCTGCTTTTATTTGAGTTTAAAACGCTGCTGTTTTTTTATTTGGTAAAACGGTTTTTGTAAAATGTGTCGCTTACTAGGTTTTGAAACGGGACAGCCGAGCAGGTGGCGTTCTGTAGTTTCTGCCTGGGAAAAAGGCGTGAGTTTGTAATCCGCGTTCGCGATTTATTTGCCAAAAATGTAAACAAATATTAATTAATGGAATAATAACTTTAATTCCTACATAATAAAGTTCAGTTTATGCTACAACTTCAAACATTTTTATAACTTTTTCCATGGTGCTAGTCACTCTAAAATCAACTTAATCGTCATTAAAATAATGTTGATGTTTGTTTAACTGGGAATAGGGTGGGGGTGTGCAGCACTGCACACTTTTGCTATAATGTGTCTGTTTATGAGAAAAACCTACAAGAACCCCTTCCAGTAATGGCTTGCATGTTCTCATCATTATCATATAAGCCTGGAATCGCCCACTGCTGGTTAAAGGCCTCCTCTTTCTTCTGCCATAGGTACCTCCCGGTTCCGTGCGTCTCTCATCCAGGTGTTTCCCGCAACTTTGACTATATCGTCAACCCAGCGCACTTTTGGTTAGGCCTTACCTTGGCCAACATTCGGCCTACCTTCTATGTTCTAGTCAGTTTTTTTCCTCAGCACGAGAACCCAATATTTTTGGCATTCAACCATTTAAAGAGAGAGTAGGAGAGCTTATAGTGTACAATTCGCCCCGGGGAAGTACTTCCACCATTCCTATTTCTCCCGGTAAGCAGCTTCGCTGTATGCTGGTTTAAAGGGTTTGGGTGCCGGGTGTAATTACTGGCACATAAGACATTCCAACTTGTCTTAAGGCGACACTAGTGCAAACAGCTAATTTTATGTTTTGTTTAGTAACCTAGGACGTCCCTAATACGTCTGTGGTTTGACTTGACACTTGTCTTTATTGCTGTCATTTTATTTTTTCATTGAAAGTAACGATACAACGTTACAACCTTCCTTACTCTTCCGAATGTCCTAACGAAACACGTTTGAAAATAAACGTTAATACTTAATAGTGTGGGCCCTTCAGTATCGTACTTCTAACTATATAGTACAGTATAGCTGATGACGGGCGAGTGTGACCAATGCAGATTGATTGAACATCGGCCGGCCCGCGCTGTCGCTACCTGCCTAAGTACTCGAGAATCAATATGAGCGAGTAGGTAGGTGGGTGAGTTGTGAATGTGAGTATTTTGTAATGTTATGTAATTAATAATGAAGGTTTTATGTGATCGTGATTTTCTTACGAGCGCGATTCGTATTTGTGAGGTCTAGAGAGTCTATTTGGGTAGGGTCGTTTTCCTAAGTTTTTTTATTTTTATAAATCTTGTCTTTGATATCGATTCAGCCGGCTTTACCTACTGATAAGATTTGCCTAACCAAGATTATGTCTGGACTTTAAAAGAGACTGTGACCTCTGAGTTTGTTTCGGCCTTTCTTCTTAAGGTAGTCAGGAAACAACAAAGTCATCTAATTTAAAAATATAATTTAATTTTGAAGTATCAATTTAAAAAAAAAATCAATTTACAGAAATAAATATTCATTTTCTAAGTATTATCATAGGTTTATTACGAAAATGCAAATCATTTACAATTATCCAATCAAATGCTCTAAGTTACACAGTCAGGGCCATTTTAATAATTCGCACTTACTTCCGTGACATCGTTATTCTTCTCTAATTACTTATAATAAATATTTTACGCAAAATACGCGCATTGACGTGGAGTTGCGGACACCAGCCCGTATATTACCTACCTAGATATAATAAAATATTCTTTAAATTAATTCGGACGCTATCTTTGTTAGCGATAAAACGGGGTAGGTACCTAAGTATAAAAAACTTGTCACTTAAACTTTAAACTTGTGTAAAATATCGTTATATAGGTACCTAAGTCAGTATCTACTTGATTATATTTTCTTTATTGCCATAAGTTTCATATTGGTTACGTGCATAGCGGAGTCAAAACTATATTTACTTCGTGGTCAAAACTTTCTTTAGACAGACCATATCGTTCTGTGAACACTATGGTCAAAACTGGTACTTTGACCAAAATGGACATAACTTTGACCAAAATGGGCAAAACTTTGACTTTCACAAAGTCCCAAAGTTTAAAAATTATCCTGAACAACCCTGCATAAACCTGTGAAGAAGAGACAAAACAATTTCGGCTCCTTGTGGGCACTCTAGGCAAAAGTTTTACTGCTCCGAGTCCGAAAATTCTTTCATTAATAGGAAGCTACAGTATTTTCGTATGTAAAAGGATATATTTTATTTTAAAACAGAAAGTTCCGAATTACAAGATATAAACAACAATTTCAGAAACCCATCGATGCCCATCAATAATTAGGAATATCGAACACAGTAGGTAAGCAACAGTGACCCTCGGACCCCAAACGGACAGTACACACAATACTTCTACTCGTAACCGTCCGTTAATTAGTACTATTGTTAGTCGTAACAACACACCCCCAACTTTATGTATATAGAGCACGCTATCCCACCCACTCTAGAAAATGTAGACAGTGGAAACTCATTATGTTTTCTTGTTAGTTATTAATTTAAGAACCTAAAGGAATCAATTATTTTAGCATTTTATGTCAGAATTCAGGACTCTTGTCTCGATTAAAGAAAGGAAAAGAATATAGGTTTATTTGTCTCAGAAACACGTGCATACAAAAAGATAATTAACTCTAAAAATAGAAACAAAATAGGTTTGAAGAAAAGTAGGTACGTAGCGTCATAGCTATTAGGTACTATGATTTTAGTATCCGAATCTAAATTACTCGACGGGGCTTTTTTTCAAGAGTAAATCTTGAAAATGTCAACAACTTCTTTTAAGAACTGGGGTATGAATTTTCCAGGATTTTTTGCGGCTGTATACAAATAATTCTATCAACGTCTCTAGTCAGCCTTTAAATAGCGTTTACTACAAGTGGTCATCGTATTACGACAGCGGCTCCCCTACAAAAATATTTAAAAAAAACAGTCCTCTGACATCATCTGTCATCAGAAGACAGTCGCCACCATGGTCGCCACAGTCATTGGTCGCCACGCAACACTCATATCAGTGTGTCACTCATAGACTAATATATATAAAATCCATGGAATTAATATGTACTTACGTACAGTACATATTAATTCCATGATAAAATCAGATAAGACTGGCAACAGACGTTTTCGGTTTTAGTTAGCGATGAGCGCCACCTGAACGCCACGCAATGAAGTAAATGACATATATCTATCTATAGGTAGGTGCGTATACGTCGATATGTATAGGTACCTACGTAATTACGTATGAATTGGGTTTTTATTTATATTTTGCTGATACTTACAGTGTTTTTACCAATGCATATTTATAGGAAACATTCGTAAGTTCATTAAAATATGATTCGCGACCGTAACAAATATGTAGTTAGAGAATTATAATCATTAAAGTCATCAACATACTATGTATTTCATGACTATTTCATGAAATCTTGACATTTTAGGATTATACTAACTTAACACGTTGTTTTACTGATTCTAATTCTGTAAATACATGTTTCTTACGGTCGCGAAACACAAAAACACCAAAATTACAAGAAAAATGTGTACGAGCATGCAAACACACCAGTGGAAAATTTCTTGTGACGTTTAGGCTTAGTGTTGCTAACGTTTTGTATCACTAAACTACCCATATGATTCTATCATCGTAAAAATATCCCAAATAATCTAACATAATAATCAAATATTCAAAAATATAATTATACTCGGTTGTAAATGCATACATTTTTGTGCAACGGGGCTAATTAAAGAAAAATAGCAAAATTAACAATTAGGGTGAAGTACCAAATACTTCAAGCAAAAAAAAGTGGTAACATTGCAATAAAAAGTTCTATGTATAGCGGATAAATGGAACTTTTCATAATAAAAAAGATATGTTCTAAGTTACCAGGGCATGGTGTCACTCATATCCGACCTTTTTGGTGGTCCCAGTAACTTCGTAATAAAACTATAGGCCGACTGCTTAACTGAGACGTTGCCTGAGCTAGCAGCGCGGTGCGGGAGGGGTGTGGTGACGTGATGCGAGGGCTCAATGATTCGTCAACTTGTGACAACTATCACCCCTGCCGCACCGCGCATCTACCTCAGGCAACGTCTTAGTTAAACGGTCGGCCTTATTATAGATGGCGCCGTTTGCTGCGCCATCATACAATATTTTTATCACACGAAGCGTCGCGCGCTTTACTTGCGGTTACCAAGTGTACAAATACGCTGTGAATATGGGTGTAAGCGCGGGACCGTCCGAGACAATGGCAATGTCGAAAGTATGTGCGTGTTTGTACGCACGGCTACACATCAAACTATACATAACCAGTATAAGCTGATTTATGATTGTAGAAAAAACCTACACAATGAGAGTTCAGCTAAAACTGGAAATGTATAGCTTGATGTGTAGCTGTGTGTACACTTCTTAAATACTATACTTATTAAAGGTTCATGAATAGGAAAATGTTTCAAATTCCATCGTGTTTAACCGCCCCCAATCTCCGGTCAGTGGTAGTTTTATGTTTAATCAGATTAGGCGACATTTGACAGCCTATTATACTTGTTCACTATTTATTTCGGCCATAAAAGTTATTAAGTTTGCTCGAGTTTATGATGAGTTTCGCTACTGGATAGTTTGTTTGTTTCAAGTAATAATCATAAAGATTATTATTATAGATAGAGCGGATGGATTGTTTGTCTAGTTGTGCGGTGTTTATTTCTTTATTATGGAATAGCGTTAATGTAGTTAAAAATTAGGTTCTTCTATAGTTTTGACGAGTTTTTGTTGACTGAGAATCGTAAAACAATCGTAAGAGTATTTTACAAGTTTATTGTTTAATTTTCAACTGGTTTTTGAAAAGGATAATGTTATGTTTCAGATACGTATTCAATTTATCCCTGAATTGAGTGGCTGGGACAGACTGGGAGAAGACTATGTCCAGCAGTGGACTGCGATAGGCTCAGTTGATTGATTGATAGATTAATCCAATTTATCCTAAAGTAGTCTGTTAGTATTGCATGGTAAATGCAATTCATAAAAAGACCTGACATGAAATCATATGTGTCAAGCGTCCACTTTGAGTTCTCAACCCTGCAACCAAATTTTCTGGCTGTCATCTTTCACCATGGCATTCTCAATTCGTTTTTGTGTAACTAATTTTAACAGAAGGAATGAAAATACATACACCTTGATTTGTAATGATCGTAAGAGATGAGATACAATAATAATAAGAGATAAGATACATTAGTAAGATCAAATAAATCTAAAAATCGTGCGGTATTATCCGCTCTGTATCCATATCACTCCCTAGCTCACACGTGCTCACGCTGACATTTGCGTGTGCGCACACCATCGCTCACCGTGTGATCTCGCCGCCACACCGCACTGCACGCTCCCTACCGATTTACCTAAATGTCACCATACATACAATTTACTGGCTTTTAACCACATTATAGAAGATTAAAAAATTTAAGGTAAAAATATGGTGTTTGTGAAAGTTTTGTGGAGTTCCCACGAAATATTGCTAATCATAAATATTAGTTTGTAACTTTTTTAGTGGTGGATACTAATTGTAATGTAATAAATTATTCGATTATAAATGTTATAACTGCCTCTTTGGTTGCTGAACTTGATGTCCTGGATTTGATTCCCAGGTCGGGAAAAGTGAGACTCCGGGATGCTACTGAGAAATTCCAGATGGATAAACCAATAACACTTTGCCCGACCCGTAAACCTAAGAACCATTATTAATAAAAGTAATGCACTAATTCGCATAATCCTTCTAATTGAAGAAGGCATAAACGTTATTTATTCACGCCATGTCGTGTTCTACAAACATAGATAAGTATAACATAATAGCATAATCAGCCTATAATGTTCCCACTTGTGGGACACAGGCGTCCTCTCGATGAGAGGGAGTGGGCCGTAATAAACCACGCATGCCCAGTGCGGGTTGGTAGATGTCACATCTCTTCGAATCGAATGTTTGGTTCTAGGACATGCCGGTTTCCTCACGATGTTTTCCTTCACAGTTTTGAGAGCAGTGGTAATGAAATTATTTACACAAAGTAAAGCGCCTACCTGGGTTTGAACCCACGACCTACGACTCGTAAATCGGGGGCCGTTACCATTGGGCCACCACTGCTCCAGCGCAGCAGTTGGATATGTAAAAAAACCCTTAATGAAACCGAAAGTCACTGGCCCGTTAGTTTTTTTTTTTTTTTGTAATACCTGAGTACCTCGTGGTCACGAGATATAATGGTCAAGGGTCCAACTTTTTTAACGTTTCTTACGGGGACAAGTTTTAAACGTTATAACTTAATACTGGCACGATCCCTGTACCGTTGCATACACCCATAAGCACAATATTTTGCGTGCGTTACATTACGCACTACCATGAGTAGCGAATTTTCACACCAAAAATAAAAGTCGTTTCCCAGCAATTATTTTTGCACCAACTTTCTTAGTTTCTTGTACAGAATACGTATGACGGCTTCGTGATGGGTCCTTGTCAACATAACGTCATGTGCTTACATGCACAGGTTATCAAGAATAGTTGCCGACATGTCCAGCTAGGGGGGACGTTTTATGATACTTAAGGATATCATCTAATCATAAAATAACGAGTAATGACCTCACTGAGCTGTACGAAAAGCTGTCAGCCGTGAGTGTAATTTATGAAGCGTGGGTTTTGTATAAAATGTTCTCTTTTTCAAACCAGTTCTTGGTCATCGAGATAATTAAAGAAGGCCCATTAGCCATTGTGTCAGTGTTTAAACAGTTAACTCAGTTTGGAATCTTGAATGGAAGTTTGTTTCTGGATCTCTAACTGATATCTACTTTAATTTTAATGATTGTATAATTTTATTTTGTTTTATTACAGTGTTCTTCCACTAATCCGTTTACTTTAATTTTTACAATATTTACCACTACTATTTTTACTGGGTACTAAATTAAATGACAAACTAACAAATAAAATAAAAAAGGACACTTATGCGTCGAAGTACTCGTCCGCATTGCTGTCATCTGGAAACATCCCGAGAAAACTGGCAGCATTGCCACGTTGAATGACAATGCTGATTCTTTGGGCAAAGATCGACCCAGCCCTCTCGTCACGTGAAGTGTCGACCGTTGACCTGTCGACGGAGAAAGGAGACGCGCACTCGGGCCTCATGACCCGAGCGTTTCGACGACCCCAAACGGCACAAAACTTAGTTACCCATAAGGTTAGGCGGTCTCAGCAACTCACACTTATTTTAAATCTAATTATGTGATAATGATGACACCCCTCCGTGCCTCGGAAGGTCCAGGCTTTCATTCGTAGATCCTTAAAAGTCGTTACGGGTAGTCAGAAGCCCAAAAACCTGACAAGCAGTCTTATCAAGGGGTATCGTGTTACCCAGTAACTCAATTGTGGAGATCAAATAGGTAGTCGCTCCATGTAAAATACTGGTATTCAGCTGCATCCGGTAAGACTGGAAGCTAACCCCAACATAATTGGGAAAAGACTAATTAGATTGATTGTGTGATAAAGATGCTCCCTTACCTGCGTAGGCAGATAAATGAGTAGTCATTTATCTGCTGCAGTTTTAAGCTAGACAAATGCTTCCTTGAAGCAACAAATCTCTACAAGAGAAAGTGCCAATACAGTTTTCATGGCCTGAATTCAATGGATTAGCGAAATTTAAAAATAAAACCAAGAAAACAAACAAGAAGAGGTCTTTTTGCTGCTTAAAAAAACAAGAATATCCCCATACCAAATGTTCATGGTTTTTCTTCATAGATAGATATAGAAAGCTCTTTATTATGTACACCATATCAGTTAAAGATATAAATGCGGTATTAATCTTTTCAACACACTTGCTCGTAAAGTGAGCCTTATTATATCGTTCTTAGGGCCATAAACCGAACTATAACATACACGTGCATAATAATATTACACACTAGTGCATAATAGAATGATCCCTACAAAGTTAAGTTAGTACCTAACTGCAAATTATATGCGAGTAAACAGAGCATTTTCAATTTAACCGGGTAATACAGTTTTTTTTTTTTTTTGTAACAACAAAGAGGTTTTATTCCACCGAAAATCTATTTACATTTTTGAAATAAATAAATGTGTCCCTAATTAAGACGAAAAAACATTTATTATTATCAAATTATTTATAATTCACAATAATTTCTTATAAAATATTTGCATTTTATCACAAAAATTATCATTTTGAAGTAGGCTGTATGGCTGTAATCAATCAACTTACATTTGGCGCGTGCAAAAAAAAAAATTGCGCGCCATTTCCCAATTTTCCCCTAATTTTCATATTTTGTTTGTATCGCATTTGTTGCTGTGTGGTAAATAATTATAAAAATGTCAGGTTTTAGTACAGAAGATGAACAATTGATTGATTTAACCCCGCCAGAAATACTAAATGCAGCACAAAATGCAAACGAAAGCCTAATACCTGCAAAATCTAGAGAAAAGTATTTAGCTGCTTACGATAGTTTCCTGCAATGGAAGAGCAACAAAAAAACCCAGTCATTTTCTGAAAATGTGTTTTTGGCGTATTTCTCTGAACTCGCCAATACATACAAACCTAGCTCCCTGTGGTGCATCTATTCCATGTTAAGAAGCATGGTTAAGCTCAAACATGGTGTTGATATCAAAACGTACTGTAACCTGATGGCATTTTTGAAGAGACGCTCGGATGGATATATTGGTCGGAAATCTAAAGTTTTGTCACCAGCCGACGTTGAAAAGTTTTTGAATGAGGCTCCGGATAGTCAGTATCTAGCAACAAAGGTACGTTTCATATTTTTAATCGAAACGAATCTACAATATACAAGTGTGTAACTTTAGCATAATTTCTTAGAACTAATTAATTGATTTCTTTGCAGGTTGCCTTAATATTCGGTGTTACTGGTGCTTGTAGACGACAAGAGCTGTACAATATTACAACAAAAGATGTAGAAATCCACGGAGATATGCTTCTTGTCAAAATTACCCAGACTAAAACCAAGATTCCACGATCTTTTACAATCCAAGGAACGTTTCGTGAAATAGTGAAAAAATACCAAGATCTCCGTTCAACAAAAACAAAGAATGACCGCTTTTTCCAAAACTTTCAGAAAGGAAAATGTACTGCACAAACAATCGGTATTAACAAATTTGGTAATATGCCAAGAGAAATAGCGAAGTATTTAGGTTTGCCTGAGGCCGATTTTTACACTGGACACAGTTTTAGAAGAACGTCGGCTACAATGTTGGCTGATTCGGGGGCTGATATACTAACTTTGAAGCGACATGGTGGATGGCGTTCTGACGCAATCGCTGAATCGTACATAGAAGACTCAATTCATAACAAAGCAAAAATCAATGACAAAATAACGCAAGCCATTAATTTGGAGCCAAAGGCAAAAAAGTTTTGCCCCGAACCACAACCATGTACATCTACTAGCGTGAGTTATTTGGTGCCCTCTCCTTCCAGTAATTTGTATGATTTACCTTTGTCGCCGACATTTACACAAGAAGTAAATGAAGGTACTAAAGAAGTGGCAAGTACCAATGTAACACAAACTGTGAAATTGCCATCAAAAACAATCCAATATCGTTTTGAAAATTGTACATTCACCAATTGTTTTAATAATTAAACGATTTATGCAATACATATTTGTTTTTTCCTCGCAAGTGTGTTGAAAAACGTCGTATGATACACGTGTGTATTGATGATTACCGTCCTCGGCTCTCTTAAGACCCTCACCTGACGGCTCGGGTCTCAATGGCGCCTCAGCGGTAATCACCAACATTACACACTTGTACCATAATGTACTATTATCTAATTATAGTTATTACTCATACTCATAATAGAGCTGAAGAGTTTATTTGTTTGTTTGAACGCGATAATCACTGAAACTAAAAGTCGGATTTGAACATTCTTTTTGCATTTTATAGCCCATTTATTGAGGAAGGTTATAGGCTATTTAACATCACGCTATGAATTTTAGGAGCCGAGAAAGATGAAAAAAGGTCAGAAAGAACGCTAACAAAAAAACCAAGTAATAGCTTGCGCGAGCGACGCGATGCGATGCGGCCGAAATTTCACGCGGACGAAATCACGGGCAGAAGCTAGTTACAATCATTATATTACCCTTATTTGGAACTTATATGTTTGAGCCGTTTGGGGTTAAAACACTAGGGCCATAGGGCCCGAGTGCCCACTTAGAATGTGGCAATACTGCCAGCCTTTTGGGCACGTTTCCTGTTGACAGCGATGCGGACGAATTTTTTGATGCCCTTTAATTATTTCCCCTCCCGTTTTTATATAAGTACTTGTAACACATATTATTATTTTAAGACCATTATATTACCCACGTTCTTTACCCGGTTTCTGAACTTTAACCACGGAACCCTAACAAACAGGTGTCTGTTCGTATCTAGTTGACATTTCCGTGCTTTGCTATCATTAGCCATTAGGGGAAGCCTTATCAAATTATAAATGCCAAAACGTACCGCATTACCATCACTCTTATTCCCATGTTAATAAAGGCTATTATCATTTACAATTCTGTTATAAGTTAATATATCTTGTCATGATGGTAATAAGGTTGATTTTTGATTAATTGTGCGAGGTTGTTTGTGTTTAATATTAAAGTGTTGACATTAATAGTGTATCGCACAGTTCTGCTTTATTGTTTGTCCTGTTTAATTAAGTATTTGTTAATTAAGTGGGTGTTTATGGCGTGTATGTAGGGGGTTGGGGACGTGTATCCCATATTTAAAAGTTATATTAATGGGGTTTTCTTTATTATGGTCAATCATCATTTAATTATTGCCGACAGCTGTTTTCAACTCTTTGCCGATTTAACCCTGCGCCATTAACTGTGTTATAGTTGTCATTTAAACTAGAGTTTCATAAAACTGCGGTGGCCCCACATAGCGTCCGCAATTTACCGTCGAATGACGTCACTGAAACATTATTTAAGAAAGTAAGTTGGTGAGTTTCGTTTTTGTTTTTTTTTTGACACCGTAGTGTCGAAACTCGCTAAAATTATTTTCATGACAGCCAACAGTGCGGCCGCTATATGACGGCCGCTAACGTAGGAAATTAAGACCGTAGTTTAATTAAGACCATAATTATTCTCTCGATAGTTCTCAGGTCATTGGTTCAAATGCCTTCAAGCAGTACTGAACTTCGCCCGTCTTCCAATTTTGGCAATCATTCTGATCTGCCAGCCTTAGGGGCACTTTATCTGTTGACGCGATGCGTATGAATTTTTTGATGCCCAATGAGCTGTTCGCTCCTTTTTTAGGGTTCCGTACCCATTTGGTAAAAACGGGACCATATTACTAAGACTTCACTGTCCGTCTGTCCGTCTGTCACCAGGCTGTACCTATCTCATGAACCGTGATAGATAGACAGTTGAAATTTTTACAGAATGTGTATTTTTGTTGCCGCTATAACAACAAATACTAAAAACAGAATAAAATAAATATTTAAGGGGGCTCCCATACAAAAAACGTGATTTTTTTGCCGTTATTTTATATGTTGTGTCAAATATTGTATGGTGGTACGGAACCTTTCGTGTGCGAGTCCAACTCGCACTTGGCCGGTTTTTAATCCTACTTAATACTATTATTTTATGACTTTTGTATCGATAATAACTTTTGATTTCTAGGAATTAAGTATTAGTCAATTAACTGCCTCATATCGTGGTCATATAAATAGTGGTTTCAGCACCTACAATAACAACATTTGATTAATTATCGTGAAAGGAACAAGTCTAAAATAAAATCTTAGAAGTAAATTAGTTTACCAGCCTGTGGAAAAGCTATTTCTATCTTTGTGTCGAGTTGGTTGTATATTTTAAGAAAATTTTAAAAAATTGGTAGCAAGGCTATTTTAATAAAACCCGAAATTAAGTTGCTCCCAAAAAGAAGCAAAACTTGAAAAAAAGCAATATTTCATGCTGTACACACCTAGTTTCACCTGTCCGAAATTATACTCGAAAAATGCCACAGAAATAAAATTAATTATTCTTTTTTATCTGTGGCCCACAGAAAATGTTTACGGCAGAAATTATTTGGTGTTTAGCCGCGAGAAGGCGTGGCTGTGCGTGATTAATATATTTCTATGGAAAAACATTATAATGAGCTCGCTGGCCATATCGTTGTTTTTGGGTCTTCGCTTTTGAAGACGGTTCGGTATTTTTTATGTGGAATAAAGGGGTTTCGGTAATTTTGTTTTATATACCTACTATGCATTCAAAAGAATATTTTGGATTAAGTTTTGATGGTCTAGTGGAAGGCCTCGCCTCTCATGCAAGAAGTTTTAGGTTTAAATCTGGGCAACTAATGTAACTTTTTCAAAAAGTCTCTACTCCAGTAATAGGCTGGCTAATTATATCTTTAATAAGTTATGCTAATACGAGAAGCTTCGAAAGTCATCAATCAGTGTTACACCTATTGTTGGTGAGCGGAGTTTATAATTTGTTTCTTATGTTACCTTATTGAAACCTTATGAATTGTCGATTCAAATGTTTCATTTCTAGTCAGCCTATACTACCCTCTGTGTCCTAAAACATGCAGTCAAAGTGACCTCTGCGCTGCCACCCGATGACGCCGTGGAAGTGGCGAAGTTTTGGTCCAATAAGATTTGATATACTGTCGTGCCAGCGAACAGCTAAGAAGTTTATTTATTTCTTCGTAAAAACACAAAATCATTGACATGTTTTAATTTAAAAAAAAAAATGCCTAGCCTTTTCACAACTACGTTGGGGTCGGCTTCCAGTTTAACCGGATGCAGCTGAATACCAGTATTTAACATGGATCGACTGCCTATCTGACACCACAACCCAGTTAGGTACTGGGTAACGCGATACCCCTTGATAAGCCGTGTCATGATTTTTTATGCCTACATAAATAGCTAATGCCTAGGTGCCACAGAGCTTCTTGAAATTTATAGGTAATACCAGCAGTAGCTCGCAACTTTCGACCCAAAGTTTTAAAACCTTTCAATATAAAATCTTTATAGTCTAAGCTAGTATCCTATAAAGCTGCAGAACGCATGCAGTGGCTTTTATGTGCCATAGCTTTATTTATAGGTAAATAGGTAGGTTCTAGAAATACCTTAACACTCTTTTTTGATACTCCCAGGGAAAAGTAAATATGATAGAGTGAAATATAAATATAAACACGTATAACTTACAACCGTTACATTAACTAATACCGTTTTAGTACAGTGTGGCTGGGATATCGACGCGCAAACTCTCCATGAATTCAGCACAGGATTCTAGAGCGTAAAATTGTTTAGTCGGTTAACTATAAAAAAAAATTGCTGTTTCATAGAAAAGTGCAATACATACCTACGCGGTCAAAATGTATGGAAGAGCAATTTTTTTTTATAACCGATTTTTCAACGTCGGTTAGTTTAGAATCATGTACTGAATCCATGATACCTAAAAGGTCTCGCGTCGATTTCGCTGCCACCCTGTATGTAAGTAGGTACATGCGTAAAAAAGGGGGGGAATCATAGGGCATCAAAATATAAGTAGGTATCTCAAAAATAGTAGAACACGCAGAAATTTTGATAATCACGATGATAATTTTTATGTTTAATTACCTACTTAGTAAATATCGTTTCAAATAATCCTCCTAATAATAACCTAAAACTTAGTCCAAAATCATTTTTACTTACATTTCGGAATGGGTTTTAAAAAACGATATTTCATATTGTTTTTTTGCGCGCCATCAGAAGGGGACACGCCCACGGACGCTGGGAATTTGCATTCAGCTTAATCTGTCATTGTCTGGAATGCTTGGCAAAAACGAGTATGAATACTGCTTTAGTTTTTCTTTTTCGTTTAAAAAAAGAAGTATCTTGTTCATTAATTGTTGGGAACTTTCTTAGGCTTTGTTGAAGATCTTCGTAGTGTTAGTGATTTTTAATTCGGAGCAGGACATTTATTTGCAAGTGAAACAAAGATGTGTACCTATAGTATAGCATAATAATGTGCCACTGTTTCGCATCTGATTCATAAATATATCTAAGTTTAATGAACCTCAAAAAATTCGGAATATCGGCGATATCAATCGACCACACCTACAATTCTTAACAAGCCAGGTAGGTACCTCAGTAGTTACCTACTCTCTGATCTCAGTATTTCCCAGATTAATATGGAAATTACATATTTTGTACACTACGATTCTTATCTCCAACTACAGGTTTGGAGAATGTTCTCCATTTAATCGTAGACGAGCTATTACTCTCAAGTATAGGTACTGTTAATTGGTTCAACGACTGGCGGTCATAAATTTTAGTCATCTGTCAGTCAAATGAGACCCGCGGACCGTTAGTGCGTGTGTCCATTGTAGCTCACAATACGATTTTGTCGGATGATTACTTGTAACTGTTGATTTTTTCAGTTTTCAGCCAATAGTTTAGTTAGGTGCCCTATGGTTGTATTGAATAAGTAACTTACCTACAGTCCGTCAGACGAATGAATGTGTTTTGGACACCTGTCAGTTTCATACAAAGGAATACGTGTTTTGCGAATTTCATTTTTATTAGCTACTGGAATTGTTGCACTGACGGCCGGACTGTAATCGTTTTACTGAATAAGTGCATAGGCTTTTACTTCTGCTTACTATGGCTTTTTACCCGGATTATAATCTTCATGATGATTGACTTAGTAAGGAAAAAAAATATTATTTATACTCTTGGCTCAAGTACTCTTAGTTGGGAAAAAGCTAGGCAGATGCTTATGACTCTTATCTAAAAAGTCGGTATCGTTGCTATCATACTACCAAAACTCGTGCTGGACATATTATGCAAGAAACTATGATAACAATGAAAAAGTGTGTGTACTAGAAGATTCTATTAATTAAATAACGGATGTTCAAAACAATGGGAACAGACACACGCGCGAATAAAAAAAAGCTCTTAATATTCATATTGCCGCTGCGCCCGCGGCGACTTCGCGAAATTATAACAAAATAAAAACTAAACCTCGCCGCGATTTATAATGTAAAAGGGACAAATAATATTCACCAGCCAGTCTCGGACCTCTGATAGAGAATAAAGAATACAGAAAGACAGGTCTTGTTTAATTGGTTAGTGTGAAAAACAATGCTTTGAAACGTGTCGAGGTAGCGAAATATATATGTTCGTATGTCATTAACATATAGGGACAGACGTACCGTAAACAAGATATGTAAATGATATAAGATACTTGAACCATCGCCGTCTTGTAATGATTATTACATCTGAGCCGAGATTTTTTGTAGAAATCACAAGTTGGTTGTGAAATCAACGAGTTGTACTTGGTCATTTTACAAAAATATCTATTGGTATTTTTTGTGGGAGAATGTAGGGTTTCTTACGCCTGCTTTATTTATCGTAAGTTTCAGTAGATATGGGTGTAGATATAGAGAAAATTTTGTCCCTAATGATGAATGGACATTCTGGTGGACCATGGGCAATACACGTGAAAATGGTGTCAGCCATTTATACACCTGCAACACCAAGGAGATTGAACTGAAAATTTTAAAGACAAAGTTTGTGTCCGAATATGAGAAAGTACTAGATACTTTCTGACGCCCAGACGAGCTCCTCCACAATGCGATTGACTGCAGCTTTCTATTATTTATATATACGAGTACTTTATTGTACACCAGAAAATACACAACTGTAAAAAAACAGCTGCAGTGGTGGCCCAGTGGAAACTGTTGCGACTTAGGTGTTGTAGGCCGTGTGAGGTGGTAGGTCCGCATTCAGACAGGCACTTTACATTGTGATAATTATTTAATCCGCCGGCCAGCCAGCAGGTGCGTAGCGGTAGCGGTGGCCGTGAGGAAACCGGCATGTCCTTGAACCTAAAATTAGAAGACATGTGACATCTATAACCAACCCGATTGGGCCTGGCGTAGTGGACTACGGCCCACTCCCTCTCACGGAGATGAGGCCTGTGTCCCAGCAGTCTGAACGTTATAGGCTGATTATGCTATATCTATTTGGTTAAAAAAATTACTCAGTTAACTTTTCATTCATCATAATAATTAGGTGTTCATTATTTTTAAATTGTAAATGTCACAAAAAGTATTTTAACTTTTTCTATATGGGGGTAGGACATAGAACACCATCAATATGAGCTTTATTTTAAAAGTTTTTTCAACGTAACCGAGCTTAGGCCGGGTGCTAAGGCGTGCGTGCCTCAAGCGAAGGCGGGCTGGCTTCCATATAATATGCACTATAGTTACCTGATAATGTGAGGTTCTTGCTCGCAGCCCGAGGGAATATCTTTATGCCACTGAGGGAAACACAAAGTCTGATGGAAATATTGGAAGAAAGTCTCTTTGAAACGCTTTTTATCGACTACAGTGGAGTCCAAATGGTATAATGTTTGTTTTTTTTTTAATGTAGAAGATCGTTACAATTTTTTAAGACTAAACTTCAATGAATTCGTTAGAAAAAAAAACTAAAAACAGCAAGTAGCAGTGCAGCAGAAGTAACAGCATCTTTAGTCTTTAAATGTCCCAAAAAGCAGAAATCTTCCTTCTAAAATCACAGAACTTAGGCCGGATGCCAAGACACGCACGTGCCTCAAGCGAGGGCGAGCTGGCTTCCATATAATATGCACTGTAGTCTGCCTGATAAGGTGAGATCCTCGTTCACAGCCCGAGGCAGCATCTTATATGCCACTGAGGGAAACAGGTTAAGTTTCCATCAGTAATTTGAAATAGGTACCTTAAAAATCACTTTGCAGTAAAATCATTTTACGTCACTGGAATTTTTACACTTAATTTACGGACCACGTTTTGCGTCTGCATATCATTTTAAAGAGAACAACACGGCGAACAGTAGGAGGATAGAAAATCGTTAAAGATTATACTTACTGTTTGAAGCAAAATTTAATTGGATCTTAGAAATAGTTTCACGTAACGAGATTGAATAAGAACAGCTGCAGCACTTGTAGCATTAATATGTCCTGAATCAGCTTTAAGTGTAGCAGCTTCTTTATGGCAGCAGCTATAAGGCCAGGTGCTGAGGCGTGCGTGCCTCAAGCGGGGGCGGGCTGGCTTCCATATAATATTCACTCATTCACTGCCAGTCCACCAGATAATGCGAGGTTCTTGCTCACAGCCTGAGGCAGCATCGTTATGCTACCGAGGGAAACTCAACAAGCAATTTTAAGGAAAAAATATTTAGGTATGCAAATTGTATTGTTTTGACGGAATAATGCTAGGTTTCTTGAGAGTTATAGGTTACGATTTGAGTGTTAAAGGATTGCAGATTTTTTTGTTGTATGTATCAATGATTTGTTAAAGATACTAAATCAGTCAGCCCATTTAAATAGGTTCTACAATTATAATAAGATGCAACTGCGAAGACAGATTATTAATTTATTCATAGAATTTAATTCACGACGTTACTGTCTGGTACTTTCCTTTCTTTTAGTTTTCTATTATTTTAACATCCCTCGTAACAGCAAATGAAAAGAAAACCTTGGAAAATTATGCTCTATCTGTAACTTATTTGAAAGAATAACATTTCTTTAAAGTAGAAATTAATATTGTAATAGAAGGCGTTAACCTCGCTACTTCTTGAGTACCTAGTACAATCCCTCGCTGCAGACAATGTGAACACACCCTTTAATGTAGACGTCAGATTTTTACTCGCAATGTGAATTTTAGAAATAGTAGGTAATTTTCCGAGTCTGCACAGCATGCCTTCTTCCTCCTTACATCGGTATCAACCGTAATTTTACTTGCTATTCTTCTCCCTTCTAGCCAAATCATCTTTCATATAAACCGTCCATCTTTTCTTGGTCTTGACTACTCTTAGGAATCTATCAATCAACTCAGCCTATCGCAGTTTACTGCTGGACATAATCGTCTCCCAGGGTGGCCCACAACACCCGTCCTGCGCCTTCCGCATCCAGTCCGTCCCAGCCACCTTTTTAAGGTCATCCGTCAGTCTATCTGGGGCGCGTTCCACACTACGCTTACCGATACGCGCATAGGTATACCCATCCACATATTCAAAAATCTCTATTTCTTTACGAATGACAGCCGCAGAAACCCCTGCAATTTTTAGATTGTTTTCACTTCATTTCAAGACTTCAATGATATTGCGTCTGTCTGAAATAGGTTTCATATCTTTATCTTATACATGACTTGCATGAAAGGTTGTGTTGAGGCTAGAGTAGTATATTATCTGTGGTTGAGGGTTCCAAGCTAAAGACTTGCGGGGTACTATTGTCAACTACTATTTATTTACATAATTTAAAAGCTAACGGTTTTAGTTATAATCTCTGTTCTCGCTCTCACTCTCTTACACACACTGTCTATATCTCTTTTTATTTACTTTCATATCGCAGGTGTGCTGGAAGAGATAAAAAAAAATATAATATACGTCGACGTGGGAACCTCCTCCGTTTTTTCGTCGGTTAAAAAATAAGCATCACCTTTGGACGTATTTTTCTGTTCGTTTCTTCTTGTTCATTTATATGTGTGTACATAAATGATTAAATAAATAATATGTGCAGATATATAAAAAGGGAAGATAAATAATGTTAGGGCACCAAAATTTTTGACAGATCGACAACATTCAATGCGTTATTTTCATTGTTGAGCAGACAAATTTTTCAAACATACGAATTAATGGATTAGGAATTTCCTTCAAAATCCATCGGATTGTGAATGAAAGTGTGTGACGCAATAAGGCTCAAAAGCTAGGCTCTACGCATGGATTAGCATACATTTGCTTCTATTACTTAAACAATCTGCAGTTTACTATTATTATCTAGAAATTATACAATAACATTGCATTGCATTATTTAATCTTAGCTTCCTTTCTAGCCGAAGACGTAGCTAAACTGTTTCTGTCTAATTGCATTATTTACATTTTTATATAACTTATAACTAACTTAAATTTTGGTGTCATTATCATATCGTTAGCTGAAAGAAATATGACCGGTCATATTCTGTTTTGCATTATAATTCTGTAAATACATATTTTTTACGGTTGCGAATCATGTTTCTATCAACACACAACCCTACAAATACAACCTGATACTGACCTATAAATTGCAAAAAACTTAAGAAAAATTGAATCTCTCTGGGTTTGGTACTTAGCGATACGTATATCGTTAAGTACACATTCGCCTGCGACATTAAAAAAATTATGATTTTATTACGGTCAGTTAAACTTGGCTCATAATAATCTTATTTGATTTTTCGCAAAATAATGCATCTATCTGGTACAAAAGTAAAAAGTAAAACCTACTAACAGAACAGAGTTTAGCATTAAACACAAACTACATCCTACAAACACGAATGAGAACCGATCTATCAGTTCTCACCTCATTAAAGTCCTTGTCAGCATTTAAATCAAGTGATTGAAAAATTTAATTAATCAAACACTAATATTGTCGATCTCAATGGACTCTATATTAGGTTGTTAAAGACTCATTTCAAGGTTTACTTTGAAAAATAATACACCAATTATTTTGCAATTGGCTTTTTAGAAAACAATTCAAAATAACACTTGACACAATGTAACCTGGGTTCCGCTACTGTCATTTCAGGGTCCTGAACCACAAAACTTTACAAATTGTAAAGTTTGCATTGTAAATTGTAACAATTATAATTGTTACAAGTTACGTAGTTACTACCATCAACCGTAACAAAAGGCAAGTCAGTTAAAAAGAGGCTCAGTTCTATAAACAATGTGCATTCATAAATTTTAAAAGGTGTCCATCATTAGCAGGTCAATTAGTTTTTAGAGGATGAGTTAAATATTTCATAACTTACATAATAATTTGTAATTTTTGTTTTACGCAATTTAACAAGTTGTAGAACTAATTTGTCTTGTAAAATTTTGTGGTATAAACTAATAAGTACCTATAATTATATTCTTCATCTTCCTTTTTCATTTGGACTATTTTTGAGTTGTGAACTGTTGTGAAGTTCTTTTAGGCACCATAGACACCTGCTACGATCCTAACACACTCATTTTGCTTCGTTTACGTTCATACGTCTGAGTCATACAAGCACTGGTTTTCGAGGGTACTGAAGCCTCGATAACCATGAAACTATTTCTCTCTCTGTGTCTCTTTATATTATGAAAAGTAGCATGGCCCTCCATGCTACTTTTCATAATATAAAGAGACACAGAGAGAGAAATAGTTTCGTCACGTAACGAAAAAGCGTTATGCTCCCTAGCATAACGCTTTTTCGTTACGTGACGAACTCTCCCATTTTACTCCTACCACAAGCTCCGTAAAAGAACAGCAAGACAGTTATAAAGTCATGTAGCCTGTTTTCTCTTTAAATATCATCAAATATATCAATGTTATGTCAGATTAACTGCATCAGAAAAGTTTCCTTCCTACGGTTAGGAAGGAAACTTTTCTGATGCATATAGGTACACAGTTATCACACACTACAATACGATAGACGTACATTTAAAGCTCTATTCATTGGATGTCAAACAAGTTTGTCATCATAAACGTTTCTTCTCACGATCACAGAACCCCAAATCGAGTACATATCTCAAAAAATATATAAGCTACCTCTTGCCCAACCTACATGGATATTTTTTGTGGGTTCCCACCGACGCCGCCCAAAAACCGCTGGTCATCATCTGCTTTCATTTCTTTTTAAATGTGTTCGAATTTTAAATTTTAATCACAGACTAATCTTCTGTTTCTATAGACTGTTTTTTGTTTGTGTATTTGTGTTAGTAATAGTTTATGGTATAGACTCCTGTGTCTAAGAAGTTTGCTGAAATTGTCTATGATGAGGACTGTGTGATACGGTAGCGTCGATGAAAAACTCATTTAGTTTTTTGTGGGTACTTGCACGGTAGCTTTGTATTGATTGTTTAGTTAAATATTTAGATAGGGGTCATGGGAACCAAGAATTTTACAAAAAACCTTGTGGACATTACGAAATATTGAATCCAATTGCCATTTAGCCTACACAGGCCCACACATAATTATAGCCTCCCGATCAATTTCGGTCACGGTGGCCAATCTCAACGAAGTTTAGCCAGATACGCAGGAGAGATTATAGTGCACTAGTACGTGGGCAGACACAGGTGCTCTCTATCTTCCCTTACTCTCAAAGCCCGATAGGGCAATCCGACACAGGCGCAGGGCCAACGGCCTTCTGTGCTTTCGCACGGGGGCATTAAATCGCCAACTAAGAAATTCCTAATGGAAAATCCAACAACAGTTTTTCCGACCTGGGAATCGAACCCTAAGCTCTGCAGTCGTGCTTGCAATCACGAGACGGTTCAGTCACACATAATTATAACAATTTGAATACTAAAACATAAATTCAACAGCTCATAAAATGAAGTTAAAGTACAGGGGAGCAGTACTGGTGAAAGATACATTTCCTTCTATAAAAACAAACATGATTTGGACTTTCCGTTTCAGTAATAAACGAAAAACGAAACAGACCCCTATTATAAGTACCTACCTACAGTCGACCACTAATATTTAGTCAAATTCAAAAGCAGTTTTCTCGTAGAATAACGATAGCTACTTTGAGAATAAACTTATTTCATAATAGTAAATATGGATTCCAAAAAATGTACGGTCATCTTAATATATATAAATTACGTGTCACGATGTTTGTCCGCGATGGACTCCTAAACTACTTAACCGATTTTAATCAAATTTGTACACCGTGTGCAGTTTGATCCAACTTGAAAGATAGGATAGCTCACATTATCATATGACAAAAACGTTAGCCACAGCAACACGTGGGTGGGTCAGCTAGTAACAATATAAAATTACAATCAATGCAGTAAGTTCCGAACTTACCTGTAGCCCTTCTTTTTGCGTCGGGGTTATACAACTTCACTCTTTGGAACCTATGGCTTTTGATATATTTAGCATACCTACCCACTTATTAATTAACCAATTTATATATAATAAACTGTCGAGTCCACTATCCCATATGTTTCACCCACATATTTGTAGGCAGGCAGCGCCGCCCCACATAATTATAGCATGGAGTGCTGCTGACGCCCCCACGCCTTCCGAAGCATCACGCTTCAATGATAAATATCTATCTAACGATTATAGGTTTCACTTCATAATGAAATCAAGAGTTAGGCTTTTTAATAATTAATGGCCACGTTGAAAAAGATAAAATAATCAAGTATCTTGACTCAGCACACGTGGTTGTCGTCATGTGGGACGTGGACTCTGCAATCATTGTACCGATAATCGGTAGAGTAAATGGCCTAATACCGGAGAGCCTCAACCAACACCTCAGGAGGCTCTCATTGCGCAGCTGGGTCAAGGGCTTGATTCTGAAAGCAGTACACGGCACGCACAATGAGGAGGTTCCTCTCTCTAGCGCCCTGACCACCAACAGCTTGGACCCTGTTCCTGATGCCGATGGGCCAACACTTTTTATATTTTTTGTAAAAATATTTAAAAATGTATTCAATGTGTGTGAAAAGAAATAAACGATAATAAATAATAGCTACGTTAAATTTCCATGTTTTTTTGTGCTTAGAAACCCCCCCGGGCATCATGACTTTTCCGCATGTTTTAGTGGTCTATTTAACTTTATTGTTGAAATTACCTAATTGTAAAGCAAATATTGATACCCTACATCAATTTGCCTTATTATATTATGTTATGTTGTTATATTAGCCATTTCATACAAATGTCAAATTATGACAGTTGTGATTTGTTTTTACAGACAATTTAAGTTTGTAGTAAAAAAAAATGATTTCTCTGACTTTACATCACCCCATTTTGCTAGGCGTTCGTGCTAAAGGGTAGAGGCCCGTCTTTCGCCAAACTGTTGTTTAACAATCGAAGACTACCATCATTAATGATAATACAGCATCTTCTAACCAAATATTTCACAAACAAAATTACAAGCTTTTATTTAGAGACTGCATGCGGACCTCGACCAAGGTGTACCTACAAATGTAACATCCTGTACTTATAGCGAGGATATAGCGAGGGGCGAGACGGGCACCCATTTACTTAAACCTTAGGTACCAGTTGACAGTCCAAACCCACAGGCTCTGTAATAGATAGCTACCACTTCCTACCCAATATATCAAGATGTGAGAAACTGAGGCAGCCGGTCTGCTCGAGTCGGCAGGAAGAACCCGCCCCCCCTAATTATAGCCTGTAGACGGTCATACGCCCACCAGAATCGAGCTGGTGCAACCGTGGGAGCGGTCAGCTAAATATATGGTGGTGTCTCGATGTGGACCATGATTTATTGTACATAGACCTTTTGATAGTAAGGTTTAAGAGCGTTTACGACGACGTACAGCATTTCATACAAACTTTCAAGCCCTTGTTTTTCGAAATGAATGAACCGATTTTAATGAAACTTCATACGCATAAGCAGGATACAAAGGTCTAAAAAGTTAGCAAAGAACATTTTCATATTTTTCGGAAAATAGTGGCCACTACTATCCGGTTTAAGGATTTTAATGAAACTAAACAATGTAAAACTACCGTTTATAATAATATTAACGTATAATCTTATGGACCACCACCTTAACGTGCTTATTTTCTGCATTTTCATTATAAATAAAAGAAATAACCAAACAAACGATGAGGGCGCCACAGCGCGGTCGGCGTTTGGTCGACGCCGTCTTAAATGTTTAAGAAAAATCAAGGCAAAAAGTTTTTCAAACCATCAAAATGTCTAAAGTTTTATGTACTTACCTACCGCAAAATAAATATATGATCTGTGAAATTAATTCCATTTTAAACCCTAAAGACCTAGCATTTAAAATAGGCATCTTGCGGTTCTTACTATTTTCGCGGTTATCAAAAAGTATACAACATTGACTGTTTCTTCAAAAAGCGATAATAATGTCTAAAATTTCTGTATTCAAAACTAAATTCGGAAATTCGATTTGAAATCATTTAAAATCATTGTTGTTAACAAATTAGAACACTGTTTTTCAATTTTCAAACATTTTAAAATCTCGAGATTTTATTTGCTTATTGCGAGAGAGAGTTTACCAGCTAACTTCACTTCAATAAAACATCTAACAATAAACCACGAATCTGAAGTCACGGCCTGACCATGATCAAGTGTTCGCAGTCATTAAAGAGCGATTAACAGAAATGCTTCCCGTACATTCCTAGCAGTCTATTGTTTCATTTGGAAGGTAGTTTTTAATTGCCACCAATAAATCCAGGCTTGCCAACTAAAGGCCGGTTTCACTATCAACTTTATGGGGCACACATAAACTGCTCAAAAGTTTGCAGTGAGTTGATAGCTGAACGTTTGAACATACTTTTGTAATAAATTCTGAGAAAGATACTATTTTCCTATAACGTTTTATTGGTTTGACTAATATGGAGAGGAAGATATGACGCCAGTTGCAGTTATCTGTGAAGTTTTCAAATTGCAAAATATTCATAGGTATACCTTTTGAACTAGAAATTAGTGAACGTCCATAGTGACAAGCCTAGGTATGAAGAGGAATTACAGCTCATTGCAAACAAACTTCGCCTGAGTTTTCAGCGTGAGATTTTTACAGAATAGTCCGAATAGACTTAACTCGATGGACTTGATGCGATGCCTGCATTTTATATTAAAAACTGTAGAACTAGAGTCACCATTAAGATGTTGTATTAATTATAAGTAATGGGAGAATAAATGTACCTGCAACAATTTTTATTTTTTGTAACAACTCACTTGCATATCTATAATGAATCTAAAAATCTCACCGTGAAAACTTAGGTGAAGTGAGCTGTCAACAGTGTCAATCCCCGGCATCAGGTGGAATGACAGCTCACTTGAAGCTCACTTCACCTTTGTTTTCACGGTGAGATTTTTACAGAATAGACCAAGACTGGCTGTAGGTTTACTTACGCAAGTAACATCGCCATTCTATGCAAATAAAACATTTTATATTGTATTGTATTACATAATATATTCTATGGTACTACTTAAGTTCGCTTTCTAATTAATCTTTCTTCCAGGTTTCATGTAAATAGCAAAATTAGATATAAAACACACCGAACTGACAAACAAATGTTTGCTTAATATACTCGTATATGTAGTTAGGTACCCAAGTCTAAAATCCCAAGAGTTTCATGTGTTACCGGCCTTAAAATTAGCACTATAACCAATGTTTTTGCGCTGAGAATAATAACATAAATCATATTACGTGCCTCACGTCCGCCATCTTGAATTACCGACTAATATTGAATATTTTTACGCCATTTTCAACGTGTAATTATAATAAACACCCATATTACTATCCTTGGTTGATTTCTGTGGAGATTAAGATACCTATAGTTCATGAGAGATTTCATATTAAAGATAGCTTCGGTTGCTAAAATAAGTCTTGAGGAAACCAATGGAGGTGGAGTTATATTAAAAATGAATTCCTATTTCTTGTAAAATAACGTATTTTAAAGATCTACAAGTCTTAGTATTAGTATTTTATTAAGAGGACGAGGGGGTGGTGTCCGTAAGCCCACATCAAAGTGCATATTTTGCGTACGGGTGGGAAAATCGATAATTCGATCGACCCCCAGCTCCTCAAGGAGCATGCAACGTCTTGGTGCCACTGACAATCTCACGGAGTCTACAAGTCTTTTGCAAAGCTATTTGATCTTTTGTCCGGGATTCGTATAAAACTTCTTAAGACCAAAAACTTGGTGCTGATTGAAACTTTAACATTACACATTTCTTGCACTGGAAATCCTGAGCAACCACTTTCATTCTGTCACAGAACTACCTATACATCGCTTTATTAACCTCTAAAGACCAACAAATAAAGAAAATAAACAGCTTTTTACCCTTTAATCGCTCCGTCCCGGCGCGCGCCTTTAGCGGCCCATTAAAATAGAAAATCAATTGTAGGTATCTCATTAGCGGGGATTAAGCGATTATATCAACGGAAAAAAATATAAGCCTTAGCTACCAACTGGCTGACCAACCCCGATAAAAATGTCTACCTACTTTTGCTACCTAATGGTTGGTCAATCCCAATATCAGCTTAATAAAAGCCCATTCTACAGCCACATCACTACCTCATCTACCATAGAGACATACCACATAAAGTAGCCCCACATTGCCCCGACATAGGCGAGTGTAGCCCGCGCCTGCGCTTGGGCAAGAAGCCGCGGTACCCCGTAATTACGGCCAGCGCGCCTGCCGCCCATGTACGCACGGCCTAACTCTTTTATTTTTTTTTTCTTTTTCCTACATTACACACCGCTTCACGTTTTATGAACGTGTGGGTATTCTGTTTTCAAATAATTATTGTTTTGTGTAGGTAACCACTAAGTTACGAGTCGTCTGCGACGTTTCGGCCTTAACATTATTTACGTATGGATTTAACTGTCAAGTAGGTAGGTATGTATATGAAAAGTTACAGATCCCAATGACTACCTACTTACTAGGTAAGTACATGTACGCCTTGATGAGTATTAATATTTAAGTATATGCATAGACCCAAGGAAAAGAGGCTTAAATAAAATTGAACAGAAAAAAACAAAGTTTTGTTATAAGGAGGTACCTAAATGCTACAATTATTTTCATGAGTTGAAAGTTGAAACTGTGAACACCTACTAGCATAATCTTTTCAAAAACAAATGAATATTTATAATTTTCCGACTTAAGAGCGTTTACGCCGTATGGCATTTCATACAAACTTTCAAACGATTGTTTTTCGAAACGAATGAACCGATTTTACTAAACTTCATACACATAAGCAGAATACAAAGATCTAAAAAGTTATCTGAGAACATTTCCGAAATGTCTTATTTAAAAAAAGATAACTGGAAATCTCTGTTTCTATGGAAATTTAAAAATCGGTCTAATTTGGCTGTAACACAATTTTTCGAAAATGTTCTCACCTAACTTTTTAGACCTTTGTATCCTGCTTATGCGTATAACGTTTCATTAAAATCCGTTCATTCATTTCGAAAAACAATCGCTTGAAAGTTTGTATGAAATGCCGTACGGCGTAAACGCTCTTAACCGGTCAAGCCCCACGCGTAGGTACCCTTATAGTAGTACGATACAATAGAAAATCAATTGTGTCTCATTAGCCGCCTCCATAAGATTATAATTCTGTAAATAAATACATAATTATTTGTTACGCTCGCGAATCATATTTTTTTCAACATACAACCAGGGGGGCCTAAAAATACAGATGAAATTGCGTGATTTGAATTGTTTTATGATTCTGCCAAAGTGGCCTTTTTAGACCCCTGATCCTGACCTGCAACTAAAAAAAACGTAAGAAAATTTGAATTAAATGGACATTCCAGATCATCGTTTGAATTTTCAGCCCCGATTTCTTCAACAATTTGTAAGCATTAAAAAAAACAAGTACAGAACAGAAAACAGGAGCCTAGAGATGGGAACCGGCCGAGTCACTCGAAACCCTTCACACGACCTATACTTAATTAAAACAATAAAAAAACTTCATGAATGGGTAGGTATACCGATATAGGCTTATGTTTATTAAAATCTTGCCCGGGATCGCTTCCCGTCCAAACATGATTTATGTGAAGTAGAAGCGGGTCGAGCCGCCTCCATTCATTTGTTTTTTAACATCGACTAACGCGTTGTTTTATTCCCTTTCAGATAGGCTTGATTAGTTTTAGCTCCGATTAATCGACTAAGGTCTCTCTGGTTCTTTTTTTTTATTTCGTGGAATTAGTCTGTGTTGGGCGCGCCTTATGATTTGTGACAGCATGTTATTGTTTTTTCATTACGTTTCGTTTGTTGAGTGTAATTCGGAATTACAATAACTTTTATGGAGACAGGAGAAGTTCTTTCATTGATAAAAGATTTTACTTTTAAATCGACTGTTAGGTACCTTTTTTGGTATCGTTATTTCGTTCTTTATCTTTATTTTGGGCATATATTTTTGATTTGCTTGTATATTTGAAATTAATATGTCAATACTATCTATAATACTATTATGCTATCATAATACACAACAAAAAACACAACACAACAACAAACAATTTTTATTTCTATAATATCACGCCTGTATTTCGCCAGTAAAATCCCATGGTGGCGAGCCTATTGCCATCAACCGGGCACAAATCTAAACTCCGGGCTGCTACTGAGAAATTCCTGATGGAAAACCCAATAAATAACACTGCTCAACCTGTCGAATCGAACGTAGGACCTTAGGCGCGACAGTATCCCTTATGACCACTGTTACAGCGGGGATGTCAATTTGTCAATAATGTTATTCCAATTTTGTTACCTCCAATCGCCTGAAACACAGGATTACCTACATAGTTCAGCCGGTCGATTCTGTTAGAATCTCACCGTGAGAAGTTAGGTGAAGTGAGCTGTCATTCCATCTGATGCTAGGAAGTGACATTGATGACAGCTCACTTCACCCAAATTATCACGGTATTTTCTTTTTGCTTGGCTCCTAAGGGTTGTAGTGTGATAATAAAAAATTGCCTATAGCCTATAGCCTTTCTCAAGGATTGGTCTAACAAATGGGAAAAAAAATTTAATCTGCCTGGTGGTTCCAAAGATTAGCGCGTTCAAACAAACCGTTCAGCTTTATTATAGTGTAGAAAATAGCTCTAGTAGCCACCTACCAACCTACATACGAACATATATACCCACATACATAATTCCAGTCCAATATATCAAGCTATTTTGATCAAACCACAAATTTATAGGCAGGCACGCAGACATAGTAGATTAGATGTCATCTGCACGCGGCACAAATCTCAATCTCATTAATGTGTCGAAACAATGCGGTAATTAGCCAAATCAATTACCAGATCGATATGGCAGTTAGGTTTATCACAATTACTGATAACAGTTGATAGACTGAAGATAAATCTTTTCGAAGCAAAGGTAGGAAGGAAAAATGAAAGACTAGAAATTAGCCATAGAAATTAGATTGTACTTTAAATCTATATTAATAATAAAGCTGAATAGTTTGTTTGTTAGTTTATTTAACCGGTTAAATGTCGTAATTACAGACACAATTAAAAAGAAATTTTGTCTCGCGTAGATCTACGTTCCGGATACGAAGGGTTAAACGCGCTAATACTGGAACTACTCACGAACTACTTGTCGAATTTGAAAAATTGTAGTTGGGAATTTTGCATTTCATAGCTCAATTCCTTGCTGTGATTTAATACTACCCACTTTGTGAAAACTGTTACATGTAAGTACTACAATCTTATTCTTATATAAATAAAGATTATTATATAATTATTACTAGCTGAACCCACAAACGTTTTTGCAAAAAAATAATAGTTTATGTCCTATTTTCAGACCTACTGAATATAAGACACACAAAATTTTATAAGAATCGGTCCAGCCGTTTCGGAGGAGTTTTGTTACAAACACTGTGACACGAGAGTATAATTATAAGATTACATTTTAATTCTTGAGCAAGGCTAAAGCTATTTAACATCACGCTAGGACAATTTCGGAGCCGAGCAAAAATAATGAGAGTCAAAAGAACGCTTCGCGAAGTAATAGAGCGAACGGGCGATGCGATGCGACGGGGTGAGTTCGGGAACAAGAAATTTCACGCGGACGAAGTTGCGGGCAGAAGCTAGTAAATAATAAAATTAAAGTAACGGAAATATTTAACTGATCCTCTAAAAACTTATTCACCTTCTAATGATGTACGCGTTTTGAAAATAATGAGCGTCTTTTTGCCTTTCTAACTTTTTTCACAGTTGATCGTAGTATCTAAGCTAGGGTACCCCGATAAATGATAATTGATAAATGATTTTTATTTTGTAAGTAGGTTTGCACAAACACTTTTACACGTCAATCATATTTTTTATAAAACTAGATGAGGTCGGCGTTTCCTATCTGACTACTCTGAGAAGAAAGGCCGAAACAAACTCAGAGGTCACAGTCTCTTTTAAAGTCCAGACATAATCTTGGTCAGGTTATATGAAGACCATGTAGATCCATGTCTGAGATGGTCTTTTGAGAAAAGAACCACACAGATTGCGAGGACCTGTCCAGTCAGTGCACGCATTTGTCAGAAATCGTGCAGCTCAACTCAAAACTTAAGGAGCTCAACGATAAAATGGGTTAGGTTAGGTTAGAGCTGTGATCAACAGTACGGGAGCCAAATAGATCACAGTAAATAAGCTAGGACACCCAAACCTAATGGGTTTTAAAGAACTAAGACCAACCGCGCGCGAGCCAGGCGAGCGCTAGGTATATCCAAGTTGGTCGTAGTTACGTGGCTATTTAGTATTTTTAGAACCCCAAAATGAGAATTATTGAGGTTCACAAAAAGAGGCGCAATCATTATATTAGAGTGTTCAATAATATTTTTAAGAGAGCAAAATGACAATTATTAGAAGTTTAAAATTGGATGAGTGAATGTCACCTTTTCACAGTCCCTTTCTTTTGAAAGGACGAAGGAAGGGAAGGGTTTTTTTTCAACTCTTGCTAAAATGTCGAAAGAGGTGCATAAGTTTCGAGAAGGTTGCATCGTTTTTCATATTCAGCCTACATCCTTAAGGACGTTTTCACTTGATAACATCAAAATGTAAAATAATGCAATAAAAATCGACCCACGTTCACTTTTATAAAGGTAATTTTATTCACAAAACACACCGACGCGTGGTCGAGGCGTGAATTTGCGAAGATTTTTCAAAAACCCTTTAGTACTGAGATAGAATAATAAAACTGCTCTTGCGGTCTGACTTTAACTGTCAACTCTTTGGTTTTTTTCCCATGATATTTGTGACGGTGAAGCTCAAAGCTTGTGGTCAGGGACCACATCACTCGTGGCCGCGTTCAGACAAATTCATACCCCATAAAATTGACGCGACGCTCGCTGGTACACCACCATTTTGTTTTGTTTTAAAGAAAAAAGGCCGAATGTAAATGAGGTTTTCTTGAAAGAGGTGAGATGTAAGTGTTGCTTAGGTTACCTTATCTTGTCTCTTTTTTAGAGAGAAGGAAAGTTAGATGTCGCAAGGCTTCGGCAATGATATTATTATTTTTTGGTTTGGTATATCAACTCTCTGAAATAAAGCCTCATGATATTCTAAGCTGATTTCAGAAAAAAATACTGGTCATAAATAGAAAGATAAGAAACTAATATTTTCTTCATTATTTTGGCCGATTCCCAGAATTTACGGACCGTTATTGGTTAAAAGTAAAACTCTTGTATCTTTACTAATAATAAAGCAAAGACCTCATAGCTTTGTATGTTTTTTTTAATGTATGCTGCGCGTGTGTGTGTTGAGACTAACCTAGCATTTTATCTAGCTTCTAGAATATTTTTTGTGTTGTGCTCTGTAGCCACGCCACTGTATGTTCTTTTACTATGATATAACCCATTTTTGTGTACGGTTGACGGTCATGACGTACATGCATTGTTTGTGAATGTACGACTTTTAATTTAAAAGAAAAAAGTAAATTAATGTGGCGTTGCTGCGGAAAATTCTCTGCAGCCACGCCACCTGTAATCAACATTAGTAGATACAATTTCAGCTATTTCTCTGAAGTTATATAATGTACGAACTCAGTGTATTATGTACACGTGATAAATATGAAAAAATATGTTAATTCTAAAGTTAATTCTAAACTCACAAATTGGCCCTGATAGTGTATTAAACTAATGTATTTTAGCGATTACTTCAGATTGACAGGAAAATTTAAACAAAACAGATTTTATAAACAGAAGTTATTTATTATAAATCCGTGTTATAACAATGGTTACAAAATATTTTACTTTTATAATAATATTAAAAAAAAAACAGTAAATCTCTCTCAAACAAAGAAAAATCTGTAAAAAATACATTATACCAGATTTACAGTGTATTTATGTATCTACGTGTATTATATTATTGTAAATTCAAAAAAAGTCCGAGTTAAATAGATCCTGAATATATATTTAATGGAATAAATTAATATATATATATATATAAATGAGAATTAATGTTTGTATTTGTTTAACGCGAATCACTTTGGTAATCATGTGGTCATAACACTCTCATTCTGAATTACGACGGTAACAATATGTTTTATAATGACGATTGGGTCCATTTTCATTCGAAGAATATCCTATTTCTGCTCCAAGTTAAAAAAAATTGACAACAAGTAACATTTCTAAAGGAACATCGTCAAGAGATATATTTAAATCCATTTAAAAAAATATGAAATTACAAGCCCTTACTTTACAATCAGTTATTGTTACATCTTCAATTATAGATATTGCTGAATTGCTCAATGAACTTACACCGTAGTCAGATAATGTAAGCTAATTTAATGGTACGAGTAGAATACAAAATTTTCTGGCTTCAGTTTTTTCGCAAACTGAACAAATTTTTGATACAATTGCACTGAGAAGTACATTATATAGAATTTTTTCTATCACAAAAGTTACATTACAACCGCAATTAATCACTTCTAGATTTCCTTGAACTGACAATTCGTAATAATGTTTAAGAATTTCGGTTCTCATTTATAATGGATTAACTGAAACATCTTTATGTCACAATGTACTAACTAGATTAGAAAAAGGCTTATTCAATGAACTAATAAATGCTGAAATATTAAAGTAGTCTGTACAAATTACTACCAAAGCAGTGAGTACAGCATCGAACGCACAAGTGTTATTAACTACAACTTTGTCAATACCAGAAGAACAAATCTTTCCATTTGGCAAAGTCTCTATTTTAGTTGCTTTTACTTTAGGTTTTACTTTGTCAATCAAAGGTATGTGTTTTTGATTCTCTGTTTTATTCCGCCAGTTTTCTTCAAGATTAGGATTTTTTGTAAAAACGGATTCTTTAGTAAAATTAACTTTGTTATTAGTCTTGTCAGAAATGATTTCCGAATCAGTTTTAACATTATTGTCAGTTTTTACATTATCCAAACAACTGGAGTGCTCTATATATAATGCTCCAAGTAGTAGTAATGTAAAAAGATGTTATAAAAATACAAAAAGTTACTTTTACGTAGTCGTAGTGGCACAATGAGAGTAGACGATTTTATAATGCAACATACAGAATACTTATCAGGGGAAGTAAAGTTAGCCCTCTACACATCTACACCTGTGCCAAACCCTTCAGGGATATACAGGGTTATTGGAAAAACACCAACAACCTCTTAAGAGGTCATTGTACTCATCATTATGAACAACTTTTACTATGGGACCAAACCTGAAATCGCGAAAAAAAATCTGCTGTTCCCTACATTTATGTTCGTATAACTCATCAAAATGTAGGGAACAGCAGATTTTTTTTTCGCGATTTCAGGTTTGGTCCCATAGCAAAAGTAGTAGTATAGGTGTGAAACTGTCAAACAGGTGAATTGCTTGATATGAATTGTTTTATGATTCTGCCAAAGTGGTCTGTTTAGGCCCCCTCTCAAATCAAACTAAAATTTGCTGCAATGTTGAACACAAAACTGGTACATTACCCATTTAAGCCAACTGTGGGTAGTTACAACAAGCACTAGTCGGACTTTTTTTAAATTTACAATAATATAATAACATGTACTTAGATACATAAATACACTCTAAATCTGGTGTAATGTATTTTTTACAGATTTTTCTTTGTTTGAGAGAAATTTCCTGTTTTTTTTTTATATTATTATAAAAGTAAAATATTTTGTAACCATTGTTATAACACGGATTTATAATAAATAACTTCTGTTTATAAAATCTGTTTTGTTTACATTTTCCTGTCAATCTGAAGTAATCGGCAAAAACACATTAGTTTAATACACTATCAGGGCCAATTTGTGAGTTTAGAATTAACTTTAGAATTAACATATTTTTTCATATTTATCATGTGTACATAATACACAGCGTTCGTACATTATATAACTTCAGAGAAATAGCTGAAATTGTATCTACTAATGTTGATTACAGGTGGCGTGGCTGCAGAGAATTTTCCGCAGCAACGCCACATTAATTTACTTTTTTCTTTTAAATTAAAAGTCGTACATTCAAAAACAATGCATGTACGTCATGACCGTCAACCGTACACAAAAATGGGTTATATCATAGTAAAAGAACATACAGTGGCGTGGCTACAGAGCACAACACAAAACGTTTGGTTTTGGTTCAAAGGAACCGAGCATAAATGTTTTAACTCTGAAGAGTTTTTAGAGGATCTGGTGCAATTATGAACTATACTCTTGTTTTCAATTTGGGCATAAATGCTGTCCAATATTTAATTCTCATCAATTGTGTAGCCGCAATTAGGGTTCTGGTTTGTTAGATCCTTGTCCTTCAAAACTAAAGGAAACTCCTAATCCGTTGCTTTATAGGTTTGAAAAATTCGTTTGCTCAACAACGTAAATAACGCAACGTACCTACTGATCACAATTCTCAAAATGAAAGGCATTGTGATTTTCATTTCTTATTGGTTATGCAATTACCCCACTGGTTTGTGTTCACAGATAAGTACTTCAAAAGGAGCCCTCGAATCCACGATTATTCCACATTTAAAAATGCCGATTGTTAAACCGGGTGTTGGTGTCATCTGACATCACAGCTGCGCAGGCGCCCGGCAGACGATCACCGCCAATTTTGAAATTGGAACGTTTACTATTCTCAAACAAAAAACTGGCCACACAGAAATTAACTCTACCCTTCCTGTTTTAAGATTTAAAACTTATAATTTTATAAGCTGTGCCATTTCCCAAATTTAGAATTGAAGTGACGTAACTCTTGAGCGCTATCGATAAATTACAATTCTTATTTATTGGTCGATAAGGTGGGTTTTTCTTTGAAGTGTTTTTTCTATTGTTTCGGTCGGTCGACTATAATGACATAATGGGTCGCGGGTTCGATCCGGCGCAATTACGCGGCACACGATCGATTATTGTGATCAATACAGGGGTTAGACGGCGATTCGCTGCCAATTTTACATCTTTTTTTATATAATTTTGTTACAAACAATGTAGATGTGATCTTTCATCGATAACGTTTATCGACCTACAGAGCTAAGCATTATTTTTATATACTCCTGGGCAAAGGTGTCCCTACTCTCCTACCACATTTCGCGAGCCCATGCGTCCTCCTTCCAGACGGAACCTATCCAGCTCATCCCGCCATCTCCTACGTGGTCTGTCGCTATATTTTACCCAACTATAATAAATCCCAATTAAATATTTGTGAGTAATGTCTTTTCTAATGGTCTAGGAAACAGATGAAAAATGATCACGTCTAATTTTCGAATTAAATATGATTTATAAATCAGCCATGTTAGTTTAGACCAGCTTTTTTGCCTTAATATTATTAGCATAATAAAAGTAGATCAAATAAAAATAGTTATTCGATAAAATAAATTAATATATCGATATCTATTATCAAATGCAGTAACTAATTTAACAATATCGATAACAATACGGGCGCATCACTACATTATCGACCGATCATCGACTCGGTCGCCGACACGGATCGACAATTTCGTAAATTGTGCACCGATTAGCGACCGATTACGACCATTACCGACAGACGGACACCCGATCCGGCCGCACCGATTAAAATAATCGGTAAACGATAAAAACCGATAAAATAATCCCATGTTTTGTCTGTAGCCGGTTTTTTTTAATGTAAGCTGCGCGTGCGTGTTTTGAGACTTGTCTAGCTTCTAGAATAATTTTTTGCCTCTTAATTGATTATCTTAACAGTTATTTTGCTAAGGTATTTTATAGTGTATCTAAATCTACTAAAATGTTATTAAAAACTTGACGGAGGGCGCCATCAATAGGTATTAATTTAGTTTAGTAATGTTGGAAGATGCTATTGAAGATGCTATTGGGTTTTGTGAGTGGAAGTACAAGAGCACACCAGAGGGCCTAGACGGAGGTCTATTCTATCAGTGATAACGATGGAAAACAGGAAAGGTCTAAATGAATTAGATTAACATAAGCTACAGAAAAGTTTATCTCAATCCTGTTGTAAGTCGTTGTAGAATCAGACCAAATAAAAAAACAAGACAGAGCGCTGAGAACGATTCAGTGAAGCATGCCAAAAACTACACCTCCGCTCAGTACATACACGCTCACACGCACACATTTACAACCATTTACAATCACACATGTTTACGAAACCGGCTTCACTTTACTGTTGACAGCCCTCTGCCTTGGTTTTTTATTTAGTCTGAGGTTGTAGAAATACGAAACGCTTTGAAAGCACGAGCCTCTCGGTTCACTTTTTATTTAACAATCATCAACTCAGTCAACTGCAATTTCTAGCCAGACATAGCACTCTCCCAAGCTGCTCCACAAGGCCTCAACAGTTCAACACAGCTATAAGCTGTAGGTACATTAATTCCACCTAATCCTAACGTCACCCACATGACCAAAATCCAAACAAAAACCTAGCATAAACCTCTATTTGACGAGAAGAATGGCTCATAAGAGAAGTTTATTAAAGCTGGGGACTTTGGGGACCAGGACAGGACCGCCTAGTTATCAGCCGTCTAAAGGTACATTGCGCGGGTCTCTCCAAAGACACGTCAAAGCCTATCCTAATTTAAACAGGGCTGTTTACGTCCCCGGGGCTTCGGTGACGACGAACCGCCGGGTTGGGATCCAGTGGTAGCGAGGAAGTAAGTGAAATCGAAAGGAATGACTTGTTTTTAGAGTGAATGACTAAATTTTTGTAAAAGACAAGGAATTGTTAGCCATTAATGGTCAGGAAATCGCAAAAAGTGAATCAAAGCCAGAAGCAGGAGTATTTTTGCTGTTTTTAAAAGGCCTTCATATAACTTAGGCAGTTAAATACTTAAGAGTATCAAACTCATCGAGCTAATTTTTATAACAAAAGATTTTCAGATTTAATTAAATTATGAAAATATGCAATGGAGCGATATCATTCAATTTATGTTTGCATGACAAGCCGATCTAGCGTAGTGTTATTTATTGTAAACAGGGCCATACGCATACGGCACATGTTTTAAATTCGTTTATAGCACTGTGTGACTTAAACCCGAACTTAAGTCTCGCTTTTCTGTGACCAAAGTAGTCCATTTTTACACAGAAAAGCATGACTCAAGAGTGGATTTAGGTCACACGAGCTATAAAATAGTACACGATACGTGTTACTGAAGAAGTTTATTAATGCAATGCGTAATGTCCTATTAGCTCTAAACTAATTTGGTGATTTGTGGGGCAAGGGGCCTTAAAGAAGTTATGATGACTTCGTTGTAATTTGCAATCATAGTATGAAAGTAAGTGCACTAGAATAAAAAAATACTTATAGAAGAAAAAGATTCCAGTTTTAGATCTCCAGCCCGCTGTCACTGAAACCAGACCTCTCTCCGAACTCATTTCAGGGCTGAGCGCGCACCCACCGCCCTGCCCCTACCACACAACCGCACTTTATAAATATTGTACTCTCACTCAATAACGACGCGCTGTGACAACCCTTGATGTGCCTCAGCGTTTACACCAGTAATGTATAAAGACAAGAGGAATTATTTTAATTTTGGGGACGGCTTTATTGCTATCGGTATAGTACCTACTGGTATTTCACCAAAATAGCCTTTTTGAGAAAGTCCGATGAATGAGCTTTTTCAGATCTATACAAGTTTGTATGCTGAATGGTTTTAGGTATATAGGATAATACTGAGACCAGAACTGATTCGAACTACTGCATGTGTTGCCTCTCTCTACTTGGTTCACAGATTATTGTAGCTTCTGAAGAGTCTCATGCATGGCTCTGTTATTTCATCGCCAGGCACACAAAGTCAGTCCACCACAGTACAACTATTTAATAATAATATCCTTGGACATTTCACACATCGCCATTTAGTCCCAAGCTAAGCAACCTAATGCTTGTGTTATGGTAACGAGATGGCTGATAAACTACTTATATACTTTTTTTTTTGTAAATACATACATATTATAGATAAAACACCCAGACCCGGAACAAATACTTGTAGGTCGTACAAATATTTGTTCCGTGCGGGAATCGAACCCGCGACATGCTGCGCAGCAGTCAATCGCTCAACCACTGCGTCAACCGTGTCGTAAATTTATGTAGCCATATGGTGCTATACGAGCTACAAACATTTGTTTTGTTACAAAATTACTGAAATCACCGAAATGGTCGGATAAGAATGACACTGGCTGGTGACAGTCACTCAGCAGAGCGACGACGCATCAAAGGTTGCGTGGCGGCTGTCTTCTGATGACAGGTGATGTCAGGGGAGCAGCTGTCGTACCACGTCTACGCGAAAACGCTAGTGTAATTACATTCTCTTTGACGCGAAGAACTGCTAATTCAAGCTGCTCAACAACTAAAACAATTACCACTTCTGGTTATAGATTATCCTGTGCCGTTTTTTTTTTACCATATTAGATACTTATATACCTTGAATATCTAAAATAATGTGTGTAGAAACTTCGACTTAAATTCGTGATCTAAAAAATACAACATCAAAGCGAGCAAATAGAAAGTGAGTGGCTATTCATGACGAGTAGGCGTGGCCTGATGTTATTATTGGGCCAATCCATTGTGACACCTCGATACTATACAGCCTACTGTACTATAACTAGATGAGTTCTAAGAAACAGATCTAGTTAATAGATGAATCTTTGTAAGGAAGTAATTCCGGGAATAGAAGACCAATTCACGAAAATTATTTAGTTTAGTTAAAGAAATAGGTGCATATCTAGGGAGTTGAGCTGTGTTGAGTGAAAATCCAACTAAGAATTTAATGAAGTTTTCGTGGTAATGAAGCATAGCAGATAATAATCAGCCTATAAATGCTTCACAGCTGGGACACAGACCTCTCAGTGAGAGGAGTGGACCGTATTCCACCAGGCGGGCCCAGTGCGGGTTGATAGATGTCACATGTCTTCGATTTTTTGGTTCTAGGACATGTCGGTTTCCTCACGATGTTTTGCTTCACTGTTTTAAGATCAGTGGTGATGATGATTTTGATGTGGTTTTCAGAAATCGAAAATGTTTTGTAAAAACCGTTTAAAGCAGGGGCGGGTCGCTAGTATTTTAATAAAAATAAGTGTGCAAACTTAGTCAGCGCGCATGACAAATGCTGCGGTCGAGCTGCGTTTTATCGCTGTTCGTGAATTAGGTGGCGATGTAATACATATTGTTGGGTAAGCACAAAAAGTTCGCGGTAAGCGCAAGCGCATTATTGTAAAACCACAGACTAGTCTGCGTTGTGCTTTGTAAAGAATTGCAAAGTGCATTTTTAGTAGGAACACTTTCACTGGGATATTTCTTTATAGCATAAGCATAATCAGTCTATAACGTTCTCAGTGCTGGAACACAGGCCTCTGTGAGAGGGAGGGGGCCGTAATTTAGCACACGGGCCTAGTGCGGGTTGGTAGATGTCACATGTCTTCGAACTTTTGGTTCTAGGACATGCCTGAATGCATGGTTTCCTCACAGATGTTTTCCTTCACCGTTTTGAGAGCAATGGTGATAAAATAATTTACACAAAGTAAAGCGCCTGTCTAGGTTCAAACCTACGGCCTACAACTCATAAGTCGCGGCCATTACCACTGGGTGACCGCTGCTCAAATATCAACTAGTCTCACTGACCTCTATTAATCAAGCGTACTTGTATAATACAGGTCAGTGACTAGTCTTAATAAGCAAGCAAGCAGTGATCAGAAAATCTCGGGTTTGCATAGCTACAGGCTAATGTCTTGCTAAGGAAAAGTCCTACCACCTCAAGTAGCTATCGAAGATGTTCTCTCTCAAGAAACGTAAAACAGAGATTTCTCGCCAGCCTCATTGTGTGGAGTTGATCGCTGACTGTTCAAAATTATGCTAGCGAGAATATACCTAGTCGATATCTAGCTGCTTCCTCGTTGACGGTGGGTCAGGTGAAATTGTAAGGTTCACTTAGTTAGACTCTACCTACAGCAACTTAACTTATAAACTATATATTATAAATATAGTTGTTTTACCAGAATAGTCAACTTGTAAATTTTCTATTCATAGACCTGAAATAAAGTAGCATACTTTTGTAATTTAGTTAGGTTTTAGTCTCAGGGCTCCTTGTCCTTAATATAAATTGGGTGGCAATGTAATACATAAGAATTGTTGTGCAAACTACCAAGTTTGCGGTTAGTTGCGAGCTCAATTATTAGCCAACTTAAAGTACCTATTCGATAGTGATTTATAAAGTTTTCACTTTTACAATGTCACTTTAAGAGCACGATACCTAAATGTAGTTTTGATGGTGGTACAGCACCCCTAAGTATATGGACCGACGTCCTTAAAAAGGTGGCTGGGTCAGACTGGATGCGGAAGGCGGAGGACAGGGTATTGTGGCGCAGCCTGTGGGAGAGGCCTATGTCCAGCAGTGGACCGCGATAGGCTCATTTGTTTGCTGTAATGTGTGATTGATTAAAGTAACTTCCAGGACCTTTACAAAAGAGCATTATTCAGGTAGTTTTAAAATATTAATATTATTTGGTAAGCAATTCTATCCCTGCCTAAATATCAGAGCCATCGCTATGTTCTTCTATGAAAGGTGGAATGAAAACTGTCAACACGTATTACTACTAAATAATTAGGTAAACTATAAAACTGTCGTTATAGGTGCATCAGTGTATTCAATCTGTTATTCCTAGTTATATGTCCTGCAATATGCTGCTAAGTGCAAATGGACTCTCACACAAGCCTGCTAGAATATTACTGCAAATGCTCATAACCGCAAACATTGCTGCGACGCAGTGACAACGCCGACGCGACAAAACTTGTAAAGAAACAATGTCATTTAATTATTTTAAGTTTTATGAATCAAATCAAATAATGTTTGACTACTGCGTTGTTCTAGTGGTCGCAAGTGCTACTGATGAGTATGAAGTCTTGGGTTCGATTTCCAGGTCGGGCAAAATGGTATTGGATCTTTTCAGCTGGAATTTCTCAGTAGCAGGACTAGCAGGCCAGGTGTATGGCAATATTAGCAATAGGCTCGCTATTACATAGGACTTAATCATAACTGGCCAAATGTGGGTTGACTGTAGCAACACCTCTACCCAACCCTTCGGAAATTACAGTCGTGATATTATGCTTTTTTTTTTTATTAAACCTTTTTTGGGGTGCATTCAAGGAGCTTCCACAAGCTTGGCTATACTAAACTACTTCCGGTCGCTAGTAATATTATTATATATGTCAATGCTTCCGGTGAATACATGCAAATCTTCACACGATATTATTTTTCTTTTTGTACTGAAAAGGCTCGTACCGGCACGAGAAAGGAGGAAAACGTAAAATTGAGAGATTTTGAAGAAAAGGAGAGACTTCTGCCAGACACATATATATAAAAGGATACCAAAAGAAAAAACAGTGTGTGTGTTTTGACATTTGTTTGTCGCTGAGATGAGACTGCGACTAGATTTTGAACGTTTTAAATTACGAGAATGGCCCTCAGAAGACAGCCGCCAGCCGCCACGCAACCACCGATGCAACGCTCTCCTAGAGTGACTGTCACCAGCCAGTGTCACTCTTGTTCGACCTTTTTCGTGATGCCAATACCTCCGTAGCGAAACTAGATGGCGCCACTTGCTGCGCTGCCATAACCATATTACCACAACATCGTAGGCACTTATAAGTAACAACGTATAATTGGACAACCGTTCCCTTTCATTTATATGTTTATTGCTTAACAATAAATACGAACAGAATGCAGCACTGTTCTGCAACAAATTGGAAAATCCCCAAAAAAACAACCTTTTGCGTAGATATTGGCTAAAAGATACAACGAAAACCTATTGAGCTTATACAAAAGATGTCTTTTGATGTCAGAATTTGATATTAAAAGTTGTTTAAAAGCCCATTGAAGATGGATTAGGTATCTAATGTCACTTTTATTACTTTTAAAACTTTTTGTTAGCAATCCGTTACGCTTTACATTTAGTTTAAATTAAAATGAGTTCACTTGACTTACATACGCAACTTATGGCTATGAGAAAAGCGTCCCTACCCATTTTACTTCACAGTTTTGTCTGTCAATCAACTCAGCCTATTTCAGTCCACTGCTGGAGATAGGCCTCACCGAGACTGCACCACAACACCATGTACTCCGTCTTCCGCATCCAGTTTCTCCCACCTTCGTTAGGTAGTTTCTTCTGTGCAATAAAAAAACTGTCGAAGAGCGCTGTTTTCGGAGCCCTACCTCGCTGTGTCGCAAGCGTATTGGATTTCGCGACATTTTTCACTTCTGCAAACCGCGGGGTGTTATTAGCATCGACTTCAGTAAAGCACAATGTCTCTGAGGGTTGAATCAACCCCCTGGTGCGTCTCCAACATACACACATGCTGCAAAATTTAGATTATTTTAGAGTTACAAAATGGAATGTCTGTACTTGACAATTTAGTTAGTTTAGAAAGTAATGAAGTTGCAAAGGGCCGTATGTTAAATACTTCGAGTTATTTCATGTAGGGTTTTTCTTCTATGTCTATTTTTTCAATGGAATTGTTCATAATAGGTCTACGCTAACATATGAATGGATACAGTTGCAACTTTAAGGGAGATAAACTTTTGCTAAAGTTATTTTATCTAAATTATGTTAGGCAAATATTAGGTCCTTACAGATGAAATTGGCATTTTATAATCATTTATCCTTTGAGCTGTTTCTGCAGCGCTGGTGCCACGTTGGAACTCATATTCGTAAATAACGCGATATTTTAACACGTTCAGTGCCGGGAGCCCTCCTGGAGGGTTCACTCAAATCGCATATGGGATGCCGGGAGCCCTCGCGGAGGGCTCATTTTAAATGTACGTTTTTCTTAGCGAATATAGCATTATAAACTATGAAAATAAAATTAGTCGTATATTTTAACAAGATTTATTAGTATAATCGTTGGTTTTCAAATACCAGCATTTTTATTTTCAAAAATAATTGGGCGCTAGGATGCCCATATTTCAGGGATGGTAAACCGTTTTACGTTTAGGTACAAATATTCACTAAAAATAAACATATTTATTTTGAGATTATAAATTAAGAGGATGAGTTTATAAATAGAAGCTTTTCAGGGTTCCGTATCAAAAGGGTAAAAACGAACACCCATGGTGCAACTTCGTTTGACTGTCAGTCCGTTCGTTTGTACAGCTGCTCATTTCAGGAGCATACTTCGCTACGTACAGACGCCAGCACATCAACCTACCCGAAACTGTTAAAATTTCCCAATTAACTTTGAACCTTATACTTTAGCGATGAAGTTGAAAATCTATCAAAGAAATTTGACAGATTGTAGTAGGTTGATGTGCTGGCGTCTGTACAAGTCGTTTGGTTTTGTCATTAGAGTATTATATTATCTGTGGTCATGTATACAATGTGTAACATAATTAACGCAAGACCTCATACACCCCAATTAGAGTAGGTATTGAGTTGAAAGCATAATACAATGACCAAAAAAATTTTTTTTAAAGCTAACTTCTATTATTATTAAGAAAATCGTGTTGACCGTAACACGATTTTATGCATTTAAAATATAGTCTTATTGCTTTGAAATAACATTTAATTTTCTTGAGCTCAATCACCGGTCAGTATGACAAAATCACTGACCTCTAATAAACAAGCTTGTATAATACCTGGTCAGTGGGCAAATTCCATAATTTAAAAAAAATGTCTTTTCTCAAAAATGCTTGGAAATTTGAGCATTATTTTGACAACCTTTTTTGAGATAAATCGAAATTGCTGTAGAGGGGGCCTAAAAGGCTACTTTGGCAGAATCATGAAATAATTCAAATCACGCAATTTCATCTGTATGACAGTTTTGTATGGAGATTCGTAAAATGCTATAGGTACACCTCTGCCTAACCCTTCAGGGATATATAGGTGTGAAACTGTCAAACATATGAAGTGCGTGATAAGAATTGTTTTATGATTCTGCCAAAGTGGCCGTTTTAGGGCCCCTGGCCACATACATGCGAGCAGCGGCCGGCAAAAGTTGTATGAAAATCCATATCTGTCCTGGTTTAGCGGCCTAATAAACATAGTAGGTAAACTCATATATGTCGTGTTATTTAATAATGGAACGATCTTTTACTCCAACACATGGCAACCAAGGAAGTAAAAAAAAAAAAAAATATCACTTTAACGCGGGAAAAATTATTGTTGTGCGTTGTTCGTCATTGATTTTGAAAGTAATTGTATTTTAATTTCTGCGCATTATTTGAGAAAAGTACTATACAAGCCTTGGCCACAACTAGGCATTGATGGACGAACGTGCAAATGTGGGCCGAGGCGAAGCCGAGGCACACATACGTAAGTCGTAAGTTAATAAGCTGTTACAAAATAATAACGTTTTATAACTTAAAAAAATATTAATATTGCATAATGTAACTGTTTAAAAAAATATTACATTGCATGAAAATTTCAGAAGAGGTTGGACACCCCTGTCACGGGATCAAAGCGGTCGATTATACTTTTTCTTCTTTTTTTTATTTTTTATATTTTGCGTTTTCACGCCACTAGCACATGTAAATACCCCCAGAGATACTAATTAAAGCAACAAGACGTTCTGAAAACACAAATTTACTTCTTTTTATAGTGTTTTATAATACGGTTTCAAACCTAATGCCGACGACCCTCCTCGAGGGTTCACTTTAGCGCAAACGTAATGCCGGTGACCCTCCTGGAGGGTCCATTTGCAATATGTATGGCGGCATGGCGTATGAGCTCTATGAAAAGTGGGTGGAGTCGAAAGTGTTAAGTTGTCCATTTTGTGAACAGGAATGATGTCAAAGAAAAATCAAATGGCGCGAAAACAAATGAATCACTAAATTCGAAATTCAAACAAATTTGAAATAAATTTCTTAACCAAACGCCAGATACATGAGATCAAACTGGCCAGTTGGACAAAACACCAAGTTCGTTATGTAGGTAAGGACCATAAGCAGAGAAAGTAAGGACCTAATAGATATTAGTGAACTAAGCTATTACACTATGCTTTGTGAAACCTACTGGCCAGTCACAAAACTCAAAACAATGTAAAAGAAATTCAAAACTATTAACACCGGTCACTGGTCAATTTTCTGCTGACCAATTTAAAAACAGAACCACACCAATTTTAATTTAAGAACAACTGTTTTATACCATAATAAATACAAATTATCTATCCCATAGTTTTTATTATAAATGGGAATAATCGTATCGATTGAGCAACAAAAAAGGCAATGATGCGACTCGAGCGGGCTATAATAACATAATATGAGCAATTTGAACGATTAGCATCTACCGGAAGTTGTTCGCAGGAAGCGTTGTGGGCAGGCGCGGGCGCATACTATGAAAAAACCGGGCATTTTGGAATATCGTTTAGTGTTTACTCCCTGCTTTGTTTGTGGTTTTATATGGTGTGTTTTGGTAATTTTGTAACGTAAGTGTTTGTGTACCTATACGTTTTTTTTAAAATATGGTTGTAAAAAGAAAAATGTACGCCAAAGTCATCGGCACCAGCAACATGTTTCTGGTTCATTATAATTTTATGCTCAGCACAAGTGTACCTACTCAGCGAGTGCTTCTCTTCCACATTTATTATGCGCAAAATATGGAGCTCTCTGGCAGCGACTGTGTTCCCTACCACATTTAACCCGTCTGCCATCACAGCAAGAGTGAACAGGCATCTTCTGGACAAGCTCGTTCCATCTTAGAGCTCATCCATCGCTTTCAATCAGGCGTGATGGAGATCCAAGCAGGCCCATTCAGCAATTTAAAAAAAATAGTACGATAGGCGGCATGGAAGTGGTAACAAAACCAGTATAAGGTAGCCTCTTATTTTATTGAAACTCCATGTCACGCTAGGCCAGCTCAGGGTCGTCCGTCGTCCGACCAGACAGGCCCGAGTTGGCGCCGCACTCCGCAGTGTTCCACGCACGCCACTCGAGAGTGGCTGCGGCTATTATGGGAATGGCCGTATGGGGAGGTGGGACCCGCTGAGGAACAGCGGGTCGTGGCTTGTCGGGGGAGCGATGAATGCTTATGCAAGTCCCGCACCCCCGGACATAGGCAGAGGTGGAACAACACGGTGGTTTTAGCCGGTAAGAGTCCAGCATGCCCTTCTGTCACCCCCACGATGGAGGTAGTCCATGTAGATTAATAAAGCGCAGCAAAAAAAAAAATCCACAGGTCAGGGTCAAAATGTTACCACTTACGCGCGGCCTACTGTCGCACAGTTCCCATCTCGAATTTTACTACTTAATTCTGAGACGAGAGTCTATGCCAAAAGATTTTCTCTATGAACAACACTACTGTACAGACTAGCACATCAAGGTATCCGAAACTGTAAAATTTTCCCAATTAACCTTGGCTTTAGCGATAAAGTTAAAAATATATCAAAAAAATTTGTCAGATTATAGTAGCTTGATGTGATGGCGTCTGTACTACTAACAAAAGAGTCAGGAATTTTATTCAGAACATCACGCCTTGTTTCCCTGAAGGGTTAAGCAGAGTTGTACCTATATTACACCCAAATTTCGTCTATTATGTTAAAGTGCCATGTAACACAGGGCGAGCCTTTTGCCGGCCATAAATCCAGACTTCGGGCTGCTACTGAGAAATTTCTCATGAAAAGATCCCATAACACTTTGCCCGAACTCAGCATTAGCGCTTGTGACCATTAAACCAACGAGGCAGTCTTCACTATTATACCTACTTACTAACAAAAGGATCAAGGAGCATTCATTAAAGATAATATTAGTACTTACATGCCTGAAAACGAAAACCACTATGAGTGAAGGTTGCGATGTCCAAATCTTAATGTTCAATCGTTCCTCTCCATAGGTACCTACTACGCTTAGGAATGGGCTTCTAGCTTCATCTCACTGACTGACCGACCCCTTGACAATTCAAAAGTGCCTGTAATTGGTTTATTTGAAATAAATGCTTTGAGTTTGAATGCCAGAAGGCCTTCCTACGGATTTTCTGTAGAATCTAGATGATAATATTAATAGCTGTATTTTTAATTGGTTTCATTACAGTTTCACACGTTTAGCAGAATTGACTTTTAGTTAATTGTTCAGTTAATGTAAATGTAGCGTTAATTATAACAATAATTATGAGATCTTATCTATGTATAATGTATATAGTGTAGTGGTACGCACACGGCTACACATCAAGCTATAAGTACATAACCAGTATAAGCCGACTTCTGATTGTACGAAAAACCTATACAATGCGAGGTCAGCTAAAACTGGAATAGTATAGCATGATGACGGCTAAAAACTGTACCACACACTGTACTGTGCTGTACTGTGCTGTACTGTACTGTGGCTGTAAACTGTAGTACACACGGCTACACCCGTGTGTACTACAGTTTTTAGCCGTTTCATAAATCGCTATTTATCTATTATAACGGCGCTGGATAACCTTTGTCGCAATCCCCCCTTTCAGCGACAATCAATGTCAAAAATGTAGGGATTTTAGAGGTATTTTTGACAGATAGAGACTTGGTGACAATCAATGTCAAAAACTTGTCAAAAATGTAAGGATTTTAGAGGTATTTTTGACAGATTGGGACTTCTGAACATTCTTAAAATTGTGAGAATTGCCCCTCTGGATTGCGCCGAAATATGAAATAAGTATTTGTAATATATACAAAAATTAAGAAAATATGCCGATTTTTCGTAATCGTTTAGGTACCTAATTAATCACGGAAGCAATAAAAAGAATGTATATTTCGAGTGCGTGACAAAAACACGAGCGATACACTTGCGTGCATAATCGTTGGACAGCGCACGTGGTGTACACTGGCGGCCAATTTAACGATACATTAATTCGTGGAGCTGTGAACAAACGATGAAGTATTAACACATGAGTACACATACACTGATAAACATGATACGGTGTACGTGTGTACAATCCGAAACGAGTACGCATTTTTTGTCTTAATAACTAAAGTGATAAAACGTTCAACAATTTTTCAAAGGTTAAGTGCTTCACGCCATATGTTAATGCCATATGTATTAACGCCATCATTTGTGAGAAAATCCTGAGATCAGCTCAAGCAGGAATGTTTGTAACAAAAACTGTTATAGAAAGAAGACATCTCGTTTTGGTAGTAGTACCAGGCTACTTTGCGTAATTGCGCACCACTACCTACTTTGAAAACATCTGTTTCTTTTTCCAGAGAGATTAAAAATATATAAATACACTGGATATACTTCTAACACTGAGGTATCATTCCACCAAACTTTTATACATAGAATAAGTCTTATACTGAGAATAAATTCTGTCAGATGTCAATGTTATTCCACGGATAAAAGTAAATCAGCTAAACAAACTAACAAACTATTAAAATTAAAATATAATGTCCTACCCTAACTAAGACAAACTTATGTCGTCGTACAATTCCTCCGCATCGCTGTCAAAAAGTAAATAGTTAATGCCACAAACAATCAACTGCAGCTTAACGTCAAACAATAACACAAGCGCTAACGACCGTGAAGATTAAAATAATAAAGTCCACGATCACGTCCATAATCCATGTTTTACATTACTAATCCTATCAAAAAACCAGCTCTACGTTTACCAGCACTATAACATCATCTTCGTCGCTTCGTTTCCCACAGTAACCGAGAAAATGCATTCATTTTGTGCTATCCATGTCCAATTTTATCCAATTTTTAATGGCGCTACCGCGGCGGAGCGGCCAATATCGCAAATTATAGTGTTCACAGATTACGTCGGGAGTTACCTACGTGACGGGCGGTGCCTGCGAGTGGCCGCCAGTGTACACGATAGCCTGTACGTGTACACTGAGTGAACATGTCTTATAGTGGAAGTACTGCGCTTCCGCGTCGATATGAGAAAATGTGGAAAGTAAATTCTTAAAAATAAACGTGGGTGGATTATTCGCTCCTGCAGTGTAATCGTGATTCGTATGGATTATGTTGGGCTGTTTCGGTACTCGAAGTGTACAAAACATACATTGTATGTAATAGGTATTTTGCATTAGCGTTAATAATGAAGAAACCGGCGGGAAATAACTATAAAACAGGATTCACAAGTAATTATGAGGTCTTCATTTGCTATCGTGCAGTGCACGCAGCTGGGTCCGACCAACTACAAATATGTAAGTAAACAAATTGGAGATTTACGTCGCGATTAAAAATTAAGTCGTGACCGCTTTAATTAGGTACAGTCACCAAAAGCGATAAGAAACCTGACCGGGGCCTATTTAATTAGATTGCTTTACCGCTATGTGCCAAAACGTAGGTAGCTAGTAGGTAGATAGTTAATAAGTAGGTACTGTCACCTAAAGAGATAAGTAACCAGGGATGTTTTCGATTAAAACTTAATTTGATATATTCACTTTTTGTCTTCTATTATTTAAACTAAATTTTAGTTGAAAACGACGAGGAAAAGAGAGATTGTACAGCAAATAATCGAATGAAACGTGAAAGAAAGAAAGTCTCTATCCGGTGGGAAAAATGGAATCTTAAAAAATATCCTGTCCTAATCCCAGGTTATGGTCTACCCATGTGCCAAATTTCATCCAAATATGTTCAGCCGTTTTGGCGTCAACTTAAAAACAAACATTTAAAAAATTTAATCTTTTAAGTTTCAAAAATTACTACTATGCTCTCCCACCTACAACTTAATCTTAGATAATTATCTAAGGTTCATAAATTACCCTTCTACCCTCACAGCACCAGAACCAATGTGTGCCGGTACCCTCATTTCAAATCTGTCCTGTAATCAAGCGTGGTCCATTGCAGGCGCAGCACGTGCTCTGAGAATTACGCGAACCAGCGGCTTGATCGCCGCCGCTAATGTACTAACACGTGAAATTGATGTAAAAAAGAGGGTAGGTATGCGCTTCTTGGTTATTTGTCCCTGTGTTTGGCTGTGTTTTGTTTAGAATATCTATCTATACTAAGACTCTACCAATAAGTACTCGTAATTTTTACTTATTTGTAGCTAGTACTAATAATAAAGCTGAGGTGTTTGTTTGAACGCCCTAATTTCTGAAACTACTAGACGGATTTGTTTTTTTTTTTTGCATTTGATATCTTAATTCTTGAAGAAGGCTAGGATAGGCTAGGATCACGCTAGGACCCTTAGGAGCCAAACAAAAAGAAAAAAATACAGAAATAACGCGAAGCAAAAACGAAGTTATAGCGCGGGAAGACGATGCGATGCGATATTCACGGATAGACATTCAACGTGGCAATGCTGCCAGTCTCCTGGGCACATTTCCAGATGACAGCGATGCGGACGAGTACTTCGACGCCTGTCCTTGTGTTTTTGTAATTATTTGTATAGTTAGTAATTTAATTTTATATCTACCTAGTGTAAAAAAATAGTTATGTTATATTTTGTTATTGTAATTAAACTAATTAAAAACTTATTATTGATCAACAACCAATTTAAATACAAACATTTTAAATAACAACAACATTCGATTATTATACTATACACTTTACAGCTTTAAAAAGTAGGACATTGTCACAATAACCCAGTCAAAAACCAAAGTCTGTTACATCAACTAAAGAACGTATGCGCAAAAAATGACATTGACTGGTCAGAACCTTCAACCTTTTGCTTAAAAACAAAAGGATTAAATACTCTTGCGCAAGTTCGGTCAGCCATGTTGAGTGATGTGACAGGACATGCGCATAAGCTCCGATGTTTATTTATAACTGGTGTTGCCAGACTGATATTGTCTTGTACAATTGGCGCTTTTTTTTGTTGGAAAATCCTCATGGATTCGTACTAAGAAAAGCAAATAATTTTAATGGACTCTTACAGGTTTAACCAGCTCATCTGAACTGCGCCTCCTATTAAATTTTTTAACGAATTTATTTTTGTATTCTTAGTAACACACTGACTAACAAAACGGTGAAGTTTCTTACCCATTCTTCTCCATACGAAACTACCTTCTGGAAGGGGTGACTAAAATCAATTATATTTTATTGTAAATTTTGACGTTCAAGTGCCTTTTATGTGCCTATTTGAAATATAATATGCTTTGACTTTGAATGCCTTTCAATTTGACAATTCCACAACATTCATTGCGATATTATGTACGAGTATGTAGTTGTGGAGTAGACGAATTTATTCAGAAATGAAGCAATGGATCAGGAATTTCTTTCAAAATCCAATTTGGATGTTGCCTTACAGGAGATGCAGCATAAAGGTCAACAATAAACTCTGGGGTCCATTATTCTATACTTTTTACCGTGTTCTACTTATACTCCATCTGAACTTATATTTTTCCTCCTATAACAGTAATTAGCGACTGTATAACCATACATTTTTGACGTCACTTAACTTCAATCATCGTTTATAAATAAACCCCTTCCCCTTAACCTTCATGTCTATGAGTTCAAAATATCTTGATACAAATGAAAATCGCAGTTCTAAATGTACTCCTACGGCAAACCAGTATGTACAGTCAGCAAAAGAGATAAGTATGCAGGATCGTCGGATATAGTTGAAGTTTAGTAAGAAACCGATGGATGTTGTCGACTGAAAGGAGAACGGCAGGCTTGTATGGGAATTTCGTACAGCTAATAAAAGTTCGTGTTTTGGAATACTTTTTGTTTTAATCGGTAGTTAATATGATAAAGAAGCCCTTTTTAAATTCTTAGATTTTTAGAACTTGGGACGTAAAAGTTATAACCAGTTTTGTTTTTTAAGGTTATGTACTAGTGTACCAATGTAAATTGATACTTAGAGGTCATAGACTTGTATGCGTGATTGACGATTGACGCTGTCGTGTCACGTAATGGCGGCATAATAATAAATTGCTCAGATGCAGTCACAAACCACAATCCAAAACAACAGCAAAGAACTGAACCATAGAGTAAAGTAATATATCGGAACTGAACTGAAAGACAATGATTTTCTTTTCCTGTCAATAAAATAATTGCAATATGAACAAAAAATATTTTTGACGAAAATCATTCCTATCATAAAATCGTTAAATAATATGATTTTATGCAACAATTATGCATTCATACGTTTATTATATAAGTGTTTATTTATATTTAATGTTATTTCTATTTCTAAATAATTCGTTATCATTTCGATATTTGTTTTATTTTACATATGGCAACTTCTAAAAAGATAACTGCGTTTAGTTTACGATTCTGTTACATTTATTTATTAAAATCTTTTTATTCATATTATTAATTAATCCGAAGTTCTAAAAATAGTACACTTACATGAAAATAAATGGCTTAGTTGTCTTAATAAGTGGTACAAATTCTATAACAGAACAACAAAAAAAGTATCCTGTACCAAATCTGCCGTTCACCTTTAATTTGATCAATGAGCTGTTTGTTTTCTTTTAATAAAATTAAATTTTATTTTCAAGAACATCCATCGGTTTCTTACTAAACTTCAACTAGGTATATCCGACGATCCTGCATACTTATCTCTTTTGTTGATTGTACTTACATCTTAAATCCATAAAATCTTTTGTTTAGGCCCACTCCGCCGTTAAACTTCTAATTTCTCACACACAATCATCAATACCTTCTGTTCACAATTAAACAAACTTAAAGAATGAACTTGTAATGTAATATTAGTTACTTAAATTGTTTTACTATTTGACGTACGTCGTACGCGCGTCGTTTGCGGAGTGCCGGTCGGTCGGCGCGTGGCGCGAGCTGCGCCCGCGTTGCCGCCCCTCGTCCCGCTCCTTCCTCTCGCTCGTCCTAGTGCGGGGCGCGTACATCCTCCCGGGCTTTGAAAGTCTTGCTTTCAAGGTTCTGCTCATTTTCGGCGACATCCTTTGTATTATTGGTGGTCGGGAGGATGCACATTTTGTTGACAGCCCTCCTTAGCGTGCCCTTTGATGTATAAACGTCGGCAACTCTACTGATTCCATCTTTCCCAGGATATAAATGGGTGATGCGGCCAAGTTTCCATTGTAGTGGGGGAAGATTTTCTTCTTTGAGGATCACTAGATCGCCCACACGAAGCTCGTGTTGCCTCGTTTTCCACTTGGTGCGTTGTTGCAGTTCGGCAACAAACTCCCGGCGCCATCTGTCCCAAAATTGTTGTCTCAGCTGCTCAATATACTGATATCGGTTGGGGTGTTTGCAGGTGATAGGCAACGATGGTACCGAGGCTAGAGGTCGCCCTATAAGAAAGTGCCCTGGGGTTAGCGGAGAGGGATCGGTAGGATCGGATGAAAGAGGAGTAAGGGGACGAGAATTTAAAATCGCTTCTATCTGTGTGAATAGTGTCGCGAGCTCCTCGAATGTCAGGGAAGCATTTCCCGCTACACGCTTAAAATGGTGCTTTGCGGATTTAACGCCCGCCTCCCATATACCTCCAAAGTGAGGTGAATATGCGGGGCTAAACACGAACTTTATGCCTTCATTATTGGCGTAATTAATAGCTGATTCACGACTGGACTTGAGTATTCTACTTATTTCATTGTTCGCGCCCCTGAAGTTGGTACCGTTATCGCAATATATAACATTAGGTTTACCTCTGCGAGAAACGAACCTTCGCAAAGACAAAATGAAAGCATCAGTGCTCATATCGCTGACTAACTCTAAATGAATCGCTTTGGACGAGAGGCATACAAACAAACATAGGTAGCATTTTGAAATACGATTACCTTTGCCCTTTCGGCTAGAGATCATAAATGGACCAGCAAAATCCACACCACACGAGTAGAAAGGAAACATGGAGTAGCTTCTTTCGGCAGGTAAGTTTCCCATTAAAGGTTGTATTGTTTTCCCACGTAGGCGAATACAAACTATACACTGCTTTGTCGTGCTACGTGCTAAGTGTCTGCCACCTATAGGCCAAAATCGTTCTCTTATTGAGGCTAGAAGATGTTGAGGACCAGCGTGAAATAGACGTTCGTGTTCGTACTTTAATATTAATTTAGTTAAATGATGCTTTGCATCTAAAATAATGGGGTGTTTTTTATCATAGGCGAAATCAGAGTTTTGAATTCGACCCCCAACCCTTAATATGCCATCTGAATCAATAAAGGGATTTAGTGGCAATAATTTTGACTTACGATTAAGAGTTTTATTATTGCTGATCAATTTAATTTCCTCTGGATAGCTCTCCAACTGACATAACTTAATTAACATTAGCAAAGAATTATCTAATTCCTTAATATCGAATGGACCATTAATTTTAGCATCTTTATTTTTGCAGTAATTTAGGAAACGTTGTACATATACATATATTCTTTTTAATCTATTTAAATTAGAATGTTTCTCAAATTGAATTATTTTGTTTGTTACAACAACATGACATTCGATGGTGTGCGAGTGTTTAACTTCAGGTAAGATGTTAGGGATTTGTGTGTGTGTTTGTGTAGGCCAATAAGATGGGTCATTAGCGAGGAACGAAGGCCCTTCCCACCAGAGGAGACAGGACTGCAAGTGCTTAGGAGTCACACCTCTAGACGCAATATCTGCAGGGTTTTGATCTGTGGGAACATGACAGAAGGTGAATCCAATTGTAAGTTGATTGATTTCATTCACTCGGTTACACACAAATATTTTGAGATCCCTGGGTGGGGTATTTACCCACCCTAGCACAACCATTGAATCAGTCCATATAAATTTACGATTGATATTACAATTTAATGACTCTAATACCTTTGAACATAAACGTGCACCTAACAAGAAGCCACATAACTCCAATCGGGGTATAGTGGTTGGGTTCATCGGTGCTACTCGTGCCTTAGCACACAGCAACCTGACTGTAACTTTCTGATTATGATCTACAGAACGCAGGTAAACACAAGCAGCATAGGCTTGTTGAGAGGCATCCACAAAACAATGTAATTCTATATTACTGGGTGTATCACACAGAACTCTCCTTGTAATACGAATGTTAGTCAAATTAGAAAATTCCTTTAAGAGGTTAGCCCAGTTTTTACAAAACTCAGCTGGTACTGGATCATCCCAGTCTAGTTTAGAGGACCATAATTGTTGAAGTAAAATCTTAGCTACTATAGTGCAGGGACACAATAATCCTAATGGATCGAAAACCTTGGAAGTAGTAGAAATTATTGACCTTTTAGTAATATGAGTAGAAGGCTCTAGGTCTGTAGAGAATTGCAGCATATCACCCTTGGGACACCAATTGAGACCTAATACACTGGATTCTTTATTGAAATCAATAGGTTTTGAAGAATCGCATTCATCATCAAATAATTGAGGGCAATTTGTGCGAAATTTCCTTAGGGGTAGGCATGCAGAATTAAGTGTGTTTACAACTTCATGATATATGTGTTTTAGCCCTTCTATAGTTTCTGACCCAGTGTTTAAGTCATCTGCATAAAAATCGTTTCGGATTACACAAGCAATAGACTCATCCTTACACTCATATGCCAATTGTAAGAGACATCGAGTACTTAGAAAGGGTGCAGAGGCAGTGCCATACGTAACTGTATTGAGTTGTAAAACATCTATCGATTGGGACTTATCATCACGCCACAGAATAAGCTGCAGATGGCGCTGCTGTTGCCCGACTTCAATTTGCCGGTACATTTTCTCGATGTCGGCTGTCAGAATGAATTTATGCCTGCGAAATCGCAATAAAATAGAGATTAGATCACTCTGCACTACTGGACCAATCATTTGAATTTGATTAAGTGATTTGCCAGAGCTAGTCTTAGAAGAGGCATTGAACACTACGCGGAGCTTTGTGGTTTCGCTCTTTTCACGGATTACTGCGTGATGAGGCATGTAGTATCCAAATTCTGGTCTAGTAATTTTAGTTAAATGCCCTAACTTTGCATATTCATCTATAAATGCCTTGTAGCTGGCCTTCAATTCAGGATATTTTATAAACTTTCTTTCTAAACTCTCAAAACATTTTTTAGCGACATAGTAAGAGTCTCCAAGAGCCTTTTTAGGCGACTCTTTTATGGGCATTAACACAGAAAATCTGCCATTTGTTAAGCGAGATACATTTTGTACAAAATGATCCTCACAGAGTTGCTCTTCAATGGAATATGTTTTTGTGGCAGGTAAGTCATCAATTTTCCAAAAAATTTCTAACGAGTCCTTTATCTCCTGAGTAAAATTACAATGAACCTTTGAAGTCGACTGATTACCTTGAATGGGGCCACTTATGAGCCATCCGAGCATAGACTCCTGTAGAACCGGTTTATTACAGCCCAGCTTAATTAAATTAGAGCCAACTATATCCCAATACACATCTGCTCCTAAGAGGATGTCGACCTCAGCCGGGGAAAAATAGTTAGGATCAGCTAGAGTGATATTTCCAGGTAATTTTATATGCTCAGTATTAATAGTAGAATTTGGTAAGATTCCTGTTATTCGAGGTACTACTAGACACCTAACATTAACTTCAAATGGCATACATCTAGATTTTATTTTAATAAAACAACTTTCAGTAATGTTACATGTAGCGTTATTGATCCCACAAACATTCACTGAACCGCCGGGGTTAATAACTAGCCCTATCTTCCTTCTTAATTTGTTTGTAATGAATGATGATTGACTACCTGTGTCCAGCAGCGCACGGGCTGTATATGTCTTATTATTTATTGCAATTTGGACTAGTGCCGTACATAACAAAACCTGTTCATTGGATGCTACAGACAGTGACACAGGTAAAGAGGAAGATGTAGAGGGTTGTTCAGTTTCAGTAGAAGATATAGGGTTGCTTTTCGTTGTGATATGTATTAAAGTGTTGTGTTTCTTTCTGCACTGGCGACATACAGCTCTCAGCTGACATTGAAAAGCATTGTGACCACTATGCAAGCAGTTTTTACACACCTTTAATTTATTAACTTCATGTAGTCGCTCATCTACATTCATATTTTTAAATTTTAGACATTCGTGCAAGTGATGATTTTCATCGCATAAAACACAATGATTCTTGTTTTCTTTCTTGTCAACAGATACAGTCAGACTTTTAGATTGGGTGGTTGCCTTAGGTTTATAATCCACCTGTTTGTCAGGACGACTGTTATTAAAATAGGCAGTCTCGAGTATATCAGCTCGACTGCGCAGGAAGGAAAAAAATTCACTAAGTGAAGGTAAATCTGCTAGATTGCATTTGTGTTCTTCCCACTTTCTACTCGTGTGAATGTCTAGTTTTGCTGAGACCATAAAAATTATAAGAACATCCCCCATGTTAGTAGGCTGGCCAAGAGTGTCAAGAGCTCGCAGATGTTTTGACACATGGTCAACGATAAACCGCAGTGATTTATAGGATTCCCTTTGAATTGTCTCTATGTTAAGTAATGCCTTCAAGTGATTATTTATTAATAGGTTTTTATTGTCAAATCTCTGACATAACAGGTCCCATGCAACCTTGTAATTGTTTGAACTAAATTCTATTGATTTAATAACAACAGCTGCACTTCCTACAAGCGCAGACCGTAAATAATGAAATTTATTAATTGGTGCGATACTTTCATTGCCATCAATCACTGACTGAAATGTGTCTTTAAATTCTAACCAGCTTAAGTAATTTCCATCAAATGTAGGAAGCTGGATTGTAGGTAATTTTATGGCATTAAATGAACGGCAGCTACCATTAGATGCATGGTCACTATTTTCTTTATCACAATTTTCTTTCTCAGCCTTTTTCTGGGGAGAATTATATAAGGTATCTTGGCTCCTTGCTATTAAACTAATAAACTGGTTTTCCAAAGTATCTCTCTCTTTAATTTGCTCTGTACTATCAGAATGCAACAATTCTATTTTGTTTTGAATAACCTCAAACTCTTCCATAAGCGATTGGATTTTATTCAATTTTAATTCTAATTCTTTATAATGAATAGAAGAAATTTCTTTTAAACCAATTAAATTGTTTAAATAATCTGAATATCTTGTTACCCGTCCTTTAATAATACCGCGCTGTTTAACTAAGTTAGTTATTTCTACCTTGAGCTCTGCTTCATTCATTTTGATAGATTATTAATATATTAAAGACACCAATAACACAGGCGAACAAACAATGAAACAATAAATATGCACTCAAACCCGTTTTGAAGAGCAGAGAAGCTCAGGTCCAGTCGCTCACGCTGGTGCAATAGCACGACGCGGTGCTCAGGGCAGCTCGCGCCGAGCAGACAGCTTTGGCCAGCAGCGCGCACGTGGCGGCGCTCGCGACGGAACCGGGCGGGCGGCGGCGATACCGAGACCTATGCGCTCCACTTCACGGAGGTACGCTGGAATAGTCGGCATATGGTTTTGAAATAACAGCTAACGTTGTCTTTGCGGTAGTTACAGGTATGGGATTGGTTATAGGCACCCTATGTGCTGAAATAATAAAACATAGAACGAGTAGGCTAGCCAGCCAGTAGGTACGTAAATGCGTGCATGAAGCGTAGGCACGTGCTTGTATTATAGGCTTGATTAGATAATTAAATCTAACGCTGAGACGCACGTGCTTGTATTTTATGCCTAAACACCATTGAAAGCAAGCTTAGACGATAAACCCAACACTCGTGTAGCAAGTCGGCCATTACACACAATGCGAGAACAAGGGATCGAGAGAATTGGTTAGGTAAGATAGGTATGAAAAGGTTAGGAATAGGGCTTACTCTCCTTGGGCTAGACCTCCGGTTCACGATGTCCCCAAAGGCTCCCGAAGCAGCAACAGCCAATCCTTTTCTTCACTCGACCGGTGGCTCGCTGGATCGGTATTGGTATAATGGCGGCTGCCACGTGTGGTGTGACGCCCGCAAACTCGACGCGTTTTTGATTGTATGATGATTATGTCCTGTCACGGTCGCCACTTTTGTTTACAATTAAACAAACTTAAAGAATGAACTTGTAATGTAATATTAGTTACTTAAATTGTTTTACTATTTGACGTACGTCGTACGCGCGTCGTTTGCGGAGTGCCGGTCGGTCGGCGCGTGGCGCGAGCTGCGCCCGCGTTGCCGCCCCTCGTCCCGCTCCTTCCTCTCGCTCGTCCTAGTGCGGGGCGCGTACACCTTCTAAAGTAAAGAAAGGTTACATTTTCTCACATTAACAGTAGCTTATCGTCATTAATATCGGTATTACAACTCACCCCATCATAGTTAGCGTGGCACAATCTGTCATTTTTGACGTGCCGACGACTGCGACATTGCGCAGGGGCAGTTTGTTCGACGTAATCATTTAGTAAGAGAATATTTATTTCTACTAATAAATTGATAGTAGGTACGCTTGCTTAGCCTAACTTGTGTTTTAAAATAATAATTTAATTACATGAGTAATACTTAGCAAAAAAAATACCGGACTTGGCAATAGGCTCGCCATGTATTACTTGAGCCCTAAATTTAATTCACCACTGGTGGATATGATGAACACCTCTGCCTACCTCTCTGGGAATTACAGAAGTGATGTTATACGTTTCATAACTATTTTAAATAATGAGTTTTTTACTTTCTATACTTACTGAACTTACCTATTTTTTTTTTAAGGATGGAAAATCATCAAATGACTCCTCCCGCTCTGGTTGGAGCGGAAGGGAGTGTCAGACTTTTACTGACTAAAACCCATCCGTGTTCCTTCCGTAGCCCTTTATGTTCCGGGGTAGCGGTAACCCTTTCGGACAATCCCACTAAACTTACCTACCTAATGTTCAATTATCAGAGATTAAGAGGCCTATTACAAAAATGCGCGTGATTTCCTCTTTGAAATTGAATATTAACCGTTGGTTGGTATAAATAACAATTAATTGGTAAAGATAGTTTGTTTAGTCTTCTACAATAAAAATAAAGCAATTTTTTTTATTATTTATCTATTTGTTTAGCAATAATCGTTCTCTTGATGCATGTGTCAAACACTTATGGAGAGTTTAGGTACTTGAGAGCTCTAATTTGCAGACTCTGTTAAATATTAACCATCATAACATTTTTTCTAACTTTTATACATTTTTGTTAAATATGCCATATAAATAAAGAAAAACGACAGGACCTAATTCAAGTTTTCTACTGGAAACAAGTCTGAATATCTCCGAACTTCTACATCATTTGCACGTAGTATTTATACCAAAATAGACTCCAATAAGTAAATGCTTAAACAATATCAAATAAAAAAAAAAAGATAAGTGCCTTGATTTTTTAATAAATAAAATAAAAGTACTGTACTATATTATTTCATATTATTTCACTGCGCCAGCGATGCGCGCTCGCCCTGGCTGGAGGCCTTAATTTATTGAATCCCGGTAAAGCAGACGACAACCTCATAGGTTGAACTGCGAAATATACTATAGTTTTTTTTTTTGTTTATAAAAGGCATCCCATTTATAAAGAAAAAGAAAATGTGCGCTTAGTACCTACCAAAATGTAAGAGGGCTCTTAACTCGATTTACCTATAAGTATTGCAAATTCTATAATTACACATATTATTTATTCCAAAATCATAAAGTATATTGCAACCGGTTGCGATTGCACTTATATTAGGTATGTACATAGTATTCCACATAAATAACAAAAAAGGTCAAAATCAGAAATTAATAAATAAATTAATAAAACTGAAATAATTTATGACTAATAGATATTACCAAAAAAAGCTTTCAAATTAATATTTTAACATCATCATAAAGTAAACCAGTTTCCTGTACACTTTTATTCTTTCTATTCCATAATCTTTAATTACCCATAATGTATGAGCGTTGCTGATCGATTCGATGCGGCTGCGTGGAAGCGCAAACGCTGCGCCTGCGCACGTCACGTGACTAACGCGTGGCTTACGTAGGTACGCCACCATAAAAGGAATCTGTGCAGAAGGTTCACTCGCGGCGAGAAAAGTATGAGCAACACTCGCACAAAAGAGTCAGGACTTTCTATTGGCTTTTATAGCTTTTGTGGCCATAATAATTATCATGTCATCTTGCAACATACAAATGTATCATCTCATTTAAAAATGATTTACAAAATCTGTGGACTAATTTAACTTTAAGCTGTAATTTGTGATAAGGGAAAAATAAAATCTATTCTATTCTGTTTAAAATGATCTACTAAAAATACTAGCGATCCGCCCCAGCATTGCACCGGCTTGACAAAACATGATGATTTTTAGGGTTCCGTACCTCAAAAGGAAAAAACGAAACCCTTATAGGATCATTCGTGTCTGTCTGTCCGTCTGTCACAGCCAATTTGCTCCGAATCTTATGGACCGATTAAGTTGAAATTTGGTACACATATGAATCTCTGTGACCCAAACACAGACGTGTAACATAAATAAATGAGTTTTGAAAATGGGAGTCATTTTTGAGGGGTAAATAGACAATTAAAAAAAAAAGTTTCGCAATCTGTACCGTGTGACATATCAAATGAAAGGGCATATCGTGAGGATCTCAAATATATTTTTTTCATAATTTTAAAATAAATTGTATTAAAGTTATTTAAGACAATAGACGGAAATTTACCATTACCCCACCTTATCTCCGAAACTTCTGAGCCTAAAATTTTGAAAAAAATACAGAAAATAGTTCTATACCTATAGATTACAGGAAAATTAATAAGAAGTCTATGATCTTGAAACAACATGGTAAATCTCTCAATATTGTGCGTACAAACTTACATTTTCAGTTGGAATGTATGGGAGAACATGTTTGTCAACTACAATGTTAAGTTTGTTCTTGGGATAAATTCATTCCAACTACGGAACCCTTCATTGTGCGTGGTCCGACACGTACTTGGCCGGTTTTTTTTTATTATGCGTAAGATTACTCTCATATTACACATGAGCATTTCGGAATAAATTCTCTTAATGATTGTGAAAACCGCATCAAAATCCGTTGCGCAGTTTAGAAGAACAACGTATTCACTCATACAGACACGAAAAGTGACTTTTATTTTATAATAGGTATGTATAGATGACAAAAAACTGATTTAAATATAAAAATGCGAATTAAGGACTTCGCGTTTTCGGCGGCAGAAAAATTTCAAGTAATGTAATTGATTAACACGGCTAAACGAAATTGCGTAGGCCTTCTATGCTTCTTCATTTCGTTCACTATAACTTTTGAACCTGAACCTTAAACCTTCTGCAGTAAATTTTTTAATGTTAATACGCAACACCCCATGTCCACATAGGTTCGGATTGATCTGCATTTGAGTACTTTATGATGATTACGAACTAATCTTGTTTGCAAATCAGCTTTACTTGGTGTGAATTTTAGAAAAAAAGCTTGTTGACACTTTTTTGATCCGGGAAAGTAAAATATACTATAGTTTGTAAGCTGGTTGTAATGGCTCCAATGTGTACACGATGGCTCTCGATATTTAAATTTGAATGGATGACATTTTGATTATGATGGGAATAAACGGTTGTGATTTTAGACGAAAGAATAATAATTTTTATATAAAAAAAAATTGTTTGTAATTATTCGTTTCGGGCCGAATTGTTTGTTCTTATTGAAAACTGGAACTAAACAATTTCTTTAAAATTTGGAAAAACGGCGCTGGCGCAAAGTACAAGGTTTGCCATCGAATTACCAAGACACTTACTCGCAGTTAGAACCTGAAAAATTGTTCTTGATTTGCTGAAATTTTGTTCAATATTAAGTGAAGTTAATTTATTAAGTGCAAAAAAAGCGCAAAAAACATTGGAATCTACAGGCTTACCTAACAAATATCACTACTTAGTTTCAGAACAAACAATTAATATGTCCGCCATTCAATGAGAGGTGGCGTCAAACCGTTGAATAAATTGATGTTAGTCAATTAGCTGAAATAGCCGAAGTGAGCCGAGTACACTGGCCACAAAACAAAGGCTCAGCGACCCCCCGGAAGCATTGAGTTGTACCAGCCCCGGGGTTACGACTTGGATGTGCCGGTGCAAGATAAAAGCAGAGAGCGTTTTTGTCTAGGATACGTAAGTACAAAACTCCCATGGGTCGCATAATAACAATTCTAATTAAAAAAACCCTAATTGAAAAGAAAAAATAATATATAGGTAAACCAAATACTTTCTATTAGACTAGCTTCCGCCCGCGGCTTCGCCCGCGAGGTACCTATGTCGATAAAAACTTTAAAATTCATATAGAGTTATAGACTACTATCTTCCGCCCGCGGCTTCACCTGCGAGTTATGTCAATAAAAACTATCCTATGTCCTTCCCCGGGATGCAATCCACCTCTCTGCCAAATTTTATCGAAATCCGTTCAGTGGTTTAGGCGTGAAAAGGTACCTAACATACAGACAGACAGACAGAGTTACTTTCAAATTTATAATATTAGTATGGATACTGACATTGTTTTTGTTTCAATTCAAACTGAAGAAAATGTTTTGCTAACTTGAAGTTACTGGTGTTAATGATGATTTACAAAATTGTCAGAAATGCACCTTTATTTTCAAGTACTATTCCGGTCTCCTTGCAGAATTTTGCGTGGAGTTCAGTTCACTACTGAGCCAGTAATGTTGCCGAATAAGAAAATTTTTACCAACTTATTTAAAAAATATACTTCCTTTTCTTTCGTATGTAAGGTTTGTACGTCTCGTCATATTACTTGGGCTACTAAGACCAACGCCTGATTGGGACGTGGCCAGTTTCTAAGATGGCTACGATAAATACGGCATCAAAGATATCTATATCTATCTATACATATAATAAATCTGTAGACGAGACGTTTCTGTACATTGAAAATATTTCCAAAAAAAAATAGTTGGGGTGTTAAAGGATAACCAACAGATGCCATTTCATCAATTTTTGGAATTTTTGTCTGTTTGTCTGTTTGTCGGTTTGTCGGTTTGTCGGTTTGTCTGTTTGTCTGTTTGGATGTGACAGATTATTGATTTGAACAGGGTCAACGTAAAAAGTACCAAACCAATACGGTTACTTTTTATACTCAAATATGGTGTAGAACTCGGAGCAGTGATTAGTTTTTATTTCATCGCAATCGGTTCACTCTATCAAAAGATATAATCAATTTAAAGTATTCTAGAACAACTTTTTACGTTTTTTAGTAACACGTAACGACATCTATTGGCGCGATATAGTACCTACTAACGAAAACATATTGTTGTTGTGATGTGAACAATCACGTCCTATTAGTTTATGCTTACTTAAATGACGAAATAACACAGATACCTACTTATGTCTATGTTATTTTAAAAAGTAATGATAATGAATACAATATTACACAAAATCGCTTTAAATTGATGGTTTATTTAGTGGCGCCTGTGGCGCTAAAATAATTTTATACAAAAAGTGAGGATAATGTAAGATAATAATAATTAATGTGGTGTTCTGAGCGATAAAGAAGTTAGATAATTATTGATATAGAAAGTTGAGTAACGCAGAGCGTTTTAATATGGAGCTTGCGGTAGGAGTTCTAAGGGAGAAATCGTCAAATAACGAAAAAGCGTTATGCCTCATTTTTCAAAGTAATAGGTAGATAGAGACACACACACACACAGAGAGAGAGAGAGCTATTTTTCATGGTTTCCGAGGATCCTGACCCCGGTAAGTGAGGTCAAAAAGAAAATCAAAGATGGCGGTTGCCTAAATTTTTAACTTTTTCGTCATGGGTGTCGTTTTCATGGTTTTCGAGGGTGCTGAAGTCGAGAGTCAGGTGAAAATGAAAATCCAAGATGGTGGCTGCAATTTTTTTTTATCATGTTTGTCGTTTTCATGGTTTTTGAGGGTGCTGAAGTCGATATAGTCAGGTCAAAATGAAAACCCAAGATGGCGGCTCCATTTTTTTTAAATGTTTTGTCATGGGTGTTGTTTTGATAGTTTTCGAGGGTGCTGAAGCCGATAGTCAGGTCAAAATGAAAATCCAAGATGGCGGCTGCAATTTTGTTTTGATTTTTTGTCATGGATGTCGTTTTCATAGATTTCAAAGGTGCTGAAGCCGATAGGCAGGTCAAAACGAAAATCCAAGACGGAGGTTGCATTTCTTTTTATGGGTTTCGTTTTATTGGTTTTTGAGAGTGCTGAAACCAATGGCTTACCCACCGTCGATTGGCCCATGAACCGTTGGTGAACATTATCTTTAAACCATTAACTTTTTTCCAAAGGACTTTTCACCCACGAACGTTTTGCCAACATAACTCTACGTCAGTGAATGCTTTACCCACAGAATGTTTTGACCAATAACTTTTCACCCAAAGAACAAGGCCAACAGACGCCGGGAAAGGTTAAAGTAAAATAATAATAAGACGTAGTCCTTTATTTCTGTGAAAAGGGTATAAAGTAACCTAACCAAGCCTAACCTCGGGGTGCCCTTCGCTCGCTTTGCTCGCTCACTTGAGCCGCCATCATCCCTTCGAACCCTACCTGTCCGAGTCGGGGTGCCCCAAGTCCCGAGCTCGCTTCGCTCGCCCTTGCATCCTTAGTTCTATTTGACATGGGTCAAATGTTCTTTGGGTAAAAAGTTATTGGTCAAAACATTCTGTTGGTTAAGCATTCACTGACGTAGAGTTCTGTTGGGGAAACGTTCGTGGGTCACAAGTCCTTTGGATGAAAAGTTAATGGTGTTGACCAACGGTTCATGGACCAATCGACTGTTGGTAAACCGTTTCAGTACTGGTTAAAATGAAAGTCCAAGATGGCGGCTGCAAATCGAAAAGTTCGTAGTGTGTGTCGTTTTCATGGTTTTCGAGAGTGCTGAAGCCGATTGTGACGTGAAAATGAAAATCGAAGATGGCGGCTGCAATTTTCTTTTTCTTTTTTTATCATGTGTGTCGTTTTCATGGTTTTCAATATAAACTTACACGGCTTTGTGTGAAATAAAATAAAATACAACCGACTTAAAAACACACTTCAAAGTGCAATAGACCTTTGGTTTCAGAAGTCTGTAATTTCTTGCCAACGCGCAACGTCTTCCCAAACTAAGGTTATTTTGCACTTTGTAGGGTTTTTTATGGAAGTCGTTTATATTTTATTGTAATTATCTTTACAATTTTTTTTCTGGTTTTCGGCAGTACAAGGTCTAAATCAAAATCATGTCTAAAGTTTTCATGGGTTTCATCTTCGTAGTTTAAATGGCGGCCGGTGTCAAATATAACCAAAGTTTAATGGGTTGCTTTTTACACGGGCAACTTTATGTAGAAGCTCTTACCATTAATGTATTCTTCCTTTTATCATCTAGATATCTCGATGCTTTATAAGGCATAATATTGGTAGATATATATGATATCTTCAATACCAAGTTAAGAAATTCTAAATTTACCACAGAGAAGAAACCAAGACAGAAAAACTAACTTCAAACTTCACCTACTAATCTCAGATATACTTTAGATAAAATGGTGAAATGATTTTACAAGTTGGTATTCTAAGACAGACGCAAAATAAAATGGACATAATTATGGCTGTTTGGTTAGATAATCAGCCTCGAGCAGGCGCTTTTATTTTAATTTATTCTCAAAAATCAAAGTGACACTTCGTCGCATTGTCATTATGAACCATGAAGACGCAGTGATTGCAGTCGAAAGGGCCGTGGTACCGAACCCTAGGAGTGGCAATTACACCTTTCCTAAGCGACACATTACCTATTGTTTTCCGACATCCACGCGAACGAAGTCGCGGGCACAGCTAGTATGCTAATAAAAGTCTTTTAAATCGCGCTATTTCCATAACTTGGAGCACACACATACGGTCTACCGCCCCATCCTTGCGTTGGTTGCGTGAAATGTTTAAAAAATTTTTGCTATTCATTGCGGGTTCGAGCTGTTTTTCTGACACTCGCGCCTTTCGTACAGGGACCAGCCCTTTATTAGGGGACGATGTGTACACTTGCATAGAAAACTGCCGCTTGGTAATCTATTTTTGTTTCGGGCAAAAAGGTAGGATCTTTTTTTAAACTTTGTTGCTTTTATTATTCCGATTTACGAGTAGGTATATTTAAATGTAAAAGTAACTCTATTAATAATTATGTTTTGTACCTCTATAATAGCAAATACATAGATAAAACTTATTTTAAAACGAAATAGTTTTATAAAAGAATATCAAAAACTTACGTGTGGCACCTCTAATATTAATTTATAATCTTAATAAAGACATAAAAATTGTAACACATCCATCCATTATGTTTGTTAATTATTTAAATAATGCAACAAGTAATCTTGAACTCCCACGCTTCACAACTCTATCGCCATATCAAGAAATAATTATCTTAATTTAGACATTAACCTGATTTTATTATTTTAAATTAACAAAAGCCCTTTTTAGGAAATGTTAGTAGTACTTAATAGGTGTTATCATTTATTTCTATTAGTGGCTATTTTGGTATAATAATAACGAAAATTATGTAATTTAATATTTTGTAACTGAATTAAAAAATCTAATCCGAGCAACGTCATCATCAAACTGAGCTCTATTTTCGAAAAAAAGGAGGAGGTTCTCAATTCGTCGGAATCTTTTTTTTTTTATGTATGTTACCCGATTTCTCGAAGACGCCTGGACCGATTTGGAAAATTTTTCTTTTGTTTGAAAGGGTATACTTCCCAAGTGGTCCCATGGTCATCAGGTCAGGATCTGATGATAAGATCCCAGGGAAATCGAGGGAAACCCTCAAATTTTATTGGCAAACCTATAGCGATTTGGATATTTTTTAGAGTAACTTGAGAAATAAAAGTTATTTATCACTTTGTAGTTTTTTTTTTTTGGAAGTAGTTTGTTTTTTTTGTAAAGAAGTTTTTATATTGTGCAAGAAATAGATAAACATTGTAAACTTACGCAATATACTAGGTATATATGTACTAGTGCAAAGAGTAGCGTATTAGTATATAATTATATAGTTTGCAGGTATAACGAATCAAACAACGTGGGCTTAACTTTTTATGCTTCAACTTTTTCGACATTGAGTTTATTTTTCTTGGTCGCTAAATTAATAGGGCCCCGTGATCCTTAATACCAAATGTCCTCGTAACACTTCTGTCAGCAACAGTACTTATACTAAGATGAAAGTACTGCGCATTGCGAACATTCCGGGCGAGTTTCAACAAATTGTGCCTGCATACCTCGGTGGCAAACATAGGGCACCGTATGTTGTGATTGTAGTAATAATAATTAGTTCAAGTGATGAGTATTTTGTAAGGGAGAGTTTGGGAAGAGCAGACATCCATACTAATATTATAAATTCTAAAGTAACTGTCTGTCTGTCTGTATGTTACATTTTCACGCCTAAACCACTGATTTCGATAAAATTGGGCAGAGAGATAGATTGCATCTCAGGGAAGGACATAGGATAGTTTTTATCGACATACCTTGCGGGCGAAGCCGCGGGCGGAAGCTAGTAATTTTATAAATATTTTACTTGCCCGTAAACTTAAACAGTTAGGCACCTTGTTCAGCGGGGTAATTGCGTAACACGCTAACAGTAGCAATGGCTTCCATTTTGACAATTCAACAACATTCATGGCGTCATTCACGTTGTTGAACCAATAAATTTTTTCTTGAGCTTTTTCTTAAGCTAACTTCTTAATAATCGACTTGCCATTAAATCGTCTCAATATCCTACACTTTACTAACAGGTGTGCTGCACTGGGAACTAGAATAATCTGTTATTACTTACTAGGTAGGCAGAGTACCCTGTTATTCTTACGGAAAATTATCTAAGTATTAAAAACGGTGAGCCTATATTTAATGAACTTTTAAATTGATAGTTCTCGGCACGACTTTAACTTAGCAGCTACCTACTTACAAGATTCCATACAGGTACTAACTTTTGGAACAGGCGACTAGAATCAATTCTATTTTATCACAAATTTTGACGTTCAAAAGTGCCTGTTTAAAATAAATGCTTTGACTGGTAGATTATTTGTGTCATAAAGTTCTAACATGATGAGTTAAAACCTATGTAGAAACGCTAAAATTAAGAAGTACGAAGCTAAACTAGTTTGACAGCAAACAAAACAAACAGAGACATTTTTCGTATCTTCTCGTACAGCTTTTCATACAAACTTTCAAGCCGTTGTTTTTCGAAATGAATGAACCGATTTTAATGAAACTTCATACGCATAAGCAGCATACAAAGGTCTAAAAAGTTAGCAGAGAACATTTTCGAAATGTCTTATTTAACAAAAGATAACTGGAAATTTCTGTTTCTATGGTAACTTTAAAATCGGTCTAATTTGGCTGTAGCACAATTTTTCGAAAATGTTCTCAGCTAACTTTTTAGAGCTTTGTATCCTGCTTATGCGTATAAAGTTTCATTAAAATCCGTTGATTCATTTCGAAAAACAAGGGCTTGACAGTTTGTATGAAATGCCGTACGGCGTAAACGCTCTTAATGTATTACGCTCTGCCTTAGTAAAAAAAAAAAATACTCTAACAGTTTTTTTTTTACTTAGTTTTCACTGTCCCACTGCTGAGCAAAGGCCTCATCAAATCCTTCCAGGCATCTTTTTAGGGTTTCGTAACTCAAATGGAAAAACGGAACCCTTACCATTTCGTTTTACGTTATGTCTGTCCGTCGGTCAAGAGCCCTTTCTCAGGAACGCGTAGAGTTATCAAGTTGAAATTAATATCAAATACTCAAGGCTGCAATCCCTTGAAGTAGTGGAAAAATCAAACTTCTAAGTCAACGCAATGAAAAGATACGACGTTTATGTTCCGGAATCAAAACCTATAGGGTACTTCCCGTTGACCTACAATCACGAAATTTTTCAAGAAGCAATGTCATGTAGCACAAGTTAAGGAAAAAATCCGTAAACCGCATATTTGCAGTTAAATTACAAAAAAATCCCATGATAAACTATTTACATACTTAGATATCTACAGGAACCCTCGGTGCGTGAGTCCGACTCGCATTTGACCGGTTTCTTTTAGAGCCACCTACGCATCTAGGTCGTCTCGCCACCTCTTCCTGGGCCGGCCTCGGCGGCGCCCCGTCCATCCTCAGCGTGTGGAGACTGTTGCCCAGCGGTCACTGTAAATACGACTAACGTGACCCACCCAATACCATTTTAGCTTGCCAGCCTTTTTAATAACCTAGTTAGGTGATTTCCAAAATAATCAACATCATGAAGAAAGCTTAAACCATTTTATTGCTAGCTATCCACACTGTATACCAATAAGGAAAGAATTGAAATAATTAAAAGCCAATTTGCAAGTACCCCGTCGCAATAACTTCCCAAGTTCCCATACAAATCGCCACGCGACCGCTTTCGTTACGGGTATGCGTAGTTATCAAATATAGAGTAACAACCACTAAATCTCATCTACAAGGCAAATTCAACCTTATTTTCCTTAGAATTCTATTGTTTTTTGGTTGTAGGTAACTGGAGAATTTAAGAAAATAAGCATAAAATAGATAAATAAGATTTAACATGGGTGTAGAATCGTATGTATTTCAGGGGCGTGTTCGGCGCGTGCGCATAGTTAGGCGAGTTTTCCCGTGACTGTTTCAATTATAGCAAATTGGATATTAGTCGGATTTGGATGGTAGTGGCTGTAGCTAAATGTTATGATCCGGTTACAGATTGTAGGAAGGATAAAATCTGAATTTTTGTCTCGAATTTTATGCAATGAACTTGTGCCTGCGGCTTGGCCCGCGTGGATGTTGCAAAATATACAATGTATTCATAAAACTCTATTGATTCACACGGCGTACGCCAGTAAAACTCCTGACATGTCCAACAATCATCGTCATATTTCGGGTAATTTACACAAAACCAAATGAATTTTACACGTTAGCCTTCCTCACTAATCACTTCGTTCATTGATGAATACCGAAAATTATTTGCACAAAGTAAGCGCCTGTCTGGGTTCGAACCTATGACCCACAACTCGTAAGTTGTGGCCGCTACCACTGGGCCATACTGCTCCTGCCTCTAAACTGACTATAACTACTACTATACTACGTTTCCATCATGTGACAACTGGCTCTGACGGCTCAACCTACTCTCCAAAACTATTTTAAATCAGCATTGTAAGAAAATCGTGCATCGGGAATAATGCAACAACTTTCACCACTTACATAGTTAATACACTCCACATAATTCGGTCGCCCGCACCCACATCCACGTTTCAAATAAAACGTCCACAAAGCGGCGTTTACGAAATAATTATTAACAGAAAAACCACAAAAAACTTCGAAATTAGTTCCCGATGACAATCAAAAAATATATGTATATTTTTTTGTAGGTTATGTTTATAAAAAACGATGGTCGAAGCGCCATGGTCGACGCGCGGTCCCTTTTCGCCCAGCAGGACATCGCCCGTTCCGACTTTTGGTACTAAATTTCTGTGTGGCATATTTATTCGGTCCTGAGATTATTTTCTACTAGGATTTTATGATAATCGGGGTCTCTAACGAGTAATGAATTACGTTCGCGCATAGAAACAGGACTTTAAAGGACATGGGTGACAATTGGGCCCGTTTTTTTCGTTAATTTTGTTGATAACCATCTCGGTCGTGTTGTTAAGCGATTAGAAGGTAATTATTACTTTAGAGTGTCGATGTTTCTCGCGTTTCTGCTGTTAACGACGATTTTTTAAATGTCAGCTTCCAGTGTTTTAGTTAACGTCTTTTTAAGCCGCGTTAGCTTTGATGTTTTAGTTTGATTTTAATTAGTACAAATGTTTTATTGTTCCTTTAACAAAGAAGCATAACTATTAACTAGCTGACCCGGCGAACTTCGTACCGCCTCAGAATCAATAAGAACGGACGAATGTATGAGATTCTTTTAAAATTGAGTAAAATTTTCTTGTGTTTAAAATAAAAATAAAATAAAAAAGCCTTTTTTTTTTTACAAACTTAACTTAAAAGAACCTAAATAACAGTGAGATGACTTTTTTTTCTACTAAATAAATAACTTGTGCTTTAAATATAAACATACCTACACATAGTCGTAAGTTTTACTTATAACAATCTTGTTTGTCTTGGTTACTGTAATAAAGAAAGATTCTTCTATTGTACTTATTATATATAGAATTGCTAAGTGTGACATATCGTACGAGTATATCTTGACGCAAGTTGACATGAAATAAAGTTTTGCCTGGTATTCATTTTATTTTTCCTATTTTGCCGAATACAAAACTTATCAAGTAAGTTTCACGTCAGGGTAGCCTTTTTTTTTTTTTTAAGGATGGGAAATCATCAAATGATCCCGCTCTGGGTGGAGCGGAAGGGAGTGTCAGACTCTTACTGACTAAAACCCATCCGTGTTCCTTCCTTAGCCCTTTATGTTCCGGGGCAGCGGTAACCCTTTCGGACAATCCCGCTGCCCCGGCAGGCTTCGGCCCTGACGGGCCCCTCCTTGTCTGCTGACATCTCTTTGAGGCGCGCGTGGAACACATACGCGCCGTCCGGCACGGGCCTGGTCCTGATCGGACGGCGAGCTACCCATTACTCGCCGTCCGTAGGCCCGCGCCTACGGTGGCCGGGAGTCGTCACGCGGCTCCCGACGCCCGGGGCGTCTACCGCGGCGGCTGGGACGGGCGGCTCTCTCCGCTCTCTCCCTCGCCCATCCCGCCACCTCCTTCGCTAGCATGACTGCTTCGCAGAAGGAGGTGACTGCCTCCCACTCCCTCTGGCCCGGACCATGGCTTGGACCAGGGCCGGGCGCGAGAGGTCGCCGCCGCTACCGATCGCCTCTACGAGGACACGGCGGTGCTCTGCCCAAGCGGGACAGACCTCCACCGTGTGCACCACCGTGTCCTCTGGGCGATCCTCGCAGTGGTGACACCCGGGCGTTTCCTCCCGCCTGATGATGTGCAGGAACCTCCCGAAACATCCGTGTCCGGTGAGGACCTGCGTCAGGCGGTAGGTGAGGGCGCCGTGACGCCTCTCTAGCCACTCCTCAAAGAGGGGCCTTACCGCCGCTATCGCGGCGTGCCCTGCGCTGGGTTGCGACAGTCGCGCTTTCCATGCCGCCATGAGATCGCGCCGGAGGTACGTCCGCTCCGCAGCAATTTGCCGCGGAAGCGGATCCGCGAGCGAGGAGAAGGAGTCGGCTGCCAAAGTGCCGACGGCGAGGAGGGGCCGAGGTCGTGCGGTGCAGCAACACGACAGTGGGGCTCGATTTAAGCGGCCCAGCACTCCGGGTCCCTCTGGTGGGAGCGACACGGAGGGGCATCGCTCTGGAGGGACCGGCCGCAGGGCGGCTCTCTCGGAGTCGTCAGACGGTGAGTCGGACACCGCTGGAGGCTCCGAACAAGAGAGAGCGAGATTTGCGGAGGTTGTGGCAGCCGCCATTAAGAGTGTGGCCTTGAAGAGGCTTCAAACCTCCAAGGACAAGGCCATATCCGCTGCCACGGCCTCCATTATGGCGGCGGCTGAGGCGGCTAGCTATGTGGCTCCTTCGGCCAGCGAAGTAGCCGAAGTGCGAGCGGAGGTCGCCCGCCTGACGGCCGCCATGGAGCTTCTCCGGGAGGAGAACGGGAGGCTCCGGGCGGACCTGGCCGGCCTGAAGGGCGCCGGCAGCGCGCAGGCAAGGGAGCCATGCCGGCCCGCCCCGGTGGAGAACCAGGTCCTGGACCTGGTTCGACAGGAGTTGGCGTCCTTCCAGGCGCGGTTTTCCGTCCTGGAGGGCATAGTATTGCGCCCCCCCACTGGCGGGCAGGACGGCCCCGGCACCAAGGGCGCAACGGAGGAGCCGCAAGGAGCGAGCCGTCGCAGCCAGACTGCGCGCCCCAAAGACCGCGGCTGTAGTAATCACACTGCAGCAGTAACAAGTTTAAATTTATTCCTATTGGTTGATATTTCATGAAATAGTCATTTATTTTTTTCTTTTTTGATTTTTTGATTTATTACAGATTCAAATATTTACATAATTGAAAAGCTAACAGTCTTAAAATAATAATATGTACAAGTAGGTATATAAAAAGGGGAGGGGAAATAATGAAATCATTTAATAGGATTATATTAGGAACTTAGAGGGTTTTACTGATGGTTTTAATGATGATAATTCCGTAATAAATACTTGTCACGATCGTGAATCATATTTTGTTCAACATACAACCTGCAAATTGCAAAAAACGTAAGAATTTCGGCTACCTAGCGCATCTCCTTAAGTTAGCTTAACCCTATGTGCTGTAGATATAACATTTATTGGTCCTACTTATAGATCAAAAACTTTGTAGACTTGCTCAAAACAATAGTAAGTAGGTATCAAAGTTTTAGATTTCAGGAACTTTACGTCGAAGGAAATTGTTTGAATAAAAGTGTAGATAAGAAGTTATATAAACAAGAAGTGGTTTATTTATAAACGATAATTAAAATTAAGTGTCGTTTAAACGTTAAAATGTATGGTTAAACAGTCGGTTATCACTACTTAACTTAAAGCAACGTTTATGAATGAAGGGGAATGTGTTTAGTATGACATACAGGCTGAAAAACCAGCACCTTAACTGCGTAACACACTTCTGAATCATTTTGAAGGACATTGCTAATCCATTGCTTCACATGTTCGAAAAATTTGTCTGCTCAACAACGTAAATAACGCAATGAATGCTGTTGAACTGTCAAAGTAAAAGTCACTGCTAACTGCTAGTGTGTTTCGGAATTACCCCGTAGTTTATAGAAATCTAATATTGGACCACCTCAGAAACTACACTGCTACAAAGATCTAATGACTAAGTTTCGAAAGACGTTGACAGCAGTGTCCCCTGTTGGTAAACATTTTGTGCAATTGTTTTGTGAAATGTCACCTAAAAAATGTATTCGATATTAAAAACAAGATGGCGGCGTTAGTTCCAATTTTGCCCACCCGCAAATATAACTTTGTAGGGGTGACAGGGACATCGACGCGCAAACTTTTCCATGAATTCAGCATATGATGCTAGAAAAATCTGCTGTTTCATAGAAAAGTGCGATACCTACACGGTCAAAATGTATGGAAGGGCAATTTTTTTTTTAATAACCTACCAAATTTATCCGAATCATGAACTTAATCCGTGGTAACAGTTTGCACGCCGATGTCATCCTGTATTACCTATTATACGCCTGATTTTTTATAGTACAAACTTGAAACTCGAACTCAACACTGTTGCTAAGTAATATAATAGTCCTTAGAAGTTATTTGTTTAGATCGTGATCTTTTCATAACAAGAAGAAATAGAGAGAGAGAGAAGGAAAATGCTTGGTTGAAATACAATTGAGTGATAACAATCGAATTGAATTAAGTTACTTCAGTCCGTTCAATGCAGTTATTTTTACATCTGAAGGTCAATTCTCGTAATTTAAAACGTTTAAAACCTATTCGCAGTCTCATCTCGGCGACAAAAACTTATCAATATTTTAAGGAAATTAGAGGGATTTTTGACAGATTGAGATGGAGAATGTGAACGTTCTTAGAATTACGAGAATTGCCCCTCAGATCTTATATCACTGTCAAAATCACAGTGATCTTTATTGCCGTGGCAATAGGGTTGCTGCCAACGCAAAGTCTGTCAAAATCACAATGATCTTTATAATCGTTGCAATAAGGTTGCTATTCGGTTGCTGCTATTCCGTTACCTTAGCTTATCTCTTTTTCTGCACGTGTTAAGGGACAAAAACTGCTTTTCTTTCTTTCTTTCTTACTTATTCCTCCAAAAACCCTTAAAATAATAAACTACTGTCATAAAAATTACCCCTAATGTCTGGCAGAGCATCAATACGCTATCAATAATTATCATTGGTCCAGAGCATCATCCATCAATGACTTGCGTGATGGATGGTGGCACTGCGTCGCTTGACCCCGCGCGGACATTACTTCTTCGTGGAGGATGTAATTATGGGGATGTTGGTGTTTTTGAGTGTTTTAAGTGTGGGTGTTATTATAATAGAATACCTATCTACGAGAGCCCATAAAAATAAATAAATAAATAAAATTCGTTGAAATGTCCAAACTTTGTTAGTATTTGATTAGGAATGTTAAAACTATGTTAGCATGAGGAGATCAAATATTGAAAATAAATCAAAATAAATTTGAAACAGAAAAGTAAATAGACTTGGTCATTCTGAACCTAACAATCCTAATTTCAGAACACTTCCGCATCAAATACTTATGTACAAAAAAAATACCGAACTGTTTTTTGCAATTTGTCTGATTTTCAGAATGTAGTTGGCGAATAGATTTAAGATAAGTACCAAAAACAAAATTTTCCGACACCAGTAGTGTCCCACGTACCCTTAAAATATTTGAAAACAGTTTTTGGTAACCTCAGCAGCCATACAAAAGATTAAAAAAGAAAACCAACCAGGTTGCTATGAGATAGGTTGATTAAATTTTTGACATTTTTCAACATGCGCTCAGGCCACAAAAAAACTTTTTCGTAAGAAAATGACAATGTACTTCTTCTTAGCGTAAGTATCGATGGCAAAAAGTTTAAATATTTTTGGCCCAAAATTCAGCTGCGCGAACTGCGCTCGCTGACACAGTCATAAGATTATCAAGTACACAGATGACAGAGCATGCGGCGTAGGATGGAATGTGGGCCATTGCCTGTGGGGAGGTGCCGCATACGCACTTGAGATGTACCTACTGAATCGACGGTAACAGGATGCGCGTCGATGTCCCCGTCACCGAGAATTATGGTCCGAAAGGAAAAAAACAAAAGTGCACGACTCCTTTTGCTAATTTGATAGTATAAACACCATAGACATAGATATTATATTAGTTAGTTTTTTATTAATCATAATTAAACTGCTTTGAATAAAAGAGCCATTTTGAATAGCGTTCCTCCTTGGAAAAACAATTCAAAAAAAAAAAAAACATCGGTTTCGGACCCGTGTTTCACCAAGTACAGAACAAACTACCTACAGAATTAATGTCCATTAAATTATCTATACAATGGTATATGGATTAAGTAGGTTCTGTGTACTAGCAGGAGTATAACAATAGAAACATTTGCAGAAAGGAGTAAAAGCAAATTTTTCTACAAACTACATTAAAAAAAAATGTTACGTATTATTATTATTTTTTATAATATCTCTGCATTTTTTTTTAATCATACGTTTTGATCGCATAGGTATTGCACTTTTCTATGAAACAACAGATTTTCTCTTTGATAACCGACAAACAAAAATTACGCTACGTCTAGAATCATGTGCTGAATTCATTGTTTCAGTTTGCGCGTGGATGACCCTGCCATCCTGTATTATTCAAAAAATCATTCGTCTACATTGTTTCATTTCATCTACGGCATTTGAAAAACGACTGGTAAGTCGAACGATCCGTTAATTGTAATCTTTAGGAACAAGCCTAAGGCACCTGTCCCGAAGCGACTAGCTATCAAAGATTTTCTCGCTCAAGAAATATACAACGGATTGTAGGCCCCGTGTAAGTTAAAAAGATACATACAGGTGTACCAGAAAGGTGTGCCCAAAGGGTTATGGTACAGATCATCAAACTTAACATCATTCTCCACGGGACCAACATCGAAATCGTGAAAAAATAATCAACCGTCCCATATTGGGTCGACAAGGTATTGAAGTTTTGTATGAGACAGTTGATATTTTTTTTGGTACAACCTGCATATTAATAGTTTATTACTGACTGTTTACACCGCCAGCGAGTACTCGTTAGTTACAGCGACAAGAGCTATCAAAGAGAGTACTCGCTCAGGCTCCCCGAAAACACTCCCTAAGAGACTCACGATTGGTAAGTTCATACGCATACTAGCAAGTAATCGCTAATCACCGTCGCGCACTCGCTGCTCTTTGCTCGCCAACTCGTTTTAAGTTACTAGCTCTACTCGCTTCTCGTTAATCGCCAGCGGTAGGACAGGTGCCTTAAGTATCACACTAAGCAACATAAGTTTTACAGAGTAATTCTCGCTTAGTCGTAAAATTTGTAGTCTTTGAAGCCCGGAGTCATATTTACCTCTACTGCTCATCTAGATAATGATTCTAAGCTCCGCTTAAAATATAACTTAGACACTGAAGGGTCGTCAAGTCTAGCCTTTTCCCAACTATGTATGTAGTAGTCTACACGGACAATTTTGAAGTCGGTCTTTGACAGAAGTTGTAGACTTTCAGCGCCACTAATTCTGCTGTCTCTAGACGCAGCGATTCCGTGACCTGTCCTAAGCAGAAACTCCAACAGTTTCAAATGCTGAAGGCCACAATCACCTAAAACAATAGTTATTATTTTCTACCTGACATTTCCATTGGGTTTGTCACCAAAACACAAAACAAATCAACCTTTCTTGCATATGTTCATCGATACTTACCTATATACCTAATTTTGTAACAATATTTTGTTTTCCAGGTAAGCTAGGTAGGTAACTACCTACCACTACTATACTACGCTTTGGAAAGGCTACCTAGCTTCATCTTTCTAACGCACCGACCCCCTTAACGATTCAAAAGTAGTAGTAACTTAGTTGCCCAGCAATTGTTTTGTCTCCTCGCCGAGATTTGGATGATGCGCACACGGGAGCCAAAATAACCCTACTTTTTCAAGTTTTGCCGCATTCATCAACACGGATTTCGAAGTGACGTCTGTGGTCTGTGCATTTGTTCTAAGAAACTGGCTGGTCGGCAACTTTTTTGTCGTCGTGCGCGCATTTGCATTGCAACCAATAGACGGGCGACAGTTGCGTCGCCGACCTGTCTCCACACCCGCTGACAAAATATCTCCCAGCTGTCGCGTCGCTTCATGCGCGCACTTTCATAAAAACCCGTAGACTTGATGTGAGTGACAAATTAGTTGCGGAGACAAAAGTTGTTTGGCGGAAGAAATAAGTAGGTACTTACATTATTAATGTATCTACTCGTAGTTCTGAAAATATTCTCGGAGGAACTAAAAAAAAACCCATAGGGAAATCTAAGTTTTAATTCATAATTTTATTATTGTAAATACATAATAAATATTTAATTATTTGCTATATTTTGTGCCAAAGAATGGCCGAACAGACAACAGTAATGTTTCAAACAAGACAAAGGCTAGATGAACTCTAAATTGAAAGAGACCATCGCAAGGTAGAAAGATAAATGGAAGGTATCATTCATCATATTTATTTCGCTCTTGAAGCAGCACCGTCCCATGGGTGCGAGGTTGTGAAGGAACTAGCTATCATCAAAAAAAAATCACGTTGTACCCATATAATATGTTGGTACAGGATACCTACTCAAAAGCTTTGTAGTTGTAATCGGTGGCAGAAAGCATTTTAAAAACGTCTAGTAATAGCATAGACTTATAAAAAAAGATGAACTCCGCGCCACGCATATCGAAAGTGAAGCACCGTACCGATATGTCAATCTGACTGAATCATTTTGATATTGTTAATCCATTGCTCTTTAAGTAGGTACGGAAAATTTGTCTACTCAACAACGTAAATAACGCAATGAATGAATGTTGTTTGACTCTCAAAATGAAGGCCATGCCTACTGTTAATGTGTTACACAACTACCCCACTAAACAACTAGGTATCTGTCGGCTCAGCAACACGGCCAACTCATCATCCGCCTAGCCTTTTCCCAACAATGCTGGGGTCGGTTTCCAGTCTTGCTAAATGAAAGATATATAAATGTAACTGAATAGGTATAAATACAGGTGTATTTTACATGGACTGACCCTCCTCCACCTCTAGGGTAACACGATACCCCATGCTCCTCTATCATTATTAAGTCCAGTTACGATTGATCGATGCAACTCATCTACCAACGTACCATCGTAATTCGTAACACACTCGAAAATCTCCCCAATCTCACACAAACTACCAAACAACATTTACAGTTATCAAACCTCTTTCGAAAATAACCACATAACGGCCTCTTTTAATTTCGGAACCTTACCTATCTGACTAAAGGTTGCCATCACAAAAAATAACCCATAAATTAAATAATTTATTCCCAAAGCGGACGGTTTAACGTGGCTTGTGTAATATTATAATGGAGACAGGTTCTTTGGTGAGCGCCGCTTCCTAGCCATCAAATAGCCTAGATAGTAAATGTCACTGTAAACTAAACTAAATATGCTCATTTTGAATGCTTCATCGGTGACCATAGAGTGGCGGAGGCCGGAGACTGGGTTTGCGTGTTGTGAATACTCGTAATGGACGACGCCGTTGTTGTTTTGTGTGTCTTGTCGTGTTTGTGTTTTCCAAGAGTCAGAGCTTCACTTTGTTTGCACACATTTTTTTATGCCAATACTCAGACCAAATAAAAAACCAAGACAGAGCGCTCAGAACGATACAGCGAAGTATGCCAAAACTACACCTCCGCTCTGTGCATACACGCTCACACGCACACATTTGCAACCATTTACAATCAAACTACACCTCACTAAGTGCACACATGTTTACGAAACCGGCCTCACTTTACTGTTGACAGCACTCTGTCTTGGTTTTTTATTTGGTCTGAGTGCCAATATTGAACAATTTGATACTTATTACAAATCACGGATCCTTTGAAAGGCGTACGAGGGGCCGAAGCCAACTCGCAGAGGCCCCATAGACAATTTTAAATGGAATGAGGCACCAACCAAGGATTATCCCTGTAGGCACTGTGCAAGTGCACATAAGGACAACCCCCGGTTGGTGCAGGACTATTGATTATTGCAGAACATGGAAACAGGTATTGGGCTATGGGTCGGGGTGGTACCTACCTATAGTTCATTGACATATATACCTATTATTATTATTTATTGTACTGGTTTCTTCAGTTTTCTTCTCATCCTTAGTTTTTTTTTTATATTGTTGTTGCCTATAATTCTTTCGATGGGGGCTTTTAATAAAAGATTACACATCCACAATATTTACAACTATAATCCAGACAAAATTGTTCGATACTACTTATTTTATTATTTGTTTATATAGAGATAAATAAAATAATGGAATAGGTAGGTAAAATGTGTATTCAATAAATCAATGCATTTCATTACTACAATAATAAATAATTACTTTTATAAATTAATTAGGAACATTTATTGCACAGCAATAAAAAACTTGCAAATTCTCAAAATCTGTAATATTTTATAGCACACTATGTCAATTACGTAGGTACTAAGTTACAAAAAAAAAACTATATTTATTTTGAAACCGCCTCGTTAGGTCCAAGATTTTTATCCTATAAGAATAAAGTTCAAGAAGTTCATAGAAAACCGTTCTTTTTTAGTACTGAGAACTCAGCATTAAGCTCTCGCAGACAGACGCAACGCGACGGTGTGGCGTTTTTCTGGTAGAATAATTTTCATGGAGTTTTCATAAAAATTGTTCTATTAAAGACGCGACACGCCAGTCTGCGGAGCTTTTAAACCGATAGACTCAGATCTCATTTAATTATTCATACCACGATTCAAGTAGCTTTTCCCTTAATTACTCGGTTATTATCAAAAATGCCCTGAGGCATCGTTTCGTAACAAAAGCTTTAAATATTTGTGTTGCAATAGAGAAATATTTGAACTAATTACTTGTATCAACTTGGGAATGTAACAACTTGTAGAATCTTGTAAAAGCCAATGTGTGGGTAATAAGGTGGCATCTTCTATTCTATTAATTAACGGCGCAGGATAGCCTTTGCTAGAAGTGGTCATCAAGTGGTCAACACACACACGCACACACACGTCCGATCTTGCCTAATGGCGAAGTGCGCGGGTGCTCTCGGTATCGTCCGACACCTTACAAACGCATTCACAGCGTGTTTGTTGTATTTTGGTAACCACAAGTAAAGCGCGCGACGCTTCGTGAGACAAAAATACTGTAAAAAATTTATCTGAACAGGGTTTATTTACACTTGCATCGGATACTATTAGAACAGAGTAAAATTATGTTACTGGAGACTTTTGAGTAGCATCGTGGACGATAACGATCATCATCAAGGTCATCACTCATCATTATCACCACCAGTCATCATCATCACCATGAGTCACCAACATATCTAGTAGCCAAATGCTAGAAAACAGACTAAATGGCTACTACTTATTTAATTTGCTTTTTTTTTAGTTTGCTGTAGTTTATATAACCTGGATTGTGAAAGTTTAAAATAGTGTCTATGTGGTTTCCTGCGTTTTCTTCTTCATATAGATCTACGATTTAGAATGGGAAACTAACTACAACTAAGACTCCTTCACATTTCAAAAGTGTATGTAAATGCTTTCTTTGGTCTTTATCTGTGTCATTGGTTTTTTTTTAGTCTCATTTTCTATTTGGTACATAAGAACGTGAAATTACAGTATATTAGGTAGCTTTCAACTTTTCAGATCATCAAGTGTCTTCGGACTCAAAATTATTATCTCACTAGAATTGGTCAAGTCTTGTTGAGGTGCCGTTGGTCCAGGTGGTTCCTTTTCACGAGATATTTCGGCACGCGGTATCACGGCAAGCGGTACTTCGGGTTGCGGTACCTCGGCACGTGGTACTTCGGTACGCGGTACTTCGGGACGCGGCACCTCTTCATTGTTCTTTAAATTAGCGATCGAACGGGTACTTTCAGATATATAGGAATCACCAGTATAAATATAGCTAACTTGCGACTTATAACAAACTACACAATTTTCTTCTTCTTCTGGATCCGCATTTTCCGTATGTAACTCAAGGTTCTTTGGTACATTTAATGGCTCTTGCATTTCAGGCATTTGTACATCCTTCTGATTGTCTAGTTTATCATTTTCCTGCGTTTTTTCTGATTCCTCATCTAATTTGTTTTCTTGCTTTTTGTTCGGTGATCCATCTTGTGCCTCTATAGTCAGAGTGTTATTTGTATCAGATATATCATCTAAATTATCGAGTTCTTCTTTGGTTATCAGTAGATTATCTGGTTTAGGATTGGGCTTTGGATCATTCCATAACGCAGGTTCAACTTTAACGCACATCTCATGGTCTAAATCAGCAATCACTGGTAAAATATCTTTACTTTCTGTAACTTTACTTTTCTTTTCTTTAGAATGTTCTGGTTTATTTGTTAATTGTGATTCTACTTCTTCACTGCTTTCTTCTGAGCTCTTATCTTCTGTGTCTTCTGAGCCTTTTTTTCTGTAATCCCAATATAATTCTTCATCTGCTTCAGGGATAGGCCCCCACTCATGGCCCTGGTACAGATAAGATTTGCCTCTTCTACCTCGATATCCGAGTCTCGCTGCCTCCTCATGTAGTTTATCCTTTCGAGGCACGTCGTTCAACCTTGCCATAACCAGTAGAGTTTGGTCCTGATAAAAACATGAAAGCATTTGAAGTTAGTCTGCCTCATTCGCTAACACATCGTCTTCACATAACTAATGTATAAGTACAAAATATTGTAAAATAATTTTAAATGAATAACTATGGAGTTTCTTGCCCATACGATTTTTCCATTCTTCTACATACAAAACTAACTTTAGGAAATGCACCTAAAATCAATTCTCTTTTCTTGTAAATATTAACGTTCAAAAGTGCCTTTTAATGGCCTACTTAAAATAAATGATTTCACTTTGACTATGAACAGAAAAAGTGCGAAAGCATGTGAATCTATGTCCTAATATTTTGACCGATTTTTGTGTTTTCTAAAGCAGTAACAGTATAGTCCAGACCCGTCGAATTTCGGCCGATGACGTCCAAAGGCTTAACAAACCTTAGTTCAGAAACAGGATCGATTAGCACCAAAAAGTTTTTGTAAAAATTGCCCATTTCCTTGCTGACTGTGCAATTTTATCAAAAACTGTGAATGCTGATCAAAATTTCTCAAAAAGTTTAGGACAATCTCTTATGTTTTCCTGTAGCTACAACGGCTAAGGTACCAGCGCTTACTGCCCCGTCACAAAATCCAACCTGTATAATTGTATACTCACGACGCAATCCATCAATCCAAGGAGGCGATTGTCTCCGGTCTGCTTCAAGCGAATATCACGAGGAGTAATCTTATGTGCTCCTTGTACTACAAATATAGAAAATTTTACTATATCGTTTGTAAAACTCGCTACAGGTAAAGGTAGCTGCGCGGTGCGGGAGGGGTGATAGTTGTCACAAGTTGACGAATCACACAGCACGCATCACGCTACCACACCCCTCCCGCACCGCGCTTCTACCTCAGGCAACGTCTCAGTTATGCGGCCATCCTATAAACTTTGATATCTATGTTTTTGAACATACGAAATATTGCCACATGAGGCTACTGTTTGGTTCTGACAATCTCTTATTTTCTTTGTCACCCAAGGGATGAAGTGGCTTTGTATTGTTACGAATTAAAACACAATTATTACCAATAACCACGCACAGTAAGTACTAAACAGCAGTACGCGGCAACGCAGAAAACCTTAGAGGAGGTGTTGGGAGGAACTCGACTATTTATTTTCTCAAAGATTGGCCAAATACAGAGAACTCGACCGTTCTCTCAAAGATTGGCCAAACAGAGCGAATTCGACTCTTCCTTCAAAGATCGGCGAAATAGAGCTGTAGATAGGGATAAGTTTAGTAAGCTTATCAATAATTACCTTTCGCGACAGGGTACAGCCAGTACTCCCCCCGGTCGCTTCGTTCCACCAGTAAGCTTATATAATGCTGATTATCCTCCATTAATATCTGACGGGCTGACCACATCACGGGTAAGACAACATTCCCGTCCAATAATCTTTTCAAATGTTTGGTATGCTGAAAAATATTAAATTATTTCAAATTCTCTTAAACTACAGGGTGGCAGGAACATAGACTCGCAACCTGTTACCTTGAATTCAGTACATGATTCTGGATAACCTGAGTTGAAATTTTTCGTAAATATAAAAAAAACTGTTCCATACATTTTGATCGCGTAGGTATTGGACTTTTCTATGAAACAGCAGATTTTTTTTAGATATCCAGCGAAAATTTCTACACTAGGCCCGTCTAGAATCATGTGCTGAATTTATGGTTAGCCGCGGGCAAAATCTAGTAAAAAGTAAAAACAAAAATAAAGAAAAAGAGTAATACTTACGTTAGCCGAAGGATAAGTAAAAATAAAAGTGGTGTGTGGTCTGACTGGCGCCCAGTAGTAGAACACAAACCATTTCTGTCGAAGAACGGATAAAGGATTGAACCTGCCAAACTTGGAGAATTCCGAACAATTAGTATAGTCATCGAAACTCATACCAGAAGGACCATGCTTCATTTTAACTTTTTTACTAATAGCAGAAACTAAACATGCTAGGACTATCACTATGGATGTTAACTTAACCCGCAAAAATATCTCGGTAAATAACATTTTCCAAAATTTTATAAAAAAAAAACTAAATTAAAAATTTTGCCCTTAGGTTTAGTGCTAAATTTTCTTGCGACGTGAATAAACGTTTTCGTGTAAACTAAATGGCTCTGCCACTAAAGATCGCTCTTTATACTCAGTATTGAGGATGTTTAATTTTCATTTGTTTGTTAATTTCTGGAATGTGTTGCATTTTAACATCTGTTCGAAGAATTCGATACACAAAGAAAATTATTGTCTTTTTGAAGAATTTATTAGTGAACATACAATAAATTATCTACACCATACATAAATAAATGTAGAAATTTTAGAGAGGGTGACTAATGTAGGTCTGTTTTTGTTAATCTTTCTCTGTAACTTTTAAAATATACGTTCACTAAATTTTATTATTTGAAAACTAGCAACCATATTGACCACCAACTTAAATAAATAAGTATTTATGATCAGTGATGATGCATGGGAGTTCCAATGTCTTAGGCATCTTCTGGGTATGCTCGTTCCACCATAGACCTCATCCATCGCTTTCCATCAGGCGTGATCGAGGTCAAAATGAAAGCCATTGCTGCTGTCAGTCTGTTACGCAATAACCCCGCTGAACAAGTTTAGTAACAGACCATAGATAAAATTGCTATATTGTTGAAGCTAACTCAAAAACCACTTATCAACTTGACCTAACTTATATAGTAGTTTTTTTTTGCAAAAAGAGTCATCGAAATCAGTCGGCGAGGTAAAGAATTATCGCTGAACATAATTTTTTTCTTAATCCGACGAATTGAGACCCTCCTTTTAGCAGTCGGTTAAAAATCTAGTATTTTAGTTCTCAGCTCAATCCCACTGACCGACAGGCGGCATCGGGTCGTTAACAACAATAATTTTCTCGTCATCCTCCCTTATCTTTGCTTCCTTCTCCGCTTGTATTTTGTCTTTTTCGGACTTATAATCTCTCCAAACTGGTCTTCCAGATCCTACAAATTTGATGGTAGCTGCTTCAGCCAGCATTTCTTGGGTTTCAGTTGGTTCATTCCCTGATACGGCCATGACTGTTGCGAAGTGGTGTTCACAATAAGTCAAGACCAAATATGGATCTTCTATCTTTATTCGTAATGACACCTTTGGCAGTTTGGTATCGGCTGTAAAAAGGTTAGATACGTCAGTTAAGAAGTGAATAATATAACTATCTTTCTCTTCTATAGAGGGTGGCAGGGACGTCCTATCCTACTAATAGGATTTTAATAAAGTTTGGCAGACATACCTACTCGATGATTTTTTTACCGTCTCGAAATTTTTACAGGGTGTTCTACCCATGAATAAGAACAACTGTCATTATGGGACCAACTCTGAAATCACGAAAAAAAGAAACAGCTGTTTCATACATTTTGATCTAGTAGGTATTGAACTTTTGTATTGAACAGCAGATTTTTTTTCGTGATTTCAGAGTTTTTCCAATAATGAGAAGCTAGTTACTGCATAAAGAGGTTATAATAGAACTTACATGAGACAGTTTCCGGTAAATCGTGTTTCGCTATAACATCGAACAAGCCCTTCTTGTCGGCTGCAATCAGCAGCGCCTCGCTTATTCCATTCATTAAAAGTTTAGTTTTGCTCCAATCAACAGTTTTATTCAACATTTTGCCGTATCTTGCATGATATTCATTAACCAGCTGCAACAGAGATTATGCCCCTGATACATAATCAGCCCATAATGTTCCCACTGCAACTACTGGGACACAGGCCTCCTCTCTGATAGAGTGGGCATAATCCACCACGCGGGCCCAGTGCGGGTTGGTGGATGTCACATAATTATCTTCGAATTGTTTAGTTCTAGGACATGCCGGTTTCCTCCCAATGTTTTCCTTCACCGTTTTAATCATCAGTTTCATGGCCCATAAAGGGTCTTAAAATTATGATATTAACGCTTAGCAAACCAAATTATAGTTACAAACCTAATCAAAAAAATGAATGGGCAATAACCGGTAGTTGGTAGACGTAGGTCCTGACAAAAAACATGCTTATAAAAAAGCACGCTTGTAAGTATGCTTAAAAAAAAAACCTTCTCTGCAGTAGTTCACATTTGCTAGAAATAAGCATGCTAGATTTAGCCATACCCATAAATAAGCGTGCTCAAAACAAACAATTGCACACATGCTATTTAAGCACTCGCTCTCGGCCAAAACGGCTGTTGTTTTTTGAGCATACTTTATATTATCAGCATGCTCATTACTAGCAACGTTTCGACACACATGCTCGAAGTCGCAATTGCTCAATAATGGCATGCTTTCGTGCTAGTAATGAGCATGTGCCTTAAGGGGACTACAGGACCTAAACGCAAGTTTTATCATGCCTAAAAGTATATGATCGACTACAGTAAACAAAATCAGAAAAATATATGATATTCTTCAGGATTATGCTAGTTACATTGTGTGTTGAAAACATAATGCAAATAATTTGATACGATAGAAAAAAATCATGAAGATACCTCTAAAAACTTCCTTTTTACATTAAAAACCATACTAATACACATATTTTTTTGTCAGATTATTATACAAGTAACATACTAAAGTAGTAAGTTTTTTAATTTTTTAGTCCAAACCATAGATTTTTTGTAAATAGATAATTGGTTCATATTTTTCTATAAATTACCAGCGTTGAGTCATCGCGCTTCTCTTTCTTTTCTATGCAGTCTGACAGTGACCACGCTTTATTAAACGTCATGTAGTCCCCTTAATAGAGCGACGGCAACCGACGCGATGCATAGATACTGTGTAGGTATATATATAGCACCCTGTGGCTGCGACATCAACGCAAAATTAGTTACCATGGATTCAATACATGATTCTGAAGCCCTTGAAATTTTTCTCTCCCATACATTTTAACCGCGTAGGTATCGCACTTTTCTATAAAACAGCAATTTTTTTTTATAACTGACGAAAATTTTCTACGCTTTTTTTTTTGGTGCGCGGTGGCAATTGTCATGGACTTCCTCCATCGTGGGGGTGACAGAGGAGTATGCCGGACTCTTACCGGCTAAAACTACCGTGATGTTCCACCTCTACCTATGGCCGGGGGTGCGGGATTCGCATACGCATTCACCGCTCTCTGGGAGTCTAGAATCATGTGCTGAATGGTTTCAGTTTGTTCGTCGATGTCCCTGCCACCCTGTATACATGTACTAGTATTTTGTAATGTATTCACTTAAATACATACTTTAAAGTCAGTACAACTCACCTTATTGGTTGGGTACTCAAAAGTATGTTCTCTTGCAACGTCGATTTCCATATTATCCCAGATAAAAAACGGAGTCCATTTCAAATTTACAACATCTTTAGGAGAAAACACTGCTCCAACAGCGAACTCGTCGCAAGTGGTCCAGTTCATAGGCTCCTCTGGTCTATCGGCAGTTAACTGGAACGAATATTTTGAAAAGAACGGCCGCTTTCCAACCATCGGCATCGTTGGAGATGGTGGCAGTATGGGCCCGGCGCCAACTAGAGGTTTCTTTTTCGGAATATATTGTTGCTTGGGAGGCAACATTGCATTTCTGGCCTGTATCGTCGGCAGATCATACCATTTCAACAATGTCTGATTGGTCTCTGTCTCTGGATTTATAAACCTTTCTAACAACATTTCCTCTTTAGGACTGGGGTTTGCGAAAATTTTTGGTATAGCGGGATTTAAAAAAATTATGTTTGTACCTTTGACTTTCTGCAGCATTTCTAACGCTTCTTTTCTGTCTTTCGGCGTTCTCATACTCAGTTCTAAATTATCTTTTGGCTGTTTTCTTGATGAGAAGGGGTCTCCGAAGCCTTCTCGAGTAATGTGTCCAAAGGGCACAGGTTCCTCAAAGTGCTGTGGTTTAATATCCGTTTTCTTCTCAAGACGCGAGTAAGTGTCATAGTTGCCAAAATCGATCCCTTCCCCAGTTTTAGCGAAAACGAAGACGAAAACGCACAACGAAACGCGCATTTTTTTTTTCTGAATTGTAATGAATGAAACAATAAAATTTCTTTTATAGGATTGATCGAAGACGCAGGAGTACTCAACAATTTTCTAACATTAAATTTTGTCTGTAATACAGGTTTTACACCAGGGGGGCAATTCTTGTAATTTTAAGTACGTTCGCAGTTTGATCTCAGTCTGAATCTGTCCAAAATACTTCTCATTCCCCTACATTTTTGACATGGCAAGTTTTTGACATTGATTGTCGCTGAGATAAGATTGCGACTAGATTTTGAACGTTTTTAATTAGGGGAATTAGCCTTCAGTTTCTAATAAGTGTTACCTTGACTATGTACTGTATTTCTTTTTGTTTCAACTATGCAGTTGCTCTAAGTTAAGTCATGTAAATTCAGCACAACTTATGAATTTTAATTAAGAAAAAAAATCTAAACACCTTACTTGTTTAATTTCGTTTATTTTTGTTGTTATAAGGGGCTCGTGTCTAAATGATAAAAACCACACTGGTCAATAGAAAATTAAGCTAAGCTTGCCGCGGTTGGTTCGTGGATGGGTGACCATTCATTACATATCAAGACCCCTCCGGGTAGTCAGAAGCCTAAAAGTCTTGCAACCAGTCTTACTAAGGGGTTTTGTGTTGCCCAGTAACTGGGTTGTGGAGGTCAGATAGGCAGTCTCGCTCCATGTAAAATCATGGTATTCAGTTGCATTCGATTACGCTGGAAGCCGACCCCAACACAGTTAAAGAAAGTCTAGGCAGATTGATTGATTTTTACCAATAAGTAAAATGTTGGCGACTCCAGTATTTGTAAAACATGTCATTTGACGCCCCTGGCTCGTTAGCTTCCGTATGCAAATTGACACATTGTGTTGCTGTGTTTGACAATACTAACGTTTACATAACTATCATCAGTTAGGTAAGTGTCAATAGCACACTATGGTACCCGCACGGGTGTACTGCCCCGTTGGTCTCGTGGTCCTAAGCGCGACTGGTGAGCGGGGGTCCTGGGTTCGATTCCCGGGTAGGGTAAAGTGTTATTGGGTTTTGCCATTGGGAATTTCTTAGAAACAGCCCGGAGTATGGGAGTTGGTGGTGTGATACCCTCGTGAATCGGAAAGCACGTTAAGACGTTGGTCCTGCCTGATCTCTCTCCGGTCGTGTCGGATTGCCGTCCCATTGGACATTGAGAGTGAGGGAAGAGACAGTGTACCTGTGTCTGCGCACACACTTGTGCACTATAATAAAGGCTGGTTTCAGCTGAGATTGGTAGCCATGGCCGAAATTCGGTCTGTCTGGACAACTTTATTTATTTATTTATGGTACCTATAATTTGCACCACTTTCACATAAGTTCCAGCTATCTAAGTTATCTTCTTATATACAGGGTTATTGGAAAAACACCAACAACCTCTGAAGAGGTCGTTGTACTCATCATTATGAACAACTTTTACTATGGGACCAAACCTAAAATCGCGAAAAAAAATCAGCTTTTCCCTACATTTTGACGAGTTAAACTAACATAAATGTAGGGAACAGCTGCAATCCCTTGAAGCAGTGAAAAAAAAATACCAGTATTTGACATGGAGCGACTGCCTATCTGACCTCTACAACCCAGTTACTGAGTAATACGGTACTTCTAACTAAAGTATTCGGTATGTTGTAGAATATAGATTTTGCTGCTAAGCTTAAGTGCGACTGGTAGGATGGATGTCTGCTTCATGTCACAAGAGAACCACTGATTGAGTCCCACTAAATGCACGACGCCATCGCGGCAGGCCGAGACGAAGATGGCGGGACGAGCTTGACTCCTACCGAAAGGACTGGCGCACTCGCAAGACAGAATTGTGTGGAAAAGGGACAAAGAGGCCTTTGCCCTGTAGTAAGACAATAGTTACAGACTAGTTAGATAAGATTAGATTTTCCTTCCATCAAAAGTATATAAGGGTATTGAAATTAAATTAAATTATTTATTCTGTAAATAGGTTAACGGAATCACTTTTACACGTCATATAAAAAGAAATAGGCAAGGTGAGGTCGGCATTTCAAAGACCGAAACAAACTCAAAGGTCACAGTCTCTTTTAAAGTCCAGACATAATCTTGGTCACATCATATAGGTAAAGACCATGTAGATTGTTGTCTGAAATGGTAAATATTTTGAGAAAAGCACACAGATTTGAGTGGTCCAGTCCAGTCAATGAAAAAATAAAAATAAAACATTTGATGTTATTATCAATTTAATTGTGATCTAATTCAAATTCATTTATATAACTTACACACAGTTCTTAACCAAACAAGTAAGTAGGTAAGTATCTATATTCTATTAACCTGGTAGGCCAATTTTAAGAACTTATAAGCTTAAAAAACTTTGCATTAAGAGCGTTTACGACGTACGGCATTTCATACAAACTTTCAAGCCCTTGTTTTTCGAAATGAATAAACCGATTTTAATGAAACTTTACGCATAAGCACGATACAAAGGTCCAAAAAGTTCCTAAAGAACATTTTCCAAAAATAGTGTTACAGCCAAATTAGACCGATTTTACAGATTCCATAGAAACAGAGATTTCCAGTTATCTTTTTTAAATAAGACATTTCAAAAATGTTCTAAAGTAACTTTTTAGACCTTTGTATCCTGCTTATACGTATGAAGTTTCATTAAAATCGGTTCATTCATTTCGAAAAACAAGGGCTTGAAAGTTTGTATGAAATGCCATACGGCGTAAACGCTCAGAAATGGATTAAAATATTAATCATGTCCTTCGAACCGTATTTGTCTAAATTTGTATATAGCTTATAGGGGATGCGCTAAGATAGCCCGCGAAATTCAAAGGGCTTTGAAGGTCCGTGGCAAACCTAGCTGTTCGCCATTTTGTATTTATTTTCACGTTGAAAAATATCAAAATGGGGTAGGAATGCCAGGTTCCACATAAAATCTTCAATCCCCTTTACTTACGTTTGCAATTTGCAGGTAAGTCTCAGGTTGTATGTTGATCTAAATATGATTCGCGGCTGTAGGTTTAACTAGCGAATATTATTTTATTTATAATTACGGATTAGGTCATTAATTATAATCAATAGCATCACCAATACAACTTCTTGAGTTAGAATAGGCCTCAAATATCATGATCTCATGAAATAGTCATTTAATAGTACTTAGAAAGTTGTATTGATGATTTTTATGATAATAAATAATTACCTAATCAGTAATTATAAATAAATATTCGTTAGGTATATACAGCCGCGAATCATATTTAGATCAACACACATCCTGGATATTGTGCAAATTGCAAAACACGTAGGTAGGTACTGACGCTCACTCTCGCCTTAAAACAAAGTAGCAGATTAACGTGTCTCGTTTTTCACTCTGTGTATGCGCTTAGTTATATTTAACTGCAAGATACATTTTGGTGATTCGTGAAATATAATAATTAACTTAGATAGAACTTCATCACAGAATCTCAACAAGATCACACCAGTGAAAAGCAGCACCTTAATTGTGTAACACGCTATCAACTACAATCTGAATCATTTTGAAGCATATTGCTAATCCATTGCTTCCTAAGTTCGAAGAAATTGTCTGCTCATCAACGTATATAAATAACGCAATGAATGTTGTTGAACTGTCAAATGAAAGTCATTGCTACTGAAAGTGGGTTACGCAAATACCCCGCACGTCACTATCCTAGAATAAATCTTTACTAGCTAAGGGTTAATCACAAGAACTGCAGATTGTGGTTCTGGTGTATAATCTCTACATTTTCATCCTCATCATCGTCATCCATTTCATAGGGCTCTGGGGCAATGTTGGGAAGTGGGGGAATCGTCGCCGTATGGGTCCGTCCGAAGTCGCTCCAGAAGCCTAACCTTTGTGCCTCTTCAGCCAACTACAAAAAAATACCAATCTATACTAATATTATAAATGCGAAATTGTGTCTGTCTGTCTATCTGTCTGTTACCTCTTCAGGCTTAGACCGGTGAATCGATTTAGATGGGTATAGAGATCTCGTAGTTTGCGTCCCGGGAAAGGACATAGGATAGTTTTTATTCCGATATTCCCACGGGATCGAAACTTATGCGGGTGAAACCGCGGGGCGCTGCTATACACTTATAAAAAGTCCTTAAACCCATGTAACTAGAAATGACTTTTATTTTTGTTGTTAAAAATCACAGTCTACGGCAGCGAGCAATGTAACACACGCAATACATTGTGCTTTTGGGTGCAAGCAACAGTACAGAAGTTGTGGGGTATTTAAAGTTAAGGGACCTTCAATTTCTCCGTAACTAGAAGGACCGGGTATGGTCCTCCAAAATAAATAAAAAACAAGTGGTGGTACAGACGCCAGCACATCAAACTTTCACAATCTGTCAAATTTCTTTAACAGATTTTCAACTTTATCGCTAAAGCATAAGGTTCAAAATTGATTGCGAAAATTTTACAGTTTCGGGTAGCTTGATGTGCTGGCGTCTGTACAAGTGACTCGTATTTTTACAAGTGTTATATAGGTACTTACATAATCATGATTAGGCATCCTGTCGGCCGGCGCCAGGGCATAGCAAAGTCTATATTTGCAGTTTAGGATGCCCAAATAGCCAGGATCTACTACCTTCAGGGCGAACATCAGTAGTGGTGCTTGGGAAACTGTAACAATATCTACGTTATGGTTGCTATAAGTTTGATTTGGTGTTAGTTGAAAACAGTCTCCTGCGTGACAAAACTCGTGAAAATATAGAATAAGAAATCAAGGATTTTGAAATGATTTCTGAGATTTTTTGAGGGTTGTAGAGATAACGAAAACGGACAATGGTCAAGTAACAGAAATCTTCTTCGTCGTGTACCAAAGTTATTTAAATTAGCTTTGACCACAGGCAATGTTACCAGGCCAAGTGACATTTCATCAGGGATACCTAACGATGACCTACCTACGATGAAGGCCTACACTCATGTCCTTTTTAAAAACATTGTACAAGTCAATAATTTATAAGAGTAACCGTAGAATTTCTTACCGGCTCTTCTCCATAGGAAATGATCAATTGGAACCGTGCATAAAACGTGTGGTTCTAACGGTTCATAAATGCCGTTGCATAAGAGGTATAAGTGAAACAAAATATTTTGATTTTGATGAAAAAGTCTAAAATGTATTGGATTGAAATAAGCTTCCGAAAAGCTTAGGCATGTCAGTCCTGTTGAAAGTCGTTGCAGAATACAAAACGCTTTAAAAGCGATTGTCATTTGATGCGGTCCCACAGTCGCATTGTTAGGTACTCATCCGTGCAGCTGGATTGTCCGAAAGGGTTACCGCTACCCCGGAACATAAAGGGCTAAGGAAGGAACACGGATGGGTTTTAGTCAGTTAGAGTCTGACACTCCCTTCCGCTCCACCCAAAGCGGGAGGGGTCATTTGATGATGTCCCATCATAAAAAAAATGTACTCATCCGTGTTCCGATTTACGAGTTGTAGGTTCAAACCCAGAGAGGCGGTATAATTTGTGTCAATTATTTCATCACCATTGCTCTCAAAACGGAAAAATTCGTAGACATGTGACATCTACTAACACGCACTAGTCTCGCATGACGGGTTATACGGCCTACTCCCTGTAACAGAGAGGAGGCCTCTGTCCCAGCAGTGGGAACATTAGAGGCTGATTATACATCCAAGTATCTCCATCTAAGTAATTTGTATCTGCAGCGGCTCAACTAGCTTTGCAAATTCATTATCCGACATGTCACAGGAACTTACACCTGGTTTAGGAGTCAGAGTATTTAAATATTGACCTTTTTATTATGGCTTTGTGGCTAAGTAATAACGTAAAAGTTAAGCTACGCTTGCCGCGGTTAGTCCTTGCATGGGTCATCTTTACATACCGAGTACCGTACGGTATATAAAATTACCCTTGAACGATTTCCAAGGTGAAATGTGATTCGTGAATCTGTGACAGTCGTTACCGGTCGTCAGAAGCCTGAAAGTCTAACAACCAGTCTTACCAAGGGGTATAATTATACTATTCTTGATAGGTACAGGGTAATCCCAGTAACTGGGTTGTGGAGTTCAGATAGGCAGTCGCTGCATGTGAAATACTGGTACTCATCTGCATCCGGTTAGACCGACCCCATCATATTTGGGAAAAGGCTAAGCAGATGATGATTAAGCCTTTTATGTTTAAAGTCACAAGGAATTAGGATATTGTTAAAGGCTTTATGGTGAAATAAAGAATTTGAATTAACATTAATGAGATACGTACACTCAAAAGCTAACGTCGGAATTATTCGGAACATGCCAGGCGCATTGGTCTTGACGATCAGCGCGCTGAAGTCGATGGAACTCTCCATGAAGAGCACAGAGTTGGTCCAATTCACCGGGGGTTTCATCTCAGTATCCAACTCCACTCGAAATCGGTCGACTAGCTGGGAAAATAATTCTTTGGTTAATGAGAGAAGCAAGATAAAACATATTATAAAACCGTTTCGTATCTATCTGTGACCGCGTTGTTTTTCTAAACTACGCAACGGATTTTGATGCGGTAGGTATTCACCATAATTTAGAGAATATTGTAATGGGCCGAGGTAGGTTAGAGGTATTTTTGACGGATTGCGACTGAGATCATATAATTCAGATAGATCGACATTGGAATTCAGTCAAAGGTCAGGGATTAATTTGGCTGGACTCACTGAGTCTAGCCAATCCCTGACGTTTAACTCAACCAACTGACGTTTGACCAATGTCGATCTATCTGAATTATATTCGAGAGTAAGCACCCAGACTGTGAACGTTCTTAAAATTACGGAAATTGCACCTCAGGCCCATTCGAATACACACTCTGTCGAACTATTCTAATTTCACCGTGAAATCTTAGGTTGACAGCTCAATTCTTGAGTTCTTGCTCACTTCAGCAAGAAGTGAGCTGTCATTCCACCCAAAGCTAAGGATAGACACTATTGACACTAGATAGATCAGCTAGTAATACTCCCCGGCAGATCGCAACGTTTCGGGCCATCATAAAACAATCGGAAACAAAATCGAACTTAAATCCCTAATCAGAAACGTAAAAAGTACAGACCACGTCAGACGGCACACTGAATTTTATGTTATAACTCTCTTCGAAGTGAGGGGTCCAGAAGTAGAAGATCTTCCAGTCAATGTCCAGCACACTCTTAGGGTCAAAAGTTGTATTCTCCAGGAATTCCTCGCAAGAGGTATAGTTCTCAACATCTATTTCGGTAAGGTCCTTTCCAGCTACACATTCTTGTATGGACAGAGAAATGAGAAGAAATATTAGAAACATGGCTAACATTTGCTTCAATCGAAAACCAAGTCTCCGGGCCTATGAATATAATAATATATTGTTGGTTTTATTTTTTCACTTCAAAACTAATTTCACGATTATCTTGTTATCACTTTTAAGTACAACCAAATTAACAAATTTTCTGTACTTTTTCTCTAATTATTATTTGTATATGTATTGTAGGATCGGTTCACACTGAAGTCATACCTTTCGTGATCGTTATTTATATGGCAGACTTGTTATTGTTTACACACACATTTCCATGTAAATGCAATATTATCTTTGTTATTATTACTTCAGACATATTTTCGACAATTCTCTCAATATTAACGTTTGTTTTGCTGTTTTGAGTATAGTTTCCTTTATACATACATTATTAATAATTGTATTATCGCCTCTCGATGCCGCAGTTTCATCATTTCCATAACACAAGCATTAGGTTGCTTAGCTTGGGACTATATGGCGCTGTGTGAAACGTCCAAGGATATATTATATTATTATTTGTTTCTACTGATGAAGATTTTTTTAGTAGATAAGTAATGCTGTGTTTCATCCTAAGCTCCTGGATGATATTTTGATCATCCTTTAAAGTGAGATGGTAATTTTTTTATGTCCAACGAGAGCTGATTGGGCATTAAAAAAACACCATTCCACTCCCTTTTTCTTTTATTTTTTATTATGTACTTGTTGTATAATATAAGTACTTATTTTAGTATTAGCTTGGAAATTGTAATGAAGGCTTTTTGTTAGTGTTGTCGTTGTGAATAAATATGAGGTGAGATGGTTAGCATCGTATTTATTTATTGATCCTGAAGTAGGTATATTAACTTCGTGATATTTATGTAAAAAGAAATTGTATTGTATCAAAAGAAATTGCAATAAACTTCTCTCTTAGAAAAAAATATAAGACTCTTCTTATCTGTCTGTAATAAATCGTAAAGAATCTATTGTGTTCTTAGGTTTGAGTGTTCCAATCATCATTCCCTTGCTTTTATCCCAATTTATTTGGGATTGGCGGAACATGTGTATTTATTCCATACTTCGACATCTCAGTAGTCACCCCGTTTCAAGCCATGTCATCTTCAACACAGTACATCCATCGTTTCTTTGGTCTTCATACTCAAAACTTTCCCCACGACCTAGTGTCCCAATCTTGTAGATAAATAACCAGTTATCAGAATTCGTTTAAAGTTAAGTTCATTTTTCATATTATTTATGTATTTGCATTCCACAGTGTATTAATGAAAAAGGAGTGTTATGAGGATGGTTGACACGGTAGAATGAAAATAACAAAATAACAGGAAGAAACAACTGTGTTGTGCTGACCCCACGTAACATGAGACTAGGACAGAAAGATGATGATCTAGAAAAGGTAGAAAAATAACGTCAAGGTCAATTAAAAACAATGTCTCAGCATTCATTTATTCCTTAGGATTTAACTCATATTCTAATCAGACTGACAAGTATAGTGGCCAGATCCGATGTCGAGGTTACTGACAATGCCGCCGATCTCTGCACGGTGTGGCAATTTATTCTTGCGGGCAGACAGCGTCGTCACGCCGACCTGACAGTCTGCCATCAGGAGATACTTGCCTCGGTATATCAATTTCAAATGGTACCTGAGCATCGGCACCGTCCGCTTGCCTGGTAATATACCTGAAAATCCTGAAATGATGTGCATAACATGAGTATAATCAGCCTATAATGTTCCCACTGCTAGGACATAACATAGGCCTCCTTTCTGTGAAAGGCACGCGGACGCAGTGCGGGTTGGTGAATGTCACATATCTTCTCGTCTTCACGATTTTGGTTCTAGGACATGTCAGTTTCCTCAGGAAGGTGTCCTTCACCATGTCGTGATCATGGTGATGAAATAATTTAAACAAAGTAAAGTGCCTGTCAGAATTCGGACCTATGACGAGTCTTACTCACACGCTCTATAAAGTACTGGTATTCAGCTGCATCCGGTGGACTGGAAGGCGATTCTAACAAAGTTGAAAAAAGACTAGGCAGATGATAATTGAGTTATTCCTATCACTAATGATGTTGAGCACTCCTTAGAACCTCCCCGCAGCTCCATGGTCAGATAGACAGTCGCTCCATGTAAAGTACTGGTATTCAGCTGCATGCAGACTGGAAACCGAACCCAATAGTTGGGAAAAGGCTAGGCAGATGATGAGTAACTTACTCCCATCTCTCATGATGTTGGGCACTCCTTGGAACCGCCCCGCAGCTTCCTGGTCTGCAAACAGTAGCAAATCGTGTCTTGCGCGACCCATCTTGACCAGCATCGTGGCAGCGTCCCAGTAAGGTTCAGTCTCCAAGTACTGGTTCATGTCATTGTAGATGCGTTTGATCATCTAAACAGACATGATGTGATGTAGATTAGCAATCAAAGATTAAAATAGGTCAACAAAGCGATAAGTCACTTCTTAATAGTAAAAGTAGTTATGGCTAGATCTCATGAAGACAGCATAACATAATTAGCATCACGCCTGTAATCCCTGATAAGCAGAAGTGTACTTATACAGGATGAAATTGAATACATGCGACAAATCGAAATGGGAGATTGTACTCATCATTATGAACAACTTTTACCATGGGACCAAACCTGAAATCGCGAAAAAAAAATCTGCTGTGTCCTACATTTATGTTCGCATAACTCGTCAAAATGTAGGAAACAGCTGTTTTTTTTTCGCGATTTCAGGTTTGGTCCTATAGTAAAAGTAGTTCATAATGATGAGTACAATCTCCCATTTCGATTTGTCGCATGTATTCAATTTCATCCTGTATAATTATTACAACGTGAAAAGTTAGGTTTCTAAGTAAAATTGTAACAGCGCCTGTGTGACGATAATTAGCCGATTTTTTTTTTGTGAAATTAATAAAAACACAAATTTTCGAATTATTTTCTTAACAGCTTGTGAAATTAGGTAAAACAAAATCAAAGCATTTATTTCAAACTAGCTTCTGCCCCAGGACTGCGTCCGCGTGAAATTCGTGCTTTCCTCTAAAAATTTCGAAAATGTATGTTTGTGATCTTTATCGTTTATTTAGATAAATAAGTAAGTATTCGGGCCAATTTTTAAGTTTAAAGATCAAAGGGATCAGATTTTTCAAATAAACTGTATTACCGCTTTTCACCCCCTTAAAGATTGAATTTCCGAACATCCCTTCTTAGTGGATACCTACTCTTCAAAAAGAACACACCCTCCAAAATTCATATCTCTAGGACCAGCGGTTTAGGCTGTGCGTTGATATATCAGTCATTCAAGACTTTGAATTTTATTTAGATTAAAAACAAAATTTAATTCCCCTTTTCACCCCCTTAAGGGGTTTCGTTAGCTTCCAACCATAAGCCTAGATAATAAATTTTGTGATTTTTACTTCGAAAATTAAGGACTTCTCACACACAACTTCATGCCCCTTTTTAACCCTTCGGGGGTAGAATTATCAAAAACACACGCACTTAAAATGCACGCACACGTATGAATAAATTTTTAATTGTCAGCCTTAACACAAAATTTGAAGATCCTAACTTCAAAACTGACGGACTTTCATATAAACTTCCATCCCTATTTTACCCCTTTAGGGGTAGAATTCCCAAGAATCCTTTCTTAGTGGATACTTCCTCTTCACAAAGAACACGCCCTCCAAGTTTCATGTCTCTAGGACCAGCGGTTTGGGCTGTGTGTTGATTTCACCCGGTCGGTCAGTCAGTTTACTATTTTATAAAGGCATAAAAAGCACTTTTGAAAGTCAACATTTGCAATAAAATAAAATTTATTCTAGTCGCCCCTTCTAAAAGGTAAATTATTTACCGTAAACCAATCTTGGGCCTGAAGAATACAGTTATGCCCGTTTTCAACATTTTGTGACCGTCGGTCTATTTTTAAGATCAATGATGTGTCAATAACACAATTTAATCTGCAAATAACACTAGATTGATTTTGAAATAATTGGGGTAAATCAGTAATGTAAACTAAAAAGAGGAATGGACCCAATATGAAACCTTGAGGACCACCCATTGCCATTTCAGACCATAATGAGTTTTCGGCTGCATACTTGAACTTTAACCTTTCTATCTTTCAGGTATAATCTGAGTAAATAAAGAGCTATATTCCTAATCCCACAGTGCTATGGTTTCAGTACAAGTGCATCATGGTTTAAGCAATCGAACGCCTTAGAGAGATCGCAAAAGATTCCAATGGTTTCTTGTGCTTCTTCCCTGACTGAAAACTAACCGCCGGCGTAGCATTCCTGAACGTCATATCTAAGCACTGGTTTTCTAAATCCATGTTCCATGAGTAGTAAATCCTCCAAGGTTTACCCAGCAACATGTTGACTCCAAAATACTGGTCTCTTGATAGCCTGGCGCACATCAGCTGACCTTGCTGTGGGTCCTTCCCGAGAAAATGGATATTTTTAAATGACAGTTGTTTCATTTGCTCTCTTGTCAAATATTCTCCTAGCACCATTGTCACTAACACTACTATGAGGCGTAAAAACTTCAGGAGTTCCATCGCGACACTACGATTCCATGTGAAATATTTCCCTTTATAAAGACTAACAATTAGAAATTGTTTTCACTGTTTGATCATTTTTTCAATCAACATTTATCTATGAGACAACGGTATAATGTTTTGTAATGGATAATCTGACCTACTTGTTTATACAGATGATCACTTGCACACTCAAGTTAGTGCGACGTATTAACGGTTATTTAAGATTTACAGTGTTCGAAGGAACCGTCAACCAAAGTATTGCATTGAAAGTGTTGAAATCTGGGGAAAAATGCACTAATTATTTCCTTTTACTTATTACAATAAGTAAAAGGAGTAGGAGGAGGAGGAGGAGGAGGACTTAAAATAAAAAAACAACTTCCAAAAAAAAACACTACACAGTGAAAAATAGTAACTTTAATATCGAAGTCGGTGTTTTTGGATCCGTATTTTAGTTTTTTGCCACCGACTTCCGAAATTAAAGTAATTTTTTAATATGTAGTGTTTTTTTGGAAGTCGGTTTTTTTTCTTAAAAAACTTTTATTTATGGCTTTTTAGTGGGTCTGTTTTTATTGTATCTAAGTTAAAATAGTCTAATATCAACTTGCTCATCGCCTTTTACAAAATATTTCTTTACCCGATGCAGGGACGTTAATTGTTGAGGAGTTCTCCTGGTATTCCACCATCAGCTCCATTTCACCATTCGCATTGTGACAAGCATAAATTGCTTAGGAATCGTATTAAAGCAATCAAACCGCAACCCGTAAAATATTCATCATTGAGTAGTTCCGATCCTGGATGGCCATCTGTGGTCTTCATCATCAGCTCCACTTTACCAAATAATGATTTCCGAGAGCAAATGCTCGAGTTACTTTAAAAATACCCAAATCGCTATAAGGTTGCCTATAAATTTTGAGGGTTTCCCTCGATATCCTTGGGATCCTCTCATCAGATTCCAACTTGATGACAATGGGACCACCTCGAGAGTATACCCTATCAAACAAAAAAAAAAATAGTTCCACAATTAACGGAGAAACCGGTGAACGTACATAAAAAAAACATACATAAAGTCGAACATATAACCTCCTACTTTTTGGAAGTGGGTTGAAAAGAGTAGTGTCATTGCGACGGCGATTTTGAACATGAAACTATTACTGTCAACTTGACCAGCCCTGCACTTAAAATTACCTGAAAATAATGTCCTAAGTCCCATTATCTTAAAACTTCATAAAAATTGCTCTGGCTACTGAAAAATTGCAATAACTACCAGTAGCCAATACTATAACCACGGCCATATTATGAAACCTTATAGGCGGATGGATAATGTTTTGCTTCTATTATTTCTGTTTTCGACGTGTATGTAAACAAAGTTGAAATAAGTGTTGCAATGACAGCTAGCTAAGCCTAATACAATTCATATTCATCCATTGTAAAAGACATGGTGTTTCTTAAAAACACCCTGTCCTGTGTAAAATAAAATATTGTGTTCTAAGCCTCAAGTGCTATGATCATTCTCTTGCCCTTCATCGTCATCATCTGCCTATCCTTTTCCCAAATATGTTGGGGTCGGCTTCCAGTCTGACCGGATGCAGCTGAATACCAGTGTTTTACAACCACCACCAGTACCACTAGTATTTTACCAGTATTTTGCCCTTATCCCAATATATTTGGGATCGGCGCATCATGTGTTTTTTTCCATAGTTTGGCATCTCTGTAATCAGTGTAATCACCCCCTTTCTAGCTACATCATATTTCACACAGTACATACTTCGTTTCTTTAGTCCTCCCCTACTCTTATATCCATCCATCCAAGTGTTACAAGGATGGTTGACAGGAAAGAATGGAAGTAACAGGAAGAAACAAACTTGTGCCGACCCCAAGTAACATGGAAAGAGGGCAGGAAGATGATGAATGTAGAGAAGTTAGGATAATGACCCCAAGGCCAAACAAAAAGAAAAACAACGTGCTAGCATTAATTTATTCCTTAGGAACGTTTTCATTCTTATTCTTATCATATTGACAAGCTTGTTGGCCGGGTCCAAGGTCGAGGTTATTGACAATGCCGCCGATCTCTGCACGGTACGGCAATTTATTCCTGCGGGCTGACAGCGTCGTCACGCCGATCTGACAGTCGGCCATCAGCAAGTACTTGCCTCCGTACATCAGTTTCAAATGGAATCTGAGTAGCGGCACCGTCCGCTTCTCTGGTGCTATACCTGAAATTATGTGCATAACATAAGCATAATCAGCCTATAATGTTCCCACTGCTAGGACAAGGCCTCCTCTCTGTGAGAGGGAGTGGGCCGTAATCCACCATCATCATCATCTGCCTAGCCTTTTCCCGACTGTTGGGCTCGGTTTCCAGTCTAACCGGATGCAGCTGAATACCAGTATATTACATGGAGCGACTGCCTGTCTGACCTCCGCAACCCAGTTACTGGGTAATACGATACCCCTTGGTAAAACTGGTTATCAGACTTTCGGGCTTCTGACTACCCATAACGACTGTCAAAGATCCACGAATGACAGCCGGGACCAACGGCTTAACGTGCTTTCCGAGGCACGGAGGGGTCTTGGTATGTAAAGATAGTCACCTGTCCATAGATCAACCGCGGCAAGTGTAGCTTAACCTAATCAATCGACCTTTGCGGCTGTTATTATATAGCCACGGGCCCACCATACTCATATTAAGCTTCTTGCAGACTTGAAGCCGATTCCAACAGTTGGGAAAAGGCTAGGCAGACGATGAATAACTTACTTCCATCTCTCATGACGTTGGGCACTCCTTGGAACCGCCCCGCAGCTCCCTGGTCTGCAAACAGGAGCATCTCGTGTCTTGCGCGACCCATTCTGACCAGCACCGTGGCAGCATCCCAATAAGGTTCAGTCTCCAAGTATTCGTTCATGTCATTGTAGATTCGATTAATTATCTAAACAAAGAAATGATGTGATGTAGATAAGAAGTAGACGAAAGTAGGTCAACAAAGCGGAAAGCCACTTCTAAATAGTAAAGGTAGTTGCGCCTAGATCTCGTGAAAACGCCTGTAAAGGCGTGATGTTAATTATGTTATGTTATATACACTTCTGCCTAATATATAATATCTTATACAAATATCTTATACTACACCCACATTTCGTGAAGAGCCAATTGATTTTTTTTTTTCTAGCTCTAGATCAGTACGCTTACTTTTCCTCAGACTCGCACGAATAAATTAATGATGGTAATGATGAGAAATTACATTTATTTCTATAATTTGGTGCATTTTGTTTTAAAACTAAACGAGTTCGGTGTTTCCTAACCGACTACTATTAGAAGAAAGACTGAAACAAACCCAGAGGTCACAGTCTATTGTAAAGTTCAGACATAGATAATCTTGGTCAGGGCCATACAGAGTAGTAGTTAATACGAATTATATCAGCCTTTATCCATACTTAGAAAAAACAAATATTATGAACTGTGTGGTTCTAGAAAGCATAAAATATTTATATGGACATCTATGAATTAAAACAATATAGGTATTTCAAATATGGACAAAAAAATATCTCAGTTGCAGCGTTGTTAGTCCACATGACGAAGGCGTTCGATTTTGTAGATCACAGAATCCTTCTCATTAAACTTGTAATTAATTATAATTATATCAATATCCTAAAATTTATTCATTCATACCTAGTCAACAGAAAACAAATAGCAATTATATATCATGGAACTTAAACAGAAAAATCTAGGTATCGAAATACAGATTTATAAATGATGGCGTACCCCAAGGGAGTGTACTTGATCCATTCTTATTCCTATGTTATATAAACTATATTCCCAGAACCATAGAATACCCCATGGAGAGTCATAACTCTATTTGCTGATGACTGTACTACGACGTTTATAGGAAAAAACTTAGAAAGATATGATAATGAAATAAATAATAGTTTAGGCTTAATTATTCAATGGCTAATCGATAACAACTTAAAAAAGAATTTTGGAAAACCTATATCGTGAATTTAAACCAGCGAACAAACTTTATTCATACAAATATGAAATATAAAGATAATACGATTGCTACAATTGATAACACAATATTTTTAGCCAATTATTTTTGTGACAGTCATAAAAACAAAAAAAAAATGGATAATATTCTTAACAGCTGATGGTATTTACTAAAATGAAACAACTGAATGTAAACTAACCGCCGGCGTAGCATTCCTGAACGTCATATCCAAGCAATGGTTTTGTAAATCCATGTTCCATGTGTAGTAAATCCTCCAGGGTTTACCCAGCAACATTTCGACTCCAAAATACGGTTCCTTTGATAACCTGGCGCACATCACCTGACCATGTTGCGGGTCCATTGCCGTAAGATGGACATTTTTGAAGGCTATGTCTCTGTTCCCCTCTCTTGACATTTGTTCTCCTGACACCATCGTCACTAACACTACTATGAGGCGTACAAACATTAAGAGTTCCATCGCGACACTACGATTTCATGTGAAATTTTTCCCTTTATAAAGACTAACAATGAGAAGTTGTTTTCAGTGTTTGTATAGCTTTTCCCAGGCTCAGTTGATTCAACATTTATCTATGAGATCAACGTTACAATGTTTTGCAATGGATATCCTGACCTACTTGTTTATGCAAATGGTCACTTTCACAATCAATTTGGTGCGACATATTAGCGGATATTTAAGATTTACAGTGTTTGAATGAATCGCAAACATGGAATTGAAAGTGTTAAATTCTCGGGGGAAACTGCACCGAATATTTGGCGAGAAGTGAAGTGTCAAGCGATTTTAACCATGTGCAGTAAAACTATTTCTGTCAACTTGACTAGCCCTGCGCTTAAATTTCCCAGAAAATAATAAGTCTTATTTTTACAAACTTCAGTAAAAAAATATTTAAATGAGCAATTTATTTATTGCTGATTTTTCCAACGCCAGATAATTTTATCGGAGGTTAATTTGAATTTTTGACAATTCTTCCATACAAAAACTGTCAGACGTCAATTTTATTCCATGAATAAAAATTATGTGTCGATTGGAAAATCAGCCCTTAATCAAATTACATTGTTAACATTAAATAAAATTGTGCCCAAAAACATGCAGAAAAAGTGATAATCGCCGTAGAATTGGCAACTGTTGTGCCAGCGATACGAAGAAAAAGAAGAACATTAAATAGTATCATCTGTAGGTACACGTGACTTATGCTACTCAACATAACAGGTAGGTGTTGCCACCAGCTCCAATACCAAGCTATGAAATAAGTTGTATTAAGGGCAGTTCAACAAGCCCAAATTGCAACTGAAAAATGGCAATATCTACCAATACCCAATAATAATTTTATTATGAAACCTTGGACTGTGTGAAAGATGTTAAGGCAAGAAAAAAGGTGACTAACGAAATGACGACTAATTGAAAAGTATGGAAGAAAAAAATGTTGCGCCGACTCCAAATAATTTGGGATAAGGACAGGAATGATGAAATGGTAATGATACGTAGGTGCATCATGTTCTGCTTCTAATTTCTTTCTGTCTACGACGTGTATGTTCACCATTTTGAAATTAGTGATGTAATGACTGCTTGTCGTAACAAAATTCATATTCGTATTAGGCTACGTAATGTGAAAAGGACCGGTAAAGATGTTGACCTCGGGATCACCACTAAAATTCTTCTTCTTCCCTGGTCCCTTGGGATATCTTAATTAACACGATTTTCTTTGTATTTATGCCCCGTTAGTCTCGTGGTCGTATAAGCGAGACTGCTAAGCGTGAGGTCCAATTCCCAGGTCGCGCAAAGAGTTATGGTTTTTTTTTTCCATAAGATATTTCTCATTAGCAGCCATCATCATTCATCCATTCATTTGGAAATCGGTGGTGTGATACCCCCGTGCCTCGGACAGCACGTTAAGCCGTAGGTCCTGCACCTGATCTCTTCCCGATCGTGTCGGATAGCCGTCCCATAGACTGTGAGAGTAAAGGAATAGAGTGCGCCTGAGTTTTTTGCACTATAATATCTCCTGCGTACCTGACCTGGCTAGTCTACTTTGAGATTGGCTACCATGACCGATTATTATTAGGTAGGTACCTGTAGTAGCAAAATTAGGTCCCTCTGAAACCATTCTTAAAAATGAGTTCTGCCCGCGAAGAAAAATTTCGGCCCCCGACCCATCGCGTCGCATCGCATCGTTCGCTCGTGCTACTACTTCATTTTCGTTTAGCGTTCTTTCTGACCTTTTTTTTTTGCTCGGAGCCTAGAGTCGTTGCGTGATTTTAAATAGCCTATGAGCTTCCTCAATAATGGGGCCATACAATACAAAAAAAAAAATCCGACGGGTAGTTCCGGAGATTACCCCCCTACATCCAAACTTCTCTCTTTATAATATTATAATAATTAAATTTTATTTTATAGTATAGAAAACATGTGTACATGAATTGTTATTACAGATCAAAAGATTAGAAAGAAAATGGAATTAAATATTATGTACAGTCAACAAAAGAGATAAGTATGCAGGATCGTCGGGTATAGTTGAAGTTTAGTAAGAAACCGATGAATGTTCTCGAATTAAATTTAATTTCATACATAGAAAACAGACAGCTCATTTCTCAAATAAAATTTCAGTCGAGAACATCTATCTGTTTCTTACTAAACTTCAACTATATCCGACGACGATCCTGCATACTTGTCTCTTTTGTTGACTGTACCTATTTAAAAAAGAAGCCTTAACAATGGTTCTTATCGAAATATAGGTGGCACGGTCAACGAATGTTATTAAAATAATTATAGTATACTTTATAAAACAGTGCATAGTATAAATATTATTAGGACAATGTATTGGATAATTTTCTCTTCACGGAAATCAATTCTTTAAAATATCAATAGGTAGCTTCTTCGTTAGCGGGACATTGACATTCTACAAGGTTTCAAACGTTTTTAAATACATAACTTAGCCGCACGCCTTTGGGGGTAAGCAGAAACCTGCTACCATCCTTACATACTCCTTTTGCTGTGTTAACAGTAAGTAAACCTACCTAAAGTAATAAAAAAATCTAAACTTTGTTATGATTTTTTTTTCATATCAGAAAAGTAAAAAAAAAAACTTGTATTGAAAGAAAAATATATTTTTTAACAATAATTTCCAGTTAAGTAACTTTTTAATTCAGACCTCGAATTCGTTTAAATATTACTCACTAGTATAAAATAGTAGTCACTGCTTTGACTTGACAAAACATCGAGATTTCTTTATTATTCGTAAGTATAATATTAATGTGCAATATACATATAAACCTTCCGGAACAAATTCTCTATACTATGGTGAAAACCGCATCAAAATCAGTTGCGTAGTTCAGAAGAACAACGCGGTCACACAGTCAGACACGAAGAGTGACTTTCATTTAATAATAACGCCTAACATTAAAAACCGACGTTTAAAAAATATTGCCCATAAAAATATAGGCACATGAAATTCCTCGCGCAGGTCATCGCGTGTTCTGAGGCTCATTTGTTCTGCAGGAGGCGGTGCTGACCGGCCACCGATGCGTATCTCAGCATAGCTGGAATAGGGAGGCGGAATATCATTACGGAGCGTTTCCAGTCGTTTGTATAGTGACAGAATTCAAACCGTAATGACATGACTGCGCCGCCCATTCAGGATATGATAGAAAAAAGTATTCGAATTTGAAAAAAAAGTTTTGATGAGGATTTCTTTTTTTCTTTTCGTTTTAAAACGGTTTTTTAGATAATTGATGTTGGCAGTAAATGTGGTTGGTAAAAAAAAAACTGTTTAGTAGTAATTAAGTTCGAAAGTAGTACGTACGCAGTTGTTAAAATGTTGAGTTAAATTAATCGATCTTTGTATGTAATTATTTATTACAATTTTAACAGATTTCTCGAGAATGATGACGTTAAAAATTAAATGTTTGAATCCCAGGACTCTATTTACTTCAGTTTCCAGGAAAGCGGTTCCTTCATATTATAAAGGCCCTCATGAAGATCTGTTATTTTCACCAGTATTTGACATGAAGGTGTCAAAAACGCTCTAGAGTACGCGCAAAATAAGTGTACGTCATCAAAAATAGGCATTTGCCGCCATCTGGACGTTTATTTCAGGTGTCAAGAGAGTGCGTTGTGTTCCGTGTTTTCTAAAGTAAATAATTACCATCATTATACCGAAAGTGATTAAAAGTGCTAGCAGGGATATAATCTTGAAGTAAAACTTCGCGCACAGACTTACGAATATTTTGCGCGCACTCTACCAGCCGTTATTGTGTGACCGCTCACTGCTTTCTTAGGTCTTAGCTGTCATAGGTCGGGAGACGCTCCGGGCGTCGGGAGCCGCGTGACGACTCCCGGCCACCGTAGGCGCGAGCCTGCGGACGGAGAGTAACGAGTAGCTCACCGTCCGATCAGGACCAGGCCCGTGACGGACGGCGCGTATGTGTTCCACGCGCGCCTCAAAGAGATGTCAGCATCAGAGAAGGGGCCCGTCAGGGCCGAAGCCTGCCGGGGCAGCGGGATTGTCCGAAAGGGTTACCGCTACCCCGAAACATAAAGGGCTAAGGAAGGAACACGGATGGGTTTTAGTCAGTAAGAGTCTGAAACTCCCTTCCGCTCCACCCAGAGCGGGAGGGGTCATTTGATGATTTCCCATCCCTTAAAAAAAAAAGCTGTCATAGGTAGGTTGACATAGTAGGTTTTTCAATTAATGTTTCTACAATGATTGATTTTCAAATTAACAAATGTCGTTATCCACCACCATTCTCATTTGTCGCCATTATTTAAACAGCATTTCACATTCTATTTTATTAATTACTAATTGCTGCACTATGAAATATCGTAGCAGTTACAAATCTATGAAGAAAAAATGTTGCCAGTTTATAGTGTTCAATTTTGTTTAAGTTTTAGTGCGTTAATTCTTTTGCTTCGCAAATAACAGCAATTTGGAATATGACTTGTTGTTGTTAAGGGACTAGCTTCTGCCCGCGACTTCGTCCGCGTGAAATTTCTTGAACCCCGACGCACCTCATCGCATCGTATTGCCTGCCCGCGCTATTACTTCGTTTTCGCTTAGCGTTATCTGTTTTTTTTTTCTTTTTAGTCAGATTCTAAGGGTCCCAGCGTGATGTTATTAGCCTTTCTCAAGAATTGGGCTATCAAGTGCAATAACAAGTGTAATAACAAATCCGACTGGCAGTTTCAGAGTTTGAGCTCCGCTAATGAGACACAATTGATTATCTATTGTATTATATTGTAGCGGCATCGCCGCCACACAGTCGAGTTGGCAACACTGCGCGCGACAGACATTAAGTATTTTATCTATGGCGCAGAGTCCATGGTCCGCCATTGCGCAAGGCACCCACGCGCTTGCTTGCCTAAAGCTTAGCTAACGCGCCCTACGCTTGTAAATCAAATCTATCAGACATTTTGTAAAATTATCTCTGCTTTGCTTTCTGGTGTTCTGATCTACTTATATTCATTCATATTCATGCCTACTGTCTAGTGTTATGGTTCCTCTCACTTTCTGTAACAAAAACTTTGTTTAAATTATAAAACCGTTCTGCGTGAACACTGTGAACTTTGGACTTTCATTTGTGGACTAATACCTACATATTGGTGACCAGGACATGGAAACGCCTAAGGATGATTGTTCGACTGCGGAAACTTCGCGTGTAGGCGTTCGTCCACCACCATTTTGGCCGGATGATCCGGAAATGTGGTTCGCGCAAATGGAGTGTCAGTTCGCGTTGGCGGGCGTTACTGTGGACCTAACAAAATATTACCAGGTCGTCTCTGCGTTGGAGCACCGTTACGCCACTGAGGTCAAAGATATAATCACCAACCCGCCAGCTGTGAATAAATATGAGAAACTCAAAACTGAGCTTATCAAGCGGTTGTCAGCCTCGCGGGAACGGAAGGTTAAACAATTACTGATGCACGAGGAGCTAGGTGACCGTAAGCCATCACAGTTCTTACGTCATTTACGGCATCTAGCGGGGCCGTCAGTACCGGAAGACTTCCTGAGGACTTTGTGGTCGAATCGGTTACCGACCAACCTACAAACGGTAATAGCGTCGCAACCTGACCTACCGTTGGACAAATTAGCGGATTTGGCGGACACGGTTAATGAAATCGCGCCGGCGGGGCCCATGCAGGTAGCAAGTGTAGCGGAGTCAGGTACATCTACCCTTATGAAAGAAATGGCATGTCAGATATCGGAATTAAGCAAACAAGTGAGTTCACTGTCTACTAGAGTGGGCAATCAAAAGCAGGTACGTGGTCGTTCTCGTTCACGGTCTAAAAGTGGTAACTGGCGAAGCAAATCCAAATCCAAGCCATGCCAGCCACCGGAAAACCACCCGCATTGTTGGTACCACTTCACATACGGCGTCCGTGCAAAGAAATGCATTCAGCCATGTGCATGGAGGTCGGAAAACTTAAAAGGCAGCCCGAATTAGCGGCCTACGGCTGCCCGTTAGCACCAGGCCGTCTTTTTGTTACTGACAGTTATTCTAAAATGTTATTTCTGGTTGATACAGGGTCAGATCTATGCGTCTACCCTCGGTCAGCAATCAAGACAGCCTGCAACATTACAAAGTTTTGTTTGACGGCAGCCAACGGAAGTATTATTAATACCTATGGTCCAGTGCAACTTAACCTCAACCTAGGTCTTCGCCGTTCATTTACTTGGAAATTTACCATAGCCGATGTGTCAAAACCAATTATAGGTGTAGATTTTCTAAGTTATTATAATCTGCTTATAGATTGCCGTAACCACAGGCTCATAGATGGCACCACCTCACTCTTCGTGGCAGCATCCTCGCAGCGGGTTCCTGATGATATGGCATCTGTCAAAACTGTCACTGGAGAGACGGCGTTTCACCAGCTGCTGCGTGAGTTCCCAGAGGTTACCCGCCCTGCAGGTACAGTGAATCAAAGCAAACCTAAACATAATACAGTGCACTTTATTAAGACCACTTCTGGACCGCCCGTTGCAAGCAGACCTAGGCGATTAGATACAGAAAGATTGAAAATCGCAAAGAAAGAGTTTGATGACATGATAGCCAATGGGACTGCAAGGCGTTCTGAAAGCCCGTGGTCTTCAGCTCTGCACCTGGTGAGGAAAAAGGATGACGGGTGGCGCCCTTGTGGTGACTACCGTGCACTAAATACACGTACTGTACCTGACCGCTACCCTGTACGCCACATCCAGGACTTTTCACAGCGGCTTTCTGGCTCCACCATATACACAAAAATAGATTTAATAAAAGCATATAATCAAATACCAGTAAATGAAGCGGACATACCAAAGACGGCCATAACAACACCGTTCGGATTGTTTGAGTTTCCTTTTATGACCTTCGGTCTTAGGAACGCAGCTCAAACCTTCCAGCGTTTTATAGATGAAGTACTTACCGGCTTTGATGACTTCTGCTTCGGATTTCTCGACGACATCTTAATTTATTCTGCTTCTCCAGACCAGCATATGCTTCACCTGCGCCAGCTGCTGTCACGCCTGCAGGAATACGGCGTTCTCATCAACGCAGCAAAATGTGTGTGGGGACAGCCCGAGGTGACCTTCCTTGGATACCAGGTATCAGCTGCTGGTACCCAACCTCTCAGCACGAAAGTTCAGGCGATACAGGACTTTCCAGTTCCCCGCACAGTGAAGGAGTTGCGGAGATTCCTAGGCATGCTAAACTTTTATAGAAGGTTCGTACCCAATGCTGCAAAAAGTCAAGCGCCACTAAACTCAATTTTGGGTGGAGAAAAGGTCAAGGGCTCAAATCCGGTACAGATGTCGCAGCACCAGCTGGAAGCATTTGAAGAATGCAAAAGTACACTGTCAAATGCTACACTCCTTGCACATCCAAGGGGACAGGCAGAGCTCTCTTTACTAACTGACGCATCTGACGTTTCCATAGGAGCAGTTCTACAACAACGCGCTGGTACACAGTGGGAGCCACTTGCGTTCTTCTCCAAGAAGTTGAACCAAGCACAGCGCAAATACAGCCCCTACGATCGCGAGCTGCTTGCCGTCTACGAAGCAATCAAATATTTCCGGCATATGTTGGAAGCCCGGGAATTTATCGTCTTCACCGATCACCGCCCGCTCACTTACGCCTACAGGAATTCAAGAGAGAATTGCTCGCCACGTCAATACAGGTACTTTGATTACATCGCTCAGTTTACTACAGACATACGCTACATACCAGGTGCTGAAAATGTCGTAGCCGATACATTGTCACGTATCGAAGAAGTCACACCGACGATTGATTTCAAGGCTTTAGCCCAATCTCAGGAAGCAGACACCGAACTTCAGTCACTGATAGAGAGAGGAACATCACTAAAACTGAAAAAGATAACTCTGGTTGGCTCAGACACCAATCTCTACTGCGACGTTTCTACTCAACCACCAAGACCCTACGTCACACTTGAGCTACGTAAGCAAGTGTTCGAAGCACTTCACTGTCTGAGCCACCCCGGACGTACAGCTACCGTGCGACTGGTCACTCAAAGATTTGTGTGGCCAGGGATTCGTAAAGACTGTAGAGAGTGGTGCAGAAGCTGTCTTCACTGCCAGCGCTGTAAAGTTACCCGACACACATCCGCTCCTCTTTCCCATTTCCCTTCAACCTCGTCGAGATTCTTCCATATCCATCTCGACATCGTAGGGCCTCTAATACCGTCTTCTGATTACAGATATTGCCTCACCATCGTTGACCGGTTCACACGATGGCCTGAGGCGATTCCACTGAAAGACATCACTGCTGACACCTGCGCGGACGCCTTGGTATCCGGGTGGATATCGAGGTTCGGTTGCCCATCGCAGATCACCACTGATCGCGGACGTCAGTTCGAGTCCGGCCTGTTTAAGGCCCTGGCATCCCTACTCGGTGCACGCCACTTCCGCACCACAGCCTATCATCCCGCCTCAAATGGGATGGTCGAGAGGCTGCATCGACAGCTCAAAGCAGGCATCATGTGTCACAACAATACACAATGGACAGAAGTCTTGCCTATCGTTCTGCTCGGCATACGCAGTTCCTGGAAAGATGACGTCCAAGCATCCTCGGCTGAGTTGGTTTACGGCGAGCCCCTACGCTTGCCAGGCCAGTTTCTGTCGCCAACAGACAACCACACCGTTGAAGACGTCACCAGCTTCGCTACACGTCTGGCGAAACATATGGCTAACTTGTCTCCGAAGCCAACTAAGTGGCACAGAAATAACACCTTCTATATACCCAAAGACATGCAGCACTGTACCCACGTCTTTTTGAGGCTAGATTACGTGCGTAAGTCGTTGGAGCCACCGTATGCTGGTCCTTACAAAGTAATAAAGAAAAGGGAAAAATACTTTGAAGTCGAGGTACGTGGCAAGAGCACCAACATTTCGCTAGATCGCCTGAAACCAGCATACGTCACTCAAGACAATCACAGGGACACCTCAACAGCAGATCCAATCAGCGCATCGCCAACTGACTCGTCATCACCATCTAAAGATGAGCCAGTGACCCATACACGCAGCGGAAGAAGAGTACGCTTCCCTGACTTCTATCGACCGTAGTCACGGTCTCGCCGGGCGGCTACTGTAGCGGCATCGCCGCCACACAGTCGAGTTGGCAACACTGCGCGCGACAGACATTAAGTATTTTATCTATGGCGCAGAGTCCATGGTCCGCCATTGCGCAAGGCACCCACGCGCTTGCTTGCCTAAAGCTTAGCTAACGCGCCCTACGCTTGTAAATCAAATCTATCAGACATTTTGTAAAATTATCTCTGCTTTGCTTTCTGGTGTTCTGATCTACTTATATTCATTCATATTAATGCCTACTGTCTAGTGTTATGGTTCCTCTCACTTTCTGTAACAAAAACTTTGTTTAAATTATAAAACCGTTCTGCGTGAACACTGTGAACTTTGGACTTTCATTTGTGGACTAATACCTACAATATTACATAGGTAATATTACGTTACGCGCGGAGCTTGACCGGTTAAACAAACAAAAACGAAAAAAAGTCTTCAGCTTTATTATTAGTATAGATAGGTATCTTGAGTGTTGATGCATAGAAGGATTTGGGGGAGACCTTTGCTTAGCAGTGGGACAGTGTAGGCTAAATACAAAAAAATCTAATCTTTAATGTTTGGCTTATCTTGGCTGAGCGCCTTGGGAGTCACCGATCGAAAATTATTATTTATTTATCCCAAGGAATAACCCCAAAGCCATACACCTGCACTTTGTTACCGGCAATACTGCCTATCTCCAGATCTACAGCACCTCTTACTTGCAGCACGCAGAAGGCGGAACTCACAAGTGAGGGGCGTCCCTGATTTATGGTCCTGCGCTGCGGAGGCACCTTCGCAAGAGAACCGGTCCACCGTTTGTGTTCTATGCTGCCCTAGTAGGTACTTGATTTAGACTAGGGTCCCTATGGTAGAATTTTAGATATTGCTTAAATCATAATGTTATGAAGATCAAAGATTAGAATTTTTGTTAGGTTTGTTTGTTACGGATTCACGCTAAAACGACTGAACGGATTTAGAAGAAATTTGGAACATGGGTAGACCATGACCAGAAGGCGGCCAATTTCCGTAATTAAAAATATTCAAAATCTAGTCGAAATCTCATCTCAGCGACAATTAATCTTAAAAACTTGTCAAAAATGTAGGGAAATTAAAGGTATTTTTGACAGATTGAGACTGAGATCAGACTGTGAATGTTCTTAAAATTCCGAGAATTGCCCCTCTGAAGAAGGACATAGGATACTTTTAATTTTTGATGAAATGCGAAGTTCAGATTCTAGTTTTTGATTTTGATAGCATAAATATTTTTCTAACTATTTTTTATTTTTTAGTTTAACTGCGATAATGCCTTTTAACTGCATGCTTTTAGAAAAAGAATTTCAGAAAATCGGTATTCTCATATTAAGTTTAATTAAACTATTACCTAATAAAAGCCGTACCTTCATAGCATCAGCGCTGTTCCTCAATTGGTTATATGGATTCCTAATACATATATTATATATCGATACAAATAATAAATCTGTCGAGTTTGTTTGTTTGAACGCGCTAATCTGATAATAAGAACTGTTAGTGAAAACGATTTAATTGCGCGGGTTGGCGATGCAATGCGACGGAGTGGGACGGGGGAACAAGAAATTTTCCGCGGACGAAGTCGCGGGCAGAACCCAGTACAGCCAGCATTATTTTCTTACAAAAATATAATTCATAAACACAGCCTTTCCAAAAATTCAATGATAATCTCCGTCATTCTTCCTCCATCAACATTACAATTTCCACCCCACATAAGACGCCATAGGAACACATGTAAACAGAACAGAACAAGAATGGCACCGCAGAATCGATTAGCGGTTCAAAAGCAGGGCAGACCCCAGTCAGGTGAGGCGACGTGAACGCCGCCTGTCACGCGCACCACCACACCAGAGGCGCACAACACTATGGGGACGCAGGGATGCCACTTTCCCGTTCCTAGGGAGCAGGAATTATGTATAGCCTAAGGATACATTTTTCTTATAATACTTTCACCCGGTCTGTTTTTCTTACATCATGGGATCACAATCACTGCGTTGTATGTGTATATTTTATGTCTTTGTAACGTGCTTTTTGTTTGTGCTGAATAAACAGTTTTTCTTTCTTTCTTTCAGGGAACACAGAGCTGAAACAATTTTTTTTTCTAGACTCTTCCTTTATTTTTGTGTTACCTTCACTACTTGATGTTCAAATGTATGCGCTTCCAATTGTTTATTATCATACTGTAATTATGTATGTCCACAGCAGTAGCTGAAGACGCTCAACTTATGGAATACTCTACGAGTATGGGGATGGATGGTACAACCTCTTAAAATCCTCAACAGCAACATAAATTTTCTATAAAGTTAGTAATATCCAAAACTGCCAACACTTTTGGACATTTCTAATTTATTTCATAACTCTTGGATACTATCAAATCGCATCAAGTCATTCTCTAAATATAAAGGAATTATTCCATTTATTTAAATTTTGTCAAATATCCAATGCAAATCTATACCTTTGCTTTATTATAAACTAATTTATCTTCTTATATATAAAAATGAATCGCTAAATGTGTTGCTAAGCGCAAATCTCGAGAACGGCTATACCGATTTCCCTAATTCTTTTTTTATAATATTCCTTGAAGTACGAGGATGGTTCTTACGGAGAGAAACAAAAATTGCACCCGTGCGAAGCTGGGGCGGGCCGCTAGTTATATAAATAAATACAAAAACAAAGGACACTTAGGTCGAAATACTCGTCCGCATCGCTGTCATCCGGAAACGTGCCCAGAAGAATGGCAGCGTTGCCACGTTGAATGGCAATGCTAATATAAATATATATAAGTTTGTATAAAGAGCCTTTCTAGACTTGCGACAGTCCTCTCTTATTTTATATTAGTTTTTAAAAGCATTCATTATCATTTATTATTCTCATACAATTATTTCCTTAGCCTAGCAGCCCTAAACCGGTTGGAGGCGATTCGATCGAGTTCTCTTGACGTCACTGGAGGGCTCGGAATGGATATAAATTGGCGCGGTTCGATATTAATGGTTCCGAAGAGTCTTACTGTTCCTGACTTACCTATTGTGGCTACTGTATCCGGTGATTGACTTCTGATCTTTTGTTGAAGTAGTCAATGAGTGGAGAAAAATTTGTAGTAAGTTTAGTATTTGTTGAATAATAAGTTTAACGAAAGAAAATGATAAATAACATCATGGAAAATAAATGATTAAGGTCCGATAAATTGTTTAGAAAACCGATGCTTATGATCCATGAAGAGTATGTAATTTTATAACAAGCGCCTTCTCATATTTTATTTTTAAATATCTCATTTCGCTGAATCAAGAAACCAACGTTGACTAAATTATCTAAATTATAAATTAGGCTAAATTATCTGAAATGGAACTATGTCAACTTAGGTTTTATTTTTTATTTTGGTGCAATATTTTAAAAGTATTAATAAATTATTAAGTATACGTGTTATAGTTGAGTATTTTCATTTTTATTTCGATACAAAATGATCTTAACTGATCTTTTAGAAAAGTCGATTCTTCAAAACAAACTTTAGTCTGGCCACGGTTATCATATTCCAAGTTTCTAACCGTACAAAATAACCGTTACTTCACAGGACACAACTATGAATCGTGATAAGAAAACAAGTCAGTTGGAAGACATTCTGCGAACCCACCGCAAATACCAAAAAGCATGAACGTTTGGCTGAAGTCACAATGTTTCAAACTGCCAATCAACCAGAAACACGTAAAACAATAGGAATAATGAAGAGAAAAATCCAGTCCTACCCGCATTTCCCAACCTTTAATTCCGCACCCGCATTATTGGTCGCAATAAAGAGCCTTCCAATCTGGACCACGAGCATCCAATCAAGTATCTACCGCAGTCGAAAATAACATACGTACCTACTACTAGCGAAACTGATATCACTTTCTCTGCGACTTTTCCTTTCTATCCCGAATAAGTTAGGAAAACATTTTCGCCTGTGTAGTTCCATACCCTCCCATAATCCTCTACCTGCAGACATATACCCGTACTTACCCCGCGCGGGCACTATCATCCATACCTACAGAGCGCGACACAATACTAAGTGTCGTATGTACAACCTATTAACAAAGAAAAACCTACTTTGTCGGTTAAAGAATAAAGTTTGAATTCAAACGTAACGGTTGCGCCGTTACGTTGTTGATTTATGATTGGTTCTCCCCCCACCATCGTGTCTCTCGCCCTGCCTCATGCATTTAAATTGCTTCATTACAGAATCTAGACGCCGGGGTGTAGGGTTGCCTGTTGGGAAAAATGTTGCCAACTTTATTTTTGCGGATTGTGTTGTTATTTATTTAGTTTAGTATTTGGGAAATAATGAGGTTTTGTTTTAGTTCTCCTGTTTGCACTCGGGTGTGATAATAAAGCGAATGTAACTGGAAAAGGGTTGCTTCATATACAAGGACTGTTTACTATTTTGCTTGGCAGTGAAAAATACTTCCACTAGCTGGTCCTAGGTGCCTTTAAATTTTACCAAGAGATTTTCTCACGAAGAAGGGCCGCCCAGAAATGATGCCCATTTTGTTTATTTTTTTCTAAATCCCCCAATTCATTTTACTTACCATCTTTCCCGAATCTAAAACAGCTATTACCACGAGTGTATTTAAACGTAATATTACATAGTCGGTCTTCTACTGCCCCCTGAAATTCTCAATCGCCCACGAGGGGAGTTATCGTCCATTTTGAGAACCTATGACGTAGATTGTCTGAAATGGTATTTTGAAGAAACAACACAACACCTTTCACCTCTGACAACACTTACCCATCTATTCTGCTCCATCAATCTCCATTCCCACAAAAGCCTTCAGCCACTGACTTCAGGCCCCCTGTACCACAACACACAGCCTCACGAGGCAGCCCTAGGGAGCGGGCGGGCCGTATCTGCCCGCCGATCATTAGTTCCAGAGTGGCCAGGGTAAAATTTTGCATGCTACCGATATTTCGCCAGCTAAGCAACTCTTGTATTACTTTGATAATGTTTTTGGGATTGGAACACTTGATTTTTTTAGATTGGTTGTAGTAAAGTGGTTAAGAGAAATAAGGCTCGATTCAGATGATATTGCGAGTGGAGTACCTACATACAGTGCCCTCCTAAATTTGACATTTTCCACTTCAGCTGTGAGTGCTTTGACACGCACATTATGATTTAAAATTCTATTTCCAAATGTTTAAACTGTACACCATAAAGTTTTTATTGACTAATTCAACATATATGACATAATATAAAAAATAATCTAGTAATCCCTCAGGATAACCTGATTATTTTTTTATTATTAATATTATTAATGGCATCACAGCCAAACTATTTAGTAATCTGTGTCACAGCTGAAGTGGAAAAATGTCAACTAACTTTTGGAGGCTACTAGTAGAAGGTATATCTGTTCAACAGCAACTGGTAGGACCAGCAGCCCATCCAAAAAGGGCTGGAAAAAGACTACACGATTGTGCAAAATAAATGTATAAATAAACCCCGGAGTATGACTGATATCACAAGGCCAATTCCCGTAATAAATTATATATAATATTATATTAAACCGTTATTGCAATCTCATCTCACCGAGAATCAATTTCAAAAACTTGTCAAAAATGTGGGGAAATTAGAAGTATTTTGACAGATTGAGCCTGAGATCAGACTGTGAACGTTTTTAACCACTCACACGTCCCGCTTTTCCCGTGACATTCTGAAAACCAACGCCGAAAATATTAGATTAAAGCAAATCTCTTTAGTATATTTTATCCCATCGACAATCGTATTTCATTTCCGACGCAGGAATATATCCCATGATCCTGTCAGTCCACCCATACATCCGCATGGATCCCGCCCATCTTTGCAATAATCAAAATAATATTATTTAACAATAACATTTTTTTCCGAACGCAGCTGTATCCATTTAGCCGCCAAACGTCAACAATTTGCCTATTTTACTTTTACCGCCAATCAGCGCATAGTATTGCCACAATGCAAAAATCAGGTATCAATACCGCTACTTAAAGGCCATCCAATCAAGAAAGGTGTCACATTACGACACTCTATTGTATCGTTCGAATCTGTGTTTACAAACACAACAAGGGCTTGTCATAATCTGTTTTTGGATGTGTCCTTTTCTATTTTTCGGTCTGGCAAGTTTTGGCGTGAATGTTTTTTTTTTTTCGTTGAACAAAGCATGGTGGAGGTATGGATTTCGACGCCTTATTGTTGGTTTAACCGTGTATTGAATAGGTTTCACGGAAAGCGAAGGTAAGTCGTACTTATGTTGATCGGCTGATAATTCTTTAGTGGTGGTCTTGTGACTTACAGTTGACAGTCGAGGGAGCTGGGGTTCCAAAAATTTCGCTTTCAATGAAACAGAAATTCGAATAGTTTTTTCCTTGTCAAGCCTTTCTGTTTACTTCAGCTGGATGAAACGGACCGCGAACGATTAGAGTAGAAGGTAAGTCAGTAAAAGAAATAGATATTAAAGTCTGATTTTTAACTTTTAGACCAAAATCACAACTAAATATACTAAATACCTAAAGCCTTGTTGACAAAAAAACTTCGACCGCAGCTGTCATTTTAGTCTACCAAATTAAAATTCAGAGTTTAGTGATTTTTTTTTTTACTAGTTTTGCTTTAAATTGTTTTAAATGACTTTACATTGCACTTATTAAATCGATTTTTATGGTACAGTTGCGTAACTGTGTTTTAAGTAGCAGAGTACAGTTTTTTAATGTAAATTCTTTATGTAGGTAACCCTTTAGTTCCACATCGAGTATAATTTCACAGTGCTTCATTCGAATTTAATATAAGTAAGTACCTACTATAAAAATATCTTACAACGCAGATTCGCCGCCAGTTTCCTCAACAAAAAAAAGTAATCTCGAATTTTACACCTCCCCGGTCAGTCGGGCAAAAACTTTACAAAACAAACAATACATTTATACAACAATTACATTACAAACGCGAAACCTCAAGCGTCAAATGCCGAACTTTGTATTACAAATATCCACCACCACCTTCCAACATCCTACCAAACTTTGTGTCCATCAAAACAGAGTCCAAAATCGTGAAACTTTTATTTCACCAGCTCCGTAAGTAACTTTGCAAAAAACACGAAAGCGGCGAAGCGTGAACGCTTGTGTAGGACAGAGGGGTCTGTCGGTTTATTTTTTCCTTAATCCTAACCGGGATTAGGTTAAAGCCCTTTTGATTGGCAGCCGCCGTCAGATGCAGGAGACGTCTGAGGTGCATCGTGAGCCTGGAGTTTAGCGGAGGCTGGGACAGTAGGTACGTATGTACTTTTAAGACGAAGAAAAATATTGTGAGATATTTTATGTGAGGGCGAAAACATGGGTTTTTGCTATAGATAGCTGATGGGACATCAATGGGCATTGTTCATATTTTTTTAAATGTTGTAGGTAATTGAAAAACCATTTCGAGGAATAGCGTTACTAATCATTATGTACTAATTAATTTACGAAAAATATTAATATTTATTGATATTTTTGATAAAATACGATTGGCCTTCTGTGCCCTTCAAATTACGTCACCTGCGACCGTACAGTTTAGTATCGTTACCTCAAAAATAAAATAAAAAGTAAGTGGCAAGTATTGTCTACAATCCGTCAGTGTCAAGTGTAAAATTATAATATGTCAAAAATATATTAAATTTAAACATTCCGACTTGCCTCTTATTCATCTCGTTTATAAATCTGATTACATTGTTTCAACAATCGACAATATTTAATATATCGGAAGAGCTATGGAATACAAAAAAAAATGGAATGAAATGCTATGGAATGAAAAATTTGAATAGATTGATACTTTGACACTTTGATAGGTGTGGATGACGTTGTGTTGACAGATTGAAATTTTTTATTTCTGTACTAGTTAGGCAACAGCACTTAATCTTTGGTGGCACTGATGACGTAACGTAAGTAAAAAATTACTATTGAGCCAACCATCAAAATATTCAAATTAGTTTCTCAAAATCCTCTAAATATTCAAAAAATAAAATATAATGGTTAGAAATTTTGGACAATCCCCAGTGGGTTTAGTCCGATACTTTTACCATATTTTAATGATTTAAGTGAAATTAAGGGAATCTCCACCCTGTAAGTTACAACCAGCGCCATCCACGAAAACGCGCCCCACTCTTTTTCCTAATCGCTTACAGTAAAAGTGTGCAACATTCTGCTAGTGTTTTAGTTTTTTTATACACGCTAATTACCTACTAATAAGTAATAACTGTGTATCGACAAAACTAAAACTTTAGCAGAATTTACTAGCGATTAGTAAGAAGAGCGGGGCGCGTCTTCGTGGATGGCACTATTTATATCTACCTACTTAAGGAACTTTATTTTCTGATCACTGAGCATAATGTAATCAGACAAGTATCATCAGCTGCAGTCATTTTACCATCATCTTTATTCCAAACTTAAGTACCTCCTACCTATCACATTTCGCACGCTCCCGCCACTCACACTAATCGCATCATATAACTTACCACTAACCACTTACCATACAACCTTGAACACCACTTAGTTGACGAGCAAGCTGCTCAGGCGACTGAGTGACATTCGTCACGGCGCGGGCGCAGTTCTCACGAGCTACCCGGCTACCCGTGTTGCTCATAGGGATTAGCGTGTGTGTTACAGGGCTGCTACTTAGGTGCTAATTGATTTATTGAATATTTATCATATAATAATACTAATCTTTTTACGAGCAGTTGTGAAAGTAACAGTGATTTTCTAGTATATCAAGGGATTATTCAAAATACGGATAACGTCATTGTAAAAACTTTAATGTCTCTTGCTATGATTACAGAAACTGGAAAAGTTCAATACATTCAGCAGGCGCCATTTGAACTGGAATACTTTGATGGAAATCAATAGAATAATAGACGTAAGTCTAGGCGAGATGTTAATGAAACAATTTTTTCCAGGAAAGCCAGCAAAAGGTGGCTTTTTAAAAGGCCCGTCATTCATAATAAATAGGGGTCGTGCATGTCGTACGTAGGTATGTGTTTTGGAGTATTTTAAAACGCCTTGGCTGTATCTGGGTGAGACCTAAACATTCCACATTCAAACTTAATAGCTTTAGTACAAAAAATATTCTGACTGAATACACAGAAGATGTAATGCAAACGACTGTTTATCAGGTTACAATTGACAATAGAAATGGATATTTTTTCAAAATAACCGTTCGTTGAGTCCCTACGTTAAAAGCAACAACTACTTATAATCACACAAAGCATGGTGTCAGTGTCAGCCCTACGTAACGTGTCAGAGTTGGTCGACAGTGACAATTCATTCAGACCAGCCTACCTGCGCGCGCGCCTAATCCAAGTGACATACGAGACGTGTACCACAGAGCAGAAGGATTGCTGATGATATTGGAAATTGTACCTACACTGGAGAAACCTCTATGAGTAAACGTAATTACTTCGGTACCCTAATGTTAAGTTTGATGTGTGAAAAGAAATTAACGAAACAGAAGAGACGACAGGAGTTAAAATTAAGTATGTCAGTCGTTGTCATTTCTAGTGCTGTGTGTCCAGTGATAGGATTGCCACAACAACAGCTGGTTCTAAGTTTCCCTCATCCAGAGGATTCCCACGACCTTTACCAGGTCGGTCCACCTTTTTAGGAACCTACCTGTTACTTTCCGGCCCCAGCGACCGTCCGTTCGCACCATTCGTATTTCAAGTGGTCATTTTGATAAACGTCAATTAATACAAACACGGGAGTTTCTAGATGTTTTGACTTATCTGGGAAGCACTATCATGAGCTCAAGGAAGCTTCTGCTCTTAAACCAGTCTGAAACACCAGTCCAAAAGCTTTCTACCATCTCTGTTTTCCAACTAATCTATGTGATTAGCGTCGGGCTGACGATTTGAAGCATTTATAGTACTGTATTGATCAGTGAGTGGATTTATTAGGAGCTCGGATCGAGACGGATTGTCTCTGGCTCCCACGATGATAACATTTATTATTTTATTGTTATTGACATTTGACTACTTCAGTCGGTTTATTGTTGCTGCTGTAAATTCCTTTAAAGTTCTTGTTTGGGATTGTAGAAATGTGGACTATCGTGTGGAGAATTGTTGTTTTTATTCTTAACGACATTGTAGGTAGATTCTCGCAGAACAGTCTTCAGTTGTGCTTTAAACACTGCCCTTCACCCTATGCAATCTTAAGTGTAACTGTTGCTGAAGTTGAGGATATCATAGACAACTCCCGATATGCCTTTTGAGTTGTAGTTTCCAGATACCAAACCTCGAAATTCGAATAGGCATACTTAAATTATATATATATATTTATATTAATACGTAATATAAAAGTTTCTAATCAGATTCTAACCAACCCAATTTTCAGAGTTATCTTTCCGAATCTACTTATTATACCCACCATTTTTTCTCATTTAAAGTTGGTAAAGCTCAAGTAAACAAACTCAAACATGAATGAAGCAATGATCATCATAAACCGGAAGCTGCCACAATGGGTGCATCACTCGAAATTAGTGCACATCAACATACCTACAACCGACAGATTACTGAGCTTCCCAAACTTAAATCATAAGAAACTTCAGTGTACGCACTTGGCTTGAAAAACGCGACGAGCTACCACTCCAGTAATGCTACACAAAGGGGTAAAGCACATATTTTAATATTACGTTACTAACAAGAAATTGTATAAAAGTGGTAGCAAAGTTTTCAACTCTAATAGGCCTTCGCAATAAAGATAACGACATCCATAACCGAATCGAATTTAATTCATATGAATTTAGAATAGTAAATTGTAAAGACACTCTTTTTTTGTTATTGTCTCCAGAATCAAATATAAAACCAAATTTAATCTAGACGATATCGTTGATAAAGGGAGTTGGAGACTTCCTAGAGTCAATATTTCACCAAGCAGCCATCAAGCCATGGTTAGAGAAGCAAATATTGCTTCAAACCCCACGCGTCGTCTATACCGTGCAGTGCGTACTCAAAAGATGCTAATCTCGGCGGATGCATCGACTTATAAGGTCCATCGTCACATAATCGCGTTTTTGTATTTAAATGTCCGCGATTTGAATACAATGTCCGTACAGCTACCGAGATCGATCCCACAGTCGCACTGTAATGGGCTGGGCGAGACAAACCACTTAAAATGTTAAAAAGCAAAAAGGTACACTATCCTTCCTATGTAAAGTGCAATTTTCTTTCACAAATTGTGAGTGGTTGGGATGTTTTTGGCCCGGGGGAACTTGAGGTTTGGGGTGGACAAAAATTTTCACACCATTGAAGACGTTGATTGTTCTCTTAAAGTCAATAACTCAGTGAAACGATAAAGGAGTCGCTTTCGTAGAATTGTAAAAGGATTTCATGGACTTACTGCACCTATTTAAAAGAAAAAAAAACTGTGGGTACTTCTAAGGATCGGAAAATATGTCAAAAATAGAATTTCAATGATCATTCAACTTATAAGTGAACGTTAAAACAATACAGTTTAAAGAAAATTAACTCCACTACCTTATGATCTTGTTAAGAATAACAAAACAAAAACGTCTGCCTCTGCCTAAAATAATTATACTTCACAAAATAATTGCATTCCGACGCCCACGCCACGCCGTAATTCCAGAAATTGATTCTGACGTAAACCTTTAGAAGGACACGAGCCACAATTTACAAAAAATACTTGAACCCCGATATTATCGTAACAGCCTCAATTTCGAACACAAAAATTATGTCATTGAAAAAAACAAACTTTCAAAATGCGTTTTTAAAATCGACCTCACACATTTAAGGGTTGTTTCCCCAAAAATCCACGGGGATTCTAAAAAATGAATTTGAATACAGTAGTCTCTGGCCAGGTGTTGTTGGACAGTTTTTTTTTTCGAACGTGTCACAGATCTTTATCAGAAGGACGGATTTAACAACCTCGTAAGCGCGGTCGCGTCAACTTTTTTGTTTTACTTTTTTTTTGTCTTAACGCGTCAAGCCCAGTCACGTCGAATTAGACAAATCCTTTTAGGTGAACATCGATTCCTGTGGGTGAGAACTTTTTTCTTTTAGCATTCATGTTGGGTATTTTGAATTTTGTCGTATTTGTATTATTTTTTCGTATACGAGGATATTAAAGTTCAATTGCTTTCTAATGAGACTGATCTATTGTGAAATTAAAGTCTGAATCATCATCATATCATCACCCCTGTAACTCCCGAAGGGTTAGGTAGAGGTGTACCTATAGTACACCCATAATTTGCTAGCTATATAGTAATAGGGAGCGAGCCTACTGCCATCAACCAGACACAAATCCAGACTCCAGGCTGCTATTGAGAAATTCGAGATAGATAAACCCAATAACACTTTGCCCGACCTGGGAATAGAACCCAGTAGACTTAGCGCTTGCGACAACTAGACCAAAAAGACAGGCAAAGTCTTAAAATGTCTGCGAACTGCGATTATTTGTGACGTTGTCAACATGATTGAAACCTTTATCATAAACTCTAAGTTACAAAATTCAAAACCATACAAGTGCCTCGAGAAAACCTGCCAAACACTTTCACAGACAATTACTACCCAAAACTATTCGCTTATCAACATGAAATCCCATCAATCAAGTGCTCGAAACAAGTAAAGCATCCTTTTCTGTCAGTGCTCGACATTCGAGCACATTTGTCAATGTAAACAAGCGATTATTTGAGGATGAACCCCAGCTAGTGACACAAAAGAATCGTTTTAATTCAAAGCCCCACTACTGACAAATTGTATCAACTGTTGAATTCAATTAGTTGGTTTAAGATTTATAATTTATGGTTTCAATGCAGATGGGGAAAATTACTTGGAGTAAAATGCAGTTAATGAAGAAAAAGTAGATTGAGAAGCAACAAACATGATTACTCTTTTTTTGCCGTAAATGGAAATCTGGATAGCTTCATCCAGGATCTCAGATAGATCAGGACATAAAAACTTATTTTCCCAAAACTTTGCCACTAGCCATGGCAATTATGAAAGAGGAGTAACTGAAAATTGCAAGGGACAGCTATAGATACCTACAGGTAAAATCATTTATTGATTGAAATACCTATTTTAATAACTTATACTACCTATGCTGTTTTATAATGACCCAAATCCGAAGATTCGCTAAAATACGCGATCATTGCAATAAATGACTTTATAAGCGTATCAATGGCAAAATTAATATGAACGAACATGGAAGATTTGATTTTTTACTTTTTTTCAGGTTTTGATTTCAGGATTGAAGCTCAAACTTGTCTTTTCTCTTTGCATAGAAAATCTTATATATCTATTGTATGTGTAATCAATACACCATCACTATTTCAAAACCATTTGACCCCAAACAATCCTACCAAATCTGTTCCTCCCGAGACCAGTAAAAACAAATGTTCAATTCATTGTGAGCCATCATCAATAATTCTGGATGCTCCCCTAATCTTGCTGAATCTAATCGTACATCATCCGCGTCGCATCTGCGTGTTTAGAACGACGCTTATAAAGTCGCCAGTGTGTTCCAACAGGACAGTTGCTACCCTCGGCTTTAGGACAATAGGGGAGTGTCAGCGGTTGAGACGGGAACGCAGCGTTGCACATTGGGTCTCTACCTCTTCAAGTCTCTACGGGTGATGTTTTTGAACGTTTTGTAACGAGGTTTGTAGTGCAGGTTCTTTGTTGTGCCAGAGCAGTAAACATTGAATTTTAATTTAAATGCAATGGCATTTCAGTTAAAATGCATTTTAAATGATGATCACTCCCTGTTTGAGTCTTACTCTGTACTAAGCACTTTCTTATGGCGAATTCGTACAAGAAATGAAAATGTTCAAATAAAACTTTTTTTGATTTATGTTTTTCAATCGCCTCACGCTATCACAGTTCGCTGCTGACACAGGCTACGCTACAACAGCCGGTTCATCGCCTTCTGCCTCGGTCCATCTCTCTACTCATTTACGTGTTTGTGAATATGTCGAAATATTTTAATTATCTACCTACCATTCCTTTCCAATAAGATGCAGAAAAATAACCTTCATCGTGTGCTACCAAAATATTTCCCCGTATATTTCCATCACAGCGGGTCTCAAGAGAGATGGGAGAATTAAATGACAATTTTAACACAGCCCTGAACTCGTAAAACATTCATCAATTTCGCAAATGGTGTTTAAATACATATGTGGCTGGTTTGCTTTATTTTAGTTTATATTCTGTGTTGTTATCTGGATAAACCCTTGCGAGGAGTGAGACAGATACTTTATTAAACCAATCGTATATACCTATTACAAAAGTACGTGGTACGAATGGCTACGATCAAGATAATTGCTATGGTAGAAGCAAAATCAGCTTATAATGTTCCCACTGCTGGGACACAGGCCTCCTCTCTTCGAGAGGAAGTGGGCTGTAATCAATTAAGTACAAGTCATTTAACACACCAAATCTTCGATTTTTTGGTCCTAGGACATGTCGATTTCTTCACGATGTTTTCCATTACCGTTTTGAGAGCAGTAGATAGTGATGAAATTATTTACACAAAGTAAAGCTCTATCTGAATTTAAACCCACGACCTACTACTTCTGTCGGGGCCATTACCACTGGGCCACCACTGCTTTCTCTATGGTAGAAGATTTCAATCATATTTTTAGAAAGTAGGTACCTACACCTTATTACATGGGACTTAAACATAACTGAGCGAAATGTGGATGTACAGACGCCAGCACATCAAGGTACTGCAGTCTGTCAAATTTCTTTAATAGATTTCAACTATATCGCTAAAGTATAAGGTGCAAAGTTGATTGGGCAAATTTGACAGTTTCGGGTAGCTTGATGTGCTGGCGTTTGTACACACGGCTACACATCAAGCTATACATTTCCAGTTTTCGCTGACCTCACATTGTATAGGATTTTCGGACAATCAAAAGTCAGCTTATACTGGTTATGTATAGCTTGATGTGCAGCCTTGTGTACTATAGGTAGGTATAACTCTACCCTTCGGAGAAAAACAGCGTCATATTATATTTTATTATTACAAGCATAAAAATAGCAATCATGAAAAAATCAGAAGATTAAAGTGCGAACTTTTTCTACAAGAAACAAAAAAGGTGCCAAAAAGTTTGTCGACAGATTTTTTCGTAACAACCTCAATCGGCACGTTAAAAAAATATATCAAAACTGACAGGAAAAAAATGGTCCTTTAATACGGGGGCGCTAACCCTTCGCTTATAATAGCTAAAAAGACCGGTCCCATCAAAATTGTCGGTGTTAAAATACACCCCATTGTGGAACACTACGGCTTCTTAACCCCAAACTAAATAGACAATTTGGAAGCCGAAATTGTATTTATAATAGTCTTTTTTGTTGTCAATCGAGTTTTTGTATTCCTTTTTACACAATTAAAAAAAGAGGTTTCATCAATTCTGCTTTTGTGAAATGGAAACCTATTTAATATGTACTGACGAAGTAATGTTGACAGACTCCTTACAATTGGATGGACGACTTCAATGCCTTACAATGGATAGTTCGCAATATAATAGCGGAAAATGTGGCAACAATTACATCATAGGTGGCTTGACAATGTTGTGCCTCTAAATGACGGGAATCTGACTGTAGCTATTGAGTTGATCGATTTGAGAACATATATAGTCATCTATGTATTATTTCGCGCGAAAACCCAAGCATCACATTTTATAAAAAAACCCCTCGACGAAGTCGAAATTCCTCGACTGAATAAACATCTTTGAAACAAAGTTGTTTCAAAGATATTTATTCAGTCGAGGAATTTCCTATTGATTAAAAGTTTTGACTGTGGCACTAGAGCCAAGAAATTATGGGTCTTTGTATCAAGTGGCGTGTAATTTGAAATGCCTATGTCCAGCAGTGGACTGCTGTAGGCTGATGATGATATCAAGTGACCTCAAATCTAAAGCCAAGCTATAATAAAGACTTTTTTTTTGATTCATTAGGGAGTGATCCGAAGAAATAATTAGCGACTATGGAAGAGTTAATGTTTTCAATAGTGGTATACTTTGCCCCATAGCAAAAATATGATTCATTGTGTTTATATACTCTGTGAACAGTGTTAAATTTTAGATTTACAGTCTAGAAGTTCTATTACCTCTCATTTTACTACCTGTTACAGTACAAAGTAACTTAATCTAAACGCCTTGACCTCTAAATGATAAACGATAGTTATATATTTTTGTAAATTGGTTAAAAAAATACACTTTTTTACACGTCAAAAATGTATTTGAATTATTTTTATAACTAGATGAGTTTGGTGTTTCCAAACCGACTACTCTAAGAAGAAAGACCGAAACAAACTGAGAGGTCACAGTCACTTTTAAAGTCATTAATTTGGTCAGGCAATATGAGAACCATGCAGATTAGTGTAACCTTATTATTTATTTATTTATATATACTTTATTGTACACCAGAAAATAAATAACAAAAAATACGATTATTAATACAAAACACCACAAACCCAAAATCACAACCGATCAACAACCCACTAAACATGTAGGACTCCTGCAAACAACACCAGTTGTACAAGGACGTAATCCAACAACACAACACAACAGGACAACATATCGGTATCATCGCAACAGTTGTCTATGGTCGCCGTGGGGTACTTCAAGAGAGGAGTCCGTATGGCGAGGGACGAAACCGATTTCATTATGGTTATCTGTTATAGTTGAGGGTTTTTGTTGTGGAAGCACTCTTAATTTATCGTTTAGTTGTCCGTATGTGATGGATTCAGTGTAGGTTACTTTAATTGACAATAAATTGGTTGCTTCCAAAAGATGTATTTCTGGTTTTGTTCATTGAACACGTAATTGAATTGAACACATCTGTAGGTATATCAACATGATACTCGTACAAGTAAGAAAATAATCAAGACGAATCAAGTCAATAGACTATCTGATGGAAAGGAAACCTGCTTATGCGTCATGAAGCCGTAGAGGAAAAGTTAAAAGGTCTCATAATGCCGAAAATTTGTTTAGCGAACAGGTATTGAGAGAGTTAGAAAGCCTCACAATGCTTAGGCGAAATGTGTGGAACTAGTGCGCAATATTTTTACTTCTCGTTAATTTAAAATCTTAATCCATTATCTTTAGTTGCAGGTAAAACTAACTCTTGCCAACGAACACCTTCAAGACAACAGATTTACAAAATATACGACGACAAAATTCTTCAGGGCAACGAACACATAACTAACGACATACACAACATTCTGATAAACAAAAACTGAAGCAAATTAAAGAAATGAAAAAAAAAACTAATTTAAAATTTCGAATCCTCGCGAATCCCCTTGCGATTGGTGAAAAGATAAACCAATGGAAGGGGGTGGCGTTGTTACAATATCTGCCAGTATCACGATAACGCTCGAAGGGTGCAGGGGACTATGACGTGCATAGATAAGCTGTAATGCTTCTCGTATCACAGCAAGGGTGCTTGTTGACTTTATGTCATACTAAATTTTGGAAAGAGGCATTTAAATTTGAATAATAGCGCCGTCACTTAATCTAAGTCTGTTAAGTTTTTTTAGTCTCCTTTCTAACGAGGTTGCTATCGCTTCTAGCTCATTTGCATACCACTGTCTATGCGTCAATCACACAAATGAATCGTCTATTGATTGATTGATGATCGCCGATGAGCGTTCATTCACTCGTTCAACTGGTTTACTCACTACTTTTTTACTATTGACCTTAACTGATGAAATGGTGATATGATGAAGTTTAGAAATGTTTTCTAGTGTTCTATGGCGCCGCAATTATTGTTTATGCGATGAAGGTGCATTTGATTTGATAGATTGCGTTGTAAGTAATACTGATGAATTAAAGCTTGGATTATGAAATAGCTCATAATTATAGTAACTGTATTTAGTGAGATGTTTTTAATTTTACATACAGGTAAAACCATAGATATACTGCATAAAACATAAGTCATTAAGCAAAGGTTTTGGAACATGGACATTTGAGGGGCTCGTGGCTAAATGATAACAACCATACGGGTCAGTCAAAGGTTATGCTACGGTTGCCGCGATTGGTTGATGGATGGGCGACCACATATATCGAGGACCCTCCAAGCCTCGTAAAGCACGTTAAGTCGTTGGTCCCGGCTGTCATTCGTAGATCTTTGACAGTCGTTACGGGTCGTCAGAGGGCGAAAGTCTGACAACCAGTCTTACCAAGGGGGTATCGTGTTAACCAGTTATTGGGTACCTAGTGAAGGTCAAATAGGCAGTCGCTCCATGTAAAATACTGGTATTCAGCTGCATCCGGTTAGATTGGAAGTCGACCTTAACATAGTTGGGGAAAAGCAATTCATATTGAATTTAGTGAGATGTTTTTAAGAGCCAAAACGGATAAGTCATTATACAAAGGTTTTAGAACATGGACATTTGAAGAGATGTTTAGGGCATTTCAATGTCAGGACGTACGAAAAAGCCAAGATTTTGTAAGAAAAATATTTTGTACGAATCTACTTATCCATCATAATGTAATATTTCATCTTCGAGGCAAACAACACTGCTGGCTTTTTTCTGACATCTCCGAGTTAGAATCGAATGAATAAGATTCTGATTAGAATACAGTTTCGATTCAAATCTCTCAAGGTATCGAAAGTAAACCAGCCAAAAACTATATCGAAAGTAACAACAGGGAAAATAATTTGAACTCCCTTAGAACTTCCTTCTTTTCTGAATCGTGTCTATTAAGAATTATACACTACAGAAAACAGTTGCGAACCGTCCCAGTAATTAACCATAAAACAGCTCATCATATCCGCAATATCATAGGTAATTTCACCACTAACTGAGTTAAAACTAAACTGAGGGACGCGACCCCATGCCATAAATCCATAGAGAACATTAAAACACCGCCCATTACACGAAGGAATTGCCCCAAAATGCCTCAAACATGTGTCCTATGGCGACCTGTCATCGGGGTTGCCAGCACAATGGGTAGAATTATATTTTTTTTGTGTTGGCAACACGACGACAGACGCGCGCCGCGGGATGCCGCCACGCCCTACCTTGTTGCCGATTTGTTTAGAACACTATTCATTTGTGGATTCATAAAGAGAGTAGACAAATTAATGTGCTGTTCAGCTTATTGACGGTCGATTGCTTTTGCCTCTGAGGCAGAAAGAAATAAGGGAATAATATAACTACACTAGGTAACTACTACAATTCAACGACGTTCGACGTTCTGGCGTCATCTACAATTTATTTACATTGGTAGGCGAAAAAACAGTTCAATGTTAACTTGGAACAATGCCACTTTGTGACATGACATTGGACAGAAAAAAAAAGAGTTACTACGAATTCAGTCAGCATTAAAGCAGTTGAAAGTTTATTGCCTTTCTGCGGATATCAAATTTTGTAATCATCCAGTAGAATATTTCGATACCAACATTACGAGTGGATTTAACCCTCTGCATTAAGCTCTTCTACTCTATGACCAATATTTCTAACTAGGCATAGTGTTCGCTACACGCAGTCGCTACACAAGGGTAGCATTTTGTGCACCACATCACAATAATTAGCCCCTTTACTAATAGTGGGCCAAGCTGTAATCTGTGGTACTTAGTGCCTCTAATGACAGAGGTACAAGGTATGCCACTAAAAGGTTAATTAGTTGTGATTTTTTTGTATAATAGGTTTATGTTTGTACCTCTTAAAAAATCAGCCGATGTATAATTTTCCCACTGCTGGTACACAGGTCTCCTCTCTATGTGAGGTAGTGGGCTATAATCTACCACGCGGACCCAGTGCGAATTGGCAGATGTCACGTCTTCGGATTTTTGGTTCTATAGGACATTCTGGTTTCTTCACCGCTTTGAGAGCAATGGCGATGAAACAATGTATACATAGTAAAGTGCCTGCTTGCCTTCGAACTCACGACCTACAACTCGTGAGTTCAAACACAAGCAGGCACTCTTTGGATGTAGGTATGAAAATACCTACCTAATAATATTTATAATAGAAGCATAGACTTATGAAAAAAGATAGACTCCGCGCCACGCATATCGAAAGTAAAGCACAGTAAGTATGCCCGGACCGTTTGTACAAACACGCCTCCCGCTCACATTTACATCATAGTATGCCGACCGGCCGCCATTACGTGACACGACAGTGTCAATCGTCAATCACGCACACATAGATCACGGTACGGTGCTTCACTTTCGATATGCGTGGCGCGAAGTCCATCTTTTTTTATAAGTCTATGAAAATAAGGTAGATATTATTTTGGAACGTATGAGCTGTGTGCTAAAAGGAGGTACTCATCGCAATAAATAGGTAGGTACGACGGATTGTGCATATATTGTGCAAGCCAGGCTTTTGTATTCACCTAACAGACAAATTTATTTATCCATCTAATAGATACCACATCATCCATACATTCATCCTCTGAAACTTTTTAAGGTAAGGAAATCGTCGTAGGAATTCTCCACCTGGGGATGCCGAAAGCATTGACCTGTTAGTCTTAGCGGAAAAACCTCACAGTAAAAGCCTAGGTCACATCAGTGTTGTTTCAATAAGGGAAGGGTATGGCTATTACAGATGAGTAAGATTCCTGCCCTTAAAACTAGGAAAATCCTGCATCTTGAAGGTAATTTTGTTTTTCCAAACTGTGGGGACACAGAATTAGTTGCCTTGGCCTTTAGTGGTGTCTTAACACTTAAGTGCGCTTACGCCGTACGGCATTTCATACAAACTTTCAAACACTTGTTTTTCGAAATGAATAAACCTATTTTAATGAAACTTCATACATATAAGCAGGATACAAAGGTCTAAAAAGTTACTTAAGAACATTTTCGAAACGTCTTATTTAAAAAAATATAACTGGAAATCTCTTTTTCTGCGGAAACTTTAAAATCGGTCTAATTTGTTATTATTTTTCGAAAATGTTCTTGAATAACTTTTTAGACCTTCATGAAAATCTGTTCATTCATTTCGTAAAACAAGGGCTTGAAAATTTATATGAAATGCCGTACGGCGTACTGAAACCTATGCACTGTGCAGTATATTCCACATATGCGACATCAAAAATAAACCAATATTTAATAATCATAATCTCCATGGGACACAACTCCTTCTCATTCTCCCCTAACTCGATCAATGAGTGTTACTTGTTGAGTATTAAACTTTAAACGCACTCGACACCTCTTGACCAAATAGACTTCGGTAATCGCTCTCCGTTTCAAGTAGACAGTTGTCAATCATGCGGACTGTACTCTGCGCAAACTGCTGCGCAATGTTTGCGAATATACAGGCTTGAAATTCGTCATTTATAAAAAAAAATTGCTTATCATTTTGACCGCGTAGATATTGCACTTTTCTATGAAACATTTGCTTTTTTTTTTATAACCGACGGAAAGTTTGGAGTTCTAGAATCATGTCCTTACAATTCATAGTTTCAGTTGGCGCGTCGATGTCCTCTGCCACCCAATGACTATACAACTGCCAGCCTGTGTAGCGAATAATTTACTGTACAATCTAATAAGTTATTTTAATATATGGTGAGGTGAGTTTTTTCTGAAATTTAAAAATACTCTCAATATTCTTCAAACTGCCTTTTAACCAACCAAGTATTCTATTATTTTTGCATGCTGCATAGATTTTCAGGTGTTTTTAACAGTGGGTCAAAGAGGTTCCTGCACATACTATGTCCATAGCAGCATAGAGATGGTCAAAAGGCAGAGATTAGATCTAGATCAACATTACATTTACATTACATTTACTTTGTGATCTATGCTGATCCTTTATGAAATATTTTGTAAATTATGAACTTTTTAACTATAATTTTAAGGATTAGGTACAAGTTTGATTCCTTTTGCCAAAAATAATAAAAAATGTGCAAAGTGTAACAGCTGTGTGGCGCATACGCATGGTGAGAGGCGCGTGTGCCGGCAATATGGTGACGCGCCGGGCGGTATAGCCACAGGCGATTTAGGGTTGAACTATGAATAGGAAAAAAATGTTGCCAAAATATTGTAGCACAGTCTTCCAAAAAAAAAAAACCTGAACTCTGACATTGCCCGAATGGCCAAAGTGGAATAATCCAATTAAAAGGGTATCTTCCTTTTCAATTACTTACCTTGGTTTGATTGTATATGTTGTATTAATATACAGATACAATGTATCCGCCCACGGAATCTCCTGTAACCTAACCTACACCCTTTTTTTTATCGTTGAGAAATGCTCATGCATTCTGCACCTAATAACTACATGCATTCTAACCCAATAAAACTCCACGGTGTCCTCCTCTGCCACTTACGGCGGGAACACGGGGACGCGTTAGCACTTATCCGTGAACCCGCCGCGGCTGTCCGTCACCGGATTGCGTAACACACTATCGATCACAATCTGAATTATTTTGAAGGATATTGCTAATCCATTGCTTCATATGTTCGAAAAAAACATCTGCTCAACAACGTACCTAAATAACGCAGTTGTTGAACTGTCAAAATTAAAGCCATTGCTAGTGATAATGTGTTACGCAACTCCGCTAGACAGACTAATCTACGTAATGGTCTAATTTGCACTTTAATACAGTTTTAACAAATTGTTTTGCACTACATCCGATCCGAATCCGAATTAAAGATTCGACTTCAATCCAAATTGGGAATGTTATAAATTCTGACGGATGTAGTTCGGATCTAGTGCGCAACCCCTCATACAAATAGGACTATGGTCACTTCGGACCGGCATTTCTCGGATTCGGATCGGACGTAGTGGGAAACCGCCCGCCCTAAGTATTGTATTTCCCATGTAAGTGACTGTGTCTTTATGAGAATAAATTTCTTTAAACACAGGTAGATAGAGTGCAGCGAAGTTGAAGCATGTACCTACTTACCAGAATTGATTTGTTTAGTTGGTCGATCTCATTGATTCTGTAGGCCTACAGGTTTGTTTAAACCTCTGTAGGTTTCCAGAAGTTTTCCAACGTGTTTCTTTCGTTGCATGCGAACTATCGATTTTCCTATAAACCCATGAACGTGATCTATACGACTGCCCTTAAAGCCGTTCAAATACAACACGTAAAACGAAACGCTCACGTCATTTAAACCGGCGGAGCCCTAAAAATATAAACTCAAACGCTTTTCTTGTTAAATTTTTTGTAACATTGCAGAGACAAAAGCCGCCCGGTGGGACGAACACTCGGCAAACGCGCAAAATGCTCTGCAAACTTTGCACAGTGGGCTGCCGCCGGTAGCTCCCGGCCAAAATATTGTTGAGAGGACTTCAGCAGGCTCGCACTGTGCCCGATCATTTTTATAATACCCTTCTGTTGAGAGGTTTCAAGTTTTTAGAGTAGTGTGTTTTGGAACTTGAAATTATTTTAATCTGGTTGGTATTCTGTTTAATCGTTAACATTTTTAATTGATTTTTATTCTACTTGGATAATAAATTATAATAGGAATCTAATTTGTTGATTAGTGTGTTAACTAGAAGCATCTTTTTCTACAGCAGAGAGAACAATATAAATCAATACTGATAATAATAATATAGTGGCGGCATCTACATCGCCACATGCAAATTACGCATCATACTGACGTCACGCAAAATCCTGCTTATCGCAAGCAGAGTTCCAACCTCAATCATCGGGCAGTTGCCCACCAGAAACGACACCCCGGCCCACGGTCGGAGGATCCTCCCTATTCTATGGAGGATGAATGAACTTTACATCCTGTTCCTCATGTCTCTATAATATAAAAAGTACTGACTCACTCACTTGAATCATCAACGCCCAGCCCAAACCCATGCCTAGAAAACTCTAGCATAGAGTCTCTGTGCAAGTTTATGATGTAGACAAGGAAATATAACCCTGTCTTTGGTATCACGCAGTTGGGTAATAAGGCCGGATTTTCCGAAATTCTCATAGATCATGTAGGGTAGAGAAAGTGATTTAAATGAATTTATTTAATAACGGGAACCTTGTGAAAGCCGGGAAAAATAAACAAATAAAATATCTTGGCTCGCGAGGTTGTCGACATGTGGGGTGTGGACTCAGCGATCATTGTGCCGATAGTCGTGACAGCCAATGGCTTAATAGCCATCAGCCTCGACCAACACCTTATGAGGCTCTCGTTGGGCAGCTGGATCAAGGACTTGATTCAGAAAGCGGTACTTCTGGACACGACCCGCATTGTTAGGAGGTTCCTCCCTCTGGAGGTCTACTTAGATCCTGTTCACGATACCGATGGGCTACTATTTTTCATTATATTTTGAAAGGTTTTTCCTATATTCTAATATTTAAAAATATATATTTTATTGTGTGCATTATTGAAATAAAGGAGATATTAATCGTTTATTGGGAACAAAATTAAATACAGTCAAAGAAAACTCGGGACTCCTAGTCGCTGGCAAAGTGCTAGTTTTCATGTAATTTGAAGATACCACAGAGAAATGTCTGTCTATTGACCAATTACATCAAAGGAAGGTAGTAAAATAGAGCGCACTGATTTAGCCAATTAATAAGAGTTCATTAATATTCTAGCGATAGCCCATCAGCCCAATCCATTTAGCAGATTACACTGGCGGTAATTGAATATTTTGGGACTACATCAGGATTAAGGTAGGTGTAGATACCTACTTATATTACGAATAAACTTTTTGACTGATTAAAATGGGGTATTCCTCAAAGCGCAACTATTTTTAGTACTATCTCACGTAAGTACAAATCAATTAAGTAAGCAAGTAGTTACAAACATGAATTTAAAAAAAAGTCCACCATTCACTCTCTTCTGCTATTGGGAAATACTTCCTTAAATAGCACTCTAATTGCGTCATTGCGTAATTGCACTATCAATCACAATCTGAATTATTTTGATGGATATTGCTAATACATTGCTTCTTAAGTTCGAATTTGTCTGCGCAACAACGTAAATAACGCAATGAATGTTGTTGAATTGTCAAAATTAAAGCCATTCACTGTTATTGTGTTACGCAATTATCCCGCAGGGTCCTAAAATAATTATAATCAGATAAAATCTTGGCAATGCCTTAGTTTTAATGCTAACAGACTTTATATTAATAAAAAGATAGACCTACTAATTCATTTATTACAGAAATTAAAATACGATCATACACAATGCATGGTGAAGCATAAGGAAATATCTGCACAAATGAAGGGAGAGCCCGTGCAAACAAGGACTCTTCCCCGCTACAATCATACTTAGATTATCCTAATATCGTTTTCGGCAAGTACCGCCGAGGAACTACGAAAGTGCTAAACATTGGATTCGGTAAAAAACAATGAGTTTTTCAAGAAAATACATAACATTTTCCCTTTTTATTAAATTAATTCCTTAGCTCCTTTTTGAAAAGCTAAATAAATTAAGTGAATGGGTCATAAATATCTTAGATGTTTTTCATAGAGTTATAATCATTGATCTATCTGAAGTATGTTTTAGGTTTTAGTCTGTGCTAAATAAATGTACCTGTATTTTATTTCTTTTTTCTTTTTTTCGTCGTAAAAGAATTAGATACTTAACACATATTGTAGTAAATAATATTATAATAGTAAATAATATGAGATTATGACTACCAGAATAGACTGGAGGCTTAACAATATAAGCAATTTGCTTCTAGTTAGTATACATTCACGAACTATTCAATTTATTATCATATTAAAAGGTTTTTTGCTTATACAGCATGTTTCAGATATATGCTGCTTATACAGCATGTTTCAGGTAGGTTCTCCATAGGACTATCATTTTAATCGCAAAAAAATGATAAGCCGTTCCATACACGTTACGTTATACGTCGAGTAGGTATTGAAGTTTTGTATAGAGCAGTTGATAATTTTTACGCGATTACAATGTTGGTCCCATGGAGGAAGTTGTTCATTTTGATGGTCTGTCTGACACTCTTCAATATACCTAACCACATCTTACTGCTACATGCTGTAGGTACATGAAATGTAGTTATATGCTACCTCATTTAGTAGTAAATATAAAAGCAATAGACATAAATCAATTGATATCAAAAACTTGATGATGCACCTCGATATTTTAATATTTATTGCCGATTCTTATCGTAAAATTGATTTTAACAATCCAATTAGTAGAAATATAAAATGAAACCAGTTGCCGGCAGTAATCAAGAATTCAATTAATTGAATCTCTAATTTTTGTTAATCAACTTAATGACTCCTAATAGAACTACAAATATATTGGATTTTCTTTACCGTTTCTCTTTAAATAAAACGTGTGAAATTGCCACCTGATTAATCAATGTAATCAGTCATATAATTTTATATTCGTTGTCTTACGCCTTTTTAATAAATATTTTGGAAAATTTATTTATGAGTAATTTGTTTAAATTATTTGTATCCTAGTTAGGAAGCCCAAAGTAGATTGGATTTCTTTTTAATTTTGTCTATACGTGATCAAATCTATTAACAAATTATAATGAGTTGTGGGTTAGGCTCGAGTGTAGAGTTTAATAATGAATTTAAAATCAATAGGAATCACGAGATTTTTTGCATTTTTGAAAAACCAGCTGTAAATTTTTATAGAAAAAAACCCCAATTTCGACCCGAATTTTTTAAAGTAATTCTTATTCTAGAAGACTAGAATAAAAATTACGAACGTATGTATTTCAATAAACCCTCTACTTATTTTTGTTACTGACGATCCTTCAGGAATAAAAACAAAAGAAAAAGCGGATTAAACTGGAATGAGAAAGTTTATAGTGGATAAGACAGAGATTAAAACAGAAGAAGAACTAGCAGGAGATCGAGGAGGGGGGTGATGGGGGCGTTCAGGGGATCAGACCGGAATAACTAGCAAAATCATATAGGTACCTATTTTTTGTAATATAAAATCATTTCACGCAGTATTCACTACACGTTGGAGGAACCCAACCTAGCGTATCTAATCGCGATTATTCCTTACTCCATGGTTTCATGGCGTCAGTGATCACCCCCATGAATATGTGATCAGGTGGTCCCGACTCGGCGGCGCGAGAAATACCTCATCTATATGCAAGGGTCAAACAGTTATAATATTAGCAAAAATATACGCCTATACAACCCTTCGAGGCTACGACTTAGTCAGCATTGTTTTTTTTTTTTATTTTGCTGCACTGAGCAAGATTTTTATCTTTAATGTTAAAAGCAATTTTATTAAATTCGTATGCTTTGTAGGTCTAATAGCCGTATCGTGACTGCAAGCATTTACAGAAGGCTTTTCATTAATAATTCACATCCTATAGAAGAACTAAGACTCGGATAGAAGCAGCTCAGCTCATAAAACATATTGAATACGGAAACGAGAGACCCTTATTGATGACCTTTCAAAAGCATTTGATATTGTTGTAAATAAGCAAAGTCAAATAACTAAAGTTAGTTCAAAGTTACATGTATATAAATTGGGTACCTAAGGAAATTGTTGTACAATCAACTCATCTTTATTTAAAAGCCGGCTAAAGTAAAGTGACGCAGTCACGCAGCCAATAGGTAAAATAAGATTCCACAAGGCAGTGTGCTGGGACCAAAGTTATAAAAAATTAACCCGAACAAAAATTATAGCTCAGGTTTCAGAAAAATATATATAAATAGAACTATATCTAATCACATAAAAACCCCAAATAAAACCAATTTTATTAGCAACACAATACATTTAATCCAAAAATCACGTATAAATCTGTTAACCAAAATATCCTAGTTCATTATACCAACAATCGAACCCCAAGGACCGGGGACAAAGCTAATAATTAGATCCAACCGTTTTTGCCGGATTTTACGTAAAACTGTACTCGACACAAAGGAAACTCAATGCCGACGTCAAAAAATCACTGTAATTTCGCACTTGGGACCGCCCTACACCAGAAAACTTAATCAGGACGAAGGGAGTTATATTTCTGTTTCCGATACGATATACTATAGCGTTTGAACACAGATTATCCAATCAGTTAAGATAAAGGACACGCTTTTTACTTGGCAGACATCTTGTTTAGAATTAACCGCCAAAATTTGACAGATGCAATTTGACATTTGCGTTGCAGGAATAGAGTTGTGTTTTGTTTTTCTGGATGCATTTCAGGGAACCATTTCTAAAGTTGTCTATTCACAGGGATGTCGTATGCAGGAGAGGCGCGCGTGGCGGTCACGTGATCGAGATTAGGCGGCGCATTCATGTCGCGCGCACAAAAGCGCGGGTCGCGGGCGAGACGTCAATTGTGTGCGGATTGGGGGAGGAAATTCGCCTAAGTTCGGTCGGATTTGAATTATAAATGCGAAATTCTACACTATTTGCATATCCCACGGGTGTAGGACGTGTATTTTTACGATCAAAACGACACCTTTTTATGTCACATCAACGATTTTGATTATATTAAGGAAATTATAAATCGTAAACCTAGAATATTCTGTACGTAATTGCCATTAATATAGATATCATATACCTGTCAATATTTAATAGTTTATTTGATAGTTAATTAATGATTGGCAAAACAACTTGTAGATCCTGTTGCCTGAGACTAATAAATATCTATTTCTTCATCGGATATAATGCGAATCGGTCTAACTAGTTTATATTGAACTAATAATACAGCTGACCTGGCATTTAACCTTTCCAGATTAAATATAGCATCATTAGATACTTCGCACTTTACTAACCCAGGTTTGAACATTTTTTTCTAAAAAGTTCTAAAAAGTCAGCAAGAATATACCTTCCAGAAGTAAGCAGACTTTATTAGGTATCTCACTACCTGCTGGTAGAATAAGAACTACGTAATATATAAATAAGAAGATGAAAATTAAAACTAATAACATAACACATACAGAAAGATCACGCCTTCCCCGAAGATCAGAGGTGTACATACCTATGCATACTCACATTTCGCCAGTTATGTTTAAGTCACATGAACCTAATTGGGGCGATCCCATAGCCATCAACCGGGCACAAATCTAGACCCCGGGCTGCTACTGAGAAATTTCACATGGAAAAACCCAATAAAACTATTCCCGATCGAAGTTGAAACAAAAATAACTGTGTGAAACCCTTCCGATTAAACATCAACACCCATAACAACACGACGCAATCAAATTCTAAAATTCCACCCACTCATTAGACAATGACAACCGAAAGTATCATCAAACAGTGTCGGTAAACAGAGTTAAAAACAAACGACGAGTAAACAAAGACGACACCAGTGTGCAAATACTTGCTACCATCGGTACATCGATATAGGAACACGTTGACGTCAGGAGTACCGAGGGAGGACAAATAAATCAGAATAGATCGCGTTCGGGGGCGAGGTCCCGGGAGACCTGTACCGTGGCTGGAGTTACGATTGTGAGGAGATGGTAATAAAATTCTTTGGACGTGGTCGTCGTTGGGTTGGTCGGTGGTTTTATTGCTAAAAGCCTGACGAGCAATTCAAGTATTTTTAAGAACCTTCGCATTCTATAATCTCAGTCTCAATCTATCAAAAACACCTCTAGTTATATCTTGTACCAAATTAAATATTTTTCGTTCTTTTTTCTTCTTAAATTCCCTCAGCCCTCGTCCGTTCCTTTTCCTTCTATCTTGTTTAGGTGTTCACCTCTATTTCATCATCATCTGCCTAGCCTTTTCCCAACTATGTTGGGGTCGGCTTCCAGTCTAACCTTATGCAGCTGAATACCAGTATTTTACACGGAGCGACTGCCTATCTGACCTCCACAACCCAGTTACTGGGTAATACGATACCCCTTGGTAAGACTGGTGATTCACCTCTATTTATTTTACGATTTTTTATTTTCTCTTATGTGAGATAGAGATATGGTTTGACTGGTCAAGCAGCTGAATTAAAGCTGGTCCAAAATTACCACAATGCTATTTTGGAGGATCATGACAAATGTTTAGGAGATTCCTCTTCATGAAAATCTGATCACTGAAAGCTTGAACTGCTCCCGATGCCAGTGCCAGGGACTATTACTATTTTTTTTACCATAATAAACTTGTTATAGATAACATAACATAATGCGAACTACGTAACACACTGACGTCACGCAAATCCTGCATCGCGCAAGCAGAGTTTACCGCACAACTAGCATATTTACAACGCCCGACGTCGCGTCTTCGGGCAGTTGCCCACCAGACACACAGTCAGAGGATCCTACCTTTTCTATGGAGGATGAGTGAACTTTACACCCTGTGCTTCATACCTTTATACTAGAACATGTATAGCTAAACTGTTCCACAAATAAACATGCCATATCTATTCCAATTCCCTCGCTTTAGGTTCTTCAGTGAATGTGCGGTCTCCTGGGACAGAGGACGCATATTGCACTCATTTCATTATGTACACATGACAGCCGCGATCTGGGGACAATCTATGTAATGTCCACAGCTTGAAATGTGGTGATAGAATTTATAATAATTTGTGGATTCTGGAAATTATGAAATGATTAAAACTACTCCTATTGTTTTTTTTTTTATATTCCAATGACGACGACATCGTTCATCATCATCTGCCTAGCCTTTTCCCAACTATGTTGGGGTCGGCTTCCAGTCTAACCGGATGCAGCTGAATACGACGACATCGTTATCCAACGTAATCGACGTTCCATCGTTATTCGACGTAATCTCAAATACCTATGGAAGTTAGTATTTTTAGCAGGGTCAACCTTTTAATTTTAGGTTCTCTTACAAGTCACAGACCTAATCTATTCTACCAAACATGTATCTTCGAGATTCAAAACTTCTTTTCTTGAATTCATCTTCATCATCAGCCTATATCAGTCTACTGCTGGACATGGCCTCTCCTATTGCACGCCATTCAACTCGATTTTCGGCAACTCTCATCCAGCTGCTACCAGCCATCCTGCAAGGATCGTCGCTCTACCTAGCCTGAGGGCTTCCCACGTTACGTTTCCCGATTCGCGGTCTCCACTCAAGAACACGTCTACCCCAACGGTCATCGGTTCTACGGCTAATATGGCCGGTCAATTGCAACTTCAGCTTGCTTATTCTGTGAGCTATGTCGACAACTTTGGTTCTCTGATTGTTGTTCACTTCCATCAGATAATTAAAAAATAATAAAATAAAAATAATTAATAAACTTATTACTATCTACTACTAATTTATAAATTACAAAAAATGTACCACTTAATGTTTCTTTTTTAAATAATGTACCCTAAAGTTGTAGGTATTGTTATTAGGTAAAATCCTATTTTTCAAAACATTTACCATAGTTAAATCAGTGCGTCCACAAGTAATGCCTACGCACACAAAACCCAACTACTTAATATTTACCGAATACAATGAATTGTCCCAAAATTAAATGTGACCGTCGCCGTCGCTTGGGAGTACCTTCTGGGCCAACTAGGCTTGTTAATGGCAACTAGTTTAGTTAAGGGTAGCCACCCTAGCTGCTCTGCTACCCTGGTGAGTTGGTGACAGACGACACCTTGTGACGGTAGCCATTGTAGTCAAATGTTTTGACAGCGCGTGTTAGCTTTCAAATTAGTTGATTTGAAATATTGTGATGTCTAAAAGCAGACAGCAAAATATCTCAAATAACTTTTGTTTTCGTAAGTGTCAGATATTTATGCTTCCAGTGGATATCACATATTTTTGCAAAATGAGCGACACTAATTGCGAAGATATAGGAAAAAAACTCGAAACAATATACCGTCAGGTTTTTATGCTGCCTTAGTGAATATTAAGTGATGTCACATATTTTAAGACTGTATACGAAGTACAAAATATAGGATACCGTATCAGTTTCAGTAATATGTGTATTCTGAAACCATTGCGGTATCCTATATTTTGGTGTCGCTTGTCTCGTCAGACACTTTTGATGATTCTTCGATGTCACGTATTTGTGCCGCTATTTGTATATTCCACCGATCACAACATGATACTTACGCCTACCATTTCTGGCATTTTCCACTGAAAGATAACAGATTTCCCAATGAATCTTCACCATATTTACTAATCGGCGCGGCGCGCACTTATGATAAAGGGTGTAATGTATTATTTACAGCGGGGTGTGAGGGAGGGTAGAGGGGTGAGGGGCTGTTCGTTACCCGGTTCACTGGGCCATAATAACTTCAGGGAATACCCGGCTCCGAGCTACTAACACCCGTCGGTAGGATGTACGACAGGTTGTGGTGCGACGTTTAAATTGTAAGGGGTTCATTGCGCTGGACGCTACAAAAATATTATTTACAATGAAAAAAGTTCACAATATTTTGTTTATAGTAATAAAATGTAGCTATTCATTATAAAAGGTATCAAATCACACATTGCAAAACCAATAAAATTAAAAACGGAAAAGTGTTTTCGAGAAAACTGAGTAGGTACCGGGCCTACTGCTTATTAAATGTGTCAGATTTAAATTGAGCAATATGCAGCTTTGTTCAGAAGAAACAAATGCAAAACAGTGAAGGAAAATATCTTTAGGAAACCGGCATGTTATAACTAGAACCAAAAATTCGAAGACATGTGACATACCAACCCGCACGGTGCCCGCGTGGCGGTTTACTGCCCAGTCCTTCTCACAGAAAGGCGGCCTGTGTCCTAGCAGTGGGAACAATATAAGCTGATTATGCACCTTCGTTCAAAATACTCTAACCCCGAGTCCTAACCAAAGTGATCGGTTGCGTCAATACACGATCATTGCATCGCATGTTCGCGCGACGATCGCTTCGATTAGGCATTTAGAACACTGTCTAAAGTTGCACCCTCTTCGTCCGCACAGATAGTAATATGTTATAATTTTGCCGCCACATCCATCACGCACGCCAGGACACATGTCGCGATTACAGCTCTCTGCTCACCTCCCATTCGTTCGCTTATCATAACTCATTCTCATTCACTGCCGCTGAACTTTTATTATGTTGCCTTTCAATCTTGAAGCTGAAATGTTTTACCTAATCGAGTGATTTAAAAGGAAATTCGGAATGTGTCAGTGAAGATTTTTAACAGCAGTTATGGAGATGCGTTGTCATGGTTTAACCGGTTGAATGAAGTGAAATGATTACATGGACATTTAAAAAGCCATTGTTATAATTGCCATAATTGTAGAGTAGGGACCTACTATGATTTAAACCGACCTACTCATTACATATTATATTTACATAGTACTAAAGGCCGATTGTTTCAAACGGTTGGTTAACGTAACATACCTACGTACGCCAAATAATAACAATTACGTACTCGTTATTATTTGACGTACGGCAAGGTCACAATTTTTTTTTAACAATAAATTATGTTTTTCATAGGCCTAATGTACTAATACAAGTTCATGTTCAAAAAGTGCTAATAATCACAGGCTGTATATTCATAGTGAGATAGGAGCCTTTTGGCCTCGTATCACCCCGCGGAATTTGAAATACTTTGATCTATTCCCAAATCAAAACGAAATCTAATCAACCATTAAACGCTAAACCAAAGCCTACACGACTCACGAGTATTACTAATTACGTCATGTTAACACCGTTATTTCTCGTATTCAGCTAGGTCTGTGTAAACCACAGGTTTTCGACGAACGCTGTGCGTGACGGCAGACGCGGCTGACGTGTCGCGTGCACGCCACTCAGTGTAGCCGTGGTGGCCTTAAGGACGGATAGCAGAGAAATACTATAATAATTACAGAACATACAAAACAGCACTAAATACATATAAATAATAAAATAAAATAATAAATAAATAAATAGTTCTGTATTTATTTAGTGCTATTTGGTGCTAGATAAAATAAGAATATCGGAAAATACAGGGTCTCTTGTGCGGGGCTTTCCGAAAAGAGTTTCAAAGTTTATCAGTCAGATAGATTCTTACATCCAACCTTACCAAAGAAAAATACAATATAGGTACAAATGCGGAACAGCATTTGTAGCTATATTGTTTTGGAATACAGGGGATATTAACCACGTTTATTTTTATAGCCTACTTGAGACATATTCATAATTATTACGAGTAGCAATGATAAAGGCCATGGCACACCCCATGGGAGGTTCTGAAGCTCCGTAGCCGGTTCGGACACGGACGTGTGTGAACAAGTTTATATAAAATGTACACAACGAATTAAAGAGGCCATGGAGTTTCTTGCCCGTTCTTCTCCTATGCTTTGGAATGGGTAAACAGCTTCATTTTTCTGACTGACCGACTCCATAAAAGTGCATGTAAATTGTTTCATTCAAATAAATAAAATTGAGTTTGAATTTGATTCCTTAAGGCCGGCCGCATACGTCCAGTTTCAAAATCGTCTCAATTTTTTATGAAATGCGTGCATTCAGGGTCTCAGAATCAGAATTCCTGATCAGGAAACCGAATCAGGAAACCGGACCTATGCGGCCGGCCTTAATCTATGATTGTTACCTCCTTACCCTGAATCTTATTAGCGAAAACTAATTATTACTAATGTCCCGACAGCCCTAATTTATCTGCTGACGCTACCGCTACCTTCACGACAGTACACAAGGCAGCTGCCAGACGCCCGTCAACGTCAGCGGCGCGCGAATCAGTGGTTAGCATGGCGTGCGGGCGCCGATCGATATCTACCCTCCAACTCACCTGATATCAGCTAACCAGGGAAATCTATCTCAACTAGGTTGTGATCGACACAAAGTTTTTTAGCATGCTACGTATTCCACATAAACTCTGTGGCTGTAGGTACACACCGTACACATGACGACACATCAAGCTATACATTAAGCTATCCAGTTTTAGCTGACCTCGCCGAAAGCCTACATAATAATAATAATTATCATTTTATTATCAGGCATCTAAGGCCCATAGATAAAATACACGAAATAATCTTATAGGTACAATAATAAACTAATACATATTAAAAACCTTAAAACTATCACTATACACGTAACGTTGTTCGTCGTGTCGCGTAACCGTCCTCGGAAACGTCGATATACGACGATAATGACTTTTCGTACAATGAGAAGTTTATAAGCTGCTTACTTGATAATTATGTCACCGTGCATACCTAATTAGCCTACTTTGTCTTGCGATGACCAACTATCTGCAGGGTAACTATCTGCAGGGTAACTATCTGCAGGGTAACTATCTGCAGGGTAACTATCTGCAGGGTAATTTCGGAACACACTAACATTAGCTTCACTTTATTTGCGTAGTTGCCGACAAATTTTTCGAACCTATCAAGCAATGTACTTCCTTCTAAATGATTCATTGCGATTGAAAATGTGTTATAGAAATTAAGGTGGTTTAGGGTGTAGACTAAGGGCGGAGACGAGCGTCGTCAATTTGTCTAAGGCAGCAACTGACTGGTATTTTCTTGTCCATTGGAAAACCCATGAGTTTTCCATGAGTGCACAAATGCCTCGGGCTCAACCGGCTACCCCAAACTTCAATCTACTTGCGTTGCGCTATAGCAGTTTTTAGCACAATCAACCTATAACGTTCCCACTGCTGGGACACAGACCTCCTCCCTGAGAGACCGCGCGGGACAGGTAGGTAAGGTTTAGTGGATGTCACATGACTTCGAAGTTTTGTCTCTAAGACATACCGGTTTCCTCACGATGTTTTCCTTCACCGTTTTGTTCCTAAGACATACCGGTTTCCTCACGATGTTTTCCTTCACCGTTTTGTTCCCCTCACGATGTTTTCCTTCACCGTTTTTGAGAGCAGTGATGATGGAATAAATTACACAAAGTAAATCGCCTGCCTGGGTGCGAACTCACGACCTACAACTCGTAAAACGGGGCCGTTATCACTCAACTGGGCCACCACACACTGCTCTTTTTTTTTTTCTCTACTTCCTCTGACACAAATCAGAGCCTATTTTATCTAACGCTACTCTTTCATTCCAGTTCTATCAAGGATTCCTCTCGCACTTTTATTCCGCATACTTTTTCTTTCTTTCTTACTCTCTCTGTTATGCAATTTCCCGGTGGGATTCCGGTCTTATCCTTCTATCTACTCCAATTATATTGTTTCTTTATTTTAGGTATCGGGTTTACAACATACACAGTTTTCTTTATTAAATTTATGAACAGCAAACATTTGGCACATTGTACTCTTACTTATGTAGTTTACAGTTTGTGCTTACATTTTATCTAATAATATGCTTATGACTACAATTTAAATCTATTTTACATAAGTTAAGTTAAGCTACGCTTGCCGCGGTTGGTTTGTGGATGGGTGACCATCTTACCATAGGTACCTAGACCCCTCCGTGCCTCGAAAAGCACGTTAAGCCGTTGGTCCCGGCTGTCATTCGTAGATCTTTGACAGTCGTTACAGGTAGTCAGAAGCCCGAAAGTCTGACAACCAGTCTTACCAAGGGGTATTACCCAATAACTGGATTGTGGAGGTCAGATAGGCAGTCGCTCCGTGTACAATACTGGTATTCAGCTGCATCCTGTTAGACTGGTAGCCGACCCCAACACTGTTTGGAAAAGGCTAGGCAGATGATGAGGTAGACTGTTTCAAAAGTACCAATTTGATACAAAATAATGTAAATAAATGGATCAGACAAGTTACCAGTGGATGCCAACCAATTTGTAATGCTACTTAGAATATTTGAATACGTAAACCCGAAATTCTAATTTTAAATCACCTAAAAGATGTTATTCATTTGACAATTGGAATTTTTAATAGATAACAATTTCAAAATGTTATTCAAACAACAATTGTTGGAAATCGCAAGCGGTGAAATATAAAGTTGCAACCTTCTAAATACAGATGAATGTGTTACTAATTCCCTTTAGTTGAGCGATGCGTAACCTTAAAACTGAACAGGGTTTGTTTACACTTTCATCAGCTACTTTTGGAACAGACATTAGGTACTATAATTACTATCATTTTCCAATCACGGCTCCCTGCAATAAAAATGCAAATGATACCAAAGGTCGACCTAACCCCTGTGTACCGTGTCTATAAAACTGTAGCATTATGTCCACGCCAACAAGTATGTAATTCACTTTCTATTGCGGCCAATTGCTGGAGGGGTGTATCTAAATCGTCTCGCCATCTGTCAATGTTTCTCTTTGGTACAGAGATGCTGTGGTATTTGTATTGTATGTTTTTAAGGGTACGTTGACAACGTAATACAAAAATAGTAAAGAAATTGGGTATGTACCTACCTATACATGGTGGCAGGTCATTGACAACATGTTACCTACCATGGAGTCATTGCATGATTCTGGACCTGTTTTTTTTTCTCTGTTCTGGAAACTTAGATGAAAAATTTTCTGTTTCATACATGTTGACAGCGTAGTAGGTAGGTATTAGGTACACTTTTGTGAGAAACAACTCCAGAATCATGAACCATCGCGGCCTTTTCCGCCTGTAGTATTATTCTGTAAAAGTTCAGCGTGAAGACTTAGTTGAAGTGAGTTTGAAGTGAGCTGTCATTCCACCTGATGCTATTAGGGATTGACACTAGTGACAACTCAATTTAAGCTCACTTCACCTAAGTTTTCACTGTGAGAATTTTACAGTATAGACCGGCTTATCACTTAAAAAATGTTTCGTCTAATCCCGGTAGAAGAATATTACGCTGGAACTTAACTCCTGCGCTGGGTCTGAAGGCTAATTTGAGCCGTGGTCGTCTTGATAAACGACCACGGCTCAAATTAGCCTTCAGACCAGCGGGGTTGCAACAGTTGTGGGGGGGAACAGTTGGAATGGGTTTCATTTTGACAGTTCAACAACATACATTGCGTTATTTACGATGATGAGCAGACAAATTTTTCGAACATAATATGAAGCAATGGATTAAGAATATCCTTCCAAATGATTCAGATTGTGATTGATAGTGTGTCACTACAGGAGCATTTGGGAAGTGAAGTTCAGTTAAATTTCTACGAGCCACACTATTCTTCCTACACAAAATCCATAAAACAAATCTTAGGTAAGTAGATGTTTATTGTGCTTGGCAAAACTATACCTAAAGGTAAGTAGGTAGGTACACGGTAATTGTCCTATCACCAAAAAGGACTTTAATTTTCCTTACTATAAAAAGCAGCGACCACAAATTAGTTCTGAAAATTGACCCAGATTTATGAAAACGTTTTTTTCTGTGTCAGCTTCTCTTTCGCCCTCGAGCCGAGTTTGCACTTCAGCGCAGGTTCATTTGCAATTGAAGTCACAACCTCTCGCCTAAAAAAAAAAAACAAGAAAAAAGCGCGCACCACGTACTTATTTGACAAATCCCCGCGGGCGGCCGAACACAAACCTTCTATGGTTATCTCATTCACGCTTCAGTGTTTACGCATCTTCTCTTCCACTCCCACGCACTGATTGCTTTAGGTTCTTTCTCAGAGACGCTCCACCCGCGCCACGTTTATTTTTCATTTCTTAGGGAACGAAGAAAATAATTTTCCGTGAGCTTTGAACCCGCGGCGAGGGAAAAATGGGAAATTTGGAAAATGTAATTGGATTCTGGACTAATCTCGACGCCTCTCGTATTTTATAAGAGGGGAGTGCGTGTTGAAATAGAAATAGGTACCGACTTACGTACCTACTTACCTATGTATTACTTATGTAGTATATAAGAGCTTCTCCGTAAATTAATATTGAAGTGCGTACCTATTCAGTATTTTTAACAAGTGCTGAAAATATATTGTAAATCATCGCTCCATTCCGCGCTGGCATTTCTTAAATTAGGTGCATGATCTTACTATAATGGATCAGTTTTACCGCTGCCCCGGGTTACCGCTGCCCCGGAACATAAAGGGCTAAGGAAGGAACACGGATGGGTTTTAGTCAGTAAGAGTCTGACACTCCCTTCCGCTCCACCCAGAGCGGGAGGGGTCATTTGATGATTTCCCATACTTAAAAAAAAAAAAAAAAATGGATCAGTTCCTAAAATTGAATCCTTACATCTACAGTTCTACCCAGGCCATCAATAAATTACCAGAATAAAACACCGTGCGATTTTTTACGGAAAATACCTAAAAACGCATAGATGTGTTCCTTGTTCTGCGTTTTTTTTTATCTCTAATTATTTGTTTTGTATCAATATCCGGAATCTATCTTGAGTCAAGCACCTATCTTTCAGCCTGTTGTCAGCGTTTCCTTTGCCTCTCCGCTGGTGACGCCCTCTGTACTTACCGTTGGTACTAAGTATTTTAAGCGCGCATCGGGTGATGGGCGTGATGGCCCAATTTACCGTCATTATCAGTCATTACAGCGTGGTTTTTCGCGCCGTTCATTTGTTAGCGTAAAGGCTCGTACACACAGGCGCGACTTGTCGCGCGACGTGTCGCGTGGCGATTCTGCGATATTATCGCGACGCAACACCTTTCACACTAGCGCGACGCGAATCGCGGCCGCGGCCGCGATATCGCCGCGACACCATACTAAATGTTCATTTTCGCGATATCGCGGCGGCGGCCGCGACGCGACACTAGATTATAAAAGGCAGAGCAATCCAAACTTACTCAGTAGTAGACGATCTTCGTCAGAGGACGAAGACAGGTCTGTGCGTTTGCCCAGCGTGGGGGGGGGGGCTAGGTTCGATTTTCGACAAAATTTTGCGTCGAGTACCGTCAACATAGAAAGTAAACAGAGAAAAGCTGTTCACAGTGAGGTCAGTTAATATTTTATTGTAACATTTAATACCTACGTGATTATAATGATGCATTGTTTGTTTTAGAGTCGTCAGAGAACGTAATGGTGGTTCTTAAAGCCATGTTGTTTTAAGAAATCAACGAAATATGACAACTACTTACAGAAAGCCTATTCCAAAATGTAAAAAAAGACAAATAGCGAAACCTGGCATAATGCATGCAATTGGTGTGATTAATAAAGAAGCTACATTATATTAAATACCTACTGTGATCATATGTACCGAATTTGAATTTATCTTAATTTTATTTGTAAATACTGTTAAGTAAATAAATATAGATCGCGAAAACTATTTTTATTTCATCCCTGATCGAAACAAAAATCTAACTAGGTACCTACTTATATTATTTTGTTCAATCACAATAACCTTGCTAACGCTACATGCAGTTATGCACACAAGAGCGCGTTTCTATACTATACACAACACAACTACAAGTATTGCTCACCCTCCCTCGTGATTAATTGTGAGATAGAACAAATGTTTTAAAAACACAAAAATTAATGAATAAAAATCTTGTTTTTTAAATCCTGTTTAGTACCTATGTACTTAGTAGTTATGTTTTAATTTTTACGGACTTCTCACTTTCCAATTTATTTATGTGATTTCGGAAATATTTCTACATTGTTCGGTTACTTACAATACAACACTTTTTGTTGCCATTTTATGAGTAGGTAGGTACTTAATTAATTATCATATCGAAATTCGGCCATGGCGACCAATTTTAGGGGAGACTAAGTAGCCTAAAGCCTTCTGCGCGAGTGATATAGTGCACAAGTGTGTGCGCAGACACAGGTGCATTCTCTTTTCCTCACTCTCATTGCCCGATGCGACTGCAATCCGACACAACCGGAGAGATCAGGTGCAGGGCCCACGGTTTAACGTGCTTTCCGACGCCCGGGAGTTCACACCGCCAACTTCCAAACTCCGGGCTGTTATTTAGAAATTTTCTAGTGGAAAAACCCAATAACACTTTGCCCGACCCGGGAATCGAACCCAGGACCCAGTTTTCAGTCGCGCATGCGACCACGAGACCAACGGGGTAGTCCCAACTAACCAATTACGTAGTACCTACCTAGCCTAGATTTATTTGAAACTTCATTTATGGTTAAGGAAATTTATTTTCAATAAGAAATTACAAAGATTTCACTTACTTGAGAATTTTTTTAAAACTTATACAATAATGTAACAAAAACCCTGTTGTTCCTTCTACCTACGTTTCAAGAATCGGTATTCATACGTAATAAAGCAAGTCATTTACAAAAACTGTTCAATCAAACTTAGGTCCTACTTAGGTTGTGTTGGGTTATGACACCCGACCGGGGAATCGAACCTTGAACCCCAGGCTTAGCAAATACGCACAGACCTGCCTTCGTCCTCTGACGAAGATCGTCTACTACTGAGCTCGGTTTGGATTGCTCTGCCTTATATAGTCTAGTGTCGCGCCGCGGCCGCCGCCGCGATATCGCGGCGACGCCATACAAAATGAACATTTAGTATGGTGTCGCGGCGATATCGCGGCGATATCGCGGCGGCGGCCGCGACGCCATACAAAATGTTCCCGTGTCGCGCTACACGTCGCTCCGCGACCGTGTCGAGGCGCGACAGGTCGCCTCTATGTGAAGTGTCGCGCGCGTTTCCATAGAAATTGTTCTACGGATAAATATCGCAGAATCGCGTCGCCCTGTCGCGTCGTGCCTGTGTGTACGAGCCTTTATTTAAACTTCGCGAAAAAGTTCTACCTGTTTAATTCATTTAAAAGTTTGGTAAAACTATTTAGTTTTAGATTCGTGAAATTTTTTACCTCTCCGTTGTTATTATGGAAAATTCTAATAATAATAAAATTTTGAGTCAGAAAGTGTTAATGGCGGCTCATTATCACGTAAACGAGTTCGTTCTTCGACACCAAGTACAAAAGATAGTGGTAGTGATTCTTCTACGAGTAGTGGACCTAGCCCTGAGAAACGCAGAGCGAGAAGGGACTCCCAAACCGTGAGTTATGTACAATTTGAGTTCTTATCACAACAAGTGGCCTTTTTAACGGACCATATATCAAAATATTCTGACGTTCAAAATACGAATTCGAGTGCTAAAAACAATACCTACTTATCACAAACGAGTTAAACTTACGACGACCTGAAAATAACAAACTTTTGTCGGAAGTCAGTACAAGGTAAAAGATCCGATTTAACCTAAGGCGAATGATGCATTTCTTAAAAAAATTGCGGAATTGCAGCGTTTTAGGTAAGTGTGATGACTGGTATGCCATTAGGTTTTCGGATGCACAAAAGAAATATTCAGCTACCGGTTTTGTCGAGTTAAATGTTAACGACGAATTAAAGCGTTTTGAATCGGATATGTTAAAAGAAGATTCACGCTCTTATTTAGGTATTAGAACGATCTTTTCCCGGATTCACAAATGCTTTACTTTCTCAAAAAGACGAATTGCATAAAACATTACAATTACTGGTGGATTGGTCAAACGAGTCTAAAGAAACGTTGACACCTATTACGTTATTCGAAAAATTGGAGATATTATTTTCGAAAGAATCCGCGTATAGTAAGGTTACAGATGACTTGTTACAAATAGGTAGTGTGCGGTCGTAGAGCCGATTTAATAAATACCCATACATCGAGAGGCTATGTTGCGCCAGATATCCGAAGGCTTTCATCGCGAGGTATTACATAAAATTCCTCCTAGTACAGAATCACATTTTAATGACAAGGCAGTTCAAACCTACCTTCAAAAAATTGGGGGGTGGATAAACTAACTGTTTCAACAAAATCAGTACCTCAAACTTACTCAAAGGATAATTTTTATCAAAATCAAAAACCGTCGACTAGTAAGCAAGCAGATGATAGATTTTTTCGTCGAGACAACTTCAATAAAAGACAAAAACATGGCTCACACGCTCCATAACAAAACAAAAACCGAGCAAGCAACCATCGAGCCAAACCTAAGGGAAAAAATCGCAGGCTTTCACTAAAAACAAGCGTCGCGAATGACTGTCGGACATTTCAAGGCGGTTGTCTGAAGCAATTTCTGTATGTTTGGAGCAATCTAAGTACACCAGACAAAATATGTCGGCTGTTAAATGGTGCACGCATACCCTTCATACTGAAACCGCCGCTAATATTTCCAAGTCCCACAGTTCTGAAATGTTACAGAACCAAAATATCTACTAATATGACCATACAGATTCAAACCTTGTTAGATTCAGGTATAGGTACTAGAACCTGCAGAACGGACGCCCAGTTACCTTTCCACGTGCTTTCTGGTACCGAAGTCAGATCAGACCTTCCGTCCTATCTTCAATCTGAAGCAACTGAACCAGTTCGTAGTAGCCAAACCATTTCAACTATTCAGTCACTTCCGTGTTCAAAATTTTTTGCAACAACAAGATTGGATGGCCAAACTAGATCTGAGCCAAGCATATTTTCACGTAGCCATCGCACAGCAGTATCGCAGGTTCCTGAGATTAAATTATCATCAAGATGCACATCAGCATCAGCTACTTCAAATGACTTGTTTGCCGTTCGGCCTTTCATCGGCACCCAGAACGTTTGCTTCGATAACCATTGGGTGGCAGAATTCCTGAGGAGTCACAACATCAGGTGCGTCGTATACTTGGACGATTTCCTTCTAGCAAACCAGTCAAAATCGCAGTTGGAAGACGACATCGCATTCACGATAAAGATTCTACATAAAATATACTGGGCTGGACAATCAACTTCGAAAAGTCTGTACTGGCTCCGACACAATGCCTCGAGTTTCTCGGCATAACATGGGACACAAAACGCAACGCAAAGTCCCTGTCGGAGCCGAAGTGCCTATCGCTACGCAATGCACTTCACCAACAGCTCCAGAGAAGCAAGAGCAGCAAACAGTACAAAACTCTAATGGGGAGACTCAACTTTGCAACGTTCGTGACTCCGAGAGGTCGCCTTCACTGTCGCACTCTGCAATACTACAGTCGACAGCTGTCGCTGAAACATCTGTACCGGCTGATACGTATCCCTCAACCAGCTCGATCAGAAATGGAGTGGTGGTGTCAAGCTATAGGAAAGTCGATGCCGATCCACTTGAGCTCGGTGACACACCTATTGACAATATCACCAGACCAGCGTGGCGCAGATGGAAGCGATGGTGTGAGTCACATTCAATTAATTACAAATACCCTAATGAGGATCAAGTAGCTCGATATTGCCGTCCGATCAGGACCAGGCCCGTGCCGGACGGCGCGTATGTGTTCCACGCGCGCCTCAAAGAGATGTCAGCATGTAAGGAGGGGCCCGACAGGCCCGAAGCCTGCCGGGGCAGCGGGATTGTCCGAAAGGGTTACCGCTGCCCCGGAACATAAAGGGCTAAGGAAGGAACACGGATGGGTTTTAGTCAGTAAGAGTGTGACACTCCCTTCCGCTCCACCCAGAGCGGGAGGGGTCATTTGATGATTTCCCATCCTTAAAAAAAAAAAAAAGTAGCTCGATATTTAGCACATTTACATTGTGATATTTTGGTTCATAAATCTGTTATTTCAACTTTCACACACTTATCATCAAATATTGATTTGTCGTCAAATTTCTTTATAAAACATTTGTAGGTACTAAAAGCTATTTCTGTGGCACGAGAAAAATCTGTTAAACCACCTGTTTGGAACCCTAAAGTTTTATTGCAATACATGAGTCTTGAGACTTACAATTTTGACGAAAATAATATATTTCATGTATCAAGACATGAAGCTACTCTTTTACTGCTAGCATCAGGCCGCAGGGTTCACGATCTTACATTGTTGCGAATTGATAGCACTAGTTTAGTTGATGAAGATGTCTATTGTATTGTGGCCAGCATTTGGTACTAAAACAGACAACCATAACCATAGACAGTCTGGATGGAGGCTTAGGGAACATCCTGAAAAAAATAATAATTTGATTTTTTGGTTAAGACAATTATTACATATTACTCTAAACCTTCGATGAAATATAAAACAAATGTTTATTACAGTAAAAGGGGATATAAAACCTGCGTCTAGAACTGTTATTGGCGGGTGGGTGAAGTCTCTGTTAAAAGCTAGTGGTATTAATGCAACTCCAGGATCAGTAAGATCTGCAGTAGCTTCTCTCAATTTTGCAGAAAAATTTCCGATTGCTCAAATTCTTGCAACTGGTAACCGGAAAATGATTCATACCTTCCAAAATTATTATCAAAGGGAATTGCAAAATGATTCGAATATTCACAATCATTCTGTATCTTTATCTAATTATTTTGATCCCGTTCATTGAAAGATTACCTACCATTTATTTTATTTATGGTAGCTTCATAGCTGTACTAGCTTCCTCCCGCGGCTTCGCCCGCGAGGTATGTCGATAAAAACTATCCTATGTCCACGATTTTTAAATGCGGCCTGTTAAAATTTTTATAGTACCTAAGTATTGATAGATATTTTATAGCAAGGCTGCTCTGCTCACCCCCAGGTCTGCGGGCCACCAGTTGGCCCGCCAGTGGCCCGCTAAAAGCTGTCCTTTGATTTCTTTGTTCTACAAATTACAGATTTTAGTACCTACCTACTGCTTGCATAAAAAATATAGGTAGTGAACTGTTGTTATTACCTACTATTCCGACATCCATCATATCGCTCATTTAGAGAAACATCAACGTACCTAAATGTATTTTTTCCCAAAAATTAGTTATATATGGCAAAGCACTTAGAAAGCGTATTTAAGTTAGGAAAACGTAAAAAAAAGTAGCAGAACACGTCGATGTTTCTTCAAAAGGCGATAATGTGCACGAGTGACAACTTAATTTGGTCGGGTTATACGGTTGGTTCAGATTTAGTATGTACTTTTTCTTTTTATTTATGTATCTTTAAGTATTTACCTAATATAAGCTATCATTTAAAATAATCCTTAAAAAATCTCCAAAAATCACGTAAGGCCGTATTAGCCTTAATTTTGCGAATTTCGCAGTTTTAACTACACATGTACCTACATTTATTTGAAAACATAAGCAAAAGAATCATAGGGTATCAACAAATTCGTCCGCATCGCTGTCAACAGGAACAGTGCCCAAAAGGCTGGCAGCATTGCCACGTTGTATGGCAATGCTAATTCTTTGGCCAAGAAATACCTAGGCCAGACCTCTGATCACGAGAAGAGTCGACTAACCGCGCTGGGCGATATCTCGAAAAACCAAGTGAGCACTCTGACCCCATGGCCCTAGTGTTTCAACCCCAAACGGCTCGAACATTATGTAGGTATATTGTAACTCCCAATCAGGTTGGAATATTTTCGCCGTTTGAGGTTTTATTGTGGAAAAATAATGAAAGCTAATTTCTCATAAAATACAACACTGAGGAATAATATTTTTTTTGTGTTTTTTGGGTAACTTCTATAAGAATACTAATTTTTGTATAAATTTTGGAAGAAATCACAGTTTTTAATAGGGAAATCTTGAAATGAATATTTAACACCGTGACTACCGCCACCCCACCAATGGCATGGTAGGTATATCTCGTAAACTACTGGAGTACTAATTTTGAATTTTGGGTACTAATTTTATCTTGCAGGGTACCTACCTACTAATTTTCTATGTAGGTTTGAGGAAAGCGACAAGCTCCTCACACTTGGAATCAACATTCAAAATCGTGGTCCTGCTCCTGCTGAACGAGCGCGCGAAAGTTATCATTGTTGAGATTTCCCGGTAAATACAAATATTTCAGTTCTGTTTTTTTTTTTAAGAAATGAATCACATTTATGGGTAATAATTATAATGTCCGTTTCGACTGCTCGGACACAGTTTTGCAGAAGAAAAACGACTACGTCAACATTACGAAGGAATTTGTAAAACATTAACAAAATACTTGTATACCTACTTAGAATAGCTGTAGCATGCCCCCTTTTCGTCGCTCATGGCACCACCTTCAGTCGATTTTCTCGAAAACTACTGGCTCGAGTACCTACTAATTAGTACCAATGAGGGTTTTCATGAAAATTCACGACACCAGTTGGCGCCACTTTGACAAGAGGTCTTCCAATATAAAATATATGATGTCAATCACCATTCATTTCATTCGTTCGTTCATCATTCAGTCACGTCTAAAGAAATTATAGGCGCTTTGACACTTGTGACAGGTGGCCGGACCTGACTCTCACTCTATTAAAAAGTACTCTGTGGACCTGACGTCTCAGTGCTGCCATCTAGTAAACGTCATTTTTCAAAAACCCTCATTGAGTAGGTACTAATTATTTACAAAATATGGAAGCGATTGGCGTTGGTGAGGCGGCGGTGTTCACGGACATGCAGAAGTCGTAGAGCTCTAGGTTGTATGCTATGGTAATGTAGTGTCACATTAAATTGTCTAGTGTTTTTACGGCTAATAGCCGAAGTGCGGCAACACCTAGTAACCTAACCAAGCGGGTTGCCCTTCGCTCGCTTTTGCATCCTACGTTGCCTATCGACCGACCGCAACCATGCAACTGATATCACCCGAAGTACATGTGGCAGGCTGCACCACTTCGGCATAAACATGAACAAAAGAAGACTAGACTAATTCTTAGCACTAGAGCTTGGTCCTGTGTTCTATTCCCAGGTCGGTCAATGTTTCTCAGTAGCAACCAGGAGTCTGGATTTCTACCAGGTTGATGGCAATTAGGGCCGAGTCACACCGGAATGGCAGCGGGCGGCGACGCCAGCGGCCCCCGGCGGGCGTCGCCGCTGGCGGTCTCGCGCGACCTCCAGACTCCACGCGCCTTCTCCTCTTGACTAGTTAAAGACTACAAAGAAATGGGGCGCTGGGCGCTCAGTGTTGCGGCTGGCAGAACCACCGACAAAACGCGCGTGGCGCGCGGCCGCTCGCGACCTTTTCAAGCGATGCTGGTCTTTTGTATGTAGATTAAGTTTAACATTATTTCACACTGAAAGTGCTCGCCGCGTCGCTGCCATTCCGGTGTGACTCGGCCCTTAGGCTCACCTCGTTACATGGGATAAACGTAGTGGGTAAACTAAAGGTTACCCTTCAGGGAATAAAGGCGTTATGTTTTACGAATAAGGTAAAGATTTAAAACTATAAAAATAAAACAGTAATTATACTTCATTGTAAATATTAATTTCCAATATTACTTTATGCTTATGGTAACCAATGATACAATGTTACTTTCCGTGAACGCGGTGCGTCGCGTAATATCGCTATACATAAACCTAGCCATTGGCATGTAATATCACCGTGACTGCCAACGACGACGCCCATGCGAGACATATAAAAATGCTATCTCATATTGATCAACTCTCGCATAAAGGCAGCTTACAAAACTAGATAATATCTATCTTATAATTAACGTTCAAAAATCACTCATCAATTTGTTTTTTTTTTTTTTTTTTCAAAGTCTGTAAATTTTGATGAACAAAGTCACAAGTATATTTTTTATAAACAATTTTTTTTTCTATATCTAATTGTCTATAACAGAGGCACACAATGCTTAGAATCTAGCTCGATATTGTGGAGCTCACGGTTCCAAGTAAAAATGTTACTCGATAACAAACTTACTCTAACATGTAGTCCGTGGAGTTTGTAGCACTCGTCAAATTTTATCGCCGCTCTATTGACACCAGTATTACTAAAGATGGCCTATTCCAGTCCCGACGGGCTGGAAAGGACTATAATATAACTGCATATAACTATTATAAATCTTTGCACATTATCTGAGTAAAACATATTTCTCAACTAAGTCACACGGATATCATACTGGCATCGTTCACAAAATTTGACAAGTGTGTACGCAAATTTTCTTAGTAATTACGCTATAAGGTCATTATTTCTCCTAAACTAATACTATAGGCGGCCCGCCGACCTCGCTTACAGTGACCAGAGTCGGATATCTTACACACTAACGTATGACATAACTGTTTCTCTTATTATGTACAGGCTCTGGAAGTAAACAGATATGTCACCCCATTTTTTAATTTAAAATAATGATAAAATCTTGAATTTCTTTACATTTGGTGCCCATTAACATCAGTATATATTTATTTAAACTGCCTCTGTACAATATTGTCTTTCCTTATTATAATTTAATGTTAGTAAATTAAAAAATGGAGTTCTTTGGAACGAATATTTGAGATGTTTGTTCCGTAACTTTATGGTATGGGGGCCAGCTGCGAGGTAAGTCGCACGTCTTAATCAAAAGCTATTTGGATAAAAGCATGTTTAATGAGTGAAACAGCGAGAGAATTGACAATGTGATATTAAAGACGTCTCTATGAAAAAGATAATCAGACAAGTCTGCATGGTGCAGACATACCAAAATGCTACTAATTTGATAGATTATCCCCTGCATAGGAGATCTCCAGGCCAATCTCAAGTCCACATTTTATAATACTTTCAAATAAATCGACCGATGTCACAGAACTTACAGCTTAAACCTACAAAAGACTAGAACTAAAAAATACAACCTAAGCAATTTTGAATTGTCATGTAACTAAAACTTAGCCTTCTTAGGAATATTACTGTTTAATAAATAAAATTAAAATGCTATTTACAACGAAAATATTGCGGCAAATATGATCATACATACATAAATTTACTGTATTAGGCTGCAATATCTCACTAACTTTGACAATAGCTACACAATCTGTGCTTTACATTGTTTAGCTATTGTGCAGTAACAATACAAAGTTAATAAAAATATACTTTCACGCTAGAGTTAGTGTGACATTGCAAAATGCTATTTTACAAGTTTCAACAATAATTTCAGAATTTTCAGTCAATATTTTAAAATGGGAGCCTCTTGTGGTCCAAATGGTTTTCAACTAAAAGAGTTACAAACATAAACCTAATAATAAAATATAATACCGATGCAACAGCATGCAATAAAATTATATGTAACTATAATATATTTTATTTGATTGTGCAGTGATAAATGTGCTTTCTCATATAGAAACTATATGTTGGCACAAGTCATTGTATTGCAGAATTGAGGTTACAAATTATAACTGATTCATTTTGAACATTTCGTTTTATGATTAAATTTTGAGTACTTTTCTTATAACCAAATGTCTTTCCTAATAATATTTTTCCTAATCAGAAATCGTATCACGTTAATAATAGTACCAGGGTAGGCATCAAGTCTTTGCAAAAATATCTACATTAGGTTGTAGCAACTGTGTGTTGATAGCATAGTTTGATATGTTGTGCGAGAGATAACTAGTACAAAATCTTTAAGAAACTAACATTATTTATGTTTAATTTCACACTGTTAACTTTCTAGAAAACAAACACCAAATCTTAGGACAAATGCCGATTAGAATTAAGTACTTGAGAAGCTGTCATGAAAGAAGAAGACAATGTTGTTTGCGGGTTATTTTAGGGTCGATGATGTAGAACTAGACTAGAATGTGCTAACTTAAAATATCAACAACGTGTAGCCAACGTGTCGCGTGGCAACCGAACTGTACTTGGTATGCGACCAACACACCGTCACTCACTATATATCACTGTTCAGGCAGCGTCCGTCTGCGCGGGCTCGGGCTCGGGCGCTGGCGAGGCACCCTCGTCCTCGGATCAGGTCTTCCGCAACTCCACCAACTTCACGTCCTTAACATGCAGGTTGTGCTTCGATTTGGCCGCGAATTTGATGACCGCCTGCGTTGAGACGAGAGGCACATGTCGGAGATCCAGTCTGTTGAGAAAAATTCAGGTCAGTTTCTTTGGTATTTTATACAAATAACTGTTTCTGTTGAGATTCGCAGGTAACGGACAGCCCAAAGAATTTTCAAACAGAATCTCTAGTGGGCGGGACACATAGCTCGCAGAACGAATGGCTGGTCGGGTGTTTAAATTGCTATGCGTCGGGTACGATCTCGGTCGCATACCGGCGCGGCGCAGCGAAGGTAAACCAAAGAAAAAGGGAAGGAAGATCAACAGGGTGGATAGACAACTTAGTGAAGATCTCGCGAATCCGCAGGATGCAAGAGGTACAGGACAGGGTTGTGGCGATGTTTATTTTATTTGTATTCAAAAGAAACAACAGACAGCTACAATACGAAACATAGATATAGATAATATGGAAGGGCTTTGTCCAACAATGGGTAGTGGTGGCTTTTGCCAAACATAATTAGCTACATGGCAGTGTATTATACGGAGACTTGTTCAAAATTGAGTTTAGACGAGATTGAATAAGATTCTCACCGCACGAGGTTGGGGCAGCGCGCCAGATGGTCGAGCGCGGCCTCGGTGAGCAGCCGGCAGCCCGCCAGCGACAGCCGCGCCAGCCCGTGGTGCGCCAGCTGCGCCGCGCCCGCGTCCGTCAGCCGCGCGCACGACGACGCGTCCAGCTCCACTAGCTTTGGTAGTGCCTGGAACAATATCAGACATTTTATATATTACACTAAAGACCCGTCACAAGGTTTTATACAACTTTAAAAAACATTTTTCACTTTAACAGTAACGCATAATCGTTCTGGGTAGTCAAAAGCCTGAAAGTTTGACAACCAGTGTTACCAAGGGGTATTTTTATCTATTTATTTATTTATTTAATACTTCAAGCACAAAAATGTACAGAGGCGGACTTGACTTATTTTTTTACCCAGTAACTGGGTTGTGGAGATAGGCAGTCGCTTCATGTAAAATACTGGTCTGCATCAGGTTAGATTGGAAACTGACCCCAACATAATTGGGAAAGGCTAGGCAGATTGATTGATTGAATCATTCCGAATAAATTCTCAAAAAATAGTGAAAACCGCGCATCGAATTCTGGCGCGCAAAAGAGAACAATGCGATCACACAGACATACGAAGACTTTTATTTATATAGGCGCACGAGTCGATCAAGGGTTAGGCTACGCTTCTTCCTACGCGGTCTGTTCATGGATTACATGAAGAGACCCCTCGGTCCCGGCTGTCATACGGTGATTTATTATTATTTATTATGCTGGTATTCAGCTGCATTCGGTTAGACAGGAAGGCGACCCCAATATAGATGCGAAAAGGCTAGGCAGATTGATAGTAATGTTAGCAAGTCCACGTTACCTGCACGACGTAGCGCATGGCGACGTCGGTGATGTCGGTGCCGGGCAGGCGCAGCACGGCCAGCGCGGCCAGGCGCGAGGGCTCGGCGCGCGTGGTGTTGCCGCCGCCGGGCCGCGAGCTCTCGGGCGGCGCCAGCACGCCGCGCAGCTTGGCGTCGTCCAGCGCGCGCGCGAACGACAGGTCCAGCGCCGTCAGCGGCGGGCACGCGCCGCTGCGCAGCGCCAGCGCGGCCTCGGCGGGCGAGCCGGCCAGCGACAGCGAGCGCAGCGCCGGCAGGCGGGCCAGCAGCCTGCCGCGCAACACACATCCGCATGTTAGCTCTTTACTTTCATGAACACTTTATGACGCGAGGATTCTGTCGTGATGTTACCACAACTTCACGCCCTTTCTTTCCAATTTCCCATATAATATATATCGGTGAAATCACTGGCGGTGGGCACCAATGATTTACGAAGTTTTAAACTTTTAGAATACACCTTGAACAAAAGAATAATCCCATTGCATGTTCCTAACCTCTAACCCTGTCACCATTAGAAGACACACTATCCTTAAAACTTGTATAATATTACCATGCTAGTTGCCTCCTAGCGAGATGGCACCACTCGAGCCCCAGTGACAACGGTTGTCGTCTGGCAATGCCGGCCAGCTGAGCGGCCGAAACGCGCACTTGCACGAATGACATGCTGCGCCACAGAGAGGGATCCATCTGGAAATACAACATAAATATTATGATGTGGTCAACATTTCCGAAATCAGACCGAAACCGTTATTTTTTCTTTCCGCCGAAATAGAAAACGAAATTCAGCCTGATTTGCATTTTCGGACGAAAACCGAAAACATTGTAAAACCAATGTAGTGTGTTTTTTATTTAACCGAGTAACTTAAGACTGTGTCGAGCGAACAAGGCGCGCGGCAAATAGGTATTTACTCCAGCGCGCTCGTCGTGTGAGTCGTCACACACACAATGACAAGTTCGCTCGAGGTCCGCTTGCAGTTGCACGACAATAGTTGGTAACCTAGGATTTTTATAATTTGAGTCGTTGTGTTGAGTGACTTGAAAATACGAATATTGATTATTTAGATGGTTTTATGTAGGTACCTACTTACATAAATCCCAAAATTAAATCTAATAATCTGTATAATATAAAAATTAAGTTTTGTAGTACGGATAATGTAGGTATAACTATAGTACAATATAGAAAAATACCTATATTATCCGTCTCTTACAGTCATCCGATTGCTATGAAATTTTGGCGTTGTGGATTGCACGCCCGGGTATTTTACTGGGTAAGTAGGTAGGCTAGATGAGTACGTAGGCAGGGTAGATGGGTCGGTACACAAAATACAGAGAGTACAGAAGTCAATCTACATACAAAGTGCGCTCAAGACACCGCTCACGGACACGATCAGTGCGAGCGCGAGTGCCATCTGCTTGAGACCCAAATATTACGTAAGTAGAAAACATGATTTTTTGTTTGTGTAGATAATGTATTATTTTTTATGTCATTTGATAGGCTTAGGTCTAAAACGGATAGGGCAAAATAAATTGTGTAAATAGGGTAATCCGTTTAGAAGTTATTAGGGATTTTCGATAGTGAAAATAGACAAATATAAAATTTTAATGTTTTTGTTCTGTAAACTTTAACAACTTTACAACAATAAATGAAACAACTGGATACGAGTGTCACTAGCACGATAGTTTATTGTGCGTAAGCCGAAGTTGATAACCCTGATGTGATTGACTTCTGTACCTTTCTGTTTTGTGGTAGGTATGTATTGTAATAATAAAACCAGTACGTGATAAAAAATCTATAATTAATTACCTAATGTAATAGGTACCTTGCTTAACTTACCATTTTACTAAAAAATACAAAAAGTATAGGAAAATGTGGTCTATCTACATCTACACTAATCCATACTAATACCTATTATAAATTCGAAAGTAACTCTGTCTGTCTGTCTGTATGTTACCTTTTCACGCCTAAACCACTAAATGGATTTGGATAAAATTTGGCAGAGATAGATTGTATCCCGGGGAAGGACATAGGATAGTTTTTATCGACATATATCGCGGGCGAAGCTGCGGGCGGAAGCTAGTAATATTATAAAGAGGAAAGATTTGTTTGTTTGAATTGGCTCCGAAACTAATGGACCGATTTGAAAAATTCTTTCACCATTAGAATCGTACATTATCCCTGATGAACATAGGCGATATATTTTCAAAAAACTTAGGGATCCGTATAAAAACTTCGATAATGTAACCTCCATGCTTTTTTCTTTGGCTAATTCCCATAGTCCACAGACCTTGTTATGGCACTTGGCGTATAATTTGTCACACATACAGGGAATTTCAAGGGATGCCGAAACTTGTTCTAAACCAGAAAACCCCGCTCCTATTGACATGACATGACAAAACTGCTTACAGCATTATCGTTCAAGTTGAGGTCTGTAGGGCTATCTGGTTTTTTACAATTCATTATTTCTTATTTTAATCGACACATTTGGCAAGTAAAATAGAATTTCGATAGAAACCCTTTCTTTACCTCTTTGGTAAGTTTTAAACAACTCAAGTTGCAACCTAGTGGGACTCCCCACTAGGTTGCAACTTGAATTGTTTGTGATTTGCAATTTCTTGCAGTTGTTTAAAGAGGTATGCGAAATCCACTACTCTATTTCCATGTATTATGATCTCGTCTTTATCTTCACTTTCTTCTTCTATCAAAAAGTCTGAATAAGAATCCGTATGTTTTGAAGAATCCTGAAATAAAATAAGAATATCGTAAGTAGTCCCAAAGCAACGGGCATAAATTAGTACTTCGACACATTTTAAAATTTTAAGTATCTAAGAAAAATCAACTTACATCGAGATTGTTGCATGGAATATCATTACTAACTGAAGTTTTTTCAGCAACGTATGGGCAAGGTTCTTCACCAACGTATTGGCAAGGTTCTTCATTGGTCAGCGTTTCCTAAAAACGTAATATTTAAATATTTTTATTAAATAAATAATTTCTCCTTGTTATCTCTTAAAAAAAACAGTAGTATAGATACCTACTACTGTTTCCACGACACCCATGTCGAATGTTTGAGAAAAAGTTGCATCCGCCATTTTGGATGTTAAAATAAATGCCAGATTGGCAATCGCCACCCCCAAAAACACATTACACGACACCCATGTCGAATGTTTGAGAAAAAGTTGCATCCGCCATTTTGGATTTTAAATTGAATGCCAGATTTGCAATCGCCACCCCCAAAAACCCATTACACGACACCCATGTCGAATGTTTGAGAAAAAGTTGCATCCGTCATTTTGGATGTTAAAATGAATGCCAGATTTGCAATTACCTCTCCCAAAAACCCATTACACGACACCCATGTCGAATGTTTGAGAAAAAGTTGCATCCGCCATTTTGGATGTTAAAATAAATGCCAGATTTGCAATCGCCACCCCCAAAAACATTACACGACACCCATGTCGAATGTTTGAGAAAAAGACGCATCCACCATTTTTGATTTTAAATTAATTGCCAGATTTGCAATCGCCACCCCCAAAAACCCATTACACGACACCCATATCGAATGTTTGAAAAAAAGTTGCATCCGCCATTTTGGATTTTAAATTGAATGCCAGATTTGCAATCGCCACCCCCAAAAACCCATTACACGACACCCATGTCGAATGTTTGAGAAAAAGTTGCATCCGCCATTTTGGATTTTAAATTGAATGCCAGATTTGCAATCGCCACCCCCAAAAACCCATTACACGACACCCATGTCGAATGTTTGAGAAAAAGTTGCATCCGCCATTTTGGATTTTAAATTGAATGCCAGATTTGCAATCGCCACCCCCAAAAACCCATTACACGACACCCATGTCGAATGTTTGAGAAAAAGTTGCATCCGCCATTTTGGATGTTAAAATGAATGCCAGATTTGCAATCGCCACCCCCAAAAACCCATTACACGACACCCATATCGGACGTTGAGAAAAAATTTAAATTAAAAGGAACTGCATAACAAAATAGAAATACGTACTTTTTATGAGAACGGCTTTTTTTTCGGAAATGAGCGCCAACTTTCTTCTTAGAATATATTTCCTTACGCTTTCCCATGTTTACTAAAACAAATATTTAAGAAAAATGTAAAAAAAATATGTAAACAGAAAAAAACGAAAAAGTTAATTTTAGTTATGCATAATAAATATAAGTAATACTAAAAAAACTAAAAAGTGACTTACCTTATTCAACTGTTTGCGGCAAGGTATACGTACACAATAGATCGCGAATTATCGTTATCGGCGCGTCGCTCCACGATGAGACGTGACCACTCTCCGAGCTCCCGTGGACGACTGAATTTTCGACCGGTGTACGTTGCGTATGATTCAAAACAGCGCGTCAATTAAAACAAAAATTAATAATAAAATAACTAAGCGACATTTCGAAAATGTAAAAACTATAAATTGTAGTATAATCATTAGAGATTAATATGAATTCAAGTTTGTGAAAAAAAATAACAGTTTACTATCAAAATTCAAGTAAACACGAGCATGATATTTTAAGATTTTTGTACAACTTTACGTATTTTTATTTATTAAACTATACATTATTTTTAATTTTTGCCTACTATAATCGGTTAACACATTCATTGTGGTGTACAATACATATTTTTTATGGTAATTATGGTAATAGTATTGATTTAAACCTTCTAACAGTGACGGCCGTTTTGAACTATTTTGCTCGGCGCAGTCTTAAATCACACGCAACTTTATACTTTTCGATTACATTACATTTTCAGTTATTGTACTTTTGGTTGTAGGATTATAATATCAGAATTATATGAATTGAAAGTATTGATTTACTTACTACTTAATTTATTTCGAAAAAATAAATTAATTAATTATTTCGTATTTATTTTAAGCATATTATTTCCCCTCCTTTTTATATAAGTACTTGTACATATTATTATTATTTTAAGACCGTTAGCTTTTTAAATTATATAAATAGTTTAAATAAAATAAATATATTCATTAATTAAAAATGTTCTTTTTCCGGCTGAAATCAGAAAACTGCCAACAACAGAAATAGGCTTTTTCGCTAATTTGTAGGCAAACAAATAATTAAACACATAATTTTCGGAAGCTGTGTCGCTAAACATAGACACCATAAAAAACCTTTTTACTTCGCGTGCGTCCACTTTTATATTATAATATTAATATAAACAGTTATAAATTACTTACAGAGTACTCTGCCCAAGCCTTGCAGACGAGCGCGCAGGTGGCCAGCTCGTGCGGCGTGAGCTTGGCGAACACGCACAGCATGGCCTCGCGGTCCAGCCACGGCGAGCCGGCCGGGTTGCACACCGCGCTCAATGATGGCGCGGGCCGGATTGGGTATAGCGGCTTCTTCATAATCTGCGGGCGGATATCAGAGATTAAGACAAGGCTAGGAAATTTAGTGGGCGAAAGGACTCGCGTCTCTGCAGCGCGATGGGCTGATGACTCATGGAGAAACCACCACCACCTTTCATTTTGGAAAATTCACACAAGCGCCATTAGGCGAGCTACATACAATTTCTGGTCGTCATTAATAATGAAGTCAGTAATCTATACTAATATAATATAAATGAAGCTAAAGTATTGGTGTATGTCATAGACTCATAGGACATTTTAATATAAGAAATTTTACATGGATGAAGTCGCGGACAGAAGCTAGTAAACCATGTAATAATACTAATATACTCTTCGGACTACCTTACAGACAACTTTACTATCAACCATTACGGGAAATTCGCAATCTGCATAGTGATGTTTATATGACATACTCGTGCGATCAATAAAGTCCCATATGTATGTTATTTATTCAGGTAAACGCGGGGTCATTATTTTGTTCGGAAAACCCGAAGGGGCGATGGCACGACGCATTCGTGTTTGCCGAACATTTTGCGACGATCGCGTAGTAGTGCGACGATCGCTTTCTATTCGGGGAATGGGGATTAAGGGGATGAGAATTTGTACGTAAGTTCGCCATTTTTGCCGATAGGACATCCCGTCAGGCATACCCTACGGCTTGTTATTTAATAGTATTTATCATTTCCGACTAACTTTCCTCACCTTAGCGGAGTGGTGTGTGAGCTGCAGCGCGAGATGTGCCCGCAGCGCCTGCTTCTTGGGCGCCTCGTCCTCGTCGCTGGCGCGGCGCTTTTTAATGGCCGGCTCCCAGCCCTCACCCTCTCCAACAGGGTTGCCCTCTTCCTCGCGCTTTATTTCTGTAAAATAAGATACATGGCGATTAATTTCACTATCGTGAGAAAACTAGTACGTCCTTCAAACCCAGAATTTGACATCCATTAACACGCACTGTGCCATCGTGGTGTATTATTAGGGTCACACGAGATGAAGCCTGAGTCCCAGCATCTCTTACAAATGCATTGGATTTGATTCTAATCAAGAAAATGAATAAGTTTTCTAAACTAAAGCATAATACGAAACTTTTGCCCTATAACCAATCGATCAGCTGATCGCTTAATCCGTATTGTTTTTAGTATCAGCTGTTGAAAGATCGTGATTTTTAAGCGGATCTTTAATAATACTTTCACTTTTTTTAAAGGTAAAGGCGACAAAAGGATTACGTCAGGAGAATATGTACTACAAAATACAGCAGACACTAATCCGTACCAGGCCAATATTTCGTCAAGATTATTAAAATTGTAGCCATAACTTTCGGCCTGTTGATTTATTTGGCCTATATTCAGCAGCGGACGTTTACTGAATGATGGCATGTATTTACCGTCCTCAGACTTGATATGTGGAACTTCATTCTTGCCTTCGTTATCAGAGCCGGCTTCTGATTTGATTTGCGCCTGGGATGTCGGTGCCGACGACTTATTCTGAAAACATTAATAACGGTCATAAGTAATTCGTAAGTGTATTGAGGTGTATATTATGCATTATTCAGTATTTCGAAACAAGGAAGCTTGGCGAGCCAACAAGACAAGAATCAATGGATCGTAACCTTATTCTATCTTTAGATCTCTTTTCAAAATCTGTTTCAGATTAGTGTAAGGCACCTGTCCAATCGCAATTACAACTACTATTAGCAACGAAAAGCGAGTAGAGCTAGCAACAAAAAAAATGTCGTTTGTCAGGTCTTGTCGCTTCGACAAGCTATCGGAGAGAGTTCTCGACGACAGTGTAACAGTTAGCGATCAACTATTAATTTTATGTATCTCTTTTACTGACACGGGAGTCTATTGTACGTGACTTGAGCGAGAAAATAGTCAATTCCTAGTCGGCGGTGGGACACATGCCTTTCGGTGCAAACCCTTAATAAGATTTAATAGTTTTATTTTATGGTTTTACCTGTAAACCATGACTTATTTGTCCGACGTCGGAGCCCACACTCATTCGCCTGAGGTCCGATGACTTCTGACGGGCGCGGAAGTGGCGAGGCTGAAGCAATACAATGTTCTTTAAATTTTCGTACTTTAGATGTTCTCGCACGTATTTGGTACACTGCTTATAGTAAACCATGCAATTATAGATAGGGCATTTTATAAATAAATCTATAGAATAAAAATCAAGAAAAAAACCGATCTGACTTCAATTTCCTCTGTTGGTTGCATATTTGCGATAGATCCTATCCATAGCCAAAAATGACATCAAATTCAATAATTGTGATGTATTTATTATCAGCGCTTTGATGAAAGACTGTCTTCCTACCTTGTAATCATGGTTGAGCCCCATGGTAGTGCAGGTAGGGCACTCCCAGGAGTTGGGCAGGTCCTCGTTGATCTGTCCGCCGGGCGGCACGCAGGCCGGGTGCACGATGCTGTAGCACACCGAGCACTCGCGCAGAGATGACGGACCATTGCGACCTGCAGAAGATAGTCTTAGTATGTTGTGGAAAAACGTCTTCGTATTTCGTTTGCCCACGTTTGGCCGGACGTAAAAATATTGTGGCGGGATATTATAGCGCACTGGATTTTCAACTGTCGGCGCTAAGCAGTAAGTTGAAAATCCAGACTGATAATGTTTTTTGCACAACCCAATAACATACTAATAATATCTGGTAAAAAATTACATCATCACATTTTTTTTTTTTTGTTTCTCACAAATACCTGTGGTTTTCTAGATATAGTTTAGTTCTTTGACGAAGATGGAAGGAAATAAACGACTTTTGTTTCAAGGGCTATAGTGCAATATTTAAAGCCGATTGAGTTCTTTGACTAATAAACAGTGTCGTTTTCAGCTTATAACAACGAGCCACAAAGAAAAAAATGTCACAAGTATACTTTGTAGGTTTTCATAAGACATTTCTTTAGAAGTAGGGCTGATATTACCAAGAACAGTTGATTACTTACCATTGTTACCTTTAGCTTGTGGCGCCACAGGCGTCTGCATCCAGCCGTCAAGATGGCATACTGCACATGATGCTGTAACTGGTAGCATGGGCTGTAAAATAGAACAAAATAATTTGTATGTACAGTCAGTTACTGCAATTAGTTGACCCACTTTTGCATAGACTGTTGGGATTTTTTAAAATACGAATCGATAGAATTTTATAATTCTTTTATATTTTATTTACTTTGCTCAAATACAGTTGAGTATTCTAAAAAATCTCAATCATTTATGCAAAGGTAACTGACTGTACTGTACCAAATGAATTTATTGTCAGTGCTAGCAAGTCATCACCTGTTAGCTTTATTTTTGAAATAGAGCTTCGCTATATCGTTCAGTATTATCGGAAAGGATAGTCGAGCTAGGTCTTATAAAGCACAAGTAAACATAGTGAATCAAAATGAAGTTTATTTTATTTAGTTGTATTAAACATCATGAATAATCAAGAATGTTACCTGTAGGCACTGTCGCATGACACAGGTCTGCTTGGCGCGGCCCATTCCGCCAAACTTGACCATGTCGTGGCAGAACACGCATTCGCCGCAGTCCGTGCGCTGGCACGCTTCGCATTTCTTACATCTGAAATTATTTACAATTAAGATACATAATATTTAAATCGGTTAATTGTAAAATTTATCAAAATTGGACCAATTTGCACTTTGAACTGGTACCATGTTTATTTTTAGTCCAGTAGCCAGAAGTCTATGCCCTTCGATAATTCACAAGTTTTTTATTTTCGCTGAGTGGATGAGTATAGTGATTTCAATGCTATGTACAAAAATGCTAACAGTTTAGAGTTATGCAATAGGTATTAAGTAGGTATTTCCTATTATTCCGTGTTGTAACTATGTTAGAAAATTTAAATTTAAATACTATACTGGTTCTTTGTAAGTACTATCTAAAGCATATATTAGTGAAAATGCTAACACGTAGGTACTGTGGAACAATGGAAATCTGAAAATGTCAAGTAACTCATTCAATAAAAAATTTAAGTTTCTCAAATCATTTCTTATATACTTAAAGGGATTAGTTATACCTTACAACAAAAGTTCTAACAACGAAGTACTATGGCTGCACAAGTAATTGTATTTTTACTTTGCGATTAGCGAAATATTGAATTTAAGTTTATAAATATGGAGGTAGGTAGATGCCACAATGTACGGTACGTACAGAGGCCAGCACATCAACCTACCCCAATCTGTCAAATTTTCCCAATTGAATATGAACCTTATTCCTTTGTAGTAAAGTTGAAAATCTATCAAAGAAATTTGACAGATTGGGGTAACTTGATGTGCTAGCCTCTGTACATAGACTTATAAAAAAGATGGACTCCGCGCCACGCATATCGAAAGTGAAGCACAGTAAATATAGCGGACCGTTTGTACAACAAACACGCCTCACGCTCACATTTACATCGTAGTATGCCGACCGGCCGCCATTACGTGACACGACAGCGTCAATCGTCAATCACGCACACATAGATCGGTACGGTGCTTCACTGTCGATATGCATGGCGCGGAGTCCATCTTTTTTTATAAGTCTATGGGTAGTGTAATACTTAATAACAGAGTGATGGCCGCCATACTAAAAAGTGCAACTGTAAATTAGTCACAAATGCACCCAAAGGAGCTATATTCCATTTACAATAAGATTAGACATTTAAACAAAACTTTACAGTCCGTTCAACCGATTTTTACTTCTATTCCATAGGCATAAGGATGGCATTAAAAGCAAAAACATGATTATAATACCAACTGTTATTGCAGCTGCCATTAGTCATGCCACCAACGCAATAGAAGTAAAAATCGGTTGAACGAACTGTAAAAAGATTTATTTCAATGTCGAATCTTATTGTGAATGTTTCAATGAAATGGTGGTTGTGTTCAATGAAAATTTAAAAGCACCATCTGTTTGACAGATCGGAGTAGGTAGACAGCATTTGTTATAGGTAGTATCAGAGACAAAAAGTGACTTCCATACGACAACTTTTTTTTTCGGGAATTTTTTTCGGGCTTTCGGGATAGGTATCACTAAGTGTACATTATTGATGATGAAACAAAAACAGGTACTTATTGAACCTAATTATTTTATTGTTTTGGTATAATTATTTTTGTACTTAATTAAGTGATGTCCCAAAACCCGGGACAACTATCCCGGAAAAAAATGTTGTAATGGAATCTCCACTTTCTGTCTCTGTTCCTCTATCATTATAACAAGTAGCTACATAATTTGTATAATAAAATTTTAGTCCACATAATTACGATCTTGGTAGGTAGGTATTAAATTCTTTGAAATACAGGATCAACAACGTATTTTCAAAACAGATTTTTTAAACTGGAGTAGGTAATGGGATTTTGATAATTACAAGTGGGCGAAGACACGGACTGGAACAGAGTAAGAGCCTACCTAGTGATTTGTGAGATGTGACAGTAATGAAATGATTTCGCGCCTCATTCAAAAGGTACGTTTGCAGTGACTGTGGTTCGGAGTGTTACCGCGCCGTGGACCGTGCTGCACGAATTGCCGCGTACCTACACCGCACCCCAATATCCAAATTGTGACATCGGACGGTACTCATAATGGTATGGTGGTGGGTAGTTAGTTTACTTTTGCAAATAAATCAGTCTGTCGTTGACCCACGTATTTTATTGACGTTACATTGGCGACGAGGATGGGATTTGTACAATTTCTTTTTTAATTTCCGTGGATTCGTTTCTATTTCGCGTGTGTCAAGATGCCTATTGGTAAAATTGAACCTTTTAATTTAAGCTCGAAACAGTGGCCGGCTTATATTCGTCGGATAAATCAGTACGTACGACTTAACGAAATCGACGATGAATTGAAAGTACCTATGTTAATAACGGTCGTGGGGGAAGAAACGTATGCGCTGATGTGCGATCTGTGTTCACCTAGTTTTCCGGAAGACAAAACATATGACGAACTAGTGAAATTAGTTACGGAACATTTAGAACCCCAACGATCGGAGATAGCCGAGCGCCACGTATTCAGGTTGCGCCGACAGCGTGCGGGCGAGTCCCTCACGGAATACCTACAGGCATTGAAACAACTGGCGTCTACGTGCAGTTTCGGAAAGTGCAAGTTATGTTCGACGCTTGAAGAAAATTTGCGCGATCAGTTCGTGTCCGGGCTGACAAGTGACGTAATGCGATCGAGAATCTTCGCGGAAAAAAAAGTTCATTATAAAGAGGCAGTGGAGCTAGCGCTGGCTCTTGAGGCAGCGGAGAAGCATGCCGAGGTGAGCGGTACCACGACGACGGCGGCGGCGGACTCAGTAAAGCCGGCAGGCGGCGGCGAGGCGGGCGAAGGCCTGCATTACGCACGCGGCGGACGAATGCGCCAGCGCGGGCCGCAACGGGCGTTCGGCGGCGCCGGCGGCGCGAGCGGCGCAGGCGACGGAATAGCGGTGGCAGCAGCAGGCGCGGCAGGCGCAGACAGCGCGCGGGCCTGCTGGCGCTGTGGCAAGGCGCACCCGGCCGAGAGGTGTCGGTTTAAAAATTACAGTTGTGATGAGTGCGGTAAAAAAGGGCACCTAAAAGTGATGTGCAAACAAGTGCGTGGTAGTGGCGGTCGGCATAACTATGTGAGTGACGAATCGGGGGATGGTATTTTCAACTTAAATGTGACAGCTCGAGGTAACAAACCATTTTTTATTAAACTGTCTGTTGATAACATTAATATGGAATGTGAAGTGGACACAGGTAGTCGTATATCAGCAATAAGTGAGGTTATGTATCAAAGTAGCTTTTCGCATAAAAAGATTGAACCGGATAACTTAGTTTTACGTGGTTACTCAGGTTCAAGAATAGAATCACTCGGTTACATTGAGGTAGATGTTTGTTTGGGCGAATTTAAAGCTAAATCACTACGACTATACATTATTAAGGGCGGGGCGCAGATTAGATTTCTTTTCCAGTATCGGAATTGTGAACACGCAACGACAGGTGTCTCGCCAGCAGTGGCGCTCCAAGGGCGGCGTTTGCGTAGCCGACTGGATGCACTACGGCCGGATGTAGCCGCAGCGGTGCGCGAGAAGCAAGAGCGTCAGGTCACCCGCGCTTCGGGGGCCGATAGAGAATTCCGGGTTGGGGATGCAGTAATTGCTCGCGATTACACGGCGAGGGGGGACAAGTGGACCGAAGCCACAGTTATAAAAAAAAACAGGGCCGGTTTCATACAAAGTTAGTTTAGGTAACGGGGTTGAGTGGCGTAGACATGCCGACCAAATTATTTCAGAAAGTACAAAAAATAGGTATTCATTATCACGCATGAGGAACGTGGTCGTAGCAGAGCCTAAGGGCTCTGAGGCAGCTAAACCGGGGGTCGATAGCGGGGCCGAAGGTGAGATGTTTGAGGACGCATTCAATGAGGATGGTGATACTAAGGACACGCCGCTGGAAGAGTCAAAGTCGACGCCGGGTTGACCCGAACGGTTGACGTCGTCGGTACCTCCACCACCACTGGGCGCGTCTGCTCGGGCACTGCTTGCGTTCAACCGGGCTAGACAAGCTGGCAATAATGTGCCACAATAGTTTATTAGTTATAGGACATTGTTAGTTTAAGATGTATCGGTTGTGATTAGTAGACTTGATGAGGAGATATGTGACATCGGACGGTACTCATAATGGTATGGTGGTGGGTAGTTAGTTTACTTTTGCAAATAAATCAGTCTGTCGTTGACCCACGTATTTTATTGACGTTACACAAATAATATTTTATTTATTAAACAAAAGGCATGTTATATGTTGAAACTTTTGTATGGTAGCAGAGCCAGCGGCGTTAGGTACATCCCCGATCGGAGCGGGCGGGCGGACAGGGGAGTGTTCCTACTCAGTAGCGATCGCACGCGCCGTACCTACGCGGCTCGTTAGTAGAGTAGTTATTATATATATACCTACCTACCAAGATCGTAATTAAGTATGTGGACTAAAATTTTATTATACAAATTATGTAGCTACTTGTTATAATGATAGAGGAACAGAGACAGAAAGTGGAGATTCCATTACAACATTTTTTTCCGGGATAGTTGTCCCGGGTTTTGGGACATCACTTAATTAAGTACAAAAATAATTATACCAAAACAATAAAATAATTAGATTAAATAAGTATCTGTTTTTGTTTCATCATCTTTAATGTACACTTAGTGATACCTATCCCGAAACCCGAAAAAATTTCCCGGAAAAAAAAGTTGTCGTATGGAAGTCACTTTTTGCCTCTGATACTATAACAAATGCTGTCTACCTACTCCGATCTGTCAAACAGATGGTGCTTTTAAATTTTCATTGAACACAACCACCATTTCATTGAAACATTCACAATAAGATTCGACATTGAAATAAATCTTTTTTACAGTTCGTTCAACCGATTTTTACTTCTATTGCGTTGGTGGCATGACAAATGGCAGCTGCAATAACAGTTGGTATTATAATCATGTTTTTGCTTTTAATGCCATCCTTATGCCTATGGAATAGAAGTAAAAATCGGTTGAACGGACTGTAAAGTTTTGTTTAAATGTCTAATCTTATTGTAAATGGAATATAGCTCCTTTGGGTGCATTTGTGACTAATTTACAGTTGCACTTTTTAGTATGGCGGCCATCACTCTGTTTTTAGTATGTACTGCTCTGAAGTATTACACTACCCATAGACTTATAAAAAAAAATGGACTCCGCGCCATGCATATCGACAGTGAAGCACCGTACCGATCTGTGTGCGTGATTGACGATTGACGCTGTCGTGTCACGTAATGGCGGCCGGTCGGCATACTACGATGTAAATGTGAGCGTGAGGCGTGTGTGTTGTACAAACGGTCCGCTATATTTACTGTGCTTCACTTTCGATATGCGTGGCGCGGAGTCCATCTTTTTTATAAGTCTATGTACAGAGGCTAGCACATCAAGTTACCCCAATCTGTCAAATTTCTTTGATAGATTTTCAACTTTACTACAAAGGAATAAGGTTTATATTCAATTGGGAAAATTTGACAGATTGGGGTAGGTTGATGTGCTGGCCTCTGTACGTACCGTACATTGTGGCATCTACCTACCTCCATATTTATAAACTTAAATTCAATATTTCGCTAATCGCAAAGTAAAAATACAATTACTTGTGCAGCCATAGTACTTAGTTGTTAGAACTTTTGTTGTAAGGTATAACTAATCCCTTTAAGTATATAAGAAATGATTTGAGAAACTTAAATTTTTTATTGAATGAGTTACTTGACATTTTCAGATTTCCATTGTTCCACAGTACCTACGTGTTAGCATTTTCACTAATATATGCTTTAGATAGTACTTACAAAGAACCAGTATAGTATTTAAATTTAAATTTTCTAATATAGTTACAAAACGAAATAATAGGAAATACCTACTTAATACCTATTGCATAACTCTAAACTGTTAGCATTTTTGTACATAGCATTGAAATCACTATACTCATCCACTCAGCGAAAATAAAAAACTTGTGAATTATCGAAGGGCATAGACTTCTCGCTACTGGACTAATGGTAGCAGAGCCAGCGGCGTTAGGTACATCCCCGATCGGAGCGGGTGGGCGGGCGGGCGGGGGAGTGTTGCTACTCAGTAGCGATCGCACGCGCCGTACCTACGCGGCTCGTTAGTAGAAATAGTTATTTGCAATTTAAACAAAAGCCATAATATGAATTTGTTGAAACTTTTTTATGGTAGCAGAGTTTATTATTACGAATATGTGGGCGCAAATTTATAAACTTAAATTCAATATTTCGCTAATCGCAAAGTAAAAATACAATTACTTGTGCAGCCATAGTACTTAGTTGTTAGAACTTTTGTTGTAAGGTATAACTAATCCCTTTAAGTATATAAGAAATGATTTGAGAAACTTAAATTTTTTATTGAATGAGTTACTTGACATTTTCAGATTTCCATTGTTCCACAGTACCTACGTGTTAGCATTTTCACTAATATATGCTTTAGATAGTACTTACAAAGAACCAGTATAGTATTTAAATTTAAATTTTCTAACATGGTTACAACACGAAATAATAGGAAATACCTACTTAATACCTATTGCATAACTCTAAACTGTTAGCATTTTTGTACATAGCATTGAAATCACTATAGTTATCCACACAGCGAAAATAAAAAACTTGTGAATTATCGAAGGTTTTGTGGGAAAAATATTGTATCCCTACTGGACTATTTAGTGTGAATTCAGTTTTCAGAATGCTTGGTTCTACTGAAAATGACGTAAAATTATTGGATACTAGCTGCGCCCCGCGGTTTCACCCGCATAAGTCTCGATCCCGTGGGAATAAAAGTACTTATCTGTCCTAATTCAGATAATACCATTACACCCAAATACGTTCAGGCGCTTGTGCGACGCCCGGCAGTACGTACCGCGTGCGCCTCCTGCGCGGCGCGCTGCTGGCGTGGTCGGGGCGCGCGCGCGGCCCGGCGCGGCCCGGCCCGCCGCGCGCGCCGCGCCCGCTGGACTGGCGCCGCTCCGTAGATACCACGTCGTCCGGACCTGGAAGCAACGCAATATTATTATTAGCAATGCACTAAAGCTGCGATTTCTTTGGAAACAATGTCTAGGCACACTTTTATTACTATGAATATGGAACAGCAGCAATGTAAAAGTTCTCATACCGCTACAGGAGCACAGCTATTTAAATGCTTGCCTCAAAATTTGGACCTTCGAGCCGAATGTCACCCTCAAATTAACTCACACACTGTCTAGATGGCGGGATGTCAGATTCTTCCTATAACAAAATCAAGTCCAATAATCACTGGGATACTATTTCGAAGCAGAAGGAGTTTGTAAGACTCTTGTAGCAGGAGGCGATCTCTGTTGTTTCTAGCAACACCTTGGGAAAAGACGTGCGTTTATGTATGTACGTAAACTAAAATATATATATAAATCAATAAATAAATTCTTCGTCCAAACGATTACACAAAGTTGATACCAGTTTTGATAATACAAAGCCATCAAAGTATTACACAGTAACCGAGTTTAATTAATAATAATAGCTTCAATAAATATATAAATTGCTGCTGTTGTTTCAAAGTTTGTCCTGTATTGTATTTTTATTTATTTGTCATCATCATCAACATCTTTTCAGCCGAATGACGTCACTGCTGGACACAGGCCTCCCCCAAGCACCTCCACTTCGACCGGTTCTATGCTTCTCGCATCCAACGGGTTCCTGCGGCCTTCACAAAGTCATCAATCTACCTTGTGGGACCTTCCAACTCTACGTCTTCCGGTACGCGGTCGCCACTCTAGAACCTTTCAGCCCCATCAGCCATCTGCTCTGCGAGCAATGTGCCCTGCCCTCTGCCACTTAAGTTTGGCAATTCTTCGGGCTATGTCTGATACCTTGGTTCTCTTCTTTTCTGATTCGACCACGCAGTGAAACTCCAAGCATAGCCGCTCTGCATTGCCCTTTGGGTGAATTTTAGCCTTCTAATAAGGCCCATTGTGAGCGACCACATTTCAATGCCTTAGGTCATCACTGGCAACTACAAATACAAATAAATAGGTCAGTGATTACCTATTTATTTGTATTTGGAGTAAAATTAAGTATTTCTCATAAATAAATAAATAGTTATATATTTTTTATGCCTACCTTTGAGAACTGGCACGCCAGTGACAGCCAGATGCTGTTTATCATGCCTGTGCTGCTCCACAAGAGTGCGCACATCCTTGACCAGCGCGATCGGGTCGGACAGCAGTTCCGGCACCGACTTGCGAGCGGCCGGCAGTTGGTGGAGATACATTACTATTGCCTATGGAAATGAAAATAAGGTATTATAAAAAAAAAATATCTTCGATGTTTCTAGTATGTTACTAATGAATGCTCAAAGAACTGCGGGGTAATTACGTAACATGCTTTCAGTAGCAATGGCTTTCATTTTGACACAGTTCAACAACATTCATTGAATTATTTACGTTGTTGAGCAGACAGTTTTTGAACATAATTATGAAGCAATGGATTAGCTAAATATGCTATAACTTTCAAAATGATTCAGTTTATGATTGAATTTGTTACGCAATAAGGGTGCTGGAGTTGTGGCTGTTCGAATAGACACGTTCACGATCTAAATAATTTACGATAACGACGATTTTCAGTAGGTTCATGTATTCTTCACAAGCTGGAGGAGACCTATGTATTTCCAGTAGTGTATTGCTTTATGCTGAGTTAACGATGCTTTTTTTATTTGAAGCAACTTCTTCCGTTCAGTACTCCGAGTATCGTATTTAGTTATAAATTGGAAAAAGTTACTTCCCGCGTTTTCTGTTTTGAGAAAAATCGGCGTAAAAGTTTCTTTTGATGTTTTACTAAATATTATCATCTCTACAAACTTCCACTGCATGTGATATCCGCGTATCTCCTTGAAGAACGAGTATTAGAACTTGTACATATTAGTCTGTGCTGAATAAAAGTATTTTCTTTCTTTGTAACATGTGATGTATCTCACCTTGAGGCCATGTAGCTCGTTCTGCGTGAGGTGCACGTGCTCCTTGGGCGCGGCGAGCGCAGACTGTCCCTCGGGCGCGAGGTGAGAGCGGCCCAGCAGAGCCATCACATAGCGGTCCAGGACGTACCACAGCATCTCAGTGAAGAATGGGTAGCGAAACTTTTGTGGCACCTGGAATCGGAGGACGAAATGCAAATTATAATTTGTAAGTATTGGTGGTAATTAGTGAGTTACAAGTGCATTTTGGACAGGCTAATTAGTATAACAAGATTACGACGATTTTTGGGTGAGGCCTATCTTCGGTAGACTTATTTTGGTTGAAAAGATGATGAACAGGTTGCTAGTCAGAGAAAACCCATACAAATAGCTAGAACGGCACATGTGCTGCAATAGACTAGAAAATCTAGAAATCTTAATATTGAGTGAAAATTAATAAGAAATATCACAGAAAATTTCATCTATATTGTTTACTTAAATTATAATAAACACCATTTCACCTTAGTAACATCTTCAACTTGAGCAATCTTCAGTTGCTTTTCAATACCGAACTGGTGCAAGAAGTTGCCGCCGAAAACCAAGGAGTCGCTTGGTGTGTATACAGCGTGGATCCAGCCAGTCGGGATGAAGAACGTGTGGCCAGCTTGCAGCTGAAATGTTACGAATAATACACAAATATTACATCACTATACTAATATTATAAATGCAAAAGTAACTGTCTGTTAGCTTCAAGCCTGAAAAGCTGAATGGATTTGAAGGACCATCACATGGGTAAGGAAGGACACAGGATGCTGTTTATCCAGGTAGTACGTTCGTGGGATAATTTTTACCACCACGTGGACGAAGCAGCGGGCAAAAGCTAGTACCTACTTACATAATCATAATTTTCGAATGAGTGAAAAGTTACGTTTGTCAAAACACCACTATTCTCCGTCCACAAAGGAGTAACCTTTCAATGTTTTTATCGATATTTATTTTATGAACAAACTTTAGCAATACCGATTTCTAAAAAACTAACAACAACAAAAAATACTGAGAATCCTGTGAAAATTGCTTTTTCGGGCAAACCGGCATAATAAATCTCGTGTTTAATTCGCAGTACCTACTTTGTACGCGAGACTTCATTAGAAACTAAATTCATAATATTAAACCTGTAATATTCCCACTGCTGAAACATAAGCCTCCACTCTGTCTCAGGGAGTGGGTATTACCGCGACACCGTATGGGTTTATCTTTTAAATTCAGTTAGCATAAATTAATCCATATACTCGCCTCCTACTACATGGGACTTACAAATATCTCGCGAAATGTGGGTGTATACCACTGCCTAACCCTTCGGGAATTACAGGCGTGAAGGTATGTTGCCAAATCCATACTAATATTATAAATGCGAAAGTGTGTCTGTCTGTCTGTTAACTATTCACGCTTAAAGCGCTGAACCGATTTAGATGAAATTGGTATATATATTGAGTCCCGGGAAAGGACATGGAATAGTTTTTATCCCGATATTCCCACGGGATCGACACTTATGTGGGTGAAACCACGGGGTGCTGCTGGTCCATTTGTCTTCGATTTGATACCCTACTAGATAGTGTTGTTCTACTATGGTTTTCAAATCTTTTTCTCCTTGATTAGCGAAACAGTAAAATTATAACATTCTAAAGATATAAAACAATCATTGTTCATTAACGTTATAATTTACGAGTTCCGATCATATTTTTATGGAGCTATTAAGAGCACGATTGCTCTGTGTGAAACCGTCGCGTCGCTGCGAACGTGGGGACCGCGTCACGGAATCACACGTCTACGTTTGATTAGTATTTTAGTTCTTGACTAACAATCGTATTTATTTAGTTAATCCGGAGAGGCGAAAATTACGTCTATTACCTTCCGTCTGTAACCCAAAATAACCCTCAATTTAGTTCAGTAGTAGACATATCTAAAGTAATATAATAAAGAGATTTTTTTTTTATTTATGTTTGGTTTTTACGCATTCACGCTAAAATGGCTGAACGGATTCGGACGAAATTAGGCACATGGTTAGATCATGACCTGGATTAGAATTAACCCCGATAATCCCACGGGATCGAGACTTATGCGAATGAAACCGCAGGGCGCAGCTATTGTAATAATATTAATTATTATAGTTACATTGGCTGTAATACTCACATGAACTCGAATGCACTTCTCGACCGTGTCGCCAAAGAAGACATCGGACTGTTTGCCAGAAAGCACCCACTTTTCATACAGCTGCAAGTTCTTCTCAGTTGGTGGGATCAGCCAGAATACTTTGGCGCCTGAAATATGAAAAAACCATCGAAAAACTCCTTTTAACCGAGGCAATGGAGCGAAAAACACACCATCATAAAATATAAATCATAACACAACTGTAACTAACAACTTTATTTAACTGTATTCCTCAAAAGTTAAGGCGCAGAGGTATATATTGGGCGACTGGTAATTAGTGACCGATACATAAACACATGATAGTACTCAATAACTTTCCCGTAGAAACGATTTTTTTAATTTACCAATGCGCATGACCCTTATTAAATTAATGAAAAAGAATAATGCATGGTGAAATAGTTTTGTTTGTAAAAAGGGATTAATAACTAAATTAAATTACAGCAGTGTTTTATTCTTGTTAGGTACTCACTCAATATTCTATTGTTGTGATTGGGGTCATGCACTTCGTAAATTAAAAAAGAAACGGTTCTTTGGGAAAGTTGTTTAATATGATGATGAGTACAATCATGTGTTTAAGTATTGGTCACTCTCATTAATTACCAGTCACACTTATATAGTACATACTTATTTCACAAAAACACGATATGTGCAATTTAAAACATTTACTATAAACATGAAATAAATTGGTCATCTGTTTAATCAAAACTTTATAACAGTAAGTTCTATGCTTCGTATACTACAATGTTATGTTGAAACAACTTACCTCGCAAAATATGGTACCAAACGGAGGTACCCCCGAAATCAATGTGGAAATCTGTGTAACACCCCTTGACTGACATGAGACAGTATTTCTGCACTTTTGGGTACATCATATCATCCAGAGCGTTTGTTGATTCAGTCTGAGGAAGTAATTAAAATTTTATTAAATACAACTAATATGTATGTACCGACGACACACTAAACTATAGATTACCGGTATTAATACTGACCTCGCATTCTATAGGGGTTCCGTTCAATGAGAGGTCAACTTATACTGGAAATGTATAGCTTGATTTGTCGTTATGTGTATACGCATATTAGTCAGTGTACGATACATTGTAAGTTTTAATACTAGGAACTTAGCCAAATAAGACGTTTCTTATATTGTTATGAAAAATAAAACCTTGAATGTGTTTTGGAGAACGTTTTAGGGCCTGTGCACACCACGTTTTTTAAACGCGCCGTTGACGTCGACGGCGCGTTTTATCCTATATTTTATCTACAGGCTGCGTCTGACTCGCGTGCGTATCGCGTCTGTATCGCGTCTGTATCGCCACAAACGCGCGTCAACGGCGCGTTTAAAAAACGTGGTGTGCACAGGCCCTTAGAGTAATAGTTGCTAACGCCCGCTGTAAATCTAAAAGGCGTTACTACAAATGCGTTCTAATTTAAATTTAAAATATTTTTTTCAAATAAATGTAGATGTGCACTTATAAAACGTCAGCAGCTAGTTGCACGGTTCCAATTAGTCGTTTCCAATGGAGAAGAACCGGCAAGTAATTCCACGGTTACTCTATTAAAAACAATTGGCTTTTGCAATGTTTTGAAATTTCAGTTACTAGGTATGAGAGGACAGCGTAGGCACAACATACACAGAGGGCCTGTCAACAAGCCTGTCATTCTGAAATGATTGTAAGTACTTGGATCTAAATAAATGTTCCGACATCGTCGTGCTCGCGTGCGGATAGACCGTGTAATACTTAGGTTGTGTCGTGCGTGACACGTAAGTACATATATTTCAAACCCATTCATAAACTACCTAATTAGGATTAAAGATACAAGAAGTAGCCGTAACTCTTCAAAGCAACCTTTACAATGGTTAGTTACAATTTCCTTTTATTTGTTTATTTTGTTTATGCTTAGATACTTTTACGCAGTTCAAGGGCAAAAGTCATAGGGGCGGGGGTGAATGTAGCCGAATCCACCCGGTCACCCGAAATAATCCGACCTCTCACGATCTCAAACGAGTCAGTTCCGCCCAAGTCAGCATATTTTCCGCCCGATACTTTCAACGTAGGAAACTCTTGCAAAATATTATTTTCCTTTATCAGATCGCGTAGTAAACACTTTTTTTTTTAGCTATGTTAGTGAATTTTGCTTGTAAAACCAAGTTTGTTGAGTATTGTCTTTGGTTTTTATCAACATGAGATAAATAGTATTTATTCAACATTGGATGGATTTAACTCAGTCAGAAATGGCTAATAACGCAATATCAACGCGAAATAAGTTAGACATCACACTAATAACCGTACGTCAGCTATGAAAAGATCTTTTAGAATGAAAAGATAACTTTAGAAAAATTAATGAATATGGTGTAAAAAGATGCTTAAAACGAAGCATTTTTACTCCCCGTTATTGTAATATTTTTCTGTACTGGAACATACCTTCTAATTACGTCGATCATTGAAGGTCAAAGTTCAAGTTTTATTTTACTTTTTATCACGAAGACTAGTTTTAAACGTTATAGCTTAACTTTAAATACCCCTACTATTTCTTCACCGTTGCATCCACGCAAAAGCACAATGTATTGCGTGCGTTTCATTGCGCACTGCCGTAAAAAACATAGGTAGGTATCAAATAACAGTCTTTTAACACTAAACATTTTTGCTTAATGTTACTTAGTTTGATGTACAGAATGCGTAGTTAACGACTACATGATGACCCTCTATGATAGAATGGTTTTTGTAACTACCTAAATCATCTGTAAAAGTGACCTATTGTGGCTAGGAAGATGGTCACTTTTACAAGGCATTTGTAAAAAATTAGCACCTAAGGCTCCTAGTATCCCGGAGCCCGGGTAGTGGAGATCCCTGGTGCGACGAGTGGCCCCACCGCTGACGCCCTAGCTGAGAAGCTAAGGGCGTCTCTTAACGCGGAAGAGGCTCGAGTCTCCAGGCCCGTTAAGTGCGCAGACATGCGCATTATGGGCCTGGATGACTCCGTAACGGAGGAGGAGGTAGTGGCCGCTGTCGTCAGGACGGGCGGGTGTCTCGCCGATCAGGTGAAGGCGGGCACCGTACGTCCTGATCATTCGGGCATGCGAACCGTTACGGTAAGCTGCCCCGTGACGGCGGCCAAAAAGATCGTGGAGGGCCGAAGACTCCTGGTGGGCTGGGTTTCAGCGCAGGTCAAACTGCTGGAGCCCAGGCCTCTGAGGTGCTTCCGATGCCTCGTGGGGCACCACGTTGGCATCCAGTGCACCTCGGAGGACCGCAGCGCTCTGTGCTTCCGCTGCGGCCAGCCCGGACACAAGGCCGGCTCGTGCACTGCCGCGCCGCACTGCGTTGCATGTGCGGCTGCTGGCAAGCCGGCCGAACACCGGGCGGGGAGCAAGTCCTGCGCTCCGCCCGCCGGAACCAGGAGGAAAGGCAGGCCCTCCGCCACCGCCACCGTCACCGTCGCCGCCGCTTCTGCCGCCGCCGCCGCTTCTGTCGCCGCCGGCGCTTCTGCTGCCGCCGCCGCTTCCGGTGCCGCTGCCGTCAGCGCCGTAGAGAGGCCCTCACAAGGGGCCCGGGAGGGGGCTGAAATGGAGGAGTGACGACTCCATTGCGCCTCTTACAGGCGAATATCAACCACTGCGCCTGTGCTCAGGACTTGTTGCTCCAGAGCATGGCGCAGTGGTCGATTAACATCGCCGTGGTCGCTGAGCCGTACTTTGTCCCGCCCAGGGATGACTGGGTGGAGGACCTGAGCGGCTCAGTGGCCATATTATCGTCGGCTGCCGCCGGTACCCCGTCCCTTGAAGGCGTCACGAAGGGACAGGGGTGCGTAGCAGCACGGTTCGGAGAGATAGTGGTAGTGGGAGTTTACTTCTCTCCGAGCCGAACTCTCGCCGAGTTCCACAACTCCTTAACAGAGTTGACTGTCGTCGTCGGAAACCAGTCCTTCCCCGTGTTAGTGCTCGGGGACTTCAACGCCAAAAATCTGGCCTGGGGTTCCCGTTGCACGGACATGCGGGGAAGGATGGTGGAGGACTGGGCTCTGGAAACAGGCCTGGTCGTCCTAAATCGGGGTTCTGTTCCCACGTGTGTGCGGATGCGGGGCGAGTCGGTGGTGGACATTTCGTTCGCTAGCCCCGCTCTGTCACAGCGAGTAATTGACTGGCGCGTCATGGAGGAGGTGGAGACCTATTCCGATCATCGGTATATCCGGATCGACGTCTCCGCCCAGACCTCTAGCGCGCCGGTCCAACAGACCCCGAGTGGTCCGCGGTGGGCGCTGAAGCAGCTGGACCGGGAGCTCCTCCTGGAAGCCTCAATCGTGCAGGCCTGGGTGTCATCACCAGACAGGCCTGCCGACATTAACAACGAGGCGGAGTGGTTCCGGGAGGCCATGTCCGAGATTTGTGACGTGGCAATGCCCCGAGTTCGGCCAGGATGCGCCCGACGTCAGGTGTACTGGTGGTCGCAGGAGGTAGGAGTGTTACGCAAGGCGTGCGTTGATGCGCGACACCTGTACACCAGGCACCGCAGGCTACGCATCCGCCCTCCGGATGCGGAAGCCGCGGAGGCGGAGCTGTACGAGGGGTACAGAGCGGCGAAGACCGCCCTCCAAGAGGCTGTACAGCGGGCCAAAGATATGGCCCGCGAGGAGATGCTGGAGACTCTGAACAGAGATCCGTGGGGGCGCCCTTACAAAATGGTGCGGAACAAACTCCGCACCTGGGCCCCCCCGCTGACGCAGAGTCTCCGCCCCCAGCTGGTGGAGGAGGTGGTGAGCGCTCTGTTCCCTTCACGGGGGGAGCATACTCCCCCGCCTATGGCTCCGCCAATTGCGGTGCCCGAAGCGGACCACGCGGACGACGACGACGACATCCCTGAAGTGACCGGGGTAGATCTGAGAGTGGCGGTATGTAGGCTGAAGGCCAAAAATACAGCCCCAGGGCCCGACGGCTTGCCGGGTAAAGCCTGGGCCCTGGCCTCGACGGCTCTCGGACCCCGACTGGAGGCGCTCTTAAGCGCATGTATGGAGAGGGGCCAGTTTCCACTCCGTTGGAAGACGGGGAAGCTGGTCCTCATTCGGAAGCCAGGGCGCCCTGCGGACTCTCCGTCCGCATTCCGGCCCATCGTGCTGCTCGACGAGGTCGGCAAGCTCTTTGAAAGAGTGATTGCGGGCCGCCTCGTCGGGCACCTGGTGAGGACGGGGCCGGATCTTGCGGATAGCCAGTTTGGCTTCCGCAAGGGGCGCTCTACGGTGGACGCCATCATGCGCGTGAGAGCCCTCACGACGGGGGACGCGGTGTCCCGGGGTGGGGTGGTCGTGGCGGTGTCACTCGACATCGCCAACGCGTTTAACACCCTGCCCTGGAGCTGCATTGGGGAGGCACTCCGGTATCACCGGGTGCCGACCTACCTCCGTCGAATAGTCGGGGCGTATTTGACGGACAGAGCCGTCATCTACCCCGGTCGCGATGGGGAATGGAACAGGCGAGAGATGTCGTGCGGTGTCCCACAGGGATCGGTCTTGGGACCGCTCCTGTGGGACATCGGTTACGACTGGGTGCTGCGGGCAGACCTCCCTGATGGCGTCAGCGTAGTTTGCTACGCTGACGACACGCTGGTCCTGGCGCAGGGGAGGTCGCATCAGGCGGCGGCCGACGCAATGACACGCGGGGTTGCGATAGTCGTGGAGAGGATCCGGCAGTTGGGTCTCGAGGTGGCTCTGCACAAATCCGAGGCCATGTCTTTTCATGGGCTTCGGAACGGGCCACCATCGGGATCCCAACTGACGGTAGGAGGGGTTCGCATCGGCGTCGAGACGACGATGAAATACCTGGGTCTCGTCCTCGACAGCCGGTGGAACTTCGTCGAGCATTTCCGACGTTTGGCCCCCAAACTGGAACGGGCTGGGGCCGCTTTCAAGCGGCTTCTGCCAAACCTGAGGGGGCCAAACGCCTCCTGCCGGAGGCTTTACGCGGGGGTCGTGCGGTCCATGGCCGTATATGGCGCCCCGGTGTGGGCGCGTTCACTGCGGCTTCGAGCCGCCCACTACCTGAACGCGCCCCAAAAGGTGGTCGCCATACGGCTGATACGGGGGTACCGCACGATCTCGCGCGAGGCGGCAAGCCTCCTTGCCGGACTGCCGCCATGGGATCTGGAGGCGATAGTCCTCGCGCGCCTGTATGAGTGGCGCGCGGAGGCACTACGCCGGGGGGAAAACCCGCTTCCGCGGCAAATTGCTGCGGAGCGGACGGACCTCCGGCGCGATCTCATGGCGGCATGGAAAGCGCGACTGTCGCAACCCAGCGCAGGGCACGCCGCGATAGCGGCGGTAAGGCCCCTCTTTGAGGAGTGGCTAGAGAGGCGTCACGGCGCCCTCACCTACCGCCTGACGCAGGTCCTCACCGGACACGGATGTTTCGGGAGGTTCCTGCACATCATCAGGCGGGAGGAAACGCCCGGGTGTCACCACTGCGAGGATCGCCCTGAGGACACGGTGGAGCATACGGTGGAGGTCTGCCCGGCTTGGGCAGAGCACCGCCGTGTCCTCGTAGAGGCGATCGGCAGCGGCGGCGACCTCTCGCGCCCGGCCCTGGTCCAAGCCATGGTCCGGGGTGAGAGGGAGTGGGAGGCAGTCACCTCCTTCTGCGAAGCAGTCATGCTAGCGAAGGAGGTGGCGGGATGGGCGAGGGAGAGAGCTGAGAGAGCCGCCCGTCCCAGCCGCCGCGGTAGACGCTCCGGGCGTCGGGAGCCGCGTGACGACTCCCGGCCACCGTAGGCGCGGGCCTGCGGACGGCGAGTAATGGGTAGCTCGCCGTCCGATCAGGACCAGGCCCGTGCCGGACGGCGCGTATGTGTTCCACGCGCGCCTCAAAGAGATGTCAGCATCGAAGGAGGGGCCCGTCAGGGCCGAAGCCTGCCGGGGCAGCGGGATTGTCCGAAAGGGTTACCGCTACCCCGGAACATAAAGGGCTAAGGAAGGAACACGGATGGGTTTTAGTCAGTAAGAGTCTGACACTCCCTTCCGCTCCACCCAGAGCGGGAGGGGTCATTTGATGATTTCCCATCCTAAAAAAAAAAAAAAAAAAAAAAAGGCTCCTAGTATGTGATCTGTTACTAGTTTTTAATATTGTAGGGTTTTTTTTTTCTTGATCTATAAAAAGTTTTTATTAATTTTTCTGCATCTGTCGGCGTTATGTTGCTTGCCTGTCGATCTTCGGAGTGTGCGCAGGAGCTCCACGACCTGATCCCACAATTTCCATTTCACTACTTGACTAGAAAGAACTGCATGCAGGGTGCCATCCGCACCTGGTTGATTTCCCGACTAGCCAGCCGTGCGACTGATCTGAGCAGAAGCCTAGTGTTTAATAAAGTCCTTTGCTCAACAACGTAAATAACGCAATGAACGTGACTGAACTGTCAAAATGGAAAAAAAAACGATCAATTGTCATGTTAAGCGTGTTACGCAATTACCCCCCGCAGACCTATTTCGCGATGTTTTTGTAAAGTAGTTCAAAATTTTGTAGCAACACTTTACCTGCTGATCCTTAAGATGTCTTGGCCACACGGTATCCACCCAGTCGATGAGACGCACGATGCGAGGCGCCTGCACGTAGTTCTCGAGCCGAGTGTGCGAGAACTCCAGTGAGATCACGTTGAGCAGACGCTCCTTGTTGGGATCGTCGTAGTAGCGCTGCCAGTCCTGGGTGATGAGAGATTAAACGTGTAAATGTTACTTCAGAACTGTGAGATGTTAAATTATTGCTGTTGTGAATTGTCGGGTATCCTGATAAAATAAATACTACATCGTTCGTTAACACGTTGACTGCCAACGCGGTCACCGGTGACCGCGAACAATAGATTTTCTATTGTGTCTGTTGCTTGGCGTTCAACGTGTTAAAATTACAGTTTATCTTGAAAACCTGCTCTTTGAACATTGTCATAGCTTTTAGGCTGCCCGCCCACGTCCGATAATCGGTGACCGATTTTTTTGTAGGAGAAAAATAGAACGTACTGATGGCAAGTGCAACGCACACGTCCTACAAAAAGTCGGTCTAAATAACATAGGGCGAAATAATCTGACCGATTGTAGGACCTACAAAAAGTCGAACGTGGGCGGGCAGCTTTACCATGTCAAATAGTCGGGGGTACTATTCAATGTTTGCATTGCAGTATCAAGGAGGGGGAATATAGCAAAATCGCCTATCTTCTATTTTTCATGAAATTAATTAAAATAATATGAGTAACTACAACATTTCCAAACTTTTTGTGGAACGAAAACACGAAATATTAAAATTTTCTAGATAAAAAAACATCACGAAGTTACCTTTTTCCACGCAATTTCGATTTGTACATAATAAAGTATAGATGGACGGTTGTGAAGTAGCGTGGTAATCATTTCACACGCTTAATAGACGAGTTCCATGATATTGATTAGTTTTAAAGATAAAGAAAACTGCTTCTTCCGAAAGATATAGAAAAGATACTTACTAGCTTTTTATGGCAATCAAGTGAGCGGCTTACTACATAGCAATTGCAGTATTTTAGTGAAAATAGAGAAAGTAAAATATCAAATGTATCCTCTCCTAAACATAAAGCTTTTACAGTTATTAAAAACTATCATGATGAAATTAAAATTGTACTCAATAAACGCGAAAGTTTGTGAGGATGGATGGACAGACGGATGTTTGTTACTCTTTCAGCGAAAAGCGATAAAAGTTGCCTGATTTCGCTGTTTTATCCAGGATTTACAAAATGTTTTTCATCACAATATCAAGCACATTAGCAGTAATCACGGTAATTCACACTTAATTTATCGCTATGAGGGGCTAATAATTCATTTGGCCATGAAAGCATACTCATGGAATAAAGGGTTATTGATCTCTTATTAATCGTAATTGAGGAAAACTGAAAATCCGACTATACTAATATTATAAACGCGAAAGTTTTGGATGGATGGATGTTTGTTTGTTACTCTTTCAAGCAAAAACTACTGATCGGATTTTGATGAAACTTTACAGTAATATAGCACATACATCAGAATAACACATACTTAATATAGGACCCCCCCCCCCCCCCCCAATTTCCCAAGGGATCGACACTTATACGTGTGAAACCGCGGGGCGCTGCTAGTGATACAATAAAGACACCTTGTAAATCCATAAGTACTAATATTTATTTATTACTAGCTGTTACCCGCGACTTCATCTGCGATCAAGACAAAAGACACGTGCGCCATCTATTATCATAATAACGTTATTATTGTTTTCCTCAGGAACAACACTTTTTTTTCGGAATGAAAGACACCCTATTTTCGTTTCTGTACACCTGACAACGTATATGCAAAATTTCATGATGATCGGTTCAGCGGTTTAGGCGTGAAAAGGAAACAAACAAACTTACTTTCGCATTTATAATATTAGTTAGGATAAATGCGAAAGTAACTATATCTATAGGTCTGTCTGTAACTTTTTCACGCCTTACGGCTGAACAGGTTTGGATGAAATTGGTACACGGGTAGACCACGACCAGGGTTAGGACATACTTAGAATACTTTTAATATGTAGTTTGTTCCCGTGGGATGATTACCGGCCAATACGCGGGCGAAGCCGCGAGCAAAAGCTAATGTTAAAATAAGTTTTAAAACGAAAAGAGTCAAGGACCCGATTGCGGTTAGAGTTAGGACTCCGCATCAGTTTTGTCACAACTTACTTTGCAAAGATTCACATCTTTAAACGTTCTATGAATTTAAATTAAATAAATAAAAGTCCTCACTGGGCCCGCGTGATGGATGACCCACTCCCTCTCACATAGAATAGGCCTGCGTCTCAGCTGTGGGATATTACAGGCTGTTTATGTTACCTATGGCAAAGTAACTTAAGATTCACATCTTAAAACATTGTATGAATTTTAATTGAATATTTTTTTTATATCCATAATTATATTTGTAATTCCAATGATCTGCCACTTATTTTAGATTTTTTATTCGGTATTCTAACCTTTGCATGCCCATGTGACGGTAAATTATGAACTTTATTATAAAAAAACCGGCCAAGTGCGAGTTGGACTCGCACACGAAGGGTTCCGTACCGGTACCACCATACAATATTTAACACTACATATAAAATAACGGCAAAAAAATCACGTTTGTTGTATGGGAGCCCCCCTTAAATATTTATTTTATTCTGTTATTAGTATCTGTTGTTAAAGCAGCAACAGAAATACACAGCCTGATGACAGACAGACAAACAGACAGACGGACAGTGAAGTCTTAGTAATAGGGTCCTGAACCCTAAAAAACACCAATGTAAGTAAAGAAATAAATGATTTGATTTGAATAAATAAATGAAATCCTCACTGGGGCGCCCGCGTGGATAACTTATCTATCACGTGGGCCCAGTGAGGATTTCATTCCTATCCTGGATAACTAATTCACAAAGGAGGGGCAAAGTCTCAGCATGTGGAACATTACAGGTTGTTTATATAATGTTATCATCATCATTTCGCCCCTTTCTTCTGCCACACTTCCCGGTTCTGTGCGCCTCCCATCCAGGTGTTACTCGCGACTTTTACGATATCGTCAATCCAGCGCGCTTTTGGAAGGCAGTGGTTTCTTTGGCCTAAAAATGTTATAGATGTTTTTAAATAAATCAAAAACTCTTAGAAATATTTAAACGAGTTCACCATAATAATGAACGATTTAATCAACAAACTTAAAAACGATTAATTACATGTCAATGTATCTCGCACTCCGGTTTAATGTCACACCCACATCATCTATATTTATTCGGTCCGACTATAAAACCGTAAGCCGGGACGCTGACGGTAACAAATTATCTGTAATGTGCGCAAACTCTTATCACACACAGAGGTGTGTCTTGAATTTGATAAGGAGCCACGCGAAATGACTTATTAGATCTATAAATCGCTGCAAAATTATTTATTTGATTTATTAATTTAATATATGCTGGATAAGATATTTACTTATGATATTTTTACTTTCTCGATGCATATTAACTAGGTAATTAGTTATTTAAACACTGCTTTATTATTTTTAGATAATGCTATTCCCCATTAGCAGATAATGGGAAATGACTCATAATATTTAAACGCGTTTGCCTTGTGTAGCAAGGTAGCAAGCAAAACCTGTTTTCTTTAGCTAATTTTTTGCCGTGGAAGAGCAGCTGGGTAATTACACACTATCAGTAATAAATGACTTTAATTTTGACAGTTCAACAACATTCATTGTGTTATTTACGTTGTTGAGCAGACAAATTTTACGAACATAAGAAACAATGGATTAGCTAGCAATATCCTTTAAAAAAAATTCAGATTGCGATTGATAATATCTTACGCAATTAGGGTGCAGGGCAGCCATTTGGAGGTTCAATTTCATAAATTACAATACAAAAAGTAAATATTTTGTTTAGTGACAACTGTGAATGATTTTGCCTGGACCAGTTGGATAAGTTCTGCTAGTGACTATTTCTCGTATTCCTTGAAGAGCTTACTGTGAGTAAGTTGGAAGCGATAGTGCGTGACGCAAGAATGGTCAGTAGTTTTAAGTTTACAGCTTATCTCGAGTAGACTTTGGACTACTTATAGCAATTTACTTTACAACTCTGGACACACTTCACCTCGGTATAATTATTAGAAATATTATTAATTTACCGCCCTTATGGGTTAATAACATCTCCGAGATCGTTTATTTAGACCTTTAAGAACATTACAACATAACATTAAAAAGAATTTACTACAGACATTGTGACTGGTAAAAGAAACAGTACACAATGCGAAAACAGCAAGTGTATATCAGCCATACTTAAAGTGTGCTCCGCGGATCTCTAAGGCCCCACAAAGCATCTGCGCTGCGGGGGCTCCGCGAAAATACTGGTTATAATGAAAATAAAATACTAAAACTTGCAAAATCCCGAAAGTATGTCGAATGAGATTTATTAATCATTTTTAGAAATTACCTACATCTTTCAGACAGAATCAATGGTCAAACCTCTACAGATTTTTTTGGTGCGATAACCGTGCAATAATGCGTGAATATCCACAACTTGCCACAAATACCCTGAATGTAAAGATGGTCACCCATCCACGGACCAGCCGCGGCAAGCGTAGCTTAACCTGATCGATCGACCTGGGTCGTTATTACTTAGCCACAAGTAATATGATTATTAATAAAGAATACACATAAAACCAGTTTTTGATTATTATAGGGCTCCGTCAAATATTTCGTTTTCCAAAAGGGTGCCATCGCCAAAAAAGTTTGTGAGTCGCTGGTCTATCCATACTAATATTATAAATTCGAAAGTAACTGTCTGTCTGTCTGCCTGTTTGTCTGTCTGTATGTTACCTTTTCACGCTTAAATCACTGAACGTATTTCGATAAAATTTGGCAGAGAGGTGGATTGCATCCCGGGCAAGGACATAGGATAGTTTTTATCGACATAACTCGCAGGTGAAGCCGCGGGCGGAAGATAGTAGTCTATAACTCTACATGAATTGTAAATTCAATCTCTTGACTTCAGCGTTAGGCCTTGTGTAAACAATGCGTAGATACGACAATCGACAATGCGATTACCGCAGTCAACTCTAGATAGTGATTGATGACCGATTTGAAAATGAATTATGTGGTTATAGTAAAATATCACAAGTGCTGTTTGGTTATCGCCGATAGATATAGCGTAGTAGTGTAGAGACGAATAATAGAGATATTTTAGTAAATAGATGATATACCTATGATCGGTGGCGTAACTATACCGTTTGGGGCCCGTGTCAAATTCAAGGGATGGGGCCCGCCCTCAATGTTAAGAAGCTCAACCATCGTTATTTTTCTTTTTTTCAAGCATCTCTCCCGCGACTTCTTCCGCGTAGATTTCATATTTCCTCTTACAAAATTTTACACCTAACTGCTTCATTGGTCTAGTGGTCGCAAGCGCTACTTCCGAGCATGAGATCCTTTCCAAAAAAATAGAGAAACAATTGGGAAAAAGGTACAAAATGTTCGAAACCTGAATGATGTCCTTTGTTGCACATTTTCAAAAAAAGTTTGCATTTATAAACTTATGTTAGGATCCTCCTGTGCTCATGGCCCTCTCGGGCTGGGGGCCCCCTCTGGCTGGGGGCCCGTGGCATTTTACCCCAATGCCACCCTATAGTTACGCCACTGCCTATGATAGACCAAAATGTGATGTGGAGGACCAGAAACTATAGTAGTATTAACTGCGCAAGCGAGGACTCAAACCCACCATGACACACACAGCTGCAACCGTCACTCGTCAGCATATAGGTCGGTTTAGATTAGCCTAAACTAGCGAATGCACATTCTAACCGGACTACCAAATGCTCTAAGTGTAAAAAAAACAAACGACTTCCAAAAAAACACTACAAGTGAAAAATAACTTAAATTTCGGAAGTAGGTTGTTTTTTCTTGTAAGAAGTTTTTACTTTTCACTTTTTAGTTGTGGTACCTACCCCACACAAATTCGTATACCTCCACTTGCCTTCACTTGCTAAGTAAATAACAGTGACAGAAAGTTATAACATCATTAACATACACTAAATGGAAAAAATACGTATTATTGAAGCTGATTAGCTTCAATAATACGTATTTTTTCGTGAGTGATGATGGAGTGGTTTTTGAACTCAAAAACCACTCATCAGGACTTGATCAAATCGGTTAATAAATGACGAAGTTCTGAGAAAAAAAAACCATTAAAAAAATAAAACCGTATTAGTTTTTTTCAAGTCTGTTAAAAGAGATAGAGCATTCATTCGTTGATCATACTAGAATATCAAGTATTTCAAGAAAATAATGCTCTTGTTCATGTTCGTTTGGTCTCTAAACCCCTCTTAAGAATACGATCACAAAGGAAGATACTTCATTAAGTAGGGTAAAATTATAAAATTGAGAAAGGTCAGGAGAATTTTGCTGAATTATGATAATTTGTTTTAAAATTTAGAACAATATCTATACAAATCTACATATACATATTTTTTGTATTGTCAAAATAACAGCTTTTTTCTAAATGCTTTTGAAAATATATTATACGGTATTTATAACAAAAAAACTTTTTTGTCTGTCTCTGTTTGTTTGTTCCGGCTAATCTACGAAACGGCTGAACCACTTTTGATGAAATTTGGTATGGGTATAATGTAAACCCTGGGGAAGGATATAGGCTACTTTTCATCGACGTACCATGCGGGCGACGCCGGACGTGGAAGCTAGTAACAAAATTTTACAATAATTCTGTTCGTACTACATATTTATGGATGTGTAAAAGCGCGACATTCTCGCTGCGCTGTTTATTTTATGCAGGTCCCTACGGCACGATTGTCAAAGTCGCAGTATAATGGCTTATTCATGAAAGAGCCGCGAAAATTAATGAAAACATTCGACGACTTTTTATTTATTTTCGTTCACGCTTCATAATATTTTATAAGCTACTGTGGTTATGATATTATTGAATTTATTTTCTAGGTCAATAGCCTTGGGATAAGATTGGTGTAGGTAAGTTCTAAGTTATTTTCAAAACATGATAAGTATCTATTTGTATGTACTTCATATTTCTACTTTTATCTCTGCCGCAATTTGGAAAGATAACCTGTCTCCATAATAACAGGTCAACGATACCCTAAACCAGAATGAATTTTGTTTTACTAACAGGTAACAAAATGATCGTTTTTGACAGAATTTTGTTTAAACGGGATTTGTTAGGTTAATAACTGAGAGTAATATTCAAAAAATGTCATGACCTGACGGAATGACATGACGGTTTGAGGAAAACTGTGATCAACGCAAAACGGTTTCACGGTTTATCTTGCCATGCAATGTCTAAGTTTTAGGAAACTTTCTTATTTTTTTTTTCTTATTTTCAGTTTTTTATTTCGGAACAGATAACTCAGACTTGTTAATAAAATTTTTGGTTTACTGAATTTCAAAAAGAATTGCAACACATGATCACGTTGAGCTTTATACATATAAAAACTTACCTGCTTTAATACCAATAACAAGATTTACACGAATGGGGGAACATTGAATATCAATCCTCATTTTTAGGAGATTCACAGATTTCATTAAAGAAGATTAAAATTTGTCCAACAATTTACAGTCGCGTTTACAGACGCTTTCGAAAAAATATTTCAAGCATTAGCTTTTCAAAGCTAGCTAGCATATACTGCTGGAATTGTTCTGGAAACCCTAAAACTGATGCTGGATGATTGCAATTTTATTCCTAGTTTTTTGATGGTTTTAAAGTTGATGCCTAAATGGGAACGATCAGAAATACGTAAGGCGACGGAGGTGGCTTGCTTAGCGCCTAGAGCCTAGCGAGTTTAGCTTGCGAATAGCGTACTCTAAAAGATTAGAATCACATCCATCTGTAAGGGTGCTTAAACATTATTTGATTTATTTTAGAGACTATTAATACCTACTATTGATAACTTGGTCGCATGACCAAGACTGCATAGTCTTACCTTCATATTCATCTCGATGTTCTTCTGTGTGTTGACATCCATGACATCGAGCATGCGACGCGATCCGACGCACATCCTCACATCGTTGACCGTGAAGTTGCTGGTCGGGACCCTGCAACAAAACAAAAATGTTTTAGCACTCTATTTCTTGTTTTTGGTTCACGCCAACTTTACCAGGGATGTATTTAATAACACGGAGAGGCGACAGGTGATATTCTAAAAAAATTCATGTTTTTTTCTAGTGCATTGTAAATCAGCACCTGTCATTAAAATGTGTAAATTTTTAACAGACGTCAAAAATTTTTTTTATGTGGTACTTCGATTTCTCCGCGATTACTGGGCCGATTTACATGATTCTTTTTTATTTGGAAGGAGACGACCGCGCTTTTTCCCATTTCAATATAATATAACTTTGCTTGAGTAAGGTTGGTGATAGGTATGCAAAAAACAATAAAACCAAAGCCAGCGATTTCGCGAAACTTTGTTTTTCACATTGTAGCCGCATTATATGTTTTTTTTTTTATGTTTTGTTAATATGTCGCATTGGCCCCAGGTCGACGGTCATCTCAGTAGGTTACCCACATACAGCTTTAGCTTTAGTAGATTACCGCAACCTTTACCAGTCGGTCGGTCCACCTTCTTCGAGGACTTGTCCACGCTGATTCTAAGAGTCAAATATTAAATTCCTCGACCTTCGTCAGTCGTAGCGATGTTTAGGAGGCCTATTTCCAGCTTCGGCCGAGATGATGATATTTTCATAAAATCATCCATAGCCCTTTATGATATTTAAAAAAATATTAATTAAATAAATTATTATATTTAATTATAACTTGGTATAGAAACTTAAGATACAAAATGATATTAGTAGATGTTATAAGATTGATGGCGCAGACTGTACGCGTTGATCAGCGCTGTAACTTGAGGCACACAACTCATATTCACCTGTACACTGGGTGAGTTCACAAGGGTCACGTACTGTGTAGCATGTAAGGTATAGTTAAGTATATTATAAGTTATTTTGTCGCATTAGATTTAGTATTATCTGTAATGGCAAAGGAAACATGCCATGTGAAATAAATAAATATTTTGCTCAGCCCGCTTCTTTTGGCTGTCAGCATAATTTTGTATATATTTTATATGGTGGCAATATTGTTTTTTCTTTGAAACTAACAACAAGAAAAGTACGGAAGTACCTTACTCGAAATAATAATATCAAGTTCTGTGAAGCACTTCTGAAGCTTCAGGGGAAACTTTTGAGAGTTTCGTAAGGCAGCTTTCGCTGTAAAAACGCAACTTGAACAGAGTTGTTTACTTTATTGATCCGCCCTCGAAGCTATGAAACGCAAGATGTAACTGACATAACCACGAGTTCTACAGATTGCCTCTCTGTTGTAATAATTTATTTTTGTCTGCCTCGTTGGTCTAGTGGTCGTAAGCGCTACTGCTGAGCCTGAGGTCCCGGGTTTGATTCCCAGGGCGGGTAGTGTTCTAGGGTTTTTCCATCGGGAATTTGTCAGTAGCAGCTCGAGTGATTTGTGCCCGATTGATGGCAAAAGGCTCGCCCCCTATTACATAGGACTTAAAGACAACTGGCGAACAGTGGGTGTACAGGTTAGGTACACCTCTGTCTACCCCATCAGGGATACAGGTGTGATGTTGTGTTATTTTTAAGTTTTGTTGTTATTTCGCCGATTTACCAGTGTTCCGATTCGTATAATTAAACTTTTGCATTCGGGTATTCTTAAAATAATATTCAGTACAGAACTTGTTTGTAACAAAGAAAATAAAACAATTAAAACTGAATTCAAAAAAAGTTTCGAAACCACTTTTAAAGCTTCTAAAATTTTTCCATTTCGGATCCCTAAACAAAGATTTCTTATCCTATCGACCTCATAAAAGAAACCTTATACAGTCACTTTATATAACTAAAACGTAACGTTACGTTTTTACATTCTTAGGCCCATTTCTGTACAGCAGATTGAATAGAAAAAACTTAGTATAGTCAAACGGGGTGAAAAAGGATGCAGGATGCAGGGGTGAATCGGGGGGATTTTACCATTGAAATAATTAAATATACCGGATGTTTTTTTTTACCGTCTCGAAATTATTACAGGATTTCTACTAATGAATATGAAAAACTTCCACTATGGGACCAACTCTGAAATCACGAAAAAAAAGTAACTTTTGTATTAAACAGCTGATTTTTTTTCGTGATTTCAGAGTTGGTCCCATAATGAAAGTTGTTCATATTCATGGGTAGAACATTCCGTAAAATGTCGAGACGGTAAAAAACAACATACAGTATTTTGTTGCTGAAAAGGACTCTTGTAGAATAGAAAACTTTTATTTCAGACAGGAGTCCATAGGGTTAGTAACAATTTTACTTAAATTCTACTGTTGGTAGGTTACAGACACAGATAACAATTAAAATTGAGCGTGGAGCTGCTTATGTGTACTGTATTAATTACTAGCTTCCGCCCGCGGCTTCGCCCGCGAGGTATTTCGATAAAAACTATCCTATGTCCTTCCCCGGGATGCAGTCTATCTCTCTGCCAAATTTTATCGAAATCCGTTCAGTGGTTTAAGCATGAAAAGGTAACATACAGACAGACAGACAGACAGTTACTTTCGAATTTATAATGTTAGTGGATATTAGTAGATGGATAATTAACGATTAAGTGTCTGTTGGAAACCTTTATCTGAGCTCTTAGCTTTGCATCTACGCAGCAGCAAAGGTAGTAAAAGTCTAACCGAGAAGGCTATCAAAAACTCCCGTACTGATAGTGACCTTTTGACCAACATATTTTAGTTCGGTCTAGGGTTACCAAGCATCCGTATTTGCCCGGCTTTTAGCCCCCTAGCCTTTTGCTGTGGAATTTTTGCGACTTTCGGCGCTTTATACCATGTCAAGAACTAGGAAGTGTTCTTCTTACAGTCGATGGCAACAGGGTGATTATGAATGGGGGCGGAGGTCTTCGTAACTTTGACATTAAAAAGTGCTGATTGACAATTCACAGCCCCATTTGAATATATGAATTCAACCAGTTTTAGTACGAGCCACAACATTAAGTTTCACTTGGACCAAGCCTCGGGCCGCGGGGATAGCAAGGCTTTATCGGTAGTTGCTCGCTCTCTCAGCAGATGAAGTTTTGAAGGTGTCAATAGCCTGGATTTGTAAGGTTGTCCGGTCCCGTTCGAAGTTCTTCGTTGTGCCTATTGTGTCTAACTTAAACTCTAGTAGTTGAGACGAAAGCAAATCATCGTCCGAATATTTGCTTAGGAACGCGGTAAGTACTTTTGGAATCCAGTAAAGATTTACACAATATCAACAACAATGAAACAATTCAATATGGTTTTTAAAGTTCCGTAGCAGATTGGCTAAAACGGAACCCTTATAATCTCGTAATTTCCTGTCGGCGCGTCGTCTGTCAGTCTGCCCGGATGTGGCACAGCCATTTTACTCGAAGACTATTGCGCCTATATCGAAGAAAATTGGAAAGGTGTAAGGTGTATTCTATGCAAAAAAAATTGTTTGATTGATGATTAAAAAACCAAAACGTAATGAATTTAACTAACGAATGACGATTGAATTAGTTTTCAATTTTGATAGAGATTTGTAATGTCAAAGAAAATGCAAAAAAAAGACAATTATTAAATTAAACTAAATAATGGTTTACTTACTGTTTTACTAGCTGCGCTCCGCGGTTTCACCCGAATAAGTTTCGATCCAGTGGGAATATCGGGATAAAAAGTTTCCTATGTGCTAATCCAGGGTGTCAACTACCTCCATACCAAATTTTATCAAAATGGACCAGGCGTTTGTGCGTAAAGAAGTAACAACATACAAACACACTCACAAACTTTCGCCTTTATAATATTAGTGTGATAGTATGATTAGTCATACATATTGTGCAAATGTGCAAATAGAAAGTCTTATTAAGTTTACTTGTAATTCGACGTATATCCGTCAGGAGCTGATAGGGGGGGCCAAATTGCAACAAATTGAACCCCCCACATGTATGGCCGAAATTCAAGTTTTCGAGATATTTGAATTTTAAGACTTTTCGCTAAAATTCCAAATTTAAAATGAAAATGCATATCAAATGGGTACCATTAAAAAAAGCAAAGCAGTTACAATAGTAATTATGTTCATAGCTTAATTATTAAGCTATGAATATAATTAAAAGTACTTATTTCAACAAAATAAATAAAATGATGTGCGATTTAAGAATCTTACCAATATTTTCATTTTACGCTTTAAAAATGTTTCATTTAAATAACAGTAGTAGTAGTTCCAAATTCAATAATTTTCGAGATATTTGAAACATTTTTTATAGTGAGTTTTATAAAGACAAAAACTATTTATCTTTGAATACTGACACTAACTTAAGCCAGCCTAGATCGTAGTCTTTCATTAGAATAGATTCAAACATTTCAATTGAAGGAATTTCAACATGCATCATGCACACGATTTTCCTGAAGTCGTTTCCCTCTTGTAAACATTTCGACGAGAATATTTTCCATCTTACATTGCACTCGGAATTTTCCAATAACGTAAATGTCATTCGTTACTACTATACTAGATGGAACGTCATTGGAAACAATATCCTTTTGTAAATAGATTTCTTTTACAAGATTCTATAAGTGCTGTGAGTTTTTTTGTAATTTTTTTGGTTTGATTCTAACTGAATACATATTTTTGAAAACTTCATACGAACAAATAGTCCTTTTAGGAATTTCTCAGTAGCAGCCCTGTGTCTGGATTTATGCCTGGTTGATGGTAATAGGCTCGATAACGGGTAAAATGTGGGTGTACTATCGGTACACCTCTATCATCAGCTTCAAGGATTATAGGCTTGATGTAGTTACATCAAAAAGTTCAAGTTAAGAATCTGCACCATTCCCCACGACAACGTGGAATATTTACAGAAGTAGTTTCCATGCTGGAATAGTTTTCTTTTCATACATAAAACTCAAGAGTTAAGCTTACACCGATCCTTCCTCACGAAATAGTGCTTCAGAAAAGCAATAAAGATTACGTAACAGATAGCAAAAAGGAACGTGTAAGTAAAATTATATTTTTAACTTATCTTTGTGCTATTTTATGCATAAAATATTACTGTATTACATTTCTATCGTCTACAATAAAAGTAGGGTATAAAATAAGGAACAACTCTGAAACATGAAACTTGTTTGACAATCCTTAGCCTGATCTCAATATTAAAAATATCATAATCAACATAATGTTCCCACTGCTGGGACACAGGCTTCCTCTCTGTGCGAGGCCACGAGGGAGTGGGCTGTGACTGTAACTCACGCAGGCCCAGTGCGGGTTGGTAGATGTCACGTCTTCGAATTTTTTGTTCTAGGACACGCCAGTTTCCTCACGATGTGTTCCTTCATTGTTTTGAGAGCAGTGGTGATATGAAATAACTTACATAAAATAAAGCGCCTGTCTGGTAAAATATGTTTTGTTTAGGTGTATTGAGCTTTTTATAGAGTAATAAATTAATACATTATTAACTACTCGACTAAAGTTTAAATGAATTAATTAAAATTGAACTTTTAAAAGACTATCATGTGAAATCGTTACACTATGCTACCTAACATGCAAATCACGTTTAATGGCGATCCAGCCAGCCAGTATCGTTAACAACAACAGCAAAAAAGGCGAACGAGGTCCGAACTTTGCGCTTTTTTATGTTATTTACAGTTTTACACTAGTGTTAACCTCTCTTAGGTACGGATAGACAGAAAATGTTTGTATTTAAAACTTCTTTCTTTAAACAGCACCCTAGCCTTACTGAATGAAGCTTGGTAAATATAAACAAACAATTATATAACAAGTTTTCTCTGTGTTCGACAAAGTTCTCCTACAACAAAATTCCCCGCCCGCGTCCGCGTCCGCCTTTGTACAGTATTTCTTTTACTTGTGCATAAAGTTTTAATAAATAAATATTTATTTTTTTTGGGTTCCGAGTATTTAATAACCGCGTGAACGAGACCCAAAACAATTATTATTAGGTATCTGAAAACGTTTAAATAACTAGCTACACAAAAGAAAGTCATTACAGAAATACTCGGGTTCTGTTGACACAATTCGACCTGAAACGACCTAAAATAAGCTTATCAGAAGGCGTTCTCATTCAAGGAAGAACAATACTATAAATAATACATTACTTACATGTTATTTTTATTCAGCTACAGCGGTTTCGATACGGCGGCCTACCACAACAGTGATAGCAATCTATTCCCCTGATCGCACTCGTAATGTGAATATTATTATAGGCACCGGCGATTCGTAACCAATTTGTTTCTCTCGCAATCTATTATCGACCACTCTACAATTTGGTAGGTAATAATATAATAATACAGTAGAACGCCAATTGATATTTTATTTAAATGAATTTGTTCGTTTCATTTCATCGGAAATATAATAGTTATGTTACGCTTACTTAGGTATAGCCACGTATAATGAAGAATTTTTTAAAGGAATACGTGAACGAAGCAAAAGGATTATGTATGGAAGAAGGTTTTTGTATGTTTCATTTAAATTTTAAAATGTTATTTTTTTACTTGTAGCGGCGACCACTAAACCAACGAGCTCCCTGCCCCCTGGGTCCCCCTTGAGGAGAGTCCCTGTGCCCATTTGTTTAAGTGTAAAGCTTAAACTACAGGAACGACTGTCCTGCAGTACCACCAATAACTTTGTTTGTGAATAAATAAAAAGCTAAATTAAATTTTTTGAAAAAACCCACAACGTTTAATTGGAAAAGGATAAAATAATTGAAAAACCTCCGACTTAAAGAATTTATGTAACGAGACTAAAACAGATAAATTCATTATGGAAGTCGGGGGACCGTTCTGTGGAACACCTTCTGTTCTAAGAGGTCCCCCGTCTCTCATATGAATCTATCTGGTTTTTTTTTTTTAATTTTGCTTTTTTTTTTCAAACTTTAGAAGAGTATATTTTTATTAGTTCATAATATTAAACATTATTGATGATTTAAACCGCATCCAAATCGGACTAGTGGTTTTGATTTTGTACAAACAAATGTTTACTGCAGCGCCCCCTGGTGAGTTGTCATCGTAAGTTTCGTAACACCTATCTAAGAACATGTAAGTAACACCAATCAAATCCAAACCCATCACTGAAAACCGAATCAAAATCGGACTAGTAGTTTTGGAGATAAATGGCAACATTGGTTTGCACACACATCCTCTCACCCAAACGCATATAATACCGTCTCCGTACCCGCGTCGTGGGTAAAAACGCGAATGTAACAAAAAATAAGTGTTAAATGCTTAGGACGTTTCTGGAATAGACGAAGGCTCTAGCAAAAAGGTCAGACAAATCCACTTTTTTACCACGTCAACGTGATAAAAACTTAAGAGATAAGAGATCCCAGTCTGGTCATATTCTTTGTAAGTCTTGTAATTTATACACCGCAGGATCAGAGTTAGCACTCAGGCCGGTATTACACAATGACAATCAAGTTATTCGTCAAAATACTTTGTCAAAGAATTTTCAAGGGTACGGACGAGACTTTTTTGAAACATGTTTTTAACCCTGCTTTATTTACGTCGAGGTTCGTTTAGAAACCAGATCTGGTGCAAAAAACAACTAACAACATATTTATGAACCCTTACAGGGTTCCCTGCTCGAGCAAGACTTAGTAGGTGCTTAGTTACCTACTGACTCCCTATTTAATGGTGCAAATGCAGCTATCGAAAGTTGGTTTTTTGTTATGTAGCTGCCAGAACCGATTTTTAATCGATGGATTAAGCCTGAAAACCTAATTATATAGATCAAACCAGGTAAATAAATACCTATCGAATACTAAACAAATTAAGCAAAACTTGTCTCAGGCAGAAAAAATATTCTAGAATTTTATTCGCTACTATTCATTGTCCGTGTCACCGTCTATGACAAGGTACTTATCAGTTTCAGTGTGTTTTTATGTAGATATGTACATTTTTTTATTATAATAATTTTAAAAGTGCCTGCTTTGCCGCCGAATTATGCTTTTTGTGTTTTATATTTGCTTTTGTGTAAAGTAGACCTACTAAGTCACAAAGGGCATATTTTTTTTGCAATTAGCAAACTTATTTTTTTAAACTTTAGTTTGCAAATATTTGTAACATTTTATCGATATCCGAGGCGAGGTTCAAAATCCGTAGATCTATGGATAAATCTATAGGTCTGGCCGTGAGTCAGTAATTTGATGACAAAACAGTAATTAGTCATTACTCAATGTTTTTGTTGTAAACTTATATTAGCCTGTATTTCATTATAAATATCTTATTATCTTCTAATAATTATTATCCTCTTTTATAAAATCAATCAATTTAACATAGACCGATTTGAACTTAATGTTACTTGAATGAATCGATTATTTTGTCACATCACTATTTAAATTTCGTTAAAAAGTGGTAACACTGCTGTCATTTTACTGCAGCTAAAGTAAAGCTACTCGGCAATAGAGGGCGTTTAATTTAAAATTAGCAAATTTTCTAGATCTATTTAAGAAAATTATTTAATTCAGTAATTACTGACTAAATATAAATAATACATACGAAAATAAACTGAAGTTAGGTCCAGTCGTTTTACCATAACGAGACTTGCAGTATCGTAATGCGCAACTCGGCATATTTCCTTAGAAAATATATTTTTTGGTGGTAGACACGAATGCGACTTGCCACGCCGGCGTACCACACTAGACTGAGAGACTTTTGACCACTAGGGCATAAGTTTGGGATCACGATTTTGTTCGTTATGTCCGTTCTATTGTAAATAATAATTTAATGAATTTGGTTTAAAATCTAGTTGCAATCTCATCTCAGTGACAATCAATGTCAAAAACTTGTCAAAAATGTAGGGAAATTAGAGGTACTTTTGACAGATTAAGACTGAGATCAGACTGAACATTCTTAAAATTACGATAATTGCCCCTCAGATATCAAACTTTTTTTTTATCTAACATTAATATAAACCTAGTAGGTAAGATAAGTTCCAATAGCCCAGTAATTGAGGACGCATAAGATCGTAAGATAATAATGTACCGAGATAAAAACACTTGGTGAATTGTTTACGACGAAGGCGATTGGCACACTGCTGCGTTCCACGCAGCGGTGTGCGGGATACGGAGCCAAATTCCACGCGCGTGAGTGCGTTTTTATTGAATTCGTATGTAAAAAATCACGCGCGTGGGTGCGTTATCTGCGCCCCGCTGCGTGATACGGTGCAGTGTGGGCCTCCCCTTAGTTCAACAAAACAATATTAAAACCTGTTGAGAGAAAATGTTGAGCTTTACTTTGACGTGTTTTACGTTAATTGGATGGCTTGTATTTCATCTTTGTATGTAGGATGTGGCTTGAAAACAAAGGGTCAACTTCAAAAGAAAGGTATCTTAAACCTCTGATACGCTATATTAACATATTTTGATTTAGAATGGTTGCTCTACTCATTGTCACTTCGAAAAATGTGCATGTAAGGGAAAAAACCCTTTGTAAAATTTATATATCTTTATGTCTGTAATTTAGGTATATGGTGTACCTACACTGTGCATAATAAAGAGTACCTATTCTATTCTAAGGTAGAGCTCTTTACAAACCATGTTTCCGTTTCGTTAGAGTTCTTTTTAAAAAGCTTCCTCATCTAACAATACAGAGTTTTTTTTATAATCAGGGTTATACAATAAAAACTACCTGCCCAAACCAAGACAAAATTGTAAGATTATATTTGATTGGTGAAATCAAACAAGAATAAATATTTATGAGCGGCACGCGTAGTTAGTTATACATAGATAGCCTGAACAGTTTTCCTAGAGTTTTTCATGGAAACAAAACGGTGCGACCCGACCATAGACAATAGCATAGCATGTAGTTCGCACCCACATTTATGGCATGACTACGGATCAACGCGTAGAATCAAACTAGGTTAGTGGTAGTGAAGTCCCGATACGCGATAGCTGCTACTCGTGGTATCACTGTAATTATTTCCGTCTGTCATACGTATCATATCGTATCGTTTATGTATAGGTAACATGATAGTAACTTGCGTTAGTCAATTACGCACTCTGTTAGTCTACAGTCCACACTCTCCATTGAAAGTGCACTAAAGCTTATGGTTACGCTTGCCAATGCATAAATTATTTTAGTGAATTTCCTATTATTACAAGATGTGTGGCCAATGTTATAGTTTGAAAGTCTCCATTGTCTATGATGACCATTTAGAATAATGCCGCCCGCCCGAGTTCCCGACGTTATGTACAGCAAGTGTACTTTCGTAGTTCAATAACCACAGGTTGATGATAATATTTCAGTAGTTTTCAATGAAGGGGCGACCATATCGTTATCTTTCGCCACAATACGTAATACCCCCGACCAATATTTCCGGCATTTTTGCCTAATATTTAGTATTCAGATTCTAACAGTACTAGACACTACGAGATCAAGGGTGTTTACGTTCTACACCAAAATAAAGATGATGAATGAAACTAATCCCACCTGGCAATTGCCGAAAATAACGAAAAAATGAGAAAGATAAATACAAAGCTGCATAAAAATTAACATTTTTAAAGCAGAGGAACTCCTAAGTAAACCTTTTAGAAGAAAGACGCATGTGTATCAATATCACATACAAGTACTTACTTAGTATTCCTAAATTAAAAACAAAAGAATAATACAAGTACATACCTGAGTCCCAATCCAAGTTTCTCCTTGAACAGCAGCGGAGTAGTAAATCCATTCTTCTGTAGATATGACACGGTCAAGTCTGTTCCATGCATATCTAGCACCGCACCGGAATGCTCAAATCTTGGGCTCTCCAGCTTGTCAGCCAGGGAGAAGCCCCGGCCACCTTCAGCCTCATCATCACCCAGGGCCCACTCATCGGAATAAAGCTTGCGTTGTTTGCGTTCACGCTAGGGAAAAGACAAGATAGGTTTACTTCTCTATATTTTGATTGAATATTATTTAAAGAATACTGTTTCCTAAGGTTCTAAGTGCTTACTTTGGGTTTGCTGTTTACTGACATTATAATGCTGACCTATAGTTTTCTCAATGATGTGGCAACTGAAATGTGCTTATGTTAGAGAAGAACTTTGTTGTGCAATAATTCTGTTTACCTACTGTGTCAATTTTTATGCTAATATTCCATTATCCTTGTCAGGAATTTAAAAGTGAAAACATGTTACATAACTTCTTCTGACAGCTGAACTGGATGCTCTATTTTATTCTGTACCTTTAGCTAGTGTGTAAGGCTATAAATGACCAATATTCAAACAAAACTGAACTTGCTATAGAATAATGACTTTTGCTATATTAAAATGTAGGCAGTAAAATTAATTTCCTTACCTAATCTAATCTCGAATTAATAATTACCATTAATTACATTGGTATAGTAAACACAATGAAATATAAGGTTGCTTGGTTATGAATATTTCAATGTTATTGTACATATTTTATGTTAGCCTCATCCCTAAAATTTGCTCCGCTAGAAAAGTTGACAATACGGCACGCTTGCTGAAGTGATTAATAACTTTCACTTTTTAATTTTAAAACCTTTTGTGACAACTTTTGTGTATGGGTTTTCTTTATCGTTTTCCGATCGCGTACAAAAAATGCATCTGCAAGACTGTTTAGCGTCTCGCGTTACGAAGTAGGTTATTTTTTTCCAGCCAAGGCCATTGAATGAAACAAGTAAAAGAACAAGAACTTAGAACAATAAAACTTTTGATGCGAGGGCTGTTTGCGGTCTTGGCGTAACAAAGAGCAGTAGTCGGACGCAGTCGACAGGCGTGCCGTATCCCATTTAAATCAATATGCAAGTGTTTTAGACGATAGACTCTCGCCCAGCGTGTAATTGTTCGACGGAAGATTAGTCAAGTAATAAAGTAGATTGCTCGCGAGCAGCGAGCGGACTCGGGCTCGACGTGTGGCCGCAGCGCAGCGCGCACGCCCCTGGCCGCCTGCTCTCCGCCAGCCCGCGGGAGGGAAACGCCTTCGACACTCTGTCCCTACCAGATGCCCACAATGCCTCGTGCGCTGAAGACGTCGTTGGCGCGCGCAATTCATTGTCACGTCGCTCATTATGATCGCCGCTGAATCGCAATGCCACTTATGCCGCGATCTCCGGAACTATTATAGATTTAGACACCATCTCGCATGCGCGAATGCATACGGCCGCCGCGTTTTAAACTCGGCCGCGCGGCGTGATCACAAAAAACTAAGTCCGATGACCCTCAATGACTATCATCACACACAAAAACCACATTCACAAAATGATTCTTAGCGTCATCCCGTAACTTTCGTAAATCGATACACGATGCAGCGATGCACCATTTCATGTTTACGTGATCCCAGATAAAGCCACCATGGCGTCACCCGGGACTAAATACGTAAAAATCTAACAATAAACACTCACCAGCTGTCTTGGAACTTGTTTTTTAGCATTCGGCAGTGTTTCCGACATGTTTATGTTAGTCAGAAACACTGCACCACGAAATTAACACTATTTTACGTAAATATTTTACACGGAGCACGAGAAAAAGTAACGCAATCCACCATTTGCAGTAGTCAACACTGCTGCCAACCGTGCGGCGAGCAATCACTCCGGTAAACTACTGGAGGTTGGTACGACGTGAAATGCCCTATTGGTTTATTTATGAAACAAGATGGCGGGAGTATTCAAAACATCGCAAAATCATTGTGTTTTAGCTAAAATCTTGATAATATATTAATAAATATAAAAGTACTTCGATTTAACTTGTTTCCTTACAAAACTAAAAGTAATACAAAAATAATGCACTATTGTGCAAATAATTGCATTAAGAAACTTAAATAGAGCAACAATTTTATAGTCACATCAGTCACATGGTCACAGCCTAACTCGGCCCAAGTCATTATACTTAGGTCAATTGACTTTTATAATTTATAAAATAAAATAAGTGCGTACCTCATCATTTAAAAATATTTAATTCACTTTAAATTAATATATAAATAGACATACTACGTTTTTTAAATAAATTTATACTGGATAGTACCTACGCTGGGCAGAGCCGTCGGTCCGCGGTCACTGATGGCTGTGGCTGACATGAAACTCATGATAATTTTCATGAATGCCGCAACTTTCTGGGGGCTGTACGGGCTGTACCTATAGTGTACATACATAGTTTTAGTGGTTGAGTAGATCACTGAAGAAAACAGAGTTCTGACTGAGTAGGTTCCGAGTTGTTCTCATAGTCTACTCATTATGATTGTAGTGTGCGATAAAATTAAATGATTACATAAAAATATTTTTTATACTTACTCGTTATATATACATACGTGCACTTTTACAATATTTTTCATTTAAGGTGAAATGAAAATACTTATTTACGGTTGGCGGAAACATCGAGCGGAAGTAGCACAGGTCTGTAGGGGTCTGCAGGAAGTAAGGATGTTAGATCCGTTGAGTAGAAGTCGTCATAACACAAAATATTAGGAGTCATCCCATCCTGTATCCCGGGTTCCCTTCATAGAACTTTTATTAATATTTTAGCTTTCACATAGGTAACTGCATTTTATCCAAGTACAGAATGACCAGTATACTTTCATCGGCAGATAAATAAAGAAATAAATTTGAATGAACGAACATTTTAGTTGTAATTTTTCTTGCTCGCATGCAGAGCTGATAAGAAGTGTCAAGATATGCTGGTCGGTGGACAGTTTCTGCTGCCTTAACTGTCCATATTACTTGATCTGTGTTTGTTCACAAAACTTCACTTTGCTGTGTCTTTTACCATTTTGTGAACCTTCGTCGGGCTCATTGTGTAGGTTCCTCGGACCAACAAAAAGTACTTTTTTGCTGGTCTAAGGTCTTTCAAGATATTATTGAAAGTGATTAAAAATATGAATAAATTAACTTTAAATTATTAATAATACAAAATTGTTTTATTTCATTTATTGTTTTGTTAATACTATGATTTTTTTATTAAAATAATATTATTTTAATAGAGTACGGTATTAAATGCAGTAAAAGGAAGACGGAAATCAGGGTTCTGTTTGCCTACCTTACTGTTAGATTTTTTAGAAATAGGAAGAAGACAGACTTACATTATTGCACCCTTTGTTTTTATTTTTCGGTCGGTATGGTCAGTAACGAAACTCCAAAAAACAAACAATGTTATAACCGCAATCAAAAACAGCAGTAGGTAGGTGTGGAGTAGGGGAAGGATTCGGCTAGTATTTTTTTCATGTATTTACACAGATTTTTCCGTGATTAGGTAGTGTGCACATTTACGTGATTCTGTTTTCATTTGGTATCTAGAGGTTTATTAATTTTGCTTGAAAAGTTTATGGGTTAGCTTCAAGACAATAATATGTTTATACTCCATGTCGAATCTGAGACTGCTTGAAAATTAAGTTTAGTAATAATTGATGTTTGTCCGTTATTACTCGTAAATATGACAAAAAAAACAATGATCATGGAATTTCGTTGCTGTCATGATTGTATGTAATCAATCGCAAAATAATGTAATAATTGACTTTTAGTTTGTTGGAGAAAACAATTTTTGTTTCGTCAAACACAACGGAGAACTGTGTAAGTACAGTCAACCGCACATCAGTGGTGACACTCGCACTACGAAAATCACCCTTATTGCCACGACTGTCAAATAGTTACCATTGGAGCGGTTGACTTTACCTGCAGGTTGAATTTTGAGATACCTACGAGTGTTTTGGAGAGTAGGGAGCAAACCTGAATGAAATTGAAAACAGTAAGTGGCAAGTGCAGTTTTTAAATGAAAAAAATAGGTACTTAATACAGAAAAAAACTGCCAACAGTTTACCTAAGTATATTTCTTTTTTTTAAGTAATAACTTGTTTTTGTTTTATAATTATTTTTAGCAGTATTAATTTAAAACGTATAGGATACTGTATTTTAAATAATACTTCTATAGGTATTTTTTACCAAAGTTTTGGTTTAGTTTGGTTTTGTTTTTTTGGGCTTTTTTGGTACCTAATTGACAATAGCAAAATTTGAGGAACAAAATGGGCTTATTAGTCATAAAGTTCACGTTCTAAAATATTTTACTCTTATCACTTCTGTACGCTAGTGTCCTTTTCAGGGTTCCGTACCAAAATGGTAAAATGGAACCCTTATAGTGCGACTCAGTCTATCTGTCTGTCCGTCTGTCACAGCTGGATATCTCAGGAACTACTAATTCAAATGGATAATTTGAAATTTGGAATAGTTTTAGATGACGTTTGCCCAACTATTTTGCAAATAAGAAAGATTTTTTTTTTTGCAACAGGTACTGAAACTCTTTTCAGAAAAAAAAACTTTCTGAAAAATTCGAAGTGTGGCTACTAGGGTATGTGGGGTTATCATATGAAAGATCGCAGTTTGCACATTCTCAAACATTTTTTCTTTCGCACGCATCTGAAATTGTTCTATGTGATAGAAATTTATGTAAATATTACAGGAAAAATAAAACGACGTCTCTAAATAGCACACTTTTTCAGAAATCATCAAATAGTAATATTACATTAGTTTCACTATCGGTCAAGAGATAGCGCTGACCTAAAACGGCAATATTCTACACCACAGCGCGCAGTGTTAAAATTCTCTGACGATTATAGGCCTCGCCGATGAAAAAAAACATTATTACATAAAATTCAAAATGTGCCAATCGCGTAATACATATTTCTGGAGTGTCAATTCGCCCACAAATAAATTAACTTCGTGCGAGTCCCACAGAAAAAAAAAGGTATATAAAAAGTGTTGATTCGCTCGATTCGGGCAAATCGACTAATAAACTACAAAATGTTATAATTTGGGGAATATTTGTAAATAAATCTTCTCTCTCGCGCATGATTTATTTATATTTATGTTTACCATGGAAACTCATTACAGGACACACAGTAACTAGTAGGTAACAATTATTAGTACTTAAATTATAAATGAAAATGAAATGCTGTTCATTGGTAAGCGCGTCTCTTGAGAACGGCTGGAACGAATGAGGTTTTTATGGAAAGAAAAATTGGAAAAAATTCCCGAAAAATGTTTAAATTCGGGAAAAACAGAACGTCCTTTATTCTTTGGTATTTTTGTATGAATTATTGAAATTGCAAAGACAACGTCCGTAGGGTTAGCTAACTTAGTAGTAAGCAAAAATGACATTGTATATATTCTATTTTATTTAGAATTTAGAACCTATTATCACACCGCCGATATTGTGCTGGTATTAATTTTTTTACCATTATCCATTTATTTATTGATAACAATAGTACTGAAAAGCCTGTATCCAGTCAACGTAACTAGTACCATCATATGCCAAGCCTTTTCCTAACTACCTATGTTGGGGTCGGCTTCCAGTTTGACAGGATGCAGCTGAATACAAGTACCTACTGTACATGGAGCGAAATCCTACATAATTGTGGCCTCCACAACCCAGGTAACACAATACCTCTTAGTAAGACTGGTTGGTAGATCGAAATGTCGCTACTACCGATTGCAATATATACTGCTCTGTTCTGTAAAAAACCATGAAAACTTAGGTGTAGTGGGCTGTCACTAATGTCACAGATAATATAATACTCTAGTAATAGTGTCTATCAGTCTATCTATAGCATCAGCTCACTTCACCTAAGTTGTCACGGTGACATTTTTTCAGACTACATAAGCTGTAGTCTAAGCACTGAAGGGACCAATTTTTATGACTACTAAGTGGTCTAAAGACATTTTATTGCATTCCTGTTTTACTAGGCGTCTGTCAAAGCAAATAGCAACACGGCGGCGGGGATGACAAAGTAATCGTAAAACAAGTAGGCGCTTTAAAAAATATTACCAATGTCATATTTACTTAATGACTATGTATAATACAGGTTGGCAGGATCATTGACGCGCAAACTGTAACCATGAATTTAGCACACGATCCCAGACTCCCAAGCGTAGAAAATTTTAATTTTATAACAGACGTAAAATTTCAAAATCGTAGGGTTCAGAATCATGTACCTACTGAATCTATGGTAGCGGGTTGCGCATCGATGTCCCTGCCCTACCCTGTTTGGAGGGTCAAATTAACTAAGTTAGCGAAACTTCAGAGACGTGTTGGGTGTCGATATCTAATGAAGAAAAACAAAAAAAAAACATAAATCACAACAACAATAAAAAAAAACAATAACAATACAATAATAAAAAATCTAAACTCGACTTGCCCCCTTAATCAACACGTTACTTGGAATTATAAATATATTACTTGATATTGAAAATGAACATCACGCCTGTAGGTAATCCCCAAAGGGTTTGGCAGAGGTGTACCTATCCTCATTATGAGTTTCAAAAAAATCTTTGATTCATTTTATTGTCATTAGATATACCTATCGATTAAGTCTATAGACTTTCGTCGGCTAATTAAAGTTGACGTTGTTTTTAGACTGAGAATCTAGTCTCCGTCACATTTGTGAGTCCAAGCTAGAGTGAAGGCAAGCTTACATCTGAGTTAATTAAACAAACAAAAAACAGCCAGGCTGAAGTGGGAGTGGGCCGGACATGTCTCACGAATGCACCCGGAGAGATAGGCAAGGATCGTCACTCACTGAACGCCTGAGGCAGGACATCGCCGTCGAGGTAGACCAAGGCGAAGGTGGTGTGACGATCTAATATCATTTGCAGGGCCAACATGGCCAGAGATCGCACAAGACAGGGAGGTTTGGAAGAAAAAAGGGGAGGCCTTTGCCCAGCAGTGGGACACAAAATAGGCTAACAAACAAACAAGAAAATTTAATAAATAATAATATTTAATACTTGATCATTACATTTGTATATCGTTAGGTACAAAATCACATATAACAAGTAGGTAAATAAAGGCTTCATTTTTGTTCTGCAAAATATGACAATATGTAACATTTAAGGAGGAATCTTGGGCTATTAACTTTAACAATTTTGCACCTAATTATAATTATAATATTCTATATAAAATTAGGTAGGTATGTATGATACTTACATGTATAAAAGTGACAGTGATAATCGACTTTAGTTTCTGATCGTACTAACAAGTAAGAATTATATTACTTATAGAAATCTTACTTTAAAGTCTTAAATACTAAATCAAAATACTGCCTTCTTTACAATTTATCCAGCACTATTGTTTCATACAATTTACGTTGACAAAGGAATTATAAGTTCTTTGTTTTCGGTTAGTCTATTGCTTTCACAATAAGAGAAAACAAACACTTTGACACAATCTTGACCTACCTAATAAATTAAGCATTGACAAATAAGGGCACATCATTTTGTTCATTCACATCACAGATATTAGAGAACGTTTTCTCATTTCACAGTAATCGAATTCCCATCTTTCAACGTAATTCTGTAATACTTCTTAACTGGGTCTTCAATCACATGCTCGCAGTCCGCCGCTCCATTTTCTTCCAAAAACTCAGTGTGACCTCTAAGCCAATCTAAATACAACTTTAAATACCTATCGTTAGGGTCTATGTCCGTGTGCCCCAAGCAGAATATTCTGTAGGCATCTTCGCCATATTTTCCGATACCATATAAGTCACTTGCTCTGCGCCATTTTGAAGAAACAAACTGATAACTGAGCTTCCATATCACATGGGCCCTTTTCCTTAATCCCAGGTTATCAAAAAATCTTTCTAAACATACTGGAGTGTCGTTTAAAACGTGATATGGTGTTGGGTACTCCTCGAAAAAGGTCTTCATGTAGGGCCTGGCAGTTTTCCCCGAAGTTTTCGTTAGGAATATTGTTGCTATTAGCATCGCCCAGGGGTTCGAGGAGAACTCTTCTTCAACTACATAGTGTGGCGATACGGGCATTTTTCGTGGCGTGATGTTGAAAAAAGGTTGTATTACTATAGTTTCTCGTTCCTCTATGGTTAGTTGTGATAGACTGAGTTCATCGGACTCTATAGAGGCTTGACTCAGATTTTGGGACGAATCCAATGATATGGTGGGTGAGAAAGGCAGCTGTAGTATTCGAGGACTTACAGCAGTTAGATTTTCCTCTTCACTAAAGAATCTGCTGATACAATCCGAGTCTTCCATGATTCTGTAAAGAAGGAAACAAAGAGTTACAATCGAAATCAGGCTATTTGTTAAATTCAGTGTAATTTTGAGAAAATTAAGTAAATATTGCGATGGTCGTAAAAAAAACGGTGAGGTAATTACGTAACACACTAACAGTAGCAATGGCTTTCATTCTGACAGTTCAACAACATTCATTGCGTTATGCACGTTGTTGAGCAGTAAAATTTCTCAAACATAAGAAGCAATGGACTAGCAATATCCTTCAAAATGATTCAGATTGTGATTGAAAGTGTGTTACACAATCAGGGTGCTGTATGGTGCACTACATAACTTTATAAATAACGATTCCAAATCAACATTATTCTAAGCAGACATTATGACTGAAACCTACACAGTGTAGCTAATGAGTTTATGAGCCGAATCCTCAGCTGAAGTTAAAGTAACAAACAAGGTTTTATCACAAGAACTAAGTACCTACCGTTGTTTTTTTGTTAATATGGAGCGTACACATTGAGGTTTGTTAGAGAAATGATTTTTAAATAATCATAAAAGGATATTATTTAGAATATGTGTGTAAGTTGTAAAGTCATCAGTTTGGTTACTGGTTTGAATTTCTAAAACAGTTAAAATCTTGTTATGTGCTCTAAAAATGAACTAAGTATCCCCGGTTCGTAAGATTTCTTTAATAAAGATTTTATGTTGTGCCTATAATTACAGTGTGCTGACAGAAAGTGTACTTAAGTTTAACTTGCCATATAATACAACTTTTATTTTTGGAAGTTGGTTGTTTTTTTTTTTTTTTTTTTTTTCGTAAAAAAACTTTTTGATTTTTCACGTTAAGTATAGTAATTCTGGTGTCTACCTCACATACATTCGTATACCACTACTTGCTATGTAAACAACAGTGACAGGAACTTATATTAACATCATTAACATACACAAAGTGGATTAAATACCTACGTATTATTGAAACTAACCCAAAAACTAAAAAAGCAAAGTTAATAAAATTATGGGACTCCTTCTTTCTTGCAGTCGGTAAAAAAAAATACAAAAGTCATCAAAGAAATAAAAAAGATAAATATTTCTAACAATCATGTTTCGTTAAGGTTAAATAGAGTCTAATATAAAGGCACCTTAAAAAGGTCAAGCTAGAGAGGCTGATTACTTGATTAGGCGTGAAATATTACCGTGAAAAAATATTTTTTGTTAACAAGTTTGTCATTAAAAACATTTCCGTGTAAAGTTAATACTTCATGCTCATTGCTTATTGTATTAAGTATTGAAGAATGTTTTTGTTTCCATTAGCTTGTAAGAACAGCAAAATTATTTTAATATGGGTAGATAATTTGTTATTCATGTTTGAATTTAAGTAACTGAAGTACTTAATTAAAATAGTTTTTAATCGAGACCTTATATTTGTAGAAAGTTTTGTTAACTGAATTGGAACATTAAATATTGTCAACATCCAAATCAATGGTAAAGATACCTAAGCATATAATGTACTTGGAAACTATGGCTTGGCTAATAGAATACTACTATCTTGATTAGCTTTATTTTGAATAAATATTTTTTTTTATAGTCACTAATTCATGTACAAGACAGAAGCGGACCTATTAAGCACCCCTGTGGCACTCCAAGCGAAATAAGCTTCCAACTGTATTGAAAAGCTTCCGCGAAATCTAGGACAACATTCACAATACACTTCTGAATCTATCCTATCATTGAATACAGACGTAATAGCTATATTGTACCTATTAACTACTTACAATAGCTATGTTTTCCTGGTTTACTAGGATTAATCATGCATTACAGGTTGTATAAGGCCTTAGACCTCTCCGAGTTAATAAAGAGTCGAAAGCTTTTCCTTTATAAGTGTGAAGTGTCCTAGAATCAAAAATTCTAAGACATAATGACATCTACCAATCCGCACTGGGCCCGCGTGGTAGATTATAGCTCACTCCCTTTCAAAGAGAGGAGGCCTGTGTCCCAGGAGCGGGAACATTATAGGATGATTATGCAGTGTCAAGTTAATTTAAAAATATCTGAACTTAACTGAATTTTAATGATACTGGAAGTAGCAACATTAACTACAGAATAAACTGAAAATAGAGGCTTTATTTTCCAGAGAGATGGTTTAAACAAGTTGATATAAAATAATATGTGTAGTTTCCAGCACACAGATGAAAATAACAAAGGCATATATTTCAGGAGTCGGGTTCGGGGAATTTGAAATTGAATCGTAGTTTCATTCACTCAAACGCTTATTGAACGCTTTGCATCCATGCGTATTGGTGAAAGCTAGCGTTTAATTCCTGCTTTGGAAAGGGTGCCTAATTTGATCTCTGTTGTAATTTGTTGAGGTATATACTAGTGTTAATAATTTCAGATAATTTACATTCCATCACCATTTAATCAGTTATCTACTTTAGTGAAATTTTTTTGATTTTTGAGTGATCTTTTATTTTGTAACAAGGACCTTTGTCCTAATAAGTTTTTGGTTGCAGTGGAATTTGAACTTTGTTAGTATGACACTCAGTTTGTTTTTCCATAACTCGAAAATTATATCAAATTCTTAATTGAAATATACTTACTTACTAAGTTAATTTTAGTGTCGTCTGCTATTAATTTTAAAGTGAACTGGGGGAAACACATAACAGGTACTACATACTTATATTTTTGCCAAACAGATTTTTGTACCAAACCGGTGGTAAGTAAATAAATATTCGTAAAAACCACTTTCGTTGATCACTACGCAAAACTTTCGCTACACTGCACAATAATACAAACGAAGTCCCTGCATTCGTATCGTTCGCAAAAAAAGTGGTATATATGTCGCAGCCAACTGGTTAAATTAGCCGTTCAGTTAACTGCCTAGCCTTTCAACTAAACGGCGGCCGTTCAACTAACGGCCTGAATGATATTCAATTACAGTTTAGGTTGGAAGTCTGTAACCAATCACGCGCGAGCCGAATTGGTTGCAGTAATTAAGGCATTGCACCCCGACCAAGTGGGTTAGGTTAGGTTAGAACTGTGATCAACCGCGTTCGAGCCGAGGGAGGAAGCGAGGCGAGCACTACTTCTAAACGCCAGGCAGTTAACTGAACGGCTAATTTAACCAGTTGGCTGCGACATATACATGCATTTAAAAGATGTAGTACTTCAACAAATGTAACTGGAATTATTTGCAACAAAAAACTGGTTCATACTGAAGGGATCTCTGGGGCCCATCTGTTACTCGCGCGACCCTCATTCATACTCTCATTACAACTAGCTACTGTCCGGGGCTTTATCTGCGAAATAAAATAATTTACCAGCTTTTATTATGGGTGTAGCTTTTAATAACATAATTAATATTGAAATAGCAGTTATAAAGAGCATTTGACCTCTGATCAGAACCGTTTGATATTTAAGGTACTAATTAACCAAAGATCTTACCATAAAAATAATTTACAAAAACAAAAAATGAATCGCAACAAAATGGTGGATGTAGCTGGTGAGGTGGCAATTTTTTCAGGGTGAAACTAATTTGCATTTATAGACTAACCCCCTTACTAATAAACGTAGTAAATCAGATGAATAGTTGCACACCGATTTCTCTCTTTCAGTCGTTAGTAATTTGACTTTCGAAAGAAGAAGACAAAGCGTTGTTTAACTATGACGCTATAGAACGTTTATTAGTAAAGGGGTAATTGTTTACCATAATAACTTTGCGAATAGAGTAAACCTAGACTTAACTGAAGTTAAAGGACTTCGTACCAAAAACGATATATATTTGTTCGTGTTATAATTGCCATCGGTTCGCTGAGAAGAAGAATTAAATTCTGAAGGAGTTTCTCACTTAATCAAAGTAAACCTTGTCTCGATAAACTTAGTTATTTCTGTTGTTCCTAGAATTAATCAGTGTTAGAAGGTCCGCCTTTTGAAGGTAGATACTTGCAACTCCAGTAAGAGGATTAGATTCAAGGAAACGGTGCTTCAATATGCTTGCACACTTGAATGTTGCTTTGATCAATGATCTGCGTAGGCATGTTGTAATTGGAGCTCTATTTCATTCATTTTACAGATAGAGTTGCTTTCGAATTTATAAAATTCAGTTTGGATTGAACTGATACCTATGTTTTTTCAAAATATTTACATTTGTTTTGAAGTTATATTTAGAGTGATAAAATATATATAAAAAAACATAAAACTTTTGTCTTCCTATAGGTACCTCTATAGGAAGACAAAAGTTTTATGTTTTTTTAAGGATTTTTGGAGGAATTTTATATTTCTATGATTCACCATTCGGCACGCAAGGAAAGGAAAGGTCTTCATCTACTACATTATAACATAGTCGAAAAACTGGGGCTATTAAAAGTAAGTAAGTACCTTTAGTTTTTTTTCGAATAATCCTCGAGATAACAAGAACGGAATTATAGGTACCTAGGTTTATGACAATAGGAGTCTAAAAGTCTGAAACCGAAAGTCAGAAACCTGATAAAGCAAAAAATCATTCCAACACAAATGACAATATTGAAGCAAGCAAACTACACTGATAGATAGCTCCACTTGTCATGTTAAACAAATACTGGCACGAACAGAGATAAATACATCGAACAACAACGTTGGCGTTGGCGACAAATGTTCGAATTGATGTTAACAGGTTGGCCAGCCAATCTGGGCCAACGTTCCGAGCGAAGTTCATTACAGGATTTATATAGAGCGCTTTAAAGCGCCCTTTTTCTATGCAATGACCTTCTTTTTTAGATGGGTTCGCTCCTGAACTTTCTATAGTAGTTTTTTAGTATTGAATTCTCTATGAATTTCAAATATGGTTGCTTGTTTACTTTGTTGTTTTAACAAAACTAGTACCTATACGCTGGCCTCTCTGTCTATTGGAACTCCGTGATACGTTAGGCCAGCGGGGTACCTAATTGCGTACACACTAAGACTTTAATTTTGACAGTTTAACAACATTCATTGCCTTGTTTACGTTGTTGAGCAGACAAATTTTTCGAACAGATGAAGTAATAGATTAGCAACATCCTTCAAAATGATTCGGATTGTAATGATAGTAATACGGTGCAGCTGGTCAAAGCCATGCCTAGCAAACATTTTTGTTACTCTAACAAATTTTTTGAACATAATTATGAAGCATGGATAAGCAATATCCTTCAAAATGTTTCAGTTTGTGTTTGATAGTGTGTGTAATTAGGGTGCAGCTCAAGGTCAGTGTTGTCACTGATGTGCGGATGCACATCCCTACGGTACGCTATGCTATAATACCTAATAGTAATTTTATTTCTCTCAAAAAGGTACATTTTTGATTGATAGCATCAAGTTACCTCAGACCAAATAAAAAAACCGGCCAAGTACGTGTCGGACCACGAACAATGAAGGGTTCCGTAGTTGGAATGAATTTATCCCAACAACAAACTTAACATTGTAGTTGAAAAACATGTTCTCCCATACATTCCAACTGAAAATGTAAGTTTGTACGCACAATACTGAGAGATTTACCATGTTGTTTCAAGATCATAGACTTCTTATTAATTTTCCTGTAATCTATAGGTATAGAACTATTTTCTGTATTTTTTTCAAACTTTTAGGCTCAGTAGTTTCGGAGATAAGGGGGGGGGGAATGGTAAATTTCCGTCTATTGTCTTAAATAACTTTAATACAATTTACTTTAAAATTATGAAAAAAATATATTTGAGATCCTCACGGTAAGCCCTTTCATATGATATGTTTGTGCTTGATATGTCACACGGTACAGATTGTGAAACTTTTTTTTTAAATGGTCTATTTACCCCTCAAAAATGACTCCCATTTTCAAAACTCATTTATTTACGTTACAGGTCTGTGTTTGGGTCACAGAGATTCATATGTGTACCAAATTTCAACTTAATCGGTCCATAAGATTCGGAGCAAATTGGCTGTGACAGACGGACAGACAGACAGACACACGAGTGATACTATAAGGGTTTCGTTTTTCCTTTTGAGGTACGGAACCCTAAAAACCAAGACAGAGCGCTGAGAACGATACAGTGAAGCATGCCAAAAATACACCTCCGCTCTGTCCATACACGCTCACACGCACAGATTTACAACCATTTACAATCAAGCTTCACCTCACTAAGTGCACACGTGTTTACGAAACTGGCTTCACTTTACTGTTGCCAGCCCTCTGTCTTGGTTTGTTATTTGGTCTGAGCAAGTTACATTTTAAAGTTTATCCTTTGTAAGAGCTGGGGTCTATACTGGGTTCGGGACCTGTATGACAGATCTCCAGACTCACACCCTTAAATTACAATATTTAATTGCACTTACGTAATACAACATTATAAAAGCTCCAAGTACTGAGGGGAAGAGAACTAATATTAAACAAAGGAGATGTGATATGTGTGTCTTTGGAAAGTGTTGTGTGTCCGTGAGTGCAATATAGGTAAGTCCTCACGCCCAGCGCCCGCGAGCTATGACTACGAGGGGTCAGAAGAAGTGTCTTCTACAAAGAAATCATGGACTGCTATATCAACATAGTCATCTGAACACCACATTACATACAGATGGTGCTAGTTACTGTTAAAATCAAAAGTCATTTATTCAAACTAGGCTGAAAATCGGCCCATTTTGAACGTCAAAATTACATAAAACAGTCCCCCTAAACGCCCGCCCTTCACCACTTCCTAGTGTTTTGGTACTCCAACAAACTCCCCAGCAGCACAGCGCAGAAAAATTAGGGAGGTCAACATGTTCATAAAACTAAACAAAAAAAAACCGGTTAAGTACAAAATAGGTATGTAACTACAAATGTACGGTTTTCGTAGTTTGTCCATTATTCTATTACTATGCTACATGACATTGCTTCTTGCATGATTCTAGGTCAACGGGAGGTAAGTACTCTATAGGTTTTGATTCCCTTGCGACTGTCAAAATATGCGGCATGAACGGAACATAAACGCCCGTATCTTTTGATTGCGTTGACTTAGAAGTTTGATTTTTTTCACTGCGTCAAGGGATTGCAGCCCTGAGTATTTGATATTAATTTCAACTTGATAACTCCAGCGTTCTTGAGAAAAAGGGTCTTGACAGACGGACATTGAAGTGTTCTTTTGTGGGTTCCATTTTTCCTTTTGTGGTACGAAACCCTAAAAAGTGATAATTACATTTTCAGAACATGCAGCGGCGTAATTATAGAAGGAACATTATTTTACTCTAACTAACGTGATTAAAACCACCCTGATTGCGTAACACACTATCAATCTCAATCAATCATTTTGATGGATATTGCTAATCCATTGCTTCATAATTATGTTCGAAAAATTTGTCTGCTCAGCAACGTCATTAATGTTGTTGAACTGTCAAAATGAAAGCCATTGCTACTGTTAGTGTGTTAGGTACGCAATTACCCCGCTGGACCTCATGCTCAGCAGTAGCGCTTGCGACCACTAGACCAACAGTCTTAATTCTTTAGAAGGTGGTAAATATGTCGCAGCCAACTGGTTAAATTAGCCGTTCAGTTAACCGCCTAGCATTTTAACTAAACGGCGGCCATTCAACTAACGGCCTGAATGATATTCAATTACAGTTTAGGTTGAAAGTCTGTAACCAATCACGCGCGATCCGAATTGGTCGCAGTAACTAATCCAGGGCACCCTGACCAAATGGGTTAGGTTAGGTTAGAACTGTGGTCAACTGCGTGCGAGCCGAGAGAGCGAAGCGAGGCGAGCACTACTTCCAAAGGCTAGGCAGTTAACTGAACGGCTAATTTAACCAGTTGGCTGCGACAAATACATCAAATTCTAATGAGTTAACCCACAACTTGTTCACAGAAAGCATTAAATAAAGATGAGCTTCCACGATCTTAGATCACTGTGAAAGTCTCATTACTGTAGGTCAGTGATTCTTAAGTGATGCGCGTACGCAAGATAAGAAACTGTTGTAGGTTTTGCAGTGTTTTTATTAGCACTAAAGTCAATAACATGGTCAAAGTGCTGAAGTTATTGCCAGTGTTGTGTGTCGAATAAAAACAGCTGGCAACTAACAATGGTAGAAAAGGCTTAACAAAAGAATGCTGGCAATGACAGAGAATAATTACATAGGCGCTACAGATTGTTAAGTTTCTTTTTTACTTAAGTCTAGATGTGCACGCGACTTCGTTCGCGTGCTTGTCGGAAAACAAATTGGAACGCCAACGATTTCATGGGTAAATTTTTTTTTGTACGGTACCCAAATTCTTTATCTAAAAAAGTAATTATAAGCCTAAGTCATTTCTTATAACATCAGCTATATATAAACGGCTGTATCGATTTTGACCGGCAGGTCAAAATCGATACAGCCGTTTCGTACATTAGCCGGAACATACAGACAGACAGACAACAAAAAGGACATCACCCATTCTAGGATATTGGTTTTTTTTTTCAAAGGTTTCAACTATTGGGATTCGGAGATTTTATACATATTGTAGCGTTCGCAAATAATTAAATGAATGGGTATTCTATTCATTGCAGTATTTTTGTTGTATTTCATGTATGCGGGTAAACAGCCTTTCAATTAAAATCATATTCGATCCGCTACAATCCCCCACATTGTTTTTATTTTCCTTATTTATTATGAATTATTTATACACATAACAGCACACAACACATACTTAATTAATCTTGTTTGCACAAAATCATTATTCCGCTATTTTTACGATTTTTTCGGCGTGTTGTCTGCTCAATTATCTGGGATCGTAATTGTTGACCATGCTATGTTATTTCTAAGTCAGTTGTCATTATAGATAAAAATTATATCATCTTTAACGGCTACAATACATCGGTGCGGTCTACATGTTTACGTGATTTTCACAAACTTTTTGCCTGCCATTTTGAAATCAGTTACCTACATTGTAGGTAGGTATTAATTTTTTTAGCTTGATAAGATTAGCCACAAAAAGTTGTATCAACGAGATGACAGGTTTTGCTTCTTAAAAGTTTTGTATTACCTATAAAATAGCATTTTCCCGACTTTCCTTATAAGTATTTTTATTTTGAACTAGCTGACCCGGGGGCCTTCGTACCGCCTCAGATTTATTTTTGTTATTTTTTCCCATATTTTAATAATTAGGAACCCTCACGGGCGTCCCCAGAACACTTACCAAAGTTTCATCACAATCTGACCAATGGTTTCAGAACGCATAGAGGACAAACATACAAACATTAAGTACCTAACCTTTTAGGTTAAATGTTTTTATTTTTATTAAGGGTTCTGTACCTAAAGTGTGCAAAGGCAACCTATTACTAAGTCTAAGCTGTCCGTCCGTCTGTCTGTCAGCGGGCTGTATATCATGAACCGTAATAGGTAGACAGTTGAATTTTTTACAGAGTGTGTACCTAAGTATTCCTTTTGCCACTTTAACAAAAAATAATAACAATTAAAGGAGGCGTTTTTTGCCTTGTGGTACGGAACCCTTCGTGTGGACGGTTTTTTATTGAAAGTTTGAAATCAATGTCATCAATCAATCAAAGCGTTGTCATATAGCATACCAACTGAAGCTAGAAGACCAGGAAAGTAGGAGTACCTTTAAAGGCTGACAATATTCAGGTGAAGTTTTTTATTGCTAACAGATATAGGGAAAATCTTGTATTTTTTATCACATCGCAGAGTCATCACCTCATCAATAAAGACTATTAAATAATTATAATGTGTTCGTAAGTACCTACGTCTTGTAGTTGATTGACAACTGATAGAATGAATAATGATCTATTGCACATCATCATTAGGTATTATGTAAGTGTGGTAATTAAATTACTGTTTTCCATGGAAACACCGAATAAGTTCCTATGAATGTTTTGATACTTTGTAGCAAATTGTTACAAAGTATCAAAAAAAAAGTAAAATCTGCTTTGTTACTAGCAAATCTGGCAATGCAGATTTTATTCGATCCAGTACCTTCCGTCTTATTTAATTCAATTCGATTCGACTGTCCATCATCATCTGCCTAGCCTTTTCCCAACTATATTGAGGTCAGCTTCCAGGCTAACCGGATGCAGCTGAATACCAGTATTTTACATGGAGCGACTGCCCATCTGACCTCCACAACCCAATAACTGGGTAATACGATACCCCTTGGTAAGACTGATTGTCAGACTTTCGGGCTTCTGACGACCCGTAACGACTGTAAAAGATTCGATTTGACTGTCCATAAATATTTCACAAGCCTATGTGTTTGGCCAGACAGCGGGAACGCGCGTCGGCTGCGGTTCATCCAAGTGCGGTTCCAATCTGTGCTCTGAGTGGAATACCTCGCCTGTCCGCACTGTAAAAATAAGTCTTCTTCATCCGTATAATATGGATGAAGAAGACTTATTTTTACTAGAAAAAAGCTCGAACTAGTTTGAGAACCAGAGGGGCAATTCTCGTAATTTTAAGAACGTTCACAGTCTGATCTCAGTCTCAATCTGTCAAAAATACCTCTAATTTCCCTACATTTTGACAAGTTTTTGACATTTGTTTGTCGCTGAGATGAGACTGCGACTAGATTTTGAACGTTTTAAATTACGAGAATTGGCCTTCTGGTCCCCGTCAATTATAGTGTACTCTGCGGCCACTTGTATGAACGAGCTATAGCGTGCTGCGTGCCGCATGAGTTGCCCGCGCGCACACCCCGCCGCCCCCGCGCCTGCGTGCCCACTATGCACAGAATGAAAAATGACCTTAAAAGCGGTCATCCTCTTTTTATTTGTTTATTGGATACTACAAACTATTTCAATTGTCAAAGTAGAACTCCCGAAGTGCAAATGTACTTAGAAACGAAGTTTCGGCGATTTTTAGTTTTCTATAGAATTTCGAACAAATCCAAAATTATGTATTTAAAAAACCTATTTTTATTTGTCCACTACTATAGCCACATAGCAATGATTTTTGGCACATATTAGACATAACAATATAAAAAATGCTTTTAATAGAAGACGTAAATCTTATTTTTTGTATTTTTTCTTATTTATTTTTTATTTACTTCATGTTAGCGAATATGGATTTTATATTAATAGCAAATAATCTACAGAACTATATGTATTATTACAAAAAATCTCGAATCTTTATCTTACAAGATTTTGCATTAAAATGCTTCTAAAGTTTCATATTTATTTCTACGGTTTTAGGGTGCTCAACTGCTCAATACCAAATACTTTTATTATTATTTTTGTATGCGATAGAGATATCGTTGTGCATATAACATACCTATCATATGATAGTTCAATAATCTAAATAACATTTATAAAAAAAAAACCGAGATGTTGAAAACTTTTAACGTACTTCCAGGACTTCACCACGTATCGAAAGGGTGCGGTGTGGAAAAGTATTAAATTAATTTACATGATAATAAAAGAGTTTTAGATATAACGACATAAAGAAAGTAAAAATTTGGTCATTCCATTGTGTAAATGGAATGACCAAATTTTTACTTTCTTATAATTAAGTTTTACTGAGTTTATTGTACACAAATTCTATATAAATAGATTTTGGGGAGTTACAATAATACGAGTATATTTACACATTCTCATTCTCTTAAACTTATATGTACATTATAGTACTTTAACTATAAAATTTTATTTACAAACCTGGGTTGTAACTTTTCTTCGCATAATTAGGCTTATAAAGTGTCTAAAAAATAAAACGATTTGCGACAGACGATAAGAGATTTAAAAATAATAATTTAAAATAGGCCTACACAAAAAAGATGTGTAGAATTCCTCTTGTGTTAAGAACTATCGACAGACCACTTTATTAGCATGTGTGTTATCATAAATTTTATGTAAACTCATACTTTTCACAAAAATTTAACGAAACAAAATATACGATTTGGTGACAACTCTTACACAGTTTTTAAAAACTTAAATATCTCTGAAATCTTGCATGAGTAAGATTAGATATTTTTATGGTTTATAGAAAAGATTCTAAGGAGCCTCTGGTGAAATAATAAAATCCACATTCGTAAAGAATTAAGAGAAAACATTGTTAAAGAAATAACACTAAAAACGACATAGTTTTGTTATTATTAGGGATAAACTTATAGGGATTGGTGGATAATGTAGATAATTAATCTTTTCATAATATTACATATAAAACAACTGTATTTACCTAGTACTTTTACATCACTGGCGTTTCTATGGTTTTTTATTGTTTCCATAGAAAATAATGTAAATGGCCGTAATTCTGGTTCCAAAAACATCTAGCCTTCGTGAGTTCTACTCTTACAATTGAAATAGTTTGTAGTGTCCATTAAACAAATAAAAAGAGGATGACCGCTTTTAGGGTCATTTTTCACACTGTGCTATGGACACTCAAAGGAAGTTCATAATTATGTTTGAGTTCGCCGCGCCGCGCCCGCCCTGCGCTCGCTTCTCATTCTGGCCAAACACTAAACCTCATCCAAGTACCAAGCAAACAAATTCTTTGCAAAAAATGCGGCCCATAATAGGCAAAACAACAATAGATCTCTGGCACTATAAAAGGCACACATAAGCACAGACACAGTCTAAGAACATGCCCATCCCAAATATATCAGTCTAAAGGTCACCATTAACATTCGGGTTTATCCAATCCACTGCGACATGCTTGGTAAAACTTGTGCAGACAAACAAATCAAAGAATAGAATACTCGTTAGGTACTATATATATATCTATCTAATCTATATATAAATAAAACAATGTCTGGTTAGTTACACCATTTATAGGAGTAGCTCAAGAACGGCTGGACGGATTTTTATGATCTTTAATTTGTCTCCGCTCCGAATAGCAGAATAACTATTAAAACATCACTAGACATGGAAAAAATTCACGAAAAAAAAATTAAGATAATTTACTTTCTCATACTTTTTTGATGATTCTGAGGCGGTACGAAGTTTGCCGAGTCAGCTATAGTATTCGTATAAATTACAGATAAATATAGAAAAAACAAATCGGCCTAATACTAATATTTCTAATGATTAAAAAGTTATTTTATAACACATTTGCTCGTAAAGGGTGTCTTATTTCACCAATTTTAATATCGTATTGTATCCCATTACGTACTTGTGCGTTATTGTAATGTAAACCGCACAGTTTATCAAGATGCTCCGTAAACGAAGGGTACTTTTTTAAATCTTAGCAGAGTTTTTATGTCAGAAAAGTGGTCAACATTTTATGAATAAAATTAACTTTGGGAGATAAAATATAATAAAAAAACATTTAATTCTTTAATTTAATTAATTTTGACAATAAATTACAACCATTTATCTGTAACAAAAACACAAAAATATTAATTTACTTTTTTAGTAATACCCGAAAAAATTAGAATTGCCCGAAAAATCGACCGATGATACTTACAAGCGTATCAAAATTTCATCGGAAAACAAGCAAAGATGCAAATTTATTTTGAGAAAGTGTGTTTTTAGCCTATTTCATGGAACTTTCTCAAAAATATAAGTCAAGCTCATTGTGGGGTGCTACTATTAAATGCTAAAAAGCACTGTGAAAACAAAACATGGTACCTGTTGATATCAAGTCATACTCCAACTTGCTGGCATTTCTATAAGTGATTAAAGATTTATTCGTTTAAGAAAGTCCGAGTTTTATTTATTTCCTCGCAAATATGCTTTGAAAAAAATGCCAGTGCATTTTGAGAGCTGTAAAATAACTTTTTATACATTTTTCTAGTGATACAATTTTCTAGTGTTTGAGCAGGGATGGAAAAGTGGCGCAACTTTTCCGTTAACACGTCTTTGGTAATGTTTTTTCGATCCATAAAAAGTGTGAAAGAGGGATTATAATGATGAAGACGAAGCTATATCGTCCTCTGCATACATAACATTATGTAATATGTCTTTCAAGCGTCACAATCGTTGGGCGAAAACGGTGAACGAGATGCAATACAATACTGCTTACACACGGATCAGGCAGACCGCTAAAGCAATTGCGGGATAATTTGGACAAATTTACTACAAACAGGACAACAATAGCGCAAAATCGATTGCTTCATTATGTTTAACAAAAATTGTCTGCTCAACAACATAACGTAATGAATGTTTTTGAACTGTCAAGATAAAAGCCATTGCTATGCTACCCTTTGTATGTTTCGCAATTACACCGCAGTTTAGGATACAAAGAGGTGCTAGCCTAGCTGTGGGATGATAGCACTGGCTAACAGTAAACATGTGCCGCACGGCGCACCCCAACTTAGGCCCTACTATAATGCAGACAAGACGCAGAACAGTATACAGGCAATCCTATATAATATAACATAATCTTCGATCAACCAATTTACACAATTTTTGAACTCGCGCTGCGGCATTTTGACGTCTTAACGTTGGCTATGATTGGACCATACTAATTTGAAATAAGAGCACAAAAGCATTTGTGCTCTTATTTTTCGGGCCGTTTTTGAAGCGCTTATCGGGCATCTAGTACTATTAATGATCGAAGAACATAATCATAATATACACGTGCGGTTATCATGACATGCATAGCCAGTTATCCAACTTAATTTAATGAACGCCAGGCTCCGATCAATTTGTTGGAAGGTCAGTGTCTGCAATAGGTAGGTACGTTTATGTTTGTTTTACGATGTCGATATCTGCCTCTACTTGTAACACTTTAGCTATTTTATTTGCTTGGCGTAAATAATCTATTTAGCATAATTATACGTTCAATATTTTGATATATAAATTCCTGCCTCTATTAATAAATTATTTAGTAAGTACTGCCGCTTTCATCAGTCGGCTTTTAGGGTAGCGTATTACGATGCGGTGTATGACAATAAGTAGTGAACACGAATCCGCATGTTTCAGATACCCCAGTCGACGACCAAGCACCACGGCCGCCGTGGGGCGAATGCCGAGAATGATAATGAAAGGAAAGGAACAACATTCTCTCTACCAACATCACGAGAGCGGGAGTTTCTGCGCATGCTCGCTGAAGAAGACATCCGCTTTCCACAGTTTGTCGAGTGAGGCACGAGGGCAAGAGGGAGTCAGTGCGATTTAGTCAGTCATTCGAACTGCATGCTTCACGAAACAAGATGTTGGACGCGTCTGTATATGCTCTTTGTCTTTTAGGTTCGCGAAGTAAATTGTGTCATAACAAACAAGAACAATCTGCGCCATTTTTGAAATATTGGGCCAGCTAGAAAGTAGGTATGGACTTTTTAACCGACTTCCAAAAAGGAGGAGGTTATATGTTCGACTTTATGTATGTTTTTTTATGTAATTATGTTCACCGATTTCTCCGTCAATTGTAGACCGATTTTTTTATTCAGTTTTCAAAGTGTATTCTCTCGAGGATCAGAATCCAACTTGCTGACAATGGGACCACCCATTGTCAGCAAGTTGGATTCTGATGAGAGGATCCCATGGAAATCGAGGTAAACCCTCAAATTTTATAGGCAAACCTATAGCGATTTGAATATTTTTTAGAGTAATTTGAGCATTTGCTCTCGGAAATCATCATTTGGTAAAGTGGAGCTGATGATGAAGACCATAGACGGCTATCGGAACTACTCAATGATAAATATTTCACGGGTTGCGATTCGATTACTTTATTATTATTATATTATTATGGTTGCTAAGCAATTTATGCTCGTCACAATGCGTATGGTGAGTGGTTGTTGACCAGAACTCCTCAACAATTAACGTCCCAGCATCAGAAAAAGCAATATTTTGTAAAAGGTGATGAGCAGTTAACGTTAGCCTGTTGTAACTTAGATAAATTACAAACGCTCTCACTAAAAAGTGAAAAATAAAAAATTTTTACAAAAAAAAACAACCGACTTCAAAAAAAATACTACAAAGTGATAAATAACTTTAATTTCGGAAATCGGTGTCAATAAACGAAAATGCAGAACCAACGACACCGACTTCTGAAATTAAAGTTATTTAAGTATCACTTTGTAGTTTTTTTTTGGAAGTCGGTTGTTTTTTTTTATTTTATGATATAAAAACACACAAAAATATAGGATAATAAAAAAATGCTTTCCATAATGCCGAAATAATTATGGGGAAAACCCCCAAGAGGCGATCTAGCTTAATTTTTATGAATAACAGGATACACATTTTGTGTAAAAAACATATTTCTGAATATTTGATTAGGACATTAGGTTTTAAATTAGGTATTATGCAATGCATCATATTTCTGGTTATGATAATGATTCAGGTCGTAATCATTATTAAGAAACTAGTTTTAATAATAACCATTTATTTTTAAATTATAAAATCAATTTGTTAGTAATTACATACACAACTTGAACACTAGTGTTGTAACATAACATACATTTGGCATTTTGGATAAGTAATAACAATAATGTCAAATTAATGCGTAGTATTCAGCTCCGCCTTCATTTAGAAATGAGTATCTACTGTAGAGGTATTCGTTTTTATTTTCCCTTACAACAAATTAAAAGTCGTGTAGGTTTTTATGGAACTCGTCAAAGATTTTTTACTGACCTATCCACTAAAAGGCACGATGTTTACTTACTTGATGTTTAATGTTGCGTAAGTTCTTACCGATATGTATAATTTATAATTATCAATTCTAGTTATACTTGTATTTTTTGCGGGTAACTCTGAATGAACCAAGAATTCTTTGTAAGTACCTAGGTAGGTGTTTATTTTATCTAATTAAAAAGAGATACAATGGGTGCCAGTTGCGACCATGCAAACGCTTCGCAGACAGGCGCAACGCGATTTAGTAGAACAATATAAATTACTGAAATGAAAACTTGGAGGAACGCAAGAGTCCTACTTCTATTGCGTCGTTATTATATCGCAGCAGTGTGTAACTTCGTGGCCTTCCTAGTACAAAATGTACTGAAAACAGATTATTGTATGCATCCGATATTATGGACCGATAATAACGCGTCTGTGAGGGAGAGCCTTCAAGGAAATTGTTCTACTAGAGTCGCGTTGCGCCTGTCTGCGGGAGCCTCAACACTCAACACGTACTCATAAAACGTGTACAGGTATGACTGACTGACTGTACATATTTCAATGTCGGTTCAAGAACAGTTAAGCACTAAGTAAAAACAAGTAAACATAAGGTACAAGTGCACATGTTTATTATTGGGCATGACTTGTAGGAAACTGACGAGGTTTCTTTAGATTCTCTATGGTTAAAGTTATTATAATGGATGATTAATACTTCGTTCTTTCAAAGGTAATTCAAAGGCTTTTATGTGCCTTCTATCAACTGATCTTTATAAAATTTTAAGAAGGCAGTTTCTAAAATTTAAAGTTAGTTAAGAACATTTTCAAAAAATTGTGTTACAGCCAAATTAGACCGATTTTCCATAGAAACTTCAAGTTTTTTTTTTAAATAAAACTTTTCGAATTTTAGACCTTTTTATCCTGCTGCGTATGAAGTTTCATTAAAATCGGTTCATTCCTTTCGAAAAACAAGGGCTTGAAAGATTGTATGAAATGCCGTACGTCGTAAACGCTCTTAATCAATGACTACGTATTCGGTAGTCATTCTGCGAACTATGTAGCAGCAGTGACAAAAAAAATCAACCAAATTGCCCAACCTTTTTTTTTTTTTTTTTAGGATGGGAAATCATCCAATGACTCCTCCCGCTCTGGGTGGAGCGGAAGGGAGTGTCAGACTCTTACTGACTAAAACCCATCCGTGTTCCTTCCTTAGCCCTTTATGTTCCGGGGCAGCGGTAACCCTTTCGGACAATCCCGCTGCCCATAATCCCGCTGCCCTGCCTAACCTTCTGTACATGTAGGTATAAGCCAGTCAGCAAGGTTGCAGGGAGGGTCCAGAGTGCGTTAGAGGTAAACTTGAGTATCATCATCATCATTCATTCGTTGAGGCTATTTTAATACACCCCAGATAGCATACAGCCTAGAATACCTAATGATGCTAGCAATAACTTGTTTATAGCTGTAATATTGCTAGATTATGCCCACAGGAAGAGTGCAAATTTTAGCATAGCCTCATTGGCCCCTAAGCCCCTATGCTCTAGTGTGTTCGCCGGAGATCCAGCTCTTTCCAATGCCTTCCCTAAGTGTCCATCAGAATCACCATTATGCAAAACTCATTATGGGAGCTCATTTTCGGAATTTGTCAAAAGATTCTTTCAGTTACAAACAAAAACCAAAACTTGATATTGATTCTAAACATCCAAAAACCAAGAAAGGTTTATTTTATTTATGTAATGTTTTCTGTATCATTAGTAAATGTGTTTAATTGTTTATCTACTAAAGGACCCCTTTTTCGGAATTTGTCAAAAACCGTTCTGTCACAAAAACCCAAACGTAACGATGAAGTTTATTATCAAAGCAAGAATCTAAAAATACTTTTTTACAAAAAAAAAAACAACCGACTTCCAAAAAAACACTACAAAGTGCTAAATAACTTTAATTTCGGAAGTCGGTGTCGTTGGTTCTGCATTTTCGTTTATTGACACCGACTTCCGAAATTAAAGTTATTTAGCACTTTGTAGTGTTTTTTTGGAAGTCAGTTGTTTTTTTTTTTGTAAAAAAGTTTTTATTTTTTAATTTTTAGTGGGAGAGTTTATAATTTATCTAAGTTACAATAGCCTAATGTCAACTACTCGTCACCTTTTACAAAATATTGCTTTTGAATTTTTAGATTTTTGTTAATTTTTCAAAAACCGCTTGTCAGATTTCGAAAAAAATTTCATGGGACCATTTGGGAAGTATACCCTTTCCAACAAAAAAATAATTTTTCAAATATTGACTTTTTGGCAGCTGTGTTGATGTTTTTCATACGTTACTAAACAAGCGCGTAAAAAACAAAAAATTTAGGTTTTGCACAGTCAAAATTCAGGAGGAGACAGTCGTTCAACCATAAGTCTTGTATCTAAGATAACAATGTCAAATAAAATTTATTATCAAAGCCCGAATCAAAATAATACGAAGGTTAAATTTTTGTCATGTTTTTTGTCTTGTTAGTAAAGGTACGTAAAGTAAAAGTAAGTAAGTAAAAGTACGTAAAGGTGGTTGGTCACAATTAGCAATACTGAGAGGAATGTGTACAAGTAAGCTGAATGTTGATCTTCCCAAGTTAGATGTAAAAGACAGCGCTGGGAACGAGTTATTCAATGTCTAGCTCGCTACGTAGCGACTAACAACCTTTTACATTGGAAAAGACGCATGCGAGTGATCTTGAAATGTAGACAGTTTATTTTTGTTAATAGGTAGGTACTTGACTTTAAACTCTCGTGGCTAAATGTTAACAACCGCATGAGTCGATCTTTAAGGTTAAGCTACGCTTGCCGCGGTGAGTCAGTAGATGGGTGACCATCCATTACCTACAAATGGAGAACCCTCCGTGCCTCGGAAAGCACGTTAAGTCGTTGGTCCCGGCTGTCATTTGTAGATCTTCGACAGTCGTTATGGGCAGTCAGAAGGCCATCAAAAGTCTGACAACCAGCCTTCCAAGGGGTATCGTGTTACTCAGTAAATGAGTTGTGGAAGTCGGATAGGTAGTCGCTCCATGTAAAATACTGGTGACAAGCAGTATCCGGCTACACTGGAAGCCGACCCCAACAAAGTTGGAAAAAGCAAGGCAGAAAAAAATTACAAGGTTTTGAGCATTTGGAGCCGTCTTCTAAACAAAGACTTATGGTCTGTTTCGATTGCGACCCCGTTTTTTTATGTTATTTGTTTGCCTCTCGGTGGGGAAAGGCTTCCTTCATCTCCATCTAAATCTCTCTATCATCATCCTCGTGCCCTTCCAACTTATTTTGGGTCGGTGAAGCATGGCTTCTTCGTTCATGCACCTCTATCAGACGTCATCTCAGTTTGGCTAGAATTGGGGTGCAATTCTAGCCATATTATGTTTCACACAATCCATCGGTTTCCTTATATCTTATAACCATCTTCATTCATACTCAAAACTTTCTTGACGACGTGTTTCCCATTCCTCTGCATCACCTGCTCATGGACATGCCCATAGGCCCATACTAAAACCACCAAATAAACCCCTGTGTCCTTGAAAAAAAGGTAAATAATGTACTTATTACGTACCTACTTATAGAGATTACAATTAATTAAACGAACAGGGGTCTCGTTTAATTTGATCGGGTTTTACGGCCAGGGGTACAGCGGTTAAAATTGATCTTCCACTGTACCATCAGGGGAACAGCCAAGGGTACAGAGGAAAAAAAGTGAGATTTTCGTGTCTTCGAAGTATGCATTCCAGTGCCGTATTGTGCAAAAAAACTACTATAAATAAATCACAGATAACTATATACAAGTCAGAAATAAATAACTACTTATCAGCCTGAGCGACACGCTATTGCTTTTAAATTGGTTTGAGATGTCACAAAAAGTTACATAGGTAATCAAAAAACGTAAAAAATAAATAACATGGCCATGGCATTGCCCTTCTTGGCTGTTGACGTCACAGGCGACCGTCACACGTTTGTCATTCATTTGTTTTTGGTTTTCATCACAGGTTTACGTATTATTAAATGAAATTAGTGTCGTGACACAGCGGGGTAATTGCGTAACACACCAACAGTAGGAATGGCTTTGATTTTGACAGTTCAACAACATTCATTGCGCTATCGTTGTCGAATTTTTCGAACATATCAAGCAATGTATTAGCAATATCCTTCAAAATGTTTCAGATTGTGATTGACAGTGAGTTACGCAATTAGGTTGCAGGCGTTAGTTAGCTTTAGCCCGAAACAGAACAGTCAAGCAGCTACTGTTTCACGAGACTAGTTTCATATCTAATGTGAACCCCGCAAGGCAATAGTATAGTTTAAGTTTTTATTTGCAATTACAAATTGAGTTTTGAATGGTTAAAACAGAAAATGCAGTAGGTGCTAATACCTGCCTCTACAGAAGGCTCTAAGTTTCTTTTGTAGGTTACTCTTCAAATGCCCTATTCAAGATAACAACTGTTTAAATAATTAATAATTGTAAAACAATGTAATACCTATTTATTTATCCATATTTATGTTCGTACGGAGTTATTTACGGTGTACCTAATCATGGAACGGTAGGTACTCGGTGGACATCAACCATTTTCCTTTTATCAATTAACGTAATTGATTGACGTGCCTATGTACCGAGATCTGAGATAAACAAACCTTTTTGGTTTCTCTGAAGATGATGAGACAATGCGCAAAGAAACAGGAAAGACCCGGCAAAACGTGACTTCTTGCATTATTAGTCTAACATTTAAAACGCGGTAACCAATTATAGAATCCATAGAGAATTTTTTACTTGGAAAATCTTTGTAATAGGTATCTAATTGTACAAAAGAAGTGTGAAGACCTTGTGAAGTTTCATTCATTAGATTCGAAGAAAATCCGGAGCACCTGTTGGGCAAACATCTGAGGCGACAAGCAACAACGCGATTAAATAAAGCAACAAATTATTTCTATTGTTTCCAATCCGCTTTTCCGGGTGAATGCTATATATACCTCGATTAATCGATATTAATCGCGTGAGAGTTCGGCGTCCACATGGCATGCTTTTTCTTCGGCTGTGCCGCTAGATAATACAACCACTTGCTTTATTGCGAGCGGCTGCATCGTCGCGGCAGCACGCACGTCGGTCTCCGCCTCTTCGCGCGTTATCCAACACCGTAAAATCGAGAAAGAAAAAATAAAAACAATATACTGCCGATAGCATCGATAAATTGATTCGATTCGCTCCGACCGGCAGACGACGGAGAAGTTTTGAAAAAGGAACACTGTTTACAAAAGGCTTTCCTCATTTGCGTTCGGTTCGCGAGTGAATTGAACATCGAGTTGGTTTGAAACCATATCGAGTGTATAGTTGTGTACGGAATCGATTTGTTTGACGGAAGCGCGGTCGTCGCTGGACTGAACTTGTGCAACGCTACTGGAAGGTCAAGGAACACAGGTGGCGGACAGGTACTCATGCGTCGATCGATATGATCGCAAGCAACTATTTGTCTGATGCACCGAACGGTAAGCTATTAAATAATGTCTCAATCAATATCAATATTTTCATTTATATTAGTTTTATTATGATAGCAACACTTATTGAATCGTAGTGATTGAACATGATCTGCTCTAAACTAAACTATGGTCAGATGTAACCATAACTTTGTCCACTAATAATAACAACAAACTATAACAAAATGTTTATAACCTGTTCAATGCCACGGGCATGTAATAAATTAATAATTCATTTAAATAATAACCGCAGCTAAGTAAAATTCTCTGCACTTAAAAACAGTAGGTACAGACATTATTATGCATAACATACCATACGTTTTCTTTAAACTTCGTTAACAATTACACACATACTTATTGAATAATATAACATATATTATTATAATATATATGTGAAGAGCTGGACTCTCCCACAATCGCAGTAGATCGATAATAGTGGAAAGAAGGAAGAGACGAGGCTTTTGCCCTGCAGTGGGACAACACAGGCTTCGAATAAATAAGAATTTAAATTATATTTTACATAATGTGGAGACAAACAAGGTAGTTGAAACTGATTTAAAAACCACTTATTAATTTGTTAATAACATCATTTTATTCTGTATGTTACGTATGAGCATCTTCGTCACGATCAAGACCAGGCAAAAGCTTAATTATCTGTCACTTATGATTGTTATTTACTATCATACCACTGTCTACAGCATCCTTAATCATGTTAGTGGCCAATACCAATCGATGCATAACAACAATTTTTATATATCTCCGAGCTCCAGTATGTAATACGTGTTGTATCTCCTTTCGTACACTTATTCCTAAAGAAACATATATTATGTAGGAATCCACATAATTATGAAAATAATTCAGTGTGACTATATCAATTAAGAATGAAGTTACCGTGCAATTTCCTTCGTTATGGTTTTTGCTACATTAACTGTAACCAATTACGAGACTCACACAAGAGTTTTTAAGAATGAAGGACATAAGGGTATTGGTTGGGTTGGGCGCAAAGCCATAAGATATAGAGAGCTTCACAAGCCAATTGCCATCCAATAAACAACCGTCTTTTCAATGTTAGTTGATCTTGTACAAGTACTTCGGCAAAATCCAATTTTAGAAAACTGAACGAATTAACAACGTTGACAGCTGATTTTTGTATAGAAAGTCTATAATAACACCATAGAACAAGTTATAGTTCAAGCTATGAAAAATCATCTGTATAGGTATTTCCTGCATTATAAGTGCTCAACCAGGCAGTTCCGTTTAAACTTTAACTTAATAAGTACGACCATGACTTGTTTGCTTGTAACATGTTATAATGTCAGTCAAGCCTGTCCGACCCATTGTTTTTGTGAGACCTCTTCCGAAGGCCCTGATTTATATCGATTAGATGGCGTTGCCTTATATTATCTGAGTACTCTTAATTCTTGTAGAAGGTGCTATAGAAGGATGTACGTAACTGTAGTTTTTTTTATCAAAAGGTCTTCCACTTTTTGTCTTGCTATGCCCTAATTGTTCCAGGGTGTGTTTTATGAAAGAAGCGTAGATTAGAATATGAAATTGGTCAATCACTGATACAAATAGAAGTTAAGCCACGTTATAAAGTACAAAATCGAGATCTGCATTCAAAGTCACAGATGCTTGAATCCAATTGTATTATGCTGTAGGAGAGAGATCTACGTAAGTGAAGTCGTAATGAATGTAATGATGATTGGACGGCCTACAAAGCAATGCTAATTTGTACACTTCAAAGAACATGAATTTAACGGGTAGATTGATTTGTTTCAATATGAACAAGAATACTAAACAGGTTTAGTAAATAATAATTCTCGTTTTGAAATTGATGGACAGGCAGCGCTTTCTACAAACTGATGTAAGCATGCCTCTCAACATGAGAATAATTTCACGTAGAGCAGTCAACAGTATGTAAAAGATACGAGATCACTCTAGTTCTTGCTAGCTCTGGCTCTAACCACAGATGTAGGCATCTTTACTAATATTACACAGTTTCAGGTTAAACGAAGGACATACTTTAAGGGAGTGTAGTACCCATGAAAATGAACAACTTTTTCTAAGAGACCAACACTGAAATCGAGAAAATAAAACCAGCCGCTCTATAATATATATTTATGATCGTATAACTGGACAAAATGTAGGGACAAGCTGTTTCTTTTTTCATATTTTTGAGTCCGCCCCGTATTAAAAGTTGTTAATTTTCATGAGTACTACACTCCCTTAAAATATGTCCCTCGTTTAACCTGACACACTGTTTAAGTAGAGCTACAATTTGCGAATTTGTATGTAGGAGGTAATTTTTGGATCTACTGATCAGATTCCGAAAATTCTTTCACTATAATGATGGAAAGCTACAGTATTGCCAAGTGTCATAGGATTTATATTGTATGTTAAAACGGGCGAAGTCACGGGCAGAAGCTAGAAGAGTATCCAAGTCCCCTAGTAGTTGTTGTCTATCGTCGTTAAAAATATTGAAAGCATTACTAGATAATTACATTCAAATCACGTACGGGTTTCCTCAACATATTTTCTATTAATCTTTGACACATTGCGAACGTGGTCGTAAAACCGTTGAAGTCTCATCTCGTCCTATAATTTATACCACTACACAGACACAGCAGTTAGAACTTCATACATTATACATACTTAAAGGCACTTGAAGGGGCCTGTGGCTAAGTACCTAATAACAGCCACACGGGTGGATCGATTAGGTTAAGCTACGCTTGCCGCGGTTGGTCCGTGGATGGATGACCATCTTTACATACCAAGACCCCTTCGTGTCTCAGAAAGCACGTTAAGCCATTGGTTCCGGCTGTGATTCGTGGATTTTTGACAGTCGTTACGGGTCGTCAGAAGCCCGAAAGTCTTACAACCACCTGTTTTACCAAGGGGTATCGTATTACCCAGTAACTGGGTTATGGAGTTCAGATAGACAGTCGCTCCATGTAAAATACTGGTATTCAGCTGCATCCGGTTAGAGTGGAAGCCGACCCCAACATAGTTCGGAATAGGCTAGGCAGATGATTACAGCAATAATAGCTATAACAGGTTTAGATAAAATGAATAATTGATTGAATATACGATACGATATGATACACACACACGATATAGGTACACACTATAGTCTATTCAAATACTTGTTTCCATTTCATGTAACAAATTGAGTAAAATCCAGAATGACTTATTGAAAAATTATAAACTGATTGAAATTGTAGAGCAAACTGAACTTTATGTGTGGGTTATAAAGTTTATTTTCGTAAAAACATATCTGTTTAAGTACATGTTTGCAAATTAAATCCTTAACCTTTATTAGACCCTTGTTTTAAAAGATGTCTACGAAGATATCGGTCATCTTTAATGTAAAAAAATGTATAATCAGGAAGTCTTGCAGAGTTATATCGTCAGGGTCACGAGACGAAAACTGCTTTTATGATTGATTTTTGTCAAGATAACAGCACAATAAGACAAGAATTTACAAGATACTCTACGAGTTTTGGTAATTAAGTTCTTTTTTCTACAAAATCTTAGGCAACAATTAATGACCTTGCTGTCAAAATCATAACGCGTAACGTACAGGATCCTAAGTTTTTTACTGACTCGGGGGTTTTGCGAACTAATGAACAAAGCGTGAAAAAAAGCTACTCTTTATCTGGGGTCATCGAAGACATTACACAAGTTAAGCACAAAAAACGAAGGGGCACCGACTCTTTCTCGGCACTTTGCTGTAGCAAAAAGTTGCGCGAACCATCAAGTTCTCTTGTGAATTCGTGACGTTGATTTTGCGCAATAAATCAATAATGATGTAACTAATGCCGTTACCAAAATCTATGTGAATAACAAATTAATTGGATTGATTCTTGAATGAAAATTTAAAAGCCATGTTTCATATTCTGCTCTTGTCGTAATCAAAGCAAAAATCAAGTTATGGGTACGTTTGAATGAAAATTACCTACAAGACTTGACATTAACATCGATACAGCCGACATTTCCGCAGTAATAACGTTTACTTACAATAGTATATAATCCATAAACAAGCAATAAACTGATTTACCTACATCACTGTAGGAATATTAAAATATTGTACGTTGAACTCATTGAGCCTTGTCCGATAGTACGTCTCACGGTTGATGGCTTTCACACTTCCGCAGATGCTCGGCTATATAGTCGTTATTATATGTTCTAACGAGATTTGTAATAATGGCAATTTGAAGTATTTGAAAAAAACCCGTCGAATACATAAATTCCTCTTTTTTGAAGTCGGTGAATTACAAGCAGTAGATACGCAAAATGTGTTAAAAAGGGAAGGTTTTAGATACGCACTGCTTATATAACGTGCCGCTACAAATGGCGACATATAAAAATTATAACAACATAAAATAATTCGTGATTTGAAAACTACCGCCTGCGCCGTTCGCCGACATAGGGCTCTCTTTTCTTCAATTCGCCTACTCTTTGCACGTTATTCGTTTTAATTTCATTGATGCTATGTTATGATCCGTGACCCCAGCAAATGACCCTGCGCTACAGTTCTTTAAGCACAGGTTGCTCCAAGATGCTATTTTAGAAAATTAAAATTTATATAAAAACAGAAACGCGAAATCGTATACCGCCATTAAAGCGCCACGCTGTATTCGCAAAATAGGAAGGCCTTCCTTACCGGATTCAATTATATTGAATGACAGTAAGCCAGTTAAAACAAGAGTAACTAAGAAGTAATAGTTTGTGTTTTTATTACATAAATCCTAATGCAAACTTAAGCAATAATACTTCGTACACCAGTTCTGTTTAAGTTGTCACTGACATCAGTCACAAAAACATGTTAGCAAAGCTCAAAACAAAACACCTATACAAAATCACAAAAATCCTTATAATATCGTCATGTATCAACCGAGAGAGCGCCATGTCATCAGAGGGCCAATTCTCGTAATTTTTAAAAACGTTCACAGTCCGATCTCAGTCTCAATCTCTCAAAAATACCTCTAATTTCCATACATTTTTGACAAGTTTTTGATATTGATTCCCGCTGAGATGAGATTGCGACTAGATTTTGAACGTTTTTAATTACGAGAATAATTGGTCTTCAGGTAACTGCGCGATCGTTACGAGGATCATCATCATTGGACCATGTGATATGTGTCAATGAACGGAAACAACAAACACCTGTAGCTATCGCCAACTTTCCAGTTAATAAACCTGTCAATCCAGTGGCAAATTTTTTTAGACAAAATCAACTCCATAACAAGAATATCAATCTGCCTTTCCCAACTATGTTGGGGTCGGCTTCTAGTCTAACCGGATGCTGCTGAATATCAGTATTTTACAAAGAGAGCGACTGCCTATCTCTGCCCACCCGAGCCTAAAGTGCAGAGGCATTACGGCGAGTTTTTTTTTAATATACATTCTGAAAGTCCACATTTAATGGAGAATCAGAATATATATAAAAAAAACAAACAAAATGCCTATTACTGCACTTTAGGTTCGGGTGGGCAGATACTGACCTCCACACCGTTACCAGGTAACACGATAGTGTCGATGCCCCTAAGACTGGTGTTCAGACTTTTGGGCTTCTAACTATCGTAACGACTGTCACATGCAAAATGCTTTCCGAGGTAGGTACGGAGGACTCGCAAAATGTAATGGATGATCACCCATTCACGAAGCGACCGCAGCAAGCATAGAACCTTTTATCGGCCCGTGTGGCTGTTATTATTTAGCTACGAGCCTCCTAGCAAGAATATCATAGATTTAATCATTGCAGTGCCAGCAGGTTCTTCCGACACATATCAACGATTGCCTTTTAGGTAAACACGGAACTAGAAGGGTCGATCATTTGTAAACGTATCCGATAACAGCGAATAGGCACGGAACTAAACAAATTGTATCGATAACTAAACGCGTACTAAAGCGTATGCGATTCTGAGCACGAGACGATATTGTAGTTCCGCAACACTACTCACCCAGTTTAAATAAAAGAAATCTCTACAATGCCGTAAAATTAATGGCAAAAAGTAAAGCAAGTCAAGAAACGTGCCTCATCAAGTCACAGTCAACCACAATATGTTAATCCTGACCAAGATTCTACTACAGCAATCCGATAAATTAGAATTGATGAAAACCAAGGAAACGGGATATATGAAAGATGCTATACTTAGCTAAAACGGGTTCCCCCTTTTTAACCGACTTCCAAAAAGGAGGAGTTTATAATTATGTTCGACTTTAAGTATGTATTTTTTTTATGTAGATACTAGCTTTCGCCCGCGGCTTTGCTCGCGAGGTATGTCGATAAAAACTATCGTATGTCCTTCCCCGGAGTGCAATCTATCTCTCTGCCAAATTTTATCGAAATACGTTCAGTGGTTTAGGCGTGAAAAGGTAACATACAGACAGACAGACAGACAGACAGACAGAGTTAGGTACTTTCGAATTTATAATATTAGTATGGATGGATAGTATGGATGTTCACCGATTTTTCCGTCAATTGCGAACCTTGTTTTTGTGATTTTTTGTTTGATAGTGTATACTCTCGAGGTGGTCCCATTGTCATCAAGTTGGAATCTGATGAGAGGATCCCATGGAAATCGAGGGAAACCCTCAAATTTTATAGACAAACCTATAGCGTTTTAGATATTTTTTTAAGTAACTTGGGCATTTGCTCTCGGAAATCATCATTTGGTAAAGTGGAGCTGATGATGAAGACCACAGATGGCCATCGGCACTACTCAATGATTAATATTTCACGTGTTGTGATTCAATTACTTTAATATGGTTGCTAAGCAATGTATGCTCGTCACAATGCATATGGTGAGTGGTTGTTGAGGAGTTCTGGTTCTTACCAGGGGAACTGAACAATTAACGTGCCAGCATCGGGAAAAGCAATATTTTCTAAAAGGTGATGAGCAGTTGATATTAGGCTATTGTAACTTAGATAAATTACAAACTCTCCCACTAAAAAGTGAATAAGAAAATACTTTTTTTTTTTACTCAAATGACCTATAAAGATGTATGAACGTAAGAAAGACATGCTGCGCCCTCCCCAAATTAATTGGAATAGGGGCAGGACAATGACGAAAAACTGAAGCAAAGTTTACAGATTTTAAGTACTTGAAAACGTATCTATATTGAGCAATTTCCTATGTAGACTTTTCATGAAAATGACAAGGACATTGTGTATTACGTAACAAATACTATGTGTTTCCATAACAGCCTCATTCAGGTGTGATATGAATAACTTTTGAAACGACTTATATATTTTTCTACACTGTACCTATTGTTCTGTCCGGAAAAAATAGTACATTGTGAGATTGCCGTTTCCTGTGAATTTATTTATGAAAAGAATACTTAATAGTGAATATGTTATTGACGTTAATTTTAGAGTCAAGTCATAAAATATTTCGACTTCACTTCGGAATCTCTTCAAGACACACATGGAAAAGTGTCTTGATTCATTGATTTATGTGAATTTATTTATAAATTTTCATTCATTTATTTATGAATTTTTTTCACTTTGTGTTTTTTATGTCTTCCTTTTGACTCTTCCTCTTCGCCTTCCTTTTCTTGAGAGCAGTGGTGGCCCAGTGGTAACGGCCGCGACTTACGAGTTATAGGTCGTAGGGTCGAACCCAAACAGGCGCTTTTCTTTATGTAAATAATTTCATCACCACTGTTCTCAAAACGGTGAAGGAAACCATCGTAAGGAAACCGGCAGGTTCTAGAACCCAAAAAGTCGAAGACATGTGACATCTACCAACCCGCATGGTGGGCCCGCGTGGTGGGTTACGGCTTACGGCCCACTCCCTCTCACACTTCTCACAGAGACAGGAGGCCTGTGACCTAGCAGCGGGAATATTATAGGGTGATTATGCTTGACTCTTCCGCACATCCTAAAAGAAGCGAAGTAGTAGCATGGATGTTGCCTTTATAATTATCATCTCTATTTTGCTTTTTTACATACCTACGCTCAGAGACAGACCATATTTGTCTCTCTTTGTTGAATCGCGAAATAATGAGATTGAAAACGAATGAATTGTGATTATATCTTCTTTTATAAAAGCCTCTTCCATTGAATAATGGGCGCATTTAAATTACCTTAATGATAATATTATATATTATGCTGTTCGATAAAACTATCTTACTAAGTGTACATCTTTGCAGTTATAAATCACAAGTCTTAACAATAATTACAATAATTGATACAAAATGTATGAATATAAACAAGTATGCGAGCTTACTAATGTGTTCTTCTGAACTCCGTAGCACGTTAATATATTTTGCTGATGAAGTCCATAATGGTATTTATATTGGAATCGTAATTAATTAACATACTCGATTCGCGCCATTCAGTATAGACATCTTATTTTCAAGCTAATTCCAAGCAACTGTTGTACCCGATGGGTTCTTTAATATAATTATGTTATTTGTGCTATGACATGGCGTATTGCCATGTCGAAAGCTATATGAACATTGTTTTCGGTAAGGTATTGTAACGTCTCATCAATGTATAATGGTTGAATGTAATACGATTTGGATGTTATTTTCTTAGAAATAAACGATAACAAGTTTTTGCTAACACTTTTAAAGGTTTTTTGCTGGATTTGTAATGTTTTTAGTCGAGAGAGCTCACGATACCGGAATATAGTTATAGACAGGAATGTTTCTAAACACGTGAGTGAAAACTGAAAAGATACGCATTATTTGTAGCCTTTTTTGCTAGTTGTGGATGACCTTCACGGCAGGTAAGACCTGGATAAGACACACAAACTGTGGTGGGAGTTAGCACAAAAGGGAAGATTCATACCTATTCAGTACTCAGCAGTGGGTTATCAATTCTGATGAACGTGGCATTTCTACAGTTGTCTTTAATGAAACTTTTATAAGTTATTTTCCGAGATAATAAGCCAATTGAGTGATATTTGAGGTTTCACCCAGGCGGGCCAAGTTAATTTTGGAAGTTTGGACGCAAATCTTTTTCATCCTGAGTGTCCTGACATTAAAAAATAAAAACTACAACAGACGTTGAAGACTTCCGACGTAAACTGGAATTACTTTCATTATTATAGTAATATGCTCAAATCAAAGGAAGTAAAACGCAAATTCAAAATACCAGGAATGCAGAACTACGCTGGAAGTTTCAATCATGGCAATTGGATCGTCCAATCAATCAAGCAATCTGGGTAGTCAATTAAAGCACGGAACATTAACTAGGCAGATTACACTTGACCTTTGTATTGCAGAATTATGAGTACATATCGCATTACAGTATTTCCTTTGCACATAGCTTTGTTGGTTTTAAATGCTGTGTTTTTGGGTCTCTTACATCCTTACACACACACACCTCTGCGTAACCCTTTGGGGGAATGCAGGCGACATGTTGTGTTAGGTATGTTTAATCTGTTAGCAGAAAGTTTGCAAAGCAACCTGATATTTAAAACACATTAGCGTCAATATTTCCCTGGCATATAATATCTATTCAGCATAGATGAAAATTTTTTCATGCTCTCTTTGCTTGGCTTCCTCCTAATCCACTCTTTTCGTAGGTCGAGATTGTTTGGACACCTTCAATCACCTGCATATTTTTTAACTGCGTGTGAATCAACAAACTGGTCGTGATAAATTTTTTGTAGTTTCTTAGTAAAGTTCTCTAAAATGATATTGTAATTTGTGTTTTGTATACTAATTCGTTAGGGTCACTTGCCAAACTTGGTCGATCACTCGATGCAGAATAGGAAGAAGTTGCATTCATTTGATTCATTCAATGTTAATTTTATCTGTATCAACGTCTGTCACACGCTAAAGAACTAATTTCATTTAGTTCTGATTGCCTTCACCCATGGCATTTCAATGTTCTTTATCTACTATTTTTACTTAATTACCAACTCCACTTGTTCCAATTCCAAAATTTATTCAAGTTGTAAAATTTTCCACCTTTCTACTGTTTTCTTTAGCATCTAAAGTCTGAATTCAAACCTTCTCTATACTTCATTCTGTACGTACTCATTGTTGTGGGTACATATACGGTACAATAGGGTCAGCAAACCATCAAGATTGTCGGCTGTGCCAGTCTGCGAGGGGGAGCATAATAATATCATATAGCGGTTGCATTGACACCATTACATTTCCTGATAAGTGCATTAGTCTATAGATAGATTGATAAATATGACGAATACAGTTCGGTGTATCATTTTACAAGGAAGCTTTTAACAAAGATTCTTAATTACTTAACAGTGATAACAAGATAATATTCCCAGCTCATTTGGAGAAACATCAACGTAAATGTATTTTTTCCCAAAATAGAGTTTAATATGCCAAAGCACTTAGAAAGCGTATTTACGTTAGGAAAGCTTTCATAGTCGTAAAAAAAAGCAGTTACGTCGATGTTCCTCCAAATGAGCGATTATAATCAGCCTATAATGTACCCACAGCTGGGAAAGAGGCCTCTCTATGAGAGGGAGTGGGCCCTAATCCATCACGCGGGCCCAGTGCAGGTTGGTAGATGTCACATGTCTTCGAAATTTTGGTTCTAGGACATGTAGGTTTCCTCACTATGATTTCCTTGACCGTTTTGAGGGCAGTGGTGATGAAATAATTTACACAAAGTAAAGCGCCTGACTGCAACTCGTAAGACGCGGCCGTTTCCGCTGTGCCACCACTGCTCTCTATTATATGAATACATATAGCTTCATTGAATTTGTGCCTCTCAAAGGAAGAGGAGGCCTGTTTCCTAGCAATGGGAACATTGTAGGCTGATTATGGTACAGCTTCATGTGTGAACGACGATATTGCTTGGAAGGAAATTAATTCTGAAATGACGGCTAATGGAAACGTATCTATGGACGAAAAAGACGTACAGTCCCAAATATAGGGATAAGAGCAGGAGGATGATGATTACAAGAATATGGCTTAACTGGGATAACAAAACGACTAAAGTCGAAACATAATCTGTTGCTCATCTAACTAGGGACATTCAATGCAATTTTTTTTTCTTTTAGTCTATCATCACAACAGTATAATTTGAAATCTCGCTAATCAAAAAACTCAGTACAAAATTGTCTCAAATAAAGCAAAAATAGCACATAATGACATAGACGGGTTCAATGTGTTGTTACGTTCGTATTTAGTATTCAGCTGGCTTCCGTGGCGTCGCCATGTAATTATGACTCATTTCCTCCGTTTTGATTACAGTTTTGCAAAATAATAAACAATTTTCGTTCAGCTTAAGATAATGAGTTTTTTTCATCTCATATTTAATGGAACCTTACTTGTTATTCGGACTTTGGACTTTCAGCGTTATTGAGGAAAAAAGTTTGAATTAGAATTTGACAAGGCACCGATGCAGCATTATTAAAAGTATTTTATTCAAATTAGGCTGAGAATCAGCACTTTTCGAACGTCAAAATTACGATAGTCCCCCAAAAAAGTGGTGAAGGGCGGGCCTTCACCACTTTTTTAATTAACCCCCCCTAATAAAAAAAAAAACCAAATATATGCCTAATTTGAATCCTAGTGCTTTCGCTGAGGAAAAGTGGCGCAACAAACTCACCAGCAGCACAGCTGTCTGTTCAGCTAGAAAAACTTGCTTCTATACAATAGAGCTATGCAAAGTAATTAACATTACGAGATACGGAACATAAAATTAAAATATTTGCTATTTTGTCAGCCATTCTTTTAGAACGTTAGTTGTCCTATACCGACTATCAATCTTAATCTGAATCATTTTGAAGGATATTGCTAATCCATTGCTCCATATGTTCGAAAAATGTGTCTGCTCAATAACGTAAAACAACTCAATGAATGTTGTTGAACTGTCAAAATGCCATTGCTGATTGCTACTAATAGTGGGTTACAGCTGTCGTCACGTAAAAAGAACGCTGAGCGCCAGTGGAGGGGTTGTCTGCGTACGGGTACAGTCTTGTCCTACAGAACTAGGCTATTGTTTTATTTATAAAATTGTGTAATTGTTTTATTGTAGAATCATATTAGTTACTTTACTAGGCGTCGTTAAATCGCTCAGTGCGTAGGTAAACGCCAGCGTTCTTTTTACGTGATGGGACCAATACGCAATTAAGTGAACAAATTCAACAGCCTTTATAATTACACTTAATATAGAAGTTACCTATATCAAGTGACATAATATTTGCCCAGTACTTCTTATGACTCCTTAAATCAACAAAGTCATACAAGTGCGACTTACTGTTAAAGTTTTCCTATACAAACAAATGGGTGCCGCGATTTTTCCAGTTCACCTTAAATAGTTTTTTCAAAGAAGAAGTTCTAATGAATGGTTACATTGTTAGACAAAACATTAAATTCGGAGAAACCTAATTTATGCTCACAACAGCTGTATGTTAATTTTATACGATAACTTTACAGGTACCTATGTCTTAATTATACAGGAAGGAGCCAAGTCTTTACGTAATGTTTTTTGTCGTCATGACGATGACGTTCAGAATAGCCACGTTGGACTCTACTCTTGGTTTAAAGCTCCGTTGTTAGGTATATAATGGTTATTAACTTCAAAATGTTTGTGTGTTTTCCAGCAGTTAGATTTAGAAGCTAAATAGAGGAGCAAAGTCTCCATGTAATTTTTTGTTGCCATCATGATGCTTCAAAATAGCGCTGGACTTTGCTCCTTGTAAGCTTTGTTGTTTTTAATGAAAGTTCTCTTAGCTTTAATACATCTTTAATATGATCAATTATTAGAATCTGTATTTTAACGCGGTCAAAAAGAGGAGTAACGTCCTCACGTAATTTTTTTGTTACGATGATGCTGCAAAATTGGCGTGAAGACTTTTTGTTTTGACTATTTAGCTTTTAATTCAAACTACAGCTGGGAAAACTGATTTTAGTTGATCATTTAAGCGAGTTAAAGTCCAACCCGCTTATTTTTTGTTACGACGGCGATGCTTTAAAATAGGCGCGTTGAACTTCGCACCTCGCACTTGAAGTTTCTTGTTCACTGTTTTCAATTTATCTATTACCAGATATACGACTTCTAATGATTTTAAATTCAAAATCACGTTTAATTGACCGGACTGATTTCTTTGAAAAAAATAAATGTTATACTAGACCATTTGCTTCGTAATTTGATATGTGAATATTTGCAATTATATTTTTTTAACATAGTGTAATTAATTTGTAAAGAAATGTCTACCGCGGACATAAAAACGGTAATCACGCAAACACTATCGGGTGTATTTTCATAAAACTTTCACCATATAAAAGGCAATTTAATTCCCCGAACTTTAGTATACGGTTTTTATTTGTTTAGTGTTTGATAAATCAACAATAGATGATTGTTTCATATTTTGCAATAAATGACCAGCGTTGTCATCGCGCATCTCTTTCTTTTCTATGCAGTCCGATAGTGACCGCGCTTTAGGTCATGTAGTCGCCTTAATCACAACTTTTACAAGAAAAGAGTAGACGGTGACCCCCAAACTAGGCATTTGCCTGTATCTTGGGAGTCAGAATTGCGACATTTTCAAAGTTTAGTATTTACATAGTGATTATTTCAAGACAGGAAAACAAAAATTTTACTAGAATAATAAAAAACTTATGTTCAAAGGTTCTCTTGAACTTTAGATTCGGACGGGTGCGTTTTTACTGCGGCGATTTTTTTTCGCACAATAACGCCGAGAGTTCAAAATCCAATAGTGTGTTTTTTTCACGCACTGAGATGCGCTCTGTTGGATTCTAAATGATATATTCAACACCATCAGTTCAAAATCCATATATTTTTACGTCCATCCGAAGTTAGAAAAGTGGGTTTACTGTGAATATTTCAATTAGTAAGAATTAGAAACTTTAAGTACCTTGCGCTTGCCCGTGCGCTTTTCTACTAGGTACTAGATTCATTGTTGCATAAAGAATCAGTTTCAAGAAGTTTCAAGAGCCAGTTTTTCCGTTTTTGATCTTCTTACACTTTTTCATATTTATCTAGATCCTAACTATTACATAGACTTACATAAAATAGGTAAAATTTGTGACTTTGCACATAGGGGTAATCTTCGGAACTACTGATTCGATTCCGAAATATCTTTCATTATTGGTAAGCTAGAGTATTGCCGAGTGTCGTAGGAATTTCACGCGGACGAAGTCGCGGGCAGAAGCTAGTTGTTGAATAAAGAGGCAGTTTCCTCTTGCGTTTTTTATTATATTTTCCAGCTGGACCATGATACACCGTCCTCTAATACTTTATCATATTTGTCCACAAATATGAGAGTTCGTGGCTAACTAAAAACAGCCGCATGGATCGTTCGACCGCGGTTGGTCCGTGGATGGGTGACCATGTTTAGATACTGAGACCCCTCCGTACCTCGGAAAGCACGTTAAACCGTTGGTCCCGGCTGTCATTCGTGGATCTTTGATAGTCGTTACGGGTCGTCAGAAACCCGAAAATCTGACAACCAGTCTCATCAATGCTATCCGTATTACCCAATAACTGGGTTGTGGAGGTCAGATAGGCAGTCGCTCCATGTAAAATAATGGTATACACTATACACTATACAGCTACATCCGGTTGGACTGGAAGCCGACCCCAACATAGTTGGGAAAAGGCAGAACAAAATGAAAATAAAACGAATGTCTAAAATTAAAACCATTCAATCACTCACGCGTTTGTTTTTTCTGGTACCTAAAGTCGCCAGACACTCGTAGTCGTGACGGCAACATTACGTCAACAAGACGTGTGATGCCACAGTTAGTATAAAAAGTAGTACTTTTCAACTGCGTGGGAGCATCGTTTAACATGTTGTAGTGTTTATGTGTTTGCTACACAATGTCAAACTTCTGTGTTTCACACAAATCGTTTCTGAAGGTGTTAAGAACTGTGTGACACTACGACGAAATATCAAAAGATTTAACTTTTTTGTTAATCTTATTTTAAGTTAGGGAATGTACCTAATAATATTAGTTGTAATAATGATGATGATGATGATGAGTTTTAAATACATAATCAGCCTATAATTTTCCCACTACTGCGACACAGGCCTCCTCTCAGTGAGAGGGAGTGGGCCGTAATCCACCACAAGGGCCCAGTTGGCAGATGGTTCATCGTTTTGAGTGCAGGCAGTTTTAAATAAGGTTTGGGAAAATGCTGCGAAAAACTCGGCAGAGTTTTAGTGGTCGTGATTCCGAGAGAAATTGATTTGCGGGGGATAATGCTTAAGGGGGTGCCGACCTACTAGTGGCGCCCTCATCGGTTATTTGGTTATTTCTTTTATTTCAGAATGAAAATGTAGAAAATAAGCACGTTAAGTTGTGCTCCACAAGATTATACGTCAATATTATTATAAGAGGTAGTTTCACATTGTTTAGTTAGATTATAATCATAAAAACAGAAAATAGTGGCCACTATTATCCGTTTTAAGGATTATAATAAAATTAAGCAATTTATAACCACCTCTTATAATAATATTAACGTATAATCTTGAGGAGCACAACTTAACGTGCTTATTTTCTGAATTTTCATTCTAAAATAAAAGAAATAACCAAATAAACGATGAGGGCGCCACTGCGCGGTCGACGTTTGCTCGATGCCATCTTAAAATAATAGTAGGGTAGGTATAAAATACCGTTTAATTTAATACGTATTGGGAAAGGGTCAAAGACTGCTTTTTGGCTTCTTAAAAACTTTGGTTAATAATAGTTATTATTCTTTGCTTTTTTTAATAATTATTGTTTTTATCTGTCGCAGCCAAATGGTTTAATTAGCCGTTTAGTTAACAGCCTAGCCTTGTAACTAAATGGCGGCCGCTTAACTAACGGCCTGAAAGATAATCAATTATAGTTTAGACTGGAACTTTAACCAATCACACGCGAGCCGAATTGGTCGCCGTAATTAAGCCAGGGCACCCCGACCAAATGGGTTAGGTCAGTTTGGAACTGTGATTAACCGCGTGCGAGCCGGGAGAGCGAAGCGAGGCGAGCACTACTTCCAAAGGCCACGCGGTTAACTAAACGGCTAATTTAACCAGTTGGCTGCGACTACATTTAACAAAGTTGGGTTAGTTACACCATTTATAACTCGAGAACGGCTGGACCGATTTGGCTGATCTTTGCTTTGTTGGATTTGTCTCCGCTCCGAATAGCAGAATAACTATTTAAACATGGGCAAAATTCACAAAAAAAAGACAATTGATTTTCTCATTCATTTTGTATGGAACTGCTGTTGAGAACGGATTGACAGCAATACGCGGGTCAGCTAGTTAGATTATAAACACAAGTTCATTGACAAATTATTATGAATAGATAAAAAATAGAGTATCATGGTGAGTTAATATTCATTAAAAAGCTCTAATAAAAATACGGTTTTTTTTAACGAAATGGAAAACTGTTCAGTAAATTAATTACCTAAGTACACCTATTTTAGCTCGAACAGATGCCTTAGTCTTTAGTGACTATAACTATAATCATTATAGATTGTTGTGACAGGACTCCCACGCCCCCCTACCGTCACCGAACTGCCGAAATTACGAAGACGAAAATTTATACATAAATCAACGGCTGAAGCCAATGGTGGGAGTTTCGACCCCTGGGCATCATTTTTTACTTTTTGTTATACCATTAAATGTAATGCAGCTGTATATTTTTGTATATGTTGTCTTGACGCGAACGAAGTTGAGGGCAGAAGCTAGTTATTGAATAATCTTCCAAAAACTTCTTTATTATTCGTGTTTAGTCTCCCAAGTACGTCCTTCCGAAGACACAGGATTACCTGGTTGAGGCACGTAAGTCTTAGCAATATAATTTTTATCTGTACTGAGGGAGCAACAAGTGTCATGGCAGTCAGTCGGCGATTCGCCTTAATGTCAGCAGGGCGAGTGAGTACTTACCGCGATAGTACTGCATGAGCTCGTCCATCACGGCTAATTAATCGTTAGCCGCAACACACTCCGCTCTAATATCTCTGTCTTGTTTATTTATTCATGCCTTATAATTTTTGAATAAATATATTAATATTATTATTATTTATTTTTATGATTTTACATATCTCGGGACCATGGGGTCCCGGTTATTTGGAAGGCGTATGAGGGTAGAAGCCAACTCGCAGAGGCCCCTTAGGAAATTTGAATGAAATGCGGCTCCAACCGACAAATATCCCTGTAAGCACCATGCAATGTGCACCCAAGGACAACTCCCGGTTGGTGTAGGACTATTGCAGGATATGGAAACAAAGATATTGGATTACAGGTTTGGGTGGCTAAAGTGAACGCTGGTTATTTAAGAATAAGGAAATTCTATAGCCCCTGTCTGACTAATGTTTTATATAAATTACGTAGATAAAATGGCAGAGGGTGACTTGCACACTCTATTGAGTGTGCAAGTCACCCTCTGCCATTTTATGCCTCTGCCCATTATTATGGGCCCCCGAAAACGGTCGCTAGCACATAATGTCGTAGCGACAAGAGGGCAACATGTCCTGAGGTGCTTATGAGGAGTGGAGAGGTATTCCACGGCTTTCAGGACAATCCCGGAAGTACGGTCAAGATCCTTACCAGCATCTTACTGGAATACTTCCTTCCTCCGAGTAGGTTTGCTCTTGCGAATCTCCACTCAAGCCGGCCAATAAAGGCAAGCCAGAGGTGAGGAACGACCTTCTCCCGGGAGATAGGGTCCGTGGGGTCGCTACTCCCCAACAGTTCGCAACATGCTGCCCTACGGGTTTCTGTATCTCTCTTGGCCTGGCTCCTCACCTTAGACCTGTTCCGGCAAAGTAAACTCTTCCGGCACAGGCCTAGAATTCAGGGCACGTAAGCCCCACCACGACGCATCAATATATGTATATGTATAGAGATACGGCGATTGACATTAAAGCTAGTGATGAACCGTCTTCTATTAATTGTCTGCGAGATCTGTAATCGACTTGTTTGGTGGGAACGTTACAGGCTGATTATGCTAATGTTAATTTGTCACCAACTTCCCCTCTATCTTATCCCATGTAGCTATTAATAAATTTAGTCGCAAATCGATTCTCTATACATCGAAAAGCAATTGGTATGTGCATTAATCGATATCGTGCGGATCCGATTGCTTTTAGATTAACATAAACTTATCATAACATCACGCCTATATTCCCCGAAGGGTAAGGCAGGGGTGTAAACACCCACATTTCGCCAGTTGTGCTTAAGTCCCATGCAATAGGGGGCGACCCTATTGTCGTCAACCGGGAACAAATCCAGACTTTTAGATTAAGTCAAGTTCAAAATATCGGTATTCTGTCGGTGAGATGGAGTCTTGATTATGTGGATATATAGGTAACGTTAATAGAGTAAAATAAAACTGTCGCTTTGATTTAACAATAATTTGATATATGAAACTCCATGGCCACTCTTGGTAACTTTTTTATGGTTTCAATAATGACACTTCAAACTGCCCCAACCATAAGTAAAATTCAACGTTTTTTACATCTGACCATGGCATTGTGACTTGAGACTAGGTACTTAAATACGAAATCTATTATTTCGTATTTAAGTGATAAAATGTCTGCTAAAAACAAGTGTTTATTCATACTTGTAAGCGATATTTAATAGGCACTTTGCACTTTGTCATTAGGGGAAGAGCCAGCTAGAAACTTCAAAGCTATTATTTTTTTTTGCGGTCACTTCATGCTTTGTTCTAATCGTACAATTACTAAGTAACAACGTGAATCGACGCCGGAGTGGTCTTTTGTGCCAGGTGTCAATTAGTATTAAGACCATTTTTAATAAAGCTGAAGAGTTCGGTTGCTTGTTTGAAGTTTGAACGCGCTCTCTGGAACTACGGATTTGGTTTATTTTAGAATGAAAATGCAGAAAATAAGCACAGTTCCAGTGATGGAAGACCATCGCTGGAAACTGCCCGATGACGTACGTGAACTGGTGACCGAGAAGAACGCTGCCATTCGTGCCTACGACTCTTTTCCCTGCGACGCGAACAAATCCCACATGCGCCATTTACAGCGTGCTGTAAAGAAACGCATAGGGGAGTGGCGCTCCGAGGGATGGGATAAGTTGATCGGCGAACTCGAGCCCACCCACCACGCCTTCTGGCAACTCCAGAGGAAGCTCCGCTCCTCTGAAGAGGCCACAGTTCCTCCCCTCACACGCCCCGACAAAACGGTCGCTTTCGAAAACCTCGAAAAGGCCGAATGCCTAGCCGACAGCCTAGAGGCTCAATGCACTCCCAGCTCTCAACCAGTAGACAGAGCGCACCTCGACGAGGTGAACGCTGAAGTCGAACGGAGAGCCTCCCTCCCGCCAGTCGAAGACCCTGATGATCCTCTGCCTCCCGTCACTCCCGACGAAGTGCAAGACATCATAAAAGGGCTAGCAACCCGCAAAGCCCCCGGTTCGGACGGTATCACCAATAGGGTGTACAAACTCCTCCCCGCCCCCCTCATACTGCTCATGACCGCCATCTTCAATGGCGCCCTGAGCAACAACATCTTCCCCCAAATGTGGAAAGAAGCCACAGTCATAGGCATCCCTAAGCCAGGCAAGCCCAAGTCTGAGCCCTCCAGCTACCGCCCCATCAGTCTGCTAAATGTTTTCGGCAAAGTCTACGAGAGGCTTATTTATAAGCGCCTCAAAGACTATGCCGAAGCAAAGAGCCTCATCCCCCCCGAACAGTTCGGTTTTCGCACGAAGCATTCGTGCATCCACCAGCTCCACCGCATAGTCGAGCACATTAGCGCTGCTTTTCAGCGAGGTGCTTCGACAGGCGTCCTGTTCTTCGATATAGCGAAGGCGTTCGACAAGGTCTGGCACAATGGCTTATTATATAAGCTGTACCTGCTAGGTGTGCCAGACCGTCTCGTGCTCATCTTACGAGATTTTCTGTCGGACCGCACTTTCCGCTACCGTATCGAGGGCGCTCTCTCTCCCCCTCACCCCATCCGCGCCGGAGTCCCCCAGGGTTCCGTTCTGTCTCCCCTCATTTTCACCCTGTTCACTAGTGACATCCCGAACAGTAAAAAGGCACAGTTGGCGCTCTTCGCCGACGACACTGCCATATACTGTTCGGGTGTCAACCAGTCATCCATAGCTCGAAACCTCCAAACCTCCGCAAGCGCCTTGAGCGATTGGTTCCGGAAATGGAGAATCGAGGTCAACCCCGATAAGAGCCAGGCGGTCATCTTCTCGAAACCGCGCAAACTACCCCCCCCCCCTCCCACGCCCGATCTCTATGTATGGCAAGCCGATCCCCTGGGGAAAGCGAGCCAAATACTTAGGTGTCATCCTAGACCACAACCTCACCTTCAACGAGCACATAAAGACGGCGCGTTCGCGCGCCTCTTTCGCTCTCGGTAGGCTCCACTCTATGATAACTGCCCGCAGCAAATTGTCACTCAAGTGCAAATTGCGCCTCTACACCGCGGTCATCCGTCCCATCATGACCTATGCTTGCGTAGTCTTCGCACACGCCAAGCCGCGATTTCTGCATAAAATGCAAACCCTCCAGAACCGTTTCCTCCGAAAGGTCACGGGAGCCCCCTTCTATGTCCGAAATGTGAATCTGCATCTAGATCTCAGACTCCCCACCATCCAGCAGTTCATGAAACGCCTTTCCAAGCGCTTCTTCGACTCTGCCATAAAGCACCCCAATCCCCTGATTGCGGCGGCCTCCCGATACACTCCCTCCCGCATAAGTAGGATTCGCCGACCAAGGCATACCCTCACCATCCCCGACGACGCCACTACCCTCCTCCAGGAGAGCAGTAAGGCCACGAGTACTCTCAGTCGACAACACAAAAACAAGCTCAGACATCCGTCCTTCCGTCCTCGCCGCCGAGGCCCGTCGCGACGCCCCGCACCATCACCGTGCCCCCCCCGACCCTTGCTCGAGCCAGCCCGCGCAGCTGAGCCTTTAGTTTTAAATTCGCCCCTAAACACCAATAATAATACCGATCCAGCCTGTCCCTTGCTGTCCTCTTCCAGCGACGCCCTGAGCCGAGGTCCGAACCCCGCAGGGGGTTACCCTTAGCGCTGTCGCTTAGTTTTTAAGTTATTGTATGCCCTGGCTGGAGGCCTTAATTCGAGGCATCCACAGGAAAGTCCGGTTAAGCAGTAGCCATCCTCATAAAGGATGAACTGCGAGATGCCATTTAAAAAAAAAAAAAAAAAAAAAAAGAAAATAAGCAGGTCAAGTTGTGCTCCACAAGATTATACGTTAATATTATTACAAACGGTAGTTTTACATCCGTTTTAATGATTATAATAAAATGCATTTTTTATTCTAAAATAAAAGAAATAACCAAACAAACGATGTATTGGTCGGCGTCCAAGTAAGCCAAGGTAACTTGTGCCCGGATTGGAGACTGATTAAATGCTATATTTGACAGACATTATGTAGACAAAATTGGAATGAGACAAGCTGTTCATTACTTCATCTCCTTTTCGTTGCGAAGGTACAGACGCCAGCACATCAAGCTACTACAATCTGTAAACTTTCTTTAATAGATTTTCAACTTTATCGCTAAAGCTTAAGGTTCAAAGTTGATTGGGAAAATTTTACAGTTTTGGGTAGCTTGATGTGCAGGCGTCTGTACATACGTTACATGACATCACGTATTGTTTCCCAGATGAGTTAGGCAGAAGTTTACCAATAGTACACCACTCACATTTCGCTAGTTATGTTTACCTACTTAAGCCCCAAGTAATAGGGGCGAGCCTATTGCCATCAACCGGGCACAATTTTAGATTCCGGGGCTACTACAGATAAATTCCAGATAGAAACACTCAATAATCTTTGCTCGACCCGGGAATCGAACTCAGGACCTCATGCTCAGCTGTTTGGGTCCAGTAGGTGGCCACGTTTTATTGCAGCGTCAGAGGCGTTGTTCAAATAGAGTTCGTTCATCCCGATCGAGTAAAAGTTCAAAAATAAAGACACGGAAGTGAGACACTTTCACTAAATCACATCTATAATAATTATGACCATTAATAATCAGATTAACAGCTGCGGAAACATAAATAAATCGTCTAATAAATAACGAGGTAGCGGTACATTTTCTTGTCGTAAATGGAATTTCGTTTAGTTGACCGTAGTCCTTAATCTACTTACAGCGAGCAAATTGCCGCAGCCCGTCCATATATGTATTTAATTAAAATGTTCAACCAAGAACGTGGAAATGTGAGATCTATATGAAACCACAGCTTACGAAAGAGACTAAAGTGACTTAGATGATGAATAATTTAAATTCATGGGTAATTATAATCTGCCTTATAACGTCACACTTACCAGTCACTGATTTTAGTCTCAGGGGGTATTTGTCCACTCCTAATCAAGGGATATACTAACCAGAACAATGTAATCCGAACAATACGTAATCAACCACGCAGGTTGGTAGATGTCACACACATGACACAAGTCTCCGAATTTTTGGTTCTAGGACAAACCGGTTTCCTCACGATGTTTTCCTTCGCCGTTTTTTACACAAAGTAATTGCCTGCCTGGGTTCGAACCCAGGACAACTCGTAAGTCGAGGACTTTATCACTTGGCCACCACTGCTCTCTCTATAAACGGTTTTAGGGATTACTGTCACACAACTTGGAATCATTGTAAGAGCCTAAGGAAACTAACCGTGGAGTTTCTTGCCAGCTCTTCTCCATAGTATAAGACCAATTCAAATCATGCTCCAGCTTCTGACGATTCAAAAGTGCCCATGTAGGTTTTATGAAATGACATAATTTGAATTTGAATGGACACCACAGTATTATCCTACTAAGTTTTAGGTATATGCCAATTCTGTACTCTAAATACGATGCAGCAATTCCACTATTTTTTATTGAGCGTCATCTCATGGTGCCCTCCCATACCTATTGTAATTTGAAAACATTGTAAAAGCCAACTATTTTTAAAAGAGTAACCGTGGAGTTTCTTGCCGGCTCTTCTCCATAGGAAACGACCAATTGGAACCGTACACCTAGCTTCTGACGTTTCATAAGTGCCCATGTATGTTTATGTGAAATAAATTTTTTCATTATTTTTATTTTGGTGCCTTATACGTCGCCACAGTATTACAATATTTCCTACAGTAGCGCGACGAATATACTTGTGCAGAGCAGCGGAGGGGAACTCGCGGGGTGTCGGGCGGCGCGGGCCGCGTACCGCAAACACTCTGAGTTTGCGGTACCGAGCGCGAAAGGCAGACGCGGGCGCGGGTGTTTTTTGTGTAATAATTTTATTATACTTACATATTCTTTATTGGTGCGCACAAACAGTTCTGTGTATGGATGTAAATCGACCTCGAAATCCCAGAAGGACTTAAAGTTTCATAGATTTTCCCGCGACGAGAGGTAGGTTTTTTCATTTGTGTTTCTTATGGAATATTCCAGATTTAATAATCACGATTATTTTGAATGTACATATGAATAAATGATTACATCATAATAGTAATAATCACAACTGTTTTATTTCCCATTTGGTGACAACCCTAGCATATTTGCATGTGACAGCGTAAGTACCTACACTGGCGGCGGCATCGCACGACATCAAAGGCGTTGCGCTACTGTAGGAAATATTGTAATACTGTGACGTCGTTCTTCTAAACCTAAAGCTTCTCAATAATCTGTTTGAAATCTTCTCTGAATAGAAAGGTAGAAGCAAGTATTTTTCCATAGCTACGAGTTAAACGATCACTGAGCCAATCCACGGCTATCAAGTGTAAAACATGTTTGAAAAACACGCTAGAAATGTTAAACAATTCTTACATTTGAATACAGTTTGATTGTAACCTCTAACAGCTGCCGCGTATATGCACTACAAACGGTAGGTATTTGATGAACCAATCAATGTATACCGTATATTGTATGGATAGGGGATTTTTATTATAAATCACTTATTATCATCTACCTGGGCCTGCAGTCTCGACATAGATAGCGACACTGTCGCAAACTACCGATCGCTAAATAATACCGAAAATAATCGCTTGCCGTAACGATGCTTACGACAAACGCAAGTCTCTACATCATCGGTACAACAGACACACCTTCGAGTCACCATCGAGTCGCCCATTTCGCATTATTTTTGTTTATAATTACTTGCAAACACCCCCAAAATTATAAGTTTACGATGATAACGATTCACTTTGCGGGCTGTCAAAAATGCTCGCAAAATATATTCGTAAATATTAAGAAAATCGTAAAGTTTGCGACAAAGGTCGGTAAAATACCGATGACAATCAATGACTTTGAGAATCGAGACTACCAAATATCGCTACATCCGGGTCGATAGGACTGTGCGACCGAATTCGATCGTAAAGCGATCGCTATGAATGTCGAGACTGCAGCCCCTGCCCTTGTCCGTTTTTATTTGGTGACGGCGCAACACGTTTGTTTCTTCCATTCTCCCTTATCATTCACTCCTTTTCTTTCATATATTTCCTGACACTATCTATCTATCTTTCCTTTGGCCTACTTTTCCCTCTTCATCCATCCACAGCAGCTTTTTAATAGAGATTGACCGATAGTGAACTTTTATTTCGGCTGAAAATGAATATTGCGGGGTAATTGCATAACACAATAACAGTAGTAGCAATGTTTTTCATTTTGACAGTTCAACAACATTCATTGCGTTATTTACGTTGTAGAGCAGATTTTTTTTTTTTAAATATGAAGCAATGGATTAGCAATATCCTTCAAAATCATTAACATTGTAATTGAAAGTGTGTTTTGCAATTAGGGTGCTGTAGTGCTATTCTGTAAACATTTCACCGTGATAACTCAGGTGAAGTGAGCTTACGGTGAGCTGTCATTAGTGTCAATCCCTAAAGCATCAGATGGAATGATAGCTCACTTCACCTAACTTCTCACGGTGAGATTCTAACAGAATCGACCGGCTGGTCGGTCACAACTTTTTAACAACCCGCTACGCACGTGCTCAGTACTTCACTGAGCAAGTTGGTAGCGTAACGATATTAGTAATAGGTCATTCTTGGCTGGTTACTAATCTCTTTTGAAAAGTGCCAGGGCGATCAAAGGAGCATTGCTATCCGTTTTAGACCGGTTTTTATTTTTCAATTTGGTTTCCTCTCCGGGCTAAGGTGCATCGACCATTGAAGTTATTTAACGTATTATGCATACTACTGACACAACTCATGTGTACCTAAATAATATGATATTTAGCAGAAGATTGTTATCAGTGATTCGGGTTTCGGGTTTAGAAACTGGGGTTTGATTTTATCAATTTTAATTAATCCAAACAGATTGTACGTTACAATAATGATAAAAGAATTTATGAATTATTAATTATTGTACTCGTACATTTAAAATTTAGTGTTTACAATAAAATAACCATTAATACCTAGAAGATTACCTACGATGAACATTGTTGCTTACGTCCTACCAGTTAAAATAAAAAATGTGTTTTGATCACTTTCACTGTATATTTAATTAGGTACTTATTTATTCATTCATGTAAGTCGTTATTTAATTAATTAGGGTCTTTAATAATGAGTACACTATTGCTTTACAATTTGTACACTGAAACCCATTTTTAAAGAAAAGCAAGCATGCATTTATTGCGCGCAGATAATAACACGATAAATTAATGAAAACAATTAATACATGGTTCGAATACGACTATTAGCTAATTTGATTAGAATTAATTACAAATACTAGATCCCAACAATCAATCTGCCAGTGCCTTTTCCCAACTGTGTTGGGATCTACTCCGAGTCTAACCGGATGCAGCTGATTAGCTGAATATCAGAATTTTGCATAGAGCGACTGCCTACCGGACCTCCACAACCCAGTAAGCCTTTTTTTTTATTTCCGGGGTGGAAAATCCTCATGGATGTCCACCGACTCTTACTTACTAAAAACCACCACGGTGTTCCATCTCACACCTACGCCGGGGGTCGCGGGAACGTACGATCCTTCCTCAACCCCCGACTGGTGCCGCCGGCCCGTAACTGGGGGCCTCTGCGGGCTTCCGCGGTCTGGGGGGTGAGGTGTTTGACTCCCCCGCGACGTCAAAGAGGAGCGCGCGTGGAACACTACTCGCCGCCACCTCGAGTACCTCGAGTACTCAGGAACGTCCTTCGAAGCGAAGGCGAAGGACGTTCCTGAGTCCGGTGCCCCTGGACCTATTTAGGGGGGCTGGAAGAGGGCGTTGTCCGCCCTCCGCCGACGCCCGGTGCGCTTGCTGCGGTCCGGGTGAGTAGACGAGATCTCCCTCTCCCTTTCCGCAGCCTCCTTCTGCGAGACGACTGTTTCGCAGAACACCCAGTAAGCCTACCCCAACATAGTTGGGAAAAGGCTAGGCAGATTGACAACGATTAAATGAAATGAGATTTTATATTTTTGATAATTTTGCTTGCAGAAAAATCTCCTATTATGTAGAACTTCTTGGCCGATTACGTGGCACGTGGTATAACAGACTGTTGAACAAATCAGGACAGTTCAAGCCTGTTACTAACTTCTTAAGGAAAACCAAATCTAGTGCCTCATGTTTCTGCGTTTCTTCAGCAACACCCTCTTTAAATACTAACCTAAGTCTTTATTGGTACGAGTTGAGCTTTTTGCCCATATTACTTGTTGTGCGTTAAGTAGATGCCATGCCACCCTACCTTACACTCAGATGACCAAACCATACTGTAATACTCTAGATGACTTCTAACTAGCGAATTTTATTTTTGTAGTTTTTACACTTTTTCATAACGAAGCCAAGCATCTTTGATGTTTTTAATATACCTACTTAGTTTTGTCAATATTTTCGACAAAACTTAGCTTTTTATTGAACTGAAAGCTTAGTTCTCATATCGTTTCGAATTCCTCAAGCCGCTCATTATTCAATTTATAAACTGACTGCACGATATTTTGTTTTTGGGAAGTTTTATATGCTGGCTTTTTTTGTTTTCAAGAATATCCTCCAAAACATCAGTTAAATCTTTATTTATGAATACTTTTATTTCTCAGAATTATAGAATAAAAACCGTTATAAACAGAGAACTGTAGGTACCTATCCTACTGATTGACTCATTCATAAAATGTAAGTTTATTGTTTTCTAAGAAAAAAATTGATTTTGATAACAAGCTATTTATTGAATGAAGAATATATTATTAAAATAATAATGTAAGCGTATAATTTGGTATCAGAGTGTACAATCAACAAAACAATGAAGTAACCAAGAAGTATCTAACTCCCCACAACGCGTTGACGTCATTACTTGTCGCTACATACCTAATCCTTTTGCTTACTGTTCTAAGTTCAAAGACAGACAGACATCCGTTACTGTGTCCAGCCAGCTATAATAACGCGGCAGGTTGGACCGGTCCGGTCCACCAACCAAACGAACGTTCTTTGGGACCGAGCCAATAATGCGATTTTCTACCAACGTATGAAAATTCGTCTGTGATCGGAGCGGGCGGCGCAGATATACGACTTCTAATGATTTTAAATTCATTATTACGTCTAATCGACCGGACTGATTTCTTTGAAAAAAATAAATGTTATACTAGACCATTTACTCCGTAATTTGATATGTGAATATTTACAATTATATTTTTTTAACATAGTGTAATTAATTTGTAAAGTAATGTCTACCGCGGACATAAAAACGATAATTACGCAAACACTATCGGGTGTATTTTCATAAAACTTTCACCATATAAAAGACAATTTCATTCCCCGAATTTTAGTATACGGTTTTTATTTGTTTGGTGTTTGATAAATCAACAATAGATGATTGTTTCATATTTTGCAATAAATTAACAGCGTTGTGTCATCGCGCATCTCTTTCTTTTCTATGCAGTCCGATAGTGACCGCGCTTTAGGTCATGTAGTCGCCTTAACGGTTTTTCTGGCTAAAAGATCCCAGACACCAGGCCATTAAAATATTTAAAAAAAAGGTTTTTCGGTAGGGTTACCAAAGGAATTGACTGTATAAGATTTTGATAATGAAGTGAATTTTGTTGGATCTTAGTTTGCATAGTAACACTTCATCAACTACGCAAAGGAACGATAACGCAGTGGAAGTGGCGATTTTTTGGGTCAAAATTTGAATAACTGTCGTGTCAGTGACACAAAGAAGAAGAAACTACGCAAAGGACAAAAAAAACTTTCCCTATTTCATAAATTTCTTGTATGCAGCTTGTGTTAAGAACTAAGAACTTAATTGCCATCGTAAAATTCTGCTTACTCTATTGACTACCACAATAATTTGCATGTACATAAATAAATAAACATGTTTTAACGAGAATGTCCGGGCAAACTGTGAACTCAACCGAGCCATCGGCGCATAATGCACGTTGCAACGGCACATAATCGTGAGTTGTTATTAGAAATCACGTGTGACAGGCCAGCGCACGCGCATCGCCATTAAAGTAAAGTATAAATACTAAGGTAATGACTGTACAGGGCAATGGGAAGACACGACATATAAAGAGTATAGGTGTTTGAAGAGTTTTAATATCTTCATGGATCCATGGCCTCGGTTTGGGCAAGACGAATGATTATGTCGAACATTGTTGACTAAAATCATCTGTATTATGGAAGGGAAGCTCAACGGCTCCAGGATGTCTGATGGAATGAAAACCGGTCACCTTTCTTGCCCTGATGACACATTGCGGGGATTACAAAAGTGTTGCATGCTGCCAGATTTTGGTAGTAGTATGCCAAAGGTCGCCAATCATCGATAGAAGGGCTATCCAGCGATAGCACTACACTAACACATTTATAGGGGCTAAGATTACCAGCCAATTCAATCAATGGACTAATCCGTTGCCGGCAATAGGCTAATCCGCGAGGTAATTGCATAACACACTACCAATAGCAATAGCTTTCATATTGACAGTTCAACAACATTCGTGCGTTATTTACGTTGTTGAGCAGACAAATTTTTCGAACACCAAAATTTTAGAAAGTAATGGTTTATGAATATCCTTTCTAAATGATTCAGATTCTGATTGGATAGATAGATAGTGTGCGACGCAATTAGGGTGCCGATTGAATATGACATAGTAAGACACAACTTAGTCACAGAACGTAATAACTATGCATTAGATCATTCTTGGTATTCTATGGCGTGTGTACGTACTAATAAATCCAAAAGAAATCAAGTACACAATAGGACATAATACGAAGATTATGAAGTAAGTGCAGATTGCGGTGGCGAATAACAAAAACTTATTAAAACAACAATAGTTTATAAGTCGTCCAATCATTGCCTCGTCATAACCAGTTGATTGAGTTATATTAATGCAAAATGCACGATATTTTTCTTGGAATATCAGATTATTTTTCTTCCCAGCTAAAATACTAGGAAGTGGCTGGTGAAGAGCAGGCGTTTTGTGAGCAGCCTTTTTCTGTAATTATTTCTGAAGCCCAAAAAGTCCTGTCCATCTATTCTCATCGTCAAAACTTAGGTGAATAGTGGTGGTAGTGGAATAGTGCCAATCCCAATGGATCCCTAGCATCAGGTGGACTAACAGCTCACTTTACGCTCACTTCATCTATGTTCTTACGGTGATATTTTTGCAGAATAGACCAGCTAGTTCTCAACCGAATAACCGTTTTTAACCGACTTCCAAGAAGGAGGAGGTTATTATGTTCGACTTTGTGTATGTTTTTTTTATGTATGTTCATCGTACGAAACTACATGTCATTTTGAAAATCAAAACAAGCATAAAAAAACCTTTGTCAATTTATAGGCATCTCATTGTTACTTTCCAAAAGTCCATGTAATAACGGGTCTCGGGGTCTCTCATTAACACAGGACTAATATAATAATAATAAGGTAAGTACTAGATGTACAGAAGGAAGAATGTGAAAAATGCAATGGGGCCATCCTTTGGACACGGAGTGTTCTGAGTAGCTAGACGCCCAGAGCCACAACATAATACAATATCTATAGCAGACAGAATGAGAAAAATGCAGTTTATAATTACGCCAGTCTAGATCTAAGCTACAGTTCACATGCCGACAATACCTGGCGACAAGGAAACTGTTCTTAATTTGCAATACTCCGCTATCCGTGACAGAAACCATAGATAATAATCTATAATTATCTATACTAAAAATAAAGCTGAAGAGTTTGTTTGTTTGAACGCGCTATTCTTTGGAACTACCAGCCAGGTTTGAAAAAATCTTTTTTTGCAATTGATAGCCCAATACTTAAGGGAGGCTATACGTTGTTTAACATCACGCTAGAACCTTCAGGTGCCGAGCAAAAACAAAAGAAAGTCAGAAAGAACGTTAAGCGAAAACGGAGTAATAGCGCGGGCAGGCGATGCGATGCGACGGGATGGGTCGGAGGAACGAGAAATATCACGAGGCTGGAGTCGCGGGCTGAAGCCGTTAGAACCGCGCCTCAACTTAAAAATAGGACATTTAAAATGTAAAACTAAACATTTGTATGTTTTCTTTTCCAGTTATTCCGACCTACTCATAGAGCTTTTGGGAAAACCATTCAACTAAACTCAACTAAAAAAACATACATAAAGTCGAACATAATAACCTCCTCCTTTTTGGAAATCGGTTAAAAATACCCAGGCTAGGCGGGCGCTGGCAACTATGGCTGAGGACTGGTTTTGCGGGTTCTTATGTTGTCTATAGTGAGTGCTAACTTTAAGCGATTCTATTTTTAGAGAAGCCATAATGCTCATAAGGTATTTTATTTGCTCTCATATACATCACAAATTTTACAGAATAATTACTGTCGGTTTTTGTACATGAACCCTGTCAGGGCGCTGCAAAATAATGTTGGTTTGCTGCTGAGTTTGTAGTCTTAGTTGGGAACATAAGTCAACAAATTACAATTTAAATACAAATAGTTTCAGAAATAGTAGGCAGATGTCGATAAGATGTCCAATTAACAGTAATATACAAAATACAGTAACACAGATAGATATTCATAATTTACGTCATAATGGAAGAAATGCCCGTCTATCTGCTAAGATAGTTGAAGCCAAATGTTTAGCGTACATGATTGTACATGATTCACAGGCTTTCATTAGAAAATACAAAGAAAGTATTTTTGAAAATTCATCTCTTAAAGAGGGTAGGTAAATAGGGGACGAAAGTTTGTATGCAAAATGATATCGGGCGTACGAAGTTCGCAGTAAGTTCGTATATCAAGGGATGAATTTTCAAAAATCTTCCCTTAGTACTCATTTTATTTAGGTACCTCTTGTACGAAATCCATGCTTCTAGAGATTCTAGACCCCGTTCTGCGTTGTCCGTCAGAGTTAAGATGTGTGTGTCTAAATAAGGAAGCTCCGAAATCACACGTAAATATACTGCGTTCGCAATTCAGTTTCCGAACATGTAAACAAACATGTGTTTTTGGAAAAATAACTTTAATTCCCACACATGAAGTTAATTCTGCGCTACTAAATTTTATGAATGTTTCAACATTGCTAGTTGTTCTGAAATCAACTTAAAACTTACTGTTTTAAAGTTGATATTCATTTAAGCGGAAATAACATTTGAAAACAAGGATTTGAGCCGACTGATTTTGAATTTTATTGTGTCCGTCTACCATCATTTGATCATCATAATCTGCCTGAAGTTTTCCTATAAGATCTGTCTATATAGGTAGGTACCTATCTAAGGGTAAGTTATTGTTACATTTGATTTTTTTACTATACTTAGGTACTTTACTTTAAAGGGTTTAAGGGTTTTAGGTATTTTACTTTAAACCTATTTCTGTCAGAGCTAAGTCGCAATAATAAATCAGTTCAATAAAAGAATACATAGTGACGTAAACAAACAAACCATTATGGATGCAGTACAATATACAAACCATACATTATCGTCTGAGTACGTCATAATAATATCATTAATTTTTCACACGACATTTTTGTGCTGTACCTACCTATACGGTTTCTATTACCTATGTTCGTCGTTCAACAATCTGCGAATGGCACGACATGAATGAATAACATATTTTAAACAGCTGGGATCGTTTATAATAATAATAACAGGTAATATAAAAACATAAATTATTAAAACACGAATTTTATTTCCGAATGAATGTAGTAATTCTTTAGTTTTATATTTTTAGAAAAAAATACGCTCCAAAACACCAACCTAATTTATGCTCGCTTAGGTTGTCGTCTTTAACATATTTGACGGCGTTTACGTCAAATGTCAAACGTCAGGTTGACAGGACTGTCGATGTCAACCTAGCGAAGCGTCATTGTCGATGGTAGTGCGGGCGGCCATCTTAAACACACTTTTGAACGAGACGGCGCCCGCGCACCACGCTTGTGACGAATCGCTCAGAATCTTCGCCATCACGCTATTTCAAGACTCAATTAAGTTGATTTCGTGTAGTAGTAATTGTTAATTACCTAATTACATCGTGATTCCTGTGAATGCTGATTAAAATACGTCGATTGTGATCTGGAGCCGTTTATTTCTATTTCCGTGCCCACCTACCCACATAATTAGAAGAAGATGAGTTCTGGTGAGGGGCCCTCAGGCCATTCTGGCTCTTCATCAGAAGTGGGATGCGACGGGGCCCAAGTTGAGGGCCGGCGGATCAAAACAGATGCCGAGAAATTACTCATCAGCATGGAGACGCTTTTATCTCGAGTTCTCGCGGCTCAGCAAGTACCAACTGTGAACACTAATCATCCTACGCAACTGCTACCCTTCAATCCAGACGACGCTGATGCCGACATTGATGGTTGGTGCAATATTACAGAAGCCATCGTTCAAAAGAGGGGTTTGGATGGAATAGACTTACTCATGGCTCTTACGAGTGCTTTGAAAGGACAAGCTACATCTTGCATCACCAAGTTGAACCTACAAGAAATGACCTGGAGCGTAGTCAAGCAGTCTCTTATAGCGAAGTTTTCCAAACCTAAATTACCTCAGGACTACTTCGATGACATTCTACGATTTCAGATCGGAGCCAAAGAAACAGCTTCAGAATCCGCACTTCGGCTGTGGAACTTGGTAGAACGAATTCCAAAGATAGTGATGCCCGAAGAAGTGGCGACTGGATTTGTGATTTCAGTACTTTGTCAAAAGGAGAGCCTGATACGTCGCGAGTTAAACGCTCACAATATTACCACTCGCACTCAATTATTCCGAATACTGGGAGGTGTATCTCTCAAGCGTCGCTCGGATGGTGGAGAAATCAACGAACCTGAGATCAAGCGTTTTCGTCCCACCGAAAGGTTCTCAGGCAGATGTAGCTTCTGTGGAATAATGGGTCACCGCTTCGCAGAATGTAGAAAACGTCGTGATCATTCTGGACCTATATCTCAAGACACACCGAGCTCATCACGTGCTTCGGAGAACATTACTTCTGTGACCTGCTACACGTGTGGACAAAAGGGGCATGTGACAACTAACTGCCCCGACAAGAAGAACGGAAGCAAGGCTGCGGTCAAGGAGGTTCATCATTGCGAGCACCGCCCTTCTAGGGGTACTTTGGAAACATCATCCGGTGAGCTTGTCCCTTTTTTGTTCGATAGTGGATCGTCTTGTTCACTTATAAAGGAAAGTTTTCGCGATAAGCTCTTGGGTACTGTGCGTAAAGATATCGTTTATCTTAGTGGTATCGGAGGCAATGACATTCAATGCGTTACACAAATTCAGAGCGAAATTAAGTTCAATGAACGTTTAATAAGCTTGCTATTCCATGTGGTTCCCGATTGTAACATATCAGATCCTATAATAATTGGTAGGGATATTTTTGATTTAGGACTATGCGTGAAAATTGATAATGATAACCTAGTTATATACACCGAAGAGCAATCTCATTTTTGTAATAAGACTTTAGATACATCAGATTCAAATCATATTGACACAGATTTGCAGGGGCACGATAAAGAAATGTTAATTTCAATTTTAAGAAAGTATTCAAATCATTTTACAGAAGGTATACCTACCAAACGTGTTAAGACAGGGGTATGTGAACTTAGATTAGTGGATCCGCAAAAAGTCGTATATAGGTGTCCCACTAAACGCGCTCCTATAGAAAAACAAATAATCAGGGAACAGGTCCAAAAATTATTAGATGCAGGAGTGATTCAGGAGAGTTCTTCCCCTTTTGCAAGCCCCATTGTCCTTGTCAAAAAGAAGGACAATACAGATAGATTATGCGTCGATTACAGGGAGCTAAATTCCAATACCGTGCCCGAACGTTACCCTTTGCCCCGTATAGAGGAACAAATCGATCAGCTTGTTGGGGCCAATTTCTTCTCCTCGCTAGATATGGCTGCTAGATATGGCTGCTGGATTTCACCAGATTCCTGTTCACCCTGATTCAGTGCAGAAAACAGCTTTTGTCACCAATGAGGGCCAATATGAATATCTGGCCATGCCCTTTGGCTTGCGAAATGCGCCTTCGGTCTTTCAGAGATGTATCACAAGAGCCATTAGTCATTTAAAAGATAAACCATTAATCTACATGGACGATGTATTGTGCCACTCTGTGGACATCTCTGAGGGTCTGAAGCGTCTTGACGATGTATTGGCCGCATTATCGGAAGCTGGCTTTTCACTAAACCTAAAAAAATGTAAATTCATGAAGCAAAAGATCGATTATTTAGGATATTCTGTGCAATCTGGTGTGATCAGACCCAATTCGCGGAAAATTCAAGCTTTGGTAGATGCCCCTGAACCGAAGTCAGCTACGAATGTCCGACAATTCCTGGGATTAGCGTCCTATTTCCGGAAATTTATCCCCGATTTCACCCGGGTTGTGGGTGCCTTATATCCTCTTACAAAATTAAAAGGGCGAATTACCTGGACTACTGAACATGAAAGAATACGCAAAAGGTTAATAGACGTTCTTACATCTGAACCCGTACTTACCATATTTGACCCGGAACTCTCCGTAGAATTACATACAGACGCTAGTTCGGACGGTTACGGAGCGATCCTTTTACAAAAGAAAGACAACCTTCCCCACGTTGTAGAGTACTTTAGCCGTCGAACGTCAGATGCAGAGTCTCGCTACCACTCATACGAGTTAGAGACGTTAGCAGTCGTTAGAGCGGTAGAACATTTCAGACACTATCTTTATGGTAGGAGTTTTGTAGTTGTTACGGATTGCAATTCATTGAAGGCGTCAAAGTCTAAGAAGGACTTAACTCCCCGTGTATATCGTTGGTGGGCATATTTGCAGGCTTACGACTTTGATATCGTTTATCGCGAAGGCAGCAGAATGGAACACGCTGACTTTTTATCTCGAAATCCTATTCCAAATTCTGATACGGTTACTCCCGTAGAATCTGTAAAAGTGCAAACCAAATCTGTTCAATTTGTTGAGCTCCACCAAGGCTGGTTATCAGTTGAACAAAAAAGGGATGCTGAAATCCAAGACCTCATCACAAAATACCACAATAACAGTTTTCCTGAAACCTTAGCCCAAACATATGATGTCAGAGAAGGCATCCTTTATAGGAAAATTGTTCGAAATAAAGTGATATCCTGGCTGCCAGTAGTTCCGCGATCTCTTATATGGACACTCATAAATCATGTTCACAACGAATTGCAACATTTAGGTAGGGATAAAACGCTAGACAAGCTCTATGAGAAGTACTGGTTTCCAGATATGTCTAAATGCGTTCGGAAATTCATAGATTCGTGCATAGTTTGTAAGGCTTCTAAAGGCCCGTCGGGAGCTCAGCCAGTTCAGCTTCATCCGATTCCTAAAGTGTCTGTGCCTTGGCACACAGTTCATATTGACTTTTCGGGAAAGCTTAGCGGAAAGAGCGACCGGAAGGAGTACTGCTCAGTAATTATTGACGGTTTTACGAAGTACGTTTTACTCGAACATACCACGTCTGTTGATGCAAAGAGTGCAATACATGCACTGCAAAAAGCAGTTTACCTTTTTGGAGCGCCAAAAAGAATCATCGCAGATCAAGGTCGTTGCTACATCAGTTCAGATTTTAAAACTTTTTGTGACGAGCATAAAATAGAACTTCACTTTATTGCGACGGGTGCAAGTAGAGCCAATGGCCAGGTTGAACGAGTGATGCGTACTTTAAAGAGCCTTTTAACTATCGTCGAAAACGATCCTAATAAGACGTGGCGCGACGAATTAGGAAATATTCAGCTTGCCCTAAATAGTGCAAAGTCTTCCGTAACCAAATATTCCCCATCAGAGCTTATGTTCGGGATTCGTTCCGATTCGCTGGGTATGTCAAAAATAAACTGCACTGATAAAGACAACGAGGTTCGCTTGGATATTGATTCGGTTAGGGAGGATGCATCAGCAAACATCCAGAAAGCTGCTGAATCCGAAACTGTTAGATTCAATCGTGGCCGCGCAAAAATTAAACCATTTTCTAAAGGTGATTACGTGTTCATCAAAAACTGTGAACGCAATCAAACAAAATTGGATAGGAAATTTAGGGGTCCATATGTTATAACAGAAGTTCTAAATAATGATCGCTATAAACTTAAAAGCATAGTGGATGCTTCCAATCGAACTCTTAAATATTCCCACGAGAATTTGCGCGCAGTACCCCAGGGACATGATGGATTATTTGAAATCGCGTCTAGTCTTTTAAATGAAGTTGAGGCCGAGACGGCGTCCGATGATGTAGAAAATACTTTCTGCTCAAATAATGATAACGAGACACTAGACCGTCTCGACACATTGACCGTATGCTCGGACACTGTTTCGGCTGACTCACACACTGTCACTGCAAACTCAGACACCCTGAGCGTACACTCAGATCCCGAAACATGGGAGGTCCTTCATGAAGTTGAAGTGCACACGGAACAGGACAATTCACTATCATAGGCAGGTATACTCGTAGTACAAACTATCGTTACTGTACTGTAACATTATTTTAATTATGATAATTGTACAAATGGTTGATCCTGGGCGAGGAAGTGTCGTCCTTTCTATTCCAGGGTGAGTAGTTAGAGGGCACACTTCACTCGTCACAGAAGGTAGACGAAATGTGTCGTCCGAGTCATTGTCTGGATGACTTGTCACAGTGGTTTATTTAGCGTCATCTGACGAAATTTGTCGTCCGAGTCAGGTCCCTCGAGAGGGCTGACTTGTCCGGGATGATCGCTTGGTATTTGTGAGACGAATTGTGTCGTCCGGGTCACATCCTTGTTAGGATTGGCTTGTCTAGATGTTTACAAGGACGAAAATGTGTGTCTGGGCTAAATTCTGGCCTGAATTGGTATCTCATGTGTTGTCAACTGGTCTTACTGAAGTGTAGTCCGAGTCACACCTTACGGTTGGCTAAGCGATACTCTTGCCTGGTTAGTCCAAGTCATTAAATGATTTTAATGTTGTGTGCCGACGAAAATTATTAAGTCAGGATGAGCGAACGGACTATGCAGTTATCTTAAATTGTTTCAGATAAATCGCCCGAGGACGGTCGCAAGTCAGTCCGGCCGTGACGGCGTTTACGTCAAATGTCAAACGTCAGGTTGACAGGACTGTCGATGTCAACCTAGCGAAGCGTCATTGTCGATGGTAGTGCGGGCGGCCATCTTAAACACACTTTTGAACGAGACGGCGCCCGCGCACCACGCTTGTGACGAATCGCTCAGAATCTTCGCCATCACGCTATTTCAAGACTCAATTAAGTTGATTTCGTGTAGTAGTAATTGTTAATTACCTAATTACATCGTGATTCCTGTGAATGCTGATTAAAATACGTCGATTGTGATCTGGAGCCGTTTATTTCTATTTCCGTGCCCACCTACCCACATAATTAGAAGAAGATGAGTTCTGGTGAGGGGCCCTCAGGCCATTCTGGCTCTTCATATTTTTTAACCGACTTCAAAATAGGAGGAGGTTCTCAATTCAGATAGTTATTTTTTTACCAGTTCTATCTCTTTATAACCGATATCAGTAACGATGTATGTATCGATATTTATTTGGCAGATTATTTATAAGCATAATATTTACATAAAACATTAGAAAAGGGCTATTATATAAACAGAAGCTCGATTATGATCGTGGTAACTAGAAAGTAGCTCAGGCTCAGGGCCACTTTCATTGGCCCTTCGAGACTGGCGACACTTTTCATAGACAATCATTTTAGTTTTATGCAAGATTGGGACGGCTGCTGGCCGGGGCATAGACAAAATGGCGCGAACTTGCAGATTGCGGAGATTATTAGGCAAATTGAATTGAGCATTTATAAATATCCATAATTGCATGATTCCTGCAATGTTTTGTTTTAGATATTATAACGTATTACGTATTGGCTAGCATAATAAATAGAATTTGTTTAATATTTTCTTACGCGATTTCGTAATTTGTTTGACATATTCACACACTTTTAATTCTAACATGCATACAATTCAATGTTGAGGTCGACAATTCATTATTTTAATGTAAGAGTTTTGATTCAATATTCTATATAGCTAAGCTAAAAAGCATTGTCAAAATCAGAGGGACCATTCTCGTAATTTTAAGAACATTCACAGTCGATGTCAGTCTCAATCTGTCAAAAATACCTCTAAATTCTCTGCATTTTTGAATAGTTTTTAATATTGGTTGTTGCTGAGATGAGATTGTGACTGGATTTTAAATGTATTAAAATACGGGAATTGGCCTTCAGTTTATAAGTCTTAGCCATAAAAACAAACACACGCGCACGCGCGCGCGAGTTTATTGCTATTCTATTTTTCAGCTGTTATTTATAAACATTGCTTAAAGTTAAGAGACATTGAAACGTAAAAAGTGTATGGATGAACAGTCCCAAATCATTACTTAACTTTAACCAATGTTTATAAATAAACCCCATTAATAAGAAACAGTTAACTCCTAATATTTTTCTGAAATCCATTTCTATGTTCTATTTTTAAATAGGATACCTACTAGATTTTTAAAGATCCTATTGTCTATTCTTCAATATTCCATGCATTATTAATAAACCTGGCAACACAACATAGCATTAGCATTGACAATATGGACCTCTGCCAGCTATACGAGGTTGTCTGAACGAAGCAAAATTAAAATATACTGTTACAGTATATCCTGATTGTGTCCAGGATGCTCTAATAAGGAAATGTTGTCTAAAGAATATCCTCTTTTGCTTTATGTTCCAGAAATATATTAGTAGGTAGTCTCACTTTCAGGAAGTCTAGGCTGACATTTTAACTGATAAACAGACCTACAGACCTACTACCTGCAAGTCAAAAATAATTCTGTATATTATGATTTCTGTTGTGTAATGAGTTTCAAGAAATACTCTTTTTCTTTTTTTGAATATTAACATTTCTATATGGTCATGTTCCTTAACAAATTACCTGGACCCTGGTCATCATTTTAGATTCTTAGTATTACTTGTAAAGTTGTAGTATTACTTGTAAACATAACAGAGCAGATGTGAAATCAGTTTAAAAACAGTAGGTATTGCTAAGAACATAGTAAGTAATTATGTTGCACAAATTCAAATAAAACGCGGGGATAATGTCATATTACGAAAATGTACGCGTAACTACCTACATAGGCGAAAGTTTTGTTTGTTTAAATATAAATTATGAAAAACTATTGTTTTTTTATATAAATTATGAAAAACTTATCTACACAGACACTTTCAATGAAACAAAAATAAAACCTAAATGTGCCATTGTGCTCTAGTTTAAACGTTAGCGACCTAATTAAAATAAATAGTAATCAAAACAACTATTACTACTCACCGGCAAAGTTCCGGGCACACCGGCGCAGACGGCACATTAAAAATCCACGGCGAAATTCCAAGAAAATATAATCAGCTTTAAGTAGTAAACACAAACTTGTTTTTTAATCTATTTTAACTTTAATTTGCATATAATTATTGGCTCTTATTTGATTTTAGAAAAGCTAAGAATATAGCTGTACACATAGCATAAAACTTGTTTGGTAAACAGCCAAAGAGTAATTTAAGTATACAGGTATCAGGTAAACAGCTGTTAGTTAGGTGACAGCTGTCAAGTCAAATGTCACTGTAGTGTCAACAACGGTTCAGATAATCGTTCACAAATGCTGTTTCGTATTTGAGAGCACAATAATATTCAAGATGTTTGACTTATTTTTCGCAAACCTAGGTTATATATCATAGAACTATAAGTTTATTTAACGAATTAATAACATATTTAAACAAAAATAAAGGTGACTTCGTAGTTTGGTTGCTGGTTTTTAATTGAACTTTTGCGTACTTTAGCGAAACCAACTTTGTAAATACCGTTTTGTTACCTTTTTAATTCCATTGATTTAGATACTAGGCTTTTTAGTTTATAATTGACACTTGTAAAATGTTTTTGCTTTGTTTGTTGTTGTTTTTTAATGTTTATGTTTCAGAGCCGTAAATGTTATGATTATTGAGGAAGAATATGAAATTATTTTAATTTCACGTTTTTGAAACTCTTGAACAAACTTTAAATGTGTTTTATTCTTTCTTTCCAGATTTAATCATCATGTTCTTCAAGTTTCCTCGATTATGATATTTCCTACAAACAAAATGTTGGAAATACCAGATAATGTAAGTATCTCTTTGCCTCCTATAACTCCCAAAATAATCTATTTGATACTAGTAGGTATGGACATAGGTATTACAAATTACACAGCATTGTTTATCGGGTAGGCGGCAATGACTGAGCAATTGGTTTCAACGCTGTGAGCCACGGGTTTGCTTCCCACACTAAACAAACATTATTAGGTATAATGCCTACAAAAGAAAGAATTAGAACTCATTTGTTTGTGTTTTTTATTTTATCAAGTGCCCTTGAGTGGTTGTAATAATAGTCACTAGTACCTACATACATCTAACAGCTATCATTTCGCTATGTCTTTAATTGGAAGACATCCAATCTCACCTTAGTTCTCGATCGAATTTCATCGATTATTTTTATTCGTGTGAATCTGAATAAGGTTACTTTTCTAACAGTGTATAATTTTATTAATTTACGGTGAGTTTAGCTATTAACAATTAGAAGTTTTAACATGAAGTTAGAATATAGGGGATATTTCACTTATTTTTTTTTTTATTAAGACTTGGGACATACTTAAATATAGATTTACCATAAAATACTTGGCTTGTGGCTTAATAACAGCCGTACGGGTCGACAGATCGATCATTGCCACAGTTAGTCCGTGGATGGGTGACCATCTTTACATACCGAGACCCCTCCGTCACGTCCTCCTCCACAGAATGAGGGGCAATTCTCGTAATTTTTAGAACTATCACAGTCTGATCTGTCTCAATCTGTCAAAAATACCTAAAATTTCCCTACATTTTGACAAGTTTTTGACATTTGTTTGTCGCCGAGATGAGACTGCGACTAGATTTTGAACGTTTTAAATTACGAGAATTGCTCTAATATCTGTTCTGTGAACTTCTGTGGACGTATATCAGTACCGCGCGCTTACTCATCCGAGCGAAGACTCAAGTTAACTCTTGCGGGTTGTAGACGCCTAAACTCTAATTTGAAATTACCACGGTTGAGATCAATTAGCTCAGCCGTAACCAATTAGATAATTGACGAGATCTTTGGAAATACTTAATTATGTATTTATTTTAATGAGAGGTACAGACGCCAGCACATCAAGCTACTACAATCTGTCAAATTTCTTTGATAGATTTTCAACTTTATCGCTAAAGTATAAGGTTTAAAGTTGATTAGGAAAATTTGACAGTATCGGGTAGGTTGATGTGCTGGCGTCTGTACATAAGGCTGCCTGTTTCCGGTACCTACTTTATTTGCATAAACTTATTAAACAATGCTATCACTGTTCGAGCCTTCGAGCAAGCGTAAATATTGACATAAGCATTTAGTGAGCGTTTCATCTAATTTTTTACTCATAGCAGCAGGTACTTACCTAACACGGTTTCAGGGCGGCCAATTCGTCATTGTTGATTTTATCGTAAAACTAATTGATACTCATATACAGCGTGTTCTAAAATCGTTGACAGATCCGAAAAGGTTCTGCTTTGTGTAGAACCTAGCCTAACCTATAAGTACTTCATTTATTATATACTAGCTGTGCCCGCGACTTCGTTCGCGTGGATGTCGGAAAAAAATAGGTGATGTGTCGCTTAGGAAAAGTGTAATTGCCACTCCTTCATTGAAAAGGAAGAATCATCAGATCTTGCCTGGTAACGCTTTCCTTACCTAGGGTTCGCTACCACGGCCCTTTCGACTGCAATCACTGCCTCTTCATGGTTCATAATGACAATGCGACGAAGTGTCACTTTGATTTTTGAGAATAAATTAAAATAAAAGCGCCTGCTCGAGGCTGATTATTTAACCAAACAGCCATAATTGTGTCCATTTTATTTTGCGTCTGTCTTAGAATACCAACTTGTAAAATCATATCACCATTTTATCTAAAGTATATCTGAGATTAGTAGGTCCAAGTTTGAAGTTAGTTTTTCTAAGTCTTGGTTTCTTCTCTGTGGTAAATTTAGAATTTCTTAACTTGGTATTGAAGATATCATATATACCTACCAATATTATGCCTTATAAAGCATCGAGATATCTAGATGATAAAAGGAAGAATACATTAATGGTAAGAGCTTCTACATAAAGTTGCCCGTGTAAAAAGCAACCCATTAAACTTTGGTTATATTTGACACCGGCCGTCATTTAAACTACGAAGATGAAACCCATGAAAACTTTAGACATGATTTTGATTTAGACCTTATACTGCCGAAAACCAGAAAAAAAATTGCAAAGATAATTACAAAAAAATATAACCGACTTCCATAAAAAACCCTACAAAGTGCAAAATAACCTTAGTTTGGGAAGACGTTGCACGTTGGCAAGAAATTACAGACTTCTGAAACCAAAGGTCTATTGCACTTTGAAGTGTGTTTTTAAGTCGGTTGTATTTTATTTTATTTCACACAAAGTCGTGTAAGTTTATATTGAAAACCATGAAAACGACACACATGATAAAAAAAGAAAAAGAAAATTGCAGCCGCCATCTTCGATTTTCATTTTGACGTCACAATCGGCTTCAGCACTCTCGAAAACCATGAAAACGACACACACTACGAATTTTTTGATTTGCAGCCGCCATCTTGGACTTTCATTTTAACCAGTACTGAAACGGTTTACCAACAGTCGATTAGTTAATGAACCGTTGGTCAACACCATTAACTTTTCATCCAAAGGACTTGTGACCCACGAACGTTTCCCCAACAGAACTCTACGTCAGTGAATGCTTAACCAACAGAATGTTTTGACCAATAACTTTTCACCCAAAGAACATTTGACCCATGTCAAATAGAACTAAGGATGGCGAGGAAGGCAAGGGCGAGCGAAGCGAGCTCGGGACTTGGGGCACCCCGACTCGGACAGGTAGGGTTCGGAGGGATGATGGCGGCTCAAGTGAGCGAGCAAAGCGAGCGAAGGGCACCCCGAGGTTAGGCTTGGTTAGGTTACTTTATACCCTTTTCACAGAAATAAAGGACTACGTCTTATTATTATTTTACTTTCACCTTTCCCGGCGTCTGTTGGCCTTGTTCTTTGGGTGAAAAGTTATTGGTCAAAACATTCTGTGGGTAAAGCATTCACTGACGTAGATTTATGTTGGCAAAACGTTCGTGGGTGAAAAGTCCTTTGGAAAAAAGTTAATGGTTTAAAGATAATGTTCACCAACGGTTCATGGGCCAATCGACGGTGGGTAAGCCGTTACAGTTTCATTTTAACCTCACTATTGGTTTCAGCACTCTCAAAAACCAATAAAACGAAACCCATAAAAAAAAATGCAACCTCCGTCTTGGATTTTCGTTTTGACCTGCCTATCGGCTTCAGCACCTTTGAAATCTATGAAAACGACATCCATGACAAAAAATCAAAACAAAATTGCAGCCGCCATCTTGGATTTTCATTTTGACCTGACTATCGGCTTCAGCACCCTCGAAAACTATCAAAACGACACCCATGACAAAACATTTCAAAAAAAAGGTGCCGCCATCTTGGGTTGTCATTTTGACCTGACTATCGACTTCAGCACCCTCAAAAACCATGAAAACGACAAACATGATAAAAAAAATTGCAGCCACCATCTTGGATTTTCATTTTGACCTGACTCTCGACTTCAGCACCCTCGAAAACCATGAAAACGACACCCATGACGAAAAAGTTAAAAATTTAGGCAACCGCCATCTTTGATTTTCTTTTTGATCTCACTTACCGGGGTCAGGATCCTCGGAAACCATGAAAAATAGCTCTCTCTCTCTCTGTGTGTGTGTGTCTCTATCTACCTATTACTTTGAAAAATGAGGCATAACGCTTTTTCGTTATTTGACGATGTCTCCCTTGGAACTCCTACCGCAAGCTCCATATAAGAACTTCGTTAAAAAACGCTCTGCGTTACTCAACTTTCTATATCAATAATTATCTAACTTCTTTATCGCTCACAACACCACATTAATTATTATCTTACATTATCCTCACTTTTTGTTTAAAATTATTTTAGCGCCACAGGCGCCACTAAATAAACCATCAATGGAAAGCGATTTTGTTTAATATTATAATCATTATCATTACTTTTTAAAATAACATAGACATAAGTAGGTATTTGTGTTATTTCGTCATTTAAGTAAGCATAAACTAATAGGACGTGATTATTCACATCACAACAACAATATGTTTTCGTTAGTAGGTACTATATCGAGCCAATAGATGTCGTTACATGTTACTAAAAACGTAAAAAGTTGTTCTAGAATACTTTAAATTGATTATATCTTTTGATAGAGTGAACCGATTGCGATGAAATAAAAACTAATCACTGCTCCGAGTTCTACACCATATTTGAGTATAAAAAGTAACCGTATTGGTTTGGTACTTTTTACGTTGACCCTGTTCAAATCAATAATCTGTCACATCCAAACAGACAAACAGACAAACCGACAAACAGACAAAAATTCCAAAAATTGATGAAATGGCATCTGTTGGTTATCCTTTAACACCCCAACTATTTTTTTTGGAAATATTTTCAATGTACAGAAACGTCTCGTCTACAGATTTATTATATGTATAGATAACACTAGCAGCGCCCCGCGGTTTCACCCGCATAATTGTTGATCCCGTGGGAAAATCGGGATAATCCTAATGTTCAATGGTTTTTGCGTAAAAGAGTATCTACTTAACAAACATCCATCCGTCCTCGCAAACTTTCGCGTTTATGTTTAGTAGAATTGGTTTATCACCCTTTCCTTATTTCGCGATAAACACAAAGCAATGTACCTAATCTCTATTTACCATTTACATGTTATTATAACTCTAAAATGCAGAGCATTTCAACAATTTTACACAATAACGGTTATTTTTCTAATGTTATAAACTTATAAATAATACATAGAGTAGGTATAGGTACCTACCCGAAAATTCTGGTTAAATTCATAGACTTATAAAAAAAGATGGACCCCGCGCCACGCATATCGAAAGTGAAGCACCGTACCGATGTATGTGTGCGTGATTGACGATTGACGCTGTCGTGTCACGTAATGGCGGCCGGTCGGCATACTATGATGTAAATGTTCCCACCTGTGTATAGTATTTGCATAAAAATTTCCTTGTCTTGTAATCTTGTTATTAATTTAATTTTTTTATCGTTAGGGTACCTACATGGCAGTACCTACTACGAACTCTACATCCTTTTCTCTATTGGTATCTACCTAGGTCAATCAATCTGCTTCCAGTCTAACCGGATGCAGCTGAATACCAGTATTTTACATGGGGCGACTGTCTATCTGACCTCCACAACCCAGTTACTTGGTAACACGATACCCCTTTTCAAGACTGGTTCTCAGATTTGGGCTTCTGACTATACGTAACGACTGTCAAAGATCTACGAACAACGTCCGCGGCAAGCGTAGCTTAATCTTTAATGGGACCCGTGTGGCTGTTATTATTTAGCCACGAACTCCTATTGTTACATAGGAAGCCAGAAAACGTAACAACTCCCTTCTGATATTGCACCGTGAAAATTTATGCACTAAGTACTTGAGGTTGGTACCAAACCCATAAAATTTATCATGGCTGTTTCAGCCCTGAAATTATCATAAGACTGTAAGTATTCATTGGCTGCACAGGCATTAGCGTTGCGCGAGTTTTGTAAATAAGTCACAGTATAAGATTAGCATCGCGAACCGTAACACGAAAACTTAATCACAGAAATCGGTATAATAGATGTTTTGCTTATTCGTAAAATTATTATTGAAAAGAATTATTTACACAGCCTTAAATCTTGATTTAATTAATAGTGTTCAGTGATGTGACTGTTTGATAATCGAAAAAACGAAAAAAAAAAGTTTGTTTTTGGAACATGTGCCGTTCTTTCGAACTGGCTGCTTCTTAGGTAAGAGGTGCTGTTTTTAACAATGAATTTCCCTCGCAATGCGCTACTTTTTATTCTCAAATATTACGCGGATTCGAGATAATGCAAGTATGTGTGGAAAAATTCATTCAATCGCGGTTATCGCATAAATATCCGCTTCTATGAAAACAGTTGAGAGTGGTAGGATATCTAAAGTTCGTTTTTTTAATCTCAGAGACTAATCTGACATTAAAGTCTTTTGTGTTTGGGTTTTTATAGAATTTTGACATTACACATGAGATTAAAAAACGAACTTTACTTAGTCTTAACTGTAACAACGTGAACAATGACTCTCCATAATTGGGTTGCTTAAAGACAGGTATAAAGTCATTTTTCCAGTCATATAGGTAGGGTAAAATCAAAATCAAAAGTAATTTTTTTAAATTAGGCTGAGAATAAGTACTTTTCGAACGTCAAGATAACAAAAGACAGTCCCCCAAAACCCCCCACCACCACCACCCCTAGGCCCTGGGGTGGGTGGCCCTTCACCACTTCCTAGTGGTTTAGCTGGGAAGAAGTGGCGTAAAAAACTCCCCAGCAGCACAGTTTCAGAGGGTCTGTCTAATAACTGATAAGTTAGAAGAACATGATTCTCTAATGTATATCTAATCCACGGCGAAACAGTTTTTTTCCAGTCTTCTAACTTATCTTTGTAGATAACGCATCAATCCGCGTCATAATATAACACAAGAGTTATTCGAATGAGCAAATAACTTTGAGATCCCTCGTGACATGCAATCAGGTCATAAATTACCATAAAATGGTCCAAAACAATCAAAATATTTACTTTTTAGTCACATGTTGGAAACTGCAAATATTTTTCAACACAAATTTTTGTTGTAAAATATTTATTAGGACATCTTGTAAGTTAAATAATTAAGTATGTCATTTGTATGCAAACCTCTTTGGCAGGACAGTGGCGATGACCGTCATATCTTATTCATTGTTTTGTGTTGCTAATTATTTGTGACGTTTGTACCTACTTAGTTAAGCGAATACATCAGTGTGTGGTATATTAGATGATATTATATACTTTGAAATGTTTCCCGCAGAGGTAAGATTAGGGTCATTGTATTGTGGAATAGGCAATTACCTACTTATTCAGGAGAAATTTGAATTCTTCGTGACTGAGAACAGCTGCGCAGGTCTATCAAAACGGGCTTCCCGCGGTCGGTTTCTGGATGGGTGATCATCCATTACATATATATAATGTATACAGGTTGTCCCGTAAGTCAAGCCGGAATCGGTAATAGGCCAAATCATAATAGTTATCCGAAAAATATTAAAAGAAAACCATAGAAAATGATATTGCAGAAAACCCAAAAAGCCTGATAACCATGTATCTGTCGCAGCCAACTGGTTAAATTAGCCGTTCAGTTAACCGCCTAGCCTTTCAACTAAACGGCGGCCGTTCAACTAACGGCCTGAATGATATTCAATTACAGTTTAGGTTGGAAGTCTGTAACCAATCACGCGCGAGCCGAATTGGTTGCAGTAATTAAGGCATTGCACCCCGACCAAGTGGGTTAGGTTAGGTCAGAACTGTGATCAACCGCGTGCGAGCCGAGGGAGGAAGCGAGGCGAGCACTATTTCTAAAGGCCAGGCAGCTAATTTAACCAGTTGGCTGCGACATATCTATGCTGACAACCAATGTCTTACCAAGAAATATCGTGTTACCCAGTCACTGGGTTGTAAAGGTCAGATATAGGCAGTCGCTGCATTCAAAATACTGGTATTCAGCTGCATCCGGTAATACTGGAAGCCGAACCGATCCAATGCCAACCGCCCGATTTCATATTAGGTAGTTGTCGTGCCCCCAGCAGCGCCCGAAAAATAAATATCCGATAGAATACAGCGTACCTAATTAAATAAAAAAGCAGATTAAACGAGCTGTGGGACGAGTATTTGGTCGTAGGTACATAACATGTATACGACCCTGGTGATATGTACACGAAAATATTTGTCGGTTTAATCCGGCGTAAGCGGTTAAAAGGTTAAAAACACCTATCCATACGATTTGTATGCTTCTTCTTTTTAACGTGTCGATGGCAAAAATAGCACGAAAAAATTAGGTAAGTAATAGGTATAGTTTTTTAGATTAGCTTGGCCCAAAATTCAGCAACGCGGATACCGTTCGCTGACGCAGCCAAAGCCTGCTATCTTAGGTCCTCACGTGTGCAGGTGACACGGCATGTATGCTTATAAATATAAATTAACATTGTCTCATTATCATTTAACTTACATTAATGTAATCATTCATCGTTGCTTTGTGGAAAATCCAAACTTTATCATCAGGGTTTTCGTTCTAGTTTCCTTGAGTCTTGTATCTTGTTTATATAGTTTTTAAGTAAGTAGGTTCAGCTGTAGCGTAATTGGTTAAACTAATATTTATACAGACAGTGGATAATCTAAGAGAAACGAAAAAACAAGATCTTTAGGTATTGCTTCAGGGTTACAATGAGAAATCTCCATTTCATCATTTACGGAATAAAGGATATCCTCAGCCATTTTTCTACCACGATTCTAACCTAATATAGCATCACGCCTGTAATCCCTGAAGGGTTACGCAGGGGTGGTACTGTAGTTCACCCAGATTTTACCAGTTATGTTTAAGGGCGAGCCTATTGCCATCAACCGGACACAAAAGACTCCGGGCTGCTATTCAGAAATTTCTGATGAAAAAACCTAATAACACTTTGCCCGACCTGAAATCGAACTTAAGACCCGTTTGCGACCACTAGAACAACGAAATTCTACTTTGATTTATTTAGGTACTATTGCGGACACTCCCGCCTGACCAACACTAAGTTAATTTTTGGTTGCACTCAAAAAATAGAAGCGCTCTTTAATAAACGCGCCAAGGTGAAATAGTTCGTCCGTAAAATTCACAAAAAGTGTACACGTGATGCGTCACTAAGCTGCGCAGTGCAGGTTGCTACAAATTGCGTTATCGCTTTCCATATAGGCGAAATTTTTTTTAAGTGATCAGGCGGAAATGGTGGCGATCGCGATGGTACACTAGAGTATTATATTATCTGTGACTAAACGAACAAAGAACTACCTATCCTTTGTTGTGCAAAATGTTTTAATCGCGCCCGCTACCGCCCGTGGCTTAGGCCGTATTTACATTTACAATCATCAGAATTTGTTAAGTTTACCCAGAAAAAAATCATTGTTTGCATAATTTTTTGTTTTTTGTTGTACCATGTGATTGCAATGCAACCTATTTAGATAGCATAAAATGTAGGTGAGCAAGTATTTGTCTTGCTCTGTTTGTACCTACTATAAGTTTAATGAACCATAACAAAAAGTGACACGGGTCGATCGGTCCGTGGATGGGTGACCATACATACGACTACAAACCGAGACGAGAGATCCCTCCGAGCCTTGAAAAGCACGTCAAGACGTCAGAAGCCTAAAAGTCTGACAACCAGTCTTACCAAGGGGTATAATCGGTTACTGATTTGTGGAGATCAGATAGCCAGTTACTCCATGTAAAATACTGATATTCAGCAGCATTCGGTTAGAAAAAAGGCTTGGCACATTGAACAAAAAGTTCTCATAGGTAACGTTAACAATGTCGTCTATTATTTTTGTAAAATAGGTACGGTAACGTGTACGTGTTATCCTCGCTCCGGTTAAAGAAAGGACCTATAGTCTAAATGTCACTTGAAATTAACAATACACATTTAATGCAGCGGTCGTAAAGATATGTGAATTAAAAGGGTAAAAGTCAGGTTAAACATTGACCCTGTATCGAAATTAATGATACCTAATGGTCTAGTGGTCGCAAGTACCAAACCAACCAAACTAACCAATAACAACGCTAACTTAGTAAATGAAGCGATGTTATTGGTTTGTTTCACACACATCCCTCGCTACGCATCCTCGCACATCTCTGGTGGAAACGCAGCCTTAGATACTCAAGTCGGGCCAAGTTCTATTGGGAATTTCTCAGTAGAGATTGTGGTCTGAATTTGTGCCTGGTAAGCAACAGGCTGGAATTGTAAATATACAGAGATGCCTATTGTTAAACTCGTTGCTTCATGTACGTACAAATTCGGGCTGTTGTAGAAAAGATACTTCTTTTATTTTTATACTGTTTAGGCCCATTAACACGTCGACTGCCAGGCAACAGACACAATAGAAAATCCATTGTTCGCGGTCACCGGTGTCCGCGTTGGCAGTCAATGCCTTAAGAAGGGCCCGTGGCTAAATAATAACAGCCGCACAGGCGATCTCTTGCCGCGGTTGGTCTGTGGATGGGTCATCTTCACATAACCCTCCGTGCCTTGGAAAGCACGTTAAGCCGTTGGTCCTGACTGTCATTCGTGGATCTTTGACAGTTGTTACGGGTAGTCAGAAACCAGTCTTACCAAGGGGTATGGTATTGCCCAGTAACTGGGTTGTGGAGGTCAGATAGGCATTCGCTCCTTGTATAAAATACTGGTATTCAGCTGCATCTGATTGGACTGGAAGGCGACTCGAATATATTTAGGAAAAGGCTAGGCAGATGATGACTGTTAAGGACTGATTATGCCCAATAGGTGGCCACATTTATTGCGGCGTTAAGAGGCGTTGGTTCGGTTTAAGATGCAGGTGAACGGACATTTGGGACACTCTAGTCTAGTCTAGTCTGTTCAGGAGCACCGCACTCGCACTGGATGAATCGAGAATGCCTAATTTCCCCAAAAAAAAAAAAACACTGAAATTCAATGAATGAGCAAAACTTTTGTATTTATAATTTTTAGCAAATTTCCATTCTTTTTTATCGGGTTTTTTTTTGAAGGATGGGAAATCATTAAATGAGGGGTCCCGCTGTGGGTTGAGCGAGAGGGAATTTTAGACTTTTACTGACTAAAACCCATCCATGTTCCTTCTCTGCCCTTTGCGCTCCGGGGCCACGGTAACTCTTTCGAACAATCCCGCGACTCTCTATCGGGGTAACATTCACTATCGTAAATCGTAACATAAGCCTTAGCTCGGGTTTTATAACACGTGAAATGTGAACGATAAAGTGTACACGTGATTAGTAAAGTTTACCTTTTATAACCGAAGCAACTCTTACGAATATTTTCATTGCTTCCGACAATTTTCCCTAAATTAAGGATTTCCTAGAAAACCGGTGGCAGCACTTGTTTTCAGCTTAAAAACCCATTGCTTAACCTGCTGCAAGATTGGATCATTGCTTAACCTGCTGCAAGATTGGATCATTGGGTGATTGGACAGTAATTAAAAGCTGTGGTAAAAGCTCTTTGCAAATATTTAGGGACTAGCTGCGCCCCGCGGTTTCACCCGCATAAGTTTCTATTCCGCGGAAATATCGGGATAAAAAGTATCCTATGTGTTAATCCTGGTTATAACCTATCTGTGCTGTGCAGTGTGCCAAATTTTATCCAAATCCGTGCAGTAGTTTTTGCGTGAAAGAGAAACAAACATCCATGAATCCATCTATCCTCAGAAACTTTCGCGTTTTTCCCTTACTGTTTCGATGAAAGAAAGCACTTTTTTAAAGACAAAAAAACCCTTTGGTTTTCTTCAATTGTTACAGTTAGGTAAGTAGCAGCGTCTTTAAAATTTCGTATTCTAGAGGCGAATGCTCGCGGGAATCCCAAATACAATGAAATACGGTTTTTACTGCATCTCGATCTTTTTTCCGTCTAATAATTTACAATCCGATATCAGCTGCCATTTCAATTGACTAATCACTTTGCATTATTATCTAAGTACTACATATCGTGTATACGATGTGTGCTGGCGTCTGCAACTGTATACAGTTGCAGACGCCAGCACATCAAGCTATTCTACAATCTGTCAAACTTTATTAGATTTTCAATTTTTCAAGGTTCAAAGTTGATTGGGAAAATTTGACAAATTTGACAATTTCTTCCCTCCCATAAGGGTAGGCAGAATCTACAGAGCGCTACCTGCTACGATCCTTAAATACTCCTACAACATACAGCATTAGGTAAATAAAACAAATATCAACTTTATGACTGTGTAAATCAGGTTGATTTTAGAATGACATAAACAAAAATTAAAGTTGTAAGTACCGCAAATAATAATAAAAGCAATTTTTCCAAAAACATATATATTTGTTATGACGTTTGGTAACTAAACTGCGAACAGAGATTACATTTGAAATCCATTGTCACGTTATTTTCCAATGGCAGCAGATAAAAACTACAAAAAGCTACTACGCGCTACAATATTTACATGCAAACTAACTCCATATTTAGTAGGTTCATTATTACAATATTGTTAACTCATGATGATGAGTCAGATAAAAAACAATAAGTACCTACTTACTTTTTATAAGTTTCCAAAGTCTTTACATCAAAAGTTCATGTTTAATATCGGGTTTTCCTAAAATCGTCACTATCGGACTGGCCAGTGGACTTCGATTATAGTGATCATAATTGATATTTTTTTATATAAACACATAAGAGCTAGATTCTGTTAATAAACTGTGAACATACTCGGTTCGTTATGACGTTTTAAAACCTGATTCGAAACACCATAGTAGGATCCTACGATCCTACTATGGTATTTCGAATTAGGTTTTAAAACGTCATTATGCTGAGCGATGGGCGTTTTGCGTGGATGTGACGCATATTTTCCCCCAATTTGTTCTTTAAATAAATAAATAAATTAACCGACTTCAAAAAAGGAGGAGGTTATCAATTCGGTTATTAATATAATTTTTTTTTTATGTTACCTCATAACTCCGTTATTTATAACCCGATTTGCAAAATTCTTTATTTTTTATAAGAAAGAATATACTTTCAGATTGGCCCTATAGAAATTTCATCAAAATCGGTTTAGTAGTTTGGTTTTTAAACCAAAATTACTGGTAAAAATTCAAGTAAACGAAATTGTTTTTGTATGTGTTAGAGCGGTTCTGCACTACATCCAATCCGAATCCGAAAAATGCCGTTCCGAAGTGACCAAAGTCCTATTTGTATGTGGGGTTGCGTTGCCTATCCTTCCGAATTTAGAACATTCCCAATTCGGATTGAAGTCGGACCTTTCATTCGGATTCGCATCCGTTGTAGTGTGAAACCGCTCTTACGCGATATCACCGGCAATTGTAAATCGATTTTATTTATTTTATTTTATTTTATATATTTTAGATAGGAAATGCCGCATGCCGTCAGGTCAACTCAATAGCTACCCATAAAAATTTATATGGGACCGCCCCCATATAAATTTTTATGGGTAACTTTTGAGTTAGCTTCAATAATACGTATTTTTGCCACTTAGTTTATATTGATGATGTTATAATAACTTCCTGTCACTGATATTTACATAGCAAGCAGTAGACTACGTACTGATAGTTACATAACAAGTGTTATACGTATTTGTAAATACAACTTAAAAGTGAAAAAAAAAATGTCCGACTTCCAAAAAAGACACTGCAAAGTCAAAAATAATTAAAGTTATTTTTCATTTTGCAGTGTCTTTTGGAAGTCGGTTGTTTTTTTTTTATTTTGTGTTTGTGTTCTGCGTCATGTTAACCGCAAGTAGGTACACGTATTTTCTTTTTACCTATTCTTCAAACCTTTATGTTTTGTTGCGAAAATCTATTTTATAGAGATGATTAAGTATTATTGGTATAGAAACAGCAAATTTTTTTGTTTTTCGAACTCAACTGACGGTTATTGTTTTTTTTTTATTCTGAGGAACTATAAAGCATGAAGGCCACACACAAACTGCCGAAAAGGAACATGATGCGTAGGTGTAGTAGGTATCTACATTTTCATACGGAAAAAGTTTTGTAACTAACATAGTTGGGAAAAGGCAAGGCAGATCATATTAAAATTAGTAAGGCTGTATGGTAACAGTTGTTACAAAATGGAAAACTTGAAGAAGTGTTAGCTAAGTACCTAAGTACATAATAATATACTTTTGGATCGAAGCACTGGAACTTGGTCCGGTCCGAGGGTCCGACTTTCCAAGCCATAAATTGCACATTTCCGTTCTCGATCGTGTCTTCCGGAATGAATGAGGACTTGAACGGTTCTGAACGAGTATTTACCTAAATACCATCTCGTTCAGAACTTTACCTACCTACCAATGTTTTATTTCAACTTTGAATTTATATCCGATTAAAATAAAGAAAGAAAGAAAAATTGTTTATTCTACACAGACAAACAAAACGCATATTACAAAAAAAAAATACATAAAATATATACACTTACATAGTAGTCAAAAGCCTCGTACTCAAGCATATAAAACGTTGTCAATTTTGTCCATTGCTTGATTTTAGGGCTAGGCCAGCACTGACCTGTATTTATACAAGTACTTGTTTAATAGAGGTCAGTGTAGGCCAAGGACCAAAGGCAACACACATACTCACTCTCATTCATTTCATTCACTCTCTTGGATTTCTACTTGTAATATAATATACAAGGAATGTGCGCTTTTTCTAAATGAGGGTATAATCGTAGCCGTTCACGTCACATCCCTAAAATGTATGGAAATATCTATCTTATTATTAGGTATATTAAGGTATTATCTTAGGTATTTCCTTTCCATACATTTTACTTCCCTGTCTTATCGTAATACCGTGACGTGGATGTGGACGTTCACGATAATAATTATTATCGTTAAGTTAGACAAAGGGCACATTAGGTACCAAATTTTTCTCAGTTCATTACTTAGGCACGTTCATTTTCTTCTTCATGTTGCGAGTTTTCCCTGTACGGAAGTAGGTATTTAATTGAAGAATAGATTTCAACTTACTTTAGATACTTGATTGCACTTGGTACTGTGGAAATTCCGTGTGCAATATGATTTTTTCTAACTAGGTAAACCTATAAAAATTTTCAGAGTAGGGAAGTACCTACCAGTTTTATTAAAATGTGGGTAGTCTAGTAGCTTCTTGCAATGGGTTTCATTTTGACAGTTGACAATTTTTGAGCAGACAAATTTTTCAAACATTATGATTAGTTATAAAGTATTAAATTATTCAGATTGTGATTAATGTACCTATTTGTGTTGTGTGCGTATAGAGGTATGAGGAACAGGGTGTAAAGTTCACTCATCCTCTATAGAAAAGGGAGGATCCTCCGACCAGACGGGTGTTGTGTCTGGCGGGCAACTGCCCCATGATTCATTTCGGGCCGTTGTATATATGCTAGTTGCGCGGTAAACTCTGCTTGCGAGATGCAGGATTTTTGCGTGACGTCGGTATGACGCGTCGCTCGCATGTGGCGTTGTAGATACCGCTACATCACTCCCCTCCGGAGACCGGAGGTCGATAGTGGGCGGAGTCTTGTATCTTGCGATGCTTAATTGCCAGGCCAGCTGAGGTTCCAGTGAGTCGGAACCGGTTGCCGCATAGTTCACGGTGAGTCGGAACTGTCTGCGAAGATGTCCCCAGTGAGTCGGGGTGGCGCTGCGTTATGCTCCAGTGCGTCGGATGTGGTACAGCGCCGGGTTAAGGCTGACTGCTGGCGTCGACCAGGAGAGGTATTGAGAGCTCTTCTTGTTGACCGGCCGAAAGTGCAATGTGCTGTGCCAAGGTTGCTGATGAGGCTGAGGGTGATGACCAGGTATGCGCGGTCGCTGCATGCTGGTGGTCAGGATACCCGTTGAAGCCGTGGGTGCTGGCTGGCTGGGTGACTCGCCGCTAAAGCTTGCGGGAGTGATGATGATGACGTCACGCTGAAGTATTTGCACGAAGGCTGCGCTGACGTTCATACTCGGGGTCACCAGTATAGAAGTATAAGGAACAGGGTGTAAAGTTCACTCATCCTCTATAGAAAAGGGAGGATCATCCGACCAGACGGGTGTTGTGTCTGGCGGGCAACTGCCCCATGATTCATTTCGGGCCGTTGTATATATGCTAGTTGCGCGGTAAACTCTGCTTGCGAGATGCAGGATTTTTGCGTGACGTCAGTATGACGCGTCGCTCGCATGTGGCGTTGTAGATACCGCTACATGCGCACTTAGGGTGCAGACAATTGATCGTAACAGATGGAGTAAGACCGTTGACAAATTGTAATGGAGTCACGATTCTCAGCAGTGAGAGAGAGCAATTAGGCAGAGACATAGGTATGCAGGTTTTACCGTAAACAGGAACGGTACAGACAGCCTAGACTGCATTATGTGCTTTTAGGTATCTACCTATTCATGCAAGATGGCAAAATCTAGGAGGCAATCTTTCAAGCAAGCTTTGCATACTTTAGCATAATTTTATTTTCTAAAGTTCTTGTTTAGGTTATTCACAATTAAGTATCTAGCCTACCTAATAAATACCAAATACTTCATCATCTGCCTAGCCTTTTCCCAACTATGTTGGGGTCGGCTTCCAGTCTAACCGGATGCAGCTGAATACCAGTATTTTACATGGAGCGACTGCCTATCTGACCTCCACAACCCAGTTACTGGGTAATACGATACCCCTTGGTAAGACTGGTTGTCAGACTTTCGGGCTGCTGACTACCCGTAACGACTGTCAAAGATCCACGAATGACAGCCGGGACCAACGGCTTAACGTGCTTTCCGAGGCACGGCGGAGGGAACACGGTATGTAAAGATGGTCACCCATCCACAGACCAACCGCGGCAAGCGTAGCTTAACCTGATCGATCGACCTGTGCGGCTGTTATTATTTCGCCACGCGCCCCTCGAAATACCAAATACTTATCAAAATCAATGAATGAAAGGCGAGTATCAAAAGGCAGGCATGATTGGAAACGCCGGGAGGAGACGCGGCTAGAAGGACATATAGTGACCTAATTGGTGATGTTCTCAGAAAGGTCAGGTGCATAATACTTGCAACTGGCGCGGCGTATGTGTATAACCATTATATGAATGTAAACGAACCAAAAGGATTGTAGTAGGTGGCGTTCTTTAGTTTGTCTACCCCCATGTCAAGGGGGCGTGAGTCTTAAGTATGTACTTAACAAAACCACCTCGTTCTAACAGAAAGTCATACTTTATTTTATTTATTTATTTATTTAATTATCATGGGGGACTTACAGCTAAAACAAACAGATCAAGGACAGTGCATTAGTCTGAAAGCCAATTACAGGTCTCCACTTATAATTTTTTTTATATACTTCTTAATTTAAACTTTTATTATTTGACATTGTACAGACATTTCTAATTTTTCACCTCTTTATTAGTGGTTGTAATGGCAATCATATCACTTGGTTTTAGTAGGTTTATAAAAATGTTATTATTTACTTTATCCTTTTGATGGATTCTAATTTTGTAAATGTGAGAACTTTGTAGGTAGGCCTTTTAGACTTTAGATCTGTTGATGATTTTTTATATTATCAAGTACCTGGTACTTGTTGACAGGCCTACGCTGTCCTCCCATCCCATACCTATTGTAACTTGAAAACATTGTAAAAACCAACTATTTTTAAAAGAGTATAACCGTAGAGTTTCTTGCCGGTTCTTCTCCATAGGAAACGACCAATTGGAACCGTGCACCTAGCTTCTGACGTTTCATAAGTTCCCATGTAGGTTTATGTGAAATAAAATATTTTGATATTGATTTTGAAAATACAGTGAAAAAAAAAAGTTAATTCTAAGGACATTCACACCAAGTTATAGTTATACTACAGCATAATTACTATGTTATTCGCACTGCATAACAACCATCATAACAAAATTATCTACATAAAAAAGTTACGGCTTAAGCATTTCCTTACTTACAAGCAACATAAATAAGCTGTGCAAATGAATGAAGAGAATGTCCAATGACTTCCGTAGGCAGACCTCTGACCGACTGGCGACAGAGCCGGCTTTCCTCCATGCATTGTGTATGCTGCTAGACTACTAACTCTGCAGTGATGCGTCGACCATTCGCGCGGGAACATCCCACTAGCCAAGAAACCCGGTTACTTACCTACGTAGATTCCATCAAACAGATTCCGTCAGACCCGTCAGTACAATATATCTATATCTTTCTGAGGTCTTCCTGGAACAAGGGTCTTGGATGTTTCGACATCCGGTACTGAATAAATTACTTTTACTGAAATTAAATCTCCGAATGCATAATCAGCATATAACTACTCCTCTCAGTGAGAGGAGTAGGCCGTAATCCACCACGCAGGTCCAGTGTGTTTTTTAGAATTTTTGATTTTAGGACCTGTCGGTTTCCTCGATTGTTTTCTTTCACCGTTTTGAGAGCTGTGATGATGAAATAATTTACACAAAGTAAAGCGCCTGACTGGGTTCGAAGTTTCGAACCTACGACCTACAACTCGTAAGTGACACTACTGTTTCCCTGTTTTCCACGAATATAACCACTAAAAGCAAAAGGCCTCTGAGCAGGAAAGGCTGAATACTACTACGAAGATTGAAACAAATAAAAAATGCAAAACATTATAATTATTATCCGATGATCTGTCCATCAAAAGTTCATTGTATTGTACTTGGCGGTTAAGCCTCGTGCCTAATCTAATCTGTAACAAAAAATAATTGAGTATTACAAGAATTACACGATAGAAATGATCACTACATTTACAACAATATATGTATAGTAATGATGATGTAATGATCATTACATAATATTATTCCGCTCAACTGTTGAAAAATCAAAATTTGATTTATAATAACAATAGAAATTCAATTGTATCTTATATTACCCACAGTTGAGCTAGGAACGTATCCGTCATACAGGTAGGTAGTTACCATAATCATTCAATAATGTTCCCACTGCTGGGACACAGAAGTCAGATTCCGGGCCTAGCGCCAGCGCTACGCTCATCCCGCCAGCAAGCAGCACAGGACTGAGCGCGAAAGTGGCGGCTTACTTAAAATTTTTAACCCCCGACAAAAACAGAGGGGTGTTTTAAGTTTGACGTGTCTATCTGTGTGTCTGTCTGTGCCATCGTAGCTCCCAAACGGCTGAACCGATTATGTTTTTTTTTTTTGTTTTTCTACGTTGCTGGTTGCTCTTGCGTTATCTAGGTGTATCTATATCTGTGGTGGGCGCCCTAATGTATTTCTGATGATCATCCTCTGTACCTTAACAAAGGTAATGTAGCAGGTCAATGGTAGAAGATAATGATGACAATGGTACCGACTTACGAGTAGTAGGTATTATAGGTTATGGGCTCAAACCCAGGCAGGTGCTTTACTTTGTGAAAATAATTTGGTGAAGGAAAACATCGTGAGGAAACCGGCATGTCCTAGAACCAAAAATTCGAAGACATGTGACATCTACTTACCAACCCCCGCATTGGGACCGCGAGATAGATTTTATTAGCCCAATCCCTCTTGAAGAGAGGAGGCCTGTGTCCCAGCAGTGAACATTATAGGCTGATTACGATGACGATTATCAATGATGATAAGATCTCAGAAAGTCTTTTTACTAATATATTTAATTTTCGTACAATAATTTTATTGATGATGTGGTTTTCGACAAAGAAAAGATTCATTCAACCTCTTCATGGCTCTGAAATCTGGAAGTAAAGAATGGGCAGATGCGTCACCAAATTGTATTGCGTCTGCGATCACCACGCATTTTTTTAATGTCTCATTATGACCGTCCATTGCGTATGATTGCAACCATCAATTCCTTTTCAATGTCTGCTTACCTATAATCGTTGATTGTTGCTGTGCATGTGCTCTAAATGACATATTTTGAGCAGTGCATGTTTACGAGCTGGCGAAACGATAATCACCACATGAACTACATTAGCCATTAAGCACGAGTTGCTAATCTATATCTTCTATTCTATATCTATCTATCTATCTATATCTATTCTATCTTCTTCTATCTATACTCTATACATATAATAAATCTGTAGACGAGACGTTTCTGTACATTGAAAATATTTCCAAAAAAAATAGTTGGGGTGTTAAAGGATAACCAACAGATGCCATTTCATCAATTTTTGGAATTTTTGTCTGTTTGTCGGTTTGTCTGTTTGTCTGTTTGGATGTGACAGATTATTGATTTGAACAGGGTCAACGTAAAAAGTACCAAACCAATACGGTTACTTTTTATACTCAAATATGGTGTAGAACTCGGAGCAGTGATTAGTTTTTATTTCATCGCAATCGGTTCACTCTATCAAAAGATATAATCAATTTAAAGTATTCTAGAACAACTTTTTACGTTTTTAGTAACATGTAACGACATCTATTGGCTCGATATAGTACCTACTAACGAAAACATATTGTTGTTGTGATGTGAATAATCACGTCCTATTAGTTTATGCTTACTTAAATGACGAAATAACACAAATACCTACTTATGTCTATGTTATTTTAAAAAGTAATGATAATGATTATAATATTAAACAAAATCGCTTTCCATTGATGGTTTATTTAGTGGCGCCTGTGGCGCTAAAATAATTTTAAACAAAAAGTGAGGATAATGTAAGATAATAATTAATGTGGTGTTGTGAGCGATAAAGAAGTTAGATAATTATTGATATAGAAAGTTGAGTAACGCAGAGCGTTTTTTAACGAAGTTCTTATATGGAGCTTGCGGTAGGAGTTCCAAGGGAGACATCGTCAAATAACGAAAAAGCGTTATGCCTCATTTTTCAAAGTAATAGGTAGATAGAGACACACACACACAGAGAGAGAGAGAGCTATTTTTCATGGTTTCCGAGGATCCTGACCCCGGTAAGTGAGATCAAAAAGAAAATCAAAGATGGCGGTTGCCTAAATTTTTAACTTTTTCGTCATGGGTGTCGTTTTCATGGTTTTCGAGGGTGCTGAAGTCGAGAGTCAGGTCAAAATGAAAATCCAAGATGGTGGCTGCAATTTTTTTTATCATGTTTGTCGTTTTCATGGTTTTTGAGGGTGCTGAAGTCGATAGTCAGGTCAAAATGACAACCCAAGATGGCGGCACCTTTTTTTTGAAATGTTTTGTCATGGGTGTCGTTTTGATAGTTTTCGAGGGTGCTGAAGCCGATAGTCAGGTCAAAATGAAAATCCAAGATGGCGGCTGCAATTTTGTTTTGATTTTTTGTCATGGATGTCGTTTTCATAGATTTCAAAGGTGCTGAAGCCGATAGGCAGGTCAAAACGAAAATCCAAGACGGAGGTTGCATTTTTTTTTATGGGTTTCGTTTTATTGGTTTTTGAGAGTGCTGAAACCAATAGTGAGGTTAAAATGAAACTGTAACGGCTTACCCACCGTCGATTGGCCCATGAACCGTTGGTGAACATTATCTTTAAACCATTAACTTTTTTCCAAAGGACTTTTCACCCACGAACGTTTTGCCAACATAAATCTACGTCAGTGAATGCTTTACCCACAGAATGTTTTGACCAATAACTTTTCACCCAAAGAACAAGGCGAACAGACGCCGGGAAAGGTGAAAGTAAAATAATAATAAGACGTAGTCCTTTATTTCTGTGAAAAGGGTATAAAGTAACCTAACCAAGCCTAACCTCGGGGTGCCCTTCGCTCGCTTTGCTCGCTCACTTGAGCCGCCATCATCCCTCCGAACCCTACCTGTCCGAGTCGGGGTGCCCCAAGTCCCGAGCTCGCTTCGCTCGCCCTTGCCTTCCTCGCCATCCTTAGTTCTATTTGACATGGGTCAAATGTTCTTTGGGTGAAAAGTTATTGGTCAAAACATTCTGTTGGTTAAGCATTCACTGACGTAGAGTTCTGTTGGGGAAACGTTCGTGGGTCACAAGTCCTTTGGATGAAAAGTTAATGGTGTTGACCAACGGTTCATTAACTAATCGACTGTTGGTAAACCGTTTCAGTACTGGTTAAAATGAAAGTCCAAGATGGCGGCTGCAAATCAAAAAATTCGTAGTGTGTGTCGTTTTCATGGTTTTCGAGAGTGCTGAAGCCGATTGTGACGTCAAAATGAAAATCGAAGATGGCGGCTGCAATTTTCTTTTTCTTTTTTTATCATGTGTGTCGTTTTCATGGTTTTCAATATAAACTTACACGACTTTGTGTGAAATAAAATAAAATACAACCGACTTAAAAACACACTTCAAAGTGCAATAGACCTTTGGTTTCAGAAGTCTGTAATTTCTTGCCAACGTGCAACGTCTTCCCAAACTAAGGTTATTTTGCACTTTGTAGGGTTTTTTATGGAAGTCGGTTATATTTTTTTGTAATTATCTTTGCAATTTTTTTTCTGGTTTTCGGCAGTATAAGGTCTAAATCAAAATCATGTCTAAAGTTTTCATGGGTTTCATCTTCGTAGTTTAAATGACGGCCGGTGTCAAATATAACCAAAGTTTAATGGGTTGCTTTTTACACGGGCAACTTTATGTAGAAGCTCTTACCATTAATGTATTCTTCCTTTTATCATCTAGATATCTCGATGCTTTATAAGGCATAATATTGGTAGGTATATATGATATCTTCAATACCAAGTTAAGAAATTCTAAATTTACCACAGAGAAGAAACCAAGACTTAGAAAAACTAACTTCAAACTTGGACCTACTAATCTCAGATATACTTTAGATAAAATGGTGATATGATTTTACAAGTTGGTATTCTAAGACAGACGCAAAATAAAATGGACACAATTATGGCTGTTTGGTTAAATAATCAGCCTCGAGCAGGCGCTTTTATTTTAATTTATTCTCAAAAATCAAAGTGACACTTCGTCGCATTGTCATTATGAACCATGAAGAGGCAGTGATTGCAGTCGAAAGGGCCGTGGTAGCGAACCCTAGGTAAGGAAAGCGTTACCAGGCAAGATCTGATGATTCTTCCTTTTCAATGAAGGAGTGGCAATTACACTTTTCCTAAGCGACACATCACCTATTTTTTTCCGACATCCACGCGAACGAAGTCGCGGGCACAGCTAGTTCTAGACTAAAAACACTAATTACAAATCTCTGAAGAATAACACTATAATTTGGCCATGTAGATCGCATCTCTGCTTACGCTTCTCGGGGATTTCAGGCGTGACGATATGCTAACAAAACTTGCGTAGCTATCTGTAGTTCAAATTGAAATGCTAACGACCACACACAAGTAATCATTTCGAAGCGTGATTATTTAAAACGTCGATCTTCTACTAACGCGGAGTCAGTCAGCATTTCCCTGTTGCTGCGCATGCTCGTCACCTCAAAATGTCAATTTTTCCCGCCCTGGATCGAGGTGAAGTTTTACTGTCTATGTCATTGTGCACATTTCGAATTTACAAACGAACTCTTTAGTAACGTTGAAGAAAATCGACTATTTTAAAATTATTATTTAAGTGAAAGTGAATTATTGCGTTCTGTGATTTTAGTGAATAAAATTATGCAAATTGTAGTGAGATTTTAGTGCATTTATTTTTCAGTGGTTTTTTTCACCAGTACGAAATGAAGGAAAAGGTAATTGTATTTTTTTCAATTTCTATCTAGTTCAAAATAATCATCATCTTATTTTAAATTATTTTACACATTAACACAGTTTTATTTCACTGCTAGACAACTAAAGGGCGACCGTCACCTAGAACGGTAATTTATTATTAATGACCCAACAAAAAAAGAGATAAACCCTGAAATAGAACAAAAATTAATTAAAAGGAAATTAGTTGGAATTTAAAATATAAACTTTTTTTTCTTCTAAATACGTCCCTGTAAGTAATTTATATAGGAATATAGGAAATACTTAAAAACAAAATATGACGCAAGGAATTTTATATCTTAGGTGTTCATGCCTAGACTACACGGCTGAAATACTGAATTAAAAAAAAAAAAAAAAAAAAACATTCAACCGAATTGAGAACCTCCTCCTTTTTTTGAAGCCGGTTAAAAATAGGTGCCTATAAACAATTATTGAACTTTCGATCGTTGCCGAGCGGAAGGTTCTGAGTTGGACTTTGAGAAGACTTGAGAAGGAATTTATTTTCCAAACAAACAACTTCGTAAAATGGGCGCCGACCGCCTATTGGCGCCCTCATCGTTTGTTTGGTTATTTCTTATAATTTAGAATGAAAATGAAGAAAATCCTCTTAAATCATTGAACCCGAGTGAGTTCAACGGCTTTTTAGCCTTTTGACCAATAAATTGATGGTTTGATTAGTTAACAGCTTATAGTCCTACTGAGCGGGATGTTTAGTTCAGTAAAATCTTAATTTTTGTGGGATTGGGTTACCTTGTCGCTTGCAAGCACATACGCAATGCACATACCTTTTTTTATTAGCTTCGAAATTGAAGTTTGACCCAATTTTAAAACGAATTTTCTTATGATGTCATCAAAAGCTGTTGCGTATAATTATAGATATTTATCAATAAAAAGGTTCTAGTGAAAACATTACAACCCCTAAATAAAATGCTATTCGTTGATAAGTGCATCACTCGAGAACGGCTGGACTGATTTGGCAATTTTTTAAAAAATGTTCGTAACAGTCCGAATTCGGGACAAGATTCCCGCAAAATTCTTACCTAAATACTGGAAAAGCTGAGCGTCCATTTTCTATGGGATTTTTAAATTTGGACGGTTCAACGAGTGTCGAGTAAGCTAGTACCTATTATACCTTTTTTAAAATGTGTCGCTCTTTCTAACAAACTCCCTGTATAACTTTAAAGTAGTTGTACTTACCGTTGACTTAAATTCCTTCTTACTCTATCTAAACTTGACACACAGCCTAGAATTCTAGATGGTGACGTAGGCGTAGACCTAATTATAAGCAAACTTCAATACATAATAATAATCCAGGAATCAAACAATTTTAGTAATGTTACCACATATTACGTTTACCGTTTGTAGGTACAATGATTTACCTAATATTTGTTTGGTCTCGAGAGTTCAGAACTAGGTACCAGACAGATTCTAATATTGAGATAAAGAGGTAAAACATGTGTTTGACAAACAACATCGTTATAATTTACACAAACGAATGAAGTGTTGTATGTTTGCGTGAAGATTTCATTATTTGTCACGACTGTCAGTGTTAACTCAGGAAAGGTTGTTACTTTGTCTAGTTTAGGGCAATATAATAATTATAAGGTATGTTATTCCCTTGAAGACTGCTCAGAACAAGGACCTAGAGTGCCTAGACCATAGACTATGACCTAGACAAAGTGTCATTCTCAGCGATAATGTTGATGGAAAAGACAAAAATGTATTGGATTGACATGAGCTATAACGGAATAGCTTAGATATTATGTCCAATGACTTCAAAAGTACCTACCTAATGTCAAAGCTTATGCCAATCCTGTTGAAAGTCGTTACGTAGAAACTAGAAATGCGGCTATGGACTATCATGTACACATTATGGAATGCAATAAAGTATTGAGTATTGAGTATGGCAGTTTACGGCCCCCGGCGCCTCCCGGCGCCGGGATCACACATCGTTCTCCACCATGGTAGGACTTTGGCCCCACTTTAATTCTAACTTGTCATTGACATATATATTACCAGTGTAACTTGTATATACCCTCAGGTAGGTAGGTGAAAGTTTGCTATGCTAGTGATATCCTGGATGAAAGAGACAATTCAGTCTCCTGACAGGCGGTTTTCTAGTGATTATCGTTCGGCTACAGAGATAACTCAGGCTTCTGACGGACGATAACGACACTGGGACTTAAAGTGCCAAGAGCTTTTAACTGCTTTCCAAACAACAAAGAATTGCTAAAATCATAAAGGTATGCTACTAAACATGACCGAAAGACTAGACATGGCTTAGACCAGCTGCACCATAGACTATCATTACAATCTGAATCATTTTGAAGGATGTTGCTAATCCATTACTTCATCTGTTCGAAAAATTAGTCTGCTCAACAACGTAAATAATGCAATGAATGTTGAGAACTGTCAAAATTAATCCGCAGGTTTAAATTTCATCTAATTGACGTAGCCACAAGCCCCTTAAAATCATGTGCTTACAAATAAACCCAATGAACATAATTATAGGCATAAAATCAGGAAAAGCCTAGGCTGAAGAAAAACGTAGGCATTGGCTACAATAATGTGCTAGTTTTCCTTTTCCATATAAATAAATAAATAATGGAGGCCTGAGGAAAATGTGCTGTGTAAGTACTTACCTAATAAATTACTTGTGAGCAATAATACGCGTTAGGCCATACATGTTAATTTAAATTAAAGAAACCTTCGGAACTGTCATTTCCGCATGGTTACATTACTAGGCAAATAATTATTTTATACAAATAATGTTTATTTTTTCAGACTAACTTTCTATCGCTTTATACTCCTTATACCATAACAACGTGTTTCATTACACTCAAACTGTTTGTTTCGGCAGTTCAAAGTCAAAACATTTATTTCAAATAGGCACAAAGGCACTTTAGAATGCCATAATTTACAATAAAATGGAATTGATTCTAGCCGCCAAGCATTTATTTTAAGTAGGCCAGGCACATTTCAACGTCAAAACCAGAAAATGGAATTGATTCTAGTCACCAAGTTAAAGTCAAATCATTAATTTTAAGCAGGCCAACAAGCACATTACAAGAGAATGGAATTGATGCTAGGCGCCAAGTTAAAGTCAAATCATTTATTTCAAGTAGGCCAGTCACATTTCAATGTCAAAATTTACAAAAAAATTGAATTGATTATAGGCGCCCTTTCCTAAAGGTAGTTTCGTATGGAGAAGAATAAGCAAGAAGGTCGAATTGCCTCCAGTTCGCATGGGTACCTAACATGTGCCTTGGAATACTTACTGTATTGGTTTTTTAATTTGACATTATGAAATAAAAATAACCCATCTGGCGAATGCCAACCTATTAAACTTTTATCAACATCTTGTACTTTATGATCTCATTTTTAGGTCGGAATTTCGCGGGCTAAAAATTGAAATTGAAAGACATTATTCTGATTCATTAATGGTTTATGCACAGTCCATATTTTGCCTGTTTAGGGCATGCAAATTAGTTTGACATTAATATACTTCTAGGTTATTATTTTAGTAAAACAACTATGTTCTTATATAAATTGCATCTACCACAGACACTACAACACTTAAAATTTATAATTAATTACAAGAATAGATTTGATGGTCACCCCCAAAGTACAGGCAAAATATGCATTTGCTACAGGCAAATGCCTTGTTTGGGGGTCGGAATTGCGACATTTTCACATAAAGTTTATTGCAAGACAGGAAAAACTATAAAATTTAGGTAGGTAATAATATAGGTAGATCTGCTGGTCGATTCCGTAAAAATCTCACCGTGAAAACTAGGTAAGGTGTGCATTCACGGATTACACCTGGGGGCCTAAAAAGGCCACTTTGGCAGAATCATAAAACAATTCATATCACGCAAATCATCTGTTTGACAGTTTCACACCTATATATATCCCTAAGGGTTAGGCAGAAGTGTACCTATAGCATTTCACGAATCTTCATACAGATGAAATTGCGTGAAATGAATTGTTTTATAATTCTGACAGTGGCCTTTTTAGGCCCCCTGATGCTATAAGGTACCTACAGCTCACTTCAAGCTCACTTCACCTATGTTTTCACGTTGAGATCGTTACAGAATAGCTCGACTGATCATTTTATAGTAGCTATAGTTTCCAGACAACATCAAGTCATTCATAAACAAAGTTCTACCCAGCTTCAAGCTGGGTAAAGCGCATTATCCAAGGTCCTGTTGGTCTCAACATATAGCGTGACCTCCACTGTTATTAAAAGAAATACTACGATACTACGGTCGGTAGGGTACTTACTACGACTAACGAGTAAACTCACAGTACCCACAATCTTGCACCGTATTTAGTTAGACGTGGTACTGCAATAATTAGGTACTATTACTGGATATCGCCGCCATTGTGGGTCGGGCGCGGGGCGCGGGCGCAACACAACACAACACATGTTAATTACTAACTTCTGTGACATACATGACACGATGGATAAGACCATGTGGTTGCGATTGTACTTACATCACGAACTTGATGTCTGATGTGGAGATGACGCACATGTTATTTACAAGTTAAACAATTTGATGGATGTACTGCAGCTGTTTTGAAGTATTTGAAAAAACTGAACGGAATTTATGCAGCCGTTGAGGTAGTAGGTTTAGGGTTATAGATCATGTGGAAATAATTAAGATTCAAAATATGTGCGCCATTGTACTTATACTTACTGATCCGGGTTTTGTATTTCCCTCACATTAGATACTCAAATATATTAGATATATTTCTGAAATGTCGAGACAAAAGTTTCCTTCTTTCAACTTTTTCGATCGACGGGTAACTAACTCGTAATAATAATCTATAATATCTATTTTTTAATAATAAAGCTGAAGAGTTTATTTGTTTGAACGCTGAAATCTCTGGAATTACCAGTCGGATTTCAATTTTTTTGCATTTGATAACCCATTTGAGTAACTAGTAAGGCTAATTTATACTAATACATAAAACATCACGCTAGGAAATTAAGGAGCCGAGCAACAAGAAAAGTCGGAAAGAACGATAAGCGAAAATGAAGTAAAAGCGGGCAGACGATGCGATGCGACGGGGTGGATTTGCGCGGGCGAAGTCGCTGGCAGAACCTAGAAGGTACTTAATATTTTACGTTGGCCCAATTTTTGCAGCAATTTCTACAAAACACCTATAATCGCATTATGTTAATAGCCTACGTTTTGAGAGCGTATTTATGCTAGCTTGCACCGGAAAATATTATTATAATTATTATTTTCCGGTAATAAATAAGGTCCAAAAATATAATATAATATAATTGAAATAGGGAGATCCCTGCATCTAGCTTCAAATATACCTACTGGCTGACTTTTTTACCGTCTCGTCTGGACAAAAACATGGTATAAAAGGTGAATGGAGTAGAAGCTTAAAGCACATTTTTTTTTACAAAAGATTAAATAAAAAACCGCTTTTTTTACATTCAATCCTTTGATTGAAGCCGGCCGATGGCTTCAATCAAAGGATTGAATGTCGCTACGAATTCATTGATAATTTCCGCGCGTAGAGAAGTGCCTTTACGTTGAATTTTTATACTACTACATTGTCGATTTAGTAGTTTTTTTTTTGTGAAAAATAGAGTTTTCTTTGCCATAGGCCGTTCTCCTTTCACCTTTTAGGTATACCCTGTTTTTGTCCAGACGGTAAATAATTCAGCCGGTCTTACCTATCGATTCATAGAACCTTGACCGTCACCGCAAATCATCAGATAATCTTAGCACTGACAAATCGGATTATGTGGCACTATCTAATAATCCTTGACCTTACAACATACATTTTATTGAGGTACCTAGTTCATATAGCAGCTGACATGTACACACGGCTACACATCAAGCTATACATTTCCAGTTTTAGCTGACCTCGCATTGTGTAGGTTTTTCATACAATCAGAAGTCAGCTTATACTGGTTATGTATACTTTGATGTGTAGCCGTGTGTACCTAGATGATTTACATTTGTTTCTTCATAATCATTTTGCAAGCTAATACATGTACGGCCAATGATTGAGATTAGTTTGTTTTATTTTAATCGTAATTTGCTTTATTTTACGACTATCGTACCACGTCATCGTGTGTATCGTGTTGTTGTGTTGTTCGTATTGCGTAACCCACTATCGCGACAAACAAACTGAAACCTCATTGAGACGCGAAAGAGTGAATGATATGCGAGGAAATTCTGCTGCCCTTGCCTACAATTCCAATTTATTTGGGGTATATCTGGTATTTTAATACGACAGCTTGTGTATGAAAACAAATGTTTATGTGTACTTAAGGTTTTTTGTGTAATGTTTCGAAAAACACGTGCAGGTGACACGTCCTTTACTCAATTATGGAATCGTGTATTTGGGTTATATTTAATTTGTTTCCTGAACATCATGGAAATGTACGAAAAAGCCGTAAATATGCAGTTAACAAAGGATAATAATATTAGTCTATGTCATCACATTATGCGAGGGCAGGTATGGCTAAAGCGTCCCTTGCATGAACACCGAGGAAAATAGCCTATAGTCACAGTTATCGTGTCGCCATCGATAAGTTTTACATGGAAATTGTAAATACGACATAGAATATGTGACAAATAATTATAGGAAAAGCTCATCTAGAAACATCCACGGGTCACTCTCCTCTCAGACTGTTTTTTTTTCACCCTCAACGTTTCGCAGAGCAAAAAGCCTCGGCTTAGTCAAACTTTTGGCATTATCCTTATGCCAAAATTCAGACATTTTTAGTACGTACGCACGACGACATTTCAAGCTATAGGTATAAGCTAACTTCTCAATGTACGAAAAGCATAAGCAATGCGAGGTCAGCTAAAACCGGAAATGTACATACTTAGCTTATAATGATGTCGCCGTATGTACCTAAGGGAATTTGTTAAACTTTGTCCAGACACACTATTAATCACAATCTGAATCATTTTGAAGGATATTGCTAATCCATTGCTCCATATGTTCGAAAAATTGTCTGCCCAACACATGCCCAACAACGTAAATAACGCAATGAATTTTGTTGAACTGTCAAAATGAAACCCATTAACCCATTGCTACTGATAGTGTGTTACGCAATGACCCCGCTGTTTTGGATAACCGCGAATTTATATTTTTTCGGTTACAATCTTCATTCATAACATCACGCCTGTATTCCCCAGCGGGTTAGGCAGAGGTGTAACTATAGGTAGCACACCTACTAGTACACCCACATTTCGCCAGTTATGTTTAACTCGCATGTAATAGGGGGCGAGCCTATTGCCGTCAACCGGGCACCAATTCGGACTCCAGACTGCTACGGAAAAATTCCAGAAGGAAAATCTCAATAACTGCACTTTGCCATGCCCGACTCGGGAATTGAACCCAGGACCTCATGCTTAACAGCAGCGCTTGCGACCACTAGACCACCAACTTATTCATGTTTACCCTATCAATTATGTGTATGTACCTATTTAAAATTAGTTCGTAGGTATTAGTACCACATTTCGTAGCTGCAGCTGCACTCCGCTCATGTGCACGCGCACTATAATTGTCCCCTTTGTGTGCACCATAATGTTTCACGTTCGTGTATCCTCGCGTTATCAGATGAAGAAATAATTATTATTATTTAATTTTATACCGTGGCCGTGCATCATAGCGGAATGTATGAATCACCTATGTATATCAGTCGTGCGCTTAAATTGTTTATGTGAAGACATTATTAAGTTACAAGTCATAGTATTAGTTGCTAGGTATTGTACATTAGCAGTTAAACTCACTTTTTTTGGATGAGGCCAGGCAAGTTTGAAAATAGCCCTATCGCCCGATTTAAGCTTTATGGCGGCTCTGAAGCGCGCTACTCGCTGCGTAGTACACATCACTCACCCCCGTTGACACCTTAATGTGTGACTGCGCAGCAACTCGCCTCATGTTCGGAGCCGCCATAAAGTTTAAATCGGGCTGTACACCATGTTTTAGAAATGTACCTAGATCCTGTAAAACTCTTTAACTCATTCACCGACAGACAAAACACAGCCTACACGGAGTTTCTTGCCCATTCTTCGCCATAGGAACCTCTACGCTTTGGAATGGGCTTCTAGCTTCATCTTTCTGACTGGCCTACCCCTTGACAATTTAAAAGTGCCTGTAATTGGTTTCATTGGAATAAACAGTTTGATTTTGATACCGCTGGAAATCTAGAAGCATGAAATATTCCACAAGACATAATACGTAACGAAAGTTAGCACTAAGGAATGATTTGTTTCATTCCCTAAAGGGTTAAGTAAATAGGGGATGATGGATGTCTTATGGAATCTTGTCAAAATAGCCTTATTGTAGCCGATGGAAAATCCCATCAAACCATCGGGCTTGAATAAAAAAAGCTACTTGCCTACTTTCTTATTTGAACAGTTGTAATAAGCAGTTGTTATATTATCATGAGATAGTATGAGTAATTAGTTGGTTATGACTAGTTAAACAATTCTCATGAATATTTATGCATGTAAGTAAACAAATAAAACTCCTTCCATCAAAATATGACAAAACAAAGAATACCTACAATAGATAACGAACACAACATAAAGAAAACAATTAAAAGATACGGAGAATAAAGATCATAATAAACCTAATTAGTAGTATGTAATTAGCTATTACGTATCCTTGTGGACATCCTTTTATCTCTAGCTTCTGCCTGCCCGCATTGCATCTGCATCGCATCGCTTGCCCGCAATGCATCTGAATCGCATCGCCTGCCCGCATTGCATCTGCATCGCATCGCCTGCCCGCATTGCATCTGCATCGCATCGCCTGCCCGCATTGCATCTGCATCGCATCGCCTGCCCGCATTGCATCTGCATCGCATCGCCTGCCCGTGTTGCATCTGCATCGCATCGCCTGCCCGAGCTCTACTTCGTTTTCGCATACCGTTCTTTCTTACTTTTTTTCCTTTTCCTCGGCACCCAGAGAGTCCTAAGCGTGATGTTAATATATAAGTATGGCCTTTCTCAATAATTGGGCTATCAAATACCAGAGATTTATAGCGCGTCCAAAAAAAACTCTTCAGATTTATTATTAGTAATTAGTAAGTAAGTATAGATGAAAACAAAGAGATTTAAAATAATTTAATGTCTTTGGATGAAAACAACGATTCATATTGAATAGAAATACCTACAAGCTGACCCGACAGACGTTGTCCTATCCTTTCAATACCTAATTCATACAACAATCCCACAGAAAAAAGGACGTTCAGTTTTTCCCGAATTTTAACATTTACCGGGATTCTTTTCCAAATTTTCTTTCCATACTCTTGCATTTTGTCCCAGGATCTAGCAAATTTATTGAAATCGTCCATTTATAGAAACAAACTACCGAAATTAGGGGACCTAAAAATATTATTAAAGAAAATGTTAGTTATTCCTGAAAATAATGCTTCAAGGAGTACTGAGTGAAAATAATACATTCTTCAATCAAATGATCGAATAGGCAGCTGTTGCAGTGCAGCAGCTGTATTCGTACGTCGACGCGCACGCGTTTCAATGTCAATGTCACTCGATAATCACCGGCTAAGCTGCTACAATCAGTGAAATTACAGTTTTCTATAATTTTCCCACAACCGCCCAGTGTCACGGCTCGATGATAACGCGTCAGCAACGTTTAACCATAGTTTTAGTTCATGACATCATCAGAAAACGAACAGAACATTTATCAAGCAATTTAATCTTTGGCGGCTTTGTATGAATAATTTTCATAATAGGTGAATAACATTTTGAATCGTGCTTACAGAGCTTGTGATTGTTTCTTGATGGATTTATGAAACCAATTAAATTGTTGATTTTATGAATTATTTATGAACATACCTACATCCTGTCTCATTTAAGATTTTTCACACTTTTTGTTTAACTTTTTGGTTCTGCAGCACTCCACATACTCCTCCGCTATTTCTTCCATAACGAAACAGTTGTAATGGGACTACAATAATCAAAGTTTATCCTATACTGGCGGTATAAGCAGGACCACGTATGAAAAGAAAGAAAGAAAATACATTTATTTAGCACAGACTAGAAGGCACACGATACACATAATGCCTACATCAGTTAAATACAAAGAATAAACATCAAAATAATAAAGGTGTAAAGTCCGAAGCACTTCACTTCTGCACCGTAATTGTGTAACACACTGTAAATCACAATCTGAATCATTTTGAAAGATATTACAAATCCATTGCTTTTATGTTCGAAAAAATTGTCTGCTCGACAACTACAACGCAATGTATGTTGATGAACTGTCAAAATAAAAGCGAATTCCGATTGCGATTCCTACTGTTAGTGTGTTATGCAATTATTCCGCTGGACATGGCTTCAAAGTTACAAACGGACAACGTCTTGCGATTCCCGCGACCTTCACCAGCAGTTCGATTCTGTAACTACCTCACCGTGAAAACTTAGGTGAGCGAGGAGTGAGCTGTCATAAGTGTCAATCCCTATAGCATCAGATGGAATGACAGCTCACTCCAAGCAAGTTTTCACGGTGAGATTTTTACAGAATCGACATCCAGGTCGTCGATCCGCCTTTTGCTCATCTCTAACCACGGATACCAACAACACATTCTAAATTCCAGATATCAGAAGCAAGCTTCGTAACGAGCGTCGAGGAGGCGGCCCGCGTCGACCAATGCACGCAGACGCCGCCGAGCGGCAAGGCGCGCCCACGCACCCTGCAAAGGTACCACACATCAGACCACATCTACGAGAGATCTCACAGAACCTACCGCCTCAAGCACGAACCCAGGCCCAAGAGCCTGGGCCTCACTGACTCCTACCCATTCATTGCGAAGCCGCCCAGCTATGATTATCCAAAGTAAGGTTTAGAATTACAATTTTTAGGCTTATGTGACTAACTTTTGAGAGAGAACGTTGTTTATGTGTTGTGGTTTTAATTTTGTTTTGACGGTGCAATGCAGATTACGTTATTTAGTAAAACAGTTCAAGTAGGTGAAGTTTCAACAACAAGACCAAGTCATTTTGTCTGTTTATGACCAACTCAATAGCTTGAATCGCATTCATCTAATGGCCCCCAGCTCTGCTAAGTACTAGCTTTATTCTGGTCAGTTTTTTTTTTAATTTGTAACTACCTCTATTAAGTGCACACAGAACTGATGTTTGCGGTCCTATTACTCCTTCGTCTATTGATGGCAAAAATTATATGTACATACATAGGTAATATGCATTCGTGAAGTCAGTTACCGAAACTAAGAATTGCTATTTAATTCTGGAAACGTGAATCCATAATATTATCTAATTCTTAATCTATTATGATATGATGCTGAAATACAATACCTACTTCATTTAATTACAGTTCGCAACAAACATTTTTACATGTAAATATTTTAAAACAAATAATGCATCCGTTGAAAAAAATTCAAAGCGCAAACTTTTATGTATTTATCAAGCAAGAGACGGTAGCTGAACAATAGTTAGTGACATCGTCTACCCGAGACGTTTAGATATAGTGCGCAAAAAAAGTTAGCAAGAACCGTGGTAAATCGTCAGTTAAAATATAATTTGGAACATTATTACAGCCATTATGTACATCTAGTGATGTCTATAAGGTAATCTTTTCTATTTTAATGCTAAGTATAAACACACAAAAAATATCTGACAGTGTTCAAAACGATAATAACGTGCCCGACGCGCAAAAAAAATCTTAAAAAAAATTGTAGTCAAACCACTATCTACACAAGAAGAGTATATTATGTCCTTCCTTCCCCAGAATGCCATCTATCTCCTTTCCAAATTGTGTCGAAATGTGTTCAGTGGTTTAGGTGTGAAAAGGTAACATACAGACAGAGTTATTTTCGAATTTATAATAATTAGTATAGATGGATTCTTCTTCTGAAACTTGTTAATGGCATGAAGTGTAAAATACGCAGCCGGGCTCTTGACGCGGATCGTAAATTCCAGTTTTACTTTATGTAGGTACCTAACTCATAACTGTTATATACAGGGTTATAGGAAAAACACCAACAATGTACTCATCATTATGAACAGCTTTTACTATGGGACCAACACTGAAATCGCGAAAAAAAATCAGCTGTTCCCTACATTTATGTTCGTCATTTAACTCGTCTAAATGTAAGGATCAGCAAATTTTTTTTTCGCCATTTCAGGTTTGGCCTAGTAAAAGTTGTTCATAATGATGAGTACAATTGTTTGTGTTTTTCAAATAACCCTGTATATTGAACGAAGACAGTTTTGCCACGAATACATAGATATACAGCACCATAATTACGTAACACACTTTTAATAAGAATATGAAACATTTTCAAGGATATTGCTAATCCATTGCTTCTTATGTTCGAAAATGTTGTCGGCTCAACACCGTATTATAACGCAATGAATGTTGTCGAACTGTCAAAATTAAAGTCATTGCTACTGATAATGTGTTACAAAATTACCCGCTGGGTGGTTGACAGGGTAGTTAAGGTAGGTATCTAAACCGTTTCACCTACAGGAAAACGGTCTTGGAGACTGTCCTTAACTTTTTGAGGCATTTTGATCTGCATTCACAGATTTTAATAAAAAATTACCGCATGTCGGTTTATCTGCACGCCACTGTAACCAAACAAGTCTTTACACACTTTCTAACAACTAACCACTTTAGTCAGGGAAATTAAAATAAATTGTTAAGCAAATTTTAGACTACTGTCAAAGCTTGACAGTTGTCATTTGAATACAGGGTGACAGGGGCATTGACGCGCAACCATGTTGCAATGGTTTCAATGCATGGATATGATCTCCGAGCCTTTAAATTTTTCCTCGGTTAGGTATTAAAAAAAAAAAACTGTTTCGTAAATTTTGGCCGCGTATAGGCATTGCACTTTTCCATGAAACAACATTTTTTTTTTGATAACCTACGAATCATTTCTATATTGAACAATTTGCGCGTCGATGTCTTTGCCACCCTTTAAACTCACAATTTGAGTTCGTAGTCAATTTGCTTACCAATTAATTTCCCTGACGTACCCTAACTGTGGTTCTGATCCAAAAACAGAGCTAAGTAATTTATTCCTCAATTTGTTCCCAGATTCAAGGTCAGCGTGACAGACAGTCCCACGATATCAGTGACCCCGCCCCACAGCTTAGAATACGTGTGTACGAAAGGCGGTACCAGTCCCAACGGCAGTGTCACTCCTAACGGCATGGTGTCCAACAAATCAGCTGCCACAGTGTTGCTAAGCCCTGGGTACTTGCAGGGCCACTGTCAATGTAACCAGTCTATTAAAGTAAGTTCAGAAGTAAGTACACCTACTCTGTTTTGCGATTTATTTGCCAAAAATGTAAAAAAATATGAGTTTATGGAAAAATTACTTTAAATCCTACACAATAAAGTACAACTTCAAAAATTTTTTAAACCTTTTCAATACTGCTAGCCACTGTGAAATCAGTTGATATTTGTTTAACTTGAAATAATATTCATTTGAAACATAAGTTTGAATAGACTTTACATTTCATGAATCTTCTGGGCAAAAGGTAAAACCGAATCACTGAATGCTTCAGTCCAATTCAGTCCCATCCTTCCATTGGCTAGTGTACGAACTTACAATACCTATGTGGTTCTCTTCGTAAGTATTAATTTAATGATGTTGATAATTATTGTTTATTCAGAAGTTTCTTTAACAGTAAAAAGACGTTCGTTTTCATTAATTTTGATTTCACACAAATGTGCAAAATTAATTTGAAATTACCGCAAGTTCACGCCTGATGTGCAAACACTGAAAAAAAAAATACATTTCCGTCGTATTGAGTTGAAATTTGGAGAAAATAAACTCCATGTTCGTAAAACAACTAAGTACTGAATTTAACTAGAACTTTTAATAGAGCTGAATGGAATCTTAAATAAAAAGGGCGGGAAGGTGATGATGCCCCTTGTCCTAAGAATTTAGGTACCTAACTTAGTAACCATCCACTTTCGAGTACCTACCATCAAAAGAACCATTAAACATTATCATCATACTTAATTTCCTACTCCCTATTTCCAGAGTGTAAGCGAGGTAGCATTGACGATGCCGGTGTCTCCTGGCTGGAACGAGGAGCTGCCTCAGGGCCCCGAGGGTCTCTCGTGGCGGAGACTTCACATGTCCCGTGCCAAATTGAAAGCCACTGCCACCACCTCGGAACTGCTGTCAGGTAAATAGACGCTAATTTAATGCAGTACTGCCCTTGCTACGCACGATTTTTACGACTTGACAAAACATTAAGTGATACCAATTCCAGAATAGGCGCGCAGTGGGTAAGAGCAATTTTTTTTTAAATCTAGTACCTAACCGAAATAGCTAGGTTCGGAATCATGCACTGAATCCATTTGCGCATCGATGTCCTTGCCAACCTGTATAACTAGTGCGTTTTGCAAAAGTATGTTGGATGCCGGATGCCGAACAACTAAAACTTTAAAGGAAATTTTGTGAGTTATGAAGATTTTCCTCGTGTAAGCTGTATTTTCCGATTATATTAATGTATTTGAAAAGGGACTTCTCTAACTGTTTTGTATGCAGTGCATGTTGTAGAGGTCAACTGAGGATGATGCCATATACGATGCGTATTGTGTCGATGGTTATCAGATACTACTTTCATAGTTTGTTCTCCCCCTTTTTCCGAATACGGTGTGGTGGTTGCTATACCAACCTCATAATTATGAACAAAAACTTTCAAAAGAAACCAATACTAACAAACACCTTCCAAATTCCAGGTTTCGCGATGGTAGCAATGGTGGAACTCCAGATCAACGAGCCGACGAACGTCCCCGAATGGCTGTTCGTGATGTTCGCAGTCTGCACGACGGTTCTCGTGGCCGTACATATCTTCGCACTGATGATATCGACGTACTTGCTGCCGAATATTGATGCAGTCAGTAAGATGGAGATGCCCAGGGCGCCCGCGAGTGCGTTAAGAGACTCGCCTCATGAAAGGATGAGGGGATTCATCGAGCTGGCTTGGGCTTTTAGTACTGTATTAGGTAAGTGAAAGTGATAGAAGATAATCAAAGACGTCAGTAGGCAGGAAGTAGTAGGTATGTAGCAATCTCATCGGTCAAACTTCCACATTGGCACTTTAATGCGTGATCCGATAGGGTTTCCATGATATCTTGATTTATAACTTTGTGGCTTTTGAGGAGCGACTGTTAGATTTTGCAGCAGCCACGTAAACGAATGCGTTCTTGTCCTTTTCGCATTTTAGGGGATCATCATACGCCTTATGTTTTTACTACTGGGATACACGCCTCCTCTCTATGGGAAGGAATGGGCCGTAATCTACTACGCGGGCCCAGCTGAAATGCTCGCATTGGTTGTTCTCGTAGGCGTTCGCTCAAAAATTCGGCCACCCTGACCGAGTTAAGAAGACTGTAGCGAAAATCATTCACCCCCCGTTTTTAGTTATATGTTTTTTTTTTTATCCATTCCAGGACTCTTCCTGTTCCTGGTAGAGATAGCGATCCTGTGCTGGGTGAAGTTCTGGGACTACTCGTTCGCGGCCGCCACCGCCGCCACAGTCATCGTTATACCAGGTACAGTGATACCACTTATCTTTCTGTGAGTGCACATTCTGTCTCCTTGTCTATTTCTGTTGGTCTGTGTATCAGGTATGTTGTTACAATTATAACTTCATTATCCATTTTGTATTACTTACTTAACAAAACGTAAGCTATCTATATAGTTACCTGCTGCTGCTAGCACAGAAAATAAAACTTTACTGAAAAGTTTCTGTGCCTTGCTCTATTTTTGGACCTCTAACTGCATGTAGCATAGCATCTGTAGTTTTATATAACTTGTACTAACAACAACATGACGGCATGCCCATCAATATAAAGTTGATCCAAGATTTTTTACCGGGTTCAAAAAGGAGGAGGTTGTCAATTCGACTGAATAGTTTTTTTTGTATGTTCAGCGATATCTTCGCCAAATTGTTAACTGATTTTGATGACTCTTTTTTCAAATGTTCCTTTAATTAAGATTTCAATTACTCTTCCATGTTAACAGAGATGCCGTAGGTACTTAAATACCACGATTTTTTCTGGACCCTTGTTTTCTCCTATTACCTATCTACTCACACGTCTCATCTCACACAACATTCTCACGAATTTCTACCTCGTGTTTGTTTTTTTTTTTGCCACCGAAGCATCCCCTTGCCCACTACCTTGACTTCCTCATCTAACCGTTCTATATTTTTTACAGTATTAATCGTCTTCGTGGCGTTCGCGATTCACTTCTATCATTCTTTGGTGGTGCAGAAGTGTGAGACTTCGAACCAGGACATCGAACAACTGGAAAGCATGAAGAGGGACCTGGATACTGCTACCGTCAAAGTTAATATGTTCTGAGCATGAGGCAACGTTAGAATAAGTCCATTGACAGCAGAAACAAAAAGACATTTTGATTAGGCAATGGGCTATTTCTGATCGACAGTTCAGGAACCTATTTGCATGGTGATAATTTGCCCTATTTTCTATTAGTACTAATAAAATTATTGCCTTGCTGTTGGATTGCAGTCAGAATAGATTTATGAGTGACCAATGCCGATAAAAAGTGGTCATATTTGCGATAGCGTAGCTGACATTTCCGAAGATAATGCATGCTAAAAAAGCCAGTATAATTTTAAGTGTCATTGCGTTGGTACAGTTCTCCTACTATAATTGTTCCCTGTGATAAATGTCCTTACGAATCTTTGATATTATAATCTTATAAGCGTGTAGTCTCCCGAGATATCGAATATTATTAGGTATGTTACAAACGCAACGAGTTTAAAAACGAATTAGATTCAGATATTTTAAGACAACGATGACGAAACTATTCCGATGGTAAAGAAATTTTTTAAATCCCTATTGTGTGAAAGAAAGGTCTGGTACCTATTTTCTCTTTAAAGGGAAGAAGACCCTAAGTTGACGCGCGTACAGAAGAGTTTCCTGTGTTTGTTGAATCCACATAATTATTATTAGCTGTTTGCAAGTGTTGTGACGTAAGTGCAAGACTACCCACACAAATTACAAATCTATTAAGTGCTAATTACGGATGAGGAATTGTGGACACAAGCACATGTTCTACGTGCATGATACACGTGTCATATAAAACGATATAATTATCATAAACTTGTGAAATCTCGAAAACAAATAAGTGTAGGCAGTTAAGCACATTACAAGTCTCAAAGACAATTTAATTATTATAAGAAACGTGTAAATATTTAAAAAGAGATGACTTAGAAGTCGTAGACTAAAAGATAACCTATTTAGAAAACTATTGGGAGTGGAGTGCGTGATAAAATTATCAAAAGTACAATGAGATTTAAATTTCTACCTTATGTCAACGTGCGTCATAAGGTTCAAAATTGATGTGCTTTTGTTTTATTTTTTATATATTTGATGGTGCTGACTGTGTAACTGATATTCAGATTATTTGTCAATAAAGATCTTATTTAAAACTAGGAATTTCAGTAATATAGTGTTGAAAATATATTAAAAAGATAGTTTTTTTTTTATATTTCCACCAAAGAGTCTTCCAGATATTTATGTAATGTACAATTAGAAAGACTGTAAGGGAAGAATTTTAAAATAAATAATAAAATATTAATTTAAAATCATAAAATGTATGGACCAACATAGTGAATGTATATTTCGAGCTGTTGAACCAGTATTTAAAATGATGTGAATTTGTTAATATGAGTATTTTACGAGATAAATAAATGAATTAAATGTGTTGAAAACATTGTTTTCTTTTCACCAACTTAGATTAGATGGTTAGTCACATCATCTACAACAGTCCACTGCTGGACAAGACATCGAGGGCGAAGTGACAATAAGTTAAATAAATTATTGATGAAGTGCCAATAATTTATAATATATGATACTTAGATAGTTTATAAAAAAGTCGCCGAAATGTCTGTACGAAAATTAGATAATTCTTTTTTTTTGTGTTCGTTATTGCCAAAACAAGGTTTGTATCAAAGAAAATTTGGGAAATTCGAAATTGCACCCGTGCGAAGCTGGGGCGGGCCGCTAGTCTAAGAAAAAACCCTAGGTTGTGTGGGTTCAAATCTGGGCAATAAACAATGTGACTTATCAAATTCATATGTCCTTTCTGAGTTTATCTTGGAAATCACTGACAACATCGGTGAAGGAAAACGTGAGAAAACATGAACTTTATACATATCTACTCGTAGTATAAGTCTGAAATCGCCAACCCGTCTTGAGCAAGCGTGGCGCGTGGTGATCAATGATCATGCCTTCTCTGTATTAAAAGAGGCCTTTGCCTTGCAGTCAATAATAGGCTGATATTATTTATTATAAAAGTAAACTTCTTCTGTCGATTTCGACACGTATGCCATAAAAGTAAGGTGCCATTGACACGCTGGTTTAGTTAGAACTGGTAGGTATTTCTATTTTTATTAATGCTGTTGCAATACTTGAGCGAATAAGACCTTTAAATGGGACCTGGCTTTTTGAGGCTCCATCAGTCCTGCAGGTGTCCTGTCTACACTACGTTTGAAGATTCGCGGTGAGCCCACAACTTAAGTACATCTGCCCCAATGCCCATCGGCTCTCCAGATATGGCCACTTCAGCTTTTTTATCCAGTGCAATTCGACGAGCATGGTTCTCGTCCGAGTCGATCTTCTTGATACATTTCGAGCAATTTCGTGGATTCACATGCTACTCATCCGGTGGACAAAGGGTTTTGGTGATCAGTATCAGTAAAAAAACAAAAATAAACATAATTACCTTACATTTATTTCTAAAGACAAACAAGTACAAAATCTTCCATCCTTACACACACTTCTAGCACAACTTACAAAACAGGCCTTAGAAAGTTCTTGTCGAACATCAATGCTGCTCTAAATTCAACACTACCCGGGCCGCGCAACTCTGTGGGGCCTCCAACTTTGTGGGAGCCGCAACTCTGTGGGGCCTCCAACTTTGTGGGAGCCGCAACTCTGTGGGGACCCGCACTTCTGTGGGCCTTAAAATACGCCATTGGTTCAAAGCAACATTGATATTTGCCAATCATATCAATAGTATTATACAAACACTAAACCTAAGAATACATTCAAAATTATGTGCGATTGATTTTACAGTGTTTCATATAAAGCAAAGGAAAATTACATAATTTAAACCTCATAATTATTATTTAAACTTGATAATATTGTAAGCCTTTGGCAGACGACAGACAGGCGTTGATCGTTTTTTAGAGAAAATGGAAAAATTATGTAAGTTAGTATGTGATTTATGATAATGTTCAGGGCTCATTACTGCCATTTGCTAAAGGTACACACACACACAATTATATTGATTTTTCGTAGATAATGGCGCCGATTCCCTTGTTCACAAACTAAACTAAATTTAAGTTCGTTTAATCACGTCTAAACTTGTATGGAGTAGCCATACAAGTTCAGACGTTAAAAAAATTGATTAATTTGACAGGACTAAACTAAAATTTATCTTCTGTACTTTTCTTAATGAAATAGAAAGAAAAAGATGCACTGAACTTAACTTTATTTTAGTTTGTGAGTGAACAAAAGAATCTGCACCAATGTCAACATATTTTCACAGAAAGCTTTACATTCTATGCTTTATTTATTTTTTCAATTAAATTATTCAGAATATTCAAGATTCATTATTCACAATTTAGAAGTTAGTACATTTAGCTACACAAATTCTAGAAAGTAAATTTACGACAATCGCAAATGCATATAGTGTATTTTTCTTTACTTGTCTTATTTGGTATACCTCTGCTTAACCCTTTGGGTATTACAAGCGTGATGTTATGTATTATATTTTTAATATGGATTACTAAGACTATGTTTTTGAGAAATTAAATAGTAAATACGAAGCAGTTTTTGGGTGTTATTAATTATATGTGTTTTTTTTTGCAAACCATTAGACGTTCATACCATACTTACTTATGTAATAGGGTCAAAAACCGTTCATAAAATAGGTCAGGTAAAGAAAAATACACTGTATGCAACTATACTTAAAGATTTTAGTCAATGTTCTACACTTTTTAAAAAATGGGGCATTTTATTTGTGCACAATATTTACTAAGTAAGTAAATAGAAAAACTTGGTTAGATTTTGTAATACATAACAAGACTATTAGGTGCGACATTACTACTGTATATAAACAACAAAATGGTCTTCTATCTTTTTTTTTTTTACATTTTATAGCTCGCAAATAGTACGAAGATAATACCCAATAAGTTCCTGTAAATATACATCTGTAAGTATCGTTTAAAATATTACTACACAAAGGAAACATTCATAATCTTGACAATAATTAGGACAAAAAATACCAAGCAAACTACAGCTACAGTTAGGGTTGCCAACTTTTTTCATATCAAATATAGTATTTTCAAAGCCTTGCTTGTAAAAATATAGTAGACGACGACGTAAAAATGAAAAAAATATTATACTTATTAGATATGTCTAAAAATATTTTATTTTCTAAATGCATGTTTTTTGATACTTCGAGCCTTTACTAACGGGTTTTTATTTTTCATAAATCACACTAATATTATAAAGGCGAAATTTTGTGAGTGTGTTTGTTATTTCTTCACGCATAAACGACTGGACCAATTTTGATAAAATTTGGCATGGAGCTAGCTGACACCCTGGATTAACACATAGGATACTTTTTATCCCGATATTCCCACGGGATCGAAACTTATACGGGTAAAACCGCGCGGCGCTGCTAGTGTCTAATAATTCTAATTACCTACACATCTCGCCATTTTATATCGAAATGAAAATATATTAGTTTTCCCCACGATTTTTTAAAAAAATATGTATAGTATTTAGGCTTCTAAGTGTGCATACACACGAGCGACATGCGTCGACGACAGAGGCAAGTGGCTGCACTCGCCTCTGTTGAAAACGCGTCGGCGACTGCAGCCCACAACAAGCCACTCGTGTATTTGAGTATGGAGTCGCAGACACGCGTCGACGGTTGCACGACGGTCGTGTGTTTGCACACTTATAGCAGGATACTACATTACACGGTAGGGTTGGCAACCCTGGCTACAATGCAAAACATAGATACTTAACACATTAACATGATATCGACTTACATGCAATCTTCATAAAGGTACACAGTGTCAGAGTCTTATACATATACATTACATCAGTATCACATCTCAACATCTTCTAATGGCTGGTGGGCGGGAACTAGGAGTCCATTTCTCCTCGGCTGCTTTTCTGCGTCCTTCTTCTCATCGTCTTTTAGGTTTGCTAGGATACTCTCTCTGGGCTTCCAAACTACTAAAGACATGTGTGGCTTCTCCAGTCTACAAAGAAATGAGAGTGTTATGTCAATATTGTGAAACAACCTCATTGGTCGAGAGAGAAAGTGACTGCTGTGTAATGTAAACCAGTTATAACTTAGTACGATTTTGGTGAAATTCCATAAGAAACTGAGTTTCTATGATAGAGCGTTTGGATGCACGAGTTGCACTAGGGTCACCCCCCCCCCCCCTCTCCGTCCGGACTTTGTTTTGTCCGGGCATGGAGACGTGTCCGGACTTTTTGAACACAGAAGGTTTTATTAGAAAATAAAAAAAGATAAATAATTAGTGCTCTCAAAACGGATGAAAACACCTTGAGGAAACCGGCATGTCCTCGCATCGTACTCGGTATACGCCCCTAAGACGACCCACTGACCGGATCACGGCCCATTCTCTTTCACAGATAGGGGGCCTGTGTCCCAGCGGTTGGAACATTATACGCTAGTTATGTAATCATTACTGAACAATGAAAGGTCCGGACGTTTTTTGTAAATGTCTGGCTTTTTTGTCAGGACTTTTCTAATTTCGGAATGTTAACCCTACGCAAGACACGTCCAGATATGCAGATGCAGCTGACGGCATCACGAAATACCATACATGAGCACAATTCACTCAAATTGCTTTAAACTTTCATGGAAATATACATCTTATTTCTTGTGACATAAGTACGATATTGGATAGTTCGCGGTTCTCGTTAAAGTACCAAAATGCTAACACTCGGCCTTTGTTTGGTTCAACATTTCAAGAGGTTTTACATCTAAAAATAGTTTCACTTTTCGCAGCTTTGTAGGAAACATTACAAAATAGTAAAAAGTACTAGCTATACAAAAGTCTGAGAAACAAAGAAAATTAAAGCTAATTATAATTTAAAAATGTGTGTCATAATATGAAACTGGCATGCAACCCAGTAAAACAATAGATTAACTATCTACTTCGTTTAATTGAATAATGATACACACACATCTATAAGTAGTGTAGTTTAAATAAGATAAAACTCTTAACAAAGGATAAACTGAGTAGTCATAGACAGTATGTTTGTGGTTTATGGTTTTTTTTCATAGCAAAGAGATTTCCACCTAAGTACATGAGATCTTTATTGAGCTAAGTCCTGATGATACTAGACATCCAAGACTTACTGACCATGAGAATTTCGATACAATAGTGACAGGGTCGATTTGAACTAGTCTTTATGTCAAGGTGAATAGCAATTAATGCAAAGGATTTCATTGTTGAGATCACTAAGATTTTGAAAAAATTGTTCCAATATATTGCATATGCATGCCTGCTTAAACCTGCTTGCCAGCCTGCCTGCTCTAATAAATACTTTTTTTTTTCTTTTACTCCATTTATCTCATTGAATTGTATGCAATCACTAAGATTTTACAAAAACTTTCAACAAATTGCATGAGTACAACTGGCAACTCCATTAGCCTTTTGGAAGTGCCACTAGTCAATCTGCCTAGCCTTTTCCCAACTGTGTTGGGGTCGGCTTCCAGTCTAATCGGATGCAGCTGGACACCAAAATTTTAAATGGAGCAACTGCCCACAAACAGCTATTCACAAACCGACCATGGCAAGAGTAGCTTAACATGTTGACTGCCAGACAACAGACAATAGAAAATCTATTGTTGGCGGACACGGTGTCACCGCGGTGGCAGCCAATGACTGAAACTTCAACCAATCCGTGCGGCTGTTATTATTAAGTCTGGTTGGAAATACCACAATAGTGCTGGCTGTTTAATGACACATCAATTAGGTGTGGTGATTAATGCTCAAACTGTTTCAAAATGAATGTAGAATTAATGAACAAACTGATGACATTTTTAATCAAAGTTGCATTGCCTAAGAATAAACCTTTGGTCATACAAGAGCTTAAGAGGGCAAAAATAGTCTCATATTTATTGGTGGAATGATGATAAAAGACTGCCCATGTCATGACATGTCACCCTATGTCGAATACATTCTACATTTATATCTGTAATTCATATGGTGTCCATAATAAAGAGTATTCTGTCCTGTCTCACCTATCAATAAGCGCCGCAGGCAACAGTGGTTCCTCCTGCAATTTCTTCAGCTCTTCGGACAAAACTATTGTGTGACCCTTCAGCTTCTCAATGACCGGCTCCATGCCTACATCCATGACTTCATCAGCGGCTAGTGAGTGTGGAGTGTATTCTGATGATATGTGCATGCTACTCATGTGAGCGGCCATTTTCTCTTCTGTAATTAGTTGCTTTGCAGGTCTGTAAGAAAAATAGCCTATTAAATACATAGTAATGTATCTATATTTTATGTTAAAGGGGTTTGGTGTCTGCACTTAGTTCTTCAGGTGGACCATTGTACGTAAGCCATGGCAGCTGTCTGTGGTTATTCCTACCAGCCCACCTCCCTCCAGCAGTTGATTAGATCTCCTGGTCTTTAGTATAGTGATCTCTAAAAACTCACTAGAGTTTATGTTATGTTTATGTTGCATGCACATATACTTGATAGTTTTGCATGTATGACCAGATGTATGAAAGTAAATGAAGCAATAGGAGTATGTTAGGATCATAGCAGGTGGCGTTCTGTAGCTTCTGCCTACCCTCATGGGAAGAAGGCAAAAGTTTTTTTTTTTTGGCTATTGAGTCGATGTCGACTATTCTGCCAGTGTCGCGTACAGACGGCAGCGCAGCGGCGGGCCGTCGACATAAGGCAAAAGATCATCTTACAAAAGAAATGTTCTTGACAAGGACATTTCTTATAAGATGTCTAGTGTGATGTAAAGTTAAACAGAACTACAAAACAAAATAGTGGGTCTATTATTGTTTACAATGAGAGCCTGTAAACAACTACAGTAATTTTAGAAAGAGGCGAAGAGCATTCCTTTAAAACAGGTTTTTCATTAAACAGAAAGTCCAATACCATTCGACAAAATGCTTTTTTGTACAGTACTTCTATATATTTTGCAAAAGTGCCATGCAATATATAAAAAACCCTTTATATCAGTACTTACACGGCCGGTTCTACATCCAAACTCTTTCTCTTGCAATGGATAACAGGGCTGATCTTCTGGTCCAATGTTGGATGCTGACCCGTGAACTGCACCAGTTGGGGCGGTGAAGACATGCCCCATGTCAGCCCCTGCACGTTCCACGGCGTCCCCGTAGGCGCAGGCATTGCGTGCGGCTCCGACATCCCACGATTGAAAGGCATCGACGATGCCAGTGCTTGATGAGCAAACATTTGTTTCGCCAGTTCATCTGACTGATTATACGAAAAACCGGGATACCCATATATATCCATTTTCCCTGGAGTCAAAACTGCACAATCTCAACAAAAATGTCTCCGATTACCTGAACTTCCAGGAAGAGTTTTTACGTTTTTTAATATCACTCTCACAACAACAAACTATCAAGTCGACACAATTGACAGCTGGCCACAGAGTACTTTTGCAGCTGACTTTTTAAACCACAAAGTAGAGTAGATAGACTGTAGAAGGTTCTTGAAAATTCTATCTTTCATGTTTAGTTTTTTTACGCTGTTAGTTGATTTCCATATTCGCCTTCATTTTTATGGAAGATAGATGATGAATGATGAGCTTGATCCCGGAAATCTCAAAAAACAACATAATTCATCTAAGTAATTCATAAACTTGCATCACAAAAAAAACTAAAATAAAACGGTAACGGCTACGTAGGCTAAATGCTCTAAGACGGTACGAAATCATAAACAATCGACTAAAATAAAAATTTAAGAAATGTTTGTTGCTTGTTGGTTTCTCACTATTTGACAAGTAAACCACGAAGACGAAGTCAAAAAATAAAAAAATATTTAGCGCCTTTCACTTTCGTGTTTGTATTAAAATCATATTTATTTTGATAAATTATGTTCTCACTTTGTGTTAACTATAACCAGTGTATGTTGTGTAAATAACTATAAACAATGCTGGTAGTTTTTTAAGGAGGAGTGACCTTAAAACTTGCAAAATGGGCTTGGACTTTGATGTCTTTGAATTTTGCAAAAAGCTGCGGCAAAACCGGCCTCCGCCGTATCAGTGTCCTTTAGAAAAGTGTGACAAGGTGTACAAGAGTTTATGTGGGCTACAGTATCACTTGGTTCATTATGATCACGATAACCCAACTCCGGCGACGCCAGCGGTAGCTAGTCATCGGAAGAAGGGTAGAGGCAGGGCGGCCGTGCCAACGGGTGACATCGCTCTTCAAAGTCCACCGAAAGAGGCTCTAACTTTTGCAGAAGCTCAAAAAGTAGTCCAGTTTGAGATAGATGGCAAAATCAGCAGAATTCCAATTGACCAGCCTTTACCAATTATGTCTCTGGAAGATTGGGAGAAGAAAAATGCTGACCTGGAGAAACCTTTGCCCATTGTGGAACCTCCAGCTGAACCTCATGTCAAATTACCTGAAGCAAGCTTCAAGGTATGGTGCATTGATTTTTGTAATAATGTTATAAAATTTTTTATTCCAAAGTCATGTTTACCTATCATAAAAAATGATGATTAAATGACTTAATTTTACAGTATTTTTATTTGGTAGTGGAACTCTACTTACTAATGGCCGGACCATTATTAGTTAAAATTAAGACTTGAATCTTTACCAATAATGAAGTAAATACCTCATAGCTTTGCACGGTGGACTCTCCCACATGGAAGTAGCTATCACAAGTAAAATTACCTTGCAAATCTATTAATATGCCCAGTTTGGCAAAAAAAATGCTGCCATTGGTAAGTAAAACAATTTATTTTTTACAGGAACCATGAATAAACTGGCCAACTAGCCGTGGCTCTATCATAGTAAAACATGATGTATCTTTTCTTTGTACCTGAAATGATATTTGCATGTCTTCATGAGAAAACATTGCACTGATAATAAATAATTATATTTATCCAAGACCTAAATACATAATTCAACTTGTGAATGTGGCAATAATGATAAATGATTCTGATCTACAATTTCAAAAACTTCTTCAGGATTAGTGTGATCTAGCACTACTGGTTAAAGCTACACACAAAATGGGCTATCACAATGTTCATTGATTCTTTAATGAACATTCACTTGAATGTGATGACATTCATAGTTAAACTGACATTGTTTCCCATGGTGCGGGTAGTCAAATACTACACAAAGCCACCTATTACAATCCTTACTACACACCTGTGATTAGATTTAGTATACTTCCACTTCCAGCTTGTTGATGACTACAATGAGCGCGTATGTGACGCGCCAGCTCGACCAAACGCCTACATCCGCTTCATAGAGAAATCTGCTGAAGAGTTAGACGGCGAAGTGGAATATGACGTGGATGAAGAGGATACTGCTTGGCTGGCCATCATCAATAAAACGAGGGCCAAGCAAAACTTACCAGCAGTCACTGTTGATACGTTAGAACTGCTCATGGATAGATTGGAGAAGGAGTCTTATTTTCAAGTAAGTATTTGTGTACTCATAACATAATAATATTATGTGACCTTTTTACACAGACAAGATCAATTCTTTTTTGAGGCAACACCATGCTGACCACCACCCCAATTGCGTAACATTCTCAATCACAAGCTGAATCATATTGCAAATCCATTGCTTCATATGGAATTATTCCGATCTGTCACCCTGCTTTGTCACCTTAGGGAGACAGATCGTTTTTTTTTTTTTAATCTATCCACTTGTTAGCAACGAGGGGACAATTCGAACTTTATTCACTCCTCTATCTGTCCCCCTATCAGGACGAAACTTTTTATTCCTGTCTGTCCCTCATAGAATTTAATATATTAATTCTTAAAAGTAATGCCACACATTATAAGTAACATTACACTGTTGCACTGCCGCGGCTTTAAGGTGTATAGTGAATGGTGGCAATTTCCCTAATATCTAATTAATGATTAATTGTCAAATTATACAGTAATGAGATTCTATGGTAGACAAAATTTTGTTTTTAGGGTTCCTTACCCCCGGTGCCAATGGGACTGTCAGCGGGCTGTATCTCATGAACCGATATATAGACAGAGGTACCCGGTAGACAGTTGAAATTTTCAGTGTGTATTTCTATTGTTGCTATAACAACACAATAAAAATAAATTAAAGTTAAATATTAAAGGGAGACCCCATTTAAAATTTATACATTGTGTCAGGTTTACTTTAAAGGAGTGTAGTACTATATGAGCGCGTAGTTCAGAGGGATCACACGCTATAAGGAAACACCGATCAGCTTCACTATTTATGTATTTTAAAGAAGGGAGTTTACAACAAGACATTATTTCTAGCACTGCTTCTTTTCTATATAAAAATATTATTATAATAAAATATTTGACGTTTGCTTGGATGTTCGAAAGAAATAAATTGTCAATTATGACCAGCCTGTCTTATCGTAGACAAGGCCACATAGATAGCCTCTACAGTACACATGAAAACGAACAACTTTTACTAATAGACCAACACTGAAATCGGGAAAATAAAACCAGCCGCTCTACACATTTATGTTCGCATAACAGGACAAAATTTAGGGAACAGCTGTTTTTTTTTTTTTTCATATTTTTGAGTCCGTACCATATTAAAAGTTGTTCATTCTGATGAGTACCACACTCCCTAAAAGTATGTCCCTCGTTTAACCTTACACGGTATAAATATTATACTAGAAACGTGTGTTTTTCGGCGTGTTTTACCTTGTGGTACGGAACCCTTCGTGTGCGAGTCCGACTCGCACTTGGCCGCTTTTTTTATAACAAGCCTACAAGTTCACCTTCGCTTTGTTTCTTTCGTAGGCATCTCAGAATGGCCAGCAGACAGCAGCCACAGTGGACGAGGATGCGGTGTGCTGCATCTGTATGGATGGCGAATGTCAGAACACCAATGTGATTCTGTTCTGTGACATGTGCAACTTAGCTGTGCATCAGGACTGCTATGGGGTAAATCAATCTTCTTTATATACATCAGTAATCAATTTTTTCTTCTAAAAAGTTTCTGTCTTGAAAGGAAAAGAAACAGTATTAATTGTGTAATTGTACATGACACACACATAAAAAAAAAAAAAAAAAAAAAAAAAAGGTGTCGGGTGATTCATGATACAATAGTCAAAAAGCTGAAAGTATACATTATTTTATTTGTAACTGCTTTTATGTCGACAGCATAAAATATTCACAGATCATTTCTGTGGGTATAGATTATACCTACTTACAAATGCATTATTATGAACTGGTTACTGCAAATAAAATAAATCTTCTACTGTCACCATGTAAAATAATAGTAACTGAATGGCCGCCGAACTGAATCAGCTTGCGTGACGGTTTAGGGGATAATAGAATGATTCTTCCTATGGTTAAAAAAAAAAAGACATACATTAGGACGAGGGCCTGTCATCCTTGCTTGCCTCTGCCGTTCTCGGCCTTTCCCCGTAAAAGCTGTGTCTTTCATAATAATCATATAAACCTGTTCTAGGTGCCCTACATACCTGAAGGGCAGTGGCTATGCAGACGATGTCTGCAATCACCGTCGCGTCTTGTCAATTGTGTACTGTGTCCTAACACTGGAGGTAAGTATTCGATAAGTAAAGGTAATAATATGTACCTTATAGATTACGAATAAAGTTCATATTCTATTGCTGTCTAAAAATTAGTTTTGATCGTCTTTTATCTCGTCGTTGCCGAATTAAACTGATCCTTATTGATTTCTTTTATATGAATCAATATTGTTTGTCTATAGGTGCATTCAAGCAGACGGATCAAGGCACGTGGGCGCACGTGGTGTGCGCGCTATGGATACCTGAAGTGCGATTCGCTAACACTGTATTTTTGGAGCCGATAGGTGAGAATTGAAATGACGCCATTATTCCCGCATTATGTTATTTTTAGGGTTCCGTACCTCAAAAAGAAAAACGGTACCCTTATAAGATCACTTCGTTGTCCGTCTGTCAAGACCCTTTTTCTCAGGAACACGTTGAGATATCAAGTTGAAATTAATATCGAAAACTCAGGGCTGCAATCCCTTGACGCAGTGAAAAAAATCATACTTCTAAGTCAACGCAATCAAAAGATGCGGGCGTTTATGTTCCGTTTATGCCCCACATTTTGACACTCGCAAGAGAATCAAAAGCTATAGGGTACATCCCGTTGTTTTTTTTTTGTTTTTATTTTATCTCAAAAATATATTGCAAAAGCCCCAAGGTTTTTTCAAATCCATTGACTTTTTTCAACCAACTTTAGACTTATCTGAATCATTTTATTACGTATTTACGCTAAAGATCTCGTTATTTGAGCAGGTAATTTAACCCAATTTCTTTTGTGATAATTTTGTAAAAGCGAAATACGCGAAGAAAAGTGCCAGCATCAGATATTTCTTTATAGACTGATCTTTGACTTTACTCACAACTTAATTCTGTGTTTCATTGCCTCACAGATTCAATCGAGATGATTCCCCCAGCTCGATGGAAGCTTCAATGCATGGTGTGCAAACAACGTAGCGTCGGTGCGTGCATACAGTGCCACAAGACTAGCTGTTACTCAGCCTTCCATGTTACCTGCGCACAGCAGGCTGGGTAAGTCCTATAATACAGGGACTTAAGGCGACTACATGACCTAAAGTGCGGTCTCTATCGGACTGCATAGAAAAGAAAGAGAAGCGCTATGACAACGCTGGTAATTTATTGAAAAATATGAAACAATCATCTATTTACCAACTACTTAATAATAAATAATCCATCACTGAATGCAGTTTGGCATTAGCAATTTAATGGTATATTTTTAATTGTAATTAAAATTGTTAATGAAGGTATAAACTGCTTTTAAAGAAATGTCAGAGGTGTATTTGAAGATTTTTTTTGATGCATTAATGTACGTTTAATTGTGATTTGAGTTCCATCACTGTTTTAAAATAAGACTTGAAAATATGACTATTTTTTTTAGGGCAAAATTATTTACGGTTTAAAAGATACTAAAAGATACACTGCTTTAAAAACCAACTTCTCGACCATTTTCAAGAAAACTCCGCTTTAAAACGTTACGCGTAGTTCCGGTACCGATAATTTGTACCGTTCCACCAGGATCGTAACAAAATTAATTCCTTGGCTGAAACGATACTGACAAACGGAACTAAATCTTAAACTGTTCACTAACAATATTATCAATACGTAACCGTCAGTCTGATATTATTAACCCCCTTACTAATAAATGTTGTATAGCGTCTGTATAGTTACACAACGCTTTGTCTTCTTCTTTCGATAGTCAAATTACTGACGACTGAAAGAGAGAAATCGGTGTGTAACTATTCATCTGTTATAATACGTTTATTATTAAGGGGCTAAGATAATTAATTAAGAAACATGAGCTATGATCACCACGCTTGCTCAATGTGGAACGCCGATTTCAGACTTATATTTTTACAAGTCGAGGTTTAATCACGATTTTTATGCGAGGAACGCACGGTTAAGATGTGCGTACTAAGCCGTGTGATGGTTTCAGTCTGTACATGAAGATGGAGGCGGCGGGGGCGGGGCGCGACCCCAGCCAGCCGGTACAGGTCGCCAAGATGGCGTACTGCGACGCACATACTCCTGCGCATATATTACAGGTAAAGTCTCATTAGAATTACCGGCAATAATGCCGACTGACATGTGTAAAGAATTTGGCAAACATTGTGATTAACTCCTTTTATTATTAGGGTACGTTTTCTAGCATGCCATAACTATAACGTATTTCATTTTTATCTATCGCGCTTCATTATCATATTCTCTGTAAATTAAGAGGTCTGGCTCTTGAGTTACAGGAAATCCTAGTACAAGAGCCAGGGCCACACTGATGTTTGTGTCTTGAAATAAAAATAAATAAATGAGTTTCGTTTGTTTTCGTAAAGGGATAATTTACGGGACAGACAGTGACGGTAAAATGTCCGATATATTTTCATACTAGCTGCGCCCCGCGGTTTCACCCGCATAAGTGTCGATGCCGTGGAAATATCGGGATAAAAAGTATCCTATGTGTTAATCCTGGTTATAAACTATATGTGTGCCAAATTTCATCCAAAACCATTCAGCTGTTTGTGCGTGAAGAACTAACAAACATACTCACAAACTTTCGCCTTTATAATATAAGTGTGATTTCTGTTATGTGTTCCCTATTTGCCAGGAGCGTCGAGCCCAAGAATCAGAAGGAGATACAAAATCAACCGATCTGACAGCGATTCGGCTGAAAGGCAGAGAGAAGATAAAACAAGTATGTGATGGAAAAAAAACTACCTCGTTAAAAGTACATGCACTTTTCTTTATTTTCTTCCAATTTTCCAGCAAATCAAAAATATTAACCCCCGAATACACTCAAGTGTTACTAGACTGTCCGATACTCCTAAGTCTTTATGCTTTACATAATCAGCCTATAATGTTCCCACTGCTGGGACACAGGCCTCGTCTCTTCGACAGGAAGTGGGCTGTAATCTGCCACGCGAGCCCAGTGCGGGTTGGTAGATGTCACTGTTTTCGAATATTTAATTCTAAGACATGCCGGTTTCCTCACGATGTTTTTCTTCACCGTTTTGAGAGCAGTGGCGATGAAATTATTTCATTAAGGTAAAGCGCCTGCCTGGGTTCGAACCCACGACCTGGGCGACCACTGCCCTCGTATGCTTTAATGCGTCTTAAACCTAAGCGCACTGTGCAGCCACATTGGGCGGTAGCTCACGGCATTCCAACAATAAAAAAAAGCCCAGTACGGCTTGCCTGTAATGTGTGACGACGGTTTTTATAAAAAATACGTAAGTGATCTAGGAGGACTTTTAAGGCGCTGCGGTTCGCCCTAATGAGCGTTAACCCTAAAGTGAGAATGAAACGTAATGGCACCTTAACGTTGAACTAATATTTGAGTATTCGGTCGTAAAGCTGGGTTACTCTAAAAACACCGAACCGTCACATAGCGGGGCCGCAATCATAAAAATCCGCCATTTTCAACAATATTTTTACTTTGTAAAAATACCCTCTAATAAATGGACGGCCTTCATTGTAGGACCACTAATGTTCTTAATAAATTATTAATTTATTATTATTAATGTAATGTTCTTAGGAGTTTTAGTTTATTTAATTTTTTTTCGCATGGCACATTAATTTGTAAAATCCATCAAATTTTTCTCCAAGTCTATACCATCCATATTCCCCCAGGCTCGTCGCGTCCTAGCCCTCAAACGCACATGGGCCCCTGTGGTCCTGGTCCCCACATTACCAGCGGACAGGGTCGCCGAGGTCGCTGCCCTGGCCCCTGGGGCACCTGCTGCGAGGGCGCAGCTTATGAAGAGATTGTTGGCTTACTGGACGCTGAAGAGACATAGCAGGAATGGGGTGCCGCTGTTGAGGAGGCTGCAGAGTCTTACGAGTCACCATGGTTAGTAACTTTAAAGACCATTATCCTATTTTAAAATTATGTCTTTTGTGATTGTTTTATTCGCGTTCTTTTCCAGCTTTATCAATTGTTTTCGAACTGAACGGAACACTTCTTTATGAGGGGATCATGCACCTCATTGGATACTTACGACGACTTACGTATTCTCTACTATATAGACTTCTATTTTCTATTACAATATCCGGGTTTCCACGTTTTGTATCTAGACGCAAAAAAAAAACTCCAAATAAAAGCAAATGACTAATTATGAGAACCTATCAGTAATAAAATAAATCTAATAAAAACATATGTTTTTGCCCACAGGAAGTCGAGGTATACAGGATGGCACGGTCAATGTAAGAGAGCTGTGCAACCAGCTCAAGTACTGGCAGAGGATACGACAGGACTTGGAGAGAGCAAGGTAAAATATTGGTTGATTTATTTTCTTAACAATTTCTTTAACAGGCGGTTCTACTTGAACGATAGCTTCTATACGAAAACTATGCGCACACGTTTTGAACACGTTTGAAGCGGGAGTTTGGCTTCTATACGAAGGTAATTGCTTTTCTGTACAGCTACCCTACCCTTTTTATGATTGCTTACTTGTCTTGCCACCAGATTACTCTGCGAGCTGGTACGCAAACGCGAGCGTCTAAAGGCGGAGTACACGCGCGTGTGGGAGCGCTGCGTGCTTCACTCGCTGCAGCCCGAGCGTGCCGCGCTGCACAAGTTGCTGCGCATGCTGAGGCAGAAGGATGCCAGCGATATATTCACTGAGCCGGTGGACCTGCAAGAGGTATGATATCTAACGGCGGAGCACTCACGCGTCTTGATGCTATGTACTTTAGGTACTAGCTGCAGCCAGCTGTCAAAAGAATCTGAAGTTTCCCACAACACTAAGAGGCCGCCTCCACGACCGAGAGTTTCTATACACTCTCTTAGAACGTGTCTCCATACGGCGACATAATCGCCGCGAAAATTTGATGGCATGGCGAGACTATCGCCGCGGTTCTCGCTCGTGGAGGCGGCCCCTTAGGCAGGTGTAGTTGGCGCCCAACGTGGGACTTATTTCTAAATATTCAAGTTAAATTTTTTGCAGTTCTAACGATAGTTGAGTAATATTTCGCCTTGTCCAAATGCCGCATATTATAAATGGCGATGAGTACATAATCTTTAAAATAGCTTTTACCAATTTAAATAATTAGCTAACATCCAAATGTTTTATAAATCACTGAAAATTGTCATATATTTCTCTAGAAAACATCTCGTATTTATTTATCATTTTCATATTCTAAATTTTTAATCCTCTCAGGTACCAGACTACAGTACCATAGTGAAACACCCGATGGACCTGAGCACTATGGGCAAGAAGTTGGACCGCGGCGCATACGCAACCATAGACGATATAGAGGCGGACTTCAAACTCATGATAGAGAACTGTCTCACTTATAATAATAAGGATACTGTGTTTTACAAGTAAGTGAATTGAAAGAATATCTTTAATTTATAAAAAGCTTAGACACAATTAACATTCAAATATTTTAGAGTTAGTAAGATATTATTTAGCTAAATGTCCGTTGGTGGTGCGATAAATGTCTAGTGTGCCTCTACTTAGAGGTATGAAAATGAGGGCTTTCCATCTGGCCGAATTTTCAAAAGAAGGAGGGAGGGAATTAGGTAGCGTTCTGTAGTTTCTGCCTATCCCAAAGGGAAGAAGGCGTGAGTTTATGTATGTAATCTGCGTTCGCGGTTTATTTGCCAAAAATGTAAACAAATATTCAGTTTACGACTTCAATTTTTTTTATAAGTTTTTCAATATTTCTAGTTACTCTGAAATTAACTTAATTGTCATTGAAATAAAGTTGATATTTGTTTAACTTAAAATAGGGTGTGGGTGTGCAGCACTGCGCACTTTTACTATAATTATGTATAATACAAGTTGCAGTTTGTTTTTCTGGCAGACAGGAAAGCAACGAGACTTGGGAGAAGAGGCATTCCATTTGGCCGTACTTGAAAACGCATAGTGATACCATTAGTGTTGTTAAAAAAAAACAGTGGCACTCCGGGAGTGCCGACAGAAGTGAAAACAAAACACAAACAGAATACTTTGCCTATATATTCGGATATACATTAAAACCGAATACATCCCAAGGACAGCCGAACACATCCGAAGCGGGTATTTTTTGAATCGTCTTATAAACAAAACACGCGTGTTGTCGCTTACGGTAACAGTGGTGCGAGTTCAATGGTTTTTTCCCATCTCAAAAAATGACAACTCGCCTAAAGAAGCTTTCACTTCAAAAATTATTGTACTACTTTAGCAGAACAATTTTTCCAACAAACACTACGATAACTCGTCAGTGTTCTACCGCGATTTGGTGATACTAAATTCTGTTTATAAATGTTCCAGGGCAGGTGTAAAAATGCGTGAACAATGCATACCGCTATTCCGTCAAGCTCGACGGGACGTGTGCGAGGCTGGCTTGCAGGCGCTGTGTGTGGGCTCTGACGGCAGTCCGCGCGCGCCTGGAAGCCCGCAACGAGCTGTACCCAGCCCGTGGAGAAACAGGTATGAGGTTACCGTAGCGGAAAGTTCCAGACTGTCGCCATCATGGCGCTTTGGGGAACTGTCAAAACTCACTCACGCTGCTGTGTTAACTTCGTTGGGAAAAGGCTAGGCATATTGATTGGGTCAAATTAAATTAGCTAGCGAAACTCCGCAGTCGTGGTGGGTGTCGAGATTTAAAAACGATAAAATAAAAAGTTTTGTTTTTTAGGTCAAAGACTTTATTACGAGTATGTTGAACTACTTGAAATGTCAGTTTAAAAAGTAGTTTATTTTTTTGGCAATCCTAACACATGTGATGGATGTTGTTATTTAAATACGGTAAAACGAAAAAAAAAGGTTTCTTCAACTCATAATTACACCACCAGCGATTGTTGACGTCAAAAAAAGCTATCAATTATATTTTTTTTTTGTGTCATGTTTTGATTCCGATACCCATCACGCCTCTGGAGTTTCGCTAGCAAATTTAATTTTACCCTGTTTATAGTGCCTAATGCCTTATTAAAATAAGAATCATTGATTTTACATCCAACGGTTAGCATAAACAACCCAGTTATAACCCACCCTGCATATCGTACGGCAGCACGGGCAGCCCGCGGCCCGCCAGCCCGCCCGGCCGCGCCGCCAGCCGGCCGCGCTCCAGCACTGACAGTGAACGGGAAAGGACGCCAGGTACCTTCTATTATAATGACATAGATTATTTTTAAATGACGTGTTGAGAACACGACCCGTATAGAAAACTAAGGAATGGCGCTCCACGTCCTGCTTATAGTTGTTGCGTTTTAACATCGAAATAGCTCCATCTCTTTTTTTCGGTAGGAGAAAGTCGTAACGAGATTTTGTAATGATTAATTGAATATGTGACGTGTTTGGTTTATAGAGAGGCGCAAGGAACGCAGCGTGTCGAGGGCTCGCAGCGAGAGGCGGCAGTCCAACGCAATAAAAGACTCGGATGATGAAAATATCGCTGTAAGTATTACATTCCCATATGGCACATTTTTTAAGCCAAATGTCTAATTGTGTTGATTTTTTAATATGTTCAGGGTAAATAAATCAGTCATCAATAGGAAGTTTGTCTGTACGATCGAGGAATAAAATTGTTTGTCAGATTTCAAATTCGTTTCCTTCTCACGTTTTGCGTAAAAGTTTTAAGGGTATGGCCTCATAGCGATACCTCGCTACTTCGATGTCACCACCATGTAAAACAAATGCATGCTAATAGACACGCACGCACATGCCGAAGGATACATCGCGGACTGTTTGGGCGTTTATCTCGATGCCTGGCATGTGCGTGCGTGAGAGAAAGTTCTATCTTTAAAAACAATCGCGTTTGCCACATGGCTGCGCTTAAAAGTTTCATGCCAGACAGATTCTGTCTGATGCTGGTTTTCTACTACAAACAAAAAAGAAACAAATCATCATTCAAAATTGAAAATGACAAAAGCGTCGTCTTTGAAAATCGGTTTCAAACAAACAAACAGAGATAAATAGAGTCCACTCTTGCATTTCATGTCTAATAAGGGATGTAACAAGTGTACATTGATATGCCCAGTCGCACCGCGCCACGTCTCCCGCGGCGACGCCCACGCCTCGCGCGGCGGGCTCGCGCGGCAGGGCGCGCGGCCGGGCTCGCGGGCGCGGGCGGCGCGGCGGCCGTGGACGGGTTACTGCGCATGCGGACCGGAGCAGGGATAACGGTACGATACTCACTGAAATAAATTAACTGCCTGTTACTGAGGTTTTTTCATAGTTTAATCTAAACAATAGTGCTATGAGATCGATATCTTGTTTCTGTACACTCTGTTAAGGAAGAATTTTTGTTTAATTAGTTATGGCCGGCTAATGAGACACAATTGATTTTCTATAGTAATGTGCCACCAGTGGTACGCGTCGGGCCGGAGCGATTAAATTGTATGGTGGCTCTAGTGCGCTACTCGCTGCGCAGTACCTCACTCCTCACCCCCGCCGACAGGTGAATTTGTTACTGCGCAGCGACTCGCCTCATGTTCTGAGCCATTATAAAGTTTGAATCGTGCTGTACTGGCATCATCTATGTAAAAAAGACACTGACTTTAACTGTGTAAAAAAAGAGCTTGAAACATTGATTTGGGAAATTCAATATTGTAAAATATTAGCTACGTAAACGTCGACATTTTACTTTTACTTACCAGTTATATAGGTATAGTTATATAAACTTAAAGAAAAAACAGAATACAAAGTGTTAATATAACGGATATTAACACTTTGTATTCTGTTTTTTCTTTCTTTCTTTATATTTTTCGGACTGTTTGACTTGATAGAATTTCGTCTAATTGTTCATAGAACAACATCAATCTTACAAATATTTGAATTCATTTTATAACTACAGATACACCAACGTCTGGTTCCGAGACACCAGTGCCTCCAAAACCAGTGGAACGCACCCTCAAACTGGCCACACCAGAGAAATCACCAGTTAAACAACCAGAGACAACACCAAGTTAGTAAATAACCTTTCATGTTCAGCGCGATTTGTTCAGGGTCCACCCTGACAGACCAATCTTCTCCATTGTCTGTGATATTTTGACAGATCATAGTATTTTTATCTCATGAAAAACCACCTACAATTTTTTTATACATAAATTTTGTTTTTATAAAACATACTGTTTTTTTATAAATCTGTTTTTGTTTTTTTTTTTATATTAAAACATGTTTTTTATTTATGAACGGCAACGATACGCACATGGGTATGTGCGATATCACAGCAAGACTTTTTATTTTTAATTTAAAATAAATATATCCGTCGTGTTGATCACTCTTTTGTAATTTTGACGCGTACTGTGGAGGTTTTTGTCTTGTATTTTTTTTTACTTCGGCTTGCACAGGTGGTAGAAATGATACCGCTTCATAACTGACCTCACTGCTATTAAAAATACTTGTAATAGGTGCGAATGTTGCCAGTTACAGGCCTGGGGCTCATGGGTGCACTTAGGAAGCCCACTCTGCTGGTGTCGCCATCTACCGTCGCAGCGCCACCCAAGAGCTTCGGCTCTGATGGTAATTATAAACTCTTTTCACACTTCAATTGGAAACTACACTATTATCAATTAACTATTGCAGAATAAAGACTTACTTTTTACTAGGTTTTATTTGATTTTTGTCATTAAATCTGTAAGAATTGATTTTAATAAGGCCTGAAATAAAAAAAACTGTTTTGGCTGGTGATAACCGACCCTATCGGCCATATTGAATGAAAACAAAAAAAAAAAACATTAATTTATAAAGTTGCATCATCTCAAGGATGATGCAACTTTCTTTCGGTGGTTTTTTAGCCTAAAACAACTTCTCTTTGCTATTTATTTTACTTTTAAAACATTACGAACAGCGTCGTTGCCGACATTATCAGCCAGTTTGGGTCGCTCCAGCTTAGAGCCTTCGCCAAAGAAGAAGGGTCGCGGCAGACCCCGGAAACAAGATAAGGACAAGTCCACATCCTCACCAGACCTGTTTAGGTACATTATATAAAACGGAAATATCTGTGGACCTTAAAAAACCCCACTTTTTCACCTGAAACCCGTTTTTCGTTCGTACAAAATAACACAAGAGCTTCAGAGTTCAGAATCAAAATGGCCCACAGGTATTTTCGTTGAATTTATTGCACGATTTTGAAATTGATCTCTAGCACAATTTTTGGAGTGGGAGAACGCTACTGAAGGCAAGAAAGTATGTAATCTAGGCTTTAGCGAATTAGATAGATTTTTGTACGAACAGTTTATTAAGAAATAAAAATATATTTATAAGTACAAATGCTTATATTTGAATGCAAATGTGGAATCATAGATTTCATGGAGAAGATTGTGTCTCTAAGCGGACCTTGGCAAAACCGTTTACGTTTTTGTATGAAAAAAAAAAGCTTTGCACCGCTTTTAATATGTATCAATATCGCTTGTTTTGAAAACGGTGCGCATGACACATAAGCCCACGTGCGCACGGGCGTAAAAATTTCGCGGAGGCATTTTATCGCGCACTGGATTTTCAACTCTCAAGTGTCCGAGCATTGAGAAACCAACAGAGCGCATCCCAGCGCTTCACAAAAACACACTGTTGGATTTTCAACTCTCGGCCCTATGCAGTGCGTTCAAAATGCAGTGCTCGAAAAAAAATCCTCGCGGTAAAAACGCGCCCATGCGTACTTGGGCTAAGGACTAAAGTTACTAAGTTTTTGATTGAATATGTTCAAATGTTTCTCGAACATCTATAGAAGTTTGAATTGATAGGTGCAAAACTTTTTTGTACCAACTAAATCGCTGTAAGCTATATTTTAATGGGTTATTTACACGAGCAGAGTCCTTCGTCTGGAATAGGCGATTGTCGAAAGAAACTTGCCCAGCTAGTCTAGTATAATAATTGTATTCGAGTTTTTCGCTTCAGTTAAACACATTGTGAGTGCGATAATTAACTGGCGAGCCTCGCCAGTAAGTCGACGTATGATCATTTTCTCACCTCTCGATGTTTGTGAAACTCTCCTCGTGTAAATTTGCCTTAATATCATCTGCGTCGAACATCAATGACGCTCTGAAAAAATCTGTATGTAAGATTTACATCTTACATACAGATTTTTTCAGAGCGTACATACAATTGTACGTACAATTTTTCGGATTGTATTACGCCATTTCATTACTGAAATGGCGTAATACAGTCCGAAAAATTAACCGTTTATCAAATTGACACACTAAGTTAATTTAAGTTGGTTGTCAATTCGCTAATCAACGAATCTCTCTGACTTTACAACTTTACTAAAGCAAATTTTTTATCGAATTTGAAGTGAGTAAGGGTGACCATAAAGGTGCAGTTAGGGGTTCGCAAATTCCAAGAGCGTCATTCAATGTTTGACCAGCACTACTTAGCATTTCTGTTTTCTTATAATACAATGTAATTAATACCTTATGATGTGATCAGGTCGTCACAAAGCGGCGAGGGCAAGAGTATGTCGACGCCGGTTGCCGCGTCGTTCCTGCAATACCGCGGCCCGCCAGGGGAGGTCGGCTCTGACAGTGACCTTGCGCTCTCCAGGTAAACACTTACACTACTTCCCTCTTTAACCGTCAGTCAGTACAATACAGTGCCCCTCGCAGAGCACGTCATGGAGAATAGAAGTAAGAAGAACTGGCTGTGGTGAATAAGTGTCCGTCAAACTGCGTTAAATTAGGGTGGCGCCACAGTAGCAGAAAAGGCAAAGGAGGAAGCACCGATCGCGACCGAACAAGAACCGCTGCGGCAAAGCTCCTACGGAGCCCGAAGTCAGCCTGCGTGCCGCAAAGCCCAACACACCGGTGTACATCTCCCGCCTACACTACACCACTAAGGCAGAGGACATCGTGGAGTACGTGCGCCAGGAGACGAGGTACCCGCCGAGGGTGCAGTTACTGGAGTCGTACCGCAACGTCAACTTCAAGGCGTTCGTGGTGCGCGTACCAAATTGTTATCTGCCCGTCGTCATGGAAGAAGACTTCTGGCCGCAGGACGTGGTGTTCCGTCGCTTCCGCGGACAAGTACCACAGAACAGCACAAGAGGCAACTAGTGAAGTGCGTGCACTATACTTAGTTAGTTTTTTATAATTAAAAAATATGTATGTTTAGGTTAAGGTATTTATCTATGGGCCTGCGTCGCCTGAAATAAATGGATTATTATTATTATTATTTATTAGTAGCAACAGGGTAACGGTAAACTCACAGCAGTAATTTTAGGTTATGTTTACAAATTTATTTTAACTGCGTAAGTAGTTGAGGTTTGGTATACTGAGCTGTCACTAACTACTCTACAATTTTAAATGTTCTAACTTCATTCCGTCAACAACTGCTACATTCACACCTCACCCTTTGCCTACGCTAGCACCATTGTGAAGGCCTTTTTTACTTTTGCCCCATAAGAGTCAGTACTCCATACTTGCTATTCTCCATGGAGCACGTAAAGCCGTCGATCCTGTGCCTGAGCTCTTCCGGTAGTTTCGGATTGCCACCCCATCGGGCTGTGAGAGTGAGGGAAGAGAGTGCACCTGTGTTTGCGCACACACTTGTGCACTATTTGTGTATGTAGTTGGCTAATTTCTGTAGAGATTGTTCGGTCAGGAGGAAATACAGTTGATTTTTAAACTTGAAAGCCGCAAGTCTAATAATATTTTGCAATTGCTTTTAAGATTTTTTTTCGTCGCTTGTTTTGTTTGCTTTTCGTTTGTTTTTGTTTTGTGAAACTTTTTTCGTGCACAAAACGGGTGAGAGAGCCCTTACGAGATCCGTCATGGTCGCTTCGCCGCGGCTACTTTCGTGCCCGCAGCCTGAGTGTCGATCGTTCTATTAGGTCAGCTAGTCTTTACAGCTTACTGATACACGTAATCCTTACAGATCGTCGTCGAGCAGCTCGGCGTGGTCGCAGTCGTGCTCTTCGTGCACGCACTACGAAGACGAAGGCTCCCACCACTCCTGCTCTATGAGTTCTACTGACGGGTGAGTACTATACACAATCATGTTGTAGATCGTCGGCACAGCCGGTCTCGCAGCCGTGGTCGTCGTGCATGCACTACGAAAACGCGTCCATACGTTTTGACCGCGTAGGTATTGCACTCTTCTATGGAACACCAGTTTTGTTTTTTTTTGTATCTTACGATAAATTTCTACGCTACCTCTAGAATTATCGTGCTGACTTCATGGTTAAAGTTTACGCGCCGATGTCCCTGACATCCTGTATAATCGCTGACTAATTGAGCTAGTTCAATGAATTTATTATTTTCCGGGATAAAATACATCGACAATACAGCCCGATTCACATTTTATGGCGGCTCTGCAGTGCGCTACTCGTTGCGCAGTACCTCACCCCTCACCCCCGCTGACACGTAAATTGTTTACTGCGCAGCGACTCGCCTCATGTTCCGAGCCGCCATACAGTCTGAATCGGGCTGCACCTTATATTACAGTAGATGATGATACAATATTTGACGCCTACTATCTCGTCCAGCTCAAGCTACAGCGAGGCGGCCGAGCCCACGCGCTCCGGCAGCAGCGCGCCCGCGCCGCGCCGGCGTCGCCCGCGCCGCTCCGCCGCGCACAGCGACGTGTCCGACGCCGAGCCCAGCACGCCCGGGAAAGTGAGTTGTAGGGCTATTGGAGGCTATTGTCTTATTAGTCATGCTGAAGGAGATAAATAAGAAGCGAAATAAAATAAATAAGAAAAAAAAACTAAACTCTCATGGTTGGTTGTAGAACTGTAGGTGTCGAAGGATATCCAACATCGCAAAAAGACTACACTACAAAACACTTCTGTCAAGAAGACGTATAAAACAACCAATTAATACAGTCCATTACCGTGATGGTTATAGCAAATCGCTATACTACGTTCGCGATTTAGTTTCCAAATATGTAAACAAATAAGTATGTATTTTCCAAACAACTTTTGCCTAAACTACTAACTTTATTGCATAAACCCCTTTAATCGTAAATGTTGATTAATGGTAATTTTGACGTTTGAACGTCACTCGTTTATAAATAAACCCCAAAGTTGCATGGAGAAATAACTTTAGTACCCACATAAAGTTTATGAATTAACCTAACATAAAGTTGATATTCGTTTAAATTCGAAATAACAATTGGAACAAGAGTTTAAATAAACTTTATATGGGCTATGTCTCATAAATAACACTACAAAAGTGTGATACTCAACAGGGCCGAGGAACAAGATCTTCAACGTCAAAAACCCCCGTCAAGTCGGCGCAGGCGTCGACTTTACAACTAGAACCGTTACAACTCGTCTGGGCCAAATGCAGGTCAGTAAAGTCAGTAGCTGTATACCACATTCATTATATATTTTTATGTAGCACAGTATTTAGTTAACCCTTAATTTATACGAAAGATTCTTGCTTATTGTTATTAAGGGGAATGAGGGTAGATATTTTCATCCTCGATTTAGTAACTTGGACATGCTTTTGTTCTAGGTAGACTTTCGAGGAGCCCAGATTTTAGGGATTTTAACCCCTCACTTCTGACAATTACAATTTACATGGGAAAGCGACAAAATTGACATCCAATGTCGAAGTCTGCACGAGACCCTCAAATTTCATTAAACTATTTTGCATTTGTTAAAAATCGGTATTACGAACCAATTTTAACCTAAACATTTTCAACAGAGGCTACCCCTGGTATCCAGCTCTAATCATCGACCCGAGAATACCGAAAGGCTTCATCTATAACGGCGTCCCACTCCCAGTCCCCCCTCAGGACGTGCTGAACCTCAAGAAGAACCACTCCCACGAGCCAATTCTCTACCTCGTACTGTTCTTTGACGTCAAACGCACTTGGCAATGGCTACCCCCTAACAAGCTTGAAGCTCTAGGCCTCGACAAAAGTGTCGATCAAGCGAAATTAATCGAATCCCGAAAACCAACGGACAGAAAGGCTGTAAAGAAAGCATACGGTGACGCCATGCAGTTCCGTAAGCAAGTCCATGGTGACGATAAATGACAAAAGTTTAAGTACAGGTCCCGCCGGCCTCCGCGAAACAGAACCTTCAGTTTTGGCCACTTTTCTACAATGCACATACGTACCCCAGATACCACCGATTCCAGTGATGATTGAATTAAGTTCATAAGTTTTTTCGCTTTATTTTGTGCTTTTATTGAAGTAACCCTCATTCCATTTTATTATTTGGGAAGTGCAAGGTCTGATAGCATTGGCGTGATTGACTGTGAAAAATAAACTCGAAGAATTGGGACGATAATATTGTAGCTTATTAACAGTAGAAAGGGTGACTAACTCGAATTTCGGTAAGATTTTGTATAATATATTGGTAAGTGAAAACTTGAAAAGTGTAGTTTTAACCCTCGATGAATGAGGTGAATTTGGATAAAAATACGTAAAATTAAGGAAGAATGATTAATTATTGCAATTCAATATTGTATACGATTATAGTAGTATGACCATGTGAAGACATACTGCGTTTGTCTTCAATGAAATGTACGCATAAGTTGCGTCCATTTGCGTTTGATTCTGTCCCACATTTCTATTGGGGGCAGCTACAAAGATGCGCCAATCACAGCCATTTATAGGCCAATGAAATCGTTGAACGCAAGACGCAATGTGTGGAATTCGCATCATAATGTGCAGCTATAATAAAATTAATCTCTTAAATCTTCTAATTGTGAAATATTAACATGAAATTAACCAGTATTTGTAAAACATAGAATTTGAAATGTATCCAATTTGTATCTAGATGGTCGAGCTTAGTGAATGAAATGTATCCATTATATTGTAGACAAAAAAAAGCATAATCATGTGTTTAAGTACTTTAAAAAATATTAATAATATACTAAATTAAATATTGGGATGTAGGATAGACTTTGATAAAATAAGTTATGTATATAGGTTGCATGCACGTGTGTTTATGAGTGTTTTCAGATGGGGGCTTATTGTCTGATAGAGGTCGCATACTTACATGCAGTACCTGGCCTTAAATATGGCATAATTATCTATCTTCCATCTAAATAAATATGGCACATCTGTATTCTAAAATGAGGTTTTTGAGAGTGGGGATTTGAGGTTTTTTGATTTAAATGAGTTGCTGCTTGTTGGTAAGGTCTCCGCCCCGACCCTTACTCGAGCTAGCCCGGGCCGCTGAGCCTGCTTTAAATTTATCCCTAAATAATTCCGATCCAGCTTGTGTCTTGCTACCCTCCCCCAGTGATGCCCTAAGCCGATGTCCGTACCCCACAGGGGGTGCCCCTAGCGTGTAGTCGCTTAGTTTTTAAGTATTTTTTTGGCCCTGACTGGAGGCCTTAATTTATTGAGGCACCCACAGGCAAGGCCGGTTAAGCAGACTACAACCTCCTAGGTTGAACAGTGAGATGTCAAGCCCAAAAAAAATTTTGGTAAGCACATAACTTTAGAACGGCTGGACCGATTTGGATATTTTTTGTTTTGAAATGTTAAAAAGTTGCCCGGAAATTGGAAATTCGGGAAAAACTGAAAGTGCTTTTGTCTATGGGATTTTTGTATGAAGTATTGAAAGTACAGGACAACATCTGTCGGGTCAGCTAAATAGTTATTAATAAAAAAAAGTTCGGGTTTGTAGAGCGGTGTCTGTCACTTCTACACGCCTATCTGTGTGTAACAGTCTTTTTCCCAAGCTCGATGTGTCATATTAATGTCCAGGTACTATTGTGTGAAAAGTTGGAGCTCTAACTATAAAGCCCCTGATCTAATAGACCTTTTTGTAATATTTTGCGTATCTGATAATATGAAACTTTTTTGACATGCCTGGCCAACTTTTGGCAATATTTCCTTATAAGAATTGTAAAATTTAAAAGTTGTTATTGTTTTATGCATTGCCTGTTTGTAGAAAAATACATAAAAGTGTATTTCAATTTGTTTGTGTCATTTACATACATACAAATCTCACGCCTTCCCATGAGTATGCAGAAACTACAGAACGCCACCTGCTACAATTCTCACATACTCCTTTTGCCTCATTTACGTTCATACATCTGGTCCTACACGCACGCAAGTTTCACGCATAGAGGAAAAAATTTAATTGGTTTCACGTACTACGCAACTGACCTTTCTGAATTCTGAAGAACACAAACATTTTATAGCCAACTGGCACAGTACAAAAAAATGAAGGGTCACGATTTGAAAGGAGTTCTAAACATTAAAAACCATTGGCCCTTATTCTACATAAACTTTATTTAAATTAAACTTGCACATATTGGTCATATTCCATTTAAGTCCTACAATTCATTCATAGTGTTTGTCCCACTGGTATACAGGGCCAGGAGTTGGTCTTACATTAGCTGCGGCCTTGGGTGCTCTGAAAATAAAATTACATTGATTGAATGAACAATTTTATAACATCCAATAAAAATACTATGGCCTATATTAGATTATAGTAACCTATAGACCATCCGTCAGACTAATACAAAAAATGTTCTTGTGCCAGTGCCACCCGACTCGAAAGAAAAGGAAAAAGGGTAAATTTTTCATCAGCATTTTGAAATCTTGGCCAACTCCTGCCTAGCTAAAAATGGAAAAATCAGAACAGTTACTGGTGGAACACAGAGCTCATGCATTGAGTTTTCAAACAAATTAAAACCATAACTATACAGATTCACTACATCACCACCTTTATGAATCTACATTTACATTTGTCTATGCTAGGTTTTCCTTTAAAATGATATTTACCCCTTGTCATCACCAGCTGCTAGAAGCTTCTTGGTAAGGTCCATAGGTGGTGCTACTTCACGACGACCATCCCGGGTGTAGTAGTAGTTCTGAGCATGTCTGCAAACAAAATACCTTTAGCAGATGTCTAAACAATTGATTAATAAATAGTCTTGAACTCTTCATTTTTAAATAGTATATGAATATATGATAGCACTGCATTGCCTTTCACGAAATAATAATATCAGGAACTGCAACCGATTCTGTGTTCACCGCCACAGTAAGTAAATTTAGTGTTTGTTTGCACGGGCACTTTTTAACGCGATGTTTTTCTACAACGCACTGAAAAAGAAGTACTCATTTTAAATAGGTATGCACTTCAAACAGAGTAGACCTTAGACCGAATAACTATCTAAACCTCTAAAAGTGTGAGGTTACATTTGATACTAACTTGTGAGAAACTCCATCAGGAATCTGCGGTTGGGGCTGAGTCCTGTCCGCCAGCAGCGGCTCGAAGCGTAGCGCGTTCGTGTGCTTCCTCTAATATAACAAACAATACAGCTGTTTACAAAAAACCTTTTCCGTTACATAATGGACCAAAACAAAACGATTGATACTCACTCCAAGTAGGAAATCTCTGAATCTTTGCATTATTGGCGATATATCGCGCAACACTACGTTTGCTTTACTCATTTTAAAATATTGTTTTACTAGCAAATGTGGGAAATCAACACTTTCTCGCTATTGCGATTTTCACAGCAATAGGAAATAAACATCTGATTTTGAAGTTTCAATTTCGACGTGATGAACGTCACTTTGACACTGACAAATTGCGTTTCGTTCGGAATTTTATTGTTTGGGAAAGATCATATCGCTCATTTGGAGAAACATGACGTATGTAGTCTGACTATAAAATAATTCGTGGTAAGCTTTCGTTGGCCAAACTCTAACTGGTACTTTTTTTTTACGTCTATGCTTTCCTAACGTAAATTACGCTTTCTAAGTGCTTTGGCATAAAACTCATTTTTGGGAAAAACTACATTTACGTCGATGTTTCTCCAAATGAGCGATATTAACATCACGTCGGCATTACACTAGGCCCTAGACACTGACCATACAAGAGGTCAGTGGCCCTAGACCATTAAAGGTCTAAGTGGCGTCTCTTGGGAGAGGCTAAACTGACGAGCAGTGGACGTAGTTCGGGTGAAATGATGATGATGACCAACAAGTGTTTAGGCACCATCTACACAGGAAAGAGAATCCATTAAATTATCTCCGCAGCGCGCCGGCCGCGATGATTGAGATTGAATTTTATGCCACGGCGAGACTATCGAAGTCGCCGCGATTATCATGCCCTATTGATGAGATAATATAAAATAAATCCTTCTTCTCTTGACCTTTTCGTTTTCGTAATTTGTTATAATTAAACTTGACATTGACAATTTTAATTTTGAAATGTAGTCAAAATTTCCGGCTATTTTTTAATCTTTTTGCAGACCTTTTGCGCAAATATGTCTAATTATATGATTGCTCGAAATGTATGCAATATGCTTGTAAGTTTCTAATTTTCGTAATTAACCAGTAGCAGTCGCCCGTCTATAATCACCCCAAACCACATTTTGTCACTGAGATAAAGTACTTGTAGGACAATCTATCACACCTCTCACTCACTATTCATTGCTTCTTCATCATAGAAAATCAATAGATATTTAAATAATCATTATTCTCCTGCCTTCTTCTCTCAATTTATTTGGTGTTGGCGCAGTATTTATTTTTCTTATCTAACACTTCTCGTTATCTCAGTAGTCTAGTCATGCTCTTTCTAGCCATATCATTTTTCAGCACCTATGAGATGCGTCGTAAGCTTCATCAGTGCTCCGTCACTGTCATCAATTCATAATCAGGCGTCGTGTGATGGTCGTCGCTCCAGCTATTTGTTACAAGCCCTGTGGCTTCACCTACACTGACTAGCTAGACCATCCGTATCACTATCCGTCATCCCTTATTATGACTTAAAATTAGGTAGAAGTACAACGTAGAGAGTGGCCCACAGTTTATTCACGAGTACCTATAAATATACTAGCTTTTACTCGAGGCTTCGCCAGCGTGGGGTTCAGAAACTATCCCACGGGAACTCACTACCAGACTTATCTCATGTGGTAATCCAGGTTATAAACTATGTGTGCCAAATGTCATCCTTGTTTCAGAGAAATAACTCCATCCCATCTACGGCCGTAACGAACGTTAATATAATACCAAACCCTCTAAACAGTTTAAACATGTTACAGTCTGTTCCTGAAAAGTATGTGATTTTTTAAAAATTATTTTAGATGCTTGATGATGATTATTATATCTTATTGAGTTACGACACTCGGCAATACTGAGCTTCCCTTTAGGCGGATCTCACAATACATCGCGACACGCGACAGTCGCAAGTTTTAATTTGAATTTTCGGAATCGGATCAGTCGTTCCGAAGATATCCGGTCCCCCTTACATTCAAACTTACAAAAGAGATTGGACGAATCTGCCCTGAATCCCAATTACCAATTGAAAGATCTCACCAAAGAGAGTATTTCTTATTATGACGATTTCTCTTGATTGTTAGTACCTACCTCCTACGTAGGGATGTACAGAGCTCAAATGTAGTCTTGAAATTCTGGTAATTCGTCAATGAAAGTTTAATTAATTCTCAATAGTCGTGTTAGTAACAAAGGTTCTCCTGGAAAAGCTCTTTCCATTGGTGTATATCTTGTGGCTATTGGGCGCCAAGAATTCCATTAGGATAGGGATTTAGATAATTAATTCCGAACTGACTAACAATTATTGGCAAAAGTCGTGTTTATAACAGAGGTTTTCCTTGAACAGCCAATCCATTACGGCTATTGGGCACCAAGAATTGCTTAACATCGGTGCCCAAGTTATCACCTATTTAGGTCATTAACTCCGAACTGACTAACAATTGGCAAAGATCGTGTTAGAAGCAAAGGTTCTACTTGAAGTTGAAAAGCTCTTTTCTATTGGTACCAATATATCTTATGGCTTGTGGGCTTCAGGGCAGAAAGCCATAGTTCGGTGCCCATTCTTCTTCTACCTCTTTATAATATTTATATATTTCTACTGTTCTAAGTAATGCCCGCAGTTCTTCGGATAGCGTTATGCTTCGCAACTTGCGTATGGCAGTGACTCCCAGTTACGGACTAGGATCAAATATTTATGAAGCTGTGAAGGCAACTGCTTGTTCATCCTCTCTCGCTGGCGATCCCAAACGCTTACGGAGTTGCCAGGACATACGGTTAGACATGAACTGTACCTTTACCTAGTAAATAACTTTTTCAGTGTTTAGAATAGGAATACTTCTAACTAACTTATCATCAGAAGGAACGTTTCAATTCTAGTCATAATGTTATCTTTCAAAAAATTATAAAATTGTATGGAAATTAGAGGGATTTTTGACAAAATGAGACTATGATTCATTTTGCCCCTCTAGTATCCCAACGTGGGTGAAATAATGGTGGAAGTATCAAATAAAAAGCTTGACATTAAAAATATAAGATGCTCAATGACGTGTCCATATTGATCATGACCACGAACGATGTTCGGGATCCATTATTGTAAAAAAAAAAAAATTTTGTCTATTTCCAGAGCGGAAGTACTTGAAAAATGGAATAAGACACCTAAACCCGACGCACAAAAGGAGTGGATTAAAAATATTATGTTCAACAAGTTGGTCATATAACATATTCGACTATTATTTTCATGACGAAATATTCTATGCTCGTATGAAATAATAATTGAAGAAATATTTTGTAAACAGTTAAATCCCGATGCGTCTCTTCGTCTCAGTCCCTCGTTCATATTTTTTATTGTTAAAAATTTCGTTGATTTGGCTAGTTACTAAACACGCTGATAAATTGATAATAACATATTTGCACAGAATAAAACAAATTTTTACATACAAATATTTTGATTATCATTAATACAAGGTTATGGGAATTCAAAGAGCAGTGGAACGGCCGTGACTTACCAAGTTGTAGGTCGTAGTTTCAAACCCAGACAAGCGCTTTACTTTGGGTAAATAATTTCATCACCACTGCTCTCAAAACGGTGGAGGAAAACATGCGCGAGGAAACCGGAATGTATCAAAGACGTGTGACATCTACTAACCCGCACTAGGCCCGCGAGGTGGTTTACGGCCCACTCCCTCTCATATATTAACATTTTAGGCTGGTTATGCTTACGTAACGAACGTATACTAGAGAGTTACGAGTTAATTATCATACAAAATTCTAAACCTTTTTGATCGGTATGAACAGGAAATTCGATTTATTTTTTTCGGTTTCTCGGAAAAAAAGTCCATAATTAAAGATCGAATACACTTTGAACCAAATTAAAGGAAGTTTTGTAAACACCAATAGGTATATTATTATATTATTGAAATATTTCACATTATCATAAAGTCTGTGCTTACATACTAAATATTTACATAAATATACATCTAAATAAAAAGTATATCTTATAAATTACAGTAGGTACTAAAATAATTTAACCTAATACTCGATAGTGATGTTTTTCGTCTTGAGATACTCGTTGAGGGCATCCTGGCCTGGAAACGAATGATAACACACGTTACTTCGGTTTGGTAAGGTTATCAATGTCATCTCTGGTAGGTAATCATTATTGATGCCAATAAACTCAGTGCTTTGCTATCGCTAAAAAGTAAGAAGAGAAGTAGGTGTATTTTTTTTCAAATAAGTAGAAGGATTTCACTGCGAAACTTATGCTTTTAATAATCTAGATTTCAGTCGCTTTAGGTCGGGGTGTAGCGTGTGGAACACGTATATTGATCATCATCATTACTTCATCCGAAAGACGTTCACTGCCGGACATAGGCCTCCCCCAAGTGTCGAAATTACATTCTTACCCAACTTATACCGCTACCTCGGAACATAAAGGGCTAAGGAAGGAACACGGATGGGTTTTAGTCAGTAAGAGTCTGACACTCCCTTCCGCTCCACCCAGAGCGGGAGGGGTCATTTGATGATTTACCATCGTTAAAAAAAAATACAGTTTATTGGCGTGTGATACGACACTTCCATACAAAGCATTATTTGCTTTTCTATGGGACAAGCTTTCGGAAACCGTTTATAAGAGTAGTTACAGTAACGCACTTAACGGAAAGTCTTTTTTAGGCTTTTGTTAATATTAATATATTATGATTTTATGTTTATTTTGGGCTGTGGAGGTTCGATAGGCAGTCGCTCCATGTAAAATACTGGTATTTAGCTGTATCTAGTTAGACTGGAAGCGGACTCCAACATAGGAAAAGCCAGGCAGACGATGATGGTTTATTTCTGATAACCTGGTAGTGATTACATACCTAAATCTTTTCCAAATCCAGACTGTTTGAACCCTCCGAAGGGCGCGGCGACGTCGGTCTTGTTGTAGGTGTTGACGAACACGGTGCCGGCGTCGATGCGCTCTGCGAACTGCAGCGCGCGCGACACGTCGCGAGTGAACACGCCGCTCGCGAGCCCGTACTCGGTGTTGTTGGCGCGACGGATTACGTCGTCCATGTTCCTGTGGGAGAGGTTATTTAATTAGAACTTGTTGAAGAACGAAATTTAAATCTTTTTTTAAATTTAGCCACACACTATGAGTGCTATCTTGAAACGAATAATAGTGGCCACTATTTTCTGTTTTAAGGATTTTAATAAAACTAAACAATGTAAAACTACCGTTTGTAATAATATTAACGTATAATCTTGTGGAGCACAACTTAACGTTCTTATTTTCTACATTTTCATTCTAAAATAAAAGAAATAACCAAACAAACGATGAGGGCGCCACTGCGCGGTCGGCGTCATCTTAACATTTCGCATAAACCATTAAGTATCTAGATACTTAATTTTTTTTTTTATATGGACAAGCGCCTGCGACGACGTGTATTGCCAGCTGCACATTCAGCTGCGAGCCTATTTTTAGTAAATTAGAAGTTTATTAATAAGTTGGGACTGACTCAAAATCAACTACATACTAATATTGAAAAATTTGGTTCTTTCACAGCACAAAGTAAGCTAATACAAAGATTATGAATGAGCAGCCGACCAATTCTGTAAACATCTCACCGTGAAGAGAGTGCGGAGGGAGCGAGCTGTCAGCGAATGACAGCTCACTTCACCTAAGTTTTTTTACAGTGAGTTTTTTTTACAGAATATACCGGCAGAGGATAATTTGTTGGTTCAATCAACTCGGATTATTGTAGCCTGGACGATTAGTATAGGTAAACGAAAGCCATTACAGAAGTAAAATCAAAACTTGTATCAACCATAAAGATAGTGCCATCCCCGAGTGTATCGACAAAACTAAAACACTAGCGGAACGTTGCACACTATTTGGAAGAAGAGTGGGGCGCGTCTTCGTGGATGGCGCTATCTATATCTATGTATTTATGTCACTTACTTGCTACTAAACTTGCTGATAATCATGATGGGCCCGAACGACTCCTCCTTAGCGATCCACATGTCGTCAGTCACATCAGTGAAGACTGTTGGCTCGAAGAAGTATCCTGCGCGGTTCACTCGCTTGCCGCCTTGGACGAGAGTCGCGCCTTCTTTCACACCACGTTTGACGAACTGTACGGGAAAATATGATTAGTCCAGTAATCGTGTTTAATAACACGGCTATATTGCCCTGTAAGGTAGGTACAGATGTAGTACACTTTGCCCGAGCTAATAATCGAACCCAGGACCCACATTTAGCAGTAGCACATGCGAACACTAAAAACTTTATTATTGTGTATTTGTTTTTTTTTTATATCACCACTCTAAAACTGTAAAACAATTAATATTTTCCCGAATGCTTTTACCCTAGTTTTCTCTGGACCTGATTTTTAAATTAACTTTTATCTGAAGAATAAATATGGCGACTTGAATTTTTTTTCCCTCATTTAAATGTTATTTAGAGATTGAAAAATAGCCCTTATTGGATAGTACGTGAATAGAAGATAATCATCATACCTCAATAAGTTTATCCATATGCGCCTTATGGTTCTGTGGTCCATGCGACGTGCCTCTATGCAGCGGGTCGCCGATGCTGATCTTCTTGGTCTCGGCGACGACGCGTCGGACGAACTCGTCGTGGATCGTCTCCTCGACGAATAGCCGGCCGGCTGCTATGCAGTTCTCGCCTTTGTTGAAGAATACGGATGCCATGCCCTGATGAAAAAGAAAATAAATAATTATAATATAATGATAATACGCCGTACGATCCTCAAATAATATCGTTTCGTTTTTCGCAAGTACAAGTTTTCATTCAGTTGCAGTCTTTTGCCGGCTGTTATACTGAGATAAAATTAGCAAGTTTGACCGTCGTCTTCGAAATATTTACGTAAAGTGACCAGCGGGGCAATTCTCGTAATTTTAAGAACGTTCACAGTCTGATCTCAGTCTCAATCTGTCAAAAATACGTCTAATTTCCCTACATTTTGACAAGTTTTTGACATTTGTTTGTCGCCGAGATGAGACTGTGACTAGATTTTGAACGTTTTAAATTACGAGAATTGGCCTTCTGACCTAGGAGAATACGGCGGGACGAGCTTGACGCCTACAGACAGAATTGGTCTAACACCCGCTTAAGACAGAGAAGAGTCGCAGGAGGCCTTTGCCCTGCAGTAGGACAATATAGGCTAAAAATTAATAACCCATAAGTACTAATATTATAAACGCGAAAGTGTGTCTGTCTGTTACCTCTTCACGCTTAAACTGCTGAACCGATTTAGATGAAATTTGGTATAGAGATAGTTTTGAGTTCCGTGAAAGGACATAGGATAGTTTTTAAGCCGATATTCCCACGGGATCGATACATATGCGGGTGAAACCGCGGGGCGCTGCTACTATTATAAAAATAACTTCATTGGAAACAATAGTTATGAGAGAAGACCCTAACTGGGACAATGACCATGAAATAAAATTTAGTCGCCTGAAATGTAGACCTAGTGGGATTGTTATAAAGATCAAGTATGCTTACATTTCTGACAGCCTTGTCGAGATCACAGTCTTCGAATATAACTAGCGGTGACTTGCCGCCCAGCTCCAGGGATACTTTCTTCATGTTTGAAGCAGCACATGATTTCATAATGGTTTGACCTGAAAAAGTTTATCAATCAACCTCAATTATTGTATTAGCGCTGATGTCTATTTCCTTCTTCAAGACTGCTTTGCTACGGGAGAAATCTGCGTGTCCATATATTGAGTACATACCGATCTCCGTGCTGCCAGTGAAGCCAAGTTTCCTGACCAGCGGATGGTCGGCGAGCGCCTGGCCTGCGCACGCGCCGCTGCCCGGCACGATGTTGATGACGCCGGCCGGGATGCCCGCGCGCACCGACAGTTCCGCGAACTTCAGAGCCGTGAGGGGACATACCTGTGGGGAAGGAGTTAGATTGTGGGTTTAAAACATAAGCTATCAGTAAAGTAACAAGTTATGTTTTTAATGGTTTACTGCAGCTAAATATGTTGTGTTTTCTGACTGCAAAAGAATTTTGACATGTATGTATGTAAAAATATCCTCAAATTTTATCAACACTCAAAATGTTATTCAAATAAGGCATACTTTATTTGGTTGCTAAGGGTCTGTACTTACAGCTGCGGGTTTCATAACGACGGTGTTGCCAGCCGCGAGGCAGGCGGCCATCTTCCACGACAGCATCATTAAAGGATAGTTCCACGGAGTGATCAGTGCGCATACACCGATCGGCTCTTTTCTTGTCATAGCCAGATTCCTGTAGAAAGAATATAAGGTTGTAACATATTTTTTCATCATACCATAACATCACGCCTGTTTCGAAATCGAAATGTCGTAATTAAAAAAAGATAACTGGAAATCTGTTTCTATGGAAATTTTTAAATCTGTATAATATGGCTGTAACACTATTTTTCGAAAATGTTCTTAACTAACTTTTTAGACCTTTGTGTCCTGCAGCGTACGAAGTTTCATTAATACAAGGGCTTGAAAATTGGCATGAAATGCCGTACGTCGTAAACGCTCTTTAAACCCATGTAACAGGGGGCGAAGACGGGGCATGTTTTACACAGCATAATCAGCCAATATGTTCCCACTGCTGGGACACAGGCCTCCTCTCGGTGACAGAGAGTGACCCGAAATCCACCACGCGGGCCCAGTGTGGGTCGGTAGATGTCACATTTCTTTGAATTGTTGGTTCTAGGACGTTTCCTCATGATATTTTCCTTCACCGTTTTAGGAGCAACAAAGTAACAAAGTAGTGCCTGCCTGGGTTCGAACTCACGACCTACTCGTAAGTCGGGGCCGATGCCACTGGGTCGCACTGACAGACACGAAAAGCGACGCAAACATCGACGTAACTGCTACTTTTTTTTTACTTCTATGCTTTCCTAACATAAATACGCTTTCTAAGTGCTTTGGCATATTTAAAAAATATTTGGGAAAAAATACATTTACGTCGATGTTTTTCCAAATGAGCGATATTTATTTTTATGTAGATTTTCTATTTGGAAAATAATGCCTTTTACGAATTTCCATCTCTACCTGTTGGGTCTAGCGTGGTTGATCGGTATGGTGGAGCCCTGTATCTTGTCGCACCAGCCGGCGAAGTAGCGCCACGTCTCTATGGACATGCCGACGTGTGTCTTGAGAGCGAGCGTGTAGACTGCGCCTGAGTCTATAGTCTCGATCGTGGCGAGCTCTTCTTTGTGTTGCTCCATCAGGTCGGCCAGTCTATTGGGACAAGAAATTAATAAGTATATCAAAATTAAATTAAAAATAATTAATTAAAATTACCCAAATGTACAGACGCCAGCACATCAAGCTACTACAATATGTCAAATTTCTTTAACAGATTTTCAACTTTATCGATAAAGCATAAGGTTCATAGTTGATTGGGAAAATTTTACAGTTTCGGGTAGCTTGATTTGCTGGCGTCTGTACCATAATGCATGTTTATCTTTTATCTGCAGATTACAGCGGTTAGGCATATTTCCCTTTACTTATAATAGTTGTGTAAACTGTCATATTTATCTGACGACTGACCCCTTATTACGACAATGACCCCTTAAGAGGAAAACAGTGATTAAAATTTCACCCTGTATAGATTAATAGCAGATACAATGTTAAGAAATATAACACTGCAACTATGTTATCATAATCAGCTGATAATGTTCCCATCTCTGGGTCACATGTCTTTCAATTTTGGGTTCTCGGACATGCCGGTTTTCACACGATGTTTTCCTTCACCGTTTTAAGAGCAGTGTTGATGAAATAATTTACATAAAGCGCCTGTCGGGGTTCGAACCTACGACCTACAACTCTTAAGACGCGACCATTACCACTAGGCCTGCTAAATATTTAAAATGATGTTAGGAGGTATGTGTCTATTATAAAAATGAATAAATAGGAATAATAATAAATACTTACTTGAACAACAGCGCCCCCCTCTCCCTGGCACTGATCTTTGACCACTCTCCTTCATCAAACGCTTTCTTCGCGACCCTAACTGCTTTATCGACATCGTTTACCGACGCGCTCTGCACCTTACATATGACGCTCTCATCCGTAGGATTGATCAACGTCAACGTCCTCCCGCTATCAGAGTCCACGAATTTACCATCAATAAACAATTGAGTAGGGAATTTAATCTTCATTTTATTACATTCCATTTCTACGCCATCATAGACAATTTCTTGGTTCGCTGAGCCACCTCTAGATTTAAATACAGCTATGTTATAGAATTCTTCGAACATACTATTCATGTATAAGTCTTCGTTTTGCAGTTCCAGATTAGCTAAGTCTTTTATCTCTTCGACTAGTCTGACGACGTCCATGGAGCCCGCTCCTGATGAAAAGAAGTCTGTGTCGTCATCGATGTCGATTCGAAGGATAGCCTTCCATATGTCGCGGACGTTTTCTACGAATTGTTTCTCTTCGGCTGTCAGTTCTAGTTGTACTCTATCTTCGTTGGCTTTGAAGAAGTTTTGCGCGGCGATCATTTTGCCGTTTACTTTCAGTCTTTGGATGTTTAGCTATAATGAGGAATTATGATTTTAGAATAAGAGTAAAGTGAGCGCATCGAGCATTTTATTTATGAAATCATTTTTTAAGTCTTTGAATAAAACAGATTTAGAAATAATACAAATAGGTAAAAAGAATATTATCAATCAGTTGTTCTTTCTCATATTGAGCAGGAATGGCTGTTGACAATTTCGGACCATCAACCCCAAGTTTTTTTACAATATTTTCCTATCACCATACAAAGTAGAAAAATGAATCTAAATCCCTTGACTTAGAGCTAGTTTTTAATAGAAGACCGAAACTTTTTAGTTCAAAGATTAATTTAATGTATTTTTAATAGACTTTTTTATATTCAACATACCTTTACTCCATCATTTGCAGTTATAAGTAGCCCAGCATCGTGCACCACAGCTGGTTTATTCAACCCTTTAATAACCAACGCGTCACCCTTCGTCTCATACTCGTCAACCCATAAAGACGAGCCGTAGAACTTGACCTCTATGGTCTTGTCACTGTCCTCTTCGACGCCTTCTTTAGTCTGTGGTTTTATGAAGGTGGTCGCGCCGGGAGAGGAGTCGAGGCCTCGGATGAAGTTGTGGAGGGCTATTCCGCCTTTTGACCAGTCGATCTGGAAAATAAAGTTTGAATTATAACTTAGATAAATTACAAACTCTCCCACTAAAAATTCGGTGTCAATAAACGAAAATGCAGAACCAATGACACCGACTTCCGAAATTAAAGTTATTTAGCACTTTGTAGTGTTTTTTTTTGGAAGTCGGTTATTTTTTTTTTTTGTAAAAAAGTTTTTTTGTTTCTTAATTTACTACTACTATAGATGGACAGTATTTTGCAATAAAGACGAAATTGGTTTGACCAAAAAGCTTTGTGTCGCATCTAATAGTATTTAGTTTACATAATCAAGACATGAAGTTAGTGGAGGAGTGTAGCCAAAAAATATATATCGGTATTGAAAGTATTGAAACTGCTGTGTCTAAGGTCACTGATACGCCAACAAACAATAAAGTAGGTCAATTACAAGCAAATCGTTTATTCAGACAAAAGATTTAAAAAAGTGATGCGTAGCTCGATTACATCAACACAAAAAACAAAATTAAATTGAATAGAGATATAAAGTGGAATTTAACAAAGGGAAAGTATATATAGATGAAAAACAATACTTGAAAACCAATTAACGTACGGTCCGTTCAGTTATTTTACCTCTGACAGCAGCAACTTAACAGCAACCTTATTGTAACGACAATAAGGATCACAGTGACTTTGACAGACCTTTCGCGGCAGCAACCGAACAGCAACCTATGTGTGACGTGTGTGACGTCGACAGTGATGCAAAATAACTATGAAAGAACTGTAATAAAAATATTAGAAATTGGTTGTTACCTGATGGGTCTCTGGCTTGAACAGGGCCGGGTCGTAAGTGGCGCCCTCTTCGGTTTGCTTGATTTTAGGCGCGATATTGTTTGCCACCATGTTCACAGCCTCCGCTAAAGCTTTGATACCTGTTAACAAAAAGATTTGTTACTATGTTGGCCATTGCACATTTTGTTTGGCTAGAAACCACATAAGTAACGGTAGTGGTGTAATATCTTATCGTGAAAACTTAGGTGAAAGGAGCTTGAAGTGAGCTGTCACTTCACGTGATGATTAGTATTATTAGCTTACTTCACCTAAGTTTTCATGGTCAGATCACTACAGAATAGATCAGCTAGATTTATTTTGATTTCGAAGGTAATTCGAACTCATGGGTTTCTAAAAGTTTACTAATATGGGAATATTATTTTAAGAAGCTCTACTTGCATCCTGATCTTAATTTTGTTATAACTAGACCAAGAGTCCAGAGTCTGTCAGAGTGTGTATCTTTTCGCCACGACATGTGCGGTTGTCGGATATCTTTGGCAGATGCGAGAAAAGAAAAAGAAGAATTCTAATTTAATATATATTACCCTCAGGATACAAGTATTTGTTGTAGATGGAGTCGACGGTATCTTCAGTGCCAGCAGGGAAGCTCTTCTGCAGCAGAATGGGGCCGGTGTCCAGACCGTCGTCCGCCCAGAAGATGGACAGGCCGCAGGTTGTGTCGCCTTCTATTAAGGTCCTATAGAATTTAAGATAGGTTTTAGCATATTAGGTACATACATATATTGAAGTTATGTATGTGGCTAAAAACAGATCTTGTACCATCGCGGCCTTTTCCGCCTGATCACTTAATTTCTATTTCGCCTAAATCCTCGGCGCCAAGCAACACCCTTAAAGTTTTCGCCTATTAGGAAAGAGATAATGCAATTAGTTGCAACCTGCACTGCGCAGCTTAGTGACGCATCACGTGTACTTCTTTTGTGAATTTTACGAACGAACTATTTGACCATGGTCCGCTTACTAGAGAGCGCTTTTTAGAGTGCAAGCGAAAATGAACTTAGTGGTGGTCAAGCGGGAGTGTCCGCGATAGTACATCAATTCTGTATAATATGCTGGCTAGGCTCAATGCGCTGGGAAATGACTCATTATTTTATGCAGATCGGCTAGTAACCGAAAACAAGAAGAAGAAAGATTAAGCTATACAGGATGGCAGGGAAAACGACGCGCAAACAGTAACCATGAATTCAAAACATGATAAAAAAAAAATGCTGTTCAGTACATTTTGACTACAATTTACCGAATTAAAAAAATGTAGCGTGGCTCTTGAAAATTGCTAAACAGAAATAATATGCCTGAATTACCTAATTATTAACCTAGATAGGAAACAAGTGATTAGTTTACTACATACGATGCAACGTTCTATAATTTGAGTAATTTTGTAGCTAATACTGGGTTACAAACACGCAAGCATGACTAAAAAAAATTCGCAAACTCCTCTGTAAACTTGACCATGAAATTGGCAACGAATATTTATGATTCTCGTGTATGGCATATGAGTGATTGTGGGACTCATTGGAAACACTTATATCCTATTAGGTACAATTTTTTACAGTCACGTAGATGATTTGCAAAAGATGTGGCATATTTTTTAGTATTTTAAAATGGAATAGATTTTTTTTTTGCAAGTGTTGACTAATAAAGCTGCCGAAATATAAAAAAAAAAAACATTTTATATTTGGTCAGAATAACGTAACATCACGCAATTTAAGGTAAAGTTATGTATAACTAACTGTAATAGAGCTTATAGCCGTTAACTGGGCTCAAATCTGGACTTCGGGCTCCTACTGAGAATGGCTGAACAAAAAAAAACCAAAAACACTTTGCTTGAGTCAAGAGTTAAACCCAAAATCTCGTCCAGCAGTCGCTCTTGCGAGTCCAACCAAGCTGACTAAGAGCAAGAATATGGGAGTGATAAATTCTAGATATTGGAAAGTTAATAGCAAGTCATGCATGATGAATGGAAATAATTATGCTACGTCATCCAACTAATTGGTATAAAATTACGCACAAATTATTTAGTAAATAGTTGTCATTTATATTGAGAATCGTAATGCGTTGCAGTAGGGGACAATGCTACGATCTGCATTGCCTATTGAAATTGTAAGTCTTCCTGTTCGTTTCTACGACTTTTATGTTTCAAAAAGAGCGCTCGGTATTTGAATAAGGACAGGACAGATAGGGTAGTGTGACTGTGTGAATCGTAGAAAGTGACCTTAAATGACCTGAAGTGACGGCGTGGGAATTTTTAATCGGGTAATTCCAGATTCGTTTAGAAAACCAACTGATTAAATTGTAATTAACAATGCTGCAATTATGTAAATATGTCAATCTATTGCGTTATCGATTTATTTAATAGCTACTTTCATTAAAGAATATGTACCTAAAGGAATGCCGACAAGTGTTGTACAGGCCTCCTGTCTTCGAAAGAATGTGGGCCATAATCCACCACGCGAGCCCAGTTGGTGGATGTCACATGTCTTCAAATTTTTAGCTCTAAGATATGCCGGTTTCCTCACGATGTTTTCCTTCACAGTTTTAAGAGAAGTGGTAATGAAATTCAAATTACATACACAAAGTAAAGTGCCTGTCTGGGTTTGAACTCACGACCTAAAAGTCGTAAGTCGGGGGACCCATACCACTGGCCACCACTGCCCTGACAAGTGTTGAGTGGGTGATAACCAATTGTTCGTCGCAAAACATTATTCTCTTCTAAGATTATTCTCACTGATTATCATGCATTGGTCACGTACAATGATATCTAAACACAACAATCCTATAATACCTAACAATAAGTGCTCGTCGCTACTGGAAAAAATGATACGACAACGTGTAAAATGTTATCGTAATGAGTCGTAACAAAAACCATATTCCCATAGTTTTTAGGACCCGACAAAGCTTCGCATGCGAACTTTTTGCTTATTTACCTACCATATATTCTGCCCACTCAATTTTCTAACACGAGAAGTTGGCAAAAACGACCCATAATAATGTAATTTAACTTGATTAGTATAAAACGATGTCATTACAGAAAATAAGCTGCCCCGCGGAAAACCTCAAAGACCGCAGCAAATTGAAAATTCTAGACAGGGTCTGGAATGTAAAATACCGTTTTCCTATCCCTTACCGGTTTAAGTTACCGACGAGTCATTTACTCTGGAACAAAAAGGTACTGACAAGACAAGTATCTCCTCTTGTGCAGAAAAGCAGCCATTTTTATTTTATACTAGCTTCTGCTCGCGGCTTCTCTCGCGTGGATATCGAAAATTATCCTATTGTGCTACCGGGACAAAAAGCAGTCTATGTCCTTCTCTAGGATGGTATCTACCTCCTAGGCAAATTGTATTGAAATTATAGGCGTGAAAAGGTAGCATACAGACGAATCATGAAGTCATGACTTAGGAACAAAAAAAATGCAGCACCTTTTATTAAATACCAATATTTCTACTTAAACTCAAACTCAACTCAAAGCATTTATTTCAATTAAACCATTTACAGGCACTTTTGAATTGTCAATAGGTCAGTCAGAAAATATGAAGCTAGTTGCCCATTCCAAAGCGTAGGTACCTATGGAGAAGAACGGGCAAGAAACTCCATGGACACTCTTTTAAATTATATTTTACAAAAATATTAGTTACATCATTAATGTTGAATTTATAATTATATGTGAGAACGATGTAAAAAAAAAAATATAATTATACATACGCGTTAAAGTGTCCAGAGTACAGCAAATAGTACTTAACAAAACAATAATCCAAAAGTAAAATAATTAAAAATAAGCCGAGGCAGCCAAGTGATGACCAGTCCCAACTGACGGCGCCCGTTCACGAACATGACGCATAGATCAGCACCATTCAGCTCAACCATTTTAAAGGGAGCTAAATGATCCAACACACACGCCACCGTCAGCGAGACATTTTAGTGAGCATGACATACTATCAGCCGCCAGGGCACATTCAAGTCAATGAAAGACATTATTATCATTACCCGGTAAATGGTAGCACTACAGTACATAGAACTCACATTTGTGCTATGCAATTATACAATATAAAGGAAATTGAGTTTATACAATGCAAAGATAGTCTTACAATCTTCAACAGCTCTAAAATCCTCAGAACAGTGCAAACTCGCAAAGGTACGCAAAACTAATCGATTCTACATACCTACAAGGCATTAGTGAATGTGAGAATCGATGTTGTAGCGAAAGTAATGGACTTAAATGTGCTGCAGCCTGTTGCAATGTGCATGCAATCGATCTCGTGACTCGTAATTACATAACGTTAAAGTTCCGATAGAACGTGTTCTGTGATGACATACTGAAGTCCATTTCATCATTGGACATGGTATATTGTGTAGATAACGTCGTTGCGAGAGGCAGATTTTCTTGTTTCATAAAAAGATTAGGTACCTACATAATTAAGTTGATGGGAAAACATAGAGCTTTTTTTTTTAATGAAATTCTTATCTTTACTTAGTTGTATTAATTATATTGAACTGTAATCCTTGCAATATGATAATATCGTCCGTTTCGGAAGCAGTGTCATGCCGATGCGCATGCGCACTGATATTGGTAGACGCGTTTAGGATCTATGAAAAGGCTTACATCTATGAAATACATGATTTCCTACTTCATAATTATAATATTTAAGATTTTATATAGATTCTAAGCATTTGCGCGACCGCGGAGAAGCTGTCCGCGTTATCTGCACGATTTGTTTGCTTACCAGTCAAGCATTCGTGCGTGGCGTGGCTGTGGATAGCAGTGCAGCATTTTCATTCAAACCTAAACTAAGTACACATGCATAGCTTAGACCCCTATTACACTACACGATATTTAGGGGCCGATATGTAGGTGACGGCCCTTTCTCTTATTACAGCAACCCGATTTAGGGAAAGGGTCCCTGAATATTGCGTAGTGTAATAAAGGTTTTAGCCGTGGACTGCTGGTGCTGGTGGCGCTTTACAGATTTGATGGTCTATTGAAGCGTTGATTGTTCTGTTACTGTTTCGCAAGAGTCGTGTTGAGTCGTCGTCGATACCAAGTAATAAGTGGATTGACTTACCAGTTTATAGAAGATGCTCCTCTATGTCTGGGCAGAATACTGGGATGGTAGCAGATGCTCTCGTACTTGGGGTGCGTGATCACTTCCATGGGGATGAATTGTGTGCAGAACGGCAGGACGTTGATGTCTGCGTTCACCTGTTGATTGAAAACATGATTTTAATAAGAAATTAAACGAAAATCTTTATTTTGTAAATAGGATATCGGAATCACTTCTACACGTTATATTAAGTATAAAAAATAAAATACGCTAAATGAGGTCGGCGTTTCCTATCTGACTACTCTGAGAAGAAAGGCCGAAACAAACGCAGAGGTCACAGTCTCTTTTAAAGTCCAGACATAATCTTGGTCAGATCATGCAGATTGATGTCTGAAATGGTCTTTTGAGGAAAGTACCACACAGATATGAGTGGACCAGTCTAGTCTTTTTTTTTTTTTTTTTTTTTTTTTTTATTAGGGAGAACAAACAATTGTACATTTTGTCTTACATCTAAGTATACAATAAAGTGGGTTAACGCATAATCAACAACGTCTCCACATATTACTATAAGTATTAATTTACTTACATACAGTATGGAAGGTAGGGTTTATTTTAATAATAGACTTAATTAACTAGTCATTGCAAGCATTCGTCAGTAATCGTGTAGCTCAACTCAGAACTTGAGGAAAAGTTTGAGAAGTTACATATTGATTCGCAGTCTATTGAAAGTCGTGTCTAAAAGGTCCCTTTTTGGCAGGACTTTCATTGCATGGCATGTCGCCTTTTTTATGAAACGTCGATTATATTTTTGAAATTTTTCGCGGAATATTATATCGACGGTAAAAAGGAAGTTAGGCATAAGCGACATTTTGGTCAAAAATGAGTTATATATGCCATCCTACGTAAAATTTTCCGCTCTTTCGAATGCGCATACTCCCATGGCTCTACGATGACTTTTTTGGCGTTTATGCCCTAGCAAAAAAAATCCTAAATGACAAAATACGTCAGTTTTTCTAAAATTTAAAACTTTGAACGGGTCTCCTGAACATTTAATTTTTTGTCACTTTTACCCTATTTCCTCTTAACCGTCGATATGTACATATGTTTTGGGGTCGCCGCTGGCTTCGGTCACCGATCCCGAGCTCACGCAGCGATATCTTGTAAAGGCTTCGAATGACGACCTAATCAACGTAGATTATTAAGTTACGGTTAAGAGCATTTACGCCGTACGGCATTTCATACAAACTTTCAAGCCCTTGTTTTTCGAAATGAATGAACGGATTTTAATGAAACTTTATATGCATAAGCAGGATACAAAGGTCTAAAAAGTTAGCAGAGAACATTTTCGAAAAATTGTGTTACAGCCAAATTAGACCGATTTTAATGTTTCCATAGAAACAGAGATTTCCAATTATCTTTTTTTAAATAAGACATTTCGAAAATGTTCTCTGCTTACTTTTTAGACCTTTGTATCCTGCTTATGCGTATGAAATTTCATTAAAATCGGTTCATTCATTTCGAAAAACAACGGCTTGAAAGTTTGTATGAAAAGCCGTACGGCGTAAACGCTCTTAAGCGTTAGCCGAACCAATTTGCCGGTAAATACGAAATAATTTTCCATTCTCTGTGAACTCTAGAATCAGCTGTTCTCATTTATCTATCTCTAAAAAATACAGAATGCCCATTTATTTGTTTGTTTTTAATAACACGTGCCCCTTTCGTGTAAACTTTAATTTATGAGATAGACAGGTTATCGAATAATGTGGCACTCGGTAACAAATATACACTGATACAGTTTGTTGTATGTTAGACTAGACAGCGTTGGACTCAAGAGTTTCCTGTTTAGTAGTTAGATCGGCCAGGTGTTCTAAAGGGATTCTTAGTAGGGATAAGTTTAGTGGTTATCTTGTGTGGCGGGATGGGCTCGGGAGAGAGCCTCCAGAGCCTCATGTCCCAGCCGCCGCGGGAGACGCCCCGGGCGTCGGGAGCCGCGTGACGACTCCCGGCCACCGTAGGCGCGGGCCTGCGGAGGCCAGGAAAGGGTAGCTCGCCGTCCGATCAGGACCAGGCCCGTGCCGGACGGCGCGTATGTGTTCCACGCGCGCCTCAAAGAGATGTCAGCATCAGAGGAGGGGCCCGTCAGGGCCGAAGCCTGCCGGGGCAGCGGGATTGTCCGAAAGGGTTACCGCCACCCCGGAACATAAAGGGCTAAGGAAGGAACACGGATGGGTTTTAGTCAGTAAGAGTCTGACACTCCCTTCCGCTCCACCCAGAGCGGGAGGGGTCATATGATGATTTCCCATCATTAAAAAAAATAAGTGGTTATCTTTCTAGTTCGAACATTTAAATTTTAACATTACGCCTTTTCTCATAAGTGGTTAGTAGAAGCCACAGAATGCATAATGCTATAAACCTAATACATATACTCGTATAAATAGGTCAGATAGGCAGTCGCTCCATGTAATCCAGTTAGACTGAAAGCCGACCCCAACATATTTGGGAAAAGGCTAGGCAGAAGATGATGAAGGGAGCTTATCTAAAGTCTATTTAAACTTATGTTTCAAATTAATATTATTTTAAGTTAAGCAATTCCAACTTTATTTTAATGGTAATTAAGTTGATTTCAGAGTGACTGGCACTATTAAAAAAGTTACAAAAAATTTTGAAGTTGTAGCGTAAACTAAACTTTATTGTGTTGTAGCGTTTAAAGTTATTTTTCCTTAAACTCATATTTGTTAAAAAATTTGGCAAATAAATCGCGAATTCAGATGACATTTCTATACTTTCCAACTGTCACATAACGTAGTAGTACGTATGGTACATCCACATTTCGCGAGGGGGCAAGCCTATTGCACAAATCTACACTCCGAGCTGCTACTAAGAAATTCCTGATAGCAAAACCCAATAACACTTTGCCCGACCTGGGAATCGAACTGGGGACCTCATGCACAGCAATAGCGCTTCCGACCACTAGACCAACGGAGCAGTCACTTATACCACAGATACTTACAGATAAGCTATGTAGTACACACGGCTACACATCAAGCTATACATAACCAGTATAAGCTGACTTCTGATTGTACGAAAAACCTATACAATGCGAGGTCAGCAAAAACTGGAAATGTATAGCTTGATGTGTAGCCGTGTGTACCATACTATAATACTGTTCTGTAATAGTTTATACTAGATAGATCGAGTTGCATATTAATGTCATATTATAATGACCAAGTTAAGTTAGATAAAAGAGGTCAAAAGTGCAGTAGGAATAGAGGCTCAAATGTTGATATACACTACTGTGAGTCTCTGACATAACCAGTTCCGACACTTATCCATATAATAATAATAATAATATGTCAGTTAGATAATAAAATGAACATTAAATTATTATGGAGGATGGCTGGAATGTAATTAATAAAATTAGTACATATATAGGTAAGGTAGGCGGTGGTGGTGGTAGACAGGCGCTTTACTTTGTGTAAATTATTTCATCACCATTGCTCTCCAAACGGTGAAAGAAAACATCGTGAGGAAACTGGCATGTCCTAGAACCAAAAATTCGAAGACATGTGACATCTACCAACCCGCATTGGGCCCGCGTGGTGGATTACAGCCCACTCCCTTTCACAGAGAGGAGGCCTGTGTCCCAGCAGTGGGAAAATTATAGGCTGATTATGTTATGTTATAGGTAATTTCCCATTAAAATAGATGGACAAACTTTTAGAAATCATTCAGACCACCAAAATAAGGACGGTGGTAAAAAATATATAAGAAAAACGCAATGGATACTTACAAGAAAAACTAAAATGTGCCGGCAATTTATTATTTTAGGTAAAAATAAAATCACTTTAATAATCTGTGTTTTTTTTGCTTGGATATCTTTGGTTAGACGTACTGAGCGCTGTGTTAAAATTTGTCCATCTATTTTAATGGGACCCTGTGAAGTTTACAATTATTAATCCGCCTTGAGAAAGCATGGTGATCAACGTTTATGCCTTTTCTGGAGAAGAGGCCTTTGCTCTTGACACAGGCCTCCTCTCTGTGAGGAAAAGGGGCCGTAATCCACCACGGCAAGCGGCCTAGTATAGGTACCTAGGGTTTGCACCTGCTACCTGCACCTGGTGATGGATGAAAGCTTTTGGCCGCAGGATGTGGTATTCCGCCGCTTTCGCGGACAAGTGCCACCGGAACGCACAAAGACTTAGTGCAACCAAGTGATACTAACATAGTTATTAAGTTTTATTTACTAACACAATTGTTACTATATTATTATGTATACTTAGGTTAAGGTATGTATCTATGGGTCTTTGTTACCTGAAAATAAATGGTTTATTATTATTATATTATTTGGTGGCTGTCACATTTTTTTAGGACATGCCGGTTTCCTCACGATGTTTTCCTTCACCGTTTTGAGAGCAGTGGTGATTAATTACACAAATAAAGTGACACTTTCCTGCCTTGGTTCCTATTCCTACCTCCAACTCGTAAGTCACGGCTCTCTCCACTAGGCCACCATAATGAGCTGGTATTATTGTGATTATAGTGGATTGGTGGTTGCTGGTAAACTGAATGCCAATAGTAGGATAGACATGACTGCGCAATTTTAAAGAATGGACTGAGATCGCGAGTGCCGCTAACTGTTTCACTTCAAGAAAAATAAAACTAACTATGCAGGGCCTTACTACCTTAGATACTAATAGGACAGACACCATATGAAAAGGTATAGTGCATTAAGTATGTCGAACGTACCTTGGGCGGTCAGCCCTAAAACTGGAACAGCATATTTGCTATATGGCAAAACTTTTTTTTAACACGATATGAGCTTCTGTTGTAAAGCTCGTTAAGAGAAAAGACGACAATACTATCTTAAATCCAACGCTAACATTAATAACAAAATAAATTAAACTAGACAGAATTATTATTCACTTCGGGCATATATTTTTCTCAGCTCTTTAACTGGTTTCAACTAGATTTAACTGCCGAAGACACGTAAATGCAACATGAGGTGCTTAATGTTATTATAATTATCGACGAAATTAGTAACTAAGTCACGTAAGTTAATCGGAAAAGTAGTTCTTGAGTGTTATGCGCATGCGCAGTGACGGACAGATGACAGACAGCTAGACGTTACGTCTTATAATTATGGAGTATATAAGGATGTAAATACTTATTCATAAGTTGGTACTGATTATAATTAAGTCATCTTTGTACTTTTACTTAAAACACTATCGTCAACCGTTTTAGCATGGTAAGTTTGACTTTGACAGCACTTTTATTTCGCAGCAGTAAGGGCGATTTTCATTTTTCGAGTATTGCTACAGACGTGTAATTGAGAGTATCTACTTCTAATACCTACTTCATATTATTTATAGACACCACCTTGATGGTGGAGGGCTGTTTTCCTTAATTTGTTAAAACAAGTGCATATATACGTATTTTATTAATACAGGTGTTAATTTGCGACTCTTGGTTTGCACTAAAAAGCAGTGTATCAGATTTAGATTTGATTGAGTCTAGACTAACTGTATTACTATACCCTATTCAGTTTGGCTTGAATGTGGGATCTTCTTGTGCAACAAAAAGTTTTGTTTTTTGTTAGAAATTATTGTTTTTATATGTTTTACAGAATATCTTTCTATTAAGAGTAGTCAAATGTTGTTTACGTTTTGTCTCAAGCCAAACTGAATAGGGTATAGACAATATAATAGTTGACTATCTGATTTAATTTTCTCCTCAATCATAATATTTTGAGGGTCAATTTGTTCATTTAAAACCTACTGGTTTTAAATGAAAACAAATTGACCCAATAATCAAATATGTCACTCACAGACTTGTACTGCTCCAATATTTCGGGTATCACTTGACCTTTCACCCGCCATGTCTTGTATTTGTAGACTGGTTTGCCGTTTTGAGCTGCAATTGTTGCTGCAAAGTAAACAAAAAAACTCATTAGTATACTTACAGAATTTTGACATTTATCGTGTTGAAATGCCATTAAGTGCAAAAAGGAAAGAAATTAAAGTTAATCATTTCGTAGGACTTACAATGTCTCATTTTTTAAGTTACACATAAATCAATTCAAAGCAGGTTTTGTATTATTTAACTGGACAAAGCTTTATTAAAAAAAACCGTTTTAACATTGTCTTCTATTGTCATCACATGACTTTTATAATCTTTTTTAACTCAACCAAGAGACATACCATATCTCAAAAAAAAGGTTCTTAGTAAAAAAAAAAAACATTTTGATCTAGTGTCTCTGTGTGTGTTGTTCAGCAGTTGACTATGGTCTATGATTAGATTATGGTGATATTAAAATTACAATTCACAAGTTCAAGCTATTTATTGAACAGGATGAGGAAGAGTTCTTTCAAGTGCCTGTGTGTTAGAAAATGAGGAAATACATGAGGAATTTCATTAATCCCTAATGTTTCATTTTCCTTCATGGTTTAATATTACACTTTTTTAATTTAAAATTTTGTGCAAATCTAAAACACTGTTTCCCTTAATTATAATATTTAATTGAAGTTTAGTATTTACCAAGTGGATCCTCCCGATTGCCTTTGTCCAGCACTGTGAAGACTCCGACCACCTCGTGACCATCTTTTTGCAGGAGTTTGAATACTTCTGCAGCGAATGTGCTTTGGCCAATGATAGCAACTCGCAGCTTCTTCTTCGGAGTCTATAAATAATTAATTTAAATATTATTCTTCTCCTTAGAAACAGGACAGGAGTTTCTAGTTTGTTAAGTACCTATATGTTTTAGTTGATCTGGGAATTTTTAGAAGAAAACAATTTATTAAAAAATTTAATTGTCACTGAGCTTGGAAAAACCACCATTTATACCCGGATAAACAATGAGAATAATATTATTAATTAAATTTATGTACACCAAACCGCTGGGTATGAAAGGCTGCACGGTTTATTATGAATAAAATTTATACAAGAAACTACTTACATCGTCATTCAATGAAACAGGTGGCATTTTCTTTAACGGCAGGCAATTTTGATTTGTTTAAATTAACCAAACAACTTGTTAATTTGTTAAGCACTTCTCGCCGACTGGCGCGCGGTCGTACTAGTAACACGAACCCAACAGTTCGCTCGTATTTAGCTTCTCCTCCACCGGCTTAGCCTTGACATCGCTATCGTAAGTTTAGCGTTTATAGCGATAAAGCTAAAGAGAAACGTATTCATTTCGAAAAGAAAGACGCTTTGCCTTGCCGATGCCGATGCCGCCAAAACAAAACAAAACAATACAATATATTTTTGATTGTCATTTTTTTGTGATGACAGACAGCTGACAGTGACAGTAGTGGAACCAGAGTGGAACACCGAGAACACCATAATTTTCTCATTCGGTATCGATTATATTCGAGAAAAGGGAATTGGTAAGTGGCATTTCCAAGCAAAACTGACAAATTAAAACTGAAACACGTCAAAGCAATTGTCTAAACAAATATCTCCAAAATAATTTTAAATATTATACTTTTCAATTCATGTTCATAAATAAGTCGACAAAAAAATATCGATATTGATAGCTGAAGCGTCCCTCATTGGCTATTTTTTAAAAGCTTTTTTGATAACGTCACTTATAAGTGCGGGAAAACAGAAATGTTTGAATTGGAGTGATTTGATTGGTGACTTTTAAACATTTTTAAATAATAAACTCGATTGTTAGTTGTTTTGTTTTAATTTGCTAGGCGTTAGCGAAGAATCGAAGCGCTTGATTAAAAAATCTGAAAATTCTAATCGTAAAAGCACGAATAAAACGTGATATTTGTTGCCAGCGGAATACACATAATAGCAATATTCTTGGGGATGCCTAGGCCCCGTATCTAATGGGTCTCTTTCGGCTGAAATGAAGAAGATGATGAAAGATTATCACGGTTTATCCCCCATGCCACGTTTTAAAGCAATGCAAAGAGTATAGTTACTAGTTATGTAGCAGACACATCTAATAACATTCCGTTCAAGGAATAATTATTGAAGATAATACTTGGTAAACACATGACTTACCTAAAACAGTTAAAGATAACAAGCGAAACCAGCTAAAAGTGGTTCTTAATAATAAAAGCGGTTAATTAACGGTTGTGTTATGAAAACAATCATCGTAAATAGGTTGAATACATTTATTTTGCTAATTATTTCCTAGCTTAGCGATTGGAGAACGATATTTTATATACTTAAAAATGTAAAACCCGGTCAAGAGCGAGTTGGACTCGCGCAGTTCCGTAGCAGCATGTGTTTTTAAATTTTTATCGGCGACGCCTTTAATCGTCAAAGAATTTTAACACTGCTGTATAGAATATTGTAGTTTTAGGTCAGCGCCATCTCTTGACCGATAGTGGAATAATGTATTTTTTGTTGATCGTTTCTGAAAAAGTGTGCTATTTATAGACATCGTTTTATTTTTCCTGTAAACTTTACATAAACTTCTATCATATAGAATAATTTCAGATTTTTGTCTATGCAAACTTCGGAGATAAGGGGGAACGGTATTTTATTTAAATTTTTCATCAAAAGTCGAAAACAGTGCGGCCTAAAAAAAAGAAAAATGTTTGAGAGTGTGTAAACTGCGCTCTTTCATAAGATTCCCCACATGCCCTAGTAGCTCCACTTCAAATTTTTCAGACCCCTTCAGTGCCTGTAGCAAAAAAATTAATAAAAATGTCTTACTTATTTGCAAAATAGTTGGGCAAACGTTATCTAAAACTGTTCCAAATTTCAAGTTGATAGCATTAGTAGTTCTTGAAATATCCAGCTGTGACAGACTGACAGACTGAGTCGCACCATAAGGGTTCCTTTTTACCATTTTGGTACGGAACCCTAAAAACAGTTTAGATACAAGGTACCCTCAGACCAAATAAAAAACAAAGGCAGAGAGCATGCCAAAACTACACCTCTGCTCTGCTCTGTGCATGCACGCACACACGCACACATTTATTTACAATCAAACTACACCTTACTAAGTGCACACATTTTTACGAAACCGGCTTCACTTTACTGTTGACAGCTCTCTGTCTTAGTTTTTTATTTGGTCTGAGCAAGGTACATACCTACTGTTATAAATAAGCATTTTGCGAGCGAATATTCTTACTTACCTTGGTCCTTACCATTTTAGATTATGGCATAATATGCATCCGCTTTGAAAATTTGATGGTCTCATAATAAATTTTTACCAAATAGGCAAAATGAGCACATAAGTGGGTACTTGTAGCGGTCAGATAGGCAGTCGCTCCACGTAAAATACTGGAGGCCTAAAAAGGCCACTTGGCAGAATCATAAATCAATTCATATCACGCAATTCATCTATTTGACAGTTTCACACCTATATATCCCTGAAGGGTTAGGCAGAGGAGTACCTATAGCATTTTACGAATCTCCATACAAAACTGTCATACAGATGAATTGCGTGTTAAGAACTGTTTTATGATTCTGCCAAAGTGGCCTTTTTAGGCCCCCTGGTATTCAGCTGCAATCTGGAAGACCCCAAAAATAGTTGGGAAAAGGCTAGGCAGATGACGAAGCAGCTGTTTTAAGTGTGCAGACTTACCAAAAAAACACCTAAGTATAATCAAGTCATATATTATGGAAATTAAACTAAACACCCACCAGTATTTCACAGAACTAATTCTTATTTAGAAATACTATTCTCATACAACACGAGTCCCTATTCCACTAGACTTTGATTGAAGATTCTTAGAACCAATCTATACGTACATTGCAAATCGATACGAACATTGCAAAAAGTAGGTACCTAGTTAAATAGGTACATACATACGAGTATCACAAGATGTGATGTGAAGGTATCCAGTTGAATCCGGTTCCATTGACAGATACAATACATTCCAGATAAATTAACCCCAGATAATGTGACTGAAATATAGCCAAAGAACTGACCCCGAGTGGCCTGAGCATTCATATCAGCTGTTGTTTGGTGGATGGCGCGTTTTTGGGTACAATAGCATAATTATTATAATACTTATTCTTGGTGAAACTGGTTACTTTTGGATTATTGCAAGTTTTATGAGTAAAGGTGATGCAAAACTTTTATTTTTGTTTTAACATTGTTCATACCGAAACTATTCGGTATGAACAATGTAGGTACTTACCTACTCTCTGAGGAAAAACAATAAACAGTGTGAGTTTTAAAATTGGGGGTAGGTTTATTAGGTTTAGCTTCTTACATTTCCTGACCTTTGAAGGGCGTACGACTGTGCGAGGGCCCGACGAAGTCACCTACCCGGCGATTATCCCTGTACGCACTATGCAGTGGCGGATTTACACATTTGCCGCTAGTAGGCTATTCAAATTTTGCCGCCCCTACCGAACTTTACAATACTGTCCCATGTCTTTTGTAATATCTGCTTCCACACGCATAATTCCATAGCCTTTTCACCAAAATACCTACATAAAATGTTCACGTTCAGCTACGAAAAACTTGCAATGAGATTTGTAAAGATCTGCATTGTGATCAAGACATTTTTATAACAAGACATTAAAAAAAAATGTTAGCCCCCAATTTGCCGCCCCTAAAATCTGCCGCCCTAGGCTCCAGCCTGCTCAGCCTGTTCGTAAATCCGCCACTGGCACTATGCAAGTGCACCCAAGGACAACCCTCGGTTGGTGTTGGACTATTGCAGGATATGGACACAAAGATATTGGATAATGAGTTTGAGTGGCTAAAGTGAACTGAGAACTATGGAAAGACAATGGTCCCTGCCTGAATAATGCTTTATAATATTTAAGAGTCCTACTAATATTATTACAGCAAAAGCTTGTGGGGATGGATGGACGGATAGACGGATGGATGGACGGATGGATAGATAGATGGACGGATGGATGGATGTTTCTTACTCTTTCACGCAAAAACTACTGAAGGGATATAAGGTAAATTTGGCACACAGATATTACAAAAAAACATCGATTTGTAGTCCCCTGATTCCTTCTCCAAAACTTAATCGATTTAAGTGCTTTTTTCATTAAAAATTAAGCTGTGTTTCTGTTTTCATTTTTTTTTTATATAATCTAGTCAAATTTCTTTTCTGGATGTTTTAATTCAGCGGAAAGTTTTTGAACATTTATAAAATCTTTTTTAATAATGAATTTATGAAAAAAAGGAAATCATAGGGACATGCTAATAGTAACCATAGATACTGAGGAAAATAATTTGACTCTAGACTCTACCGGTATTATCTAGAGAGAAAACAGGGGACCATGTTTGTATGGAAAAACGGCCCTTGTGTTTCCTCTTAACAGGCACATTTGAATTGTCAAAGAGTCAGTCAGTTAGTCAGAAAGTTGAAGCTTAGTTGCCCGTTCCAAAACGTAGATCTCTATGGAGAAGAACGGGCAAGAAACTTCAACTTACTTTTACAGCGGGGTAATTGCGAAACACACTAACAGCAGCAATGGCTTTCATTTTGAGTACAACAACATTCATTGCGTTATTTACGTTGTTGAGCAGACAAATTTTCGAACTTATGAAGCAATGGATTAGCAATATCCTTCAAAGTGATTCAGATTGTGATTGATAGTTTGTTACGGTATTAGGGTACCTATTAGTTAGGTTCTCTTTAGGTAGGTAGTTAACTATTGGTAGGTATAGGTCAGTCACCAAAAGAGACATGTAATCAGTGTCGTCGGAAAACGATGGATGTTTTCCAATGAAATTTAATTTGATCAATGAACTGTTTGTTTTCTATTCATTATTATTATCTCCTTTGGTGACCGTACCTACTACTTATTGCTACTAAGGACAGCTATTATTAATAATGAGTATGACAAACAGTAGATAAAAAGACAAGACATGTTTATCTTACAGACAAACGTGTGAATAGAGTATATTGCTCACGCTTTCGATTGATAGGTAATTTTATTATCGCGGGAGTTATCTTGACCAGTCGAGTTCGAACCGCTTTAATTGAAATGGAAGCAATCAGTGTCTTATGAAAGATAGTTACTTAACTTTAATTATCGGGGCTTTCCCAATGGAAACCAGCATGACGATTCTGTAAAAATCTCACCGTGAAAACTTGCGTGGAGTGAGCTGTTATTCCATCTGATGCTATAAGGATTGACACTAACAACAGCTCACTCAACGCTCACTTCACCTAAGTTTTCACGGTGAAATGGTTACAGAATCGCACTACTGGAGCCGAGGTGCTATGTTGATAATGTTGTAGAAATAGAAAGAAAAAGAAAAATAGGTTTATTTGTCACAGAAACACGTTCATACAAAAAGATAATATTAATTCTAAAAATAAGAAAAACAAAATATGTACTAGGTATCTACAGGGTGAAATTGAAAACATGCGACAAATCGAAATGGGAGATTGTACTCATCATTATGAACAACTTTTACTATGGGACCAAACCTGAAATCGCGAAAAAAACTGCTATTTCCTACATTTATATTCGCACAACTCGTCAAAATGTAGGGAACAGCTGTTTTTTTTCTGCGACTGATCTCTCCACGAATCGTTTCGGATTGCCGTCACATTGGACTATGAGAGTAAAGGAACAGAGAGAGCACCTGTGTTTACGCACACACTTGTGCACTATAATATCTCCTGCGTACATGGCTAATCTTCGTTGAAATTGGTCACCGTGATCGAAATCGGTCTGGAGGCTATTAATATCATCTGCTTTAACAAACAAATGCTTTTTAACAAACTTACACATCTCTTACTATTTAAAAAGACGGTAGCGGTAAGAAACAACCCTGTGAAACAACCTAATCAACCTATGCAGTGAGTGAAGTTTGGCTGTAGATGATGATGATGAAGACTAACGGAATAGTATTCGGTGTTGTTATTTATTTTATTATTCAGTTGTTTTTATAGCGTCTCATGAATCATAGAATTCGCTGACAATGATGATTAGAAACAGCATGCATTTGTTTTACTTTGTACAATGTATGTTTGCTACTTTATTCTTGGGAGTGTCGGAGGTATTACGTTTTCAAAACACTATTGTTTGTTCAACAACGCAGACTGAGTTTCAGAGGAATCCTTTTGTATAGTACTGATCTTCAAATGGTGATGTAGTGCTGTGGTCGTAGCCAAATGTGTTTGTTATAGTGATGGCCGAAAGGTGGACTGTTTTCGTGGTTCTATTTTCACTAATAGAGGTATTTTTATGGTGTTAATATTATCATGATTTGATTCTCATATTACGGGAACGGGATGGGTTGTGGAGGTCAGATAGGCAGTCACTCCATGTAAAATACTGGTATTCAGCTGTATCCGGTTAGATTGGCAGCTGACCTCAATCTAAGTAGTTGGGATGACGCTAGACAGATTGATTGAATTGGTGATCCTTGCATTTTATATCATCATCATCATCTGCCTAGCCTTTCCCCTACTATGTTGGGGTCGGCTTCCAGTCTAACCTGATGTATCTGAATACCAGTATTGAGTACCTTGCATTTGTAAATGTAGAAAAACTTATTAAATTAAACATTATAAGTACTTATGTTTACCTAATTTATTAAGTTTTTGTCTCAAGAACGGTGTGGTGGGAAACTATATAATATTTAACATTTTTGTTGATACTAGATACATGCGGACTTTTAGCGGCCTTGCAATAAAATAATAAAACTGACATTTGTAGGAATAGGTGATTTCATATTTTTGGCGCGTATTATTTCTGATTCTCTAATAGCGTCCCATTACTCTTAAATTAAAAGTAGGTAGGTGGATTATGTAATGAACTGGGTTTTACTGGTTATTTGTCAACCTGTATCATCCCACTGCTAGGCAAAGACATCCCCATTACTTTAAGCTGTTTTGGTCCAGGGCTAGTGTGTATATCTCGCAGCCAACTGGTTAAATTAGCCGTTCAGTTAACTGCCTAGCCTTTCAACTAAACGGCGGCCGTTCAACTAACGGCCTGAATTATATTCAATTACAGTTTAGGTTGGAAGTCTGCAACCAATCACGCGCGAGCCGAATTGGTTGCAGTAATTAAGGCATTGCACCCCGACCAAGTGGGTTAGGTTAGGTTAGAACTGTGATCAACCGCGTTCGAGCCGAGGAGGGAGGAAGCGAGGCGAACACTACTTCTAAAGGCCAGGCAGTTAACTGAACGGCTAATTTAACCAGTTGGCTGCGACAAGTCCGCACAAATAGGTTGGCGGCGGCAGGCGGTCCGGATCCTGACTCCTGGTCTGGCTCATCCCGCCGTGTTCTGCGTGGTTCACATGGCTATTTTGGCTCACAGCCCATTCGGTATGCGGCAAACGTGTCCAGCGGTCTCACTTACATTTTGCAGCTTTTTTAACATTTTGAACCGGACTAGAGTATAAACGTATCGAACCCCTGACGCCAGGCCACTTTTTCTGTCAAATGAACATTACTAATGTCTCGATATTGGTGGTTTATTTATATTAGTTTCATGCAATACAATATAGACGGAAGCTTAAACTTTTAAATTATATAAATAAAAACACACAAAAGTAATGATTAAATTGTTTATTTCATAATATGGTGCGAGTGGTGCGACGTGTATTTTGTCATATATTTGTGACGTTGGCGTTCAGGGTAAGATTTCGTTTGTCACATATATGTGACAATGGCGTTCGAAAGGTTAATATTTAATATTTAAGATGTCATTCATCTGTGTTTTGGACCGGAGTGTGGTGTTTTTGTCGCCTAGAATCCTACCTACTTATTTACTTTATTAGATTACTGGTAAATTCTTACTTACCAATCAAGTAGGTAAGTACTAATTTATTACGTCGGTAGAGAGAACACGGCCTATGTTCCTATCCTAACACCAAAAGTAAAGAAACAGCAGGATAATTGCGTATCACAGTAGGTATCCGTAGCAATTGGATTCATTTTGACAGCTCAACAACATTCATTGCATTATTTACGTTGTTGAGCAGACACATTTTTCGAACAATGGATTAGCAATATCCTTCAAAATGATTCAGATTGAGATTGATAGTGTATTACGCAATTAGGGTGCTGAGTTCAATGCAAGTTTTGATTATATTTGATTTTTTTAAATAATATATTTTACTATGTTGATATGATAATAAGCTGCACGTATGTAAACATAATTATTTTAGTAATTATGATGTTTTTAGTAGGTACGATGATTTTCCATAGTTGAGTTATTATAAGGCTATCTGTTTTATGTTTTTAAGTTAAGTTATCATGTTTATCATTTTTCACTGATTTTATGGTAACGCTTTATTACGCCCAATTTTATTTTATGTTGGGGTCGGCTTCCAGTCTAACCGGATGCAGCTGAATACCAGCATTCCTGAATACCATGGAGTGACTGCCTATCTGACCTCCACAACCCAGTACGATAGGCACTCTTTGGTAAGACTGGATGTCAGACTTTTGGGCTTTTGCCTACCCGAAACGATTGTCAAAGATCTATGGATGACAGCAGAGTCTAGCTAGTAGGTTCACCCATCCACGGACTGACCTCGGCAAGCGAAGCTTAAAACCGTCGATCGACTCCTGCGACTGTACTCCTCTATGTTATGTCTAACTAGCATTGCAATTTCAGATTATTAAGAATAATCCGTTTGTAATTATGCCGCATCATCATGGCCAGCAAAAACAAATGACAGTCATCGGGTCATTATCTTCTTACAGCATCTTGAAGTGCAGAAAGGGAGTGCCAGTGTCTGTGTTCCCTAACCCGAAAGTCTTCAATGCTAGAGTGATTTGGCATTTTCTAGCTATCTAAGCTCGTTTCATCGTAGACCGCATCCATCGCTTTCCACCAGGCGAGATGGGGGCCATTATTTATAGAAATAAATTGATGATGATGAATAATGTTCTTAAAACTAGTTTTCCATTTCCAGAATATGAGACCAGAAAACTTGCTTGTGGAAGACATGTTGCAAGATCCTCCCTTGACGAGGTCACTCGGCTTTGCAATAAGGAAGAGGTTCGACAAAACCCTGGAAGATGCCAGTCTCAACAAGGAGTACATGTACCGGTACCATGAGATGCTGAAGGCCAGTCAGGAGTCGTTCGAAAGCTTCGCCACTCGAGATGAGAGGAGGCTGCGCAGTGTCGTCGGTAATCATAATTACGAAGTCATGAGAGAAGGTTTGTGAGATGTCATTGTTGGTATACATTATTTCAAGTTGATTGATGTTATTTCAAGTTAAACAAATATCAACTTTATCGTCATGGAAATAAAGTTGATTTAGATTGACTAGCACTATTGAAAAGTAATAAAAATGTTTGAAGTTGTAGTCTAAACTGCACTTTCTTGTGTAGAAATTAAAGTTACATTTCCATAAACTCATGTTTGTTTACATTTTTGGCAAATAAGTAGCGAATGCAGATTAGACCAAAGACGATATAGGTAACTTCTAAATTTTGAATCATGTTCAGTTTTACTTGGAATATTATTATCATAGTCTGGCTTCAATAGACTCCACAGTATTGGAGGCTTGCGCTACAAGTCCACTTGATGACTCAAGCCTTGTGAATTTGTGATTTTTGGGTGGACCTTTTCAACACCGTTTCTAAAAAACTGAAATAACTTAAAATCCAGAAATTAACCTATCCAGAATTTCGTTAAACTCCTCATTGGCATGCATTCGATCTAGAAAACTACGGTTCCGTATTCGATAACATCGTTGGTTGCGTCTGCCTGTCTGTCAAGACTGTTTTTCTCAGGAACGCGTGAAGGTATCACATTGAAATAAATGTCAAATATGTAGGTTTACGATCCTTTGGAGCTCTAAAAAAGCTAAGACAACGCAATAATAAATCTGCCTACGAATAAGTACCTACTTATTACTTATCGTCATCTACCACTGACTGACGTCACGCAAAAACCGTTTATTTGTAGTTACACCACATAAAAAGCGATTACAAATTTATATTTGCAGTAGAAGAATTGACTAAGATGAGACGTACGTTTACGTGTGTAGACCGTATATTTATATACGTGTGTATGGAAGAACATTTTCAAATTAAGTACTTAGTTTGTTCATAGGGTTGATCGGAATCCTTCATTGTGCGTGGTCCGACACGCACTTGGCCGGTTTTTAATGTTTAAAACAGAAGTTTTACTCTCATCGCCTGAAGTAACCGTGAACTACTTTTGTAATTTTCCAGCTGGTGTACTGGACCGGCGCCGGAACGCGTCTCGTTTTCAGTCTCCCGTTGGCAGGCGAAGAGCGAGGACGCAAGCTCTGAGGCGACAGAAGCTGAACAGTCAGAGCATGAGGAGTCATCTGCAGCATTCCCGACAGACCAATAACGATTCCAGCGAATAGTTTTTTGTTTTAATTTTGCCAGGGCCATTCTATAGTAAGAACTTTTTTGAGACTGCAATTTTTGTAATTATTAAATCAGTATAGAGCCTTATGAGCAGTGGCGGCCCAGTAATAAGTGGCCGCAACTTACGAGATGTAGGTTTTAGGTTACAATCATCACCACTGCAGCTCTCAAAATGGTGAAGGAAAGCATCGAGAGGAAACCGGTATGTCCAAAACTCGAAGACATGTGACATCTACCCACCCGCACTGGGCCTGCGTGGTGGGTTACGGCCCACTCCCTCTCACCGAGAGGAGGCCTGTATTCCAGCAGTGGGAATATTATTCCGCTATAGAGCCTTGAAACGTCCGCTAAGATGCGAATGCGACAAAGGTTAGGTAGGTACCCAATGTCTAATTTGGTAACATGGGGGGCTTACTTTATTATAATTTTCATAAGACTGTCATCAACGGGTATTTTTTCAGTTACTAAATTAAGTAGTTAAGTTTTTGTATTTGCCTCTAATTAAGAGTGGAATTTAGAATAAGTAAGTATAAGAATAATTAATTAAAATAGATTAGACCTAATGTCAATAGATTAGTATCATAAAAATAAATAAACACATGTTTTTTTTTTCTGGGCTAATAAACCTGGTTTAATTGCCCACTGCCCACACCAATCTCATGTCAATCAATACATGAGATTGTTGACTCGATAAAGTGACAGACAGACAGAGATTAAAACAGAAGAAGATCTAGCATAGAATTTGGGGGGGGGGGGGGGGTTCAGGGTATCAGAACGGAATAAATCTGACTCGTATAGGTAACTAGATTATGGTGCCAACTAACACCGCAGTGTTAAGATTCATTCTTATAACATTTGATATGCATTTAAAACATTGCTGGTTTTTCTCAAATCATTAATTGATGAAATAAAAAGTACTTTTTGGAGCGCTTTTATACGAATTAAGTTCGGATAAAAAATTTTGACAGCGAATGACCGCAAGAGACATCATCCGGCAAGCATCGGCGACGCGGTCGTTATGACCGTGTGCGTTATTGCTTAGATTTCCATGCTATTGTCGCGAAAAAATTGTCCATCGTCTGTTCAGCGCTTATCTATACTTATAATAAATCTGTAGAGAGGTCAATTCTGTACATGACATATATTTTCAAAATAACTATCAGGGGGTAATAAGTGATCGATACTGATGCCAAAAATGCAATCAGTAAAATTTTTGTCTGTCTGTCTCTATGTTCCTTATAGAAACAAAAACTACTCGACGGATTTTAACGAAACTTGGTACAATTGTTCTTCATACTCCTCAGAAGGAGAGGAGAAGGAGGGAAGGAGGGGAGGGAGGGGGGGAAGGAGGCAAGGTTATAGAATACTTTTCATCACGCTACAATGAATAGGAGCAGAGCAGTGAAATCAAATGTTGGGAAAACGGGAGAAGTTGCTCCATTTTTTAAGCTTCCGTCGCGTGTGCAGCCTTAATGGTTAAAGCTACATAGAAATCATTTATGACGGAAATGTTCTACATAATATTATCTAAAAAATATCCCACAACAGCATATGTCTATCTTTTATGGTTGACTCACAATAACACGTGTAACTCCCGATAGCTTAGCAGTTCGGAGCTTTCTGATTATATTTGTTTAGTCTTACGTTTATAATACTCTCACTAATCCCTAATTAAAAGTAGTTAATATTATTACCTATTCAATAAAAATATCATAGTAATCGGTATAGAAACACCAAACTTATACATGAAATACGCTAATAAGCCATCGCGCAGTCGCGCGTGAATACTGAATCATGCCATAAGGATTATTTTTGTGTAACCGCGTTGTAACCGGTTGCCGCGCTCGACGCAGGTCGTGGCGGTAGGGTATAAAAAGGCGGGAGGTCCGATGTCCGGTTAAGCAGAAAGGCAACCTTAGCGCTTCATTCAATATTTGGCTGTTGATGCGTTCAGAGCGTTCGACCTTATTGACAGACAATCATTGATATTAACAAACCATGCTTATCAGCGCGACTTTTAGTCTTTAAATATTTTATTTGAATTTCTTTTGTTGTCTATACTTATAATAAATCTGTAGAAGTGAAAATTCTGTACATTGAAAATATCAAAAAAAATAAATGGCAGGGGATATATATAATAAAAAACAAACTTAATTTTGTGGTTCGATCCCTAGAACCGATTACTGGACCAACCGCAAATAATAAGTTTGTCGTAGGTTATGTCACCCGCACTGTAAATGTAGTGCTGAAGGTTGAATTTGGCTTGCACCGGAGTCTGAGCGCGCGCATCATACATTTTTTGAACGGACGTGTCGAGTGGTGAGCGTTCGTTCTTATTAGCATTCTATGAATTGTATGTCTTAACTGCTACTTGCAATTCTAAACCGTGCTTTTCTGTGCGACCTTTTTAATCCTCTTAGTTTTTATTAAGTACACTTTAAGGTAGAGTTATTTGCCGGGGCAGCGGGATTGTCCGAAAGGGTTACCGCTGCCCCGGAACATAAAGGGCTAAGGAAGGAACACGGATGGGTTTTAGTCAGTAAGAGTCTGACACTCCCTTCCGCTCCACCCAGAGCGGGAGGGGTCATTTGATGATTTCCCATCCTTAATAAAAAAAAAAAAAGGTAGAGTTATTTAGGTTTATTTTTATAAGTAGTAGGTATAGATTTTAATTTTAAAGTATGGGTAGTATATTTGATAGTGTACGTAGTGACCGTAGGTTAATTTAAAAAACTGTTAGGTAGGATTAGTCATTCGTATAGATATTAGTTTTTAGGGATTTTGCTTATTTATTGAGTTTAGATTAGTTTTCATCAGAAATAGGTTTATTTAGGTAGGTAGGTATTTTATTTTCTGTTATTGAGTTTTTTTTTTATTAGGTAGGGTTTATTAGTAGGTTTACTTTTATAATCTAATATAAAATTCAAAGTCCTGTGATCCTGTCTGACTGATTATATCAATGCACAGCCTAAACCGCTGGTCATAGAGACATTAAATTTGGAGTGTGTTCTGTGTGAAGTGTATAAAGGTATCCACTAAGAAAGGGTTTTTCGAAATTCCACTCCTAAGAGGGTGAATGGGGGGAGGGTGAAATTTCACGCGGACGAAGTCGCGGGCAGAAGCTAGTCCATACTAATATTATAAATTCGAAAGTAACTCTGTCTGTCTGTCTCTCTGTATGTTATCTTTTCACGCCTAAACCACTGAACGGATTTCGAAAAAAATTGGCAGAGAGATATATTGCATCCCGGGGAAGGACATAGAATAGTTTTTATCGACATACCTCGCGGGCGAAGCCGCGGGCGGAAGCTAGTATTAATATAAAGGTGTAATTTCGGAAGGCAAGACAGGATGCTTACTCTCGAATATAATTCCGATAAATCGACATTGGAATTGTCAGTCAAACGTCAGGGATTGGCTGGACACTGAGTCTAGCCAATCCCTGACGTTTAACTCAACCAACTGACGTTTGACCAATGTCGATCTATCGGAATTAGAGTATAGCACCCAGCCTCGCGCAGTGGCGATTTACTTATAGCAATGTGAGAATCGGTATGTTAGGTGACGATGGACAGACAGGCACTTTACTTTGTGTATTTATTATTATTACTAGGTACTGCTGTCAAATCGGTGAAAATCATAAGGAGTTACTCTTAAATAAAAATATTTGATCGTAATAAGTATAGGTACCTACCTACCTACTGCAAATAGAAAATAATTGACAATATGTCAATTTTTATGAGTAAATACCAAAATAACTAAAAAAGTAGGTATAAACTTATCAATACTTAAGAGTAAGAGCTCTTACACACCACGTTTTTTTCAGGCGCCGTCGACGCGCGTCTGTAGCGCGTCTCTCTTGAGTTTGCAGCGATGCAATCGCAAGAAATCTGCCTTGACAACGCACGATAGCGAAACGCCCATCGACGCGACGACAGCACGGGCGCGGCGGCGCCTGGAAAAAACGTGGTGTGTGTGAGAGCTCTTAGCGATACTGCTTGCATTTACATATCGTCAGGCGTTGAAAAGCGCAAGATATCCACTGATAGTGACAGCAAGTCACTATTAGTGGATATTTTGCGCAGATACAATGAAAATTATAACAGGCGCTCTGCGCTGAACGCAAAGCCACTTAAAATGCAGTTTTTTAACCAGCCGAGAGAACTGCATAAAGCAGTACCTACAGCAGAGAGTAAGAGACGGTCTTTTCAACTAAGGATCGTTTGGTAAACGTAGATAGCGATCGTCTACTTAATTCAAAACTGCACGCCCCTCGACTAATACAAATTTTTAAAATGTGCAACATTCAGTGGATTTAATTAATTAATGCAATTAATTAATAATAATTAATTAATATTTCATTAGTCAAAGATAATTTTGGACCCTAATGGGTATTCCTATTAACAAAATGCTGCTAATAATTGCAAATCAGTAAATAGAAAGGACCTAGAACAGAACCTTGAGGGACACTCATCTCAGCCAAATATATTGAAGAAGTAGTGTAGTTCCGAATTGTTCCCGGTTGATGGCAATTAGGCTCGCTCCCTATCTTATTGGACGACTAACTAAACATAGCTGACAAAATGTGGGTACATCTCAGCATACTCGTATTAAACCCTCGGGGAAAAAGGTTGTGATTTTATGATATGTTATGTGTGTACTCATCATCTGCCTAGCCTTTTCCCAACTATGTTGGGGTCGGCCAGTCGAACCGGATGCAGCTGAATACCAGTATTTTACACGGAGAGACTGCCTATCTGACCTCCACAACCCAGTTACTTTGTAATACGGTACCCCTTGGTAAAACTGGTTGTCAGACTTTCGGGCTTCTGACTAGACGTAACGACTGTCAAAGATCCACGAATGACAGCCGGGACCAACGGCTTAACGTGCTTTCCGAGGCACGGAGGGGGTGGTGCGGTGCAAAACTATTGACGGGCAATAAAATATAAATAAAATATAATATCCTTAATCATTTAGTTAATGATCACGTTTCTTTAATCGCTTATTTATTTTTAGACAGAAATCTATACTTATAATAAATCTGTAGAGAGGTCAATTCTGTACATGATATATATTTTCAAAATAACTATCAGGGGGTAATAAGTGATCGATACTGATGCCAAAAATGCAATCAGTAAAATTTTTGTCTGTCTGTCTGTCTGTCTGTCTGTCTGTCTGTCTGTCTGTCTGTCTGTATGTTCCTTATAGAAACAAAAACTACTCGACGGATTTTAACGAAACTTGGTACAATTATTCTTCATACTCCTGGGGAGGTTATAGTATACTTTTCATCACGCTACAATGAATAGGAGCAGAGCAGTGAAAGGAAATGTTGGGAAAACGGGAGAACTTGCTCCATTTTTTAAGCTTCCGTCGCGTGTGCAGCCTTAATGGTTAAAGCTACATAGAAATCATTTATGACGGAAATGTTCTACATAAAATTATCTAAAAAATATCCTACTACAGCATATGTCTATCTTTTATGGTTGACTCACAATAACACGTGTAACTCCGGATACCTTAGCAGTTCGGAGCTTTCTGATTTTTGTTTACTCTTACGTTTATAATACTCTCACTCATCCCTAATTAAAAGAAGTTAATATTATTACCTATTCAATAAAAAAAGAATCATAGTAATCGGTATAGAAACACCAAACTTATACATGAAATACGCTAATAAGCCATCGCGCCGTCGCGCGTGAATACTGAATCATGCCATAAGGATTATTTTTGTGTAACGGTTGCCGCGCTCGACGCGGGTCGCGGCGGTAGGGTAAGGGAGGTCCGAGCGCGAGCTTCATTCAATATTTGGCTGTTGATGCGTTCAGAGCGTTCGACCTTATTGACAGACGATAATTGATATTAACAAACCGTGCTTATCAGCGCGACTTTTAGTCTTTAAATAGTTTATTTGAATTTATTTTGTTGTTTTTTATAAAATAGGTATTAGTTGTTGTGTTATTAGACCGACACAGAACCCAAAAATGTGATTTAAAAAAAATTCTGTCTGTCTGTCTGTTTGTTCAGGCATCACACAAAAACTACCGGTTCGATTACGATGACACTTAGTATAATTATTCTTTAATATCCTAGGCACCACACTGAGTACTTTTTATCCCGGAAAAAAATATACAATAAAAAACAAACTTAATTTTGCGGTTCGATCCCTAGATCCGATTACTGTACCAACCGCAAATAATTAGTTTGTCGTAGTACACGACGAAGATAATAATAATAGGCGAGCGTTCGTTCATATTAGCATTCTATAAATTGTATGTTTTAACTGCTACTTGCAATTCCAAAACGTGCTTTTCAGTGCGACCTTTTTATTCCTTTTAGTTTTTACTAAGTACAGTTTAAGGTAGACTTATTTAGGTTTATTTTTATAAGTCGTTTTTATAAGTAAGTATAGATTTTAATTTTAAAGTATGGGTAGTATATTTGATAGTGTACGTAGTGACCGTAGGTTATTTTATAAAACTGTTAGGTAGGATTAGTCATTCGTATAGATATTAGTTTTTAGGGATTTTGCTTATTTATTGAGTTTAGATTAGTTCATCATCTGCCTCATCTGCCTAGCCTTTTCCCAACTATGTTGGGGTTGGCTTCCAGTCTAACCGGATGCAGCTGAATACCAGTATTTTACATGGAGCGACTGCCTATCTGACCTCCACAACCCAGTTACTGGGTAATACGATACCCCTTGGTAAGACTGGTTGTCAGACTTTCGGGCTTCTGACTACCCGTAACGACTGTCAAAGATCCACGAATGACAGCCGGGACCAACGGCTTAACGTGCTTTCCGAGGCACGGAGGGGTCTCCATATGTAAAGATGGTCACCCATCCACAGACCAACCGCGGCAAGCGTAGCTTAACCTGATCGATCGACCAGTGCGGCTGTTATTATTTAGCCACGTATCATCAGAAATAGGTTTATTTAGGTAGGTAGGTATTTTATTTTCTGTTATTGAGTTTTTTTTTATTAGGTAGGTACTTAGGTTTACTTTTATAATCTAATATAAAATTCAAAGTCCTGTGATCCTGTCTGACTGATTATATCAATGCACAGCCTAAACCGCTGGTCATAGAGACATAAAATTTGGAGTGTGTTCTTTGTGAAGTGTATATAGGTATCCACTAAGAAAGGGTTTTTTGAAATTCCAGTCCTAAGAGGGTGAAATTTCACGCGGACGAAGTCGCGGGCAGAAGCTAGTATCTTAATAAAATACTAAAGGGCAATAAAATATGATGAATGAGGCTACGATAAACAAATTAGTAGAGGAATAAAGAAACGTTTAATTAATATTAAGTTAGTAGCAGTAATCTATCTAATCACACGATTACATAACTAAACGAAAAAAAAGAAAAAGAACACATCTGGTAGACAATTTTGAGAAAACCTTATCGGGATAATTATGGCTGATGTAGGACCTCTGGTATTTGAGTAAAATCGAAAAAACCTCAGGAACAAGGGGATTAAAATGATGCTAGGATTGAAAGTGATTTGATAAAAATAAGTATCCCTTTATTACTCTTTATCTTATTAAATGTATATGTGTATAAACTGATTACGATCCATATTTTGTGTGAGAATTATCAGCTTTATTACGTCAAGATAAAAAAGAGCCAACAGGAACTTGGTCAGGATATAAAAATACCATTTTTTTAAATTTTAAACTACACAAAAGATAGAAAGTTTTTGCTAGAGCTTATCGCAAAAAAATACATTTGACTGCATTTGATCGTTTAGGAAATAAATCAGGAAATGTATGGGAACAAAATTGGGGATTATTTGATTGCGGCAAGATAATAGTGTTATAAAACGAACGCAAGTTGTAATCTTGATTCGTATCAGTATAGACAAGTTGTTGACTGTTGATAAGGCGTTTTATTTAGATGAACATTGGAACTGTTTCCAGGTGATGATATTATTATGATAGAAGACGTAGAATTTCTGAGTTTACTCAATGGAAAGGATCGTGTACCTTTTTGAACATTGATCATAAATGGGACAGCAATTTATTTAAGTCATCCCGAGTTTGCAAGATATGAAACCCATCGTAGACGGTTTCATATGACTACAAAGCCTAGGTACCAGAGGACCTAGACTAAGTGACATTGTGTTGCAGTAACGATGACGGACATGTTGTAAAGAATTGACATAAGCACAGATAATATAATACGAAAAGCTTGTTGTTGTTAATCCTGTTGAAAGTCGTTGCAGAAATACTAAATGCTTTGAAAGGTATTGGTATTTATCTAGGCCCTCGGCGTAGGTCCTTCTCCTTAGGTCCTGAACTGCTAAGAGATTTATAAAGTTACTTCAATCCATACATTATAGGGGGTATATAAAAAGTACTTAAGTACATTTTGTAAGGGTTCCATACATATTTACTGTCATCTTTCTGTGACACGAGTAACGCGAGAATAGCCCAAAAAATCCGTCATAAAAGTAGTACCAAATCATAAACATTGGCAGTGGGGATCCCCAGAGTGCGCCGGACGAGTTATAATATCGTCATTCCCCACAATTTACCATAATTCAATCTTCTCAATAAGGCCTTTGGCGTTATTTAAAGATTGTTAATACGACAGTGGGCGTAAAATCTCCATAACATATTGTTCCATTATCAGTTCACTTGTCAGTTTCATTATTATAATCTCACTCAGACGGTACTGAGTTTACAAAATGTGTATAAACAAATGTTCTTTCCTCCTAGGGCTTGAATATCTGTATCTGTTGCGTTTGTGCATCATTCGGGACCTCCCCGTATCCCACCACGACTTTGTCATCAATCTCGTCCGTGTGTTTCCATTCAAACGCATCTTTAATAGCTTTGTTGTTTTATTACTTGCTTGTTAACTTTATAGACTGTTTTATTGTTGTTATTTATTTTATTTTCATGGTTTTCTTTAATGAATTTAGTATAGCAGTACCTTTTTTATTGGTCTGAGAGTAGTACTTAGGTACTTCGGTAAGATGTGATTTTGATTGAATCGTTTGGTGAAATTTGTGGTGAAGGAACTCTCAAGAATGGGCTGGGTTGTTTTTTTTTTCAGAATGTTTACCTATAAGTTTCATGCCTTTATGTTCTTTGAGTTCAGAAAGTTCGTTATTGTTATGTGAACCCAAGCACTTTCTATCAAATTGTGATCGAGGGTTTGAACAAAAAGTTGCCAGGTATATTTTATTTACAGCATGTAATAATTGTTTTGTTTAATGTTGACAACTTTCCCTGTTTATTATCGTATCGTCTCGTCAGTCGTCCGATAGTGTGCACGTACACTGGTACACATAAATATGCTGATATTAGTCAGCACAGCACGAGTCGCGTCGGAGCTCCAAAGTGAACTAAACAACACACATTATGAAACATATTTGTCTCTTCTTACTGTTTTCCTGTATAGGAATTTCTATACAGGTAAGTTCTTTACATTGTTTCATTTTTTGTTTTCGGTAAGCTTGTACCTAATAATTTAATTTTTTGCGCGACCGAAGTACACGACCAACCTCAGCGTAACAGGAATTCAGGCCTAATTTGATTGGCTGCTATTCTTTCAATCCACCAATCACAACAGCGAACATTTACAATGTAGATTTGACATGTTTTTTTTTTCTACTAGAATAAGTCTTTCCTAAGAATAAATAGTTATTTGACAATTTTTCCATACTAGAACTGTCAGACGTTAATTTTATATCGAGACATTGATTTAGCTTTTACTTACCCCCTTACTAATAAACGTTGTAAGATAGCGTCTGTTTAGTTAAACAACGCTTTATCTTCTTCTTTTGAAAGTCAAATTACTGACGACTGAAATAGAGAAATCGGTGTGTAATTATTCATCTGATATAATACCTACGTTTATTAAGTAGTAAGGGGGTAAGTATCTAACTAAACTATTCGGTTTCCAGCACTTAGTTACATTGTGACTTCAATATCAATATGTTACATGGAGTGCTTACCACTATGATTGACCTCAATAACCCAAGTTACCGGGCTATGTTTGGCGACTTATCCATAAATAAGTGCCTACCATCACAGATAATATAATACTCCTACCATATATCTAGATGCACATTGTACTTAAATTATGCATTATTGTTGCTACCTCATTATTTGCGATAAGTTTGTGATGACTTTGTTAGCATCGATAAACAAACACGTGATCAAAACTTTAATAAATTCATAATAATAATTTTCACAATTATGTTTATTGTCATATTTTTATTGGAAGAATACCTACGCTTGATTGTTCACAAAAAAAAAAAATCTCGACCTTGCCCACTGATCCGTGTGCGTCGTCATCGAGACCTAAACCTAACATCACAACATTTAAATTCCTACGTTGCATTTACCAAGCAAGATGTGGAGACAAAAAGTTATATATTTTTAATGTTTCGTTTTTCCTGTTTAGGTCGGAAGTCTGACGAAAGTCTGAGATTATTTGGAAAGAATGTTAGGTAAAGACCTACTTTCTATTTCAAAGAAAATTGGGGCGTAATTTATAATAGCTGTAGAAAAATGCACGGTAGTACAGAGGCCAGCACATCAAGCTACCCCAATCTGTCAAATTGTCCCAATTGAATATGAACCTTATTCCTTTGTAAATAAAGTTGAAAATCTATCAATGAAATTTGACAGATTAGGGTAGATAGGTTGATGTGCTGGCCTCTGTACCTACCGGCCGTCATATACAGCGGTATATAATTGCGTAACACAACTAACACACTATCAGTAGCAATGGCTTTAATTTTGACAGTTCAACAACATTTATTGCGATAATTACGTTATCGAGTAGACAAATTTTTCGATCATAATAATATGAAGTACCTAATGGATAGCAATATCCTTCTAAATTATTCAGATTGAAATTGGTACTGTGTTGAGCAATTCGGGTGCTGAAGTGCTCTTAATTACGGGAAACAAAGTACCTATTGAATTTGAAGAAGCGAAAAGCATGTCTTGTTTTAAAAATCAACAATCGTAGATATTTAATGTGTCAATAAAAATGATAATTTAAAAATAGTAGCTTTAGCAAGGGTTCATGCATACCTTAGATAAATGATTCATAAATAATAAAAAAAAAAAAAACTGATACTGAACTGATACTGTTTTTGATAAATGATTGATTTTGATTTTGAATGATTTTTGATGTTTGCGCTCGACCGCAGCGGGACCAATCATTTATCTAAGATGCAAACAAATAAAATAATATAATAAAAGATCTTTATTTGTCAGACTCAGTACACTGCGTTGTCATGAATGCCACATCTAGTAATAATTCAATTCAAATATTTATTTCAGATATAAATCCATATAATGTTAGTATAACTTAGCTTAATGTTAGTATTAAATTAAAATAAACAATAATTAACAACTATTGAACCATACAACTGTTCTTTCCATGGCACACCAGTTTATTTGGAGAAATGTGTCTGGATTCTTACCCACCTTCGTAAGAGGGGAGAATCCCACCGGTCTGCAAACACATTCAGGATGCCATTGGAGGAGGATCGCAAGCGCACCATCATGGAAGCGCATCGTCTTCGCATGATCGCGGCGAACCCGTCGACGCACGCCTCCGCGAACACCGCCACGGCAACCCCAAAAGCACCCTGAATGCGTTATTATACTGTACGCGAAGGTCGCTGTATGCACGCTGGGTATACTTGGTCCACAGGCTGCACGTGTAAAACGACTGGCAGAAGGCCTTAAAAAGCGTTATCTTGACAGAATCTGTACAGCGTGCAAACCTGCGGGCCAGCATGTTGCACCGGACAGCCAGCGACCTGCGCTCCCTGTCTTTTAAGTCATCAGTGACCCAGTGACCCAAATACTTAAACTTCGAAACCCGACCTAAAAGAGACCCAGAGAGTGAGAGTTCAGGCAGCTGTTTGTAAGTTAAAGTACCCGAACTAAATACTTACATCTAATTTTACTTTAGATCCGTGTTCACTGACTCGGTTGGTGATTAGTTGATATTTTTTTTTTATCACTATCTTCCTATTCATTGTAAATTTACTTTTAACGACGTTATTATATGCTTGTAAACATTTTCAACAGTTTCTCAGTAAGTGAATGATTGTTAATTCTTAATGACAAATGATAAAGTTCTTAAACCACACACATAAGTAAGTACTTCTACTCGTACCTAATATTATACGAAAAAAAATATCAGTTAGTCACTCAGATCAAATAAAATTTTCGGCTGTTGGCGAAAAAGGCCGAAAATATAATATTTCTGTCGAAAACTGAAAACGAAATTTGGTCGGTCGGAGCTACTAAATTGTAAAGTTTTATTCAAAATTGAACATGATTGTCTATGAATTTAAATGCCTTATGTGGGTACCTAAATGTAGAGGATTCCTTGCATGAGATTTGGTTTCTTAAGAGACATTTTGGGCATCGTTGGTACTAGTCGCTATATGTAGGTTCCTATAGCTTTTAATTTTAAAACTTGGCTAGCTGTTAATCTATTTTTGATTGAATAAAATTTTAAATTTAAGAAGATACAATGTGTCTGCTAATTAAAGACACATTATGTTTTGCCCATTCCCTTTTTCACAAAGTAAACTAAATTTAAGTTCAGTGCATTTTTTTTTTCAATTTTTTTAAGAAAATGAAAGAAGATAAATTTTAGTTTAGTCCGTCAAATTAATCAGCGCCTGACACTACTCCATACAAGTTTAGACAGGAATAAAAACTTGCCTACTAAAATTACGTCAATTTGTCAGGCGCTGATTAATTTGACAAGACTGAACTAAAAATCTTCTGTCCTTTTCTTAATGAAATAGAAAGAAAAAGATGCACTGAACTTTGGTTTAGTTATCAAAATTTTAGTTTTTTGCAATAGGTACAGGTACAGTATAGACAAATAATGAAGTAAAAACTATAAGTGGTATTTCCCTGTTAATTTGTTTTTAATGTGATAATGTCTATCATGCATGATTAAAATTTAGCATTAGTTTCCAAAACGTTCCAAGAGGGAAGACCCAGTGTCCACTCAGTCTTGCGCAAAAACTAGTCCCAATAATATGCATTTTTTCTCATACCGTGGGAACAGTTAATATGAGCAGTAACCTAGTGCTCTTTCGTGCGATAATAACAACAAGATCTGTTTTCCAAACGTGTAGCATACTGACGTACAGATTACTAAGTGTCAATAGTAAACATCGGTTTAACGACCCCTTGAATAACTGGCCGTTGAATCAACGCTAATCAAATTGCAACAATAATGCTCTGGCTCTCTCACACTCATTGGCAAAGTCTGAGAAATGCATCCCTTTTCAAAAAACCAACATGAGTGGCTTCATGCTACCCTAGTCAGCCTAGTGCATCATCTACAACTAACCACTTTATATATATTAGTCTATGCAACTAACTGCACTCAATCACACCAAAAAAAGTATTTCATGAAACGGGAAAACTTTCTCATCATTCTGTCTCTTTTCAATTCAGTGGAAAAAGAAAAGGATGGAAATAAGTTTGACGTTGCGAATCTTGCGAAGCCGTGTCCACGAATTATCGATTGCAGTATGGATAGGTACGAACCAATTTAAAACAAAGACATGTGGTTTTGCGCGATCATTTCTTATTGTGAAACCTTTTTATTTCCATATAATATGTTTAAATAAATATTTTTTGATGGCAATAGGCTCGCCCGCTCTTACATGGGAGTTAAACATAACTGGCGAATTGATGGTGTCAGGCAGTGAACGAAAATAATAAGGTGTCAGAAAAAAAAGGTGTACTACAGGTATAACAATTCTGGCAAACCCTTTGGCGAATACAGGCGAGATGTTATATGTTGTGTGTATTTTATCATAACATGGTTTTTTAACTTCCAGCACTATAGGTGCTAAGCTATAGGGCTATACCTACTCAAATATTATTTTTTACTTAGGTACAGGAGAAATTATAATAAAACAAGAATTGTCTTTTAGTAAGCCAAGTTAGCACGGGCGTGTTTTTTCCACGGCGATTTTTTTCGCCCAATGGATTTTCATCGCACTGGTTAGCGCCGAGAGTTGAAAATCCGAATTATTCCGATCTGTCACCCTTGTCCCCTTAGAAAAAAAGTTTGATCTGGCCCCCTGTTAGCGACGAGTACATGACAGTTCGAATTTTATTCACTCCTATTATTAACTTTTTATTCCTGTTTGTCCCCCATAGAATTTAGCTACTTAATTTTCACGGGAGCCATAGAATCTACGACTTAAAAAACCGGTAAAAATGTAAACGCCCTAAAGTTTGAAACCGACTTGCAAACAAAGTTCACCTTTAGCATAATGTTCTAGGTCAGGCGCAAACTGAGTAATTGAGCACGCTTGAACCATTTGGACATGAGAACACAAACAGTAGGCCTGCCTGTACCTACCCAGCACAGAGTACATTATAATATTATCTACCCAGTAGAGAGCGAGACTCCATTCACGACGGATGTCTCGACCTCGGCTATCAAATCCACTCGTTTTATCATTTTATCAGCCGATGTTTTCGTCTATAAATAATGTCGTTTGTTAGTGTTCTTATATTCCTTTGTCTAGTGTTGAATTCTTATGAGGTAAAGTGATTCATTATGAATAAACTTGTTTGTTTGCCTTTGTTGTGGTTGTGTCTGTTACATTTCTTATTGCAAGTGGGTATTCCGTGTTGTGTCGTACTGTGGTCATTTACCGATCATTGTGTTCAATGAATTATGATAGAACACTTTGGGGTTTATTTGTAAACGATGTTCAAACGTCAAAAAAGTCGCTAATCAACGTTTATGAATAAAGGGGTATATTTTCTTGTTGTCTAGTCCTTGGGTCCAAATTGAGTAGGTACTACATACTTCTACCAGGCAGACTTTCAGTACGATGTGCATCAAAATTAATTATTATTGTTACATTTAGTGCAGTCTTACTAAGGCGCATCGTGTTACACAGTAACTGGGTAGAGTAGTTGAGATATGCAGTCGCTCCATGTAGTAACCAACAACAACAACCAACCACCAACCAACACACCACCACACCAAACAACCATACCAACTATTATATTATTATGTATACATTATGGAATACATGATAAAGTATTGAGTATTGAAAATAGGTGCTGATATTCAGCCGATCCCAACTTAGTTGGGAAAAGGTTAGACAGATTGATTAAAAAATTTAGGAAAAATTTATAATGATAAAATAACGGCTTCTTACTAAATGCGTATGAAAGTATGTACGATACCTACATAAAACAAAAAAACAATATTTAACAATTTTGTCTGTTCCGCCAGCTAATCTCCGAAACGGCTGGACCGATTTTGACGGGACTCACTGGCAGATAGTTGATGTTATAAGGAGTAACTTAGGCTACTTTTATTTTAGACAAAGAATTGGGGTTCCACGCAAAAAAATTACATTATTGTTTTCCGAAATGCGAACGAAGTCTCGGGTACAGCTAGTCTGTAATAAAACATAACACAATAGCAGAGAGTAAAGCCTGATTGAATCTGTACGATTTAATTCCCTGTGGCATGCTTTAAGTTATTACTGTTGTTATAAATCGATGAAGAAATCGGAAAAAATGGTGAAGAAATCGGCATGTCCTAGAACCAAAACTTCAAAGACATGTGACATCTATCAACCCGCAGTGAGCCCACGTGGTGGATTACGGTTCACTCCCTCTCACCGAGAGGAGGCCTGTGTCCCAGCAGTGGGAACATTATAGGCTGATTATGCTATGCTGTAAGTTTCAGCTACAATAAAAGGTGCTCCGTTTAAACAGTGTTTATACGATGCAAGACATTTTTGTTGCTTCGATTTTATTGTACGCCCTTCGTTGGTATTGTTTGTCGAATCGTTGAGCTCCTTATGTTAGAGTTGAGCTGCACGATTACTGACAAATGCGTTCACTGATTGTACTGGTCTACCCACATCTGTGTGGTCATTTCCTTAAAAGACCATGTCAGACCCTAATTTACATAGACCTCACATATTCTGGCCAAGATTATGTCTGCAGTACGAGCTGAAAAATCTGTTTCCTTTTTTTAAATCGTAATTAGGTACCAATAACGTTTGTAAAGTTTACACAAAAAAAAGCAGATTTATTAACTGATATTTCTTGACTACACTCACTGGGGTGGTCTTAACTCATACATAACCCAAAAAAAAACATCAATTTAATTTATATTTGGTTTATAGATAACGATATCATCATGTCTGCGGAGTTTCTGTAGCTTATTTAATTTGACCCTGTATATTTATAAAGTTTCTCTTCTCCACAGAAATCGACACCTCAAGATGACCACTACGTAGGCGCCGTGGTGGAGTACATAGTTAACGGAAATGTGGCGACGAACCTTGCCAACTACGCGATTCTTATAAAGGAAGCGGCCGAAAAGGTTTGTTGATTACAGGTATTATGACCTTGTAATGTCAAGACGGAGCTATACATGACCGATAGCACCATTCCTTTTTCATGATGGAATGGCATTACGACGGCGACGTCATAATACGGCCTCAGAGCTACTTTACATTACAAGCCGGGAGCAAGTGGGTTCGCCCATCGGGAAAAATGACTACCATACTTACAAACTTTCATCCCCTGTTTAACCCCTTTAGGGGATACATTTCATTAGAAGGTTGCGTGTTCATATCACGTCGGGGTCACCAGTTAACATAGAGGTATGAGCAACAGGGTGTAAAAGTTCACTCTTCCTCCATAGAAATGGGGGGATCCTCCGACCAGACGGGTGTCGTGTCTGGTGGGCACGACGCCCGTCTGCCCGACGATTGTTTTTTTTTTCCTATTGGCATCTCGTAGTTGACCTTTAGAGGTCGTGACTACTTAACCGGACTATCCTGTGGCTGCCTTAAGTGAAACTCAAAGGTGATGCCGAAACGTTGTAATGCTAGTTGTGCGGTAAACTCAACTTGCGCGATGCAGGATTTTGCGTGACGTCAGTATAATGCGTAGTTTGCATGTAGCGGTATAGATGCCGCTACAATTTTTTATAGCAATGGATTAGCAATATCCTTCAACATGATTCAGATTGAGATCGATATTACGCAATTTGGGTGTTGATTTATCCTTAAGAATCTTCGACTTTCCTCATTACAGTATAATTAACAAAATGATTTAACAATGTTTTCAGGGCGCTGACATCGTGGTGTTCCCTGAACTGACCCTCACAAATAGCTCGACTTATTTCACGGTACCAATACACGGCGCACTGCGGCAGTACCCGATTCCAGCTCTGTACCCCTTGAAATTTGATGAGGTCTGTGGAACGTCTATTAAAACTTTACCCCCCTTACTAATAAACGTGTTATATCAGCAATTTGATTTTAGAAAGAAGAAGACTAACCGTTGTTTATCTATACAGACGCTATACAACGTTTATTAGTAAGGGGGTAAAACTTTTTGACACTAAATTTCTATGTATTCATTGAAATCTTAATTTTAATGAATACGTCTAAATGTATACAGGGTCAAATTATATTAGCTAGAGAAACTCCGCAGACGTGATGGGTATCAATCAATATCTAAATATGATAAAAAAAGAAAACAATTTAATGTGTTTTTTTGTGGGGTCAACGACCGCAATTAGTGTCTTCACTTGAAATGTCAGTTTTAAAAATCAGTTTTTTGTGTAAACTTATATTTTTAAACTCACACCAACTTCAAGTAAATATACACACTATCAGCGATCCACAATAATCATTAAATCTTTTTTTATTTTATTTTTATCGTTTTTAGTTTTTGAAACTCATCACGTATGCAGATTAAATTTGACCCGGTATATGCCACAAAAATATTCGTATCATGATCGACACAATTTATTTGGGATCGACGGACCCCAAGGGATTTAGGATAGAGATATAGTTTCGATCATTATTTCAATCAATTTCTTTCAATTTGACCACAATGCTTTGAAGAATAGTGGTAGCTTCGAGGGTTCCTTTATAGTCTAGTCATCAAACCATTTACCAATCATTGATTCCATATTGGACATCCAGTTTATCTAACTTGAACGAATTAACCTGCAATATCTAATCTAAGCTGTGCTAAAAGGGGCATGTGGCTAAGTAATAACAGCCGCACGGGTCGATCGGCTACGCTTGCCGCGGTTGATCCGTGGATGGGTGACCATTTTCACATATCAAGACCCCTTCGTGCCTCGGAAAGCAAGTTAAGCCGTTGGTCCTGGCTGACATTCGTGGATCTTTGATAGTCGTTACGGGTCGTCAGCAGCCCGAAGGTCTGAAAACCAGTCTTACCAAGGGGTATCGTATTAACCATTAACTGGGTTGTGGAGGTCCTATTAGGCAGTCGTTCCATGTAAAATACTAGTATATAGCTGCATCCGGTTAGACTGGGAGCCGACCCCAACATAGTTGAGAACAGGCTAGGCTAGGCAGATGATATCTAAGCTTTGAAATCTTTGTTTCAGTTCATGGTAGGCATATCAACAGCCGCGCGGGAGAACGACATCTACGTGGTCATCAATGGTCGCGAGCGCTTGGACTGCACAGCCCAGGACACAGACTCGGAAGAGTACTGCCCTGAGGCGAAGGAGTATATTTTCAACACCAACGTCGTATTCAACAGGATCGGAGCGGTTATTGATAGGTGAGACCAACATACCAGAAAGACCCAGGAAAGCATTGAATGTCAAAATTACTCGTTACCTAACAAAACAATCAGGGAATTTTGATCTTTCTTGACTAGTGTCTTTTTGTGTTTTATTAGGGTTGATTTTTGATCCACCCAGACCTAGAGTGACGAGTGATTAGTGATTAATTTTAGAGAAATTCGTTTTATTTGAGACTAGCAGCGCCTCGCGGTTTTAACCGCATGAGTGTCAGTCCCGTTAGAATATCGAGATAAAAAGTATCCTATGTGTTAATCCTGGTTATAAACTATCTGTGTGTCAAATTTCGTCCAAATCTGTTCAGCCGTTTGTGCGTGAAGAAGTAACAAACATACAAACACATTCACCAACTTTTGCCTTTATGATATTAGTGTGATTAGCTCATTAGCTGCTGCCCGGGTCTTCGCCCGCATGGGTCTCGTAAATTATCCCACGGGAACCTGCTACAGGGACAAAACGTAGCATATGTTCCCCCTCCTTAGCTATCTGCCAGTGAAAGTCCCGTTAAAATCGGTCTAGCTGTTTCGGAGATTAGCTAGAACAAACTGACATACAGACGGACAAACATTTAAAAAATTGTTTTTTTTATAAGTAGGCTTTATACTTTCATAATGCATTTAGTAAAAAGCTGGTATAAAATATACGACCGTCAGTCGTACGAATTCTATCTGAAATAAATTATGATTAAAAGTGACATTCAAAACCTTTTTCGTATATTCCAGATTCCGCAAGATCAACTTATTCGGCGAGTACGCGCACACGCCAGCCTTGCGTCCTGATCTCGGCTTGTTCACCACAGACTTCGGAGTAACCTTCGGCCACTTCATCTGCTTCGACCTCATGTTTCAAGTGCCGGCTGTGCAGGTGGTGCAGAAAAGCCACGTTAAAGATGTCATATTTCCCACCATGTGGTTCTCTGAGCTACCGTATTTGACTGGTGAGTGGTAAAAAGTGTAGACGAATATACAGGGCCAAATTAAATCGATAAGAATCTAAATGTGATAAACCAAAAAAGAATTTAATATAATGAGATTTTTTTAAAGTTACAGCTCACAGGTCAGTCGATCAGGTTAAGCTACGCTCGCCGATGTTGGTTTGTGGATGGGTGACCATCTTTACATACTGTGACCCCTCCGTTTGGTCCCGGCTGTCATTCGTGGATCTTTGACAGTCGTTACGGGTAGCCCGAAAGTCTGACAACCAGTCTTACCAAGGGGTATCGTATTACCCAGTAACTGGGTTGTGGAGGTCAGATAGGCAGTCGCTCCATGTAAAATACTGGTATTCAGCTGCATCCGGTTAGACTGGAAGCCGACCCCAACATATTTGGGAAAAGGCTAGGTCATGATGAGTTTCTTTTAAAGTTGCCAACAGCAGGTAGTTTAGTTTGACTGAAACTTTATGTGTCAACTGTAGGTACTTTTCACAGACCTGATGGGTAAGTATCGAAACATTAACACGACAAAAAAAAAAAAACATTTTCACCTCATACTTCAAGTAACAACACTACTAGCAGTCGAACACTCAAAAAAATATCATTAAATGTGTTTTGTTTGTAGTTTCGCTAGCTAATTTAATTTGACCCTGTATCATCGTTGCCACGAGGGTTTTCTAGGGATGAGGGGCGAGGTTATACTTCAATAGTCGATTTTATGGTAGGTTGATTTCAAAACTGTTTTCTTAATTGTTTCAGCTGTCCAGATTCAGGAAGCGTACGCTTATGCCCTGGATGTCAACTTCTTGGGAGCTGGAGCCAATAACGTCAGAGTTGGAAGTGCAGGTAAGCTCCATTTTATTGTTTTGGTTTTCGAGAAGTTCAAAAAGCAGTTATTAGAAGTGCATTTTCTGTTCGCCTCAACTCTCAAGAATCTTGTATTAGGTAATTTAACTTTTCAGGTTCTGGAATATATTCAGGCAAAGCCGGTGCTCTGATCAGCATCATGCCAGGATTACCCACCACTAAACTACTTGTAGCTAAAGTGCCTAAAGTACCTGGACAAGTAAGACATTTTTCTCTACGATTAGGTATAGAATTTACCAAGAGCTGTCCAACTGTCGTTTGTGTCCCTACATTATGAGCTAGCAACTTCCGACTATAGATACGAGTATCCTTAATCTCGTATTTCTCTCTACATGTGCAAAGAGAAAATTGCAATACTCGTCACCTCAGACCAAATAAAAATCCAAGGCAGAGCGCTGAGAACGAAACAGTGAAGTATGCTAAAACTACACCTCCTCTCTGTGCATACACGCTCACATGCACACATTAACAATCAAACTACACCTCACGAAGTGCACACATGTTTAGGAAACTGGCCTCACTTTACTGTTGACAGACAGCCCTCTTGTTTTTTTATTTGGTCTGGGCTCCTCACGAACTATTTCTGGCTGTGTCTTTGTCTACACAGGGTTATTGGTAAAACACAACAACTTCCACCATCATAAACAACAACTTTTGTTCTATGACTTTAAATAATTCATCAGACTTTCATACAAAAATATTTCAATCCAACGCTCTAAATGTTACGAATTCTAAGCGAAGCAAAATAATGTGCTAGTTAGGTAAACAAACTGCCGTGTCTAGTACAAAATGCAGCGGAGGGGAGCGCGGTTAGATAGAACAACGAAATCTTGAAGGTTTGTCTTTGGTAAATGTATTGTTTTTGAAATAATCATAGAACACAAGTTATGGTTTATGATGTTAGTAATACAGTTCTAGAAGGTTTAGTGTTTTACCCTGTATACTTATGTCTGCTCTCAGTTTTAGTACATCAGTAATGCTACTCAGAAATCAATAACTACCTCTATTCCTCCAGGTCACAGAACCCTACCCTGGTCCTATCTACGACAATCCAGCAGACCATGACAGCCTGCGCCTGATCACAGACTTGTCGCTTCCTTCCCACGTCAGCAGGCTGCTGGAGGTGGGCTCTCAGGAGTTTACGCTGGTGCACAGGGATACAGCCTGCACCTTTAAGGTCACGCTTGCCCAGAGAGACAGCGCCACCGTAAGTTGACAGAGATTTTTTTTCTTAAATTTTTGCTGCATGGCCTCTTCAATATTGGGGCTTGTGGCTAAGTAAATAACAGCCGCACGAGTCGATCGATTAGATTAAGCTATGCTTGCCGCGGTTGGTCCATGGATGGGTGACCATCTTGAGATACCAAGACCTCTCTGTGCCTGGGAAAGCACGCTAAGCCGTTTGTCTCGGCTATCATTCGTGGACCTTTGACAGTCGTTACGGGTCATCAGAAGCCCGAAAGTATGACAACCAGTCTTACCAAGGGATATCGTATTGCACAGTAACTGGGTTGTGGAGGTCAAATAGGCAGTCACTCCATGTGAAATACGGGTATTCAGCTGCATCCGGTTAGACTGGGAGCTGGACCCCAACATAATTGAGAAAAGCCTAGACAGATGATGATGATGGCCTCTTTGATATTGGTAGTGAATGACGTGACCTTGCATACGTACTTTTTATTTAAATTTTTTGCATGATATTTTTATTTTGCATGATATATGTTACTAACACAAGTTGGTTGATTTTATAGTAGTTTATTTAAATTTATTTATTTTATGCACCAATTACAATATTATTATTGATATTGGGGGCTTGTGGCTAAGTAATAACAGCCGCACGGGTCGATCGATTGGGTTAAGCAGCTACGCTTGCCGCGGTTGGTCCGTGGATGGGTGACCATCTTGAGACCGCTCTGTGCCTCGGAAAGCACGTTAAGTAGTTGTTGTCCCGGCTGTTGTTAATTATGCTACTAACACGGCTTATGCACCGCATATAAACGTAGAACTTACACAAAAATTAACAATTTGCACGCGTTTTTTATTTAATTGTGGTTTTAATTTTGTAAAGTATTATTGACGGAGGTAAGTACATTTGGATTTATGTTGGGTTTACCTTAACCTATTTTATGATTTACTAATAAAATGGCCAGACCTAAAAATAAATTATGTTCATGCGTCGGGCCTATTTTACTTCCGCATACTATTTTTACTTCAGCATCATCATGGACTTTCTAGGTTCTTTACTTAATACCAAACTTCCATGACGCGGTGGGCAAATCATCACCATCATGCTTAGTGTCTGAATGGGTGAACGCAGCAGTTATGTCACTGCCATCACTTGAAATAAGCTGATATCCATCTACCAAGTCACCATTAGACGTACCTCCTGTTCGGTTACTTTTGTAGAACTTTTTTTCACCCTACCTAAACAATTCCTCATACGACTCGTAATTATTTATGTATTTTCAATACATTGTCATGTTGTCAGTCGGTGCGGTACCGCGCGTTCATTGAAGATGGCACCCACACATACGCTCGGCGCGAGATCGGCGTCGCCTGCTGCCTGCTCGTCTCCTGTAAAACTGATGACGTCACCACCTGCTCTTACAGGTAGCACATTAGTTTCTTCATTAAATCATAATATTAAAGTAATACGTTTTACTATTCTTACCATCTTATAAAATAATAAGATAAGTCCAGTCTAGTTAATTTTTTTCACCGTGATCTTTCCGCGTGGCATAATAAGCATATATCTCTACAATAATCATCAAACACATAACATTTATCCATAGTGGGGACGTTTACTGAAGAATTTCAATTTTATTTAATTTTTTTCAGGTTCAATCAAACAGAAGAAACCACAATAGAAAAGCTGGAAATTGAAATGAAAACGCACAGTAACACGCACAACGACACGCTTGATTGTGACAACATCGAGTACTTCCCGGTTACAGTGAGATACAACAAGTTTCCGCTCAGTCCTAAGAACTTCACTTACACTGCGAAGCTGAAGGATCAATCTAAGTGCGAACCGAAGGTCCAGAACACTGTATCTGTACTACAAAAGGAAATTCTGAGTCGAAACAGTGGAGAGCGTTTGAATTTCAAGATCAATGTTCCCCAAAACGAGCTAGTCGCGTTTGGCATCTGGGGAAGGATCTATACCAGAGATATTGATCACAATAAAGAAGCATCTGAGGAAGATCTTCATAATTTTAACACTCTACTGGATGATATATTCAGTTCAGATTAAAAAGACTGTACATAAGGAATATTGTGCCATTTTGAAATGATAGCATGTTAAGTAGTTTGTAAGTACAAGGTGGCGCAAAAGTTGTCACCGGATGCTCCTTGGCTATACTTTTTTTAAGAATGAAAAACTTTGGTTCTGAAACGGTTAAATCAGACGATCTTGCCGGCCAGTGCAAACCGCCAAAACTAGAGATTAAGCGACCCTAAGCAATTATTCTGCGTTATTTAGGAGTTTTTTGATTCATGTCTTGTTGACGTGTAAGTATTTTGTATCTGTTTACTTCACAAATGTCAAAGTAGAATTGACATTTGCAGCCATTTGCAAAAATTATAGCATCTTTCCTTATGGTGATGAGTTTTGCGCATTTAAATAGTTAAATGTGAAGCTGAACGACTTTGGAAGACTGATAGTATTTGGTAAACCGAAACATTGACGATGATCGTATTGACAATTTGTAATTATGTATTATGAAACGATTAGATATTGTCTTAAATGTCTTGTACTCTTGTTAGTAAAATAGATTGATCGCTCTTAAGGCATAAGAATAGTTTGCACTAAGTATTTGGTGACAGACACTTAGTAGTTTGCACTTATGATTTCATTACTATAAATAATTATTAGTAAGTCCTTTAGACTAAATACATAGACCTTTATTAACAACCGTTGCTTAAAAGGTTATGTAGTGATTAACGAATTTTTAATCATAGATTTTTGACGTTTAAAAACGACACTTAACTTTAATCATGGCATAGAAAATAAACCCCTGAATTGTTAAGTCTACAGAAACATTTTACTCATAATTAAATGTTTATTGTTGTCGTATCTTTACTTATTTACTTTGTCCCGCTTATGCCATAACATGTTCTCCTTTAGCATTAACCTTTTAACCGCCCGACTTCATATCAGCTGTCGTCAATCAAGCGCCCGAAAAAAAAAATACCTGATAGAATACAGCATAATTACCTAAATAAAAAAAGCAGATAAAACGAGCTGTGGTATTTGGTCGTAAATATACGACCCTCTGGCGACATGGACACGAAAATAATTGTCGGATTAATCCGGCGTAAGCGGTTAAAAGGTTAACCTATCTGTTATATTATAAGTTTTACCATACCTTCAGAGAGTGGTGTCCCACGTACAGTGGTATCGGCCTCGACTGTTGTAGGTCGCGAGTTCGATTCCAGACAGGCATTTAACTTTGTGCGTTAGTTTCATCACCAACTGCTTTCGAAAGGGTGAAGCAAAACATCGTGAGGAAACCGGCCTGTCAATGTGACATCTACCAACCCGCACTGGGTCCGCGTGGTGCATCAGGAAGCCTGTGTCGCAGTAGTAGGGACATTATAGGATGATCATTCATTCCTTCAGGAAACATTTCGAAGTAATTCATGGTGTAGGTACCTTGGGATGGAACCTTTGGTGGTATTGTTTATAGTGCGTTTTAAGTTAAAATTCCTACATCTTCACACGAGCTACAAGCAGGAGAAGGTTTGTTTTGGTATGTGTATGAATATATCTGGCATGTTGACCTATAGTAAATTTCGCATTGTTGGAAAATTTCAAAATTTTAACCAAATTGTGTTATATTCATGTAGGTAGTTGTATTTTCGATTCATAAATAATTGAATTTGCGTTACATTTACGTCGTGCGTACATAATGGGGCCTCTGTTCACTGCATTGATGACGTAACATAGCTCTATTGAATCCGATCACAGGTATTACAATTTTTGTTTTATTTAATTGCAGCATTACAGATACAGAGCAGGCGTATTCAGCGGCGTAAGGTCGTTTTCCGGCGTAGCGACGGGCGGCAGTAGGATTTGCGGCGTTTACGCTTGCACTGGAGACACCAGAGAGACGTGTGGCCTAAGGTAACACACAGTCCGTCTTATTACAAAACGAGTTCTAACTTTAGAACTAGCCAAGACCTTCGAGCCAGTTACTGTATTTAAGAACTTTAACTTTGGCGAATTATAGTTCGAAATTTAAAAATGGCTCGGTGTTGTTTTTTTTATGAAGAAAAACTACGATATAGTAATATACGAGTAATATCAAAGTCAAAGCATTATTTCAAATGTTGTTGTAATTCTAAAAACCACCACGTTTTCTCATAACACATCTGACATTGGCAGAATTGTCGACATCGGCACCATTGCCATAAAGAAAAATAGAATAGAATAGGCACAAAAAATACTCTTTTGAACGCCAAAAATATTGTAAAAGAGTCCGTCCTACTGACCTAACCTAGGTCGACGTCACGACTAGGTCTCTAGTCTAGATAATACATCCGCTTGGGGATAAAGTAGTATTAATCAAGAAGCGATAATTTTTATAGACCTATGTAAATGGGGTCGCTATTTGGCTTGTGAGGCGATTTGGTAAGCGACCAGCCTACCCAGCATACCCCATTACCAAACACATTACATTTATAGAGGTATGAGGAACAGGGTGTAAGTTCACTCATCCTCTGTAGAAAAGGAAGGATCCTCCGACCAGATGGGTGTTGTGTCTGGCGGGCAACTGCCCGATGATTCATTTCGGGCCGTTGTATCTATGCTAGTTGCGCAGTATACTCTGCTTGCGAGTTGCAGGATTTTGTGTGACGTCAGTATGACGTGTTGTTCGGATGTGTCGTTGTAGATACCGCTACATATTCATTGACCTGCAGAATATCCGAATTAAGTAGGTACCTCACAAAACCTTGTCACAAAAAGTCTTAATAACTCTGTGCTTATTACAGGTTTTCCAGCTACACACCAGACACTACGGCGATTTTCGAGGAGCTAGTTATAACAGCCAGGATTCCAACTCCTGCTGTTGTCAATGACATAGAAACTAACAACGCCATCATGTACCCTGTGTCTTCCAAGGTCTCCGTCATGCCTTTAGAACCAAAAGAGTTTGAATACACCACTTCTAAATACAGCACCAATTCTATTTATACTATGACTTTGACGAACAGCTCTGCTGAGTTGTATACGTTCGCTATCTGGGGAAGACGGTTCGCGACTGATGGTCAGACTGAAGACCCGCCGTTGACTGATGCTGAAGGCGACTTGACACCAGCGTCGACCACAGAAGGCGCTTCAACTATAAGCTTGGGGACTGAAAGCTTGGTCACTGACAGTACAACTACTCAGGCAACAACACCTGTACCAGGCGCTTCTGCTATTCATCTTCTGAGTCGAGTGCTATTGGCGTCTGTTGGAGCTTTGTTATGTTACAGTCAGCTTTAGATAGGGTTAAATTAGGGCAACTATTTACAATTAATTGAAATTGAACAGATGTAGGTACGAGTAGGTACACCACATGCTCATGCTATATTAGATTTCTTGCCATATTAACTTTCGTAATTGCTGTTAACTTATCTACTATTTATTTTTATAAGGTGCCAAAGATCGTTTTACTATAATATTAATATTGAAGATAAAACATAGGTACCTACACTGTATTTTTTTCTAGAAAGTTATTGCAAAAAAAATGGAATCATCAGATGTGCTACTTATTGCTAGTATTCTTTTACTTATTTAATACTTTAAGTACGTAAATGTACAGAGGCGGGCATAATGCCATAGGCATTTTCTACCAGTCAATCTTTAGGTGATGCAGAGACAAACTGCAGTGGTAGGTGCTATTGTGAAAATTGAAGAATAAATATTTTAAATATAAAGGTATGCGCAAAAACCTATCAAAACTATAAATAAAAATATATCTAATAATAGTTATATTAATATAAGCACAAATAAATAGTATTAGTATTGGTATTCAAATTAATTTAACACTTAGCTGATAAGTTTTATTCTGTTTATTTATGGATTTTTAGTCTGAAAATTATTAGAGTATTATTATCATTTATTTTTTATAAGGGTGATTAAGTGTTCAGAATGAGGATCCTCCTGAAGATGCTTGATGTGTCCAAGTCTGTCTTTAGCATCACACTCTTGGCCTAGCTGTTAAGCGACAGCTTTCCAAGTTGTTGATCGAAGGTTTTCACTCTCAAACCCTTTACCAATATTATGATAATTTATATTTATTTTATTGTATCCATTATTTGATCATTTTTATCTTCTTCTTCAGCCTTTCGCCACCCAATTCTGAGTGTAGGCATCCCGCAATGCACGCTACTCTTCTCTGTCTCAAACCTTCCTTCCTTCATTTGTATCATCATTTCAGCCGAAAGACGTCCACTGCTGGACATAGGTCCCCCCCACGGACCTCCACTTCGACCGGTTCTGTGCTTCTCGCATCCAACGGGTTCCTGCGGCCTTCACAAGGTCGTCGGTCTACCTTGTGGAAGGCCTTCCAATTCTACGTCTTCCGGTACCCGGTCGCCACTCCAGAACCTTCTCCTCTCCATTCCCCTTTGGGTGACTTTTAGCCTTCTAATAAGGCCCATTGTGAGCGTAGGTATTGTATGTATTGTATGACTTGCGATTAAATACGTAAGTAGGTCCTTTATCTTTTCTATTATAAATGCGCCTTTTATTTATTATTTTTATTGTGTTCAATTAAAAGATCAACTTATTACTAAGTGGTTATTAAGTTACTCAAAGTGTATAAAATCATTGTTATAGCCCGAACAAGACCGTGGATACGTATATATATGTAAGTACCTATTAGTAATGGCATCATTGCAGAGTGTTGGTCATTAGCGCTATGGGTGCTTATGTCTCAATAATTATTGTTATCCCTTAGGTGTGTTATTAAGTTATAGATTCCTCGTTATTATCCTTTTGTTATTGATTTTTCAATCGACAGATTAATTTTTATTCGTGGAATAAAATTGACGTCTGCCCGTTTTGTATGGAATAACTGTCAAAAATTTAAAATTATTCCTACGAATCATAGATCAGCCCTAAATAAGTTATTGAATTATACTATTGTTAACCAGTTGATGTGTATTTTTATTTACCATACCATTTTGTGAAAGTGGAACTGTAAGTCAAAGTTTAAATATTTCCAACCCATTTAAATGAAATACTATTCTTTTTTTTCTGCAAGCATTTTTAGCCTTCTGTTTATTATCTTAAAATGTTTACATAGTACTAGGTAAATTAAATGCTAACAATATTAAAATAATAATATGTACCTTTATTATTATAAAAAGGAAAGAATCATAGGGCATTAAAAATTTCGTCCGCATCGTTGTCAACAGGAAAAGTGCCCAAAAGGCTGGCAACATTGTCAGGTTGTATGGCAATGCTGATGATTCTTTGGGCAAAAAATAGGCTAGCCCTCTGGTCACGTGAAAGTCGGCCAACCGCAACATTTATATAGTCTTCATATAATGCCTTTATAACAGTTCCGAACACATTGTATGGAAAATAAACCTCAAGATGAAACGAGTGCACCCCAAGGCTTGATGTTAGGTCCTTTACCTACTAATTATATTTAGCCATCTTCAAATGCTGCAATAATTTAGGATTATTGAATTTAGGAGACATAATGTTTAGCTACTCATGTCAGTGCTGCCTTTTTCAGCTCGACATTTCGCTCGTTTGGAGAAACATCGACGTAACTGCTACTTTACTTTTTTTACGTCTTTGTTTCTGTTAACGTAAATACGCTAAGTGCTTTGTCATGTTTAGCTCAATTTTGGGGAAAAATACATTTAGGTCGCTGATGAAAAAAAATTTGGAGGATCAGCTGTCTTATATTTCAATTGTCACATCCCGATGATTTAAGATTGAATGGAGTCTATTATATTCATTTTATAGGGTATTTGACTACTATAAAAATAGACATGAATTAATACATAATTTAAGGAAAGTACAAAAACAGACAATTTGTCAAAAAAAAAAATTGTGGAAATATGGATAAGGTACACCCTTTTGAAATTAGTCTTCTATCCTTGTCACACGAAACGAAGTTACTATGGTGTTCCTGTGTAGTCCGTCGTCAGATCGCAGCAGCAGAGCAGTGTGGTCTCTATCTAAACCACAAAATAGAGCTAATTAAAACTGCAGGTATTTTTGACTAAACAAAAAATTGAGTTGAACATCTGTTTAGAAAAAAGAAAAACATTATTATGAATAGAACAAAAACGTTGGTAAAAGCGTGTAAGAATATTTGCCATTTTTTGAGTTTTTTTTTTCAGTACCTAGCCAATATTTACGAGGTTTCAAAAAATCTAATAAAAAAAATCCAATCTCATAACCTCTAATGATGTCGTTACGCCAGCTATTTTAAAACTCATTTCAACTTACTTGAGATAATAATGAAACGACATCTTAAGTTCTTTAGATAATTGTATTATTGTTAGATAATTGTATTATTGGTATCATATACTCGTACATCTACACTAATATTATAAAGAGGAAAAGTTTGTTTGTTTGTAATGAATAGGCTCAAAAACTACTGGACCGATTTTAAAAATTATTTCACCATTCGATAGCTCCATTATCCACGAGTAACATAAGCTATATTTTATTTTGAAAAAAAAATGGGGTTCCGTAAGACATTTGGGTTTTTTGGACACAAGGTGTCAAAATCAACCAGAAAAGTTACTTATTTTGCGTACGCTGCCTAAACTATAAAAGATAGAACCATAAAATGTTTTAATTAATTGTAGATCTTATAAATATCTACAAAAAAGTCAGCGACACACTATACCTATCTATGTCGAGTGAGGCACAACAACCATTTTTTTATTTAAAAATCTTGAATTTTTTTGGACCACATTTAAACGAGTTTATTTTACTCATGCTATTAATCTATGTTTTGAAGCTATGGCGAAATTAAAATATTACGATTTCTGCTGTACGGCCCGTTGCCAGGCGTTCGTCACTCGCTCAAGACCACGCGTTATATGCCTACCGCTTCGCGTATCGCCGTCGGTACAATCGACAGTGGGCTTTCGCACGCTTTGCCTGCCTGAGAGCTCGCTCGCACGTCACGGTTACCGCGCTGAGTATCAAAATGCCGATTTTTTATATTTTAAAAAAATCTTTAATATAAAAATGAATCGCTAAATGTGTTGCTAAGCGTAAATCTCGAGAGCAGCTGAACCGATTTTGCTAATTCTTTTTTTGTTGTGTTCGGTATTGTCAGGATAAGGTTTGTATGAAAGAAAATTTTGGAAATTCGAAAAAAAATATTGCACCCGTGCGAAGCAGGGGCGGGCCGCTAGTATTAAATAAAGTTATCAGGTTAGTGTAGGTATCTAAATTATCATTGTGTCATCAATTCAAATATTAACAAATACAAAGTGTATTCAGCATTTGCGTTGTTTTACTGGGCAATATCAACATGACATAACATACAGCATGACATACAGCATGTCGCCAACACCCCAATTAGAATATTACCTATGTCAAAATCATAATACATGTACTGAATTTTTACTATTATGTCCAAAATATTGTTCATTTACTAAATTAGTTGGACTGATTGTGGGAGAAAATTATGGTCACATTAGAAATCTACGCGCTCACACAGGCGCAGGCACACGTATGTGTGATATGTGTCGTGTCTACTTCGTCCATTTTGGATTGTTTTGACTGTACAGTGGAAGGTTGACTGTAATTTACAGGTTTATTTCCGATGTCCACCACTTGTTTGGAGTGTGGAACCTAAGATAGAAAGACGCTTGTACTCGTACTACATACAGAAAGCACAGTTAATAGAAATCTCTATTAATAGACAGCACGTTTCGCCGAAAACTTTGTTGATAGAAAAAATATCTCGTTCCATAGGAAGCCTAGCACTGTTGACAGAAATCAGAAAACAAAAATTGTTGTTTCACATTAACAACAACTTTTGTTATCATAACATAACCTCATAAACAACAACTTTTGTTTTATGACTTTTATTCATCAGACTTTCATTCAAAAATAAAAATATTTCAATTCGCACGCTATAGTCAACATTTTTTGTAGATATGCCATCGGAACATAAACTGTTTGTATAGTGGCTTGGATTATCTGATGTACGCAGTACGACGCTAGGACATAAGCAGGGTATCTAAAAAAAAAATCGTCGATTTTCTGTTAACATGAATCAAAAGAAAGTGTAAAAATACTGCTAGAAAATTCAGCAGAGGGAAGCGGGACCGGAGGATTGTTTTTAGGTACTAAAAGTATGTTTTGTAAAAAGTCAATATACCTAGTTGTTGTTTAAGATGTTAGTAATCCAGTCCTGCAAGCTACGAATAAGTTAGTGTTTTACCAATAACCCGCTGGGATTAAAAGCACGTACTTAATTCAGCTCTTTTTAATATGACGGTGAGAAAAGGAAAGGAAGGAAGGAAAATCCTTCGATATCCGTGATCATAATTAATATGAAAGTTTTAGAAAATTTCGTAATTTCTCGGAAAAATAACATGGCTTGTATAAAATTTGAGTAGTAAGTAGGAAGGTAAGTGTCATCCTCATCGTGTGAATTCGTACCACTACGAACATACTTAGGTAGGTACTTACTTATCTAATAGGTATCAAAAAAAAAAAATTCCCTCTTTCAAATTTAAGCAATTAAAGTGGTTATTAAAAATCTATGGTAGAGATTTTCTCTGATACGTATTGTAGTTACCGTACACGCAAAGATTCCATTATGGAAAAATAAAACAGTGTAGCACGCGACGCTAACCATTTAAATAAAAACAAAATTGTGTGTTCATCTTGGTTCTGATAAGAATGTTCGATCTACCACACAGTTACACAGTTGATAACACATGTCATGACACTATTATTTTATGTTTCGTCAACCTTGTGCAAAGTATACAAGCTGATGTCGAAAATGGTTCAAAATCTAGTCGCAATCTCATCTCACCGACAATCAATGTCAAAATCCTAAGTAAATTAGAGGTATTTTTGACACATTGAGACTGAGATCAGACTATGAATGTTACGAGATTTGCCCTCACATCTCAGAAAAAAACTCAAAACCGAATTTGGGGGAATCAAAGATTAGTCTTGAGAAGTTGTAAACTGCCTCTTTCGTCTAGTGTGTGTTATTTCGATTCTCAATCTGGAATTTCAGTAGCAGCCCGAAGTCTGGATTTGTGCCCGATTGAAGGCAATAGGCTCGCCCCTTGTTGAATGGGACTTAAACAAAACTTGCGAAATGTGGGTCTACAATAGGTAGGTACACATCTGTCTAAGCTTTCGGTGATTTCAGGCGTGATGAGTTTAGAACATTGACTGAAAATCAAAATTATGTTTTCATCGATTTTTTTTTGCGACTTCTTATATCTTGTGCTGAAGAAACCAAGTAGATGGATTTCTTATAATATCTTCCTATGTGCTACGGATGGTATAGCTGCACGTTGCCACAGTGCTCCCTGTTGAAAAACACCTGTATACAGTGTGATACAAAATTATTTGACATGTTACAATATACGGCTTGTATCAGAAATATGTGGTCATATTTAATGATGTGGTACAGACACAGACCATACAACTGAGCAACACGTAAAGGAACATTACTTGTCATTGTGATGTGATCTTGTTCTCGAAAATTTAATTGTCTCTATTCTTCATTTGTTTTTGTTGCTTGTATATTTAGTATACAGGGTGAAATTGAAAACATGCGACAAATCGAAATGGGTGATTCTACTCATCATTATGAACAACTTTTACTATGGGACCAAACCTGAAATCGCGAAAAAAAATCTGCTGTTTCCTACGTTTATGTTCGCATAACTCGTCAAAATGTAGGGAACAGCTGTTTTTTTTTTTTCGCGATTTCAGGTTTGGTCCCATAGTAAAAGTTGTTCATAATGATGAGTACAATCTCCCATTTCGATTTGTCGCATGTATTCAATTTCAACCTGTATATGCATTTATGTATCTAATATTTAGGATATGTATTTATCTGTATATCTATTTTAGTATATTATTGCACCAACGACAACCACATTTTATGTCCAGGCAAATCACTGTCCATTCCAAGGTTGCCTGGAAGAGATCGCAGAAAGCGATAGGGCCGCCCATTGTATATTTTTTAGTGATCGATAATTTTTTTGTTACTAGCTTACTGACTGATTTTTGACTAGCTTCTGCCCATGATTTCGTCCACGTGAAATTTCTTGTGATCCCGTCGCATTGCATTGTTTGCCCGCGCTATTATCTACTTCGATTTCTCTTATCGTTATTTCAGAATTTTTTCTTTTAAAAAAAACGAATTTTTCAAATCTGACTGGTAGTTCCAGAGACAAGCGCGTTCAAACAAACAAACTTTTTAGCTTTATATTTTATACACGCTGTATATTTTAACACATTGAAGGACACTGATACGAGACACAATAGAAGTTTTATTGATAAACGTCGTGTTCCGCAAAGTATTAGGTAACCTGTCAAATCATTCTAAACATCATCTTGGTTAGCGGCACAGCTGCACACAGCCCGGCAGAGTTCACACGTTACTGTGACGCGATACATTCTTATTACCTTGAGAACTGAGATACGACGCGAATTTTAAATTCGTGTGTATCACCAGACCTCTATAAGAGCCGCTTTGACGATACATCGCGCATTCGTTATCTTAGGCGGCAAATTGATCGTGTACTTAATAATATTTAATTATTATATAACCTAAAATTAGAAATATTGTTTTTAAATAGTTACAATGGTGCAAAACAAAAGAGTGCTCGTTATTTACACTGGAGGTACCTTTGGTATGCTGAAAAATGAAAAAGGAGGTTAGTTTATCTAATTATTTTTTTGTGGAAATGTGATGTGTGTGAGTCACGACCTTATAATCAGCCTATAATGTTCTCTTCGCTGCGAGTTGGCTGTAATTTACCGAGCGGTCCCAGTGTGGGTTGGTAAATGTCACATGTTTTCATTTTTTTTTGTTCTATGACATGCCAATTCCTTCACGATGTTTTCCTTCACTGTCTTGAGAGCAGTGGTGATGAAATTATTATTATTATTCGGGGCCATTACATAATTATGACCTAGCTAGATGCATACCGCAAGGGTTGGATTGAGGTGGCTCTGAAAACGACCCACTGACCTTGGAAAAGGATGCCTGGAAAGATTTGGTCGAGGCCTTTATTCAGCAATAGGCAATGCAGGCTAACCAAAAAAAAATGTGTATGAAAGATTGTGTGTAAAATATCAGCATTATCGCAAGTTTGTTTATTGAATTTAAATTGAAAATCGATTACATTAACCATGCGCGACTCTACTCCTCCGCCTAAATTATTATCGACCTTAGGACCTATGCTAAATATATGTAGGTAAAACTTAGCGCATTGTATTATTTGCATTTTTAAGTATACAAGAGGTGTGAAAAAATATCTGCTGTTCCGTACATTGTTCGCATAACTTATCAAAATGTAGGGAACAGCAGATTTTTTTTTGCGCTCTCATGTTTGGTACCATAGTAAAAGTTAATTGTTCATAATGATGAGTACAATCTCCCATTTCGATTTGTCACATGTTTTCAATTTCAACCTGTATATTATAATATTAGCTTTATATTTATTCATGTTTTTAACACGGCCGTATTAATACTTCAGAAAATTTACAATAAAGTAATCATAGGGAAAACTTGTCTAGACGCGCCAGCGCAATATGTAGCGTATAAGCATGCTGCATCATTTTGTATTTATAAAATAAATAAATCATAATTTTTTTACATCTTCCAGTGCTGGTACCTCAGAAGAACATAGAGCAGGTGATCAGGAAGCTGCCACAGCTGCACGACAACGACTACTGGCAGACGAAACTCGCAGGGTCAGAGCTCAAGGAATATCTAGCATTACCAGGTATGTACACACGAGATATACCTACCTACATACTTGAAAAGGGGTTGGCAGAGTGGCACTCAACACCTTTTGACCTGCTGTTCAAAGCTCCCTACTACCCTTAGAGGTTAAATGCTTTAAGTATGTACTTAACTACTTTATAGAAGATGGGATTCTTTTGCTATTTGCCGGACAAACAGTTCCCAACTTCAGGTTGGTACTCGGAATTTTCGGATAGTTTGACCTGCTGTTCAAAGCTCCCTACTACCCTTAGAGGTTAAATGCTTTAAGTATGTACTTAACTACTTTATAGAAGATGGGATTCTTTTGCTATTTGCCGGACAAACAGTTCCCAACTTCAGGTTGGTACTCGGAATTTTCGGATAGGTAGAAAATTTTTGCGTAGAATTTAATACCCACATTTTGAATGTCTTTATTAAAAACTAGCTACCGCCCGTGGCTTCGCCCGTGAGGTATGTCGATAAAAACTGTCCTATGTCCTTCCCTGGGATGCAGTCTATCTCTCTGCCAAATTTTATCGTGGTTTAGGCGTGAAAAGGTAACATACAGACAGACAGACAGTTACTTTTGAATTTATAATATTAATATGAATTGTCACATACTCGTAAAGCGAGAGGAATGAGGATCTCGTAGCAGTGCTTGGTGCTATCAAGTCACATTACTTTGATTGTAGTGTGAGTGACGATCTGGGGGCCTAAAAAGGCCACTTTGGCAGAATCATAAAACAATTCATATCACGCAACTTCATCTGTATGACAGTTTTGTATGGAGATTAGTAAAATGCTATAGGTACACCTTTGCCTAACCCGTCAGGTCAGGTGTGAAACTGTCAAACAGATGAATTGCGTGATATGAATTGTTTTATGATTCTTCCAAAGTGGCCTTTATAAGCCCCCAGGAGTCGACGACCTATGTCCTTCGACACGCGCTAATATGTCACCGCTCGGCGCCGCGGTGGGCCTCATTGCTCCGCCCCTTGTTTCCGAGTCGTAGTCGAGACGACACTGTTACTACTTAAAAATAGTAACGTTGTGCCTCTCGCTTACACCTCCTTCATACCTGTCAATCGCTTCGGTCGTTGACCTCACCGGTATAACATGACTGTGTTAGTAGGACAACTGGACCACTGTCGTTCTCAAAATTATTTTCAAGTACCTAACCACTACAATTATGCGAACCACTACAGCGAAGAGGCCTGTGTCCCAGCAGTGGGAACATTAGGTAGGTATAGGCTGACCATGCTATGCTGCAAGATTTTTATTAAGTGGAAGATGTATGCTTATTTCAGATGGCAAGGACACAGAGCAGAAGGTTTTATACAAAATCTATGAATACGATGAACTCAAAGACTCCTCAGATTTTACTATGGACGACTGGATCAGACAAGCGAGAGATATAAAGGTAATGAAAACAAAACTAATATTATCTGTCGAAACTTCGAAAGAGACTGGATCCTGCGACACAGGGTATCCTAGTGCGGGATTCAGTGTCATACCTAGATATTGTAACACTGTTTATGAATCAATAAAACTTATTAAAACATTCAGACCTCCGTCTAAGCCTTCGGAGATTACAGAGTATCAGACGTGATGTTACTTGTACCTTAATTATACTAAATAGCCAATTGTCAAGTTTCAAGCAAGTAAGTATATGTAGAATGGAATAGAAAGCAGCATTTTGTGCGAAAGTAGACAACTGCACAAGGAGTGTATGAAGCTTATCTAAAAATGTTGGCTTTGATGCCAACATTTTTAGATAAGCTTTTTTATTAGCTTACGAGCTATTTGCTCTTCATCAAAATAATAGATAACGCGAGCTGGATACAAAAGAGAAATAAAAATAATTTTAATAATAATTACTTAAATAAAAATAATAATAATAATAATTATTAAATATAATAATAATTTATTATGGTCTTCAGTCCCCCGTTTAAACGAAGGCAGGCTAATTATTATGATATACTTAATTGTGTTTGTGTGACACTTTCAATCCTATCAACGAAATTGTTTTATTCCAGAAATTCTACCACGAGTACGATGGTTTCGTGGTGCTCCACGGCACGGACACGACGGCTTATGGCGCCTCCATTCTCTCCTTTATGCTGGAGTCCGTTGGCAAGACCGTTGTACTTACAGGAGCACAGGTAGGTACTTACGAAACATGCTGGAATTACGATATATTATCAGTAAAATATCGTAATTCTTTGAAAACTTGAACGACACATTTAGCTCTCAGCTATCTTCTGGTAAATGTACAGTATTTTCAGTTGTTTTACCTCTGACAGTAGTAACCAAACAGCAAACTTATTGAAACGAAAATAAAGATCACTGTGATTTTGTCTGACTTGTTTGTACTTCTAGGTCCCTATCTTCCAACCTCGAAGCGATGGTAACAACAACTTGCTGTGCGCCATCTTGGTCGCCGCTACGCAGCACATTCCAGAAGTCACCGTGTTCTTCGGAGCTAGGCTCTTCAGAGGGACTAGGTATGGATAGATTTTTTTAGAAATCTAATTTAAAGAAGAGAAAGAAAGAAAAAAAAAAGTTAACCTAACAACCTCCATCCTTATGCTGACATCCGTTGAAATTCTACAGAGTAAAGAAAGTATCAAACACAAAGATCTACGCCTTCGACTCGCCGAACTTCCCAGCACTGTTAGAAGCCAAGACAACCCTCGAGGTAGACCCCAAGATGTTGATCCACCCGGCTGGCTCCGTGCCCAACGAGTGCCGGTTGCATGATCAGGTCTGCAGGAAGGTGTACATACTGAAGGTGGCGCCAACCATCACGCCTGAGCTGATCAGGGCTGTGTTCACAGGAATGGAAGGTAACATTAATTCTTATCTTATTATACGTGGTCACTACGATAGTAAACCTAGTCTTACTGCCTTGAGAAAATATGTAGGTAGGGGTAGGTTATGTCATTCAGAAACATAATAAATGTTCAATTAACATGCCTATAATTTGTGCAGAACCGGTTAGTGCCTGAGGTATCTACATATTTTCTGCCTCTTACAGTATGTACACGCAAAAGAGAAAACTTGGCTTCGTAGTAGCCCGTAATAATTAATTTCTCATTTTAAGCGCGTTAAAGGCGCTGCAAGTGACGCAACTAGCGCAGATTTGTCAAGGTCTGCAAGCATAAAAACGGTGCAAATAAAAAAGGTCGTGTGCATAGGCCCTTAGTCAGCGTAAAACCGGTACAATGCCAGCTTATTCATCAATTTCTCCTTACCAGGTGTGGTCCTCGAGACGTACGGAAACGGCAACATCCCCATTAAACGCAAGGAGATCTACAAAGAGATCGAAGCGGCGGTGAAGAACAAGGTCCTGGTCGTGAATGTAACGCAGTGCATCAATGGCACTGTCATCGCCAAGCCACTGTATGAGACTGGACTGGTGAGTAGCAATGATCTTTTTTATACTTCATAGACTCGCTTGTACATCTGCTGGGACACAGGCCTCTTCTCTTCGAGAGGGAGTGGGCTAATAATCTACCACGTGGGCCCAGTGATACTACTGGTTGATAGTTGTCACAGTCATGTCTTCGAATTTTTGGTTCCAGGACATGCTGGTTTCCTCACGTTGTTGCTTTTTACCATAATCTTACCCTTGATTTTGTTTGGACGTACTTAGGCACTACTGTAATTGTATGATATTTAGCAACTGTTGGCGACACAGAACAGATTATCTGTTCTGTGATTGGCGAGACTCAATAACGGTCAAGCAATCTGGTTAGTGATCGGTAAGCAATCTCATAAGTGATTGCTGCATTACCTAGTTTTTAGGAATGTTGCAGTTTCTTCCCAAGATATAATCTCAAAGAAAGTGGTCTCGCAAGCGGTTCCTAGCAAGACCACTCTTCCCGCGTCTCAAAAACTTTCTTAAGTACTATAGGTACCTAGTGATCAGCAAAACTTGCAAGCCTTATCAAATTTTTCCTTCTATAACTAAGTATAAATTTAATTTGCAGCTCCTGTTGGAATGCGGGGTGGTACCAGCGTATGACATGACAGCCGAGGCGGCGTGGGCCAAGTTGTCTTACGTACTGACCAAGAAAGAGCTCAGCTATGAAGAGAAAGTTAAAGTGAGTGGAGTTTTTTTTTTTACTGGACTTTAATCAACGGGACAAGCGTAACTTTTGGCATATTCAGTGTACCTTACAACCCGGCAGCGAATAGGTACATTCTCGTTGTGCAATTACGTAATTAGCCCAAAAATCTGACAACTAGTCTTTCCAAGGGGTATCGTGTTACCCAGTATCTGGATTGTGGAGGTCAGATAGGCAGTCGCTCCATGTAAAATACTGCATCCGGTTAGGCTAGAAGCCGACCATCACATTTTTGAGATTGATTGATTGACGCTTTCATTTGGCATTATTATATTTAACCTTCAAACTTGCCCACTGTCTTTTTTATTTTAATAAAAATCACGTATTTAATTATATTTCTTTTCTTTTTTCAGTTGATGAAGACGAATATTCGAGGCGAGATGTTGTAATTGTAACCAAACTCATTAACTAGTTTTATAAATTAATCTGCTGAATTCTTAGTTTGTAATGTATTAAAACGTCGAATAAATAATTCATAAGTTTTTCTACTACCAATATAAAGTTTTTTTAACACACAATTATGTGTAGGTACCATCTGAGTCTGACCCTGCGTCCTAACCTAAACGATCGGTCTCGCGAATTGACAATCGTTGAGCTCCGGTTACTCTTTATTTTCCGAAAACCGAAAGGCTTTTATGTTTTCTGACGGCGTGACCGCGCTTTCGGGTTCACCGAATAAAATGAACGCGACGGTCACGTGTTCACGCGAGGATCGCTTTGGTTAGGGCGTGGAGTATTAGGTACTGATTTCGAGTTTTTTATACCTTTAGAAGAAGACGGCTCAATTTAGGGTCTATGTACACTGGTTCTTCATTTGTATAGTGTACTTACAATAAAGAGTATTATAACCGCCTATCTTCACGTCATGAGGCCCTGTGTACTATACTTATACTAAAATTTTGCGTTTTCTGAATACCTCAAGCCGTGCGCGTGTGATTACCCATCGACAAAAATGAGTACTTCCATTAATTAGGAGCCGAATTAATAAAAAACTTAATTTTATGATTCTAAACCTAGGGGTTTTGGCTGAGTGTTGTCTGTCACGAATGAATTTAGTAGATAACCGACCTCGGATGCAAAAGTAAAATTATATTCAACCCTGTTCTGAAATCCTTAGCAATCTCTGAGTAGCTTAAAATGCTGAGAAAGTGTTAACTTGGTCAAAAAAGTAGAATAATCCAATAGTTGAGAAAGTGCCAGGTGTATGATTTCGAAATTAAACAATCTACTTACATTGTTACACATATTTTTATTAAAAATAATCAATTTAGCTTATTCAATATCATAATTCATAAGGAAATAAATATTGGCCATGCCATCATTTTTTTATATCTTACTCAAACCACTTTGACGGTTTATTTAGAACAATTCATTCAAGTATTCAGATTTAAAAAAAAAAACCTAAAGTTCATCACGACAGTTGTAAAAGATTTTAATAATGACCTTAATTTGACCTTTGTAGGTCTACCACAAGAATTTGTAGACAAAACACCTATTCCTTAGGCTAAGTATGCACTGACAGGTGAAATGCTGCACGCACTGACAGGGAACGCACTAGAATTTTCGCAACTGGCCGCACTGCGCGCTTGGCGCCTTCGCTAGTCGCCTAGCGTGTATGTAAGGATGTTAAGTCACTAGGCTCAGGCGCTAAGCAAGTCACCCGTCAGTGCGTACGTAGCCTTAGGGTATCATCATCCATATCGCTACTCATAAGTAACGTGATAAGCTACTGTAGCGCTACAAAGTTATCTTGGCGCGTGGCCAAAATTTGAACTAGCGCCGCAATCTGGTTTTTTCAATACATTTCAATGAAATTAAATATCGTAAAAATATCTACAAACCCTTGAAAAAAAGGTAAATTTGTTTTTCAAAATGGTTTGCATTATCGAAACAATTAATAATAAAAAAATAATTTTATATAAGGCATGGCCAATTCAGATAAATTTATTGTGCAAATATATTAATATACACGAATTCAAAACATTGTACTTAAATAATAAGCAAAAACATTGAAAATAACAAAATTATACCTACCAACAAAATTAAAGTATTTCATTCATTTTAGGTAGATTATAATAATTACAAAATGTCAAGTGTAAAATGCCATAAATTTGGAATATAAAGACACACGCACACCACACAAAATAATCGCATCCACAAGTTGAAACAAATGCTTACAACGTAAGTAAGCTATGGTGGGATTCACAAGCTAACATCCATACTTATTAACGTAGAAAATAATAATAATCATAAGATTCCAGACGAAGCTGAATCAACTAAGATTAAAAATATTTTTTTGTCGAAATTGTCACACAATTCGACTGCGAAAACAGATTCACATTTAGACCTATTTAAGTGTAACCGTATATTCCGTTATAAGAGTTTAAATATCAGAAATATATTTTAAGCAAAACTTGTACAATTTATAAACATTGATGCGACAGCGGTCGTGTCGTACTTCAAACAAGTAAGGTATCCTACTGAAAAAGGCAGTGCCTTAAAGAACACGTTGTCTTATATTTAACTTCTACACAGTTGTACAAAATCTATACTTTATAAGACAATTACCTGTAGTCATTCTATTGAAAAATATACATCTTCGGTTAACATGTAGGTACGCTATGAGTACGTTTAAACGTTATGTGCTACAAGTATGTACTAAATAGGCAATCGACATTAATCTATAAATATATGACGTAGAAATTCGAATACTTACATCGATTTGATCGGACACGCCCCCAACATTAATGAGGAAGAAAGGGATACGAAACATTTTATACTTGACGAAGACCAACATGAAAGGAAGGAATCTCCTCCGGTGTCTGAAAGACATACCAACTTTCAGATCATAAAATAGTACCAAACCTCATGTTAAGTGTTCTGATTGGTTGACTGAAGTAGCGACAGCCAATGAAATCACTTGTCATAAGACGTAACCACAGATTAAATAAAATAATAAATACTCTTTCAGAAATCGGTGGTATATTTCCTTTGGTCTAAGCATACGTTATACAGTTGTAAAAATAATATTATTGCTTATATAGCTATAGATAGTACCATGGTATATTGTGGTGTGTTTGCGGTAACTTGTATGGCACTGACTGCTTGGTCTGCCGTACGACATGCTCCCATTGGTGGCAGCACGTGCGGCACGGACAGCTTGCTCTCTAATTGGTTCTTAGCATGCTGCAACTTCAGGTGTTTTCTTCTAACTGGTGGCCGCAGAGATTGAGGGGTCTGGAAGAGACAATACATTATTGTTAGTAAATTGGTTGAAGGATACGAACTGCCAAGCTTACGGCACTATTTATACCGTAACCCGTATGTGGTCTGATGACCGCAACATTAGCGGGAGCAGTGCGGGCTCATCCAAACCGAAGGTTCCTATAACTACATTTTCACTTTCTATGGGAAATGGCGAAGAAATTTTGGTCCCTGATATCGCGGTCGATAACCCAAACAAAAAAGATAAAATTGTTTTATTATTATTTTTTAATTTTCATGTTTAGATATCGAACCTCATTACGTCTGCTAATTAATTAAAACTAGCTAATTTAATTTGACCCTGTAAAAATGATGGAAGAATGGAAGAATGTATTATCGCTAGGTCGTCAACATCTACTGAACATGGACGTTATAAAACCTTGCAAAGAACTGTTGGGCATTGTTAACAATATTGTTGATAATTATGATAGAAATTGTTTGCGATAGTCAACAGGCAATTTGGTAAATGCATTGGTTAATAGCACTGCCCATTTTTAAGACGTAGTTAATTACGCACTTTTAGTATCCCTAGAAGATAAAGGAAGGCCGATAACCACTTATCAAAACTCAAATAAAATACATTTATTAAACACAGACTAAAAGGCACACAACATATTCTGCAAAATAAAACAAAAAATAAAGCAGGAATGTGTGCCCCGAGGCTGCACCGATTAGGCCCCATTTCGCATTGTAAGTCATTAACAGACCCATAAAATCCCCGTCACGAGCAGCTATACATTTTGTAAACACATTCAGGGGTTCGCAACCTTTGGATCAAAATTTTTTTTATTTTTATATCTATAGTATATAAATGATTTGCTAAATTTCTTGCTAAGCGCAAATCTAGAGAGCAGCTGAACCGATTTCGCTAATTCTATTTTTGTTGTGTTCGGAATTGTCAGGACAAGGTTTGTATGAAAGAAAAAAAAATGGTCCAAAAAGAAAATTGCACCCGTGCGAAGCTGGGGCGGGCCGCTAGTAGGGATATAATTATGTTAATACACACATCTAATTACTGTCGTTAGACGATTCCGAGTATTCTGCATCTGCATTCTGCAGTATTGACAGCGTCAGCATGAATTTACTTCAAAATGGCAGCCCAAATGTTTACGTTAGTACCACAAAACATGACGACAGCGCTTTATATCGCTAAAATATAACCCGACCAAGTGAAATTGCTCATTAGTTTCGTATTACACGTATGTTACTTTGAGTTGATTGTTTGTTTTTTTAATTTGCGATTATTTGTTGTTGATTGAATTGTCGCTACATAACTTAGTAGAAGTTCTTTATTTCCAAAATTTATAGCTTCTCGTGACGGGGACTTTAAGAGCCATAGTTTCGCGTATTTGGGCAACACGTCACCTATAGAGGACGACTCAACTTTGGACCATCGTGTTTCCCTCTCAAATCTCCACGTGGCATCATCGGGAACTTGTATATATTGTCACATTATACCCTACCTCAATGCTCGGCGTGTCAAGTATGCGTTACTGACCGGTGCCGGTGGGGTGCATTCTCTTGAGCACGGCGGAGAGGTCGAGCCCGGTGAGGGTCTTCAGCGCGGGCGGGATGCCGCCTGCCAGGCGGGCGATTTCGCCCGACGCACCGTTGTCGCCCACTAGGACAATTTCGTCCGTCTTGGCGAGAGGGGCTGATACTTCGGCTGCGATCTGTGTAAGAGATTGGATTGAAGATTGGATTGCTGATTATTCAGTAAAGGGTGGTAAAGGTCTTACAATCCGGCCGTCGAGAGAATGCGTTCCAGACAAGATCAAATTCGCAAAACACTTATCCCCTTACTAATAAACGTATTATATCAGATCCGATTTCTCTTTTTCAGTCGTCAGTAATTTGACTTTCGAAAGAAGAAGACAAAGCGTTGTGTAACTATACAGACGCTATACAACGTTTATTAGTAAGGGGGTTAATCGTTAATTTTTTTTACCGACAGGTGTCAAGAACGCATTCTCTCAATCGTGTTTCATGTGCATGCGAAATTTGACCATTGATCGATGTCTTTCGACTGCTTTTAGCATATCTAATATGTGAAATGGTATCCTTATTCATTATCATCATGATCATTTTGACCCAAGCCGAAGAAGTTATAAGTCGGGAAATTGAACCAAAACAAAAATATAATACTTAAGATTTAAAATCGAACTTGTTGACAAGGTTTTTAGATTTCAAATTCGGTAACATCCGTACCTTAGGCAGCGCTTCAAGCACCAGCGCCATGATGGCCGCGTCTCCATACTGCTTGTAGACCTTCGCCTTGGCCAGCATGCGCTCGGCGTCCGCCTTGCCCACGTCGCCGATGGCCGTCGCCTCCGCCAGACCCAGCACCTTGATGCGCTCCGCATCGGCTTTAGCACCTTCCACGGTTTGAGTTCTGGAAAGAAATGGAAAGAATATAAATGCTGCTGCTTTTTTGATGTTGCTGCTACTGTGGGCTTGGTAAAAGGAGGGATTTAAATAGCTGTATATATGTACAAGGATCCATAGACGTGTGGCCATAATCGGAACTGAAGTCGCCAACTTGTTTTTTCAACACAGTTCACAAGACGATCGCAAAAATATTTACGAACAGCGAAAAATCCTTATAACACTTTAGATGAGTTGTCTTATAAAAGAATCAAAAGTCATTAGTGAGAAAGTTACATTTTAAAATTAGCTTAGCAGGACAAAAAATCCGCACTACCGAGGTCGCTTTCAAGTAAGGGCGGTATTTTTACACGGATCTTGAGACACTAACGAGACAAGTCCTGAGACAAATTCCAAACTTCATTAATCCGCTGTTAGACAGGGTTTAATTAATTAGCTGGGGAAACTTCACAAATGTGATGGGTATCGATATCAAATGGCGATAAAACAAAAAACCAAAAAGATTTTCAATTAAATGTGTCACTGTCTCTTACCGTTTTCCTTCAGCGATGGCCTGTAGACGGTAAGCTTCTGCCTCGGCCGGCAGCTTCACCAACGACTTCAGCTCCTCCTCACGACGCAAGATCTCCTGTTGTTCTACCTGCAAGCACATCACACATACTTAGTCTCTTTTACTTAATAAATATCTTAAATTCACTGTCTAGAAACAAAAGCTTGCACAAGAGTCCTTCATACAGTATGGAAACCACATAAATGCAATTAATTATATCACATCAAAATCAGCTGTTCCCTACATTTACGTTCGCATAACTCGTCAAAATGTAGGGAACAGCAGATTTTTTTTCGCGACCGATTTCGTTCTTTGTTTGTATTTCTTCAGAAAAGGCGATAACAAGTATGTGGTATAATTTATTGCAAAGTCAGTTCCTTATTGCGTTGAGGAAGGATTTAAAAAAAATTATCGCCAATAGGAGTTCAATAGCATACGAAATTTCGTCAGTTTTTCCGATGGGAAATTCCATTAAGAGACCCGGGAAATTCCTCTAGGGAACCCTTCCGGGTGTTGGGTTAAGAACTTACTTCGGATTACCAGACACCGGAGAAGAGCCCGGAGAAAAGTTTGAAAGCAATCGTTTACCCGGCCCCGCCCAGGGCGAGAGAAATATTAGGAGATTTTTTTTTACAAAACAAAATCGGTATGGGTATTATTGTTGACTAAAGCATATTATATTATACTATCTGACACCGCAAACGTTGATTTGCAAAAAAACAATAGCGTACGACCTCTTCTCAGACCTATCAAATTTACACAATTTTTTTTATAAAAATCGGTCAAGCCGTTTCGGAGGAGTTTTGTTACAAACACTGTGACACGAGAATTTTATATATTAGAAGATTATGCTTATTCAAAATGGGATATTTTTATTTAATAGCTATTTGCATCCCTTCAACTGTTGAAAAATCTATATTTGATTTATAATAACAGAAATTGAATTGTGTCTCATTAGCAACAGTTGCGCTATAATTATGCTAAGGGCTGATTTTTCCAACGCCCAGATACCTAAATTTATCGCAGTAATAATTTTGAATTTTTGACAGGTAATCCATACAAAATTTGTCAGACGTCAATTTTATTCCATGAATAAAAATCATCTGTGATTGAAAAATCAGCCCCTTAATGAAAAAGGGATATTTTTATTTATTTCTCTATTACCGACTCTGAAGTGTTATCTCAAAATTCACCCTGTTATAAGAGGTCTTACCTCAATCTGCTTGCGTCTCTCAACGACCTCGATCTCTATTTCTTCGTTTCGAATCTTTTGTTTTATTTTCGCAGCTTGCAGCTCGTACGCCAGCGCCGCTTGCGCTTTCTGAAACAGGAAAATATCACTTTATTTCGGGAACTTATATCGACAAAATGTGAGAAGGCTGTAGTAGGTAGCTACTTCGGTGTGTAAAGGCTTGTCCACTCTACGGAACAAGCAGCGGTACCAACATGATCTGCGCGACAAAAATGTCTCTCAAATATTTTTGTTCCATTTCCGATATTACACATTGAAATTCGATATTTTGGCCCGAACAATGGATACTAAAATGCAGATAAACTTAAAAAAAAAATCGATCGTAAAGCACTTTCTAATGCTTCCCATTATGAGTCGTGCAAAAAAACAACTTGAACCAGTACATTAATAATATTACGCCAAATTTTTCCGGAGGGTAGGATTAGGCAGAGGTGTTATTGGAGACAGAGGCATAGAACACCATGTTACATCCACATTTCACCAGTTATGTTTGAGTCCCATGCAATAAGGGGCGAGCTATCAAACGGGAACAAATCCAGACTCCGTGCTGCTACTGAAAAATTCCTAATGGAAAGATGGAAAAACCCATTAACACTTTCCCCGACCTGAAAATCGAACCCAGGACCTCATGTTAAGCAATAGCGCTAATAAACCAACGAGGCAGTCAGTCAGTACCTACTTCGTAAAAGAGACATCCATACTAATATTATAAATTCGAAAGTAACTGTCTGTCTGTATGTTACCTTTTCACGCCTAAACCACTGAACGGATTTCGATAAAATTTGGCAGAGAGATAGATTGCATCCCGGGGAAGGACATAGGATAGTTTTTATCGACATACCTCGCGGACGAAGCCACGGGCGGAAGCTAGTATTATTATAAAATCGATCGAAGTAAAGGCTATGAGGTCACTGCACACTCACCGCAGTGTTGACCTCCTGGTCGAACTGTGCCTTCTGCAGCTTGAACATGCGCGTGTTGTCCTCGATCCTCGTGTCCATGGAGTACTTCACGTCCATCGCGGACTTCTCGCACTCCGCTTCCTGGGTAACAAATTATAAATTAAAACTTATAGCTTTTGACACATTATCTGACATATTAACTTCTACGATTGTGTCGGCGTGGTCTATAACCGTCTACACCATAACCGACATAACAAACATGGTGTAAGGAACATCAACGCGCAAACTGTTACCCTGTTACCATGTTAAGCATATGATTCATACAAGCATACCCTCCCAGAGTTGAAATATTTCGTCGGTTACTTTAAAAAAAAAATCTGCTGTTCCATACATTTTTATCGTGAAAGTCTTGCACTTTTGTGGGAAAATGCAGATTTTTTTTTAAATAAACGACTACGTTCAGAAGCGAGTCGATACCTCACAGCCTGTATAAAACTAATTTTTTTGAAAGACTATTGCTTAAGTTATCCTCTTCTTCTGTGGTTGTCACTTTCAAAGGTTTCTACTATTACTACTAGACTATTTTAAAGTAGTTACAACTTGCTGTTTCAATATCTTGCGTCTGTTTCTGCCAATACCACGAGCCGTCACAGGACATACAAATATTTCTTATTATAACTAAAAAAATGCAGCAAAAATCTTTAAGTTTGTGTCTTGCAACAAAATGTCAACAATTGAATGCGATGTTATTCTTTATCTACTTAGGCTATTGTAGAATTATGATTATTCTATCCATCTACAGTTGTCAAAAAGACGAAGCTTCGTAAGATAATTTATCCTGACTCATGAGAAATGTAACAAAGACAATAATTCATTGCATAAGCTCATATAGAAGAGTTGGACGGTCGCAATAAATTAATTAAATAGTTCGTGGTAGTAACGGCGGCCTGTGGACGGCAAATAAATGGTAGTTTCAGACACGCTTGGGCATCGAATACGGTCCACTTGACTCGAACAGACTGCGTTTTATTAATTACGGGCCTAATGAGCTGAATAATTCACATTCAAGCAATTCTCGTAAATTTCAGCCATCATTATGAAGTTATTTTGTAGGCCTGGATTTCAGATAACGAGACAGGTGAATTACAGGATAATTCAGGTTAAATATTTTGTATTTTGAGGCTTCAATCGCGTGCAAGGTTGACTGAGCTCTTGAATAGTTGAGTTCTTGAGTTGGAAACTATTTTTAGAATTCTGCATGTGAGTGCAGTAACTGTAGGTCTTCTTTAAGCATATACTACGTGCCTGCGAACGTCAACAGTAAAAGCACAAGTGCACATAATATTTTGTTTCTTTAAACTTATTATTTTGATCATTATTTCGGTGTAATCGTCTCGTAGATTTTTGTGTCTGTCTGTGAGACTGCTGTTTTTCTAAACTGCGCAACGGATTTTGAAGCGTTTTTCACCGTAATAGAATTTAATCATTCCTTCTTACCCTGATCCCGGCATCTCGATTCGCCTGCGCGACCCCCACGTCGGCGTCTCTCTTGACGATCGCCGTCTGCGCCTTGCCCAAGCTGGCGAGGTACTGCACGTCATCGTACACGTCCTTGATCGTGAACGACAGGATCTCGATTCCCATGCGGCCCACGTCCGGTGCTGCCACCTCGCGCACAAGGCCCGCGAACTGATCTCTGTCCCTGTAAACCTCTTCTACTGTAAGAGTTCCTGTAAGAGAGAAAGAGACGGTTAGAGATTGAGAGCTTCATTAAAAAAAAAAACTATTTGATAAACATAAACGGCCAGGAAAAGATGGCGACGAACTCGAAACTCTTTTTTTAATTATTGACCAAATACAAGCTGTAGATAGGGATAAGTGGAAGGAAAGGAGGCCCTTGCTCTGCAGTGGGACACAAACGGCTGATAAAAATACTGTAAGTACTAACTGAAAAAGTAAATTTAAGAGAACAGAAGTTCAAAGTTTAGATTGATTGATATCATATGATAGATCGGCCGATGCAGAAATTGAACTCTGTCATTGTCAAGATCATATATCTAATAATAGACTTATCTGCATAGCATTGCATCTACTAATCTATTTCGCTATTTGCATTGCTCTATCTTAAGCAATGATCTTATGACTACTTCAAAGAAATACAATATTATGTTTGCCAATTATTTTGGCTGTATAATTATTAGGTGCATTCAGCCATGAAGTTTTGTTTAAACAAACTAGATTGAATATATTTGTCTTCTGTCAACTGGCAGTTGATATAACAGGGGCCCATTAGATGCAATGATGTTGAACGAATGTTGATGATCATCATCCGCGATGTAGCAATAATTCAGTAGATAGATGATTAGATTAAAAGTAATTAAGCATTGACTTCGATTCATATGTGTTTTCTGAGTTTATCTTGGAAATTACTGACATCACTGAAGGAAAAACATCGTGCGGAAACCTGGTGAATTTAATATGTCTGAAATCGCCAACCCGTCTTGAGCATGCATGGTGATCAATACTCGTGCCTTCTCTGAATGAGAAGAGGCTTTTGCCCTGCAGCGGGGCAATAATAGGGTTGGTATTTATTTGAATCCTCCGTGAGATGCCTTGCCGGGTTGGTGAAATGTAACACACGTTGAAACATTCGCCTAGTTGTTGTGTTACTATTCATTTTCAATTCTCTGTCTGCAGCTTTGTTTGTACTGCCATTGGATCGAGATAAGTATCCACCTAGTCCTAAGCAAACCTAACGTAGGTTTACTTAGGTTGACATATCTCTCTCCATTGAGTGCATAAAAGAGAAGTCTGTTCTATAGTCATGAGCAAAAATATGGATGCACTTAGTGACATTTAAAAACGATTTTATCCAAAAGTAGACCTAATAAGGTGCTGTACATAATGTATATATTTGAAATACTGGTATTCAGCTGCATCCGGTTAGACTGGAAGCCGACCCCAACATAGTTGGGAAAAGGCTAGGCAGATGATGACATAATGTATATATTTGAAGTTACTGCCTATTTTATCGATTTGTAGTAATTTAAAATTTGAATCGAACCTCTACGTGGACTACGAGATAATCGCTATGAATATAATAGGTAGGTATTTCGAGGACAAGTTACTTGAAAATAATTAGAGTAGGTAAAGTTTAATGTTGTGAAGAAAGTTTTGAATGTTGATGGCTGAAAGAGTAAGATAACACCAAATGCATGATGGATGGACTGTGTGAAAGATGACATGGCTAGAAAAGCTACCGAGATGACGACTAATAGTGAAGGTATGGAAGAAAATGTGCCGAACCTAAATAAATTGGGATAAGATCAGGAGAATGATGATGACAATGACTTTGAGAAACATTTAAAAACCATAGTCACTCACTTTTTCACACTAAACCATGTAATTGCAATGGTCAACGCGACACCAGTCACTGGCACTAATCCCATACGTAACATTTCCATAATCAACGTTATTATTAAAGTCACTTATTATTAATATAACACTCACTCACACACTATTGCACATTACTACTATTATAATAATTGTATAAGTATGGAAGACTAATACTGATATACTTTCGGTACTTTTTTCGAGTCCTTATTTGTTATTGTCTTATTATTTCTGTATAAATAAAAAATGAAATGCTTGTCGTTGGTTAGCGCATCACATGGGAACGGCTGGACCAATCTTTCTATTTTTTTTGTTTTAAAATGCTCCTAAGTCCGAATTAGGTACTTATATAGAAAAATTGGGAAGAGTACCGGAAAATTATCAAATTCGGTATAAACTGAACGTCCTTTTTTCTATGAACTCAAGACCATTAAATTCACGAATTCACAAACATATTTATTGGGACAGGACAACGTCTTTCGGGTCAGCTAAGTAATAAATAAATAATAATGAGATATTGGGAAACCCAGATGAAAAGATGTAGGAAAAAATATATTTGTCTTTGTAAATGTGATAAATACGTTCAATCCAGTACCAATACATAGGTTTAAAACATAAATAGTGTATATTGATGAATATGTAGGTATCAATATAATCGTGTATGGTTATGTTTGTGTCTTGAATGCACTTCCTGGTAGATACCCTTGTGTGTTTATCTTACACGTAAGATATGCTACGCATGTTTTGCGTGTTCAAACTAGATAGGTACTTATTAAATAAAGCATTCCGCTCTATTTTTTTTTTTTTTTAGAAGAAGTTGATTAAACTTTTGGAAAATAAAATTTATAATCTCGCCACAAATAAAAATAATTGAAATAGCACTCAAACGATTTACGACACGAAAAAAAAAATGGAGATCATAGCACTCAACAATTTAAAATAAAACTGGCAAAAAAAAATACTTAGTAGGAAAAAAACAATTAGGCACTGAATTTCAGAATAATATAAATAAGTATAAAATGATTATCACACGTATATGTGTCTCCAAGACGTCGCGACCGGCACAGATGCAAAAAAATACTGCTGTCTTGCCTCCCCTTTAAGTAACATGGCCCAATTTATAACTAAAGCAATTCTAAATCTTATTCCACAGACATAAAACACACAATAGCATACAAGCTGTGATTTTATCTTTATTTACGTTGCGAATTATATAAATATGATAATGATAAGGTAGATAGGTTAGACTTTGCGAACACGACTTGATTGACTAAAATGTCTGGTTTCACATTTTCTTGCGCATACCTAAAAGAACATTGGCAAACTCCCTAACAAATTTTTGTTGATATTTTTTTGCATCTGCCGATGAAAAAAATTTTAAAATACAGAGTTTGAATTTCTGAAGAGTTTTGTCTTTATTCATAGATACTTTATAGGAAGTTAGGAATTTCATCAATGATATTCCAGTTTGTATTTCTAGAGCTTATGTCTTAACAACAACAGACCCTAATACTTACCACTTAAAATATCATTGATAGAATTGCATTTTTACAGCAAAACAAACTGCAGACTACGAATTCAGAATTATAAGTCTAGCCGATCCCGACGTGCGTAAGTCTGCCATAAATTATGGCCCACATGCGATGTAAGTAAATAAATGCTCAGAAGAATATTTATTAGCCAACTATCTTTAGGACAGTTATAGATAACATGATTAGCTAGCTTCTGCCCGCGACTTCGCATGAAACTTCTTGTTCCCCCGACCCATCCCGTCGCATCGCATCGCTCCCCTTGCTATTATTTTGTTTTCGCTTTATGTAGCGTTTTTTCTAACTTTTTTAAGAGTCCTACCAACAAAAAAAAAACCGGCCAAGTACGTGTCGGACCACGCACAATGAAGGGTTCCGTAGTTGGAATGAATTTATCCCAAGAACAAACTTAACATTGTAGTTGAATAACATGTTCTCCCATACATTCCAACTGAAAATGTAAGTTAGTACGCACAATATTGAGAGATTTACCATGTTTTTTCAAGATCATAGACTTCTTATTAATTTTCCTGTAATCTATAGGTATAGAACTATTTTCTGTATTTTTTTCAAAATTTTAGGCTCAGCAGTTTCGGAGATAAGGGGGGGGGGAATGGTAAATTTCCGTCTATTGTCTTAAATAACTTTAATACAATTTACTTTAAAATTATGAAAAAAATATATTTGAAATCCTCACGGTAAGCCCATTCATTGATATGTCACATGGTACAGATTGTGAAACTTTTTTTTTTAATTGTCTATTTTCCCTCAAAAATGACTCCCATTTTCAAAACTCATTTAGTTACGTTACACGTCTGTGTTTGCGTCACAGAGATTCATATGTGTATCAAATTTCAACTTAATCGGTCCATAAGATTCGGAGCAAATTGGCTGTGACAGACGGACAGACAGACAGACACACGAGTGATCCTATAAGGGTTCCGTTTTTTCCTTTTGAGGTACGGAACCCTAAAAAGGAGACAACCATTACAAAAACACAGTAAGTAGGTATCTAAAGTCTATTCAAATTCATATTTCCAATTACTTAATGTTATTTCAAGTTAAACAAATATCAACTTTAGTATAGGTAGTGAAAATTACTAGTACTATTGAAAAAGTTATAAAAATGTTTGAACTTTGAAGTTGTATTGTAAACTGAATTTTATTGTGTATCTAGGTGTTAAAGTTATTTTTCCAATAACTCATATTTTTTATATGTTTTGTTAATAAATCGCAAACGCAGATTAGGTTTCTACTAATGTTGTCAGCGTGTAAAATTTTCTTATCATTTACTGCGGTAAGATACGAAATTTTTATCGTTCCGCATAAACCGTATCTAATAAGTAGCGATAATGTAGAGCAATACAGGAAAAGGTCTCGAGGAAAGGCCAATAAAACATTAAAGGTGCACTGCGGAGGAGACATCTATAGAACGGAATGGGAAGAAGCTGTCAGGTGTCGACGTGGCTAAATTCTGTTCGAAGCTTTTATAAAACTAGCGACCTGCCCCTGCTTTACACGGGTGCAATGTATTGATGTGGCGACATGTCAAAACATCGAGATTTCTGATATTAATGTTTTATATCTTCCGGAATACATTCCAAGTGATGGCGAAAACCGCATCTTATTGTGTAGTTTAGACTTTAGAACAACAAAGCGGCCCGACAGACAGCGAAAAGCGACTTCGTTTTAAACTATTTAAAGATTGATAAATACAGATGGGCCAAAGAGGCAATTCTCGTAATTTTAAGAATGTTCACAGTCTAATCACAGTCTCAATCTGTCAAAAATACCTCTAATTTTCCGTTTGTCGCCGAGATGAGACTGCGACTAGATTTTGAACGTATTTATCTACGAGAATTGGCCTTCAGAAGTGATAATATTAGTTTTATTAAAATATCTAGCTACACACGGCTACACATCAAGCTATACATTTCTAGTTTTAGCTGACCTCGCATTGTATAGGTTTTTCTTACAATCACAAGTCAGCTTATACTGGTTATGTATAGCTTGATGTGTAGCCGTATGTACTTATTAGTAACAATATCACCATGGGAGATGATAATTACCGCATGAGTGATAACAGAGTGTTAGATAAGCATTGGCAAATATTCTATCAAAGTAGAACACAAAATACATAATTTCTGATAATCTGCAAATTACATTAGATTACTCGTCTAGGCTATTCTTCAACAGACTATGTATTATTACTTATTCGTAGTTTCAATCACTATCCGAATGCGTTTGAACGAAATCCCTAATCCATTACTTCTTAAGGCGCAGATATACGACTTCTAATGATTTTAAATTCAACATCACGTCTAATCGACAGGACTAATTTCTTTGAAAAAAAAAAAAGTTATAACTAGACCATTTGCTTCGTAATTTGATATGTGAATATTTGCAATTATATTTTTTTAACATAGTGTAATTAGTTTGTAATGTAATGTCTACCGCGGACATGAAAACGATAATCACGCAAACACTATCGGGTGTATTTTCATAAAACTTTCACCATATAAAAGACAATATAATTCCCCGAATTTTAGTATACGGTTTTTATTTGTTTGGTGTTTGATAAATCAACAATAGATGATTGTTTCATATTTTGCAATAAATTATCAGCGTTGTGTCATCGCGCTTCTCTTTCTTTTCTATGCAGTCCGATAGTGACCGCGTTTTAGGTCATGTAGTCGCCTTAAGTTTAAAAAAAAACTCGCCCGCTCATCAACGTAAATAGCGCAATGTATGTTTTCGAACTGTCAAAATGACATTGGCATTGTAAGTGTGTTACGCAATTACTTCGCAGGATTAGCCCTATTTCTGACGAACGGGTAATGGCATTAAGCCAAGTGCCAAATGAATAATCTACACACATTATATTTAAAAAGTCTTATAAAATGCTGTCACTCCCACAAAGGTTAAAGAGTCATACAGACTCATACATTATGCATTTTAAGCAACCCTTTTAACCACTCGTAACCCTCGGGAGGCAAGTTGGATAATGTTGGCACTGTAAGAAAAAAAGTTGAAGTTTTTTCATTCCGCCTTGCTTGTTAGAAAGAGAAAAACGTCGTGCCATCTCGTTCAGATTAGATTAAAAAAGTTTAAATTATTTGCTTCCCACTTTATGTCTCTTACAGGAAGTCTTTGAAGATTCTTACAGCACTGACTTGTACACACGGCCACACATCAAGCTATACATTTTCAGTTTTAGTTGATCGGTTTTTCGTAGAATCCGAAGTCAGCTTATACTGGTTATGTATCCATACCAGGTGTACGCAAGTTCAAAAAATATGGATGCCACGTGATAAATTTTGAACGTTAATATCTTGGAAACATGGCACTACGGGGTTAGGTCTTATAATGTTTTCTGTTTGCATTGATGTCAGCTATCGATTAATATAGGTTTCACGGGTGGCAGCCAATTTGAAAAAAAAAATGAAACCCTTTAACTTAATTTTATTACAATATAAATACAAATACACTTCTTAGTACCGACTCCACTCGCCGTTCGACGCTCGCCGTGGACGGTCGTGCTGCCCGCTCTCGCTCGCTGCACGCCCCCACCGCCTCGCCGCCCCGCCGCCGCCCGTTCTCGCTACGCTAGCCGTAACGAGCTCAGTAGTCTCCGGACTACGCCCGCACCCTGTCAATAGCCGCCTTTTTCAAGGCGTGGTTGATAGAAGTTGTTTCTTTAAGATAGATTCGTCATCACACGTGTCGTCGAGGTTTTTGGCCCCTTCCGGGTAAAAACCACAGTTTCGTGGTCCTTGGTGGATACCTCACGGTGCCAACGAAGCCAAGGGGGTGGTGCCCCAATCTCACCCGCCGAGCCCCATCAGGGCGAGGCTGTCAATTGGAATCGGGAGCTAGAAGCTTGGCCTTGGGGGTGGCTCCTAGTCAGCTCTAGCTTCGTAACTAATCCCTTGTCCACAGCTCGCGTCTAGTACGGTTGGGTGTGTCAACCCCTTCGTACTAGAAGCCGGTCTAGGGTGTCTCTACACCCATCGCACAGACTGGTTAGGGCCCCGTTCGCACAATAAGATCGGCGACGGGTCACAAGCTTAGGGCTCACTTCAGGTACTCACCTCCCTGTCTCACACCCGACAGGGAGGGTAGGATCTCACACCCCCGGGCCCATCCACCCGGGGTGCTAGGTTGTTAGGGATTCACGCCCCCTATGGTTCTTCCCTCTCTCCGCCCCCATCCCGATCATGGCAGACGCGGTCATATTGGCGTTCGTTAAAGAGGTCCTCTTCAAGGACCCCTCTTTCGTTAACCAGTATGCCCAACGTCTTATAAATTTTAGACGCCCTCCCGGTTCGGTCATCGACATTGACTTTAGCGACGCGCTAGTCAGCCCCCTCTTTCCGCCAAACTCAGGCGAAATCCCCGAGGCCGCCGCCGCCTCCCCTCCCGCACCCTCCGTGCCAGCCCCCTCGCCTGCACCTTCTGTGCCAGCCGCCGCCCCCAAACCAGCACCTTCCGTGCCAGCCCCCAAACCCGCACCCTCCGTGCCAGCCCCCAAACCCGCACCCCCCGCGTCAGCCCCAAAACCCGCACCCTCCGTGCCAGCCCCAAAACCCGCACCATCCGTGCCAGCCCCTAAACCCGCACCCTCTGTGCCCGCCCCAAAACCCGCACCCTCTGTGCCAGCCCCATCACCCGCTCCCTCCGTGTCCGCCCCGAAACCCGCACCGTCCGTGCCAGTCCCCGATCCCGCACCTTCCGTGCCAGCCGCTACCGCAGCAGATACTCCAGAGAGTATGGACACGTCCGTACCCCAATCTCAATCCGACTCAGAGGAAGCCCTCTCTGACTCTTCGTCCTCCTCGGAAGACGACTATATAGTCGTCGGAAAGGGTGGCAAGAGAAAGAAGAACGCCTCCTCTCACGCCAACAAGGCCAAGAAGTCGGTCGCGGTAATCCCCTCTAACCCCCGCCCCCCCAACCCAACCCCCGCCGCACCGCAGGCCAATCCCGCGTCTAGCCTCTCGGCTACCCCTCCCGCTTCGAACGCAAAGAAGCCACGACCCCCGCCCCCCATCTATGTCCAGGATAAGTCCAAATGGACAGAAATCTCCAAAGCGTGTGTTGATCAAAAGATCAACTACACGAACGCCCGCTCAACCCAACAGGGTATTAAGGTAACGGTCGCCTCGTCCTCGGACTACAGGGACCTTACCCGTCTCCTCCAGACAAGGGCTTACTCCTTCCATACGTACTCCCTTCCGGAGGAAGTCCCCACCCGCGTAATCATCAGGCGCGTCCCCAAAGAAATCCCCACCGAGGAGATCAAAGAAGACCTTGCTTCACAAGGCATCCCCGTCTCAGCAGTCCATCGCTTGCACAAAGCATGGAAGGGCCTAGTCTACGACATGGTCCTGGTCATCTGCGACCCTACTGAAGGACATCACCCCATCTTCAAGGTGAAGTCAGTCTGCTCCCTCTCGGGTATCTCTATCGAGAAACCCAGGAAGTCCAACCTCATCGGACAATGCCACAGGTGTCAACTGTATGGCCATTCCCAATCCCACTGCTACGCGACACCTAGATGCGTCAAGTGTCTAGGTGCCCACGGCACGTCAGACTGTCCCCGCCCCAAAGACCGCTCTCAGTGCACAGAGCCACCGAGCTGCGTTCTTTGCGGCCAATCCGGGCACCCGGCTAACTACCGTGGCTGCCCCAAGGCTCCCAAGTCTTCTTCTCCCAAACTGACGAAGCGCGCGAGCGACCGTCAGCAAAGGGAAAGCCCCTCTGTGAGGATCCCGATCCCTTCCTCCCAGATGCCCGATAGGCTCAGTCCCCAAAGGCCCTCCCCATGGGCGAACCTCAACCACCTCAAAGCTCCCGCAGCTTCGGTGCCCCCCCCACCCCCGACTATCCCAGCGCTGATGGCAACTGTCATCCCCGCGCCATCAGTAGGCCCCTCGGTCCCAGTAGCCCCACCGGTAGCCCTTCCCGCCGCCGCGCCCAGGGCTCCCGCTGGTCCCAGTAGGTCCCCCCCGACCCCCGCCTCCCGCCCCCAGCCTAGCAGCATGGAGGTAATAATCGGTGCTTACGCAGCTTTTATTGCCCCCGCAAATGCCATGGCAGCGGAAATCCAAGCCTGTAACGGCAATCCTCGGCGCATCGCCGAGATTTTCAATGCGTATCCTCAGATTACGCAAGTCATGCAAACCCTCAACTTCTAAAAAGCTCCAATGGCTTTACAAAGAATGAGCGTTACCAAACCCCGATCCCTTAGACTAGGGTTTTTTAATGCAAACGGCATTAAAAATCAACGCGATGAGATCGCCGCGTTCCTCCGCGATCACCAGCTCGATGTCCTCTTAGTCCAGGAAACCTTCCTGAAGCCCCATCTGCGGAACCCGAACATTGCCAACTACAAGATAGTTCGCAATGACAGGGCTCGCTGCCACAAGGGCGGTACCCTCATCTACTATAGGAAGTCCCTCCATTGCATCCCGATAGACCCGCCCGCCCTTATCTCTCAGCTAGAGATCTCTATCTGTCGGCTCGGCATGACCGGTCACCCCGCAATCACCATCATCTCCGCCTATATCCCGCCCACCAATGGTGCGGAGGATCCCATCTCTCTCACTACCGATTTCACTACCCTCTTCGGTATGAGTGACTCCGTCATCATGGCGGGGGATCTCAATGCCAAACATCCCGCTTGGAATAGCAGCACGACCTCTACCAGAGGTAGGATCGTGTTCAAACTAGGCGACTCCCTCAATTTCGATATCATCGCTCCGATGTATCCCACTCATTTCCCGGGCGACCCCGCCCAACTTCCTGACGTTCTCGATGTAGCGCTTCTCAAGAATGTAAACCTCCGTTTGCAGTCTATCGAGACGGTACAAGAGCTTAACTCTGACCACCGCCCGGTCATCTTGCACCTGGCCCCCTATTCGGGCCCCCCGCACGACCCCAACCAGCCCCCCCCGACCAAAACAGTCACCGACTGGAGGAAAGTAAGCGAAAGACTGAAATCCACCACGTCTCCCCACCTAGACTCCATCCCCGAGCAAATTATCTCAGTCGCAGACACGACTGGGGCGATCGACTCGTTCACAGAGCACGTTCAATCCGTACTGACGGATTGCTCACGGGAAGTTCCAGTGATGGAAGACCATCGCTGGAAACTGCCCGATGACGTACGTGAACTGGTGACCGAGAAGAACGCTGCCATTCGTGCCTGCGACTCTTTTCCCTGCGACGCGAACAAATCCCACATGCGCCATTTACAGCGTGCTGTAAAGAAACGCATAGGGGAGTGGCGCTCCGAGGGATGGGATAAGTTGATCGGCGAACTCGAGCCCACCCACCACGCCTTCTGGCAACTCCAGAGGAAGCTCCGCTCCTCTGAAGAGGCCACAGTTCCTCCCCTCACACGCCCCGACAAAACGGTCGCTTTCGAAAACCTCGAAAAGGCCGAATGCCTAGCCGACAGCCTAGAGGCTCAATGCACTCCCAGCTCTCAACCAGTAGACAGAGCGCACCTCGACGAGGTGAACGCTGAAGTCGAACGGAGAGCCTCCCTCCCGCCAGTCGAAGACCCTGATGATCCTCTGCCTCCCGTCACTCCCGACGAAGTGCAAGACATCATAAAAGGGCTCGCAACCCGCAAAGCCCCCGGTTCGGACGGTATCACCAATAGGGTGTACAAACTCCTCCCCGCCCCCCTCATACTGCTCATGACCGCCATCTTCAATGGCGCCCTGAGCAACAACATCTTCCCCCAAATGTGGAAAGAAGCCACAGTCATAGGCATCCCTAAGCCAGGCAAGCCCAAGTCTGAGCCCTCCAGCTACCGCCCCATCAGTCTACTCAATGTTTTCGGCAAAGTCTACGAGAGGCTTATTTATAAGCGCCTCAAAGACTATGCCGAAGCAAAGAGCCTCATCCCCCCCGAACAGTTCGGTTTTCGCACGAAGCATTCGTGCATCCACCAGCTCCACCGCATAGTCGAGCACATTAGCGCTGCCTTTCAGCGAGGTGCTTCGACAGGCGTCCTGTTCTTCGATATAGCGAAGGCGTTCGACAAGGTCTGGCACAATGGCTTATTATATAAGCTGTACCTGCTCGGTGTGCCAGACCGTCTCGTGCTCATCTTACGAGATTTTCTGTCGGACCGCACTTTCCGCTACCGTATCGAGGGCGCTCTCTCTCCCCCTCACCCCATCCGCGCCGGAGTCCCCCAGGGTTCCGTTCTGTCTCCCCTCATTTTCACCCTTTTCACTAGTGACATCCCGAACAGTAAAAAGGCACAGTTGGCGCTCTTCGCCGACGACACTGCCATATACTGTTCGGGTGTCAACCAGTCATCCTTAGCTCGAAACCTCCAAACCTCCGCAAGCGCCTTGAGCGATTGGTTCCGGAAATGGAGAATCGAGGTCAACCCCGATAAGAGTCAGGCGGTCATCTTCTCGAAACCGCGTAAACTACCCCCCCCCCCTCCCGCGCCCGATCTCTATGTATGGCAAGCCGATCCCCTGGGGAAAGCGAGCCAAATACTTAGGTGTCATCCTAGACCACAACCTCACCTTCAACGAGCACATAAAGACGGCGCGTTCGCGCGCCTCTTTCGCTCTCGGTAGGCTCCACTCTATGATAACTGCCCGCAGCAAATTGTCACTCAAGTGCAAATTGCGCCTCTACACCGCGGTCATCCGTCCCATCATGACCTATGCTTGCGTAGTCTTCGCACACGCCAAGCCGCGATTTTTGCATAAAATGCAAACCCTCCAGAACCGTTTCCTCCGAAAGGTCACGGGAGCCCCCTTCTATGTCCGAAATGTGAATCTGCATCTAGATCTCAGACTCCCCACCATCCAGCAGTTCATGAAACGCCTTTCCAAGCGCTTCTTTGACTCTGCCATAAAGCACCCCAATCCCCTGATTGCGGCGGCCTCCCGATACACTCCCTCCCGCATAAGTAGGATTCGCCGACCAAGGCATACCCTCACTGTCCCCGACGACGCCACTACCCTCCTCCAGGAGAGCAGTAAGGCCACTAGTACTCTCAGACGACAACACAATCACAAGCTCAGACATCCGTCCTTCCGTCCTCGCCGCCGAGGCCCGTCGCGACGTCCCGCACCATCACCGTGCCCGCCCCGACCCTTGCTCGAGCCAGCCCGCGCAGCTGAGCCTGTAGTTTTAAATTCGCCCCTAAACACCAATAATAATACCGATCCAGCCTGTCCCTTGCTGTCCTCTTCCAGCGACGCCCTGAGCCGAGGTCCGAACCCCGCAGGGGGTTACCCTTAGCGCTGTCGCTTAGTTTTTAAGTTATTGTTTGCCCTGGCTGGAGGCCTTAATTCGAGGCATCCACAGGAAAGTCCGGTTAAGCAGTAGCCATCCTCATAAAGGATGAACTGCGAGATGCCATAGTTAAAAAAAAAAAAAAAAAAATAGTACCGACTCCGACTGCTCGTCGTATTCTCTGTCAAATCTTTTTAAATTTCGAGATCTTTCCTGTTTTATGTTTTTGAGATACAGATCATCAGACAATAAACACAGATAAAGCTGCATACAGACAACATGCTACTTCATTAAAATCCCCACATCTTTAGTTTATAACGCTCCGTGTGCACAAGCACATAAAACATCCTTGTAATTACATAGAACGTGACAACACATAACATTAACGTGTTGATTTCACACGTGATACTAACTTTCCTTCATTAAAACTCGCTAGTTATAACGAATTTAAGCGGATTTTCGTTCAACGCGGAGGCAATAATCCTTCGTATTAAATTCTAAGTCTGATCCACTAAAGTAATTTAATTTTCAAAATTTAAAAGTTTTAGCAGGTTTTCAGCGGAGGTAAAAGCGCGGACGCTCTGATCTGGTTAGTTTTTCTTTTTATTATAAGGCTAATCAGAATCTGTATTGCTAGTGTAAGCCGTTGTTTATACTGGTGCCCACAATTCACACAGCAATTTTTGTTTGTTGTTTTTTGAATGCGAAATCGGCCAGCACTTGACCTCGATCTCGCCTGGTGGAAAACGATGGATGAGGTCTAAGATGGAACGAGCAGCCCAGAAGATTTTTAATCACTATATCTTTGAAGGCTCACGGGTTATACGTAGAAGGGAACAAATAAGAAAAGTTTTCAAGAGAAGTTGACATTTTTTTTGTCGCAAGCGCGACTGTGAAGAGTCGCGCTTCCGACCCCCAACTAAACCAAGGAACCCTGTATTCGATTCTCGAGCCGGGCAGTATTATTGGATTCTTCATTAGATAATCTTTAGGCCTTTGCCCAGCAGTGGACTGATACAGGCTATCAGTATTTTTTGTAGCAGAACTAGCAGCCTGGACTCTGGATTAATCGCTGAAGGTTCAGCTCGCCCCCAATAAATTACGACTTAAATATAACTGGGTGTACTACATCACTGTCTACCCTACTAGGAATAAAGGCGTGAATTTTTGGTTATGTATCAGTTCTGTGTTGCAACAGGTACGTCATAATGAACCAATAGATCGTAAATAGGGCAGCATATCTTCCATGCTCCAAATGCATGCGATCTTGACATTAGGTTAATTTCTTAAAGTGGCCATAGAGTACAGAACATTGCATTGTTCTACTTTTAATTACTTTGACACATTTGTTTATGTTTCAAAATGCTATAATTACTGTTAGGTTAGTGTTACTGGTATATATTGTTTAAATTTAATTTTAAGTGTGGAAAAGATTAAATTTATTCTACCTTGTCACATTGTTTTTGGTAAACCACATAATATATCTACAGCATTGGGCACTAGAGTAACTTTTAACAAAACACTCAAAATCAATTATTTTGTCATGTTAAGTGATGATATTTTAATTCTAATACATATTGAAGAATGTTTTTAAATCAATTGTATTCGTCTACAATTGAGTCGCAATTAATTTTTATTACGTCTCGTCTCCATCCGCGTGCTGTGATGTAATCTTTATTTTGCAAACGGCTTTGTTAGTTCTCTGTCTTAGCTTATTAGAAGTACTTGCAAAAGTATTTTAGGATTTGGTTTGAATGCCCCCAAAACCGGTTGAGGAATTTATTGGCATCCGTTTATAGAAACAAACAAAGGAAGATGTAAGGGGCAATGTAATACTTTTTACAAGTTTTTGACATTTGTCTGTGGTCGAGATGAGACTGCGACTATTTTGAAAGTTTTAAATTAGCCTTTGGCCTTCTGAACTGCCTCGTTGGTTTACTGGTCGCAAGCGCTATTGCTGAGCATGTCGTCCTGTGTTCGATTCCCAGGTCGGGAAAAGTGTTATAGGGTATTTAAATTAGGAAGTTCCCTGTAGCAGGCCAGGGTCTGGATGTGTGCCCTATTGATGGCAATAGGCTCGCCTCCTATTACATGCGACTTAAACATAGCTTGAAAAGTGTGGATGTTCTATAGGTACTTACACCTCTGCCTAACCTTTCGGGGATTACAGGCGTGATGTTCTGTACGCCAGCACATCAAAGCTAAACGAAACTGTAAAATTTTCCGAATCAACCTTGAACCTAATGATTTAGCAATAAAGTTGATAATCCATTAAAGAAATTTGACAGATGTAGTAGCTTGATGTGCTGGCGTCTTCTGTACGAGTACAAAGAAAGAGCTAAGTTTAGTTTCCGAAGGAAACGTTGGCAATTGAAGTATATATCGGTATCTAAATAGCGTTTTACTGGTAACAAGAAAATAGGGCACAGGTGCGAATGTATTCGTCCAATTCTCAACGAATTTGCGCAATTTTCGCGTAGATTTATGTCAGATTTTGTTAGCAGTAAAATCTGTGAGGAAGGTGACGTTACATTTCTTTGTTCTATGTTTTATGACATGGATTTTGGTCCCTTTGAGAAAAATCACATAAATTTATCCTGTGATATGTATAATGTTTAGGTCAGCGAATTCGCTTTACATAATGTATTTCAAGTCCGTCAAATCAAAAAGGACATAAATCAAATGAATAGACAAAGAAGCTTACTTTTGCAGACTTTTTATGCTCGTCGGAGACACGCCCATATTCTAGGGTTTATTTATTGACCTTACGTTTTTGACGTTAAAACGTATCTTAACTTTAATCAACGTTTATAAACAAACCCCTTAGCGTCTAAACACACTATGCCGTAATTTCGGCATAATGTGTCGTCCGTAAATCAAATAGCATTGCAGGCGTAATCATGCCGAACTTCGGTCGCGTACCTTCGGCAGTGTGTATAGACACTCAATGTCGCCGCGCACTCGATTACATTAAAAGTCTCCCGTGTGCATTGCTCCTTATTGGTTAATTTAGCAATGTTTTATAAACAATAGCCAATCATAAAACAATTCATATCACGCAATTCATCTGTTTGACACCTATATATCCCTGAAGGGTTAGGCAGAGGTGTACCTATAGCATTTTACGGATCTCCATACAAAACTGTCATACAGATGAAATTGCGTGATATGAATTGTTTTATGATTCTGCCAAAGTGGCCATTTTAGGCCCTCTGGTCGTTGATCGACCAAACCACGGTAATATTTTCTGAACGATAGCGGACCGTAATTGCACACAAATGAGTTTTTAATTCAAGTTTCATGTTGTTGTAAAAATTGTTCCACGGTTTTAAAGTACCGATATTGTTTGTAACTTATGAAAATAAATAAGTACCTAAATACAAAGAAGGAACGAAAAATTAACGAAGTAGATACTTAGGTACGAATGCTAAGCTGTTGTAATGGGAATGCAAAAGTAGATTTTGCCTTTACACTTTCAGATAGTCTGAAACTGAAACCCTGAATAGATTTGCAAATAGATTTGCAAAATTATGTTGGAGATCGCATTTAATTACCTAAGCTAATTAAATAATTGATCTTATCCTCGCCAGATATCTCTCCTCACTCCTCAGACAAATAAATCTTGGAAAATATTGAGCAATTTTCTTATTTGCATAGGTATTTGCACAAATATTTTTGCAAATCTACCGTTAAATGCGGAAATAGTACTAAGTAGTATTAGTAGGTGTACCTATTCATAACGACCTTGACACGTGTCTAGCATGCGTAATGTCAAGCGTACCTATTCGTGTCTACGACACACTGGACTTACGCCGCGCCGAAACATAAACACTGCCGCACACACACATACACACCCTCCATCACACGCACACACACACCCGTCCGTCACCTTTGCCGTCACATTGCAGCCGCGTCTTAAATTATCTTATGTGTTCCAAATGAACGATCGTCAAGTTTTTAATATTTCTTGATATTTTTAAGACTACGTTCGCGTAAGTAAATTATTACGAGTAGGTTAGTGATTTAATTTAATATCAGTGTTTTATCAGGCCTATATTAAAATAATAATAAGTTTTTTTTGGGAATGAAGCTAAAGCCCAAATGTTGTTACTTCATTTTATTTATTATATCACAAAGATAGAGTCGATCAAGGGCGCAGGGGGGGGGGTAAAGACAAGAGCCCCTTGCTTGTGTTTGTTCTATAGCGAGGGCATTAGGTATACTTTCTCACAATGTGTATAGTGTCGGAGAGCCCAAAAATAAAGCCCTCTTAATTAGACCCTTGACCCAGCCGCCTTGAGAAAGCCTCTTAAGGCGTTTATCAAGGTCCTCTAGAGTATTAGGTCGTCGTTCGACGTAATAATTATTGCAGAGAATAGTTCCCATGTAGACAGACAGATGTTGGGATTGCGTTATTAAAGCGATGCATAAACCTCCATGAATATTCAGAAGACTGCGAAAATCAATTAACCTATTATTATTGAAATTTTAATCTGATTTATGTACTCGTATAATAAATAATATGACATTTTTTAATTTGACATTCTATTGTTTAATGTAACTCAATTAAAAATTTATTTTGTACCTAATATATTAATTTGCACACCTCAGTAGGTTATAATACAATGCACCTCTTATACTTGTAACACCTTTTTAACATGTATTATGCAAATAAATGATTTGATTGATTCGATTTGATTATATTGCAATTTCTTATCTGCGGGGTAATTGTTTAACACACTAACAGTAGGATTGGCTTTCATTTTGACATTTCAACAACATCCATTACATTATTTACGTTGTTGACTTGTCGAGCAGACAAATTTTTCGAACATACGAAGCCATGGATAGTAATATCCTTCAAAATCATTCAGATTGTGATTGATCGTGTGCTACTTATTTAGGGTGCAGATGAGATAGAGATAAAACGCAAGCCTATACATTATTTATGAAACAAAAAGAGGGTGTGTGCTTATGACCCCACGATAGAAAAGTTACGTAAACGTGGCTGATGACAGCTGATGAGGACTGGAGCAGAGCGTGACGGTTCAGTTTTGTTCACTATTCAGAAAGAGCGCAAAGTTCGCCTAAAGAAGGTTTACTTGAAAATAAATACTTTAAACTAGTATGGCAAGTAAGTATATAGTTCTAGACATGACGTCGATGGCATAACGTAAGCTAAATGTTTAATTCCTAAAGAAGTGAAACATTAGCCACCTACGAGCTCTTCAAATGGTATGAATCAGTTAATTTACATTTATTGAGACGAAGTTAAATTACTGTATGTCTGGTTTATAATCTGAATTCATGGTAATATTGGAATTACAGACTTAGGACCTTGAGAGCAAGTAGGTAGGTATTACCCACCTACTTGCGGTTATACACAAGTTTTACTTTACTTTAAATATTATTGAAAATTGAATAGTGCGTTTTTAATTAAGCTAGCATTTCAACGTCACCGAGTGATAGTAAAACAGCAATTTCCAATAAAGACCTGAAAAAGGCCTAGTTTTTATGTTGGGCGGGAAAAGGCTTGGCTTACAGTGATTTTTCATTTAAACTTACACTTTCGCAAAATAATTAAGTAAGTAGGTAGTACATGTCACAAGCTGACAGTCCCTTAAGATAATTTAGTTAGATTGAAATAAAACAGAGTAACTTTTCTAAGAAAATACCCATAGTATATGCATTTTATTTAGTTCGTGTGTTCGAACGCAGACAGGCGCTTTACTTTGTGTAAATAATTTCATCACCACTGCTCTCAAAACGGTGAAGGAAAACATCTTGAGGAAACCGGCATGTCCTAGAACCAAGAATTCGGAGACACGTGACATCTAACAACCCGCACTGGGCCTGCGTGGTAGATTTTAGCCCACTCTCCCTCTCGAAGACAGGAGGCCTGTGTCCCAGCAGTGGGAACATTATGAGCTGATTATGCTATGATATGTTTACTATTAATATTATAAATGCGAAAGTAACTATGTATGTCTGTCTGTTAGCATTTCACGCCTAAACTACTAACCGAACCTTATGAAAGTAGCCTAGCTGAAACCTGGAGAACGACATAGACTACTATTCATTCTGAATAATTTAAAAATGATGAAGTTTAAAATATACGCAGACGAACTCACGGCCAACAGCTGTATAGTAAGTTATATTAAAAAGCTTTATGTGTGAATCAAAGTTCAGATTAATTTCATTTCAATTATCAACTTTCACAGTTTTAATATTGAAATCTTCATCGTTTATTCAGTTTATTGTAACTAAAACGCATGTCAGTCAGTCACTGCAACCAATCAAAGTCAAAGCATTTATTTCAAATAGGCACATAACATTTATTTCAATCTTTGTTTTTAATTTTTTTTATATAACATTTATTTCAATCGACAATATGTCCCAATTAGAACCCTTACGATATCTTCGACACCTCACACTAATAATTGGCATTTGTGAAGTGCAAGAAATCCTTTATAATATGTATTCTATTGAAACTTGGCTAGGTCTTGTTATTTTTGCTGTATCTGTTTTACGACCTGGGAGAGTCACGATGCCAATATGAGAACAAAAAGGATAAAATCATTTTAAATGATTCCGATCCCATTCGTATGTAACTAAATACATGGGTACAGTTACCACCGAAAATTAAGATACATCATACTATTTCTTTTTAACAATTGACAGAAAAATAATAATCGAGTTCTAATTTATCTAAAACATCAGAACAGTCTGAACAATAACTGGAACTTTCTAATAAATATACTGTGCATTATCACCATTTCGCCAACGAGCGTAGAAAAACAAAATCGGTTCACTCAGAAACAAATGCCACCCGAATCACTCCCAAACAAAATGCTCTCACTTCCATACGCACTTATGATGCGCACATAACACAAAGTAGGCAAGTACAAAAAGGAACTCCTTCCCGACACACAATAATATATTAAACTACAGTAAGTAATGAATGCCATGCCAGTTCGCACATCTGGTTACATCCCTAGGGAAATAATATAATACTACCCAATGATATTATTTATTAAAATACTACCTCTAATATTACCGACGCCTGTTTCATTGAGAGGCTTTTCCTTTTATTATGGGAAAGTTGTTGACACCTCTATCAGCTTGATTTGATTAAATTATAGTTATGTGTTGGCTATAATTATGGAGCACCATGCATCTATCACATAATTAATTTACCTGTCATCGCTTTTTTTTTCCTATTCTGGTATAGTAATTTTTAATCTAGGCGCATCGTCTTCACATATGTGTTAATTATATAATTACATACAAATTATAGTAAAACGAAGAAGAAGGGGCGGCTATAACCAATTTTTTTTTTTTGTAAAGTTTTTCGCCTTTTATGTGCCTATTAGAAAAAAAAAAAATATAATTTGACTTTTATTATAATTTAATGTTTAATAACAAAAATCGACGTAATTAATAGAACGTTCAATAGTGACTTTTATGTACCAATTTGAAATAAATGGTTTGACTTTGACCTTCACTTACTCACTTTAACTTTTACAGTGGAGTAATTGGTCAAAAGTAGCGTTTGTTATCATAATCTTCTGTAATCTACTACGTAGCCCATCTTCGTCTATCTTTTGTAGGTACTGTAAAGGTTGTTTGATAAAGTCGACCTTAGGCTGGCAATAAAATAACTCTGGTTGCATTCGAACAGGCTTTTTTTAGAACAAAACAGGGTTAATATAGCGGGAATGATTTAAAGACGTAAGCTTGGAATAAACGTAAAGAAATCATATCGTTGTTTTATTTCTAGCAACAATGTAGCAGCTTATTTAAAAAAAAAACTATTTTAAATGGTCTATGATAACACTTTTACACGTCAATCATATTTTAAAAACTGGATGAGTATATTTCGACTATTCTGTGAAGAAAGGCCGAAGCAAATTCAAAGGTCACAGTATCTTTGAAAGTCCAGCCATAATCTTGGTCTACCTTCACAAGCGGGGTTGTAAAGTGACCTATACAAAGCTTTGAAAGCAGATACAAATATAGTACCAGCGTCATCAAAGCTCTACGCATTGTGTTCCCGTTTACCTCTTTCACCTAATTTCTTTACATTGCATTTCATACAAAAACGCGCGAAACGAACCTTCCCACTCGCCTAATAAAATCCCAATAGTGTAATATGTTTGGTTTACGGTCTTAATACACGAACGCCTTTGCGTTGTCCGAAGACGGAGGATACAAGGGCAGAGTGACCCGCCGCTCGCGACGGCCGCGGCGGGACTGACTCTCGGAGACTCCGAACCTCCGATCCTCCAGAGACTTGTATACAATCCTATCGTTATATTAGAAAAATCCTTCCTTCCGAACTAATGCTGAAAACGAATTTACAGCTGTTTATTTTCGGGAAAATTTATTGGTGGGAAATGTATTGGATGTTCATATTGACAAGGGTTTCGTTATTGAGCGAATGTAGGAGAAATGTTATAAAGACGGCATGTGCAATTTTCTTGTTAGAGATAAATGAAACGACGGCGTTTCGGTCAACAACTTACAGTAGGTTCCTACCTGTATTACATAAAGGATTTTACATGTTGCCAAGCAAGTTTTCAATGATATATACAAATGATAATATATGTATAATTTCTCTTATATTGAACGAAACTTAAGAATAACTTACATTCGGAAAATGTTTCAGGCATAACAAAAATATTATAAACTACAGTCGAAATTTTTCATACGTGTTTTCATGAAGTTAAAAATATAAATTGAAAAAAAAAAAAAACTGCCGTTTCATAGAAAAGAGCAATACCTACCTTTCAAAATGTATGGAACAGCTAATATTTGTTTTTAAAACTGACGCAAAATTTCAACGCAGAATTGTTAACTGAATGGTAACAACAGGTTACGCGTCGATGTATGGCCCCTGTGAATGATTTAATTGATTTTCTGCCAATGGATGTTATTATTGATGGACGATACCACAAACCAATATTGGATTATATCTATCGGTGAATCGTGGCCCACTTCGTACGTGTAGGCACGAATTACATTAATACCAAATACGTAGTTCGATGGACTGAAACCAGCGTGTCTGCAATATTCAGAAGGTAACTGTAACTGCTTATCTATTAAATTTCGACGTCTCTACAGGGATTACTGATACTTATAAGTTATGAAATATCATGAATTATACTTAGGTAGGTACCTTATTTATCAATAGATTATAAGTAGGTAAGTACTGTAAAAATCTCACCGTGAAAACTTAGGTAAAGTGAGATTGAAGTGAGCTGCACCAGGTTGAATGACAGCTCACTAATACAGGATAGGCTGTAGGTCCTCTTTCATTTTATCACTACAAGATTCCTCGCATCTTTCAAAGAAATCCGTTTCTCAAATCTCATGTAGCTTAGGTAGTCTAGAATCTAAGAAGGTATTTTGTAGATAGAGAGAATTAACAAGTTAGATTATTGCACTGCTATGTAGAATAGATAGTCGACAACCCAAATAAAACATTTTCATTCCACTGGATCATTACGTGTTTCAAATAGTTTGTTAACAATGAAAACTTTTTTCAGAACTACAATTAAAATAACTGGTCAAAATGCTTAAAAAAATAATTAAAATCGAAAAAGAAAAATTTTAATTTTTCTTTCATGGCTTTTCTGTCAAAGTTTTTCATAACAATCAGCCAGTGTTTTTAAATAAATTGTTTTAGGTCTTTCATAATACTGTATAAATATTTATTTTGATATCGGGAATCGCGTAATTATGTGAAAGGGCTTGAGAAAAAACTGTTAATTAAATGCCTTTCATTAAGAAAAAATAAACTGAATGAAAAAAAAACATGTGATATCAAAAGAGACTTTCAGCTTAGAAGTACAGTTACCCCACACAGAGACTAATCTAGCTTTTATTCTGACACAATGGGAACAATGTGTTTCAGCCTGGACCTTCAGCTTACTCGACGTAGCTTTAGTATAACAATGTAATACTTTTATGTAAATTATGAGAAGGGTTTTCATTACAAGTCACAAATACTGCTGAAGCCCTTCATTTTGAAATCTTCTTCATGAATAATTATGACATGCGTTTCCATAGACAAGCTGTTGATAGACGGCTGAATAATGGCCCGCCTTCAGGGAACTAATTAAAATCAATTAAACGCAATCTCCGTGCCCCGGTTCCTAGCAGTCTATTATTTTTATCTAGATATTCTAGGTCACAATAGAGCCTAGATACTATTATTACATAAATAAACTACTGGGACCGGAGACTCAATTAATTATCCCTTGTAATGTATAAAACTCTCTGACAGCGTCTGTGGATTTCACATTTAACCCGTCTGTCTTCAAAGCGAGAGTGTACAGCCATCTTCTGGGCACGCTCGTTCCATCATAGACCTCATCTATCGCTTCCCATGCGTAATCGAGTTCAAGAGCAGGCTATTCAGCAATAAAAAAAAAATAGTAAGATTTTAAAACCGAGTGAATATTATAGAATAGCCAACGTTCTTCCTTCGTTTGTCAAAATTACCATTTTTAATTTACACGTGTGTTTTATAACAAAAAGTAGTGAAAATACGAGCTTCGTTTTAATTTCAGCAGCTGAAATAAAAAGGCGCGCTTGAAGCGCTTTACCGCACCCGTGGCAAATAGATTGCTGTCGATCTACTGCACAGAAATATAAACATTTATCTATGATCTACAGATTCAAATAAAAGTGAATGAAAATAAATATGTTTGTTTGTTTAATTATTCAAAGGAAAGGGAATTTTATAATCTTCAGATAGCTTTTATTTGAAAATAGAATATGGCTGTTGACATAATTTGACATTGAAAAGCTATTAAACCGTATAATAATTATTTCTTTAATACAACTTAGATATCTGACTAGTGAACAATCTGCCCTTAGAGACATAGAAAGTACATAATTAGGTGTGCATTATAGTTAAGATTCAGCTAGTAATTTTAACCATTATTCAATCAAGGGCTAATTGAAATAGTAAGTTAAACTTATGTTTAAAATATCTAATGTTGTTATTGAACCAAGAAACTACAAACGTTAAACATTGAACAGTCTCCATTGTTCCAATATTATAAAGTTTTATAAAGTTGGATTCGTGCAGATTCTTATTAGAACGTCTTTTAACGTCCGCCAGACAGTTCCCATTGTAGCGCGGAAAATTGCGTATCTTTGTAGTTACAGCGACTATCATCGTGTCCCATTTCCAGCCAGCTCGCATTCCCTTTTATGAACCTATCGTATATGAACGTTATACGATATTAACGATTTATTATTTAGTTAAGCAGCGCATTAAAATTAATATTTATGATCTGTGATTTTGAATTTGTCAAATCAATGTCGAAAATATTTCCACGATTTTTCAGTGGAATAATTTTTAATTAAATAATACAGCTCTTCTTTGGATAAATTTATAAGAAGTAGACCTCAATCAAAGTCATTGCGAATACTGACAGGCAGTTTTTCATTGTTCAATGTCGTTTTGTGGATGTCTATAATCGCCTTTCGAGAAACGGACGGAAGCCCTTTTCCGACAGCCTTTTTCTTTATTCTAAAATGAATGTAAAAGTAACGTACCACAATTTTGGAATTAATTAAAATTGCCAGAGCCAATAGAAAAAAAATTTGAACCAATACGAAAAACTTTTTCGTAAAAGAACTGAAAATTTAAAAAAAGTACTTATAAAGGTTCTAATCTAATACGCTCGTTCCGATATTGTGAAAGTAGAGACCCACCTAATTAAATCTATAGGGAAGACTAAATATAAACTCAATAATTTAGTAATACCTATTTATTCCCAAATCGGCCTGAAAACACACCCTAACATTTAAACGTTACCGAAAGGTGTCAACATTTTCCACAAGTTTTCCAACTCTGAAAAGCTTACGTGTACACAAGGAGAAGTAATAATTTCTACTTGGAGAAGCTTCGAACATTAATCTGAGTTAACTTTAAAAGCGAGAAATTGATTTGAAAAGGGGAACGAACGAAAGCGAGATTGATTTTTCTTTGAAAGGCAAGTTACACATAAAAAGTATATTTCTTAAAAAGCTATAGGTTTTTTTAGGCAATGGTATACATAATTACATTTCCGAAGCATGAAATTCGAACGGAATCTATTCTGTTAATACCTAGTTTAAGAGACAGAATAAGCAATAAAATAAATTGGATTCGTAAAGACCAATTTGGTTTAAATCTAATTATTTGTTCTGAAACCTTTTAAAAAAGAAGCCTATTAAGTATTTTTTCCATTCACGTTTCCTGAACACAGGGTCACGTAATATCAACAAGCCTACTGATGTTTTGTGGTGACACTTTTGTTAAAAAGGCTTCGAACAAAATGTAGGCGATTGTTTGTATCGGAAAAACGTTATTTTCCCGTTTTTTTTTACTTGCTTCAGCGGCAGCAGGTTGAAAAAGATCTCCGAGGCTGACAGGCTTTTCACATTTAAGGCTGAAATCATTATTTTTGTAAATTAAAAGAGTTGATAGTATCTCAATGTGTTTCTACAAGATTTATTTTAATGAAATGTCGTGTTGTATGATGAAATGGCACCTTTATTTGTTGAATCTATTATTGCCCCATTTAGACATTATGTTTATTCAAATGCTGAAGCCACAGATTTTATGACAATACAAAACTTAAGAGCTTATTAAATCAATGTTTTCAGTCATCGTAAAAGAATATTTGGATATATCGAAATCCTTCTATCGAAAATCTCAATTCACTACCGAGGTATTTTCACGTTAAGCTTTGCAGTATTTATGTTACGCGTGTAAAGTCACTGGCCGGCCGGCCGGTCCGCAATTACCGATACATAAAGCCCTTTGCGTATGTCACGACCATACCACACTATTAAATAGGGCACCTATATAAGTTTCTAATAATAACGAGAAAGCCATAAGTTTTCTATAATAAAATTTATAATGCGTGGGGTAAAGTGAAAGCTTGGTCAAGTCTTCAAAACAGTAGGTAGTACACTAGCTGTAAAATATCGTGTTATACTGCTACAAGAAGGATATTTTGGCGCCTGAATTACATTGACAGAAGGACGTTGTTGGTAAGCATTTATGAAGTGGTATTGACAAAATAAGATGGCGACGTTAGTTCCAATTTTCGCCACGCGCCAAAATAAACTTGTAGCGTTGTAGATGCTATTATATTGGTTGACCAAAATAACAACACCTAACCATATTAGTTAAGATTAAGACTGACACAGTCACAATTCAGACGGACGATAGAGAAATAAAGCAATCCATACATAAGACAGAAGGAGACATTTCATCTGAAAAGTGGTTCCAATCTTCCTTCAGCATTTTATTTAAGAGCAGCATTTCAAAGTTGACGTCGCGAATCTCAGTAACATGTTCGGTTCGTCCATAAAACTTAGTGATACTCTTCATTTACTTGCGTTTGACAAGATATTAATGGTTTCTGTAAGTGGGTCAAGTATCCCTATAAAAAGAGTTCCCTCGACGACCATAAACGAGCATCGAAATGGCGCAAAACATATAATATACAGTTGTAGATTAGTAGTAGATTTTTTGTAGACAGTTTTGAATAATGTTATACAATTTTATGGGTACCGTTATGGGTTGCTTTTTGAAAATGGAATAGAGTATTTCGTCGCTGTCTTGTTTTGAAAATCACATTCCTTTTATTTTATTTTCGTGTCTTCGATCAATATACTCGTGTCTATAAATTTGGTTTATAAAACGTACGGTATTGACAACAAGTTGACACTTACAAGTTGATCTCCGGTGGATCAGTTTTCTCTGGTCTGATAACTTGTATAGTTTAGAAAAGCTCATCTTTACTTTTTAATAAGTTTCACGCTTGACGTTTATAAGATATTAAAACGTCTTCACATAAATGAGGTCACGTTTATGAGATGTCACTCTCTTCTTCATGACGAGAGCTTTTACTGAGGATTTGACATTTAATTTCCTACAAATGCAGGGATCTACAGTTGACAAAAGACAAGTGAAGACTATAAAGGATCAAACACCGAGTGAATGGAGGGGTCAAAGTTCACGGTATAGTCGATTCTTTTGTGTTGTGTGTCCAACCTGGATTCGGACATTTGAACAGTTTCTGATAAAAAGACATGCGAATTTCGAACACGTCCAAGCAGTTATGGGGGCCTCATACATATGGTACAAAGTCACAATCGGTCATGAGTGAATAAAAATTCAAGATACTGTCTCTAACTCATTTTAGAATGTGTGAAATGGCTGAAGAAGTTGTGTAGCAAAAAGTTTCAGGTCATGGAACATAAACAGAAGACGGTGAAAACAGAATTATGTGTTTGATCGTCAGCTTGGCGTGAATGCTGGCTCCTTATTTGTTAGCTAAACAAACGGTATAGACCTTGCTTGAAGTCAAAGTTACGAAACCTTCAAGAAAATATGGAAATGGGTTTACAGAATACGGAATATGGTAAAACATCTTTGAACATTACGTTATAAAAGCATCATCAGTAACTTGAGAAAAGGCACGGCCCTTTTTCCGGTTCTCTATGCGATTCATCGATCATAGACTAGAAAAATATGTTTTACCGATAGTTTTGGGAAAATTCAATAAATTCCTGCCATCCTCGAGATAACATTTTTTCGCTTTCGTGGTCGAAAATCGATGAACTTTTAATTTTTTTACAGATTTTTCTTCAGTTAAACCCTATCTGAACACTTTTACCTATACTTAATAATCGTCACCCCCTGACAGCTAACGCCTTATTTTTTAAGATATAGAGTGACATCTTTAACGACTGGCGGGAAAATATAAGGATATGTTTTGACATAATAGCTTTATAGACAGTTTCAGTCGGAGAGCGTCTTCACTTGATTGAAGTCGTATTTGTATCTCCATAAAAATGTGTATTCAGCAATTTTGTAATAACAGTCTCTGAATTGGAACGCATTATTTTTTTTATTATACCTGAAGGTTGTCTCTTGGGCACGCCACGATAGCGGGCACGCCACGATAGCGGCGGTAAGGCCCCTCTTTGAGGAGTGGCTAGAGAGGCGTCACGGCGTCCTCACCTACCGCCTGACGCAGGTCCTCACCGGACACGGATGTTTCGGGAGGTTCCTGCACATCATCAGGCGGGAGGAAACGCCCGGGTGTCACCACTGCGAGGATCGCCCAGAGGACACGGTGGAGCATACGGTGGAGGCCTGCCCCGCTTGGGCGGAGCACCGCCGTGTCCTCGTAGAGGCGATCGGCAGCAGCGGCGACCTCTCGCGCCCGGCCCTGGTTCAAACCATGGTCCGGAGCGAGAGGGAGTGGGAGGCAGTCACCTCCTTCTGCGAAGCAGTCATGCTAGCGAAGGAGGTGGCGGGATGGGCGAGGGAGAGAGCCGAGAGGGCCGCCCGTCCCAGCCGCCGCGGTAGACGCCCCGGGCGTCGGGAGCCGCGTGACGACTCCCGGCCACCGTAGGCGCGGGCCTGCGGACGGCGAGTAATGGGTAGCTCGCCGTCCGATCAGGACCAGGCCCGTGCCGGACGGCGCGTATGTGTTCCACGCGCGCCTCAAAGAGCTGTCAGCAGACACGGAGGGGCCCGTTAGGGCCGAAGCCTGCCGGGGCAGCGGGATTGTCCGAAAGGGTTACCGCTGCCCCGGAACATAAAGGGCTAAGGAAGGAACACGGATGGGTTTTAGTCAGTAAGAGTCTGACACTCCCTTCCGCTCCACCCAGAGCGGGAGGGGTCATTGGATGATTTCCCATCCTTAAAAAAAAAAAAAAAAAATAAAAAAAAAAAAAAAAAAAAAAAAAAAAAAAAAAAAAAAAAGGTTGTCTCTTAAAGTATTTAAGTTGTGTATTTACAGAAACTAAATAGGTAAGAATCTATCGATGTGGTCTATTATTTTTGACATAAGCATAATGGCAAATAGTTTTTATGTAAGTGTAATATCAACAGTGTATATCCACGTTTGCAAAAATACAATGATAATTAGCAATGCAAAGTAAATCCTTTACCCACTATTATGACAAAACAAACACTTAAAATGTCTCGACGTCTAAAAATTCTATGCCAAATATGACTGTGTAAAGTTCTTTTATTATTTACTAGCAAATATAAACGTAAGTAAGTACACAATGTAAAACTTAAAACGTATCCGCGTCGCGAACAAAAGCTTCACGCTCGGATCCACTAGATTTAACTCATTGTAATGACCTGAGAGTAATGACTGGCATCAGGATTAACTGCCACTCTCGCTCCTCAATCACAGGGAAGAAAGAGAGTGCCATTTAAAAAAAAAAATCGAGCGAAATCTGACGTCTTCTTAACATACATTTAAATTCCATTTCGGTTCCATCCAACCGTCTTTTTCCATTTTTAAATAAAAAAAAAAAATAGGCCAGTTCATCAAAAAGGCAGTTGACATGGGACTTCCTTTGATGGAACGTATACCAAGTTGGTTGATGTATGACTTAGTTACCCCTTTGTACAAAATAGAATAATTTCACAAAAAAAAAAATGTGAACGTATGAAGGCAAGGTATGTTGTGGACTTGTGGTATATTCTGTAGCTAGGCGAATATTTAAAACCCTAATTAATTTATAGTATAAATAAAAAAACAACTACAGTATCCGAAACTAATTTTCATTCCATTCATTAGCTCCATCATTAGTCGGGCGTTAGACTTATATCAAAAACTATCATTACTTCTAGACTAACATACAAGTAAAGTCTATTCAAACTTATGTTTCAACCTAATATTATTTCAAGTTGAACAAACATCAACTTTATTTTAATTGTAATTAAGTTGATTTCAGAGTGATTAGGACTATTGAAAAAGTTATAAAAATGTTTAAAATTGTAGCGTAAACTGAACTTTATTGTGTAGGATTTAGAAGTTATTTTTACATAAACTCATTTTTGTTTACATTTTTGGCAAAAAAATTGCGAATGCGGATTAGATATGTTATTGTGTATTACAACTATCATTAGTTCTAAACTAGTAGGTATACGAGTATGTTATAATGTAGCACTCCTGCCAAGGTCAAACGAAATACGTTAGGAAAACTTACTTGTTACCTTGCAGCTAACCAGATTGTGCACGTAATAACTATTCGACGTTGTCCAAAACTTAGGACTCAATTTTGAAAACTTTGCTTCGACAATTGTGTTGGATTTATCCTGACAAGCCAAGCTGCTGGGAAAGTTTGGACGCTTTACATAACAGACCGTATTTTTGTAAAATGGAGCAAACTTTGTCGCAATTCTTCTTTAGGAAAGCGATTTCCAACGAATTTTCCACACCGCACACAAACATTACCTCCCCAAACACATCATGAGTCCAGTTAAGGTGATTTTCCCGTAGAAATGTAGAACATTATAAGGTCTTTGAATAGTAAAGCTTATAGTGTTATAGACGACTTCGTAATCGATTTACCACCCTAAGGTTGAATCTCACTTGCACGTCTTAAAACGGCAAGGTCTATTTTCTATGAGGCAGTTACACATTTTCAACCTTATCGAAGTTTCAATATACTTGAAATGTTTGTCCAAAAGTGTCGGTCAACTATGCCACAGATTACTGAATAGACTATGCTTAACATTGTTGTTTTAAAGTTTCATAAAACTGTTAGTAACAGAGAGGGCTTCGCATGAAAGTAATCGCATAAGCTGGTTTAAGTCAGGATAAGTTTGTGGGAACCCTCATCATATTCCCAGTTAGGTTATCGACCTGTTTCAAAGTTTCCACTAAAAAGGTTTCACTAATGTCACCTATTAGAGTCAAGATTAGGTCTAATAAATTCTGACACATAGAATTTTAACTTTGAGGGCATTGACTTATATATTACTCTTTTGAAATCATTGTTTGAGGGAGGTGGAATGTTTTTCTTGATAATGATGTTAATATACGTATCCAATTTTCAAGTTTATCATTTCTTTCGATAGTAAATTACTTAAATGTGGAAGCCGACATGTGTGGAAGCCAATCAGTAAAGTGGCTTTCTAAAATCTACTTGGAACTTCAAGATTTTCTCTCTCCATTAACTTTTCTTGTCAACTCGGTAGAGTAAATGGAATGTGCAACACGTGCTCAAGCCCTTGCTACGTCCATTACGAAATCAAATCGTTGGTACGAGTAGGTATCGAGTGTGACCCGTTTTCGATTCGGTACCTCTCGATGACGCGGTCACAGTGTCCCAGTTAGTTACGTAACGTAAAAATTTCCAGTAATTGACACAATACAAAGTGACCATTTATTTAGTTCAATTATTTAGTGTTCTTGACATTGTCAGAATCTATACTAATACTAAAGCTGAAGAGTTTGTTTGTTTGAACGCGCTAATCTCTCGAATTTCCAGTCGGATTCGTGCACAGAAACTACTTACTTGATAAAGTTAAGTAATTTCGTAAAACTTGCATCAAGGTCGTTCCGGCTCTCGAGTCAAGTTCACGGTCGTGACGTCATGGGTAGGCACAAATAATACGTCAAAAAAGGAGGTCAGTGGTTTTCGTCAGCCGGTTACTGGTGCTAGAGAGTTCGATTGCGTCAGATTTCATTGTCGTGCCCTTTTCACAAGCCGAAGTACATGCTTGGTCATTATTGCACTTTAAGGCTTGGCTATGAAATTTTTTAACTTGGCTTACCTTAGTACAAATATTTTTTATTTGATACATCTGGTCATCGTTTTAGTAAGTATAAACAACGACAAGCAGGGCGAAATAACCAACTGTATTCCGATTCCCAATATAATTATTATTATTATTTTAGATTCGTTAAAGAGATTCTATAAGAACGCGAGATGGTAACTTATTTAAATGATTTCACAGCAAATTCAACCTTTCAGTAACGTAACTAGGTGCCTATATTGCTTAATAGTATTAAGACAATCACACCTGTAATCCCTGAAGGGTTAGACAGATTCTTAATAGTATTACGTAGCTATATTCCCAAATTGATTCGCAAACTAATTAATTATTAAGGTTGTTAAGATAGGCTCAACTTTAAGTTTCGATTACAGCACAATATCGGAATAATTAGCAACAATTAGTTCCAGGCCTCGCCTGCGAGCGCGGGAATATTCCCGCCTTATGAGGTAGGAAACTCGCATTTTGTTTATTGTTCGAACTTTGAATAGAAAATATGTTCCACTGAAACTATGGAACGTTTGTAGGTATTCATACTTATTTATCGAATACTACGACTTTTATCACGGGTAATGAAAAAAGTCTAGTAGCCAACATATTTTATTAAAAGTAGGTACGAACGGATTACGGATTAGGGATCGAAATAATTATCGAATAATGATTGGCTGATTGCTGACTTTTGTTATTTGATTTGATCATTCGAATTATGCGAGTCAGATGAACCGCTACAGGCAGTAGAAGATAATAAAATATGAATCAATGCAATATTTCCGCAAACATGCAGCAATTGATTTCTTAGTGGTCTTTCATGCATTTATGCAAGATATTGTAAAATCGAAATGCAATCTGGATTTCGCAGAATAATATTATACGATACGAGACATAGTCGATAAGGGTGGAAAGCCCATCAAATCGAGTTCGTTATACGTTGTAGATAATAATCATTATAAATAGCACAATCAATATTGTTGGTCAACGCAGACGATGAATTAATTTTATAGATTTTATATTACAATGTTTTTAAAACACTGTTAGGTCTATTAACTTGAGTCTATTACAGATTTATCTACAAGTGGATTATAGGTATCTGGCGAATTTGCCTTAATAATGCATCTAGGTATACTTACTCATTTCCTGATATAGGAACCTACCTCCTAATCATTTGTGTATGGTTAGGAATCACTTTTATATGTTTTCGTTGAGAAAATCGTTTCGTTACCTACAATAGGCTCGCCATCAATATTTCAACAACCCATCATTACTTACATAGCTGTAGGTAATGATTACGGCATTATTTTAAACTGCATCAGCAGATATTTGTTTTACAATTAGTGTTTCCCCACAACACAATAAAATTATCGATAACACATAAACCCATCAATGAAATATAAAAAAATAATTATCGGAGTTACCAGTGACGTCGAGTGCGATAATATTAATATACGTTCATAATTTAAATTAATTAAAGACGTAAACATGCGGTTTGTCTGCGGTAGGTCATGAGGAATTTTGTTTGAACCACGTAACTTTAAATGAGCCGTTGTTTATGCGATTATTCATTGTAAATATAATATTACCTACCAATGCGATCATGTTGGTTAAATTTTATGTAAGAATGAGTTGGAAAACAAGGAAAAGTACTACTTATTTATGCATAAAACTTTAATGTCAATGCTACTAAACAAAATTCTATGAAAAATAGTTGCCACCTCATCGCTGATTCTTAATTAGAAATGCGAGCGCTGCTATATAAAATAAGAAATACTTGCTGTTCAAATAACTCTGTTTCTCCCATAGTAATATTATTCGAAATACCTATCGACTTATTTGGTTGAATAATGCCCAAGAAGCCAAGCCAGAATCTATTGCGCGAATGTTACAGACAAATGTAAGACCTTACGACAAGCTAGCTCGTCGCTGTAAAAGACGAGCTAACAAAGCTAGTAGGTACAGCAAGGGATCATTAACTTATTTTTCTCTTAATACCAGCTCTTGAAAGCACGGCGCAGTGGTGGCCCAGTGGTGACGAGCCTGACTTATAGAGTTGTAGGTCATGGGTTCGAACCCAGGCAGGCGCTTTACTTTGTGTAAACTATTTCATCACCACTGCCCTCAAAACGGTGAAGGAAACCTGCATGTCCTAGAACCAAAAATTTAAGGACATGTGACATCTACCAACCCACACTGGGCCCGCGTGGTGGATTACAGTTCACTCCCTGTCGAAGAGAGGAGGCCTATGTCCCACCAGTAAGAACATTATACGCTGATTAACCTTATGCTTATTAGCACAAGCCTCACGCCCTCACACATACACCATTATAGCAGGTAATCCTAGCCTACATCATAGACTACAGTGACTGGCTGGTGGGAGATGCAAGGCCACATAATATCGGTACGATAAGCAGTATTATAGTAGGGGCGAGAGACTGCTAAAATATTCCTATTCCAATTTCAAAATCAATTTTACATTGAAAAATTAGCTGTCTATTCACATAAAGGTTGCTGAATCTAGCCCAGAGCGTTGGCAAGTAATGTGATTTGTACTGCAATCTCTAGCGCACATACTAGACTTTATGCTTTCCCGTTATAAACCGGACTTATGTTCGAGCTCACCCCTAGTGGAGAGAGAGAGGTGAATAAACTATTCATGCTCGGTCTTTGACATTGCAAAACTTTAAAAGTGTCCATAGTTCAGTCCTGCCTTTAAATATTCCTATATTGCATAAAATATTTCATTCAATTTCAATAAAGGAATGCTGGAACATGGCTGGAACGTAATTATTTAATTCGTTGGAGAAGAAAACGACTTTGTTTTGGGTTTCAAAGTAACAAAAGGGTTTTCCTTTGTATTTTCATAGCAGGAGGAATCTTTTATATTATTATGTCTTTGTCAGCTTATTATTGCTTTTTCTATCAACGATCGATTAGGTTAAGCTACGCTTGCCGCGGTTGGTCCGTGGATGGGTGACCATCTTAACATACCAAGACCCCTCCGTGCCTCGGAAAGCACGTTAAAGGCCTACGCAGACGAGGGACAATTTGTACGCGGATAAATTGTCCGCAACGAGAGACGTATGGAAATCTATTCAATAACGCACACGAAGGACAAGTAGCCTGCTGGGATTGCCATACATTCGTCTGCGCAGGCCAATATTAGACAAATATCCTTTTCTATAAACTTCTGAAGTTATTTCTCCTAGGCTTCTTATTTTAAGGTGGGTACAGTCAATACAACCAATCACTCCAGGAAAATAAGCGAGTTCATAAAATTCTTGAATTGAGTATTTTGTAAAGGGCACAGAATAATCTCGTAAATACCGCCTCGGTTCAACTTCTTTATATCTTCTGGCATAGTCCACAAACTCAACAAAGTCTTTCAAATCAGACATTATTGCTTTTTAATAAACGCGCCAATTCACCGGTAAAAATAAAAATATAATCGCAAACGTAAATGTCGAAATCAATCGTTAAAAAGTTAAATAAAGGTTTTGCTGTACTTAACTTTAATTGACATTAAGGGGCGCTAATGAACCGTTAACTAACTCTGAGAGCGAACTTTTTAAATTTTTACTGAGGAGCCCCCTAAGTAACCGTTAGACGTCTCTGAGTGTGGCAGTTAGTTTCAGTAACCATACGCTCTAAGGCGTTTAATAAAAACTTAAATCATTTTAAAACTCTACAAGCGATCCTTACCTCGTTACAACAGCAAAAGTAGCGCCAACAGTTAATCCAAGATTAAAAGCGCTCATCCATAATATAGACATGGCTACTTCTTGTAGTCGGTACGGCCTCGATATCGACACCTAAGCACTTCACAACACTAGACAACTGTCCCGTTCATCCCGTGTCACGACTTAGCACTGACCTATTCCGAATTCGAATTGATTGAAGTGAAAATAAATTAGGATTATGATTTGAGTTGTCTGTGGTCTTAATTGACAGCTGATTGACTTTTGATGTTGTTTTTTATGACAGAATTTATTTTTAAATTTTATATTAACTTAGTTTTAACTTATTATGCGAGTGGTATATCGATGATAGTTAAGTTGGGTTGTTCGAGTAGCGAGTTCAAACTTCAAACGTTAGTGAACGAATGGCGTGGTGGTTCTGTCCTTTACAATATAAACCGGAGGTTGCCCCCCGCACTCCCCTATAGTAAACTTCGCGGTTATTCACCATTTCCATAATGATATTGCTCTATGGTGCAATTCCTTGCATCTGGTTTCTTGTACATTATGTTACTACAGTTGACTATTTGAGCTTCAATTTGGTAAATTGTTTCAGTAATTCATACATTTTGTTTGGGAATGTTTTACAAAATATTTGTTTTGCTCCTAATTGGTTTGAAACTTGACTGGTGCATGTAAAAAATTCTAATTTTAAACGTGGTTTGCATTTTAATAGTCAAATTTAATTAAGGACGTGGATTGCTTTCAGGAATTTCAGAAGTCTAAAATAATAGGACTGAAAAGAATTATTAAGTTGGTTAGGTACCTACTTGAACGAATTATTCTTTAATACATAAGTAAGTACTAAATTAAGATATGAAATAATCTATGTTAATAATAGTCTTAAATCTATGGATTACATTATTTCCCGAATAGATAAAAGAGCTGAAATCTATGAAATGATAGGCCAGTATTTATTACGCAACACTCGTGAAAAGATAATATACGTACATAAAATATACATTTGTACTTGGGTACAGTAACTTTGACAAACAAATTCAATTTTAATTAAGGTATTCCCAGTAGATCACACCTATGACGACACATAGGCTTAATTTGCTGATGAGTTAACTGTCACAACGGGTTAAGTACCTAATAGTAGATTGTTTGCTAAAGGAGCAAATAACTATTTTGAAGGCGAGAGTGTTTCTTTGAATTCAAAGCGGAGCGAAGGATCCTAGAGTAGCGAGGGATTCAAAGTACGTCACTCGAGCTTAAAATAGTGTTGCTCCCGAGGTGGCCACTCTACTTTTTATCACCCTCCCTCTGTGAAAAAATAAGTACTTTGCAACTTATGAATAAGAATAATAGGTACGTTTATTTATTTACGTTTAGGAGCAATAATTAATAATTAGAGGCTAATGTTTTTAATTGAACAATTTATGGAAGAGCAACGTAACATTTCTTTTTTTAAATTGCCTCGCTCGCCTTTTACTTTATCATACAGCCTGTTACTTGTTCATACAATGTTCATGATTGATCTCTTTGGTGATTGAAACTTTTACTAACAATATCCAAATTTTCAAAATCACTTTTAGTCCCTAGGGATTAAAGAGCTATTTCAGTCTCTGTTTACGAAGAATACACTAGCTCTTTTTGAATAGATGTGATAAAAACGTTTATTATTATTAAAGGTCAGGCATGTGGTACTTACAACCAGCTCGCATGTATGGACGTTGACGAAGCAAGAGAGGACCATTTCTTAGGCCTGATCTTTATTATATTAATTCAAAGAAGCAGGTAATATAATAATTTTTTGTTAGTCTGTATTTCCTCAAGTACAGTAAATTCAACAAAAAAATACCATTTCAATTAGGGTATTCCCAGAACACCGGCACACCTTCGTTTAATGACACATAGGTTTAATTTGCTGATGAGTTAATTAACACAAAGAGTTTAAGCATTTGACATTATTGAAGGTCAACTCTGTAGTTCCAACAACTGTCTCGCATGCATGATTAATGATTTTATTTCTGTAAGTACAAACACTTTTAAACGTCAATATTAGACTTATTGCTTCATGTATTTGCTTCTTCTTCTGTCATTCACCTTTGACAGTCGTTACGTGTCGTGGGATGCCCGAAAGTCAGACAACCAGTATTACCAAGGGGTAAAGTGTTACCCAGTAACGTGTAACTGGGTTGTGGAGGTCAGATATGCATCAGGTTAGACTGGAGGCCGACCCCAACATAGTTGGGAAAACGCAAGGCAGATTGGTTGTATTTGCTTCTTCCACGTGTCTACATCTTGACACTATGTCATGATGATTAAAGAAGCAAGAAGAGTAAATATGAAGATGGAGTAATGACGGATGTAAAGATGGACATGGCACACGCATGCACGCATGGCATGGATGTGACATGGTTTTCTGTAGTTACAGGATACAGAAAACCTCATGCCTGGCAACAAGTAATAATCCCTGTTTAATTTCCCAACATCAGTTGCCACATTCAAACTACTAGAAGATTCGGCTCAAGAGACAGGAATTAATGGCTTTCCCTAGCCTTTAAATCCAGGACCGCTAAGAGAGGTAAATGGAAGAAAAGGAAATACTGCGCCGTCCCAAATATATTCAAGTAAGGGGCAGGTGGATGCTGACAGTGAGGGATGAACTTCCTCACAATAAGTGCCGTGTTATGAAGAACTGTGTTCGTTAGAGGGTTTGTTTCCGCACTCAGTTCTTCAGGTGGACCATTGTGCGTGGGTCATGGCGTCAGACGGTGGTTATGGTAACCAGCCCACCTCCCTCCAGAAGTTCATTAGATCTCCTGGTCTGTTAAGAACATCTCTGTAAGATCTAAGTGCCCCAAGGGTTTCTGTCCTAATCTGGGTGACGCCTCTGCATAGAAAGAGCATATGCACAACGGTTTCCTCAGCCTCCATGCAGGCCCTGCACAGGGGACTGTCCGTTATGCCTATTTTGTGGAAGTGTTGGTTTAGGGAGCAGTGTCCCGTAATGGTCCCCGTCACTAGGCGTTGAGGAGCATTGCTTTTTATTATATCAGAGCATTGATCCAGGCCGTCCAACCTTCTAAAGGTAGTTGAGGCCACTTTTGGCAAGAGGCTTTTATTTCCAAGAGAAATAGTTAACAAACATGCAATGTAATAGATAGCCTAAACAGCAAGAGTTACCTATCTTATCTTTTCCCTTTCACCAGACACAATGGCTTTGACCTCAGCTGAAGCTGAAATAAAAAGTAATAGTGATTGTCTACCTAGTCTTAATGCTAAGGTCGCGGTAATTACTTTATAAAAAATGCCAGTTACTGTGCCTACGTCATTTAATACCTAGATTTTTTATTTTTGTTGTATTTATTTTATCCTTTTGCTGGGCCCGTACAGAATCCATATTTCTAACTTCTGTTTTACAATATGGAATGCAATAAATGAATATGAATTATGATAAACCGTCGAACTAAGGATTACCTCCTCTCCATCAATATTTATTTTTCTCCTAAATTTCAAATAGATAGATAGAATACTCTTTATTATGCACACCATATAAATTACAGACCTAAATATAGAAACTGTACAAAGGGTGACACAATGGGCGGTCTTATCGCTAAGAGCGATCTTTTAAAGACAACCTTTGGATGGATTTAAAAGGGGAAGGACAGAAAAATACTGTAGGTAGTCTGTGGTGTACCATTTACATAATACAATAAATACATACATAAAGTATATTAAACTAACCTAAATAAATATTATATACATATAACAAAAACAATGAAACAAAGCAAAGAAAATAATTATAATTATGAAGTTTAAGGAGAGAGGAAGTGCTAATAAAGTGCAAATAAATGGAAGGAAAAAGGAATGGAAGTGCAAATATACATTATCCCCGAAGCACCTTCACCGGTGACCAGCTAATCAATTTATCGCAAGTGGTAGGGGAGGGAAGATGGCGGCATTTTCCTTGTTCACTGTGGTTTGCTGGTCGAGTAGCACTTTCATACGGTAAAACGGCTTAAGGGAATTACCAAGTTTCATAATACGTCGTCGTGTCGGTCGTCTTGCAATATGATATTTTTGCGCTTGACCAGCTTGAATACAGCTATGCAAGTATTAACGAGTTAAAGAAGATGGTAGCATAAGATTTAATTGTAAGGAATTTACTAAGTATACTAAAATAGACGTGCAATTTTATGACAAACGTTATAGCTGTAGTAATAAATTCGTAGAAAAACACAGGCAAAGGTAGAGCAGATTTTCTCAAATGGCAAGGAGGGCGCTTGGCAGAAGATATTTCCGGGGGAAACGACTTTGTTTTCCGGGATGTGCCAAAGGAAGCACAGAATTGACACAGGAGCGTTCCACTCGAGGATCCGGAGTCCGGGGCTCAAGACGGCTGGAAGTACCTACTTAGATCTATGTTTTAAAGTACGAGTTCGTAGCCGACGGCATACAGCAGCAGCAGACGACGTGACGTTGCGACAAATGTCGTAGCGATAAGTCGGATAAACTCATTTTTTTTTGAGAAAGATTCAACGTGCTGTCGCTCCAGCGTCGGTGGCACTACTGACCTGCGGTCGGGCGACGCGACGTCTGTGGTCGTGCTCGTATGACGTGTAGTCGGGCGACGTGTTGCTACGACATTTGTCGCAACGTCACGTCACCATAGAAATACATACAAACCAGTAGTGTCGTAGTGACACGTCGTCTGCTGCTGCTGTATGCGGTCGGCTACGAACTCGTACCTTTAGTTGGATATTTACCCAGATTTCCTTAGTTAGCTAGTCTAAAACGACGTTTTCTGCGGTTCAGGTATAGAAAATACAATGGATAGGTTTCCTAAATCACTCAAGCACCCAATATATCAATATTGATGAGATGCGGTAAGCCTCTCGTACAATACCCTCGTCTTGAGGTGCCTCGTAGATAACAGTACCGAACCTAAGTCGAGTACATATGGAACAAATAGTGAATTGAGAACAATAGCAATGTCGTCAGCTGAAGTATTTTATAAAATATGAAACATTGGCTCGGGTTCAGTCCAGGATTATTAAATTTACCTAACCACTGAACGAATTTGATTGTTTCGGGTCAAAGATCACGAATACACGATATTTTCGCTTCCAAAAAAGGTATAATCGACCATCGACAGGAAAATGTACAAACATATGACGCAGACATTCAGAGATTATGTTATGACATAACGGGCAGTTTTTGTAACTTAACAAATAATTAAAATAAGTATGTAATTATACAACATTATTTTTAGTATATGCGAAACCTGAATATAGTTTGTTCAGAATAAGTAACTGAATCGATTTCAATAATTTTTACACAATGTTCTATTTTGTCCCAAAAATATTTAATCACTAGTTAATTACGATAAAATCGCCGTACAGTTAGGTACCTACTGCCAAACTTTTATCAATGAGCGTACGATGCTGGAGGAGCATAAAACATGGTCACCCCGCGCCGCGCCGCGCATGTTTTTGAACGGACAACCCGGTAACATAACAAGCTTATAACTTTGTGATTTCTCATGATACAGTTTTGATATTTTGTACATAGATTCTTTACATAAAAATACTAGACACGTGTTTCGGGTTTCGCATATACTAAAAATAATGTTGTATAGGTATTTTGCAGCTGGACTAAGTGGTGCTAATCTAATGCAGAAGTTGCAAAAACGCTGTATTTACTTGTCAGCTTAGTCTCAAGACAATTTTCTAAGACAATTTAAGGCGACTACATGACCTAAAATGCGGTCACTATCGGACTGCATAGAAAAGAAAGAGAAGCGCGATGACACAACGCTGGTAATTTATTGCAAAATATGAAACAATCATCTATTGTTGATTTATCAAACACCAAACAAATAAAAACCGTATACTAAAATTCGGGGAATTAAATTGTCTTTTATATGGTGAAAGTTTTATGAAAATACACCCGACAGTGTTTGCGTGATTATCGTTTTTATGTCCGCGGTAGACATTACTTTACAAATTAATTACACTATGTTAAAAAACATAATTGAAAAATATTCACATATCAAATTACGAAGCAAATGGTCTAGTATAACTTTTTTTTTTTTTAAGAAATCAGTCCGGTCGATTAGACGTGATGTTGAATTTAAAATCATTAGAAGTCGTATATCTGCGCCTTAAGAAAGGTATTTACAAGGTAGATGTGACTGGAAACGCCATAAGAGAACATATTATTGTGATAGTGACCTTATTTGTGGTATTCGCCTTATATTAAATCGCGAATGCAGTTTTTTATGTATATTCTACCTCTTTGCTAATACTCACGATAGTTTCTCACAGACTTATTCTCCGACAAGACTTGGCACACACGGCAGAAAGAGGTACCATCGCGGACACTGGCGGTGGACCACTTTTCAACTTTATTACCAATGGTATAAGAGTGAAAAGAGGTCGACCGCCATTGTCCGCGGCTGTACTATACCATTATAACAGAGGAGCACCGTACCTCCATAACAGGTAATTATTTCACAGTAGGTACTGTTATAACTTTATGTTACTTTTCTTTTCATTGCAGTTTTAGTACAAAACCCTCTAGAGGCCTACGTGATCGGATGCACGTCTGCAGCGGGTACCGACAGCCGGGAAAGTGCTTGCTACAGTTTTTATGGTGCAATTGGATGGCATAAAATTGGTAGGCTGTTCTCGAAATTGTAGTGGACGTGAACTACATTATGATTATCATACATAGATGCATAGACAGATAAAATTTCATTTTGACGGTGAACTATTAACTAAAATTACTGAACTGTTAGTCAATTCTCTGTAGGTAAGAAGGTACAGTTAGTAAAAAGTACTGTTAAATATGTCAAATATTATCGAAATAATTAACATGTTTCACTCAGTCTAGATTTTAATAAAAATAAAAATCTGAAAAATAGTTTACCAAAATATCTACGTATCAAGGTACATACCTACATATTTTAAATTATTACAACATTATTTAATAGTTAGGTATATTAAAGTAGTGCCATTATTGCTAACCGTACAATCGGTCACTGACTGCAAGATAAAGATATTTTTTAAAGGAAAGAAGAATCCCATTTTGTGTGACTCACGCGCAAAAACCACGTTCAGGTTTTACCACTTTCAATGTTCATGTTTATATTTGCATAGATAACGCATCATGTATTCTTTAATTAATTTGGTTGTAGTTCTGATCACCGTAGCCGACTGGAAATCCAAATTGTAACACCGGTAGATATAACAACTACGCTTTAGCTGAACCGGAATTTCTAATCCTATTTTTCCATATAATCAAAAACTAAAGTCATTTATTCAAACTAGGCTGAGAATCAGCACTTTTCGAACGTCAAAATTACAAAAGACAGTCCCTTAAAACGCCCGCCCTTCACCATTTCCTAGTGCATGCGCTGTACAATATATATACTTTAAAGTCCCTTGAAAACTTTTGTGTATTTTTGCTATATAGGGTGGCATGACAGCGACACGCAAACTGTAACCATGAATTTAGCACATGATTCTAGACCCCTTCTGAATAAAAAAATTACGTCGGTTGTTAAAAAAAAACTGCTGTTTCATAGAACCTAAGCGGTCAAAATGTATGGAACAGCAATTGTTTTTTAATAACCGGCGAATAATTTCTATGTTGGGTTTTTCAGAATCATGCACACATCAATACTAACGCCAATATTAGGAATCTTGTGTCACAATATTTTATACCCTATTAAATCTAGACTCTACTTAAGAGCGTTTACGACGTACGGCATTTCATACAAACTTTCAAGCCCTTGTTTTTCGAAATTAATGAACAGATTTTAATGAAACTTCGTACACATAAGCAGGATACAAAAGTGTTAAAACTTAGTTAAGAACATTTTCGAAAAATAGTAATAGGCCTGTTTGAAACTAATGCTATTTAAGAGCAGTAGTTTCAAACAGGCCTAGGCAGGGTTTTGGGAACCAACGAGAATTGAAAGTGTGCTGTGAAACCTGTTTGATGCCCATAGTGACACCAGGTAGGTACTAGAATACCTAGGTCACAAGTACGTACTCATCTAGGCAGAACCTTGCCTCCACTCTCAAGGCAAGGTCTGTGCTCTGAATGGAATACCTCGTTTTATTTATCTTAATTGTTAAACATAATGTCATTGTTTTTCCGGTTGTGGTACCCATAATATGTTTATTTTTTGTGATTATAATTAATTTGAAAAGATAATAGGACATCATACAGGGCCAAATAAAATTAGCTGGCGAAACTTCACAACGTGATGGAAAAAATGTAAAAGATTTTAAAGATTAATGTAAAAGATGAAATTATGAGTTTAGATAGTCTTTTTCTTTGGTTTTATTGCATGAAATTATGAGTTTTGATAATCTTTTTCTTTAGTTACATCGTCATCATTAGATATCGATTTATAGTCTGTGACGTTTCTGGTCCGTTTTTGTTTCGATATAAATCAACAGTAGGTAATAACTACTAGCTTCCGTCCGCGGCTTCGACCGCGTGGTATGTCGATAAAAAATAGCCTATGTCCCCCAGGGTTCAAAGGTGTTCTTTAGACGCATTTAGTAAAACGCTGTTATTTTGACAAACAGACACTTCAATTTTATTTATATTCGTATACATACATTGATCGAAGATAGACTGCAAAGTTATTGGATATAAATAAACCGAACTTATTTGTGGTACAGACATTATAAATTACAGGGTTCAGCTCTCAAGCTCCTTGTTGAGATTAATTTATGGCCTATTGGCCCGGTAACAAAATTTACTTAATCGTCATGAAGATCATGTTTACGCAACAACCGCTTTTGTGATCATACACACGAACGATACGCGTCAACTGCAGCCTTCGACGGCTGCCGTCAACGCGTGTCAGCGGCAGCCGACGATGCGTCGGCGGCTGCCGTTGACAACATGCCGTTCGTGTAATTGAGCACCGTACTCAAATACACGACGTCGACGGCTGCAGTTGCCTCCGCAGTTGATGCGTGTCGCTCGTGTGTATGCACACTTAGACGCACATGCACCTCTTTACGTCAGTATGGTTGACCTCGTAACTGCTTTATCACCCTAAGGTTGAATGTCACTTGCACGTCTTAAAACGACAAGGTCTATTCGTCTATGTGACAGATCATTTCAACCTTATTGAAGTTTCAATTTTCTGGGAATTGTTGCGTAATGCCGGCAAAAAAAACTAAGTATAAGTACATCTATTTAATTGAGCTAACATAAGCATTTTATGCAAAATGTGCATGCATAGGTACGCAGCCAAACTGCAGCCAAAGTGCCGCTCGCTCGTGTATGAGTACGGTGCTAAAATACACGGCTGCCGTTGACGCGTGGCGACTGCTGCAGTTGCCTCTGATGCGTGCCGCTCATGACATGTGTATACACACTTACATAACTATGCAGATCAAGCTTAGCTGGTATAATAGATTTCATGGTTCAAACTCGAGACGACCTTACTTTTCGATGAGTGCGTTAAAATTAACATTTACATGTTAATGTTAACGCACTCAACGAAAAGTAATAAAAACCTGTTGTTTTAAGTTGATAGTTATCAGAACTGGTACACCAACTCCAAATCTTGGAGCCGAGGTCAATCACGTAGCCCGATGAGAGTATGCTTCTAACCTTTTACCAATAAGAGATTGGTGCCAATGAATGTTACCAATATTGGCACCAATTTCTAATAGAATCGACGCATTGGCTGTTGGAAACCAATGTTTTAAGGAGAATCTCGCTGACACATTGGTTAGGCAATCAGATGACAATGATTCAAAGGAATTAGTGTCAGCGATAAAATGCGAACAGTCGTAACGGAAAAACGATCTTATAGATGCGATACTTATCGGAGATTCTTTTGTAGGCAGTTTTCGAGAGGCGATATTTATTGAATCATGAGTAACTAGAATAAAGAAAATCATTTACGCTCATATAAGCTCAGGTGCCATCATAAAAACTTTTTTGTTTAAGTACTGAAATTCTGGCACTGTTTTTGGTTTTGTTATTTAGGTTGTTGAGCAGACGAATATTTCAAACATGAAGTTAATGGATTAGAACTTTCCTTCAAAATCCTTCGGATTGTGATAGAAAGCGTGTTACGCAATAGGGATGCACTTGCAGACGAGCTAATGTCATAATAATTAAATCTCAGTACGCGCACGTTTACAGTCGAAACTTTAGCCGATTAGCGCTCGTGGCTGCGATCAAGAGTGTCGTCACCACCAGTGGGTCAGAGCGTGACACTGTTGACGTCAGTGTAAGTAGGTAATCTGCAGCTCCTATGTATTTGATGAGTAAAATGAGCGATTTTGGGGGCTAAATTATATTGTGACGTTTAATATGCGCAAAATGTGAATGCGTGAATGTGACGCATGTTTCCCCCCTACCTTTTATTATTTTTTGTGTTTGTTCTTTTTTTTGCGTCATGTTCACCGCGAATAAACGTTTTTTCTTTCTTTCTTTCAAAATTTTCGCTCACCTATTCTCTGACCAAGGGGTACCGTATTACCCAGTACCTGGGTTGTGGAGGTCAGGTCATAGACAGTCGCCCCATGTAAAACACTGGTATTCAGCTGCATCCGGTTAGACTGGAAGCCGACCCCAACATTGTTGAGTAAAGGCTAGGCAGATGATGGTATTCAAAATATTTAGTTTGAGTATTAGGCTGCCTTTCCACCAGAGATAAGCGAGGATGCGTAGCGAGGGGATGTGTGTGAAACCACCCAATAACATCGCTTCATTTTTATAGCTTGAACTAAGTTACCGTTGGAAACGCAGCCTTATTCCACTTTTTCAAAGGAGTGACAGCTAATGCCTGTTTCGCGTTATTGGAACGTAGTCCCAAGAGCATTTTATCACAAAGCAGTAGCTTTTAACAAAACAGTACAGACCTATATAAATTGACACATCACCGCCAATTTTGTCATCAATTACTTAACAAGAAGGGCTAGGCGTATATCAAGGTTAGTTTTATCGAACTGCGCTACAATACACATAACGTTGACAGAGGGTATAGGGTACATTTCGCCAGTTATATTTAAGTCCCATGTAATAAGGGGCGAGCCTATTGCCATAATCGGGCTGCTGCTGAGAAATTCTACTCAAGACAATGTTTATGTTCTTTCTCCAGAATTAGCTTACCGACAGGTTATATGAGTTCATATAATTGTTTTTAATTTTTTTAGTTGACTGTATAAGTCAATTCAGTTTAATTTAATTTTAATTTATTGTTGACATTATCTACTCATATTATTCTTGCCTGAGCAACCGGCAGCAAGTTCGTCATTCTCCCTTAGATGTCACTGTTTGCGGTAGCGTCAGAGGTCGGGTTGCCTCCTTCCCTCAATTAAGGCAAGGGCGGTAATGGCTGGTAAAATACGTTGCTCGACCCGGGACTCGAACCCAAGGGTCATGCTCAGCGCTACAATTTTGATTCGGCACGGCAGCGTGTCGAACGGTTGTCAATAGCTACGCACTACTACGCAGTGGTGTAGGTATTCCAAAATAAACGGAAGAGGAAGTGTCAAAAGAGAGCATGCTTGTCATGTGTGAGTTCCGGAGTTCCGATCACCAATTGTAACGGTTTGAGCAGCTGGTCAAGGAAATATGGGTCACGTTTGCAGTATGGTTCCGTATCGGTTGGTCAGCCGCTAGGGTGATATGAAAATGCAAAGTAAACACTTCGAAAACGAAAAGGAAATCTTCATAGTAACTTCATACCTAGATATATAATATATCTATACCTACTAGTAATAAAGCTGAATAGTTTTTTCTTTTTTTGTTGGAACGCGCTAATCTCCGGAACTACCAGTCGGATTTAAAAATTCTTTGCATTTGATAGCTCAATACTTCAGGAAGGCTATGCTACTTAACATCACACTAGAGTTCTTAGGACCCGGTAAAAACCAAAAAGAAACAGAAAAACAGATATTAAATAAAAATATTTGCGCAATTACTAGCGACATCTAGAGGCACAGAATAGAAGTATTTTAGTGCTACCGTGTAACGTTAGATGTAGCTGTTGCTATTAATACCTCACATCAACAATAGATGGCGCTGTTGTAAAAAGCATAATTCACTTACCAAGGATAGCTCTGAGATGTCCCTCCAGTGTTTGTAATATCGTCATCTTGATTTCTTTGACATGCTTGCCCAGGAACTGCTCGCACGCAGTTGTGAGAAGTTCGTCTTCATTCATAATCTTGCATTGGGCCACACCAGTGACGGTGAGTGGGACACCCTGTGCTGTTTCCACATATTCGCACATAGGGTTGAGAGTCATCACCTGGAAGAGACGTTGGCATAATATTAATTTATTTTTAGTAATATCTTGTAGAATCGGTTATAGGGATTCGTTCGCCAAGCTTAGCGAATCGATTATGCCTAATAACAATTTTTTTGCTGGAAGAGATTTCTTTAGAAATAATTATCACCTTTGTACGTATTTGTCTGTTCCTTTATTCTTGTCTGTTGAATATCGTACTGTTAAATAAATAAAATACCTCGAGTGAGATCTTCTGGACATCGGTGATCAACCACCACGCCCACGCCCACCCTCCGACAATCGTGCGCTTCGTCTGAGAACCGAAGCACCCGCCTGTGAACAACAGAGAAAATAAAATCAGTTACTACTCCGTTTTAGAGCACCATGATGGCTTGAGGAATGTGGCCGTTCGTGATGCTATGAGATTGACATGAGATTTGATTTGGTTATTTGAATATTCAGAATTATTTCAAGGACACTGAAAAAACCATAATCAGCATTTAATCTTCCCACTGCACATCACACATGCCTCCTCTTTGTGAGATGGAGTGGCCCATCCCCACGCGGGCTCAGTGCGGGTTGGTGGATGTCGCATGTCTTCCAATTTTTGGTTCTAGGACATGGCTGTTTCCTTACGATGTTTTCTTTCACCGTTTTGAAAGCGGTGGTGATGAAATAATTTATACAGAGTAAAGTGCCTGCCTGGGGTCGTTTCCACTGCGCCACCACTGCACCCAAAAAAAGGCCGAGATTGACCAACTGTACTTAAAGTTCGTTTTTTAAACCCAGATACTAATTTGACAGCTGTAATGTCAAACTTCTATAATATAAAAACGCAAACACAAAAGACTTAAATGTCAGATTAATATCTGGGATTAAAAAACGAACTTTAGTAAGTATTGTAAGTACCTAAGTACCTATAAACAAACCTTTTTAACCTATAAATAAGAGCCTAAGCGAATATTGACCTCTACCCAACAAGAAAACGAGGCATTTTAGTCGATTCACACGAATTTACCCGCCCGTATCGGGCGAATTGTCACTATTAAATAGTATTATTTTTTTTGTAGAAAAAATATGTATTTATTTGTTTGTGTTTTGTGTGTTGTTGTTGTGTGTGTATTTTCGTGCGAGTGAGTGCGAAAGTGATTTCGTCGCCTATAGGCGACTCGCACGAATTGGCACATTTTGAAATGTATGCAATAAAGTAGAGGAAAAAGGACACGACCGCACAGAAGTGATAAGAGTTAAATATTATAAAACGCTTACTTTTTATTGGTCTGCGAAACACGTGTCTTTGATAACGTGGTACGTGGGCCAAGTGTAGTTATCAAAGACACGTGACACCCCAAAAAAATTACCAAAGCGATATGACATTTGAATTACATTTTATCAGAAACATACTAATTGCGTAACACACTTTCAATCACAATCTGAATCATCTTGAAGGATATTGCTAATCCATTGCTTCATATGTTCGAAAAATTTGTCTGCTCAACAACTTAGGCCGCCTTCCGAATTGGCCAATATCGCTCACAGCACTCAAATCGTCTCACATGCGTTCCATAATGGATATCACGATTATGACAGCTGAGAGCTGTCAACAATTCGGAACACTCGTTAGCGCGCTCACAGTGCTTACTCGGTGTCAAAAAGATATTACAGCAGTATTTCTTCATAAAAACACCACACGTTTCTTCCTTTTCTTTGTTTAGGTGGCGACTGTCAGCCAGAAGCACAATTTCGAAAATGCCACGTTATTAAAAAGATATGGTGCAGCTCAAAACAAAACACACTGACACATCCTCATCCTCACACACACACACACTGTCATTTTTGACAGCGCTCACGGTGATATTGATACGTGGCATGGTCGGCGTTATCGCAAGATGGCGCATGCCATGACGTCATCTATGACGATTCACGGGACATCGTTATCGCGCTCACGCCAATTCGGTACGGGTTTTAGCACGCTCAAATCGATTACATCAATTATTTCCTCAATTCGGAACGCGCCCTTAAATAATGCAATGAATGTTGTTTAACTGTCAAAATGAAAGCCTTTGCTACTGACAGTATGTTACGCAATTACCCGCTGTTCTGAATTTTAATTGATTCCGTTTCCGAATGCAATCACCACAGTTTCAGTTTTAGTTCCAAAGCTAATAAAAGGAAAGTATTCCCATTACTCGTTAGATAACACCCATAGTACAGGTAGTGGGTATACCCACAGTTTTTAAAGGGCGGTAACCTCATGGAGAGTGACCGGCTTCCTTCGGTGCAGCTCACGTGGTGCAAACGAGTTTGTCTTCCCGTTCTCAAAGATACCGTTACGTGCTAGTCCTTTTACGCTTTCTGTTTTTAAATTAGGTGTGACATACATGGGCGTAGGCTAGGGGGGCAAGGGGCCCACGCTTGCCCTAGTTGCCCCCATCTAGAATCTTCTTTGCCCACTCTAGAAAAATCAACGTATTAAAGAGTTACTAACTACACTTTCGATATGCGTGGCGCGGAGTCCATCTTTTTTATAAGTCTATGGTCCATACATAGGTAATCAACTCGAAGCACGTGGAAGTTACAAAAAAGCTATCCAATAATGTTTTAGTACAGCCTTCAACGAGTGCGGAAGCCGATTCAATTTACAACTTTACGATCCTCCGAACAGATAAATAATATGTAAATTGTAAAGTAAGTTCCAGAGCCGTTAGTAGAGACCAAATTCACTTTCATCGGTAACGGTGGGTAATTGACCGTCCCTTGACACCGCAACTCCCGCGCATCAGTGATGTACAATGATGCTAGTGATAATATTCATATCTGTCGTATGGAAAAGTGACATAACAGCATTGTGACATCCAACGTTTGAAATTAAAATCTTCTTGAATGAAACCTTCCAGTAGGTACGAACCCCACAAGATCTTGTGGGGTTAAGTTCAACTGTATCATTATCACTTTAGACATTGGCAGAATAGTCGACATCGCCTTTGCTTGCCATAATAAAAAAATAGAATAGAATGAAATCTTTTTGTCAAAGTTAAATATGTAGGAATCGGTTTTCCTCTCGTGTCTTCTGCGACTGAGGAGCATAATACTCTGATTAATGACTGGTTACGACCATAAATAGCGAAGCTATACAGTATGTGAAACTTTGAAATTCAAATGTGTTTCTTATGCTTGAATTTCAAACATTTTTCAAGAGAAAGTCTCAGCAACGAAATAACAAATATTGGCTGTTTCTTATAACGTCCGGTAATAAAACTTAACAGTAAAATTACTGAAACCAGTCCAACACTCCGTGATTTGAAAGCAAATGAATTCCTATGGGATATGAATACCGATGGGTCGCCGTATGTCATACGTGGTCGAAGTCACTCGTCCTGTCATGTCGACTATTGTCGACGACTAACACATCACGTGCGCTCTACCGATGAAAGTGGTTCGACCTAAAAACTTAATTAACTACAGTTTACTGCAAATAAAAAAAGAATAAGTGTAGTCACTTATTGTTTCTTTTTTTTTTCTTCGAGAACAACTCTTGCAATAGTAACACAGAAAGACGGATTTTTAACAATGTGAATAAAATTTACTCAATGTTTTCTGGATAAACAGTGAACTTCCGCTTTGCTGTTACTCTGTTACTTCACAAAAATTTCTTCACACAAAAACTCTCACAAGATGTAAAATTATTAGATCAAACCGTTTTTAGACCTTCAAAAAGTTCATTTCTCGTTTCACATTTAGGTAATCGCTTTCCTTAAAAAATCCCCGACAGAAGTTTGTGTTCAAGGTCGGTTGAGGTCAGCCATACCCCTCTAGACGAGTCCTACGGCCATCATCGCCAAAGATCTCTCACTGGCACAAATGATTCATACAAATATTATGAAAGTGAACGAAAGATTAATATCGATTCACAAATAAATTGCAACACACATCGGTGTTGCTACGGGCCGGGATTCCCAGATATAAGTTATTTGTTTTTTTCTTTAATAATTAATTAATTACATTCTAGAAAATTAATATTAACGAGCTCAGCCCGCGACATAATTAAAATAAAAGTAAGCCTAAGTTATTCCTTATAACATCAGTTATCCGCCAGTGAAAGTCACGACAAAATTGGTCCAGCCGTTTCGGAGATTAGCCGGAACAAACAGACAGATAGACAGACATTTAATTAATTAATTTAAAAATTGTTTTTTCTTTCTTATAAGTACCGTATATACTTTCACATGCAATTACTATAAAACTATTATTTTGAACTTTTTTTTTAACAGACTTAAATTTTATGTATTTGTATAGTGAACATGAACAAAAATATTGCGAATGGAAAAAACCTGCAAGGAAGAAAATTTTCAATAATTATAAATAATATTGTGTGGCTCATCAGCTTGGCTTTCTTACTAATTGCTACGTGAAATATCTGATATGTCCCCAGGAATCTCTCTGATCCTTGTAAAAATGTTAAAGTGAGAAGGTGCCATGAACTGCCAAAGCCATGTAACGAATAATTACTATGCATTGATTCGAGAGAAAGGCAGCGACATGATCAAGGAATTTTGGTTAAAACGATGAAGCTCTAGATATTAAATTTAATTGACGTACAAAACGAAAGTATTTTTAAAATCTTCAAAAAGTTTCTCTCTAACGTTTTCACAATTGTAGGTTATTGCTTGTCTTAAAAAATCGCCAAAAGAAGTTCGTGTTCAAGGTCGATTGAGGTCAGCCATAAATCTCTAGACAAGCCTTACAGATTACGGCTATCATCGCAAAAAATATGTCTCTTCTAAGGTACTGGCACAAATCCTACTAATATTATAAATGCGAAAGTTTGTGAGGATGGATGTTTGTTACTCTTTCACTTGAATGAAACTTCACAGTAATGTAGCTTATACATCAGAATAACACATAGGCTACAATTTATAAAGATTTTGTGTAATTTTTTTTTGCCACAATATAAGTATCAAGTAAGTCGGAAAAATTCCTGCCCTCTGAGAGCTATCTTGGCGTGCGCTGCCTAAACCGTTACAGCTACACGAAGATAATGTATCGTGGGACTGTTTGTCTTAAATAGTTCTAAATAAAAGTCCGCGACAGCATATATCTACCTTTTATGTGGAAGCCATTATATCCAAAATAGTGATCCATAAATACATTTAAATCGGATACTTTTATTACAATGCACATTTTAGAGTACTTAGTTAATTCTTATGAAAATTAATACATTTATCGCTTTCGGTATTTAATGTAGATAAACTTTGTCTTTTACACCAAGCAATTTGGACAAATTCTTTAAAAGTTATCACGATAAGATTGACCTGAGGTAGAGCGCCATAGGAATTGGCGGCGCGGCGGCGCACAGAGCGGTGAAGGGGGGGGGGGGGGGCCCGAAGTCCCGAACGCGGGCAGGCAGACGCGTGAGGCACAGAGCACTTTTATAATACGTATTGCGTACCTATCACAGTATCAATCTCAATCTGAATCATTTTGAAGGATATCGCTAATCCATCGCTTTACCTGTATATGTTCGAAAAATTTGTCTGCTCAACAACGTAAATCAATAACGCAATGAATGTTGTTGAACTGCCAAAATGAAATGAATAAGTAGGCATAATTATAATTTTTAGGTAGTATATTTTAAGAAGGGCCCGAGGGGCCCGAAGCTAAATAATAACAGCCGCACAGGTCGATCGGTCAGGTTAAGCTACGCTTGCCACGGTTGGTCTGTGGATGGATGACCATCTTTACATACCGAGACCCCTCCGTGCCTCGGAAAGCACGTTAAGATGTTGGTCCCAGCTGCCATTCGTGGATATTTTCTTCTACAGTCGCTACGGGTCGTCGGAACCCCTAAAAGTCTGACAACCAGTCTCACCAAGGAGTATCGTATTACCCAGTAACAGGATTGTGGAGGTCAGATAGGCAGTCGTCCTACATAAAATACTGCTAATCAGCTGCATCCGATTAGACTGGAAGCCGACCCCAACATAGTTGGGAAAAGGCTAGGCAGATGATATTTTAAAAATAAATATCAAATCAAATCACATGTTTTTTTTTTTGTTAGTTTAAGATTAACGTATAGTTTTAGGTTTAGGTTGTGTTGTAAGTAGGAAGAACATAGATTCGTTTTCCTCATAATTAGCTAATGGAATTGTTTTAGTTAGATTGAAAATTACTACGGATTTTGTGATTTTTTTAATAGTACTTACAATAATGACTCAAAAGCGTAAGTCTAATATATATTTCATAAAGCTCTAATAAAGCTCGAGCTATAAAAATAGCTAGACTAAACGAGACGTCTCAACAAACTGAGCTGCGAAGGTTTGAGCAGGCGGTGCGTGAGGCGCACACAGAGCTACTGAGACAGACACCAGAACAGTTATCTGGCATTTCAACGAGCTGCTGAAACTTCAGAACAGTGTCAACCTAGACGTCAACGGCATGCTGAGTATCTGGTGTCTCAACAGGCTGCAGAAACACCAGAACAGTCCCAAGATCGGCATCAATAGCATGCTGAGTATCTGGTGTCTCAACAGGCTGCATAAACACAGGAACAGTCCCAAGATCGGCATCAATAGCATGCTGAGTATCTGGTGTCTCAAAGGGCTGCAGAGACACCGGAATAGTCCCTAGATCAGCGTCAACAGCAGACTTAGTATCTGGTGTCTCAACGGGCTGCAGAAACACCGGAACAGCCCCAAGATCGGCGTCAACAGCATGCTGAGTATAGTGGTGTCACAACGGGCTGCTGAGACAAAAGAACAGTCACAAGCTCGACGTCAGCAGCAGGCGACTTACATGGCGTCCCATAGAGCCACAGAAACCTTTACTAGGGCTGAATCCCGCAGATGCGCTGTTGTTACACTAATATAATGTATCGTGGGACTGTTTTTCTTAAACAGTTCTAAATAAATGTCCGCGACAGCATAATTATCTACCTTTTATGTGGAAGCCCAAAATAGTGAGCCATATCGAAAGTACCTCTTAATGTATGTTACCTTTTCACACCTAAACCACTGGACGGATTTCGACAAAATTTGGCAAGGAGATAGATAGCATCCTAGGGAAGGACATGGGCTACTTCACCGGTACTGTCCCGTGGATAATTTCCGATATCCACGCGGGCGAAGCCGCGGGCAGAAGCTAGTGATTCATAAAAATATTGTGAAAGTGAAGGAAAGATAATATCGATTTACAAATAAATTACAATACTCATCCGTGTTTCTACGGTCGGGATTCCCAGATGGTAGTTATTTATATGAATAATTAATTAATTACATCCTAATGGAAAAGAAGGCCTTTTCCCCCTACCTTTTTTTTACTTTATTTTTTGTGTTTATGTTCTTTTTTTTGCGTCATGTTCACCGCAAATAAACGTTTTTTCTTTCTTTCTTTCTTTCAGTGGTACAATACAGGTTTATAGGATAACACAGGCCCCAAGTCAAGTGCTAACCTAAGTGATAGACGATAACATATGGTGTTACGATATTATTATGTTTAGACTTTGTGTTGTTGATGATGTTTGTGGGTGTGTAATTTGTACATCATTGTCGCTCTGAAGGACTTTTCGGTCAATTCTGCAAGCGTTCAGAATAGCAGGTTTCTGTAGAGTTTGGTAGGTGGAAGGATAAGTGTAGCGTTTTTAAAAAAATGTGCAGTTGTTTGAGAATGACACCCGTGAATTGGAATACTTCAAGGATTATGGGAACGCTACCTAAACGCCAACTCGGCTTATTTTTAAGTCTGTATATTTTCACAGCTTTTCTGCTAGTGTTTTGTAGGTTGTGTGTGTTTGGTACTGCTTTGTCAATAATTTGCGCGGTTTTATTGTTTTTTTCCAGTAAAGTTAAGTCTGGTCTGTTGTAATGTGCTGTTTAGTCTGTGAGGATGGCTCTGTGGTCGATGGAAATATAGTTTGTGTGATGCGTTTTCAAGATTAGATTTTTAGTAATGCACTGGGGGTGTTGTTATTAATTTTATTCTATAGCCAGTTTTTAAAAGATTATAAAGACACAATCAGGTCTTAAGTATATCTTTATACCTTAACCACGGTAGTATATACCTTAACATACTTAATTGAAAAGACAAATACCACGCTAATTAACTTAATAACACATCAAAATGACGCCACAACAAGTTCAAATAGAGTCCCTTTCTCCCACCATTTCACTACTATCCAATAAGCGACCTGCGCGGGAGTTGATCCACAACAGTCGAAGAAAGTGCCCGTCACCCGGTTAGACGAAACACCGCACGAAATCGAAATAAAACGGCTTGACAATTTCGAAAAACCGAAACTAATTAAGTGTGTTCAGTGATTGGTTTGAAAACATACGTGATGTGTGAGGTGCGCAGACGCAGGGAAAGTGTTCAGGAATCTGTGATATACAGCGTTTGTAATGAGCAGTAAAACGAAGTGTTCAATATAATTCGGTGTGGACTGTGGAGCTTTCTTGTGTATTATGTTTTGTTGTGAAAGTGTAAGCAATTGAACGTAAGTTTAGTTACCATGCTTTTGTAACATAAACATTGGTTGTTCATTGTCAAACATTTGACGGTGATTGTGCTCTTAACTTTTCGAACTAACGGTTTCTATTCATACGTGTTTCGTTAGACTAAAGATTACTCGAGTTTAAAGTCTAGTTTCAGCAGTATTGTTGCAGGAGTTGTCCAAAAGATGTAATTTATCAAATTGAAACAATAGTATGCCAAGTGTGTAACAATATACGATGCGCGTATTTATTTTTTCGCTCATTAATATTGATAACATGTGCTAGAAATTAATGATGTCAAAAGGAAATGCTCGAAACCTTTTTATGAGATTCTTACACTCTTCCTTCGTATTTGTTTACCTAGCCTATACCTGACTGGCTAGTGTCTACATAGTACCTTCCACAAGTTCTTCCTCGTTGACCGGTTTGAAGTCACTTCAACACATAGAAAAACGTTTGGTCCTAATGTTGACTGTTGTGAGTTGGTTTTGCAACTCATCAGAGAACTCACAAAATTAATAAAAAATTGTCTGGGTCGCTGTCGCCGGATACGGTTAAGAGGTACATAAGAGGTATATGATAATTATCCTTCACGAAATGCAAACAATCTACTATTAGACGACCAAGTAAGAGAGGGTTAAATTGAGAAATTCTTGTTTGAATAGAGATTAAAAATGATTCATCTCCCTTTGGTATTTCTGTTCAGACTTTTGTGAAGCTAAGTAAACCTACAAACCGTTTAGTTGGACCATTATATGATTTGGAAGATAATCGATAAATGGCATTGTAAACAATAGGATAACTGGTTGGTTCACTGGATTTTGGAAGGTAATGCCAAGCCGGAACACACTAGGGAATGTGGTCTAAAATTGTGTTACATAACTCTTGTTAAGTTGGTCGTATAGTAGACAACAGTTATTTATAGACTATGTTTTAAGAGTTATTCTGCTATTCGGGGCAGAGAAAAATCCAAAAAATCAAAGATCACAAAAATCGATCGAACTCTGTTTTATTTATTTATGATAGATAACAAAACTATCATTACTAAACAAACAGTAGCCCATTTTGCAATATCTATTACTTAATACTTTCAGCATATTAAGAATTTAATCAATATTCCAGTAGCCTCTGAATATAATTAGATTTAATTACAAAACATTTTAGCTGCCAAACGGGAACGGTTATATAATGACAGTGAATGTATTTTCTCCGGAACTCTTTAATATTCTGGAGGCAACGGACAAGCATTCGTAAATTCTCTTGGCCGCGCTTCAACGACATTTTAGTACACTTTCTAACAAAGTTTGAAAATTGTAAACAATGGTTTTTTAATGGGGCAGTGAGTTAAGTTCAAGTTAACTGCTTAATAGTGGTTAGTCTTCTTATCCTCTACGTTTTCAACAGCAGAAGGGGCTCGTGGTTAAATAATATCAGCCGCACGTGTCGATCTTCAAGGTTAAGCAACGCTTGCCGAGGTCGGTCCTTCGATGGGTGACCATATATTACATGGCTCGGCACGTAGTGGAAAGAAGAAAGAAATCAAAAAAATATTTAGGACACAGGAAAAACAAATAGTTTAAAACTAACAACGTTACGATAAAAACAACCAGAAAATAAAATAAACCAAAAAAATACCTGTGCGAGACCAAAAAGGCTCCTATCTCAGCATAAAGCTGCGATATGGTCGTTTACTTTGCGCTCAACTGCACATCCGTAGGTACAGACGCCAGCACATCAACCTACCCGAAACTGTCAGATTTTCCCAATCAACTTTGAACCTTGTGCTTTAGCGATAAAGTTGAAAATCTATCAAAGAAATTTGACAGATTGTAGTAGCTTGATGTGCTGGCGTCTGTACATGTTTTCTTTCTTCTACAATCAATTCTACATTAGATTGCACTTAAGTTATTACTAGCAACACTGCATTGAATTTCGAACTTTACTCAGCTAGAAATGTAGTTTAAAACGGCTTGTTTGTTAGACCTAGTTAGTTAGAAGCGCCTATCAGAAATGTGATAGATAATCCAATTTTCGTGAGAATCAATTAATAAAGTAGGCGGAACTTGGTTGCATGTGAGATGAAAGTGAATCCGTGAAAGAAAACCTGAGACTATGACATAAGCAGGTGGGTAAACGATTCACGTGTATGGGACACGGAAGGCATGTTCAGTGGAGTCAAGTTCCTCTTATATCTGTAACTTGGTTATTCCACCACGGAAACCTAACTCGCATTTGAGTTAAATCTAGAGTAACACCCGGGGTAATAACGTAACTCACTAACGCGCGGTAGGAGTGGCTTTCAATTTGACAGTTCAACAACGTTCATTGCGTTGTTTACGTTGTTGAGCAGACAAATTTTCGAAGATATGAAGCAATGGATAGCAATATCCTTCAAAATTATTTTAATTGTGATTGATAGTGTTAGGGTAGGTTTTTGAATTGAGAATTTAACGTTGGGAAGGTGACGCCCGCAAAATTGAAAAATTTATTTACAAAAATAAAAAATCAAAAAATAAAATATTTCGGGGGATACATTGAAGGAGGCATTCCACTCAGAGCACTGATTTCACCAGCACTTGGACGAACGGCACCAAGGAATAAATAGCGTTCTACAAATTCCTTCCAATTCTCAATTCAAAAACTGAGTATAAATATTTCAGGATGGAAATTATACATCATTTTCAACAAAATCAAGTCAATACAAAATTGTAGTACCTACTTATCATGGATTTGTGGACCAATTTTCTTCACAGTGTTTTCTGAGCTGTTCAAAATCTGTTCAAGTTCAAAATATTTTATGGCAAGTTAGCTTTGAGTTCATTCAACTAAGAGACGGGGGGTTTATTTCATTTTACTGAAAAAAAAAAAACAGTGTACCTACATGGTGGAACTTTTTCGAAAATACTCGTATATATTTTACAGACTTCGAACTGGCTTGTCCAGATACGATCAAACTAATGATGCAATTAGTGACGCGTGGATGATCACAGTTTTTATGGACCACGGCAGATTTCTAATAATCATTTCATCACTTTCATGATTCATGATATTTTTAGGTGAATGTTTTGTTAGTTCTTTATACAATAAGGTGGTAGATTACCTACTAAATAGCTAGTAAATCAAAGATATTTAGATTCACCTGCATTGTCCTGATTTGGATCGATCGTCGATTAGTCCAGTTTAACACATAGAATTCATTTCCAAAGAAAACAATTATTTTTTTGGTTTTCCTTAATTAGGCTAACCAAAAAAAAAAAGGCCAAACTTTAATAAAACAGGCGCGTAAATCTCTGCAGAACCGATTTCGACATCATGACTGGGTGTCATAAAATTGAACTGTCAAAATCTCTAGATGCGTGACATCAAAGTTTACTGTAAATTTTTATGAAGTTAAGGTGACCCATTCCATTAAAATTCGCAGTAACGTAGTCGCAAGCGCACGCGCCTACCTCGACATAACGGTACTTCACGAATCATCAGCTGTTAAACAAGTGACACAGTTTCACACTGCAAGTGGTGGAGTTGGATGGTTTAGTTTTTTTTTTTACGAAAAAAATCATGTACCTAAGTAACTATTTCGCTGAAAGTTAAAATATCCGAAAGAATGAAAATATTTGCATAAGAAATAGTTCGAAGTGGTAAAACTGTGCGAACTGAACAGTGTAGAATTATAGAGTTACATTCCGGAACAACTAACTAAATATATTTTGAACCAGATAACGACAGTGATATAGGACAGATGACTACAGGGTATAATACTCTTCAGAACGGTTCTCAATAAACTTAACACTTTGCGGGTCACTGAACGCCCCTCGACGTAATAAAACTAAAACTTCTATTGTGTCTCGTTCAGTGTCCTTCACATCAACAACTAGACTAGCATAATACGCCCGAAACGATATCCTTTAGCAGTTCATTTATTAACAACCCATCATGCAGTAACATTGCCCTCATAATGTTACAGGTGTGAAGATGAGCTCGATAGTGAATGTGGCCGCCGACGTGCTGTCGGGCACGGCCATCGCCGCCGCCGCCGGCTCGCAGGTAAATGTCCGCTAACCTACTATCACAGTCCACGATATAGACACACATACTGTCAATATATGAAGAATAATGCACGAACACATTGACAGCGCTCGGTTCGGCAGCGCTCGAATCTACGGGGTGGCAAGGGAGCGAAAGCGCATGAGTAAAATATATTCAACAGAGACCCTTCATGTTTAGCCGTAGAACTGATGACAGTTGAGGTAGTCGGGTTCCTGAGTGAGTTCGCACGGGTACGCCCTCAGCCGGTCGATTCTGTTAGAATCTCACCGTGAGAAGTTTGGTGAAGTGAGCTGTCATTCCATCTGATGCTATAGGAATTGACACTAATGACAGCTCACTTCACCTGAGTTATCACGGTGAGATTTTTACAGAATAGCGCTACAGGAAATGATTTTCGCAGCGTGTAGCTGGATAAGAGCAGCCGAGGATTGAGTGAGGCATGAGATTGAAGAGGCCAATGTTCAGCTGTGAACTTCTATAGGTTGATGGAAAAGTAGCTTCGTGCAATAGTGCAATGGGTTCACTTCTTCATGGCACGTTGGCTTGATCCACTCGTAATAGTCAATCGTATGAAGCTTAGTCTCTGTCGGTACTCCCTCTTGTGTGACTATAGCGCGTATGGGTCTTGTATATGACCTACTATGTATGTATGCTTGCGTGTAGCAATATACGAGTGTGTAAGTCATGCCACCAGCCTTATATGACGTCACGTTGCACCCAACTAGCGTGCCTTATGCCGCGCCGGTTGCACGCAATACGAGAACCAACGCGACTTACTTCCGTCTTCCGGTACTAATGCCTGGCGTTCTTAGTTCTTATACATCTGTTACTCTTGCTTAACTAGTGAAGGCATATTCGCGGAGACATGAATGAAATGCTTCGATAATAAGTGACACTTAATTTGTGACACTTTATTTTTTTTCACAGCTATTATTACTTGAACGTTTACCAAGTTGCATTATTTGTGTGCGAATTTTTCAGCTTAACTGAATTTTCTGCACTTTTTTTAAGGTAGAGTTTAATATAAAATAAGAAGAAAGATAATAAGAGCTTAATCTTACCTTTCAGCTAGCAAAAATAAGAAAGCGATATCTGCATTTAAAAAAAATATCATTTAAAATAGACATTTGTATTCATAATTGCTGATTATTGTTCCAGCTCTAATTGCATTAGTAATTGTAAGTGTCACCTACGTTATTGCCTGTTTTACTAACTAGAAGAACTTCCATAGAATTTTCATCAAATTGAGATAACTAAATCTTTTGATAAATTCCAATCAAATACTGACATTTCTCGTACTTATAGTATGTAATTATTTATAATATGATGCATTATTGATCGAAGGAGAACCTCTTTGTATTTTAATTGTGTCGGGAGGTATATTCAGCAATGTGTAGCGTTGATTCTAGGGTTGGTAACGTGTTTGACCGTATATCTCGAACATCGGGAAACAACAAGAGAGATGTCATTCATATCGGATGTCAGGCGTTCAAAGCAACAATCGACAACAGCAACAATCGATTAACTTTTAAGCTTTTTCCCGGCAGTGAGCAGGCTTCGTTAAACTTGTGCAAACATGTATTACACAATAGCAGTGTTCCACACACTTAGCTCGTCTATTTATTACAGGTAATAATGATAGACATTAATTAATATTATGAAGCAAAATTATAATTAGCGATCCTATTACTAATTTATGCAAAGTGTCTAAGACAACAAAGCGTCAGAAAGCATCTGCCTGGCGTTACTGCTGAAATATACCTTAATGGCGCAACAGTGAGGCACACACAGTGTGTTTTTTTTTATCATTTCTATATTTCATTTTTATTTTGGTGATCCTATAGAGTCTTGTTTGAAGTTGCCACCACTTTTTAATCCCTGAAGGTGCCGTTGTGTTGGGCCAAAGTAAACAGCATCCGATTCTAGCATAACGGGTTAGGGTTTAGGTCCATAACGGAGCCGGAAACTGGAGACCGGAGACCGGATTTGTACTGGCTTCTGCGTGTAATAACCATATTAGAAACACTTTTACTAGAATCCTGAATAGTGGTTTACAAATAGTTGCTAAGCCTTTACATAAATAATTGAATAAAACTCTAAATCCAAGTGTTCGTAACATTCCAGATAGCCTGGTTCATCCCGATGCTGGTGGCAGCGATAGCGTACTACAACTTTGACGCGACGGACCCTGAGGGCAGGCCAGCAGACATCAGTGACGCCAACATGCTGCCAGACTATGACTTCATCATCGTTGGAGCTGGTTCTGCTGGTCAGTGGGTATACGAGCCCTTATTTAGCGTTAATTATCTAGTGCCGACATCTGGAGGCCAATTCTCGTAATTTAAAACGTTCAAAATCTAGTCGCAGTCTCATCTCAGCGACAAACAAATGTCAAAAACTTGTCAAAATGTAGGGAAATTAAAGATATTTTTGACAGATTGAGACTGAGATCAGACTGTGAACGTTTTTAAAATTACGAGAATTGCCCCTCTGACATTATGCTGAGCTGTTGATGCTTTTGGCATAAGTATTTATTTCCTTTATAATTTTGTTTTACACATAAACGCGGTTTTTGTTGCATACCAATAAACGAATTTTCTTTCTTTCGTTATCAACCCGTAAATGGCCAGTGTTGAAGATGTACTTGTTAGTATAAGTAAATAGTTAAACAAGTGATGGCTCACCCCCTTTTGCTAGGGATAGGGCTAAATTGTAATTAATTTCCTCAGGAAAAAATATTTGCATTAGAAAAGATCAGCCAAGGACTGCGATTGTATAAATGGTAATGTGGTGAAAATAGGCAGGCACATAGGTATCATTTAAAAAAAAAATATTATCATTGGATACATTAATTATGTAAATCTTAACAAATTATAAATACGTATTCAAATCAAATCAAATCAAATCGTTTATTGCAATCCATAATGTACAATTACAGGTGGTAAATTCTTCCACTATTTCCAGGTGCAGTGGTAGCAAACCGGCTATCTGAAGTTAGCAACTGGAAGATTCTGCTCTTGGAAGCTGGCGGAGATGAAACGGAGATATCTGACGTGCCTCTTCTGGCTGGATACCTGCAGCTTAGCAAGTTAGACTGGCAGTACAAGACTGAACCTTCGGGAACAAGCTGTCTAGGTAAATAACTTCATTTAATATTCGTTGACCGCTTATGACAGAAATTCATACAAAATCAGCCTATAATGTTCCCACTACTGGGATACAGGCCTCCTCTCTGTGCGTTATCAATAATATCCAGTAACTCATTGAAATAATCTTATAATTTTAGGTAAGTTATAACTACAATCAACGAGTTGATTATAATTTCCCTTACTACTATTATTCCAGCAATGGAAGGAGGCAGATGCAACTGGCCCCGCGGCAAGGTGCTCGGAGGCAGCTCAGTCCTTAACTACATGCTGTACTTACGAGGCAACAGAAAAGACTACGACTCTTGGGAGGCGCTGGGCAACGAGGGCTGGGGCTACAAGGACGTCCTCTATTACTTCAAGAAGTCGGAAGACAACAAGAACCCTTCCTTAGCACAAACGCCATACCACAGCACTGGAGGGTACCTGACAGTTTCCGAAGCACCCTATCATACACCACTCATACGATCTTTTATTGACGGAGGTTTAGAATTAGGGTACATGAACAGAGATATAAATGGAGAAAACCAAACCGGTTTCATGGAGGCACAAGGGACAATCAGACGTGGTAGCCGCTGTTCGACATCCAAGGCATACCTAAGATCAGCTAAGGATCGCCCTAATCTGCACATATCCATGTATTCACACGTCACTAAAGTGATGATAGACCCCAGAACTAAAGTTGCTTTTGGAGTAGAATTTGTGAGAAATAAAATGGTTTACCGCATCAGGGCTCGAAAGGAAGTCATTCTTTCAGCTGGAACTGTTAACTCTGCCCAGTTGTTGATGTTGTCTGGAATAGGACCTGCAGAGGAACTATATAAGCATAAAATACCTATGATACAGAATTTGAAAGTTGGAAGGAACTTACAGGATCACATTGGATTGGGCGGCTTGGCGTTTATGGTAAACCAGCCTATATCTATTGTAGAACATCGTCTGTATACTGCAGGTACACTGATGGAGTACGCCATGTTAGGAGAAGGTCCTTTAACTATCATGGGGGGTGTCGAAGGCTTAGGTTTTGTCAACACTAAATATGTAAACGAGACTGACGATTTCCCAGATGTTGAATTCCATTTTATTTCTGGATCAACTAATTCTGATGGCGGAGAGCAGATAAGCAAAATCCATGGACTAATGGACACGTTCTACGACGCTGTGTTTAGACCTATAAACAATATGGATGTCTGGAGTATCATTCCTATGTTGCTCCGACCGCGGAGCAAAGGTTTCATACAACTGCGCAGTGCCAACCCTTACGATTATCCTTACATTTATCCAAACTATCTAGCAGACGAATTGGACGTCAAAACTCTAGTAGAAGGAGTTAAAATCGCAGCAGCACTCTCCAGGACTAGAGCGTTTCAAAAATATGGCTCAGTTTTGAACAAGCACGTCTTTCCTGCGTGTGTGAGTATCAAGAGGTACTCAGACGCATATTGGGAGTGCATGATCAGACAGTATACTTGTACTATCTACCATCCTGTTGGAACAGCGAAGATGGGACCGTACTGGGATCGTGACGCGGTTGTCGACAACCAGCTGAGGGTGTATGGAGTGAAAGGTCTACGTGTCATAGACGGCAGTATCATGCCTAACATAGTGAGCGGGAATACCAACGCACCTATTATCATGATAGGAGAGAAAGGCAGCGACATGATCAAAGAATTTTGGTTAAAACGGCGAAGCTCTAGATATTACATTTAATTGACGTACAAAACGAAAGTATTTATCAGTATTATGGGCGTGAGAATTTTGTTGTAAATATTTCCTATCATGGTCGAATAGTGTGAATTTATTTTATATTTATTGACGGCACGCAATTGTAAATTATTTGATTAAGAATAGTGTTCATAGATAATAAATTATTCTAATACTAGATGTGTCTGTTCTCTTGTCATCATTTCTAGGTCAGAGACCCGCGATGTCATAATACTACATTGTTGCTTATTTGCTGACACTTATTGATTATTGTGGGACGATGAACTAAGCACAGAGTAATCAAACACCGTCAGGTAACAAATTGAAGCATTATTTAAATACACTACCTACTGAATTCGTTATTTCTGTTTCAATTACAATGTAATAGGAATGAACTCGTTCTAATGGCATCGTAGATAATTATATCGTATAAATTGTTACATTACTCTCAAAACACTATACACCTCTGCTTCCCCTTTGGAGAGCATAGGCGTGATGTTATGCTATGGATCAACTTAAAATAAAATAAAGAGACACGCTTGTTTTGATAATAATGTTTTTTTGAGGTATTCCACTTAGAGCACTGATTTGAACAGCACTTGGACGAACGGCACCTGAGCACTTCCACTAACCGCACTCAAACAAAATTTTGTAACGTGCGGTTCGAAACCTCAAAGTTTCTGGTCAATTCAACGATACCTAATATTCTGCCTTCAAAATAAATTCATTACTCCGTGCAATTAAACTTACAAGTGTGACACAATACGGATTGACCTGCTATAAACAATAACTCGCTTAAACTGCTGAATCAGTTGCCATTCAATTTAATTCCATATCAGTGTCGGTGCAGCGGTGGCGCGTATAGTATGGAACCATGTCAACCCACAGCCCAACGACACTCAGGGGAATCCTATCAAATTCAAGAATCACCTTCCGGCTGCTACCTGGCCTCGGCGTATTAATAATCCTCCGCATGGCCATACATTTATACCGACCTGATATTGAAGACGCAGAAAACCGTGTCAGAGACCACCCTTTCGAAGAACTCTATGATTACTACGATTTCATCATAGTTGGTGCGGGGTCCGCAGGTGCAGTGTTAGCCAGTCGACTATCAGAGAATCCTAACTGGAAAGTGCTTTTGCTCGAAGCGGGACAAGACGAGAATGTGTTATCAGAAGTACCAGTGATATTCCCTATTCTACAAACCTCTTCTATAGATTGGCAATTCATTACGGAACCCAGTGACGGGTACTGTTTGAGTATGGTGGAAAGAAAGTGCAAGTGGCCGCGCGGTAAAGTGCTCGGTGGTTCCAGTGTGTTGAACGCTATGTTGTACATAAGAGGGAATAAGCGTGACTATGATAACTGGGAGAGTATGGGCAATGTAGGCTGGGGATACGACAGTGTATTGCCGTACTTTAAAAAATCAGAAGATATAAGGATACCCGAGCAGCAAAACGATCTGTATCACGCGACTGGAGGTCTTTTGACTGTTGAACATTTCGCTTTCGAGCAGCCAATAACAAGAAAGATATTGGAAGCTGGAGAGCAGTTAGGGTACAGCATTCGCGATGTGAATGGAGAGTTTCAAACCGGATTTACTCGCTCCCAAGCGACAGTACGCGACGGTCTGCGTTGCAGCACAGCTAAAGCGTTTTTGCGACCGGCCTCCAAACGAAAGAACCTTCATGTAAGTGTGCATTCACTAGTAGAAAAAATACTGATTGACGAACAAAAAACTGCATACGGTGTAATGTTTAAAAAAAATGGACAAGAAAGAATCGTAAAGGCAAATAAGGAGGTCATTTTATCAGCTGGCGCGATACAATCTCCACAGCTATTGATGTTATCTGGCATAGGAGATGCTGAACACCTAAAAGAACTTGGAGTATATCCAATTGTCAATCTGCCTGGCGTCGGAAAGAATCTTCAAGACCACGTCGCAATGGGCGGTCACTCGTTCCTCTTCGACAATCCTTACGATAACGGAACAGACTATTGCTTTAATCTAAACGCAGTCATGTCAGTAGGAGCTCTCGTAGATTTTACTGTTCACAAGAATGGGTTACTATATAGTATGATGGAGGCTGAAGCGATGGCGTTCGTCAACACTAAATATCAGGACCCGAATGAAGACTATCCAGATATAGAGCTGTTTATTGCTCCTACTGCTGACAATATGGATGGAGGCTTGTTTGGAAAAAGGGCCAACGGTTTGGATGACGTCACGTATGCGGAGCTGTATGAAGAGATACTCTATGACTCTTCGTTCTCCATCGTGCCACTGTTACTGAGGCCGAAAAGCCGCGGTTATTTGAAACTACGAGACGCGAACCCCTACTCGCCACCACTGATTTATCCTAACTACTACACCGACCCAGACGACGTCAAAGTAATTGTAAGTAATATATTTATTTACGCTAACAGAACTTCGAATAAATGTTGTCATAACAGAATATAACTATCTGGTAATGACCCGATAAACTTTTAAATATTTACATACAAATGACAAGCAGTTAACCTGGAACAGTAGATAATTTTTATTGTCTTGTTGAAAAAAATAATGGCGATGATTGCTATCAATGGGTCACAGAAATTAAAAGGTTAAAGTAATTACTATAAAAAGTAATGTTATCAAACTTAATTATGTTATTGCTTTTGTTTGGAAAGTTTGGATCTTATTACCTATGAACATGCTTAGTATGCTTACATGTTTAGGTATACATTGAATTATCTAAACTAATTATTACATAGCAGTTAAATGGCCAGAGACCGCACAAGACAGAGGTTGGGAAGGAAAAGGGTACTACTTCGATTATTTTTTCAGCTCCATAGGATAGGTATGTGTTTATGTTAAAACACGTGGACAAGTCGAGGGCAGAAGATAATTTTGTTATAGGTTGAGACTACTAAATTAAATTACTCACAAGGGACACGTCCAAAAATGAGATGTTATTAAAACATCTAGTACAAAATCGAGATAACATTGGAAGTTAATTACAGGACCCTGTAATTACAACAAACCAAAGTGTGACCAAAATTGTTATGTGATTACAGGTGGAAGGCGCCCGTATAGTCCAGGAGCTAGTGAATCAGCCAGCACTTCGCGAGCTGAACGCCCGACCGAACCCTCGGCGGAACCCAGGCTGTGCTGCTCACGACCTGATGTCGGACGAGCACCTGGAGTGCCAGGCCAGGCACCACACACTGACGTTATACCATCCTGTAGGAACGTGCGCAATGGGGCCTCCTGGTGAACCGGCTGCTGTTGTTGATCCCAGGTTAAAAGTAAGAATATTCTCAGCCTATAAATCATGGTCACGGGTTGTCTTATCAAACTTTACAAGCAATTGCCCTCTTCATTTAAATATAACATTGCTCGCCTCCGATAAAAGATTGGTTTCTAAAACCATTTTATTTTAAAATCTGCCCACTTAATTCTGTCGCGCTCTGAATACTGTTTTATACCTACTTCTGAAACATTTTTTTTTCTTTTATGTAAACACTTTCATTTCCAGGTGTACGGAATCAAAAATCTTCGAGTGATCGACGGTAGTGTTATCCCAACAATAACAAACGGTAACACCAACGCACCGATCATAATGATCGCTGAGAAAGCTTCAGATATGATCAAAGAAGACTGGTATGAAGTTAACATTGAAGAAATTACGTGTCCTGTAGAAGAAAAAAAACGCTATCAACAGTCTAAGAATACTGAAGATGAAGAACCAACTAAAACACAACTGAATCCTCTAAGAGATTTGTTTAACGAAACTACTAGCCTATTTCCATTCCTAGATAGCAAAATTGCAGTTAATCCTTTTAAAGACAACAATGACAAAAAGTCAAAAAATCAAGCAAAATCCAAAAAAGACAATAAACAGACTGTACTGAGAAATTCGATAAATATCCCTAAACAAGTACCGAAAGGTGTTTGTATGAAGAATCATCTACACCCAAATTATAATCATCCTCAGAGAAAATTCAATAGTCAAGCACATAATCCTTTCCGAAATTATCTTTATGGCTCCCCGAATATCCAAGATCAAAATCCTTACTACGGGTCAAATTATGGACAACTACCCAATCCACTCTACCCATTTTTTAAAATAGGACGACAGAAGCCTTTAATAAAGAACATATTTGCAAATCGGGAGCCAAGACCATTGGTATATTCTAATAAAGTTAAAGACCCAATTTATTATGAGCCTGGTGAAGTGATTACTCCTAGTGGGGAAAATAAATGCAAGATCTGGTTTTACTATGATGGTGGTGAGAAGTATAAAGTATGAACTTGTGTTGTAACTTTAAAGGTATTCTATATTTATTTGGTTAGATTTAAGTAGTACGTAGTTTAAACCAAGTGAAATAGAATAAGGATAGATAAATGTCAAGAAGGAGTTACCGAAGAACTTTTCTGTTTTATTTAAATAAACGTTCAAATTGTTTCTAGATGCTTTTGTTGAATTAAATTAATAAGTAACTGTTGTGCGCGACTTCGTTCGCATAAAAGTTTCAACCCTCTATTTGACCCAGACAGGGTTGATTTCCAAGCGTACTACATGCTAAACGACGAAGGTAATATCCTGTATCTATCTACTTTAAATCTATCGATTTATATCGAATTATGAACTAATAGTTTGATATTAATACTGCGATATATATTAATTATGACAGGTTATTAATTTCGACAGTCCGTCCGTCTATATGTATTGATATAATGTAAATGCATTAATTTGCATTTTATAAAACGGATGGTAAAGGTGCAACTAAAAATAGACGCACAGTCGTTGCTGAGGATGATGAACTACTAGAATATTCATTAGTGTCAGTGAATATAAAGTATTTATATTATAGTTTATAAATTTAGCACAAGTAGTTTGAAATTGTACGGTTTGCTCACCTTTGCTGGATAAACAAACATGTCAAGCATATCAAGTCACTAGCGCTTCAATTAGAATGCATATAATAAGATGAACATGAGATACTTACAATTGATTAAGTATTATTAAACAGCATGCACCCTAATTGCATAACAACTAAGAACTTTAAGAATCATTTTGAAGGATATTGCTAATCCATTATTCTATATAAATACTAGCTGCGCCCCGCGGTTTCACCCGCGTAAGTTTCGATTTAGGGGTATGAAAAATAGATGTTGGCCGATTCTCATAGATACCGGATAAGCACAAAAAATTTCATCAAAATCGGTCAAGCCGTTTCGGAGGAGTATGGCAACGAAAACTGTGACACGAGAATTTTATATATTAGAAGTTCAAAAATTTGTCTGCTCAACAGTGTAAATAACGCAACGAATTTTGTTGAACTGTCAAAATGAAAGCCATTGCTACTGTTTGTGTGTTACGTAATTACCCCGCTGTTCAGTATGACCATAAAAAAGCCATTTCAATTCAAACATATGCACTCACTGCTCAATAAATCTGTTAAATTAATGAAACGATCATAAAATAAGTTAATAGTGACAGTAGTGCTATTCTGTAAAAATCTCGCCTTGAAGTGAACTGATATTCCATCTGCAGCTGAAGGTTTGAGAGTTCATTTCAAGCTCCTAAGATTTCACGGTAAAATTTTGCAGAATAGAACGGGTGGACGTTTGGCGATATTGATTTAGTTAGAAGAAAATAAAGAAGAAAGAAAATTGCGGCAAAAATTACGCAGAGAAAGAACACAAAAATAACAAGTTGGGGGAAAATATGCGTCACATCCACGCAAAATGGCCATCGCTCGCTAGTTGCCAACGTTACTGAATCGTTATCAGACTTATTAGAAAGGAACCTAGTTATAAGGAGGAACGATCATCGTCTGAAACTGCACTTTCCGAAAATCTAGTAGGATCGCTATATGACGACAGCCAAATCTCTCAAACAAGTTACTATGATGATTCACATTTCTAAATTTTCTGCCCACATGGTAAAAATTGCGTCTCTAAGTTCGCCCGGTTCCATGGGATTGGGATCACGATATTTATAATAATAAAATTGATGTACCTTGGATGTATGGCTCTGTAACTCAACACCGAATTGGTCAAGAGCCAAAGTTGTTATGATTTGTCAATGTCCCGTTTAAGGGGCTAATTGTTTGACATATAGTATATAATTTGTTGTTACTTATCGCACCACGAAAAATATAAACATAAAACTATATTAGGTTTGAATTCAGTCAAATTTTATCTTAAGGCGACGCCGACCGCGCAGTGGCGCCCTCATCGTTTGTTTGATTATTTCTTTTATTTTAGAATGAAAATGCAGAAAATAAGGACGTTAAGTTGTGCTTATACGTTAATATTATTACAAACATTGTTTAGTTTTATTATAATCCTTAAAACGGAAAATAATGGCCACTATTAGTGAAGAACACACAATAATTGTATTAAGTTACACTTTTTCTAAATAAATAAAATCAGAACTGGGTCGGGCACATACCTGTACCTTGAATGGTGCTTCGGAATCCAGAAGGTTGTACTGCAAGGCAGGTTGATGGTGGTTAATCCTAGCCACGAGATTGTGTCTGTGCAAGTACTCGCCGTAACGACTAGACGCTAGACGAGAACGGTTGAGTGGCGTCGGATTGATTCACCTGGACGGTAGCATGCCCGACAGATGTCAACCGTATTGTCCTTGACAATTTATTTCTGATAATTATTCGTCATGATAACTTCATCCATATTGGCACAGACGAAACCTTCGGATTCCCCGAAGAGGTCGTCGATACGCAGCCAGTAGGATACGGATATTCCTTAGACGGCGTCTGCGCCATTAGAGCTTATGGCATCTGACAGTTATAAAACTGCGGAGAAGTTTTGGAGCGATTCTCCCTTGCTCACTTTTGTCGACATTTTGAATGCAGTCTCATCTAGGTAAGATTATTGGAGCAGCTTAGACAAATCGAGCATAAGTCTTTTTAATATTTGAGAAACATCGGGATGTTACCGAAGGACTTGGTATTTCTGATAGGTATTTGATAAGCCAAATGAGAGAGAGATTTATACAACTATGGGATGTCAGTAATAAAATCAAATCGTCTTCTTCAATGTCCCAGTCACCGCACAGACTTCATTCACTCTTCCTTCTTCGCTTAGTTATCTCTTTGCGGTATACGCTCCCTCAAAAAATCAGGATGGCAACCAACCGATTATCCTTTAAAAATAAGAGTTCGCGAGTACATTCGCAAGAAGCTGGCAGTATCATCACAAAAGTAATTCTGTCTCATTGTTTGTCTTATTTGTTTATTTATTTGTGCTTATATTTATATACAATTATGTATATATATTATAGTTATAATAGGTTTTTGCGTAAATTTATATAAAAAAATATTTATTCCTCAATTTTCACAATAGCACCTACCAATGTTTGTCTCTGTCTCATCCAAAAGTTGACAGGTAGAAAATGCCTATGGCATTGAGTCCGCCTCTGTACATTTGAAATAAAATATGAGCTCGTTACTGCGCAATTATATACAAACTTTGATATATGAAGCTGAACATAATCATCTACGGCCTTAAAAAACGAGTAAGTATTTTATGTTAATTTGAAGTAAATTACTATTGTGTAAGTCGGTAAACAAGTAATGATGTTCTGTACTTTAAATGTAAATTGTGCTCTAATTGGTTTATAATGGAGTTTAGCTTAATACGAGTTTTCCTTTATAATAAAAAGAGAAATATCGCTTCGGTTACTTAAATAAAAAAAAACAGTTATTCAAAAAACTTAAATAATTTTAAATTAAATAAAAGTTGGAGCAGGGGGACGCAAAAAAAACTGAAAAGCTAAAAACAAGCCCATTATAAATTAAATAAAAGTTGGAAGCAGACGGGATCCAAAAAAAAAATTTAAAGCTAAAAACAGGCCCATTTTAAATTAAATAAAAGTTGGAAGCAGTCGTCGGGACCCATTTAAATGATAAATGATTTTTATTTTGTAAGTAGGTTTGCACAAACACTTTTACACGTCATTCATATTTTTTATAAAACTAGATGAGGTCGGCGTTTCCTATCTGACTACTCTGAGAAGAAAGGCCGAAACAAACTCAGAGGTCACAGTCTCTTTTAAAGTCCAGACATAATCTTGGTCAGGTTATATGAAGACCATGTAGATCGATGTCTGAGATGGTCTTTTGAGGAAAGAACCACACAGATTGAGAGGACCTGTCCAGTCAGTGCAAGCATTTGTCAGAAATCGTGCAGCTCAACTCAAAACTTAAGGAGCTCAACGATTCGACGAACAATACCAAAGAAAGGACATTTGGGTAGGTCACATAAATTACTCAAACTGCCAGACCTAGAAAAAAACTAACAGAACAAAGAGAATAATAAAAATTAAACAAAAAAAATAATAATAAAATGACCCACATTATCTTCACATGCACAATAATTAAAATAATATAATACTTTACAAAGTAAGCAAATGTCAATGTTTATATAAAATTCATTAATTAATGTCAATGTGTATATAGAAAAAAAATAAAAAACATTCAAAATGTAAAAATTGGAAACAACTCAATCCCAAGCCTTTTTGTCCTCAATATAATCCTTAATAGTATAAAAGGCTTTCTGGCACAACTTACGTTTAATGAATGATTTGAATTTATTAAGGCTTAGATCTTGAACGTGGCTTGGTAGTTTATTATAAAAGCGTATACATTGGCATCTGAACGAGCCACCTATTTTTGAGTTTGAAAATATAAATATGGAATGGGTCCCCTCTCCTTTTGGGCTTCGCCGCAGTCAGGAAAAATAAAGTATGTTTCTTGCAAGAAAACTCATTTAAATCCAATTACAAAAACGCCAAAAACTGGCCTACAATTTTTATAAATAATTAGAACAAATCTCGCAAACTACAACGAGTAGCTTGTGGTTTCTGTACACTCTCATTAATCTGTCATAGGTATGGCCACGTGAAGAAAAGTGTTAAGTTTATGTATGAATGATCCACATTCATGCTGTAGATGATGTACTGTAGTGCTACCATTTACCGGGTGATGATAATAATGTCTTTCATTGACTTGAATGTGCCCTGGCGGCTGATAGTATGTCATGCTCACACAAATGTCTCGCTGACGGTGGCGTGTGTGTTGGATCATTTAGCTCCCTTCAAAATGGTTGAGCTGAATGGTGCTGATCTATGCGTCATGTTCGTGAACGGGCGCCGTCAGTTGGGACTGGTCATCACTCGGCTGCCTCTGCTTATTTTTAATTATTTTACTTTTGGATTATTGTTTTGTTAAGTACTATTTGCTGTACTCTGGATACTTTAACGCGTACGTATATTTTTTTTTTACATCGTTCACACATATAATTATAAATTCAACATTAATGATGTAACTAATATTTTTGTAAAATATAATTTAAAAGAGTGTCCATGGAGTTTCTTGCCCGTTCTTCTCCATAGGTACCTACGCTTTGGAATGGGCAACTAGCTTCATATTTTCTGACTGACCTATTGACAATTCAAAAGTGCCTGTAAATGGTTTAGTTGAAATAAATGCTTTGAGTTTGAGTTTGAGTTTGCTACAAGAAAAAAAGACAAATTGAAGAAAAACTGGATTGTTGTGAACACAGAGATCACGACTGGCCGGCGTTGTCTGGAAGAATAAGACATATTGGCATTGTTGCATGGCATTGTACTCGACAATGCCAAAAAACAAATTAGATTAACACATCAAGCTAAACGAAACTGTAAAATTTTCCCAATCAACTCTGAACCTTATGCTCTAGCGATAAACTTGAAAATCTATTAAAGAAATTTGACAGATTGTAGTAGCTTGATGTGCTGGCGTCTGTACGAGGACTTAAGTATGTGGAATCGGCGTTGTTTATGTACGAGGCTTAGCTCCCTAATTTCGGAGAGCTGATAAAAGTACCTACATAAAAAATCACATGTTACAAATAAGCCATTATGATATTGAAACAATAACATAATTGCAATTATCAACTGCTGACGTATATACGACGACGTATATAAGATACCTAAAATGTCGCCTATTTATATACGGGACAAATCTCTGGATAACCATACTGCCAGCTCTCTTGGACCTGTCATCTTTTTAAACTATTTTAGTTGGAGCTGAAAAAGAGAGGTAAGTCAACTATTTTAATTTTACTGATAACCTGCATCATCCCACTGCTGGGCAAAGGCCTTTCCCCATGACTTCCAGCTCTTTCGATCCAGGGCTAAAGTGGACCACTGGTCGTTTGTTTTCTCCAGCTCGTTCCGCCATCTTCCACGGGGTCTGCCGCGACGCCTTCTGGCTGTGTCAGGGCTCCAACTATTTTAATTTTGTCAAAAATGTAACAGCTATTTTTTCTGTTTTACTAACAGTAATACCTAGTTTTTTTTTTGCCTCTGGTTAATCTGACTATAATTTACTGTTTCCGAATCTACAGATACTTATACACACTTAACATATTTTACAATTTAAGACTAAAATATATATAATATACTTTAAAGGTTTATAATAAAAAAAAGAAAAAGACAGAAGCTCATTGGCCATCAAAAAATTCGTCCGCATCGCTGTCAATTGGATAAGTGCCCAAAAGGCTGGCAAGCATTACCACGTTGGATGGCAATGCTTATTCTTTGGGCTGAAAATAGGCCAGCTCTCATGGTCAAGCGTAGAGTCAATCAACCGCTTGGCGATTTCCCGAAATATTCGATGAGCACCCGGACCCCAAGGCCCTGGTGTTTCAACCCCAAATAATATAATTGGTTGTTGTAACTTTGATCAATTCATGACAATGGCTAACGTGGAAAGTAGTAGATTTGCTAATAAGTAACCCTTAGATCCGGAGAGTCTGATCAAAATCTCTCCGGATCCAATGCTTTCTCTTACTTTCTATCCCTGAACTATGTTGAAGAGATATACGCATACCTACATATACATACATTTTCGGAGTACCTACCATGTTATAAAAAAAATATTTTCTCTGTTTTTGCCCATTTATTTTTTAATAAAAAATATTGTCTTATTTTGTGTGTTGCAATGGAAGTTTCAAAAATATGTCAAGTAAATCTATACATATCTTTAACGATAGGTATAATTTCCTTCATCAGATCAAGATGTCGTGGGCTTGCGATCCGGCGTTGACCGCCAACATCGTGAACAGCTACCAGACTGCTGGGCCCCTGTTCATGCAGTCTCTGCAAACGTTCCTAGCAGCTCAGTGCGCACTGGTCGGCGACCACCTGTGGCCCGCTGACGCCACACAGCAAGTACTTGCAGGTAATTGTCATACTGAATATTCACGTCTGGTTCTCCCAGAGGTTATTATATTTATTTTTATTATTTACCCTGGCACAATTACAGACGGTGAATTTTGTAATAGATTCCGTACTAATACGAATATCTTTATCCATAGATAATGATTTCTTTCTACATAGTATAAACGTAGTTTGTATCAATTTGTTGTTTCGACATTCAATTGTTCTTATTTGTATAATTATTATAATAGGCAGAATTTTCATATAGATGTTGGTCAATATTATTAGAAAATCCATAACATTGATTAGCCAATTATGTATAGTAAATAAAGGATGTCTTGCAATATAGTCGTGAAATCCGTATAAAGTATTTAATCGAATACAAATTACATGACTATAATTGTTTATTCATCTTCAAGGGTAAAGACCTTTGGAATTTATAACAATTGATGACAGAAATAAATGTTTTATTTATTAAATTCAAATAATCATTCAGATAAAATAATTCAGTTGCACAACAATTTTCCGATAGACCATAATAACATAATAACGTTAAAACCCGTTAAGTTAAGCAAGACGTTTTGATTCTAGATCCCTACTATGACTTCATAGTGGTAGGAGCAGGGTCGGCAGGTTCAGCAGTCGCTAACCGACTCAGTGAAGTGCCAGATTGGAAGGTTCTGCTCGTTGAAGCCGGAGGAAATCCTACCCTGAACACGGAGGTAAATATTCAACATCAAACTGCAGAATATATTTTCCTTTTAAAAAGGTAAAGTTTCTATTTACTATCAATTTTAACATATCGATCGATTTAATTTCAGATCCCACATTTGTTCTACAACAACATGCGCAGTCCTCAAGATTGGGCCTACAAGACTCAACCTCAAGATGGCGCCTGCAGAAGCTACACAGCAAAGGGTTGCGCTTGGCCTCGTGGTAAAGCTCTCGGAGGCAGCAGCAGTATCAACTTCATGTTTTATGTCAGAGGTAACAGAGCCGACTTCGATGAATGGGCAAACGACGATGGTTGCACAGGATGGAGCTACGATGACGTTCTGCCATACTTTAGGAAGAGCGAGAAGTTCACTGGCATTTTCAACGAACAGAACAAAAAATACCACAACTGGGAGGGCAACCTTAACGTCGCTGTCGACAAACAGTCCCACGATTTCGAGCACATGATCATCAATGCTGCGATTGAACTTGGATTGAAGAACTCGACCGATATCAACGGCGAGAGCCAAATGGGAGTTATGACGTCACAGACTACGACTAAAAATGGACATAGATTCAGTACTGCTCGTGCCTTCTTGAACCCAATCAAGGATAGAAAGAATTTCCACGTCATCAAACACGCTCAAGCTACTAAAGTTTTGTTCGTACCAGGAACTAACATCGTGAGCGGTGTTCTGCTCCACAAAGAAGGAAAAGACATCATTGTCAACGTAAAGAAAGAGCTCATTCTGTCGGCTGGTGCCCTCAACTCGCCGCATATCTTAATGCTGTCTGGTATCGGACCCAGGAAGCACTTGGAAGATATGAAAATCGAAGTAAAGGCTGATCTGCCCGTTGGAGAAAATTTGCAAGACCATTTATTCGTTCCTACTTTCTACACAAAGCCTGGTCCTAAAGACTACTACTCCATCTCTAAAATTGCGGGTGACTTCGCTCAATACATTTTGGAAGGAACTGGCCCATTGATCAACACTAGCCCTAACAGAGTCATCAGTTTTGTCAACACAACTGACCCAGAATCATCTGCCTCAGACATGCAGTTCCATTACTTCGTCCTGCCCCCTGGCGTGTACAACTTGATAGACATTTTCCAGAAGCACGGATTAAACGATGAGGCATACACCAAGTTCAAAAAAATGAATGAAGACAAATTCACGCTGGTAATTTTCAACACCCTGCTGAAGCCTAAGTCTGCTGGTAAGATCCTTTTGGCGAGCAAGAACCCGCTCGAAGCTCCCTTGTTCTTCGCTGACTACTACAAGGACCCCGAAGATATGGCGACCGTTATCAGGGCAATGAAACAACATTCTTTGAGACTTGGTGACACTAAAGCCCTTAAGCAGGCTGGTTTTAAACTGGACTGGTTGGACATCGACGCGTGCAAGAAGTTCGACAAGAGCAGCGACGAGTACTTGGACTGCATCTCGAGGGAGCTGACTTTCTCTCTGTACCACCCGACCAGTACCGCCAAGATGGGTCCTGATGGTGACAAGAGCGCGGTCGTTGACCTGGAGCTCAGAGTACGCAAAGTGAAGGGATTGAGAGTGATCGACGCCAGTATCATGCCCTCTGTTATAAGAGGCAATACCAACGCGCCCTCTATCATGATCGGTGAGAAGGGAGCTGACCTGATCAAGAAGTTTTGGTTGAACAAACACACCGAACTTTAAGTTATGTAAATTTATTGGAAGAATATTATTTTGCGTTGACAATATCGCAACGAGCCAACCTGTATAAATAAGCTAATCTTATGTAAAAGTGACTGAGAAGGTATTTAAAGGAATAAAAATGTTACGACATCCATTATCACTTTTGTTTAATTTTCCTCAATTTTAAGATAGGTACCCACTTTCTTTTATGTCTTTCTTTAGTGAGAACTTTATGTAATATTTAAAACCACTGTTAATTTAGTCGGCAGAATATTATAATATTATAATATAAATAAATAAATCCTGTATTTCTGTTGCAACTAGAAACATTACTCGCTGAACTATTTGTAGATATTCTGAGGTGTAACAACATTACTAATTGGTTTTTCAAAATCCGTCAACTAGCCTATTTTATAGATTATTAATTAAGCTATATACTTAATAATAAGCTACATGATACTGGTATTCAGCTGCATCCGGTTAGACTGGAAGCCGACTCCAACATAGTTGGGAAAAGGCTAGGCAGATGATGATTAATTAAGCTACATAATGTAAATGCCATAATAAGGCAAACAATTACACTATTTAACCTTTTGAACGCCAGAGTATAAACGTATCGTACCCCTGACGCCAGGCCACTTTTTCTGTCAAATGAACATCTACTTTTAAAACAACAAATTTCTCGATATTGGTGGTTTATTTATATTAGTTTCATGCAATACAATACAGACGGAAGCTTAAACTTTTAAATTATATAAATAAAAACACACAAAAGTAACGATTAAATTGTTTATTTCATAATATGGTGCGAGTGGTGCGACGTGTATTTTGTCATATATTTGTGACGTTGGCGTTCAGGGTAAGATTTCGTTTGTCACATATATGTGACAATGGCGTTCGAAAGGTTAAACGAGATTCACAAGCGATTACATTTGTAACTGCGCAGCTAGGTACTAGAGGAAATAGCATCTATACATACTACACAGTATACACGTGAGTATTACCTAGCCAGTCTATTATACCTAGTAGATATTTATTTTTTCTCTTCACTAGTGATATAATAGAAATGAATCAAGTGTAGGTTGTAGATTTGAACCTAGACAGGCGCTTTACTGTGTGTAAATATTTCATCACCACTGCTCTCAAAACGGTGAAGGAAAACATCGTAAGGAAACCGGCATGTCCTAAAACCAAAAAATCGAAGACATGTGACATCTACCAATCCGAACTGGGCAAACTCCCTCTTACCGAGAGGAGGCCTGTGTCCCAGCAGTGGGAACATGATAGGCTGATGATGTAATGATACAAGTCATAAAACACAAGTGTGTTACTTACTTTGTGTTGCTTCCTTCTCTTTTTAACCGACTTCAGAAAAAGGCGGAGGTTCTCAATTGTTTTTTTCTCGGTTGTTTTTTTTTAAATATTTCTAATATTTTACCTAAGTACACATTTACTTACTTATAGGGTGACCACCTTATAAGTAAGTAAGTCATATTGTCAAGTTCTGACGAGTAGATTTTGGGTTAGCTTCAATAATACGTATTTGTTCCACTTAGTGTATGTTGATGACGTTGTCACTCGCTAAATAAATAACAGTGACGGGAAGTTGTTATAACACTTTTAGTTCTAAAGTTGAACTAATTTCGCGAAGTATATTATTATAATCTTTGATGATCTCCAGATAACAAAACGCATATTCCACATTTGTCGTTTGCAAAGTCAAGAAATAGTACATTACTGCAGCGGCCAGCAAAAGAGGCATTGATTTGGACGAACATATAAACGTGGGCCGAGGCGAAGCCGATTGTGGACAAGGCTTGTATAGTACTTTTCTCAAATAATGCGCGGAAATTAAAATACAATTACTTTTCAAAATCAATGACGAACACGAACATCAAAAAATTTTCCCGCGTTAAAAGGTTCATTTGTTTTTGTTTTTACCTCCTTGGTTGCCATGTTTCGGAGTGAAAGATTGTTCCATTTTTTAATTATAAGATATGAGTTTACAATGAAATTTATTTGGCCGCTAAACCAGCCGCTCTATTCTGTAAAAATCTCACCGTGATGACATAGGTGAAGTGAGCTTAAAGTGAGTTGTCACTAGTGTCAATCCCTAGCATCAGGTGGAATGACAGCTCACGTTAAGCTCATTTCACCTAAATTTTCACGGTGAGATGTTTACAGAATAGCACCGCAGGTCAGATATGGATTTTCATACAACTTTTGCCGGCCGCTGCTCGCATGTATGTGGCCAGTACAGCAATTTCGATTTATCTCGAAGAAGGTTGTCAAAATAATGTTGAAATTTCCAAGCATGTTTGAGGAAAAACATATTTCAAGGCCAGCCGGTCGATTCTGTTAGAATCTCACCGTGAGAAGTTAGGTGAAGTGAGCTGTCATTCCATCCGATGCTATAGGAATTGACACTAATGACAGCTCACTTTAAGCTCACTTCACCTGAGTTATCACGGTGAGATTTTTTACAGAATAGCACTACAGATTGTATAATTGAACAGATAATTTTATTGCCTTTTCTATTGGTGTGAAACTTTGTGTTGATACGAGGGCGGCACTGAAAATTTCGGGAATCAAGGAAGTGACACAACATTACTATTTAAAAATGTATTTATTGCTTTTCGAAGTATTCTGCGAGCAATGTGCCCTGCCCACTGCTACTTAGGTTTGGCAATTCTTCGAAGTATGTCAGTTACCTTGGTTCTCCTGCGGATCTCTTCATTTCTGATTCGATCGCGCAGGGAAACTCCAAGCATAGCCCTCTCCATTGCCCTTTGGGTGACTTTTAGCCTTCTGTTATGGCCCATTGTGAGCATATGTCATCACTGGCTTTACGCATAGTCAAAGATTTTCGTCTTGAGACACTGCGTTATGTGTGACGAGAAGATATTGCTAGCTTCCCGAACGCTGCCCAGCCGAGTCGGATTCGACGATTGACCTCTTTCTCGAAGTCAAAAATATTTTAACTTTATCTTATTCAAATATTTCGATGAAGTGGTCTGTTAGGTGCTACAGGAATGAAAAAAAAAATTATGATGAAAAAATAAATAAAAATGTATGAATGAATGTTGAAATGAATGATGGGGAATGATGTTAGGGTGATGTGTGATGAAGATGTTTTCCTCACTTTTATAATGTCATGTTTTGATTGAAATTTTCTGTGACATACTGACCTTTTTGGTTCAAATGCTCGTTTCCTCCTTCAATTAAAATTCAGTGTTTCAATTAGGTCGATTTTACTGACCACCAGTGTACCGACGACAACTATTCATATATTATCAATCTATCCCTTCCAGTTTAAGTTGACTTATCACTGTACGAAAAGCCTATAACAATGCGAGGTCGAGGACGTCGTGTGTATCTAAGTATATTGAATTAGTTAAAAAATAATGTGTTTTTCAGTGCCTGCTGTATTTCGCATAGCGAAACGCTTCTTAGATAAACCAAACCAAAATCAATTTACAAGGCGAAATATATGATTAAAAAAAGAGTAGGTATACGGTATACCTACTTTTTTTTAAATATGTGATTTCAAAAAAACATGGCATATCTTCACTTAAATTATTGCAGTGCAGTTAAGACGACAACTCGGTAATGGCGCGAAGAGATCTGTTTGTATAATGCATTCAGTGTGGTTGTCTAAATAGATATATATCTACAGATAAATACAGGAGGAGTGTTAGTGTGAGTGAAGTGTATGCCACCAGTTGACGGTCAGTGTTCGGGCAGCCCGCTATTCACTTACGTTCGTAACAGTTATCTTGTTAAAAAGAAAATTATACAATACACAACTTATAAAAAAGAAAATAATAAACGGTAAGATTACTTACTTATTTTGCTATTTTTTTTGTGGAATCGTGGTTTAGTCAAAATGGATGTAGGCGATAGTGGTTTAAAATCAACACCGGTTTAAAAATTTAACAGTTGTGAGGTACTCGTAGAATAAAGTGACAGTGGAACAAGAATTAAAAAAAATATATATATATAATATACATATAGCAGCGATTTCCATAGCTGCAGTGCTAGCCTTGTTTTTCTCAGTTGAATTTGATTGTTTTGACCCAGACGGCTTTCTCCGATACTCAGTTCGTCTGAAGATAACTTTCGTTTCATTTCTCCGTGCTCAAAATAAGTAAGTATAACACAATTTAAAAAAAATGGTGGATCAGTAGGTGGCCAGCGTGGCGTGGTTCCTATCGCTTTAGTAACAGATGTTACTAAAGCGATAGGAACCACGCTGGTAGAATTTTCTGATAAACAACAAACAGAATTAAAATGTTGATTACTTAGTTTATTATTGTTTTGTAAGTAGGTAGACCTATTATAATTATCACCTGTCCCGCTGCTTTTGTAGTATTATATAAACAAATAATTATTTGATCAGGATAAAAACTGACAAGATTAAAGTTAGCATTAATTACACATTTACACAATCGATATCATAAAAGTAGATTCGTAATAATAGGTAGATACCTGTTACTAAACTGGGGTAACTTAGTAGGTATACCTAGAGGTGTTACATACAGTTTTGCAGTATGTAGATGAATAAATATTTACGCACATAAGTACGTTATTATCTAATGCGAATAATCATTTACTTAAAACAAATATTATCTTATTGTCAAGATTACTTGGTCTTCAATAATCTTGTGAGAGTACGCGTTTAATATGTAATATTGTTGTTACTGCGCTGTCAAAATGAGTGATTTTGTGGGCTATAATCTTTCACGCCAGCCCAGTGCGGGTTGGTAGATTCAAGGTTGGAGAATTTAGGTTCTAGGACATGCCGGTTTATTATACCGCTTTGAGAGCAGTGGCGATAAAACTAATTACACAAAGTAAAGCGTAAGTTCGAACCCACGACCTACAATTTGTAAGTCGGCCCCATTAGCAATGGCCCACCACTACTTGAAGGCGTAGGTACAAGCAAATATCTTCAGAACACTAAAACAACAAACCACTCAAAATAGAACCACTTAACTTCTAATGGTCGTTTTAGAAACGTTTCCCTTATAATGTTTGATGAAAGTGACAGCTTGGCCAATGATAAATGCTTGGTCACATCGAAGTTCTACAACGCACAAGGCCTGAATACAGCAGGAGTTATGAAGAAACTCCAAAATAATGTCAATATTAAAACTCTAAGTAGTAAGAAGCAGCTCCGCCAGAACTTTAGACTTTCCCCAGAACTTATTTTCATTGGTTTTTTACCAAAGTAAAAACAACCTAGCGACTGTAACGATATAAATAACTTGTTGCCGTACTTGCATGTACTTTTTGTTATTCGTGCACACGAGTGCGGTTATTAAATCGAAATAACTTGAAATATTTCGACGCGGTAAAATCCAACCTTTTTGAGTTAAATATTAATTAAAGGATGGGTCAAATACCTCTTATCTATACGAACATGCTTGACAAGAGTAAGATGTTGTATTATTCTAGTTCATGGTATAATATTTTAAGTGCAAAGTCAAAAGTCCAATGTTTATAATACTTTGATCATAAAATTGGTGTTATCTACAGTAACTTATTTCCGACTTTTATCCTTAATTTCTTACTTCAACAATTCCGTAATCTTGGTCTACGCCATCCAACCTCCTGATCTTAGGCCGGCCTCGATTTCTTCGTCCATCTGGTCAAGAAAACGTTTGGGTGCTCTGGTCTCGTCCATTCTTACGACATGTCCTGCCTACCGAAGACGTCCTATTTCAATGGTCTTATTAGGCTCGTCGTTCATCTCTGATTCCAGGCGAAGATGTCGTGGGCCTGTGATTCGGCGATGACATCGATGATCGTGGACAGCTACCAGGTAGCTGGACCACTGTTCGTGCAGACACTGCAGAGCATCTTTGCGGCACAGTGTGCTCTCGTAGGGGACCACCTTTGGCCCGACGATGCTACGAATGCTGCCCTTCAAGGTAACTGTACCTATATTTTTTTCAATAGTATTTGTCATACATAATAATGGCCAATTAGGTTGTCCAGCTTATTATTGTGATTTGTTTTTAATTGAATCCATATCATGTCGATATTAAATGAAAATATCACAATACATACATAATTATCTAAAGTAGCAAAATATACGTCAACTGTTTAATTTCAATTCGATTTGTAATGTCAGGACTTTTAGATGGAAATTATTAAATTATATGTATGGGATTTATAATTTATTATTTTATGCCTAGCTTTAGGCCTAAATAAAAAATCACAAAAATCACAATTTAATTTAATTCTAGTCGCAAACATTCGATGCCTCTATGTTGAAAATGTACAGTAACGTCAAGAGCCAAGAATAATTTTCTGTGCCTACTGAATAGTGATTCGTATACTGACGAGAAGGGCCAAGGAGAACTGGCAGTAGTTTATACAAATTGCTTAAATATTATAGAAGAATGAATGTAGACTTCGTAGAAATTATCTCTGAAATGGGGCCAGCGAGAGTGACTATAGTGTGATTACTACCCCCTTTATTAATAAACGTATTATATCAGATGAATAGTTTTTTTTTTTTTTTGTTTTGGGGTTTTTATCTAAACAGATATGTCAACCCCATCGTGCCTTTTACCACAGTAACATTAACAATTATAATATTTTAACACAATAAACTATACTAAACAGTTGTACAATCTATGAAACAGTGATATAAAAAGATACAAGGCACCGATGAAGGACTGTTATTAAATGACATAACTTTTTGGCAGCTTCTGAAGTTGGTTGGGATAAAATTGATTGTATTAATCCCACAATAAGCCTATTTAAGTCTAATTCTTTCAAAAAGATGAATAGTTACACACCGATTTCTCTCTTTCAGTCGTCAATCATTTTACTTTCGAAAGAAGAAGACAAAGCGTTGTGTAACTATACAAACGCTATACGACGTTTATTAGTAAAAGGGTAACTCGTTGGTCTAATATTAGCAAGCGAACTGCTGAGCAAGAGGTCCTGGATTCGAAACCCAGGTCGGGCAAAGTGTTATTGGGTTATTCTATCAGTAATTACTCTGTAGCAGCCTGGAGTCTGGATTTCTGCTTGGTTGTTGTTGGCAATAAGCTCGCTCCCTATTAAAAAACTGTAAGGCGAAATGTGCACGTACTGTAAGGTACACCTCTGCTTTAACCTTCGAGGCTAACAGGCGTGATATTATGATAATGTAAAACTGTAAAAATAACATGTTTCTACTGATGTCGAAACATTTTATTTCTATAGTTTTACATCGAGATTTTAAACTCTTGGGTGATCGCAAGAGTTTAAAATCTTGAAGAAGTAAAATATAGGTAGGTACATACAATGGCAGGCTTGTCTGATTAATACAAATCATTTGCAAAATGTCGCGAAAAGTCAACAATACCTACTATATTTTAAGTCATCATCTTCATCATCGTGCCTAGCTTTTTCCCAACTATGTTGGGGTCGGCTTCCAGTCTAACCGGATACAGCTGAATACCAGTATTTTACACGGAGCGATATATCTGACCTCCACAACCCAGTTATCGGGTAATACGATACCCCTTGGTAACACTGGTTATTAGACTTTCGGGCTTCTGACTACGCGTAACGACTGTCAAAGATCCTCAAATGACAGCCGGGACCGACCGCTTAACGTGCTTTCCGAAGCACGGAGGAGTCTCGATATGTAAAGATGGTCACCTATCCACAGACCAACCGCGGCAAACGTAGCTTTACCTAATCGATCGACCTGTGCGGTTGTTATTATTTAGCCACGGGCCCCTCAAAAATACAATATTTAAGGTACAGAGCAAAAAAACATGATGACGTAGATAAAAAATATGAATAAAACATACGCGGTCATTAAATCTCAATAAGAAGATGTTATTTATTTTTATGCCTGGTCATGTCTTAATTTACTTATAACAAGACAAAAAAAAAAGTATGTTGGGGTAAGTTCGGCGCTGGGGTAAGACCCTAGCGCCCCCAACATACCTTACTGCGCCAACCCCAAATAAACTGGGATAAGGCCAGGAGAATGATGGCGATGTCTACATTTATTAACTTTGTATATTTCAGATCCGAACTATGACTTCATAGTGGTGGGCGCTGGTTCAGCAGGTGCAGTGGTCGCAAATCGACTGAGTGAAGTGCCAGAATGGAAGGTGCTATTAATTGAAGCCGGAGGAAACCCCACGTTAAGTACCGAAGTGAGTAATAATCGCATACGACAATACAACTAACTGATATTAAAGTCTTTCATGCAAAATTTCGATCTAGATTTAGATCCAAGATGCCGTCTCCATTGAAACCTACGAAAGGCCTACGTAAGCCCCGCATATCCGTTCACACAAATATGTCAAAATGAATAGAATATTCACATATTTGTTACAGTATTGACATTTGATGTTTCAGATTCCACAACTTTTCTACAACACTCTCAAAACTCCAGTAGATTGGGGATACAAAACACAGCCACAAGATGCTTGTAGAAGTTACAAGAGCAAAGGCTGTTATTGGCCTCGGGGGAAAGTGCTGGGCGGCTGCAGCAGTATCAACGCCCTGTTCTACGTGCGAGCTAACAAGGCTGACTACGACGAGTGGGCAGCCGACGGTAACTACGGATGGAGCTACGATGAAGTTTTACCCTACTTCTTGAAAAGCGAAAAATTCACTGGAGAGTATACTGAAGAAAGGAGCAAATATCATAATCAAGATGGACCTTTAAATATTATCGAAGTAACAGAGCCCAACTTTTTTGAAAAAATAATTATTCAAGCAGCGACTGAACTTGGAATGACTAACTCAACTGATATTAATGGTGCTAGTCAAATGGGCGTGACAGCAACCCAATCTAACATCAAAGAAAACCTTAGGTTCAGTACTGCTAGAGCATTTTTGACCCCAGTAAAAGACAGAAAGAATTTACATGTAATTAAGAATGGCATGGTTACTAAAGTTTTATTCAACCCCGGTACAAAAACAGTGACAGGTGTGAAGATTCATAAAGATGGAAAGGATATAATTGTAAATGCAAAGAAAGAGGTAGTGGTGTCAGGCGGTGCCATCAACTCTCCACAAATTTTATTGCTATCAGGTATTGGACCAAAAAAGCATTTAGAGGACAAGAATATTGAAGTTATCGCTGACCTACCCGTTGGTGAAAACTTACAGGACCACGTATTTGTACCCACGTTTTATACTTTACCAGGTGACGCAGATTTGACTTCCATAAAGAACATAGTGGGCGCATTGGCTGAGTTCTTTTTGAATCGTTCTGGGATGTTGAAGGATACTAATCCGCACAGAGTCATCAGTTTTATGAATACCACAGATCCTAATTCATCTAGCCCTGATGTGCAACATCATTATCTCGTTATGCCACCGAGTGTGTTTGGTATGATTGATATGTTTGAAAAGCACGGATTGAATGACGAGGTTTATCAAGAATTCATAAAAATTAACAAGGATAACTTTGTTATAATGATATACACTGTACTACTACACCCAAAGTCAAAAGGTAAAGTTGTTCTACAAAGCAAAAATCCTTTGGAGGATCCTCTGATATTCGCAAACTACTTCAAGGAGCCAGAAGACTTGGAAACTATTCTAAGGGCAATGAAGCAACATTCCTTGAGATTAGGCGAAACCAAAACATTTAAGGGAGCAGGATTAAAATTGCATTGGATGGAGATCGAAGCTTGCAAAGGCTTTGAGAAGGCAAGCGATGAACACCTGGAGTGTATAGCGAGAGAGCTTACATTTTCACTATACCATCCTACCACTACTGTGAAAATGGGACCTAAGAGTGACAAGGAATCGGTGGTGGACCCAAAGCTAAGAGTACACGATGTGAAAGGCTTAAGAGTGATAGATGCAAGTATAATGCCCTTCGTGGTGAGAGGGAACACTAATGCGCCAACCATTATGATTGGCGAGAAGGGAGCCGATATGATCAAGGAAACGTGGTCACACCAACACCAAGAACTTTGATGCGTGATAAGTTTAGGTTTAGCCTTGCAAATGAATTGTGATAAATTAAAGAGTGCTTGGTTTTTAAGGAATACATTTTTAAACCTGTACAGATAACGTGTTTATATCTACGGAGTTATTTGTCTCCATACACTCGTATTGTTCACATTAATGACCATAAAGAACCCTTTTCAATAATGGATTTGTTTTGGTCTAAAATCAAACTGTTAGACAGAATAACTGCTTCTTCTCTGTACATTAGTGTATGTCTGTGTGACCGTTTAGTGTGCATACACACGAGCGCCACGCATCGACGACAGAGGTAAATGCAACCGACGACGCGTGTCGCTCTTATATTTGAGTACGGTGCTCAAATACTCGAGCGGAAGTCATCATTGCAGCCGAGCGAAGCAGGGGCGGGTTGCTAGACTCGCTAGCAATAAATATTCTGATAATGTTATGACCGTAGAGTAATATTGACATAATATTATCAATAATTATATTGCCAATGCCCTTGAATTGTTTATTGATAATCATTAATTTACTTACATAATAATCAGCTATGAATGAACTAACAATAAATATCTTTATCTGCTTCTGTTTTGTAAAGTGCTCAACCACAATCAAAAAAATGTTGGTACAGTCAGCAAAAAAAAATGTAGCCACTATCCCATAAAAGAAGTTGTCAAAATGAATAAGCCACTTTCACCTCCTATAACATTGCCCACGAATTCAAAGTTACCGTGTATATACAGATTAATTTTGAATTCTTTTTAAAACGGTTAGTAGGTAGGTACTAACGCGAATAGTGGGGTTAGTCGGTAGGAATCTGACTTATGCCTCCGGTCTGCCCAGGCGGAGGGTATCCATGAGGATTAATAATCATAATCAGCCTGTAATGTTCCCACTGCTGGAACACAGGCCTCCTCTCTGTGAGAGTTAGCGGGCCGTAATCCACCATGCGGGCTCAGTGCGGGTTGGTAGATGTCGCATGTCTTCGAATGAGGATTACCCACGTAAAATAAATAAAAAGTACTAAAATAAATTGAAAAATGCTTGCTATCTCGACTAATATCCGAAATTGATTCTTTCAATACTTAATGATAACAGATAACTTGATTGACTTGTTGTTGATAAAAATATTTAATTAGGTACAGTACATCTCAGACCAAATAAAAAACCAAGACAGAGGGCTGTCAACAGTAAAGTGAAGCCGGTTTCGTAAATATGTGTGCACTTAGTGAGACGTAGTTTGATAGTAAATAGTTGCAAATGTGTGCGTGTGGGCGTGTATGCACAGAGCGGAGACGTAATTTTGGCATGCCTCACTGCATCGTTCTTAGCGCTCTGGCTTGGTTTTTTATTTGGTCTGGGCAGTACATAACATCACGTCTGAATTCTACGAAGTGGTAGGCAGAGATGTAAGTAGATTTCATACATCTATACTCCGACTTTTAATCAGCTGCAGTAAAATTACATGGACTGCGTTTAGAGATATGCATGTCAAATAAGTTTCGTTTGTTACACTAATCTGGGTGCTTACTCTCGAATATAATTCCGATAGATCGACATTGGTCAAACGTCAGTTGGTTCAGTTAAACGACAGGGATTGGCTAGACTCAGTGAGTCCAACCAATCCCTGACGTTTGACTGACAATTCCAATGTCGATCTATCGGAATTATATTCGAGAGTAAGCACCCTGTACTAGAAAAACAAGATTTGGTTGATGGCCGCAAAAACAAAAAGACGCCAATTTCAGTCATAACAGATAAGCTGTCATTTTACTGCAGCTAATTAAAAGTCCGACAATACGTGCAAGTTCCATCCCACCAGAGATGCCTGCGAAATTCAAATTTTCAAAGGTTTTTTGCAATTTGCAGGCCAGTGTCAGGTTGTATGTTGAAAAAAATAATATGATTCGCGACCGTAACAAGTATGTATTTATTTATTAAAACTTTGTGCACAAGTAAAACTGTACAAAGGCAGACTTAATGCCTTGGTCATTTTCTACCAATAGGTGCAATAACAGAAAACAACTCAGAAAATATTTATAACTAAAATATAATAATAAATACGTATATTCATACATAAAACAAAAAATTTAAAAAAATATGAGAGATAAACAAGAAAACCTGCAACAACTTAATTCTAAGACGAATCTGCCAACTTCTTGTGTATGTGTATTTACAGAATTATAATAAATATGAACACCAATGCAACCCTCTAAGTTTATACTTAACCATATTGATTGATATTTTAAAGAAATTGTCAATACCCTGCGCTACCCGGGCGCTATCCCCTTAAGAAATTCTTCTTCCCTTCCAAGGACATAAAGAAGTTAAATAGCAGTCTGCGATTGGTTGAAACGATTGATTAACTGGAGAAGAAAACCTTATGTACCTAACGAATTTCATAATGTAATCCCAACGAGCCTTCTCTACGGACATCTGAGACCCGAAGCTGCTAATTTCCTACAAGCGAAATGTTAGATAGTAAACATAAAAAGCAACAGAGCATTGCTCAGATGTTTTTGACACGTAAGTGCTGATTTCAAGTGTGTAATATATAACCACATTTCGCCAGTTATGCTATTATAACTCCAAAGTAATAGAGAGCGAGCAATTGCCATAAGTCGGACACAACTTAGGGTTGCGATTGAGAACTCCGTAATGGTAAAACCCTAGATTTAGAAAAAGGATTCCAAGCTCAGATTATAGTACCAAAACTGACAATATTAGGTAGGTACGCTGGCCCAAGTACCAAAATTGGTAGACGAAGTTTACCTTTTGACCATATTTCGTAATATCTAGATGATCAGTGCACTTCGCAACCATGATCGTGTGATGATTAAGCACTTTGCCGAAATAATGATGTGTCCATTGATTATATCTAATCAAGTTTGTAATATTGAGAAATAAGTAACTTTTAAAGTTTTGGTGTTAAAGGTTACTTGACAGTACGGTAATTAAAAATAAATTTGACCTACCATACCATTCAGACTGTCATAAATAATGAAATTTTGACAATAGAGTGGAAGTACATATTTTGGTCTTTCAGAACACTCAACACTGAAAAGTGCTAACGTGATTTTAACCATTATTTAATCATCGTAAAGCCATCTCGTAAAATGAAAATTATCTATTTACAAATTCTGATAATTTTATGATTCTGATTATATTTCGTTTATTATTGAAAAATAATAAGCTGACGATAACGACAATATTAGTTATTTTACTAATTTTTTAAACTTATCAAATGATTATGTAATATCTCATTTAATTACTATCTATAGCAATATAATAAATAGTGGGTAAATCCTATGTTATGTCTCAATCTATACCAGAAGGCCGATTCCCGTATTAAATAAAAACTTTTTTACAAAAAAAAAACAACCGACTTCCAACAAAAACACTACAAAGTGAAAAATAACTTTAATTTCAGAAGTCGGTATCGTTGGTTCTGCATTTTCGTTTTTTGATACTGACTTCTGAAATTAAAGTTATTTTTCACTTTGTAATGTTTTTTCGCCCAGGAGAGGGACAGCGCAGGCTAGTAAAAAAAATAAATGAATGGAAGGCATAATATACAAGTGGCAGCACAATTATGTGACATCGACGGAACACCAACTATCTGGCGAGGCAAGGAATGCCAAAACATTAACGGACATGTCTTGCGTCTTAAATATCTGCCTGTTGTAAAGTCTGCTGCACATGTCGTGGTAGAAAAGCCATAAACGAGTTTGGTTTGCTTAAAACCCCACGTTTAGTTACCCCGGAGTAAGTAGTCGTCTATATAACTTAAATAGTAAACACACTAATAATTATTATAAATGCGAAAGTATCTCTGTCTGTCAGTCTGTTACCTTTTCACGCCTAAACCACGGCCGTGATGAGCAGCTGTGCGGGTGCGAGTAATGCCCGTTTAAGGGATTTATGGGATAGGTATGTTGAAAAAAATTTGGATTTTCTATTTCGTGTAACTTGTTAAGCATGTGAGGGATTTAACATTTTGGAATATGTTTTTTGACTCTGGTCTAGTATCATGTAAAAGGAATACATGATTCATTGAATATTTCTCGATTAAAAAAAAATTGCTAAGTTATAACTATTTTTTTACTTTTTAAGACATCACGGCGTAACGCTTAAGAGTTATTCAATGGAATTTATTTTAAAACATAGAGAATTATCATATCAAAATTTAATCGAAAGTAGTTTTAAATTTAATTCATTTATTTTGTTAAAAAAAGGAGTAAATTCGTTTTGCCACATACGGCGTTTTATTCCGAGCGCTCGCACATTGTAGCCATCAATCACTCTTCTTTTGCGTTTCAAAGGTAATTGTCGCTTTCGCTCGATTAGATTTTCGAGGTAGCGCCTGAACTAACACTGGATGACAGGAATGTTAGGTACCTATATCTAATCCTTAAATAAATCCTAATCTGTGAATCTTACCCATAACACCATCAAACTGAACAAACCGCGTAGCAGCGGCACATTAGCACACACGCCGCACAGTGTATGGGAGCGGTTGGACGTAGACATGTCCGAAAAATAAGAGTAAAATTATGACAAACTAATGATGCCATCTTATTCGATTACTTAATGCCTTCATAAATTGTGGTGATGAATTTCTTCATAACTCCCATATTTCGGGAGTAATTTGAGAAAATGTGAAATTTTACTATGAAAATGAGTGTATCGAGCTCTCTCCCTCCTGATTCCGGGCTTGTTTCAAGTAGCGGTCTCTAATATCGTAATGCTATTACTAAGAGCTATATTTAATACTAAGACACATAGTGCGCCAAATGTGCACTTTCTGGGATAAAAGGAAATGAAAATTTAAAAAAAAAAACGTTTTTTCCCCATTTGTATTTACTTTAAACCGCAGACAGACTTATTAAGAGGTCTATAAATATATTATATATATACAGAAATATATATTAACAAAAATATTCACAAGAACTGATGAGAGTATGACTTTTAAGTAAGTTGATAATAAATTACCTAGTTTCATTAAAAGTACAATAAATAATTAAGATGTAAGCTCTAATTTACTAAGTTACACATTTTAAAACAATAACATCATTTAATTATCTTCGTCATCATCATCATCATCAATTAATTCAAATTCAGAATCGATGTCCGCTAAATCATTTATGTTAACAAATTCGATATCACTTTTCTCAGAATCCGTAAGCTCATAAAATTCCTTAAAAGAAGATTTTTTTACAAACTTATTTCCTTTTGGACGGATACTTGTAACAAGTGGATCAGAAGACAGTAAAAGATTGTGCATAATATCTTCATTGCATGAGATACTGCTATGCTTTCGAGAATGCCCCTCTCTATATTTTCTAAAATCTTTATTTCTAGCCTCAGATGCCTCTTCGGATAGAAAACCAATGGGCACAATTGACATGTTCTGAACTATGTCTGGCCCATGCATTAAAATTTTATGAAGTGAAGAAGGCATATAATACCATGGGTATAACTCCACGTAAAGCTTAGCAGTATCAAAGCAGAACTCTCGGAATTTAGTTACGTTGATCTTCTCTCCTGATGAAATACACTGCAAGATCACACAGATTTTTCTTAAAAGCATAGCATCTATTCCGGTCAGTTCAGCAGATTTAGTGTAGTTTTCAAAAAATCTCCTTGCCGAGTTGCCATTGTTGGTGGATCCACTGCCTTGTTTCACAACATCGAGAAGTAAGCCCGTTTCTCTTCTTACAGCCTCTTGAACTCTTTTCTTCCTGTCATCAACTTGCCTTTTTGCTATATCACCCCTTACTTGCCATGATTTTATGTCTAATTTGTAGGAAATGTGTAATAAGCATTCCATTGAGCGAATCCAAGCGTGAAGGGTGCTTAAGCTATATTTATACATGTCCTCGTTTGCGTGTTTATCTTTGATTAACTCTAAATTATTCATTTCTTTAGGACAAGCCTTGCATAAGTCACACACTGAAGCTGCTGTATTGGATATAATGGAATGAATTTTACCATCAATCATTGTCAACAGCAGTTGGTGTTTGACACTAATTCCATCAGTGATGGTGGATGGAGTTAAGGCTTCAATCTCTGCTTCGATTTCAGCCATCTCTCTCTGCACATTTTCTTTGGTTTCCTTTATAAACTTAAACAATATTGGCCGGCAAAATGAAGTGGAAGATGGTCGCTCGTTTTCCCAAATTGTTACACCTTTTGAGACGAGCCGCAGTGGTACAAGACTAATCATAAAATTACTAGCAAGATCGATTTGCTCATCTTCACTCGTCCTTTGATGATAAATGCTTTGGCTAGATGATCCGTCAAAACCCCATTTGCTGGTCAATACGAGCTGTTGATTGGGATCAACAGGGGTTTCTAACGACCTAATAAGTCTTCTTGAGGTTAAATCCATCAAGGCTTGTAATTTGATTTTTGCAGAGCTCTCTGTAACTGTGAGATCTTCTTTGGCCGGATAGCACTTAATTTTTTCTTTAACCAACATGTAGTAACTCGGGTATTGAAGAGCTCCTTCTTGAGTGTTGAAATCCCGAAGAGTGTTATAGCGCCATTTCGATAAGTTCATCGATACATAAAGAGCCAATGCCTTCAAAGGGGATATTTCCCGTACCTGAATTGATTTACCTTCAATGAAGGCTTTGTTTTTTGAGGCCTCTTCTGGATTCTCCGTCAAGTATTTCATAACATAAGCTGTATCGCTTTGTCCTGCCTTTTGAAGCGCCCTTTCGGCCGAAAACATAATTTCAGCGCTGCTACTGCTGCATGAAAGACTATCTTCAGTGCGTCTTCTTTTTTGCCGGTTACTAAGGTCCTCAAAAGATTTACGAGGACTAGGATGTGTACAAGTTGAAGCATCAGATTTAGCAGGAGAAATTATGGGCTCGATGACGTCACTTATATTTTCTGTAGAAGGTTCCATATTTTCATTCTGTAATTCCGGCCATTGAATTGCAGCCTGTAGCCAAATCTCATGTTTCTTCCGAAACTTATCTGTGCTTCTTCCAGACTGTGTCCATTTTGCATAAATGCGGTAGCAAAATCGACGACACCAGTCTTTTAAACTTGTTTCAGCACTTTCACATAACTGAACACAACTGTTATCTTTTAAAACACTGAACAAATAGTTAAAGTCGCGTAAATCTTTATGTGCGCGTGCGCATAAAGCAACGTGAATATCAAGATTTGTATTAAAATTTGGAAAATACATTGCGAGATTAGCTTGGATACAACGAGGTGTAAATCAACACTGATTTTAAAGTTACTAATAGTGACCTATTTATATAAAATCCAGGTATCCCAGGTATCCTTTGTTAAATATTGCAAGGTAATTAGTTATTGTGATAATTAGTAAATGATGCATGCTAAATTAGTGTATTAAGAGCCATTTAGTAATTAAATAATAGCAATGTTCTTATCAGTAATCATTAGTGCATCAGTTTTATATGTAAACCTTAAGTCCCTAATTATATATCCTAATTAGCTTATATCTTCTCTAATTGGCTGCTCAGAAATGTTATTGTAATAAGGTAAACCTTTAGAAAAACGGTTTTAATCAACAAAATAAACAAAAAATAAAAAAATTGTGTTATAAAATAAACATCACTCTTTATCCCAGAAAGTGCACATTTGGCGCACTATGTGTCTTAGTATTAAATATAGCTCTTAGTATTAGCATTATGATATTAGAGACCGCTACTTGAAACAAGCCCGGAATCAGGAGGGAGAGAGCTCGATACACTCATTTTCATAGTAAAATTTCACATTTTCTCAAATTACTCCCGAAATATGGGAGTTATGAAGAAATTCATCACCACAAGTTATGAAGGCATTAAGTAATCGAATAAGATGGCATCATTAGTTTGTCATAATTTTACTCTTTTTTTTCGGACATGTCTACGTCCAACCGCTCCCATACATTCGTTCCACTGTGCGCCGTGTCGTTGCCAAAACCGACGAGTCAAGGTTACCATTGCAAGTCTTCACTGTTGCGAAAATATACTGTTACTTATTACCGAAACCCGTGGAATAACTAATGCGTAATGTGTTTTTTGTTTATACATCCGTAACTGTATCCGAAAAATTCGTTTTAAATATGTTGTATGCCATACCAGCATAGTTGGTGTCCTTGGAGTTTCTTGAGCGTTCTTCTCCAGTTCTACATTTTGGAATGGACAACTAGCTTCAACTTTCTGACTTACTGACCGATTCTTTGACAATTCAAAACTGCTTGTAAATGGTTTAATTGAAATAAATATTTTGAGTTTGAGCTATTCACAACCGTTCGAAACGCTTCCGTGTCGAATGGAACATTAATCAATGTTATTAAAAGCGTCCTCTAAAGACTTTTCACAAATTCAAAACCTGAGAATTTTGTCAGTTTTAAACCATATAGACGATTTGTTCCGGTCTGATCCCTCCGGAATAAATCCCTGGATCGGTGCTAGTTATTCTTGTTTTAATTTCTGTTTCATCCACTATAACTAGGTCTGATCCCCTTCCTCTCCAGCTATTCTTCCGACAGCAATTTGTTGCCTGAAAATGGGTCATTTTTCGATTCGACAACCTGTCAAATGATTATGAATGCTCTGCTATGCCTATGAAATGCTTTCGAAATTAGAAGCTAGTTTCTACAAACGTCTGAATGCAAATCTGAACCTACTTAGCCCACAATATCACCAACTATTGATTTTTTATTTCATATTTTATTACCTAATATACTTGTATTTATTTATTTTCCAAAACACTTAAACTAATTCACATTTGTTTTAGTCACGAAACGAAAACCTCTTAGGGTTTATCTGCATGTTGGCGACCCGTTCATATCAATAATTTTATAACAATGTTAATAATTTATAGGTAAAATAATAGGTACATACATTATGAGAAATTTTGTGTCAGGAAACACTTTGATTTGTACTTATAACTTTTCGAACACGTTTTGTATAACGTTTGCAAGTCTTCTGGAAATTTATTAAGATAAAAAGGTACTAAGTACTCTGCAACCCTCAGTACTCTGCAACCCTCTATTATATATACATTTTAGTGGTAGCTTGTAAATTTTAATTTATGTGTCTTTGTGAATAAATGAAATGTTATTAAAAAAAAATAGACTAACACTTTAACCTACTTAACTACAAGTTGCTAATCTCACCATTAACATAGATTGAATTGAAAGTACTGGAATGTATCAAAGACTTTATCTAGAGATAAACTGATTCGATATAATTTAAGTGCGTATCTACCTTGAATGTTTTCTTGTTTTCAAAATTGTGGCACATGTTTCTGTGTTCATAAATTATTTTTGTTTCTTACAAAAAAACATCCACAGAATTTTACGATATATCCAAGCTCATCTGGGAAATGGTTAGGCCATTTCTCAACTATACTGAGGACGGCTCCCAGTCACCTGGATGCAGCACAATACCGGTATTTTACATGGAGCGACTGACTATCTGATTTCCACAACCCGGTTACTGGGTAACACGATACCCCTTGGTAAGACTGGTTTTTCAGACTTCCGGGCTTCTGACTGCACAGAGAGCTTACTTAGCCACGACCTATACAAGTCAAGCCAAGTTAAACCTACAGTTTGTAAATAACACTTGACTTGATCGAGAATAGATCGAAGTCTATTAGTTCCGTTTGATCGACTTCGCTCGCTGGTAAAGTACAGACGCCAGCACATCCAGCTACCCGAAACGGTCAAATTTTCCCATTCAACTTTGAACCTTATGCATTAGAGATAAAGTTGAAAATCTATTAAAGAAATTTGATAGATTGTAGTAGCATGATGTACTGGCGCCTGTACTTCCTATCCTCATATTGATTACATCTGTGCGGTCTAGTATGAGCAATGTCCATATCGAGAGTGTATGTTACAAATTATTAAGTGCTATCTCGACTCCTTACATTTTATAAAACGCAACTTGTCTGACTGATAGATATTGCGCTTGTAAGTCAAAAACTAGTAGGTAATTCGATACACAAGATTTTTGTCTACTTTCATTTATGAATGTTTTTTGGCTGCATCCAGTTAGACTGGAAGCCGACCACAACATAGTTATAAAAAGACTAGGCAGATGATGATGAGACATGTTTTGTTAAGGTACATACATTACATGGTACATTTTTGTCTCTTTAGATGAAAAAAAATGAACAAGCAGTGATTGCCCTATCGATATAATTTCCTCACATTCTGCCACTTAGGCAGACGGTAAATAGAAACCACTTGCGTTATCTTTTTATAACATCAATCATGTCCATTTATGACTACGTGCATAATTATGTTTCACCAGTATCACCACGGTAAACTCTGTATAAGTACGTACCTACATGTCGGGATGATATAGATAGAAAATATGTACAATATTAAACTCTAGCTCGCCTGACCAAATTTTTCTAGTATTACAAACAAGAAGTATTATGTTCCCACTGCTGGGACACAGGCCGTGACAGGCCTCGACTCTCTTCGAGAGGGAGTGGGCTGCAATCTACCACGCGCGGGTCCAGTGCGGGTTGGTATCCACAACCCGCCCTCGTGTCCGCGTGGTAGATTACGTGGTAGGAACCAAAAATGCATCTTTGACATCACATGTCTTCGAATTTTTGGTTCTAGTTGGTTCTACCGGATGATTTTTTTTTACTGGTTCCAAATTTTTAAAGGGTGTTCTACCCATGAATATGAACAAGTTTCACTATGGGACCAACTCTGAAAACACGAAAAAAAATCTGCTGTTTAATACAAAAGTTCAATACTTACCTAGACCTACTTGACCAAAATGTATGAAACAGAATTTGAATGATTCAGATGCCGTTTAAATAAACAATCTCTTGTTTCGTTATTTGGAAAACCTAAGCAAATTGCATAAGTTTTCCCACTTATATCAGCTTTAGTACCTATCTTTAAACCTCTACACCTAATTACCAAATTCACATGATAATTACTGTATTACAAACAATGCCGCATTTGCATAAGAAACACGCGGGTCGTGAACTCCGACTCCTGAGGTGTAGGTCGACGCGCGTCACTCATACCTCTCATAAGTCATAAGTCACAGTAGCCATTCTATAAACACACATTTGGCAAGTTACAAGTTACTTAATGAATATATTGAATATTTTTTGTGTACCTGCTGCCATTGGTACCTATCAGGCCTGTTTTTTAATCTCTAAGCACTGTTTAAGTTAGATTAACTTCGTGATTAAATTACAAGTGGTTATAAAATATAATTGAATTGGGAAATGTGTCAAGTCTGTAGAAAGCCTTTTATGAGCAAAGATATTTATAGAACTTTTGAAACATCATAGGTACAGTCGACCGCACGTCGCATCGGTGGTAACACTTTGACCTTGTGCTCGTTTTATTGTAAACCAAAGTCATAAGAACGAAAAGGAAATATTGTATTGATTACGAAACAGGCACAGTTTTATATGGGTTTCATAGTCAAATAGCGTGAAATCGGGGTTTAAACGCAAGGGCGGGGGGCCTCGTCAAGGTAGTTACCAGACTTATTTTTTTGACATTTCCGGCTCGTCAGTTGAGTGGATATACAATATAGTGTCTGGATGCACAATCCACATTCTACTTTGTTATCAATCTGAACCTATCAACTTCCAAGGAAAAGATTTTCTAATTTATACGACCACGTTTCCAAAATGCATATAACAATAAATTAAACTTTCCTGTCCTACATTATCTTACGTCACTAAAACAGTACAACTATAAGGGTGAACCTTGAAGACGCGCCGCTGACCACAGCTTGCAACACCATCACCTTTGCACGCAACGTCTGTGAAATTTTGCCATCTTTTATTGAATCATTCATCTTTTAACGGCTTGGCTATTCATTTTCGTGGTTTTTTATCGCGGATTAAGCAAAGGTACTGTATGTGTGTGTATTTGAACGCAAATTCCATATAATTTAAAAGTTAAAAACACTACTGGACCAAATTATACATTTTTCCCCTCGCATTCTACAAAACGGCATCAGCAAAAGCTTATAAATATGTGAATTCATTTGCATATTCATAAACAAACATTACGCTATAATTTATGTTGTTGAATTAGTTTAGTTACGAGGACGTTGAAATAAAATACATGACCTTAGAGCGGCCGACGAGAGAATGCGTTCTTGACACCTGTCAGTTTCATACAAACGTATACGTGTTTTGCGAATTTGATCTTTATTAGCTACTAGAATTGTTGCACTGAGAGATGCCAGGAACGCATTCTCTCGACAGCCGGACTGTAGTGCTTCCCATGGCAAGCTCCTTGAAGGAACTTTTCCACCAAATTCATGCTGTAATATCCTTCTAGATACATAAAATATTTTGTCGATTCTGGAATCTTCCGATAAGAATGGAATAGAAAATAATATAATATTTATTTACGTGGAAACCGCCTGATCATTGCTGTCTCATCATACTGATTGTTGCTTATCATTATTATTTTTGTCTCAATATTCTTTAATATATACTCACGATGACTTGCGAAATTTCTTGAAGATACTTTCCTCTTATTTAATAAGGGGAGTGGCTGTCCTTTTGTTTTTCGTGAATCATCAATTTAGACTGGCGAACCGCCTCAGTTTTACACGGGTAAATAATTTAAGAATTTATTGTAAGTAGGTCATCATTCGTCTGTACTTATCCCAATTTATTTGGGTTCAGCGCAACATGTCTTTTTCTTTCATACTTAGTCATCATTCTTCATTATAAGTAAGTGCCTCCATAAACTACATAAACTTTACCTTTGAAATTCTCCAAATGATAGTAAAAACCGAATCAAAATCCATTAAATAGTTTAAAGTAGTGGTACTTTTAAATACACAGACAAACTACTTTGTGAAGAAAAGCTGTAGTGTATTCACTTATTCAGGACCTATCTAGTGCTATCCAGGGAAGAAGAAGTGTTAACAAACCTACATTCAGGATACAGAAGCCAGAAAGTATTCATCAGAATAGAAAGCTGTCCACTTATGCAAATTTAGGGTACCTACCCTATATTTTTGACCCGCCTGTCAGAAACGTAGGTACAGCAAAACCGATAAGTATGCAGGATATAGTTATAATGATATAGTTAATAACTGTAATCTGCAATTTGATGCGGACTTATGAAACAATAAAATACACATTTTGCAAAAGTTACGAAGCTTTGCTCTGTTCCAATAGCCTACAGATCAATAAGTACATACACAGATAGCGGCCATACTTTTATTTTTACGTACAACTCAAGAGTTGATCTGAAAGAGACTATATAGGTACCTATAATATGCATCTTCATTACATAAGAGTGCGGAAATTCTTTTGTAAAAGCATAAAATTAAAAGTTAAGAGATATTGTGATTTCGGTAAAAAGAAAATTAACTCACAGACAATAAACAATGAGCACGTGAGAGGATCTTTCGGAGTGGCCGCAATAACGGACAAACTAAAAGAAAGTAGGCTTAGACGGAACAGCCACGTAATGAGAACACATGATAGTTTCAAAGTAAAAACTGTCTTGAATATCCAAACGAAACGCCTGGGAAGAAGGAGACCTCGCTACATGGCGGTCCAGTATCGAGAGGAAGATGAAAGCGTAGAACCTAACCCCTATGACAACCCAGGACAGATCGTCCTGGGTTGTACAAGAAGACCCGACCCCAGATAAAACTGGGATTCAGGGATGGAAGAATATGAAAAGTAATCCACAGAATGGACAACAAAAACTATGGGACGACTCCGACGGCTCGACTATCTGTCACAAACAAATTCGCAAGAGAAAATAAACATAAAAAAGTAATACATCCTACCATAATCCTGAACTTACCTAACTATATTACCACAATAAAAGTTAGTAATTAGAAACCAAGATAGGAAACCCCCAAATCGAACTGTAATTAAATTGTAAAGTAATTAAGTAAACCATAGCTACCTATTTTTAACCTGATTAGATCCGTGTCTATCAACAAGTTACTTGTCTACAAGCATCTACCTAGTCTTGCCATAAATATTGTCACGAAGAAAAAATTTGTTTGTTTATTGCAAATAATATTTATTACTTTTACAGTGTGTTAGTTTAATACATAAATATAAAACAATTTAAAATATAAAAAGCTTATTCGAAGTGGTCTCCATTGGCTGCAATACAGTCCTTTAAACGTTGAGGCCAGTTATCAATAGAAGCACGCACTCTTTCCATGGTAAAATTCTTCACTGCCAATCGTATGGATTGTTTTAGGGACTCCAAATTATCATGGCGTTTAGAGCAAGCCATACTCTCTAAAACTGACCATAAATCGTAATCCAGCGGATTAAGATCGGGACTAGACGACGGCCAGTTTTCAGCTCTGATGAAGTCCGAAACGTTCACTTCCAACCAAGACTGCGTGGACCGAGCTTTATGATCCGGTGCCGAGTCTTGTTGGAAGGACCATACTTGGTTATTGAACATGGTGTTATTAAGGGGCTTAACTACCTTCTCAAGAATGGTATCTTGATACACTTCTGCCGATGTTTTGATACCTTTTTTACAAAAATATGGCTCAGTCACTCCTTCATAGCTAACACCCCACCAAACCATCACTGAAGTCGGATAATGCCCACGTTGCACTCTGTCGACTAATTGGGAAGCTTCCTTAGAGCTTTGGGCATAAATACGGTCATTTTGTTTGTTAAAATATTGCTCAATTGTAAAGATTTTCTCATCCGTAAACAAAATTTTGCTGTGACCTCCCTTTGCGTACCGCTTCAGTAGTTGTTTCGATTTTATCACCCTATTCTTTTTTAAATTATCAGTTTAAAAAAGACCAGTGCGTCTCTTATAGGCTGCAAGTCCTAAGTCATCTTTTAAAATACGCGACATGGTTCTGGGTGCTATCTTCACCTCCCGAGATAAAATCTTTTGCTTTCGGACAGGATTTCTTCGAATTCTTTCCCTTACTGCTTTGACCACCTTTTTCGTACGAACACTACGTGGACGGCCAGATCTTTTTCTGTCACAAACAGAGGAGGTCTCATTGTACCTATTAATAGCCCGGTACACAAACATTTGACTAATACCAAGCGTATTGAGAGTTTTAAAAATTGCATTTGGCTCCATATAAACTTTGTGTAATGCAATCACAGCGATTCGGTTCTATTTATCACCCCAATCCATTTTAATATCGCAAAATATTGTACAATGTATTGGCGCCAAAATTAGAAAACACAATGAACAATCGTATAAAAATGACAGATTCCAAATTCAAATGTAATATCTTTCTTATTTTAAACTTTAACAGTATTTATGGCCAGACTAAGTATTTACCGGGTTAGTCACTCGTTAAAAAAGATGGCGAGACTTATTGAGCGAAGTATTTTGCTAAATTAATATATAGGTAATGCTAAGTTAAGCTCTTAAAAACGATACATGTTCAGAGTTTTTGTTCGTTGCGAGCTTCTAGATTCCGAAATACAGGCGCGACTACCACATCATAAGGTGTCTTAAAAGATGATTGAGGAAGGGCAGTAAATGCATACTGCTATGACCAATCCGTTTTCGAGTTGATCATTAGTTATCCTGCTTGTATGCGCTTCATTCCGGCTCTAGAAGCCCGCATCGTATGTTTTATTTATTTATTTAACAAAGGACATAAATGTACAGAGACGGACTCAATGCCATAGACATTTTCTACCAGTCAACCTTTGGGTGATGCAGAGACAAACAGTGGTAGGTGCAATCATGAAAATTGAGGACTAATATTATAAATATAAAGATACGCATAAACCTATTAAAACTATAAATATAATATACACCTAATTACATATAAATAAAAGCACAAATAAATATACATAAATACATGAATATACTAAAAAGAAATAAACAATGAAAAAATATTACCGTTGTGATGATACTGCCAGCTTCATGCGAATATGCTCGCGAACCTTAACTTTAAAGGATAATCGGTTGTTTTCCTCATAAAAAGTCCATGTTGTAACAATCAAATCAAAGGCAGCGTCCTCTGCTCGAGCGCCGACAGCGCCTGACGCATGCGCCCGGCATCACGTACACCAGCACTCGATAGGTTTGCAAACATCACTCTTACGACTTACGACACACTCGTCTCTATTTCTGGAGTTTTAGATTTACAGTAAACTTCTTGCGTTTTGGTGAATGGAATTCGTGATTTAATGAAAATTTACTACATCACAACAACATTTTGTACAAAAATTTAACACGCAAAAATAAATTTTAAGGTTTGTTCAAATTACGATTTGCTATAATTGAGTGTAGGTATCGGCCGTGACAAAATGCAAACGCCGCGTCATCGTCGTCTACAGTAACCTGGGTTATGACAAAATCATTTGATATGTCACCAGCTGCACCCCGTGCTTTCACCCGCATAAGTCTCAATCCCGTGGGACTATCAGGATAAAAAGTATCCCATGTCCTAATCCAGGTCATGGTCTACCCATGTGTCTAAAACGACTGAACGGCTGCGTGACAGCGGCCGGCGTAACAAACAAACATACAAATTTTGTCCAGTTTTTATTATGATTGATGTGATTTAACCTAATTTTATGATTATATGACATGTGTAATTACTATTATTGAGTAATAACTTGTATGTGTGGTGCAAACTGTCAATAAAAGTTTTTTAATAAAGGTTTTTAATAAATAAATACAAAAATCTAATCTTTTCTCTTTATAGTTTAGAGAAGATACATGAAATATGTCACAGCACCACGTGCTATTTTTAGTTCACTAAAAATTCCCTAGAGGCCTACACTAACGGCCTACTTTCAATTTGCCTGCCTTGAAACACAAATCCTGTTCTAGACTAATTATTATTATCATAGTATAGTATCAGTTGCTATGATCGCGTGGTACAAAGCCATTTGAGACATGATAACACTTGGCCTTAACTTTTCCCGCTGAAAGTTGTTAATTTGAGGTTGGTTTATTCTGCCGTACTGTTTACTGCATATCTACTGCATGCCCAACGAGCTGTGCGCCAAAAAAACACTATGTGGAACCCTGAGGCAGTCAGTAGGCGTCGCGGCAGGCGAACCGTAGAAGATGGCGGAACGAGCTGGACAAAACAAACGAGTAGTGGTCCACATTAGCATTGCATCGCAAGCACTGCCAGCGCCGTGGTGGCCCCCAATGGTAACAACCCCGACTTACGAGTTGTTCGGCCGTGGGTTCGAACCCAGGCAGGCGCTTTACTTTGTGTAAATAATTTCATCACCACTGCTCTCAAAACGGTGAAGGAAAACAATGAGGAAACAAGCATGTCCTAGAACAAAAAAATCGAAGACATGTGACATCTACCAACCCGCACTGGGCCTGCGTGGTAGATTACAGCCCACTCCCTCTCGAAGAGAGGAGGACTGTGTCCCACCAATGGGAAAATTATAGAATGATTAAGCTCATACGCAAGCACTGGAAGTCTTGGCGAGAGGCCTTTGTCCAGCAGTGGGATAATACAGGCGAACAGTAACGGTAACTGTTAACTAAATTACTGTTACAGCATAGTGCATTCCATTGAGTTTGTAACAGTTTGCTCTGAACAATTCGGCTGGCTGTTGTATAATTTCGTGATAATTCTTTTGAAGACTTTTTATGACTACTCCTAGCTTTAGTGAGATTTGCTGCAGCACCGTCATAGCTCTTCCATCTACCATCTTTTCTACAAACATTATTTGTTTTACCATCCTATATTTCCTGTCAACTATTTTAGTTATTTGGAGCATGTTACCTCATTTCTGCTCGTTTTTTTTTTACTACAGTACAGTTTTCTGTTCATGCGATAGAAAGTTAGATACAAGATATAATAGAAAATATCTTTGGTATAGTTTGTATTTCCCAAAGGACTATACCTACAATTTACAATGTGTGTCTGATTCAATGTCTCTGTACTTTCCTTTTCTTATACTATTTCTTAGTGTTGCCAAATTGGAGCCCGGATTCCTCATTACCATAGACATATTTCTATCAAACGCCTAGTGAGCAATAATCTCAAGGTTCCTATCGCTGGTCAAATCAATTTATGATACCAAATGAGAACTAGTGTCGTCATTTATATTAGGTTGCTCAACTATCTATTAAAATGTCCCGAGAAGGTAATGCGTGCGATGTGGTTAAGCCAACGTAGACAGGTAGCTTAGAAATATTTTCTTAACGTATATTTCTTTGAATTTTGGAATCACAAGGAACGACTGAGTTCCAGCCTTTGCAAAACTATACGTAGTGATACATTTTGCAACTAATTCTACTGACACACCATTCAGTTACTTCATCTTCATTTCATCCGGTTACTTAATCGTCATTTGGTTATAACCTTTCATTTTTTTCTCTCTAAGGGACTTCTCCCATTCTGGGATAATTTTTTTTGGCACAAAATGGGTGATCTCTTTTAAAACAAGATCTTGCATACACTTCCTTCATCACTTATCTTAAACTTTTAAAAGATAGACAAGCTCATCACATCACAATCTATCGTCCTAAATCAGAATTAGTCTATTAACATTGACCGTAAGTTAGCAACCAGTGTTGGTTGTGCAACCGCTCGGCGCAGGCGCAGTCACGCAGTGCAAGCCGTGCGCCCGCAGTCCGTCAGTGAATGGGGAACCACATGGTGTCGCGAACAGTGAACCTCTCGTAATAGTGTTGTGCTTGTTTTTTCAGGTATTCTTGCATTATTATTCTCAACGCGTTGCGATTTCTAGAGCAAAATCTTACGGTTTGTTAGTGTTCATATAATTATTACAAAATCCTTGGAAGTGAATTTTGTGACTATTTTGAGGAATCCAGGTTTGCGTTTAAAGCTATGTTGTTAGAAGACATTAGAAATAATTTTAAAGTTAATGAGAGTAAATAGATTTGTTAGATTAGACTTGTACTTTTGAATAATTACATATTTATTCATGGTCATGGTGTTTAGTTGTGAAACATTATAAAATTTCTTTATTCTATAATTAATTACAAAAAGCTCATTGAATTTTTATGTCGAAAAACGTAGAATTTGCTAACTGACATACCGACTTCAGGTTTATTGATACGAATATGTGACAAATCGGTCGAATTTAACGAACTACATTTGGTTGATCAAAATATTTTGATAGTTCACGTTGCTATTCTTCCACGTAAGTTCCGATAAGCAGATAAAGCTTTTGCCCTATTATATTAATTAAGACTAGTTTCTGCCCACGGTTTCGCCCGCGTGGATGTCTGATATTATGCTACTGGGACTAGAAGCTGCCATTGTCCTTCCCCAGGGTGACATCTACCTCCTTGTCAAATTTTATCGAAATCTCTTCAGTGGTTTAGGCGTGAAAGGGCAACATACAGGCAGAGTAACTTTCGAATATACAGGGTGTCCCAAAAGGTTACGTAGCTGGGAAGAGGGGTGATAAGGGTGGTCACAAGGGTCACCAGAAAAAAATTATAAGTATGGATTTATTTTTACTTTTCTCTAGGTAGCCATCTTCATTTAATGTTGACCATCAAACAGTGTATATTGATTGTTCCTTTTGCTTTTACTAAATCCTTAAAAGACACGACGAATATTCACAACTTTATTTCTATGATACAAGAAAAGTGTGTAGTATGTGCCATTAACCTTTAATTATAAAATTAATCATTAGCTCATAGTCATAACCATCACGCACAGCTTACATAGGGCGAGCTTATGATTTGAGTCATGTACCTAATTAAATCTAATCATTGATGCTTGCATAATATTAATAATTAATATTAATGTAATATTAATTTCGTGGAAACATTTTCTTGATCCACCAAATGGTCTTTTAATACTTTCGTGGGATACCTATAAATTTAGCATAATCAGACTATAATGTTCTCAGTGCTGGTACACAGGCCTCGTCTCTTCAAGCTACCATGCAAGCCCAGTGCGGGTTGGTGGATGTCACATGTCTTTGAATTTTCGGTTCTGGGACATGCCGGTTTCCTAACGATGTTTTCCGTCACCGTTTTGACAGCAGAGGTTATATTTGTTTTTGCTAAATTTTTCCTCAGGCATTTTAGGTAAGATACAGCCAGACTAGAGCTTTTGCAAAATCTTAGAATCTGTCTCGCAAATAAACCCTTCGAAATTGGGGTCAAGATCCTTATCACTACCTAAATTAAAATTTCAAGTTAGATCGTGAGTAATCCTGACTCACATTTTTGAGACGATTAAACTTAGCTTACATAAATGGCACTATCTCACTCTAAACTTAATGCACTTCAGGGGGCCTAAAAAGGTCACTTTGGCAGAATCATAAAACAATTCATAACACGCAATTTCATCTGTATGACAGTTTTGTATGGAGATTCGTAAAATGCTATAGATACACCTCTGCCTAACCCTTCAGGGATATATAGGTGTGAAACTGTCAAATAGACGAATTGCGTGATAAGAATTGTTTTATGATGATTCTACCAAAGTGGCGTTTTTAGGCCCCCTGGAAAATGATGTTTCCTACTCTCTTTCATTTAATAAACGGACTGTAGTATAGTTTATTTAAAATCTTGTTATTGTTTTTCAACTCATAACATTTTATTGGCTTCCGTATCGTCTTCCTTCTCTAATAATTAGAAGAAGCCTCAAGAATGACAGGCGTCAGACATTCTTGAGGCAGCTCTAAGGATCGCTCTCCGAGAGGCAAGCAGCCAAGCCTTCCGACGACTTGTCACTCGATATATGTATATGCTAATGTAGTTACTAAGTCTACCGAGAAGGTCGTATCAAAGTAGTCCTTACTCCTTGTCTCTACCGGGAACCATACAGCCTAAGTTCGTCTTGAGGTACGTTCTGACGACTTGTTGCTAGATACATGTGCTAATGGTAAAGTTACTGCATGTTACTGGGTCAAGCGTTTACCTAATACGTCCTTGATAACGAAACGTATTTTGACACTAAATTAGAATACAGTCATTCACTATTTTGTATACGCAAAGTAAAATTAACACTTAATTATTATTTTATGAATATTTTTAGATTTTGTTAATATTAGGGTAATTTAATTACTTGCTAAATATGTAAGTGACCTACATATTAAAGAGCATTTAGCATATTAAAATAATGTATCGTTTAATTCTCTCTCTCAGTATTCGTTAAAAACAAAAAGAAATTATGTTATTTAAATAATTAAACATTAGGTGGGCATATAATTGGCAAATTAATAAACTAGGTAATTATTTTTTATGTAAATTCACAAATATATCTATACTTGCGTGCAAAACAATTGGGCCCACCCCGTGCTCTCCATTTGAGAGACGATATCTTCAAAATCCTTATGAATATAATTTATTATTTTATATTGTGTGAAGGTAGGTAAAGTAAAGTTTATTTGCGCATACACTAAATTTTGATAAAAGCAATATACTTGACAAATCGAGATCGATTTTGATTGACTTGATTGTTTAACGGACTTCAAAAAAAAGGAGGTTCTTTATTCGACCCCGATGTTTGTCAGTTCGCGATTTTGTCAAAAACTAATGAATCAGTTTTGATAATTCTTTCACTTACTGTTGTTACTGTTACTAAGACTTGTTAAATTATATTGTTTCAAATCGAAGAGCACGGGGTAGGTAATTTTTTTGCTTACCTTATCAGGCGTATATTACTATTATTTTGACTTTTTACGAAGATTATTTCTTTGAATTCATCATTATTTCTTAGGATTAAGTCTTTGAGATTAGGATATACAGAATGAAATGCATATCCGTCGTGTCGGATTGCCGTATCATTGGACTATGAGAGTGATAATAATAATATATACAATCTTCAAAGATTACAACCGCTGCCATAAAACTTTAAATTACAATTATTGTAAAATTTGTTAAAATTGCCTCGATAATAAACAGCAGAGGTTTAATCTATGTATACATCTATACTCTATACAAATAAATTAAATTGATGTGTCTGTTTGTATCTCAAAATAACAGTTTTTACTAAATGCTGATTTTGAAATTTGTGTCTGTGTGTTTGCTCCGGCTAATCTCCGAAACGGCTGCCGGCTGTTGGGATGGGGATATTATGAACCCTGGGAAAAAACATTGGCTTTACTTTTACTTTTTATCGACATACTACGCGGGCGAAGCCGCGGGTGGAAACTAGTAATAAATTTTTAAGAATCTTCGTCATGTTGCGGACACTGGGCTATTGCGATCAGTCTATCTTGCATTATGCCAATCGCTAATTTCGTACTGCATAACTGTATGGGGTGGAGCGACAAAAACATCAATGCTCCGGATTGAACGTGCACAAAGGTCCGTTATAAAGGTTATCAATTTCCTACCTTTCTTATTTCCCACCAAAGATCTTTATGAGCGAACCGGACTGTTAACTGTACGTCAACTTTTCATTCTAAATACGATCGTGCGCAAACATTCTCGCCTTACCTATAATCCTACTCTATTTAAAGGTAAGCGACGTAAACACGCAGTTTGTCCCAATACTCAGTTCCATACTGCTTTTTCCCGTCGACATTTCGGTTTTCTTGGAAACTATTTATATAACAGAATTAACGGAGTTTTGTCTATATATGCCCTACCCAAACAGCGTTGCAAAAAAATCCTCTCAGCCTGGTTACTAAAATTGGACTATGATGCCACGGAGCATCTACTCTTGGTTCCTTCGTAATATTTAATATTTTCGGGTACTTGACTATAACAAACACCCTACACACCCACACACCCACACTCACACTATCATTCTTCATCTCCGTACACTTCACCTGCACACTACACATACATTACACTATGCCTATTTTCGTTTACTATTCTATTATTGTTTTTTTCTCTTTGGTTAATTTGTTAAAATACTTGTATGTTTTTAAAATTTAATTTTTATTTTATTTTATTTTTATTTTTTTTATTTTTTTTCTCTATATTTTGTCTAGTTAGAGTTATAAAAATGATAGAGTTAACGTTAATGTTTATTGGGTTTAATTCGGGGTGAGAGCCTGGTGATCCGTCACACAGGGTATCCTAGTACCTATGGACGCCAGTCTCTCACAAAGGATCATATTTTATGTATTTTTGTCATAACGCTATAATTCTTGCCTCTGTTTATAACTATGTGAACCTTTGTGAGTAGAAAAAAATAAAGATTATTATTATAATTAACATCTAAGACACGAACATGAAATAAATCTAAGAGACACCTTACCCCACCCTAAATACAAGAGGACAAACAAAGAAAACAAAAAAAAAAAGACAAGCTAATAAACTTTATCCGATACTTAAAAGTTCATATTCGTGTGAAACCGGTTGCCGAACTCATTCTGTAAAGTAAATAATAAAAAAGTAAATGAACCTAAAGCTATGCACACATTGGTGAGTAGTTCAGTCCAAGAGAAAGAAATTTGGCCATAATAATATACTGGCCCAATTCAATCAAAGCTTATTTACCTATTAAGATTGGGCCGCGATTTAACACTTTCGGAGCGTCAAAATTCAAATAGACCTAAAATCCATATCAATTGTACCTTTTGTTACCTTTCGCTTTATTAGACGGGCACTTATTTTATAAATTTACCCATCTTACGTCTATTGTTATCCCTTTAATATATATTTATATGTTTTCACACAACGAGCTTTCATAGACTCTCAAAACTAAAGCAAAAGTGTTTCCTCTTAATATACCGAATTTATTCAAAGTTGGTAAAAAATACATTTCACTTACCAGTGATTGGCCCAAAGCATCTATCTCAGGGCTGATTTTTCCAACGGCAGATAATTTTATCCGAGGAATAATTTTGAATATTTGACAGTTCTTCATTGCAAAATCAGCCAGATGTTAATTTTATTCTACGAATAAAACTTATCTGTCGATTGAAAAATCAGCCCTATAATAATTATATTTGGATGATGTAAAATTAATTTAGGAAATGTGAATGCATCTTTAGTTTCAACGAACGCGATATTTCGGATATGACTTCCTTTTCATATTACACAATACATTTAAGTGTTCCTAAAATTATTATTACACATTTAGTTTCAACGATCATTGATGCGGTTTATTATAATATTTCGTTAATATTTTATTTCGATAATGTCTTCCTATATTTTAATTCAACTGTGCAATAAACATTAATCTATAAATATTATTTTATTACACTATTGCATGTAGGATCCTCATCAGCAATAGAAATGGGGAAACCATTAAGTTTATCGTCTACGCAATCACTATCGAAAAAATAATCATTTATAAGAAAAGTTATCATCAGAAAATGACTAACTGTGATATAATGAAGAAAATTAATGTCAGCAGAGTAACACTTTAATAATGAAATACTTCGAAATGTACAAGTGAATTATTCCAAAAATTCAAAGGTCATGCTATAGATGCTCCTCGGAAAATCAGAGAGACTTGTTCCGGCACTTGTAAGTAAAAAACAACAGAACCAGAATAAATACTTAGTAGAATTAATAATTGTAGCAGCTGATGTAAGGGTCTGCATAAATTAACCTGTCCAGCCTGTCAGAAACTAGTACTCATGTTATTTTTAACAACCTACCTCATAAAAGACATAAAGAAATAGAAACAGTTCTAGAAAATAAATCTATACAAGACTTATGCTGTTTAAAATGATTATCATTGCAGTCGTATTGTTACAATAGTTTACAAACGCGACCTAAATACCAGACAGATGTCTGTCCGCTGGCACGTCCGCAGTGACACTGAGACTGGTTACTGGTTAATTAAGTGGTTAAGAAAGCCGATGCAACCACGCATGCGCGGTGCACCGGACAGTGAAAGTATTGCGCGGGAGTCAACAAATTGCTTATATCTCGAGAAGACGAGATCATGAGTTAAAAATGGTAATTTAGATAGGAACTCGTCGGGGTACTTAGCAAGGTAGCGCTGTTTTTGAGATGAAACAAATGTTTAAGTATGTATTTTCTCAACACTACCAGCGCGGCAGCGGTCGTTGAACACAAAAAAATTTTTTTTTTTGTTTATTGTGACTACATAAAGAATACCACCACGTCCGTCTAACTTCGCTAGCTAATCTAATTGGACCCTTTAATTTGTTATCTTTGTCTTCTACAAACTACATAATTATGACATGTTACAACGAATACTTACATTTATGAAATTTTTTCGATGTCGTCAAACCACTAATTATTTTCATTCCTTCAAACACACATAGTTGACTTTACCGACATATGATCCCACACGTCATTCTTAAAGTGTCACATTACATCAGTGTTTCACGTTTTCAAAATGTCTGCTAAACACTCGTACAGACAAATTGAGACATAGAACTAGCGCTCCTTAGTCCGAAAGTCTGACAACCAGTCTTACCAAGGCGTTTCGTATTATCCAGTAACTGGATTGTGGAGGTCAGATAGGCAGTCGCTCCATGTAAAATATAAAATACTGGTACTCAGCTGCATCCGGTTGGACTGGAAGCCGAACCCAACATAATTGGGCAAAGGCTAGGTGATGACGAACTAGCGCTCCTTAAGAAAACGCTGTTCATTTATCTAACCAAATCTGCTTAGTCCCACGTTACTGTTAGACATAGGTAATTATGCCTGTCCAAAGTTGCACCTTTAACCCCAAGTAATTCTATTTCCACCAGACTCAGTGCATACAAGCATAATTTAATCTTAAATAATTATCTGGACGGATTACATGGATATTAAACACACTCAAAGCATGTGTCTCGTAAATCAAGTTATGCAGGTACCAAGACCCAGGCACGACACGCCGGACTAAGTAAAAATACGAACTACCTAGTGCAATTGACATAGTTGAAATTCTAGCGTTGGCATTCTATCTTCAAAGAGCGACGCAACGCTTGCAGTTGCCTAGAGTAATAAAGGTACATAGCAGTGAAGTACTAACCCTTCATCAACACTTCTCATAATAAGTAATAAGTGTGCCGTGGAACCGCGATGGATTCAGTTAATATGATCGGTGTGGCAATCATTCAGCAAGGTACTATACTCGGCCCGGTTCTCACAGCGGATTATGCGGATCGACGATAATAGTCATAACAATGCAAAATTTATGCAATATTTCTTGTTTTTTAACGTAAATTCTATTTCCTGCATTCGTTTATAAAAACTCCATTACTAATATTTGTTGGGAAAATTGTTGCCACAGCTAATTGCTGATTCCGAAGGAAATGTTCCGGTTCATTTTCTAATGACAAAAAGTTTACTTATGTTGAACTAACACAAGCTATGGACTGTTTTTATAGTGCCCTGCCTTACTAAATATCAACTCGCTCATTGATTTAGAGATGAGATCGCAAAAAGTTATGAGTTTTAGATAAATAGTCACTGTGTTAACTAAACAACAAATAAGTAAGTAACAGATTCATACGAAAACAATAAACACGCCAAATTGAAAACGTTAACGCAAAAACATGTATAAAGAAGACTCGACACGCGTAAGGCGACGCATTGCTTTGCATTGCATAATATTGGTTCTTACGTAAACTGCTTCGAACACTGTCATCCGGCCACTATATCCGTACACACAATGGCCCAACATGTCACTGTCCCTCCATCTAAAAGGCTGTCTAGCAAGTGTACTTTGATTTTTTAGGACCATGTTTAAAGAAACTTTTTAAAGGAAGAACGTGTCTTCTAAGGCCCTATGACCTCCATTGGAGAAACTGGCTGCATACTCGAGTGTCGTTTTGTAATGGTGGGAATTTTGAGCGGTCATGTTGAATCATTAAACAGTATATGTGTAAAATACTAAGAAGACACTCGTGAAATGCTAATAAGATAATTATTTAGTCTGAAACTGACTTGAAATAAATGTCAGATAGCTGTAGTGCTCTGAGTGGAATACCTTGTTTGTCTGGACACAACAGTTCCAAAGAAATCTTAAATAAAACAGTAAGATGTCTAGACTATATGAAGATAATATTAATTGCTTCATAAAATAATACCAATTATAAAAATCTAGAGCAAGATAAGCCTTCTTGTCCGTCTCTTGCTCCAAATTTAACGCCAAAATTGATATTAACGAGTGCAAAATTTTTACTTCCGAGAACTGTATAAAGCGATCCAGTTTCGAAAGTCCCGTACAGGGCACCCTGCCTTTCTTTCACGTAACAGGCTTTCATTAAGTTTGATGTAATACATTACATAAATATTCTCATAATTCTTAACTTTGAGATACTTATTGAACGTAATAAAACTATTATCTACTTATTTATTGAGTACCATTCTTGACTTAATTGCTTTCAGAAAATGAATAATGCTAAAGCCTTTACTTCGTCTTGCAATAAATAGCTTAAGACAATGACAGACACGTTTTAGACTCATAAACCTTATAGTGTGCATCATTAAAGTGATGTTACCGCTAGGATGTTTGAGTGCTTCCGCTCTAAGCCATAATGCATGTGAAGCAATCATATTATTATGTTAGCTTTAATGAATGTCATCCATCAGCTCATCTCGTATTTACTCTTCAGAGATTAGAATTTGTACTGCGCTAATCCTAACTAATATATATATTATATTTATTAATATTATAAATGCGAAAGTAAGTTTGTTTGTTACCTTTTCACGCCTAAACCACTGAACCGATTATCCTGAAATTTTGCAAATACGTTTTCAGGTGTACAGAAACGGACACAGGGTACCTTTCATACCAAAAAAAGTGCTGTTCTCGAGGAAAACAACAATAACGTTATTATGATAATAGATGGCGCCACGTGTCTTTTGTCTTGATCGCAGACGAAGTCGCGGGCAACAGCTAGTACTATAAGGTTAAGATAATATTTGTTTTAAGAGCAGCGGTGGCCCAGTGGTAACGGGCGCGACTTACGAGTTGTAGGTCATGGGTTTGAACCCAAGCAGGCACTTTACTTTGTGTAAATGATTTCATCACCGCTGCTCTCATAATGGTGAAGGAAAACATCGTGAGGAAACAGCTATGTCCTAGTACCAAAAAATATCGAAGACATGTGACATCCGATTAGCCCCCGTGATGTTTTATGGCCCACTTCCTCTCACAGAGAGGAGACCTGTTTCCCAGCAGTGGGATCATTATAGGTTGATTAAACTAATATTTCTTTATTATTCATCTTTTGTTAATTTAAAACACGTTTCGTTAACCTGCGATTTCAACAACGATACAAACACAGAATTATGCAGCTATCCATTATTTACATGATGTCTTCATTTTATGTCTAAAGTATCTTTCTGTCAATTTCCAGATGCCGATGAAGCAACACTGAGCAACAATGGGAGTGGTATCCGTGGTTTCTGCGGCCACCAAGGCGGCTCTCGCAATCGGTGGCCTCAGTAAACTCACCTTCATCCCAGTAATGCTGGCAACGATGGCGTACTTCAACTATGAGATCCTTGATCCTGAACAGAGGCCTTTCAACCAGAAATATCTTCGAGAGAAATATGATTTCGTCATAGTTGGAGGAGGTTCGGCTGGATCTGTCCTGGCTAATAGACTGTCGGAGGTCGAAGGATGGAATGTCCTGCTACTTGAAGCAGGAGGGCACGAGACAGATATCAGTGATGTTCCTTTACTGTCTTTGTATTTACATAAGAGTAAACTGGACTGGAAGTATCGGTAAGTGAACGGCAGTTATATTTAATGTCGGTTTTGGTGTTAACGTAATATGTAATGCGTGTAGTTGTTGGCCGGAACTTTTAAAAGTAAATATCTGATTTTAAGTTATTACGGCTTTATCGTGTCTTGTCATGTCGGGCTTTTTTAAATGGTGCCAAAGAAACGGATACATTTAAAGAAAAATATCTTACTGTAATTGGATAATATTACTGCACACAAATTCTAACTTTTTTCTCTGTAATATTTTTCAGTACACAACCTCAAGACACTGCCTGCCAAGCTATGATCGATAAACGCTGTGCGTGGACCAAAGGCAAGGTGTTAGGAGGTTCTTCAGTCTTGAACACGATGCTCTACATCAGAGGCAACAAACGAGATTTTGACCAATGGGAGTCCCTCGGTAACCCAGGTTGGGGCTACGAAGATGTCCTGCCGTACTTCAAGAAGTCTCAGGACCAGCGAAACCCCTACTTAGCTAAGGATACACGACATCATTCGACAGGTATGCACAAAATGATTACATTCTGGGGTAAGAACTTAGACGTTGAAAAAATGCTGATGAGTCTATTTTCTAATTCCAGGGGGATACCTGACTGTACAAGATTCACCGTTCAACACACCAATAGGAGCAGCCTTAATACAAGCAGGAGAAGAAATGGGATACGACTTTATCGACGTCAACGGAGATCAACAAACCGGCTACGCGTGGTACCAGTTTACCATACGTAGGGGTACTAGATGTTCCACAGCGAAAGCTTTCCTGAGGCCAGTGAGGTTACGTCAAAACCTTCACATTGCCCTTTTCTCACACGTCACTAAAGTACTTATTGATAAGGACACCAAGAGGGCTTACGGAATTGAATTCCTCCGAGATGGAATAAAGCAGGTTGTCTATGCTACACGAGAAGTAATACTATCAGCTGGTTCAATTGGTTCACCGCAACTACTCATGTTGTCTGGCGTTGGACCCGCAAGCCATTTGCAAGAAGTTGGAATAGATGTGATCCGAGATTCTCCTGGAGTTGGGAGAAACTTGCAAGATCACATCGCAGTTGGTGGTATAATATTCCGCATAGATCATCCTATCAGTTTAGTAATGAACCGGCTTGTTAATATAAATTCGGCTCTGAGATATGCCATATCTGAAGATGGACCCTTAACATCAAGTATAGGTTTAGAAGTTGTTGCTTTTATAAATACCAAATATGCAAACGCTACTGATGACTGGCCGGATATTGAGTTCATGATGACGTCAGCTTCAACTCCGTCAGATGGTGGCACGCAAGTCAAGAAAGCTCACAGTCTTACTGATGATTTCTACAATGAAGTATTTTCGGAAGTGAATAATCAAGACGTATTCGGTGTCTTCCCTATGATGCTTCGACCAAAGAGTCGTGGATTTATCAAGTTGCGAACCAAGAATCCTCTGGATTACCCGATTATGGTCCACAACTACTTGACGCATCCTGATGACGTTGGTGTTTTAAGAGAAGGTGTAAAGGCTGCTTTAGCTGTAGGAGAAACGACAGCCATGAAGAGGTTGGGTGCTAGATACCACAGCAAGCCATTGCCCAATTGTAAGCATCTGCCTGCATACACGGACGAATACTGGGACTGTTACATTCGGCAGTACACTATGACTATTTATCACGTATCATGTACTGCTAAAATGGGGCCATCTAGCGACCCTATGGCGGTACTAGATTCTCGGTTACGTGTTTACGGAATAGAAGGGCTTCGCGTGATCGACGCGAGTATAATGCCTACTATTACTAATGGCAACATCAACGCTCCAGTGATCATGATTGCAGAGAAAGCTGCTGACATGATTAAGGAAGATTGGATGACAGAACCAAAAACTAAAAAGCGAAGAACCCGCCGTTCAGAAAAATGTGCTATGTTAGAAGAACTGGGGCTGAAAAGCGAGAGGATGAAAAGATACTGCAGAACTGAAAGATGATGGCAATACAAAGGGTAGACAAATTATTAAGCCATAGTTTAGATATAAATAATGTAACTACAAATAACTATACCAAAAGGGAGAAGGGGAAGGAGGGAGTAGTTTAACCAGGAAGACAAGCAATAAGAATTATATTTGTAGAAGATACATTGAGATACTCGTAGTGTGCACGATTCCTAATATTTGTAAAAAGAGGGTGTAAGAATGAACTGTCAAGTAGATTATTACTATAATATACAATGTGTACCTCATTGTTAAGTCGAAGTTACCGTAGAAAGTTCTAGTCTTTATCAACAATAATATTAAATAATAAAAATAGTATTATAGCTTAAACAGTCATAGATGGCATCACAATATTTTACAAAATGCTGGTAGGATTCATCACAAGTATCGCACGCAAGCTTAAAACCACTTTATTATTAAATGGGGTGCAATGTTAATAATTAAATTCTGTTTTAATTAATTAACAATTCACTGAATGGTCATTATCTTGTAAGGTTTAGAAATAGTAATTATTGTAAATAAAAAAAAAATCCTTAAATTAAAGTCATTGTTTTTTCTCCTTTTTACGTTTTGTAAACAAAAGATGCCTTAGTGATTAAAATTGTATTGCTTCAACATTGTGTGCGGTTATTATAACCGCAGCAGAATTACTGGGAGCCTCAGTCAATCATATAACAATTCATATCACGCAATTCATCTGTTTGACAGTTTATTTGTTCACAGTGTGATGAACGGGACTTTTTTCGATTAAAACTCAAATCTGTCATACTGATGAAATTGCGTGATATGAATTGTTTTATGATTTTTCCAAAGTGGCCCTTTTAGGCCCCCTGTTCCTTCTGTATCAAAAGATTGTAAAGACTTAAAACCACGATACTATCTTACCACAGTAGTACCTAACGCTGCCGCAAATTGTTGGCAAAGATAAGTATTTCAAATGATTACAACATTAAACATGTACGTTGTACACCTATATTTAAATAAATGCCATCATGCGGTGCCTAGAGAACGAAATTATGTTTTACACCTAGATCGCGCAATATCTGGAACCTTATATACACAGTCCCGTGAACAATTTCTCAGTTTCATGTGACAGTCTTTAAAATCAAGAGTTATCTCACAATAAAAATCTTACAAACTGATATAACAAAATATACTTAGGGAAAACTCGTGAGTTTATGTACCTATGTGTACAAACACAGGTGACAAACTTTCAAGTTTTTCCCACCAGTAAGCAAAGCCCTCTGCCGTTGCTTCGATGAACTTAAGCTCACGTACCCGTGTTCACACACAACCAACATTAGATGTATTTTACAAGTTCAGCAACTTGTTGGCTTAGTTTAAAATGTAAAGTTTAGATGGCGCTGCAGTTAGCTTAAGAACTTGGTCACAGTAATCACTTCAGCGTTACTTCAGAGAAAATCAATAATAATGTATACCTAGCTGGTGCAGCAAGCTTATCTTTATTCAATTAGAAATATTAAAATCACAATGATAATTGACAGAGTCGGTCATTTTTGGATCAATGATTGCGGTCCATCACTGAGCCAGATATAGGCTTGCTGGTTGCACTATAAATACAACAAGTACAATTAATCATTTCTCTCAATCATAACTGGAAAACATATTCTCCTAGATGTCATCATCATCTGCCTAGCCTTTTCCCAACTATGTTGGGGTCGGCTTCCAGTCCAACCGGATGCAGCTGAATACCAGTATTTTACATGGAGCGACTGCCTATCTGACCTCCACAACCCAGTTACTGGGTATTAATACGATACCTCTTGGTAAGACTGGTTGTCAGACTTTCTGGCTTCTGACTACCCGTAACGACTGTCAAAGATCCACCGAATGACAGCCAATATTCTCCTAGATGTATGGACAATTTATTTGCGGGCTAAAAACTAAAGCATAATAATTTTGACTGTAAGTAGGTAGATAAAATGACTTTAATCTCCTGCACTTTGTACATGAGATGCTTTAATTACTTAGTGAAAACTTAAAGCGGAGTTTCCGAATAACATATCTTGCTTTCTTTTTATAAAATGTTATAAGATACTTTTATTTATTTATTTAAGTACAGGGGGAATATTCCCGATCAGTAACACCTTGTCATCAACACCGTTGACGATCGGGAAAAAACAGTTTCATTTGTTCACAGTGTGATGAACGGGACTTTTTTCGATTATTCCCAATCCGTAATAACCTGTCCTGTCGTTCACAGTGTTCACAAACGGATTTTTTTTCCCAGATCTTCCCTTTTTAGAGTAAACTGAAGTTCTAATTCACTCACTATGTATGAAATTTTGAAGGTACCTACATGAATTTTTAAACCAACATTACGGAAAACCATGAAAGTATGAAGAGTCCGCGTATCACCGTTCAGTTTCCCTCAGTCGTCGGTTTCTTTAATCACACAGTTTCGATGTTCGGACAGTTTTGTGGATTGGACAATTGCTTGAAATCAAAAAGAAACGGTCCAATCTTGTAATTCGTTATTTCTGACTACTGCTAATGACCTTAATAACAGTAGGTATGTACATATTAGTACAGTAGCCTATTTACCAGATCAATAAAATGTCCAACAGAGCAGATCGCCGCCCACTACGATTTTGTAAGCAGACTGATTCACTCAGACAAAAGTAATGCAACTCTATTACTTATAAATAGGAATCCGTTCTTTTATTTTTTCAGTTAACCAATTTTGTCCCTCTGCTGGGCAAATGTCTCCCCCATATTTTTCCACTTTTCTTTGTGCTGTGTCTTCTCCGTCCAATAAAAATACATATAAATACAGTAGTAATTTATTAGGCGGTTCAAAGCAAACTTGAGTGCAGTGCTTGTGTTCGGTCGCGGTACAGGGTTGCCAAACCCCTATATCGCGACCCAAACACTAATGCTGGAAAAGATACAGAAGACCTTCCAAAGGCTATCTTTACCTACCAACTATATTTTAGGGACGTTGGGCTTTAACTCGTTGGAGGTGAAAAGAGGCATTGATTAGAATTATTTTTGTACCCGACATCGGACACCGTCAGAGCCTAATCTGCTTCTGTTCTGTAGGTAATCTGTTCAGAGCACAATCCGTTTGTGCAACTACCATTAAAAACTGTAGCCAGAGCCGAATCCCCAGTCATAGACCTAAATATCCTTCTAACTGCCAACCTGCCAACCAAATTATTGTCAACATAATAAACGTTTCTATGTTAATTAATGTAATTTGGTGTGGTACCGTTTTAATTAACAATAAACAAATAAATTAGGCTTTTTACTGTATTTTTCACACTTTCCGTTCTGCTAGCGTTTCATAGCCAACTAGTCAAACAACTAGTTTCGTTACCTAGACTTAATTAGACTCAAAAAATCTTCGGGCAACATTGCCTAAGTAGGCGTTATCTTGAACAGTTGACACCCGCGCCCCACCTTGTTAACTTAATGATGAGGAAGAGATTCTTACATCAGCCTACATAGCTAACGGTGAAGGAAAACATCGTGAGGAAATCGGCAAGTCCTAGAACAAATAAATCGAAGACATGTGACATCTGCAACCCGCACTGGGCCCGCGTGGTGGATTACGGCCCACTTCCTCTCACCGTGAGGAGGCCTGTGTCCCAGCAGTTGGAAAACTATTAGCTGATTATGCTTATATTGCACCGTTACTACCATAGAAATTCGTATAGAGCCAAAAACAGAAGAACAAAATAAGGTATTACCCCTTTATATTAAAAAAGAAAATGATTTTGTCCACGAACGTATTTCCTAGAAAAGAAAAAGTAATACAGTTAATTCCAGGAACCAGAGCACATAGTAATTTAACGAGTAAGTAACAGTAAATAAGTGTGCAGTTACGACTATTAAATTTTTAACATGGTAATCTTCCGCTTTGCCTTCGAATGACCCCAAGTCGTGGTGAGCGAGAAGTTAGATTTTATTACCTACTAACATCGTAAAAATATTAATATGTTTCATGTAAATATTATGTAGTAAGAAGCATGCTTTTTTCTTAACCAGCGTTGTCCCACTTTTTCCATCTATCGCGAACTCGCGCGTCCTTCCAGTTTTGACGGAACCTTTCCAATTTGTCCCGCCATCTCTTACGTGATCTGCCGCAACCCCGTCTTACTGTCTCCACACCGCACCCTTGCTGGCACCAGTTCTGTGCTATTTGTTCCCACAGTTTGTCTGGCATGCAGCAGACAGGTCTTTATCAGATAGTCTTTTGAACCACATCAGCTATACATAATAAGTGTTGTAGTATTGTGTTTAGGTACAGCCGCATTTATAAAATATCACTTTCGTGAAATTGCTGCTGGCGATACAAACAATAATCATCTCGACGCCGGTATTATCGGTATTAAAAATTATGACTACACTGTCGAGAGCTTGAAATTCAAAAATCACCAATTTCAAAATCTAGGCCGTAAACCAGCTTATGTAACACTAATGTAGCCAATGTACTTACAACATTTTCTTTGTTATGAGACGGACACGAAGCATAAATTGTAAATGTTTTATTTTTATTTTGAAAGACCGCCGACTATGCAATTAGACGCCAACATGTGTAGGTACAGCTTCCCTTATGTTTGTGACAGGGGTGTATTTTAAGATATGGCGACCCGGGTCAATAAAGTAAACTAATAAACTAAAAAGAAAAATCTTTGCTTCCACGGTTATAGCTGATTTTCCAAAAAAAAAAAAAAAGAATAAAATGAGAGAGCGACCGAAGAAAGCTCAAAAATTTTAAACAGCTCGGATAGATTCAAACTTGAGAATGTTTCAAGAGCGAGCAAATCGAGTACGAAAATTTTCGTAGTAGGGTAAACGGTTTCTCTTTGCATTAGGGTAAATACGTCACTTTGACGACCACAATTATATTTTTAAGGCTTCTGGAAACCAAGACACCGAAACGATGTTTAAATCTAAACTGAAGAATAAAAAGTTAAGTCTTTTACAAAACTTTTCAGAGACCATCTTCAGCAAGAGTGCAGAGTGCTGCGATATTCAACAGCTGGACATCGGTGAATTAGCTGCCTAGTCGATTAACTTGCCCATCTAGGAACCACCTCTACTCCTTGTATACCTACAGAAAACCTGATAAGGTCTGATCAGTAATATACCTAGTTTTGTATGTGTCGGTCAAACCTATGACTGGTTGATCATATTCACAACCGCCACCAACGTTGACACGAGATTAGTCTCTCGAGAGGCCCAAAAACCAATTTGACCAAGTCGAGATGACCAATACCTCTTGGCAATTGATTATCAGCAGCAGACATCGATAAGTGATTGACAAAAATCCAATGCCCGATGTAACAAGATTACCGTCGTATTGGCCTCATTCGATGATGTAAGAAGCAGGCGCACAAAGCAAACACAACAACAATAAGACAGTGTTGTGCTCTGTCATCGTGTGAGTCCCGTAATGTTACGAGGACAGTTGCGCAAGCGTGATACCCATTATGCGCGTGATCACACTTACACATCAACTACTTACTGGTTTACTTGCTTAAAGTGAGAACTTAGGGTTTTAAAAAATTGTCACTACAAACACTGACGCCGAAGTGATTGCCTTATGGATTGTGTGAGGAATGATATGAAAGACAAGGGAGTGAATGATAGCGTGACGGTTGACAGGAGTGAATGGAAGAATAAAGTGTTGCGCCGACCTCATGTAACATGGGGCAAGGTGGGAAAGATCAGTCGAGACGAATATCGAGGAATGTCGGATGTCGAGGTATGGTTTTGAACGACAGATTTTTTTCAACACATCGCCATCTCGTTGAGTTATGTTATTATGTAGGTATTTAATATAGTAAGGACATCGTATACTCAATACTGAGAAGCTGATCTGTGTAAGGAAGCTAACATCTGAGAAACAATAACTATTAAAGAAGGTAATTTTGTTTGTTGCCTCAAATTTTTCTCAACTCCAAACTCCTAGTGCTCAATCCAAAATTTGCAAGTCAAAACGGAAATAAACTTGAAGTAACAATGATGTTGAATTGTCCGCGTACAAATGGTCTGACCAGGTCTGACCTAAGGTCGTGTCGGAAGTTGCCATCTAAATAGGCTAGTGTTACTAACACTTACAATAAACTTATACTGCAAGATGATGAAGATATGCGTGCTCTAGATTTCATACTAGTTTCATCAATTGACGATCAACTAAATTAAAACGTTAGTTACAATTTTTTTAATTATTAGTACAGTTACATCATTATTAATAGTTTCATTTTATGAAGATGTATAAACCAAAGTCGATAAAATGTTTCTGGTTTTAGAGCAATATGTTTTATAAGAGTTTAATGATAGTAATTAATGATTTGACAAATAAACAGCATATATCCTTTATTGTATGCATACGATTTAATTAAGAACTGGACTGCACTGAGAAATTGAAGACTCCCAGTGTCATTGTTTGATTAGGAAAGAATAAACAATGACTCTTTTGTTATTATTATCAGACAACATCCTCAAACTAAAGGTACTTACGTTAACAAACATAATTGTTTAACACACAAAGTAATCAAGCACACAATTGGTAATAATATCGCGAAACTTTCGTTCAAGTTAGATAAGGTGTAATCAACTGCCGCTAGATTGGCCTATGAAAAGACATCTTTATGTTAATTGATATTAAAACAGGCAAAGTCGTTTAAGTAAGTAAGTAGACACATAATCACTTGAACAACTTAGTTGCTAGATTAATAAAACTAAGTAATGGGGAAGTGATTGCGGCATGAAAGATCTCTCTAGACTATCTGCAAACGCACTTAGTTGTGTATGTATTAAACATAGAGAAAGATTTAGAAGGCCTAGTCGATACAAACAATGAATTACGAGTATATCAGCCTGCCTCTACTGGGCATACAAATGGAACACATATTTTGGTAACACATATCCAGGCGATTTCAGATCTAACATTGTGTAGCAAAAGACAAGTAAGTAATTATATCAAGAGAATGATCAGCAGCTACTGCAACCTAGCTTAGCTCTTCAAGGCAATTCCCAGTTTGCCCAAGTTGGTGATTATAGTGCTACTGTTACTGTTATGACCAGTAACAACGATATAATTGGAAGCAATTTTTTAATCAGAGGAAAATATTTTCAATAGTTTCAAGTAAGCCAACCAGATGGGTAGACGAAATTTTCGCCATCGGGGGTAAAACCTGGATAAGGCTGGTACAGGAGCGTGTGGATTGGCACAAGCAAAGGGAGACCTATGGTCAGCAGTGTATGAAGTGCGCTGTGGTCCTGTGGATGACAATGACGATGACGTCAACCAGTGTTTACTGTTTGCTGTTATATCTATGGATCAACACAATACTTCTGAATTTTATAGTTTTTCTTCGGTCCATGGGGCCGCCACTCTAAGTGAATTTCTGTTGGTGGCAGTAAAAGGCCGAGTTTTACTTTCACTCAGTCGCGGCTAGATCTGCGCCGACGCATCAACGTACCGCCTCACTATGACGAATGTAGGTGTAGTTGAAGATTTACGGAGCATTCGTACGTACCTGAAAATAAATAAAGAGATTGATAATAAGATAATAATTTGGATCGTTTAGTAAGAGTACAACCACTTACTACAATATTCTTGGTTTCCATGGAACCTAGATAGTGAATCTAGATCCACAAAAGACCAAGAAAACCAAGAATATACCATGTTGGCGGACACAACCGTATTTCAACACTCTGACCAGAATCATCAAGATCATGGTGCCGAAAAAAATATACTGTAATAAAGTCATGAAACTGTCAGTTAAACACCAAGTCAAATTATAAGAAACTGTGGAGTGACTGACAAAATAGAGTTCAGGAAGTTGCATAACACACTTAAAATGACAATGCCATTCATTTTGACAGTTCAACAACATTAATTGCGTTGTTGAGCAGACGAAGTTTTCAAACATACGAGATAAAGCAAGGGCTTAGTTTACCTTCAAAGCCCGTCGAATTGTGATTGTGTGTTACGTAATTCAGATGCTGATCTATTTCATTTTGCGATAAACATTCGCGAAGATCGACGTTATCGACCAAAATGGCTACAAATTAAATAACTGTCGTTCGTCAGTGGCAGTGCTGCATCTACTGGCTCAGTTCCACTGACTGCACACGATGTAACTCTTTGTTTTTTTGGCTCTTATCATTATTTACACCAACATTAATAACTATGTTACTGTATACGCTGTTTATATTATCATTTACATAGTGAAGTCGGAGAGAAACAGAACCTGACATTAAACTACTTATTAGGGCATGAGATAAAAAGAGTTCCTTAAGTTTATATTCTTCGTTGTCTAACTAGACTAACAACGTTTTATGATTATTATTTACATTTTTTATGAATGTTGATTTAGCAAAATTTTAATTCGACATTAATTATTAAAGTATATATAAATAAATAATTCAAAAGTTTTTTTACATCAATTTCAGAAATCGAATTTATTTTGTAGACATATTTCCCGGAAACGACACGCAAAGAGCAAATAATGGTAATAAAACTTAAAACTATACGACTGCCTCGGTGGTCTAGTGCTCGCAAGCGCGACTGCTGAGCATGAGGTCCTGGTTCGATTCCCAAGTCGGGCTAAGCGTTATTGGGTTTTTCCGTTAGGAATTTCTCAGTAGCGATACGGTTTTTTGAAATTGGTGGTGTGAAAACGCCTTGGAAACTTTGCAAGGCACAGGGCGCAGGACCAACGTTCTGCGACCGATGAATGAGAGTAAAGGCAAAGAGTGCACCTGTGTTTGCGCATACACTTGTGAACTGTAATATCTCCTGCAAACCTGGCTGATCTCCTTAAGATTGGCCACCGTGGCTGAAAACGGTCGGGAGGTAGGTATACTCGTATATTATATTATTGACTACACAAGTTGTTTTTCAGTTTGAAATTAATAGAAATATATACTTAATCTTTGACTTAAAGGAATAACGCCTTGACATTTGACAAAAGAGCAACATCTCAATAAAATTGAAAAAGTAATAGTTTTAGTAATAAATAAATGATTAAACTTCGCCTTGTTAAAATTTCATTTCGTCAATGACTGCGAAATCACAACTAAAAATTCATGTAAATAAAATGTAGTTATATTCATTTGCATATTTTAGACGAGGCTCTAGAAAGCACTTAATATTTTAACATACAACTTTATCGGACTGAACCATTCTGTTAAAACTCGTTATAACTAGTATGTCAAATTGTTAATATTATGCATCTAGCCTTGACTCTTTGTAAGAAAATTGTAATACTTGTATTAAACCATAATTAAGTGTTTTATACTTCAATACCTAGGTTCATATTTCAGGCGACTATCTTTGCAGAGTGGCTGGAACTTGGTAGATGGATGAGGGCTGCCGAAAATCGAGTTGAGTTGAATGGCGTGCAATAGGAGAGGCCTATGTCCAGCAGTGGACTGCTGTAGGCTGATGATGATGCCCTAGGTTCACATAATACGGTTGATATATGTATTTCTCTGTCTCAAGAAACTGAATGATGAATTATTTCCCTTTAAATTCTAGACAAAATTTTCATCTAACAATGAAGCGTAGGTACGCTTTCTGCGAGCGAAAGTGAAAATGCTTTAAGCAACATGTCAAGCATTTGAGAAAAGCCGGTTGAACACTGAGCGCACATTTGCGCGTTTCCGTAACGTGTCTTACTCAAATGTAAAGTTCCGTTTTTTTTTTTCTTTGACGAGGAACGAGAAAATTATTTTGTACTTATTTATTAACTAATATAAATAAATACACTTAATTTTCAAACAAAGAAAATGAAAAATCACACATTTTAAATGAGATATAATTTAAAATACCAATTCTTTACATTCATAAGGTTAAAGCATAAATGTTGTATTTTATCGATGCAAACAAAATGAGTTAGGAATCCTTATCTTATTTATTTTTCCGGGTTGGTTACCATTTATGCGTCCTTCCCAGTCTTTGTTAATCATATGACTTGCCTATTCCCCACTATGTTAGGGTTCCAGTCTAACCGGATGCAGCTGAATACCAGTATTTTACATGGTGAGACTACCTATCTGACTTCCACAACCTAGTTACTAGGTGATAAGATTGGTGTGATTAACTAAGATTGTTAGTTATGAGATAAAATAAACTACTCATGATGTTCAGAAAATATAGACGACATTTAATACAGTGTTCCACAGATAATTAAAAGACATTTTACAGAGTAAGTCAAAAAAAAGGAGAAGGCAGGAAAATTTAAATATAGGTTCAACACTAGGTAATACGATACCCCTTGGATGACTGGTTGTCAGACTTTCGGGCTTCTGTCTACCCGTTACGACTGTCAAAGATCCACAAATGACAGCCGGGACCAACGGCTTAACATGCTTTCCGAGGCACGGAGGGGTCTCGGTATGTAAATATCACCCATCCACAGACCAACCGCGGCAAGCATAGCTTACCTGATCGATTGACCTGTGCGGCTGTTATTATTTAGCCACGGGCCCCTCCCAGTCTTTGTTAAAATGACGTTTAATAGAATTAAAATTAGGGAAAAATTGGGGTTTAAGTGAAAAAGGCTAGAATAATCACGGGTGCAAAATCAAACAAAAGTAATAATAGCTTAAATTCTGAAGGATCAGCAGTAGAGTTTGCTAAAGTATACGGAGGTTTACTTTAGCAAATTATTATTATCATTATCGTAGGATACACAAACATGTAATATATGTTGTTTATTATTGTATAATATAATGAATTTTGCTAGTTTATTACTAAATATTAAATACAATACCTATACAATTTTCCCCTGACAACAGTTACGTCTGCCATAATTTTGTAAATATTTAAATGGTAAACTGTGGAAAATGTAGTAGGTAGTATATTTGTTAAAGTTATTGTAAAGTTACATCTGTTTATTTTTAATATACTAAGTACTGTTTGTTTTCCCTAACAAAATAAAATAAAAAACAAAACGCTTTCAATGTTGACAAAATATTTTGATTTCCTTTGCTTTGATCCAAATTCATGAATCTGGTCCAAATGTTACGTATCAATAAAATTAATAAGTACCCAAAGATAGTCAAAGGAATACATTAGTTTTTGTTTTTGTAATATAAATTATGCCTAATTAATTGACTATTTTACATATTTATGTTAGAATACTTAATACTTATTAGTAATAATTCAATCGTTAAATTTTCTCGACATTACCCTACTTTTGATACATTCTATCATTCTATGGGCATGTAAGATTCGTGTTATATACTAGATTATTCACTAAGGGGATAAAGCAGTGCATTAGGTCACGGCTCAGCGGTCTAGGGCTCCCGAGCGTAGTATGGGAACCCCGATGAGAACTACTCTACGACGGCAACTAAAACCTATGAAGTGAAAACTCTTTGGTCGAGCGGTCCTTTGGCAGATTTCTTTTTTAATGTTTTGTTGAAAGTTTTCATCCAATTTTTTTTTGTTGAGATTCCAAATTCAAATCACATTATGCACCAGCGGGTCACAATGTAATTAAGAACACCATATTATTGCCTGGCTAGAACCTAGGGTTTTAAAGTTTTAGGTTAGATTTGCATGACATAATTTGACATTAGTGAGCGGGTGGTGTGACAAATTATTTCTAATGATACTTGTAGAGTTCCGTAGCGATTTTTGTACTACCACCTAGTTTGGTAGACTAGCACTAAAGTCTAGAAGTAGAACAACCATTTCATCTACAGCTGTCATGGCATTTTGCAGCAGATTTAGAAAGGCTTTCATAAACCAGCAAGAAATATTCAGAACTTCAGAAATGTTCTCCTCATTTGAAGAAAAGTGTACTTAGACAAGATTTGAATTTATAAAAAAATACATATTATATACCATGTACAAGGTTCCTATACGTGTATACACTACCTGAGAAATATATGCACGATTACGTGTATCGAATAAGAAGGCAAGGACAACCTATGTCCTATAAAGACATTCAACTAATGTATTCAAAACGTAAAAATGTTCAATGGATCTTAATGGCATAATTAAGTTTCATATTTTATAGAGGGGATCGTGGGTAAAACGTCACCGAGAAAACAGTCATGTTGTAGCTAGTTAGCGAATTTGTAAGGTTTTAGTATCCATTATTTACACCGTTTGGTCTTTTGGGGGCCACTCTTTTATTTTTAATGGAATTGGGTATTGTAGTAAATTTCATTATAACCCGCTGGTGCATAATGTAATTTGAATTTCGAACTTCAACAACAAAATTATTATTATTGCATAAGTATATACATTATGTGGTATAAGTACCAAATAATGTATATTATTTACATAGGTTATACAAAAATAATTACAGCAATAAAAACAATTGTTTTCTGGATATGGTCAAGTCCAAAATTGTCACTGCACTATTTCTATAATGTCTCTGGCGGTAATGGCGGCATGTCATCGCAAAAGCTGATCAGTTACTGTGGCGCGCAGGGGACATACTAGGTATTCCCCGGTTATTTAACAGTTTCACAAACTACTAATTCGAAAATCAAATTTGTTTTTATTTCCTTGCAGTAGATGTGAAAAATAGAGTATTCTCCTCGGGGATAATGGTGTCTTAGTTTTGGGCGAGCTTCGATCCATCGCTCTCTCGGGAACACTCGGGAGCCCTAGAAACCTTCCTTGCGGTCGGGATTTAATATAGCGCGGGTGACTTAAGATAATACTTTATCCCCTTAGTAAATAATCTACTATTACAAAATCAATAACGGAACTCAATCAACCACGTAGAGGTTAAAAGCCACAGAACGATGGCTTCCCCGTTTCAATACCACAGCGACCCTATAACACTCCGACCCGACCACAAAGAGCATTCGGTACATTCTGCACCGTTCACCTACCTACATTATGGTGGTATCCATAACCCCATACCCACAAGTTGTGGAACACAGACCAATGTAGAAAGGTGTCTGAGTGACGTCACATTCAATTATATTTACGACAGTTGTTGCATTTAAGATGAAGCTCGAATTTCGACTCAGTTTCCATACAAAATTATTGTTCTGCAATAACGCAGTGGTGGCCCAGTGGCAACGGCCGCGACTTACGAGTTGTAGGTCGAAGGTTCGAACCCAGACTGGCGCTTTTCTTTGTGTAAATTATTTAAGCACCACTGACTACTAACCCGCACTGGGCCCGCGTGGTAGATTTCAACCCACTCCCTCTCGAAGAGAGGAGGCCGGTGTCCCAGCAGCAGTGGGAACATAATAGTCACATTGACAAAATTACTTAAACAGTACATGATGTGACTTTAAAACATAAAATCACGCTTTGTTTCCCAAGGGTTAGGCGGAGCTGTACCTGTAGTACACCCACATTATTTTCGCTAGTTATAATTTCACACCGATCAGGTTAAGCTACAATTGCCGCGGTTGGTTCGTGGATGGGTGTCCATCTTAACATACCAAGACCCCTTCCGTGCCTCGGAAGGCACGTTAAGCCGTTGGTCCCGGCTTTCAGTCGTGAATCGTTGACAGTCGTTACGGATTGTCAGAAGCTCGAAAATCTGACAACCAGTCTTACCAAGGGGTATCGTATTACCCAGTAACTGGGTTGTGGAGGTCAGATAGGCAGTCGCTCCTTGTAAAATACTGGTATTCAGCTGCATCCGGTTAGACTGGAAGCCGATCTGGGATGCAAGTATTAGGAGCATTCTTGAGAAATTGGCAAGAAAAGGCAACACACACATTCAATTATGAAAGGTCCTTTGCCATATTTATCCAGAATACCTGAGTTGCTGGACAAATATGTTTAATATAAATAATACATAAATATAGAGTTAACTCAATTTAATTCTAAGAAGTATTAATAGATTTCATGCGGCGAACACTTCACCTTAAATCGTGGACTTTACCGCAGAATCAATGTGATCGTGAATTACAACTTTACCAATTACATAATCGGATAATACAAAAATTGGTAGCTTTATGAGATTGTATGATTTAAGTAAAGTGTAATCACTTCCGGGCGTCCTGAATTCAGGAACATCATTAAAGAGCACAATACAATTACAGCAACTGTCATAGTTTAGAGAGCAGTAGACAGGCACTTTACTTTGTGTAAATTATTTCATCACCATTGCTCTCCAAACGGTGAAGGAAAACATCGTGAGGAAACGGGCATGTCCTGGAACCAAAAATTCGAAGACATGTGACATCTACCAACCCGCACTGGGCCCGTGTGGTGGATTACGGCCCACTCCCTCTCACAGAGAGGAGGCCTGTGTCCCAGCAGTGGGAACATTATAGGCTGATTATGTAACTGTCATAGATAGGTGACTAGACGCGTTTCAAATGTTCTGTCTAAACGTTATTATTCATTTGTTAGTTTTGATTTGCGGGGTAATTACAGTAGCAATGGCTTTCATTTCCGTTTAGTCCAATCTCGAACCCTCGACCCCTAAAATATTTGTCTATTTGTTTCCTCTCAACCCTTAAACATAGTTCACACTCGACCCCCACGGGGCGAGACTGAATTTTCATAAAAAGGATATACATACCTCGTCCACTTTCGACCACTAAAGTACCTAAAATTAATATTTTGGTACAGTAAGGTACAAAAAGGTAAATAAACGACCAATATTAGAGAATAATTAAAGTATAATTTTTTATTACCCGACTGCGCCAGAAGGAAGGTTATGTTTTTCGAGTGTATGTATGTATGTACCTATGTATATTTATTTGGCACGCTCTGGAACCTAAACGGCTTGATCGATTTCATACTTTACAGTTCAACAACATTCATTGCGTTATTTACGTTGTTGAGCAGACACATTTTTGGAACATAATTATGAAGCAATGGATTAGCAATATCGTGATTGATCGTGTATTACGCAATTAGGACGCAGGATAGGCATAGGATAGGAAGTCTAGGTGGGTAATATAATTTTAAAATTAATTGAATGTCCGGATCCGAAGTGTTTGAAGCTCGAGTTTGTCTTTAACCGACATCCAAAAAGGAAGAGGTTACTGTTTATTGCCGTAAGCCCGATAGGCGAACCACAGAGTAGAACATAATTATAGGCCATATCAGTAGTCAGTCGCATTACGCTTATTTAAATTCAGCTAGTACAATTCCCAGATAAACTTGAATAAAGAGCAAAAGAGAATGAATGATGATAGAAGAACTCCAGAAGCTGATGAAAATGCACTGTGGTATTGAATGCTAAAAAGCAACCGATAATGTTCCCACTGCTGGAATACAGGCCACCTCTCTGTTGAGAGCAAGTTACTCGTAATCCACCACGCGGCCGCGGGCCCAGTGCGGGTTGGTACTGTTGGTAGATTTCACATGACTTCGATTTTTTTATTCTAGGACATACCGGTTTCCTCACGATGTTTTCCTTCACCGTTTTGAGACCACTGGCGATAAAATAATGTACACAAAGTAATAAATCGCAACGTCGCATAGCTTCTGCGTGTGCATTGAAAAAATACGCAAACGCAGGCAACAGCACTTACTAGAATTCCAAAATCATAATTATTCCTATCATTTAATTACAAAGATACGAGAAGTACCTAATTAGTAACAACTAGCTAGCCGTTCAATTACCAATGAAGACGACCATGTCGTGACGTGTTGAATCTCACGCAACACATTACATACATAGGAGATACACATCTTTATGTACTCATACGCACATCAAGATCAATTTCAAGCAAAATTATATATTGCACTTTCTATTTGAGTCCTGTAGCAGGAAATATTAACGATTAGCGCCGCACGAAGTGTATTTATGCTAACAATGTTGGTGTACTGAATGGTTTTGCTATCAGAAAAGTATAGGGAGGCTTTGCCCAGCAGTGGGCTGGGCAAAGCCTCCCTATACTTTTCTAGTTTTCCTCAAGTTGTGCCTTTTCCAGCTAATCAGTCAGGAAAGAGTCCAAATCAATACGCCAGCGTTTCTTATAAATTATATAAGTAAGAATTTTATAAGTAAGTTAATTCGGATACAAAGACCACGTATAAAACCGACGAAAACCATACTAATATTATAAATTCGAAAGTAACTATGTCTGTCTGTCTGTATGTTACCTTTTCACGAATAAACCACTCAACGCATTTCGATAAAATTTGGCAGAGAGATAGATTGCATCCCGGGGAAGGACATAGGATAGTTTTTATCGGCATACCTCGCGGGCGAAGCCGCGGGCGGAAGCTAGTATACAAAAAAATTTGCGGCCTGCCATTTATCGAATTTATTTCGGCCACTCTCGCTCATTTGGTCGTCTTCCAATCATGATTGAAAAAAGTTAGTAATAAGTAGAAGAACTAAGTTCAAGAATACTTAACCCTAATACCTAGCTTGATTTAAAAGAGTGTCCCTGGATTTCCTTGCCAGCTCTTCTTCATAGGGATCTTCGTTTTGGAATGGGCAACTAGGTTCAACTTTCTGACCAACTTCTTGACAATTCAAAAGTGTATGTACCTAAATGGTTTAATTTATATAAATGGTTTGAGTTATATGATAGTTAAATCATACTTAATTGGCTTAGGTCATGGGCACATCCAACTTATTGGCAGCTCTTAAAAAATCAATCAATCAACTTGGATCATCACAGTTCACTGGACATAGAACTCTCTCAAGTTGCGCCACGACACCCGTTTCGGTACCTTCCGTATCGTATGCTACTCCGACTTCGTTTCTAAGTAGATCCCTTTATTTTTGAGGGTGGGAAATCATCATCAAATGACCCCTCCCGCTCTGGGTGGAGCGGAAGGGAGTGTTAGACTCTTACTGATTAAAACCCATCCGTGTTCCTTCCTTAGCCCTTGAGTAAACCAATTATTCAGCATTAAACATCTGCCTACCCCATGGGAAGAAGCTGTGAGTATGTGTACCTATATTAACAATACCTACTGAAATGTCACTTTGTAGTAAACTGAATAAATTTCATTAAAATGAATCATCCTAATGAATCAAATTACCTTCAGCTTATAAATGTACTCTAAATCTGTCTGGTCGCTTTCTGTGCGAGAAAGATATATTGTTCAGCGAGGTAAGCACTAAATCTTGTCTAGACTTAGTTGTTACTAATTAGCACAATCTAATTGAATGCCTCCATTTGTTGGGTAATGTAATTATTTAACGAGAGCCTCTTATCTAACAAGATTACATTTAATTGACATCATAAATATTCAAAAGGTTTATAATTTAAAATCTCGTGTTGCCAAATGTTTGTACAAACACTTGCATTAAGTTAGTGAAGTGTTGTGTCAGATTAGGTCTTTTTGGCATAATTTGTATGAACAAATAAGGCTAACACTTTGAAGTGATAGTTGAAATAATAATTAGCCTAATCTCTGAAAACTTACTCCAAAAAAAAACTGGTGTCAGATATTTTATTATTATTATTATTTGGTTAGACGCACTAGCAGCTAATTAGCTGATGCGTGTGTATCGTATAACTTGAGAGATATTTAAGTCTGTCCAGACGGTTCTTGAAGCAGTGGGAGCCGTCTCTATCTAAAGCTCTATTTTTGAGCTATAAAAGCTAAGTGATTTACACCTTAACCATAAATCTTGTGTCCCACCAGTTAGCACCAGTTTTAGTATTAGCTTCGAATTGAACAGATTTTCGCTTCAGTGTATTTAAGAAATAATATTAGGTAGATGAATGAACGTAAGCGAAGCAAAAGGAGTATGTAAGGATCGTAGCAGGTGGCGATTTGTAGTTTCTGCCTACCCCTTGGACAGAAGGCGTGTGTTTGTGTATGTAAGTAGGTATGTATGTAATCTTAGACAGGTAAGGTAAGTCATTCAAACTAATCTTACCTCCAAGGTGCTAAACTTTTTTCTGAGCGCTGTCTGAGCTGCTACTGAAGATGTTAAATAATATGCATTTAAATTATCACCTCGACAAATTAATAATTAACGAGTCAATTCATAAATATGACCAAAACATACATTCATATCTAAAATTGATTGTATGTACGACACGTGAATACTGCTACATCATCCCAATGATGAATCTTCAAAACGTTTAAGTTTAAATCCTAATCATTAATTTGCATAATCTTCTTCAGTAAGTTACATCTATTAATCATTTAGGAAGATGCAAGTTTGATAATAATTTAATATGGATTTAAATTTTACATAATACTAACACGATCATTAAATAATACCAGCTGCACGGGTCGATCAATCAGGTTAAGCTACGCTTGCCGTGGTTGGTCTGTGGATCCGATTCGACCATCTTTACATACCGAGACCCCTCCGTGCCTCGGAAAGCACGTTAAACCGTTGGTCCCGGCTGTCATTCATGGATATTTGACAGTCGTTACACGTAGGGTAGGGGTATCGTATTACCCGGTAACTGGGTTATGGAGGTCAGATAGGCAGTTGCTCCGTGTAAAATACTGGTATTGGTTAGACTGGAAGCTGATCCTAACATAGGAAAAAGTTAGGTAGATGATGACTGACATGTTCATTAAATGCATTAGGTACTATTTATATCATATCTTATGAATGATTTACTGATGCATCGTTCAAATTGAATCAGTCGCTTGTTACCTATGATGACGGTTCTGTCATTTCCATACGACAAATTGACGTAAGTAGCAATGTCATGTATGTCATTACTATTACATAATCATGGCGGTTGCGTTATAATGACGTGCAGGTGCATTGAGCGATGCATGTTACGGATGACAGGAAACTCATGTGATTCATGTTATCAGATTCATTTAAAACGATAACTTGATGTATGAATGGATGAGAGAAAATGGGCTATTTAAAAAGACTCATTGAAATTACTTCAAGGTAGGCTTGTAACAAAATTACCTACAAGGATCATATTGATAGATGAAGAGGTCGCATTCCGAGTACTTCCGGACACTAGCAACTTTCAGTCAGTCAAAGATTCAGAATATCGATATTGGATACGAAACTTGCTGGAAAATGGTCTCATGTCTTATGAGTATGAGACAACATTCGTTCTAACTATTTTGTAACAATACGAAAGGTCTCTATGACAACAATCTAATAACAAGAGAAAAAATCGCAACCATATGACATTCAAAAAAGTATTTAACTGTTTGTCATCCAGGTCCCAATCACACATCAGCAACCTCTAAACAATAATTACAAGGCATTGTTACAAGATCAGGAAGCATCACCCAACACCGGTGCGGTATGGGGCTAAGCACAGGAGTAGGAGAGCGTTCGGGTGTGTGACGTGCGCAAGCGCATTGGCGGTTAAGCGCGCGCGCCGGCCACTACGCGCCACTCTCGATCTCTAGCGATAGCGGTGAAAACAGTACACGTGTGAGTGTCCCCTCTTCAATAAGGATTTGCACTGACCGAAGTGGTACATCCCTATTGATAAAGGTAGGTGATACACGAATTACTTTTAATACCGGTGTGCGGGAGTATTTTTTTTTTTAAGTAAATTTTGGGAGTGTCATACATTTAAAGATTATTTATTTATTTATTTTATTTTATTCTGTTCGGGAACCTTACAGCCAACTTAAACAGTGCTCTTAAACAATATGCATTTAAAGGACATTTACAAGTTTCAACTGGTAAACACCTGGTCATAGCCTGGAAATCAGTCCCAGTGATAGGCAAATGCCTCTCCTTATGAAACCTTAAGGAATTTTATTACATACAGTCCATATTGTTATTTCAGTAAATTAAGAAAATTGAATTGAAGTTATTCAGTTAATTAGGTACTATTACGGGACATATACACAAGTTAATAATGAAAACTCTTTGTTCGTATTACACTATGATAACAACAATAGCATGTATGATATCATCAATCTAAAGTTCAAGTTACGAGTAATTAATTAACACTAACGTAATTAAACTAAGTTAGTTAAGTAATCGTAATCGTAAACTTAACATCTGATATTGAAAGTAAAAGATCTTTCATTACAAGGAAAACTGTTTGAAGCCGACATTTTGTCTTAAGATAATGACATAAAATCTTTATAGGAAGTTTATATCATATAATTATTAAAGTAACTTTATGATCTTGCTCGTATAATATTATATTTAATACCCCCTTATTTTATGGCTAACGTCTAGCAACTATAGTTTTCTCAATTCATAGATAAGAGGAGTAATTACTGGCTTAAAATTAAGAATTTGATAGAAAGGTAAGATAGGGAGATGAATCTAACATTCTGTAACATAATAATATAAGTACCTACTCATTATAGAGGCAGCTTCAGTTTCATGAAAGTGACTGAAAATAATTAGCAACCGTTTTGAATGTTACCGCTAATTTTGGTTGCAAATTTACCTACTATACTCCTTTTGTATGCGTATGTACTCGTATGTATGCATCTTTGTATACGGGATTCTTTATTTCCTCGAAGCATCCAAATAGCTGGGTGGATTTTTATACATGAGGTGTCTATCGACTCGCCTATGTCGTGCGATGGTTATAAGCTAGGTTTTGTATTTATAATATCATAATGGCGGATTTAAGACGTTAATAAGAAGGCACAACGTCATGAACCTTTTTTTTGTACCTTTTCCTTATGGGGTATACAAATAAAGGGCTTGAGGAGACAGTTCCAACAATATAACGCACTTAAAGGTAGAAAATATAAAAAAAAACATTGAAAAAAAAAATAAACGAAAAGTGATCTTCTTTCAGCCGGGTTTTTGACGAATTTTTCAATGCTACTTTTGCATCTCGATAGAACTTGTGCTGATCGAACTCGTAGGCTCCCGATCTCCAGTATGTGTCACTAAACATTTTAGGATATTTTCTATTGAAATTCACATCATAATGCGAGGTTCTGAACTGTCATAGAATTATATGGTTGTATTCTGGTAAAAAAGGACATAAAGAATTAAAGATCAGTCAAAGCAAATGCGTAGCTAGGTACTCATTCTCTGGGAATAAATACCTTTTTTCCGATGGAGTGTTAAGTGTGCTAATAGGCCAATTCTCTCGTAAATATGAGAGACACGATACCGATTAACATTTCAAAGCCTACATTTACGACTACCTTATAGGTAAAGGTGAGTCGGATGTATGATATTACGGACTCATCTTACACTGAGTATAAATTAAAGCGACAGGCTATAATTTAGCACTTATCTACACATATCATCAAATATGAACAAAGTTATTAGTTATTAGATTTTTTTGTCTATTTGCTGCATGCTTCGGATTGGCGCAAAAACGGCTGAATGGATTTGGTTGAAAGGCACACAGATATATTATAACGTAGATTAACACACAGGGTACGTTTAATCCCGGTAGTACGTTCCCGTGAATTATTTTATAACATCCACGCGGGCGAAACCGCAGTCAACAGCTAGTTACTTACTCAATATAATGACGACAGTGACTGATATATAAGACATTAATAACATAATGGTCACTTACAAGTCGCAACAAAACAATGTTTGACATTTACAATCACTTCTAATGCCAGTTTCCATGACTTTACGTTCGTTTTTTGTTGGCTAGTATTATTTCAATATTTTGACCAGCTATATTATAGCTCTAACTCACGATTTAACGCATCAATTTGATCCTTGTGGTGGCCCAGTAGTAACGGCCCCGACTTACGAGTGGGTAGGTCACGGGTTTGAACCCAGGCAGGCGCTTTACTTTGTGTAAATAATTTCATCACTACTGCTCTCAAAACGGTGAAGGGAAACAAAGTAAGGAAACCAGCATCCAAAAATTCGACATCTACCAACTCGCACTGGGCCCTCGTGGTGGATTACAGCGCAGTCCCTCGCGAAGAGAGGAGGCTTGTAGTTATTCCAGCAGTGAGAACATTATAGTCTTATATATGGATGTAAAGACCGAGTCGAATGATTCTCAGCTGCCGGGACGCTTTTCGTAATTATTCTGCACCTAACAAATATTAAGATAAAGTCATGATTGAGTGAAAACTATAAATGCCCGATCCAGTTATGCTTATTGCAACGAATCAGGTTTTGAATCGGTTATTAACTTATTTAATATGTATATTTATATAACATTATATTATTGTACTATAACTGTATATTATTTGTAGACTTTTATAACCTTACCGAGATACTTAACTTGAATATCGACATTTATTTGTCTATATTTTAGGTTTCCAGTTACATGAAAAGCGTTAAATGTCTTAGTATAATCACATCAGCATATAAAACACTTCAAATTATGACTGTTTCTTTCGTAACTTTACGAAACAACATTTATCTACGAGTCTACATCTCTAAGTCATCGAACGTGAAAGCTGGCAACAGCTGATCTTTGCGTACGCGATAGCTACGTAGACTATAAATATTGTTTAGTAAGAGTAATTCTCAATTTCGTCTCGGTGAATCACAATATATAACGGTACGCCAATTAGTGTTGTCAAAATCGTAGAAATATCGTCTAACAGCGCGATGACGTCGCTGCTTTCCTTTTATACGAGCAGCACGTCTTGTTAACTTGGAATAATGTTAACTGGTATGTGAAAGAATGTTGCTACCCGCCACTTGTAACGACCACTGTCTAATATTTTCGTTCCATCAAGGGTTTCAATAAAAACTGCTTGCAATTAAGGGTCTCGTGGAGATTATAATTTGGCCCAGAATTGCTTTACGATCAACTTAACATTTTATGTTTGTGTTAGAAAAGTGCTGTTTCTTTTAGCGTATTGATGGCCAAAAAGTTCAAACATCTTTGGCCCCAATATTTCAGCTACGCGAACTCCGCTCACTGACGCATTCAAATGATCATCAAGTGCACAGGTGACCGCCCCATACGCACTTGAGATATGAGCCGTCCGTCCAAAATGCTGCTGTAAATCCTTCTTAAATACTTGGAACATTACTTCCTCATAGGTATAACGAATCACGCTTCTAAGAGGCCTAAATTGATTTCAGCCGATTCGTTTGACACCTTACGGTGGATCCATGGTTTTAACACCAGTTTTACATCATGATTCGACGCTCACGTTCATTTTTTGACAGTACATCATTCCAACTGATCGAACCAAATGACACACGTACTGTTTACAAACCACACATTTCATTTCACCTACCAGGTGGTGCTAATAAATTAATCATAGCATTAATAATTGCGCCGATTCGTAAAGTGGAAGTTCTCAATCCATTCAAGTAGTCAGTATGTTCATTAATTCACATGGAGATTAGGAAGTTCAACAGCAAATACATGTGACATCTATCATTGTGAATTATGGGCTGGCCCTGCACTTCCTCTCAAAGAAATTAGGCCTGTGTTCCAGCAGTGAGAACGTTATTGGCTGATTATATTTATGCGTATACTCTCAATGTTGGATAACATCAAAACCGCTTTTTATAAACTAGTCATACGACAAGCCTTTAAAGTCGGAACAGGGGAAGTAATGTCTATGGCACTGTATGCGATCAGTTGGGAAACTGTTAGAACCAATTATTCTGCACTATTGCGCTTTACAATGTTGCTCATGTAGTGCCGTTAGCTCCTATACATATCACATCAGCGCGTCTTCTGGGGTAATATAAATATTTTGTAGGCTGGGCTTTTTTTAGTCTTATCAGCTGTTGCGATCAACTTCGTCTGCGTGTATTTTGTGTAAGTTCATCTTTGTTTTCACAAATATCCAGATGGAAAAGATATGCGTGGTCATACATAAAAAAAAAAAATGTATATACGCGTCGACTTGAGAACCTCCTCCGTTTTTTCGTCGGTTAAAAAGTAGCTTTATGTCCTTCTGAAGGTGTCAGGCTACCGATTTAGGTGTGTTATTTAGGTAGTGGTAAGTTAACATACAGGTAAAGTTACTTTCGCATTTATAATAGTAGCACAATTTGTTAAGTATTTCTAAGTTGGCACAAAATTGCACGCGTATCAATGGACCAAAATACGCATTCGCACTAGTGACTAGGGGATTAAGTCAAAAGGATGAGCAGCAGCGTCTTCCTGTCTGATAAGACAATTAACTGTCCAATCAGTCTGCTTACTGAGGTGACTGTAGCCATATTCTCATGACAATTCCTAATCGTAAGGTACAGTTATACCTATTCATCATTACATGATTCCCTAGTAGGTCTAATACTGATAATTCGATGAAAAAACTAAACTAACTGTCGCGATATGTAGCAGCGCCCCGCGGTTTCACCCGCATAAGTTTCGATCCCGTGGGAATATCGGGATAAAAATAGCCTATGTGTTAATCTTGGTTATAAACTATCTGTGTGCCAAATTTTATCCAAATCCGTTCAGTAGTTTTTGCGTGAAAGAGTAACAAACATCCATCCATCCTCACAAACTTTTGCGTTTATAATATTATATATAAGTATATATATAAATATTATATATACTTAGTAGGATGCTACGATTTTTCCTTTTCGCTTATAGTATATTGTACTAACCTTGTATTAATTTATTGGTTTTACATTATTAAACCTCCAAATTACGAACAAGAAATATTAAGTAAACTCGTTTTGTTGTTATCCCTTTAGAAAATCAGGAAAACTTCAAAATAATGCAAACAGTGCAGTCGGAATAAAGTTAACATTCAATCAAATTTACCACTTGTATCTATCGTGCTAATATATACCTAGTACTAGAAGGATCCGAAAATATGTAGCCTATACGAAAAACTATACATTGCTGGGCCTTCTAATCGAACCTGGCATTAGCCCATTAATTAAAGATAGTCATGCTCCCAATACTAAAACAAAGGGCTAGCAACGTTTATTTCAACGAGTTAGTATTACATAAGTAACACAAGTAACATAATTCCACTTATATAACGTTACTCATAAACGAAAAGTAAGTTTAAAAAAAGATTTTCACTTCTCTTCGTGCACAATGTTATGTCAATACCGACAAGTGTTACCTACATTATATCAACGGAAAGTTAAATACTCAGCCACTAAACACCATAGCTTATAATATTCTTAACAAAACTTTTAATATTATAAGTACGTAGCTCAAAGCCTCAATCTATGCAAATAAATAAAATTGGAGTGACTGTTTGTAATGTCAAAATTATAGTTTTTTACTAAATGCAAATGCATGTTTAGGAATAAAATTTTTGTCTGTCTTTCTGTTTGGTCTGGCTAATCTCCGAAACCGCTGGACCGATTTTGACGGGATTTTCACTGGCAGATAGCGGACTATATGAGGAGTAGCTTAGACATATATTTTAGAAAAAGAAAAATAATTAGTAAACAGACACATTATTGTTTTCCGACATTCACGCGAATGAAGTAGCGGGCACAGCTGGTTAAAACAATAATAGGTATAAATATTCAGATTTGTATTCCATTTCCGGACGATAAAACGGCAGTAACATTTTTGACTAAATTCTAAGATTTGGACAAGAACAGTAGGCCAAAAACATTGATAAAGAAACATAGTTGTCACATCGTTACAGTCTGTTGACAGTTATTTTACCTCTGACAGCGGCAACTTAATAGCAACCTTATTAGAACGAGAATAAATATCACAATGATTTTGACAGACGTGTCAGTAGTAGCAACCCAACAGCAACCTTATGGGAATGAGAATAAATATCACTGTGATTTGGAAAGTGATGAAAATAACTGTGAACGGACTGTAACTTCTCCGCTATGTTTATGTTCTCCGCTTCAACACGCACAAATTATGCAAATGCCTTATTACAGATACATAATTAATTCGTAAAGGGAAGCGTGCTTAAAGATACAAATCACACGGTCGCTTCTGTCAAAGCTGAACATCGCGTGAGCACCTAAAATGGTGCCCCCGTGGTTCATTAATCATTTAGTTTATGATGATTGAAATTCGCAGACAAGTTGTGAATTATACGTATAATCATGCATGCATCTGTCGCGTTTTCCTTAATAATGCGAATATCGTATTGGATTAGTATTGATTAATGCACTTCAGACAAAAAAAACTTAGGAAGCACTTTCATCAAATATTTTTGTGAAGACAATTGGAAATTGGATAATATTATTTACTAGCTGACCCGACAGACATCCATATTTCAATGTCGTTTGAATCGTGAGAAACTGTCTTGAATTCATATAAAAATCCCAAAGAAAAAAGGGCGTACAGTTTTACCGAATTTGAACATTTTGCGGGAAACTTTTCCGATTTTTTTCTTTAAATAAAAAAATATTTGGACTATTACGAAAATTTTAAAACAAAAACAGCCAAATCGGGAAGCCGTTCTCAAGTGATGCGCTTACCAACGAATAGAATATCATTTTTAATTTTAAACATTTGAAACATATAAAACACAGAGTGTTGACAGATCGGAAGCTTGCTTTAAAGATAAGTATATCTGTTACTAACATAGAATTTTTATTAACCTATCAATGTTATAGCTGTAATTAATTACTATGGCTATAAATGTTATAGATAAGTAATGACATCATAAAAAATTTAAAAATATGTTGAGTTATAAATATTATCAGAGAATCCATATTTTCGTGACCTAAGAATGTTATGAATAATAATTAAATTATTGATGAATCTTAGTAGGCACCATACTTATACGATTGAAAGCAAAAGAAGGCCACGAGATATAAATAGAATTAGTTAAATTCATAAGAAATCGATGAAGCTCGAATGGGGCAACTTGGAAGAGCCAATGTCCAGCAGTGGACTGCGATAAGCTGTGTTGATTGGTTCATACGCAATCTGTACCGCGCGCCGCGGTTCATTAAACTCACTTGCAATTTATTCGCTTAATTCTTAGTGTACGGGGAACAATAAAATGATAAAACTGATAGCGTTCATCTTGTGACAAAAACCCAAAATTCACTCACGGCAAAATAATCTCTTTGATATTAACCCAAACGATGTTATGCGACACTGATCGCTAACTCATATTTTAACTGCAGTCTGCAGTGCGGAAAAGAAAAAACGAAATTTAAATCTTGATAAATTACGCTGATGTTTAGGTACATCACCGAGCACCGTGCCTCGGAAAACACGTTAATCCGTTGGTCCCGGCCGTCATTCTTGGATCTTTAACAGTCATCACGAGTCGTCAGAAGCCCGAAGCTCTGATAACCAGTCTTACCAAAGGGTATTGTGTTACCCAGTAACTGGGTTGTGGGGTCAGATAGGCAGTCGCTCCGTGTAAAATACTGGTATTCAGCTGCATCCTGTTAGTCCGGAAGCAAACCCCAACATATTTGGGAAAGGCCAGGCAGATGATGATTACATCAGCAAGCAAAAAACCTCATAAATATTTTCGATAAAAGAAGCACAAATGAATAATGCATGTAAAAATATGGTATGGTATTAGCTGTCTAGATTTCTAGATAATATTCAACGGTAGCTGTTTATCATAATTTATTATTCCTAACACAAAAAAAAAGATATATTGAAAAAAATATAAGAAATGTTGTACGATTTCTTTACACTACGGCAGCACTGTAGTAATATTGAACAAATATATATTTTTTTAAACATTTATTTAATTTATTTTAAACAATGTTTAAACTTTCACTGTAAATATTTGCGTTCTTCGCCAATTTAGTTATTAGAACATCACTAACACTAATTACATTAATTAACGCTTTTCTGCACGAGGAAAAAAAACAATACGGATGATTGTATGGAGTGTTGAGATCACGAAACTGCCAGACGGCTGTTTTACACGCGTTAAAGACCAGTCAGCCTATTTTTGAGTAATAGGAAAATGCTTAAATTTAAAACAAAGACCGTAGTTAAAAAAGATTTTTATTTTTTTGTAAGAATTTAATACGTAATAAAGTTCACTGATGTGTAATTAGAAAAATAAAAGACTTTTCTTTGTTGTTGTCGTTGTTGTTTGTTAAAACAACTGTAACCTATCACTTTGTTTGATTTTAGCCTTTCTTCTTAAAGTAGTCGGATATGAAAGGCCGACTTCATTTAGTTTTAAAATAAATATGATTGACGTATAAAAAGGTTCGTATAAAACTACTTACAGAAATAAAATCAATTATCATTTAAAATAATAATGGTTCTTTGTAGTTCATAGTTGCAACATTTGTAAAGTCGATTGAAATTCCACACAGGAAACCCTATTTTAATTATGAGAATAATTAAAAATGTAGGTGAAGGTGCTTATTTTGTACACAAAATATTAATTAGTCACATTTATCACGTGAAAGTAGGTCCGCCATTGACTCCGCTAGCAATATTGATCACGAAAACCCACCATGTACTCAGCGCGTGCCAATATTTTTTTTTTGTTCCAACTAATTATCTAATTCCAACTTTATTACCCAATAAAAGAGTTTAAAATGCCATGTTAGATTTGAGCTAAACGGTCGTGATTTCTGGCAATTTGTCAATAGAGTAGGACAGTTTCTGCTTATTAGATAGATAGAAAATATTATGTATTCGATATTTTATGAGCCTACTTCCGTGAGTTATCGAAAGATATATGAGGCCCATGGTTACGCATGCGTAAGGCGCAGGCCACGCCGCGACCTGGCGGGCGGGTATTCTGGTATTTGCTTTGTCAAAATTAGACTAAAATAGCCGTTCTTATATTTTGTCATGATTAAGGGGATATGTTGAAAAAAATGTGGTTTTTCTATTTCGTATAACTTGTTAAGACAGCTACCTCCATACAAAATGTTATCAAAATTGGTAAAGCCGTTTGAGCGTGAAGAAGTAACAAACATATTATGTACACATACACACACTCACAAACTTTCGCCTTTATAATATCAGTGTGATGTAAATCAGCGAATTTATCGATTGTTAATATTTTTTATTACGAGCGCATAGGCCATTACAGAATAGCAGAATTAATTATATTCATTCGTAACAAATTAAAGTAAACATCGTTAGATCACTCTCTTGTGGGCCTTTCTATAAGCCATTATCATTGGGCATAGCGGATGTCGTTTTAAGGATCTGCGATAAAGTAACTTATGTATAAAGTGTCCATAAATGTAAAATGAAAATTATCCTTTAAGACAGTTATAAGACCTTAGCAGGAAACCAGGGTAGCAACCAGGCATCTGTACAAGTCATAATCAATGAACTGAAGCTATCGCAGTCCACTGCAGGAAATAAAATCTTCAAATAAAAATATCTTAAAGCTAAACGAAAGTCGTAACTACACCAAGTACATCAATATATCAAAACGGATCGTGTAAAAATACCATCGATGTATAACAAGAAACAACAATACAGATAAATTAGCCGCGGAAAATAAAATAACAATGAATGTCCGAAAGTGTTAAGTCATTAAGTAAAGGGGCCAAAGATCCGTGCCGGACGGCGCGTATGTGTTCCACGCGCGCCTCAAAGAGATGTCAGCATCGAAGGAGGGGCCCGTCAGGGCCGAAGCCTGCCGGGGCAGCGGGATTGTCCGAAAGGGTTACCGCTACCCCGGAACATAAAGGGCTAAGGAAGGAACACGGATGGGTTTTAGTCAGTAAGAGTCTGACACTCCCTTCCGCTCCACCCAGAGCGGGAGGGGTCATTTGATGATTTCCCATCCTAAAAAAAAAAAAAAAATAAAAAAAAAAAAAAAAAAAAAAAAGGGGCCAAAGATGATATTATTGGATAACACGCTCTCTGGGCTGCACGTGTACGGAGGTACCTTTGCGGCAAATTTTCTTGTTACGTACAAATTTTAATGTGTGGTGTAAACATGATGTGTGAAAACTCTACATTTGCTTAACCAGAATGTAGTATGAATATTGTCTTACAAAACTTACAGAAAGCGGCATTTTAGTGTCTTACTTCTTCTCTTTAGAAGAAGTAACATAATATAATAGCTCGCCTGTATTCGCCGTAGGGTTAGGAAGAGGTTTATCTATAGTACACCCACATATCGCCAGTTATGTTTAAGTCCCATGTAACAAGGGGCGAGCCTATTGCCATCAACAGGGCACGAATCCAGACTCTTTTTGGCTGCTGCTGAGAAACTCCAGATGGAATTTTAGAGGAATTAAGACACGTAAAAACGTTTTTCTCTACCATTCCTTGTCAAGAAATGTGTGAAACTTACTCTGCGTTTGCTTTAACCGAAATGCATGATGTACTCTTCTACATGTTATGTTTTGCCTTTCCTACTATATTAACAATACCAGCATATTTTTTTCCACTGCAGGGTAAAGGCCTCTTCTCATACAGAGAAGGCACGAGCATTGATCACCACGCTTGCCTAAGACGGGTTATCATTCTGAAACTTAATACAGAGTGCGGTATTTTAGTGTTTTGCTTCATTTCCCTGTTTTTGTTTCTAAGTACTACTTACTTGATTGGCACAAAACGTTTTCCTCTACCATTCCCCCTTGTCAACTGTCACACTATCATTCACTTCTCATTCATAATTAGGTACATTATGTATCCCTCACACAATCTGTCCCAACTTTTTTCTCCCGCTCCTTTCATCAACATTAACATTGACATCACTGTTTAGTCAGTTTTTTACATAATAAAGCATCACGCCTGCTTCTCCCAAGTGTCGGGCAATCGTTATGTTTAGGTCCTATCCCATGTAATAGGGTGCGAGCCTATAACTGCAATCAGATACCGGGCAGTGCCGGGCACAAATCCAGACTCCAGGCTATTAATGAAAAATTCCTGATGGAAAAACCCAACAACACTTCGCTCGACCTAGGAATCGAACCCAGAACTTCCTGCTGACCAGTAGTACTTGCGACCAATAGACCAACGAAACAGTCCGGTTTTATTCTACTGATATTTAGTCAGTAAAACCAATACCATAAATATGTCTTGTAATATATTTATGCGTATCGAACGAACTTCTGATTAATTTGTTAGAACGCATATTTTCAAAGTGTGTGTAAATTGTGTATGTGCGTTCTTACTTACAACATAATTATAGAACCTCAATACTTAGATAGTATTAACATTGTTATAACAAACAATGATAAACAATTGCTTCATAGTAAAACCTTCCTCAAGGTTTGGAAATCATGTCAAAAGTAATATGATTACTAATTAGATTTACTTAATTATATTAATTACTTACTAATGGTACTATTTAAATTTATTTAAAACTGCAATTTTCTCGTTGGGTGTAACTAAAATTTGCATAGGTAAATATAAGTATAGAACTATGTAGTTTTGACACAGAACAAGTCAATCTTGTATTACACCGGTAAATAGCAAATTGAAGACTGTGCTGGAATGCTTTCGCCCAGACGTGAATAGTACAGGCTTAACATTTTTAAACTCATGCGATCTATATATTCCATGTATATGTCGCAGCTCTTATTAGGTAGATAATTATTTCTATTACACTAGATATTGCGACATTGCCATCTTCTTTTTAAATTAATTGGCCCGTTTTTGATTTAGATCTCACCAGGTCGAAATCATAGATTTAAGAGGTCTCATCATCTGCCTAGCCTAACCCAACTTAAGTTGAGAAGAGGCATCAGCTGGGACGAACGAATTAATCTGCTTTCCGAAACAATACATATACAACGATTAGACCTAACAGAGCACCCATTTAAAGAAGTCATATCTAGCAGCTGATTAGCAGTGATGAACAAGTAAATAATGATAGTTACAGTGGCAGTTAACGCATAAAAAAACATATCTCTGGACACATCGTAGGTAACGAGATCCAATTACGAGCACGAAAGTTTCTAACTACTCGACATTGTGATCTTACTGTAGCACATTCATATCTGAACATTATAGTCCTGGGGCTTAGGTTACGTATGTTCGGGTTACTCGGAATAAAGACTAAAAGGACAATGCAAAAAATTGGTCCAAATTTTTGAAACATGTTGCCCAAAGTTGAAAATAATTGTAATTGATATATTATCATATCTAAGAAAGAAAGAAAAAGTATTTATTGCGACTCGTACAGGAAGATCACAAACTAAACTAAATAATACCAAAAATAAAAAATAAAAAACAAATAAAATTAATAGGTAACTAAAAGAAAAATGAAACAGAAATAGGAGCCTTTTGGCCTCGTATAGGACTATACGAGGCCAAAAGGCTCCTACCTCAGCATGATGCTGCGACATTAAAAAAAAAAATGTCGCTGCGCTGGTATTCTGATAGGGCCCGCATATCTGAGGATATGATCTATCAATTGCAATCAGTGTTACTATGGCATAACAAAAATCTATTCAATTGGTTTCAACTTTGGGCAACGTATTCCAAAGATTTGGGCCAAGCTTATATGGAAAGTTTGCATTGTCCTTTGACAACCGTAAGGCCATTTTTAAATGTCTTCGATCTTTGTGTGGTCTGTTGTGTTATTAATTACAGTGAATACAATTTTTTTTTTTTCTCAATTAAATTATCATTTAAATACTAAAGTTAATTTGTCTATTTTTGCAATATTCGGTTACAATTTTAATAAAAAAGATTACATGTTTAAGCATATATTTAAAATATTTTGCTACAAGAAAACAAAATTATTTGGTCGTTGATGTCTTTTTACAATGATAGTGAATCTTTGTAAAAAGACATCAACGAATCTATACAAGATTAATAAGGCTGGAGAGTTTGTTTGTTTGAACACGGTAATTTCTGGAACTGACAGCCGGATTTGAAAAAATATTTTTGCCTTTGATAGCCCAATTCTTGAAGAAAGTTATATTGACATTAAGCTACGACTTTTAGGAGCTCAGCAAAAAGAAAACTAGACAGAAAGAACACTAGGTGAAAACGAAGTACCTAATAGCGCAGGTGAGCGATGCGACGCGACGCGGTGGTTCGGGGGCCGCAATTTCACGCAGACGAAGTCGCACACAGAAGCTAGTAAACTATAAAAGTTAAAAATAACATAGAGCTGATAGGATTCCAACAAGTATATAAAACCTAAAAATGAGTTGGTGTGAACAGAGACATTTCGTTAACAAATTCGAGAGCGAAAAATTAATCGCTTATTAAAAAATCGGAATCGATTAACCAAATTAAAATTTAAGTCATTAAGTTAAGATTCACTTAATTGGTTCTTGGTAACCTAGACTTTGACCCGGTTGACATTATTTAGATAAATTTATGTTTATTTATAATTCAGAAAGAGCAAGGAATTATGAGTCAGTTTAAATTGAAACCATAGTGACTTATCGTTCAATTGTATATCAAGACCTTTGGCGTAGCTAAGGAAGGGGCAAGGGTGGACGAAGCCCACTCTAGAAACTTCTTTGCCCACCCTAGAAAAATAATCAGTATTGAAGTACTTACTGTTTAATCGCTTTTTATTAGGGTACTGTACCATAAAAGGAAAAAAACGAAACCCTTATCGGTCGTTTCATTTTGACCAAGATGTAAGGTTTGTAGAGTTGGGCTCTCATTGATTGACTGTGGTTAGATTAGCAGGACGGCCGCCTCCCCTAAACAAAATCCCTAGCTACGCCAATGATCAAGACCCCTCTGTGCCTCGGTGGATCGTTGGCAGTCGTTACGGGTCGTCTGAAGCCCGAAAGTCTGATAACCAGTTTTACCAAGGGGTATCGTATTACCCAGTAAATAGGTTGTGGAGGTCAGATAGGCAATCGCTTCACGTAGGTTAAATACTGGTCAGCTGCATCCGGTTAGACTGGAAGCCGACCCCAACAAAGTTGGGAAAAGGCTAGGCAGATGATGAGTGACGTATCATGCAATTGCAATAAAATTTAAACGAGCTGTGCCTGTTTGCGTAACACTAAATCGACTTGACTTTGGCGAGAGTATCGATCTTTCTCTTACCGATTTCTCGATTACGCACTTATGTATTCGTTTGGTCATCCGCTACTATAGTGTTGAGCTGTTACAATTCGCTCATTCAATGCGTAACTTTTGAACGTATGATGCACATCATCATCGTCAATGGCAGCCTTATTATACCCACTACTGATAATAGGCCTCCTCTTCGTTTATTGCCCGTGGTCCACCCGACTAGTCCACCTGGGTGCAGGACCATCGGCAATTATTTTTCCCGTGGTCCACCTGATTTTGTGCCATGTTTCTCGGGTCTATGTGAGCCCCGTTCAACCAGGTAATAATCTGCAAGATGCACGTTTGATGCAAATATTAAAGTGCAAATGGCTGGAAGTCTTAAAGAGTTAAATAGCTGGAAGTTTTAAAGGGTCAAATAGCTGGAAGTCATAAAGGGTCAAATAGCTGGATGTCTTAAAGGGTCAAACAGCTGGAAGTCTTACAGGGTCAAATAGCTGGAAGTTTTAAAGGGTCAAATAGTTGGAAGTCTTAACGAGTCAAATAGCTGGAAGTTTTAAAGGGTCAAATAGCTGGAACTATTAAAGGCGGCCAGTAGTCCACTGCTTCACGACTACGTCGATGACTACAAGTCTATAAAGATGTCAAGCAGTACCTACACGTAAAACGCGTCTCAAGGTAGCATAACTTTAACGTTTTCAAGAATTTGATCTGTCTTCTTTTTAAATCTTGATAAGGTACAAATGCGGAAGACGACCATACACTACCAGTACATTTCATACATTTTTCATTACGTACTTTTTAATATTACCTACATTTTATAATGAAAACCTTTGACGAGTCAATACTATACTACTTCCCATTATTAAAAAAAAAATTGTGTCGGCCTGACACAATATTTATCCAATTATTTATATCGTCTAAATACAAAAATTTACGTCGTTTTTCATTTTGGCAACAAATTATTTGCAGACCATAAAACGTGACCATGTCATGATGATGATGTCATTCCGTCACATTTTGGAAGCGAATTGGTATCCTATTTAGCTCATTTGATCCTAAGTTTAATTTCGTAACAGACTCTTGCATTCTTGTAATTTGGATTCGAAGACTAATTAAATAAGTAATTAATCTTAAAAATATGGGTATGTGTGTTGTGTTAACTACCAATTTAACCCCAGTGTTACAAATTAATATGACTGACACTATGACTGAATTTTGTAATCACTGAAGATTTTAAAATATAAATTACACTAGGATTAATTTATGCCTGCAGTTTCCATTTCACGATTAAATTACAGCAAGTTTCAAACACGAATTAAAAAAATCTGCCTGTAACTAATTACGATCATAACTCCTCGGTGTCTCCTCAAATCGACACTCCGTGCAAGATTTACATAGAGTAGTTCAAATAAATGCTAATATCAGTCACCTTTCATACTTTATTTGCGTAAAACACACAATGTAGCTGAAGCCGTACATGCAACGCTCGTACAAACAAGGAAACGTAGAAATCGGTCAAGTATTGCATAAATAAAAAACACTAAAATGCCGCTCAAGTAGTAAGCCGGGTTGATTATTATTTAAATTATTGACATAAGTAGACAGTTTGACTGAAAATTATGTTGTTTGTAAAATTATTTTTGCATCACTGTCTTACAGTGTCACCTGAAAAGATTATTGCTTTTTGTTAACAAATAAGTAACTTATTTGTCGCCGAGCATAATCCGTAAGGAACGAAAAAATCTGGTTCAAACCTATCCATATTCCAGTTTATCTATTTATTAAAATTCCTTCAGATTATCCCCATTGCATTCCATTGCAGTTGCCTAACCAAGCAGCCTGCAGTTGCCTCTTATTATTGTAGTTGCTCTGGAGCCCTGGAACCACAGAAAATGGAAAATCAGTAGCTTAATGTTCTCAAGAATTCTCAAAAAGGTATAATTATCTTTAGAAGTAGTTCATGTTACATCAGTGTTATCAACCAAATCCATCCATTAGATATAAGTAGCACCATCTAGGCAAACTTTGAAGAACTTCTCAGAGCCATCTATCGGTGAGTAGTTGTACAAACTTTTATTCTTTAGTTCAGTTACTTCCCAAGAGATGATACTAGTTAATCTGCACGTCAACATTATTATTTTTATGAAGTGCCTGTAAAGCAACGAAATATTAATTTATTTTTATACATGTCAAAAACAACATCAAAATTCAAAAAACATGGAAAAGAAAACATGTACTTGAAAAAGTTTTTTTTTTTTGTAGGTCTGGTGTTGTATAGGCAGTGTGTTACGTTTGTCCACTAACACGCCTATTAATTTATACAGACAATGCAAGTTCTGAGTGACGTTTAATCTCGAGCTCGCCGCAAACCATCCGGTTTCGTGAGGCGTGGAGGAACGGCTCGTTGTATAACGGGACTGTAATAGCCAAGATAACGGTAGGCCGCAAGGATACTCTTGCTTTCCAATTATAATCAGCCGTTATTTAATACAGTAAAATTCTTGAACTTGACCCCAAACTAGAAAATACACGAGAACCAGGTATCGCAAGAAATTGTTGGCATTTCATTGCAGCAATTTCTTCTTGTGAATTTATAGGTAGTGATTATGGGCGTAATGCAGTAATAACGTCTTACAATAATTAGCAGAACACGTCTAACTAATAACATTAAACTAAACACTTTTTTTAATTGTTTGGTCAGATTCGTTCCTTGTTAATTTAGCCTTGTCATTGCATATAATCAATTAACTAATTGTATGAAATTTACGAGTCATTCATTGTAATAATTTACGAGTAGGTAATCTACAAAATCGGAAGTTTCCGAAACGAAACCATCGGCACAGACCAACAAATCGACGAATCCTTGCGCTTCGCCAAGAAGATCAAAACCAAAAAAATCATTTGGACTTCCGGGACACTTCAGAACAAGATCAAAATAACACCGAAATTCCCATGTCAACTAGTCAAACTGAATCATTTCGCCAAAACGCACATTGCGGCAAAATTTCACTAACGACGCCTTTCTCCTGCGCACACCAACGTGCAGAGGGATCGAGGCGGCCACTGACACGGAGGCTGGCGAGAAAGGCTTTTACCTGATCGACCGCTCACGCTTCATCGCTATTGTTGATCACTTATTAGGTGTTGTAAACAAAGGAGCTAATAAACAAACTGTAATGAAAGAGAAGCTGATGATGGCAACGATAGTCAATGTCAATGACAACAGCGAATATCGTAACGGCAGTCAAGTTTCCGAACACAATTCTCCGAAACTATTGTGATACAGAGATCAGAAGGCCAATAAAATTCTCGTAATTTAAAACGTTCAAAATCTAGTCGCAGTCTCATCTACGCAACAAACAAATGTCAAAAACTTGTCAAAATGTAGGGAAATTAGAGGTATTTTTGACAGATTGCGACTGAGATCAGACTGTGAACGTTCTGAAAATTACGAGAATTGCCCCTCAGATAGCAGTTGTATCGAGTTCAATACGGACTAGCCACTGCATCCTGCATTTTCTGAAAAAGGACAGGAACTGTAGGACAGTCTTTACTTTTCCAGAAAATTCCAATTACTGAAAATAAATGACTCTCTAATTATAACAAATCATTTCAGTTTTACTTTTCTCATGTTTTCCAAGATCCATTTTATTCTTTACTTTATCATGTTTTTGTAATTAACCGTTTCCCACAACATAAAGATTCTAGTGTCTCTAAATTCTTTCATAACGCCTGTTTAGTCTTTGAATTCGATTTGCCGAATTTAAACAGAACACATTCAAGTCCACTTTAAAGAAGTCACTATTTAGTCGTTTACACGTCGGAATGCATGACCAATGGTATGATTTTAATGTTATGCTCTGATTTATTGAAACTGTAACTAATCACGTTGCACAAAACTATTGCTAGGACCAGTATATCCAGTAGGTACAGTGGTTAATATTTTTCGTAGTAAATATTAATGTCTGTTAAATAATCGCTTACCCGTCAAGAATGTTATTTATTTCTTCTATTAGATTCGAATGTTAGGATTATTGAGACATATTTGTAACTTTACGATCGAACTGACTTAGGAAAACATCCATCTGCCAGTCTATTCTGCATATAACTCACCGTGAAAGCTTAGGTGAAGTGAGCTGTCATTCCACCTGATACTAGGGATTGATACTGTTGACAGCTCACTCTAAGCTCACTTCACTTAACTTTTCAAGGTGAGATTTTTACAGAATCGAGCGGCAGTTCTGTTATGTTGAATTTCTTCATATATTTATTATTTGGGGTGATCACTTTTCCATACTAAACTAATAAATAAACGAGACCATTCCGAAAAGTTCAATCTAAATAACAATCCACGTTGAGAACCTATTCTCAGCCCCCTCGTCGGCGTTTGAGACTTTGAGGGGGACAGTATAAGACCCAGAGAAAATTATATATCCTATCTTACTATATAACATTACACGTTTAAATATAATCGTGAAAAAAAGTTGGGAGCCCTAGAAAAACAAATATTCTATGGGCGGTGGGCAAAATAAGGTTGAGAACCTACTTATGACTTAAACGAATGATACGATGACTAATTTCGACAGAAAATTAAATACCATGTTGAATATGTTATATTCACCTCTTTTAACATTTAATCTCTGTCGAGTAAGATATGATCTTATACTCTCTTAAAAATAATTGTCTGTATTGACACCTATTTCAAGTAAGGACACGCAGTGTACACCTATTTCATTAAACTGAGAAAACCTGCTTTAAAGGGTTGCGCAGGTCAGATAGCAATCGTGCTTGTACCGAGCAGACAGCCTGTCTAAAGACTACATTGGAGAAAGACGCAAGAGCTTTAAGACATTTAATCGTGTTTATTTCACGTGATTAATGTTTGGTGTCCGATTAAAACACATTGAGACAAGCCGCAATTATTTAAAAATTATAAATTGTATCATCATTTTCTTACATACATACACAATCCAGCTAAGTATCCTTCAGAATAATCTACCGACCGTTCACATTATTTATAATTAAACGTTGGAAGGTCTAAGATACAATGAAAGGATTTAAGATACCTAAATCTTTAAGTCCACAAGTAATGCTTGCAGTCATGTCCTTTTTAAAGGACATGGAGACATAATCAACTGCCTCGAAGGTCAACAAATTAAGCCTCTTTGGATAAACGTTTCCAAACATGATTCGGATCACTCAATACATATATTGAGCAACGTTCAATCGGTATCAACACTAGTGGCGGCGACTGCGCTTCACTCGCCGTGAGCCGCGGCACGTCAGCGCACGCGCGAAGAAAGTCCACACCGGAACACTCATGGCTTTCTATCAACCGAGACATTTCAAATGGAATTTATAAAGTTCATTTGAATTCGAGGACAAAACCACAGCAGTGTTCTTTTTGATGGACTTTTAAATTTAAAAAATACGTTTTTAACTGTCAAAATTTTGAATTGAAGTGAAAACCAATGTGACGAAAGTGAATTTTTAGTGAGGAATGCGAAATATCAGTTGAGAATAGTGACATCGTTTTACGTCACAGTCGTTGGATTGTTTGCTTTTACTATTTTGGATGCTGCACTTTTGAACATCACAATGGATCCCAGGTAACATTAAAATATAACATTCATAACAATCGTTTCAATTTCGCGTATGTCTATAACTATAGGTATATGCTTAGTAGTTTTCTAGAGAGGACGATCATACCGGTTTTAATTTCTCCAAACTCTAGCGTCATAAATTGATCTTATGAAGGATAAAAGATATATCGAAGAGCTAACAATTTAATGTAATTATAGGAAATAAATTGCAATTATGTTACTATCTGTGCAATATCGGCTTATTCTGAAATGTTTAACGAGAGCGCAAAATTATTCTAAGATGACCTAACATTTGTATAGTTATTTTATAGACAAATGTAACAAATGTGACGAATGTAACAAAGGGCTTTAGGTAGTCTTATGCAATTTACGTCAGTTTGCCCACCTGTCGAAAAGATCTACTTACCACCTTAGCAACAAGCTTTTCGAAGAACTCCACAATTTTAATATCTGTTTAGCAATCAGGAAGAATAACCGTGATTAAGTACTCATAGATGATGACACAAAGAGACGTGCTTTTACAATTAAAACCCATCTTTGACAGCCATTGGGTAACGTCAATAAATTGTTTAGCTACACCGCGCAGTGATTTATTCTACCAAGCAGGTGCGGGCCGCGTCTAGCATTAATTCGTGCTTGGAAAGCTGCAACTTTGTGTCGAATGACCTACTATCTGATTCTGGTAGATAATCTTGATGGTTCATTATAACACACTGTGAGTTTTCCACTGCTAAATAAGGGCCTGTATTTATACTACTACAATGAACAGCCATCATTGTTTAACTATAATGATTTTTTCGAAATTGGTGGGCTAAAATGCTGCAGTTGTCATAACATCACGTGAAGAAGACCATGTTGGCATACCTTTTTTATCCCTTGCAACTATCTATGAGCACCGCATGGTGTATGGTGTTATTAGCACCTTAGGGGATTTTGCTTCCAATCTACCTGGAAAAGTAACCTAACGTTTAGCCTATCCTATCCTGTCTAATCTGGCCCTCTTCATCCTGTCTAATCAGTTCTCTGTGATGGGACTAATGATGGTAAAATAGAAGATGCTTTATTTTTGCTGGTCACCATAAAATTATGTCGTGCGTAACACCACGAAATATCCAAAACCCCTTGACATTAAGTTGTACAGTGCAAAAACATAACAGCAGTATTGCCAACAGTTAGGATTGCACGCGAAGCTGGTACGACTACATAATTGAATGCCTTTTTGCATCTTCTTCCTTAATTTGGTTAGCAACTGGCGTAATAACCATAAGTTTTACTACGAGTATTTCTCAACGAATCTCAAAGTAATCGTCTTGGTTTTGTTAGGTACTGATTTATGAAATAAGATACTGATTTAAGAGATAATTAGGGTAAGTGGGTCGTCTTAGGGGCGGAGATAAAAATACGTCTGAAAATACCCAAACGGCTGAATCAATTTTGCAAGTTTATGTCTCTTCTCGCTGACATTTCACTTAGCCCTGACCTTTAGCCATATACTGTCAGATAATCTTGCATGTACTACAATTTACAAATAAGGTGTGCAATCTCTAGAAAGGTTTCGCCTCCACTTCTCTTGGTCACTGGTCGACTGGTCACGTCGCTTCCTGATCCACTTGTCAAACTGGATTCCACATGTTTTCGTCCTATTTCAATATAGACCCTTTATCCAGTAGTGACTTTTTGTTATCTATTTCTATCCTTTTCTTACTTGCAGCTTCTGAAGAGTTAGAAGGTATGATGAGTTTACTAGTTGGATTTTGGTGATGTCTCTAATAGTAAAATCGAAGAAACGAGTGGGTTTGAGTTTAAAATGTTCGATTATCTTTGTCTGTTGTCCCCATTTAACCAAGAAAATTCACACTATGTTCAACTCAAAACCGTTTAAGTAGTATTTGAATAGTGACAAAATGTTTGTTAGTCATATAAAAATATTTCATAAATTACATATCCATTAGCTAAAAAAGTACATGAGATAGAATATTATGGTATAAGATGACATTATCAATAACAACAAACCATTTTATTTTGAAACGATTTGCAGTTATGTAAAAAAGAATTACCTAATACAAATCAATGGAACGACGATTACATAAATCATCTTTAATATGTCATATGTATTTGATGAAGTATAAAAGAATATGAATGTTGTTAACCACGAAATAATTAATGTTTGTCACCATTAATCATCAATTAGAATTTCTTCCGATGATCACAAAGATAGTCATAGAAGCGCATGCGATTTGGCCGGCCGGCACCACTGTACTTAAAGAATTCTAATTAACAAACAATTGATCGCTACACGAAGACAAATATTGACGTGAGTTCGCGAGGCAGTAGGCGGTGGTAGATGGCGTGTTCGGACACGCACTCAGTGACACAGATGTTATGTTGACCCACCGAGATAATGGCTTCCATTGCAAAAAAACTACGAGTTTTGTAATCATAATGATGATGGCATGACTCCTTCTGCCTTCTGACTTTCGTGTCTTTAAACAGATAATTATGAATAATGAGTTGATGATGTTTACTGGTTCAAGAAAAAACTGATTTATGAAATGGACACTAAGGACACTACCACCTCAATTGTAAATAATTATAGAAGAATGGCTTGTTTAGAGAGTAAATTAACAAATAGACACGGTACAATAGACAATCAAGCTTTTAGGGGACAATAATAAATATAAGAATCGTATATAATTTATTAATAAGAGGTAGGTCTACAGGAAATGTAAAGCATGCCATTGATCATGATATTTGCAAGAATTTAATTTGAATAAGGAAAATGACACAGGACGATGAACTCGATACGATTATAAAGGCCAAGTGTTTTCTCGAACCAGTTGGTATAAATACGTGAGTAATTAAATTCTTAGAAAAGACAAACTCACGGAGAAATTGAGATTGCAAGCCTAAACCGTCATCATTGACACATTAAAATTGTAGAGATGAAACTAGTTGAGATAGCAAATAAATACTAACATAGACGTTATAAAATATATATGTGAATATGTTATTACCTTACTTACCTTCCTATACATGGATGCGTGGTTCGTGTAAACGATTTACAATTTGCATGACGTAAATGAATATTTCCGTTGAACCTCATTACGAAATAAGCCATTTTCTACTTACTTAACTATTCATTTAAACTCATTGAGTATACTCATCTACTGCTACTGGCGTAATCTGTGAGCCCGATATTTCAACACTTGGCCACTATTTCACTAAAGATGTGAAAGAGATTTCCAAGATTGTGTCTTGAACATGAACTTTGAAATAATATTTTACCTAATATGCATAATATTAGAATTTAAGAAAGTTTTTACCTTCAGGAGTTAAATATGAATCAGTCCTATAATACATAATTGTATAACCACAGCTTTACATTACTAACTGGCTATACCACCTGATTCCGGTGCAACTGTGTCTACGACACGACTCACACTAGATCCCAAAATGCATATGCCAATAGAAATTGAGAGTGTCATCTATAATTCTGAGTTACGCCACTATACGCACGCGGCGGTCAGCTAACTATTGAACCAACAAAACGAACCAAACAATCTTGTAGCTTTCTCTGACGTGGATGGACACATACTTTTCAATCTCTTACGTCAATGAATGCCTTCAGAATAGAATCACAAGGGGGTGGATCCATTTGTATGTCAACCTCACACCATTATGAACTATACGTGATTGTAATAAAGATTATTTTTGTGGTAGGCATGAAATACATAATGGAGACGAACCAATCTGCACGTAGGCTGTTGGAAATGAAACCAGTGTCCCACTTGGTGGAATGGACATTCCAAATAAAGTTCGCAATGAAACCGACGGTGAATTAATAAACGCGTTTATAAATCTGAATACGGTTGACGTGGCACACGTTTACTGAACCAAATAATATATGGGACTGTTGCGTGTCAAATTTAAGGAGCGGTTTACATATAAAATTATTGTCATCCATATTTGAAAGAAAGTTATACAATAACAGTAATAGAAGCACAACAACGATAATGTGTAACAAGACGAACCTAATAACCAAAATATGCCATCATTATATAATAATTGAAACAAAACTATACTAGCCATTATTTGAGGAGGAAGCTTGAAGCCATTTATGTAAGCGAGGAGTGGCTTTTAATGCTTTGAATAGTTAATCTTGAATGGCTCTGGAGGTACTTCAGACAAAGCCTAGCCCATTGTCCTACTTTAGAGCCGCACTATTCATCTAAGGCGATTGGCAAACTCCTGCTTTTCACGCAGCGGTGTGCGGTATACGGAGCCAAATTCCACGCACGTGATTGCGTTTTTATTGAATTTGTTTGTAAAAACTCACGGGCGTGGGCGGCTTATCTGCGCCCCGCTGCCTGATGCGGTGCTTTGTAGGCCTCCTCATCATTATGAACAGCAGATTTTTTTTTTGTGATTTCTGGTTTGGTCCCATAGTAAAAGTTGTTCATAATGATGAGTAAAATCTCCCATTTCGATTTGTCGTATGTTTTCAAGTTCAACCTGTAGGTATAAGATCTAAAAGGCGACTCGCGTCCAAAATCGTTAATAATCTGCAGTGTTCGAGGCCGCAAATGCCCATGAATAAAGAAATATAATTCATTATTCTGGGTGCTAACTCTCGAATATAATTCCGATAGATCGACATTGGTCAAACGTCAGTTGGTTGAGTTAAACGTTAGGGATTGGCTAGACTCAGTGAGTCCAGCCAATCCCTAACGTTTGACTGACAATTCCAATGTCGATCTATCGGAATTATATTCGAGAGTAAGCACCCAGGTTGAGCCATGGAAATGAAGAATAAATACTAAATACGGTATATCGATACAGTTACCCGCTATCTTGTTGTGTTTTACAATGAAATAAAAATCAGTCCAGTAGTCGATCAGTTTTGTTATTCGAAAAAAGCCGATAGTCAGAATGAATGTAGAGATAGATAACAAACACTCTAAAAATTTAAACCAGTGCAAAAATTACACGGATGGACGGAGGTCAGAAAACACTTGTCAACGAACACACTTTTTCTAAAACATAAAAGGTAGGTGTGATGCTACTAAAGATACACAAACAAAAACAAATGCTAATTTTGTGTTTCCTATCGAAGAATTCAGATCAACATGCTTCACACAATGGGTATTCATGGCTGTGTTATGTTATCACCTCATTGTGTAAACTCTTCACGTTATGGACCACGACGACGCAGGTGGCAAAAACTGTGATGCCTTCGTGACAAACATTTACATGACCATTTTATAACCCTGTATTTTTAACCTGGTTAAGGATCTCTTGAGTTCAAAAGAACAGGATCTAGGTAAGATTTCTTTCTACGAAAGAAACGAATTTTTATGATTTAAATATGCCAGTGGAATACTTTAGATAGATACCTACCCTTACTAATAAACGTTGTACAGCGTCTGCATAGTTACATAACGCTTTGTCTTCTTCTTACGAAAGTCTAATTACTGACGACTGAAAAAGAGAAATCGGTGTGTAACTATTCATAGAGATAGAATATTATTTATTATGTACACCCCGAAAGCCACCGAACCCCGAAAGTCTAACAATGAGTCTTACCAGGAGCTTTCGTATTACCCAGTAACTGGATTGTGGAGGTTAGATAGGCAGTCGCTCCATGTAAAATACTTATACTCAGCTGCATCCGATTAGAATTTTTAGCTGGTTCTATTCCCGGTTTAGGTAAGCTTGTCGAGAAATCTGTAATTTCAGTTTTGTTTCTTTTTAAAAATACAGAAATGTTTCCTTTAAGTAAAATAAATAAAATAACCTATCTTAAGGATTTAAAGTGGTTTCCCTTCAGGGCCCATTGATTTTTTCCACCCTGTATAACTATGGTATGAATAAATGATAAATGATGATAAATGATTTATTTTCTGTAAGTAGGTTTGTACAAACACTTTTACACGTCAATCACATTTTTTTAAACTAGATGAGGTCGGCGTTTCCTATCTGACTATTCTGAGAAGAAAGGCCGAAACAAACTCAGAGGTCACAGTCTCTTTTAAAGTCCAGACATAATCTTGGTCAGATCATGTGAAGACCATGTAGATTGGTGTCTGAAATGGTCTTTTGAGGAAAGAACCACACAGATTGAGCGGACCTGTCCAGTCAGTGCACGCATTTGTCAAAATCGTGCAGCTCAACTCAGAAGTTGAGGAGCTCAACGATTCGACGAACAATACCAAAGAAAGGACATTTGGGTAGGCCGCGTAATGTCCTCAAACTGCCAGATCATGATTAAAACTAACTAAGAAGGAAAACAGTAAAAAAAGAAATGACCCACATAGTCCTCACATTCACAACAATTAAATAAAAAAAAATAAAAAATACTTTACAAAGTAAATATTCATGTCATTGTATATATAAAAATCATCAATGTCAAAGTGTATATAAAAAGTCGGGCATAATCTTTGAGGGCCATGCAGATTGGTGTCTGAAATGGTATTTTGAGGAAATAACCACACAGATTGAGAGGACCTGTCCAGTCAGTGCACGCATTTGTCAGAACCGTGCAGCTCAACTCAGAACTTAAGGAGCTCAACGATTCGACGAACAATACCAAAAACAGGACATTTGGGTACGGTATAAGGTATACGGTAATACGGTTATAAGGCTTATAAATAAATAAATATAATACCTACTAGCTCCAAAAATGAAGGTTATTAAAAGGGCCCGGCCATATGAAGTAATGGATAACAGAATAAAATGATTGGTTTGTGCTCTACTAAAGCCAAAACCTGAGGGGCGATTCTGGTAATTTTAAGAACGTTCACAGTCTGATCTCAGTCTCAATCTGTCAAAAATGCCTCAAATTTCAGTACATTTTGACAAGTTTTTGACATTTGTTTGTCGCTGAGATGAGACTGCGACTAGATTTTGAACGTTTTAAATTACGAGAATTGGCCTACTGATTTCAAGTCAAACCAGAATCTCGCCATGTACTTGGAGAATTAAGGGCGAGTACGAACAGTTTAACAAAGTAACAGTAGAATTACCGAGTGACAATTGTACAGGGTTAAATTAAATTGGCTAGCTAAACTCTGCAGATGCGATTGATATCGATATCTAAGCATGATAACGCAAAAGGGTTTTTTCAACTCATACTTCTAGTAACAACACTAACAGCGGTCGTTGACTTCCCAAAACAAACATCAAATTCATCCTTTTGAATTTTTATTTTATGTATCGTGTTTTGATACTCATTGCGTCTGCGGAGTTTAGGTAGCCAATTTAATTTAATCCTGTGGTTGTAAGATTATTTCACGGTCTTTCATTTTAAAAGCCCTTACGATGTCCTTGTTCTGTCGTCGTATTATAATCTAACTGTGATAAAATAAGTATAGGTTTAGATTGATTTGAAATGTGTTTGTCTGACTTGATCAATCCAAGCAAAGTTGTCTTCCGAAACTTTTACTTTCTCTCGCTCACACATTCAAGGACCATTAGCAACATTAATTGTGGTAATTCTCTATTTGTGTCTTGAAATCTCGTCAATTACATGTTAATGATTCAGATAAAATTTTAATTTGATTTAATATGTAGTACCCAAGTAACGCATTCCTTAAAATTTTATATTTCCTTCACTTTTTGGATTTCTAAATGTAACTACAATACATTGCAATGAAGCATTCGTAATACGAGTAATAATAATTCTTAATAGCGTATTCAATACTTTAAAGTCACTTATTTAAACAAGTAAAGAAATCTTAAGATCAGACAACTGAGCTTGCACTTGTTGACAGAACACTTAGTGCAACATTTGATTGCAAAATACTTGTTAGCTTAGACGGTATAATGTAGTACTTAGGTCAGCCCAGTTAGCACTCTTTACCGTTTCTCAATTATGTTGCCACACACGTCTAACTATTTTTAAAGGACCCATTGGTTAACACATAGCACGTTAAAGGGATTGATCACATTCCAACGAAAATATAATTGTAGCTATAAAAGGGACTGGCCAGTCGGACAGTATTTTCAAGGTATCGCGAAAGGAATTGCAACTTTGTGGTCAGATTTAATGTCCGACCAAACCATGGTTTTATTCTCATAACGGCCATACTTATGTCGTATTTCCACAAAGATTACATCCAGAGTTGTGTCCTACTCTTAAGATACCTCAGAAAGAAGGATTTACGTTTGAAATGAGTAATAATCGATCTGTACTGTGATCGATTGAATGACTCAAAAAATCTTCTCTATATAACACACATCAGTTATAACTACGAAAATGCCTTGACTATAAAGAATAGATGGTAGGCAGAAGCTGTGACAGTTAGTTACACGGAATTAATATCAGGGTGGCGGTGCGGAAACATACACGCGTACGCGCAGGCCAGACTAACGGAGAACTCGCTTACAGACGTGTTGTGTACTTGTGCTAATGGTGGAAGTAAAAAGCAAAATAATAGCCGCAATTCTTTCTGAGTTCCTTGGTACACATAATGGGTCATGGTTAACTATTACTTCTGCTTCGCGAACAGTGATCCTGTTAAAACGTATGCTGCTAATATGGTAACAAATGAAATGCTAATGGCCGTAAAATTCAAACTCTATAACTGTAAGATATTTAATACACTAGGATCCAACCGCAAACGCTTACTTTGAATTAAAAATATTTTGTTGAAATTCCTGTTTTATACTTAAAGCAATTCGCAAGTCATCACCAAGACCACTAATGGCTCTTCAAAAGATAAGTGCCGGAATTTCGAAATAAATTAACGGGTCCTATAATGTACTGTTATAAAACAAAATAAGTAGATATCTATGTAGTTATGTACTAAATTCTTATTAACAGAAAACATAGCATTAATTGTTATAAAACCCGTTTTCGTTGTGCTCTAAAAATTTTGAATGCCAGTATCACAGATGAGAACAATAAAATGACGTTGTTATGAAGTTAACAGATGCTACGATGACATACAAGACTTTAATGAAGCTATCCTATTTCACATAGCAGAAAACAATTGGAATAAGTATATAAGTTTAGAATTAAACCAGCTATCGTTTGACCGTTTGGAGATTATTTTTTTTTTTTTAAGGTTTTATAAAAGTGAGCACAACTAAGTAACTTGTAACTGCGAGAAGTAAATCTGATTATAAAAAATCATTCTTATAAAAAAATATAAATAAAACTGCCTTTGACTGATTACTTCAGCAGCTTATGATCTTTGAGAGGATCAAGTGCATCCTTTGCAGAATCATCGGTCGGAAAAAGCAATTTCGGATTTATTACAAAAACTTTTTTTTATGACTGTCTTGTCTTTAAGCCTCAGATACATCAGTAAATAAAAAATATTGGTTTTGAGGCTTTAGCGAACAATCGCCGACAATAAATACGCAATTTGCATCTTTAAAACAGGCTAACTCACTTAGCATGGAAAAGAAAACACTCGAGGGGATTGCAGTCACCACTTTTATAGCGTTGACATAAGAATTAAAATTGTATGTCACTCTTTTGTCAGTTTTCTGCAAGGTTTGCCTTGCAGAAAATTGTCAGTAGATCCCCAGCCATGGCTTTTAAATCGTTTGGATAAAGTTTAAAATCGTGTAGCATCTTCTTTATTTTTATTTTCAAACAACACGTGTGTTGTTCGACAATGTGAACAAATGAGTTCTTCTCGGTTATTACCACCGTTGTTCTGGAGCAGTTTGGTCGGTAATTCCTCCATGACGGATAGCCCATGGTGATCGCATTTCATGCCCGCTTTGAATGTCGACGTGACTAGCACGTTAAGTTTCTACTCTTCAAGGTTAGTTAAAGCCAGCTCATTTTAGTGGTTTTATGTTCTGTTTACAGCTACTTTGTCTACATTTGTTGACTCTTCAAGTAATAGTGTTTTAACCTCGTTACGAACAGTTTCGAAGACGTCAATGCATTAGGCTGTTTAAAAGAAGGCGAAAATAACTCGTATTTTTTATTGAAAACTTGTGACAACCAGCTGTTAATCTAAGAAAGAAGTATAAGAATGTGATAAAAGGAGTTGCCCGATACTTAATTAAATGCTATGTAGGTTAAGCAAAAAAGTTGCGGAGCGTGAGTGGTTGCCCTGAATGTTACCACCTCATATTTTTCATGTTCATACCATCATTCTTTTTGTAATGTTTTCTTATTTTGATTGTTGTTTTTTATTTTTTATTTATACTTATTTAATTGTATGCTGCACTGGCTGACGTCATCACGTCAACGCCGGTTGTCGCTGAAAATCAGCGCTGGGGCTCTGTCTCGTACAGGGTCATAGCATTATGCTGAGCGATGGCCGTTTTGCGTGGATGTGACGCACGTTTTCTCCCAAATTGTTTTTTTTTTTCTATGTTTTTTCTTTTGATGCGTCATTTTTGCCGCAAATAAACGTATTTTCTTTCTTTCTTCTTTCTAAATGTAATGGACTATCTTATACAAATATTAGTATTTTAAATAATAGAAATATAAAGCGTTCATAAATCATACATTTCTAAATCTAGGTAGAGATAAAAGTGACAGTGTTCCCAGATGTTATCACAAACATGTAATTAGCACTTACTGATTCACATAACAGAGTGAAACTCCTCCATGGTTTATCAACCTCCAATAATTATTGATTATGAATCAAATAAACAAGGAAACAATAAACGGCCGCAGAGATAGAATGAAATTAAAGCTAAAATGTCAGTGAAAGTCATGATAACTTCACAGTTGTCACCACAAAACAAACCACAACTGCAGTTTTTTTAGCAAAGAAAGTTAATAAATAATTTAGCAGTAAACCAACGAGATTATTCTTAACAGTTATAAAGTAAATACTACTTTTTTTATATATATACTACTTTTATTCTTAACAGTTATAATTTCGAAACGTATTAATTGAGAGTTACTAAACCACTTTTTCTACGGTTCTCTGGGTGCCAAACGACTAACATACTGTAATTCATTCACGCATGCATGTAATAGCAAGTCGAGAGTAAAAGTGTGAACAATTTCGACTTTTGTTTCTATGACTTAATTTACTTTCAGCGTCTTCTAAATCGTTTCTAATTTCTAACAAATCTATTAGGTTAAATGAAAAACCGTTGTTTGTAGAAACACGTCACCTCCAATGCAAGTGGTTTGAAAAACCTGTTAAAATTTCTCTTGTGTTAAATTTCGGCCAGTCCACTCCCAAGCCGAGAACCCGTTCTACTGGCACACCATGCACAAACTTTTAATCAACAATATTGAGACAACAAACAACAATATAATCATTCATGAATGTTGTTGAATCTATTGTTGTCTTCATCACTGATCTGTTGTTATTTTTATCAGTAACGGTACTGACAAGGCCAGGGCCAACGACCGTTCCGTATTTTTCGATAAGTTTTTGCGGCTAGCCGAGAGATGACTTACACTGATTACTTGAAATTCGCGGTATGGCTTTAGTAGGCTTACCAATATTTGAACCTTGACGGTTTATAAAGCCGCCCTTAAACCTACATGAATATTACTCGTTTGTAGTATTTATCATCATCTTTACCTGCAACAAACAAAGAGACATTAATATTTTTATAGTAATATATTTTGTCAAGTAACGTAGTCCCTATGTTATCCACCCTGGTGCGTTTACAAGCATTTATAATTTTATACTCAAATACAAATTATTATCGTTACAGAAATCACGCGAGAGCGCGAGCGCGCATTTCATCATGGGCCAGGAACAGTCGTACGCGCACGCTAGCGGCACGCAAGTGAGACGGTACAAGGACAAGTACGACGAGCCCCTGCACTACCGGAGCTCGCCTGTCGACTACCGAGCCGACGACTTCGACAAGGACTACAAGCGACACAAAGCGAGGAGGAGCGCTGACAGTTTTAAGAGCGACAACTCCTCAACAGAGAGCAGCGGCTACAGGAGCGGCTCTAGCGCCTGCGAATACCGCTCCGACAATTCCTCCAAAAGCGACTACTACTGCACGTCCTTGTACAAGAACGAACACTATAAAGACGTCAACAAAGAACTCTATAAACCCGTCAAACTCCACAAAGAGAAACGATACAACACGCTACAACTCTTCGACGCCGACAAAGACGAACTGAAGAGCGCGCGACTCAAAAGCTATCTTAGCGAAACAGAAAAGGCGACGAAAACGACGCCCACGAAAAAACCTGGCATTAGGAATTACACACCTAAAATTCTTTCAGAAGAGGAGCAAAGAAAGAAAAGCCAGCATTGGATTTAAGAGAGCTAAGACTAGTAGGCTAAGTTGTAAATATTAGTTTAGCGGTAGATGAGTTGTAAGGGCAGCCATGGAGGCGGCAGGAGCGCTGGCCAGCTTGGCACCGTCGCCCATCACCGTATTGGGTCTGATACCACTCCTGGCACTCGGGATCACGTACTTCAGATACCAACAATTCGACCCAGAGTCTTACATTACGGATGTCAATACTGTAAGTATCACGTTAGGTTATTTCAATTATAATACGCAAGTGCATTTTCATATAACAACACACCATCACGCCTCTTTTCTACAAAGGGTTAGACAGAGGTGACATATGTATTTTATAGTGCATTTTCATCAGTTTTTATGAAAAGTTAAAAGGTAAAACACTACAAAATAAAATTAAAAAATAAAAATTATTTATTGAACCGAGAAGAAAATGATACCTATTCAATTACAATATAATAATGTAAACTTTAAATGTTTCAGCTGTTGCCGATCTACGACTTCGTGATAGTCGGCGGCGGTTCTGCCGGCGCAGTGGTCGCGTCGCGGCTCTCCGAGATCGGCAACTGGACTGTGCTGCTCCTGGAGGCAGGCCAAGACGAAACTGAGATCTCTGACATCCCCGCGCTGGCGGGCTACACACAGCTCTCCGACATGGACTGGCAGTTCCAGACCACGCCTTCAAACAACCGCTCCTACTGCCTCGCCATGAACGGCGACCGCTGCAACTGGCCCAGAGGCAAGGTACTCGGCGGCTGCAGCGTGCTCAATGCGATGGTGTACGTCAGGGGCAACCGCAACGACTACGACCTCTGGGAAGCGCTCGGTAACCCCGGCTGGTCGTATGATCAAGTGTTACCATATTTCCTCAAATCCGAAGACAATCGCAACCCGTACTTAGTGAACACGCCGTACCACGCCGCCGGCGGATACCTCACGGTCCAAGAAGCACCGTGGCGCACGCCACTATCGGTTACGTTCTTGAGAGGAGGCATGGAACTTGGTTACGACAACCGTGACATAAACGGAGCGAAACAGACAGGCTTCATGCTGACCCAGGCGACCATGCGGCGCGGCAGCCGCTGCAGTACGGCCAAGGCCTTCCTCAGACCTGTCAGACAGAGGGACAACCTGCACGTAGCTCTAGGCGCCCAGGTCACTAGGATTCTTATCAATCCTGTTAAAAAGCAGGCATACGGAGTAGAGTTCTATAGAAATGGTCAAAAGCACAAAATCAGAATAAAAAGAGAAGTGATAATGTCCGCCGGAGCACTAGCGACACCTAAAATAATGATGTTAAGTGGAATCGGGCCAGCGGACCATCTAAGAGAACATGGTATTCCTTTGGTAGCAAATCTGAAGGTAGGCCATAATCTGCAGGATCACGTTGGTCTTGGTGGTTTGACTTTCGTTGTCAACAAACCAGTTACATTTAAGAAGGACCGTTTCCAGACCTTCAACGTTGCTATGAACTACATTTTATACGAAAAAGGACCGATGACGACTCAAGGCGTAGAGGGACTAGCATTTGTCAACACTAAATACGCGCCACCGTCTGGCAACTGGCCGGACATACAGTTTCACTTCGCACCCAGTTCCGTTAACTCTGATGGGGGAGAACAGATTAGAAAGATATTGAACCTGCGTGATAGAGTGTACAATACGGTCTACAAACCAATAGAGGACGCTGAAACCTGGACTATACTACCATTACTGTTGAGACCGAAGAGCTCCGGTTGGATTAAATTAAAGAGTCGCAACCCGTTCGCTGCGCCGTCTATAGAGCCGAATTACTTCGCGTACAAGGAAGATATCAAAGTTCTAACAGAAGGTATAAAGATAGCGATGGCTTTGTCGAATACGACAGCTTTCCAAAGGTATGGTTCGAGGCCGCACAACATTCCTATGCCTGGTTGTCAGCACCACGTGCTGTTTAGTGACGAATACTGGGAGTGCAGTTTGAAGCACTTCACGTTTACAATATACCATCCTACGGGGACATGCAAAATGGGTCCGAAGCAGGACATAGATGCTGTGGTAGACCCGAGGTTACGTGTCCATGGCGTAGCTAACCTGAGAGTAGTCGACGCGAGTGTGATGCCCACCATCATAAGTGGGAACCCCAACGCTCCTGTCATCATGATCGCTGAGAAAGCATCAGACATGATCAAAGAGGACTGGCTTGTATTATGACAGTGTTAAATTATAGTGAATGAAAAATACTCAGTCATGAACAAAATTGTTTCGTAAAATGCTATTATATTGGATTGAAAATAATGTTATTCTCGTTTGTAGGACTGTAAATATATTTTTAAGGTTTGTAGTATACGTAATTATTTTACTTTCCGAGTCTTAGGAGTCTTAGGCGTAAAAATTACCATTCATTGGTACGCTATACAATAAAAAATAAAAATATTGTTTCTGGTTTTATTTGCACAACTCGCATACGTAGGTAGGTATAATTACACAAAAAGAATGCTCCTAATTTCTTTATAAAACAAAAAAATACAAAACAAGGTCTTAACTAAATAGGATCCCTCAGGACTTGGTAAATTTAATTAAATGAGAAGAAGGATCCATTAGATCCTAAACGCTTAAGAAACGACTGAAAACGGTCATACTAACAGTGACATCTGTTAGCGAATAGCAGAAACTTTATGTTAAGCGCCTTCTCTGGCCGAGTAGCTTACAATGCCTAAAACTTTCATAGTTCAATTTAGAGCCACTAGATGGGGTAAAAGACTTTGCTTGCTTGTTCATGATGTTATGGCATTGTGCAGCAGAAAAAGGCACCTGTATTATAATTTAACAATAGTTCCTCTTTTGGTAGAAAACCTTGAAATAAAACTGTTAGATTTGAGTTCTCAAAACGATTTAGTAAGAATTCATGAGATTATGAGAAGCTCTAGTAACTGCTAACTGACAGCCGGGAAAAGAACATCTAAGTTTTTGCAGCAAATAAAAAAAAATGACTAACATAACAGCACGCCTTGTTACCACTAAGGGTTAAGCAATCGTGTACCTATAGTACGGGTGTACTATGGGCATAGGTACCTCCTGCTGAACCCTTCGGGGAAATGTGGATAGCTACATTTCGCCAGTTATGTTTAAGTCCCATGTAATAGGGGGCGAGCCTATTTCCATCAACTGGGCACAAATCCAGACTCCGGGCTGCTACTAAGAAATATCAAATCAAAATACCCAATAGCACTTTGCCCGACTCGGGAATCGAACTCACGCTCAGCAGTGGCGCTTGCGACCACTAGACCAACAAGTCAGCTTATTTAGATTATTTAGAAATTATATATGTACTTGGCTCTAAAAAAAAGAATCAAAGCAAACTGTTTTGCTTAGAGAAGTAATGCAAACAAGATCAACTTAAAAGTGATAAAGATTTCAGGTTTAGTATGAATAAATCTGGTGTTTCAATCAACTTAATAAATAAACCCACTTATTACTTACACGGTTACACCTACATTTTATCATTTCCCGGCCGTTAGATAAGTTCCTGTACACACCTCATTCAGAATGTAATACTAATAAGTGTTCAAATGAATCTAGATTTCTAGTTTTATGTGTCAGCGGTTTTACATAAACTGCTTCGAAGATGAAGTAAAGCGCGTAATATTATCTAATTTACATAAGCGTACTATATAATTTTACGAATATCTGCGCATTTACTTCTCAAGAGAGATGAGCATTTCTAACGTGTGAAGATACTTCACCGAACTAATATATTTATTATGCCTTACCATGCCCATTTTGCAAAGAACATTTTTCAAAAGCTTTTTTGTGTTCCCATATTGCAGTTTTGGGAAAACACTATTAGAAAGGTAAAAGGCAAACCCACGCAGCTCTCTACCCCAAGCTGCTGTTTACTTTCGTCTGAATTCGGGCTGTACTCAGGCTAAATGGAAATTATTATTGGGTGATCGTCATGAACTAGGTATGTGACCATGTTTGCAGTTGGAGGCTCAACGGACCATCGGCCATTTATGACACATGTAAACTGATACTACCAACATATAGTACTTTGTTTGTCTACCGATACAAGGAGCGGCTGCTTGTCCAAACGTAGGTATTTGTACATAATGATTATGATAGTAACGCCAAAACCAGTCGTCGTACGTAGCGTTACACGTACGAGTAACCGGCTGGTTAAACATCGAGCCGTTGCACAACATTCTATCAACTCGATCAGGTGTGATTATTAGCTGTTCTGATTTATGGCTATAAGCGCCACCTGCTTCGACTTGGGGAATTTTAATTATTATACATTACATTGTACTGATATGCATTTGATTGGTACTTGCAGAAGTGATTGACCACTTTCGTTAGCAAAGTGATCCGGTCTTTTCTAGGGTTCCGTACCCAAAGGAATCCAACGCGACCATATATTACTAAGCATCCGCTGTCCGGCCGTCCGTCCAACCGTCTGTCTGTCAGAGTGCTGTATCTCATGAACCGTAATAAGTGGACAGTTTAAATTTTCACAGAGTGTGTATTTCCCTTAATTTTTTGACATTATACAACCATACAAGAAACGTGTTTTTCCCTTGTGGTACGGAACCGGTCGTGTGCAAGTCGGATTCGCACTCGGCAGCTTTTTTTAAGGAACCTCTCGGCAAAAAGATTCCAGCACCCTTTTTGCGTAACAAACACACTTTAAATCACAATCTGAATAATTTTGAAGGAGAATGCTAAGCCATTGCTTTATAATGTTCGCTGTCAAAATTAAAGCCATTGCACTGTTAGTGGGTTATCCCACAGCTTCTATTATAAAGGTTTTAAACTAAACAGAAAGAATATTTAAAAAGATTCCCATATTGTGAAAAATTGGCACTGCGACAACGTTGTTCGGTTCTTCAAAACTTCCTACTACAAACACTAATTTGTAAAAAATATCGGAATACTCAACCAATTTTGACTACTCCGTTGTTTTAGTAAATCACGTTAAGTTATGATTAGCTAGCTAATGATCTCATACAATAAATAGAATATTGTCAACGAAGGGCCTTTTTTATTTTATTTTTTTAGGATGGGTAATCATCAAATGACCCCTCCCGCTCTGGGTGGAGCGGAAGTGAGTGTCAGACTCTAACTAAAACCCATCCGTGTTCCTTCCTTAGCCCTTTATGTTCCGGGGTAGCGCAAACACATCAAACCTGCTATGGGAAAATACATATTAGCATTACCTACCTATCTAATAAGTTTGTTAAAGGCTCCCCCGCAGACAAGCGCGACGCGACACTAGTATAACAAACAATTCCTATAAACACTTCGCGGAATTTGTTTACCAGAATCGCGTCGAACCGTCGCTTCGCGCCTTTCTACAGGAGCTCTAAGGCGATGACTAAGTTTTAATCATGTTATCTATGCAGACACCTCAACCACTTACGAGTAAACTGACACGGTGACACCTCGAGTTATATCACCTTGTATTTAAATAACTGCATCATGTAAGAGCTGCATTTAGGTTTAACACTACGTAAATATAGACGCCACTAAGGCTTTTGAATGCTATAATATAGTAATTCTAGTATCTGTTTATGAAGAAAAATATTAGCACATTATTTATCATTCCTTTTAAAAACATTCAAATGGCGTTGAGAGAAAACGGTTGTGATTGTAACGTTTTAACTTGTGTAGATAAAAATGTTCAAAGCGAAGAAAAACTATACATTCATAATTATTTTGTAATTTTTTTTTTCTTTTAGAAATTTTCATATTTTGGAGACTTCTGACCCTCGTCACCCGACGGTCTTCCATATTTCTCTGTCACTAAGCTTGTTCGGGCCAATTGCCAAGTAAAATTGTGAAGCACTTCAGGCATAAAACGATTCATTTTATAATTTCATGCAGCAGCTATCTTATGTTGCAGAAAACCGATTCATCAAAATAACGTTTATGTAGGTACATAGGTAGCTACATGGTTGCATTTAAACAGGGAAGTTTTCATCTTTGACCCCACAGGTCTCGAGCATGGTGGTGACTAGGTGGGGTCTAAGAGGTCAAAAGGCGTAAGATTTACATGACGACAAAGGTGATAGACAATATAATATGTACAGACGTGTTGTCGCATAACAAAAGGTCAGGAACTCTACAAGTTTATTACTTTCGTACAGAGATTATTTGAATCCTTAGGTACTCCATAGGTATTATAATCCTGCTAATCCTACTAATAGTATAGGGATAATAAATGCGAAAGTATGTGAGGATGGATGGATGGATGGATGTTTGTTACTCTTTCTCGCAAAAACTACTGAACGGATTTCGATGAAACTTTACAGTAATATAGCTTATTCATCAGTATAACACATAGGATACTTTATATCCCGATATTCCCACGGAATGAACACTTATGCGGGTGAAAACGCGGGGCATTGCTAGTATAATTATAATGCGTAAGAAACTGTCTCCCTGTGTGTCGGCTACCTTTTCACACCTTCACTGCTGAACGGATTTGGATACAAATTACCCCACGCATAGACCATGACTTGGGTTGGGGACTTAGGATCCTTTGTATCCCGGTAGTAGATACGTTACCATGGCATAATTACCGACAAAAACGCGGGCGAAGCCGCTGGCAAAAGCTTGTGTGATTTAAGCTTATGCAGCAAGCGTTTATGTATGTTTCAAAGACAACAGTGGTGTCTAGCGAACATAAATTCTGGAAGACAAGCAGGTGGGCTTAAAAAAAAGTCACAAGGCAGAGACAAGACAGAATACTAGAATGACAGCTGATAGAGTGATGAATGGAGAAATCATTGGTTTATGCTAAAAATAAATAAATAGCAGTAAATAATTGCTACACACAATTAAATTCATAAGAAACATGCAGTTTGAAATCATTCAATCATAATAATCGTTCGTTCTTGGATGTGGTCATTATTATCCATTAAACACATTACTAAGTATTTAGTAACCTGTGGTAACAGCACAGCTCATTGATTTGTTTCTACTCATTACGTTCATAATTGAACTGCATGTCATAGTAGCCTTAAGCCCGTCGATCTATTCTGTAAAAACTTACCACGAAAACTTTGATGAAGTGAGATTCATTCATTCAGCCGAAAGACGTCTCCTGCTAGACACAGGCCTCTCCCAAGCACCGCCACTTCGACCAGTTCTGTGCCACCCGCATTTAGCAGATTCCTGCGGCTTTCACAAGGGCATCGGTCCACCTTGTGGGGGGCCTTCCAACGCGTACGTCTTCCGGTACGCGATCGCCACTAGAGAAACTTTCGGCCCCATCGGCCATCTGTTCTGCGAGCAAGCTAAGGAAGTGAGCTTGACTTGTCAATATTTTCAATCCTTCAAGTGGAATGACAGCTTACTTCAAGCTCACTTTTTACAGAATAGATTGATAGGTTCTCGTTCAGGGCCTCCTCGGTCTAGTAGCTGCAAGTGCTACTAGCTGCTAGTGCTGAGGATGAGGTCCTGGGTTCGATTCCCAGGTCGGGTACTGTTATTGGGTTTTTCCATCTAGAATTTCTCAGTAGCAGCCCGGAGTCTAGATTTATGCCCAGTTAATGGCAATAGGCTAGCCCCCTATTACATGGGACTTAAACTGACGAAATGTGGGTGTAATAAGTACTGGTTACACCTCTGCCTTACCCTTCGGGGAATAAAGGCGTGATATTATGTGTAGTTTGACAGGTTTATAAACCTATAGATACCCACTGCCGTACTGCAGGTCATCTCATATTAAGAAAAAAAAACAAGTTGCGAATGTTGTCTCCAAAGTTTCGATAAGTAAGTAGTTAAATAGATTTTTAAGCTAAAACATCACACGCCATTTCTTCCAGCTGATGACAGTGGCAGCTAAGACTTCCTTGACTGGTGTAGTGTTGAACCGTTTCAAAATTAATAATTCTCTATTCATATCAAACACCAGCTGGAGATTGGTCCTAAGCATAGAAAATATGTCTTTGGTCCTAAGGCACATAAAAATTCTTGAAACTCAGCTGCAAAAACTTAATGTACCTACAAAAAATATGCCAACTTTAGAACCCATTTTTGCATAAACACAAAAAGGTAAATAATTTTAATTTTAAATTAAACGGTTCATGTTCTCCAACTGCACAGACGCATCCCACCCACCGCGTCGCTCCACAGCGTGACCAACAATGCGCCACGCTCACGTACGCCAACTTATGTAACACGCACACATATTCGCAGGGTTCCGCATAACACCCGGCACACACTCACGGAGGACTGACGTTGACAGACACTCACGTAAACTCTGATTAAAAAATACTACCTTTTGGGAATATTTCTGGAATCGATGTTGAAGCTCTTCTATCACCACGTAGAGATGACTCACTTGCTCCGTGAGATGAATTAAATATACAAAAGTATTATGAAGACTGTTGGTTCAGTTCAATTTAATTTCCCTTTTTTTTATTACTGGTATTTATCAACATCTATAACAAATCTTGTCATACTGACCGTGGAGCTGGGGATATGTGACTTAGAGAATAATTCTTCTTCGTGTTCATCTTCTTAACTAATTACTACACCATTTTTTTTTTAATCATTATTTCTTGTAAGTAAGTACACACTACTTTGTCCACCAATCCGTTCGTGTGTAATAAGTACAAGCATACCGGTTTGAGTCGTTCATTTAAATTTTTTAATCATTTCAATTGCCATATTACAAAATTAGCCGATTAGAACTCACAATTGCTAGAAATTCTGCCTTAAATCAGGAACGTGATGACGTAAGCTCAAAGCTGATTGCAGCAATCTTACTCATTATGTACACAAATATGGTATCCGAGTATGTGTGCTAGGGGAAATAGCATTGTAGGAAGGAGGTTCGATGTTAGATAGTTAATTCGTTTCGTTCGTACTTGCCAAGCTTTTACTAACGATATCAATACAACACAAAAACAATACACAATCAATACATTATCGTAGATTTGTGGCAGTCGTTACGGGTTGTCAGAAGCCCGAAAGTCTGACAACCAGTCTTACCAAGGGAAAAAAGATGAACAATACATCAACGTAACGGACATAATTACTTAGTTTTCAAGACAAGTATAATCTACCATCGGAAATGTTTCAGAAGAATATGAACCGAAAACTTGAAATCATAATATTAATAAGTATATTTTTGAAATTCAACCCAGACTTCTTAGATTCGTAAGGATTTCACGTTTATATATATACACTACTTATTGTATATATATGGCCGGACTATTCTGTAAAAGTGTTATCGTGAAAACTCTGGTGAAGTGACCTCAAAAGTGAGCTGTCATTTCACCTGATGCTAGAGATTGACACTATTAATACCTCACTTTACCTAAGTTTTCACAGGTTTTCACAGGTGGTCGCAGGTGTGACTTAATATCTCGGGAGAGACCTTGATGATAAATAAAGTTGCATTGCGCGTAAATTGATGACCGCTCACACTGCCATTTTAGACCCAGACCCAGTACTAGTGACCTACTAATGACTGAAAGTTCATGTAAAACAAGTGCAAGTTGTATTACTTGAACAGTATAAGTTACTTGAACTCCATACTCGTTGTTGCATGCATATATAGCCCCTTACTCAAACTTGACAGCCAATAGTTACGCTTCATAAGTTATCGCTGTCATTATCTTAACCAATATCTTTATTAACAGAAACATTTATGATTGCATTGATTGAAATTCTGTGGTTGTTGTTGTTGTTTCTGTTGTTGTTTGTCTGACAACCAGTCTTACCAAGGGGTATCGTATTACCCAATTACTAGGTTGTTGAGGTCAAATAGGCAATCGGTCCATGTAAAATACTGGTACAGCTACAGCTGCATCCGGTTAGACTGGAAGCTAACCCTAGCATAGTTGGGAAAAAGCCCGGCAGATGATAATGATGTGCATTTAATGAAATTGTTTCAATAGTATTAGATAACAATGATACAGACAAAAATAGGTAGACTAGTTTTGGCACTTTTATGGATATACACTTTCTTATGGGCGTACAGATGTCGTCACGTAAAAAGAACGCTGAGCGACAGTGGAGGGGGTGTGTCTGCTCTGCGCACGGGTACAGTCGTGTCCTAAAGTACTAGTCTATTGTTTTACATATTTAAGTGTAATTGTTTTATTGTAGAATCATAATAGTTACTTTAATAGCGTCGCGCTCCCTTCAGACCACCAATTTGATTGCGCAGGTAAACGCCAGCGTTCTTTTTACGTGTGGGGCCAATAATAGCAAAAGAATTTACACACCACTTCATATTTTTCAAGTAGACTCAAGAGAATGACCCTCATTTTATTAAATTCTAAGAGCAATAATAAACAACATTATTACATAAAAGCTATTATTAAGAAACAAAACAGAGCAATTAATCAAATCGTAACTAGACCCTGATGCTGCATGGCATCAGTAACCTCAAAATCTCTATACACATTAATTACTTATTATTCACTCTGCAATAACAGGCAGTTTGCATTCCCCGGACATAGTTTCCGCGATCGCACTGCTCTGTCACTTACAAAGGATCACATTACAGAAGTTTTGTATTACCTGACGTAATCGAATGAAGTATGAGTTTCGTGGCCTTATTTCCTATTTATCACGTCCGCTGTGCACAGGCTGTGAGTATTTATAATAGAGCCTTTAGAAATGTTATTTTAACAAGCAAAAAGAGGCAAATAACGTTTCCGTGACCGACTGATTGACTTGAGCTTAAGCTGTGCATTGTTTCTCAGTCAATCAGTCGCCTTTAAAGGCGAGACGAGACAGCGCAACTTGACTCTAGAAGAACAATTTCCATGAAAACCGCGGCGTATTAACAATCAAACTTCTATTGTGTCTCGTTCAGAGTCCTTCCACGGCTTCAACCGATTCAACCTCTGAAGAAAGAAACATGTCAGGATTCCTTAGAGGGTGTAGAGGAGTACTAAGGAGGGATATTTGGAGAATCCTTCGCTGGAGGTTTACTTCCTAAGCAGAAAATCTATAATTACGGCCCCTGTTACGAGTAGTTCCCACTCCGTATCACCTACGGACATAAGATTAGTTTGGGGCCCGACCTAAGAATGAATGACACCACGATTTGACATTTGTCCCTACTCCCAATGTGTTTTTACCCGTCCGCAAATTGAAACATTCGGGTGTAGGATTAATCCGAAGTTTCGAATTACTTTCGGATCGACCCGTATCTTCGTTGACAGACTATACAGTAGGCCCTCTGAATTTTTTAAATGTGGGTGAATTTTGTATACAATCGAAGGTTCGGATTCGGATATCATCGAGTACCAGAAGAAGTGCAAGAAAAATAACAAGCAATAGGCATCGTAAAGATTCGCAGTTCATTCACCTGAGATTAGTCTTGCGAATATTATGCAAGAGCTAAATATTTACATAAAATATACAACAATCGGTCGTTTAAGCCGTAATATAACACGAACAATACTCGACAGTTTGAGAGCACGGGCTGTGAAAGCTTTTCACACTCACATTGTGGGTCCACGGCCTGGCTCGGTGACGTAAGAGACCTTATATTATTAGCCACAACTTTCGATTTCTGGATGAAGTCGTGTTTGCTTCCTTTCCGGCTTGTAATCTTCTGGAAAGTTTTTAAATCTCCACGATTTAAAACTTAAGTTACTGATTGTTACATAAACAACATTACAATGTTATCTTAAATTAATATTTCATAATCGAATATCGATTAAGGTTTATCGATATTCTGCTAATCGACTTCCAAGCTCGGTATGATGTGTATTTATTTTTGAACAGCGCGATGGTCCGTGGCCGGGGATCGATGTCGTAAGCAGCCTGATTACCCACAACTTTCGATTTCTGGATGAAATCGAGTCTGCTTCCTTACTCGGCTCTTAGCGAGTAACGACCTTGTAGAAAAGTCATATAACTTTATAAATAATGGAGAAAGAATTTATGGCTAATTTCAAGCTTGAGAAATCTTATCCAATAGAAGTCGTTCTATGTGTATTAACATACGACAGTGAAATGGTAACCATTTCAATAACAGGTACATACCTACTGCTACACATTAAAGCCTCGTAAGCCTGGCAATTGAATAATCGCCCTGAAGATATCAAAGGCAGACAAAATGCGGAAGGAGAAATTATATTTTGAGACACCTTTAGTTAAACACTCTAATAGAAAAGTTCGGCAAGAAATTCAGGAAGTGACTAGAGAACTATCTGGTCGAAAAAAAACCGTCCTGAACGAACATAATTAATGATGTTCGTTTGTTTTCAGACACATTTCAGGAAGCAAGACAATTCGATTAAAATGAGAATCGAAATTCTGTATTTCACAATCGATGCTGGAATTAGGTCGCATCGTTTTGCAACGATTACGTGTGCGATTTTCGTCACATGCATACCTGACCGGTGTCGTCGGTGTCATCGGTATACTGACACACCTCACATCACGTCGGCTTTGTCTGAGTACTACATGTTACCACATCTAACGTAACGTTAGAGTAGAGTTTAAGTTCATGATCTACTTTTCTATTTGTTTGCTCTTGTTCATCTTTTTTGTTTTCTATTCGTGTTCTCGAGTTTTTCGTTTTATAAACATCAACAGCCTCACCTTTTTTTTTAAGGATGGGAAATCATCAAATGACCCCTCCCGCTCTGGGTGGAGCGGAAGGGAGTGTCAGACTCTTACTGACTAAAACCCATCCGTGTTCCTTCCTTGGCCCTTTATGTTCCGGGGTAACGGTAACCCTTTCGGACAATCCCGCTGCCCCGGCAGGCTTCGGTCCGGACGGGCCCCTCCTTCGAAACGGCCTCACCTTTGGTTGAAGGGATAGTGTTCATTCTGTAATTTGCGTTTCTAAATGTTCTTTTGCAGAGAGATGTTTGATCACCATGAATTCGATTGCTCCTGATTATGCATTTACAACATTAGATTCCGAGGTCTGCCCAAAAAGCATGTACAATGACATTAATGTTTACTTTGTAAAGTATTATAGGAAATATTTTTATTTTAATTATTGAGAATGTAAGGGCTCTGGACTCAGGAGGGTCATTTTCTTTATTCATTTAATTTATAACGTTTATCTGGCAGTTCGATTACGTTGTGCGACCTATCCAAAATGTCCTTTCTTCGGTATTGTTGGTCGAGTCGTTAAGCTCCTTTTAAGTTCTGAGATGAAAGACTGGACAGGTCCACAGAAATATGTGTGGTGCTTTCCTCAAAAGACCTCTCCGACACTAATCTGCATAGTCATCTTATGGCCTGACCAAGATTATGTCTGAACTTTAAAAGAAACGATTGTTTCTGTCTTTCTTCTCAGAGTAGTGATTAGGAAACACTGACCTCTTCTAGTTTTATTTAATTTTAACGTTTATAACTGTTTTCAATTTGCAGAAATACCTATATGTATCTTTTTTTATAATTTACTCCTCAACGTCTTCTACAAAATCAAAGGAGAGTAAAACTGCATCCATCAAACGAATACAATCTTACAAACTATGATATGCAACAAGTAACAATGTAAAAAACGGCAATTAACATTAGTGCTAATGAATGAATCCCACGTCATTCACGAACAAACAATGTCACTGAGGATGTACCTCTAAGACTAAGTACTGAATAGAAAATGATAGAAGCATGCGGAAAAACTCATCACGCGAGAGAGGAAATAACGTTGATGAGTTCCTTGGCGGACTTACTAGCATAATTTTACATATTTTATCATGATTTATGGTTATTAAGATTTATTATAAGTCTAGCTGTAGATTGTTAGTAAGGATAGAATCCAACGTGATCATGTTATTAGAAAGGATACAGAATTTGGGAAGGAGCATTCCGATTTATGGATGCTATAAGATCAAAGAGCCTTTTGCTTTTTCAAGAAACAAAATAGGTGAATCGAAAACAAACGTTTGAGCGTAAGAAATAGTACGTAGTTATTAAATTTAAAAGTAAACTTAGTTACATATCACAACAGACTTTACCCAATAAGTGAAACACCCACTAATGAATTTAACAAGGTATGTTAAAGAAACACAAATAAGATCAAATCAATCAAGATATCAATGTCAGAGCTCATTATACAACGTAGTGATTACAGCAGATACATAGTCGAATTTCATCAAACAAACCATAACATATCCCGCGACCCACAACTCCACATAAGCCACCTCGTAACACACATTACGAATTATCTGCAGACCGGGGAGCGCGTGGGGCGCCCGCGCCGACCAGCGCACGCGCAACGCCAGTCCACCACGCGGAGTCGCGTCGCGCAGCTGTCGCGAGCCAACCGGAACACTACCCACAAATTACGTCAGTTCTATTTTTTTAACTAAAACCTCCTTCTCTATCTCTGCTATCAATTAACTGTGAAAAAAAAAGTCAGCGTCATGAATTTCAATAGCTGTTCGTTTCGTGACTGACTTCAGCGATTATATCGTTTCCACTCATTGTACCTGTAATGTGGTGTAATAGGAGCCTTATCTAACGTAGCGTAATACGACTGGTTAATCTTGTCGATTATTACATAACGTAATGCTCCTTTTTCACCCTTGGATTGACGTAAGAACTTAGCGTGTGTTGTGATAGGTCATGTAATTTCATCGGTCCTGTAGTCCACGTAGACCTCTGTACGTTATCGTGATAACGACTCGAGACATCTAACAATAAATCGTGATCGCGATAAGGCCTTAGAATTTCTCGTTAACTTGGTGTTAAAGTTAGTAAAAGCTAGGACTGCTAAGTTATATAAGCGCATTCTAAGTACTTATGAAGCTGTGAACTTATTTCCTAGCTTCATTGAAAATTTGTTACACGTCAATAGGTACTTGTCTCTGAAAGTAATTTGAATAACGTGTTTCGTGAGAGTGTTCAAAGGCATTGTTATTTCATTGACTCCTTTCTACTCAAAATGTTCATCTTTAATTTTTTTAAGACCAGTCTTGTAAATTCGCATCATCCTTTTGTTTTCTTTGGTTCAATTTGAGTGATCTAATGTTGCTTTGGCGTGACCTGTCAAATGGTAATCGCTGCTAACCTATTACATCAAAACAACGGTAAACGCTTCTCCAGCATAATACTAATGATTGGACGTAATTAGCTGTACTTACTATTATATAACTGCTATGTTTAATACTTCTGACGCAAGCCTCTAACTGCAATGTATTTACTTTAATTTTATGACGTCGTTACGATTTTGACCCACATTCCTTTGAATTTTTGGACCTTAATTGCTTGAAGCTACAAATTAAGATAAGCTAATTAATGAATGACAGGTTAATTAATAACCTGTAAAAAAATGAATTTCACAATTCCTTGCAATAATTTTTTCTATATGGTTTTCGATAATTTGCTCTAAAAATCAGTGACGTCATCCAATCGATCAAAAGCGCCACAAGCAGGAGAGACGATCTAAAATCGACAGCTATTAAAATGTCACCATGCATAATACCACTTATATTGTCACTTTTTCTAATTATAGGTTCGACATTCAAGTTCAAAGTGCATCGACAGTGCGTGAGAAAAATTGTCACAATACTCATAACGACGTATTACTTTCAATTCATAGACAAGTATAAGAGATCATTCGCCTGCACTGGGTGCTGAGCCCGTTGAGTCGGAATCTAAGGCCATTGAGGCTACTAAGGCTACTGAACCTGCTGAGCCTGCCAACTACCAGTGAGTGCTGATCAGTGAACAGTTTGGTGCGTCCCGTGATTGTGAATTTACTGTAGAACTTATATTCGCGTGTTTGGATGAAAATCGAGAGAAATGAAGGTGAGTGGTTTGATAATTGTTGATCATGTAATAAGTTAGTCAAAGGCACAGACAATATGATGCAAAGCAAAGCGAGATAATTACAATTTGGATGGAAAAGCTATCGAGGATGAACATTTGGAAACTAGACTTCGAGAAATACAGTGCAAAGTCAATCACGAAAACTTGCAGAAAATGTTTGTGGACGATGACTTCTCATTTCACTTATTTTGGTCAGTGGATCGTCGTAGGGGAATACGTAGCAAAGGTTTCCCTTGATATTCTTTACAATGGATGTTTCTCAGTTTTTTTTTTATTTTTTTTATTTTAAATGTGTTCCCTCTTGACTCTAGTCTAGGTCAGAGGTGACAGAGACAGAGTCGACGATGGAGTGAGCTTACCCAAAATGATGATGATGCTAAAACAAATTGTGAAAACAATTACCAATTATTAACCAATTATTCGTTGAATGAACGCAGTCATAATTTTATCAAAAGCTCACGTTACGTGGTCAAGTTTAAGCAATCAAAAACAAAACGTTATTTTTATTTACAAAATTTCTTAATCGCGGAAAGAAAACAAACGTTATTTACGTAATTCATTTCACATTCTCACGTTTTTTGAGAGTAAACAAATTGTTATCTTCCGCACAGATTACTGCAAGCCGTGAACCATGGCATTGCACAATTTGATAGGTGTTATACGTTAAACTAAAAGATATTCAGTGACATAACATTTTTAATAAATATCAGTGTGCCAAGGCCGGTGAATAACTAAACCAAACAGTGAGTGTTATTGCGAAATGCAGTAGTTTTTTTGCTAACTCGTCGACAGTGCTAAGTGACCGGTGGATTTTGAATTTGTTTAGCGTTTTTTTTTTTGGTTACGAATAACTGTGACGTTGCCTGAGGTAGCAGCGCGGTGCGGGAGGGGTGTGGTGAAGTGACCCGAGAGCTCAGTGAATCGTCAAATTGTGAACTATCACCCCTCCCGCACCGCGCAGCTACCTCAGAGTCAGGCAACATCTCAGTTATGCGGTCGAACTATAGTTAGTCACGAAGAATCAATATGAAGTTCATTATTAGGTACGAAAGTACTAAGCCTCCGCTGTCCGTCCGTCTGACTGTCAGCGGGATGTAGGTATCTCATGAACCGTATAAGCAAACAGTTGAATTTTTTGCAGAGCGTGTATTTCTATTGCCGCTATAACAACAAATAACCAAAAAAAAATAAAGTTTAAAATTCAAGAGGGTCTTCATACAAGAAACGTGTTTTTTTCGGCGTGTTGTGTATTGTTGTACGGAACCATTCCTATGCGAGTCCGACTCGCACTTGGCCAGTTTTTGGGATTGGTTTCATAATAATTCATTCAAATCATCCTTTCAAATCTTCTAACGCTGCATCATCTGGCACGTTAAACTAAAATGTTTTACCGTCTATTGCTCAACGAAAACATCTTGCAACTTTAGCTCGACCAACTAATTTAGTTACACTGTGTGAAATCTCTCGTGCATAATGTTTGTCTAGTAGCTGTTTAACATCTAGACGTAATTAGACTCTGTACATAATTTGTTGCCATTCTCAAACAAATCAAGTCGCACGTTTACTTCCGACGCGAGATTAATGTTTCGACTAGAATCTTCTCTTCTCATTAGGGAAGGTAAAAGTGCATGAAAATTGTTGTTACAACTCGAGGTATGAGTAATCGAGTGCACAATCATCCTCAAAATAAAACTAGAGTTCAGAGCATTACTTTCAATATTACCTAATACAGTCCAATTTAGGTGAGTATAGGTACCTGAAATTCTAACTACTAATGATCCAAATAATTTATGTTTATGCAATACTGACTAATCGGATACCCAGAAGCTGTTTGCAGTCAATACAATACCATAAACTTAATCTATACCTACAATCTATCTATGTTTTATACAAATAAATAAATATTATGTCTGTTTGTAATGTTAAAATAACAGCTATTTAAATAAATAAAATTTTTGTTTGTCTATCTGGTTGTTCCGGCTAATCTCTGAAACGGCTGGACCAATTTTGAAGGGACTTTCACTGGCAGATAGCTGATGTTATGAGGAGTTACTTGCACTTTTTTTTAATAAGGTTCCGCGCAAAAGAATTAAAACCCCTGAAATCCAATTTGTTTTGAACGCAAGCGAAGTCGCGGGCACAGCTACTCTTCAATAGAATTTAAATTAAGCTTTATTCATCGGCAATAATCGTAACTCGTCTTTATTACGACAAAATTAATTGAGATCTATATTTATGAAGTGCAAAGTTACGGGCGCCACACCGTAGTCGGCGCGCGCGCCGGCGATCGTTTGATTATGCAAAGCAGATACAGATCTCATTGCATCATACTACATAACGTCTTGTTACATTTTTTGACATAATCTTTGGTAATAAATATGTTAAGGCGAATTATATGACGATTTAAGGTAATTGGGATTAAAAGTTAGTCACGTAAATTAGTTTGAGGAAACAATCTTCGAGCAACTCAGTCTATCGCAGTCTACTGCTGGACATAGGAACTCTCCCAGGCTGCGCCATAACACCCTGTCCTCCGCCTTCCGTATCCAATCTGTCCCAGTCACAGTTCTCATGGTAGTCGGTCCTTCTAGCTGGGGGGCGTCCCACACTACGCTTGCTTCTTCGATACAACTAATTATTTCAAGAATTGTGGGATTATTATTATTCTAAGGATTGAAGCAGGTAGCGTTCTATAGTTCCTGCCTTATATGCGTTCTATAACTCCATGGGATGAAGGAGTGAGTTTATGGGGAACAACATGACCTAAAGCGCGGTCACTGTCGGACTGCATAGAAAAGAAAGAGAAGCGCGAAGACACAACGCTGGTAATTTATTGCAAAATATGAAGCAATTATCTATTTACAAAAAATCTATTGTTTGGACAAAAAAATTCAAACACTAGTGCTTTAGTATGTTGCTTGTAGAATAAAATGACAAACAATCAGAATGATTGTGTGTATATTAGTATGGTTTTTATTGTGAAATTCAAAGAATTTTTAGAAGTATCTTCTTGATTTTTTTTCTATCGTAACAAATTAGTTGTATTATGTTTTCAACACACTACATATCTACCTAGAATATATCCTGAAGAATATCATATATTGTTCTGATGTTGTTTACTGTAGTCGATCATATACTTTTAGGCATTATAAAACTTGCGTTTTTTGCGTTTAGGTCCTGTAATCCCCTTAATTCATTATTAACGTTTAGGTTGTAAAGTTCCAGCCTCGTAAAATCAAATAAATCGAAATGTGTTTGATAAGATCTTTGCCCTAGCTGGCACCCTGAACCTATATGAAGTCGGTTAAAAGGTTAATTAAAAAACTAAAATATGGCATCGAAATATTCCTCCGCATCGCTGTCGACTGATAATGTACAGAGGCCAGCACATCAAGCTACCCCAATCTGTCAAATTTTCCCAATTGAATATGAACTTTAAAAATTTGACAGATTGGGGTAACTTGATGTGCTGGCCTCTGTACCCAAGAGACTGGCGGCATGACAACATTATACGGCAATACTTAGCCTCTGGATAGGATTAAGATATTTGTTCTAATCACTGTTATCTCCAATGTAATCATTAATAAACTGCACTTTCAGCAACTTGTACAGCTTAACACGTTCATGCAGTATTAACCGCAGACGTAACTAAGCTATTTTAATAAGGAAGAGCCTACAGCGTAATATTTCTTATTATCTTATTGAATATCATTAACGCACGCAATCACTTACGGTTTTAGAAAGGGACACATTACCTAATTAGAATCTTTTGAGTAGCTGCGTAATTAGATCACGTATTCATCTTCATCATTACGTCTTTGTAGTTCAACAGATAACCAGCATAGCTATTCGCAACCACTCGATACGCTTCCGTACCGTATCGAACATCAACCAATGTTATCGTAGGAGTTCTCTAAACGCTGTTCACAAGTAAAAAACCAGAAAATATTGTCAGTTTAAATCAAATAGACAATTGCAGTGCTATTCTTCTGACAGCTGTTTGCTGTCGGCGGAAAGGTAAATGAGGTAATCGAAATGTGTAATTTTCGATACTATAGCGTATCGGATGATTGTGAATAGCTGTGTTCTTCGAAGGTGTACAACATGTATCAGGTTGGTACGGACCGTCAAACTGAACAACTGTCTCCATGGGACTAACATCTTAATAACAAAAAATTGTAAACTGTCCCATACAAAATATCAATTCCTCCTACTCGACCCAAACGTATGGAAGGGCTGATTATTTTTTCGCGATCATGATGTTGGTCCTATGGAGAAAGTTGTTCAATTTGATGGTCTGAATTTGACCACACTTTTCTGATACATGCTGTCTGTATACAACAGTTGAGACACGAAACGAGGTCCAAAGTAAATTTTTAGAAGACTCTCATAAAAAAAGTGTGTCTCAGAAAGAGAAAAATAAAAAGTCTCAAGTCAAGTGAGAAATTCTCTAAAAATATCAAAAGCCTTTTAGCTACAGACAATCGCTGAACATACATGGGGGTGTTTCGGAAGACATTCGGAGGGAAGATTATAAAATTTTGCATTGGACCTCGTTTCACGGGCCATTTTGTGTATTTCAAATTATGTATCGATTAGTCAAGTCGAAATGTAACTAGAATCATTGCACGTTATTTCGAACGATGAAATATGTATTATTACCATCTTTTTGCTTTGCTATCCCGTTGCCTTTACTCGTCTACAGATAGGAGCGGCGGTCCTTTAGGTTTATCTGTTCCTTTAACAGTCCTTATATTCCTGATATAGTCTTTTAATAAATGTCAGTTTCTGTTGTTCCCACTACCTGGTCGTACAGTTAAAACTGTTGTAGGTAACTTCTTGTCAAAGCCGGCCAATCGGATGTCCGATGGTACCCTAGACTGGCCTAGACATTATGTGCATTGATATCAAACGTTTTTCTACAAAATTTCATCTTTTCATAAATGATTTTCGTTTCCTGACCCAAACATAGAATCTGACAAAAACCCGCTAAAAGTTTTTTAGAGTAACAAGAAGCTTTTTTAAGCAATTTATTTTTCTTTTGGAACAAAAACTGCAAGTACGTACATTCAGGTATATGACACGAAGTAAGTATGTATGACTAATGATGTAGCACGTAGTTACGTTAGTTGGACAAAAGTGCGTTCTCACAATACAGTCTGAACGTAACAAGTGACAAATAACAAACACGACGTAACACATAATAGTTCACCCGGGAAGTGCCCAGTAATGCGTTTGCGCAACTATAAAACGGACAGTCCACGGTTTACGTACTACTTCCAATTTTAAAACTGAGTTTACTTAGTTACTACAATTTAAAAGTTTCTTTTTTGTAACTGATATGTAACAAAAAAAGGTCTTCATTTTCTAAGTAAAGTGTCTGAATCAGAATCCGGATTTAATTATGTCGTATCTTATTACTTCTTAAAAATCTCAAAAGTTGTAGATATGAAATTTCGCGATTTAGAATATACTTCTTTACCATCGACATGTCGGCAATCTAAATTGAGTCGATTACTTGATCTACGAGTTTTATCAGAAGATAGGAATCTTGTACCTTATATCAAAAAATTTAAAACATATCCCAGAGGAGTGGACCGCGTTTCTTGAATTTTATAAAAGTTAAGCTTTTATTTTTATTTTATTTATTTGGCTCACCAACAATTGAATACACTGGATACAAAGATATGAGATACACCCAAAAGACTTATAGACTAGTGTACCAATTTCTTACAGGTAAGCACATCACGCATTACTTATTTGTATTGAGCGCCTACTTAAAATTAGATGAGTACTTATACTTTTACGAACCAGAGTCTCAGTATTTCCTTTTATGTGTCATAAAAAAATATATAATATGTTAATAAGTCCAAAAAAAAGGAGCTACGTCTGCCAACAAACTGCTTTGCAGTTTGGCAGAGGTAAATATTCTTGTTTAAAATTATTTCTGTGAATAAACACTTTTTTTTTATTGTGAGCTGTTTCGTTATAAATTCTAGTTCGTCTCGAACCAAATTTAGCAATACGACATCGACATGACAATAAGTAAAAGTATAATGATCAACGTATTTGTTATGAAGCGAGTCGATTAGTTCCGCCTTTTTTCCGCACCTGCGCTTGTATGTTCACCGCGCGGAAATTGCGACCCCGCGGTGAGGTACGGGTTTTTTACTCAAATACGTTTTAAAAATAGTAAATCTAGTAAATAACATCAAGCAGTTTTACTCATTATACGCGTTGCTATTCTGATAACTTGGAAGTCAGTGTCGAGAGAAAAGGTTATTTAAACATTGTTAGATGACGTAAGTAAGTACCTACCTGATTGGGCTTGACAGGTGACAGGTAGGCCCAATTAGGTGAGATGAATCTGCCTAGAAATTAATTATATTACGATGTGAAAAAAATTGACAATTTATATTGTGGGAGACAGGCATACATCATCGAGCATGAGCGACTGACCCGCGCCGCGCGCGGACCGACACTGAATGCTGCTTTTTTTTTTTTTTTTTTAACAATGGCATCTCGCAGTTCATCCTTTATGAGGATGGCTACTGCTTAACCGGACTTTCCTGTGGATGCCTCGAATTAAGGCCTCCAGCCAGGGCAAACAATAACTTAAAAACTAAGCGACAGCGCTAAGGGTAACCCCCTGCGGGGTTCGGACCTCGGCTCAGGGCGTCGCTGGAAGAGGACAGCAAGGGACAGGCTGGATCGGTATTATTATTGGTGTTTAGGGGCGAATTTAAAACTACAGGCTCAGCTGCGCGGGCTGGCTCGAGCAAGGGTCGGGGCGGACTGAATGCTGCTAGCCCACGCGGTCGTTTATATAACCGCGCTCCTCGTCGGTGCGTCTCCATCGGACATACTCACGCGCCGACTTCATTCAAATTACTAAGCGGCTCGCTGACCGCCACTAGTTTTTATTAAGCGTGCTAAACGCTGATTGGCTGACCACATTTCTACGGCAGCTGATCAGCCAATAGGATGTAATTAGTTTTAAGAATTTTGTATAAATATGGGTGTGCAACCGCCCGACCCTTGCTCGACAAGCCAGCCCGCGAGGCTGAGCAAGTAGCTTTAAACTCCCCAAATAATAATAATCAGACCCAGCCTGACCATTGCTGCCCTCCCATCAATGACTCACTAAGCCGAGGCCCGAACCCCACAGGGGGTGCCCTTAGTGTAGCTCATTTAAAATAAATATCCTTAGTTTGTAAGCCCTGGCTGGGGGCCTTAAAGTAATTTTTGGCCACCACAGGATAGTCCGGTTAAGCAGAAAGGCAACCTTATCGAGTTGCAACTGCGAGTGGTCACGTCAAAAAAAAAAAAAAAAAAAAAAAAAAAAAAAAAAAAAAAAAAAAAAAAAAAAAAAAAAAAAAAAAATCCATTGTCATTCCCAAACCGAGTGTCTTACTGAACAGTCCAAGCAGTACCCATATTTTGGTGACCCCGACGTGATTTGAACAGCGCTGTCCTGATACCTAATTAGTCATGGAACATTTTGACGACGCCGTATCAGAAGAAAAGGAAGTTTCTACTATTGCACTGCAATCGAAGATCCCTCAATTCTGGCGAGCACAACCAAGGCTGTGGTTTGCTCAGTTTGAAGCCGTAATAGCAACATACAAGACAAGCGATCAACAAAAATACAACTTGGTAATTGCAGTTCTGGAGAGAAAAGACATCGAACAAATAAGTGATATCATCTGTAAACCACCCGAGTCAGGAAGATACAACGCTCTGAAGAATCGTTTGCTGTCGGTGTATGAAGAGTCCGAATCCCGTCAATTCCAGAAGCTTTTGAGCGGACTAGAATTAGGAGATCAGAAGCCTACACAACTCCTGAGGGTCATGCGAGAGCTGGCCGGAGAAAATGTACCCGACAACGCGCTCAAAATTTTATGGATGGGTCACTTACCTTCCCAAGTCCGTGCCGTACTATCCGTTAACACGGAATCTGCACTCGATACTCAAGCGATGATGGCGGATAAAATGATGGAGCATACAGAACATACTATCGCGGAGGTCAGCCAATCTACACCTGCTCCAAGCACCAGCACCAGCACTAGTCCAGATCTGCAGTTTCAAGTACTGACAAAACAACTCGAGAAGCTGACCCTTGAAATTGCCGCACTGAGGAAGGAGAACGTGAGTCATCGTCGTCCATTTCGCCGCAGCAATTTCCGTTCAAGATCACGGTCCCGCTCAAGAACAGGTTCAGAAAAGAAACCAGGTGATCCAAACTGGGAGTGTTATTATCATTACCGATTCGGAGACAGAGCTAAGAAGTGTGAACCACCATGTTCCAGGAAGCCGTCGGAAAACTGAGGACCACATCGGCTGTGGCGGGCGTCGGTGTAGCAAAAATGAATAACCGCCTATGTATAACTGACCTAAATTCAAGAGAACGATTTCTAGTCGACACTGGTGCAGACTTATCGGTGCTAGCCGTAAAAACTAAGCGAACACCGATAGAAACGCCTTTCAAATTATTTGCCGCAAACAATACACCGATTAAGACATATGGGGAAAAAACTTTGCAAATAAATCTTGGACTTCGACGCAACTTCAAGTGGACATTCATAATGGCGGATGTGAAGACGTCAATTCTTGGTGCTGATTTCTTAAGGCACCACCGACTTCTTGTGGACCTACACAGCAAGAAACTCGTAGACAGTCTGACCGAGCTTTCAGTTAACACGATGACGATAAATACTACACAAGATACCACGCTGTATGTAGTCGAACCAGGACACCGTTATCATGCACTTCTTCAAGAATTCACTGAAGTCTTAAAACCTATGACACCTACGAAGGAAATCAAGCATAATGTTAAGCACTATATTGAGACGACCGGCCCCCCACTCTTCGCAAGACCCCGCCCACTGCCGCCGATTAAATATAATGCAGCCAAAGCAGAGTTTCAAGCAATGATGTCAATGGGCATATGTCAACCATCCAAAAGTCCGTGGGCCAGCCCGATGCACGTTGTAACAAAGAAAGATGGAAACCTTCGAATATGTGGTGATTATCGTCGCCTCAACTCAGTAACGCTTCCAGACCGCTACCCAATACCAAGGCTTCAAGACTTCACCTATCAATTAGATGGCATGAAGATATACACGAAGATAGACCTGAAGAAAGCATTTTTTTGGATTCCAATTGCTGAAAACGACGTAGAAAAAACGGCAATAACGACACCTTTCGGTCTTTTTGAGTTTCGTTGTATGCCATTTGGTTTGCGTAACGCGCCACAGACATTCCAACGATTTATGCATGAAGTCTTGAGAAATCTGGATTACTGCTGCTACTGCTTTATTGATGACGTACTTGTCTATTCTAAAACCCCAGATGAGCATGAAAAACATTTGCGACTTGTTTTGAAACGTTTGTCTAACTACGGAATCGGAATCAACCTAGAAAAGTGCTTATTTGGACAAAAGAAGCTAAACTTCCTGGGCTACGAAGTAACAGAAAAGGGTATTACGCCCACTATCGAGCGAATTCAAACAATCTCCAACTACCCGAAACCAGAAAATGTTCAAGATCTTCGACGATTCCTTGGAATGGTCAATTTTTACCACGATTGTTTACCTAAGCAAGCTGAGACTCAAATAGAATTGAATAAACTCCTTCATAATAAAAAGAAGAACGACAAAACACCTATCATCTGGAACCAAACATTAGAAGATGCTTTCAATAATTGCCGACAAAGCATAATGGAAGCTGTACAATTAACACACCCTGTTCAAGGTGCCCCATTATGCATCATGACAGACGCCTCAAGCCTAAGTGTAGGAGCAGTCTTGCAACAGAAAATAAACAACGTATGGAAACCACTATCTTTCTTCTCGAAGAAGCTCAGCGACACCCAATCAAGATACAGCGTATACGATCGCGAGCTATTAGCTGTCTACATGGCTGTCAAACATTTTAGAAGATTGATTGAAGGAAATGATGTCGTCGTGTACACGGACCACAAGCCCCTGAGCTATGCCATGGCCAAATCAGCAAGCGCAAGTGACACTCCAAAACGGGAAAGGCAACTCCACTTTATCAGTCAATTCTGCAGCAAGATTGAGTACATACATGGAAGGGACAACGTAGTTGCGGACGCATTATCTCGCATAACTGCCATTGACTGTCCTTCTGTCATCGATTTCAATAATCTGGCAGACGAACAAAAACGAGACGAAGATTTATCTGACCTGTTGAAGCAAAAAAATCTCCACTTTATCAAAATATCACTGCCTGGAATAAAGAAAGAAATATATTGCGAAAATTCAACAAAAACGCCACGTCCGTATTTACCGAAATCTTTTCGTGAAACTGCCTACAAAGCATTGCACGAAATGAGTCATCCCGGTATCCGATCGACAAGAAAAATGATCACCGAGAAGTACTTCTGGCCAGCAATGAACAAAGATGTTTCTGAATGGACGCGGTGCTGCATTACCTGTCAACGTGTTAAAATTCACCGACATACGAAAACTCCGTTAGTACAGTTTCCCGAGTCCAGAAGATTTGAACACATACATGTCGACATAGTTGGACCACTAACTCCATCAGAAGGATATCGATACTTAATCACAATTATCGATCGATGCTCCAGATGGCCCGAGGCAGTGCCAGTCAGCGACATAAGCGCAGAGACCGTTACCCGAGTCATATACGATACATGGATTACTCGCTTCGGTTGCCCACTGCGTATTTCTACGGACCAAGGACGCCAGTTCGAGTCATCGTTGTTTCACAAACTAATGAACAAACTGGGTATATCAAGAATCCGAACTACTGCCTACCATCCGCAATCAAACGGCCTCGTAGAAAGATTTCACCGTACTCTCAAGACAGCATTGACCGCAAGAGGGAATAAACAACAATGGGTTCAAGAATTATCAACCGTACTATTTGGATTACGCACGGTCATTCATAAGGAGACAAACTATAGTCCCGCTACAATGATTTATGGCACCTCATTAAGATTACCTGCAGATGTTTTTGCACCAGCGAATGTAGATAATGAAGACCCGTTATTGTTACATCATCTAACAGAATCAATGGCATCGCTTAATGAGTCCTGCGCACGTGCACCTGCTCGTCAACAACGCACAACCTTTGTACCGAAGCAGCTGTCGACATGCACTCATGTATTTATACGTGTAGATTGTGCAAAAAAATCATTATCGCCGCCGTACGAAGTTATTGAGAAACATGATAAGTACTTCAAGATACGCCTGCCCAACCGAGAATCAGTGGTATCATTAGACAGACTGAAGCCTGCCTACATACTGCCAGCAGCCACAGAAGAAGAGGTGGAAGAAAACCCATACGTTACCCGTTCCGGCAGGACCGTTAAACCTACAAAACATGTACGGTTTTCTTGAAGGGGGATACTGTGGGAGACAGGCATACATCATCGAGCATGAGCGACTGACCCGCGCCGCGCGCGGACCGACACTGAATGCTGCTAGCCCACGCGGTCGTTTATATAACCGCGCTCCTCGTCGGTGCGTCTCCATCGGACATACTCACGCGCCGACTTCATTCAAATTACTAAGCGGCTCGCTGACCGCCACTAGTTTTTATTAAGCGTGCTAAACGCTGATTGGCTGACCACATTTCTACGGCAGCTGATCAGCCAATAGGATGTAATTAGTTTTAAGAATTTTGTATAAATATGGGTGTGCAAATAAATCCATTGTCCCTCAAATATTAGTAAGGCTCGCCGTCCAAAGCATGCCTTATCCGACCCCGACGACCCAATAACTCTCCTCCAGGAGAGCAACAAATCCACTAGTACAGTTCACAAAAACAAAAGACCGACATTCCGACCTCGCCGACGAGGCCCCTCGCGACGTCCCCAAGTAAACTCACCCCCCCGACCCTTGCCCGATGCAGAGCCAGCCCGCGCCGCAGCTGAGCCAGTAGCTTTAAATCCCCGACCGTGACCTCTGAGTTTGTTTCGGCATTTCTTCTCAGAGTAGTCAGATAGGAAATGCCGGCTCCATCAAGCTTAAATAATATAACAGTGATCCAGCCTGTCCCTTCTTGCTGTCCTCTCCAGCGACGCCCTAAGCCGAGGTTCGTACCCCACAGGGGGTGCCCTTAGTGCGTAGTCGCTTAGCATAACGTAGTTAGATTAACGCCCCTGGCTGGAGGCTTTGAGTTTCACTTAAGGCAGCCACAGGATAGTCCGGTTAAGTAGTCACGACCTCTAAAGGTCAACTACGAGATGCCAATAGGAAAAAAAAAAAAAAAAAAAAAAAAAAAAATCCATTGTCATTCCCAAACCGAGTGTCTTACTGAACAGTCCAAGCAGTACCCATAATATTATAAAATAGCCTGAAAAAATGCAAGTAACATAATACTAAATTATCTCCAAGTGCAAATGTTAGTTATGAATTAACTTAATTGCAAGTCATTTAAAATTATAACGGGCAGCACAAACCACTACAGTTAAAATAAAACGCTTATGAAAAAAATAAACGTTAAAAACATGCAAATTCAGCGACAATAACGGCATGAAACTTTTTAAACGCATATTTATGGTCCGTAAGAAACAATTGAGTGATGCAATAATGAGGTTAAATCATTATAAATTAAACAGATACGCGTGCGGAAGAAAAACGTCAGACGCAAATTAATGGTTTTAACGGTGCGCAAGCTTGCTTGATTTTGCCTACGTGACCGGCCGAAATTCAGCGGTACACGATCGCAGATGCTAATTTTCCGACTTAGTTGATCGATGCATAATCAGCCTATAATGTTCCTGCTGGAACACAGGCCTCCTCTCTTGGAGAGGGAGTGGGCTGTAATCTACATCGTTGGCCCAGTGCGGGTTGGTAAATTCGAATTTTTGGTTCTAAGACATGATTTCCTCACGATGTTTTTCTTCATCGTTTTGAGAGCAGTGGTGATGAATTAATTACAAAAAGTAATTTGCCTGTCTGGATTCGAACCCACGACCTACGACACGTAAGTAGGGGTCGTTACCAATGGGCCACCACTGCTATAACGTTGATCAATGTTAGGGCTTAATTAAATATTAAATTGCTCTATAGTAGGTAGTCGGCAGGACTCTACACATTTGCAAAATAAAATAAAACCGATGAAAGAAATATGTATCTATATTCCAATTTAGAATGCATTATTTTTATAATTGTTTAATTAAGAAGTATAAAGCCTTATGGTTAAATATTCTTAAACTGTATAAACATCCGTAAACCATAGAAAACTATAAGTTCAGTTACGTTATTTTACAACTCAGAACGAATAATCTTAGGTAAGTTTATTCGTTCTGGTAAGTCCAAAATCGATGTAAAAAACCAGACAACTATACAAATGTAAGTTTTATTGTAAATATAACGCTCTAATTTTAGAATCGTAATCCAACAAAAAGCAGTGAACCATAATAGCGACCTGTCATAAATAAATGCGTTGCTATGACGACCAGCCATGCAAATGGCGTCCTCAAATCATTCAAATTAGCTGAGGAAAGTGAATCCAATGGCCGATGATATAACTGGGTTGTAATACTATTCCCATGAGCCCGAGGTAATAGCCACCTTGAAAGCTGAAGAAAGAGGAGGTATTAGAACGAATGGAATATTATTTCGCGTTAACAGTTCCAGCGTCATTTTGTAAAAGAAGTTACGTGATTACGTATCTCGAAGGATTATTTTTCAACCAGTCTAACAATTGTCATTTTAAATAGTGTCAGCTATCACTTATGATCAGAGACACTGATTAAAAAAAACGAAAGTATACCAGAGCAGTACCTATTAGCATACAATTCATAAATATAATCTTGATGCATCAATGAACGAGATGCTTACTAAAATCGTGACTGAAGTCTAGTTCCGAATAATTTAAAAACCGAATCTTGATGTCAGTTGTATGAAACACCCATAGTTCATATTTGTATTATTGCGTCTAATGTAACATTGATTTCGTTGGTATCTTTCAAAATGTTTAGTTATAGAAGTTTATCAATATAATGACAATTGATTTGCCCTCGACATTTGAAACCAAATAAAATAAACAAACAGAGCAAACAATAGTGTTGACATCTTTCACAAATTTGATTTGTAACTTTAGTGTTGGTAAAGAATGATAATGCAGTTTTATGAGTAAAACAGTTAGACATAAAAAAAAACCTTTTATTCGTAATTACAAATTCTAAGAAGTGTAAACTAAAAAAACAGCTAGGTAAAGCAAATAATGCTAAATATAGGCAAATACCGACCGAAGAATGGTTTTGTCTATCCATAAGATATTCGTCTATCTGTCTGTTGTGAAGAAAAGTCGACGTGACCTTTTACTTTTATGAGTCGTACATTATTAATATGGATCAATAATGGCGATAGGGATAAGTGTAAGGAGGGAAAGGAGACCTTTGCCCTGCGGTGGGACAGAAACGGCTGATAATAATAACAATAATAAATGGCGCCCAAGCAACGTGAATAATTTGTTGTTGAGCGCCAAATGGTGAACTTTGAATTTGAGATTCTTGATTTATTCTTGAAACTATTAAATTGTTGGGCACTTTATTGTCTGAAAAGGGTAAAGCCCATATTACATTTGGCATGTGTTTAAAATAATCATGAATCTTTTTCTCATCGATTTCGTCCGAAATCACGCCTGATTTAAAAAAAACTGGAAACAAAACAATCTTACTGCTAGAAACAAAGACAAAAACTCCTTTGTAACTTAACCATGACTATGAATGAGAATGTCAACAAACAAATGCTCTAGTATCAATTTAATACTTCTAGACACTACCAGTGCAGCGTAACAGCGTAACCGTGTTACGGCATATGATAGCACTCGCTGAAAGACGGATGAAGTGAAGGTAACCGGTAGTCACGGCTACGTTGATGAACACTCGCTGTTAATGGCGTTATATTTGTTTATCAATATTGCAATGTCTAAATTATATTATCCGACTTCCACTAAAAAGTTGCGCCTGCTGTATTGACATTACGCCGTACAGCATTTCATACAAACTTTCAAGCCCATGTTTTTCGAAATGAATGAACCATTTTATTTCTATGGAATGAACCGATTTTAATGAAACTTCATACGCTTATGCAGGATACAAAGGTCTAAAAACTTACTTAAGAACATTTTCGAAAAATAGTGTTACAGCCAAATAAGACCGATTTTAAGTTTCCATAGAAACTGAGATTTCCAGTTATCTTTTTTTAAATAAGATATTTTTTCACAACTGAAAATCACTTTTTTGCAATATTTTTATTATAAACATAATTAAAACATGTAGGCATCTCATTAGAATACGAAATTGATTAAATTAATATACAAAACGAATTGATTAACCAATAACAAGGCTAATGGCGTTCGTGACCGTGCCACTGATATAATTTTGAATATAGAACGGCAATGCTGTGACCGCGAATCCTTGCAAAGCAGCCAACATTGCGACAACAAACTCGCCGATACTTACGTAAGGGTTGCAACACCGAGTGCATCGCTGCATCGACACTGACTGATGAACGCAGCATGATGATACATTAGTCAATTATATAAGTTTACAGGATTTATTTTAATTACTTAATTTATAAAAATCCTAGTTTTGAACAGGACATTTTTTTACTTTAACACTGTTGACTTATTTATTTGACTATGTAATGATTATTAATTAATGTCTAATTCAAAAACTCAAGTACCTTCCACTTAAAAAGGGTTAAAAAAGGTTAATAATTGTGCATATTGTTCAGTTTTACGTAACATGAAATAAAACAAACACCGTGCGCGTGCTCGATGCAATGGACGTAGTTTCAATAAAACCAAGATAAATTACGTTTCAATTTTGGAATAAGACACCGTTGACCATAATAGACGTTTTATCTTGTAACAATGTTCAAAGTGAATTGTAATTTATTAAAGAGCCGCAAATTGACGGATAAATAGTTAAAATACCTACGCGCTAATGTAATACGAAAATATTTACTTATTTAGCATTGTTTAACGTCTTTATATGTCGGAATGATTGTTTATCAAGTAAATTGCGGTTACGTAGATAGCTGTCTTATTTTTTTTTTTTCAGAGTGTTAAATCTTTCTGTTGTGTATAAATTGGACGAGAATTAATCTTTTTTAAAGGTAAATTAAATACTTATACGAAGTAAAATTGAATGAAATACTAGATGATAAACACACCATTTCAATTGTATGTGTGTATAGAGTTTTCATCTAGTTCAAATTAACTGTCTTTTGTACATTAGCTTACTCCAACTCCATAAGTTAATATTTAATAGAAAAGATTGAACAATATTCAACAAATAGTTCCGAAACTAATTTTCAATTCACGTAGTGTAAAAAATCTAAATGCCGAAATCGGTTACCATTTTCTTTCCAATAAATTTTTAGTAGTGGCAACATTGAACGCTCTATTTAATCGCCCCACTAGAAAAGTTGTTAGTTTCTTAGTAGGTAGGTACTTAGGTATTTAAACATTATAAAGAACAAGGGCAAATCCGTGGAAAACCGCCATTTACTTAACAGTCTGGGTGGGCATTACCGGAGCTGCATAATGTGGCGTTCCACGCACGTAGCGCACGCAAATTACGTCACTATCATAACATCGCATGGATTCATTCGGAGTCCGCTAACAAATACATAGACAAACGTTTGTTTAGTAAACAAATACACTTTTAGCAGAAGAAACTTTCATCATCATCATCTGCCTAGCCTTTTCCCAACTATGTTGGGGTCGGCTTTTTCAGAAGAAACTTTATTAATATTGATTATCGTCAAAAATTTGTTGTAATCGACTAAACTATAATCGATAAAGTTGTGAACTTTAACTGGCAATTTATTCCAAAAGAAAATTGTTTATTTATTATGTAATTATTTAATACTTCAAGCACATAAATCTACAGAGGCGGACTTAAGGGCCTATACTACCTCAAATTGCTTAGCATGATCCTCCGTTATGTCGAAAATACTGCAGCATTAATTTTTAAATAAATAAATGGTAAAGTTGAGGATGAATGTAAGGTACTATGTTTGACGAAAACACGATTCCATAAAATTCTCTTGATAGAAAAAAAATCCAAAGTTACCTCGAAACTGAACAATAAACCGCTGGTATTAAAAAAATACTTCAAATTTGATCATGAAACTTTGTATAATAACTAAACTAACTATAAAGCAGCGACTATGTTTTTTTTTTTAATTACAATTATTTTCGCCCAGCACTGCACTCTGTCTCGCTCACACTTAGTCCGCGAGCAGTATCGTGCGAGCGTGACAAAGAGTGAATTTTAGCTGAGGTAGTATGGGCTCTTAATGCCATAGGCATTTTCTAACTGTCAACCTTTGGGTGATGCAGAGACAAACAGTAGTAAGTGCAATCATGAAAATTGAGGAATAAATAATCTAAATAAAATATTATATACCTAATTAGTTAATTACATATAAATATAAGCACAAATAAATATAAATAAATACATGAATATACTAAAAAGAAATAAGACAAACAATGAGCAAAAAATAGCGTTGTGATGATACCTACTGCCAGCTTCTTGCGAATGTGCTCAGGATAATCGGTTGGTTGCCGTCCTGATATCCTGGGGGAGCGCATTCCACAGAGAGATAGCCGATTTAGTACCGATTTTAGAAACAAAATAAAAAAAAAAAAAAATTATGCAGTTATTAGCCTTTGAGGGGTGTTTTTTTTTTTTCAAAATTGTGCCCAGTTATATGCCTACAACATTTGCTTAGGATAGGGTACAAAAAGGTTGTGGCCGGTTGAGTTTAATCCTTTCTTTGCGGTTTATCGTGTAAGTAAGTAATTATTTTAACTACTTACTTGAGGGTTTGCAATGTTACTGTTTTTTTTTTTTTAATATAGAACAAAGAACTACCCAGATTATGTAAGTTGCTTAAAATCCGGAACAAAGTAAGAGGTGCATAAGCATAATAAATAATTTATTCAATGCGACATTATTATTACTACATTGTAGTTGGCACGTAACCATAACCGTAATTGAAATGTCAAATTATAGAGTTACACCAATTCAAATGACATTAGCGTGAGATTGACGTTCATTCTCTATTATTCATATCATATTAGATCGGTACGTAATTATGCGCTAAAGCGAGGCCAGCACGTAGGAAAACTGATCCAATCTAAGTGCTTATAAGTTCAAAAGGTAATGTTTTGATTGATAGTTTTATATATATATATATATACCTATCGTTATTGAACAACCCAAGAACAATTTCCTACGATAAACATTGCAATACAACTGAGTTCTCTACATAAACAGAAATCTGTCAAACATGACAGGTTGAAGTGAAGCTACCTACAATTAATTCGAGATGGCTTTTAAAAATAATATGATAGGAAAATAAACATTCGCACTTCTGAGTACTAAAAGCAAAAGAAAGATAAAGAAAGAAAAAAAAAAAAAAAGAAACCGATCGAAAGATGTGAAGATATGGGGATGTGTCAACGTCATCATTTAAAACATCAATATAATTCTCGAAATTATAGTTGCTGCAAATAAGACAATTTCGTGAAAATATGACGATTTATAGGAGAGCTAAGTACCTATATTGATGTTAATTATTTTATTTAAAAAAATCCACGTAATGAATTTCGATCTGTGCTAACTTGAGTGGTCAAGGAAAAGGCCTACTAATCATAATGAGTTAAGGTGATTCCTTCAATGAACAATAAACATACAATGCAAAACGCGCTACAATTTGAAAAGACGTAAGAAATTTTTAAATTACCCGGGTTACATAGAAGGAATCACCTTAACTCATATGAATAGTAGGCCTTTTTCTTGACCACTCAGCAGTTAGCATGCGCGTGCGCCGCGCTGAGCAACTTTTGCGCAACAACAGTGAAAGTAATTTCGGCGCGGCCTTCACCTAATGTGCTACTAAACTTAATCGGATTACGTTATCTTACCATCTGCATTATTTTGCATTTAATTAGAAATAATAGTGTACGCGTCAAACGTGATAAATAGCAAATAAATCATAATAAATTATGTTTAATGTATTATGTATATCTATTGTTGCAAATTTTTATTTATTTACCGACAGGTATTTATAAATAATCTATACTAATAGTAAAGCGACAAATAAAGAACAGTTTGTTTGTTGATTCAAACGCGCTAATCTCTGAAACTAGGTACCAGTCGGATTTGAAAAACTCTTTTTGCATTTGATAGCCCAATTTTTGAGGAAAGCTATTTAACATCACGCTGTAACCCTAGGACCCGAGCAAAAAGAAAAAAGTCAGAAAGAACGCTAAGCAAAAACGAAGTAGCGCGGGCAGACGATGCGAAGCGACGGGGTAGATCGGGCGAACAAGAAATTTCACACGGGCGAAGCCGCGGGCAGCAGATAGTACATTATAAAATTATGTAAATAACAAAATGCAGAGGGCATTTAACTGGCTAGCTGGCTTATACTTATTTGATTTTATCAATTGATATTCAAGTTATTATTTAGTAAAAAACACCCAAGCTGGGTCAAGGTTTTAACCTGACTGGATCCAGTAATGTTGTCATTACAATTACCGTCTGCATCATTACTTTCATTACAGGTATAGCCTTGTAACTTATAACACATAAAAATACGGCATAAAATTTAATGAACTAAAAATCCCTGACCAAGTTATATATAATGACAGAAATAGGATTGATTGGCTGATTTGATAAAGGAGTCACTTCCACCGATTAAGTACCTTAATAAGCCCGTTAGCATGCTCTCAAAACTCACGTTAACAGCTGTTTTATTTGGATGAACACAGGGCAAAGATAACAATCAAGTTAACGTAAGGTCAGAAAATAAGGTTGAATAAGATTTAAGAAGGCGGGGAAAGGCGGGCCTTCATTTTCCAGTTTTTCTTTTAGTTAAAAAGAAAAATAATTGCTTTAAAGAGTACTCCTACCAAACTGTAGATAGTCTATGACTTCAACGAGCAACACAATGAATACAACTCTTCCAATCAATACGGAAAAGGTCACCAAAATATACACTAAAATAAAAATCCATAAATGTATTGACATATTGCTTAACAATATTGCAATACCAATCATTATCCATAGACATAAAGCCGGTAGACTTTAAAGTCAACTTTCCCGCCATTATGTCAAACGACCGCCATCCATCTTATGACACTGTATGTCAGCGGACGAAAGTTCGAGAAACGGCCTTCACCCATTGCCACCGATAGCCATATGAGAGCAGGTTGGCTTGCATAACGTTTGTTTATTTGTTACCGGGGATAGAACGAACTGCTTTTCTTTTGCAAAAGTGGACACAAAGTTAATTAAAATACAAACGGACTGAAAATAATAAAAGCATAATAATATGCTGAAATAGTACCTACAGTATCCTTAGTGAAGCAAAGACTAAAATTCTATGAAATAAGAATGAACGTGTTAAAAAAAGCAATTTATTAAATTTATGTTGAACTCAATTTATCCTGGAACTGGACGAAAACCTTCCCAAGGCGCCACAACCACCGACACAACACCCCTTTCTCTTTTTAGTTTTTTTAATTTTTATTTTTACGTTTTAGTATAACCTAACCACAGCACAACAGCATAACAAACATAAATTCAAAGTATTACAGCATTCCATCCATAGTTTCAAAAAGTCATAACTTAAAATTTAAGTGTTTGGCCAGACTGGCAGCGCGGCGCGGCGAATTCAAACATATGAACTTCCTTTGAGTGTCCATAGGTCGGCACGCGGGCGAGGTGATCGCGCGGGCAACTCACGCCATAGCTACACTGCGACCACAGTTCATAGATGTGTCCACAGAGGGTGCGCGGCACAGGTGCGAGCGGCCCGCGCGGGGACCGGGGTTCTCAAACTAGTTTCAGCTTTTTTCTAGTAAAAATAAGTCTTCTTCATCCATATTACATGACAACTTGACAACACGCCGAACGCAGCCGCGCTCCACTGCGGACAGGCAAAGCGGGCGCGTTCCCGCACCCGCGCCCGCGCCCCAGTCTGGCCAAAAATTAAACGGCTCATGTATCGTCATATTTTTGTTATTTTAAATGCCAACATTATTGTTGCAACTAACATCTAACGGTTATCGTTTATTATTCATCGCGGTCAAGTTCAATGTCATTTTTTATTGTACTTATTTGTAACGTTAATATCTTTCCCTTTTACGTATTTAAAAATAAAAATGAAAGTTCTAAAGAAAATTGCAGTTTCAATGTCACTGTTTTATACATAGACCAGCCCTAACCTAGATCCCTTGAGCTCGTGGGTAAACTATTTTTGGCAGTCGGTGACTCATTTCGGAAGGCAAACACGACCTCAATTAAAAAGGTTCGATGTCATTACAGCACAAGTGGGTGCGGCTACATGCCACAGATTACACAACAAATAGATAAATAACATATTAATATGTGCACATGGCCACTAATTTTGCCTAGAGGGGACCGCCCCACATGACGTTTCCTAGTCGCTTTAAACAATGCGTTAATCTGTGGTCAGTGATAGATAATAGTCGATTAGAAACGACCCATTACGGTCAACAATCAATTTATTTGATGGTTTTCTACTCTTCGCTTTCCAAACAATTATGCGTTATATTTGTAATTATTATTTGTTTAACAATAATTAACGTGAATGGAGATCGATGACTGAAATTATGTAACCAAACTCAGAGTTTAATTACTTTTGATTTCAATATAAAATGTTAGTTAGGTACATGTTTATTACTTACACTGTTGAACGGTGGTACTTTTTTCAGGCTATGAAAAAGTAAAGAAAAAATGTAAATTGAAAAAGCATTTTTGGTATTGAACATACTAACAAAAGCGCAATCTAAAATTAATAATATTTTAAAGACATATTTTGGTCATATTTCAATCGATATTTCATTAATTTTCCGGCTAGTTGACCATAGATTCATTAAAGTATTGCATAGACTAGACTACCAACAATGGTAGCCATCTTGAACTTTTCTTAACTTCAATTACTGGCGGACTGGGGCAGCTGTCAAAATTATCGTTCAAGCTTAATCGTAATAAATAGCGGCCCAGTTATGACTTAAGTTCTTTTAAGTATTTCTAAAGAACATTCACTTTGCTATTGTGCTTATTTACTCGCACAAATTAACTAGTTAGATAAACTACATAACAATTGATTAATATAATGAGGTACTTACCTACCTAAGTGATTTTTTTAATGTTTAATAAAAATATTTTTCAGTCTGTACGACACGAGTAGACAGCAGATAACGAATAGCGATAATGAAATATTAGAAAAGTGATTATAATAGACAACGCTACCAAAAGAAGGATGTTAGTGGGAGTGTGTCTTCCAACTACGAGTATGTAGTTGTGAAACACACTATCATCAGTAGCAAAGGCTTTCGTTTCGATATTTCAACAACGTTCATTGCGGTATTTACGTTGTTGAGCAGACAACTTTCTCGAACACATAAAGCAATGGATTAGCAAAATCCTTCAAAATGATTCAGATTAAGATTAATTGTGTGTTACGCAATTAAAGTGCAGGTCCCCAAACCTCAGCACCATTAAGCTTCCCTCAGCAACCCTACCTACTAATTTCTGACGACTGACATAAAAGTTATTAAAAACAACAATTACAATACAATAATTATATAGTGACAATCATCAGCGCAGCCTAACAAAATGGCTGAGGAATTAATGCATAAGGACTGCAAAAATAGCTTTTTTGGAGAGGCACTACATACAATAACTTTGAGACAAGAGAATCCTCAATAAACGATAAAAACAACAATATTACGTAGGTAAACACGGACACAGTACTATTACGTGTAAATGTTATGCACGAATAAGAGTAAGCAAAAGAGTGTATGCTCTAATAACTTCGTCAGAGCGTGCCTTATTGTTATATGCCGGCATTGTTCTGAATCGCGTCTGGACACTTGAGGCTCTATTGTGCACATCTAAAATAACATCACGTATGTTTGGATAGACAATACAAATATAATATCCTATTCAGCCCAGTAAGTAAATGTCGAGAATCGATAAGTAATTAGTGTAGTGCGTTGTGCTCGCGTGACACGACACCATCATTAGACTTTTACTTATAAATTGACTTTTTACTGCTACACCCATCAACATTATCTAACAAACATTTCGAGCATGTCAAGGATATGATAGAAGATAAAGAATTAAAAGCCTGTCTAGTCTGTACAAACTGCGGAGTAATTGCATAACACAATATCAATAGCAATGGCTGTCATATTGACAGTTCAACAACATTCATTGCGTTACTTACGTTGTAAAGCTGCCCGCCCACGTCCGATAAGCGGTGACCGATTTTTTGTAGGAGAAAAATAGTACGTACTGATTGATGGCAATAGTGCAGCGCACACGCCCTACAAACAAGTCGGTCTAAATAACATATCGGTCAGATTATTTCGCCCTATGTTATTTAGACCGACTTTTTGTAGGACGTGTGAGTTGCACTATTGCCATCAGTACGTTCTATTTTTCTCCTACAAAAAATCGGTCACCGATTATCGGACATGGGCGGGCAGCCTAAAGCAGACAAATTTGTCGAACATATTATTAGGAGGCAATGGATTTGCAACATCCTTTAAAATTCAGATTGTGATTGAGTGTATTACGCAATTAGCCTTCTGTAGTTACTTAAAAACACCATAACTCTACATAGATTTTACAAGTATTAGATAATTTGCTCAGCTCTTTCAACTTAGTCACCATTATGACATACGCATTCAATCGCCTAGCAACACCTCAATAGGCCGACCGCCTTTCATCCAAAGGTGAGTGATGGTCGACAGCAGTACCGAATAATTGACCCATATAATACAATCGTAAGTCAACCATAAAATGATTTATTGGAGTAATACTTTTAGTCAACTAGGTTTTGCCCGCGGCTTCGCCTGCCTGGAAGCCGGGGACTATTCCACGGAAACGTATTACCGGGATACAAAGTATCCTATGTGTTAATCCAGGTTATAATAAACTATTTGAGTGCCAAATTTCATCCAAATCCTATTAAAAGCATAATACAATTGACTAAAATATCGTGAATTCATGCAAGCCTAGTACCCACTTTTTGTTAGAATACTGCTCAGAAAGTTGGGTCATATTACAATCATGATTCGAAAGACACGTAGCGCCATCTAGGGTCCTACAGCAGTTGTGACCGTCGAAAGTTATTGTTCTTTTCCTCAGGGACCGTACTTTCTTTTCTGGATGAAAGGTACCTTATGTCCTTTTCTATACCCTTGACAACGTATATGCAAAATTTCATGATGATCGGTGAGGCGTTAAAAGGTAATAAATAAACAAACTTACTCTTGCATTTATAATCCTATTAGTTAGGATGGAACTGTCGAGGAAGTGACTTGCGTTTACCATTATGATGTAGGTATAAGAGGAGTTTACTCTCTAAAATTGATGTAATAGTGGTACCTACCTATTAATTATGTTATATGACCGATAGAATAGAATTTTAACCCATTGGAATTCCATTCTAACAAGATGTGAAAGAATTACTTAACTACAATGTTTTTAAGTATAGGTGTGATGAGAACCGACGAATTATTAACAGAGATTCAATAGAGAATAAAATACTAACCCTCTTAACTCATAAACGTTGTATAGCGTCTGTGTACACAATGCTTTGTCTTCTTCTTTCGAAAGCCAAATTACTGACGACTCAAAGAGAGAAATCGGTGTGTAACTATTCATCTGATCATCATCATCTGCCTAGCCTTTTCCCAACTATGTTGGGGTCGGCTTCGAGTCCACCACCAGTACCAGTATTTTACATGGAGCGACTGCCTATCTGACCTCCACAACCCAGTTACTGGGTAACACGATACCCCTTGGTAAGACTGGTTGTCAGACTTTCGGGCTTCTGACGACCCGTAACGACTGCCAAAGATCCAGGAATGACAGCGGGGACCAACGGCTTAACGTGCTTTCCGAGGCACGGGTATGTAAAGTTGGTCACCCATCCACGAACCAACCGCAGCAAGCGCAGCTTAACCTGATCGATCGTCTATCCGGTCGACCCGTGCGGCAGTTATTACTTAGCCACAAGCTCCTCTGGGTCCTTTAATATTTAATTTAGAAATACCTAATTTAAACTACAAAAAACCAACAACATGATGACAACCACAGTGGTTACATTAAAGGCAACAGAAGCACATCTGCAAAGAACATCATGTTTTGTAATGGTTAATCTCATTAACAGATGTCTGTTATGAACTTATGACATAATAATTAACACAGAATTATGAACTACACAAAACTTATAGACCATTATTGCAGCCCACAACGTTGTTCACAGATTAACTTTAGGATACCTACTTACTTATATCAGTTAAAATAATCGCTGGGGTAGGTTTGGAAAAATTCAGAATTAACTTCATAGCTTTACTTAATAAGTAGGATGAAGAATCATTCGTAGCTTTGTGATTATTTGGATTGTAGGTATGTATCGATGAAAAAAAATGTTTAATGTTGTTGATACCTTGACAACATTAAACATTTTTTTTTATATTCGATTTTTCTAATTAGAGAACTATCGATTACAATCGATTTATCTCGATCTCTTTGTGATGGAATTGTAAAAATATTGTGTCACAGATTTCTATCAGCGCCCAGCGATGCCTTTCACGAGATCGCCTGAGGAACGGGTAATGTCTGGAAATTGGATCATAATCTTCTGCACAAGTAGGAAATAGACACCTGTTCTGCGTCTCTTTCCTTCCACAATCACTTTGTATAGCGTTTCCTCTTTCTTTATATTATTTTAACAACGTTATATTTCATGGTAACGTTATGAGATTAAATTGTTTGTGCTTTCCCTTGGCATTCGAATTAAAGCTTACGTCATTACTGATATTAACTTTATAATAACTTACAGATATTAAATGTGGCATTTACTACTGTACAATATATTCCTCTTTAATGACATATTTAAATACTTACTGGTGAACACGTAACGTTAGTCGTAAAGCAACAATGGAGTGCCAAATACCTGAATAAGAAGAAATAAAATTTATTAGCAAAAATATTTTAGACGGTTGATTGGCTACTGACCAATCTTTTTTGTAGGAAGATTTTCAGATGGAAATAATTTCCTATGAAAATATTTGTATTAAAGGCTTTTTTCTCTAATTCCAGATTCGACAGTCCGACCGCACTTGCATGAGACGCTGTAATGCGTCATAACATGCGGCCGTCGCGCCCGCACCCGCACCCCGTTACCCACCCCATGCGCAGGAGCAAGCCGCCAGACAGACACAAACGCACACTCTAATGATAAGCAAACTAGTCCTACCTAAAAAACCAAAGTTAAGTTCAAATGCTGTGATATTGGCAAACAATTTGAACTGTGATAGAAAACGAAACGAAAATGGGCGTGCACGTACTTCTAGCGTCTACAGCCTTGAAAACTGTGAGTGTGACAGGGCTGTGGTTGATTCCACTGCTGCTTGGAGCTCTTACGTACCACAATTATAACTCTTACGACCCGGAAGCGAAGATATTAGATAAGGAGCAGCCGCTGAAGGAGTATGACTTCGTTGTGGTCGGCGGAGGCTCGGCTGGGGCCGTGGTGGCGAGCCGCCTCAGTGAGGTTAAATCTTGGAATGTACTATTATTGGAAAGCGGTAAGTGATGTTGCGAAACTTTGAAGCGGAAGTATTAATATCGTCTGACTATGTACTCAATAATTTACAAATTAATTATGTGTCACCTTGGCTCATGCAATTTACAAACTAAAAAAAACCGGCCAAGTGCGAGTTGGACTTGCACACGAAGGATTCCGTACCACCATACAATATGTAACACTACATATAAAATAACGGCAAAAAATCACGTTTGTTGTATAGGCCCCCTTAAATATTTATTTTATTCTGTTTTTAGTATTAGTATTTGTTTTAGTGGCAACAGAAATACATCATCTGTGAAAATTTCAACTGTCAACTATCACGGTTAATGAGATACATACAGCCTGGTGACAGACGGACGGACAGACGGAGAGCGGAGTCTTAGTAATAAGGTCCCGTTTTACCCTTTGGGTACGGAACCCTAAAAAGGAATGATGAATCGAAAATCTACTTACTACACCATCTTTGCTACTCCAAATATCGTACAAGATATCAAGTAAAATTATTACTAGTAAATTATACGGAAAGCTATTGAAAGCCATTGTCTTGTATCAACCAACTGTTTTGTATCATCATCATCTGCCTAGCCTTTTCCCAACTATGTTGGGTTCGGCTACCAGTCTAACCGGATGCAGCTGAATACCAGTATTTTACATAGAGCTACTGCCTATCTGAACTCTACAACCCAGTGACTAAGTAATACCGTACCCTTTGGTAAGACTGGTGGTCAGACTTTCAGACCACCTCAACTACTTTGTATACGTCACAGATATAAAACTCAAGTATACTGCATATCATTCCAGGTCCGGACGAAAACGAGATAACTGACGTGCCCTCGTTAGCGGGCTACCTGCAGCTAACGAAGTTGGACTGGCAGTACAAGACGGAGCCCACGTCCTACGCCTGCCTGGGGTTCAAGAAGAAACAGTGCAGCTGGCCGAGAGGAAAGGTAATAAAATCACATTGGATTTATCTCATCAACACCAAAGATCATGAAAGTTTAACTGGGATTCAAAAGTACCACAGAAACAAAATAGCCCCACTGATATAGTAAGGCTATTTTGGTAAATACATTCGATTTAACAGTTACTGCAATAACGCTGTCGATTGCTCGTTCGTTAACGTTTCGAAAGCGCCTACAGTCAATGAAAGAGCAACATGTTACTGCAAGTTATATTGCAAAGTTGTTTTTGACTACTTTTTGTTAAACTAGCTGTGCTCCGCGGTTTCACCAGCATAAGTCTCGATCCAGTGGTAACATCGGAACAAAAAGTATCCTAGAGCGTATCGGAATAAAATTAAATATAATATATAAATTATAATTATGTTGTATCCCTATGTATTTTACTGTGTGTACATAAATAATTAAATAAAAAGTATCCCCGAGCTTTCAGTTTTTAACCCCATTTCGCTCAATATTGGATATAAAATAGTGTTTCTGTTTATTTTAATCTTGTTACTTACATTTATCATTAAAACAGTACCTATAAAATTCCAGGTACTCGGCGGTTCAAGCGTGCTCAACTACATGATCTACGTACGAGGCAATAGATTCGACTTCGACCAATGGGAGTCATTCGGCAACCCCGGCTGGAGCTACCAGGAAGTGCTCAAGTACTTCATCAAGTCTGAGGACAACAGGAACCCTTACTTGGCTAAAAGCAAATATCATGGCAGAGGAGGATATTTAACTGTTCAAGAAGCCCCCTGGAGGACACCTCTCGTAGCTGCCTTCGTAGAATCTGGGGTCGAAATTGGATACGAGAACAGAGACATAAACGGTGCAGTTCAAACAGGGTTTATGATCGCTCAAGGAACAATAAGGCGAGGCTCCAGATGCAGTACAGCTAAAGCTTTCCTAAGACCTGTCCGAACAAGAAAAAATCTAGACATATCTTTGAATTCACAAGCGACACGAGTTCTCATTAATCCTGTAACGATGAAGGCATATGGAGTAGAGTATGTGAAGTATGGAGTAAAACGCACAGTTTATGCTAGGAAAGAAGTGATTTTAGCAGCCGGTGCCATCAACAGTCCACAATTATTGATGTTGTCTGGTATCGGGCCTCAAGATCATTTGAGAGACGTTGGAATAAAACTTCTGAAAGATTTGCCGGTCGGAGAGAACCTACAGGACCATGTGGGCGTTGGAGGATTAACATTCTTGGTTGACAAACCAGTTGCGATTGTTCAGAATAGATTCCAAGCTTTCCCAGTCACAATGAACTACGTTGTGAATGAAAGAGGACCTATGACCACTCTCGGAGGACTTGAAGGGATTGCTTTTGTTAACACAAAGTACGCGAACACATCTGGATTGTGGCCTGACATCCAGTTCCACATGGCACCGGCATCGTTCTCGTCTGATAATGGACAAATTGTACGGAAAATCCTTGGTCTCACCGATGAGGTATACGACACTGTATACAGGCCGATAGCCAACAAAGACGCATGGACGATCATGCCTCTGTTGCTCAGGCCAAACACACGAGGATATGTTAGATTAAGAAGTTCCAATCCATTCCACTATCCTGTAATGAATCCCCGATACCATGAAGATCCTATAGACGTGGCTCGTCTAGTCGAAGGAATCAAGATAGCTCTGAAAGTTGCTAATGCGTCTCCTTTCAAGCAATTCGGATCTAGACTGTACATGAAGCCTTTACCAAACTGTAAGCAGCATAAATTCATGTCGGATGAATACATTGAGTGTCAAGTGCGAACTATATCGATGACGATATATCATCAAAGCGGGACTGCTAAAATGGGTCCGTCGTGGGACCCAGAAGCGGTTGTAGACCCTAGACTGAGGGTCCATGGTGTAGAAGGACTTAGGGTAATCGATGCTAGCATAATGCCTACAATAGTGAGCGGCAACACAAACGCCGCAGTCATAATGATCGGTGAGAAAGGTGCTGATCTAATCAAACAGGATTGGTTGAACAAAAGACGATGACAGTGACTAGTGAGTGAACTCTTGTGTACCTTTTAAATTACCAGTAATGTTAGGTAAATTCTAGTATAATGTTAAGGACGCGTTTACGAATTGACGCGCTTCAATTTTAGGTATTGAGTCTTACTACTACACGTGCACGGCTCACACACACAGCGACATGCGCGAAGCGGCGAAATTATGAGTAAACTGACACGACTTGATACTTGAGCCTACTTTTATTTAATTTTTAGGCATGTATTTTTTTAAGCTTAGGTACTATGCGTTGTTGTCAAAAAGTTTGTACCGTGAAATGTTCATAAAAGTAGATACCATTTACTTACTTGATTGGTAAGCAAGTACATGCCAAAGTACCTATGTATTAACAATTTGCGCGACAAGCTTTTTGAAAACATATAATTTAAAAAAGCTTATTTATATTCGTTTTATTTAGTATTTTTAACCGACTTCAAAAAGGAGGAGGTTCTCAATTCGGATGCTTATACATATATTTTTTTTATGTAAGGGTGTTAGGTTAGATAACTCCGTCATAATAATATATAGACGGCCTTTTTGTTTATGAATTGATTTAATAATTAACCGACTTCAAATAAGGAGTATTTTTTTTTATGTATGTTCGGGCATAGCTCCGTCATATCTCTATAGACGGATTAGCAAATTCTCTCAAACAAAAGTTTATGAATTGATGTAATAATTAACCGACTTCAAAAAAGAATCAGTAATTATTTTTTATGTATGTTCGGGCATAGCTCCGTCATATATCTATAGACGGATTTGCAAATTCACTCATTTTTTAATGGATAAGGTATTTATTTATTTATTTAATACTTCAAACACAAAAATGTACAGAGGCGGACTTAATGCCATAGGCATTTTCTACCAGTCAACCTTTGGGTGATGCAGAGACAAACAATGGTAGGTGCAATAATGAAAAATGAGGAATAAATATTAGGTATGCCTCAGGATAAGGTATACCTTTATGAGGTATAGCTTTATGAATTTTGCTTAAAGTAATTTAAATTTGTGTTGGGCAGGTTCAAATAAAAAATGAAAAATAAAAATTGTTTTCCAATAAAAAAAAAAAACATCGGACTTTCAAAAAAAAACACTACAAAGTAAAAAATCACTTTTTGGAAGGTGCACCTTCAGGTCACTCCATCAAATCCGGAGGTAAGGTCTCAACATAACTAACAAAACGAGCCCAAACTCGGCACACCTAGCTCAGCTCGTCTATTAGTTCCAGTAGCAGTCTTCGAAGTACACCTGCAGGTCACTCCATCTAGTCCGGAGGTAAGGTCTCAACATAACTAACAAAACGAGCCAAAACTTGGCACACCTAGCTCTTCTCGTCTATTAGTTCCAGTAGCAGTCTTCCAAGTACACCTGCAGGTCACTCCATCTAGTCCGGAGGTAAGGTCTCAACATAACTAACAAAACGAGCCCAAACTCGACACACCTAGCTCTTCTCGTCTATTAGTTCCAGTAGCAGTCTTCGAAGTACACCTGCAGGTCACTCAATCTAGTCCGGAGGTAAGGTCTCAACATAACTAACAAAACGAGCCCAAACTCGGCACACCTAGCTCAGCTCGTCTATTAGTTCCAGTAGCAGTATTCCAAGTACACCTGCAGGTCACTCCATCTAGTCCGGAGGTAAGGTCTCAACATAACTAACAAAACGAGCCCAAACTCGGCACACCTAGCTCAGCACGTCTATTAGTTCCAGTAGCAGTCTTCGAAGTACACCTGCACGTCACTGCATCAAGTCCGGAGGTAAGGTCTCAACATAACTAACAAAACGAGCCCAAACTCGGCACACCTAGCTCTTCTCGTCTATTAGTTCCAGTAGCAGTCTTCGAAGTACACCTGCAGGTCACTTCATCAATTCCGAAGGTAAGGTCTCAACATAACTAACAAGACGAGCCCAAACTCGGCACACCTAGCTCAGCTCGTCTTTTAGTTCCAGTAGCAGTCTTAGAAGTACACCTTCAGGTGACTCCATCATGACCGAAACGAAATATGAATAATCCCTACTTACTTCTAAAAAAATAATATAAGACTGTGAATAAAATCTTTCATACGATAGTCATACAGAATGCGTGAAGTATCAAGTTTGGTATGTCAAATATTTTCTATCCGTACAGCGATCTTTTTCAGCACAAGCTGCTGCTTACAACCGACACAGAGTCCACCCACGACGGCGGCTGAGCGCAGACTAATATTTCATTACAAATTTTTGTGTAATAAAGCAAGACAGTGACCAGTAAAATAACCCTTAATACAGTGCATTAAGATTCACATGTTACAGCTAAATATGTGAAAAAATAGACTCGATTTTTATTTTTTTTCTGAGCCATTTGGTAACATTTTGATAGTTCTTTATACAATCATTTTGAGTTGAACATGTCTGCTTACATAAAATATTTTTAAATACATAAATTTATGTTAATAAATAGAAGAAAAATGTACCTAAAGTCATTACGATATCGTCAATTTTGTGTGAAGAGGCGACGGAAATAATTTTTTACAATATTATAAACCAAACTTTTCGAATAAAAATTTAGCCATATTTGAAGATGAAGGAGCAATCTATCTGTGGTAATTATTAGTTAGATTTGGTTTCGTATCATTTTCCCGCAAAATGTACCGAAAAACTGCTTATTTTTGTTAGATTCGTAAACGCCTCCTTAAGTTACAAAGATTCCCTGTAATTGCATCACGAACCGAAATATTTTTTGTAACATTAAGTATAAGTTTGATGACAAATGCTGTAGCACAATCGTTCTATATTAGTACCTCTGTGTATTAAGAAGACTGTAATGCAATAGTAATCAAGTTTCACCGGAAATCAATGCATTGAGATATATTTTTGGAAAAGATTGCATAATAATCGACTGCCATCAATGTGCATGCAATGAACGTATTGTATGGTTAAATCGTACCTGGTAAATAAGAAATGTGCTGTAACTGTACATTATGTAAATATGTAAAATAGGTAGGTAGAAGTTAACCTGTATATTAATACTCCTATTTATTTAGTTAGTATTGCCATAACATATAATATTTTACATCACATTACCGTAGCGAGGCCATGTTCGGATCATATTCGTTGTTTTTGTTACAAATAAACTTAAATGTTTTATTACTTTTTTTTTCTCATGCAAGACTTCCCCGTACTTTTAGCAATTACAATGATGACGTTCGAAGTCACGAAGCACATCACTAGAGCAGTGACTTTGTGCATTCAATTCCTATTGGGTCTTTCCTGTATGGCTTGGCTTTACGTCTTTGCTTTATGTTCGACAATTCTTTTTCTACTCCATGAGCTATTCCGTAATATGAAAACAGCTCATGCAGTGGTGTACAAACTGGGTAGCTAAAGTTAGCTTGCTATACTCCATTAGAACTGTTACCTACATCAATGAAAATGGATCTGTATTTTAGGTTTTTGCCACCGACTTCCGAAATTATAGTTATTTTTCACTATGGAGTGTTTTTTTGGAAGTTAGTTTATTTTTGCTGTAAAAAAGTTTTTTATTTTTCTCTTTTTAGCTATGGTATACCAATTCATTTAGGTACTTACTACTACTAACTATGTAAACAACAGTGTCAGGAATTGTTATAACCTTATCAAGATACACAACGTGAATTAAATACTTATAATAAAAGCTAACTGAAAACCTAAGAATTTTCAAAATCGGAAAACAATTGACAAACATTTCGACGAATATACATTGAAGTGGGGATGACAATACGACTATTTAAATGAAAACACTAACAATACTAATGCATATGAGTATTTAGGAACCATCAAATAAATCCTAACATTCAAATTAAAAAAGTGATTTTTTCTAACATATTAAATAAGGTAAAAGTGTAAACAAAAAATAACACACTTTAAATATTGCGGAAACAGCGGGTGTTATTGACCCAAAAAACATGGCCGAAACCTGAAAAAATGGTATCGGTCAGTGTGCCGGGCACCCCTTTTTTTTGCAGGTTCGTAATAAATGTAAGATTTGTAGTAAGTAAAAACTTCCGCATGCATGGCTCTTATGTCTCAAGCATAACGTATAATATGCATTAGTTCGCATCGGGAAATAAAATTTAAGAACAAATTTGACGAAGGTTATTGAACTAGCGGAAAAAGTAAAAAATGAAAAATAATGTCCAGTGACCAAACTATTGGATTTATTTGATTGAATTTTTTTATGCAGACTGGGAACGTCATTAGGTATACGAAGTTTAATTTATAGTCGTATTGTCATCCCCACATTGTATAAGTATACAGATGACTTCAAAAAAGGATTAAGTAAGGGGTTAAAAATTAAAAGCCCTCTTTGAAGCTATCGCTGAATTTGGCGGATTTCTGTATGTCCTCTTTATAAATGTAGATTCCTGTGCAAAATAGTTTAATCTTTTGTTTACGTTTAAATATTGAAATTATTGACTTGTAAATCCACTTTTAATACCTACTGGCCAAATGACCATTAAGGCTAATTCAATTATTTTTCCCAAAACTGAGACGTTAGGAAGATTAGATATTATGTTATTATGAATGTTCCGCCAGTTTTTGTAATACATGTAGATACGTCAATACTAAAGTAAAATCCCACAGCTAATCGAACAAAAACTGCGTAGATGTTTTAGTAACAAAATACATCGCAAAACTCGCAGTATCCCAAACAAAAAAGGAGGGCCCCCGTCAGGAACGCAGATGCTTACGCGATAGTACTACTACATTTATGTCTATTTTTAACTGCTATAAAAACCTTCAAGGACAATAACGGCAGTTACCTAAGTAATCATAACAAAAATGTGGTAACTAATGAATCTATTGAACAAAAAGTTGCATGGCAGTTTCCAGAGAAACAAAACAGATTTAATTAACGTTTCATTATGATTGACTGGTATTACTGACGTCACTGAACGTAAGAAATACCTGACGACTGAATTATGTAAGTATGTATCTAAACGTGAATTTGTGAAGAAACTAAACGTAATACACAAGGTGACATATATCGACGCGCAACCTGTTACTATGGACTCAGATTCAGTAGGTACATGATATTGAATGACGGGCGTTGAAATTTTCGTCGGCCATCAAAACAAAAATCTGTAGCAATTTTGTTTTTAATAACCGACGAAACAATTTAAACTTGGTTCAGAATCATGTCTGCGCATGATTACGCGTCGATGTCCCCTGCCAACCTATATACTTATTGAGATTGTTTTTATTCAGTAAAAAAAAAAGGTGAATAGGAAAACCTCTGGATTGTAGTAAATAATTTTACATTAGGTTAGTTTAAAATTTACTTGTGTACCTACGCTAGAGTCACCTAGAGCTGTTCGTAAAAACAGCACTGGCATAAAGTTTTACATTAATAATGTTTTTTTAAGGATTGTTACTATGTATCTACCTGTTTCATTCATGTGTTAGTTACTTTAATTCATTTTAACGTTTTGTATTTTTTTTAAGCGAAAATTTACGTTTGGGCAAGCTGTTTATGCAGCTTCTCTAGTTTTAGGCATCATGTTTACATAAATGGGAACTTGTATCTAATTGGCCATCTTCTACATAATGTCACTACATACTTAAAACTAGCTAAGTAGTAAGTTTTACAAAATTTTATCAAATAGAATAAAACAAGGGCTACATTTACTGCCGCTGAGTGTATGTAAGTTAAAAATCTCCGTTGTTTCGTTAGAAGTTACGGACGCTTCATTATCCGTATTACTGGCGGACAAGTGCTGGGCCCAAACTATGAATCGATGACAACACGATTTGACAGTTGTCCCTACTCCCGATGTGTAGCTATTAATTATTAAGCCGTCCGAAATTGTATTAGACACTTGTTTTGACGGATTACCTAGTTTTCGATGGGCCCGTATCTTCGTTGACGGACTTAGAGAGCAGACCCCAGGTTGGTGTTGGGCAACTGTTGCAAATATTTTAAATAGAAAAGTGTCTAGTTAAAATAAATCTAAAGGGTGGTGCCATCCTGCCGGGGCAGCGGGATTGTCCGAAAGGGTTACCGCTGCCCCGGAACATAAAGGGCTAAGGAAGGAACACGGATGGGTTTTAGTCAGTAAGAGTCTGACACTCCCTTCCGCTCCACCCAGAGCGGGAGGGATCATTGGATGATTTCCCATCCTTAAAAAAAAAAAAAAAAAAAAAAAAAAAAAAAAAAAAAAAAAAAAAAAAAAAGGGTGGTGCCATAGGTATAACCATAATCAGCCTATAACGTTCCCACTGCTGGGACACAGGCCTCCTCTCTGTGAGAGGGAGTGGGCGGTAATCTAAAACGCGGGCCCAGTGAGGGTTGGTAGTTATCACATGTCTTCGATTTTTTTGTTCTAGGACATGCCGGTTTCCTCACGATGTTTTCCTTCACCCTTTTGAGAGCAGTGGTGATGAAATAATTTTCAAAAAGTAGAGCGCCTCTCTGGGTTGGAACCTACGACCTGCAACTCGTAAGTCGCGGCCGTTATCACTGGGCCAGCACCGCTGCCATAGGTATTCATAAACTGAAAAAGAAATGTTAACCGAACACGTAAAACGTTACGTAAACGCAGAACTTTGAGGAAAACTCTGCTTTTCTTACTGAACCAATGTTGCAATGACGTGTTTATACAAAAATAACAACTAAGTAGGTAATTAAAGGTTTTTTACTCATTATTTTATCAACCTAAAACATCTTGGATGGCAAACTTAAAGATAAATATAGGTAACCTTTTGAGAACTTTAATAACAAGAAAACATTATTCTAATTTTAACTTTTCGAATGCTGTTAAGCGACGTCAACGGCCGAACAGGAAAAAACCCTGCCTATATAAAAAAGATCCAATAAAATGTCACGTTGGACTAAAATTCAAATCGAACAACGTTGTAAGTACTTCATTTGTTCCTGTGGTTAATTCGTGGTGCAAGATGATAATCAATCTCAGTATTAATGACGAATTATACACTATTATTATTATTATAACAAAGAACGTAACCGTTATAGGATTACTCGAGTATCTGTCCGTCTGTCACAGCTTCGAATCTATTGCACCAATTAAATTGAAATTTAGTACACATGAATTTCTGTGACTCGAACACGGACGTGTAACGTAAATAAAATTAATTTTGAATATGCCATAATCAAGTCTTCGATCAATAAGTATCAAGTGGCCTTAGAGCGTAAATTGGAAAATTTAAAAAAAGTTTTGCTGACTGTATACCGTGTGACATATCAAATGATAGGGCTTGTTGTGAGGGTCTCAAATGTTGTTTTTATAAATCAAAAGAAATAGATACATTTCAAGTAATTTAAGAAAAAATATGAAAATTAATCCTTATATTCGATATTACTGAGAAAACCTATAAAAGTCTATGGTCTTAAAACAACATGGTAAATCTTTCAATAATTAAATCCTTGTAACTAGGTACTACTTGAAATAATAAATCACTCTTTATGCAATTAGCCTGACAGACATATTTTGTTATATTGCAACATAAAAATCAAAAGTCATTCATTCAAATTAGGCACTCAAGAATCAGCACTTTTCGAACGTCAAGTCCCCAAAAGCATACCCTTCACCACTTCCTAGTGCAAAGTAGTACTAAAATTAGTGTTAGCCTGCATTATCCCACTGCTGGGCAAAGGACTCTCCCCATGACCTCCAGCTCTTTCGATCCAGGGCTAAAGTAAAGTAGATTATGTAAATAAGCGTTATGTACAAAAATGTCGCACATAAGCATTTTCCGTGAGTAACAAAATAATTTTTACTCATGAATAATTATTAATAACAGTTTTATTAATTCGGGGAAGCACACATTCTTTGTCAGACTTCCCTATAACTAAAAAAAAACCATTAATAAATTAAATTTAGTCGACGTCAAAGATTCCTCTCGACTCGTGTCAAAAGTCACGTTTCCTTTAAAAGCCTGTTTAAGTATGTGTCATTAATCTTAAGGTGTTGTCAATTGGCGACATTCATGAGGCATTTAATTGACAGTAAATCACTACTTACTTACAACTAATTAAACGACAAAGTTATCATTGTCATACATACTTAACTGCGGGGTGATTGCATAACACACCAACAGTAGGAATGATTTTAATTTTGACAGTTTAACAACATTCATTGCGTTATAGTTATTTACGTTGTTGAGCAGACAATTTTTTCGCACATAAATGAAGCAATGTATAGTCATGTATAGTCAACCTATCCTTCAAAATTATTCAGATTGTGATTAATAGTGTGATACGCAGTTATGGTGCTGGTCTTTCTAGGTAAGTTCTTCACCAGGCCGTAAAATTACAAAGGGCGAGATTTATAAAACATTAGATTTTTTTGTGACTGTCTTTTTTAGCATTATAGTTACCTATAGCAAAAATACCTAAAGACGTAGCGTTGGAAGGCCTTTCACAAGGTGGACCGATGACCTCGTGAAGGTCGCAGGAATCCGCTGGATGCGGAAAGCACAGAACCGGTCGAAGTGGCGGTGCTTGGGGGAGACCTGTCTCCAGAGACTTGTGTCCAGCAGTGGACGTCTTTCGGCTGAAATGATGATGATGAAAGCAGAAATGCAAATGCGTAATATCAGTATTATTTATAATATTGATCATCCGCGGAAACTCGGCAAGTGTACAGGCTACGTTTTATATAAGGGTTTCCATTTCAGCAGAAATATTGGTGGGGATTTGATGAAAACATGAAACAGACATACTGTTAGCATTCTAGCATTACCTATCTGCTGACTGTATTATTTACATGTTATAACGACGACAAGCACCCTAATCACACTAAAAACCAGCTCACTAATTGCGTAACAGACTTTCAATCACAATCCGAGTTTTGAAGGATTTTGCAAATCCATTGCTTCATAGCTTTGAAAAATTCGTCTGCTCGACAACGTAAATAATGCAATGAACGTGGATGAACTGTCAAAATTAAACTAATTGCGATCAATTTTCATTTAATGTGTGTGACGCAATTACCCCGCTGAGTGGGTATTCTTTGATTAACGGCACCTCGACTACTGTGATCATCACCAATCAACTTGGCGCAAACTAACAAAATCAAAATAGATAATAATCTAAACAAAAGAAGACGTTCTAACTATTTTTAATCACGATTATGAAATGCTTATTACGCCTATTACGGAATACACTTGATAGTTCGACGATACGTGATCGAAAAAGAAAACGCTAGCGGACGTGCCGCTCGACGCATATTCTCGAGTTGTGTCCCTGCGGGCTGGCCTGACAATGTGCTTTGGACCACGCTGGACGCCAACTTTAGGCCTTGGGACCAGGTTCATTGGAGATGCATTCCACGACGCCATCTTTATCGCGGCGAAAAGAATAAGCACCCGGTATGTTAATTCCCCTACATTTTTTCTTTGTTTCGATCGACTTGACATACCAGTGTCGTTTTCTTGTGTAGTAATCGTCTGTTTTATTCTAATTAATGCAATAGGCAAATAATCTGTAATTGCTATTGCAATAGTGTACTTTTCCGTAGATTTTTATTCGTGCCTGTAGGTACGTAACATCATGCGTTTTTTGCTTGCTATCAATCGCCGACGATAGAATTCTTTAGTCACTGATTTTAATACGATTTATAATTAAAATATTCCATTCGTTCACAAGAAAAACCCTACAAATACCTATACTTTTTGTTTCAAAACATCCGCGAAACAACTTATAATTATTTTTTATTTACCGCAAAAGTCGTGTTGATTTCACTGTGTAACAACAAAAGTATCTACCTACTATTAAATATTCGCAGTTGAATTGATTGACGTCATTCGACTATCATTAAAATTCCCTAATGTTTTACTATCATCCGCCAATACGAATTAAATTTATTAATTCTTCTATGGCTAAGTTATTATTATTATTTAGCTGATTTTTATACAAGAACTTACTTATTACTCAAATCTAAATACATAACGAGGAAGGTTGAATGAAATTTGTATACAGTTTAAATGTAAATACAATCTTAATCATTTAAACCTGTTTTACCTCTCAAAAAAATGTTTGTAACAGGTTTTGCGATAATCATTTATGAATACTTTGACCGTTGAAAAAGGATCATCTCAGTTCAAAATCCCAGTTTAGGTATCTAAATTTGTAGTGTAGGTACCTAATTATTACATCTTTAGACAAAATACCCAATAAGTAATAATATCATAATAAAAAAAAAACCTTTTTGCGTCATAATTACTAACTTCATCCTTTGGACCTTGGAAGGGCTTTTAATTGTAATTCTACCATTGATTGAGTTTCAAGAATAAGGATAGTAAGACTTTAAACTTATTAATATTCTATTTACATTAGCTTGACAAATGAGGAAGTGTAGCGTGATGTATCAGTGTCAGCAAGGATAAACTAATGAAATGACACAAGTTTTACCTGTCTAAATTAAGTAGCATTTACCTGTCCGCTTCACAATTATTTTACGTCTATTTTTACATTACCGTCAAAATCACAGTGATCTTTATTTTCGTAGCAATGTTGCTGTTGGGTTGCTGACATTGCCAAGTCTGTCAAAATCACAATGAACTATATTTTCGTTGCAATAAGGTTGCTATTCGGTTGCTGCTGTCAGAGGTAAAATAACTATGAACGGACTGTACACGGTTAGGAAATCAAATGATATAAGAGTTTGTAAGGAGATTGTAAGGAAAATAAACAGTCCCATCATTAATGTCCGAGAATCACGAGGCTAGTTTTACAAGCCAGGATAGTAAGCTAGCAAGCTAGTAACCTGGCTTCGTTTATACAGAACTAGATTAATTTCTAGGCTAATAAGCTAGTGAGAAAGTTAGTCAAGCTAGGAAAGTTTAATGAGCCACTGATTTTACTATCCTGGCTAGTATACTAGCTTCATGTAGCCGGCGAAGCAAGTATTATTCGATAGGCTAGTCTGCAGTGACTACAGTTTGTTTTTCTGACGGCAACTTTTAAAATTATCTGGCATCACGAAAACGGCACTAAGATGTGCCAAAGCAGGACAGCAAGCATGGGCGTAGCTAGGTGGGGGCAAAGGTGGGCAATGCCCACTCTAGAAACTTCTTTGCCCACTCCAGAAAAATCGACAGTATTGAAGTACTTAATGTTTAATCGCTTTTTAATAGGGTTCTGTACCTCAAAAGGAAAAGACGGTACCCTTATAGGTGGCATTTTCACCAAGATGTAAGGTTTGTAGAGTTAGGCTCTCATTAATTGACTGTAGTTAGATTAACTGGACGGCTGTCTCCCCTATACAAAATCTCTAGCTACGCCAATGACAGCAAGCCAGGATAGTATAACGAGGTTCTAACTTGCTATCCTAGCTTTGGAAAACAAGTCTCGTGTATCTCGGGCATAACTTCGTTGATAGATAGACAGGGTCAAATTACATTACTTCAGCTGGTGCTGTGCCTTCATTTCCACGGTCAGAAAGTCTCGCCTCGGTTCGTTACCGTAGCAGTCTTGTCAATCACTCTGTGACTCGTGTTTTAATCGTCCATCGTTCGTTTGTGACACTGTCAACGGCGTAAAGCCAATGCCACGTCGCTCACCGGTCATTAATCATGATCATTAAACCATAGAAATAAGTAACAGCTAACCAATAAGCTTTTACGTGGGTACAGCACTGGCCAGTATACATAATCATGGTAGAGGTCACATATCTTTGAATTTTTGGTTCTAGGACATACCGGTTTCCTCACGATGTTTTCCTTCACCGTTTTTGGAAGCAGTGGTGATGATATAATTTACAGAGAGTAAAGCGCCTGCATGTCTGGGTTCGAACCTACGACCACTCGTAAGTCGCAGCCGTTACCACTTGGCCACAACTGATCGCACAGCACCAGTAGGTATGAACCTGCACAACTCGAGTTCACGCTGAGGTCTGATTATGATGAGTGTAAGGGATGCTACACACATATCGGTCGGTCGGTCGGCTTGTCTCGGTACGATACACGTACAGTCGGGTGTCAAAATCGGATAAACATGTATGGATGTAAATAAAGGTTTGGGAAAAAGCCGCTCGGCTTCGCTCAAATAGTGCCAATCATGATTAGGTGAGGGACGTTGGCCGATCGGCACTTGCCGAATGAAAGCCAAGATGTGTAGTAATAGCTTCGGTTTTTTTGTTGTTCAACGAATACTGCCGAATCGAATGTGCCACTCCTAATATCGATATTGTTGACTAAGCTTAGGTAAGACGTAGCCGCCTAGTTAGTAGGCGCATTGTCTAGACCAGGGATGACGAACCTTTTTAGATTTACGGGCTAAAAATTTATTGAAGTATGTATTGTTGTTTGTGTGTGTATGTAAGTATGTATGTGTTGAAATTCATTGTAGTGTGTGTAGATATACAGGCAAATAAATAGGTACTAAGATAAAAACCAAATTAAATCAAATAAAAATGTTGGTAACATTTATAACATAATAACTGTATTAGGTAGGTACCTATTGAAAGAGATCTATAGGAAAATATGTGATTTTTTCTGTTGTTATCATCACCATCATCTACTTAGCCTTTTCCCAACCATTTCGGGGTCGGCTTCCAGTCCAAACAGATGCAGCTGAATACCAGTATTTTACATGAAGCGACTGCCTATCTGACCTCCACAACCCAGTTACTGGGTTACAATACGATACCCTTGGAAAAACTGGTTGTAAGACTTTTGTTGTGCCCCAAATTTTCGGTGGCATTTTTCGCCATCTGTGGACTCTCTAGGAGTCTAGGACATAGTAGCGACACACAGCATAAATAAATACCTTTAGTTATTCAACCGACGCACATTGACAGGACTTAATTACAGTACTTTGTAAGCACTTCAAGACATACTACATGTACTTACGTCGTTTGTCATTGTACACGATGAGAAAGAGTAATTACAATTGAATTTACATTTAAATAAGTAGTTACGTCCGATACCTATGCAATCATAAATGATAGAAATTGCGAATAACTGAGACAATGGTGCAATTATTATCTTTTATAGCTACCTAGTCTAGTAATCAGAAATGAGGAGATCCGCAGGAGGACCAAGGTAACCGACATAGCCCGAAGAATTGCCAAACTTAAGTGGCAGTGGGCAGGGCACATTGCTCGCAGAGACAGATCTGATGACCGATGGCCGAAAGGTTCTGGAGTGGCGACCGCGTACCGGAAGACATAGCGTTGGAAGGCCTCCCACAAGGTGGACCGACGACCTTGTGAAGGCCGCAGGAACCCGTTAGCTGCGAGAAGCACAGAACCGGTCGCAGTGGAGGTGCTTGGGGGAGGCCTATGTCCAGCAGTGAACGTCTTTCGGCTGAATGATGATGATGATGATACCTAGTTACATAACACAACATGACATCACGCTTGTATCCCACGACGGGTCAGGCACAGGAGCACCTATAGTACACCCACATATCGCCAGTTATGCATGTAAAAAGGGGCGAGTCTATTGCCATCAGCCGGGCACAATTCGTCGCTCGCATGACTAAGGCGATTGGCACACTGCTGAGTTCCACGCAGCGGTGTGCGGGATGCGGAGCCAAATTCCACGCGCGTGAGTGCGTTTTTATTGAATTTGTATGTAAAAACTCACGCGCGTGGGTGCGTTATCTGCAACCCGCTGCGTGATGCGGTGCAGTGTGGGCCTCGCCTCTAACAGCCCTATCTCATTTTTATAATTTTTTAGCTGATTTGAGTTAGGACAACTACATTTTCCTATTCGTGATTCTTTTAATTTTACAGTAACCGTCGTACCTCTGTTATTTGGATCTCAAAATATAACCATTTTGAAAGGCAACAAAATGTAAAGAATCACAATTAGAACACAATAGCCGTCTCAACTCAAATCAGCCAAAAATTTAATAGGACTGTTAGTCATGCGAGCGACGAAATCTAAACTCTAAAAACCCAATAACACTTTGCCCGACTCGGGAATCGAAGCCAGGACCTCATGCTCAACAGTAGAGCTTGCGACCACTAGACCAACGATGCAGTACCATACCAAGTTACTTATGTAATATGAATGTAAGTACCTACCTACGATACTACCCTCATTGTTACGCCTTTACGTATTTCATTTTACATTTCGTTGAAAATAAAAATAAAAAAACGGCAGATAAACCCTGTCCCTAACTTCAAATGATATACACATCTGTTAATGAGTTAAACAAAATAAATCTAATGATTTACAATGAAAATAATCATACATCTACCTTAATAATTAATAATCTTCGAACTGTCTTTGAAAAACAACTATACCTACAGGCGGCGGGGACATCGACAACACATCCTGTCAGTACATGATTCTAAATAATAAAAAAAATGCTGTTCCATACATGTTATTGCAGTTTTGTAGGAAACAGCAGATTTTTTTTTAAATAACAGAAAAAGGGAAAAATAGGGAAAAATAAATAAATACCTAGTGGAAAAATTTCATCGCTACGGGCGTTGAAATTTCAGGTTCAGAATCACGTACCTAAAGAATCCATGGTAACAGGGGGTGCGACGATATCCCTGCCACTCTGTATTTGACCTACAGCGTTTGAAGCAACTTAGTCAAAGTCAAAGTATTTATTAGTGAGATTTTTGGTGATATAATAGGTCTACTCAAAAATCTACCCTTTAGAACACTATTAATTTAACAATATTAGAAATTAAATAAAACATTATATATATGTACGACACAATTGTAATAAATTAAAAGTCTGATAGGAATATTAAATTTTGTCAGCAAGAAATTCGTTAATGGTCAATGTTAATGGTATACAGTAGCATTCGTCTAATAAAAAATTATTTAGACTACGTCTAAATTGTTAGTGGCACCTTGTGATGTGTTTCCTGTTTCCATTTCCATACACACAATAATATGTCACAGATTTTCCTACAGATAAAATATGGGAAAGAAACGTGACAGATGCGCTTTCAGGGTGATCACCCTGACCCAACGGAGACGTGATCTAGTAGCCAATGACCAAATGATACATCATCTTAGCCTTTATTACCAAGTAGGTCAGCTATACAAGTACATACATAACAAATAGCTGAACCTGTTTCAGGTAATGTTAGCTGTTAAATGATGGCGATGTTTTAGAGCATTGTTAACTTTGCCAGAATTTTAAGAAGGTCCGATTTATTTGTTAATTACATTTTTAATGACACATGGCCAGATAATATTTAGGTGAGTATCTAGTCAAGCGGTATTTATTAGAAGACTAGCAGCGCCCCGCTGATTCATCCGCATAATTCTCGATCCCGTGGGAAAACCGGGATAAAAAAGGTCCTGTCTGTGTGCCAAATTTCATCCAAATCCGTTCATCAGATAAGTATTGCGTAATTGCTTAACAAATATCTAAAAATGCAAAAATACAAACTTTCATAAAATATTAGTAGGATTATGGCGAAGGTAAGTACCTACTTTTGGGACAACGCAAAGCAGGTTTTTTTATTAATATATGACTTAATTTGCTATTTATCATCTTCTGTAAAGTATAATAGCGGTTCACACAATTGTCCTTTATTCAAAATCAATGGTTCACACAATTCCTTGTCCTTTATTCAAAATCAAAAGTCATTTATTTAAATTAAGCCGAAAATCAGCAGTTTTCGAACATCAAAATTACATAAGACAGTCCCCCAAAATGCCCGTCCTTCACCACATCCTAGTGCTTTCGATAGGACGAAGAAGTGGCAACAAAGTTCCCAGCATTATTCATGGGAGAATCCTTAAGCAGAGACATTCGCGACCATCTGCTACGGTGCTGATAGGTTCGTCTATCTAAATTATGGCAAGCACGTTTTAAGTATTCGTCCGTTTAAAACATTTGCTAGTTTAAGAATACCTAAAGGCGGAGAATGACTTTCAACGTTTGTTTGTAATGTATATCATTCGAAGCGAGCTTGGTTACAAAACGGCGATACACAAGACGCGGCAAACGCTCGCTTCGAGCACATGGCCCAAGCGCGCTCCATTTCTTGTTACAAAAGGGCGATACACTAAACGTGGCGAACGCTCGCTTCGAGCAAGCTATTGTTAACCTGCACTGACTTGTTTGTAACCATGCGCTCGCAATGCTCTCATCGAGCGGCTCGGCTCGCTGCACTGACTACTGTAACGTGCTTCAAAGGAATTCACGAAAAGGCGAGTCGAGTAGAGGATCTGTCGCTCGCATCGTGCGGCTCGGCTCGCTGCACTAACTACTTACTGTTACGCGTTACGAAAACTCGATACATTACAAACCAACGTTGTACTTGTCAGTCTCCGCCTTATAATAGACTGTAGTAATACCTAGCTTTTAGTAACGGTGGCAGATTTAATGAAGCCATGTATATTCTGCAACCACAAAACATTCGTACTAAACAAATACAACGATGTATGAATTACAGGCAATTTTATTGCTTGTATATGCTGCTTGGAAATATCATAACAATGCTGCCGACAATAATAGCTATCTAGATAGAACAAGAGCTTCGACATCTTGGCATCAAGATTTGTTAAGGACACCACTGAGCCTTTGATCACATGGTAATCTATCTCATCCTCTACCTAGCCTTTACCCAACTAAGTATGTTGGGGTCGGCTTCCAGTGTAACCGGATGCAGCTGAATACCAGTAATTTACATGGAGCGACTGCCTATCTGACCTCCACAACCCAGTTACTGGAAAATTCGATACCCCTTGGTAAGACTGGCTGTGAGTCAACTGTCAAAGATCCGCGAATTACAGCCGGGACCAACGGTTTCACGTGCTTTCCGAGGCACGGAGGGGTCTTGGTATGTTAAGACGGTCACCCATCCAGCCCGTCCACCCATCCAACCGCGGCAATATAAATATTTTATAAAGATGCTTTGCCCGTCTAGCCTGGTTACACAATATCGTTCAGACAGCAAACAAATATTACATCTCACACTCCAAATAAATTAATACAAATATATGCTCAAGTTATACATTTTCATTTTCAATACTTACCATGGACAACCATCGGCATTATGCAAGCTGTATGCTCCGTATATCTTAGCAGATCCTTATTTGTTGTACAATAAAAACCGGCCATATGCGAGTCGCATTCGTACATGAAGGGTTCCGTACCAAAAACAAGGCAAAAACGGCGAAAAAAACAAGTTTCTTGTAAGGAGACCCCCTTTAATTTTTACTAACTTTATTTTATTTTTATTATTTATTGTTATAGCGGCAATAGAAATTCACACTGAAAATTTCAACTGCCGACCTATTACGGTTCATGAGATACAGCCCGCTGACAGACAGACTGACGGACAGTCGAGGCTTGGCTACAGGGTTCCGTTGGCACCCTATAGGTACGGAACCCTCAAAATAAAACTGTCAAAATCATTATTTTACAGCCTAACAATATATTCTGACGCACTATAAAAAGAACATCTTGACTTAAACATCTCCCGTCATCGCCGGCAATCGTTACCGAAGATGTAAATATGTTGATAATTAATTGTCCTCATAATTTAATTAAGATTGTATACCTACTTAAGGATCAGATCACAATCACGACATGGTGTGAAATGACAAATGACTGTTATCAAGCAATTGACATTTATAAAAATTATCCATTCATACAAACGTTTTATCATAAACGTTTATCGTACACTGATCATTTTGAAATCAGATTTTTATATAAATATAGATAGTGATCATTATAGATAATTTAGGGCTTCCGACTGAGTTTATAATGATAATGAGTTTTACATCCCTTTACTATTTAATTTTGTAATGAAATGGATAACAAGCGTTTACAGACGCTTTCTCTACCTTAATTATAATTTAGTTTTTACATTTTATCAATATCAAAGCATGACGACCAAATAGCATAAACAGAGGACCAGTTCCCGTATTTTTAGAAACGTTCGCAATTAAATATTTGATAAAGGTAAATCACTTTTCTTCTGAAAAGTACACATGTTGTTTTAACATGGGATTCAACGGAAATAGCAAATGGGACCCATCGTTAATACCTAAAAAATGGGATTCAAAAGCGGGATCCAACGAAAATAAAATCTTCTAATCTCAGTCTTAATCTGTCGAAAATAGGTACCTTTAATTTCCCTCCATTGCTGTAATTTTTTTGACATTGATTGTCACTGAGATGAGATTACGACTAGACTTTGAACGTTTTTAATTACGAGAATTGGCTTTCTGGTTTAGTTCATACTTCTGTTCACATTGTTAGTTCACAAATCTAGTGAACAAACAAGTGTTTGATGAAATCTTTTAAGAAAATGTTTCGGTAAAATACCATTGTCTAGGATAACCTCTGTATAAATCAATCTGGCGTCGATTCATAGCTGGTCTGCCAACTAACCACATTATTATGCTGTAAACAGCTGACTGACGTCAAAGGGGTCAATTATAGTGTGACAATACTATGAAATTTGAATGGACGAGCAGAATAAAATGTTTTCGTGTCTCTTTATGTCTGTTCAGACAAGACAGATAAAGAGACGCGATTCGTTTCAAGAAGGTTCTTGGGAAATCAGATAGAGCAAATATATTTTATTGATCCTCTAAAAGCTTATTGATCTTCTAATGATTAACTTACGCTTTTTAAAATAACGAAACTTTAAAAATTATTTGAGCTTCTAATGATGCAAGTTTTTTTTTTAAATAACTGAGCCTCTTTTCAAGTTTCCGGCATTTTCTCACAGTACGTCGCAGTAACTAAACTAGGATACTTCGACCAAATGGTCCCGACCAAGTAGTCATAGTATTTTTAGGACACCAAATTAGGAATTAGTTTGAGGTTCAGAAAAAGAGGCGCTTTCATTTTATTAAATGTTCAATCATAAGTGTTAGGAAAGCAAAATGAGGATTATTTGAGGTTCGATTAAATACATACTGTAAGATACATAAATTTGGATGATCTACTAGTTTTGTTTTATGTTTACACCATTCTTTCACAGATGGTTTGTTTATGGTTACGAGCTATACCAAAAACTTGTTTATTTATTATTAAAGAACGAGTCACCTAATCTTCCTAAGGCAGGTACCTACACGTTATACGTTAATCGAATTTGATATAAAATATAGATTTTATTATATTTTTGTAGGTAGAGAAACCTTGACTTTTAGTTATCAGCTTAAGAAAACAAAAAAAATTAAAATGATTCCGACTTGTGGCTCATTTGACACGTGTCGGTAAGTTTATTCGAAAATCATATCTATGTATAGGGCGATGAATTAATTCTAAAGTTTGGGTAAACCCGCAATAATTCTCAACAGATCTGTGGTGGGGTCACCACTTTTTTTTACAACTCTAATTGATGACCACCGATAATGGTTGTTCTTGGAAGGATTGAATCTACAATAAAAATAAATAAAATTGAAGTGTCTGTTTTTAATGTCAAAATAACTGCTTTTTTACTAAATCCATAATGAAAGTCTATACGATACTTATAAATAAAATATTATTTTTGTCTGTCTCTCCGTTTGTTTTTTTTTCCAGCTAATCTCCAAAACGGCTAGAGTCTAGACCGATCTTCACTGGCAGATGGCTAATGTTATAAGGAGTAACTTGGCTGACTTTTTTTTTGAAAATAATAATAATCACTAAAGAGATTTATTGTTTTCCGACACCCACGCGAGCGAAGTCGCGGACACAGCTAGTTTATAATAATAATAACAATTAACGGTTGCGTGAAAATATCTCAAACTTAGTCAAATTCTCGCTTCGTCACTTCAGTAGGCACTCATCAGCTTTAGCTGAACAATGCCTTGATACTTGGAGAAATACACGAGTTCCTTACTTTTCACCCTGAAAAGTTAGAAACCTTACTCGTGGGCGGGACCAGTACCGATACTATGTACCAAGGTACCAACTTACTTAGACTATCCTACAAGTTGTATGAAAATCGGAAAAAATCATCAATTAATCTCTGTATATACCATTGCAGACATTCATTAAGTAATTGAGAACTCGAACGACCCACATCATACAAAGTATGCTACACTGGGCAAAACCTTAATAAAGACGCAATTGCTATGAAATTATCATCATCATTATCATCAGTCTACAACAGTCCACTGCTGGACACAGGCCGCTCCTATTGCACGCCATTCAACTCGAAATTATTTTAAAATGTAATATATCATTTGATCCGCTAGTTCCTCCGGAATACCGTGACGATTAGTACTTATCAAACAATTTAGTTTTGATACGATGCGTGAGACACGTAACATGCGCAGGCGCACTGGCCCTTCATTATAACACAGTACTATTCTTAACTGCAGGCACCCGGTCAATGTCTACTATCTAGGTCAATTAAAGGCTGCACTAAGTACAAATAACAATCAGACTAATGTTACGGATGTCAGGGATGGAATTGAGACTTGCCTACTCATATTTTTTTTAATCATAGGCCCTAACTAACAGGGTTCGAACTAAATCGCGTTGGGCTGTTGGACTCTACTGGCCTTATTACAAAACAAGGTTTGTCTTTAGACCCAGGTTTAAGCCATAGAGCTCTTTTTTAATTTCGAATCCGACAAATTTAAAGTTCGCATTAAAAAACTGACGTTAAATCCCGGATATAAGTTGTCAATTTTGCATTAAGAACTTTAGTCGGATTAAGTTCAAAATACAGTAACTGGCTCGAAGGTTTAGGCTAGGTCTAAAGTTAGAACTCGTTTTGTAATAAGACGGTACTAGTTTAATCCAGATACTGCGACGGGCCTTTTAGGACTCAAAAGACATACGTACGACATGCGTAGGACCCCTACTTATTATGAATGACGGGCCTTTTAAAAAGCCACCTTTTCCTGGCTTTCCTGGAAAAAATTGTTTGAGGAACATCTGGGTTAAGAATTAATCCAGCAGCTGTGGCATTTGCCACAGTTACTGCTTTAAATACACTGAGCTTGATGGGCAAGCTTGTCTTTAGCCATTTTTAGGGCTCCGTACCTCAAAAGGAAGAAAAACGGAATCCTTAAAAGATAATTTCATTGTCCGTCGGTCAAGACCCTTTTTCTCAGGAACGCGTGAAGTTATCAAGTTGAAATTAATTTCAAATACTCAGAGCTGCAAACCCCTTGAAGCAGTGAAAAAATCAAACTTCTAAGTCAACGCAATCAAAAAATACTGGCGTTTATGTTACGTTTATGCCGCATCCGCATATTTTGACACTCGCAAGGGAATCAAAACCTATATGGTACTTTCCGTGTAGGTACCTAGAATCATGTAATTTAGCAAGAAGCAATGTCATGTAGCATAAGTAAAAGAAAAAATCCGAAAGCCGTTAGTTGCCTACCACAAATTTGTACGGAACTACTCGCACTCGCACTTTACCGGTTTTTTTTTATTTCATCTTCTTGTATCAAACAAAACACTCGTAGGCCATGAAATAAAAACAATATAACGAGAAATTCTCGTTCTTAAATATACAATAAGACCATAAAAAATACTTTATAAAATAAAAACAAAACTGTTAACAAGACTGCACGTACGCAGATTTCAGTCTAGTCATGGCCTTAATAAGTAATATCGTTGTTGTTTATATTATTTTTATTTGGCAGGCACACTAGCAGCTAATTAGCTGATGCTTGTGTATCTTGAATAGCTTGAAGATATTTAATCTGTCCAGTCGATTCTAGACACAGTTCAGTATGGGAGCCGTCACAAGGTTTTTTTTTTTGTTATTCTATACTGTTACAACGTGCATTGCTTCAAAGGCTTTTTCTTTGTTAAATTTTCCCATAACATATTACAGCTGCTGGTCGGTACCCCTAATAAACTTGCTGTACCCGACTAGAGTTACTTCATCCCCCCTAAAGGGAATGCTCTGCCCCTACTACAGCCAGCCCCACTTCCGCTACAGATGCTGTTCGACGGCTACATACTTCTACAGTTGTTCTATCCGCATTTAAGGGGCCCTACCTGGTAAGGCCCCTCTTTGAGGAGTGGCTAGAGAGGCGTCAGGCGCCCTCACCTACCGCCTGACGCAGGTCCTCACCGGACACGGATGTTTCGGGAGGTTCCTGCACATAATCAGGCGGGAGGAAACGCCCGGGTGTCACCACTGCGAGGATCGCCCAGAGGACACGGTGGTGCACACGGTGGAGGTCTGTCCCGCTTGGGCAGAGCACCGCCGTGTCCTCGTAGAGGCGATCGGCAGCGGCGGCGACCTCTCGCGCCCGGCCCTGGTCCAAGCCATGGTCCGGGGCGAGAGGGAGTGGGAGGCAGTCACCTCCTTCTGCGAAGCAGTCATGCTAGCGAAGGAGGTGGCGGGATGGGCGAGGGAGAGAGCCGCTAGGGCCGCCCGTCCCAGCCGCCGCGGTAGACGCTCCGGGCGTCGGGAGCCGCGTGACGACTCCCGGCCACCGTAGGCGCGGGCCTGCGGACGGCGAGTAACGGGTAGCTCGCCGTCCGATCAGGACCAGGCCCGTGCCGGACGGCGCGTACGTGTTCCACGCGCGCCTCAAAGAGATGTCAGCAGACATGGAGGGGCCCGATAGGGCCGAAGCCTGCCGGGGCAGCGGGATTGTCCGAAAGGGTTACCGCTGCCCCGGAACATAAAGGGCTAAGGAAGGAACACGGATGGGTTTTAGTCAGTAAGAGTCTGACACTCCCTTCCGCTCCACCCAGAGCGGGAGGGGTCATTGGATGATTTCCCACCATTAAAAAAAAAAAAAAAGGGGGCCCTACCTGTTCCACTGTACCTTGTTTTGCTCTTCATCAATGTATTCCCCGCCAGGGTAGCCTACAAAACTCAAATTTTCTTACGTTTTTTGCAATTTGCAGGTCAGAGGCAGGTTGAATGTTGATCAAAATATGATTCGCGACCGTAACAAATATATATTTACTCAACTATAATCATTAAAATCATCAATACAACCCTCTTAGTTCAATATAACCTTATCGAATGACTATTTCATGAAATATCAATAGGGTTATATGAACTAACCCTGGCGATTCCCTATTAGTAAAATTCTTAAATTATATCAATTAATTATTAAAATAACTGTTAACGATGATAACAAAAAAAAATAAAGTTTACTGTTACGTTAATATCCACGTAATCAAGTTCATGGGAGATTATCACAGCATCTAAAACAAAACAACATATTATACCTAAACCAATTTATTTATAGCCGGCAAAGGGGCTAATCATTTGGGTTTTGCCGACACAATATAATAGCAGGCTCTCGACTAACGATTTGATTCAGTATAATTCCACTGCGCGCCTCTTCGCAGATTTCCATACGATGATACGACATGTTTTGTAATACCTAGGCAAGTGTAAGTTAGCTAGTTATTTAGGCGTTCATTACAAGACCTAGGTATTCATTAAGGTCAGGAAAACCTAGACATTATCCGCCTACTTTTAAATCAGTAATGTAGCTTGAAGAACATGATCACTGCGACAACTTTCCAGAAATTTCTTATAATTTTGATACTGAACACGCAGTAGCTGAAACGTCAATGGTAGATAATGATTCATTGATTATTTCACGAGAATGAGTAGGCATCTAGGTAGATGTTTCGCACAGGTGTGTAAAAGGAGCAATATCAGCGACCGTCAATGAATGATCTTTGAAATGATTACCTACCAAAAAAAATATTTTGGCAATTTTTAAGGAACCTTTACATTGGATAGAATAAAATAAGTAAAAAGGAAAATACCTGGATGAGGGACGCAAGGACCCGGGAAGTATGGCAGAAGAAAGGGGAGGCCTATATCCATTGCAGCAGTGAGTGACTGAAATTATGATAATGAAGTAAACGATAATAATGTAATGATTTATGTGCTTGAAGTATTAAATAAATAAATCACACTAATATTATAAAGGCGATAGTTTGTGAGTGTGTGTGTGTGAATATGTTTGTTACTTCTTCGCGCTCAAACGGCTCGATGAATTTTGATAAAATTTTAGAGGAGGTAGCTGACATAGGCTACTTTTTATCCCGATATTCCCACGAGATCGAAATTTACGCGGGTGAAACCGCGGGGCGCAGCTAGTAAATAATAAATAAATGGGAAGGAACCGTATCGCAAAATATTTATTATCTACGCTTCGCTACATGTCTGTCATGTTTAAATATGAATGCGTTTGGAAACGGGTGAATTTTCCATTAAGTTGTTTCCTCGTTTGAGGGACAAAGACCCCTAAGTTATGTAATTATACTTACTTGCTTGTTTTCTCTTGAATACTGAATACCTTAAGCCACTCTTAGGTACTGTGTATTAATAACGATATCGAATTTAAAATTAAAGTATTTTTTCGTGTCTTTTGTGTGTGAACGCGTTGTTCTTCAAATCTACACAACGGATTTTGATGCAGGTTTTCACCGTCATTTGGAAAGTGTACTCCGTAAGGTTTATGTGTATATATATACAAGGTTATTGGAAAAACACCAACAATCTCTTAAAAAATCAGTTGTTCCCTCACATTTATGTTGGTATAACTCGTCAAAATGTAGGGACAGCTGATTTTTTTTAGCGATTTCAGGTTTGTTCCCATAGTAAAAGTTAATCATAATGATGAGTACGATAACCTCTGGTGTTTATCCAATAACCCTGTATATAAAATACTTAGGTATATTAAACTCACATAATTATAATATAGATATCTCGATTTTTTATGAAGTCGTAAAAACCGTGCGTTGGTCTTTAGTAGAAGACAAAGGATATTCTAGACTAGAACTTTCGCAATTCGATCGCGGAAATGAATAAACTAGAAAAACCTTCTCATTTTTTCAATGTTTATTATTCTTATATCACCACAAGATATTCTAGTTTCTTCAGTTTTTTGCAAGTTTAAAATCGAAATATACAGGGTGGCAGGGTCATCGACACACAACCTATTACCATGTCTATAACAAAATTTGCTGTTCTCTAAATTTTGACCGCGTAGGTATTGCACTTTTGACGAAAAATTTCAGAGCAGGGGATCCCGAATCATGTACTGAAATCCATAGCAAGTAACAGTTTGTGCGTCGATGTCCCTACTACCCTCACACCCTGTACCATATTTTTTATCAATTTATTATTGCCACACCGATCAATACTGAAACAGCATAAACAACAATTAACAATATATAATATAATAATGAAGGGTTAGTGGCTAAATAATAACAGCCGCACAGGTCGATCAATCAGGTCAAGCTACGCTTGCCGCGGTGGATCTGTGGATGGGTGACCATCTTTACATACCGAGACACCTCCGTGCCTCGGAAAATACGTTACGCCGTTGGTGTCGCCTGTCATTCGTGGACCTTTGACAGTAGTTACCGGTAGTTGAATGCCCGAAAATCAGTCTTACCAAGGGGTATCGTAATACCCAGTAACTGGTTAACTGGTTGTGGAGGTCAGATCGGCAGTCGCTCCATGTAAATAGTGGTATTCAGCTGCATCCGGTTAGACTGGAAGCCGAACCCAACATAGTTGGAAAAAGGCTAGGCACATGACGATGTCGCGAATCTTGTAAATAATAAAAAAAAAAACTAAACATATTCTCATTCATTTCTGGTATATATGAGTAAGTAGTGCATAGCGCTACAACAATACATGTATAAAATTTATTAACAAACCAGACTGGAGCAGGTTGCCTACTTGGGTGTCGCTATTGACCTTGCGTCTGTAGAAGGACGCCTACATTGATATGCGCGTGTGACGGTATCAAGGAAGTTACTGTGAACTTTTAGATGAACGCACACTGCCTGCGAAAGAACTCAAACGGAGGCCGAAATATATAATGGCTCAGTTTTTGTTACCTCAAAGGTTGCGAATACTAATCGAACGAATTCTTTTGGAGGGCAATAACCTGATAAAATGTAGCCTTACAACATTTCTACATAGTATGGCCGACAAGATGGAGCGTTATACAGAACAGCGACTAATCAAGGACGATTAATTTCAAGTAATAAGTATTTAGGTAAGTAGGTACGGAATTAGCCACAAAGAACACCGAATTCTTTAAATGTGCTTTCATCAGCAGTGACGCGAACAAACCAATAAAAGAGTGTAAATCCAGCAGTAGCCAATGCGAACAAAGCGAATAAACTAAAATATTACTTATTGAAAAATCTGGCTTTTTTTAAATTTATCATCTACGTTGAATTTAGATTTTTAAAAATATCTTGTATTCTTGTCTCTTATTCAGGTGACAACGTAACGTCGTTGCCTGTTGGACAAGTGTTGAGCATGTTTTATGATAAAATAACACCGCAAAAGAATTCACTTCTGAATATTTTAAAGTACACCATTATATAATATTGTGTAATAAATATATACCTAAATCATTTCAGCGCGATGCCTTTTGTTTTTTTTTTATCTCAGGAATAAATATTGCGGTTTGACAGCTTTTGTATAGAAATTAGGTCAAACTGTCATAATCTAGATATTCTTCAGATATAAGTTAACTGACTATTGAAAAATTAGCCCTAAATAAAATAGGTTTCCAGTTAAATGTTAACCGTTTGCGGGCGATGTGTCATTAAAATCATCGGTAAGTGTAACAAATGAAATGGAGTTTGGCAGGACACCTGGCAAGGCGAAGTAATGGCAGGTGGAGTAAGGCTGTGACCGAAAGGTGTTAAGGACTGGAAGATGAAGTGCCGGTCGTCGAGCGGCGAGGTGGGCGGACGATATTGTTGCCATTGCGGGTAGAACCTGTATGAGGCTGGCACAGGAGCGTGGAGATTGGCACAAAAAAAGAGAGGCCTATGGTCAGCAGTGGTTAAAGTCGGGCTATGGATGATGATGAAGTGTAACAAAGACATAATATATGGAGACAACATAATCCCAACCCTCGAACACCATGAAGATGCAGGCGAGTAAGAAGATGAAGAACAAGAAGCCAGGCACCAGGTAGGTACAGGAAGATGTGGCCCAAAATACCGGGCGCTGGAGGACATCGGTCGTTCCCCACGTGTGAGTCCTTTCACCGGCAACGAAAATATCAAGTTTAACTTCTCACACCACATATTTGTAGCTTTTTGAACAATAAAACGTGTTGTGCGTAGTTTTCTTTGTTCAATTCGATGTGAAACAAACGCAAATGCCGCGTATAGAAACAACAGAAGTGATGGATCCAAAATACTTTAATTAATAATTATTGGTTTTACTTTCGAACGGCTCATAATGGCGAGGCATTAGAGTGCTTTACGATCGAATTTTATTTTTTGTCTCCTTTCTGCAACTCTTTCTATTGTTATACTCCTGCCAGTACACAGAACGTACTTAATTTATATAGCAGTGTATGGATAATTTTATGCAGATTAATTCTGTACTTTTCGAAAAATGATTTAATGCAGTAGAAATGAAAAAAACATCAAATATTTTCCCGTTAATCAAGTGTGAAACCTGAAAACATTGAACCTAGCTTGCGAAAAAATCAATTACTTTAGTCAATTTTTTTAATAGATTCGTTTCACCCATAGGAGGAACCCTATTGTAAATGGCTCTTTTATTCAAAGTAGTTTTTTTTTATACGATCAAATGAGCATTATTAGTTGTGCACTTTTGCATTTTCCAATTTTTTTTATTCGAATGAAGATCGATCGTTCTCCTATCATAGACATATAAACTAACGTCATTAAGTTTGATTTTGTCGGCATTATTAAGAATCAACGTTCTAAGTACGAAAAACTGTAATGCACCAATCTGAACGATTATCGTGACACAACATGATGATTTTTCAAAATGATCATCATTATTCCTACTCATTTATATTTCTGTTATCTATTGATACTAATAATATCTAAAGCTGAAGAGTTTGTTATTTTTTGTTTGAACGCGCACATACATCACGCTAGGATCCTTAGGAGCCGAGGAAAAAGGAAAAAAAGTCAGGAAGAACGCTAAGCGAAAACGAAGATATAGCGCGGGCAGGCGATGCGATGTGACGGGGTGGATCGGGCACGCCGACGAAGTCGCAGACAGAATAAAGTACATAATAGATAGGTACTGCCAGATACCTATCATCATCCCTGATCTTTTCAGTTAAGTGATACAAATAAAAAAATACAATTTAAAGTACAACCGAATGTATAATTTAAGTCATACAAATCAAGTTTATTATGGAAACTATTATTTTATGAGAGTTACTGATGTTCAATAAAAGTCATCGTAAGATAATTTATTGAAAAATAAGCCGGAAAATAATCTTCCAACGCGCAGGATGAAAACAGTGATCAGAATTATTGTCAACGCAAAAACTAGTGGGGGTGGTGGTTCAGACAGAAATACAAGCTGTATCTGATGTTGCACTTAACTGTATTCCGCTTAATCTGCATGTAAGCATTGTTTTACCAAAGAATTGTGGTCTAAGTGAGTGCATGTTAGATGGTGTGCGGTGGCCATGGCATGGCGTGTCACACCGCTAACGCCCCGCCTCAATGCAGCAAATGATATGACGGTTCCAGAGTACATGCTCGTAATTTACCCTTTTATACAGACTAACAAGGCATTAGTGCCAACTAGCTGGCCTCGGAATATTTACATGATTCATGCTCCTAACAATCTAAGTTGATCACTTTATAACTTCTTTATAGTGACTAGTGATGTAATTATGGAAGACGGAAGAACAACAGAATTTCCCAATGACCTATTATGGATTGCAGTAGCTTATTGTGGTAGACTTCTATTACGACTAGCATAAGCATAACATACAGCCTGTAATGTTCCCACTGCTGGGACACAGGCCTAATCTCTGCGAGATGGAAAGGACTTTAAACCACCACGCGGTCCCAGCGCAGGTTGGCGGATGTCTCATATCTTTGAATGTTTGGTTCTAGGACATTTCTAGTTGCAGGACGTGTGCTCACGACGTTTTCCTTCACCGTTTTACCGTTTGGAGAGCAATGGTGATGAAATAATTTAGGCAAAGTAATGTGCCTGCTTAGGTTCGGACCCACGACCTTACAACTCGTAAGTCGCGGCTGTTAGCACTAGGCCATTTCCTCCTACGACTACTTATATTAAAGTAGGTTAAAGTTTAGGTTCAAACCTGCCACCTGCTTGGGCACATTGCCAACTTCAGACAAGAATTACTTAAAGACTTACACTCATTAATGTATGAAGTGAGCTACATTCGTTCAATTGCAAGCTGTAAAGATCAAGCAGGTTTTCAATAATTATGCAAAGGATTATTGAAACGTGGTCCTTAGCTACTAAGATAGGTTGAAGTATCGTTAATTGTATGTAACATTGTAACTGTATTGATTGCAAAGGCATAAAGGATAAATCTAAGTGTTTTTATTATTTATAGAAATTTTTACCTCCTTTACTGTCAGATATTGGTCAGTGGGCATACAAATTCAACATCACGTCTAATCGACCGGACTGATTTCTTTGAAAAAAATAAATGTTATACTAGACCATTTGCTTCGTAATTTGATATGTGAATATTTGCAATTATATTTTTTTAACATAGTACATACTGGTATTCAGTGTGTGTGTGTGTGTGTGTAGTAAATACTGGTATTCAGCTGCATCCGGTTAGACTGGAAGCCGACCCCAACATAGTTGGGAAAAGGCTAGGCAGATGATGATGATGATTTTTTTAACATAGTGTAATTTATTTGTAAAGTGATGTCTCACACACACAAACATAAAAACACACACAAAAACACACATGACATAAAAACGATAATCACGCAAACACTATCGGGTGTATTTTCATAAAACTTTCACCATATAAAAGACAATTTATTTCCCTGAATTTTAGAATACGGTTTTTATTTGTTTGGTGTTTGATAAATCAACAATAGATGATTGTTTCATATTTTGCAATAAATTACCAGCGTTGTGTCATCGCGCTTCTCTTTCTTTTCTATGCAGTCCGATAGTGACCGCGTTTTAGGTCATATAGTCGCCTTAAGTACGACAACTTTGTAAGTACTATCAATACCATATTATCATTATTGTTTTCCGGGATTCTGTGCATAACTGGGCCCTTTTGTTGCTTCAGAAACTTTGATCATACCTTTGCATTTTTGGTGTGTTTTAGAATGAATGTTTGGTTTCCTTCCAACTGCCCATATTCTTCAAGCTGTCGTCATACCTCGATATTTATTTATTAAAACTTTATGCACAAGTAAAAAAACTGTACAAAGGCGGACTTAATGCCTTGGGCATTTTCTACCAGTCTACCTTAGAGTGATGCAGAGACAATACACAGTTGGTGCAATAACAGAAAACAACTAAATATTTATAACTAAATTATAAGAATAAATACATTTATACATACATATTTATAACGATATTGAAATCGCAACCAACTTAACACAATGGCAGCTGAATCTATCTACCAACTCGTGGTTTAAGATTATTGCGGGAAGGGATTCGCTTGGCTTTTCGTGGGAATGGGTAAAACATGTGATGAGCAGGAATGAAGAACTTGTCTCAAGAAAAAGGTTGGGCACGAATGTACCAAGAAGAGCCAGGAAACGATGGATGGATTTTGTGTGTGTGAGATGATATGGCTCAGCTACAAGTAAATATTGAGATGACGACTGATAGAGATGTATGGAAGAACACATGGCACCCCAAATAAATTGGGATAAGGGCAGGTGGATGGTTGAAACAACAAGCGTGTTGCATCCGCCCTTAGTTTCAATTGTCCACAATTGAAACTAAGGGCGGATGCAACACGCTTAACCAGACGAAATGAACAAAGTCAATCCTAGTGTTGCATCCGTATTTGGGTGAACCGTTTTATATTTATGTGTGAATTAAGCTTTTTTTACGTCCTCTTCTTAAAGAATTTAATACCCTTAACGGTCCACACTCATAAGGAGAATTTCATTACTGTCATTGTCACACAAAATTGGAACGCTTAAGTGGAAATAAATAATTTCTTTACGAATTTACAATTACTATTAACATGGGAATGTTAATAAGTTTAAAGTGTCCGACCATTTAATGTGTTAAAAATTTCACGAAATCAAGATTTTTACTTTTTTCAGAGTATGTAAGGATCGTAGCAGGTGGCGTTCTGAAGTTGTTGCCGCACCCCTGGGAATAAGGCGTAGGTAAGTTTAATTTAGTTAAGTTTAATGAATATAATGAATTTAGTTTGTTAAATTTTTAAATGACAAATCCCTCTGATATACTGACTAAATCTATTGTATTTGAATTGAATTGCATGAACCAACTGTTTATTATTATTTTTTTTGTTTTTAATTTAATATAAATGTAATTGTTGTTTTTTTTTAGATTAAGTATATAATTTTGTGGTCTTCCGACCTAATTTGTACACCAGTCATGGTGAAACATGTTGTGCCAAAGAATATCCTGTAACACCTCGGTATAATAAACATCATACCATGTATATTATCTACACATGTTTCTGCAAATAAATGAATCTTATCTTATCTTATCTTTATGTATGTAAACATTTCACGTGGTTATTAAAGATTTTAATTAAGTTATAAGTATTTAAAGTTAAAACGGCCCAATTAAACAAACGCATTACGTAGACAAAAACTAGTGAATCAGTATTTATTAGTAATGTAGATTGCCCGCTCGCACATTTTCACCATGACCGTGTATCGAGTGCTCTGAAATTACCTGAATGAAGGAATGCACGATGATTTTGATTTAGTCGAATTTATTTCATGTTTATTTTAAAATCTTTTATCTTTTTTAATCCTTCAAAGAAGGATGCCTTAAGTAAAGATGAGCGTTTCTGAGATACGTATTGCGTAAGTTATTAATAAACTAAGTTGTTTTTTTGAGATTCAGACATCATCTGATGATCAAGCAATTTCACATCAATAACAAATGATTCATAAGAGGCGATGGGGTATTCGCACGGAAACCAAAAGCACAAATCAAAACTCAAAGTTGACTAGTAATAAAAAATATTACAATATTGCAATTAATGTGATGGTGAATAAACCGTGAATGGCTCGGGGAAAAAATTAACTTACCACGTCAAGTCAGTCCGTAGTGCATAAAATAAGATACTTAACCAAATTCAAATACCGCAACGTAACAAGTTGCAACTTGCTACCGACGTTGATACAGACATGTTTAAAAAACATATTTTTATTGATAACTAGTCGTTACAACTTGTTGTAGGTGTAAACGGTTAACGAAAATAGTAGATAGTAGTCAACAAAAAAATTGTTATCTTAATTGGTTCTAGTCGCAGAATGTGCAAGAAACTCAACCAATACTAAGTATCGCATGTATGTATTTTGGCCCTAAGAGATTTACTATACTTTTAGCCCAAATATTATTTTAGGTCGGTCATTCAATTGAATATTTCTAAAACCACAAAAAATACTGTTGACTTTATTTTTGATACATAAATAAATAGACAAAGTGCATTGCACCTAATAATATTTCCTAAGTTACTTAAAAATAACGTAACTTGTACTAAATATACATTATTAGGGCCTAAACAAATTGAAGAGGGACCAATGTTTGCAGCGAACTTCACCATTAGCACTCTGTCATTCAATTGAATAATTCTAAAACCACAACAAAAACTGTTGACTTTATTTCTGATACATAAATACAAAAAGTGCATCGCCACAAATTATATTTCCTAAGTTACTTAAAAACAACGTAACTTGTACTAAATATACATTATAGGGCCTAAACAAATGGAAGAGGGACTAATGTTTGCCGCGAATTTTTTTCAAATTTTAAAATTCACCATTAGCACTTGAGATACCTACACGAGAAAAGATACTGGTTCGCACCATAAGTTAGGTACAGCCTGTGGTACAGCTACACCAGAAAGAGTTTGCGCATCGGTAATCTTTGTGCTGCCAAATTAGTAAATTAGTACCAACGTCGCCACAGAGTAACCCCCACACAAGACTCTTGGTTTTGTACGACCGGGCTTTGTCGTAGTGCACCTATCATTGCATGTTTGTACGAAGCTTTTTCCCCGTTCTTTTTTGGAATTGCATAGAGTTGTCAATCTCAAATTTTGTAACCATGGTACCTAATACAAAATAGGTAACTACTGCCATGGCAAGCTCTATATTATAGGTGTCTCATAAACACATGTTCGTATTTCCGAAGATAGGCGATGATTTTCGAAGCGGATACTTATTTTAGGAGATCTGTACTGGTCTGTCAAAATATTCACGAATAAATTCACAACAAAAACAGTAAGCATGAATGTTTATGCCCGGTGAGCCAGTTTACTGACGCAGTGGAATTTTTTTTGCTCTGCCTTAAAATAATCCAATAAGCTGTTAATACAAATTACGCATTTAACTTTAACGTAGCTACAATTTATTTTGTAGCATCTTTGTTTATTAAAATTCTTCACGAAGATGTGGCAAATTTACACGTGTCAACCTAATATTGAAACTACAGTAATTGTTATATCAATGTGCTTGGTAATAATTACATTACCCAATTACCTACTCTGTTTTGCAAAAATAAAATATTACCGGTAACTACTCAAGCACAAGCATAATCACTGGGCCACAGGCCTCCTCTCTGTGAGAGGTAAGTGGGCTATAATCCACAACACGAGCCCAGTGCGGATGTCACATTTCTTCGAAATTTTCGTTCTAGGATATGCCCATTTATTTCCTCACGACGTATTCCGTCACCGTTTTGAGAGCAGTGGTGATGAACATTTACACAAAGTAAAGTGCCTGCTTGGGTTTGAATGAACCTACGACCTACAACTCGTAAGTCTTGGCCGTTACCACTGGGCCACCACTCTACTCAACGTATCTAAAGGCATGTTCCAAGCAGACAACGTCGTCGTAGTTATTATCAAAGATAAATAAAAAAGTAACAGCATTTACTCATTTTTAAGAGGTATTCCACTCAGAGCACTGAGCTCACGAAATATTTATACACAGTCGTCACGCAAAATGTATATAGGTATACCAACCTATGATAATAATAATGTTAAGCACTGTAAAGTAAATTAAATACTACAGACATTTAAATTTAGTTTTCCTCCGTTTCCACCAAAAAATATTATTACAACACACGATTTTTTATTGTAATAATGACCGTTGGAATACTAGGTATATTTTACATAATAAACAATGCTGCTTGAATTTATAATAATCGTTTTACATCTTTTATCGTGTGTAATATTCGTACATGGAATAATAATAAAAATGCTTAACTTAACTTAACTTGCGACCCGCCCTGCTTCACACGAGTGTCATCTACTGATGTGGCAACATATTGTCAAAACATCGAGATTTCTGTGCTAAGTCCTATGTCTAAGTTATTTTTTTGATTTTTATTTTTATTGTGTACTAATCAAAAACAGTTTACAAATATTTGTTGAACAATTACACATACCACACCAACAATATTAATCTAATATGTATACACGAACCTTCCGGCATAAATTCTCTGAATGTTGGTGAAAATCGTAATAACTAAGCGGTCACTGAGAAAAAGAAAAAGGCGACTTTGTTTTACGCTTGCCGCTGTTAGTTCGTGGATGGGTGACCATCTCCCCTCCGTGCCTCGGAAAGAACATTAAGTCGTTGGTCCCGACTGTCATTCTCTTTGGCAGTCGTCGTTAGAAGCCCGAAAGCCTGACAACCAGTTTTACCAAGTGGTATGGTATTACCCAGTTACTGGGCTGTGGATATCAGAAAGGCAGTCAATTCATGTAAAATACTGGTATTCAACTGCATCCGGTGAGACTAGAAGCCGACCCCAACATAATTGGGAAAAGGCTAGGCAGATGAGGTATTAATAATTTAAGTTGAACTCAAACACAAACTCAAAGCATTTTACAGGCACTTTTGAATTGCAAAGTCGGTCAGTCAGAAAATATGAAGTTGCCCATTCCAAAGCGTAGTAGGTACATACCTATGGAGAAGAACGAATAAGAAACTCCATGGACACTCTTAAATTATATACCTACATATTTACAAAAATGTTAGTTACATCAGTAATGTTGAATTTATAATTACACGTGAGAACCATGTAAAAAAAATTACGTAAACTTTAAAAGCTTCTAGAATATAGCAAATAGTAACAAAACAAAGAATCCAAAAATAAAATAATAAACCGAGGCAGCTAAGTGATGACCAGCCCCAATTGACGGCGCCCGTTGACGAAGATGCGAGCATGGATCAGGACTATTCAGCTCAAACATTTTGAAGGGAGCTAAATGATCCATCACACATGCCACGGTCAGCGACATTTAAGTCAATGAAAGACATAATTACCCGGTATATGGTAGCACTAATAGTACATATAGACTCACACCTGTGCTATGTGAATGCTTTTGCGTGAATGTGACGCATGTTTCCCCCCTACCTTTTATAATTTTTTGTATTTGTTCTTTTTTTTTTGCGTCATGTTCACCGCGAATAAACGTTTTTTCTTTCTTCTTTCTATGCAGTTATACAATACAAAGGAAATTGAGTTTATACAATGCAAAGATAGTCTTATAATCTTCAGCAGCTCCAACAATATTTTCAAGTGTTAATCAATTAGTTGTGGTTGTTGACCAGTACGAGCAATAAGTCAGGCATTTTATTAGCGATGTAATCCCCTAACTGAATTTCGTCTCATTCAGTTGAAGTATGTGGGGAGGTATTTTATTATAACATTTTAAACAGTACCCCATGAAAGATGAGTCTACTTTGGTAAATCTGTAACCTGGTTGAACTAATAGGTCCCTATTTCTAGTACTATAATTATGTCTTTCACCTCTTTTACAAAGATAATGTAATTTTTTCCTTAGATACATGATGTTTTCTTAGATATATTGACAAGGTACCGTCATGATGTCAATATCATTAAACAGTTCCCTTAGAGAATTGCACCTGCGGAGATTATGTACGGCTTTGATGACTCTTTTCTGCAGAATAAAAATAGAATCGATATCTGCAGCCCTTAGCCCGAGCTCTTCGAAGAACGAAGGCTGTTTAATGTCGCAGATTCGATAAGACTGAATCTAGTACCGCCTTGATGAGGCAATAGTTTAAGCCTACCAGGCTTCTGCTACAAAAAAAAACAGGCACTCCGGGAGTGCCGACAGAAGTGAAAACAAAACACAAACAGAATACATTTCCACCACTCACTGACAAATCGGATTTACATTAAAACCGAGTACATCCCGAGGACAGCCGAACACATCCGAAGCGGTGTCGGTTACGGTAACAGTGGCGCGAGTTCAATGGTTATTTCCCATCTCAAAAAATGCCCAACGCGCCTAAAGAAGTTTTCACTTCAAAAAAGCTCATTGGTAGCAAGTACATCCTCAATGAAAATTATTAAGGAAATACTACTTATGAAAACAAGGGAGTGTCACCAAAATTTCACACGTAATACAGGAGATTTATTCCGGGAGGCGTGGGAGCTCTAAAATCTGAAACTCGTAGGTTTGATACAGTATAAGTAAAACGCCAAATATAAAACAGAAATTTCGATACGACATAGTTGCCAAATTAATATGATAACGCTACCATACTGATTTGATAATGACGATGAAGAGCCTGAAACATATTTCCAGTAAGAAGATTCTTACTACTAAGTACTACAAACTTAGGGAAAAATTAAATAGAAACTTATCCTACAGAGGAACATCGTAGCCTACTTGCCTACTATGAAATATCTTCACTTTTCTTGAGAACAAACAACTTAATATCCACTTTCAATGTCAAAGAAAGAAAAATTACAATAAGTGCATACTCAACCAGTCAGCGCATCTTCAAAATTCAGGTGCGGTAGGCATTCAACAGGTGTACTTGAACGCGAGTGAAAAGGTCAAGGGCATGTGAGGCGTGTGTCGTAGTGTGCACGTCATTTTTCCGCTGGCTCAATAAAACATCGACAGCGCTTCCCTCGCGAAGCAGTGCTGCGTAAGGAGTGTCGATCCTGCGCCGCCTGAGCATACGCCTCCCAAGTAACGATCGAGTGGCGCGCTAAATAGAACGCGCGCAGTGTGTGACTGTATGTGCCGTGTTGTGCTTTTCATTTTAAAATAGGAATTTATTTATTTTTAAAAGTAAGTAATTGCGGCCTTATTAAATTTTTTACAAATTAACTACGGAGTTTTTTATCTCTAAATGTTCAGTATCATGAAAGAAATCAAGATTCTACTATTTTTAACCAATCCAGTAAGAAACTAATAGGATTTAAGCTTGATTAAAGTCAAGAAATACAAATATATAAGACCAATCAAGAGTCTTGAACTGATGAAAATAAACAAAAATGAGTACGTACAACTTTACATTCCTGTTGTTGTATCCTGACACTTATGCAGCTAAAACAACAAACAGACGAAATTAATTAATCTCCTGTCAAGTTATAATAAATGTTAAAAGAGTTGATATTAATTAAATTAAAATCGAATTTATCGCAGAACAAACAGTGCAAGAAAAACTGTCTTCCATTTAACAAATTAACTGCTAATTACCCATGCGGTGCTAACAATCTCTGTTTCAAGTTTCAATTTAGTAACACATCCATTATTTTTTAGCAATTTATACACTATCCCTAATGATATTTTAATTATACTTACAACATAATGTGCGTTTGTTAAAACTACATTAATAATTACCAATTTTGCTAAATACTTAAATAAAAACAATAAATAACCATACTATTTTGCATTATAGTATAAATCCCATTAAAATAGCAGGGGTTTTCAACCTGAAGGGTTGAAAATCTACCTGCTTTTTTTACTAAATGACCTGTGATAAGTTATCAATCCGTCAAAAGTTTAGGCAAATGTTTTGAAGCAGGTAGTAGTCAGTATCAAATTCTAAACCAGTTATTAAAAACCTGACGTGCACTCTAAACAGATTTTTTTAAACCTGTGCTCCAGCCTTGTCACTTGGAAGGATTCTGGAAGACTGACAGGTTAGGCTAGTTCTTAAATGTTAAATTGACAAAAAATATGACTAAATAATTTTAGAAAAATAATAAGTAGTATAAAACTATTATTTAAATATTTTTTCTTAAATACAATAAGCTAATTTATATATAAACTATATAACAGCCTTCAGGCAAATAATCAAAACTCATCAATTACTTTAACTTTCGAACAATGTGATATTTAGTGTACCTACATTATAATTGGCTATTTAAATATAATTCCCCATGTATAATTTTCAATAGAATTTTTTATTTTATTTTATTATCAAATCGGAATTTTAATTCAATTTTTAACTTAATTTAACTGATGGATAAAATTGTTATTATTATATTATTTAATGAAATTGTTATTATAGGTCAATCAAATATTATGACTTATTACTAACACTAGTTTGTAAGCTCGTAAATGTACTGACAAATATGGATGTAATGAATCTGAAATAAATAATTATTATTAATGTAAATAATTCAAAAATTCGGTTGTTTTCCGGGTCCAAGAACCTCGAAGCCTTTTAAGAGTACCTACAATTCAAAAATTATTTTTACATATTCATTGTAGAACTATATTAGTAGTATATTTTGAAGGTCAGCACCGGCTATAATACACGTGGATAGTTTTGGGTCTCGATAATAATTTATTTATTTGCTCTCATGCATATTTACACATCCTGCTACTAACTACTAATAATAACTATTAACTATTAATCACAGTAATATTATAAAGGCGAAAGTTCGTGAGTGTGTAAGCGTTTACGCCGCGCGCCGTACGGCATTTCATACAAACTTTCAAGCCCAAGAGATTTCCAGTTATCTTTTTTTAAATAAGACATTTCGAAAATGTTCTTAACTAACTTTTTAGACCTTTGTATCCTGCTTATGCGCATGAAGTTTCATTAAAATCGGTTCATTCATTTCGAAAAACAACGGCTTGAAAGTTTGTATGAAATGCCGTACGGCGTAAACGCTCTTAAAACGGCTGGACCAATTATGATAAAAGTTGTTATGGAGGTAGCTGACATCCTAGATTAACACATAGGCTACTTTTTATCCAGATATTTCCACGGGATCGAAACTACTGCGGGTGAAACCGCGGGTCGCTGCTAGTTTTACAATACATTAATTTTCTGTTTTGTACATGGCTTAAGAATAGCATAATCAGCCTATAATGTCCCCCCCTGCTGGGACACAGGCCTCCTCTCGGTGAGAGGGAATGGGCCGTAATCCACGCGGGGCCAGTGCGGGTTGGTAGATGATGTCACATGTCTTCGAATATTTTTGGTTCTAGAACATGCCGGTTTCCTCACGATGTTTTCCTTCACTGTTTTTGGTTTGGTAATGAAATAATTTATGCAAAGTAAAGCGCCTGTCTGGTTTCGAACCTGAGATCTACTAGTCAAAAGTCGCGGTCGTGCCCACTTGGCCACCACTGCTCTCGGTTTTTTTTTTGTCTTCACCTACATGAACCCTGTCAATACACGGTTCGAAGCACCAGCTTAGCAACGATTCTGTAACCATCTCACCGTGAAAACTTAGATGAAGTGAGCGTGGAGTGAGCTGTCATTAGTGTAAATCCCTATAGCATCAGATGGAATGACAGCTCACTTCACCTAACTTTTCACGATGAAATTTTAACAGAATCGACCGGCAGAACAAATTATTCCTAAATCTAAATTAGGTCTTTTTTTTGTTTGAGGGTGGGAAATCATCAAATGACTCCTATAGTCATTTGATGATTCTGATTATACTCCCTTCCGCTCCACCCAGAGCGGTATACCGCTCTGGGTGGAGCGGAAGGGAGTGTCAGACCCTTACTGACTAAAACCCATCCATGTTCCTTCCTTAGCCCTTTATGTTCCGGGGTAGCGGTAACCCATGTTTATGGAAGATCGGATTATTTCAAATCAAGTTTCAAGTTTTAAAAATAACCGCAGTACTCGCAACCGGCGTGAGTGTATGACCAGATGTATGTCCGTAAACGATACAAAAGGAAAATGTAAGGATCGTAGCAGGTGGCGTTCTGTTTTGTCTGCTTGCCTACCCCACGGAGTAAATACAAACTCCGTGGCCTACCCCTATGGGAGGAGGGCGTGAGTTTATATAACATAATCGGCCTATAATGTTTCCACTGCTGGGAGTGCTGGGACACAGGCCTCCTCTCTGTAAGAGGGAATGGGCCGTATTCCACCACGCGGGCCCAGTGCGGGTTGGCAGATGTCACATGTCTTCGAATTTTTGGTTCTAGGACATGCCGGTTTCCTCACAATGTTTTCCTTCACCGTTTTGATAGCAGTGGTGATGAAATAATTTACAAAAAGTAAAGCGCCTGTCTGGGTTCGAACCTACAACTTATAAGTCGCGGCCGTTACCACTAGGCCACCACTGTTCTATAAGTATAGTATATGAGTTTATATAAGTACGTTTTAAAAAACTGTGGCTAGTTGGATTTGTAACGACATGAAAAATCGAGGGCTGTAGAACATGTACCTACATTGTATACTATTTATAGCAAACATAAAAGAAGGCCATTATATACTACAAAAATGGAACGCTGATACGATGACGTATTAAAATGAATGAAAGTAAAGCGAGGCGACGGTGTTAGCGAAGTTTTCATGATTTTTACTTGTAAATATATTGAGTACAATATAATAGATCTACATAATTTAACACATAAGACAGTAGGTAATTTAACTAATGGTAATTTAATAACCCCATAAAATAGTTACGGCTAAACGCCATTTATTATTAAACAAACGACAAAGACAAAATAATGACAAAGATCAGTTAAAGTTTTAGCAACAAAAAAAAATGTACCTACCTACATAAATCAAGTCTCATTACGATATGGGGAGGCCCACACTGCACCGTATCACGCGGCGGAGTGCGTGAAACGGAGCCAAATGTAAAAAATCACGCACTGGGGCACGTTATTTGCATTCCGCTGCGTGATGCGGTGCAGTGTGCGTAACAGAGAACACAACGAAATTCCGCATTCAAACCACAAAAAAACGGAATTTCTAGCGTGACGTCATTATATTCGCATTAAATGTGACGATTATGTATCAATTAACTATGGCCGTGACCGTTCATAAGGCTTGTTACAAGTCCGTTTCGAGCGGCAAGCAATATATTTTACATTTTCATAAGAAATTAAACCAGTTTTCGACCGTAGTTCAGAGGATTCCGTACCAGTATTGGTATTCTGTTAAATTCTCACAGGTGGAAACTTAAGTGAAGTGAGTTTGAAGTGAGCTGTCAACCCCCTACATTTACCGTCAGGTAGGATGACAGTTCACTTCAAGCTCACTTCACCTAAACTTTCACGGTAAGATTTTTAATAGACCGGCTCTACCTATGTGTTTTCCAGTGTCGATAAACCAATTCTGTCGAATGTCCATCCTGTTGTTGTAATTTTTATTACAGAACTTCATCATGTTGTTTTGCGGATCAACCCTAAGTAATGAGATTAAATAAATCTTATCAAAATAATGTTTAACATGTGTAAGTAGATGTGAGTCGAACGGTAGTTAGGCTTGCCACAATTGGTCCGTGATGATCTTTACATAGGTACCAAGACGTTAAGCTGTTGGTCCCGGCTGTCATTCGTGGATCTTTGACAGTCATTACGGGTCGTCAGAAGCCCGAAAGCCTGACAACCAGTCTTACCAAGAGGTATCATATTACCCAGTAACTGGGTTGTGGAGGTCAGATAGGCAGTCGCTCCATGTAAAATACTGGTATTCAGTTGCATCCGGTTAGACAAGGGAAAAGGCTAGGCATAATATGATGTGTAAGTAAGTGTTTTTTCGCAACACCTTGAAAGGTATAGGTAGGTACTCGTAATAAAAACCATGAGGTAGAATCCTGAGATATCCAAGATATAAGCTGTGCTTAGTTTGGGACCAACGATACCTCCATATTGTAATTTTTAAAGTTGAAATAAGCGATTTTACTTTACTTCACAATTTACTAGTAAAATATTAACTATAGTCAAAGATATGTTTGTTGGTAACGAAACTCCGGAATCTAGACATACCTACTCGTAAAATAAAGTATATACCGTCTACTTCTACTTACTTGTAGCTTAATAAAACCAGTCAATGAATAATTAAATAACCACATTTTTTCTTGTGTACGGAAAAGGTGGGTGCGGATTCGTGTTTATTTTATTTATTTTTTTATTTTTTGTTTACGCGCTATAACTAGAGATCGAAGTGAATGAATTTACTTTTCAGAATGTTCTCAATAAATATTTGAGTCGCCAATATTAGGTACTTAATTACCTACAAATGTATTTTAATTTCAACTTAAAAATGGTGTCATTCTTAAATTGAGGCAGCTCCAGTAAGTTACAAAAGTACTTACTTGAGTCGCTTTTAGCTTTTCCTGGTCAGAACGTTTTCTGTTCCTTCATACCTTAGGGATCTCAAACATTTAGTTATTCAATTTTATACAATACATCTAATTTATGATACCTACAAATTATTTTTCAAATAAACATTTGGCTTATGTGATATCACAAAATGAGGAAAATCAATGTTCAATGCTGACCTGGGTCCTTTTCTATGATCGGAAGAGGTAAGATCAGGCTTGAAACTGATCAGAATATCAATATAAACATTACATCCGTGTAGAAGAGCTAGGTATAAGCTCTTCTACAGTGGTTTAGGCGTGAAAAGGTAACAGACAGACAGACAGACAGAGTTACTCTCGAATTTATAATATTAATATGGATGGAGTAGCAGGTATTTAGATTACCTATGTCCTATTCTATACGGTATAAAAAGGCAAGTAGGATGCGGACATGGTGAATTTTAAACTAAACAGACTAATAAGAGTCGGTAAAACCCTGGGAAAACCAACTAAAAATCCTGACCTCAGTACAGTCAGTGCCGAATAAAGAGGCGCAAACTGCAAACTGATAGAGTTGTAGACCTCAAATGTAGGCAGGTGTAACTAGTAAAACACATGTGATACGCAATAAATAATTGAATTGAATTGTAGATCAGTAAGCCAATTCCCGTAATAAAAACGTTCAAAATCTAGTCGCAATCTCATCCCAGCGACATTCAATGTCAAAAACTTGGTCAAAAATGTAGGTATGTTAGAGGTACCTTTGACACATTTAGACTGAGATCAGACTGTGAACGTTCTTAAACTGACGAGAATTGCCCCTCTGGAATGGGTTATCTCCATAAGTTCATAGCTACTACGCATAGATGTGCGGTTGCTGTCTGCCTACATAAAGCTTGCCGACGGGCGTCACATAAAAAATCGTAATGCCTGTCGGATAGGAAATAATCAAAATTGCAACCTTGACTTTAGTAATAATTAACCAATCTACACAATAATGTATTATTAGTAACTTATTAAACAATATTTCTATGTAAAACCGGATAGATAACGGGTTGCATAGAAAAAATTGCGTAATATTAACAATATAACAAGGTCTTCGCGCTACAAACAGAAATTTCACCATTTCTGATACCGGTCCACACATGTAAGTTTATTTTTTATCAAAAACATATACAATAACAATAAATAATATGCGGCAGTTATCGAGCTTCCGCAAATATCAACTTTATCTAAACGCGATTGCGCGCGATTATCACCTCCGAATTTTTTTTGCTCGCTTACCCATCAAAGCAGGCTGGGAATTAAAATAGTTTAATAGTCAAGGAAATTCTGATTATTACTGGTTAAATTGTCTTTTTCCTAAAGTTTCTGGTATCTAAAGGGTACAGGTTGCGAGTATGGGGTAAGGGCCAGGGTAGCCCGCGAAATTTGAATTTTCTTACGTTTTTTGCAATTTGCAAGTCAGTGTCAGGTTGTATGTTGGACAAAATATGATTCGCAACCGTAACAAGTATGTATTTACAGAATTAAAATCATCATCAATACAACCCTCTACGTTCATTCATATTAAATGACCATTTTCACGAAATTTCTATCAATAGGATTAGACATATCTAATAGACTAGGTAGGTAATATCTTCGTACAGCGATACGTGGCCATTAATCAATGTATTGTTATTTATTGTGAATTCAATAAATTACGTCAATCATATTAAATAGCCTTTGTAGTTAAAGAATAACGAATAGTAATTCTAATATTAATTATTATAAGTACCTACGCAGTTTACACGCAGAACAAAAAACTGACGTTTGACCTAGGACTTTACATAATAATTATTAGTTTGACAAGTTAATTATTCTCTAGTGCCATATAACTAACAACAAATTAGTCACATGTGGCGCTATGGTAATGCAACACATAAAAAATTGTTCTCTGTAAGTTCAGTAGATACTTTTCTTTGAATGATAACAATAAGGAGATATTTGAAATTCGGCTATTGACTTACACTTGCAAATTTAAAAAATCATGAAATATATATATAAAAAAAAATATCTCCATATAAGCTAGGTAAAATGTTAACAAATGATACGTCAATAGTCCCAAGATTAAAAGAACTTGATTCCTAATAAAGTGCAGTCGCTGGAACCCGCTAACAGGAAAATTAGCTCCTCTCTACTTAGTCGATTTAATCAGAGACATGCGAAGGCCGAATACTTAGCCACTTTAAACGCCAAGTCACGCAAACATTTTATGTATTCTTTTGTTGTGGACAGGTAGGTATCGCTAACCTCGGCGGTACTCCACATCGACTTTGAATCCATAACAGCAACAATGAAATCACTATCATGATACTCTATTAGGAAAGTCCGATCTCTTTCCGCTTCAGCATTATTCTTAGCATTTAAATTCAATATTGTACCCGTGTGAGATGCCCCTCAGAAGTCGACTTTCGCTCGATCGCTGACAGTTCTTAGCTTAGAATCAATGTTGTTAAAAATATATAATTATTTATTATAACACTATTATACAAAATATACCCAATTAAGTGCATAAGATTTTACAGTGTCTAATCAATTCCTTTGGATTTTCCAGATGAGGCATCAGTATCGTGCGCCGGACCTGGCGACGGCAACATGGGTGCTTTTCGCCCTCCTGCTACCAACGGAAACACAGTTCGTCAACCCACTCACGTCATTGATAAACTTTCTGAACGAGGGCTCCAATCAGCTGGATAACGAACCACCAGATCAAAATAACATGCTGTCTGAATATGACTTCATCATCGTTGGAGCTGGCACCGCAGGATGCGTACTCGCTAATCGACTAACTGAAATTCCAGACTGGAAAGTTTTACTAATTGAAGCTGGAGCCAACGAAAATTTTGTTATGGATATTCCTATTGTTGCCAACTATCTGCAATTCACATCAGCTAACTGGGGTTATAAAACAATGCCGTCCAATAAATATTGTGCGGGATTTGAGAACCAGCAGTGTAACTGGCCACGTGGAAAAGTAGTTGGAGGTTCTAGTGTATTAAATTATATGATATACACGCGAGGATCTAAGCCAGACTATGATAACTGGGAAGCAATGGGCAATGATGGTTGGGGGTGGGACGATGTTCTCCCATATTTCAAGAAAATTGAAAACTACAACATACCGGCATTCAATGATCCAAAGTATCATGGAAACAGTGGCCATCTCAATATTGAATACGCCCCATTCCGCACTACTAAGGGTAAAGCTTGGGTAAAAGCAGCACAAGAAATGGGTTTTAAATATGGAGACTACAATGGAGCAGACCCATCAGCAGTTTCTTTTCTTCAGCTGTCAATGAAAAATGGAACCCGCCATAGTTCTAGCAGAGCTTACCTGCACCCAATAAAAAGAAGAAATAATCTTCACGTGTCTAAAGGCAGTATGGTCACTAAACTTATTTTTGATGATACCAATACTAAAGTGATCGGAGTGGAATTTGAAAAACAAAACAAAAAACATAAAATTTTAGCAAAGAAAGAAGTGATTTTATCCGCCGGTGCTATCAATTCCCCGCAATTGTTAATGTTATCTGGTATCGGACCAAGGAATCATTTGGAATCGATGAAAATAAATGTTGTGAAAGATTTACCCGTCGGATATAATCTAATGGATCACATAGCGGCTGGTGGAGTTCAATTTATAGTACAACAACAAAACCTAACAGTATCGACTGAATACATATTAAACCATTTAGATTTAGTTTTTAAATGGATGAGGTCACACAAAGGCCCGCTATCAATCCCTGGTGGATGTGAAGCTCTAATATTTATGGATCTAAAGGATAAGTTCAATTCTACGGGCTGGCCAGATATGGAACTGCTCTTTATTTCTGGTGGATTGAATTCAGATCCACTGATACGTCGAAATTTCGGCTTTGACGACCAAATCTTTGCTGATACATACGGACCTTTAGGCAGATCTGATACTTTTATGGTATTTCCAATGTTAATGCGCCCTAAATCAAAGGGAAGGGTCATGCTGCGGAGTAGAAACCCAAAGGCACATCCGGCATTAATTCCGAATTATTTCGAATATCCCGAAGACTTGCAGAAAATTGTAGAAGGAATAAAAGTAGCCGCGCAATTAGCAAGACAACCGGCTTTGAAAAAAATAGGTGCAAAATTATACGATGTACCGATCGAAGATTGTTTGAAAGATGGACCTTTTGGTAGTGATGCTTACTTTGCTTGTCAAGCACAGATGTTCACCTTTACTATTTATCATCAAAGTGGAACTTGCAAAATGGGAATAGAGAGTGATCCCACGGCAGTGGTCAGCCCGAGATTAAAAATCCACGGTATAGAAGGCATAAGAGTGATCGACGCCAGTATAATACCAGAAATAGTGTCAACTCATACGAACGCCCCCGTTTACATGATAGCTGAAAAAGGAGCAGACATGATCAAACAAGATTATGGTAAATTAAGATAGTACAGATCCGATGCAAGGAGTATTTATTTAATGAAGCTCATCTGTGATGTAATTTTAACCATAATAAAGGAGACTGGTTGGTATCGATAGTGTTCTATGGTCCAATAGCGATATGGTCTTGATATTTCTATGGATACCTCATCTATACTTGTGCAAAGGGGCTTCAAAATCTGACCCGGTTATTTTGAGAAAAATACACTTGAATGGGGGCTATCCCTACACGAATATCAAAATCGTATCGCTATAGGTCTATCGACCACTTTCTTCCAGTCTCCTTTAACATTAGTAATATTGTCCGTTGATGTGCGATTTTCACAAATTGTCAATAATCATTTATTGAAGGTTTAAGCATGCTACCAGTAAACAGCAATCACGGAATAAATATAGATTTTAAACAAGGGAAATAGTCAATATTTTGTGATAGCATAATTTTACCTCATTTAACTTCAAATTTCAAGTTTATGAAAATAAACCAGTTTTCCATAGAACTATTAATAACTTGTAAACGGTGTCACCCTGTTTACGAGAAAAATATGTAAGTACTTATAGTTTAAGTAGGGACTTGGAATGTATTAAAAATAATTGTTAATTTTCAAATTATGTTGTTATACATATACACCCAATGATATTATTTGACGTTTATATTGTTTTAAATTATTATTGTATAATTCATTATGTATCTGTGTACAAATAAATTTTTTGATAAAAATACATTAAATTAGTAATGTAATCATTAAATACATTAAATTAGTAATTTAATTAACACTTTATATGCGGGTATTTTTAAGTTGTAAAAAAGAACAACAGTAAGATATGTAGGGCAATGGGTGATAATGGGGACCACGAAAACAATCGATTCACAATCTCAATCATACAATGTGTGGAGACGACAATATATCAATACATGAAAACTCATAATGCATAGGAGTATTTTGAAACTATCAAATAAATCCTAACATCGAAGTTATAAAAGTTATATTTCCATAGCAGTGTTGGGCCGATTATGGGTTATGCCCATCCACCGATTAGCTATATTGACTAAGCTATTGGATATATCATTAAATTTTTGTATGCAGACTAGGAAAGTCATACGAAATATAATTTATTGTCGTATTGTCATCTTGTATAATGGGCGCAGTTGTTACGTAGCTACAACTACAAAAACTAGGGTAGTATTAAGGTTTAGTTATTCAATAACAATTTTTGTTGAATAATTTTAATATGTTTTGTCACTAGTTGTGACAAAACATATTAAAATTATTCAACAAAAATGCAAAAATGACGCCGTTGTTTTCTTTAAAGTCCTAAAGAGCGGAAACTATGCAAGCTAGGATTTGCACACACATATCAAATTAAGACATCTGTAACTTTCACCCTCCAACTCCCGTAAAGGGAGATGCTAGGTCGTACATTTTGACCAAGATTTAAGGCTTGTAGAGTTATGGGCTTGGCTCTACATTAGATCTAACTTTTTAACAGCGAAGGCATTATGTAAGTCTTGGCAACCTACTTTACAAGGATTAAATTATCCCTTACCTAAATCTAAGTCACAAATAACCTGCTAAGGATCCTTGTTCTACCAACTGGGGAGCACCACCCAATGTTATTCGATAAAAAAATGCAAACATTTTTTTTACAAAAAAAAAAGATATGTACTTAATTAAAAAAAAACGCTTATAAAATAATTAAATTAACTTTAATTGAATTCTAAAAGCGTGGAGCGCTTTGTTAATTAATTATAAGTGCGCTCCACGCTTTTAGAATTCAATTAAAGTCAATTTAATTATTATTTTTAGTGCCTTTTTAAACTACATATTTTTATCTTTTGCATCTAGTATATGCTTCTTTAAGTTAATAAGAATAAAGTCCACGAATTTATGACGATTAGGGGCTACTAGCAAACTCGAGGGGTTTACAAGTAGCCCCTAATGAGTTCAACTATCCACCTCCTGGCTCCATCATCAGACCCTCGACACCAAGTGTAATCTATTGGACTCGTCAAAACAAATCATATGAGCCCAAACTCTAAGGGATTACTAGTAGCCACTGAAGAGTTCCACTATCCACCCCCTGGCTCCATCACCAGATCAGCTCCAAGAGACCAAATTATATTTCTGTTTTCCGAACTACATATACATACAAAGTTTAATTTTTCAATTAGAAGTACGTTAAAATTGACTTCTAAGATTTTGTTACATTATTAGTTTGTTAGTTACAAGTAAAGCTAATAAAAGCGCGTTAAAAACTTTTTTTACAAAAAAACAACCAACTTCCAAAAAAAAGTACAAAGAGAAAAATAATTTTCAAGTCGGTGTCGTTGGTTCCGCATTTTCGTTTTTTGACACCGACTTCCAAATAATTCGTAGATTGTTATACAAGAGGCTAAAATTACCCATTATACGAAGTAGTTTTACTCCCGAGCTTTAACGAGAGAGTAAATAGAAACCGAGTTACTAGATAATGTATCAGCACAGCACTACAAAAGTTCTATTGCAGCTCTGGGTACCAAATTTCAAGAGAAGCAAATTTTTTTCCAAAAATTTTGAATCGTAACCAAAAATTATTTCTCACTTTAAAAGAAATGACCACGTTTATCTACCTGTTTCGTTTGATCCACGACTTTTTGACCACCCTGTATAAACATCCAAATTGAGAACCTCCTCCTTTTTTTGAAGTCGGTTAAAACCATTGTGAAATATTACAATAAGACCATTAACATTATTAAAGAAATATCTACCAATGGAACTACCCAATCAGAAAATTCCGGTACTTACCATATTCCACTTCTCTAGTAAATGAGTTTTAAATGGTTCGCATTACCTACGTCAATGACTTCTTAATTATTATAAACACTAAACGGTGTCAATTTATCAATATTCTATTCCGTATTCATTTGGTGACAGTGCAAGTGGCGTTTTTGTAGTGACTATAAGCTCAAGAGTTACGTGCTTCTGAGGACTACGGTATTGTCCTAAATAAAAAAAATAAACCTTGGATATTTAACTCATTAAGGTTTTCAGGACCATAGGTGCTTATACCAAAAGGTCGCTATTTTTCTTTTTCGTCATTAGAATAGTCAATAATGTCTACTGTACACTTATTTAAAGTGTTAGCATCATTTTAATAGTAAAGAAGGCTATTGCGCAAAATGCTAGTGGTGCAAAGTTAATTATATAATGGGGAAAAACATTCATAAAAAGTAACAGATCAAAAAACCTTGTCACCCAGCCTTTAAAAGATGCCAAACTGTGCGAATAATTTATGTTTGATCATTCCAGATGAGCCGTAAGCACCGAGCACCAGTTTTCGCAGTGGCAACATGCATGTTATTCACCTTCTTGCATCCAATAAATACACAGGCCGCGAACCCTTTTTCATCTCTTATGAACTTCATGCGAGACGAAACAAATCAGTTCGACAACGAACCAACCGACCAAACCAACTTAATGCCTGTATATGACTTCATCATCATTGGAGCCGGCACAGCAGGATGCGTGCTTGCAAATCGGCTAACTGAAATCCCAGATTGGAACATTTTACTTATAGAAGCTGGAAATAACGAAAACTACGTAATGGACATACCCATCTTAGCGGGCTATCTTCAATTTACATCCGTTAACTGGGCTTATAAAACGATGCCATCTAATAAGTACTGTGCAGGATTTAAGAACAATCAGTGTAAATGGCCACGTGGAAAAGTAGTTGGAGGTTCCAGCGTATTGAATTATATGATATATACGAGAGGAGCAAAACCAGACTACGATAATTGGAAAGCAATGGGCAACGATGGCTGGGGGTGGGATGATGTACTTCCATATTTCAAAAAAGTTGAAAATTATAATATACCAGATTTCGATGATTCGGTGTATCACGGCCATGGTGGCTATGTCAATATCGAACACGCCCCCTTTCGCACAAGCAAAGGCAAAGCATGGGTCAAAGCAGCACAAGAAATGGGTTTTAAATATGGAGATCATAATGGAGCAGAACCATCAGGAGTGTCATTTCTCCAGCTGTCAATGAAAAATGGAACTCGACATAGTTCTAGTAGAGCTTATTTGCACCCAATAAATGGAAGACAAAATCTTCACTTGTCCAAAGGCAGTATGGTGACTAAACTTATTTTTGACGATACTAATACTAAAGTGATCGGCGTGGAATTTGAAAAGCATAACAGGAAATATAAAATATTAGCAGATAAAGAAGTGATCTTATCCGCCGGTGCTATCAATTCTCCGCAGTTGTTAATGTTATCTGGTATCGGACCAAGGGATCATTTAGAATCGATGAGAATTAATGTTGTGAAAGATTTACCTGTCGGATTTAATTTAATGGATCACGTTGCTGCTGGTGGTGTACAATTTGTAGTGCAACAACAAGATTCAAGTTTTTCGTCTGAATCCATATTGAACCATTTAGGTTTAGTATTCAAATGGATGAAGACGCACGAAGGTCCTCTGTCCGTACCTGGAGGATGTGAGAGTCTAGTTTTTATGAATTCAAATGACAAGTTCAATTCTTCAGGCTGGCCCGACATGGAATTGCTCTTCATTGCTGGTGGCTTGAACGCGGATCCACTGTTACGTCGGAATTTCGGTTTTGACGAACAAATATACACCGACACATACGGACCCTTAGGGAAATCTGACACTTTCATGATCTTCCCTATGTTATTACGTCCTAAATCAAAGGGACGAATCATGCTACAAAACAAAAATCCGAATGAATATCCGGCATTAGTTCCAAATTATTTTGACTATGCCGAAGACTTGCAGAAAATTGTAGAAGGAATAAAAGTAGCCGTGGAAATTTCAAAGCAACCGGCTATGAGAAAAATAGGTGCCAAGATATACGAAGTACCAATCAAGGATTGCTTGAAATATGGACCATTCGGCAGCGATGCATACTTCGCTTGTCAAGCAAAGATGTTTACATTTACGATATACCATCTGAGCGGGACCTGCAAAATGGGTGTTCAGAGTGACAAGACGGCTGTGGTCAGCCCTAGATTAAAAGTGCACGGTATTGAAGGAGTGAGAGTGATTGACGCTAGTATAATGCCCGATATAGTGTCAGGTCACACAAACGCTCCAGTCTATATGATAGCTGAAAAAGGAGCAGACATGATCAAAAGTGATTGGAGTTATTCATAATTATTTTAATATCCATGTGTTGTATTGATTTTTGTAGAAGGTTTCATCTGTGATATTTTAGGAACTAAGTACATGTTTTCTATCTCCATAATATTATTATAACATCAATGTATGATTATGTTCAATGACATAAAACTTTATTACGAAATATATTTTTTTTTTACTACAGCCATTTGATAATATTATACAATATGACTGAAACCTCAAATTCATAAATATGACTAAACCGCAGTGTTGGGTTCAATTACTAAATCAATCGATTGATTAGTCAAACAAAAATTTTGTCATTAAATTACTTAAAAAGTAATTTAATGACAAAATTTTTGTTTGACTATAAATCAATCACGATCGAAAATTTCAGTTTTAGTTTTAATTAAATCTTCAATCATCAATTCGTTTTTAGTTAAAACTAAAACTCACCTTCCTTTTTGAAGGGAAAAATTGAGGAACACCGTTGAGAAACATATAAAATTATTGACCTTTTTTATAATCTTTTCAAAAATTATCTGAACTTTAAAGTTGGTCAACGGATAGTTCCCATTGTGATCAATTGTCGTTCTAACACTGTGTACGCTTCTTTTAAAGAGGTTTTCCCTCTTTAAATCTAATCTGCCTTTTTAAATAGATCTGCTAATACTTAATTGCCAACTGGACCGCGGTCATTTATGGTTTATAACATTATTTAGTAACTACAATGTCTTATTTTACCACCTTTCCGTCATGAGTGTCGTTTTCATGGTTTTCGAGGGTGCTCAAGCCGATAGTTGAAATGGTAGAATGAAAATCCAATATGGCGGCTTTTTTATTGCAATTTCAGATTTTTCGTCATGGGTGTCGTTTTCATGGTTTTCGAGTGTTAAAGCTGATACTGAGGTTGGATTTTCATCTTGACCTCACTATCGGTATCAACACCCTTGAAAACCACGAAACGATACCCATGATGAAACATTTGAAAATTTTTGCAGCTGCTATCTTGGATTTTTATTTTGACCTCACTATCAGCTTTGACACGCTCGAAAACCAAGAAAACGACACACTTGACGAAAAATTTTAAAAAACGTACAGAGAAAATCATATGCTCGATTATATAATATCCTACTAGTAGGTAAAGGAATAACAGAAAAAGTAAAAGTTCCACCAACAGAGAGAAAGTATAAGTTTATCGTTAAGTATTTCGTTAGTTTTAGTTTCAATAATCAATCAAACTGCTCACACTGCTAAACCGAGTATAGAGTACCAAGTCGTGCGATTGATGGGAGGCTCCATATGTAATAGTAGCTGCAATAGTAGTCCCACTACTGGTCTCAGACCAGATTCATTAATATCTTGAGAAAATTAGAATGTCCATAATAACATTAGGGTCCATTGCCCTCTCATATCATTAGATGAAAATTACAAGGGTTAAAAAACAAATATTACTTAAATACTGCGGTATGATAAAGTTAAATAGTGGTAAGTTCGATTTGATGAAATCGTTAACAGAATTTCGTTGATTGTGTCAATAAAATAAATCTCATTTATATCTGAGAATGTTAATTTTATTTCGACTAAGACTATAAAGCTGCTAAGATGAGTTTAAAATAAATAATTTTATTCAATTTAATCATTTATTTTAAATTTAATAAAGATTTTAACGCCTTACTGGATATGAAAGCAACATGGCTAGATAGCGTTCTTGCTTTTAAAGTAAGTTTGGTGCAAATTCTTACCGTTAGTGAATAATACCATTATCGATGTGTTTTATTCTAAAAGAGATTGAATTAAACCATAGGTGAAAAATAATTTAAGAATCAAAAAAAAGTTTTACTGAATAAGCTCTGTACTAAGGCAACCTGTGCAAACACAGATTTCGACGCCTAGTCGTTATGTTTTAGCAAAATTACGAACTGATACTTGGTTAGAGTGGACGCCAAATTACATAAAAATGTTAACTTGTTTAAATTAAATAAAAATCCAAATATTAATATCATCTCATAGGAAACAAGTCAACAGATAACAATCATCAAATTGTACAGAAATCGACAAAACATTGTTTCTACTGAACTCCATAAAATACAAATTATAAAATTCCTTGCATTCTAACCGTAGCAATAGGTGTGTGCAATAATTGTTGCTATAAAATATAAATAAAAAGCAAGAGCAAACGTGCTCGGAGGAAGGAAATATTCCATTAAGATGTTGACCGTACTTCCAGGATTGTTTCCAGGGTTGTGTTGTTGTTGTTGTGTTAGCTTACAGTGCTTAACTTTAGTGGAAAAGATCACCGTATTCTGTACTAGTTTAAAAAACTGTAATTAACTTCGTAATAGAGGTCATATTTCGTAATCTTGAACATAATACATTCAATGTTAAAATGTCTCCCTTATTAAAAGAGAAGGGAGAAAAAATGAAATTGAATGCATTATGTTCAAAATCATTTTTCCTCCTAAAATTTTACCCATTTTCACCGGTTTTCGATATCTAAAACTTTTGTTATAATTTATTTAAACCGCTGATTGTCATCTGACTGTCTTATTTTCTTGTTGCAAATAGTATTGCAACATGCTGTCTTTATAAAGAGTATTCTACACTATTTAGCCATTAATTTATAGGTAAACTTTTAAATGTCTACTTACTGGAAAAACCTGTCCCTTCGTTTACAAACAAACATCTTATTTGAATACGCCCTCGCATATTTAACCTCGTGTACATAGGTGCATTATAGAATAACCATAAACTCTGTTTGATGTCAAGTTTAGAAATTAGCATTACAATAATATTCAAGTATAATATTTTACACACAGTTGCAGTGAAAATAGTGGGTACCTTTATGGAGAAATTTAATAAAAATGAATCCCTTTATAAATTAACTACAAGACACGATATGCGAAGGAATGAGAAGCATATGCTGCATATGACAAGATAAATATGTGCAATGTCGGCATACTATGATGTAAATGTGAGCGTGAGGCCGTGTTTGTATAAGCGGGATACAAACACGGCCTCACGCTCACATTTACATCATAGTATGCCGACATTGCCGACCAGCCGCCATTACGTGACACGACAGCGTCAATCGTCAATCACGAAAGACGACGCATATCGAAAGTGAAGCACCGTACCGATCTATATAGATCGGAACGGTGCTTCACTTTCGATATGCGTGGCGCGGAGTCCATCTTAGTAGATAGTATTTTCAGTAATTTTCAGTATGTTGATAAAAATATGATTCGCGACCGTAACATACTTAAGGTCGCGAATTATATTTAGTAAAAATGTAAGAAAAATTGAATTTCGCGGGCTATCCTGGCGCTTCCCCCTTAATGATGTCTAGAATCCGCCATTTTGGTTTAATAAAAACAATACCCAGCCTATAACCATTGGGCGACCCAGACGATTCGATATACACCTCATGTATATCGAATCGTCGCAGTCGTCCAGCCTTGAGGATGCTTTGTATAAATAATCGCAGATGCAAATAGATATGCCGGAAAAACAATCCTGTCTTTGTTGTGGCGCAGTCGGATATAAAGATGTGCTGTACCGACCCCAAAAAATATATAAGGCTAAACGGATGATATTTAACATGCAAGCTAAAATACCTTTGGTATCATACGTTGCTAAACTGATAATCAAATCTTGCCTGGAAACAAAGAACTTACATACCTACATCGCGATTCGCAAATTGGGCCTTCTAAACACTAATAATATGCAGGTTGGTACACATGTTATTTATAATAAAACATAATTAATTACTCAACCAGTCCTTCCGGCATTTGTTTACAAACGTGTAATTTCATTATACCTACTCCATAAATCGAAAATCTATTTGGCTTACCAAAAAAATAAGCAAAAAACTAAGGACAAAAGAAATAAAGTTTTACCTTGGATGATATTGTATGATATATACAATATGTAATGATATTGAAACTCCATAATAAATAGTAATACAGGTACGTACCTATATTACTATTTATTATGGAGTTTAAATTATGTTTTAAGAGCGTTTACGCCGTACAGCATTTCATACAAACTTTCAAGCGATTGTTTTTCGAAATGAATGAACGGATTTTAATGAAACTTTATACGCATAAGCAGGATACAAAGGTCTAAAAAGTTAGGTGAGAACATTTTCGAATATTTGACAATCAAAACTTAAATACCGTAGGTACCGTTATAAAAATGAGGAACTACTTCTGTTAATGATATTGATAACATTTCTCTGAAATACATATTCGTATTTTGCGGTATATAAACCACGAAGAACATCACTAATTGGTTTCTCAAAACCTGTAAGCAAACCTAATTGGACGATTAATTATTTTATTAAGGCGAAAGCGTCATGGCGAAATTCAGATTTTCTTACGTTTTTTTGCAATTTGCAGTATTTATTTGTTTATTTAAACTTTTCGCACAAAAATGTACAAAGGCGGACTTAATGCCATAGGCATTCTCTACCAGTCAACCAGGGGTGGTGAAGCGATTACATGGCATGCTTTGGTTGAGAGGAACAATTATTAAAAATATATATATTAAAAGTAGGTACACAAATACATAAATAGGTTATATACACATACATACTATTTACTATAATATATACTTATAATATATATATAAATATTTACATACAAATTCAAGAAAAAGAGATGTTGAGATGACTCTACGCTATTTGTTTTGAAGAGAACTCTGCAATTTCCGCTTAAATGCATACCGACTGGTGGCCGTCCTGATATCACGAGGAAGCGCATTCCAAAGAAAAATGGATTGAATATGAAAGGAGGAATGAAAGGAGAAGATTGTTAGAAGAACGCAGATTCTTACCGTGAGAAGAACATAGATATTGGAAGTGAGACACGAGGTAAGAAGGAGGAGTGGGAGAGTTGAGAAGGGAGAAAAGCGTGATCAAAGCGCGCAAACTTCGTCTTTGGCGAATGGATATCCATTTGAGCTCAGACCTATAGCTCGACACATGGTCATATTTCCTGAGGTTGAATATGAACCGGATGCCATTGTTGAGCAATCTGTCGAGCTTATCCAGCAAAACTGCATTCAAGTCAAAATAGCACACGTCACCATAGGCGATTATAGGTAAAATCTAAGTCCAGCACAAGCATGGTTTTCGTCTTAGCGGGCAAAAAGTGTCTCAGACGATAAAGGGATCGCAGATTACCGTTGACCCTTTGACGAGACCTGGCGTTGCCAGCTACGTGTAGAGTCAAGATGCAAACCGAGATCTTTTACAGCAGGGGTAATAGTTATGACGGTACCATTGTCACTATCAGGTTGTATGTTGATCTAAATAAGATTCGCGGCCGTAACAAATATTTATTTATAGAATTATAATCATAAAAATCATCATCAACAAACAAGTCTCCAAGTTCGTATTACCCTATTGAATGACCATTTCAGGAAGTCGTGAGTCGTGATTTGAGGCCAATTCTAACTCAAGTAGTTGTATGGCTGATTGTAAAAGTGTGTCCAGACACGCGGACGGCGCAGGGGCTGCGTACGAACATGAAATGCACGCGCGCAGTTCGCAAGCGGCTCGCGAGCGGCGCATTCGCCAGGTCTAGACACAACTTAATGATTATAATTTCTGTAAAGCCATATTTGTATATGTGTTATAATCGTGAGGTTGTACTTACCTACAAAAAAAGGAAGTTAATTTTAATTTCGCGGGCTACCTTTGCGCATTCCCCTTAAGGTGAAAACGCCAGGGTAGCCCGCGAAATTCATTTTTTTTTACGAACAATTTGCTGGCCAGTACTAAGTTTTACGTTGATTCAAATTTGATTCGCGGCCGTAACAAATATGTATTTACAGAATTATAATCATTAAAGTCATCAACACAACTCTCTAAGACCAAGTAATCCTACCGAATAACTATTTCATGAAATCTTGACTGTTTAGGATTACAGTAACTTATCAAGCTGTATTACTAATTGTTATGATTATAATTTTGTAAATACATATTTGTTACGGCCGCGAATCATATTTTAATCAACGTACAACTTAATACTGACCAGCAAATTGCAAAAAACGTAAGAAAATTTGAATTTCGCGGGCTACCTTAGCGCTTCCCCCTTAAGGGAACCCCGAAAGGCATTGACTTCAAACGAACTTCAAATGTATCCAAATATATGTAGACAAAGCTTGTTTTGACTAGCGCGTTCACCAGTTTCGCAAAAGTGCTGTAGGTACAGACGCCAACTCATCAACCTACTACAAACTGTTAAATGTCTTTGATAGATTTTCGAATTTATCGCTAAAGCATAAGGTTCAAAGTTGATTGGGAAATTTTGACAGTTTCGGGTAGGTTGATGTGCTGGCGTCTGTACCTACCTGCAACAAAGAAAAACAATACGTTAGTAAGTTCGTCGTTATCATTAGGATTTTTGTATTGTTCCAATAATTCAACATATTGTAACAAAATACAATGACAATAACATAGTTTCGTAGTAACTCACATTCCGACATATACTTTTCACAGAATCACCTTTTCTGCCTACCTACTTACGAAGGCTATACTTTCGATTAATTATGAGCAAAGTTACGAGTGTGTCAGTTGTCACAGTGAAAAAGCTAAGGTTAAATTAACCTAAAGCCTGGTTTTTGTGACGGTGGTGTGTACAGTTACCAAAGCATGCCATTTGATATCAATCACCCCCAAAGGAAAACGTTGAACTCGCGTTGCAAAATCTTAACGCAGATTTAAGACAAGATTAAGTAAATAATAAACAGGCTCATACCAACCAGACCACACTACATTTAAGTAATCGATACGTTCCACATTCACCGCTCCTCGTACGTGGTAACTTTGCAGGTATGTAATGTAACTAAGCTGAGAATCGATAAGCAGAAAAAAAAACGCACGAGAACTTTTTTATTATTAGGCAATTAGGCATACGCATCTGATGCTTCTGAAAAGTGCTGGCAAGCAAAGGCGTCTTTAACTTTTTGTTTTGTATTCTCATAGAGCGAGCCCATGCGCTTGAGTATATTATCAGTTTCACCTTGTCAAAAAATCCAACAAAATATTTTAATGTTCAATTTGTTAACGACAGTCTCGTTAACAAATCGAACAATTGAACATTAAAATATTTTGTTGGATTTTTTAGACTGGATCATTAAAAACAGCCTGTATTTTTAAAGATTCAGAATTACAATAAATTAAAGGAGTCACCTCTGGACCTGGTGGCAATACGAAGGTTATTGATAGAACAGAAAGCCAATTCTCGTAATTTAAAACGTTAAAAATATAGTCGCAGTCTTATCTCGGCGACAAACAAATGTCAAAAACTTCTCAAAATGTAGGGAAATTAGAGGTATTTTTGACAGATTGAGACTGAGATCAGACTGTGAACGTTCTTAAAATTACGAGAATTACCCCTCTGATTGTGTCATTGGCATCTACGGGCTACTGTGCCCGTCAGGGTCAACATGTAATTATTTCATTAATTTGAACCCTACCAACTGTTTTACCGACTATTATGGAACGCAATAAAGAATTGTAAATTGTAATTGCATAACACACTAACAGTAGCAATGGTTTTTCTTTTGACAGTTCAACAACATTCATTGCGTTATTCAAGTTGTTGAGTAGACACATTTTTCGAACATGCGAAGCAATGGATTAACATGGATTATCTTTAAAAATGATTCAGATTGTGACTGAAAGTGTGTTACGCAATTAGGGTGATGTTTACTGTTACTGGTCGTCAAACTAGCCGGTGAGTGAGCGGGCGTCCGTCGTCGGCACACTGCAGTCGAACTTGATACGTCCAACAGGCCGTAGTCCGAATAGTAGGACCAGAATATATCCACTAGTGTTTTATCTGTGTTTTCTTGGATTTTCATGACCACGTAAGTTCTTACAAAAAACATTTTCTTATTTTGTTTTTTTTAAACTTAATTTTATCAATTAGGTACATTGCGGTAAGCTAATCAGGGTTACATCGTTTAAAAAATACGGAAGTATGTACCGAGTTAATCAATCCACTTCCTGTTACAGAACTATGAACCTGGTACAGTGTTTAGATATTGATACCCATCGCGTCTGCGGAGTTTAGCTAGCCAATTTAAATTAACCCTGTATAAAGGTTATTGATAGAACATAATTATAGTCCGTAGTCACCTTGTCATTGGTCGCTAAAGTAGCCAGTGAGCTGTGGCAGTGAGGCAGTGAGTAAACGGGCGTCGGCACACTACAGTCGAACTTCATACTTACCATAGACCGTAGTCCGTATCGTAGAACCAGAATATATCCAATAGTGGCTCATCAATGTTTTCTCGGATTTTCAAGAGCACGTAAGTTTTTATTTAGTTCATCATAATAATACGAGGGTGCATCAAAAAGTTCTTAGAATTGCATATACATAAAACCTTTTTGGGAAAAGTTGTCCTTGGGAAATCACACAATATTTATGCATAATGTCACTTTTTTTTGTCAATTCGTTCGCACGTAATAAATTGTTTTCTGCAACGAGTTGCTAAAAACCCAAAATTATGGATAAAAGTGAGTTACGTGCGGTGATAAAATATCTCAGTTTGAAAAAAATGTCTACGAAGGAATTTTTTTCGGACATTCAGTAGACATTAGGGGATGATGCTGTACCCTATTCTACGGTTGCGTACTGGGTGGCTGAATTTAAAAGAGGTAGATCAAGCTGTAAAGGTGACCCGCGTTCTGGGCGGCCTCAAACCTCTGTTACGGTAGAAAATGTCAAAAAGGTTGAGAATCTGTTTTAGAAGACAGAAGAATAACTATAAAACATATAGCTGAAATCCTAAAGATATCATTTGGTAGCGTTCACTCCATTTTAATTGATTCACTTGGGGTTCAAAAAAGTGTCGGCAAGATGGGTGCCACGAATGTTAACCGACGAAAACAAAAAGCGACGTTTGAAAATTTCTATGCGTAATCTCGAAATATTCCAGCTCGTCAGGAGCATGATTCGGATAATTTTCGCCGTCGCCTTGTCACCATGGATGAAACGTGGATCCACCATTTCGATCCTGAAACTAAGAGACAAAGCATGTCTTGGAAACGACCATCCTCTCCATCCATTAAGAAATTTCGAGTTGCTCCTATCGCTGGCAAAGTTATGGCTTCAGTGTTCTGGGATAGTGAAGGAATCCTTTTTATTGATTACATGCTATAAGGCCAGACGATTACTGGACGCTATTATGCACGTTTAATCCCGAAAGTGCGTGAAGCGATTAAAGAAAAACGTCGTGGAAAACTATCGTTGGGCGTGTTGTTTCTTCAAGATAACGCTACTGCTCATCGATCGGAAGTTGCGCTCAACGCAATCCGCTGTGCTGGCTTCAATCTCCTTGACCATCCACCATATTCTCCAGACTTAGTCCCAAGTGATTTTCACTTATTCCCAAAATTAAAAGAGGACATTCGTGGAACAAAATTTCACGATAATGACGCGGTTATGACTGCCGTAGAGGAGTTTTTCGAGAGTCAAGAAAAACATTTTTTTTTTCACAAGGAATAAGGAAGTTAGAATCGCGTTATTCTAAATGCATTGCATTGGAGGGATTAATACCTATTGATTCCAGGAATTTTTTGATTCACCCTCGTATAACTTTTTTTTTAATAATGACCTTTTAATTGAATCAATTAGGTAGGCATACGTATGTACATTGCGGTTAGCTAAGTAGGGATATTGAACTTACACATCTTACCGAATACGGCTATATTGTCTAGAACGAATAAATAATTCGGAAATATCTGAGTTAATCGATCCACTGGTTTTATTAAAATAATTTACTAAATTTTAAAGCTCTTAATGATAAACGGTTTTATTTCTGTAAGTAGGTTTGTACAAGCATTTTTTCGCGTCTATCATATTTATTTAACAAACTAGATGAGGTCGGCGTTTCCTATCTGACTACTCTGAGAAGAAAGGCCAAAACAAACTCAAGACTTTACAGTATCTGTTAATGTATAACCTTGGGTCATCATGTGAACACCATGTAGATTTATGTCTGAAATTATTTTTTGAGGAAAGAACTACACACATTGAGTGGACATATCCAGTCAGTGCACGCATTTGGCATTAATCGTGTAGATCAGAACTAAAAGAGCTCAACGAGATGAGGGCTACAGTTAAACAAGAAACAAGTTTCTAATTCAACGCAACAAAAAAGCAGGCCATTTATGCGACATATTATTTTGATACTTGCAAATAAATCAAAGGCTCTCTCTCATTCCTTCAACTCGCCTACTCTTTGCACGTTATTAATTTTAATTTCATTGATGCGATGTTATGATCCGTGACCTCGGCACATGACCCCTGCGCTACAGTTGTACAGGTGCTCCTAGATGCTATTTAAGAAATTGTAAATAAACAATAATGTTTAATGAAATAAAAAAAAAATTAAAACGAAAACGCGAAACCGTATAAGTGTGTTAAATTAATGTCGCCATTAAAGCGGCACGGTGTAACATGAACTTACTTATTGAAATATAAAAAAACCTGGAACTTTAAAGTTAGGCCATAGCATAACTAACATTCCTAGACATTAATTAATAAATAGTGTTTAATTCTAATCTCTAACTAATAAAATCAGGCTAACTTGCCGAGTTTTAAGAGGAAATGCGGTCGGAGAGACTTGAAAAAGCCTAAGTAAAAAGTTCCTCCTCCAATATTGGACCGTGGATATTTCATTTCCATAGATATTTCATAAACTGAATAAGAAGGATATAGAAAGAAAGAAAGAAAAGTAGGTTTATTTGTCACAGAAATACGTGCACACAAAAAGATAATATATTATTAATTCTAATAATAAAGAAAAATAAATAAAAACAAAATATAAATGGTCAACGGCTGCACGTCATGACACATACATCATCACGTCATGTGTAAATACTGTGACCCTATGTTTTTCTTTTTTCATTAATATTTAATTGTCAAATTTGTACACTAGGCCTCTGATGACAGCGTGCAGCGGTTTAATTGGGCATTTTTGAGGGTTCTAGTGATTATAAAAATAATGTATCAACAAAAAGAAAAACATAGGTACCTACATACAAGTAGTTAATATTTAATATTCTGTAAAAAATCATTGCTTTATGGTCATTAACCAGACAGAAAACAGGCGAGAGCGTTTCCATGGAGAAAAGACCACCCACATTTCCTCTTAATACAGAAATAATCACAAATAACCGTGCGTTGGTATTTATGGCTGGTACTTATTTCCATTAATGGAGGGGCCCGTGGCTAAATAATAACAGCCGCACAGGTCGATCGATCAGGTTAAGCTACGCTTGCCGCGGTTGGTCTGTGGATGGGTGACCATCTTTACATATCGAGAGCCCTCCGTGCCTCGGAAAGCACGTTAAGCCGTTGGTCCCGGCTGCCATTCGTGGATCTTTTACAGTCGTTACAGGTAGTCAGAAGCCCGAAAGCCTGACAACCAGTCTTACCAATGGGTATCGTATTACCCTGTAACTGGGTTGTGGAGGTCAGATAGGCAGTCGCTCCATCTGTATTTCAGTTGCATCCGGTTAGACTGGAAGCCGACCCCAACATAGTTGGGAAAAGGCTAGGCAGATGACTTATTTCCATTAAAGCACGTTTCCTACAAACATAAACGGATCGTTTTATTTACCAATGGTAGCATTTTTTATTGCCGAACTGGGAATGTAAATAGATTCGTAAGCTAATTTTACCTATGATAGTTCCATAAACGAGGGTCTACTTATGCAAAGCTATGCGGTCTTTGCTTTATTATTGGTAATAAAGATACAGGAGTCTTAATGTTAATATTAACCAATAACGGTCCGTAAATTATAGAAATCTGTTAAGTACCTATAAGACGCAAATATCACCTGGAGTCAGAAGTCAAAAGGTTAAACCTAATTATTGTTTATGGACAAACTGGTCTTTATGCGTTGGTAAACAGATAAATATTTGTACATACAATTTTTTTTTACAATTACGTACTTACATTTACTTACTTATTCTGTGTACTTATTTCAGCTTCCAAAGTACAATTTTTTAAGTTATTATTTGGACTCAGCTTCCGCCTTATAACTAGAGTCAATGGGTCACTATCACGGACACAGTACGTGAACCTCTAGGCTATATTACCATGACAAGCTTTTTGGGAAAACCTAAATTCACACCTAAGGTGACGTTAAAGATATTAATCAGCATTATTATCGATCACATAATTTTCTTTTTATCAAGATACTTAACCTCAAAATATCACCCCGAGCTTTCTACGGCAAGAACGGCCAAGCCTAAATTAACTTGCACTTATTGATTAATTATATCCATGTGGGTTGATAACAACTGAATTGACACTTAACCATGCTCGACTGGTTGGTTAGTTATTAAAAACTAGCGACCAAGGTGCTTACTCTCGAATATAATTCCGATAGATCGACATTGGAATTGTCAGTCAAACGTCAGGGATTGACTGGACTCACTGAGTCTAGCCAATCCCTGACGTTTAACTCAACCAACTGACGTTTGACCAATGTCGATCTATCGGAATTATATTCGAGAGTAAGCATCCAGCCCCGGCTTTGCACGGTGTTTACTGCTTGACAAACCTTCGAGATTTCTTTATTATACCGGGTGTAAATAGACACTTAACGGAGAAGAGAGTCACTTGTAAGTACTCCCCGTCATTGTAATCATTTATTTTACTGGACCTTACCTGAGAACCTTCTGTGGTTACGGAGATATTGAAATTTCAACTTTTACTGACGTTTTTTTACGAAAACATGTTTTAATGTTATAACACAACTTGCGACCCCTGTATCATTGCATGCACCCATAAGCACAATTGCCTGTGTTACATTGCGCACTACTGCAAACAGCTTTCACGCCAAAAATAAAAGTCGTTTCCCAGCAATTATTTTTGTGCAACTTTACTTAGTTTGATTCACAGAATGCGTAGTTGACGGCTATGTGATAGGTATTTTTACATACGGGGTATGTTAGTTTTAATATTAATGTATTATACACATAAACCTACCGGAATAAATTCTTTAAATGATGGTGAAAACCGCATCAAAATCCGTTGCAGAGTTTAGAAGAACCAAGCGGTCACACAGACAGACACGAAAAGCGACTTTAAGAAAGAAAGAAAGAAGAAAGAAAGAAAATACGTTTATTTAGCACAGACTAAAAGACACACAATACACCAAATACATACATCAGATAAAAAATAAAATCAATAAAAGAAATTTGCAGGAGAGTGTGCCTCTCGGCTGCGCCAAATAGGCCCAGTTCAGCAAAAATGCCAGACAACTAGTGCCTGACGCTGGTTTTCAACTGGACCTGATGTGTGTGTGAGGTGACGAAAGTAAATCAGTTTTAGCTGCAACGCGTCGAGTGTATGCATACTTGAATAGAATAAATAATATGTCATACAAAAAAAAAAAAAAACATAAATAGTGTGAATTGTAAAACATTCCAAGAATAACAAAAAATAAAACTAAAAATAAAATACTGATAAATTAATGAACAAATGAATAATAACATAACGTCGAAACAATGCCTATCGAGTGCACCAATCAGATCATCATGACCTGTACCCAATGATCCAGCATTAAGAAAACCAACTTTCAGAAACTTGTCTCCTTTAGTCATCATTATAATAATATAAAATAATTCCGAGATGTAGCAATAACGATATTAACAGTGCACATTCAAGAGTTTCAAAACTAATTTCATTTATCATTATTAATCTTAGTCCAATAGCAAATATGTAAATAGTGAATGTATTAAAATAAAAATGATATTTAGTGATAGAAAGATTTGTAAATAATATGTATGTAAATTGGAAAAAAAGTTTTGTAATAAATAAGTGTAGATAAATGGGTGTAGTGTTATAAAACTGGTTTACGTACAGTAGACTGAGGCGCGCCGCGAGGCACACACCTACCAATATATAGGTAAGCAGGAAGTAGCAACACAAACTTAATATTATTTTTGAAAAATTGACACTTACTACATTTAAACTTACTTTAAAAATCAGCATAACAGTATAAGAAAGAATGACCTTAATTAGACAATTAATAATCGGTGTAACACAACAAAAAATAAAAAACAAAAAAGTAAATCTATAATACTGCGCTATTTTCGCCGCCCGGTGTCGATGCCGGACCGAAGGCGCGCTGTAAGTCAGCTTCACAACGGATTTGGCAAGTGGCGTCTCCGGGTTTGTAACGGGCGAGAATACGGCCACGTTTCGACCATACAAATTGCCAACCCAGGCGACTACCGGCTTCACGAGCGCTCCGAAACAACTCCCGGTTCACCTTTGTAAGGCGCTCGTTCACGTAAAAGCGCATCGCAGGGCCCGGCAAATCCAGGTCCGCAGTAGTAATGCCGCGACGCACTCGTGCACCCTCAAGAAGCTCGTCACGCAAATCGCGGCGCGCGAGGCGCACGACGAGGAAGCGGTGGCGGGTCCCCACAGGCGCCGTCGCCTGCGTCGCGTTGATTCGCCTACCACCAACACGTTCGGCGCTCACTATGTCGCGAGCTTTTATTTTAACGCCAATCTTAGACGCAACTAATAACGCCGTGTGAATTGGATTTTCACCACTGGTCTCGGGTATGTTCGTGATCTGGATATCGTTTGCGAGCAGCTCCTGGTCTCGGTCATTAATATCACTCCGCAATTGTAATATTAAATCATTTACCTCCGACGATGCTTGGGGCTGAGCGTGTTTTGTTTCTAAGGCCTGAGTTCACCAACATTCTAACCATCGGTTAGGTTATTAAACAGTTGATTTCCTTAGGAAATTTGACATAAATCAACTGTTTAAATACCTAACCGATGGTTAGAATGTTGGTGAACTCAGGCCTAACACAGCTACTCTCTCCTCCAGATTACTCATCCTATCGTTAGTTGCGTTTAGCGAAGATCTTAGCTCGGACAGATCATCACGGAGCAGCTGAAATTCACTTCGCACCGTCTTCAAAAATTCCTCCCTAAAAAGGCCTAGCTCTGCCCTGAGGATGTCCAAAGTGAGCTCCTGTGTGGTATCTAGGGCTGTACTGTTTATGGGGCTGGTGTCCATCAGATTAACTAGGCTTTCCTCGTGTCCAGCTAGCGCTGGTGTACGCGCCCTAACCGGTGTTTCAGCCTGGTTGTCCCTCACCAGGTTCTTATTACACTCAGGACAGTGCCAGGGGGTCGTTAATGGGCCGGTATGCTGGATACCAACGCATGCTCGGTGGTACCAAGACCTACATTTGCAGCAATTTGCGGCCTCTGTCGACGACAGAAACTTGCCACAGCCACCGCACTTAGCCATGGTAAACTTGTTGACAATATTTTGTGTTATCGATCAGACCAAGTAGTACACCAATAAAGCAACAGATGGCGCTGTTTTGAGAAACACGTATATGGTGGTTTTCACGGGGTTTATGGAACGGATAGACACCATAAGCTGAGTACAGTATCGGAGTAAAGGTGCGCACACACTAGTGATTGGTCACAGACTGATTCCCGTTTACGAACTAAACACTGTTTGTTTTCCTTCGGGTGTCAGGTACTTTAACTTTTTTGGGGATCGATAAAAAGTTTTTTAAGTTTATTTTATTTAACACAGCACGTACACACCGGAAAATATTGTTACTTGTAAGTTGCACTTATACATGTATTCCCACAATAAACTTTGGCAAAACAGACTTGATTTTTATTTTATTTCGCGAGAAGTAAACAGAGAGCTTATTGACTGATTGACATCCGTGACGTCACCCCCCTTCACTTTAATTTATGATATGTACAGATAACCCAAATAATCTAGAGTAAATACTGTCATTTGACGGTGGAATGTTAGGTTGCACGTAGTAACGCCACTCACTGGTTCAATGCGAATATAATGTTGTAATAATCTGTTAATAATACCTGCATTTTAAACATACGAAACTATGACCTTCAGCGTAGACAGCATAATACTATCAGTACGGGAGTCACTCAAGCTTGAAGAGTATTGTTCTAATTTTGGCACGTCCATTGAGATCCAATGACATTAAATTGACGCAATAATGACATCTGTTCCACCGGCCATCGGTCTTCGATAAACATGGCCAGCCCACTGCTAATTCAGTTTGCTTACTCTGCAAGCTATGTCGGTAACTCCGGTTCTTTTCCGGACAATTTCATTCCTGATTTTATCCTTCAAAGAGACTGTTGAGACCGCGTGTCGGCAAGCGTAGTGTGCAACGCCCCCAGCTAGATGGACCGGATGACCTAAAGAAAGTGGCTGGAACGGACTGGATGCGGTAAGCGGAGGACAGGGTATTGTGGCGCAGCCTGGGAGAGGCCTATGTCCAGCAGTAAATTGCAATAGGCTGAGTTAATTGGATAATGACATAAAAAAATGTGTTGGTGCACATTGTTTAATGTATCTAATCGAAACTCGCCTGTGGTCTACTCCTTTCTTCTTCCGAATGTTAAATAATGCATAGCGTAAACCAGTAGAGCTATGCCTTAAGAAAATATTGCCAACAAGCTCGAGAAAAACTTAACGGTGATGATGGAATGCTGTCCTGTCAGTTAGAAGGACACCTAATATGGAACGAATGTATGTTCCGATCACAAATTCACACGTAATCATGGTTAGCACTCGCTAGCCAGTACTTTAGTTTGGATATTTAAAACGAAAAAGGATCGTAGATAGTAATGTGAAAAGGAGGTCGTACACAGATAAGGAGTTTACATCTCTGTCCTACGCAGGCAATTTATTTTCTGATCCGTTAGGCCACCTCTAGATTCCGGAGTAGTTAAATTATCTGACATAAAATACAAATTTATTTATGAATGAATGTGGTGTGGTGGTTTTTCGTGCAAAAAAAGTACCGACATTGAATGACAAAACCTGCAGACGCCCCAGAAGGATTAAAAAGTAATTATTATAGAGCTGAAAGCTACTCGTAAGCTGACCTGGGTACTATAATCAGCCTTCCTTCGCCGCCTTCAGGATACCTATACGTCAGATACATCTAACAACCCTCCACAACAGATTCATGAATGAAGACTAAATGTGTTAACTGCCAGTACAACCCGTAAGAGTTAACTTAGGACTGCGCTCGGATGACGTAAGCGTGCGCTGAGGCTTCGATGGCGAGAGCGGTAACAGCGAGGGGTCAGGAGGGGACGCTTTAAAAATTTTAATGGTTACAAAACTAATCTGTTGCCATTTATTCGTTCTAAAGTGAAGATAATTATGGCACCATAAAACCCACTAAGTATAAAATCTCATAAAACTTCTTCACATACGTACAAAAGACCCTCGAGGTCGAGTCCAGATTACATTGGCATCTTTTCGTTCTTACAATTTAAGTAAGTGACTTGACTTAACGAGCACATTGAACTATGATTACACATAGCAAAAAAGTGGAAGCGTCTTTAAACTCTACTTTAGGTTTTTGTTTTCTTAATAGTACATCTTTCATATCATGTAAGTAACTAGCTATGCCCCTGCAGCTCAGCTCGAGTAGAGGGTACATAGGTATGGCATAATACATCCACTAATATTATAAATGCAAAAGTAACTCTCTCTGTCTCGGGAAAGGACATAGCATAGTTTTTATCCCAGAAATCATCCTTTATGGGGGTGAAAAGGAGGGTGGAAGTTTGTAAGGGGAATCAATAACCGCTGAACCGATTTAGATGAAATTTGGTATGGAGATAGTTTGAGTTGTGAGGAAGGCTATAGAATAGTTTTTATCCTCGAAATTATCCCTTAAGAGTGTAAAAAAGGGGTGGAAATTTGTATGAAGAATCAATAAAAAAGGACTGTACCTAAGACTTTTATCGCGGGGTCACAGCTAGTAACGTAATAAATGACACTGCTCTGAAAACAGTGAAGGAAAACATCGTGAGAAAACCGGTATGTCCTAGAACCAAAAATTCGAAGACATGTGACATCTACCAACCCGCACTGGGCCCGTGTGGTGGATTACAGCCCACTCCATCTCGAAGAGAGGAGGCACGTGTCCCAGCAGTGGGAACCTTAAAAGCCGAAAAGAAAGAAAATAAGTTTATTTGTCCCAGGTTAATTAAGGCACACAATATTAAACATACTCATAGTTTACAGAAAATTGCAAAAGAATTTACAATCAAAATGTATTTCTACCTATAGTACTCACTGCAGTTAGTTCAGGCGCAGGCGCCGATGGTTCGCCCTGCACGACAATTATTGCGCAGTTGGGCTTTTGTAACGATTGTATGCGAATGTTCCACGTGTCAACGCTCATTAAAATTATCATGCAATACATAGTCCTGTCCAAAACTTTTGATATGCATCAATGCATGATTTCCCTCATAGAATTTTAGTGATGTAGCTTATCTATACTTAAAAATTACACGCTGTCCGTTGATATAAAGCGCATCACTAGAGAAAGGCTGGACCGAATTGACTTTTTTTTAATATTCGTAATGGGCTTTTAGTGAAAGAAAAACATGAAAAGTTTCCCGGAAAATTGAAAAAATCGGGAAAAACTGAACGTCCTTTTTTCTAAGGATTTTTCTAATTGTTGAATATTAGACAGGACAACATCTGTCGTGTTAGCTAGTGAATCATAAAAATGCCGGATAAATTTTAACAATTTGATGTTCCTTTTTTTCAGGAATGTTTAAATAATGTATCAAAGGGTGATATGGTCCATCCTGATATTTTCGACGATTATCAATCAGAACCGGATAATTTGTCAGAATGACGTGTCGTACGTACAGAACCCTATAATTAATTTACTGATGCAATCGGCGGCACCTAACTACACGCCACGGAACCCTGGTGATCTCTTCGATATACTAAGGGACAGCTATCCACTGCCCAATGGTGAGTAACTGTATTTTAAATGAAATGAAATTTATTTGCAAGAATTGTAGTACATTACAAATGGTCGGTTTTTTTAACAGATTCTAAACAGTTGCTAAAACTAGCATGCAAAGTTATTGATAACATAAATTAAATAAATGAAGCTAATAAAATTGGTACATGTATCATAGTTATTAAATTTAAATGTCAAGTATTTGTCATTAATTATACTTAATAGTAACATATCAGTGTGAAGCTCTAAAGTAAAAAAAAAAGGTTTGGTAGTTAAGTAAATTACACGTTATTTGGTTGCTTCGGAAGCTCAATCCACAAATTCATAATCCTTTCAAAATATAAGATTATAATTAGAAATCGCGTTTTTATATAATACAACTTCTGCTTATCTGAACGATATATCTTATTTCTTACTCTAATTTATTTTAAAATTAAAAGTTTGTTGTATGTACATTCTGGTCTTATAAAAATATATTGATTGCCGTACTAAGTTACTTAAAAATCTGCAAATTAAATTACATATATTTATGTACCACAATGTTACGTTTTATACGATTTTTTTTTTCTTTTTTTTTGTATTTGTACGATTTTTTTATGCCAAAATCTATATGGCATTAATGAATATTAAAAATAAAATTTATAAAGTGCAAATGAAGCCCTTTCACGTGATATCCCTTTTGATCTATTACCTTCCCTTTAAAATTAAACCCCCATTTAGGCCCCCGTTACAGTGAGATAACAATATTTAAAAACAAAGCACTTGTTATACACATGAACAATCATTATTTATATTATTATGAATTCCAAATTTCAAGTCTATAAGCATTAGTAGTTCCTGAAAAAAGTAGCTGTGACAGACGGACGGACTGACAAACGAAGTCACCACAAGTGTTATTTTTACCATTTTGATACGGAACCCTGAAAGCCTTGATTGTTACAATTCCAGGTTTAAAATCTCCACTACCAGAGTATGACTACATCATCGTGGGAGCCGGTTCAGCCGGCTGCGTCCTGGCCGCTCGTCTGACTGAGGATCCAAAAGTCAAAGTCCTGGTGCTGGAGGCCGGTAGACCTGAGAACTTCTTCACTGACGTCCCTGGGATTGCACCATTCTTTCAACGCACGGAATATGCTTGGCCCTACTATATGGAACGCCAGCCTGGAGTATGTTTAGGTAAATAAGTATTCTATAATTATCAGCTTATTCTGGATAAGTCTCATGTAAATACTAACTAATGCGAGAGTACTACTAACTAAGCGTTAGTGGTCCAGTAGCGTAAAGAATTTGATTTACATTGATGTGCAAATAAAATGATGTTTCAGAGCAATGTTTCTGTCGAGACAAGTAACGGCTGCATTTCAACCGCACACGGCACACTATAGACCGACCGCTTACCTGAGACGTTGCCTGAGGTAGCTGCGCAGTGCGGAAGGGGTGATAGTTGTCACAAGTTGACGAATCACTGAGCTCTCGTATCATGTCACCACACACCTCCCGCACCACGCTGTTACCTCAGGCACCGGTCAGCCTATACATGATTACAGCTGACGTAACTTGTTTGATTTCTTCTGTTACAGGCTTGATAAACCAAAGATGCTACTGGCCGAGAGGGCGGGCTGTAGGAGGCACCAGCACCATAAACTACATGATCTACACCAGAGGACGACCCGAGGAATGGGACAGAATCGCAGCCGCAGGAAACTATGGCTGGTAAGTAATGGCCAGCTTTGCTTTAGCTTTGCTTTAGCTTTTCAAGGTGGAGACGACAATAAATTAAATTGCTTACATCTAATTCGTACAATTCATAAAACGTTCGCAGTTCTGCATCCTAAAGATCAATCAAATATATGAAATAGTTTAGTCACTAAAGCTAGTTAAAAATTGACAAAACCCTTAGTCGGCCCATCTCTACTACACACATCAAAAGTGTCTAGGGATCAACATATATTTTTGCAATAACTTTTCTCCTGATTGATATTAATTAAAATTTTCTTTAAGGATTCATCAAATAAAGTGTTTTCGTTTGTCACAGTAACGATAAACCAAGTCACCTTTGCATTAATAAAGAAATTTGCCATTTTCCTAATAAAGGGATTTTTGACATTTGAACCACTAACACAAAAGTTCGAAAAAAAGGCTGAAATAACAGTTTTCTTTAAAATTTTATTGGGTAACTTAAACAATTAATAATCCGTGTTTCTACCGCGAACACTAACAACACAAGAACATCGGTTTGGCATACTCAAAATGAGTTCATCCAAATCACGCTGTGGAATGGCCGCCCATGTTCGTTGCAACAACAAAAAAAGGTCTTCTTGCGACTGGATACCCTCCATATTCGGCAGAGCTCTTCTCTGTAGCATATCCCATGCATGCTCAATCGGGTTCAAGTCTGGCGACTGAGCAGGCCAGGGCAGGACATTGATGTTAGCTGCGGCGAGAGTCTGTCTTACAACTCTTGCGGTGTGCGGTCGTGCATTATCATGCATTAACTGAAATAAGGGACCGATTTGCACTTGTAGAGGAACGATGACGTCTGATACAATCGTCTCAGCATAAATTTGAGCGTTGAGGTTGCCTCTGATCCAAATCAACTCAGTTCTTCCGCCGATCCAAATACCCGCCCATACCATGATGGTTCCACCACTATAAGGATGGACTTCCTGGCAGGATTTTAATCGCTGTTGGCGTCCAGGGGTTCTCCAGTGTCGTATACGTCTTGTATCCGGTCTCATACCAAATCGAGACTCATCAGAAAAGCACACGAAACGCCATTGTTCTTCTGCCCAATTTCTGTGTTCAAGAGCCCATTGATATCGAATCCTACGATTGTGCATTGCTATAGGTGGTACCCGTAGCGGTCTTCGGGAATGAAGGTTCACTTCATGCAAGCGGTTTCTGACTGTTTGGTCGCTAATTAAGTTCCCTGAAGAGTGATGAAGCCTCACGGCTAACATCATGGCGGTTATTGTTGGAGCTCTTCGAGTTAAGATTTGAATGTATCGGTCTTGTCTCCGTGTGGTGCAGCGATACCGTCCATGGCGCTCAGCCACGGTACCAGTGCTTCGGTAACGTGTCCAAAGTCGACTGATAACACTCTGACTTGTATTCAGAGCTAAAGCCACAGTACGTTGCCGGGAACCAGCTTCTATCATTCCCACGGCTCTGAGCATTTCTTCCCTGCTTAAATGACGTCGCCGCTCCATAATAACGTTGGTTTTAATCAGTAGTAGGGAAACAGTAGCACTAATAATGTCTTCAATGCGTTGTATGTTTTTATAGGGAAAATATTGACAGCTGATTTTCATCTTTTACTCGAATTTGATTCACAGTTCCTGATTCAAATTATGAAATGCACCAAAAAGGATCCATATAAATTTATAAAATCATAAATTTATTACAAAGCCACATCTCAATCTCAAGAAATCCGCATAAAAATGCTTGATCCCTAGACACTTTTGATGTGTGTATTTAGTTTGTTAGAAAAAATCACTATTTTAATTTCAATGTTACTCATTGATAGTTTTAAAATACTCACTTTTGCTAGTGTTTTCATTAATTCTCGTATTGCCATTTCCACATTGTATATTACATTTCAAAATAGAAATACTAGTACTTACACCACATTTAAATCTGACCCTAATAAAAGGAAGGACTACATGTGCAATAAAAAAAACTCACATAGTTTCATAATTATCATGTGCTCCACCACTTATTCTGCTGAAATTATAAAATTGCGTGATTTAAAAATAATAATGCAGTTTATTTTCTACTTGCTTACAGGTCCTACGGAGACATTCTAAAATACTACATGAAATCGGAGCGTGCCAATTTAAATGGTTATGAAAATTCCCCTTTTCGAGGAAGGAACGGCGAAATGAATATCGAATTCGTAAGCTTCAAGTAAGTTATCCCAGGCAGGCGCTTTACTTTGTATAAATAATTTCATCACCACTGCTCTCAAAACGGTGAAGGAAAACATCGTGAGGATACCGGCATGTCCTAGAACCAAAAGTTCGCAGACATGTGACATCTACCAACCCGCACTGGGCCCGCGTGGTAGATTACGGCCCCACAGAAAGAAAGCCTGTGTACCAGCAGTGGGAACATTATAGGTTGATTATGATTATGATGAAGTAAGTTATCACCATCATTTTATCTACTTAATCAAACTACTCGTAATTATAAAATCAAAACATGAATAATGTAATTCGTGTTTTACTGACATCGCTGTAAACAATTAATGTGCATATAAAGTCGCATAATTCCGATAGATCGACATTGGAATTGTCAGTCAAACGTCAAGGATTGGCTGGACTCACTGAGTCTAGCCAATCCCTGACGTTTAACTCAACCAACTGACGTTTGACCAATGTCGATCTATCGGAATTATATTCGAGAGCAAGCACCATCACTGCACAAAGCACTGATCCAGTAAACATTCTACTATGTCATATTTATGAATATGATGGTTAGACCATTCTGTGTTTTATTTAACACTTTACTTATTTGAGGATTATTACTATTAATAAGCTCGCTGCGGTTAACTTCAATTGAGACCTCGGCTAAAATTATAATCTTACGTAGATATTCAAAGATCAATATGGTAGACTTGAGAAGGATCTTCCGAAACCGAATTTGTTTAATTTCGTTTTTACTATTTTCAGGACACCACTAATTGAAGCCTTCTTAGAAGCAGGAAGAATATTGGGTAGCCCTACAATAGATTACAATTCTCCAGAGCAGCTCGGATTTGGATACGTTCAAACGAATATGAGAAACGGCAGAAGACTGAGCGCCGCTAAAGCATTTCTGCATCCAAACAAGAGACGTCCCAATTTGCATATACTACCCTCAACAACAGTGACACGAGTACTTATAGACAAAAATACAAAAACTGCTTATGGAGTGGAATACGTCAGAAATCGTTTGAGTAATAAAGTGAGAGCGCGAAGGGAAGTAATATTGTCAGCCGGACCGATAGCCTCGCCTCAGTTACTGATGTTATCAGGAGTAGGTCCCAAAGAGCATCTCAGGAGTCACGGTATTCCCGTAATACAAAACTTGCCCGTCGGCCGAACACTTTATGATCACATAACGTATCCGGCATTAATATTCACACTCAATGCCACGGATGTAAGCTTTAACGAAAATAAAGACGGTTCTGTTCGTAACTTGCTGGAGTGGACGCAGTTCGGTGACAATGTAGTCGCGAGTCCTGGCGGCGTGGAAGGTATCGGATACATTAAAACTCCTTTATCTAATCAACAAGACCGAATACCAGATATTGAGTTAATAAGTCTCGGCGGTTCACTTCTGGCTGATGGCGGAGCATCAGGGAGCAAAGCTGTACGACGAGGAATGATGATTTCTCCAGAATTATTCGACAAAGCTTTTGGAGCAATAGATAATACGGAGGCATGGAGTGTATTTCCTATGTTGCTGCATCCTAAATCAGTAGGATATCTTGAGTTGAAAGACAATAATCCTTTTAGTCATCCTCTACTTTATGGCAATTATTTCACACATCGTATTGACGTAGCAACAATGATTGCTTCAATACGATATGTGCAGGCATTGGCTAAGACGCCGCCGTTCCAGCGTTTCGGGGCAAGGTTGCACAAAGCAAATTTCTCGATATGTCGAGGGTTGGCTTACGACTCTGATCAGTACTGGGAGTGTGCGTTACGTACACTCACTATAACTCTGCATCATCAAATAGCGACGTGTCGCATGGGTCCAGTGGGAGACCCGCTGGCAGTGGTAGATCCAGAATTACGAGTTCACGGCATAAATAATCTTCGCGTCGTCGACTCTAGTATTTTGCCGCGGACGGTTTCAGTGCACACGCATGCCCCAGCAGTAATGATTGGAGAAAAGGCTGCAGATATGATAAAGAGCACTTGGAACTAGACAAGATATTGTTACAAGTAATTTAGGGAAGACATTGTATTATTTATTAAAACTTAGTATTTTAAACCGCAGCCAAAAATATGTTACAATTAAAATAAATTAATAAATTATAACAAAAGTTTGCTCAGCCAATGTTATTTTGAAGGATATTACTAATCCATTACTTCATATGTTCGAATTTGTCTGCTCAACCATGTAAATAACGCAATGAATGTTGTTGAATTGTCATAACGCAATGAATGTTGTTGAATTGTCAAAATGAAAGCCATTGCTACTGTTAGTGTGTTACGCAATTAACCCGCTGGTGCAGTTTTGCAATTTGAAAAAAAAAACATTTACAGTTACATCAGAGGGGCAATTCTCGTAATTTCCCTACATTTTTGACAATTGTTTGTCGCCGAGATGAGACTACGACTAGATTCTGAGCGTTTTAAATTACGAGGACCATACGTGACCAAGTGCGTCACAAATTGCCTTTTTAAGATCTTTAAAAGTAAACCGGTTGATACAGTTTATCGAAATACTCGTAACACCTTAGCTTTTATGTATTATTTACTGTTTACCTAGATAGACTGCCTTAACAGGATTACCGTTCGAGTGTTAGGGGTTTAACTATAAACATTGTTTAAAGTGTCATGATTAGCGACTGTTTAATCACACATTTCTGACGTTTAAACGTCTCTCAACTTTAGGCAATGTCTATGAATAAAGAGGTAGGTGTGCAATCGCCATGATTCTATGAATGCCATGTAGACACTAAAACAGAGCAAGCTATAATAGTCCCGACTTTTAACATTTGTCATACTAGTCTACATAACATAGAAGACTAGACGACCTCAAGGTAATCTACCACCATATAAATGCTAAAATAGAATAATTCTACATACTTGCATCATTGAGGTCGTGACCAGGAAAGGTGATCTAGAAATTTTATACGCGAATTGCCGCCTCATAATCTGGGCAAGTAGTCCTTGCTTAGATAACAATTTACATAGATTCTAATCATCTAGTTAGAGGCTCTCCTCGAAATCCTAAGTTAACAAGGTGATGTTATAATAGAGGTATCCACTCAGAGTACTGATTTCAACGGCACTTTACCGAATTGCATCTGAGCACACTTCCAGAAACCGCACTGAAACAAAATGTTAATAAGTGCGTTTCTGTGGAACAGTTTATCAATATTATTTTCAGTCCCCGAACGGCACCCACGTAAAAGACTATGTAAACAATGTAAGTCAAAGTTTTTGGATAAAAACTTTTCAATTCCCTATGCTAGCCTCGATACACCTGTATCGAAACCAGGCCTATGGAAATTTATCAACCAACTTGATTAGCTATACGAACTCCAGCCAAAGGCCGCGCATATAAATTGCAACAAAGCAAAAAGCTCAATTTTGATTATAATTAGTTTAGACGGTGAGTACCTACATTACTTTAAGGTAGTTAAGTCGCAAACAATTTTATAGAAATACTAGCTTCCGGCCGCGGCTTCGACCGCGAGGTATGTCGATAAAAACTATCCTATGTCCTTCCCCGGGATGCAATATATCTCTCTGCCAAATTTTATCGATATCCGTTCAGTGGTTTAGGCGTGAAAAGGTAACAGACAGACAGAGTTACTTTCGAATTTATATAATTGTATGGATTGATGAATTAAAAGTTATTAACCTTCCTAAGATTCATGTTACTGTTCAGGTTCACACTTATAAACTACGAATAAGTTAAACTTATTCGTAGTTTCAAAGTGTGACAAAATAACGACATGCTTTATTACGCTATTCAACTGAATTTAACTTGTTTTTACATCAAAACACCAAGGTGGAACAGTACGTACAAATAAGTACTTAAAATCGGGTACATAATAAGTACGTACAATCTTGTTCTTAGGATGAAATAACGAGGGTGAGATAATTTTGCTGGGACAACTCTCGCGAAGAGGCAAGCATTTCAACCTGTTGTGACCGAACCGAAAATAAAATTGTCTTTAGGTATCCGGCGGCTTTTCGCTGGTGCAATGAACAATGAACTTTGGCTAGAGTAATTGAAAAGAGATGATGTGAGCGAACACATTATCGGATCGACATCAGGAGTCATAAAAGGCAGGCTCTTAACTGTAGCGTATTGCGTAACGGTACCTATTTCAACGGAATTTTAATACCATAAGGACCATCACCCATTCTCGTATATATTTTTTTTGGCGGCGATTACATATTTTTAAAGTACACATATAACTCATTATTTTTTACTAAGGCGTTAAAGTCGAGAACAATTAAAATTCGGAGATATATTTTACGGATGATTTTTTTTAATGTCTCGAAATTTTCACAGGGTGTTCTACCCGTGAATATGTAAAAACAACTTTCACTATGGGACCAACTCTGAAATCACGAAAAAAATCAGCTGTTTAATACAAAAGTTCAATAGGTACCTACCAGACCAAAATGTATGAAACAGCTGATTTTTCTATTGTGATTTCTGAGTTGGTCTAGTTCAGTCAGGGATGAGTCTACTTTAGCCAGTCTGAAACCTGGTTGAACTGGTCCCTATTTCAAGTCCTTTAGGTGTGTCTTTCAAATCTTTTACTGAAAAGATTTAAATTTGTCCTAACATAAGTACATGATGTTTTCATAGATATAACGACCGTCATGATGTTAATATTTGTGCCATGCTTCCTTGGTATGTGCGAGTCTCATCCAGGTCTTCCCTGCTCTCTTCTGTAGGTCGTCCACCCACCTGGCCCTTGGTCTACTAACGCTCGTTCTACCATTATGGTCCATAACTAATACCTACTGTTTACGCCTGCATGTAAATTGTGAAGTCGTTCAGTGTTGGTGTGTGTTGCATTTACTATTCTAAAAGGCCAGGCGCCGCACGGATTTTTATTTTGCATAATCCCTCACAAATTATATTAATAACCTTTTTTTTTGGTTGTCGGTTATAAACCTTCAAAAGGCGCCCGACCTCTGGGAAGGAGGTCGGGGAGTGTGGGATTTTTACCTCACTAAAACCACCCCGGTGATCACCATCAAGAACCCCCCCGTGCAACGCCTGTAAGCCACATCCCTGTGGAGACTGTAAAGGGACCTCCCCTGAGCCTCGCTACGCACGGCAGCACGTGACCACTGTGCCACCGTCTTCCCTTGAGTCACTTGGTGGGCGGACAGTCCCCACTCTGTGCGCCCGTGACCCCAAAGGTCCGCCTACCTCTAAATTTTTATCATCCGTGAACTTGTACACTCCGCGTATTTTTATTGTAAAATATATTTTTACCCAATTAAATAACCATACCTCGATACGGGAGTTTCATTGAAGATCACTGAAGCCCCGCCCCCAACAAATACGATAAGTATCATAAATCATTCATGAGGCCTTACCAGGGCCTTACTATACTTGTCGAATATGTGTTATATGCAACAACAAACACCAACAATGGACAATGAGCGGTTTTGGAGTCCCTTCAAAAGTCGACGTGCAGTTATGAGATCACTACATTTGAGTATTGGTAATAAAGGATAGCATTACCTAGGTGAGTTTGCAGACCTTTTGGTCGTTACCACCTGTATCACCTGTAGCAGCTGTAACAGCGGTGGCCCAAGTGGAAGTGGCCCCGACTTACGAGTTGTAAGTCGTGGGTTCGAACCCAGGTAGGCTTTAATTTGTGTAATTTATTTCAACACCACTGCTCTCCAAACGATGAAAGAAAACATAGTGAGGAAACCGGCATGTCCGAAAACCAAAAATTGGAAGACATACGACATCTACCAACCCGGACTGGGCCCGCTTGGGGTATTATGGCCCACTCCTTCCCACACAGAGGAGGCCTGTGTCCCAGCAGTGGGAACGTTATAGGCTGATTATGCTATCTTATACACCTGTATCAAACAGGGAGGTTTTCGCCCTGCAATAGTATTAGGAACAGTAGGTACATAGGAGCGGGAAAGAGACATAATATAACGAGTTGACTTTAATGGCATGTTGTGGATTCTCAAATTATTTGCATTCCCACCTTGTGTCCAATGAGGCAGTTCCCGGAACCGGCTTTTGAAAAGTGCGATGACCTTTATTACATTACAATTTGAGAGAACATAATATAACTATAGTAGGTACCTACTCAAGATACAGTTTGTATCTCAATCGAAATTCCTATCAGGCACTTTGCCAGCGAATGGTGACTGATTTTTATGAACTTTCCAGTGTATTTTGATCCCTATGATTTTATTCAGATGGATGCGAATCAGAACGGGTTACATAGCAGGGTATTTTAGTTTTTATAACAACAATCATAATATCAAACTAACAGATAGGACCTAGATCCTAAACCAGCTCAATATCTGCCCCATATTTAAAATTTGAGCTCTAGTTTTACCTTTCCGTATTCATAAACTAATTAGTAGTTACAAGGCGGTTATCTTGGCGTTACAAGTGTTTCACCGCCTCTGCCTTTACCATTCACATCAAGTGCAAAGTACTTATTTAGATACAATATAAAAAAGAAACAACATTGAGCAATTACAGAAGTATTAATCCAGACTAGCGGTCAAAAAAAGTATCAATTATTTTCTTAGCCGTAAAAAAGAAAAACAGATGAACGAGAAATAATTCGGCGAAGGAATATAAGTACCGGTGCGCTATAAGAACCCGCTTCCTTTAACGGTCAGCTATAGTTACCTACTTATAATATCTTCACGCACCACACATCTATACTCGGAGCTCGCACTGTCAATACTACCATAGTCTCACAAGACTTCGACGTGTTTACTTGCATTAGCTGCATATTTTTAATTTTTAAAGTGCAATGTTTTAATAAACCCGTAATAGAAAGAATTACACAAGAAAATGTTATACAAACTAGTGTTTATACTGACTATATTGTCGATCGGAAATACAACAAACAGTGACGAAGAAGCTATTGTAGAAACTGTTGGTGATGATACAGTAGAACCAAGAAATTTTATATATGATGAAGACCAAGCAGAGGAAGAACGCAGACGAGGGAGGCTGTTGTATTCATATCGGCAGAATCCTATGATCAACAGTATGCTGCAAACTGCAGCGCCTAACTATGTGCACAAGCATCCTGATGATATATTTGATTTTCTAAGGGATTCGTTTCCATTACCTGGAGGTGAGTTTAGCTAGGCCTATTGCATAAAACTAAAAAAAAATTTATAATTCTCCAAAAAACGACCTCTAACAATTCAATTAGCAGTACGATAATTATGTTACAAAAATCCTTGCTAGATTGAGTTTTCAAAATATAACAATCACTCGCACACTCAAACTTAATGTTATAAACGATATAAATTCGATCTGCCTTCCGAATAAATAAAAAAAAATTAAAAAGCTCAAGAATAGTTATTTAAAGTAACAAGAAACACGGGATTATTAAGAAATAACCATAATTACAGGAAAAAAACGTTATAGAGCACCTTTAAAACGATAACGTAGTTGATGTAAACACATTGCAAAAAGAGCTAGGTAGGCAAGTTTAAGCGCGAATAGAATAATTAAATTGTTAACAATCGTACTTGAATGCCACAATAAGGTAGTAAATAACCGAATAACGAAGGTTTTCATTGTGGATTCAATATTCATAAAGCACGTTACACGCATTTACGAAATCATCATATTATTGTAGGCTCAATGGGCATTGTTCATATTTTTTTAAATGTTGTAATTGAAAAACCTTTTCGAGGAATAGCGTTACTAATCATTATGGACTAATTAATTTACGAAAAATATTAATATTTATTGATATTTTTGATAAAATACGATTGACCTTCTGTGCCCTTCAAATTACGTCACCTGCTACCGTAGTTTAGTATCGTTACCTAAAAATAAAATAAAAAGTAAGTGGCAAGTATTGTCTACAATCCGTCAGTGTCAAGTGTAAAATTATAATATAACAAAAATATATTAAATTTAAACATTCCGACTTGCCTCTTTTTCATCTCGTTTATAAATCTGATTACATTGTTTCAACAATCGACAATATTTAATATATCGGAAGAGCTATGGAATACAAAAAAAAATGGAATGAAATGCTATGGAATGAAAAATTTTAATAGATTGATACTTTGACACTTTGATAGGTGTGGATGACGTTGTGTTGACAGATTGAAATTTTTTATTGCAGTACTAGTGAGGCAACAGCACTTAATCTTTAGTGCCACTGATGACGTAACCTACCTTAAAAATTTAAAATTTTTAAATATTTATAAAAAAATAACTATTGAGCCAACCATCAAAATATTTAAATTAGTTTCTCAAAATGCTCTAAATTTTCAAAAAATAAAATGAAATCTAATGGTTAGAAATTTTGGACAATCCCCATTAGTCAATCTTCTGAACCGATGTTTTTTTTTTTTCTTTTATATTCAGGGTGGCAGGGATATGGACGCGCAAACTGTAACCATGAATTCAGCACATGATTTTAGAACCCCTAATGCAGAAATTATACGTCGGTTATAAAAAAAAATTATGTCGGCGTCCCTGCCACCCTGTATATGATAATTATTGTTATCGGTTATGTATATAACATTCAAGCTAAGCTAATTGATGTTCAATCGTTTATCATAAATGTAATCGGTAATTAAAAACCCTAGGACTATTGAATACTAGCAATCAATATTTTAAACAGCGATTAACGATAAAATTCTTGAGGACAATGGTTAGGATATCATAAATCGTGGAGGTACAAGATAAGATATTTTTAAGCTATTAATGACATAAAAACATGTTTGATAAAATATATATCGGTTAGTGAGTGAGTTATCTAAAACTTTCTCTGATTAAAGAACACACACAAAGTAAGGTATTTTATGCCAGGGTCACGGACATGGAATTCGCAAGTATTTATAAAACTGTTATTTATAAATATGCGAATTTCAACCGCAATTAGACCGGATTTCTCTATATTGTGCCTCTATCCAAATTCCGCTATTTACTAGGTAAATGCCATTACAAATTTACAAGCAGCCATTTAAAAGAATTAAACAAAATCTATTTAAGTCGTGACTTTTGTAATTATGACATTTTCTACCGATTTTTATAAATGAAATAGTTCTTATTAAATTCTGAAAGGTTAAGGACAGTCTAATCAACATTAAATTAATTTAATTCTAGCAGTCAAATTCTATTAATCAGGTGTCAGCTTGCCGCATTACTTGACCCGTAACATTGTTGATTAATAGATTACCTGGTTTGTAATAGACATAATTGTAAAATAGTGATGGCATGGCATGCGACTATTGGATACAATAAGGACATATTTGTAACACGTAAAGGGTCACTCCACTCTGGTGCAATAGAAACGTATTCCCTGTCGACGCGGTAAACAAATTATGCGCTAGTTTCTGTACTATGCAAATGCAATATACCTGGTGTTCTAGTTCACAAAAAGGATCCTTACAGCACTCACCTCATTCTCGTCTTGTACTAGCCTTGATTGCCCAAACTACTTTGAATCTCCAATTACCGGTATGAATGATTATAAGTGGAGAGTATTCATTATATCGACGGTAAAAAGGAAGTAAGAACTCCCATGGCTCTACGATGACTTTTTTAGCGTTTAAACCCTAGCAAAAAAAAACATAAATGACAAAAATACGTCAGTTTTTCTAAAATTTAAAACTTTGAACGGCTCTCCTGAACATTACATTTTTGTCACTTATAGATACCCTATTTCCTTTTAACCATCGATATGTAGGCTTGGATAAATACGACGATTATGCTCACAAAAGTTAAATGCTATAATTGTTGGTTTTAAGGTCTCCAAGCTCCTTATGAAGAATATGACTACGTCGTAGTAGGCGCTGGATCGGCAGGATCTGCCCTCGCTTCGAGACTGTCAGAAGATAAGAACGTGACAGTGTTACTGCTTGAAGCTGGCAAACCAGAGATGCTGCTCACCGACATACCCGCCATGGCACCTTACTTCCAGTCAACGGACTACTCGTGGCAGTATTACATGGAATTTCAACCAGGAGTATGCACTGGTAAGTTAAATTATTACAACTGGCCATTTCGGTAATTGAAATGTTATTTGATGCACAAAACAAATATTTTATTATGAAAATAAACCATCCCAAAGTAATGCCTCCCATGTATGTTTTTACGAGTACCCAGTCTGGGTTATCAATATTCCAACAAACAAATAACAAAGATTCCATTAAAAGTATGCCTAAGTGGCTGATCATGGAAATTGGAATGAACATTATTGAGTATATAATTGTATAAAGAACACCTGTATGTAACCCATGTATCACAAATAAACGATTTGATTTGATTAAAAAGGTCGAACAATGCCAAATATTATTTATCAATATAATATTCCAGGCATGCTCAACGGGCGCTGTTTTTGGCCACGCGGCAAGGCTGTCGGCGGGACGAGTGTTATCAACTACATGATATACACCCGAGGAAGGCCTCAAGACTGGGACCGCATCGCCGCAGACGGCAACTACGGATGGTAATTAACATTCATGTAATCCCATTATATAAAGGCACGTTAATCTGCATTTATAGAAGATAAAACAACAACGGGAAGTCCGTTTTAGAATTGTAAATTGTAATTCATGTCACTACAAACATATGCATATTATACATCTTTTAAACAACACAAATCGTTATAGTAATTCTTGCATCACATACTCACCTTAATAAAGATGTAGTCTATTTGTCACACAAGTGAGAAATAAGAGACTGCGTAAGAGTGAGATAACACTATATACCTACTTAAAACATGTTATTTATGTGAGAAACAAGTTAGTGTTCTTACCGTAATATCGAATATCAGCCTGATGTGTCTATTACACATTTAGCGAAACAGTGAAGTTATTAAAAGTTTTTTTTGGTATGTTGTACACCGTTAGAAAGGGGACAGACTAGAGAACTTTTTCAAAAAATTCGAAGATATCGATTTTGAAGTTCTTGTATTTTGCTAAACAAAAATTAAAAAGTCATAATAATAAAACAGGTGTAACATGGAATGAGTTACTGGGCCTTATGAGATAGCAAATGACCTCTCCTTTCGGCCAATTCTATTTGGCAAACGATGCACCAAACACCCTGTATAGATAGATAGAATACTCTTTATTATGCACACCATATAAATTACAAACACCCTGTATATTTAATTTAAAAAAGTTTTCCCACTTGCGATAACATGAATTAATTATGCTTGTTAATCAATCTACTTAATTATCTCGTGTCTATTTGCATGGGTTAAACCAATATCTAATTAACATTTTCAGGTCATACAACGACGTTCTATATTACTATATGAAGTCTGAGAGAGCTTCATTAGGTGGTTTGGAGAAAACCCCCTTTAGAAGTCGAGACGGAGTGGTTCCTGTAGAGTTCGTTCCCAAAAAGTAATTAAACTGAGTTACTATTTTTTCTACGTTGATCATGCAAACAAGTTCCCATACATCTATAACTGTTTTTTCTTGCATTTCAGAACCAAATTAATAAAAGCTTTTCTGGAAGCTGGGAAAATCCTTGGACATCCTACTGTGGATTATAACTCGCCACACGAATTAGGTTTTGGTTATTTGCAGGCCACCACAACTTACGGCCACAGAAGCAGCGCTGCTAAAGCATTCTTACATAAACACAAGAGAAGACGCAATTTACACATATTGCCCGAGAGCACAGTGACTAAAGTCTTGATTGACCCGCAGACCAATACAGCTTATGGTGTAAACTACGTCAGAAAAAGGCTTAAAGCTACAGTGAGAGCACGCAAAGAAGTAATACTCTCTGCAGGACCCATTGCTTCCCCTCAACTTCTTATGTTATCTGGCGTCGGCCCCAAAAATCATTTAAAATCGATTGGCATTCCTGTAATAAAGGACTTGCCAGTCGGACAAACGCTATACGATCACATCTGTTTTCCTGGATTAATATTTGAACTGAACACGACAGGAGTGAGTCTCAGTGAAGCTAAGTCCTTCAATATTAAAGAAGCAATCGCATGGCTTCGAAACGGTGAATCCGATTTATCTTCTCCTGGGGGAGTGGAAGGTATTGGATACATTAAAACACCGTTATCGGATGACCCTGAACCCGTGCCTGATATAGAACTAATAAGTATCGGCGGGTCAATTATTTCTGATGGTGGACCAGAAGGAAGTACGGCTATACGGCGAGGTATGAGAATACGAAAAGACGTTTTTGACGAAGCTTTTGGAGAGATAGATAGAATAAGTAAAGACAGTTGGAGTACCATCCCTATGTTGCTTCATCCGAAATCTGTAGGTCGAATACAATTGAAGGATAGTAATCCGTTCAGCTATCCTCTAATGTACGGAAACTACTTGACGGACCCTAAAGACGTAGCAACATTTATTGCAGCATTCCGTCACGTACAGGCGCTTGTGGCGACTCCACCTTTCCAACGTTTCGGAGCTAAGTTACACAGAGCGAAGTACCCATTGTGTCGTTCGACGATTTTCGACTCCGACGAGTACTGGGAGTGTGCGTTACGCACCCTCACAGCGACTCTTCACCATCAGATAGCCACGTGCCGCATGGGTCCTGTCGGCGACCCGCTCGCTGTCGTGGATCCTGAGCTACGCGTGCATGGCGTGCACAGGCTGCGAGTCGTGGACTCCAGCGTGTTACCGCGTACTGTGTCCGCACATACACACGCTCCGGCAATGATGATCGGAGAAAAAGCGGCGGATTTAATAAAATGGACATGGAACGTACTCAATAAAGCTTGGACTTAGTAAATTATTATAGTAATAAGTTGTAGTCAATAATATGTATGAAAAGAATAACGAAGGGGTAGAAATTTTAATGTCTGTTTTAAGATTAATAAATGACTGAGAAATTAGTTTTTTTTTTTATTTTGCTTGTGACAGCGAAGTATCAGTACCTCCTATCGATCGACATTTTACGCGAAAATCACTTTTAGTTTTCGAATTTTATTAATTTTCGCATGTTCTAGTAGATTCTATTAACTTCATTTTTACCCGACCATGGTAAAGCCAAAAGGAAGGGTAATGATTTTAGCAGTCTATGTATGTATACAGGGTGGCAGGGACATCGACGCGCAACCGCTTACCATGGATTCAGTACATGATTCTGGACCCCCCTGCGTTGAAATTTTTCGTCGGCTTTTTCTTAATTTTTACGTTTTTTTCTGCAATTTTTTTTATTGTAAACCGTATAAAATCATTATTTCTATCTAACCCAATGAGATTTTTAATAAAAAAATAGCAAATTCACTTATTTCACTTAAAACAGCAATGTAAATAAAACTCGAAAGGGCTACCTGATCAGCTGTTTGCAAAAGTTCATTTGCGAGGTCAACACTGGCTTAGTACCTTGACGCTATTCGTTTTCAAATGCCGACAAAGGGACCGCGGCGGCGGCGGCGCCGGCGGGGCGGCGGCGCCGGCGCGGCGGCGGCGAGCGGTCTCGTAAGAAGCTATGCGACGTATCCCGATGAATCTAACAGACGCGTCACATGAGGCATTTTAATCATCTACATAAATGAATGACCCATTTACTACTTTTATTTTAGATTCATTAAGGGGATAATTATTTTTCTAAAGCTTCATCGATTTAAGTAAAGAAGATTAAAAAAAAAAACGTGTAGAAGTGTATTGATAGTCACGTAATTTTTAAATTTTTTTTAATTATCAACATTAATTTTAGTTTTGAATGCAATTAAACAATGTAATTTACTGTTTCATTAAAAAATAATACATCCATTTTCGCAATTAATTTCGTGAGTAGGTACCTAGGTACAACTAAATGTGTTTGTACACTCTATCATTTTGTTGATCTGTGTTCGGTGTAGGCACTGTATTCACAGAATAAATGCAAGTACTAACTGTCGGCAGCAAGTGCGGCAAATTGAAAGAAAGATCAGCTAAGTACATTTCTTTTGATTTCGCCGATTTTATCGGATTTTTGCCAGTTCCTAGATTTCGTTGATCGCAAACGGGCGTGCTGTTTGTCGCGAATTTGTGATCTTAGCGTAGTTTTAAAATCAAAAGTAATTTTCTTTCTCTGTGTGTGTGTGTGTTTGAGAGTGACGTTCAAAATGCCTTCCAGACCTGAACAATTCTTCAGGCACCAAACTCGATGGTCGGTAAATGTGTGGGCCGGTATTTATAAAGACCGCGTGATTGGACCCATTTTTCTCCCTGAACGACTAAACGGGCCACGATATCACGAGTTCCTAAAAACAACTCTCAAGGAAATAATCGAGGAGGTGCCTGTGCTCCAGTTCCGCGAGACATGGTTCCAACACGACGGCGCGCGGCGCGGCGCTCCCCCACACGTGACCCTTCCTGTCCGAAGCTGCCTCACCGTATCTTTTAGAGACCGGTGCATTGGAAGATTCGGTCCACAACCATGGCCAGCTCGCTCACCGGACTTGACTCCATTAGATTTTTTTCATTGGGGTTACGTCAAGGATAAGGTGTTTATGACCGAGTGCGATACCGCAGCAGAAATGAGAGATCGCATTGTGAATGTGTTTGCGACGCTGTGTGAGGAGTGTGTCCAGGATCCCACTTTTTTGCCCCGTGTCCACGCTGAAACTCTGCGTCGCGCTCAGATCTGCGAGCGGGTTGGTGGCGGCCACTTCGAACCCTACCTACCCCCTATCTCATTAGGAATGAGCGAGATTAAGGTAAGTTCATCAATTGAACATTACTGGATCGCTAAGTTCTTATCAAGCATCTTTTTTGTTATCAATCCTCATCGGTATCGCTATTTTATGGGAATAAGCTTATTGTTATCGGTTACCAAGACTAATTAAACATGATTTTATGTGGTAGGTACTATCAATGTTGTCGTTAGGCGATATTTCGTAGGTACGTTCACGTTCGTCCGGTCGCGGCGGGCGGAGCGGCGGTGGCGGTGCGGTGGCTGCGGGGCGGGCGGCCGCGCCACAGATTTGTATGTGTGTGTAGGTTAGGCACAGCGCGCGCGCTCGCTCGCCATACGCGGAGCGTTTTAATCGCGTTGTTTGCAATACATTGCGCGCTCAAAAATGTAATTTTTTTTAACCGGTCATTTCCGAGATGAATGACTTTCGTAATTTAATTTATGGCATCAGGTGTAACCTTTTGACAACGTTTGCGCGTCGATGTCCCTGCCACCCTGTATATGTGTAGGTACAGTCTGTCTATAAAGTCATGAAAAAAAATGAGGGCGCTGCGGTCGTGCACGTAGCAACCCTGTATAGTGTGACTAAATTGATTTTGATACTAGCACATTATTTTGTAATGAAAGCAAACTTGGTTTTAATAAAAAGGAGGAGACGCTTTTTTTTAAACTGGATAGATAAGGTAAAGTCGTGAAATCCGTAGATCTTATTAAAAAAATCTACAGAAACCATAGACAAAGATGCGACCTTCATCATAAATAATAATACCAGCCTATTACTGTCCCACTGCTGGACAAAGGCCTCGTCTCACCAGAGAAGGCACGAGCATTGATCACCACGCTTGCTCAAGAAGGGTTGGCGACGGGTTGGTTTCAGACTTATATTAATTATGTCCAGGTTTCCTTACGATGTTTTCCTTCCGACCTTCATTAGTTTGCATAAACGATCAGAAGGTCAATTCTCGTAATTTAAAACGTTCAAAATCTAGTCGCAGTCTCATCTCAGCGACAAACAAATGTCAAATTGTCAAAATGTAGGGAATTTAGAGGCATTTTTGACAGATTGAGACAGAGATCAGACTGTGAACGTTCTTAAAATTACAAGAATTGCCCCTCAGATAGCACAAATCTATCGTCTCTGTCGTTCGAATAAAATGAGTAAATAAAAGAAAAATGTTCATACATATTTTTTATTATTTCTTTTAACTTATTTTATTAATGAAAAATATCCCATAACATAATAATTAATTACTTTCGTCATCAGATTCCAAATATTCTACGTTAAAAAAAGTATTTTCATTGTCAGCTGCGTCACTAACGTCTTCGCTACTGCTGTCATTGCTACTGCTATCTTCGCTTAGACGAATGACTAACTCATCTATATCTTGATATAGGGTTCTTCCTCGTTCATAATATTCTTTTTCAATGTTTGCAACATGACGGCAACAGTTTTTCCATTTTTCAGGTGTAATGCTGTTGAAGGCCTCTTCAGCTAGTTGCTTTACATCACGTGACCCAACATTGTGTTCTGCCACTTTCTGTTTTACTTGAGCCCAAATGAGCTCTATGGGATTTAAATCACAGTGATACGGTGGAAGCCGTACCACTGTATGCCCATTTTCTCCCAAAAGTTCATCAATAGCATAGATGGGGTGGGGTTTGTTTTTTTTTACCAAATTGAGTAGGTTTGGCTTCCTAAGTGAAGGGTCAAAGTCAATACTATTTTCCAAAAGCCAAAGTTTTATTTCGTCCACGCGAGAGCTTGAGGTAGGGGCCTTATTTGTCACGACGGAGTGGTAGGGGGCGTTGTCCATGACAATAATCGATGGCTCATGCAGGTTCGGGATAAGCTTCTCCGTGATCCACTTAGTAAAGTTGTGGGCATTCATCTCGGAATGGTAGTCTTCGAGCTTGTTTTGTCCACTAAATATAAGTAGGCAGTTTGGCACAAACCCCTTTTCGCTTCCAGCGTGGACAATTATGAAACGTTTTCCTTTCGATATATTTTCCGTGACGCCTTCTACGTTTAAAGATTGCCAACATTTTCGAACCTGGTGAAAAAAATTGTACTTATTTATAAAGTAAAAATATTCAATAAGTATAATTATTGATTACACAAAAATAAAAAGTTTTACCTTATATGAAGAGTGAATGTAGGTCTCATCAAGATAAATTATATCTTTTTGCAATTCTTCTGGCAAATCTCTATTTTTTTTAATAATTGCCAAGTACTCTTCTCGTTTTGCTGCAATATGTGCTTGTTCGATTAGAGCCTTTCTGTTATTTTGACACTTCTTGTAAGAAAACCCAATCGACTTCAAAATTTTACGCAGGACTTCTAGGCTACATTTGAAATCCAGATCTGTTTTGGCGACTACCTGAAGTTTCCTTAAGGTTGGTACCTCTTTCTTTACTGAGTAAAAGAATTGAATCTTTTGTCGAAGTGCACATATGTTGAAGTCATCCATTTCTTTCTTAGGACGGCCTGATCTGTGTTTGCCAGGGGTTCCAAATTTGCCATCATTTTTACAGCCTTCATCTACAATACGCCTCACTGTACTCTCAGATTTTCCTGAAAGAAAGAATAAAAAATATAGTATGTTATATCTAACAGAAAATAGATAGCACTATTTTTAATTCAAACACGATATAACTTATTCATATTTAAAATCATCCAAAAGTATCAAAAGTTCTGGTCGCACTACAATATGGCCTACTTATATTTGCAATTTAACCTATTAATGCGCAATGTAAACAATCCTTATTTTAGTCTTAAAATCGTATATTTAGTAAATTTGTAACTTCTGGTAGATGAAAAACAAACAGTAACACGATTACATACCTGTCATAGCTGCTGTTCGAGCATAAATATCATCCAAATTTGATAAAATTTGTCCAGCTTGGTGTTCTAACAAACATCGCTGATACACTTTAAAAATAATTTCCCGAGCTCCACTCCTATTTGTTTTCCTCATATTTAACACGTTTCTTCGAAGTTTTATCCACGTAGATTTGAAAAGCAATAAAAAATGCAATAGTTAACGAGTTACAAAACAAGTCGATGACAGCCAATGACATTCGATGTACTATGATTTAGTGTTGCCCTACTTTTGAATAATGTTAGTTCCTCAAACATTATTTTCATGACTTTATAGACAGACTGTATGTATGTTTGTATTTACGTGTGTTCCACCGTAGCGCCTAAACTACGGACCCGATTTTGATGTATGAGGTATCAATATATTCGTAAAAATGGTCCGGGTGACTTTGACTATATATAAATATGTTGGATTTTTTATTGCAAGTATTGCAACGGCATAAATAAAAGGAGATGTTTCAAAATGGGCCAGGTCTATGTACAGTAACTCAAAAAAAAGAGAAAAATCCATAGAATTCAGGAAAAATACAGATAATTCAATTAAATGTATACTGTTCTGGTAGTGAATTGATACTTATCAATTATTTTTATCGACTTTCAACATGGCGTCTCACCGATTTAGTTACTCTGTGCTTAAAAACAAGGACAATTAAGCATTGATCATAGAAATAGAACTGTTAGCTGTCACAAAAGTGTCACTTCAGTCACTTTCGTCTTGTCGTCGGTCGTGATTGTGTTCGTTTTGTTTTGAGTTTCTGGAGTTCTTTTTAACAACCTCGCTTTCGTTTTTTGGATTTAATACCGTTTCTTTCCCATCTGTTTACCTAGCTTTCGTTTTTGGACTGTTACCCGGCTTGTGTTGTAAGGACTTCGACTTTCTTGTGTGGTTTCCTCCACAGAAATAAACATGTCAAACGTCATTAATCAATCAAAATGACAGTTTACCGCCATGACGGGTTTTTGTTGTGTGTTGCAATTTCAAGTGTAATTTCTTGTGTTTACCAGCAAAACAAGCCATCTTAAAGTAATTGGACAGTTGAGAACTGTTTTAAATGAATTTTCCTATTTTTTTGTATAGTGTACAAGGACCTGGCCCAGGCTCCATACATTTTGAAACATCTCCTTTAGAACTAAACCACCGAGTCTATGCCATTACCTCCTAACTTCCATGCGACACGTGTTGAGTATTGGCACTTCGATTAATCAGTAAAACTTCTCAAAAAAAAATATTTTTTTACGTTGTAATTTGTTAACTTTGTCAGCTACAATTTCTTGTCACTTCGCCGTCGTTATGTAAATCCTCAAGAGCGTCTCCTTGACGAAACAAGCCAAGAAAAGCTAGCTTAGAATCAATAAGTGAGACATCATTGGCAAAAGCTTGTGTCCAATTACCAATCCATGCAATTTCAGTATAACGGCAGCATGCAATGGTGTCCATCTGCAGGCTGATATTCCAAAGACTGAATAACACGAGACTTATTTCCATTGGTTTTATTTGCATAAAACATAGGTAGCTTCATTTCACTAAACCTCAACTCGATATCATTGTTAGTTATCTGACGCTAGGAGTTTCGGAATTATACTGTTAATTTGGTAACGCTTGCCATCAGCTCTAAGTTCAAAAACTCGAGGCTAAACCTGATTTTAGTTGGACGATACCATAAGTCAGGATTCATGAACCTAAGTTGCTCTTACACCTAGTCCTAGCCCCCCTAATTTAGGTACATTAACGACAAAGCTTGAATAGTTGGAATATAGCCAAAACTTCGCCTCTTGATTCTGTATAATAACTATAATTTAAACCTGCACCTGTATATCTCTGCCTGTCTCTACCTACATGCTCTTTTATTATTGTAGGCTTGTTTTAAGATGAAAAGGATCTCTGAAATACATTCTCAAAAGATAAACCGGAATTGGTAGTAAAGAAAACAGTTAGCTATTTATTTATACAAAGCTTTATAAGTGAATAATTGACGAAGATTATATGTTACACGCAGTTAATAACAGTTAGACAAGAGAGTTGATGTAAAAGCTCGCATTTATGTATCTTTTTTTCAACTTAGCTAGTCACAATAAAAGTTTGAAGAATTTACAGAAACATAATTAATTATCAAGATAGAGATTCTTCCTAGTGAAGCAAAGAGATGAGGTCACAAATCTACGTGCAATTCAGGCCGGAATACCTCAGGGCAGTGTCCTGGGTCCAACCACATATCTGTTATTTACCTACTGGCAACTAGCCGGCAAATATAAATGTCGTAACAGGCACTTTTGCCGATGATACGGGCATAGTGGCTCCTTATGCCTGCCCGAGAGAGGCCTCTGCAAAACAGCCTCAAGCTAATCTCCGAATGGAAAAATTGGAAAATGAAAGCTAATGAAACAAAGTTAGTCCAGGTGACTTTTACCACACGCAAAGAAACATCTACCCAAGCAGAGGTCACACGACACCTTGAAATACAGGGTGGCAGGGACATCGACGCGCAACCGCTTACCATGGATTCAGTACATGATTCTGGACCCCCCTGCGTTGAAATTTTTCGTCGGCTTTTTCTTAATTTTTACGTTTTTTTCTGCAATTTTTTTTATTGTAAACCGTATAAAATCATTATTTCTATCTAACCCAATGAGATTTTTAATAAAAAAATAGCAAATTCACTTATTTCACTTAAAACAGCAATGTAAATAAAACTCGAAAGGGCTACCTGATCAGCTGTTTGCAAAAGTTCATTTGCGAGGTCAACACTGGCTTAGTACCTTGACGCTATTCGTTTTCAAATGCCGACAAAGGGACCGCGGCGGCGGCGGCGCCGGCGGGGCGGCGGCGCCGGCGCGGCGGCGGCGAGCGGTCTCGTAAGAAGCTATGCGACGTATCCCAATGAATCTAACAGACGCGTCACATGAGGCATTTTAATCATCTACATAAATGAATGACCCATTTACTACTTTTATTTTAGATTCATTAAGGGGATAATTATTTTTCTAAAGCTTCATCGATTTAAGTAAAGAAGATTAAAAAAAAAAACGTGTAGAAGTGTATTGATAGTCACGTAATTTTTATTTTTTTTTTAATTATCAACATTAATTTTAGTTTTGAATGCAATTAAACAATGTAATTTACTGTTTCATTAAAAAATAATACATCCATTTTCGCAATTAATTTCGTGAGTAGGTACCTAGGTACAACTAAATGTGTTTGTACACTCTATCATTTTGTTGATCTGTGTTCGGTGTAGGCACTGTATTCACAGAATAAATGCAAGTACTAACTGTCGGCAGCAAGTGCGGCAAATTGAAAGAAAGATCAGCTAAGTACATTTCTTTTGATTTCGCCGATTTTATCGGATTTTTGCCAGTTCCTAGATTTCGTTGATCGCAAACGGGCGTGCTGTTTGTCGCGAATTTGTGATCTTAGCGTAGTTTTAAAATCAAAAGTAATTTTCTTTCTCTGTGTGTGTGTGTGTTTGAGAGTGACGTTCAAAATGCCTTCCAGACCTGAACAATTCTTCAGGCACCAAACTCGATGGTCGGTAAATGTGTGGGCCGGTATTTATAAAGACCGCGTGATTGGACCCATTTTTCTCCCTGAACGACTAAACGGGCCACGATATCACGAGTTCCTAAAAACAACTCTCAAGGAAATAATCGAGGAGGTGCCTGTGCTCCAGTTCCGCGAGACATGGTTCCAACACGACGGCGCGCGGCGCGGCGCTCCCCCACACGTGACCCTTCCTGTCCGAAGCTGCCTCACCGTATCTTTTAGAGACCGGTGCATTGGAAGATTCGGTCCACAACCATGGCCAGCTCGCTCACCGGACTTGACTCCATTAGATTTTTTTCATTGGGGTTACGTCAAGGATAAGGTGTTTATGACCGAGTGCGATACCGCAGCAGAAATGAGAGATCGCATTGTGAATGTGTTTGCGACGTTGTGTGAGGAGTGTGTCCAGGATCCCACTTTTTTGCCCCGTGTCCACGCTGAAACTCTGCGTCGCGCTCAGATCTGCGAGCGGGTTGGTGGCGGCCACTTCGAACCCTACCTACCCCCTATCTCATTAGGAATGAGCGAGATTAAGGTAAGTTCATCAATTGAACATTACTGGATCGCTAAGTTCTTATCAAGCATCTTTTTTGTTATCAATCCTCATCGGTATCGCTATTTTATGGGAATAAGCTTATTGTTATCGGTTACCAAGACTAATTAAACATGATTTTATGTGGTAGGTACTATCAATGTTGTCGTTAGGCGATATTTCGTAGGTACGTTCACGTTCGTCCGGTCGCGGCGGGCGGAGCGGCGGTGGCGGTGCGGTGGCTGCGGGGCGGGCGGCCGCGCCACAGATTTGTATGTGTGTGTAGGTTAGGCACAGCGCGCGCGCTCGCTCGCCATACGCGGAGCGTTTTAATCGCGTTGTTTGCAATACATTGCGCGCTCAAAAATGTAATTTTTTTTAACCGGTCATTTCCGAGATGAATGACTTTCGTAATTTAATTTATGGCATCAGGTGTAACCTTTTGACAACGTTTGCGCGTCGATGTCCCTGCCACCCTGTATATGTGTAGGTATGTATGTTTGTATTTACGTGTGTTCCACCGTAGCGCCTAAACTACGGACCCGATTTTGATGTATGAGGTATCAATATATTCGTAAAAATGGTCCGGGTGACTTTGACTATATATAAATATGTTGGATTTTTTATTGCAAGTATTGCAACGGCATAAATAAAATTTAGAACTAAACCACCGAGTCTATGCCATTACCTCCTAACTTCCATGCGACACGTGTTGAGTATTGGCACTTCGATTAATCAGTAAAACTTCTCAAAAAAAAATTTTTTTTTACGTTGTAATTTGTTAACTTTGTCAGCTACAATTTCTTGACACTTCGCCGTCGTTATGTAAATCCTCAAGAGCGTCTCCTTGACGAAACAAGCCAAGAAAAGCTAGCTTAGAATCAATAAGTGAGACATCATTGGCAAAAGCCTGTGTCCAATTACCAATCCATGCAATTTCAGTATAACGGCAGCATGCAATGGTGTCCATCTGCAGGCTGATATTCCAAAGACTGAATAACACGAGACTTATTTCCATTGGTTTTATTTGCATAAAACATAGGTAGCTTCATTTCACTAAACCTCAACTCGATATCATTGCTAGTTATCTGACGCTAGGAGTTTCGGAATTATACTGTTAATTTGGTAACGCTTGCCATCAGCTCTAAGTTCAAAAACTCGAGGCTAAACCTGATTTTAGTTGGACGATACCATAAGTCAGGATTCATGAACCTAAGTTGCTCTTACACCTAGTCCTAGCCCCCCTAATTTAGGTACGTTAACGACAAAGCTTGAATAGTTGGAATATAGCCAAAACTTCGCCTCTTGATTCTGTATAATAACTATAATTTAAACCTGCACCTGTATATCTCTGCCTGTCTCTACCTACATGCTCTTTTATTATTGTAGGCTTGTTTTAAGATGAAAAGGATCTCTGAAATACATTCTCAAAAGATAAACCGGAATTGGTAGTAAAGAAAACAGTTAGCTATTTATTTATACAAAGCTTTATAAGTGAATAATTGACGAAGATTATATGTTACACGCAGTTAATAACAGTTAGACAAGAGAGTTGATGTAAAAGCTCGCATTTATGTATCTTTTTTTCAACTTAGCTAGTCACAATAAAAGTTTGAAGAATTTACAGAAACATAATTAATTATCAAGATAGAGATTCTTCCTAGTGAAGCAAAGAGATGAGGTCACAAATCTACGTGCAATTCAGGCCGGAATACCTCAGGGCAGTGTCCTGGGTCCAACCACATATCTGTTATTTACCTACTGGCAACTAGCCGGCAAATATAAATGTCGTAACAGGCACTTTTGCCGATGATACGGGCATAGTGGCTCCTTATGCCTGCCCGAGAGAGGCCTCTGCAAAACAGCCTCAAGCTAATCTCCGAATGGAAAAATTGGAAAATGAAAGCTAATGAAACAAAGTTAGTCCAGGTGACTTTTACCACACGCAAAGAAACATCTACCCAAGCAGAGGTCACACGACACCTTGAAATACAGGGTGGCAGGGACATCGACGCGCAACCGCTTACCATGGATTCAGTACATGATTCTGGACCCCCCTGCGTTGAAATTTTTCGTCGGCTTTTTCTTAATTTTTACGTTTTTTTCTGCAATTTTTTTTATTGTAAACCGTATAAAATCATTATTTCTATCTAACCCAATGAGATTTTTAATAAAAAAATAGCAAATTCACTTATTTCACTTAAAACAGCAATGTAAATAAAACTCGAAAGGGCTACCTGATCAGCTGTTTGCAAAAGTTCATTTGCGAGGTCAACACTGGCTTAGTACCTTGACGCTATTCGTTTTCAAATGCCGACAAAGGGACCGCGGCGGCGGCGGCGCCGGCGGGGCGGCGGCGCCGGCGCGGCGGCGGCGAGCGGTCTCGTAAGAAGCTATGCGACGTATCCCAATGAATCTAACAGACGCGTCACATGAGGCATTTTAATCATCTACATAAATGAATGACCCATTTACTACTTTTATTTTAGATTCATTAAGGGGATAATTATTTTTCTAAAGCTTCATCGATTTAAGTAAAGAAGATTAAAAAAAAAACGTGTAGAAGTGTATTGATAGTCACGTAATTTTAAATTTTTTTTTTTATTATCAACATTAATTTTAGTTTTGAATGCAATTCAACAATGTAATTTACTGTTTCATTAAAAAATAATACATCCATTTTCGCAATTAATTTCGTGAGTAGGTACCTAGGTACAACTAAATGTGTTTGTACACTCTATCATTTTGTTGATCTGTGTGTTCGGTGTAGGCACTGTATTCACAGAATAAATGCAAGTACTAACTGTCGGCAGCAAGTGCGGCAAATTGAAAGAAAGATCAGCTAAGTACATTTCTTTTGATTTCGCCGATTTTATCGGATTTTTGCCAGTTCCTAGATTTCGTTGATCGCAAACGGGCGTGCTGTTTGTCGCGAATTTGTGATCTTAGCGTAGTTTTAAAATCAAAAGTAATTTTCTTTCTCTGTCTGTGTGTGTGTGTGTTTGAGAGTGACGTTCAAAATGCCTTCCAGACCTGAACAATTCTTCAGGCAGCAAACTCGATGGTCGGTAAATGTGTGGGCCGGTATTTATAAAGACCGCGTGATTGGACCCATTTTTCTCCCTGAACGACTAAACGGGCCACGATATCACGAGTTCCTAAAAACAACTCTCAAGGAAATAATCGAGGAGGTGCCTGTGCTCCAGTTCCGCGAGACATGGTTCCAACACGACGGCGCGGCGCTCCCCCACACGTGACCCTTCCTGTCCGAAGCTGCCTCACCGTATCTTTTAGAGACCGGTGCATTGGAAGATTCGGTCCACAACCATGGCCAGCTCGCTCACCGGACTTGACTCCATTAGATTTTTTTCATTGGGGTTACGTCAAGGATAAGGTGTTTATGACCGAGTGCGATACCGCAGCAGAAATGAGAGATCGCATTGTGAATGTGTTTGCGACGCTGTGTGAGGAGTGTGTCCAGGATCCCACTTTTTTGCCCCGTGTCCACGCTGAAACTCTGCGCCGCGCTCAGATCTGCGAGCGGGTTGGTGGCGGCCACTTCGAACCCTACCTACCCCCTATCTCATTAGGAATGAGCGAGATTAAGGTAAGTTCATCAATTGAACATTACTGGATCGCTAAGTTCTTATCAAGCATCTTTTTTGTTATCAATCCTCATCGGTATCGCTATTTTATGGGAATAAGCTTATTGTTATCGGTTATCAAGACTAATTAAACATGATTTTATGTGGTAGGTACTATCAATGTTGTCGTTAGGCGATATTTCGTAGGTACGTTCACGTTCGTCCGGTCGCGGCGGGCGGCGGAGGCGGCGGGCGGCGGAGGCGGCGCGGCGGCTGCGGGGCGGGCGGCCGCGCCACAGATTTGTATGTGTGTGTAGGTTAGGCAGCGCGCGCGCTCGCCATCCGCGGAGCGTTTTAATCGCGTTGTTTGCAATACATTGCGCGCTCAAAAATGTAATTTTTTTTAACCGGTCATTTCCGAGATGAATGACTTTCGTAATTTAATTTATGGCATCAGGTGTAACCTTTTGACAACGTTTGCGCGTCGATGTCCCTGCCACCCTGTATACCTTGACTGGCGCCTTACACGGAGACACCACATATTCACCAAACAAATCCTAAGTCAAAATCTTACACTGGATAATAAACATAAAATCCCAAATGCCTCTGGAAACCAAACTACTTCTATACAAATGCATTCTCAAGCCTATCTGGTGCTATGGTATCTTTTTTATAGCTTTGGGGATGGACAAGGAAGCGAAAGATTTCACTCAAAATACTACTACAAAATAATAGTGAATGCGGGGTGCATTAGTGAATGATTGAGATCTGTAGTAATATATTTGAGTACGTCACAAACGAGAGAATCTACAAAATAAAAACTGTTACGCCTCAATAAAATAACTACCTACCTGAATCTGAAACTTGACACCAATAATAACAAAACTATTTAATTGCCAAGCTTTAGGTATGTTAGCCTTAGCACGCATTATAACACTAAAGTTCATTTAATTTTATTTCGCATCGGTCAAGAGCAAGACCCGTTTTTTTCAAGAGCCCGCATCATTATGTGCCAAAAAAACACGTAAGGGTCGACGGACTTTCCGGGACCGTAACTATTAAAGTATAGACAGCAAGCCAGAAAAGTAACCGGAGCAGCTTGAAAGCCGCAATAAAAAAAGGAGCTTAAAAGCCGCATTAAATAAGGAGCATGAAAGCCGCATTAAGGCGACTACATGACCTAAAGCGCGGTCACTATCGGACTGCATAGAAAAGAAAGAGATGCGCGATGACACAACGCTGGTAATTTATTGCAAAATATGAAACAATCATCTATTGTTGGTTTATCAAACACCAAACAAATAAAAACCGTATACTAAAATTCGGGGAATTAAATTGCCTTTTATATGGTGAAAGTTTTATGAAAATACACCCGATAGTGTTTGCGTGATTATCGTTTTTATGTCCGCGGTAAACATTACTTTACAAATTAATTACACTGTTAAAAAAATATAATTGCAAATATTCACATATCAAATTACGAAGCAAATGGTCTAGATTAACATTTATTTTTTTCAAAGAAATCAGTCCGGTCGATTAGACGTGATGTTGAATTTAAAATCATTAGAAGTCGTATATCTGCGCCTTAAAAATTAATGAAATTAATGAAAGTTTTAACATTAATGAAAGTAATTTTGCCTTTCCATTGACGATTTATTATGTCTCGCGTAATATATTGCCTACGTTCCGGTATTCATCATAATAATCATAATCATAATCATTTTTTATTTGTGTAACATAGGTTGTGAATACAGTTCTTAAATTAAGTTCTAGGTCGCTATGCTGTGCCAAAAGGCGTACAAATATGGTTGCATGCTAAATAATAATAATAATTCAAAGGGTGCATACAATCCGTGCAATTTAATTATGGTGTGCATGCGCATAGGTTGAGATCGTCTAATTTAAAATTGCCCGCCCGTAGAGGAGCAGACAATTTTAATGCCTGTTGCATACATACACATTTCAAAACTTTGTATAGTTTTGTGGAGGGTCGTGCATTTTTCAGACGAACTTCAAAGATTTCAGTAGAGACCTAATGAAATCTTTGACATATGTGCGCCTGAGTGTTCTTGATGTATCGCTCTTAACACGTACGTCTTTTTTATTTTTTATTACATCGTTCTCACATATAATCATAAATTCAACATTCATGATGTAACTAATATTTTTGTAAAAATATAATTTAAAGGAGTGTCCATGGAGTTTCTTGCCCGTTCTTCTCCATAGGTACCTACGCTTTGGAATGGGCAACTAGCTTCATATTTTCTGACGGACCGACTTCTTGACAATTCAAAAGTGCCTGTAAATGGTTTAATTGAAATAAATGCTTTGAGTTTGAGTTTGAGTATAAAAAGTAAAAAAACGCAATTATAATGAATTTTACCTTCATTGTGCAAACAATCTTTTTTTTTTTTGACCGTGTACTTTTTTTGTTGACCATCCCTAACTTAGGATCGTTAGTGCAACAAAAATAAATTTTAAAACCAGTCGAAGTCCGTTTTAAAATAAAAAATTAACTGAAGCGAGATTGTGGTTGGAGCTAACCCAAGGACACTAATAGGAAGTATGTAATGTATTGAAAAGCCCTAGATCTCAACAGACCAACGTAATACATACGTACGAACTTAGCCCATAACGTTCACTTTAGAGTTTTACCAATTTTGTGTCAATATACTTGAATGCACTGAATATAAGAGAGGGCACAGACAATGCAGATTCAGATTTTATGAATAATAGCAGAATCTGTTAGCAAACAATTGTTATAGAAATAAAACTAAAAGAATCGGCATTACTCCGTGACTGTACTATTGATGAAATTGAGCAGTGGGTCCAATCGACCTATTCAAAATGTGATTGAGTCGAGTGATCCCGTGGGTCCATTTTGTGTGGGTCCAGTTGACCAAAGACTCGTTGAAGCATGGCTCCATCATAGAGATACATTGTTACAATGGTATGACGAATCTCTATTAACGCACACGATCACGAACATGACAATGCACAAGCACGCACCAAAACTGCATTGCTTATTGGAATAATTCTAGTCTTTTGTAACATCGCACAAACTCGATACATACATAACACTAGCTTCTGCCCGCGACTTCATCTGCGTGAAATTTCACCCTCCCCCTATTCACCCTCTTGGGGGTGGAATTTCGAAAAACCCTTTCTTAGTGGATACCTACTCTTCACAAAGAACACACCCTACAAATTTAAGGTCTCTAGGACCAGCGGTTTAGGCTGTGCGTTGATATATCAGTCAGTCAGGACTTTGAATTTTATATTATAGATAATGAGCCTATAATGGTCCCACTGCTGGGACACAGGCCTCCTCTCTGTGAGATGGAGTTGGCCGTAATCCACCACGCGGGCCCAGTGCGGGTTGGCACATGTCGTCGAATGTTTGGTTCTAGGATATGCCGGTTTCCTCACGATTTTATCCTTCGCCGTTTTGAGAGCAGTGATGATGAAATAATTAACACAGAGTAAAGCGCCTGTCTGGGTTCGAACCTACGACCTACAACTCGTAAGTCGCGGCCGTTACCACTGCTCTCGATAAAACTTTTTCTTTTCAAACTCGATATTCTTGTTGTTAATTTTGAATTGGATCAAAAAAAATGTTACTGATATATAAACGATCATTTTAAAAAAAGTACCGGTAAGAACAGTCCGTTATTAAACTTTTTCTTTCTCTGAAATGTTGACTTCGCGAACCTAATTCAAGTTCATAGTTCTCAATTTCTGTTTATAAAAAACAAACATCATATACAGTTAAACCGGTTAGTGCAAACATCTAAATCGCAAGCAGAGCTCAGAATTAACTTGATCACGGTCAAGAACAGTGTTATATAAAAGATATAATGAAGTATAAAATAATATTATTAACATTTTTATATTTATTACAAAAAGGTACAAGTTCTAATTATGATGATGACTCATTTGTGTCGATTGATGAAGAAGAATATGCGAGACCAAGTGCTTGTAGAGGCTACTGTGATGAAAATAATAATAGAGAGAAAAGATCTAATTCTCCGGTGAAAAGTCGGATTGTAGACGCAATGATGAGCACAAAGATATTACCTTTGGGACAAGGTGAACCAGACTTGTTTGCGTTCTTGAGGGATCAATATGAACTTCCTAAGGGTGAGTACGCATTTTCTATAACAAATTATATAATTCTGTCTGTATCTGTACAAGAATTATAGGTATCTCGGAGCATTCCATTTGGCTTTAGTGTGATAACGTTTTTATTCTCTTCGATCTCATATTAAAATTATAAGTTATTACTAAAATAGAAGACTCGTTTTATATTTGAATGAAACGTTTGACCGATTCTATTATTTTAAAACAGTATTGTAAGTAACTGGTCAACGTTTTATGTGTTTTTGTTTTCAATGTATAACTTTTTCATTTTGCAAATCGTAATAGAATATGACAATGAGCTTGTGAACATTCAGTCACTAGATGACTGCTGAGCTAAGGTTCCCAAGTCCTCAATAACCACATCGCGAGATGAGCTATAGCTTTAATCACCACAATTGGGAGACCAGAATAGAATACTCTTTATTGTTTATACCATATAAATTACAAATATAAATTTATAAATGTTACAAAGAGTGACATAATTGGCGGTCTTACCGCTAAAAGCTTTAATTTAAAGACAATCTTTGGATGGATTAAAAAGGGGAAGAAGACAATACTGTAGGTAGTCTGTGGTGTACCATAAAAAATCCAGATAGAGATTCCAGATTGGTGATATCACTAGGTAAGTTGCTGTTCATTCGATTCATTCCGGTCTGAGGCATAAGGACTCAGCTGTACGTGCTTGTGACATAATCCCTTATACTACATATTCTCACATGTCACTAACTGTAGTTTTCAAGATAAACTGGATTTCTCTGTACTCATTATAATAAGTGCCTTCATTCAACAAGTCTTTACAAAGGAAAACAACTGCGATGTCAATGAACTTGAACTTAATGTTAAAGCTAATTCATTTATAATGCACCATGATGATATAGGATTTAATTCTTTTATACAGTATTCCGTCAGAGATATCATGGTTAACTAAAATTGTTGTATTTCGAGTTTTCGGGTAGCAACTTAAAACGGCCAAGTTCATTCATTTTATTCTGAATCCTGTGAGATTTCAGGATAATAATGAATACCTGTCGTTTATCGGTGTAAATCTATTATTATTATTCTGAATGTGAGAACATTTATTTCGAATCTGTCGTTATTTGTAATTCATCTTCATATTTATATGAATTAAAAAAAAATGTTCTTTGGTAAACTACTGCATCACTTGAAAACAGCTGCGCCGATTTAGTTATTTTTATTTTTTTATGTTCGTTATATTCCGAATAAGGCTTTTAGGAATAGAACAATTGGAATAGTTTCCAGTTTGGAAACAACGGAAAGTGAGTTTTTGTATGAACTCAAGACTCGTGGTTTATTGAAATTTGGACCGGTCAACGTATGACGGGTCAGCTAGTAATTTATAAAATTTTCTTTATTTGGGATCTTTTAATGGCATTGGTTTAAAGCAGCAGTTGTTTAATGTAGTTATCATAAATTAAAATTTACAAAATGCATGTTCGGCAGTAAAAACTGAGCAGTTAACAAAATAAATATGATGCTAACAAATATCTAAATGGGTAATTAAATAAATATTAAGCAGTAAAGAGCAGTGAAGGGCCCGTGGCTAAATAATAACAGCCGCACAGGTCGATCGATCAGGTTAAGCTACGTTTGCTGCGGTTGGTCTATGGATGGGTCACCATCTTTACACACCGAGACCCCTCCGTGCCTCGGAAAGCACGTTAAGCCGTTGGTCCCGGCTGTCATTCGTGGATCTTTGACAGTCGTTACGGGTAGTCAAAAGCCCGAAAGTCTGACAACCAGTCTTACCAAGGGGTATCGTATTACCCCGTAACTGGTTTGTGGAGATCAGACAGACAGTCGCTCCATGTAAAATACTGGTATTCAGCTGCATCCGGTTAGACCGGAAACCGACCCCAACCTAGTTGGGAAAAGCTAGGCAGATGATGGTTAAGCACTAAAAAGTAAGAAATCGGAATTTGTCGGTAACAAATCTAATTTGGAAATAGCGCTCGCCGGCAGCTCCCGAGGCACCGCTCGCTGCGGTCTCACAGTTCCAATCTAATCTATGAACTACCGAACTACACACATCAAAAGTGTCTAGGGATCAACATATATTTTTGCAATAACTTTTCTCCTGATTGATATTAATTAAAATTTTCTTTAAGGATTCATCAAATAAAGTGTTTTCGTTTGTCACAGTAACGATAAACCAAGTCACCTTTGCATTAATAAAGAAATTTGCCATTTTCCTAATAAAGGGATTTTTGACATTTGAACCACTAACACAAAAGTTCGAAAAAAAGACTGAAATAACAGTTTTCTTTAAAATTTTATTGGGTAACTTAAACAATTAATAATCCGTGTTTCTACCGCGAACACTAACAACACAAGAACATCGGTTTGGCATACTCAAAATGAGTTCATCCAAATCACGCTGTGGAATGGCCGCCCATGTTCGTTGCAACAACAAAAAAAGGTCTTCTTGCGACTGGATACCCTCCATATTCGGCAGAGCTCTTCTCTGTAGCATATCCCATGCATGCTCAATCGGGTTCAAGTCTGGCGACTGAGCAGGCCAGGGCAGGACATTGATGTTAGCTGCGGCGAGAGTCTGTCTTACAACTCTTGCGGTGTGCGGTCGTGCATTATCATGCATTAACTGAAATAAGGGACCGATTTGCACTTGTAGAGGAACGATGACGTCTGATACAATCGTCTCAGCATAAATTTGAGCGTTGAGGTTGCCTCTGATCCAAATCAACTCAGTTCTTCCGCCGATCCAAATACCCGCCCATACCATGATGGTTCCACCACTATAAGGATGGACTTCCTGGCAGGATTTTAATCGCTGTTGGCGTCCAGGGGTTCTCCAGTGTCGTATACGTCTTGTATCCGGTCTCATACCAAAACGAGACTCATCAGAAAAGCACACGAAACGCCATTGTTCTTCTGCCCAATTTCTGTGTTCAAGAGCCCATTGATATCGAGTCCTACGATTGTGCATTGCTATAGGTGGTACCCGTAGCGGTCTTCGGGAATGAAGGTTCACTTCATGCAAGCGGTTTCTGACTGTTTGGTCGCTAATTAAGTTCCCTGAAGAGTGATGAAGCCTCACGGCTAACATCATGGCGGTTATTGTTGGAGCTCTTCGAGTTAAGATTTGAATGTATCGGTCTTGTCTCCGTGTGGTGCAGCGATACCGTCCTCCATGGCGCTCAGCCACGGTACCAGTGCTTCGGTAACGTGTCCAAAGTCGACTGATAACACTCTGACTTGTATTCAGAGCTAAAGCCACAGTACGTTGCCGGGAACCAGCTTCTATCATTCCCACGGCTCTGAGCATTTCTTCCCTGCTTAAATGACGTCGCCGCTCCATAATAACGTTGGTTTTAATCAGTAGTAGGGAAACAGTAGCACTAATAATGTCTTCAATGCGTTGTATGTTTTTATAGGGAAAATATTGACAGCTGATTTTCATCTTTTACTCGAATTTGATTCACAGTTCCTGATTCAAATTATGAAATGCACCAAAAAGGATCCATATAAATTTATAAAATCATAAATTTATTACAAAGCCACATCTCAATCTCAAGAAATCCGCATAAAAATGCTTGATCCCTAGACACTTTTGATGTGTGTATATACCTAACTGCCCATTTCATTTATTTATTTTGGTACTTTCATGTTATTATGGTAGGTACTGACTCTACAACAACAGGTTATGGTTTCAGTTTTTACTGAAAAATGGTACAAATACTAGCTATACAGCTATCTATTTATACATACATTCATTTATAAAGCGATCATGAACAATCTACGGAAACCTAAAATTCTAAAAAATTTATAAATCAAATGCACACGTGGATCAATCAAGGAAGTAAATTCCATGGTCACAATTTCAACGTCATTTAGAGCATTTAAAGGCCTTATACATTTTCAATCTATCAACCATGCAAAACTGGCATATCCGAAGGTTAGATAAAACACATACACTGCAGATTTTTTATGTGGCAATATTTTTCTTTGGTATTTTTATCTATACAGGAAAAAATTTGAAACAGTGCTCAAACTGTAACTATAAATTCAGTACATGATTCTATACAAAGCTTTGATTTTTTTTGTCGGTAATAAAAAAAAACCGGTCATGTGCGAGTCGGACTCGCGCACCGAAATTTGTAGATATGTAACTACAAATTTACGGTTTTCGGATTTTTTCCTTTACTTGTGTGTTGTTGTGACATTGCTTTTTGTCAAATTTCATGATTCTAGGTCAACGGGAAGTAAGTTTTGATTCCCTTGCGAGTGTCGAAATATGCGGCATAAACGGAACATAAGCGCCCGTATCTTTTGATTGCCTTGACTTAGAAGTTTGATTTTTTTTCACTGCTTCAAGGGATTGCAGCCCTGAGTATTTTATATTAATTTCAACTTGATAACTCCACGCGTTCCTGATAAAAAGGGTCATGAACAGACGGGCAACGAACTGATCTTATAACGGTTCCATTTTTTCTTTTGAGGTGCGGAACCCTAATTGGCTCTGCCATACATTTTGACCGCTTAGGTATTGCACTTTTCTATGAAGCATCTGATTTTTTTTGATAACCGACGAAAAATTTCTACGCTTGGGGGTCTAGAATCATGTGCTGAATTCATGGTTACAGTTTCCGCACTGGTTATTTTTTTTCCGGTAGGTACATACAAATTTCAAAATAACAGCTTATATTTACAAAAGAAATCCTCTAATTTGGAAAAGCCTGGACACATGACAAGGCCGGACAAAATCCGGACAGGGGGCCAAAAAGCCGGACATTTCCGGACAAATCCGGACGGATGATAACCCTATAAACACAATGTTAACACGTTGACTGCCAACGCGGTCACCGGTGACCGCGAACAATAGATTTTCTATTGTGTCTGTTGCTTGGCAATCAACGTGTTAACTAAGCAATGGTCATGGACATCGGGCATCATCTTCTCAAGTTTACGCATTGACGGAAGACCGATATAGCTGATTTGATTATCAGCCGACATTATTAAGAATCAGAAATGAAAAGATCCGTAGGAGAACCAAGGTAACCGACATAGCCTGATGAATTGCCAAACTTAAGTAGCAGTGGGCAGGGCACATTGGCATTGGCCGAAAGGTTCTGGAGTGGCGACATCGTACCGGAAGACATAGCGGTGGAAGGCCTCATACTAGGTGGACCGATAACCTTGTGAAGGCCCCAGGAATTCGCTGGATGCGGAAAGCACAGAACCGGTCGCAGTGGAGGTGCTTGGGGGAGGCCTATGTCCAGCAGTGGACGGCTTTCGGCTCAAATGATTATTATTAAGAAACTGATAAAGCAAATGTACTTTGATAAGAAACTATTTTGGGCTAAGTTCCGCCTTTCATTCAATAACCTTTCCAAATATTTGAATAATCGCCTCCCTGGCAATAATTGTAGTGTGTGTACTGTACGTGTGCGCTTATATGTAAATAATAACAAGAACATTGCTTTAATTTTAGAATTAGAACCGGTTCCCATACCTACTTCGCATAATAATTGTCTTTTTATTATCTATTTAAAATTTTAATTAGTAAATGGTAAACTTACGGAAGGGGAAGAGAACTTGTAAAGCAGTAAGTGAAAAAATAGGAAGTAAAATATTGTGCGTCGGAATAATCCGAAATAATATTGCAAACAATTTAAAACAGGAGTTTTTATTCATTACTAGCTTCTGCCCGCAGCTTCGCCCGCGTGGAAGTCGGAAATTCATGGGTTATAATTTTTTTAAGCGGTAATTATATAACCTACGGTCGCTACGTACACTATAAAATACACTACCCATACTTTAAAATTAAAATCTATACCTACGACTTATAAAAATAAACCTAAATAACTCTACCTTAAACTGTACTTAGTAAAAACTAAAAGGAATAAAAAGGTCGCACTGAAAAGCACGGTTTAGAATTGCAAGTAGCAGTTAAAACATACAATTTATAGAATGCTAACAAGAACGAACGCTCGCCACTCGACACGTCCGTTCAAATCAAAGTTCAAAAAATTTATGATGCGCGCGGTTTTTTTATTAGAAATAGCATCTCGCAGTTCATCCTATAAATGAGGATGGCTACTGCTTAACCGGACTTTCCTGTGGATGCCTTAATTAAGGCCTCCAGCTAGGGCTAACAATAAACTTTAAAAACTAAGCGACTACGCTAAGGGCACCCCCCCCCCCCACGGGGTTCGGACCTCGGCTCAGGGCGTCGCTGGAAGAGGACAGCAAGGGACAGGCTGGATCGGTATTATATGATGCGCGCGCTCAGACTCCGTCCTTATATACGGTAGCGATCCGTAGCGGCCGCGCGCCACGCGTGTTCTGCGAACGGTGCAAGCCAAATTCAACCTTCAGCACTACATTTACAGCATAACTTAGGGGCGCTGCTCACGGCTAAGATACTATAATATCGCTCGCCATACAAATTCATCTTAAGATACGAAAATATGAAATATTATTTATTATCTTCGTCGTGTGTTATATAGTCCATTGAACTGTATGGCGAGCGAAAAATATTATAGTATCTTAGCCGTGTGCAGCGCTCCTTAGTGAACTTCACTGCGAGTGACGTAACCTACGACAAACTTATTATTTGCGGTTGGTACAGTAATCGGTTCTAGGGATCGAACAGCAAAATTAAGTTTGTTTTTTATTGTATATACTTTTCTGGGATAAAAAGCACCCAGTGTGGTGCCCAGGATATTAAAGAATAATTAAACCAAGTTTCATCGTAATCGAACCGGTAGTTTTTGCGTGATGCCTGAACAAACAAACAGACAGACAGCCAGACAAAAAAATTTTAATCACATTTTTGGGTTCGGTTTCGGTCTAGTAACACCCCCTGCCATTTATTTTATTGATATTTGTAGGTAATATACAAATAATAAACAGTAATACCATCTATGGTACTGTATAGGTTGTCTGTAATGTTGTCAGTTATACTCTGTCTTCTTGTCTATGAAAAAAACAGTCTGTTCAGTTCAACTAACGAAGCCGTTTTATTAGAGGTTATGTGCCCAGAAAAGAAAAAAATAAAACGTTTTATTCTCGCGAAAAGACTTGCAAGTTTGTGCCGATTAGTCCTCGCAGATTGAGAAGACGCTGTGCTGTTGAACTGTGAACTGTGTTAGTAAAAATTGACTGTGTGATTGAAAAAATGGCGACGAACTATATCATGAGTGTGCCGAAATTAAAAGGTCGTGAGAACTACTCTGAGTGGGCTTTCGCAGCGGAGAATTTTCTCGTTTTAGAAGGAACTTTTGATTACATCAAAGTTACTAAACCGGATGAAGCCGCAGCTGATACGAAAACCAAAGCGAAGTTGATCTTGACGATTGATCCCGGACTATATGTACACATAAAAGACTCGAAGAGTACTAAAGAATTATGGGAGAAACTCAAGAATTTGTTCGACGACTCTGGGTTTACCAGGAGAATCAGTCTATTGAGAACTCTCATATCAATACGTCTAGAAAATTGTACATGTATGACTTCGTATGTCACACAAATCATTGATACAAGTCAAAAGTTAAGTGGAACGGGTTTCCAGATTAACGATGAGTGGGTTGGATCGCTACTTCTAGCAGGATTATCTGAAAAATATTCGCCCATGTTAATGGCGATCGAACATTCCGGCATTGCTATAACAGCGGACGCCATTAAAACCAAATTGATGGATTTGGAGGAAGAAAATGGCGACGCGAGCGGAGCATTTGCGAGTTTCCAGCAGAAACATCGTAAGAGTGGCAGCACTTACGGAAACAAAGACAATCGGAATACGTCAAACTCAAATGTGTCAAAGTCAAAACCGAAAGTTATAAAATGTTATAAATGTAAACAGACTGGACATTACCGCAATCAATGCACCATTGTTGACAAAGATTCAGTGAATAACAAATCTAGTGAACGCAAACAAAGCAATGCGTTCAGCGCCGTGTTTTTAAATGGCAGTTTCTCAAAGACTGACTGGTTTATAGACTCTGGTGCAAGCGCTCATTTAACCGCCAATGAACATTGGATAAGAAATGCTTCAGTAAACCCTCCATTCAAAGAAATTGTGGTCGCAAATAAGGAAAAGGTGTCGGTTAAATGTTGTGGTGATGTGTCGATAACGACTTTGACAGATAACTGCGAGTATGATATTGTTGTTGAAGGAGTATTGTGTGTACCAAGTTTGACCACTAATCTGATTTCCGTCAGTCAACTGATCGCAAAAGGCAACAAAGTACACTTCACCGACAGTGGCTGTCAAATTTTTAATAAAACTGGTGAATTAGTGGGTATAGCTTCGTTGCTGAATGGTGTCTACAAACTCAGACTGCCTGATATTTTGATGGCCGCAGCAGTAAACTCAAGTGATATTTGGCATCGCAGACTTGGGCATGTCAACAGCAACTACCTAAACAGAATGCAAGATGCCGTGGAAGGTCTCACACTAGACAGAAAGACAGATGTTTCAAAGTCGTCGTGTACAGTGTGCTGTGAGGGCAAACAGAGCCGATTGCCCTTTCCACAGAATGGCAATAGAAGTAAAGAACTTCTGCATACTATACATACAGATGTATGTGGTCCATTCAACAATGTTTCAATTGGTGGTTCAAGATATTTCATTTTGTTTGTGGATGATTACAGCCGCATGATCTATATAAATTTTATGAAGAACAAAAGTGAAGCTTTTAGTTATTTTAAAAGGTTCAAAGCACTTGTAGAGAATCAGCTTAACAAGAAAATAAAGATCCTTCGAAGCGACAATGGGAAAGAATTCTGCAACAAAGAATTTGATGATTATCTTAAGAACTCAGGGATAATTCATCAGAGAAGCAACCCGTATACGCCTGAGCAGAATGGTTTGGCTGAACGTTTCAACCGTACTGTGGTGGAAAAGGCTAGATGCATGCTTTTCGATGCTGATCTTGAAGGAAAGTTTTGGGCTGAAGCAACTAACACTGCAGTCTACTTACAAAATAGGACTGTAGCGTCAGCTCTTAATGGAAAGACTCCTTTTGAGTTGTGGACAGGTGCAAAGCCAGACATCAGTCATCTTAGAGTATTTGGGAGTGTAGTGATGATACATATACCCAAAGAAAAAAGGCTCAAATGGAACAAAAAGGCTGAGAGAGGCATTTTAGTTGGGTATCCAAATGATGTGAAAGGGTATCGTGTCTATAATATAAAAACCAAGGAAGTTACTACCAGCCGTGATGTTATCATAATGGAAAAACCACGAGCAGAGGAAAGTGTTGTTCAGATCGAGGAAAAACCAACAGATTCTACCGAGGAGCGTGAGGATTCAGTGGGGGACATGTCTATGTCAGATGACTCTGGGGATGAAGACACCCATGATAATGATGAGACGTATATACCAGAAGAAGACTCTTCTGCCAGCAGTGTGGAAAGTGTTGTGAGTGTTGATAAACAAAATAGTTTCCGTAGACAAAGAAAACAACCTGATAGATATGGTTTCTCTAATGCTTGCATGAGTGGTAGTGTAGATAATACTGGTGAACTTTCACTTGAGGAAGCTCTCAAAGGGCCTGAAAAAGAACAATGGTTAGAGGCAGTGCGTGATGAATTGCAGTGCTTTAATGAGAATAATGCGTGGGAAATTGTAAATGTGCCTAAGGATAAAACCATAGTTCAATGTAAATGGGTTTTACGAAAGAAGTATGACAGTGAAAACAAGGTAAGGTATCGTGCCAGGTTAGTCGCTAAAGGTTTCTCTCAGAAATATGGTGTTGATTATACAGAAACATTCTCACCTGTTGTTAGACACACAACCCTACGGCTATTGTTTTCACTGTCAGTACAGCTGGGACTTGATGTTACGCATCTAGATGTTAAGACAGCATTTCTTAATGGTGACCTTGAGGAAACCATCTACATGCAGAAACCAGACTGTTATGAGGATTCTGGTGACTCTAACAAAGTGTTAAAACTTAAAAAGGCCATCTATGGCCTGAAGCAGGCCTCTAGAGCCTGGAATAAGAAGGTAGATAGTTGTTTGCTTAAAAATGGTTATTGTAAATCTAAGTTGGAACCTTGTATGTACACAAAAAATGTTGGTAATTACAAGACTATTGTAACTATATATGTAGATGATTTTTTCATATTTTCGAATTGTACAAATGAAAGTGAACATCTCAAGAAAGTATTGTCAGGCCAATTTAAAATCAAGGACTTAGGTCAAGTAAAACAATGTTTAGGTATGAATGTTAAGTTTGATAAACAAGAGAAGTCTGTAACTTTGAGCCAAGAGAATTACATTAATGTTTTGTTACAAAAGTTTCACATGACTGACTGTAAAACTGTTGATACTCCAATAGAGTCAAAATTAAATGTCAACATTGATCAGAATATGAATGATAAGGTACCTTATCAGCAGCTCATAGGGAGCTTGATGTACCTATCTGTTTTGACTAGGCCAGATATAACATTTGCTGTGAGCTACCTAAGCCAGTTCAATAATTGTCACACAGATGAACACTGGGGGTATGCCAAGAGGGTCTTGAAATATTTAAAAAGGACTGTAAACTTTGGTATAAAATATTGCAAAAATGGAAATTCAGAAATAAAAGGTTTTGTTGATGCCGATTGGGCTAATGATAAGTCAGATAGACGGTCTTATACCGGATTTTGTTTTGTGCTTGGTAATGGGATAATATCTTGGGAATGCAAGAAGCAAAAAACTGTAGCTCTGTCTAGCTGTGAAGCAGAGTACATGGCTATATCAGAAGCCTGCAAAGAAGCCATTTATTTAAGAGCTTTGCAATTCGAAATCACAGATAAAATGTACAGTTTGAGTTTATTTAATGACAATCAGAGTGCACAGAAATTGTCGACGAATCCAGTGTTTCATAATAAATCCAAACACATTGATGTTAAATACCATTTCACTAGAGAGTGTGTTTCTAATAATGTAGTAATATTAAGATATTTACCAACAGCCAATATGCCGGCTGATTTGCTGACAAAAGGATTGTGTTCTAAAAAACATTATAGCTTTATGGATTTATTGGGTATATCATTGATATAAATTCAGAATTATTCACCAGACTTATTGTGATTATTTGATATAGTGGGGGTGTAGGTAATATACAAATAATAAACAGTAATACCATCTATGGTACTGTATAGGTTGTCTGTAATGTTGTCAGTTATACTCTGTCTTCTTGTCTATGAAAAAAACAGTCTGTTCAGTTCAACTAACGAAGCCGTTTTATTAGAATATTTTCAATGAACAGAATTTTCACTTCTACAGATTTATTATTAGTATAGATAGATTGCAGTTTTGACATACACGTGGCAAATTTGGCACATGCTAGCATGGCTGAGGCCCGGACTCCACTGAAGCGGGGCTGGGCAGAGCGGAGCGGAGACGTGCAGGAATCGACCAATCTCAGACGAGGATGGTCATATAGACAATCCAAAAGGGTTCGGCAGAGGTGTGCCTATTTATTGTACTCCCAAATTTCACCAGTTCTGTTTAAGTCCCATGTAATCGGGGGCGAGCCTCAACCGGGCACAAATCTAGACTCGCCCGGAGTATGGATTTTTGCTACTGAGAAACCCAAAACACAATCCTTTTTGGCTTTGTATTATGTAAAACCATAAATGGTGCATGTTGTGTTAGCCTGTAAGTAATTATTGTACTTATAAATGTACTACTTATTTGTTAAATGTATTGTGTAAACAATTGTTGGCTAACCTTAATAAAAAAAACAATTGACTGACCTGGGAATCGAACCCTGACATCATGTTCAGCAGTAGCGCTTGCGACCACTAGACCAACGTGACAGTCATAACAGCAAACATTTCTATAAATTCCAGGTTTCAAAGGACCTCTATCGGAATACGACTTCATCATCGTGGGGGCAGGATCCGCGGGAAGCGTGCTGGCCTCTCGTCTAAGCGAAGGTCGGAAGGCGTCAGTGCTGCTCATCGAAGCAGGTCGTGGGGAGTCGCTACTGACCGACGTACCAATCCTAGCACCATTGCTCCAACAGACCGATTACGTGTGGCCTTACGTTATGGAGTATCAGCCAGGAGTTTGCACGGGTAAATATTGGGCCTTTTTAATAATACTAACTTATTTATCACCGCTTATTACTAACTAGCTTCTGCCCGCGACTTCGTCTAAGTGAAATTTCTTGTTCCCCCGACCCACCCCATCGCATCGCATCGTCTGCCCGTCTATTACTTAGTTTTCGCTTAGCATTCTTTCTCATTTTTTTTTCATTTTGCTTGGTATGCCTTCCTCGAGGATTGGGCTATCAAATGCAAAAATATTTTTTAATACCACTGGTAATTTCAGAGATTAACGCGTTCAAACAAACAAACTGTTTTTTTTTTTTTTTTTAAGGATGGGAAATCATCCAATGACCCCTCCCGCTCTGGGTGGAGCGGAAGGGAGTGTCAGACTCTTACTGACTAAAACCCATCCGTGTTCCTTCCTTAGCCCTTTGTATTCCGGGGCAGCGGTAACCCTTTCGGACAATCCCGCTGCCCCGGCAGGCTTCGGCCCTGACGGGCCCCTCCTTCGATGCTGACATCTCTTTGAGGCGCGCGTGGAACACATACGCGCCGTCCGGCACGGGCCTGGTCCTGATCGGACGGCGAGCTACCCATTACTCGCCGTCCGCAGGCCCGCGCCTACGGTGGCCGGGAGTCGTCACGCGGCTCCCGACGCCCGGAGCGTCTACCGCGGCGGCTGGGACGGGCGGCCCTCTCGGCTCTCTCCCTCGCCCATCCCGCCACCTCCTTCGCTAGCATGACTGCTTCGCAGAAGGAGGTGACTGCCTCCCACTCCCTCTCGCCCCGGACCATGGCTTGGACCAGGGCCGGGCGCGAGAGGTCGCCGCCGCTGCCGATCGCCTCTACGAGGACACGGCGGTGCTCTGCCCAAGCGGGACAGACCTCCACCGTGTGCTCCACCGTGTCCTCTGGGCGATCCTCGCAGTGGTGACACCCGGGCGTTTCCTCCCGCCTGATGATGTGCAGGAACCTCCCGAAACATCCGTGTCCGGTGAGGACCTGCGTCAGGCGGTAGGTGAGGGCGCCGTGACGCCTCTCTAGCCATTCCTCAAAGAGGGGCCTTACCGCCGCTATCGCGGCGTGCCCTGCGCTGGGTTGCGACAGTCGCGCTTTCCATGCCGCCATGAGATCGCGCCGGAGGTCCGTCCGCTCCGCAGCAATTTGCCGCGGAAGCGGGTTTTCCCCCCGGCGTAGTGCCTCCGCGCGCCACTCAAAGAGGCGCGCGAGGACTATCGCCTCCAGATCCCATGGCGGCAGTCCGGCAAGGAGGCTTGCCGCCTCGCGCGAGATCGTGCGGTACCCCCGTATTAGCCGTATGGCTACCACCTTTTGGGGCGCGTTCAAGTAGTGGGCGGCTCGAAGCCGCAGTGAACGCGCCCACACCGGGGCGCCATACACGGCCATGGACCGCACGACCCCCGCGTAAAGCCTCCGGCAACAAACAAACTCTTCAGCTTTATTATTAGTAACAGATAGATTATCGCCTGGGAGGGTATTTTATAAATAAATCAACATTTTGTTATTTATAACAAAATTAAACAGTACTAATGATCTCCTCCCAAGTCCCAGGCGATCACATAAGCAGTACTTAGCGTAGTTAGCTAATGGTGTAAGCTAGCCGAGCGCGGGATCACCTAACCGTAATAGGGTAACCCCGCGCCCGGCTAGCTACCAACTCAGGGTAACCCACAACGTGTTAGACTCTAAAGCGTTACGGAACTTACAACCCGATGCATTCCCGGAATTTAGAATTAACCAAAAAAAATCTACTGCGAGCGGCCTCTCAGGTGATGATTAATACTCTGATGATTAATTTAACTTAATAAGTATTCAGGGAGTGCGAGATAAAATTGAACATAAAAGTGACTAATACACGTTCAGGGATCCCAAAATGTACCTGACAGGCATTCCTGGTAAAGTATGCAAACTGCCTATGCGAGTCAGCGAGTGTAGTGGTTATGATATAGATATTATAATTATGATAAGCTACTTCCTCTGTATTGTTGGCTGATTCATAACTTATGCACACAGTGCCTAAGCGTTCCTAGAATTATGTGACCTGCGACATTGGCTCGTTAAGCTAATTGTGAATTATGTTAAAGCAAAAACCGTGTGCGTAATTTATCAGTCAGGCAAAGTTCAAATAACTACTCAGTGGAAATCATTTTGAGAGCCATACCAAAATCTTCAAATACTTTTTTTAAGCGCTTGGTTTCTGGATGTTTTCAGGGATGGTGGACGGGAGGTGCTTCTGGCCGAGAGGCAAGGCAGTGGGTGGCACAAGCGTGGTCAACTACATGATCTACACCAGAGGCTTGCAGCAGGATTGGGACAGGATCGCCGCCGCCGGCAACTATGGATGGTGAGCTTACACATGAATTAATTTGGTCCATTAATTAAAAATAATACATACCTACTTTAGGAAAATACGGATGTGATCATGTGAATGTCTGTGAGACTGTGACGTACCTGAAAAAAGCAAATCATATTATCAGTAATTTATCTTTTATCTACGTTTTTTAACAAACACGGACGAATAAATATTATAAATCTAGACAGCTCCAAGATTCAGAGCAATATCTCGGCTTGACATTGGCTTTAGACTAAGGCGATGGGCACCCTGCTGCGTTTCACGCTTTGGTGTGCAGGAAACGGAGCCAAATTCAACGCGCGTGAGTGCGTTTTTAACCGACTTCAAAAAAAAGAGGAGGTTCTCAATTCGGTTGTATTTTTTTTTTATGTTTGTTACCTCAGTACGCCGTCATTTATGAACCGATTCGGAAAATTATTTTTTTATTTGAAAGGACATACTTCCAGATTGGTCCCATTTTTGTCAAAATCCAGTTCTGATGATGGGATCCATGAGGAATTGAGGGAACTCCTCAAATATTATAGGCATACATATAGCAATTTTGGTATTTTCATTAACAACTCAAGCATTTGCATTCAAAAAGTATAAACTGGTAAAGTGGAACTGATGATGAAGATCACAGATGGCCATCGGGACTACTCAATGACAAATATTTCACGGGTAGCGATTCGATTGCTTTAATATGGTTGCTAAGCAATTTATGTTCGTCACAATGCGTATGGTGAAGTGGAGCTGATGTTACGTTGTGGACGTTAATTGTTGAGGAGTTCTCCTGGTTCTTACCAGGAGAACTCCTCAACAATTAACGTCCCAGCATAGGGAAAAGCAATATTTTGTAATAGATGATGAGCAGTTGACATTAGGGTCTGAAACGGTATGCTCTCGAGGTGGTCCCATTGTCACCAAGTCAGAGTCTGATGAAGGGATCCCATGAAAGTCGAGGAAAATCCTCTTTGGTAGGCATGTACAACAGTGTGTTAGTTGAACTCTCTCAAATCAAATGAAACCTATTGATGATTCAAGTGTTTGATTCTGAGAGTCATCACTTACCTATACTCCGACTTTTAGCTGCAGTAAAATGACACTTTTAATAACTTATTTCGGACTGCATTTAGAGATATGCATGTCAAATAAGTTTCGTTTGTTACACTATTCTGTACTAGAAAAACATGGTTTGGTTAATGGCCGCGAAAAAACAAAAAGACGCCAATTTTAGTCATTTAAGTTACACATAAGCTGTCGTTTTACTGCCGCTAATTGAAAGTCCGACTATAATGCTACCGAGCCGTCGATGGTAGCCACAGCAGTCCTTAACTGTTAGGAGTTAGGAGATACGGCAATATGTCGACAGAAACTACTTAGCAGTTCTTGGATAGACGTGGACTTGAAAACAATCGTCTTCATCATTCCATTTCTCGTAATGATGTAACGGGACGAACAGGTCCCGCATCAGATGATGGTAAGAGCTTGTAATTGTCGAAAGAGCTTGTAATAGGCCTAATTGAATAAAAGTATTTGACTTTCACTTATCATCAGCTAGCATGAAGTGATGACTCTCAGACAACACCTATCGGTCCATTAAATTCGGGGAAAATTGAATGTGACAGACGGACAGACAGACAGACACTCGAGTGATCCTATATCAGTTCCGATTTTTCCTTTTGAGGTAAGGAACCCTAAAAAGTGAAAAATAAAAAACTTTTTTACAAAAAAAAACAACCGACTTAAAACAAAACACTACAATGTAAAAAATAACTTTAATTTCAGAAGTCGGTGTCGTTGGTTCTGCATTTTCGTTTTTTGACACCGACTTCGGAAATTAAAGTTATTTTTTACTTTGTAGTGTTTTGTTGGAAGTCGGTTGTTTTTTTATCGAATTTGTATGTAAAAAGTCATATTTATTCCAGTCTGATCCCCTGTGCGTTATCTGCGCCCCGCTGCGTAATGCGGTGCAGTGTGCGAATCGCCTAAGGGCTGATTTTTCTATCGCCAGAAAACTTTTATTCGAGGAATAAAATTGACGTTTGACAGTTTTGTATGAAATAACTGTCAAAATTTCAAAATTATTATCGAAATAAATTATCAGATGATTGAAAAATCAGCCCTTAAAAGAATAGAACGTAGCGTTTGATGTTATACGCGATAGTACTTATAGTTACTTTATATGTATTAAAGTTTCTTAAATTGCCTCACTTTATTAGAAATCTGCCTCTTGATAATTTAATAAGGCTTTTTTCTATTATGGGTAAATAATTACATGCCGAAGATGCCTCACTGCGATACTACGCAGTTTAGCTCGCTACCTCGATTTCATGTAATTTCCATGTCCATGTAAAACAAATGGTTCAACAATCGGTTCGCTTCAGCTTATAGTATCTGCTTCACTCTCGTGCTGCTTCCGTTCAATTGTTTACTTGTGTGAATTGAATTATGGATAAGGAGGTGCTAATTGATTTGATTTTTTATATTCCTGCTTTGGCGCACTAGCAAGTAGTCGCCATTTCCCGCTTGCTGACATAAATTCATCGACACTGTCACACTGTCAGTATCAAGAGACAACATTTTATTCGTCGTAGGTAGAGTACGCACAAACAGACGACTGTGCAAAATACGACTGCTCAACCGACGTGTTCGCAGCGCCATCCATGTAGAAATAGCGAGCACATAGAGCATCATAATATAGCGAGTATCGACATCGAGGTATCGAGATAGCGACCACGACCGCGAGCATCTTCGGCGTGTAATTACCCTTTTTAATGACCCCCCCCCCCCTCCCGCTCTGTGTGGAGCGGAAGGGAGTGTCAGACTCTTGCTGACTAAAACACATCCGTATTCCTTCCTTAGCCCTTTATGTTCCGGGGTAGCGGTAACCCTGTCGGACAATCCCGCTGCCCCGGCAGGCTTCGGCCCTAACGGGCCCCTTCTCTGATGCAGACATCTCTTTGAGGCGCGCGTGGATCACATTCGCGCCGTCCGGCACGGGCCTGGTCGTGATCGGACGGTGAGCTACCCATTACTCTCCGTCCGCAGGCCCGCAGCTACGGTGGCCGGGAGTCGTTACGCGGCTCCCGACGCCCGGAGCGTCTCCGGCGGCGGCTGGGACGTGGGCTCACTCCCTCAACCATCTCGCCACCTTCTTCGCTAGCAGTGTAATTACGCTAAGCCTTTAAATATGATATTCAATGACTACAACATCCCATATCCATACTTTACACGCATCTTGATAATAATGATGTACATTTATAGAACTTTTATCCATTGCAGGTCCTACAATGAAGTGATGCCATATTACATCAAGTCTGAACGAGTGAATCTAAAAGGCCTCAACAACTCGCCGTGGCATGGACGGGACGGTGAACTGTCCGTAGAAGACGTGCCATTCAGGTCACTATCACTCTGTCACTTTATTATATTGTACGCAATAGATTACTATTACGTTATCAAGGCCCAAACAAATATTCGTCAGAGATACGAGTATGATAAGCGCTAAACATATGTACCTACTCAAACTATCAATACTAACTCAAGTATTTGGATACAGCAAATATTTAAAATAATTTTAAAGCGTTTGTCCACGACCCAATCAATCAGAAATTCAGAATACGTAAGGGACTTTTTTTGATAACAAGATTACGAAATTGTTGTCGGTCGAGCTCATATTTTATTGCGATTTATATTTTCTAGTGCTAAGAATGTTATAATGCTATTCAAAATGTGATTGGGTTGAGTGATCCCGTGGGTCCATTTCGAGTGGGTCCAGTTGACCAAAGACTCCCGATCCTAAAATAGAAATTATTGCATTCTGCCGAACGGTAGCAAGATATTACCTTAGAAGCTCTTTTAGATGTCTGGAGATTTTTTTTTTTTTTTTTTTGTTTATTACAGATCTAAGCTCTCCAAAGCATTTTTAGATGCAGCGAAATTATATGGCCATCGCAGAGTAGATTACAACAGCCCAGATGCATTTGGATTCAGTTACATTCAAGCAACCATGAGCAAAGGACAACGTGCCAGCAGCGCCAAAGCGTTCCTTCATAAAAACAAAAAGAGGAAGAATCTGCATATATTAATTACGAGCAGAGCTACTAAAGTTATTATTGATCCTGTCAGTAAAACCGCAGTAGGCATCGAATTCCACAAAAATGGACGAGTGTACCAAATTAAAGCCAACAAAGAAGTGATACTCTCCGCTGGTCCCATTGAATCACCTCATTTGCTAATGCTTTCTGGTATAGGACCTAAAAAACATTTAAAATCCTTCGGAATACCTGTGATACAGAATCTGAAAGTAGGAGAATCGTTGTATGATCACATTTCTTTCCCTGGTTTAGCTTTTACTTTGAACCAGACGAGATTAACGTTAGTCGAAAAGAAAATTGCTACAGTACAGACCGCAGTCCAGTTTGACCATTACGGTGACGGTCCTATGTCTTCCTTGGCTGGAGTTGAAACTATTGGATACATCAAAACAAATATATCCAATGAAATCGGCGACTACCCTGACATAGAATTACTAGGATCGTGCGCTTCTTTAGCTTCGGATGAAGGCAACATCGTAGCCAAAGGGATACGAATGGCTGACTGGCTTTACAAGGATGTTTATAATTCAATAGAAAACGTAGAAAGCTTCACTGTACTGTTCATGCTGCTGCACCCGAAATCTAAGGGTTATTTACAGTTGCGATCTACAGATCCATACGAACAACCTAGCCTGTACGGCAATTATTTAACTCATAGACAGGACGTCGATACAATGATAGCCGCAATAAGATATATCATCAAACTTATAGATACGCCACCATTTAGAAAATACGGAGCGAAATTACACACGAAGAAGTTCCCTAACTGTAAAAAATTCGAATTTGGCAGCGATGATTATTGGGAGTGCGCTATACGAGCAGTGACTGCGACGCTCCATCATCAGATAGCGACGTGCAAGATGGGTCCACCCACGGATCCTGACGCGGTGGTAGACCCAGAACTGAGAGTGTACGGTGTGAACAATTTGCGAGTGGTGGACAGTAGTATTATACCGAGGACAATAGTAGCTCATACTAACGCACCAGCCATCATGATTGGGGAAAAGGCAGCCGATATGATCAAAAGGACCTGGAACTTGTACTGAAATAAATTAGTTACTGCCTGGTGCAGTTTGCCGGGGTTACACAATAAAATTGAGAGTTTTATCTCGATTAAATGGCGCCAAAACGATAGATCTTTATGTAAATGGAATTAATCACGTAGCCAAATGTTGTCTTTTATCAAGACAAAACTTAGTTGAGTTGAGATATTTAACAAGGTCTTAAATTCGTGTAGATAAAGCAGCGAGGTAATTAGTGTTTAATGTTATATTAATAGTTATTTAATGAATAAATAGTTTAACAATACAATAATAACTAGTTTTTTTTTATATAATTTTCTTTTGACTATCTCAATTAATAAAAACTTCTTTATCCTTATTTCTCACTTATGAAACAACGAGGATGACCGAAAAAATAAGCATTTTTAATTCAAGCTAATTGAAATAAAAGTATGCTTTCCGCAACAATTTTATGTCTGTGCGGAGAATACATTGTAACTTGCTTGTTGCAGCCATTGTAGAAAAACGCGTCATAGTCACGAAATAAAACTCAAGATGAATTATTATCATGAATGACAAAACTATTATAAAAACATCCGAATCAGTGTGTAGATACTGATTCTTAATTATATATAATGTGTATTACAATCTCAGTTCATGTAGTTTTCACAGAACATTTTTTCATGAGCGTAGGGCCGCCCCGTAGGCTTTTCAACCAGACCATAATATATTTCTACTGTCTCCGAAATTCTCTCCCATCATATCTTTATGTATAAGATGCGAATTCGTATAGGTCTCACATTGTTCTAGAACCTTCTACTGTAGGAACATCTAGAATGTTCGAGTACATTCCGGCCCCAACTGACCAGATGTCGATAGTTCTAGAAAGTTCTATCATCGAAACTTCTAGAAGGTTCTTGACACTAGTTCTTCTACTCGATACTAGATGGCGCTAGTGGTAACGAATATCAATTGTGGCGCGCAACAATATGTACAGCTAGTAGATATAACATACTGATGCAATTTTCCCCAATAGTTTATAGGTAGGTAGACAAGTCAGGCACCGGTAAATCACAGTAATAATCCCAAAAGCAATACCTATGCCTGTTTTGTATTAGTTTCCTACTAGGTATTTTCCTCATCGTCGTCGATAAAATACTTACTGAACTGGTATTTGAAAATACCTCAGCAAAACTAGATCATGTGACCTTAAATAAATTACGAGCTCTTGTGATGGATTCGTATATTATCTTTTAAATAATCGGTCAAAAATATTCCTGGAGTCCGTGTAGTGATGACCGCTGCATGCCCAAGGACAATACTCGGTGTTTTAACATAACGCAAGCGCAAGTCGACTCATTGGTTGAAACAATAAATTGTAATCCAACTGGGTGCGATCGTCTCATAGCCTATTGCATTTTCTATTTTGAGCTCTCAGATAGTTTGATAGTGAGGCCCTAACTGCTACCCCTGGCCCTCGTCTCTAAGACGCGACGCGCGACGTAGTCTCCGTACCGTGAGCCTATTTTCAGTGTCTCCGGGCCTTGTCACGAATAGTCTTTACAAAATACTAGTGTTTGTTTTCGCCAATTACAATATTATGTCCAGCTGCCGCCGAATGACCCGTTGACCCACCGCACATTTTGCCGCCGAAAGACCCGTTTCGGGGGAGTAGGCGTACTCAAAGCATGTAATGAAATACCTACGGACTACGGTAGGTATTTTTCAAAAGAATCTAATGAAAGTGTAAACAAAAAAAAGACCTGTTCAGATTAAATTATTAACTGGGAATTAATAACATACCTACTCATTTTTTTTAGAAGATTTCAACTTTATATACGAGTACCTATCACCACCTTTTCCAAAAATTTAGTAGGTATTGGTTTGAATACTGTACCTAATTGAAAAATCATCGCCGACCTATTACGGTGAGAATTTCGGAGGTATACAATGTGTTAATGAAATAACCCAAAACCTGAAACTAGTTTGTTTAGAATCGGCAGCAAAATCGAATACAATAATTTTTAATATAGGTTTATTTTTTTTTCCAAAAAATTATTATTTGTTAATTAATAAAATAAATAATTAATTTATTTTCGTGCCTTAGCTAATACTTTTTAACGACGCTGTACAATACGACTGTGACACTATTGTCCAACGCGATGTCAGTCAACAAAAAGCGCGGGCGAGGGTGAGGGGGGGTGAGGGGGGGGGGTGCTAGGGCTGGCGCCACCCCGGCTACCCTCCGTAGTCTCCCTAGCGCACCGGCGCGTGCGGTCGTGACAAGCATACCACAACAGACGGTGTTAGGAATTAAATGTACTGGATTTCAAGCCTCGTGTTGAGATTTAATTTACGAAAACGTAAATTACGACGATAATTACTAGTGACACTACAGTGATAAGTTCTTTGAAAAGTAATTTACGAAAACGTGCTTTAATGTGACATTCAACAAGGTGGTAGACATTTCGAGGCATTGCTGTGACAAACAATGAACGATGTAAATAGGTAGGTTGATTTATTTGAAATAATTATTGTAAATATGGTGATTCAAATGTTTTAAGCACGTCAAGTTTTGTTTACCACCACCGGCTTTTTGATTTTTCTTTCAACTAGCCTTGGCTTATTTTTAAGCGTGTTAGGTTTACATGCAGCCAGTCCAAAGCCTGGAAAAAGTGTGATGGAAAAATCTGAGTCACTTTTCTATTCCAAAGCAAAACATACGCATTATTTAATAATAGCAGAAGGCGTCAGAAGGAGGGGATTAACCTCAAACGATAGTGCTCCCGTCACTCCCGTGTCAACGAACGTTTGACAGCGCGGCGCGGCAAGAGCGCTACGAATCTGTAAGAAGTAGCGCCACAACAACAATTACAAATATCTTTTACAATAATTTATGAAAATAAATAATTATACGTCATATCAATTTATTAATATAAAAATCGGTTGGGGTGTCCGAGGTTTTGGGTTATTTCATTAACACATTGTATATTAAAATAATCAAATAAAAAAAGCACTCAATTATTGGCACTGGCACTACAAATTGGCATCCAGCGCAGGTACCTACGATTTTCTAATCCATTTGTTTACATTTTCATCAAATACTTTTAGAACAGACTGTACATACACTCATCGTGAAATCAAACTATGAGTATGAGTAGGCAGTTGGAATGATCTTAAATTTTTCGACACACGTACTGTTATCAATTAGACATCAAATTATGGTCTCTGCTGATGACCTGACTGGCTGCAAAATAGATCCATCCATACTATAATAAATACCTATGGTAAGTAGAGTAACCTACCTAAGTATTACCGATCCGTATTAGTTAAGTGATGCTAATATATAAAAAAAATTAATACAATCCGTGGCGCCGAAAATGTGCGTTTGCTCAAATTTTTCTATATTAATTTATGCTACTCGCTTAAAATATGCGCGAGCGCCGCCGCCGTCAGAGTGAGATAATTGTAGGTAGATGTTTCTACGAGTAGGTATATGCTATTACTGTAATTTTGGGCGTGGACTTTTCAGATTTTTTACACGTAATTTGTTTCGCATTTTCGCAACCAATGTAAGTTGTACTTTTAAGGGCTTTGGTACTTCCCCTTGGCTTTATGAATACATGCACAATAGTATAGGTATCTTCAAATCTTTACGTAGGGAAGCAGCACATAGTAGATCCAAGATAAGAGGTTATTTTGTTATCAGTAAGACAAAACACTAAATGTAAGACACTCAAAATGTAAGATACTGTCCTTTGGTTACATATTAAACATCTTTCGCGTATTATATTTGAAAAACACCCAAAATATCAGCAAAACTTATCAGTATCTCGTTTATGATTGTGTAAGACAGGCTTAACTGTATTTACCTGAAACTATTAGCGCCTCATTCGGCCCCACGGTGTGTATATTGCCCATTTTTCCCTTCGAGTTCAAAGAAAACGCACAAAACAACACTATATTTTTACTTTTACCAAAAAAAAAACAACTTTCGCGAAATCAATAAATATAACAAACAACAATGAATGAAAAGAACGAACGATCAAATCAACGATGATTAAAGAATTCCATAGACACCATGCCCAGATTAAACCTATATAAAGTAGTGGCGCCGACCGCACAGAGGCGCCTTCATCGTTTGTTTGGTTATTTCTTTTATTTTTGATAATAAGCACCTTAAGTTGTGCTCCACAAGATTATACGTTAATATTATTACAAACGGTAGTTTTACATAAGTATTTAGTTTTATTAAAATCTTTAAAACGGATAATAGTGGCCACTATTTTCCGTTTTAAGGATAAAAATAAAACTAAACAATAAAAGCTACCGATTTCACACGAACACACGAAGTCTACGTGCATAATCAAGCCTAGAAATCACTAATGGCCAATGACAAAATAAACCTATGGACTGGGCATACCTACAAAACTAGCGTGTATACCAGTATACCTACAAAAATCGGGCACTTAAGATGGCCGCCTTTCGTAGGGTTGTTTTTGTTTTTTCTCGCACCACACTGTTTTATACAACACGAGGGCATGATTTTCCTATTAATGGAAAGCAAAATACCTAGTTTCTAGAAGTATTTTGAAGAACAAAAACTATTTTAAGCAATCAACCGTTTGACAGCACATCTGTCACAAACCCATTCGTAAAACTCGACACTCAACATGGCGACCGGTCACGCACTAGACATGATTTTGACGTGACACAAAAGTGTTGTTGTGTAGTGGACTTGTTTTTTAATGGGTTCAGAAAAAATCCCACTAATGTTTCACTGTTATTACTTGACAAACATTTAGATGTCTCTCTTTTCATATGCAGCTCTTGATTAGTTAAAAAGAAACAGAACGCTTTTTGACATGTGTGTGTCGATATGATAGATATTTGAATAACTATTATTTCCATAGTTGAATATGCCGTCTCCATGCTTCTCCTATCTCAATGCTATTGGCCTAACTATTTTTACCTCTATGGATTGGCTATGGTAGAATCCCTATTAAATTTTTTCCTCTATGGGTAGAATTAACGTTGTAAATGGCGGAGGCATTGTGATTGTTTGTTGAAGAATTTTAGCTATTGACGCGAATGCGAAATAACCAAAAGCAAACATAACAATAAGTGATTATAAATAGTAAGTCTTCAAAGAGTGTCTGTTTTTTCTTATTATACAGCTTAGACCTATATTGGGTTAGATGTTATCTTCTCTGTCATGTAATCTTTGTATTACTCACAATTTTTTTACTTTACAGATAGAGCGTGGTAATTTTATTTAGAGAGATGTCTGATACAAGTGATCTAGATCGTCAAATCGAGCAGCTAAAGAGATGTGAGATTATAATGGAGGCCGAAGTTAAGGCACTTTGTGCCAAGGCCCGCGAAATTCTCGTCGAAGAGAGCAACGTTCAGCGGGTAGACTCTCCTGTCACGGTAACTAACCTTTCACGTATCTTTACGATTGCTAAGAGATCAACAGTGATAATTTTAAATCTACATTCAGATTTCGGAATTTACAAGCATTCAGAATTTACTTCCTAAATTTCTTCTATCTCTAAAAATGATTAGTTTCTGTTGATAGATGTTGTCAACATAAAAAAAACATAATTCTGTTTTGCTGTATTAAAGTTAGTCTGTAATTAAGTTGGTCTTAATAAGCTATTCTTTGGTAGACCAGCACCTGTATTCACAAACATACGATTCACTATCGTATTGACAATGACACTTGTTCGATAACCTGATTTCTGAACCGAAGGACCGGCAAAGCGCTATTCACAGATCCGTATGGAAGGGTTTTTTTTTTAGGTGTATATACGGGGAACGCTACAAAATGGTAGTAAATAGATATTCGTGGTAGAAAATTTTAAGTGGTACATAAATGATTTTTATTGAGTATTTCACTATGGGCAACTATAGATTATGCATTCAGTAACTATTAACAAATAAAAAACAGTAAGCAATGATTTTATTAATAAATAAAATTTAGCTGATTTCTATTAAACTTTCTGTTAAACCTAAAAATCTGGAATAATTATTTTTCTGAATTCTTGTTTTGAGCTATAGAGATAATTGAGAACTACACGGAAGACAAGGCGTATGGTCGAAAGACTATAGCCTGCCGTTTGGGCGAATAAAAGAAAATAAAAAAGTAATAATTGAGGAGTGAAAAATTACTTTTTTTTTTACAGAAAAATGGTTGTGTGTATTTTATCGGTATTTAAACAAATTACTATTTCCTCATTTTCATTTTATAAAACGTGGTACCTAATATTGAAAATGCATATTTTCAGAAGAGTGTCATTGGAGCAGCGGCAGATGCTCTTTGCATTCATGCTAGGGCATGAGGACCTTGCCCGGAGCCGTGTTTTGACACTTATTGCTTAGATTATTCTTTTTTAAACAATATTTTGTTATTCGATAACACTTCCGACAGCAAATACCTGTCGGAAGAATTGATGTCTTTATACCGTATATGAACTGTCAAAATTGTACGGTTTAGGATTTGTGAATAGCGATTATAGGATTTCGTCGATAACATTGACATTCGATACGGTACCAAACCGTGTCGTAACTTTGTGAATAGCTATGCAGTTAGTTATTGTGATGCATTTTTTGAAACATGTACAAACAATAATATATCGACTCTTTCCGCTACAAAGGGCGTAAAGACCATTTTGGCCAAATTCACTTTTTGATGCAGTCTTACTTAGTTTTTCACGCTCTTTCGATCTGTATATTTGAAATTGCGCTACGGTGAAAAAATGGTTTTTACTACCCCACATTTTCTTAAAGCTAAACATCACTTTTTCGCAAAACCGAGTCATAAAACACAATTATTTTACATTTCGACAGCAAACTTGGTGTAACTACAAACATACATATTTTCTCGAATGAAAAACGGGGTAAAACACAATAATTATATAAATCGCGGCATATAAGTTGTAAGTTTTAGTTGTTGTGTATGTGCAGAACGTTCCTATTATGTACCAATTAATAATAAATACGTATTGATTTTTAAAACCTTTTATTCCATTTTTACTCAAGTAATCATTATTTATACTAAAAATACCTAAAATCCATCCTTATTAAATAATTATTATCGATCCTTATTAATTAAATTGCTCATAGAGTTATTGCATTACTAATAATAACAGGGAGTATCTACATATTTTGCAAAAAAAAATGTCTTTACAACTATAAAAATTACTTTTTTGTACATAACCGGTTTTTACTGCAGACGTTTGTTACCAGGCTACTTAATTATGGGTTGTATCTACATTTTTTTTAGGTTTTCAGGAGTGTAACTCCATGGTAACTTCGTTAATAACTGTTGTACATAATTGTAATTAAATGAGGCAAAGGACGGCTAAAATTTAAGAACTTTCTTCCTAGAACTCAATTTTATAAGTATAGAAAGAAAAGAATTATTTAAAAAAGTTTTTTTTCTTTTTTGTTTTTTGCTCATTGCCAAAAGTATGGGATTTGGAGTTACGCCCTTTGTAGCGGAAAGCGTCGATATGTCCTACAAATTCTCTACAAACTAAAAGTTTCTAAAAAAAAAAATGTATATAAGTAGTTTATCAGCCATCTGGTTACCATAACACAAGCATTAGGTTGCTTAGCTTGGGACTAAATGGCGTTGTGTGAAATGTCCAAGGATATTATTATTATTATTTCTTTTATTTATTTATATATGTAATTTTTTTACATTTTTAAATATTTCTTAAAATATAAAAATAAGTATAAAAACATTTAAAAATATAAAAAATAGGGATCCGCCGGTGTCGGGAGCAGGGTCCAAGCTACCGGTGGTTAGGGCTCCAGAGACAGGAACCTTCTCACAATGCGAGCCGTATCGAGGAGTACTGCCTTCTGAATCAGGCCCTTGATCCAACCGCCTAACGAGAGCCTCGATAGATGTTGATCGAGGCTTTCGGCCATCAGGCCATTGGCCGATACGACAATCGGGACAGTGACAGCCGAGTTCACATTCCACATGTCAATAACCTCATGTGCTAAGTCAAGATATTTAATTTGTTTCTCTTTCTCAGCTTTCACGAGGTTCCCGTCATGTGGAATGGTAACATCGACAATCATTGTTCGGCGCACTAATCGATCTATCACCACAATATCAGGCTTATTGGCGACAATAGTCCTGTCAGTAATGATAGACCGATCCCAGTACAATGTGACATGGTCATTTTCAAGAACTGGGTCGGGCACATACTTGTAATACGGTACCTCAGAATCCACAAGTTTATATTTCAAAGCAAGTTGCTGGTGAATAATCCTGGCTACTTGGTTATGCCTGTGCAAGTACTCGCCGTTAGCCAGACGAGAACAACCAGAGATAATATGTCTGATAGACTCACCCGGACGGTGGCATGCCCGACACACGTCAACCGTCCCGTCCTTCATAATATGTCTCCGATAGTTATTCGTCAAAATAACTTCGTCCATAATTGCACAGACGAAACCTTCAGTTTCCCCAAATAGGTCACCGAAACGTAGCCAGGATACGGACGCTAAGAAATCTACACCGGGCTCATGAAGAGCCCGATAGAAGCGCCCGTGAAGCTCCTTGCTTTGCCTATCTATATATCTTCTGGCGGTCATCGGTAGTAAGTACTACAGGTTTGCGCCAGTTATTATTATTATTCCTTGTTTCAGGTTTGTGGTGACATTCACGGCCAATTCTATGATCTGAAAGAACTGTTTAAAGTGGGTGGCGATGTCCCCGAGACCAATTATTTATTTATGGGTGATTTTGTAGACAGAGGATTCTATTCAGTTGAGACTTTCTTATTACTACTTGCATTAAAGGTAAGCTTATGAGACATACAACTACATTATGTTATTATGGCAGGATGTCTACTAACCACAACAATGGTGGCAGTTACACTTCCTTCATACAATTTATGCTAAGCCATTATTGTGTTGAGAGCAGTGGTGTACCAAGTGGTAACTCAACTCACTTACCACAACTTACAAATTGTAGGTACTTTACTATGTGTAATTTATTTCATCACCACGGCTCTCAAAACGGTGAAGGAAAACATTGTTTTGAAACCGGCATGTCCTAGAACTATAAATTCAAAGACATGACATCTACCAACCTGCACTGGGCCCCTGTGGTGGATTATGGCCTACTTCCTCACACAGGCAGAAGGCCTGTGTCCCAGCAGTGAGAACATTATAGTCTGATTATGATTTTATAATATATTATTGAGTTTGCAATGAATTTGTTGAATGAGTTTGTTGAATCAACATGTAAGTAGTAAGTTGAGATAAGTTTTTCTTCTTATCAATCATTGAACAACGTGATATAGGTCCTTACATTTTTATTGTTATTAAGGCTATCCCTAATTCAAGCAATCATGTTCATAAAGTTTTGAAAACAAACACATAACCATTCCACTATACAGATATTTTTTGTGAAATCTGTTTTAGTGTTAAAAAAATTGCTGTATAAAGTAAATATTCTGCTAAACAATAACAAATAGGTCTAATTATTCGCTTTCCATAGGTCCGTTACCCCGACCGCATCACACTAATCAGAGGCAATCACGAGTCCAGACAGATCACACAGGTGTATGGGTTTTACGATGAATGTCTTAGGAAATATGGATCTATTACTGTATGGAGGTATATCTAAACCTATTATTTACAATTTTTTATTCAAAATTCTTTGCATATTTATTTTACATTCAGAGAATTGTGGACTTTAAGATGATTCCAAAATGTAAGTTGTTCCTGTTTCATCTAAACTAATTGCTTAACCTCTCCTTTAACAAATTCAAATGTAAATGTACACAGGTATTGCACAGAAATATTTGACTACTTATCCCTATCGGCAATTATTGATGGAAGAATATTCTGTGTGCATGGTGGACTGAGTCCTTCGATACAGACGCTCGACCAAATCCGCACAATCGACCGCAAGCAGGAGGTGCCACATGATGGACCCATGTGTGACCTGCTCTGGAGTGACCCTGAAGGTTTGACACATCCATGTAGAAGTTGAATAACTACAGTTTATCTATTTAAGATCCCTCAACTGCTATTGAAATGGAAGAAGAATGGAGTTGTATGTAAATGTTAATACAAAGTCTGAGTATAGTATCAGCCAATTATTTAGTCAGACATCTTCACAACTTCAAAATGTACACACTACACAGTAATAGTATTGGTATAACATTATATATGTCGCAGCCAACTGGTTAAATCAGCCGTTCAGTTAACTGCCTGGCCTTTAGAAGTAGTGCTCGCCTCGCTTTGCACTCTCGGCGCGCACGCGGTTGATCACAGTTCTAACCTAACCTAACCCATTTGGTCGGGGTGCCCTGCCTTAGTTACTGCGACCAATTCGGCTCGCGCGTAATTGGTTACAGACTTCCAACCTAAACTGGAATTGAATATTATTCAGGCCGTTAGTTGAACGGCCGCCGTTTAGTTAAAAGGCTAGGTGGTTAACTGAACGGCTAATTTAACCAGTTTGCTGCGACATATATATGTTATTGCAGCAACATCACATGATAGCAGTTTTGCGTATGGACAATGACTTACTCCACACAACTCCTCAAGAAAGGCCAACAATGTCTTGATGTTACTGGCAATCTCTCTGTGATATTATTAATTATTCTAATTAATTCCAGACACACAAGGCTGGGGCGTGTCCCCCCGCGGCGCGGGCTACCTGTTCGGCTCCGACGTGGTGGCACAGTTCAACGTGTCCAACGACATCGACATGATCTGCCGTGCGCACCAGCTCGTCATGGAGGGCTACAAGTGGCACTTCAACGAGACAGTACTCACGGTCTGGTCGGCCCCTAACTACTGCTACAGGTCTGATCTAAACCATAATTATTATGGCAACTTCCAGATTAACTAAATCTCTTGTCTGATTCTTCATGCATAAAGTGTCAGACAAAACTAACTTTGACCCAAGTCAGTTTTAGATTTTGCTAGGACAGATCCAAATCTGAATATTTAAGAACACAACATTTATACAGGGTGTTTGGTGCATCGTTTGCCAAATGGAATTGGCCGAAAGGAGAGGTCATTGTCTATCTCTTAAAGCCCAATAACTCATTCTTTGTTACACTGGTTTTTATTATGACTTTTTAATTTTTCTTTAGAAAAAAAAAAATACATGAACTCTGCATTTAAGCTAATTATTTTTTTTTTAAGTTATTATCATAGCCTTCAAATTTCCTTTTTATTATTGTTTACTCTTAAATGGTTCTATGAAATTTAAAATTACTTGCTAATAACATCTAGTTCCTTTTTAATAACTCACAAAGTTTTTGGAAAAAGGAAAAAATCACTTAAAACTCAACTTTAAATTGCTGTAAAAAAAAAACTAAAATCGATCGGGATCTTCGAATTCTTTTAAAAAGTTCTCTAGTCTGTCCCCTTTCCAACAGTGTGCAATATACAAAAAAAAACTTTTAATAACAACCAATTCGCTAAATGTGTAATCGAGACACATCAAGCTGAAATTCGATAATACGGTAAGAAAACTAGTTCTCACATAAATTACATGCTTAAAGTAGGTAGATAGTGTTATCTCACTCTTACGCAGTCTCTTATCAGTTTCTAGAGTACAAACTTTCCTCGAACTTGAAATTAAAAAAAGTTAAAAACATTCATTTAATAAGTACCTAATTACAAATTTTGTTCAAATTGTCCTCCACTATCCACTCACGCGCCCCGCTCCCCCCGTGACTTCGTGTAGAACGTTGTATTTCTGCTTTGATAGTGACTTACAACCGTACGAGCTAACATGGAATGCAAACCCTTTTTAGCTCTACTGCATACCTCACCGATGTACCAGGTAACAGCTTTGACGTCACTCTGCCAGATGTCATGTTATCGAGAATCAAGACTATGATAACCGTGTCCAGTTTTGTCGTTTTTTATTACACTCTGACGTGGATTATCCGAACTTTTTAAAAATAACTTATTAAAAGTTTTTTTTTGTATATTGCACACCGTTGGAAAGGGACAGACTAGAGAACTTTTTAAAAGAATTCGAAGATCAGAGTAAACATAAAAATTCAAATGAAATTGGAAGGCTATGCTAATAACTTTTTTTATTTAAGCTTATATGCAGAGTTCTTGTAATTTTATAAATAAAAATTAAAAAGTTATAATTAAAAAAACCAGTGTAATAAGGAATAAGTTACTGGGCCCTATGGGATAGCAAATGACCTCTCCTTTCGACCAATTCCATTTGGCAAACGATGCACCAAACACCCTGTATATCTTGTGTTGAGATAAACTATTCACAATGTTGATTTTACTAATTTTGTTTAACAATGTAACATAACTATCAGTTTTCTCTCCACAGATGCGGCAATGTGGCTGCAATATTAGAACTGAATGAAAATCTTCAGCGAGAGTTCACAATATTCGAAGCGGCGCCCCAAGAGTCGCGGGGCGTGCCCTCCAAGAAACCGCAGGCCGACTACTTCTTATAATGTTGCTTACAATAGACAATTGACACATGAGCGAGCGACCCATCTAGTATTATGTACGGTTTTATTGTAGTGACAAAACATTTCATGTGGAGATAATTTAATTGTGATCTTAAGACTGGTGTTGAATTGTAAGTTGAATGTGTTTATTTTAAGTCATTGAATACGTGTTTAATTCATTTACTGGTTCTCCGTTCGCCTCGCGAGTTGGTAGCCCAACAGCCGAAAGAATTGGTATACGAAAGAGATGCAAGTAGCACCCTACAATATACCAAATACCCCGCATGTGAACGTGACGTGGCGTTCTGAAGACATTGGACTTAAAATAAATGGTTTAGTACAAACTTTCGAGACCCACAACTGAATGTTAGTTAAGTTAAATCCTCTCAAGCAAATAATTTATAATGTAATCTTGACTTAGTGTAATTAGTCCATTTTGTTACTCAATGTTGAACAGAATATTTTGAATAACAGGCATTTCTATTGATTTGTGTTAGTCCCTTGCAAAGCTAGATGGCATTTTACCATTTTTAAGTATGCCATTGATTAAGTTAATATTTTAATTCATTGTATTAAGTAGATGACTAGTTGATAAATCAATATTATTATATAAATATGTAATTAGTACCGGATAATATGAAACGAACAATGAGTTGGATAAGCCAAGTGTGTTAATTTGTAACAGAAAAAGTGCAGATTCCGCGCCGCGACGCGTTAGGATTGTTAGCATAGTAGAATGATTGGTCCACTGACCTGACGCTGTATTGGCGAAACGTTATAGCATACATTTATACCTATCATAAATAAATTTATAAAAGTAAGAAGCATTAAGAGTAACTTGTCGGCCTCTAGCGCTTGCTACCGCATGTCTTTTTATAGATCAGGTTGATAATAATGTGATTTGTGATGTCATCAAACACTGCCGTTAACTAATATTATGTAATATTAAGGAGAATATATAATATACCTAAAGTACGCAAGAGATAACACATTTTCGTATTGTAGATATATTGTTAATGATCTTTACAAATTGATTTAGAAACTAGTGCAAAATGCAATGTTTTATAATAAATAGTCTCAACCACATTTACATTCAAATGATTCTAGATTTTGGGTACTAGTAGAGAATTTAAAAATTCTAGATTACTATTTATAGCTGTTATTGAAACTTTATTTTTAGTAAAATTCCTGTATTTTAAATCCCAGTGGGCAGTACACCCAAACGCATTGTTAGAATTCCACATTAGTAGTATTCCTAGAAGACAAAACAAACTACATTTGTATTTATGCTTGATGTTTTCTTTCGGGAATATAATTATTATGTATATTTTCATCTATTGCTACATCGATTAATTAGGCAAATGAAGACGGATAATTCAAATAAACTAAAACAATATTTTGTCAACTTAGCAACCCTGGCTTGTGAATTACTTTGCATTGTGATTGTTAGAAATATTCACAATAATTTTGATAAAGATTAAAAATTAACTAAAACGTGATCTCATTGTTCTTGTTATGTTTAAAGTCGAAAATTGTAACCAATGACTGATTAGTGCAAGGTACGGATTGTTAACTTCGAAACATTCAAGTTCCAAGTTGTTACACACATCCCCCTTTTTGTAGTCTTTCATTTCTTGATTTTTTAAGATTTTTTTGAATTTGTAGTAACATCAGAACTGTGATCTTTGAACTAGGCATAGAGGTATAGGTTAACCAAACACAAATGTGTATTTCCCATACCTTGCCATTCAATCAGTCCTAAGGTGACCCAAAACAAACTATTAAATTTTAGTTCTCCAACAAGGACAATTTAAAATTCTTATTTTCCCACATAATGTTTAAAAATAATGAAATCCATTCTTAATTAAAAATTAACCAGTTTTGTATCCTTACTTCTTTTTACTACTATTAATTATTAAAATGAAATGCCATCATTTTTCCGTATTTTATTTATTTAAAATATATTCCACTCAACTATTAATAACACTTATTTTGAGATGGGAAGATCATCATCACATAAACTAGGTAAAAAAAAATCAGGTACTATCAACTGCAATTCTTTGTTATAGAATTACACAATTCAGGTAATATATCACCACATTTTGTAGATACTTTGATGTCTACAATATTATCAGCTCTAGTGGGGCCTATATTCAATAAAGCAACTTTCTTGTGCTCATCTCTGGCTTGTAAAATTATTCTATAGCTTGAGTAAACTGTCAAACTTGAACCTAAAACGAAAACAGAATCACTGGAGGATACTTGATTCCTGACTGCCTCCACCCTCGACTTTGGGACATTGTCACCAAAGAACACTATGTCTGGTTTTAATGGGCCTTCACATTTTGGGCATAGTGGTGACCTGAACTTCTCCACTTGTTCCTGTAATTATTGAAGGATAATCATGAAGTCATGCCCATAAATATATAGATTTATCAATATCCATAACAATTGGTACACATACTTTTGGTAAGTCCACATCCCCATCAGGCCTTATCATGGTGAAACTATCCTCCATGTAAGGGTTATTCCTCATTAGTTCCACCTGTAGCTCCTCTCTGCTTATCTCATAAGGACACTTCAAACATTTCACAATATACCCAGTGCCATGAAGCTCTATTACATTCTCTGAACCAGCCTTGTGATGTAGTCTGTCCACATTTTGGGTCACTATTGATGTCACTTTTCCCATCTGTAAAATGAGAGACCAACAAACATTAGGAAATGGTGTGAAATGCAGTAGAGAAATAAAAAACCAATGATGGAAAAACTATTAGCAGATTTTTTTTTACTACTGATATTGTATCATTCTGTTTGGTGAAAAACAATCAAGTTAGTAAACTGTTTTTATTCATCTTGGGAAAAAAAAACAGTTTACTACTTGAAATATCCATATATTTCTGTGAATTATGTTGTCACTGGAAAGGCAAAAGCACTTAACTGCCAAAGCCCAATTTGATGGTAAAGTAATTTTGCCTTTCCAGTGACAATGTAATATTCTTTTCTTTTATAATAAAACTAGCTTCGGCCCGTGGCTTCGTCCGCGAGGAAATGTCGATAAAAACTTTGCTATGTCCTTCCCCGGGATGCAATCTATCTGTGCCAAATTTTATCTAAATCTGTTCAGTGGCTTAGGCGTGAAAAGGTAACATACAGACAGACGGACAGAGTTACTTTCGAATTTACAATATTAGTATGGATAGTGGAACTGAAAACTATCACATATCGTTGGTTTAAAGGTAAAACTCATTAAGTGACATAATTGATCAAATTCATTAAATTCGTGAAACGGTCTTTCAAACCGTAAACCGACGATATATGTGTTCTTTTAACATATTGATCTCAGGCTGAATTAGTAAATAAATCATATCACTGTCTAAGTGTCTACAACAGTTGAAATATAGAGTGGGTGATGATAAAGTGAATATCAACACAATTACGGATTACCTTTTCTAGCTCTCTGACAGCAAGATGTGCGTCATTTGGCTGTATGGCACTGAACCTTGGCCAGCCAATGAAATTTCTAGCCCAGTACCGTTGTCTGACTTTAGGATACTTCACAAACTCTTGGTATTGTATAGGCTTGTGGTTGGTACGAGCATACAAACCAACTTCTTCTGATCTGTAGTCTGGAATTCCTAAGATAATGCAGAATAATATTAAAACAGTTGCAACTAGAACGAAGTATTTTGTACAATCATAACAATTACCAGATTCCGTGGAAATACCAGCACCAGTCAGGATAAGAATATTTTTGTATTTATATAAAAAATCTTTTAGAACCTCAAAATCTTCATGGTTGGGTGCCTTATGTTTTGGAACATATAATAACTGACGAGTGAACTGTTTGATATTAGTTGATATCCTAAGTCTATGCATTTTGTTATTCTTATTATCTATAACAGTAATTAATAAAAAAAATCACAACATTAATAACAATAACAAATGACTTTGATTATGTCATGTTCAAGTTCACAGAACAAGAACATCCATCACAGAGTACTTTCTAATAGAGTGAACTCTCTACTCCATGTGCTCTACTCTAACGAGAGTTTTTTGAACTTTTTGTTAGACTAACACAGAACATAATAGCATATATTATTATACATTATACAAGGAGGTCAGTGTTTGTAAGTGATTTGAATACAATCTACTCTGCTAATCATTATTTAGGAGACTGTTTCCGTATATACAAAGTACTCTTTGGGAGACTGATTCGTCTAGTCGATTTCAGCGATATTTTTTAAGCTGTGCTGGTGCAGTGGTGCTTGACTGACACTTAATGTCAAATTGAAAATTCCTATTGCAATTTTCTAAAAATTTTCATATCTTTCATTTCACTTTCAAGTTTTTTTTATTTTTATACTTCTTATACAGTAATGACCTTATTTAGATTAAAATCTGCTCCATTTGTGTTAATAGAAGATGATGGTAACAAAAATACATTACCTTTAATGCTAGAGCTTGTGCAGGAAGAGAAATCTGTCAACTTATTTAGTTATGAACAACCCAGCAGCCTTTGGAGAAACATCTTCAAAAACCATTCCAACGTTAATTACTATGATGCGTTTAATACTGACTTGTACAGTAAATATGTAAGTGGCAAATGTTCATTGATAATTGATTCAATAAATCAAATGGCTCTTTGTATGGGTTGGAACAAGTGTTTGAAGTACTTAAAACAATTACAAAGTGATCCTAATGTAAATAGACTAGTACTAATACTGCACAGAGACTGTTTACCACACAGTTCAAAACTACAAACCCATTTAAATCATTTTGTTAATGTTGTGATAACATTTGATAAAACAAACCCGCACAAAGTATGGATTAAGCTAAAGAAAGGCAGCAAAGTTATAACAAGTGAAGAAATAATGTCATATGACAGTAAAGCATCAACATTAACCCTAAGTCCTGTTATAAGACTAGAGAAAAAGGAAGAGGAACCGGAGAAACCCTTGCCTGCAAATCTGTCCACATTCAAAATAGAAGTAGACCAAAATGAAAAGATACAGAAGTATAACTTGAAACTGCCGTACATGAGTAAGATCCATGAAGGTGAGAGCAAGGTCTACTACGAGCCCGACGCAGTAGATGACTGGGATGAAGAAGACCCTGATGAAGATCTTGACATTTAAATAAAGTATAAATCAACATAATCATGACCTTTATGCATTCCATTGTTTAACCAATTTGTAGCGACTCCAGTTTTCGAAAACCTTAGCTGTGGCAGCTCACAAATATTTCGGGGCACGCCTGTCGTGCCAAGCGCCATACAAGTTGATGAAAAACTGTGCAAAAAAATTTTATTTTTCTGCTTTAATGACCCGTTTAAACCGATCGATGTGAGCGGATGGCACGCCTGCAACAAATCAGTTAATAACATCACATTTCATTCCTGCTTCCTTATCCAGACTAGTTTACTGTTAGTAAGAGTAACATCAAGGCATTGCTGGCCTTCCTTGAGAAGCTAGGGTAGATTGAATAATCGATTTTCCCACTCATACACAAAATTCGAGCATAGAGGTCGAGTAACGGATACCAGCACGTATTACCTGCCTTATTTTTTAGTTTTACATATCTACCTATTTGCTCAATTAGATGGTCGCTTTCCATAAAAATCTTCATACCGCGATTTTTTTTAAACTAGTATTTTGCCCGTGTGGATTTCATACTATCCCCTAACCTGACCTTTATCGCCAATATCCCTACAAACTTCAACACCCCCTCCACCCTCTTTGAAGGGTGGGTAGTTTTGAAAAATTAATCATTAAGTCTGTTATTTACCGTATTATTGTTATTGTGCAAAGGTTCAAGTTCATAAACTCAAGGAATAAGATTGTTCATATAAACGAGAGGTGGTATCGGCCCCAACTTACCGAGTTGTAGGTCGTGAGTTCGAACCCAGACAGGCGTTTTACTTTGTGTAAATTATTTCATTAACACTGCTCTCAAAATGGTGAGGGAAATCATCGTGAGGAAACCGGCAACGGCATATCCTAGAACCAAAAATTCGAAGATATGTGACATTACCAACCCACACAGGGCCCGCGTGATGGATTACGGCCCACTCCTTAGAAAATTCAAGTTTCTCTTCTCTCTTTAGTGGTTTGGGTTTTACGAGACATACGAACATACACTGTTCTTTTATTTTAAAGAGAAGATTGTTCTTTGAAATCACCTTTAAATTATTATTCTTGCTAACGACTGGCAGGGAGGGCTCTGGAGATTTCGAACCTTTTTTCAAAACAAATCTTGTTTATCTTTATCTGTGTTAAAAAAAGTCAACGCACACGTATATAAACACTGCAGGCTAATTGCCGCGATTTACCGAGTTGTAAGTCGTGGGTTCAAACATATATTACTTTACTCTATGGTTCAAACCCAAGCAAGCGCTTTACTTGGTGTAGGTTTTCATCACCACTGCCACAGATAATATAATACACTAGCCACTGCTCTCAAAACGCTGAAGGAAAACATCGTCAAGAAACCGGCATGTCATGTCACAAATGTCTTCTATTTTTTTGTTCTAGACAAAAAAATAGAAGACATTTGTGACATCCAGCAACTCGCAATAGGCCCGCGTGGTAGATTATGGCCCACTCCTTCTGACCGAGAGGAGGCCTGTGTCTCAGCAGTGGGAACATTATAGCCTGATTATGCATTGCGTTGTTTACATCGTCGTCGAGCAGACGATTTTTTTTAACATATGAAGAAATGGACTAGGCAATTCCTGCAAAAACCTTCAAATTGTGAAAGAACGTGTGGTGGCGCTGGATCAGCATCACCTCACCTCGTCCACTCATCTTCAACCCAACTTATAGCCCGATTCAAACTTTATGGCATGTCTGAAATGCGCTACCCGCTGAGCAGTAGGTACCTCACCCCTCCTGACATGAATTTGTTACTGCGCAGCGACTCTCCTCACGTCCCGCCGAGTCGCCTTAAAGTTTGAATCGGGCTGTAAGCATAACCGGATTTGCTTAGCACCTCTAAATCATCTAGAACGGCTCGAAGCTAATGCCGAACCCGTCCAGTGCCTTATACTTGTGCCTTGACCTTTATGGTACAATTTCGAATGCGACGGCAGCAGCGTTTGCGGTTGACCTTCAATTTCGCCTCCTGGAGGCCTACCATGATCTATTTAAAAACGATTCAAAAGCAAGACATTTCAGTTTAGGTTCTTAAACTGCATCGTTCACAGTCGTACCATGACGTCCATTAAGCGGCATTTGGATCGTTGAAAGTGAATGAGCGTTAAGAGCTCGTGGTAGGTATCCAGATGGCACGTCCTAAATTGAATCGTTAAACTGACGTCATGGTACGAATTAGCAGAACAGTTCAGTTTAGGTCCTAAAGTGGATCGCGTTAAGAGCTCGTGGTAGGTATGCTGTCCTCTTCATTCTATGCTGAGCCGCTAAGGCGAGGGAAAATAGTCTATAGTGTGCAATGCTAATTGCAATAAAAATTGACACTAACGACCTATTTACACGGGTTTGTGCAAAGCTAATCTTGAAGAAGCAGCACTAGGTAGTTTTTGTTGCGTTATAAGAGCATCGACGAATAAGCGCCATGTGCTTGGTAGTGCGAGTGCCGCTGATATGAAGATGTAAGAGGATTAAGTGTAAACCTGTTTTTTATCTAGACCTGAGCAAACTCGGTTCTGTGTGGTGGGTATGTGGAATATCTCATAATAAGAAGATAATGTAGTTTACTTCCTTGTGTGTTCGGGAATGCGGACATGGACTTGGATTGATGTTTTTGATCAGGTGTTTTAGACAAACCCTCGGTTACAAAGAATTCACTTTTTATTCGTTTTTCTATGTTCTGTTACAATTTTGCGATTTTTTTTTCATTTCTTGGCCACGTTACTTGCCATTACACAATTATGTAATAAAGTAGAAATTCAAGTACGTGCAAGTTAATTTTATTAATGACACCGTAATTACATCACCATATTATCTCAACTCTTAAATTATGTATCATAATTACTCGTTCAATGATTAATTTTCATGACCTAACAAACTAAACAATTAATAAATGAAAAAAAAAAAAAAACAAATACTACAGAGACCCGGTTACGAACCTCTATCGACACAATGCTATAGTAAAAATAAAATAATTATTACAATATTTCAATACACATAATAACCGAAAAGTGAGGAACAAAAAATATTTTTCTTCGAAGTCTAATTTCGAAAAATTAATTAATATTATGCGAGCCGATATCGTATGTACACTCAAGCCCGGATAAATCTTATAATGAGAGAAACAATACATACTAGCAATTTAAATACTGCGGATTAATCAAACGACGCCGACGCACGGTCCCCGAGCTCGAAAACGAGGCGGAGACGGCGCAAAAACAATAAGAAGCTATCTTTCGATATACATAATAAAGCTAACAAAATATACGATAAAAATGATTTACAACCTCATATAACCTAACAAAATGTCTGCAGTTTCATTTACAATTTCATCGCACTGCATTAAAAGGAGACAAGAGACTGCTTGTAAATATCGGGGCACACATAGGGATCGGGCTTCGGGACGATACATATACACACGGGACCGGGAGATGAGAGTACGCGGTAGTATAGGGTTTCTAGAGCGCTTATTCGTTCGCCAGCTCCTTGAGTCGTTCTTCCCTCGGCCGCGCGCCGCCGAATATAGATTGCGTCTGACTGGTCGACGCCAGAGAGTTCACCGGCTCTTTTACAGTCCGAGGCTCAAGCTTCAACTTCGGCCTGCCTGACGTGTCTGGAAAAGAAATAGTTAGGGAGCTGAGGACGGGACCAGCAGGTGATCTGTTCATCGAAACTAAACTACTCACAGCTCAACTACATTCAAGTGGACACATCACTAGGTGCAATCTAAAACCTTGCAACACTACGAATAGACGTCAGGTATGTCGCATACGTTATATGTTCAGGTATCTGTATTTTGAACAAGATGCGATCATAACCTTGAGTATTCTATTTTTATCTAGCAATTTAAATCGCTATCAGACATCTACTCTACATCAGAAAAAAATTTGAACTATTGTATGGTCTAAAAATACAACAACTAAAAAAAATCGTGTCTGACATGCAATTCGCTACTTTATAAAAACTTGACTATAGAATTAAAATCTATCAAATAAAGTTCCTCAAGAGTGTATCTTTACTAATACTGACGTCTGCACCGCGTACAGATCACTTTTAAAAATCGTACCCGAGCTCCCTAACCAAAATACACTAATTAGAAACACATAAACAAAACAACAATAATAAGATGTTTACACAAACTGAAAGTTGAACATTCCATGCAAGTTACATGCTATACTTGCAATTTCCGAGCGCGCGTCATGTGACTTACATTATTGTCATAAGGTATAAAATACGATGATTGACGCGCGTTCGTGAAATGTAACAACTAACAACTATGCAAGGAAAGTTGATATGAGACAAGTTCACAACATTTATTGAGCCTAAACACCACGGAGTAAATACAAAGAGGAGATGGCCTAAGCAACTGTGCACTGTGATTACAACTAGGCCATGACGTCATCATGTAGGCGTGGCCTCGTTGTCAGAGGATTGTTGGCGTTCGTCCTGTGCACAACTTTGTAAAAGTACCCATTTTACAGCATATTCGCGCTAGAAGAAAAAAATAATGAAGTGTTGTGTTTTATCTTGTAAAAACTACTCGGATAGACGTTCTGAAGCTATGGATGGCATCACATTTCATTTGTAAGTAATTTTTATGCGTAATTTAAGAATATTGTTCTAGAAAAATCTCTTAGCGTCGGCGTTTCCAAACATAATTCTACCCGACACTAGATGGCGACACTTAGTGTCATGGGAACTAAAAATATTTAGGTACGTAGAGCTCAGTACTAACATATTTTAATAATCATATGTACTGAAATTTGTTCGACATTCATTCTTATAAACCCTCTAATGGCCAAAATACTATTTTTGTAGTTTTTATATCATTTTGTAAACGGACCGCCATCTATAGTCAACTCCACAAAAAACAAAACAAAAAGGCAGGACCGTAATTAGAATCCAATTATTTTACCGAATGTCCCGCGGCTGTCTCATAAATGGAAAGTACTTAAAACGCTGGACATAAAAATATAATCTCCTTTAAATTAAATATATACCTACCTATCTCATCATCTGCCTAGCCTTTTCCCAACTATGTTGTGGTCAGCTTCTAGTCTAACCGGATGCGGCTGAATACCAGTATTTTACATGGAGCGACTAATATCTGACCTCCATCTGAGTTTCATAATTTTGTGGGAAAATGAGTACTATATATTTATTGTTTCATCCTTTATGTTACAGCTTAAAAGAAAATTTACAGAGCCAACTAGATGAGGTCAGAGTTTCTTATCTGACTACTCTGAGAAGAAAGGCCGAAACAAACTCAGAGGTCACAGTCTCTTTTAAAGTTCAGACGTAATCTTGGTCAGGTTATATGAAAACCATGTGTGTCTGAGATGGTCTTTTGAGGAAAGAACCACACAGATTGAGAGGACCTGTCCAGTCAGTGCACGCATTTGTCAGAAATCGTGCAGCTCAACTCCCAAACTTAAGGAGCTCAACGATGAATTGTCACGTAAACGGGAGAAGGTGTTTTTTCTTTTCTAAAAAGACTAGCTTTGTAGAACATCTTGATAACTCTTTTTAACAAGATAAGTAATTTTAAAATAAGAGAAAGTCTAATAATCATCTTTCGTCATTCATCAAAAACCTTTTTATGAAAAAATTATTTTTTTCATAGTAATATCACTTTCAATAAAAAAATTAGGTACCAAAATTCTGAGTACGACCCTGTTGCATCCTGCACTTAGTGACATCTAGTGTAAGATAGTTACGTAACTACAAAATAAAACTGTCAGAACGAACAACAAGTTTTACTATTGACCGGTAGATGGAAAATAAAGAAGTGGGCGGGATCTAGCACCCCCTCACCCCGCAAAATGTCACGCGTTGTTTCCTAAGGAAATCTAATTACAACATCTCCTCTTTGTTTTTACTCCGTGCTAAACACACTGCTGATTTGTTCCGCGTTTTAGTCGTACGTTTTTCATTCACAAATTCGTGCGGAAATCATTTAGTGCGAGTAAGCTCACAGAAATGTCGTAATTGGCTTGATTGGATAACAATAATGAACCATTATTCTGAACTAGTCAGGGTTGTATCAGTTCAGCGTTCACGAAAATTTTACTTCTTTTTTTGTCTATTCGCTCAAATTGTGACGGTAAACCCAAAAGGCGTGCAGAAATATGATGACAGCGGGTGTTCGAACATGTTCGGAGCAACGCACGTCGCGTTCTAAAAGCGCGGCATTATACAGGAAGATTTTTTCATCACCATCCAAATTTTTACAGGGTGTTCTACCCATGAATATGAACAACTTTCACTATGGGACCAACTCGGAAATCACGAAAAAAAATCTGCTGTTTAGTACAAAAGTTCAATACCTACTTGACCAAAATGTATGATTACAGCTGATTTCTTTTTTTGTGATTTTGGCGTTGGTCCCATAGTGAAAGTTGTTCATAATCGTGGGTAGAACACTTTGCAAAAATTTGGATGGTGATAAAAAAAAACTTCCTGTATGAGCGGACGGACTCGACAATAATAGGGCAAAATAAACATGAAGCACCTGTAGTACCTGGACGCGACGGCGGCATATCTTCGAATTGCCTGCGCGGGGCGGGCGCCTGGCGCGGCGCGGGCGCGGCGGCGCGGCCCATGCGGCCCCAGTCGCCCGGGCGCGGCTCCTCGCTGGCCCCGCGCGAGCCGCGCCCGCCCTCCCGCTCGCCGCGCTCGGCCCAGCGCTCGCCGCCTCCGCCGCCCCCGACCCCACCCCCGCCGCCCCGCTCACGCTCTGCAACACCATCTATTATTTTGGAACAAAAAAATTTTAAGGTGCGGTTGTAGGTCTGACCGACGACTCACTGTCGTCAGTAGGGCTTACGCTTTTTCTGAACAATCGCGCTTTCGGAACGCAAAGGTTACGAGATGTTGATAGTTTACCATGAAATCGAATCACAAGCGGACACGTGTCACGATAGGTACGCGTGGGCTTGTGATTTAGACACGTGTTGCCCCCACTAACGACAGTTTGGTTAACCTACCTTATTTTCTTACCCGACTCTAAACTAATATAGCTTTAGTGAATATTCATGACGCCGCAATAAATGTACTTACCAAACCTATTTACCACTTTTTCATGTTTCTCTTTTTAAGCGTGAAGATTTCATGTGACTACTATGGTGACTACCTTTTAACTAATTATATGGGACCAACTTCGGGGTATACCTTTTCCAATAAAAAAATTATTATCAAAATCGGACTACTCTGTAAAAAGATATGCGTGGTCATACATAAAAAAATAATATTATATACGCGTCGAATTGAGAACCTCCTCAGTTTTTTCGTCGGTTAAAAGAACAGTCACACCAAATCTTAACGCTTTTGTACAAGTATGTACATTATGTAGAATGTTCAACATGCAATTTCCTAAGATTGTTGACTTATGTAACATTGAAAACGAAAATATGATATTTTGGTAACCTATCCACTTTATAGGAATAAGGTGGAATGTTGGAAATTATTGAGACAGCATGAACATTGAACACTCACTGTAAGATGATAAATGTAGACCAAAAGGGCAAAAGGGAGTTCCCCTGTAAGTATAAATATATGACTCACACCACTCTTACGCCACGCAAAATGAGAACGAGGAAGAAAACCCAAGACAAAGGAATTTCACAAAGTCCACAATAACCAATGATTCATTTCAGTATAAAATATGTAAGATTAATGAGGGTTTTTGAAAAATGATGTTTACTAGATGGCAGCACTGAGACGTCAGGTCCGGCCACCTGTCACAAGTGTCAAAGCGCCTATAATTTCTTTAGACGTGACTGGTTTTTTTTGCTATTGTCTTGGTGAGATTAAGCACGCGATTCTTAACCTCATACTTTTTTTTTATATCAAAATCTGTTTGTTTGTTCATATTGTTGTGATTGTTTTGTGTCGTCTGGTTTGTTTATAAGGTTGGTACTTTAAGTTTTTTGGCACTCATTTCCTAAGGAAATGAGTGCCGAGGAACCCCCTGATGGGGGTGGAGGGATTCCTCCAGATATTATGGAGGTTGTGGAGTGTTCCCAAAATACTGATCGCGTGAGACCCGATGTTAGAAAGCGCCCAGGAGACCCTGAGTTTTCCGTTGTTGATGCGAAAAGAAATAAGCCGCCGTCTGACTCAATTCAGTCCGTTTATATTAAACCAGGTTTTGAGAATGACTCCAAACTAATTTATAGTGAGAGTGACAGAGCTCCCTTCACGGTATTTGTTTCAAGGGTGGAAACTGACCCTAAGCAAGGCCTAACCTTGAACTCCCTTAAGTTTGCCCAATTCATTTTTAATAAAGGTTTTAAAGGTGTTGTCCAAGGCAGTGTCAGGTCTTTGGGCCGTAACAGGATGTCCGTTGATTTTATGACATTAGGTGATGCCAACAACTTTGTGAACAATCCCATCCTAACTGAATACAATTACTCGGCAACTATCCCTCGCTTCCATGTAAGTCGCATGGGAGTTGTTAGGGATATTCCCACGGACTGGACACTTGAGGAGCTTGTCCTCGGTATAGAAACCCCACGCAATTGTGGAGAAGTTATTAGGGCAAGAAGGCTTAATTTTAAAAACAAAAAGGAGGACTCCGTTTCTTGGTCCCCATCATCGACTGTGGTGCTTACTTTCTCTGGTCAAACTCTCCCAGAGAAGGTCTTCTGTTACAATGTTTCTCTTCCTGTCTCTATTTACCAACTCCCCACTATCCAATGCCGCAACTGCTTACGATTTGGCCATATAAGTACTCAATGCAGATCTAAGCCCCGCTGTTACCGTTGCGCTCAACCTCATCCTGGAGATAGCTGTATTGTCCCCGACTCACAGGTCTCATGTCTTTTGTGTGATGGTGGTAGCCACAAGGCTACTGATAATAAATGTCCTGAACACTCAAGACAGAAGTCAATAAAAATGGTAATGTCACAAGAAAATTTAAGTTACCGTGAGGCCTCAGTAAGGTTTCCCCGTCCCCGTAAATTGCCATACTCTAATGTTACAGCAGGTCCCTCCCAATCTAAATTTCCTCTAGCTTATCCTTCTGATCCCATTCTTCTCTCGTCCCCTCTTAACACTCCTACTTCTTCTCCATATACATCCCCTGTTAAAACCTCCTATACCAAGACAGTTTATCGTTCCCCAAGACCTAGGCCAGAATTGGGCAAGTCTTATGATACTCAAGCCCATAAATCGATGGTCTATACCCCTAATTCTTCTCAGCCTAATGGATGTGCTCTGAATTACCCTCATGTTGAAACCACTCCCCTTCCCACTCCTAATGACAATTTGATAGAGCTCCTGACTTGCTCCCTCATAAACATATTGTCTAAATTTAGTGACGCAATACCGGACAATGTCATTATTTTAGTACAACAACTCCTCGAAACTTGGATTCGCCAAAATGGAAAAAATCCTTCAGTGGAACTGTAGATCCATCCGCAGGAAAAAACACGACATAATTTATCTTATAAATAGACATAAACCCGTTGTCTTTGCTGTGTCGGAGACGTGGCTCAGGCCTGGATCTCTCTTTAGGGTTCCCGGTTATTCTTGTCTTCGGGACGATAGAGATGACGGATGGGCGGGTTGCGCCCTATTGGTTAGCAGATCTATCACTTTTTCCCAGATTCCTCTGCCCCATCATGATCCTGGTCTACATGTTGTGGCCATTAGAGCCATGGATATATCCTATGTATCTGCCTACATTCCTCATCCCAATGCTAATATTTTGTCTGAATTTAACTCTATCCTTTCGTCTATTCCTAGCCCTTTGATTGTGTTAGGTGATTTTAATTGCCGTCACACCCTTTGGGGCTCCCACTGTAATGACCCCTCCTCCAGCTTTCTGCTAAACGTTTTAGATGACCAAAACCTTTGTGTCCTTAATGATGGATCTGCTACCCGTCGAGTTTCCCCTAACCAAAATATTAGTGTTCCTGACCTAACTTTCTCTTCCCCATCCTTAGTATCAACTCTTTCCTGGTCTGTCCTCCCTAATTCATATGGGAGCGATCATTTTCCTATCCTAATTTCTCTCCCAAATACTCATCCACGTTCTCCTCCCATCCAACCCTTACAAAAATATCGCCTATCCCAAGCTGACTGGTCTAAGTTCCTGTCCAATCTGGATGCAGAACTTCAAAATTTTCCCCAAATAAATTCATCCAATTCCCTAACTCTCTACAGTGATTTTGTTGAGTGTCTGTTGAGAGCGGCCAATTCTTCAATCCCCTTAAAAAACTCTGCCCGTCTCCTAATACCTTCTCCACCTTGGTGGGATGCTGAATGCACTGATGGCGTCCGTAAACGTAAAGAAGCAGAAGTCACCTTTTCCTCTAGTATAAATATGCCCAATTATTTAAGTTTTAAAAAGACTTCTGCAACTACTTGTAGGTTATTGGCAAGGAAGAAAAGATGTGGCTGGCTTAAGTTTTGCGAGTCACTGTCTCCACGCTCTCCAGTTTCCCTTGTATGGAAAAAAATTAAAATCTACCGCAGAGCTTGTGACAACCTCTCTCCCGAAGTTTCTACCAATGACCACAGTACTTGGTTGGAGGACTTTATTTCCAAATTAGCCCCCCCTTTTGTTCCTAGCTCCGAGTGCCTCCTCATTATAGATCCTCCTCCTCCCTCTTCGTCTGATAGATTTGATGATCTTTTCTCTTATTCAGAACTTATTTGTGCCTTAGATCATCTTCGGGATTCTGCTCCGGGGATTGATGGTATACCCTACTCCTTTATTTCCAAATCTTGTACCAACTGTAAACTAATCTTTCTGAATCTTATTAATTCCTTTTTCGTTACTGGCCAAGTTCCAGAGTCTTGGAAATCCCAAATAATCATCCCAATATTAAAACCTGGGAAAGACCCAAAAGATTCTTCTTCCTACCGTCCTATCGCCCTTTCTTCTGTCTTGGCTAAAATTATGGAGAATCTCATCAAGAATCGACTTGAATGGATCTTAGAAACTAAAGGCATCTTATCCAGTTCTCAATTCGGTTTTCGAAGAGGTATGGGAACCCTAGATAGCCTAAGTGTCTTCATGTCTGATGTCCGCATAGCCTTTTCCAATAATGAAAGCGTTCTCGGTGTTTTCCTAGACATAGCTTCAGCCTATGATAATGTCCAACTTCCAATACTCAGGCAAAAGCTGCTACAGCTGAGTATCCCTGTGAGGATGGTCAACATCATTTGTAGTCTCCTTATGTCTCGCTCTATTTCTGTCCGTCATCAAAACTACCTCTTCCCATCCCGTCTTGTGTGGAAGGGTCTACCCCAGGGATCGGTCTTAAGCCCCATCCTTTATAATATTTACACACATGATTTGGAGTCTTCAGTGAGTTGTTTCTGCAAAATCCTACAATATGCCGACGACATTGCTCTCTACTTCAACTCAGCTTCTCTTTTAGATGCCTCTTCTCGCTTAAATTCTGCCCTTTACTACTTAAACCAGTGGCTGACTGAGCACGGCTTAAATTTGTCAGTCTCCAAATGCAATGCAGTTGTCTTCTCCCGCAAGCGTAATATTCCCCTTATTAACCTGTATGTTGAAAATGAACCCATTTTGGTCCGGGACAAAGTAAAATTTCTTGGCCTCATTCTTGACTCAAAGTTATCTGGTCTCTATCATTTGGATTACATCTTCAAAAAATGCGAAAGAGGCGTCAATGTACTACGTGCCCTTTCTGGAGTTCGCTGGGGAGCTCATCCAACTTCTCAGAAAATTCTATATAACGCCATAGTTCGTAGTCACTTTGACTATGGAACCTTTCTGTTGGAACCATGCAACAAAATAGCCATGGCCAAACTGGAAAGGATTCAATCCAAATGTATGCGCATTATCACGGGGGCTATGAAATGCTCACCTATTAATGCCCTTCAGGTAGAATGTTTAGAGCCGCCCCTCCACTTACGTAGACAATATCTATGTGACAGATTTTTTTATAAAGTCATTCAGAATAAAAGTCATCCTCTTCTCCCTTCTCTTCGTTCACTTTCCCAGTTAATCCCAACATCTCGCTATTGGTCTCATAAAAATCCTCCACTTCTCGTTAACAGCTTCACTAAATTCAATGATTTGCACATTTCCTTAGTCCAGTTAGATAAAAACCCCGTATTTGAAGTAAATTTTGATTCCTTGCTCTTCCAACCAAAAGTTATTTTTAACTTTGGTATATCCAAACATGACCCTGCTGCTAATGTCAAATTCAATAGGATTTTGGCAGAGGACTGGCCCGATTGGTTGACGTTATTCACAGATGCTTCTAAGTTGTCCGATAATAGCAATGTCGGTTCAGCTGTGTGGATACCAAAATACAAAATTATTCTTAATTTCCGTAGTCCTGCTTTTGGCACTATATTCACAGGGGAAGCAATAGCTCTTTGGGAGGCAGTCTCCTACATTGAATCACACGGACTCAACAAAAGCCTTATTCTATCAGATTCCCTTAGCTGCCTACAGGATTTAATAAAATCGCCTTTTCGGTCTCGCCAAAATTTTCCCCTTATCCTAAAGATAAAACAACTCTTGTATAGATGTCACTACTTAGGCATAGAGATAGCACTGGCTTGGATCCCCAGCCACTCTGGAATTGTAGATAATGAGAATGTGGATTCGATTGCCAAGCTAGCTACTCGGAACGGGATCGAATCTCATCCGTCTTGTTATCCCCGAGATCTGCACTGTCTTGTTAAACCCGAAATGATGAAGGATTGGAATGAGCTTTGGCAAAAAACTCGAATATTGAAGGGAAGATTTTATGGCTCTATCCAACCATTCATTCCATCTAAATGTTGGTTCAGTAAACAAAAATTTACTAGTAAAATAGCCACCTCTGTTATAATTAGGCTTCGACTTGGGTTTGTTTGCACACCAGTTTTTTTGGCCAAAATCCATGTGAGGGACTCTTCTTTGTGTGAATGCGGTCTGGAGGAGGGTACTCTGGAACACTTGTTTTTTTCCTGTCCTCGCTTAATCACTCCCCTTTACGACATACTCCCTTCTGATATTCCCCGCCCAATTAACATTCCCTTTCTATTATCTTTAGCCCATACCCCTGCAGTTAAAATCCTTTATAAATTCATTAGCATTAATAAAATCCAGTTATAGTTGATATTTATATGTACTTTTTATTATATATTTACTGAATGTTCTAAGTGTTCTAACATTTATTTTGTGACGTTTTACATATGCATCTACTAATCAAAAAATTGTTTTGTCCTTTTTTAGCATGGGGATCCATGGTTGCCACCGCTACAAACACTGATTTAAAAAAAATATAAATTGGTACAGTTTACATTACTATAAGTATTCCAAAAATAATATTATTTTCTCATACCTTGACATTGGCAAAATCATCGAATGTTACCGATGGAGCCAGAACCTCGAAAAAAATAGAATAGAATTAGACGTGACTGAATGATGAACGAACGAATGAAATGAATGGTGATTGACATCATATATTTTATATTGGAAGACCTCTTGTCAAAGTGGCGCCAACTGGTGTCGTGAATTTTCATGAAAACCCTCATTGGAAAATCATCTAACAAAACACCCCATTAGTCAAACAAGTGAGTAAAAAGTAAAACTATAAAGTTAACCAATGAAACCAAGACCCCAAACCAAATGAATAAAAGGCATAAAATCATTGTCACCCACAAACCAGAGACAATATTGTCTCTGAACAACTTCGGAACAGTAAGCAGGCAGCTACTTATTCAAAGTGTTTGTAACCCATGTGTGTAGCATGACAATGATGTTTAGTGATGCACTGCACGAAAATGTCCCGTCAATGCGTATTTTTTTATGATCTTTTTGTATTTCGTCTAAGGGATACCCTATAAATATGAATAATTTAAGTGTCAGTCTTGCAGCAATTTTGAAACTTAGCAAATTTTAATCTGTATGAACTATGAATAAAACCGTAAATAAATGTAGTCCCCAATTTTTTGTAGTAAGTTTTGTTATTAAATGTTATGAAAGTTAAAACGCATGGTTATTATTAAAGAAACCAAACACTAAAGATTAGTTTGATTACAAATTAAATTGAACCAACCCCTTTTGTAGGAAGCTGTTCCACTACCTTGAATTTTTCAGTACAAGTATGAGGTGAGTCCGAGTGTTAGTAATGAGGCGATGTTACCATGTGCGAGCCCTCCACCCTGGTGGCGCGGCGCGCGGCGGTCGAGCCCATCGAAGTGGTCGTACGTACCGCGGCCGCCGCCGCCCCCGCCGCCGCCGTCCCGCCGGAAGCCGCCGCCGCCGCCGGGCCGGCTGCCGTCGCGCCCGCCGTCCCGGCCGCCGCCGCCGCCGCCGCCGCCGTCTCGCCGGCCGCGATCAAAGCCTCCCCTGTGACATCACTGTGTTACAACACCGTACTACGACCACAACACGAAGTAATAAACAAATTCAATGCATTTTCTGCGCAGGTTCCCCCCACATTCCTCATAACATCGTGACCGTCATTAGTCATAAATGTCGTGACGGATTCACCACGTCTTTCATTGGCAGGCTTTTCTTTCCTCAGTCTAGTTCGTACTCGCAAAATGCGGTAAGAAATCTTTTTGCAATTTATTTGTTTATTACTTCGTGCTCCACTATCAGCGGGGTTCAGCGATGATTCCTGCCGTGTCGGCACAGCCTGAGTAAGCAAAATTATGTTGACCTCTCCTTGCTCTAACGGCAAGAATATCCGCGGAAGCCCGGTAAGTACAGCCCTGAGGTATATATGGGCTACTTGACAATTTCTTTATAAGATACGTAACCGTTTTGTAGACCAGAGTGGCGCAGTAGTGGAGTGTCCGCCAGCGTGGTCAGGGTCGTGTCGGGTTCGATTTCCGCATCAGTACAATATTTGAATTAGATCTGGAGCTGTTGTGTATGTGTTATGACACCCACGGAATTCTACTGTGGGCCTATGAATTTCAAACATTTATTTTGAAATTAATCTAACAAGTTGATAACAATTCCACTTAAAAACTAGTATTTATGTAATTCCTAGCGGCATTGTTTTAATATATTTAGTAACATGTTTAATTTAAGCTTTTTGTTTGGTGCAGGTTCAGAGCAGTTCATTCCCTGACCACATTTCCACTTTATCCCCAAAAATCCTCAGATGGACTTTTACAACATTAGTTGCACCAGACTAAGTATTCACCATTTTATCCCTGATTAATAAAAATAATTAGCTAATTATACATATTTCCAAAATTGCTTTACTCATCATTTTATTCCTTTTAAACTGTAACCAATCCAGGAAATGATGTTTCAACTTAATTTATGCTTAAAGAAAAGTTCAGGCACTCACCGATCATTTCTTTTTTCTTCAGCCACATCAATTTTAATAAATTGCCCATCTACATTTAGAGCGCCATTCATTTCAATTGCTTTTATCAAATCCTCAAGGTATTCAAACTCCACATAGCAGAATCCTTTGAATTTATCTGTTTCTCTATCCATCACCAGCCTCACATTTTTTATTGCTAAGTCCTGAAACAAAAATGTATTATTGGTTAGTAATGGTAAACAAGCATTTTCTAGAACCAAAAATTCGAGACGTGTTATTCAACAACCTGCACTAGGCCTGGGTAGCATATTATGGGTCATCTCACAGAGAGGAAGCCTGTGTCCCAGCTGTGGGAATTTTATTGGCTGATTATGCTATTTGAAAATGAGTGCTGGTTATTGTGGTCTGTATTGTTTGTAATACTTGGTGTTCAGGAAAGAGTTTCTAATTATATGGCTGTACTTCACAAACAAAAAAATACTTGTTTTGAGCTGCATCTGGTTAGACTGTAAGCCAACCTCAACATAGTTATAGCAGATGATGACTTCACAAAGAAAAAAAATTATATTTTTTTTGTTATTATTTTTCAGTTTAGTTGAGCTCAGTATGTATGAATCAATCTCAGTTTGTGTTGCAAGATATTTACTACTAACAAGTTTGGCCTCAAATAAATGTGCGAAAATGAAGATTCCTAGGTAGATAGGCCAAGGAGAGGGTTTTTAAAAGATATGATGATCATGGCAGGATAATTAAAAAACATCAAATTTTTATGTATGTCTTGATTGGCTAAACTCTAAAGGTGCATCCAGACAGAACAAGGCATGTGCCGCAAATGATTTTTTTTTATATGTATGGTTGCCTCAGGCTGAGGCATCTAACAGTAATTCATCATCATTTAATGACCTTGAACTAGAATTTTATATGCAACACAATGGTGTAAAAACAAATTTATGTAGTAAGAGTAGATGATACACCATAGGAAGTATTATATTTCTAGTGGTCTTAAGACCTGTAAAGATATTATGTCATGCACTTACTAGCCCAGACACAAAGGTTAATATCTACTTTGAATATTGTTATTTTAATGTGTATGAGGCCTTAGTAGACATTTATTTAGTCACAGTAGCTGCCTGCTTTACATCCTATAGTAACATAAGTAAAGTATAGACAAGTTATATTAATATTCCTTATTATTAGCCGATTCTTTAATCAACATTTTAGTTTGGTTTAGTTAGATGTATGTATTAAAAATACCTATTGTAAGCGATACACCAAATTCAACTGTATAAGATGTTAATACATTGAAATCAAATGATAACAGCCTGCAATTAATTGTAATTTTGGTAAATTCATTAAAATCTAAGGAACTAAAAAGCTGAAATAATTTATTGTGCAGTCCTAATAAAGTTTGTTTTCATTAAAAATATTGCACAGCATAATGAAATGAATGTCAATTTTATCATTTTGTTTTGGTTCAATAATTTTTTTATAAAATATTAATTATTTGAGTCTCTTTATCATGTTAAACCCGGAAACTTAACTTGTATTTGTATATAAATAAAAGAAAGGATAAATATTTACACATTATTTCATGGTCATGCGAATTATACGATTACTTATAGGATATTTTTTATCATAGTGGATTGGTTGTTCATAATGACTAAGTTATGATTTTCTAAAATATTCAATTGAGCAGCAGACCACTTGTAGTGTAACAACATAGATATCCTTGATACTATGACATCCCACACACCACAAACAGTGAAGCCAAGACAATACGAGGGTAGCTATTACTTACAGGGAAAATCCTATTAATGTCGCCTTGAATAATTCCAGAGGGCAAATTCCCGACGTAAGCCTTGTATGGAGGCTCGGTGGGAAGCGGGCGACCACCGAGCGTTCTTCTGCCGCCACCGCCACCATAATCCCTGAAACGAGCACCACAATCGTAGGTAATTCATAACCTATAAAATCTGAAACACACGCTCCTGACTCAAACAAATGGTCACAGACACTTCGTAGCATCCGATATCATTGACAAAATAGATATAACTTTGCAAGCATAGGTAAAAATCCCATTTTCATTCAATGTTATCGGAAAGCAAAAACATGAACATTTTTTCGATAAGAAATATCGGATCCCGCGGAATTTATGAAAATAACAAATAAAAACCTTTAGCACGCACTGTACTATGAAATGAAACATGATTTTTTTAGTATTTTATAATAAATACCTGGGATTAACATCATCGTATCCACTTCGACCTGCCATGTTTAGAAACATGGAACACTAAAGGCGCGCGCATCAAACACTGGAAGCGACGACGAAGCGATGATTTTTTTCGCATATCAACATTGAACTAAAATGTAACTATTACCAAAATTAAAAATATTCTGTGATAAAACGTAAAATGACTGACTTTTTATGAGTATTTCCCGTTCTATAACAAAATACAGACAAGAGGAATATTTCCAAATCGATTCATAATATTACTTATATCACTTCTAGATGCGTTTGTTATCAAATCACAGATCAAATCAAATGGGATTTTTATTTAGTCTATGGATATCCGGAAACATTGTCAATAATCAATCCTAATCGTATCCTATTATATTATTTCCAACCTTTGCTGAATCCTAAAGCATAAAAACAATTTAGTTATTCAACGACCAACAAATAATTTGGTAATAACCCTATAATTCAATGTAATTTCCCAGCTTCAGATACCGGCAAAGTAGTGCGCCCGAACTTCTCCCAGTCGCCGGGTTTGTTTATGGGATGAGATCGATAACGCGTTAGAAACATGGAACTCGCATCAGGGGCGCACTGGCACAATAATTGACCATGCCCTGAGCGCTGCGCGGCTCTTATACGCGATATATGATTTTTGAATTTTCGGTCTAACTCGTAACCTATCCGAGAGGGATGATGGGCAAAAATGTATGGAACCTGGTACCCTCTCCAACAGCAATCCATACTAATATTATAAATTCGAAAGTAACTCTGTCTGTCTGTATGTTACCTTTTCACGCCTAAGCCACTGAACGGATTTCGATAAAATTTGGCAGAGGGATAGATTGCATCCCGGGGAAGGACATAGGATAGTTTTTATGGACATACCTCGCGGGCGAAGCCGCGGGCGGAAGCTAGTAATTTTTAAATGACTAGAAAGTTATTTTTATGTGAAATAATAGGTACATACTTTAGCGCTTATTTTGTTTTGTTGTCGATTTCCAGTTATTTTTAATACTATTTTTTATTAATTATTTACTATTAATTGTTCACTAATGCAGAATTAACACCCACACCATCAAATATCGGATTTTGATGGACATCATCATCGCCACCATCATCATCTGGGTATAGAATAGGGAATAGTAGGTACTATTCATTATATTTATAAAGAAAACACATTTTATAACAATAAATGACATTATCGTGTGGTCGTCGTCGTTTCCTTAGGCTGTTGGTCTATTTAAAAAATGGACTGAAGAAATAGAAAATAATAAAAAAGTCATGTTCATACCGGGTTCCGGGATAACTCCCAAATTCCGAATGGGCAAGGAAATGGATAGTTTATGATTTCTTCTGCTTATCACGACAAAGTAATTCCTGTTTCTATTTAGAATGCTAACAAGAAAATTGAACTAACTCAAGAGGTTTCAAAATTTTTTTCCTGATTGCAATTACTATCATAATCATGCCGCCGCGGTGGCATGATGACCCTTGATGATGAACCTTGTGGCCAAAACGCAGTTATATTTTATGAACTTTTTTGCAGTATGTATTTCTCATAATTATTAAGTCGACTAAATAGAGATGAGTAAAAATATTTTAAAAATGTTCGACAGTCACCTCTCTATTAAGCTGTCTCTTGTGTGTGTGTCAAAATGTGGTGTCAAATTCGTGTTTGAGAATTGTTCTGTTCATTCAGTTCTGTTCTACTAATGGATGTAGAATATTAGTTTTTTTTGTTGTTGTAATAAAAAAAAAACCACGTTTTCTCATAACACATCTGACATCGGCACCAGTGCCATAAAGAAAAAAACCTTTTTACAAAAAAAAAAAAACAACCAAATTCCAACAAAAACACTACAAAGTGAAAAATAACTTTAATTTCAGAAGTTGGTGTCGTTAGTTCTTTTCTTGCGTTTTCGTTTTTTGACACCGACTTCTGAAATTAAAGTTATTTTTCACTTTGTAGTGTTTTTGTTGCTGTTTTTTGTAAAAAGGTTTTTTATTTTACACTTTTTAGGGTTCCGTACATCAAAAGTAAAAAAAACGGAACTCATAGGAACGCTCGCAGTACACACACTACTACAGTGTGTTAGCTGTATATGCCTACAAAAGAGGATTTTGATGAACTCTCCAAATCAAATGAAACCTATTAATGATTTAAGTGTTTGAGTCTGAGAGTCACATCGCTTACCGAATGCTACCGAGCCCGAGCCGTCGATGGTAGCCACAGCACTCCTTAACTGTTAGGAGTTAGGAGATATGGCAATACGTCGACAGAAACTACTTAGCAGTTCTTGGATAGACGTGGACTTGTAAGACATCATTCCATTTCTCGTAATGATGTATCGGGACGAGTTGGTCCCGCATCTGATGATGGCTTTTAATTGTCAAAAGAGCTTTTAATAAGCCTAATTGAATAAAAGTATTTGACTTTGACTTATCATCAGCTCAGCAGCATGAAGTGATGCCTTTTAGGCAACACCTTTCGGCCCATTAGATTCGGAGAAAATTGGATGTGTAGCCGGACAGACAGACAGACACACGAGCGTTCCTATGAGTTCCGTTTTTTTTACTTTTGATGTACGGAACCCTAAAAAGTGTAAAATAAAAAACCTTTTTACAAAAAACAGCAACAAAAACACTACAAAGTGAAAAATAACTTTAATTTCAGAAGTCGGTGTCAAAAAACGAAAACGCAAGAAAAGAACTAACGACACCAACTTCTGAAATTAAAGTTATTTTTCACTTTGTAGTGTTTTTGTTGGAATTTGGTTGTTTTTTTTTTTTTGTAAAAAGGTTTTTTTCTTTATGGCACTGGTGCCGATGTCAGATGTGTTATGAGAAAACGTGGTTTTTTTTTTATTACAACAACAAAAAAAACTAATATTCTACATCCATTAGTAGAACAGAACTGAATGAACAGAACAATTCTCAAACACGAATTTGACACCACATTTTGACACACACACAAGAGACAGCTTAATAGAGAGGTGACTGTCGAACATTTTTAAAATATTTTTACTCATCTCTATTTAGTCGACTTAATAATTATGAGAAATACATACTGCAAAAAAGTTCATAAAATATAACTGCGTTTTGGCCACAAGGTTCATCATCAAGGGTCATCATGCCACCGCGGCGGCATGATTATGATAGTAATTGCAATCAGGAAAAAAATTTTGAAACCTCTTGAGTTAGTTCAATTTTCTTGTTAGCATTCTAAATAGAAACAGGAATTACTTTGTCGTGATAAGCAGAAGAAATCATAAACTATCCATTTCCTTGCCCATTCGGAATTTGGGAGTTATCCCGGAACCCGGTATGAACATGACTTTTTTATTATTTTCTATTTCTTCAGTCCATTTTTTAAATAGACCAACAGCCTAAGGAAACGACGACGACCACACGATAATGTCATTTATTGTTATAAAATGTGTTTTCTTTATAAATATAATGAATAGTACCTACTATTCCCTATTCTATACCCAGATGATGATGGTGGCGATGATGATGTCCATCAAAATCCGATATTTGATGGTGTGGGTGTTAATTCTGCATTAGTGAACAATTAATAGTAAATAATTAATAAAAAATAGTATTAAAAATAACTGGAAATCGACAACAAAACAAAATAAGCGCTAAAGTATGTACCTATTATTTCACATAAAAATAACTTTCTAGTCATTTAAAAATTACTAGCTTCCGCCCGCGGCTTCGCCCGCGAGGTATGTCCATAAAAACTATCCTATGTCCTTCCCCGGGATGCAATCTATCCCTCTGCCAAATTTTATCGAAATCCGTTCAGTGGCTTAGGCGTGAAAAGGTAACATACAGACAGACAGAGTTACTTTCGAATTTATAATATTAGTATGGATTGCTGTTGGAGAGGGTACCAGGTTCCATACATTTTTGCCCATCATCCCTCTCGGATAGGTTACGAGTTAGACAGAAAATTCAAAAATCATATATCGCGTATAAGAGCCGCGCAGCGCTCAGGGCATGGTCAATTATTGTGCCAGTGCGCCCCTGATGCGAGTTCCATGTTTCTAACGCGTTATCGATCTCATCCCATAAACAAACCCGGCGACTGGGAGAAGTTCGGGCGCACTACTTTGCCGGTATCTGAAGCTGGGAAATTACATTGAATTATAGGGTTATTACCAAATTATTTGTTGGTCGTTGCCGGCGTTATCGCAAGATGGCGCATGCCATGACGTCATCTATGACGATTCACGGGACATCGTTATCGCGCTCACGCCAATTCGGTACGGATTTTAGCACGCTCAAATCGATTACATCGATTATTTCCTCAATTCGGAACGCGCCCGAAATTGACTGACATATCATATCACTTATTTGACATTAAATTTTTTTCCTCTATGTGACATTTACCCCGTCAGGGTATAAGGTATATAAGTTCTGTGACATTTACAGACAAGAGCAGCGCACGCCACAGAGTACTTTTTAATAGAGTGGAAGGCGTAAAATTTTTTCCTCTATGCGTAAAATGTGCGGTCCATGTGGATATAATAAATTGTTGTGATAGTGATATTGAATTATTATTATACCAAAATGAAAGAAGAATCCGACTGTATAGCTCAGACGGAGAGTAAAGTGTCTGCTTCCGTTTTGGATGCATTTGATCTTCTTAAAGCCCCGAAAGATGATGCCAAACTACTTGGAGGGAGTAAAATCATATCACAGTTACACGGCAGTGAGGTTAGTTTTATACTATGCTATATTTCTAAATCTTATGAAGTGACTGGGTGCTAAAGTTGACCTTGACGGCTTCAACCTTACGTATTCAGTACTATCCTATCAGATAACTGTTTTCCATGTACATTTAACTACCACAATATATTTTGCAATATACACACAATTTTGCATGAGACATCGAAAACTGTTACTAATACATGCTTTTTTACTGTTTAGAATGATAAAGATCTACAGTACGTCCTCAAGAGGCTCGTAAGGAGCTTAGGCGCCAATCTGCCTGATATGAGGACTGGATACTTTGCAACTCTGGTGGCATTGCTGTCCAAATTTGAAAAAGTGACTATTGCACAAGTGTTGGAACTCATCAAGAAAGAGCTTCATAGCAATGGCTCTTCCAAAAGTGTAAGTATTATTGGATATTTAAAATATTTAAAACTGACTGACCAAGGTCTGTAATGGTAATGTCAAAAGAATGCATTAACATTGTTATATATTTTCAGGAAGTTGGTGATGTGGCTCTGGGTCAGATTTTAGTCTGTGGCGCAGTCTTCCGTTCAAAACTTTTCCTCAAATGTAGTAGTGAGGAGCAGGCGCAAGTCATTCAACTGCTAATTACAGCTGGCAAGAAGAAGTCTTATCTGAGCACTGTAGCATACCTCATATTACTTGATTTTATCAATGGTGTAAGTGAAATTCAGACCATGTTTTTGCAAAGATTTCATTATGATTTTTTTTTAACAGCCTAGCATATGTACAAATGATTAGTTATGATAACACTATAACTAAGCTTTGAAAATACTAAGTTACTTTTGATTTTAGATGGATGCAGAGCAATTTGCTACACTTATATGGCCACTTATAAAACAAGACTTCAAGAAAGATATTAAAGAGCACACACTAGATTCCCTCTACTTCCTGATGATGGTCAATGCTAAGTTCCCAGCAAAAGTGAAGCTCAGGAAATTAATAGGAGTTACTGAAATACTATGTGAAGACAACATTCATACAATTTCTGAGAAAATAATGGTAAGAGATAAAAATGGTTTTTTATTAGAGCCCCATGCCTAAAGAAAAAATCTAAACCGCATTATGAGTACATGCTTTTTAAATCATGTGATTGATTGATCAGATGAAAAAATCCGACAACATTTTTAAATTCATTTATTATTTCAGACTGGAATTGATTTCAACTCAGTAGGTCATCCCATCTACAAAGAAATTTCAACAAAAATTGCCAACTCACCTCATTTAAAACTGTTTTGGACATCAGGCATTGATAGCCAACTTGCAAAGCATAACAGAAACAGAGAATTAGTAGCACTCAACATTCTTACCACTGTTCTCAACAACATCAACGAAAATGTTGATATCATACCAGAGTTGATCAGCAGAAATTTCTTTAAACTGTTCATGGACTGGTTCAAAGGACTCCAAACAGCAAGCAAGATCAGAAGCAAGAGAGATGATGAAGATGATAACAAAATAATGATTAAAAAACAGAGAGAACTACTTAATGCTTTAACTAAAGCCTTGAAATCGGACAAAGTTGATGACACTGTAAGAGTAGAGATATTACAAAAACTTTTGATAAATCCAGGTGAAATTAATTTCACTGAAATTACAGGTAATGCTATAGTGAGATCAATAATTTCTGATTTAACTAAAGACGGAGTGAAGAAAATGGCTAAATTATTTAAAGGAGTACTTTTGAATACTTCCAAGAAATTAATAAAAGGAGATGTTGAGAGGAATTGGTACAATAACGAAAGAGTGAAGGCAGCTGAACTCATTTCATATTTGGTGAGCCATGAATCTGTGAAAGATGATACAGAATTGAAGCTAACCTACATGAAACTACTCATGTGCTTTGGCTTCTTCAAAGTTGGAGGTGATGAAGCAGTGGCCGTCAGCAGTGAGTTATCAGGTAAATGTCCATTTGCTTCATTAACAATATGTCTGCACACAAATTAATTGTGATGAGGAGCTTGTGGCTAAGTAATAACAGCCAAATGGGTTGATCAATCAGGCTAAGCTACACTTGCCACGGTCAGTCCGTGAATGGGTGTCCATCGTTACATACCGAGACCACACCATGCCCCGGAAAACATGTTAAGCTGTAGGTCCCTGCTGTCATTCTTGGATTTTTAACAGTTGCTACGGGTCATCAGAAGTCGAAAGTCAGACAACCAGTCTTACCAAGGGGTATTGTTTTACCCTGTAACTGTGTTGTGGAGATCAAATAGGTAGTCCTAGTTGTTCCATGTAAAATAATAGTATTCAGCTGCCTCTGGTTAGACTGGAAACCGACCTTAATTTACCCAAATTAATTGTGTTACTAATTAAACTTTATTTTTCTTACTTCCAGGAGCTATCAAGTCGTGCTTCTACCGTTGTTTCACATCTCGCTTCTCGAACGTCGACAATCTAGTCACAGTTCTGTCATCTCTGAGCAGTTTTATTTGTAGCATTTTACAAAAAGATCAAGTAAGAACAAAAATAGAGAAACAATTCCCAAAAGAAAATATGGATTGCTGGGAAGTGCTAATGGAAGTCTGTCAGAATATAGAAAAGAATGACACTAAATCAAAAGTTGATAAAGTATTTCTTGTTCTGCTCTACCAACTTGGCCTGTTTCTTTTCTCTGAACCTGTTCACGTTAAAATTGCAAGAAGTTCAATAAAAGAACTTAAAAGTTGTTACGAACATTACAGAAAAGGAAAAAAAAAGAAATCCAAAGCTGTAAAAGGAGATATTTCAGTTGAACCAGAATGGATTGAGGTGTTAGTTGAAGTTTTGTTGTCCATATTGTCAGCTGAGTCCAGTGTCCTCCGATCTGTAGTACAATGCGTCTTTAGATTACTGTGGGAATATTTGACCCCATCATCAGTGGGGCAAATAGTATCAGTGTTAGATCCTGAAAATGAATCGAATCCACTAACAAATGAGGACTCGGACTCAGAAAACGAAGGTGACGAAAATGAAGCTAAAGAAAATGGCAAGGAAAGTGACGACGAAAGCGAAGAAGAGGAAGATAGTGACAGTGAAGCTGAAGAAGACGACGAGGACTGCGACGATGAGGAAATGAGAACACCTGAGCAGTTGCGGTTAGCAGTCCAGAAAGCGTTAGGCGCGGCAGCTCTAGAGTCCGACACTGAGAGTGTTGATGCCGATATGATAGATGAAGAGGAAGGTAAAAAACTCGATGATGCTCTAGCAGAGGCCTTTAAGCAGTTCCATCAAGGAAAAGGGAAAAAAAACAAGAAAGATCGCAAAGATAAAAAAGCTTTGTCAGACTTCAGAATCAAGGTACTTGATCTGATCGACATTTACTTGGAAAAAGATCCATCGATGGATATATGTCTTGGTATGATCGCGCCTCTCACAAGATGTCTGGAATTCTGTATCCAAGATGGGCAGTTTAATGAATTGGAGAACAGAATCAGAAAATCAATTAAAACTCTTGCTAAAGTTAGAAAGTTTTCTTCTGTGGATGATATTGATATGGATATCTTATGCGACCACCTAAAAGCAACAATAGATAAAGGCGCCAGGAGCCACTTCTTGTTCCAAGCCCTTGGTGACGTCATTACATTATTTGCGACATTCATAATATATTGTTCACTAAAGATTGAAACAAAAACACCCAAATCGCTGAAAAAGAGCAAGGCTGTCTCACCCATAGCTGAAATTCTCAAGGAATCATTGCAAAGTTACTTTCAGAACCGCAACTGTATGCTCCCGATCATTTTCTTCCACAATGTCTTGCAGACAGAATGGATTGGCAGTTACAAACTTGTGCCAGTAATAATAGAAAATGTTTTTAATAATAATGTTAGGCAATTTCGCCGTAATGAAGGATTGGAGTTAATTGCAGGATTTTATCGTTCTTTGAAAAGAAACAAACCTACTTCTGAGGTAGCTCTCCAAGCTTTAGCCAGCTTAGAGGCCACCTTCGAAAGCACTTTAACAGAATCACTTACGAGTGATACAGAATCCACAGTAAAAAGTAACTTTTTTGTTACACTTAAAAAGTTGATAAATACAATGCAACAGTTCCATGAAAGCTGCCATATTGAAACTAAGCTAGATTTTAAGAACTTACTAGATATTGTAGGCTCATGTAAACCTGCAGCGAAAACAAATACGAATAAACAAGTTCAGGAAAATCAGAACCAACAGAACAGTAATAAAAAAAAATCAAAGAAGAATAAAAAGAAAAGAAAAATCGAACAGGTGAATGGGGATGTGGAGCCTAAACAAAAAAAAACGAAAAAGATTAGTGAAAGGGAATAATTTTACGATAAGACAGATAGATAAGTTTGATTAAAAAAAATGACACATGATTTTTATTTTATTTTTTTCCAATCAATAATGTTCCCTAGTGATGCAATGTGCATCCTGAAATACTATTCACATGCCATGGTATGCCATTATTATCCTAGCTGACTTGATTATCTTTAGCAATCAAAGTCATCTATGCTAATTCTGGATGTCTAACTGGGGTGGTGAGTATGGACACACTTGTATATAAAATATGTACTTGTAGAGGATTTTGTATTCAGCCTATACTGTCCCACTGCTGAGCTAAGGTTATTAAGTTGCTGAGTTAAGGTCCCCCAAACCCCTAAAGTTATTATTAATAAAAAAAAAGTAAGTACAGTCAGCAACATAAGATGTTATTATTAAATATTGATTGTAAAACCATCATAACACTAGTCTTTATAATATTAATGTGACTACGAGTCCGCACAGCGGAATTCACTGTTTTTCAATAAATTGTTATAAACTCGTAAGAATTTGCTAGTCTTCATTCTTCAAAACCTTTTCTGAAACTTAGGCTCTATGAATTAGGAGAAATTGTAATTTTATATGACAACATTTAAACTAATGAGAAGATCGACGAAGCTGGACGAAACCAACATCAATCTGGACGAGATGTCTTGGAGACGGACAGCTTGTCCCAATCAATTACTACTCTATGGCCTGTCTTCTCCTACATCTCGAACTAGAGTAGTGGAGGACATGGTGGTGATCCTTACTGTGATTCAAATTGAACCCTACAGTGCACATAAGACATAACAATATCAGTGATTTATAAATAACTGAATGACTAGACCGAAGGCGGTAGATATATTTAAATGAAGCGGAATGTAACAGTTGTATTATTTTTTTATATAATAGATGGCGCGCAACGTTTCCGGTAAATGTTACTATTTTTTTCAAAGTACGATTCTTACTTTTTCCTCAGACATCTGTATTAGAATCAACTCATCAAACAATCATATTAAATGGCTAGCTGATGAACAAGTATCGACACTATTTGAGCTAAAATAAGTGCGTTTAACTAAAATTGCGAAGTGATTTTAGTGATAAAAATGTTACGATATCTTTTTGTTTCTTTTTATACATCTAGCACACATTTAAAAAAAAAAAAATTTGAATGTGACAGCATCGTTTTAGAATAGCGATTGTAAATAAATGATTTTAAATAATAAAAATTGTCCGTGATTATTGTTTATTTCTTTCTTTATTTCTATGTAGTGGCAACACTTACCGGAAACAAGCAGTAACTCATATGTTTCACAACCTGCTCAAAACTCAGCCAGCCATCTTTTGTGGAAAAATCATTTGTTTCGTGTCGTCAGGGTAAATTTCACAATTGTAATTAATGTCAGAGCCACAGTCTTCGCTTTTATTAAAAAAGCAGCTAGCTGGTAAGTGGTATTCGTATCTAATAATAATTTGTGCTGATGTCTCATGCTTGGGCCGTCAGTCTAGTTATTCGAGCAATCATTGACCTCAGCGGGTCGAATTTTGAGTATCTTTGTGGTTCGGATGATTCTGTAAGTTTGAAACTTCCTTTGTGCTGCACGTGTGGTAATTTTTATGGTTCGGACGAAAAATGGACTCGTTATATTAAAATCAATATTCGCAGCGATGACAGGTGTTCGTGCCAAAGTCAAAGGAGTAAAATAACTATTTACAAGTATATTTACGGTTCACAGTTGGCAGGGTTTTGCGTTCCTACAGATATAATGTGTAAATGTGTAAAGAATAATAGTGTCTCTACAAAAATTTAGGATTTTCTGTTGTTTTCAGAACTGAACAAAAATCCAGTGGAAGGTTTTTCTGCTGGGTTGATAGATGACAATGACATATACAGATGGGAAGTCCTCATCATCGGTCCTCCAGACACATTATAGTAAGTAGCAAACATCAATATGTTCACTGGTTTACAGACAATAATAGTTAACCTCATAAGCATGGTGTTTTATCAGTAACAAAATTGATTACAGTCACAGGTATGTTCAGTCCATGACTAGGCTTCTTAATAGAGATAGTAATGCTCCAAGCTTAACTTCCAAGTCTTGTTATCAATAGCTACCAAGTAGATGTTATATTTATGTATGTTTGTTTGTAAAAGACATTTACTATTTGATAATACAATAGCAATGGTAGTGTGACTCATGAAATAATTTTGCTGCAATGAAGTGTTACTCAATTTTCAGCGAGGGTGGGTTCTTCAAGGCACATTTACATTTTCCCAAGGAATATCCTCTGAGGCCGCCACGGATGAAATTTGTTACTGAAATATGGCATCCAAATAGTAAGTAATATTTGTTGTAAGTATTTCGTGAAACATTGATTGGAAGAAATAAAATTATATCTGGATGTGATCTGGATAAATAAGTTCCTGTCTTTCATGACTGAGCTGTCTGTCTATTTATCTCTCCCCTCATGTTTAGTTAGTGTTTCTCAAAATACCTTTTAACATTTTGTTAATTTCATTTAAGTCTGTCTTTTTGGTTTTGCTATAGAAAAGCTACAAAGGTATGCAAATTTAAATAAATGCTAGGTGGCAGTTTTAATGTGGTGCCAGCATTCTGCATTGTGATGACCCTAATTATTTAGTTAGCGGTAACATTATGCTAACCATTGTCAATTGAGTAGCTAATCACTAACAAATGGTGTAAAATATCAGTTATTTTGTGATTAAATGCTACTTGCTAAATATATTTTTTTCAGTTGAAAAAAATGGTGATGTTTGCATATCAATATTGCATGAACCTGGAGATGACAAGTGGGGCTATGAGAAGGCATCTGAAAGATGGTTGCCAGTGCACACGGTGGAGACCATTCTCATAAGTGTTATTTCCATGCTGGCAGACCCAAACGATGAGAGCCCTGCTAATGTTGATGCTGCGGTGAGTGAAGTGATGTCGCTTATTTATTTTAATTAGTGTAACTAAACTTGTGTGTATTTTTTTTTAACTTACTGAATAAGGCTGCATACATTCAAATAAACCATGTGTAATAGATGTAAATAGGATTTGAGTCGAACAAGAATATTAAGACTTCATTGCTAGCAATGAGACAGCTTACTGTGCAATGGTATAGTCTGTATGCAGTGACCTAAGAATGAGGTGTGTCATGGTTCTAGGCGACGAGTGTGCAATGTTTCTCACTCGTTTCTCCATGACACATCTTGTTGCCAGTTGCACCCTGAGTGACAAGAGTAGTTCATGTTTCATATGTAGACATTGAAATATTATGTAAATTTTGGATTGAAACTATGAATGTTAAGATTCCTAATATTGTTTTAGAGGTTTTTTTTAGTATTGAAAATATTAGTTATGGTTGATTGGTAGTGTAGAAATGCAAGTCTTCTAAGTCTTGTCTTCAACGATCTTCCAAGTTAGTTATGTAAAGCTGAAACCTGCAGCACTGCTACTCCTTATTAGGCCATCCTGTACACAATGAATCAGAATGCATTGGGCCATCCCAATGGTAGACATATTTATAAAAAGTGATGTTCCTTATAAACCAATAAAAATATTCTGCACATCCATATTTGAAAAAATCAGGTAGATTTTTTGCATACCCACTGTCTTCAAAGTAAAATATCACATGTCCTACAAAAATATGACAACCATACGGGCTGCTGTGTATACAGGTTGCCCAAAAAGTCGTGGATTAAACAAATAGGGAGGATAAGAGGTCATTTCAAAAAATCATTCTACAGCATGGCCATAATTCAATTGCCCTAAAAGTTTGAAATTTTTTGTTTTCTCTAAATAAAATACCGATATTTTTACAATTAGACTAATAAAAAAAAGGATATAAAACAAATGGTAATTTGTATTGTATTGTTTGTTATTAACAGTTTAACTAGCAGCATGATAAACTTCTAAATTATTTTGAATTAAGCCAACCTACTGGAATCTGCACCTTGATATGAAAAAACTATCATAAAACCAGAATTAAGAAACAAAGAGTGATGTGTTTGTTACACCTAATTTGAATGGGCATTAAATCAGAAAGTTTTTTTTATAAGTACAGGGCCACTTTTCCGTAGTACATTTTTTTTCACAATATTATTTTAAAGTGAGAAATAATTTTTAGTAAAGCATTTGAAGAAAACAAAAATATTCATAACTTTTAGGGCAATTGAATTATGGCCATGCTGTAGAAAGATTTTTTGTTGGAAATGACCTCTTTTATCTCCCTATTTTGTTTGATCCACGACTCTTTGACCAACCTGTATAATTAGGTAGTCATCTAACCAACTTGCACATTCAATGAATCACCTGGCTTCTTAGTTATCTGTGCCAATTGACTGCTGAAAAAAGCTGGTCATACCAGGGCCTGACAGAACAGAGTATAAAAAGGCGAATTAAGCTATATGACTCCCAAGTTTTCTTCCACTAGATTGTGTAGTTGTCTAAACCTTACATTTTATGTTTGATATTAATAATAATTTTAGTTTTTCCACAGGAGACTCAATGTGTTCGTGTTCGACCTGCATCTGTAATTATTACCATTCTCATTTAACTATTGTTTGCATTCACAGAAAGAATGGAGAGAGCGATATTCGGATTTCAAAAAGAAAGTTGCGAGATGTGTTAGGAAAAGTCAAGAAGATTGTTTTTAGGAGAGTGAGGGGATTTAGATCACAAAATATTATCATTGGAAAAGGGCCATGTGACACATCTGTACCAAAACCACACTATATTGAATAGTTTTTCATGCTAGGTCGCTGCACGCACCAACCCGTATTTACTCAAACAAGACCCGCGGACGCCAATAATAGACTAGTGCTCATTCTGTTTCTTTTTACAGAAAGAATGGAGAGAATCATATTCGGAGTTTAAAAGGAAAGTAGCACAGTGTGTGAGAAAGAGCCAAGAGGATTGTTCCTAAGTAACAGTGCCCTTTTTCATTAATTTAGTTGGATAGTGAGTGTTTGGTGATGCAGTTAGGACGTTGTTGAGAGCAGGCCCCGGCGTGACTCATAGTGCGGGCCCTCCCACCCGGGCCAGAGACAATATTGAAATTGATTTAAAATAAATACTTATTGTAATTAAATGGTATCGCTGCCGTATTTTATAAATAATAAATTAAAATAGAATCCAAGGTCTTTTTCATCTTTTTTAAGACATGTTAGCTAGCTATTGTTATAATAATGAAATATGTATGGTAATTTTTTATAGTAAAACAAATCTGCATTTTGTTGTTTTTACTTCCTATTATGATTACAAGTTTGATCTCTGTATAGTAGAAACCAAATCTGAAGTAATTTAAACACTATGCCTATCGCAATTCTCTATTGTATAATAAAATATAAACATGCCATACCAAGAACCTGGCAAAATTATATAAAAAATGTAAAATGAGCTACCAAACATAATAATTGTTAGTTACCGACTCGACGCGATGCATACACATTGGCAGCTTTTATAACGTCGCTTCAGAATTACAATTTCATTCTAGTGCTAATTTTAGTAGTAAATTTAATACTTAATTATAATTTTTACTGAATAAATATAACTTTTGTAAACCTATCATTGTATCGATTGTACCTTGCCCTCTATGCACATATGAATAAAGCACAGGTTGATAAATTGTAGATGTTACATTGTCGCAAAGCGAATTAGTTGTGGTGTCCCACACCCAACACTTCAAAATATTTTTGCTCAACGTTTATTAATGGCGGGAAGACGACAGGCATTATTTATAAATTGTTTGATACCTTTTTAGTTTTGTACATTAGTTCTCAATATTGTCAATTATGTTTTTACAATTAGAAGAAAAGCTTTGTTACCATTTTGGATGTGAAAATTATAATAATATAAAGATGATAAATGAAAACCCCTCATATTCACTCTATATCATCGAACATTGATTTGTGACATGTGTATAATACTTTACCCTGTGTATGTATATTTTTTGCTATAAAATCATAATGCAGTGATAATGAGATTTTATTTGTAATTATTAATTACCAATACCTAGCCCAAATCCTTACACATAGCATGAGTTAATAGATGAGGACAAAGGCACAAATAAGTATTGAAAAAGTAGAAGTAACATTGGTAACTTTTTAATTAAGAATTGTTACTCTTTAACAAAATACACAACATAACTTCAATATTGTTCTGTACATCTGCCTACCCCTTCGGGAATTCAGGTGTGACGTTATGTTCTAAATACTTCAAAACACTATTTTGTAGCACAGATTTTCTACATTTTAGTCGCTATCAGAGTTTTCTGCTAAAACTACACCTTGTATGCTTCTTGGGTCGAAAGTACTTTCAAAGCACCTTTTAAACACAGACTTAATCATAGTTCTGGCTGCAGGTGAAGCCGGTATATTATCACAGTCCATTAAATCCATCCTTGTGTCTTTGTTATTTTTACTATCTTTGCTTAGACTACCATTTAATTTGTTAATTAAATTAATTTCATTATCGGCAGGGATATCTACAAAGTTAAATAGATGAGAGTCTTCTTCTAAGCATTTTGAAATGTCCATATCTAAATGAGGCTTCTTCTTGGCAGATCCTTGAGTGCTGCTGTCTTTCCGCTTGTTTCTTTCAACATGTGTGTTCTGCGTTGCTGTTGTTTGTGATGCATTATCAGGTTTAGTTGTCGCTAACACAAAGTGTGCTTCAAAGGTGGTGCCGTTGTGTACAATAAAAACTGCAGGTCTTCCAGTAGTTTCAAAATGTAGTTGTAGAGGCAAATTGAGAGCTTCAGAAAATGTCAGTAGTGCTCTGAACTCTTTTAGTGAGAAAGTAATAGTTGTTTCTGACCCTATGAGGTAACTATCAAACTCTGCTGGCTTCAAACTAATTTGTGTTCTGATAATTTTGGTGAGATCTATACTACAGTCAATATAGTTCCGCAGTATGAGAGAGAGTGAGGTGGCTTCTAGTGTTACTTGATCATCTGAACTTTGGAAGTTGTTGAGGGCATCTGTTAATATTCTCTGTGGGGATGTTATCCTGAAAGGTTTTTTAAATTTATGTCATAACTAGCTGCGTCCTGTGGTTTCACTCGCATAAGTGTCGATCCCGTGGGAGGGATAAAAAGTATCCTATGTCATTCCCCAGGATGCAATCTTTCTCTCTGCCAAATTTTATCGAAATCTGTTCAATGGTTTAGGCTTGAAAAGGTAACATACAGACAGACAGATTTACTTTTGAATTTATTAGTATGGATGAGGCTTCAGATTATTATATAATAATTCGAGTGTAATTTATTTTTGTTCACTGAGTGTAACAACATTGACATTACACACCACAAAGTTACAAAGAAAGAACACAGTTATGTAAATCACCTTACCTGTTTGGTACAGAATCCTTGGTGTACACTGCCTGCATTGCTTTACAATCTAATATTGATACAAAGTGTGTTTTGACAATGCCATGCCTGCATTTCAACTGGAATATCAACTTACAGGATTCTGGATCTAGTTTGATTTCTAGGTTTTCAACTTGTTTGTCCATATGTGTAGGTGACTTAAACGTATTAAGCGCCGATTTCATGGATATTTTACACTTCAAGCCCTCATTATCCTCCGTTGAGTAAAAGTTGTAGTTGAAGTACGAGAAGAAATTTTTATTAAACTTTACCATAGCATACGCAGATTCAGCTGCATTTAAAGTTCTTAGTAGTATACAATCTGGAAGAGATTCTAAGTAAAGTTCATCCCCAAATCTTGCAAGAGCATGAACAGTTCTAGCTAAAACTAAAAAGATTAATGGGATTTATTTTTCGTTCGATGGAATTTATAACATTACAAACAAAGAAGAAATATTAACTTTAAAACTTGCCTTTAACATTGGCTCCCGGTACATGGCATTTCATTTTGTATTGTTCATTTAGTAAATAATCAGAAAAGGAAATGCAACTGTGCAAACGACAAATTATTATTAATCATTGCACCACAGAGCCTTGTAAAATAGCATGGTAAATACTTAGACTTAGATTGCGCCCCCGGATAGACCGCCTGCCTGATAGCTTTGACATTTGACTTTTTTTTTTTTAGTTTGTCTGTCAATCACTGTTATGCTGTCAATACACTGACCTCTATTATACAAATTACAAGTGTATAATACAGGTCAGTGTGTCAATACCAGTTTTTAAGTACAGTTTCTGTCTTGCCAATCACTGTTATGCAGTCATTTGCAGTTTTTAGGTATGTACACACGGCTACACATCAAGCTATACATAACCAGTATAAGCCGACTTCTGATTGTAAGAAAAACATATACAATGCGAGGTCAGCTGAAACTGGAAATGTATAGCTTGATGTGTAGCCGTGTGTACAGAGGCCAGCACATCAAGCTACCCCAATCTGTAAAATTTTCCCAATTGAATATGAACCTTATTCCTTTGTAGTAAAGGTGGAATTCTATCAAAGAAATTTGACAGATTGGGGTAGGTTGATGTGCTGGCCTCTGTACATACAAACCACTGACCTCTATTGTATGTACAGAGGCCAGCACATCAACCTACCCCAATCTGTCAAATTTTCCCAATTGATTATGAACCTTACACCTTTGTGGTAAAGTTGAAAATCTATCAAAGAAATTTGACAGATTGGGGTAGCTTGATGTGCTGGCCTCTGTACAGTGTCCCAGGTTAAACGAGGGACATACTTTATGGGAGTGTAGAAAACAATGACTAAATAAACCTAGTAGTACCCATGAAAATAAACAACTTTTACAAAGAGACCAACACTGAAATCGAGAAAATAAAACTAGCCGCTCTATACATTTATGCTCGCTTATCTGGACAAAATGTAGGGATCAGCAGTTTTTTTTTTTATATTTTTGAGTCCGCCAATAAAAGTTGTTGATTTTCATGAGTACTAGAACACACCTTAGAGTACGTCCCTCGTTTAACCTGACACACTGTATAATACAGGTCAGTGGTAAAAAATATTTGTGTCAGATTGACTGACCATTTGCTCAAAATTTTGTGGCAAAGGTGAAGTACTAGTAAGTTTGTTGTGGTTTTTTGTCAGTGACTGACAAAAAAAACGGTTTATAAACAAACTATAGGATTCGAATGCGACTTTTGAACCGGAGCCGTATCTGAAATGCAACACGGACTAACTATCAGCAAAATGTCGCAGTTGTGCACTCAGACTTATATTCTATTCCATTCAAACGTGTCGCCCTGTAAGGAAGATTCTAGGAGGAAGCACGAATACTATTAAGTTTTAATACATAAAATTTAATACGAAGAAAAAATTATGACATGAGCAAAAACAAAAATCATTAAAAACAGGAAGGTTGCTTGGCAACGTCACGCCAATAAAAAAAGAAAAACCGTAAAGAGTCACAAAGTGAGCTATACAGTCTTCACACCCTCACAACTTTTTGCAGAATTAAGGGATTCTGTTCAAGCCAATCTTCTTGCTCAAATCTTGCAGTCTGGGCCCATAGAGTGGTTTCGTCAGCATGTCTGCTAGCTGCAGTTCTGAAGATACTTGCTTAACTTCAAGGTCCCCGTTGGCAACGCATTCTCTTACGAAGAAATGCTTCAACTTAATATGTTTCGTACGCTTGTGGTATTCGTATTTAGGGTTCTGTGACAGCTTGATTGCTGACTCATTGTCTAGATATAGTGTAGGCTGGTTCAACTTCATCAGATCTTTCAATAGACAGTTTAGCCATATAAGCTCTTGTGAAGCCTCGCTGGCTGCAATTACGTCCGCTTCGGTAGAGGAAATGGATACAACGTTTTGGGTTTGAGATCTCCAGCTAATAGCAGCTCCTGCGAGTAAGCACACAGTACCAGACGTCGATCTGCCGGTGGTTTGATCGCCAGCAAAGTCTGAGTCGGAGTAGCAGACGATATTTTCAGTCGATTCATTACAGTAGGTAAGACCTTTGTCACTTGTTCCTTTTAAGTATCGAAAAATCCGTTTAACAAGCGCAACATCTCTGTTCCTTGGCTTATCCAGGTTTCTCGATGCTATTCCTACTGCATAGGAGATATCGGGTCTAGTGCCCACGGCCAAGTATGTTAAGGCACCTACGGCTTGTCTGTAAGGAAAGCTTTTTTCAGCTTGTGTTTCTTCATCTCCTCCCATGTTTTCTTTAACAATAGGTGTTGGTACAGACTTGCTGTTGTTCATTGTAAATTTTTCTAAAAGCTTTTTTACGTATGATGTCTGACGTAGTGTAATCTTGTCGTCTTTCCTTACAATTTCCATGCCTAGGAAATATGTAGCAGGCGACGTTCGAATCTTCAATCGTTTTTGTAGTTCATCAACAAACTCAGCTTCAGCTTCTTGTGAGTTGCTTGCTATAAGCCCGTCATCAACATAAAGAGCTATGAGGACTCTCTTTGTCCATTTTGTCCTCGTGTATAGACAAGGATCAGCTTCGGACTGTTTGAAACCTGATTGTAACAAAAAAACATTTATATAGGTATTCCAACAACGTTTAAGTCCGTACAAGCTTCTTTTCAGGCGACATGCTCGGTTTGTGCCATCGTTGAAACCTTCAGGTTGCTTCATAAAAATTTGCTCTTCTACTGTTCCGTTTAGGAACGCTGTAGTGACGTCAAATTGTAGAACCCTTAAATTTTGTTTGACAGCAGTTGCGAGAAGGGCTCTGATAGTACTGAGACGTGCTACCGGACTGAATGTTTTATCGTAATCGATACCAGCTTGTTGTGAAAAACCTTTAATTACCAGTCGTGTTTTGAAGCGTTCAATACTTCCGTCGGGGTTTGCTTTTACTTTATACACCCATTTGCATGGTAAGGCTTTTCTACCTTTTGGTAATTCTACTAGTTCCCATGTTTTATTCTCGTGGAGTGATGAAATCTCGCTTAGCATTGCTTCTAACCACTTGTCTTTGTTTGGTGAGTCAAGTGCTTCTTTGTAAGAAGTTGGTTCTTTTTGTTTGATAACATCATCTGCAGCTGCCAGTAAGAAATCGTCAAATTTTTGTGGTGGGCGTAATAGCGATCTGTCTTGAAGTGTCCGTGTTTCAACAGGTTCATTAAGTTCAGGTTCATCAAATTGGTGTTCATCATTATCAGCTCGAGGTTCGTCAGGTTGTTGTTCTTCGTTTTGTGGAAGAGTGCCCTGAGGAACGTTGTTTTCCTGATCTTGATCATTTTCAATCTCAGCCTGTTGTTCAGTGTCTTCATAGATGCTATCGTTTTGATGATTGTTATCGTTTGTATCTTCTTCGTTTTGAAGTTCAATTTCAATAGATTGTGAATTGTTCCTAGACGCTACTCCTTGCTTATTCACAGCTTCAATTTCAATCGTCTTCGTTTGTGTTAGAGGTATTGGTTGAGTATGAATGTTTTCATAGAAGTTGCTCTTTAAGATTTTCACATCTCTCGAAATGACAGTCTTGTGTTCAGACGGAATGTAAATTTTATAGGCTTTGCTTATTTCTGAATATCCCACAAATACACCAGGTGTTGCTTTTGGAGCAAATTTATGTCCTCTGGGACCTTTCTTCAGCACAAAGGCTTTGGATCCGAATGCATGTAAGTGGTTGACGCAGGGCTTTCTTAGTACCCATCTTTCAAATGGTGTTTGATTGTCAATAGCACTGTTGATACTTCTGTTTGCTAAGTAGTTAGCTGTGTTTATTGCTTCAGCCCACAGATGTAATGGTGCATTGGCATCAATAACCATCGTTCTGCCTTTTTCCACAAGGGTTCGGTTTTTCCGTTCTGCAATACCGTTTTGTTCAGGCGTATAGGGTGCGGATAGCCTTGAGGTAATTTTGAAATTCTTTATTAATGTACTCAGTTCCATTGTCAGTTTGTAGGAACTTTATTTTATTTTCAGTAGAGTTCTCCATTAGTTCTTTATATTCCTTGAACTTCTCAAGTACATCAGATTTGCTTTTTAGGAAGTATACGCGGCCATATCTGCTGTAGTCGTCTATAAACGTCACAAAGTACTTATTGTTTGCAGTGCTTGGAGTTCTTATAGGGCCACACACATCACTGTATACAATTTCCAATCGTTGAGTTGTTCGTGGCGTAGATCTATGTTTGGGGCTTGGCACTCGTGTAATTTTTGCTTGAATGCATGCTTCACAGTCAGATGCTTTTTCATCTTTGTTGAACTTTAACCCAATCAGCGTCTCATTTTTCAAAGATAGAAGGAGGTCGTTGTAGTTCATGTGTCCCATTTTTCTATGCCACTCTCCAATGGAGTTGTCTGGAGTTGTCACCATACTCGTTTCTGGGTTTTCAGTACAGTTATTAATAACTTGGGTTTTGACGTAGTAGAGATTGTTTTTCTTCTCTGCAGTCATTAGAGTTTTGTTATTTTTTATTATTTTAGCTTCATTTCCAGTAAAGGTGACAGTTGCACCGTTTTGTGTCATTTTGGAAACAGAAAGAAGATTCGCTGTGAGGTTGGGTTCATACAGTGTTTCTAGTAGACTTACTGTGTGGTCTGTATTTGTTGCGACTCGGACTGTACCACGTCCTTTCATTTCAGCGGTTTGTTCCTTCGATTGCGTGAATCTGCATTCAACGTGGTGAAGCTTTCTCTTGCGTAGGTCATGTGAGATGTGCATCCGCTATCCAATACCCAGTCCTTGCGGTTTCCATTGTTGGCAGTCAAGAGACATTCGTCGGTATGATGTGTCGTTTCATTTTGACCCTTGGATGTCGTCTTCTTAGATTTGTTTTTCTTCGACCAGCAGTTTGAACATATTTTGTGATGGCTTTTCTTAAAATTGTGTGCTCCTGTTTTTTTGCATATTCTGCATGAAGCGTAGAAAGATTCTTGTTGAGTATGAGTACTCGTGCTTGGTTCCATTTGTGAGTGTCGAGCCTCGCTTTCCTCAATAATCTTCGTTTTGAGCTCATCTGGTTTTGGCAGTGTGTCTCTGCTCTCAATTGCGATTCTGAAGTTATCGTATTAGGGTGAAAGGCTGTAGAGCATCATTATCGTGAGTAGATCATCATTGATGTTTATCTGCATGTCAGCAAGTTTATCAACGGTGTCCATAAATTTGTTTATATGCTCACGAACATCATTGCCTTCTAGTTTTGTTAGTATTAACTGCTTTAGAAGAGATGCTTTACGAGCTGGACCTTTGCTCGCGTATATCGCTTTCAGTTTGTCCCAAATTTCTTTTGCAGTTTTGCATTGCTTTATTTGTTTTAGCTCTGAAGGAGCGATTAGAAGAATAAGGGTTGACTTAGCTTCTTTCTCCTTGTCAATTTCTTCAGTACCTGCTTTTTCAGATATTTTTTCTTGCACATATTTCCAGAGTTTATCTTTAATCAACACAGCTTCTGCCTGTATCGCTCAGGTATCATAATTCTCCTTATTTAGGGGTTGTATGTTTACCTTAGACATTTTTGGTTCGTTTTTCTTGATGCTCTGCTACCATATTAAGTTTTAATACATAAAATTTAATACGAAGAAAAAATTATGACATGAGCAAAAACAAAAATCATTAAAAAACAGGAAGGTTGCTTGGCAACGTCACGCCAATTAAAAAAGAAAAACCGTAAAGAGTCACAAAGTGAGCTATACAGTCTTCACAAATACCTCAGTCAGTCAGTTAAAATATTATACTGAGAATCATGACAATAAGCATTCTTTTATAGAATGGCAGTCCAAGTGGTCCAAACGAGCCGAAAGAGATAGCAAGGAGCGAGCATTCTGTGCCTCTATAGACAGTCTGCTATCTGGGCTGTCTGTCATCTGTTGGTCAGTAAAAAAAACCGGCTAACTGCGAGTTGGACTCGCACACGAACACGAACATGGACTTATAATACCACACGAAGGGTCCGTACCACCATACAACATTTAAAACTACATATAAAATAACAGTAACACATTTGTTGTATGTGAGCCCCTCTTAAATATTTATTAAAATATTTTTTTTTAGAGTTTTACTTATGTACCATATACACTTTTCCATGAGATTTGTTCTTATGGTACAAATCTAACTTACAAAGATGTATTGATGATTCTAATGATTATAATTATGTAAATAAGTACCTGTTATAGTCGCGAATCAAATTTTGATCAAGATACAACCTGAAACGGACCTGCAATTTTTTTTTAATGCAAGTGAATTTGTATTTCGCGGTCAGTGCTCCTAACGAAGCGTAAACAGAGAATAGTTCATTCTCTATCTACGTAACCACAGATAATATAATACTCTAGGTAACGGACAGTACCGGCTTTGGGCAGCTCTGGCGGCAAGGCCACCACTTAATTTGAATACCTATTTTTATCGATCTAAAGAAAAACTACACTCAGCGTACTATTAACTTTTATGGACTTATCTGGTAGGAGTGAGTATGAGTATTTTAAGTCTAACAAACACGAGCTGTCATTTCGTCGCTTTTCGTATCTCTCACTATATAATAAAGAACGAAATAGAAGCAACAGGCGAGAGAAATTGCAACTCGTATTAGGCCCCCTGCATTATACACACTTATCTTTCTTTGCTTTTTACATTCGTAAGTTCAGAAGCAAATATAAAAACTTTTTTAGAAAACCTGTACGTTATCAATAGCTTACCTACGAACATGCCTACGAATTATTTATTTATACAGTACAAATTCAAAATAAGTTTCTATAATTGTAATGAAGTGAGTATACCTAAAAGAGCGCCAAAGGCATGACTCGCCCGGGGCGCCTAGACGGCTAAGACCGGCCCTGGTAACGGAGATAATCCTGAGTAAAAGTCACTGAACTCTATTAAACACTTGTATAATAAGTCCGTGGTCTCTCTCTTTAAATTATTTTACTCTGTGGCTGTGGTCAGACGTGTCTATCAAAAACAATGACTAAATAAACCTATGGACTGGGCATACCTACAAAATTAGCGTGTATACCTACAAAAATCGGGCACTTAAGATGGCCGCCTTTCGCAGGGTTGTTTTTGTTTTTTCTCGCACCACACAAACCCTTCGAACCATATATTTTTTTCTCAAAAATTATAAAGAATTGCCACTCGGAAGTTTTTGTCCGGTATCATGAAACGTATCAATTTCTAAGCTTCACTAAAAATGTCTCGTTCGAAGGGTTTTTGGAATACCGTTCACTGTTTTATACAACACGAGGGCATGATTTTCCTATTAATGGACACCAAAATACCTAGTTTCTGTACGTATTTCTCTCGAAAACAACAAAAATATTTTGAGCAAGCAACCATTCGACAGCACATCTACCACAAACCCATTTTAAATAAAACTCGGCACTCAACATGGCGACCGGTCACGCATATACATGATTTTGACGTCACACAGAAGTGTTGCATTTAGTACTTGACAAACATTTAGATGTCTCTCTTTTAATATATAGCTCTTGATTAGTTAAAATAAAACGTAACGCTTTTTGACATGTGTGTGTCGATATGCTAGATATTTGTATAGCTATTATTACTATAGTAGAATAGGGCATCTCCATGTTTCTCCTATCTCAATGGTAGTATCACTATTTCAGTCTCAGTCTGTCAGTGGAACTGGAACCGGTGTTGTGTGTACGTGTCGCACATCGGATACAATGCAAATAGCACGAGAGGAAGTTCGACTACTTGTAATTTAAAAAGCGTTTTTAAGAAAGAAATACATTCAAGCGATTAAGATAAAGAAAATGGGTTCAAGCGGTGAGTTGCTTTTATTCATTTAATAAATAATAAACCCGACCGTGGAAAGAGCGCGTTAACTAATTGCTAAGTAGGTAGCGTCTCCGTCTCCTATTTAAATGAAATTAGTTTTCTATAGATTTCTCTATACAAACTTCCAATAGCAATTTTTGTGTATCTAACGACTTATAGAACGTTTTCTGAGGAACAGCTGTTATTAAATACCAAGGGAATGCATAATTATGATGCTTTTCGGGCTATACCTTTAATAACCAGGTCAACCCACTTAAATGCTTTATTGTTACGGAGGATAATACTAAGTGATTTGAACGCCGAATAGTGATACTTTATATAACTTACAAATCTTAGACCTAAGAACATAGGAATAAAAAAAATCTTACATAGGTATGTACAGACGCCAGCACATCAACCTACTACAATCTGTCAAATTTCTTTAATAGATTTTCAACTTTATCGCTAAAGTATTAGGTTCAAAGTTGATTGGGAAATTTTGACAGTTTCGGGTAGGTTGATGTGCTGGCGTCTGTACATGAATATTATGATTACATTACAGTTAGGTACAGAGAGGATTTTCTTCTGAAACTGTCAACGATGGTATCGAGTGTTTTAAACACAGGTGGATTACAAATTGAAAGATCACTTTAATTTGTAATCCGTGTTTAAGACTGGCTCGGTACCATCGCTGACAAAGTTTCAGAACAAAATCTACACAATTTGAGCTTGTTGTTGTCACCCTGGCCTAAAAAGGCTACTTTAGCAGAATCATAAAACAATTCATATCACGCAATTTCATCCGTATGACAGTTTTGTATGGAGATTCGTAAAATGCTATAGGTACACCTCTACCTAACCCTTCAGGGATATATAGGTGTGAATCTGTCAAACAGATAAATTGCGTGATATGAATTGTTTTACGATTCTGCCAAAGTGGCCTTTTTAGGCCCCCAGATCTGTAGAACGCGCGGTAATTTCAGAATACGTCGGACTCATAACTTGTTATGAAAGAAACGCGTAAACGTCTTATTTTTAAGAGCAGTTTTGAAGAGCTCCAAAGATGTACAAATCGAGTACCTACCTACCTGCTTAAATAAGACATTACAAAATCACTTCGTTTAATGAACGAATGGTCAGAATTACCTAAATCCCCCACACAACATTGAAATACTTAATCAAAGCGTCTTTTTTTATTACGAATTTTACATTTATTGCTCAGCTATAGTTACCATCATATTATTATTCATAATATAAAGTGTACCTACACTTTATTATTATTCATAATATAAAGTGTATGTACACCTATGTTTAAATATAAAACAGTTAAATTACATGTTCGATGTACTGCCCACTTTTTATAAAATACTTCTTGAAATTGTGTTCGTTCTTTAAAAACTCGAAGTTCTCTATGGTCGCGTTAGATACGTGCCAGGCTACTATAAGTTTACACGAACCATCTTTCTCAATGCAGTATTCAAGTGGCAAAGTAGCCGCCGCAGAACTTTTATGAGGATAGAAACTGTATTCAGACAATATTCGCAAACTGCATTCTAGGTTATTATCAGCGAGGCTCCTGACGACACCTGAAAAAGAATGATAAATATTCTGATAGTGAGTTCGGATGTTGATTGTCCCGATAAGGCCGACAAAGAACCAGGATGATAGGTACCTATCCCAGAGCCCGGAAAGCCCTAACTCGGAACTGTGTGTAAAGAGCTAGCGTAAGCAGCCTAATCAGCCTATCATGCTCCCACTGCTGGGACACAGGCTCTCGGTGAGAGGGAGTGGGCCATAATCCACCACGCGGGCCCAGTGCGGGTTGGTAAACGTCCCATGTCTTCAAATTTTTGGTTCTAGGTCATGCCGGATTCCTCACGATGTGTTCCTTCACCGTTTTGAGAGCAGTGGTGATGAAATAATTTACACAAAGTAAAGAGCCTGTCTGGGTTCGAACCTACAACCTAGAACTCGTGAGTCGCGGCGCCGTTAGGTACCTCTGGGCTACCACTGCTCTAAAGCCTTTAAAAGCCTTCTTTTAAAAATAGTAACTGGTTAGTCTACTAGTTTCTTGTTCGAACGCACGGCGACATATCAAGCTATACATATTCAGTATAATCTGACTTCTCATTGTACGAAAAGCCTATATTGTTAGGCTTTTCGGCTTGGAGGACTGAATGCTCTAAAATGAAAAAACTTTTTAACAACAAAAACTGACGTACGTACGCCCAAAAATCTTGGAAATAACAAAAAACTGCCACATTCAGAAAAACTTTGTTCTGAATCTATGAGAGCATCTGCTGAAAAGGTTCTACCAAAATTTTCGATTACTTATTTTAACAACAAGAACCTGCAAGTACAATCAGGTACTTTTCTCGAGATTTAGTGATCGATCAAATGAGATAGGCTTTCAGAGACGAGAGTCGAGGCTAGAAGTTGGGGCGAGATTCACAGACCGTTACTTTACTAATTAAATTAGAAAGGGACCTTCGAATAAAGCTGTAAATAATTTTTAGCCTGTCAAGCAAAATACAGCAAAACACCAATATTTCGCCAGTCTCTAGTGTTGAAGAAGTGGCACCGCACAGCAAACTCCTAGCAACATCTCTCTTTTTGCCTGTTTAGTTATTCAACGGGTGTCATAGTAAATTCATTTAATCACGCTATTATCTTTGCAAAGTGTTTTTTTTCTGATAATTTGTTACCTGGCCTTGAGCATAGTCCAAATTTACGGCGTTCAATATATTCTCGGTATCGGCATGAAAAAAGACGTAAATTCAATTAAAATAATTTTTATTTTTCAATGTAATCCCCCATTACCCCAATGCATTTATTACATCTCGAAATTAACTTTTCAATACCCTGTAAAAATTACTTTCCTCTTTCTCTGAAAAATGCCCATTTATTGCCGCCTTGAGCTCTTCATCATTGGAAAATCGTTTCCCACGAAGGTCGTTTTCAAATAAGGGAACAAAAAATAATTACCCGGGGCTAGGTCCGGGCTATAGGTGGTTAATTTCTTCGAAACCACAATCTCGCACAGCAGCCTTGGATACACGCGTCGTGTGGACCGGGGCGTTGTCGTGAAGAAGCAACACACCGGTGGTCAGTTTAAGCCGTCTTTTTTCTTTAAATGCTTCCGGTAAATTTCGTAAAGTAGATGCGTAATATGCTGCGTTTATGGTTTCACCTTTTTTTGTGTACTCAATCAGCAAAATTCCCTTTGAGTCCCATAACACTATGGCCATTTTTTTTTCGGTTGACGGAATGATTTTGAATTCTTAGGGGGCACAGTAGGTACCCTTCTTGTGCCACTGCTTGGACTCTTGCTTATTTTCAGGGTCATAATAATGAACCCACGTTTCATCTCCAGTAATAATTCGATCGAAAATAATTAATGGAACTTCACCACAGAGTTCTAAAAACGCTCTACAGCACTCGATTCGCACTTGCTATTGAGGCGCCGTAAGCTTTTGTGGCACCCATCTTTCACTGACATTTGAAAGGTAAAGAAGGTCATGATGAATACTGTGCACGGAACCAACAGAGAGTTGGGTCATCTCTGCTATCATTTTGATCTTCATTCGGGCATCCTCCAGTATAAGCTTCTCAACTTTATTCACGTTTTCTTCCGTAGAGCCAGTAACCGGGCCGCCCTCGCGAGTGTCGTCTTCAATACTCTCTCTGCCCCTTTTAAATTCACTTGACCACTTTTGAACCGTAGATAACGAAGGTGCAGAATCTTCGTGAACAGTTTTTTGACTTTTTCCTTGTTTGGTAAGGAATTTTATAACAGCGCGGTGCTCGATTTTCTTTAACATTGTCACGTTACCCATTCCAGTTGTCGTTGACTGAGGATAACTAGCAAACTAATGATCACAACTATATAAAATTTTACCTTTACACCCTTAGATAATGTCATTAATTAATTAATTAATCAAATTACCCACATCATTAGTAAATCACCCTGATACCGAGAATACATTGAACGCCCCTCGTGCATTGAAGCGAACAGGCTTTTATTTTGTTTTATGTTATGATGTGCCAATATTATAAATAATTATTATTGTGAACGAGTTGGATAAAGGTACAATTCTGAAGGCGATAGCAGATCACAGACAGCAGCGGCAGTGACGCGTTGAAACGATTGAATGAATCTCGTCTGTTCTTTAATCTAAATTTAAGTAAAACCTGCAAATACGGATTAGTCTAGAACGCTTTAAGTTCGTGTACCTATCTGTAATTGTGATAAAAAAATTGGTACCTATGCTCTTATAAAATCATCCCCAACCAGCCAGGCCAGCAATTTCAGTTCTACAGGTTTATGACAAAAAATAAGTGCTGTCCTATTCTGAAAATCAGCCAGGTCCTTGAATATCAACTAGACTCTATACTCACCGTCCTTGCACGTATCGTTGATGATTTGCTTCGTGACGCTCATGTAGCGCTCCAGAGTGGTGTTGAAGTTCGGCTTCAGACAGAGGTACTCGTCTTCAGCATATTCTGGCGCCCGAGCTGATGGAACTACGTCGTATTTGATGACAGAGTTGAACACACACGGGTCTTGGACGGTGACTACCTGTTATTTGTAAAGAAAATGAAGACAGCGCTCTATCGGTAAAAATTCCGTCTTTATATTGGCTTAAAGTATCTTAACATATAAGATACATCGGCTCTAGGTCGATCGCTTGCCGGAGGTAGCAGCGCGGTGCGGGAGGGGTGTGGTCACGTGATGCCAGAGCTCAGTGATTCGTCAACTTGTGACAACTATCACCCCTCCCGCATCGCGCAGCTACGTTTTTTAGGGTTCCGTACCTCAAAAGGAAAAAACGGAATCCTTATAGGATCACTCGTGTGTCTGTCTGTCTGTCCGTCTGTCACAGCACAGCCAATTTGCTCCGAATCTTATGGACCGATTAAGTTGAAATTTGGTACACATATAAATCTCTGTGACCCAAACACAGACGTGTAACGTAAATAAATGAGTTTTGAAAATAGGAGTCATTTTTGAGGGGTAAATAGACAATTTAAAAAAAAAGTTTCGCAATCTGTACCGTGTGACATTTCATTTCATGAAAGGGCTTACCGTGAGGATCTCAAATATATTTTTTTCATAATTTTAAAGTAAATTGTATTAAAGTTATTTAAGACAATAGACGGAAATTTACCATTCCCCCCCCCCCTTATCTCCGAAACTACTGAGCCTAAAATTTTGAAAAAAAAATACAGAAAATAGTTTTATACCTATACATTACAGGAAAATTAATAAGAAGTCTATGATCTTGAAACAACATGGTAAATCTCTCAATATTGTGCGTACAAACTTACATTTTCAGTTGGAATGTATGGGAGAACATGTTTTTCAACTACAATGTTAAGTTTGTTCTTGGGATAAATTCATTCCAACTACGGAACCCTTCATTGTGCGTGGTCCGACACGTACTTGGCCGGTTTTTTTTTGTTCCCAGGGCGGAAAATCCTCATGGATGTCAGCCGCCCTGAGGCGGGCGGCGGCGGCGGCGGGGTCTGTCAGACTCTTACTAACTAAAAACCACCCCGGTGTTCCATCTCACACCTACGGCCGGGGTTCGCGGGAACGTAAGATCCTTCCGCAACACCGCGCAGCTATCTTTTTTTTTAACTTGGAGAAATGCTCATGCATTCTGCACTACCACGGGGAGATAGTGCAGTTATGTGGGACTCTAACCCACTAAAACTCCACGGTGTCCTCCTCTGCCACTTACGGCGGGAAAACGGGCACGCGTTAGCACTCATCCGTGAACCCGCCGCGGCTATCTGTCACCGGACCCTCCTCCGGGGAGTACTCCCCATCACCGGCGTACCAGAACACATAGCACGCCGTGACCACCCCAGGGAACAAACCAGCATATGGGCGCTAGACGAACCCGTGTCTGGGCACCCTTGGCCCCCTGCGACGGGTCAGGTGATTGGCCCCGCCGCCTGCCAATTTTCGGCTGCAGAGGACAGGGAGAGCAGCCAACGTCATACCAACAATCCTCTTCCCCTGCGGCCCCAACGCGGCCGCCATCAGACGGTGGCGACCCCTTCAAGGCCGCGGAAGGTAGGGAGAACGCAATACCGGCACTCCTCTCCCGCCGCGGCCTCCAACCCTTAGCCGCGATGCCTTCCATACGACATAGCGGCCCGCCTCAGTTGCGATGTCGCCCAAGTGGCACTGCAACCTACTTGTTGGCCGCTACGTCGTCGGCTTACCGGCAAAAGCCCTGACGAGCGGCCCCTCCTCGGGTTCCTCTTTACTTTACCGTGGGTGATCTAGCCACGGCTACTGAGCCCCCTCGCCTCGAAAATGCGGGAACCCACCGGGGGGACCGCGCAACTACCTAAGGCAACGGATAGTGTAATTAACGTTCGACACTTGCTTTGATAATTGCTCAATCACGATAATATTTGAACAAATCCTTATCTTGAATTATATATTCTTAGTACGCAACGTTTCAGAAATGGTAGATATAAGAATCTTTGCGAAAAAAACAGGTATAGATTAAAAAGACCTATCTCATCCTTAATTGTGGTTTTAATAAATAATTAACGCGTTTATGATTCTATCGAATAATTACAGTTCAATAGACAAACAAAACAAACTCTTTGCAAATTGCAATCAATGTAAAACGCAAAGCAATGCGTTGCGGTAAACAATCTTCTACAGTGTGTTTTTTTAACTGAGACTGGTAACGGAAAACCCTAAACCATACGAGCCACAGTAGCACATTATTTTCCTGTTGCATAAAAGTTGGCATAGTAAGTTCAAGTTGAAAAACATTCCGTAATGTATTGGCTGTGACCAAAGTGGCCAATTAGTGTTGTGCTCTGTAGCCACGCCACTGTATGTTCTTTTACTATGATATAACCCATTTTAGTGTACGGTTGACGGTCATGACGTACATGCATTGTTTGTGAATGACTTTTAATTTAAAAGAAAAAAGTAAATTAATGTGGCGTTGCTACGGAAAATTCTCTGCAGCCACGCCACCTGTAATCAACATTAGTAGATACAATTTCAGCTATTTCTCTGAAGTTATTTAATGTACGAACGCTGTGTATTATGTACACGTGATAAATATGAAAAAATATGTTAATTCTAAAGTTAACTCTAAACTCACAAATTGGCCCTGATAGTGTATTAAACTAATGTATTTTTGCCGATTACTTCAGATTGACAGGAAAATGTAAACAAAACAGATTTTATAAACAGAAGTTATTTATTATAAATCGTGTTATAACAATGGTTACAAAATATTTTACGTTTATAATAATATAAAAAAAAAACAGGAAATTTCTCTCAAACAAAGAAAAATCTGTAAAAAATACATTACACCAGATTTAGAGTGTATTTATGTATCTAAGTACATGTTATTATAGACTAGGGCTTGTTGTAACTACCCACAGTTGGCTTAAATGGGTAATGTACCAGTTTTGTGTTCAACATTGCAGCAAATTTTAGTTTGATTTGAGAGGGGGCCTAAACAGACCACTTTGGCAGAATCATAAAACAATTCATATCACGCAATTCACCAGTTTGACAGTTTCACACCTATACTACTACTTTTACTATGGGACCAAACCTGAAATCGCGAAAAAAAAAATCTGCTGTTCCCTACATTTTGATGAGTTATACGAACATAAATGTAGGGAACAGCAGATTTTTTTTTCGCGATTTCTGGTTTGGTCCCATAGTAAAAGTTGTTCATAATGATGAGTACAATGACCTCTTAAGAGGTTGTTGGTGTTTTTCCAATAACCCTGTATATTCCTGAAGGGTTTGGCAGAGGTGTCATGTGTAGAGGGCTAACTTTACTTCCCCTGATAAGTATTCTGTATGTTGCATTATAAAATCGTCTACTCTCATTGTGCCACTACGACTACGTAAAAGTAACTTTTTGTATTTTTATAATAGCTTTTTACATTACTACTACTTGGAGCATTATATATAGAGCACTCCAGTTGTTTGGATAATGTAAAAACTGACAATAATGTTAAAACTGATTCGGAAATCATTTCTGACAAGACTAATAACAAAGTTAATTTTACTAAAGAATCCGTTTTTACAAAAAATCCTAATCTTGAAGAAAACTGGCGGAATAAAACAGAGAATCAAAAACACATACCTTTGATTGACAAAGTAAAACCTAAAGTAAAAGCAAATAAAATAGAGACTTTGCCAAATGGAAAGATTTGTTCTTCTGGTATTGACAAAGTTGTAGTTAATAACACTTGTGCGTTCGATGCTGTACTCACTGCTTTGGTAGTAATTTGTACAGACCACTTTAATATTTCAGCATTTATTAGTTCATTGAATAAGCCTTTTTCTAATCTAGTTAGTACATTGTGACATAAAGATGTTTCAGTTAATCCATTATAAATGAGAACCGAAATTCTTAAACATTATTACGAATTGTCAGTTCAAGGAAATCTAGAAGTGATTAATTTCGGTTGTAATGTAACTTTTGTGATAGAAAAAATTCTATATAATGTACTTTTCAGTGCAATTGTATCAAAAAATTGTTCAGTTTGCGAAAAAACTGAAACCAGAAAATTTTGTATTCTACTCGTACCATTAAATTAGCTTACATTATCTGACTACGGTATAAGTTCATTGAGCAATTCAGCAATATCTATAATTGAAGATGTAACAATAACTGATTGTAAAGTAAGGGCTTGTAATTTAATTTTTTTTTTAATTGGATTTAAATATATCTCTTGACGATGTTCCTTTAGAAATGTTACTTGTTGTCAAAAAATTTTAACTTGGAGCAGAAATAGGATATTTTTCGAATGAAAATGGACCCAATCGTCATTATAAAACATATTGTTACCGTCGTAATTCAGAATGAGAGTGTTATGACCACATGATTACCAAAGTGATTCGCGTTAAACAAATACAAACATTAATTGTCATTTATATATATATATATTAATTTATTCCCATTAAATATATATTCAGGATCTAATTAACTCGGACTTTTTTTGAATTTACAATAATATAATAACACGTAGATACATAAATACACTGTAAATCTGGTGTAATGTATTTTTTACAGATTTTTCTTTGTTTGAGAGAGATTTACTGTTTTTTTTTATATTATTATAAAAGTAAAATATTTTGTAACCATTGTTATAACACGGATTTATAATAAATAACTTCTGTTTATAAAATCTGTTTTGTTTAAATTTTCCTGTCAATCTGAAGTACTCGCTAAAATACATTAGTTTAATACACTATCAGGGCCAATTTGTGAGTTTAGAGTTAACTTTAGAATTAACATATTTTTTCATATTTATCACGTGTACATAATACACAGCGTTCGTACATTATATAACTTCAGAGAAATAGCTGAAATTGTATCTACTAATGTTGATTACAGGTGGCGTGGCTGCAGAGAATTTTCCGCAGCAACGCCACATTAATATACTTTTTTCTTTTAAATTAAAAGTCGTACTTTCACAAACAATGCATGTACGTCATGACCGTCAACCGTACACAAAAATGGGTTATATCATAGTAAAAGAACATACAGTAGCGTGGCTACAGAGCACAACACGCCAATTACCAGAGGGCCTGGAATATAACCCTGAGATACACCATTGTTTTATAGATTACTAGCTGTTGCCCGCGACTTCGTCTGCGATCAAGACAAAAGACAAGTGGCGCCAACTACTATCATAATAACGTTATTGTTGTTTTCCTTGGGAACAGCATTTTTTTCGGGATGATGGGTAACCTATGTCTGTTTCTGTACACCTGACAACGTATATGCAAAATTTCAGGATTCTCAGGAAAGATCAAAATTTAGGTGTGAAAAGGTAACAAACAAACAAACTTACTTTTACATTTATAATATAAAAATATATAATATATATATTTACATATATAATATTATAAATATATGTTAATATTATGTATACTTAGGATAGTTAGGATAAAGATGTTATCTTGAAACTTAAAACCTAGTTAGATACGATTGCATGAACTCGAGTAACGAAGATATTATTATAATTTGTGCTGTTTGTCAGTTTGAAAAGCAGTAGTATTTTATGATCAACACTGACAAAAACCTTGGAAAAAAAAATCTTAAATTATCCAAGCAATACAAAACGACATTATGTAAACTACCTAATATAATTTATCATTAGCTTACACGGAGTTTAATGAAAAAAACCTGTCGTAAAAAAACTGCTAGTCATGTTGACTCGAGCCTAATATTGTTGAAGCGTTGATTGCTAAGCGTAAATTATATATTTCGTATATATGAACTTGAAGGATCTTGTTTTTACTTAGAACATTATTTTGTCGTCCTTATAGCATTTTTCTATAATTATGTAGAAAACGACTGTGGGCAAAATACACCCAGCTCCGCCAGCCGTATATTAAATATGACTCGAAACATCTAACAAAAATAAGCATTTTTTATTATGACGCTTAAAAAAAATATCCCCGAGGTCATTAAATAAAACTGTAAATATTTTTTCTAGTAGGTATCGTTCTTTATTGTTATTGACTATAATGACTTTTGTCTTAACAAAATATTTGGGCCAGAGACACGACAAAGGCTGGCCGATTATAAAATCTCCTGCGCTCGCACCCATCCCCACCCGTCGACGACGCTTTTTCAAACCGGTTAGCAGGGCCGGCCGCGCGGGCGTTGCAGGTAGTTGATTCGTAATCAACGCAGTCCTTCGTGTTACTTCGTTGTGATTGTGCGCTCTCTTATTACGATACCTACTTAAATAACTGACTACACGCTTCGGACTTTGAACTACGTTTATTTGTTTTGTGATTTGGTTTTTGTTGAAGTGGAATTATGTTTCTTCCCAGTCGTGGAACAGTTTGTTTGATTTGTAATCGGTCCGTATTACGAAGAAGACGATTAACTATAACGAATCACTTGTTTGAACAAAACCCAACAGCCGCAAGATTCATAATAAATAACGTTGGATCAGACCAAGTAAGTACCTAAATAAAATGCGTTAATATAACTACCTACACTAACATGGATCCGGTATCCGTATAGTGGCTCTATTCTGAACCGGACCCACATGATAATTTAGTGTCTATGTATACATATATCAATATTTATATGCTTTCAAGACAGTACGGCTAGCTTTTAAAACCCGTTTATACTAGAATATTGTATAACTTGAATGAGCAAGGAATATGTGTTTTCCAAGTAGCATTTGCATTTCAACTAGTGGGCACCTCCGACTAATTCACTAAGGTCTACTTTATATTATTATTATGTTTTTACATGCAACAAAATCAAATATAATATACTTTTAGCCGCTTTCACTCATGACATAAATTATGTATTAGCGGTGTAAATAATCACGTATAATATTCCAACGCAATCTGCTACAGCAGGAGGTAGTTCGCTGTTTTGTAGAAATGGTATGTTAACAATTCTATAGGTAACTAGGTTTATCCCTTGAATTGAATAACCTAACCTTGCAATCATAAAATAAATAGTTACTAACTCTATTTTGTTTTATTACAGATTGCGTTTAACAACGCAGAGTTTATTTGTCGCCCTTGTTACCAAAGAGCGACGGTATCATCTGGGGCTACACCACAAAGAGCATCACATCACACACTCCTCAAAGTCATAATAATCCCTCACTTGCCGCCAGCGGTCTACATCAAGTTGGCATTCCAGCGCATAATGTCCTCGCCGCTCCACATCAAGTTAACGTGCCAGTACAAGATGCCCTAGCAGCACCACATCAAGTGAATGTGCCAGCACAAGATGCCCTAGCAGCACCACATCAAGTGAATGTGCCAGTACAAGATTCCCCCGCAGTTCCACATCAAGTTAATGAGGCAGTACACGATGCCCCTGCCGCTCCATATCACGTAGATGCACCTCATCAAGAGGATGCACCTGTTATTGATAATACACCGCACGCAAAATACGCGCATTGACGTGGAGTTGCGGACAACAGCTCGTATTACCTATTACCTATTGATAATACAACAATTGTAATACCGGATGTTTCTCGACCACCGAATTCAGCCAGAACATGCATTGTTCCAAGATGTCAACGACACCAACACAATTCCAGAAAAACAAAAAATTCGTTTGATGCAAGTTTACAATTACTACATTCCAGAATTCGCAAGGATTTGTGAGATACATCTGCAATCGAATAACTGGGAAGCAATGACGAGCGCGCCAAACGCGATGCATAGCTTCGATGCTGGTCAAGTGACCGACACAATAAATATGTTGAAAAAAGCTGCCGAAAATGCCTCGCGGTTAGATTTTGAAAATCTAGAACAATTTGATGAAGATGAACTGTATTATTTCACGGGTCGAACGCGTGAAGAATTCTTAACAACTATGGAACAGACTCCGTCACTATCTACAACTTGCAATCAGCCGAATACTGCTCTTGGAATTATGTTAGCGAAACTGAGAACCGGAGAACCTAACGAAAGGTTAGCGTTGTTATTTCACATGAGTCGGAGAAGCTTAGAACGACTAATGAAGTCCGCCCGTGATGCTCTGACAAGAGACTTTGTTCCGAGACACTTAGGTTGGGATAATATTACGAGAGAACAAATAGCTCAACGTAATCTGCAAGTACCGAACGCACTATTTGGGAATGCTGAGGCGGCCAATGCAGATAGAAAAGCCATCATTATTTGTGACGGGACATATATATATATTTATAAAAGTTCGAATTTTTTGTTCCAAGTTGAAACATATAGTCCTCACAAATACAACAATCTATGTGTGTTCGGATGGCTATATAATTGAGGTCACCGGTCCACATGGTGCCAAAAAGTCAGATGCATCAATAATACAAGATATAATAAATACCGAAGACCATCCATTTCATTGGCAGTTCAGGCCGGATGATACTTTCATTTTGGATAGAGGATTCAGAGACGTCGTTCCAGACCTTGAAGCGTAGGTTATGAAGTGCATATGCCACACACCGTTCATAGTGGGGAAACACAGCTAACAACATCGCAAGCAAACGAATCCAGAAAAGTCACGCTTATTCGATGGGTCGTTGAAGTAGTTAATGGCCGTTTTAAACGGGACTTCAAGCTGTTTAGACAAGAATATTTCCACAGTGCAATGCCACACATGTTTCAAGACTTTCGGATTGCTGCAGCATTAATAAATTGTTTTCGTGTGCCTCTCACCGATAATGAGCATGTGGTGGAGATAATAGAAAGAATAAATGGAAGACAAGACATGCAAAACATTTTAGGTGAATTCGTCACAAGACGTCGCATGAACAGACAACGAGTACCCTTCCAAGAAATGAGCGCTGATTTTCCTGGCTTAGAAACATTTCCTTCGCTCACCCAAAGGGAATTGATTATTTTTGCTCTGGGTACCTATCAACTTAAATTGGCAAAAAGTTATTATAGTGAGCATGTTCGGGGGGACGGGCACTTTAATATATCGCTTTACCGAGAACCCGAACAACTCGTTGCAGAGCTCAATAACACTGACATTGAAGGAACGAACCTGTGGCTTTTGAGAGCAAAGATACTTTCTAGGTACACGAGGTCGAAGTTTTATTACACATATGTGTTGATAAACGATAATGAGAGTGGATTGAATGCACTGAATCATTACTATTGCTCATGCAAAACAGGGAACCGTACTTTGGGTTGCTGCGCCCACGTAATGGTCGTTATATGGTTTTTGAGCCTAGCAAGATATGAAGAGAATATCCACAGACCGGCTCTCTACATAGACTCAATAATAATAGACCACGATGATAATTAAACACGGTTTTTTAGGGTTCCGTACCTCAAAAGGAAAAAACGGAACCCTTATAGGATCACTCGTGTGTCTGTCTGTCTGTCTGTCTGTCTGTCTGTCCGTCTGTCACAGCCAATTTGCTCCGAATCTTATGGACCGATTAAGTTGAAATTTGGTACACATATGAATCTCTGTGACCCAAACACAGACGTGTAACGTAAATAAATGAGTTTTGAAAATGGAAGTCATTTTTGAGGGGTAAATAGACAAAAAAAAAAAGTTTCGCGATCTGTACCGTGTGACATATCAAATGAAAGGGCTTATCGTGAGGATCTCAAATATATTTTTTTCATAATTTTAAAGTAAATTGTATTAAAGTTATTTAAGACAATATACGGAAATTTACCATTCCCCCCCCCTTATCTCCGAAACTACTGAGCCTAAAATTTTGAAAAAAATACAGAAAATTGTTCTATACCTATAGATTACAGGAAAATTAATAAGAAGTCTATGATCTTGAAACAACATGGTAAATCTCTCAATATTGTGCGTACAAACTTACATTTTCAGTTGGAATGTATGGGAGAACATGTTTTTCAACTACAATGTTAAGTTTGTTCTTGGGATAAATTCATTCCAACTACGGAACCCTTCATTGTGCGTGGTCCGACACGTACTTGGCCGGTTTTTTTTTTTGTTTATGTCGGTACGCATCCAGTTTATCTCGCCATCTCTTTCTCGACCGGCCTCGGCGGCGCCGTCTATCTTCAGGCACCCATTGTGTGGAGATTTTTGCCCAATGTTCATCGTGCATACTCGCCCAATCCCATTTGAGCCTGGCAGCCTTCTTTCCTACATCCAGTATGCCCGTTTTGGGACGCAGCGTGTTTTTCCGAATTCTGTCCTGTGTTTTAACACCCGAATGCTGCGTTCCATCGCTCTTTGGTAAACTCCGAGGCGGAACTTTTGTGACTCGGTGAGCTACCAGGTCTGAGCACCGTAGGTTAGGACGGGCAGGATACACATGTCGATGAGTTTGCGCTTCAGGGAGATCGGTAAATCACCCTTCATTAGCATTTTCATGGACCAGTAGCTTTTCCAGGCGTTCTCGTTTCTCGTTCTGCTGTAGCGCATGGTTGTAAGTGCTCTGTGCACTTCATAACCGCTTAATGAGGGAATGGGATCTAGAAGACTGTATTCTGTGCTGATCGGGAGTGGTGAATGATCTATGATGTACAGAATTTGTGTGTTTTATTCCGTCATTGTCTTTGAGAGGGCTGGTTCGAGGTAGCGCGGGAAAAGAGTTCCTGGAAAGATTTTGGGGAGGCCTTTGCCCAGCAGTGGGACAGTATAGGTTAACAAAAAAAGTTTATATCGCATATATTGAGCGTATTTTGATAAATTGAAATAAAATAAATGTTTTATAATATGTTATGCTTGTTTCAATAATGCTCAGTAAGTTAAACCTATTCGACTTCAAATAAATGGAGAACCCTCGGACAGAATTTGATGCACATTGGCACAGAGACACATGGCTGTAATACCTTCCAAACAAAAGTAGTCTAAGCTGTGGCGGACTTGGGTGTGCCGGCCTAACATTTTTGCCCCCTAACATAATGTCAGAAGAATACGCGTATGTAACTGAATGCAATAGAACGACAGCACGCAATTATGCAAGTTTGTATAATACAGCACAATGAATGTGTAGGTTAATTTTTAACCGACTTCAAAAAAGGAGGTTCTGTATTCGACCCGTATGTATGTATATATGTGTATGCATGTATGTAAGTTTGTATGTCCGCGATTTTCTCAAAAACTACTGAACCAATTTTGATGTTTCTTTCATTAACGTTATTCTTATGTACGAAGTTATATGCATTAATGTACTGCATCTCCGGCACTTCTATGCGAATTTTGATGATTCTTCTAGTCGGCACCGCTTTCTAGTTGGCCCTTGGCTGCAATTGTATATATCTATGTATTGTTTTTAATGGATAAGGTATGCCTCAGGGGTGGTCCCATAATTTGATTAACTTTGCTTTTGTAGTTTTTGAGTTAGCTTCAATAAAACGATTTTGTCCACTTAGTTTATATTGATGTTTTAACTGATATTTACCTAATAAGTAGTGTTAATTGAATTTTTGCGGGGTAGGTACAACTAAAAAGTGAAAAATAACTTAAATTCAGAAGTCGGGGTCAAAAAACGAAAATGCGGAACCAACGACACCGACTTCCGAAATTAAAGTTATTTTTCACTTCGGATAGTGTTGTTGTTTGAATTCGTTTTTTTTTTTCGAATTAGTAAATTGCATAACATTATTTTACAAAAATAAACACATAATCTGAGTGAGATACGCGGGCGACAAATAGCACATTATTGGTTGTCGTGCCAATCCCCAGATTGAAATTATAAAATGATTGGTTATCATGATATCTTAGGTTTTTACGGACACTGTCATTTGTTTAGATAGTAATACACGAGAGTACACGAGCTAATAATAGGGCAATTTTTATTTTGTGCAGTTTCATATCTTGTTAAACAATTTAGTGTCACTGTGACGTGTTAGTTCAAAGGACGAGTTCAAACCGTTTTAAATGCTAGTAACCTGTTTATTTAGGACCGTTTACGCCGTACGGCATTTCATACAAACTTTCAAGCCCTTGTTTTTCGAAATGACTCAACCAATTTTAATGAAATTTCATACGCCTAAGCAGGATACAAAGGTCTAAAAAGTTACTTAAGACGACGCCGACCCACAAGTGGCGCCCTCATCGTTAATTTGGTTAATTCTTTTATTTTAGAATGAAAATGCAGAAAATAAGCACGTCAAGTTGTGCTTCACAAGATTATACGTTAATATTATTATAAACGGTAGTTTTAAGTTGTTTAGTTTTATTAAAATCCTTAAAACGGAAAATAGTGACCACTATTATCCGTTTTAAGGATTTTCTGCATTTTCATTCTAAAATAAAAGAAATAACAAAATTAACGATGAGGGCGCCACTTGTGGGTCGGCGTCGTCTTAAGTAACTTTTTAGACCTTTGTATCCTGCTTATGCGTATGAAGTTTCATTATAATTGGTTTCAAAGTTTGTATGAAATGCCGTGCGGCGTTTTTATCTCCCCTAAATCCACGTGATGTACGGTGCATCTGCATCACATGGACGATACGACGGATCATAGCTATACATAACCATCTGAGAGGCTATAACGTATCGAAAACGACACACTTCGATAACCTGATTTGCCTTGTCCCCAACAGCAGACAGCTGCCTGCCCACCTGAGCCTAAAGTGCAGTAATAGGCATTTTGGTGTTTTTTTTTTAATATATATTCAGAGCTGTCGGATGAACTGACAAAGTTTTCGGGTTTTGGAGTTGTGCATAGTATTTACAGGACTCCTACGGTAACATTGATTGAAGAAGCGTATCGAGTGGTTGTGAAAAGCTATGCTGGTCATCTTAAATTAAATTCGGAATGGCGGCCAGCAGCTGCATCGCCAGTACAAACAAACTGTCTTTACAGAGATTAGCTGGCTTCCTGATGTAATGGCAGCATGATCTTAAATTTTTAGAAGAAGCCATGGTTTAGGGATTGTAGCGGACTATTATTTACCTCTCTCCCGATGCATCTTGGTTCCGAGAACAATCCATTGAAGAGGTTAGTCGAGGATGTCTGACTGGTGACAGGGAACTGTATCATGCCATTGCAGAGGGTCCAGCGACCGTCGCGGATGATATACGACCGAGGCATCTGGCTCATCGTAGATACTGTCAATGTCGATACTCCTAGCCTGTGAACATAATTATTTGCATTGTCTGAAGTCCAAAGGACATTGGGAAGAAACGTCCCCATGCACTCTCCAACAAGATTACCTATAACTTCAATTAGCTTTATCATGACATGATTACCCGAACGGATTCGATTCCGATTTCCTTGTTTGTATATACTAAAACGCACCAAATAATATATAACAGCGTAGAACTAGGTAGTGTAATGAATGTAACGATCCGAGTTCGACTTCTCATTAGTATCGATCGCCGATCGGTAGGCATTTGTCATAAATTGTGACTGTTATCATATCATACTTATCATTGAACTGGTTGTATAATTTATAACTTCGGCAAAATGCATAATAAACTACATCTGACATCAAACTGAAAGTGATCTGCAGCTAGTTGCAGATTGCAATTTACAATTGTGTTTATGTTGATGCCATTCTCATAATTTTTGAGACTGAATTAGTATACAGTAAATACTGGTTTAATGACAAAATTAATTCAGGAAGATGGTTGAAATCACTATGTTGTGTGTCATGCGATGCGAAGCGTTTATAAATAGCTCGCTATTTATAGGCGACATGAGGGACTGTATACAAAGTTGGTAATTATTATTTATGACATGAGTTGAAAACGTAAATATAGGCTATTAAATACTACACTGCCAAGTTGAACCCATCTTATTACCGATCACGCGATGCTAGAATACATAGAAGTCAAAGTTTTTTGACCGGCTGGTCAAATGGTCAAAAAACTTTGCTTTGAATTTTGAAAACAAGCATAAAAAAGTTTTTTGCTAAACAGTGATGCACTTACTTATACAGGTTGAAATTGAATACATGCGACAAATCGAAATGGGAGATTGTACTCATCATTATGAACAACTTGGAGATTGTACTCATCATTATGAATCATTATGAACAACAAAAAAAAAACGGCTGTTCCCTACATTTTGACGAGTTAAGCGAACATAAATGTATCAAACAGCTGATTTTTTTTTCGCGATTTCAGGGTTGGTCCCGTAGTAAAAGTTGTTCATAATGATGAGTACAATCTCCTATTTCGATTTGTCGCATGTTTTCAATTTCACCCTGTATATATCACTAGCTTCCGCCCGCGGCTTCGCCCGCGAGGTAGGTATGTCGATAAAAACTATCCTATGTCCTTCCACGGGATGCAATCTATCTATCTGCCAAATTTTATCGAAATCCGTTCAGTGTTTTAGGCGTGAAAAGGTAACATGCAGACAGACAGAGTTACATTACAGGAAGGTCATCCGCCCCGACCCTCGCTCGAGCCAGCCTGCGCCGCTGAGCCTGTAGTTTTAAATTCGCCCCTAAATAATACCGATCCAGCCTGTCCCTTGCTGTCCTCTTCCAGCGACGCCCTTTTTTTTTTTTTTTTTTAAGGATGGGAAATCATCCAATGACCCCTCCCGCTCTGGGTGGAGCGGAAGGGAGTGTCAGACTCTTACTGACTAAAACCCATCCGTGTTCCTTCCTTAGCCCTTTATGTTCCGGGGCAGCGGTAACCCTTTCGGACAATCCCGCTGCCCCGGCAGGCTTCGGCCCTAACGGGCCCCTCCTTTGATGCTGACATCTCTTTGAGGCGCGCGTGGAACACATACGCGCCGTCCGGCACGGGCCTGGTCCTGATCGGACGGCGAGCTACCCATTACTCGCCGTCCGCAGGCCCACGCCTACGGTGGCCGGGAGTCGTCACGCGGCTCCCGACGCCCGGAGCGTCTACCGCGGCGGCTGGGACGGGCGGCCCTCTCGGCTCTCTCCCTCGCCCATCCCGCCACCTCCTTCGCTAGCATGACTGCTTCGCAGAAGGAGGTGACTGCCTCCCACTCCCTCTCGCCCCGGACCATGGCTTGGACCAGGGCCGGGCGCGAGAGGTCGCCGCCGCTGCCGATCGCCTCTACGAGGACACGGCGGTGCTCTGCCCAAGCGGGACAGACCTCCACCGTGTGCACCACCGTGTCCTCTGGGCGATCCTCGCAGTGGTGACACCCGGGCGTTTCCTCCCGCCTGATTATGTGCAGGAACCTCCCGAAACATCCGTGTCCGGTGAGGACCTGCGTCAGGCGGTAGGTGAGGGCGCCGTGACGCTTCTCTAGCCACTCCTCAAAGAGGGGCCTTACCGCCGCTATCGCGGCGTGCCCTTCCAGCGACGCCCTAAGCCGAGGTCCGAACAGTCCGAAAAGTCGTTTAGTTTTTAAGTTTTATTTAACTCTAGCTGGAGGCCTTAACTAAGGCATCCAAAGGCAAGTCCGGTTAAGCAGTAGACATCCTCATAGGATGAACTGCGAGATGTCATTCCAAAAAAAAAAAATGAAGGAAGGTCAGTCGTAATACCTGTGACTAGCTAGTGTATTTTTCAGGATGGTATATATGTCTAGGTTAGGTATCCGACTTTATACTTGACTTAATGAAGAATATAATAGACTGGGAAAAACTGACCGCTTTTTAACAGACTTCAAAAAAAGAGGAGGTTATCAATTCGTCGTGTATTTTTTTTTATGTGTTCTGTCAGTGGTTGACCGAATTAAAAAAAAATTTTTTCGTTTGAAAAGGTATGCTCTCGAGGTAGTCCCATTGTCACTAAGTCTGAATTTGATGAAGGGATCCCATGGAAATCTCAATTTTATAGGCAAACCTATAGCGATTAGGGTATTTATTAAAGTAACTTGAGCATTTTCTCTCGGAAATCATCATTTGGTCAAATGGAGCTGATGTTGAAGACACACAGATGGCCATAGGAACTACTCAATGATAAATATTTCACGGGTTGCGATTCGATTACTTTAATATGGTTGCTAAGCAATTTATGCTCGTGACAATGCGTATGGTGTGTGGTTGTTGAGGAGTTCTCCTGGATCTTACCAGGAGAACTCCTCAACAATTAACGTCCTAGCATCGGGAAAAGCCATATTTTCTAAAAGGTGATGAGCAGTTGATGAATAAATCGACATTAGGCTACTGTAACTTAGATAAATACCTTAAAAAGTATGATCACGTCTCCAACTTTCGCAAGATACTCAAGTGGCTCCCCATTCGACTTCGCAGGAACTCTCGGATATTGTGTCTGCTGTTCAATCTCCTTCACAATCCTAAAACACCATCCTATCTGCGGGAGCGTTTTTCCTACGCCCGTCCTTCTGATGCACCTTGCAGGTCGCATCTTAAAAACCTTAAGGCCCCTCCCCCACTCTACCGACTTCTACTCCTACTCCTTCACAGTGCACGCGGTGTGGCTGTGGAATTCACTACCGCCTGAAATTAGGGACTGCCAAACTGTTGCAGTTTTTAAGAGAAGAGTGAAAGAACACTATTTTTCCACTTTATCATAGTTGTGTGTGTATTTATTATCTTGATTACTTAACATTCTAGTGATATTTATTTTAAAAGTATGCATGTTTATTTGTATGTATGTATGTAAGTATATTCTCTTAATATTTGTCTAGTTTATTAAGTGTATTGTTTTTAAATTTTATGTGTTATTTTTTTTGTCTCCTATACTCTATCACACGCTGTCTACATCTCTCTATTTATTATCCTATCGCAGGTATGTTGGAAGAGATTTCTTATGAAATAAGCATCACCTTTGTACCTATTTTTCTGTTCTGTTTTTTCTTATCTGTTTTATATGTGTGTACATAAATGGTAAAATAAATAAATAAATTACAAACTTTCCCACTAAAAAGAGTTTTTTTTTACAAAAATAACAAATACCGACTTCAAAAAAACTACATAGGTAATGAAAAATTACTTTAATTTCGGAAGTCCGTGTCAATAAACGAAAATGCGGAACCAACGACACCGACTTCCAAAAATAAAGTTATTTTTCACGTTGTAGTCTTTTTTTGGAAGACATTTGTTTTTTTTTTGGAAAAAGTTTTTTATTTTATTAAGCCCCGCCACAAAAAGAGGGTAGTTATAAGTTTGACGTGTGGATCTATGTGTCTATCTATCTGTGGGTTGTTGTGGCATCATAGCTCGTAAACGTATGATTTTGATTGTTTGTTTTTATCAAAAGCAGACTTGATCGAGTTCACGTTTTAAGATATCTTCATGTAAACAGTATCTAAAGGCAATTTAACTCCCAAACTAGGCGAGCCATTACTAGATTTGTAACTACCTATCATTTCAGAATTCGTATTTCGGTAACATGCATTAATGGCTCATAGTGTATTATTTCCACAAAATTATATTTTAGGTTCAGAGTTAGTCCCTCTGCTATTGGCCTAGTCATGTTAGATGGTCAGACTAATAAATTGCGAATCAAAACGAAGAATAGTGCGACGTTACCTGCCGTTCGTGATGGCTTCCTTCAAAATGGTCTCACGCGCGACCAAATCGCGAATTTGAACTTTCAGTGTTTCAGCTAACACCTTGGCAGTACGCATCGTCTGATCCAACTTGATCTTCAGATTAACAGCTGATAACTGGTTGGAGATTTTCGGCTCTGGTGTCGTCTTTTTATTGTCCTCTTCGTCTTGACTCATGTGAACCATCATTGAATCTCCATCGAATCTTCTCTGTGCTACTCCTCTGATAAAACGGTCAACACAATCATGTCATTCATTAATTATTATTATCAACGCTTAATATGAATATAATATCATATTTCTACTCTACTAAAGTATTCTGTTCAATCCTACAACCTCCTCTAACGAGTACCTATCTTAAAGAACGTTTCAAGTTCCCTCATGAGTCATGACACACATAATAGATATCTAAGGTCATCGGAAAACTTGAGACTTAGAGATGCCAATGCATTCCATCACACACACACACACACACCACAATAAACATCACACATACACGTACCATACCATACCTGAAATCACCTCTAGTCTCTCCACTCTGGAATTCGTACCCCGAGCCCCAAGATGCAGACAAACTGTTTAGTTTGAGGCTCACTAGCAAATAATATATTTTAACCTAACTGCAAGTAGTATTTTAAGCTGCTCATGTCGTCTCAACTTGCTGTTAACCAGTGAACCTGCTTACTGTTACTTATCTGGACAATAAATATTTTATATTTATATTCCACCATATTCTATGATTTAATAAATCTTTTACTGTTCAAGCAGTACGGTTATGGAATGCCTTGCCCGTGTCGATAAAGTGCCCAATCTTTGTCTATTTTTCATAAGTATATATTTTATGTAAGTATGTCGGTATGTGTTTATTGTTTTCATGTAAATGGTACACCACAGTATTGCCTGCAGTATTGTCTCTTCTTTCTCTCTAAATCCATCCAAAGGTTGTCTTTAAAAGTTCGCTCTTAGCGATAAGACCGCCCATTGTGTCATCTCTTGTAAAATTTCAATATTTATATTTGTAATATTTATGGTGTACAGAGGCCAGCACATTAACCTACCCCAATCTGTCAAATTTTCCCAATTAAATATGAACCTTATACCTTTGTGGTAAAGTTGAAAATCTATCAAAGAATTTTTACAGATTGAGGTAGCTTGATGTCTTGATGGCCTCTGTACATAATAAAGAGTATTTCTTTTCAATTTTTTTTTTCTCTTCTGTTAAATAAAATTATTGGTTACAGAATTTTAAACCGAGATTTACATAAGTGACTTTTTTATCTCCAGTGTGTTTGTGTTCTAACTCCTACCGCTGATTTACGATGATTTAGCAGAATGATATTTATTACAACAAAGAACGGTGATGTTACTGGATATTAGTTTACTTTATTATGATAATATTTAATGTTATAATAATGCACAGTGTTTGATTCATTTACATAATAGGGGTACAATTAAAATGATAATGTTACTTACAATTGATCTTCAATTGGGCTCATCCACTCTGAAACCTATGAGAATGTTTGTTAGAATTTAGAATCAGATAGTTTTATATTAAGAGAAAGTTAAAAATGGATAAGAATATTGATACAGGTGCCTAACTGGCATTAAAAATTTAGAGAATTATTAATTTCAAACATCGATTGAATGCGACGATTTTACTGTTTGATCATTTTATTGTCAAGCTAATTTACCTTTGAAATATCTTCTTGTGGCAAAGTCCACAAAGGGTCAAACATATAATATGCCTACTACCCTACCTACTAAATAAATTCAAAGTCTTTATTGCATTCATGTGTACATTAAGTTGTTACAATATAGGTAAGTTCCAACATGAAACCCGGAAAAAAAATATATACCTAAATAAGCATATTGATAATTTAATATGTAGCTATATTGCTGTATACTTACCCAGTCGGAGCTGCTTATACGCGACGTTATTAAAAATATAAATAGCTGTACGAAAATAACTTCCATGTTAAATCGTTGCCTTGTGTGGCTTTGCTCTGAGAGTAGATATCAAAATGCATATTGTTCCTTTCAATGTTTACAAATTCACTGATAAGTCCCCACCAATCATGATTGTTCAAAACCATTGTTACATTCTGATTTGAGTTTTTGAAAAAAAAAAAAAGTTGAACAAGGTGGGATACACATATTTCATTCATAACCAAATCATATTCATTCTGCTGTAAGGTCGATGTGGGCAAATCCGTCATATTTTTATGAAAGTTGAATTTGGTTCACTATAACTGGTACTCTTATCTACTTTAATATAAATTTGATGGTTGTAAGCGATAAAGAATTTTATTCTCTTTTTTATACACATCCACTCGAACCAACAGAACAGCCCTCCATATGTAACTTAAAAACGTTTTTTTTTAAACGGTCGTTAGACGGATTTTCCCGAGAATTAGGGCAAATCCGTCTAGTAGCAATTTTTTATTCAATTTTTTAGAATTACGTCGTTATATCAAAGTATGCAATTTGTAAACAAGTAGATCTGATGTTTTGTAACATCATAAATATAAGGTTGAATTTACGTTGTACTCCCTAAAATATTTTTTGGGGGCTAATCCGCCCTATTTTTATAACCAGGGATTATTAACCTTTCCAAAATGTTTGAAAACTAATTTAAATATTTTTACTTCAATCATCAGTTTAGTTTTTCAGGTACACTGAAACATACCTATTTTATTATGAGGTTGGTATATTTGGTATTGACTTAAATAAACAGGGTTATTTTTAATGAATTTGGTTAGGTAATTTTATACAACGCTGCACTTCAGACATTGTATTTAAAATCAAATTTCATCAATCAAATAATTAAATAAATACTTAAATAAAAATCAGTTTCCGAAAATATATGATTTTATTCGCAATGACATAATATTATATTAATGACATATTATTAGTGTTATCTACAAATGGAACATACCCATGAAGCATACTCAATGACTTTTATCCTTAGGTACTACGTAACACACATACATTTTTAAATTTCAAAATATTATATTAGAAATGAAATATAATTATCTGAGCAGTGATAGCATAAACAAAAACAGTTACAAAAAAAATAAAAAAAAATATCCTTACGTAACAAACATAGTTAAATCTTCAAGTTTTCAAAATACAATATTAGAAATAAAATACCTGAATATGATCAATCAGTGATAGCATAAACAAAAACAAAAGGGTTACAAACTACTACTAAGAAAACAATCTAGTAAAAGTACACTGCATCGTCTTCATCATTTAAAAAGAAATCATTTTTTTTTCTGGATTTTTGACAAGTTAATTCTTTTTTTTTGTGCATGGTACATGGTCAAGGGTGCTTACTCTCGAATATAATTCCGATAGATCGACATTGGAATTGTCAGTCAAACGTCAGGGATTGGCTGGACCCACTGAGTCTAGCCAATCCCTGATGTTTAACTCAACCGACTGACGTTGACCAATGTCGATCTATCGGAATTATATTCGAGAGTAAGCGCCCTGGATGGTCATCCTTGGAATTTGGTAGAATTGCGCTGCTTTATACCCAGTTAATATATCTACCATTTCGGACTGCCAGTACAGCTGCATGCAACTTGTCCTTGTTATAGGAACCCTTTGCGGTTTTTCTTTTATAATTTCTTACTATGATTACTATTATTTAGTAATTATGAGAAAACTGAAAAGAAACAAAATAATAATATTAATAAACATTTTATCTAACCATAGGCCAAATCTAGTAATAGTTACCACTAAAGCAGGAACGAATAATTATAATATTTTTTATTAATTCTGAGTTTTAGACATTTCGGCACTACCTGTGTTGTACTTGTATATGTATAAAAATAGGAAGGATGAAAAAGGTTGACGACATATGCAATGGGGTAATTCCGGTCTATGACGATTTAGCCCCTTTGATATTGGACGGATTTTCCCACTTGACCATTTTGAAGTTACATATGTTTTATGACAATTATTTCTGTATCTGGTTTTTATGCATAACTAATAGAAAAATCCGTGGAGACACTTATTAAGCTACATGATATGCATACTCAGAAAGTTGTAACTTGTAAAATTCATTATTTACCTTATAAGAAACGGCAGCACGCAACACTTGAATTTCGAGTTCGTAGCACAATTAGACTTCAAACGTAAGTTTTTACTCTTGTCGACAACGTTGCTCCATCTATGAAACATAGTTGGAACTAAAAACTGATCCTGGTTTATCGACCGAACCAGTAACAGCGTAACTATCCTAGAATGAATTGTAAATGCATGTATACGGAATAGCCCCGTAGACGGATTTGCCCACATTGACCTTACCTAATTTCATATATTTACTATTTACAGTTATGGATTGAATGCTCCACGTTTAGCTAAAAAAGGCATAGTGGAATTCTACTTCGTTCAAATATAAGTTAGTTGAGCAAGGAGGAGGTCCTTGCGCAACTACGGTACCTAACTTATATTTGATCTGAGGGACCCCTTTTTTTTTTTTTTTTTTTTTTTTTTTTTTTTTTTTTTTTTTTTTTTTTTTTTTTTTTTTTTAAGGATGGGAAATCATCCAATGACCCCTCCCGCTCTGGGTGGAGCGGAAGGGAGTGTCAGACTCTTACTGACTAACACCCATCCGTGTTCCTTCCTTAGCCCTTTATGTTCCGGGGCAGCGGTAACCCTTTCGGACAATCCCGCTGCCCCGGCAGGCTTCGGCCCTAACGGGCCCCTCCATGTCTGCTGACATCTCTTTGAGGCGCGCGTGGAACACATACGCGCCGTCCGGCACGGGCCTGGTCCTGATCGGACGGCGAGCTATCTGAGGGACCCCTCACGTTGATTTTACATTAGTATTCGACACGTTGATGGTGTCACCTTTTAACAATCAGACAAGTTCAAGGGATATTTTTCTGTTCTTTTCTACTTTTTAACCGATTTCTAAAAAGGAGGAGGTTATATGTTCGACTTTATGTATGTTTTTTTTTATGTAAGTATGTTCACCGATTTCTCCATCAATTGTTGACCTATTTTAAAAATTATTTTTTTGTTTGAAAGGGTCCGCTCTCGAGGTGGTTCCATTGTTACCAAGTCGGAATCTGATGAGGGATTCCCATAGAAATCGAGGGAAGCCCTCAAATTTTATAGGCACGCCTATAGCGATTTGGGTATTTTTTATAGTAACTGATTGTGCATTTGCTCTCGGAAAGCACCATTTGGTGAGTGGAACTGATGATTAATAACACAAATGGCCATCGGAATTACTCAATAATAAGTATTTCACGGGTTGCGATTCGATTAGGTGCTACTTTGTGGACACTCCCGCCTGACCACCACTAAGTTCATTTTTGCTTGCACAAAAAAAATTGAAGCGCTTTCTAACAAGCGCGCCAAGGTCAAATAGTTCGTCCGTAAAATTCACAAAAGGAGTACACGTGATGCGACACTATGCCACGGTAATATTATCTCGTGACTAAGCTACGCAGTGCAGGTTGCAACTAATTGCGTTATCGCTTTCCTAATATGCGAAAATTTAAAGGGGCATATGGCTTGGCGCCGCCGCGCCGCCGCCGCTGGAATTACCTAGGCGAAAAAAAATATTAAGAGATCAGGCGGATTAGGCTGCGATGGTACTTTAATGTTGTTGCTAAGCAATGTATGCTCGTCACAATGCGTATGGTGAAGTGGAGCTGATGGTGACTTCTCAATCAGCTCCAGTTCTCCTGGTTCTTACTAGGAGATCTCCTCAACAATTAATGTCTCTGCATCGGGAAAAGCAATGTTTTGTAAATGTGATGAGCAGTTGACATTATGCTATTGTATTCAACTTTATTTCCAAATTAGTTTTGAAAGTGAAGTTGGTCAGGTACTTGTCTCATAGTTCTAAGATTTGAGAGTTAAATTTTTTTGTGGGTGTTTAATATAATCAGCCTATAACGTTCCCACTGCTCGGAGACAAGCTCCCTCTTTTTGAGAGTGAGTGGGCCGTAATCCATCACGCGGGCCCAGTGCGGGTAGGGAGATGTCACATGTCTTAGATTTTTTGGTTCTAGGGCATGCCGATTTCCTCACGATGTCTTCCTTCACTGTTTTGAGAGCAGTGGTAATGAAATAATCAAATACATTACATAAAGCAACATGAACTGACTGGGTCAAACAGACAGGACAACCCACGACATACATCTCGTAAGTAGGGGCCGTTACTACTGGGCCACTACTGCTCTCATGTGGATGTTTAACCCAGATACTGCGACGGGCCTTTTAACCTTTTGAATGCCGTAATTACAGACACAATTAAAAAGCCATTGTGTCTCGCGTATGGCCGGAACGTAGATCACGTTCCGGCCATACGAAAGGTTAAATGACTCAAAAACGCGTTCGTTCGACATGTCTACGAACCCTATATTACGTTGGGCCTTTTAAAAAACGCCACCTTATCCTGGCTTTCCTACAAAAAATATTTTCAGTAACATGAAGAGTTTAAATTTTTTTTTTTTTTTGTAACAGCGGAAGCGTTCGTGGACGCGCTCCTGACAAAGGAGGCGGCAGAGCAGCCTTCTGACGAAGTAAAGCCAGATGCGCTCGTTATGGAACTGCCAGAATGGTTCGACGAGAAGAAATATAACAGGTAAGGAAATAATGCTTTCTAAAACCTTTTCCCCAGTACATGCCGCAAACTGTACACACACACTCATTCCAGTTACGGAGCAAAAACAAAAACCAAAATCACAAAATCATAATATTTTATTTCACACTAGCTTCCGCCCGCGGCTTCGCCTGCGAGGTATGTCGATAAAAACTATCCTATATCCTTCCCCGGGATGCAATCTATCTCTCTGCTAAATTTTATCGAAATCCGTTCAGTCGTTTAGGCGTGAAAAGGTAACATACAGACAGACAGAGTTACTTTCGAATTTATAATATTAGTAGATATGGATCCACATACATGGGCACTTATAAAACTTCAGAAGCTAGGTGCACGGTTCCAATTGATCGTTTCCTATGAAAAGAGCCGGCAAGAAACTCCACGGTTACTCTTTTAAAAATAATTGGCTTTTACAATGTTTTCAAACTACGGTAGGTATTAAAGTATGGGAGGCCAGTGTAGGCATGTCAACAAGTACTTGCAAAATAGAAAATGGTCTACAAATCTAGTCTACATGGCTTAGGGTAAGGGCAAGAGTAGAATCAGCGTAATAAAGAGGCAATAAGTGGCTAATTTTCCGTAACCTTTTGTCATAGGACCATGCTTTAGGCTCATAATAATAATGTTTTTGAATCGAATGTTACATGCGACACTTACGAAGGTAAATGGAAATGCACTTATAGTTCCAGAAGAAATTATAAAAAAGAAATTAACCTACCTATACCTACTGATAAAAGAACATGTAAGTAGTTGTTGAGTGCTTCGTTGGGATTAGGATAATGGCCAAAATCTAAATCACACAATTGACACAATAATACATAATATGTATCATCATCGTTAGATATTTATATCTAATGTGCGTGCGTGACTAGTATACCTATATTCAAATTGAACAATTGAAAAAACACAAAAGGCATGTCCGGATTCTTCCCTGCATCTTTGTTAATGAAATGATTGATGAACAAGAACTAGACTCGAACCCTAAGTTTGTGTCCTGGCAGGTTTTCCAACTCATTGCAAGTACCTACCATCCTATTAGTTTGTTTATTATTCTTGTATCTTGTCGATAGTCGTTCTTCCGAGGCCATCTACTAGTCTAGCTTGCCTGTTAAACTTTGACTCATGCTTCGTCGGTTCAAAAGGTCGGTTAAAAGTTTTGCATAACGCTATGTTAACTATTATCTAGAGTATTTCGCATGCTTAATGGAATACTGGCTTAACTCAAAACAGACGATTGTTGGGAAAGCGCAAAGATGATCTCGCTATGAGGACTTATCCTACTTGTTGACGCATAAAACTATAACTGATTGGATTCGATTAGATTAATTAATCATGAATGCTTGAATTTTGAACGTGTGATTAACTATTGATAAGATCTGAGTAAAAAAAAAAACCGGAAATAACTCTGACCTATCTACTAATGGGTCACTATTCCATTAAGCATGCGTTATATTATCTATGTTATTATGGACATAGCTAGGTTAGTATGCTACATATTAGTGATCTGTGACATAGGCGAAACCTACAAGGAACACTGTTCACCATCTTTCCAATACTTGTGGAAAGATGCCAAGATTTCATCAATGGTTCATTAGAACTCTTTAGTCGACTTTGACGTAGTAGGTATATTGATAGGTCCTTAGACCAAAGTTAGAAGATATTCTCAAGCTACTGCAAGTAAAATAAATAATTATTTTGCCACTATGTTGGTATATGACTAAGCTTTGTATTCTTAAATAGCTTCTGCTGAAATTTCTGCCCCTGACCCACCGTGTCGCATCGCATCGACCGCCCGCGCTATTACTTCGTTTTGCTTAGCGTGCTTTCTGACATTTTTTGCTCGGCTAACTAGCCTCAAGAATTGGGCAATCAAATGCAAAAAGAATTTCAAATCTGACTGGTAGTTCCAGAGATAGCGCGTTCAAACAAACTCTTTAGCTTGATTCCGCAACCGTTCTCCTAAGTCCGATTCGCCATTGTACGTACGTCGACAGGATCATTCATTAGCTTCATTATTAGTATAGAATAGAATCATCTCGGCCATATAGGTACATAACGATTATAGCCCGTGAATATTCAACTTGCGTCGTTTCCATACAGAGTTCAAATCGTGACTCCAAGCTGGCAGTTGGAAACCGGCCGTCAAATTCTCATCTAAGAAAGCTTTGTCAACAATTTTCTTATGCTCCAGAGGTCGAAGCTTCTACATGGACAACTGCTTCGCGTTGTCGTCGTCGATGCTAATGGGGCTAGTGGCCGTGTTCGCGGTGCCGTCCATCCTTCGCGTGCTGGTGGGATCCCGCCGCTCCACCTCCGTCTACACTGCCTACAAGCGGTACCTCTCCACTCTACTGCACACCATCACCTGGTTCGAGAATGAACTCAAGCCTGGAAGCATGTAAGTATGCTTGTGGTTGTAATAACGTAAAGAAGCTAAGATAGGCATCATCTTCATTATCTAAATTAAAGATACACTGTAGTGTCTCGTGGTATTATACAACTCACAAGTGTAAATTACCTAATGTAGGTAATCAATCTTACCTAATGTAATAAATAAAAATATATAAATAAAATAAAAATCATTAGGTAACTAATTCCCATCTAGTTTCGCCTGGCGAGCTGAATAGATATGGTACTATTTCTGCAAAAAGTCTGTGGTCAACAATGGAATAAACCGTGGTGTACTGTTTGATCATAATCTTATTTGTATATTACCTTGAAGTATTACGGTCTTCGTATTTCGCATCGGTATTGAGTTTCGATAGCGTCTTTGCATGTCGGCTTTTATAGGTCAGCACAAAGATTGAATGCGTGTTTTGTGGCGTGCTTTCCGCCAGTTTCACTTACCCATCTGCTCTATAACCCTCTTAGTTACATATAATAAATCACTCGTGTATAACAGATCATGGAGGTCATTATACGCGGTGCGCAGTCGTCACGTGAGGGCAGGACTTGCGTCAAAGCTCAAAGGCACCGGGATCGTGTCACAGCGGGACCTGGCCCTCACTCAGTTCGGCTTCGTCGGCTTCTCGATGCTCAAGCCTGACAAGTTCGGCATCAGGCAGCTGCAGCCGGGCGACTGGGACGCCTACAATTATGTCTGGAGAGTCGTCGGGTACATGATCGGGATCGAAGACAGGTTCGTTTGATTTGAGTTCTGTTTGAAATTTGTGGTATATTTTGGATACGTACTTTAAAGTTCTATTTTTATAAATGAGAGTTCTCTTGACCGAATTTCGGTCATGGCGGCTAACACCGAACAGTCTGTTCTGTGGCGGCTAATCTCAATGGAGATAATCCATCGACGCAGAAGATATTATACTGCGTAACACGTTGACTGCCAACGCGGTCACCGGTGACCGCGAACAATAGATTTTCTATTGTGTCTGTTGCTTGGCGTTCAGCGTGATAAGTGTGTGTGCAGCCAAGTGCACTCTTTCTTTCCTCACTCTTATTGTCCGATGGGACTACAATCCGACACGCCCGAAATTAGTTGTGGCTGCACCTACAGTTAACGCCCGATTATCTCGATAATCAACGGCGTTTCCCGTTGGTGTGGCCCCGGCATGAGAAATTACTAATGGAAAAACCCAATAATACTTTGCCTAAATGGAACCACATGGTTGGTTTGACAGCAGCTTGGACTGGCGATGTGATATGGTGGTGGAGTTACGGAAAACAGAAAAATTAATCATGATTAAGTATAGGACCTACCACCACGCTACGCCATTATTCTACTTTCTTCGAATCAATGATTAACTATGATTAATTGTTTTTGTTCTAGCATCTACATGTTTTATCATTGATTTTTTTAAATCCTTATCCTTTTTTTCAGCAGGGACAACTCTGCACTTTAAAATATAAGTAGGTACATTTTGAAAATACTGTTGTTTTTTTATTCATCATGTACCTAACCTTTTTCCTGCCCTACTTTTTGACTTCACCACAGTAAGGTTTACCCGAAATAAATTTAGATACAGGCCCAGTTAGGACTCGCTAGAACACTGGATTCAAGTAATATCTTGGCTCAGTTCAACATACAACACAATTTCAGGTACAACATCTGCCGCGAGACCTTCGAAGAAACCCGCGAGGTGTGCCAGCTGATCCAAGATCGTGTATACACGCCCTGCCTCGAGAACGTTCCAGAACACTTCGAGCACATGGCACGCGTCATGCTGGACGGCATGTGGTCCGTCAACCCCACGGTGGAGACGGACGGCTTCCTGTACTGGTGCCGCATGCTGGCTGACGTGCCCGGCTATATCTACAGCGAGAACGACAGGCTACAGCTGCAGATCAAGCTAAAGAAGCATTTGAAAGGAAAATCTCTTGATACAGGTGAGATTTTATAATAGTTTTGAAAGCAATTTAAAAGATTTTGGCTGGTCAAGAAGTCCTAAGAACCAAAGTAACAGGTATTCACATGTCTCATTTTGTTCGACAGGCGTGGAATCGACAGAACTCATGTGCAAACCGGCCGTCGACGGCCTCCCCAAGACCGCCCCTCGCCTCCTCTACTACAAAGACTACGACACCGTGGATAGCGCGCCCTTCTACAAACGACTCAACTTTAAAGCCAAGTACAAGATCTTCTTCTACAACCTCTACATGGTTCTCTACTCCTCCTACTTAGGACGGCTTTATTTCAACCTCAACTTCAGGTTCAGTGTACTCCTCATGAGGTACTTCCCGTACTTGGCTTTCATCAGATTCGGCATCAAAGAGTCTCTTGTTAACATCTTCGAGGAGGACCCGGTGGACGACACTAAACCTAAGCTTAACGCAGAGTACAACAAGCCGCAGCAGCCCGAGCCATTTTACAAGGCTGCGCTCAGTTTAGTTTGGTAGTACGTGACTTTTATCTACCTTCTGACTCGGTAAACAGTGATTATCGATATGATATGTTCTGCGCATACAATCAGCAGTTGTTCATTTACGACGCGATAAGTGGATGAAAACCTCATTGTTTCAACGTTATGATTTTTGGCTTGGAACATATGAAAATGTGTAATGAACATTTTAGTAGTCGTGTTTGTTATATTTATTTTATTATAAGTAATAATGGGTCATTCCCTAGATTGTTATAGTGAAATATTGAGATTTATTGACGGTGTTGGGTCATAGCTGGTTTAGTTATATTATTCTTGGATGATTACTACCTAAGTAATAATTAGTACTTAAGTATTTCTAATATTAGTTTGAATAACTCCCTCTACACATCAGCAATAGAGATTGTGTTTCATGAGAACATTTGACATTATGACTTGCTAGTAAGTAGCAAAACGATTATAATAATTATATCTCTATTTTCTCTCTATTATTATTTTGACAATAATTTATCCAGTTGAAGAAGTATCTTTAATGAAATACCTTGTATGTTAAATAATGAATTCATTATTAATTTATTGAGCACTACTGAGTGCGACATCTCTACTTTTGCAAAAAATATTAATTTCACCTCTTTTCTCTTCAATTTGTTTTTTAATAAAACATAGATCATCATCAATGTTTGCGATGTGTGGATTATACAATCCACTATGGATTGGAGTGGACTATGGATTGTATGGTGGCTCTGTCTCGCATAGGGACGTAGCATTGTGATGTCACGCATTATATGTCAATGGCATTATCGTATTTAATGTGCATAAAATTGGTGCGATTACAAGTTGTATTTAATTGAGCAGGGTTATAAATTATAGATAAAATGATATGAGATTGACATAGACGTAGCTAGATCATTGTGTAGTGTAAATAATAATTTAAGGTTATAATAATTCATGAAATCATGTTGGCAAGTATTCCATGACCTGGGTACCTTCCTGTTTGAACTTTTACCAGTGAAATTGACATAATGATATGTAATATGTAGGTATTATGTAAATACAATGTAGTTATTGTCACAGCTACGCGAATAAAGCACTAATTTTAAAACATTAACTGTTGTATGCACAAATAATTGGTTTAAGATGTATGCAGGTTTAGGTACTAAATCAATTTGTAACGCTTAAAAGTTTCAAACACTGGTCACATCATATTATGTTTAAATGTTAAATTGACGTCAGAAGTCAATGCCGTGACGCTATTTATATTAAAACAATGTTTTATTGTAGAATGTACTAATTTAATAATAATAATAATAATAATAAATGGCAACACCAACGTCAACATATCAATTCGTAATCATTTTCAGATTAATAAAATTTTACACCAGTTTTATTGTAAAATTTTACCTGCATCCAAACTCCAAATACCCAATTTAATATAATATCAATAGAAAAGTACAATAAACCATGAATAAACCATAATATTCCTAACTTTTACTAAAAACTGCCGAATCGGAGGTGACATATGTCATGTCACCCCCGATAAAACGAAACAAATAATAAATAGAAAATATGTTGACAAGATCAGCCGCAAGACGTGCACGCCTACCACCTCCGGACTCTTCGCTCAGCTCCGCCTCGCCGCCGCCGGTACCCAGCCCCACTGTGAACGCTGTGACGACACCGGCCGCGGCAGTTGCGTCGAGCTCGAGCGACGAGTATTTCTCTCCGCCCACGACGCCACCACCTGCTCGTCGACGGGGAGGACGCCGGCCGCCGGACGGCTTAGGACCTCGAGGCCCACCGGCCTCTGATAGGGTCCCAGCTCCCGGCGGAAGTGTGCAGCGCATGAGATGGACACGTCCCATCAATGAAAATGTCATGCGCTCATACTATGGGGCTACAGAGGGGGGAAACAATCTGACCGCGTACCGTGCTCGGATGCTCTCTCTTTTTCAGGTGCTTGAGCCGGCTGTCAACGTCTCGGCACAACGACTGTCGGATCAGGTGCGGGTTATCCAACGTAATCATATGTTGGATGACACTGTACTTGATCGCTTGCGAAGTGAAATGCGGAGTAGTCATGTCATCGCCCCCCAGTCGCAGACTGCTGCAATATTACAGCAGTCTAATACAAGACATGCAGACGAAGGGAGTAATGATAGGGCTACAAACGTAAGTACCCAGTACAATGAGGAATTGAGGAGTGCTTTGGAGGATGCGATTCAGGAATATCGCTTCATGTCGCCCGAACTTAGACCACGCTTACCTCGTTTGCCCATGCATAACAAAAATAGGGCGCTGGTGGCGGTCCTGGATTCGCAGTTGTCAAAATATTTTGATAACTGCGAAGACCTCACCGATACTCATTCGATTCTGTACTGCGCGGCTGTAGCGGCATGTCGTGTAGCTCACGTCAAATTTGCCAATGATTCTAGAACTACACGACCGAAACCAGCCGTACCCGCTTGGCAGTGCAGAATTGAACGCCGTATTGGTGGGGCCAGAACGCTCATCGGCAAACTAATCTGCTTCAGGGAGGGCAATACTCGCCCTAGAGTGATGCGCTTTGTGAGGCGGGCGTTCGCGGGGACTGATATCAGTCCTCAAGACTATATGTCTTGTGTCACAGAGCGCATCGACTTCCTGAAGCAGAAAGTGTATGCATGGGCGAACCGTATTCGTCGGTATAAGCGACGGGTAGAGCGATATACTCAGAATCGCACCTTCCAGAGTGATGAAAGGTGGGTTTATAGGGGTTGGGAACGACCGAACCAAGGTGTGGCTGAGACGTGCCTGCCGGATGATGATGCCATGTGTTCCTTCTGGCGCAGCATCTGGTCGGTGCCTGTCAGTCACACCGAAGGTGATTGGGCTCGGGAAATTGAGCAAGCTTGCGATCCAATACCAGAAATGGGGGCTATCACTATCTGCCCCCAAGATGTAGCTCGTGCAGTCCGTCCGTTGCCCAACTGGAAAGCTCCAGGGCCGGATGGGCTGCATAACTTTTGGATCAAATGGTTCTCAAGGTCGCACGCTCGCTTGGCATCTCAGTTCCAGACTGCTTTAGAGTCTGGTTCGCTACCCCAGTTCCTAACGACAGGAATTACCCACCTGCTCCATAAATCAGGTAGCACTGCGGAACCCAAAAATTATAGGCCGATCACATGTTTACCGACGGTCTATAAAGTTCTTACATCCATTTTGAGAACTAAAATTAACAAACATATAGACACCAACTCCATCATGTCTGCATCTCAGAATGGATGTAGGAATGGGTCCCGCGGTACTAAGGAGCTACTCCTCATTGATATGACCATTAGCCAACAGGTTCGTCGTTCCCGAAAGGATCTGTCGACATGTTGGATAGATTATAAGAAGGCCTATGACTCGGTACCACATACATGGCTCATGAGGGTGCTGGAGTTGTATAAAGTAGATACAACTCTGCGCACCTTCCTGATGTCGTGTATGGGGCAATGGAGGACAGTCCTTCGCTATCCAGGATGTCGAAATATTCAGAGGAATAGCGAACCGATAACGATCGAGCGAGGCATATTCCAGGGCGACAGTTTGAGCCCGCTTTGGTTCTGCTTAGCCTTGAATCCTCTAAGCACACTGCTGGAGGCTTCAGGTCTAGGCTATCGGCTGAGGAGAGGTGGTCAGGTTATATCGCACCTCCTCTATATGGATGACCTAAAACTCTTTGCCCCCAACAATTTACAACTAATGGAGCTACTGAAAGTAACTCAAACTTTCAGTAACGCCATTAGGATGGAATTTGGTGTGGACAAATGTGCGGTCATGCATGTAAAGCGAGGGGAGATTGTGGAATCCGTGGGAACTCAACTCTCGGATTCCACAAACCTTAGAGCCCTCTCCGCATCCGAAACCTATAAGTATTTGGGTATGTTGGAAGCGTTAGGGATCAATGGTACTGACATGAAGCAATCGTTGAAGGAGCGCTTCTTTGGCCGCCTGAAAAAAGTACTTAATAGTCTTCTATCAGGCGGAAACAAGGTGCGCGCCTTCAACGGTTGGGTCATGCCGGTTTTGATGTACTCTTTCGGCATACTCAAATGGACTCAGACCGAACTCGACGCCCTGGATAGGAAGGTCCGTACACTGCTGACTGAAAGTCGAATGCATCACCCACGGTCATCGGTAATGAGGCTGTATATCCCGCGAAAGTGTGGAGGTCGAGGCTTTTTAAACGCTAAGACTCTCCACAATCGCGAGATATGCAGTCTCAGGGAATATTTCCTAGAAACCGACGTGGGGATGCATCGGGATGTAGTGGCAGTGGACAATGGCCTCACCCCGCTCTCCTTGGCTAAAGAGAACTGGCGCAAACCAGCAGTGCTTGACACTAATGATCGCATGGAGGTATGGCAGAGTAAGGAGCTTCACGGACGCTTTTTCCGGGCCCTACATGGACCCGATGTAGATCTACTAGCGTCCGTAGCCTGGCTACGTTTCGGTGACCTCTTTGGAGAAACCGAAGGTTTTGTTTGTGCAATTATGGACGAAGTTATGATGACGAACAATTACCGGAGATTTATTGTTAAAGACGGCACGGTTGACATCTGTCGGGCATGTCACCGGCCGGGGGAATCAATAAGACATATCATCTCTGGGTGTTCTCGTCTAGCTAACGGAGAGTACTTGCATAGACACAACCTTGTAGCCAGGATAATCCATCAGCAGCTTGCTTTGAAATACAACCTTGTGGAATCGGAGGTGCCGTACTACAGGTACGTGCCCGACCCAGTTCTCGAAAATGGTAATATCACATTGTACTGGGATCGATCCATCATCACTGACAGGACTATTGTTGCCAATAAGCCTGATATAGTGGTGGTGGATCGATCAGAGCGGCGCGCAATGATTGTTGACATAACCGTCCCGCATGATGAGAACCTCGTGAAAGCCGAGAAAGATAAACAAATCAAGTATCTTGACTTGGCTCGCGAGGTTGTCGACATGTGGGATGTAGACTCAGCAATCATTGTGCCGATAGTCGTAACAGCCAATGGATTAATAGCCAAGAGCCTCGACCAACACCTAAGGAGGCTCTCGTTGGGCAGCTGGATCAAGGGCTTGATTCAGAGAGCGGTACTTCTGGACACGGCTCGCATTGTTAGGAGGTTCCTCTCTCTGGAGCCCTGACCGCCGGTAGCTTGGACCTTGTTCCCGATACCGGTGGGCTACTATTTTTTATATTTTTAAATGTTTTTATATCTATATATCATAATATTTAAAAATATAATTTATATGTGTATATATTGAAATAAAGAGATAATAATAAGAAACAAAATCAATGCACATTAACTTTTATCTTAAATGTGAAGATAAAACTTATATAAAATGACAATAATATATAAATTAATTTGTATCTTAATTAAAATTTTGTATTGGTTGTAATTTATTACATTTTAATTGAGATATCTTTTAAACAAAATCCATATTATTATTTAAGAATCACACCTTGTTTTATTTGTGTAGGTACTATATGAAGTCGTAAGAGCCGGAGACCTGGCGAAGCGCATTTATCACTTCCAAACAAATATTAATATTGAATTCCTTCAAATACAAGTCGAAAATGGAAGGGCTAATGGATGTTTATTTATTTACAACTTAATTTCAACTCTCGCAAGGTTGATATTTGTTTGAGAACCGAGCGCGCTGCGCTTCGCCAGGTCTGTTCCGGTCCAACTGCAACCTAGGTAGTTAAGAGTTACCGTGTCGCCACTGGTTGCCATTGAAAACTACAATATAAGGAACCGCATGTACCTGCATAGCACGCGGAGGGTTCTGGGTTCAAATCTCAGTTCTGGTTAACTGCTGGATTAGAAAATAACTAATCTATCATTTATAACCTTACTAGCAAGCAGCGCCCCGCGGTTTCACCCGCATAAGTTTCCCGTGGGAATATCGGGATAAAAACTATCCTATGTCCTTTCCCGGGACTCAAACTATATACCAAATTTCATCTAAATCGGTTCAGCGGTTTAAGCGTGAATAGGTAAAAGACAGACACACTTTCGCATTTATAATATTATTGGTCTAAAACTCAACTAATGACCTGTGCACAACGCGTAGGCTCGAGGTAGACGGGCAGGGAATAGACCAAAGACATTAAATTATTACTTCTAAAATCTCTTTGGAATAGACAGATTCTAATAGGCGTTTCGATCACCGAATCGAAACGTCTGGAAAATCTATGAAAGCGTAATAATCCTGAAGCATAAACTCATCGACATGTGTGTATTCTGCCCTTCGTAACCTTCGGTGTTTAGACCTGGCCGCTTAGGTACCTACCGAGCTGATAGCCGATAGTCGACGTAGGAAAAAAGGCTGCCAGGCTCGACGGGATTGGGCGGGTTACATCAGCCGCATGCACGATGACCGTTGGGCAAAAGCCTCTACAGTATTCCCAAAATGCAGATCTTCGCTAATTGTCGTATTCCCGGAAACACCGGAATCATTTAATCGTTATGCATGAAGAAAATGCACTTAACCACTCTATACACATATCGTCTTCAGACGCTCGGGGAATACGACCGTTTGCGGAACAGTGACGAAGATTTCTATGCGCATTATCACTTTGGGAGACCACAATGGGTACCTGAAGAAGGACGGCATCGCCGAGGCCGGCCCAGAAAGAGGTGGTGAGATGACCTGGGCGCGGTTCGATTTGGCTCGGGAAAAGTTCCTAGAAGGATTTTGCCAGGAGTCTGACAGAACAGGCTAGGTAAAAATAATGTAAAAACAAGCTATCTTGTTTTTCATTACAATTAAGCTTGGTTGATGCTTGGTTGTTTTACTCACGCATTTTTGCGTCAGCCCGACTTTTTAAAAAAGAAACACATTTAAATATCAACAATAATTTTATTTAAAGAAATCCTTTGCTTTTAGCCTCGTGCGCTTGGCGACATTGATCTGCAGTAGATTGTCCGTGAGGTCCTCAGTGAGGCCGGCGTGGCCGCGCGGCGTGGGCCGGCGCGCCACGAGCGCGCGCGGCGCGGGCGAGCGGCGCGGCGACGCGTGCGACAGGACGCCCATGTCGTTGGGCGTGAGCTTCAGGCGCGGAGATACTAAGTGTTTGGCTGCCAACTTACGTGCTGCGGGCGACATGCTGGCTAGGCGCTCAGTGTTAGATCTGAAACTGTGAAACATATACGTTTAAAATACATTTACAAAATCAAAACGGACAAATTACGAGAGCGCGTCATGTATGCTCGCACGTGTACTTAGACCCGGTTAAAAAACCTTACAAGAAAAAATATTTTAGGTAGCACTGGACTTTGAAACTATTGGATACCAAGTACCCATTTTTGAGTCCGGAATTTCTAAATCAATGTTTTAATTTTTACCTTGGCGAAGGCGGCGCGACTCTCGGCGTGGTAGGTCTGCGTCGCTTGGCCACCTGTTCGGCCAGCTGCAGAGCGATACGCTCCCGTACGCCCCCCTCCAGCATGCGGTACGCCGCACCCGCACCCACGCTGTACGGCAAAAGAAATTAATATGCTTAGTGGTAAAATTATAGTATTTAATCAAAGTCATCTAGTCTAGGCAAGTACCAATGTGACTTTTAAATTTATATACACTTTCTTAGTTTCTCTTGGACATTACTGCCATCAGTGAACGGAAAACATAGTGAGGAAACCTGGACTTATACACTCATTTGCAAAACAAACGGGTGGTTTACATTTTTTCCTTGGCCATAAATATAACAATACGAAAAACGGTTTTATTCATTAGATGAATACGTTACTGGCTGTTATGTAGTGACGTGGAGTGAAAAAACGCTGACATAATTCACAAATTCAAATTTTAGACTTAGATGAGCTTATAAACGTGTGAAAGAAAATTACTGTTCAAATTGAAGACAGGAGCGTCTATCAATTTAAGCACTTTTAGGTAAATATTGCTGGATTGTCCCATTTCCTTGATGGTTTTAAGTCTTGATACCGTTAGTTAGCGTTCTTCAAAATGATTGATAAGATGATAACAGCCAGCAAAGCGCTTCTTGAGGAAGGTTGTAGTCAATGTCATGTCATTGTGTCCCAGAGGCTAAATGTTAGTCGTTCGACTCGATTAAGTTTTAGCATCAGTAACGAAATTCAACCGTGCTCATGTTTCCATAAACTTAATTCAAGTCATTTGGGCTACGGTGGCACGAAGTCCGTAAGAAAGTTGGAGCACGCGCTGTATAGAATAAGAGCCTGCATGCTGCCTCTTTAATGTAAGTATCCAAAAACTCAGAAACGGAAGCCCGCGCGTGAGTTTATCTTACCAGAATCTCCGAGGAATGCGAACAAAATTGAGTGATATCAATATTGTGGATTATGTCAATCATTATGACATGATTGTGGTGACTGAGAAAGGCTCTGTGATAACATCAACGACGAAGAGGCTCTATAATATTTACAGGTAAAGAGGGAGATGGCGTTCTTATTGCTGTGTCTAAAGCATATGATTCCCCGCCGGCTTGTCAAGATAAATGAGGGGAAGAAAGTAAACCTTGTGCTATCTACATACCACCGCCTGTGACACACAGCAACACCGAATATGCATCTCCGATATGTCGATGCGAATTTCACCATCATTTAGAGAATTTATTCCGGAAGGGTTATGAGTGTGATATTTTAATATTAAACTTACATATAATGAAGAAATCTCTATGGTTTTACAAGTCGTAATTTAGCCATATTTCAAACGACACAAACACAGCTGTGCTGTATTTTATAGGGCAGCTATACTCACGCAGGCAAGGGCGTATCCCCTCCATCGAGGCGGAAGGGCGTGCCCTCGATCTCTCCCCAGGTCATAAGCGGCGACAGGTCGGGTCCCTCGCCCGGGCGCGGCGACGGCGTGGCTACCAGCGGGTACGAGTCGCCCGGCTTCTCGCTGGATATGCTTACGCCGTCCACGCCTATCTTGCCGGTTACGCTTGCGTCCTGGAAAATGGAGGCTATTAGTATGCATAGAATAACGGGTGTAAAAAGACCCATCACATAGCCGTTAACTACGCATTCTGTACATCAAACTAAGGTAAAAAAAAAAAAAAAATGTTTTTTTTTTTTTGAGAAAATTCGCTGCTTTTGGTTGTGCGCAATGTAACATTGTGCTTATGAGTGCTTGCAAGCGAAGAGAAGTTGTAGAAGCATTTAAAGATAAGAACATGCACAAACACCAGAAAACAATCGCCATTAAAAAGTACTTGCATAATTACCTGACTCCTAGCGATGGCGCTGATGGCTTCCTTGTTCTTGACGTGGTCGAAGGGCTCGGTCTTGAGGCGCGTGTTGTGGTGCACGAGCTCGGGCTTCGGCGGCGCGTGCTGGGACGCCGCTCCGTCTGGTACGTACATTATGTAGTTCTTCGCCGTGTAGCGCCAGGTGTCCAACTTTAAACATTGATCATTTTTGTAACTAACAAAGCCTTAGTCACCAGTCCCACCGCCGGAGATTAACGAGAAGCGAGTAGAGCTAGCAACTACAAACGAGTTGGTAAAAACAGCGTAATTACCTAAATAAAAAAGCAAATTAAACGAGCTGTGGTATTTTGTCGTAAATATACGACCCTGGCGAAATGGACCTGAAGATATTTGTCGGATTAATCCGACGTAAGCGGTTAAAAGGTTAAATCCTTGTTTTCAATTGATGTGCAAATATCACCTTTACCCTAGTGTAAATTAGGTAGATTTGAGAATGACTAGTCATTACTTACAGAAAAGAACTTTCAGAAATTATTGAATTGTAACAGACAAAAATACGACTTAAAAAACGACTTTAAAAATACGACTTTATAACTAAAGGCAATTTTTTCGATATTGGATAAATTGGAAACTAAGTATTGTAAATGCAGTTTAGACTGTTACCTCATGAGGCCTCTCAGTCTGGTCCGCTTGTTGATCGATAGAAGGCAGCGCGAGCGCCGCGTCCGCGATGGCCCTTGACGTGATTTCCGATTGTAATTGAGTTTCCAGCTTCGCGGCGCGCTTTTTGTTCTCGAGTGCGATGACGCGGTCATAGCTCGCGTTGTCTTCACTTGTGTGAGTAGATAGGTATGCATCTGTAAAGGACGATTAAAGTTTTGTTTTGACTGGTTTCCACAGTTTCACTTTAAGATTCTTCTTATTCTGAAGACCTCATGTTTTGTAAAAAATGAACCCTGTATAAATCCTGGAAGTCACACAAAATTTGCAACAATTGCGCGCAGCCGTAGCTCTGCAGATCCTATAGGACCCGCAATACAGTACTTCAAACATTGAGCATTTTTTTCAAAAAGTAACTGTGAATGTGTAGTGTCTTTTCTGTAGGATGCACTTTTTTGCAACCTACAATGTTTTAAGTGACTGACCTATGTGTGGTAGTTTCTGAGTAAGGGTACCATACCTAAAGAGAGATTGTCTGTCGCATCTTTAGACCTGTCTGAAATGATAGATTCTGTATCTGAGTCGGGCTGGTCACTTCTTAATGTGGGTGCTGCTGGAGAGAATGGTCTGTCCAGGTGAGGCGTGTCAAAGGTTGCTGGGGAGTTATCTGAAAAGTGAAAATTAACATGTTTTTCAATCTTTGAAAATACACACTAGCATTCCCTGTAATGTGCAAGCATATTTTAAATGATATACATAAACAAATTGCACAACAGCTATTCTTTGTATTACATCTTTTCAGGAAATGACTTTTTTAATGCATGAATGTGTACTAACTTAGCCTATAGTTTACAAATCTCATAGGCCATGAAGAATATTCATGGAAAAAAAAATGTAATTAAAAAATATTTGTAAAAACTACATTTCTCAAAATTATTTAATTAATGGCATACTCACAAGGTTCTGTTGGTGGTCTCTGTCCACTGTACTTTCTGGTCAGTTCTCTGAGTCGGGCATAATCTTTGTTCTCTGTTGCCTCCAAAAATTCATTCTGTGCTTTTAGTTTTTCCAAATCGGGAAAAAAATCTCTCTGAATAATTTTTGCAATGCCCTGAAAAACAAGTGAGATGTTTTCTGATCAAATAAATCAACTGAACAAACATTATTAGTTATGAATTGGGGAGTGGAACCAGTTTATGTTATAAGGGATTGTTTTCAAATGCTTACATAAGAATAAACTACAAATGGAAGCTGTCTAATACCTAGTTATTACATTGAGCAATCTGCCCACTTATCTCTCTCTTAGCTTTGGTAGGCAAAATTCCGAATCCCTACCACAGCATGCCATTAATAGTAGGTAGCTATATAATGTTAAGCATTTAGACTATTTAAGTACATGTTATGAAGCAGGGTAGTATAAATCATGATTAACAATGGACAAACAAATGAATATTGTTGGTCAAAATTGGGAATGTTGAATAACTTTTCTGTTATTATTGGTAAATTTCTTGACAAATTTCTTAGGCACTTGTTGGGCAGGTCCTTTCAACTATCGTGACCACCATCATCTTAGTCTAGTAACTATGAGCTAAATAGAAAATAGATATTAGTTTTTTCTCAGCAAACTTTATTACAGATTACCTCGACATAAACATCTTCGTCCAAAACTTGAGCTTTCTTTTTCTCTCTCCTTTTAGGGATTTTTGGAACCTTGAATATTGCACTTTCGTGTCTCAACAACTTCATGTTTTCCAACGCTGCAGCTCCAGGTTTGGCTGCGTTATTTTCTCTCGACATGATGTAAACTGATGAATTATAAACCAACAATAGTTTAAAACAAATAAGCTTTACATTTAGTAGGACGTTATAATAAGACAACTGTTTTGGACTTATATCTAAAATTACAAATTAATCACATTGTGAAAACTGAAAGAAAATGACAAAAGATTTGAAATGACAACAAAACATTTCAAAAATGCAATCTGTCACTGTCACTGTCAAGCACAGCTGTCAAGTGTCTATTCTAGTTTTTAATTATGCCAAGCAAAGCCGATTCCGACTATTCTGCCAAAGTATAATGCAAGTGTGCTTATAAATCTTCGATGATACGGTTAGTGTTGAACTGAATCACTGGAACATTTTAGAATGGCCTGACATGAATGACATTTTGCTTTTGAAAAAAGAAGACGCTTGTAACAACAAGCGTCTTCTTTTGTACGCATAATCTATCTATCTATCTATTATATAACCACAGAGTACTTTTTGATAGAGTGAGTATATAACTATACTAATAATAATGCTGAAGAGTTTTTTTTATTTTCTGTTTGTTTATTTGTTTTTTTAATAAATTAAGGTTTTTTTTTTGCATCAGAATAGTTATTCACTACCATCCGACAGGCTATCGTATCGAAAATGACACATAAAATTTCGATAACCTGAATTGCCTTGCCCCGACAGCCAACCGCTGTCCAAAGAAAAGCGGCCGTCTTTTTTACTACTGACAAAACTTTCGGGTTTTGGACTTGTGAACAGCGTTTAGAAGGCTCCTACGATAACGTTGATTGTTGTTAGATACGGTACGGAAACGTATGAAGTGATTGTGAATAGCTATGCTGATAGCCCAACTCTTGAGGAAGGCTATTTGACATCACAGTACGACTCTTCGTAGCCGAGCAGAAAGAAAAAAGTCAGAACCTAAGAGAAAACGAAGTACCTACCTAATACCGCGGGCAATCGCGTAATCGATGCGATGCGACGGGGTGGGTCGGCTGAACAAGAAATTTCACGCGGACGAAGTCGCGGGCAAAAGCTAGTTAATTAATATGCCCCGTTGCATAGCTGTTGACTGCAGGCGACTCATTTATTTGCTAAAGATGTTTATAAGTCTACAACTATGGGAGAAAGCTTACCGAAATAATGTTGGAAACCCGATATTTCGTCGAGACTGTGCTATCCATGGACATATAATACAAAGTGCTATCCTTTTTAAACCTAAAGACTTTTTTGAGACATATTAGTGCCTATGCAGATGATACTCCCTTAAGAGAACTAAGTCTGTTTTTATTACATTGTATACAGCACTTATGTTGTGATATTGTGTTATAATAGTAAGGGTAGGTAGACACCCACTAAACACTATATCACAACATTACGGCGTACGAGCCCGTGCACGCGTGTCCTTACAGATTAATGCTACAATTAACATCTCGTACGTCTCCAGTCATAAAAAGAACAAACATAAAGTAACATTTCTATAAAATGTTCATATTTTATTTACTTTTCTACCACAGATGGTTTCTATCAGTGGTAGACGCTTTCCTTTTCTTTAGCTCATCTTTTAATAGTGCTAAACTCTAAGCCGCATACCTACCTTTATAATTATTAGTTATCTATTTTTCATTTAATTTGTGATCGACACAAAGGTAAACATAATCAAAACAATGGCGGCTTGTAGACGGTGAACAGTGTTACCACCAATGGCGATCTTTCAGTTTTTAACCCCATTATATTGGGGTCGGCTTCATCCAACCTGATGCAGCTGAATATCAACATTTTACATGGAGCGACTGCTTATCTGCCATAATAGCGCTCCCCTTATCAGATCACTGTCATCACATTTTAATAAACAAACTAAAAGCAGTCATCGTTGTAAAATCGCGATAGTGCTTTTTGTCTTGCATAGTACCATCTCTCACACTGCTGCAAACACATCAAAGTCTAGCCTCTGTATTTAGTAATCTGTGCCTCTGCTCATTAGCAGCTAGTTTTTCTACCAGCCAGCAAGACTAAAAATTACGGCTCAGTCACGTAGGTAATGCTAATGAGCAAGTGCCCTCGTGTTGCTATGTTATAGGTATAATAGAGGTCAGTGGTTATAGGATTATGCTATTGCTTTTTGGGATCAGGGTCAGTGGGTATTAACATTTTTTGGGACAGCTAGGCTCTGAAGTGCGCTACTCGCTGCGCAGTACCTCGATCATCCCTCACATCCGCTGACAGGTGAATTTGTTACTGCGCAACGACTAGCCTCATGTTCCGAGCTGCCATAATGTTTCAATCGGGCTGTAAGTAGGGGTATAGTTTTAAAAACCGCAAAGTCCAGTGACTTGTATAATCCAGAAATCAAAAAATTGTGATGATTTCTTGTAGCATTACCTAAATAAGTTTCTGTGTCTTTGGAGAAATTGGTCGCTTTTACTACATTTTGTAACTTATTCATTCATTTGTGCTTTACAAACGTCTAAAAATCTAAAAAGTGATAGATTTAGCTGAATTTGAAACTGTACTGTGTGACATTGCTGTATTTGTTACGACTAATAAGATGTATTTCTTACCTAAACTGTACACTTTAAAAGATGTCCTAATAATTTCCAAATTACCGCGTCGTCACATTAAAAAGGTTATTGTAGAAAATATAAAAAACAATCAATTCATAGTATAATAATTCAATTACTGGTTTTATTTCCTAAATATATCGCTCACCTAGTAATTTATCGGCACATCTACAAAAAATGTGAAATTGAGTTTTTACCGTATGTGTTCAAAAGTGCATAATTTAAAAAAGTGGTAAAACGGCACAACGCTATACTTATAGTAATCAAACCCATAAAATCAGTAAAAAACGTAATATAAACCCATAAATCAATTTTTAACATTTTATTTAAAATCTTTGATCCTCGTTTCTGTAAAATGTGAAAAACGTAGATGTGCCAATATATTACTAGGTGAGCGATATGTGCGATTTATGGTCTCCCCTCTATTATCTTCGCTGAACGGCTGTAAGTTACATAATATTATATAAAGAAACAATATGAAATAGTTCCAACATCCTAAACAAAAATAATAAATTTAAATATTTTGAAAGATCAAAACTACTCATAGTAGTAACTACTTAGGTACCTCTATCAGAGAGGTACCTAAGTAGTTCTGCAGATTTCTCTTTCATTGTTTCGGATTTCTTTGCCGTTTGCGTGTTTTACTATTATTCCCAACGGTCGGGGTTGTATCCATCTTCGGAAAGATAACATATTTACTTTGTTAATAACACACTATCTACTAAAAATATTAACTTTTTCACGACGTACATGAACAAAACAATAACGAAGCTGCAGCCAAAGAGGCTGCAGCCATTAACAATTTTGTGTATCACGTGACCAATATGGTGGCTCGCTATTGGCCAGTCGGGACATTGCGGTTTTTGAATAAAACTATGATGGACTTTGCGGTGTTTGATACTTATAGCCTACTTTAAAGTGGATTTTATATTGGACATAGCTGTGTTTAGTAAGATCAGCTGATAAACGTGCGAAAAATAATAAAGTTAGGGCGAGGCCACAACACTGCGTTGCGGCGTCGTATCGCAAAAACCACGTCGCACAGCAATACAATGTGTCGTAGATTTTTACGATGCGACGCCGCAACGCAGTGTTGTGGCCTCGCCCTTACTAGAGGTATAAAAATATAGCTACATGAAAAAAAATTACTTTACGGTTTTTGAAACTAAACCCACTTTATTCGTAGAGGTATAAGTAGAAGCAGGATAATAACAACGGATGCGTTTTGGGAAATGCCGAAATGCCTACCAAAGTACCAAAATAAAACGAAGTTCATTGTCGTTATCACTACGTTATAATTATAATTAATAATATATTTACTACCTATGATGCGTAACTATCTACCTACTTAGCTTTATTTTTCTTTAGAATATACTCTTTGATGTAGAAGTCTGAGAACAAAAATAAAATAAATATGTTGTGTGGCAGGAACAAGAAGGAGATCCACTTGGGGTATTCACACGAGGGCTCGAACAGGACGTGACCAAAGTGCAGGATTAGGATGACGAACTGCAGCTGAAAATATTTTTTATGTAATCAGAAAAAGAGGTCGAGAGGGTACGTACATCGACGTACAAACTGTAAACATGTTTTTTTTTTTCAAATATGTGTTCGCTTTTCGTCGGTTAAAAAAAAACTGCTGTTCCATAGAAAAGCGCAATACCTATATTATGCGGTCAAAATGTATGGAAAAGCAACTTGAGTGAATAATGGTCAAATAATCGACAAATTTTTTTACCGCAAGGGGTTCCAGAATCATGTTCTGAATCCATGGTAACAGCACCCTAATTTGTGTAACACACAATCAATCACAATCTGAATCATTTTGATGAATATTGCTAATCCATTACTTTTTAAGTTCGAAAAATTTGTCTGCTCAACAACGTAAATAGTCGTTGAACTGTCAAAATGAAAGCCATTGCTATTGTTAGTGTGTTACGCAATTACCCCGGTGCCCTGCTTGTGCGTCGATGTCCCTGCCATCCTGTATAATAATAGGTACAGTCAACCACACATCACTTTGACAGTGCCGTCATAGCTTATTTTCATAGTGCAAACGATACCACTGATGTCGGTTGACTATAACTGATGTTGGTTGTTGGTACAGACGCCAGCACATCAAGCTACTACAATCTGTCTTTCTTTAATAGATTTTCAACTTTATTGCTAAAGCATGAGATTCAAACTTGATTGGGAAAAATTGACAGTTACGGGTAGCTTGATGTGCTGGCGTCTGTACATACAATATTTTTATCGGTAATATATAATATGTTGTCATCAACTAAGCGAAAACTTAACGCAAAAAGTTTTGAACAAAACTCCAATATGAAGAAAACACTTACAATCTGCAGTTGTGTGATGTACTTCTTCCACCACTGGCGCACCCACTGCGGCCTCACGATGGAGACCAGGTAGTAAGAGTACATGACAGCGTGCACCATGGAGTTGATGAAGCCCAGCATTATGCCGTGACCTCCTGCAGAACAAAGAATTGCGGTTTCATGGACTTGCGCTTGTGTGTTCGTAAAAACGACAGGTACGAGGAAATGTGACGGTTCCTATTCATTTCCATTTCAAAGGGGGCGATTTTGTATGCCGTACGCCTTTTTTAAATTTTTTTTTTATATCTGGGTGGAGCGGAAGGGAGTGTCAGACTCTTACTGACTAAAACCCATCCGTGTTCCTTCCTTAGCCCTTTATGTTCCCCTACCCCTTTCAGACAATCCCGCTACCCCGGCAGGCTTCGCCCTGATGGGCCCCTCCTCTGATGCTGACATCTCTTTGAGGCGTGCGTGGAACACATACGCGCCGTCCGGCACGGGCCTGGTCCTGATCGGACGGCGAGCTACCCATTACTCGTCGTCCGCAGGCCCACGCCTACGGTGGCCGGGAGTCGTAACGCGGCTCCCGACGCCCAGAGCGTCGAACGTGAGGCTCTCGAGGCTCTCTCCCTCGCCCATCCCGCCCCCTCCTTCGCTAGCATGACTGCTTCGCAGAAGGAGGTGACTGCCTCCCACTCCCTCTCGCCCCGGACCATGGCTTGAACCAGGGCCGGACGCGAGAGGTCGCCGCCGCTGCCGATCGCCTCTACGAGGACACGGCGGTGCTCTGCCCAAGCGGGACAGATCTCCACCGTATGCTCCACCGTGTCCTCTGGGCGATCCTCGCAATGGTGACAGCCGGGCGTTTCCTCCCGCCTGAAGATGTGCAGGAACCTTCAGAAACATCCGTGTCCGGTGAGGACCTGCATCAGGCGGTAAGTGAGGAGGAGGACGCCGTGACGCCTCTCTAGCCACTCCTTAAAGAGGGGCCTTATTGCCACTATCACTATCGTGGCGTGCCCTGCGCTGGGTTGCGACAGTCGCTCTTTCCATGTCGCCATGAGATCGCGCCGGAGGTCCGTCCGCTCCGCAGCGATTTGCCGCGGAAGCGGGTTTTCCCCCGGCGTAGTGCTTCCGCGCGCCACTCATACAGGTGCGCGAGGACTATCGCCTCGATCCCATGGCTGCAGTCCGGCAAGGAGGCTTGCCGCCTCGCCCGAAATCGTGCGGTACCCCCGGATAAGCCGTACGGCTACCACCTTTTGGGGCGCGTTCAAATAGCAGGCGGCTCGTAGCCGCAGTGAACGCGCCCATACCGGGGCCCCATAAACGGCCATGGACCGCACGACCCCCGCGTAAAGCCTCCGGCAGGAGGCGTTTGGCCCCCTCAGGTCGGGCAAGAGCCGCTTGAAGGCGGCCCCGGCCCGTTCCAGTTTGGGGGCCAAACGTCGGATGTGTTCGACGAAGTTCCACTGGCTGTCGAGGACGAGACCCAGGTATTTCATCGTTGTCTCGACGCCGATGTGAACCCCTCCTACCGTTAGTTGGGATCCCGATGGTGGCCCGTTCCAAAGCCCATGAAAAGACATGGCTTCGGACTTGTGCAATGCCACCTCGAGCCCCAACTGCCGGATCCTTTCCACGACTATCGCAACCCCGCGTGTCATCGCGTCGGCCGCCGCCTGATGCGACATCCCCTGCGCCAGGACCAGCGTGTCGTCAGCGTAGCAAACTACGCTGACGCCATCAGGGAGGTCGGCCCGCAGCCCAGTCGTAACCGATGTCCCACAGGAGCGGCCCCAAAACCGATCCTTGTGGGACACCGCACGACATCTCTCGCCGGTTCCACTCCCCACCGCGACCGGGGTAGATGACGGCTCTGTCCATCTCAAACACGCCCCGACTACTCGACGGAGGTAGGTCGGCATTCGGTGATACCGGAGTGCCTCCCCAATGCAGCTCCAGGGCAGAGTGTTGCCGTACGCCTGAGACGCTCAAATGCGATTGGATTGAGGGATCCAATTGGAATAAGCTATGCCAATTGCTGTAGCCTATATGCCGTCGCCGTTTCGTTAGTCTCTAGTTTGTGATAGTCATCAGAGAGCACACGAAAGGAAAGAAAATTAATCTGGGTCGCTTTCGCCGGATACGGTGAAGAGAGACTATACGTACTTACGTATACGTTTAAATAAGGTGACGGCAGTTTTACTCAATTTTACGAGAGTCGCTCTTCTATTGTTTAATAAATAATTTCACCCCCTGAATGAATGCGGCAGAAGCTCCTGCCTGGGGGAATGAAAAAATAACACTTGTGTGTGATTTTTTTTTTTATTAACTTTAAGATTTTTTTTTTAAACATTGGCGTCTTGTTGGACACTGCTCTCCAGGGTGTATGAAAGTGAGCAAAGCATGGTAAAATGCACAATGGAATTTGGCATTTTGTGCACTGTATTTTGGATGTTTTGATAAAAAACACCTTTTCAATCACCAGCAAAAGGTGTTTATGTTACTATAGTTAGTTACCGGAGAATTTCAATCAAATCCATACATGGACTAATAATATTTAGTAAGGATGTTTGTAAGAAGTCCTTCGGAGTTCGAGCGGTTTCCTACGTCGCGGGCGCGTTAGGCCACTCGACCCATTTCGTGCACGCGATGCTGGCATTGCTGCAACTCTTGCGCAAGTAAGTACACAATCAACATTGTTATGATTATGAATAACATTTAGTTTTATGGCAAGTATTACGACGTATATTCTCAAATATTTTTGTAAAAGTTTTACTATGGTCGTCATCATATTTTATTACCTGGGTTATGGTACTTATTTATTTTTTAATTCTACTTAATTTGTATTAATCTTTACACTTTTCAGATTTCTGCAATACCCACCTATTATTAACCGACTTCAAAAAGGAGGAGGTTCTCAATTCGAATGTATTTTCATTAACTAACTTCAAAAAGGAGGAGATATTCGACTGTACCTATATATTTTTATATGTTTGTTACGCGCTATGTCCGGCAATTGTGGATCGATTTCAAACATTTTTAATGGCTAGGATATGGGTCAGGGGTGGTCCCACATAAATTTTATTAACTTTGCTTAGGTACTACGTATTTTTTCCACTTAGTATGTACACTATACAGGATGAAAATGAATAGGTCCGACAAATTAAAATATCTAATTCAACGTGTTATAAAGGGATGCACATCGCACGCCATACGTGCGTCGTCGCGCCCCTTTTTTCGTAGAAACGCAGTCATAATTAGGTAAATACCGCTAGTTTAACGCGTTGCCAACTTGCTTCATGTTGTGAACTCTGCGATGAATGGACTGCTTATCTGACTTTAATTTCCTTATTCTATTTGAAAATAAAAAAAAAAACTGGAACGACGACAACTCGTGTCTACTACTCGTATCTAAGACGATAATTACACTATTTTTTTTAAGAACTTAGATTTGGGAAATGATAACTTAAATATAGGTAATGAATATGTAACAGTTACTGCACTTCCTGTTTCGATTTGTCGCAAGTTTTCAATTTCATCCTGTATTATAGGGTGACTGGTAATAGTGACCGATATTTAAACACATGTTTGTACTCATTATATTAAACAACTTTTTCAAAGAAACGATTAACTATTTTTAATTTACCAAGAACATGACGACTTAAGACGTCGACGCGCGACGGGTTAAAATAAACAGAAGCTCGAATGGTGTCGAAACTACACGAAAAGAGGAGGGTCTCCCCAGAGCCTCGCTATATACAGCGAGGCTCTACAGGGCTGCACGTGAGTATTATTCAACCATATTTTTCTTGTCGTTCGAGCCATTCGAGCGAAACCAAAGCCGCTAAGCGGCCTCAAATGATTCAGGCGGGGTGCTAAGTAGACCTAGTGTTAGGTAATTAGGTTAGCTGCACCGCATGCTAGTAGATGACATGACAATGAACACAACTGTTTGTAGTTGAACATACCTGGTACATATTTGGTGCCTATGAATCCAAGTAGACACATTCCTAAGTGATGATATACATGTAGGAACGATACTTGGTTGAACTTCTTCCGTAAAACGAAGAATACCTGTTGGCATAAATTATAGTACGTTAATCATGACTTCATGAGTCATCGAACGAGTAATTCGCGAGTAGACCGGGGTAACGAGTGCTGCTGAGCTGTTCCAACTCGCAAAGGACAAGGTGAAATATACGGAGTTGGTGGCCTTCAGTATACTAAAACTGAAGAGGCACCAGAGGAAAAAGTAGAATTAGCATGGGTTCAAATTCTAAAACATTTTCATAATTAACCAGATCGCTTGAAGAACATGTTGGTACACAAAAAAAAACATATACACACAACAAAAGACACACAATAGGAAGTATTCTATTCTATTATATTCTAGGGTTCTTTCTGTTTACTGGAATATAGTTAATCAAAATGGTAGAAAGTAAGCTCGATAAGTTTTGAATTATTTCAGTATGCACATGCAGTCTCAAAGAGTCTCATCGTTTTATGGTCTCCAGCCAATTGCTCCCCACCGTCGGTCGGCGTCATCGTGTAGCCCCAGCTGATCCTGGGTCCATGTATAATTTGATTGTTGAGAAAGAATGAATACGCACCGTGTCCATGAGGTCGATGACTTTGATCATGTAGTACATCCAGACGCGGCTGACGACGACGCGCTCCAGCGGCGTGTCCTCGTAGATGATCTTCTGGCACCACAGGCTGTAGTAGCCCGACAGATACAGCCTGGTCAGACACTGCAAACAATACGAAAATTGTCTTAGTACATAGACTGACTAATTTAATGATATCACATTAATATTATAAAGGCGAAAGTTTGTGTGTGTGTGTGTTTATATGTTTGTTACTTCTTCACGCTCAAACGGTTTGACCAATTTTGATAAAATTTGTATGGAGGTAGCTGCCGCGCTATTACTTCGTTTTGGCTTAGAATTCTTTTTTACTTTTTTTTGTTTTTACTCGCCTCCTAAGGGTACTAGCGTGATAAATAGCCTTTAGCCTTTCTCAATAATTGAGCTATCAAATGCAAAACGACTGTTATTTCCAAAGATTAGCGCGTTCCAACAAAAAACTCTTCTAATATTTAAGGTGCAATGCCGATTATCAGCTTCACTAGTGTTCTCAGCTCAAAACTAAATATGTTTTCGTGAAGGGTAGGCTGCCTACGGGCCGATTTTCAGACTAATTTGAATGAACGATTTCAGGATTTATAACTGCAATTTTTGGCAACAATTAGGGTGCCCTAATTGCGTAAAAATATACTATCAATCTCGGTCATTTTGAAGGAAATTTCTAATCCATTACGTCATATGTTCGAAAAATGTGTCTGCTCAACACCTGCTACTGATAGTGTGATACGCAACTAGCCCGCAGTTTTTTTTTTTACAATCGACCTAAAACTCAAATCTTTACTGCTTAAGAATTTACTCTTCCTTTTTAGAGTATTATATTATCTGTGTTTTTACCAAATAATTGCAATACTTTTATTTGGATATGGTAGGCCTAGACCGTAACTCAACGGAGTTACCTACGTGTGAGAGCAAAGGACGAACGCCAAAACATATTTCTTGAAACTTATTTATTAATTACCAACTTCTATTAACAGTTTGCGAGGGGCTCGTGCCTAAATAATAACAGCCGAAAAGGTCGATCGGTCCACACTATCAGTCTCAATTTAAATTATTTTGAAAGATATTGCTAATCCATTGCTTCATATGTTCGAAAAATGTGTCTGCTCAACACATAAATAACGCAATGAATGTTGTTGAGCCGTCAAAATGAAACCTATTGCTACTGATAGTGTGTTACGCAATTATCCTGCTGGTTAAGAGCTACGCTTGCCGCAGTTGATCTGTGGATGGGGTAACCACCTTTACATACCAAAGCCCTGAAAGCACGGTCCGGGCTGTCATTCGTAGATCTTTGACAGTCGTTACGGGAAGTCAGACAACCAGTCTTACTAAGGGGTATCGTATTACCCAGTAACTGGGTTGGGAGATCAGATAGCTGCCTGTATGACCTCCACAACCCTGTTACTGGGTCACCCCATGTAAAATACTGGTATTCAGCTGCAACCGGTTAGACGACCCCAACATAGTTGGGAAAAGGCTAGGCAGATGATTACAGTTTGCACCACACATACAAATTATTAGTCAAAATTAGTAATTACACATGTCATGACAATCATCTCGTCAAGTTCAGCGCGAGACCTACGCTGATTGTATTTTATCCGGTCGTTAACGAAATGTCTGCCAATTCTCACACAGCATGTAGCCATGTAGGTAGGTACAGTAATATGTACAGTCACGACCATAAGTATGTTTACAACATTATTTTTTGTATATGCGAAACCCGATACACGTGTCTAGTATTTTTATGTAAATAATCTATGTACAAGATTTCAAAACTGTATCATTAGAAATCACAAAGTTATAAGCTTGTTATGTTACCTGGTTGTCCGTTCAAAAACATGCTCACCACGCGGCGCGGCGTGGGGTGACCATGTTTTATGCTCCTCCAGCATCATACGCTCATTGCAACGACATAGAACATGGTATTGAACATAGTATGTTCGAATCCATAAGTTTAAGTATGTAAAGTGTCGTATTTTAACGTTGCATTCGTCATTTCACGAAAAAATCGCAATTGAAAGTTGAAAAGTGTTGCAAATGTTGGTGCTCGTGACTGTACTTTAAAGGTTCTTATTATTGATCACTAGTTGAGCCCGCGGTTGCGCCCTCGTGACTGAGTATTCTATTGTTATTGATTATTTTCGGTCAAAAACGTTGATGATGACCGTAAAGATATGTAAGATATTCGACATCTCTCTTCTGCAACGCATTAGTTTTGGGGTGTATACAAAGTAAGTAAACGTAGGTACTTCATAAACATTTGTGGTTTTTAGGTAATTACAGCTCCAGTCGAGCAGAAAGTAAAGTAACGACGGAACATTATTCCACGGCCTTGGGTGCAAGCATTGGTGCAAGTAAAATTATAATAGAATAGTTTTGCAGGGTTATCATGAATAATCATGATTACCAGAAACATTGACTTCTGTCTGATCATAAAAACAAGAAAGAGAAAACTTATGACATAATTAATTAATTTAAAGCATTTATTTTTAAGACATTTTCGTCAATGTTATTATTTCGATTGTTAAATAACGGATTTCTAATAAAGGATTTTATTGTTATTTAATTTTTGTATCGTGACGACACACAGTTTGCGCCCAATGTTGAGTTTTAAATACATATAAATACCTAGTATGTTATTGCAGTATATTTTTATAGTAAGTATAAAATTTACATAATTTAAAAGCTAACAGTCTTAAAATAATAATATGTACAAGTACCTATATAAAAAAGAGGGGAAAGAATCATAGGGCATCAAAAAAATCGTCCACTCGTTGTCAACAGGAAAGGTATAAATATAAACATAAATTAGAATAAAGCATGAAACAATTTAAAGAATATAAAATATGACGGAATTTAGGGAAAATCTAATCTAATCAGTCCACTCCTAACTGGCCGGTTGTATAAAAAATGTTAAGTACAGACGCCAGCATATCAAGCTACCCGAAACTGTAAAATTTTCCCAATCAACTTTGAACTTTATACTTTAGCGATAAAGTTGAAAATCTATTAAAAAAAATTGACAGGTTGTAGTAGCTTGATGTGCTGGCGGATGCCAGCACGTCGATGTTTCTCCAAATAAGAAAGAAAGAAAGAAAAAGAAAGAAAATACGTTTATTTGCGGCAAACATGACGCATCAAAAGAAAAACATATATAAAATGCAAAAAAATGCTCGCAAAAATCGCTCATTTGGAGAAACATCGACGTAAATGTATTTTTTCCTTAATATGAGTTAAATATGACAAAGCACTTATAAAGCGTATTTACGGTAGGAAAGCAAAGACGTAAAAAAAACCAAGCAAGAGCGAGTCGGACTCGCGCACCGAGGGACGGTTCCGTATCATCATAATTATGTTTTTAAATTTTCATCGGCTAGGCCTATATTTGTCAGAGAATTTTAACACTACACGCTGCGGTGTACAATATTGCAGTTTTAGGACAGCGCCATCTCTTGACCGATAGTGGAATTAATATAACTTTTGTTGATGATTTCTGAAAAGTGTGCTATTTAGAGACATCGTTTATTTTTCCTGTAATCTTTATACATATAAACTTCTATCACATAGAATAATTTCAGATTTTTCAAAATAGTTATTTATTTATTTATTTCCCACCATACAATCAGCACCATATAGTTGGGCAAACGTCATCATTTGCCCGATGAGAGATATCCAGCTGTGACAGACGGACAGACAGACTGAGTCGCACTGTGAGGGTTCCTTTTTAGCATTTTGTTACGGAACCCTAAAAAGTAGCACTGACGTCGATGTTTCTCCAAATGAGCGATATTATTATTATCAAAATGGAAAATAAACAAAAAGAAAGATAAGAAATCTAAAAAAAAAAAAAGGAAAATGATACACACAATTTTGCAAAAGACATAAACGAGATCAAAACGGTGACCTTTTCGCTGATCTCGTTTATGTCTTTTATATGAACAACTCTCATGTGAAAACCTTCGACACGAGATTTTGGATGTGTTTTTCTGCATCATACTTTTTTTGCTGATTAAAAGCTATGATAAAGCATAGAAGTTAAATGACATGATACATTACGCAAATAAAACGAATGCATGATTGATTACACATTAATTCATAAAAAATAGTTAGGAAATACTTCCTAGGGCCACGGCTGATTTCACTGAATTACTCGCATGCACGGCAGCGGGCGAGGCAGCCCTGCGTATCCTTGCCTTGGCTCAATAACTTAATTGTCATTTCCTACGCTTTTCACGATTGCAATTATGCTACGGAATTTCGTCGCAACTGCTCCGGTAGGCTATTGACTGTATAAAACGATTTTACTGTCTCTGATTACGATAAGCTCAACGAAATTTTGAGCTGTGGCGGATTTACCAGCAGGATGAGTAGGCTTAAGCCAGGGTGGCAAATTTTAGGGGCGGCTTTATTAGAGGACCGTTTTTTTTAAACAGTCTTTCAGAATTCAGAAAGATTTCTGTAAGATGAATTTCTGATGTCTTGCAGAAACAAATCTACAAGACGTCTTTCTGATGTTTTGCCCGTCTTTCCATATAAATGAAAGGAAATAATAACTAATTAATAAAAATAACAAAAATCCTAACTTAACTAAAACTATACAGAAAATAAAATATATCGTCGAAAAATTCATCCGCATCGCTGTCGACTGGTAATGTACCCAAAAGACTGGCAGCATTACCACGTTATTATTAGAATTAATATAATTAATATTATCTTTTTGCATGCACGTGTTTCTGTGACAAATAAACCTATTTTTCTTTCTTTTATTTAATATTTGTTTATTTAATTATATACTTCTTTTTTCTTTCTTTCAGGTCGCAGCCCCCAACTAGTAGATAAATGATAAAACACCCGATGAAGAAGTGAAAATGACCGCGAGTGAAACTTTCAGGATTAACAAATTTTTCGTTGTCTTTGATAGACTCGTATGCTCGTATAAATTAGGAGGCCTACAACAAGTTCAATGAAAAGTTTTCATTTCTGACCGAAACGAGTGAATTGTCATCATCAACTCTTACGAAAAAATCACTTTCCTTGGCAAAAAAAATCGTATGATTTAAAGACTGACTTAGTGCAGGAATACATATTCAAAACCACATTTCACGGAAAGAATTTTGATAAAAACAGTTTTCTAATTTTGTAAATACATATTTTTATGGTCGCAAATCATATTTTGATCAATACATGTAAACACAACCTACTCGTAATACTGACCTGCAAATTGCAAAAAACGTATAAGAAATTGAATGTCGCAGGTTACCCTGTGGCGCTTCGGACGTTGTCACTTACTTGTGCTGTGAGGTACGCTGATAATCCGATCTGTATTACATTGTATAAGATGATGACGTTCTTAAGATTGTACGGCGCACGCTTGGCCATGAACGCAGGGCCCCAAGTCCGGACGAATCTGTGGTAAAGGTACATTATCAACACGATGGGCACCGGGCTTGACACCAGCAGGAAACTGTTCGTCCGAGGATCTGGAAAAGGTAGACAAATAAACAATCATTATTACAGGGATCTTTAGGTTTGTGACCATGCAGACAGCGTATGGCACCAGTAGGGACGATTTGGCACCAGTACGGACAATATGGCACTAGTACGGACCGTATGTGCATTCTGTGGGAATAGCATCTGTCACAACGTTCTTATAGTCCTTTCACAATTATGTATTTTACCACTGATTTTGCATCTTTATTATAATTCTTAGAATGTTAGGTTGCTCCCACTGACAAGTCTGTCAAAATCATCATTGTGATATTTATTCTCATATATGGTCGCTGCTAGGTTGCTGCTGTCATAAGTAAAATTATTGTGAACGGACTGTAGTATGTCGCTGACAGTCGCTGTCAAAGAGGTCGCTGTGGCTGTGGGAGCAATATAGTACGTTTTAGTTGAATTAACAGACTTGTGCATGAGTCTTAAGGCGCAGATATACGACTTCTAATAATTTTAAATTCAACATCACGTCTAATCGACCGGACTGATTTCTTTGAAAAAAATAAATGTTATACTAGACCATTTGCTTCGTAATTTGATATGTGAATATTTGCAATTATATTTTTTTTTAACATAGTGTAATTAATTTGTAAAGTAATGTCTACCGCGGACATAAAAACGATAATCACGCAAACACTACAGGGTGTATTTTCATAAAACTTTCACCATATAAAAGACAATTTAATTCCCCGAATTTTAGTATACGGTTTTTATTTGTTTGGTCTTTGATAAATCAACAATAGATGATTGTTTCATATTTTGCAATAAATTACCAGCGTTGTGTCATCGCGCATCTCTTTCTTTTCTATGCAGTCCGATAGTGACCGCGCTTTAGGTCATGTAGTCGCCTTAAGTCAGTCAATCGTGTCGATTTTTCCTTTTCCGTTTTCATACAGGATTAACAATGTATTGCGTGTTTTAGTATAAAGAGTATTAAATATTCACAACACAAGACCCTGTCTGACCTTACGCAGAAATGTTTTACTTTCACGCGTTGCATACGCATTCTTATAAATTTGAATTGTTTTAATGATTATGATGGAATCACTGACCTTTTTAACGTCTTCGATTAGTATACTTTTTAACAAACAGAAAACCGACTTCCAAAAAAATCACTACAAAGTGAAAAATAACTAATTTTGGAAGTCGGTGGCAAAAAACTAAAATACAGATATAAAGACACCGACTTCCGAAATTAAAGTTATTTTTCACATTGTAGTGATTTTTTTGCAAGTTTGTTTTATTTTTGTTAAAAAAAAAATATTTCTCGATTTCTAGTAGGTCTCTTATAATTTATCTAAGTTACAATAGCCTAATGTCAACTTGCTCATCGCCTTTTACAAAATATTGCTTTTCCCGATGCAGGGACGTTAATTGTTGACGAGTTCTTCTGGTATTTCACCATCATCTCCATTTCACCATTCGCATTGTGACGAGCATACATTGCTTAACAACCATATTAAAGTAATCGAATCGCAACCCGTGAAATATTTATCATTGAGTAGTTCCGATGGCCATCTGTGGTCTTCATCATCAGCTTCACTTTACCAAATGATGATTTCAGAGAGCAAATGCTCAAGTTTCTTAAAAAAATACCCAAATCGCTATAAGTTTGCCTATAAAATTTGAGGGTTTCCCTCGATTTCCGTGGGATTCTCTCATCAGATTCCAACTTGATGACAACTCGAAAGTATACCCATTCAAACAAAAAAAATAATTAAATAGGTCCACAATTGACGGAGAAATCGGTGAAAATACATAAAAAAAAACATACATAAAGTCGAACATATAACCTCCTCCTTTTTGGAAGTCGGTTAAAAAGTCAGCATTCACTCATATTAAATTATCAAATTGCTTCAAGTCTAAGTAAAAAAAAAGCAAAAAATATTTCTGCGACAATTTTTCATTCAGATGTCAAGGAAAAAAAAAAACTTTTAATTACAAAATAAGTGACACTCCTCTTGGGGTATATTTTCAGTTTATAATTTCTTTTTAAAGAATTGCAGATTTTTTGTGATGATTATGTCCATTATAGAAAGTGACTAAGATATTATTTTAAGTTGAGCCAAGTTATATTTATTTAAAAAATAATCATAAAAAGTGGCGCTTACCCGCTAGGTCTTCGTTTACGTAGTGGTAATAAGTTGTTATATTCCGTATTATGGTGCCCATTGTTGATCTTTATGTCGCTGAAAAAAAACAAAAGCAGTATTGTTTGGTCTCTTAAAAAATAAACATTGCTTTTTAAACACTTTGATGAGGCGTCAAAAACCACATTAATGTAATTTCAATAATTATCATTTCTTCATTTTCGCCATATTATATCACCTAGGTATAAGTTTAAAAAAATATACAACATTATTTTTAGTATATGCGAAACCCGAAACATGCGTCTAGTATTTTTATGTAAAGAATCTATGTACAAAATTTCAAAACTGTATCATGAGAAATCACAAAGTTATAAGCCTGTTATGTTACCTGGTTGTCGGTTCAAAAACATGTTCACCACGCGGCACGGCGCGGGTTGACCATGTTTTATGCTCTTCCAGCATCGTACGCTCATTGATAATAGTTTGGCAGTAGGTACCTAACTGTACGGCGATTTTATTGTAATTAACTAGTATTTAAATATTTTTGGGCCAAATATAAAATGGTGTAAAAATTATTGAAATCGATTCAGTTACTTATTCTGAACAAACTATATTCAGGGTTCGCATATACTAAAAATAATGTTGTATAAAGCCGAAATCCAAATGTAACATTCATGGAAATAGAAAAACGTTGCTAATCTAGATACACCATAGACACATTTTTATTTATCAGAAAGTAAGTAGGGACTATCTATCAGTCTACGGATAGTTTTATATCAAAGGTATGGTACTTTATGGGGATTAGGTGTACCTAATCCCCTAGTTTCAGAAGCAATAAAAGTATATGATCGACTACAGTAAGCAAAATCAGAAATATGTATGTGAATAATTTGATACGATAGAAAAAAAATCATGAAGATACCTCTAAAAACTTTCTTTTACAATAAAAACCATAATAATATACACACAATCATTCAGATATTTTGTCCGATTATTCTACAAGCACTGTTTTAATTTTTTAGTCCAAACAATAGATTTTTTATAAATAGATAATTGCCTCATATTTTGCAATAAATTACCAGCGTTGTGTCATCGTGCTTCTCTTTCTTTTTTATGCAGTCCGACAGTGACCGCGCTTTAACTCCGCTATTTCGCAAGAATTCTACTAGTAAACCCACTACAGTACAAAAATAAATATATAGAAATAAAGACAAGATGGATGGATTTCATTAGACACTGTCCGACCCTTGCTCGACAAGCCAGCCCGCGAGGCTGAGCAAGTAGCTTTAAACTCCCCAATTAAAAATAACCAGACCCAGCCTGACCATTGCTGTCCTCCCCTCAATGACTCACTAAGCCGAGGCCCGAACCCCACAGGGGGTGCCCTTAGTGTAGCTCATTTAAATTAATATCCTTAGTTTGTAAGCCCTGGCTGGGGGCCTTAAAGTAATTTTTGGCCACCACAGGATAGTCCGGTTAAGCAGAAAGGCAACCTTAGCGAGTTGCAACTGCGAGTGGTCAAGTCAAAAAAAAAAAAAAAGATGTCTTTAGAAATAAGCATCAATTTTGTACCTATTTTTTTTCTGTTCTATTCTACATACTTTTTTACGTTTTTGTGTGCGCATAAATGGTTAAATAAATAAATAGAATGAAATGATTATACTACTTATTGTTTTTGTTGTTTTATATTGATGACCTTTCATTGTACTTACACGAACTACTAAACTATTTTCATGTTTTCACAGCAGCAGCGCCTGCCGCGCCTCGTGTATGACGAAGCGACTTTAAATTACAAATAATTTATACAGGGTCTATGGAAATGTTACAATTTAAATATTCATGTAAACAATAAATTAAGTAAAGGGTTAATGATCCCTGAAGGTGCACTAATGTGAACTACTTATTATACATAGACACGTCAACGTCTCCTGCGCTGAAAGGTGGCTGACAGTCACGTTATACTCTACTTTACAGTTTCATTATGAAACTTTTCTCATAAAATAGTATTTAAACACACACATGACATCACGCATGGGGGCATTAGGGCAGGTACGATATCTCATTTGTCAAATTATTATAAGTACTTTTGAAGTTAAGAGGGAACAAATGAACTTCCATACATACTGCTTAAAATCATAACCCTCCTCGAGTAAAAAGACGCGTAACTACACACTTTGTTCCCAGTATAACCTGCGCTTTATACATAACTAGCTGCACCCCGCGGTTTTACCCGCGTAAATGTCGATCCCGTGGGAATATCGGGATAAAAAGTAGCCTATATGTTAATCCAGGGTGACAACTACCTAAATACACATTTTCATAAAAATTGGTCCAGCTGTTTGAGCGTGAAGAAGTAACAAACATATAAACACACACACACACACACAAACCTTCGCCTTTATAATATTAGTGTGATTATGTTGAGTCTAGGCTGGATAGGTCGATAGGCTAAGGAATGATGCGACAAGGCAAAGGTGCAGTTTAAACGCAGATGTAGGGACAACAATTGAAAAGAGGTTATACTCGTACATAGATGTATTGGTCATATTGAGAGGATGAATGAAAGGCGACTAACGATAGGTATTTTTAACAAGGCGGATGTGGCGGAGTGGGAATGCCGGGAGAGGACGCCCTAGGTCCTAGGGCGTCCTCTCCCCGACCTCCTAAGGCCTAGGAGGTCATGTGACCTTATTAGTGACGTTCTTAAGAAAGGTCAGGTGCGTAGTACTCGCAACCCGCATACGAGTATGACCAGATTTATAAACGTAAACGAGGTAAAAGGAATTTGTAATGATCGTAGCAGGTGACGTTCTGTAGTTTCTGCCTACCCCCATGGGAAGATGGCGTTCGTTTATGTATGTTTGTGTGTTGATTCTAACGACGGAGATGCAGTTTGTTTACATGTAGCATCCGTCACTGACCCTCACTTTATCCGGAGACTAAACTAAAAAAACTTCAGAAACCTAAGTGTCGGCCTGTCTAGCTACTTATAACGATTGTTTATAGTTACACAGGGATCGTAAAGTATTGGTAGTTAATTAAGTAATATGTACTTAATTCATTATTAGTACTTTTTACTTAATTATTATTAAGTATATTCATAATTGTGCAATGAATCAAATAAACAGTCACCTTTTCAGTTGTCGACCACACAACACCCTTTGCGTAACAAACAATCAATCTCAATCTGAATCATTTCGAAAGATATTGCTAATCCATTGTTTCTCTTCGAAAAATGTGTCTGCTCAACAACGTAAATACCGCAATGAATGTTATTAAACTGTCAAAACAAGCCATTGCGACTCTTAGTGTGTTGCGCAATTACCCCGCTGATGTTTTATTTACTTGATTTTGACACCTCCATTGATGTCAACAAGTTTAATTTCAGCTTTCGACTTGAACTGACTGCGTCTACTTATTAAGCTAAGTTTTCGGACATCATCTATACATATAATAAAATCGTAGGAAAGTCAAAACTGTACATTGAATATTTTTTTAAAAGAATACTTGGGGCGTGATCTACAATCGATATCGAAACCAAAAATATAGTTTTTAGAATTTTTGTCTATTTCTCTGTTTGTCTGTATGTAGGTATGTCCGGGCTAAACTCAAAAAGATTTACTTCACATTTTGCATGAATATTACTAACAGGTCGGGTCAACATATAGGCTACATATTATCACGCTATCACCTACTGGGGAGGAGCTGTGAATCTTTATTTTTCTTACGCATTCTGTGACAGCGTGTAATCTTACGACGCATATTTAAATGTTGTTTTTGAGTAAGCCATGCTATTATCTAGCTTTACACTATAAAAACTACGCCATTTAAGTAACTTGGGCAGAGAAACATAGTTTAATGAATGTTAGTAGTATAAAGATAATTTTGAAGCAGCGCCATCTATGAGATTTCATAAAAATCAAATCAAGTTACATGTTAACATTTTTTGGAAATTAATAATTTAAATTTGATCATGTTGGCGAGGTTAGTAGTTAGTTATTCTTAAAATTCATAGATGGTAACGTGCATTTTCTTCATAAAAGTTGTATCGTATAGTTCGTTTTGACAAATTCAAGTTCCAACAAAACCCTCAAAATCTTGAGCAGAGTTGAGGAAGACAATTAAAAATATGCGGTGCTAAGTATCTATTAAAAAAAAAAGTTAAGTTTATTGATGATGATCATTTCTTCATCAATTTCATATTGTTAGTACCTACAAAATAAACATTGACTGATAATACTTTTGTTCGGTATTTATCTGTGTGATTATTTCTTGGTAATTAATAGATATTCATGTCGTATACCTAATTATAAACTTAAATGTGATGTTAAACTAGCTGGATTTATACTAATAATAAAGCTGAAGCGTTTGTTTGAACGCGCTAATCCCTGGAACTAAAAATTATTTTTGCTTCTGATAGCCCAATTTTTGAGGAAGGCTATGAACTTCTAACACCACGCTTGAGCTTTAGGAGACGAGCACAAAGTCAGAAAATACGGCGAAAACGATGTGATATCGTCGGCAGGTGATGCGATGCGACGGGGTGGGTCGGGGGAATAAGAAATTTCACGCGGACGAAGTCGCGGGCAGAAGCTAGTAAACAAATAAAAAACAAGCCCGAGCGAGGCGCCTTGTATTGATTACGCAAGGTTTTTATTTGCATAAGGGCTTCGAACGACTGCGGTGGACTCGAATCATTATATCACAAGTACGTTCTTCGATGGTAACATACCTACAACAGAATGTGATCCAGTATCATATTTCTTCGTTCTCAGTTCAATTGACTAGGTATTTCCGAGTTTTATTTTATGCCTGTGTTAGGAAGGGTAGAATGTGGGATGGTGGATAGTTTTTGATTTGTTTGTTTATGATTGACACAATCATGTCTTCGAATGTTTGGTTCTAGGACATGCCGGTTTCCTCAGGATGTTTTCCTTCACCGTTTTGAGAGCAGCGGTGATCAAATGAAATACGAAAAAGTAAAGTGCCTGCCTGAAATCGAATTCAAGAGCAACTCGTAAATCGGGGCCGATACCTCTGAGCCACCACTACTCTGTCTACTTTAAGGAAGCATAACAGATAGACAAACGAGTTATAGTTTTGCCGCTCGTCTGACCATCTGTTTTTCCGTCTGTATGTCACAGCCTCGTTTACTCGAGAGGCGAGAGGGACTATAAACCTCTTACGCCCCGGAACCTGACCCAGACCTATTATTCTGAATGTCTACAAAGTCATAGTCATATTAATAGCATTTTAACGTTTAAAAAAATAGAACCAAGTAGACTTAGTACCTACACTGCACATCAGTTCAAACAAACAATTGAAAAATCTAGACTAAAATACAAAAAATAAAAAAAATGGCTTCTTTCGAATTTCTTACAAAAATTGTGTTTGTTAAAATGTTAGGAAGATAAGTTATTAATTGATTATTGGTAAAACATAAAAAAAAAATGTAGATAATATACTTTTTTATTTTATTTACTAGGTATTATCAATTCTATTGTCCAACAGTAGACGAATTTAGGCTATGGATTGCATACCTACACATTAACTTTAGTCGTTTCGCCTATCATTTCACTTGTGGGTCATTTATCATAGAGGTATTGGTCACTAAGCGTGTTGGTAATTTAGCGATTGGTCATTTCGCGTATTTATGACGGTAACCATCATTGGTCATAGTACGTATTAGTCAATATGCGTCGTAATGAATTGAAAATAAATGACAATCGAAACCCTATGCTACGCATTGTGTGGTCGACACGCACTTGTCTAAGACTTATGGTCTTTAAGATCTTTTTAAATTTTATTAGGAAATATGTTACAAAATAAAAAAAAATCTTGGCAAACAATCAAAAATAATTCATACATTTCAAACAGGAAACTTATTCGGTGGGACTAAGGATATTTTCACGTAAAAATATTAATTAAACGAAATAAATTACGATAATAATAATTTGATTATTTTTGGGATGGCTATTTTCCATCAGTATAATTTAATGTTTTTTGTCTACAAAATATGTATGTTGGTGGGACTGAAGGGCGATATCAGTGAATCAAAGGACAATTGATCAAAAACTTTCAACAGGTCAAAACAAAGATTACTATACATATTTATTATTAAAATAGGCTGAAATAATTGGTTTGCCAACATTTTTTAACTAAGCACACACGACGATAAATCACAAAAGCAATCAAAATATGAAAAAGCCGAAAGTATCGGCAATTGAAAAAAATATTTTCAACCGAAAACTCACTGGTCGCTCACCGAAGTTATATTAATTTCGTATGTACACCACTATTTGTTTTGTAATCCTTAAAATGGTTCACATAATTAGCAACTATGATAGTAAATAAACAAGTACCTGGCCAGGAAACGTGTAACTGAAGCCAAGAGTTCGCCTAGAATGACTCTGAACGGCACTCCAGCGCACCCGACCGGCGTCAATGAATTAAATATACTGGATTAATTGAAATAAACTCACTTTCCTTACCTCTACTTTTTAGTAGTGTGCCTTACACATACCACGTGTTGATCAAGGCGCCCTTATTAAATGCGATGTGTGATTTTTTTTATTGTTAGTTACAAAGAGTTTTGGTACTCGTATGTAAATGCAACATTATGCTGGGTTATGCTGAAAGCTTACAATGTGACTTTAAATCTCACCTGGTTTTTTGCGATCATGTTTAGTTCTGTTCTGTAGTAGGTCAGAAGAGACTCTCTGGTTCCGTATGTTGATTAAAAATTCAGAAGTGAGTCAGTCAAGTCAACCAATGCTTTGAATAGCATAATCACCCTATAATGTTCCCACTGCCGGGACATAGGCCTCCTCTGGTGATCAAATTATTTACACAAAGCACAGATAATATAATACTCTAGCACAAAGTAAAGCGCCTGCGTGGTTTCGAACCCACGACCTGCAACTTGTAAGTCGGGGCCGTTGCGGAACTACTGCTTAATCAGTTTTAGCCATTTTAGAATAATTAGGTAATGTAGGTGATAAGTCTGAATTCTATTTATGGTAAATTAATTACGGACAGAATTAAATTTATGAATAAAACAGGAGGGAGATAGACGGCTTTATGTACGCCTAAATACAATTCAATAGGTGAAACACGAAATTAGTATAATATGTACTAATTAATACAGTGAATAATTAGAATTACCATATCCAACCATACCTAACCATAGAATCTTTTATGTAAGCTTTTCATACAACATTATGTATTTTAACATGATCTATGGGAGGTACAAGTCAAGTTGAAGTTGATAAAGAAATGTCAAATTCGAGTTTATTTAATGAAAACGATGTGAAAACAAGCAATAAATAAAGTTTAATATTAGAGAAGTGTAAGTGTGACTGAGTATAACCCTGTGGCCGCACTCCTTGGAACATGGAAAGAAGATTCAATTCAATTGTATCTCAATATAAAGCTCTATTTAAACAAGTAATACCTTCTTACCAAATCTGTAAAAGATCTGTTGTTCTTTCATATAAAATACTCGGCGAAGGAAGCACAGAGTCAGACGAACCTCCCATCTTTCTTTTTCATGGCCTTCTAGGCGGTAAAAGGCAGTGGGAAAGCATAGGGAAGATAATACTGAATTTGACACGAAGATCTGTGGTGGCCGTAGATTTACGAAATCATGGCGATAGTCCACATGCAAACTCTCACAAGTATGAAGACCACGCAGGAGATATCCTACATTTATTTCAGAAACTAGGAGTTGAACAAGCGAGCCTCATCGGACACAGCATGGGAGGCAAAGCAGCTATGTGTTTAGCCTTAATGGAGGTAAGGTTCCAATGAAAAATATATTTAAAGAGCTTTGAACTGCTTCTACCTGTCTCAACATAACATCAAAATCCCACCCGCACTGGGCCTACTGTCTACTTTAGAAATCCTAATATTTATAAAATTATATTTTAAAAAAATCTTATCTTAGAATAATTAACGATTGAAGTGAACAAGTCGCTTATTGCTATTTTCAACCCATAGCAGTAGATATTTTACATGGAGACTGCCTATCTGACCTCCACAACCCATTACTGGGTAATACGATACCCCTTGGTATTCTTGGTAAGACGGGTTGTCAGACTTTCGGGCTTCTGACTCCCCGTAATGACTGTAAAAGATCCACAAATGACAGCCGGGACCGACCGCTTAACGTGCTTTCCAAGGTATGGAGGGGTAGGGCACGCCGCGATAGCGGCGGTAAGGCCCCTCTTTGAGGAGTGGCTAGAGAGGCGTCACGGCGCCCTCACCTACCGCCTGACGCAGGTCCTCACCGGACACGGATGTTTCGGGAGGTTCCTGCACATAATCAGGCGGGAGGAAACGCCCGGGTGTCACCACTGCGAGGATCGCCCAGAGGACACGGTGGTGCACACGGTGGAGGTCTGTCCCGCTTGGGCAGAGCACCGCCGTGTCCTCGTAGAGGCGATCGGCAGCGGCGGCGACCTCTCGCGCCCGGCCCTGGTCCAAGCCATGGTCCGGGGCGAGAGGGAGTGGGAGGCAGTCACCTCCTTCTGCGAAGCAGTCATGGTAGCGAAGGAGGTGGCGGGATGGGAGAGGGAGAGAGCCGAGAGGGCCGCCCGTCCCAGCCGCCGCGGTAGACGCTCCGGGCGTCGGGAGCCGCGTGACGACTCCCGGCCACCGTAGGCGCGGGCCTGCGGACGGCGAGTAATGGGTAGCTCGCCGTCCGATCATGGACCAGGCCCGTGCCGGACGGCGCGTATGTGTTCCACGCGCGCCTCAAAGAGATGTCAGCAGACATGGAGGGGCCCGTTAGGGCCGAAGCCTGCCGGGGCAGCGGGATTGTCCGAAAGGGTTACCGCTGCCCCGGAACATAAAGGGCTAAGGAAGGAACACGGATGGGTTTTAGTCAGTAAGAGTCTGACACTCCCTTCCGCTCCACCCAGAGCGGGAGGGGTCATTGGATGATTTCCTATCCTTAAAAAAAAAAAAAAAAAAAAGGTTGGAGGGGTCTCGGTGTGTAAAGATGGGCACCCATCCACAGACCAATCGCGGCAAGCGTTACTTAACCTCATCGATTGACCTGTGCAGCTGTTATTATTTAGCCACGGGCCCCAAAAGTGTAGGTAGTTAGTTAAAATTTGTATAAAATGTCTTAAGAAGAAACGTAACGATCTTAACTGAAGGAACAAGGGCAAGTACTCGTATGAAAGCAGCCTGCGCCAGTGCAATCGTCACAGATAATTACATATTTTGTCTACTTCCCGAATAGCCATGCTCACGTAGTGTGCACAGCTATTCAGGCGATAGTCAATTAACAATCACGCATATTTTCCCCAATCAGAAACGTATAATAAATAATGCAAATTTATTAAGATCCGTAATACCTGCGGATTTTTGATGGGTAACTACGTCGTATAGGTAAATAATGACACTAGCAATTCAAATGCTATTAGCGTGGCCCATTCGCTAATTTATTTTACATGTATTGTTTACAGAATACATTCATTTCATTGCGACTCTTTGTTTTTAGCCACTTAAGATAACTGGCGTATTAGTAGTTGACATTTCACCAGTTTCGACGTCGAAGCACTACAGAGACGACTTCCCGAAAATATTAGCAGCTATGAAGGCGGTGGACTTTAAGAACCCGAAAAAAATTGGTCGTGCAAAAGATGAAGCCAAGAAACAGTTGAAAGATATAACCCCAGATCGTCACCTCTTTAAAGCTATTCTTGCCAATATAAGAATAAAATCTGACAACACTATTGGTTGGAAGGTCAATATCGATGTCTTATTGAATGACATCAAAAATATTGCGGAATTCCCTAAATTATCTCTGAAAAATAAGAAGTACTTTGGGCCGACACTTTTAATCGGTGGTCAGTTATCTGAATTAATTCCGTAAGTTGAACTTTCTTGTCATTCTATTTGCTTAGCAAGTACTTGGACCGGTTTCCACGAAAAATAGTTGCGATAAATAATCGCCAATCTGTGAACAATACCAATATTCTAGGGACCACGCACTGTGGTAAAAAATCGCTTCAGAATTCGCTCGAGAAATTATTTGTGCGATTTTATTACGCATGAACAAAAATCGTATCGCAGTGCGCGCTTAGCCTTAAAGTTATACAGTCCGTCAGTCAGTACTACAGTCCGTTCATAGTTATTGAGAGTTAAATTGAGAGCTTGCGCCAAGAATTTTATTAGTAAAGTCCTTTCACAGTTATTTATACCTCCGACAGCAGCAACCTAACAGCAACCTTATTGTAAGCTCACAATGATTTAGAGAGACTTGTGACGTCAGTGGCAGTAACCCAACAGCAATGATGCAAAATCAGAAGTAAAATAACTGTGAAAGGACTTTACTAAAATTCTTGGCGCAAGCTCTCAATTTCTGTCACGAACCGCCTTCAGGGCCGTCAGTTTCTATAAGACGTCGTATAGTACGGGTAAACGGTGACATGCATGGCTTGGATGGAGACTGTTGACGATGGTCGTTTTCACACTGTGACGATAACGACACCGACACTTCTAGGTAATACCTACATTATATCATATCATCAGCTCGGACGACAACGATATCGTCCGATGATATCGGTATGAGACACGATGTAACCAACAGGTTATTGTTATGCGATATGCCACAGCAGTCTCGAATAGTTGCATTGCGAAAGCAAAAACTTATGAAACGCCGCCGCGCCATTCCAAGATTTGCCTTTTAATGCGTTTCTGCTCAAGTTAAATCCAATCTTTCTTCAAAGGCATACAATTCCATCAACGACTAGTTACCTAAACGATAAGATTAGTTGGTCGCTGTGATTAACTCAAGACAACTGATCATATATAATTTTTTTATTATTAGACCTCGACAATTGATCCTTGCCTGAGCAACCGGCAGCAAGTTCGTAATACTCCCTTAGGCGCGGGACAAATACAAATACGGCGCCACTTCTCTGATATTTCACACAAAATTTATATAGAAGGATGGAGGCGCGAGACGGGTAAGTATATTATTTTGCATGAAATATCAAAGAAGCGGCGTCGCACCCGCACCACACCTCTTGTATTTGTCCCGCGCCTTAGATGTCACTGCTTGCGGTTGCGGTAGCGTCGAGGGTCGGGTTACCTCCTTCCCTCAAATATGGCGAGGGTGGTAATGGCGGTGTGGGCTCCGCTCGCCCCTTGGATCTTGCCCCTAATTGCCTAAGTGCATCAACTCGCCCCCTTGAATATTAGATACCCCAAATCGCCCCCAATTGTTAGTAAATTAAAAGTACTGTCAGCACTCCAAGTTTTTCAAAATATTGAAATAAATCTTTTTGGTTAAAACTTAAATAGTGTATCTTGGGATTTAATGGCGAAGATTGAAATAAAACTGCATATGGAGTTAAAACAGTGTAATTTGGAATCTAACGACGTACATAATTATTTCAATGTTTAACAATTAAATATTGTTACACTTTTTGGTTTATAGATAATTAAATAAAAATCACAGATCAAAGTTAAGGAATCAACACTTACATGACAATTTTTTTTATTTTTTATTAATGAAATACCGTAAATAGTTCATCCTTAACTTTGAAACAGCTCTGCATGTCAGTTTGTAAAATTTACAAAATTATTGCAACAAATATAAAAAGCATCAATTGTAAACAAAATGGCGTGGACATAAACAATAATTCTTTTTTTTTTCTTTTCTGTAAGTAGGTTTGTACAAACACTTTTACACGTCCGTCATATTTTTTTTAAACTAGATGAGGTCGGCATTTCCTATCTGACTACTCTGAGAAGAAAGGCCGAAACAAACTCATTCTAATCGAATGATTAAAATCTCTAGAATTATGGTTTAGTCTGCCGACTCTACAATTTATTTTCCTCAATCAGAATTAATAGCCAAACACAAATTATAGAGTATATGGCGTTAGCTTAATACCTAATTAACAAATTTAATTTAACAAAAAATGGAAATTCGGTTGTAATAAAAACTTACCTTAACTTCCAATCAGGAATTCCACTCACAATACACAGGAATAATTCACCTAGGTACTTAGTTACACTTTGAGATAAGTACTAAACTAAGGTTTAGCAAATATCGCAAAACGCATCCCTTCCACATTATAATACGAACTTAGAAAGAGAAAGCATTATACGACTCTCTCAACGGGTAACATATTTTAACAAACCTTTGCTTATTGCACCCATAATAAAAAAGATTTATTTTGTCATAATAGGTAAACCAGGTGGCAAAAACCATCACAAGTGTCACGAGTTGGTGAGATTACAAATAGAGTTAAAAGTAATCAAACATGGCGTTATTCATAATTGTGCATTTTTCTGTCTAACTTACGTACCTTTTTTGGTTAAATTTCAAAGGAAATGCCGTAAGGGGCTAATCGATACGCCAAAATAATTATTTAAACGTCAATTTTCCACTCGCCCCTTCGTAAGGGGCGAATCACTACACCAAAATAATAATAAACGGGGTGAGTGGAACATTTTACTCGAAAGGGGCAAGACCCAAGGGGGCGAGCGGAGCCCACACCGTAATGGCTGATCTTTGCGTAATGCTCAACGGGTGCTGCTTGTGGTGACTGGTCGTCTTGCTGACCATGGTTTTGTTATTGTTATTAGTAATTAACTGTTTATTTATTTTACTTCGATGGTCCTAGTTTATCATTTGTGACTTCGAGTGACAGCTTATAATGTATACAGAACCCAGCATTGCATAAATATTAAAGCTGTCACGCCCTTTATGCCTGGAGGCATTTATTTTGGTGTAAAATTTTGTTTTCATATTTTTTTTTCTTGAGTTTAATTTACATTCTACATATTTATTGTTATATTGGCGTGGCTAGCTGACATGGCGAATAGTTTAATTTAATGCTCTGTGTCTCCTAATATTAACTACTTTGCATACCTGCTATTGTATAGAAGCAAGTATTTTTTTAATTGAACAGACAACTGTGCTGCTGGGGAGTTTGTTGCGCCACTTCTTCTTCCTGGCAAAAGCACTAGGAAGTGATGAAGGGCGGGCGTTTTGGGGGACTGTCTTATGTATTTTTGACATTCGAAAAGTGCTGATTATCTGCCTAATTTGAATAAATGACTTTTGATTTTTTTATCGTTATCGTCCAATGTGCTTTGTGCGGAAACACGCACACTGCACACACAATGCACACTGCACGGGGACGCCATGGCGGGTAATGAATAATATAATGAATTCCTTTGAGTTTCTTAACTGTATGGTAGGGGAACCCAGAGGGTTTTTGAGCAATATGCAGCGCGACAAGTTGACAGCTGAGTAGGTGCGACATGATAACAATATATTAAGACTAGACTAAGGATTGAAGACAATGAACACATAAAAACCTCTCTGCAATCAGTTTTTTTACGTGTAGGTGCCAAAACATTTAATTTAATCCTTACTCGTTTGATTACAGACCCGACGATTTAACTGAAATTCGAGAAATGTTCCCGAAAGCCGTAATAACTTACATTCCCAAAACACGCCACAACGTTCACATAGACAACCCCAGATCGTTTTTGGAGCTTGCGATCTCTTTCATCAAGACCCATCACTACAAGCGTCAATTCAAACCGAAACCGAAAATATCTACATAAATACCTACGTTAGGTGCTACATTGTTATTAAGTTTTGTGTGTTAAAAATACATTACATTAAAATGACTTCCTTAACTTTATTAGGTGATTTTACTTAAGTAGTTAATTCTTCTTCTTTTGGTTTCGACGGTACTCGTAGATCTATGTTGCTTACACTGTTTGGGCCCAGTAGGCGGCCACTTTATTACGAGGTCAGAGTCGTTGTTTAGATCGTCAAGGGTGTAAGTAAATTGGACACTTGCAGATGGGACATAGTCTGTTCAGGAGCACCGCAACATGTAATAGGCCGCTGCAGTTCGCGACCGAGAGGCAGGTGTTCTTGGGGCTTAACGAAGTTCTGAGGTGATGGATTATACCCTTTTTCTCACAATTACTTCGCTCTTTGAAAGGTCTGTCTTGGATCGCCTGTGTAGACCATAAGAATCATGAGAATTAGCTTCAAACTTTAACGAGACTAAGGAAAAAAATTACAGACTGGCTTAAATCCATGTCCTATGATGCAACTGAGCTACTTGTGATATCTCTAATAATAGTATCTACTAATAATATCATACACACACACACAAACAAACACTCCCACCTCATCTCACATCACTAAGCTGCCATCATCATCATCATTTCAGCCGAAACACGTCCGCTGCTGGACATAGGCCTGCCCCAAGCACCTCTACTTCGACCCGGTTCCGAGCTTCCCTCGCATCCAGTGGATTCCTGCGACTTTCACAAGGACCTTACTTCCACTCTACATTATTACAAAAAATATATAATAAACATCCGAATTGAGAACCTCCTCCTTTTTAAAAGTCGGTTAACAAACTTAAGTGTGTTTTTTATTTATTTCTAATTTATTGTTTTGTCATTATTATTTATTATTTTGTCTTCCATGTAGGTATTTTGTGTTGGGCATTTATAGCTGCGCCACAGTACTTTACTTTGTGGAGCAGCTATCTTCGTTTCTTATGTTAAGTGTATGTACCTACTAAACTGTTCCTAATAAACTTATATGTCGCATCCGGTCACTCGTTTGACTGATTCGGAACGCGAGCGCCATCTGGTGGCGCTGACAGAGTCTAGCCTGAGTTCGTGGGGTGTCTAGAAAAGCGAGCGGCGAGCTGGAGGAGCCCTCTCTTGGACTTTGGACATCGTACGAACAACATGCGCTCAGAAACTGTCCCGCGTTCCGTGTCTGGTTGTGTCGTGTACCTACAATGTGTGATTTGCTGGTGTGATTAATTTGTTCGTGAAATTATAATCTGATTTGAACTGCAAACGGTTTTTCTATTGCACATAAACTAACACTACCCACTGACACGACCACATAGCTAACAAGACACTCATACCGTCTCCGACACATATATATATATTAATTGCTTCTGCCCGCGACTTTGTCCGCGTGAAATTTCACCCTCCCCGAATTCACCCTCTTAGGGGTGGAATTTTGAGAAAAACTGTCTTAGTGGATAAGTACCTACCTACCTACTCTTCACAAAGAACACACCCTCCAAATTTCATGGATCTAGGACCAGCGCAACGGTTTAGGGTGTGCGTTGATTTAAAGTCAGTCAGGAATTTTGTTTAAATATACGATAAAAAACATTTCTTAAAATGTTTTGGTACAAAACCGTGTGATGCAGCTATATCAGATTTGAACTTGTGAGGCTTTAGCTAGGGTAGGTCCTGTACTTGTGGCTTGTGAAAGCAATAGGTAAATAAATTGTGTATTGAGTAGGTACGTGAAGTTGTGTGTAGAGTTTAATTACCCGATATATTACTTTACTCTATGGTTTAAAGGGGCAATTACGATAGTGAGTTCCCAGTTCCGTTGGATGACAATGTCTACCAAACACAGTGGGTGGCATTTTTTTATAGCAAAAGCGAAAGAGACTCACAGAACATAATACTCTCTAACGAGCGCGCCACAGCTTACATTATAATATGCTGAAAGAGCGCGCGGCGCGCGGCGGGCTATAACATGACATTGCTAATCAATATGTTGCCAATATAAGAATGCCGCTGCGTTTGTCAGAAATTATTATGCCAACGGAATTACCCACTATCGTAATTGCTGCAGCAAACGTTACATCCAATTGATAATAATAATACCATAATATTTTGCCGCTGTGCGTCGCCATAGCCCAGCCCACCCATAAGTGAACAAAATCGAGCCCCGGCCAGTAAAATATCTTATTAGAATCTCACTTGTCGTGACTCGTGTCTAATGAAGCCAAAAGACGGCTCAGGGACTGAAAATTATAAAAAGGTACTTAGTATAATAATATTATATTCATAATAAATACTTAAGTAGTTAGTAGAGATATATTTTTTCTTTTCCAACAATCACCCACGATCATGGAATTATGTACACACGGCTCCACATAACCAGTATAAGTAAGTATGTACAAGCTATACATAACCAGTATAAGCTGACTTCTGCCATGATTGTAAGAAAAACCTATACAGTGCGAGATCAGCTAAAACTAGAAATGTATAACTTGATGTACCTATAGCAATGTGTACCAGGTATGTACTACCTACTTGGTAAGTACAGAGGCCAGCACATCAAGTTACCCCAATCTGTCAAATTTCTTTGATAGATTTTCAACTTTATTACATAGGAATAAAGTTCAAATTCAATTGGGAAAATTTGACAGATTGGGGTAACTTGATGTGCTGGCCTCTGTACAACACTACATACTTAGTTATTTTGGCGTGTGGTTAAAATTTAAAATAACGCTGTCGTCTTGATTTGTCAGTACAATAATTTATGTGACAATTTCACTAAATATTTACCAACAACGCCCCCTGTTGTGTCATTCAGGCGCCAAAAGATCCTCCCCTATTTAAAGTATTCTACTGTGTGGGTGACTGGTTGTAGCACTATAGGTACTACAGAGCCACATTGATCGTATGCCCCACAGAGTACTTTTTGATAGAGTGAGAGTGATACTTTTTGGCATGCCCGCATGGCGATCTTGACAGATATCGTGACATTCGTGACATCTTCTGGCATCCAACATCCAAAATTGACTCGCGTAATAAAATATTCTATATTAAAAACGTAAACCTATTATTTCCTTTCGACACCAAAATATACCTATGCAGTACATCGGCTTAAATCAATCTAATAGAGTCATTAGTACTCTTCGATCAAGATGCTTCATTGAAGTTCGAACTAAATCAACGGCACAGAAGTTAGCGCATAAAATCTATGGTCCCAGTCCCACTCCCAGCAGTGTTCCAATTATTGTGCTCCATGACTGTCTTGGAACTAAAAATAATTGGGAAATTATTTGTAAAAAGCTACTAATTGCTTATAAAACACCTGTGATAGCAGTGGATGCTCGCAACCATGGGGACAGCCCTTATTGTGACTCCCACGACTACACGTCATTAGCCGCCGATGTCTCAAAATTATACTCTCATTTTGCAATTGAAAAAGGTATTATTATTGGCCATAGCATGGGAGGCAGGACAGGAATGGTTTTGGCTCTAAATGAGGTTCGAGAATTCATGCCATGTATCTTTATATATTAACTATTTTCTCAGCCCTTTTCCTTTGCGCCGTAGTAAAACAATGACAAATGAAATAGGGTAGCGAGTGCTAGTGTAGAAGTCAGCTTGGTCGTCGCCTACAAGCGTTTCAAACGTAGGCAGCGCGCATTCCCCTACTCAAACCCTCACGCTTATCAACTGTTTGGAGTCATAGCTTTAGGTAAATAAAATAGACATAGAGAAAAGTTGATGCAAGAAATGCTAAGGGAAGTAGAATAATGATGTCAATAATGCTCGTCGCTATCATTATTCAACAGAAAGACGTCCTCTACTGGACATAGGCCTCCGCCAGCCACGCCGCGGATTTTGGCGATCTTCACCGGTCATCGGTTCACCTTGTGTCATCCTTGTGTTAAGCATACAACTTCATAATTCTTTGCTTGTTTTTTCTGCAGCCTTACAGTGTAGCAGGTTTGGTCGTCGTTGATATATCGCCTTTAACTACATCAAGATTTTTAACACACTACTTTCCAACCATAATGGAAGTACTGATGACTGTCAACTTTAAAGGGTTGGATTTAAATAAAGCAAAGGAGGCAGCTAAAAAAAAAATTTTGGAACACCATTTATTCGAAAGTGATAAGGAAATAGAAGCCTTATTATTGAATATTGGAAGATTACCTGACAAATCTATTGGATGGAAATTCAATCTCAATATCTTGCAGAAACAATTTGAGAACATCGCCACATTCCCAGACACACCTTGCAGAACGTATTCAGGCCCCACGGTTTTCGTCGCCGGCAAGCAGTCATACTGTGTCCCGTAAGATTTTTGTTACGATCATTTCAAATAGTTCGTACTTACAAATAGCATGTGTACAATATGTTTACTGGTTCTAACCACATACAGAATAGGACTGACGATAGCGGTTGCCCGCTCCAAATATGCATTAAATACCTACAGCCTACAGGCGGTTAATGTAGTTACGGAGGTTATTCCAATTTTTTACCGACATCCAAAAAGGAGGAGGTTATTATGTTCAACTCTTGTTTTTTTTTAATGTAGGTATGTTTACCGATTTCTCCGTCACTTGTGGGGTTATGCTCTCGAGGTGGTCCCATTGTCATCAAGTTTGAATTTGATGAGAGGATCCTATGGAAATCGAGGGAACCCTCGAAATTTTATAGGCAAACATATAGCGATTTGGGTATTTTTTTTAAGTAACTTTAGCATTTGCTCTCGGAAATCATCATTTGGTAAATTGGAGCTGATGATGATGACCACAGATGACCATCGGAACTACTCCATGATAACTATTTCACGGGTTGCGATTCAATTACTTTAATATGGTTGCTAAGCAATTTATGCTCGTCACAATGCATAATTATGGTGAGTGGTTTCCCAGCATCGGGAAAAGCAATATTTTGTAAAAGGTGATGAGCAGTTGACATTAGGCTATTGTAACTTAGATAAATTACAAACTCTCCCACTAAAAAGTGAAAAATAAAAAACATTTTTACGAACATCCGACTTAAAAAAAAAACGCTGCACAGTGAAAAATAAGTTTAATTTCGGAAGTCGGTGTCGTTGGTTCTGCATTTTCGTTTATTGACACAGACTTCCGAAATTAAAGTTATTTTTTTCTTTGCGGGGTTTCTTTTTTAAGTCGGTTTGTTTTTGTAAAAATAACTTTAATTTCGGAAGTCGGTGTCGTTGGTTCTGCATTTTCGTTTATTGACACAGACTTCCGAAATTAAAGTTATTTTTTTCTTTGTGGGTTTTTTTTTAAGTCGGTTTTTTTTGTAAAAAAAAATTTTTTGTCACACTAAATCACTCTTATTCTTTATTTTTTAAGAAGATTTACTTCTACTACATGCACGGTGCTGCTCGCGCATTTTTCTAAAGCCAAACAGTAATAGCTTTATTTATCTGAAAATGATTTCCAATGTTACCACCACGAGTCATACATTGATGAGTCATTACATACAAACTTGGTTACAGCAAAGTTAGAATACTCACCTATTCTTATTGCTATCAATTTTGTATCTTTCCTATCTATTACCAACGAAAAATATAATTATAGCTTTTAAAACTTAGTGGCTACACTTAGAATGTATTGCCGAATTGCCGTACACGGTTGAGTACGACGCGGCGCGGCGCCATATGGGACAGTACCTATTGGTCAGTTATTTATAACATTATCAACATAGACGAAGTAGAAAAATACGTAATAAGTTATGTCACATAATTTATCGCAACAGTTACAAATGAAGCATTTTTTTTATCACCTATATATGTCGCAGCCAACTGGTTAAATTAGCCGTTTAGTTAACCGCCTGGATGGCCTTGAGAAGTAGTGCTTGCTTGCTTCGCTCTCTCGGCTCGCACGCGGTTGATCACAGTTCTAACCTAACCTAACCCATTTGGTCGGGGTGCCCTGGCTTAGTTACTGCGACCAAATCGGCTCGCGCGTGATTGATTACAGACTTCCAACCTAAACTGTACTTAATTGAATATCATTCAGGCTGTTAGTTGAACGGCCGCCGTTTAGTTAAATGAAGGCTAGGCGGTTAAGTGAACGGCTAATTTAACCAGTTGGCTGCGACATATACATATATTATAATAATTTATACAATTGAATATATTGAATTTTTACATATATTATCTACCTACTTTTTATTTTGAAATACGTTGTGGGTCTGGGTTTCATTGGACATGTCATTCAGTGTGAGGGTTAGCATCTCCCACCATGTTATTTACAAAACGTCTGATTTGTTTCAGAACTAAAGACTTAGCGGGCATCCATAAACTGTTCCCTTCAGCAAGGTTAATCTACATCGATGGCGTTGGACATAACGTACACATCGAGGACCCAGATGGCTTTGTCTCCGCAGTTGTCAATACTTTTGACTATAACGCCGTGTTAAAAACGCCATCATAGTTATAATCTGCATGTCTGTTATGTGATAGGTTTCCATTTTATTTTATGTTAGTAAAGAAGTGCCTTGTCAAAACACAGACCACGAAATCATTGCGCCGGCATCGGCAGTATCTATTCTGTGGTTGAGAGCTACCATTCAAAGCAGCAGTTTCTTTACGTCTTTTGGTTCGACAAACCAAGCGTGTCACCGCTTACTCGCCAATGCGCTTCCACTCACACTAGCGAGTAAGCGGTGACACGTTTGATCTCTATGGAAAGTGTTGACGTGCCGCCTGTAGCCGCGGCCGCCGAGGCGTCTTCGTGCTCTGTGGTCAAAAATATAACAGCAACTGTAATAAAAATACTGGAGCGATCGAAGTTGGTCTTCTTTACTACTCTCTTCACATATTTTTACATTTTATTGCTACGTTAGTCTTGTGGTTGCAAGCTGTGTGACAGCTGAGCGTGGGATCGTAGGTTCGATTATCCAGGTCGGGCAAAGTGTTTTCTATTGGGTTTTCCAATAGGAATTCGTCGGTAGTAGGCTATAGCAGCCCGGTGTTCGGCACCTGTCCTAGCGCCGATGAGGACACGACACGACGCTATCAACGATTTTCCAAATTAAAACCGGAACATCGTCCAAGTGCACTGACCATAAACAAAGTTGATTATTGTAAACTAACAGCTTGTTGACGTCGTAATACTTTTCTATCCAAGGTTTTATTGTAACTACGAACCTCTTCGCTCGATATCTTTATTGATATATCGCCCTACTGACCTCTACTTGTATAATACAGGTCAGTTTAACGCCCCCAATTTTCAGTAATGGTTCGCTTTTGTGAGTTTTGTTAAATAAGCCCCAAAACTTCTACTTAGGCCGCGCCGTCAGCTGCGAGTTAAATAGATTAAATAAAAGATAAAGAGACTACCTTTATGAGTCGGGGTTGTACAAGTTTGCGCGTGTGAGATTTTTTTCTGATGCTTTATAATTATAGAGCTGCTGACTTTAGATGTACTTTGTACAAGTAGAAAATATTTGCTGTGTTTGTAACACTGAACAGCATAGAGGAAAAATGTTATCTATATAATTTGTCAAAATTGGTGACATCGAGTCTCGAGTGACATCAGAAAAAGAAAAATACATGGGAAATTGACAGGACCACAGAGTACTTTTTGAGGACATGACTAGGACTTCCCTATTAAAAATTTTCCTCTATGACTAGGACTACTGCCACAGAGTACTTTTTGATAGAGTGAAGTAATGCAATTTTTTTTCTCTATGAGTAATGCCTCAGAAACCGCTGACTAGATTCGTATTCTGTAGCCTAACTTTTGAAACAAAATAGAGACAGATGGTTATTCTATGTACAATCCGTAGAATCAGACCTCAACCGTACATTGAGTTTAAAAATATATGCAGGGCAATTCAAGTAGTTCGTTCTCAATCAACAGTTGATTTATCATATAAAATCCACGGCCCCAGTCCCACAGGCGGGGAAGCAATAGTGGTGCTCCATGGCTTGCTTGGGTCTAAAAGAAATTGGCAGAGCATGTGTGATAAGATTACAGCTCATACGAACAAACCTGTGGTAGCAGTGGACGCTCGTAATCATGGGGACAGCCCCCATATCGATGTCCACGATTACACGTCATTAGCTGCTGATGTCTCTCAACTAATATCAAAACTTTCACTAAAAAAAAATATTGTTATGGGCCACAGCATGGGAGGCAGGACAGGAATGATTTTAGCTTTGACAGAGGTTCGACAATTTAATTTAAATTACTGTTTTCTTTTTCCCCTTTTCTTTCAGCAGAAGTTCAAGCGAACAATGGAGTGCAGCATTCTTGGAGTCAGATTAACGGATCGTGTTAGGAAAACAGTGTTGCGCTCCAAAACAAATCGCCGACGTCACACAAAAGCCAAGATTAAGCCAACAGCCAAGATTAAGTGGGACTAGACCCAGTCATGGGCTAAATCTACCACTACGTGGGTCCTAGAAAACGTCCGGCGATATCGAAGTAGATCCAGGAGAAGATGGCGGGACGAGCTTGACGTCTACAGACAGAATTAGTCCAGACTAGCTCAAGACTAGAGAGGAATGAAAAGGAAAAAGGGAGGCCTTTCCCTTGCAGCGGGACAACATAAAGGCTAAAAATATTTTCTTTATATTATACTCGTACCTTTTTCATACAATGGGACTGTAAAATTACGAAATGTAACACTGAGTAATCCATTATTCTAACGCAGACAGGTTGATCGTGTTCATTATGTATGTGCCTGAAACAGGTAGGTATACATGGTTTCAATGGGCGTAGGTACATACCTCATCAGTCAGGCGGCATCTTATATTGAGCGCTCCAAGCACTACAGAAACAAACAATGTGAACCTGTACCTACTAGCGTTCCTCCAACGACCGCACACCCAGCTTGTCTGACAAATCAACATCCATGCATGACCTGTTTTTCTCTTTACTTGCAGCCGTCGAAAGTAGCGAGTTTGATCGTAGTAGATATATCGCCTATCGTCCCGACAACAGGTGGTAGAATTCTTGACTTCTTTCCGAAGGTCATCAATGTCATGACCAATGTCGACTTTACTGGGTTGGATACATTAGATAAAGCAAGGACTGCAGTTAAAAACAAACTGGCGGAATCTCAATTATTTCCAGACGAAGGGTCCATGTATTTCATTTTAATGAATGTTGGACAATTGCCTGATAACTCTTTCGGGTGGAAGTGCAATGTTAAATCCTTGCAGAAGAATATTACCAATATCACCGCATTTCCAAGTATGACTGGAAAATCGTATGATGGGCCTACACTATTCCTCGGCGGCAAGCTATCAAACTTTATCCCGTAAGATTAAATTTATTAAGTAAGAAATATGGCATAGGCTACCATTAAAATATGTTCCTAAACTAATTATTAATATTTTTATCAACTGTCTTGTTTTATTTCAGACCTGATGACCTAACAGGGATCCGGAAGCTCTTTCCTAAAGCAAATTTGATCTATGTCGAAGGTGCTGGACATAATGTACACGCTGAGAAACCAAATGACTTCTTCAACGCAATTGTGCAGTTTATATCCTGAAACCATGGCCTGAAACACAATGAATCTAGTTTAATTCTAATTAATAATGTGCGTTGCGTGTCTTATGTTACAGTTTGCATTAATTTTTTAGACCTATTGTTAGTTACTATTGTTTTATATTATTGTGAAGGATTTTACGAGTACAATAAGTAGGAATGTACCTACATGAAACTGGAAATTTCGTTTATTTTGCTTATTGCTAGGATACTACTGAATGAAAATTACTGAAGAGCATATTCGAGACCTGGGAGAAGTCGCAAGATACCCTTGGCATTTTCTGGGACTTGTCCAAAGCCTTCGATTGCGTACAACATGATACACTCATCAGAACAGGGCTCTCGACTTTCTGACTTATTATCTGAACAACAGAATTCAAAGGGATCAACCCTTTAACCCATAGATAAAATACCAAATGTACAAGGGTTGATGTTAATGGCAAAAGATCTGCAGGATCTGCGGTCATCATGGGCGTTCCGCAGGGTTCAATTCTATGAAAAACCACGCATTAAAAAAAAACAAACTGCAGTTATTCAACTTTGAATATCTCACTCGCCTCCACAAAGTAGGCAACTCGTTGTGTATGGGTTAATATGTATACGCTTTTACAACAAGCTTCTCATTGACTTTCAAAACATATATCAATGGATTTATATTATAAAATTAACGTAAAATACTGGTATTCAGCTGCATCCGGTAATCCGGTTAGACTGGAAGCCGACCCCGAAAATAGTTAGAAATAGAAATGGAAATGGCTAGGCAGATAATGATTACTATAAAATTAACCTCATCGAATGCAAAACATCGTGAAGGTGATTTAAGGTGGAACTAGTCGCGTCGCGAGCTCGAACTCCCTGGTGGTGATGAAAAAGCACGCAATTCTCAATTCTTTATTGCGTACCATAATGTACAGACGCCAGCACATCAACCAACTACAATCTGTCAAATTTCTTTGATAGATTTTCAACTTTATCGCTAAAGTATAAGGTTCAAAATAGATTGGGAAATTTTGACAGTTTTGGGTAGGTTGATGTGCTGGCGTCTGTATATAGTTGGTAGGGAAATAATTATATTAGTCACAATTATGGACCCTGTCAGGCACAGCATTTATATAGTAAGAAGAGTAAGAAGAGAGGAGGAAGAACACTGGATGTTTATTGTGATAAATTTTAATATTATTTACGCATTTAGTAAGTTATATTGTTTTATGAATGCAGAATTAAATTTACGAATTATAATTATTGTTTTATAAATTATACACATTTATTTATATAAGTAGTAACTTTGTAAAAACATTTTTTTTTTTATTTAGTATTTGTTATTGTTTTATTTACTTACTTATTATTATTTTTATTCATTATGATTAATTACATAATAAATAAAAATAATAATAAGTGCGGCCTTTGTGAGACTTTGGCCGCCTTCCGAATTGGCTAATATCGCTCACAGCACTCAAATCGTCTCACATGCGTTCCGTATTGGATATTACGATTATGACAGCTGAGAACTGTCATTTTATTTCGATTTAGCGACACAAATAATTTAGCGACATTTCTAATTTGGCTATCATTTATAAAGTATAATTTAATTTAATACGATTTTATTATAACCGACTTTGTAAGCGCGCTATTTAAGGTGGATCAGCAATGGGAACCCGCGAAATACAAATTTTCTTGCGTTTTTTGCAATTTGCAGGTCAGTGTCAGGTTGTATCTTGATCAAATCAAAACTATAGAGCCGGCCGCGCTGGCGTGGGCGCCTCCACTTCGTACCGTCCGCGCCAGGGGCGCCAGTCGTCGTCCCAAACGTAATTCTAATTTTTTGTTTGTTGATAACAGTAACTCGTCATAAAAGCTACTTATATACGTAAAAAAAAACTAAATAAATGAGCAATTATTTAATATTTAAGTATCTAGCGACATCTGGCGACTTCTGACTTTCTGTCTGGCTTGCTTTAGTCGAGTTGGCAACACTGCTGACACTTCTGTTAAAATAAGTCATCACAGAGACTGTCATCATGACTGTCATTGCTGTCAACATCAAGTGACATCAACACCAACAGTCAATCAATCATTGAAAATGTCATGAAAATGTAACTCAACTCTGAGTACGTAATGTCGAGCAAATAACCTTCAAAATTATTATTATCTTTTATCAAATACACCAAATTAAAAATGTTACTTAGCGTAGTAACTCTAAAAAATGTTTTCAATAGCTTGAACGTGTGCCCTAAATTACTCCCTGGTGCTATGCAAATTGCCCACAGACTCCTGGCCTCTACGTCAGACAATGCAGAAGCTGTGGACTTGGCCTACGCTTCTTACGAAAGTACAACTGATCCACAAATTGCAGAACGGCCACCTCTGGTCATATTACACGGGTTATTAGGATCGAAAAACAACTGGAACAGTATGAGCAAAGCCATTCATAGGACCACTGGTAGGAAAGTTATTAGCGTAGATGCACGGAACCATGGGGACAGTAGACATGCCTCGCAGCACACGTACGTGCACATGGCGCACGACATCATGAAGCTGCTGAAGAAGCTAGAGTTGTCGAAGGTGTCGATCCTGGGCCACAGCATGGGCGGACGCACAGCCATGGTGCTGTCACTGCTCTGTGTAAGTTGTACGTAGTTTGTACATACTTGTAGTTACCATGACCTCTGTATTGTGATAGTTATACATTACAATACTAGCTATGCCCCGTGGTTTCACCCGCTATAAAAATCTTAGTCCATTTTTATTGATTCCCTTTACAAATTTCCACCCCTCTTTTTACACCCTTAGGGATAATTTCGGGAATAAAAACTATTCTATATCCTTCCCCACAACTCGAAACTATGTCCATACCAAATTTCATCTAAATCGGTTCAGCGGTTATTGATTCCCCATACAAACTGGCACCCCCTTTTGACCCCCTTAAGAATGATTTCTGGAATAAAAACTATCCTATGTCCTTTCCCGGGACTCAAACTATCTCTATTCCAAATTTGGTTCAGCGGTTTAAGCATAAAGAGGAGACAGACAGACTTTCGCATTTATAATATTAGTATGATTTGCATAGAACTTATAGAAATACTTAGAAGTTTTTCAGTTATTAATCACATACAAATGTTTTCAGTCTGACATGATATCAAGTCTCATTGTGGTTGATATCTCTCCTGTGAAAACGAGCCCACAAATCTTCTCGATGGCCAGTTTATTTGATGCTATGACTTCAGTAGCAATCAGACCAGGAATTGCCATGTCTAAAGCGCGGAAGTTGGCTGATGAGCAACTAAAAGGAATAACTCCTGATATAAACCTGAGAAATTTCTTAATAACTAATTTAGTACAAACAAATACAGGCTCATATACTTGGAGAGTTAACATAGCGGCTCTAAAGGATAACTTCCAGTCACACATATCAAGTTTTCCCACAAACTTGAGAGGACTTCAATATTGTGGACCAACACTGTTCATAGGAGGATCTTTATCTGATTATATAGGGTATGTATCAGATTCTTGAGCCCATTGTAAACTAGCCTTTATTATAATAGAGACTAGTGAAAATAACTACCTGTAGTAACCATTCATGGCAAGGATTCCCACTTTATCTTCTCATGGATGTTTTAATAGAGACCTCCTAATAGTCAAGCACTATATTTATGTAAATTTAATTATACATCTATACTAATACTAGCTGCGGCGCCCCGCGGTTTCACCCGCATAAGTTTCGATCCCGTGGGAATATCGGGATAAAAACTATCCTATAGTATGTCCTTTCGTGGGACTCAAAACTATCTCTACACCAAATTTCATCTAAATCAGTTCAGCTGTTTAAGTGTGAAGAGGTAACAGACAGACGCACTTTGGCAATTATAATTTGTTTGTTTGGTTGAACACGCTACTCTCAGGAACTACTGGTTCGAATTGAAAAATTATTTTTGTGTTGGATAGTCCATTTATCGAGGACGGCTATAGGCCAAGGATGGCAAACCCATGGCACGCGTGACATTGGTGGCACATAACAAAATAATTTGGACACGGCATCATTTCAGAAATTTAGGTACCCAAGTCATCTAGTTTGCAACAGCAGAAGTCGCACAATTAGTGCGACTTCTGCTGTCATTTTATATTTAAATAAATATAAAACTATTAATATCAACATTAGTCCTACACCAACCGTGGTCCACTTGTATAGTGCGAACAGGGATAATCGTCGCCGTCGGTTGGTGTCTCATTTCATTAAAAAACCGGCCAAGTGCGAGTTGGACTCGCACACAAAGGGTTCCGCACCACCATACAATATTTAACACTACCTACATATAAAATAACGGCAAAATAAATCTCGTGTTTTGTATGGGAGCCCCCCTTAAATATTTATTTTATTCTGTTTTTAGTATTTGTTGTTACAGCGGCAAGGCGGCAACAGAAATACACATTCTGTGAAATTTTAACTGTCTAGCTATCACGGTTCATGAGATAGAGATAGAGCTTGGTGACAGACGGACGGACGGACAGCGGAGCCTTAGTGATAGGGTCCCGTTTTACCTTTTGGGTAAGGAACCCTAAAAACTACTTATAACGGGCTTCTGCGAATTGGTTTCGGCCTCTCGTACGCCTTACAAGAAAAGTTAAAACATTTATTTCAATGAGGGTTTTTGAAAAATGACGTTTACTAGATGGCAGCACTGAGACGTCAGGTCCGGCCACTTGTCACAAGTGTCAAAGCGCCTATAATTTCTTTAGACGTGACTGAATGATGAACGAACGAATGAAACGAATGGTGATTGACATCATATATTTTATATTGGAAGACCTCTTGTCAAAGTGGCGCCAACTGGTGTCGTGAATTTTCATGAAAACCCTCTTTTCAACGTCAAAAATGAGGGTTTTCATGAAAATTCACGACACCAGTTGGCGCCACTTTGACAAGAGGTCTTCCAATATAAAATATATGATGTCAATCACCATTCGTTTCATTCGTTCGTTCATCATTCAGTCACGTCTAAAGAAATTATAGGCGCTTTGACACTTGTGACAGGTGGCCGGACCTGACGTCTCAGTGCTGCCATCTAGTAAACGTCATTTTTCAAAAACCCTCATTACAAAGGTCCGGGACTCGAGAATTTAATTACAAGAGAGAGTTCAAAAATAATAATAATAATGCGAATGTATACAGTTTTTTTGTTTTAGTAAGTAATCAATAAGTCAACATTGTTTGTTGGCATGTCATGGCCGCTCGAAATATTTATTTGGAAAAAATAGCACGTAGATGTATAGAGGTTCGCCATCAACTCAGACCAAATTTTCCGTATATAAAAAGTACTCTTTGGACCAAATAAAAATATAACAATCACGCTACGTTACGAGCAATCAATGAAGAATGTTGCAAAAGCGGGAAAAATATTCCTTTTGAGAGCTTCCGTTGCGTGCGCTGCGTCAACAAAAATCATGGGTATGACGGAATTGTTCCCCTTTAAAAATTCTAAAAAAAAATCTGCGACAACATAATTGCTAAGCATAAGTGCTGGTCAGTATTAAGTTGTACACACTATACCAGATTACCTATACGAAAAACCTATACAATGCGAGGTCAGCTAAAACTGGAAATGTATAGCTTTATGTGTAGCATTGATTAAAATATGATTCGCGACCATAACAAATATGTATTTACAGAATTATAAACAACTATCTAAGACCAAGAAATCCTACCGAATGACTATTTCATGAAATCTTGACATTTTAGGATTATACTAACTTAACAAGTTGTATTACTGATTCTAATGATTATATTCTGTAAATACATATTTTTTACGGTCGCGAATCATATTTCAATCAACGTACAACTTAATACTGATGCAAAAAACGTAAGAAAATTTGAATTTCGCGGGCTACCTTTGCGCTTCCCCCTTAACTCACTATAACCACAAAATACAGAGAGTACAGAAGTCAATCACATGATTCACATCATCACATGTAATAATATGTACAGAGGCCAGCACATCAACCTACCCCAATCTGTCAAATTGTCCCAATTGAATATGAACCTTATATCTTTGTGGTAAAGTTGAAAATCTATCAAAGAAATTTGACAGATTGGGGTAACTTGATGTGCTGGCCTCTGTACTTCACTTTTCATACCTACGCTTGGCGATCGCGCTAGGGTTGTCAACTTTAGCATAGGCACAAAAAACTATCGTGGTAGTGTCACTCGTATCTAGTTGTTTGATTTATTGTTGTAAAGTTGTTAAGGGGGCGCCGACCCACTAGTAGCGCCTTCATCGTTTCGTTTGGTTAAGTATTTCTTTTATTTTAGAATGAAAATGCAGAAAATAAGCAACTTAAGTTGTGCTCCTCAATATTATACGTTAATATTATTATAAACGGTATTTTTACATTGTTTAGTTTTGTTAAATTCATAAAAACGGATAAAAGTGGCCACTATTTTCCGTTTTTATGCTTATAATATAACTAAACAATGTAATTAACTACCGTTTGGCCGACGCCGTCTTAAAGATTACAGAACAAAGACATCAAATTTTTTACATTTTTCAATTTTGTCTATAGAAAATCCCTAATAACTTCTAAAAGGATTACCCTATTTATACAATTTTTGCCCTATCCGTTTTAGACCTAAACCTATCAAATGACACTAAAAACAATACAAACAAAAAATCATGTTTCAACTTACGTAATATTTGAGTCTCAAGCGGATGGCACTAGCGCTCACATTGTTCCCACGTTCCGAGAAATCGTGTCCGTGAGCGGTGTCTATGTGTGCGTTGCTCGAGCGCACTTTGTATGTAGATTGACTTCTGTACTCTCTGTATTTTGTGCTATAACCTTTTTTATGCTAATCAAATTTGTCCTAAAATAATGCATTATTTGCGAAGGTGTTTTTTATAAACACGATATTTATTCTTGTTCAAATAAATACGTTATTCATCACAAGTACTTAAGTATTTAATTTTGAACAAAATTGCCCTTAACATCATTTGATTTCAATGAATATCTTAGGAGATATCATAGAATAATTCCGCAAGGCGGCCGCTCATGAGGGCGCTTTCCGGCTGATATTGCGTGATGTCCTAAAATAGCTTCTTAAAGTAATGGTTGGTACTAAGTACCTACTAATCTTAAATAGGTAACACTCTTAAAGTACTTAATGGAATATAATTATTTTAGTAGGTTTTTTCCTAAAATTAACGCGGGTGAAACCGCGGGGCATAGCTATGGGTAATATAGCAGATGATCAACGAAACTTGTTTACCTACATTAAACAGATCCCACACAAAGCTATCCACTATACTTACTTCAGCCCCTGCAGTCTCGACATAGATAGCGACGCTGTCACAAACTACTGGAGGCCTACCACGATCTCTTTAAAAACGATTCAAAAACAAGACATTTCAGTTTAGGTTCTTAAACTGCATCGTTCACAGTCGTACCATGACGTCCAATACGCTCAGCGGAATTTGGATCGTTGAAAGTGAATGAGCTTTAAGAGCTCGTGGTAGGTATCCAGATGGCATGGCCTAAATTGAATCGTTAAACTGACGTCATGGTACGAATTAGCAGAACAGTTCAGTTTAGGTCCTAAAGTGGATCGCGTTAAGAGCTCGTGGTAGGTATGCTGATCGCTAAATAATTCCGAAAATAATCGCTTGCCGTAACGTAACGATGCTTACGACAAACGCAAGTCTCTACATCATTAATACAGACACACCTTCGAGTACGCCCATTTCGCATTATTTTTATTCATAATTACTTGCAAACGCCCCCAAAATTAAAGTTTACGATGATAACGATTCACTTTGCGGGCTGTCAAAAATGCTCGCACAAAATATATGCGTAAACATTAAGAAAATCGTAAAGTTTTTGACAAAGGTCGGTAAAATACCGATGACAATCGATGACTTTGAGAGTCGAGACTACCAAATATCGCTACATCCGGATCGATAGGACTTTGCGACCGAATTCGGTCGTAAAGGGATCGCTATCAATGTCAAGACTGCAGCCCCTGGTCTATGCCCAATACTTAAAAAAATATATTTTAAAAGTTGACCAAAAATATTACAAGAGTTTTAAATTGGCCCCAAAATAGGCAAGCCTGTATCTAGGGTACCTCAATGCAAGAGTTGTATCTCTGGTTCGCTTTTAATACCATTTTTTTTTTGCAGCAAAAATGACCTAAAGGAAATACAGGAATACTTCCCCCTCGCTGACCTGACGTTCATAGATGGCGCCGGTCACTGGGTACATAGTCAGAAGCCAGAAAAGTTCCTTGAAACAGTTTGTAATTTTCTACAAGAGAAATAAGAATATCAGTCTAATATAAATTATTGCAGTTCTCATTAAATTAGGTAGTCATAAATTTTTGAGTAGTAAAATAATTTTTATTAGTCTATTTATTGTCACATCCATAGTGGAATTAAATGTTATATACCATGAGTAATTTTATTTGTGTATTTGACCTCTGAACACATAACCACATCCTCCTGTGGTAAGATACTACATACATAGCAACAAATTTTCACAATGTAAAGATAAAGGAATCGGTGCTGATAAGCAAACTAAGGCATCACAGTTTTTGTCCAAAAGCATTATAATATACTCACATAACACCAGGCCTGTATTCCCCGAAGAGTAGGCAGAGCTGTATACATCCAATGTATTTGTGGGCGAGCCTACGAGGTCATTCAATAAATACTTAGCCTACAAAAAGTAAACGAAAATTTTGGAAAAGTGGCAATTTATTTTTCAACATAGTCTCCTTTTAGTTCGATGCACTTAGCCCAGCGATGCTCCAACTTTTTTAACCCGTCCGAAAAATAGTTTTTGTCAAACTCTGCAAAATAGGCCTCCGTGGCGGCGATGACCTCCTCATTTGATCCATATCTATTCCCGGCGAGTGATTTTTTCAGATTAGGAAACAGAAAGAAGTCACAAGGGGCCAAATCTGGAGAATACGGTGGATGGGGCAGAAATTCGTAGCGTAATTCGACCAATTTGGCCATGGCAACGGCAGACGTGTGAACCGGTGCGTTGTCGTGGTGAAACAGCACTTTTTTCTTCGCCAGATGGGGTCGTTTTTTCTTTAATTCGGCGTCGAATCGGCCCAATAAATCGGCATAGTAAAGCCCTGTAATTGTTTTACCCTTCTCGAGGTAATCGATGTAGATCACACCTTGTGAATCCCAGAAAACGGTAGCCATAACTTTTCCGGCCGATTTTACAGTTTTCGCCTTCTTTGGAGCACGTTCCCCGGTCTGGATCCATTGTTTTGATTTATCCTTGGTCTCTGGTGTGTACCAGTGGATCCAGGTTTCATCGACGGTCACAAAACGACGCAAAAACTCCGCTGGATTCCGCTTAAACAGCGCCAAACACGTCTCCGATGTGGTCTCACGGTTGCGCTTGTTTTCTGGTGTGAGTAAACGCGGCACCCATCGCGCCGACAGCTTTCTCATGCCGAGTTCCTCGTGAAGAATATGATGCACTGTTCCTTCTGAAATGCCTACAGTCTCAGCTAGCTCGCGAACCTTCAATCGGCGATCTGCCAATACGAGATCATGGATTTTTTAAATGTTTTCCTCCGTAGCAGCTGTTTTCGGTGCACCTGGACCCACGTCCAGCTGCACCGAAAACAACCTTGAACCTAATGCTAGTGATAAAGTTGAAAATGTACAGACGCCAGCACATCAACCTACTACAATCTGTCAAATTTCTTTGATAGATTTTCAACTTTATCGCTAAAGTATAAGGTTCAAAGTTGATTGGGAAAATTTGACAGTTTCGGGTAGGTTGATGTGCTGGCGTCTGTACCTCTACTTATTAAAGAAGTTTAACAGATTGTAGTAGCTTGATGTGCTGGAGTCTGTACATCTATGTACACTCGAATGAAGCGCACACAGTTCACATAAACTCACGCCTTCTTCCCAGGGAGGCAGAAACTGCAGAACACCCATGCCAGATATTCGCTTGGCCGTCCATTCAGATGGCCACGAAAAGTCATCATCATCATCTGCCTAGCCTTTTCCCAACTATGTTGGGGTCGGCTTCCAGTCTAACCGGATGCAGCTGAATACCAGTATTTACCAGTATGGCCACGAAAAGTCAAAATATTTTTATAATACTTATTCATAAATAAAAAAAACTAAATTGTAGATATTAAAGTTATTTAAGAAAATAGACGAAATTTGACCATTCCCCCCCCCCCCCCCCCCTATCTCGAAAACTACTGAGACTAAAATTTTGAAAAAATTGAGAAATTAGAAAATAGTTCAACTACAATGTTTGTTCTTGGGATAAAATCATTCCAACTACGGAACCCATCATTGTGCGTGGTCCGACACGCACACGCACTTGGCCGGTCTTTTTTTAGGGTTCCGTACCTCAAAAGAAAAAAACGGAACCCTTATAGGATCACTCGTGTGTCTGTCTGTCTGTCTGTCCGTCTGTCACAGCCAATTTGCTCCGAATCTTATGGACCGATTAAGTTGAAATTTGGTACATATATGAATCTCAGTGACCCAAACACAGACGTGTAACGTAAATAAATGAGTTTTGAAAATGGGAGTCATTTTTGAGGGGTAAATAGACAATTTAAAAAAAAGTTTCCCATTCTGTACCGTGTGACATATCAAATGAAAGGGCTTACCGTGAGGATCTCAAATATTCTTTTTCATAATTTTAAAGTAAATTGTATTAAAGTTATTTAAGACAATAGACGGAAATTTACCATTCCCCCCCCCCCCCATTATCTCCAAAACTACTGAGCCTAAAATTTTGAAAAAAATACAGTAAATTGTTCTATACCTATAGATTACAGGAAAATTAATAAGAAGTCTATGATCTTGAAACAACATGGTAAATCTCTCAATATTGTGCGTACAAACTTACATTTTCAGTTGGAATGTATGGGAGAACATGTTTTTCAACTACAATGTAAGTTTGTTCTTGGGATAAATTCATTCCGTCTACGGAACCCTTCATTGTGCGTGGTCCGACACGTATTTGGCCGGTTTTTTTTTAATAATTGACGTAACATTTCAACGCAGGGTGTATCCATAGTAACAGGTAGCGCGTCGGTGTCCCTCCCACGCTGCTGTATAGCTGCTTTTATCAAGCTACACTATATTACCTACACTACGCTATGTTAATTATAGTTCACCACACAATTTTGATAATTACATATGTATTTCTCGCCGCATTTTATCAATTCCCGTGCGGTTTTGCACTCCGAATATTGCACCCCATACTATTCGGGGATATGGTATAAATTGATGTGATTTTTTTAAAACAACCATTCCACTTCACAGTTTCTGTGAAGTGAGTTTTATTTAATTATTAATTTATTTAATAGTTAATTCTACCAAAATGGCTAATGTTGTCGAAAGCCTCAAGTTGCTGTTCGATCGGCCAAATGAACCGTTGATCACTCCGAAGGGCGATAATAAAGCTGTCTTTCAGCTCACAGAAAAACTTGTGGTAAGTTAATTATTTACATAAAAGTCACCCTTTCGCTAGTACATAACTTGCAAAGGGGTTATAGGTAAGTAGAGGTGTTCATTACTGACCGGCCAGAAATCCAGACTGTGCCTTGGTGCACGAAGTTTGGATTTGTGGCCTAATTAAATTCTCAGTATTTTACTGTAAATTTAATGATGGATCACATGGATAAACCTATTAGGTAACACATTGCGTGACACGGGGATCGAACCCGAAGACACAATAGCCACGACCGCGGTAGCACCACTACACTGGACCGTTACATAATAATATATTAAATTTATTCAATCGTTTTTCACAGCCCCCGGAGTACGCAAACAACGGCGTCGAATTAAACGACCGTTTCGGTGACGATGCTGGCGAGAAGATTCCGCTGAAGACCTTAGATGCGTACCCCTCGTTCACCGTCGCGTCCCAGCTGCCTACCGATGCGGACTTCTCACTGTTCCTGCCGAAACACCAGGAAATGGCTACTGAAGTTATTGACGCGTTTTTGAGTGAGTAGCGTGGGCGCATCTTCATACTTATTTCAACACTTCATGTAGCATTAACGACAAATCTATGAAATTAAATTGGCTGAATATGAACTCCTCCATAGAATATGTTTGATAATTCGCGCCCGTGGTGACTACCGCGCTAGGCTCCCAGTGTCCCCAGCCTTACAATCAGTTTTCTCATAAAGTACTGAATAAAACATAAAATTACCATGAAAACAAACATTTATTAACAATAAAGTAGTTATTAGCAGCTCATTGTAAAAAAATTGTGTCTTTCTGTAGATGTACCTGAGAATCAGCTGCAAGACTTTCTGTCAACATGTGTGTATGCAAGAGCTAACCTCAATCCTCAGCTCTTTAACTACTGTTTCTCAGTAGCACTGATGCATCGGTGAGTGAACATCAACTTAATTGTTACTTATAATAAATATGCAGAATACAATACATTGTACATAAAAGCTTTCTATGTATAAACGTGCTTTCCGAGGCATGGAGGGTCTTGGTATGTAAAGATGGTCACCCGTCCACGGACCAACCGCGACAAGCATAGCATAATCTGATCTATCGACCCGTGCGGCTGTTATTACATAGCTACAAGCCACGATGACTAATATGTTACACATTTTAATGTGCGTATCAAATCAAATTCAATAACATCTGGTTCCCCATATTTTTTATTAAGTTATCTATTTATGTAAGTATATGAGAGTCAAAAATTCTGCTCTGTTCTTGTGTTTTGCAAATAATGTAAGCACCTCATACTTTAGAAAGAAAGAAAAGTTGGTTTATTTGTCACAGAAACATGTGCATACAAAAATATAAACACTTGTTATCATTTTTCTCATTAAATTCTTTGCCTAGTACTTTTGACACACATTTTTACATTATTAATTTTACTAATAGTAGTAGGTAGGCAAACCATATACAAGCATTTCATTAAGTTAATCATTCTTCATAAAAATGGCTCAATTACTTACTTATTTTGCATGTGCAAATAAAGCTTGTTAGTTACTATATATTGATTATAAAACTTATTATGATTTCTTTAATTAAACTGAATATGTTAGGTTCTACAAAACAACAGACATTTCTATTATTCCTTTTCAATGTTAACATAGTAGTTAAGCTAAAACAAAACTTTTCTTTCAGTGATGACACCAAAAATGTGCCGATTCAGAACTTTGCTGAGACTTTCCCTTCCAAGTTCATGGACTCTCAGGTGTTCCAGAGAGCCCGTGAGGTGGCGGCGGTGGTCCCCCAGGCTGTGGCAGTAAGTAACATTACTTATCTTTGCCACCACAGCAGTTATCACATTTTTTGTCTGTGTCTGAACATAGCACAGGTTTATAGTTAGGTGTCCAGGGCCCAAGACTGTCATTTGAATAGAAATCCATAGGATATGTCCCATCATCCTTCAACCATTTGCTATTACCTAATGATACAGAAAACTCATATGGAGTCAGCAATGGCTTTGAAAAAGCCGTTCCCCAGTCAATGGACAGTCTTGGACAAGCCACCTGAACAAAGGCATCAAGGCCAAATAATGCTAATTTACTAGGAAAAATCTCTGATAGAAGTATCTTTACAAATGTTTTATCAGAGTTGCCAACTTGCTTTTCTAAATTGCTTAAAACTTTAGTACTGCCCTGTCTCCCCAATGTTCCAAGTATGAGACCAAAACTGTCTGCTTCTGCAGCTATTTTAATCTGATTCTGTCTATTTGACTGCATTACTTTATGGTCATACAACTCTGAAGTAAATTTCTTCTCATAAGGGTCATATTTATATGCAGCAATTTTTGGATTAGCTATCATGACTGATTCCAAGTGAAATCGGCCATCTCCTAGATATATGACTACATCAGAATTTAACTTGGGAGAAGTGCAACCAAGGATCTCTCCAGGTGACAGTGGTTTACACTGCGGTACATTCACTATATATTCTTCACTTCTTAGAATCTTAGCAACAGAATGCAAGGTTGTTACAAATTGAATTGTACTAACTAAAGCTAAATGAGTTTTTTTTGGAAAATTTAGTATAACAGTTTCCACAAAATGTGATGGATCAATTTTTATATCAACAAAAATGTAGAGTACCTTGATGTCACATGTTTGGTCTATAGGTATCAGGCAGGAGTGCCCGTAATGTACCAGCAGGTCGACCCCAAGTGCGATAGCCGTGAAGTCGTCGATACAGCACGCACCATAAGTTACGTCGCCCATTATAACAGTATCAGCTTCAGTAAATGTCTCTATTATATCACACAACGTTGTCGCAAACATAGTCAGACCTGTAAGGAAATATTTGGTATATTATTATCAAAACAGAACAAAAAATAATGATTGTTTACACAGGAATGAGCATACCTTCTGGTAGTTGAAGAGCCACTCGTTTCGAACTTAAAGACCTTATTCTCCATATTGTCTTGTGAATTTCAAAATTGTAATTTTGTGGTAAAGCTTCACAAGCTCTATTTAACAGAGGGTCATTTAATAATTCATTTGGAATTTTGTTTACAGCACGTATATTTGGTTTGAAAGTCTTCCTTTGACCTTCTGGTTTTGCGCGCACTACGACTACGCCTGGGCTTAAACCAAAATCTTCCATGTTAGGATCACTACAAACACATTATTTTTACTAATTAAAAACCTATAAATGCAATAAATATTATTTCGCAGGTTATTATTTCAATCAAAATATAAACACGCGCAATGGCCTACGTGACTTTTCGCATGAATTTGCATTCCGTTTCACCTAGCTATAATTCACGGCAGGGCTTTAAATACCGGTAAAATTTTCATAACGTTTCCTTGATTTGACAGCGTTACCGTTAATATTAAAATAACGTTAATGGATTTAACGTTATTTTAGCTCCATTTTATCGGTAATCATTATTAACGTTAGTTGTTTATTAACGTTAATTTTATCGATACTTTTAGAACGGTTAATCTAGTGAGTTTGAAGTAGAGGGGGACGAGACGCGCGGGGGCAGGCCACCCGCCGTCGCCCCGCTCTGTGATGCCGTGCCGATCAAAACATTGCCGATTCTTACGCGTGAGAAGTAATAAGTGAGATACCTAACTGATAAGATAATTTATCCAACATCAAGATGAGTGAAGACAATATTTTTTTTTATTTTTTTTATTATGAATACAGTAACTTGGCAATCTGTGTTAACACAATAAGCCATTCAGATGAGGTATCTCGATCTATGTCTTAATAGCGTAAGGAATTCCTATGAATCCCTTTTATCATATGTCACCAAATCTCACGGTAAGTGTAGAGACACTATGCCGTTTCAATCGGGAATGTCTAATACTTCCTGTGCCTTCTAGTTTGGATGCCAGTTCATTGACATGAGTTGATATTCTCGTCTGATAGCTTTCACTATATCAAATATATATATATATTTGTTGCTTACATAGTAGGGTATATCTAGCATGGTTCTCAGTGTCTTGCTTTGAAATCTTTCAAGAATCTCTATGTTGCTATTGCTAGCAGTACCCCATAGCTGGATTCCGTAAGTCCAGATTGGTTTGAGAATGGTCTTATAGATAGCTATCTTGCTTTCATGTGACAGGCTTGATTTGCGACCTATCAGCCAGTTCATTGATTTGACTTTCGTATCCAGCTGTTTACGCTTGATCCAGATATGCTTTCTCCAGGTGAGTCTTCTATCCAGATGCATACCCAAATATCTGGCACCTTCAGCTTGAGGAACCTCTTCATTATGAAGTCTTATTGGGGGACAAGTCTGCCTTCTCAGGGTGAAGGTCACGTGAGCAGATTTTCCTTGATTAACCCTAATACGCCATTTATCTAGCCACTTTTCCACTTCATGGATGTGGGTTTGTATGTTGGCTGATGCTATAGCCGGATCCACATGTACCGACAAAAGGGCTGTATCATCTGCATAGGTGGCAGTTATAGTATCAGCGTGCATTGGAAGGTCTGCGGTAAAAAGCAAGTATAGGATGGGTCCCAATATGCTTCCTTGTGGTACTCCTGAGCAAATTTCATTTAAAGAAGAAACTTTATTGTTAAATTTCACCTCAAAGCATCTACTGTGTATGTACGATCGTAGAATCGGAAAGAAAGAGTGAGGCAGTAACTTTTTAAGTTTGAAGAGAAGTTCTTCGTGCCACACTCTGTCGAACGCCTGGCTAATGTCAAGAAAGACAGCAGAGCAGAACTGTTTGCATTCTAGTGCATGACTTATAGTATCCGTAATACGGTGTATCTGTTCAATAGTTCCATGTTTCTCTCGTAAGCCAAACTGGTGAAGAGGAATAACTTCCGGTAGATAGGGGCGCATCCTCTTCAGCAATATTTTTTCGAAGAGTTTACCCAACACGGGGAGTAGGCTTATTGGTCTGTAGGAGCTTGCATCGTGGAGCGGTTTGCCTGGTTTGGGTATCATTATAACCTGCGCAATTTTCCACTGTGCGGGGTTAATTGTCTTAGGCAGGCGTTGTAGATGGCCGCGATGTGAATTATGCTTTTTCTAGGCAGCTGCTTGAGAAGTTGTGCGTCGATTAAGTCATAGCCTGGTGTTTTACCCTTTTCTAGTTTTAGGATTTCTCTCCATAGTTCGTTGGGGCTTGCACTTTTTAGTGGTAGGTTCATTTGCAGTGGTGCGTCCATATATTCGGAGGCTTCCTTGTCGTGTTCAGGATTTTTGCTTGGTAAGGGGCTGAAAGTTTTTAAGTGTTGCGCGTATACTTGGGCCTTTTCAAGATCTGTTTTTGCCCACTTGCCATCAGGAGCTTTTATGGGTGGTATATGTTCTTTCGGTCATTTCAGCCTTTTTGTTATCTTCCATAGAGAGTAGTTGGTGTCTTTATTAGGAGTAAGTTCTGCTAATTGTTTTTGTAGACGCTCGTTTTCTGCTTGGCAGATCATTTGTTGAAGTTCCTCAGAGGCCATGTTGAAAACTTTTTGTCACGGGGATATTTCGTAGAATGCCATTTTTTCCGCAGCAGTCTTCTTTCATTTACTTTATCCTTTATTACTTTAGAATAGTGGGCAATTTGTGTTGTTTTTGGTCTTGAAAAAGGCGTAAATTCTTTGGCCGCTATGTGAATAAGCTTATTGAGCGTTTCGATAGCTGTTTCAACGCTATCTACATTATTTAATGGCAAGTTCAAGTTAATGGATTCTGATATTTTGGTTCTGTATCTGCCCCAGTCTGTTGTGTGGTTATACAGTCTTTGTGGGTACTCAGTTAGAATGGCCTTAGAGTGAACATTGATAATTACTGGTGTATGGTCTGACGACAGGTCAGTACATTCCTCTACATTTATTTGTCCAAGCGGGATATTTTTGGTGATGAAAAAATCCAATAGGTCTGGTACCTTTTGTGGGCCCGCAGGCCAGTATGTAGGAATACCATGTGAAGCGCAATATAGGTTAAGTTCGTTCGTGGCTATATAGAGTTGTCGACCCCGTGGCAAGGTTAGTCTGGAGCCCCAGGAGGCATGTTTTGCGTTCCAATCGCCACCGCAAATAAATCTGTTTCCTAGAGTGTTGAAGTAATTCTTGAACTCATCTCTTGTAATAACATGCCTAGGTGGGCAGTAGATAGCAGACACTGTTGTTTCTATATTGTTATCCTGGATCCTGATTGAAGTTGCTTGTATTTTTTCAGTTCTGTTTTCCCCAAAAAAATAATGTTTGATGTTCTCTTTAATTATGATTGCAGTTCCTCCATGTGAATTACCAGAAGGATGGTTTGTAGCGTACACCATGTAATTTTTAAGTCTGAAATGGGTTTTTTGCGTGAACCTTGTTTCTGAGATTAAAGCCACGTCAACTCTTTAAAGTTTCAAGAACAGTTCAAGTTCCTGTCGACGTTCTGTCAGCCCGTTGGCATTCCAGGTGATTATTCTAAGGTTTAGGGGTGTTTTATAAGGCTTGTGATTAATTGGATCATACGATCCATCATGTTGTTTATCATAATATTTATTATGTTTTGAAATTTGTTGAACATGGCGTCCAGTACTTCCCCAAAATTATTTGGGTCCTTGATGTCGGTTAATGATCCTGCTGAGTTTTCTTGTTTTGTCGCTTGTGCGTATGTGATATTTGGTTTCGAGTGATTGAAGAGGTTCTTAGTTTGATGTTTTTCTTGTACAGTTTGTGTTGGGGTTTTGCGGTATTGATTTTGTGTTATGTTGTTTGTGTTTTCATTAGTTTCTTTGCCCTTTCCTGTCTTGTTTTTCGTAAGTAGGTCTTTGTACTGTTTGTATTTTGTGCAGCCTTTGTAACTTGCTGGATGTTTTTCTTGGCAGTTGGCACAAGTTGCCTCGGTGTCCGGTCTTTTTAAACAGCTTGTTGTTGAGTGTTCTTCCCCGCATTTTACACATCTAAATGGTCTGTTGCATTGGTTTTTTGCGTGTCCGAATCTTTGACATCTTTTACACTGTAAAATGTCCAGCTTTTTGTATGGTGCTTCAAATGAAACTTTTACGTAATTCATTCTGTTGATTTTAAAGATTTCTTTGTTGTTGTGTTTGTGCTCAAGATCTACATAGAATAAAGGTAGCGGCTGTTTTGTGTTTTTATGTTTTACATTTATGATGTGGCGTACTTCATGCAGAAGACAATAATCAAGGTAATTAATTGTTCTTATTTATGGTTATTACAATTGTTGTTTAGACATGCAGGAATTAATAGTCTAACGCCAACGTCCAACGTCTAACTACCACGGAATTTGCGGCTTTAGCGCCCTTGAAAACCATAAAAACGACACACATGATGAAAAAATAAAAACAAATTACAGCCGCCATCTTGGATTTTCATTTTGACCTCACTATCGGCTTTAGCGCCCTTGAAAACCATAAAAACGACACCCATGATGAAAAATTAAAAAAATATTACAACCGCCATTTTGAATTTTCATTTTGACCTCACTATCGACTTTAGCGCCCTTGAAAACCATAAAAACGATACCCATGATGAATAATTATAAAAAAATTACAACCGCCATCTTGGATTTTCATTTTGACCTCACTATTGGCTTCAGCACCCTTAAAAACTATGAAAACGAAACCCATGATTAAAAAAAATTGTGCAGCCGCCATCTTGGATTTTCATTTTTATCTCACTATCGCCAATCTCAATATCCATCCCTTTCTTTCTTCGTACGGCCAAATTACGAACGAATTACAAATTACGATTTTAACATTCATACTCGTTTGGATTTGAGTAGGCATGCCTACTTTAGGGTGATAAATTGCGAAGGTCGAACGTCATGGTATTACGCCGCGACACGTATTACGTATTACGTGGCGACGGCGCAGGCGGCACGGTTAGCGCGTGGCGGAGCGGCAACAGTGCATCTAATCCAATGCTAAGCGAGGCGCCCGCGCGAGCGCACAAAAATGTAAACAGACGGAACGGCAACGTAGCTAAATTAACGGTAAATATAACGTTACTGATGTATTTGCGGTAACGTTACGCTAACGTTACTTTACTGGTAATGTGACCAAGTAACGTTACATTTTTGTGAACGTTATTAAGGTATCAAATTGAAATTAACGTTACTTAACGGTTATTATTTTGTTATTTGGTAACGTTAACAAGCCCTGATTCACGGATGTCATTGTCAGATGTCTGTTTCAGGAAAAATAAAATTAAGCAACACCTTTGAAATTTTAATAATAAAACAGGATAGCTTGATATTGAACATTTCACGACTTCGGTTTAACTTCTGCATATATTATTAGCATTGCCGATCTTGTTGAAATTTTACCTCAATTTAAGGTTTCTCTATGAAAATCTATGCCAGTATTGCCACTGCCAGTAACGGAGCGGCCAAGTGACAAATGCTGTCAAAGTGACAAAACAAATGCGTTTCGTTACAAGTATTATAACTATTAGTGGTACAGATTAATTACTTAGGGAGTCGATGGATGAGAAACGTAAAAGCTAGAAGATGAACATAATTTTACCAAATATGTACCTCAGCACACTAGGTTGAAAGTAAGATTTTGAAGGTTTACCTATTTATTATTCATCAATTATTTTTCCGTAAAGAACTAAAGATGTAACGGCCAGGCTAGGGCACTAAACCATCGTGAGGCTTTTGCTATTGTTTGCAACGCGTCCCTATTATAAGAACTCACGAGGGTCGGCCGCGCGCCTCGGCCTCACGGAACCGCGCGGCCCTAGTGGACGATCAACAGCCTGATACAAGTATGAAAAAAAAAACCCCTCATGATATAATGCCTTTTACGACGATCTTGTCTCTGGTGCATTGACCACTAACTTGATGCTGCTAAAGTCTATTCAAACATGCAAGTTAAGTAAATATCAACTTTATTTTAATGGGAATTAATTTGATTTCAGAGTGACTAGCACTATTGAAAAGTTATAAAAATGTTTGAATTTGCAGCGTAATCTGAACTTTATTATGTAGTAGCTATATAGAGTTATTTTTCCATAAACTCATCATCATTTCAGCCGAAAGGCGTCCACTGCTGGATATAGGCGTCCTCCACTTGACCGGTTCTGTGCTTCTCGCATCCAACGGGTTTCCTACGGCCTTCACAAGGCCGTCGGTCCATAAACTCATTGTTTACATTTTGGCAAATAAATCGCGAATGCAGATTAGAGCCCTTGCCCTTATTATTAAATAATTGATTTAATTTATACAGCGCACACCGATCATCATTCCTCGGGACTACACTGCGACGGATTTAGAAGAAGAACATCGTTTAGCGTATTGGCGTGAAGATATTGGCGTTAACCTACATCACTGGCATTGGCATCTCGTTTACCCGTTCACAGCATCACAGAGAGCTATCGTTGCTAAAGACCGTCGCGGCGAGCTGTTCTTCTACATGCATCAACAACTAATTGCTCGGTAACTATTCCCCAATTACTTACGAGTACATGCCAATACATTTTCATCTATAACTATTGTTATTTTACGGGGTAGCCGCTCACATTAACAATAGATATTAGAGACAGCCTCAAAGTGTATTTATGAAAGACTAGCTCTACCAGATACTACGCCAAGGGCTTTTTTTCTCTTTGTCGGATAAGGGCAGGAAGATATAATGTCTCTGATCGTTTTTAATTTCTTAGTTACAACTGTGAGCGTCTCAACAATGCTCTTAAGAGAGTAAAGAAGTTCAGCAACTGGAGGGAACCAATCCCCGAGGCTTACTTCCCCAAACTGGACAGTCTTACGTCATCGCGCGGCTGGCCGCCACGGCAGGCGAACATGCGCTGGCAAGACCTCAATCGTCCCGTCGACGGACTTAATATCACCATCAGCGAAATGGAAAGATGGAGGAGGAATATTGAGGAAGCCATCTCTACCGGCAGGGTGACTCACGTAAGTGTCTAATGATAATGAACAGTACATAATTAAACTACTAGGTATTATAATTCGAGTAGTGGTGGTAGTGTATTTCCTACCTGCATAAATATTACTACGTCAGCCTGCTTTATGAAAACTTTACCATTGTAACCACTGAATGATTGCAGTCTGACGGTTCAACCAGCGATCTGGACATCGACAAGCTCGGCAACATGCTGGAGTCGAGCATCCTGTCCCCGAACAGGGAGCTGTACGGCAGCATACACAACAACGGACACAGCTTCTCTGCCTACATGCACGACCCTACACACCGTTATCTGGTAAGTGACCCGTGAAAAATTAAGACGTAAGAAATAAAATTGTAATAATTATATAAATTCACGCAAACGAATACTAAGCGAAATATTAGCAAAAACTAATTTTCGGGACTTTTATAACAGTCAATTGGTTTTTTTCGCACTTGCAATTTATCCCAGTGAGAAAACTTCACTATAATTTGTACCGCAGACAAAATCTTATTTTGCTGGACTCTAAAGTACTTTACCAACAAATGGCTGTGCTCCACAATAGTCAAGCGCTACAAGAAGATAAAACAAAATGTCTCAGATTCATCTGTACAACGCAACGATATATTATCATTTCATTTTCTGCCTGTGCTCTCGCGTCTAGCGATTCCCACCGCAGTAACCGTACAACGATGTCTTGCTATTTAATTTCGTGTAGGCGTAAATTACCCAAACGATTTTTCATTTAAAAATATATATTTATATCATCATTCAGCCGAAAGACGTCCACTGCTGGACATAGGCCTCCCTCAAGCACCTCCACTTCGACCCGTCCGGTGTATTGTTGTATATTTATTCATAACCAACTTATATTTATAGTACGCACCGCACATACAAGCTAAGTGAATATATGTATATTCTACTCTTACTTGCAGGAAAGCTTTGGAGTCATCGCTGATGAAGCAACTACGATGCGTGATCCGTTCTTCTTCCGTTGGCACGCATGGATTGACGACATCTGCCAGACGCACAAGGAGTCGGCTGCTGTGCGCGCTTACACTCGTTCGGAGGTAGGTTCTTTGTAAAAACATTAATTACCAAAAGCCAACTTTAACAACTGCCTGTATTAATAAGAGTAATGAATTGAAATAACAGACATGAACCTAAATAGTACCTACCTACCTACCAAGTTTTAATGGCGCATGTATAATAATAATAATTTCCTCTATTGCGGATCACATATAAAATACACACAATCAATACAGAATTAGTAACAACAACTTAAAAAAACTATTAGTAAAACTTACAAACTAACCTAACAACAACTAATAGCTACATGGCCCAACACCATGTCGGCACGTGCCTCTGCACCCAGCCCTATCTAGTCCTTACTAAACGCTCTATCGTTTTCAGCTTGAAAACCCTGGTGTTCAAGTGACATCCGTGGCGGTGGAGAGTGACGGCGGCCAGCCTAACACATTGAACACCTACTGGATGTCCAGTGATGTCGATCTCTCTCGAGGCTTGGATTTCTCCGACCGTGGTGCCGTATATGCCCGATTCACTCATCTTAATCACCGACCCTTCCGTTACGTGTAAGTTGTACATTTGGTATTTTATCTATGCGTGTAGGTAAGTTAGCTATGCACGATCATAACTAAAAGCATCATAAAATAGGCATCACCCTTATTTTTTACCGACTTCAAAAAAGGAGGAGGTTCTCAATACATACAACTGTATTTTTTTTTTACGCGATATGTCCGGAAATTAGAAATCGTTTTCTGAAATTCTTTTTTTAATGGATACGGTATGCCTCAGGGGTTGTCTCATATAAATTTAGTTAACTTTGCATTATGTAGTTTTCTACTTAGTTTAGATTGATGATGTTTTAAATATTAACCTCCTATCACTGATCATAGCAAGTAGTGTTATACGAATTTGTGTGGGGGAAGTAAGACTTAAAAGTGAAAAAAAAACTTCTTACAAAAAAAAAACCAACGGACTTCCAAAAGAGACTACAACGTCAAAAATAACTTAAATTTCGGAAGTCTGTGGCAATCAACGAAAATGATTTTTGACTTCCGTCTTTTTTTTTAATTTATCTAATATATTTCAGTATAAACTGTAACAACACTGGTCCCGCCCGCCGTGCAACCTGTCGCATCTTCCTCGCGCCTAAGTTTGACGAACGCAACTTGGCCTGGGCTCTCTCCGACCACCGCAAGATGTTTGTGGAAATGGACAGATTCGTGATCCCATGTGAGTGTAGTATACATAGCGTGGCTATAGTTTACCACTCAACTTTAGTATTGCGAGTGTTGCAGACTGGAAAATCCAACCGTAGGTTCGATTGGACGCCATCTAGTGAACGAGAATGATGCTGGGAGATTGTCGCCGGATTCCCCTTAAATATTTACACTGCCATTGCAATGTTCCAGTGAACGCCGGTCAAAACACCATCACACGTTTATCGACGCAGTCTTCCGTGACGATTCCGTTCGAGCAGACGTTCCGCGACCTGTCGCCGCAGAGAAACGACGCCCGGGCGCCCAATCTCGCAGAGTTCAACTTCTGCGGCTGCGGCTGGCCCCAGCACATGCTCGTCCCCAAGGGCACCGAAGCAGGCGCTGCCTACCAGATCTTCGTTATGCTCTCCAACTACGATCTTGACAGCGTAAGTAGTCATGCCTCTTACTTAGGTACGATATAATACGAGCAACGGAGATACGGGGCTTGTGGCTAAGAAAATAACAGCAGCACGGTTCGATCAATCAGGTTAAGTTACGCTTGCCGCGGTAGGTCCGTGGATGGGTGACCATCTTTACATACCAAGATCCCTCTATGCCTCGGAAAGCACGTTATGCCGTTGGTCCTGGCTGTCATTCGTAGATCTTCGACAGTGATTACGGGTCTCGTCAGGTGCCCGAAAGTCTGACCACCGGTCTTACCAAGGGGTATCTGTATTACCCAATAAGTGGGTTGTGGAGGTCAGATAGGCAGTCGCTACATGTAAAATACTCCAGCTGCATCCGGTTAGACTGGAAACCGACCACAACACAGTTGAGAAAACGCTAGTCAGATGATGATGATAATACGAGCAGACAAACAGAACTTTTCTTACCAATATTTTTTATCACCCAGGTGGAGCAAGCCGATGGCTCACAGCTGAGCTGCGTTGAAGCATCCAGCTTCTGTGGTCTAAAGGACAAGAAGTACCCCGACCGCCGCGCCATGGGCTTCCCCTTCGACAGACCTTCAAGCACAGCCACTAACATTGAAGACTTCATTCTACCCAACATGGGACTACAGGATGTTACAATTCGTTTGACTAACCAAGTTGAGCCAAACCCAAGAAACCCGACTGCTAACTGATCTTGTTTGAATTATGTACATGGTGATTTGTATAACTCTGCAATTGACAACAGAAACAAGGACTATAAAAATATTAATGATAAGTATCATCATAAAAAATAAAGGCTGATTATATTAGGTTAAAGAAACAAGTGTAAATACTGTAAATAAAATTAAGAATAATGTTGAATCTAGATTTTAGATCCGTTTACTAGATAGAATTATAATAAAATAAAATTATTAATGATAATGTTTTTGCTGTATTTTTATGTACCTATAAGTAAAACTTCTGTTACATAGGTGTGGAATAGTGGTGTAGCAGGAAAAGAAAGCATACAAAAACATGTCAAAAGAATCATTATTTAATATAAACATTAAAATAGACAACAAAACTAATATACCATCAATTTAAATTGAACAAACCGAAGTTACAAAAGATTAATTTTACTAGATCCTACCTAAGGCAATCATTTCCTTTCTGGAGATCTGAGTCTGCCTGTGTATAAAGTAAAAGCATATAAAGCAAATTAAAGCAACAGCAAAAAGATCTCCAGAAAGATAATGCTTCCTTCTGAATTTAGTGAGGAAAAGTTGTGAATCACCTTCCTAGAAGTGGTGTCAGCTTACCTGCAGAAGAAATACACAATGTTAGAAATTCCATCAATAAACACAATGTATTAAAACTGATAAAATTCTTTATCAGCCCTATCATTTAATATCACATTGTTATCAAAACAACATTTATTGGCTCATGTTGATTCTCATCATTTTAGTGTTATGTTATTTGGCAACCAATCATTAAACTTCTTTTAGTTAAACAAAAAAAGGGCGCCTTTGCCCAGCAGTGGGATGATGCAGGCTAACAATAACAGTTAAACAAAAAAAAAATCAAATTAAATAAGTGCTTGTTAATTATATAATGATACAGCGAACTCATATTTTTTGGTTCGTTGTCACTAGTACCATTAACAGTTCCATGGTGGAACTACTGACTGTTTTTTTTTATCACTAGTTCCATTTTAAAAGAATCTGAAAATAATGGAACTAATGTTGAATTTGTTATCACTAGTTCCATTTCTAGAAGAATATGAAAATAATGGAACTAATGTTGAATTTGCAAATATCACTAGTTCCACATTATTATTTTAGGCATTTGCATTATTATTTTTTGTCTACCTCTTTACTTTTTTTTATAGGTATGTAGTGATCGAATAGAATCAGTAAACATTTATTTTTTGCGAATGAATTAGTTTGCATTACATGGCGATACTTGATGAGACAGCCAGTGACATGTATCGGTCGTTTATTGTAATATCGATCATTTTTTTCCATATCGGGAGGAAGTTAGAAAAACGTAAGTATACGAGTATGTCGTCGTTGTAGTGCGAGAAATCAATGTAATGTGTTCGCAAGCAAGTTTATTCGGCTCTGTGCAAGGCATTTTCTTCCTTTTGATATTTTACCTTTTTATACCTTTTGTTTATGCTTTTTCTACCTTATGGTTTTTAGTTTGAGTGACATAATATATTATACTTTGTTTTACGACCGAACCAGCGCTTTTTATTCGGTAGTTAATAGGCTCCTCTTAAGAATACAAAAAATGAGTGCAATTCAAATAATTGAAAGGGGAAGGGGAAAAGTATTGTTTTCATCAGGATGGCAGTATTACAAACATGTGATCTATAAAAATGGAACCAGCTAGTGGCGTTGCAAGCAATTTAAAAAACAAATGAAATATGCAGGATCCGTAAAATAGACACGGTAAGCTAAAATTAATATACGTACATCATACAATCGAAATATTTAAGTCGAGTGACTATTCCATAGAACAATTATTTAATGTTATGCTCGGGTTTGCACAGTTACATTAATAATGTAACTGTGTAAATTGCTTGCAACGCCACAAGCTGGTTCCATTTTTATACATCACATGTTTGTAATACTGCCATCCTGATGAAAACAATACATTTCCCCTTCCCCTTTCAATTATTTGAATTGCACTCATTTTTTGTATTCTTAAGAGGAGCCTATTAACTACCGAATAAAAAGCGCTGGTTCGGTCGTAAAACAAAGTATAATATATTATGTCACTCAAACTAAAAACCATAAGGTAGAAAAAGCATAAACAAAAGGTATAAAAAGGTAAAATATCAAAAGGAAGAAAATGCCTTGCACAGAGCCGAATAAACTTGCTTGCGAACACATTACATTGATTTCTCGCACTACAACGACGACATACTCGTATACTTACGTTTTTCTAACTTCCTCCCGATATGGAAAAAAATGATCGATATTACAATAAACGACCGATACATGTCACTGGCTGTCTCATCAAGTATCGCCATGTAATGCAAACTAATTCATTCGCAAAAAATAAATGTTTACTGATTCTATTCGATCACTACATACCTATAAAAAAAAGTAAAGAGGTAGACAAAAAATAATAATGCAAATGCCTAAAATAATAATGTGGAACTAGTGATATTTGCAAATTCAACATTAGTTCCATTATTTTCATATTCTTCTAGAAATGGAACTAGTGATAACAAATTCAACATTAGTTCCATTATTTTCAGATTCTTTTAAAATGGAACTAGTGATAAAAAAAAACAGTCAGTAGTTCCACCATGGAACTGTTAATGGTACTAGTGACAACGAACCTATTTTTTAACCGTCTTCAAAAAAGGGAGATCTCAATTTGAGAGTATCTAACATGGTACTGTTGGATTGAGATCTTCCTTTATCAACAAGCTTAGATTATATTTTATTCCATCCCACTTATAAAATCTTTTCTAAATTCAATGTAGGTCTATACCAATTTTATTGGATGGTCATTGGAAGATGTCCAATTGAAAAATCCTTTGGTTACAGTGAAACTTCCTATGTATTTAAATTAACGCTTCTCACCTGTCATGACGAATTCAGAAACATGGTTTGACCTGGAAAATTAAAAATAAGAGGCGATTAGCCAAAAGCTAGTTAAAAGAAATAGGTATTTGTATTGTAATGATCATCAGGCCTATCATTTAATATCACGTGTTAATATCATTAAACACTTTTCGGCTCGTGTTATTGTCATCATTTTATCTAGATAAATACGAAATAAGTAGCAGATAACAGCACCTCATCGATTTATTTACTTTTCTACAAAAGACATGCCGCCCGCGTGGCCTAACCAAATAATCTTATCGCAGTATTGGTGATATAATGTAAACACAAGTAAAAAAATCTTATCTCGCACACAATCCGAAAGAAAGAAGTACTTAATTGAAATTTAATCTTACTGAATAGTAAGTATAGAATCATTTATCTAGAATTTTATTTCAGAGAGGAGGTGAACGGCACGTGGTTTATATCGACAATTCGACATGACGAGGCTGCGAGGGCAGTGCGTTTAAGAATACTTACATAATTTTTTTATGTACAAACCTATATTTTTATCAGCATTATATAATATTGTTTTTTAATAAAACTAACCTTTCCGTTCCCGTGCTGCGGATTGCCAGCCATAGACGAAAAAACTTTTGCCAGCATGTCGCCGCCACTATGCATGTCGCCCTCGCCGTCGCCTCCGAAAAAGGAATGAAAATGAAATGAATGAATGGGATCAGTTGAAATCAGTTCAGACTTCACTACTTCAGTATAAAATAGCATGGAATGGGATGGGATTACTTTACTCTATGGCAGGGCTTTAAATACCGGTAAAATTTTCATAACGTTTCCTTGATTTGACAGCGTTACCGTTAATATTAAAATAACGTTAATGAATTTAACGTTATTTTAGGTCCATTTTATAGGTAATCATTATTAACGTTAGTTGTTTATTAACGTTAATTTTATCGGTACTTTTAGAACGGTTAATCTAGTGAGTTTGAAGTAGAGGGGGACGAGACGCGCGGGGGCAGGCCACCCGCCGTCGCCCCGCTCTGTGATGCCGTGCCGATCAAAACATTGCCGATTCTTACGCGTGAGAAATAATAAGTGAGATACCTAACTGATAAGATAATTTATCCAACATCAAGATGAGTGAAGACAATATTTTTTTTTTATTTTTTTATTATGAATACAGTAACTTGGCAATCTGTGTTAACACAATAAGCCATTCAGATGAGGTATCTCGATCTATGTCTTAATAGCGTAAGGAATTCCTATGAATCCCTTTTATCATATGTCACCAAATCTCACGGTAAGTGTAGAGACACTATGCCGTTTCAATCGGGAATGTCTAATACTTCCTGTGCCTTCTAGTTTGGATGCCAGTTCATTGACATGAGTTGATATTCTCGTCTGATAGCTTTCACTATATCTAGCGATCTCTTGTTTGACGGTAGTGATACTTAGGTCCTCGTGTATATATTTGTTGCTTACATAGTAGGGTATATCTAGCATGGTTCTCAGTGTCTTGCTTTGAAATCTTTCAAGAATCTCTATGTTGCTATTGCTAGCAGTACCCCATAGCTGGATTCCGCAAGTCCAGATTGGTTTGAGAATGGTCTTATAGATAGCTATCTTGCTTTCATGTGACAGGCTTGATTTGCGACCTATCAGCCAGTTCATTGATCTGACTTTCGTATCCAGCTGTTTACGCTTGGTCCAGATATGCTTTCTCCAGGTGAGTCTTCTATCCAGGTGCATACCCAAATATCTGGCACCTTCAGCTTGAGGAACCTCTTCATTATGAAGTCTTATTGGGGGACAAGTCTGCCTTCTCAGGGTGAAGGTGACGTGAGCAGATTTTCCTTGATTAACCCTAATACGCCATTTATCTAGCCACTTTTCCACTTCATGGATGTGGGTTTGTATGTTGGCTGATGCTATAGCCGGATCCACATGTACCGACAAAAGGGCTGTATCATCTGCATAGGTGGCAGTTATAGTATCAGCGTGCATTGGAAGGTCTGCGGTAAAAAGCAAGTATAGGATGGGTCCCAATATGCTTCCTTGTGGTACTCCTGAGCAAATTTCATTTAAAGAAGAAACTTTATTGTTAAACTTCACCTCAAAGCATCTACTGTGTATGTACGATCGTAGAATCGGAAAGAAAGAGTGAGGCAGTAACTTTTTAAGTTTGAAGAGAAGTCCTTCGTGCCACACTCTGTCGAACGCCTGGCTAATGTCAAGAAAGACAGCAGAGCAGAACTGTTTGCATTCTAGTGCAAAGTGCTTATAGTATCCGTAATACGGTGTATCTGTTCAATAGTTCCATGTTTCTCTCGTAAGCCAAACTGGTGAAGAGGAATAACTTCCGGTAGATAGGGGCGCATCCTGTTCAGCAATATTTTTTCGAAGAGTTTACCCAACACGGGGAGTAGGCTTATTGGTCTGTAGGAGCTTGCATCGTGGAGCGGTTTGCCTGGTTTGGGTATCATTATAACCTGCGCAATTTTCCACTGTGCGGGGTAAATTGCTAGTCTTAGGCAGGCGTTGTAGATGGCCGCGATGTGAATTATGCTTTTTCTAGGCAGCTGCTTGAGAAGTTGTGCGTCGATTAAGTCATAGCCTGGTGTTTTACCCTTTTCTAGTTTTAGGATTTCTCTCCATAGTTCGTTGGGGTTTGCACTTTTTAGTGGTAGGTTCATTTGCAGTGGTGCGTCCATATATTCGGAGGCTTCCTTGTCGTGTTCAGGATTTTTGCTTGGTAAGGGGCTGAAAGTTTTTAAGTGTTGCGCGTATACTTGGGCCTTTTCAAGATCTGTTTTTGCCCACTTGCCATCAGGAGCTTTTATGGGTGGTATATGTTCTTTCGGTCATTTCAGCCTTTTTGTTATCTTCCATAGAGAGTAGTTGGTGTCTTTATTAGGAGTAAGTTCTGCTAATTGTTTTTGTAGACGCTCGTTTTCTGCTTGGCAGATCATTTGTTGAAGTTCCTCAGAGGCCATGTTGAAAACTTTTTGTCACGGGGATATTTCGTAGAATGCCATTTTTTCCGCAGCAGTCTTCTTTCATTTACTTTATCCTTTATTACTTTAGAATAGTGGGCAATTTGTGTTGTTTTTGGTCTTGAAAAAGGCGTAAATTCTTTGGCCGCTATGTGAATAAGCTTATTGAGCGTTTCGATAGCTGTTTCAACGCTATCTACATTATTTAATGGCAAGTTCATGTTAATGGATTCTGATATTTTGGTTCTGTATCTGCCCCAGTCTGTTGTGTGGTTATACAGTCTTTGTGGGTACTCAGTTAGAATGGCCTTAGAGTGAACATTGATAATTACTGGTGTATGGTCTGACGACAGGTCAGTACATTCCTCTACATTTATTTGTCCAAGCGGGATATTTTTGGTGATGAAAAAATCCAATAGGTCTGGTACCTTTTGTGGGCCCGCAGGCCAGTATGTAGGAATACCATGTGAAGCGCAATATAGGTTAAGTTCGTTCGTGGCTATATAGAGTTGTCAACCCCGTGGCAAGGTTAGTCTGGAGCCCCAGGAGGCGTGTTTTGCGTTCCAATCACCACCGCAAATAAATCTGTTTCCTAGAGTGTTGAAGTAATTCTTGAACTCATCTCTTGTAATAACATGCCTAGGTGGGCAGTAGATAGCAGACACTGTTGTTTCTATATTGTTATCCTGGATCCTGATTGAAGTTGCTTGTATTTTTTCAGTTCTGTTTTCCCCAAAAAAATAATGTTTGATGTTCTCTTTAATTATGATTGCAGTTCCTCCATGTGAATTACCAGAAGGATGGTTTGTAGAGTACACCATGTAATTTTTAAGTCTGAAATGGGTTTTTTGCGTGAACCTTGTTTCCGAGATTAAAGCCACGTCAACTCCTTAAAGTTTCAAGAACAGTTCAAGTTCCTGTCGACGTTCTGTCAGCCCGTTGGCATTCCAGGTGATTATTCTAAGGTTTAGGGGTGTTTTATAAGGCTTGTGATTAATTGGATCATACGATCCATCATGTTGTTTATCATAATATTTATTATGTTTTGAAATTTGTTGAACATGGCGTCCAGTACTTCCCCAAAATTATTTGGGTCCTTGATGTCGGTTAATGATCCTGCTGAGTTTTCTTGTTTTGTCGCTTGTGCGTATGTGATATTTGGTTTCGAGTGATTGAAGAGGTTCTTAGTTTGATGTTTTTCTTGTACAGTTTGTGTTGGGGTTTTGCGGTATTGATTTTGTGTTATGTTGTTTGTGTTTTCATTAGTTTCTTTGCCCTTTCCTGTCTTGTTTTTCGTAAGTAGGTCTTTGTACTGTTTGTATTTTGTGCAGCCTTTGTAACTTGCTGGATGTTTTTCTTGGCAGTTGGCACAAGTTGCCTCGGTGTCCGGTCTTTTTAAACAGCTTGTTGTTGAGTGTTCTTCCCCGCATTTTACACATCTAAATGGTCTGTTGCATTGGTTTTTTGCGTGTCCGAATCTTTGACATCTTTTACACTGTAAAATGTCCAGCTTTTTGTATGGTGCTTCAAATGAAACTTTTACGTAATTCATTCTGTTGATTTTAAAGATTTCTTTGTTGTTGTGTTTGTGCTCAAGATCTACATGGAATAAAGGTAGCGGCTGTTTTGTGTTTTTATGTTTTACATTTATGATGTGGCGTACTTCATGCAGAAGACAATAATCAAGGTAATTAATTGTTCTTATTTATGGTTATTACAATTGTTGTTTAGACATGCAGGAATTAATAGTCTAACGCCAACGTCCAACGTCTAACTACCACGGAATTTGCGGCTTTAGCGCCCTTGAAAACCATAAAAACGACACACATGATAAAAAAATAAAAATAAATTACAGCCGCCATCTTGGATTTTCATTTTGACCTCACTATCGGCTTTAGCGCCCTTGAAAACCATAAAAACGACACCCATGATGAAAAATTAAAAAAATATTACAACCGCCATCTTGAATTTTCATTTTGACGTCACTATCGACTTTAGCGCCCTTGAAAACCATAAAAACGATACCCATGATGAATAATTATAAAAAAATTACAACCGCCATCTTGGATTTTCATTTTGACCTCACTATTGGCTTCAGCACCCTTAAAAACCATGAAAACGAAACCCATGATAAAAAAAAATTGTGCAGCCGCCATCTTGGATTTTCATTTTTATCTCACTATCGCCAATCTCAATATCCATCCCTTTCTTTCTTCGTACGGCCAAATTACGAACGAATTACAAATTACGATTTTAACATTCATACTCGTTTGGATTTGAGTAGGCATGCCTACTTTTGGGTGATAAATTGCGAAGGTCGAACGTCATGGTATTACGCCGCGACACGTATTACGTATTACGTGGCGACGGCGTAGGCGGCACGGTTAGCGCGTGGCGGAGCGGCAACAGTGCATCTAATCCAATGCTAAGCGAGGCGCCCGCGCTAGCGCACAAAAATGTAAACAGACGGAACGGCAACGTAGCTAAATTAACGGTAAATATAACGTTACTGATGTATTTGCGGTAACGTTACGCTAACGTTACTTTACTGGTAATGTGACCAAGTAACGTTACATTTTTGTGAACGTTATTAAGGTATCAAATTGAAATTAACGTTACTTAACGGTTATAATTTTGTTATTTGGTAACGTTAACAAGCCCTGCTCTATGGGATGGGATATGAATATGACCAGGATAATGTTACCAGGCTAAAGAAAAATATTTGGTATGTTGTACCAAAATGTAGTCAAAATCTCAAAGTACACATACATACTTACAAATACAAAGTCAAAGTACTTAATTTATTTGCTAGGAGAAATCATCATTCAAATTACGACTAAAATAATTAGTATCCAACGAATATTCGGTTTCGACCAAAAATCTGGTTTCATAGCCGCAGTTTTGGTTTCGGTCAAAAAGTTCCTGAAACTGGCGTTCTTAAGCTGTGTATTTTTATAGGATACGAAATACTGACTGCGTCTTTGGTGTAGTAGGTTCAGTCCCCAACACCCTAATTGCGTAACACACTGTTAATCACAATCTGGCTCATTTTGAATCCATTGCTTCATATGTTAGAAGAAATTGCGCAATGAATATTGTTGAACTGTCAAAATTAAAGCCATTCCTACTGTTAGCCCGCAGATTGGGCGGGATATTAAGAGCGTTTACGCCGTACGGCATTCTAAAAAGTTAGCAGAGAACATTTTCGAAAAATTGTGTTACAGCCAAATTAGACCGATTTTAAAGTTTCCATAGAAACAGAGATTTCCAGTTATCTTTTTTTAAATAAGACATTTTGAAAATGTTCTCTGCTAACTTTTTAGACCTTTGTATCCTGCTTATGCGTATGAAGTTTCATTAAAATCAGTTCATTCATTTCGAACAACAACGGCTTGAAAGTTTGTATGAAAAGCCGTACGGCGTAAACGCTCTTAAGTTGCTTTCGCCGCCCAGTTTTCAGAACGGTAAAAATAGCAGCGTTTTACCTGAAATAAAACGCTTATTAAATACTTACCTTATTTGAAGCATATTAGTTTGAGAGTAGCACATCTGTTTTCCGCTTTATCTTACCTCCTTGTCTACCCTAGTATCCCCTTCTCTGTCTCTCAATTCGTCACCACCAGCAGCGAGGTGCGGTGTTGGGTCCACACCTCGCCTCTCGTCATTGAGTCGAAAACCAGCAGGCAGAAATAAAAGCTATGCTTCAAATAAGGTAAGTATTTAATAAGCGTTTTATTTCAGGTAAAACGCTGCTATTAAACACTTGACCGTTATTTGAAGCATATTAGTTTGAGACATGTTTGTTATCGCCTGGTGGTGATGGACGCCAATGTGACAGAGCATTTTATTAATATGTATAGGTACTTATATTCATATTATGAAACGAAGAAGATATATTTCTTCAGGGATGTTATGGTGAAAATAAATTAGAACCAATGTATAGAGCAAAAAGGGTGTTTTATTTAATCATCATAAGTACTTCTACTTAATTTACTCTAACAACATATTATCACATACCATCAAAATTATAGATATTTTATAGACATTAATCAATAGGAGCAAAAGAATCTCTTAGATGATTACTACGGGTTGGCATCACTTCTCGTCTGTAGAACTTCTGGAAGGTATTGCCAGACTTCCAGTTACCTCGAGAAAGAATCTCGTCTACCGATATATTATCTGACCAACTCTTTGAAGCAACGGCTGAACGTATGCTGCCCGGAGGGGCAGTAATGTTCGCCTCAGATAATAATGTTTTGATCCATCCAGAAATCACAGTTTTGGATGCAGCTTTAGGTTGTCCTCTTAAATTGACAAATAAGTTTGAGCAGTTAGCCTCGTTCCGCCTGTTATGAAGAAATCGGATACAATGTTTCACCCAGTAAACTACATCGAGTTGTTTGTTGTTAGAATTAGCTAGTATCTTCCAGCCCGATTGCCTGAAATCACAATTATCGGTTTTAGAACCGAATAGGGGCCACATTATGATGTAACCATCGCATTCTCTATAATGTTGTTTGTCCACTGCTAGCAGAGTAAGATCATGGACACGTCTGCCTGAACATAACAAAAGTAAAATAGCCGTATGTCGGGAAATTGAAAACATGTTATTTTCAACAACAGAATAAGTAGCCAGAAATGTAGTTAAGGTATCTGTGTCCCATATCATTGTTTTATGTTGCACAGGTTTTTTCAAAGAAATAGATTTCAGTACGTGCTTAACTAAGACGTGAGAGCTTAACACACCAGAGACCTCAGTATCACATAGAGTGGAGACCACTGACTTATGTAATAAAATTGTATTATATGAAAGTTTTTCTTTCAAAAATAGATCTGCTAAGAATTTAGCTAAAATTGAACCGGTAGGCCTAAAAGCGTCAAGTTTGTATAACTTGCACCAAGATAACCATTTTTTTCCAGGCAACTTGGTACGTTTTGCGCGTAGATGAACGCCAAGATGATAATAATAAGTTCAACTGGGCATCATTCCAGTCAGTTAAGCTATGCGACCACCCCCACATTTCCAAACCTCTAGAATCATTTGTTGAACTTTTTGTGGCGGGCGCCCCGTTGAAGTATCTATCAGATGTTTGTTCAGATACCGAATTGTGAACGGTGCTGCTACAGCTTTCGCTTTGAGGTCTGCTCTCCAAAACACGCGTTCCCAACGTGGGACTACTAGCAGAAATGTGCCTTGCGCCTGATTGAGGTGAGCGAGAACCTTGGGTATTAGGTAAGGCGGTGGGAATAGCCACGCTAGGTGGTAGTTCCAAGGTCGAGAAAAGGCATCGTGGTACACTGCTTGTCGGTCGTTCAAATCGAGGGATACATAGTTTGCAACTACATGAGCATTGGCCGACGCAAACAGATCTATCACAGGCACACCGAATTTTTTGAAAACCTTCTCCGTGCACACAGGTAACAGATGCCATTCTGGGGGAGAGCGGTAGCGTGATAGATGATCTGCGTGGCCGTTGAATTTTCCGGGAATATGATGGGCAACAATGTGAATTTGATGATTGTCTAATAGTTGAAAGATCTGGGTAGTTATATCCATCAAAACCACGGACCTCGTCCCGCCCTCGTTTCGGATGTAGGCTATTGCTGTCCGGTTGTCGCTCTGCCAAAGGAGTGTGGAGCGAGTTAGAATTTGATGCTGGTATTGTAAGATTTTGAGTAGGGCAAGAAGCTCTTTCTGATTGCAATGCAATAGACTTTCTTGCTCGGTCCACGTTCCCGTGAGGGAGAAATGATCTAGCTGTGCCCCCCACGCCAGATCTGATGCATCTGTTGCTAAGAAATGTGAGGGAGGCGCCCAATGAATTGAGTTGAAGAATGGTGATTGTGAAGCCACCACTGCAGGTTTGCTATAGCCTGTCTCGAAAGTGGACAGCGTTTGGTCGTTTGAGATTTCTCGAGAAGAATAAGGAAGGATAGTAGTGCTCGGTAATGTAATCTGCCTTTCGGGACTATGAAACTTGCGAAGTTTAATAGGCCAACAATACTTTGTAATGTTTTTAAATCTACACGGCCACTTGAGAGAACCGGTATGATCTTCGAGCACACTGCGGTTTTTTTCTCGTTTGGAAGAGCTTTTTCGTTTGTTAAAGTTTTCCAGCGGACACCTAGAAATACTAGGTCCTGTTGAGGAGTTAACACAGATTTTTCTAGATTTATTTGCCACCCCAGATACTGAAGCCTCTGAAGTAGGATTTGGACATGTGATTCTAAAATCTGACGACTCTGGTGGGCCAGCAGAAAATCGTCCAAATAAACGATTATACGTAGTCCTTGCTCCCTGAGAGTTTGAGCAACCCAATTCGTTAATGAGGCGAAAACTTTGGGTGCCGTACTGAGTCCAAATGGCAGGCACGTCATTTGCATCAATTGACCTTGGTAAATCAGTCTCAGGAACCTCCTGTGAGACCGAGCAATTGGTAAATGGAAGTATGCTTGGGACAAGTCTATTTTGCACAACCAGTCGTTGTGTTGAAGGAAATCCGGGATGCGTTGAACGTTTATCAGACTGAAATGTTGAGTTATGACATAGTCGTTTAGAGACGACAGATTGAAGATAGGGCGGTGAGATCCGTCGCTCTTGGGTACTAGAAACATTGATGAAATGAAACTTGGGGATGGCCTCACTACTTCTAATGTGGCTTGGTGCAGCATCTGACGAATTATGCCAGTCATTTCTTGCGTTACCCTTGTGCAGAACCTGTTTTGGTATAAGTTCGGCATGACGAGAGGGGGTCTCTCGGCAAAGGGTATGCGATACCCATTTATTAGCTTCAAAAGATAATTTGGGGCGCCTAGGTGCTGCCACTGGTTGTGAAATAGACGTAGCTGACCGGCCCTGAATGTCTGATTGTCAATACTTACGTTTTTTAAGGAAGGTATTGTATTCCGAAGGAGACCCGGCACGTTTGCGTGCATTTCTGTCTTGACCTCTTCCTCTAGTTGTTGGCCGCCCTCCTCTTGAGCGAAAGGAACTTCCTGTGTTGCCAGCGAAAGTTGAGCGCGACTCATTGCTGTGCGTTCTCCGACCCTGCGAGGGACGGGTATGAGAACAGCCCTGCGAGGGCTGATAAGTATGGGGAATATGCAATGGAGCACAACATCCATGTGAAGTACCCTGCGGGGGTACGTTACGAATAGCCTGCCCCTGCGAGGGGAGGCGTGCAGGCCTGTTGTTATTAGCAATTGCTTGCGAAGCGGAAGTAGTAGTGCCATGCTTAATCACAGGAAAAAATATTCTTCGGACACCTCCTGCTTTCTCGAGAAATGATGTCAGCGATTCAGAGTTAAAAAGGTGATCACCCGAAGGGGGAATTTTACGCATAGCTGCTTTATGAATTGGGTCACGAACACTGTTTATTATACCGTCGCGCCTCATTTGAATCACTTCGGCCCTATGGCCGCAAATTAATTGGAGCAGATCTGACGAAACTTTGATCAAATCACCTTTGAGAAAGAACTGGTTAACATTTTCGTTTATACCCTCAAAATTTAAATCGGAAGATTGCGCCCACTGCAATAAATTTTTTAGAGCAGATTCTAATGCTTCGCGTTGTTTAAGTACACAAAAAGTCAATGCTGCGTATGATTTATCCGAATACGATAAATGTTTTAACAAGTCATAGGCTTTAAGCTCATCATTAACTTCTAGATCAACAAACCCGGGGCTATGATTGTATAACTTTTGGACTTCATTATAACGAACTTCGGACCATTCCTTATTATTGAAATGTTGGATACTATTTAATATTTCTAAAAGATTATGGGGAGTTTTCGGGACAGCGGGTTCTTTAAGTTTAGTTTCGATATCGAAAACAATTGGATGCGTAGAATCGTTACAGACCGGGTCGGATTCACGTAAATTTCTTACGGGTTCCTCATTGTATAACTCGCCGCTAATATTGTCATCAATACTACCCTCTATAACAACACTGTTTTGAAAAATCTGGCCACCGCCGTCACAAAGGTTAACTTGATTGCGAAGTTCACTAATTTCTTGTGTTAATTTATCGAGGTGGTAATCGCGGCGACGACTACGTTTGCCCCCCCTTTTTTTGTGGCGGCGGCGGCGGCGTTTAGATTTGCGTTTGCCGCCCGAGGAAGAGCTGGATGATGACGAGGGTGAGCTCGAACTTGACGATGACGAACTACTACTTGCTCTAACACGTTTTTTAGGTTGCTCGTGAACGAATCCACCGTCTTTTTTGACGTTCCTTACAGGAGGTGCCCCCAATAAATTGTTATTATCCGAGCCGACAATATGTGGCACTTCATCATTTTCACTGCTCATTTTCGCTATTTCACACTTTCCTAGGGTAAAAAAAAAAAGAGAGAACAATTTGCAAAAACAACAAAATAAGGACTAGTAATTACATCTGTAGTAAACACCAACAGGAACGGGATGTAGTCAAATAAATACGACGATTATATGTAACCGACTTATATTTCAATACTGCACATACAAAATCAATACTTAGTACTAGGTACTTATTAACTCTCACAACCTATCACTTCGAGTTTTTTAAATCCCAAGACCGCGCAACCAGCCAAGCGTTCCCATTCACCTGCATTTTCCCTCCATTCTGAAGCGCGTTCTAGATTGGTTCCCGCTATTTTGCGTCAACCAATCACGGAACGACAATGGATATAGTAAAAAGGTACAGTTGCCAGTGTAAAATATTAAAATTGAAGCTCTATGAATACGAATATCGATTAAAATAATCGATTAGCAAAATCAAAATCCGCGAACCCTAACAATCGACCGTCCTGACAACGTGTGCGTCCCCGCACACGACACCAGGTGGAACCCTAACAATCGGAACGCCAGCAGGTTGCTCAGTATTAACATTTTGTATTGCTTGAGTATGAAATTACAACAGTAGGTAATCACCTGCTTTCACCAGACTGATCAAAGTATGAATCGTTAATCAGTTCCCTAGAAAGTGTGTAATACAACTTTACAAACTTAATAATTCTCATACGAATTTACTAAACTATATTTAATTTAAATTAGGTAGGTACATGTTCAATACGGTGTGTATAAATGCAATAGCTAACGGTTCATGTTGAGATAAATATCTGAAGGCCAACTCTCGCAATCCAAAACGCTCAAAATCCAGTCGCAGTCTCATCTCTGCGACAAACAAATGTCAAAAACCCGCCAAAATGCAAGGAAAATAGATACACCCCTGACAGAGTGAGACAGAGATCAGACTGTGAGCGCTCCTAAAATTACGAGAATTGCCACTCTGATATAAGTATTAAACTCAATTACACATATAAGATTGATTCAACTGTCGAGTAACATACAAATCAACTCAATAGATTTATTTTACAATTTCTACGTCTAGTCATTGACTTACATCCATCGGAGTGATATCTCGTATAATTTATATTAAGTATTAGATTTCTCTTTAAATTTGATCAGAAAACAACGATCGATTTATGTTCTCTGTCACTTACAATTAAACTTTGCTCTGGGGTCCGAACGATCGATTAATCGGTTTACCCATCATCGAACTTCTAACCCGAACGATCGATTTTTCGGGGGCCTAACTGATGCCTACAAGACGATCGATTTACTTGTGGCAGCCAGTAGGAAATTTGTTGAATCAAGTCACGATCCGATCGATTCTCGTGCCTGATCTGAAACAATGAATGACACGCATCTGTAGTTAAGTGTCTCTAAAACGGGGTACACTATAGAACTTGGGAAAATTACAATAAAATGGTCAAATTATGGTTCAGTATGTTCCTCGTCGTCAGTGCCACTGGTATCCGAATTATTCACCTCTAGGGCCGCAATGTGTATCCATGGCATCATACGGTCTGCTGCCACGGTTGTGGGCCGTTTGTTTTGCATACTGGCCAAACCCGGAACCGGTGCTACCCTATATCTGTCCCTACCTAAGACTGTGGTAACGCGATATGGCCCTATAAACGAGGGCATGAGCTTTTTACTTTGTCCGTCATTATTGAAACAAGTCTTGGTTATTTTGACGAGTTCGCCTTCGTCGTAAGTCCGGGCTGGCACCCTATTTCTATCATAAACCTGCTTTTGCTTAACCTGCTCGTTATCAATCCTTTTCTTGACCTCCTCTCGAATATCGGTAATTTCGCAGTTTTCGCGAGAGTCTTTGGTAACTTCGTTAAGAATGGGATTTATTTCGCTACTCATACTAGTTCCAAATAGTACCTCTGACGGCGTTCTACCAGTGGTTTTCTGAAAGGTATTGTTTAAACCCCACTGAATTTTCCCTAAATGACTATCCCAGTCCCTTTCACCGTACTTAACAGTCATCGCTTTCAAAGAGTCGAGGATCGTACGGTTGTAACGTTCAACCTGGCCATTTGATCTCGGACTGGCTACTGCATTAAGGATATGCTTAATTCCCTTGTCTAGGCAGAATCGATTAAAAGCGTGAGATGTAAAGCAGGTACCACGATCGCTTACAAGGCGGTCAGGGACCCTGAATGTAAAAAATATATCCTCAAGAACTCTAATTGCATTCAAACTATTAGTATTTCTAACGGGTTTGATAAAACAGAACTTTGTGAACGCTTCTACAACTACAAGTAGGTAAGTATAGCCTCTCTTTGACTTGACAAAAGGTCCGAGGTGGTCAACATGCACCGTATGAAATGGTACCTCTATTTTGGCGATGGGATGGAGCAGACCCTCGTGTGTTTTAGTCTTGTTCTTTGCATATGCACATTCAATGCAAGAACCAACATATTTTTTTACAAACTTGGACATTTTGCTAAACCAATAGTGTTTCTTTATTCTTTCGAGAGTCTTTTCCACCCCAAAATGGCCAATATCGTCATGGTTCATTCGACAGACCTGCCACCTCGCACCTTTTGGCACTACCCAACGAATGATATTTTTATCATTACCTATAAAACGAAACAATTTGTTATCCTTAACCACAAAATTATCTTTTATGTATCGGAGTTCCTTTTCATTAAAACTATCATTTAAAATGTTTTTGATCCTACAGAGTTCGGTGTCTCCAAGCTGAAGCGTGTGTAACCAATCCTCACTATTGATCGACATAACTGTAGATTGATCGATGGGGTTCTCGCTCTCGATTGGATTGCGGGATAGTGCATCCACATGGCCCATCTTTACGCCTGCTCTATACTCAACTGAACATTCAAACTCTTGTAGTAAGAGCCACCAGCGTGCTATCCTCGGGATTAGATCTCGTTTTGAGAACGTAGATCGTAGAGCACTACAATCTGTAATGACCCTAAATGATTTCCCTAGCAGATAGACCCTAAACTTTCGCAAAGAACAGATTACCGCTAGAGTTTCGAGCTCATACGAGTGGAAATTTTTCTCCTCAGGAGAGGTTTGTCGACTGTAGTAAGCTACTGGACGGAAAGCATCATTTCCTTCGGAGCGCTGCAATAATATACCTCCGACACCTAATCTACTTGCGTCGGTGTGGAGCTCTGTCTCTGCTGCAGGATCATATATTGCAAGAATAGGCCTGTCAACCAACTTAGATTTCAAGAATTCAAAAGCCTCCTCTTGACTGTCACCCCATGTCCATGAGGTGTCCTTTTTCAACAACTTACTGAGAGGCAAGGCAATTCGGGCAAAATCTTGGATAAATTTACGGAAATAACTAGCCAGACCAAGGAACTGGCGTACATTGTGGACATTCTCAGGTCGTGGAAAATTCATGACACTAATAATTTTTTTATCACCTGGCCTAACGCCAGCTGCACTGATTTCGTAACCAAGATAATCGATTTTATCTCGTAAGAAGTCGCATTTGGAAAGGTTCAAAGTGAGGTTTGCTTCCTCCAAAACTTGCAATACCTCTTCAAGCCGTACCAGACATTCAGTAAAGTCCTTACCGAAAATAAGGACGTCATCTAAATAAGCAGTTGCCTTGTTGAACCGAGCTGACCCTAATATCGAATTCATCATCCGTTGGAAAACGGCTGGTGCGTTAGCCAAACCAAACGGCATGCGATTAAACTCGTACTGTCCGTCTGGCGTGACAAACGAGGTGAGGTGTCTGCTCTGTTCTGAAATCGGCACCTGGTAATAACCCGATGTGAGATCGAGCGAAATAAAACAAGCCTGGCCAGTAAGTCGGGCTATTTCGTCTTCGATAATGGGCATAGGATAGCGCTCTTTCACTGTAATAGAGTTAAGCATACGGTAATCGACGCACATTCGAAACGACCCATCCTTTTTGCGTACAAGTAGAATTGGACTAGCGTACCCTGAGATAGACTCTCTTACTATCCCTGCATCCAGCATCTCCTTCACCATTACCCGTACCTTCTCACGTTCATGATGCGACAGCCTATATGGGCGATAGACGACAGGGCGTTCACTGTTTAACTCTATATTCATTTCGGCCGCGTTAGTACAACCTAGGTCGCTAAGAGAGGATGCGAAGCAACGATGATATTTTCTGAGCAACTCGAATAAACTCTGTTTCACGTCTTCTGGCACCTTATCACCGACACGAATAAGATTCTCATCGAAGTCACCCTCAATCGCCACAGGCATTTCTGGTGGTTCGACAACTACCCTACTGACAACCTCTACTCGCTTTGCACGACCTAAGACTAAATTATGTGTGATCCAGCAGGAACTCGAACATGGGAACACGGTTATATAGACACGACTATTTTTAGAGCGATAGAGACCTCCACAAACAAAGTACTGTTTATTTGGTTTCCCAGCGACAACATTTTTCAAAAGAATGTTGCCACATGTGGAGGGTTCAATCCATGCCTTCACTGATGCTGCACCGTAGAGCTCTACCAATCCTGTTGCCCTAATTTTAAGAGAGGACTCTGTTAGTTCCGGATCTGGGTGTGGCATTTCGTTGCCAATATCGATAAATTGTAGCCTAGTTACGTCCTTATAAACTATGATGTGAGGTTGTTCGGTGAAGGTCTGCCCTATAAGCGCTGATTTCTCTAACAAATTATCACACACAACCTTGCATGGAACCTGAGCATTGACACCATCCACCCCAAAATTAAGTAACAACCCTCCTAGTGACTCTACTATACCGTTTCCAAACCCTTTTAGTAATGATGGTATGTGATCGTGGGTCAAGCCTAACTCATTAACTACAGACTCTTTTATGAGCGTGACTTCGCTCCCAAAATCTACAAAAGCTTTCTGTAACGTACCGTTAATTATTACATCCTTCATAAACTTTGAGTTCGGTTGCGAGTTGCGTCCTTGACTGGCTACATCAATCCGCATGGATTTTGGAATATTGCTACTGGGTTTTACGACGTTATTTTGTATCTGCGTGTTACAGTTGTCAACTGTATGCCCTATTTTGTTGCATTTTGTGCATTTTATAAGCGGTTTAGGACAATGTAAAAAGCTGTGACCCCTTTCTTTACAATTGTAACATCCAGGGAATGAGCCTGATTTAGCACCCGTCCTTTGACTGGGCTGACCATTAGGGGTATTAGAGTGATCGGTTTTGTTCTTGTTATGATTTCGATCGAACTGCTGAAAAGAATCTCTGCTGCTCATCAAAAATTGCAAGAGTTGATCGGGGTGAGAGGACCGTAAAGCTAGGGCACCTGATTTGAGGGTCCTATCACTGATCCCATGAATGATGCAATCTACCGCACGTTTATCAACTATGTCACATTGGTTAAGTAAAGCTAGTTTTTCATAAAAATAAACTTCTATTGGTTCATTATACCTACTCCTTCTTTTAAGCATTTCCTCCAAGGCCTGGCCGTAATTTTGTTCGCAAGGGAAGGCGTTTATTAGTTTCTCTTGCCATTCTTGCCAGTTAAACAGAACCGAGTTTAAACCTTCATACCATGTTTTAGCGAGGCCTTGAAGTTTCTGCATGGCAAAGTGAACGATAGTTTTGTCGTCCCAACCGTACACACTAGCACACTCATTGACTTTCTTAAGCCATACATCTATACGTTGGTTTTTTGTAGATGGATCAAAATTAGGCAGTATGTTCATGTGATCAACCTTTTGAAAAACTCGTGTGTCTCGGGCAGGTTGAGATGTCAAACTATCTTTCAAACATTTGAAAACATCAACGATATATTTTTTTGATACAGATGGGCTACGTGACCTTTTAAATTGTCCCGCGACGTTATGATGCTCAGCATGTGGGCCATCACCGCCGTGCCGATCAGCTTCCGCTCGTCGCCGTTGATGGTCGAGTGTCCCACTGCGTTGGCTGCGACTGCGGTTGCTACGCAGGGTGGCGTGCCGCTGCCGCGATGATGTCCGCCGCACGCTGCGTAGACTGCGACTCCGGTTGCTACGCTGGGTGGCGTGCCGCGACGATGTGCGCCGCTTGCTGCGTCGGCTGCGACTCTGGTTGCCGGTTGCACGTAGAAGACGCTCCCGTTCTTGTAGCAGCTGCTTCTCTAGAAGCTTGACTCGTTCATGGCTCAAACCCAGTTCTTGATCCCGGTTGCGACCTGAGCTGCGAGTTCGCAACCGACTATGACTGTGGTTTCTCACCCGGCTCCTACTTCGATGCTCCATCGCATAGGGCGTCTGAAGTCGTCGATGACTGGATTCCGTGCTTGGGTGTCTAGATGCCCCATCCATGATGAAAGGGCTCAAAAAGAAAACAAAAACAACCTTAGCTTTTGATCTAAACGATTTGAGGATTTTCAGAATATACGTGACGTCTGTAAATTCTTGTCGTAAAGACAATATTGTGTATTTATTTCTACGGTGACACTATGGACTCTGTATGCGTATGCAATTCAAAGCTGGCAATATTACCAAAATGTTTGAGAGTGTTTCGTATAAACGATTCACACTACCTAAACTGAGATTAATGCAAGAAAAACAGTATAACACAACATAACCAATCCAGAATGTCAATGCCTTTACTCGGTAACAGATCGATATAACACAAAGTTAGTGTGGGTAGGTACACAATCATGATAATGTAAAATAATAACCATTGAATTCATTATCTCTGCTATGTAATAATTACGCAGACTGACTTTAAAGATCTATTTAAAACTATAAAGAAAAACATGTTACCAAGCAGTGGCTATTTGACAAAGAATAAGGATACTTGTAAATTAATGGACGTGTACTTACGTTGCTATCCCACTTCTGAAATGTAGTAAACACCAACAGGAACGGGATGTAGTCAAATAAATACGACGATTATATGTAACCGACTTATATTTCAATACTGCACATACAAAATCAATACTTAGTACTAGGTACTTATTAACTCTCACAACCTATCACTTCGAGTTTTTTAAATCCCAAGACCGCGCAACCAGCCAAGCGTTCCCATTCACCTGCATTTTCCCTCCATTCTGAAGCGCGTTCTAGATTGGTTCCCGCTATTTTGCGTCAACCAATCACGGAACGACAATGGATATAGTAAAAAGGTACAGTTGCCAGTGTAAAATATTAAAATTGAAGCTCTATGAATACGAATATCGATTAAAATAATCGATTAGCAAAATCAAAATCCGCGAACCCTAACACATCAAAGAATCGAACGGTAAACCCGTTAGATCGTATTATCGAAAATGATTTATTAAATTCGGAAGTAATGGAGGTAATGTGAAAAAACCAAGAGAACTTACATGAATCGGACGAAACGTTGGTTTAAAATTATAGTCTAAGAACTATGTAACTGTAAGTGGATTTAAGAACTCCTGGAGCACGATCGTGCGGTGCGGAAAACAGGACGCCAATGACGAGAGGCGAGGTGTGGACCCAACACCGCACCTCGCTGCTGGTGGTGACGAATTGAGAGACAGAGAAGGGGATACTAGGGTAGACAAGGAGGTAAGATAAAGCGGAAAACAGATGTGCTACTCTCAAACTAATATGCTTCAAATAACGGTCAAGTGTTTAATGAAGTGTTACTGGTGTGTAGTTATAAATTGTTGTTACATATTAGCGTACAATAACTATTAAATATGTAAATGGCATACAATAAATACTTCTGGGACTAAAATAACAAGAGTAAATAACATAACCGCGCATTAAGATTCTTTCATGCAAAACGTAACATCCCCAAAATTCCTTTTGAGGGGTAGTTTAGAAAACTTTACTTAGGCAAGTATTCGTGCCAAGTTTAATTTTTTTTTTTCGCTGTGTAGCTTCATGAACATGAGGAGGACATGGAGGAACATGAGGAGCTATACCCACTCTGACTTTTAATTAGCTGCAATAAAATTACACTTCTTAATAACTCATTTCGGACTGTGCATGTCAAATAAGTTTCTTTTGTTGCACTATTCTGTACTAGAAAAACAAGATTTGGTTGATGGCCGCGAAAAAACAAAAGGACGCCAATTTCAGTCATTTATGGTGAATGCACAGTAGTAGACCGCGAAATTAAAATTTTCTTATGTTTTTTGCAATTTTCATGTCAGTGTTAGGTTGTATCTACGTGTGTTACGCAATTTACCCCGCGGATTTAACGGCTACGATTGATCGTCTAAGGACTCCCTAAAGACGTCATTAAAAAAAACCCTTGAGAGGGGCCCCTGTAAAGAATACTGTTGGTGAAAACTGTTGCACGCACCCACAACAGACGCGCAAATTATAACCGACGATCTTAATTGAGGAATTTAATTTAGGTACTAATGTATCAGGATAATATACCCAATAATCAAAACTATCTTACAATACTATACTAGAAAATGTATTGTCAATCAAAATTACCAACGTTAATTGTCCGTATAATCAAATCTTTATGGCTCATTTCAGACTACGCTATAATATAATAGCAGCATATAGTTCATAGCACAACACTATCGCTCGCCATACATTTATTTAGAACACGTTCACACTTTGCTCTAATATACAGGTTGAAATTGAATACACATGCGACAAATCGAAATGGGAGATTGTACTCATCATTATGATCAACTTTTACTATGGGAACAAACCTGAAATCACGAAAAAAAAATTAGCTGTTTCCTACATTTACGTTCGCATAACTCGTCAAAATGTAGGGAACAGCTGTTTTTTTTTTTCGCGATATCTTTCGCGTTTTCAATTTCACCCTGTATAGTCCTAATTAAATGTATAGCTCATTTCAGACTACGCTATAATATAATAGCATAAATAGCTTAAGGTTCATAGCTCAACAATATTGCTCGCCATACATTATTTAGAACACGTTCACACTTTGATATACTATATAGTCCTAATTAAATGTATAGCTCATTTCAGACTACGCTATAATTTAATAGCTTAAATAGCTTAAAGTTCATAGCACAACAATATCGCTCGCCATACATTTATTTAAAACACGTTCACACTTTGCTTTATTATAGTTCTCTAACTATATGCGTAACTACTAACTACTACTACTAACTCGTATAATAGAGCGTAGTCTGAAATGACCTCATGGCGAGCGATATTGTTGTGCTATGAACTATATGCTAACTCGTATATTATAGCGTAGTCTAAAATGAGCTTAACGCGCCAAAATTTACATAATTACTCTGTCAATTTGATAAATTCATTACCCGACTGCGCCAGAAGGTAGGGTACTGTTTTTCGAGTGTTTGGAGACATAGGTGGAAGTTGTTCTACCTGTCTCCTCTTACGTGTATATGTCGCAGCCAACTGGTTAAATTAGCCGTTCAGTTAACTGCCTAGCCTTTCAACTAAACGGCGGTCGTTCAACTAACGGCCTGAATGATATTCAATTACAGTTTAGGTTGGAAGTCTGTAACCAATCACGCGCGAGCCGAATTGGTTGCAGTAATTAAGGCATTGCACCCCGACCAAGTGGGTTAGGTTAGGTTAGAACTGTGATCAACCGCGTACGAGCCGAGGGAGGAAGCGAGGCGAGCACTACTTCTAAAGGCCAGGCAGTTAACTGAACGGCTAATTTAACCAGTTGGCTGCGACATATATACACTATTTAGCACATTATTAAACTAATTAAAACTAGTAGAGACAAAATAAACTGATCTAGTCCGTGTCCCGACGGTCGGCAAGCAAGGGAGACTTGCTCCATCGAACGCTATCGTGTATTCGTTAAATCTATACTTATAATAATCTGTAGAAGTGAAAATTCTGTACATTGAAAATTTCAAAAAAATAAATGGCAGGTGTTACTAGACCGACAACGAAATCAAAAATGTGATTTAAAAAAAAATTGTCTGTCTGTCTGTCTGTTTGTTCAGGCATCACGCAAAAACTACCGGTTCGATTACGATGAAACTTGGTATAATTATTCTTTAATATCCTGGGCACCACACTGGGTACTTTTTATCCCGGAAAAGTATATACAATAAAAAACAAACTTCATTTTGCGGTTCGATCCCTAGACCCGATTACTGTACCAACCGCAAATAATAAGTTTGTCGTAGGTTACGTCACCCGCCAGTGGAGTTCACTAAGGGACGCTGCACACGGCTAAGATACTATAATATTTTTTTATCATAAGATACAATATCGCTCGCCATACAATTCAATGGACTATCACACACGACGATGATAATAAATAATATTTCATATTTTCGTATCTTAAGATGAATTTGTATGGCGAGCGATATTATAGTATCTTAGCCGTGTGTAGCGCCCCTAAGTTATGCTGTAAATGTAGTGCTGAAGGTTGAATTTCGCTTGCACCGTTCGCAGCACACCGTTCTCAGTCCTGTTCCAGCGGCGCCCTAAGCCGAGGTCCGAACCCCGTGGGGGGGTGCCCTTAGCGCAGTCGCTTAGTTTTTAAGTTTATTGTTAGCCCTGGCTGGAGGCCTTCACTAAGGCATCCACAGGAAAGTCCTGTTAAGCAGTAGCCATGCTCATATAGGACGAACTGCGAAATGCCATTTCAAAAAAAAAAAAACCGCGCGCATCATACATTTTTTGAACTTTGATTTGAACGGACGTGTCGAGTGGCGAGCGTTCGTCTCGTTCTTATTAGCATTCTATAAATTGTATGTTTTAACTGCTACTTAATTGCAATTCTAAACCGTGCTTCTCAGTGCGACCTTTATAATCCTTTTAGTTTTTACTAAGTACAGTTTTTTACGCCTTATTACAAAATAAATATCTTAACACAGACTTTACGCTTGAGTTTTTTAATAAATACTTACAGAAACTGTGGGAGTACGTCTTCTTCGTCAACTTTGTCGACCTTTATTGAACAGAAACTTGCTCTTCAAGTTTTCAGCGCCTATTTAAATTATGTGCGAAGCAAGTACGCTATAGGAGAGAAAGTCTTGTAAATGTAGTTACTGTTGTTACACTACAGGCAGGAATTAGAAAAGCTTAAACGCTGGTTAAGCGAAATAGTGATCGTATTGTAATATTCAATACATGGCTAACCCTGAGCAATGTTGACGGTAGGATTGGGGCCATTACTTATTTCAGGTGACTAGAACCTGACTCCTACGTGTACCTACGCCTACGAGGTACCTACACGTTTCAAATCAAAATACTTTAACTTGTTGGGCCGTCAGATGGCAGGCTAGGCAATGGAAGCAGGGTATGACGTCATGGGGTCATGGCATGGCTTGGAGGCGCATGGCGATGGCGTGCGGCGTGGATGGCTAGCGTCGCCGTCGCTAGCGCTCTCTATTGGCAGGGCGCAGCGTTACTCCTACAACTTTTTTTTTTTTACATAAACGCGACTTAAACCCACCCACCTTCGCAACTAATCGCCTGTGAGCCGTCCATTACTTTCAACTTTGTCATAGTAATGTAAATGTTAATATGTACTAGCTAGGTGGTATACATAGAGTACTTTTATATCTGCGGTATATGAACTCCACTAGGAGTACAATAAATATGGTCTTTGAATGTACTCAAATTTAGGTACCTACTTATTATCAGCAAGATTATGTATATCAAGTATTTGCGCAAGCATTGAGAAATGAGATGGCATCTATGACTTTTAAAATTAACTAGCGGTTCTGAAGCCTCTCAAAACCCAGTATGTCCCAGGGGCCGGGACCTATAGCTAACTAAAGGTCTCGTATTGTGCTCTTCACTATCGGAATTTATGGGAAGTTAATGAGATGTGTATTAATTTGTGGCATAGAATAAAACTGCCATAATTAAAATGAAGCAATTAAAGATATTTTCAATTACAGTGGTCTTTTTTATTAAATAAAAAAAATACATCATTTTCAGTTCTATAAGTACATTAACAATTCAGTAAACTTTTACCAAATCAACACTTCAATCTGGTTGACCTGAGATCAGAAATAAATAAGACCGACGACGAAGGTTGCAATGGTTCTGCTAGTATCCAATAGCACTGTTGGTAGTTGATATTCAAAGAAAAGGTAATTTTCGGCTCAGTAGTACTCACTTACATTTAGTGTCTACGATTTGTAATCTAAACTTACCTACACAGTTATAATAAATTGATTTAATAATATACACGCATAGTGGAAAGTAAGACATTTTTTACAAATATTTTGTTAACTTAATTCATACAAGAATTAAACTAGAACAGGCTGATAGCATACTAAAAACAGAATTATACATGAGAATGAAATAAATAAATACTCATTGATCACATTGGAATTAGACAAATGTTTAATTTTTGTGATTTTTTCACATTCCATCTTACAATACAGCAATGAGGAGGATACAGATCCATATTATTATCATAATAACAGATTTTACTTAATTTGTGACAATGAAACAATCACATAGCACTCAAACCACCACGATAACAATACATATTATAAATGGGGACAAAGCTATAATCATTTATTTGTGTTGTGGTGTTGACAGTTAAACATAAACATAATTATTTATGCAATAGTTTTATACAGTGAATTTACAACTTGGCTGAATTTACACTTAATTTGTGATAAAACACCATCAATAGAGAATTCAATATTTAATTATCACCATACTTCTGGTATTCCATTAATATTGTTAAATAAGTTGATATAGCATAAGTTATTTACACAATACTGCTTGATACAATGGATGTGCATCCTGAAGAAACAGGCTTGTTGGTCTACTGGTGCTAGTACAGTCTGCACACTCCCACAAACATTTATGTTATTTACCTTTAGCAGTGATAGTAACAGTTGATTTTGCAGGTTGTGGTATAATTGTAATCTCGTCACTTATTTTCAGTGGTTTCAATAGAGACTCACCGTCGGGCTTGGTTGAAGACGCAGGTGGCTTGCTCTTATCCATCACACGTTTAGCCACAACACTGTGAGCTGAGTAGACATGGTTCTCAAACTGTTTGTACATCCCAAAGGTAGCCGTGCAAACCGTGCACTTGTATGAGAGGTGTGCCGGCTTTAGAGTCATATTGTGGTCCCTTGAAACATGATTTAGTAGCTTCCATTGATACACTCTCCCACAAACTGGACACCTGCCAGCATCCTTGCCTTTATTCGCAGCTTCTTGCATGGAACTTGTAACTAAGCCATGTGAACCAAGAAGATGCCTTTCCAATCCTTGGTCAGTGAAAAACCTAAATTGGCATTTTTGGCAATTCAATGGTGGCCTGTTATAAATCATTTTAGGATGAATTTTAACTTTGTGTATCCACTGCATGTGATTCCTCAATTGTTCTAGATCCTTGATGTAGCCATCACAGATCTCGCATATGACAAAGGTAGCCTTGGAGTTTTGTGATGCTTGGGAAGAAGATGGTTGTGGGGCCCGTGGAAGTGGGGTGATTGATATCTTAGGTGTAGCATTGTTGGTCTGGTTTTGTATCATAGGATAATTGGCAATAGTGGTACCGACAGCAGGTGTGTTGTGCATAATCATGACACCACTGCGTATGATCGGCACGCCCGACACGGGCTGCGGACGTGGCGGCCCGCTGATCGGAGGCCGGCCGCGCGGTCTGCCAAGTATAGGCATGCTTGGAATTACATTTGCCATATTTATCTGAGGCCGACTCAGGTTGTTCATATTCATTTGTGTCCTATTGAAGTTGGTCTGATAGGAGCCCACCATGTTGTTACGGGCTCTTGTTAGTTTTGGTATTTTCGCTGGTGGCTCCCACTCTATTGGAGGACCCAAATTGAGATCTGGTTTGAATTTCTTTGCACATGCGATCAGATGTCGTGCTAACTTTGTCTTACTGTTATCTTCAAAGTGACAATTAGCACACTGCTGGTATGCTGGAGCTCTTTCCAACCTGCCCCTTATGTTGTGCTCTGCCTCCATGTGAAACAGTATGTCATGGGGACTACGAATTTCAAACTCACATGAATTACATTTGTAGATATTATTTCGCATATGTGGTGCTTCTAGATGATGAGCCATAACTAACATGGACTCAGTCTTGAAACTACAAAACTCACAGCGTCTCTGTACAAGAGCATAAGGTGCATTTGTTTTCTTGCTGAACTCCAAGTTCTGAGTAAGTGATGCAATAGCTGCCTCAGTAGCTTTAGTGCTTCTGCCAGATTTCTTTTCCTTATATAATTTTCGGTTTTGATGTTTCAGTAGATCACTCTGCACATATTCTTGAACTAAATTAATACCGACATTGATAAAAAACTGTCCAAGGGAACAATCAAAATAACTATCTGGTTTGCCACTACTGAGACCTTTTGCTATCAAGCTGATTGGGTCTTTAAGCTTATCAATAGTATCATCTCTGTCCTTGATAACTACAGCATCATCATCAGTGGCATCATCAGACTCTGAGGAGGACTCTCCATCCCAAGAATCATCATCTTCTTCGCCACGCTTCTTTTTTTGTTTTTTCTCAGACTTTTTATCCATCACTGGTTCATCTGCACTTTTACTTTCACTAGGTTCTACTTCCTCTTCCTGTTCACCTCTCTCAATCCTTTCTTGCCTCTCTTTTTCCTTTTTCTCTTTTTCTACTTTTTCTCTCTCAATCTTTTCATGTTCTTCTTTAATTTTTAGTTCTTCCAATTCTTTTCCTAACTTATCAACAAATTCCCTAAAAGGTTTGACAGAGGGCTTTTCATATACATAGGGAACTATAAAAGAGGGTGCTTCAACAACAAACATGTCATCAGTGAGGGATGGCAATATGTTTGGTTGGGGTGCAGGGGTGCTACTGTTCATGGAAGTATTTTTAACACTCACTGGAGTAATAGTTGTGCCACGGGCAGCAATACTCTGGCACAAGTTGTGTGCATCCATAGCACTGGTAGTAGATGGCTTGCTGGGTGCTGAGGGCGGTGGTTTAGTGGTCAAAATAGAATTGGTGTCAATGATAACTACGGTTGGTTCACTATTCTGATCTCCATTAGGCTTTGATTGTTTAGTAGCTAAGTCAGCCAAGCTTTTAGTGTCATTGACTACTATAGGTTTGTTCTTATTACCAGGGGTTTCATTGAGAGGATCCTCCATAGACACTTCTTCAATATCAGATTCTTCATCACCATTCTCTAGATGTTGTTCTTCAATTTTTTTCTCTTCAACAATTTTATTTTCACTGTGTGATTCGTCTGAACTATCATTACTATCCGTACTAGAATTTGAACTGTCATCGTCATCATCGTCGTCATTAGTCACTACACAATCCTCATCATCATCACTTGTGATCTCATGAACCTCAGGGACCAGAGAAACCCCATTTTGGCTCTGAGGCTCATTCTCATTTTCATTTTCTGAGTCACTACTGTCATCTTTAGGTTGACTTCCTTGTGATGTATCATCATCACCTTCTGTACGTTCATCTGTAACAAAATGACAGTAACAGGATGTGAGAACATTTTTAATAATTTCCAATGCAATCAAAACAAATAATTGATATATCTTGCATGATTTGTATTACTCAATTTATAGTTTCTGCTTATTACACATTATTTGACGAAGTTAATATTAACAGGTGACCTAAAAGTTAACTCTTATTGGCAATCGTGAGCGTCCGGCAATTACGAAGACGCTAGAAAGACCAGTAAAATCTAGATATTGTAGTAACCTTAACGTTTACGATTGCATGATTAAACTGATGTTTGATGTTTCTAACTTAGCATATATGAATTGATTCATGAAAAAAAATATTTTCATTTATCAGATAGCGTCATTAATCATGTGGAGTATGGACCGCCATATGGGATTCCATGGCATTTCTCCGAAAAAACAACTCCATTCAGGTTTGATGGCAAACACGTAAAGATTGTAGTTAATTTATACAAATAAGTATACTCGGTGTTGGGTTAAATACCTGTAGCAGTAGAAATTGACATTTTCTGATGATTTTCGTATCAAAAACCGAAAAATAGCACAATAGCACAGTAGCGGAAACCAAACCAAATCAAGCTGTCATTTTAAAAGATTTTTAAAATGTCACGTTCCGAAGCAGACTAACAAACGCTTACATTAATTTTGATTTCATGAGAAAAATTATGCTTTACTAAATATTTACTACAAAAAACAAGATAAAATGTATGTGTCATGAGAAAGAACAAACATTTGTTTAATACACTATTTCTAGTAGTAAAAAGCGTTAAATAGAAAATGGCGGCATCGTGACTTAATAAATAACCTTAACATAAAAATGGTGGGAAAGGGAGGGATTTTAGTGGGGGAAGGACGCGGTATTTTAGTGTAGAAATATTAAAATAAAATAGCGGGAATTTTGAAAAAAAACAAAAGTTCTAGTCTGGTGTTACACAATATGTAATATCACTAGGTATATTTTTTTTTTTTATATAAGTAGGTATCATTTTGGGGAGGAGGGTAGTGCATAGTGGCCAAACAAGCCTTCACACCGTGCATAGCTAAGGGCCCAGCTCCACATAAAGGCCACTATCATCTATCTAGCCTTTTCCCAACTATAAAAAAAATATGTTGGGGTCGGTTTCCAGTCTAACCGGATGCAGCCAAATACCAGTATTTGACATGGAGCGACTGCCTATCTGACCTCCACTACCCAGTTACTGGGTAGGGTACGATACCCCTTGGTAAGACTGTTTGGCAGACTTTCGGGCTATACTGACGACCCGTAACGACTGTCAAAGATCCACGAATGACAGCCGGGAGGGGTCTTGCTGGTATATGAAGATGGTAAAACGGCAAGTGATCGATCAACCCGTGCGGTTGTTATTACTTAGCCACAAGCCCCTCCTCAAAGGCCACCATGTGGTTTTTAATTGATGAAACACCACAATATTCCGAAGAAGAGTCGTGGTGAGCGATCCCGAATAATGACAAGATACCAAATGAACCATACTGCATGTATAGTGTTTATTTGGTGTTGGACCTCGCCGTCACATTATGGTAGGCGGGACTTCGGGGACTCAGAGACGGCAGCACAGTGCTCACATGCTGCCTTGCACATTTAGGTTTCGGGGAGCCGGGAGACCCCTTTACAGTTTCCCCAGAGACGTGCTCTAATCGGCGTTGCACAGAGGGGGTTTTGGATTGGTGGTAACCCCTTCCATAGGCAGATATCTAGTGACCACCATCTACACACATGAAAGGAGACACCGTTAGCGGTGTTACTCCCCGGTCTTATCCGCAAAGCCCTGCATAGCTATTCACAACCCCTCGATACACTTCCGCACCTTCCGCACCGTATCGAACATCAATCATTGTTATCGTAGGGGTCCTCTTAACGCTGTTCACAAGTTTGAAACCCGAAATTTTGTCAGTTTCAATCAAATAGACGACCGCTATTCTTCCAACAGCGCTGTTTGCTGTCGGGGGCAAGGCAAATAAGGTTTTTGAAATGTGTCCTTTTTGATACGATAGCCTGTCGGATGGTTGTGAATAGCTATGCTATGGTGCCTTTTGAAGGTTTTACGTCGAAAACAAAAAAAAAGAGGCGAGTGATGACAAGCAACGGTGTAAGACAGTCTACTCTGGTCTACTCGCTGGTCAGGTACTCGCCTTAGCGAGCGTGCGCTATGGCCAAGATGTAAAGCCGGCTTTACTAGAGTTTGGCCAACGAAAGCTGACCAAATGCGTTTACGCAGTGTATATATAGCCAGGGTAATAATAAAAGTACTCTGTGGTAACAGCTCTTGATTTTTTTAAATTGCCGCCTTTTTTCTTGGACAGCTTTCGTTGGTCAGTCTAATTACTTAGACAATTACTCAAAAAATATACATTGGTTTTTCGAATACCTGGGACCTTTTATTTTTTACGTCTTGGCGGGAGTCCCACTTCCCAGTCCCAGACAAAGCACCATCGGTCCGGGGCAAAAAGTATAATAATAACGGGAGGGCCGGGGCTAGCGATGGGCGATTCGAGTTATCTAACTCGCGTAACTCGGGCCAGACCGTAAGCGAGTCAGCCCGAGTCAAAATTTCTGCAAACCGAGTTGAACCGAAGAGCGCGCGCGGCGGGCGGGCCTGTGCGGTGGGTTGGCGCGTTGGCGGCCCGCGGCTAGCCGCCTAGCCCGAAGTCGCGAGGCCCGAACGACTCCGAGCGAGCCCGAATCAGCCCAACGACCGAATGTCCGAGCCGCGAGTGAAAGAGATAGTTCTCGTTGTTGGTTTCTTTTTCTTATCAGACGGTTATTCAGACAGAAGTGTTGAGAGAGTTTTGACATAGAAGCTTATTTGTTTTGTTTACCTTTTTGTTATTGTTACTTCGTTCGTTGTTTATTGGTTTGTTACAGTTGACTGACTGGACTGAAGAATGGTATTCATTCAAAAATAAGTGCTATTACTTAGATGTTGATTAGCTTTTTTTTTATAGGTGTTAGTTGATAGATACATGACCAAATACCAAATGGTACGGTGTTTAATTTAAGGAATAAAGTACCATTACATTTATTTTAGTTTCTTATTATTTTTTAGGTAAAAAAGTTATCATTATTTTACGCTACGCTACTTATGTAGCATAAGTAGCGTAGCGTAGTAGTATTCGTTTTGTGATTTGATGTTTGAAAACACTTAATAATAATAAACGTCAGATTTTTGAACGGGCTCAATTTTATTTGACTACCATTGACTCGGCGCCACGCAGCCCGCCGGACCCAACCCGGCGAACCGTGAACGTAGCAAACTAGCAACCCGCGGAACGATGCACCGAGTTGAGCATTTACTGACTCGGACGCACGAAGCGGCGACACGGGCAGACTGAACGAGTCAACTCGAGTTGCAGCCAGGGTTGGTAAGCGAGTCAACTCGAGTTACCCGAGTTACCAAAAAGTCGACTCGGCCCATCGCTAGCCGGGGCTTCAGTTTTGTCGGGGAGTTCCATAGATAAAAAGTACTCTGTGACGGGGAGGGAGTTATTTTTAATTTTAACTTTTTTGATAATCTCATGGAGTCATGGTGGTGCGGCAAAGTCATAGATAATATTACCAAATGTACAGAGGCCAGCACATCAAGTTACCCCAATCTGTCAAATTGTTTTGATAGATATTCAACTTTATTGCAAAGTAATAAGGTTCATATTCAATTGGGAAAATTTGACAGATTGGGGTAGCTTGATGTGCTGGCCTTTGTACAAGGAAAAGTTTTAGGTGGGCCACAGTACAGTAGTACACTATAAGATTTAACAAGAGCCCGAAACGTTACCCCCATGGAGCCGAATTTGAACATGCGAAAATAATAATTAATGAGTGTTATTTATATTTGTTTATTTGTAAAATAAAATCATAAATAAAAAGAATGGGTTTCATATAAATTACTTCTTACAATAATACAGCACAATAATCCAAACAGTATTATAAAATTAAACACTATACATAAATGTTCGGAACACATTAAACATACATCTGCGAAAAAGTACTCGCTTTTGGTTGACGGTGCATCGAGACGGCAATCACCGATAAGGCGATAAATAAAACGTAGCCGAATCTAGGTTCGAGTTAGATAGTTTCACATGTATAGACACACTTACGAATTTTTTGTCAAACAAAATCTACAATGCCAATCTGAAAGTGATTATTCCACCAAAATACAACTTGTAACTTCTTTTTCTTATGCTTCTTCTTCAATAACTTCAGCTTCTGCTTCTATAAATGGATCTATCAAAGTTCCTTCACCAGGCTTTCTGATGACTCCCATTTTCTCAGCTGCATCAAGACATTTTTGAGCATTTTCAATAGTCCTTTTCAGTTCAGGGTCCTCTAATTTCGTCAAAGCCATTAATATTTCCATTATGTCGGTTTCAAATACTTTTGCAGCAATATCTTTATCACCAGAAATTATGTTATATAGCAAGTATGTACCTCTGAACTGAATTTCCTTGTTTGGATTAGCTAACAAGCACCTCAATGTTTCCGGCCATACTTGAACATCTAATAACTTTCTGCAGCAAACTTTGCTTTCAGATGTTAGAATGCACAAAGCACCTGCAGCTGCCATTACTGTGTCCGTGTCTTCTTCTTGACACAAAAGGTACAAAAACTTTGTTTTGTCATTGTTGCCCTCATAAGTTTTGAGAACATCCTCAGATTGCAGTAAATTACAAATACACTGTGTTGCTGCTCTTAGCAACATTTCATGATCTTCAAACAAATAATGCTCAATTTTAGCTAGGCCCCCTTCCTTTAGTATTCTGTTTCTAGTAGATTCACTCATTCCAGCCAAATTGCAAAGAGCCATTAGGGCCTCGAAATTTTCCAAAGCAGTGCAGTCAGGATGTAGTAAAGCCACAAGAGGCCTAACCACTTCCAAATTTCGTTGGCCAGGAAAAGCTACTTCTGGATTAATTGTTATCCCAATACGTGCTAATGCTTGCGATGCTTGCTTTTTGCCATTTGGAGTGCCTTCTAAAGACATTGGTAGTAACACTTTTACTCCACCTTGTTGCACAACTATTCCTCTAAGTTCTGGCAAGCCACAAATGGCATTAAATACTCTTGCAATTAATTCTTTAGAATTATGACTCTCAGTCTTGGCCAAGGCAACTAAACCAGTAGTTACACCAGCTTTAGCTAATACCGTAATCCTTTTGTTTATGAAATCTAGGTCATCCAATTCATGTGTCTCTGGTATGTGGTGTTTAGCAAACTTTGCAAGTTCCATCATTTCTGGCATAAGCTCTTGTTTTTCATATGCATTACACAGGTTTACTAATGTGGTAACAACACCATAGAGACAAGACTGATCACCACTTTTAGCTAACTCAATAAGAGCATGAAGGGCAGCTTTATCTTCTACTAGTTTTTCTTTCACATCTGCATCTAAAGTCAAGTATGAAAGCCCTTCAGCAGCCCATTTCCTGACATCGTTTTCTTTAGCAGGGTTAACAAGGAATTTCCTGCAAGCTTCTGCTAGCTTTTTAGTAGAACCATCAGCAAAAGGGCGCACAGATGCATCATCACCTCCAAAACTGCCAACCTTACACAGACCAACTAATGCCCTCACTCTTACAGCATCATCTTTGCTCTGATATAGTTTCTTCAAGATGTCTACTCCTTTATTGATTATGGTTCTAGCTTTATCTTTCTTAGATGCAGCAGCCACTAAGCATTCACAGGCAACCTTTTGTTGGAGAACATCTTCAGTCTGAGCCATGACCAATATCATCTCAATAATACCTTCTTTAGAAATAACATAATTTCCAACATCCAGAGGACCTCTCAGCAAAGAGGTTATAGCTACAGTTACCCTAACTTTAGATTCCAAATCGGGTGACATAAGTTTGTCTTTTACAAAGTCATCAACTTGATTGTTGAATTTTTCTTTGGCTTCATCGTAATACATATTTTCATAAATCCTTGCAAGGCATGCGGCAGATATAGTTCTAGATGAAGGGGTGATATTCAATGCTGATTCGTATTTATACTCCTCTAATTCACTGCAAACCTCAAGCAACCGTTGCAATCCTTTGATTTCTACAAACCTTTCAGACCAGTTTAAGGCACTGTAGTGGCAGTTTCTCATGATTAATTCAATAATTGCATCTCTTGCAAGTCCACTGATTACTCTGTTTGTAATAGAGTAAGTTAAACAGGTAAGTAGAGTGTCCATTTCACTTTTGAATTCTTCACAGAGCTTTGGATCTGGTTTAGAGTCCTTCTTGTTATCCATTCCAGAAAAAGTGTTTAGTAAAACTTGAAGACAGTATTGGGCTGCATTGACCCTCTCTTCATTTTCACTGTCAATGACTTCAAGCAGCCAGGGTATGCCAACAATCTTAATCACCGCCTTTGTCCTCTCAACACTTCTCTTGCAGAGTTGGCTAATAACTCTCACTGCATTAATATATATTTCAGGATGCTTCTCAACTTTAAGTAACTGTTGTATTTTGTGAACTACACCATTTTTTAGCATTATTTCGGCACCTGCATTTTCCTTAGCGAGCACTACAAGGTTAGAAATGGCTTTTTCTCGTTTTTCAATATCTTCCTGCAAGTTAAAGGCAAGTTTAAACATTTGCTCCACTTTGTTGCTGGTTTGTGCACTTTGCCTCGCCCTTTCTTGGACGATTGCGTGTAAGCGCGACAGTGCCGGTTGCACAGCCTTATTGGTAGGATCTACAGTAAATATTGCTTTAGCATCACGGTAAGCTTCTTCAAACCTTTCTAAGGATTCTAAGGCTTGTGACCGTCGAAATAGGGCTTTTGGATCTTCCGGAACAATTCGTAAGGCTTCATCGCAGTCTTTTATAACTTTATCGTAGTCCTTAATTTTCAGAAAAGCGGCAGCGCGGTTCTTTAGATAAGTAGACAAGTCGCGGCTGTCTTTTTCAGCGAGGTTGACAGCCTTGCTGTAAAAGGATATCGCCTCTTCATAGTTTTCAACCTTAAAGGCATCGTTTCCTTTATTCTTGTAAGTTTCTGCTTCGTCGCTATGAACACCCATCGCGTCTTCCAGATAAATTATACTGTATACGTCGATATTACTCCGGCAACACTTTTATACTCAGCTTTATAGATGGTTCTAGTAAATGCTGGTAAGTTCATCTCAAATACCCATACGAACTAAAATAGAAATGTATTTTTGTACCCCGTATGTGGAAAGAAGACAGATAAATAAGACAAAGACAAACGGGTATAATAAATGATCCTTGACACAGTGACACTGACAGTTGCGTTTTGAAGATCAGAATTTTTTTTGTTCTCATTTTCATATATTATACTTTGTTTAAATTATTATGAGCAAATTTTTATTTACAATTTAAAATATTGCAACCATTAATAAAAGTACTCTGTGATTGCAAGTGCAACTATTAATTTACAACAAACAAGACTTCTTGACTACTAGGCAGTGTTGCTATCGTAAAAATCTGAGTTAAACATGGGTCGGATTAGGTAAAAACGATACCTATTCCACCTAATCCTAGTATTTAAAAATACCTAATCCATTTACCTAAACCGAATATTTTATTCAATATAGCCGCTGGCCTGTTACAAATATTGTACCGATATTAAGCAGCGTATGTGGATTGGGTAAGAAATATTGGGCATGGATTATGGACGTTCCGTTTCTGATAATTTGTAGAACAATGGATTAAGTATATTTATTTCGTTTTTTTATGGGCTAACGGTACTTAAAGCAAACGTGAATACTCTGGTTTTTAACATTTAATCTAATATCGTGATCGAAATTACCCTTCATAGATACAAAGAGTGCGCCTGCACAATGTGACGAATGTGTGTGTGTGTGTGTGTCAATGTGTCGTATTTTTTGTTATTTATTTTCTGGTGTACAATAAAGTATATATAAATAAATAATGTGTTAATAATGGTAGGTACAGCGCAGAATCTTAAAATGTCGTCTATTAGAACTTAACCTTATACCTACTATACTCCTCACCTACCGCCTGACGCAGGTCCTCACCGGACACGGATGTTTCGGGAGGTTCCTGCACATAATCAGGCGGGGGGAAACGCCCGGGTGTCACCACTGCGAGGATCGCCCAGAGGACACGGTGGAGGTCTGTCCCGCTTGGGCAGAGCACCGCCGTGTCCTCGTAGAGGCGATCGGCAGCGGCGGCGACCTCTCGCGCCCGGCCCTGGTCCAAGCCATGGTCCGGGGCGAGAGGGAGTGGGAGGCAGTCACCTCCTTCTGCGAAGCAGTCATGCTAGCGAAGGAGGTGGCGGGATGGGCGAGGGAGAGAGCCGAGAGGGCCGCCCGTCCCAGCCGCCGCGGTAGACGCTCGAACACGGATGGGTTTTAGTCAGTAAGAGTCTGACACTCCCTTCCGCTCCACCCAGAGCGGGAGGGGTCATTGGATGATTTCCCATCCTTAAAAAAATAAAAAACAAAAAAAATACCTACTATACTAAATGAATATTTTTTTAAATTAACTTTCTTAAAAATACGTAAACCAGCTAAACCAATGGAATGTAATTTTATGCAATTCTATTATTGGTCACGTACGAATGATGCATTTGCACTGCCAAAAGTTAGGTCAAGGTTAAAGTTCATTGTACAATTACTCAAACGACATATTTTTTTGTCATTATTACTAAAAAATGGGTTAACATTAAAACTGAATAGGTATAGAAACCAGAGCATTACTAGATTAACATGCATTTCACCCATATTATTACGTGAGTCTGATTTTTACACATTTATTTTCATTAAAAGACGTGAACATTTTGTTATTTTACTTCGAAAGTATTTACAATAGCGCCACTTATCAACGATGTGTATTCGTGACGACTTATATCGCTAGAGCACTAACTAGTCCAGTGTAATCCCACATAGATGGCACTAGCGGCAGTGCTAATTAAACTTGAAACTTAACCTCCACATTTTAAGGTGCAGAATATCTTCTGTGTAGACTGTGTACGAATATTTTGTGCCATACCTAATCCCAGACGCTTTGGATTAGGTACGGACTCGCATCGAAAAATACCTAATCCACATACCTGTTCTAATATTTATGCCTCACGTCTAGTCATTCATTCGTACTTTATATTTACTGTATGACTCAGTGAACCACATGCAACCTTCAATGAGGTAGTAACTCACTCATTCATTGTTAACTTCAATGATGATTCGATGACGAAGTTTTAAGATGAATTTATATTTTGCCCGGCCGCCGTTTCGCCCGCGTTGATGTCCGAAATTCATTGGTTTTAATTTTTTTGAGCAGAGCCCTATTTTTTTTCTAAAGTAAAAGTAGCCTAAGTTACACCTTATAACATCAGCTATCTGCCAGAGGAAGGTCCCGTCAAAATCGGTCCAGCCGTTTCGGAGATTAGCTGGAACAAACAGAAAGAAGGACATACTAAAAAAAAATTATAAGTACCGTATATTCTTTCATTTTTTAAACATTTAGTAAAAAGCTGTTGACCATATTCTAATAATGATCGAACAATGCGGACCATATTAATATGTGTATGAATAAAAAAAAGGTTGTATTTAAAAGTCTGCGACTGCAAAACTCTGGTGCATAGAGTTTAAGTAGTAGATCAGGATTTCTGGTGCATTTTTAATAGCTTGATACAAAATTTTTTTCTTCTATGATAGCTTGCTACATATTAGTAATCTGTGATTTTTAACAAAAATATAATAAAATGTGGTGGTTGTAAAATTATTAATAGTGATAAGATAGTGATAAGTAGATATAAAAAGTGGTGGTAACATTACTAATGAAATAGAAATAATGTGAAATCCTGTAATTCTTCTAGATGGGCGAGAAGGTGTTGCTGTTGGCGCCGCTGGTGCTCCTCGTTTTAGGAAGCGTTGAAGGTGAGTTGACCACAAAAGATAACGAAGACATCAAAGTCCATTCCGTTAGAATAACACAGTCCACTGTTGGAAATGCACCTATCCCAAGTCACGCAAGTAGCGTTACAACACCCGGGTGTCTCCATTCAGCCTCCAGTCTGTAACAGTTTAGGGCCAACAAGCCGCAGGGTCCTGCGTTCTGTTTACGGGGTGCAAAAATAAGGACCTAGGTATCTTATATATCTCCTCATCATCTGCCTAGCCTTTTCCCAACTATGTTGGGGTCGGCTTCCAGTCTAACCGGATGCAGCTGAATACCAGTATTTTACATGGAGCGACTGCCTATATATCTCCTCTAAACTTTTTATTGAATAATAAGGTACTATGTAAATATTTCTATATTTGCTTGTTTTCATTTTTCCAATTATCGTATTTGGCTCCTTGTAGGTATACGCCTATGGACCTTTTAATAAAAGTAAAATCTTAATCACCATGACCACTGCCAATAAATAAATATTGAGAAAGTATGTGGATTGCGTAAGAAATATTGGGCATGGAGTATGGACGTTCCGTTTCTGATAATTTGTAGAACAATGGATTAAGTATATTTATTTCGTTTTTTTATGGGCTAACGGTACTTAAAGCAAACGTGAATACTCTGGTTTTTAACTGGTGATCAAAATTACTCTTCATAGATACTTAAAGAGTGCGCCTGCACAATGTGTTAATGATGGTAGGTACAGCGCAGAATCTTAAAGTGTCGTCTTTTAGAACTTAACCTTATACCTACTATACTAAATGAATATTTTTTTAAATTAACTTGCTTAAAAATACGTAAACCAGCTAAACCAATGGAATGTAATTTTATGCAATTCTATTATTGGTCACGTACGCATGATGCACTTGCACTGCCAAAAGTTAGGTCAAGGTTAAAAATCATTGTAGAATTACTCAAACGACATATTTTTTTGTCTTTATTACCAAAAAATGGGTTAACATTAAAACTGGATAGGTATAGAAACCAGAGCATTACTAGATTAACGTGCATTTTACCCATATTATTACGTGTCTGATTTTTACACATTTATTTTCATTAAAAGACGTGAAAGTTTTAATATTTTACTTCGAAAGTATTTACAATAGCGCCACTTATCAACGACGTGTATTCGTGACGACTTATATCGCTAGAGCACTAACTAGTCCAGTGTAATCCCACATAGATGGCGCTAGCGGCAGTGCTAATTAAACTTGAAACTTTTACATTTTAAGGTGCAGAATTAGACATGGGTCGGATTAGGTAAAAACGATACCTAATCCACCTAATCCTAGTATTTAAAAATACCTAATCCATTTACCTAATCCGAATATTTTATTCAATATAGCCGCTGACCTGTTCCAATATTGTACCGATATTAAGTAGCGTATGTGGATTGGGTAAGAAATATTAGGCATGGAGTATAGACGTTCCGTTTCTGATAATTTGTAGAACAATGGATTAAGTATATGTATAATTTCGTTTTTTATGGGCTAACGGTACTTAAAGCAAACGTGAATACTCTGGTTTTTAACATTTAATCTAATATCGTGATCAAAATTACCCTTCATAGATACTTAAAGAGTGCGCCTGCACAATGTGTTAATAATGGTAGGTACAGCGCAGAATCTTAAAATGTCGTGTATTAGAACTTAACCTTATACCTACTATACTAAATGATTTTTTTTTTTATTAACTTGCGTAAAAATACGTAAACCAGCTAAACCAATGGAATGTAATAAATTTATGCAATTCTATCAATGGTCACGTACGCATGATGCACTTGCACTGCCAAAAGTTAGGTCAAGGTTAAAGTTCATTGTAGAATTACTCAAACGACATATTTTTTGTCTTTATTACCAAGAAATGGGTTAACATTAAAACTGGATATAGAAACCAGAGCATTACTAGATTAACATGCATTTCACCCATATTATTACGTGAGTCTGATTTTTACACATACAATATATGTTCAATACAAGACGTGAAAGTTTTGTTATTTTTATTCGAAAGTTTTACAATAGCGCCACCTATCAACGACGTGTATTCGTGACGACTTAGATCGCTAGAGCACTAACTAGTCCAGTGTAATCCCACATAGATGGCGCTAGCGGCAGTGCTAATTAAACTTGAAACTTAACGTCCACATTTTAAGGTGCAGAATATCTTCTGTGTAGACTGTGTACGAGTATTTTGTGCCATACCTAATCCCAGACGATTTGGATTAGGTACGGACTCGCATCGAAAACTACCTAATCCACATACCTGTTCCAATATTTATGCCTCACGTCTAATCTGAGTTCCCGTATGTCACAGTCAGCCAGCAGGGCTATTGCGGTTTGCCGTATTTTATGGGAAAAAAATTCTTTTTTACTTAATCTGAGGAAAAAATACTAAATTGAAGTATAAAAAAAATAAATGTCAATTCCTCATTTGTTTCATCTCCTTATAGGTTTTTATCGTTTCTATTACCTCAGAGCCACTGACCTGTATTATACAAGGCTTGTTTAATAGAGGTCAGTGCTCAGATTCATCTAGAACATACTTGTCTTGTCCTTGCTTCTCATTTTGTCGCACTCGTAGGCACAGATTAGTTACGGTACTAATATGTAGGTGATACTCGTAGATGAAACAGTTACGTTAGTATAAACGAGTACGTGGTGTCATTTGCAACCTTTTCATTTATTTTTAACCAATGCGAAAGAGATGCCACTTTGGCGGTACAATTACAACTTCATGTTTGTTGTAGTCGGGGTTTTCCCGGCTGTGCTCATAAAATTACCTGTGTACGTTTCGTTTCACTCATTACGCTAGTGAAAATAGTTTCGTTTCGACTATAGTCAATTGCCGTATTTTGTGATACGGCAATGAAAGGACTGCCGTATGCCGTATTTTCAGGAAAACATCGTGGATTGCCGTATAATACGGCAATTGCCGTATCAATAACAACGCTGCTACCAGGGAGGGCCACATCCCGAATTGGCTATGCTATAATCGCTCACAGAAAGGTTACATGCTCTGTCACAAAGAGTATAATAATAATACGGGAGCTCTGTCATGTGGCTCACAGCACTCAAATCGTCTCACATGCGTTCCGTTATTCCTTACTAGCTTCCGCCCGCGGCTTCGCCCGCGACGTATGTCGATAAAAACTATCCTATGTCCTTCCTCGGGATGCAATCTATCTCTCTGCCAAATTTTATCAAAATCCGTTCAGTGGTTTAGGCGTGAAAATGTAACATACAAACAGACAGACAGAGTTACTTTCGAATTTACATTACTAAGATGGATTAGTGATACTTAAGTAAGTACTTGGATATGCAGTGGTCAAAACAATATTAAAACTTGACATAAGGTCGATGGGGCGAATACTTCATTAAAAATTTTATTCACTTGCCAAATTTGGCCATCTCCTTATTACTTTATACAAGTTTGATTATATTGTGTGATCAAACATTTATTTGACTATTAATAGAAACTGTCGGATTTACTTATACTTTATCAGTTTATAAACTAGACACTAGTTTTAAAAAAATGGCGAAATAGACGGATTTCACTGCCATGTCGGATAAAACCGTCTAATGGGAAAACAACCTAGAAATCGACGGCTTACACGAATATAGACATTGGGTACGCGTGTGTCTTTCAACAGCAGTTCAATGTGTGTTGTCGCTATTTTTATTAAAGGTTCCAATCGGCTTAAATTGCAAAAAGAAGCGTTTGTCGGGTAAGTTCGGCATCACGAAACATCACGAAAGTTTATATAATTAACGAAAGTACGAAAAACTGAGACGCAACTCGTATTTAAATTTACTGAAAAAAATATAAATAAAAAAAATATTGAGGTAGCCTCTTTACATAAAAAAATGTGAAATAATCAAAAATATAATTGCAACAGCTTTGGTAATGGTAAAAGTACCCTCCTACTTTTTACTAAAGGTAAATGCGCAGTGGTAGACCTCGAAATTCATATTTACTTACGTTTTTTGCAATTTGCTATATAATATAACTTGGGTGAAGTGAGCCTAAAGTGCTCACTTTAAGCTTACGTCACCTAAGTTTTCACGGTGAGATTTTTACAGAATAGCATTACTGCATAGCTATTCACAAAGCTACGACACGGTTTGGTACCGTATCGAATGTCAATGTTATCGACGAAATCCTATAATCGCTATTCACAAATCCGAAACCGTACAATTTTGACAGTTCATATACGGTATGAAGACATCAATTCTTCCGACAGGTATTTGCTGTCGGAAGTGTTATCGAATAACAAAATATTGTTTAAAAAAGAATAATCTAAGCAATAAGTGTCAAAACACGGCTCCGGGCAATGTCCTCATGCCCTTGCATGAATGCAAAGAGCATCTGCCGCTGCTCCAATGACACTCTTTTCTGAAAATATGCATTTTCAATATTAGGTACCACGTTTTATAAAATGAAAATGAGGAAATAGTAATTTGTTTAAATACCGATAAAATACATACAACCATTTTATGATATCTGGAATCGGCGAAATCCGGCGTATGCCGATCTTCGCCTCCAAGATCTAGACGGACTTCCCCAATATTGCACTTTGAGATTCCTTTTTTTTCATCAGATGTAATTTCGTGAAGAATGAGTTTTATTCAATTAACATAATAATTAGGTAAATATGTTAATCATTAATGAACTTGTCTACACAAATCCTTACAAAACTCTTAAAATATCACTTAAAAAAATTATTTTCGACAGTGAGTAATCGAAGTTGATATAATTTTTTCCTATGAGTCGTAAATAGCGCCACCTGTGTCAAAAATAGAAACTAAAACAGTTTTAAGTATTTTCGTCGCAAATCTTACTGTACGGTCTTGCCTTACAGACGGTCTTCGCCCCATTGACTTTACATAAATTAAGTAGATAAACTACATTGTACCAAATGCTTAGATTACTTTTTTTTACGCAATAATTAATAATATTTGTTGTTCGATAACACTTCCGACAGCAATTTATACCTGTCGGAAGAATTGATGTCTTCATACAATACAATTATGAGCTGTCAAAATTGTACGGTTTCGGATTTGTGAATAGCGATTATAGGACTTCGTCGATAACATTGACGTTCGATACGGTTTGGTACCGTGAATAGCTGTGCAGAAGGCCAATTATTCTCGTAATTTAGAACGTTCTAAATCTAGTCGCAGTCTCATCTCGGCGTAGGCCACAGAGTACTATTTGATAGAGTAACTAGTGTGAGTAGAGGCAGAGAACTGTATAGCATCTCAACGACAAACAAACGTTAAAAAACTTGTCAAAATGTAGGGAATTTACGTAGACAGAGAAGTTTCTCCGTCTACGGGAATTTAGGTATTTTTGACTGATTGAGATTAGACTGTGAATCATTGAGATAGTAAAAGCATGGAGACGGCATATTCTACTATATAAATAATAGTTATCCATACTTAATACTTAATATTATAAATTCAAAAGTAACTCTGTCTGTCTGTCTGTCTGTGTGTTACCTTTTCACGTCTAAACCACTGAACGGATTTCGATAAAATTTGGCAGAGAGATAGATTGCATCCCGGGGAAGGACATAGGATAGTTTTTATCGACATACGTAATGTTATTTTTCTATTTGTTTACAATTTTAATAAATTTTTATAATGAATTTTTAAATTAAAATTTAGTTTTTACAAGAATTTTATAATTTAGTAGTAGTATATAGTTTTATAATTTTAATATGTGTGGTTATAAATGTAAGAATATGGACTGTATTTGTCTGAAATAAATGAATTATTATTATTATTATTGACATTTTTGTGTAAATATTCAAAGGGATTTTTAAGGGATTGGAAAAAAGTCATATCATGGTATCTGTAGGTGACATTTAGTCTTTATTTCATTAAAATCGGTCCACTCGGTCAAAAGTTATCACTACTTGCAACGGCCTGGAACGGAGAGCTTAGGTTTACCAGTGTGCTCGAGAGATGGCGTTGTGCAAATGACACGATTTTCTGAATCGCAGTGTTAAGTCTTTCCCTTATTCGTGCAACGAATTAGAGTCGTGTTAGATTGGTCGTTCGTTTCTAAAAAAATCGTTGTTAGTTCGTAGGTAATTCAAACTGAAACTCAAACTAAAAAGCATTTATTTCAATTAAACCATTTACAGGCACTTTTGAATTGTCAAGAAGTCGGTCAGTCAGAAAATATGAAGCTAGTTGCCCATTCCAAAGCGTAGGTACCTATGGAGTAGAACGGGCAAGAAACTCCATGGACACTCTTTTAAATTATATTTTTACAAAAATATTAGTTACATCATTACTGTTGAATTTATAATTATATGTGAGAACGATGTAATAAAATAAAAAAGAAGTACGTGTTAAGAGCGTCCAGAGTACAGCAAATAGTACTTAACAAAACAACAATCCAAAAAAAAAAAAAATTATCCGAAGCAGCCAATTGATGACCAGCCTCAACTGACGGCGCCCGTTCACGAACATGACGCATAGATCACCACCATTCAGCTCAACCATTTTGAAGGGAGCTAAATGATCCAACACACACGCCACCGTCAGCGAGACATTTGTGTGAGCATGACATACTATCAGCCGCCAGGGCACATTCAAGTCAATGAAAGACATATTATTACCCGGTAAATGGTAGCTCACAATTGAAATAATAATATTGAATTTAATTGTTTCTTCTCTTCGCTTCGTTGTGGGTTGTGTACAGACGCCAGCACATCAAGCTACTCCAATCTGACAAAGGAGATGTTTCAAAATGGGCCAGGTCTATGTACAGTAACTCAAAAAAAAGAGAAAAATCCATAGAATTCAGGAAAAATACAGATAATTCAATTAAATGTATACTGTTCTGGTAGTGAATTGATACTTATCAATTATTTTTATCGACTTTCAACATGGCGTCTCACCGATTTAGTTACTCTGTGCTTAAAAACAAGGACAATTAACCATTGATCATAGAAATAGAACTGTTAGCTGTCACAAAAGTGTCACTTCAGTCACTTTCGTCTTGTCGTCGGTCGTGATTGTATTCGTTTTGTTTTGAGTTTCTGGAGTTCTTTTTAACAACCTCGCTTTCTTTTTTTGGATTTAATACCGTTTCTTTCCCATCTGTTTACCTAGCTTTCGTTTTTGGACTGTTACCCGGCTTGTGTTGTAAGGACTTCGACTTTCTTGTGTGGTTTCCTCCACAGAAATAAACATGTCAAACGTCATTAATCAATCAAAATGACAGTTTACCGCCATGACGGGTTTTTGTTGTGTGTTGCAATTTCAAGTGTAATTTCTTGTGTTTACCAGCAAAACAAGCCATTTTAAAGTAATTGGACAGTTGAGAACTGTTTTAAATGAATTTTCCTATTTTTTTGTATAGTGTACAAGGACCTGGCCCAGGCTCCATACATTTTGAAACATATCCTTTCTTTAATAGATTTTCAACTTTATCTCTCAAGTGTAAGGTTCAAAGTTGATTGGGAAAATTTGACAGTTTCGGGTAGCTTGATGTGCTGGCGTCTGTAGATTTCTCGATTTTCTCGGAAAAAAAATCGATCGTACTGCTCGAAGTTCTGTTCTGGTTCGATCAGATTTTTGAAGTGAATACTTCCATAGGCGCGTTAGGCATTTTTTGAGATGGGAAAAAACCATTGAACTCACGACACTGTTAGCGACACCGCGCTACATTCGGATGTGTTCGGCTGTCCTCGGGATAAACTCGGTTTTAATGTGGGTATTTCGAGTGGTGGCAATGTATTCTGTTTGTGTTTTGTTTTCACTTGTCTCGACACTCCCCACTGACCTGTATTATACAAGTTGTTTAATAGAGGTCAGTGACACTCCCGGAGTGCCACTGTTTTTTTTTTAATTCGTGGTTGTACGAGGCACTCCGAGGTCGGGGGTAGGAGATCTCGCTTCTCGGTCGAGTGTTTTCTAAATCTCTACTCTATCTTACTTCCGTTGATCGCAGTTGACGAGTGTCAATATTGCTTTAACTATCTCAAAAGTTGTTAGTTGTCTCCGTTGACTCTATTATTTTAGAAGTTAGTAATTCTTATTTATATGTTGTTTTATAATTAGTGTATTCAATAAAACGTATTTTTAGTTCATTCATTAAGTTTCAAAAATATTGCACTTAGTGTGCTTTGTTGTAGGTAAGGTTGTCTAAATTGTAGTTGTATTGTAGCTTTATTGTTAACCATTAGTACACACGGCTACACATCATATAGCTTGATGTGTAGCCGTGTGTACTAATGGTTTCGTCATTTCCTGTTTTAGCTGACCTCGCATTGTATAAGTTTTTATTACTAACAGAAGTCAGCTTATACTGGCTATGTATAGCTTGATGTGTAGCCGTGTGTACGAGTACTGTATAATTTAAGTTCACGGAGTTTGTTTGATATGCCTCGCAAGCGTAAATCGGATTTAGCTCTAGAAGAGCTCTAGCCGTGAAAGTTACTAGAACGCAAGAATCTGAAGAGCAGTCTCAGGACTCTCAGGCCCGTTTGACTTTAGAGACTCAAGCTCGACAGATTTTATATACTGAGCGCCACACGCATCTCTTAGGGCTGCCGAGACCTTGGAGCAGACTCAAGTTCGGTAGATTTTAGATGCGGAGCGCCACGCATCTCTTAGGGCTGCCAAGAGCTTAGAGAAGACTCAAGGTCGGCAGATTTTAAATGCGGAGCGCCACGCATTTCTTAGGGATGCCAAGACCTTGGAGCAGACTCAAGCTTGGTAGCATTTAGAGGCGGAGCGCTACGCGTCTCTCAGGGCGGCTGAAATCGAAGAGCAGACTCAGGTCCGCCGGACTTTAGGATGCAGGGCGTCTGTTTTTCCCATGGGCAATAAATTGTATGTGGCGTGCTCACGAGTATCCAGCCCACAAAATCTTCATGTTCTAACAAAGGATGGCAATACCAAAAATGTTTTAACATAATTTAATCCAGTTTTATTAAAATTACATTGCATATTGTTACAGACATAGTATACTTTTTATCCCGATAGTACGTTCCCGTGGGACAATTTCCGACTTCCGCGGGCAAAAGCTAGTACAAAATATATCTATCATTTCGATAAATCGTTATCGTAACGTTATTATGATAATAGATGGCGCCACGTGTATTGTTGTTTTCCTCGGGAATAGCACTTTTTTTCGGGATGAAAGGTACCCTATGTCCGTTTCTGTACACCTGACAACGTATATGCAATATTTCAGGATGATAGGTTCAGTGGTTTAGGCGTGAAAAGGTAACAAACAAACTTACTTTCGCATTTATTAATCGGCTGAACGGATTGGATGTTTGGCACATGGGTTAACCATGACCTGGAGAAGGACACAGGCTATTTTTTAATCCTGGATCTCAGACGAAGTCGCGGGCAACAGCTAGTATAATATTATAAATGCGAAAGTAAGTTTGTTAATTTGTTTGTTCGTTACGCTTTCACGCTAAAACGGCAAAACGGATTTGGATGAAATTTGGCACATGGGTAGACCATGACCTGGAGAAGGACATAGGTTACTTATCATCCTGGATCGTAGACGAAGTCGCGGTCAACAGCTAGTATTTTAGTGTGCGGGAGTAGCAGATTGTTGCCACCATTTCATCCATAAGTCGGATCTACTTCGCCATACGTAGAACGAACAAACATAATATAATTATTTATAATATTTACGGAGTTCGAACCGACAAATCGAACTCGGTGGTCAGTTCGAGATCTCACTCTTTCAGTATATTATAATGTACAGAGGCCAGCACATCAAGCTACCCCAATCTGTCAAATTTCTTTGATAGATTTTCAACTTTATTGCAAGGTGTTAAGGTTCATATTCAATTGGGAAAATTTTACAGATTGGGGTAGCTTGATGTGCTGGCCTCTGTACTTTGTGTCTCACTCTATTAAAAAGTACTCTGTGGTTCGAGAATAACTAGGGCCGCCTTCCGAATTGGCTAATATCGCTCACAGCACTCAAATCGTCTCACATGCGTTCCGTATTGGATATCACGATTATGACAGCTGAGAGCTGTCAATAATTCGGAAAACTCGTGAGCGCGCTCACAGTGCTTACCCGGTGTCAAAAAGATATTACAGCAGTATTTCTTCGTATAAAACCACGTTTCTTCCTTTTCTTTGTTTAGGTGGCGACTGTCAGCCAAAAGCACAATTTCGAAAATGCCACGTTATTAAAAAGATATGATGCGGCTCAAAACGAAACACACACTGACACATCCTCATCCTCACACACACACGCACTGTCATTTTTGACAGCGGTGATAGTAGTACGAGGCATGATCGGTGTTATGGCAAGATGGCGCATGTCATGACGTCATCTATGACGATTCATGGGACATCGTTATCGCGCTCACGCCAATTCGGTACGGGTTTATGCACGCTCAAATCGATTACATCGATCATTTTGCCAATTCGGAACGCGCCCTTTATTTTTCGAGATTTCAATAAATGGCTACCCTAAATAAACTGTCAAATTAAAATTGTCGTCGTCGAACGACGGGTCGTTGTCCTTTTTTTGCGCTCTCTGTTCATTTTATCTATGCTCGTTTGTTCGCCATTCATCATCCGCACCACAGAGCATGCCCTGGTAACTTAGAACATATCTTTTTTATTGTGAAAAGTTCCATCTATCCGCTATACATAGAACTTTTTATTGCAATGTTACCACTTTTTTTTGCTTGAAGTATTTGGTACTTTACACTAATTGTTAATTTTGCCATTTTTCTTTAATTAGCCTAGTTGCACAAAATGTATGCATTTACAACCGAGTATAATTATTTTTTTGAATATTTGATTATTATGTTAGATTGTTTGGGATATTTTTACGATGATAGAATCATAAGGGTAGTTTAGTGATACAAAACGTTAGCAACACTAAGCCTAAACGTCACAAGAAATTTTCCACTGGTGTGTTTGCATGCTCGTGCACATTTTTCTTGTAATTTTTGGTGTGTTACGGTCGCGAATCATATTTTAATGAACTTACGAATGTTTCCTATAAATATGCATTGGTAAAAACACTAAGTATCAGCGAAATATAAATAAAAACCCAAACGTAGGTACCTATACATATCGACGTATACGCACCTACCTATAGATAGATATATGTCATTTGTTTTCTCATATCACATCTGACATTGGCAGAATTGTCGACATCGGCACCATTGCCATAAAGAAAAATAGAATAGAATAATATGTCATTTACTTCATTGCGTGGCGTTCAGGTGGCGCTCATCGCTAACTACAGGGCGCGTTCCGAATTGAGGAAATAATCGATGTAATCGATTTCAGCGTGCTAAAACCCGTACCGAATTGGCGTGAGCGCGATAACGATGTCCCGTGAATCGTCATAGATGACGTCATGGCATGCGCCATCTTGCCATAACACCGACCATGCCTCGTACAAATATCACCGTGAGCGCTGTCAAAAATGACAGTGAGTGTGTGTGTGAGGATGAGGTTGTGTCAGTGTGTGTTTTGTTTTGAGTTGCACCATATCTTTTTAATAACGTGGCATTTTCGAAATTGTGCTTCTGGCTGACAGTCGCCACCTAAACAAAGAAAAGGAAGAAACGTGTGGTGTTTATACGAAGAAATACTGCTGTAATATCTTTTTGACACCGAGTAATCACTGTGAGCGCGCTAACGAGTGTTCCGAATTGTTGACAGCTCTCAGCTGTCATAATCGTGATATCCATTATGGAACGCATGTGAGACGATTTGAGTGCTGTGATCGATATTGGCCAAAACCGAAAACGTCAGTTGCCAGTCTATCTCATTTTATATATATTAGTCTATGCCACAGACATAGATAATATTACCAAATATATAACACAGACAGCGTTACCAACCCTACTGTTTTAACAGTAGATTTGCTGTTTTCACATTGATGACCATGTTTTCTGTTTCATTCCTATTTTCTACTGTTTTTCGCGTTCAGCGCCACCTAATACACTACTATGCAAACATTTTTTGATAACCATTACGCAATAAAACGCGATGACAACCAAAGCTTTTGTGCCTACCACATAGCAGCGCCGCCGTGGAAAGGTTATTTTCTGCTATAAATATTATGAAAACCAAATTACGCAATAGAATATCGACTACAACTATTAAAGGAGTATTACACACTAAATCCGAAATAACTGATTGCTATTCATTTGAAGCTACAGAAAAGCACATGAAGAAATTCAACAAAAACATGTATGATTTTAAAAATAAAAATGAGTGTGAAAATATTGAAGATGAGGCAATTGAAAATGAAACTGAAAAATAATTTTACTTTGATTTTTGTTTTATGTTGCTGTGATTATAAATATATCAATTTATGTGAGTTCTAGTAACTAAGAAAGTTGTTTATTATTTAATTATATGAGCAAAATTATGAAATCTGCCTTTTTTTCTTTACCTACCGCTAACTACTGTTTTTTTTAGGCGAGTTGTTGTTTTTTAGTTTTTTGAGGTTGGCAACACTGAACACAGAGTACTTTTTGTTAGAGTGAGAATCATCCGGCTCCGCGTGTTTAAGTTTTCTAAAATTGTCGGAAAAATAAGTTATAAAAATGGCCGCAATCAGTCTACTTAATCCTAAAGCTGAATTAGCGAGGGCTTCGCAAGCTCTGGCAGTGAATATTTCTGCAGCAAAAGGAATTCAAGATGTGATGAGAACTAACCTCGGTCCCAAAGGAACAATGAAAATGTAACAATTTTTCTGTTATTACGCTATTTCTCGCTTGATAAGTAGTTAAAAATTAAAAAATTTTGCTTTCATACACTTTATTTCGTTACAAAAGTGAGGGGAATTTGTCTTTTTCAGTGATTTATTCTCATCGAAAAAGTCATATGATCTCGATTTATCTTTTTGGTTTATCGGTCATGGTTGAGCTTTGACGTTTTTACAAAAAAAAAAATATGCCACTGCTTTGTTGAAGTATCATTATCATCATTCACAGCCCGACTTCACCCATTGTTGACCATAGGCCTCTCTTTACTTGTGCCAAGCTAAACTATACTCTTAAATCTGGGATCCGTTATTTCAGGTTGGTTTCTGGTGCAGGTGACATTAAAATCACTAAAGATGGTAATGTCCTCCTACACGAGATGCAAATCCAGCACCCCACTGCATCGCTGATAGCCCGCGCTTCTACTGCCCAAGATGATGCCACTGGCGATGGAACAACCTCCACTGTACTGCTTATTGGAGAGCTGCTCAAACAAGCTGACATTTACATCAGTGAAGGTAAACTATGGGTTAACTTGTTTGTAATTACTTAATAGATGAAAAACTGCTTACAAAATGTTATTTGTATAAGGAACTCTTTGTTAGTCTTAATCACACAACCTTGTCTCTAACATCCATTCCATCAATGTTTTATTTCATGGAATTAAACACTTTAACCACATTACAAATATAAAATTTTACATTCACAGGTTTGCATCCAAGGATTCTCACAGAAGGGTTTGACATAGCCCGTGCTAAGGCACTAGAAGTTCTTGAGTCAATTAAGATTCCTATTGAAATAAAGCGGTCAGATTTACTTGATGTTGCTCGTACATCTCTCAAGACTAAGGTATGTATGTTGGCTAGTCATTTAGAAAATAATATCGTAATTCAATATTAAAGTAAATTGACAGTAATTCTTGAAGACACATTAAACTCAAAAATAATGACAATATGAAATTGTTCACATTTTATAGTAATTGCTACAATTTTTCAGGTTCATGCAAGCTTATCCGAGGTGCTGACTGATGCTTGTGTGGATGCAGTGCTGACCATTCGTTCACAAGATAAACCTGCCGACTTGCACATGGTAGAGATCATGGAGATGCAGCACAAGACTGCTACAGAGACTGCATTAGTCAAAGGTAATTTATCGTTTATCTACATTAATTAGATAATTACACTGATTTAAGAATTAACACAAATTACAATCTACAAGAATTAACATGAGACCTAAAGGTCAATTCTCGTAATTTATAACATTCAAAATCTAGTTGCAGTCTCACCTCGGCGACAAATAAAATGTCAGAAACTTTTTTTTTTCTTTTTTGCTACTGAGCTGATGTCAACTATTCTGCTAGCGTCATGTAGTGACAGCAGCACAGCAAGATGAGCCGTCGAACGTTGCACTCTGTGGTAGTTGTTACTCATTCATCTAGTTGCAGTCTCATCTCGGCAACAAACAAATGTCAAAAACTTATAAAAATGTAGGGAAATTAGAGGTATTTTTACAGATTGAGACTGAGATCAGACCGTGAACATTCTTAAAATTACGAGAATTACTCCTCTGAGCAGCCCTCCTCAACCCCCGCGACAGTAGCTATGCTAAGCTCCATAGAAAAATCTTCAATCCCCTTTAGTTTAAAGACTCATAACCTAGCTATATCCTGCCATGGTGCAATAGTGATATCTTTTCCTACCCTACATAACTATTTGTTAACATAAAAGTCTTTTCACAGGTATTGTGATGGACCATGGCACCCGTCACCCTGACATGCCAAAGCGTGTTGAGAATGCCTACATCCTCACATGCAATATTTCCCTTGAGTATGAGAAGACTGAGGTCAACTCTGGATTCTTCTACAAGTCTGCTGAAGACAGGGAGAAGTTGATTACTGCTGAACGAGACTTCATTGACCAACGCGTTAAGGCAGTATGTACAAATTAGTTTATTTATATTGAAAGCCTTATTTTAGAGTAACAGTTATTACAACTTCAAAAATCACCTTTTTAGTTTTAATTCTCTGTCATACTAGTCCAAGTTTTCCCAGCTGTCTTCACTACTTCATCACTTTTTTATGGCATTTCCTCTCTTTCTTTCTCTCCCTCTGTTGAGTACTAGGGTTTGATTTTTTGTTTTATTTCTCATCTAACTTAACAGTATGGTATCTGCGAGTTACCACCAGTCAAATGCAGCATGAATTGCTTATTATGTGGATCCATTCCAGACACAATGGTTTATTAATTATTTCTGTAATTACGGCATTCAACCCGTCAACAAGTTTTGCTATACTAACTTTGGAGAAAGCTAAATAAACCCTGACCCATAGAAAATGATTTCATTTAGTTATTTTACAGATACTGAATGCATTCTAAACAATGAGCAATAATAAAATCAATCATTTGTGCTAGTATATGGGGTTTATTATAAATATATCTTTCTTTACAGATCATTGACCTAAAGAAAAAGGTTTGTGATGGCACTGACAAAACCTTTGTTGTCATCAACCAGAAAGGTATTGACCCTATCTCACTGGACGCATTCGCCAAAGAAGGCATCATGGGATTGCGCAGAGCTAAAAGGCGTAACATGGAGCGCCTGACTCTGGCGTGCGGCGGTTCTGCTATGAACTCTGTCGATGGCCTCACTGAAGAGTGCCTTGGTTATGCAGGCCTTGTTTATGAACATATTCTTGGTGAAGAAAAATTCACCTTTGTGGAGGAGTGCAAGAACCCCGAGTCTGTTACAATACTTATCAAGGGGCCCAACAAGCACACACTTGCGCAGATCAAGGACGCTGTCCGTGACGGCCTCAGAGCTATCAACAACGCCATCGAAGATAAGTGCGTCATTCCCGGCGCTGGCGCTTTCGAGATCAAAGCTAACATGGAACTGTTGAAATTTAAGGACACTGTCAAAGGAAAGGCGCGTCTAGGTATCCAGGCTTACGCCGAAGCTCTACTAGTAATCCCCAAGACCTTAGCCATTAACTCTGGTTATGACGCCCAGGACACTATTGTGAAACTTCAGGAAGAGTCGCGCTTGAGCCCCGATCCGATTGGTCTCGACCTGAGCACCGGTGAAGCTATCAAACCCACTGACTTGGGTATCATTGACAACTATGTTGTCAAAAAGCAAATCGTCAACTCATGTTCCGTGATTGCGAGCAACCTCCTCCTTGTTGATGAGATTATGAGAGCTGGTATGAGCAGTTTGAAAGGATAATTTTATGTTATTTTAATAATAAATAAGCATAAGCTTTGAGGACAGCTATCCTCTCATTTAAAAAATAATAATTTTATAGTATTATTTCTCACTATGCAACAGTGTTTATGTTATTTTAAATATTGCTTTTGAAAGTAACAAGAAAATTAACTTGATATAGTTTATGTACCGCTAAAAACTAAATAAATAAACACACTAATAAATTACTTGTTTCATTTAACTACATAGTGAATTCAAATAGAATAAAAGAAACAACAATCACTTTTATATATGACATTTATTGGGGTCAACATAAATATATACTTAATTTTTAGCCTAAAGGATTGCATATAATTATGGTTGAGATCGATTTAATTGATCAATGTCAATAAATAACCTCACCTAATATACTAAAAATATTTTTGTATACCATTTCCAGGGATAAAATCTATCATAACATTTTCGTATTTTTATGTCCTTATATATCACTAAACTTAGAAGTACAACTTATTCTAACATGGAAACAACTAATAAAATTGTGATGTGTTGTGAAACCCTAAGGCTGGTTTTATCGTCACGCGTTTCGGCAGCGCCGTTGGAGCGCGCGCGTTCGAAGATTTCTGGGGTAGTAAGTAGTTGCGTTTCAAAGTTACGCGCTTGAGCAGCGCCGTTCAATAAACGCGCGATGTACGCCGGCGCTGCGAAAGCGCGCGCCGCTCATTCGCTTCTACGGCCAGTATGGTATGCGTTTTAGTGTGACGCCGATGAGACGCGCCGTATTGTAGGTAGCCAGTACTCTAACCGTATTAACCTGCATATTGTACACGCCTGGTCCACAGCAGCGGAAAGCACGGTACTAATCTCGTTTTACGGTGCACCGCTGTTCAAGCGCGTGCTGTTAACAGCGCGCTGCTCAGCGGCAAGTCTAGCGGGGTGACGATACAAACAGCCTAACATGCTAAGTGAAATGAGACAAACAACAAACATCGTTAATTGTAGCGGGTTAATTGAACTGTGACTAAACAAAACAATAAATTGAGTTTAAAAACAGTAACACTCCATTCCATTCCTTTTAATTCTAGTGGATGGAATGTAAATAAAAAAATACAAAAAGGCGACTAAAAATAAAAATTATAAAAATAGAAGATAAATGCGATTGGAGTAGTTTTACACAGAAGAATAAATACACTTTCTTTTCTTACCAAAAACGACAATTATTCGAGTGAAAATAGACGTTGGTAATAATAGCATGAAACATTACAATCTGTTCAAGTATTAAAGGTAGTCACTACATACAAACACTATTCCACAAATACTTCACACTTAGGTCACTTGGACAGCATGCCATCTACATTGTACCATTACCATAAAATTAATAGAATTTGTTTTAGTTACCTTCCCTTCATTTTATAGGAGATCTTACTTTAGTTACCTTTTAGTACTTACCTCCTCACTGTCAGTGAGGAGGTAACTACTAAAAGGTAACTCATAATATTCTAAAGACATTATGAATGAAGGGCGTCACAGTCACAGGTTACATAATACAACAGTTAGGCTAATTAATATTAGCAACATAACAGCTAAGAGACTCGCAGTAAACATACATCTCATTAATAATATTAGTTAACAAAATAAACACGTCACATAACCACGCAATCAGCGACATGAAATAATATAATACTTAGAAATAATAATTATTATAAAACCGAATTCTTTACGCCCGGTTTCTCGAACGAAAATTATTGACGCGTAAATTTAAAAACACGTCAATGATGCGATTGGCTGTTGATAATTCTTTTAAATAGTCACAGTTAGTAGTTTATGTGTGCCAGACAATTTTTTTTTTGTTGATATCCGTTCCAGTAACAGCACTACTGTATTCTACCAAAACTCATGTCCATATGAAAAAAAAATTATGAATCATGATAAAGAAGACAATTTGATAACACAAAGTGGTGAATAGTCAAAAGCAGATTATTATATTTCTTTAAACATAAATCCAGGGTGACTAGCTTCTATTATTTTCAGTAAACATTATTATGCATATAATTTTGATTAGGACCAGCTAATTCAATGTACCAGCTTCAGTAAAACCAAATGCCATGTGTAATAAATCTTTTGAATGACAACATTCTGCTGATGACTGGTGTTGTGTTTATTTGTTCTGTTTGGCAGCCAGAGCAGCTCGTTCGTTGATATCAATAGTGGAAAGGTTGATGGCTCCAACAACACCTTGCAGGACTGATATACCCGCCTTTACTATAGCAATTGGTGCTGAGATGATAACAATCAGTTTGTACAGGCCAACACCCAGGACTGAAATCAGAAATAATTTGTTAAAATCTTATAATTCTAGGCCAAGTTTTCAGTGGTAAGGCAATAAAAAAAATAACAGTTTTAAAAGAAGAATACATTACCTGTAGGTCCAGTATAGAAGTACATTACATAAAGCGCTGCATAGAAAGCCTCATTGCCTGCACACATGAAGAAGAGAACCATTTTGTTTGTGTAATAGATGCGCATGATGGGGTTCTCTGACATGTCAATAAATTTGTGGGAAGCCTTGCCCTGCAGGGTTACAGTGTGGAGGTACAACCAGTGGCATGTTATGTCAATTGCCATAGATATCTGGAACCAGAATGTGTACTGCGGGTAGAATGTTGCCAGCGTCATCATGAGGCAGGCAGTGCCCGCACGGTCCGTTAGCTGATCCAGTATTGCACCAAACTTTGTGCCTGTAAAACAAGTTTATGTTTTGAGTACAAATTAGGTACTGATTTTGTTAGTACTACATTAGGACTTAAACTTACTTACGTTTCTGTATTACTAGGTATTAACAATAAAAGTGACAGACAAAAAAGTTGAAGGGTATTTACATTTCCATTATTCTAATTCAATTATGGATTCCAGACTTTACATTGTTTATTTACTTTTAAAATTCTCTAATGAGATATTGAAATCCAATATCTGAGTGGTTGGATCAAGATCATCAAGTTGATCCAGAACATCATAGACATTCAGGATATTTATCAGATCCGCCCCTAAGACGACCCACTGGCCAAATTACTGGACTTGTTAATATAACTGTGGTAAGACACAAGATTTTCTATTATTAGTCCACCTACATAGCTATTGTTGTTACAATAAAACAGTTTAACTATAACATGTTATATGTTTAAAGATCCCAGTGTTATCTCTCGCCAGCTTACTGACTCAGTGACAGATAAGTATAAACTAATTTAATTATAGGATACCATAAAACACTTACTTTGATTAAAGTATCTTGCGGCATGCCCATCAATAGCGTCCAGCAAAGCGGAGGTTACATAGCATACACACGCCAGAACACAATGTGTCGGCATATAATAAAAAGAAATAATCGCAAGGATTACCCGCCCAAAACCTGAAACATTTTTTATAATGATTAAAAACACTAAGAATGAGATGCGCAAATACCAAATAGAAAAATCGTCTTCCCAAATACATACCAATTATGTTAGGCACAAAAAGGAAAATATTTTCCTTAGTATCAGTCATCATTAGAGAATGATAGGAAGTATCACACCCAAATAATTATGTGAATTCTGTAAACTGGTGGTAAAATAAACGTAATACAGCAGCGCAGCCAAAGAGTACTTTACACAGTTTCACACAAAGTACTCTGTGGCACAGAGTACTTTTTAATAGAGTCTCTGTGGTTTCACAGATTACTGATATGTAGCAACACAGTTTACAACTTTACACAAAGGGCGCGTTCCGAATTGAGGACATTATCGATGTAATCGATTTGAGCGTGCTAAAACCCGTACCGAATTGGCGTGAGCGCGATAACGATGTCCCGTGAATCGTCATAGATGACGTCATGGCATGCACCATCTTGCGATAACGCCGACCATGCCTCGTACAAATATCACCGTGAGCGCTGTCAAAAATGACAGTGTGTGTGTGTGTGAGGATGAGGATGTGTCAGTGTGTGTTTTGTTTTGAGTTGCACCATATCTTTTTAATAACGTGGCATTTTCGAAATTGTGCTTCTGGCTGACAGTCGCCACCTAAACAAAGAAAAGGAAGAAACGTGTGGTGTTTTTATGAAGAAATACTGCTGTAATATCTTTTTGACACCGAGTAAGCACTGTGAGCGCGCTAACGAGTGTTCCGAATTGTTGACAGCTCTCAGCTGTCATAATCGTGATATCCATTATGGAACGCATGTGAGACGATTTGAGTGCTGTGAGCGATATTGGCCAATTCGGAAGGCGGCCAAAGAGGTGAACAGATAAATGACATGACAATGACATATCAAATCAATATATTTGACGTGACATTGACACTTGACAGCTTTCATAACTCGAAGTGACTTTAAGCTTTTATGACCTCTTTAGGACCCAGACAGTGTTCGCAGTTCGCGGAACTTGAGTACACACGGCTACACATCATGCTGTACCCTTCCAGTTTTAGCTAACCTCGTATTGTATAGGTTTTTCGTACAATCAGAAGTCAGCTTAGACTGGTTATGTATAGCTTGATGTGTAGCCGTGTGTACATACAAAATGGAGCCTTCTGAGTTCTGCACTTGACTTGACTTAACTGAAAATGATTGGTAGAGTTTAAATATCTGCATGCACGCAGCACTGATGCTCATGCAAAATCTTTTTGTGAATTTTGAAGCATGCTCCAAAATGGGAAAGAACACAGACAACTTTTGCGCGCCGTAGAGTACCTAGTTTGGGCCTCGGAATTTTATTTTATTAGCAGCTGGGTAGCTTGATGTGCTGACGTCCGGCGTCCGTACATCGATTTTTTTGTTTTTGCTAAGCCGGATTCTTTGTTCAATATGTAGAGAAGGCTTACGCAGTGGTCCCATATAAATTTTAATAAGGGGGCGCCGACGACCTAGGGCGCGTTCCGAATTGAGGAAATAATAGATGTAATCAATTTGAGCGTGCTAAAACCCGTACTGAATTGGCGTGAGCGCGATAACGATGTCCCGTGAATCGTCATAGATGAAGTCATGGCATGCGCCATCTTGAGATAACGCCGACCATGGCCGCCTTCCGAATTGGCTAACATCGCTCACAGCACTCAAATCGTCTCACATGCGTTCCATAATGGATATCACGATTATGACAGCTGAGAGATGTCAACAATTCGGAACACTCGTTAGCGCGCTCACAGTGCTTACTCGGTGTCAAAAAGATATTACAGCAGTATTTCTTCATAAAAACACCACACGTTTCTTCCTTTTCTTTGTTTAGGTGGCGACTGTCAGCCAGAAGCACAACTTCGAAAATGCCACGTTATTAAAAAGATATTGCCTCGTACTAATATCAACGTGAGCGCTGTCAAAAATGACAGTGTGTGTGTGTGTGTGTGTGTGTGAGGATGAGGATGTGTCAGTGTGTGTTTTGTTTTGAGCTGCATCATATCTTTTTAATAACGTGGCATTTTCGAAATTGTGCTTCTGGCTGACAGTCGCCACCTAAACAAAGAAAAGGAAGAAACGTGTGGTGTTTTTATGAAGAAATACTGCTTTAATATCTTTTTGACACCGAGTAATCACTGTGAGCGCGCTAACGGTAACGAGTGTTTCGAATTGTTGACAGCTCTCATCTGTCATAATCGTGATATCCATTATGGAACGCATGTGAGACGATTTGAGTGCTGTGAGCTATATTAGCCAATTCGGAAGGCGGCCCTAGTGGCGCGCTCATCGTTCGTTTGGTAATTTCATTTATTTTAGAATGAAAATGCAAAAATAAGCACGTTAAGTTGTGCTCCACAATAAACCGTGGTAGTTTTATATTGTTTAGTTTTACTATAATCCTTAAAACGGATAACAGTGGCCACTATTTTTGTCGGTGTCGTTGGTTCTGCATTTTCGTGTTTTGACACTTTGACATTTTTTAACCGACTACCAAAAAGGAGAAGGTTATATGTTCGACTTTATGTATTTTTTTTTTTAAGTACCTATGTTTACCGATTTTTCAGTCAATAGGCGTGACGACAGTATCAAATAATCAAGGATTTGATGATTTTAGGGAAAAAAACATGTTAAAAGGATTTAAAACACTGATTTAGTTTTATTAAAAAATTTGAGGTTAATCGGATATTAAAATACTGCAATCGGCCATTTTGACTGAAACAACAATCACAGCGCATGACGTCACGCCTATGTAAACATTGTAAACTTCAGTGTGTTCTTTCCTCTGACTGCGCGTAGACTAGACACATTTGACTTACCTATAACCTAAATTTTTTTCCTCTTTGCGTCAAACCCGACGCCACGCCATGACTCTGCGAGCTGTTTACACGCATTATTGAAATAATATTTGAATAATGGCTTTATACTTCGTTAAACTTTAGTTTATAATCGAAATAAAGTTTTTTCGTAAATAGTAAATGTGTACCTAAATTACGGAAGAGGATTTCAAAATCTTTCGTCATGCCTATTGTGGACCAATTTGATTTTTTTTTTTAGTTTGAAAGGGTATACTATCGATTTGTTCCCATTGTCATCAAGTTGGAATCTGATGAGAGGATAACATGGAAATCGAGGGCAACCCTCAAATATAGGCAGACCTATAGCGATATGGGTATTTTTTAAAGTAACTTGAGCATTTGCTCTCAGAAATCATCATTTGGTAAAGTGGAGGATGATGAAGACCACAGATGGCCATCGGAACTACTCAATGATATATTTCACGGGTTGCGATTCATTTACTTTAATATGGTTGCTAAGCAATTTATGCTCGTCACAATGTGTATGGTTAGTGGTTGTTGAACGTCCCAGCATCGGGAAAAGCAATATTTTGTAAAAGATAATGAGCAGTTGACAATAGGCTATTGTAACTTGTGGTAACGGCATAGAACTATTATTACTAGTACTTTTTCTCAGTGGGTATCGGTGGTTTATTTTTTGAAAAAAAATCACTTTATAATTAAAAAAAAAAGATATTTTGTAAAAACGTTTTTTATTACATACAAATTCAATAGAAACGCGCTTCCGCGCGTTGAATTTTGCCTCCATTTCCCGCACCCCGCTGCGTAATGCGGTGCAGTGTGCAAAACACCTTAATTAATAAGAAAATATGCAGTAATTACCTGCTGACGATCCATTTTTCGACCTTTAACGTGGCTGCTTAAACGTTACATACTTAACCTTGCCAGGTAAAGCCTGGGCCCTGGCCTCAAGGGTTCGGGCTCTGACTGGAGGCGCTCTTAAGCGCATGTATGGAGAGAGGCCAGTTTCCATTCCGTTGGAAGACGGGGAAGCTGGTCCTCATTCGGAAGCCAGGGCGCCCTGCGGACTCTCCGTCCGCATACCGGCCCGTTGTGCTGCTCGACGAGCTCGACAAGTTTTGCTTCCGCAAGGGGCGTTCGACGGTGGACGCCATCATGCGCGTGAGAGCCCTCGACGGTGTCCCGGGGTGGGGTCGTCGTGGCGGTGTCACTCGACATCGCTAACGCGTTTAACACCCTGCCCTGGAGCTGCATTGGGGAGGCACTCCGGTATCACCGAGTGCCGACCTAACTCCGTCGAGTAGCGTCCCGGTCGCGATGGGGAGTGGAACCGGCGAGACATGTCGTGCGGTGTGCCACAGGGATCGGTTCTAGGGCCGCTCTTGTGGGACATCGGTTACGACTGGTTGCTGCGGGCCGACCTCCCTGATGGCGTAAGCGTGGTTTGCTACGCTGACGACATGCTGGTCCTGGCGCAGGGGAGGTCGCATCAGGCGGCGGCCGACGCGATGACACGCGGGGTTGCGATACTCGTGGAGAGGATCCAGCAGTTGGGTCTCGAGGTGGCATTGCACAAGTCCGAAGCCATGTCTTTTCATGGGCTTCGGAACGGGCCACCATCGGGATCCCAACTAACGGTAGGATTCACATCGGCGTCGAGACAACGATGATATACCTGTCTAGTCCTCGACAGCCTGTGGAACTTTGTCGAACATTTCCGACGTTTGGCCCCCAAACTGGAACGGGCTGGGCCGCCTTCAAGCGGCTCTTGCCCAACCTGAGGGGCTCAAACGCCTCCTACCGGAGGCTTTACGCGGAGGTCGTGCGGTCCATGGCCGTATATGGGGCCCCGGTATGGGCGCGTTGACTGCGGCTACGAGCCGCCCACTATTTGAACGCGCCCCAACAGGTGGTAGCCGTACGGCTTATCTGGGGGTACCGCACGATCTCGGGCGAGGCGGCAAGCCTCCTTGCCAGACTGCCGCCGTGGGATCTGGAGGCGTCAGTCCTCGCGCGCCTGTATAAGTGGCACGCGGAGGCACTACGCCGGGGGGTGAACCCGTTTCCGCGGCAAATCGCTGCAGAGCGGACGGACCTCCGGCGCGATCTCATGGCGGCATGGAAAGAGCGACTGTCGCAAACCAGCGCAGGGCACGCCACGATAGTGGCGATAAGACTACTCTTTGAGGAGTGGTTTGAGAGGCGTCACGGCGTCCTCACCGGCGTCACCTGACGTAGATCCTCACCGGACACAGATGTTTCGGGAGGTTCCTGCATATCATCAGGCGGGGGAAACGTCCGAGTGTCACCACTGCGAGGATCGCCCAGAGGACACGGTGGAGCATACGGTGGAGGTATGTCCCGCTTGGGCGGAGCACCGTCGTGTCCTCGTAGAGGCGATCGGCAGTGGTGGCGACCTCTCGCGTCCGGCCCTGGTTCAAGCCATAGTCCGGAGCGAGAAAGAGTGGGAGGCAGTCACCTCCTTCTGCGAAGCAGTCATGCTAGCGAAGGAGGTGGCAGGATGGTTGAGGGACAGAGCCTCACGTCCCAGCCGCCGCGGGAGACGCTCCGGGCGTCGGGAGCCGCGCGACGACTCGCGGCCACCGTAGGCGCGGGCCTGCGGACAGTGAGTAATGGGTAGCTCGCCGTCCGATCAGGACCAGGAACGTGACGGACGGCGCGTATGTGTTGCACGAGCTCCTCAAAGAGATGTCAGCATCAAAGGAGGGGCCCGTCAGGGCCGAAGCCTGCCGGGGCAGCGGGATTGTCCGAAAGGGTTACCGCTCTACCCCGGAACATAAAGGGCTAAGGAAGGAACACGGATGGGTTTTAGTCAGTAAGAGTCTGACACTCCCTTCCGCTCCACCCAGAGCGGGAGGGGTCATTTGATGATTTCCCCATCCTAAAAAAAAGGAGAGCCCACTGAGAAATTCCAGATGGAATGGGTTTTCCATCTGGTGGTTTACTCTTTAGTACTTTGTAGTTGATTTGGGAATCGAACTAAGGACCTTATGCTCAGAAGTAGCACTTGCGATGCGACCAGACCAACTAGCCCGATTAGGCTTTTAATTTTATTGCTGAACTTTCTGCACCCCGCTGTTTCATCCGCGGAAGTGTCGATCCCGTAGGAATGTCGGGATGTCAGCTACCTCCATATAAAATTTTATCTAAACTGGTCCAGCCGTTTGAGCGTGAAGAAGCAACAAACATATAAACACACACACACTCATAAACTTTTGCCTTTATAATATTATAGTGTGATGGGCCCGCTCTTGACCTCTTTAGTTTAGCTTTTAGGTGACATACAGTTCCCGTTAAATAAATTGTTCATAACACAACAAAAAAGACATTAGTTTTTGCTATAATTATAGAAAACCCAAAAAAAATTGAATAGACAAGCAGCGCTACCTGGCTATGCGTTTACAGCTCCATTCGCGCAGATTTGCTCATGATTTGCTAGTTTGTAGACTTGCAGTTAGGGCGGGGATTTTTTACCAGCATAGCTATTCACAAACATACGATTCACTATCGTATCGACAATGACACTTGTTCGATAACTTGATTTCTGAACCGAAGGACCGCTAAAACGATATTCACAGATCCGTGTAGAAGGGTTTTTTTTTAGGTGTGTATACGGGGAACGCTACAAAATGGTAGTAAATAGATATTCGTGGTAGAAAATTTTAAGTGGTATCTAAATGATTTTTATTGAGTATTTCAGTATGGGCAACTATAGATTATGCATTCAGTAACTATTAACAAATAAAAACAGTAAACAATGATTTTATTAAGAAATTGTACATTAAACTTGCTTTGTAAACTTCAACTTTCTGTCAAACCTTGAAATCTGGAATAATTATTTTTATGAATCTTGTTTTGAGCTGTAAAGATAATTGAGCGGCAGAACTACACGGGGAAGACAAGGCGGTATTAGCCTGCCCTTTGGGCGAATAAAAAAAAAAAAATTGAAAAGTGAAAAATTAGTTTATTTTTTTACAGAAAAATGGTTGTATGTATTTTATCAGTATTTAAACAAATTACTATTTGCTCATTTTCATTTTATAAAACGTGGTAAGTACCTAATATTGAAAATGCATATTTTCAGAAAAGAGTGTCGTTGGAGCAGCGGCAGATGCTCTTTGCATTCATGCAAGGGCATGACAACCTTGCCCGGGGCCGAGTTTTGACACTTATTGCTTAGATTACTCCTTATATACATACACATACATAACATAATTAGCCTATAATGTTCCCACTGCTGGGACACAGGCCTCCTCTCTGTGAGAGGGAGTGGGCAGTAATCCACCACGCGGGCCCAGTGCGGGTTGGTAGATGTCACATATCTTCGAATTTTTGGTTCTAGGACATGCCGGTTTCCTCACGATGTTTTCCTTCACCGTTTTCAGAGCAATGGTGATGAAATAATTTACACAAAGTAAAGCGCCTGTCTAAGTTCGAACCGACGACCTACAACTCGTAAGTCGCGGCCGTTGTCACTGGGCCACCACTGCTCTTTATATACAATATTTTGTTTTTCGATAATACTTCCGACAGCAAATACCTGTCGGAAGAATTGATGTCTTCATACCGTATATGGACTGTGTGAACGATGATATGGCTAGAAAGGGGGTGACTACCGCGATGACGACTAATAGAGAAGTATGGAAGAAAAATACATGTTGCGTCGACCCCAAGTAAATTGGGATAAGGGCAGGAGAATGATGATGATACCGTATATGAACTGTCAAAATTGTACGGTTTCGGATTTGTGAATAGCGATTATAGGATTTCGTCGATAACATTGACATTCGATACGGTACCAAACCGTGTCGTAGCTTTGTGAATAGCTATGCTGCTGGAGAGTAAGGTTTTTAATCTGTAACAATTCTCACTCTATCAAAAAGTACTCTGTGGTAACAATCTTGAAATTCACGTCGCTAGAGGGCGTTCTCGTAGTCGTTAAAAATGTTGGTCGGAATCTGTCGAAAATGATGAATCCGTTTTTGCAAATGGTTAGAACTTTCGTTATGTTGTAGCTAAATTACTCATCATGATTCGATTTAGTAGCTAGTAAGTGGAAAAGACATTTTGTTGAGGAAAAGAGTGATTCCGGTGTGCGAAAGTCATACGACTTGTGTCATCTGACTGCTCTTCCTTCAAGATGGCTCCTCCGCCGGAGTATGATAAGGAACCCAAAGCCCCGGACAAAAGTGCCACAAATATTTCCACTGAAGATTCGAAACTTCTACATAATCTAATAAATGACCAGCACACAAATTCAGACCACAAACCAACAAATACGGCCGCAGCCGTTGAAGTTGAGGTAAGTCGATCTCTGCTGCCATTTTTTGATTTTTGTGTGTGTAAAGTAGAAGCTTATTCGTCTTCGATTACATTTATCGTGCATGTAATGTCATTCATCTAACGTAGCTTTTCTTGCAAATTTTATTTTTCACTATTGAAACTATTTAACACTATGTGTATTATTAAAGTAGGTAGGTGAAAATGGCGAAGAATAACAGTTCTGTCAAAAATTTTAATTAATTTACTTCTGGTGTACGGTAAGCATGAGTATGCATTTTAAAGTGGTTTGTGCACGCTAATTTACCACATTTATTGGAACTGTTAAGTTATCAAACTTAAACTATAGAGCTCTAGTAATTGAACAGTATATCTATCAAATTATGTATGCACTCAAGGATATTTTGTAAACTTCATTCATACTCAATTATTGTAAGAAAGATTTTTTGAAATTCATTTTCTAAGAGTTATTCCTAATCGTTTACCCTATTTTTAGTTTCAACACAACACAATGTATATAATTAATGTCAAAAAAATAAATAGTTATTTTACACAGATCCACACTGCTTAGCCATGACCTGTCTAGAAAAAGTTATTGATTTTTACCTTTTTTTTGTTTTGACAATAAAATATTGTGTTATAAAAATATTTACCTGAAAGATAATATAAAATGTGAATAATCCATACTTCCATACTAATATTATTAATTCGAAAGTAACTCTGTCTGTCTGTCTGTATGTTACCTTTTCACGCATAAACCACTGAACGGATTCCGATAAAATTTGGCAGAGATATAGTTGCATCCCGGGGAAGGATATAGGATAGTTTTTATCGACATACCTTGCAGGCGGAAGCTAGTAAAAAATAAACCTGGAAGCTATTTGAGAAAAATCAAGGTTGTAGTAGAGTTAATGTCCATGTATTTTAAGAAAACTAGTGATATTTGTATTTTCATGCTAAAATATACCAATTTCACATTAACCTGCAGTAGTTTCTGGACTGTATACAGCACCCTAATTGTATTACACACTATCAATCACAATCTGAATCATTTTCATATATACGAAAAGTTTGTCTGCTTAACAATGTAAATAACGCAATGAATGTTGAACTATCAAAATGAAAGCCATTCCTATTGTTAGTGTGTTACGCAATTGCCCTGCAGAATGATGATTTCCTTTTTTTTTGTTACTGGCACTTAAAGTAGGTATAGTATAATCATAGCAAAATCAGCCTATTCTCTTTCCACTACTGGAACACAGGCCTCCTTTCAATAAGGGAGTGGGAGTAATCCACCACGCCGGCCCAGTGCTGGTTGGTGGTTATCACATTTCTTTGAATTTTCGTTTCGTGGACATGCCAGTTTCCTCACAATGTTTTTCTCCACATAAAATAAATTATACAAAGTAAAGTGACTGCTTGATACCACTGTCATTAATAGGTAATACGGGCTGGTGTCCACAACACCATGCATATACGCATATTTTGTGTACAGGTGGGAAAATCAATTGTTCAATCCACTGCACCTCTTCAAGAAAGGCCATTAACACACCATTGATTTCACTGGCTGTCTCATTTGGTAGGTGCCTGGGTTACTGAAGTACTTTACCCTGTATGTTGTGACCACCAGGCAGTTTAAAAGCACATGTCCACTATTATGTAGAACACCAGCTCAAAGTAGCTTTAATGAAAACGAATTATTACCCAATGCACTTTGTAGAAATCAATAAATTATAAGAATGTAGCCTAGTTGGCAACTCTTCATGGGACATCATCTCTTTTTGATCATGCAGATCCCATAATCAATGAGAATTCACAACATCAAGAAAGGGGTGCTGTCAAACAGCTGATACAATGCAGTTTTGCGCTGCTTAACCTTCAGGTTTTGAAGAGATCTGAAGGTTTTGTGTTAGGTTATTAACCCAAAAGATTGTTTCTTAGTATTTCATATTGTCACACTCACATTGTATTATTTTGTTATTATTTAATTTCTATGAGTTGAATTAAATTTATTAGGTTAAAGTATTTTCGATAGAATATTAATCCCTTCAGAATTTCCGTATGCTCATTTATTTTATTTTATGTGCATATTAAAAGAAAAAAATAAGATTAAAATAATTCCCTCTGTAAATTCATAGATCTTTAACCACGAAATAGAAAATACTGGCATGAAAGTCCCCACAAACTCCCAAAGTTGGAGACTGCTAGCTTGTCCACTTGCTTTAAATATGATAAATGGCACACTAATCACAATATTGGCGATTGCAAGTGGCCCTAAAGACACAAACTAACTCAACAAGACCAAAGTTTCATTGAATTCTGATTTCTGATTGACAACCATGATGGAAAGAAATGATTTGCAGAAAAAAACTATTTGTGGCAATCCAGCATCAGGATTTAAACTAAGCCAATGATAGAGCTGTCTAGGTGGTGACACACTGGTCTGATACAATTTGAGTCAAATCAAACGCGTAAAGAAGATGATAACCACAAAAAAAAATGTAAATTAGTTAAAAGCTCACCTAGCTCAATTGTTAAAAGATAGTAAAGGCCTATCGATAATGTTATGGGATGCATATCTTCTGCATTCGCGGCCCGCCCCTACTTTGCAAGAGTCCAATCTACTGTGGTGATATGTTGTCAAAACATCGAATATTTACTTGGTACAAAGTAAAAAATGGGTATTCATTTGCTGAAAAGAATGCATATACATAATTAATTAATGCCGAATGCTGTATTTATATTAATACTAGATTTTTAATTTATAATATTCGTAAACGAAACAGGAATTCAGCGTACCTATCCAGAAAAAAATGGATAAATTACAATGCTAACACTGGTTATACAATGCGCACACTGGTATAAAATTAATGAGAAACACTGGAGTTAGTGTTGTTGCATTCGGTTATTGTATTGTTATGTTGGCTTATCTCGTAGAGGTAGACAATATTCTAGGTACAATATAACGGAACATCTGACTGAACATTTTGATTTAAACCACTCTACTCAAACTTGTATCTAGTGAGTCACTTTTTTCGACGAGCTTAGTTATGACAACAGATGGTTCACTGAAATTGGCATTCAACCGGAGTAACTGTCAAATCAGCTCGTCATATTTGGCGTGATCAATATTAAAAATATAATAATCCATTGCACTGTACCTAACGATACTCCAACACGAGATGAAAAAGAAAGTATCATAGATTGTACCACGATTGCACAGAGTAGATCATTATTTAGCCGAGAAAAACTGAGCTCGTTTTGTGAGCACTGTAGCGGTAGGTATAGCGCACTTGGGGGCCTAAAAAGGCCACTTTCGCAGAATCATAAAACAATTCATATCACGCAATTCATCTGTATTTTTAGGCCCCTAGGCAACAGTTCTGCGACATTTCTCTAATCGCGTGCTTTTGAGTTAGGTCACAATTTCACAGCATCATCTAAGCAAGATACATTAGCATGCAAACTGTGCATTTTGATTCGCTACATTTGAACCGACAGCACTTCCTATAGTTACTGCGTTCCAGATATTTTTTTATACAATTAAGCCTTCTATACATTCAGCTACCTATCATGATCCCAACTGCAACAGTTGTTAATGATTTGACGACGAAAATGATCATAATTACCAGCATCATGAAGCTGAACGAAAACCGGGGTCAGATGGCAAATTATTTCGAGCAGAACTGTAAAGGTAGACAGTGTGGTACGGATCGGTGACAATAGTGGCGACAGTAGGAGGCGGTGTAGGTTTACGCGGTGCGGCCTGGTCGTGTAACGGAAGCTCGGGCACCGCATTGTTGCTCCGTCACGGCGGCGACGGGCCGCCGCGCCGCCGCAGACGCCTCTTGCGCACTCTCACTACAAGTCTCGTGTCTCTTACATTTTTATTCCATTAACTATGTCATGGTGATCTAAGAATTTGGATCCACAACCTTTACCGAACCCCCAAAAGGCGTATAAGCAGATTTTCCAACACTGTTATCACCTGCATACCTATCTTAAATACCATTGAATAGCTTTCAGGGGTCGATATCAATTTTGGGGCCAAAAAAATGTGAATTGCATGATATTTAAAAATGTTAAAAATTTTAATGTTTAAATATCTAGGTGCATTCATTAATTAAAAAAACACATGCTAATCAAACAAACCTTTAATTTCTTCCAATAACAGGGAAAATACAAATTTTTGAGTGACACGAATGAGCAACATAATTTCTCTAATGATATTTTGTGATTTACTAATGAGATCTCTGGTTACACTAATGAAAGTATATATTTTTTATTTTTCTACGTTACTAAATAATCAACAAAACATAAAATATTTGTCATTAACGTTATTTGTAGCAGGTGCAGTGGCCAACACATCAACCTACCCTCAACCTACTGTAAATTTTTTGTAAATCTCTGTTTTTAAATTCTAGACATGCAGAATCGGCAGCCCAAACAACCTGAAAGAAAAAAAAAGTATTATTATTTTTTTGTATAAACATATACCTGATGAACTGTCATAGTTCCCTTGAAAGTAGCAATATCTTTAGGCAACATTAATTCCTTTAATTTGATTTCGTGCTCCTGAATAATACTCATATCTACGTTTTTTTATATTTCTTCGAATGATGTTAACAAAAGCATCAAAATCTCCGACATCCTGATGACACCTTAATTAATAATCCGCAGTCCTTTTGATCACTGCTCCAATGCCATCAGGAGCACCCTTGCCGTGCCCAGTTTCTTGATAATTCCATGTGACAAAATTTAATTCTGGGAAGTCATTTCTTAATTGGGTTAAAATATAAAATATATATTTATTTCTATACTGGCTAGAGGGGCTATCCGTTAAAAAATGAATGCGATTAATTTGCGATGATCTGTTAAACACAAATTTAATTAAATAATTTAGATGAGCCCACACTGCCGCTGCATCATGACGGGTGCATTCACTGGCTGTGCAAATAGAGTAAGCTTGAGTAGCATTGGAATCATTTTTTAAATAAACCACTGCTGTATGAAGTGAGACTTGACCACGGCTGCCACCAAAGTGCATGCTTTGTACTTCCTCCGCATATTTATAAGAATAGTTTTCTGAAAAATCCATATGGATCAAGGCTTCATTGATGATATGTGTGATAAAAAATTTGGCAGCATATTTTCCAGTTCAATTATCAGGTTACGTGGATCAGATCTCTTTGCTTTCTTCTTGATTATTTTTATTTCTTTAGTATCTACTCTCTTTGTATCTCTTTCCCATACCATGTACTGTATTTCTTTATCATTTCAGAATTCTTTATATGGCACGGTTTTATCCTTACATGAAGCGCATTTGCGATTAAGACAATCTAGGCTATATTTATCACAACAGATTTCCTTTGTCAAATTCTGACTATCTTTTACACGAAGAATATCATTCTTGTTAAGAGCCGTTATTAATAAATTAAAATTTGTGTGCAACAAGCACGCACACGTATCACGGTCGTCATGTGGAAGACAGACCCAAAATGGTCTGAGTCTTGTAAAAGTCGAATAACTGGTTTTATGTTTGTATTTTCAGCCAAAAATTTAAGGTGTAAGTTTTTCATAGAATCTAAAAGGTATCTGACTTGTTTAACTGTTCCATGTTTCTTCTTGTACTGTTTTTTTCCTGGTGTAATTAGACTGTTTATGTCGTCTTCGTAAAACTTTTGCACTAACTGTTGAACGTTGATGCTATTTCGTGCATTTTTCTTAAATCGTTCTCGGATATGAACTTTGCGAAGGTCAGTAGCAACCTTAAATTTTTTAAACTTCTCTTTATCAATTAAGTTAGTGATAACGCTTTTGTCCTTCCTGTTTCTAGTTGTAGCAAATTTCCGTGTTATTTCAGCGCTTATAAGTCTATCAAATAATTGTTTCTTGTGTGATATTTTTCTTTTTATATAATTTACTCTGAACCTGTATCTGTTTAATAATAATATATAATATTTTCGCTTCTCTTTTTCGTGCTGCATTTTCATTGTTTTGATTTTTTTAATTAGTTTTTGTTCACGCATACTTAGTTTAGATTTTATTTCTTGTTTTTCTATGTTTAAGGGATCTGTATTCAAGTTTACATTTTCAATATGACAACTTTCTTCACTTACTGCAACGTTTTCTATCATTCTTTGACTTACTTTCTTTCTATAAAACTTTTTGGCACTCTCTTTCCATTTTCGTCTTTGAATTCTTTGCTCGCGTGGACTCATTTCGTTAATACTTTTAAATTTTTTATTTTCCTTCGCTTTTAAGTAATATCGTCTTTTTTTTTCTTGCTCAGCAGCATATAACTCAGGATTTTTTTTTATAGTTTGATATTTTTGTCTTCTATCTATTCTACGTCTCTCTAATTCTTCCTCACTTTTTTGTTTTTTTGGTTTCGCCATTTTAATACTTAATCTAGAAGAAAAAAAAAATGTATATCATTAGTGTGACTTTCAATATAATTCGTGTGACTCGTGAATCGACACAAATGAGAGTGACACGAATGAGATTTTTGGTAGTAATTCGAATTTATTTCGTAAATGGAACGTTCTAGAATATACCGTACATTAGAAACAAAATATGCTCTCAATGGTTTATTAGGCAGCCAAATCAAAAACAAAAAACACATTTAATTAAACACGATATGTGACAAAACACTAATGATATAAATTTTTTACAAAAGTCAAAATCTTACCTGACATTTGGAATTTCTCTTAAAATAACGCCACACACAAATGTCGACCACGCGCGTTCGGCCACTCTGAGCACACGGGAAGTGCGCGGGGCAAAGGGCAGGATAAATCAGGGACAAATTCTGTTTACTCATGCATTTGGAAACGGTCACACAAATGATACTTTAAAAACAAACAGTTTTAGAATGCTAAAAAAAACCTATTTTTTATTACCCAGCATTGGTTTCAATCTCTAATTATTCATCTTTAAAGTGTATACAAAACACTAATACGTTAGAATTTGATTTTCCTCAACGCGTTTTCGTTTTTTAGAGAAATGAAGAAAAATATAAGACTTTGGAGCATTAACACTAATGAGAAATAGGTACTCATTTATTTTTTTATTTTTTTGTTTACAATCATAAAAGGTTCGTTCTTATCGGCGTTTGGGCGTCTCATAAGACTATATGATTTAAAATATTTTTACTTACGATAAATTCTAAACCATGAGAAATAAATGAAAATATATGCTTTTGGCCCCAAATTTGAAATCGACCCTCAGCTCTCCGCCCGCCTATGTGTTGTGTTTCTTGTACCTGCTGCGTCCATTACTTGCACGACGATATATTTTTACGTTAAAATTATCAAGAAGTTGTAGAAAGGCCAAGATCCACTGACCTAGTTATTGATATCATGCTCAAGCCTAATAACACGCTCCTCAAATCTGTGACGAAACAATATCCAGCACAAGTTACGGTCTGTAAAATATATAGATTTAATGAATTTATGCAAGGGATCACAAAACTTCAAGGCCTACTTATTGTTTCTCTGGCGCATGCTACCGACCTTTATCATGATCGCTTTGGACGCCAAACGTTACGTGATATGAATCATATTCATAATACCAAATCCAAAATTCAGCCCGCTAATTGGGCCCAGTTTATTTTTACGGAAGTTGCATTCGTGTTGTTATTTTTAGATAATTATGATTCACAAAACTGATGTACAATCACAGATGCAATAAAACAGTTACAACACAATATTTCTGATTGATTTCTATTAGATGTGAATCTAGCATGCATATTATATGTAAAACAATTACTACTAAAAAAAAAAACTTACGAAATGAGAACTTTTATTCAGAAAACACTCGCGGTCTATATGAAAAGAGAGAACCGATTACTGTGGCTGCCTTCCCTGATCAAGTTCCCCCGAAGAAACTTTCTATCCTTGGCCGGCTTATTAGATAGTAGGCTACCCCAATAAACTGTATACTTTTGCAGCTTAATCGCTGTTTTTAAGCGACTGCAACTGGTTCGAATGCTTGTTACGGCAACGTGACATGCAATAGCGACAAGATTCGATAAACTCTACAATGGTGTGTTGGAATACAAGTTCCAACTTCCTTAAAGGTTTTATTTATTAAATATATGTAGATATCTATGAAAAATTCTAACAACATTTATCCAGCAGTATTTGCGTGATGTTTGGAACTATCCTGCAAAGGCAAAACTCACCTCTGAGGCTAGCAAGCCTACGGCCACACAACCCTCCAGATTAGAAAGGCACGGAACACAGTGCACAGCATTCTGTACCTGTACGTCATCAGGTAACAGCCTTCCTGAAGTCTGCTGACTGTGTAGGTTACTCCACATGGTGACCGAAAATTGAAAAAGGGGCCTTCAGTGCCACTGGAGGACCCTCTTCAGTCTCTGTAGTGTACCTTACAGAGGTTAGGAGAGATACGAGTACCTCTACTCTTCCGCCGCCTGCCTACGTACATCATTTCATTGCAAATGGCAGTTTTGGATTTGTATTGCTATAAAAAGACGCTTATGATTTTTTAAAACTTTAAGAGTCGCCTTAATTTTCGTCAAGTTTAATCCAAAAGTAACGTAATTTCGGAGATTCACTGCGGACTGTAAGTTATGCTCGGTTATCATTTGTCTGTCTGGTCCCTCCCTATGACGTTGTTTACGTCAATACTTGGTCGCCTAGTTATCTGCAGCCCCAGTTTTAGCTAATTAATCACCAAAATAACAGATATTTTATAATAATATCAACGTTACAAATGCAAATATATTTGTTGTGCGTATCAATCACTCTTGCATTGCCGTATTCTTAGTAAGTCCTGTTGCGTACGTATCATTCATAAGGCTCTGTATGAAATTACAAGTTACATTAGCAAGTGTCGGCCTCCTGCCTCGACCACATGTTCTAGATTAACACGTGTCGTATTCTGACTTGGTCGCGGTTACTTTGCGGGTTTCGGTAACTGTTCTGCATCCACTTATGGCCCTGATACTTAAAATTTTATTAGGATTCCCAAGATATCGGCTGCTGTACTAGAAGGATATTACCAGTTACCAGCTAAAGGATAATCTACACGTGTAATAAAATCAAAACTGTAGGTACATCACGCCAATACTGCTGGATAAATTTTGTTAGAATTTTTCATAGATATCTACATTTATTTAATAAATAAAACCGTTTAACAAAATGGTAAACTGACTGACTCACTGCCTGACTGGGTGATATAACACAGCCTAAACCGCTAACCTAAACCTAAACCTAGAGACATTTAACTTGGAGCGTGTGTTCTTTGTGAAGAGTAAGTATCTACTAACTACCTAAGAAAGGATTTTTGGGAATTCCACCCCTAAAAGGGTAAAATAGGGGATGTGAGTTTATATAAAAGTCCGTCAGTTTTGAAGTTAGGATCTTCAAATTTTGTGTTTAGGTTGACGAATGAAAATTAATTTATACGTGTCTCAGCGTTTTTGATAATTCCACCCCCGAAGGGTTAAAAAGGGGGATGAAGTTGTGTATGGAAAGTTCTTAATTTTTTAAGGAAAAATGACTAAATGTAGGCTTATGGTTTTAAGCTAACGCAACGGAGTTGTTAGAATTTTAACTCTTAAAGGGGTGAAAAGGGGGATAAATTTTGTTTTTAATCTAAATTATTTTTTTAAAGTTAAAGTCACTAATATTTCGGCTTATGGTTGGAAACTAACACAACGTGAATCGTTGTTTTTATTTTAATTTCAACCCACAAGTAAGTGAAAAGGGGGATGAAGTTTTGCATTGAAGTTGTTCATTCGCTAAATTTTCTATTCAAGTAAAAATAATATAAGTACAGGTGTACCGCCACCAATTCTACCCCTAAGAGCGTGAATGAGGGAGAGTGAAATTTCACGAGGACGAAGTCGCGGGCAGAAGCTAGTTTTCTATAAGATTGTCAGTATATACCGGATGATTGTTTTTACCATCGTAATTTTTATAGGGTTTTGTACCCATGAATATGAACAATTTTCACTATGGGACCAACTCTGAAATCACGAAAAAAGATCTGCTGTTTAATACAAAAGTTCAATACCTACTAGACCAAAATGTATGAAACAGCATTTCAGCACTGCGGCACCGTGACAGAGCAACTGCAACGCACGCTTGTGTTACCACCCCGAACTTATAAGTTTTATTATGAATAAGTAGACGTACAATTTGGATCTTAGCTGTACTTACAGAATATTGAAAACTATTTGGCAATGGTCCAATACTGCAGGTCAGCGTTTGCATGTTCCATTTTTTCAGTGCTCGCCAACTTAACGCTATTTTGCTAATGAGTCACGAAACATGTTTATAATACTCATAATTGCGGTCAGACACTAAATTATACCTTATTTTAATTACGATATAATCATGTAATCTATTTGTTTTTCTTTTTTTGGGATAGGTAATTAAAACGCCTAATCTTGCATTTATTCTAACACCTAATAAACTACAAATATTTGGGGAAAATGAATGTCCGGTACATAAATAGTATTGGCACACTTGAACTAAATTAATTAAAAAAAAAGTGCACAAAATTGCAGAATGAAGTCCAAGGCGTTGCACAAAATCTCAAACATTAACGATATACCTAGGTCATCTATCCATCTTGCGGCCGCAAACAAATCACACTGGTGTTGATGACAGGAGAGCATTGCGGACCGCAAGCGCACGAACTAATGGCGATTTACGCATGTGAGACACTGTGCGTACTGCCAGACTTAGATCGGCCAACAACCGGTGTTCACATTTGTTACGCTTACGAAGATGACTTGGCGTTTAAAAACGACCATCCAAGCACTGAGCGCAACAAGTGATTTGTTACAAGCTCAAAAAATTATGTCGACTATCTAGCGAGGACGAAAAACCGTTAATATGAGGGACAATTGCGCGCCATCGATCCCGTCTCTCGGCGGTCGCTCCTGGCCCGACCCTGACCTCTCTGGAGAGCCCCGTGCGGCCTGTAGGACGCACAGATGTGATGACGTCAATCCTTTTACTCATATATTGCAATTATTTGTTTACAAATCGGGATTCGCGTAAGAACTTTTAACTTGCTTTACCTTTTAAAGCTGTTACATGTGAAGGGCGCAAAAAATGGGTTCTTTACCCATTTTTTGCGCCCTTCAGTCATTTTGTGGCCTGAAACTGTTCTGTTTATATCTCAAGTGGACAAAACAAGGCTAAACTCAATAAGCCTATGCCTATAGTCATGGTGTAATGTGGTCACTGGACGAGGGAAGGATTAAGTAACATTACTCGACGTCTTTTTCGGGATTCTCGATATATGCAGGGCACGGGTATCAATAAACATAGTGGTCTTCCAAACTATAAAGCTCTTTATTTCGTCATGTCGATGATAATGGAACGATCAAAGCACAAAGTTACAGAGTTAAATTTTAGTCACAAAGTTTTTACACAGAACTATAATATCGGATGATATTATGCACGAAAACCTTAAATTAGTTAGAATTCCTTTTCAACATTCATCCAATGGACTCGTATTACCCAGGTGACCTAGGTAAATGTCGCACGTTTTCCTTTCGTCGTAAACCTTATCTTTTATGCAATATATGCTCACTCAAATCTGTAGGAGAATGTTAGAGCGTGTGTCCATTTGGGAAATGGTTAATTTCTTTCCTAGAACTAAGCAGTCTTAAAAGCTAATTGAAATTGCATATCATTAATGTTTTAACTGTGTTTCGAATTCCAGATAACAGTGTAATGTCGAGACCAGACATTGTGTCTCGTAATGTCGTCAGAATTTTGGCATTTTTCCATGTTTGCTTGTTGTCTTCTGAGCCCATAGGTATAACCGTCAGGGATAGTAAAGTGACGCACTATTTATCTCTCTATTATCTGTAAGACTTTGATTAATATCACTGAACAGATTCTGCCTTGTCATACAAAAGTGTTTTACTGTTTGCTTGTGAGCATTACGCACGCGGTTGCTTCGGGTTACGCTACACCTGTCAATACTTCACTTATCGTCGTAATCGGATTGAATATGGCTTACAGCGGGGCGGGCATTATACATATACTTATGTACGTAGAATTGGTTAATTTAATCGTGATCATAAAATCATGAGTTCCTACAAATTAAGTTTTTACCAATTTATACTCATTTTCACAAATGGAAAAGTCATTCAAAGCTGTGTAAATGTGAAGGCTAATTTACTCTTGAATCGGTATTAAGCCGTAATAGCAATAACAGTAATATTTAATAGCAGAATAGCATGTCAACGACATTAATCCGATCCGTTAAGGATGAGGTACCCATCAGACGAATGCTGGTGGTATTTGTTATTAATGACGTCAGAAAGCCCGGAGCAACACACAATTTAGAAACAATTAAAACAAATACTACTTTTCCTAATTGTGTACTTTGGCCGTTCATTAATACTGATGTTTCGATGTTGAATAAAGCACTTAAACTGGCTCGCCATTAAGTTAATTAGTGTTTGAAATTAAATCGGCCCCGTGACTTGTAAGTGGCGTGACTATCGTGTCTAGGTGATGTGATGTACTGAGGTGAATAATGAATACATGCCAAAGACGCTCGAGCCTTCATTTTACTCCGTTCAGAATCAGACCCACCGGGACACGTGGATTTTTTACGCGAAGTAAACTAAAAAATACCTATAAATATATCACAGTTATAACTATTAAATAACAACCATTAATTAACCAAATTCAAAAAAAAGGAGGATGTTCTCAGTTCGGTTGTATTAAAAAAAAATGTTTGTTACCTCAGTACGCCCGTCATTTATAAACCGATTTTAAAAATTATTTTTTTATTTAAAAGGATATACTTCCATTGATTGGTCCCATTTTTGTCAAAATCCAGTTCTGATGTTGGGATCCATGAGGAATTGAGTGAACTCCTCAAATATTACCTATAGTCACACCTATAGCGATTTGGATATTTTTTATAGTAACTTGTGCAATTGCTCTCGGAAAGCACCATTTGGTGAAGTGGAACTCATGATGAAGACCACAGATGGCTACTGGGACTACTCAATAATAAGTATTTCACGGGTTGCGATTCGATTACCTTAATATGGTTGCTAAGCAATTTATGCTCGTCACAGTGCGAATGATGAAAGGGAGCTGGTGGTGCAATACCAGGAGAACTCCTCTACAATTAACGTCTATTAGATGCATCGGGAAAAGCAATATTTTGTAAAAGGTGATGAGCAAGTTGACATTAGGCTATTGTATCTTAGATAAGTTATAAATAGACCCACTGAAAAGCGAGAAATAAAAAAAAATATTACAAAAAAAAAACCCGGCCATGTTTGAGTTTGACTCGCACACGAAGGGTTCCGTACCACCATTACATACAATATTTAACACTACATATAAAATAACGGCAAAAAATCACGTTTATTGTATGGGAGCCCCCCTTAAATATTTTTTGTTATATTTGTTGTTATAGCGACAACAGAAATACACATTCTGTGAATTGTCTAGCTATCACAGTTCATGAGATACAGCACAGCCTAGTGGCAGACAGACAGACAGACGGACAGTGGAGTCTTAGTAATAGGGTCCCGTTTTTACCCTTTGGGTACGGAACCTTAAAAACCAACTTCCAAAAAAAAACACTACAATGAAAAATAACTAATTTCTGAAATCGATGGCAAAAAACTAAAATGCAGATCCAAAGACACCGACTCTTCCGAAAGTTATTACTTATTCAGATTATGCAGCTGTGACAGAGAGATACTTTGATAGACGAAGTGGCACCATACCTCCATTTTTACTATTTTGGTACGAAACCCTAAATATATCAAATCAAATTGTCCTTCTTGAGCTAAAATCAATCATCATAATACACACATCAAAAGTGTCTAGGGATCAACATATATTTTTGCAATAACTTTTCTCCTGATTGATATTAATTAAAATTTTCTTTAAGGATTCATCAAATAAAGTGTTTTCGTTTGTCACAGTAACGATAAACCAAGTCACCTTTGCATTAATAAAGAAATTTGCCATTTTCCTAATAAAGGGATTTTTGACATTTGAACCACTAACACAAAAGTTCGAAAAAAAGACTGAAATAACAGTTTTCTTTAAAATTTTATTGGGTAACTTAAACAATTAATAATCCGTGTTTCTACCGCGAACACTAACAACACAAGAACATCGGTTTGGCATACTCAAAATGAGTTCATCCAAATCACGCTGTGGAATGGCCGCCCATGTTCGTTGCAACAACAAAAAAAGGTCTTCTTGCGACTGGATACCCTCCATATTCGGCAGAGCTCTTCTCTGTAGCATATCCCATGCATGCTCAATCGGGTTCAAGTCTGGCGACTGAGCAAGCCAGGGCAGGACATTGATGTTAGCTGCGGCGAGAGTCTGTCTTACAACTCTTGCGGTGTGCGGTCGTGCATTATCATGCATTAACTGAAATAAGGGACCGATTTGCACTTGTAGAGGAACGATGACGTCTGATACAATCGTCTCAGCATAAATTTGAGCGTTGAGGTTGCCTCTGATCCAAATCAACTCAGTTTCCGCCGATCCAAATACCCGCCCATACCATGATGGTTCCACCACTATAAGGATGGACTTCCTGGCAGGATTTTAATCGCTGTTGGCGTCCAGGGGTTCTCCAGTGTCGTATACGTCTTGTATCCGGTCTCATACCAAAACGAGACTCATCAGAAAAGCACACGAAACGCCATTGTTCTTCTGCCCAATTTCTGTGTTCAAGAGCCCATTGATATCGAATCCTACGATTGTGCATTGCTATAGGTGGTACCCGTAGCGGTCTTCGGGAATGAAGGTTCACTTCATGCAAGCGGTTTCTGACTGTTTGGTCGCTAATTAAGTTCCCTGAAGAGTGATGAAGCCTCACGGCTAACATCATGGCGGTTATTGTTGGAGCTCTTCGAGTTAAGATTTGAATGTATCGGTCTTGTCTCCGTGTGGTGCAGCGATACCGTCCTCCATGGCGCTCAGCCACGGTACCAGTGCTTCGGTAACGTGTCCAAAGTCGACTGATAACACTCTGACTTGTATTCAGAGCTAAAGCCACAGTACGTTGCCGGGAACCAGCTTCTATCATTCCCACGGCTCTGAGCATTTCTTCCCTGCTTAAATGACGTCGCCGCTCCATAATAACGTTGGTTTTAATCAGTAGTAGGGAAACAGTAGCACTAATAATGTCTTCAATGCGTTGTATGTTTTTATAGGGAAAATATTGACAGCTGATTTTCATCTTTTACTCGAATTTGATTCACAGTTCCTGATTCAAATTATGAAATGCACCAAAAAGGATCCATATAAATTTATAAAATCATAAATTTATTACAAAGCCACATCTCAATCTCAAGAAATCCGCATAAAAATGCTTGATCCCTAGACACTTTTGATGTGTGTATTAATAGCTAAAAAAAAAATATAAAGTCTGCCTCTCAGAATGGATGTATGACATGAACGTGACACGTCACTAAGGACTGTTCCTCATTGACATGGTAATAAACCAATACATTCTCGAAAGGATCTGTCGACATGTTGGATTGTAAGAAAGTTTATGACTCAGTGCCACATTCACCTGGAGGGTACTACAGACTATTATTTAACTGGGAGAGTATGGGAAAATCCGAATCTATAGGAGAAACTAGAAAAAGTAGGCAAATTTTACTCGTTTTAATAAACAAGTCACTTGAGTTGACCAAAAAAATAATACTTATGCCAAAATTGTTTTGAGCTAATGGGTCCTACCACCGTTTTCCCGCATCTCCTGTGGATTGGGATTTACCCATGCTCCCAGTAAAAAAAAAACAGCGTACAATAGAAAATTTTACGCTTCGCTATCAATGATGTCGGCAAATCTATAGAAACAGCGAACGATAGAGCGAGTTATACGACCACAGACGACGAGCAACTACAGGGCGCTAGTCTGAGTGCGCTATAGATCTACTTAGACTGCCACTCTACACTGCCACAGAAGCTCTCTTTGACGTATTAGTCTAATCAGACTCATCCACTAACATTCTCCAACACACACACAAACACACACACACACACACACACACACACACACACACACACACACACACACACACACGCGCACGCACGCACGCACACACACACACACCACACAAACTTACTCTCATAAAAACCTCCAACGTTTTATTTACTTTTACCTTAAAAATAAGCTCACTAATTGTTTGTTGTTACTTGCTGTGATACCAGATGTAAGCTATTAAATATGTAACCATTACCAGGTGGGGTCCTGGTGACCTGTATTACAGGTGTTACTACCTACCACAGGCACCAGCGATCCACAACCAAAAATCGTTAGCTAAACCTTGTGTGTAAAAAATTATTTGTATTTTTTTGGCTTGTGGTGAGAAATAAAGCATTATTATTATTATTATAAATAAAGCATTATTATTACTTAGCCTTAAGCCCTTTTTTCACACTGCTTTGGGGGGAAATCGGGTATAGAGCCTACCGGTTATTTTGACATGCATTATTTTGGAGTACAAAACTCGTTGACTGGTTTGTTAGACAGATAACGGTGGCCGTTGTTTATTTTCTTTTCAACCTCGTCATTAATGCGATATTAATGAACTTTATCTATAACATTAACTGGTTTGTTGCTACCTATTTCTAGTAAAATATTGTCATACTTGCGTGTTTACCTTGCAGAGATAAAAACAACTGTTAAGATTAAATTAGTTATTAGGTAATACTTATTATGTATTTCTTATATATAAATATCAGTTAATTACGTAATTTTGACTTATCTTTTCACGCCTATTTCACTGCGGCTTACATCAACAAGGAATTGATGTAATTTATCAGCTTTTTTACCGTCAAAGTCGTTGATGTTTTGTTTCAAATTACAATTTGATTATAGTTTAGATATACTGAAACACTACTGTAAAAAATCATTTTCTTTTGTTAACAGAACAACAAACATGTAGAGACTTTGGACGACGGACAATTGCGAGCACTGTTGGACGAAGCTATCACATACAAGTGTCCCAAAGACCGAGAGGGTAAAAGCAGTCTATTTAAGGTAAGTGCTAAAAATAAATTGTATTTATACCACGCAGACTTAAGCATACCTAGAAGTTGCGTAAATCAGACTTAAAATTGCATCTGTAAGACTGTAATGCTGATTTTTAACCGACTTCAAAAAATGGAGGAGGTTCTCAATTCCTCGGAATCTTTTTTTTTTTATGTATGTTCCCCGATTTCTCGAAGACGCCTGGACCGATTTGGAAAATTTTTCTTTTGTTTGAAGGGAAGTCTTCCCAAGTGGTCCCATGAAAAATTTATCGAAACCAGAAAAGCGGTTTTTGAAAAATCAACAAAAATCTAAAAATTTAAAAGCAATATTTTGAAAAAGGTGATGAGCAGTTGACATTAGGCTATTGTAACTTAGATAAATTACAAGCTCTCCTACTAAAAAGTGAAAAATAAAAACTTTTTTACAAAAAAAAAACAACCGACTTCAAAAAAAAAACACTACAAAGTGCTAAATAACTTTAATTTCGGAAGTCGGTGTCAATAAACGAAAATGCAGAATCAACGACACCGAATTTAGTATTTACGCTTAAATGTTAGCGTTTTTAACCTTTTCGACGCCCATCTATATAATACGCGATGTGTCCTCCAGCGCCACGCTACAAATGTATAACGTATCTATAGTAAAACGTAGGGATGGGATTAATGTCCTATCGACAAATAATATTATAACTTGAAATTAATGTTTATTCACCAATTTACGAAGCTAAATAAAAACTGATACCGTATTTTCATATTTTGATTAATTTCATAAAAAAACAATATGAAAACCTATAAAGAAAAAAACCTATAATGATATATTTCCCATAATAAAAGAAAATAATTGTAAATTTATTAGACGTGTGTTCTAGAAGGCACATCCCTATTTGTCTCCAAATACCCTACTTCATATCAAGTCGTTGGCGCTCGAGGCACGTCATAATCCTTTCTGATATAAGGATGTCTAGATGTCGATGTCTATGGTATTTTTCTTTTTAACCGACTTCAAAAAAAGGAGGAGGTTCTCAATTCGGTGGTATTTTTTTTTTATGTTTGTTACCTCAGTACGCCGTCATTTATGAACCGATTTGGAAAATTATTTTTTTATTTGAAAGGGCATACTTCCAGATTGGTCCCATTTTTGTCAAAATCCAGTTCTGATGATGGGATCCATGAGGAATTGAGGGAACTCCTCAAATATTATAGGCATTCATATAGCAATTTTGGTATTTTCATTAACAACTCAAGCATTTGCATTCAGAAAGTATAATTTGGTGAAGTGGAATTGATGATGAAGACCACAGATGGCCATCGGAACTACTCAATGACAAATATTTCACGGGTAGCGATTCGATTGTTTTAATATGGTTGCTAAGCAATTTATATTTGTCACAATGCTTATGGTGAAGTGGAGCTGACGATGACTTCACCATTAGCTCCAGTTCTCCTGGTTCTTAACAGGAGAACTCCTCAACAATTAACGTCCCAGCATCGGGAAAAGCAATATTTCGTAACATGTGATGAGCAGTTGACATTAGGGTTTGAAACGGTATGCTCTCGAGGTGGTCCCATTGTCACCAAGTCAGAGTCTGATGAAGGGATCCCATGAAAGTCGAGGAAAATCCTCTTTAGTAGGCATGTACAGTGTGTTAGTTGGACTCTCTCAAATGAAATGAAACCTATAGATGATTCAAGTGTTTGAGTCTGAGAGTCATCACTTACCTATACTCATACTCCGACTTTTAATTAGCTGCAGTAAAATGACACTTCTTAATAACTCATTTCGGACTGCATTTAGAGATATGCATGTCAAATAAGTTTCTTTTGTTACACTATTCTGTACTAGAAAAACATGGTTTGGTTGATGGCCGCGAAAAAACAAAAAGACGCCAATTTTAGTCATTTAAGTTACACATAAGCTGTCGTTTTACTGCAGCTAATTAAAAGTACGATTATAATGCTACCGAGCCGTCGATGGTAGTCACAAGCAGTCCTTAACTGTTAGGAGTTAGGAGATACGGCAATATGTCGGCTGAAACTACTTAGCAGTTCTTGGATAAACGTGGACTTGAAAACAATCGTCTTCATCATTCCATTTCTCGTAATGATGTAACGGGACGAACAGGTCCCGCATCTGATGATGGTAAGGGCTTGTAATTGTCGAAAGAGCTTGTAATAGGCCTAATTGAAAAAATTATTTGACTTTCACTTATCATCAGCTCAGCAGCATGAAGTGATGACTCTCAGACAACACCTACCGGTCCATTAAATTCAGAGAAAATTTGATGTGACAGACGGACAGACAGACAGATACTCGAGTGATCCTATAACAGTTCCGATTTTTCCTTTTGAGGTAAGGAACCCTAAAAAGTGAAAAATAAAAAACTTTTTTATAAAAAAAACAACCGACTTCCAACAAAACACTACAAAGTGAAAAATAACTTTAATTTCAGAAGTCGGTGTCAAAAAACAAAAATGCAGAACCAACGACACCGATTTCTGAAATTTTCTTTTTCTATTCACTGTGGTCGAGTTACACGTGCATAAACTCAACCTATTCATGCATAATTTATTTCGTTTACTTACAACAAATAGAACCAAATACAATCAATAGAAGCTAGATACGTGGTTTTCTACGTGTTTTTTTTTAAATTAAAATGGAGGGTAAGTCACTGTTTTACGCAGATGTTACAGATCTTTTTTTTATGGTAGGTATAGGTGTCGCAAAATACTAGCAATGATTTTTCTTGTTTTTAGAAACTAATAGAAAACGGAAGTACATTCCTGAAAACGGAAGTTCCGATTCACTGTCCTCAGTAATTATATCAAATTCTGATTCAGACTACACACCTTGTAAATCTCGCAATAATTCGTGACATTCACCGTCAGTCATTTTTTTGTAAGAACACGTGCGCCAACGCAAGATGTAAACATTGCACTACACTAAAATGCACAGTCACTATGACCTTGAAACCCGTTCGCTTATGACGTCACAGATTTACTTCTATACAAGTTCGTGGCGTTGTGCGCACTGACAACTAGCCTCTTTGTAAGGATGGGTTTTTCAAACGGTGTTTAACTATCGACAATGATTAGAAAACCTATTTATTCTTGATTAAGGTGAATAAAACGTAGTTTATAGTTTACAATATTTATAAAATATTATTTATTCACTTCATTTTCTTGCAATAATAGTATTTATGATCGTTTCGACTAGATGAAATATAGCGAGGTCTTCATCGTGTCCCATCACTGGCTTACTTTATATCAAGTACTTGGCGTTGGGGGCATTAAAATATTTTCTGGCGTTTTTGTTTATTGAATATAAAACAAACAAGAACTTATTATGTGTGAAAAAGTTAAAAATATGGCTTATAACAGGGCAATTTTCCATAAAAACAAAATAAAAGGTCTTGTAAAAGTCGTAAATTTATTTTATACTATTATTACTTCTAATCAAGTAGTGGCGCTGAGTTCAAAAGGTTAACAGACTTAATAAAATGGAGGAGGTTCTTAATTTATAAATGATCACTCGCAAATATACCGTGTTAAATAGGACTTACAAATTCGGCCGGTATCGTATTTAATACCTTTAGAATATTTGTGGAAAATGAATTAAATCGCTTTAGCATTAGTGTCATTAAGACGGATCACTTAGAGCGATGCGACGCGTCCTGCGGGGGAGCGCGTTTTTTGTGTTGATTTTTTTTATTACAAGCTGAGTTCGCGCACCATCGCATGGTACGTCGCACATCCAGACCGCATTCGATGGACGTCGACCGTCGTTTCAAATATGGAAAAATCTCGTCAATCGTTAGCGGTCCGGTGCCCTAAAACGAAAGTGACCCGGATCTCAGGTGACATTCACGATCACCATAAAAAATTGTAAAAAAGTATAAATTAGAATGATCGCCGCGAGTTTGAATCCTCGAACTACTTATTGGTAATTATTCTATTCTATACCTTACCTTATTGAGATAGGAGTTACACACATTGCAAACACTTACTAATAGTTATACGTCATTCAAATTTGATCTTGAATGTTTCAGGAGTTGCTGGAGGAGGTGGAGCAAGACGAGCAGGCGTGCGAGGCGGCGGCGCGCGTGCTGCCAGGCGGGCGCGGCGCGCGGCGCGGGCGCGGGCGGCGCGCGCTGCCGCACTCCAACTCGCTGCAGGACCTGGTGGCGGCCCTGGCGGCCGAGCCCGCGCCGCGCCGCGCGCACGTGCGCCACGCGCCCGCGCCCGCGCCCAGCAACGTGTCTGCGCGCGCCATCCACGGCGGCAGCCTGCCGTCCGGCGTCGACACCTGTGAGTTATTATTACCTTCACTTCGACGGTCCGAGGGGAAGTGCCTTAGCTTCCTGCTACTCTTACCTGCCTGTGATGCTGCCTACGGCCGATCCATATGACGCTGACGAATCGACGTTCGAAATCTAACAAAGGAAAGAAAAATACGTTCATTTGTCACAAATGCCCATGTGGATGTACGGTATTCAGCTCTGGGGAAGTGCTTGCAATTCCAGCATAACATGCCTTCAAAGGATGCAAAACTCAATCCAAAGAACCATATGCATTGCACCATGGTTTACTACTGTCGCGAACCTCCATGAGCATGCTGAAATTGCAACGGTGAAGGAGGAATACCAGAATGTAACCACAAGATACAGGGACAGACTGAAGAGTCACCCCAATACAACGGCAACGCAGCTCATAATGCGCAGCTACGTGAAGCGCCTCAAGAGGAAAGATATTCTCTTTTAAAACAATTAATGAGGGGTTGCTCTTACTGAGGAGCAACACTCAACACTCTACACACCAATACGTCACTCAAAACATCAGCTCATAGTGAAACTCACTGATTGCAGGTACAAATTAAACAAACAAAAAAAAAAAACTCACAAACACTCATCTATCTATATTACTTTTAATAAATCTGTAGAGAGGTCAATTCTGTACATGATATATATTTTCAAAATAACTATCAGGGGGTAATTAGTGATCGATACTGATGCCAAAAATGCAATCAGTAAAATTTTTGTCTGTCTGTCTGTCTGTCTGTCTGTCTCTATGTTCCTTATAGAAACAAAAACTACTCGACGGATTTTAACGAAACTTGGTACAATTATTCTTCATACTCCTGGGGAGGTTATAGTATACTTTTCATCACGCTACAATGAATAGGAGCAGAGCAGTGAAAGGAAATGTTGGGAAAACGGGAGAAGTTGCTCCATTTTTTAAGCTTCCGTCGCGTGTGCAGCCTTAATGGTTAAAGCTACATAGAAATCATTTATGACGGAAATGTTCTACATAAAATTATCTAAAAAATATCCCACAACAGCATATATCTTTTATGGTTGACTCACAATAACACTTGTAACTTCCGATAGCTTAGCAGTTCGGAGCTTTCTGAATATATTTGTTTACTCTTACGTTTATAATACTCTCACTCATCCCTAATTAAAAGAAGTTAATATTATTACCTATTCAATAAAAAAAGAATCATAGTAATCGGTATAGAAACACCAAACTTATACATGAAATACGCTAATAAGCCATCGCGCCATCGCGCGTGAATACTGAATCATGCCATAAGGATTATTTTTGTGTAACGGTTGCCGCGCTCGACGCGGGTCGTGGCGGTAGGGTATAAAAAGGCGGGAGGTCCGAGCGGAGCGCGAGCTTCATTCAATATTTGGCTGGACAATAATTGATATTAACAAACCGTGCTTATCAGCGCGACTTTTAGTCTTTAAATAGTTTATTTGAATTTCTTTTGTTGTTATTTTATAAAATAGATATTAGTTTTTTTAGTGTTTACATATTCGTTCAAATTACAAATCTATACTTATAATAAATCTGTAAAGTGAAAATTCTGTACATTGAAAATATCAAAAAAATAAATGGCAGGGGGTGTTATTAGACCGACACAGAACCCAAAAATGTGATTAAAAAAAATTTGTCTGTCTGTCTGTCTGTCTGTCTGTCTGTTTGTTCTTGCATCAGGCAAAAACTACCGGTTCGATTACGATGACACTTGGTATAATTATTCTTTAATATCCTGGGCACCACACTGGGTACTTTTTATCCCGGAAAAAAATATACAATAAAAAACAAACTTAATTTTGCGGTTCGATCCCTAGACCCGATTACTGTACCAACCGCAAATAATAAGTTTGTCGGAGTACACGACGAAGATAATAATAATAGGCGAGCGTTCGTTCATATTAGCATTCTATAAATTGTATGTTTTAACTGCTACTTGCAATTCCAAAACGTGCTTTTCAGTGCGACCTTTTTATTCCTTTTAGTTTTTACTAAGTACAGTTTAAGGTAGAATTATTTAGGTTTATTTTTATAAGTCGTAGGTATAGATTTTAATTTTAAAGTATGGGTGGTATATTTGATAGTGTACGTAGTGACCGTAGGTTATTTTTAACCGACTTCTAAAAAAGGAGGAGGTTCTCAATTCGGATGTTTGTATTTTTTTTTTTTTTTATGTTTGTTCGCGCATAACTCCGTCGCTTGCCAACCGATTTGAAAAATTCTTTTTTGTTGGAAAGGGTGTACTTCCCAAATGGTCCCATGAAATTCTTTTCGAAATCTGACAAGCGGTTTTTGAAAAATCAACAAAAATCTAAAAATTCAAAAGCAATATTTTGTAAAAGGTGATCAGCAGTTGACATTAGGCTATTGTAACTTAGATAAATTACAAACTCTCCCACAAAAAGTACAAAATAAAAACTTTTTTACAAAAAAAACAACCGACTTCCATCGAATTCCACCGAATTTCGGAAGTCGGTGTCGTTGGTTCTGCATTTTCGTTTATTGACACCGACTTCCGAAATTAAAGTTATTTAGCACTTTGTAGTGTTTTTTTTTGGACGTCGGTTGTTTTTTTTTGTAAAAAAGTTTTTTATAAAACTGTTAGGTAGGATTAGTCATTCGTATAGTATAGATATTAGTTTTTAGGGATTTTGCTTATTTATTGAGTTTAGATTAGTTATCGTCAGAAATAGGTTTATTTAGGTATTTTATTTATTAGGTAGGTACTTAGGTTTACTTTTATAATTTAATATAAAATTCAAAGTCCTGTGATCCTGTCTGACTGATTATATCAATGCACAGCCTAAACCGCTGGTCATAGAGAGTAGAGACATTAAATTTGGAGTGTGTTCTGTGTGAAGTGTATAAAGGTATCCACTAAGAAAGGGTTTTTCGAAATTCCACTCCTAAGAGGGTGAATGGGGGAGGGTGAAATTTCACGCGGACGAAGTCGCGGGCAGAAGCTAGTGAATAATAAAATAACAAAACACATCTCTAATCACAAGCACAGAACCAGTGCTAGTCGTTGCTAGCCTTAATCCCAGGAGTACAACGAGAAACTGCCTCATCGGTGGGATTACTGAGGTCACCAATTTCCCCTGAAGGTTCTTGTTTAATTAAAGAAATCATACTTTTCATTCCCAACATTAGTGATACGATTAGCTAGTCTTATTTAGTAAGACTTTCAACTCTATATCGCTAAGCGTACCGTGCTTCCCAGTTATACTGGCTTGTGGAGGTAGGCAGACGCTCCATGTAAAATACCTTAGCTACAATACAACTGAAAAGACTAAATAAAATCCGTCCCCAAAATAGTTGAGAAAAGGAAGGCAGATAATGGTGATGAAAATGACAAAGTTAAAATGGTCTTAATATTGTGTCACCAGCGTCGTTGCTGAGCGAGGAGCCGGCCCGCGGCGCCGGCTACCTGGCCACGGTGCGCTGCGTCAACCCGCCGCCGCTGGCCGAGCGCCGCGTCTCCGCCAGCGACGCCAACGCGCCCGGCGAGATGGAACTACTCAACAGGTACGAGCCGTAGCAATATTGTGGTATATGTGTGGTGATTTACAAGTCCAAACTATGAAGAAGTGACCGATGTAGGTTATTGTACGAGAAATAGAATGATTACTATATAGATATTGTTAGTGAAAGTAATCATGGTAAGTCCCACGAGGGACATTACAAAATAGCGCATGAAAGAAATCCATCAATAAATTAATTTAGTTGAAAGAATGATGGGCGTTTTTTATCCTGTTTAGATAGGTTTCGATACCCATCACGTCTCCGGAGTTTTTCTAGCTAATTTACATTAAAAGTGTCAGCTCTATCCACGACGAATGTGATCTCCCACATGAAATTTGTTCACAGAAGAAGTAAGCCGATGTTCCCGATGACGTACACGGCGCGCGCCACGCTGGAGATCGGCAGCGGCAGCGTGTGCTCGGGCCGCGCGGTCACCTGCACCACGCCGTCCAACCAGGTGCGTACCCCTCGTGCGCAGGCGCGCCTGCTGCGTGCGCTGCGCCCTCAGCAGGGTGCGGGCACTGGTGGCCGCACGGCTGTCGGGGCCCTCCTACATGACAACGGAGAACCGCGCGGCCCGAACCTACTCAACCAGCGAGTGGACAATAAAGACGAACGATGCTTCCCAATGTGCGACCGAACTGTCAAAGGTTCAACTGAAAAAATAACAAGAAATGAACACCGCGCCGACGATTCCCGGCTGTGGGCTGACAATGTAGATCATTGGTATAAAAGCCTATCGAATTATACCGACCCTCTACAATATGCGAACTTCATTAAATTAAAGGAATGGAATATCCAGGCTAAAGTTACGGATGTTCCATCAGACCCTAAAAACACTGACAGTAAAAATATAGAAAATAATTTTTTGCCTTTTGCAATAACTAGTGGGCACAATAATTCTCCTGATTTAAGTCTTAAAGAAAATTTAAATAATAATATTATATCTGATCTAGCAGAAAACGTTATATTAAACGAATTTAAAACAAAAGAATCTCTAAACTTTAGTGACGTGCGTCGTCATGACGAAGGAGCGCACAGGGCTGTCGAAAGTTTTGAATATGATATTAAATTAAGAAAAAACTATAGGAAACAAGTAGGTGAAAATTTAGTAGTGCCAACATTGTCGGATATAAACCCAAGGAACGTTAGACGTATGACCATAGGTCAACCCCTCCCACATATCCAACAAGCTAGCCATTCAATAGGTACACATCATAAGGAAAACCATCCCCAGAAAATTATTAAAAAAGATGCTAGCATAATTTGTTCAAACAAAATGGATGGTACAAATTCAATCTTAAATGATGTTCGAAGTAAATTAAACAACATCGAAGATATACAGTCGACTAAGTCAAGCCAATTATTTTATTCATCTACAAAATGTTATAATTCTTCTGATGAAGGGGAAGATAGCACTTGGCTCACAAATCCTTTTGATGATTTAAAATGTGACAAGTCTCAAGGTGGAGATGTAGAGTTGACAGATGTGAATCCTAGACATTCACAAAAAAGTAATGTAGATGATTCGTTCACAGAATATGTATCAAAGCAACAAAAACTGTTAGAATCCATAGGAAATAGCGAAGAGAGCAACATTATGACAATAGCTTGTGAATACGAGAAAGAGGAAATATGTCAAGCTTTAAATGTTCCAGAAAGTGTTACACGTCACTCTGATAATGAGGCGCAATATCCCACAGAACAAGAGTGTTCAAAGTCGGCTTGTGAAGACGAAATTGAAATCCTAAGCTGCGCAAACAAACCGGGAGACAAAAGCGCCACGAGGTCTGAACACGAACATAGCTCGAAGAACGATCGTATTATTTTAACCCAGCTTCCTAACAATGCTTATATTTTTTTAACATTACCTAAGCCTTTAGTTTCGCCGTCTAATAGTAATGTTAAATCTCCCGTCCAGATATTCGAAATTGAAAATAATAACGACATCAAACCTCTCGCCTCCGAAAGTAATAGTAAACCGAACGTTGTAAAGAAGAAAAGACAAAAGATGCCCCCCGAACACCCCGGCTGTAGCGACATGAAGAAAAGTGCGCTAGATAGAAATGTCCTTAAAGTTCTACTGTTTGAAAGTCTTTTTAAAAACAATGCTAACGAGAACTTAACGCACAACTCCGGGGTGTCAGCTATCACCAGTGATGAGGTAGGATTCCCACTTTGGTTAAAATGTTTTGTTCAGTACAGTGTTAGCTAGGAGTCACACTAATGCTTGTTTGTTTCTGCAGGTCGATTCCGCTATATCGTTTAGTTGCATCACAACACCGGAGGTTGTGTCCAGTTGCAACACGACGTCGTCCACGGCGCAGTCGGCGGTCGCCGTAGATCCTAAGGTAAATATCAAGTGCCTCTCTGCTGGGACTGTTCCTTAAGGTGCTTCTAAATTCCGGGCGTCGGGAGCCGCGTGACGACTCCCGGCCACCGTAGGCGCGGGCCTGCGGACGGCGAGTAATGGGTAGCTCGCCGTCCGATCAGGACCAGGCCCGTGCCGGACAAGCGTATGTGTTCCACGCGCGCCTCAAAGAGATGTCAGCATCAGAGGAGGGGCCCGTCAGGGCCGAAGCCTGCCGGGGCAGCGGGATTGTACGAAAGGGTTACCACCCAGAGCAGGAGGGGTCATTTGATGATATCCCATCCTAAAAAAAAGGTGCTTCTAAATGGGTTACATTTTCACGGCAATGTGTAGCTGTACTATTGGCAACTATTGCTCGGCCATCCCAAAAACATTTTATTACAGCTTATGGCTGAGCAATCTATGGCTGGGCCTTGTGTTGCAATTTATCTGCAACAGTATGGCCATTATTCACACTCGTAAACGGGCTCGTAATTAGGGAACAATGGCTAACGAAACCACTCTTATCGCAGCGGCTTATATTGTTTTAAAAGCAGTATTTATGTAACTAATAATTATTAGCTGGCTTGTGTTACTGGCAATGTTGCCGGCCACGCTTGTTGCAGCCACATATTGCAGTAAAATATTACCCGTTTAGGAGCACCTTTATTATGATTGCGTGACCAGTGACTGATACTGATAAATCTAAACATTTCCGCCCGGCAGCCTCGCAGCGTGATCTCCAGCAGCTACAACGGGCTGCCGCTATCGCGACCTAACTACGGCTCCACCGGCACCTCAGCTTCAGACGACTACAAGGTTTTACTCGCATTTATATACATAATTTCAAGTTCCCTTTACCAAACTTTATAGGCCAAATTTGGAAATAAGCTCAATGTCCAGAAGGCCAATACACGTAATTAAAAACGTTCATAATCTTGTCGTAATCAATGTCAAAAACTTGTCAAAAATGTAGGGAAATTAGAAGTATTTTTGACAGATTGAGACTGAGATCAGACATTCTTAAAATTACGAAATTTGCCTCTCAGGTGAGCTGGTCATAAACATACAACAACAACCTACAGCATTATGGCATTATGGAAGAAAAATTCTGTAAAAAAAAAAACGGAATTGCTTCTGTAAAACTATTGAATCAATACTATTGAGGAAACTAATTTTTATTTTTATTGATTACTCATTTGTTTTTTTTTTTATTGAATACTCATCTCTTTTTTTTTCTTATTGAATACACATCTCTCTCAAGTTTCAACTCATCACCCACACCATCAACGGCCGGTCTAATTACCTTGTGCGGTGGAGTGCGCGTCTTTTGTTTAAAACCGCGTCCCCTTCACCCGTCGCGACCTGGCAGTGTCGCCAACGGAATGGTGGCCGGCACGGGCCCGGCAGTGCGACGCATGGCGGGAAGGGGCTATGACGGCATTTGAGAACGCCATGCCGTTGTCGTCACGCCATACGATTCGATCTTACCCCTAAGGCGCGTCAGTAATGTTTCAATCAAAAGTTTGCATAAAGTGACTTTGTTACTTGTTGTAAAATTATACTGTAATAAGTAAAAACACAATTGATGGTTTTAACTTTAATTTCGTAACGGTATACGGAACAATTTAATAACTTGTAAGTACACTCGGGAAAAAATGCGTACGCTAGTTCTCAGTGCTGTCCAGTCAGTGAGGCTGAAGCAGTCCGAGAGCGCAGCGAACACACTCTGCCTCAAATGCGCGCGCGATCGGCTTATATAGCGGCCGGCGCGTAGCGGGAGCCACGCTCCGCCCCTCTGTGACGTCTAGTCCTGTGAAGTGGGGCGCCGCGTGCGCTGTATGTATGATGATTAGTTGTTATAATCTCCCCCTCTGGATCTGAAGTCGTCCCGACGATGATCCAGGATTGGAAGAGTTAGTCTTGGGTCTGCCTCGCTTCCTTACTGGCACCTTGTCATTCAGACCCTCGGCTTGTTGTTTTCGTGGCCGCCCTCTCTTTCTGATGGGCTGGACGGGAACTGGCAGCTCAGGACAATTTCCAACATAGGGTACCAAAGCAGAAGAGTGATATACTCCAATCACAACATCAGGTTTCTTGGGATCGGCAAGTTCGTAGGATGACGGACCATGTTGTTTCTTAATTATGTAAGGTCCATCACGTCGCGGCGCGAATTTACTACTCACACCTTTAGTGGCGTTACTCAGGGAATGCAGTGTGGCGAGTACAGGGTCACCAGGGTTGTAACCCGAATTCTCTCGCCGGCGTTGGTCTACATATTTCATATTTTTTCCGTCTCTCTTCAGATTGTTCATGGACTTCTCGAGCTTTTTGTAGATTAGTAGCCAATTGCATTAACTTTGGTGTTATTTCAGGGATAAAATTCTCTGATTGCAGAATCTGCCGAAAGTCATGAGATGTATCATCGGGCGTTCTAAGTTCTCTCCCGAAAGTCAGGTATGCCGGTGTAAATCCTGTCGAAAGGCTGGTCGCTGTGTTCATTGCGAATCGAATACTAGGAAGATATTCTGGCCAGTTTCTGTGTTTGTCTTTGACTAGGATAGCTAACTGGGGCTTCAGATCCCTGTTCTTCCTTTCTACGGGATTGGTTTCCGGATGGTATACGGGTGTGAATGCATGTTTAATATTTAGCGAATAAACGACTTGTTGCATGATGGAGCTAACGAACTGTGGCCCGTTATCACTTATCATTCGTCGAGGAAGTCCAAAGCGAAGGAACACCTCATTGATGAGCGTCACAGCGCAGGTTTCTGCAGTGGCCTGTTGTAGGGCAAACAGTTCCACCCAACGAGTTGCCACATCTTCCACAATGAGAATCCACGTTTTCCCATCCGGGGATGTTGGCAATGGTCCAAACAAATCAAAAGATATGACTTCAAATCTTTGGCTCATCACAGTAGTTTGAAGTAGTCCCGCCGGTTTTTGGTTTGATGATTTGTATCGTTGACACTCTAGACAATTCTTCGTATAGCTATCAATATATTTCCTTAGTCCAGTCCAATAATATCGCTGACTGATTCTCCGATAAGTCTTATCCTGACCGTAATGGCCTGCTAAAGGGTCATCATGATATGTCGTCAGCACGTTAGCCCATTCGTGTTCTGGTACAACCAATTGTGCTTCCTCAGAGTCTGAATGGGGACTGTGTCGATAAAGTATCCCATTATTTAGTAGGTACCCCTTGTTGCTCCAATATACTGCCTTCTCATCGTTTTCTATTCCTTCCAAATCTTTCACAATCGGTCTTAACTTTTCATCTTTTAACTGTTCTTCTCTTATTTCAGCTATGCTACGTAAGGGCATGTCAACGGTCACTGTACAAACGTCACATGCTTGATGCGTATCTTCGTTACATGGTGGTCTAGAAAGACAGTCAGCGACAGTGTTTGTTCTACCAGGAGCGTATTTGATTGTTATGTCAAATGCTTGCAATAATAGTGCCCATCTTGCAAGCCTCCCTGTTGGTGTTTTTAATGACATAAGCCACTTCAAGGCTTGATGATCTGTTATTGTGGTAACAGGAAGACCTTCAATATAACCACGGAACTTTGTTACTGCCCAAACGACAGCAAGCTCCTCTCGTTCTGTGGTAGAGTAGTTGCGTTCGGCTGATGTCAAAAGACGACTAGCAAACTCGACGGGGTGCTCGTCTTCTCCCTCCCCCTGGACCAATACTGCTCCGATCGCATAAGAACTTGCGTCACTTTTTATTATGTAGGGCTTGGTTTCATCAGCCTGTCTGAGTATTGGGGCAGAAGTCAAACAGCTCTTCAGTTCGTGGTAGGCATTCTGCTGGTCCTCTGTCCATTCCCACTTAGCGTTCTTTTTCGTTAAACGAGTGAGAGCTTTGCGAAATCTTTGATAAATCGCCGATACCAGGAACACATTTGTAGAAAGCTCACTAGATGTTTTAAGGTTTTCGGTGTGGGAAGCTTCGTGATCGCAGTTGTTTTCTCAGGATCCACTTGCAGCCCCTTCGGCGTAATATAGTGAGTGACCTAGGTATTTAATGAATGAACAGCAAAAGCGGCATTTCTCTCGATTTGCTGTTAGACCATATTCTGTAAGCCGATCGAAAACTTTTTTCAAATCTTCTAGATGTATTTGGAATGACGGTGATAGTATTACCAGGTCATCCAAATACGCGAGGAGCTTCACATCAGGCAAACCCACTCGCATCCGATCAATCAATCGCTGAAATGTGGCTGGAGCATTCCGGAAACCGTACGGCATGCGAGTGAAATTGAAGATACCAAACGGTGAAATAAATGCAGTCTTCTCTTGGTCTTCTTTGCGCACTCCAACTTGCCAATAGCCTGCTTTCAAATCTAGTAGTGACATGTATGGTGTTGGCTTGGCTTCATGCAAGAGGTCGTCAATCCGAGGAATCGGGTATGAATCGGGTATCGTAATCGCATTTAGTCGACGATAATCCACGCAGAGCCGGATTTTCCCGTTAGGCTTCGGTACAAGAACTACAGGCGCGGCCCATGGGGACGAAGAGGGTTCAATAATACCATCTGCCAGCATAGCGTTGATCTCCCGCTGCAGAGACTCTTTGCGAGGCGGCGAGAGTCTGTATGGTGGGACCGAAATTGGTTTATCGTCTACGGTTCTGATGCAGTGTTCAATCAACTTTGTTGGTTCTCGCCTGGCATTGAAAACATGCCCGTTTTCTTGTAGAAGCTTGTCTAGTTGCTCCCTCTGAGCACTCGTGATGTGTGTTTCGACGTCAATTGAGTCAATTCGTATTTCCCAATTGTTTGCGTCAAAGAGACAGGCACTTTGTGGAGATAATTCTATGTCTTCCCGGTGAACATTGATTTGTGCGTCTCGTAGCATAAAGTCCGTGAAACTGGGAGAATAGCCATCGAACAGTCGTGATTTCTTCTTTGCTGGGGGCGTACTGGATAGATCTATCGGTGCCAGCTTATATACGACGTTCTCGACTGGGTGATTATTTGGTGTTGATGGAAGTTCACGTATTTCCATCGGCGGAGGTGTTATCGGTGGAGTAGGTGGTATTGCCGCAATACTTGTACTATCTTCGCTGTCTGTCATTGTCAGCGAAGTTATTGGGCTTGGCAAATCCATCATTTCACTGATGATAGTTGTCTCAAAGATGGCAAATTCTTCAGAGTATAGCTCGTACTGTTCTCCTGGTTCGTCGATAAAATGCCATGTGTACTGTGGCACGTTAATGACCATACCCGCGTCCCGCAGAAAACCTACACCCAAAAGAGTGCGGTTCTCCTTTGCTCCAGGTAACACGATGAATGTCGTATGCACCTTTCGACCTATTAAGTCTACCTCGGCTGTGCACATTAGCACTCTTTGACTTTTTGTTATTCCGTCAGCTAACGTTAAATTGGCTGGTTGTTCCTCGAACTTGCATCCGCATTTGACCAGCGCTAAGTACAAGGAGTACGATGCGACACTCATCTTTGCGCAAGTATCAATGTAGGCGGTACCTTTTATTCCGTCGATCTCCACGAACACAACAGGCCGTGAATGTGCATCTAGATGTACGTCCATGGCGCAAAACTTCAAGTCCTCCTTCTTAATGGGCGACGATTTCTTACAAGTGGTACAATTGCTTCTAAATACCCCGGGTGCGCCGCAACCATAACAAGAAAATTTTGGTTGAGAAGGAGATGGTGCCTGCGTCTGTATTTCAGCAACATCTTTCGCCACCACCGGGACAGTGCCTTCAACACGCTTCTTCTTTCGGCATACTTCCACCATGTGTCCCGGGTTTTTACAAAAAGTGCATCGCTGCTTTCCTTTACGCATCTGGGCTGTAGATGTTTCGGTATTTATAGCTCCCTGTGCGTATTCTTGCAGAGTTTCTTCGATACCGTGTGTCGTTTCTAGAAGTTTCTCGAACGTTGGTACCGTATCTCGCGGCATGCGGTTTCGTAGTTCCAACCGTATGAGCGCGAACACCAAATCTATTTGTTGGGTTTCAGTCGGTGTAGGAGGAGGAAGTGATGCAAATAATGCCCGCTTCTTGGCAATAAATGCTTCCGTGGTGACATCAGACTCCTGGACCTCGTGTGTGATCTGGTGATAAATCATATACGCTGGTTTCCGGGGAGCGAACGTATGGCGCAGTTTTTTACAAAACTCTTCCCACTTTTCTACACCGCTTTTCACGCCTTGCCACCATACCGCTGCTTCATCACGAAGAAGGAGTGGAAGCCCTTGAAGCGCATCCGAGTCACTCAGCTTTTCCACATTTTTGTAGGTGGTCGCTGCTGCTAAGAAAGCCTCGACTGCGTCCGTGTCCTTTTGCCCACTGTAGGTGATGTTGCAGGATGCAAAAGTTCCCTGTTTGGAAGCCATGATGGTCTGTAGGAACATCTGGAACTGTTCGTTGGACATCGCCATCTTCAAAGTCCGATGTGGGAGTCTTCGTAGATTTTCTAACTTGATCCCAGGATTCGGCCTCACGTTGTGCGCCAGATTGTAATAAGTAAAAACACAATTGATGGTTTTAACTTTAATTTCGTAACGGTATACGGAACAATTTAATAACTTGTAAGTACACTCGGGAAAAAATGCGTACGCTAGTTCTCAGTGCTGTCCAGTCAGTGAGGCTGAAGCAGTCCGAGAGCGCAGCGAACACACTCTGCCTCAAATGCGCGCGCGATCGGCTTATATAGCGGCCGGCGCGTAGCGGGAGCCACGCTCCGCCCCTCTGTGACGTCTAGTCCTGTGAAGTGGGGCGCCGCGTGCGCTGTATGTATGATGATTAGTTGTTATAATACTATTTTTGAAAAAATATTGATTACGTTTTCTGTTACAGAAGTCTCTAGACGAAAACGGCAATTCAGTACAAGGATTCAGTTCACCTCTTTCGGGCTCTAGTCAACACAAAAAACCTCGGAGGAAAAAGTCTTCAAAGAACGAGACCGTGATCGATTGCCAACAGATTGACGGCTACCAAGGAGACAAGGACGTCAACGAGCTGCTTCGGTTCATCGAATCGAACGCGGACAACGGGCGCGGAACCAAGCTAGGGCGCGTCAAGCACAAGGACGATTCCGACGACAAGAGCAAGAAGCGCTCCACCGAGCGGCGCAAGGACAAGGAGAACAAGATCAAGCGCGCCACCTCCATGGAGGAGCTGTCCCGCACCAAGATGGAGGACCTCACCGACCTGGCCGCGCCCGCGCTGCGCGGCGACAAGAAGGAGCGGCGCGACGCGCCCGCCAAGGAGCGGCGCTCCTGGGGCGACGACGCGCTGTACTGCGAGCCGCCCGAGCCGCCCGACCCCGCCGCCGAGCTCACCGACTTCCAGACCGTCACCAAGAAGCGCAAGCCGCGCCGCCGCGCCGACGAGCCGCCGCGCCGCGCGCGAGCGCCCAGCCCGCGCGCGCGCCGCGAGTCCGCGCCGCCCTCCGACCGCAGCAACGACTCCAACGACGACATGGACTCCGTGCACTCGCTGCCGGCCGCGGCCCCGCCCGCGCCGCCCGCGCCGCCGCCGCCCGTGGCCTCCTACGCCGACATCGCGCGCACGCGCCACAACATACCCGACCTCATCGAGAGCTGTAACTTCTACGCGGAGGGGCAGGGCGCGCCCGGCGCCGCGCCGCCCGACGCGGACGGCTACCCGGCGCTAGAGCCGCGCGCCGAGCCGGCCCGGCGCCGGGACAAGCTGCCGCCGCGCCGCAAGGAGCGCGCGCCGCCCGCGCCGGCCGCGCCCGACTGCCCGGCGCCCGACGTGGTGGCGGACCGGCGCCCGCCCGTCATCCTGCTGGACTCGGCGGCGCGCCCGCGCGACCTGGATGGCGTCACGTTCGGCTTTGACATCAACGAGCAGCTGCTGGGCGGCCTGGCGCGCCGGCCGCGCTGCGACCTGCTGCGCGACGCGCCCGAGCCCGGCGCGGGCGGCGTGGCTGTGCGCGCGGGCTGCGCCGCGCTGCGCTACGTGCCGCCCGACGCGCCGCGCGACACTGCACACCTGCTGCAGATCGTGGACTACGTGGGCGCAGGTGAGTGTGAGACCGCGAGACGGCGCGCGTGTGCGTGCGCTCGCTGACGAGTTTGTCTGTTGCAGCCTGGGAGGACGTGGTGCGGTGCGGCGCCGGCAAGGTGCGCTACTACAGCGAGTAGCGCGCGCCGCCCGCGAGCCGCGCGGAGCTTCGCGTCTGCGCAGACGACGCGAGTGCGGGCGCGGGCCTGAGCGAGCCGAGCGAGCTGAACGTGCCGAACGGACCGCGCTCCGTACTGAGCGAACTGCGGGGTGTGCTCGCCGCTCGGACACGATCGCCGACGGTCGGGGTCGGTCGTCGCCGAGCCGATTCTCGCGGGTGTTCAAGCTACATGATACTATAGTTTACATTAGAATAAAAAACAAAAACGATTGAATCTTTCCGCGGTGCCCTCGAGACGAAATATCGTATGAGTTACGAGTGAGGTGACGATGCTAGTATATTATTGTATCCTCGATGGCCGAGTAAGGGGTCAGAGTGACGTGACGGGACTCGTATGAGTGATGCGATGACGTCGAGTGTCGAAGTATCGGCGTGCGCTCGTCTCGTGTAGTACTGTTATGCGTCGATGCGACTAATCAGTATGTCGTTCATACTATCAAATATGTGAAGTGATTACACTATCTAACTAGTGTTCTCGCTGTGATTCAAATAAATTTAATTTCGCTTGAAAGTATGAAATGTGGCAATAAGCATTTAACAGTTCAATTTGCACTTTAAAAATCTTTATTTGTTAAAATTTATTTAGAGGATGATGTAATTTTAGTTTTTAGTCTGGCGCGTGGACGGTTTCGAGTGAATGCAGTTGTAAATATAACAACCTAATTCTTGTGTGTGGGTGAAAGTCACAATTGCTTTAACATGTGCAGATGTCGCTAAACAATACGTGTGATTCTGTTATTTGCACTTGCTTTCATTTAACACCATGTCCTGCTTTAACCTTGTAAAAATTGTTTATTTGTAATGTATGTACCAGTTAGGAGTAACACAGTTAGATTGTTCTTGACTTGACTAATAGCCAAGTACAACATAGCTGATGTGCCGTGCGCGGCGGCAGGTGCAGTAGTGACGTGTGCCGCACTGGTCCAACCCGCAGCGCGCCAGACGAGCATTACTCATGTTTTGGTTCCAGTTGAAGAGGCATGTATTATTTTGTTTCTGTTGATTTTTATTATGCTTTTGTTATGCTGTAATCACAAATATTTGGTAGATTTTTCTAACTAGCCACTCAAGTCTATTTTGTTATATATTTTTAAGTTTTACCATTAGATACTACCTACTGTAAATAAAATGAAGATCTTATAAGGAGTAACTGGCCATACTAGGGGCGGCGCGACCACACTTGACATGATCTTTCTGTGATGTGATTTTATATTGAACTCGTCAACTTTAACAAGTTAATTTAGAGATCATAATTATAATGTAAGTAATGTTATGTAATATCACCACTGGCTGTGTGATTTATATTATTTTCTTTTGTTAAGAGTTGTAATGTACATTATTTTGTACATAAAATTTTAATTTGTATTCATTAGTAAGATCATGATCAAGTGGAATAGAGTGTCATTATGTGAAATTAACATCTACATAATTTATACATGAGGATGTGTGTTTGTGCATGCGATGACAAACGCTACTGCGCGGTACGCTCGACGCTGGGCGTTTCCTTTGTTAATTTTTTGTCATACAAACTCCTGTATGACAAATTAAAAAGTTTGACCAAACATTTATATAGTCATTTAAAATTCATCGTAGTCGTGATGATTGTTTACAGACACATACTATCATGTCCTAAGTTAATTATTCTTAAAAACAATTTCAAACGAATGAGTGTTGCTTTGGGTATGAGAATTACAAAAAAAAGAAAAAACACTATGGCTTCTGTATGAATCGTGTGATGAGTGAAAACATCAAAAATGAAAATCATGGTTTATTTAAAATCACTCGAAACAAAGTGAGAATTATAATTTTATTATGATGTAAACTAGGCAATTTTACGAAAAGCCGCGTTTACGAAAACAAAGGTTTTGTGTGATTGTTAATTTTCTACTAAAACATTGTCCATACATCCTAGCTAGAGCTCGCTCCCGTGACAACTCACTTAACACATATTATGTAAAATATAATTAAATTTATCTTAATTGTTTGAAGTTCGCAGAGACGGATATATTTTTAGCTAATTGTTTGAAGTGGGCTGTCATGCGAGCAGGCCTACGTGCTGTTGCTTTGGATCTTGGATCCTAAATTTATTTGAGATGAAACTAGTCGACCTGAAAAACTATGTAAAAATTAACTATTAATACTACGAAATTTATGCGACTTAGAATAATATTATTATTTTCACAGATAAGTAAATGTTACAATAAGCATTTCTAATTTTACTGATATATAAAATTAGTCTTGTATTGGCTTTTTACTGTCAGGGTCCTTGGCATGCCTTCGTACATGGCAGAAATATTGAATATTATGTAAGAAAATATTTTTTTTTGTCAAGAACTCAAAAATATATTATTTGGTCAAATAAGCTTTTTTTTAAATCGCAGAATTGTAACTGTAAATGAATGAATGGTAATAATATACTCTGATTTAAAAATAAAAACAAAGCTATTATTCAACCAAGAATCTTGCTATATTGAAGATGAAAATAATGATCAAAATTATTGTAGAATGTATTGTTCAACTTATAATATTATGAGCATCTATGATGCAATTACATCAGGTTTTTCTAGAATACATACAGATATTATTTGTAAACAAAAGTAAAAATAATATTTGGTTTGGTCTACAGTTGGGAGTTACTCGGTTGTTTGTATGCCTAATAAATACGTCGTAGTTACATTACATACCAAAATAGTGTTTCGATGTATTTTATCATTTGAAATCTCTAAACAATTATGAATAGAAAAACTTGCATCTTCAAAATATCGAATAAAAAATTACCAAGTTTAAATTAATTGCTAAAAAGAGATGGCACCAAAAAACTGTCGTCTTATTTCACATCGCGCCGTTCAGTACAATACTCGTTTCGGACAAGGGCACTAATTCACTATGACCACTCGATGATTCCTTACTTCGAAACTGTTATGTTCCGCGTGCGGGCTCTGCATTCATGCATTACTCTGTGTGTTGACGGGGTATGTGACTACTCATATTAGATAATCCCGCCAACCTCGCGTTCATTTCGCGCGGTTTCGTTCATTGTTTCATAGAGAATACCCCAGAATTAAAAAAAAGGCCCCAGATTGTTATATTCGATATTAGAACCACTTTAACCCAGTTCTTTTGAAACATAAGACTAAGCTTAATCACTGCAACGAATTTACAAAAGGTGACTAATAATAAAATTACACAATGAAATCACTTGTTTTATGTCTTCCACATCAAACTTGCTCCTGTTTTCTAGATCCAGACGGCAATATTTGATTTAAGCATGAACTAACAAACAAGACTAGATCAAACAACTGGCTTCTATATTGTACAAATCAAATCTACAAACGAAGGGTCTGATGTAATTACGTAATAACTATTTGAGCTAGACCCATTCAAATATAAAGCCGAGATTCAAGCTGATCTATTTCAATTATAAAGTAATCCAAAAATCTAATTTTGGTTTCTTTAATAAAAAAGTAATCACATATTATGTGATTGACGATGGTGATAATCGTTACAAAAAAATCTGTATGAACGGCCACAACATTGTAAATATAGTGTACATTAATTTCATTTTATTTTCAGAGAGATAATGTTTTTTAATATTGTTGAGATTGATATCAATGTACTGAGAGGAAGCTCATATCAAAGGTATAGAAATTATTTATTATTTCTTTCCCTTGTAAAATATGTATATAGATATGCAGAATATTATCGGATTTTTGTCGTTTTAGTGCATCCTAGACGTTGTAGATAAAAGATCTCTTAAGTTGGATGTTGTGACTACACACGGAACACACTTGTCAGAGCCGCGCGCTCGCGCAGCCCGTACGCCCGCTGCGCCGATTCAAACTAAGCCCGTCTAATACACAACTATTTATTGATTCTGATACAAATGTATGTGTGTCGAATCTCATGTATTTCCATTGTGTTAAGGATTTCTTAGCTGCCTTTCTCTAAGAATACGACTTCTTGACACAGGCTGTGGGCATTGACATCATAATTTAGATAGAATCTCTGATGCCGTGCTACGTGATGGTTTGAATCTGCACAGCGGGTTGGCGCGGCGTGCTCGACGCTCGGGGCTTTGTGCCTCTCCAAATAATAAAATATATATTGCAATTACTGTGCAGAAAACATAACCATTTAAATATTATTAGTTTTATTGTATTTTAAAAGCTACTTGAATATTTTTTTACGCAAATTATCTGGAGATCTAAAAATAAACATAAGAGAATATAATGAAAGTATGGATGAGCTAAAATTAATTATCTTGAGCTGAAATAAATGTAATTATTTTGTTTAGGTAATGGAGTGATATTGCTTAGGAAAGCTATTTGGCGAAGTGTAAATGTATAAATAAATTAATGCTGACATATAACTTGTGTACGATTGTGTCATTTTCTGAATGAATACTAAATATACCAACTTAAAAGCAGTGCCCAATTACATTTCTGATTTGTTCTCTGTGACTTAGTAGTACCACTCGAATTATTAATTCAGAAAATGGGTCAAACGTTCTATATCATAATATGTACCAATATGAGAAATTTTATTTATCTGCTTTGCATCTAACTGTTTAATAATTATTCTAGGTTTTTACTCTGTTCGTTACTCGAAATAATGACGCCTAATTTAAACTAAATAAAATACGATGTCCTACCTATGAAATGCGTTAAAATTCTACAAACAAAAAAACTGGCATGTGACCGTCCTCATTGTAATCCACTGACATTTACGAATCTGTTAAATACGTTTATTTCATAACGTTTTATAGAAAACATCGCGTCATGAATGCCTCCTGTTTCTACGACTTTTAGTTTAATGGATTTCTGGCTTATTTACGTATTCTAAGGGATTTTACCTTTAGTGGCGAAACAATTCAGTGATAAGCAATCGAAGAAGTAAGCTCATTGTGGCATGATTTAGCATCTCGGGATGTCGTCTTTTATTTTACATAATTAGTTTTTAGGTTACTTACCAATGAACAAGTCGTATTATTCTTTATTGTTTTGCGCCCGGATGAAAAACATTCGTGTTGACTAGCCTCTCTTTTAAATAGTTACAAAAAGAAAATTATTATTAATTTCGATATTAATTTAGTAACAGTCGTGGATAAATCATTGATTTTGGTTTATGTTTGCTACAAATGTATGATACTGGAATGCGAGTTAATTGTCCTTACATTGTGTATGTAGATGTTAAATTATTATTTTTTTTTTTTTATAAATGAGGTTTTGTCCACGGCTGTGTACTGTTTAGTTATGTTTAGGGTCATGCAGGCGCGACAATAATATTAGTTTGAATCGCAACTTTCTCCTGTACATTATTATATTACTGATGTTCCTTATGTAAATGTGAATAGAGTAAAAATTTAGTACCAATTTTAACTGTAAAAGATTTGTTTATATAAACAATATTGTAACCAACTGCAATTTACAGTTATGTACTTTTTCACTGTTTCCGTTTTCTTAATAAAATGTTGAAAATACAAAATCTTTTGTTTTCAAAATTTTTGCTTGAGATTTAGTGAAAATAAGGGTCGTACTACTCGACCCCAAATGTTGCCTAACCAGTGGGACAAAGGATAATTTCAAATATTGCCCTACTACAGTATTTTGGCGGGGGTCAAGAATACTCTGGAAACAATTCATATATTTGATCGCACAACACAAGGGCAGTAATAGCCGTTTTTGAGGGCCGCTAATCTTCCATTTACGGACGATGGGCCTTAAACTTGATTACAATTCGTCTCCGTCCGTCTCAATAATTCATCAGTCTTTTGTTTTGTTATGCAATGTTGGATCGAAGGGCAAATAAAACCTGGTCAAGTACGTGTCTTGAACTAAACACAATTATGGGTTCCGTAGTTACATTACATATTTACGCATGCGCAGTATTGATTTTATCAAATAAGGGGGTGTCACAGGTACGCGTACTATAAAACGACCTACTCATAAGTTCGTACGTCTATCACCCACTATAAGATTTCTCGATAAAAACATGAATCCACTTTTTGGGTACCAGTCCCACCGCCGCCGGCGATTAATGAGAACAGAGTAGAGCAGAGCTACCAACAAAAACCAACAGCGAGTTTGCGACGGCGCGGCGCGGCGACGAGGATTACTCGCTTGTTTCGTAGTTTCTTATTGGAGAAAATAATAACATCAGAATATTCAGTGACATATTTTATTTTCATAATCAACATGATACAGATGTTTATGGCTTCGTATTCAAATATCATTCTATTATAATAAAAATATTAACAAATTATCTTACATCCACTTGAAAATGTACATTTGTAATAGACCTTACAATATATTCTAGAGCACCACAAGTTGATATCACGACGCGACACCTCGCCGGCCGGCTGTCGCGGAGACACCGCAGCACTCGGCAGGCGGCAACGTCCTGATATCAACTTGTGTTCATTTTTAACACTTACAAAGATAATGCTCTATTGCTCCTACATTAGGGCATTAAAAGATAGTTTTACGACGCGACATTTTCTATAAGGACGTAAAGAGCTTCGTTTAATGCCCGCTAGACATTTGTCACTTTCTAGATTAGTAGCAATGACGATAATAATTATTGATTAAAATTGAAACCTGTTCATTAGAAGCACCTGATTTTATATAATTTTATATTCACGTCTACTTATTAATTTTCTTGGCTTCTACAGAAGATACAACTCAATTAAGACAATTACCTGACCCCAAGAGTGGGATTGAAATAAACTTCATAATAACATCAGACAGTTTGGAACTAACAAAGATAACCTTTTCATCTCATCCTAGAACATTTTATTAATACAGCTCCTGTTTCTTGGGACGAACAAAGCATCAAGTCGTTTGAATAATGAATCGTGTTAGTTGGAACACCGTGATAAGTCCGTTAGTTTCGATAATGTAAGTGAAATACTTTCGTTGTTAGTTGTAGTGTGAAGCCTCGAAACGTTTGGAACGTACGATCAAAGCGGTGCTCACAAATGTCTAAGAGCTAACAACTTAACTATTAGGCCACGAGTCGTGTGGAGATAGAGATAGCGTCATAAATAAGAATTATGTACACGTTAACCGTACGATAAACTAATTTTGAAAAATAACAATAAATAATTAAAACAACCACAGTTAATATGGAATGAGTTAAACTTCCAACGCAAAATGTGAACAAACTAACGAAAATAACGTTAGCCTAGAGCGACACTGACGACTGAGACTCGATCCGGTGATGCACTCCCGCCGGCGTCGGGCGTCCGGGCCGGCGAGCCGGCAGGTCGGGCCGGCTAGAAAATGTCTGGACAGTCGGCCCAGTCCTGCTTGCGCTTGCTCTCCCAGTAGCGGTGCGTGTACAGGTGGCGCAGGTGCGGCTGCGGCTGCGCGGCGTGCGCCGACAGCGCCTGGCGCGTGAACCACAGCGGGCGCGGCGCGGCCGGCGCAGGCGCGTCGCGCGCGGCCGCGGCCTCGGCCGCCGCCTCCAGCTCGCGGCGCTTGGCGCGCTGCTTCTCCTCCAGGCGCAGCTTCTCGGTGTTGGCCTCGTCCCACAGCCCCTCCTCCATGAGGCGCTGGTCGGGGCGGCGGCGCGAGTCCGTGGGCGCGACGCCCTCCTCGAACTCGTTGAGCTGCGCGGCCAGCAGCGTGAAGTTGTACCACCTGTCGGAGTCGGGCGGCGCGGCCACGCGCTCCCAGGCGACGGTGAACTTGCCGGTCTTGCACACGGTGTTGTCGGGCGACGCTGACGTCACGGGCGCCACCTCCACGCGACTGTCCCAATGGCCCTGCAGCACGTAGCGCGGCTGCAACATATCGAACATTTTTAACTACATCTTACTCATCTAACTCATATTCACTTTTTTATTAGATCAGAATATCTGCCATTAGTTCCCACAGTCTATCTGTTACGATTATATAAATACAACAACAACACTGACCACTCCCTGCGGGTCCTTGATGACGCCGGTGACCTTCCTCTGCGTGTCCTTGCTGAAGTACCCGTAGGGCAGGTACTTGAGATGCGCGACGTAGCCGGCCGCCTGGCCCGCCTCGCCCACGATGTCCATGTCGCCGTGGTTGTCCACCCACAGCTTGCCCACGATTATGTTGTGCACCGTTGTTGTCACCTGGAGAAAAATATTGTGCATACAAATATCTGTTTTTAACGCTCTTTAAGAAAAGGAGGAAAGTTTTTTATGGATAGTGACAGGTAGCTGTCAAATTCATGGACAAGTCATAGTAGTGACATCTAAAGTGAGCAAGTGGCAGTTTTTATTCCCATTGCATGTGTTGCACCTCAACTGAAGCTCTATGCACCAGTTCGAGATTACAGTGAGTTGAGTCTGTTGATCCACTTGCCGATCTATAGGCAATAGGCATTACTTCCGTTTACACAAGTCAAAAATCGAAGACCAAAACTTTGTACAAAAAAATTGGATGGTGATTAAAAAATCACCTGTATTTCGGGCTTGCAATATTGAGTAAATGCTTATATTTAGAGACTGATGAGTAGTTGTAGTACACACGGCTACACATCAAGCTATACATAACCAGTATAAGCTGACTTCTAATTGTACGAAAAACCTATACAATGCGAGGTTAACTCAAACTGGAAATGCATAGCTTGATGTGTAGCCGTGTGTACAAGGTAGGCTACGGCTACTACACAAGTAATTTGACGAAAAACTATATTTTTCCAATAGAAAGCGTTAATATTTTGGAAGGAGACGCGATTCAGCCTCGGGCTCGACCGTGACGCCGTGATGCCAACCGGCCGTGCCGACAGGTGGTGACACATCGACAGGCCGACCCGGTCCTCTCTACACACGCTACACCGCTACTTACACCAGCACTACCACGTAACGCAAACTTCACTACTTTGGGAACCAATTTATCAAGTAAAAACTTTAGGACCAGTTTCTCGAACGAAAATAATCACAAAGCTAATGTTACAAATTGTCAAGCGCGCGTAAACTGCTGCGATTGGTTGAATGATTTATCAACCGCCAATCGCAGCAGTTTATGCGCGCTTGACACATTAATTTTGTGATAATTTTCGCTCCAGAAACCGGCCCTTAAAATTTTGCTTGTTTCAAACTGTTGATGGAAAATCAGGCATTAAATCCCAGTTTCACTGAAGTGAATGAATATGTACTGCGTTACTCGGGTATGTAACTCCCCCTGCCCGCTCTGCTGCGTACCTTTCTCCACGTGTACTTGTTGCCGGAGCTAGGGAACATGGCGGAGGCGCCGCCCAGCGGAATGACCTGCAGGTACTTCCCCCTAAACTTGGTGGTCATGGTGAACTCCTGCCAGCACTGCCAGCCCGCCTGCCCCTCGCAGAACTGCGCCACCATCGGCGGGTGGTGGGACACCTGACCACAGACAATTTTGAATTTATTCATTTATATTTAGTGGCCCAAATGTGGTGACAATGTGATAAATAAAGGCTAGTGCTGGAAGGAAGAGGAAGGCAGGGAAGAGGCAGGGAGAGTTTTGGAAAGGACTTGCCTGCATAGACAGGGAAAGAGTTTAAGAATACATTAATAAAGAAATAGGTCCAAGCACACGCGATGATATAATTACTGGATATGCATATGGCAGAAAAAACATTTGGCACCATATAGCAACCGGAAATTGTTGAGTTGCACTTTGAGTGCAATCCTATCAATTTCTGGATGCAAAGTGAAATATTTGATTACTACAGACTATTTGATAACCATCACCTGTGCTAAGGTTTAATAATGACTCAAGGAGGATGCGCTTAATGTAGCCTGCAAAATTCATCTTTAATAAAAACATTTCATTGAGCTGCAATTTGCAAAAAAAATGTGACCGTCACGGGACGCCTGGCAGATGTGAAACATCGAAAAGGCTGCTCTTTGGCGGAGAGGGGCATAACGGCCTATGAGAGCGTCATGCCGTTTGTTTGCCGAGACTGCGTACGAGTTGGTCGCGGTCAATATTTGATTCACATCAAAAACGTGAATAACGCGGGCTATTTTAGCACATTCTCCTTAACAAGTAACAAATGATTTGGATGGGTGAATAAGGATAGTCCACTAACAATTAGAAGATCATCCACTTGCCTGCTCGGATATGGAACGCCAGCCGAGGTCCGCCATGCGGTCGCACTCGAACGTCTCGCCGAGCAGCGGGTTGAACGGCTTGTTCGTTCTGAAACAATAATCATTTGTATGACACAATGATGTTAGTCAAAAAACAGTGTCTTGTGTCACGGGAGCTCTTTAAGAGTGTTATGTTCATCCCATGGTTACCTGACATAACTTCCCTGGACCGATAAGAGCGCCCATTGAGCATTTAAATTTTTATTTTCCATGTACACACAGCTCCATTAAGTGGTTATCCCCTCAAAAGACATGTGCTTTCAAATCCGTGACAGGCCCAAGACGGGTTTTGTATTTTGCAAAAACATTTTATTATTATGAATTATGATGTATGGTTTTAGTGAATAAATAGGTTTAATTTAGTATTTATTTAAAAATAAAATGTTTTTCATAACGAAGGGCACGAAATGTGCTTTTTGTTCATTATTTATTTTGTTTTATGTTTTTCTATTTTATTTTAGTAATATTTATAAAGAATTAAATAATTAAGAAAAATAAAATACTTTAATAATAATTTAATAATATTTATTATTGCTATTATTCAACAAAACTGATCTTATTTTACAACAAAGATTCATACAGAACAACTATTTAGCTCTCATAAAATCAGAAAACAGTCGTTTACGTCGTTTTACGTGAACGTATACATCAAACGTTGTAGTTATAACTAAGGGTATGGATTAATTTTATAAAGAAAACGTGAGTAAGTAAAATTAATGGATACCCTCAAATTATAACATCTATCGATTAGACAGGGACCTAAAGATAAAGTGACTCGGACGATAGTAGATAACAATTTCATCGCAATTCATATGGGCTCGCTGGCTAGTTCGTCAAACTGCCGGTATGAGTATGACGTGACGACGTTCGGTGATGCAATGGTTCGAATCCGAGTCGAAACACTGAACTCTTTTTGAAGTATTCTTTAAATTATTCGTAAGGAATAGCAGTGTAACATTTTAAAACTTTTGGGGGGTTAGCACATACTGTCGCTGTGAGAATGAAGCATTTTATTATGTGTATTTGTCGAAGTAGGCATAGTAATTCCAGTACTTAGTAACATTGATATGATACATGTCATACATAAACTGACCACTGTTTCCTTTAATATTCCTTAATTAAATATTATAATCCTGCTAACATTATAATAAATTATCCGGGTACATGTATTCTCATAGGATACGGGTGAATGATACGAAAGAACACACAGCGGGTGATAGTCGGCTGTCAGACAGACACGAAAAGGGACTTTGAGGCGCTATCTAGAAAATCTAAAATCCTCGAAGACCTATTAAGCGAGCGAAAGTGATGTAATTACTTTTGAAACGCAAAAGAAGAGTGATGGCTATAATGTGCGTGCGCTCGGAATAAAACGACGTATGTGCCAAAACGAATTTACTCCTTTTTTATAACAAAATAAATGAATTAAATTTAAAACTACTTTGAGTAAACTTTGATATGATAATTCTTTATGTTTTAAAGTAAATTCCATTGAATAACTCTTAAGTGTGCGTGTGCGTCCACACTGAACGCGCGGTGACTAGGGCCTATGGCGGGAGCGACGGCGGAGGCATGCGGTGGCCAGTGACGTGCGAGCCGTTTGTAGCACTAAGGCGTATTTCAGGTGTTGCAAACTATGGACGAGGATTTGTTCATTTTATTAGATAGTCCGATTCTGAGATGGGAGGTGTTGAACACAAGAGATGGTGTGAACGAAATAAGCACGAAATAAATAAAAGCAGACAAGTGAATGGTGATTTTTTTAATTTATATGAAGAACTGAAATTGTATTCTACAAAATTCTTTGAGTACACTCGAATGTCCGTGTCAACATTTGACTACATGCTCAATACAATATCACCTAAAATCACCAGAGAATATATAAATTTTCGCAAAAATATTAGTCCTAAAGAGAAATTGTTCATAACTCTGAGGTAAGAATAAAACAGAATTTTATTTGTAAGTAGTATTTTAATCAGACGCGCATACGCCAAGCGATAAGACCGAACTGGTTTGATACCCCCGCCACCCGCGCATTAGGCCCGTAATGCGGCCATAACGCGCGGATAGGAACGTTTGAAAACAACGCGCGCTATCTCGCTTGAGCCCGTCGCGCTAGGCGCCCGCCTTAGTCACTACACTATTGTCGCAAGCGGCGGTTTCATATGTTTGATATTGCACGCCCGTCGTCGCAACCGCGCTAGGCTGGCAATGTAGACGCACACTAAGTAAAAAAAACTTTTTTACAAAAAAAACAACCGACTTCTTTCTTTTGGAAGTCGGTTTTTTTTTTTGTAAAAAAGTTTTCACTTTTTTGAGAGAGAGTTTGTAATTTATAACTGCTATCACCTTTTTACAAAATATTGCTTTTCCCGATGCTGGGACGTTACTTGTTGAGGAGTTCTCCTGGTAAGAACCTGGAGAACTCCACTTCACCACTACACGCATTGTGACGAGCATAAATTGCTTAGCAACCATATTAAAATAATCGAATCGCAACCCGTGAAATATTTATCATTGATTAGTTCCGATGGCCGTCTGTGGTCTTCATCATCAGCTCCACTTTACCAAATGATGATTTCCGAGAGCAAATGCTCAAGTTACTCTAAAAAATATCCAAATCGCTATAGGTTTGCCAATAAAATTTTAGGGTTTCCCTCGATTTTCATGAGATCCTGTCATCAGATTCCAATTTGCTGACAATGGGACCACCTTGGGAGTATACCATTTCAAACAAAAAAAATATTTTGAAAATCGGTCCACAATTGGCGGAGTAATCGCGTAACAAATACACAAAAAAAAAAACATACTGTCGAATTGAGAACCTCCTCCTTTTTTTAAAGTCGGTTAAAAATAGATATAACTGCATTTTTTTGTATCGAGAAAAATTCATTGAATCGTGTATTCCTTTTACTTGGTACTAGCTAGACCAGAGTCATTATACCAAAATGTTAAATCCCTATTCCACATACTTATCTACTTAACAAGTTACACGAAATAGAAAAACCCACATTTTTTTCATCACATCACCTTAATTTAAACAACATAACTCAACCTCACGCCTGTAATCCCCGATGGGTTAGTCAGAGGGGTACCTGTAGTACACCCACATTTCGCCAGTTATGTTTAAGTCCCATGTAACAGGGGGTGAGCCTATATCCAGACTCTGGACTAGATGGAAAAACCCAATAACACTTTCGGAAATCGAACCCAGGACCTCATGCTCAGCAGAAAGGCTGGCGACACTAGACCGGCGAGGTAATCGATGATATCACAACAATATATGACATGTATAGTTAAAGATAAGTAATCATTCTCAAACAGTTGTCCTTTGAGCACCAAATAACCAAGTGAAGTGACGATAGTACCTGCAAGCTGTCGTGGCGTAGGCCGAGACTGTAAATGCGGCGACGTACGCCAGCTGTTGCGCGGGGTCACTGAACTTGGCGGCCTGGTCCAGCACCGACGAGTACTCGTAGTCCTCCGTCAGCCGCTGCAGCATCGACAGCGGCTCGCTGAAGTTCACCGGGATTGGAATCTTCGATAATTCCTTACCTAATTAACAAATATAGCGTTTTAATCAATAATTTCTTAAATTTATTACACTAGTAACCCGCCCTTGCTTCGCACGGGTGCAATCTACAAGTGTGGCGACTTGTCAAAACATGGAGATTTCAGGACTTTATCTAACTGTACCTATTATGCAAATAAACTCTCTAAGGCTAAATTATGTCAAAAAACGCATTATATTTCATTTTTTAGTTTAGTAGAACAACGCAATCACACAGACAGACATGAAGAGGTAATTTGATTTATAATAATAATAGTCCTCCAGATCTAAATTCCGGCATAGCACTAATTTTTATGAAGACTAGCCATCTACGCGGGAGATATTATAGTGAAAAGTGTGTGCGCAGACACTGGTGCACTCACTCTTCCTTCGCTCTCACAGTCCGATGGGACGGCAATCCGACACGACTTTCCTGTATGTAGGTTGATTAATACAGACCTATACAATTCTTCATAATGGACCACAGACTGAGCGGGTAGTTGGGCTTGTCGGGCACGCGCGTCCGCCGTGGGTGGCCGTCGATCAGCACCGCCTGTGCGTACACCACGTGCGGCTGCGGACAACAACATCAAACTTATTACATTTCTTCTTCGTTGTTTCCTCGCCGCGGAAGATTACGGCGACATACAACCAGGGTATGCGGTCTACCATTATATGATTGCTTCTAAGCTTCAACATATTTGATGACAAGGAGTTAGTCCGGTTCCTTGTCAGCACCGGCTTATGTAGTAGATATGGACTTTCCGGTTATGCGGTCTATAGAGGTGAGAACAGTTTGGTACGTATCCTGTCTCCTACAGCCTTTTTAGGGTTCGGTACCTCAAAAGGAAAAATACGGAACATAGGATCACTTTGTTGTTCGTCTGTCTAGACCCTAGAGGTATCAAGTTCAAACTCATAATAAATACTAAGGTCTGCAGTCCATTGGACGGGTGAAAAATTCAAGCTTATAAGCACTTAAGATAACGCAATACACAGTTATGGTCAATTATATCACAAAGACGATTATCTCACTTTCAAAAACCTATAGGGTACTTTCCCTTGACCTAGCAGCATGAAATTTGTCAAGAAAAGAGTCCTCACAGTCAAGTATTAGTCATATCACATTATAATATTAGTTTTTGGGATTATAAACTTATATTTACAGTTAGAGCATCGGCCGATATGTTGAACGATGTAGAGAACATAATATGTTTTTATTTGTAAAGTTAAGTTCGTACTTAAATCCGGTATTTCAAATTTATAGGCCGCGTCACTTGAGTGAGGCCGCAGGCAGCCGCCGGGCACAGGTTTGAGAGAGCCCTAGTCTTACTCGCACTCTCCCGGTCTTTTATTCAGCCTTACCGTTTTTCCGCAAATTATCATGACCTTTTTTATGCGATCACTATCGAGGCATATTTGTATGTACAGGTGCCTCAGCCTGAGACAAACTGAGGCAGCGGTTCAGATACATAATCAGCCTATAATGTTCCCACTGCTGGGACACAGGCCTCGTCTCTGTGAGAGGGAGTGGGCCGTAATCCACCACGCGGGCCCAGTGCGGGTTGGTAGATGTCACATGTCTTTCGAATTTTTGGTTCTAGGACACTCACGATGTTTTCCTGAAAATGATGTTTTTTTTTTGAAAAATTATTTAGCGGCGCATGTCTCGCACTCTCTGGATGCACCCTAATATTTGTGGAAACGTTAATGAGAGTAAGCGTACGACATCCTTTAATATGTGGAAATCAGCCAAAGAGCGTTTCAGTCTCTGAAAGCGACACACTGTGACAAGGCTTTTTACGAGGGTTTTTGAAAGGCTTACTTACGTACACCAAAGTTCAGTCCAGGTGTACACAAAATGTAATAATTTTATATCCGAATCTTGTAGCTAAGCAAATACTACACATAATCCACGTAAATGCTGCCATGCTGGGAGAATTCCCGAGAGTCGTGCCCCTATATATGCATGGGCGTACCCGGGGGGGGGAGGAGGGCAGCTGCCCCCCACCCGGGTCGAGTTCATACATATTATGTATGAACTCGCCTAATTACTAATCAAAGTGTAAACGGGGCCTTATGCTCTAACTTTTAAATAAACCGCGCAGTAGACACTGGAAAAATGCACGATGCAATTGCCAAAAAACCGCGCGCGACGATGGCGGACGCAGATTATTTATTTAACTACCTTTATAGCAGGATCATTTGCGGCTGTTTGCCCTACACACTACACTACATATACCTGTTTCATGTAGGTGTGTACATAAGGTGGACAAGGGATCCTCGCCCGTAAAGGCATACTCCAACCAAAACTATCTACTCCCATTTTCTATCAAACGAAAACATGACATGACCAATGGGCCCTCGTCATATTGGCGTTTCCTAGGAACACACCTGGGGCCAACTCACATACCCCCGCGAGTCCAACACCAAGTGAGCCTACCACTCACCGCAAGGTGAGTGTGGGCTGTAGACTCCCCGCGGTACCTATTCTGTGTATGGGTTGACGTAGTGTGTATGACAAAACAGCCGCGGACGATCCGATAAAAAATCTGACTTGCCCCCCCCAAGGCCAGAAGCTGGGTACGCCCATGTAAATATGTATCTTCATTACAACTTCCATGTGTGTTGTTACTAAGTATAAAGTCCGTGTAGATAATAATGAATAGAATACACGATCGTTGTACCCGAGCGACACGTAATAATGGTCTTAGTTGTTTGAGTCACTACGTTCTCTCATAGGTAAATTGGCACTTTCCTCGGCATTGGTATTTTATCTCTATAAATAGCTTTTCAAATTCACGTTTTTACAGGAGCACGTTGAGTAACATTTAGAAGTTGTCTTCTAAGCATCACATAACAAACATTTTCGTTATTTTTTTGGAACGAAGTTCTTTAACGCGGCTTGCGGTAGGAGTAAACTGGTAAAAATTGTCGCGTAACGAAGCGTTCCATGCGACTTCTTCTCTCCAGAGAGGGTGATAGTTTTTATGGTTCTCGACGGTGCTGAAGCCAATACCGAGGTCAAAATGAAAATCGCAAGATGGCGGACGCGAAAATTTCAAATTTTTCATTTTTAGGTTTGCGTATAGACAAATGATTGTTTGCCTCGCAATGTTTATGATAGTTACAAGTTAGTCATCTCATGACGTATGCAATGCGAAATACGACTTTGAAGTCGAATACATAATTAGGCCCCAGTGTGGGTCCACTAGTTTTTGTCAAACGTCTTATTGTATGAAACACAACATCCATCGTTTTTAGTATGAAGTAGGATATTTTACCAACAATTTGGGGTCGCGTCACTGAATTATATATTTTGGGGTGCAATTAAATAGCCTCTACGTGTAGCAATACTTAAACGTAGGTCCGGTGAAAGCTGGGCCGTCCGCCGCTGCCACTTTGCCGACTGGCTCATATTTGTAACACTGCATGACCTGCCCTCAATAAGCGTGCCGATAATATGAGATAAGAAATTACTTTAAATAAAACAATAATTTAAATTCATGAATGCAGCAAGTTTACTCACCCATACTACTATATCCTGCGTTTTCGGCACGATAGCTTCGCCTTCGGCGGTGGTTTCCACTTCCGTACCCCCCATCACACTTTCCGGTCGCTCTTTGTCTTCCACGAAAATTACCTTCATACAACAATACAGTCCAGATTAGTCTTATACACAAGGTTGGTGCACTTCATCATGCGCATTAAAAAGAAAATGGAGTGTTAAAACAAATGAAAGCTATGTTAATATTCATCAACCGCTATACACCCGCTCTTTTCTACTAATAGCAACATTAAGGTTTTACACAATAGAGGACACTAGGTAAAACACCTGTAATAGCTTCCATGTTTAAGATTCGTGTGAATGTATATATTTTACGTATACTGTGAACATCATCCGTGAGATGCGACAAAGTTATATTGTACGACTAAGTCAGTTGTGCAGATTATTAATGTTTACAATAATCTAATCTAAAAAGATACAAAACCCGTATTAATACTGAATATATAAAAACCGGCGCTTTTGCAATTTGAAGCTACATAATCATTTAAATTAATGCAATGTTAATTTTATACGGAAAAAAGAACTATGATTAAACGTGTTTTAAAACAACTGTTAAGTAATTAATAGTAACTATGCAAAGTTTCACAAACATCAGTTCGAATATGTAGAAAATATATCAAATTGGAACTTTGAGAGCCTCCATTGAAAAGTTGTCAATTTGCACATTGGCCCTTATACATAGGACCCATCGATATACATTAGGGTCAAATTAAATAAGATAGCCAGACTCTGCAGACGTGACGGATAAAATGGGTATCAATATCTAAACATGATGTGAAAAAAATTTTTTTTGGGGCCGCGGTTTGTATTGCATAAGTTTAGAAAATCAGGTATAATTTGTTTTTTCGTGTTTAGATATTGATATACATCGTGTATATCAATAAACTGGATAAACTATTTTTCTAAACTCATACCTACATCAAAGTATTTACAATTCCTGCAGTTGTTAGCCCCAATAACAACATCTAATAATTTTTATTTCGTTATGTCATGTTAGATATCGATATTCATAACATCTGCAGAGTTTCGGTAGATAATTTCAATTGACCCTGTAGATAAAACATAAAAATAAAGAGTAAATAAATAGTAACTGACCTGTTGAGTCTCAGTGATGGTTTCACCCTCAGACTCATCTGAACTTTCACCGCTTTTTACTTTGTTTTTCCTATTTACCTGTAAAGTAACACATAAGACAATGAAGAACAAGCATGACTCACTCCGCAACAACAACCTTCATTGGATAATGATGACTAACATCAAGACAACAAAATTAACTTTGAACATTTACTGTAAATCAAAAGTGAATCTAAATAGTGTTGGTCCATGATATCAGTCACTATAAACAATATAATTAGTACAGAAAGTTACTACAACTAATAAGTTGTTTTGAGATCCATGTGCAAGATAAGATAGGAAACTCAATTTCTGTTAGTAAACAAATAAAGATAACTTAATATAAACTTTGTTTATAGCCAATTTGTATTCTTATGTAAACATAACATTATCATGCAAAACAGTATATTGTTTTATGTTCTAGTTTTACATTGCTTGTAACATTGGAACTTGATAAATGGCCGATTCCTATAATTTACGGGCCGTTATTGGTTTAAATTAAGACTCTTGTATCTTCAACAATAATAAAAGCAAATACCTCATAGCTTTACATAGTAGACCCTCCCATAAGGAAGCAGCTATCACAGGTAAAATTAGGTTGTGAATCTATTTATATGTCCAGTTTGGCAATATAAAATGCTACCATTAGTAAGCAAAAGGATTCATTTTTGTTTATAGGAACCTAGCATAAGTTTGTTGAAGTAAGTACTACATGCAATTATTATTGATGAGTCATGTTATCTCTGAATGGAAGGTAAACAGTTAGAAGACTTACGGGCACTTTAATTACAAATGATGTTGTGTCATCCATATTTGTGGAGACACCTTCTTCCACGGCATCAAAGAACTCATGGTCCTCATCCTCAGTCTCGTTGCCTTGTCCTGTCCCGTTCCCTCCTGTGCAACAAAAACAAACCATACAATAAAAGAGACATAAATAGCATGTTACCTAGGACACAAGATCTGTAAATAATTGATTAATGTCATAATATTTTTTACATATTGTGGGTGTGTTTATCTAAAGTAATATTAGAAAGAGAAAAGATTTGATTTTTTGTATGTTTGTTTGTAATGCTTTCACGCTTAAACAGTTGTACACATTTGGATGAATTTTGGCACATGGGTAGACCATGACCTGATTTATGACAAAGGATACTTTTTATCCCGATATTCTCATGGGATTCAGACTTATGCGGTTGAAACTACAGGTCGCATTTACTGTACAGTGTAGAATGATTTAAGTGCTTGTTGTTGTGAGTATTTCGAGTGTAATAGTGTGTATTACAGTAATAGATTTTCAAAGATTCTCCTACAGTTTTATGGGTCAACCTATAGAAAATTTTCTATGTACATTACTTTTGTGCAAAATACTTACAAAATGCTTTTTCACATAACTTTTCCAGTGTGTTCAGCATATTTTGTAAGCAAACATCAGTCATAATATTCTAAATTAATATATTCTACAAGCCTCTATTTGTTGCATTTTAATGACATGTGATTAGGTTAAACTATTAATTAAATAGTAAATTATAATATGCTTGTCTAATGACTTCTCAAACTTATTCATGATTGTATTCCAAAAAAAAATTTGTAAAACTAATTAACATTTTAAAGAATGAAAAAAAAATAAGGTACATCACTTTGCTCTATCCGTGGTGTAAAAACTGTATTGATGAAATAATTATAGCACCATTCTATTAAATGAGTCATTTTCATGTTCTTAACCTACAATGAAAAAAAAAAAACTATTATATGGTAGGCATACAGTAGCTGATATAGGAAACTAAACTGATTTATTTATGCTTTAGACTTATCTGACTCTCACCATACCTGTAGGAAATTTACAAACATCTAAGTTACTGGTAGGCAGCAGTAATTAAAAACATGCCCTATACAGTTACTAAACATTTTGTACATTACCCTATTCTGCTGATATTTACTCCTACATGTATCTATTAAAGCATACATGTAGTTTTATGAAATTGGCCTATTCTACCAGCAAGTGATTACATACATGTTATAGTGTCTGATGATTGTTCTTCTTCACTTCACACGCTTCACTTTATTAATATTATTAACCCCATGAATTCAACTGGAAAGCTAGCCTTTGTTTAGCATTAATTAATGATGTATTTCCTTATTTATTATTTGTTTCCACTTACCGCCCATAGTGTTGTATTGTTAAGGAGGAGTCAATTTAGCATTGCTTTATACCTAACAAGAATAATAAATAACGCAAAGCTAGCTATACAAGGCCAAGATCACAATAGACGCGTACATGAATGTGATTTTGTTATTACTAGGCAGAACCAACACAATACTGCACTGCCAAATGACAACACTTCAGTCGCGATACACGATAATTAGCTAAACGAATAGAGAACAACCAATTACAAACTGTAATACGTTGAACTGGAAAACAACAACCTTGAAAATCACCAAAAAATCTGTAGGACAAATTATATCGTTTCGCTTTATACTTTTACGTACCGAATTATAGTAGTATTATTTTTGTTTATACATTTTTGTTATTGTATCACACACACTTCTCAAATGATAGATCAATTTCGACGGAAATTATGTTTAATTTTTGTAGCCCGAAACGCAAATTTCTTTTCGATTTTTCATCCGTCACGACCGTCACGTACAACACGTTCCGTTTGACCGTTTTACGTAAGTCGAAGAGTGTTTCATTCTTTCCGTTCATTCATTGAACTTTTTAATGCACAGAAGAATTTTGCGCTGGCAACTTTTCGGAATCGTTCTGAAACCATTTAACCATATTCGATTTCATGTCGGCCACTGACCACTTATTTATAAGGTCAGTGATGTCGGCCTATTCAAAGCACCGAATGCTATGCGGGTTAACTTATAAAAAATTAAAATTATTTACAATGCAACGATAATGCGTTGCATAACAGGTTCGCATTTTCGTTTTTTGACACCGACTTCCGAAATTAAAGTTATTTTTACTCTTTATTAGTACCTATCCCACAAAAATTCATATAACACTACTTGCTATGTAAATATTAGTGACAGGATGCTATTAAAACATCATCAATATAAAGTAAGTGGAAAAAATTTATTGAAGCTAACTCAAAAACTACCCAAGCAAAGTTAATAAAATTTTATATGGGACCACGCCTGAGGCATCCATTAATAAATTTTTTTTGAAATTGATTTACAATTTTATTGCCGGAGATATCGCGTAACATACATACAAAAACAGTCGTTTACTTGAATGTTTACCAGTAATAAAAAAATTAAAAAATGTACGATAAATGTATTTTTTTTCTTTCTAATTTTGGTTTAAAAACCAAACTACTGAACCGATTTTGATAAAATTCCCATGGGACCAATCTGAAAGAATCCTAAAAGATCCTCCCCCCCTAGATCCTCCAAAAAATCCTTCAAAACCCAAAAAACCAACCCAAACCACCACCACCACCACCACCACCACCAGCCACCACCAGCCACCACCACCACCACCACCACCACCCTACCACCAGCCTTCCTTCAAATCTGAATCCTTTCAAATAAAAAATAATTTTGCAAATCGGCTTATAAATAACAGAGTTCTGAGGTAACACATAAAAAAAACAACTGAATTGATAACCTCCTCTTTTTTTGAAGTCGGTTAAAAAGATGAGTTCAAACAAAGTCATTTCGCTCATGGATTGGTTAATATTGCACGCTCATGTTAAGCAGGGGTCAGGGCCTTGTGGCGGAAAGATTATTTTGAAGTGAGAAACAGAATAAAACCGTGCCAGTAGAATAATTAACAGGATGGGAGTAGATACTCTCCCGTACTACACGAAATTAGACAAAAAACTGCTCGTGATAGCACACTATGAGAGCGCCTACCGTTAAAATCGTTTGGTTGAAATGAGATGGCGGTATTCATTGAGCTGCAATGTGTCCACCATAAGAAGACCTATAACCAGAACTGAATAGTTACAGGCAGAAGAATTTGGGCAGGCGATTCAAGGTGCTTACTCTCGAAAATAATTCCGATAGATCGACATTGGTCAAACGACAGTTGGTTGAGTTAAACATCTATCCTACTAATATTATAAAGGCGAAAGTTTGTGAGTGTGTTTGCATGTTTTTTACTTCTTCACGCACAAACGGCTGGACCAATTTTGATAAAATTTGGTATGGAGGTACAGCTGACACCCTGGATTCACACATAGGAAACTTTTTATCCCGATATTCCCACGGAATCGAAACTTATGCGGGTGAATCCGCGGGGCGCAGCTAGTTAGTTATAATTATAAAACACTCACCATAAAGATCGGTAAGCAGCCATAACAACCTCCAAGGTCGACCTGCGAGAAGTCATAATAAGTATAAAATCTGACCAGGCTGTGAGGTACTGCGCGCGGTGACAGTCTTCTCCAAGTTGTCGTGTTGCCGCGCGAGTTGTTCCACCACCTCCTGCAGCCTCATCTTCTGTTCACGTTCATGTTGAAGCGCGCGACTCATGCGCGCACTCGACGCTGCAGCCGCACTCATGAACTCTGAACAGGCCTGATGATGAGGGGTAATTTGTACTTATATTTGCCAGAAGTCGTATATTTCAATGAGACCAATAAAAATTAAAAGGCATTTTTGAAAGTCAAAAATTAAAAGAAAAAAAAAAGCAATTAATCTAGTTGCGTATTTTAAAAGATAGTTTCTTATGGAGAAGAATGGGCAAGGGCTTGCAAAGTCACTCTAGTTGTCATTCATCTAGAAGTCCAGAGAGGCGGATAAATTATAGTGTTGAACACTAGACCCCTACAAATGAATAAGGAAAAAAGTGGTATTTACAGGAATTTAGTACTTTTCGACGACATTACATTAGCAACTACCATTTGTGGTTATCACTATGAAAGTAACAACGTTGGTCGGCGTAACGACTTCCGTTTTGTTGGTGCACCATGTCACTCATCATTAGAAAGCAAAACTATACTTTAAATTGTAAAGTAATGATAAAAGGTGCACCATAATAAATTTATTGTTTTCAACATGCGATTTTAATGAATATAGAAGTAGAATAACTTACTGTATTTTAAATATGTAATCATATCCAGTATTTACTTTATTACAAGTTGCGTGTTTTACGAATTTTTTTTAGTAAATAAATAACGTTTATTTATTATGTCTTTATAAACTCATGCTAAATTTATTTATTGGATACTACAGCGGGTAATTCGTTAAGTACGTTGTTAAGCAGACGAATTTGTCAAACATATGAACCAACATAGGAATTTCCTTCAAAATCCTTCGGATTCTGAAAGAAAGTGTTTTACGCAATTGGAGTGCGCGAGTCTCATGTCTCAGGACTCACACGATCAATATCGACCACTACTTTGCTAGTATTGATCAATGTTGATTATAAACCTTTCAACATCGATCTTTACGTGTTATTTATTACATCAAACCGAACTATTTGCAATGTGACCAATCCGACGTCTATCGGGCTTAATATTGATCGATGAAAAGATTCTGCTTTGATCAGGGCATCGATGCGACGTCGACAGTATGGATGGAATATTACCCTAAGGCGATATGTATCAACGCGCAATTTGTACAGAACCCTGTGTATGTGTGTGTTGTGTCTAAGCTGAAGCACACTTACATTCATCATAGCATTGCATGATATCCTAAAGAGCGTCGCCCTCTCAGAGACTTGTTTTGTAGTGTCTGTCGGTGGGATCTCCAGGTCAACAAGAGACCTCTGTAGAGCTGCTCCGTGTCTCGCCACAAGTTCCGAACAAGTTCGCAGGTCATGGAACCTAGCTGCCAGTTCTCTTGCAATCCCGCCCGCGTCCTCTCCTTCCCCCTCACCACCCCCCGCTACTACGACACCTGTCGATATCTGGTCCTCATCGTCATCTGATTCTTGTGCTCGACTGGTGAGAAATAAGTTTTGTGATTTCACAATATTTTGGTGCTAATGGGCAGATTAGGTGATAAATAAAATTAATTCATTGGGTGATAATTAAATTCATAATCTTTGTAGATAACACGTACATTGGTTGTTGTAGCATTAGATATTAGGCAATGCAGCATAATATTATTGCCCCTAAGGCATGCAAAGAATTCAAGCATACAATTTGTTCCAATTGTATGCTTTACCAAATATCGTCATTGGCCACCTGTTTGATATGAATATATCAAACAGGTGGCTAATGACGATATTTGGTGCCTGGCTAGTGACATGCAACAAGTAATGATATGATTTTGTTATTGATTAGGCAAAATTCGGCGCAACTGACACTGATAAGCCATGTCCAGACAAGGCGTTTCCGGCGCACGCTCTTTACTAGCGACTAGTTAGGGGTGTTTTTAAAATAAACATTATGTTAATTGGATAACATCAATTTAAATAATTCTGGTCTTGCCTTGTAAGGCCCTATCGTGATAGTGAAAATGAGCCCAGGCTTTATTTAGAAAGAAGAATTAATTAGTCTTCATCTAAGTCAAGCGATAAATGCGTGCGTAGTGAAGCGACGCATGCCTCGCGTCGTCTGGCCAAACCAAATGATTCAACATTAGGTCAATATTTTAAAATGCGCTTCACAGGCAATTAATTGCGCAATTATTGGCAATTGTGGTCAATATAACGTCTCAGCATCACCAAACCAAGCAATTATCGCAATTTTATATGAAAATTGCCTTGAATTGCGCCCGTGTAATCACGTTCGGATGAAAGGTTCCCTTACATTGCTTTCGCCTTGGCCAGTTCTAAAGCAGTGACCCAACTTTGTCGTTCCACTTCATCGTGAGCTCTGATGTGGAAGGTCTGCGTGCCTCCGTTACTGATGACGAAGGTGCAGGAGTCTGCGGTGTGAATGAGAGCACCCAGCAGAGAAATAGTGCCGCGACAGGTGTGGGCCATCTCCGCTTGATTTCTGAAATAATTTAAGTTAAAAGTTATTACCTTGTAAAATTCTTTAGATTAAGGTTAGAGTTAAAGTCAAATCATTTATTTCAAGTAGGCCAACTAAAAGCACTTTTAAACATCAAAATAAGAACCTGATTCCTTTCTTTTCTACACTTTAAAATAAAAAACTGCTTAAGTTATCTTTCCAAGTAGAGCAATTGCCGATAATTGTTCAATGGACCATATTGAGAATTTTATGTCTTTGATATAGGTATGAACATGTTGCATCTATGCTCAATGTTATGAAATTTTATTTATTTCGTTATAATAGCTACTGTCTTACAGACATTTGAATGGCATCCATTCTCACACTATCTTCTTAACAAAAATCTTAAAATTCACTGACTAACAGACAACGCACAGCCTATGCCGCTGAGTCTAAGACCTTGAAATGTTATTTTGCAGGGTTCCGTACATAACAAAGGTAAGGAATAAGGATTTTTTTAATTCATCCCTGTAAAGGGTTAAATAGGGGATGTAAGTTTGTATGGAATTTAGTCATTTTTGAATTTACAAACATGGAAGTTAGTACTTTAAATCCCATTTATAAGTACCTAAATGCTAATTGTACCATGGTTTTAGGAAATTCTTCCCCTAAGACTCTTAAGAATTAGGTAATGGGAAATCCCATTGGGTGCATGGCTTGTTATAAATGAAATAAGTTTAAGCAAGAGATATAATTTTATGAACCTTATCTAGAAATGGGAAAAACTAAATATTAAAAAAACTATTGTACCTCACAATACATTTTAATATTCCCATTTTATCAAAAATGAAAAAAAAAACTGTTTTATGACCTTGGTTATCAGATAACTTCACGTTAATTATATATTTATACTCTACTGCCTTTTTACTAGTAATAATAAAATTAATGGAAAGGGCAGGTTTATAAAATGAACACACATGAATTTAAAATATTAATTTGTATGCCATAACAATTTTGAAATGTATATAATCTAGTACAATTTTGTTTATAAGACCCATTGACTCTGTAATGAGGAGATAATCAACAAACCATGTGAAAAGTGTCTAATTAGGACTAATTAACATGTTAAGAGCACAGCTTCAGGAAACATCACACAGTGCTCATTTGTGAGCAGTAAAAAACTTGTTCACCTTGAAAAACCATAGCAGAGTAGAGTGGATTTAATAAGGAAAATAAATAATGATAATATTTAATCTTATTCTTTGAAATACCTAATGTACATAAAAGCAGTTTTCCAATGTGAATTTAATTGGAATGTGCAGAAAACATGTACAGCACTGGAATTAGTTCCATAGAATATCAATCAACTAAAATGGTGTCACAACAAGAGCTAAGTATCTCTTTATCTTAGCTGTCATCAATATTATCTCTTAGAGGAGAAAATTATTTAAATACATTGTGCCTATCACTAGAACCAAAATTTTGTCTAATGCAACTTATCTTCTGTCACTGTCAACATACATAAACTAAAGTATATAGTACTGTGTGGAAGTATTGAATTCTTACATTTTCAACCATGTTGAGTTGCTAACTTTTTATATAATTTGAGTGAATTGTAAAGATAGTTTTACTGAATAACTACTCTAGCACAAGAAAACCAAATAAAAATACTGCAAAAACACTGCGTCATACTATAAAAAATAAAATTAACCTGTCGTTAGGTAAAACTTTGGTGATTTAGACTGTAAGATGATCCTCTCAGCTTCTTGCCTCTATAAGATTAAATAGCTAGAAGGTACAAGCAAGAATCTAATAGTAAATTACCTGTAATACGACAACAGTCCATTCGACAACACGAACCATCTTCGCTGATAACCCTTCAAATAATTTGTCCACTTGAATAGCCAACCCTTTTTTTCGGGATCTCCGGGTATGGGCTGACCCTTGGCTACGATAGCATCCGACATTTTTTTCTTAGTAACACAATTTAAATTAGAAAAACATAATATAATTTCTCTGCCAGCCACGTCTGTCGTCGATTCAACATATCAATTTAAATTCGTTCATTCAATTTACACAGATAATAAATCGAGAAAATCTTGATCGGTCTAGATTGGTCTATCTATAGTGGTCTCTTGGGGCTAGTCAAAAGTATTTTTTAAATCATTATTATAGTCAAATAATCGACTAACAAAGCCATAAGCAATAGAAGAACTCAGGTTAAACTTTGTCCATTTTGAAGTCGAAGTATGTAAAACTCAACTACACATCAGTAGCAGTAAATATCGGAGTGAGTGTAAGTTTACTGTACAAAATAAATAAATTGCTAAATCGTTTCCTTTTGGGGTTTTATTCGGGCAAAACTACGCTAACAGTTTCGGATATCAATCGTGACGACTCGATTTTGTTTGTATTGGCAACATTGCTTTGGAACGAACGAACGAATGCATTCATTCTTAAAGCGATTGACAAAATTAAAAAGAAAAACAATGGTTCTCCGTCAAAGTTACTTTTTGGCCAACAAGGTTGCTAGACGTTTTGTCCAAGGTAAAACCTTTCACAGTTAATGAAAGATAATAATTGTTTCAGTAAAACAATGGGTCTGTGTTTTTTGGTTTTAAGGATTTGTGTTTAATGAGATGAGAAGTTTCTTTCGATCCTGCTAAGAAAATAGCTGTGTCACTATCAAAAAGTAATTTAAAATCGAACTGTTAATTTTGTTCTAGGCTCATTTTTGTCCAGGACAATGGGCAGTTCATATTCAAGATCTTATTCCCCTAACAGTGGACAGTGTCCAGCTGGCCCCGGAAACAGTAAGTAACATTTCAAAAAAAAATGTACAGAAAACAGTTGCCTAAAAATATTAGGGAGTTACAAAAATATTTTTTATAAAATGAGTTTTAACCTTGTATGGCCCTCGTTCTCTTTGTCTTTAAGCAGACAAGTTCCCTGAAGCTTTCCACCTTCTAGAATAAATCTTGTACAGTGGCTATTTCATTATACACTTTTCAAATTAAAATCCCACCCTACCACATCTCGAACTTAAAGAAACGTAATTAAAATGTCTGTAATTTAAAAAATCTAACTTCATAATTTGATAAAAAGAAATCTTAGTACAAAGTATTTTAATTGTATGATTTATTGACTAGCCTACAGTAACTATACATAAAGTAGTTGTATTTCTGTAAAATACAAAAAGTTTATATAGTAGAACTATTTAAACTTTTTGGTATAATAAAGACTAAATTCATTCAACTTATCCTATCGCAGTCCACTGCTAAACATGGTGTCTTTCAAGTTTACCAGATAAATTGTTAATCCAACAAAATATGCTTGATGCAATTAGTTAATAACCTTTACTACCAGCCTAAAAGAATAACTTGGTACAATCTATACTTACAATAACATTTTGAGAGTCAAACATTCAAGAGAAAATTCCCCAATATGGTTTGGTGCAGACGCAGTGGTTTAGCACACTAAGGTGACGTTCTTATATAAAAAATTGTTAAACATGCAATTTCAGGGAATTTATGAGTTTTTCATATAAATTATGCTAATGCATGTGTATGAAAAAAGAGAGATCAGTCATCTTTACATAAACCAGATGATTTTTTACAGGATTCTACCCATGATTAGGAACAGTTTTCACTATGGGACCAACTCTGAAATCACGAAAAAAGAAATCAGCTGTTTAATACACAAGTTCAATACCTACTTGACATTTTTCGTGATTTCGGAGTTGGTCCCATGTTGAAAGTTATTCATATTCATGGATAGAACAGCCTGTAAAAATTTGGAACTGTTAAAAAAAATCACCTGTATAATTTTCGTTAAGAATCCCTCCAAAATTTTGTTTATTTTCTGCATACTATTTGTTATTATTTCTTATGACTTATGCACGCGCTGTTTATAATACGCGCGTTCCATGTAACGCGCATCGACGACGGCGTGTTTTCTGCCTTGAAAATGCAGCACGCGTTTCAGCGCGAAAACGCGCGTCGATGGCTCGTAACAAAACGCCTTGTGTTAGGCCCCTTTAGACAACAAATCAGTCAATTAAGATCAAGCAAATCATGAGGCAATTATGTTGCATGCAATGCAACACTTGCATAGTTAGGCGACTTACATTCACCAGGCGGACTACCGCTTGATGGTGATCTGACCAAAGACCGAAATGATCTCCCGTCAAGTCCCGAAATAAGTCAGCACTCAGCAGAAACCCGATCTGAGGTTATTAGGCCTTGTAACTAACTGACCCGTTTATTTCTCTAGTAGAAGCGGTTTTGGCTTTGCTAGCCATACTCAAAAAACTTTACGTACTGTTGCTTTCGCAAACTCAGCCACTTTTCGGGTACCTACCTACAGCAAATTTTCCCTTTCTGGCTAGAATACTTCTCTTAGATGTTGTCGGCTTTTTTTTTACCATTCGTTTTATTGTTGTTCTTACATTGTTTTAAACTGCATCGCTGACTAGAATACATGTTATTAGTATTTAATGGAAAGTAGTTTGCGCTGGCGAACGCAAAAACTGAACTGGTGTAGCGAGCTCGAAAAATTTTGCACCTCGTATAGATTGACACAGGCAAGTGTTCTTTTGACCGTTCCTACAGAAAAAAGAGGTAATTTGGTGACTTATGCGAAAACAGAATTAAGAAAATCCACAATGCAAGAGCACCACACTTTTAACGCAACCAACATGCAACGTAACGTAAGTAGTTAGACGTCTTGCCGCGAGGCGAGTCATGCTTTTTTTTTTTAAGGATGGGAAATCATCAAATGACCCCTCCCGCTCTGGATGGAGTGGAAGGGAGTGTCAGACTCTTACTGACTAAAACCCATCCGTGTTCCTTCCTTAGCCGTTTATGTTCCGGGGTAGCGGTAACCCTTTCGGACAATCCCGCGAGATATCGGTCAAAGCCGATAGATTGACCAGTTTTTATGTCTGTGCTCTGCAAGTCCGCACCCAGAGTCCATTTACCTTTCGTGGGTGCTGGACTTCCCAAGTAGGTACCCACACGGAGTTAGGTGATGAAGTGCTTGCCGCAGTTCGTTACGCTGTCCCGACAAAGCAAATATTTCCTAGTGTCTTCTGGCACGCGACATGCGTCGAGTCATGACACAATTAAAAATAGACGTGAAATTGATCGAGCTCGGTATTCACTATCGAGAGAAAAATAAATGATGGTAATTACTCCTTTTACGCACCTGGCAGCCTTTATAAGCTGGCATCGCGGACGTAAAGCGTCAAGTCTAAAAACTTACAACATCATTTTAAATGTTTTTTTCGGGTCGCTATGGTATCGGGACAGAATATCTAAAATGTACGAAACATTTCCATGACCTTGACTAAAGGCGACCAGCCAACCAGGCCAGACACCAATGCCCGAATGGTTGATGCTAGCGTAGATCTCTATTTTTCTTAATATTGTGGTTTTTGTCTCTTATCAGGTGGAACAATATCGCGGATGGATTCTAGCAACAACTATGTTGAATCAGTTGTCTGCAGGGAAGATGACCTCAAAGAGAATGAAATGAAGGTTTTTGATATTGGAGAAGAAGGCAAAATATTGCTTGTGAAACAAAAGGGCGAATTTAGTGCAGTAGGCACCACATGTACTCATTATGGTGCTCCGCTCGTGTCTGGAGCGCTGGGAGATGGTAGAGTCCGCTGCCCTTGGCATGGAGCCTGCTTTAACATCAAAACTGGAGACATTGAAGATTTTCCTGGCTTCGATTCGTTACCTTGCTACCAAGTTACAGTCACGGAAAAGGGAGAAGTTAAGGTAAGTAATTTGTTTGACAGCTACTTTACAATAAACACGTGGAACATGGACGTATATTATTACATTAAAGATTTTGGCGTTGTTTTTAAGATCGGATTTTGCACAACAGGTCCCTGAATCGAACAAAGTTTGTATAGCTAAAACATGAAGAGATTGTCTGCAAACAAAAAACAAATCAAATTTCTTATTTATTTATTTGTAAACCCACGCTACTGAAGGAATCCTAGCGTATTTTCTCTTACAATTTGTTTTTTTGAGAACAGCTTGCATAGCATAAAGGCTGTGAACTAACATAAATAAATGTATAGAACTAAACATGTCGCGGTCGTCCAAAGTTGGGTGGAGGTTGCAACGCCCGAACGAACGGAGCGAAATAGAGGTCGGGCGCTGTTGGGCCCGCGTGATCAATAATTATTAGCGTCGCCGCCGCCGTCGCACATGACATTACAAACAGAGGACAAATACCTAGACTCTGTTGTTTGTCTTCGTGTAAAATTCACGATAAATTCATAAACCTAAACCGAAATATTTCAGATAGATAGATATATCTATGATAGATAAAACGCTTATTCAGTACTGTAATACATATTACAAAATATTGGCAAACTCGGCAAGAACAATACAAAAAGTTCAGTTTTGTTCTTTAGTGCCTATCACAGTTTAGGTTGACGATTCCTGATCGTTGTCAAAAGACATAATTTTGTAAGAAGCACATAATTTTTTATAAAAAAAGTTTTTTGATATTATTAATTGATGTGCTTCTCACATATGAATCGGTCTACTATTGATAGAAACTACGATAAAAGGTAAGTAGTGCTTTTTTGTATACTTGACCGTTGTAAATCTTGACCTCAAATGCAGTGTGATATCTATCGAGTATTAACTGAACCTTTGACAATACGAAACATATTTTACAGCTGCACAGTGCACTTCAGGTAAACTTGTACTTCTTATCAAACGTGTGTCGATGCGCTCAAACCAAGCCCCAATCTCTTAACAATAAAAATTCCAAAACGTGACGGGTGTGCACAATTAATTTACTCACTTCTGGCATTTAGTTCTGTTCTGTAGAGCCTGACCCTGAAAGCGCTCGTGGCGCTAGCGACAGGCACTTGTGTCTGAATTACCTCAATTGTTATAGACAGAGTAGTTCCTACAGACAGAGGCTTACAAAGTTACAACCAAGTTTACCTGGTTTTTAGGTCTCTTGTCTGTCTTTTACCACCAGGCAAAAGACAGAGGCGTGTGTTGTAACAACAGAGTGCAGAGTATAAGTCTGTCCGACCGATCGAGGTTGTTTAAACTAAGCGGCAGATTTGACGGCGAGCTGAAGTCATATTTAACCTTTTAACCGCCCGACTTTATATCAGAAGCCGTGCCAACAGCGCCCGAAAAAAAAACCAAAAAAATACCTGATAGAATACAGCGTAATTACCTAAATAAAAAAGCAGATTAAACGAACTATGGTATTTTGTCGTAAATATACGACCCTGGCGAAATGGACACGAACATATTTGTCGGATTAATCCGGCGTAAGCGGTTAAAAGGTTAATAACTAGCTTTTACCCGTGACTTCGTCCGCGTGAAATTTCTTGCTCCCCCGACCCACCCCGTCGCATCGCATCGCATCGCCCGTCCGCGCTGTTACTTCGTTTTCGCTTAGCATCTTTTTGACTTTTACTCTTTTTGCTCGGCTCCAAAGGGTTCTAGTGTGATGTTTAATAGCCTAAAGCCTCCATTGCGTAGATTTTTTTTCTCTACGATGCGAAGCATTTTTTTAAAGATATTAGCGAAAATCTCAAAAGTGGGAACTTTTATCAATTCCGGCTCACCTCCTAGACGCGGGGTCTTTTAGTATGTTTACGCCCTAAGCACCCTGAACAACTTTGTGAAGAAATCGCTTAGGGCCCAGCTCACGCATTCTACAACTCCTTTGTTAAGTGGACTATTTCGGAAGTCGGTTAAAAAATAAGAAACCATAAATGGGCGGCCTTATCGTTCTGCGATCTTTTACAAGCAACCTTGGAATTGCTTATCTTTTTAACAGACTTCCAAAAAGGACTAGGTAATATGTTCGACTTTTTTTTGTTTGTTCACCGATTTCTCCGTCAATTGTGGATCGATCTTGAAAATTATTCTTTTGTTTGAAAGGGTATACTCCCAAGGTGGTCCCATTGTCAGCAAGTTGGAATCTGATGAGAGGATACCATGAAATCGAGGGAAACCCTAAAATTTTATTGGAAAACCTGCAGCGATTTGGGTATTTTTTAAAGTAAATTGAGCATTTGCTCTCGCGGAAATCTTCATTTGGTAAAGTGGAGCTGATGATGAAGACCACAGATGGCCATCGGAACTAGTCAATGATAAATATTTCACGGGTTGCGATTCGATTACTTTATTATGGTTGCTAAGCAATTTATGCTCGTCACAATGCGTCTGGTGAGTGGTTGTTGAGGAGTTCTCTTGGTTCCGGTGTCTCCGCAGCCCGTTGAGACACCACTACAGGATGAAATTGAATACATGCGACAAATCGAAATGGGAGATTGTACTCATCATTATGAACAACTTTTACTATGGGACCAAACCTGGAATCGCGAAAAAAAAACTGCTGTTCCCTACATTTTGACGAGTTATGCGAACATAAATGTAGGGAACAGCTGTTTTTTTTTTTCGCGATTTCAGGTTTGGTCCCATAGTAAAAGTTGTTCATAATGATGAGTACAATCTCCCATTTCGATTTGTCGCATGTATTCAATTTCATCCTGTATACTCAGCATGCTGTTGACGCCGATCTTGACACTGTTCCGGTGTCTCTGCAGCCCGTTGAGATACCACTAGACTCAGCATGCTGTTGACGCCGATCTTGGAACTGTTCCAGTGTTTTTGCAGCCCGTTGAGACACCACTGTACTCAGAATGCTGTTGACGCCGATCTTGGCACTGTTCCGGTGTTTCTGCCGCCCGTTGAGACACCACTATACTCAGCATGCTGTTGACGCCGATCTTGTGACTGATCCGGTGTTTCTGCAGCCCGTTGAGACACCATTGTACTCAGAATGCTGTTGACGCCGATCTTGGGACTGTTTCGGTGTTTCTGCCGCCCGTTGAGACACCACTATACTCAGCATGCTGTTGACGCCGATCTTGGTACTGTTCCGGTGTTTTTGCAGCCCGTTGAGACACCACTGTACTCAGAATGCTGTTGACGCCGATCTTGGGACTGTTCCGGTGTTTCTGCAGCCCTTTGAGACATCACTATACTCAGCATGCTGTTGACGCCGATCTTGTGACTGATCCGGTGTTTCTGCAGCCCGTTGAGACATCACTATACTCAGCATGCTGTTGACGCCGATCTTGTGACTGATCCGGTGTTTCTGCAGCCCGTTGAGACATCACTATACTCAGCATGCTGTTGACGCCGATCTTGTGACTGATCCGGTGTTTCTGCAGCCCGTTGAGACACCATTGTACTCAGAATGCTGTTGACGCCGATCTTGGGACTGTTTCGGTGTTTCTGCCGCCCGTTGAGACACCACTACACTCAGCATGCTGTTGACGCCGATCTTGGTACTGTTCCGGTGTTTTTGCAGCCCGTTGAGACACCACTGTACTCAGAATGCTGTTGACGCCGATCTTGGGACTGTTCCGGTGTTTCTGCAGCCCTTTGAGACATCACTATACTCAGCATGCTGTTGACGCCGATCTTGTGACTGATCCGGTGTTTCTGCAGCCCGTTGAGACATCACTATACTCAGCATGCTGTTGACGCCGATCTTGGGACTGATCCGGTGTTTCTGCAGCCCGTCGGGACGCGCACTCGCTCGGCGATGGCTAGTCATTGCCTGGACCGCCCCCCACCCCCGCTCTGCGCGCCGCCGATTCATAATCATAATATTAGGCCCTTACATATGAAATTGGCGTTTTGTACGGGAGGAATATAAAGTAATACTTTTTTTTTTGTAAAATATGCACCGTTGTTATCTATGCACTTTTGCCATCTCATAGGTAGTTCATTGATCCCGTTACTAAAAAAACCATGGGGGCGAGAATCAATGAACTCTTTGAAGGCGGTTTGGACTGCCGCATCGGAGTTGAATTTTTTTCCTTGTAAGAAGTTGTCCAAATTCCGGAAAAAATGGTAATCAGTTGGAGCAAGGTCCGGGGAGTACGGTGGATGTCGCAGACATTCCAATTGTAGCTCATCTAACTTAGTGATTGTTTGTTGTGCAGTGTGTGGTCTTGCGTTGTCGTGAAGCAGCAGTGGCCTAGAGCGATTGAACAATCTCGGTTGTTTAGCAGCTAGTTCTTCCTTCATGGTTTGCAGTTGCTGACAATAGATATCTGCCGTAATCGTTTGGCCAGATTTTAGAAAGCTGTAGTGAACGACACCGGCGCTAGTCCACTAAACACTCACAAGTAACTTTTTCTGAGTAAATTATCGTTTAGGGCAGGATTTGGCTGGTTCTCCAGGGTTCAGCCATTGCGACGAGCGCTTCCGATTATCGTACAGTATCCACTTTTCATCACAAGTAATGATTCGATTTAAAATCCCTTCATTATTGTGTCGGTTGAGCAAAGTAACACAGCAGTCGACGCGTGTTTGTAATTTCGATTCACTCAATTCATGAAGTACTCATCGTTTAAGTTTTTTTACTTTCCCGATTTGCTTCAAGTGGATTAATACAGTTTTATCACTTACCCCGAAGCCTGCAGCTATCACTGAAGTGCTTTGTGATGGATCCACTTCCACAATAGCCTTTAATTCTTCATTTTCCACTTTGGTCTCCGGCCGTCCACGGGGTTGGTTCTCAAGGTCGAAATTTCCAGAACGAAAACGTTGAACCCAAAAACGTACCGTGCTTTCTTTTGCGACACCAGCGCCGTACACATCATTAATCCTTCGAGCTGTTTCTGCAGCACTGGTGCCACGGTAGAACTCGTACTCGTAAATATACCGATTAGAATTGTTTAGGATAAGATGGGACTGGCATACGCTGTGTGTAAAAGCCCCTATGAATAAAGAAGAAAAAAAACGATATTTCATGTTTTCCATTGTGCGGTAATAAGCGACGCCAAAGAAAAAAATAATGAGGAAAAAACAAATGAATGACTGTTTTCAAAACTCAAATATACCAGCTAAATGAATTTATAAATTTGAATTTGGAATTCTCAACCAAAGAGGAGATATTTCAGATCAAAGTGGTCAGTACGACAAAACGCTAATTTCATATGTAAGGACCTAATATATGGCGCTCCACTCAGCGGGGCATTTGCGTAACACATTATCAGTCGGAATCGGTTTCATTTTGACAGTTCAACAACATTGCGTTATTTACGTGTTACTAACTTATCAAGCAATGGATTAGCAGTTTGCTTCAAAATGATTCAGATTCCGATTGATAGTGTGTTACGCAATTAGGGTGCTGGTCAATCTTATCGTGATAAATTTTAAAGTATTTGTCCAAATTGCTTAATGTAAAAGACAAAGTTTATCTACATTAAATACCGAAAGCGATAAATGTATTAATTTTGATAAGAATTCACTAAATACCTACTGTAAAATATGCATTGTAAAAAAAGTATCCAATTTAAATGTATTTATGGCTCACTATTTTGGATATCTTCCACATAAAAGGTAGAAATATGCTGTCGCGAACTTTTATTTAGAGCTATTTAAGACAAACAGTCCCACGTACATTATCTTGCAGCGCACGCCAAGATAGCTCTCAGAGGGCAGGAATTTTTCCGACTTACTTGATACTTATCGTTATATTATGGCCAAATCACACAAAATCTTTATAAATTGTAGCCTATGTGTTATTCTGATATATAAGCTATACTGTGAAGTTTCATTGAAATCCGTTCAGTAGTTTTTGCGTGAAAGAGTAACAAACATCCATCCATCCATCCATCCTCACAAACTTTCGCGTTAGTAGGATAGTAGGAAATAGGATAGTAGAAAGTAGGATTAGTAATAATAAAAATAATATCCTTGGACATTTCACACAATGCCATTTAGTCCTAAGCTAAGCAACCTAATGCTTGTGTTATGGTAACGAGATGGCTGATAAACTACTTATATAATATTTTTTTTGTAAATACATACATATGTCGCAGCCAACTGGTTAAATTAGCCGTTCAGTTAACTGCCTAGCCTTTCAACTAAACGGCGGCCGTTCAACTAACGGCCTGAATGATATTCAATTACAGTTTAGGTTGGAAGTCTGTAAATAATCACGCGCGAGCCGAATTGGTTGCAGTAATTAAGGCATTGCACCCCGACCAAGTGGGTTAGGTTAGGTTAGAACTGTGATCAACCGCGTTCGAGCCGAGGGAGGAAGCGAGGCGAACACTACTTCTAAAGGCCAGGCAGTTAACTGAACGGCTAATTTAACCAGTTGGCTGCGACACATATATATATAAGTAGGATAGTAGGAAGTAGTGTTATATGAATTTGTGTGGGTTAGGTACAACTGAAAAGTGAATAATAATAACTTCGTTCGTTTCTTCGACGTTTTTTTTTTGTAAAAAAGTTTTTAATAGTAGTTGCTTCGGTAATTAATTGGCACTTAGGCTGATATTCGATTAAATAGATATAATTATATTATGAAATCGAATTACCTATAAATGAAGGATGACAACTATCCTACTTCCTACTTATATTATAAGTTTGTGAAGATGTTTGGATGTTTGTTACTCAATCACGCAAAAACCACGGAACGGATTTGGATGAAATTTGGTTTATCCCGATATTCCCACGGGATCGAAACTAACGCGGGTGAAACCGCGGCGCGCTGCTAGTTTTTAATATTTTCATAGTTTATCTTAAGTACTTATTAATTTTCTTTATCAGAAGTTTAAAAGCGGATATAATATTTATGATGGTTATCTTCTGATAGAGGACTAGTCCATAATTACAGGCAAGGCCAGATTTCCACGAATCGGAACGTAGACCTATAGCGTGGGTTTTTACCACAGATATAATATTTAGATCGCATCGGCATGATTCGATATAATATTCTGTCATAAATTTATATCCCGGTCAAAATAGTCATTTAAGGTTAAATTAATTCGCATAAAGCTGAAATTTGGTATGAATATTGGAAACACCATTAGTCATCAGTGTCACCACATCAATCCGACGTGTGCAAAAAAAATAATTCAAGGTCAAATGTTGCAAAAATTGGTTTTTTTGCATTTTTCAGCTAAACTGTAAGTTTTATCATAAAAATAGGTGAGACAAAATTGATCAACATGCAATTATCTACAAAAATTGTTCTTACACTTTTTTTCCTGAATCACCATTTCGGAGATATACCTAGCGATGCAAAAAGTTGAAAAAATATTCCTTCTTTATTTTTTACTTACACTACTTTTAAAACAGTAAAATAAGCAAATAATAACTAATACCTAACTAATTAATAAAAAAATGAAAAAATCTTAACTAAAACTAAACAGAAACTAAAGTATAGCGTCGAAAAATTCATCCGCATCGCTGTCGACTGGTAATGTACCAAGAGAACTTTGGCCAAGGTAAAAGCCAGCCCATTGGTCTCGGGAAGTGTCAACCAGCCGTTTCGAAATTTCCTTAAAAAGACCATGAGCACTCGGACTCCACGGTCCAAGGGTTTCAACCCCAAACGGCTCGAAATATAAATTCCGATAAGGTTATTATATTTTCGCCGCTTGAGGTTTTCCGCAGCCGCAGCAGCAGCGCCAGCACAGCATGCCGAGCCAGGAAGATGGCATGGCGCAAGAGTATCGACACACGTTGCGTCCCACACTAATGTGAAAAAATTGTGTTCGTCATAATATGCACACGTTTCCGCGCCATCCGTAAGGTAGTGTACTTGGCGCGTTTTTTAACACGGTTCCCCGTATTTTTTAACCGTTTTTCTAACGTATAAGTTAATTGACACATTTTTCATAATGTTAAAATCCATTTTTATCGATATCGACTATTTTCCCTTAATCAAGTAGAGCAGCCCTAACGATAGGCATACCTACAAGAACTGACCAATTGCAGCCGCGTGTTCTTCCTCGTCCCCCGGCCCGCGGTAGTGAGTCGTGAGCTTCGAAAAAACCGGCCTATACGCTCTCTAGTGCTAGTTGTTATAATTATTCTCTATGCCTGTGCTAAATATCCGTTAAGGAGCCTACCTCGAAAATCTAAAATTCTCGAAAACCTACTAAGCGAACGAAAGTGATGCAATTACTTTTGAAACGCAAAAGAAGAGAGATGGTTATAATGTGCGTGCGCTCGGAATAAAACAACGTATGTGCCAAAATAAATTAACTCCTTTTTTAACAAAAAAAATGAATTAAATTTAAAACTACTTTGAGTAAACTTTGATATGATATTTCTCTATGTTTTAAAGTAAATTCCATTGAATAACTCTTAAGCGGTACTCCGTGATGTCGAAAAAAGTAAAAAAATAGATATAACTTTGCATTTGTTTTGTATCGAGAAACATTAATTGAATCGTGTATTCCTTTTACACGATACTAGACCAAAGACTCAAAAACATATACCAAAATGTTATTCCAAATACTTAACAAGTTACACGAAATAGAAAAACATTTTTTTTTTCAACATAGCCCCCTAACTTAAGGCCAAAGAAACGCCGTACATTTTAATTCTTTTCACTGACCGACGCTTTCGCCGCCGCCGCCGAGATGGTCTCAGATTACTATGCAAGAGACCCAAAAGAATTTTCTTTATCAGAAGTTTAAAAGCTGATGTAATATTTATGATGGTTATCTTCTGATAGAGGACTAGCCCATAATTGCAGGCAAGACCAGATTTCCACGAATCTGAACGTAGGTATAGCGTGGGTTTTTATTTTTACCACAGATATAGATCGCATCGCATGATTAGATATATTCTGTGATAATTTTACTCTAAATAGTTTTATAATCGGTGAAAAGCACTACGTAACCAGCCGGTGGCCTGTGCTAAATAACCGTTAACGTAAGGCCAAAGAAATGTTTTAATTATTTTCACTGACTGACGCATTCGACGATGCCGCTCACTATTGGTTTTAAAAACACAGTTTCGGTCACCCAGTCTATTTGGTTTTAAAAACACAGTTTTGCTTCGGCAGTTCCGCTGACAGATTTTCCAATGAACAGATTTCAACAGAGAGATGATTCTACTACTACGTTTTAGTGTTCCGTGCCATAATTGGTTGAGTAAAACAGTTTTAGACTCCCTGCAACAGTCGATTTTCTCTGCAACTATTCGACAATGAACAATAACTGAGAGACAGACACAGAAATTTAGAAAGACAACGTTTCATTAAAATTTATTACCACAATAACAAATACCTAGTGTGGTAAGTACATACCGGACCTCAAATACTGTTTCACACCACACACCACACATGTGTCACTTATGTATATTATTGTTAATATTTTACTTAAATTCTGTTTATAAGAAAGGTATAGTTTGAAATGTGGAAAGAGATCCCTATTTTGTCTTGTATTGTCTCACCTGTTTAAAAAAGATATTGGTATAAAGGAAAAAAGTTAAAAGCTTGTAAAATGAGCGTTTGCTCATTTTCCAACTCGGTAAAATCTATTTAAGGAAAATACTGCTGTTATCATTATGATTGAGATACGTTTCAATTATTAATAATTTGTCAGTTCGGACTTGTGACTGTTTTTTTTTTTTGTAAATCTTTAGCTGGTTCGATTCCCGGTTTAGGTAAGCTTGTCGAGAAATCTGTGAATGCAGTTTTGTTTCTGTTTAAAAATAAAGGAAAGTATTTAAAGTGGTTTCCCTTCAGGGCCCATTGATTTTTTTCCATCCTGTATAATCACATTGTTTACTGCATTTGTATTACCTACATAACTTTGGGACAGTAACACTATGGAATTGCAGATAATTGTAAGAAACCCTAAAGGCGTGGCAAGCCCAACTCGCACGAGATAGGTTTTTACGTAATTAATCGCCAGCGTGGCTGGCTAGTTATAATAGTACGTATCAGCTATCAGCATTATTTGTGCGTTAAGCAATGATTTCGTTTACATATAAAACTAGTTCAACCATGAATAATTCGGAAGTTGCGTCTTAGCTTAGCCTTGAGGCATTGCATGATACTTATTTATGTCTATGTATTAAATTAATCTACACCAACTAGTCTGTAAAATTATCCTCATTCTAAGAAAGGCTGCTTTATCCAAAAGTAATCTGTCTCTCCTGTAGTTTGAGAACCTGTAAACATAGCGTCATTGTGAATTTGTGACTAACGAGTGTAGTGAGTAATGCGCTTACCTCATTTATTTTGTTATGGCAAACGTAAGGCAGATATTTTATCGGACCGTCCGTACCTATAATAACCTAGCCTAGGCCACAGTTCAAGATAAAAAATCCGCTAAAAGGCCGCTTATTCACCATAAAACTAATGTCGAATGTTTATAAAGCTATCTATGTATTTAGCTGTTATGAAACCACATTTATATGAGAGGCAAACGTCGTAAGTTTGGAATACCAATAAATAACTAAGTATTTTATTTGCTCTTAAAAAAAAGTAAATCTTTAACTACCATTCGATAGCTTTTTTGATTGAACTGGCTCGTCATGTTTGCTGGTACACAATTTACTTTCCAAGCAATTATCGTTGAGTAAGAATTTTATTCACACATGAATTCACATGATGTCTTAAAAACAATATTTTATTTCATTTAACTTTAACACTGGTAGCGTATGGTGGGTGTACGGAGATATTTTCTTTACACAATAGCTGTAGTAGATGCCACTTTTCTGGTAACCTTCACAATATTTATATCAATATAGGTACATATATAGGACATACATGGGATATAGAACAATAGGTAAAACATTTGGGAGTGATAAAAAAACCCATACTATAAGTCAGGTGCGCCTACGCAAACTTAACGTTAACTTATCGCAAGGTAGGTTTGCAATATAAGCGTGATCTAAGAAGTAGCCGACCTTGACTCACCTTGACCAACTCTATAGAATTGGTTTACAATCGTAGCTGACTCTTTACATTACGTTATACTTATATTATTATAACTTACCGGATGGTGACTCAATGTCATTCCCTTGAGCAATCACTTAGCACCAGACACATACATAGTCATGGTTTACTCACCTTTTTTTTTCCTTACCTCTAATTGAAAGTTGTAAATTGTTAATGTTTTAATGGACCTATTAGTGTTTAAGGTTAATTCCTATACCTACCTACTTCCTTTAACGATATAAGATAACTATGTGTAAGTAGGTACTAGTAGAATAAAATAAAGTAATTTAACTTTTTTATGGTAACCGCTGATTTTGTGCCGTTTTGTATTATATTATCAGTGAACGAAAATAATATATTATCCAATTATAATTATACATTTTATATTAGGTACGGCTACACATTTCAATGAATTATTATTTTAGTATCTACGTCGCCACCGTGAGTTTATTACCATTATCCATGAAATCATTTGAATATTTGATGCACGCCAGGCTGTTGAGCCACGCCAGGTTTAACCGTGGGAAATTTAGTTTTTTCTACGGATTTTTTATTCAGACATGTCTGTGTAATCGTCAGTGCTGGATGAGGCAATTTAAAGTCTTATTTTATGTATTTTCAAATTTCAGGTAAGAGCTAAACGCAGCGACTTGAAGTCGAAGAAACGCATCAAAGAGATGGGCATGGCGTCCCAGTGCGACAGCTCAGTAGCCGTAGTTGTGGGCGGCGGCCCGTCCGGCGCCACTTGCGCCGAGACTCTGCGCAGCGAGGGGTTCAAGGGCCGCATCACCTTGGTCGCCAGCGAAAACTACCTGCCCTACGACAGAGTTAAGATCTCGAAGATAGGAACGGCCACCGACATCGAAAAACTACAAGCAAGGTCTCAACAGTATTATGAAGACGCTAATATCGAAATACTAAAAGGTGTTGATGCCACTAAAGTAGACACCAAAGAGAAAATTGTACATTTGAGCAATGGAAACAAACTACGTTACAATGCATTATACATCGCTACTGGCTCCAGTCCACGTGTACCAGACATTCCAGGTGTCGATCTACAAAACATTTTCACGGTCCGAAATTTTGATGATTCCGTAAACATCCTGAACACACTAGGATCTAATAAAGATAAGAATGTTGTAGTATTAGGTTTGAGTTTTATTGGCTTGGAAAGCGCGTCGTCCTGTACTGATAAAGCTAAGTCAATGAATGTTGTTGGCAAGGACACATCACCACTTGGCTCAATATTCGGAAATGAAATTGGCCGTAGCTTACAAAAATTATTTGAAGATAAGGGCGTTAAGTTTCAGTTTGAAACTACCATAGTCAAATGTAACGGCGAGAACGGAGTCATAAAATCGGTGGAGTTGGCCAATGGCACCACACTTCCGGCTGACATGCTGATAATAGGCGTGGGAACAACATTCAACACAGGTTTCTTAAAGGACAGTGGAATATCAATGGAGGGAAATGGTGCGGTCAATGTGGATGATAAGCTCGAAACCAATATCAAAAATGTGTATGCAGGCGGCGATATCGCCCTTGCACCCGTCTTCGCCCATGGTAATAAACATATGAGCATAGGACATATTGGTCTAGCTCAATACCATGGTCGAGTTGCTGCTTTAAATATAGTAAAGAAACAAACTGCCTTGAAGACAGTTCCGTTCTTCTGGACCATGCTGTTCGGCAAGTCTATCCGCTACGCTGGCTGCGGTAGGTCTGCAAGCACTCAAGTAGAAGGAGACGTAGAAGGTCTAAAGTTTGTCATATTCTTCTTTGATGAGTCGGATAAAGTGATTGCGGTAGCTTCGTGTATGAGAGATCCAGTTGTTGCTCAATTCGCGGAGTTCATGCAGCAAGGCAAAACATTACACAAGAAGGACCTTAAAGAAGACCCTTTTGCGTGGACCAAAATTAATATTAACTAAACTTATCATTATTTCTGTTGTCTATAATCTCGACCAATAGCTCCTGTAATTTTGAGGGATGTCTGTGTACTTATCACATTATATTTATAAGCTCGAAGCTCTATTTATCTAATTTTACATGATATGAAATAAATAATGATGAATGAATAATTTTACATGGAACTATAAATGTGTGTCTGTAGAGTATACGCTCATAATATTGTATTTTTCTAGGTCCAACAAACGACAGTAATATTTCTTAAATAGCGTCAAATCAGAACTTGGAAAATAGTATTTAAAAGCAATGCAATGCACAACAGTATAATTTAAAATGCGCAGAATGTCCGTATCAATTTCGCGGTCTAAAAACAGAAAATTAATTTTTTTTCAGCGCATATTTCACCTAGTTTTTTTTTTAATATACTGTTATTAATCACCTACTTATCTAGTAAGTGTACAAATTTAAATTTTGATAACTACTTATAAATTACGAAAAATAAAATCTAACACACGTTTTTACGAAAGCACGAAACACCATGTTTTTCAATTGCTTTCTTAGCTTACTGGTAGCAAATAACAATCGGAAAATAAAAACCTAAATACTGGGCATACTTATAGTACACTAGCTTCCGCCCGCGGCTTCGCCCGTGAGGTAAGTCGATAAAAACTATTCTATGTCCTTCCCCGGGATGCAATCTATCTCTCTGCCAAATTTTATCGAAATCCTTTCAGTAGTTTAGGCGTGAAAAGGTAACATACAGACAGACAGACAGACAGAGTAACTTTCGAATTTATAATATTAGTATGGATTAGGTCTACAATTTTTTTTTTCAATTTTATCGAATTAGTTCTTGTAAAAAAATGTTGATCACGCTGAAAAAATCCAATAAAATCAACCTTCGTCTACGAGTAAGAATTTATTGAAAATAACAATAAGTGTTAAATATTTAAAATTTTGAGGTGTTTATCTACCAAAATCAATTTTTATAATTTAATTTTGACTAGGTACTTACATATTTAATTGTAGTAAAATATCTAAATAATGCCATAAAAACTTACAATTCGTTTGTTTGTGTACTAAAATATAAATTCGTAGACTTACTAGATAAATAGGTGATAAATAAAGGTGTATTTAAAAATAAACTAGATAACTCAAGGTTATTGAGAAACTTGCGCTGAAAAAAAAATAATTTTCTGTTTTGAGACCTCGAAATTAATAGGGACTCTTAAATCACTAATACTAATATGTAGCTGCTTGTTGAATTCAAATCATATAGTATTCGTGTATGAGATTATTTTATTTCATGATGCTGAAATAAATCGTGGCCTTTATGAATAATAGTGCATTTTTGTGTAAATGTAGATTGATTTGTCCAATGTGTATTTTGATTTAGAAATTTTTCTTCGGAAAAATGTATTTTATTTATAATGCATGGTAAATATTGATATCGAATAAACCTGTGTGTAAGCATTTGATGAAAACTGTAATAAGTTACTTACAATTATTTTTGTAAGCTTATTTATATTTAAAATGATTTAATTGACATTACAAAAATAATAAAGTACAAAGGAGGAAAATAAAACTCATAAATGCAGTTGAGTCATTATTAAAAAAGTTAAATGTAACTAAGTATGGTACCTACATGCAAACACTTGTGGTAATTCTCAGTTAATGAAATTACAAAGTAGGTGCTAAGATAAGTAGTTATCAGCTTATCACGGTGTAGTTTTATGTTCGGTATTGTTTTGTTTTTTTTTTTTTTTTTTTGCTTTAATCAGTTGACGTTTTCGATAATTGATATTGTTAAACGAAACTTCACAGTTACTACAGCTGTAGATTTATTTACCAACTGAAGTATTAAATCGTAGTTTTATTTATTAAAAAAAAAAAAAACACCCGACAGGGTAACAATTGCCTCAAGAAAAGTCTCGTAATGTAATTATGTCATTGTATACCTTACGCCATTGATAACCAACTAATTTTTTTATAATTTGGAAAGAATTTACCGTTTCCAATGGCGATATTTTTTTTATTAGAAGTCCATTCATTTTCTTGGACGCTCATAATATTATGTTTATCTAAAACATTTATTAGACTTAGAAAGTCATGCTATGTATTATGACACTCCCGGGATCCATACAAATTTATAAAAACTCGTTTGTCAAAATCGCCCGTAGTGGTTAGCCTGAAGGAGGGTCGTACATACTTATGTTTATACGGTACAAACACGCGTGCATCACCCCAACAACGTGCAAAGCACAAATAATAAACACGTCATGGTCCATAGAGAACACTTGCAAAATTATATTATTGATGAATTTGAATGTCACAATAAATTGTACTTACATGTAATGTGCTTCTTTAGTTAGTATTTAATTTCTGTAAATGTTGTTCCGTATCTTAAATAATAATGTTAAGGGAAGAAGTAAGGAAGTCACATTTATACCAATTAGGGCGCACACCTGGCGAAGAAGCGCGGTGTTCCCTGCCAAACAAATATCAACATTGCGGCTCTATGAATAGAGTCGAAATTAAATTACTTTTGTCTGCGATTATGCTCGGTAAATATGTAAAAAATACAAAACAACCTACATATTATGTTACTTGCCAAACAACAATTATTTTTTAATAGTTTTTGGCTAAGGTTGCTTTGTATTTTTTACATATTTTCTTATAATGTTTTTTTCAGCACGGCCCCCTATCCACGTCTATATATTATTTGTTATTACGAATTTACAATATCTCTTGCGGCACGTAAAACGTGTTAGTAGAGTACATTCCTTGAGTATAAGAATCTTTTTAATACGCTATATATTTTTCAAGTTACACGGGGGCCGTGTTGCATATTTCTTCAAAAGTACAGAGGTACATCATTGAAAAAGAAACCGGTACATATACTCCTAGAGGCGCATTCGATTGGTGCACACCTAAAACCCAAATTCTGGAGTGCCGTGCCAGGTAAACGTACATCCTTTTTAGGCCCCCAGACTGTTAACGTTCTTAAAATTACGGGAATTGTCCCTCTGATTAACAACCAGTAGTGCTATTCTGTAAAAATTTCACCGTGATAACGTGGGTGAAGTGAGTTGAAAGTGAACTGTCACTAGTGTCAATCCCTAGCATCAGATGGAATGACAGGTCACTTCACCTAACTTTTCACGGTGAGATTCTAACAGCAGAATCGACCGGCTGATCTAAAACTTTTCAATGATAACTAGCTTTCTTTCTTCCTTCCTACCTTTTGTCATTATAATATTGTGAACTCTTACTCTGCTTGATAAAACCCTACTTATTGATGTGATATTATAAATTGTTGCCTCTTTAGATGTATGTATATTTGAATAATAAAAAAATGTTTATTGATATTTTTGTATTCATTCTTTACCACCTAGCTTTTCCCGCGACCTCACCCTCGTGGAGGTCGGAAATTTCCGTAATACATTGTTTTCCTATAAGTAACTCTATTGGTTTCCGCGGCGCACGACAGTAAAGCTCCCAGTCGGCATGATTTTTTTTCTCGAAATCTTAAACAATCATCGTCATATTTCAAGCCAATGTACACAAACCTTAATGAATTATTATTAAATTATACAACTAGAAGAAGTACCGCAAGCAGGGGTCACACGATACCTTGGAATATATCTACCTTTACAGACGCCGTACGTGGAGACACGCCACGTATAAAATTTACCAAACGCAAAGCCTTAGGGCAAAAACTCCGTTGCTTACACGACCCAAATGTCTCTGGAAAGCAAAGTACTCCTACACAAATGTATTCTCAAGCCTATCTGGTGCTATGTATGGTATCTAGTTTTGGGGAACTACAACTAACTCCAACATCGAAATCCTTCAGAGGTTTCAATCTAAAAAACTGCGACTGAAAATGCTCCATGGTAGGTACGTCGCAAACGACAGAATTCATAAGGATTTAGAATAAAAACTGTCAATGAGGAAGTCAAAACTCTGGTATCACAACATACTACACCCAATGATATTATAAGTCCTTTTTACTTAAAATATCATTGACTACACAAAAGTTCATCCACGATTGGCAAGGAGACTAATGACAAACCCAATTACCTTTACAAGACTGAAGAGAAGGGTAGGTACCTACCCCAAGACCTACTTACAAGCATGAAGGAGCTGTAGTATAGATCAGATAGGGCAGATGCTTCATACCGTGCAAGATCGAAAACCACCAGCTACCTATTGCTGAATGTCTCAGGCAGGACTGAGCTTGTCCCGACTCCCGAGGCGAGGCGATTACGAGGGCGGCACTGAAAATTTCGGGAATCAAGGAAGTGACACAACATTACTATTTAAAAATGTATTTATTGCTTTTCGAAGTATTCTCCGCGAAATTTGACACATTTTCCATACGATGGAACCAATCATTGAAGCAACCATTCCATTCGGAAGTTGGGGTCTCCAAAATGGCCGTTTTGTAGGCGTCCACAGCTTCTTCAGGTGATGAAAATCTCTGTCCACGCAATTTATTCTTTATTTTAGGGAAAGTATAGAAATCATTAGGGCTTAGGTCGGGGCTGTACGGCGGATGGTCTAATAATTCTATGTTTTCTTGCTTCAAAAACTCTTTTGTTCTGTGCGCGGTGTGAGAACTCGCATTGTCGTGATGGAGGATGATGCGGCGGTTGCAGTTCTCTTTACGGAGTTCAGAAACGACCTGTGGCAAACAAATGCTAGCATACCATTCTGCATTAACCGTTCTTCGTCCCTCAAGAGGAATAGTCGTACCATGGCCGGTTTTGGAGACAAACGTGGCCACCATTTTTTTTGCAACACTCCTCATTTTCGAACACCCAAACTCGTGACTGGTTTTTGTTTCGGGTTCGTACGCGTATATCCAGGATTCGTCACCTGATACGATGTTGTATACAGCATTTGAGGATCTTGCGTGGAATCTTTCGAGAGTTCTGACGCACCAAGTAACGCGAGCCGCTTTTTGCTCTTCACAGAGCGAATGTGGTATCCATCTGGAAAACAACTTTTTTACACCTAATTGTTCATGCAAGATTATTTGTATTTAACTCATGCCAATGTCTAAAGTTGCCTGAATTTCGCGGTATGTCACATGTCGATCTTCCTCAATCAGCTCACGCACAGCATCAACGTTTTCTTGGGTGACTGCAGTTTTTGGACGACCTTGACGGGGATCATCACTTATTCACTGAGCTTGACACGTCCACGTTGAAATTCAGCAAACCAGCGATAAATTGTGGTTTTGGATGGGGCTTCATCACAAAATGCAGAAAGCATCCGGTCAACACACTGTTTTTGTGTTAAACCACTTCGAAAGTCATAATAAATCATCGCTCTTGAATTTTCTCGAGTCAATTCCATTTTCCACAGAGTAGTTTTTGATAGAGTGACACCCGAATACTGAAATGCCACTCAAATCTAGCCATTTTCTTATGCATTAAAGTACTCTGTGGCATTTTCTCAACGACTAAACAAGTTTGACAAAACCTTGTGACAAGACCGAGAATCTTTTTTTAAATAAATAAATGGTATTCGATTTTTCTAGATAAGGAGTTTTCAATATAATAAGGGAATACTGATACGGTGCCGATCCCTTTCCGGTTTGATACGTGTGCTATGCCTTAAGCCTTCCTCATGAATCACTTCGTCCATTGTTGAAAACCGAATGAAATTCCCTTCGGAATTTTTTTAGTTTATCGTGTTCGGTTCTGGTTTATATATTTTTGGCAGTGCAATCAGTTTCATGATTGAATTGTAAAACGGTGAATGTACTAAAAAGATTCAGACTTCTTATACTGACAGGAAGTACTATTTAATGACAAATGACCAAAGACATTTAAATGATTTACAATAGATAGATGGGACATAGCGAACAAAATCGTGATCCAAAACTTTTGTCCTAGTGGTCAAAAGTCTCTGTCTAGTGTAGTACGCCTGCGTGTCAAGTCGCATTCGTGACCACCAAAAGAAAAAATTCATTACGATTTTGCAAATCTCATTATGGTAAAACGACTGGACTGGACTCGTTTGAATTAAGTATTTATATTTACTCTGTAATTACTGAATTAAATAATTTTCATAAAATAGATCTTAAAAAATTGGCTAATTTAGCTTTACTACTGCCGTGCAGAGATATGATGTTGTTTATTGATTTTGCTATCGAAACTGTTTATGGTGGTATAACAAAACTATATTGCTATAACACACAAACGCAGTGGTTGAGCGATTGACTGATGCGCAGCATGTTCCGGGTTCGATTCCTGCACGGAACAAATATTTGAACGACCTACAAGTATTTGTTCCGGGTCTGGGTGTTTTAGCTATAATATGTATGTATTTACAAAAAAAAAAAATATAAGTAGTTTATCAGCCATCTCGTTACCATAACACAAGCATTTGGTTGCTTAGCTTGGGACTATATGGCGTTGTGTCAAATGTCCAAGGATATTATTATTATTTATTACTAGCTGTGCCCCGCGGTTTCAGGCCCGGACTCCACTGAAGCGGAGACGTGCAGGAATCGAACAATCACAATGGTTGAAATCCTCATTGCGTCATTCGTCTCATCTGTGATTGGACGACTCCTGCACGTCTCCGCTCCGCTCCGCTTCAGTGGAGTCCACGTTAATTTGAGGAAAAAACCTACTAAAATAATTATATTCCTTTAAGTATTACTTAAGGTTATTACTTACACCCTCATGAGTTCATGACCAGCTGCCTTACGTAAAGTTATTATAAAACTATGATATCTCCTAAGATATTCGTTCATTAAATATAAAACAGTCAAAACGACAATTAATAAACAAATATGTTTTATTTCAAGGACAATAAATATTTTTTATTTACTACTTAACGTTACATTTTACCTTTTTTACTAATCGGACTTTGGTCCATTAGAAAGAAAGAAAGAAAGAAAGAAAAGCTGTTTATTCTGCACAAACAAAACATTACATAGCTATGTTATAAGATTTTAATTATTACATCATTGTACAAATATCGACATTAAATTATCGATGTCTTGTCCTCATCCCTAGCTGAGTAGAATATTAAATAACTGTGCATACGAAGCACAGAGTACTTTTATTAGACGGACAATACGAAGACATCTATTTCAATGATGTTAGGCGTGCTAAAAAATAAATTGGTTACAGCGCCCTCTAGCGTTCAGTAGACGAACTCGTTGTTAATTGCTCGAATTTGATCGTTACATGGAGAAATCTTCAGAGAAGGTCTTCATTGATTTTGACATGTAAAATAAAAACAACATTCATGGGTTGTTAAAAGACTTAATTTTGCAACAATAAATAAACTTTTCGCCAAAGTTGCATACCTATAAAATTTGTAGCCAATTTCTATTCCGCGATTAAGCCGCTCTAATTTTGCTAGATGGCGTCACTGAGACATGGGAATTGGGATCACAGTTTTTCTAGGACATTTCTTTGCATAGCCTCTCTATTGTACAGAGGCCAGCACATCAACCTACCCCAATCTGTCAAATTTCTTATAGAATTTCAACTTTACTGCAAAGGAATAAGGTCCATATTCAATTGGGAAAATTTGACAGATTGGGGTAGGTTGATGTGCTGGCCTCTGTACCTATCATAAATCTCTTTGCAAATAACAAAATTCTCTCAGTTTTATATTGTGTATTTTATTTAGAATTACTACTACATAAAAATAACATATTTACACTAAACTACATCATGTTACAATAATTAATCCCAAGATTCTTTGACACGTAAATGTTGCAGCCTCTCGTAAAGTGTAACATCTTGTTTGAAAATTCTTCTTGTTTTGTCCAATATTTTTTGTTTATTCATTTCTGGTTTTCCAAGGGCTTTGGTGTGACCGGAACTTTCAGCCTGAAAATATTTATTGCATATTAGGTAATTAATATGATTAAATAATGAAATAACAGAAATTGGGAAAACTAAAAATATAAGAATAGTGTGCAGGCTGGCTGTAGCATAGCGACCATGTTTCTTTTTTAGTTTAGACAAGTAATATAATCTATACAGGGTGGCGGGCTGTGCAAGAGGTTTTCGAACATACCCTGTTCTTTTGTGTATACAGGGTATCAGAGACATCAACACACAAAGTGTAACCATGGATTCAGCATAATATGATTCAAGACTCCCTAGAATTCAGGTGTGTACCAACGCACCGACATTACTCCCATGTTATAATCAGCTATCTTGAGGATAGCATAATCACAATCCTCTTCTCAATGAGAGGAAGTGGACCGTAATCCATCCCACAGGCCGTAATCTATCCCGTGGGCACAGTGCAGGTTGGAAGGGTTCAGAATCAAGTACTGAATCTATGGTAATAGGTTGCGCGTTGATATCTCTGCCACCCTGTATACATTAAAGAACAGGGTATGTTTGTGTACAGCCCAAACTGCTAAAGATAGAAACTTGAATTTTAGTCAGAAGTTGTAGTTGAAACGAAGGGGTGTACTTAGGACTGCTTGCATCCATCTGGATTTGTCCTAGTTTAATGGGCGACCGGGGAGCTTTCGGGCGGGGTTCTAAAATAGTGTCCGGGTGAAACCTGGACACTTTCTGTGTTAGGGGAAATCCGACTTTGAATGATCCCTAAACACGAGAATCAACCCTTAAGGGGGTGAAAAGGAAGGAATTCGTATATATAAAAATCTTACTCACACTCGAAGGGTATATACACCATACAATATTTAACACTACATACAAAATAATGGCAAAGAATCACGTTTGATGTATGGAAGCCCCCTTAAATATAAATTTTATTCTTTAGTATTTGTTATAGCGGCAACAGAAATACACATTCTGTGAAAATTTCAACTGTCTAGCTATCACGGTTCATGAGATACAGCCTGGTGACAGACAGACGGACAGTGGAGTCTTAGTAATAGGGCCCCGTTTTTACCCTTTGGGTACAGAACCCTAAAAAATTACATTACTTATTAGTTTTTCAAAACTAGGGGTTTAGGGGTAAGTAAATTTAAAAATAAATAAAGAAAACATACCTCTGAGAGATACGGATATCGTAAATATAACATATTTTGTTCTTCGATAGCGAATTCGTGTTGAATTTTCCGTAAATGTTTCGGTTCTACTTTTTGTACAAGCCGATCTTTGCCTCTAAACAAATGTCCATTTGGTAAGCGATTACGGCGAAAAAGCACAAGGGTTAGTTTCATGTTTTTAAGAAGGGAATTGGAAATAGATTTTAAAATGTTACAAATAATGTTTTGTTTGACATTTGACACCAACGAGAGGTTATGTTAGGCATGGACAACAAAAAATGAAAAAAATATCATTTGCGATTTAAAAAATTTCATTAAGCAAGATACACACGCAACGACTGTCTCTGAGACTCGCCGCCGCCGGTGATTTCAAAACAGTCTAAAATATTATACATACAGATTTTGACAGCGATCTATCGCTTCGCTCGCTAGATAGTGATGTCAAAACCTGTGCGTGGACTGTGTATGTATGTACACACGGCTAAACATCAAGCTATACATTTTCAGTTTCAGCTGACCTCGCATTGTATAATTTTTTCTTACAATCAGAAGTCAGCTTATACTGGTTATGTATAGCTTGATGTGTAGCCGTGTGTACATACGAGTACGTATGGTTTTGAAATCTTCGGCGACTTAAGTCGCTAGCTAGGTATTATTCATAGAGTTTGGCCAACGAAAGCTGACCACGAATTATTTTCTAAACTTTTATAATGGAGACATCTTAGGACTGTCAATCCTAATTGTCAATGTCAATAAATTCGCAATGAATAATAAATAGTATCAATTGCGTTTACGCAGTGTATAGCCAGGGTAACAGCTCTTGATTTTTTTAAATTGCTGCCTTTTTTCTTGGTCAGCTTTCGTTGGTCAGACTCAATAACAATATTGTAAATGCAAAAGTATCTCGGTCTGTGTGTTACTCACCTTTTCATACCTTTTTTTTTATTTATTTTTTTAAGGATGGGAAATCATCAAATGACCCCCCCTCCCGCTCTGGGTGGAGCGGAAGGGAATGTCAGACTCTTACTGACTAAAACCCATCCGTGTTCCTTCCTTAGCCCTTTATATTCCGGGGTAGCAGTAACCCTTTCGGACAATCCCGCTGCCACCTTTTCATACCTAAACCACTGAACCGATCATTATGAAATACGAAGGATATATGCTACTTTTTTGTACATTTCGAAGGGATTCGTCGCTTATGTATTTATAGAAAAACACAAAATCCTCGAATGCAAAGTCACGGGCAACAGCTTTTAAAATAAAATAATTTGATTACGTACGAGCAAAAGCTGGTGCGGGCCAAATAAGCATATATATTAGTCTATGAAATAAGCTTGCTGCATTAAACATTTTTTCTTTCGAAAAGAACAATTGTAAATAAAATAAAAGGAAACAACTAGAATCTACACTCTATATTACTCTCTGTGCTGATGGATGTGCTCACAGATAAGATATTAGTAGCAAGCTACAGATGCGACAGTAACTTTCTGCTTAGTTTCATATTGTTCCGTTTTGGCGCTGCAGTCACTCAGTTTGACATGACAGTACATAGACTCATGTGAATAAATTTAGTGATGTGACAATTAGACAAAACTGATATCGATAACTAGTGATGTTCTATTTTATCGATTTTAGGGTGCTTGCCTGTATAATACTAACGGTTACGACTCCTTTCATTTAATGATGACGAAAACAATGTTTTTATATTTTTCATAGTTTTATTTATTGAGACATTTCTTTCTTATACTAGAATTCTTTTAATCTAATAATTTAAATACCCTTAAAAAACTTTTAAGAATGGTGATCCAACTCTTCAGAGACGGCACTTTCACAAATCGAGGTCTTCCTTACTGTAAAGCATGGTTGCTACTTTTGTCAATAAAATATAAGGATTGAATTTTTTTATGGCGTCAATCCAAAATGCGTGATGAGGCGAGTCTTTTTTTATGGCTCGTCGTAATTTTCCTCTTTTTGCTCCATCAGGATAGCCATTGCCACTGCTCTTTGAAGTAATTATGTTCAAATAAATCAGCATATCCTGAAAAAACAAGCGACAATCATTTAATATTAAGACTTACTTTTGTTTGAGGTTTTAATATTGATGAACGAAAGGCAAGCTAGATACACACCAGTAGTTGTAGTCACCTGTGATGGTTCAGCGACATCTTCCTCATCTTGCTCCTTGAAATAATTATGTTCCTGTGTAACATCCCATCCTGGAAAAATAAATTGTACTGTTAGTGTTGTAATATTTTTAATTTAAAGTTGAAACACTATCGTCGCCCTTCTGGGATATAGGTAACAGCTACTCATCCACAAACTGTAGCATTGAAAGCAAACTAGTTCATGTTCCAATAAATTATGTCATGAAAAAAACCCTGATGTCCCTTAAAAACCTAATATTATCAAAGATTTCTAGTGTGTATAATTATTTAATAGTTGTTGTTAGTTAACAGTTGTAAATTATCTACGAGTACTTATCTGTTATTTATCTGTAAAATAACAAAGACTCAAATCATAACAAAACTCACCGGTTACTCTAAGCGGAACACCGTGAGCTATTTCTTTGCCAGTAAATACATAGACACGGGTATGAGTACCGCAGTCTTCGACCTTCACCTTCGTGTTCAAACTGATGTTTATCAAAATGTTTTTCACAGACACGTTTTCTTAATAATTGCTCTTTAGAGTCCAATGAGGAGGAAATTTGTGGGCACTAGGAAAGGCAACCACAAATTTCTAAATTCATCGTTCTTGGGAAAACTAAAAAGCCGGTTCGTCTCACTTGTTGCATTGCAACCACCAACACAGCACTTTTGGGTCCCCATGACGAATATTTGCATAAATAACATGCACAATCAATATTGTCTCAAACAACAGAGGAAACTTTGTGTCCTAAGGGTCTCAACTCAGCAAAATACAAGGAAATACACTTATGAAATATGCGTCCAATTCGGAAGTTTTTGACAATGACATTTTCTATGTAATTATATACAATTCACAATTTCACATGACACGAAGTCTCAAGATGGCGGCCACCGCGGCCACAGAACATAATTCTATGTATCAGCAATCTTCCGATGCCAGCGCCAAAACGGAACATTTGGAACTAAAGCTGTCACAGGCCAGCAGGGCTATTGGATGTGCTCTCTCTAGTAGTCTAGTCTACCTACCAAAGAGTATAATAATAATACGGGAGCTACCTACTCTATGGTCAGAATGGCTGTCGATCGAGCGTAGGGGTGTCGTATTGTCGTAAATAAATTGTGTGAAAATCAATTAATTCCTAATGTAAGTAAATTGTTGATAGGGATACGTTTAAATTTTAAGTATGAGATCTCGGGGCTGACAGTTGTGTCTTTTTTTGGAGCAGTCTCCAGGATTGGTGAGTAATTTTCGTATCGTATTAATAGGCTTGAGTAGATAATTGTATTTTAGAGCTTCCCGATAATTGTAAGATGCCAATAAGCCAAACAATATCAATATCCAAATATATTATGTGAGCTACTTCGTTGTGCCCATTTAATTTGCAGATAAACTTACAATACAATAAGGCATTTCATTTTGGTACCCTTTCACTTTATTGTGTACATTATTTTCGTGCTCTACTTATTTCGAGCTCGCTCTTTTTTATTAAATTCTTCAATTTTAAAAGAAACTTTTCTGATCGGCTAGTAGATAATTAAAATTATGGTATGTTCCTAACCTTTAGTTATTTTTCATTTATTTTAGTAAGTCAATCTGAGATATACTTAGGTGTTATTGTCGTTAAAAATGACCTACATACAATAATTCCATCCATACTCTGCAAGTAGCCTTTTGTACACTACCTGGTCTCTTGTATTATGTTAGCAAGATTGTTGTCAGCGATCTAGCCCATTTATTTTCATTGAACATCTGTGTCTATTGTTACAATATTTATATTGTTTTTTCTGCAGTTAAAGGATAATTACCTAACTGATTTGTGTTTATTTGTACTACATAATTTTGTTTAATTTATAGTATTTCTTCAGAAATAATCATAATAATCATGTTTTGTAGTAGTGGACATTCTGATAATTCTCATACTAAATTGATAAGTAAATTAAAAATGAACAGGTTTTAAAATTGTATTAGCCTGGTGATTTATATAAATATTGTTTAACTAAATGTAATTTTGCTTGTGTGAATAGCAGTGCACGAAAATGTGAAAATCTCAGTTGTACATAAAAAGAAAACTTTAATATTATACTTTGTAGTGTTTTTTTTGGAAGTTGGTTGCTTTTTCAGTTTTTATTTTTTACCTTTTAGTTGTGGTACCTACTCCACAAAAATCGTATACCAGTAGTTGCTATGTAAAAAACAGTGATAGAAACATATTATATATCGTCATCAACATACTCAAAGCAGATTAAATACATATTTGATATTATTGTGGTTATCTCAAAAAAAAAAAAGGTCAAGTGCGAGTTGAACTCGCGTGGAGAGGATTCCGTACGATGAATATTGTATCTACCATGTTTACGTGACACCGACATTCCAACTGAAAATGTAAGTTTGTACGCACAATATTGAGAAATTTACCATGTTGTTTCAAGAACATAGACTTCTTATTAATTGGGGGGGGGGGGGGAGGGATGGTAAATTTCCGTCTATAGTCTTAAATAACTTTAATACAATTTACTTTAAAATTATGAAAAAAAAAAAATGAGATCCTCACGGCAAGCCTTTTCATTTGATATGTCACACGGTACAGATTGCGAAACTTTTTTTTTTTAATTGTCTATTTACCCCTCAAAAATGACTCCCATTTTCAAAACTCATTTATTTACGTTACACGTCTGTGTTTGGGTCACAGAGATTCATATGTGTACCAAATTTCAACTTAATCGGTCCATAAGATTCGGAGCAAATTGGCTGTGACAGACGGACAGACAGATAGACACACAAGTGATCCTATAAGAGTTCCGTTTTTTCCTTTTGAGGTACGGAACCCTAAAAGTAAATAAATATCCAGCTATGACAGACAGATTGAGTTGCACCATAAGGGTTCCTTTTTACCATTTTGGTATGGAACCGTAAAAAGCAAAGTTAATTCCTCTACCAATTGAAAAAAGAATCACGTAAATTGTTCTAATAATCATGGAAAATTGGGTGTACATAATGTATGAAAAAAAAAACCTTCACCAAAGCATAACCTCCTGTTTTTGAAGTAGGTAAATACAACACTATAACTTGTATAATTGCTTACAGTGCAAGAATCTTGCAGTTATTACCAAAATTGGCAATTTATCAATTTTGGACTGTCTACAGGAAAAATAGTTTAATAACCAATAGCCTTACAGTTAAAAATACAAAGAATCAAAGGTGTTATTAAATGTTATCTTTAAACAGCCCACCAATTCTGAAACTCAGGCAAACTAATTGTAATATTTTAACTAAATTAAAATTAGGAATGAGATTATACAGGCTGAGTATTTTGAGACGGATAATATCAACTCTGCTAGCCAATTAACAAAGATTAACAAAAAGGTGTTAAGAGCGGTTTTAAACCATATTTTTAAGTAATGTTTGGAATACCTTCATGATGATCATATATTATAAATACTTTTATCTTCTATACACCGTTGAAAAATTTAAAGTCCTGACTGACTGATATATCAACACACAGCATAAACCGCTGGGTATGCACTAAGAAAGGGTTTTTCGAAATTCCACCCCTAAGAGGGTGAAATGGGGGGTTGAATTTTCTATGAATAATTTCCGACCTCCACGCGGGCGAAGCCGCGGGCAATATCTAGTACTTGTATATTTTATTGTTTCACAAATCAGCTAGCATGCAGCATGTGGACATGGTCATCATGTGCCTAGCCTGTTTCCAACTATTTTGGGGTCAGCTTCCAGCAAAACCAGATGCAGCTGAATTCCAGTACATGGGGTGACTGTCTATCTGACCAACACGATACCCCTTAGAAAAACTGGTTGTCAGACTTTCAGGCATCTGACGACCTGTAACGACCGTCAAAGATCCATGAAGGATAGCCGGGACCAGCGTCTTAACGTGCTTGCCGAGGCATGGAGGGTATTCGGAATAACATGTTATTACGTCAAAATACTTTCTTGCCTTTTTTTCTACAAAGTAGTGTTGGCCTCATCTAAAGTATAAACATGCATCAGTTTAATTCAATCTTCGATTAATTTAGGCTGCTCTGATCTTGTTGCATGTATGTGTGGTTGCATACTTGTCTTGGTGTTGCTGTTGCATGCTTGACTGCGAGAGAACATCTAGAGATTAACATCGATCCTAGACAATCTGTATACTCATTCAATTGCGCACGCGCAGCGGTGAAGTATGCTAGTACCCATTGACGTACACAGATGTTCTAGATAATCCTTTCTGTCCAGATTTTTTATGTCATGTAAGGTGCTTACCTCGATGTGACTGGCTACATAGATGACTAATATCTGACAACAAGGGTCCAAGAAATATGTATAGCCAATTTTTGTCTAACAAAAAAAAAATTATCGTCTAGGTCTTCAGCATTCTAGATCAGTCTAGATTTAGTACACACCACTTACTACTGCAGCAAACTAATTTTTGTGTTCTCTAGACCAAATGAAGCTTAAAACATGGGTGATGATGATTTAACACAATGCATGCAGCAGTTTAATGTGATAGTACTTCTAATATCAAATTACAAGTTTAACTATAATAGGTGAACCAACTCTACACTGTTACGGGTACACTGGTAGGGCAATGCCCTTTTGATATCCTTAATCATTTCTATTTACTGCCATCGAAACGTATGCAATGTAAACTCAAATAACTCATAAAATATGTTGGTACTCTTACAAGTGTACACGCCATATGTTATGTTAACTTAATCTTTTTACCTGACTATGACATGGTAAGGGAAGGGTTATCGAGTTGTGATCTATGTGGCCACCTACTGTCACTGGGCTCAAACAATACATAGTATAATAATATTTAATCAAAATACCGTCGACACGAAAAGAAGAACTATGAAGTAAGTTTCAAAGCATTCAGCCTTATTAAAAAACAAGGTTTATCTTTAGACCCAGGTTTAAACAATCGAGCCATTTTCAAATTTCGAACTTTATTCCGACAAAGTTACTGTTCTTATTACAAAAACAGGGTGCTTACTCTGGAATATAATTCCGCTAGATCGACATTAGTCAAACGTCAGTTGGTTGAGTTAAACGCTAAGAATTGGCTAGACTCTAGTGAGTCCAGCCCATGCCTTACAATCTTACTCGTAGAAACCCTGCAACAGCATTGTGATAACCCAACTTATTACAGATGACATGTACAAAAGATATATTTCCAGCTGGTTATTAGCTTTACAATTTCGTAGTATAATAATCTGTCAGTTTAGTATTGTACAATCAGAGGCGCTAGTGTGGCGTATAATATAGGAAAATAAAAAATATTCAAAATATAATACTACACTAAGGTTAACAATGTTCTCCCTAAATAAATGGTATAATATTAGTAGTACTGTTAAGAATGTGTTGCCATAATTAATTCATTATTTGCTACATAGAAGTTTGATTAGTTCTATTATTGGAGATAAGCAAAGAGTGTTTATTGTAAATATAGGGTTCGTTAGAATAAATTAAATATAAACATGCGTGTCCATGATGATAAGTCATTTTTGCTGATAACATTTTTTAAATAAAAAGATCTTACATACTTTGGTAAGAATTTAGAGATATTTAAATATATGCCCTGGCAGCACTGGCAAGTAATAAACAAAAATGGCTGTTGTTGTTTTGATGTCGTTCTGCTGTGAATGCTGTGATCGTTCGTTGTCTGCTGTGATCGTTCGTTGTACCTATATCCCCCTTACTAATAAACATTGTGTATCGCCTGTATAGTTACACAACGCTTTGTCTTCTGTCGAAAATCAAATTACTGACGACTGAAAGAGAGAAATCGGTGTGTAACTATTCGTCTGATATAATACGTTTATTAGTAAGGGGGTGTGTAATTTAAATAATATCTAAATATGTTGTAGTAAACAGATTTTGAATACTTATATCGGTATAATTATACTATCTCTGTTATAGAAAACAGTTGGACCATGAATGGATCTAGGTCGCGCGATTATAATACTGACACGGATGTAGTTTAGTATTTTAATCGCAGAGGGCGCTTTTTTAATGTTATCGTTCAAATCGCGCAAGATGGCTCTCTATTTCCGTATATACAAAGTACTCTTTGGTCCAGCCCTCAGATGAAATAAAAAAAGGTAGATGACGCACTTCTAATGAGAAACTGTAACCATCTTTTTATGCATGTGTTTGTCAACGAAGTGTTGCCTCGTTTTAAAAAAAAGTCCCTGATAATTACTAAAGTGGGGTAAATACTACCTACTTGTATTATATGCGAAAATAAATATGTCTGTTTTATTAAATTTAATTTACTCAACATTTTTCAACGTCGATAATAAATTCAAAAAAAATAATTTTCAAAATCGATCCACAATTGACGGAGAAATAGATGAACATACAAAAAAAAAAACATACTTATAGTCGAACATATAGAAAGAAAGAAAGGAAGAAAATACATTTATTTGGCACAAACTAGAAGAGATATAACTTCCTCCTTTTTGGAAGTCGGTTAAAAATAGATAATGAACGTAAGTCTTTTAAAGAAGACGATTTCGACGATTTGTCTTCTTGATAGATCATCCAGTGGGCGTGTGGGGGCAGCGAGAAAAAATACAACAAGGCATATTATCTATGTAGCATATTTATTAGAAAAAAATAACGTAATACAAAAAAATCAATACTATAGGAATGAATGTGTAAATAATTTTCTGTACGAACTGTATAAATATATTTAAGTGAGTACAAAATAAAACATTGACATGTAACAGAATATTTTAAAAGAACCTCCTTTTTTGAAGTCGGTTAAAAAAGTATAAATCACACTAATATTATAAAGGCAAAAGTTTGTGAGTGTGTTTGTATGTTTGTTACTCTTTCACGCAAAAACTACTGAACGGATTTTGATGAAATTTGGCACACAGATAGTTTATAACCTGGATTAACACATAGGACTTTTTATCCCGATATTCAAATGGGTTCGAAACTTACGCGGGTGGAAGCGGTGGTTATTAATAATATAATTTAATAACTCAATTTTTTTGCTATTAAGATTGCGAACTTAATTCGCAACAACGTCAAAAATCGACTGTACGGACTACGGTTAGCATACAAAGATGTGAATGGAAAAGAATGATTGAATGATTATAAATATGAAATTAATGGTTATAAAACCATTAATTTGCTTTTATACCTTTATGGGTACTTACACTACCTACTTACCCATAATTTATTTATTTATTTATTTATTTGGCTTTTCAACAATGAGTACACTGTTACTTTATAATTTGTACATTGCAAACTTAAGTCTAAGCGCCTCATCACTTACAGAAAAGCACAGCATGCACTACATTATGCGCAGATAATAACACAATAAATTAAATAAAACAATTAATACGTAATAAGTTGATTGAAAAAAAAAAAATATACTGAAAATAAAATTGATTAAAATGGAATAAATAACATAGATTAAATTTAATTAGATTAGATTGAATTGGACTATATTCTTTTTAATGATATAATGGTCATAAAAGCTTGTAAAAAACATCATAACTAACATTTTAATATTTAGTTTTATTAATCTTTCATTTATTTTGGTTAACATTTCTATAAAACCATTAATTTGAATAAGATGTAGAATTTGGCGCCTCTTGTTCAACTCTTTCATGCAATCTTTTCCATTCAAATCTTACAGCCGATTTTTACGATGTTACGATGAAGTTCACAAGGTCATCATCCTACATACAATTTACTTACCCACATTTTGGGCAATTCGAAACAAGGGAACTACTGGCAACATTCTCCCGTTATGTCACCTCGGGACATTGACATTTGTGTCTTCCGAATAACCTCAAATTAAATTGTGATAACATTAAAAAGTATAGTTTTGTATGTACTTACGTGTGCAACGATATTCTTTGACACTTTTTGTTCACTTTAGTGTTGTTTTTGCACCATTTAACCACACAGGACGGCATTTTGTAGGCAAAGTTACTGCACGACGCTCCGGGAGGTACTGAAGAAAATGAGCGTAGTTTGATGCATCTGTGTGCGTGAGCGCGTGTGTTTATTTAAAGGAGCCGAGTTTTGTGGCTTCACCAATAAGTAAGGCCGCGATCTATCTACCTTTTTTTATTTCATCTGAGGTCCAGCCAATCCTTGACGATTGACTGACAATTCCAATGTCGATCTATCGGAATTATATTCGAGAGTAAGCAACCTGACGTTAAACCCGAGTCTATGTAGTCAATTTTGCATTAAGAACTTTCCGTTCGTCGGAATAAAGTTTAAAATACAGTAACTGTCTCGCAGGTTTAGGCTAGGCTAGGTCTAAAGTTAGAACTCGTTTTGTAATAAGACGGATAGGTTTGATTATTTCACCACTTCACTGAAGTTTACAGTTTAATAATGTATTTATTAAGAGTTTTCCAGTATAGGTTCGATCTCAAGGCGGTTTCCCGCCATGTATGTAAGTAGGTATGTGAGAGTAATAAAAAAAAAAAAAACGGTCAAGTGCGAGTCGGACTCACGCACAGAGGCCCGAGGGTTCCGTACAAATTTGTAGGTACCTATGTAAATAGTTTATCACTTGATACTTCCATGCGTTCCCGAGATAAAGGGTCTTGACAGACAGACAGACGGACAACAAAGTGATCCTATAAGGGTTCCGATTTTTTCAAGGTACGGAACCCTAAAAAGAATGAATTTATCGAACCATCTATGATTTCTCGTTTTTAACATTATAATGTAAAATTACGAAAGTTATAGTATTTATAACTACTATTATGTATTCTGTGTTTTTTTCTTTCATCTCTAACTTCTCTAAATCGAGCTCACTGTACTTTCTTGTTTTCGTCCACGTCTCATTTTAAAACATCCTGTATTATCGATCATATACAGGGTTATTGGAAAAATAGCAGCAACCTGAGAAAAAAAATCAGCTGTTCCCTACATTTTGACGAGTTATACGAACATAAATGTTGGGAACAGCTGATTTTTTTTTCGCGATTTCATGTTTGTTCCCATAGTAAAACGTTGTTCATAATGATGAGTACAATGACCTCTTAAGAGGTTGTTCATGTTTTTCCAATAACCCTGTATAAGTATGACATACAGGCTGAATCTTGAACATCAAGTCGTAAGTCTACAAAATATTACCTAAAAATATTAAATCAGTGAGCGATTTGCACATATGAGCGCCTGAATCACACTAGCGTTTGTCCAGCGTAGGCGTTCGATAAACGTATGCGTAGCGCAGACGCCGCGATATCGCGGCTCAGGCGTCGCGTAGCTGCGGCGTTTCCTCTGGAGTCAATTGAACGCTGCGCTAACGCGGCGCAGACATACAGGATTGTAAATGACTCCGCAGTAACGCGGCGCATGCGTCGCGCACTTGCGGCGCTAACGCAGCGTATGCATTTACCCTTGCAATGACGCCGCGGCAACGCGACGCTTGCGCCGCGTAGTCGCGGTGTCTGCGCTGCGCATACGTTTATCGAACGCCTACGCTGGACAAACGCTAGTGTGAAGGCGCTCTATAACAGACGATCGACATTATTTTTGTAAGCAAATCTGTAAGAAGTTGACTGACATCTGACATATCTTATTCATTGTCAAAACAGCATAATTATATGGAGCGACAATAAGCCCTTCGTACACACGGGCCATTTTTATCACGCCCTAGTTTTTTAACACTCGGTGTTGAGCCGAGCATTGAGAATTCAACAGAGTGCGAAAAATAAATACACTGTTGGATTGTCAACTCTCGGCGATAAGCAGTGCGTTGAAAATTCAGTGCGCGATAAAAAATCGCCCGTGAGTACGAGGGCTAACGATCGTTAAAAATCATGCAAATCTATAGGCACCTTTATGTACATAAAGGTGCCTATAGTACCTGCAGTTCGCTTGTTATCATGCCGATTCGTCTTGCCGGTTCAATTTTAAGTTTGCTTCTCGTATTAATTTTAAGTTGATGTTAGCATCCGCGTCTTCACATACAGTATTCTCCCACAAATGTTTGTGCATGTTATTATTATACAATGGAGATCACGTTCCACTGCCTTGTTATGAGATAAATTGCAGTGTTGATGTAGTATTCAAATATCGGTGTTCGTTAAGTTACCTTGGTCTGACATGGTCAAACTAACATGCTTAAAACATCATTACATCTGCAGCCGCGCCTCACGGTGAATAAGCTACTGATTTTGCAAACAACTTTATTTGAACAGATTAAAAAATTGGCATTACATCATTACTTCATTAGTTTTTGTGATGGTAGCTAGTGGTGTTCTATTATTTATTTATAACCGATAAAAAAACTGGCCGATAAAGTTATCAATTGAATGTGTGCTTGCTTAAAGTTGATGTAATATTAGTAAAGATGTTTTGAAAGTGTACGTAAGTGTTGTGTATTGTTCTAGAGCTCCACGGCGTGGTCCAACCGTAGTGCTACCACCACATCTTGGCCGTTGATTTGAGTGGTGAACAGTGAAGATGGCTCAGGTCGGAGCTAACATGGAATACCAGGAGTATAAGTGGGCCTACTCAATCATGGACTCCTCTAAGTAATTAAATCTTTTCTTTATATTATCGAAATAATGGTGTCTATTCTGTAAGATATTAGGAGATTCAGATATTCCTTATCCTCCATAAAAAAAAAATGCAGGGGAGTTTGTTGCGCCACTTCTCCCCAGCGAAAGCACTAGGGACTGGTGAAGGGCGGGCGTTTTGGGGGGGGGGGCTGTCTTTTGTAATTTTGACGTTCGAAAAGTGCTGATTCTCAGCCTAGTTTAAATAAATGCTTGATTTTGAATGTCGTGTTTAGGTCTATCCACACTTAACAGAGTAAGAGGCCAAGGCATTTGGAGCTCCAGACCGTCCGAATTCAGTGTCACGTCAGAGATATTGCTTGCATTCATAATCATGCTCTGTCGTGCTCGAAAACTAAGCCCTGATGACGGCCTAAAAACCCGGAACTATGTGGATGGACCATAAGAACTCATACTCATTCTTGTAGAAAGTTGTAAATACAGACGCTTTGAGAACTGCATTTTATTACTACCATGAATATTCAATGGCATGTCGATGATATGTTTTGAAAATTAGATATCGCTGGGAAAAGAACAGAATAATGCAGTAACAATCAATACGACGACGTGTGCCAGTAGAACGTCACGATGCACAGTGGAACGAATGTATGGGAGCGGTTGGACGTAGACATGTCCGAAAAAAAAGAGTAAAATTATGCCAAACTAATGATGCCATCTTATTCGATTACTTAATGCCTTCATAACTTGTGGTGATGAATTTCTTCATAACTCCCATATTTCGGGAGTAATTTGAGAAAATGTGAAATTTTACTATGAAAATGAGTGTATCGAGCTCTCTCCCTCCTGATTCCGGGCTTGTTTCAAGTAGCGGTCTCTAATATCATAATGCTAATACTAAGAGCTATATTTAATACTAAGACACATAGTGCGCCAAATGTGCACTTTCTGGGATAAAGAGTGATGTTTATTTTATAACACAATTTTTTTATTTTTTGTTTATTTTGTTGATTAAAACCGTTTTTCTAAAGGTTTACCTTATTACAATAACATTTCTGAGCAGCCAATTAGAGAAGATATAAGCTAATTAGGATATATAATTAGGGACTTAAGGTTTACATATAAAACTGATGCACTAATGATTACTGATAAGAACATTGCTATTATTTAATTACTAAATGGCTCTTAATACACTAATTTAGCATGCATCATTTACTAATTATCACAATAACTAATTACCTTGCAATATTTAACAAAGGATACCTGGGATACCTGGATTTTATATAAATAGGTCACTATTAGTAACTTTAAAATCAGTGTTGATTTACACCTCGTTGTATCCAAGCTAATCTCGCAATGTATTTTCCAAATTTTAATACAAATCTTGATATTCACGTTGCTTTATGCGCACGCGCACATAAAGATTTACGCGACTTTAACTATTTGTTCAGTGTTTTAAAAGATAACAGTTGTGTTCAGTTATGTGAAAGTGCTGAAACAAGTTTAAAAGACTGGTGTCGTCGATTTTGCTACCGCATTTATGCAAAATGGACACAGTCTGGAAGAAGCACAGATAAGTTTCGGAAGAAACATGAGATTTGGCTACAGGCTGCAATTCAATGGCCGGAATTACAGAATGAAAATATGGAACCTTCTACAGAAAATATAAGTGACGTCATCGAGCCCATAATTTCTCCTGCTAAATCTGATGCTTCAACTTGTACACATCCTAGTCCTCGTAAATCTTTTGAGGACCTTAGTAACCGGCAAAAAAGAAGACGCACTGAAGATAGTCTTTCATGCAGCAGTAGCAGCGCTGAAATTATGTTTTCGGCCGAAAGGGCGCTTCAAAAGGCAGGACAAAGCGATACAGCTTATGTTATGAAATACTTGACGGAGAATCCAGAAGAGGCCTCAAAAATCAAAGCCTTCATTGAAGGTAAATCAATTCAGGTACGGGAAATATCCCCTTTGAAGGCATTGGCTCTTTATGTATCGATGAACTTATCGAAATGGCGCTATAACACTCTTCGGGATTTCAACACTCAAGAAGGAGCTCTTCAATACCCGAGTTACTACATGTTGGTTAAAGAAAAAATTAAGTGCTATCCGGCCAAAGAAGATCTCACAGTTACAGAGAGCTCTGCAAAAATCAAATTACAAGCCTTGATGGATTTAACCTCAAGAAGACTTATTAGGTCGTTAGAAACCCCTGTTGATCCCAATCAACAGCTCGTATTGACCAGCAAATGGGGTTTTGACGGATCATCTAGCCAAAGCATTTATCATCAAAGGACGAGTGAAGATGAGCAAATCGATCTTGCTAGTAATTTTATGATTAGTCTTGTACCACTGCGGCTCGTCTCAAAAGGTGTAACAATTTGGGAAAACGAGCGACCATCTTCCACTTCATTTTGCCGGCCAATATTGTTTAAGTTTATAAAGGAAACCAAAGAAAATGTGCAGAGAGAGATGGCTGAAATCGAAGCAGAGATTGAAGCCTTAACTCCATCCACCATCACTGATGGAATTAGTGTCAAACACCAACTGCTGTTGACAATGATTGATGGTAAAATTCATTCCATTATATCCAATACAGCAGCTTCAGTGTGTGACATATGCAAGGCTTGTCCTAAAGAAATGAATAATTTAGAGTTAATCAAAGATAAACACGCAAACGAGGACATGTATAAATATAGCTTAAGCACCCTTCACGCTTGGATTCGCTCAATGGAATGCTTATTACACATTTCCTACAAATTAGACATAAAATCATGGCAAGTAAGGGGTGATATAGCAAAAAGGCAAGTTGATGACAGGAAGAAAAGAGTTCAAGAGGCTGTAAGAAGAGAAACGGGCTTACTTCTCGATGTTGTGAAACAAGGCAGTGGATCCACCAACAATGGCAACTCGGCAAGGAGATTTTTTGAAAACTACACTAAATCTGCTGAACTGACCGGAATAGATGCTATGCTTTTAAGAAAAATCTGTGTGATCTTGCAGTGTATTTCATCAGGAGAGAAGATCAACGTAACTAAATTCCGAGAGTTCTGCTTTGATACTGCTAAGCTTTACGTGGAGTTATACCCATGGTATTATATGCCTTCTTCACTTCATAAAATTTTAATGCATGGGCCAGACATAGTTCAGAACATGTCAATTGTGCCCATTGGTTTTCTATCCGAAGAGGCATCTGAGGCTAGAAATAAAGATTTTAGAAAATATAGAGAGGGGCATTCTCGAAAGCATAGCAGTATCTCATGCAATGAAGATATTATGCACAATCTTTTACTGTCTTCTGATCCACTTGTTACAAGTATCCGTCCAAAAGGAAATAAGTTTGTAAAAAAATCTTCTTTTAAGGAATTTTATGAGCTTACGGATTCTGAGAAAAGTGATATCGAATTTGTTAACATAAATGATTTAGCGGACATCGATTCTGAATTTGAATTAATTGATGATGATGATGATGACGAAGATAATTAAATGATGTTATTGTTTTAAAATGTGTAACTTAGTAAATTAGAGCTTACATCTTAATTATTTATTGTACTTTTAATGAAACTAGGTAATTTATTATCAACTTACTTAAAAGTCATACTCTCATCAGTTCTTGTGAATATTTTTGTTAATATATATTTCTGTATATATATAATATATTTATAGACCTCTTAATAAGTCTGTCTGCGGTTTAAAGTAAATACAAATGGGGAAAAAACGTTTTTTTTTTTAAATTTTCATTTCCTTTTATCCCAGAAAGTGCACATTTGGCGCACTATGTGTCTTAGTATTAAATATAGCTCTTAGTAATAGCATTACGATATTAGAGACCGCTACTTGAAACAAGCCCGGAATCAGGAGGGAGAGAGCTCGATACACTCATTTTCATAGTAAAATTTCACATTTTCTCAAATTACTCCCGAAATATGGGAGTTATGAAGAAATTCATCACCACAATTTATGAAGGCATTAAGTAATCGAATAAGATGGCATCATTAGTTTGTCATAATTTTACTCTTATTTTTCGGACATGTCTACGTCCAACCGCTCCCATACATTCGTTCCACTGTGCGATGTGCGACAGTCACAGGGACACATTGTGAAACCACTTTGTATAATTCGCAATGAAAGTACTATTACTAAAACACCAATGACAAGTCCGTTGCGTAACATTTTTTTATTTACGCGAACAACCATTATTGAAGTAAAAAACAATTGTACAGCAGCCAGGCTATTGCTCCTTTATTGTTTATAGTTTTTGTTTTGGAGACATACGCTCAGCACCCATGGTCACAGAAAGATTGGAAAGTGCGATAACTGTTAGGACCATTGTTTTATAAGACCTGAATGTATTGAAAAGAGGAGCACATATTTAAATATGCGCTCCTATTCCATGTTATTTAAACTTGGAATAATTATACTATCTTCGCTGAAAATATTGCAATATTGAAGAAAGATTCCAATGGCACACGAACGCCTGAACAAAGCGATATTTCAAGTGTTCCTAATTGCTTTGAAACTTTAAAAATAAGTCGCGATGTCCTCAATGCGGTGATGTAGTGCATCATGCCGTTAATTGGAGGGGTCCTGAGCAAGATATTACATTTTATTAGAGAGATAGGTACCCTGCGCTGCTGGAAAGCGCTTCATTTAATTAGGCGCAGGTCGACAGGTCACTTCGTGGTTTACCTACTTTATCTATCTGTCATTGTTTATTGGTGGTTATTTTCCAGTTCAGTTATTATTTGGGTTAGAAATTAGAATACTTACTTACGAAATTAATTAGGATTGCATGAATGAAATCTGAATTTCAAACATAGCTGGGTACAAAATTATGACGAAAGAAATACAGTATGATAGCCTTCTTGGTGATTTATTGGCCCACATGTCGTAAAGGAAACATGTTATGTGATTATCTCCCGTCATTGCTTACACCATCGCAGCCATTAAATCAGACGCTTAGGACCAAGTCTGTGCAACGCATTTCTAATAAAAGACTTCGGCAACGACCAATGTGACTGTTTTAATTTATAATGTACTTTCTAAGTTATCTTGGACATCACTAACATCTGCGATCGTCAATCCGTCTTGAACAAGCGTGGTAACTGGTGATCAATGCTCACATGCCTGAATTACCTGTATGAGATGTGGGCTTTGCCATGCCCTAAAACAATGGTACTACATTATTTACTACTTCGTAATGTAACTGGATTTCGGTATATCGGATTTCCGATTAGCGGGGTGAACCCCGCTTAGCCTGCGCAACGAGATTATAGGTCCATATGCCCTAATCTATATTATGCCCACGGCAAATAATAATTAAGAAGAAAATAAGTTTGCTTTATTTATGCGACGATCCCATTATTGCAAACAGTGTCAAGTAATTTCACCTGAACAAATAACAATTATTTATTTTTGTGCAGTTTTGCTACGTTTATTGCTCTGTATGTTTTTTGTGACCCCTGATCATCTCCTGTTAATATTATGTTCTATGAAAGGCATGTACATTAATGTTATGTTAATAAACTATTTATCTACTATAAAAATAGAAAGTAAGTTAAATACGTTCCTATTTATAATGACAATGATGTTGCCGTTATAGGTTCGAATATTCTTCATAAAATTACCTGCAAAATCAAAATATTTTATTTCACTTCAAAACCTACATGGGCACTTATAAAACGTTATCTAAGGCACCGTCTAGGGGCGCTGCGCTGTTCCAATTGGTCGTTTCGTATGGAGAAGAGCCGACAAGAATCTCCACGGTGACTGTTTTAAAAATAATTGTCTCTTACAATGTTATCAATTTGGTGTCAATAGGTATGGGAAGACTGAGTCCGCATTATAAGTATAAAGTATGTCACCGTGTGGTGTTGAATGTAATGCTGGCGCGTGCAGGCTGTGAGCACAGATGACCTTTATAGTAAACCACTTGGTCTAAAGCTACAACTCCCCAACTGACCTGCGAGAGGTATTCACTTTAGAAATATTCGAAATTTGTAAAACAAATCATCAATGAATTTACAGTTGGTAGCTCACTCGCGTCAAATGAGTGCGGGACGTCAAAATAACAATGAAAAGGTCACAGACCTATTGTTCCTACGATCAACAACTGTTACAGTACAGTTATTGTTTAGAATGCTAAATATTGTTTGGTTTGTAGGGTATCGGCGTGTCTGATCTCCATGCTGCTCATCGTGTACGGCAGCTTTCGCTCGCTGAACATGGAGCGAGAGGCGCGCGAGCGAGCGGAGCGAGAGAGAGAAGCCTCGCTGCTGGGCGGGAAACCGGTCACCAGCAGCTCTAGTTCCAACTCTAGTAAGATTTTACAAATATCACAAAAACTACTTATGGCGACACTTCAATCTACGTCTGGCACTAGCTCGGTTGTCATTGTCGACCTGACTGAATATCCTACCAACCTACCTGAATATATATTTTTTTAATTTGCATTTTTGTTTCTAGGGCATGCCGGTTTGGAATGCCCTAGAACCAGAAATTCGAAGACGTGTGATCTGGCATCTACCAACCCAAAATCCGCACAAGGTCGCCTGGTGGATTACGGCCCCACTCCTTCTCACCTAGAGGAGGCCTGTGCCCCAGCAGTGGGAACATTATAGGCTGAATAGCTGTTGCCCGCAACTTCGTCTGCGATTCAGGATGAAAAGTAGCCTAAATCCTTCTCCAGGTCATGGTGTACCCATGTGCCAAATTTAATGTGCGGCAGTAAGTTTTTTGTTTTTTACGCTTTCACGCTAAATCGGCTGAACAGATTTGGATGAAATTTGGCACATGGGTTGACCGATACCGTACGCGTACTAGAGCAGATGATTTGTAAAATAAATAGTTGCACTTCACAAAGTAAACCTGTTTCGAATATGAAAAGGAAATTGCAAAAAACGCAAATATTTTTGATAAACACGCCAAGTGAACTGCCAATATTAGTAGGTATGTGCAGAGGAATGGCATATGTGCATTATCCAATTGAGGTTATCGGCACTAGTTCCTTACGAATCCTAAGTGTTTAGTTGTTTACACTAGCGACTCGGATTAAGCAGGAGGCCTATATTTAGAAGTGGTATTTTATGGGCTGATAAGATTAATAGAACCAATAAGTTAGTAGCAGCACTTCATTATAGCACTAATAAATAGGTCATTTGTTTAACTTTGTGAATTTGTTTAACTTCTTCATGTAAGCGGTATCAGTGTCTACATTGTTTATGTTCAACAATGCAGCCTATTGCTGCAATAGCGGTGCGCGATGTAGAGAAATTCGCGTTCTAATTTTATTTTAAACGATATTTCCACGCACATTCTGCGATTGCCTACATCTTATAGTTCAGCTAACTAGCTTGCGAGAACACAACCTAATACGGAGATCCCTTGGCGCCAGTATGTCGCATAAATCAGTCCTTTGAATTGAACGCATTTCATAACATATTGATAACCATAAGTTCCTTACTTGGCCCTTCTGATTACGTTAGTATTATCGCTTAGTGATACAAACCTATTTATAGTAGGTACCTAAGAGCCTGCACAGTTCATTATGCAAACTGTTATTGTGTCGATGACATATTGAGATATTTGTGATTTGTAAGCAAACGACATGTTGTTGAGAGCATCGTAAACTTGATGCACATAGAATCATCGGGGATACTCGTACTACTAAGCTACTATGGCATTGGGACAAAACAAAAGGTCTCAATTCCCAAGAAAAAGGTCATGCTATTCTGCCACCAGTTGGTGAACTCAATAATGCAAGAATTTGGCCTGTATGAGCTATGGGCAGACAGGCCCCAGTACCTACTCCTATATGTTTCAGACCTATTCCTATATGTTTATAGTACCCACTTGCCATACGAGAGAAAATGAAGAATGCAATGCGTTAGTGATTGATTAAATCACAACAAAGGACTAAACTAACAAGTTGGTCGGTTATACAATTATTTTCCAGTTGTCTTTTCAGCATTCCTTCAGTTGAGGGTCCTGTGAACTGTGTGCTTATTTTGCGTTACACAAAAGTATGCTAATATTACGCTAGAGTGCGTTTCACCGAATAGTCCCTATGGCGTTATGTTGGCAGCATAAGTGTTTAATTAAGTGTTTTGTGCCCATGTCTGTCATGATAGTAGATATGGGAAGACGATTCTGCGGATTCTTTTAAGATTTATAAGGTTTCCGTGTTAGGAATATCTAGTACTATCTTGACAGACATGGGCACAAAACACTTAAACACTTATGCTGCCAACATAACGCCATAGGTACTATTCGGTGAAACGCACTCTAGTATTATTTTATGATCTGTGGTAGTATAGTGATAAATCTTATGATGAGGCAGTTTCCGGCTCGAAATAAAATACATGCATTTGGTCAGAAAACATAAATAAGTATTAATATTAGCACGTACATTAAAAAATATATATGTCTCAGATGGATTGTAGAATCCGCTGTTTTACTAAACCGCTAGTTTTTTTACAAAACAGCTCCGATGTAAAACAACTGAACAACGTTCAGCTGGATTGTCATTGCGCTACGTTTTACAAAACTGCTGCCGACGTTTAGACGTAATGCAGAATGGCTTATTTGCAGTCACAACTCACAATGAGCGTCTTTCATAAAACTCTGATAACTTTTAATTAATATTTTCATATAATCACTGTTTCCACTTGAGTTGAGGTAATTTTTACTCTTTTTATTTATTTCTGTTTAGGACGCCATTATGACACACAGAGCCACGAGCGAGAAAATTTAGAACTAAAATCTACAATCTGAGGTTTCATTTCACGCTGTTTTACAAAACTGCTAATCGTTGATCCGCTGCATTGCATCGATAAATGCAAAACGTTTATGCAATTCTGCGTGTTCAAGTTCAGTAATTATGGAAAACTGCTGAACGTTGTTCAGTTGTTTTACATAACGGAGTTGTTTTGTAAAACAGCGGATTCTACAATCCATCTGCGACATTTATACCACTATCAAAACTGATGATAACATAAGGGGTGGGGTGCTACACATTTATGTTCAGGTCAGCATCGACTGTGCCGAATCATGCCGACCCGAACAACTGTGTAGCGCGCCTAATGTTTTGCCACCTGTGTTGTTGTGCCCTAATCTGTGTCCTTTTCCCAGATGTGCAAACCCTGAACACAATGCAAGCGCTATGCTTCCCTCTCGGCTCGTCAGTGGCGCTGCTCATCATGTTCTTCTTCTTCGACTCCATGCAGACGCTCGTAGCGATATGTACTGCAAGTAAGTGACAAAAGGCAGTAACTGTCGTGCTGCCCATCAGACCATGTAGGTAGTTAATTTTCATTTCCCGCTTGCCGAAATGTCGAATAACTGTCGAATTTTTTTGATGTCTGGGTGTTCCGGGTCAGGGTTTTCTGGGGCGTCTGGGTTTCTGTTTTTTTTAGTCTGAACATGCTACAGAAAACAGATGCTCGGACGACCCTGGAGCCCTCTAAGATGTATGCGAGCTATCTTATAGATGGGATACTGAGCCTGGATTGTCCTGATCATGAATGAACATATTCAGCGTACCTAGCCTTTCCCAAATATATTGGGGTCGGCTTCCAATCTAACTGGATGCAACTGAATACCAGTATTTTACATGGAGCGACTACCTATCTGACTTTCACAACCCAGTTATGGGGCAATACGATACTCCTTGGTAAGGGTGGTTGTCAGACATTCGAGCTGCTGAGTGTCATAATCGCGGCAACAGTGTCTTAAACGACATAACACTGATTCGCAAAGTTCGTCCCCCCGCAGTAATAGCGTGCGCGGCGCTGGCGTTCCTGCTGACGCCGCTGTGCCAGTACGTGGCGGGCGGCGCGCGCGGGGCCGTGTGCGGCCGCTACTCGGCGCCCGAGCTGGCGGCCGCGCTGCTGGCCGCGGCCATCGTGGCCGTGTGGGTGCTCACCGGCCACTGGCTGCTCATGGACGGTGAGATAGTTTGCTATTCATTCTTAAATGCGCTAAGGTAGCTCGCGAAATTCAAATATACTTACGTTTTTGCAATTTGCAGATCAGTATCATGTTGTATATTGATCAAAATATGATTCGCGACAATAGACATAAGCAAGAAAGAGACATGCCCGGTAGTTGAAAATGTATCAGAACCCGATGTCGCTAGGTTGGCCCCACCACCGCGGCACTACTACTACACATGTACTTCAGTAAAAGCAATAGATACAAAGCCACGCACACACTTGCAATTCATAAGTCAGAACGTACTACACAATTATAAACCTAAACTCATTAAACACCATGCAACATACAACTCACTCACACAAAAACATCTGTCGCTATCGTTGTGCTGTGCAAAAGCCATTTATTTTACATATACGCTAGTGATTGAATAAATCGGAAAGTTATCGATTCTTCCATTCATTATTGTACTACCTAAAAAAATGTTGGGTCCTGAAAATAAATAAAAACGATATGTCCAGAGAACATAATATATTGCAAATCAATAAAATGTAGCTAAAAAAATTATTGAAGTAATTAAAAAAAAATACATTATTTTACATGTTCTCAAGGGTCTTCCAACCGGATTTAAACGTCATCTTTCAGGTCTTCAATAAACCGGGTTAAAACGGTTGACATATTGAAATATTTACTATAATAGCAATATATTCGTTGGGCAATCAACATTGTTGTCGATAGCCTACGTTAGTGGATCTTCACAACCACATCACTATCTCGCCGCAATACACAGCGGTACTATTCGACGCTCCGTAAAAATAAAGTAACGTTTTGTAATTTTAACATTGCTTGTCCAGTAGCGACATACTTAAGTAGGGGAGCAATGTATTTACTGCAAAAATAGTAGAGCCGCTGCGATATTTAAATATAATATATTATATTTTATCACGATCACGGTCGAAAGCGCACTAGTTCGCGGAGACGGCCATTTGCCTAGTACATGCCCATGTTGCTCATGAAGTCATTACGCGTGGACACAGACACACCCCCTTGCCACAACAGTTTGAATTGACCTCAATGTATCATGATTTCATGAAATAGTCATATCCATACTAATATTATTAATTCGAAAGTAACTCTGTCTGTCTGTCTGTATGTATGTTACCTATTCACGCCTAAACCACTGAACGTATTTTGATAAAATTTAGCAGAGAGATAGATTGCATCCCGGGGAAGGACATAGGATAGTTTATATCGACATAATTCGCGGGCGAAGCCGCGGGCGGAAGCTAGTAGGTACCGTCCTTAAAAATAGTCTGATAAGAGACGTATGCCAAAGTAATGCATATACTCCCTTGGACTTTTCCAAGGAAGCCGTATAGACACGTTGCCAGGCTGACCTGGCTACGTGTCTATACGGCTTCCTTGGAAAAGTCCAAGGGAGTATGATTCGCTAGAGGTAAAATTTACTTGTCCATCAAAACTTGACGTTTAGTTAGGTTGGCCCCAGTGTTAGATTAGGGCTTGCTCCCTCACAGAGAGGTTCCTAGCAGTGGGAACATTATAGGCTGATTATGTTATATTATTATTAGAACAACACAAAAATGGGACAGCATCTGTTAAAAACCATCGACTAAAATAGTTATCCAGAACACTGCAAGGATTTCGTTTCTGTGTCCTTCAAATGTAATAAGACCACACACATTACTACTTTACATAGTGACATAGCTTTTGAAACTGATCAGTCTATGTTACAACATGAAAAATAAAAAAATCAAGACAAAAGACACGTGGCGCCATCTATTATCATAATAACGTTATTGTTGTTTTCCTCGGGAACAACATATTTTTTCGGGATAATAGACTAAGGTACCATGTCCGTTTCTGTACATCTGACAACGTATATGCAAAATTTCAGGATGATCGGTTCAGTGGTTTAGGCGTGAAAAGGTAACAAACAAACTAACTTACTTTCGCATTTATAATATTACTAGCTTCCACCCGCGGCTTCGCCCGCGAGGTATGTCGATGAAAACTATCCTATGTCCTTCCTCGGGATGCAATCTATCTCTCTGCCAAATTTTATCAAAATACGTTCAGTGGTTTAGGCGTGAATAGGTAACATACATACAAACAGACAGAGTTACTTTCGGATTTATAATATTAGTATGGATAGTTAGGATTAGTTAGAACTGTTAAACTAATTTTTAGGCTAACATTTTCAACTGAGTTTACTATTCATATTCGTAATGTGCTTTTGAGACTAAAATTACAGCTAAACAAAATGCCCATTATTTCCACAGCGATGGGCATGGGCCTGTGCGTGACATTCATCGCGCTGATCCGCCTACCCTCACTAAAGGTGTCCACACTGCTGCTCACCGGCCTACTGCTCTATGACGTGTTCTGGGTCTTCTTCTCTTCATACATATTCACCACCAACGTCATGGTCAAAGTGGCTACCAGGTCAGTTATACAGTTAAAGCAAAAAAGGTATGCGTTTCGGTAACCTTCATGTTTCCGAATTAGCACGAACGTCGTCTCGCAAAGCTTGTAAGTCTTGTACTGCCGCGCTTTGTAGAAGTGCACCTATCATTGCAAGATTGTGTGAAGTTTTCTCTCTGTCGGGCTAGCTAGTCCGGTTGCAGATCGTCATCTGTCACTCAAAAGTTTTAAAAAGTTTTTTGGAACTGCATAGAGTTGCTAATCTATAATTCTGTAGTCATAGTAACTGGTAACATAAAAAAATAGGCAAGTACTTTCATGGTTGTAACAACGCTATATTAGATCTCATCGCGCGTTTGTATTCCCGAAGATAGGCGATGGTTCCGGAAGCAAAAAAAAAACAGCTGTTCCCTACATTTATGTTCGCATAACTCGTCAAAATGTAGGGAACAGCTGTTATTTTTTTCGCGATTTCAGGTTTGGTCCCATAGTAAAAGTTGTTCATAATGATGAGTACAATCTCCCATTTCGATTTGTCGCATGTATTCAATTTCATCCTGTATAAGAATGAAAGTTGCCCAGAGTTTAGAGAAGTGAAAGAAATGATTGAATAATTCCTCTCCTAAATTCCATTCAGTCAAATACCCAAGAGTGGGCCAGAATAAATAATTATTATTCTATTTTGGGTTCCGAATTACTCATCTGACCTCATCATACCTTAGAATTAGTTGAAATTTGTTGTTGTTTAAACCAATTTTGTTTTTTGCTGCCGTTCCGCCCTATAGAATTTAATTTTTATTGACCTAGTTTCTTTATAAAACTTTATGTATCCTAGAATCTGAGAAAGGCCAGGCGTTTTTTAATTGATTCGTTAACGTTATAAATATAATTGTATTTCCGAGTATTCCTCTTATCGCCGCGCTTCTTTGAACATGATTTATGTTTACGTCTGGGGTTCGTGCGCGATGGCCTGTGTTTATCATATTTAATATTTATCAACAACTCACGCGACCTCGATTTTTATAAATAAATCGATCTATCGTCACGATAATTTAAACAATAATATAGATTATACTGTAAAGTAAATATGATCGTAAAGAGTAATCGTTGCGATAGCGTTAAGGATGAGCAACCACTTTAAAATAGATAACCATAATCTAAAGAGGTTATCTATGTTATAACCGGCAAGGATTACTGTTTACAGATATCATTCTTATTCCTTATTGTGCATATAAAAATATCGATAGTGGTTTTAATTATGACACTCAGAGACATGTGACTAGTTGCTATGGAAACAGAGATAGTTTACAATAGCAGTACGAAAAGGTCAAGCAATTTTCACTTTACTAACATGTTTTTACAGTACTTAAAAAAAAAGGATTTATATTCTGAAATAAAGTTATTATTATTATATTTGCAGGCCGGCAGAGAACCCGATGAACGTGGTAGCGCGTCGCCTGCAGCTGGGCGGCGCCATGCGCGACGCGCCCAAGCTGTCGCTGCCCGCCAAGCTCGTGTTCCCGTCCATGCACCACCAGGGACACTTCTCTATGCTCGGTTAGCCTCAGAACTCTTAGCTAAATCCTGGGCCTATTCTATTTAGATTGCTATCGATACGCTACGAAAAAGAATAAGTTGATAGACGTGCACTGCTGGATATAGCATAGGCCTCCCCTAAGCATAGCCACACACTTATCTTGTGTAATTTATTTCATCACAAGCCATGTGCTCGATGGGCTTTCTCATCGGCAAAAATGAAAAACAAACTTCCATACAAACTTTCATCCTTTATTTAACCCCATAAGGTGATATATATTTTTTAAAATCCCTCCTTGGTGCTCACTTTCGCTTATAAGGAATTATTGTACAAAATTCATACTACCGGGTCCAGTGGTTTAGGCTTTGCGTTAATTTTGTTAAGTAAATCACTGCTCAAAAAAATATCTAGAAGAAATCGGCAAATCAAACATTCCAAAACATGTGACGTATACTGTCGCTCGCGTGGTTACTACCTGTTGCCCCTATTCTTTCACAGAGAGGAGGCCTAAGTGGGAAATTTACGTAATTCAGTGATCCGCGACCTTTACTAGATCTTTTTCCATATTATGGGGAGCCTGCACGCCCTCCGGCCGTGCTCTAGTGCTAAAGTGCAGTCAGTACAATTTTAATAATAATTATTTACTGAAACTACGTAAAGTGTTTGCCACAATGTTATTATTTTCACAAAATATATTAACATAACGTCACGACTATATTCGCCAAAGGAGAGTGCCTGCCAGTTATCTTTATGTCGCAAGTTAAAGAGAGTGAGCTTTTTGCCAATACCACGTTGTTATTCCTGGTAATATTAAAAAAAAAACTAAATGAGCTATGTTTTATTATTCAGGTCTCGGAGACATAGTGATGCCGGGTCTGCTGCTGTGTTTTGTTTTGCGCTACGACGCGTATAAGAAGGCTACGCTAGTATGCCAAATGGGACAAGTTCCTGGGCCCAGATCTATGGTAAGTTAATATTTATTATTTTTGTACCATTCATTAGTCGTAAATATTCACCGTTGTATATTGACTTTCCAATTACTGCAATTTAGAAAATTTTGTATTTAATTTAATAACTAAATATAAAAATATTATACACATTGTTATTTATCTCTCAGTTCTAGTTTAATCATCAGTGAGTATTGGTTTCGATATCATTTTATGTAACCATTCACTCTATGACACATAAAAGTGGTACAATAATGTGTGAATTGATGATCACAAAGTTATCTTGCTTACTATTTTTTTCTTACTTTTTTAAGTGTTAATAAACAGGCAAAACCAGCGTCAGGCACTAGTTGTCACACAAGTGAGTGAGGCGCACAATATTATATATATATATTATATATATTTCCTTTATATTGTATAATTGCATAGCACAAATGTGAGTTCTATGTACTGTAGTGCTACCATTTACCGGGTAATGATAATAATGTCTTTCATTGACTTGAATGTGCCCTGGCGGCTGATAGTATGTCATGCTCACTAAAATGTCTCGCTGACGGTGGCGTGTGTGTTGGATCATTTAGCTCCCTTTAAAATGGTTGAGCTGAATGGTGCTGATCTATGCGTCATGTTCGTGAACGGGCGCCGTCAGTTGGGACTGGTCATCACTTGGCTGCCTCGGCTTATTTTTAATTATTTTACTTTTGGATTATTGTTTTGTTAAGTACTATTTGCTGTACTCTGGACACTTTAACGCGTACGTATATTTTTTTTTTACATCGTTCTCACATATAATTATAAATTCAACATTAATGATGTAACTAATATTTTTGTAAAATATAATTTAAAAGAGTGTCCATGGAGTTTCTTGCCCGTTCTTCTCCATAGGTACCTACGCTTTGGAATGGGCAACTAGCTTCATATTTTCTGACTGACCTATTGACAATTCAAAAGTGCCTGTAAATGGTTTAATTGAAATAAATGCTTTGAGTTTGAGTTTTGAGTTTATTGCTATAACTAAGTCTTTTCTGTTTTTTTTTTTTTTGTGTAATTTGTGGGCCTTAGCCTGGTTCAAATAAGTGTATTTTCTTTTGTTCTTTCTAACAGTAGTAACGTTATTGTCACGTCCGCGCAGGGTTCCCGGCTGACGTACTTCCACTGCTCGCTGCTGGGCTACTTCCTGGGCCTGCTGACGGCCACGGTGTCGGCCGAGGTGTTCAAGGCGGCACAGCCCGCGCTGCTGTACCTCGTGCCCTTCACGCTGCTGCCGCTGCTCACCATGGCTTATGTTAAAGTAAGAACAATACTTTACAAATGAGACACACATTACATAAAGAGTATGTTTGTCTATCTTATTTAATGTAGCCTGTACCGTTAAATCATTGGTCTAATACCAAATTATAGTTGAACTAGCTTCTGCCTGCTACTTCGTCCGCATGGTAGTCAACTATACCATAAAACATCCTATGGGTATACTCACGCAGAAATTGGATCAAGTTTTTCCAGACTTGATTATTGAGTAGATTGCACTATATGTGTGGAATATTAATGAGTTGATATGAAATTAAACATAACCTTGGAACATAACCGTCACCTCACTATGGAAACTGAAGTGTCACAATTCTCACCCCTATTATGTTATTACAGGGAGATCTCAGAAGAATGTGGAGTGAGCCGTTCATAGCTCCGCCGAACGGCAAGGCGGGCGCTGACTTCGACGTGTGACTGCGCGGCCGCGCGCGCGTCGTGTTCTCCGCATAGAGCGAGCCGCCCGCCCGCTCTCACCTCCCGACGATGTACAGTTAGATACGCGACTCTAACTACATAGCTATCTGCGTTTCTGTGTTCTCTCAAGTAACGGTGACCTAGATATTTAGTATTATTCCTCTCAAACGTGTGAATAGCAAGTTGCACTATACGTATATATCTGCTAACTTGTAACTAACTGTACATGCACACTGGGCCACATGTGAGTTGATGTGTTTATTATTATAATTATAAAGACATAAGTAAAGTTGTACTTTTTAGGTTAGTCGATACGCTTTGGTTTCGTTAGTTAATGTTAAGTTCAAGTTACAGCACAGGGTAACTTGCTGTCTATGAGTTAAACTGTGAAGTGATCAGGACCAGTGCGAGAGATTTTGATAAATTTCGATTAAATTATACTATGACAGTAATACAATTGGTATTTCGAAAATACTCAGTTGTAGCATTTGATGAATTTTATATCGAAAACGTTTATGTTTTATGAATAGAAATATATACTGTATGCCAAAATAATGTAACCCTTTGGATGGGTAACAGTATGTATAACTGGGTAATGGCAACAGTACCCTACCTACTGCAAACAGTTCGGCAGTTATAGTTTGTGACTGGAGGACTATTTCTTTACAAATCCAAGGGTTACTTAAGGGTGGCTATTTGTTTAAGTTAAAATTATACACCGTGTAGAGCCGCATGAACAGATACACGATTTTGTACGTACATTTGGTTGTTAAGATAAGTTAAGATCTTTGTATGAATCTCATTTTTATTTAACACTAATACGTAATAATATTTTTGTGAATTTTTTATTCAAATCCAGATCAAATTTACAATATTATGACATGGTTAAGATATGTCCCAACATTTAATATTATTATTATAATTTGGTTCACGAGTGGTCATCATTAGTTTCCATGATCAAACTTTGTTGTCACTGCCTTAGACTGATGTTTTCAATGAAGATTTTTTCTATATGTTGAATGGAGTATTATAGACAAATGTTAGACTAAAATATTAGAATATAAGCTACTAACTATTGTTGTTATTATTATAACAACTGTATTGTTGTTGTAAATTATTTCATTGAATTTAATAAAAGATGTTAAGACATTACATCGTAAGAGGTATACTTGGCATGTGTGATTTAATTTTTATAACGATTTATAACATTTTTAATTTTTGATTTATTTTAATAGGTTTATTTTGTACTAAGTGGTTATCATTGATAAGTTTACGGTGTGCGAGGTAAATACTATTAACATGGAGCAGTATTCTGACAAAAGTGATGTAATATAATTATTGAGGCTTAATTTTATGAACGTAACAGACAGTCACTTATGAATTTGCTGATATTGTCCAACACGTAGATCGTAATTTTATTTGAAAATTTCTTGCTTTGTATTTTCAATGTAAAGTGTAACCAAATAGTTTTGGTGTATTTTATAGATATTTATATAAATAGTCACTGAAGTTTTCTCATTGATGTACATAAATACATGATTACGTGAAATTAATATTAAGATTGATGTTCCATTATTTGCGTCACTGTTTCATCTCATCATTGATCTTGAGACTATTAATGTAAATATTTAATGCCCACACAATTCATTACCTGCCAAAACTTGGAAAATTGCATTTAATATTTTTATATGTATCTGTGGGAGTATGTTATATTGCTATAAATACTTAATAAAAATATTAGATGGAAGTATACCTGAATTTTATTTTCGTCTTCGACACAAAACGTAATAGTACTTACAGTGTACTTCAATTTCATGTCCGTGACTACCGCCGGACCACCAACCGCCAATCGCTTCCATTTTTTGGTAAATAGTTATTATTCAATTGGTACTAATTATTACTCGAACAACAAAATTGATACCTCAGTAGTTTTCGGGGAAATCGACTTTGAAGGTGTCCCGGCGCCGGCGGTAGTTACGCTCCCTTCAGAAATAGAAAGAAAAGGATGCACTGAACTTAAATTTAGTTTAGTTTGTGAACAAGGGAATTGGCGCCAATAGTACAGACATCACATCAAGCTACCAGAAACTGTCAAATTTTCACAATCAACTTTGAACCTTACGCTTTAGTGATAAAGTTGAAAATCAATTAAAGAAATTTGACAGATTGTAGTAGCTGGCGTCTGTACATTATTTTATGTATTATCAATAGTTTTCGCAGTGCACGCCAAATAATGACCATTTTTGATAGAGCTGTTAAATTTTAATTTTGTTCTGTGGTTATAAGATAATCATCTCATAATATCTGACTGGTAAAATCATGCAAGACCTCCTTTTTTTTGAATTTGTTTAGTAAAGATTAGAAGTATGTATTTTATGGGAGTGTAGCGACGACACCCGGTGCGACACTAAGTTCAGGCACAGATTACTAAATAGTTTACTTCTTAAGCGTAACAGATACATCACTCCAATACAAAAGCGCAAATACCTACGCTATAATAGCCTACAAAATCTTAATAATAATACCAGGTGTAAGCAGCGAGAAGAAATGTACCATAATTACGCACACAGAGTTTAGATTCATTTGCCCGCCGCGCGAAACATGCGAGCGCGTCATCGAGCGAATGTACAGAGGCCAGCACATCAACCTACCCCAATCTGTCAAATTTCTTTGATAGAATTTCAATTTTACTGCCAAGGAATAAGGTTCATATTCAATTGGGAAAATTTGACAGATTGGGGTAGCTTGATGTGCTGGCCTCTGTACAGACTAGGGTTGTATTGTACCTATGATGATATTGGTGATAAAACGAATGTTGTAGAAAAACAATTATTTTTTATTTGTTGATCAAATATGTTTCAGTTTAATAAAATTGTAGATGCATTTTTTCCTTCCCTGAATTGCCGATTATAAAATTTTACTGTCGAAAATATCCAAAACCGCGTGTAAATAATTTTAATCAATAATCAAAAGGGAAACAGGAGCAAAGCGGAGGAAAATCAATTATTTATAAAAAAAATTATAGGTACTCAGCGCGGTAACGGCTGGTAAACTTGACGTGTGACTTACGAGCGAGCACTCAGGCAGGCGTGCAGCGGCAGCCCACTGTCGGTTGTACCACAGAGTACACTATAATATACTGAAAGGTTGTACCGACCGCGACGGGCGGCGATACGCGAAGCGGTAGGCATATAACGCGTGGCCTTGAGCGAGTGACGGACGCCTGGTTCAGGTGTGCTATCTAGCTCAGTTTTAATGTGCCTCCTGTGTAGGGTTGCCATTCGTCCCGATATATCGGGACTGTCACCGTCATTAGGCCTTCAGTCCCGACGTCCCGACAAAACACTATTACGTCCCGTTTTATAGCGCGGTCAAAGCAATTCAAATACGCGCGCCAAATTACTCGGAGCGCGGTTGCGACGTCGCGCGTCGCTCGCGAGTACCGCGCTGGGGAAGGGAGAAGGGTGCCCTCCGCACCCCGCCACATGCTATCGCAGCAAAAGCGAGCAAGTGGGTAAACAAACACCAATACAGTGAGTTAGAAGCACTTACTTTCGCATTGTTGATTGTTTTAGTGTTTAGCTAAGTAGCACAATTTTGTAGTTTTTAACTTGTTGTCAAAAATCCTGAAAGAAAATGCTAAATGCTCAAATTATGCCAACATTTGTTTGCGATACCTGGCCACAACGCTACAGTAGAAAGAGTATTTTCTTTAATGTCGAGCCAGTGGACCGATGAAAGAAATCGCCTGCTGCCAGAGACTGTGGAGTCGATATTACAGTGACAGGTTAACTTCAAAATGACTTCCACGGAGTTTTATAAATATGTAAAAGGACAGAAAGAATTACTTAAAAAAGTAAAGTCTTCAGCAAAATATGACCAAGCTACGTCTAGCACTGCTTCAATACTGTAGAATTAGTTTTTTTTTTTTATAAAAAACATTCTTTTTTTTTTTCTCTTTGCGTCCCGACACGAGCCTTGCCAAATATGGCAACCCTACTCCTGTGACACGTGTATCAAGTTTTTTTACAAATAATAGAAAAAAAAAAAGTTTGGTACTAGGAGTTTTGATATGAGATATGAGTAGAACTGGTTAGTGTGAACAAATAGTAATAGAAATGAAACGGAGACACTTGTTTAAAGTAGTTATTTATTAGCTTCAATTAGTTTGCTTGTGTCTCTTTTCTCAATAAACCTCAACTGTTTCTTCCTCATTCTTTTCAGCTTAGCGGTATTTGTGATAACTTGTACTACTTCAGCTTTACGTTTGTTTTCTTCCGCACGTTGTAAATTCTGTCGCCGCCTTTCCTTTCGATCTATTTCTTTTTGTTTCAATTCTGCTAACATTTGTTTAGATAGTTCTTTTGTTTTCTGTAACTTTTGGCGTAGTGCTTTTTTCTTTTCAAAAGTGTGCCTGAGTCCCTTAGTTTTATTGATGGTTGAAAACCTGAAAGAGCAAAACAAAAGTGGAGTAGGTGAGGTGATAATAGGGATATTCCAATACTAGTAAATACGAGTAACTACTCAATACTTTTGTTTTAATAACAAGTACTAACAGCATCAAATCAATCTTGCGATACTTGATTTCGAAACAGAAGTACTTGGTATTGAATCAAATCAGACTGGATGAATGTAATTTTAAAATTTCTCATAACAGTTAGCACACGGACACAAAAAGAAGAAGAAATCTCATCAGGGCGATGAAGTTTCACTTTATTTGTCAAATCCGGTAGTTTCCCTTAGAAACAACCCATTTGCGGAATGGGATGATATATGAAATTAATATTTCCTTGCCTTTACAAATATGCACAACAATATTTAATTGTACTTGCAACATCGGCTCTAGGCGAGTCCTTATTTTCCAAAGACGGAGTAACAATGTTGCATAACAGATTGTCCCCAAAATATCTAGAGCAGTCTGTTTTTGAGCAATCTGGATACTAAAGCTTTTTGTTTTATACATACCTAATGATAAATAAATAAAAAGATGATTCTAATTATTTACTTTACTTAAAATTTTTGCCCTCCCAAAATTATTGTCCTTTAGCATTTGATAAATTATTCCAATAAAAAAAAATTCAAAGTATCATTAACATTAAGTATTGGTACTTTATGAGTACTTGTTGTACTCACTTGTATGAGTAGTATCGAAAGATGATTTGAGGTAAGTATCGATACTTTGAGGGTATCGGAACATCCCTAGGTGATAAGGAACATAACTTTTAGGTTATATTTCTAAATACAAAAGCAAACAATAAAGTGTGGAAGTTACCTTTCTTTTTTAGATTTCCAAAACTTTCCAGACTTTGGAATGCCTCTTATAGATTCTGTTTTACTTGAAGATGTGTCTTGTTCACTGTTGTCTTCATCGCTGCTTTCTGATTTTTCCAAGTTATCCCGGTTTTTAGCTATGTTTGCTACTATCGCGAGAACTTTATTATGTGTTTCTTCAGCCATGATTAAGGCCGAGGCGTATGAGGTAATTAATGAAAAATGAAACCAGGAACAAGCTTAAACAAGCAACTGTCCAACTGTCCACCACATTCATAAAATCACAAATTTCACATTCACAATACGCGAGGCAAGCGAGCACGTTTAATTTTCTGTCAATTGAACGTCACAACGTCAGTGTTAGCGATGGGCGACTCGAGTTATCTAACTCGCGTAACTCGGGCCAGACCGTAAGCGAGTCAGCCCGAGTCAAAATTTCTGCAAACCGAGTTGAACCGAAGAGCGCGCGCGGCGGGCGGGCCGGTGCGGTGGGTTGGCGCCTAGCCCGTAAGTCGCGAGGCCCGAACGACTCCGAGCGAGCCCGAATCAGCCCAACGACCGAATGTCCGAGCCGCGAGTGAAAGAGATAGTTCTCGTTGTTGGTTTCTTTTTCTTATCAGACGGTTATTCAGACTATTTCAAACAGAAGTGATGAGAGAGTTTTGACACAGAAGCTTATTTGTTTTGTTTACCTTTTTTGGTTTGTTACAGTTGACTGACTGGACTGAAGAATGGTATTCATTCAAAAATAAGTGCTATTACTTAGATGTTGATTAGCTTTTTTTATATAGGTGTTAGTTGATAGATTCTATACATGACCAAATACCAAATGGTACGGTGTTTAATTTAAGGAATAAAGTACCATTACATTTATTTTAGTTTCTTATTATTTTCTAGGTAAAAATGTTACCATTTTTTTACGCTACGCTACTTATGTAGCATAAGTAGCGTAGCAGTATTCGTTTTGTGATTTGATGTTTGAAAACACTTTTAATAATAATAAACATCAGATTTTTGAACGGGCTCAATTTTATTTGACTACCATTGACTCGGCGCCACGCAGCCCGCCGGACCCAACCCGGCGAACCGTGAACGTAGCAAACTAGCAACCCGCGGAACGATGCACCGAGTTGAGCATTTATTGACTCGGACGCACGAAGCGGCGACACGGGCAGACTGAACGAGTCAACTCGAGTTGCAGCCCGAGTTGGTAAGCGAGTCAACTCGAGTCGCCCGAGTTACCAAAAAGTCGACTCGGCCCATCGCTAGTCAGTGTCACAGTCATGTCATCAGCTAATCAGTTTTTGGGTGCGTTCCAAATTGGGAAAATAATTGATGTAATCGATTTGAGCGTGCATAAACCCGTACCGGATTAGCGTGAGCGCGAACGATGTCCTGTGAATCGTCATAGATGACGTCATAACATGCACCATCTTGCGTTCTCCGACCATACCTTGTAATAATATCTTTATCTGAGTAATATCACCGTTAGCGCTGTCAAAAATGACAGTTTGTGTGTGTGTGTGTGTGAGAAAAGGAAGAAATGTGTGGTGTTTAAACAAAGAAATACTGCTGTAATATCGTTTTGACATCGAGTAAGCACTGTGAGCGCGTTCACGAGTGTTCCGAATTCTTGACAGCTCTCAGCTTTCATAATCGTAACGGAACGCATGTGAGACGATTTGAGTGCTGTGAGCGATATTAGCCAATTCGGAAAGCGGCCTTTGGGTGCGTTCCGAATTGGGAATATAATCGATGTAATCGATTTGAGCGTGCTTAAACCCGTACCGAATTAACAAGAGCGGGATAACTATGTTCCGTGAATCGTCATAGATGACGTCATGACATGCAGCATCTTGCGATAACGCCGACCATGCCTTGTAATGTGAGCGCTGTCAAAAATGACAGTGTGTGTAAGGATGAGGATGTGTCAGTGTGTGTTTTATTTGAGTTGCATCATATTTTTAAGGTAAATGCGCAGTGGTAGCCCGCGAAATTAAATTTTTCTTACGTGTTTTGCAATTTTCAGGTCATAAGCACTTTTCAATTAGAGATTTGTTGTTATGGTACAAATCTAACTTAGAAAGATGTATTAATGATTGTAATGATTTTAATTCTGTAAATACGTACCTCAGTCGCGAATCAAATTTTGATCAAGATAGAGCCTGACACTGACCTGCAATTTATTTATTTTTTTTAATTTGAAATGGGTTCGCTCTTGACTCTAGTCTAGGTCAGAGGTGACAGAGACAGAATCGACGATGGAGTGAGCTTACACAGAAGAAGCCTATTCATTCTCACTTTGAAGAGATTCGGGTTGTATGCGCTCGGAAACACAGACGCAGGTAGAGAGTTCCACTCTTTTGCTGTGCGTATTAAAAAAGACATTTGAAAACGCTTAGTTCGAATTTGTGGAATAGCAACTTGGTAGGGATGGTAACTTGCAGTGCGTCTGGATGTCCGAAGGTAGAAGGGGGCCGGTGGAATGAGATCGTGGAGTTCTTGGGCACACTCACCGAAGTATAATCTGTAGAAGACTGATAAGCAGGCAACATTGCGGCGATGAGCCAAGCTTTGAAGCTTGGCATCCACCAGTTTCACGTCGCCAATGAGCCTCTTAGCTCTGCGTTCCACCGAGTCAAGCGCGGCAAGTTGGTATTTCGCTGAGCCATCCCAAAGGTGGCTGCAATACTCCATGCAGGATCGAACTTGCGCAAATTGCAAAAAAACGTAAGAAAATTTGAATTTGACGGTCTACCACTACGCATGGCTATAATAGCTCACAGCACTCAAATCGTCTCACATGCGTTCCGTATTAGATATTACGATTATGACAGCTGAGAGCTGCCAACAATTTGGAACGCTCGTGAACGCGCTGACAGTGCTTACTCAATGTCAAAACGATACAGTATTTCTTTTTATAAACACCACATTTCTTCTTCTTTGGTTAGGTGGCGACTGTCAGCCAGAAGCACAATTTCGAAAATGCCACGTTAATATAAAGATGTGATGCCAAAACAAAACATACTGACACATCCTCATTCTCACTCACACACTGTCATTTTTGACAGTGCTCTCGGTGATATTATTACAAGGCATGGTCGTTATCGCAAATGGCGCATGTCATGACGTCATCTATGACGATTCACGGGACATCGTTATCGCGCTCACGGTTTAAGCACGCTCAAATCGATTATTTTCTCAATTCGGAACGCACGCAAACTTTGTATTGCTGTCAAAGTCAAATTGGCTAGTCTGACATATGTCAATCAGTTTCATTCAATTATGTCAGTCAGTTTCTGCGTTATGTGATTCATTCATTTCATTATTTCCTCATCAATTATAGATATTTTGGGCGTAATTATAGTAGTATATAATCTTATATTGGACGTACTTATTTGTAGGGGTTTCAAGCAAATATCAACTGGAGAAATCCGGCGGAACTGCAGTGTTTCTATCGAATTTCAGTAAATAAACAGCTTTTCCCGTAAAAAATGCCCGTAAGTGTCTGAATATCATACATTGATTGTTGTTTTTTATTTTTTATTTATACATTGTTTAATTGTATGCTGCACTGGCTGACGTCATCACGTCAACGCCGGCTGTCGCTGAAAACCAGCGCTGGGGCTCTGTCTCGTACAGGGTCATAGCATTATGCTGAGCGATGGCCGTTTTGCGTGGATGTGACGCATGTTTTCTCTCCCATATTAATTATTTTTAATTTTTTTATATATATGTTTTTCTTTTGATGCGTCATGTTTGCCGCAAATAAACGTATTTTCTTTCTTTTTCTTTCATTCTGCCCTTGGAGCACAAGCCGACTATATTTTGTGCAATTCTTTACGATTTAAAACAGAGCAGTGGTGGCCCAGTGGTAACGGCGAGTTGTAGGTCGTAGGTTCGAACCCAGACAGGCGCTTACTTTGCGTAAATTATTTCATCACCACCACCATCACCGCTCTCCATTCGGTGAAGGAAAACATCGTGAGAAAATACTGGCATGTCCTAGAACCAAAAATTGGAAGACATGTGACATCTACCAACCCGTGTGTCCCAACAGTGGGAACATTATAGGCTGATTATGTTTACGATTTAAAACAAATTATAATATGTATCATTTTCCTCCTAGGCTTATCACTCAACATTGACGGACTACACCCAGTCCGTGGGTAACCTAGCTCTCCTGCCAATGCGCACAACTTTCAGAGGCCCGGCTCCGATCAGTCCCAAGATTGAACTGGATATTGTTGACGAAGCTCTCAACTACTTCAAAGCAAATGTCTTTTTTAGGTTTTATGAGATAAAGGTAAGGGTTCGAGCGATATTCTGCCTAACGTTTCCTAATCCATGTAAATAGACATAAAAAGGGTGTTTTTTTTAGTCTGATGCTGACAGAGTTCTCATTTACCTCACACTGTACATTTCTGAATGTCTGAAACGGCTTCAGAAATGCTCAAACAAGAATCAGGGTCAACAAGAGATGTATATGCTGGCCATATCTAAGTTTGATATACCTGGAGAATATGGATTTCCTCTGAACTCAGTGTATGCTAAGCCTACTAGTACCCAGGAGGCGGGTATGTTGGAAACTGTTATTATTTCAATAATATTTAATGAAAAGCACATAGAAGACAAACAGCTTAGGTTATGATTTTTTTAAATAATGTAGGTCTTGTTTTGTGATTCCAGATTTGATGAGACAGTATTTACAGCAGATGAGACATGAGACTGGTGCCCGTGTCTGTGAGAAGGTAATTATCCATTTAATCTAACTTGTAACTTGTGGTTGTTACAACAAAAGTATAATAAACTAACTGACCCAAAAATCCCATAGAAAACTCAATTTTCAGTATTTTCCGAATTCACCCATTTCTCTTTCCCTGAAAACATTATTTGAACTATAAATAAGAAAAATACCAAATCGGTTCTGCATGCTAAGTAATGCACCTACCAACAAACAGCGTTTAAGTTTTATTTACATAGATTGTTCCTCCCAGGTATTTGCCACAGAAGATGGTAAGCCAAGCAAGTGGTGGCTTTGCTTTGCCAAGAGGAAATTCATGGACAAGTCGCTGTCTGGCCCTGGACAATAATGAGTATTCACCAAAGTTAGCATTTATAAATTATACCTATTCTCTTTCTTTAAATAATATGAGATTTAATGAAAAAAAAAATTCCTAAATGTTTTATAACACTTCATGATGGTGCATTGATATTTGTATTATTTTTTGTGCTACTTGTCTACTACTGATACCTGTTAAACCACTTTATAATACATGAGTGTCTAGTCCAGACATTTCAATCGAAAACAGTAATTGTTAATATTTAAGACTAATTATTTTGATTATTTTAACATATAAAGGAATCAATAAAGTATTTGGAAATACTAAAAATATATTTTTTATTTTAAAATAGTAAAAGTAGTAGGTGTAAATATATAAGTAATACATAATATAATTTGATTAAAAACTTGTACAGAGGATCTGAATTATATGATTAATATCTATATAAAATTCTTTTGCTGCTAAAAATGAGATAGATTGGTACTATTTAAATATAAAAGGGTAATGTAACAGTCTTACGCTTACAACTACAGTTACACATACATTCTATACTGTAAGTTAATTGAGTCCATATTCTTTGATCAGCTGCCCTGCTATCACAAGCCTCTGAATTTCAGAAGTTCCTTCATATATTTCTGTGATCCTTGCGTCGCGATAGTGTCGTTCTGCTGGCATATCCGAAACATAGCCCATACCACCAAGGATCTAGAATAAAAAGGCAGAAGAATATTACAAATCCTTGGAATTCTTATGTTATAAATATTAGGAGTTATGTTTACGCAGGAAGTAGAACTAGAGCAGTGGTGGCCCAGTGGTATCGGCCGCGACTTACAAATTGTAGGTCGTAGGTTCGAACCCAGACAGGCGCTTTACTTTGTATAAATTATTTTATCACCACTGCACTCAAAACGGTGAAGGAAAACATCGTGACGAAACCGGCATGTCTTAGAACCATAAATTCGAAGACATGTGACATCTACCAACTCGCACTGGGCCCGCGTGGTGGATTATGGCCCACTCCCTCTCACAGAGAGGAGGCCTGTGTCCCAGCAGTGGGAACATTATAGGCTGATTATGATATGAGGAAGTAGAAATTAGATACAATTGTGGACATATAATTAGGAATGAATAATACCGAAGACACTTTTCAATAAACAAGATGCTGTTATTTTAATTATTTGTCCAGCACTAGTACGTACTATTGAAATACAGTCAATTTACAATGAATGTATTTTTATAAGGCAGTGCAATTACTTTGATTATAGAGTATGAATCATTAAAACTAACTAATAAAGTTATTATTTTGTATCAACTTACAGTAAACAACTTTGATCCACTCAAAGTTGTTTTCTGTAAGTTTATACAAAAGTAAAAGCAACTTGTTTACCAAATCTTCCAAAAGTGACATGTGCAAATTAAATTTTCTACTAAAACCTGTTGAGAGAATTTTTAACATACCTGTATGCATTGATGGGATAAGAATGTTGCTGCCTCAGAAGCAGCCAGTTTGGCCATAGCTGCCTCCTTGGTGTAAGCTTTCTTGTTGTCCTTCAACCAAGCTGCCCTCCATGTCAGCAGTCTTGCTGATTCCAGTTGCAGAGCCATATCAGCTAGCTTGTTCTGAATGGCTTGCAATTTCATGATTGGTTTTCCAAATGCAGTGCGTTTTGATGCATACTCAGCAGCAACATCTAATGAGGCCTTTTAACAGAAAGTACAAGTGTTTTGTTGGTCAGTAGAACTTTGATCATGAAAAGGTTTCACTTGAAAGTATACTATTTTCCAACAATATTTACCTGTGCTATACCTAAAGCTTGTGATGCAATACCAATTCGCCCAGCATCTAAAGTCATCATGGCTATCTTAAAGCCAAGACCTGGCTGACCTAGGATATTCTCCTTAGGAATTGAACAGTCTTCATAAATCAGTGAGCAAGTGGATGAACCTCTTATACCTAATTTATCCTCTTTCTTTCCTAATTCTAGACCTTGGATAGGTTTAGGTATAATAAAAGCTGAAATTCCTTTGTGTTTCAGACTTTTGTCTGTGGTAGCAAAGACAACAGAGGCTTTGCTCTCATATCCATTAGTGATCCAACATTTAGTACCATTCAGTACCCATTTGTCACCACCATCTTTTGCTGTGGTGGATGCTGCTCCAGCATCAGATCCATTACCAGGTTCAGAAAGAGCAAAACAACCAACAATTTCACCTGAAATAAAATTGTTTTAATGTACCATTTAAATCTAAATACACATATTCTTATTCACAAAGGTTTCATCACAGAGTTTCAAGTCCTTTCACTGCAATCATACACCTAAACAGCCTGTCCTTTTGACATTGTTGATTATTTTAAAATAGTCTCAAACTATGGGGAAATTGGAATCCACATGAGCTTCTTATCCTAACAAGACATCCAAGACTAGCCACCCAAAGTTAGAAGCAAATTGTGGACATCAATACATCTACCACCACCAGACTCTGTGCAACCTTTTGCCTAGACATGAACTGCAGTGGTCTACATTGTTATTCTTTGTCCCAGCCCACACATACTAACTGTGGTGTCTGACCAAACCATATACCACTTACTAGTGTCCTATGTCCCTTGACACCTCACTTTTGATGATCTCTAGAACCCCACTGCTGCCACAATGAATGTGACAACTTACTGGGCCCGGATAATATAAGATGTACTGTTGATAAAGTAGAATATTATTACTAGGTTTATTTAAGCTAGCAACTACATTATAATAATTGATTCACAAAGATTAAGTCAACAAACCAGTTGTGAATGGTGTGACAAATTGTTCCTTTTGTTTGTCATTGCCCCAGTGCATCACAGGTCCTAAGTAAAGGGAGTTGTTCACAGACATGATAACACCTGCTGATGCACATCCTCGTGATATCTCTTCTAGAGCTATAGAGTACGCGAGGTAGTCGAGACCGGCGCCGCCGAGTTCCTCCGGCACGGCTATAGCCATAAGTCCTAGTTCACCCATTTTTTTAATAGCATCACCAGGGTACAAATGCTCACGGTCGAACTTAGCAGCGTTGGGCTTTAATTCCCCTTCAGCGAAGTCTCGACATGTTTTGTACAGCATTTGGTAATCTTCAGATAATGCTGAAAGAGAAGCTATGCATCTTGTCTGCCTAACACTTGTTGGAGCTGTAAAATAAATAAAGAAGAAATAAATTATTAGTTAATAATTTTGTTCAACATTGACTTACGATTTTCGTAATAAAATTATTTCTATACTTACCAAGTGTTTGTACCAATTTATAAACATTCTTTATCATTTTAGGAAATTATATATATAAAAAAAACAATACAATACAGCTGAAAATCAAAATATGTCAGGGGACTTTGAACTCGTTCGTTTAGAAATCAAGTTTTTCCTCTTTGAATCAAGTTATCAAATAGAGAGGGGAGTAGATTAGGCTGATGTCAAAGTAATCATATCCGATTTCTTAGCAGCAATTTTTTTTCTTTCATAATTACAGATGTAAGATGCAATGGTAACAAAATACCAACACCTAATAATTCATTATCAGAAGATTTTTAAACATTTATAGATAACAGTAATAGAACGTGAATCGACTAAAAGTCTATGACAAAAAAAAATATGACAGCTGTTGAATAAAAATTGGAAATCGAGTACTTTGTTTGACTTGGGAAGTTTTGACAAAGTCAACTGTCAAACAAAAATAGGAAAAAAATATACAAATTACAATGATAAAATGGAGATATTGTTAAGAATTTTACCAACAAATCCATTAAAAGTAACTGCTTCTAAACTACTTTTATGTCAAGTAGCAAATTATACCAGGTAAAAAACTGACGTGACAGTCAATAACTGCATAACCTATTTAGTCGCTAAACATTTTATTCATTATTTTAGATTGGCCGAGGTTGGAAAACTCGAACCACCGAAGCCAACAGGCAAATATGATACAGGGCAGTTAATTTTACACAAGGTATTCGGATATCGAGGAGTGGTCCTGTTCCCCTGGTTGGCACGGGTGTACGATAGAGATGCCACCAACAAGAAGGAGAGCAAGGACTCCTCGTCCTCGACAGAGGCCTCAGGAGACTCCCTGTCTAACGTCGGCAAGGAAGTCAAAGGCCGCACACATACATTTTATCAAGTCCTGATTGACACCAGGGATGCACCTTACATAGTAAGTATTGTGATTACATAAACCACCTTAATAAATAAATTATTAATGGAATGCTTTTGATAATGTTCTTAAAAGAATAAGCCAATAATAAACTTGCATACTTATGTCTATTTATAATTGCATGTGGCACCTATTTAAAGGTAAATATTGTGAGTTGATATGGCTAATTGGCAAAGTTCCACTTCCCTTTTGAAATTATTAGCAACTACTTAGTAACGCACTTGTAGATGGTTCTATTGATGGCCTTGTGTATTCACATATTGATAATTCCAAAAATGTAGTTCAACTAATTCCTTGGCCAACAAGATTAATCAATTCTTGGGTGGTAAATTTGTACAATTCATTTTAATTATCTATTTTAAACACTGGATGGTATTGGTTCAAGAAGAAATATAATACGAGTATACTTGTATGTTATTATATAGTAATTTACCAATATAATTTTATACCTGTTTTATTTTATAAAATTTTGGACTGTGGCAACAAACTTCGATATGAGACCTGAATGGAAGAGAAAGGTACAATAAAATACACTTAATTATGTACACAAATAATGTATGTTTGTTTGTGGATCAAAACTAACTGTATTAACAAGTTACAAAGATATTATTCTAATATTAAAGCTTTGTTGTACGTGCTAATAATATTTATGTTTTGTTAATTACCTACTCAGTTATCATTGTTTTAATAACATTCAGACAATACCAGTACAATCAGTATAGAAAAGTTTTTAATAACAAAATAAGTTGTAATAAAGGAACATGACTGAGACAAATGTAACTGCACAATTTACTTGTGAAAAAAGAATGTAATAATAATAGCCATCAAGATTATATTCATAAAAGGGATGTGGGCTTTTTTATCTAAGTACCACCTTTTTATGGTCCGATATACCATGAATATGTGCCATATATAATTGTTTATAAATATATTTTGTGCCTACTAATGCAGACTGAATGAAAATATAAACTTTGTCTATTGGATAGATTGGACTGTTTTGACTGATTGCCATTGTTTTTAATATGGTGAATTTTATCTAGAAATAGTTTAGTGATGATGATGCTTAAATGTAGATACCTAGTATTTTGCCGGCGGTGAGTTCTTGCCTGGAATCTTACCATTTTATAAATTTCATGTATATACCAAGATTTAGAACTAGGTATTGTATAAGTACTTATTTAATTTCTTTTTTGATTGTTGTTTTTTTTATGTTATCTTATGCTGCACTGGTTGACATCAACGCCTGCTGTCTGTCACTGAAAACCAGCGCTGTTTTTCGCATAGGGTCTTAGCATTTATGCTAAGCAATGGCCGTTGTGTGTTATTTTTTTTGTGTTTAAGTTTATTTCTCTGCGTCATGTAATCATGTTTACTGTAAATAAACGTATTTTCATTCTTTCTAGTAGTAGACTTTACCCGACTACGGCAAAGCCAAAAGGAAAGGTTATTAGTATTATTATATTATGTGCATACATTTCAGCGTGCGCAAACCGAGGCTGTGACCTTCCTTGGCAATCAAGAGTCAAGCAGAAGTTTGTACGCCATTCCCGGACTGGACTATGTGGCACACGACGACATTATTCCCTATACTTCAGTAGAACGAGTCCCACTGCAGCACGAACTGTTTGACAAATTTCTTATGCATAATGCTGACAAAGGTGAGAATACTATTAAATTGTATTCTACAGATTTCCAGCCATTTCCACTGAAACATCCTTTGTCATTATGCATGCTACTTTTCATATCAACACCAAAAAGTAGGTAAGGAAGCTAGTTACAAAAACATGTCAAACAATAGTTTGAAAACAGCTTTGAACATTTTAAAAACAATGTTAAAAGACACATCTGCCACTTGAAGGAGCTATTACATAAATCACAATTTATACTGATTGAAATTGACAGAAGTTAACTATTCAGACCTGTCCTAAGTATTGTAGAGCTACACTGAAGTATTGATGTTTTTTAGATCCACCCTTCATAGCGCAAGAGACTCTGCGCGCCTGGCAGAAGAAGAACCATCCCTGGCTGGAGCTGAGCGACGTGCATCGAGAGACAACCGAAGGTGTCCGCGTCACCGTCATACCATTCTACATGGGCAGCCGCGAGTCACAAAATTCTGCAGTTTATTGGGTAATAAGCCGAGTGCCCGATGGGTTTTCCCATTGCCAAACTTTCATAAAAACTTTAATCCCTTTAGGGGGTGAATTTTCAAAAATCTTTCCTTTGTACTCACTTTCGTTATGTATGGAACTCTTGTGCAACATTTCATTTTTATGAAGTAGATTGTTCTTACTGACTCCGTTTTTTAGAGCCTTTCCTTCGAAAGCCAAGATAAGCATAATTTAATTAATATCTTTTTCCCAGTGGCGTTACTGCATCCGCCTTGAGAACCTGGGCTCGCAGGCGGTACAGCTACGCGAACGTCACTGGCGCATCTTCTCGCTGAGCGGCACGCTGGAGACGGTGCGCGGGCGCGGCGTGGTGGGGCAGGAGCCCGTGCTGGCGCGCCACTCGCCCGCCTTCCAGTACAGCTCGCACGTCAGTCTGCAGGCGCCCAGCGGACACATGTGGTGAGTACTAACAAGCTGATACCTACTTTAGTAGCTTTTCAGAAAATGCCATGATTGAATTTTTTGATGAAAACAGGATGCAGGTAACTAGAGCGAATTACAATCCCGAGAATACATGATAATCCAACTAATATTATAAAGTCGAAAGTAACTCTGTCTGTCTGTCTGTATGTTACCTTTTCACGCCTAAACCACTGTACGGATTTCGATAAAATTTGGCAGAGAGGTAGATTGCATCCCGGGTAAGGACATAGAATAGTTTTTATCGACATACCTCGCAGGCGAAGCCGCGGGCGGAAGCTAGTCTGCTATATAAACAGGATATATCAAGTGAGAAAATTATACAGATTACGTATCCAATTATATAATCTGGCAGCCCTGATCGAAAGCTTTTTTATACTGCAGTCAACTGTACATCCATGGTAACCATTTGACTTTGGCAGCGCGTTAAATTCAGCAGTAAGCAGTTCTCTATCGTAGTTCACGTGTTACTACTGGCACGCAGTTGACTCTACTTATAATAACATTACAGAAGTTAGTTCTGATAAGGTAGTTGAGTTACAAGACTTAAAAATAATTGAATTTTCTTTCCAGGGGCACATTTAGAATGGAACGGGAAGACGGCTACACATTCGACTGCAGGATTCCCCCGTTTTCGTTGGAGAGCAAACCTGACGAGAGCGTCCCGCCCGCGCCCACGCCGACAGCGTGACCGCACACAACACTACCGTGGTTCCGAACTTAAGCCGACACCACACGACCAAAAGTTACACTATACCTACAGGGTCACAGTTAATTCCTTAAGAAAACTCTGCGGACGTGATGGGTTTCGATATCTAAACAAAATAAAACGTATTCTCTTTTTGGGAACAACAACCGTAGGTAGAAATCGTTTAATTTGAAATTGCACGGATCTCCACTTCTTGTTGCATACATATTATTTTCAAATGTTTGTATAGAATTTTTAGTAGAGGTGTGCAGGTTTAAATGAAACGATAGTCTATTTATTAAGTACAAGAGATATAAAAAAAAATTATTTTTTTTGGTGTAAACTTCCATGAATTGTTACGATATCTAAACAAACAAAAAGAGCTGATTTTCTTACAAAAAGCGTTCGTTAACTAAAAAAAAAACATCAACTTTTTATTTCCTATTTTTAATCGTTTTAGACATCGATATCCATCCTGTCTGCGGAGTTTCGCTAAGTAATTTAATTTGACCTTGTATACATATGCACATACACATTACCCGTACAGTATATTTGTGTAACACACTTTCAATGACAATCTGAATAATTTTGAAGGATATTGCTGCTGCTTGCAATGCATTACTTCATATGTTCGAAAAATGTGTCTGCTCAACAACGTAAAGAACGCAATGAACGTTGTTGAACTGTTAAAATATAAACCATTGCTGCTGTTAGTGTGTTACTTCGCCGGGCGTTTATACGGCACGTCGTAAAATTTTAAAGAGACAGTTAAACAGCCGTGTGACATGACGACGCTCTTACAAAGCCGAACTTCTTCCAAAACAATATAATATGCTATATAAACGCTGACGTTGTGTACTTCCATGTCTGTGTGGCTATGTGGACGTTGGAACCAACATCGAAGCAAGCCGACTATATTACGAGATCCCTAGATGATTGACAATCCGCGGGCGATCCTTTTCAACAGTTCGTCGGGATGTGATGAATAATTTTTATTGTGATATTCATTCAACAGTCAGTTTAACCGTTGCTATTTTATAGAGGAATGATGATAATATACCTGTTAGCTTTATTTATTATGTTGTTGTTGAGCGTAGATTAGAATTCTTTGAAACTATTCATTGCATCTTCTTGGTTTGTAAAGAATAAATTCCTTACCTAGTTATTTTAAAATAATTCCTAGATCTGTAATAAATTACAGTATTGTTTGAAATGTTTTTCAATTTCTATAGTTATCTATACAAATGAATAAAATTTAAGTGTAAAATTTAAAATATGTACCTATACATATATAAAAAAAACAACTTTTAATATATTTGTCTCTCTGTTTGTTCTAATCTCCGAAACGTCTGGACCGATTTTGACGGGATTTCCACTTTCAGATAGCTGATGGTATAAGGAGTAACTTAGGCTACTTTTATTTTAGATAAAGAATAAGGGTTCCACGCAAAAAAATTAAAACCCATGAACTCCATTATACACGCCAAAGAAGTCGCGGGCACAGCAACACTTAGCTTGGGTTGTATAGTGTTACCTAAATGGAATAAAACGCATATTACTATATTCAAGAGACTTTAATAAGTAACTTCAAGAAAATAAGGGAGTAAAATTTTAATTGCACAATACTATACATTTATTCAAAGCTGTACAACATAAATAATTAACAGTTTATATAATAATACTCAGTTGCATACAATTATTACACTATAAAATATTAGGATTAGAAAGTCCTAACTATTCTAATAAACCCATACATCTCGTTTATAACATCAACTCTTAATTTGTTACCTTCATTTCATGTGAACAATCAGATTTAAGCTATGGAGCACGTTAACAGCTATGTTATGCTTGTAATAAATACAAAAAGGCACTAGTTTTGCTTAAATTAACATTTGTAATCTTTGGTAGAATCACATGAATGAAGTTCTGAACAAACCAGCGCGCGATGCGGGTAGCCGATACGTTCACGTGAGTCGCGAGTGAGCTAGCGATTAGAGGCGGCGATGTAGCGCTGCAAGGCTCAATAAAGCTGAAAGTCGATTAGCATAGCAAAGGGTGCGATGTTGCCAGCTCGCGCGCGATTTGAACGTCCCGCGTGAAGAGCACGCACGTTGCGCGTTGGTGTGGCCGGAACTATAAGCGTCGCACTATAATTTATCACAATGCTTCAAACTTTGGAGTTACACTATCAATGGAAGGTTCTAGATCATCATACTTATTGTACAGCTAATACTTATAATTTAACAATCAACCCCAATATTAACATTCGGAACTAGTTATAACATTCATTTAGTTTCCCATTGCTTCCATTATATTAGTTTGCTGGAATACGCGTTGCTCGAGGCGATTAAGCCTAGTGATTAAGTATTAATTTGCTAAATTCAAAACATGTAAGTGTATCAAAATATTGCTTATTGAAATTATTATACAGATACGGGTTTCATACCGTGGGATATTTCTACTTTATTTTTTCTTTTACGAGCGAATGCCGAAGCGTGGCAACACCGAGGTTTAACCAGCTAGAACAAATCAACAGATACAATACAATGGCTGGGCTATCATCCGACCATATTTTTTATGGGAAAACCAAAGTCTTAGGTCAAAATGCAGGACGAACAAGGAAGTGTATTAAAACTCACTAACAGGTCACTCAGTAAAGTATTAACCGGCAAAACTTAGATGCCGCCACGCTTCACTTAACCAATCCATATAATCTAGTCACTGCACAAGCGACAAGTTGCAATGTGCACTGCTCCTCAACAATACGTTACGACAACTAGTGATTACCGTGCCAGTTGTATGATGAGGGCGGCGCACATCTCAAAGAACTCCATAGTGTGATGTCCCTGCGGGCCCGCGGGCGAGCCCGGCCGGGGCGGCGCTGGCACCAGGGGCGACGCGGCCTCCTCGTCGGAATCCTCCTTCTCTCCCGATAAAGACTTGAAGTCCAGTAAGTACGACTTGTAATCGACTTGGTATAACTGTAGCGACATCTTCACGTATTTTTCTGTCATCTTGTTTAGTGTGCGCACCCTGTAACAGAAACAAGGTCCCATAAGTGTACACCTACTACCCTTATTTTGCTGCGGTAAAAATAAAAATACCTGCCAAAATTTAAATGCGAGCATATTCAATAACAAGATAGACAGTTCAAGACTTGATGTCACCAAAGTATAACGAATCGGCTTTCCTGCAACGGACGTCGCAAGCGCATATTTGGCGACTAGTAAGTTTCACTCACCTTACGTGATACGGATTGATAACTTTCCATTCGTAGTCGAGCGCTTTCATAGCGCGGAATACTTCTAGCATGATGTCGTTAGGCTTGCTTTGAGACCGGATGCCCAAGTGCCATTTTGCCCTGTTAAACAAAAATAATTAATTACATCTTAAATAAAAACAACGAAATGGCGAGGACAATGTTTAAAGTATTATATTTCATGAGCCCGCTACAATAATTGCAATTTAAACCTATTCTCAGTGTTAATAAGTCATTTATGAAAGTAAGAAAGTAAAGGCTCGTTTTCACGAGAATTTATTACTCGCCTCAAAACAATCCTCGTGTAAGCGCTCATATTGATGAACATGAATTTTAATGTGTATGTTTCTAGCAACGTGATAACATTGTCTTAGGATAAGTTTACGCTAAGTGTCGTCTCTGTATGAGACGCTCATTTAGCAATGTCAAAGTACCTCTTAACGGGTGTCCCTCTGGCCTTGTCCTGATGCGGGTGCGGATGCGGCGCGATGCGTTCAGGATGCGGGCGAGCAGTCTCCGTCGCCGCGGGAGGAGAGTTACCAGCTTGAAAATAAGTACATATCGTGGGTAAAAGACCATGGCTATCAGGCGCATGCTTAGCAATGACATGAAGGATGAATGATTATGGGTAAAAGAAAACAACTAGTTGATACAAGTCTTGTTATAGGACCAAGGTTGAAGCCCAATAATTTTGTTGTGCTCTTAATATATTTTACCAACTTCATAAAAATGGGGGATTATGGTATCGAAGATTTTTATTTTTGTTGTTCTTTGTGTAAACTCAAACGCCGTCGATATCACTACGCTGCAAGACACCAGCTATCAGATAGAAGTAAGATTTATGCAGGATTGTTATCAACACTATATAATGTTTTGTCTGCAGGTAGTATGTAATGAAACTTACTGGCTACATAGAAGTCCTTAATTTCTGCCTTAGCGGCTTCGTCGGCAATCCTCTTATTGTCTATGATCAGATGGTAGGCTATGGCCAGCTGATCATGGGGATCTCCACTTAGTAAAGCGTTGTGTACTTCATGTTCTTTCACACCGAACTTGTCACATACTTCTGATATTGCCTCTGTGTCTATCACACTGCTGTCCTAAAAAGTGGAAGTAAATACAGTAATATCTGTCAGTTAATATAGACAGATGTCATGTATGGTTGCAAATGCATGTCATTGCAAATATTGCAACTTGTGTGTGCAATATGGTGACCATTTGATAAGAGTGGCAATAAAGGCATTCAACCAGAGTGCAAAAAAGTTAAACAAACTGTGTGCTCTTTTACAGGGGTGTCACAAAAGTTGTCTATTTTGTAAAAAGGATTTAAAAAAAACAGAATCCTGCTGTGTCCTGCTATTGCTGATCATACTACAATCACCATCCTGTTTATGACAATTTGTATCAAAATTCATTATAGACATGACAGTGTTTTGAGAAGCTGCTGTGATAACAGAACATAAAACTAAAATGATTTACTGTACATAAATGCTTAAAGATTGTGTGTATAGGATGTTGATTCTCTCACACAGATGCATTTATAGATATTCTGTACATGTAGACAAAGCTTGGAATAGGATGCAAGAAAAGGCAAACAAATGAACTGCCAAGTATTAGCATAAGCTCACAACACAGGATGGCACTTTCGGTCATGTATAGCTCCATCTCTCTCTTACGCTGGGTTCATGATGGCATTAAAACCATCATAATACAGCACCAGATTCAAACAAAAGGAACAAACACAACAGAGAAATAAAACTACTTAGTAACTAGTAAAAAAAAAGGATGAGGTTTACATACTGTAATTACCTGCTCAACAGGAGATGGGAATAGATATCCTGGCAGGTCTTTTTGGAACCACTCATGTTTCTTTACATCTTCTATGGAGGCCCTCTTCATGGGGTCTACTTGCAGCGTCATGCACAACAGGCTGACCACACTCTTGTTCAGGTACTCAGGTATAGGGAATATGCCAGATTTAATCTTTCTGAACAGTGTTGGCACATGTTCATCGTCAAAAGGTAATGTTCCACAGAGTAGCGCATATAATATGACTCCACATGACCAGACATCCACTTCTGGGCCAGCATACAGTTTGCCAGATATAACCTGGGGAGTAATCATTGTGAAAGATAAATTTACTGTTTTAAAGAAAGGTGAAACATAGATAAGTACAGTAGTATTTAGTATATACGGTTGCTTGCAGCTCATCATATTACTTAAAAACCAGTAGGCACATTAGTAACACAACATTGTTATTGCAGTTGCTTATTATCTTCATCAAACAGTAATGACAAGACTGTGCTCTAACCTCAGGTGCAGCATAATTAGGGGATCCACAAGATGTCCTCAAAAATTCTCCATCCATCATCATATTGGAGAGCCCAAAGTCAGCTATCTTCACATGCATGTTGTGGTCGAGCAGCAGGTTCTCAGGCTTCAGATCCCTGTGCACAATCATGTGCCGGTGACAGTAGTCCACACCCGATATGATCTGCTGGAAGAATCTCCGCGCTTCGTGCTCCTGAAGCTTGCCTCTTTTGACTATGTAGTCAAACAGTTCACCACCAGATACATATTCCATAATCATGAATATGTCTGTAGGAGTAGAAATCACCTGGAAAAGTTACATGATACTAATACTGGTGGCAAGAGTTTTACTGTAAAAAAGTAGTGTTTATAAGATTTTATTTCTATTAATACTTGCAATTTATTTTCAACAGCACAATGTGTGAGTCAAGTGTGACTTATTCAAGGTCAAAGAACACAAACAAACTTGCCTGGTACAGTTTGATGATGTGCGGATGTCTGAACAACTTAAGATTTTGTATCTCACGTCTGATCTTTCCTACCACATCGAGGCTCTTGATCTTCTGCCTGTTCAGAATCTTAACGGCGACCTTGTGTTTGGTCAGTTGGTGCTCTCCGATCTTTACCTTTCCAAAGGTGCCCACGCCAAGGGTTGCTCCCAGCGTGTAGTGACCTATCTTTACAATGGGCTGATTGCCACTGGTTATGACAATTTTTTCAGCCATCTTTCACAAAAATAATAGTAAACACTTATCACCAAAGCCCTTTACATGAGGAAGAAAGTATAGAAGTATAACAATTATAAAGTTGTCTTGATTTAATTAAAACATACTTAACAAAAAGTATAGTAAATAAAAATACGCAGTTCAAGAGAAATAAAACACGCTAATTTCGTACATAGAGGAAAAAAATTTCGTATTTCACACTCTATCAAAAAGTACTCTGTGGTATTCACTATTAAAAAGTACTCTGTGGTGGTATTTCATTTCGACGAGTGGACAATTTTGAATGAACATTGAATGAAATGAACTATATCCACAGACTACAAACTATATCCGAAAAGATATCAAATGAAAAAAAAGTTAAGGTAAGAGACCTTCTACATTTTACCGCAAAAGTGCCTTTTGAAATAAAATGGCAACATTTTTGGAATCTTGTCTACGGATTTATGTCTTCGCCACTCCCCCCTGCACTCCCCGCTCCCGCCCCGCCCTGTGATTTTTCTGAGTGAGAGCCACTGAGGGCTGCTTTTTTTAAATAAAAATCAGCTATTTTCTAAGTTATTTTGATTTATTTGATAGTATTGTGTTCGTCCATTATGGACAAATGTGGGATTTGTCTTAAACCTGCTGTTGTGAGTATCTGTTTACTTGTTTTATACGTCGCCTCGAAATATATCATCAATATTTTTTTGTTTTCTTTGGAGAATGTTATAAAAATAACGTTCCTGGTCATTCGGGCTTCTATAGCTTTTACGTTTTTGTTTCGTTTTCATTTTGTAACTAATTGAGTTGGAACTTAATAGAAGTCTATGCAGAAATGAGAAAAAACTTGACATTCGAAACCTGCCCGCGTATTTTTTTTCTATTTTTTGTCGGTCCGTCTGTTTTTTTACGTCTGGCTCAGCGCAGTGTAAAAAACAACAGTGATCCTTTTTTTATGTACTTGAATAGTGAACCTTGGCATATGCTATAGGTACCACAAGCATCTCTGTTTAAATAATAATAGCACTTTAATATACATTCACATAGATAAAAACTTGTTTGTTTCTATTTAGGATGGCAAATATTCGACTGGCCCATGGCTACATTAATGTTGAGGGTGTTTACGTTTTATGTTCTGTACTAAACCAAAATGTATTACAAGAAAGATAAGATTATTTCTGTTATATCTATAACATTGTGTATGTTCCAGCAACTGTTCGAGACAGGCAAGGATGGTATATATGCCTGTTTCAAGTGCCAGCCGCTAGTGCCTGAAATAACACTTGGAGAGAATGGCTCCGACCACACAGTGCCCCAGACTAGCAACAGCGAAGAGGTGGTTATTATCAAATACATGTTATCTATTTATCTGTTATTTAATAGCTTTTTAAAATGGTGCAAAACCTGCTGAGTAATAAATTAGGAACTGTATTACAGTTACACAGAAGCAACAATAATATTTCTAATGTTGTTTAATCATTTTGCAGGAGGAGGTTCTTGCTTTGTTAATCAATACTAGACTTGTGTTGCATGTACACCTTCTCAATTTGATGCATGGAAGCAGAAGGGCAAATGTGTTAATGGGGACAAGTTCCTCCTAAAATCATAAAACATTTACTGTTGAATTTATGAGACTTGATAAAATAAACTCCTAAGAGAGGACAGTCACACAAAGACACATTGTAGATTTAGGTATCCCCTCAATATGTTACGAAGCAATCAGAAACCATTTTATTATCTATCTTGCTTTAGAGAAATCTTTTTGAATCCTGCCACAACTTCCTTCTGAAATGAACCCTGGGACTCCTAATAGTAACCTGCTAGTGAATAGTAGTAGTAAGTTTTGTACCCTTTGTCCAGCTCAGTAGAAACTATTTCATCAGTAAACTAACTGCACTAAGGTGAAAATAGAACATTGGGTCCACATCGGCGATGTCTCGTTAAAAAGGCGCGTTACTTCGAAATAATGAAAAGATGCGTGGCTGCCCTAACATAGCTGAATCGCCGATTTGTCCCCAGTGTTACTGCAACATTTTTGCACCTTGCAGGAGGGAATTGAATCATCATTGTATTGTGGCCTCTGCCACAAGTCTTTTCAGAAGAACATGCAGTTACAGAACCACTTGCGCAACCACCGCGCCGAGAGACGCTTTGTCTGCACTTACTGCAACAAAGGTGAGATTTTTCTCTTATATAAAAAAAAAAACAAACAATGATTTTTCAACATTCATTTCTATAACTGATGTTAGTTATCATCTGCCTAGCCTTTTCCCAACTATGTTGGGGTCGGCTTCCAGTCTAACCGGATGCAGCTGAATACCAGTATTTTACATGGAACAACTGTCTATCTGACCTCCACAACCCTGTTACTGGGTAATACGATACCCCTTGGTAAGACTGGTTGTCAGACTTTCGGGCTTCTGACTACCCATAATGATTGTCAAAGATCCACGAATGACAGCCAGGACCAACGGCTTAACGTACTTTCCGAGGTACTGAGGGGTCTCTGTATGTAAAGATGGTCACCCATCCACAGACCAACCGCGGCAAACGTAGCTTAATCTGATCGATCTACTTGTGCGGCTGTTATTATTTAGCCACGGGCCCTTCTCTTTAACATATGTCAGTATGTGTATAAATATTCACATAATATAATCAAAACCAAATCTGTCAAAAGCATAAATACTAGGTATAATTGAAATAATTGAAAATCTCTTAAGGGGTCATTGTGCTCAATTACGTCGTCTTTATGAAGCCTGAAATTGCGAAAAAAATATACCTATTTTTTTTGCGTCAGTTTCATAAAGCTAATACTTCATTATTGTTTCTAGCGTTCTCCCAGTCCAACAACTTGAGAGCACATCTTCGCATCCACACTAATGAGAGACCATTCAAATGCTCCGAATGTGGGAAGGCATTTACTCAGGTGTGTAATTATTATTTACGGAATAAGCACAGCATTTCCCCAAGATACAAAATAACTATCTAGTTTAGGGCTCACAGTCACTGGCAACTAACACATTTTAAGCTATGTACAGCCCGATTCAAACTCAAATGGCGGCTCTGAAGTACGCTACTCGCTGCGCAGTACCTCACCCATCACCCCCGCTTACAAGTGAGTTTGTTACTGCGCAGCGATTCGCCTCGTATTCCTAGCCGCCATAAAGTTTGAATCGGGCTGTACCTGTTTATATGACCTGTTTAATAATCAATTGTTTATTACTTTTTACTGAAAAATTGTTTTTATTAGGAATACTAAACATAGTGTTTATTTGGCAACAGGTTACAAATCTGAACAACCATGTTCGATTGCATACCGGAGAGCGTCCATTCGTGTGTCCGGAACCGGGGTGCAATAAGGCGTACGCGCAGGTATGCACATACGTAATTATTGACCTTCCTTAAGGAATATTTTCTTGATTAAAATCAAAAATCCATTAGCATGACAGCCCAACTAAACTGAATGACCAATGAGAGTACTTAAATATCTATTTATTGATTGGGATTTCTTAATTTCTGTGGTTGTGAAGTCTGAAAATCATTGATTTTTACATGACGCCCAAAAAAAGGAGTGTAATTATTAATTTATATGTCTATACATACATACAAACCGATAAAAAAAAAGTGTATGTTTGTAATGTCAAAACAACACCTTTTATCCGAAAATGCTGGACCGATTTTGACGGGACTTTCACTGGCAGATAGCTGATGTTATGAGTAAATTAGGCTTGTTTTATTTTTGAAAAAAATAATAGTAAAGAGACACATTACGGTTTACCGACATCCACGCGAACAACATCGCGGATACATTTAGTAATTTATTACTAATTAAAATCGTAGGTAACGAATCTGAATCAACATCGCAAGCGCCACATGAACGGACGCCCGGTGGAGGCCACGTACGACTGCACCGTCTGCGGAGAGCAGTTCCAGCAGCGGAACCATATGTATATGCACAGGTAAACTGTACAAGAAATTTAATAATCGGTGAAATACACAACAGCAGTGTTGAGTAACATAGTTTATTTTTTTATTTTTTATTAATTTATTCTAAATCTGTATTAACAATAGCATACATAAAGTCTGCCAAACTGCATAACAGTTTGTCGGCAGATATTCTCGTCTAACAATGGATTCCAAATTTTGAAATTAAAACAAAACGATTGTGCTAAAACTTAATTATGCTAAGTAGACTATATAAAATAACATATCCACAGTCGAGATCTTACATTTAACAAAAAGCATTTTGGCCACCTATGACTTTGTTACCAACTTTATCTATGGACACAGCGAGAGATAATGTTTTTGTAGAAGTTTTTTAAAGTTAAATTTTGAAGAGGGGTCTCTTCAAAATTTAACTATGTTACTGGACCATGGTCCCTAATTTCCTGGGCCCTACTGAGGTTACGGAGAAGAAGCGATGTAATTCAACTGTAGCATTTTCATTTGAGTGTAAAATAGTCTTGTTACGTTTTATTTTCAGACGAGAAATGCACTCTGAGATAAAGAGTCCGGCGCGTAGTCCTCCGCAGCGCGCGGCGTGCGCGGTGTGCGGCCTGAGCTTCCCCAGCGAGCGTCTGCTGCAGCGACACGCCGCGCAGCACGCGCCCGCGCTCGCCAAGCACAGCGACGATGACGACCATAGTATGTTTACATAATATCTTTACTTATTTTGCCTAAATATACCCCCCCCCCCCCTCCTCCTCCCGGGCAAAAGCCTACTTTCCCATTCGTTGCCTTTCTTACGAAGTTGCGCTTCTTTCTTTTTTGAAAAAGAAATAATTGGGAAAGTTATAAATATAATTATGTTAACAATATGAGGAAAATGTATGACCCCATCATTCAGCTCATAGGTAAAAAAAATCGTACATCGTCAGTGCTAATGTTGTGAGTACTTATTATTAAAAAGGTATTATTGTTTATTTAAAAGGTCGCGAATACACGTGCGTGTTTTCTTCGTGCGGCAAGCGGCTGTCGTCTGCTCGCGAGCACACCGAGCATTTGTTGCGCGAGCATCAGCTGCGAGTGCTCAGCCACACGAGACACCCGCCGCGACGCGGACGACCTCCCAAGGTAGGCTCTACATTCCTAGCTCTGGTAAAGACATTCGTTCTATTGTAAAGGACTACATCCACTCGTACAATACTTCCATTAATGTTTTGCTGTTTGTTTTCAGATGATGAAAGATCCCCTGGACATCAAAGAAGAGGAATTTGATGAAGTACGTACATTATTTTACTGCTTTGATTGATAACCATTATATTAAATCATTTTTGATCTATAGTAACAAGTAATGTACCTGTTTCAGGTAAAAATCACGAAATCATCGCAGGCCCAATACTTGCCCAAGCTAAAAGTGCAGAGTTTATTCCAGTAAGTGGTGATTAATGATGACAGTGCGCAACATGCAGGCGATGTTGTGACGTCACGTCTGCGCGGACTGGCGGGACGGCGAGCCACGGACAAACACATGCTTCACTTGTACTGTGAACTTTAAATAAATAGCAATAAATTCCATATCTGATTGTCCATAAGCTGCACATTTCGTCTCGTCTACCAGTCTGAGCTGACCATTAGTGTTAGTTACTATGACATGTCGGGACATTGTTGTATTTCTCTAACTTAGGGCCAACTAGTTAAGTGAAGTTAATGCTTTGTACTTAAAGATCACTTTATGCTTTGTTTTATTGCAGATTTATATTAATAAGTACATACATACATACCAATATTGAATTTATATGTATTGAGGGGATATCAGAGTTAAATCAGTTTTTTTAGAACTTTTTATGTAACTGTGAAATAAAATGATGCATCTATTATTTAGAGTGGGCACGTTATGTGCGAGAATTAATTATTAAGTACAGCGAAGTAGTGATAGTAAGACGTTATTATTCGCACGAAGATTCTCATTGGAATATTAAAACTTTTATTAAATATCAAATTAATAGAAGTTAATAAAAAAAATCTAAAATTATGATTATAATAATATTAAGTGATAATAAATAAGTGCAATTTACTGTAACAACTTTGTAATATTGTTACATTAGCCTAAGCATTAACTTTCAATATTTTGTTTTTGTCTCCAAGCCGTAGTGTGTAAGATATCGAGAAATAGATAATTATATTATTTCAGAAAAATATCATAGGATATGCAATACATGCATTATGTATTTCTTTATTAACCATGCTTTTATTTTTACTAAAAATCTGTTTTATTAAAAAGACTGTGATGCAGATGTGTGGCTTTGAATTTGGTGAGATATTATTTAGCTTATAAAATTTATGTTTTCCGACGAAATGTATATTATTCAAATCTAAACAAGTATTTTTCCAGTATTATAAATTATACTTATATTTTTTTTGGAATTTGTGTTTAGGCATTAATAAAGGTTTACATGTTTTTTTCTTTTTTTATAAATTGCACGCTTTATTGTGACACTGTTTGTTGAATTTGATAAGTTTGTTCGACTGAAATTGATTATAAATTGTCTTTGAATTGTTTTAATGAGGGTAGTTAACTGAAATTATTTCCCGATAAGCATATGGCAGCCATAGCGATATGACGAGGATATGTTTAGCGACATAAAGTAATTAGTATAAAATTATTTAAGAAGCAAATATTTTAAGAAGTACCCCAATCAATGGCCCCTGAACTAATTTGCGGTCAATAGAAGTTTATTTACAACACGGAGGTCGAGGTCATGAGATTTCCTCGCTAGCTATGGTAGAGATAAGCTTATCGTAGATCATCACACGCACGTCATCAATAACCCATGTATCAGCAATAAGCAGAAAGGACGCGGCACTGTTTTGGTCTTCACGTTTTGAGAATTGCCCTTTCACTAAAATACCATGTAAATATTCTGTCAAGATAGAATATACAGGGTGGCAGGGATACCGACGCGCAGCCTGTTATCATGGATTCAGTACATGATCCTGAACGACGAAAGTATTAATAAAATAAAAAATCTGCTGTTCCATTGAAAAGTGCAATACCTACGTGGTCAAAATGTATGGAACAGCTAATTATTTTTTTAATAACCGAGGAAAAATTTTGACCAGTATCATGTACTGAATCCATGGTCTGACAGTTTGCAAGTCTACGTCCCTGCCGCCCTGTATAGAATACCTCTTTTAATGGAAAAAAATAGTCCAGCACGTTGGTAGCGGGGCGGACTGCCTGAGGTACACAGGACGTACAGAGCCAGCACGTCAAGCTACTCGAAACTGCCAAATTTTCCCGATCAACTTAGAACCTAATTGTTCAGCGATAAAGTTGAAAATCTATTTAAAAAAATTGTCAGATTGTAGCTTGATGTGCTGGCCTCTGTACATTTAGGTATTGTGACTTGTGAAGGACTCTTATAAATCTGGAAGAAGTGTCCACAGATATATATGGGTTATTGAAAGCGTCCGATAGAGATATAGTTGCGTTAGGATAAGGTGCAAATGTTCCTATGAGTGTGTCAGAAAGTTCGATTATTGTCGATGGATATATGCCGCGTGTTGTATAGTCGACCATTTCAATATGTTTAGCCTTGTTAAGTGTCAGCATGTCGGAGATTTTTCTATTAACATACAAATAATTATCGATAATAAAATATGCAACCATATTGATGTCTTTTATTTTCATTTTAAACAAGTTGCTTTTAGCTTCACCTCGAAGGCTCTTAAGAAACACTAACACGGCCAAAAAATGTGATAAAACTGCAAATTAAACGTTTATGGAACTTTTTCCTCTTTTCTGCCTTTGCCTTGCTTGTTGCCAAATTTCATGATTCTATGTCAGCTCTGTAAGTACCTACCCTATAAAGGTTTTGATTTATTTGCGAGTATCAAAATATTTACTTACCTTTTCCAATAAAAAAATAATGATCAAATTCGGACTACGCTGTAAAAAGTTATGCGTGGTAACACATAAAAAAATATTAAAATACACGTCGACTTGAGAACCTCCTCCGTTTTTTCGTCGGTTAAAAAACAGGAAAAAACGGAAAGGGAAATAAAAAAAAAAACCCCAAAAAGTTACATAAACCTTAAGGGCCGTCGCAGACCTGGCGTACAGCAGCCTCAAACATGAAGCTATGGATTAGGAAATTTCTTCATTACGGCTCGTGATAGAATGTGTGCTATGCATCCGCTTTGATGCTCTCTCGGAGCAATGCAAGTTTATTTATTTTCAACTTTCCGTAAACTGAAACAAGGTTGACATTTGTCCGGCAGCGATAACAGCGCTACGCTTCGTCAGGTCCAAAGACTACAATATACAGGTTGAAATTGAATACATGCGACAAATCGAAATGGGAGATCGTACTCATCATTGTGAACAACTTTTGCTATGGGAACAAACCTGAAATCGCAAAAAAAAACAGCTGTTCCCTACATTTTGACGAGTTATGCGAACGTAAATGTAGGAAACAGCAGATTTTTTTTTCGCGATTTCTGGTTTGGTCCCATAGTAAAAGTTGTTCATAATGATGAGTACAATCTCCCATTTCGATTTGTCGCATGTTTTCAATGTCACCCTGTATAATATAGGGACAGCCAGGTCTGCGTCGATACTTATGCGTAGGCCTAATGTCAACTTGGTCATCGCCTTTTACAAAATATTGCTTTTCCCGATGCAGGGACGTTAACTGTTGAGGAGTTCTCCTGGTATTTCACCATCAGCTCCATTTCACCATTTGCATTGTGACGAGCATAAATTGCTTAGCAACCATATTAAAGTTATCAAATCGCAACCCGTGAAATACTTAGGTATTATTGAGGAGTTCCGGTGGGCCCCTGTGTCTTCATCATCAGTTCCACTTCACTAAATGGTGGTTTCCGAGAGCAAATGCACGAGTTACTATAAAAAATACCCAAATCGCTATAAGTTTGCCTATACAATTTGAGAGTTTCCCTCGATTTCCATGGGATCCTCTCATCAGATTCCAACTTGATGATAATGGGACCACCTCGAGAATATAAGTACCCTTTCAAACAAAAATAAAATAGGTCCACAATTGACGGAGAAATCGGTGAACATACCTACCTACATAAAAAAAAACACATACATGAAGTCGAACATATAACCACCTCCTTTTTGGAAGTCGGTTAAAAAATAGTAGCCCACCAGTATCGGGAATTGTTATGGCATGTTCTAGAACAAAAAATTCGAAGACATGTGACATAGATCTACCAACCCGCACTGGGCCCGCGTGGGATTACGGCTCCGTCGTCTCCGTCGTCGTCCGTCCGTCGTCCGTCCGTCGTCGGAACATTATAGGCCGATTATTATAAACTCTCATTCTGGAGCGACTTTTCAAGAAGCGAATGGCACAACAATATACCTACATCTAAGTTATTTGAAGCAAAAAATTGGTACTTACATAAGATACACTAGGTAAAGATTATCTTATCTGATTACGGTAATAGTGAAGCAAAAGTAAATAATAATACTTAGTTATCTTGAATATTGTCAGGGGTTAGGTATTTTAGACAAAACCAGTTACATAGCTTGTAGTTTTCTTCTGCTTCTGACGAGTTGTTTAACTGCTATGCAAGGAGCTGCAAAGGTTAGTACCTACTCAATTAATCTCCAAAAAACTCGCTTGAATTGGCGCGCCTTTTTATATCGAGTCTCTTATGGAATTTAGGTAGGTACGTTGCATCAGTTAATGCTAGTGGGTTGTCATCTGCGTGCATGAGTTTTTCACGGCAACCGCAAAAGTTATTTCTCAGTTGCCCAGAGTTTGGATTTCTTGGTCGCATGCAACAGGCGCGTCCCTATTATCTACTTGAGATTTCAATATAGGTAAGAGGCTGTAAATTTTTTACGTAAGACAATTTTAACCACTTTACGCCCCCCCCTCCCCGCTACGTAATAAAAATTAAGATTTAGAAGACCCCCTTTCAATCTTGGATAAGATTAATATAGTAGGTACTATAGAGGTATGAGGAACAGGGTGTAAAGTTCACTCATCCTCTATAGAAAAGGGAGGATCCTCCGACCAGACGGGTGTTGTGTCTGGCGGGCAACTGCCCAATGATTCATTTCGGGCCGTTGTATATATGCTAGTTGCGCGGTAAACTCTGCTTGTGAGATGCAGGATTTTTGCGTGACGTCAGTATGACGCGTCGCTCGCATGTGGCGTTGTAGATACCGCTACATCACTCCCCTCCGGAGACCGGAGGTCGATAGTGGGCGGAGTCTTGTATCTTGCGATGCTTGCCAGGCCAGCTGAGGTTCCAGTGAGTCGGAACCGGTTGCCGCATAGTTCACGGTGAGTCGGAACTGTCTGCGAAGATGTCCCCAGTGAGTCGGGGTGGCGCTGCGTTATGCTCCAGTGCGTCGGATGTGGTACAGCGCCGGGTTGAGGCTGACTGCTGGCGTCGACCAGGAGAGGTATTGAGAGCTCTTCTTGTTGACCGGCCGAAAGTGCAGTGTGCTGTGCCAAGGTTGCTGATGAGGCTGAGGGTGATGACCAGGTATGCGCGGTCGCTGCATGCTGGTGGTCAGGATACCCGTTGAAGCCGTGGGTGCTGGCTGGCTGGGTGACTCGCCGCTAAAGCTTGCGGGAGTGATGATGATGACGTCACGCTGAAGTATTTGCACGAAGGCTGCGCTGACGTTCATACTCGGGGTCACCAGTATAGAGGTATGAGGAACAGGGTGTAAAGTTCACTCATCCTCTATAGAAAAGGGAGGATCCTCCGACCAGACGGGTGTTGTGTCTGGCGGGCAACTGCCCAATGATTCATTTCGGGCCGTTGTATATATGCTAGTTGCGCGGTAAACTCTGCTTGTGAGATGCAGGATTTTTGCGTGACGTCAGTATGACGCGTCGCTCGCATGTGGCGTTGTAGATACCGCTACAGTACCTATCAACCAAAATTGCAAAGAAAAAGTAGCAAAAAAATAAAAACGCGATGGTTTTTGTTTAAAAAAAGTAACGTTTTAGTATGAATCAGTATGTACGGTAAAATTACGACTTACTTTTGTGGTCTTACGTAAGAACGATCTAGACCGAGGGGTCTTTGGGGGGGTGTTCGTTTGTTACGTAAGACGATTTGAGGGGGAGGGGGTCCGAACAAGTTTTATTTGTCTTACCTTGATTTTGGTCAAGTAAGTAGGTATTTCAACTTTTGTAGCACATTATGTAGAACAGCAGATTATTTTTTTGTGATCTCAGAGTTGGTCCCATAGTGAAAGTTGTTTAGTTCAATGGTCTAAACCACCTCTTAAAGTTTGTTGGGTTAATTTTGAAATTAAATTTATTTAAATTTTATTTAATTTAAATTAATTTTGAAACACAATATATAAATATTTAATATACATAAACGTGCTTTGCATGTGGCGCGTCAAAACTTGTCTGGTTAGCCAAGTTACATAATTGTCCGAAAACAAGGACATGCTATCCCACTTCCACGTGTCATCTGGGTAACATTGTGTGGCATTGTGTAGTTTTTGGAGATGAAATGTTGGGTAGGATCTATAGCGCTACAAGGTTCTTTTGACGCGTGGCTAAAATCGGTATTAACGGTTTTTTAATACATTTCAAGTGATATTTCACAAAACAATTGAACAAATGTTTACCAAAAGCGCCCCCCTGTCAACGTCATTCGAGCGCCAAAACGTCCTTTAGCACTTTTTACATAATTATACATAATAACATTGAGCGCTATGTTACAATGAACCTAGGAGCAGAGTATGGAGCGCTGGCGCACGGCGACTGCTGTGGTGACGGGAGCTAACGGCGGCATCGGGGGCGCTCTCTGCGTTGGCTTGGCGAATGCCGGAATTACTGTCATCGCGGTCGATGTGCAATTAGATCGTATTCCTGTAAGTTGAACTGTTGTTGTGAGGTCAGCATTGCTATGCTTATATTTAGTTATGAAGTTATTTTTATCACTAGTCCTTCCCTTCGTTAGTCGAATGGTCACAGACGCGACTGCTGGGCGTGGAGACCTGGGTTCGATCTCCAGGTCGGGCAATGTACTCAATACTCAATTTTTTATTGCATTCCATATGTTACAGAGATGGTATAAACAAATTAAAGATCAATATGGACCCTGTCGGGCACGCAAAAATTAGAAGAGAGGAAGAGGGCTGAGTAGCAATTTAATCAAATCAATATTATTATAAATTATTAGGTGTTTCATTGGGTATATAATTTTATATGTATATATTATTATGTTAGTGTACATACGGGTAGCATTATATTTATTTGAATTTTTAGGTATTGTATAGCAATAGGTCATTATCATTTCATAATAATAAGTATTTTTAGAAGTATTTGTTTATAATATATATGTTTATATTAAATTATGTAGGTTATATTATATTAATTATATATTTTAATTATATTTTTTAGTTATATTAGATTATGTAGATGCATTATTTATGTATTCATATTTATACAAGAATTACTGTATTCCATATTATATTATTTTTATAATGGTTTGTTTTAGATAGAGTAATTTCATTTTGTAATCGTTTTATCATCTAGAAATTCGTTTACTGTGTAATATGCCTTGGATTCCAGAAGTCGCTTTAATTTATTTATAAATATGTTTGTTTTGCTTACTTCTCTAATTTCATTTGGCAGTTTATTATAGATTTTAATGGACATAATTAAGGGGCTGGTTGAGTGCATTTTGATTCGGGATTGAGGTTTGGTTATTTTGTTTTTGTTATGCCTAAAAGTGTATCTTTTTTGTGTCTCTTCGCAAGTGGTGTAGTAATCTTGATGTGTTCTAACAAATTTGCATAATTCTAAAATATACATATAAACAAGGAAGTGTGAGTATTTTGTGTTTTTGGAAGTGTGGTTTACAGCTGTCTGTTTGTTCTATGTTTGTTATTATTCTGATTAACTTTTTTTGTAAGATAAATAAGGTTTGTGAGTCTGTACTGTTTCCCCATAACATGACCCCATAGCTGAGCCATGCTTGTGCATATGCATAGTAAGTAACAAGTGCAGTTTGAAGGGTTGTAGTTTTTTTTTAATTTCGCGTAAGGCGTATGAGAATTTTGATAATGTAATTGTAATGTAATTGGCCCTGGGTGATCTGTAGTTTTGTACCAGCTTAGCAGCTTAGCAAATTAAGGCGTGATGGTACCTGTTATACTTAGGTACTTCCATTTAAATCAGATTTATTCGATTCTATGGTTTTGTCAAAGATAAAGTTTCTTTCTATTTACATAATCGTAACTGCAGTCGGATGCCACAAATGGGAAAATAATTCCAAGACATTGCGATATCTCAAGCCCTAAGGAGGTGACGGAGACTTTCAAGTGGGTTAACGAGGAGTTTGATGGTGTACACATTCTGGTCAATTGTGCCGGTGTGCTGTACCAAGGACATATCACTGGTACGTTATTGTTGCTCACTTTATTACGTAGCTATGTAAGTTACCATCATCTTCATCATTAATTATGAACCACAGTCCAACAACGCAACGCAAACACTACCTAAATGCAACACCAATATAACACATATGCTACACAAACACTATATATTTTTGTCATCGACACGCTAAGAAGAAGGCTACGCAATGATACGAGTACGTTCGCATACACTACGACACTGCTACGCAAACTACACATTGCTACGACAAATCTGCGATAGTGCTACGATAACGGTACGACCCTGCTACGCGTACTCTACACAATCGCTACGACAGCGCCGGTGCTGTAGCACCGCTACGACAAAGCTACGATAACGGTACGGCTGCGCTACGACGCTGCTACGCGATGTTATAAAATCTAAGTACCAAAGCGTGGTCCTGTACGATCTGGTGCGTGCCGCTAACTGGTGTAATTTTTCCTGTAACAATCTAGCGCGTGTCGCTACTGGTGTAATTAGTCCTGTTACTCCTGGTACGATATCGTGCGAGCCGCTAGAGTAATTAGTCCCGTAAAGATCTCGCGCGTGCCGCTAACTGTTATTAGTCCTGTAAGGCTGTAACGATCTCGCGCGTGCGGCTACTGACTGGTGTAATTAGCCCTGTTATGATATCGCGCGTGCCACTACTGCAACTGGTGTAATTAGTCCTGTAACGACCTCACACGTGCCGCTAACTGGTGTTATTAGTCCTAACGATCTCGCTCGTGCCGCTAACTGGTGTAATTAGCGAAGAATTGATGTCTTCATACCGTATATGAACTGTCAAAATTGTACGGTTTCGGATTTGTGAATAGCGATTATAGGACTTGTCGATAATATTGACATTCGATACGGTACCAAACCGTGTCGTAGCTTTGTGAATAGCTATGTTGTAGTCCTGTAACAATATCGCGCGTGCCGCTACTGGTGTAACTAGTCCTATAACGATCTCGCGCGTGCGGCTAATAGTGTGATTAGTTCTGTAACGATCTCAGTAGGTACTACAACAACGCCATGACAAATGCTAGCATACACTTTGATCCTGTTTGTCAGACAAAAATTGAGACGACAAAAGGTTGTCTCAAAAAAAATAAAAAGCTACATGGTTTACAATTACAATTATGTAGGTACCTACCTATGTTAGTGTAGCTACACATTAACATAGGTAGCTACACCTACATAATTATGTTAGTGTCGTCTAGTATTGGAACCGGCGTCTGTGATCGACAGTTCTTGCGTCTTTTCTACTTGCAGACGTGGGCAGTAACACATTGAGTGACGATGCAATTATTACAACTATCGACGTGAACCTGAAGGGTATGATCTTTTGCACTCGTCACGCCATCGCGTCCATGAGACAATATAAGATAGATGGCCACATTATCAATATTAACAGGTAGGCAGCATTCAAAGATATCGTTACCAATGTAGGCACCTTACCTTTAGGCAGGGTGGTCCCCGTTTGTAAAAGTGTACCTACAGTTGTCGGTACCTACGTCCCCATTATTTAGGACGGTCATTGGGCAAAGATCCAAAACCCCAGGTTGATATTTTGTACTTCTTAGAATGAGTTAGGAACTCATGTTAATTTAAGGCTCTCTCCCACAGGCGCGTTATTATCGGTCGATAATATTGGATGCGTTATTTTCTATGGTTATTGCGATATCTATTTTCAGTAAATTTCGTATTAGGACGGCCACGAAGTTACACACTGCTGCGATAATAACGACGCAATAGAAGTAGGACGCTTACGTTCCTCCGTCCTGCGATATTCCGTTAAGTTCTTAAAACATTTTGTATTAGGACGCATACGATCCTACATACACCTTCGTTATTAACTTATTAACGTGTAGTTCGGGCGGGGGGCTTTGGTGTAGGTTACACGCATTCTCTACAAATATCGGACGATAAAAATGCAGCTGTGTGGCAAGGAATTGGGACGCATTATCGCAATAACGCATCCGATATTATCGACCTATAATAACGCGCCTGTGGGAAAGAGCCTTTAATCTGTGACACTTGTGCTTTTAATGATTGCAAAAATGAGAAATTAATAGTTATTTATTAATTGTTTTGTTTATTCCAGTATTGCTGGTCACTACATTCCTTGGGCGGATAATATGAACGTGTACGCGACTACGAAGCACGCGGTCACTGCGTTCACTGCGTCTCTCAATACGGAACTGGCTGCGTTTAAAAACAAAATAAAAACAACGGTACGTTAGAAAAAATAGGTTCATGATGGCAGTGGGTTCACGAGCGTAGTGCATGCAACAGCTCAACAGCTCGGGTGGCTTAGACCGTTGAGCAAATATGTATGGATTTTTAAAAGACTTACCTAATCCACGTCCTAACCAAAAAGACGCACGCGCGTCGCATATATTAGTACATAATGTAATAAGAAGTCACGGACTTAAGCTAGTATTCATATAAAAGAGCGCAACGATCACATACTCGTACGACAATCGGTTTTGGTCGTCTTTGTCGCGTGATCGCGTCGACAGAAGGTGCCTTCCGGTTAGTAGATAACATATTATGTACACGACGCTCGCGTATTTGCGCGAATGATCATTTTGGTTAGCCGCGGGGGAACAAAATTAACGTGACGATAATTTTGGTTAGGACGCGTCACGCGGATCACTACATATTATAAAACAAAGTCCCCCGCCGTGTCTGTCTATCAGCTTGAACGCGATAAAATCAAAAACTACCGAACGGATTTTCATACGGTTTTCACTATTATAATGTACTCTGTGTGGTTTTCACCAAAGGACGGAGTGATTCACGAGGAAGGTTTATGTGTGACTTTTATGAATTATCATAAAGGTTTTATGAATTATCTTATAGGTTTTATGAATTATCATAAAGGTTTTTTGAATTTTGGTTGAAATATGACGATGATTGCTGAAGAGATCGGAAAAAAAATCATGCTGACTTTTACTGGCATGCGCCGCGTAATCATTGGATGAAATTTGACACACAGATAATTTTTATAACCTGGATTAAGCCATCCGGATACTTTAAATCCCGGTAGTGCCTACGTTCCTGTACGATATTTTCCGATATACATACACGCGGGCGAAGCGGCAGGCCAAAGCTAGTAAAATATAGAGCATTGTGACCACAAATCTCTAGTTAATCTACACAGGTTGGTACTACGAACTCAGTTGCTGCAAAAACCAAGTTGCATTGCCAGTATTGCCACTTCTGTACTTAAATTAAATTACACGCGATATAATTCATGCTCTTCCTTCTTTCTCAACCAACCGGTTGAGCTTCCTTGTTTTTGCAACCTTCTGGTTGGCCTTCACTTTGAAAGTTACGTTAAACTTTGTTTTCATTTCAATGTTCTTTAGAGTATATCTCCAGGCTTGGTGAGCACGTCAATGTCTAGCTACGTGGAACAGATGAAGATGCCAGCGCTGCAGCCACGAGACCTGGCGGATGCTGTTCTGTACGTGCTCTCCACGCCGCCGCACGTCAATGTAAGCTTTTCTTGTTTCACCTGTGATACTTGTCACTGTCCTGTATTTGATGCTGGTGTCTAGTCAATGGCTAGCTACGTGCAACAGATGAAGATGCCTGTGCTGCAGCCATGTGACCTGACAGCGCACTGTAAGTGATCCGCACGCCGCGCCGCCTGTGTGCTTACACAGGCGGCGGGCAGATGTGCGGGTGTGTTGCACTTATGGTACTTGTTGCTATCATGTTTTAGATAGGGGCTGTCGAAATGAGTGCGACTCAAAAATACCTACACCATTTATTAAGAGACTCAATTACCTATTCGAACATATTTCGTTTCAGATTAGTGAATTGACTATAACACCAGTAATGGAGAAGCGGCTGTAAAGGTGCTGCCTGCAAAATGTACAATTATTATCGGTTTCAGATATTTAGTAGGTCTGTATTACCTAAAATTAATTTGGTTCTAATTGTTATAAAAATGTACTTACCTACTGTTAAAATTTGTTGTTGAACTATTATTGTCTATTATAACGGTTTTTTACTAGAACCGCCATCCGTCCCTATCATCAGATCTACCTATATGATTATGAGGCTAATCCTATAATTACATCCCAAATTCCCAATATTTTATTATCAGGTATTTCAATTTGATCCCAGATTTGGAAAGTTCGGGAAAAATCGATTACCTACAAAATTGGTTTAATTTCTGATATGGTATGCCGCAATAATTCGATTTGACTTTGGACATAGTTAGCATTGCGTATTTAAATATCTGTGAGTACTTGATTTGTAACAGAGATATCTTTAAATATATAATTATGCCTAGTCTAGAGTAAGTAGAAGTTCCAAGGCGAATTCGCGACGTGGTCTACTTTCAGTGTCTTTACGTAGGTAAATTTTAAATACTAAATAATATCTATAATCATCATATCGAAGCATTTTTTGTTAAATTTACTGTTTGCAGAAGGCGGCAAGACTGCTAAAGTTCCTATGACAGTTGGTGACAATGTAACTTTTAGAAACGTAAATAGGTATAAAGAGTTGATAGGTACCGAATTCATACAATAAGTGGACCAATGAACCAGTAGGAAGGACATGACATGACCAAAGCTGTGTGTCCTGATTAGTGTGTGGCAAAAGGAAGAACTGCAATTTTAAATTGAAATAAGATAATATTTTTATTAGTCTTTAACGATCATCTAGAGCTTGTTTATTCTTGGTTTTCGATCCAATTCAGCCTCTTGATTCTCATGTTAAAGGATTTTAGTTCGATCACAATTCAATTCATTCTGTGTTGCAAAGTTGTAGTGAGCGGTCAAGTCGGAATTTAAAATTTAAGCAAGCTACAAGTTCACAGTTGGAAATTATTTATAAATAAATGTAAGTACTAACTAGTCTTTATTATTATTTTATACATTTATATTATATCATACCTAATTCATAAAATAAACCACGAACATTGTAACATACAGAACACTGTATATTACAATGTCCGTGGTTTATTTTATGTAACAACATAATAGGACTTTTAATTTAATGATTGTTAAATTGTTATGACATCGAGGATATATATCTTCCGATTAATTTTTTGGTTGCGGGTTCGATTCCGGCTCTAATAATTTTAAATAATACTTTATTTGATTGTTGCTCTGCGGGGTGTAGTTTATATACGAAGTTATTTGACGGCATCCAAGATCAGTGAATTGTACTGTGAGGAATGATAGGGATCGTACGGTGTTAACTTAAAAATAAACCTTGCCATTGATCGCTGGCTTGGCAAGATCGGAAGATTGCACCTTTGCTAGAACAACGCATTGGGGTGACTCTTTCTGTGATGCTGGTAAAAGTGAAGGTTAAAGACCCCATTGAATAAATAGATACTGGACGTACTACGACTAACAACGTCGCAAATATTATTGTTATGACGATACCAACACTTGGGTACAAGTGTTGGTATCGTCATAACAATAAAAAAAAAAGCCAAAGTTGAGAGTCACCGAGTATTTTCCTACAGGACTGATAAAATGTAGTTATCTCTCTTTTCCTCTGCTACTACTAGGTACCTACTGTTAATGAACCGTAAAACGTAGACAGTTAAAATGTTCACATTGTGTATTTCTATAATAACATAAATAATAAATACCTAAAGGTAACAATTAAAGAGGACTCCGTTATCAATAAAGTTAACAATTAAAGGGGGTCTCCATACAAACGTGTTTTTTCGCGTTTTTTTTGCCTTGCGGTATGGAACCTTTCGTGTGCGAGTCCGAGTCGCACTTCCGCTATTTTCCTTGTACTTAAAACATTGAATGAACGTGTTGGTACAGCATGGATCGCTGGGTCGGTAAGACAGCTGTGGTGACAGGCGCGAGCTCGGGCATCGGGGCAGCCATCTGTGTGGAGCTGGCCAATGCTGGCATCAACGTCGTCGGCCTCGCCAGGAGGACTGAACCTATTGAGGTGAGACTTTACTGTAAACACCTACTCATTAGTAAAAAAATCAAGCCGTAGAAACAAACTCAGGTTGTAATATTTAAATTGTTGAAACTTTCGATTCATAATAAATTGCATAGAATCAGCATTGTTATACACCGTGGCAATCGTTTTAGGCATTTTTACGATTGACAGCGATGCTGACGCCCAATTGATGCTCAATGAGCTGCTCCCCTTTTTATATATTTTATCTTAGTTAACCTATGTTGTCCACACACACGTCGCACTGCTGGGCAAAGGTCTCCCTTTTTAAATACATAATAATTATTAAATACTAGCTGCGCCCCGCGGTTTTACCCGCATGAGTCTCAATCCCGTGGGAATATAATCGGGATAAGAAGAGTCGTTTGTCCTAACTCAGGTCAAGGGCCACTAGCCACTTGCCAAATTTCATCCAACTCCGTTTAGCCGTTTTAGCGTGAAAGCGTAATAAATAAATAAACAAACAAACAAATTTACTTTCGCGTTTATATTAGTTAGGATTAGGATTTTAGTGTTAGCTTCTATAATGTATTTTGCACAGTTTTCTGACTATCAGAATTAAAATCTGCAAGCGGTAGATAGTTATTGTGTAATACTTTATGATCTATATATACTATATATACAAGTTAATTGACTATAGCTATTCGTACGTTATAATAAGCGTCTCTAGGAAACGGTCCGACGAACACAATCATAAACGGGGCTCACTTTCAGTTTATTGTTGGCTTACATAACACTTTCTTCTGTAACGACACAGTGAAGGCAAAAGAGAAAACACTGTCTTTTCGTGACATAACTAAAAAAACTTCGCTGGTAAGCTGGTAACTTAAAACAGAATTACCCAAAGACATTTAAATAGTTTTTTTTTATATATAAAAAAAGATGGACTTAGCGACAAGCATATCGAAAGTGAAGCACCGTACCGATCTATGTGTGCGTGATTGACGATTGACGCTGTCGTGTCACGTAATGGCGGCCGGTCGGCATACTATGATGTAAATGTGAGCGTGAGGCGTGTTTGTACAAGCGGTCCCGGCATTCTTACTGTGCTTCACTTTCGATATGCGTGGCGCGGAGTCCATCTTTTTTTATAAGTTTTGTTTTTTTACTTAGGTTTTCACATGACCTAACCACTAAATTGGCTGGCTATATTATGATCTAATATTTCCCAACGATTAGATTCTGTTGCGATTTGTCCGATTTCTCATGGTTTCATAAGAACCGCATGTACAGGAATTAAAATCGCAAGTGACGGGCAATGGCACGATCACAGCCCGGAAGTGTGACGTGTCCAGCGCGGAGGAAGTGGCGGCGACGTTCAAATGGGTCGACGACAGCTTCGGCTGCGTTCATATCATGGTCAACAACGCGGGGGTTTTGCTACAAGGGGGTATCACAGGTATGTTGAAAATACACGGTGGGGACGACAAAATGACATTAAATTAGACTGTGCAGTAGGTACTGTCGACCGCACGTCAATAATAACACTAATTGCCATTAGCCTCGTAACTAGGGAGTTTCAATAGTATACAGGGCCAGTTTATACTGGTTTTGTTACCATTGACGTGCAGTCGACGTGCAGTCGACTGTTCTCAAAACACCAATGTGACAAATCAATTACGTATATATTTAACCGATTTTGGTGAACTTGTGAATTTATCGACAAGGTTATGTTTTGTAACAGCACATAATGTATCAAAAATCCATTAAAACTTTTAAGAATTGAGTCATGCACGTAGTATTACCTACTTCTCAAGGTTATTTATTGATTCAATTTAATTTCAATGCACGTTCAGCTTGATTGAAACCGTTTTCTCATTTCGATTATTTTTTCCGTCTACAGCCGGCTAATTCCAAAATCAGCCTTTGTCATATTTTCAACGTATGTATTACAGACGTTGGCAACGACATGTTAAGCGAGAAGGACGTGCTGTCGGTCATCGACATCAACTTAAAAGGCCCTATTCTTTGCGCGAGGCACGCCATCGCCTCTATGAGGAGCAATGAATTCGATGGGCATGTTGTTAATATTAACAGGTAAATTTTTATAATGGTTCCTTTAATGATTCTGCCATTAGAATGTTTGCATTAATTTTGGCGTTTCATCATAATTTCGATGTTCGATGCCTAACGGTAAACCCGTTTCATACATAAAGATACCCAAATTCGATTTGAGGGAATTAATAACATGGCCTGTCAATTTAGTACCCAGTAGGTACTAATAAATATGTAGTGCTTGCAATTCGCATTAGACATGAATCGTCAATCTAGCTTTGTTGATTTGCTATAAACAAACAGAGGCGGACCTGTCGAGTGCCCGGGGCGGCTAAACCAAATGGTTCTCCCGCCGAGGATTAATGAACGTTGAAATATTTAAAACGCTGCCTCTAAAAGGTTGGATGATTTTTTTTACCGGTTCCAAATTTTTACAGGGTGTTCTACCCATGAATATTGACAACTTTCACTATAGGACCAACACTGAAATCAAGAAAAAAAAATCTGTTGTTTCATACATTTTGGTCAAGTAGGTAGGTATTGAACTTTTGTAATAAACATCAGATTTTTTTTTCTGTGATTTTAGATTTGGTAACATAGTGAAAGTTGTTCATATTCATGGGTAGAACACCCTGTAAAAATTTGGAACCGGTAAAAGAATCCTACGGTATACAGAAATAGGAGACACTTTGTCGACAACAGAAAAGCTTAGAGTATCAGACAAATATAGGATGGTAAAGCGAGCGAAGCAATTAGTAGCAAAAATAGGAATTACTTGCCAACCTGAACAGGTTGACAAAGTAAAGTAAGTACTTACCTACTTAGTATCTACCTAGTAATATTTTTGCAATTTTTTTTCGTAAATTTAAGTACCCCATCCCCATATCTTTTAACAGATTACTATTCGTATATAAATAGGGAGTTACTTTGTCGACTTACTCAGAGAAGTCTGGGAAAAAAGGGAATGTAGGTTGCAAGAGTAAGCTAAGCGAGCGCGAAAATTTAAGCACTCTACGTTTATGTTTAGCATGCGTAGCGGGCCCCTCAACTACAAACTGCCTTATACATACTGAATATAGTTTGATCTTGTATTGGATTTGATTAAAAAGTGTTTCTCGTTTTGTGGGGGCCCCCAGGAGCGGGGACCCGCTCAGACCGCACCTGCCACCCTTAGTCCGCCAGTGCTAGCAAAAGCAACGAACCGGAACCTATCATTGATTTTTTAAATTTCACATATACTTACTAATTGGGCACTTATTAAGCATCTGAAGATAGGTGCGCGGTTCCTTCCTAAAAGAGCCGACAATTAAAAATAATTGGCTTTTATAACGTTTTCAAATAATAGTGTTAATAGGAATTTTATTTTTTTATAGGTATGTGAGGACAGTTTATGGCTCAGGTAGCTACTTAACAAAATAGAAAATAGCCAAAATATCGAAACATCTACGAGGACTACAACATTCTCACAATAAAAAAATAGAAAGTTAGATAAAATAATAATAAAACCCAGTGAAGTAAACCAAATTACATTTATTTGCCAACAATTTGCATAAATCTCGTGCAATTGTCGCGTGATTGTGTAACTAGGTACATCTAACAATTAGGCACTGTTATTGTATTGTGTCGCGTGTTGCAGTATCGCGGGTCACTACGTGCCGATGTCGTCCAAGTTCAACGTGTACACCAGCACTAAGTACGGCGTCACCGGCTTTAGCGCCGGGCTCCTCAATGAACTGGCTGATCATAAGAACAAGATCAAAGTTACCGTAAGTTGATAGTGTAATTATGTTTACATTGGAATGAGGCCTCGAATCGACGAACGGATCCTACCGCTGGACCAGTTACGTCGACAGTGGAGGGCGGAATCGATGCCGGATGTTTTGCATAACTTGGAACAGGATGTCCAGTAATAGACTATGCTGGATCGACTCATTGTTATACCTATATATGAGGTCTTTGGTTGCAAGTTGTATGTTTCACTGTGACTACTGTGAGAAGTTATAGACGCATAAATATTCTTTTTCCCTTCAAGTTCGCTGTAGTACATAGATTTCTTCCAATAAAGGTCAGATACGAATTTGTTATCAAAAATCTCACCTATAATTTTAAGGCAGGGCAGACGTTAAATAGGTATATTTATCATAAGTTTGCAAGAGAAGACCACCTAATCATATCATGTTTTTGATCGTCAGAGTGTGTCCCCGGGGTTGGTGGCCACAGGTATAGACGTGGTGGCGGCCGAGGAGCAGCAGCGCATGCCGGCGCTGCGCCCCAAGGACGTGGCTGATGCTGTGCTGTACGTGCTCTCCACGCCTCCTACTGTCAACGTTAGTATTGCATATATACACAGTGTTGTCATGAAAACATGCTATCGCGAATCTGATGAGCTTGGAAAGTTGAGAGAATCGAGTTCTGATATAATTAAGTTAGCTGAATTGTTATGTTTATAATTAGGTACCTATTTAATAACGCTTCCAACAGCAGCAATATTGCATATTGCGTCATACTCGTAAGTAACCAAATTGCAAAGGAATTGCATGCATTAGGTACCTACTCAAGGTTATATTAACTATCAATCGTGGCCAATGATAATTTATTCCACAACAAGAACTCTATAATAATTATAATCTTATTGTGTTTTTAAATCATTCCAACTCGTTCTAAATCTTTCGTTTATTCTAGTTTTGAACGTTGCGATAATAGATCTAGAATAAACAATACGTCACACAAAACGACGGGACGAATCCTGACATTCAGTTAGGTACAACTAAATGTAACTGTCTGTAAGGATTCGTCCCATGAAAATGTAAACCAAGGAAAAATAAGTGATGACATGACAAATAAAATTCACCTTTTCAGATAAACGAGCTTACAATAACACCAGTGACAGAAAGAAGGTTATAACTAATACATATTTATTGACTACAAATGGCACAACACTAGAAATGCACTATAAAAGACTAAAAGGACGCATTTGAGAAGGAAGACGACGCGAGGCCGATCAAGCTGGCACCGAACTGCACCACTGCACGGAAGACGTCCATCTTTAGGATCCACAGGGGAGACGACGACGACGACTGCGATGATGACTGCGCCTGCACATAAAATAAGAACATTATAATTATAAAGATATTAAGTACCTATCGAAGATTTAGCTATCGCAGCTTATAAGTAATCTTATATAGTTATATCTAAAATTAAAATACTCACTTTAAGTTATCTGCAACGGCATCAAATAAAATAAATTATATTAAGTGTTTTTGTGTCTATTATTATTTTACATCTTACTAAAATGGCTCTATAGTATACATATAATCCTACTTATTAAACTAATCAATGTATAACATGCTTAAATTAAAATCGAAAATAAAAGTTGTTCATAGTGATGATAAAAATCTCCCATTTCGATTTGTTTTCAATTTCACCATGTATATATAAACTGCCTTATCTTATTAAACTACCTTATTTATGATTTCTTACAGGCATTATAATACCGTATGTGTATCAGCACCCTAATTGTGTAACACACATCAATCATAATTTGAATTATTTTGAAAAATATTCCTCATGCATTGCTTCATATGTTCGAAAAATTTGTCTACTCAACATATAGATATAGATAGATACATGGTGCTCACATATTTACAAATAAAATTAAACGATTTTCATTAAAAAAATATGTAAAAAAAATAACAAGTAATAAATCAGGGTGTGAGTCAGAGCAGTTAATAATGTAAAACAATCTCAAAAAAAAAAGAATAAAACAATTAAATTAGCAACCAGTTTGATCTTGTGTGAATAACGCAATGAATGTTGTTGAACTGTCAAAATGAAAGCCATTGCACCTGTTATTGTTACGCAATTAACCCATTGCGTTTAACAAATGAAAATATTATAATTATTATGCGTATTAAATTACATTCTTTCGTACTAAGTGATGGGATCGAATGTAATCGCTTCAAATGAATATATCGAAAATAATAATTTTATATATTATTATACGTAAATCAGTATTTTTCTATACTGATTACGTATAATAATATATAAAATGCCTTACCTTACCTTGCATTCACTCAAATATCAATAAAATATATAAATTATTCGCCAGGATAGGTACGGATTTGATGATAAACGAGATGTTAACGTTTTATTTCGATTTTAAAACTTTCTTCAAATGTTATGCATAAAAAAAATATGTAGTAAACCTCATATTTATGTGTAGGTATATCTAGTAGACTACAACACAATTGATACGGCAAACCGTGCATACTTTATTTTTACGCCGATTTCCGCTATTAAACCTGCAAAATGGAAATTAAAGTAAACAAAGCGGCTAATTTATATTGTTTTGTACTTAATAATAATAAATATAGGCATAGAAACCGCACCAAAAAATCGATAATTTATTGATAGGTACTACATACAAATTAAAGTGTAAATTATCGAAATGTGGGTTATGACTCTTATGACGTTGCTGCAATCACTAGTTCTATCTGTCAAAAAACGGTTAACCTAGTGAACAGAGCTACTAATAAGAAGTATACTTATTCGTAGGCACAGAGTGTAATTACATTACTACAATACAGGTTATATTGACTTTTCCACGAGCTACAGTATCATGAATTCTTCTCAAACTAGAAGTATTATGTTTTTATCGCCGCCAGCCGCTGCCTCCAGAGCTTGTTTTGGACATTTCCCCGAGTAGGCCCATCAGTAGACTTGCAAAGAATCCTGCCGAGTCAGCCATCTTCATTCCTCCATTCTCCTCATCAGATGCTGGTGCATCCGGATCACCACCCTTTGACAGTTAATGTTTTAATGCAAACTAATATGTACGTGGATTTTTTAACAGAACTTTATTATTAGATTGGCTCTTACCGCGCTTGTCCCTTTCACTAATGTGGATATGAACTTTCCGAAAAAGGCACCGTTATTTTTCTGGAATTCACAGACATTACATAAAGAAACTGGATAAAAATTAAGTACTGAAAATAAATAAAAACGAAACATTGTAACGTACCGCTCCACCTCCAGTGATAGTGTCAAGAGATGTCAGAAGATAACTTCCAATGATCTCTCCAGGGTTCTGGTTACCATCAGACTTAAAGAAAATGCGTCAGTCAGTATAAGATCTTATCGTTTTAGTAAAGAATACTGCGAATTTTAAAATATCTTAGTTCTACACTCACTAGCAAGCCAACGAAAAGTCCTAATCCAGTTGCTATAATGGCATTTATGTCAACGCCATCTCCCTGAAAATGCTCGTTTGTTAGTGAATCCTTATATATAGAAATATATAAAATAGTCCATAACTTTTGTTAAACTGTCTAACTTACGCTCAAGCTGGCGACGATACCACCTACTGTCGCTAATAAAGTTCCCAAATCCGATTCACCATCCTGTTGAAAATGTCTGTTTAGTCTGATATTCCATAGATGCAACACTTACTTTGTTTACCAACTTACGCCACTCAATCCAGCAAGTAGGCCTAAAATGCCACCTCCCTGACCGTCCCCTCCAGGCACATCATCGTAATCGGAATCATTATCATCATCATCACCATCGTCATCGTCGTCTCCATTATTACCGTTCGAAGCGGAGTCTTGTTTAGATCCACCATTTTCATTACTCTCTTTCTCAACGCTTTCTTCTGCGCCATTATCTTCGTCGGAATCTTCAGAATTGCTTTCATTACTATCACTATCATCAGTCTCATCTATTTCAAGTTTTTGAAAGGGTGGAGGTTTCAAATCTATAGTGTAGTCGATGTCTATCTCATTGTCTCCAATATCCTGACGTTTCTGTATTACCTTTATTTGGTTGCGGTTGTTACTTATGAGGTCTTGTATTAACTTCTTTACTATTATATTGTTGTTTTTTACCTGTAAGTTGAATGATGTTGTTAACTACTATTTATTCTTCAATACTACCCTTCATCCATGCATAGAAAGTGCCAAAGAATTTGTGAAATGAAAATCAAACTTACCTTTGGTGCAAAAAGCTTCTGTGCAATCAAATCCGTGAGAGTGCTTCACAAAATATAACTTAAGTACCTACACATAACTTGAACTTTTAACCACTGCGTAAACAAACTTGTTTTTAATCACTACGCAAAATAAAAGTAAAAAGCCTTGACTGTGTTGGCGTGAAGTTTACCGGTCAACCATGTAGTGCGTTAAAGTGCAAGAATGCCTATGAATGCGAAGTAGATTCGCGTGGATTATTTATACGGAACACCCGGAAACGCCACTTTAACTTATTGTTTATGTTTATTTTAAATGACAATCGTAAACAAAATTTAGCATGCACTTAGATTTTTATATTTGATATAATTATTACTGAAGTAGGTATTAATAATTATTAAAGGAGTGCTTTGGAGGATGCGATTCAGGAATATCGCTTCATGTCGCCCGAACTTAGACCACGCTTACCTCGTTTGCCCATGCATAACAAAAATAGGGCGCTGGTGGCGGTCCTGGATTCGCAGTTGTCAAAATATTTTGATAACTGCGAAGACCTCACCGATACTCATTCGATTCTGTACTGCGCGGCTGTAGCGGCATGTCGTGTAGCTCACGTCAAATTTGCCAATGATTCTAGAACTACACGACCGAAACCAGCCGTACCAGCTTGGCAGTGCAGAATTGAAAGCCGTATTGGTGGGGCCAGAACGCTCATCGGCAAACTAATCTGCTTCAGGGAGGGCAATACTCGCCCTAGAGTGATGCGCTTTGTGAGGCGGGCGTTCGCGGGGACTGATATCAGTCCTCAAGACTATATGTCTTGTGTCACAGAGCGCATCGACTTCCTGAAGCAGAAAGTGTATGCATGGGCGAACCGTATTCGTCGGTATAAGCGACGGGTAGAGCGATATACTCAGAATCGCACCTTCCAGAGTGATGAAAGGTGGGTTTATAGGGGTTGGGAACGACCGGACCAAGGTGTGGCTGAGACGTGCCTGCCGGATGATGATGCTATGTGTTCCTTCTGGCGCAGCATCTGGTCGGTGCCTGTCAGTCACACCGAAGGTGATTGGGCTCGGGAAATTGAGCGAGCTTGCGATCCAATACCAGAAATGGGGGCTATCACCATCTGCCCCCAAGATGTATCTCGTGCAGTCCGTCCGTTGCCCAACTGGAAAGCTCCAGGGCCGGATGGGCTGCATAACTTTTGGATCAAATGGTTCTCAAGGTCGCACGCTCGCTTGGCATCTCAGTTCCAGACTGCTTTAGAGTCTGGTTCGCTACCCCAGTTCCTAACGACAGGAATTACCCACCTGCTCCATAAATCAGGTAGCACTGCGGAACCCAAAAATTATAGGCCGATCACATGTTTACCGACGGTCTATAAAGTTCTTACATCCATTTTAAGAACTAACATTAACAAACATATAGACACCAACTCCATCATGTCTGCATCTCAGAATGGATGTAGGAATGGGTCCCGCGGTACTAAGGAGTTACTCCTCATTGATATGACCATTAGCCAACAGGTTCGTCGTTCCCGAAAGGATCTGTCGACATGTTGGATAGATTATAAGAAGGCCTATGACTCGGTACCACATACATGGCTCATGAGGGTGCTGGAGTTGTATAAAGTAGATACAACTCTGCGCACCTTCCTGATGTCGTGTATGGGGCAATGGAGGACAGTCCTTCGCTATCCAGGATGTCGAAATATTCAGAGGAATAGCGAACCGATAACGATCGAGCGAGGCATATTCCAGGGCGACAGTTTGAGCCCGCTTTGGTTCTGCTTAGCCTTGAATCCTCTAAGCACACTGCTGGAGGCTTCAGGTCTAGGCTATCGGCTGAGGAGAGGTGGTCAGGTTATATCGCACCTCCTCTATATGGATGACCTAAAACTCTTTGCCCCCAACAATTTACAACTAATGGAGCTACTGAAAGTAACTCAAACTTTCAGTAACGCCATTAGGATGGAATTTGGTGTGGACAAATGTGCGGTCATGCATGTAAAGCGAGGGGAGATTGTGGAATCCGTGGGAACTCAACTCTCGGATTCCACAAACCTTACAGCCCTCTCCGCATCCGAAACCTATAAGTATTTGGGTATGTTGGAAGCGTTAGGGATCAATGGTACTGACATGAAGCAATCGTTGAAGGAGCGCTTCTTTGGCCGCCTGAAAAAAGTACTTAATAGTCTTCTATCAGGCGGAAACAAGGTGCGCGCCTTCAACGGTTGGGTCATGCCGGTTTTGATGTACTCTTTCGGCATACTCAAATGGACTCAGACCGAACTCGACGCCCTGGATAGGAAGGTCCGTACACTGCTGACTGAAAATCGAATGCATCACCCACGGTCATCGGTAATGAGGCTGTATATCCCGCGAAAGTGTGGAGGTCGAGGCTTTTTAAACGCTAAGACTCTCCACAATCGCGAGATATGCAGTCTCAGGGAATATTTCCTAGAAACCGACGTGGGGATGCATCGAGATGTAGTCGTAGTGGACAATGGCCTCACCCCGCTCTCCTTGGCTAAAGAGAACTGGCGCAAACCAGTAGTGCTTGACACTAATGATCGCATGGAGGTATGGCAGAGTAAGGAGCTTCACGGGCGCTTTTTCCGGGCCCTACATGGGCCCGATGTAGATCTACTAGCGTCCGTAGCCTGGCTACGTTTCGGTGACCTCTTTGGAGAAACCGAAGGTTTTGTTTGTGCAATTATGGACGAAGTTATGATGACGAACAATTACCGGAGATTTATTGTTAAAGACGGCACGGTTGACATCTGTCGGGCATGTCACCGGCCGGGGGAATCAATTAGACATATCATCTCTGGGTGTTCTCGTCTAGCTAACGGAGAGTACTTGCATAGACACAACCTTGTAGCCAGGATAATCCATCAGCAGCTTGCTTTAAAATACAACCTTGTGGAATCGGAGGTGCCGTACTACAGGTATGTGCCCGACCCAGTTCTCGAAAATGGTAATATCACATTGTACTGGGATCGATCCATCATCACTGATAGGACTATTGTTGCCAATAAGCCTGATATAGTGGTGGTGGATCGATCAGAGCGGCGCGCAATGATTGTTGACATAACCGTCCCGCATGATGAGAACCTCGTGAAAGCCGAGAAAGATAAACAATTCAAGTATCTTGACTTGGCTCGCGAGGTTGTCGACATGTGGGATGTAGACTCAGCAATCATTGTACCGATAGTCGTAACAGCCAATGGATTAATAGCCAAGAGCCTCGACCAACACCTAAGGAGGCTCTCGTTGGGCAGCTGGATCAAGGGCTTGATTCAGAGAGCGGTACTTCTGGACACGGCTCGCATTGTTAGGAGGTTCCTCTCTCTGGAGCCCTGACCGCCGGTAGCTTGGACCTTGTTCCCGATACCGGTGGGCTACTATTTTTTATATTTTTAAATGTTTTTATATGTATATATCATAATATTTAAAAATATAATTTATATGTGTATATATTGAAATAAAGAGATAATCATTTTATTATCAGGCATCTAAGGCCCGTGGTGTTGTGTGGTAATTTGCCTGCCATATTGCTAGCTTTCAGGGATTACACCACTCAAGTCTAGAAATTACTTTTGAAACCACGTTACCCCGGGCTGGACGTGCGTTAATGGGATCAAATTCTTCTTGATTTTTGACTTAGCTAATTAGCCAATAGTGTAGTGCAGGTGAAAAGATAAAGAATAACCAAAAGTGCGCTGCTGGTCTTCGAGAATCAATTTGACTAACGTCAAAGGTCTTGGATAAACAAGAGGAACTTACATTAGATCCACCAGTCCCAGCTGAGGCAGGGAACAGTGAGTTGGCCAAGTTGAGCAGACTGAAGAGATTGCTGCCACCGCCGGTCGATGGAGGCGTGTTCTGTGCGCCTTTGCCGAAGTCGTCGTCATCATCGTCATCGTCGCTCTTGTCTGCGACTATGGACACTGTGGTTGTGGAACTGGTCTTCGAATCGTCGGCTGATGAAAGGTTCTTGCTAATTTCTTTCTGTAACAGAAAATTAGTAAGTCCAAGACTGTTTTCCGAGTGTTAAAATACAAACTATTGTATTCTTTTTTCTTGATGAATTGATTTTGACGAGATGAACCCTTGCGCATGTTCAAATTAAACTGAATGCTTGTCGGACATCACAGACTACAATATAATGCAGGGTAAGTTGGACATGACTGACATTCCTAGTTTAAAAAGGACCTACTGCCTACTTAAACTGCAACAGATAATTGAAATCAGTTATCGCAACAAGTTTTAAACTAACCAAACTGCTTTAACTGTCTGCTCTTAACAAGAGTTTAAAAAAATATACAAACGGAATGGAATTCACTTCTAACAGAGTTCTTTGTATAGTAAGTGAAGTAGTTTTAAAGTTTGTACTTACCGATCCTTTAGCAGCAGCAGCGGTCGACGTCGATTCCTTAGAAGCAGTGTTAGACGATGATTCCTTTCGATCAAGCTGATTGTCAGCAAATCCTCTCTTCCAGCGGGACCCGCTGACTGGCACGCAAAATGCTTTGGCCATCAAAGACAGAACCAGGAAAATCGCAAGACTTCGACCGCGCGCCATTGTCATCACCAACTCACTAGGTACACTGCAATCACTACCCCAACGTAACCAACTAAATATTTGTTTTGCCAATTAAATATACCTTTTACTGATGGACAAGAATGTTGCGAAACTAGTTATAATTAATAAATAATGGAGCACTCAATTGTGAAAATAACAGTTACCTTATTATATTTACTAATGAACCAGTCAAGGTAGGTTTGAAGAATAGGTACGTGAGTTATGGAAATTATTGTGATAACTGTTCATGATAAATAATAGACCAGTGGTCTTTTTAATCGACATTCGTTGAACATTTAGTAAGAAGTTAATGAGTACCTACTACAGCTTTACTACATCAATATACAGGGTCCCATTAAATAGATGGATAAATTTTAACGCAGCGCTCAGTACGTGGAACCAAAGATATCCAAGCAAAAAAAAAAACACAGATTAAAGTGATTTTAATTTGACCTAAAATAATAAATTGCCGGCACATTAGTGTATTTTCGTTAGCTGATTATTTTTCATGTAAGTATTTAATGCATTTTTCTTGTAAGTATATTTTTTACCATCGTCCTTATTTTGGTGGTCTGAATGATTTCTAAAAGTTTGTCCACCTATTTTAATGGGACTTTATATAAAAGAATAGGAACCCAATGGGAGTAATACTTGATGCAGACAGAATTGTAGTACATAAAGTGCCTTCATTAATATGTAGCAGTTACATTTATCTGGATTCTAAACCTGAGTAAGAAACGACCATCATTACTAGTGTACATTTTTGACGCTTTCCATATATGAACCATAATGGACGCTACAAAATTCGTAAGGTAGTTTTTTTACACTGGTGCACAGAGCATCACTAATACAAAAAAATATATGTGACACAGTACCTCTCTGACTAGATGTGGTCGAATCAGTTAACATTCGCTTATTGGTTCGTTACACGCTGCAAGGAATAACTTATATCAAAACCAGGTTCCTGTCGCACCGCTACAGGCTGATGTTTTTTTTTAATCTCACGTGCATGTTCAACAACTCATACAATGTTGAAGGAGGGAGGGAAAACCAAAAAAAAATCGATATATCATGTGAAAGATGTTAAGAATGAAAATGAAATGAATGATAGCGTGACGAGTTGACAGGGAAGAATGAAAGAGAGCACACATTTTGTGCCGACCCCAATTAAAGTGGGACAAATACTTACGAGTGGAACAGGGGTGGATAAACCGAATTTCACCCGATACTATGATCACATAATATTGGCATAGTAAGCTGTATAACCAACTGCCAACAAATATACCATCTAAATCACGAAACTAAGTATTTTTAATTAAACTACATAAAACGTCCCAAAGTTGGTCGTTTTACGTAGGTATCTAAAACAAAAGGGGTCCTAGCGCATTACCTTGAAGCACTCTAAACTTAACTTTGTAGCTTCTACTGTCGTGATCAATTTGTAGCAACCCGAATAAACGTGTATTATTAATCTCTCACATCGGTGGGTTTAATATTTAAAAGTTTAATTCTAAGTCGTGCATGATGAATTATTTGTTTAATCCTAAGTTAGTTTAAGTTTTTCTATGTTAATTTCTCCTAAAAGATGATCGCTACTAGTAGATCATCTTTTAGGTGAAATGTTTCGTGATCGATTGTGCATGATTTTTTGTAAGATTTTGTTAATATTGCCTACACCAAACAGCAACAGCCTGTACTACCGGCCGGGTGTCGCCCAGTTGAAGGTCTGTTCGAACATCGACATTAGCGTTGGTCGCCGACCGCTGCGCTTGCGCCACTCGAGTTGCCAAACGATCGCGACGCACTTCCCTCCGGCCTCCGGTCTTCGTAAACATACACTCTACGTGTTATACACTTCCTCACATCTCGTATCCCGTGTAATCTATTCTTATGTTGCATCAGACATTGTTGCGAATGGATTAGAATAGAGTCAACTGTTGCACAACAAAAATAATGCAGTGGGACGGAAACAAGTGGTTTGGGTTTTTCACGTTCTAACGTTCAAAATCATGATTATGACCACCGTCTTGTATGGAAGATAAATTTAGACGAGACGAAAAAGGATGTCGGTCGTTTGAGATTTGTAAAAGTCCAAAATCCATCGCAGTTTTCGCTTATATTGATAGCATATTTAAAAGTTTAGAAACACGCACAGAATATAAGTGGCCAGCACCACATCTACTTTAGGTTGTATACACTCGCTTTCAGATACAGAGGGGCAGGGACATCAACGCGCAGCCATGGATTCAGTACACGATTCTGAACCCAACCGCGTTGAATTTTTCGTCAGTTATTAAAATCTGCCACCCCACCCTGTGTTACAAGCCGTGCGCCCGATGAGATTTTCCACCGGCAAAAAGGTCTGAAATTACATACAAATTTTCATCCCCTATTTAATTAACCCCTTCAGGGAGAATTTTTTGTATCTTCGTTATAAAAGGAACTCTTGTGCAAGATTTCATGCTTCTAGACCTCTGGGTCTAGAAGCCTCCTAAACTTCTAGAAGACTACCTAAACTTCTGAGTTTAGGTAGTCTTATTGTCTATCAGTGATTTAAAGGTTTTAAGTACAGAGGCCAGCACATCAAGCTACCCCAATCTGTCAAATTTCTTTGATAGATTTTTAACTTTACTACAAAGGAATAAGGTTCATATTCAATTGGGAAAGTTTGACAGATAGGGGTAGCTTGATGTGCTACATAGGAAGATGGTGAGATACATACTGGATGTTTTTTTTACCGTCTCGAAATTTTTACAGGCTGTTCTACCCATGAATATAAACAACTTTCACTATTGGACAAGATGGGACCAACTCTGAAATCACGAAAAAAAATCTGCTGTTTCATAAATTTTGGTCAATATTGATCTTTTGTATGAAACAGCCGATTTTTTTTCGTCATTTTGGAGTTGGTCCCATAGTGAAAGTTGTTCATATTCATGGGAAGAATAGAACATTCTGTAAAAAATTCGAGACGGTAAAAAAAATCATCAGGTATAATGGGAGATGGTACCTATAGGTATAAAGCTTATTACTATCTCCCGATTTATATCAATATTTAATACTATCCAACAAGTATCGTAGACTTCAGAGTTCCAGGTTTGACATCCCCTGGATCTAGATTCTTGTATCCCTGATTGCGTAACAAACTATCAATCACAATCTGATCCATTGCTTCATTTATTCGAAAAAAATTTTTGCTCATCAACGTAAATAACGTAATGAATGTTGTTCTGCCAAAATGAAAGCCTCAGATACTAACTGTAGTATGTTACAGTATGGTACAGTAGTGTGTTACGAAATTACCCCGCTGCACGCTCTCTTTGTAATAATTAACTATACATCCGATCCTTACCGAGTAGGGAATATTTTCGGGATTCTTGGTCGACTAGGCATTGATCGATAAAATAAAACATTCAAGATTAATCAATGTATTTATTATCTAGTTTTACGCATAATTACACCGCAATAATTAATGGATATTCACGAGTACCTAGATTGTATTTAATAAAGGTATCTATCAATAAATGTAAATTCATATTATAACAAATTATTGCTTGTTTTGTTGTTAACTTTAGATAGGTACAGTATAGACAGTTAGTATCATGATTTTTATATACCTAATTAATTAAATTCAAAACATTGAACACGATTCATTGATTCAAGTGTAGGAAAGTGATTGGAATTTAATATAAAGAATATCATTACCTACATATTTCATCCAAATACATACTATACATAATTATCTCCCTTCTCTTCCCGTTGTTGTCGTAAAGGACACGTCGAAGGGGGTTGCATTAACAGCAAAATACAATTCATATACTCTATCATACATTTAAATACATAATTACATATTATAATAAATTTCATATAATACACTCATTGGAAAATAAAATAATTGATGGACATCATAAATTATCATAAGATTATTATTGTTTCTTTGCCACCCTTGCAGGTATATTTTATGATGATACAATCAAGTACACATACATAGTATATATGCCAAGATGTACAATCACCACGTCATACCGGTCTACATAGGTACATTCTAAAATTTACATTCCATCTGCAATCATCAAAGACTTAGGTATTAATTCGATTAGTCATTGACGCAAAATAAATGTGACTTAGATATGGGTTTTAATAATAGTAATTTTAAATGGTATTAATAATTATAAAATTATTGACTAGTTTTTCACAAATTAATTTCGATTACCTACTAAACCACAGATTGTAGGTACCAAACGTTCACAACCGACACGTCGTCATCCTTTCTCTTTCTCGAAATGCAATATTCGATGGATTTCATCAATAAGGTACTACAACAATACCTATAGTACAATACATTACACATTTGACTCATTACAATCAGTCAATTAATCTCATCATTCATCTCGTCTGACTTTATTTAATTACACATTTGACTCTTCAACAATAGAAATTTTCGGCCCTACATAAATAACTTGTTATACTTCCTTCTAATAGTACTTGTTATACTTTTAGGAGAACAATGCCCACTCCAAGCTTACTTTTTTCCTGGCACTCAACAAACAATAAAACAGTAAGGTACTTGTAAGTAGTTTCCATTCACTCGGTCCCCACTGAGGCATCAGTTCGCGGAGGTCGCAACCTTTCCATGAGCGGTATGGCAACACCGGCCAGCTCGTCCCACGAGGCGAGGCGGCGGCACGGGTCACACAGACACTCCTCCACATCTCCCTCCTCGAAGCCCAGATCCTCGCCAGTGACGTCACCGTCTTCGAGCTCGACGCTGCCCTTAAGAATGAGACGCTTCGGGCCGGCAGCGTAGCAGGAAGGGTCGCACTCTGATGCGTAGTTGTTGTTCTCCATATCAAATGTTACCTGGGGGTTACCAATCATTCTTATAGGAGGTCAATATTGGAAAAAAAGTGTAGTGTTAAAAGCTGTCAAGCAATTATGTACCATATGCGGTGCAACTATTATCTGTCACATTGACTTGCCTTGTTAATGATTATAATACGGGCCCTGACGATTGCATATTACATATTTGTGCAGTTTTACAACGAACTACCAAGTAAATCTTTTCGAAAGAGGTTCGAAAGAGGCACTTGACTGGAATAGAGTTGCTGGCTTTTTAAACTTAATAAATTGTTTAAGAAACTTAATAAAATAATATTATTTGACTTCTAAAGTAAACAATTAGTTGGAAAAGAAAACAATTGTATACTCACATGGTGTTGGACGATACTTTGATCACCGGCGCATCGATCTCCCATTTTAGATGCTTCGCAGGCAGCGAATGCTGATTCATCATCTATATTAACAATGATTGTTCGTCAAAATAGACTCTAACAAAAAAAAAAAACAAAAAGACCATTTTGACCCCGACGTGATTTGAACACGCAACCTTCTGATCTGGAGTCAGACGCGCTACCGTTGCGCCACGGAGTCGCTTGAATCCAAGCGTGAAATAGAGGAACCGTTCACATAGACATAATCAATTGGCAAGGTATCTTGTTCATAAGACTGACTTTACAGATAGTGATAGAAATGCATTCAATAAAGATAAACATTGGTGGACGTCTCACCCATTATATTTATTTTTAACGCGTTTAAAAATATAGTTTTGCTGCCAATTACCTTCAATATTTTATGCTAATGTAGAATTTTTATGCAGCAGGTGCAGGTGTCGCATGCAGATAATTTGATTAGGTAGGTAGGGTAGGTAATTTGCATGGGATTTTATGTAAGTAGAAACTGTATGTACTGAGCATTCGTTTAAATAAAATAATAAAAAAACAGATATCAAGATCAATAGGAAGTATAGGTAGGTACATTATATTAATGTGGAAATTAAAATTATGATTAGATGGCTGATTTGACAAGGGACCTCCTAAGCGGAGATGACGAGATCCTATACTTAATTGATACCCATCACGTCCGCGGAGTTTCGCTTGCTAATTTAATTTAACCCAGTAAAAAGGTATTCTCCAAACACAAAAAAAAAAAAATTACCTATCTATGGCAGTAGGAAACAAATCAACGCGAAATGAGTTCGGTGCAAAAGAAAGAAACCAACGCGAAATGAGTTTGGTGCAAAAGAATTTAGTTACTGTTTGTAGAAGTAAGTAGTTATCGAGAATTTTATTTCAATCCGCTGGTTAGTTATTTTTATAAATATCTTGAACTTATTTATTTAAACTTCTCGCACACAAAAAAGTGGCTCCCCATTCGACTTCGCAGGAAATCTCGGATATTGTGTCTGCTGTTCAATCTCCTTCACAATCCTAAAACACCATCCTATCTGCGGGAGCGTTTTTCCTACGCCCGTCCTTCTGATGCACCTTGCAGGTCGCATCTTAAAAACCTTCTTAAGTCCCCTCCCCACTCCACCGACTTCTACTCTTACTCCTTCACAGTGCACGCGGTGCGGCTGTGGAATTCACTACCACCTGAAATTAGGGACTGCCAAACTGTTGCAGTTTTTAAGAGAAGAGTGAAAGAACACTATCTTTCCACTTTATCATAGTTGTGTGTGTATTTATTATCTTGATTACGTTATAATTAACATTCTAATGATATTTATTTTAGAAGTATGTATGTTTATTTGTATGTATGTAAGTATATTCTCATAATATTTGTCTACTTTATTAAGTGTATTGTTTTTAAATTTTATGTACTTATTTATTTTTTATTTTTTTCTCTGTCTCCTATACTCTTTCACACGCTGTCTACATCTCTCTATTTACTTTCCTATCGCAGGTATGCTGGAAGAGATTTCTTATGAAATAAGCATCACCTTTGTACCTATTTTTCTGTTCTGTTTTTTCTTGTCTGTTTAATATGTGTGTACATAAATGGTAAAATAAATAAATAAATAATTAAAAATGGTACAGAGGCGGACTATGGACTTATGGACTCATTCATTTCAAATAGCACTCATACTTTAATCAATTCTACGGTTCATCAGGGAGGTTCTTCGTTTAATAAGCCATGTGCACAAAAAAAATTTAGATATGTTTTTTACTTTTTCGTCTAGTATATTCTTCATTAAGTTAATAAGTAGATAATATGAAGTCAACGAAGTATTGACGATTAGGCTACTAGCAAACTCGAGGGGTTTTCAAGTAGCCCCTAAAGAGTTCCACTATGCACCTCCTGGCTCCATCATAAGATCAGCTCCAAGATACCAAGTTATACTTTTGTCTTCCGAAATACATTTAGATACAAAGTTTCATTTCGATACGAAAGTTAGAAGTAGGTTAAAATCGACTTCTAAGATTTTGTTACAGACATTTTTAGTTAGTTACAAGAGAAACTAACAAAAGCGTGTTAAAAATGACACAATTCCATGCAAAATTTCATACAATATACCCTTTTAGGGGATGAATTTTTAGAAACCCTTCCTTACTGATCACTGTCGTTGCATAGGTAAAGAAAGCTTGTGAAAATTTTTATGCTTTTAGAATCTAGACCCAGCGGCTTAGACTGTGCTTTGTCTGTGAGTGAATGAATGAATTGAAGATTTTTATTTAGAAAAAGATTTAAAAGCGCCTTACCAATAAATACAGCTAACGCTTCAGATACGAGATGCACGTGTACGGGCGAGAGCGGCGCGTGGCCGTGCGCGTGCGCATTCCAAAGGGCGCGAGCCAGAAGCGGAGCGGGCGCGGCGTCGTGGCGCTTGGCCGCTGCGGACAGCGCGCGCGCCACCAGCGCTGCCGCCGCCGCACAGTCTGCGCCCGCGCCGCATACGTTGACGAGGACTCCTGCCGCCGCACAGCGCACGCTGCACTCCTCTGATACACAGATAGAAATATAGATAAAATACTATTGAGTATCAAGTATTGTGTCGTTGTGCTACTTAAGTTATAAGTTGACCTACGATAGATATCCTTACTTAACTTGACATATGCGTGCACTGACTGACAGATCCGTCCAAATCTGTGTAGTTCTTTCCTCAAAATACCGTAGACACTAATCTGATGGTCCTCACATGATCTGTCTAAGATAATGTCAGGGCTTTAAAAGAGACTGACCTCTGAGTTTGTTTAGGTGTAACTTCTCAGAGTAGTCGGTTTGAGAACACTGACCTCAAGAAATAATATTTTTATAAACTACACGTTTTAAAATATTATTATTTCTTTAGACATTTCAATGTGTTTTACAACCAATTTATAAAAACATAATATCATTTATTTACCAAACAAACAGGAAAATCCCAGCCAATTGCGAGTCGGGCTTACGCACTAAGAAAGAAGGTCGAGTTCCTTACCACCAAAACTGCAAACATACTATAATGTCATGTATTCGGTGTAAAACTAACCATGTTGTAAGAAAGGCTCGAGCCTGTCGAGTACACCTTCGAGCACGATGAGTTGCGCGGTGCGCGTGGCGCGCGACACGTTGCCGAGCGCGCGCACCGCCTCGCACGCCGCGGGCCCGCTGCCGCGCAGCCAGCGACACGTCGCTGCGCAACAAACACGTATGACCGATATGAAAATATCGGCTGATTTTCTTATTTTCCTTCCTTATATCCTCTTATATTGTAATAATCTAATCGTAAAAACTTAGGTGAAGTGACACATTATTCCATTTAATGCAAGCTCACTTCACATTTTTCAAGGTGAGATTTCTACATAATAAATCGGCAGATAATAATTCAGGTCGTAGTATTCCGTTGCGGTGTCTTAGCTCTGGCAAACGCCGAAAAGCGTAGCAACGACGCAGCATTGACGTAGTAATTGCTAGCGCCAGCGCGGCAGCGTAGCGACGGCGCAGCGTTTTCGTAGCGCTGGCAAGCCCCAACGTAGTAAGTACTAGCAGGCTTAGCGCTTGCTAGCGCCAGCGCTAGCGATGACAGCATTTTTATAACGTTGTCATAACGCTGGTGTCAGATCAGTAATGTACCTTTGCATATGTTATCGAGGGGCACATGCAGCGGGTCGGGCGGGTCGGGCGGCTCGCGGTAGAAAGTAATGTTGTTGAGCGTGGCCAGCGCCGCCGTCGCCAGCTCCTCGCCGCGCTCCACAGATGTCGTGTGTTTTTCCAACGACTTGTCCTGAACACAATTGTAGGTTCAAAACTCGTCAGGCAAAACGAAACACAATGCTTTCATAGTTTAGGAAATCAAATCAGTTTATTGAAAATCATGATTTACAGAGGTAGGAATAAGATTTAAAGTTTCAAATAAATTACAATACAATACATTACTGTGACATTTTTACGAAACCATAGTAGGAATCAATAGAATTTAATAATTATAGTTGTTGTAGCTATCAAATTATGATTTATTATAAGTAAGCAAGTAGCGTAGAGCATTACCGTGTCCTCTATGATTTTTTCAGCGAGTTGTAGACAAGCCAACAGGGCGTTCACGATACGCTCGGCGTACAAGTCAGCTAGACCGCGCCCCACACGTTCTGCCAAACACAGGTTGGCGACTACGCGTACAGTCTGCAAAATATAAAGTTCAATGAGTTTAGAGACAGCTCGTTGCCTTTGATATAATAAATACTGCACTTTTTGAAATTGAAGACAGAAAAGTTGTCGCTATTTGCATGAGCGTGGACAAATATTATACCAATTTATATGAAATGTAATACAGAAATGGAACTTTTAATTTAGTTAATTACCTTGATAAGAACATCTTCATTGGAACCATCTGATTCACCCAAGTCTGAACCTAAAATGAGTTCAACATGTTATAAAATGTTAAATAAACAACATTGTGGTCCTCCAGTGAATTAAGGTTGCGTTGCTCACCTACTAAGTGTAGATCTGGATCGGACTCCACATCTATCGGATCTTGTGGGTTCCGTTTGCTGTACGATTCTAATATTGTGAGGAAAACATCTATCGCACCCTCTTCGTTGTAAATCTGTAAGGAACACAGAAATGTAAATCAACGTGCGATTTCAGATTTGATTTCAGGATCTAATTTAGGTCTAATTTGGATCTAATTAATTTAAAGGTTGTTGAAGGTCAATCAAGGTACAGGTCGTTATTAAATAGCTGAGTTTAAGTTTAGGATGTGTAAAAGTTAAAAGACCAAATTTTTACGTTTTTGTTTTAACTATTTCTATGTGAAGTTGAAGACTTCCGAGCTGGTTACATAGATAAAACTATAGCTGGTTGGCTGGCTGGTGTATTTTAGCCGCAGGACGTGGTGTAGAGTATTATATTATCTGTGACGTGGTGGTATTATATCTGTGACGGCGCTTCCGCGGACAATTTCCACAGGACAGCAAAAAGTCAAGCCAGTGCAAAGTGAAGTGTTACTAAGATGGTTGTAAGCCAAGTTATTAACACGAATTTGTATGATAAAAAATACGTTTAGGTGGTATCTATGGGCCTGTCTCATTAATGAAATTGATTATTATTTATTAAAAGAAAGTGAAGGTTCTAACATCATTCCTGACGCGTTCATCAGCGGCGGCCATGTTCCCGAGCGTGTACGCCAGCCGCACCGCCAGCGGGGCGCGGGGGGCGCACGCGGCCAGCGCGCGCACCAGCGCACGCGCCGCGCCTCCTGCGCCGCACAGCCATGAGCAACACTCCGCAGAGCCTGACACCACACTGTCGAACAGACAGCTTTAATCTGACCATTTTTCTTGGTGAGAAGTTGGGGCTAGATAGTTTAAATAAGATGCAGTCTATAACTGCAAAGTAATCTCTCTGCTAATAACTTTGAGGTAATTAACTATTGGCATTACCTAAGACACCTAGCGACGTTAGTAAGCACGTCTCGATCCGTGTGCAGTGCGAGCGCATTTACGAGCTCAGGCAGTGCACCACTGGCTAGGAACTCGTTCGCGAACTGGTCCACAGCTCCCGCCAGACTGCGCAGCGCACCTGTCACCTGGTACAGAGCATGTGTGCCCTGCTCGCCTAGGGAACGAGGGGACTCCGCTTTCTGAAATGCAAGGTCTGATTAGTTGGCAAGGGCTGATAACAATAGCAACAGTTGGTAGTCTTAACAACCGTTTGCACTGCGCATGTCATTGATGCACAGGTTACAGCAGCTGTCACAGACAGCACTGTAAAGGTTCGAGATTGCTTAATAATTGATAAAAAAATGAGTCAAAATATCTATTTAAAAATATAAGTTTTGAAGGTTTGGTTCCTTGGTATCCTGGAGCCGCAGGGTTGTACTCACAGCGTTGTTGAGTATCTTTAGGTGCAGCGCTGCGAGGTGCGCGGCACCGGCGCGGTGCGCGCGCGCTGCCAGGCGCGGCTCCAGCGCCAGCACGCGCAGTGCCGCACACCCGTACACACAGCACGAGCTCTCCGATACCGGCTCCGCTCGACCGCAGCCTTCCACCAGCAACTCTGATGTATAAGAGACACCATAGTGATGATTATGATGACCAGCGACCAGCGGGGTCATTGCGTAATACATAAAATGGCAATCGATCGCGATTCATTTTGACATCTATTGCTACATAGGTTTGAAAAATATGGTCTGCTCAACAACAATAACGTAAATAACGCAATGAACGTGGCTAAACTGTCAAAATGCCTTTCGGCATTGCAACTAGACTCTTGGACTTACCTAACAAATTAGTGTTCCTAAAGAAATGGTCGTTTTTATCATTTTTAGCAATCTTGAAAACGAGCTTGCAAGCTGCCGCCAAGTGCGTGCCAGTCACTCGCATCTAGGAACAAAGACGAAATAAGTTAGAGCACGTAGTAGTAGTACTCAAAGACTAAGTTACGCATTAGCAGTTAAGAACGCGCATGTCTTCTTATTTTATGCTCGTATATGCTTCAATGAGCACGTACCGTGAGCATGGCGCGTGCTACGGCGACGAGCACGCGTTCGTCGTCGCTATCCGCTTGCACGTACAGGGAACGTAGCAGCATGTCGCGTAGACTGCCGCCAGGAGTCGACGCTTGCAAGGTAACAATCACTGTGTCGAGGAGTTGTAGCGTGCGATGAGGGTCTTGACACCGCTGTGACAAAGCTTCTGACAGCTCCAAGATGGTCATACTGTTGATAAATAATATGATGTAGGTAGCTAATGCTTAAATAAATAAAATATTTATTCCTCAAGCATGAAGAATCTGCTGATGTTTACAGAATATGCAAATGCAGAGCTCCTTTTCTTGCTTGCAGCTTAAAAAAAATGAACAGTATTTGTATTTTTGCTCTTATTCTTGCTTTGGGACGAGTTATCATATTATTCACAACCACTGAAAATCTTGTAAGTTAGTAACCTAAAAGTCCTCCAGACCCAATCTTAACGGACACTAGCCTTTGGCGCGGGAGATATTACAGTGCACAAGTGTGCGCGCAAACACAGGTGTACTCCCTCTTCCCTCACTCTTATATTCCGATGGGACGGCAATCCGACACGACCGGAGAGAGATCAGGCGCAGGACCAAAAGCTTAACGTGCTTTCCGAAGCACGGGGGCAACCTACAGTGGCGACCAAACACTAAAACGCCGCTTAAATAAAGGTCAATAAGTCTCAAAAATATGATTCTACTGTCTAAAAGCTGCAAAAAGATGAAAGATCAGAGCTTCCGTACTTGTCCAAGCTGTCAGCTGAAGTATTTGGTAACTGCACGGCCAGGTGTTTGACGTCGATGTCGGACCGGCTCAGGCCCGCGCCGTTCGCCGCGTCGCACGACACCGTCTTGCCTAGTGCAAACTGCTTGCGTTTCACTGCCACTTCCGGAGTTAACGCTATGGAATATGGTAGGTAGTAAATATTTGTTAAATACAAAACAAAGCGGATGTACCAGGAAGGTTGATGCGCAAGTAGAACTTCTAAGTACTCTGTCTTTTCACTTTGTGTTAATACTGAGGCCAAAATTCAAAAAAACATTACACTTAGCATCTGCACTGACAATTATTCCTGACACTGTCGCACAGCTGTCACCCTACAAGTGCAAGATAGAGACGGAAGGAACATCCAAGCCAAAGCACGTGCTAAGTAACTTAATTATTAATCTAGGAAACATTTGTCTGAGTGTCAGACTTCGTCTGTTCGTGGGTAAAACTGGTGCTTCCACGGAGCAAGCCTGTTGTGGAAGTAAACTTACGCAATAAAACTTGCGAAAAAAGAAACAGGTAATATTATGGTAGTTTTGTATAAAGGTATATTCTTACATTTTGTGACATTATCGGCGAGCATTGCGATACTGTTGTAGCTAGGCTCTGTGTCACCCAGTGGTCGAGTGACTGAGATCGCTCGCCCTAAATGTTCCTCTGGTTTTAAATCTGAAAGTACGCATTAAGTTCTATCTTTAAAGTTTATTTTAACTATTTTAGCATAGTTCAGGGTTGACTGAAGATTGTAGAGCAGAATTGGAACAACTTCTGTTCCACCAGTTAACTGTCACCTGAAATTCCATACGCGTTTAATAAAATAGAACCACGCAGCTAGTATTATATAAATGTCATTATCTTTTCTTGCTATTAAGGCGCAGATATACGACTTCTAATGATTTTAAATTCAACATCACGTCTAATCGACCGGACTGATTTCTTTGAAAAAAATAAATGTTATACTAGACCATTTGCTTCGTAATTTGATATGTGAATATTTGCAATTATATATTTTTTTCTAGCCGCTATTGAATTCAACGGCAGGTACACCCACAAGACATTTATGTTCGTGAACCTATGAACGTTTACCTTTTGAAAAGGTAAGTCAACAACAAACTTTTACAACTTTCAAACATTGGCTATTGCCCCATAATACTATAGGTAACTTTAACTAATTTGATTAGTCTTTCCTTTAAATCATTTTCCTAAACATGGACATGGTAGACAAACCTTCGGCATGCACTTGTCCGGTGGTATTCCGGCGATGCAGTGGCTTGCTGCGGCCGCTGAGGTGAGGCAGCTTGGTGAACCCGCCCCAGACTTCGCCCGCCGCCGGAAGGCGAGTCTCCTTGCGAATCTACACCAAACCAAGTAAAGCTCATGATGGAAATTTGTTTTTGTTTCTTTGTTTTCGAGCGAAATGCAAGCGCAGTGATCTTTTACACTCGGCGTTTTTATACCAGTAGAAAAGAGCTTTCACATATCTACCCACGCGCATTTACAGCATTGAAATGTTTCTGTGAAAAATTATAGACGACGTAGGATCATTCACGTAAACGAAACCATTACTAATAATACACAAAGTGAAGCTATTTATTGTAGGTATCTACTATTTTTATTTAGATAAGTAGTAGAGTTTCTATAAATACAATGAATGATTCCTATTCATTGTTTTCCATCAAGAGGTCAAAGTCAAGATCGAAGGAATAATACAGAGTAGTCACAATATAATTTTAACAAAATTAATTTACCGCAGGCTTTTTTCGTGTGTGATATGTGTCAGCGAGCATTTCGTTGAGCGTGTCGTCGTCTAGATGTGCGATGCGTGCGTCCATCGTGGACAGTGTGTCCTCGCTGCTCTCCGACAGACTCAGGAACTTGAGGCTAGGGCACGCGGAGTTGTGATCATCAGGTATGGTGTGCAAAACTTCATTCAAAAGAGTAACCAATTCTTTGTCATCGTTAATGAAACTAACAGTTAATTATCACGTAGGTTCAAGTCATAAAGATGTTCGTGATTGCATTCGACGTTTTTTATTTATACAAGTAGAACATATGCTTTCATATACCCACAAAAGCTTCAACCTCGTCGTGTCGTGCATAACCGTCATGTTGTTAAAACGAGCGAGCCGCGTATCACATGATATTATCTACTTAGATACGTAGGTATGTCTAGTCCTAACCTGAGTTAAAAGTAGAACAATACACAAGTGTACATACTCATAAGAGCTGGGTGGTCTGGGTTCCTTCTTGTTGGCGTTGAACAACGATCGTTGCGGCTCGCGCGGCGTGTAAGGTCGGCGCGTGCGCAGCGGACGCAGCCCGCCGCCCGCGCCGTCGCCACTTGATGTACCGCTCATCTCTGGATCATCAAAAAAACGTTACTCGATTATACTCCGATATAGCTCATCAATACGACTAGCCTTTTCCTAACTATGTTGGAGTCGGCTTCCAGTCTAACCGGATGAAGCTGAACACCAGCATATTGCGCATGGAGTGACTGCCTACCTGACCTCCCAGTCACTGGGCAATACGATTTCTTTTGATAAGACTGGCTGTCAGACTTTCGGGGTGCTGACTACCCGTAACTACAGTTAAAGATCTACAAATGACAGCCAGGAATCAACGGTATAACGTGTTTTCCGAGGCACGGAGTGGTCTTGATACGTGGTGGTGCGATGGATGGCCACCAATGCACGGACTGACCTCGGCAAGCGTAGCCCAACCTTTTATCGACTCGTACGGCTGTTATTATTTAGCCACGAGCAGCTGGATGACAGCTGTGTAGGTATATTCCGATACAGCTGTCATCAAGGTAGCTTGGTGATCGAGAAATCAATGAAATTATACGTTATACTAGAAGGAGAGATTTAAACGATATAACTAGTCATGCATTGAAAACGCTTTACCTATCTGACCTTAAAAATTTAAAGTTAAAGCCAGATTTAACAAAAATTCATTTCATTTTCAGTTGAAGCAAATTAATAGTTTTCCGTAAATAAATCTCTCATTAGACTAGGTAATTATGGTTATAATCTGTCGTTTTTTCAATGACCTTAAAATTAGTAAATTTATGTACCTATAGGCACAATTCCAAAGTATGACCTTCGGGAAATGCTACAGTATTTCTATACAAGGAACAATTATAACGTTGCTATGTCTCGCCTCATCATCTGCCTAGCCTTTTCCCAGCTTCCAGTCTATCCGAATGCAGCTAAATACCAGTATTTCACTCTGTCTCACCTAAATCTCTAAAATTCTATCGAAAAGATCGCGTGAAGGAACGCTTTTGGGCGCATAAAATTGTTGACGATCGTCTTTCAGGCCATAAACATAATGAAACCAGCAGTCGCTTTGATATCATTTTAAAACAATAAAGTTTCCAAAAATCCAAGCTGTTTTTACCCCACCTGCCTCAAAAGCAGAGCTTTTTTACTGTTTTGTAGCAGAATTATCAATATTCCTAAAATCGTTTAAGATTTTTGTTTGTTTCATGATGTGTTTTACATCTCCACAAAAAATGCTGGAATCTTTTGCTTTGCTTCTCACTACAAGCTATTCGCTTGTACTAAAAAATAAATTCTTAATTACCTCTCAATCAAGTGATTAAGAAAATATTAAAATACTAGTTACCCTTCAACATACTGCGACAATGACCTTCTGTTTGAGTAGTGCTATAATAAAGCATTTGATTTAAAATCTCCACCGTTATGTGAAGCATTAATGTAAGAATGGCATGCGAAGGAGTTCACCGTGGCAACGGAGCCGGTAACAGAATAACAAGCCGAAATGACCGCGTGACCTCGCCGATCAACCACCTCGAGAAACAACACAAAGAAAGCTCCAACTGTAAACCTATAGCTGTATCGGTTTAAGAAACAAAACGAAAACTAGACGTCAGCCAATGAAAAACGACGAACACGATGTAAACTTGTGAATATTGCGGTGAAGACATCGTTCCAGATACAATGAGTTTAATTTGTTCTAGTTTTATGTTATTTTTCGAGACTCAAAACTGAATAAGTTTAATATGTCCCTAAATAGTAGGTGTTACATTAAGGAGAGTTACAAAAACTGTTTGAACAGGTAGGTTTTGTTGTGGATACTCTGGATATCCATAACTGACTAACATAAGTCCACCTTTGTACTATTGTATGCTTCAATATAAATAACTGCCTATACCAACTTAGGGGTAAAAGTAATAAATACAAGTTCGAAAAATGACTGCTTTAGAATAAGTAAAAGTTAAACAAAGAGAATTAACTGTGATACAAATATAATTTTCAATGTCGTAAAAGAAAATGGTGAAAATCTGACAGTATTGTCGACTATAATTATGTGAAGGCTAAACTTTATTGAAAGCCGTAAACGTAATCTGTTTTATTATGACGTCAAACGTGGCGATGCGAAACTGTATTTTCGAAAAGCTGTTAACGTATCGTGACTGGTCGTCATTAGCCCACCTTGTGATCGACAAGGTGAGGGCACTGCTGGTTGTCGCGCCAAATTAACCCCACCATCACAATCGATGTGCGAAAAAACGATAGCGATTTGGTGAATTCTACGATACTGCATCGATTAAACGACTTTGTTGAATGGTTACCTACTTATTACTATAGTTATCTTTATCTCTAAAAGCTCTCTAAAATAGATAATTTGAAGGAGAATAAGAATTTGATACTTTACTACTTTCACAGTTCTTCACAGAAGAGTAAAAATAACAGGACAGCTAAAGAAACTCTTTATCATTGCCAGTTTATTATCAACCTTTTGTGTGGGGATGTCGTAAATAAAAGCGCGCAATTTGCACGTCACTTTTGTTATCGTCTCGGCGATATTGACCTGCGCGTGCGCAGTAACAAACACTAACAGAGCAATGGCTTTCATTTTGACAGTACTAGATACAATTGCGTTATTTACGTTTTTGAACGGTCAATATTTTTGAACATATGAAGCAATGTATCAGCAACATGTGTGTTACGTAATTAGGGTGCTGACTATCGAAGTTTAACAGTAGGTAGACGAAAACATAACATTTCTGTAAAAAACCTTTCTTAACCATCGCTAGCAAGGACCATGGCCAATAGGGACATTAGGTCAAGGCTACTGCTAATCCTGCTTCATATGTTCGAAGAATTTGTCTGCTCAACAACGTACATAACGCAATGAATTTTGTTGAACTGTCAAAATTAAAGCCATTGACTTATACTGATAGTGTGTTACGCAATTACCCCACAAAACGATTTGTGCTTGTTGGCAGATTGTGCTGTAGCGTTGTCTCGAAGTTAGTATAATAGCATCGCTGAATGGATTCATCCTTCAAACCATTGATTGCCAAAGTCTTATCGGTCAGGACTTGGGTGTTGGACAAAGTCTTATCGGTCAGCCTGGTTTATTTACCTATTTAAATTTGAAGAACAGAAAATTATTGTTGTCCTTACCGCCGTATATGGCAGCACGTGCTTCGCTGATGATCTCTGCAGATGTTTTGCGCCGCAGTGGCGCGTAGAAGGGTGCGCCCGCGCCGCGTCGAGCACCTCGCTCGCTCATTATCTACCCTGTAACAAGGAAAAACGTTGAACAACAGATGTACGCTCCAAGACTCGATCAAACACGTAGGTGCCAATATGGTGCCTGTTAGCGACGCGCTCATGTTTTTAGATTCATAAGTAGTTATAACAATGTTAACCTAGTATAGACGTATGGGCCGCTGGACCCCCACCTAACACGCCGGCAGTTCAGTCCGTGCGAGCACTGCAAGCGGGTGCGCTTGATGTACATCTTCACCTAGCTTTGTTATTTTATCAGTGTGTTTCAAATATAAGTTGTCTAAGCTACCGAATCGTTTCACTTCGCCGATTACCACCTAATACAATTCACAAAGTGGTCAATCGAACCGGATCAATTAAAATTAATGTTTGTCACGCCACCAGTGAAAAGAAAAATGGTGGGCACGCGAAGTACGGTGCGACGCGAGCGCGCGCAACGTAAACTATTCGAAGAACAAAAGGGAGCCCAAGAAACGGATACTGAAGAGTGTCAGGTTTCAACCGGTGCAGCAGCCAAAAATATGGTATACGGAACACCTGAGGCATCGCCGAGCGTCAAAACGGAGAACGCGTTGCCAAGGTCGAAAGGTCATTCCGACACATCATCGGTAAAAGCTCGAAAGGCGCAGTTGCTTTTGGATGCTGCAAAGCAAAAGGCACAGATACGACTGGAGCTCATAGACAGACAGCTAGAAGCGGACTTAGCTGAACTAGAGGAAGAAGAAAAATACAGTCCACACGAAGAACGCGCTCACGACGTGGAGCAATGGCTGGAACGGAGTCAACACGAATTAATGCAATCGGCCCCCGATCATGGCAACCCCTTGGGCATGTTGCATCCGCCTGAGACAGAACCAGCCGCGCTCGCTAATGCCGTCCTGTTTACGGCACCAGCAGCACCACCAGGGCTAACTACGTCACCTCAAAAGCCGCCACTTTCAGTGCCACATCTGCCGATGGAGTCGCTCTCACAAACTGTACCCGTACCGCCACCAACGGCGGAGGCCACCAGTATGCAAGCGACTATTCAGATGCTAGCTGGCGCGTTGAAAGACCTGGCTTCTACGAGTGCACCGAATACCAACCTTATAACTCGATTAAGCACGCCGAAGGATCTTCCAGACTTTTCGGGAGACCCACTAGAATTTCTGCAGTTCAAACAAGCATATAAAGAGTCAACCGAGCTTTGTAAATTTTCTCCTGAAGAAAACCTGTGGAGGTTGAGAAAGTGTCTCCGAGGAGCTGCCAAAGATGCTGTCGCAGCCTTACTTATTTCTGCGAGTCCACCGTGCAAAATCATGTCAACTTTGGAGTTACGTTTTGGCAATGCTGATCTAATAATATCCAAAATAGTGCAGGATATCAAGAAATTGCCCTCAATGTCACAGAACTATCATAATGAAATCGTGCCATTTTCAGTGAAAGTGCAAAACCTTATACAAGCAGTGCGAGCAGTTGGACGCGAAGAGTACTTACAAGGTATGAGCATTGTTTCAATTATATTGTCCAAGCTGCCTACAACACTGTTATCTAAATGGTCTGATTATAGTTTCCCGCTCATCACTGAAGGACAGAAATCCCGTATGGTCATCTTATCTGATTTCTTGCACGATGAGGCCGTAAAGATATCAGTTACATCAAATATCTATTTTACGAGTTCTCGCACTGACCAAAATAAAAACAATCATCATAAAAACAAAGATAGTTCTTGCAATCGATCTCAAACTATATTGTTGCAAACAGACGATGATACTGATAACTGCAAATTCTGCCGTACCTCAAAACATAAATTAACTGAATGTAAACAATTCAAGAAGGCGTTACGTAAAACCAGATGGGAATTCGTAAAACGTAACGGGATTTGTTATAAATGCCTACTATCGCGCCACGCACGAGATACATGCTCAGCACCGCCTTGCGATAAGAATAGCTGTGGCGAGGGGCATCACAATCTACTTCACTACGTCGGAAACAAGCCGAAAAATGACGCTGGAAGTAGCCAGGTTCCGGAGCCGAAGTCAACGCCTGTGCAAACGCCGACGCCGGTGACGTCGCCGGCGTCGTTCTCCGCAGATAGTACACAAACAGTGACGCATATAAACGCGAGTGAAAACAAAGTGTTACTTAAAGTCGTACCTATACGTATACATAGTGCTAACGGTGTGTTCAGTGCAAATGCACTCCTTGATGACGGATCGACCGTCTCGCTTATCAGTGCGGGGTTAGCGAAGCGTGCGGGGCTTCGTGGCCGCTCAGAGACGATGCGAATTCGCGGAGCCTGGTCTGACGATGAACTGGTATGTGAAACGACCATCGCGAATGTTACATTATCGGGTATGGACAATAAGATGCATAATATCAAACTTCGGTGTGTAGATAAATTAAACTTACCTTTGCAACAACTTTCTGTTGTCGATTGTAATAATTACAAAAACCTGTTTGGAATAAATGATAAGTTATGTAAACATGATGTAAAACCTGAGATTTTAATAGGTCAAGACAACTGTCATTTATTGTTACCTCTCAAAGTTATAGTAGGTAAATTGTATGAGCCGTCCGCTACATTGACTCCCCTAGGTTGGTGCATGCACGGTATGTTGCGAAGGCCGCACGCTCGGCACGCGCAGGTCGCCGCCGGCGCCGTCGTAGCGCACGCCACTCTGCTGTTGAGCTCGGCAGCTACCACCACCGCGGACAGGGACGAGTGCATACTACGGGAGCTCCACGAGGAGGTGAGGCACTCATTTGCTGTAGACGCCTTGGGAGTGTCAGGTAAGCCGAGACAAAATATTAATGACACTCGTGCCGTCGCGCAGCTGGAGAAGTCTGTCAAACTGGTTAATGGTCGCTGGCATGCAGGTCTGCCTTGGAAGGATGAGGCCTGCACCATGCCCGACTCCTATTCTAACGCTCTGAAAAGGTTAAAGGGAATAGAAAGGAAGATGGCACGTGATGATGGTTTCGCCGACAGATACCGCGAGCGTATAAATCATTTATTACAAAATGATTACGCTCACAAGATGGAAAGGCGACTGCTGGCACCCAGGACATGGTATCTACCCCACTTTGGGGTAGATAACCCCAACAAAAAGTCACTTAGGCTAGTGTTCGATTCTGCCGCTCCAGTTGGTGATAAATGTCTCAATGACCATTTACTCACAGGGCCGGACTTGCTGTCATCTCTGTTAGGTATAATGCTGCGCTTTAGGGAATATTCAATTGCAGTAACCGGTGACATCAAGGACATGTTCCTTAGGGTCAAAATTCACCCTGAAGATCAACACGCGTTTAGGTTCCTTTGGCGGAACAGCCCTGACGAGCCAGTTGATATTTACATTATGACGTCACTTATTTTCGGCGCTAACTGTTCTCCTTTTGTAGCTCAGTTTGTTAAAAATGTAAATGCGCGTCGTTACGAGTCGACATTACCAGCTGCTGTTAATGCGATATACAAATCGCACTATATGGACGACTACATTGATAGCCTGCCGGATGACACGACGGCGATAGAAATGGTTAAAAATATAACTAAGATTCATAGCAGTGGTGGTTTCGAAATCCGTAACTGGACAAGTAACAGCATTGCTGTTTTGGATAGTGTTCCAAAGGATACCTTAGGTACCGCCAGCTTTAGGTTCAAATTTGAACAGGAGTACCATGGCGAGCGCACCTTGGGACTCATCTGGTACCCTGGAGAAGATGAATTAGGTTTTGACGTGTCTCTGAAACGAATACCTGAAAATATCATTTTAAATAAGGATAGGCCGACTAAAAGAATCATGCTGCGAATAGTTATGTCCATTTTTGATGTATTAGGATTCTTAGCACCATTCACTATTCAGGGCAAAATTATGTTGCAAGATACTTGGCGCTTAAACATAGGCTGGGATGACGTAGTACCCGATAGTATCTACAATAAATGGTGCAAATGGATCGAATTATTAAAGGATATAAAGCAAATACGTATACCTAGGTGCTATAATAAAACTATTAAAACTATTGTGTTACAAGGTGGGAGCGAGACGGGACGAAAACCGGTTGCCGAGCCTGTGATGATAAGGCCACCACCTCCCGCCGCCGCACCCGCGACCCCCGCGCTGGAGTTATCTGCTACGAGAAGCTGCTACAAGACGTGTAGACCGCCTACGACAACCGCTACGTGTGCTACGCCGGCAAGTTATAATTATTCATGCTTGCAGCTGCATTTATTTTGCGACGCATCTGTTCAAGCCATGTGTTGTGTGGCGTACTGGCGATGGATAGTTAGTGGGAATGTTAACGTTACATTTATAGCAAGTAAATGTCGTGTTGTACCCGTTAAACCCATGACTGTGCCCCGAGCCGAGCTACAGGCGGCGCTGTTGGCTGCACGATTGGCTGATACCGTTATGAAGGAACATAGATTAGCGCCCGAGCGACGATATTTTTGGTGTGACTCCACCACCGTTTTACAGTGGATTAGAAATAACACACGTAGGTATAAAACGTTTGAAGCGAACCGATTAGGAGAAATTGATGAACTCACGCGTATTTCCGAATGGAGATATGTACCTACCAAATTAAATGTGGCAGATCTTGGTACTCGTGAGGAATTTAACCACACAATGTTTCACAGTGAGTGGTTCACAGGGCCTGATTTTTTATACAAAGAGGAGTCCTTATGGCCTGCTGACGTCGTGAATCCCGACATCAACAGAGACGAAGGGAGTTTAGAGTGTGTAGCTGTGATGCATGAGCCCACATGTAACTTACCTGTTCCTGAGCCGCAGCGGTTTTCTTCCTGGCTTCACTTGCTGCGAGCCACGGCAGTCATTCTGAAATTTATTGACAGATGCAAGAGACTTACCAGTGAGGTTGACTGCGATGCGATGGCTCGAGCTGAGATCCTGTTGCTAAAGAAGGCGCAGCTGGAATCATTCTCCGCCGAAATATCTGCAATCAAAAAAGGAAAACACATATCACGAGATAGTAAGTTACTTACCTTGTCACCGTATCTAGACGAAACTGGTTTACTCCGACTTGGTGGCCGCATCGATGCAGCGTTAGACGTGGACCTAGAAATGAAGAGACCAATTATATTAGATGGAAAACATGACATAACGCGTCTTCTTGTCCGGTACTTTCACATTAAGGCAGCACACGGGAACCAGGAAATGGTCGTCAATAACCTGAAACAGAAATATTGGATTGTTAGAATAAGACCAACAGTTAAAAGGGTGGCTTCGAATTGCATGCTTTGCCGCATCAGGAAATGTAAGCCTCAAGTACCCAGAATGGGTGACTTACCTCATGCTCGAGTAGCACATCACCAACAACCATTTTCATTTTGTGGCCTGGACTTGTTTGGTCCTATGGAAGTGACTGTGGGCAGAGGAAGGCAGAAGAGGTATGGTGTTTTGTTTACCTGCCTCACTATACGAGCTATTCATATTGAGCTTGTTCCGTCACTCACGTCAGACTCTTTGATTATGGCGCTGCGACGTATGGCGGCACGGCGAGGATGGCCCTGTCATCTATACTCTGATAATGGCACCAACCTAAGAGCAAGCGATAAGGAGCTGAAGCATTCAGAGCAGGCACTTAATATAGATGCTCTTAAGGCCGTCGGCGCGAACAACGCCATGCAGTGGCATTTCATACCCCCCTCCAGTCCTCACTGGGGTGGCGCCTGGGAGAGGTTGATTCGAAGTGTTAAAACAACACTTCGAGTTATAATGAACGAACGCGCTCCCCGCGAAGAAGTGCTGCTTACCCTGATGGCCGAAGTGGAGAATATAGTAAATAGTCGCCCGTTGACACACGTCTCCGTGGACCCTGAAAGCTTAGAATCTTTAACTCCTAACCATTTTCTTTTAGGTAGCTCATCCAGTACACCTGTCATTGGGACTTTCGATGACTCCGACATGTATCTACGCAAACAATGGAGAAAGTCACAAGCGTTAGCGAATATGTTTTGGCGTAGATGGGTGAAAGAGGTTCTGCCTGACTTACTGCCTCGAAGAAAATGGAACGAGGAGGTGAAACCTTTGCAGGTAGGTGACGTAGTGCTAGTGGCTGATCCTAACAGTCCCCGTAGTACCTGGCCAAAGGGTGTTATTCAGAAGACATGCCCAGGAAAGGATGGACGAATCAGACTGGTCGAAGTAAAGACTAAGACTGGTGTCTGGAGGCGACCTGCTGCTCGCGTCGCGCGTATTTCACTTGTTGAGGAGTGCTGAGCCAGCACTGGGGGGGGGAATGTTAGCGACGCGCTCATGTTTTTAGATTCATAAGTAGTTATAACAATGTTAACCTAGTATAGACGTATGGGCCGCTGGACCCCCACCTAACACGCCGGCAGTTCAGTCCGTGCGAGCACTGCAAGCGGGTGCGCTTGATGTACATCTTCACCTAGCTTTGTTATTTTATCAGTGTGTTTCAAATATAAGTTGTCTAAGCTACCGAATCGTTTCACTTCGCCGATTACCACCTAATACAATTCACAGTGCCTAAACCCCTAAACCACATTCTATGATCCCCGGTATCGGTATTAAGGCCATAAGAATACCTGTAAGCACTTTTAAATAAATACCACGAAAGGATGAATCAACCCATTACACGTATAAGTCAACGGAACAGTCAATAATTACATCAACCTATTCTTGGCATTGGTGATTTAATACTTTTTATCTACATCATTTTAATCGACAAAAGCGCACCGTTACAATTATACGGAAACATAAACCTTTTATGATAAAGGTTTTTAATGTAATTGAATCCTGCAACAACTTATTACATTATCGATACTATGAAATACACGTAAAGCCTTGTGAAATGTAGGGCGATGTGAATAAATAATGTTTGTCTTGTCAATCTAGTCCATCGAGTAGTTAACACGACGACCCACATACGAACCATATTGTGTTAATTGGATTAACTATAATGACTCCCTATCTGTATAGGCTGGCGATATAGTGAGGCCCCGTTCACACGGCGACGTTATTTAACTGTTTATTTTGGGATCACATGGCAGTTTCAAACTGCATTTGTTTTTAACTGTATGAATATTAGGATGATGACGTGTGATCCCAACTTTTTACCGAAAAAAACTGTACTGATCATCTCCGTGTGTTTACGAAACCGGCTTCACTTTACTGTTGACAGCCCTCTGTCTTGGTTTTTTATTTGGTCTGAGATATCGCCCTGCATTTTACAGAATATGAATTCCTGTACCTCCTCATGTAGTATTTATTTGACTATGGTTTTTAAACCTTGAATGAATATACTTTCGTCGTTTATTGTTTTAGAAAACAAATGCATGAAATGGCATGAATATCTAGCCAACTTATGTGGAATGCTATCTTCAAGTCGAATCTCAAGAAAAAGAACGATGCACGCTATGCTATTTCAGAATAATGCGAACCAAATCCTTTGGTATTTATATTTATAGCGAATACAACAGTTCTAGTTTACGAACAGACAATTAATCAATATGCACAGAAACTTCGACCGGTGTAATCGGCTCGCGAAAACTTTTGGAAAATCCTTTTAGAAGTTATTATTATTATTTTTTTCTAATGGAAAAGTAGGTATAACTTAATCTGCCTAGCCTTTCCCTCATTATGTCGGGGTCGGCTTCCAGTCTAACTGGATACAGCTGAATACCAGTATTTACATGCCTATCTGACCTCCACAACCCAGTTACGGGTCGGGTCGGGTTACGGTCCCCTTTGTAAGACTGGCAGTCAGAATTTTGAGCTTTTGACTACCCGTAACGAAAATAAATGAACTGAATAATATTAATAACAACTGTCAAAGAGCTACGAATGACGGGACGGGACCAACAGTGCTTTCAAAAAACACGGAGGGTCTTGATATGTAATGGATGATTACCCATCCACGATCCGACCGCGGCAAGCGTAGCTTAACCTTCGATCGATCCATGCGCCTGTTATCATTTAGCCATGAGCCAATTTTTTTCCTGTAAAAATTTTCAATTGAAAAGGTAGGTACATTATGCCTAACCACTGTCAAAAGTTTTGATTCCTAAATTCTACGCATTTTACTTTGATAACACGCAACTACGGTACCGTAATATTCGCAGAAATGGGTTTACATAACCAAACTCTTACATTAATGCGAAAATATAACTTATAGGTACCCGCGAACGGCGATTAATGTACTTTCGGGGAAGTAGGTATTAATATCGACACGCAACTCAGATATACTTCGTGAAAACAACGATGCTTCGCGGAAAACTTAGTTCTTCCAGTTTTCCAAAGTTTTGTGTTTTCCTAAATCTTTCAGTTCACCATACAAAGTTTCCAACAATTCATAATTAAATATAAATAAGGAAATTGAATTATGTTATTCGTGCAAGTTATGGCTAATTGAGTTGGATGTTACATTGTATTAAGGTATAAGATAAAACAGAATGTTTATCAAAAAGTAATGTGTAAGTAATTTAAATTACTTTACTCTGTAAGTTGAAACTTTATTCTTAAGCAATTTAAGTTTAGCTGCCATAAACAATTATTCAGACGCAACGCTACTAGGAAATTTGTAAAAATTACAAATATGACTCACAACACAACTAAAACGTTATCCAAATTGTAAATTATGTAAACTTCTAGCAACCATACATATTAATAACACTGCGTTGCAAAAAAACTAAAAGTGGATATTTATAACTTACCTCCTGAATACACCACTCTCTGAGAAGTAATAAAAAGAAATTCGTAGTCGTAGAGCGTCGTAGCGAGCTACGCGGGTGGCGCGCTACGCCTGCTACAGTCTACTGCTACGGTGCTACGCTTCCCCGCTACTCCCTATCCCTACAACTCGAGCCGCTTCGCAACAAAAGGGTTCAAGCAAATTATTATAAATCGTTTTCATATTGTTGTCATAGCTTATTCCGATATATTTTAAATAATTAAGTCAACCATAAAAATACCAAATTAGTGAATGCTAATAAATTCTGGTGTATTTTTTTACGATAGAATTACGCTATATTAATGATGAAGAAAAACTTTCAATCTCGTAGATAAGCGCCGAAGCACCAGTATACGAATTCTTCTTAGCTTCAGCGTAAGTATAGCAAATTTATAGCGCCTGTTGATTCTGAGGCAAGTATTTTTAAGCTTGTAAAAAATTTATTTTTATGTATTTTTATTACATATCTTGCAACAATATTGGACTTGACTCACGATGCGCACATACTTAAATTAACGCGATCCACGGGTTTAGATGGAAAATTACCAACAAATATTATTATTTCATTACATCGCCTTATTTATCTTATCACAGACTTTAACGATATTGATAATTTATTATTTTATTCAACCTTGAAGCCTAGAAGGTGTTAATGTGCGTTGAATGTTGGTGATAAACTTATTTATATAAACCTTACCCTGACACACACACTTACATAAAACACGTCTTATCTGCCTACATGAAAGTTCCTCTAGGAATCTAGGATACGAGTAAAACCGCGGTCAACTGTTAGTTCTACATAATTTATTGTCGCAGGTCATTGCGCTGCTGTTTGGCGCGTTATTGGATTCGTTCCTTCCTCGTGGGTGCGAGGTGCGAGCTGATGTTTTACTGTGCATAGGAAGGTGCCTCGAACGGATCACCACCTAGCAGGTTTAGAGTTATGGACAGTATAAATAAAAGTGTTCATCTTACGGAGTGCAGGTCGTTATCAACAGTCAACCAAGTTGTAACTTTGTTATGATTAAGAAACGATCGCTTAACGTCAGGTTGAATAATGCTCAAATATGGGCCTACCAAAACCATTATTATACGCAAAAAGATTAGTTGGCTTAAATTATGAAGCTGTTAAAAAACTACTCATATATGCCAACTATCCATTGCAATTTATTGCAATAGGTAATACAAGCTACATGTTATGAGAAAATGTATCACTTACCTAAAGACATTTCGAATGCCTTCTTGTTTCCGCCCAGACCACTTCTAGACAATCTTACTTACCTATTAGTAAAAAATTAAACGAATTTAAAGTTGAATTGTTTACAAATGCCCTGAAAATCGATCGGAAAACATGGACTTTTCCTATTCGTTGCCACGGTTACCGGGATCAAAACATACCACGTTTACGCATTACTGAGGCGCCAATAGAAATTGATGCGCGGTATACCGGTGTTATAGCACCTACTACGTCAACAGTAACGTTGTTGCACTTTTAAGTGTTAAGTAAGGTTAAACAGACAGCTGGGCGAAAAATACTAGGCGTAATGTATTTGTCGTTGAGTAGGTAGGTAGGTGGTTAAGTAGGTATTCCTTATTTAATTAAAAGGTGTATAATCTTGCTGTTTTTACACTCTTCATATTTCAATACTTTAATACCTACACACATAATCTATACATATCTTCTTCTTAGCGTTTCGACAGCAATCTAAATGGATTCGGCCCAGAATTCGCCTAAGTACTTGTTTGGGGAAATCACCAGCGTTCCTGTAACGTGCAGCTGTCAGGAAACACAGGACACGATAGTTTTTTTTTTAATACAAATTATAAATTAAAATCGCTTTTGGTGTGCGTCTTCTGTGTGGCCGCGTTGTTCTTTTTTGAAATACACAACGGGTTTTATTGCAGTTTACACCATCGTTTAGATATTTTGTTCTCGAAGTTTTATGTAGGTACGTTGGTAATACAATTTTAAACTTATAAAATTCTGTCAGTTTAAGTATGTTCGTAAAGGGTAATCTCTGGAAATACCTATCTCCCTACCGATTCTGTTGCAACAAAGCTTTTTACTGATAGAAAGCTACTTTTGCCGAGTTGCATAGTACAGTGTTTTGCGGGTGAGATATGTCAGACATCATTACTGATTTTACTAAAATTAAACGAGCTGTAGAAATAGGTAGGTATCAATGAAACTACGAATACTTACTCTTACATTCACGCTCATTCTCTTTGCATTGTCATGAAAATTATTTATGTAGGTAGGTACTTAGCTTGCTTTGCTGTATATGATGCTGTATAGAAAAATTGCAAATTGCTAATAAATAAATTATAATCCTTTATGGGATTCTCGATGATTAATTATATTTATTATTTTATTGGAATGGACTGCCCCGTTGGTTTAGTGGTCGCAAGCGCTGCAGTTGAGCATGAGGTCCTAGGTTACGTTTATGGTATAAGTAGGTAATGGAATAATAATTATATAGGTAAATTGTCTACTTACCTAGTTTTCGGTCACATATTCGAAAGCATAGCTTCACATCATGAATAACCGGAAAACAGTTATTCAAAATGGTGTTTTATAATTTTGAAAACAATTTTTACTGTATTTTTATACGAAAATTTTCACAAACCCTTAAAAACTCCTTAAAATCATCACATCCATTCACGCAACAGCAACGCAACGTCAGTTATGTGACAAAGTGACAAAAAATAAGTTGTGTCACAACTAAGCTAGCCAGTATTTTAATGAAGGCGGTTCACTGACCCTTGTTTAATAGAGGTCAGTGAGGCGGTTAGACCATAGAGGAAAAAAATTTAGTTAGACTATGATACTCGATGACACCTTTGCAACGCCCCTCCATCATCTTAAGAGCGCCTTCACACTAGCGTTTGTCCAGCGTTTGCTGTTCGATAAACGTATGCGTAGCGCAGGCCTCGCGTTGTCGCGGCGTCAGTGCAAGGGTAAATGCATACGCTGCGTTAGCGCCACAAGTACGCGACGCATGCGCCGCGGAGTCATGTACAATCCTGTACGTCTGCGCCGCGTTAGCGCAGCGTTCTATTGACTCCAGAGGAAACACCGCAACAACGCGACGCCGACGAATAGTATAGTATATATAGTCTGCGCTGCGCATACTTTTATCGAACGCCTACGCTGGACAAACGCTAGTGTGAAGGCGCTCTTATATGTTGAACCATGAAGGTTGTAATGCACTATGTTCTAGAGTCTTCTTAAGTTGTTGCCTAGCAACTGTTATGTTCTGTTTTGTCATCTTATATTTTCAGATGAGTTTAATTTTATATTTATAAAATGTAAATTACTTGATTAAACCACTGTGTTACAATGATGTTCTATTTTCATTGAAAGCCAGCTCAGCCAACAGGTTATGGGCCCAGAATTGATCTGGTGTAATATCTGAGCAAAATAAAAGTATCTCAATTTCTAATATGGAACAAGCTGTTGTAAAGAGTATTGAGAGATTGGCAGGCCAAGCCAATTATGGTACGTGGGCTTTTGCCATGGAAATGTTCCTGACCGACCTCGATCTATGGGAGTGTGTGAACGATGATTTTGTGGTGGCAGTCTCTGTGGAGGCTAAAAGAAAGGATGCCAAAGCTCGGAGTAAGATCTGCCTCATGTGGAAGGAAAATATTTATCCTATGATCATGCATCTCAAGACAGCGAGAGATACTTGGCAAGCGTTGCAAAAGTTTTATGCTGACGGCGGGTTACTGCGACGGCTATATCTGTTGCGAAAATTATTTAACGCCAAATTGACAATGTTTTCGTCAATGGAGGAATATCTCAATGACATCCTGTCAACCAGCCAGTCATTACTTAGCATAAAGGCAGGTCTGGATGATGAATTTGTTGGGATCATTATGTTGGCCGGTTTAACCGATGCATACAATCCTCTGGTGATGACATTAGAGCATTCAAGCATGAAGATTACGACAGAGTCTGTGCAGGCAGCGCTGCTAAAGGAAAGCTTGAGGAAAAGCAGCTCAGTGAACACAGCTGAAGATGACACGGCAACGGCACTGATGTCCAACTCTAAAAAGGGTGTTATATGCCATTTGTGTAAGAAGAAAGGGCATTATAAATGGCAGTGTCAACGTCGTAAAACAGGAGACAAGTCTGAAGACAAGAAAGACACATATTTCAATAAGAAAAAAGACAGTAAGGAGACCTCGGGTCTAATGGCCGCTCTATCTATGACGGTTGGTGAGGGCCATTGGGTCGTAGGTTCCGGAGCTACATCACACATGACGTCTGACGTGCATATTCTAGAAGATAGACAGTCCACTAGTTCTAAGCTAGTGACTACCGCGAACAATAATAAAATTGTATCTAGTGAACAAGGGGATGTGTATGTCATGGGGCGCTCTGTGAGGTTCGAAGATGTACTTATGCTTCCAGGTTTGACGACAAACTTGCTGTCAGTTAGTAAAATGTGTGCTAAGGGTTGCACTGTTGTTTTCGATGAGACTTGTTGTAAGGTTTACCAAAAGGATTACAAGGTAAAAGTAACTGGAAAGCCAGTATTGACAGCACCACTGAAACAGGGATTATATGTTTTAGGTAGAGAAGCAGCAATGGTTCTGACGTGTCCTCCAGAAGAATCTTCTCGTGCTAGTTTTGATTTGTGGCACAGAAGGCTAGGTCACCTGAGTGCTCTGATGGTGAAGTTAAAAAGTTTGGCAGATGGTCTGACTTTTAAAGAGGTGAGCACGGAACCGTGTGAAGGTTGTTGTAAAGGGAAAGAGTGCGTCAAAATGTTTCCGAAAGGTAAAAGTAAGAGAGCAAAAGACTTTCTTGAAATCGCGCATTCGGATTTAGCGGGCCCTATGGAAGTGGCATCCTGGGGCGGTAACAGGTACTACCTGATTTTTGTGGATGACTTCAGCCGAAAAACATTTGGCTATTTGTTGAAATCCAAGACCGAAGTTTTCGCTAAATTCATGGAATTCAAGGCACTAGTTGAAAATCAGACGGGAAAGAAAATAAAGAAATTTCGTAGCGATAATGGCACTGAATATACCAATGGAGAATTTCAAGGTTTCCTGAAGAAACATGGAATCCAACACCAGAGATCAGTACCTTACACTCCTGAACAGAATGGAGTGGCGGAACGTACAATCCGCACAATAACTGAGAAGGCTAGATGTATGGTGCATGATGCTGGTTTGGACAAGAGATTCTGGGGCGAAGCTGTTGATTGTGCCGTGTACCTGAAGAACCGATCTCCAACAATGGCCCTCAAGGATAAAGTTCCAGAGGAGGTTTTTACAGGAGAGAGAGTCGATCTATCGAATATGAAAATATTTGGATGTAGAGCTCAGGTTCTGGTAAAGGATCATAGTCGCAAGAAGTTTGATCCAAAAACGATTCAAATGATAATGACTGTGTATTCGACCAATTCGAAGGCATACCGATTTATACATTTGAAGGATGATCCAACGAGGATTGTCATCGCTCGAAATGCTACTTTTATGGAAAATGTTCCCATGATTATTAAAGGAAAACAAGAACCTACTGTTCCTGTTTCTAAGAAGGATGCCGTGGTCATAGATTTACAGTATGACATTCCAGAAGTTAGTCGTTCCACTACTCAACCAGAGGTGCCAAGGATTGCTGGTCCTGTTGCAGTGGGGGTTCCGGTGGCTAGTTCGAATGAAGAAGAATCTGGAAGTGCATCTAGTACAGCAAGGGCTAGTTCACTGACGAGATCGGATTCTGGAGAGAATTTTTACGACTCTGTTGACGTAGAGAATCCTACGACAGAGGATTTGCAAAGTTCAGCTTCTGTCGATTTAGAGCGTCCTGTGGCAGAAGATTTGCAAAGTTCGAGACGTTACCCTGCTCGAAATAGGGTTCCGAGGCGGGAAAAAGACATGGTATATAATTTCCATGTGTCAGAAGATCCTGATCCTATTTCTGTTAATGATGCGATGGAGCGTTCTGACAAGAAGTTTTGTTTGGAAGCGATGAAGGACGAGTTCAATTCCTTGAAGGTGAATGTAACTTGGGAATTAGTTGATCGACCGTTAGACGCTAATGTTATTAAAACAAAATGGGTCTTCAAGTTAAAGATTGGAGCGGATGGCAACACCCAGCGCCATAAGGCCAGGCTGGTTGCTAAGGGTTATTCGCAAAAAACCTGGTGAAGACTATTTTGAAACATTTGCACCGGTAGTCAAGATGTCGTCGATTCGTCTTCTACTACCACTGGCAGTTGAGAAGAACCGAGCGTTCATCATATTGACGTTACCACCGTTTTTCTAAATGGAGATCTGCGTGAAGAAATTTATATGGAACAGCCGCAATCTTTTGTTCAAGAGGGGAGTGAAGGCAAAGTTTGCAAATTGAAACAAGCTGCCCGGTGTTGTAACCAAAAGATTCATGACCATATAATAAAGATGGGTTTTTCTAGGTCTAAATATGACCAGTGTGTCTACACGAAGATTAGTAATAAAATTCTCACTGTAATAGCCCTGTACGTGGATGATTTTTATATATTTACAAATAGAGCTGCAGAAGCCAGAAACTTCAAATTGGCAGGTCTTTCAAAATAAGGGAGTTGGTAAGCAGAAACATGGTGTTCTGCACACAACATAGTGAATTAAGTGGGGGTGTTGAACCATGAAGGTTGTAATGCACTATGTTCTAGAGTCTTCTTAAGTTGTTGCCTAGCAACTGTTATGTTCTGTTTTGTCATCTTATATTTTCAGATGAGTTTAATTTTATATTTATAAAATGTAAATTACTTGATTAAACCACTGTGTTACAATGATGTTCTATTTTCATTGAAAGCCAGCTCAGCCAACATTATAGCTCTATAGCTGTTCTATAGTATGGTACGTGTCATCGCTTGCATTGCTGAGAATAACATAACACCACGCCTGTACTTATTCCCCAAAGGGTTAAATAGGTGGTTATAGCACATCCACATTTCGGTATTTATGTTTAAGTCGCGAGGGGCCCGTGTCGATTGATCAGGTCAAGTTACACTTGCCGCGGTTGGTCTGTGGATGTGTGACCATCTTTAGATACCAGACCCCTCCGTGCCTCGAAAAGCACGTTAAGCCGTTTGTCCCGGCTGTCATTCGTGGATCTTTGACAGTCGTTAGTAATGGTAGTCAGAAGCCCGAAAGTCTGACAACCAGTCTTACCAAGGGGTATCGTATTACCCAATAACTGGGTTGTGGAGTTCAGATAGGCAATCGCTCCATGTAAAATACTAGTATTCAGCTGCATCCAGTTAGACTGGAAGCCAACCCCAACATAGTTGGGAAAAGACTAGGCAGATGATGATAATAGAATCGAGCTTATTGCCATCTACCGGGCACAAATCCAGACTCCGGGCTGCTACTGAGAAATTCCAGATGGAAAAACCCAATAACACTTTACCCGAACCGGGGATCGAACTAAGGACCTCATGCTCAGCTAGAGATGTGCCGTTGCCGGCAATATTGCCTAAAGTGGGAATATTGGTGGCAGTATTGCCAGCAATATTGCCGGGAGTGGAAATATTTGGGAATATTGCTTAATTATAAGTCGAATTAAGTACGGAAACTATGTACAACACTTAAAATTGATAAAGCAACCTGTACCTACTATAATCTGAGTATGCAGGCTTCTATGGTGACACACGTTGTACTCAAAGAAGTTTGCATACTCAGATTATAGTAGGTACAGGTTGCATGCATTAACTTTATCACCTCTCAATGTAGTCCCATAAATTCCACAAGCTTGCGAAGCCTAGGTCTGGGCAACGGCTTGGTGAGAAGATCCGCTAATTGAAGCTCGCTTGTTACCTTCTTTATTAGCAGCTCTCCATTAGTCACAAGCTCTCTTACGAAGAAGTGACATGTACGGATGTGTTTGGTGCGTCTGTGAAACTCTGGATTCTCAGCTAACTTTATTGCTACTTCGTTATCCACTAGTAACGTAGGAAGACCCTTAAGTTGTATGAGACTTCCTATGAGCCGAGTCAACCATACACATTCTCTCGCAGCTTCACTAGCAGCGATCACTTCAGCTTCCGTTGTCGAAATAGCGACACTTTGCTGTCTCTGACTCATCCAGGAGACTGGTCCTCCGGCATATAGGCAAAGTACTCCAGAAGTCGATCTTCCAGTTCCAACATCGCCTGCGTGGTCAGCATCACTGTATGATTCTATAATTCCAATTTTATAGTTCTTTCTATACATAATGCCGAGATCAATTGTGTACTGTAGGTATCTCATGATACGTTTTACTCTGACACAATCCGCTTGAGTCGGTTTCTCCAGACTCCACACTGACTGCGTATGCAATATCAGGTCTTGTTCCGACCATTACATATGCAAGTGCTCCAACTACTTGCCTGTAGTTTTTCAGAACGTACCCATCGTTCTCGTTTTCTGAGATTATATTCTCCTTGGTTATTGGTACTCACCGGTTTACAGTCTTGCATTCCAAATCTGTTCAAAACTTTCTTAACGTAAGATGTTTGATGTATTACTACTCCAATACATTCTCTGGTTGAAATATCTATACCTAGAACATAGGTAGCTGGTTTGGTTGTAATCTTGAACCTTTCTTCCAGCTCTTCAATAAATTCATCAATGAGTTCTTTATCTGTTCCAGCTACTAGCCCATCATCAACGTACAATCAGTTTCTGGTGGTCTTTCTCTCTAACAAATAAACATGTATCGGCTTCACTGATTTTAAAGCCCACTTCCTTGAAGAAATTAAGAATATCCTGATTCTAACATCTCGGGGCTTGTTTTAACCCATAGAGACTTTTCTTCAGTAAACATACCCTTCCAGAACCATCATTATAGCCTTCGGGTTGCCTAACATAAATTTCTTCTTCCGAGAGTATTCCATATAAAAATGCCGTCGACACATCAAATTGACACATCTTCATACCTTCGCTTGCTGCGTTGCTAATCACAGTTCGGACCGTGGTCATTTTCGTAACAGGACTGAAAGTCTGATCATAGTCCTCTCCTTTCTTCTGGCGAAAACCCTTAGCAACTTATATTTGTCGACTGATCCACCAGCATTCAGCTTCACGCGAAAAATCCACTTACATGGTATTGCTTTTCTGTTCTTTGGTAGCTTTTTTAGAACCCACGTTTTATTCTCGTTCAGAGAATTTATCTCGCTGTCCTTTGCTTTCCTCCAAAGTTCACTTTCGTTACAGGATATTGCGTCTTTGTAACATGTTGGTTCGAAAAACCCGTTTGTAACCATGACATAATCATTGGACCTAGCCGGTTGTCTGATCAATGTCGATCTCGCTGTATACGATCACTCTGAGCGTTAATGAGTTCCTAAAGATTATCTTCATCTTCATTAACATCATCATTTCCAACCATCTGCTCCAGATTTTCATTATCAACATCGTCATTTTCTCCCCTTGGTTCAATTGATTCTTCGTGAGTCGATACAGCATCATCAAAATTGTCTTCTTCGATAACAGGTGTATGAATTTCCAATTGACTATTCATTTCGTTATCGATCGTTACGACTTGATTATTGATCGTAGCAGGTGTCACTACATCATATTCCCTTCGTATTTGAACGGGAATTTCCACTTCTGTGACTTCCTCATCTGGCTCTTGGAATTTCGTTTCCAATGGCTTTTCATCAAAAATGATGTCTCTCGACCTGACTATGTAATTGGATTCCTTGTTCCATAGTCTATAACCGTCATCATTATCGTATCCAACCAGTACGCATCTCGTAGCTTTCTTAGGTAAATGCAATTTCTTCCTTTTTATCGTTCCGTACCTCAAAAGGAAAAAACTGAACCCTTATAGGATCACTCGTGTGTCTGTCTGTGTGTCCATCTGTCACAGCCAATTTGCTCCGAATCTTATGGACCGATTAAGTTGAAATTTGGTACACAGAATCTCTGTGACCCAAACACAGACGTGTAACGTAAATAAATGAGTTTTGAAAATGGGAGTAATTTTTGAGGGGTAAATAGACAATTTAAAAAAAAAAGTTTCACAATCTGTACCGTATGACATATCAAAGGGCTTACCGCGAGGATCTCAAATTTTAAAGTAAATTGTATTAAAGTTATTTAAGACAATAGGCGGAAATTTACCATTCCCCCCCCTTATCTCCGAAACTACTGAGCCTAAAATTTAGAAAAAAAATACAGAAAATAGTTCTATACCTATAGATTACAGGAAAATTAATAAGAAGTCTATGATCTTGAAACAACATGGTAAATCTCTCAATATTGTGCGTACAAACTTACATTTTCAGTTGGAATGTATGGGAGAACATGTTTTTCAACTACAGTGTTAAGTTTGTTCTTGGGATAAATTCATTCCAACTACGGAACCCTCCATTGTGCGTGGTCCGACACGTACTTGGCCGGTTTTTTTGCTTAGGAACATGTGCATAGCAAACTGAGCCAATAATTCTCAGGTGCTTTATCGGTGGTTTCTTCCTAAATCAAAGCTCAAACGGAGTCTTATGTTCCACGGAAGTTACAACTGTCTGTACCAACCTCGCCCACAACTTTTGAGGCAACTCTTCATGTGCATGCATCATACTTCTAGCTGCTGTACGTTAATTCTTTCCGAACTAGTTCATTGTCGAACTCTCCACCATTATCACTAAGGAATTCTTTGATGGTATGTCCTGCTACTCTAGCTTCTGCCAGCATTTGCTTCAGCTTTTCAGGTACTTCAGATTTTGTCTTCATGAAGTAGACGTAGCGAAATCGAGTGTGTTCATCTTTAAAAAGGACGAAACACCGGAACTTCGAGACTGAAAACAGGAAAGGACAGCAAACATCCGAATGTATGCGTTCTCCAGGCATTTTAGCTTTTTCTCTACTACCAAACTTCTGTTTGTGAGTTTTTCCGAAAATACAGCCTTCGCACAATATGCCATTATCCTTTGTCTTTATGTTCAACTCTCGTTCTATAAGACCTTTCACATGCCTTTTATCTTGGTGGCCCGTGCGTTCATGGTACAGCTGCAAGGTATCTACCACATTAATCGATGCGGCTACCTTCGGTTTAATTGCTTCACAATTCAGCTTATATAACCCACCATATCTTATTCTGGTTCCTGTCACGACGACTACTCCATTCACCTTAATACAGCATGTAGTTACTCGTGACTCAAATACACTAGTAGTACGTAGTAGGTAGAAATTTCCGGTAGTTTGGCTGTTACACTGGGTCATTCATTCATCGCCTTTACTTGTTTGCGAGAAATTTTAATGAACACAATGATTTCAAAAGATCTAAGTCAATGAATGAACACCTTTTTCCCCACTTTCTATGGATTTGTCTTTTTTCAGCCTTTTCGGTGCTAACAACCGGTTTTTTTTTATTATTAGTATTTTTAGTAGTCCACGTTCCTGTACCAGCCTCAGCCAGATTTTGCCCGCGATAGCAACAATGCGATACTTACTCCACTTGTCATCACTGCGCATTGTCAGGTGTCCTGCCCATCTCCATCTAAAATCCATAATTCGCTTTCCGATATCGAAGACCTTCGAAAATTCATTAGGGCGCGGTCAGATCGCAAGCTATAAACCTAGTGGATAGTGTCCCAGTAAAATTATAGCGCATGACGGTCAGATCAGTGAGCTTTAAATATGAGGATAGGCTTAAAATTTTTCCTTAAAACTGCTATGGTTGAGCGAATATCTCCTAGCTCAACTACACTGGTTTTACAAGCTGAGCTGGGGTTACATTAGTTCGCAATGTGAACTCTAAAAACGATTGAGCCACTATTGAGCTTATGTTGCAATAATAATGGAAAAATAAAACACAAAAAATAACAAAATCAAATCATTTATTTCAAATACATACATTACACGTTAGTCCAGCGCAAAGAGTACTACAAGTATACAGGGTCCAGCGGCGCCAGCGTCGTTGACAGATTCTCTGTCTACGTCCAGCGTAGGTACTTGTTGTTTAATAGAGGTCAGTGAGTTCCAGACATGGTTTGGTGTCAAATTCAAATTCTTTATTGCGAACTAAGTGTACAGAATTTGTTAATAATCTATCCTATATTTATATAAACCCATGCCGATTTTTTAAACACTAGCAATAAAGTGACTGCTACTGTTTCCGACAACTTTAAGTTACGTAAACGTTAGGTACCCGATATATTACTTTACTCTATGGGTGACGGTTATTACCTAAGCATAAAGCAGTGTGAAAGCAAGCCTGTCAAAGAGTTTTACTTATAGTACTCTTTGGTTTAGTACTATTTAAAATAATGAAGCCTGTATTCAACACTGTCAGTGTCAAAATTGATAGCAAAAAAATAAATAAAAAACAAACCTTCAGTCACAGAGTACTTTTTGATAGAGTGCTTCAAGTACTCTGTGAGTGCTTCAGTTTCAAACACCAAACAAACACGTAAAAGGGCTTGGGAGTTTGGGAGTATAAATAAAATAAATACTAACAATTGGGAGGGAAAAGGGAAATTGAAAACATAAACGCAAATATGCATACTTGAAGAGTAAATATAAATTCATTGACGTTACGGAAAAAAATCTTGAACAACAGAGAGATTGTTTGCTGATGACTTGATTTAATGCTTGTTTTGTATTCATTATCAGTAACTTTCTATTAAAATTGCGAAATTAGGACAAGTGCATCTTGTGCAAAGTGTAATGTATGCATTTTTCATGGTCTGAGGAATATCCCCTATAGATGGAGAAGCAGAAAACCGTTTTATTTTACGATCTATGCAGGCTTTGCCTTGAAAACCCTGGGGCGGATGATATGTTTACAAGAACAGACCTAGTTCATGATATATTCCTCTGTACAGGTGTCAATGTACGTACTTTTAATTTATATTTTTTGTGTAGCAATAGCCATTCAAACGCACATAAATGTAAAATAAATGATTAACTGAATTCTTACAGGTTGCTAGCCAAGATAACTTGCCCCGGAAAATATGCTTTAAATGTTTAGAAATTGTCGTACACGCGAAACAGTTGCGAGTGCTGGCTACAGCAAATGATACACATCTGAAGTCCCTGTTTGATGATAATGAAACATTTACTATAGGGTTCCGTAAAACAGATCAGGTATTGTGAACATTTTTAGATAACCATACAGAAAATACATGAAATTATAGGCCAACCACTTAACTGAGATGTTGCCTGAGGTAGCAGCACAGTGCGGGAGGAGTGTGGTGATGTGATGCGAGAGCTCAGTGATTCGTCAACTTGTGACAAAAGCAGTTTCCTCAGGCAACGTCTCAGTTAAGCAGTCGGCCTTTATCAGTTAGAATATCCATTATTGGTTCAGCAGTTTAAGCGTGAAGAGGTAACAGACAGACACACTTTCGAATTTATAATATTAGTATGGATAATTATCTTGTTTGCTGAAACTTCCTTCCTTCTCCTGCCCTTTTCCCAATTTATTTGGCGCAACATGTTTTTTTTCTTCCATAATTCTCTATTAGTTGTCATCTCAGTAGTCACCCCCGTTAATTAAAGCCATATCATGTGAAATTATGAAACTTATGCATATTATGTTAATTCAAATGTGTGGAAATAATCACAATCCTTTCAGAACCAGAAAGAAGGAAACACAATTTCAAGGAAAAGCAGCACAGATTCAGACAGAACTGTTAAACTAGAGATAATAGAACATTTTAATAGTTCTCCTGAAAACCAAAGTCAGTCAAAGAAGAGGACAACATCAGATTCCTCTGACCAAGTAAGTATTGCTCTTCATTATAGTTCTTCATCTCTAATCAGTTCAAGGACACCGAATGAGACACAATAGAAGTTTTACTGTTTTTATTCCTTCAGTGTCCTTCAAAGTTAAGTAGTAGTAGTCCTTCAGTGTATCTTGGCATATACAATATATATGTCGCAGCCAACTGGTTAAATTAGCCGTTTAGTTAACCGCCTAGCCTTTTAACTAAACGGCGGCCGTTCAACTAACGGCCTGAATTATATTCAATTACAGTTTAGGTTGGAAGTCTGTAACCAATCGCGCGCGAGCCGATTTGGTCGCAGTAACTAAGCCAGGGCACCCCGACCGAATGGGTTAGGTTAGAACTGTGATCAACCGCGTGCGCGCCGAGAGAGCGAAGCGAGGCGAGCACTACTTCTAAAGCGGCTAATTTAACCAGTTGGCTGCGACATATACATAGTAACTTAAAAAAAACTTTGTGACAAAAAATAAAGTAAAATAAAAATTTTGTCCAGCACTTTTTGAGATTATGGCTCTCAAGAAGGAGATGTGCTGACTTTACTTAATAAACTAAATATATAAAACAAACAAAACATTTTTTTCTTTCTCTAAATGTTGACTGAATGAGTGAGTGGTACAGTCTACTGCAGAACGGTTAGGTATTTAAACAATTGGTTTATGGCAAATTTTAATCAAAGAACTGATTAAATATTTATTCAGTTGATTTAAATGTTGGTGAACACAAGGCTTTAAGGATGGGAAATCAAAACCCATCCGTGTTCCTTCCTTAGCCCTTTATGTTCCGGGGCAGCGGTAACCCTTTCGGACATAGCAACACAAGGCTTAGTTAATGTTTTTAAGTTGGGTCTAAGTTTATACTTTTACTTTGTATTGTAGGTATACTGAGTTATCATAATTCCATTTGCTAACTTGGTTATCCGATGTCAGTTTACGATAGTCAAATTGCAAAATGATTTTTTTGCAAACCATTCTATTCATGCCTACCTACATACTAGATAAAAAATTTAAACTGTTCATATTTTTTGACAAGCTTACCTACTCCTATTAAGGTCCTCATTCATACATTTCAGAGTAAATCTGAAGAAAAGAAGAAGATATCAGTTAGAAAAGACTTGTTTGACTCTTCTGGAGCTGTGGTAAGTGCCTCCAGAAATCCTGATAATTATGTCTTATTGGGTGTTTAGACCTTCAACCTATTCCTAGAATATGGTGTCATATGGTGACGTATTATTAAACTTATATTTCATCTATTTGAGACAGTTTCAGAATTACTTATTTTCGCCTAAATAAATGTCCTAAGTCCTAACCCAAAAATGTCTCCAATCCAAACTGCATGTTACATGTAGTTCCTTCTAAGAATGGAATGTTTCGATACTAGTTTCTATTTCCACTCCTCTCGTGTTATCACAAGCTATCATATTACTTATTGCTCATTACATGGTCCATTAAAATACAAAGTACGAAAATATAATTTTATTGATTGCAGACTTCATCAACTAAAGAGGTTGTCACATCTGTAAAGCAGAATTTGAAAGTAAAAATCAAAAGATTTAAAACAGAAACCGGTGATTGTTTTTACTATGTTTGCGACGTAAGTGTACTTAGTTATTATTACATTAGTAAAACTTACATTTTGATGACAGTAGTTTCAGAATTAAAAAAAAATGAACTTTCCTATGAAATTTTCTTTTTCAGGTTTGTCAAAAGAAGTTTAATGCATGGAAAAAGTATTATTTGCATCAAAAAACACATAATAGAAATATAATGTGTCCGCTGGATACTTGCGGAAAAAAGTTTGCGACTAAAGGAGACCTCGAAAAGCATGTCCGGACACACACGGGCGAGCGGCCCTTCGGCTGCGACCTCTGCGACAAACGGTTCGCGCAACGAGGCTCGCTGAAGTCGCACAAACTAACTGTGCACTCACAAAGTGGAACCCCTGAAAAAAGCTGAGAAGAGTTAATGAAATAGTACCTATTATTGTTGCATTGGTGTAACAGTTCGCTGGTGCCCATCTTTAAAAAAAAACCGGCCATGTACGAGTTGGACTCGCACACGAAGGGTTCCGTACCACCATACAATATTTAAGACTGCATATAAAACAACGGCAAAAACATTACGTTTTCTGTATGGGAGCCCCCCTTAAATATTTATTTTATTCTGTTTTTAGTATTTGTTGTTATAGCGGCAACAGAAATACAAATTCTGTGAAAATTTCAACTAACTATCACGGTTCATGAGATACTGCCTGGTGACAGACAGACGGACGGACAGACAGCGGAGTCTTAGTAATAGGGTCCCGTTTTACCCTTTGGGTACGGACTACGGAACCCTAAAATCCGGTCAAGAACGAGTCGGACTCGCGCACCGAGGGTTCCGTACCATCATGTTTTTAATTTTTCATTGGCGAGGACATCGATATGCGTGGCGCGGAGTCCATATTTTTTTTAAAAGTCTATGGGCGAAGCCTATATTCATCAGATAATTATAACACTGTGCACTGCGGTGTAGAATATTGCAGTTTTATGTCACCGCCATCTCTCGACCGATAGTGGAACTAATGTAAATTTTGTTGATGATTTCTGCAAAAGTGTGCTATTTAGAGACTTCTTTTTATTTTTCCTGTTATCTTTACATAAACTTCTATCACATAGAATAATTTTAGATTTTTCTCTTTGCAAACTTCGGAGATAAGGGGGTAACATATTTTTTTTTTACATTTTCATCAAAAGTCGAAAACTAAGCGGCCTAAAAAAAAAGGAAAAATAATATTTGAGAATGTGTTATGATACCCCCCACATGCCCTAGTAGCTCCACTTCGAATTTTTTAGACCCCCTTTCAGTCCCTGTTGCAAAAAATATACATATATTTTTATTTCTTTCTTAATTGAAAAATAATTGGACAAACGTCATCTAAAACTATTCCAAATTTCAAATTAAATAGCATTTGTAGTTCTTGAGATATCCAGCTGTGACAGACAGACAGACTCCATAAGGGTTCCGTTTTACCATTTTGGTACGGAAAAAAAATAATTTGGTTTTATGTCTGGTCGAGGAACAACAGATCTTTGCTATCTCGGGTCGCCTGTCCAAGGAGATGGCTAGGTAGACCGAGACGTAACGCACCGGATCACCTCAGGATGAATAAAATGGCGACAGGTCACAGGAACAACTTGTGATCCACAGATGCCCCTCAAGTTAAAGGGGAACATTTGTAAGTCCGTGATAAGGCCTGTCGTACTCTATGGGTCTGAATGCTGAGCCGTGAAGAAGACGGATGAAAAAAGATGGCATGCAGCGGAGATGAGAATGTTGAGATGGATGTAGAGTGACGAGAATGGATAAATTAAGAAATGAGTATATAAGAGGAAGTTTGAAAGTGGCGCCAGTGACAGAAAAGTTGAAAGGAAATAGTTTGGCCTGGTATGGGCATGTGATGAGAAGGGACGAAACACATGTGACTAGAAGAGTGATGAATATACATGTTGATGGATGGAGAGGGAGAGGAAGGCCGAAGAAAAGATGGATGGATTGTGTGAGGAATGATATGACAGAAGGGAGTGAATGATAGCGTGACGGTTGACAGGAGAGAATGGAAGAAGACAACGTTTTGAGCCGACCACAAGTAGTAATGCCAAATGGGATAAGGGCAGGAAGATGATGACTAGTTGTTGCATTGTGAAATTTTAAGGAGCGCGAGTCAATTAATGCTCCGTTCCTATAAACAAAAACGAACTATTTTGCTTACAAAACCATTTTTTATTACCAATCTGGGCATAGAAATAGACTAGCTGCGCCCCGCGGTTTCACTCGCATAAGTGTCGATCCCGTGGAAATATCGGAATAAAAAGTAGCCTATAATTATGTTAATCCAGAGTGTCAGCTATCTCCATACAAAATTTATGTACGTTTGCCTGGCACGGCCCTACAAATCAAAATTGGTCCAGCCGTTTGAGCATGAAGAAGTAACAAACATAAACACACACACAAAATATTTGTTTGATTCGTAAGCTAGTTGTACCTGCGATAGCTATTTCCATATAGGAAGGTCTACTATGCAAAGCTATGAGGTCTTTGCTTCATTATTGGTAAAAATACAAGTCGACTTTAACCAATAACAATCCGTAAATGATAGAAATCGGCCGTAAGTCAATGACGTAAAAGAATAATGACGCGCTCCTGAATTCTAATGGAACCTTAAAGTCGGTGCAGACTTTAAAGGTTCGATCCGACTTACTAGAGTTGGCCCTCAAAAGAGAGGGATGAATACTTATATAATACTAGATCTGGACCTTAGCCAGGATTTCTGAAAGTGTTAGATCTGTTACAATGTAACAGTATTATCTAAACCATTTGGTTGAATAGTTGTTAAATAGATTTATTTTAAGCATAATATATGTTGGTATGATTGTCATTACAATGTCATCGTTTGAATGTCCAGCATAATATTTTATACGCTTTTTTTATTATATACTTATCTTACTTTAGATAACTGGCAAAACTTACTTAAATTCTATTAAATTATTATCAAGCTTTTATTTATTATACATACTATCATTTTAAGGGCTGATTTGTCCAACGCCAGATATTTTTATCCGAGGAATAATTTTGAATTTTCGACAGTTTTTCCATACAAAATCTGTCAAACGTCAATTTTATACCACGAATAAAAATTATCTGTCGCTTGAAAAATTTGCCCTTAGTTGTTTTTAAAAGTAAACTAGTACCTAATAAATGTCTTAGGGTTGATTTCCGCACGCAAAATACGCGCATTGACGTGGAGTTGCGGACAACAGCCCGTATTACCTATTATTACCCTAGGGTTGATTTTTCAATAGACTATACAGGGTGTCCCTCGAAGTATGGTTCAAATCGAATAGGGACGTGGGCAAGTTCATTTCTAAACTTTTAACCCTGAGAAAAAAAAATACTATCAGGGCTGTCAGAAATGTTGTCAGAGACTCGTATTTTTTGTTGATCTGTACACGAAATTAAGACAAGTTAAGAAATTAGATCTTTTCTGTTTTAATCATAAAACTTTTTGTTTTTATGGCAGTAAATTATTATAATTTAAACTGGTGATTTGGACTAACTGATGTTGGCTTACGTACAGTCGAAAAGCTATTTGGTATAGAGCTAAAAATATTCATCTTTCCACTACACTGCCCATAGATCTATGAGACTATTAACTATGCCAATATTGACTACTCAGCACGAAGTACGCTGCCTGTATACCAAACACTTTGTTCGACAGAACATCTCGATATGTCATCATACATGCCAAGAAGATCGAAGGTCAATTTGATTGAATAAAAATGTTTTCTTCAAAATGTGCGTCGCAGTGTGAACCACGCCTAGGAATGATCCTCTGCCTGTGGATTGGTCAGCCTCTTCTACTGAACATCCCTTGTACAGAGGCCAGCACATCAACCTACCCCAATCTGTTAAAATTTCCTAATTGAATATGAACCTTATACCTTTGTGGTAAAGTTAAAAATCTATCAAAGAAATTTTACAGATTGGGGTAGCTTGATGTGCTGGCGTCAGTACAATGGAATCGTATCCAGTGAAATAGAGATACCACTTGAATTGGCTTACAATCCAAAGGCATTTTAGAATTACTGGGTGCAGAAATCTTTTCTCTTTAAGGTTTTAAAATAAAATCTTTAAAATAATTTGTTTTTATTTGATACAGTAATTACATATAGGATAAGTATTTACATATGTCTATATTACACTATAATAACATGTTAGGCCTATAAATAATAGACATACTTCACTATACTTTTATAATATGTAATAATAAAAGCAACAATATTTTGGTACTAATATCTCGAAAACAGACATATTTTATGTAACATATATATCTCTATTCACATTACAAGATGAATGAAATATTGTAACGGGCAGAGCCGTAAGCATAAGGCTTCGTTCACACTAGGGCACGAGTCGCGATATGCATAACAAATTATGTCTCCATCGACGCCGTTTTGTGCCGTAATGCAAACATCACAAAAAAATTAAATAAACATCTATGAATATGTGGTTGTGTAGATACGCCAGATATTCAGATATGGAGGTACAGAGCAGAAAACACCATCATTTTGTTACACAGTAACCAATTTAATTATGTTGACAAAAGATTGTCAATTTTTCGCATCAAAGCATAGAACCAATGATATTATAATTGCATAGAACTCATTAATTTCTTACAATATTCTTTTACAAATATCATTGTTGGTGATATCTACTAATTTTTTTTCTTCAGAAGTATCATTTAAATTTAATCAGGTAGTAAGTTGTATATTATTAGGACAGGAAATAATTCAGTGCAGATTAGATCTATTACAGAGACCACTATCTTATAAAATTATGGAAAAAACATTGATAAGTTATAAATTGAAAGTACTAATATATTTCCAGCACTCTATTTGGCCATCACTTCCCAACCGATGCCTATTCTAATTCTAAGACTGACCACTCCCTAGACAATGTCACTCAGTGGAATGCGTACAGCAGCAACAAGAATGTGCACACGGCGACCACGAGGCCTATGATGAGGGAGTCGCGGCGTTTGCGAGCGTTGATCCGGTAGATTAGACTGTTCAGCATTGGGAATCTAGAAACAATACGATGGTTTTTGTAGCAAGAATTTTTCTAAGGGCGCATTCCGAATTGGGAAAATAATCGATGTAATCGATTTGAGCGTGCTTAAACCCGTACCGAATTGGCGTGAGCGCGACCATGCTTCGTACTAATATCACCGTGAGCGCTGTCAAAAATGACTGTGTGTGTGTGTGTGTGTGAGGATGAGGATGTGTCAGTGTGTGTTTTGTTTTGAGCTGCATCATATCTTTTTAATAACGTGGCATTTTCGAAATTGTACTTCTGGCTGACAGTCGCCACCTAAACAAAGAAAAGGGAAACGTGTGGTGTATAAAACACCACAAGTATAGACGACGACGTAGTTTTTCTTCGTATAAACGAAGAAATACTGCTGTAATATCTTTTTGACACCGAGTAAATACTGTGAGCGCGCTCACGAGTGTTCCGAATTGTTGACAGCTCTCAGTTGTCATAATCGTGATATCCAATAAGGAACGCATGTGAGACGATTTGAGTGCTGTGAGCGATATTAGCCAATTCGGAAGGCGGCCTAAGTAATAGTCATGCTATAACATTATATTGAACTAAGAGCTATTTTTGAATCGTCGGATAACTTTATTCAACAAATAATTTTGACAATTAAAATTGTTTCATACAAAAACTGTCAAATGTCAATTTTATTCCTCGAATAAAACTTATCTGGCGACGGAAAAATCAGCCCTTAGAAAAGTTTGCTATCCCTATAATATAGGGATAGCAACAAACAACGACCCTATTATTGTTACGAGTTACATTTTCTGAGTTGTCATTCCCATTGTGTGTTGAGTTGTAGATTGCATTCCATTTCGTAAAATAAAGTGGTTTCCGCAACACTAAATGCAAAATGCGCAATAATGTACGAACAGTTTCGACGTAAAAACTCACTAAATTGCACTTGTTTGGCCTCCGCCTTATTAGCTATGGAGATCTGAGTGAGAGCTCACCTGTTAGTGATGTTATTGAATGTGGTCTGCATCCGTTTGAATGTCTGTCGTTGTGACGCGAGGTGCTCGCGCGCTTCCATCGCTATGTTGATTTGTTCATCCACTAGGATGTGAGAGCTAGAAACAATTAGATAAAAAAAAGCTTCAAATTGATTATTTTCTCCTCATAAATATGACTGTGATGGTTCATAATACTGCTTTTTTTATGAGCCATTGCAGGTGTGCTTAAAATTATTCTAATTCCGAAAATGCAAATTTTTAAGTTAAGAAATGCAGTAAATCCCATTAATATAAGTAAATATTATTATTCAGTTAGACACATTAGAAGCTAATTAGTTTATTGTAGCTGAATTACGAAAGTTCAACTAAAGAGATTTTATCAGACCTGTGTAAATGGTTGGCCTCCTTGGTGAACTGGTCTCGACGCGACAGGCCGATGGTGGCGGCGGGTGGCGGGCTGCCTCCCCGCAGCAGCTCCTCACGCTCGCGCCGCGCGTTAACACGGGCTGAGGTCTTCGAAAACTCTTGCTGGTAGTCCTGTAATGATAATATAAAAGTGTAGAATTACTATTGTATAGTATTATATTATAAAATAAGTAAAGACCTAAAAAAGCAAAATGTGTACTAAAAAGCATTTTCTGCAAATTACAAACTATGAGTATGTACTCTAGCTTGAAACACTTACTGTGCTATTTGATTTTTTATTTGTTAATTGTGCTATTGTTATATTCTACAATAAAATAAGTAAAGACTTAAAATATTCTTGAACTCCGCCCGCGGCTTCGCCCGCGATGTATGTCGATAAAAACTATCCTATGTCCTTCCCTGGGATGCAATCTATCCCTCTGCCAAATTTTATCGAAATCTGTTCAGTGGTTTAGGTGTGAAAAGGTAACATACAGACAGACAGAGTTACTTTCGAATTTATAATATTAGTATGGATGTAAAACTTGCAAGCTTACTGTTTTTTTGTTTCTTGTAGTACCTATATTTCCGAACTCACTAGCAATGTATAAGCCTTCAAAGGCTTCTGTGGTTTTTAGTATAAATGATTTAAACTCTGCGATACACTTTTAGAACATTAATAAAAAAAAAAAAACAAGTTCTTCTAACTTAACAGACCGCTGTGCAGTTGCACCACTTCTTCCCAGCTAAAGCACTAAGAAGTGGTGGAAAGGTGTATTTGGGCAACTGTCTTATGTAATTTTGATATTCAAAAAGTGCAGATGTTCAGCCTAATTATAATAAATGACTTGTGATACAAAACTGTTAATAAAGGTAGATTATGTAAGTTAATTTAACAGCCATGGTGGCCTTCCTAGTACTTTTCAGGGGGCTGGGATTTGTGTTTAAATCTGACTAAACCTTGGGCTGCATAGCAGTACAATCTGCTGTTCATACCCTGAGTAACTTTATGGACACCTTGGTCACTGCTTGTGGGGATCTTCAAGGTCCCTCCTGGTGGTGGTGGCAGGCTTTTCCCTTTTGGGATGCTTATTAGATACTACTTATATAAACTCACCATTAAAATTTCTCTATGCCTCTTAATGGTGTGCATTGTAGCTGTGCCACTTGGTGCCAGATCAGCCATTTTGTCATTTATTGAGGACAGCTAGAATTATACAAAAATAAAATAATTTAGAGGTTTTTAATTATTTAATGTAAAATGATTATAACAGATAACCTAAAGCCAGAGCACTTGACGCCCAGAAAAATTAAGAATCTGCAGAGTTATTGAATACAATGTGCATTATTTTGCAGCAGCAGTTTAACCTTGAAACTGTTTGTCAAATCACTCTAAATAACTCTCAAAGTTACAATCAGCAATTGAAGTATCATACAAGAACAGTACACTTTTACAGGATACAAACTGACCTTGTTTAGTAGTTGTTGTAGTTCCATAGACATAGTGTCGAACATGTCATCACTGTTGATCAGAGGTACACTCTCCGAGCTGAGCCCCGTATTGGCTGAGCTCACTCCCAGCTTGCTAAATGCCACCAGTTTCACATCTATGTCGTTTTCGAGGAGGCGGGCTTGCTTCCGAAACTCTAAAATGTTTCAATACTTATGTTTATTTGATAGATGCTGTTAGACTGCCTGCCTGTTTACAGTAAAATTCATTTCATAACTATTTTGAATATTCGGATTATTATCAGATTGGTTGGAGATTTTTTGTGAGTATGAACCTTAATCAAATACGTATCTCATCATCCAACATAATTAATGTTATTTCTACGGTTACAATTCATAAGATGTGGTTTTCCTGTAAAAATACAGCCGTTGATTTAGAGTTCCTTATATTTAAAACAAGCTTTTCCAATACTAAGATTTTACGTGTTGATAAGTTTTTTATTGCAACGTCACAATATTCTGAACAAGTGAACCGCCACTCTGTTGATTTACTGTTAAATACGCACCTTCCCACGACGAGCCCGGCATTGAGGTCATTTTACATGAAATTTAACAAACTGATTTATAAATCACTTTTTGTGTAATTTGTTCCGATCCAGCTTATTTATTTTCATAGAAACTACTACTTTTTTGACTCATTCGAAACAAATTGCGATGACATTTGACATGTTTGACATTATCGAATCCACTCCACTCCACTATTTTGGTAATTGACAGCTGAAATAAGAAATGGAAGAAACCTCTTTCCTGATAAGTGCGACAGAGATATCGAGATAGAGATGTCTAACATGTTGTTATGCTTATATACTTGCACCTGTAATATCTAATATAGTATTGCTACGCTAAAAAAATACACTCAACGATTTAAAATTAAAATATACGTTAAAAAAAATTAAAAAAAAACATTTAGGCAAAAGACACACATTGTTCAACAGAAAACAATTGCTCACAAAGAATTAATACAAACCAGGAAAACTTGTATAAAAAGTAGTAGGTGATATCAATATCTCTTTCTGGTGCCTTCGAAATCTGTTAAGTGAGAGAGAGACAGACGTTGATCCAAAACTTTGACGTGATATAACTGCATATCATTCATTTTCATTTCACCAGAATATTTTGGGTGGGACTGGATTTTCTAAATGAGTGAAGCCAGTCTTACTTTTTGCATATTATCTTAGAGAATCGGATAAAACATTCACACAAGCAGTCTGTTGTATATAATTATTATCAACTTTTCGTGAAGTGTCCTTTCTAGCTTGTTGAGTATTACAAAGTCCTATGAACTTTGGATAAAGCAAATATCATCCTTGATAAGGAAGCAATAAGATCTATACCAACTACCAGAAGTTATTCATAGCCAACTTTATCGAACATATTCAACCATTCTTCATCTCTTTCTCACATGTACTGTTTGCCGTAACCGACACAGCTTATTCGCTCGCTCTAATTTCGTCACCCCACCCATCGTCAAAGTCTTTCTTTCTTATTTGGTTTTGTAAGCGACTAGTGGTGAATTTTATTGTTACTGTTAAAATAGGAATGTTTATATTGCTGCGCCGTTCTATTAAAAAAAAAATATCTTAAGGTGCACTTAGCAAGTGGTGTTAATTTTATTGTAAACAATGTTTGTGTGGTGAAAATCACTATCGTATAACAAGGACAAAAACATCTTCGTAGTGCAGCTCAAAATGGCTGCTCAAAATAAACCTTTGAAATTCGACAAAATATGTCGCGCTTGTTTAGAGATAAAAAAGGACATGAGACCCTTATTTGATCAACTCACAGCGACGATGCTGATGGGCATATCCAAAGTGCAGGTGAGATGACAAATTGTTAAGATATTTTGGGAATCTATTTTTGTCTCTTTCACACTCATGGTAAACGCAATATGAATGTATTGATAGCAATCGTCCTTTACATCGCGTCATCTTTGTTTAGAAGTCATCAGATATTCAATGAACAATTTCGAATTCCTGAGGAGCTGCGTGAATTCTCGAAATTTTGTTGAGAAATGTCATTCGTTCTCTTTCTAACGCGTGTGTTGGCTCGCATGATGATTGAAAAGGAGGCTTCGAAATGTATCTAAAAGACCGAGATAGATAGGTGTGGAATCTGGAATGTATGGGAAACGTTAATATTGTTGTCCCTCATCGTTTATCTTTTTTTTCTCCACAACGCGAAAGTAACTAATTTGTATTATGAATAAAAAATGTGTTTCACGACAAACCTACCTCTCCGTTCGATGGTGATTTGATAGATTTTTTAGAAATTTTGGTTTAGATTCACCACCGCTTTCTCCGATGCGGTAGTAGTCCATCATCAGTAAACACTAAATAGTCAATCCATATTTTAAATAGTTTTATTATTATCCATTATAATTCGTGAAATCGGAACAGCATCGTCTTTGCAGGTTTTATTTTATAAGATTGCTAGCTGCGCCCCGCGGTTTCACCCGCGTAAGTTTCGATTTAGGGGTATGAAAAATAGATGTTGGCCGATTCTCATAGATACCGGATAAGCACAAAAAATTTCATCAAAATCGGTCAAGCCGTTTCGGAGGAGTATGGCAACGAAAACTGTGACACGAGAATTTTATATATTAGATATCACTGTTTCTGGTTGCTGGTGTCAGTTAATTTATACTGAGCGACTTAAAAAAGAAAAGACAAAACGATTCCGTCGATTTCCCAAAAGGGAGAGAGAGAACGAGGGTCGAACTATCTCTTTCATTCGAGGCGGTTCCTCTATGCTAGTCAGTGCCGTCTCGGTGCTTAAAAATTTTCCGCCCGGCTCTTTCTATCGAACACAAAAGGCTCTCCCTCTTGAGAACCTAATGAAAATATACGAAAATTTTGCTAAAGAAGAATTTAAGTTGTAGTCCCATAAAAACAAGGAAAAATCTTAGTATGCACATACACCCAGCCATATTAAACAACAAATAGGTGTTTCTTCCATTAGTTCCATGCAGGGATTCGATCCCGCGATCAGTGGCCAAGCTGTCAATCACTCAGTTGCTGGGGTGAGTTCAGTTATTACGCTCGCTCACACGAGTTACACGTAGCCAATAAAGCGTACTTTAAACATTGACCGGCCAATCAGGAGGGTGTCCGTTCATTGGTGAGCGTGACGTAGCGAAATAATAACTAAACAAAGCCAGACTATTACCCTAACCAACCACAAAATACAGCCTAACCAGCTAGCCTAGCGCCGATCAAATCGTCCGCATCGTCGCCGTCGTGTCGATGTACAGAGGCCAGCACATCAACCTACCCCAATCTGTCAAATTTCTTTGATAGATTTTCAACTTTATGTCAAATGAATAAGGTTCATATTCAATTGGGACAATTTGACAGATTGGAGTAGCTTGATGTGCTGGCCTCTGTACCATAATTTGGATGCTGGACCTATATCTAGCGCAATGTAAAATTTAGGTAAAGTACTTAGTAAGTGGGTTGTCGGTTTGACGCAAATTTTTAGGGTTCCCTACCCAAAAGGTAAAAACGGGACCCTATCTATTACTAAGACTCCACTGTCCGTCTGTCACGAACGAACCGTGATAGCTAGACACGTTAAAATTTTCACAGAATGTGTATTTCTGTTGCCGCTTTAACAACAAATACTAAAAACAGAATAAAATAAATATTTAAGGGGGGCTCCCATACAACAAACGTGATTTTTTGCCGTTATTTTATATGTAGAATTAAATATTGTATGGTGGTACGGAACCGTTCGTGTGCGAGTCCAACTCGCACTTGGTTGTTTTTTTATAAATACGCGCACTCCAAATGGGTCTTGGTTTTGACCGCATATCAAACGCTCAATCTCTAATCCTGACAAAAATATTATGTATATGTATAGTATTTGTTATTTCTGATGAGGTATCCCTTTTCGATACTTAGGTACCTCGATGTGGTATTCGCAGTCATATGGATATCGGTATTAATTAGCAATCCGCTCTTGTTTCATCGCCTAAATTTCACGTTTTCTGCTTTAGTAAAGAGGTCAGTTTTTGCTATGATCCTCACTGAGCAAGTACTAGGGCCCCGTATCCGTTTGTATGTAGGTATATTTACGGCACACCGAATATCTGCTACCAATTCATATAGTCCTACGAGTCGCTATACGGCTATACCTACCTACTTAAAAATGCTTGGCGCTCCCTAGGCAGTTGGTTTCGCTACCATCTTGTGATCTTGCCAATATTTTATCACGAGAAAAGCCTGCTAATAATTATTATGTACCTAGTTCGTGTCGACATGAGCGAGATAAGAAGTGCACCCTTAAAGATTGGCGTGGCGACAGTTGTGTCCTGCTCATCGTAAATTAGTAAACATCATTCTGATCTTCACATACTAACCGCAACCTAGTGTGTGTTTCGCCAACCTGTCCGGTTGGTCTCTAGTCCCAGGACTTAAATATGACTGATCGAGCTTTTAAAAAGGTGCTGTCACTCAGGAGGTATACCTACCTAATACTCGGGATTCACGAGGCTAGTGTTTCAAGCCAGGATAGCAAAATAGTGCTTAGTAAGCTAGCAAGCTAGTCACTCCGGCCTCGTGTTTACAGAACTTCTTTATTTCATTTATCTTCATCTTTACAAGAAGTGCCAGGATATTGCTTGCTATCCTAGCTTGAAAAAATAGCCTCGTTTATTCCGGGCCGGGGATAACGAAGACAGAGACGATGCTCCACAAAGTGTAACTTTTTTTTAAAGTCGATACAGTGCGTTACGACCGGGTACGATTATGGGAGTTTTCTCTTTCATTTCAACAATCTTTTGGAGTGTGGACTTGTGAAAGATTTACGTTAGATACTTACTGATGCACTGTGTTCGATATGAGTCTCATAGAAGTGATCCGTTTGCGGTCTTAAGGTTGCACCGCCTTGATATGGGCACCTTTTATAAAATTCTGTCTCAACCAAATGGTAATAATGCGTAGAGTTTGTTCATTCTGTTCATGGCCCAAATGTAATCCATAGCAGTATGTAAAAATACATAGGTACACATTGCGGTTATAGAAGTCCTTAATTAAATAAAGAATAAGAAAAAATAACCGGTCAAATGCAAGTCGGACTCGCGCACCGAGGGTTCCGGTTTCACGGTGTTTTTTTTTTTATAATGTAACTAACTACTTTACAGTTTTCGGATTTTTTCCTTTACTTGTGCTCATGACATTGCTTCTTGCCAAATTTCATGATTCTAGGTCAGTAGCAGCTAGGGAAGTACCTACCCTATAGGTATTGATTCCGGAACATAAACGCCACGCCAGTATCTTTTGATTGCCTTCACTTAGAAGTTTGATTTTTTCACTGCTTCAAGGGATTGCAGCCTTGAGGATTTGATATAAATTTTAACTTGATAACTCCACCGACGGACAGACAGACGGACAACGCGAAGTGATCTTGGTTCTGTTTTTCCTTTTGAGGTACGGAACTCTAAAAAAGCAATATTTTGGTTGGTGAAATGAATTATAGGTATATTAGTTAAGGAGTGTATTTGGTTCATTAAATAAGTTTCTGCTCGTAATGCAGGTGGCAGTGGGCGACGGTCTACCACCCCAGCTTTGTCTCCAATGTGTGCACCAGATCTCGCGGTGCCATGCCTTCAAGGACCTGGTGGAAAGGAATGACATCACGCTGCGAGAGCATGCCTCGCGGATGGCAGAAGAAGCCTTTAAGAGGGAGAGGGAAGAGGTAAGGAATTGGCTTGGTTGGTATTAAATATTTCTGAAAGTGTACAACAAAAGTGATCCCGCGTTTGGAGTAAGGGGTAAGTTGGAGAATACCCCCTTTATTTATAAACGTTGCTTAAAGCTGAGTAGTGATTAGCGACAGATTAACCATTATTTTTTGACGTTTGAACGTCACTTTAATTATTGTTTATAAATAAACCCCTATCTACAACCTTACTTAAAAGTAATTAGGCGCTTCTGAGGAGCCAACACACAAAAAAGCGGTGCAATATCACAATCGCATCGGCAATTGGTGATGTCGCCAAAATTTGCTATTCGACGTCGCAACGCTTGTATCGGCCCTAACTTAATCTGTAAACAAATAGGTACAATAAACGTGTGAACCACTATTTTCTCTGATTTAAAGTTATCTAGTCAAGAATATATTACCGGTGCATATGTATAAAATAGGATTACTTATCCTACATTACAATTATTTTTATTTGTCCACCTCTGCACAGAAAGAGAAGCTGCTAACCCTGAACTGCACGGAGCCGTACATGCAGTACATGGAGGTCCCCCTAACCAACACGAGTCAGATCCTGGATGGTTTCTTCGCGGCTACGCCAGACCAGCCGCCCACAGACGCGCCCGATACTGAACATAAACAAGACTTCGATGTTGAGAAGGTATTCTCGATTGTATGGTGCAGTTTTTAGTAATATTTGTTATTTTATTGAGCAGCTTTTGGAACTTAAAATCGCCTAACCACACAAGTCCGGTACATGAGGGCCGCGGCTTGTATGAAAAAAATCATTATAAAATGTGTACAGGCATTTGATGATGAGACCTTAATTGACCTCAGTTGACCATTAACCCAGACAAAGAGTCTTCACCCCATCTTTTTTTAATTCTAGCTGGACCCAGACCTCGTCCAAATGAAAGACAAAGAAGGTCTTAACTCTGACGAGGAGAACTACCTACAACTGGTCCTTTTCCAAGCAACCTCCACGGTGTCCCCAGGCAGACATGTATGCAACCTCTGTCACAAGGAGTTCAAACATGCACGCTGGCTGAAGCAGCACATGCGATCACACACTAACTGGATCAAGGCGAACTGTAAGAAGCCGCCCATGTGCCCCATCTGTGATAGGACTTTTAAGGTGAGGACAAGACTGGAATTCGAAATTATTGTGTTTTATTCAAGGTTTTAGTTTTGGCTTTAGACGTTGGTACGCAAAGTAAACGGTACGATAGCACCTCACAAAATCTGCTAACCCAAGAGAACTGATGAGAGTAAACAAAATATTATCGAGTCAAGGATAGCAGCCTCTTCGCAAGCGCACGACCAAGTCATTTATAAGCACCTTTTGTATTACTTAGAACCATTTACGGACAGATATATAAAGACAGAATAAAACCTAGCTAATATCCTTGATGTACCTTCATTTTCTCTTTTAGTTTCGTAAATGCATAATTTTTCTTTGATATCTGAATATTTCGTCTCCTTGTAACATAGAGCTTCTTCCTCTTGAATCCTGTCAACAATCTACTTTTCCAGGGCCCAGGCATGCTCAAGATGCACATGCGAACACACGAGCAGCGTCCAGCTAAGCAGCCAACATGCTCGGTGTGCCAGCGAACGTTCCCGAGCAAGACGTTGCTATACCGACACAGACAGACGCACTTCGAGCAGAAAACACACCTATGCTCTGTGTGCGACAAGCGTTTTTACAGTGGATATGCTTTGCGCTCGCACATGGCGCGGCACCGCGGTGAGCGGCCCTACGTCTGCTCGAATTGTAACAAGAGCTTCTATAACCCGACTGATCTGAAGGTAAGACACTCCTGTGTTCTTCACGACAAGCGCTTCTACAGCGGCTTCGCTTTATACTCGCACATGGCGCGGCACCGCGGCTGTCAGCTCTACGTCCCACGACGTGCAACAAAAGCTTTTATAACTCGATTGATCTGAAGTTAGGATGTGTCTGTGCTCGTAGGAACGATAAACATGGCAGGAATTAACGTTAGAACTTACGCCAGACAGCGGCATAGCATTATATTTCTAATAAAATTTGTACATAATTATATTGTGGTCTAGGGGTTTAAAGTTGTAACGAAGACATAAATGACGGATTTTATTTAGCAATCGTATGGAAACTAGCTAAGCTGATTAAATCATAGAAGCCTCTGATAGAGTACCACACTGTAACTTTTCAAACTTTTCTTCCTCTTCATCTTTTATTCTGAACGCTTCCTCGAACGCTTTTTTACTGCGCTGCGACAAGTACTCCGGGAACGAGACGCGGAATCTTAAAATGAGATTGCCTTTTGCTTTAGTGGGACAAGCTGGTAGTGGTAGCCCTTCATCTTCTATAATCTTCTCGTACGTGGGAGTCACAACGTCCGTTATCTTGATCCTCAAGATTCTGTCGTCTAACGTTGTGATAGTTTCCATGAACCCGCACAACGCTTCCTGTAGAGTTATATTCTTGATGTAAAGCAAGTCGCTCAGGCTGGACCTGATGAACGTGTCGTGCGGACGATCTTCAGTAATAAATATAACGTCGGCGGGGATCCTCGTCGGTCCCTGGTCGCCCTCTTCTTTGAACCTCACCTCGGTGTTCGGGTATATACCGGCTTTGATTGGGATTGACAGAACTTTCTCCCGTAGCTTTAGTTCGGTGCACGTCTCGTCTGTGAATACCAGTCTCTGGATCTTCATTTTCTTGAGTCCTCCTTTGTATACTTCTTCTAAGGACAGTGCGAGTGGTCTAACTATAGTTGCGTCCTTTTCCTTGTACCCTTTGCCTACCGGAGACTCGAACATCGGAGGGGGATTTTCATAGTAATCTAATAGATCTGCGTAAGGGTTGGAGGTGCCGAAGAAGTCGTTGAACGTTTGGAGAGGTTCTCCGTGGTAACAGAAGGGTTGGATGAACTCTGTGGGGCCGGGCACGCCACGCTTGAGCCCTTCCTCTCCGTACTGGTCGTAGACGGCGCGGTGTTGATGGTCGACAAGTACCTCGTAGGCTTCTGCGATCAGAGCGAAGATACGTTTCATGTTCTCGTCGTCGCCGTGCCGCTCGGGGTTGTACTTCAGCGCCAGCCGTCGGTAGGCGCGTTTTACGTCGAGCTGGCTACAGTTGCGCTTTACGCCCAGGATGCCGTAGAAATCGAAACCCATCGCGACCTATTTGTTATTAATGTCTGTTTTGCTAATGTCACTTAATGTATAGAATTAAAAAATATATATTTAAAGCTATTATATTTTAAGAAGTAAGTACCTATTTTCGTTAAAATCTTGGTATGTCAAATAGAATAAATTTTTAATGGTTTTTACGTCATATTTGACATGACATAGGTATCATGGCCGCAACATTCGTTTTATCGTAAACTTTTTAATAACCATACGGCTGGTATTTATCAAAGCGAGGAAGTAGGTTCAGTTTAAAATTTACATTCATGCTCCTTTATATTTTTGCACACAAGGTACACTTCCGCCTGCACACTGGGGAGAAACCGTTGAAGTGTACGGAGTGCAACAAGACGTTCAGGCGACACTCGACCCTATGCCAACACATGAAGAAGCACCGCGGCATCCGTAACCACGTGTGCAATGTCTGCAACAAGGGATTCTATGAGGTGTCCAAACTGAACGCACACATGAGGGTGCATACTGGTACGTAATATTGGATATCACAACATGGTCATCTTCTACCTAATAATATCTTAAATTCATAGACAGACAGCACACAGCCTAAACCGCTGGGTCTAAACATTTTGACGAAAGTGAGCATTTTTCGAAAATCATGGCCTAAAGGAAAATATCCCTAACTACTTATTTACTATGACAGTTTGGATGGAACTTCGTCCTTTTTATCGATGGGGAATCTCATCGGGCAGAAGCTTATTTTTTATTTATAATGAGTAAATTGCAACCCGAGTGTACTTATATCTAAGGCACTTTCCCGTGTTGTTGTTTTATTAATTTTATTTTTGTATGCCTCCTACATCATGTGTCCAGGCGAGCGTCCCTACGAGTGCCAGTACTGCTCGCGCCGCTTCGCGCAGCAGTCGGCGCTGATCTACCACCGGCGCACGCACACGGGCGAGAAGCCCTACTGCTGCAAGATATGCTCCGCGCGCTTCACCACCTCCTCCGCCAGGAACAACCACATGCTCACACATACTGGGAACAAGAGGTACTTACACATTAATCTATTTCCAAAAGTAAAAATTTATTTATCAGTTTGTGTGTACGTCCCGCTGCTGTTGACTCCAAGCAGGTGTATTATAGTTACTTTGTGTAATTATTCGTATAATAAGAAATCATTAGGGTTCCGTACCCAAAGGGTAAAAACGGGACAGTATTACTAAGACTCCACTGTCCGTCTGTCTGTCACCAGGCTGTATCTCATGAACCGTGATACTAGCTATCACAGTACAGTTGAAATTTTCACAGAATGTGTATTTCTGTTGCCGCTATAACAACAAATAGGTACTAAAAACAGAATAAAATAAATATTTAAGGGGGGCTCCCATACAACAAACGTGATTTTTTTGCCGTTATTTTATATGTAGTGTTAAATATTGTATGGTGGTACGGAATCCTTCGTGTGCGAATCCAAAACTCGCACTTGGCCGGTTTTTTTAAATTATGATTTGATATCGCTACCCGTGCTTGTGAAGTTTCGCCAGTTTATTTAATTGGACCATATAAACGAACATGAATCTAACTAAGACTTGAAAAAGCATCATTTTCGTAAAATGTGTTCTGTTTTCTGTGCTCTACAACTGATTATTTATTATTAAGTTCCCGCCTTTCCTCTCAGGTTCGTGTGTCCAGTCTGCCTAAAAGGCTGCACATCGCGCACAGAACTCCGCGTTCACTCGAGCAAGCATACTGGAGAGAAATTATTCGAGTGCAATCAGTGCGGAGAGCGGTTCAGCTCGGCGTCTTATCTCGCCGTGCATCGTCGCTACCACACCGGCGAGAAGAAGTACCAGTGTCCTGTCTGCGGGAAAGGTATGTACCTACGTCATACAGCCGTGTTTTTCATTACCTACTTAAAACTAGTTTCAATTAATTAAATGGCTTTAAACTAGTCATTTATAGTAAATAATGTTTGAGTCACCTTAGAGAAGTAGATATAGGGCAAAATGGTTAAAGAAGGCATGAGCTAGAAGTAAAATTTGCTCAGTTTCGATATTGCCCTTTTGAAGTTTCATCTCAAAAACTCATTCTGTATGTAGCTACAGTGTATTTCACGCAGTGACGCGCGCTTTACCAAGTGTGAATGTGTGTGTAAGCGAACAAAGCTTCAAAATTGACCACTTATTACACTAAAACACAGTGTCTGACTTTTATCCCCAGGTTACATAGAATCGAGTTCATTCAAGAAGCACGTAAAGACGCACGCGAAGTCGGAGACGGAGTCGTCCACGTCGGAGAACAGTGCGGAGGTGCCGCAGGGCAAGGAACCCTGCCTCGCAGAACATCAGACCGTCACCGTCACTGAGGACTTGCCTGATGCGCCAAATCAAGGTAAAGTACCTACCTTTAAATATAAAATTGTCTCATGTTAAAGGAACTCTAAATCAAAACCTTCAGGCTGCTTCTGAGAAAATTTTAATGAAAATTCCCCAATGACAATGCCCAAACGAATTGAACCCTACTTAGCCGTGCGATCAAGATCAATGGGACAATGTTTTAAAACGTTTGCATAAAGTCTGTAAGTGTTGTCAACAAAGATTACGTTTGGTTGTCACGAATCACGTTCGACGATCTAATTGAGGGCTACCGATGAATAAAATAACATGAACACAGCGATCACCCGAGTTACAGGCTAGCTTTATAAACTGACAATTACTGACTAAACGCAAATTCTAACGTTATTTCAGTTCAACCCCAAGTTCAAATCCAAGTGCAAGACACGCAGCAGGTCTTGCAGGTCCAGGGTCAGGTGGAACGCACCCCGCAGCAGAAGATCACGCGCTACAAGTGTGGGCTGTGCGTCAAGACGTACATGTATCTACACAACTTGAAGAAACACATGCTGGTGCATGAACAAGTAAGTTACTTTGAGAGCTGTCGCATCCACGGTCACCATACATCCATACTAATATTATAAATTCGAAAGTAACTCTGTCTGTTTGTATGTTACCTTTTCACGCCTAAACCACTGAATGGATTTCAATGAAATTTGGCAGAGCGATAGATTGCATCCCGGGAAAGGACATAGGATAATTTTTATCGACATGCCTCGCGGGCGAAGCCGCGGGCGGATGCTAGTAGAAGTATAAATTAAAAAATTATGTGGTACCTACCACATAATTTTTTAAAATTGAGAGAAGTCGTTGCTTTGGAAGAGGCAACTGGCTTCAACTTTCAGACGAACTAACGGATATGCGACGTCTTGTCTAGTTAAATATGCCAATTGTATATAAATTGTAAAAAAAAATAAAGGCTTTGACATCCATTTTATATTAGAAAATCCAAGAAAGATTAAAGTTTACGCTGAATCTTTTTTTCAGGAAAACGGCCGTAATACGGAGCCAATAATATTCCTGCAACAACAGCAACCACAGCAGCAGCAACAACAGCAGCAGCAGCAACAACAACAACAGCAGCAACAACAACAACAACGGCAGCAACATCAACAACAACAACAAGTACAACAGCAGCACCAGCAGCAACAACAGCAGTTGCAACAACAGCATCAAGTACAGCAAGTTCAAGTACAACAAGTGCAACAACAAGTGCAGCAACAGGTGCAGCAACAAGTGCAACATCACCAGCAACAGCAACAAATGCAGCAACAAGCAGTGCTGCAGGTGGGCAACGTGCAACAGCTTGCGGTGCCCATACATGCGCAACATGTGCAGCAAGGCATCACCGTGTCTGGAGTACAGGTACGATATACTGCACTGATATCATCTACTTAATAAAAATCTTAAATCCATTCATTCATTGAAAATGCACACCCTGAACGGCTGGGTCTAGATGTATGAAATTATGCACAATCACACTAATATTAAAAAGGCGAAAGTTTGTGTGCGTGTTTATATGTTTGTTACTTTTTCACGCTCAAACGGCTGGACCAATTTTGATAAAATTTTGTATGTAGGTAGCTGACACCCTGGATTAACTCTACTCAAATTTTTGATTAACATTAATAAAATTAAAATCAAATTAAAATTTGATTAACTCTACTTAAATCGCTACTTTTTATCCCGATATTCCCACGGGATCGACACTTATGCGGGTGAAACGCGGGGCGCAGGTATTAGTTTCATAAGTAGCGGAAGTGAGCACATAAAGGGGTTAAATAGAAATTTTGGAAATCTTTAATCCCCCATGCCCGATGATGCCACACACACATACATAACCCATTATCTGAATTTTGAGTCGTAACGAAGAAGCCTAAGGCATCGCTCACACCAAAAGTATTGTCCGCCGCCGACTGTGAGTATAGTGTACGCATATGATAACGCACTACGTAATAGCGTATAGTCGGTTTGGTGTGAACGAGAAGTTAAAAGCAAACGTGCGCTCACAGTTAGCGTTTGGTGTGAACAAAGCCCAAGGGTCGGTAAATATCTGACGGAAAATGCGTCGCGTGTTATCGGTCGCGTAACGCCAGAACAGTAAAACATTCAACCTTTCACACTCAACCGATGATGCGTTAACGAATAAAAATAGATGCAATCGAAGTACGCCCGACGCATTTTCCGTCAGATATGTACCGACCAAGTGATCTGTCATGGTAGCATAGCTTTTACGAGTACGCGTAAACCAGATTTTTCTAGTACGTCTTTTCATAAGTAGGTTTAGTTTTAGTTATGAGAAAGTAAAACATAAATAATAAAGTTCTTACCTATGAATAAATAAATAAAACTGGCTATTTAGCCAATTGCTTGTCCACTAAATGTACTTATGCTTCACCGTTACGAAAATAGGTTAAAACATGTCACTCAGGCTGGCTGGACAAATCTTCAAAATAACTCGCATTTAACTAGGTCAATAGGGCATTTTATGTGACGGCTAAACACCCTTATATCAGAATTTGTGACGCAACAGAATCTTAGATAATCGATCGAAAACGTGTCCAGCCATCTTGAAAAACCACTTTTCGCTGGTCTCTCAATCTCGGTAACGGAAGTGATTTTGACGACATTTTGCTTATCAACGGGCGTCACATAAATTTGTGACAGGCATCGAGCTAAAAGTTTTGTGATACGTACAGCGGTTTAGTGGAAAAATGCAAAAATCTGTGTCCAGCCATCTTGATTTTACGTATAAAACTTTTGGCTGGCACTTCCGAATCTCAATAACGGGAGCGTTTTCGAATATGTTTCCTTTACTAACATTTAGTGACGCAATTTGTGACAGTAATAACGTTTGATTTATGGCGTCACATGTAAGGGTTTACGAGAAATCAATAAAAACTTAATGTCCAGCCAACCTGAGCTCAAGCTGGCTGGACACATGTATCTCAGCTGCGTGATGATCTACGGCCTTCGAAATATGTTCAAATTTTTGTGACGGGGACGATAATGATTTACTGAATTTGTGACGGAGAAACTTTGAGTAGTTTCAAAGATATTGGTCATTTAAGTTTTCCCATACAAACACTGCAGTAGGGTTACCAATAATGTAGGTTTTATGTAGGACTAAGTATGTTTTAAGGTGTTTTCTTTAATGGATGAAAATCCGTGTTTTGGTGATATTAATACGAACAACTGTAGGTATTTAAGGAGGAAGCGCTAAAGTAGCCCGCGAAATTCAAATTTTCTTACGTTTTTTGCAATTTGCTGGTCAGTATTAAGTGGTACGTTGATTCAAATATGATTCGCGGTCGTAACAAATATGTATTTACAGAATTATAATCATTACAATCAGTAATACAACTTGTTAACTTAGTATAATCCCTAAATGTGAAGATTTCATGAAATAGTCATTCTTGGGATTACTTGGTCTTAGAGAGTTGTGTTGATGAATTATAGATTATAATTCTGTAAATACATTTTGTTACGGCCGCGAATCATATTGTAATCATCGTACAACTTAATACTGACCAGCAAATTGCAAAAAACGTAAGAAAATTAGAATTTCGCGGGCTACTTTAGCGCTTCCTCCTTAAATCGATAGAAGACAAAAGTGTAGAAGTGAGGAAGGGGGGGAGGGGTAATTTTTTGATGTTATTGCTTATTTACATGCAGATACCTACTCTTTTTAGTAGGTAGGTATTGGTGTTTTTCTTGGTAAGTACATAGGTAGATATTGTGTCAGGATAACTAATGCTCGAAGGTATTTAAATGAAAAAATAATGTTTGCTGTAAATAAAATCACATTTATTGATTTGTACTTTTTATTGAGCGTTTCAAATGACGACAATCAACTCCATTTGCGCTTCAGTAACCCCCGCCTTGTACACAGTACGGCTAGGTTGTTTTTACCGCCGTCCTAAGTGTTTGAAGCGCAAATGAAGTCGGTGGTCGTCATTTTAATCAAATATATAAACGGTGACAGCGAGCGCGATACGGTCTGCACAATTTTATTTTTAGTAATTTTGTCTATGGGATTATCGCTGTCATTCTATTTTCTTTAGTAGAGTAATTGGCTGTGGTATTTTTATGCCAAAAAACCAATAAGAATCCACGATTCTAATAAGTTATCTGTAGTTGAAATTAAATAAATGGCCGCATCGATGTATCGTCGTTCATAAACATCGATATTGAAACTGGTAACATCGATGAAACATTGTTCTTAAGAACGATGTTTTCTCAGCGCCGTCTATGAAAATCAAATACAAAGCAGGCGTGGCTGCTACCGGCCGATTAGTCGATTTAAAAAAATCCTTTATTTATGTAAAAATGATGGTCACCTCACAATATTAATGGATGTTTGTATGGGAAAACTTAAATGATCAATATCTTTGAAACTACTCAAAGTTTCTCCGTCACAAATTCAGTAAATCATTATCGTCCCCGTCACAAAAATTTGAACATATTTCGAAGGCCGTAGATCATCACGCGGCGGAGATACATGTGTCCAGCCAGCTTGAGCTCAGGCTGGCTGGACATTAAGTTTTTATTGATTTCTCGTAAACCCTTACATGTGACGCCATAATTCAAACGTTATTACTGTCACAAATTGCGTCACTAAATGTTAGTAAAGGAACCATATTCGAAAACGCTCCCGTTATTGAGATTCGGAAGTGCCAGCCAAAAGTTTTATACGTAAAATCAAGATGGCTGGACACAGATTTTTGCATTTTTCTACTAAACCGCTGTACGTATCACAAAACTTTTAGCTCGATGCCTGTCACAAATTTATGTGACGCCCGTTGATAAGCAAAATGTCGTCAAAATCACTTCCGTTACCGAGATTGAGAGACCAGCGAAAAGTGGTTTTTCAAGATGGCTGGACACGTTTTCGATCGATTATCTAAGATTCTGTTGCGTCACAAATTCTGAAATAAGGGTGTTTAGCCGTCACATAAAATGCCCTATTAACCTAGTTAAATGCGAGTTATTTTGAAGATTTGTCCAGCCAGCCTGAGTGACATGTTAAAACTTTACAGACAAACCGCTCGTCTCTGGTCTAAATAACACATTGTTCATCTACAGAGCCAGCACCCTTACCCGGTGATCTCGTCGGTGCAGTCGCTGCAGCTGCAGCAGACACAACAGGTTAACACGGTACATTCTACTATGTGTTGTCAACGTCCGCATTGCACTTAACACATCAAAAATATAGCACAATATACTAATAAAGTATTACAAATTAGACATATATATTGTTTTTATTAATTAATTAAATAATAAGAGCATTGGCTGATCAGGTTTCAGCACATTGGGTCACGGATTTGATTCCCGCAAGAACCAAAACTTTGTATATAATATGTATGTGTGTCTATGAAGTTCTGGGTCCTAGTTTATGAAACGAAGTTCCTTATCGCTCGTTATACTCTGCACACGACCCTTTTGTTCCGTAACAAGTGTCGTGACGATCTAAATGTTAAATTATTGGCTCTCATTCGCAGTGTGCGGTAGGAACTTCTTTTCAACCGGGTGTCCCGCGACACTTTTTTTATGCATTTGAAATTTGTGTCAGTTTTCCCACACGATTCCGGAGAGTACCTAATGCTTTTTGAATAAAGGGTAATTGATAAAGTTATAACAACCACTATTTTCGTTACAGCAACAGCCGCAGCAGCTTCAAGTCCAAACCATACAGATACATCCCCAACACCAACCTATACAAATACATGTAAGTTAACTACACTTTTGTATTGTGTTCGTTCTGGGTTTGGTCGTCTGAGCCCAGGTAAGCACGGGCGTCTATCGGTGTTGAGCCAAGCATTGAGAATGCAACAGCACTCTGATGACGCGCTGAGATGCATTTATCCCAGATTCCCAGTGCGTCATAAAAATCACTGTTGGATTTTCGATTCTCGCCGCTCAGCAGCGCGTTGAATATCCAGTGAGCGATAGAGAATCATGATCAAATCGTGAATGACATAACTTGTAGTAATACTGATAATTATATTGCTTAGGCGGTGGGCGTGCAGCAAGTGCAGCAGCAGCAACTACACGTGGCCACGTCCAGTTGCCAGACCATGCTGCCCAATATACTACAGGTATGTTCAGACCTCAATTCCAATTAATGGTCTTGTTATAGGACTTTCTTATTAATAGAACAGATGCAGATATACGGAAACTACACAGCCTCGATTACGATTAAACAAATACAGTTCTAGTTTTCTCCAAAATGTAGCTCTGGACTTCTCATACTTTAGTATCTCAAAAACTTACCTTTGAAATATATTTTTAACCGACTTCCAAAAAGGAGGAGGTTATATGTTCGACTTTATGTACGTTTTTTTTTTTTTTTGTATGTTCACCGATTTCTCCGTCATTTGTGGATCGATTTCGAAAATTATTTTTTTGTTTGAAAGGGTATACTCCCAAGGTGGTCCCATTGTCAGCAAGTTGGAATCTGATGAGAGGATCCCATGGAAATCGAGGGAAACCCTCAACTTTTTTTGGCAAACATATAGCGATTTGGATATTTTTTAGAGTAACTTGAAGGTTATACTCCCAAGGTGGTCCCATTGTCAGCAAGTTGGAATCTGATGAGAGGATCCCATGGAAATCGAGGGAAACCCTCAAATTTTATTGGCAAACCTATAGCGATTTGGATATTTTTTAGAGTAACTTGAGCATTTGCTCTCGGAAATCATCATTTGGTAAAGTGGAGCTGATGATGAAGACTACAGACGGCCATCGGAACTAATCAATGATAAATATTTCACGGGTTGCGATTCGATTAATATGGTTGCTAAGCAATTTATGCTCGTCACAATGCGTGTGGTGGTGGAGTGGAGTTCTTCAGGTTCTTACCAGGAGAACTCCTCAAAAATTAACGTCCCAGCATCGGGAAAAGCAATATTTTGTAAAAGGTGATGAGCAGTTGACGTTAGGCTATTGTAACTTAGATAAATTACAAACTCTCTCACTAAAAAGTGAAAAATAAAAACTTTTACAAAAAAAAAAACAACCGACTTCCAAAAAAAACTACAAAGTGATAAATAACTTTTATTTCGGAAGTCGGTGTCAATAAACGAAAATGCAGAACCAACGACACCGACTTCCGAAATAAAAGTTATTTATCACTTTGTAGTTTTTTTTGGAAATCGGTTGTTTTTTTTTTTTTCTAATAACAAACATAATTATGTACAGTTGCAACCAGCTACGGTGGCAGTGTCTGGCCTATCGCAGCAGGAGCTGGGCGGCGTCACGCACCGGATCATTCTGCAGCCGCAGCCCTCCGCCGCGCACCCTGCCGTCTACACCATCCACCATTGATTGATTGATGGCGACGTTTCAAACTAATACATACACAACACACGTAGCATATTGTATTTATCTTTAGATAAATTGAGCAAATAAGTAGTAAATGGAGTGTTACCAGCAAACTTTACCTTGTGAGGTACAAAGTATAAAAGACCAGATTAATTTTATTCTTCATAAATTAAAGTAAGTTTCACATATCTGCGACGTTTTAGAATTTAGATCCTTGACAGTCAGTCTATCGACAGTCGTGATGTTCGAGACCCAAATTAGACGTTAGACATTCTGATCGCATCGAACAGCACTGTGTTGCACTCCATGTCTTTACTACTCTTTGTCAACGATGATTAGATAATTATTACATTAGTGTGTAGACAACTTAGAGAGAAATCGGAAGTCTTATTGCACTGGTGCCTGAATATATTGAGATTGCTGTACTTTACATTTGTATGTTTGAATTTGTGTACATTAGTAAGTTGTAGTTATAGGTCTACAGCGATATCTATTACCTACTCATAGTAAGTGAGTAGACTAGTTATTTGTGTATATTCGTTAATTGTAAATAAGACATAGAATGGAGCAATAATGTAAATAGACATAATTATTTTATATTTAATTAAATTGTTTGTTTCGCTAAATGCATTTTAAATATTTTATTACTTCCCAAGTTTTTAGGCGGTATAAATAAAACGTCATATTACTAAAACTTATTGTTAAATTTTAATTATTTTAAAATTAAGATAATACCTAAATCAATGCAATTCATATTTTATTCATTATATCGCTGAACAAATATAACACAGCGGCCCAGAAGTTTAAGAAGGTAGCAAAGAGAATCATTTTACATTATTTATAGTTATCCTTTTGGCACATACAATTCAAATAACATTATTTATGGTCAGCTATTTATATGCTAAGTTCGTTTGATAATTTAGCAGACCACTGTGCTTTCACAAAATTAACTAAATCCGCGCACACCTACCAAGAGGCTCTGCAGGCATTCAACACAATATTTCAAAAGAACAACACTGAAATTCACCCTTTAAGTTAAAAGATACCACTACACAGACGCGTAAAATAAAGAACTTTCTCATAAGAAAAGAAGAAAAACTCAATATTATAGAGACTGCGTGTCGCAAAAATATGCACATCCTACCCAACATCTATACTCCATTTGAAATAAGATTAGACATGTAAATAAGCCTTTTTTACATTCAGCACAACCGATTTTGACTTCTATACCATAAGGCGTAAGGATGGCATTAAAAGCAAAAAGTGGTTACAATACCAACTGTTTACTGCATATGCAATGCTGCCATTTTTGTCATGCCACCAACGCAATAGAATTCAAAATCGGTTGAACGGACTGTAAAAAAGGTTTATTTAAATGTCTAATCTTATTTCAAATGGAGTACAGTGATCTTGAACCTTATTGGACAGTTATTTTGAAAATTAGTGTATGACAGGGTTCCCGATGTCATTAAAAAATGTTGGCGACAACAATACCATCCAGTAAATATAAAAATATCAAACCTAGCCGAAGCGACGTCGCTTCCAAATATTTCCGCTAAGCATTCTATTTACACTACGATTACAATACATATTTTGAAGGCCACATGTTTCACATTTTCAACGAGATTCTATTGCGTCAAATGATATATTTTATTTAATCATAGGCATAATTATTTTTTGCTTCTCTGATATATATAAAAATAAAACAAAGTCGGGTTAGTTACACCATTTATAGCTCAAGAACGGCTGGACCGATGTTTAGGATTTTTGATTTGTTGGAATTGTCTCCACCCCGAATAGCAGAAAAACTATTAAAACATGGGAAAAATAAAATAAACAAAATTCATTTATCATCATCTCATTCATTTCTACATTTATTGATTTTAAGGCGGTACGAAGTTCGCCGGGTCAGCTAGTAAGGTATGAAAGATTATGCGCAGAATCAGCCTAGTCGCTTATTAGGAGTAAAACTTCTAGAAGAAGATAACACACTCAATAAGATAAGAATGTGAGAAGAGAAGCCAAGTCCACATTCGGGACACCGTAATTGGAAAGGTAAGGATAAGAGCACAATAAGAAATTGTAATTCAGAATTAAATAGCACCAGCTATGTGTTTAGCATTCTAGTGTTAGACTATCCTAGAGTATAGAACAGTTACAAAATAATTAGAAACCATATCAGTTGGAAATCTGGAGAAATAAAAATAATAATATCTGCAGAGTCACACGAAATGCCTATTTGTGCAAAGACAGACCTTCAGAAATCGTAACGATAAACGAAGCTGTTCTATTTCAGTCAATATCCAATGGCCAAGTGATTCAGCTAACAGCGACGCACGATACCGAAATTATTTGATTTTGATTACTTCAACTGTGATGATTTCAAGCAGAGTCGGACAGTATAGAGTAATGGAAATTAGTTGAGATAACAATCTACATAAATTAAATATTTCGGAGTCACGCACAGCTATTTCAGCACGCAGATTTACCGTGGCCGAACCGAACTGTAACCGATGTCAATACAGCATTAAAAGTTTCATACAAGTAAGGTATGTACTATCCGCTCTGCGCGCTGCAGTCGCTGTCAGGTGAATGTTCGGGCTCGTAGCGAATGTACGCGTTGTGCAGCGTCAGGCCAGGCGGCAGCTTTACGTCGCGGAAGTAGCGATGTCGCCGTGCGTCCTTCGCCGAGATGCGCTTCACTGGGTCGTAAACTAACATCTTTTGTAGCAGGTCCATGCCGACCTCGTCTAGGTTTTGTACCTGAAAAGTGAGAAACAAAATGCTTAAGTTTTTACTATATAAAATTACGCAGTATCGAAATTTCAAGTCAAGTAAAATAATAATAATCTTTCTTCACAGTGTCTATGTCGCAGCCAACTGGTTAAATTAGCCGTTCAGTTAACTGCCTGGCCTTTAGAAGTAGTGCTCGCCTTGCTTCGCTCACTCGGCTCGCACGCGCTTGATCACAGTTTAACCTAACCTAACCCATTTGGTCGGGGTGCCCTGCCCTAGTTACTGCGACCAATTCAGCTCGTGCGTGATTGGTTACAGACTTTCAATCTAAACTGTAATTGAATATTATTCAGGCCGTTAATTGAACGGCCGCCGTTTAGTTAAAAGGCTAGGCGGTTAACTGAATGGCTAATTTAACCAGTTGGCTGCGACATCTACACAATTACCTATGTATTAATCAATACTTACATGATTATGTAGGTTGAAAGTAGTCCAGTTAGGGAATGTAGGTTTGTAGTCTGGCAGAGATGACACTCCTGGCCAGATGTCTTCAGTAGGGGTGCGTAGCATTCTGTACAAACATTCAATAAGTATTATCAGTAGTATTGCCAGTCTTACCAAGTGGTTTCGTATTACCCAGTAACTGGGTTGCAGAGGTCAGATAGGCAGTTGCTCCATGTAAAATATTGGTACTGAGCTGTATCTGGTTAGACTGGGGGCCGACCTCAACAGGTTGGGAAAAGGCTAGGCAGGCGATATTCAATAAGTATTGTAACAAAATAATATTTTTTTAGATAGCAATAATTCTAAAATAAAAATATACCTGAAGATACGGAACAGTTGATCAATTTCTGAGTCTCCTTGGAACAGAGGTTTCTTTGAAGACATCTCTGAGAATATGCAGCCAACTGACCACATGTCAATGGGGCAGGAGTACCTGGAAATAATTGTTGTATTTTAATGCTAATTTCAGAAGTACACATACACTGTCTGTACTATGTAATACACTGTCTATAAATGTAACAAGGCTTTTCTTTACCTAAACCTTGTTACATTTTTAGAAAACAATTTTATACCTATTAGAGAACACTACTTTGCTAAGACAAGAATAGGACAGAAGATCTCATAAAATATGGAGCAGGTCCTAAGTCCCACTGCAGGACAAAGACCTGCCTCTGTAGCTAGTGTTGTAAAAGTAATTAATTTAATAGTTTTCTCACCTCTGACTGCCTAGCAAGACTTCAGGAGCTCTGTACCACAGAGTTACCACCTCATGAGTGTACACTCTGACAGGCACTCCAAATGCACGACCCAGGCCAAAGTCAGCTACCTGAAACAGTCAAACAATCATTAGAATCATGAAAATATCATACTGAACAAACCCCTTCATTTATCAATCTCAATTTGAATCATTTTATAGGATATTGCTTATTAATTGGTTCATATGTTTGAAAAAAATTCTGCATAACCACGTAAATAACACAATGAAAGTTGTTATACTGTCAAAATTAACGCCATTGCTCATAATCTATTCCATTTAGTTACTTTTGAAATCACAAAAATAATTGAATCTACTAATACTTGCTGTGCCCGACAGGGTCCATAATTGTGACTAATATAATTATTTCCCTACCAACTATATACATTATGGTACACAATAAAGAATTGAGAATACGCAAAGTAATAAGGTAGATTACATTTAATTTTAGCGCCTCAATGCAAAGTGCTCCAAATTTACGAAACTCTTTTAATAGCAGAACGTTTAAAAAACATGGTTAATGAAAAGGATTGGTTGTGGGATCGCCCGCACTTGGAGATGGGGTCTGCTAGGCACGGCGGTCTGATACCAGTGGGGGCAGTACAAGTATCTCCTGGGCCTTCGACTTATGGTAGTAGAAGGAACAGTGGGGTTTTAGTTGGTAGGAGTCCGACATAACCCTCCATTCTTCCCAGACGGAGGGTATGCATGAGGATAACCCAACAAAAAAAAAGGTTGGGGGCAAGGCCCAAGGCTAGCAAAAAGATACGCCAATGGGGAGAGCTTCCAACCTATCAGGATGCAGCAGAATATTATCATTTTACATAGACCACCATAAAATAATTGAAGCGGTTACAGCACAAACTGGCAAGTCCAGTCTGGCCCACTTGTTGCACTGTTTACATGAAACCACTGGGAGTGGTTGTACAAAGATATTTATTTACTTGGAGGTACTGATAGCAAAACAAGTCATGAAAATATCTCCCAATAGCATTTTTACAATTTGTTTACTTGATTAACATTTTAGGTACTTACTTTAATAATTCCAGTCTTGTCAATGAGCAAGTTCTGTGGTTTAAGATCCCTGTGCAGTATCCGCCTCTGATGGCAGTACAGGATGGCATTGTTGATCTGGTACAAGTAGCTCTTCACCACAGATGGGTCCATGAACTGTAATCACAGGAAAATTGTTGATAAGTCACAAATGAAAAAAATTACTGTGAATTTGAGTGTGAAATCAAAGTTCATAATATTAAAATAAGGCTGAGAATCTGCATTTAGAACATAATAGTGGCAAAAGACTGCCCCCAAATGCCCATATGTGACCACTTCTTAGTGTTTTAGCTTCATCTTAGTAAGTAAAATCATGTAATGTTTATTAAGTCTATTTGGGAAGTAACTTTCATGTTATTTGTTATGCTCATGAGTAGAACTTGATTAATTTCATTTAAATAGTACTTTATCTAGAGTTTAGCGAGGTTCAATTTCCACATTCAAATATATTGATTTCTGAAAATTGGGGTACATACTTTTCCAGATCCAAGCGAGTCCATATATTTCTTCAAGTCCATGGAGAGAAACTCGAAGATTAGGTAAAGTCGGCTTTCCTCCATGAGCACATCTTCCAATTTTACTATGTTAGGATGGTTGAGCTCCTTCAGTAGAGAAATTTCTCTGCAATGAAAGCAATAGGTTATGTTGTAATTTGCAACATGGAATTTTTCGAGGATTTCGGATAGTTCGTCAAGTAACGATTAGAATAAAGTGAACTAGGAGACTGATATCTCAGTTTACCTGATCGCTGTGGACGGGATGCCTTCATCTTCAGACTCCAGACGAATTTTTTTCATAGCTACAAACTGCCCAGTTATTTTGTTTTTTCCTTTGTACACTACACCATAGGTACCTTCACCGATTTTCTCGATTTTGAGAAAATCATCCATCTTGGGGTAGGGAATTTTGTTAATTTCCAGATTGTAAGAAACTTCCTCACCAAACCTAGGAATTTTCAAAAGTTACTAACACATTAATTACTGATAAAACAGCTAGGAAACAGGTTACTTATTAGGCGTAATTATTATAAACACCTACCTAATAAAACAAAATACGAATTTGTTTACTGGTAAAATTATAAAATAGCTAAAATATCGTTAACGTTTCACAACGACTTTCAAACGTAATTTTTAAAACTATAAGTTTGAATTGTCTATAACCCATGTCAACATTGTCTCGTTATTGTCTATGAACTTTTGATCGCGTTCCAAAGCCACAAAAGAAACGTTAAACATAACCTACGAATATAAGTACATTTTATTTGCTACAAATATACGTCCTTTACATTTTCTTACCTGGAAGTCCTGGAACGCATCAAATTTGATCATAGACAATAAAAATACATGGACAAAAAATTCTATAAAGAAGCGACTTCACGGTGTGACTGTTCTACCCTAGGCTGATAACATTTTCGTTTTTCCTATTTAGGTCAGTTTCCCCTAAGGGGGAAGAGTCGTACCCCTCCCTGTACGACTATGTAGAGCTCGTGTCCAGACTGGACACTCTCTCACCGGTTGTAGGTAATGAATTCCCAAGAAGTGTTTTGCCTTATCCCAACTTAGAAAGCTAGGGAACAAGGCGGGAGTTAAACGAGAAACAATTTTAATATAAAAACTTTTTAAAAACGTTTTTCTTTTGATTATGAAAGTTTATGAGAGGAATATAAAAGGGTAATTGACACGTACCTAACGCTTGTGTATACATTGTTTTGAGTTAGGTACAGACGCCAGCACATCAACCTATTACAATCTGTCAAATTTCTTTGATAGATTTTCAACTTTATCGCTAAAGAATACGGTACAAAGTTGATTGGGAAAATTTGACAGTTTCGGGTAGGTTGCTGTACATACGTTACTGAACGTTCTTACAACATACAATAATCTGGTAACTCACCCCAGAGACGCAGGGCCGCTTTACAACAGCTGTTACGTCATAGGTATGCCCATGGGTGTGCCACCTTTTTTTTTAACCTGGAGAAATGCTCATGCATTCTGCACTACTACGGGGAGATAGTTTAATTATGTGGGACTCTAAGCCACTAAAACTCCACGGTGTCCTCTGCTGCCGCTTACGGCGGGAACACGGGCACGCGTTATCACTCATCCGTGAACCCGCCGCGGTGTGCCACCCGTCTTAACGCTTATAGGCCTATAGAGGACCTGCTGCGGTTCCAGCAGGACACGTTCCCTATACTCAAGCATGTCCTCAATCCTAAGGTAAAGGGCTGCAAAGTGCCTCTACCCACTGAGCGAGACAAGTTTTCAGAAGTGTTGGACGCGTACTGTAGGTAATAATAACACCTTATAACGGCCTACTCACCCTTTACTAAGACAATACAAAACTACCGCAAGCGTACTGCACTGTCAGTCGGTTGCAGAATTCCTTACGAATAGCCTTGCTATACGCCGAAGTGGTTACCTATTTTAAATCGTCACTTCACACTTCCATAATTATTCTACCCCATTTAGAGGTGCTTGCAGTGTAATCGGCAGTCGTGCAAGCATTCTTGTCTACCTATCTAGCAACGGGGCCTTTCCATCTGCATCTAAATTATATCTCTCGTTATTTTTATTTTTTTTAATTAGTAGGTGGCCTACACGGGTGCCGGTTGTGATTTAACGAGACACAATTCCTAGCGTTCCGTAGAACAGCTATCAATCCACTTAGGGTTACTGGTGAAGCTGAAGCCTATCGGCTCCCGGGAAGTGTGTGCTTTAAAATTAATAAACTCGATCAGTGGATCGTCTTAAGGGCGGAGTCTGTTAATTAGTGTAGTGAGTTTAAAAATGTTTGCATTAGGATATAATTTGTTGCGCTTGGTGCCTGGAATTGCGTCGCAGCGTTGATCAACTTATGCATCATCGTCACCCTTAGTTAGATTTGTAGAAAACCGGAAAACGGAAAAAAATCGGAATCCGGTAGAAATGAGCCAACACGGTGTTATATTTGCATTTTTAAAGTAGGCATAGTTACTGATCTTGGAAACCGTTGTCATCTCCAAAAGATGCCATTTGAAACGCTGAATTAGATTTGCGAATGTTTTGCAAAAAGTGTTAGGAATCAGGTGAGTCGCTCGAAAGCAATGACAACAATTTATGGATCAGGTGCAACACAGGTGGTGGATGCAATGTCGGCAATTTAGCTTTGCCATATGCGCAGCACATTCCTGGTGTTTCATTGTTGAAGCAATGCCCACACACTCACACCGTATCTATTTTGCCAATATTTACATTAGGATGCAAACTGTAATCGACAATAAGGCTGATCGCACATTTGTCAGCAACGTACGCGCCCCATTTTAGAATTCGTTGTATGAAATCATGTGAAACCTAGCACACTTCATCCGCACCGTACGCGACGCATTTCGTAAAATGCTGAAGGCATATTCCAATATTGAAAAAACGAATGTGAGGCGCGTACGATGCTGATAAATGTGCGACCACCTTATCTGTACAGAAATGCAGCAAGATTCAAATCATCATGTAGGTATCTACTGTGTGAGCAGCAGTGGTAACTGGTCGCTCAGCGGTAACGAACCCGACTTACGAGTTGCTAAAGGTCGTTTCATACTTGGGAATTCTCTAACATGTAACATGAAAGTTACAGAAAGGGCTTGTGGCTTAATGAAAACAGTCGCACGATCGAAGGGTAAGCCATGTTTGCCGCGGTCTGTACGTGGATGGGTGACCAACCATAACCTACATATCGAGACCCGTCTGGACTTCGGAAAGCACGTTAAGCCGTTGGTTTCGGCTGTCATTCTTTGACAGTCGACGAGTTGCCGGCTAGAAGCCAAAAAGTATGACAACCAGCCTTATCAAGAGGTGTCGTGTTACCCAGTAACTGGGTTGTGGAGGTTAGATAGGCAGTCGCTCCATATTATGAATATTGCATAATTATTGTGTACCTATTCAGCTGCATTCGGTTAGACTGGATGCCGATTCCAACATAGTTGGGAAAAGGCAGGCAGATTGACATAGGTAGTTGCTGAAACACGTAACCCAGATCCACCCATCCAAAATGTGTCCTCGAAAACATTGCTTACCTATCCTCACATATCGGTACATTCTGAACTGTATCTTTATCTCAGTTATCACAAATCAAACATTAAATAGATCACATATTTAAGTTTATGTTCAGCATGAACTAGATAATTAATCGGTATTGGTAATAATTTGTGCCGAAACAGCAATTCTGTCACGTTCGTGTGCCGCGGCTGAGCTGCGCGTGCGGCGTCCGGTCGTATCAATGAGATCGAATGATAATGATAACCTTATTAAGGTAAGGGTCGGAAGTCAGGCTTCATTTGGAAGGCATGTGAGCTCACACGATGTGGCTGTGGACAGTTTTATTGTGCCTTATATTTTACGGACATGTAAGTTATGATTTTATTACTTTTTACCTACATATTTTATTTACTTATATTAAACTACCGGCCCGCCCCAGCTTCGCACGGGTGCCATTTTTTTTTCGAATTTCCGAAATTTTCCTTGTCCTGGCAATACCGAAACAACAAAAAAAAAAGAATTATCCAATTTGGTGCAGTCGTTCGGAAGTTATGCGCGTACCTATATACCTACATTTCGGCAATATATTTTAATTTATAGATTGTATCAACGTGAAAACCTTTTCTTTTGAAGTCGGGTAAAAACAACAACCGTTTTTCCATTGGTTACATATTAATCAAACAGGATTTCACCCTACCTACCTGATACGCTTGCTCGGGTAGTTCAACTATGTACCTACCAACTACCGTAACAAAATACAGATTTCTTATTTTTTTTTTTTATTTGCTCTTATTTTGTCACTGTCCAACTATTACTCAGCTCGGCGCTACATGCTAACCAAGCACGCAGACGTTCAACCCGTTATCGGTAGATAATTGGGTCCTGAAATGACTCTTGTAAAGATCTGGGGGCCTAAAAAGGCCACATTAGCAGAATCATAAAACAATTCATATCACGCAATTTCATCTGTATGACAGTTTTGTATGGAGATTCGTATAAAATGCTATAGGTACACCTCTGCCTAACCCTTCAGGGATATAGGTATAAGTGTGAAACTGTCAAATGAATTGCGTGATATGAATTGCTTTATGATTCTGCCAAAGTGGCCTTTTTAGGGCCCCCACGAAAAGTCGATTATTTTTTGTTGTTATTTGAACCTTACCTATAAATTGAGCCCTCCTCTCAACATATGTAGGTATCCCGGGTGGATGTACAGATTAGATTTTGTCTTTATTTATTGAAACTTGTTTTTTTTTGCAGAGTTCATCACAACCAGTAACAGACGACAGCGAAAATGCCCGTCAAACTCGTCAGTTGAACTTCGGCGAGTGCTGCCCTTGCCCGAGCCCTGGGCAGGGTTTCGCAGCACAGGAGTCTTCGATGTCCAATGGAGATACCATGTTTGCCAGAGCAAGGGACATAGACGACTGTCCGTGCAGGCCTCGAAGCTCTGATTCTGAGGGGGCCTCATCAATCTTCTTCCCAACTTCAATGCGTTCTGATGGGAATTACGAAAGGTATGGGTTTTTTTTAGTATAGGCAATAATTGGCGTAACCTTGGTGTGCTATATAACTGTAGCTACTCTTTCTGAACTGGGCCTTTTTGGCACAGCCGTAAAGCATACTTTTCTGCTAATTTTTACACCTGACTTTTCACTTTTTATTTGTTTTTATCTGATGTACGTAAGGGGATGTATGAACAATACATGGTTGCATAACAAGAACAACCAATTAGCCTCTCCACCAACTCCACTCCCACCTACTCGTGGTGAACCCTATAACGTCGAGTAACCTATTACCGCGATTGTGGTACCCAACCCCTTTGGAGATATAGGTCGGCAAGTAGACGGGAGAACGGGGGCCCGGTTATATCTCTTCATCAACTGGATGTTAGTCGTTGGCAGCAGGGTGTACTGACTACTCATATAACATCACTGCGATGCAGAAGGCAAGGGGAATCCACTGCACTAACTTCCCAAGAAATCCTATGAAAGTGGACCAAGTAAAGAGGGTAATAGGATGCGATCCGGCTACCACCCGGCGCCATTTTGAGTTCAGGTCTCATTGTGTGAAATATGCTACTAGCCACACTGTCGTGCCTCACCAGGCACAGTGCGGACATAAGTTACTGGGGTCAAAACAACTGGTCTTCGTGCACAGCTTCGCAAAAAGTTGAGATTAGGAACCTGGAATGTTCGGGGGATGATACAACCAGGGAAAAAGAGATTATAGACAAAGAGCAAGCATATTACGACCTGAAAATACTGGGGATCACCTAGACTCACATGAGAGGTTTAGGATACTATACAACCTCAAAGGGCCGCACTGTATACTTTTCAGGCCAGAAATGAAAGTAAGAATGGTGTGGCTTTGTCTGTGTCTCCCGAAGTCAATAAATCTGTTCTAGGATACATAGAGCCCGGTAAGTGACCGGATACTAACTTTGCGAATCAACACAAAACCATGACGAGTCAATGATAGTAGTGGTATATGCCCCAACAACGTCCACTTCAACAGAACTGATGTTGAGGCATTCTACAATCAAGTCGACGATACTCTAAAAAGTCTGGCAAAAAGAGGTATTACAGTTCTGCAAGGAGACCTTAATGCCAAGGTAGAGGATACGTTGAGAGATGGGCACCTAAAGGACGTAATTAAAAAAAATCATTTCTCACTTAAAATTTTAAAAGCGTTGGATATCACCGCCTTGATCTCCCTATTTCGTTTGATCCACGACTTCTTAACCACCCTGTATTACAAGTAAATACAAGCGTTATGTTGGGTTATGTTATGTTATGAATTGTGTAAGAAGAAGAAGATGTAAGTAGTTATAATATAAAGTAAAAGGTAGTAATTATTGTTAGAGTCGAATATTTTAAACTTTCAACGTGTTTGGCTATAACAGTCATGTTTTTCGGGTTTCACAAAAATTTTTCGATCTCTGTGATCAATACCACAAATAACACAGACTGGTAGTAGGTGACTCGGTATAGAGGCTATTGCCATAATACCAACCCCGCTGAAGCTCCATCGATGTTTTGACTAACCCCTAAAACCTTAGGCCTAACCAGGCATGACGAATTACTGGAGCAGAGGAGAAAAGGTCTAGTCAAAGGATGCCCTGAGAGGTATACAATGACGTTGTCATAACTCTTCGTCGCACCCAAACAGTCATGCATTCCCCATGTCAATAAGGTTTCTGAACTATCATGTTTTGTTGCCTCTCATGGACACTATAAACCATGTCTATTCATTATTATATATCGTGTTTTTTTTCACGTTCTTCTTTTCATGTTCATGTTTTTTTTTTACAGGCCCGTAGACAAAAAAGAGGAATTAAAGCCACTCTTACACCCAGAAGTAGATCTCGCTTCATCCGTTCTACAAACCTTACGTGAAGCTACTGATGAAGAATACCAGGATGCCCTTGCAAGGGACGCCACCAGAAGTATGGCTGAAGAAAGTATATTTGGGGACACACTCCCTGAGGCGAGTAGTGGTAATATAGTAACTATCATAGTGAACCCAAAACATAGCGACAGCTTAGATGATGACATGCCTCATGAAACCCCTGTCCAAGAGTCGCGTTGCGTGCATGCACCGTTAGAAAGCGTTAGTACTAATCTTGGACAGATGCGAGTCGCTCAGAAGCCTCCTAGTTTGTTGCGTGAAATTTTTGAACTACCAAGAATAAGCAAGCCTGCTGGACTTTTACACAATAATTTATTAGACATGGATAACGGTGCTAGCAATGTTCAAGAACGCGTAGAACAAGTTGATAACGACCACGTTACGAATAAAAGTGTACTAGGATTAAGAAAATACGCCCCATTCATGAAGTTGGGCAAAAACTTGAGAGATAAATCATCAATAGATATGAAGAGCAATGTAGCTGTTGATAAAAGTGTGAAAAAGGTACCTGATTTCAAATTGCCTTCTGTGAAGAGCAATGTAGATGTTGATACTAGCGTGAACAAGGTACCTGATTTCAAATTGCCTTCTATGAAAAATAAGATGAAGGATTTGGTATCTAATAGAGCTGTATTAGAAAGCAAAGATAAAACAAATTCCTTGCCTTTAATACCAAAAATTAGATTTAATAACCCATTGTTCAAGTTGAAAGGGAAAAACGAAGAAGATCAGAGTTTATCGCCTAGTAATATTCACGAACAAGCAAAGAAAAGTTTCTTCCAAACCAAATCACACTTAGAAAATATTTTCCAGAACAGTAGACCAGTTGGTTTAAAAACCTTGTTAAAATTAAAAGATGTTGAGTTCGTTCCTTTAAAAGATCTAGTTAATAAATCAGCAGATAGACCTACACCAAACAGGCCCAAACTTGCTTGGCCAGACATCTTCAAAAAACGAGATACTATGATATCGAGTAATAGGGACAAAAACGCAATAAATGTTGCTAGAAGTACGGAAATAATTGAAAAAATACCAAAATCCTTTGACGCCGAAGTAAGCCCCAGTAATATAATTGAAAAAAAATTCGATGACAACTGTAACAATGGATCATTTAAGACAACCAAAATTGATGGTGAAGACACTGAAGCCAAGATAGCTTCTATTGAAATAATAGACACGGCATCAAGTCCTCCCAAAAATGAAGAGATTGTCAATGACAAAAACACAATATGTGTTGCTAGAAGTACGGAAATAATTGAAAAAATACAAAAATCCTTTGACGCCGAAGTAAGCCCAAATAATGTAATTGAACAAATTAATGATGACAACTGTAACAAAAGACCATTTAAGGCAACCAAAATAGGTGGTGAAGACACTGAAGATAAGATAGTTTCTATTGAAATAACAGACACGACAACAAGTCCTTCCAAAATTGAAAAGATTGTCAGTGACATAAGCAACGAATTTGCTAACAGCCAGTCAAATGAATTACCCGACAATACTGATGATTGTAATATTTTGCCAGCCACAGAAACTAATCTCCCAAAATCAATGGAAAGTTTTTTTGAAAGTGAAGCACAAAGTAATAACGAAAATGAACTAAATTTCGAAAGTTCAAAAGAAAGTATACCGGTTGATGCTAAAGCAGAAAATGACCCAGAATCTGAACTTTTTTCAAATGACAAAGACTGTGTTAGTAATACTAACGATGCTGACTCAATAACTGATTCTAGTAACAATACAAACGATGTTTTGATACCAAAAGAGACAGTTCCAGAAAACGATGTCAATTCATTGGTGAACGAAGATACAGTAACAGAAGAGGATTGTAGCCAAGAACTACCAGTTAGTGATCATTCAAAAACCCTTGACGTTAATCCATCGAAATTGATTAAGCCACTTTCACTGGATGAAAAGCTATCCTCAATAAAAGAAAAAATAGCAAAACATATAGAAAACTTAAAGAATCCAAAAATAAGCTCAAAAATTCTTGATTCCCCAACACCAAGCAATATTATCGAAAACAAAGAATCTTCTCCGATAGCAGATGAAAAAGTTGATTCTGATTGTCAAAATATAGAGTCAATTCAAGTTACGACAGTAAAACCAGACATCTGTAATGATGACTTGAAGATTGAAAATGAGTCTGATGATGGTAAGGTGAGCATGCAAGATTTACAGAAAATGTCAGATGAGATGTTACAGGAAGAACAAGAACGAGAATCAAATACTTTGAACTGCAATGAACCAACCCAGGAAGTTATCGACCCAAAAGAACCGATAGAAGTAAATAGCGCAGAAAATGAGAATACAGATTCAGAACAATCTGCCAATGCCCAGAATGATGTAATAATGGACCCACAAAATATTGTTGATAAAGTTAATGAAAATGATAACGATTTAAAAAATACTTGTCAAAGTGATTTGACATTACCAAAACAGTCATTTGAGCAAGAATTGGAAGCAAATGCTGAAGCGAGTGAAGTTGTTATTAATAGAATACCTCAAAGCAATAACGTTCTCACCTCACCACTTTTGCTAAACAAAGTTCTACAGCCAAACGGAAATGATTTTAGTTTAAACATTCCATTACCAGACATACAAAATATTAAATTGGCACCATTACCAGACATACAAAATATTAAATTGGCACCGTTACTCACACTTGATGAAATTAAACTCAGTTTAAATAAGTTGTTTGATAAACCTGAACGAGATGTAGAAGGACATTCGGCATCAGAAGCAGCTTCGATGATTGATATGTCAAATATCTTATCACCAATTATGTCAACAGACGCCAGCGCAAAACATTTTCAATCGATACTACCCCCTTTGAGACTAGAAGACGTAGATTTAGATATTCTACAGCTGAAACCGCAATCAAATCTGTTCTCTAAATTTCCGAAACTCGACCTTCATTCCTTTAGGACTAAATTGCCATTGCCTACAGATTTACGTTTAAAACCACTAAAGCTGCCATCAGCATTTGAAGACAAAAGTGGTTTGCTATCTCTAGGACAGAACAATCCTTGGGAAACTATTCCTGGTTTGGATGGTTTTGGGACCCGAGTGAAAGCGAATACCCAGAAAATTGCGAAAACGCTACGAAAGCCTGACACTCTTCGACATAGCCTAAAATCAAGCCAAGGAATTGGGGATTTATCTGCCACTAAATATTCGTTGAAAAGTATGCAAAATACGTTAGAATCTAAGTTGAGAGGAGCCACGATAAAACCCGTAAACTTACAGTCTAACGACTTATTAGAAGCTATAACTAGAAACCATGAAGACCTTAATGACAAACTTCGAGCCCTACACGTTGATTTCAACGATAGGTTTGAAACAATGCGCAACAATCTTTTCGACAAGTCTATATTTGGAAGTGGTGAATCACGCAGTACAAAATCCTTTAGCACTTTCAGTAACAAAAACAAAGATAAAAACTTATCACGGAAAACATCACAACCTCAATCACTGCCAAGTAGGAGAGAATCTAAGAAAACATTAAAACCTCAAAGACTTGAGCAGCAGAAAGAAACTAGAATTGGATCATCACGTGGTCTCCAGAACAAGTTCATGATGCCAACTGCGGCAAGCGTGCCAGTGCCGAGAACTATTGAGGTCCCTGAACTAAAAGCTACGTTGACAAAATCACCAGGATTAGGAATACAAAGAGCATCAGGAGTTAATCCTATCTTTCAAAACACAGAAGCTTCACAACCTAATGAATCAACACTGACTTTATGGAGACAGGCAAGTGAGAAATTACCTATTACAAATACAAGATTAGGAAAAACAATGAACCCTTATAAAGACAGTAAAATAAATCTTTCGTTTTCAACAACACCTCGGCCATCACTATCAACAAAATTACAGTCTAGAAAACTTTCAACACCTTTGCCACTCTCGCTAACAGGTAATTTAGGAAAAAATACGGGAATACTTGGACAAAGACAGGATCACAAAGGATCACAGAGTGAAATGAAACATTCAATCTTTTCACCCCCAATTTCTAGTCAAGCAGATCAAAATAACCTAGAAAATTATGGCCTGGAGAGCGAGAGTAGGCAAACAGGTGCAATATCAACGTGGAAATTAGGTGGCAGAGGAAATCTAGAACAGCCTAAAATGAGTAAGGAGTTACGATCTTGGCCTCAAGTTTCAGAAAGTGCTTTCCTATCAAAGGTTAAGGAAGCCGTAAAAGCGAGGATGTTGAAAATGAATTCCCCTGTAACGTTCAAACAGGCAGATACTCGGTCTGTTAGTAGTTCCCGAGGTGACAATGAAGGAGTTCTGAATTCGAATACGGACATGGCACGATCTGCATCTACGAATATTGATGTCGTTGATAGACAAGCGCTGAAAGAAAATGTTTCATACAAGTGTACAATGGTTTGTACTAAGGAATAATAATACAAAATGAAAATGTGTAAAGAGCGCATAAAATTGAATGTATGTGTGATTGAGATTAAATTATTCTAAGATATGTACCTAATTCGTTTATAAGTTTTAGGTTAAGTTTGTAAGTTAAACTAATAAAAATCGACTGTTTTGTAAATATTTTTATATGAATATCGTGAAAAGATGTAAATATTTCGATGTTTGTACTTGATTTTTAAAGCATAAAAACTACATCGTGGAAAAAAACTTGTTTTATTTCCTCTCTATGATTTGTTTGCACATTAGTTTCAGGTAAAAATATTTCACTGGTAAAACACAAACTTAACAATTTTTCCATAACAGTTGGACTATCCTTTTATTGGCTAGAAACTGTTGAATTAATTTTAACTTGTTGACAGTTTTACTTAATTAGGTATATTGACATACTAGACAGTTGTGTAAACATACATGTAAAAAATATTTATAAATTAACATCTACAGCTTGAGTTACGTTAAAATTAGCATCACGTTAGAAATTTAATTTAAAGTTAGCATTCCCTTTCCAAATCACATGAAGAGGCCAGGAAAAAAATTATTTTACGCATAAAATATTTATTGTACTAAACCGTGTCTACTTTATCAAAATTTACATAATATAAAACAACATTTAAACTAATACTTAATAATATTTTCTTGGCCAAGGAATTAGCATCGCCATACAACGTGGCAATGCTGGCAGCCTTTTGGGCACTGTTCCTGTTGACAGCGCTGCTGACGAATTTTTTTTTGATGCCCTTTGATTCTTTTGCTTATTTATTCATACACATGTACATATTATTATTATTGTACTTAGACAATGCGTGCGTAAAGATTACACACAAACTAACGAGTGATAGAAAGGATTTGATGAATTATGAAGTACTTAGTTTTCGTATGCAAATATTTTTTTCTGATCAAAAATTTGTTTCTTTACGATTTTCAATAACACATAACATAGTATCGCGTCTGTATTCACCGAAAGGTTAGGCAGAAGTGTACCTATAGTTAGGGCTTGAAGCACTGGCCTCTTGGTGTGATACCGGTACCAGGGAAGTTCCTGTACTATTGGTATTTCTAATCAGCATCGGTACTATACCGGTCCAAACAAATATTTCAGATATACCTAGTAAGTAAAAAGGATAGTTAATATGCATTAGAAAAATAACTTCAAGATTGCCAACCGCAAGAGTTCCTCGTACAAATAAAAGATTTGCGGTACGCGCCGGGTTTTGGTACCTGTTGGAGTACCGGTACACGTCTGGAACTGGTAAACAGGTACCGAAATCACAAGAACCGCTAAGTAAGTACAAAACCTGTACTTTTGGTACCAGTTCCAAGCCCTGCCCATAGTACACCCACATTTCCCCAGTTATGTTTAAGTCCTATGACTTGATTTAGTTTTCAACAACTTGTACTAGAATCATTAAAGTCATATATTTTCTAAATAAAACAACTTATAGATGACCTATGCAAATAACAGATTGCCATGTTTGGAAGTATTTGGTTTCTGTTAATGGTTCTAATGCCAGTAATAAAAAGCGGTAAGTGTCTATTCAAACTTGTTTCAAAATAATATTATTTCAAGTTAAACAAATATCAACTTTATTTTAATGCTAATTAAGTTGATTTCAGAGTGACTAGCACTATTGAAAAAGTTATAAAAATGTTTGAAGTTGTAGCGTAAACTGAACTTTATGAAGTAGGATTTAAAGTCATTTTTCCATAAATCATATTTGTTTACATTTTTATTACCTACTGACATCGGTGAAGGAAAAACTCCGAGAGGAAACCTGCGGGGTAATATAAAATGCGTAAGGCCCTTTGTACACGGCAGGGTATTTTATGGTTCGGCGCATAAATCGCGCCGCCAACAAGCCTCCATAGTGATCCATACAATACTGATGACCGTGCCTACACATGGCAAATAAACTGTAGTTTTCCACGGCAAGATAAACGTGTCACGTACATAGGTCCTACACATCATCAATTGCAATGCCTTTCATTTTAACAATTCGACAACATCCATTGCGTTATTTACGTTGACGAACAGACGAATTTTTCAAGCATATCAAGCAATGGATTAGGATGTTGGCGGCGAGTCGGTGGTGTGTGTGCAACGTGACGTACTGTAACACCATCACTAGAATATCTCTTAGTGACAACGAGTACGTCGCAACTAGTTCAAAGGTACCACTTTAATGTCCTGCTTACAGTCATTGGGGATTTTCCAAGTTAACTAAGTTAACCTATCGCTTATACTCGTAAAACATTTGTTCCAGAATTTTAGGCATGATCGCAGTTTAAGAAGTCCTCTGGGAAGTCTATTAAAACAAAAAGTACCAAAGTTTCCGCTTGAGCATATACTCACTATCCTTACTATAGTAAAACAATAAACATACAAATACATTATTCTTTCACATTTTAGATGCGACTTGTCCACTTACGCTCCTCCTTCAGCCGAACATCCAACACCAAACGATCAAGGGTTTCGGTGCAGCGATCACCGACTCAGCATCTACCAAAGTCTACCAAAGATTAAATAAAATTCAATAGTACTTGCTATTCTATCAGCAAAACCAGACAGGAATTACTTTAATGTTTGCTAAATGCAACTTCACCGGCGGCGTAGTCCGTACCAACCCCGTAGCGCATCTTCTGGCTACATCTGCTACGCCGTCGTAGCAGTCTACGCGAGGACGCGTAGCACCCCAGGGACTCGAGCTTGCGTAGACTTTTGACTTTCACAGATTTTTTTTTGGTATTTCTAAATACACTCGCATACTTTGGCATACTATAATCGATCTTCTACTAAAAATCCTTAATTCTTTCATTAATTCAATGAAAGACAACGCACAGCCAGAACCGTTAGGTCTAAACGAATGAAATTTTGCACTTGACTCCCGCTTACAACGAAGGTGAGCACTAAGAAAGGATTTTGAAAAATTCAACCCTTAAAGGGGTTTTATAGGGGATAAAAATTTGTATGGAAGTTCATCAATTTTGCTAACGGGAAATCTCATCGGGTACACGGCTTGTGTCTTTATAAAAACCAAGCATTAGTTTCATAATTTTGTTCTATGTCTGTTATTATTTCTCTTTAGTTCATACTTCCGCAAAACTGGAATAAAATACAACGTGCTGCGAGTTCCTAAAGGCTTCACCGACTTCTCCACACATAAGTACGCATACAACGAACTGCTTAAGAATGACATTTTCCTTAGGAACTTCAGTTGTCTGTTGAAGATTACAAATACAAGGTAAGTCGAGAAAATCTCAAACTCAAAGCATTTATTTCAATTAAACCATTTACAGGCACTTTTGAATTGTCAAGTAGTCGGTCAGTCAGAAAATATGAAGCTAGTTGCCCATTCCAAAGCGAACCTATGGAGAAGAACGGGCAAGAAACTCCATGGACACTCTTTAAAATATTTTTTTTCTCACGATATTTAAAGAAAATGTCAATATTAATCCCATAACATGTCCTTTCCCTTCCCTTTTTGCTACATATGCCCATATAACTTTACCGACTTCTTAAACAAATCATGATAACAACTCATCTAATTGTAGGTAATTAGTAATACTTTATTAGATTCGTTAAAAAATAATAGTTTTGTAGAAGACCAATGAAGGATTTTCTCTGCTATGAGATTTATACAAGGTCAAGATTAATTATTTGGCAAAAAACACGTGAAGGGTACTTGTCGATATTTTCAAGACGACAAAACAAAATAAAAAAAAATCTGAACTCATATAATAATTTTAAGCAACTACGGTCAACGGCCGCTGGAAGTTAGTTTAATTTATTCTTTTAAAAAAGAAAGACTATTTAATTATAAGTTATATATAGCATGATCGAGGGGCCCGTGGCTAAATAATAACAGCCGCACAGGAGCGCCGCGGTTGGTCTGTGGATGGGTGACCATCTTTACATATCGAGACCCCTCCGTGCCTCGGAAAGCACGTTAAGCCGTTGGCCCCGGCTGTCATTCGTGGATCTTTGACAGTCGTTTCGGGTAGTCAGAAGCCCGAAAGTCTGACAACCAGTCTTACCAAGGGGTATCGTATTACCCAGTAACTGGGTTGTGGAGGTCAGATAGGCAGTCGCTTCATGTAAAATACTGGTATTCAGCTGCATCCGGTTAGACTGGAAGCCGACCCCAACATAGTTGGGAAAAGGCTAGGCAGATGATGATGATGATGATGATATAGCATAATCGGATTGCAGATTTTCTTTTCCCGCACCAGTTGACGTCAGTTCCGACGACGGCTGTTGCTGAAAAATAGCTAGCTCTGCTTCTTGCACAGCATTATGCTGAGCGATGGCAGATTTACGTGACTGTGTGGCATACTTTTTCAAATTCTTTTGTCCACAAAGCATAATCAGCCTATAATGTTCCCACTGCTGGGACACAGGTCTCTGTGAGAGGGAGTGGGCCGTAATCCATCACGTGGGCTCAGTGGGGGTTGGTAAATGTCACGTGTCTTCGAATTTTAGGTTCTAGAGCATCCTTACGATATTTTCCTTCACCATTTTCAAAGTAATGGTGATGAAATAATTATACAAAGTACAGCGCCTGTCTGGGTTCGAACTTACGACCTACAACTCTTAAGTAGCGACTTACGAGTCACAAAACCAGTAATTAGACAGTGTCAACGGCAGCGGCCGTTAACACTGTCTAATTACTGGTTATGTGTGTCAATTTTAGACGCAAATAAAATAGTAGATTATTTACTAAGGGGATAAAGGAGTGTCTTAATGTCGCGGAGTGTCTTAATGTCGCGGGTGCTACCTATATGAATCCTGAACGCAACAAAGGAGTTTAGGTCTCCGAGAGCGTAGCGATCCCAGCTCTGAGTTAACTCCTGACCGAAGCGAGGGAGTTAAGACTAGAGCCGTGAGTGCAGTGAGGGATTAAAGCTCGCCCAAGACGAAGACACCTTTATCCCCAAGGAGAATACTCTACTATTTAATTTGCGTACTGCATATGTATTTTTTTTCTTTTCTTTCCTTCTTGCTGTTTTCTTTCTTTGTGATTATAATATCGCAGTGACGAATGATTGCTTCAAAGTTATTATTTGTATAATATTTAATAGCAACTGTATCAATGCTACTGGCCCATTGCAAATGAATGAAGAATTAATAAAAGACTTATCTATTACGTTTTTTATTTACGTAATGGAATATTACAGGTGGCCATAACTATATTTCATATTTCATGTATAAGGTAGTGGAAATTCGTTGTAATTACTTACAGAAATGTGTTAATTTATAAATAAAATTAAGTGCATTATTAATTTTTATTAATTAATTGTATTGTCTGACAGCTACTGACGCCAAGAGGAAGTAAGACCAATTTAAAACAAGTTTGATTGATTTTATTGTTCTAACCTTTTTTCTGGATTTCCTTTATTATTCAAGTTGAAGAGCACTTTTTAAATGTAGGTTTTGGACTTGACTCTATCTTTGCACAAGCGTTCTTTTCGCTATTATAGATATGACGCAGCCAACTGGTTAAATTAGCCTATTTAGAATTAGTGCTCGCCTCGCTTCGCTCTCTCGGCTCGCACGCGGTTGATCACAGTTCTAACCTAACCTAACCCATTTGGTCAGGGTGCCCTGGCTTAGTTACTGCGACCAATTCGGCTCGCGCGTGATTGGTTACAGACTTCCAACCTAAACTGTAATTGAATATCATTCAGGCCGTTAGTTGAACGGCCGCCGTTTAGTTAAACAGCTAGGCGGTTAATTTAAAAAAACTACGAGGTACTTGTATGTGAGTTGGTCACAACTGGAATGTCGATTGTCGACTGAGCGACGTCTGTACAACCACTCTCGATTTACTCGCCAGGATCATTGAGTATAGGTAGGTACCTACCTACTTATATGGGTAGGCAGAATGAATCAGACGTTCGAGTGTTTACATATAGATATGTAGATATTATCGTAAGAAAGTAGATAGGTATGCATTAGCAGGCGTTTTTTTCAAAATCACCCAATGGACATTGATTTGGAATAAAATAAAATAGAGAAGCAGATCTAGTGCTCAATAGGATTAGATAGAATGATACAAATTAAACCATCTAATAGTGTGATATGAAAAGGACGTAGAGGAATACGACTTGGAATCGAACGAAGTTTGTAGTTCAGTAACGCGAAATTTCCCTATAATTATGATCTTACTCTTACCTTGTAAATTAGACTTTTATTAGGTAAGGTCATTTCTTAATCTTAATCATATGACATATTTAACTTCGTCATCAACTTATATTAAATCCACAACTCTGGGAGAGCTAAGACGTCAAACAACAAATCCCAGGGGGCCTAAAAAGGCCACTTTGGCAGAATCATAAAACAATTCATAACACGCAATTCATCTGTTTGACAGTTTCACAACTATATATCTCTGAAGGGTTAGGCAGAGGTGTACCATCATAATCTCCATACAAAACTGTCATACAGATGAAACTGCGTGATATGAATTGTTTTATGATTCTGCCAAAGTGGCCTTTTTAGGTCCCCAGTTCTTGTTCGCATTCGTATTTTATCTGTTATCAGTAGTTTTCGATATTACACTTTGTAAGTTTAGCTAAAATTATCGTTAATAACAACAACAAAATTCTTTGTAATAACAATATTGATAATGAAAGAGCTGACTTAAATAATAATGACTTAATTAGCACATGATTATAAAATAGTCATAAACAAAGAGTTATTTTAAAGTTAATATCATCCGGGGAAAAAGATGAGGAAAAAAGAACTAATATGATGTTAAACCTGAATTGAATGCATACAGACAATGTAACGCCTACTAAGTAGTAGGCGTTACATTGTCTGTATGCATTCAATTAAGTTCGAGCTAAGTAGCTCGAAACTCCTGTACAGCGTGTATTAGAAACTACGAATAAGAGGTCAGCTAAACTGGATGTGGAGGTGACTTGCCAAAAGCATTGAACTTGCCTGGGAATTGAACGCGATGCGTGTCACTGATTAAATTCGCACTAAAAAGGATACACGTTATTAACTACCGAATAAAAGGCGCTGGTTCTTGGTAGTAAATCAAAGTATAATAATGTCACTCAAAAGTAAAAACCATAAGGTAGAAAAAGCATAAACAAAAGGTATAAAAAGGTAAAATATTAAAAGTAAGAAAATGCCTTGCACACACGTATTATCACACTCACTTTTATATTCTGTACGTGTTTCTAAACTTTTAAAATATTCCTAAGCGAAAACTGGGATTGATTTGGAATTTTTACAAACGTCAACGGTCCGACATTCTTTTTTGTGTCGTCCTAAAGAATACAATAGCACCAAAACTAAAAATTCATACTAAGTACTGCATCACTAAACCATAGGTAATTTCGAGCGGCCATTGTTGTGTACATCTTTGGCAAATTTTGAAACGCCGGATCTTACACGAATACATTATTTTCACTGATATCCAGAACTGTACTTGCTAGATATAGTAAATAGATAATTATAAGAAGGGAAATTTCGCGTTACTGAACTCCAATCTTCGTTCGATTCCAAGTCGTATTCCTCTACGTCCTTTTTATTTCACACTATTAGTTGGTTTAATTTGTATCATTCTATCTAATCCTATTGAGCACTAGATCTGCTTCTCTATTTTATTTTATTCCAAATCAATGTCCACTGGGTGATTTTGAAAAAACGCCTGCTAATCCATACCTATCTACTTTCTTACGATAATATCTACATATCTATATGTAAACACTCGAACGTCTGATTTATTCTGCCTACCCATATAAGTAGGTATGTACCTACCTATACTCAATGATCCTGGCGAGTAACTCGAGAGCGGTTGTACAGATGTCGCACAGTCGACAATCGACATTCCAGTTGTGACCAACTCACAGACAAGTACCTAAATAACATATCGTAGTTTTTTTTTAAATCAAAGTTTTAGCGTAAGAAAAAAAAACATGGATGCTTATAAAGTTGGTATTTTGTTTGGGACTCTACTGCTTTGCTTCTTCAGTGGATCGAGTGCCGGTAAGTTTGTTTGCACGAAAAAAAAAGTATATAAAAAACCTAAAACCCGAATGCGGTAAAAAACTTAAGTTATGCAGTAAAAAACTGAAAAGCTAAAAACAAGCCCATATCAAATTAAATAAAAGTTGGAAGCATTCGGGACCCATTTGAGTTTGAAAATATAATACCTACTTATATATTTTTTTAATTACTTTTTTTATTTCCAGGTTTTTAGTTTGCAAATGTGAAAGATTTAATTTAATTTTTATTATTTCGTGTTTTTTTACGTTGTCATTTTGAATTACTTTTAACCATATAAGTTGCATATATTACTGTAATCACCTTTTAAAACCCTTTATTTTGATACTCTACTCTATAGGTCATCAAAAAAAATTTTTTTTAATGCATATTAGGGCGCCACAAATCGGACATCTTTTTTTTTTTATTGAGTAATACTAGTATCACTGCACCTCTCAAACTGAAAACGATCAAGCCTTTTAGGTTATAGAACGTGCCAAAGAAATATACATACATACATACACTCGATTAACATAACCCTCCTTCTGCCGCAGTCAGGTAAATATATATAGTTCTTACAGCAGTAGGTACGGATTTTTTTGGTGTTTTTTTCAGACCTTGGGTTACATTGTCGAAGTTTTCATACGGATCCCTAACTTTTTGAAAATATTTTATCGCCTATGTTCATCAGGGATAATGCAGGATTCTAATGTTTAAAGATTTTTTTAAATCAGTCAAGTAGTTTCGAAGCCTATTCAATTCAAACAAACAAACAATTTTCCTCTTTATAATATTTGTGTAGATTATGCTACAATAGGTATGACCAAGGCGAAAGATAAGCCAAAACCGCAGAAATTGTTGATCGGAGTCATAGGATTCCTAAGAATTACATGGTAGTTATTTATACGAACAGTAGTGCTATTCTGTAAAAAAACTAAGGTGAAGTGAGCTGTCAACACTGCCAATCCCTAGCATCAGGTGGAATGACAGCTCACTTCAAGCATACTTCACCTTAGTTTTCACGGTGAGATTTTTACAGAATAGATCGGCAGGAAAGGAGTAATTAGTCCTTGCTCACACTCTGTCTGTCTGCCATCAGTCGTTACATTACTCACTAAGGCCCGCATTACAGAACCTCATACCTCACTAACCTAACTTAAAGCCGGATATACATTTCGAAACTACTAGTACTATTAGTTTCGTAATGTAAATCCACCTTAAGACTCAAGCATTACCTGAAATCCTTCGTTTGAAACCGGTATCAAAAGTACAGGTACTGTACCAACACTTAGCGGTGGTTCCGGGTATCGGACTCCACCTAACAAGCACCGGTACTAAATTCAGGTCAGTCAAGATACCCGGTGCGTACCAAAAATGTCATTTGTACGAGGAATCTCAGACGGTTGGAAAACTTAAAGTACCTAATATTTTTTATGCCTGTACTAGTCTTTTTAATTACTTTATCTGTTTTCTTACTTTAACTTACGGAAATATTTGTTTGATACCGGTATCACACCAAGGCCCGGTACCTAAAAATTCCGGTATTTCAAGCCCAGCTTGAAACTAGTTTCAACCGATCAACTGAATTTAAACTAGTTACCAAAAATGCTTGAATCCTAGTGAGGTTCTGTAATACGGACCCAAGATCACTCTACCATTGAGTGGAACTCAGTAAAAAGCCATTGCAACTATGGCTTTCATGAGTGGCATTTACTCATTTACGGCAACGAAATGATGAGCCTAAAACATAACCGTTTCATTACACGAGTCTGAACTGTATTTTATTTCGATAATGTGTTCACCAGCATTCAAACCGCCGGTTAGGTATTTAAGCAGTTGGTTTTCGTAAAAAATCATAAGGAAAATTTAAAAATAACACGTAACTGATTAAATATGTAAACAGTTGACTTAAATGTTGGTGAACAAAAGGTTTAATTAATACAAAATTGACAACTTAGACTCGGTTCTGTAGTCAAGTTTTTGTAGTAGAAATCAAGTTCTAGATAAATACAAGAATTGTTACGCTTAGACTAAAGTTAGAACTCGTGTTCTAATGAGACGTTATTAGTTTCCTAAGCTACTTTTTATGCAAACTCAGCCAAAAGGGGTCTGTTCACCAAAACCCCGGGTGCCGGGCATGCTAGCCCGGCAGGCTTAAGAACGCTGCAAATCGGATCACTTTTGTTTTAAATGTGCCCGGCGGCTAAAACGGGGTGGGCGGCCGGGCCGGGCTTCGGTGTGTAGCCACCCTTAGAATGTATAATAATATAATTAGAAGCCAAAGCCTCAAAACAAGAATGAAACTTTAAAATAATTTCTTCAGACATACCATGTGCGGCGCGGCAGATAGAGAAAAAGTCGGTGGTGTGCGTGTGCAACTCTACGTACTGCGACACTATTACTAAGGAACCTCTAACACCCGGCCAGTACGTCGTGTACAAGAGCTCACAGGTAAGACACGGTACCTACCCCTTGTGCTGATGGTGATAAGCGAGGTGATGGGGTGGTTTAATCACTTAAACAACCCCCCAAAGGCCGGGCGCTTTTTGAAGGAGCGCCCCAAATCTCAGCAGTGAAAAGAAAGTAAATCTATACCCTTGAAGACATGCTGTAACATAGTAATGCCAATTGGTATTGTAAATTGTGTGGTAGTAGGTATAAGTACATGGCTCTTTAAAAAGGGCTCTTCTTCTGCTGTCAGATCGGAGGATATTACTGGCCAACTTTTTGGCATAATCCCTATGAAAGGAATGGTTTAGCGATTACTAATTCATAATCTTTCATGTTTCCAGAGTGGATTACGATTCAACAAAACCAAAGCTGACTTGCAAACAAACAATTCTAGTGAGTTCTTATTATTATATTTCTATACATTGTAGAAAGTAAAATTAAATTAAAATAAAAAAGTCCTACATGAATTTTAAAAGCATAATTCATCTTTATTGGGTTTTTATGAAAACTTGCCACTCCTTAGTAAACTCGGTACAACGGAGGAGTACACAAGGTTCACTTTTACGCCCACTTCTGTTCGAAACACTAAAGTGACAGTGAGTAGCGTTTTGAATTTAGCTCACCTATATTTTGAGAATAACCTTTGATACATATCTATTTCAGAATCGGGATGTACGTTAGTACTGCATCCGGAGAAGACGTACCAGAGGGTGGAGGGGTTCGGCGGTGCGGTGACCGACGCCGCCGGCATCAACTGGAAGAACCTATCTGACCCGTTGCAGAAGTCTTTGATCGAGTAATTACTTTTTTTTATTTACTACCTACGTATTCCTCAGATGAGCTGCAGGTCCATTTGCCTATAGGTTAGCAAAGGACTCAAATGACAAGAGCTCACCCTTTAATGAACTTATAAGATGATGTACATTACAAGTTAATATTTGTCTGACGGATAATTCCACACGAATTCTGTTTCTAACGAAATTCAGATTGAGGGCGTAGAGAAAGTGACATTCTATCAGCGATAACGATGCGATGATAGCAAATTCAAAAATGTATGACGTAAGCCACCAATATTAAGCATAAGTCAATCCTGTTGAAAGTCGCTGTAGAAATACGATTCCTACGCTTTGAAAGCGTCCATTTGTCTAGGTCCTAAGGTTAAGTCTTTGAATGAATGTCGTTTTACCGGCCACTCATATTGTCTTTCCTGCATAATTCTTTACTCTAACTTGTGTTAATTGGCATCTACAGCTCATATTTCAGCGACAATGGGCTGCAGTACAACATGATCCGCGTCCCTATCGGCGGCACCGACTTCTCCACGCACGCCTACGCTTACAACGAACTCCCTGTGAATGACGCCCAGCTTAGCAACTACTCCCTCACTTACGAAGATTTTCATTATAAGGTGAATAACCAAATATCTACCTACTAACCAATTAAGGTTAAAATTTATAGCTGTGTCATGCATCATACGCAAATATTTGGCGGAGTGAAACAATTAGACATTTGCCAAGTTAAAACATAGTGCGGGACCAGAGGCGCTAAGCGGCCGTGTAGGCCACACTTTATTTACCAAGTCATCTTATTATCACAAGTTAAGCTCTAACACGTAGAGCACCCTGCTCCCCATTCTTCAACCGCTAAAAAAACATGATAAGTTGCAGATTTACTTTGTCATGAAAGTCACTTTTTGAGCGGTACCGGTTTCAGACCTTTTATCGGTTTTATACCTTTGTTCTACAGATCCCGATGATCAAGTCAGCCATGCAAACTTCGAGCACCCCAATACACGTGATAGCGACGACATGGTCGCCGCCTCCATGGATGAAGACGAACAACGCGTTCACGGGCCACAGCCAACTGAAGAAGGAGTACTACCAGACATACGCCGACTACCATCTAAAGTAAAAAATGCGTATAGAAATCATTGGCATCCTTCCAGCATGCGGCGCATGACCACCGCGCACCGTAGAAACGAAGGATCAAATGACAGATTGTAGAAATATTTCTACAGCGAGATGTCAAAAACGAAGAAAAGTTTTGTTGCGCTTTGTTTTCATAGGATAGAAATAGAAATGCTTATAATACGCTTGCAGGGTGCGACAGTACTTCTGAAAAAAATTTACTATGGCACCAACTCTGCATCCTAATTTCGTAAAACACTCACAATCCGTTTCATTTTGACAACTCAACAATTTCCTTGCGTTGTCGAACAGACGGATTTTGAAATGATAAACATTGAAGAAATGGGGTTTTTTGTATCATCAAAATAAAAGAGATCGTGTGTGTGTGAGTTACTGGGGCGCTAAAATATCGTTTTCTTCTACAGGTTTATAGAACTGTATAAGGCTCTAGACATCCCAATATGGGCCATCACCACTACTAACGAGCCTACTAGCGGTCTAATAGGATTTCTTAATACCATCAACAATCTTGGATGGACTGCAGGGAGCATGGTATGATATTTACACCCTTATTTATTAGGCTCAGTAAATTTTTCTTTGTTGTAAAGGACTTATACCTAATATAATTTTCAGGGCAACTGGATAGTAAACAATTTGGGACCTACCATAAGAAATTCGACGTTTAAAGATATTAAAATAATAACAGGAGACGATCAGAGACTTACATTACCCTACTGGGCGAATTTGGTGAGACTCATTCAGTTGTATTTAAACAACAGCTGGAATTAGAAAATGATGAAGCATATAGTCGCAAATGTGTTCAACAAACTAACCGTGTTTTTTTTTATACAATACAGCTGATAACAGAGCATCCCAAAGTTTTGGACTACATAGACGGCATAGGAGTACACTACTACACAGACTTTTTAACCCCTGCGGCAGTTTTGTCTGAGGTGGCAAAGTCATACCCAGATAAGTTTTTCATCGCTACTGAGGCTTGTGAAGGTACCTAGTTTTTATATTAATGGCTCCACCTGCTACCTGTAAGTAGCCAGTTGGTTACCGACAGGATTTTAGTTTGGGTGGGGCTTGGCCCAGCTGTGCGTAGGCTTTGTCAAGGTAAACACTAAAATACTAAGGGTATTCTCAGATAGTTTTTTGCAAATTTTTCAATGACTTCGATAGGTTGTAAGCTGTCAGATATATCTGTCTCACTTATTATAAGTGTAACTTATTTCAGTTCAAGTTTAATAAATTAATTTCTTTTGTTTTCTCTATTTAGAATATTTAGATAGAAGAATTTTGAGAGTACCTACCTAAATACACGTAACAGGCTGGTACGATAGAATTTGAATAAGAATTCTGTTTTGTCGCGATCTCAGTAACTCATTTGATCCGTTTAATAAAGTTAATGTAACGTCTTCAGTTAAATATTATTATGACATCATAATTTAACTTATAACGTTTTTTTTTCACATTCTAGGCACAATGCCGTTTGAGAAGCAGCATGTTGACATAGGCTCGTGGATAAGAGCTAAGAATTATATTATTGACATTATAGACGTAAGTATTTTCCACCTGAATTTTTTCTTGGTATTCTTCAGCTCTTTCACTTTTGCCGGCTCGAACTAAGCACCGCTTAGTAAAAATACCAGCCAATCAATAAGATGGCAACGACGAGACTAATTGACCAGGATTCACCTGACGTATGTTTCACAACTGACCACCCGAAGACCCTTTTTTTTAAAATGGGGTTAAAAGACCCCATTTATAGCTTAGCATAGCTTCATAACAACAACATTATTTTTAATGATTAAACTGTTATTGCAGGACTTGAACCATAGTATTGTAGGATGGATAGACTGGAATATGTGTTTAAACGTCCAAGGAGGCCCTACCTACATACAGAACTTCGCAGACTCTCCCATCATTGTAATCCCTGAGAAGAACGAGTTCATCAAACAGCCAATGTTCTACGCTATGGGACATTTCTCCAAGTTCGTGCCTCGAGAGTCGCGTAGGATTGATGTCACACACAATTTTGCCTGTGGACTGTCTGTATGGAACGTCGCTTTTCTTACACCCAGCAACACTACTGTAGTTGTGTTGTATAATGAGTGAGTACTTTTACAGGTTTCTAAAAGTTGCGCCTGATAAAGCAATGTTTTGCCCTCGCCCATTGCTTGTTCCTTGCCAGTTTCATACCCTTAGTTAGTTACGTCTCAGCCTTCTAATTACTGCAATACGTTGGTTGAGAGACTCCTCGCATCAACATTCGTGACATTATTTGTTAATTGAAACTGTTCTTTAGTAACTTATTGTTTTCTTTCCACAGTCATGGTAAAGCAACCAAAGTGAACATACAGTTAGGAAGTGAGCAAGCTGTGGTCCAGATGGAAGCCAACTCAGTAGCCACTGTCGAGATAATGACTACTGTTAATTAGTTTAAATTTTACAAAATTATGACACAGTTGTAACAAATAGTATAGTGTCGTCATGCTCATAAACATGTTATGTAATGTCGTAAGTATAGTGGTAATTGTAAGGAAAATATACTGTATTTTCATTCTAAAATGAATTAACTTCAAAATTATTGTTTTATTTCTATTGTAATTGTTCAGAAACTTTGTGTTTTAATTTTTGTTTAAGAATACACTAAATACAAACTTGCTTTCAATCTTTGTTTCATTTTTGGGACCAATAAACTAATTTGATCTAAGTATCGATAGTAGGTAGTTTAGTGCTAAATCATTACAAGTAGGCATTGCATAAAATATTTATTTCTTTCCTCATATTTTTACATAGACGAAATTAACTTTAAAACCTTTCTTTGTTAATGATGTGTGTTAAGTCAATCCTTTCATAAACAAAAGCAAAATCAAGGCCATCAAATCGTGTCCAATTATAGCCGTTGATCTACGTTGCGTACTAAGTAGTAGATACTCGTATGAATGTGACACAGGATGGCGTTGTTAAGCCGGTGACGAGCACGCTGCGTCAATCACAAATCTTGTTCTGCTGCGTGATTGTTAGTAGTGGGGTGACTAACTGTCTATTTGAGGATACGGCTAAAACAAGTAGAAGTTAAATATTGTTTGTTACTTTTAACTTTCCGCGAAGTGTAAGTTCCGATAGAAGTTATGCTAATTGAAACACTTTCCAACTAAGTATAACGAATGCTTGAGATAGTTACGATTGAGTTTGAATAAGTTAACAGCTCGTGGATAAGCGGAATAGTGTAGAAAATGCAAGCATGACACAAAAGGGACAAATATCTTACCTACTCAGCAGTGATTGAAATTAGTCAAAAAATTTTCGCTATCAATGTCAACGCACAATTTAAACGGGATGTATTTAATCCACCCTGTAATCATTCACATTTAGCGCTCCTAAATACATAAACCCCTTAAATACATAAACCTCATAAATAGGTACATAAACTCACACCTTCTTCTCATGAACGTAGGCATAAATTACCGAACGCCACCTGCTGCGATGCTTACATACTCCTTTTGCCTCGTTTACGTTCATACATCTGGTCAAGTATTAACTCTTAGCCTAGGGTCCTAAAATACTATAAGTATAACCAAGTAACTGCGACCAACGCGGTTGTTCAACGTTCTAACCTAACCAAACCCATAGGCTCAATAACTTTAAAAAAGTGTGCATCATTAAAAGAGTAAAAAGTTTTTAGAGGTCAATTTATTTACAAATGTCTATAATTACATGGTCGATAAGTTTTAAAGGATTAGTTTAATATTTTCCAATATAAACTACCTACCTACCATGTCCGCAACTTCGTCTAAAAATATGTTCTTATATGGGCATGGCACTCGGCAATAGTGTAGCTTCCTATCAGTGAAAGAATTTTTGTAATCGGATCAGTACTTTTAGAGATTACCTTTTGCTAACATCATCATCATCATCTGCCTAGCCTTTTCCCAACTATGTTGGGGTCGGCTTCCAGTCTAACCGGATGCAGCTGAATACCAGTATTTTACATGGAGCGACTGCCTATCTGACCTCCACAACCCAGTTACTGGGTAATACGATACCCCTTGGTAAGACTGGTTGTCAGACTTTCGGGCTTCTGACTACCCGTAACGACTGTCAAAGATCCACAAATGACAGCTGGGACCTACGGCTTAACGTGCTTTCCGAGGCACGGAGGGGTCTCGATATGTAAAGACGGTCACCCATCCACAGACCAACCGCGGCAAGCGTAGCTTAACTTGATCGATCGACCTGTGCGGCTGTTATTATTTAGCCACGGGCCCCTCACCTTTTGCCAACATATAAAACAAAAACAGTTTACCTCTTCGTACCTAACTAGCTTCTATAGAATTATATTAGTTTAGATGTACAATGACGACAACATTCGAAGAAAAGGTTCTCAATTTCTCAGACGACTCCTCAAATAACCGCTATTGTGATTTGGTTAATGGCAAATGGATATTTTGTTATGACTACGTAAATATTTATTCATGGCTGAGTCATAGCGGTCAGACCCAGACAACGTGGCCGCACTGACTGGTCGCCCTACTAACTACGGCTTCAGTGACTCACGCGGTAAACAGAATTACGTACGACTATTATTATATTACCACTAATAAAACCATTCCCGATGCTCCTACAAACTGTTTTATGTGCGTAAGTTATGTTCCATCAACGTATTATTTTAACTTCCATGCATAGAAACTATACCTACTAAAATAATACCACTGCCTCCTCTATGCAGCGGCCCATTTTCAGAAGACGAATATTCTGGAGAAATATGAAGTGCCTATGATCCAAACAAAAACCCGTTTTGAATTCTATAAAGAAACGCAGAACTTTATTGAAGTAAATGCGAAAACGACAGGATGCCAATCACTTTGATCAAAAGTTGGAAAAAAGTAGGATCTCTTGGTGGCTAATGATCTGTTGATGTGGCTAACTGATCAAAAGAATGAAATTCTGAGAGAAGACACTTGGGGGAGGCCCACAACCAGTAGTGGAGGTCTGTCGTGGGTGATGTGATGATGATATTGAAAGCAGACAGATTGAATCATGCTGGAATGTCAGAAGGGAAAATGTACCAACCTAATTTAGAATTACTTATGCTTTACTCAAAACTATATATACCAATTCGTAATGTTAACAGGAAAGCTATTAGCAGGTTTCTACAGACAGGGCAAGCCAAGAAATCAATTATTATTGATAATAAATCCTTTGTTTTTACTTATGGTTATGATAGACTTCATCTGAGTTTCTGTGTTATTAGTTAAATGTTCGTAAACTTTAATTTCGAGAAGTTGTTTTTGAACCCATATTATGTTATCTTAAACATGGAAGTTCTCATGACACATCCGTTACCTTTGTTCGTACATTCAGTTTGATACTGTAGTTCAGTACGTCTACATGATTCACTTACAAAGTGACACATAACTAATATTTAATGATTTACATTAACTCAATTAGAGCAATCATGAAAACAATGGAGCCCTTCCTATGCTTTGTTAGAAATCTATACTCCGACTTTAAATTAGCTGCAGTAAAATGACACTTCTTAATAACTCATTTCGGACTGCGTTTAGAGATATGCATGTCAAATAAGTTTCGTTTCTTACATTATTTTGTACTAGAAAAACAAGATTTGGTTGATGGCCGCGAAAAAACAAAAAGACGCCAATTTCTGTCATTTATGTAACACATAAGCTGTCATTTTACTGCAGATAATTAAAAGTCCTACTGTAGAGCCTTTGTAGTACCCATTAAAAATTTAGGTATAACCAAACTCAGACTGTTTCTGTCATAAAACTTAGAAATATTATATACGGTCTATGACTGTATAATGTTGAACAAAGAGAAAAATATTCATGGTAAGAGTGCACTAAGATGCGACGAACACGACAAAGACCCTGAGACACAACTACAAACCAAGCCTTTTGCTGATGATATGACACTGGCAAGATTTATAGGGTAATTTTCTATTGTTTCGCCAGCAGCACGATCTATAGATACAGCGTGTATTAGAAAGTTGATAGTCTGTACCACACCCCTAAATATGATCACACCTTTCTGATACATGCAGACAGTATCTAAGTATGGTAGTGCGTCTGACTGCTCAGGATACGCAGAGCTTAAAAGTTTCGTAGATTTCATTTCAGGATTTCAGATTAAAGGATGGGACTGACCAGCCAACGCGGGGCCTGTATCTACCAAATTTTGTAAAACTGGGTGGTTTTTAAGTTCAAAAATTTAGAAGATAAGGTCAATTTGTACTTTTACAAAATAGATTCTTTAGATCGATGAATAAAACAAAGATGTCTGTCGTGTTCCTTAACACTACTTATTTGAACCACACTAATTAGGTACTTTCTACTAAATAGAGTAGGTAGGTACTACTATAAAAAACTTATTGATATTTTTTCCCCAGCCCAGTGCAACCTGTGCCAGCCAGTATGTAACGAATATACCTAATTATTTGTATTTGAGCATGCACGGTTAGTAGGTACCCACAAGATCACGATGTAGGTAGCGGTACTATAGCGGGTGATTGATAGTGAGCGCAGAAGAATACGTAGATAACTAATAGCTAGAGTATTATATTGTCTGTGCTAATAGTGATAACAGCAAATTATAACAAAATGTAAATATTGATGATGCGATGTGAGTGATGTGACTCTGTTCAAAACACTTTACACTGGTTATAAACCTATCGATATTATTGTTAACACAGGAAACTATTTTAATTCAACTAACCAGCATGGCCGTAGCACGTTAACATTAGATAAGAGAAGGAGGAAGTTGATGATCAACTCAGCCTACCGCATTTCTCTGCAAAATTTTTGACACATGGACTTTTCCCTCAAGTTGCGCCAAAAAACACGTACTTTGACAAAGTTATATCGTAATCTCCCGAGCCTTTTCCCAACTGTGCTGCCGGAGTTGATTTCCAGACTAACCTGATGCAGCTGAATTATAGCATTTTACATGAAGCGACTGCTCATCGAACCTCCACAACCCAGTTACTGGATAACACGATAGCCTGTTTGATACCTACTATCATTCATAGTAAACAACACATTTGTTTAGTTTCTTCTGATACACATTCTTCGGTGAAGATAAACATTTTATGTTCGTCACAAATATGACCTAAATAAACGATGACAAGGGGGTATTATTTTTCAAATCCAAACTTTTTGTATCTTCTGAACCACGGAGTACCTAATTGTTTTGCTCCGTGTTCTGAACGCTTCTCCCTATTGCTATTGTTTCCTCTTACTATCAGTTGTTACGAATTCGTACAAGTTTTATGAATGAAAACAGATCAACAACACTTCTCGGAATCTTGCGTCTGCGCAGTGCTGGCGTTGAAAGGTCAAAGTGTGTCAAAGGCGTCCAGTTCGTTTAAAACGACTACTCTGAGGTATACTGGCCAGTCTACGGCGAGCCGCCGAGCCGTGATCGCGTACCTACTTACAATATTTTAATAAAATATTCAAAATGAACAGTTTATCGGCAATGGGGGTGTTTTTAGCGGTGTGTGGGGGTGCGTTCAGTCACACTTACCACTTGGGAGGGTGTCCCCTCGTCGAGCCCATGCCTGGCTTTGAAATGAACAGGGTATGTACTATTTGACTTTTTTGTTATTTTTTGACAGGGGTTCACAGGGACCAGGGTCATGTTCATGAGATTAAAATGTGTGTGAGCAGCTGGCGTGACCAGTTTTTGGGACAAAGAAATAACATCTCTACACAATAATAAATATGCGTTTTGTTCTTTAAAAAAATAATTACTTAAGAATAGACTTTAACGATCGCGGAACCGTAGAAGCATGGCAGAATGTTAATTAATTCTATGCAAATTTCTTTCTGTTTCCTAGAATAAAATTCTATGTTGATACCTAAGATAGTATTTTTGTGGCGTACAATAAAGTATACAGGGTCATTGGAAAAACACCCAACAACCTCCTATGAGGTTATTGTACTCATTATTTTGAACAACTTTTACTATGGGACCAAACATGAAATCGCGAAAAAACAATCTGCTGTTCCCTACATTTATGTTCGTCTAACTCGTCAAAATGTAGGGAACAGCTGATTTTTTTTCGTGATTTCAGGGTTGGTCAGAGGTGTACCTATAGCATTTTACGAATCTCCATACAAAACTGTCATACAGATGAAATTGCGTGATATGAATTGTTTTATGATTCTCCCAAAGTGGCCTGTTTAGGCCCCCTGATCATAGAATGTGAGATGTGACGCCTTTCTGTTTGCTTTAATCATTTTAATTAGTTTGGCTTGGTATGCTCTGGTTAACATGAACTTATGTTAATTGATGATAGATACGAGTGATGCACCAGCTGCTTTGTCCTTGTGACATTGTGACACCTAGCTACCATAATTACACTATTTTCGTACTTTTGGAACTATGTGTTAGCTTCTATAAAATACTTAGAAGTATTTGTAACTTCTTCGAAATTTTAAGGAATTTTAAAAATTAAGGTATTCGTGTCATTAAGTGACTTAAACTTTATAGTGCTTAGGATTAAATACATCCCATCATGGTCCTCGATACGATCAATTGCAATTGTAAATTTATATGTGATTGATACACATGTGCAAATTGATCATCTACCAAATGCAATTGAAGAGATTCACAATAAATAGATACACAAAACATTCACATCGCAATTGATCGTTTCGGGGATTTAACAGTAGCGACTGTAATCGGCGAACAAAATAGGAGTTTCAAGGCCTTTCACATTAGCATGGGGGTTTTTACATAAACAAGTTAGTTATTTCATACTAAAATAAATTCGTTTTCGAGATGGCTTAATTCCAAACAAACGTTGCCACAAATGTTGCTATGGATTCTCCTGTCGTCGTTTGAAGCCAAAGTTACAAACGAAGAACCATCACCCACCGACCGAACCCAGGACAACTGCGCACTGTGCGCAGGCAGGCTAATCACCTAACCACTACGTTAACCACAGAGCACTTTATAATTCTGCCTTCAAAGTATTAGATTCCAACTATTCTTTATGTTCCGTGGTATTGCTATAGGTAGGTAAGTTTTTCATAAAAAATCTTTTGTTTTACAAATAATGCTTACAAATAGGCGGAAATTAAATATGTTTGTTCGTTAATGATCATTTGGAAGCATGGCAAAAAGTATAACATAATTGATGAAGTAATAAGGAACACAACAGAGACGCCTTGAAATGAAATGGTAGAATCAGTTGATGTGTTCCACCTACCTACTGTACATACCTACGAAGGTAATGGGTACAGGAAGACAACAAATCATACACCATTATAACATTATTATTCTTGGTGTGGATGATACGGTTGCTCTCGTGAATTGGTCTCTAAAAGCTGTATACAGGATGTCCCGTAATTATTGGCGTTATTTTAATTATCATTAAGTATAAACAATTAACTTTTACTACGGAACCAAACATGAAATCGTGAAAAAAATCAGTTGTTCCCTACATACATTTATGTTCGCTTAATCCAAAATAATAAGTAGCCTATGTCATTCTCTAGGTCCTAGGCATAATATCAACATCTTTTAACAATCATTATTATTTTGCCATTATCGCAACATGTCATTGTCTCCTGTTAGGTATACATCTGTATTAGTCGCCATTTCAGGAGTCTCCTCCTATACTCACTCGTTCTACCTACACACTGCACTGTGAAACAGATGATAATCTTTCACACAGTAGGTACAATCCAGTATCCTCAATTTAAATCTAAAACTTTCTGACTGTCATCTAGGTACTACGTTATATTAAACCTATCTAAGATATGTACCTAAATGTTGACATCAAGTTATTCAAATGTATCAATCACACAGAGTGATATCAACCACGGTATTACCGTGACTCAAGCTCAACGCCGTGTCTTCAAACAAACATAAGAATTTGACCCGGCTACTGTGGCTTCTCCGATAACACACGTCAACAGTTCAACACTCGTCGATGACTCACGAAGCGATAGGACGTTTCGTCAATTTGTTTTCAGTCATCTTACCCACTTTCACATTACCCAGATGTTTTAAATTATGTAGATTTTATTTACCTACGTGTGTTATTACTTTATTAGTCATCATTTAAGTCGTTTGCATTCTTAAGTAGCTACCTAGATTACGTAGATAAGGCAGGTAACTGTTTGCTGAGAAACGTTATTTCCGAGCAAAAGCGAGGTTTAATGCTGGTTTAATGTGAAAGAAATCAATATTTTTGATTGAATTTGATCTTGGAAAGTTATCAATCAGATTACGGATGTATGAATGAATTCCATCTGTGTATTGAACTCGAACAATTGTTCACAAAACTCTATTGTTCTTTATGTAATGAGTGCAACCATTGTTTTGACAACTTATTACTTTCGTTTCTTTTATCACTTGCCATGTGCTATTATAATTTCTGCGAATGTCGAAATATCCAAATAATCTGTCGCATCTTGATACCAGCAGCATTCAGGATTACATTATGTCCACTTGCAACATCTTTCTATGAAAAATTTATAAAAAAGCCCCAACGAGTGATGAAATGAATGAAATAAATGATGAATTATATTATAATTATTAATTATTAATTATTTTTTGCTTATTTTTGCGTATCCGTGCGTAACACACTACTTATCAATCACAATCTGAATAATTTTGAAGGATATTGCTGTTAAGTAGGTACATTGCTTCAATTATGAAGCAACTTTTTTTCGAACATTAGTTCGAAAAAAAGTTCGGTATGTATGTTCAATGTATGTTGTTGAACTTTCAAAATAAAAGCCATTCGTACTGTTAGGTAGTGTGTTATGCAATTACCGCGTTGGACCACAGAACATAATACTCGTTGGACAGTCCTAAACGCTATTAGGCTACCAACTAAAAGTTTACATGCTCGGTGCTACCAACCTGCTGACTGCTGGTAAATCTTTTTTAACCGACTTCTAAAAAAGGAGGAAGTTCTCAATTCGAATGTTTGTATTTTTTTAAAATGTTTTTCGCGCATAACTCCGTCGCTTGCCAACCGATTTGAAAAATTCCATATTTCTTTTTTCGAAATCGGACAAGCGATTTTTGAAATCTCATCAAAAATCTAAAAATTTTAAAGCAATATTTTGTAAAAGGTGATGAGCAGTTGACATTAGGCTATTGTAACTTAGATAAATTACAAACTCTCCCACTAAAAAGTGTCAATAAACGAAAATGCAGAACCAATGACACCGACTTCCGAAATTAAAGTTATTTTCAACACACTTGCTCGTAAAGTGAGCCTTATTATATCGTTCTTAGGGCCATAAACCGAACTATAACATACACGTGCATAATAATATTACACACTAGTGCATAATAGAATGATCCCTACAAAGTTAAGTTAGTACCTAACTGCAAATTATATGCGAGTAAACAGAGCATTTTCAATTTAACCGGGTAATACAGTTTTTTTTTTTTTTTGTAACAACAAAGAGGTTTTATGCCACCGAAAATCTATTTACATTTTTGAAATAAATAAATGTGTCCCTAATTAAGACGAAAAAACATTTATTATTATCAAATTATTTATAATTCACAATAATTTCGTATAAAATATTTGCATTTTATCACAAAAATTATCATTTTGAAGTAGGCTGTATGGCTGTAATCAATCAACTTACATTTGGCGCGTGCAAAAAAAAAAATTGCGCGCCATTTCCCAATTTTCCCCTAATTTTCATATTTTGTTTGTATCGCATTTGTTGCTGTGTGGTAAATAATTATTTTTCCTCGCAAGTGTGTTGAAAAACGTCGTATGATACACGTGTGTATTGATGATTACCGTCCTCGGCTCTCTTAAGACCCTCACCTGACGGCTCGGGTCTCAATGGCGCCTCAGCGGTAATCACCAACATTACACACTTGTACCATAATGTACTATTATCACTTTGTAGTGTTTTTTTTTGGAAGTCGGTTGTATTTTTTGTAAAAAAGTTTTTTTACCACGGCATGAGCTATCAGTCTCCAGCTCATGCCGCAAACAAGAGGCACGAAGCTATCTATAGCTCCTACGCTTTCTCATCTGTCTCTAGTGGATATTGCAAGTGCTTGGTTGCGTAGGTATTAATCATTTCTTATTATTTTTGTAACCAACAGCTACTGGGCGTATGGTACGTCGTACAGAAGACGTCGACAGCGTCCCACTGCATGACGTACAACTTCACCAAGACTAACGAACCCGGCCAATATGAACTGGAGCAGATGTCGCAGCACTTCATCTTGGGACTTACACCTCTGAAGCATGACTACAGGTACAGCGTACTACGTTAATTAACTATGTTAATACTATAAATTTATAGTCGATTAACCCAGCTCAGAGTGGGTTAGCTGTGCCTACTTCCCACACCCCTCGCAGTCGCACTGAGAGAAGTCTTAAGTAGATAGTCTGCCTTGAATTTAGCTTCGAGTTTGGCACCTTCAGGACTCAGGAGCGTCCAGCAGTTCCCGTAACGTGCGAACAACAGGACTCGCTGGAAACGATATTAAATGTCCCATTTTTTGTGGAACAGCAATAGGACACATTAGACTGATTACCACTTCAGCGACACGAAATAGAAGCTCAGGCCACACCGATGAGCTGGTACCTGTTTGTTTTGTTGAAGGTTGACTAAAATAGCCTTTCTTATATTTTGTCCTGATAAATAGGTATAAGGTGAAACGATGCTCGCCCGATGTGGCCTGTGCTAGATGCTAGCAACTGGCGACTTAAAGTAACGAATCACAGCACATGTTGTACATTTTGGTTTTTTCCGCCATGCCCGTCTGTCATCGAATATATTTTGTATGCAATACAACAGTTTTTAACCCCCATGTCTTTTTCCCCCAGGTATACTGGAGTACTAACAGTGCCCGACCCGGCTGTACCCGCTAGAATGAAAGTCAAATTCCCTCTGAGTAAGTACCTATCCATTTTCCATTCTCTGAGTACCTAACCTTTCCTTTTTTTGCAAACCGATCGCTGTCCAGTGTAGCAAACTCATACATTTCTTACAGTTAAATTATCAACTAATTTTAAATTACGCTTTGTATTTTCAGGTGTAGCTGGTTCAGCAAGTTACACGGTCGTAATGACTGACTACACATCCCACGCAGTCATCTTCACTTGTCAAAAGCTTGCCTTTGCGCACCGGAGATCTGCTACCATTCTCTCAAGAACCAAGGAGCTTGACAAGATGTATGTCGACAAGGCAAGTATCCGATCTTTTCTTAAATTATTTTGGCAAAAGTCGCCCCAAAAGCCAACCGTGTTTGAAGATCACAAACCGATGTAATGGGGCACTTATTCGATTTATGGATATCAAATGTGATAGCAGTGACCTCATCGGTATCGGGAATACGTTCAAGTTGCCGATGATCAGGGCTCAAGAGAAAAAACCTTTGTTACATATCCAGAAGTACCTACCGACTGCATTTTGTATCAAGTCTTTGATCCAACTGCCTAACGAGAGTATCCTCAAATGTTGCTCAAGACTCAAGAGGCTGTTAAGCCGAGTCGTTCTGATATCAACATCTGGTGATGTAACAACAAAGTAGAAACTACCATAAAAACTTTTGCCATGATCCACTAAATTATCGTAAGTAAGGTTAAGGGCCCGTTGTTTATGGGCGAGGGAGAGAGCCGAGAGAGCCGCCCGTCCCAGCCGCCGCGGTAGACGCTCCGGGCGTCGGGAGCCGCGTGACGACTCCCGGCCACCGTAGGCGCGGGCCTGCGGACGGCGAGTAATGGGTAGCTCGCCGTCCGATCAGGACCAGGCCCGTGCCGGACAATCGTATGTGTTCCACGCGCGCCTCAAAGAGATGTCAGCATCAGAGGAGGGGCCCGTTAGGGCCGAAGCCTGCCGGGGCAGCGGGATTGTCCGAAAGGGTTACCGCTAGCCCGGAACATAAAGGGCTAAGGAAGGAACACGGAGGGGTTTTAGTCAGTAAGAGTCTGACACTCCCTTCCGCTCCACCCAGAGCGGGAGGGGGCATTGGATGATTTCCCATCCTTAAAAAAAAAAAAAAAAGGGCCCGTTGTTTTAAGCGGTTGGTTGGTTAATGTAACATATGTAGGTACGTCAAATAATAAAGATTACGTAGGTACCTACTTACTTGTTAGATACCTATTATTTGACGTACGGCAAGGCCATATATTTTTTTGTAATTGTAATTTGTAACAACGCTTTTTTGGTTTGACGATAGTTAGCGCCATTTTTTACGTATAGGTATGTACGCGTGCGTCAAGTGGACGTGAAACAACCCTCCCTTAGTAGAGGTGGTCTTTTTTCCTAACGCTTATTTTTCCATTCTGCAGATGCGCAACAAGCTGGCATCATTCGGCGTGGATCCGTACGACCTGTCCATCATCTCGCAGAGCGGGTGCCCCTCTCACACCAACGGTACTGACGGCGTCAACATTAACATTGATCCCGAGACTTTCTCGTCACACAACATTGGACAAGTCGTGAAGAAAACTGGCAGCGCTATCGGTGAGTCTAAATGGCATAATATTATGGTTTATTTATGATCATGGTAATGATGATCAGTATGTAGGTATTCATGAATCTAAAGATACAAGTGAATGGGAATGAGAATTAATGAGAATGGAGATGATCCAAACTGGCCGAACATGCGTAGGTACGGTCCTTATTTTTAGGATCATATTTTACTGTTTATATGATTCTTGGATCAAAGGTCAAATTCTGATAACCCTCCTACAGTATGACCTATGTTTAGGTAGCAAGTCAGCTAGTAGAATGATTGTTCGACACCCTGAGCAGTTAGCCCCGCTACCAAACATGCTTCAGTCTGGACTTCAGCAGCATTATTTACCACAGGGTGGACTATTTGTTGTTGTGTAGCTTCGACACTTTAGTAGAAGAACCGTAATAACTCCAGTGTCTCATTTCAGCCGATGGAGTAGAATACGTGGTTGACGCCGGCAAGACCGTGTACAACAAGGTGGCTAGAAGTAAGGAGGACCTCACCGAAGCGCCCGGCGGCCGCTCCTATTCCGTCAAAGATGATGCCGAGTGGTTGCCTTGAAACGAGTCCGTGATCAAGTGGCTCTAAGTACAAGTAGCCATAGTTGAGTGATTGCGAAGATGTTGACTGAACCCAAACTCCTAGATTATACATAAATAGCAATACTTATATTTGTAACCCTAACATTGACATATCCAGTTTCTTCACTAATTGAGTTTTGTCCACTGTAAATTGTCGTGTCAGAGTTTAATTTAAGACTTCACGAGTGTACAGCAATGGAAAGATACCATGACTGTAGTTCTTCGACTCCTAAACTAAAGATTTTGTGAAATCAACAATGCATTTAATATTATCAGAATGTTAGAGGTGAATACTCATAAGATAGTCGGGTTATCATTATTTTATTTGTAAGTGCACTCTACCCGACCAGAAATGTGATTTTTAGTTTAGTACGCAACTTATATTTTATTTAGTGAATTATTTCGATAGCAAACAGTTTTATACCAAAGGACACCTTGCCTTATCATGCTATCATTGTACTATTTGTATGTACCTAGGTATAAAAGAAGAATAAATAAATTTACAATGAAAATGTTTTTTTTTTTCAATAAACTTTTAAGTAACGTCGCCGTCTGTCTGTATAAGTATACATACAGACGTTACCCAATTGGGGTTGACATTTCGTCGCCACAGACATCATCAAGACCCGTGGCGGCAGCGGGTCAGACAAAATTAAATGAAAAATACCAAATAAAAAAAAAGACATACGCCGCTACATTCAACTTGCGACATACATACTTCAAACACACAGGTTCAAATAAGCAATGGATGTCTGAGAGCATTCACAAAGTGAACCTATAATAAAACAAGGGAAATGAAGGGGTACCTACTCACGAAATTATCCTCGTCCCTCTGTGGAGCCAACAGCTTATCACTGATCACTGCACTTAACGAGTTCTTCCAATAGCAGCCCTTATTTTAACGGAAACAAAGATCTCTGATTTTGACATACTTGGCCCTGGCACCAACCTAATAGCAACCTTATTGCCACGAAAATAAAGGTCACTTAAAGGCTTTTGACAGTGATGTAAAATCAGAGATAAAAAAGTGTGAAAGGACTGTAGTCTATTCTTCTTCTTAGCGTGTCGATGGCAATCTAACTTGAGCTAGCCCTATAGTGTTCTAGGATTATTTCGGTGATTAACGCTATTAACACCGCGAGCTATGCGCGATCGAACACTTCGCGTGACCAAGACTCCGCGATCGGCGCGGGCGCAGTAACCAAATCGATAATCGGAAAATCTATACTCAATGACAACACACACATTTTATATTATTTACATAGTCATAGTCGATTTCAAACCTATTTTATAGGTGACCTAAGCCCGCACTTAATTCACGCTTCTCTGACTTAAGTAGTCCATTTTTACACAGAAAATCGTGACTTAAGTGCGCGATTAGGTCACACGTGCTATAAAATAATATACGATACGTGTGATCATGCACGGCGTGCAATATGGATTACTTAAGCCACACTCACACATATCGAAATGTACTATTTAAATTCCATTTTTTTATTTAAAATAATATTACTGTAATAAAAAAAGAAGGAAAGATTCGTACAAGAAATAAAAGTCACAAATCCATTTATGGCACTGTATTTAAATGATAAAAAAGTACAATGCAAGTGGAATATGGAATGTTTACATTCCTAATATATTGAATACATGAAAATGCTGATGAATGAAGTTTATAATATAGTAACCTGTTTAGCTGTGTCATTAAATACTTAGGCGACAATTTATTTGAATAATTTAGAATAATAATGAACTAACTATACAGTCAACAAAATATAGAAACTATTGTACCATTTCACAGATGGCACTAAGCGAGAAGTCAGTCTATTTAAAAAAAAACTAGTTGTTTTCATGAATTTTACAAAACCATTTCAGATCAAAACTTTTTTTAACAACTTTACTGACCATAACAACTACACTTAAAATCGATGTTATTATGACATTTAACGCTCTAGGTCGCGCGAAATGCTTCAATACAATGCAATAGCTAAAATGTGAGCTATTCACTGATAGCTCAAACTTGCAGTAAGATGATTGAATGGTATACTTACAGGTATTATTGATGCAAACAGTGAGCATTGACGCAAATCTGATACTTAAGTATTTTCGTTTTAAAAATTCGTTTTAATTTAACATAATTATCTTGTGATAATATTATAATAAGCGTCGAAGTATGAGTTTGCAAGTATTGCAGCACTTTTAGATACATAATGTAATTAGAAATAGCAGTGCAGTGGTCACAATAAGTGGCTATTCAAATAGTCTACTCGAGTGGCGATACAATTTACGATACTTTGTTGACTGCCTTATATAACACGACATGCGCTTTTTTGCTCGACTGCGCGGCAGGAAAGGCAGGGCTGTTTTTCAAGCGTATCTATATAGTTATATTTAGTTCATGATAATACAATAGTAGATGAACACTGCTACTTCTAACTCCATTACACCGTCAAATATCGTCTCTTAAGGCGTGCAACGATCAAGGAAGCGCGGGTACAGACAGACCTCGCGGATGTGGTACCGGTCGAGCAGCCAGCACAGGAAGCGCTCCAGGCCCAGCCCGTACCCGCCGTGCGGGACCGAGCCGAACTTGCGCTGGTCTGTGTACCAGTAGTAGGGGGACGGGTCGATGCCCTCGCGCTTGTAACCTGCGAATTAAATAGAATAGTTACGTTTTTAAAGATACGATAGTTGTCGTCACACAAATATTATAAAGGGGATAGTTAGTGAGTGTGTGTTTATTGTTTATGTTCGTTACTTCTTCACGCTCAAACGGCTGGACCAATTTTGATAAAATTTTGTATGGAGGTAGCTGACACCCTGGATTGGCTACTTTTTATCCCGATATTCCCACGGAATCGACATTTACGCGGGTGAAACTGCGAGGCGCAGCTAGTGTTTTAAATAAATCATGTAAGAACGACTTCTAATGGTCGATCGTATTACAAAAACTCAAATTTTTGCTAGGGACTTTGATTTATAGTGCATCTTCTTCCCAGCTGAAGTCGAAAAATAGAAAGTGGTGAACTGAAAAATCGAGTTTTCGGGGCCGCGTTCTGTAATATTTGACGTTCAAAAAACAACTTTTTGATTTTGAAAGAAATAATAATCGCATAAATAATAGCACATACGAAGAGCCTCTCTTTGACTAGAGCCAGCAAGGTCTAAAAAACTGGGAAGGAAACAACATTATCACTACTTCATCTTTACTTTTAATGTCGTACATGATTTTTAATTATTTTACATGCATTTGTTTTTATTTTTCTGTTTTTGTGTCATACTATTTAATCCCAATAAATATTCCTTTCCATATGAAACAAAGTCGGGTTAGTTACACCATTTATAACCCAAAAACGGCTGGAGGTATTTTTATGATCTTGGATTTGTCTCCGTCTCGAATAGCAGAATATATATAGAAACATGGGAAAATTGACGAAAAAAAAAGATAATTCATTTTCTCACACATTTTGTATGGAACGGCTTTTTTGATGATATCTCGAGAATGGATTGACTGACTTCGATGACGTACGAAGTTCGCCGGGTCAGCTAGTCTTCCTTTAAAAAAAGGTGTTAGTTACCTTCCAATAGCTCCTCATAGTCCCATGTCCTCATAGACCCTCCAACGATTTCCCCGACGCCAGGCATCAGCACATCAACGGACTCGGTAAGCCGCCTATCTTCTGGACAACGCTGCATGTAGAACGACTTGATCTCAGCTGGGAACTTGCACAGAAGGATCGGTTCGCCGATGGCGTCCGTCATCTTACGCTCTGGCATTTCGGGTATGTCCTGCGAAAAGATAATACACGAAGTTTTATATGCAACACATAAAAAAAAAAAACAATCATGAAACCTTTCTTGGTTTCAAGAATGACTGGATTTGGAATTGTTCGTATGCTTGAACGTGGATCGACGCCAATGGCTTTTTAATTGGTTCTGTAATTACGGTATTCAACCGGTTAATCCATGGTGTCCATGGCCCGTATTCTAAAACTATAGTCATGGTTGATCTAGAATGCGAACGCAAAAGGCTGATCTACCGATTGCTGTCAGCTGTTGGAATTCGTTGATCAAAAGAACATTAGGAGCGTTTACGACGTACGGCATTTCATACAAACTTTCAAAATATTCACGGCGATTTTCAACAACCTTTTATACCTAGAATAAGTCGTATCCTGTGAATAAATTTTGAATTTTTGACGTCAAATTTATTCAATGGATAAAAGATATCTGACTTTGGTAAAACCAGCCCTTAATCAATCAAAGAATTATGTATGTAGCACATGTTTCCGATTTAACCTGTAGGCCAATTCTCGTAATTTAAAACGTTCAAAATCTAGTCGCAGTCTCATCTCAGCGACAAACAAATGTCAAAAACTTGTCAAAATGTACTGAAATTTGAGGTATTTTTGACAGATTGAGACTGAGATCAGACTGTGAACGTTCTTAAAATTACCAGAATTGCCCCTCTGGTTTCAAACATCTTGTCAAGTTATAATAATAATTCAATAATCGAAAAAAATTACTTACCTCTCCAAACTCATAGAAGGAGCCGTCTTCTTTGGTAATGTTGTTAGCGCGCAAGTATTCGATAGCTTCCGTGTACGCCATGCGCCTGAACGGCTTTTTGGGTCTCTGGAAGAAGATAAATAAACTTATATAAGGTAGTTGATTCGGTTAACGTGGTCACGTGGGTACGTAGCGACCATACTAGGTACCCACTCTACCTGCTCTACTCTAGAGAGTATTTAAGGGGGAAGCGCTAAGGTAGCCGCGAAATTCAAATTTTCTTACGTTTTTTGCAATTTGTTGGTCAGTATTAGGTTGTACGTTGATAAAAATATGATTCGCGGCCGTAACAAGTATGTATTTACAGAATTGTAATCATTACAATTAGTAATACAACTTGATATGTTAGTGTAATCCTAAAATGTCAAGATTTCATGAAATAGTCTTTCGGTAGGATTACTTGGTCTTAGAGAGTTCTGTTGATGACTTTAATGATTATAATTATGTAAATACATATTTATTACGGCCGCGAATCATATTTTATTCAACGTAAAACTTAGCACTGGCCAGCAAATTGCAAAAAACGTAAAAAAAAAAATGAATTTCGCGGGCTACCCTGGCGTTTTCACCTTAATCGCAAATATCCCATGAATGTTCTAAAACGAACGTATTTGTGAAATTTGTTATATTTAACTAGGTCCTGCACGCAACTTCGTCGCGTGTTTCTATCCTATGACACTCAATACTGTAGCCTATAGCTTATGATTAGTGAAAGAATTTTCAGAATCCAGGTCAGTAGTTCTGAAGATTACCCTCTACATACAAACTAACAAAATAACCTCTTAATAATTTAAAAACAGAAGTACAGATAACAGCCTCACAAGGAATTAGTAACAACATGAACAGACATATTGTGATATATATTTTATGTCTTTTTTTTTATTTGTAATGTTCGTTTTGTTGGTGCAGAATTAAATTTTTTTATTTCTTAGACACTCTCTACGAGACTGTAATAACTACTATAAATTAATGTCACCTTGAAGTTAGGGTTGAGCTCATAGACGAGGTGCGCGTCGGGCGAGGCTAGGACTCTGTCCACGACGTCCACAACTAAGTCCTCGAGCCGGGACAGTAGGTCCTCGAACGTGATGAATGGACACTCGGCCTCTACGTGGCTGTACCTGTTTATACACAAGATACATGTTAGCAATAGACAATGGATTTTATGATTGATGAGTTTAGATGCAATATACAATGCAATCCAGTCTTAAATCGTATCGGGAACAGGTTAGATCCAAGCTATCGGCGGCCATGGCTCCAGAGAGAAGAACCTCTTGACAATGCGAGCCGTGTCCAGAAGAACCGCTTTCTGAATTAAGCCCTTGTTCCAGCTGCCCAACTGAACTGAAGAGCCTCCTCAGGTGTTGGTCAAGGCTCTTGGCTATTAACCCATTGGCTGTCACGACTATCGCCACAATGATCGACGAGTCCACATCCGACATGTCGACAGCCTCGCGAGCCAAGTCAAAATACTTGCAATGCACATCCAAAGTAAATTCAAACGAATTTGGAAGATAATGTTTATTTCATAGTGATTGGTTGAAAGGCTGTTTTTTTTGACTCGGTTGTATAGTAAATTTTTTTATAGTTTGTACTTGACTGGTGATGTTTTATTTATAATTACTACATGGAAAAATAAAAGCAAGCCAAGGACCAAAGTCCTCAGATATATAGGTCATACGTACTCAGCGAGATGCCTGCGCGTGCGCGACTGCTCAGCGCGGTAGGACTGCGCGATGCAGTACACGTCGCCCAGTGTGGCCAGACATGTTTCTAGGTATAGTTGCGAGCTCTGAGTCAGGTATGCTTCCTCACTGTGGAAAATACAAATTTCATATTTATTTTAAATCAAAATAATAAGGAAGGTTACATACTGGTATTTTCGCGAATCGGGCATGGATTTCATATGTGGAACTGTTCTGTGCGTTGTAGAATCACCCCCTTTACTGATAAGTCACCTCCCAACTATACAACGTGCTCAAAAGGTAATTTATTTGCCAGAACCACAGTACATAGGATGCTCATACATTTAAGAATAGTTCTACATACCCAAAGTAGCTGAACTTGAAGAGCGTACTGCCGCCTTCGCACTGCGTCTGCACGAGTGTGGGCGGCGTCACCTCCGTGTAGCGACGAGCTGCGAAGTGATCGCGGAAGGCGCGCGTAACGGCGGCGCGTGCGCGGAGGACCTTTGATGTGTTCTCACCGCGGATCATTATGTGCCTAAAAAAACAATCGTGCCATTTAAAATTCGAACGTCAAAAGTGAGTAACGTCATAAGTACAGCCCGATTCAAACTTTATGGCGTCTTTGAAGTTTGCTACTCGCTGCGCTGTACCTCACCCCTCAACTCTGCTAACAGGTGAATTTGTTACTGCGCAGCGACTCGCCTCATGTTCCGAGCCGCCATAAAGTTTGAATCGGGCTGTACCACATTCACCTTTGACAACAGTAATCATAGCTCAGTCATCACTTCATATTCAGTAGTTTATGTATTAGAACGAAAAATATTTCTGTTTAGGTTAAGGGTTATCTATGGGCCTCGGTTTTCATTCAATATACATTTAAACTACAGATTTAATTTAAATATTTTAATATAAAAATATAATAATTATTATTAATAGTGCCTAAACAAAATCAAAACTGTCTAGCATTTTTTATGATTTCGGTTTGCTCCAATTCAGCTCTATAATACTAATGACTAACAACACGTTAAGAGATCAGCAAGCAAGTAAATTAATCATAGTTGTGTGTAAATAGAGTATAAGGTACAATGGGGTTGACATATCCATGTGGATAAAAACCCCTTATTAATAAAGAATAAAAAAGTAAAATCAGGGGCACTAGTTAAATGTACTGCAGCTCTTGGCTTTTACCTGTTGTCCAGTTGCACGTCAGGCAAGGCTTCTTCGTTGAGGATGGCGTCAGCACCACCTGGTGGCGCAAGTCCGATCAGCTCCCAGTAGTCAGCCGTCAACTCGTGACCACCTGGCGCCTAGACAATGATGCATATTGTTTATAACAAGGAGGACAATCAAAAGAAGATTGTAATGAGATTTTATGTTCAACTGACAGTCATTATATTTATCCTCCAACTGGATGCCATACCGCAATTACACCAACAGAGCAAAAAAATGCTTCATTTGCTGCTTTCTATGCATCCTGTGCGCGGTGGACATCCTGTACGACGTGGAACACACGTTAAGCCGTTGGTCCCGCCTGTCATTCATGGATTATTGACAGTCGTTACTCGTCATCAGGAGCCCAAAAGTCTGAAAACCAGACTTACCAAGGGGTTTCGTATTACCCAGTAACGGGGTTGTGGAGGTCAGATAGGCAGTCGCTCCATGTAAAATAATGGCACTCAGCTGCATCTGGTTACTTGACAAACAAAACTACAATTTTGATTACTTACCTTTCCCAAAGTGGCAATCTAATCATAAGTTTCGGGGATTCACCAAATAACGTGCAAGTATTGTTAGCTTTTTATTGAAATACAAACCAACCTTATATCTCTTTCTTTATCTTATCCTTATATAGGGTTTATAGTAGATAACCACTGTGATTATAAGGTAGATATTCCAGATTCCCTTATCCTATAGTTATTAATTTTCTATTTTATGGGAATACCCCTCACGCGTACTGTTTGAATGCTTTTAAAATAATTTAAGTAAAACTGATTATTATTCATAAAAAATATCTAAATTTTTCGATTCATTTTATAATAAAAATGTTAAATAAATTAGGTAAAAGTTTGTGAACACTAACAAACTACTAACTTTTATTCTACAACTAAATGGATATAATTTAAGCCACCTACAGAATGAAAACCGCATCTTTTTTAATTAGGATATACAGGGTGTAAAAAGATCCATCACATAGCCATCAACTATGTGTGTGTAAAAGTGTTTATAGAACCAATTTACGAAATGTCTAGGTACTACTACACAATATCATTCATCTTTTTTCTGACTTTCCTTTCATAGACACTCACCATCTTTCCTTCAGGCACAACCTCTAGTTGTCCATAGATGACGACGGATGACTCAGTTGAGAGTACCAGCGCGTTATATGTCTGACACAGCAGGCCATGTAACACGCACTGCAGGTAGCCGGTGCCGTCACGCAAGGTAAGGAAGGCGAGCGCGCGGCCCTGGCGACGTAGGCGGTGCACCCAGCCGCGCACGCATATGCGCTTGCCGCGGTTGTCGGTTGCTGAAAGTTATAATACGGGTGTAATACGAGTGTCATCGCCGATGTCGGCGATAAGTTTGCGTGCTGAAATGGGACCGCCTACTTGCCTAGGAAACGCTGCCTTGACGATTTGGACTTCCTGACCAACCGGAGAAGGAAAAACACAAAGAAAAATTGGAATATATGAGGGGAAATCTTTGTCCAACTGTGGGACAATATAAGTTATTATTGCAAATGAAAAATTATGGGCATTTGTGAGCACAATGTGTTTACAGACAGAACCAAACTGGGCAGGAATATGGCAAAAGATAGGGGTTTTCAATTAGTAGGTCAATTGAAAAAAGAAAGAAGAAGTTGGAAGATTATTCAATCCTAATTAATTTAGAGAATATTGGTGTCTGCTCCAGTGCTCCATGACAAGACCTCCTAAGGCCTGGGTTCACCAACATTCTAACCATCGGTTAGGTATTTAAACAGTTGATTTCCTTAGGAAATTTTACATAAATCAACTGTTTAAATACCTAACCGATGGTCAGAATGTTGGTGAACTCAGGCCTAAGTAGACAATTAGATAAACATAAGTTACTTTTAGTTAGAATAACTTAAAGTGGGTGGCTTATAATGTGCACATTATTGGAATGTGTTACAAAGTAGCCCTTTAATCATTGTTTATTTATCTTGAGTGCTATAAATAAGGAAAACCCAACTAGTGGGAATACCAGTACCAGGTATTTTCTCAATATCAGTTATTGGGTCAAGTAGGTTAACATTCCGCTCACATTATTTTCAATTCTAGTATTTAGCTAGATAACTATATATTACTACAAGAATTAGCTTGAATGTCTGACAACCAGTTTTATCAAGGGATATTGTTTTACCCAGTAACTGGGTTTTGGAGGTCAGATAGCTACCTACATGGAGGGGCTACCCCCTCCTTGTAAAATACTGTTATTCAGCTGCATTATGTTAAGTCGACCCCAAAATAGTTGCTAAATAGCTAGACAGATGATGATAAAGTAGTAGCTACTACAAGCTACCAAGGTATTTAGTGAGGATGAAATGTAAGATGAAATAGGAATTTCCCCTAAAATAGGGAAAGCCGTATGCAATTGTGTTGCACCACAATTGCATAAGGTTTTCCATATTCTAGGGGAAACCCCTTTTTGTATTTACAGTGATAAAGGGCATTATTGACTTTTGATTGCGACATATTTAACTGTAAACAGTTTGATAACAAATCAATTGGTTTTTTTTAATAACCAACTAAATGTTTCAATGCAGGTGGGTTCAGAATCATGTACTGAATCCATCCACCCTGTATTAATAGGTACTTTTACAGACCAATCTACATACATTTATATGCTGTTATGGAATAACCTTTACTGTGACATACAGTTACAGAATAGAGAGAAATTAGATGCAAACCCACAAAAATGTAAATAAAAAACACAAGAATACAAATTCTCAATTATTTTTTTTATTTTACATATCTCAGGACCATGAGGTCTCTCTCAGTCCTTTGGAAGGCGTATGAGGGGTTGAAGCCAACTCGCTATTATATCATATTCAGTTATCTCTACTAGAAGATTTGTTAGTACAGTGAGTCAGACCACAATACTGCAGTCTGTTAACATGCAAGTTTGAAACTGAGATTAACCGATAAACTGTATTTAAATGAGAATTATTTTCTTTTTATTTCATAGTATTCCAATATTGGTTCTGTAAGCAACGGTTTTTCTTTTAGAAAAACAATGTTACCGTTTACTGGAATATTCAATGTTTACGGTTTTACTTTATATGCAAAGCTCAGGAATGCTAAACTAATTCTGGACTTAAGCAGAGCCTCTATTCAAGAGTTGATTGTGAGACAAAAGTTAAAAACGAGCTTAAATTTTTCATATCAATACCAGCTTAAGGCACTGGTGTCTATGAACATCGGTAACAAAAGCATTTGATACCCCTTGTCTGTTAGGCAAGCTACTTAAGTTCCGTAACAATAGAAAAAGTGATTTGTGTCTCATTAGTGTCAGTCTCGTATTGGAGCTGGCTATTCTTTTAAAATTTTCTTTGTGTAGTTGGGTTGGGTTGGGTCAAGGGTTGGGGGGGGGGGGGTTAATATTAGTATTAGTGTGAAAGTATGATTGATGTGTAAAACGGTTTGTGCAAACCTAAAAAACCAAACCTAAAACCTACTAACAGAAATAAAATCATTTATTCATAGGCTGTCAGTAAGATTGCCTTTTGTAATAAGATTGCTCATTTTACACTAGTTTGAATTATGTTTGTCCTTTATGTTTCAGGTGGTGTACAAGTGTTTAAATAAAGAAAGATACATGTTACGCCGACCCCAAATAAATTGGAATAAGGACAGGAGAATGATAAATAGAGTTTAATAAATAAATAATACTTACTTTCTGATATTTTCACGACAGTAGCCTTAGGCAATCTAGGATCTTCTTGTATGACAACTTTCTTTGCCTCTTCAATGTTCTGTTGTCTCTTGTCATTGCCCTCTTCTTCAGCTTTCGCCTTGTCTGCCGCCTTATGGCCTTCCCTCACCCAGATCTTGTGAATTTTCTTCAGCTGAGATTTCGCTACAACTTCGAACACTTTCGTATCGTCCTTAGCATCAACGTAGATCGTGGGGAATGGTTCCTTGCCAGCATGGCGCATAGCCTGTAATACCGTCTTAAACGGCTTCGCTTCACTCCCATCGCCAGCCTCATCACTACCGTTCTTATCTGATGTGTATATCTCACCTAAAAATAAAAAGAATATGTTGCATACGTGTGCGTAGAGGTTAGGATACAAATACGAATAGAGCTCAGCTAAAACTTACCTATTGATAGGTTCTCCATTTTCACTGTTTCTAACTTACGTCAAACTAAAGCTCACTATGATATTGATTTTATTTAAAGACAGCTATTCTGCACACGAGTACCACAATTTATGAATTTGATCTGATGAAACTTCATTGATCATTCACGTCACCGGTTGTACCACGGCACGGTTGCACACATGCGATGATGCGATGTGCAAGATTTTAGGGTTGCTACAGTTAGGTGTAAAATTTACCCATTAACAAAAAAAAAAATGTTTATTGTCTTGCTGTTTTAATCTCGTAAAATGATCTTAACTAACTTTTTAGACCTTTGTATCCTGCCGTATGAAGTTTCATTAAAATCGGTTCATAAATTTCGAAAAACATGGGCTTGAAAGTTTGTATGAAATGCCGTACGTAGTAAACGCTCCTAAGTCAATATCTGTGTAGCTATTCATAACTATTCGATACGCTTCCGTGTCGAATCAAACAACAATCAGTGTTATCGAAGGAGTCCTCTGAACGCTGTTCATAAATCTGAAACCCGAATTTTTTTACAGTTAAAACCAAATAGACGACCACTATAGTCGAAGACTAGGCAAATCAGGTTACATTTCTTCAGCTCGGAAGTCAATTGAATGGCTGTGAATAGCTATGCTAATGAGATATAATAATAATAAATAATAATAAATTGTTTATTTGTACATACACACACAAAACCATATAGTACAAGGAGAAGTCTTAGGATTAAGTTGTACAGCAATGACACAGTTTAAGGTCGAAAACATCTGACTCATAAACTAGGCAAGAAGCCTGTATCTTAGAAGCCGAAGTTTCCCCAGATTTCATAGACATACAACAATATAAACATTGATCGTCGTACAAGTACATAGATCTTTGTTTGAGAAAATTAGCAAAAAAATAAATAAAAATAATAAAAAAGGAAATAAACAAGACCATAACACGTACAGTATTTTTAGGATATAATCATTCTAACATTTTTTAAGACATTACCCTTAGTAAATTTTCAGTTTCATCATATGATAACTCTTGCAACCAATTGGTAAGTATATTTTTCACCTCATACTTTGTACACGTATATATTGACAGTACTTTATTTATTTTGTTATATAGACGAGAGCTTAGGGCAAGAAACTGACGACCGGCAAATGCGGAACGACACCTCACAGGATCACAGACAGAAATTCCTTTGCGTCTCAACAGGATTTTTATGTCTAAAGGTAACATGGAATGTCTTCGCAGAACGTCGCGGAGTATAAGCAGCTGTCTGACTGACAGCACATGAGCCATGGAATAGAGTTCAGCAGTGGGGAAGTCTCTGGGCTTGAAATGCATTATTTTTAGGATTGCCCTTTGAGCTCGTTCTGCAAAAATTAGGGAGGTTTTATAGGTTCTACCCCAGGCAGGGATGCAATAGGTGATAACAGACTCACAAAGACTCCGGTAAACCATAAGCGCTGTTTCAGGATCAGTAGTGTCTGAGCTCTTTAAAAATATAAATTAGCTTTCTGATCCGGGTGCATAGGGCTTCAATATGAGGTTGCCAGCTTAGCTTATGATCAATGTAGACCCCTAGATATTTTAAGTCTGGAACCAGAGCCAGGAGTGGGCAATTGCATTCAGAGTTGTTTCCTAGGCAAGTATGGGCTTTGACTAGTCCTGACTCTGGAGGTGGAGGGGTGGTATTAGGTAATCTTTGCATTGTATAAACTCAATTTCCTTTATATTGTATAATTGCATAGCACAAATGTGAGTTCTATGTACTGTAGTGCTACCATTTACCGGGTAATGATAATAATGTCTTTCATTGACTTGAATGTGCCCTGGCGGCTGATAGTATGTCATGCTCACACAAATGTCTCGCTGACGGTGGCGTGTGTGTTGGATCATTTAGCTCCCTTCAAAATGGTTGAGCTGAATGGTGCTGATCTATGCGTCATGTTCGTGAACGGGCGCCGTCAGTTCGGACTGGTCATCACTTGGCTGCCTCGGCTTATTTTTAATTATTTTACTTTTGGATTATTGTTTTGTTAAGTACTATTTGCTGTACTCTGGACACTTTAACGCGTACGTATATTTTTTTTTTACATCGTGCTCACATATAATTAAAAATTCAACATTAATGATGTAACTAATATTTTTGTAAAATATAATTTAAAAGAGTGTCCATGGAGTTTCTTGCCCGTTCTTCTCCATAGGTACCTACGCTTTGGAATGGGCAACTAGCTTCATATTTTCTGACTGACCTATTGACAATTCAAAAGTGCCTGTAAATGGTTTAATTGAAAATAAATGCTTTGAGTTGAGTTGTAAGGAGAATCGAACAATTTTTGTTTTTGCTACATTTAGTGTCTGGAGATTTTCAGAGAGCCATTCCATCACCAACCGAAGCGCGCGTTCTGTTCTTTGTTTTGCTTTTGTCCAGTTAGTGTCATAGACTATCAACGCGGTGTCATCGGATGATATGGGATGTCTTCAGTTACAACCGCAGAAGTAACTTTATTTTTAATCGGTTATACGAGGATAACTATGATATATAAACTTATTTTTTGTAGTCGTTAAATAAATTCTGTGCATGCAAAAACATTCATTTCACACACTAAGGAATCATTCATTGTGCGTGGTCCAGACAGATTAGGCCGTTTTTTTTATTTGTATAGATCTAGAACTAATAAAAAAATATAAGTACTTGTTCTTTTTCAGTTTAGTCTGAAAAATTGTAACGCTATAAAAAACCCATATTCAGGGAAATAAAATTTTATTTGGTAACATTTAACCAATTTTGTTGACATTGACAGTGACAGATACAGATGTTTTGATGTTTCTGTATTTCCTTGGTCATTGGCAATGTTGTTAGGTGATTCCAATGTTGTAAGTACTAATAAAGAAAATAAAAAAAAGCACTCTGCGCTTTGGTAAGATTTTTCTTTTTCAAAGAAAAGGATAATTATTGTCAGGATGGGTTGTGTAATCAAGTCATGCAATGCTTCTTCCAAGACATACCGTGGCTTTTTACAAGATAAGCAAGCATTGATTTATAATCGAAGACTTAAAGCATTTTTATCGTTACCTACTTAAAAAAAAATCTTTAAGGACCCGATCAATCGCGCCACAATCACATCATAAAATATCGCAGTGGTTACGTGTGAATACTGCAGCTTTTTAACCGACTTCTAAAAAAGGAGGAGGTTCTCAATTCGGATGTTTGTATTTTTTTTTTTTTAATGTTTGTTCGCGCATATCTCCGTCGCTTGCCAACCGATTTGAAAAATTCTTTTTTTGTTGGAAAGGGTGTACTTCCCAAATGGTCCCATGAATTTTTTTTCGAAATCTGACAAGCGGTTTTTGAAAAATCAACAAAAATCTAAAAATTCAAAAGCAATATTTTGTAAAAGGTGATCAGCAGTTGACATTAGGCTATTGTAACTTAGATAAATTACTAACTCTCCCATTAAAAAGTACAAAATAAAAACTTTTTTCCAAAAAAAACAACCGACTTCCAAAAAAAAAACACTATAAGTAAAGTCTTAAATAACTTTAATTTCGGAAGTCGGTGTCAATAAACGAAAATGCAGAACCAACGACACCGACTTCCGAAATTAAAGTAAAGTACAGAGGCCAGCACATCAAGCTACCCCAATCTGTCAAATTTTCCCAATTGAATTCCTTTGTAGTAAAGTTGAATTCTCTCAAAGAAATTTGACAGATTGGCGTAGGTTGATGTGCTGGCCTCTATACATGGAGTGCCTCAAAGAGGAGTGCCTCATAGAGGAAAAATGCCTATCTGACCCAGTTTATTACTGGGCACGGACAGAGTATTATATTATCTGTGGCACAGATAATATAATACGGGCACAGATAATATAATATTACTGGGTAACAAGACACCTAAAAACTCCCATCACAATTAATCACTCAGGAGGTTTTCGTATTGCATTAAGAGCATCAAAAAATACTTATTCAAGTGTCGGTGAACGAACTAATTTCTAATTTAATAAGTCTAAAGTCATATTCACCAACTACATTAATAAAACATTTAATGGAAGCAAATCTATGCATTTATTTCATTGTCTTGCAAATAAATAATTAAAATAAGAAATGACATTGTGTATGTCGTGCTCTGTCTTTTCTTTTTTCCCAAGGTCATTTTATAATCTATTCTATTCTATTCTATACATATAATAAATCTGTAGACGAGACGTTTCTGTACATTGAAAATATTTCCAAAAAAATAGTTGGGGTGTTAATGGATAACCAACAGATGCCATTTGATCAATTTTTGGAATTTTTGTCTGTTTGTCGGTTTGTCTGTTTGGATGTGACAGATTATTGATTTGAACAGGGTCAACGTAAAAAGTACCAATTTATACTCAAATACGGTGTAGAACTCGGAGCAGTGATTAGTTTTTGTTTCATCGCAATCGGTTCACTCTATCAAAAGACATAATCAATTTAAGTATTCTAGAACAACTTTTTACGTTTTTTAGTAACACGTAACGACATCTATTGGCGCGATATAGTACCTACTAACGAAAACATATTGTTGTTGTGATGTGAATAATCACGTCCTAAGTTTAAGCTTACATAAATGACGAAATACCACAGATACCTACTTAGGTCTATGTTATTTTAAAAAGTAATGATAATGATTATATTAAACAAAATCGCTTTCCATTGATGGTTTGTTTAGTGGCGCCTGTGGCGCTAAAATAATTTTAAACAAAAAGTGAGGATAATGTAAGATAATAATAATTTATGTGGTGTTCTGAGCGATAAAGAAGTTAGATGATTATTGATATAGAAAGTTGAGTAACGCAGAGCGTTTTTTAACGAAGTTCTTATATGGAGCTTGCGGTAGGAGTTCTAAGGGAGAAATCGTCAAATAACGAAAAAGCGTTATGCCTCATTTTTCAAAGTAATAGGTAGATAGAGACACACACACACACAGGGAGAGAGAGAGAGCTATTTTTCATGGTTTCCGAGGATCCTGACCCCGGTAAGTGAGGTCAAAAAGAAAATCAAAGATGGCGGTTGCCTAAATTTTTAACTTTTTCGTCATGGGTGTCGTTTTCATGGTTTTCGAGGGTGCTGAAGTCGAGAGTCAGGTCAAAATGAAAATCCAAGATGGTGGCTGCAATTTTTTTTTTATCATATTTGTCGTTTTCATGGTTTTTGAGGGTGCTGAAGTCGATAGTCAGGTCAAAATGAAAACAAAAGATGGCGGCTCCATTTTTTTTAAATGTTTTGTCATGGGTGTCGTTTTGATAGTTTTCGAGGGTGCTGAAGCCGATAGTCAGGTCAAAATGAAAATCCAAGATGGCGGCTGCAATTTTGTTTTGATTTTTTGTCATGGATGTCGTTTTCATAGATTTCAAAGGTGCTGAAGCCGATAGGCAGGTCAAAACGAAAATTCAAGACGGAGGTTCATTTTTTTTTATGGGTTTCATTTTATTGGTTTTTGAGAGTGCTGAAACCAATAGTGAGGTTAAAATGAAACTGTAACGGCTTACCCACCGTCGATTGGCCCATGAACCGTTGGTGAACATTATCTTTAAACCATTAACTTTTTTCCAAAGGACTTTCCACCCACGAACGTTTTGCCAACATAACTCTACGTCAGTGAATGCTTTACCCACAGAATTTTTTGACCAATAACTTTTCACCCAAAGAACAAGGCCAACAGACGGTAAAGGTGAAAGTAAAATAATAATAAGGCGTAGTCCTTTATTTCTGTGAAAAGGGTATAAAATAACCTAACAATTGTTTTTTTTTTTTTTTTTTTTTTGTCGCTGAGAAATGACATTACGCATCTCCGCTCGTCGGGGGACGAGACGGAGTATGTGGGACTCCCTGCCAGAGTGGCAGTATACCCACTAAAACTCAGCGGTGTTCCCTCGTCGCCGTGATGGGAGGGTCATGGGAAACCGGCTCAGCCTTTACTTCCACGACCCTCCCGGCGCATGCCCGCCTAGCTGGCGGGCCCCGCGTGCCCCCCGAGCGGGAGCTGGGGGGCGACGGGAATGGCCGGGAACACCTGGCCATTCCCGTCCGACACTGGTGGAGGCGCGTGCGATGCAAGCGAGGGTGCCCCCGCACCCGTCGCCTGCTGGCCTCCACCTGGGAGGAGTCGGAGATGACCGTCATACTGACGTCTTCTCCGACCCCTCCTCCGCCTTCGGAGCGGCGCCGCGAGAGGGTCTTCCTCCCGCGCGCGCTCCGCCGCCTCCTTCTCGGACATGACGTGTTCGCAGAAGGAGGCGACTGCCGCCCAGGACCCCTCGTCCCTCAGCATGGCGTTGACCACGCCGGGGAGCGAGAGGTCCGTTCCGATCGCCGCCGTGAGACTGCGGCGCGGCTCGGACCACGACGGGCACACCGCGAGAGTGTGCTGCGCCGTGTCCTCCGCCGCGCCACAGCCGTGACACGACGGAGTCTCCTCCCGTCCGATCCGGTGCAGGTACGATCCGAAACAGCGGTGCCCGGACAGCACCCGCACCAGACGGAACGAGAGGAACCCGTGCCGGCGCTCGAGCCAGTCCCGCAGGACCGGCCCAAGCGCGTCGAGGGTTCGGCGGCCGAAGGCTGCGGTGGCGAGGTCCGCCGTCCAATGGACGACGATGGCGTCCCTCGCCTCCCGCCGGACGGCCTCCCGCTCTTCCGGGGCGGGGCGTTCTCCTCTCGCCCTCCGCCCCGCCGTCCATTCGTGCACTCTGGCGAGCACCCACGCCTCGAGCTCCCAAGGCGGGGTGCTGGCCAGAGCGCACGCCGCTGCACAGCCGACCGTGCGGTAGGCCCGCGCAACCCGCTGAGATATGGCCCTCTGGGGCGCCCGCAACGCGGCGGCGTTCTCCCTCCTTCGGAGGGAGTCCTCCCAGATGGGGGCCCCGTACAGGGCCATGCTCTTCAGGATGCCGGCGTACAGTTGCCGGCATAGTGCGCTGGGCCCCCCCAAATTGGGGAGAAGCCACGACAGCGCCCCCGCTGTCTTCAGCAGGCGCGCCGACAGCCCGCTGAAATGCGGGCCGAAGCGCCACCTGCTGTCGATCACGAGGCCCAGATATTTCATCTGGGCCTTGACCTCGATCCTGACGCCCTCCACGAAGATGTGGGCGTCAGGCGGGGGGCGCTGCCGAGGCCCGTGGAACCACACGGCCTCGGTCTTGTGCAGAGCCACCTTCAGGCCTAGGTGGCGGATCCTCGCTGCGACTAAGGATCCGCCCGCCGAGGCCAGGTTGGCCGCCTCCCTGAAACTCTCCCCCCGGGCGGTGAGGAGAGTGTCGTCCGCGTAGCAGACGACGCTCGTGCCTCGGAGGAGAGTTCCCCGCAAGAGCCAATCGAAGCCGACGTTCCAGAGGAGAGGTCCTAAGACTGACCCCTGCGGAACGCCGGCCTCGGCGGGATATCGCCGGACCTGGCCAGTTCTGTCCACCAGGAGGATCGCCCGGTCCTCCAGGTAGCTGGCCAGCAGACTGCGCAGGTATCGAGGCACTCCGTGGAACCGGAGCGCCTCTAGGATGGTGGAGTGGGGAACAGAGTTGAAGGCGTTGGCAATGTCGAACGAAACCGCCAACACTCCGTCCCCCGCCTCCATCGCCCCCTGCACCTGCCCCTTGAGGCAGGCCAGCGCGTCCACCGTCGAACGCTCAGCCCGATAGCCGAACTGAGCGTCCGACAAGTCCGGCCCGACATCCCGCAGATGGCTCTTCACGCGAGCAGCTATTATCCCCTCGAACATTTTGCCGACCTCATCGAGGAGAACGATGGGCCGGTATGCCGAGGGGGAGTCTGCTGGGCGGCCCTCCTTACGAAGGAGGCACAGCTGCCCCTCCTTCCACGGTTTCGGGAACCTCCCAGACGCAAGGCATGCGCTGAAGAGGTCCCGAAACTGCTCCTCCATCAGCGTGGCGGCGATCGCCACCACCCTGGCGGGGACGCCGTCGGGTCCCGGAGCCGTCTTCTTGGCGCGGACGTGGAAAACCGCCGCGCCAAGTTTCGACTCCGTGACCGGAGGGGCCTCCTCTGCCTCCTCGTCGTCCAGCGGGGCTCCGCGCATCTCTGGCGGGGTGAAGCTGTCCCTGCGCGGGAACAGGGACCGAACCACCCCGTCCAGAAACGAGGGCTCCAGGGTCTCGGCAACCGGGGGGCCAAAGGGGCGCAGCTTGTTGCGCGCTGCCTTATATGGCCTCCCGTAGGGGTCGTTGTCGAGACCCTCCAGCAGCTCGGCTCTCGCCGAGTCTTTGGCGGCGGCGATGGCCCGATCGAGGACCAGTCTCGCCTCCGAGTATACCTCGTAGAGGTGGTCCTCGTCGGCCAGGTCCCGTCGACGCCGCCGCCGACTCCGCGTGTAGGCCCTCCTTGCCTCCACGCAAGCTGCTCGGAGCCCCGCCAGCTCCGCTGACCACCAGTACACGGCGCGTCCGACTGGCGGTCGGCCAGACCGAGGCATGCTGGAGTTGCATACCTCGGTCAGAGACTGGCGCAGCTGCCCCGCTGCGGCGTCCACATCCAGACTGGCTGTAGGCGGCGACAGCCAGTCCTGGATGAACGCCGCCTCCCCCGCTGCCTCCCTGTCCAGGCGGGTCAGGGCCCACCGCGGAAACGGCGATCGCCCCGAGAGGGGCTGCCTCCCGCCGGGGCCACCGGCGGAGATGTCGAACCGCACGTAGCGGTGGTCCGACATGGTCTCCACCGGGTCCACCCGCCAGTTCAGCACGCGCGCGGCCAACGCAGGGGTGGCGAAAGTGACGTCCACTATCGAGCCACCCTGCCGCCGCACGCATGTCTGGACGCTCCCCCTGTTCAAGAGGGAGAGTCCAGAGGAGGCTGCCCACATCTCCACCGCCCGTCCGCGGGCGTCGGTGGCCGGATTGCCCCAGGTCACCGACTTGGCATTCAGGTCTCCCAGCACGGAGACCTGACGCGGAACCGCCCTGCCGACCACTGCGGCCAGGACTCCGAGAAAATTCTCAAAGTCCTGGAGAGGGCGGTTTGGGGAGAAGTAGACGCCCACGAGCGCCACCTCTCCCCACGCGGCGGCCACGTATCCCGGTCCCCTCTCTAATAGCGAGAGGGGAGGGGAGTCCGTGGAAGACCGCGCCGCTAGTGCCACCAGGCCGTCCTCGTCACCCAGCCAGCTGCTGGGGATCGAGTACGGCTCGGCGACCACCGCTATGTTCACCAACCACTCGGCCATGACCTGCACTACCAGGTCCTGGGCCGCTCTGCAGTGGTTGGCGTTCGCCTGGAGGATGCGGTATTCGGAGCACATTACTCCGACATCGCACGATCCTCCTCGGCTGCCGCCGCTGGAGCTGCAGCGGCGGCGACGACGGCAGCGGTGGTGGCGACAGGGCGAACCTGCGCCGGCACTATGCCCTTTTTGACGGGGGGCTTGCAGCCCCGGCCCGCCATCCTGTGGTCCGCGGGGCGGCCACTTGTAGCGCACGCCTTGCAGTGAGGCGTGGTGGCGCTGCAAGCGGCACTCTTGTGTCCCTCCTGTCCGCATCGGTAGCACGAGGCTCCCCAATCGGACTTGGAGGGACACGTGGCTCGGGTGTGGCCGAAGGCGCAGCACTTGAAGCAGCGCATAGGCTGGTCTTCAAGCGCTCGGACCACAGCCGAGCTGAGCCCCACGAGCAGCCGTCCCTTGGTCGCAGCAAGGACGGCCGCAGCCGCGGCAACAGGGCACTCCAGTGGAACGAATGTATGGGAGCGGTTGGACGTAGACATGTCCGAAAAAAAAGAGTAAAATTATGCCAAACTAATGATGCCATCTTATTCGATTACTTAATGCCTTCATAACTTGTGGTGATGAATTTCTTCATAACTCCCATATTTCGGGAGTAATTTGAGAAAATGTGAAATTTTACTATGAAAATGAGTGTATCGAGCTCTCTCCCTCCTGATTCCGGGCTTGTTTCAAGTAGCGGTCTCTAATATCATAATGCTAATACTAAGAGCTATATTTAATACTAAGACACATAGTGCGCCAAATGTGCACTTTCTGGGATAAAGAGTGATGTTTATTTTATAACACAATTTTTTTATTTTTTGTTTATTTTGTTGATTAAAACCGTTTTTCTAAAGGTTTACCTTATTACAATAACATTTCTGAGCAGCCAATTAGAGAAGATATAAGCTAATTAGGATATATAATTAGGGACTTAAGGTTTACATATAAAACTGATGCACTAATGATTACTGATAAGAACATTGCTATTATTTAATTACTAAATGGCTCTTAATACACTAATTTAGCATGCATCATTTACTAATTATCACAATAACTAATTACCTTGCAATATTTAACAAAGGATACCTGGGATACCTGGATTTTATATAAATAGGTCACTATTAGTAACTTTAAAATCAGTGTTGATTTACACCTCGTTGTATCCAAGCTAATCTCGCAATGTATTTTCCAAATTTTAATACAAATCTTGATATTCACGTTGCTTTATGCGCACGCGCACATAAAGATTTACGCGACTTTAACTATTTGTTCAGTGTTTTAAAAGATAACAGTTGTGTTCAGTTATGTGAAAGTGCTGAAACAAGTTTAAAAGACTGGTGTCGTCGATTTTGCTACCGCATTTATGCAAAATGGACACAGTCTGGAAGAAGCACAGATAAGTTTCGGAAGAAACATGAGATTTGGCTACAGGCTGCAATTCAATGGCCGGAATTACAGAATGAAAATATGGAACCTTCTACAGAAAATATAAGTGACGTCATCGAGCCCATAATTTCTCCTGCTAAATCTGATGCTTCAACTTGTACACATCCTAGTCCTCGTAAATCTTTTGAGGACCTTAGTAACCGGCAAAAAAGAAGACGCACTGAAGATAGTCTTTCATGCAGCAGTAGCAGCGCTGAAATTATGTTTTCGGCCGAAAGGGCGCTTCAAAAGGCAGGACAAAGCGATACAGCTTATGTTATGAAATACTTGACGGAGAATCCAGAAGAGGCCTCAAAAATCAAAGCCTTCATTGAAGGTAAATCAATTCAGGTACGGGAAATATCCCCTTTGAAGGCATTGGCTCTTTATGTATCGATGAACTTATCGAAATGGCGCTATAACACTCTTCGGGATTTCAACACTCAAGAAGGAGCTCTTCAATACCCGAGTTACTACATGTTGGTTAAAGAAAAAATTAAGTGCTATCCGGCCAAAGAAGATCTCACAGTTACAGAGAGCTCTGCAAAAATCAAATTACAAGCCTTGATGGATTTAACCTCAAGAAGACTTATTAGGTCGTTAGAAACCCCTGTTGATCCCAATCAACAGCTCGTATTGACCAGCAAATGGGGTTTTGACGGATCATCTAGCCAAAGCATTTATCATCAAAGGACGAGTGAAGATGAGCAAATCGATCTTGCTAGTAATTTTATGATTAGTCTTGTACCACTGCGGCTCGTCTCAAAAGGTGTAACAATTTGGGAAAACGAGCGACCATCTTCCACTTCATTTTGCCGGCCAATATTGTTTAAGTTTATAAAGGAAACCAAAGAAAATGTGCAGAGAGAGATGGCTGAAATCGAAGCAGAGATTGAAGCCTTCACTCCATCCACCATCACTGATGGAATTAGTGTCAAACACCAACTGCTGTTGACAATGATTGATGGTAAAATTCATTCCATTATATCCAATACAGCAGCTTCAGTGTGTGACATATGCAAGGCTTGTCCTAAAGAAATGAATAATTTAGAGTTAATCAAAGATAAACACGCAAACGAGGACATGTATAAATATAGCTTAAGCACCCTTCACGCTTGGATTCGCTCAATGGAATGCTTATTACACATTTCCTACAAATTAGACATAAAATCATGCAAGTAAGGGGTGATATAGCAAAAAGGCAAGTTGATGACAGGAAGAAAAGAGTTCAAGAGGCTGTAAGAAGAGAAACGGGCTTACTTCTCGATGTTGTGAAACAAGGCAGTGGATCCACCAACAATGGCAACTCGGCAAGGAGATTTTTTGAAAACTACACTAAATCTGCTGAACTGACCGGAATAGATGCTATGCTTTTAAGAAAAATCTGTGTGATCTTGCAGTGTATTTCATCAGGAGAGAAGATCAACGTAACTAAATTCCGAGAGTTCTGCTTTGATACTGCTAAGCTTTACGTGGAGTTATACCCATGGTATTATATGCCTTCTTCACTTCATAAAATTTTAATGCATGGGCCAGACATAGTTCAGAACATGTCAATTGTGCCCATTGGTTTTCTATCCGAAGAGGCATCTGAGGCTAGAAATAAAGATTTTAGAAAATATAGAGAGGGGCATTCTCGAAAGCATAGCAGTATCTCATGCAATGAAGATATTATGCACAATCTTTTACTGTCTTCTGATCCACTTGTTACAAGTATCCGTCCAAAAGGAAATAAGTTTGTAAAAAAATCTTCTTTTAAGGAATTTTATGAGCTTACGGATTCTGAGAAAAGTGATATCGAATTTGTTAACATAAATGATTTAGCGGACATCGATTCTGAATTTGAATTAATTGATGATGATGATGATGACGAAGATAATTAAATGATGTTATTGTTTTAAAATGTGTAACTTAGTAAATTAGAGCTTACATCTTAATTATTTATTGTACTTTTAATGAAACTAGGTAATTTATTATCAACTTACTTAAAAGTCATACTCTCATCAGTTCTTGTGAATATTTTTGTTAATATATATTTCTGTATATATATAATATATTTATAGACCTCTTAATAAGTCTGTCTGCGGTTTAAAGTAAATACAAATGGGGAAAAAACGTTTTTTTTTTTAAATTTTCATTTCCTTTTATCCCAGAAAGTGCACATTTGGCGCACTATGTGTCTTAGTATTAAATATAGCTCTTAGTAATAGCATTACGATATTAGAGACCGCTACTTGAAACAAGCCCGGAATCAGGAGGGAGAGAGCTCGATACACTCATTTTCATAGTAAAATTTCACATTTTCTCAAATTACTCCCGAAATATGGGAGTTATGAAGAAATTCATCACCACAATTTATGAAGGCATTAAGTAATCGAATAAGATGGCATCATTAGTTTGTCATAATTTTACTCTTATTTTTCGGACATGTCTACGTCCAACCGCTCCCATACATTCGTTCCACTGTGCGACGCGGACGATGCCCATGCCGCGGCGACCGACCCCGATGGCTCCGGCCCTCACTGCGCCAGCGACGCAGCCTCCAGCCGTGGCGACAGCCGCCACCACATCCTCCTTGGTGACCGAGTCGTCCAGCTCGGTCACTTCCAGGGATGCGGTCTTGACGGGCTTGACGACCGTCGCCACATCCGCGATGACCTCTTGCAACTTTGTTGCGAAGAGGTCCGCGTTAGCGCCGCGCTTCTCCCCCGCAAACTCGAAAATTCGAGCTCCGGCCTGGGTTCGGCGGCACGTAATGCCGCCGATCCCCAGCCGGGAGGGATCAGCATTCGTACGAGCCCGTCTAAGGACGGACTCGTACGTCTCGCCGCGCTCCGCGGCCTCCGGGGTGATGGTCACCACGACGGCCGCGGTTTTGGGAGGAATTAACTTCCTCCCGCCGGCTTTGGCTGGAGCCGCTTTCGCTGGCGCTGCAGGCGCAGTCGCAGCGGGCTTGGGGGCCGCCTTTCCCCCTGCCTTCTTCCTTCCCCTCCTGACCACTTCCGACCACGACATGTTGGCCGGGGTGGTGGAGGGAAGGAGGACGTCCTCCGCCTGCGAGGTCTGGGGGGCTGCTGCTGGAGGAGCAGCCGACGCAGCCGCCCAAGACGCACCCTCCGTGCCCGTGGTGGGAGGGGTTTGAGGAGCCGCCTTGGTCCTCTTGCCCTTCCCCTTGCCCTTGCCCTTGGAGGGCTTCTGGGCCTGGGGCTGCGCTCCCGATGCCGGGCCTGCCAAAGGCGCAGGTTCCGGCTCCCGCGGTGGCGGCTTATCCGCCGCTAGCGGCGGGCGAAGCCGCCTTTCCGGCAAGAGCCGGTCTTCTATGCCTGCGAAACAGGCTCTGGTGAAGGCCCTCTCCTCCAATATAACCTTTCGGAATAATTCCTCAAGGTTAGTAGGGGAGGAGGAGCCTACCACTGGCACCGGGGCAGGCTGGACAGGCTGGACAGGCTGGGCAGGCTGGGCAGACTGGGCAGGCCGAGCCGTGGCCTCAGCCAGCTTCTGGTGAAGCTGGCTGACCTCCGCCTGCAGGCGATCCACCCTCGCCTGCAGCTGCCGCGTCTCGTCGCTGGCCGTCCGCCGCACCAGCTCCAGCACAATGCCGTGCATGCTGGCTGCACGGCATTTGAGGGCCTTCTGGAAGGTCCCCTTCAAGTTGGACGACTTGGAGGCGACCTCCAGAACTTCCTCCTTGTCCTGGAGCGCCATGCGCTCCAGCTCCGCCAGGGAGTGGTCGGCGTACAGCACGGTGGACGTGCCGTAGCCAGCCCTCGACCTGGCGGCCCGTGCCTGCTGCTCCTTCGCAGCGACCCGCTCCTCCAGGTCCTGCTGAAGCTGCACCCTCCTTGCCAGGCCTAGCTGACGCTCGGCGTCCACCAGGCCCACATCGTGGGTGGGAGCCGGAGCAGAAGTCGAAGCCCTCTGAGACTTCGGCTTCTTCCCCGACTTGCCCACCGACCCGGAGGAGCCCCCGGACCCGAGCCTCAGGTAGGCCCGCTTCCGATTGAGCCGGTCCGTCTCGGCCGCCGACGTGTCGACGACGGAGCTGTCGGAGTCCGACATCAAGTCCGGCGCGCCGAACAGGCTGGCCGCAGAGGGTGCGCGATCAGCCTCCGACGCCGAAGCGTCGCCAGCGAGGCCCTGAGAAGGGCCTTTGGATTGGCCCTGAGAAGGGCCGTTGTGTTGGCCCTGAGAAGGGCCGTTTGAATCGCCCTGGGAGGGACGATCCGATAAAAATCGCCCGGAGGCGTCACGTCTCGCTTTTCGCATCTTCTTGTAGACGTCCGCGTTAGTCTGCAAGCACAGCGCACTTTAGCCGCCGGTCTGCCACTCCGTTACGGTGGTCAGACACGGCGTTGCCCGGGGGAAACTACGTGGAAGTATGCGCTGTGGGGGTTCCCCCAAAGTAACCTAACCAAGCCTAACCTCGGGGTGCCCTTCGCTCGCTTTGCTCGCTCACTTGAGCCGCCATCATCCCTTCGAACCCTACCTGTCCGAGTCGGGGTGCCCCAAGTCCCGAGCTCGCTTCGCTCGCCCTTGCATCCTTAGTTCTATTTGACATGGGTCAAATGTTCTTTGGGTGAAAAGTCAATGGTCAAAACATTCTGTTGGTTGCATTCACTGACGTAGAGTTCTGTTGGGGAAACGTTCGTGGGTCACAAGTCCTTTGGATGAAAAGTTAATGGTGTTGACCAACGGTTCATGGACCAATCGACTGTTGGTAAACCGTTTCAGTACTGCATAGCTATTCACAAACATACGATTCACTATCGTATCGACAATGACAATTGTTCGATAACCTGAATTCTGAACCGAAGGACCGGCAAAACGCTATTCACAGATCCGTGTGCAAGGGTTTTTTTTAGGTGTGTATACGGGGAACACTACAAAATGGTAGTAAATAGATATTCGTGGTAGAAAATTTTAAGTGGTACACAAATGATTTTTACTGAGTATTTCACTATGGGCAACTGTAGATTATGCATTCAGTAACTATTAACAAATAAAAAACAGTAAGCAATGATTTTATTAATAATTAAAAGGAGATGTTTCAAAATGTATGGAGCCTGGGCCAGGTCCTTGTACACTATACAAAAAAATAGGAAAATTCATTTAAAACAGTTCTCAACTGTCCAATTACTTTAAAATGGCTTGTTTTGCTGGTAAACACAAGAAATTACACTTGAAATTGCAACACACAACAAAAACCCGTCATGGCGGTAAACTGTCATTTTGATTGATTAATGACGTTTGACATGTTTATTTCTGTGGAGGAAACCACACAAGAAAGTCGAAGTCCTTACAACACAAGCCGGGTAACAGTCTAAAAACGAAAGCTAGGTAAACAGATGGGAAAGAAACGGTATTAAATCCAAAATACGAAAGCGAGGTTGTTAAAAAGAACTCCACAAACTCAAAACAAAACGAACACAATCACGACCGACGACAAGACGAAAGTGACTGAAGTGACACTTTTGTGACAGCTAACAGTTCTATTTCTATGATCAATGGTTAATTGTCCTTGTTTTTAAGCACAGAGTAACTAAATCGGTGAGACGCCATGTTGAAAGTCGATAAAAATAATTGATAAGTATCAATTCACTACCAGAACAGTATACATTTAATTGAATTATCTGTATTTTTCCTGAATTCTATGGATTTTTCTCTTTTTTTTGAGTTACTGTACATAGACCTGGCCCATTTTGAAACATCTCCTTTACCTGATTTCTATTAAACTTGCTTTGTAAACTTCAACTTTCTGTCAAACCTGGAAATCTGGAATATATATTTTTCTGAATCTTGTTTTGAAGATAATTGAGAACTACACGGAAGACAAGGTGGTGTGGTCGAAAGACTATAGCCTGCCCTTTGGGCGAATAAAAAAAATAATAATAAATAAGAAGTGTTAAATTATTTTTTTTTTATAGAAAAATGGTTGTATGTATTTTATCGGTATTTAATCAAATTACTATTTGCTCATTTTCATTTTATAAAACGTGGTACCTAATATTGAAAATGCATATTTTCAGAAAAGAGTGTCATTAGAGCAGCGGCAGATGCTCTTTGCATTCATGCAAGGGCATGAGGACCTTGCCCGGAGACGTGTTTTCACACTTATTGCTTAGATTATTCTTTTCTAAACAATATTTTGTTATTTGATATGATATCTTCATACCGTATACGAACTGACAAAATTGTACGGTTTCGGATTTGTGAATAGCGATTATAGGAATTCGTCGATAACATTGACATTCGATACGGTACCAAACCGTGTCGTAGCTTTGTGAATAGCTATGCTGGTTAAAATGAAAGTCCAAGATGGCGGCTGCAAATCGAAAAATTCGTAGTGTGTGTCGTTTTCATGGTTTTCGAGAGTGCTGAAGCCGATTGTGACGTCAAAATGAAAATCGAAGATGGCGGCTGCAATTTTCTTTTTCTTTTTTTATCATGTGTGTCGTTTTCATGGTTTTCAATATAAACCTTCACGACTTTGTGTGAAATAAAATAAAATACAACCGACTTAAAAACACACTTCAAAGTGGAATAGACCTTTGGTTTCAGAAGTCTGTAATTTCTTGCCAACGCGCAACGTCTTCCCAAACTAAGGTTATTTTGCACTTTTTAGGGTTTTTTATGGAAGTCGGTTATATTTTTTTGTAATTATCTTTACAATTTTTTTTCTGGTTTTCGGCAGTATAAGGTCTAAATCAAAATCATGTCTAAAGTTTTCATGGGTTTCATCTTCGCAGTTTAAATGGCGGCCGGTGTCAAATATAACCAAAGTTTAATGGGTTGCTTTTTACACGGGCAACTTATGTAAGAAGCTCTTACCATTATAGGGTAGTTCTTCGAGGTCCCTCAAAACGCGGTCACACGGACTTAATTCGTTACCTATTAAACATTTAGTCTTAGGACCAAATACAAATTAATCTTTATTTATATGTGTACATAATTTAAAGATTAAACATCTAAAATTATTTATAATGTTTATAAAAAAAAATATCTAATGTCGAAAACGGGAGCAAAATCGGTGTTCTTCGCGCGTCACACTCTGTTCGCGCTCACGGGAAACTTTGATAACTTTTGTATTCAATTCATAAGCATATAATGTAATACATCAAATTAATTGTATTTAACTATGCATCATAATTATCAAAGAACATTAATTTTATCTCTTAAGTTACAATAGTTAATAGGCATTATGTCTCTGTCACACGATTTTGTTAGTTTCGAGAACGCGCAACAAAACTGCACCTATCTTCCAAGAGTGCCAACTTGTCGCTACAAGTTTTAGCTGCTCGGACGCTCAGTAGTATATTACTTTACTCTATGCTCAGTAGGATCCCGGCGTCAGTGGGGGAGACATGTACCTTCATCGCTTCTAAACAAAAAAAATACGAGGTGAGTTATTCTTTGAATATTTTCAAGTAACCTTGGTCTAGAAACTTTCATGTGCATATTTTGAAGGATAATGCTTATAATTTTCCAACTCTTTTTGTATTATGGAATAAGATAGATTATTCCCAAGTACTTTGTTACCTATAAGTTAAGTCGTAATTCTCAAAAATTTAAAATTTTCGTAACTTTCGTGGCACAACTTTCGTGGTTATTTGTCCACGAAAGTTGGCTAGCGCACCACGAAAATTATAAATCCCCATTGAATGATAACTTTAGATTACTTGTGACGCTGCAGATGCATTTACTATTATGCGATTATCGCGGAGCTCAAAAAAGGTGTCATGTATTTGTATAAGTGCATGTATGTGTTTCATTTTTTTTCTTTTAACGACTCGTAGTAGGTATGCCTTTCTGTTTATAGGTTATCTAGAAGCCAATTAAAAAGAAAAACCAACCCCAAACTGGGCTGTTTTATCAATTGTATCCATCTTGCTTAAAAAGTCCCAACGACAGCGTCATACTTTCTCAAGTCTTGTACAGTACCTACATTAATTACTCACAGCAGTCGTATTAATACTTTTGGTTAAAATTATTTTCAGATTATGTTCAAACCTAAACTATGGCACCGCAAAGTGCAAAGGAGCGACGGGACAAAAAGCGTCTCGCAGAGATAAGAAGAAGAGGAAGAATAAAAAATGATACAGTGTTACACAATGCAGAAAAAATTAAGGCAAAAGAAAGGTACTACAAAAGAAAAGCAGAAGGGAATGTCATCCTAGTTAGTGAAATGAGTAGTAGAAGGAAAAGAGCCGTGAGAGAACAAAACCGTATAAAAAACCGACTTTTTCGTCAAAGAATGAAAGAGCGACAGAACATTGCTCTTCAGGAAAATATGATCGAGTGAACCGAATCTCCAAATGTAGTTGAAGACCCACTGTGCTCTCCTAAATCACCTACTCCTCAACTAGTGCCAGCATCATCGCTTGGATCTCAAAAAAGCGACTTCATTTCAAGACGGGTAACTAGACAGTATAAACAACACATTGAAGCTGGCAGAAAATGAATGTCACTCAGGCTGGCTGGACAAATCTTCAAAATAACTCGCATTTAACTAGGTTAATAGGGCATTTTATGTGACGGCTAAACACCCTTATTTCAGAATTTGTGACGCAACAGAATCTTAGATAATCGATCGAAAACGTGTCCAGCCATCTTGAAAAACCACTTTTCGCTGGTCTCTCAATCTCGGTAACGGAAGTGATTTTGACGACATTTTGCTTATCAACGGGCGTCACATAAATTTGTGACAGGCATCGAGCTAAAAGTTTTGTGATACGTACAGCGGTTTAGTAGAAAAATGCAAAAATCTGTGTCCAGCCATCTTGATTTTACGTATAAAACTTTTGGCTGGCACTTCCGAATCTCAATAACGGGAGCGTTTTCGAATATGGTTCCTTTACTAACATTTAGTGACGCAATTTGTGACAGTAATAACGTTTGATTTATGGCGTCACATGTAAGGGTTTACGAGAAATCAATAAAAACTTAATGTCCAGCCAACCTGAGCTCAAGCTGGCTGGACACATGTATCTCCGCTGCGTGATGATCTACGGCCTTCGAAATATGTTCAAATTTTTGTGACGGGGACGATAATGATTTACTGAATTTGTGACGGAGAAACTTTGAGTAGTTTCAAAGATATTGATCATTTAAGTTTTCCCATACAAACATCCATTAATATTGTGAGGTGACCATCATTTTTACATAAATAAAGGATTTTTTTTAATCGACTAATCGGCCGGTAGCAGCCACGCCTGCTTTGTATTTGATTTTCATAGATGGCGCTGAGAAAACATCGTTCTTAAGAACAATGTTTCATCGATGTTACCAGTTTCAACATCGATGTTTATGAACGATACATCGATGCGGCCATTTATTTAATTTCAACTACAGATAACTTATTAGAATCGTGGATTCTTATTGGTTTTTTGGCATAAAAATACCACAGCCAATTACTCTACTAAAGAAAATAGAATGACAGCGATACTCCCATAGACAAAATTACTAAAAATAAAATTGTGCAGACCGTATCGCGCTCGCTGTCACCGTTTATATATTTGATTAAAATGACGACCACCGACTTCATTTGCGCTTCAAACACTTAGGGCGGCGGTAAAAACAACGTTGTGGTACAAGGCGGGGGTTACTGAAGCGCAAATGGAGTTGATTGTCGTCATTTGAAACGCTCAATAAAAAGTACAAATCAATAAATGTGATTTTATTTACAGCAAACATTATTTTTTCATTTAAATACCTTCGAGCATTAGTTATCCTGACACAATATCTACCTATGTACTTACCATGAAAAACACCAATACCTACCTACTAAAAAGAGTAGGTATCTGCATGTAAATAAGCAATAACATCAAAAAATTACCCCTCCCCCCCTTCCTCACTTCTACACTTTTGTCTTCTATCGATTTAAGGAGGAAGCGCTAAAGTAGCCCGCGAAATTCAAATTTTCTCACGTTTTTTGCAATTTGCTGGTCAGTATTAAGTTGTACGATGATTAAAATATGATTCGCGGCCGTAACAAAATGTATTTACAGAATTATAATCTATAATTCATCAACACAACTCTCTAAGACCAAGTAATCCCCAAGAATGACTATTTCATGAAATCTTCACATTTGGGGATTATACTAAGTTAACAAGTTGTATTACTGATTGTAATGATTATGATTCTGTAAATACATATTTGTTACGACCGCGAATCATATTTTAATCAACGTACCACTTAATACTGACCAGCAAATTGCAAAAAACGTAAGAAAATTTGAATTTCGCGGGCTACTTTAGCGCTTCCTCCTTAAATACCTACAGTTGTTCGTATTAATATCACCAAAACACGGATTTTCATCCATTAAAGAAAACACCTTAAAACATACTTAGTCCTACATAAAACCTACATTATTGGTAACCCTACTGCAGTGTTTGTATGGGAAGATTTAAATGATCAATATCTTTGAAACTACTCAAAGTTTCTCCGTCACAAATTCAGTAAATCATTATCGTCCCCGTCACAAAAATTTGAACATATTTCGAAGGCCGTAGATCATCACGCAGCGGAGATACATGTGTCCAGCCAGCTTGAGCTCAGGTTGGCTGGACATTAAGTTTTTATTGATTTCTCGTAAACCCTTACATGTGACGCCATAAATCAAACGTTATTACTGTCACAAATTGCGTCACTAAATGTTAGTAAAGGAACCATATTCGAAAACGCTCCCGTTATTGAAATTCGGAAGTGCCAGCCAAAAGTTTTATACGTAAAATCAAGATGGCTGGACACAGATGTTTGCATTTTTCCACTAAACCGCTGTACGTATCACAAAACTTTTAGCTCGATGCCTGTCACAAATTTATGTGACGCCCTTTGATAAGCAAAATGTCGTCAAAATCACTTCCGTTACCGAGATTGAGAGACCAGCGAAAAGTGGTTTATCAAGATGGCTGGACACGTTTTAGATCGATTATCTAAGATTCTGTTGCGTCACAAATTCTGATATAAGGGTGTTTAGCCGTCACATAAAATGCCCTATTGACCTAGTTAATTGCGAGTTATTTTGAAGATTTGTCCAGCCAGCCTGAGTGACATGAAAATGATATGCTTTATGATTCTAAGCATTTCTATTCAAAAGCACACATTATCTGACAGCAATAGTAGTAAGTAATAATTTTATTATGCTTATGTTGTAAATTTTAAAGTTAAATTTCCGGGAGAAAAGCAATTGTTAGCAACCTAAGTTAATAATAAGTACTAATAAGCTGATCTAAAAACACTATAATTGTTGATCTGAAATACAAGTTGATTTATAAATTATAAGTCTTTTATTTTATAGACTGGAAATTTGAGACTATAATTTGCTTGTAGAAAATACGTTTGTAACTTTCGTGTCGTCTTTCGTAACTTTCGTGGGCACTGAAATTTCAAAATAAAATATCTCTGTAATTTATGCACCCATTTACATCAAATAAAATAAAAATACGTATTATTTTTACAGCGTCTTAAATGTATGTACATTTATTTGTAGATTATTCAAAAAAAAAAATCTCCATGAAAGTTACGCGGAGAATACTTTTTGAAGAACTACCCATTAATGTATTCTTCCTTTTATCATCTAGATATCTCGATGCTTTATAAGGCATTATATTGGTAGGTATATATTATATCTTCAATACCTTGTTAAGAAATTCTAAATTTACCACAGAGAAAAAACCAAGACTTAGAAAAACTAACTTCAAACTTCACCTACTAATCTCAGATATACTTTAGATAAAATGGTGATATGATTTTACAAATTGGTGTTCTAAGACAGACGCAAAATAAAATGGACATAATTATGGCTGTTTGGTTAGATAATCAGCCTCGAGCAGGCGCTTTTATTTTAATTTATTCTCAAAAATCAAAGTGACACTTCGTCGCATTGTCATTATGAACCATGAAGATGCAGTGATTGCAGTTGAAAGGGCCGTGGTAGCGAACCCTAGGTAAGGAAAGCGTTACCAGGCAAGATCTGATGATTCTTCCTTTTCAATGAAGGAGTGGCAATTACACCTTTCCTAAGCGACACATTACCTATTGTTTTCCGACATCCACGTGAGCGAAGTCGCGGGCACAGCTAGTAACCAATAAAATCACGCTTCCAAAACAATAGACATTGTATTCAAATTGCAGATGACATTGCAAGAATTTTTGGAATTTGATGAAAAGTCAAAATTTTTCGTCTATATTAGTAAGGGTACCTACAGATATAATGTAAAAAAAACTATTATCGATGAATGTGAATGCTGTAGCAGATGATAGTAAGTAGGCATGGCTGAAAATACACTGTCTAAGCCTGAATGAACCTGTTGTTGATTACACTCTCGGTTGATCGTATGCTGCACCGGTTGACGTCATCACGTCAACGCCGGCTGTCGCTAAAAACCAGCGCCGGGCCTCTGTCTCTGGGCGTTTGTCCTGTAGGGTTTTAGCATTATATGAGAACTAGCAAGGGATCGAGAAGAGAGAGGGTGTGGAGAGGTGTGGGGGGGGGGGGGGGGGGCTCAAGGGATCAGACCGGAATAAATCTGCTAAGCGATGGCCGTTTTGCGTGGACGTGACGCATGTTTTCCCCAACTTGTTTTTTTTTTGTTGTTGTGTTATTTTTGTGCGTTATGTTTACCGCGAATAAACGTATTGTCTTTTTTTTTACTGTTTTGGAAAGGTCTCCACCATATTTTGACATTTATTTTTATCAGTAGCCTTTTGCGGTATAAGTATTAGGTATAGCATAGGTCTGCGTCGGTGACGACAGCCGTCTTAAGGCACCCGCTGCGGACCCATCTGTTCTGATACATCCTCTATGACTTTTAGTACCTATGGATGAGGCTTTCACTGAACGTATAAGAAGGGTTTGAAGAGTTTTCAAGAAGCGAGCGCGTACTAGAAGGCGCATCGTGCATGGACAGACAAGGTGGCTCAGCGTGGCAGCGCAGAGTCAGTTGTTGTAGCGTTTCTTCAGAGACCCCAATATCCAGCAGTGAATGTGGTTTTGCTGAAATAATTATTTAACTACCTCTCTAGAGTCTAATCAATGATAGCGATATTGACGACTCTAAAGAGGTATGTAATCATTACAGCAAAAAAAAAAAAAAAAAAATTAATGGTTTTGCCTGGCTATGTCAATAGAACCGCCCCCTTTTGGGACTGAGAATGTCAGTGTTAGGTACACTATGCTCCTCTGTCCTGTGCCTAACCTTTCGGAAAATAGGTACAGGCGTGTTGTTATCAAAACCACGCACTACACCTACTCCGCAAATGCCGCTTACAGTTGAAAGCAATTTGATGCTCTGATCACAGAAGATGGTGATGCCGATCTTCTTGATCTCTTTACTATACGAGAAGAGACGCGCAGGTTTAGGTACCTACTAGGAACGAAGATATAGCGAATGACTGCCGCAATACCATATCATTACTGAAACATACGGTACGTTGCACTTCAATAAATTTTATAAATGAATGCGTCGGTCGTCATCTTGCACCCAAATAGTAAGGTTCAGCGTACCATGGAACATTTGAAGGTCGGAGTTTAAATGCGGTCTTTACTAATTAATGTATTTCTTTAAGGTCCTTCAATTTATATAAATAGAAGATAGTTCGATTTGATATCAGTCTCACTGGACTGTCGCTAGAGATTGGTGTGGACTAAAATTAATTTATTTTTAGTTTCATTGAAAATAAACACGTGAGTATCCAATTCCATACAAACATAAATTTTATTATATCCAAATATTAAATATTTTTTTTTTTAACACAACCAATTTTAGGCTTGTTGGAGTTCCGTACTTCCTAATGAAAAAACGGAGCCCCTAATAAGTTTGTCTGTCTGTCAGTCTACCACAGCCAATTTGCTCTAAATCTATTAGACTTATTTAAGTTGATATTTGGTATACATATGAATTTTTGTGGTCCAAACACGGACGTGAGGTAACGTAAACAAATGAATTTTGAATATCGGGGTCACTTTTGGGGCGCAAACTAAAAAAAATTATAACAAAAATTTTGGCAACTGTACTTTACTGTGTTTGACATATTATCAAATAAAAGGTCTTATTATCAGAGTCTGAAATATATTTTTAAGTAGTATCATTATAAATAAACAGTTTTGAAGTTATTTAAGAAAATATAATATGAAAGTTGACCAGTCCACTTTATCTCCGAAACTACTGACCCGAAAATTTTGAAAAATAAACAGAAATTAGTTCACAGATTACAGGAACACCTATAAGAACTTTTTAACCCGACTATGCTAGAAGTAGGGGTTATAATTTTAACATGTATGTGTTGTATCAGTACAATAACACTGCCAAAATAATAATAAATAGAGCACCCTACAAAAAGAAATGATATCCCACCAAATACATTTAATATAAAGTAGGTTGCCAAGACTTACTTAACGCTTTCACTGTTAAAAAGTTACCATTTTGTTGACCCAAGCTAAGCCTTGTAGAGTTAGGGGCTTCGCTGTACATTCGATCTGATAACTTTTTAACAGTGAAAGCGTTATGTGAGTCTTGGAACCCTACTTTACACGAAATGTTATTGGTGGGTAACATGTTCATCGTATGAAACCCTCTCCACGCGAGTTTAACTCGTTTTATATTTTTATTCTATTTTGGAGAGATCTTATCCATTTATTTAGGTACTATATAGCCTGACTGCACCCACTGTATATCTATACAAAATATAAAAATATCACATGACAATTTATATCAATACATTTTTGTTAAATCAACTCTGTGATATTATAGTCACTACGCTCAACCATGACTCCGACCCCGCAAGTGCTCGCCAGACACCAACCCCGCCCAGAATCGGAGGGCGAGGCTGCGTCGGCGGCTACTCCGGTCGCCGACGGCGAGAGGGTCGTCATCTCCGGCATGTCGGGGATCTACCCCTCGTCGCACCACGTCAAGGATTTGTCGGACATTTTGTACAATAAGGTGAGCGTTTCGGAATTGATGGATAGCTGAATGGCCCCATATAACTTAGTTAAGCTAAGCATTTTGCTTACCAATTTTTGACTTTGCAGCAGTTCTCTATCCAGTTTAGAAGTAGGCTCAATTTATAACACATTCCCTAAAGACTGATATTAATGCCCAAATGATGCCAGGCTAGGCAATAATATTGTAAAAACTGCCAGTAGAACAGTAACCCAATAACACTTATCTCCCAGGTGAACCCAGTGACTGCAGAGAATGTGCGCTGGAAAGACAGCCACCCTGAGGCGGCGCAGCATATGGGCTCAGTACCAGATCTAGATCGGTTCGATGCCCAGTTCTTCAAGGTGTACTACCGCCTCGGCAACTGCATGGATCCCATGTCCCGTAAACTCCTTGAACAGGCCTACAACGCTATTTATGATGCGGGTAAGATATTATAAGTTGATGTTGCTGCTGGCTTGACTGTATTTCTTGTCAATTCTTGGATTGAAAGTGAAACTCGCAAACTATTAATAAGAAGCTAGCTATGGTAAGAATATTGGCAATTTTGCTCAGAGCCGCCGGGTGCACATTTGAGGAGTAACTTTCAAAGGCCGATAAATCCGTTTTACCATTTTTCCCAGAAACTGAATAAAACTGATGTAGGCCTGACATAAATTTATTCTCAACTAGCTGCGCCCCGCGGTTTCACCCGCATAAGTTTCGATCCCTTGGGAATATCGGGGTAAAAAAGTAGCCTATATGTTAATCCAGGTTATCAGCTACCTCCATACCAAATTTTATCAAAATTGATCCAGTGCTAACTAAATATGCTACATTCTTGTCTTTCTTATCTGGATGCATTTTATTCAAATGATCTTGCAGCCTTAAGGCTTCATTGCTTCATTCGAAAATGTTTTTAGACATAGAAGACACAAAGGCGACGATGGGTTTGTGGGATTTTCAATAAATCCGAATTTAATATATTCCGCACAGTATCGCCGTCTCTTCTTTTTTACTTCCGACATTGTTTTGCTTTGAGAAATACGTTCAACTTCGCGAGTAGTGTAGAGGAGGCGTAAGTACTGCTCATCTATTGCGCGCGAAACCAAAAATGAAAATATTTTTTTTTTTTTTTTTCCTATTGGCATCTCGTAGTTGACCTTGAGAGGTCGTGACTACTTAACCGGACTATCCTGTGGTTGCCTTAAGAAAAACTCAAAGCCTCCAGCCAGGGGCATAAACTAACTACGTTAAGCTAAGCGACTACGCACTAAGGGCACCCCCTGTGGGGTACGAACCTCGGCTTAGGGCGTCGCTGGGGAGGGCAGCAAGAAGGGACAGGCTGGATCACTGTTATATTATTTAAGCTTGATGGAGCCGGCATTTCCTATCTGACTACTCTGAGAAGAAATGCCGAAACAAACTCAGAGGTCACAGTCGGGAATTTAAAACTACTGGCTCAGCTGCGGCGCGGGCTGGCACTGCATCGGGCAAGTGAAAATAAAATAAATATTACATTGTTTATATAGGAATGCTTAAGCAGCACGCACCGACAGGAATAAAACAAACATGCATAAACTCGTTTATCTCATCCGACGCTCAATCGTACTCAACAAGTCCGAACAAGTATTCAATGAACCAGCCGACTGTTAAAACATGATAGATATCTACGAGTACTAATAACTATTAAAATGCGAAAGTGTGTCTGTTGCCTTTTTATTTGTTTGTTTGTGTCTACTTTCATTACGAAACGGAGCGACCGATTGACATGATTTTCATTTTTTCTATATTCAATAAAATAGGACAGATATATGAACTACGCGGAGAGAAATATAGAACCGAGTTTGAGCAATCTTTTAATTCATATTAGTTGATGTTCACAAGTTGTTGTTGAGAGTCGAGAGCTCTTGCAGTCGTTGTTTAAGAGGCCTCCTAGCTAAATAAAATTACAAATCACCCCCCCCCCCCCCCTCTACACAACGCCCCCATTTTCTTTCTGGGTCTCTTACCGCCCCCCTTGAGACCTGCAGCGCCCACAAGGGGGCGTTATCGCCCATTTTGGGAAAGACTGGTGTAGATGTAGATATCCTGGGCACCACACTGGGTACTTCTTATCCCGGAAAAGTATATATACAATAAAAAACAAACTTAATTTTGCGGTTCGATCCCTAGACCCAATTACTGTACCAACCGCAAATAATAAGTTTGTCGTAGGTTACGTCACTCGCACTGTAAATGTAGTGCTGAAGGTTAAATTTGGCTTACACTTTTTGAACTTTGATTTGAACGGACGTATCGAGTGGCGAGCGTTCGTTCTTATTAGCATTCTATAAATTGTATGTTTTAACTGCTACTTGCAATTCTAAACCGTGCTTTTCAGTGCGACCTTTTTATTCCTTTTAGATAAGTCGTAGGTATAGATTTAAATTTTAAAGTATGGGTAGTATATTTGATAGTGTACGTAGTGACCGTAGGTTATTTTATAAATCTGTTAGGTAGGATTAGTCATTCGTATAGATATTAGTTTTCGATTATTAACAGCCGTACAGGTCGATCGGTCAGGTTAAGCTACGCTTGCCGCGGTTGGTCTGTGGATGGGTGACCATCTTTACATATCGAGACCCCTCCGTGCCTCGAAAAGCACGTTAAGCCGTTGGTCCCGGCTGTCATTCGTGGATCTTTGACAGTCGGTACGTGTAGTCAGAAGCCCGAAAGTCTGACAACCAGTCGTACCAAGGGGTATCGTATTACCCAGTAACTGGGTTGTGGAGGTCAGATAGGCAGTCGCTCCGTGTAAAATACTGGTATTCAGCTGCATCCGGTTAGACTGGAAGCCGACCCCAACATAGTTGGGAAAAGGCTAGGCAGATGATGATTAGTTTTTAGGGATTTTGCTTATTTATTGAGTTTAGATTAGTTATCATCAGAAATAGGTTTAATTAGGTAGGTAGGTATTGTATTTTCTGTTATTGAGTTTTTTTTAAATTAGGTTGGTACTTAGGTTTACTTTTATAATCTAATATAAAATTCAAAGTCCTGTGATCCTGTCTGACTGATTATATCAATGCACAGCCTAAACCGCTGGTCATGTAAAGACATTTTTGGAGAGTGTGTTCTTTGTGAAGTGTATATAGGTATCCAATAAGAAAGGGTTTTTCGAAATTCCACTCCAAAGAGGGTGAATGGGGGAAGGGTGAAATTTCACGCGGACGAAGTCGCGGGCAGAAGCTAGTATAATAAATAATATGTGAAGACGATGCAACTAAAATAAAATTACTATACCACAATAGGTAAAAGTATTAAAAATGAAACCATGACATATAAATTAATTATCTGATAGATACATGGTGCTCACATATTTACAAATATGGAAAAATTAAACGATTTTCATGCAAAAAAATATTATAAGTACCTATGTAAAACAAAAAAAAAAAAAAAAATACAAGTAATAAGTCAGGGTGTGAGTCAGAGCAACTACAGAATGTAAAACAATATCAAAAAAAGAAGAATAAATTTACAATTTAATTAGCAACCAGTTTGATCTTGTGTAGACGTTTCCAAGCGTTCTTATCCTGGATATAATCTTCTAATTTATAGTAGGTACTAGCTTCTGCCCGCGGCTTCGCCCGCGTGGTTATCGGAAATTATCCCACGGGACAGTAACGATGAATTAGCCCATGCCCTTCCCTAGGATGCTATCTATCTCCTTGCCAAATTTTGTCGAAATCCGTCCAGTGGTTTAGGTGTGAAAAGGTAACATACAGGAAGAGGTACTTTCGATATGGCTCACTATTTTGGGCTTCCACATAAAAGGTAGATAATTATGCTGTCGCGGACATTTATTTAGAACTGTTTAAGAAAAACAGTCCCACGATACATTATATTAGTGTAACAACAGCGCATCTGCGGGATTCAGCCCTAGTAAAGGTTTCTGTGGCTCTATGGGACGCCATGTAAGTCGCCTGCTGCTGACGTCGAGCTTGTGACTGTTCTGGTGTCTCCGCAGCCCGTTGTCACACCACTATACTCAGCATGCTGTTGACACCGATCTTGGGGCTGTTCCGGTGTTTCTGCAGCCCGTTGAGACACCAGATACTAAGTCTGCTGTTGACGCTGATCTTGGGACTATTCCGGTGTCTCCGCAGCCCTTTGAGACACCAGATACTCAGCATGCTATTGATGCCGATCTTGGGACTTTTCCTGTGTTTATGCAGCCTGTTGAGACACCAGATACTCAGCATGCTATTGATGCCTATCTTGGGACTGTTCTGGTGTTTCTGCAGCCCGTTGAGACACCAGATACTCAGCATGCCGTTGACGTCTAGGTTGACACTGTTCTGAAGTTTCAGCAGCTCGTTGAAATGCCAGATACTCAGCGTGTTGTTGACGATAATCTTGGAACTGTTCTGGTGTCTGTCTCAGTAGCTCTGTGTGCGCCTCACGCACCGCCTGCTCAAACCTTCGCAGCTCAGTTTGTTGAGACGTCTCGTTAAGTCTAGCTATTTTTATAGCTCGAGCTTTATTAGAGCTTTATGAAATATATATTAGACTTACGCTTTTGAGTCATTATTGTAAGTACTATATAAAAAATCACAAAATCCGTAGTAATTTTCAAACTAACTAAAACAATTCCATTAGCTAATTATGAGGAAAACGAATCTATGTTCTTCCTACTTACAACACAACCTAAACCTAAAACTATACGTTAATCTTAAACTAACAAAAAAAAAACAATTGTAATAATCTAAGTAATGAAATGTGATTTGATTTGATATTTCTTTTTAAAATATCATCTGCCTAGCCTTTTCCCAACTATGTTGGGGTCGGCTTCCAGTCTAATCGGATGCAGCTGATTACCAGTATTTGATGTAAGACGACTGCCTATCTGACCTCCACAATCCAGTTACTGGGTAATACGATACCCCTTGGTGAGACTGTTTGTCAGACTTTTAGGGGTTCCGACGACCCGTAGCGACTGTAGAAGAAAATATCCACGAATGGCAGCTGGGACCAACATCTTAACGTGCTTTCCGAGGCGCGGAGGGGTCTCGGTATGTAAAGATGGTCATCCATCCACAGACCAACCGTGGCAAGCGTAGCTTAACCTGACCGATCGACCTGTGCGGTTGTTATTATTTAGCTACGGGCCCCTCGGGCCCTTCTTAAAATATACTACCTAAAAATTATAATTATGCCTACTCATTCATTTCATTTTGGCAGTTCAACAACATTCATTGCGTTATTTATTTACGTTGTTGAGCAGACAAATTTTTCGAACATATACAGGTAAAGCGATGGATTAGCGATATCCTTCAAAATGATTCAGATTGAGATTGATACTGTGATAGGTACGCAATACGTATTATAAAAGTGCTCTGTGCCTCACGCGTCTGCCTGCCCGCGTTCGGGACCGCCGCGCCGCCGTGCCGCCGCGCCGCCAATTTCTATGGCGCTCTACCTCAGGTCAATCTTATCGTGATAACTTTTAAAGAATTAGTCCAAATTACTTAGTGTAAAAGACAAAGTTTATCTACATTAAATACCCAAAGCGATAAATGTATTAATTTTCATAAGAATTAACTAAGTACTCTAAAATGTGCATTGTAATAAAAGTATCCGATTTAAATGTATTTATGGATCACTATTTTGGATATAATGGCTTCCACATAAAAGGTAGATATATGCTGTCGCGGACTTTTATTTAGAACTATTTAAGACAAACAGTCCCACGATACATTATCTTCGTGTAGCTGTAACGGTTTAGGCAGCGCAAGATAGCTCTCAGAGGGCAGGAATTTTTCCGACTTACTAATAAGGCCAAAAAAAAATTACACAAAATCTTTATAAATTGTAGCCTATGTGTTATTCTGATGTATAAGCTATATTACTGTGAAGTTTCATCGAAATCCGTTCAGTAGTTTTTGCGTGAAAGAGTAACAAACATCCATCCTCACAAACTTTCGCGTTTATAATATTAGTAGGATTAGTAGGACTAGTAGGATTCTTTAAAAATAGATAAAGTTAATATTCAGTGCAGAAAACTAAATAAAACTATAGAGTGTGAATACTATTAGTGATTTATGATATAGTTCATAAGTTTCCATCAAAATTCCGTAAGAAAAACAAAAATAGTGAAATGTAACGAACATAATATTTGAATTTGAACAAAACAAAAACAAACTGGACCAACTAAAATAAACTGACTTCAGATGTCAAGGACAACCATAAGATGCTCTAAGGAACAAAAGGTAGGCGCATACATTTATCATTCAGTGATTTGTACTTTTTGATGCAAAATAATATTCATCAAAAGTGCACAATCACTTGGTCTAAACTCAATTTAACGCCATCTGTGTTCGATACACTCAAACACTTACAAAATCAATAAACCGAACTGGTAAACGAACAAGATACTGAGATCTGATCTAATTACGACGCATACATGATAGAGGGCGCTTTCAACAAAAATTACATCAAAAGCTATTAGATGGTCGCTATATGTCACTATGCGCAGGATGTCTTCAAGTACTACCTATTAAAGAAATGCTCATTTGTAAATTATGTAAAAAAGCATACGACTTACAATGTGCAAATATTACTGTCATACATTTCAACAAAACAATGACAGCAGCCCAAAAGAATTCATAAAATTGTCAAACATGCAAATGTAAAACCCCAAAAATCGGGAATATAAACACCCCTATACGTGCGCCAATCGAATCACAACCTACGAACTCCGAAGAAAATAATGTCACTCTTAGGAAAAGGCCGACTAACTCCAACCTCGACATTTCTTCCTCACAAGACCTGAGTTTATTAGGTGATACACAATACTCGGAAGATAAAGAAACACCATTAAGCACAATTATCAAAGGAGGACTAACATTAGAGAACCTGAGCGAAATGATAATTCTCCGTTTACGAGAAAACAATCAGTCTATAATAGCGGAGATACAAAACACTATTCAAATAGAAATTAACAAGGCGATTACTAAAATGAGAGAAGATTTTGAAAGAAAAACAGACTCACTTTTTAAGGAAAACGAGCAAAGACTAGCAGATATAGAAATAATAAACAAGAAAATTGAAAAACTAAACATTGAAAACGAGAAATTGAGGAATGAGATAAACGACTTAAACAAACTAAAAACGGCAAAACACTTGAAATGTACTGAGAACAATTGCAAGAAAATAGTACTCTACGGTTTTCCTGAATATTATAAAGAGCCAGATTATGACCAACAATGTAGATTAATTGATCTATATTATGAAAAACTAAATATTGACCTTACAGGGTATATAGAAGAAACTTATAGACTAGGCAGAAACTATAATAAAAACCGAACCCTTGTAATAGAACTCATTAGTAAGAGAATGGCTAAATATATTGTAGAAAATAAACACTCCCTTCAAGGAACAAGATTGTTCTTATCTGAATATTTAGATGAAAACGCAAGATTGGAAAGAAAGGAATTGCGTGAAGAAATGCTGAAAGCAAGGAAAAAAGGATTATATGCAATTATAAGAAACAATCAGTTGTTTATAGAGGGTAAAAGAACAGAAATACAGAAGGATCAATCCGACATATCATACACTAACAATCATCAAGTAAATAATGAACAGAACCAAACTCAACATACTATAAATGAAGATAGCGACGATCGTACTTTTCGAAACCCCAGACCAACCATTTAAAATTTTGTTTCAAAATATACAAAGCATTTATAACAAGCAACACCTTCTAGAGGCTTTCATCAACGATCAACCCACCTACAAAGCAATATGCATGTGCGAGACCTGGCTCACCAAAGATAAATTAGAAAAATGCAATTTAGTGGATATATAACGGCAGCATCATATTGTCGCCACTCTAGAAGTGGCGGCGGAGTCTGTATTATTTTAGAGGATAGTGTAGAATATATAGAGTGTTATGATATTAGAGATATGACTATTGAATATTGTATAGAAGTATATGTGCATGTAAGCTACCAAAGCAAAATCTGTTAATAGTCACCATGTACTGGAATAGAAGAGAGGAAGTAATTTTTATTAGCCAGCTAAAACAAATATTACAATATATAAACATTAAATACCAAAAACTTAGGAGGAGATTTTAATATAAATACCTTAGAAAATAGCGTAAAAGCAAACCAATTGATCGAACTCATGCTAGAGTTTAAATTTGAACAACATATAAAAGAACCTACACGTATAACACAAACCACGTCAACATGCTTAGATTTGATTTTTACAAACTTTAATGATAATAAAATGTACACGACGACGGTAGAAGAATTGGGTTTTTCAGACCACTGCGGAACAATAATACATATGATACTGGAAGAACAAAGTAAACAATCCATTTGGTTTGCTAATAAAAGACTATTTAATATAAGTAACATTCAAAAATTCAAATCCAAACTAAACACACTAAATTGGAACGATATTATACAGCCCAATAAAAACGTCGATGAGAACTATCAATCTTTAAATAAAACTCTGATAGAAATCTTGGATGCATGTATCCCTAAACGTAGACTTAAACTAAAAACAAAACGTAATAATTTCTGGCTAACCGTTGGTATTAAACAATCTTGTAAAAATAAAAGACTACTAAAAGTTTTTTCATCTAAAATTAATAATTCAATATTTACAAAACACTATAAAAAATATGAAAAAATCTTAAAAAAATCTGTAACAACGGCAAAAAAATTACATTATATAAATAAAATGAATAAATCATCAAATAAAATTAAAACCATGTGGAACATTGCAAAGGAACGGACAAACAAGAAAACCAAAAAAGAGAAACAAAATATAACACTACAAACAACAACAACAAACCTAGTAAATGAACCTTAACAAGTAGCTAACGTTTTCAATAACTTTTTCGCATCCATTATGGAAAATACCACCCACACATCCGGCAGTGTACAGAGAGAAACATCAGTATTTAACCCTACTGAAAATACCATGTTTCTTACCCCAGTCGACGGATACGAAGTAAACCAGATCTTAAAGAACCTTAAAAATAAAAATAGTCACGGCATAGACGAACTCCCACCGACTCTGATCAGACAGTGCGCTGATGAACTAACCTTACCGTTCTATAAATTAATAAATCAATCTTTCGAAGAGGGAACTTTCCCTAATCAACTAAAAAAATAAAACATATCCATAAAAAGAACGCAAAAACAGACCCAAGTAACTATAGACCAATTTCCCTTCTTCCTACAGCATCAAAAGTTTTCGAAAGAGCAATGTGTGATCGTGTATATTCCTTTTGTGAAAAATATAAGATTTTCGATGACTGCCAAAATGGATTTCGCAAAAACAGATCTACAACGCTAGCTGTTTATAAATACATCCAAGAAGCATTAAATATCATAAATAATAAACAATATGCAATAGGGATATTACTCGATAATCGATATGACCAAGGCCTACGACAAAGTGCAATTTAATATATTATTAAATAAGCTATACGGAATACGCGGAAAAGCCCACGACTGGTTCGCATCATATTTAAAAGATAGAGAGCAATTAGTTGAGATTGAATATTTCAATCAAAAAACAAAACAAGCACAGGTCATTAGATCTGATGTTAAATCAATACATTCTTCAATTCCCCAGGGAAGTGTTATTGGTTGCCTTCTTTTCCTCATATATATAAATGACCTCCCTAAAACCATAGACGGGCCATGTGTAGGTACTTTTTGCGGATGATATCTCGATCCTGACTTCAAGCCAAACAAATTTTAATTTAAATGAAAAACTTACGACTATTCTCGGAAAAACTGTAGACTGGGTGAGCGACCATAATCTCGAAATCAATTTTACGAAAACCAAACCCCTGGCAGAAAAAGCAAATAAATATAGATTTTACATTTAATCAACATAAATTAGACACAGTTAACAATTTCACTCTCCTAGGTTTAACAATAGACACTCATATAAACTGGAAAACACACATACAGACAGTAAAATCAAAAATTTCAAAGTTTTCATATGCTCTCCGCGAAATAAAAAGACTACAAACCTACAAACCGCAGTAGTCACATACTACGCGTATGCCCACGCTTGGTTTAAATATGGCATCGTCTTATGGGGAAATAGCACAGACGCTCCCTCCCTATTTACGCTTCAAAAAAAGCTAATACGAATAATTACTAATATAGAACCGACAGACAGTTGCAAGCCTTACTTTCAGAAACACAAGATCCTCTCCTTAGTTGGTATTTATATCTTAGAATTATGTAAACTAGTCCGTAAATATCCAGATTCTTACACCACACGGGGAGACATACAAACAAATTATTCGTTGCGTCATAAAAATAGACTAAACTTGCCCCCCTCCCGCCTTAAACTACATTCATCTAGTCCATATTCAATGTCAATAAAAATATATAATAAATTACCAGAAGACATAAAACAACAAAATAAAACCAGTATATTTTTAAATAAACTAAAGCATTACTTAATTAAAAAAAGCTATTACACAGTACAAGAATATCTAATGGATAAATTCAATAAAAACTAAGAATAACAGACATATTTTAAAAAGTAAAATATAAAAAAAAAATATAATACTTACTTAATAATTAAACTACATTAATAATGAACAATTTTTAAGCGAGTAAAGAAATGAGCAATATTACATATGTATAATTAAATAAATAATGAAGAAATAGATAGACCTGCATATAAAAAATAAATAGAATAAGTAAATGAATGGAAATATAAATACATAGGTAATAGGATGGAAAATAATTGTAACTTTATAACGAGGAAAATTAATAAAGCGCTCTTAGTCTCTCTTACTTATTTAAAAAATTGCTGTGCCCGACAGGGTCCATAATTGTTTCTATTATTTTTTATTTACCACCTGTAATTGTACATTATGGATTGCAATAAACGATTTGATTTGATTTGATATCCAGCTCAACACAGGGCAATTCAATGATGTATTCAACAGACAGCCCGATTATGTCTTTTCGTTCTTTCGATTTAATAGAATTTTTAAGTAATATTAATGACCCGCCGTGTATCATACGTTTTCGGCTGAAATGGCTTACTACACAATAATTTTCATAATTAATTGACATTACTTGATGCTCTTTCAACCAATGCTCTGTTAAACAAATTACATCAAACTTGGTGTTTTCCAAAAACAATTCTATTTCCAGTAATTTGGAAGCGCAACCTTGGATATTTTGATTAAATTTTGGTTTTTTTGTATTATTAATTATATTGCCAGAAGGTACCTTTTTATTATTCTGTAATAATAATTGGTTATTTGAAGGGGTAACTTCTGTTGTCTCACTGACTAGTTTAAAAGATTATCCGGAGTGACCTCCACAACTACAACTGGAGAGTCTAGATTGTCCGTGTAAGTTCCAGCAGGAGGAGAATACCCCATCTGACTGGTAGTGGTCCCCAAGGATGTTGGTATTATAGGTGGATCCTCCTTCGTACATCATTACGATTCATAATTAATCACTATGTTGTTAGTATAACTAGGCAACACAGACTCGTCACTTATAGTAGAATTCGTTATATTAGCTACTAGCTGACCCGCGCACACTTCGTTGGGCGGTAAACATTTTAACTTGTGATGAAAGTATGAGTGTGGTTCGGTTAGTACTGAGTGCTATGATTTATTTCCTGACTGCCAAAAGGAGGGTTTTGTTTTTATTGCATATGTATGTATGTATGTATAAATTACATGCCACTTTGGCTATATTATCGGGGCGCTCAGCGCTAGACTCCCTATCCCTTGTTGCAGAGACATGCTGCCTTAAATCATTGAGACGCTGCGCACGTTTAGCGCTAGATTCCCGAGCACGGGCCTGCGATGTTCTCCAGCTTTGGTTAGCAAGCCGCTGTGAACGCTCAGCGCTAGACTCCCTATCCCTTGTTGCAGAGACATGCTGCCTTAAATCATTTAGACGCTGCGCACGTTCAGCGCTAGATTCCCGAGCACGGGCCTGCGATGTTCTCGCGCTTTGGCTAGCGAACCGCTGCAAACGCTCAGCGCTAGACTCCCTATCCCTTGTTGCAGAGACATGCTGCCTTAAATCATTTGGACGCTGCGCACCTTCAGCGCTAGATTCCCGAGAACGGACCTGCGATGTTCTCCAGCTTTGGTTAGCAAGCCGCTGTTAACGCTCGACGCTCGGAGCTAGATTTCCCAGCGCGTGGTTGCGAAATATTTTCTGTATTCCTCGAGAGCGGCTGATGATTTTCAAGAGCAGACTCTTCCGTACGGCGTACTTGAGCTGCTCTTGTCTGGGATGTCTGACGGGAAAATTGTGATTTCCTTTTAGGCATGATAAACAATCGCTGAAACTGTCCGATACCCCAAAACAGAAATACCACAGCTTCGAACTCAAAGAATGAGAACGAAGTAGATAGTGTTTGTGTTTTAAGAAACCGAGCAACCAAAATAATTTTAAAGACCAACAACGACATCCAACCAACTGCGTACAACACACATACCTAACGACGAAAGTTAAATAATAACTGGAGGAGAGGGTCATTAATCCTCCGAAAATCTTAACACCGCGATTCAGAAAAATGACGTAATTGCACAACGCCATTTATGGGTAAATGGATAAAACGTCCGTACAAAGCATGTTCTAATGCGGTTCGTGAATGTACGGCGGCATTTTGCGATTTAGTAATTTTATAATATCTTCGAAAATATTTAACCAATTGACATATTGTTTCGGGCAAATCGTATCTCTATGATGTTCTTGTGATCAAAATAATATTTTTTTCGATAAGCTTTAATATTTTTTTGTTTAAAAAATCGTCCAAAAGTAAGTACGTCGAAAAATACTTTTTTTAACACATAAAAGCTATTATATCTGCTAAAATATAAATTGATTTGAGAGCGGACATTTTGATACCCGAGATGGATCAATTAAACTTCATCATTAATAGCACTATGCCTTTCAAAAACTTACCAGACGTAACAGACTCAGGCGAGATGAAGGACGCCTTAAAAGACTTACACCAACGCATCGAAGTCATGAAAAACAGCCAAGTGGAAGTAGGAGAAACATTATCCTTTCATGACATCCATCAGTACGCAGTAAGCTACATTCTGGTCGGCGCGCTGGTGCTGGCGGCGGGAGCGCTGCTGTACAGATGGCTGCGGCTGCGAGCGCGCCGCGTCCACATTACGTCAGACATGGAGCTCCGACCCACCAGAAGTATTAGTGATGTGAACGTCAATAGTGTTAGTGCGCGTCAAAACATGAGTGAAAATCAATCTAGTGCGACACATATTTACGGTGAATTAAACAATACAATGGTGAATAGAGCGTGTCTTCGCGTGCCTAGGAATCCTTTAGAAACAATAAGCTCTTAATTTTATGTCGAATCAGTTTTACGTTTATTATACTAACATTTTAATCTTAAGAAAGCTTGTTTTCACCTTGTAAACATTATGATCATGATCGTTCCATTATTTTACTAACATAAGTAGGTAATAACATTCATCTCATATCATTATCCCTATCTTTCGTGGCCCGGAATATGTTCGGTGTTTTCACCGAACACCTTAGTTAGCAATATCGGCGCAACGCGTTGACCTAATTTTATTACTTATTGTTTTACATTAGATATTATATTCAGTGCACTTTTGTCTACCGCGTTAGCCGGGTGTATTTAAACATTTCATCAACATTTTATCACTAAGAACAGTTTAAGAGTGAGTCAATAAATAGTGTTCAACATAAACATTTGTTTCTCCTCCAAACCACCGACACCTCGCTACGTACCCCGACAATAGAAATATGGTGTCGCGGACTTTTTTGTAGAACTAATCAAAGCGGACCAGGTTGCCGTATATTGTTTTCAATTCTATACAACTGTTAAGGCAGCGCATGCAAATAACTCTGTTGTAAGAGCAATTTTTTCCGCCTGGCTAGACAAAAATTGAGATAGTCCGGCCAATATGCATGATATCTTTATAATTTATAGCCTATAGCACTCACGAGTAATGTAGCTTTCTATCAGTGAAATAATTTTTAAAATTGGTTCAATACTTCCGGAGATTACCCCCTACATACAAACAAATTTTACCTCTTTATAATATTAGTATAGAAGTATAGATAACCTCGTTAATATTATATGCTATCACCATAGCAATCAGAAGGCCAATTCTCGTAACTTAAAACGTTCAAAATCTAGTCGCAATCTCATCTCGGCGACAAACAAATGTCAAAACCTTGTCAAAATGTAGGAAAATTAGAGGTATTTTTGACAGATTGAGATTGAGATCAGACTGTGAACGTTCTTAAAATTACGAGAATTGCCTCTCTGATGTCTACATTCCCCAGACAGAGATAAAGTTCTCTGAGTTAACTTAAAACCACTAACAAAGTTGTTAGTGTCAAAATACAACAATTTGTCACTATGACAACATGTCAGGTTGTGAATAGTATTATTCAACATATAAATATAATTATTTCGTTATATGATAAAGTATCAGAGTAAGGAAAAGCACACAACATTAGCTTTCCTATGTTTAAGTTTAATAAGGTGTTTACACCATCCACTATGTCCTTTCTCGTAATACCAGTGCTAATACCTAATAGCAAAACCATAGTAGAATAATTATCTAGGTTTGTATTGGCAATTCTTTTTATCATTTGTTTAAAACTTATGTTGTGGTAACTATGATTGGTAAAACTATGACTAATTGAGTAAAATTTTTCCAAAGCCAGAACCTAACTCGTCAGAAAAAAAAAATTTGTTTATCTGTGTGGTCTCTGTCGGAAGAGCCAACAATGGAAGGGGCAAGTCAGAATGAGGCTGAAGAGGTGGTGGTTGGTTGGCACAGCTGCATAAAAGATCATTTGTCAGAGACTCATACCTCTCAGCATTGTTCTTCACCAGATCCAGTCTCTGTGATTCGATTCAATGCCAATTCGTGGGTGTCACTGCACTCTTGAAATGTTGACACTACTTGTTGTAGTTGACTGTGCTGGTCAGTTAAGTCCATGTGTCGCAGGTGTAGCTGAGACAGTTCATTCTTGAGGGAGGTGTTCTTTAAAAAAATGTTTTCCACTTCCACTTCGCTGTCTTCCCTTTCACGGAGCAGCTGTTTACACATCGCTTCAGAAACCTTCAAGGCAGCTCTTAGTTTTGCTTCCATCTCCTTGACTGCAGCACTGCGGGTCATCATTTTCTTTGAAATGTCAGTCACCTGGAATGTGTGAAGTTATGCAGCTAAATAACAGTGTGAGAAAAGATGTTCCAATATTCAGATTATTAGGAGGTGGAAGGGAAAAAAATAAAATAAAATTAAGTTAAAATAAGTAATGAAATGTTAACAAATAGATTTAAAAATTAGGTGAAGTTTTTAAGGAATTAGATGGGAATGTTAAATAGAAGTGAAGTTACAAGGAATATGCTATTATTGTAAACACAAAGAAACTTGATTGACAATAACAAGTTTAAGATGCATGACAGGTTATATAGTATGAATGATCATTAAGCTACATTTATTGAGCCTATTTTTGTGTAGTAAATTATGTAGTGTTTATTGTCTGGGCGAATGTTTTCGTCGTCGATTTTGCTTCCACTTGTTGTCAAGCAAAAGGAGACATAAACCGTGCCAGTGTGTGATGGACGTAGCTCAGAGAACTGAGCAGTAGTACTTTGTGATGTTCTGTGGTCTGTAAATATTAAATACAAGCACATAAATAAAACAAAATACTCCCCGGGATCGAAGATAACTAATTTGAAATCCGTCACCGTTGGTACGTTGAGTTGACAGTCGGTTTTGAATCCTTTGTTTTACGAAGTTTTCGCGACAAAAAACACTTTATAATCACTGTTTAGAATACTTAATGTCTAGGTTTGACTTTATTACACTAATTTAACACATTTATAACAGTTTTGTTAATTTACTAAAAAAAAAATGATATGTTAATGATAAATTATTTTATTTATGTAAGTAAGTTTGTACAAACACGTTTTTTCACTGACTACTCTGAGAAGAAAGGCCGAAACAAACTCAGAGGTCACAGTCTCTTTTACAGTCCAGACAATCTTGATGACACAATCTTTAATGATGGTTTCCCACAGGAAGAAACGCCACCTTTCCTTCGTTTACGGATAGATGCACGCATGCTGGTTGCGAGTACCACGCACCTGCCCCTTGTAAAGTACATTACCAATAAGATCAAATGGCCTCTAGGGTGACCCATCCCGGCGTTTCCACTCACCTCTGCCTTGTAAATTTACCTTTTGTTAGTCGTCTTTCATCATCTTCCTAAAAATTACCTTTTATTATGGAGTCACACTATTGGCAATGTATGCAATTAGATATGGCTCGAGGAGACCTGCTTGGTAAAAATTTTCAGGATTCTTAAGTTCAGTTATTTGTCTCCATATCATTATACCTAACAAAACAGTAAAAGGAAACATAGGCAAGCTTTCATATCTTTAAAAAAAAAAAGAAACCGTCAAAGTCCTACTAGGTACCTATTTACCGAAAAAAATATATATAATGCCAGGCTTTTAGCCTGAAAGTCTGATAACCAGTCTCACCAAGAAGAAGAAGAAGAAGTCTTAGTCGTATTATCCGGTAACTGGGTTGTGGTATAATACTGGTATTCAGCTGTTTCCGGTTAGACTGGAAGCCAACCCCAACATAGTTGGGAAAAGGCCAGGTAGATGATGACTACTAAATAACTTGATATTTTTGTTGTCGATAGGAGTAAATCCTGAGCAATTATCTGGTAGAAAAGTAGGTGTGTTCGTCGGAACCTGTTTCTCCGAATCTGAAAAAGCGACCTACTATGACGTTGCCTCTAAAACAGGCTTAGGTATAGCTGGGTAAGAAATAATTTCCTTAATTTATAAATATCAAGTTTATTTGCTCCGAAAAGGCAGAGACATCCACATTTAGCAAGTTATGTGAGTGCAAGTGATATAAAAAAGTCCCACGTACCTAATAAAGGTAAGATTAATTTTAACGAGCACAAAACCAGCATCCGAATTGTGTAACACAATTCAATCCGAAGAATTTTGAACAAATTCCTAATCCATTGCTTAATACGTTCAAAAAATAAGTCTGCTTAACAACGTAGATAACGCAACGAATGTTGTTGAACAGCCAAAATGCAAGGCTTTGTCAATGTAATGTGTTATGCAATTACCCCGCAGAATTCGAGATTCCTGAAAGAACTTATTATTACTTTTCCCGAGCACAAGATCGAACCCTGGAGTCGCTCTTGGTATCACTACATCAGTCGACTGCATAATATACATGCGGCGTGCCATATGCCATTGGTCATAATACCTTTTATTTTTAGATCTTCTAAGGCAATGTTCGCCAACCGCATTTCCTACTGGCTTAACGCCAGGGGTCCTTCGATGGCGATTGACGAATCGTGCTGCAGTTCCACCGCGGCGCTGGAGCAGGCTTACCTCGCTATGAATCGAGGTGAATGCGAGGCAGCCGTCGTTGGAGGCTGTAACTTGTGTCTGTATGCAATGTCTTCTGTGCACTACAGAAGGTGAACACATATGTAAACCCATCATATTTGTAAACACATACCATCTGCATATTGAACTTGCTTGTCGAGGGTTCCAGCAACAAAAACTGAAAAAAATAAACGAGTAGGTACAATACCTAATGCAATTTTGACACTTGATGGACAATCAGATAAAGAAAGGTGCTATTAAAAAGGTTAAATTTTTCTACTATTTCCCAATTTAGAGTACACTTTTGTCCATAAAAGATAAGAATAATTATAAAATCCAATAGCATTCTAAAACAAAAAATAAGTTATCGTGTTTTTTTATGTCCAGGCTCATAAGCCAGGCGATGGATGGTAAAACGAAGTCATTTGATCAGAATGCCAATGGCTGCGTCAAATCGGAAGCAGTTAACGTTATGTTTCTGCAAAAGGCTAAAAATGCTCTGAGGTAAGTTTTTATGGATGTCTTCTAGCAGAATGGAATGTGAGTTCAGCCAGTTCTAGAGAGAGACGGAGTTATACATGACCAATAGCACCATCTCTTTTTTGCAGCGGGTATGAAAATTTGCACATACTAACTTTAAATAAAAAAAAAATGTAATTGCGCCCCCAGCCTCCACCTACTTGTTTTCTCATTAAGATAATTCTTACTTTTATCTGTAATTCACAGGATCTATGCAGATTTAATGCACGCGAAGACGGAATATACCGGCTTGCTAACGGGAGAAACGGGCCCTCAGTACGGATACTTTAGGAATGCTGATAAGACTGTTAACTTTTTGACCAAATTCTATGTGGAAGCAAAGGTCCCACCGCATGCTGTGGAATATGTTGAAGCTTTTGGTTCAGGTATTAATTTCTCTTGTATTCGTTTTTGACAAGATAGTGTATGGAAAACCAAAGGTTTGAATCAAGGAAAATGTCTCTAGAGGATTAGATTTCTCATTTCTTCTCTCTCTCTCCTTTCTTAAAGTCGTAATAAATCCAGCCTCCAGGCTGCTACAGTAGAGACTAAATCAAAACCAAGTAACTCTTTGCCTGACTCGAGGACTTGCCCAGGAATCCTCGAGTACGATCAGCAGTCGAGCAGTAGATCAAAGCGGCAGTCATTAACAAACAACATTTTTGTAAAAATAACAGTAGTTCCAATTGCATAATTTCGTTACAGGTACGCCTGATGCTGATAAAGCGGAACTGGACGCCATTGAAAGGGTGTTCTGTAACGGAAAAGAAGACACACTCTTAGTTGGCAGCGTCATTTCCAACATTGGATACGGAGAAGCTGCATCGGGTATATCCGCTATAACAAAGGTAAAATTATTTTTGGGGTCATCATTATAATCATCATCTAAACATATTGTAATTTAAAGTCTGGACGCAACGATTTTTGATGTGGTATCTGCTATTATTAAGATAATTCATTCTGGATGGTTCATGTGTGTATAATACATTTTTAATAATTCGATTTTTAATAAGCGTCGTGGGGCCCTGGTGACTTGTACTACAGGCGTTGCTTGCAGTGCCTATTTCAAGCACCAGTCTCTCAAATGTAAAGTTATCCTTAAGCTAGGTTTAAGCACTACTACTGTACATTTGTGAAGAGATAATAAATAAACTTATTATTATTATTATATTATTATTTTTAATAAATAACGACCATACTGAATATTGTCATCACTGCATGTAGTATTCGGGAGCACATTAATTTGTGTTTATTGAATTCTTTAAAAACAAACGAGTTCGTTCGTCGTGGATTCACGTCCATTAATTCTAATTTCAAAGCTGTTACGTCTATTGGTTCCCTGATCTAATTAATCAGATTTTTTTTATATCAACAGGTGTTGCTTGGCTACCATTGCGGTGAGATAGCCGCCAACCTGCACTGCCATAATCCGCGGCAAGACGTGGTAGCAATGCGCGAGGGTCGCATGCGCGTCGTCACTGAGCACCAGAGCTTCCGTCGCTCATACGTCGCCGTCAATGGCTTGTCCGTCACCGGCGTCAACTCACACGTGCTTCTGCATGGACACTATAAACCTAAGGTACAAATAATGATATAAAATGTACGAAATACCTTTTCTGTTCATTGTCATCTTCTCAGCCTTCTATTTCTACTAGTCTCCACAATTTTACATCGCTCATTCTTGTTTTATTTACTTGAAACCGACAATTTTATATAAAATCGTGTTTTCCAACTACCCAGGTTTGTTTGACTCTGGACACCATTCAGTCAAAACCATTCGGTTACTTCATCAGTCATCACATCACTATGTCATTTCGCTATAGTTTACTACAAAATATTTGATAACACTTGGTCAACTTTTACCCTGTAACATTTTTCATTTGTTCCAGGATATGTCACGCTACAGTAGTAGTATTGCACATCTCGTGACTATATCAGCAAGACAAGCCACTGCTGTAGAGAAAATATTTGAGAACTTGAAGTCACGCCCGATAGACCCTGAGGAGTTAGCTTTGTTGCACAACATTCACCAGACGAGCATCCCAGGACATTTGAGCAGAGGATTTATCATTTTAAGTATGTTTGGTGTTAGGATAATAGATAATACGGGCTGGTGTCCGCAACTCCACGTCAATGCGCGTATTTTATGTTTGGTGTTAATCTTAGTACTTACTTCATCATCGTAATCAGAAGCTTTTAATCGCAGTCCATTACCAGACTTAGGCAACACCAATTGCACGTCACTGAACTCAATCTTTTGGCAACTCTTATCCAGCCATTCCCATCATAATCGCTTCACCTAGTCTGAGGGCGTCCTGCTACCCCTACGTGTATGAAGAGTTGCGCTCAGTGGCAAATACGACCGGCCCATTGCCTCCATAACTTGTTTATTCTAACATAATTACTTTCATGGGGTACTGTGTTGGCGATAACTATAATCTGTTTTGCTTCATCTTTCTAGAGACGGACGAAGAACAAAAGACAGTGAGTCTATGTGAGAAGGCTGAGTACTTCGACAACGCTCAGCGGCCGCTGTGGTTCGTGTATAGCGGGATGGGCTCGCAGTGGGCTGGTATGGGTGCGCAACTCATGCGCATACCGATATTCGCCGCTGCTATAGAACGGTAAATGAGTTTTTAAGCGAAACATTAACTGAATGTCTCTTGGCAGATTTGTCTTTCTTCCTGAAAGAGCTCAAATTATTCAACAAAAAATCTTTTATTTGCAATAGAACATAATTACTATATTTTTATTTCTGTCCTTTAAATTAATCCAGTTTTAATATTATTAATATCTATGTCAAAATTCCAGGTGCCGACAAACTTTGGAACCAAAAGGAATCGACATTGTGCACATAATCACATCGCCCGATAAGACTATATTTGACAACATTCTTCATTCGTTTGTTGGAATAGCTGCTATTCAAATAGGACTCACTGATGTGCTTCGGAAACTTGGATTGGTGCCTGATGGCATTATCGGTAATACTAATATTTTTGTTACACGTATTGAAGTATAAATCTTCTTTTTCTCTCTTATCCGTAAGATCGAGAAGATAACTCCTTCAACTACAACTACTACTCCTCCAACACCCAACCACTCCACACCACCCCACCACTCCACACTCCTCTACTCCACTCCATACTCCTTCAACTGATTCATAATTTTCTTTATTTGTATGTATCTCTGTGTTTGTGTAATTTTTGTATTTTTAAATTTAACTTCAAAAATGATCTATTCTTCTCGTCGACAGGTCACAGTGTAGGCGAGCTGGGATGCGCTTACGCCGACGGTTGTTTGACGGCAGAGGAGATGATTCTATCAGCGTACAGCCGCGGTCTGGTGTCGCTGCAGACTCCATTTATTCGAGGATCCATGGCTGCTATTGGTATGGGTTATGAAAAGGTAAGAGTATTTTGTACACTACACAAATTTTTTAATAAAAAAAAATACTAGTCTATTATTGCCCCACTGCAAGGCTAAGGACTCTTCTTATACCTACAGAGAATGCACGAGCCTTGATCATTACGCTTTTTATTCATACGAAAACGCTAACCTATGTGATTGTATAGGTAGACTCCTTCTTGTCTAGCACATTTCTCGGTCATCCATTTTTTTTTGCGATTCATCATTCACATCCTAATTTTATTCACAGATTTCAAAAATGTGTCCTCCTGAAATTGAAGTGGCTTGTCATAACGGACCTGAATCTAGTACCATTTCGGGACCTGCTGATATCATGAAAGAGTTCGTCACAGAGTTGACAGCTAAGGGCATATTCGCTAAGGAAGTTCCATGCTCCAACATCGCCTACCACTCACGTTATATTGCTGATGCTGGTAAGCAAATATCAGTCTTATTTTACCAACAAACATAGTTGTTTAAGAATTCGATTTAGTCATTTATAATCTTAAAAACAGGTCCCGGCTTGCTAAAGTATTTGAGCGAAGTAATTAAGACCCCGAGGGCTCGGAGTGAGCGCTGGGTTTCGACTTCGGTACCAGTTGACAGATGGGAGGAGCCCCTGGCTAAGTACTCGTCGGCTGAGTACCATACTAACAACCTTTTGGTAAGAAATCACAGTATCTACATAATTATACTATACATTATGGAACCACTAATATATCAAACTCAAACTCAAAGCTTTTACTTCAAATAAACCCATTACAGGCACTTTTGAAATGTCAAGGGGTCAAAATGGTGATTGGTCTTAAGCGGCTATGTACTTACGACCTAACTCTTTTCTGTCTCCTTATTGATATGAACCAATATTATGTTCTGCTACTCCTGTTTTTTGAATTCTGATTTATTGTGTTGCGTGTTTCATAAAAGTTGAATAAGTAACTTTTTATATGTTTTGGTCTCGCCGAGATTGATCTCGTCTTGGTGCTTTTTTAGTTATAGTACCACTTTAGTTGTTCCAAAAAGTATTTGTATTTATAAAACTTTCGATTCTTTACAATGTTCGTAGTAGGTAGGTATTGATGTTCTTTTTTTTTTCAGAACCCAGTACTTTTCGAGGAGACGTTAAAACATATACCAACGAACGCAGTGCTGGTGGAGGTGGCTCCTCATGGTCTACTGCAAGCCATCCTGAAGCGCTCCCTTCCTGCAGACTGTAGAAACATAGCGCTTACTAGGCGTGCACACCCCGACAACACATATGTGTTGCTCGAGGCGGTTGGCAAGTACGTAACAAAAGTACCAGTTGTTTATGTATGCGTGTTCATTGCGTGACACGCTTACTATGGCAGTGCTTTTCATTTTTATCCGACTTCAAACAGGAAAGTTTTTGGAAGTTGGACGCTTTTTTTAGCCTTTGCTCATAATTATGTTTGAAAACTTCTTCTGCACACAATCCTATGGATTGATTGATTGTTAGCAATTCCCTTCAAAATCCATAGGATTGTGATTGAAATTTTCGATTTGGTTTATTTACCTGAGTGGTTTTAAATTATACGAAACGCCGCATATGAATTCGAAACTAGTCGAACACACCCGAAATAAACATGTATTGTACTTATTACTTTTCTATTTACAGATTATACATGGAAGGATACCACCCAAAGGTACACATTCTTTACCCTAAAATAGAGATGCCAGTATCCACTGGGACGCCATTCCTTTCCCATCTGGTCGAGTGGGCCCATGGAGAAAAATGGTGAGTGACATTACTTTTGTGAACGATGACTAATACCTAATGCTTAAAGATTTTATAGTAGGTATGTCCTCTAAAATAGGCCTTAATGCGTGTGTTTAGTACTTTGTTTGTTTAACGTAATAACATTTTTTGTTTAATTTTCAGGGCTATGCCTCTGTACCATACTGCTAGCAGGAGGAAGGGTGCAGCTTGCACATATAACATATCATTGTACGATAAGGAACATGAGCATCTGAAAGGACATGTTATCAGAGGTACCTCAGCCTAATAAAAAAAAACAGCTGTAATCTGATTACTCATGGTCATTTTGTTTTTTATGTTACCGTTACCTGATTCGACAGATTTGGCTATTTCATTTTTTAGTCATGATGTGATGTGAGTGATGTCATTTATCATGAATAGCTCCATATCTCTTAATTACTGGAACAATAATACTCTAATATGCTTATACCACCCGATCCTTGTTCTTTTTATAAAGGTCAGTAGTGGTAAATATTTTTTTATGATTTCTGTAGAAAAAACCGTATATCCATTCGCATCATCCCTGGTGGCTGTTTGGAACACCCTGGCCATGACCCTCGGTGTACCGATGAAGCAACTCTCAGTGGAGTTCTGCGACATTCACTTGTACGCACAACCCGTGATGAACATGCAGACTCAACTGAAACTTAGAGTTGCATTGCAAAGAGGAAGTGGATGTTTTGAGGTACGTACTGAAACTTCTGTGACATTACTTAATCTATCTAAACCCCTTATTGCTCCAGACCATGATAGTATTACGTAAGACATGCACATGAGACATGGCAATGGACCTAACATACCTTATTGCTAAGTTCCATAGGTGGTGACTGTACAAGTAGGTTTATTTACGAACAACAAAGAGTGAATATTTTTTGTTAAACTAAGTAGTTTGACTATCCGAAACAGAATTCCTCGTGATCAAATCAGTTTGACCATTAAGTTTGACCACGAGGAAGGAAGGCGGTTATCACTTACCATCACGTGACTACTATTGCACTATGTGACATTAGCTCATCCCTCTTTCTAGTATGAAAGCAAGACTATTAAAATTATACAATTCCACAGGTTTTTGATGATAAAATTAAAGTAGCAACAGGTGTGATTGCTGTGTTTAAACCAAACGATAAAAAAGACGAAATACAACTTAAAGAATCCCAAGATATGAGCCTCAGGGCTGAAGATATTTATGACTTGTTGCGTGAACGAGACTATTTGTACAGGTAAGAAGATATATTACTATATTTATTTCTTTTTTAATATGTGAGTGCGAACCATGTTAGAGAACAGCCAGAGAGACAGGATCCAAAATCAAGAGTCACTTTCTATGGAAGATCGGCATTTCCATTCTTTCTGTCACTTGGTGAATCACATTGATGTGGAAGCGAACTTTGAAAGAAAGGTTATTGAGAGAAATTAAAATATCGATAGCTTCTCAATAAGAGCTGAGTTTAAATAAGCTATTTGGGTCCTGTATCTTTTTCAGTTTTCACGAGTGTTTTCAATTGACATAAAGATAAATCAAATGACTATTCTCTTCTCAGTGGTGAATTCCGCACTATCGAAGCCGCAAGCGCTTCTCTGAATGAAGCTTCGCTGTTGTGGCGCGACAACTGGGTTACGTTCATTGACGGCTTGCTGCAGTTGAACATGCTGCGACAACCACACAATGGAGTCACCCTGCCCACACACATCAGGAGAATATGTGTGGATGTGGAGAAACATCCTACAAAGAAAATAACCACGGAAGAGGATAAAGATTTGTATAAAGCTGAAGTTTTAGAAGAACATGATTTCGTAAGGTAAAAAAAAAATTTTGCTACCATAATATATACCCATTCTGTAACCACGTTTTACTTAAGTGTGGTACTTAATTTAAAATTTTCTCGCTTTGTTCAGATGTGGAGGGCTAGTGATGGAAAATATAAGATATCGCAATTTGCCAGCTATTAATAAAAAGAACATGGCGTTACAGACACTGAAGTTCGTTTCTTATTTCCAAGTAGACCAACAAGTAAGTGGGATCTTAAATTTACATGAATTTCCATAAATTGTATTGTTGATTAGATAATGAATAAAGATGCTAGGTATAGCTAAAAAAGGTGTGACGATTGACATGGCCTCAAATGGAATAAGGATTGGATGATGATGATTTGAATAAAATTATGAATATAGGAATAATGGAATGTGTCATTTTGATTACCAGGTTTCAACTTCACTACAAGTTTTCATGCAAATGGTTGCTGAAAATGTTAACAAAGACTACATCAAAGTTGTTGGTATCACAAACAATCAAAGGAAAGGATCTGTCTTTGAAGAAATGAAGAAACTTGGACCTAGTGTTCATGGTGTTAACATTAGTTATGAAGAATTCAATCTGGTAGACTTGAATTCAACAAAGAATAGTGGCCTCGCAATTAAGAATGCAGACCTCGCAATCGTCCGCAATCTTTCCACCGATGATCACGTAAGACAGTTCAAAAGAAAATAATTATTAAATCTTTGTCAATTTGATACAAGGAAATAATTTTAATAAAAAAATCCACAGATGTGTCAACTGCTTCATTTTGCTCTTCAACGAGACTCGTTCATAGTGAGCGAAGAAGACGATTTGTGTGGAGGTCGCAATCGGCCGACGTCTCTGTATCGTCAACTGTCAGCTCACAGCAGCGCTAGCTCGCGCTTGGACCTGGTGCGCTGGCGGCCAACTAAGGTGGCCATGCCCACTACAGCCATTACAGTGCGCGCGCATTTCGACTTCTCCCTGCTCACCGCCGCCCGCGCCAACCTCTCACCCCGCCATCGCCTGCTTATCGTGGCCCTCTTCCCAGCTCCCTCTACCCTCAAAAATTTAGTACAATGTTGGAGGAAAGACGTCCAACGCAACAATGTTCACCTATTAACTGTCAATAATGAAGAAGGCAACAATTTCTTCTTGGACGATCTACCGGATAACGATCTAGCTTTTACTGTTTTGGATCATGTAAGTCTCAATATTGTTTGATATTTAAATAGACCAATGAGTACAGTAACAAGGTATAATTTGGGAAATCAAGTTTTATAAGTTCGGCTTTGTAGAACGTCGCATTACCTGTGTGATGTTCGTGTGTGATAGTCTCTTTCTAGAAGTCAATGTGCTATATTAACTGTACTTCAGTTTCAATTCCAATGTTTTACAATAATGTTTAATTTTAGGGTAAATGGGGAGGAGAGTATTACGTGCCAGTACAGGATAGTACGAAAGTGAGCAGCAATGTGACGTTACAAAACGCACAAATAGGAGATTTAAATGCTTTGGAGTGGGTCCATGCTGATGAGACATATGGCTCTGGGGTAGCAGTGAAGGTACGTACACATATTGTAAATGATCATTTACATAATTATTACAATTTATTTTCAATTAGAGGCCTTTGAGAAGACACTTAGGGTACTCAGACCTGAGTTGGTTAAGATTGAAAATATTTACGTAATATTAAAATAACCACAAATACCTTTAAAATTTTAGGTCCGTTACGCCGGATTGTCCAACACTGACGTTAAAAAAGCAATTGGAAAAATAACATCAAAAAATGATGGAGAAAACAATTATGGCATGGATTTCAGTGGAATAACAGAGAGGTAATGAAATGTTTAATATAAGCTAGTGTGAAAAAGCTGATGTTAACTTAGGAAAAGAAGTCGTGTACAGGCCTTATATTATTTTTGCCAGATTCGCGCCAGATTCGAGAGATCAATCGATTCTTCTTCTTAGCGTTTCGACGGGAAATTAAAAAAGTTGTTGGGAAAGGTCAAATATTATGTTTGGCCCAAAATTCAATTCGCTGGCGCAGTCATAAGATCCTCAAGTGCACAAGTGTTGGGGTTATCAATCGATTGTAAAAGAGCGATAAAGAATCTAAGATGTGTTATTTTGCAGTGGTGAGCGCGTGATGGGGCTGGTGCGCGGCGGCGCGGCCGGCAGCGTGGTGCGCGCGCAGCCGGAGCTGCTGTGGCCGGTGCCGGCGCACTGGAGCCTGGAGGACGCCGCCACCGTGCCGCTCGCCTACGCACACGCACTCTACTGCCTTGTGAGTTTACACACAATATATATACTTCAACAATCATTTTACTGTTTACGTTGGAGTGGGCTATAATCCACAGTGTGGGTTGGTGGATGTCACGTCTTTGAATTGTTGGTTCTAATTTTAATTACGAAACGAAAATTACGTTTTTCCATAGCGATATTGTTTAAAGTTGCCAGTTTTGTAAGGATAATAAATTAATAACCAACTATGCTGGTTTTTGTTGGCCTCATGGAGTAGTACTAATCCCACCATGTCCCTTTTATTACCAGCCGTGTGGTAGGACGTACTGCAAGATACCTCCAGCACTTGTGTAATATCTCGGCCAGAGGTACCTACTCAGCGCTTCTCTTTCACATGTATAATTTCCTCTGCGCAGCCAAAGTATGGAGCCCTGTACCAGTGTCTATGTTCCTATCGACCTATAATTTGTCAACAAAAAAACTAATATTAATAGTTCTGATTTGTTTTAGGGAATCAAATATGGCAAGAAGCTGACGTCTGATGTCTCTGTGTATATCCATGGAGGGGCTGGAGCTTTGGGCCAAGCTTTGTTATCAATAGTCCTTGCTCACGGCTGTGAAGTATACACAAGTGTTAGTGACATACGGAAAAAACGTTTCTTACTTCAATTATTCCCAGATTTGAAAGGTGACGTTCGTTTTCTTTTTTTAAATTAGTGATGTTTATTCTGAGTACATTTTAAATTTTTTTTTATTTGTTTTAGCTGACCACATTGCCAATTCTCGGGATCAAAGTTTCCTAGATATGATTCTTAATGCCAAAAAAGGGGAGGGTTGTAACGTTATTATAAGTTCAGCAAAAGGCAACTTGAAGAAAGTGTGTATCTTATTTTATATATTTTAATTTGCAATTACTTTAGGTTATTAACAGTTAGCAGCTACATTGGATTGTTTAATTTTTCAGAATATACTTCAATGTACTAGTCGCTTCGGCACAGTTTTTGATGTTTCTCAACTTCACAATCTAGATGAAGATTTTTCTTATGGAATACAAGAGTACAACCTCACTAGAGAAAGGGCTTATGTTTCTGTCGATTTCTCAACGATTTTTGAAACGCCCGAGGAAATGAAAGTATGTAAACCAGCCAAAAATCAATACTAATTACATAATCATAAATAAGTCAGACCAAGAGTTATACAAGAATTCGATGAAGAGACACAATACAAGGGTTTGGTGAAGTTCTTTCACGGGCTGAACAAATAAATCTGTTGCATTTTTTATATTTGTTATTGTCATACGACCCATGATTATGATGTCCATGTTTCTATAATAGATCATGGATCAGGTATCTCATCGGAAAATTTGCTTTATTTAATCCACAGGCTTTGCAGACGATGTTGAGCGAGGGTATTAGTCGCGGCTACGTGCGTCCTCTGTCGCGCGTGTCGTATGCGCCGCACGACGCCGCGCGCGCCTTCCGACTGCTCGCGGCCAGCAGGCACCGCGGCAGGGTGCTGCTTAACATGCAGGAACATTCGACACAAGCGAAGCCCAGGTGAATAGAGACCCTTTTTTTTGTTTTGCAATTTTGTAGGAACGAGATTTAGCTTTGACTACATAATCAGCCTATAATGTTCCCATTGATCAACTAGAATTCGTCGATAAAACTGTTTACCTATGAATCACGCTCGACTCAGGGCTACAATGATGGCTAAGTTCAGCAGCTTATGCTGCCAGATTAATCCGTCAATTTATTGATGTAGATACCGCCATTCTATGTTATGTGGTCTATTTTAGTTACTTTCATAGTATCATGTCTTAGGGTAGTTTACTTTGGGGACGGGCTACAGACATCTATTCTGTTTTTAGAGCCATCAGAGCCATATAATTATAATCTCCGCTCTCGGCTATTTCTTCCTCCAATATTGAACCAATTTAAAAGATATTTTATAGCATAGCATTTTAATATATTTTATATTTTATTTTATACCTATTTTTTTATTACAAACATAGTTGTATACTGAAAAAGAAAAAACATAGGGACATACAAGTACTTAATATTTATTATTCTGTAAAAAATCATTGCTTTATGGTCATTAACCAGAAAGAAAACAGGCGAGAGCGTTTCCATGGAGAAGAGACCACCCGCATTTCCTCTTAAGGATATTAATAAGTCCGTCATGACGGTGCCTTGTCGATATATCTACGAAAACATCGTGTATGTAAGGAAAAATTTACATCTTTTTACTAAAAGAGGTGGAAGACATAATAGTTCAACCAGGTTTAAGGCTAGCTAAAGTAGACTCCTCTTTTATGGGCTAGGTAGGTACTGTTTAAAATGTTATAATAAAATACCTCCCTGTTGAAGACAACGGGCGCCAGGTGATGTAGGCGGGGGTGATGTTGTTCCCGTGACGAAGGAGTGAATTAAAACCAGCTAGTCAGAGGTAAAAACAGTAGGTACTATATTGTCTATGCAGGCACACGATTAATACACACAATACACCTCCGTGCAATACACATAGACATGGCACACGTAAATCAGCTACGAGTACAAACAGTAGGTTCAACTTCGCACTAAAACACAAACTTTATGACATAATATACTGACTGGCACTATTTGGCGCGGCGCGGTAGTAGGCGGAGACTTTGGAGATGTTTATTCACTGGAGGGTAGCTCGCTGTTAACTTGGTAGTAGAAAAACTATTGCATAATGATTCAGAGTGGAAAAATTCCATGTGCGTCATAGCCTCACAACAATGTGGGAAACAAGTGCGATATTCGGTGAACTTGCTACCGACAAATAAAGGTCGTTCATCCGACTTGTACCAAAAAGTCTAAACTTATTCGATAGAGACCGCTCGTCATACAAAACTATCGCTAATACTGCTTCGGTCGAGTTTCATAATAGCGTCAAGGACGCCCCTTACCGCGATACGTTTGTGTTGATCGTGTTAACGACACTGCTTTTACATTTTTTTCGTATGGCTTTGAAATATTGGAAAACATTGGTAGACGGGTGTCAACGACTTTTATTTTTTTGTTATCTGGCGGCAACTATATTGTTTTGGGATATTGACAAGTTTTAATAACATTAAATAGAGTTCGTAGTGGTACTATTGTGCTTCGCTTAAACTCCCCACATTCTTCAAACGAATGAGACAAAAATCAAGTCTTGTATAAAACGCACACTATGCAGGCGCCTAGGCATGTTATAAGTTAGGGGATTACATAGCTGATAAAATTGCCTGGCTCAATGCTGGTCCTGCTCCACAACCACAATTAATTTATTAACACTTGAAAATACTGTTGGAGCTGCTGAAGATTGTAAGACTATCTTTGCATTGTATAAACTTAATTTACTTTGTATTGTATAATTATTATAAATTGATGTAACTAATATTTTGTAAAAATATAATTTTAAAGAGTGTCCATGGAGTGTCTTGCCCGTTCCTCTCCATAGGTACCTACTACGCTTTGGAATGGGCAATTAGCTTCATATTTTCTGACTGACTTCTTGAAAATTCAAAAGTACCTGTAAATGATTTAATTGAAATAAATGATTTAAGTTTGATTGCTGGGACTCAGGCCTCCTCTCTGTGAAAGGGAGTTGTTAGCTTTGACTGTTTCATTATAGTTTATAGTAATTCACAATATTATTATTTTGCTTGCAGAATATCTTGCAATCCAAATCACAGCCAAGTTGTAGTATTGAATGAAGAACGTTTTGGACTCCAAATGGTTGACAAATTAGTTGCTCGAGGTGCGAGGAAACTATACATTCACAGTAAGGACCATATAACTGCAAAGTTCCAATTTAAATTACGGTAAGCAAGTGGTTAAAATCAATTCTGCTAATGTTGATAATCCAAATGACCACGACGATGATGATGTTTTATGATTTAACCTAGCCTTACAAAAAAGTACTTTTATATTTTTCAGGAATTGGCAGAAGATCGGCGTGCAAATAGAAATGTCGTCTCAGGAATTAAATAATGAAACTGATTTTGTAGAGTTGCTTAAGGATGCTATTAAATTGGGCTCTATTCAAAGCATATATACCACTACCAATGATAGTCAAATGGTTCAAGAAACATTCTTTGTTCATCTGGATGCAGTTTCAAGAAGATTTTGCCCAGATTTAAGGTAACACTACAGCTGTTTTTGCTCATTTCTTTGAAAAATAAAAACAATTGCTTTGCATTGTTTTGCATTTGCTTTGTTGGTAAATCGTCATCCATTTAATCTTTCTTGTAATTTTATTAAATTTTTCAGATACTTTGCAGTGATAAATGTTGGTGAGACTATGCTTGGAAAATCGACGTGTCTTTCCCGTGTTCAAAATAAATTACCGGCTAAATTAATAACTCTACCTCAACTGAAGAACGTAAGTAGTACCATAATAGACCATCAAAATGTCCTTCATCGACTTTTAAATACCGGAAAGTTTTGTAAGCGTTGCAAATAAAACTTTTTCATTTCATAAACCGATTGGCCCTAAAATAGAGCCTTGCACATCTTGGTACATCTCACCATGCAGTAATTCAGTACAATTCCTGCAAAATTTTTATCACACATTTTATTATTCGACTAGCTGTGCCCGCGACTTCGTTCGCGTGGATGTCGGAAAACATTAGGTAATATGTCGCTTAGGAAAGGTGTAATTGCCACTCCTTCATTGAAAAGGAAGAATCATCAGATCTTGGCTGGAAACGCTTTCCTTACCTAGGGTTCGCTACCACGGCCCTTTCGACTGCAATCACTGCGTCTTCATGGTTCATAATGACAATGCGACGAAGTGTCACTTTGATTTTTGAGAATAAATTAAAATGAAAGCGCCTGCTCGAGGCTGATTATCTAACCAAACAGCCATAATTATGTCCATTTTATTTTGCGTCTGTCTTAGAATACCAACTTGTAAAATCATATCACCATTTTATCTAAAGTATATCTGAGATTAGTAGGTGAAGTTTGAAGTTAGTTTTTCTAAGTCTTGGTTTCTTCTCTGTGGTAAATTTAGAATTTCTTAACTTGGTATTGAAGATATCATATATACCTACCAATATTATGCCTTATAAAGCATCGAGATATCTACATGATAAAAGGAAGAATACATTAATGGTAAGAGCTTCTACATAAAGTTGCCCGTGTAAAAAGCAATCCATTAAACTTTGGTTATATTTGACACCGGCCGCCATTTAAACTACGAAGATGAAACCCATGAAAACTTTAGACATGATTTTGATTTAGACCTTATACTGCAGAGGGGAGACTACTGTAGAGGGGCCCGTGGCTAAATAAGAACAGCCGCACAGGTCGATCGGTCAGGTAAAGCTACGCTTGCCGCGGTTGGTCTGTGGATGGGTGACCATCTTTACATACCGAGACCCCTCCGTGCCTCGGAAAGCACGTTAAGCCGTTGGTCCCGGCTGTCATTCGTGGATCTTTGACAGTCGTTACGGGTAGTCAGAAGCCCGAAAGTCTGACAACCAGTCTTACCAAGGGGTATCGTATTACCCAGTAACTGGGTTGTGGAGGTCAGATAGGCAGTCGCTCCGTGTAAAATACTGGTATTCAGCTGTATCCGGTTAGACTGGAAGCCGACCCCAACGTAGTTGGGAAAAGGCTAGGCAGATGATGACTGCCGAAAACCAGAAAAAAAATTGTAAAGATTACAAAAAAAATATAACCGACTTCCATAAAACCCTACAAAGTGCAAAATAACCTTCGTTTGGGAAGACGTTGCGCGTTGGCAAGAAATTACAGACTTCTGAAACCAAAGGTCTATTGCACTTTGAAGTGTGTTTTTAAGTCGGTTGTATTTTATTTTATTTCACACAAAGTCGTGTAAGTTTATATTGAAAACCATGAAAACGACACACATGATAAAAAAAGAAAATTGCAGCCGCCATCTTCGATTTTCATTTTGACATCACAATCGGCTTCAGCACTCTCGAAAACCATGAAAACGACACACACTACGAATTTTTCGATTTGCAGCCGCCATCTTGGACTTTCATTTTAACCAGTACTGAAACGGTTTACTAACAGTCGATTGGTCCATAAACCGTTGGTCAACACCATTAACTTTTCATCCAAAGGACTTGTGACCCACGAAAGTTCCCCCAACAGAACTCTACGTCAGTGAATGCTTAACCAACAGAATGTTTTGACCAATAACTTTTCACCCAAAGAACATTTGACCCATGTCAAATAGAACTAAGGATGCAAGGGCGAGCGAAGCGAGCTCGGGATTTGGGGCACCCCGACTCGGACAGGTAGGGTTCGAAGGGATGATGGCGGCTCAAGTGAGCGAGCAAAGCGAGCGAAGGGCACCCCGAGGTTAGGCTTGGTTAGGTTACTTTATACCCTTTTCACAGAAATAAAGGACTACGTCTTATTATTATTTTACTTTCACCTTTCCCGGCGTCTGTTGGCCTTGTTCTTTGGGTGAAAAGTTATTGGTCAAAACATTCTGTGCGTAAAGCATTCACTGACGTAGAGTTATGTTGGCAAAACGTTCGTGGGTGAAAAGTCCTTTGGAAAAAAGTTAATGGTTTAAAGATAATGTTCACAAACGGTTCATGGGCCAATCGACGGTGGGTAAGCCGTTACAGTTTCATTTTAACCTCACTATTGGTTTCAGCACTCTCAAAAACCAATAAAACGAAAACATAAAAAAAAAATTGCAACCTCCGTCTTGGATTTTCGTTTTGACCTGCCTATCGGCTTCAGCACCTTTGAAATCTATGAAAACGACATCCATGACAAAAAATCAAAACAAAATTGCAGCCGCCATCTTGGATTTTCATTTTGACCTGACTATCGGCTTCAGCACCCTCGAAAACTATCAAAACGACACCCATGACAAAACATTTAAAAAAATGGAGCCTCCATCTTGGGTTTTCATTTTGACCTGACTATCGACTTCAGCACCCTCAAAAACCATGAAAACGACAAACATAATAAAAAATAATTGCAACCACCATCTTGGATTTTCATTTTGACCTGACTCTCGACTTCGGCACCCTCGAAAACCATGAAAACGACACCCATGACGAAAAAGTTAAAAATTTAGGCAACCGCCATCTTTGATTTTCTTTTTGACCTCACTTACCGGGGATCAGGATCCTCGGAAACCATGAAAAATAGCTCTCCCTCTCTCTCTCTCTCTCTCTCTCTCTCTCTCTCTCTCTCTCTCTCTGTGTGTGTGTGTCTCTATCTACCTATTACTTTGAAAAATGAGGCATAACGCTTTTTCGTTATTTGACGATTTCTCCCTTAGAACTCCTACCGCAAGCTCCATATAAGAACTTCGTTAAAAAACGCTCTGCGTTACTCAACTTTCTATATCAATAATTATCTAACTTCTCTATCGCTCAGAACACCACATTAATTATTATTATCTTACATTATCCTCACTTTTTGTTTAAAATTATTTTAGCGCCACAGGCGCCACTAAATAAACCATCAATGATAAGCGATTTTGTTTAATATTATTATCATTACCATTACTTTTTAAAATAACATAGACATAAGTAGGTATCTGTGTTATTTCGTCATTTAAGTAAGCAAAAACTAATAGGACGTGATTATTCACATCACAACAACAATATGTTTTCGTTAGTAGGTACTATATCGCGCCAATAGATGTCGTTACGTGTTACTAAAAACGTAAAAAGTTGTTCTAGAATACTTTAAATTGATTATAACTTTTGATAGAGTGAACCGATTGCGATGAAATAAAAACTAATCACTGCTCCGAGTTCTACACCATATTTGAGTATACAAAGTAACCGTATTGGTTTGGTACTTTTTACGTTGACCCTGTTCAAATCAATAATCTGGCACATCCAAACAGACAAACAGACAAACCGACAAACAGACAAAAATTCCAAAAATTGATGAAATGGCATCTGTTGGTTATCCTTTAACACCCCAACTATTTTTTTTGGAAATATTTTCAATGTACAGAAACGTCTCGTCTACAGATTTATTATATGTATATAGAATAGATAGAAGATTGTAATAAGACTAAATGACGGCAAGTGACATGTCATATAAATGATTTAAGTTGAATTTGCTAGGAAGTGTGTCTAGGTGAACGTACTCAAATGCTTTTTATAGATCACTGAGCACTGAAATTTAATCCTAAATACTTAGCTTTTACTTTTCATTTGAGTAGATCAACGAAATTCGTTGATGGACGCCAAACAGCGAATAAACTTAAAAAAAACAACAACAATAACTACATTAATTTCCTTTCAGGAGTCGAGTGCTGGTGATGCAGTGGACGCGGTGGAACGCTCACTGTGTGGTGTAGACACCTTGGTTGTTGCACAGAGAACTCATAGACAACAACCTAGTCTGCTAAAACAACTAGCGAAATTGGCCGGTTAGTGGTGTGATCTTGGTCTAAAGAGAAAACTAATATTGTAGATAAAAAAAAAACATTTTTTTTTCTTATAAGTAATTTATTCTTTCTATTTCTTTACCATATACCTAAACGATTTGGTGTTCGCATACTGTAAACTTATTTTGTTTTTTAAGTAAATAATATATCTTTTCCAGATTTAAACTTGATAAAGAACATCCCAAAAACAACTACTTTAGAAGAACTTGGAATTCAAGATGATAAACTACTACTGGTTGCTAGTTATTTGAGAATTAACCATAACGTTGAGTTCTCCGAACACGAGATACCACAGCTAACAGTTGAAACGTAAGTTGTTTTACGAAATAAAATGATATATATTTTATAAATCATACCAAATTTAAGGAATTAATGGTTTTATTTGATCACCAGAATACTGAATTTGGATAATACAGAAAAGACATTTGAAGATGTTAAAGGCTTAGCGACATTAATATCTTACGTGGACACGGACGAACTACTTGCTACTTCAGAAATGGTATGCATGCCTACAATCACTAGCGGCAGCGTGTTGGTAAATATAATACAAATCATAATATTATAAAGGCGAAAGTTTGTCAGTTTGTGTGTGAGGGTGTGTTTATATGTTTGTTACTTCTTCACGCTCAAATGGCTAGATCAATTTTTATAAAATTTTGTATGGAGGTAGCTGACACCCTGGATTAACGTATTGGCTACTTTTTATCCCGATATTCCTACGGGATCGAAACTCATGCGGGTGAAACCGCGGGTCGCAGCTAGTCGGTTGATAATTTGAAGTAAACAGGTCAGATATGATCTATTAGATGCACAACTTCCTGACCTTATATCAATTAGTTTGTAGTCGGAGCAGCATGGTTATCTTTTACCATAGCTCTACTTAAGCCATCATCTTAGGCATAGGCATTAATTTTTTATTGGGTCTTAACATATTATCATGCACTCGATTCATCCTGTTCTAAAACATTTTCAAATATTTCAGCGCGAAGACGAATTTGACGTGAGCCAGACGTATTTGTGCATAGTGCCGGGTATTGAGGGTCACCACGAGAGGTTCCGCGTGCTGTGCGAGCGCCTCAAGCTACCGGCGCTGGTGCTGCAGCCGGGACTCGACCGCCCGACGGAGACCGTGCGTGACACTGCCCAGAGATACGTTGATGTATGAGCCCACAAAATTAAAAATAACCGGTTATGAAAATTAAATATGCACCAACTACAACTTCACCTAACCTTACTTTCTCATATTTTAAGGTGCTGCTGAACAAGACAGGATTGAAAAATACTTTCTACTTATTGGGTTATGAAACAGGTGTTCTGGTGGCGTTGGAAATGGCAGCTATCCTGGAGGATCATGGTTAGGAATATTAGTTAACAACGTATTTTTTAAAATATTTTAGTACCTAAGTAACAAAATTAATGACGTTTATTTCTATTTTTTTAGGTTTAACCGGTACTGTGTATTGCCTAGGATGTGCACCGAGCGAGGTTCAAACTGTGATTGAAGAAAATATCGCAGAATACAAAACAAAAGAGCTACTGCAAAATGGATTGGTCAAACATATGTTTAAGCTAATGGTGGGTGACGATGTTGTGGACATAGACAGAGCACTTAAAGATGGAGATTCGTGGCCACAGAAAATGGACGCGTGTGTGCGGACTTTGTTAGGTCGTGTGCCTCACTCGGCGCAGTACTCACGCGCGCTCATAGAGGCTGCACTGGCGCGTATCGAGCGCGCTCGCGGTTACGTGGCACCGGCGGCGGCGCGTGCGCTGCGCTCTCAGCTGGTGCTGCTGCGCGCCGCGTCTGCGCACGTGACGTCACCCATGCAAGCGCTGCAACTCAACTCGAAGCGACCGGTCGCCGTACACCAGCTAACCACACCACTGGCACACGCTACTAATGACATGAGCTGTGCGACTGTAATTAATGAGTATTTAGATCAAGAGATTTTAGAGTTATTTAAAGAGAAAAATATTTGTGAAGCATATCTACTTAACCCTTATACTTTTATGATTGCTAATAGTGAGGAACCATAATTTTTTATTTACCTACAAGTTTGTCATTTAAATATTTTAAATTAAAATAAATTATATATCGATTAAGCGCTGCATTTTCATTTAAAAGAAGCACTCGATGTATGTAGTATGTAATGCGAAGAAAATCCATCGTCTCGAACGTTTTGAAATCGCAATGAATTTTGTATGGATCGAGCGCAATAATTTTTTTTTTTTATAGCGGAGCAGTAAATTTTATAACACAATTTATTACTTCAAGTACCAGAAGGCCAATTTTCGTAATTTAAAACGTTCAAAATCTAGTCGCAATCTCATCCCGGCGACAAATAAATGTCAAAAACTTGTCAAAATGTAGGGAAATTAGAGATATTTTTTTCAGATGGAGACTGAGATCAAACTGTGAACGTTCCTAAAATTATTCGAGAATTGCCTGTCTGTCTCTGTGAGAGAAATATGCATGGAGAAAAAATTTATTTCTTACTTTCTTTCTATGTCGCAGAATCCGATTGATTGATTGGATTGTCGAAACCGCTGTTTTACATAATCCCTAGCCGTTTCACAATACAGCTCAGTTAGATAAAACAGCTGAATGACGTTTAGTTTTCCTTAATTACTGAACACGAATACGCAGAATTGCATAAACGTTTTGCATATTATATCAATGTAGCGTGCAGCCGGTCAACGGTTAGAGGAATTGAAACGTCAGGTTGTAGAATTTAGTTCTAAACTAGCTGTGCCCGCGACTTCGTTCGCGGAAAACAAATGTCGGAAAACAATAGATAATGTGTCGCTTAGGAAAGGTGTAATTGCCACTCATTCATTGAAAAGGAAGAATCATCCGATCTTGCCTGGTAACGCTTCCCTTACCTAGGGTTCTCTACCACGGCCCTTTCGACTGCAGTCACTGCGTCTTCATGGTTCATAATGACAATGCGACGAAGTGTCACTATGATTTTTGAGAATAAATTAAAATGCTCGAGGCTGATTATCTAACCAAACAGCCATATGCCCATTTTATTTTGCGTCTGTTTTAGAATACTAACTTGTAAAATCATACCACCATTTTATCTAAAGTATATTTGAATTAGTAGGTGAAGTTTGAAGTTTGTTTTTCTAAGTCTTGGTTTCTTCTCTACGGTAAATTTAGAAATTCTTAACTTGGTAGGTATTGTAGATATCTTATATACCTACCAATATTATGCCTTATAAAGCATCGAGATATCTAGAAGATAAAAGGAGGAATACATCAATACTCTTAAATCGTACTGAAGTTTATCTGAAAAGTAGTTTAAAGTCTTATTCTGTAAACCTGTGTCCACGTTTGCTTAACTTTCCCTTGGTGGATGATATTGAGGGTCGATTTAGTTGTAACCAAGACAATGGCCAAGAATTTAGTTATTGTCTCGAAGACATGTTCTACAATACCTTTTTATAACATGGCAGTGCTGTGTGTAGCTGCAGTAGGTACCTACTCAATAACTCAACTGACTCAACAAAACTCAACAAAAAAATACAACCGACTTCCATAAAAAACCCTACAAAGTGCAAAATAACCTTAGTTTGGGAAGACGTTGGCAAGAAATTACAGACTTCTGAAACCAAAGGTCTATTGCACTTTGAAGTGTTTTATTTTTTAAGTCGGTTGTATTTTATTTTTATTTCACACAAAGTCGTGTAAGTTTATATTGAAAACCATGAAAACGAAACCCATGACGAAAAAATTTAAAATTTGGGCAACCGCCATCTTTGATTTTCTTTTTGACCTCACTTACCAGTGTCAGGATCCTCGGAAACTATCAAAGAGTACTTTGTATATACGGAAATAGAGAGCCATCTTGCGCGATTTGAACGATAACATTAAAAAAGCGCCCTCTGCGATTAAAACTCTGTCTCTGTCTCTGCCACCTCTGACCTAGACTAGAGTCAAGAGCGAACCCATTTCAAATAAAAAAAAAAAAAAAAAAAATACTAAACTACATCCGTGTCAGTATTATAATCGCGCGACCTAGATCCATTCATGGTCCAACTGTTTACTATAACAGAGATAGTAAAATTATACCGATATAAGTATTCAAAATCTGTTTACGACAACAAATTTAGATATTATTTAAATTACACACCCCCTTACTAATAAACGTATTATATCAGACGAATAGTTACACACCGATTTCTCTCTTTCAGTCGTCAGTAATTTGATTTTCGACAGAAGACAAAGCGTTGTGTAACTATACAGACGATACACAATGTTTATTAGTAAGGGGGATTTAGGTACAACGAACGATCACAGCAGACAACGAACGATCACAGCATTCACAGCAGAACGACATCAAAACAACAACAGCCATTTTTGTTTATTACTTGCCAGTGCTGCCAGGGCATATATTTAAATATCTCTAAATTCTTACCAAAGTATGTAAGATCTTTTTATTTCAAAATTTTTTACAGCAAAAATGACTTAACATCATGGACACGTATGTTTATATTTAATTTATTCTAACGAACCCTATATTTACAATAAACACTCTTTGCTTATCTCCAATAATAGAACTAATCAAACTTCTATGTAGCAAATAATGAATTAATTATGGCAACACATTCTTAACAGTACTACTAATATTATACCATTTATTTAGGGAGAACATTGTAAACCTTAGTGTAGTATTATATTTTGAATATTTTTTATTTTCCTATATTATACGCCACACTAGCGCCTCTGATTTTACAATACTAAACTAACAGATTATTATACTACGAAATTGTAAAGCTAATAACCAGCTGGAAATATATCTTTTGTACATGTCATCTGTAATAAGTTGGGTTATCACAATGCTGTTGCAGGGTTTCTACGAGTAAGATTGTAAGGCATGGAAACTATGAAAAATGTCTCTCTCTCTCTGTTTCTATCTATTACTAAGAAAAGTGAGGCATAAAGCTTTTTTGTTATGTGACGATTTCTCCCATAAAACTCCTACCGCAAGCTTTATAAAAGAAGTTCGTTCCAAAACTTCACCGCGATTTAGAATATGACGACATTTGCTCAACGCCATCGATTGTATGTTAACTCGAAACTCGCTCTGCATTAGGTACTCAACTTTCATAGTTATATCAATAATTACTTATTTAACTTCTTTATCGGTCAGAACACCACATCATTACTTACATTAACTTCACTTTTTGTTTGAAATTATTTTAGCGCCACAGGCGCTGTTATATAAACCATCAATGGAAAGCGATTTTTGTAATATTGAAATCATTATCATTACTTTTTAAAATAACACAGACATAAGTATCTGTGCTATTTCGTCTTAAAGGTAAGCCTAATCCACTAATCTAATAGGACGTGATTATTTACTTAGTAATGTTAGATCACAACAACAAAGTTTTCGTTAGTAAGTACTTTATCGCGCCAATAGATGTCGTTACGTGTTACCAAAAAACGTAAAAAGTTGTTCTAGAATACTTTAAATTGATTATATCTTTTGATAGAGTTAAGCGATTGCGATGAAACAAAAACTAATCACTGCTCCGAGTTCTACACCATAATTCAGTATAAAAATTAACCATACTGGTTTGGTACTTTTTACGTTGAACCTGTTCAAATCAATAATCTGTCACATCCAAACAGACAAACAGACAAAAATTCCAAAAATTGATGTAATGGCATCTGTTGGTTATCCTTTAACACCCAAACAATTTTTTTTGGAAATATTTTGGATGTACAGAAACGCCTCGTCTGCAGATTTATTATATATTCTTAGAGACCAGAAGCGGAATATAATGAAAAACAAATTAGGTACTAAACGACCTACAAAGTTACATTTCTTACAAATCATTTTTAATTAGCAACAAGCACATAGGTAAATAACAAGTGCATAAGAATTATATAACACGACCCCAATCAACACTATAACGTGCCTAGAATACTCCCTTTGCATCCGAAAACCATGAACCGTTTTTTTTTTTTTTCCGTCCTGCACCGCGTTCGAAAGCAGACGTGTTTTTGGTTCAAACTAAAAATATTAATTAGCAAGTACGCGACTATAATCCGTAAATAAAAAGTCAAAGTGCCTAAAGTCGTACACTTTTCTTGAGACCATTCATCGCAGCGCTCACCACGGGCCCTCGCCCCGCGCGCATCACCTTTCACCCCCGCGGGAGCAGCACAGTGGTCATAATTGCTGTCTCGCCTCCGCAAAGACACCAAATCGTCGCGCGCGCGTCGCATGCGCCGACTGATAAGGATTCTCGGCGGCCCGTCCAACAACGTGCCTCTTAAGATTTGTAAACAAAGCAATTGTAAGTACAACGAACGAAAGCCACACTTCATCGTTCACAATGCCTCGCGCTCAGCGCTCGCCACCCACTCCGCAAACAAACGTTAATATTACCCAAACGGTGTCTGACTCAGATATCCCTCAAATGCTACTGAGCGACCCGTTGCATGACATAAATATCACCACCCGTAATATCAATAAGCGTCCGCGGACGAGCAACTCGCCGGGTGCCGAGCTCCAAGACTTTAAAGGGGAAATAAAAGAAATGTTGAAGAACTGGAAAACGGAACAAGAAGCATATCTCACTAAAGTGTGTACCGATCAAAGCTCCTCTTTGAACAAACTGGTAGCTGATATGGTTGAGCTCAAAAACCAAAACCTGGCTATTCAAAAATCGAACGCCGAAATTGAAAAAAGTATTTCCTTTGTCACTCAACAATACGATGACATCCTAAAACAAGTTCAGTCGCTCCAAAAAGAAAACCAAATGTACAAAACCAGTATTTTAAACATGGAAACCAAAATACAAGATTTGCAGCGTTTATCCCGCCCTTCGAGTATTGAAATCCGCAATGTGCCATCCGTGACGAATGAAAACGCGTCAGACCTTACTTCCATAATCACCAAAGTGGGGTCAGTTGTTGATCTGCAAATAACAAAATCCGATTTGCGTGATGTGTACCGCCTCCCAGGCAAACCGGATACCATTAGGCCGATCGTAGCCGAATTATCTAGTGTACTAATGAAAAACCAAATAATCACCGCAACCCGGAATTTCAACAAATTGCGTAAAGAAGATGAGCGCCTTAGTTCTCGCAACATTGGTTTGACTGGCGATCGACGACCGATCTTTATATCAGAACACCTTCCCGCCAGCTCAAGAAAACTCTTTTTTGCCACCAAAGAATTTGCAAAATTAAACAAATACGACTTCTGCTGGAGCACAAACGGCAACATTTTCTTGAGAAAAGTCGCAGGAGACAAACAAATACTTGTTACATCGGTTCAAACCCTCAGAGACCTGGAAAGGCTAGCGAATCAATGACTAATCCATTCACTCGCGTGCTTTCTGCTCACTAACTCTTTAAAAAATAACAGACTAGTTTTAAAAAACCTTACCTTTAATTTAACCCTAACGTTTATATATTTAACGAGTCTTGTTGTGTACCACCAACAATATTCTTGCAAAAACACACTCCCCACACAAAATAATAACACACACACCGCTCTCATGACCGCCCCTATTCACTCCAATCATCATAACTTTCCAATAACACTTAATTATTCGTTCCTAAGCCGAAAACCACATTCACTCTCGCAGACACACTCGCATAACAGTTTGTTTACTGATTTGTCGCACGGACGTACCAATATGTATAGCTATAATTTTGTCACCATCTCGGTCGCGCCTAATTACCTTGCTCCACCACCTATTAGTAACACTCTCTGGATCAACAATTATAATCAATGGCATCAATAAACGATATTAACAACGAATTGGACAGTATTAGTGTTTCAACATCGTACTCGTGTACCCCGGACAAATGCACTGATTATTTAAAATCCTCTTTTGGACTAAACGTCCTACATCTCAACATTAGAAGCTTAAATAAAAACTTCAACCAGCTAAACTGTCTACTCGCGTCTTTGCACATAAAATGCGATGTTTTAATCTTGACCGAATCTTGGCTAAAGAAAAATGTGACAGTCCCAAACATTCAAGGTTATACCGCATTTCAAACCAACAAACTAATTAATCAGAACGATGGTGTGGTAATCTATATAAATGAAACCCTAGATTTTTGTGTTTTTGAACCAGCATTTTCCGACGCCAGCTGCTTAGTATGCACAATCCAAAACATTATTTCTATAATAGCAATATATAGACCGCCCTCACAAAAGAACATAGACAACTTCTTAGACAGCATGGAAAATTTATTGACCGACCATAGGCAATGGAACAGTGTATCAATAATAGGAGACATCAACATAAACATTGCTCCCAATAATAATGACCCTCGTTCCTGTCAATATCTAAATCTAGTTGCCTCACATGGTCTCATCCCTGCCCATCTTCTCCCAACCCGTCTTAACAATTGTTTGGACCACGTGTTACTGAAAACAAATTATGCGGCAACCACTTTGGTTTTGGAAACGTCAATAACAGACCATTCCGCCGTCCTGTTGAACATAGAAATTTCCAATCCAAATCGCAGCTCAAACAAACGCACTTCACCCCGCCTAAACCTTTCTAGTGCAATCACTGACATCGAGAACTGCGATTTCTCAATTATTTTCCAACTAAATGACCCCAATATCGCTATGAACAAACTTTATGAAGTACTTACACCCATAATAATCAAGAACACCTTATATAAAACCATCCCCTGTAAACTTAGAATAATTAAACCTTGGATTACCGTCGGTTTGCTGAGATGCATACGCAATCGTGATAACATGCACAAGAAATTAAAAAAGGAACCTGAGAACCCAATTTTAAAATTAATTTATTTGCGCTACCGAAACTATTGCAACAATTTGCTAAAAAACCTCAAAATTTCATATGAGAAAAAAGTTTATTTTGATGCCAAAAATAACCCAAAGAAGATGTGGGGAGCCGTACGAAACGTTCTCGATTCACACAAAAATAAGTCAGTACCGGTTGACCTTCTAAAAATAGGAAACGACCCAGAACAGGCAGTAAACTCCGTGAATCGGTTTTTCGCCAATGTAGGTAGAAACCTGGCTAACAACATTCCACAAAACCCAAGTAAAGCCCAATGTGTCCCACCCCGTCCAGCTGGAATCCTGAACTCAATAGTGTTACTGGAAACAGACGAGGAACAGGTTGGGGCTATCATAAAAGACCTTCGTGTAGACAGCGCCTCCGGTTGGGACGGCATATGCCCTAAATTGTTAAAACTCACCAGTCACAAATTAGTTCCACCGTTAACACATATTTTCAATCTCGCCCTAACCACTGGCATTTTCCCCAAACCCCTTAAAAAAGCCATCGTTCATCCGATCCACAAGGCCGGTGACAAAGGCAGTGTCAACAACTATCGCCCAATCTCGGTACTTCCAGCAGTCTCAAAAATACTGGAAAGAATTATTTATAAGAATCTTCTTAAATTTCTGGACAAATATAAAATAATTGCAGAAAACCAGTACGGATTCAGAAAAGGCTTATCGACGGAAGATGCCGTATCAGCTCTATTAGACTCAGTTGTTAATAAAATCGACAACAAACATAAATGTATCGGTACATTTTTGGACCTTTCTAAGGCGTTCGACACTGTCTCTGTCCCTATTTTACTCGAAAAACTTGAGAGGATCGGAATACGTGGCACAGCCTTCAAATTGCTGCAGAGCTTTCTTTCAGACCGGACCCAGTGCGTTAAAATAGGCGAATACATCAGTGGTGAACAACTTCTGGACTTCGGTGTGCCCCAAGGGAGTTTGCTCAGCCCCCTTCTCTTCCAAATCTATGTCAATGACCTTTGTCTACTTACACTTCCCTCTACTCAAATCATAGCATACGCAGATGATACTGTTTTACTGTCAAGTGGATACGATTGGGCAACGACAAAGGAGGCCGCCGAAAGTTCCCTGAGTCAGGTTATGGTCTGGCTGGCGGCAAACAGTCTAACCCTGAATGTCGCCAAAACCAATTTTATCACCTTTTGCTCCAAACCTTCTGCTCTTCCATCATATTTGTCACTACAAATCAAAGCACATGTTTGTGATGGCGATGATAGCGTTCATAACAACCCCTGCTCATGTCGGACAGTGACGAGGGTCTCGTCTGTCAAGTACCTCGGTCTTTACCTGGACTCTAATCTCAGCTGGAAGGCCCATATCGAATCCCTGTCTGCACGTACTAGGAAATTGATTTATATCTTCAAAAAGCTAAGGACTTCTGCACACAAGGACATTCTGAAAATGGTTTACTCCGCCCTATGTGAATCTATTCTGAGCTACTGTATCGTCGCATGGGGCGGTGCTGCCAAAACCATTCTCATACAAGCTGAAAGAGCCCAACGTGCGGTAATAAAAGTCCTCCTCAGTAAACCATTTAGGTATCCCACTAAGCTGCTATACTCCGATTTTAAGGTCCTAACGGTCAGACAAATGTATACGCATCGATCTATTTTAAGAATTCACAAAACAACTCCGCCGATTAGTAATAAAAGCCCCACAACCAGAAGAAGACCTAAACCAGCCTGTCCCAGAATTCGTACTAACACTACCTTTGCACGTCGACATAACCGCTACTTAAGTGCATTAATGTACAACAAACTCCACAACAAACTAGACATACAACACTTAAATTCGTTCCAATGTAAATCCAAAGTTAAAGAATATCTGCTCACCCTAAACTATGATGATACAGAGGAACTACTCAAACCATAGGTAACCAGGCACACCCACACACATCCACTCACACACTTACAATCACACACCCTTACACACACAACACCCGACACATAAAAGAAAACTTTTCCGTTAAATCCAAAGAAGTTTAAGTACTTCTTTTTTTTTTTCTATTTTTTTTTTCTTTCTTATTTAACTATTCCCCTTCCCAATATCCAAGCCGTACTAACCTGGTTTATTTTTTATTTTTAATTTATAAAGTGCACATTACCTATATTCAACCTTTTATTATTATTGTAATGGACGGATGGATGACCTCCGTAACACAGGTTTTCCTAGCATGGGGGTCATTGATCATGTTTTGAATCTCATCATTCTGTTTATCAAGTGTCACCTGTAATTGTGTACCTACCTCTTGGTTAAATAAAAAAATTATTATTATTATTAATTATTATTATTATGAAGCAAACCGAACCAGCGCTCGTTGACAGCGCACCATGCCTTTTTCTTATAAACTGTCACTCGGACCGTGTAGGTTGGAAGAAGGAGTATCTAAGAATATAATAATAGAATAGATATAGATAGAATAGAATAGAATGGAGATATAGAAGATATAGATAAAAGAAGATTTAGATAGATTTTGTCTCTGTGTGTCATAACAACAATAATAATTATTATACCTTAAACACCTTATCGAACCTACGTACAACCTCCGTATACAGTGGGCCTGAATAGCTGTCTGTTTATCTTGTGTTCAAGGGCTAAGTTTAAATCTAACAACTTATAAAATTCTTATTTCTCATTAAATTGTCGTCAGTATTAATTTTTCGCCTTAATTTTTTATTTCACTCGTGGTTGCACATACTGATGTCATTATCATGATTCCTTCATATCTACACTATTATATTTTTAACAATTATCAACTATTTTTTTTCTTGTTCAAAAAATTTGTAGATATTGTTTTTTAATACCCATTCTTCATCAGTTTCGCTAGATAAGGCCCTGAGTGTTTGTTTGTTATTTATATCACCACCTGACTTTCTAAACGACGTGAATGTCCTGTTACCATGTCTTAAGGCATCGTACAAATTATTTCTTAAATGGTTTTCTTCATCGCTGTAGCTGGAAGCTTCTCTTATCTTATGAACCATATCATTTTCCACAGAAACTTCAAAATTTTGAGAATGATTGCAATTGTCTTCTTCCGAAGATGGAACATTCAATCTTCTGTTTCTATAGAAGTTTTGCCTTTGCTGCTTATTTCTTAAGAAACGGATTGCAAGCTGCTTTAAGTATTGTGGATCATCTTGGTAAGGTTTAGTAGTTAATCTTGGTCCTTTGAGAAGATTCCATTGTTTTTGTTGTGCATTACGTTGCTTTTGAGTATGCTGTTTTAGTTTATCAGGTCGTATTTTATTTAGTTGTGTACGTTGTAATTTGTGTATGTTTTTTGTTGATGAGCTTCAGAATTTTCACGATAATATGCACCACTTTCGCAAGAGTCTGTCTCAACTTCCTCATTTTCTGGTTCATAGCTACTTTCCGTATAAGCCCTTTGTATTGTTTGCCCGCGGTCGTGCAAACGTCCACGTCTATAATGTTTACCACGGCTTTTACGATAGTTATGATGACGCTTCCGCGTATGAGAGAAGCCATGATGTTTATTTTTCTTATCATGTTTATATTGACGTTTTATTTTTCTAAATAATTTAGGATGCTTTATTAGAAAATGTTTAACAATTTTTTTGTAGTTCATACTTTTTCTCTCTGGTAAGGCTGCTTGATTATGATCTGCAAAAAAAAAAAGAAACTATACGTCGTGACTGTAAGTCATAAAACAGTTTCTGCTCCTGCGCTTTGCTGCAAGAGCGTAACAAGGTCGCATAGCACGGCACACCAGCATCAACAATATTATTAATCTAGCCATTGTCACCGTCACCACCCAACCAGCGGTATTAGTAATGGCTTGATACGTGATGATGGGAAGAGACCAGACGGCATGACGTTGTTGCCTTGGAAGGTACCTACATACATAGGTAGGCCTTTGTTGTGGGATGCAACCTGTTTCGATACCCTTGCGCTATCTCATGTTGCTAGCACGGCGGGCTGTGTTGGCGCTGCTGTTGCAGCTGCTGAGACAAGAGTCAAGCGGCGCAAATACTGCAACCTTAACCTATGCTTAACCGGGCTTGCCTGTGGGTGCCTCAAACATCAAGCCCACCAACCAAGGCTTGCGACTACACCATAGATATATTAAAGAAGGACTACACGCTAAGGACACCCCCTGTGGGGTACTCACCTTTGCTCGGTGACCTTGAACATTTGGCCTCTGGACTAGCATTTGTTATTTTGGCGCCCTCTACCGACAAACGACCATACTACAATAAAACTAACTTAAAGATTAAGCAAAAACACGGATGTGTCACAGAGTTGTCATCGTTTTTGCCTATTTCATTCGCTCTCTAAGAGGTCTAATAGATTTAATTCCTCTAGGAATCGTGTACAAGTACTTGACTGTTGACCTAGCTTTTATCAGTTATTTTATTGAGCACGGGTTAGCCTTACCTTAGCTTACATGATACATTCTGAGGGTCTGATGATGACCAGGTAAGAGCGGGAATCTCCCTATTGGCATAACATTTTAAGGCATAATATTTTTTGGCATAACGTTTTAGCATACTTTTATTAGCATAATAATACTGTGGCATACTAATACTTTGGCATAATGCAAAGGTTAGCATAACTATCATTTGGTCTAATTTGTATTGGCATAATTTGGAGTTGCATACATTTTTAAGGCATAATATTTATTCGTCTAATAATTATTATCATTTGAAAAAAATGATTCACTAATTTTCATTTTAAAAATAACGTTAGGTTACCTGCTTGTTAAATTTGTCACTTTACAAACTATTATTTCTGTAAATAACTCATTTGATAAATAATTGAATGAAAAGATTTCATTTCATTAAAACATCATTTGACTAACAAATATTTTTATAATCATTTTAATTGGTAAAACAACGCAAATTGTTAGACGTTACGTTAGACAAAATGCATTGCTTGTTAATTGACTTAATTTATTTGAGATTTTTTTCTAAATGTCGGTCCAAGAGCGAGCGAAGCTAGCTCGGGACTTGGGGCACCCTGACTCGGACAGGTCCTAACCTGTCCGAGTCGGGGTGCCCCGACACCTAACACGAAGGAGATGATGATGTCCCCTTCGAACCTATTCGAAGGGCACATCATCATCTCCTTCGTGTTAGGTTCCTTTAAACCCTGCAGACTGAAATAGGAGCCCTACGACGGGGCTTCGTCAACTATGTCTTATTGTTACATTAGATACATTCAGCATTACATTGGAGCAATAATCAATAATGCGAAATAGTGTCTACAACCGTTAGGAGTTACTTATTAGGGTTTATTATGTTCATTCCAAAGAACTTTATTATGCTTTATAAAATTATGCTTCATTATTATTATGCCAACAGTATTTATGGCAATAAACATTATGGCAAATCATTTATGCCTAATAATATTTATGCGTAGTGATCATTATGCTGAATATCGTTATGGCAATATAAATTATGACAATATACTTTAAGCATAAAGTTAGTAAACGGGTAAGAGCTTCCCGGTTCTCAGTAACGGAAATTGTTAGGATGACCTAGCTTTGAGGTATAAATAAATAAAAAAGCTTGTATTTGTTTTAATGTTGCCATGCTCCAATAAGTACAAAATGTTTCCATTTACAAAATCTAAAAAAATAAAAACAGAAAGTCATCATCTGCCTAACCTTTTCCCAACTATGTTGGGGTTGGCTTCCGGTCTAACCGCATGCAGCTGAATACCAGTATTTTACATGCAGCGACTGGCTATCTGACCTCCACAACCCAGTTACTGGGTAATACGATACCCCTTGGTAAGACTGGTTGTCAGATTTTCGGGCTTCTGACGACGTGTAACGACTAGCGACTGTCAAAGATCTTTTGCGGGTGACCCCACCCAGGAACCTTCGGGGGAGGTCCCCCGAAGTTTCCGGGAACTCACAGAACATATTAAATATGACAGTCTAAAAAGGCATGCATTACAAGTATATCTTGTAATGCATGCCAGATTTACATAGGCCCTGATTCCGTACTGCAATAATCGAAAGTTCCATGTCTCTGAACGAGGAAGTAGAAGACTGATTATTATTATTATTATGATAAGAATTTTGTTTGTACTTTTATTTATTCATATTATTATTTAGCATACTTTCAGAGTTGATTTTGCATGCGCTATTAAGAAAGCTAGTAAAAGTTTGATTTATAAAATAAATTGGAATAAACTATTGTGTAATAAATAATTATTCAAATTTAGACAACTTCTTTTTCATGACAATTACTCGATAAAATCTGGGTCATGATGACCCGGTGGCATCGTCGGCGTAATTGTATTAACGTCATTTGCCCCGTGTTAAAAGAAATAAGAAAAAAAAAAACAATACAAATTGTGTATTTAGCAAATTTCATAATTGGACAAACAGACGATTTGACGAACTACAGCTTTGACCAATGTCGTTCAACCCATCGCTACGTATTTTTTGGTACAAAATTCAGCCATTACAGAGAAAATTCACAATTTAGGTTGAAAAAGGACATACTACGATTTTTTTCCAAAATTTGGGAGATTATATAAAAATTTTAAACAATACAATACATTTATGATAACCTTAAGTATTAATTATACATTCGGTATTTTTAAGATTTGAGCAATGTAATCCCTTAATTTAATAACTAGTGTAAATAGCAAATTTTGTAATAAGCAGTTTAGTGTATAGTATACTTATGCAAAATAAACATAAAAAACAATACTTACAATCAGCATTATTTTCGTGTTATCCAGTAACTGGGTTGTATGGGTCATGTCACTTAACGCGAAATACAGGTACCTTTTCTAGAGCGTCCGGTTAAAATGAAACAGGCTAGGCAGATGCAGTGAATTGAAATAGGAGATAAATTACCTTCCATTGAGTGATTCGCTTTGGTGTCATTGTTCGATAGCGATAGCGATGACATATTTGTGGAATATTGAAGGGTTCGAATACATATCAAGAAAAATGGATTCAGATTTCTAGTCTTTACTAGAAATCTGAATCAAGACAAACAAAAATCATAATAGTACCTCAAAGGAAAAAACGGAACCCTTATGATAGGATCACTTCATTGTCCGTCTGTCAAGACCCTTTTTCTCAGGAACGCGTGGAGGTATCAAGTTGAGGTCTACGGTCCCAGGGGCCAAAAAAAATTTTTAGCTTCGAAGTCAACGCAAAAAAATACAGCCATTTATGCGACACATTTTGATACTAGCAAATAAATAAACTACAGGGTAATTCCCGTTGATCTAGAATCATAAAATTTGGCAAGAAGCAAGGTCATGTAGCACAAGTAAATGAAAAAGTCCGAAAACCGTTAATTTGTAGATTTATCATAATTATATTTTTTTTGCGCTTACAAACTTACATTTGCAGTTGGTGATTTAACCGTGACTTAAAATGATTTAAATGAGATCATGCTTTTCAACTACCTACAATGTTAAGTTTATTTTTGGGATTTTAAATTCATCCCAACTAACGGAACCCTTCATTGTACGCACAATGGCGACACATCCTGCATGACACGTCGTGAATGACTTCGGCTTTTTTAAATATTTCTTTGATAGACCACGACGTACAGTGGGCTGTAAATCAACTTTAATAGACATATACAGGTGTGTCGTAATTAATGGATAGGGTCATTGTACTTATTATTATGAACAACTTTTACTACGGGACCAAACATGAAACCGCGAAAAAAAATCAGCTGTTCCCTACATTTATGTTCGCAAAACTCGAAGAATCGCTGTTTCCTAACAGCGATTCTTTTTTCGCGATTTGAGGTTTGGTCCCGTAATAAAAGTTGTTCATAATGCTATGTACAATGACCCCTTAAGAGGTTATCCATTAATTACGACACACCCTGTAGGTATTATACTATCTTCCCAAATGTCCACTTATGATTTACCAAAGAAATATATTATAGTCATTCATGAGTTAATAAATGAATTACTCATTTATTAACTTTATTATGACGCTGTTTATTGTAATATTGTTGGGCATACATTTTCATTTCATCGCCATCGTCACCATCAAATGTAAGCTTTCCCGCTAAAATCTGGTTAATTGACCTGCACCAACTATAAACTAAAACATTTATTGTAACGTCTGTGAAATAATGTTTAAACTTTTCTTTGTGCGTTTCACATTTGAATGGGAAATTTACAAAGATTTCTGCTAATGTTATAATTTCTTTTTTTAATCCCGGTTTGGGCACATCTTTTCTCAAATGCGAAACACATAAACTTTGTATACTATGAAAACATTCATCCAATAGTTTAGAGGGATAAACCAACCACTTTTTGTTCTGAAAATATTCTTTATCTTATACGTTTAGTTTTCCTTAATTACTGAACACGAATACGCAGAATTGCATAAACGTTTTGCATATTATATCAATGTAGCGTGCAGCCGGTCAACGGTTAGAGGAATTGAAACGTCAGGTTGTAGAATTTAGTTCTAAACTAGCTGTGCCCGCGACTTCGTTCGCGGAAAACAAATGTCGGAAAACAATAGATAATGTGTCGCTTAGGAAAGGTGTAATTGCCACTCATTCATTGAAAAGGAAGAATCATCCGATCTTGCCTGGTAACGCTTCCCTTACCTAGGGTTCTCTACCACGGCCCTTTCGACTGCAGTCACTGCGTCTTCATGGTTCATAATGACAATGCGACGAAGTGTCACTATGATTTTTGAGAATAAATTAAAATGCTCGAGGCTGATTATCTAACCAAACAGCCATATGCCCATTTTATTTTGCGTCTGTTTTAGAATACTAACTTGTAAAATCATACCACCATTTTATCTAAAGTATATTTGAATTAGTAGGTGAAGTTTGAAGTTTGTTTTTCTAAGTCTTGGTTTCTTCTCTACGGTAAATTTAGAAATTCTTAACTTGGTAGGTATTGTAGATATCTTATATACCTACCAATATTATGCCTTATAAAGCATCGAGATATCTAGAAGATAAAAGGAGGAATACATCAATACTCTTAAATCGTACTGAAGTTTATCTGAAAAGTAGTTTAAAGTCTTATTCTGTAAACCTGTGTCCACGTTTGCTTAACTTTCCCTTGGTGGATGATATTGAGGGTCGATTTAGTTGTAACCAAGACAATGGCCAAGAATTTAGTTATTGTCTCGAAGACATGTTCTACAATACCTTTTTATAACATGGCAGTGCTGTGTGTAGCTGCAGTAGGTACCTACTCAATAACTCAACTGACTCAACAAAACTCAACAAAAAAATACAACCGACTTCCATAAAAAACCCTACAAAGTGCAAAATAACCTTAGTTTGGGAAGACGTTGGCAAGAAATTACAGACTTCTGAAACCAAAGGTCTATTGCACTTTGAAGTGTTTTATTTTTTAAGTCGGTTGTATTTTATTTTTATTTCACACAAAGTCGTGTAAGTTTATATTGAAAACCATGAAAACGAAACCCATGACGAAAAAATTTAAAATTTGGGCAACCGCCATCTTTGATTTTCTTTTTGACCTCACTTACCAGTGTCAGGATCCTCGGAAACTATCAAAGAGTACTTTGTATATACGGAAATAGAGAGCCATCTTGCGCGATTTGAACGATAACATTAAAAAAGCGCCCTCTGCGATTAAAACTCTGTCTCTGTCTCTGCCACCTCTGACCTAGACTAGAGTCAAGAGCGAACCCATTTCAAATAAAAAAAAAAAAAAAAAAAAAAAATACTAAACTACATCCGTGTCAGTATTATAATCGCGCGACCTAGATCCATTCATGGTCCAACTGTTTACTATAACAGAGATAGTAAAATTATACCGATATAAGTATTCAAAATCTGTTTACGACAACAAATTTAGATATTATTTAAATTACACACCCCCTTACTAATAAACGTATTATATCAGACGAATAGTTACACACCGATTTCTCTCTTTCAGTCGTCAGTAATTTGATTTTCGACAGAAGACAAAGCGTTGTGTAACTATACAGACGATACACAATGTTTATTAGTAAGGGGGATTTAGGTACAACGAACGATCACAGCAGACAACGAACGATCACAGCATTCACAGCAGAACGACATCAAAACAACAACAGCCATTTTTGTTTATTACTTGCCAGTGCTGCCAGGGCATATATTTAAATATCTCTAAATTCTTACCAAAGTATGTAAGATCTTTTTATTTCAAAATTTTTTACAGCAAAAATGACTTAACATCATGGACACGTATGTTTATATTTAATTTATTCTAACGAACCCTATATTTACAATAAACACTCTTTGCTTATCTCCAATAATAGAACTAATCAAACTTCTATGTAGCAAATAATGAATTAATTATGGCAACACATTCTTAACAGTACTACTAATATTATACCATTTATTTAGGGAGAACATTGTAAACCTTAGTGTAGTATTATATTTTGAATATTTTTTATTTTCCTATATTATACGCCACACTAGCGCCTCTGATTTTACAATACTAAACTAACAGATTATTATACTACGAAATTGTAAAGCTAATAACCAGCTGGAAATATATCTTTTGTACATGTCATCTGTAATAAGTTGGGTTATCACAATGCTGTTGCAGGGTTTCTACGAGTAAGATTGTAAGGCATGGAAACTATGAAAAATGTCTCTCTCTCTCTGTTTCTATCTATTACTAAGAAAAGTGAGGCATAAAGCTTTTTTGTTATGTGACGATTTCTCCCATAAAACTCCTACCGCAAGCTTTATAAAAGAAGTTCGTTCCAAAACTTCACCGCGATTTAGAATATGACGACATTTGCTCAACGCCATCGATTGTATGTTAACTCGAAACTCGCTCTGCATTAGGTACTCAACTTTCATAGTTATATCAATAATTACTTATTTAACTTCTTTATCGGTCAGAACACCACATCATTACTTACATTAACTTCACTTTTTGTTTGAAATTATTTTAGCGCCACAGGCGCTGTTATATAAACCATCAATGGAAAGCGATTTTTGTAATATTGAAATCATTATCATTACTTTTTAAAATAACACAGACATAAGTATCTGTGCTATTTCGTCTTAAAGGTAAGCCTAATCCACTAATCTAATAGGACGTGATTATTTACTTAGTAATGTTAGATCACAACAACAAAGTTTTCGTTAGTAAGTACTTTATCGCGCCAATAGATGTCGTTACGTGTTACCAAAAAACGTAAAAAGTTGTTCTAGAATACTTTAAATTGATTATATCTTTTGATAGAGTTAAGCGATTGCGATGAAACAAAAACTAATCACTGCTCCGAGTTCTACACCATAATTCAGTATAAAAATTAACCATACTGGTTTGGTACTTTTTACGTTGAACCTGTTCAAATCAATAATCTGTCACATCCAAACAGACAAACAGACAAAAATTCCAAAAATTGATGTAATGGCATCTGTTGGTTATCCTTTAACACCCAAACAATTTTTTTTGGAAATATTTTGGATGTACAGAAACGCCTCGTCTGCAGATTTATTATATATTCTTAGAGACCAGAAGCGGAATATAATGAAAAACAAATTAGGTACTAAACGACCTACAAAGTTACATTTCTTACAAATCATTTTTAATTAGCAACAAGCACATAGGTAAATAACAAGTGCATAAGAATTATATAACACGACCCCAATCAACACTATAACGTGCCTAGAATACTCCCTTTGCATCCGAAAACCATGAACCGTTTTTTTTTTTTTTCCGTCCTGCACCGCGTTCGAAAGCAGACGTGTTTTTGGTTCAAACTAAAAATATTAATTAGCAAGTACGCGACTATAATCCGTAAATAAAAAGTCAAAGTGCCTAAAGTCGTACACTTTTCTTGAGACCATTCATCGCAGCGCTCACCACGGGCCCTCGCCCCGCGCGCATCACCTTTCACCCCCGCGGGAGCAGCACAGTGGTCATAATTGCTGTCTCGCCTCCGCAAAGACACCAAATCGTCGCGCGCGCGTCGCATGCGCCGACTGATAAGGATTCTCGGCGGCCCGTCCAACAACGTGCCTCTTAAGATTTGTAAACAAAGCAATTGTAAGTACAACGAACGAAAGCCACACTTCATCGTTCACAATGCCTCGCGCTCAGCGCTCGCCACCCACTCCGCAAACAAACGTTAATATTACCCAAACGGTGTCTGACTCAGATATCCCTCAAATGCTACTGAGCGACCCGTTGCATGACATAAATATCACCACCCGTAATATCAATAAGCGTCCGCGGACGAGCAACTCGCCGGGTGCCGAGCTCCAAGACTTTAAAGGGGAAATAAAAGAAATGTTGAAGAACTGGAAAACGGAACAAGAAGCATATCTCACTAAAGTGTGTACCGATCAAAGCTCCTCTTTGAACAAACTGGTAGCTGATATGGTTGAGCTCAAAAACCAAAACCTGGCTATTCAAAAATCGAACGCCGAAATTGAAAAAAGTATTTCCTTTGTCACTCAACAATACGATGACATCCTAAAACAAGTTCAGTCGCTCCAAAAAGAAAACCAAATGTACAAAACCAGTATTTTAAACATGGAAACCAAAATACAAGATTTGCAGCGTTTATCCCGCCCTTCGAGTATTGAAATCCGCAATGTGCCATCCGTGACGAATGAAAACGCGTCAGACCTTACTTCCATAATCACCAAAGTGGGGTCAGTTGTTGATCTGCAAATAACAAAATCCGATTTGCGTGATGTGTACCGCCTCCCAGGCAAACCGGATACCATTAGGCCGATCGTAGCCGAATTATCTAGTGTACTAATGAAAAACCAAATAATCACCGCAACCCGGAATTTCAACAAATTGCGTAAAGAAGATGAGCGCCTTAGTTCTCGCAACATTGGTTTGACTGGCGATCGACGACCGATCTTTATATCAGAACACCTTCCCGCCAGCTCAAGAAAACTCTTTTTTGCCACCAAAGAATTTGCAAAATTAAACAAATACGACTTCTGCTGGAGCACAAACGGCAACATTTTCTTGAGAAAAGTCGCAGGAGACAAACAAATACTTGTTACATCGGTTCAAACCCTCAGAGACCTGGAAAGGCTAGCGAATCAATGACTAATCCATTCACTCGCGTGCTTTCTGCTCACTAACTCTTTAAAAAATAACAGACTAGTTTTAAAAAACCTTACCTTTAATTTAACCCTAACGTTTATATATTTAACGAGTCTTGTTGTGTACCACCAACAATATTCTTGCAAAAACACACTCCCCACACAAAATAATAACACACACACCGCTCTCATGACCGCCCCTATTCACTCCAATCATCATAACTTTCCAATAACACTTAATTATTCGTTCCTAAGCCGAAAACCACATTCACTCTCGCAGACACACTCGCATAACAGTTTGTTTACTGATTTGTCGCACGGACGTACCAATATGTATAGCTATAATTTTGTCACCATCTCGGTCGCGCCTAATTACCTTGCTCCACCACCTATTAGTAACACTCTCTGGATCAACAATTATAATCAATGGCATCAATAAACGATATTAACAACGAATTGGACAGTATTAGTGTTTCAACATCGTACTCGTGTACCCCGGACAAATGCACTGATTATTTAAAATCCTCTTTTGGACTAAACGTCCTACATCTCAACATTAGAAGCTTAAATAAAAACTTCAACCAGCTAAACTGTCTACTCGCGTCTTTGCACATAAAATGCGATGTTTTAATCTTGACCGAATCTTGGCTAAAGAAAAATGTGACAGTCCCAAACATTCAAGGTTATACCGCATTTCAAACCAACAAACTAATTAATCAGAACGATGGTGTGGTAATCTATATAAATGAAACCCTAGATTTTTGTGTTTTTGAACCAGCATTTTCCGACGCCAGCTGCTTAGTATGCACAATCCAAAACATTATTTCTATAATAGCAATATATAGACCGCCCTCACAAAAGAACATAGACAACTTCTTAGACAGCATGGAAAATTTATTGACCGACCATAGGCAATGGAACAGTGTATCAATAATAGGAGACATCAACATAAACATTGCTCCCAATAATAATGACCCTCGTTCCTGTCAATATCTAAATCTAGTTGCCTCACATGGTCTCATCCCTGCCCATCTTCTCCCAACCCGTCTTAACAATTGTTTGGACCACGTGTTACTGAAAACAAATTATGCGGCAACCACTTTGGTTTTGGAAACGTCAATAACAGACCATTCCGCCGTCCTGTTGAACATAGAAATTTCCAATCCAAATCGCAGCTCAAACAAACGCACTTCACCCCGCCTAAACCTTTCTAGTGCAATCACTGACATCGAGAACTGCGATTTCTCAATTATTTTCCAACTAAATGACCCCAATATCGCTATGAACAAACTTTATGAAGTACTTACACCCATAATAATCAAGAACACCTTATATAAAACCATCCCCTGTAAACTTAGAATAATTAAACCTTGGATTACCGTCGGTTTGCTGAGATGCATACGCAATCGTGATAACATGCACAAGAAATTAAAAAAGGAACCTGAGAACCCAATTTTAAAATTAATTTATTTGCGCTACCGAAACTATTGCAACAATTTGCTAAAAAACCTCAAAATTTCATATGAGAAAAAAGTTTATTTTGATGCCAAAAATAACCCAAAGAAGATGTGGGGAGCCGTACGAAACGTTCTCGATTCACACAAAAATAAGTCAGTACCGGTTGACCTTCTAAAAATAGGAAACGACCCAGAACAGGCAGTAAACTCCGTGAATCGGTTTTTCGCCAATGTAGGTAGAAACCTGGCTAACAACATTCCACAAAACCCAAGTAAAGCCCAATGTGTCCCACCCCGTCCAGCTGGAATCCTGAACTCAATAGTGTTACTGGAAACAGACGAGGAACAGGTTGGGGCTATCATAAAAGACCTTCGTGTAGACAGCGCCTCCGGTTGGGACGGCATATGCCCTAAATTGTTAAAACTCACCAGTCACAAATTAGTTCCACCGTTAACACATATTTTCAATCTCGCCCTAACCACTGGCATTTTCCCCAAACCCCTTAAAAAAGCCATCGTTCATCCGATCCACAAGGCCGGTGACAAAGGCAGTGTCAACAACTATCGCCCAATCTCGGTACTTCCAGCAGTCTCAAAAATACTGGAAAGAATTATTTATAAGAATCTTCTTAAATTTCTGGACAAATATAAAATAATTGCAGAAAACCAGTACGGATTCAGAAAAGGCTTATCGACGGAAGATGCCGTATCAGCTCTATTAGACTCAGTTGTTAATAAAATCGACAACAAACATAAATGTATCGGTACATTTTTGGACCTTTCTAAGGCGTTCGACACTGTCTCTGTCCCTATTTTACTCGAAAAACTTGAGAGGATCGGAATACGTGGCACAGCCTTCAAATTGCTGCAGAGCTTTCTTTCAGACCGGACCCAGTGCGTTAAAATAGGCGAATACATCAGTGGTGAACAACTTCTGGACTTCGGTGTGCCCCAAGGGAGTTTGCTCAGCCCCCTTCTCTTCCAAATCTATGTCAATGACCTTTGTCTACTTACACTTCCCTCTACTCAAATCATAGCATACGCAGATGATACTGTTTTACTGTCAAGTGGATACGATTGGGCAACGACAAAGGAGGCCGCCGAAAGTTCCCTGAGTCAGGTTATGGTCTGGCTGGCGGCAAACAGTCTAACCCTGAATGTCGCCAAAACCAATTTTATCACCTTTTGCTCCAAACCTTCTGCTCTTCCATCATATTTGTCACTACAAATCAAAGCACATGTTTGTGATGGCGATGATAGCGTTCATAACAACCCCTGCTCATGTCGGACAGTGACGAGGGTCTCGTCTGTCAAGTACCTCGGTCTTTACCTGGACTCTAATCTCAGCTGGAAGGCCCATATCGAATCCCTGTCTGCACGTACTAGGAAATTGATTTATATCTTCAAAAAGCTAAGGACTTCTGCACACAAGGACATTCTGAAAATGGTTTACTCCGCCCTATGTGAATCTATTCTGAGCTACTGTATCGTCGCATGGGGCGGTGCTGCCAAAACCATTCTCATACAAGCTGAAAGAGCCCAACGTGCGGTAATAAAAGTCCTCCTCAGTAAACCATTTAGGTATCCCACTAAGCTGCTATACTCCGATTTTAAGGTCCTAACGGTCAGACAAATGTATACGCATCGATCTATTTTAAGAATTCACAAAACAACTCCGCCGATTAGTAATAAAAGCCCCACAACCAGAAGAAGACCTAAACCAGCCTGTCCCAGAATTCGTACTAACACTACCTTTGCACGTCGACATAACCGCTACTTAAGTGCATTAATGTACAACAAACTCCACAACAAACTAGACATACAACACTTAAATTCGTTCCAATGTAAATCCAAAGTTAAAGAATATCTGCTCACCCTAAACTATGATGATACAGAGGAACTACTCAAACCATAGGTAACCAGGCACACCCACACACATCCACTCACACACTTACAATCACACACCCTTACACACACAACACCCGACACATAAAAGAAAACTTTTCCGTTAAATCCAAAGAAGTTTAAGTACTTCTTTTTTTTTTTCTATTTTTTTTTTCTTTCTTATTTAACTATTCCCCTTCCCAATATCCAAGCCGTACTAACCTGGTTTATTTTTTATTTTTAATTTATAAAGTGCACATTACCTATATTCAACCTTTTATTATTATTGTAATGGACGGATGGATGACCTCCGTAACACAGGTTTTCCTAGCATGGGGGTCATTGATCATGTTTTGAATCTCATCATTCTGTTTATCAAGTGTCACCTGTAATTGTGTACCTACCTCTTGGTTAAATAAAAAAATTATTATTATTATTAATTATTATTATTATGAAGCAAACCGAACCAGCGCTCGTTGACAGCGCACCATGCCTTTTTCTTATAAACTGTCACTCGGACCGTGTAGGTTGGAAGAAGGAGTATCTAAGAATATAATAATAGAATAGATATAGATAGAATAGAATAGAATGGAGATATAGAAGATATAGATAAAAGAAGATTTAGATAGATTTTGTCTCTGTGTGTCATAACAACAATAATAATTATTATACCTTAAACACCTTATCGAACCTACGTACAACCTCCGTATACAGTGGGCCTGAATAGCTGTCTGTTTATCTTGTGTTCAAGGGCTAAGTTTAAATCTAACAACTTATAAAATTCTTATTTCTCATTAAATTGTCGTCAGTATTAATTTTTCGCCTTAATTTTTTATTTCACTCGTGGTTGCACATACTGATGTCATTATCATGATTCCTTCATATCTACACTATTATATTTTTAACAATTATCAACTATTTTTTTTCTTGTTCAAAAAATTTGTAGATATTGTTTTTTAATACCCATTCTTCATCAGTTTCGCTAGATAAGGCCCTGAGTGTTTGTTTGTTATTTATATCACCACCTGACTTTCTAAACGACGTGAATGTCCTGTTACCATGTCTTAAGGCATCGTACAAATTATTTCTTAAATGGTTTTCTTCATCGCTGTAGCTGGAAGCTTCTCTTATCTTATGAACCATATCATTTTCCACAGAAACTTCAAAATTTTGAGAATGATTGCAATTGTCTTCTTCCGAAGATGGAACATTCAATCTTCTGTTTCTATAGAAGTTTTGCCTTTGCTGCTTATTTCTTAAGAAACGGATTGCAAGCTGCTTTAAGTATTGTGGATCATCTTGGTAAGGTTTAGTAGTTAATCTTGGTCCTTTGAGAAGATTCCATTGTTTTTGTTGTGCATTACGTTGCTTTTGAGTATGCTGTTTTAGTTTATCAGGTCGTATTTTATTTAGTTGTGTACGTTGTAATTTGTGTATGTTTTTTGTTGATGAGCTTCAGAATTTTCACGATAATATGCACCACTTTCGCAAGAGTCTGTCTCAACTTCCTCATTTTCTGGTTCATAGCTACTTTCCGTATAAGCCCTTTGTATTGTTTGCCCGCGGTCGTGCAAACGTCCACGTCTATAATGTTTACCACGGCTTTTACGATAGTTATGATGACGCTTCCGCGTATGAGAGAAGCCATGATGTTTATTTTTCTTATCATGTTTATATTGACGTTTTATTTTTCTAAATAATTTAGGATGCTTTATTAGAAAATGTTTAACAATTTTTTTGTAGTTCATACTTTTTCTCTCTGGTAAGGCTGCTTGATTATGATCTGCAAAAAAAAAAAGAAACTATACGTCGTGACTGTAAGTCATAAAACAGTTTCTGCTCCTGCGCTTTGCTGCAAGAGCGTAACAAGGTCGCATAGCACGGCACACCAGCATCAACAATATTATTAATCTAGCCATTGTCACCGTCACCACCCAACCAGCGGTATTAGTAATGGCTTGATACGTGATGATGGGAAGAGACCAGACGGCATGACGTTGTTGCCTTGGAAGGTACCTACATACATAGGTAGGCCTTTGTTGTGGGATGCAACCTGTTTCGATACCCTTGCGCTATCTCATGTTGCTAGCACGGCGGGCTGTGTTGGCGCTGCTGTTGCAGCTGCTGAGACAAGAGTCAAGCGGCGCAAATACTGCAACCTTAACCTATGCTTAACCGGGCTTGCCTGTGGGTGCCTCAAACATCAAGCCCACCAACCAAGGCTTGCGACTACACCATAGATATATTAAAGAAGGACTACACGCTAAGGACACCCCCTGTGGGGTACTCACCTTTGCTCGGTGACCTTGAACATTTGGCCTCTGGACTAGCATTTGTTATTTTGGCGCCCTCTACCGACAAACGACCATACTACAATAAAACTAACTTAAAGATTAAGCAAAAACACGGATGTGTCACAGAGTTGTCATCGTTTTTGCCTATTTCATTCGCTCTCTAAGAGGTCTAATAGATTTAATTCCTCTAGGAATCGTGTACAAGTACTTGACTGTTGACCTAGCTTTTATCAGTTATTTTATTGAGCACGGGTTAGCCTTACCTTAGCTTACATGATACATTCTGAGGGTCTGATGATGACCAGGTAAGAGCGGGAATCTCCCTATTGGCATAACATTTTAAGGCATAATATTTTTTGGCATAACGTTTTAGCATACTTTTATTAGCATAATAATACTGTGGCATACTAATACTTTGGCATAATGCAAAGGTTAGCATAACTATCATTTGGTCTAATTTGTATTGGCATAATTTGGAGTTGCATACATTTTTAAGGCATAATATTTATTCGTCTAATAATTATTATCATTTGAAAAAAATGATTCACTAATTTTCATTTTAAAAATAACGTTAGGTTACCTGCTTGTTAAATTTGTCACTTTACAAACTATTATTTCTGTAAATAACTCATTTGATAAATAATTGAATGAAAAGATTTCATTTCATTAAAACATCATTTGACTAACAAATATTTTTATAATCATTTTAATTGGTAAAACAACGCAAATTGTTAGACGTTACGTTAGACAAAATGCATTGCTTGTTAATTGACTTAATTTATTTGAGATTTTTTTCTAAATGTCGGTCCAAGAGCGAGCGAAGCTAGCTCGGGACTTGGGGCACCCTGACTCGGACAGGTCCTAACCTGTCCGAGTCGGGGTGCCCCGACACCTAACACGAAGGAGATGATGATGTCCCCTTCGAACCTATTCGAAGGGCACATCATCATCTCCTTCGTGTTAGGTTCCTTTAAACCCTGCAGACTGAAATAGGAGCCCTACGACGGGGCTTCGTCAACTATGTCTTATTGTTACATTAGATACATTCAGCATTACATTGGAGCAATAATCAATAATGCGAAATAGTGTCTACAACCGTTAGGAGTTACTTATTAGGGTTTATTATGTTCATTCCAAAGAACTTTATTATGCTTTATAAAATTATGCTTCATTATTATTATGCCAACAGTATTTATGGCAATAAACATTATGGCAAATCATTTATGCCTAATAATATTTATGCGTAGTGATCATTATGCTGAATATCGTTATGGCAATATAAATTATGACAATATACTTTAAGCATAAAGTTAGTAAACGGGTAAGAGCTTCCCGGTTCTCAGTAACGGAAATTGTTAGGATGACCTAGCTTTGAGGTATAAATAAATAAAAAAGCTTGTATTTGTTTTAATGTTGCCATGCTCCAATAAGTACAAAATGTTTCCATTTACAAAATCTAAAAAAATAAAAACAGAAAGTCATCATCTGCCTAACCTTTTCCCAACTATGTTGGGGTTGGCTTCCGGTCTAACCGCATGCAGCTGAATACCAGTATTTTACATGCAGCGACTGGCTATCTGACCTCCACAACCCAGTTACTGGGTAATACGATACCCCTTGGTAAGACTGGTTGTCAGATTTTCGGGCTTCTGACGACGTGTAACGACTAGCGACTGTCAAAGATCTTTTGCGGGTGACCCCACCCAGGAACCTTCGGGGGAGGTCCCCCGAAGTTTCCGGGAACTCACAGAACATATTAAATATGACAGTCTAAAAAGGCATGCATTACAAGTATATCTTGTAATGCATGCCAGATTTACATAGGCCCTGATTCCGTACTGCAATAATCGAAAGTTCCATGTCTCTGAACGAGGAAGTAGAAGACTGATTATTATTATTATTATGATAAGAATTTTGTTTGTACTTTTATTTATTCATATTATTATTTAGCATACTTTCAGAGTTGATTTTGCATGCGCTATTAAGAAAGCTAGTAAAAGTTTGATTTATAAAATAAATTGGAATAAACTATTGTGTAATAAATAATTATTCAAATTTAGACAACTTCTTTTTCATGACAATTACTCGATAAAATCTGGGTCATGATGACCCGGTGGCATCGTCGGCGTAATTGTATTAACGTCATTTGCCCCGTGTTAAAAGAAATAAGAAAAAAAAAAACAATACAAATTGTGTATTTAGCAAATTTCATAATTGGACAAACAGACGATTTGACGGACTACAGCTTTGACCAATGTCGTTCAACCCATCGCTACGTATTTTTTGGTACAAAATTCAGCCATTACAGAGAAAATTCACAATTTAGGTTGAAAAAGGACATACTACGATTTTTTTCCAAAATTTGGGAGATTATATAAAAATTTTAAACAATACAATACATTTATGATAACCTTAAGTATTAATTATACATTCGGTATTTTTAAGATTTGAGCAATGTAATCCCTTAATTTAATAACTAGTGTAAATAGCAAATTTTGTAATAAGCAGTTTAGTGTATAGTATACTTATGCAAAATAAACATAAAAAACAATACTTACAATCAGCATTATTTTCGTGTTATCCAGTAACTGGGTTGTATGGGTCATGTCACTTAACGCGAAATACAGGTACCTTTTCTAGAGCGTCCGGTTAAAATGAAACAGGCTAGGCAGATGCAGTGAATTGAAATAGGAGATAAATTACCTTCCATTGAGTGATTCGCTTTGGTGTCATTGTTCGATAGCGATAGCGATGACATATTTGTGGAATATTGAAGGGTTCGAATACATATCAAGAAAAATGGATTCAGATTTCTAGTCTTTACTAGAAATCTGAATCAAGACAAACAAAAATCATAATAGTACCTCAAAGGAAAAAACGGAACCCTTATGATAGGATCACTTCATTGTCCGTCTGTCAAGACCCTTTTTCTCAGGAACGCGTGGAGGTATCAAGTTGAGGTCTACGGTCCCAGGGGCCAAAAAAAATTTTTAGCTTCGAAGTCAACGCAAAAAAATACAGCCATTTATGCGACACATTTTGATACTAGCAAATAAATAAACTACAGGGTAATTCCCGTTGATCTAGAATCATAAAATTTGGCAAGAAGCAAGGTCATGTAGCACAAGTAAATGAAAAAGTCCGAAAACCGTTAATTTGTAGATTTATCATAATTATATTTTTTTTGCGCTTACAAACTTACATTTGCAGTTGGTGATTTAACCGTGACTTAAAATGATTTAAATGAGATCATGCTTTTCAACTACCTACAATGTTAAGTTTATTTTTGGGATTTTAAATTCATCCCAACTAACGGAACCCTTCATTGTACGCACAATGGCGACACATCCTGCATGACACGTCGTGAATGACTTCGGCTTTTTTAAATATTTCTTTGATAGACCACGACGTACAGTGGGCTGTAAATCAACTTTAATAGACATATACAGGTGTGTCGTAATTAATGGATAGGGTCATTGTACTTATTATTATGAACAACTTTTACTACGGGACCAAACATGAAACCGCGAAAAAAAATCAGCTGTTCCCTACATTTATGTTCGCAAAACTCGAAGAATCGCTGTTTCCTAACAGCGATTCTTTTTTCGCGATTTGAGGTTTGGTCCCGTAATAAAAGTTGTTCATAATGCTATGTACAATGACCCCTTAAGAGGTTATCCATTAATTACGACACACCCTGTAGGTATTATACTATCTTCCCAAATGTCCACTTATGATTTACCAAAGAAATATATTATAGTCATTCATGAGTTAATAAATGAATTACTCATTTATTAACTTTATTATGACGCTGTTTATTGTAATATTGTTGGGCATACATTTTCATTTCATCGCCATCGTCACCATCAAATGTAAGCTTTCCCGCTAAAATCCGGTTAATTGACCTGCACCAACTATAAACTAAAACATTTATTGTAACGTCTGTGAAATAATGTTTAAACTTTTCTTTGTGCGTTTCACATTTGAATGGGAAATTTACAAAGATTTCTGCTAATGTTATAATTTCTTTTTTTAATCCCGGTTTGGGCACATCTTTTCTCAAATGCGAAACACATAAACTTTGTATACTATGAAAACATTCATCCAATAGTTTAGAGGGATAAACCAACCACTTTTTGTTCTGAAAATATTCTTTTGCTTTAATATAAGAACTATTTTCAGTATTTTCAGACATTAAAACAGTTTTTCTACATGTTTTACACGTTTTTATAATGTTTTTAAGACATTTCCTCAGGATGATGAATGATTTAGGTCAAAGAAATTATCTATGTGGGTGGGCCACATAGATAATTTCTTTGACCTAAATCATTTGGAATTCTATGATCATTTAGAATTTCACTACAAAGTATAATTTCCTTTTCATCAGAAACATCAATTTCGGGGGCAGTATTATTTTCATAAAAAAAAAAAATCTAAAGTTTGAAGAAAAGTATTCGTATCTTCTTCACAATTTGCCTGGGATGAATGGGGTGCATTTAAATTATTTAATAATAACGACTTAAATGCGCCTTCAAATGCCAACACATTAGGGGCAGTGTTTCTTGCTCCACAATTTCTGATGTTTCCGAAGAAATTCTCAACTGGATCCTGATTGAAATTTCTCGTTAACATTGAGTCAAAAGAATATTTTTGTGATAAAATTTTCCATAATTCTTGAATGCCTTCAATAGTTTTAACAAAATTGGTTACAGATGGAACAACAGTTTCAATTATCCGGATTTTATTCCCTACCTTTTTGGTAGACTGAAATTTAATACTTTTTAGATATTTTTTTGAGTTTTGCCACAGCTGATGGTGCGGTGAATTACTTTTTACAGGCGCTTTATAAATTTCTCCATTGGAATGTTTAAAAGACATCGAATTAAGACTATCAAATAGATTATCGACCAACAAGGTAATCGGAATAAGAGGCAGACACTCTTTGGATAAAATTCCCCTAGCCGTTAAATGCTCAGTGGCAACGGCAACACTGTGACTGAAAATCTGAGCTGCAGTCTTCACTTTCATTTTCTTTATTTTGTCTGGAACTACGTGTTCTTCGGTTATCTTTTGTAGGAATCGCAGTTCCCCGAAGGATTTATCTGCATCATACAATTGTTGGAGATATTTCCACTTTACAGTTTTGTTCTTATTTTCGTCTTCATAATCGATAAATGACATAGTTTTGGTTAAGAGGTTGTTCCTCAATCCTTTCAACAGGTGAGGAACGTCGTATAAAGGAATAATTTTTCTTTTATTTATTTCGAAAAGATTATGACGCATTTCCTTTCCTTTTCTTATATATACTGATTTTGTGTCTTGTATTAATGAATCAATAGCGCTCACATTAACCGTGCTTTGGTCACACACAGTGCATAGGACAATTAAGCCTGTTTCTTGAATATTTTTTATCACGTCTTTTATCATGGTTTTTAGTTCACATTTATTTAACGAGTTCGTGAAGTAATAAGCAACAGGTTGCTTGTAATTTTTTTTATTCCCTTTACCATAAACACTAGAGCATGGATTGCAATCTGGTTCTTTCCATGTGAAAACCCTTTTAATTCATCTTTCGACGAGTCATAATGGACTTGTGGCATTATAGACATCTCATCAAATATTAATGTACACAGTCTATCTACATTATCCAAATTGGAAACTGTTTTCTTGAGCTTCTCAAAAATTATTTTACTTATACCCGGGTTTAATTTTATTCGAGCAAGCAATCGCTTCAAAAATTTTGTAGACGGCAGTACAAAATATTTTGACATTAAGCCGTAACATTTCGGACTTCTTTTATATAAAGAAACCGAGAGAACTTTCTCTTCCAATTTAAAACGCCGCCCTTTTGGTTTTTTCTGGCTTTGGTAATACTGTATATTAGTAAAAACTTTTGCAGCTGGTGTCATATCCTTGACCATTTTTTGAAAATCCGATTTCTTGAAAAGATTTTCGGCATTTTCAAGCCGCGACTTTATGTCTTTTCCGCATTTTCTAAGACGGTAGACCTGTTTTCTCAAATTTTTTATGTTGTTTTGGTAGACCACGTGTCTCCTTGATGTCTTCTTTTTAGTATCTGTAAATTGCAATAATCATATCAGTTATCCTCATTATAAGAGTTAAAGAGTATGTGCGCTATTAACTTATTTTTAGTTAAAGGCTATAAAACCAAAGTAGGCTTGGGCATGTGGGGTATCATATGAAAATTTAAAAACATTATAATGATGGCACGGAACCCTCGGTGCGCGAGTCAGACTCGCTCTTTTATGGCAATTTCCTTTTTATATTTTAACAAGCTGCGCCCCGCGGTTTCACCCGCGTAAGTTTCGATTTAGGGGAATGAAAAATAGATGTTGGCCGATTCTCATAGATACCGGATAAGCACAAAAAATTTCATCAAAATCGGTCAAGCCGTTTCGGAGGAGTATGGCAACGAAAACTGTGACACGAGAATTTTATATATTAGATAATATAATTTTATATATTTTGATATTTTATAGCAATTTCCTTTGGCAGCTTATTTAGAATGGTAGGAAAGGCGTACGCCCAGGCTCTCTTACCATACTCATTATTAATCATTGGCAGTTTATACAGGGTGAAATTGAATTCATGGGCATCCTTTTAAGGGGTCATTGTACTAGGTACTACTATGGGAAAAAATCTGAAATCGCGAAAAAAAATTCGGCTCTTCCTTACATTTTGACGAGTAACGTGAACATAAATGCAAGGAACAGCTTGTTCTTTTTCGCTACTTTATGTTTAGTCCCATAGTAAATGTATTGTTCTTAATGATGAGTTCAATGTCCCCTTAAAAGAATGCCCATGAATTTAATTTCAGCCTGTATAGAAGCAAGTACTACAGGTTATACATTATTTTGAATTAAGACTAAGTCTAGAATACTTACTTCTTGCAGTACGAGTTTGCCTTGACGGTTTGCAATAATTATGCTCCAGCAATGGATCGTAGTACAATTTTGGAGATGCACCTGAAAAATTATAGTTATGAAAATAAATTAATAAGGCTGAATTAAATTAAATTTATGAAATGTGTTACCTATCAAATGTTTTTGTTTCTGTGTTTGAGCTGGAACTAGATATTTTTGAGGAAAATTTCAACTAGCTGAAAGAACTGAATTTATGATGATTAAAATTCCAAGTCTGAGATCTAATTGCTAAACAGTTTCAAGTCAGTCTCACAGTGTGTTACATACATTAACAGGAATGTTGATAATTGTAACATCGTCATGTCGGAATATTAATCAATGATAAATTCGGGCTTTATCGGGCTTACATTAATCGGACATCATAGATTGTCGCGAGAGTAGTTTAAACCAAACATAGGTACTTACCTAAAAATTATTCCTCAATGATCCAGTTCAGATCTGCTGCTTGATGAAGCACATGGTTTTAGCACCAGATTGTGTAAGAACATTTATAATTCTTGAATTATAATAACTGACAAGATACGAAAGCGTCTATTTCGCGAAACACAACACCAAACCGAATAAGATTCCCGGAAAACTGAACGGGAAGACGGAAGGAGGAATACACCGCACTTTCTGGAGCTTAACAGAACCGAAAACCCACGTAAATAACACAATAAGACAATTAGGAAGAGAACTACAACATGCGCATCAGTTATTTCAAATTTTATTTGACAACACTATTAAAAAGTACTCTGTGTTTGACAATCTAATTGACTACTGTTCAAATTATTGTATTCTGTGCTATTCAATGACTATAGAATATATTCTTTAGTCATTGGTACTATTATTAATCTATGTTTTTGACATTAATTGTGTTCTATCGACTTAATTTACAAAATTGATCAAAGCGCCATCCGTGTCACTACTACGTACTTTTTTACCGACTTCATTTACAAAATTGACCAAAGCGCCATCCGTGTCACTATTAAGTACTAATAAGTTTATAAGGGATAAGTAAAAGATGGTGTTCATTTCGCGGCGGAAAATGGTCGCTTATGTCAAGTACGGCAGTGTCACCCCCTCAGACTAAGTATCCTTAGTCTAAGGTCACCTCTGTACATGGAGTGCCTCATAGAGGAAAAATGCCTATCTGACCCAGTTTATTACTGGGCACGGACAGAGTATTATATTATCTGTGGCACAGATAATATAATACGGGCACAGATAATACAGGGTGGCAGGGACATCGACGCGCAAACGTTGTCAAAAGGTTACACCTGATGCCATAAATTAAATTACGAAAGTCATTCATCTCGGAAATGAGCGGTTAAAAAAAATTACATTTTTGAGCGCGCAATGTATTGCAAACAACGCGATTAAAACGCTCCGCGGATGGCGAGCGAGCGCGCGCGCTGTGCCTAACCTACACACACATACAAATCTGTGGCGCGGCCGCCCGCCCCGCAGCCACCGCGCCGCCACCGCCGCTCCGCCCGCCGCGACCGGACGAACGTGAACGTACCTACGAAATATCGCCTAACGACAACATTGATAGTACCTACCACATAAAATCATGTTTAATTAGTCTTGATAACCGATAACAATAAGCTTATTCCCATAAAATAGCGATACCGATGAGGATTGATAACAAAAAAGATGCTTGATAAGAACTTAGCGATCCAGTAATGTTCAATTGATGAACTTACCTTAATCTCGCTCATTCCTAATGAGATAGGGGGTAGGTAGGGTTCGAAGTGGCCGCCACCAACCCGCTCGCAGATCTGAGCGCGGCGCAGAGTTTCAGCGTGGACACGGGGCAAAAAAGTGGGATCCTGGACACACTCCTCACACAGCGTCGCAAACACATTCACAATGCGATCTCTCATTTCTGCTGCGGTATCGCACTCGGTCATAAACACCTTATCCTTGACGTAACCCCAATGAAAAAAATCTAATGGAGTCAAGTCCGGTGAGCGAGCTGGCCATGGTTGTGGACCGAATCTTCCAATGCACCGGTCTCTAAAAGATACGGTGAGGCAGCTTCGGACAGGAAGGGTCACGTGTGGGGGAGCGCCGCGCCGTCGTGTTGGAACCATGTCTCGCGGAACTGGAGCACAGGCACCTCCTCGATTATTTCCTTGAGAGTTGTTTTTAGGAACTCGTGATATCGTGGCCCGTTTAGTCGTTCAGGGAGAAAAATGGGTCCAATCACGCGGTCTTTATAAATACCGGCCCACACATTTACCGACCATCGAGTTTGGTGCCTGAAGAATTGTTCAGGTCTGGAAGGCATTTTGAACGTCACTCTCAAACACACACACACAGAGAAAGAAAATTACTTTTGATTTTAAAACTACGCTAAGATCACAAATTCGCGACAAACAGCACGCCCGTTTGCGATCAACGAAATCTAGGAACTGGCAAAAATCCGATAAAATCGGCGAAATCAAAAGAAATGTACTTAGCTGATCTTTCTTTCAATTTGCCGCACTTGCTGCCGACAGTTAGTACTTGCATTTATTCTGTGAATACAGTGCCTACACCGAACACAGATCAACAAAATGATAGAGTGTACAAACACATTTAGTTGTACCTAGGTACCTACTCACGAAATTAATTGCGAAAATGGATGTATTATTTTTTAATGAAACAGTAAATTACATTGTTGAATTGCATTCAAAACTAAAATTAATGTTGATAATAAAAAAATAATGAAAAATTACGTGACTATCAATACACTTCTACACGTTTTTTTTTAAATCTTCTTTACTTAAATCGATGAAGCTTTAGAAAAACAATTATCCCCTTAATGAATCTAAAATAAAAGTAGTAAATGGGTCATTCATTTATGTAGATGATTAAAATGCCTCATGTGACGCGTCTGTTAGATTCATTGGGATACGTCGCATAGCTTCTTACGAGACCGCTCGCCGCCGCCGCGCCGGCGCCGCCGCCCCGCCGGCGCCGCCGCCGCCGCGGTCCCTTTGTCGGCATTTGAAAACGAATAGCGTCAAGGTACTAAGCCAGTGTTGACCTCGCAAATGAACTTTTGCAAACAGCTGATCAGGTAGCCCTTTCGAGTTTTATTTACATTGCTGTTTTAAGTGAAATAAGTGAATTTGCTATTTTTTTATTAAAAATCTCATTGGGTTAGATAGAAATAATGATTTTATACGGTTTACAATAAAAAAAATTGCAGAAAAAAACGTAAAAATTAAGAAAAAGCCGACGAAAAATTTCAACGCAGGGGGGTCCAGAATCATGTACTGAATCCATGGTAAGCGGTTGCGCGTCGATGTCCCTGCCACCCTGTATAATATTACTGGGTTGTTACCCAGTAATATTATATTATATTATCTGTGTTATTATAATTGTGATGGGAGTTTTTAGGTGTCTTGTTAGACACCTAAAAACTCCCATCACAATTACTCACTCAGGAGGTTTTCGTATTGCATTAAGAGCATCAAAAAATATTTATTCAAGTGTCTGTGAACGAACTAATTTCTAAGTCTAAAGTCATATTCACCAACTAGGTACATGATTATAAAATTTAATGGAAGCAAATCTATGTAATAATTGTTTACCCGGTGCCAGTATTAGCCAATTAATTAGTAATATCAAATTGACAAAAATAAACCCTAGTTCAACTGTTATATTATTATATGGGGATAGTTTAAATGTAAGAAAAAAGGACATAATTGAATGTGTCCATTTGATGTTACATCTTAATGAGACCATTAATTGTAAATTTATTTTTTGTGCCTTGCCTTATTCCAATTATTTATCACATGAGCAAAATAAGCATATTTATAATTTAAATATGTTAATTTATAATAGGACTTGTCGCCACAGCGAAGCTATTTTATATTTTGATTGTAATCAATTCATTACTGATTACAAACTGACAGATTACACTATGTATTTGCCACCTAGTTGTAAGAGACAAATTGCTAATCTTTTAGCATACAATATACACAGTGACACTGGTACTTGTAGTGTACCATCGATTACTGTTAGTAGTGGTACTAACACTACTTTTGATACGCCTTGTAGTTTAAACTATTAGGTGCGACAACGGGTCAGCCGCATATGTTGAATGTTGTACATCAAAATATGCAGGGTCTGTCCGGCAAAGAGCTAGAATTAAGTTTATTTATGGAGAACTATGATGTTCAGGTGTTATGTTTGACTGAACACTGGTTGAAAGAACATGAAGTAGTGTTTATCAATGATGATAACTTTACCGTACAGAGTGCATTTGTGAGAAAAAGTGCTATTCGCGGTGGCTCTTTAGTTCTTGTTTCAAACAAGTTGAAATGTAAACAACGTTTAGATGTAGTTAATCTTTCAATCGAGCGCACTATAGAGTTGTCTTGTGTTGAACTTGAGCGATATGTTATAATCTGTGTTTATCGACCCCCCTCTGGGGATTTTATTAGTTTTGAATCGGTAATGGAGGATTCTCTCAATAGGTTAAAATCAAGTAATAAAAGTATTATTTTATGTGGAGATTTCAATATTAATATTTTAGATGTTACTCCATTAAGTATTAGACTTCTCAATCTGTTTAGGTCTTATAATTTAATTAATTTGTTTTTTGAACCTACTAGGATCACGGCATCTTCTTCAACTTGTCTTGATAATATATTTAGCGATTGTGATGCCAAAAATAATTTAGTGTTAACTGACTTAACGTCCGACCACTGTGGTTTATTGGCTAGCTTCGCCATGCCATTAAATAAAAAGTCGCAAAAACTTGAATGCAGGCCTTATAAGGCTAGTCGTTGCAAAATGTTTAAAAATAATATAGCTCATAGAATTACACCATCTATAGTAGAACACGAGAATCCTAATGAAATTTATGGTGCCCTTTTTGATGTTTTGATGTATTAATGGTTCCTCCGTTGGCTTTAACCAATGGGCTACTCCAGGTATTTATAAAAGTAGAGCGAGATTATACGAGTTATATGGTTTGAAAAAATATAGGTTTGATACTCCTTTCCTAGAGTATGTAAAAAATTATTCAAAATTATTCAAAAAGATTAGTGCTTTTGCTAAATCAAAATTTTTAAGTGATACAATTAAAAATTCTAATAATAAAGTAAAAACCACTTGGAAAATTATTAAAAATGAAACTGGTAAATCGGTTAAACAAGATAAACAACTTGAGATTATGGTCGACAACAAATTAGTTAATAAAGCAGCTGATGTAGCTGAGGCATTTAATGAGTTTTTTGCCAATATACCTATAACTACGACTTGCTCCTTAAATTCGTCCCCGTCTAAAGCTGAAAACCTTTTGCATAGTAGTGTACCTACATGTAGTCGCTTATTTAGCTTCGAACATGTAACCCCGCGTGATGTAGTTAATGTCTTTAACACACTTAAGTCTAAAAACACCGGTGATTACTGGGGCATCTCCATTAAACTTTTAAGTAATATAATAGACATCGTAGCTCCCTATCTAGCTGTTACTTTTAATAAATGTGTGGATTTAGGAACTTTTCCTGATCTCATGAAGAGTAGTAAAGTCATACCATTATTTAAATCAGGTAATAAAAATGACGTTGGCAATTTCAGGCCTATTTCTATCTTACCTGCATTTAATACTCAAGCAGTTGCTAAGACATTTTAATTTAAATAGCCTCCTTCATAATGAACAATATGGCTTTACAAAAGGTCGTTCGACTACAGATGCGGGTGTTGCTTTGTTGAAACACATATTTAATGCATGGGAGAACTCGCAAAATGCTATTGGAGTTTTCTGTGATCTCTCCAAAGCCTTTGATTGCGTGCACCATGACACTCTTTTACGTAAACTACGTCATTACGGTGTCCAAAACGAGGCTCTCAACGTAATAAATTCTTATTTACATAATAGGTTCCAATGTGTAGATGTTAATGGTGTGAAATCTTCCGGGCTACCAGTTCTGTTAGGTGTGCCGCAAGGCTCAATACTGGGTCCATTCTTGTTCTTAGTATATATCAATGACTTACCATTCCATTTAAAGGAAATCTGTGACGTTGTACTGTTTGCAGATGATACCTCTCTTATTTTTAAAGTAGACAGGAATAGACAAGATTTTGACGACGTAAACAGTGCACTTTCAATAGTTACGGATTGGTTTACGTCAAATAACCTAGTTCTCAATGCCAAGAAAACTAAATGTGTAAAGTTCGCCTTACCAAATGTTAGAAATCTAGGACCCAACATCGTCTTAGATGAAGAGGTGCTTGAAACTGTGGGCTCGGCAGTATTTCTGGGAATAACAGTTGATGCCAAACTTCAGTGGGGACCACATATATCCAGCCTAGCAGGAAGGCTCAGTTCGGCTGCCTACGCCGTCAGGAAAGTAAGACAATACATCAGTGTATTGTCGTTGATACAGCTCGTTTAGTCTATTTTCTGTATTTTCACAGCGTTATGTCCTATGGTATTCTGCTGTGGGGCAAAGCCGCTGATATACAAAATATATTTGTCCTGCAAAAACGAGCTGTTCGAGCAATTTACCAGCTAGGTGCCAGAGTTTCTCTAAGAGATTTTTTTAAAGATATTGGTATTCTCACGGTTGCATCACAGTTTATCTTTGCCAACATCTTATATATTAGGCAAAATATACACTTGTACACTAAAAACAGTGATATTCACAATGTTAACACTAGAAATAAGGACAAACTACGAACTCCCTTTCACCGGCTTCATAAGGTTCATAACTCATTTGTTGGGCTTGGTATAACTTTTTATAACAAGCTACCTTCCTCTTTGCTAGATTTGCCTTATAATACGTTTAAAGCTCAAGTAAAATCCAACCCTTGTTCAAAGGCTTACTATTCAATCAACGATTACTTAAACGATAAGAATAGTTGGTCGGCCTGATTAACTCAAGACAATGTTTATGTTTTTTCTCCAGAATTAGCTTACTGACAGGTTATATGAGTTCATGTAATTGTTTTTTCTTTTTTTTTTTTTTTTTGTTGACTGTATAAGTAAATTCAGTTTAATTTTATTTTAATTTATTATTGACATAATCAATTCATTTCAATGTTTTGTAATGAGTTGATTGCAATAAGTGATTAGCTAGCGACCTCTATGATTGATCATTTTATTCTTGCCTGAGTTACCGGCAGCAAGTTCGTCATGCTCCCTTAGATGTCACTGCTTGCGGTAGCGTCGGGGGTCGGGTTGCCTCCTTCCCTCAAATATGGCGAGGGGGGTAATGGCTGATCTTTGCGTTATGCTCGTGAACGGGTGCTGCTTAGGGCACGCCGCGATAGCGGCGGTAAGGCCCCTCTTTGAGGAGTGGCTAGAGAGGCGTCACGGCGCCCTCACCTACCGCCTGACGCAGGTCCTCACCGGACACGGATGTTTCGGGAGGTTCCTGCACATAATCAGGCGGGAGGAAACGCCCGGGTGTCACCACTGCGAGGATCGCCCAGAGGACACGGTGGTGCACACGGTGGAGGTCTGTCCCGCTTGGGCAGAGCACCGCCGTGTCCTCGTAGAGGCGATCGGCAGCGGCGGCGACCTCTCGCGCCCGGCCCTGGTCCAAGCCATGGTCCGGGGCGAGAGGGAGTGGGAGGCAGTCAAATCCTTCTGCGAAGCAGTCATGCTAGCGAAGGAGGTGGCGGGATGGGAGAGGGAGAGAGCCGAGAGGGCCGCCCGTCCCAGCCGCCGCGGTAGACGCTCCGGGCGTCGGGAGCCGCGTGACGACTCCCGGCCACCGTAGGCGCGGGCCTGTGGACGGCGAGTAATGGGTAGCTCGCCGTCCGATCAGGACCAGGCCCGTGCCGGATGGCGCGTATGTGTTCCACGCGCGCCTCAAAGAGATGTCAGCAGACATGGAGGGGCCCGTTAGGGCCGAAGCCTGCAGGGGCAGCGGGATTGTCCGAAAGGGTTACCGCTGCCCCGGAACATAAAGGGCTAAGGAAGGAACACGGATGGGTTTTAGTCAGTAAGAGTCTGACACTCCCTTCCGCTCCACCCAGAGCGGGAGGGGTCATTGGATGATTTCCCATCCTTAAAAAAAAAAAAAAAAACGGGTGCTGCTTGTGGTGACTGGTCGTCTTGCTGACCATGGTTTTATTGTTGTTATTAGTAATACCTAACTTGTTTATTAATTTTTACTTTGATGGTCCTGGTCTATCATTTGTGCCTTCAAGTGACAGCTATGTGAACAGAACCCAGCATTGCATAAATATGTAAGTTGTCACGCCCTTTATACCTGGAGGCTTTTATTTAGGTAGTTTTAATTTTTATTTTATTATTTTATTACTTTTGATTTAGTATTTTTATTTTAGCTTGAGTACGTATAGATTTTTATGGTATTTGTTGGTATATTGGCGTGGCTAGCTAACATATGGCAAATAATTTTATTGAATGTTCTGTGTCCTGTAATGTTAATTAGATACTTTGCAGGTCTAGTTTTGTATACAGTCGAGTATTTTATAACTGAACAGACAGCTGTGCTGCTGGGGAGTTTGTTGCGCCACTTCTTCTCCCCAGCGAAAGCACTAGGAAGTGGTGAAGGGCGGGCGTTTTTGGGGGACTGTCTTATGTAATTTTGACGTTCGAAAAGTGCTGATTCTCAGCCTAGTTTGAATAAATGACTTTTGATTTTGATTTTGATTTTGATATGCATTTATTTCATTGTCTTGCAAATAAATAATTAAAATAAGAAATGACATTGTGTATATCGTGCTCTGTCTTTTCTTTTTTTCTAAGGTCATTTTATAATCTATCTATACATAATTATAATAAATCTGTAGACGAGACGTTTCTGTACATTGAAAATATTTCCAAAAAAAATAGTTGGTGTGTTAAAGGATAACCAACAGATGCCATTTCATAAATTTTTGGAATTTTTGTCTGTTTGTCGGTTTGTCTGTTTGGATGTGACAGATTATTGATTTGAACAGGGTCAACGTAAAAAGTACCAAACCAATACGGTTACTTTTTATACTCAAATATGGTGTAGAACTCGGAGCAGTGATAAGTTTTTATTTCATCGCAATCGGTTCACTCTATCAAAAGATATAATCAATTTAAAGTATTCTAGAACAACTTTTTACGTTTTTTAGTAACACGTAACGACATCTATTGGCGCGATATAGTACCTACTAACGAAAACATATTGTTGTTGTGATGTGAATAATCACGTCCTATTAGTTTATCCTTACTTAAATGACGAAATAACACAGATACCTACTTATGTCTATGTTATTTTAAAAAGTAATGATAATGATTATAATATTAAACAAAATCGCTTTCCATTGATGGTTTATTTAGTGGCGCCTGTGGCGCTAAAATAATTTTAAACAAAAAGTGAGGATAATGTAAGATAATAATAATTAATGTGGTATTCTGAGCGATAAAGAAGTTAGATAATTATTGATAGAAAGTTGATTATCGCAGAGCGTTTTTTAACGAAGTTCTTATATGGAGCTTGCGGTAGGAGTTCTAAGGGAGAAATCGTCAAATAACGAAAAAGCGTTATGCCTCATTTTTCAAAGTAATAGGTAGATAGAGACACACACACACAGAGAGAGAGAGAGAGAGCAATTTTTCATGGTTTCCGAGGATCCTGACCCCGGTAAGTGAGGTCAAAAAGAAAATCAAAGACGGCGGTTGCCTAAATTTTTAACTATTTCGTCATGGGTGTCGTTTTCTTGGTTTTCGAGGGTGCTGAAGTCGAGAGTAAGGTCAAAATGAAAATCCAAGATGGTGGCTGCAATTTTTTTTTACCATGTTTGTCGTTTTCATGGTTTTTGAGGGTGCTGAAGTCGATAGTCAGGTCAAAATGAAAACCCAAGATGGCGGCTCCATTTTTTTTTAAATGTTTTGTCATGGGTGTCGTTTTGATAGTTTTCGAGGGTGCTGAAGCCGATAGTCAGGTCAAAATGAAAATCCAAGATGGCGGCTGCAATTTTGTTTTGATTTTAAGTCATGGATGTCGTTTTCATAGATTTCAAAGGTGCTGAAGCCGATAGGCAGGTCAAAACGAAAATCCAAGACGGAGGTTGCAATTTTTTTTATGGGTTTCGTTTTATTGGTTTTCGAGAGTGCTGAAGCCGATTGTGACGTCAAAATGAAAATCGAAGATGGCGGCTGCAATTTTCTTTTTCTTTTTTTATCATGTGTGTCGTTTTCATGGTTTTCAATATAAACTTACACGACTTTGTGTGAAATAAAATAAAATATAACCGACTTAAAAACACACTTCAAAGTGCAATAGACCTTTGGTTTCAGAAGTCTGTAATTTCTTGCCAACGCGCAACGTCTTCTCAAACTAAGGGTATTTTGCACTTTGTAGGGTTTTTTATGGAAGTCGGTTATATTTTTTTGTAATTATCTTTACAATTTTTTTTCTGGTTTTCGGCAGTATAAGGTCTAAATCAAAATCATGTCTAAAGTTTTCATGGGTTTCATCTTCGTAGTTTAAATGGCGGCCGGTGTCAAATATAACCAAACTTTAATGGGTTGCTTTTTACACGGGCAACTTTATGTAGAAGCTCTTACCATTAATGTATTCTTCCTTTTATCATCTAGATATCTCGATGCTTTATAAGGCATAATATTGGTAGGTATATATGATATCTTCAATACCAAGGTTAAGAAATTCTAAATTTACCACAGAGAAGAAACCAAGACTTAGAAAAACTAACTTCAAATTTCACCTACTAATCTCAGATATACTTTAGATTAAATGGTGATATGATTTTACAAGTTGGTATTCTAAGACAGACGCAAAATAAAATGGACATAATTATGGCTGTTTGGTTAGATAATCAGCCTCGAGCAGGCGCTATTTTTTTTTTTTTTTTTCAAAAATCAAAGTGACACTTCGTCGCATTGTCATTATGAACCATGAAGACGCAGTGATTGCAGTCGAAAGGGCCGTGGTAGCGAACCCTAGGTAAGGAAAGCGTTACCAGGCAAGATCTGATGATTCTTCCTTTTCAATGAAGGAGTGGCAATTACACCTTTCCTAAGCGACACATTACCTACTGTTTTCCGACATCCACGCGAACGAAGTCGCGGGCACAGCTAGTAACCAATAAAATCACGCTTCCAAAACAGTAGACATTGTATTCAAATTGATGAATGTCATCAATTTGAATACAATGTCTATTGTTTGCAAGTGCAGTTTTGGAATTTGATGAAAAGTCAAAATTTTTCGTCTATATTAGTAAGGGTACTTATAGATGAAATGTAAAAAACTATTATCGATGAATGTGAATGCTGTAGCAGATGATAGTAAGTAGGCATGGCTGAAAATACACTGTCTAAGCCTGAATGAACCTGTTGTTGATTACACTCTCGGTTGATCGTATGCTGCACCGGTTGACGTCATCACGTCAACGCCGGCTGTCGCTAAAAACCAGCGCTGGGCCTCTGTCTCTGGGCGTTTGTCCTATAGGGTTTTAGCATTATATGAGAACTAACAAGGGATCGAGAAGGGGGTGGAGAGGTGGGGTGGGCTCAGGGGATCAGACCGGAATAAATCTGCTAAGCGATGGCCGTTTTGCGTGGACGTAACGCATGTTTTCCCCAACTTATTTTTTTTTTTTGTTGTTGTGTTATTTTTGTGCGTTATGTTTACCGCGAATAAACGTATTGTCTTTTTTTTCACTGTTTTGGAAAGGTCTCCACCATATTTTGACATTTATTTTTATCTGTAGCCTTTTGCGGTATAAGTATTAGGTATAGCGTAGGTCTGCGTCGGTGACGACACCCGTCTTAAGGCACCCGCTGCATCTGTTCTGATACATCCTCTATGACTTTTAGTACCTATGGATGAGGCTTTCACTGAACTTATAAGAAGGGTTTGAAGAGTTTTCAAGAAGCGAGCGCGTACTAGAAGGCGCATCGTGCATGGACAGACAAGGTGAATCAGCGTGGCAGCGCAGAGTCAGTTGTTGTAGCGTTTCTTCAGAGACCCCAATATCCAGCAGTGAACGTTGTTTTGCTGAAATAATTATTTAACTACCTCTCTAGAGTCTAATCAATGATAGCGATATTGACTAGACTCTAAAGAGGTATGTAATCATTACAGCAAAAAAAAAGAAGAAATTAATGGTTTTGCCTGGCTATGTCAATAGAACCGCCCCCTTTTGGGACTGAGAATGTCAGTGTTAGGTACACTATGCTCCTCTGTCCTGTGCCTAACCTTTCGGAAAATAGGTACCGTACAGGCGTGTTGTTATCAAAACCACGCACTACACCTACTCCGCAAATGCCGCTTACAGTTGAAAGCAATTTGATGCTCTGATCACAGAAGATGGTGATGCCGATCTTCTTGATCTCTTTACTATACGAGAAGAGACGCGCAGGTTTAGGTACCTACTAGGAACGAAGATATAGCGAATGACTGCCGCAATACCATATCATTACTGAAACATACGGTACGCTGCACTTCAATAAATTTTATAAATGAATGCGTCGGTCGTCATCTTGCACCCAAATAGTAAGGTTCAGCGTACCATGGAACATTTGAAGGTCGGAGTTTAAATGCGGTCTTTACTAATTAATGTATTTCTTCAAGGTCCTTCAATTTATATAAATAGAAGATAGTTCGATTTGATATCAGTCTCACTGGACTATCGCTAGAGATTGGTGTGGACTAATATTCATTTATTTTTAGTTTAATTGAAAATAAACACGTGAGTACCTATCCAATTCCATACAAACATAAATTTTATTATATCCAAATATTAAATTAATTTTTTTCTAAACACAAACAATTTTAGGTCTTGTTGGAGTTCCGTACCTACTTCCTAATGAAAAAACGGAGCCCCTAATAAGTTTGTCTGTCTGTCAGTCTACCACAGCCAATTTGCTCTAAATCTATTAGACCTATTTAAGTTGATATTTGGTATACATATGAATTTTTGTGGTCCAAACACGGACGTGAGGTAACGTAAACAAATGAATTTTGAATATCGGGGTCACTTTTGGGGCGCAAACTAAAAAATTTAATAACAAAAATTTTGGCAACTGTACTTTACTGTGTTTGACATATCAAATAAAAGGTCTTATTATCAGAGTCTGAAATATATTTTTAGTATCATTATAAATAAACAGTTTTGAAGTTATTTAAGAAAATATAATATGAAAGTTGACCAGTCCACTTTATCTCCGAAACTACTGACCCGAAAATTTTGAAAAATAAACAGAAATTAGTTTACAGATTACAGGAACACCTATAAGAACTTTTTAACCCGACTATGCTAGAAGTAGGGGTTATAATTTTAACATGTATGTGTTGTATCAGTACAATAACACTGCCAAAATAAAAATAAATAGAGTACTCTACAAAAAGAAATGAAATCCTACCAAAAACATTTAATACTAGCTTCTGCCCGCGACTTCGTCCGCGTGAAATATCACCCTCTTAGGAGTGGAATTTCAAAAAACCCTTTCTTAGTGGATACCTATATACACTTCACAAAGAACACACTCCAAATTTTATGTCTCTATGACCAGCGGTTTAGGCTGTGCATTGATATAATCAGTCAGACAGGATCACAGGACTTTGAATTTTATATTAGATTATAAAAGTAAACCTAAGTACCTACCTAATAAAAAAAAAACTCAATAACAGAAAATAAAATACCTACCTACCTAAATAAACCTATTTCTGATGATACGTGGCTAAATAATAACAGCCGCACAGGTCGATCGATCAGGTTAAGCTACGCTTGCCGCGGTTGGTCTGTGGATGGGTGACCATCTTTACATATGGAGACCCCTCCGTGCCTCGGAAAGCACTTTAAGCCGTTGGTCCCGGCTGTCATTCGTGGATCTTTGACAGTCGTTACGGGTAGTCAGAAGCCCGAAAGTCTGACAACCAGTCTTACCAAGGGGTATCGTATTACCCAGTAACTGGGTTGTGGAGGTCAGATAGGCAGTCGCTCCATGTAAAATACTGGTATTCAGCTGCATCCGGTTAGACTGGAAGCCAACCCCAACATAGTTGGGAAAAGGCTAGGCAGATGAGGCAGATGATGAACTAATCTAAACTCAATAAATAAGCAAAATCCCTAAAAACTAATATCTATACGAATGACTAATCCTACCTAACAGTTTTATAAAATAACCTACGGTCACTACGTACACTATCAAATATACTACACATACTTTAAAATTAAAATCTATACTTACTTATAAAAACGACTTATAAAAATAAACCTAAATAAGTCTACCTTAAACTGTACTTAGTAAAAACTAAAAGGAATAAAAAGGTCGCACTGAAAAGCACGTTTTGGAATTGCAAGTAGCAGTTAAAACATACAATTTATAGAATGCTAATATGAACGAACGCTCGCCTATTATTATTATCTTCGTCGTGTACTACGACAAACTTATTATTTGCGGTTGGTACAGTAATCGGGTCTAGGGATCGAACCGCAAAATTAAGTTTGTTTTTTATTGTATATTTTTTTCCGGGATAAAAAGTACCCAGTGTGGTGCCCAGGATATTAAAGAATAATTATACCAAGTGTCATCGTAATCGAACCGGTAGTTTTTGCGTGATGCCTGAACAAACAGACAGACAGACAGAATTTTTTTTTAATCACATTTTTGGGTTCTGTGTCGGTCTAATAACACAACAACTAATACCTATTTTATAAAAAACAACAAAATAAATTCAAATAAACTATTTAAAGACTAAAAGTCGCGCTGATAAGCACGGTTTGTTAATATCAATTATCGTCTGTCAATAAGGTCGAACGCTCTGAACGCATCAACAGCCAAATATTGAATGAAGCTCGCGCTCGGACCTCCCTTACCCTACCGCCGCGACCCGCGTCGAGCGCGGCAACCGTTACACAAAAATAATCCTTATGGCATGATTCAGTATTCACGCGCGACGGCGCGATGGCTTATTAGCGTATTTCATGTATAAGTTTGGTGTTTCTATACCGATTACTATGATTCTTTTTTTATTGAATAGGTAATAATATTAACTTCTTTTAATTAGGGATGAGTGAGAGTATTATAAACGTAAGAGTAAACAAATATAATCAGAAAGCTCCGAACTGCTAAGGTATCGGGAGTTACACGTGTTATTGTGAGTCAACCATAAAAGATAGACATATGCTGTAGTAGGATATTTTTTAGATAATTTTATGTAGAACATTTCCGTCATAAATGATTTCTATGTAGCTTTAACCATTAAGGATGCACACGCGACGGAAGCTTAAAAAATGGAGCAACTTCTCCCGTTTTCCCAACATTTCCTTTCACTGCTCTGCTCCTATTCATTGAAGCGTGATGAAAAGTATACTATAACCTCCCCAGGAGTATGAAGAATAATTGTACCAAGTTTCGTTAAAATCCGTCGAGTAGTTTTTGTTTCTATAAGGAACATACAGACAGACAGACAGACAGACAGACAGACAGACAGACAGACAGACAGACAAAAATTTTACTGATTGCATTTTTGGCATCAGTATCGATCACTTATTACCCCCTGATAGTTATTTTGAAAATATATATCATGTACAGAATTGACCTCTCTACAGATTTATTATAAGTATATAGATATATAGATAAAGTAGGTTGCACTGTTGAAAAGTTACCATTTTGTTGACCCAAGCTAAGCCTTGTAGAGTTAGGGGCTTCGCTGTACATTCGATCTGATAACTTTTTAACAGTGAAAGCGTTATGTGAGTCTTAGAAACCTACTTTACACGAAATGTTATTGGTGGGTAACATGTTCATCGTATGAAACCCTCTCCACGCGAGTTCAACTCGTTTAATATTTTTATTATATTTTGGAGAGATCTTATCCATTTATTTAGGTACCTTCTGAATAATCCACGTAATAAATTATTTATTTATGTATAAAAAGTTTGCCAATAGCTTATGTATATCATCATCATATATAGCCTGACTTCACCCACTGTATTACAAAATATTAAAATATCTCATGACAATTTATATCAATACATTTTTGTTAAATCAACTCTGTGATATTATAGTCACTACGTTCAACCATGACTCCGACCCCGCAAGTGCTCGCCAGACACCAACCCCGCCCAGAATCGGAGGGCGAGGCTGCGTCGGCGGCTACTCCGGTCGCCGACGGCGAGAGGGTCGTTATCTCCGGCATGTCGGGGATCTACCCCTCGTCGCACCACGTCAAGGATTTGTCGGACATTTTGTACAATAAGGTGAGCGTTTCGGAATTGTTGGCTAGCTGAATGGCCCCATATAACTTACTTATAAGCTAAGCATTTTGCTTACCAATTTTTGACTTTGCAGCAGTTCTCTATCCATTTTAGAAGTAGGCTCAATTTATAACATATTCCCTAAAGATATAATGCTCAATGAATTATGATTAATGCCCAAATGATGCCAGGCTAGGCAATAATATTGTAAAAACTGCCAGAAGAACAGTAACGTAATAACACTTATATCTCAGGTGAACCCAGTGACTGCAAAGAATGTGCGCTGGAAAGACAGCCACCCTGAGGCGGCGCAGCACATGGGCTCAGTACCAGATCTAGATCGGTTCGACGCCCAGTTCTTCAAGGTGTACTACCGCCTCGGCAACTGCATGGATCCCATGTCCCGTAAACTCCTTGAACAGGCTTACAACGCTATTTATGATGCGGGTAAGATATTATAAGTTGATGTTGCTGCTGGCTTGACTGTATTTCTTGTCAATTCTTGGATTGAAAGTGAAACTCACAAACTATAGAAGCTAGCTATGGTAAGAATATTGGCAATTTTGCTCAGAGTACCTACGACGGGTGCACATTTGAGGAGTAACTTTCAAAGGCCGATAAATCCGTTTTACCATTTTTCCCAGAAACTGAATAAAACCGATGTAGGCTTGACATAAATTTATTCTCAACTAGCTACGCCCCGCGGTTTCACCCGCATAAGTTTCGATCCCGTGGGAATATCGGGATAAAAAGTAGCCTATATGTTAATCCAGGTTGTCAGCTACCTCCATACCAAATTTTATCAAAATAGATCCAGCCGTTTGAGCGTGAAGAAGTAACAAACAAATAAACACACACACAAACTTTCGCCTTTATAATATTAGTGTTATTATTATAATGATTTGTGAGAATTAAATTAGACCATAGATTTTGAATATTAGTATTTATTAGGAATTAACAGCTCTTGAAGCGATTTCATTGCATGTGTATATACAGACATGCACTGACGAGCTATGTAACAGGAAAATCCAAAGTGCACGACTCATACTGCTCATTTGATCGTATAAAAAACCATAGATATAGATATATTAGTTAGCCAAAATATATTGTCTTTCAGGAGTTCCAACCCGAGATAAGTCAACATACAACTGTCCATGGGAAAAACACTGCTTTCTCAGGTCAATGCCCACCAGAGAGAATGTCTGACCCTGGGACTTATTTATAGTGAGGGCAAAAGAGATTTTGACGGGATACTGTAGCCTTTTAAACGGTATGGGTATATCCGTCGGAATCATGGGTATCCGCGGAATATAAGCCAATTGTCCCACTGCTGGCCCTGTGAGAATGGTCGCCACGATTATATTCTCCCGCAACTCTTTTATAAGCAGCCTTGTGCCATTACACATGTTGGGGGGGCTCAAGTTTCTTAATAGCATGATAGGAATGCCAACTTTTAACATAAGGTCATGAGGAGGTAAGCCAGAAGGGCTCAAAGAATTTAAAAATTCTTGAGGATAGTGCACTGTATCCTCAATATTACACACCGTATCAATGGACTTATAGTGTTTGACTTGACCGGGAATTTTGTCTAAAATCAGTTTATTTATCTCATTCACTGTATCATTTCTAGGAGACACTATTGCCCTGGAACAAAGCCAATGATAATCTCTTTCCAATAAATTTTCAAGACCGGGATAAATAGCGTCTATCAGATGTTCTAACCTATGTAATATGTGACCTAATCTATCGTCAAGTTTAATGTCATCGCTAGTACTGTTGGTGCAAGGACAGCAAATTTTTCCTTCTCCAAGATTCAGTAGTTGATGCGGAAAGTCGTTATCGTAGTTGTCGCTCAAATGAGCTCTCATGTTTGTTCGTAAATTGAGAGTTTCAACGAAACTCCATAAGAGAGATGATTAGGAGTGAGGCATATTTATCGTAACAGATAGAAATAACAGATATTTAAAAATAACAAGTAACAATTGTTCCTACCAATTTAACTATCTGTTACATAAAATAACAGACCCTCAGAGACTGTTACTAATGGTAACAGCTGGTACTGATATTTCAATAAATCAGTCCCCACACAGGCTCAGACTGTTACCACAGGGCTGTTACTTTCATACACACTCACTCACACTAAAGGAAGGAAAATAACAGGGTTATCAATTTCTCTCTCTTCCTCATTAAAGAATGACCCTTGCTAAAAAGAGAAGCACCTATTATTTCCTTCGAAATATGTTTACTTCTCACTCTTACTAAAGCGGTTAAACTACGCTAAGAAGAGAAGCACCTAGTATTTATTATCCCTAAAATACAGTTGGTGGTCTAAAAAGAACCAACATTTTCAAAAAAGTGACTCCTAAATTAGGTCGTGTTACCTACCTGTTATCTGTAACAGTTAGCCAGTTACCATTATAAAAAAACAAACTACATTTTTCTATATGGAAAGGAGAGGTCAAAAGTGGTATAATATTCCGAAGAATTTTAAACTCTAATTTGATGTACCTTAATAATAATAATAAGCTACTCGATTATAGTTAAATTTGATTTTTTCAGGTGCCTGTTTTAGAAAATAAGTGAAAAAAAATTCAATACAAACAAAACGCACGTAGCTTTTATTTATTCATTGCTATGCAATATAATTATTTTAAATGTGGCTAAAGACTAAGATTTTATTATAATTTTAGCTGCAACTTCATGAAATTAAGCCAAAAAATATTGATTATAATGACAATGCAATATCTATTCTGTTCTATTTTTCTCTATGGCAATGGTGCCGATTATTGCAATATCAAAACGTTTCGAAAAAAGGTCAAATCTATCAACGTCAGAATGACGTTGAAATAAAAAAAAAACCCGCTGGTATAAGTCCGCGAGGCGGAGTGTGTTTTTTTAAGTAAAGAATTAAGTCAACAAATGTATTAATGTACAGACGCCATCGTATCCGAATGCCTTTATTATCTCTGGTTTGAAGCAATTCATCGCAAAATGCTCCAGGTATTTGCCTGGTTTGTTTGTTAGTGTTGACTTAAAAACTAAACATTTTTTTTAAAGTTAGCAACCAAAAGAATTACAGTGATCGTGAACGGACCCCTTTTATCTATATTGTCTTTGGTTTGACGTTTGATGGGATTGGATTGGTCGCAAAATGTTCCAGACATGTATCTAAATAGGCCAGCACATCAACCTACCCCAATCTGTCAAATTTCTTTGATAGAATTTAAACTTTACCACAAAGGAATAAGGTTCTTATTCAATTGGGAAAATTTGACAGATTGGGGTAGGTTGATGTGCTGGCCTCTGTACAACTTTATTGTAATAGTAATAAAAATGATATTCAATTGAAAATAATTTGGTTTGTTGACATTTTTGAAATTTTAATTCCTGCTTTCTTTCTGAAGTGTAATTAGAATTACTGGTGAATTGTAATTTAATTTTTCTCGATAACCTGTGACATCACATTTAATTGATTATGGCGCCCTCTAGTGGACATAAAATTATGAACTAAACAAATTTTGGTATCAAAAGAAAATATTTTTGAAATAAGCTCCAAAATTTTTTTTTTTTTTTGTGGATAAAAGTAGGTGGTGGTCACTACGCGACCTACAATATTAATTTGTAAAGCGAAATTGTCTTCTAGAGCCTTCGTGACTAATCTCAAAAAACATAATGATAAGAAGCAGGAAGCAGCCCACGGTTCGCGTGCTTGACAGAATAGTTCCAGTGCCAGCGGGCAAGTACTGCCATCTGTAATACTTCGGAAACGATTTTCGACTTAAAACGAAATGAAATAAAGAAGATACTCAATTGATATTTTTGGTACAAAAATAACAGGCTGTTATTTAATAACAGTTATTTTTGTGGAACAGTAACAGTGATAACAGATATCATGTTTTACCTGTTACAACTAGGAGTGAGGCATATTTATCGTAACAGATAGAAATAACAGATATTTAAAAATAACAAGTAACAATTGTTCCTACCAATATAACTATCTGTTACATAAAATAACAGACCCTCAGAGACTGTTACTAATCGTAACAGCTGTTACTGATATTTCAATAAATCAGTCCCCACACAGGCTCAGACTGTTACCACAGGGCTGTTACTTTCATACACACTCACTCACACTAAAGGAAGGAAAATAACAGGGTTATCAATTTCTCTCTCTTCCTCATTAAAGAATGACCCTTGCTAAAAAGAGAAACACCTATTATTTCCTTCGAAATATGTTTACTTCTCACTCTTACTAAAGCGGTTAAACTACGCTAAAAAGAGAAGCACCTAGTATTTATTATCCCTAAAATACAGTTGGTGGTCTAAAAAGAACCAACATTTTCGAAAAAGTGACTCCTAAATTAGGTCGTGTTACCTACCTGTTATCTGTAACAGTTAGCCAGTTACCATTATAAAAAAACAAACTACATTTTTCTATATGGAAAGGAGAGGTCAAAAGTGGTATAATATTCCGAAGAATTTTAAACGATAATTTGATGTACTTTAGAAAGCATATGTAATAAGCTACTCGATTATAGTTAAATTTGATTTTTTCAGGTGCCTGTTTTAGAAAAAAAGTGAAAAAAAGATTCAATAAAAACAAAACGCACATAGCGTTTATTTATTCATTTCTATGCAATATAATTATTTTAAATGTGGCTAAAGACTAAGATTTTATTATAATTTTAGCTGCAACTCCATGAAATTAAGACAAAAAATAATTGATTATAATGACAATGCAATATCTATTCTGTTCTATTTTTCTCTATGGCAATGGTGCCGATTATTGCAATATCAAAACGTTTCGATAAAAGGTCAAATCTATCAACGTCAGAATGACGTTGAAATAAAAAAAAACCCGATGGTATAAGTCCGCGAGGCGGAGTGTGTTTTTTTAAGTAAAGAATTAAGTCAACAAATTAATATACAGACGCCATCGTATCCGAATGCCTTTATTATCTCTGGTTTGAAGCAATTCATCGCAAAATGCTCCAGGTATTTGCCTGGTTTGTTTGTTAGTGTTTACTTAAAAACTAAACATTTTTTTTTTAAATTAGGCAACCAAAAGAATTACAGTGATCGTGAACGGACCCCTTTTATCTATATTGTCTTTGGTTTGACGTTTGATGGGATTGGTCGCAAAATGTTCCAGGCATGTACACACGGCTACACATCAAGCTATATATTTCCAGTTTTAGCTGACCTCGCATTGTACAGGTTTTTCTTACAATCAGAAGTCAGCTTATACTGGTTATGTATAGCTTGATGTGTAGCCGTGTGTACAACTTTATTGTAATAGTAATAAAAATGATATTCAATTGAAAGTAATTTGGTTAGTTTGTTGACATTTTTGAAATTTTAAATCCTGCTTTCTTTCTGAAGTGTAATTAGAATTACTGGTGAATTGTAATTTAATTTTTTTCGATAACCTGTGACATCACATTTAATTGATTATGGCGCCCTCTAGTGGACATAAATATATGAACTAAAAAAATTTTAATTATGCAACACAGCATGATTAAAAATTTTTTATATGAAAATTTTGGTATCAAAAGAAAATATTTTGTGGATAAAAGTAGGTGGTGGTCACTACGCGACCTACAATATTAATTTGTACAGCGAAATTGTCTTTTAGAGCCTTCGTGACTAATCTCAAAAAACATAATGATAAGAAGCAGGAAGCAGCCCACGGTTCGGGTGCTTGACAGAATCGATAGTTCCAATGCCAGCGGGCAAGTACTGCCATCCAAGTAATACTTCGGAAACGATTTTCGACTTAAGAGCCATTTCACGTTTTCGCGCGAATTTCCAAGATTTTAGTCGCCTAATTTACCGTCTTAGGTAATACTCTAACATTGTTGAACACATGTAAAAAAAAGACCAATCTTTCGTATTGATACTTCATGTAACACATTTACAAAAACTTATTTGTTTACTTTGTGGTGATTAATCTCCCACAACTAGTTTACTGAAAAATCATCGCAGAGTCAATTTCAGATTCCTATATCTATCATTAATATTTATATATTTGACAAAAAAAAAATACAGAAAGCATCAGACATATAATTTTGTTGACACATAATGTAATAGAATATCGATTACTAATAACACTAATTAGTAAAAAAATAAAGTCTAAGGGCAATTTTTACGTTTTATATCGCTATTTTGGCTAGGTTTTTTGATTTGAATAAGGCGTAATTACATTTAAAAAATCATGTCGAAATAAAGTATGTTCTTTAAAAAAACTAATTCTGAAATTTTATTAAAATCCCTTCATTTAATTAGACATAATATCATTATTGACATCACTCTATTTAGAATAAATTACAATGCATCGGCTGGCACCGATTAGTACGGCGCGAGCGCCCATCGACGAAGGATCTATGCCAATTTTTCCCGCGTCCCGATTTTCGAGCGCACTTATCATGAACGCATTATTATACTACGAGTACAACATTTTGATCCTCTTCGCATTTTTTTTTCATAAGGTAGGTAAGTGTTTTGTTTATTATCAATTAAAGTGTTACTTTAGTAGGTACTTTGTAGAATAATTATAATATATTTTTGTGTTATTAGTTTTAGCAATGGGGCGTAAAGAATGTGTATACCATTGTGTCAAAAAAAGGAAAAATAAAAATTCTGCAGCCTTAGAGAAAGCAACAGAAGCGAGGTAGATATTTTATTTTTATTTGCAACTCATATACACAGTAATCGATCACATTATCAATATGGACTATAGAACCGTAATTACAATTTTAATAATTCTAAAAACAATATTGATTATTTTAATAATCATTTAATTATTATTGAATAAAAAAAATATTTAAGTAATTGTAGATATCGAAACTTGACAGCTATTTTGTTTTCATTTTAGAATGAGAAGTCGTGTGAATCGAGTAGAGGAGGATAGTACCTTTAGAAGAGACGACGTGCCGGGTACAAGTGAAAAATCAGATTCGACAATAGAAATTGTATTTATTTATTTTTATTCAGACTCGATCGTAAATATTTTTAGTACTTACTTTTATATTTCTTTAAATTTCAATTAGATGTTTTAATGTTCCTTTTGTTTTTAGAACGATCACATTGTTGATGGCTGGCGTATAATTGATTTTCAATACTTTTGGAATCAATTAATAAATATAAGTGAACACAGAGAGAAGTTCGGCTGCAATTGAACTATTTGAAAATAGAAAAAGAGAAACAGTTGGGTCCCATGTCTAAATTTGACATGAAGTGTATGATGTGTGGATCTAGCTTTGTTCTATAAACTACGGAGACTGAAACAACTGAACGATCAATTACGGGAATTGGTCTCTCAAACTTAAATGAGATCAGTGCATCGATGGATTTGCCAACAATGCCATTTCGATTATACAGTCAAACACATGATGCTATATTCGACATGTGGAAAACTGCTGCTGAAATGACAATGTTAAATGATGCCAAACAGGAAATTAAAGCGGCAGTATCTCGTGGCGATGTTAGCAATTCGGACCAATGATAGCGGTCGAAGCGGATGATTGTTGGGGCAAACGCTCTTACAAAAATAATTATTATGTTATAAATATATTAATATATAATGTCTGATTGTTTACCTGTTCAATTTTATTATACACTTATACATAACATATATTTGTGTTTTTTTATTAGTCTAGCAAGTTAGTAGACTGAATAAATAAAATCACTTTTTTTCATAAGTCTCTAACAAAGGTGCATTACAATCATGACGGCTCAAGATTGTTTAGTCCGTCTCGACACTCGCGCTACACTGTTTGCATTGTGTATGTGTAGATAGCTACGCACACATACACAATGCTGCCGTCTTTTACCTAAACTCGAGCGCCAAACTTTTGTGAAATGGCTCTTAAAACGAAATGAAATAAAGAAGATACTCAATTGATATTTTTATACGTATTTATCGTTGGTACAAAAATAACAGGCTGTTATTTAATAACAGTTATTTGGATCTGTTATTTTTGTGGAACAGTAACAGTGATAACAGATATCATGTTTTACCTGTTACAACCCATCTCTAGTTACAACCCATCTCTAGAGATGATTTTAAAGCATGCCCTGATAATATCGGCGCGTGTTCCTTTTGTTATTACAGGCAGTGTTTGCTGAAAATCACCCGCAAGAACAAAAGTACTGGAGAGGGTCATTAATCCACGGAAAATCTTAACACCGCGATTCAGAAAAATTACGTAATTGCACAACGCCATCTATGGGTAAATGGATAAAACGTCCGTACAAAGCATGTTCTAATGCGGTTCGTGAATAGACGGCGGCATTTTGCGATTTAGTAATTTTATATTATCTTCGAAACTATTTAACCATTTGACATACTGTTTTGGGCAAATCGTATCTCTATGATGTTCTTGTGATCAAAATAATATTTTTTTCGATAAGCTTTAATATTTTGTTGTTTAAAAAATCGTTCAAAAGTAAGTACGTCGAAAAATACTTTTTTAAACACATAAAAGCTACTATATCTGTTAAAATATAAAAGATAGAAATATGGTGTCGCGGACTTTTTTGTAGAACTAATCAAAGCGGACCAGGTTGCCATACATGGTTTTCAATTATATACAACTGTTAAGGCAGCGCATGCAAATAACTCTGTTGTAAGAGCTATTTTTTCCGCCTGGCTAGACAAAAATTGAGATAGTTCGGCTAATATGCATGATATCTTTATAATTTATAGCCTATAGCACTCACGAGTAATGTAGCTTCCTATCAGTGAAATAATTTTTTTACCTCTTTATAATATTAGTATAGATTATAAGAACTTATAAATTTTTTGATAAGTACAGATTTAATCTCCATTAAATTATCTATACAATGGTATTATTTAAATTAAGTAGGTTCTGTGTACCAGCAGGAGTATAACAATAGAAACAGTTGCAGAAAGGAGGCATTTTTTTTTTCTTATCATGCTTTGCTTAAATAGCTTCTTTAAGTGAAAAGCAACATTCAAATGTAATTAATACTGCTTTAAAAAACACCAAACTAAAAAAAAAAAATAGAATGTTTAATTACTTATTATTAATTATATAATTACCAAATTCAATTATTACAATAATTATTTAATTGTTTGTGTGTGAAGGATACACCAAAATAGGGCCATTTGGACTTAAGAAGTAAAATTTACAATTTTTTTTTATCCTTTAATATTTCGTAATGCTTCCGCGTGCTCTCGATACGGCTTCTACACGATTTGGCATGCTGAGTACCAGATTCCTCAGCAAATGCTGAGGAATATTATCTTATTCTTCAATAAGTATATTTTTCAGAGCATGGAGGTGGATTTCAGCTTTTAACACGTCTGCCAAGTTCGTCTCAGGCAAATTCAACAGGGTTTAGGTCAGGACCTCTCGCTGGCCATTATTTTCCATTATTATCAATAGGATATGTTAATGATAAATTATTTTATTTATGTAAGTAAGTTTGTACAAACACTTTTTTTCACTGACTACTCTGAGAAGAAAGGCCGAAACAAACTCAGAGGTCACAGTCTCTTTTACAGTCCAGACAATCTTGATGACACAATCTTTAATGATGGTTTCCCACAGGAAGAAACGCCACCTTTCCTTCGTTTACGTTCATGCACGCATGCTGGTTGCGAGTACCACGCACCTGCCCCTTGTAAAGTACATTACCAATAAGATCACTATTGCCTCTAGGGTGACCCATCCCGGCGTTTCCACTCACCTCTGCCTTGTAAATTTACCTTTTGTTAGTCGTCTTTCATTATCTTCCTAAAAATTACCTTTTATTATGGAGTCACATTATTGGCCATGTATGCAATTAGGTATGGCTCGTGGAGACCTGCTTGGTAAAAAATTTCAGGATTCTTAAGTTCAGTTATTTTTCTCCATATCATTATACCTAACAAAACAGTAAAAGGAAACATTGGCAAGCTTTCTTCTCTTAAAAAAAAAAAGAAACCGTCAAAGTCCTACTAGGTACCTATTTACCGAAAAAAAAAAATATTATGCCAGGCTTTTAGCCTGAAAGTCTGATAACCAGTCTTACCAAGGGGTATCGTATTATCCGGTAACTGGGTTGTGGAATACTGGTATTCAGCTGTTTCCGGTTAGACTGGAAGCCAACCCCAACAGAGTTGGTAAAAGGCCAGGTAGATGATGACTAGCTATTAATAAATCATGTCCTACTAAATATCTTGATATTTTTGTTGTCGATAGGAGTAAATCCTGAGCAACTATCTGGTAGAAAAGTAGGTGTGTTCGTCGGAACCTGTTTCTCCGAAACTGAAAAAGCGACCTGCTATGACGTTGCCTCTAAAACAGGCTTAGGTATAGCTGGGTAAGAAATAATATCCTTAATTTATAAATATCAAGTTTATTTGATCCGAAAAGGCAGAGACATCCACATTTAGCAAGTTATGTGAGTGCAAGTGATATAAAAAAGTCCCACGTAGGTACCTAATAAGGGTAAGATTCATTTTAACGAACACAAAACCAGCATCCGAATTGTGTAACACAATTCAATCCGAAGAATTTTGAACAGATTCCTAATCCATTGCTTAATACGTTAAAAAAATAAGTTTGCTTAACAACGTAGATAACGCAACGAATGTTGTTGAACAGCCAAAATGCAAGGCTTTGTCAATGTAATGTGTTATGCAATTACCCCGCAGAATTCGAGATTCCTGAAAGAACTTATTATTACTTTTCCCGAGCACAAGATCGAACCCTGGAGTCGCTCTTGGTATCACTACATCAGTCGACTGCATAATATACATGCGGCGTGCCATATGCCATTGGTAATAATACCTTTTATTTTTAGATCTTCTAAGGCAATGTTCGCCAACCGCATTTCCTACTGGCTTAACGCCAGGGGTCCTTCGATGGCGATTGACGAATCGTGCTGCAGTTCCACCGCAGCGCTGGAGCAGGCTTACCTCGCTATGAATCGAGGTGAATGCGAGGCAGCCGTCGTTGGAGGCTGTTACTTGTGTCTGTATGCAATGTCTTCTGTGCACTACAGAAGGTGAACACATATGTAAACCCATCATATTTGTAAACACATACCATCTGCATATTGAACTTGCTTGTCGAGGGTTCCAGCAACACAAACTAAAAAAATAAAGAAACGATTACAATACCTAATGCAATTTTGACACTTGATGGACAATCAGATAAACAAAGGTGCTATTAAAAAGGTTAAATTTTTCTACTATTTCCCAATTTAGAGTACACTTTTGTCCATAATAGATAAGAATAATTATAAAATCCAATAGCATTCTAAAACAAAAAATAAGTTATCGGGTTTTTTTTATGTCCAGGCTCATAAGCCAGGCGATGGATGGTAAAACGAAGTCATTTGATCAGAATGCCAATGGCTGCGTCAAATCGGAAGCAGTTAACGTTCTGTTTCTGCAAAAGGCTAAAGATGCTCTGAGGTAAGTTTTTATGGATGTCTTCTAGCAGAATAGAATGTGAGTTCAGCCAGTTCTAGAGAGAGACGGAATTATACATGACCTATACATGACCAATAGCACCATCTCTTTTTCGCAGCGGGTATGAAAATTTGCACATACTTACTTCAAATAAAAAAAAAGCCCCCAGCCTCCACCTACTTGTTTTCTCATTAAGATAATTCTTACTTTTATCTGTAATTCACAGGATCTATGCAGATTTAATGCACGCGAAGACGGAATATACCGGCTTGCTAACGGGAGAAACGGGCCCTCAGTACGGATACTTTAGGAATGCTGATAAGACTGTTAACTTTTTGACCAAATTCTATGTGGAAGCAAAGGTCCCACCGCATGCTGTGGAATATGTTGAAGCTTTTGGTTCAGGTATAAATTTCTCTTGTATTCGTTTTTGACAAGATAGTGTATGGAAAACCAAAGGTTTGAATCAAGGAAAATGTCTCTAGAGGATTAGATTTCTCATTTCTTCTCTCTCTCTCCTTTCTTATTTCTCATTTCTTCTCTCTCTCTCCTTTGCCGCGAGGATCTTGCCCAGGACTCCTCGAGTACGATCAGCAGTCGAGCAGTAGATCAAAGAGGCAGTAATTAACAAACACCATTTTTGTAAAAATAATAGTAGTTCCAATTGCATAATTTCGTTATAGGTACGCCTGATGCTGATAAAGCGGAACTGGACGCCATTGAAAGGGTGTTCTGTAACGGAAAAGAAGACACACTCTTAGTTGGCAGCGTCATTTCCAACATTGGATACGGAGAAGCTGCATCGGGTATATCCGCTATAACAAAGGTAAAATAATTTTTGGGGTCATCATTATTACTATCATATATACATATTATAATTTAAAGTCTGGACGCAACGATTTTTGATGTGGTATCTGCTATTATTAAGATAATTCATTCTGGATGGTTCATGTGTGTATAATACATTTTTAATAATTCGATTTTTAATAAGCGTCGTGGGGCCCTGGTGATTTGTAGTTACTACAGGCGTTGCTTGCAATGCCTATTTCAAGCAGCAGTCTCTCTCAAATGTAAAGTTATCCTTAAGCTAGGTTTAAGCACTACTACTGTACATTTGTGAAGAGATAATAAATAAACTTATTATTATTATTATATTATTATTTTTAATAATTAACGACCATACTGAATATTGTCATCACTGCATGTAGTATTCGGGAGCACATTAATTTGTGTTTATTGAATTCTTTAAAAACAAACGAGTTCGTTCGTCGTGGATTCACGTCCCATTAATTCTAATTTCAAAGCTGTTACGTCTATTGGTTCCCTGATCTAATTAATCAGATTTTTTTTATATCAACAGGTGTTGCTTGGCTACCATTGCGGTGAGATAGCCGCCAACCTGCACTGCCATAATCCGCGGCAAGACGTGGTAGCAATGCGCGAGGGTCGCATGCGCGTCGTCACTGAGCACCAGAGCTTCCGTCGCTCATACGTCGCCGTCAATGGCTTGTCCGTCACCGGCGTCAACTCACACGTGCTTCTGCATGGACACTATAAACCTAAGGTACAAATAATGATATAAAATGTACGAATTACCTTTTCTGTTCATTGTCATCTTCTCAGCCTTCTATTTCTACTAGTCTCCACAATTTTACATCGCTCATTCTTGTTTTATTTACTTGAAACCGAAAATTTTATATATAATCGTGTTTTCCAACTACCCAGGTTTGTTTGACTCTGGACTATTCAGTCAAAACCATTCGGTTACTTCATCAGTCATCACATCACTATGTCATTTCGCTGTAGCTTACTACAAAATATTTGATAACACTTGGTCAACTTTTACCCTGTAACATTTTTCATTTGTTCCAGGATATGTCACGCTACAGTAGTAGTATTGCACATCTCGTGACTATATCAGCAAGACAAGACACTGCTGTAGAGAAAATATTTGAGAACTTGAAGTCACGCCCGATAGACCCTGAGGAGTTGGCTTTGTTACATAACATTCACCAGACGAGCATCCCAGGACATTTGGGCAGAGGATTTATCATTTTAAGTATGTTTGGTGTTAGGATAAAAGATTATACGGGCTGGTGTCCGCAACTCCACGTCAATGCGCGTATTTTATGTTTGGCGTTAATCTTAGTACTTACTTCATCATCGTAATCAGAAGCTTTTAATAGCAGTCCATTACCAGACTTAGGCAACACCAATTGCACGTCACTGAACTCAATCTTTTGGCAACTCTTATCTAGCAATTCCCATCATTATCACTTCACCTAGTCTTAGGGCATCCTGCTACCCCTACGTGTATGAAGAGTTGCGCTCAGTGGCAAATACGACCGGCCCATTGCCTCTTTACTTGTTTATTCAAACATAATTACTTTCATGTGGTACTGTATTGGCGATAACTAAAATCTGTTATGCTTCATCTTTCTAGAGACGGACGAAAAACAAAAGACAGTGAGTCTATGTGAGAAGGCTGAGTACTTCGACAACGCTCAGCGGCCGCTGTGGTTCGTGTACAGCGGGATGGGCTCGCAGTGGGCTGGTATGGGTGCGCAACTCATGCGCATACCGATTTTCGCCGCTGCTATAGAACTGTAAATTAGTTTTTAAGCTAACTTTTAACTGATTGCCTCTTGGCAGAATTTTCTTTCTTCCTAACAGAGTTCAAATTTTTCATCAGAATATTTTATTTGCAATAGAACATATAATTATTTTTTCTATATTTTTGTTTCTGTCTTTTATATGAATCCAGTATTAATATTATTAATATCTATCTATCTCGAAATTCCAGGTGCCGACAAACTTTGGAACCAAAAGGAATCGACATTGTGCACATAATCACATCGCCCGATAAGACTATATTTGACAACATTCTTCATTCGTTTGTTGGAATAGCTGCTATTCAAATAGGACTCACTGATGTGCTTCGGGAAATCGGATTAGTACCTGATGGCATTATCGGTAATACTAATATTTCTGTTACACGTATTATAGTATATCTTCTTTTTCTGTCGTATCCGATTGATCTATATGAGTATTGGATTCGTTATCTTTCTATCTCGTGACTTTGTCAAGAGAATTATCGATCAGTTGAGGGACCAACTGATCGATTATTCTCTTGTCAAAGTCTATTTTGTTTATAAGTTAGTATGCATGTATCTATGTGTATTCTTGTATTTTATAACAATTTGCGAGCTATCTTTTATATTGCTCCTGCCATATTGATAGGAAATGCCTCAAGCATTATGTCTGCCTTTGACAGTATTAATTTTTTACTTGTTTTTAATGTTTAAATAAATAATTAGCTCGTTTCCACTGCCGGGACACAGGCTGCTCTTTATGAGAGGGGTGGGTCATAATCCACCACGCGGGCCCAGTGCCGTTTGGTAGATGTCACATGACTTCAAATTTGCGATTCTAGTTATGCCGGTTTCTTCACGATGTTTTCCTTCACCGTTTTGAGAGCAGAAATTAAATACACAAAATAGGTAAAGTAGCCTTGGTTTGATCTTAACGACCTACGTACTCGTACTTATAAGTCGGGGCTGATACAACCGGATCACCACTGCTCTCAATAATAGCTCATGCCTTAGTTAAAATAATGATAAGCTAGTCAGGAAGGGGATGCTAGTGGGGCTGACTGCCCAAGGTGCGCTGAAAGAACATCTCGGTATTTCATCACAATATGAGAAGGCTGTTTAAATAACTCAAGTGAAAAGGCACTTTCAGGTGAAACCTAACTCCAAAAATGATCTACTATTCTCGTCGACAGGTCACAGTGTAGGCGAGCTGGGATGTGCCTACGCCGACGGTTGTTTGACGGCAGAGGAGATGATTCTATCAGCGTACAGCCGCGGTCTGGTGTCGCTGCAGACTCCATTTATTCAAGGATCCATGGCTTCTATTGGTCTGGGTTATGAAAAGGTAAGAGTATTTTGCACACCGTACGGATTTTTAATTAATCAATACCGGTAAACCGGGGTTACTTTGAACAGCCGGGTAACTTTGATTGAAACTTTTATTTCATATAAAATCGCGAAGTACGTAAAACGAAACGCAATTTGTTTTATTTTTTCTTGTCTAACATCATTGATGAACTGTTGAATCCTTTCTAGAGGACACGCTGGGAAGTCACCAACTATTTTAAGCACCGTAAGGTTAAGCATTCTTTTTAGGTTTAATTTGTCTTTTACTAGATCAAAGTTACCCCATACGCAACGTGCCCTATTTTCTTGCGTAATTTCAAAGCTATAAAAGTAAATTAATTCAGTTAAGATTATAGTTGTCAAATATTTTCTATTTATTTTGTAACACTACGAGGCTGACTTAATCGCTTCGCAATTAAAGCCTTTTTCTAAAGAAAGATTTAAAAAAAAAGCTATCAAAGTAACCCCATTCTCATTATAATTTTGATTAGACAGTTTTAATTTTTTTTTTCAGAATCAAGCCATATTTTTTCACATATTATTACAGAAATCGCGAGTTTAAAAAGAATCGACAACTAGACCGATTTTATATTTTTTTTACAACCAGAGATTCAAAAGAAATGGACCTTGAAAGTTCAATTATACAATATTGATCAAAGTAACCCCGGTTTACGGTAATAATTCTAGCCTATTATTGCCCAACTGCAGGGCAAAAGCCTCTTCTCATAGTACAGAGGAGGCACGAGTACTAGTACTACTGTAAAAATAAATGTGCAAAACGGGGAAGGTTCCTGCTGATCCGTGCAATATAGAGATTGATGATAGTTCAGATAAGGATACTAAACTTATTGATACTATACTTATTTTGGTGATTCAACATTCATAATATTTTACTTTTATTCGCAGATTTCAAAAATGTGTCCTCCTGAAATTGAAGTGGCTTGTCATAACGGGCCTGAATCTAGTACCATTTCGGGACCTGCTGATATCATGAAAGAGTTCGTCGCAGAGTTGACTGCTAAGACAATATTCGCTAAAGAAGTTCCATGCTCTAACATCGCCTACCACTCACGTTATATTGCTGATGCTGGTAAGAAAATATCACTCTTATGATACTAATGAACATAGTTTATGATGAATTCTATTAGATCAATTATAATCTTTAAAAACAGGTCCCGGCTTGCTAAAGTATTTGAGCGAAGTAATTAAGACCCCGAGGGCTCGGAGTGAGCGCTGGGTTTCGACTTCGGTACCAGTTGACAGATGGGAGGAGCCCCTGGCTAAGTACTCGTCGGCTGAGTACCATACTAACAACCTTTTGGTAAGAACTCACAATATCTACATAATTACATCATATTATATTATTTAATTTAAAACAGTAAGATAAGCAAATGGTAACTAATACCTACGTAATTAATAAAATTAGTTTACCGGCTTTCATATCAGTCTGCGCATCACCGCGGTCGCGAGCGTATGTCACTGTGCGTACGTTACGAAAATGGCTTCCAAAAGATTAAAGTGTGCGAACTGCAATATAGTTATTTGCGAAGTGTTATCGTTTATTAGTAATAAACTTGATGTTATGGACGAGGAAAGTCTTGTTCGTATCTGTGAAAGTGCGTTTAGCCTGGAGGAGATCGAAGAAGCAAAGTCGTTACGTTTTGAATCTCTACAAAAAAGGCCAAAGTTAGAAAGCGTCAAGGGAAAACGCAACGCAACCTAGGCGATATTATCGTGTTACTCAAAGGAACAAATCCAGAAAAGATACGAATATTTGTGGCCAGAGATTTGGAAAAATTACAACCAGTGACCTTTGATCACATTGACGTAACTCCGTTGCCTAAGAAAATTCTTATAATGCAGGAATCTATCGAGAATATTAAAAAAAAAAATGTCACAAAAGTCGAATTACAGGAACAATATAATGCTATGCAGAACTCCCAAGGGTCTTCAACGTCTGATGAAAATAGGAATTTAAATACTGTTCCAAGATGTACCTCGCAACTTCTAAATATGTTAGATAGCGGTCCAATGGCGTTATCGCTAAACGTAGACAGTAATGTACCTAATACTACTCAAATACCTCTCGTTAACAGTCTATCGAAAACGGTAAACAAACCTCAGTTCACGTGTACTAAACAGCCGAGATGAATAGTGATAGTGTAGCTAAGAAAGGCACGCAAAACGAGCAACTATGCAGCGAGGGTATGAGTGCAAGCGAGACAGTAATTTCAAATACTTGTACGTTTCGCAGTAGCGAAGTAAGCGGAGAATTACATCAAAACAAAGCGGATACCGAGTTATTATTACGATCAGGACCTATAAGAAATCTGTCATTCGCGGAAATAGCCAGTTCCGGTACCGACTGGAAGGAACCATTTCAAAGTGACAAGTGGGTTACTGTGCAGAGAGGCAGATTGAAGAATAAGTTCTACACTAAGAGAGGGAATGCAGTTGCAGAACCAGAAAAACCCAAAAAATTTAAAGCAGCTGATACTAAGATTGCCTTGTTCATATCAAATGTGCACAAAGAAGTCTCAGAAAATGACATTATCGACTATGTTTACAAAAAAACAGGCGAGGCAGTATCTTTAGTAAAAATAAAAATGAAAAAGGAAAGAGACTACAATGCGTATAAAGTCTTTGTTGTCAAATATAAAAAAAGACTTATTTTTAGATGATAAGCTGTGGCCGTCAGGGATCGACGGTTCATAAACTTTCGAGAAAGGCGAGAAAAACAAGTAAATGAGGAGTGTGTGGCTATGATTGATAACAAGCTTAATGGATAACAGTGATAGTAAATTAATTAGCTATAACTGCAAGTCTATCAAGAGATCGATAGAAGGTGATGTAGTAGCCTTGCAGGAGACGTGGTTGCTGCCGCACGAGCTGCCACTGCTGAGCACATTCGACGACGGCTTCGATGCTACAGGCACGTCCGCCGTTGACACGTCGGCCGGCCTACTGAAGGGCAGGCCATACGGTGGAGTCGCGTTATCGTGGAGAAAAAGTGCGTTTCAATCAGTGTCTGTGATAACGTTAGGATTGCTGCAATAAAGCTAACTGTAAGTAGTAGTCTCTATAGTGATATTTAGTGTTTATATGCCTACTAACTGTACTGAAAACGTTCCCGTATTTACTAAGTGCCTCAGTACCATACAATCTATAGCAGTAGAAGAAAACTGTGGTGTCGAGGCTTTCTACATTTTGGGGGATTTTAATGCTCTCTTAACCCACATGAAATATTTTATAAAGAATTGACGGATTTCTGTTGTGATTATTCTTGGTGTTGTGCAGATGTACAACTGTTAGGAATAGATTCGAATACACATACTTTTCGTAGTGACGCTCATAGTTGTGAGAGGTGGTTGGATCACTGCATAGTCACTCAGTCCGCTCTGACGACGATTAAAAGAGTACGGGTACAGCATGACGTGTATTGGTCCGACCACTTTCCTCTGGTAATTGAATGCAACCTAAATAAACTTAATGCATTTGAGCCTATAAAGTTAGCGGATGTTTCAAATAAAGGTACCATTTGGGGTGATAGACAAATGGAACAAATTAAGAATTATCCCTCATTGTGTCATTTCAAACTTCGAATTATATTGATTTTCCTTTAGAGTTAGGACAATGTTGTGATTCTGTGTGTCGTAATAGTGATCATTTTATAATTCTTGATAAAATGTATAATGATGTTATAAGTACATTAACTGATGCCGCTATAGAGTCTTATATTTACAAAAAAAATCCCAGAAAGAAAGGATATGTAACAGGCTGGAACAAGCACGTCGCTGACGCACACGGGGAGGCAAGGCTTAGATTTATGATGTGGACTTTGGCAGGAAAACCAAAAAATGGGATATCCATACTGAAATGTTAGAATCGCGCAAAAAATTCAAGGCTAAATTAAAATGGTGTCAAGACGGACAAGAACAAATAAAAATGGCCTTACTCGCATCCAATCACTCAACCAAAAATTTTAAATCGTTCTGGAAAAATACCAACAAACTAAATGTGAGGCCTAGCCCGTGTCCCGTGAACTTTGAAGGCGTTTATATGACCATAAAATGATTGCCAACCTGTTTAGAGATTATTTTACAGTGCAGTCGACGTTGAAACCATCGTCGCGTGTTGTTGCCGAGACAGTGGTGGCAGATCGAAGTGTGTATTTCTCAGCTAAAAGCGTTTCAGACACTATTAAACACATGCAAAGAGGGAAATCTCCTGGTCACGACGGTCTCAGTATAGAACACTTTAAGTATGCTGGGGTTCACTTACCAAGAGTGCTTAGTATGTTGTTTAATTTGTTTCTGTGTCACTCATGTTTACCTGAGCCATTGATGCGTACAATTGTTGTTCCCATCGTAAAAAACAAGACTGGTGACGCGTCAGATAAAGTTAACTATAGACCCATCTCACTTGCTACTATAACAGCCAAGGTGCTTGACAGTCTGCTGAATGGTAATCTCATGAGGCACGTCGACCTGCAGGACGCGCAATTCGGTTTTAGAGCCGGTCTGTCGACGGAGAGCGCTATACTCTGCTTGAAACATACTGTCAAGTACTACACAGAGAGAAGGACGCCGGTATAATCAAAATCAAAATCAAAATTCATTTATCCAAACTAGGCTGAGAATCAGCACTTTTCGAACGTCAAAATTACATAAGACAGTCCCCCAAAAACGCCCGCCCTTCACCACTTCCTAGTGCTTTCGCTGGGGAGAAGAAGTGGCGCAACAAACTCCCCAGCAGCACAGCTGTCTGTTCAGTTATAAAATACTCGACTGTATACAAAACTAGATCTGCAAAGTATCTAATTAACATTACAGGACACAGAACATTCAATAAAATTATTTGCCATATGTTAGCTAGCCACGCCAATATACCAACAAATACCATAAAAATATATACGTACTCAAGCTAAGATAAAAATACTAAATCAAAAGTAATAAAATAATAAAAAAAAAACTACCTAAATAAAAGCCTCCAGGATACAAAGGGCGTGACAACTTACATATTTATGCAATGCTGGGTTCTGTTCACATAGCTGTCACTTGAAGGCACAAATGATAGACTAGGACCATCAAAGTAAAAATTAATAAATAAATACGCGTGCTTTCTCGACCTATCAAAAGCTTTTGATCTCGTAGCATATGATGTGCTATGGGAGAAGCTAGGAAGCGCGGGTGTACCGGTGGAATGTACCTCTCTTCTCAAGTACTGGTACTCAAATCAGAGAAATCAAGTGAGATGGGCCGGTACTTTATCGGACGACTACAAATTGTAATGTTGTGTGAGACAAGGGGGGTTAAGCTCGCCACTATTGTTTAATTTGTATGTAAATCAGCTGATTGAGCGGCTCAGTGACACTCATGTCGGCTGTTTCATTGATGACAAGTGTTTTAACAATATTAGCTATGCAGACGACACGGTGCTGCCGAGCCCCACAATCAGCGGATTAAGGAATCTGGTGTCTCAGTGTGAGGCTTTTGCCATGTCGCACGGGCTTAAATATAACTCCAAAAAGAGTAAACTCCTAGTATTTGGAGCAGGATCATACTATCCCGCATATGTTCCTCCTGTCGTCCTTAACGGTGCAGCCTTAAAAGTTGTGGACAGGTTTAAGTATCTGGGTCACGTTGTAACAGGTGACCTTAAGGATGACGAGGACATAGAAAGGGAGCGCAGAGCTTTGGCGGTGAGAGGCAATATGCTTGCTCGCAGGTTCGCACGCTGCACCAACAAGGTGAAAATAACACTTTTTAAGGCGTACTGCCAGTCGTTTTACTCGAGTGGCCTGTGGGTGAAACATACACAGCGAAACTACAGAGCTCTGCGAACCCAGTATAATAACGCTTTTAGGATGCTGATGCTGGGGCTGCCGTGGCGCTGCAGCGCGTCTGGTATGTTTGCTGAAGCGCGTACGGATGGCTTTCAAGCCATCATGCGCAAGAAAGCTAACTCCTTGCTGCATCGTCTAAGAAGTAGCAGCAACAGCATCCTAATTGCTATTGCTACCCGTTTTGACTGTCCTTTCCAAACTCAGTGGATAAGGACAGCCATAAGCATCAGTTAGCATACTAACATAATTTTAGGTACAATTTTCTGTTACTAACACACTAATAAATTTATGATTTTAATAGTTTTATGATTTTGTTATTTTATTTAATTTAATTTTTATTTTGTGTTAATAATTATGTAACTTATATGGAGATTCTCTGAAATAAATAAATAATAATATCCTCGGTTCACGGCACTGAAAAATTCATCAGGAAAATCCTAGCCTCCACACTGATTAATTCTGATGTGCCGTGTTTCACCGAGGCTATAGATGCCTGGAGACTCGCTTGCCCGAATACAGATCCACCCGACAATCCATCTTCCCAGAGACGGTGGGATGAGCCGCTCTGCAGAGTAGTACAAAACAATTTACTTGACTCGTCTGTTACTACTGCGGAGCGTGCGCGCCTGCTGGCTGTGGGTAGGTGGGAGTCGCGTCTTTGGCTTCATGCACTACAATGCAATGACTTGGCACGCGACGATGGCAAGAGACCGGACGTTATGTCTTTATTTGCATGGAAGGTGGGTAGGCCTTTAGTGTGGGACGCAACGTGTGTCGATACTCTTGCGCCATCCCATCTTCCTGGCTCGGCATGCTGTGCTGGCGCTGCTGCTGCGGCTGCGGAAAACCTCAAGCGGTGAAAATATAATAGCCTTGTCGGAAATTATATTTTCGAGCCGTTTGGGGTTTAAACCCTAAGGCCGTGGGGTCCGAGTGCTCATGGTCTTTTTAAGGAAATTTCGAAACGGCTGGTTGACACTTCCCGTGACCCAAGCCCTGGCTTTTACCTTGGCCAAAGGCTAAGCATTGCCATACAACGTGATAATGCTGCCAGTCTCTTGGGTACATTACCAGTCGACAGCGATGCGGATGAATTTTTCGACGCTATATTTAGTTTTTGTACAGTTTTAGTTAAGTTAGGATTTACATTTTGTAATTTTTTCTACATAATTATGCGTTATGAAATTTAAACCTCTAATATAACAAACTCAACTCTAAAGCTTTTATTTCAAATAAACCAATTACAGGCACTTTTGAAATTTCAAGGAGTCAAAATGGTCTTAAGCGGCTATGACCTAACTCTTTTCTGTCTCCTAATTGATATGAACCAATACTATATTCCGCTACTCCCAAGTATTATGTTTTCTGAATTCTGATTAATCGTGTTGCGTGTTTCACAAAAGTTGAAAAAGTAACTTTTTATATGTTTTGGTCTCGCCGAGATTGATCTCGTCTTGGTGCTTTTTTAGTTATAGTCATCACTTTAGTTGTCCCAAAAAGTATTTGTATTTATAAAACTTTTGATTCTTTACAATGTTCGTAGTAGGTATTGATGTTCTTTTGTTTTTCAGAACCCAGTACTTTTCGAGGAGACGTTAAAACATATACCAACGAACGCAGTGCTGGTGGAGGTGGCTCCTCATGGTCTACTGCAAGCCATCCTGAAGCGCTCCCTTCCTGCAGAGTGTAGAAACATAGCGCTTACTAGGCGTACACATCCCGACAGCACATATGTGTTGCTCGAGGCGGTTGGCAAGTACGTAACAAAAGTACCAGTTGTTTATGTCTGCATATTAATTGCGTGACACGCTTACAATGGCAATGCTTTTCATTATTAAGTAACCGACATCAAAAAGGAGGAGGTTCTTAATTGGACTGTATATCGTTCTTTTAGTTACGCGATTTCTCATGTCTTTTTTTTTCCAAAAAAGACACTACAAAGTGAAAAATAATATTAATTTCGGAAGTCGGTGGCAAACAACGAAAATACAAACCCAACAACAGCGACTTCCGAAATTAAAGTTATTTTTCACTTTGTAGTGTCTTTTTTGTAAGCTGGATGTTTTTTTTTTTTTGTAAAAAAACTTTATGTCAATTCAACAACATATTGCGTGATTTACGTTGTCGAGCAGGAATTTTCAAACATTATGAGCAATAGCTTAGCTATTCCCTTCAAAATACATCGGATTGTGATTGAAAGAGGGTTACGCAACTTGGTTTATTTACCTGAGTGGTTTTATATCATACGGAACGCCGCATATGAATTCGAATCTAGTCGGGCACACCCGAAATAAACACGTAACTACAAAACCAATTATTTCTTTGTTATTTTCTTTGGTCATTATACTTATTACCTGGTGTAGGTGTGGGTAGTACAAAGCCCAAACAGCGGCCAAGAAGCTGGGCGTCCTAAATAGGGTGAAGCGATACTTTACGCCTGGACAGCTTTTAACCCTTTACAAAGTGCAAGTCCGATCCTGCATGGAGTATTGCAGCCACCTTTGGGATGGCTCAGCGAAATACCAACTTGCCGCGCTTGACTCGGTGGAACGCAGAGCTAAGAGGCTCATTGGCGACGTAAAACTGGTGGATGCCAAGCTTCACAGCTTGGCTCATCGCCGCAAGGTTGCCTGCTTATCAGTCTTCTACAGACTATACTTCGGTGAGGGTGCCCAAGAACTCCACGACCTCATTCCACCGGCCCCCTTCTACCTTCGGACATCCAGACGCACTGCATTACTGCAAGTTACCATCCCTGCCAAGTTGCTATTCCACAAATTCGAACTAAGCGTTTTCAAATGTCTTTTTTAATACGCACAGCAAAAGAGTGGAACTCTCTACCTGCGTCTGTGTTTCCGAGCGCATACAACCCGAATCTCTTCAAAGTGAGAGTGAATAGGCTTCTTCTGGGTAAGCTCACTCCATCGTCGACTCTGTCTCTGTCACCTCTGACCTAGACTAGAGTCAAGAGCGAACCCATTTCAAATAAAAAAAACCCTACTTTTTCAATTTACAGATTATACATGGAAGGATACCACCCAATGGTACACATTCTCTACCCTAAAATAGAGATGCCAGTATCCACTGGGACGCCATTCCTTTCCCATTTGGTCGAGTGGGCCCGTGGAGAAAAATGGTGAGTACTTGTACTTTTGTGAACAATTAATAATAGTGCTTACACATTTTATAGTATATCCTATTTTACAAAAGGGCATTACTACGATATATATTCCGATCTGATCCCCTGAGCCCCCCCCCCCTCCTCGACCCTGCTAGTTCTTCTTCTGTTTTAAAATCTTTTCTTATCCAATTTTATGCTAGGTTACTCTTTATGACAGGTAAGTACAGTCAAGAGAAAATAAACGTTTCATGTTTTTCAAAATACGTCTGTTTAGTGCTTTATTTGTTTAACGTAACAGCATTTATTGTTTAATTTTTCAGGCCATTGCCTCTCTACCGTACTGCTAGAAGGAAGAAGGGTGCAGCTTGCACATATGACATATCATTGTACGATAAGGAACATGAGCATCTGAAAGGACATGTTATCAGAGGTACCTTAGCCTAATAAAAAACAGCATATCATGTATTCTGATTACCTATGGTCATTTTGATTTTTATATTATCTGAGGCGAAAAAAAAAAGCTGCTTTGGCTATGGAGGACCTCAGTACAATGCTCGATGACCTAGGTAGAGCATCAGAAAGAGTGGGTCTTAAGATGAACATAGACAAAACGAAGGTCATGGCAAATGCCCATGTAACACCCACTCTCATAAAGATCGGAGACGCTACACTCGAAGTCGTTTACCTAAGACAAACTGTCCAATTAGGTAGGTGGTCCAACTTCGAGAAAGAAGTCAATCTTTGAATCCGACTCGGCTGGGCAGCGTTCAGGATGCTACGCAATATCTTCTCGTCCCACATACAGTGTCTTAAGACGAAAGTCTTTGACCAGTGCTTGTTCCCAGTGACGACAAATGGCACTGAAACGTGGTCGCTCACAATGGGCCTTATTAGAAGGCTAAAAGTCACCCAAAGGGCAATGGAGAGGGCTATTTTTGGAGTTTCCTTGCTTGATCGAATCAGAAATGAGAAGATTCGCAGGAGAACCAAGGTAACCAATATAGTCCGAAGTATTGCCAAACTTAAGTGGCAGTGGGCAGAGCACATTGCTCGCAGAACAGATGGCCGATGGGGCCGAAAAGTTCTGGAGTGGCGACCGCATACCGGAAGACGTAGCGTTGGAAGGCCTCCCATAAGGTGGACCGACGACCTTGTGAAGGCCGCAGGAACCCGTTGGATGCGAGAAGCACAGAATCGGTCGAAGTGGAGGTGCTTGAGGGAGGCCTATGTCCAGTAGTGGACGTCTTTCGGCTGAGTTCTGGGGCTTTCGGGACCGGGACCGCGGTCCCGGATTCCACCTATAATTATTATGATGAATGATTTTGTTTTTTATGTTACCTGACGCAAAAAAAAAACAGCTTTGGCTGAAAAATGAATTTAGTATCAAACGTGTCACTGTCCATTGCAAAAAGGGATGAATAGCTCTATCTCTCAGTTGCGCGCGCGCAGTCTAAGCGGGCGGTCGAGTTAGCTGTTGACGACTCACGCGATTGTAACTTTTTTTCGCTTACCCTCATTTTTATTAATTAATGCTACTTGATGAGTGAAAATGTAGAATTTTGTGACTCAAGTGGAAGTGAGATAGTGGAAGAAGATATTGAGTTGGAGAGCGAGCAACAAGTTAATTTAAGGATGGAGAGGGAGGAAAATACGGATTTAAATAGAGAGCAACAAGTATTACCGGAGAAGAGAGGCAGACAGGAGGATGATGAAGAAACAATCGAAGGTGATGATGGATTCATAACCATAAAGCGTGGGAATAAACGACCAGCACGAAGAAATTCAAAAAACTATGAAGAATTAGAATTGAGATTTTCAAGTAATAATTTGAAACCCAAAGAACACATTGTGTGTATTACGTCCAGAGAAACACTGCCGAGGCAGTTTGGGATGGCAAAACTTTTAAGATCTCATAATATGGGAAATATAATTAAATTAGTTTACAAAAACCCTTACAGGGCTTTAGTATATTTTGACAACAAAGAAAATGCAGTAAAGATGTTAAATTGTGAGAAAATATTAGGCAACTTGGAGTGTAATATTAATATAATAGGTGAATCATCGTTATGCTATGGTCTACTTCGACAGGTGGACTTAGAAATAGAAGATAAAGAAATATTAGAAAACCTTAAATGTGATTTCGAGATTATATCTGCAAAACGACTAAAAAGACAGGATAGCGATGGTAAATGGGTAAACTCTGAAACAATCCGCCTATGTTTTAAAAATTGCAACCTACCGTCACATGTATATGGTTTTGGGTGCAAATTCCAAGTTGAACCCTACATTTTCCCTGTGTCACAATGTTCAGTATGTTGGCGTTATGGACACCTTTCAAGGACATGTCCTTCGAACAAAGTCATATGCCCTAAGTGTGGAAATAATCACGCTAACTGTGAGACAACTGATTTTAAATGTATAAACTGCAAAGGTTCACATATGGCAATGAATAAAAAATGTCCTATTTTTTTGAAAGAAAAAGAAATTAGAAGAATTATGTCGGAAAAGAACTGCAGTTATCGGGAAGGACTAGAAATATATAACGTCAAAAGAAAAATACAGGAAAATAATACAATACTTAATGTGGATATGATTAAGAATAATGAAACAAATAAACAGTTTTTACAAACAGAATGCACTCAGGACATAGGACCAAGAAGAACATATAGAGAAGTGGTCGTTACAGAAGCCGTTATACATGAAAAAATGATTGTATCTGAAGAATCGGAAACAGAAGATAGTCAGAATTTAGATAATAAAACTAATACACAGTCTGAAAAATCAAAAAAGAAGAAATCACGAAGTAAGAAAACAAAAGAAGGGTCGTATGAACAGGAACAGTCACAAAAAAATATAAGTGAGGTTGAAAACACTAATAACAAAGGTGATAGACAAGGGGAACCAGGTGAACGCAAAGATTACTTTTATGGACTATATAAAAAAATTAAAGATGTATGTATGTCGAGAGATAGCTTTTCTAATAAGTTAGGATTAATTATCAAAATAGTTGTTCGAGATTGCATTGCACTATTTTTTAAAATAATAAATGGTAAAGATATTTTAACTCAATTACTTTCGTTCTCTACTAATGGATAATCACAATAAGAGTGCCTATTTTATAAACATATTGCAGTGGAATGCTCAGAGTTTAAGACCTAAAATTCATGAATTTCAAGCTTTATTAAGTCAGGAGAACATTCATATTGCTTTAATATCAGAGACTTGGTTGGAACCCGATTCATCATTAAATATAAGTAAGTACAATGTTTTTAGGAATGATCGAAGCGATTCATATGGGGGAGTCGCTATTATAATACATAAGTCAATTAGGGTACAATTAGAAACTTTAAATACTAGTAATTCAGGAATAGAAATAAGATGTGTTAAACTATTAAATTGTAAGGAGATTAAGAATATTATTTTGGTATATTGCCCTTCCTCTGTACATACTATTCAGTCTGACTGGGATCTAATTTTCACAAAATTTTATGGTAAATGTTTAATCGCTGGTGACTTCAACGCACACCACTATAATTGGTCATGTAAATCAGATACAAGAGGTACGATGGTTTTTGACGCTGCTTTGGATGCGGGATACATCTCGCTTAACAAAGGGGTAGATGAGCACACGCGAATTAAAATGGTCAATGGTTATTTACAAAAAACGTCCCCTGACATTACATTTGTTTCCACGGACTTAGCTTGTAAATTTGAGTGGCATGTATTGAGTGAAAATCTGGGCAGTGATCATATGTGTATTAAAATTAAAAGTAATTATAGGGAAGCTACACACATAGCTAAACGTAAATATAAATCGGCCAACTGGGAGAAATATACCAAAACATTAGAAGAAATAATGTTACCATATTGTGAAGAGTTAGATGCTCAACTAAATTATGATTATTTCATAAACATCATTAATAGTGCGGCAGATAAATATGTACCGTATACAAAACAATGCACATACATTAAACCGGGATTCCAGCCAAAGTCTTATTGGAATGAAACACTCTCTAAATTAGTAGCTGAAAGAAGGTTAGCACTAAGTAATTTTAGGTCAAATCCTACTCCCTTTAACTTAAACATTCTAGAAGAAAAGACAATAATCGCTAAGAAAGCTATTAGTAAAGCTAGAATAAATGAGCGCCGTAATTTTTATACAGGCATTGATGAGTCAACAACGATCTCCGAAATGTGGAAGCGAATGCGATGGTTGAAGGGGTGTAGCTCAACAAAATCATACCCGTCAAAGGACCAGAAAGTTTCCCTAATCTGTGGTCTAGCTCCTGATTATGTGTGCTATGAGAAACCAGCATTTAATTCATCAAACGCACAATTGGAAATCCCGGTAACATTACATGAACTGTGTAATTCACTAAAAACTAAGGATACAGCACCTGGTGAGGACGGAGTTTCCTATTCAATGATATTTAATTTACCAAACATTGGAAAAATATTTTTAGTAAAGTTGTATAATGATATTTTAAATACTAGTGTGGTACCTGTACAGTGGCGTGACATAGTATTGATGCCTATTCCTAAACCAGCTACACCTTCAGATAGCAATCCAAAATTAAGGCCTATCTGCTTAATATCATGCTTGTGTAAGATCTTTCACTCTATACTGACAAAACGCATTGAATGGTTCATAGAGAAAAACAATATTTTGTCCCCATATACGTCGGGTTTTAGAAGAGGACAATCATGTCAGGACTGTTTATCGAGATTGACCACACAAATTCAATTAGGTTTTTCGAAGGGTTATGCAACTGTTGCGTGTTTTATAGATGTTGAAAGTGCATACAACAATGTATTAATTAATAAAATGTTATCGATATTAAATGAAATCGGGATCGGTAACAAATTGTGTTCATATTTATGGACTTTTTTAAATGAAAGACATCTTAAAATTATTGATGAATTTAATGAAAATGACACTATGATAAGATATACAGGTTTAGGATTAGCCCAGGGTGACCCTATTTCACCAATATTATTTAACATTGTAACATTTAAATTATTCTCAAAAATCAACAATGTATATATGTGCCAGTACGCTGATGATTTTGTCTTGTATAGTACAGATAAAAATCCTTCAGATAGTACAACTAAATTACAAGCAGCATTAGATATCTTTTCGTCCTGTCTAAGTGATTTAGGAATATGTTTGTCGAATAGTAAATCAAAACTATGTATTTTTAGGAGGGGATTTAGGAGACAAAATATTGCATTAAAAATAAACAACCATGCCTTAGAATTAGTGGATAGTTATAAATATTTAGGGTTATGGCTGGACAGATCGCTACGATGGGGACGGCATATTAATGAGGTAGTCAGAAAGTCACAGAAATACCTAAATATACTCAAAGTTCTGGCAGGTACTTCTTGGGGTATACACCCCAAACATTTACGCAGGATATATATAGCGATAGTCAGAAGTCGTGTAGACTACAGTTGTTTTATTTACGACAACAGTGCGAATTCACATTTATATAAATTGAAGAAAATACAAAATCAAGCACTGAGAATTATAGGTGGTTTTATAAAGTCTACGCCGATTCACACCATGGAGAGTGAGCTATGTATCCCGCCATTGCATATAAGAAGAAAATTCCTAGCCTACAAATATGGTTTAAAATCCCTATCTTGGACTAACAATGTAACGATTAAATTATTAAAAGAACTAAACACATTTATTACCAACAGTTATTGGTCACGCAAAAAGATTCCATTACTTGTGACTGTTATAAATGAAATTGAAGATATTCAGGTTGCCTCGTCCTCTCCATTGGAGATGTATACCTTAACAACATGGGTCACTTACATTGACGCGAATAATATAATTTCGGTTGGTTTAGATAGCATACATCGAGCTAAAGACTTTTACGAATTAAATCTATTGAAACACTCTGTAATGAAAGAATTAATAGATAAATATGCTGATTGGGTAGTAATTTACACAGATGGATCCTTGAGCAAGAAAGGTAGGGGAGCGTCATTTTATGTTCGCTCGCAAGAAAACGCTAGTAGATGTTTTAAAATAATTGGAAATGTGTGTATCATGTCGTTGGAACTTATTGCAATCTCAGAAGCACTATCATATATCAAAACAATTGATGACAATAAAGCTGTTATATGTTCAGACAGTAAGAGTGCCTTATATCATATAGCTCGATGCGCCTCTGGTCGCAGAGGTACACCGATAGCATATGAGATACTATCTAAAATAGCGGAATTAGCGGAGAAAGGTGTGGATCTGAGGTTGCAGTGGGTTCCTTCGCACATTGGGATACGTGGTAATGAGGAGGCAGATAGATTAGCGAAAATTGGAAGTACAGAAGGACAAGAAATTTATGTGAAACCATATTATTCAGAAATATTAACGAAATAAAATGAACAGTGTTATGATTTGTGGAAGGAATATTTCGATCAGAGATCATTGGAAAAGGGCATATGGTATAAAACTATCCAATGTCAGCCTCCTCGTATACTTTGGTGTACATATAGTCGATTAAGTAGGAAACTGATTATTATAGCATACAGAATCAGAACCGGACACATTTCTTCAAACAATTTTGGCTTTTTAATGGGAAAGGTTTCTTCCCTTAAATGTGATACTTGTGGAATAATAGATGATGTTTACCATTTGTTGATGGAATGTGTTCAATTTCATACAGAGAGAGAGGAATTATTAGAAAAATTGGATCTGGACAAATTGCAAGTCGGAATTATGAATTCTATACTCGCAAACCCTAACAGTGAAGGAGCTTGTCTTTTGTTTAAACTGCTATCATCTTAAACTAAACTAATGATGTATAACTAGTTAATAAGATTAATCGGACTGACATATACATGTAGTATAAAAGTCCAAAAAAAAAAAGAATAAAAAAAAAAAAAAAAAGCTCCATCTCTCTCAATCACTGGAACAATAATACTCTAATTTGCCTTCCATCCGATCCTTGCTCTTTTTATAATGATCAGTAGTGGTGAATAATTTTTCTTGATTTCTCTAGAAAAAACCGTATATCCATTCGCATCATCCCTGGTGGCTGTTTGGAACACCTTGGCCATGACCCTTGGTGTACCGATGAAGCAACTTTCTGTGGAGTTCTGCGACGTCCACTTGTACGCACAACCCGTGATGAACATGCAGACTCAACTGAAACTTAGAGTTGCATTGCAAAGAGGAAGTGGATGTTTTGAGGTATGTACTGAAACTTCTGTGACATTACTTAATCTATCTAAACCCCTTATTGCTCCAGACCATGAAAGTATTACGTAAGAGAGGCACATGAGACATGGCAATGGACTTACTATGCTTTATTGCTAATTTCCATAGTTATCACTTACTATCACGTGATTGCTATTGCACTACACATTAGCTCATCCCTCTTTCTAGTATGAAAGCAAGACTATTAAAAATTATACAATTCCACAGGTATTTTATGATAAAATTAAAATAGCAACAGGCGTGATTGCTGTGTTTAAACCAAACGATAAAAAAGAAGAAATACAACTTAAAGAATCCCAAAATATGAGCCTCAGTGCTGAAGATATTTATGACTTGTTGCGTGAACGAGACTACTTGTACAGGTAAGAAGATATATTATTACTAGCTGCGCCCCGCGGTTTCACCCGCGTAAGTTTCGATTTAGGGGTATGAAAAATAGATGTTGGCCGATTCTCATAGATACCGGATAAGCACAAAAAATTTCATCAAAATCGGTCAAGCCGTTTCGGAGGAGTATGGCAACGAAAACTGTGACACGAGAATTTTATATATTAGATAATTATTACTTTTGTTATATACCGTGTGCGTTTAGAGATAATCAATGTGCTATAAGCAAAACATGTTAGAGAACAGTCAGAGAGACGGCATATCGATCTAGTTAGATACGATGAAGATGAAATCAAGGGTCACTTTCGTCGGAAAGTCGACTGAAATGGACATTTTCATTGTTTCCTTTACTTAGTGAATCACATAGAGATCACATTGATATGGAAGAAAACTTTGAAAGAAAGAATATTGTGTGAGTAAAAAAGATCGATATGAGCCGAGTCCACGACCCATGTTCTGAATAAGATATTTGGCTCGTGCATAATTTTCAGTTTTCACTAGTTGTATTTAATCGACCTTAGAAAAATAAACCATATGACAATTTGACTCCGCAGTGGTGAATTCCGCACTATTGAAGCCGCAAGCGCTTCTTTGAATGAAGCTTCGCTGTTGTGGCGCGACAACTGGGTCACGTTTATCGACGGCTTGCTGCAGTTGAACATGCTGCGACAACCACACAATGGAGTCACCCTGCCCACACACATCACGAGAATCTCTGTTAATGTGGAGAAACATCCTAAGAAGAAAATAACCACGGAAGAGGACAAAGCTTTGTATAAAGCTGAAGCTTTAGAAGAACATGATTTTGTAAGGTAAACCAAAACATTTGCTAACATATGCTCATTCTGTAAACCACGTTTTACGTAAGTGTGGTATATTTTTTTTAACTTTTTGTTATAATCAGATGCGGAGGGGTAATGATAGAAAATATAAGATATCGCAATTTGCCAGCTGTTAATAAAAGGAGCATGACCTTACAGACACTGAAGTTCGTTTCTTGTTTCCAAGTAGACCAACAAGTAAGTGAGACCTTTAATTTAAATGAACTTCCAAAAATTGTATTGGTATTTGGATAATGAATAAAGATGACCCCAAATGAAGTAAGGACTGGATGATGAAGATTTGAATAAAATTATGATTATAGTAATCATGGAATGTGTCATTTTGATTACCAGGTTTCAACTTCACTACAAGTTTTCTTGCAAATGGTTGCTGAAAATGTTAACAAAGACTCCATCAAAGTTGTTGGTATAACAAACAACCAAATGAAAGGATCTGTCTTTGAAGAAATGAAGAAACTTGGACCTAGTGTTCATGGTGTTAACATTAGTTATGAAGAATTCAATCTAGTAGACTTGAATTCAACAAAGAATAGTGGCCTCGCAATTAAGAATGCAGACCTCGCTATCGTCCGCAATCTTTCCACCGATGATCACGTAAGACAGTTCAAAAGAAAATAATTATTAAATATTTGTCAGTTTGATATAAGGAAATAATTTTAATTAAAAAATCCACAGATGTGTCAACTGCTTCATTTTGCTCTTCAACGAGACTCGTTCATAGTGAACGAAGAAGACGATTTGTACGGAGGTCGCATTCGGCCTACGTCTCTGTATCGTCAACTGTCAGCTCACAGCAGCGCTAGCTCGCGCTTGGTTCTGGTGCGCTGGCGGCCAACTAAGGTGGCCATGCCCACTACAGCCATTACAGTGCGCGCGCATTTCGACTTCTCCCTGCTCACCGCCGCCCGCGCTAGCCTCTCCCTGCGCCATCGCCTGCTTATCGTGGCCCCCTTCCCAGATTCCTCTACCCTCAAACAATTAGTACAATGTTGGAGGAAAGACGGCCAACGAAACAATGTTCACCTTTTAACTGTCAATGAAGAAGGCCACAATTTCGTCTTGGACGATCTACCGGATATTGACCTAGCATTCACCGTTTTGGATCATGTAAGTGTCAACATTATTTGATATTCAAATGGACCAATGAGTAGGTACAGTAACAAGGCATAATTTGAGAAATCAAGTTTTAGATAAGTTCGGCTTTGTAGAACGTCGTATTACCTGTGTGATCTTCGTGTGTCTCTTTCTAGAAGATAATGTGCCAGTTTCAACTCCAATATTTCACTATAACGTTTAATTTTAGGGTAAATGGGGAGGAGAGTATTACGTGCCAGTAAAGGATAGTGCGAAAGTGTGCTGCAATGTGACGTTACAAAGCGCACAAGTAGGAGATTTAAATTCTTTGGAGTGGGTCGATGCTGCTGAGACATGTGGCTCTGGAGTACCAGTAAAGGTACGTTCACCTATTTTATATGATAAAATACATAATAATTAACTTAATTTATTTTCAATTAGACACCTTGGAAAAGACACCACGGGTACTTAATTTGTTAAAATTGAAAATATGTACCTAATATCAAATTAACCACAAATACCTTTGAATTTTCAGGTCCATTATGCCGGATTGTCAAACACTGATGTTAAAAAAGCAATTGGAAAAATAACATCAAAACATGATGAAGAAAACAATTATGGCATGGATTTCAGTGGAATAACAGAGAAGTAATGAAATGTTTAATACAAGGTGGTGTGAAAAAGCTGATGTCAACTTAGGAAAAGAAGTCGTGTACAGGCCTTATATTATTTTTGCCAGATTCGCGCCAGATTCGAGAGATCAGTCGATTCTTCTTCTTAGCGTTTCGACGGGAAGTAAAAAAATTGTTGGGAAAGGTCAAATATTATGTTTGGCCCGAAATTCAATTCGCTGGCGCAGTCATAAGATCCTCAAGTGCACTGGTGTCAGGGGTTATCAATCGATTGTAAAAGAGCGATAAAGAATCTGAGATGTGTTATTTTGCAGTGGTGAGCGCGTGATGGGGCTGGTGCGCGGCGGCGCGGCCGGCAGCGTGGTGCGCGCGCAGCCGGAGCTGCTGTGGCCGGTGCCGGCGCACTGGAGCCTGGAGGACGCCGCCACCGTGCCGCTCGCCTACGCACACGCACTCTACTGTCTCGTGAGTTTACACACAAGATACTTCAACAATCATTTCACTGTTTACTGTTAAACTGATCCCACCATGACCCTTTTATTACCGGACATGTTGTAGGACGTACTGCAAGATGCCTCCACCGCTTGTGTAATATCTCGGGCAGAGGTACCTACTCAGCGCTTCTCTTATAACATGTATAATTTCTCTCTGCACAGTCAATTTATGGAACCCTCTACCAGTGTCTATGTTCCTGTCGACCTATAATTAGTCAGCAAAAAAACTAATATTAATAGTTCTGATTTGTTTTAGGGAATCAAATATGGCAAGAAGCTGACGTCTGATGTCTCTGTGTATATCCATGGAGGGGCTGGAGCTTTGGGCCAAGCTTTGTTATCAATAGTCCTTGCTCACGGTTGTGAAGTATACACAAGTGTTAGTGACATACGGAAAAAACGTTTCTTACTTCAATTATTCCCAGATTTGAAAGGTGACGTTCGTTTTTTTTTAATAATGACAGCCGCACAGGTTGATCGATCAGGTTAAGCTACGCTTGCCGCGGTTGGTCTGTGGATGGGTGACCATCTTTACATAACGAGACTCCTCCGTGCCTCGGAAAGCACGTTAAGCCGTTGGTCCGGGATGTCATTCGTAGATCTTTGACAGTCGTTACGGGTCGTCAGAAGCCCGAAAGTCTGACAAACAGTCTTACCAAGGGGTATCGTATTACCCAGTAACTGGGTTGTGGAGGTCAGATAGGCAGTCGCTCCATGTAAAATACTAGTATTCAGCTGCATCCGGTTAGACTGGAAGCCGACCCCAACAAAGTTGGGAAAAGGCTAGGCAGATGATGATATTCTGAGAACACTTTTTTTATTTTATTTTATTTGTTTTAGCTGACCACATTGGAAATTCTCGAGACCAAAGTTTCCTAGATATGATTCTTAATGCCAGAAAAGGGGAGGGTTGTAACGTTATTATAAGTTCAGCAAAAGGAAACTTGAAGGAAGTGTGTATCTTATTTTATATATTTTAATTTGTACTTACTTTATGTTATTAACAGTTAGTAGCTACACTGGATTGTTTTATTTTTCAGACCATACTTCAATGTACTGGTTACTTGGGCACAGTTTTTGATGTTTCTCAACTTCATAATCAAGATGAAGATTTTTCATATGGATTGTACAACCTCACGAAAGAAAGGGCTTATGCTTCTGTCAATTTCTCAACAATATTTGAAACGCCCGAAGAAATGAAAGTAAGTACATCAAGTAAACCAGCAAAACTCAAATACTAATTACATAATCATAAATAAGTCCGACCAAAAGTTATACAAGAGATACACAATACAAGGTTTCAGTGAAGTTCTTTCTCGGGCTGAACAAATAAAACTGTTGAATTGCATTTTTATTTGTTATTGTCATTAATCTAAGGTTCATTTAGAACTAGCTATTGATATTAAAGGCTGTGTTTTGTCTGTCAGCCACTCAGACTGACATGTGCTACTAGTAGGTTGACCATTTTAAAAAGCAACCAAGCTATTATGATGTCCATGTTTTTATAATAGATCATGGATCAGGTATCTCATCGGAAAATTTGCTTTATTTAATCCACAGGCTTTGCAGACGATGTTGAGCGAGGGTATTAGTCGCGGCTACGTGCGTCCTCTGTCGCGCGTGTCGTATGCGCCGCACGACGCCGCGCGCGCCTTCCGACTGCTCGCGGCCAGCAGGCACCGCGGCAGGGTGCTGCTTAACATGCAGGAACATTCGACACAAGCGAAGCCCAGGTGAAGAGACACCCTTTTTTTGTTTTGCAATTTTGTAGGAACGAGATTTAGCTTTGACTACATAATCAGCCTATGATGTTCCCATTGCTGGGACTCAGGCCTCCTCTCTGTGAGAGGAAGTTGTTAGCTTTGACTGTTTCATTATATGTAGTTTATAGTAATTTACAATATTATTATTTTGCTTGCAGAATCTCTTGCAATCCAAATCACACCCAAGTTGTAGTACTGAATGAAGAAAATTTTGGACTCCAGATGGTTGACAAATTAGTTGCTCGAGGTGCGAGGAAATTACACATTCACAGTAAGGACCATACAACTGCAAAGTTCCAATTTAAACTACGGTAAGCAAGTGGTTAAAATCAATTCTGCTAATGTTGATAATCCAAATGACCACGACGATGATGTTATGATTTAACCTAGCCTTACAAAAAAGTACATTTCTATTATTCAGGAATTGGCAGAAGATCGGCGTGCAAATAGAAATGTCGTCTCATGAATTAAATAATGAAACTGATTTTGTAGAGTTACTTAAGAATGCTACTAAATTGGGCTCTATTCAAAGCATATATACCACTACCAATGATGGTCAAATGGTTCAAGAAACATTCTTTGCTCATTTGGATGCAGTTTCAAGAAGATTTTGCCCAGATTTAAGGTAAGCTGTTTTTGTTAATTCTTTGAAAAATTAAAAACATTTAAGTATGATGTTTTGTTGGTAAATCTTCATACATTTAATCTTCCTTATTTTTTTATTAAATTTTTCAGATACTTTGCGGTGATAAATGTTGGTGAGACTATGCTTGGAAAACCGACGTGTCTTTCCCGTGTTCAAAATAAATTACCAGCTAAATTAATAACTTTACCTCAACTGAAGAATGTAAGTAGTACCATAATAGACCATCAATATGTTCTTCATCGACTTTAAATTCGTAAACTTTTGTAAGTGTTGCAAATAAAACATTTTCACAGACAAATTTTAGAATGATAAATCAAAATGGCCCTATAACAGAGCCTTGCGGTACCGTGCAATTAATCCAGTTCAATTCCTGCTACACTTTTTTCACACATTGTATTCTTCCATTGTAATAAGACCAAATGACGGCAAGTGATGTCTTAGAAATGCTAAAACCTTTTACGAACGAAACGAAACGGAATAAAATTCGTTGATACACGCCAACAACGAATCAACTTAAAGAAAAACAACAACAATAACTACATTAATTTCCATCCAGGAGTCGAGTGCTGGTGATGCAGTGGACGCGTTGGAACGCGCCCTTTCTGGTGTAGACACCTTGGTGGTTGCACAGAGAACTCATAGACAACAACCCAGTCTGCTGAAACAACTCTCAGAATTGGCCGGTTGGTGGTGTGATCTTGGTCTAAAGAGGAAACTAATACCGTTGATTTAACTGTAGAATAAAAAAAAACAATAACAGAATTTACCATTCAAGTTCTTTTATGTAACTTTTTCTTTCTCTTTCATTTAGCATATACTTAAACGATTTGGTGTTCGTATACTGTAAACTTATTTTGTATTTTAAATAAATAATATTTATTATACAGATATAAATTTGAAAAAGAACATCCCAAAAACAACTACTTTAGAAGAACTTGGAATTCAAGATGATAAACTACTACTGGTTGCTAGTTATTTGAGAATTAACCATAACGTTGAGTTCTCCGAACACGAGATACCACAGCTAACAGTTGAAACGTAAGTTGTTTTACAAAATTAAATGTGATATATTTTAAAAATCATACCAAATCTATGGAATTAACAGTTTTATTTGATCACCAGAATACTGAATTTGGATGAAACAGAAAACGCCTTTGAAGATGTTAAAGGTTTAACGACATTCATATCTTACGTGGACACGGACGAGCTACTTGCTACTACAGAAATAGTATGCATGCCTACAATCACTAGCGGCGGTGTATTGGTAAATATTATACAAATTATATTTTGCATGTTGCAAATTATTTAAACTGTTTGGAAATACGTAGATAAAATATACTTAGGTCAGATTAGATCTATTAGATGCATTACCTCCATTTCAATTAATTTGTAGTCGGAGCATCTTCTTCAATACAAAATTTAAATTCTATATGCCGTCATCTTAGGCATTCAACTTCTATCTAGTCATATCATATCATACACTCGATTCATCGTGTTCTAAAAGTTTTTCAAATATTTCAGCGTGAAGACGAATTTGACGCGAGCCAGACGTATTTGTGCATAGTGCCGGGTATTGAGGGTCACCACGAGAGGTTCCGCGTGCTGTGCGAGCGCCTCAAGCTACCGGCGCTGGTGCTGCAGCCGGGACTCGACCGCCCGACGGAGACCGTGCGTGACACTGCCCAGAGATTCGTTGATGTATGAGCCCACAAAATTAAAAATAACCGGTTATGAAAATTAAATATGCACCAACTACAACTTCACCTAACCTTACTTTCTCATATTTTAAGGTGCTGCTGAACAAGACAGGATTGAAAAATACTTTCTACTTATTGGGTTATGAAACAGGTGTTCTGGTGGCGTTGGAAATGGCAGCTATCCTGGAGGATCATGGTTAGGAATATTAGTTAACAAAGTATTTTTTTAAATATTTTAGTACCAAAGTAACAAAATTAATGACGTTTATTTCTATTTTTTTAGGTTTAACCGGTACTGTGTATTGCCTAGGATGTGCACCGAGCGAGGTTCAAACTGTGATTGAAGAAAATATCGCAGAATACAAAACAAAAGAGCTACTGCAAAATGGATTGGTCAAACATATGTTTAAGCTAATGGTGGGTGACGATGTTGTGGACATAGACAGAGCACTTAAAGATGGAGATTCGTGGCCACAGAAAATGGACGCGTGTGTGCGGACTTTGTTAGGTCGTGTGCCTCACTCGGCGCAGTACTCACGCGCGCTCATAGAGGCTGCACTGGCGCGTATCGAGCGCGCTCGCGGTTACGTGGCACCGGCGGCGGCGCGTGCGCTGCGCTCTCAGCTGGTGCTGCTGCGCGCCGCGTCTGCGCACGTGACGTCACCCATGCAAGCGCTGCAACTCAACTCGAAGCGACCGGTCGCCGTACACCAGCTAACCACACCACTGGCACACGCTACTAATGACATGAGCTGTGCGACTGTGATTAATGAGTACTTAGATCAAGAGATTTTAGAATTATTTAAAGAGACAAATATTTGCGAAGGATATCTACTTAACCCTTATGCTTTTATGACTGCTCATAGTGATGAACAATAAACTTTTATTTACCTACAAGTTTGTCATTTAAATATTTTAAATTAAAATAAATAATTATACCTCCATTAAGCTCTGCATTTTCATTAAAAAAGAACTCTCGATGAATGTAGTATGTAATGCGAAGAGAATCAACCATCTCGAGATTACCATGAATTTCCATGGATCGAGCATCATATTTTTTTTTTAATTAGGCAGTAGATTTTATAACAAAATTTATTAGTTCACCTGGGGGCCTAAAAAGGCCACTTTGGCAGAATCATAAAACAATTCATATCACGCAATTTCATCTGTACGAGAGTTATGTATGGAGATTCAAAAAAGGCTATAGGTACACCTCTGCCTAACCCTTCATAGGTGTGAAACTGTCAAACAGATGAATTGCGTGATATGAATTGTTTTATGATTCTGCCAAAGTGGCCTTTTTAGGCCCCTCCCTGTGAGAGAAATGCATGGAGGAAAAATTAATAAGTTTATCGTAGAAAGTAACTATCATAATCAGCTTATAATGTTTCCACTGCTGGGACACAAGCCTCCCCTCGGTGAGAGGGAGTGGGCCGTAATCCACCAGGCAGGCCCAGTGCGAGCTGGTAGTTGTCACATGTCTTCGATTTTTTACTAGGATATACCAGTTTCCTCACGATGTATTGAAGAAAGTAAATACTGACGACTATTTATTTTCTTCCTTTCGTTCTTTGTATATTGTCGCTGGTGGGTTGTCGAATTCGCTGTTTTACGTTACCACTAGCTGTTTTACAAAACAGCTCCGTTATGTAAAATAGCTGAATGACGTTTAGCGATTTTCCATGCCTAATTACTGAACTCTAACACGCAGGTATAAGCATTTAGTCAACGATTAGAGGTTATGTAACACAGCCTGAATTACGTCTGATTGTAGAATTTAGTTCTAAAGGAGACTGATACGATTTCATACAATTTTGTCGGATTTTGGCAATCTGAGAGCTGAGATAAAATAGATTTTGTAAAAGTGAGATTACGTACAATCTATACTTAACAGCTGATTCTTGAAGTGTGATTGACTATTTTTCTTTTTTTTTCTTTTGTCATTTTGGCGTTCTGGTAAGCTTGTAAACGATACGATTCGTACCCGGTGGAAAAAGAACGGGCGAGAAATTTTACGGACACTCTTTTATATCATAAAATTGTTACATAATGTTGGTTATATCATTCATGTTAAAATTATATATGTGAGAACGATGTAGATAGACGTGCACGTTAAAAGTGTCCGTAATAAAAAAATAAAAACAAAAAAGGAACATCAACCAGTTTTCTGTCGTGTAACAAAATTTTGTTATCAATGATCCAATTCAATGTCGTGATGGACCAGTGGCTAAGGCCTTGCTTCTCATGCACGAGTTGGGGTTCAAACCCGGACAAGTATCAATGTGACTGTTCCAATGCATATGTACTTTCTAAGTTTATCTTAGACATTCCTGACATTGCTGAAGGATATAAGTCTGATACCTATCACCAACCCGTCTTCAGCAAGCGTGGTGATTAATGCTCGTGGCTGCCATGTTTGAGAAGAGGACATTGCCCTGCAGTGCGACAATAACATACTGGTTTTATTATTTCATTTATTGATTTACTTCTTACTTATTAAATACATCTATAACTATACTTATAATAAATCTGTAGAGAGGTCAATTCTGTACATGATATATATTTTCAAAATAATTATCAGGGGGTAATTAGTGATCGATACTGATGCCAAAAATGCAATCAGTAAAATTTTTGTCTGTCTGTCTGTCTGTCTGTCTCTCTGTCTGTCTGTCTCTATGTTCCTTATAGAAACAAAAACTACTCGACGGATTCTAACGAAACTTGGTACAATTATTCTTCATACTCCTGGGGAGGTTATAGTATACTTTTCATCACGCTACAATGAATAGGAGCAGAGCAGTGAAAGGAAATGTTGGGAAAACGGGAGAATTTGCTCCGTTTTTTAAGCTTCCGTCGCGTGTGCATCCTTAATGGTTAAAGCTACATAGAAATCATTCATCTCGGAAAAGACCGGTAAAAAAAAATTTCATTTTTGAGCGCGCAATGTATTGCAAACACCGCGATTAAAACGCTCCGCGGATGGCGAGCGCGCGCGCGCTGCCTAACCTACACACACATACAAATCTGTGGCGCGGCCGCCCGCCCCGCAGCCGCCGCGCCGCCTCCGCCGCCCGCCGCGACCGGACGAACGTGAACGTACCTACGAAATATCGCCTAACGACAACATTGATCCATTGATTTCCTCCTCGATTACCTACCACATAAAATCATGTTTAATTAGTCTTGATAACCGATAACAATAAGCTTATTCCCATAAAATAGCGATACCGATGAGGATTGATAACAAAAAAGATGCTTGATAAGAACTTAGCGATCCAGTAATGTTCAATTGATGAACTTACGTAGGGTTCGAAGTGGCCGCCACCAACCCGCTCGCAGATCTGAGCGCGGCGCAGAGTTTCAGCGTGGACACGGGGCAAAAAAGTGGGATCCTGGACACACTTTTCACGCAGCGTCGCAAACACATTCACAATGCGATCTCTAATTTCTGCTGCGGTATCGCACTCGGTCATAAACACCTTATCCTTGACGTAACCCCAATGAAAAAAATCTAATGGAGTCAAGTCCGGTGAGCGAGTTGGCCATGGTTGTGGACCGAATCTTCCAATGCACCGGTCTCTAAAAGATACGGTGAGGCAGCTTCGGACAGGAAGGGTCACGTGTGGAGGAGCGCCGCGCCGTCGTGTTGGAACCATGTCTCGCGGAACTGGAGCACAGGCACCTCCTCGATTATTTCCTTGAGAATTGTTTTTAGGAACTCGTGATGTCGTGGCCCGTTTAGTCGCTTAGGGAGAAAAATGGGTCCAATCACGCGGTCTTTATAAATACCGGCCCACACATTTACCGACCAACGGGTTTGGTGCCTGAAGAATTGTTCAGGTCTGGAAGGCATTTTGAACGTCACTCTCAAACACACACGACACACACACACACAGAGAAAGAAAATTACTTTTGATTTTAAAAACTACGCTAAGATCACAAATTCGCGATAAACAGCACGCCCGTTTGCGATCAACGAAATCTAGGAACTGGCAAAAATCCGATAAAATCGGCGAAATCAAAAGAAATGTACTTAGCTGATCTTTCTTTCAATTTGCTGCACTTGCTGCCGACAGTTAGTACTTGCATTTATTCTGTGAATACAGTGCCTACACCGAACACAGATCAACAAAATGATAGAGTGTACAAACACATTTAGTTGTACCTAGGTACCTACTCACGAAATTAATTGCGAAAATGGATGTATTATTTTTTAATGAAACAGTAAATTACATTGTTGAATTGCATTCAAAACTAAAATTAATGTTGATAATAAAAAAAATTTGAAAAATTACGTGACTATCAATACACTTCTACACGTTTTTTTTTTAATCTTCTTTACTTAAATCGATGAAGCTTTAGAAACATAATTATCCCCATAATGAATCTAAAATAAAAGTAGTAAATGGGTCATTCATTTGTGTAGATGATTAAAATGCCTCATGTGACGCATCTGTTAGATTCATTGGGATACGTCGCATAGCTTCTTACGAGACCCCTCGCCGCCGCCGCGGTCCCTTTGTCGGCATTTGAAAACGAATAGCGTCAAGGTACTACGCCAGTGTAGCCCTTTCGAGTTTTATTTACATTGCTGTTTTAAGTGAAATAAGTGAATTTATTATTTTTTAATTAAAAATCTCATTGGGTTAGATAGAAATAATGATTTTATACGGTTTACAATAAAAAAAATTGCAGAAAAAAACGTAAAAATTAAGAAAAAGTAGACGAAAAATTTCCACGCAGGGGCGTCCAGAATCATGTACTGAATCCATGGTAAGCGGTTGCGCGTCGATGTCCCTGCCACCCTGTATGTCTATCTTTTATGGTTGACTCACAAAAACACGTGTAACTCCCGATAGCTTAGCAGTTCGGAGCTTTCTGATTATATTTGTTTACTCTTTTGTTTATAATACTCTCACTCATCCCTAATTAAAAGAAGTTAATATTATTACCTATTCAAAAAAAAAAAAGAATAATAGTAATCGGTATAGAAACACCAAACTTATACATGAAATACGCTAATAAGCCATCGCGCCGTCGCGCGTGAATATTGAATCATGTAATAAGGATTATTTTTGTGTAACGGTTGCCGCGCTCGACGCGGGTCGTGGCGGTAGGGTATAAAAAGGCGGGAGGTCCGAGCACGAGCTTCATTCAATATTTGGCTGGACAATAATTGATATTAACAAACCGTGCTTATCAGCGCGACTTTTAGTCTTTAAATAGTTTATTTGAATTTCTTTTGATGTTATTTTATAAAATAGGTATTCGTTGTTTTGGTAGTGTTTAAATATTCGTTTAAATTACAAATCTATACTTATAATAAATCTGTAAAGTGAAAATTCTGTACATTGAAAGAATCGAAAAAATAAATGGCAGGGGGTGTTATTAGACCGACACAAAACCTTAAAATGTGATAAAAAAATTTTTGTCTGTCTGTCTGTCTGTTTGTTAAGGCATCAGGCAAAAACTACCGGTTCGATTACGATGACACTTGGTATAATTATTCTTTAATATCCTGGGCACTACACTGGGTACTTTTTATCCCGGAAAAAAATATACAATAAAAAACAAACTTAATTTTTCGGTTCGATCCCTAGACCCGATTACTGTACCAACCGCAAAAAGTTTGTCGTAGTACACGACGAAGATAATAATAATAGGCGTAAAATTGTATGTTTTAACTGCTACTTGCAATTCCAAAACGTGCTTTTCAGTGCGACCTTTTTATTCCTTTTAGTTTTTACTAAGTACAGTTTAAGGTAGAGTTATTTAGGTTTATTTTTATAAGCGGTATAGATTTTAATTTTAAAGTATGGGATGGGATGGGATTTGATAGTGTACGTAGTGACCGTAGGTTATTTTATAAAACTGTTAGGTAGGATAAGTCATTCGTATAGATATTAGTTTTTAGGGATTTTGCTTATGTATTGAGTTTAGATTAGTTATCATCAGAAATAGGTTTATTTAGGTATTTTATTTTCTGTTATTGAGTTTTTTTTTATTAGGTAGGTACTTAGGTTTACTTTTATAATCTAATATAAAATTCAAAGTCCTGTGATCCTGTCTGACTGATTATATCAATGCACAGCCTAAACCGCTGGTCATAGAGACATTAAATTTGGAGTGTGTTCTGTGTGAAGTGTATAAAGGTATCCACTAAGAAAGGGTTTTTCGAAATTCCACTCTTAAGAGGGTGAATGGGGGGAGGGTGAAATTTCACGCGGACGAAGTCGCGGGCAGAAGCTAGTTTTTTAATATTTTTATAAAAAACATAAAAAAAATATAGGTACATGTACAAGGCTTTTCATATGACCCCAAACATAAAAGCGAGTAGACCGTGAATCATGATAAAAACTAAAAAGCCGCTCTGCGACTTGTGACCTGGCCATGATGACCTGGGTGCCTTGCGTGGCAAGTTAGGAAGCTGTGAGATGGCATAAAACAGTCGGATCTGGACAAAGTTGGTGCCAATCTGAGAAGAACGACCGAAGAATGGCCGCGAAGAACCATTAGGCGTTTCGCCCACTGCACCGCATCACGCAGCGGGGCGCGGGAAACGGAGCCAAACTCCACGCGTGGAAGCGCGTTTTTATTCAATTTGTATGAAAAAAATCACGCCCGGGGGCGCGTTATTTGTGCCCCGTCGCGTGGTGCGGTGCAGTGGGCGAAACGCCTTATACCCTGTAATAAGACTCACGTTCCTATTACAGTAGTAGATTATGGTTGTGAAAATATATCAGTATCCATACTATACTAATATTATAAAGGCGAAATTAACTGTGTCTGTCTGTAAAATGTTGTCGCCTTAACGGCTGAACGGATTTCGATGAGGCAAGTATATGTCGGTATATAGTAAACTCAAATATTTGTAAAACATATCTAGGTATGTATTTACACACAAAGATCTTAAAAATAAGGTAGTGCGCTATGTTTAGCCAATATTGATACACGTGAATAATATTAGGTATTTAAAATGATTAAATGCGTACTATTCAATCACAATGATAAAATTACAAAAAATATTTTAATTATTCGAGTATCCAATAATTGTATTAACGCATGCATGCAAATTAAATTTTATTACAAGTCAAGGTAAATTTCATTTCATGTCAAAATGAGATGGAAACGGTGGGCCCAAATGTAATAAGTTGAGATATGATTTATGATAAATTGGAAATCCGTCCGTTCACCTCTAGGAGGGACAGACGTACATACATGCATAGTTGCAGTTGCATACCAACCAAAAACATTAGCTCCTTTTGGGCACCACAGTCGGGTATAAAACATTACCAAATTTTTGGGCCGTCGCAGTAATAATAAAAAACAACACTGCCGAAACAACGCTGAGAAATGTAATTGAAAATAATTATTATGTTTCAGATAAGTAAATGTTCTCTACTTTATAGTAAGTAAACTACTAGGTATGCAATTCAAACTTTTCCATACCTACAAAATACCTAGGTACTCATCATCTCGCGGGTATCGTGCGATCGATTGTCCTTTATGGTACCTGTTTGGTCAAATATGCTATCAGGCATCCGATGCTGCGGGACTAAAATCAACAGTCTGCAGCGGAAAATGGCTATTCGTATCACACGAGGATATCGTACTGTATTCTTTCAGGCGGCAACTCTCCTTGCACGCTTTCCGCCACCGAATATCTTGGATATGCACGCGAGGGTCTGTAATCGATTCCGTGCCATCCGCCAAAGTGGCAATGGCGTGCCAGAAATCGCTGTTGTTCGACTAAGGCGGCAGGAACGGAGATAAGCGCTCGATAAATCGTGGCGTGAGCGGCTGCATCAGCCGCAATATTCGCATAAGCGCGTTCTCGAAGCCGTCCTGCCGAACTTCGAAACCTGGCTGAAAAGAGAGGAGTGCATCTATTATAGGCTTGTCTTATAGATTTGTCTCTACCAGCATTAGTTAGGTCTATGCTGGCGGAACCGGAGAACTGGAGGGAAATGGCCTCATTCTGTGAGACTATGATGGTCCAGAAAGAGGCTGCCGAGCGGGATTGTGAGAAGGCTGATCCCGCTCGGAGAAGAAGGTAATGATTAGCGACTGTTTAACCAGAAATTGTTGATGTTTAAACGTCTCTTAACTTTAAGCAACGCAACGTTTATTAATAAGAGGGCAAAATGTATGGTTATACAGTCGTTAATCATGACTTAAACATAAGCAAGGTTTTTAAATAAACAGAGATATTAATAGTTACTCATTATGTCGGTGAATGAACTGCTTTCTAATTAATTAAGTTTGAAGTCATACTCACCTAATAAACAAACAAAAAAAAAAACACGAATGGAAGCAAATCTATGTATTTATTTCATTGTGTTGTAGGTAAATAAATACTCAAAAGAAAGGGCATTGAGTACGATTACCTTGGAGAATAAATTAATAGGCGCATCCGAATTAGTACATTGATTGGAAAATTATTCAAATCGATGACAACGCACTTAGAATTTCATGAAAAAATAACTTTTTCGACTAAGTATTATCAAGCATCTATTTGCTACAGCGCTAAGCAGACACAACTGAAAATAAACAATTTTTTTTGTTATTTAAATTAACCTGAAGCCTGATCCTGAACCTGTTGTTGAGCCCACTGTTGAACAAAGATCTGTAGCCTTTTGTGGCCGATCAGTAGAACGAATCCAAGTTGTCGTTTCTTAAGTCCTGCCTGCCTCGGTGACGACGACGCCTGTCATCAGGCACCCACTGCGTAAACTGGCCCGTCTGTCCTGATACATCCTTTACGACTCTATGTATCTATGGATAAGGACACATGTGCTTTATGTATGGATTAATTAACTCATTATAATTATTTATGCAACTGTTGTATAATAAGGGGTATTAAAACACGAATGTGGGTTTATCACACGAGGCGAAGTCGAGTGTGATAATAGTATCATATAATTGTTTTACTAACTAATTATTTGCAGTTGCATACAAGACTTTATCTTACACCCATGATATGAATCCTCTATAAAAGGTTCTCACTCATTTTTGTAAACAACAAAGTAATAAATTTTTGCAGTACTAATATAGAACAAAAATTCGAATAAAATATAAGTTTTTTTTACGTCGCTGTGGTAGTGAAAGGCGCTTGCATAACAATGTTCTTTTTGAAATTCATATATAAAGATACCATGAATTGAGTAGAGAGAATGTGGCTGTTTGATGAGTAAGGAGGAAGGGATCGACAAGCAAAGCAAAGGAGTTGCATAATTAAACTTAGTACAACATTATAACACTCATATTTTGGATGATATTATGGTTACCTTGAAATTGGTTGTTTTAATGTTGGCAATAAGCTAACTGTTTCAGAAAGTTTTATAAAGGATTTATATAAGATTGGTTTGAAGAGTTCTCAAGGAGCGACCGCGTACCAAAAGAAGCATCGTGCATGGGAAGGCAGACAAGATGGATCAGCGTGGCAGCGCAGAGCTCAGACCAAATAAAAAACCAATACAGAGGGCTATTAATAGTAAAATGAAGCCGCTTTCGTAAACATATGTGCACTAAGTGAGGTGTAGTTTGATTGTAAATGGTTGTAAATGTGTGCGTATGAGCGTGAATGTACAAAGCGGAGGTGTAGTTTTGGCATACTTCACTGTATCGTTCTCAGCGCTCTGTCTTGGTTTTTTATTTTGTCTGAGGCGCAGAGTCAGTTGTTGTAGCGTTTATTCAGAGGCCCCAATGTCCAGCAGTGGACTTGTTTTGCTGAAATAATCACTTAACTCTCTAGTCAGTATATCTACATGGTGAATTAATGTTTTGCCAGGTTTTGTGTTAATGGTAATAGGTTCGCCCACATTTGAGACTGAGAAATGTCAGTGTTAGGTACACTATACTCTTCTGTCCTCTGCCTAAACTTTTGAAGAATGGATACAGGCGTGTTGTAATCCTATTTTATGTTTTCAATACCACACAAATGTAACTACAGTTGAATGCAATTTGATGCTCTGATCACAGAAAATGGTGATACCGATCTTCTTGATCTCTTTACGATACGAGAAGAGACGCGCTGGTTAACTTACTCGGAGCGAATATAGAGCGAATGACTGCCGCAATACCGTATAATTACAAAACCATTTACGGTACGTTAAACTTAATGAATAAATGTACCTATACGTCGTCATCTAGCACCCAAATAATTAATATGGTTCAGCGTAACACGGGCGGAGTTCAAATGCGGTCTTTGCTTACCTATTAAAGCATTTCTTCCGGTCCTTCAATTTATATAAATAGAAGACAGTTCGATTTGATATCATTCTCACCAAACTATCGCTAGAGTTTGGTGTGGACTATTATTAATTTAATTGAAAATAAACATGTGAGTATCCTATTCTATTTATACAAACATTCATTTATTGTATTCAAATATTACATTTTAATTTTTCTAAACAGAAATAATTTTTGGTCTTGTTTTTGTGCAGGTTATTAATCTTTGTTAATATTTATTAGTTTTGTCTGTTTTGGAGTGTTCTTTCTCTTAATTATCCATTTATATAGATACCTTCTGAATAATCCATGTATTAAATAATAGTTTATTTTGTTTAGTTAACTTATTTTATTACATTTTTAAATATTTCTTAAAATATATAAATAAGTATCAAAAACATTTAAAAAATATTAAAAAATAGCGATCCGCTGTTGTCGGGAGCTGGGTTTATATCTTATTTATTATTAAAAAGTTTTCCAACAGCTTATATATATTATCATCATCCACAGCCGGACTTCACCTACTGTATACCTATACTGCATTAAAATAACACAAGACAATGTATATCAATACATTTTCGTTAAACCAACTCTGTAATATTATAGTCACTACGCTCAACCATGACTCCGACCCCGCAAGAGCTCGCCCAACACCAACCCCGCCCAGTTTTGGAGGGAGAGACTGCGTCGGCACCGACTCCGGTCGCCGACGGCGAGAGGGTCGTCATCTCCGGCATGTCGGGGATCTACCCCTCGTCGCACCACGTCAAGGATTTGTCGGACATTTTGTACAATAAGGTAAGCGTTTCGTTGGCTAGCTGAATGGCCCCATATAACTAACTTATTCTTAAGCTAAGCATTTTTCTTACAAATTTTTTACTTTGCAGCAGTTCTGTATCTATTTTAGAAGTAGGCTCAATTTATAACACATTCCCTAAAGACTGATATTAATGCCAGGCTAGGCAATAATATCGTAAAAACTGCCAGTAGAACAGTAACCCAATAATAATTATCTCCCAGGTGAACCCAGTGAATGCAGAGAATGTGCGCTGGAAAGCCAGCCACCCTGAGGCGGCGCAGCACATGGGCTCAGTGCCAGATCTAGAGCGTTTCGATGCCCAGTTCTTCAAGGTGCACTACCGCCTCGGCAACTGCATGGATCCCATGTCCCGTAAACTCCTTGAACAGGCCTACAACGCTATTTATGATGCGGGTAAGTTATTATAAGTTGATGTTGCTGCTGGCTTGACTGTAGATATTTCTTCTCAATTCTTGGATTGAAAGTGAAACTTACAAACTATTAATAAAAAGCTAGCTATCGTAAGAATATTGGAAAACTGCTCAGAGTGTGCCAGTTGTACATTTGAGTAGTAGGTAATTTTCAAAAGCCGATAAATCCATTTTACCCTTTTTCACAGAAACTGAATAAAACTGATGTAGGTAGACCTTATAAATTTATTGTCATTTATTATATAATAATAATATGTGGGAATTAGATTAGATCATCGGTTTTCAATATTCGTTTTCTGTATGAATTAACGGGTTATGAAACGGTTTCATTACATGAGGATGTGTATCATAGCAGAGAGATATATATATAATTATGTATATACATTGTGAAATTTTCGAAGCGTACCTGGAGAAAAGTAGGTACTCTAAATACTGAATACAGCAAATATTAATCAAAGAAAACATTCCTTTATTTAAAAAAATAAGCAAAACTGCTTTTAAAGATTTTTTTAAATACGCTTGCCACACCCTGGAATCGAACCGGCACTTTTACGGCACCAATCGATAGGGAGAATCATAAGGCGGATTTGGATGAAATTTGAGGCACAGAAAGTTTATAACCCGGATTAACACATAGGATTTTAACCCGATATTCCCATGGGATCGACATTTATGCGGGTGAAACCCGTCCTATTAAAAAACCTAATATTTTTGTTGTCCATAGGAGTGAATCCTGAGCACTTATCTGGTAGAAAAGTAGGTGTGTTCGTCGGAACCTGTTTCTCTGAAGCTGAAAAAGCGTCCTTCTATGACGCTGCTTCTAGATCAGGCTTGGGTATAACTGGGTGAGAAACAATTTTCTTAATTTATAAACATCAAGTTTGTTTGCCCCGAAAAGGCAGAGACATCCACATTTCGCTACTTGTGTGAGTGCAAGTGATATAAGCATTTCGCAAGTAGTAGGGATAAGATGACGATTGCCTTTAACTATAACCGCGGTGAGCACAAAACCAGCAAGGAAATTTCAAATCCATTGGTCGATACGTTCGATAAATTGGTCTGCTCAAGAACGTAAATAACGCAATGAATGTTGTTGAACAGTCAAATAAAAGGCTTTGTCAATGTGAGTTTGCTACGCGATTCGAATTTCGTTTCGAAAATATTCAATCTCGAATTCGAATGCGGGGTGCATTCTAATTCGAGATTCCTGAAAGAGAAAACCTAATACTTTTCCTGAGGCAAAGCTCGAACCCTAGAGTCACTTTTGGTTAGTCGACTGCATAATATACATGCAGCGTGCCATATGCCATTGTAATACCTTTTATTTATAGATGCTGTAAGGCAATGTTCGCCAACCGCATTTCCTATTGGCTTAACGCCAAGGGTCCTTCAATGGCAATCGACGAATCATGCTGCAGTTCTGCCGCAGCGCTGGAGCAGGCTTACCTCGCTATGAGTCGAGGTGAATGCGAGGCAGCCGTCGTTGGAGGCTGTTACTTGTGTCTGCATCCACAGTCTTCTGTGCACTACGGAAGGTGAACACATATGTTATACCTATCATATTTGTAAATACATACCATTTCCATATTGGACTTGCTGGTCGAGGGTTCCAGCACTTCAAACTGAAAAAAAATAAACGAGTAGTGAAATTTTAACTCTTGATAGAACAGAAAAACAAAGGTGCTTATTATAAAGGTTAAATTGTTCTACTAATTTCCAATTTAGAGTAAACTTTTGTCCATAATACATAAGAAAAAAAAAAAAAAAAAAAATTAAGAAATAAGTAATCGTGTTTTTTTATGCCTAGGCTCATAAGCCAGGCGATGGATGGTAAAACGAAGTCATTTGATCAGAATGCCAATGGCTGCGTCAAATCGGAAGCCGTTAATGTCCTGTTTCTGCAGAAGGCTAAAGATGCTCTGAGGTGAGTTTTTATGGATCTCTTCTAGCAGAATAGAACGTGAGTTCAGCCAGTTCTAGAGAGAGACGGAGTTATACATGACCAATAGCAAAATCTCTTTTTCGCAGCGGGTTTATGATGGCCCCTGTTTCTGATCGAACGAAAATATGCACATAGTTACTTTGAATAAAAAAAAATATGTTAGAGTGCCTCCGGCCTTCACCTACTTGTTTTCTCATTAAGATAATTCTCGCTTTTTTCTGTAATTCACAGGATCTATGCAGATTTAATGCACGCGAAGACGGAATATGCCGGCTTGCTAACTGGAGAAACGGGCCCTCAGTACGGATACTTTAGGAATGCTGATAAGACTGTTAACTTTTTGACCAGATTCTATGAGGAAGCAAGGGTCCCACCGCATGCTGTGGAATATGTTGAAGCTTTTGGTTCAGGTATTAATTTATCTTGTATTCGTTTTTGACTTGATAGTATATGGAAGAACAAAGGGGTAAATCAAGGAAGATTTCTCCAGAAGATTAGATTTCTCTTTTCTTCTCTCTCTCCTTTTTTAAAGCCGTAATAAATCCAGCCTCCAGGCTGCTACAGTATAGACTAAACCAAAATCAAATAACTCTTTGCTCGACTCGAGAATCTTGCCCAGGACTCCTCGAGTACGATCAGCAGTCGACCAAAGAGGCAGTCATTAACAAACACTATTTTTGTAAAAATAACGTAATAAGTAGTTCCAATCGCATAATTTCATTATAGGTACACCTGATGCTGATAAAGCGGAACTTGACGCCATTGAAAGGGTTTTCTGTACCGGAAAAGAAGACACTCTCTTAGTTGGCAGCGTCATTTCCAATATTGGATACGGCGAAGCTGCATCGGGTATATCAGCTATAACAAAGGTAATCATTATTATCATCTAAACATATAATAATTTAAATTAAGAATATTATCACCATTCCACGTAGTATTTATTCGGGAGCACACACATTTGTTTTTAATGTATTTTTTAAAAACAAACGAGATCATTCGTCGTGGATTCACGTTCAAAAAATTCTAATTTCAAAGCTCAATTTTGTTAAGTCAAGATATAGGTTCCCTGATCTAGGTATTTAGGTTCTTCTCGATATCAACAGGTGTTGCTTGGCTACCATTGCGGTGAGATAGCCGCTAACCTGCACTGCAACAATCCGCGGCAGGACGTGGTAGCAATGCGCGAGGGTCGCATGCGCGTTGTCACTGAGCACCAGAGCTTCCGTCGCTCCTACGTCGCCGTCAACGGCATGTCCGTCACCGGCGTCAACTCACATGTGCTGCTGCATGGACACTATAAACCTAAGGTACAAACAACGATATAAAATGCAAGAATGACCTTGTCTGTTCATTATCATCATCTCAGCCTGGGATCAACTAAAATATGTTTCAGTTAGTTTCCACAATTGTAGACCCGTTCTGGTTTTACTTGAAACCGACAAATATAATACATATATTAATCCAACGTATTTTCCAAGTTCCTAGTTTTGTTTGACCCGTCCTAGGCCACCATTCAGTCAAAATCATTCGGTTGCTCCATCAGCCATCACCACGTCCTTTTGCTGTAGCTAACTACAAAATATTTTATAACACTAAGACTTAGGCATTTTTTACCCTGAAACATTTTCCATTTGTTCCAGGATCTGTCACGCTACAGTGGTAGTATTGCACATCTCGTGACTATATCAGCAAGACAAGACACTACTGTAGAGAAAATATTTGAGAACTTGAAGTCACGCCCGATAGACCCTGAGGAGTTGGCTTTGTTGCACAACATTCACCAGACGAGCATCCCAGGACATTTGGGCAGAGGATTTATCATTTTAAGTATGTTTGGTGTTAATCTTAGTACTTACTTCATACCAGACTTAGGCAACACCAATTGCACGTCACTGAACTCAATCTTTTGGCAACTCTTATCCAGCCATTCCCATCATAATCGCTTCACCTAGTCTGAGGGCGTCCTGCTACCCCTACGTGTATGAAGAGTTGCGCTCAGTGGCAAATACGACCGGCCCATTGCCTCCATAACTTGTTTATTCTAACATAATTACTTTCATGTGGTACTGTGTTGGCGATAACTATAATTTGTTTTGCTTCATCTTTCTAGAGACGGACGAAGAACAAAAGACAGTGAGTCTATGTGAGAAGGCTGAGTACTTCGACAACGCTCAGCGGCCGCTGTGGTTCGTGTATAGCGGGATGGGCTCGCAGTGGGCTGGTATGGGTGCGCAACTCATGCGCATACCGATCTTCGCCGCTGCTATAGAACGGTAAATGAGTTTTTAAGCGAAACTTTAACTGAATGTCTCTTGGCAGATTTGTCTTTCTTTCTGAAAGAGCTCAAATTATTCAACAAAAAATCTTTTATTTGCAATAGAACATAATTACTATATTTTTATTTCTGTCCTTTAAATGAATCCAGTTTTAATATTATTAATATTTATCTCAAAATTCCAGGTGCCGACAAACTTTGGAACCAAAAGGAATCGACATTGTGCACATAATCACATCGCCCGATAAGACTATATTTGACAACATTCTTCATTCGTTTGTTGGAATAGCTGCTATTCAAATAGGACTCACTGATGTGCTTCGGAAACTTGGATTGGTGCCTGATGGCATTATCGGTAATACTAATATTTTGGTTACACGTTTTGAAGTATAAATCTTCTTTTTCTCTCTTATCCGTAAGATCGAGAAGATAACTCCCTCAACTACAACTACTACTCCTCCAACACCCAACCACTCCACACCACACACTCCACACTCCTCTACTCCACTCCATACTCCTTCAACTGATTCATAATTTTCTTTATTGTATGTATCTATGTGTTTGTGTAATTTTAGTATTTTTATTTCTGAGCTGTCTTAAATTTTTTATGTTACTTTTGAGAGTATTAATTTTTTAGTTGTGCATAGTATTTATATCATAATTGCTCATAGCGTAATCAGCCTATCATGTTTCCACTGCTGGGACACAAGCTTCTCTCCGTGAGAGGGGTGGGCCATGATCGAATTTAAATTTTCGGGTCTAGGTCGTGCCGGTTTCATCAAGAGGATTTCCTTCACCGTTTTGAGAACAGGGTGCTTACTCTCGAATATAATTCCGATAGATCGACATTGGAATTATCAGTCAAACGTCAGGGATTGGCTGGACTCACTGAGTCTAGCCAATCCCTGACGTTTAACTCAACCAACTGACGTTTGACCAATGTCGATCTATCGGAATTATATTTGAGAGTTAGCACCCAGTGATGATGAAATTAAATACATAAAGTGCCTGCTTGGGTCTCGACTCGAGTCAGGGTTGATACCACCGGGCCACCACTGCTCTCAATAATAGCTCATGTCTTAGTTCAAAATAATTATTAGCCAGTCAGCAAGGTAATGATAGTGGGGCTGACTGCCCAAGGTGCGCTGAATAAACATTTCAGTATGACAACACAACTCGTATAGGCTATTTAAATAAATCAAGTGAGGCACCTTCAGGTTGAAGCCTAACTCCAAAAATGATCTACTCTTCTCGTCGACAGGTCACAGTGTAGGCGAGCTGGGATGCGCTTACGCCGACGGTTGTTTGACGGCAGAGGAGATGATTCTATCAGCGTACAGCCGCGGTCTGGTGTCGCTGCAGACTCCATTTATTCGAGGATCCATGGCTGCTATTGGTCTGGGTTTTGAAAAGGTAAGAGTATTTTGTACACAATAAAAAATTTTAAATAAAAAAAATAACTAGTCTATTATTGCCCCACTGCAAGGCTAAGGACTCTTCTTATACCTACGTAGAATGCACGAGCCTTGATCATTACGCTTTTTATTCATACGAAAACGCTAACCTATGTGATTGTATAGGTAGACTCCTTCTTGTCTAGCACATTTCTCGGTCATCCATTATTTTTTGCGATTAATCATTCACATCCTAATTTTATTCACAGATTTCAAAAATGTGTCCTCCTGAAATTGAAGTGGCTTGTCATAACGGACCTGAATCTAGTACCATTTCGGGACCTGCTGATATCATGAAAGAGTTCGTCGCAGAGTTGACAGCTAAGGGCATATTCGCTAAGGAAGTTCCATGCTCCAACATCGCCTACCACTCACGTTATATTGCTGATGCTGGTAAGCAAATATCAGTCTTATTTTACCAACAAACATAGTTGTTTAAGAATTCGATTTAGTCAATTATAATCTTAAAAACAGGTCCCGGCTTGCTAAAGTATTTGAGCGAAGTAATTAAGACCCCGAGGGCTCGGAGTGAGCGCTGGGTTTCGACTTCGGTACCAGTTGACAGATGGGAGGAGCCCCTGGCTAAGTACTCGTCGGCTGAGTACCATACTAACAACCTTTTGGTAAGAACTCACAATATCTACATAATTATACTATACATTATGGAACCACTAATATATCAAACTCAAACTCAAAGCTTTTACTTCAAATAAACCCATTACAGGCACTTTTGAAATGTCAAGGGGTCAAAATGGTGATTGGTCTTAAAAGGCTATGTACCTACGACCTAACTCTTTTCTGTCTCCTTATTGATATGAACCAATATTATGTTCTGCTACTCCAAGTATTACGTTTTTTGAATTCTGATTAATTGTGTTGCGTGTTTCATAAAAGTTGAATAAGTAACTTTTTATATGTTTTGGTCTCGCCGAGATTGATCTCGCCTTGGTGCTTTTTTAGTTATAGTACCACTTTAGTTGTTCCAAAAAGTATTTTTATTTATAAAACTTTCGATTCTTTACAATGTTTGTAGTAGGTAGGTATTGATGTTCTTTTTTTTTTCAGAACCCAGTACTTTTCGAGGAGACGTTAAAACATATACCAACGAACGCAGTGCTGGTGGAGGTGGCTCCTCATGGTCTACTGCAAGCCATCCTGAAGCGCTCCCTTCCTGCAGACTGTAGAAACATAGCGCTTACTAGGCGTGCACACCCCGACAACACATATGTGTTGCTCGAGGCGGTTGGCAAGTACGTAACAAAAGTACCAGTTGTTTATGTATGCGTGTTCATTGCGTGACACGCTTACAATGGCAATGCTTTTCATTTTTATCCGACTTCAAACGGGAAAGTTTTTGGAAGTTGGACGCTTTTTTTTAGCCTTTGCTCATAATTATGTTTGAAAATTTCGTCTGCACACATACCTATGTATTTTGAAGGGAATTGCTAACAATTCCCTTAAAAATCCATAGGATTGTGATTGAAATTTTCGATTTGGTTTATTTACCTCAGTGGTTTTAAATTATACGAAACGCCGCATATGAATTCGAAACTAGTCGGGCACACACGAAATAAACATGTAACTACAAAACCAATTATTTCATTGTTATTTTCTTAGGTCATTGTACTTATTACTTTTCTATTTACAGATTATACATGGAAGGATACCACCCAAAGGTACACATTCTCTACCCTAAAATAGAGATGCCAGTATCCACTGGGACGCCATTCCTTTCCCATCTGGTCGAGTGGGCCCATGGAGAAAAATGGTGAGTGACATTACTTTTGTGAACGATGACTAATACCTAATGCTTAAAGATTTTATAGTAGGTATGTCCTTTAAAATTGGCCTTAATACGTGTGTTTAGTGCTTTGTTTGTTTAACGTAATAACATTTTTTGTTTAATTTTCAGGGCATTGCCTCTCTACCATACTGCTAGCAGGAGGAAGGGTGCAGCTTGCACATATACCATATCATTGTACGATAAGGAACATGAGCATCTGAAAGGACATGTTATCAGAGGTACCTTAGCCTAATAAAAAAAACAGCTGTAATCTGATTAATCATGGTCATTTTGTTTTTTATGTTACCGTTACCTGATTCGACAGCTTTGGCTATTTCATTTTTTAGTCATGATGTGATGTGAGTGATGTCATTTATCATGAATAGCTCCATATCTCTCAATCACTGGAACAATAATACTCTAATGTGCTTATACCACCCGATCCTTGTTCTTTTTATAATGGTCAGTAGTGGTAAATATTTTTGTATGATTTTTGTAGAAAAAACCGTATATCCATTCGCATCATCCCTGGTGGCTGTTTGGAACACTCTGGCCATGACCCTCGGTGTACCGATGAAGCAACTCTCAGTGGAGTTCTGCGACGTTCACTTGTACGCACAACCCGTGATGAACATGCAGACTCAACTGAAACTTAGAGTTGCATTGCAAAGAGGAAGTGGATGTTTTGAGGTACGTACTGAAACTTCTGTGACATTACTTAATCTATCTAAACCCCTTATTGCTCCAGACCATGAAAGTATTACGTAAGACAGGCACATGAGACATGGCAATGGACCTAACATACCTTATTGCTAAGTTCCATAGGTGGTGACTGTACAAGTAGGTTTATTTACGAACAACAAAGGGTGAATATTTTTTGTTAAACTAAGTAGTTTGACTATCCAAAACAGAATTCCTCGTGATCAAATCAGTTTGACCATTAAGTTTGACCACGAGCAAGGAAGGCGGTTATCACTTACCATCACGTGACTACTATTGCACTATGTGACATTAGCTCATCCCTCTTTCTAGTACGAAAGCAAGACTATTAAAATTATACAATTCTACAGGTTTTTGATGATAAAATTAAAGTAGCAACAGGTGTGATTGCTGTGTTTAAACCAAACGATAAAAAAGACGAAATACAACTTAAAGAATCCCAAGAAATGAGCCTCAGTGCTGAAGATATTTATGACTTGTTGCGTGAACGAGACTATTTGTACAGGTAAGAAGATATATTACTATATTTATTTATTTTTTAATATGTGAGTGCGAACCATGTTAGAGAACAGCCAGAGAGACAGGATCCAAAATCAAGAGTCACTTTCTATGGAAGATCGGCATTTCCATTCTTTCTGTCACTTGGTGAATCACATTGATGTGGAAGCGAACTTTGAAAGAAAGGTTATTGAGAGAAATTAAAATATCGATAGCTTCTCAATAAGAGCTGAGTCTAAATAAGCTATTTGGGTCTTGTATCTCTTTCAGTTTTCACGAGTGTATTCAATTGACATAAAGATAAATCAAATGACTATTCTCTTCTCAGTGGTGAATTCCGCACTATCGAAGCCGCAAGCGCTTCTCTGAATGATGCTTCGCTGTTGTGGCGCGACAACTGGGTCACGTTCATTGACGGCTTGCTGCAGTTGAACATGCTGCGACAACCACACAATGGAGTCACCCTGCCCACACACATCAGGAGAATATGTGTGGATGTGGAGAAACATCCTACAAAGAAAATAACCACGGAAGAGGATAAAGATTTGTATAAAGCTGAAGTTTTAGAAGAACATGATTTCGTAAGGTAAAAAAAATTTTTGCTACCATAATATATACCCATTCTGTAACCACGTTTTACTTAAGTGTGGTACTTAATTTAAAATGTTCTCGCTTTGTTCAGATGTGGAGGGCTAGTGATGGAAAATATAAGATATCGCAATTTGCCAGCTATTAATAAAAAGAACATGGCGTTACAGACACTGAAGTTCGTTTCTTATTTCCAAGTAGACCAACAAGTAAGTGGGATCTTAAATTTACATGAATTTCCATAAATTGTATTGTTGATTAGATAATGAATAAAGATGCTAGGTATAGCTAAAAAAGGTGTGATGATTGACATGGCCTCAAATGGAATAAGGATTGGATGATGATGATTTGAATAAAATTATGAATATAGGAATAATGGAATGTGTCATTTTGATTACCAGGTTTCAACTTCACTACAAGTTTTCTTGCAAATGGTTGCTGAAAATGTTAACAAAGACTCCATCAAAGTTGTTGGTATCACAAACAACCAAAGGAAAGGATCTGTCTTTGAAGAAATGAAGAAACTTGGACCTAGTGTTCATGGTGTTAACATTAGTTATGAAGAATTCAATCTGGTAGACTTGAATTCAACAAAGAATAGTGGCCTCGCAATTAAGAATGCAGACCTCGCTATCGTCCGCAATCTTTCCACCGATGATCACGTAAGACATTTCAAAAGAAAATAATTATTAAATCTTTGTCAATTTGATACAAGGAAATAATTTTAATTAAAAAATCCACAGATGTGTCAACTGCTTCATTTTGCTCTTCAACGAGACTCGTTCATAGTGAGCGAAGAAGACGATTTGTATGGAGGTCGCATTCGGCCGACGTCTCTGTATCGTCAACTGTCAGCTCACAGCAGCGCTAGCTCGCGCTTGGACCTGGTGCGCTGGCGGCCAACTAAGGTGGCCATGCCCACTACAGCCATTACAGTGCGCGCGCATTTCGACTTCTCCCTGCTCACCGCCGCCCGCGCCAACCTCTCACCCCGCCATCGCCTGCTTATCGTGGCCCTCTTCCCAGCTCCCTCTACCCTCAAAAATTTAGTACAATGTTGGAGGAAAGACGTCCAACGCAACAATGTTCACCTATTAACTGTCAATAATGAAGAAGGCAACAATTTCTTCTTGGACGATCTACCGGATAACGATCTAGCTTTTACTGTTTTGGATCATGTAAGTCTCAATATTGTTTGATATTCAAATAGACCAATGAGTACAGTAACAAGGTATAATTTGGGAAATCAAGTTTTATAAGTTCGGCTTTGTAGAACGTCGCATTACCTGTGTGATGTTCGTGTGTGATAGTCTCTTTCTAGAAGTCAATGTGCTATATTAACTGTACTTCAGTTTCAATTCCAATGTTTCACAATAATGTTTAATTTTAGGGTAAATGGGGAGGAGAGTATTACGTGCCAGTACAGGATAGTACGAAAGTGAGCAGCAATGTGACGTTACAAAACGCACAAATAGGAGATTTAAATGCTTTGGAGTGGGTCCATGCTGATGAGACATATGGCTCTGGGGTAGCAGTGAAGGTACGTACACCTATTGTAAATGATCATTTACATAATTATTACAATTTATTTTCAATTAGAGACCTTTGGGAAGACACTAAGGGTACTCAGACCTGAGTTGATTAAGATTGAAAATATTTACGAAATATTAAAATAACCACAAATACCTTTAAAATTTTAGGTCCGTTACGCCGGATTGTCCAACACTGACGTTAAAAAAGCAATTGGAAAAATAACATCAAAAAATGATGGAGAAAACAATTATGGCATGGATTTCAGTGGAATAACAGAGAGGTAATGAAATGTTTAATACAAGGTGGTGTGAAAAAGCTGATGTTAACTTAGGAAAAGCAGTCGTGTACAGGCCTTATATTATTTTTGCCAGATTCGCGCCAGATTCGAGAGATCAATCGATTCTTCTTCTTAGCGTTTCGACGGGAAATTAAAAAAGTTGTTGGGAAAGGTCAAATATTATGTTTGGCCCAAAACTCAATTCGCTGGCGCAGTCATAAGATCCTCAAGTGCACAAGTGTTAGGGTTATCAATCGATTGTAAAAGAGCGATAAAGAATCTAAGATGTGTTATTTTGCAGTGGTGAGCGCGTGATGGGGCTGGTGCGCGGCGGCGCGGCCGGCAGCGTGGTGCGCGCGCAGCCGGAGCTGCTGTGGCCGGTGCCGGCGCACTGGAGCCTGGAGGACGCCGCCACCGTGCCGCTCGCCTACGCACACGCACTCTACTGCCTTGTGAGTTTACACACAATATATATACTTCAACAATCATTTTACTGTTTACGTTGGAGTGGGCTATAATCCACAGTGTGGGTTGGTGGATGTCACGTCTTTGAATTGTTGGTTCTAATTTTAATTACGAAACGAAAATTACGTTTTTCCATAGCGATATTGTTTAAAGTTGCCAGTTTTGTAAGGATAATAAAATAATAACCAACTATGCTGGTTTTTGTTGGCCTCATGGAGTAGTACTAATCCCACCATGTCCCTTTTATTACCAGCCGTGTGGTAGGACGTACTGTAAGATACCTCCAGCACTTGTGTAATATCTCGGCCAGAGGTACCTACTCAGCGCTTCTCTTTCACATGTATAATTTCTCTCTGCGCAGCCAAAGTATGGAGCCCTGTACCAGTGTCTATGTTCCTATCGACCAATAATTTGTCAACAAAAAAACTAATATTAATAGTTCTGATTTGTTTTAGGGAATCAAATATGGCAAGAAGCTAACGCCTGATGTCTCTGTGTATATCCATGGAGGGGCTGGAGCTTTGGGCCAAGCTTTGTTATCAATAGTCCTTGCTCACGGCTGTGAAGTATACACAAGTGTTAGTGACATACGGAAAAAACGTTTCTTACTTCAATTATTCCCAGATTTGAAAGGTGACGTTCGTTTTCTTTTTTTAAATTAGTGATGTTTATTCTGAGTACATTTTTAATTTTTTTATTTGTTTTAGCTGACCACATTGCCAATTCTCGGGATCAAAGTTTCCTAGATATGATTCTTAATGCCAAAAAAGGGGAGGGTTGTAACGTTATTATAAGTTCAGCAAAAGGCAACTTGAAGAAAGTGTGTATCTTATTTTATATATTTTAATTTGTAATTACTTTAGGTTATTAACAGTTATCAGCTACATTGGATTGTTAAATTTTTCAGAATATACTTCAATGTACTAGTCGCTTGGGCACAGTTTTTGATGTTTCTCAACTTCACAATCAAGATGAAGATTTTTCTTATGGAATGTACAACCTCACTAGAGAAAGGGCTTATGCTTCTGTCGATTTCTCAACGATATTTGAAACGCCCGAGGAAATGAAAGTAAGTAAACCAGCCAAAAATCAATACTAATTACATAATCATAAATAAGTCAGACCAAGAGTTATACAAGAATTCGATGAAGAGACACAATACAAGGGTTTGGTGAAGTTCTTTCACGGGCTGAACAAATAAATCTGTTGCATTTTTATTTGTTATTGTCATACGATCCATGATTATGATGTCCATGTTTCTATAATAGATCATGGATCAGGTATCTTATCGGAAAATTTGCTTTATTTAATCCACAGGTTTTGCAGACGATGTTGAGCGAGGGTATTAGTCGCGGCTACGTGCGTCCTCTGTCGCGCGTGTCGTATGCGCCGCACGACGCCGCGCGCGCTTTCCGACTGCTCGCGGCCAGCAGGCACCGCGGCAGGGTGCTGCTTAACATGCAGGAACATTCGACACAAGCGAAGCCCAGGTGAATAGAGACCCTTTTTTTTGTTTTGCAATTTTGTAGGAACGAGATTTAGCTTTGACTACATAATCAGCCTATAATGTTCCCATTGATCAACTAGAATTTGTCGATAAAACTGTTTACCTATGAATCACGCTCGACTCAAGGCTACAATGATGGCTAAGTTCAGCAGCTTATGCTGCCAGATTAATCCGTCAATTTATTGATGTAGATACCGCCATTCTATGTTATGTGGTCTATTTTAGTTACTTTCATAGTATCATGTCTTAGGGTAGTTTACTTTGGGGACGGACTGCAGACATCTATTCTGTTTTTAGAGCCATCAGAGCCATATAATTATAATCTCCGCAGGCGCGATTCTCTAAAGGGTCTGTTTGAGAGGAAATGCGGTCGGAGAGACTTTTGAAAAAGCCTAAGTAAAAAGTCATAATTCGAGGTTTGGCTCTCGCCTATTTCTTCCTCCGATATTGGACCAATTTAAAAGATATTTTATAGCATAGCATTTTAATATATTTTATATTTTATTTTATACCTATTTTTTTATTAAAAACATAGTTGTATACTGAAAAAGAAAAAACATAGGGACATTCAAGTAGTTAATATTTATTATTCTGTAAAAAATCATTGCTTTATGGTCATTAACCAGAAAGAAAACAGGCGAGAGCGTTTCCATGGAGAAGAGACCACCCGCATTTCCTCTTAAGGATATTAATACCATGACGGTGCCTTGTCGATATATCTACGAAAACATCGTGTATATAAGGAAAAATTTACATCTTTTTACTAAAAGAGGTGGAAGACATAATAGTTCAACCTGGGTTTCAGGCTAGCTAAAGTAGACCCCTCTTTTATGGGCTAGGTAGGTACTGTTTAAAATGTTATAATAAAATACCTCCCTGTTGAAGACAACGGGCGCCAGGTGATGTAGGCGGGGGTGATGTTGTTCCCGTGACGAAGGAGTGAATTAAAACCAGCTAGTCAGAGGTTAAAACAGTAGGTACTATATTGTCTATGCAGGCACACGGTTAATACACACAATACACCTCTGTGCAATACACATAGACATGGCACACGTAAATCAGCTACAAACAGTAGGTTCAACTTCGCACTAAAACACAAACTTTATGACATAATATACTGACTGGCACTATTTGGCGCGGCGCGGTAGTAGGCGGTGACTTTGGAGATGTTTATTCACTGGAGGGTAGCTCGCTGTTAACTTAGTAGTAGAAAAACTATTGCATAATGTTTCAGAGTGGAAAAATCCCATGTGCGTCATAGCCTCACAACAATGTGGGAAACCAGTGCGATATTCGGTCAACTTGCTACCGACAAATAAAGGTCGTTCATCCGACTTGTACCAAAAGTCTAAACTTATTCGACAGAGATCGCTCGTCATACAAAACTATCGCTAATACTGCTTCGGTCGAGTTTCATAATAGCGTCAAGGACGCCCCTTACCGCGATACGTTTGTGTTGATCGTGTTAACGACACTGCTTTTACATTTTTTTCGTATGGCTTTGAAATATTGAAAAACATTGGTAGACGGGTGTCAACGACTTTTATTTTTTTGTTATCTGGCGGCAACTATATTGTTTTGGGATATTGACAAGTTTTAATAACATAAAATAGAGTTCGTAGTGGTACTATTGTGCTTCGCCACATCCCACCCACGTTCGTTCACTCCCCACATTCTTCAACTGAATGAGACAAAAATCAAGTCTTGTATAAAACGCACACTATGCAGGCGCCTAGGCATATTATAAGTTAGGGGATTACATAGCTGATAAAATTGCCTGGCTCAATGCTGGTCCTGCTCCACAACCACAATTAATTTATTAACACTTGAAAATACTGTTGGAGCTGCTGAAGATTGTAAGACTATCTTTGCATTGTATAAACTTAATTTCCTTTGTATTGTATAATTATTATAAATTGATGTAACTAATATTTTGTAAAAATATAATTTTAAAGAGTGTCCATGGAGTGTCTTGCCCGTTCCTCTCCATAGGTACCTACTACGCTTTGGAATGGGCAATTAGCTTCATATTTTCTGACTGACTTCTTGAAAATTCAAAAGTACCTGTAAATGATTTAATTGAAATAAATAATTTAAGTTTGATTGCTGGGACTCAGGCCTCCTCTCTGTGAAAGGGAGTTGTTAGCTTTGACTGTTTCATTATAGTTTATAGTAATTCACAATATTATTATTTTGCTTGCAGAATATCTTGCAATCCAAATCACAGCCAGGTTGTAGTATTGAATGAAGAACGTTTTGGACTCCAAATGGTTGACAAATTAGTTGCTCGAGGTGCGAGGAAACTATACATTCACAGTAAGGACCATACAACTGCAAAGTTCCAATTTAAACTACGGTAAGCAAGTGGTTAAAATCAATTCTGCTAATGTTGATAATCCAAATTACCACGACGATGATGATGTTATGATTTAAACTAGCCTTACAAAAAAGTACTTTTCTATTTTTCAGGAATTGGCAGAAGATCGGCGTGCAAATAGAAATGTCGTCTCAGGAATTAAATAATGAAACTGATTTTGTAGAGTTACTTAAGAATGCTACTAAATTGGGCTCTATTCAAAGCATATATACCACTACCAAAGATGGTCAAATGGTTCAAGAAACATTCTTTGTTCATCTGGATGCAGTTTCAAGAAGATTTTGCCCAGATTTAAGGTAACACTACAGCTGTTTTTGCTCATTTCTTTGAAAAATAAAAACAATTACTTTGCATTGTTTTGCATTTGCTTTGTTGGTAAATCGTCATCCATTTAATCTTTCTTGTAATTTTATTAAATTTTTCAGATACTTTGCAGTGATAAATGTTGGTGAGACTATGCTTGGAAAATCGACGTGTCTTTCCCGTGTTCAAAATAAATTACCAGCTAAATTAATAACTCTACCTCAACTGAAGAACGTAAGTAGTACCATAATAGACCATCAAAATATCCTTCATCGACTTTTAAATACCGGAAAGTTTTGTAAGCGTTGCAAATAAAACTTTTTCATTTCATAAACCGATTGGCCCTAAAATAGAGCCTTGCGGTACATCTCACCATGCAGTAATTCAGTACAATTCCTGCTAATTTTTTATCACACATTGTATTATTCGATTGTAATAAGACTAAATGACGGCAAGTGACATGTCATATAAATGATTTAAGTTGAATTTGCTAGGAAGTGTGTCTAGGTGAACGTATTCAAATGCTTTTTATAGATCACTGAGCACTGAAATTTAATCCTAAATACTTAGCTTTTACTTTTCATTTGATTAGATCAACGAAATTCGTTGATGGACGCCAAACAGCGAATCATCTTAAAAAAAACAACAACAATAACTACATTAATTTCCTTTCAGGAGTCGAGTGCTGGTGATGCAGTGGACGCGGTGGAACGCTCACTGTGTGGTGTAGACACCTTGGTTGTTGCACAGAGAACTCATAGACAACAAGCTAGTCTGCTAAAACAACTAGCGAAATTGGCCGGTTAGTGGTGTGATCTTGGTCTAAAGAGAAAACTAATAGTGTAGATAAAAAAAAACAATACAATTTTTTTTCTTATAAGTAATTTATTCTTTCTATTTCTTTACCATATACCTAAACGATTTTGTGTTCGCATACTGTAAACTTATTTTGTTTTTTAAATAAATAATATTTATTTTCCAGATATAAACTTGATAAAGAACATCCCAAAAACGACTACTTTAGAAGAACTTGGAATTCAAGATGATAAACTACTACTGGTTGCTAGTTATTTGAGAATTAACCATAACGTTGAGTTCTCCGAACACGAGATACCACAGCTAACAGTTGAAACGTAAGTTGTTTTACGAAATATTATAATTATAAATCATACCAAATTTAAGGAATTAATGGTTTTATTTGATCACCAGAATACTGAATTTGGATAATACAGAAAAGTCATTTGAAGATGTTAAAGGCTTAGCGACATTAATATCTTACGTGGACACGGACGAACTACTTGCTACTTCAGAAATAGTATGCATGCCTACAATCACTAGCGGCAGCGTGTTGGTAAATATAATACAAATCATAATATTATAAAGACGAAAGTTTGTCAGTGTGTGTGTGAGGGTGTGTTTATGTTTGTTACTTCTTCACGCTCAAATGGCTAGACCAATTTTGATAAAATTTTGTATGGAGGTAGATGACACCCTGGATTAACACATTGGCTACTTTTTATCCCGATATTCCTACGGGATCGAAACTCATGCGGGTGAAACCGCGTGTCGCAGCTAGTCGGTTGATAATTTGAAGTAAACAGGTCAGATATGATCTATTAGATGCACCACTTCCTGACCTTATATCAATTAGTTTGTAGTCGGAGCAGCATGGTTATCTTTTACCATAGCTCTACTTAAGCCATCATCTTAGGCATAGGCATTAATTTTTTATTGGGTCTTAACATATTATCATGCACTCGATTCATCCTGTTCTAAAACATTTTCAAATATTTCAGCGCGAAGACGAATTTGACGTCAGCCAGACGTATTTGTGCATAGTGCCGGGTATTGAGGGTCACCACGAGAGGTTCCGCGTGCTGTGCGAGCGCCTCAAGCTACCGGCGCTGGTGCTGCAGCCGGGACTCGACCGCCCGACGGAGACCGTGCGTGACACTGCCCAGAGATACGTTGATGTATGAGCCAACAAAATTAAAAATAACCGGTTATGAAAATTAAATATGCACCAACTACAACTTCACCTAACCTTACTTTCTCATATTTTAAGGTGCTGCTGAACAAGACAGGATTGAAAAATACTTTCTACTTATTGGGTTATGAAACAGGTGTTCTGGTGGCGTTGGAAATGGCAGCTATCCTGGAGGATCATGGTTAGGAATATTAGTTAACGACGTATTTTTTAAAATATTTTAGTACCTAAGTAACAAAATTAATGACGTTTATTTCTATTTTTTTAGGTTTAACCGGTACTGTGTATTGCCTAGGATGTGCACCGAGCGAGGTTCAAACTGTGATTGAAGAAAATATCGCAGAATATAAAACAAAAGAGCAACTGCAAAATGGAGTGGTCAAACATATGTTTAAGCTAATGGTGGGTGACGATGTTGTAGACATAGACAGAGCACTTAAAGATGGAGATTCGTGGCCACAGAAAGTAGACGCGTGTGTGCGGACTTTGTTAGGTCGTGTGCCTCACTCGGCGCAGTACTCACGCGCGCTCATAGAGGCTGCACTGGCGCGTATCGAGCGCGCTCGCGGTTACGTGGCACCGGCGGCGGCGCGTGCGCTGCGCTCTCAGCTGGTGCTGCTGCGCGCCGCGTCTGCGCACGTGACGTCACCCATGCAAGCGCTGCAACTCAACTCGAAGCGACCGGTCGCCGTACACCAGCTAACCACACCACTGGCACACGCTACTAATGACATGAGCTGTGCGACTGTGATTAATGAGTACTTAGATCAAGAGATTTTAGAATTATTTAAAGAGAAAAATATTTGTGAAGGATATCTACTTAACCCTTATACTTTTATGATTGCTAATAGTGAGGAACCATAATTTTTTATCTACCGACAATTTGTCATTTAAATATTTTAAATTAAAATAAATTATATCTCGATTAAGCGCTGCATTTTCATTTAAAAGAAGCACTCGATGTATGTAGTATGTAATGCGAAGAAAATCCATCGTCTCGAACGTTTTGAAATCGCAATGAATTTTGTATGGATCGAGCGCAATACAAGTTTTTTTTTTATAGCGGAGCAGTAAATTTTATAACACAATTTATTACTTCAAGTACCAGAAGGCCAATTTTCGTAATTTAAAACGTTCAAAATCTAGTCGCAATCTCATCCCGGCGACAAATAAATGTCAAAAACTTGTCAAAATGTAGGGAAATTAGAGATATTTTTTTCAGATGGAGACTGAGATCAAACTGTGAACGTTCTTAAAATTACGAGAATTGCCTGTCTGTCTCTGTGAGAGAAATATGCATGGAGAAAAAATTAATTTCTTACTTTCTTTCTATGTCGCAGAATCCGATTGATTGATTTGATTGTCGAAACCGCTGTTTTACATAATCCCTAGCCGTTTCACAATACAGCTCAGTTATACAATGTGTCGTTTTGCATCCTCGTCAAATTCAAGGAGGTAACTATGCTAATGATTCTCGATACGAATCAATAATAAAATAAGTAGGTAATTTTTTTATTGTTTTTCTAATTTTCGGAAATCAGCATGTGTGGGACACGCATGTTAAAACGCGACCCGTGTGATACCGCACTGCAATTGCTCTTTTACACACACTTAAAAACTCATGTGGTTTAAATACGATACAATAATTTTGCCTACCCCTGCGCGCGCGCTCCCTCACCGCCGCCAGCGCCCTACTATTTATCCCTAAACCCACCCGGCCACGCCCACATTTCGACTAGTGTGATTGATGTCGCCGTCGTGAGCGCGTCTTTCGCGATTTCCCGGCTCGCGGTCATTTAATTTCGTTTTAAATACGACACGATGACGGAAAACTACTCCAATGTTGAGTTAGTGGAGATGGTGCGTTTATACGCGATAAGTGGAGTGGCGTGGTAGTGGAGTGGAGTGTTCTGTGCAGATGTTCGCGGAAATGTTTCCCAATCGGCCAGCACCGCGGCGTCGAGGAGATGCTCGATGACGTTCCCCTGGCAATCCATCGCAACTTGTTTTACCAGCAGGACGGTGCCCCTCCTCACTACGGTCGTCAAGTACGCGAGTAGGTACTTGACCGAAAGGTTCGGCAATCAGTGGATTGGCCGCGGTGGACTTGTGGCCTGGCCTCCGCATTCTCCGGACTTAACGCCCCTGCATTAAAAGACGACTAGTGTACACAGACGAAATAACTAGTGTTACAGAATTGAGGGAAAAAGTGTTTAGTGCTTTCGACACTGTAAAAACGAATGTGTTTGTGTTGCGAAAGCTAAAAGAAAACCAGCGACGCGACGTCGTGCTAGACTGTGTTTAGAACGTGAAGGTGGACACTTCGAACAATACCTCCGGCTAGCGTAGGTTATTTATTTATTTGTACATACAATCATTTGTGAATACGTAGTTAGTTAAATCAATTGGTGTAAATAAATTGATTTAAAATTTTTAACTACGCCTAAAATACCGGTCTAGAATATCTGATAACCAGTGCTCCTAAACAAATGTATCACTTAAAAAGCTAGCTTTCCATTTTTATTACAAAGTAATAAACCATTTTAGATTTAGTACATTACATAGGTACACTAACTGAGGTATTTTTGACGGTCCTTTGCCCGTTAAATAGGAAGGAAAATTTGAAATCAACCAATTTCATACACAGATAATAATTAAACAATACATTGCAGAAAACAATGACTTTCAAATAAAAACAAAAAATAAACAAAGTCGTGTAATAAGTGCGCAGGCGACCCGCCCCGCGCCGACAAAATAATTCGCGGAATATTCGCGGACAAGCCTAGCCGCTGCAGTTCTCGGGAAGCGGGACGGGTGAGTGGATACGATTTACAATTTCCCAATTTTATTATTTACTGACCATTTATCAAAAATAAAATAAATTGTATACGTAATGCAAAACTAACACTTTATTAATCAAAGCTGGTAACTACGTACCTAGTCTTACAGGTTTTTATTATTACCTACTTATCTAAACTACGCACGGCGCGTATTTCGTGCCTACACGTTTTTATAACTAAGATAAATTTACAATTTTAGGATTACTTACTGTCCGATTAGCAGGAATGAAATACATTTTATAAGCAAAACTAACATTTTATTAATCAGCTGATAGTTACGTCACAAATTATTTAAGTTGTAACAGATACCTCACTCCCTACAAAATCTCCTATACTTACCTATCGCGATAAAAGCATTTTTCATGTCGTCGGCGACCGCTACGTGCTAAACTGTGCCTAAGACGCTCGACCCTAGAGTTATTATCGTTTCGCTGCCACTTGGGCTTACAGGCAGTTATCGCGCGCAAGTTCATGAAGTGATGTAGCCCTGGCTACGTTTTTTGCATTACCTACGTTGACTTTTGACCTTTCCTTGGCGCATAGTGAGTCATTTTTTACTAATTCTAATTAAGCTTAAAAATTATCTAAGTAATTATCAACAGTTTATGCCATGTAGGTGATTTTTGCTGTTGCTAGCCGCACGCGCCGCTGTTACGTGGGCGGGGCCTGCCGGTCGTCGACACGCACGCACACAGCGTCATATTCGTGCGACACTGCCTACCGCATACGCTACGGGGCGATTCTGTTCTTTGCAAGTGGTGTATTCTGAAATACTGTCAAACTTAAATAACGAAAAAAACAAGTATGTAGTTATTATTGAGCAGGTATCGTTATTGTATTTGATTATTTATGTCTTTCATAACAGCCTCCTGAAATTTGACGAGGATGCAAAACGACATATTGTATAGGTAAAACAGTTGAATGACGTTTAGTTTTCCTTAATTACTGAACTCTAATACGCAGAATTGCATAAACGTTTTGCATATTATATCAATGTAGCGTGCAGCCGGTCAACGGTTAGAGGAATTGAAACGTCAGGTTGTAGAATTTAGTTCTAAACTAGCTGTGCCCGCGACTTCGTTCGCGTGGATGTCGGAAAACAATAGGTTATGTGTCGCTTAGGAAAGGTGTAATTGCCACTCATTCATTGAAAAGGAAGAATCATCCGATCTTGCCTGGTAACGCTTCCCTTACCTAGGGTTCTCTACCACGGCCCTTTCGACTGCAATCACTGCGTCTTCATGGTTCATAATGACAATGCGACGAAGTGTCACTTTGATTTTTGAGAATAAATTAAAATGCTCGAGGCTGATTATCTAACCAAACAGCCATATGCCCGTTTTATTTTGCGTCTGTTTTAGAATACTAACTTGTAAAATTATACCACCATTTTATCTAAAGTATATTTGAATTAGTAGGTAAAGTTTGAAGTTTGTTTTTCTAACCCTTGGTTTCTTCTCTACGGTAAATTTAGAAATTCTTAACTTGGTAGGAATTGTAGATATCTTATATACCTACCAATATTATGCCTTATAAAGCATCGAGATATCTAGAAGATAAAAGGAAGAATACATCAATGGTGTTACTCTTAAATCGTACTGAAGTTTATCTGAAAAGTAGTTTGAAGTCTTATTCTGTAAATCTGTGCCCACGTTTGCTTAACTCTCCCTTGGTGGATATCCTTAAGATATCTTGAGGGTCGATTTAGTTGTAACCAAGACAATGGCCAAGAATTTAGTTATTGTCTCGAAGACATGTTCTACAATACCTTTTTATAACATGGCAGTGCTGTGTGTAGCTGCAGTACCTACTCAATAACTCAACTGACTCAACAAAACTCAACAAAAAATACAACCGACTTCCATAAAAAACCCTACAAAGTGTAAAATAACCTTAGTTTGGGAAGACGTTGGCAAGAAATTAGAGACTTCTGAAACCAAAGGTCTATTGCACTTTGAAGTGTTTTATTTTTTAAGTCGGTTGTATTTTATTTTTATTTCACACAAAGTCGTGTAAGTTTATATTGAAAACCATGAAAATGACACACATGATAAAAAAAATTGTAGCCGCCATCTTCGATTTTCCTTTTGACTATCGTATCGGCTTCGGCTCCCTCGAAAACCATGAAAACGACACCCATGACGAAAAAATTTAAAATTTGGGCAACCGCCATCTTTTATTTTCTTTTTGACCTCACTTACCGGTGTCAGGATCCTCGGAAACTATGAAAAATGGCTCTCTCTCTCTGTTTCTATCTATTACCTACTATGAAAAGTGAGGCATAAAGCTTTTTCGTTATGTGACGATTTCTCCCATAAAACTCCTACCGCAAGCTCTATAAAAGAAGTTCGTTCCAAAACTTCACCGCGATTTAGAATATGACGACATTTGCTCAACGCCATCGATCGAATGTTAACTCGAAACTCGCTCTGCATTACTCAACTTTCATAGTTATATCAATAATTACTTATTTAACTTCTTTATCGGTCAGAACACCACATCATTACTTACATTAACCTGACTTTTTGTTTGAAATTCTTTTAGCGCCACAGGCCCTATTATATAAGCCATCAATAGAAAGCGATTTTTGTAATATTGAAATCATTATCATTACTTTTTAAAATAACACAGACATAAGTATCTGTGCTATTTCGTCTTAAAGGTAAGCCTAATCCACTAATCTAATAGGACGTGATTATTTACTTAGTAATCATATATCACAACAACAAAGTTTTCGTTAGTAAGTACTTTATCGCGCCAATAGATGTCGTTACGTGTTACCAAAAAACGTAAAAAGTTGTTCTAGAATACTTTAAATTGATTATATCTTTTGATAGAGTTAAGCGATTGCGATGAAACAAAAACGAATCACTGCTCCGAGTTCTACACCATAATTCAGTATAAAAATTAACCATACTGGTTTGGTACTTTTTACGTTGAACCTGTTCAAATCAATAATCTGTCACATCCAAACAGACAAACAGACAAAAAATCCAAAAATTGATGAAATGGCATCTGTTGGTTATCCTTTAACACCCAAACAATTTTTTTTGGAAATATTTTGGATGTACAGAAACGCCTCGTCTACAGATTTATTATATATTCTTAGAGACCAGAAGCGGAATATAATGAAAAACAAATTAGGTACTAAACGACCTACAAAGTTACATTTCTTACAAATCATTTTTAATTAGCAACAAGCACATAGGTAAATAACAAGTGCATAAGAATTATATAACACGACCCCAATCAACACTATAACGTGCCTAGAATACTCCCGTTGCATCCAAAAACCATGAAGCAAACCGAACCAGCGCTCGTTGACAGCGCACCATGCCTTTTTCTTATAAACTGTCACTCGGACCGTGTAGGTTGGAAGAAGGAGTATCTAAGAATATAATAATAGAATAGATATAGATATAATAGAATAGAACGGAGATATAGATAGAAGAAAATTTAGATAGATTTTGTCTCTGTGTGTCATAACAACAATAATAATTATTATACCTTAAACACCTTATCGAACCTACGCACAACCTCCGTAAACAGTGGGCCTGAATAGCTGTCTGTTTATCTTGTGTTCAAGGGCTAAGTTTAAATCTAACAACTTATAAAATTCTTATTTCTCGTTAAATTATCGTCAGTATTAATTTTTTGCCTTAATTTTTTATTTCACTCGTGGTTGCACATACTGATGTCATCATCATGATTCCTTCATATCTACACTATTATATTTTTAACAATTATCAACTATTTTTTTTCTTGTTCAAAAAATTTGTAGATATTGTTTTTTAATACCCATTCTTCATCAGTTTCGCTAGATAAGGCCCTGAGTGTTTGTTTGTTATTTATATCACCACCTGACTTTCTAAACGACGTGAATGTCCTGTTACCATGTCTTAAGGCATCGTACAAATTATTTCTTAAATGGTTTTCTTCATCGCTGTAGCTGGAAGCTTCTCTTATCTTATGAACCATTTCATTTTCCACAGAAACTTCAAAATTTTGAGAATGATTGCAATTTTCTTCTTCCGAAGATGGAACATTGAATCTTCTGTTTCTATAGAAGTTTTGCCTTTGCTGCTTATTTCTCAAGAAACGGATTGCAAGCTGCTTTAAGTATTGTGGATCATCTTGGTAAGGTTTAGTAGTTAATCTTGGTCCTTTGAGAAGATTCCATTGTTTTTGTTGTGCATTACGTTGCTTTTGAGTATGCTGTTTTAGTTTATCAGGTCGTATTTTATTTAGTTGTGTACGTTGTAATTTGTGTATGTTTTTTTGCTGATGAGCTTCAGAATTTTCACGATAATATGCACCACTTTCGCCAGAGTCTGTCTCAACTTCCTCATTTTCTGGTTCATAGCTACTTTCCGTATAAGCACTTTGTATTGTTTGCCCGCGGTCGTGCAAACGTCCACGTCTATAATGTTTACCACGGCTTTTACGATAGTTATGATGACGCTTCCGCGTATGAGAGAAGCGATGATGTTTATTTTTCTTATCATGTTTATATTGACGTTTTATTTTTCTAAATAATTTAGGATGCTTTATTAGAAAATGTTTAACAATTTTTTTGTAGTTCATACTTTTTCTCTCTGGTAAGGCTGCTTGATTATGATCTGCAAAGAAAAAAAAAAAACTATACGTCGTGACTGTAAGTCATAAAACAGTTTCTGTTCCTGCGCTCCTGCTGCAAGAGCGTATCAAGGTCGCATAGCACGGCACACCAGCATCAACAATATTATTCATCTAGCCATTGTCACCGTCACCACCCAACCAGCGGTATTAGTAATGGCTTGATACGTGATGATGGGAAGAGACCAGACGGCATGACGTTGTTGCCTTGGAAGGTAACTACATACATAGGTAGGCCTTTGTTGTGGGATGCAACCTGTTTCGATACCCTTGCGCTATCTCATGTTGCTAGCACGGCGGGCTGTGTTGGCGCTGCTGTTGCAGCTGCTGAGACAAGAGTCAAGCGGCGCAAATACTGCAACCTTAACCTATGCTTAACCAGGCTTGCCTGTGGGTGCCTCAAACATTAAACCCACCAACCAAGGCTTGCGACTACACCATAGATATATTAAAGAAGGACTACACGCTAAGGACACCCCCTGTGGGGGACCTGTGGGTGTGTGGGGTCACCTTTGATCGGTGACCTTGAACATTTGGCCTCTGGACTAGCATTTGTTATTTTGGCGCCCTCTACCGACAAACGACCATACTACAATAAAACCAACTTTTTTATTTTGGCAACTGAGCCGAATAAAAACCAACTTAAAGATTAAGCAAAAACACGAATGTGTCATCGTTTTTGCCTATTTCATTCGCTCTCTAAGAGGTCTAATAGATTTAATTCCTCTAGGAGTCGTGTACAAGTACTTGACTGTTGACCTAGCTTTTATCAGTTATTTTATTGAGCACGGGTTAACACCTTAGCCTACATGATACATTCCGAGGGTCTGATGATGACCAGGTAAGAGCGGGAATCTCCCTATTGGCATAACATTTTAAGGCATAATATTGTTTGGCATAACGTTTTCGCATAACTTTTATTAACATAATAATACTGTGGCATACTAATACTTTGGCATAATGCAAAGGTTAGCATAACTATCTTTTGGTCTAATTTGTATTGAAATAATTTGAAGTAGCATACATTTTTAAGGCATAATATTGATTCGTCTAATAATTATGAGCCATAATAATATAAAAATGGTGTCCTGTCATTTGACAAAAACGATTCACTGATTTTCATTTTAAAAATAACGTTAGGTTAATACCTACTTGTTAAATTTATCACTTTACAAACTATTATTTCTGTAAATAACTCATTTGACAAATAATTGAATGACAAGATTTCATTTCATTAAAACATCATTTGACAAACAAAGATTTTTATAATCATGTTAATTGGTAAAACAACACAAAGCATAAATAACGTTAGACAAAATGCATTGCTTGTTAATTGACTTATTAATTTGAAATCTTTTTCTAAATGTCGGTCCAAGAGCGAGCGAAGCTAGCTCGGGACTTGGGGCACCCCGACTCGGACAGGTCCTAACCCCGACACCTAACACGAAGGAGATGATGATGTCCCCTTCGAACCTATTCGAAGGGGACATCATCATCTCCTTCGTGTTAGGTTCCTTTAATCCCTGCAGACTGAAATAGAGGCCCCGCAAAGCGGGGCTCCGTTAATTATGTCTTATTGTTACATCTATCTATATATATAAAAGGAGAACTGACTGACTGACATATCAACGTACAGCCGAAACTACTGGGGCTAGGAATGTGAAATTTTGCACACGGCTTCCTATTATAATGTAGGGGAGCACTAAGAAGGGGTTTTTGGAAATTTAACCTTTAAGGGGGTGAAAAGGGGGAATTTTGTTTGTATGGAAAATCTTATTACTTGTGTTAATAAACATGAAACTTGGCACGAACATCTATCTAAGTAAATTATGAAGTTTGACATTTTTTGTTTTTCCAAATTACCTCCTGAGAGGGGTTGAGGGGGTGTGAAAATTTGTATAGAAGAATTTAGATACATGCAACGACATCTATTGGGCCAGAATGGTACTAACGAATACATATCTACATAAAATTACAGTCATAATAAAACACAATGTAACATTTGGTTTTCCAATCAAAAGATATGCGAATTTAAAGTTTTCAAAGTGCATCGATCGTGATTTAGACACATGCAACGACATCTATTGGGCCCACATGGTACTAACGAAATACATTTCTACATAAAATACATAATATTACTACAATTTAATTACAGTAAAATACAATGAAACATTTGGTTTTTGTTTGTTAGCAATCGTCTAAGTCCAATCCAATCAAAAGATATGCGAATTTAAAGTTTTCAAAGTGCATCGATTATAAGTTGAGGAGTGGTGATTTTGATGGCGCTACCTGCCATCACGATCCTAATCAATTTTATTCAATGTAAAAATATATTTATAGGAATAAATTTTCAGTACTTTTCGGAAGTCTACGTAGCATAAAAGTGTTTACTTTGTACAGAAACAGACGGGTTGATAGCTATAACAGATGAATTATGTAGTGTAGTAACTACAGTCGAAGACCTTATAGAAAAAAATTATCCAGATGTAGCTCAAATAAAGGACAAGCCTTTAGAATGGCTACGTGAAAGAGCTATAATGACACCTAAAAATGACCAAGCAACAGTAATTAATGATATTTTGCTGAAATCATTTGACAGCACGGAAATGGTATATAATTCAATAGACACGGTGGTAAATACAGACGAAGCAGTCCATTATCCGGTTGAGTTTCTGAACACTATTAATCCAGCCGGACTTCCATATCATAAACTAACAATGCGCGTGGGCACACCTGTGATGTTACTTAGAAATTTGAAACCCCCAAAACTATGCAACGGTACTAGGCTACAAGTAAAAGCTTTGCATCGTAATATTGTTGAAGCTACCATTTTAACTGGGTCTTCCCAGGGAGAAACCGTCTTCATTCCACGTATTCCATTAATCCCGAACAATCTCCCTTTCGAATTCAAAAGACTTCAGTTCCCTTTAAAAGTTTGCTTTTCGATGACTATAAATAAATCACAGGGTCAAACCCTTAAATTTGCAGGAGTTGACTTGCGACAGCCCTGTTTCTCCTATGGTCAGTTCTACGTAGCATGCTCTCGTGTGAGCTCATCTTGCAGCCTGGTAATATTGGTAACACCCTCCAGAACGACCAAGAATGTAGTCTATAAAGAAATATTATTAAAACTTAATTGTTTTGTTATAGCCATTAACCCGCATATTTCTGGATACATACTGTTTCCTATTTTTAGATGTTCACGTAGCCAATTCTTCCATACAAAAACTGTCAGATGTCAATAAAAATTATCTATCGATTGAAAAATCAGCCTTCGAATTTTTTAGAGGAAAGTACGAAACCCACGCGGACGAAGTCGCGGGCAAAGTGCTAGTTAGATATATTCGGCATTACATTGGAGCAATAATCAATAATGCGAAATAGTGTCTACAACCGTTAGGAGTTATTTATTAGGGTTTATTATGTTAATTCCAAAGAACTTTATTATGCTTTATAAAATTATGTTTCATTATTATTATGCCAACAGTATTTATGGCAATAAACATTATGGAAAATCATTTATGCCTAATAATATTTATGCGTAGTGATCATTATGCTGAATATCATTATGCCAATATAAATTATGACAATATACTTTAAGCATAAAGTTAGTAAAACAGTAAGAGCTTCCCGGTTCTCAGTAACGGAAATTGTTAGGATGACCTAGCTTTGAGGTATAAAAAAATAAAAAGTTTGTATTTGTTTTAATGTTGCCATGTTGTTGTTGTTGTTGTTTGTTGTTGCAAGTACAAAATGTTTCCATTTACAAAATCTAAAAAAATAAAAACAGTAAGTCATCATCTGCCTAACCTTTTCCCAACTATGTTGGGGTTGGCTTCCGGTCTAACCGCATGCAGCTGAATACCAGTATTTTACATGCAGCGACTAGCTATCTGACCTCCACAACCCAGTTACTGGGTAATACGATACCCCTTGGTAAGACTGGTTGTCAGATTTTCGGGCTTCTGACGACGTGTAACGACTAGCGACTGTCAAAGATCTTTTGCGGGTGACCCCACCCAGGCACCTTTGGGGGAGGTCCCCCGAAGTTTCCGGGAACTCACAGAACATATTAAATATGACAGTCTAAAAAGCATGCATGCATTACAAGTATATCTTGTAATGCATGCCAGATTTACATAGGCCCTGATTCCGTACTGCAATAATCGAAAGTTCCATGTCTCTGAACGAGGAAGTAGAAGACTGATTATTATTATTATTATGATAAGAATTTTGTTTGTACGTTTATTTATTCATATTATTATTTAGCATACTTTCAGAGTTGATTTTGCATGCGCTATTAAGAAAGCTAGTAAAAGTTTGATTTATAAAATAAATTGGAATAAACTCTTGTGTAATACATAATTATTCAAATTTAGACAACTTCTTTTTCATGACAATTACTCGATAAAATCTGGGTCATGATGACCTGGTGGCATCGTCGGCGTAATTGTATTTACGTCATTTGCCCCGTGTTAAAAGAAATAAGAAAAAAAAAAACAATACAAATTGTGTATTTGGCAAATTTCATAATTGGACAAACAGACGATTTGACGAACTACAGCTTTGACCAATGTCGTTCAACCCATCGCTACGTATTTTTTGGTACAAAATTCAGCCGTCACAGAGAAAATTTACAATTTAGGTTGAAAAAGGACATACTACGATTTTTTTCCAAAATTTGGGAGATTATATTAAATTTTTAAACAATACAATACATTTATGATGACCTTAAGTATTAATTATACATTAGGTATTTTTGGGATTTGAGCAATGTAATCCCTTAATTTAATATCTAGTGTAAATAGCTAATTTTGTAATAAGCAGTTTAGTGTATAGTATACTTATGCAAAATAAACATAAAAAACAATACTTACAATCAGCATTATTTTCGTGTTATCCAGTAACTGGGTTGTATGGGTCATGTCACTTTACGTGAAATACAGGTACCTTTTCTAGAGCGTCCGGTTAAAATGAAACAGGCTAGGCAGATGCAGTGAATTGAAATAGGAGATAAATTACCTTCCATTGAGTGATTCGCTTTGGTGTCATTGTTCGATAGCGATAGCGATGACATTGTCTGTACTCGAAAATGCGGATCTAGGCTGTGCGCAGCCATGAGAATATGCTGAATGAGTCTTCTTTGTTTTCTTTTGCCTTCTGATTTAATGTATGGAGCAAGCGCCGCGGCAAGTATTCTTTCTCCTATTGGTATGAAAGTCATGTTTCCTGGGAACAGAAAATCGATTAAACTAAAGAGACATTGGAAGCTTTAAATTAATATAATAAACCATTTATTTTCAGGTAACAAAGACCCATAGATACATACCTTAACCTAAGTATACATAATAATTTATCAACAATTTTGTTAGTAAATAAAACTTAATAACTATGTTAGTATCACTTGGTTGCACTAAGTCTTTGTGCGTTCCGGTGGCACTTGTCCGCGAAAGCGGCGGACTACCACATCCTGCGGCCAAAAGCTTTCTTTCATCACCAGGTGCATATAGGGTGGCACAAAAGTAATGACCTGGTTTTCTTAAAACCCGAGTGTAAAGGCTTCTTTGCGAAAACGGTTTGTGCAAAAGTTTGCGCAAAGAACATTGTATGACACCCACATGACAGTCAACCGTTTACGCTTGCTTGTGGAACTTCGGTTTGAGCAAAGCGGTTGTGCAAGGTTGCACAGTATACAATGTGTAATTTAATTAATGCACATTTTGAAAGCAGAATTCCAAAAATAATTTAAAACTACATCCGCTGTAGAGTCAAAACATACCAAAATGTATGCGGTACCAACTACACTAGATCCTTATGCGGTGCGACTGAGTAAGTATGTGCCTAGATTTGTAATGTGACCTCAATCAGTAAAACTACTATACAATGTTTTATAGTTTTATACTTAATAGTAAAAATTCAGTATATATGTTATGATTAGGTATAACATAAAATTATAATTGGGGTGTTTTACAGAATTAACGCACACCACGTGCGTTAATTCTGGGGTATGTTGTATAGGTACATTGGAATTTGTGCAAGCAAGATTGGTCATAAAAGCCTTCAGAGTACAATGTGATAATAAATATGACACATACTTAAAAACTTAAAAGTATTCGGTTGATTATTGTGTATTGTCTTGCTTTGACGTTAAATATTAATGCTATGCTATAAAGCGTGTTTACCTTCAGGATATATATAAAAAGATTCCAGCGATTCGAATAGTTCTTCTCCCTCTTCTTTCGTGAACATATTATCATAGAATCTCAAAAGAGATTTTATGTCATTATTCATAGTTGAATCTATGACCTTGAGCATGACGTGTAGCACTCCTGCCTGTTCTGTTTCAATTCCAACCATATTAATATGAATTTACTCAGACTGAGTATGAGGTTAGATACATCTTTTTCAATCAAAATTTTACATTTCATATGCTTTAAGTAGGTGTAAAACAATAGCCACAAAGTTATGAGTTTTCAAAAAAAAAAAATACACTTCGACTTGAGAACCTCCCCCGTTTTTACGTCGGCAAAAAAAAGGACGAGTGATGAGGCATCTTCCAGGCACGCTCGTTCCACCGTAGACCAAAACGATTGCGTTCCATCAGGCGAGATCGAAGTCAAGACATTCCCATTTAGGAATAATAATAAAAAGCTATGGCCCTGGACCTTCACTGGGTCGTCAGTCCACCTTGCCGGATGCATTCAGTGCAGGACCGGTATGCAGCTATGACAATGCAAGGGGGTGCCCTATGGCGTGGAGCATTCGGCTGATAAAATTAAGATCTTTGTATTCATAGGCAGCAGAGAGTCAGTTACTTCACTAGTTCTATGTAATATCCAACTTACGCTTTATTCGTTGAGGCGACAGGCTTTCAAACCAAGTTAATTTCCCTGCAAGGCCGCCAAGTAAATCCACACCCAAACTATTGAATGTTCCGTTTTCTGCATGTCTGTAGATAACGTTAAAATAGTCACCTGGTGACCGTGAACAATAGTTTTTCTATTGTGTCTGTTGCCTGACAGTCAACGTGTAAACATACACACTTAAATTTAAGGCGCGCGGCCAAGCTCGGAACTAGCGCGGCCATCATGTTTTTTCAGTACGTTTCACAAAACAATTGCACAAATGTTCACCAACAGCGCCCGCCTTTCAACGACATTCAAGTGCCAAAAGATCCTCGTAGCAGTGTAGGTACGTTTTCACCACAACCAAAGGCCACGCGCTCTCATGAATTGCAATATCTGCACTATGTAATTGCGTAACACACATAAAATGACAATGAATCGCATTTTCTTTCATTTTGACAGTTCAGCCAAGTTCATTGCTCTATTAACGTCGTCCTACGTCATTAAACAGACGAATTTTTCAAACCCATGAAGCAATGGATTAGGAATTAGGGTGTTGGGTCAAGAATAAAGTCTCACTTACTGCTTCGTTAAGATCGCCATTTGATACGCCACAGGATATGCCACACCCTCATCCTTTGTATATATCAATTCCATTAATCGTTCTCCGAAGGCAGTGAAATAACCGTGGCGGTTTAATGCCATATTTTGCTTCAAATCTGCTATGAAGGGACTTTCCGCAACTGTTGAAAAATTGTTCATCAGGTATAGGTAAAGAAGGCATGGTTTAACTTGTTTCAGCTTTCATAATAAAAGCCAGACCAAGTCATGCGTGTCGGCATCGCGCACTAAAGGTTCCGTACCAACTTGTATGTTTTTATTATTACTATTATAGAGGTACAGAAAGAGGGACAGAAATATAATAATATCTATTCATTGAAATTGTTTACTATATAATTAGTTAAAAGATACAACCTTATGTCAGATAGGTGACCGCCGGACAGACAGTTAGACGGCGCGCGTAAGCTAAATAATAGTAAATTTAAGAAACCGGGCACTTATCCATGGCCTGACCGTGGCAAACATAGGCTGGACGATCTGTTGATCCCCATGGTTGACACGATCTTCTTAAAATATACTACTTACTTGTACGCCAAAACTGTACATTTTGGAACGCTTATATTGTGATAGGCACTTACTGGTTGGTCGCCAGTTTGATGGAGGTGTTGCAAAAGTACTCTTCGGTTGTGGCCTTGGAAACAATGATGGAGTAGTTTTAATAGTAATAGTAACATTGCCATAATTTCCTGGTGTAGCTACAGTAATTGCTGTAAGTAATGTACAATTCATATCACTAAACAATAATTAAATTTTAAAAGAAAATTATGCGACTGTTCGTAATGCATTTGTGGTTTTTAGTAATTAATTCGGATTCGCCCAAACTGCCATATCTCATCTACCATAGATGCAAAATTTGACGAGTCCTGGAGTGGAGACCGCGTATCGGCAAGTGTAATTTGGGACGCCCCCCGGCCAGATGGACCGACAACCGAAAGTGGCTGAGACAAACTGCATGCGGAAAGCGGAGTGCAGGGTGTTGTAGCGCAGTCTGGGACAGGCTTATATCCAGCAGTGGACTGCGATAGGCTGAGTTGATTGATTGGAAATAAGGCAAACTGGAATAGGTACAGACGCCAGCACATCAACCTACTACAATCTGTCAAATTTCTTTGATAGATTTTCAACTTTATCGCTAAAGTATAATGTTCAAAGTTGATTGGGAAAATTTGACAGTTTCGGGTAGGTTGATGTGCTGGCGTCTGTACCGAGTAAAGGTGAATAGGCACTACCTATGTTGGCTCACCAACTGTGCTCCGCGCATCTCCTTTGTGTTTCACAAGGTTTAAAAACAACTTATATTAAGTCCATGAAAACGACAGAGGGTCATCTCGTAATTTTAAAAACGTTCAGTCTTTTGCTAATTGGACAAATTGCGAATTGGACATTGTGAGAATTGGACATTTTGTGAATTGGACATAATGCGCCCAAACGGTCTCAATCTGTCAAAAATACCTCTAATTTTCCTACATTTTTGACAAGTTTTTGAAATTGTTTGTCGCTGAGATGAGATTGCGATTAGATTTTGAACGTTTCTATTTGGCCTTCAGATAGTTGCATTCCATATTTAAAAAAGTGAAAAATATTACCCTACTAGCTTTATACATCCTGGAACTGCATTATTTGTAAAAACCAATCCACATTTATTCAAAAAATTACCTATGTGCAGTAAAGAAATACCTATAACGTGCTCAATATATTATTCTTTGTGAAATGTAAAACTTTTTCTAATGAAGAAACGCTTCTTTGTTTTTGTTCTACAAGTTTATAATAAAATGTTATTTGTTACTACTTGAAACATGTTATTATACCATAGACGAGTTTCTTCATGACAAATCTCTATAATTATATAATGCTGACATAAATAATAAATACTTTACATGAATACTAAAATACTGGTTCAGCTGCATCCGGTTAAACTGGAAGCAGACCCCAATTAAGACGAGAAAAGGTTCGGCAGATGATGAATTGACTTAAAAATTTGACATGAAATGAAATGAACTTTGAATTGTATAATAAATTTTAATTTGCACGCATGCGTTTTTATACAATTAGATGTAACTCAAATACTTACTATTATTATTTATTGTAATTTAATAGTACCTACCTGTTTCACAAATTATTAAACCATTCTTATTCTTCTTCATATAAAATATCCACCACGACAGGCGCACCGATGACGGAGCACAGCAGCGGGGTGATTGCGTAACGCACTATAAGTAGCAATGGGTTTCATTTCATTTCATCTTTGCAGTTTTCGTTTCATCAGCATTATTTACGTTGTTGAGCAGAAACATTTTTCGAACATATGAAGCAATGGATCAACAACATCCTTCAAAATGTTTCAGATTATAGTGCGTTACTGATAGTGTGTTACGCAGTTATGGTACGTACTGGTTGGTGAGCGAACATAGTCACCAGCATAATGGTTTTTACTGCGTCTTCAGGCGATTTAATAAAATTAAAACGTAATTCTAGTCAATATTACCTGTACCGTTCATGTGATGTCCAGTTGCTGTTGTTGAGTTGGCCGAGGGCCACCAAATGTCTGTAATGACATCGTCGTAGTTTAGATGAGTCCGGAGGCGATCTTTTTGATTCAAGTTATTATCTAACTGCGACAGTACCTTCCTTTCCGATTCTATTTTGTTCTCCATATCAACCAACATTTCACTAACGTGTGTTAATGATCTTACAAGCTGATCTTTTAACGCCGCATTGTTATTTTCTGTAGCTGAAAGTACAGTGGGCTTGACGGTTATCTTCATTTGATTAAATAAAATAAACTATTACAATTTTGAAAGAAAAGAAAAAGATATTTATTATTTTAATTATGTTTTATAACTACCTATTTATGGGAGTATTTTTTACCTACCCACGTAGATATCTAGAGAAAACATTACCTTTAGACTACTGTCTGTAATCACCAACACGCATGTAGGTAGGTACTGTGGATGCGTGTTGGTCGATTTCGAAGCATTTTTGTTTTTTTTTTTTTTAGTTTTTCTCTAGTGGACAGTTACTAGCAGCTTGACTCTTTGCTTTACTAATGCATTTCTATAATACAAATCTACTTACCTCGGCTTACTGATATGCTTAAAACTAAAGCAAACCTTATAAATGAAACAAACATTTCTTTTTAACTTTGCCAATTTTTTACATTGCCAATTGAAAAATATATCAGCGTGTGAAGTAAGTCTTACTGCCAATAAAATAAATTGAAATCCATAAAATATATTATTTTCAGTGACTATTTTATTGGAGTAAAAAAAACTGAAGGCTCGTCGTAAGTGTTCGGGACCAAGCGTCACCAATATACCTACTTAGTTATATAGTTTAGTTTTTTTTTTAATCTAATTTAGAGTTATATGTAAACTAGCTTCCGCCCGCGGCTTCGCCCGCGAGGTATGTCGATAAAAACTATCCTATGTCCTTCCCGGGGATGCAATCTATATACCTAGGTAACATACAGACAGACAGACAGACAGAGTTATTTTCGAATTTATAATATTAGTATGGATAGTGGTCGCGACTAAACGTTACCAATATAGTGATACTAGCTGCATCCCGTGGTTTCACCCGCGTAAGTTTCGATTACTCTAAAATTTCTGATATAATTCAATCATGATTCGAAAGACACGTGGTGCTCTCTATTATCATAATAAAGTTATTGTTGTTTTCCTCGGGAACAGCACCTTTTTTCGGATGAAAGGTAGGTACCCTATTTCCGTGTAGGTACACACTGAACACTTATGAAGACTCAACATAGTGGTGTGTTATTTCACGAAGCCCTACCCGTATCAACTACACAAACACGTACACGTACATGGCCGCCAGCCATCAAGTCAACAGGATTCTCCGAACGTCATGAATTTATAGGTGTAGGACGTCAGCACCATATGGACGGGGAGACTAAGAGCCCGCGCGCAATAGGCAGCCTGGCTGCGGCAGCCAGTCGAACAATAGGAGTTCGTGGCTGCTTAGTGCGCGGGCTCCCATACACCGTCATTTGTTCGATCGGCTGCCGTAGCCTGGCTGGCAGGCTGCCTAGTGCGCGGGTGCGGGCTTACAACCTCCCCTCACCCCTTGCGTCCATGGATAACGCCCGTCTGGCACAAAAAGCTGAACTCTGGAGAACCAGCCAAATCCTGCCCTAAACGAAAATTGACTCAGAAAAAGTTACTTGTGAGTGTTTGGTGGACTAGCGCCTGTCTCGTTCACTACAGCTTTCTAAAATCTGGCCAAACGATTACGGCAGATATTTATTGTCAGCAACTGCAAACCATGAAGGAAGTACTAGCTGCTAAACAACCGAGATTGGACAATCGCTCTAGGCCACTGCTGCTTCACGACAACGCACGACCACACACTGCACAACAAACAACCACTTAGTTAGATGAGTTACAATTGGAATATCTGCGACATTCACCATACTCCCCGGACCTTGCTCCAACAGATTACCATTTTTTCCGGAATTTGGACAACTTCTTAAAAGGAAAAAAATTCAACTCCGATGCGGCAGTACAAACCGCCTTCAAAGAGTTCATTGATTCTCGCCCCCATGGTTTTTTTAGTAAAGGGATCAATGAACTACCTATGAGATGGCAAAAGTGCATAGATAACAACGGTGCATACTTTGATTAATTAAATATATTACTTATACAAAAGAAAAAAAAATTACTTTATATTCCTCTCGTACAAAACGCCAATTTCATATGTAAGGACCTAATAATTGTATGGTGGTACGGAACCTTTCGTGTATGAGTCCAACTCAAACTTGGTCGGTTTTTTTATGTACCCACATATTTTATCAGAATTTTTTGTTTCATTTTACGTTGTGCTTTTTAATGTCTCATTTTCTTAGTTTGTTTTTATTTGTATTCATTGAGATAAATATGGGCTTGGGATGGAAAATCGTTGGTTTTTGTGTCCAAAATATTAATATAAATCCGTAAATAAGTAACAAAATGAGGGTGTACTGTACCTACACATCTGTTTACCCCCTAAAACCGTACAGGCGTGATGTTATGTTATGGGATGGTGTAATACATAGATATACGATCGCAGCAATCGCAGGTCATTTGCTGTCAGTTATTAAAGAGTTCCATTGTCTATCTCCGAAGATCTTCATCAGATATCGCATCTCCGATAAAATGGGTTACAACTCGAAAAACTTTGATTTTTAGAAAAGCGAAAATTAACTGACGGATTTGTTAATCAGTCTAAAAACATATTTTTTGTAAGTATTTCAAATACTTATTTATAATTTAATAAAAATAATGTAAGAATAAAGAGTGATTAACAAATCCGTGGGTTTATTTTCGCTCTTTTAAAAATCTGATTTTCGAGTTGCAAACCTATTTATTTTATCGGAGGTGCGATATTATATACTAAAACTTTCCCTGAAAAGTAGGAATTAAATCCCATCCAAATCGGATCAGTAGTTTTTGAGAAAATCGCGGACAATACAAACCCCAATCTGTCAAATTTTCCCAATTGAATATGAACCTTATTCCTTTGTAACAAAGTTGAAAATATATTTAAAAAAAAATGACACATTGGGGTAGCTAGATGTGCTGGCCTCTGTACCATGTGCTATTGTGAAACACGTCAGAATTCTTTTGCAGGCATCATACTTTCCGCGGTGCAGCCTAAGCGTTTCCCAGAAATTTATTTTGCTCAATTTGAGATTTTGGTTTGGAGATAAGTTTTTTCACACTGTGTAGAATTATAGTGAATGAGTCTTCTTTTTTTTATCGTACCATCTGCTCTCTTATAAGGAGCGAACACCGCTTGTAACATCAAATAGCTCACGTCTGCAGCAGTTTTTTTCCCTAAAATAATAAAGTGATTAAGCTAAGGGGAAATTAATAACTATGATACCAAAATGTTCTGTGGTTGAATATGCATTCATATGAGTGTAATCATATTCATATTCACATTTTTGAGGGGCTGGTAGCTGAATAACAGCCGCACGAGTCGATCGATCAACTACCGCCGCCACCGCGATCGGTTGTGGATGGGTGATAAATTCATTTCGTACCGAGACCCTTCTCGGCCTTGAAAAATTGGTCTGGCATTCAAATAACTTTGGCAGTCATTACGGGTAGTCTGAAGTCCATAAGTCTGACAACAAGTTTTACCAAGTGGTATCGTGTTACCCAGTAGCTGGGTTGTGGAGGTCAGATACGCTCCATGTAAAATACTGGAATTCAGCTGCGGCCGATTAGATTGGAAGCTGTCCCCAGCATAGTTGGGAAAAGTCAGATGATGATGAACGTTTTAGAGTAGTGACTAATGTAATAAATAAAAATACAATGATACACCGAAGCCTTAATTTCTTTTTAAATATTTGTCTGACTTAAACCTACTCGAAAAATATTTTCTTTAAATATATTTTCGGTGCTCTCTTTTTAAACAGCTTGTAATCCGACAAAGGCTTCTAGTTAGGATTTTCACATCTCTCTGTCTCTCGCCTTTTAAATCCACGCTGGATCAGCTACTCTTTTAACGTAGTCTTCCCAACGTTTCGCTTGCAAACATGGAAATAAACGTTATCAAAATAGTATAGAAAGAAGAGTAATTGGAGTCAAGTCAAAGACAGAAACAAACAAATGAAGTACCCAAGAACTACCAAGGGATCAAGTAGGGGGGTGGGGGGGAGTTGAAGGATGGGAGCTCAGGGGATCAGACCGGAATGAATCAGTCGAATGACACAATACGTAGAGAAATAAAAAAATAAAAGTTTCGTGGCGGGAATTAGCTATTCTCTTTCTTAAATTTTGCAACATTATTTATGCCTGTTTCATTTTCTCGCAATCGAAGTGAAAAGCAAAGTGTATGACTCGGGCATAAACGAGCCATTTTAACCCTCGTCTTAACTATCCACTCTCGCCTGAAACGTCTCGGGGTAAAATGGCTTCTTTTGTGCGCTAGTTGTACAATCTACTATTATATAGCAATCATTATCTGCCTAGCCTTTTATATCTGTGTTGGGGTCGGCAGCTAAATGTATTTTACATGGAGCGACTGCCTATCTGACATCCACAACCCAGACACTGGGCAATACGATACCCCTTGGTAAGATTTGGCAATAATTATTGTCAATCTTGCTTTGTGGTAGTCTGCTTTAAAAAATATTAGCGAAAAGTGTTTTTTGTTGGCACCGTTACGGAAATTCATGTTTAGCTAATTGACTACCAATTTAAATTGGCCGCATATTCAAAATTTTACAGTTGTATGAAATGCCTATAACACAGGTTGCATTGCAAATTGACTTAGTGTTTCAATTTGTTAAACGATTAATTTCCTTATCTGTACAAAATAATATAGCTCTGACGTTTATGAATTTAACAAAATATTATGTGAGTAGGTATACCGTAAGGATAATCATTAAAAGCTTCCAGCGCTTTGAATAGTTTATCTCCGTCTGCTTCGGTGAAATGTTTACCATAGTTTTCAATCATAACTATGGTCTGTGGCGTCAAAACTGCGTCTTTCTTCTTAAGTACAACGTACAGCCTCAATGCCCGTTCTGTATAACAATCATTTTGAAGTATTTTAATTTGCAGATATTTAAATAAATATGTACTTGGAATAAGTAATTTTTTTACAGACAATCAGACATTGTTTATTCTTGTCAATTTCTAACAAATCTCCCTATTCCTGTGAACTTCACTCCGTCATTAGTGCACCTTGACGGATCCATGCAGTTGTGGCAATGCTTGGGGGAGCCCTATGTCCATCAGTAGAGCATTCGGCCGATAAATTGATCATTTGATCTTTCTATTTGTAAATAGCAGGCGTTGTACCGTAAAGTAAAGTCAATTCCTGCCAGGGTCGCGGGTTGCTCGAAAGAGTTACCGTGGCCCCTGGTAACTGAAGGAACACGGTGGATTTAGCCAGTAAAAGTCTGACACGCTCTCCCGCTCCGCCCAGAGCGGGAGAAGCTATTTGATAATTTCCACCCCAAACAAAAGGTACCTAAGACACAGATTAAGTAATCTGTGCCTAAGATTACTTCACAAGTTCAGTACCGTGAAACATGCCAACTTTGCCCAGATTTTTCGAATAATTTCAATTTTAATACGATTTTTCTATGGAGACGTACGTATTTTTCTTTATCAGCTACAACTGTAAGATCATGTGGATGTGTTAGTATTTCTAAATTTTGTATTATTCAACATTTAATTCAATATTTGTCCGATTTTGTTGGCGGGCAAAGATAGCTGGACTTTTAGCCAACTTTGCCCACATTGATTTCTGACGCAAATATGGCCTTTATACAGATGACATAAAAACCAGTAAAAGAATTTTGGTAAAGTTGGCGTTTACTTTAGGAATGTAAACGACACTATGAAAAGTTTCTTATTAAATTGACTGGGCAATGTTACCCTGACATTTTTTCTCTTTTTCATACAATGTACATTTCGCCTTTTAAAAGTGCTAGGGTTGGTACATTGTAAAAATTTAACTCATTTTTTTTTTCTACAAAGAATATGTGTTAATCGCTTGAGCCCCGGGCGTGGCCAAACTGCCCAACAACAATAAAATACCAATTGTGTCTCATTAGCGGGATTCAAAGAGTTAAGGTAAATAAAAAGAAAAATGTTTTACGCTTATTAGTATTTAATTAAATTTGAAATTACAGTTAACAGATTTTTAAGAACATATCTCACATATTTATATCAAAATTGTTCATTAATATTATAACGTCTCACTGATTCACAAATTAAAGTCTGAACTTAAAAACTGGAGAAGACACGAAATCAAAAATGGTAGTAATCGTCTATATTTCAGTCATGTCACGTCTATTCTTTTTTTTTCTTCAGTGTAGTTTTTATAAACCCTGGATCCAATTATTCGTCTTGACTTCCTCTGTCGAATTTGAGATTTATGTTTATTTTTCTGAAACAAACCATGCAACTTAACAAAAAATATTAGAAATAATAATACAATAAAATAGATACTTAAATATGTGGGGACATCTCACACACGGCCATCTGACCCCAAACTAAGCAGAGCCTGTACTATGAGTACTAGACAGCTGTTATGCATACATATATAGATTAAATAGATACTTATATAGGGAGACTGGTAATTAGTTACCGATACATAAACACATAATTGTACTCATGATAACAAAAAACTTTTATTATAGGCCCAAACCTGAAATCGCGGAAAAAAAAACAACTGCTCCATACATTTTGATGTGTTGTTATGCGAACATGAATGTATGTGACTGATTTTTTTCGCGTTTTCTGATTTGGTCCCATAGCAAAAGTGGTTTGTTATCATGAGTACAATCATGTGTTTAAGTATCGGTCACTAATTACCAGTCACACCATGTAGATAAATAACATCCAGACACAAGACAAACACAAATGCTCATCACACGAATGTTTGCGCTGGGCGGGAATTGAACCCGCGATCCTGTATTTCGGAGGCAGTCATACTAACAACAAGGCTACGGGACCGACCAGTAAAATGATAGTAAAAACGTTTTAATTAAAGGTAGTGTGAAGCAGGTACTCACTCAGTACCCAATAAATAATGTCATCTTTGAATTTTGTTACTTAAATACCTATTATGTTTAAAATTAAATAAGCTCAGCAGTAGCCATAAAGTAAAAAATGGAAATAGAAGTTTTCGGAAAGTGCCAACCCTAAGCCTTTTTTGATGGTGGGCAATGTTGTCAATCGTAGGTCGGAACATTAATAGATAACTTTGCCCATCATCATAACTTTAGTTTTAAGAGAACCTGAGCAACGACACTAACAGTAATAAACTCCACAAATGATTTTCTATAATATGTCATAAAGTAAACTAACCTGTGTTTTCACCATCTCGCAGAATGCACTTTGAAATTTGCACTAAAATTTGCCCGCAAAAACACGCACCTCACTCAACGAGTTCCAACAACTTATTATGCGACGTTAGCAACAAACACGATAGTCAGTATTGCCATACATATAACCTATTTTCCACCAAAGTCAATCAATGTTGTCATAGTATTAAGATATTTTTGCACATCAAAGATATGCTTAAACATTGTTCTTCGGGCAAAGTTTCCCTTAGGGGCAATGTTGGCATATTTCACGGTAAACAAGTAAATATAATACAAAATAAAGATCCAACTCACGCTTTAAAATATAAGGCGGTACGGTGCTCAACATTGGTATAAACGATTTCAATAAATAAACTAAATCTGCATCTATACTTTTGAATGTTCCTTTGTCTAGTTCTCTGTAACAGTGGCAGGTTATGATACTTATCTACCTAAATATTAAAATATTTCACTGTCATGTAAAATCACGGCGGGGGTCATACAGGCGGCACTGTCAATACTTTCCATATAAACCAAATGTACATGTCACCGTTTACTCGAGCTATGATACAAATGACGTATGAACACGGCTTTGAGAGGGGGTCGTGGCAAAGTTGTACCTACTGCCGGCTCTATACGGTGCTGGCGCGGCGAATCTGTACTCTTCAAAAAATCAAAAATCATTTATTGAAATTGGGCTGAGAATCAGCACTTTCCGAACGTCAAAATTACATAAGACAGTCCCCCAAAACCGCCTTTCACCGCTTTCTAGTGCTTTCGCTGGGAAGTAGAAGTGGCGCAACAAACTCCCCAGCAGCACAGCTGTCTGTTCAGCTAGAAATAAAGTCCGTGAGGATAACCGTGCCTTAGCTGTATTCCGTCTGCTTGGAAACATGCTGGTCCTGCTCCATAGGATAATGTAGGAGTCTAGAGAAACACTAACTCGAAAATAATCTACTTTTAAAATATTTGTAAATATGTGAGCACCATGCATCTACCACATAATTGATTTGCCTGCCATTGCTTTATTTTTAATTCTTTTTACCTTTTATGGTAGAGTTATTTGACTTTGACTTTGTCGCACTTAATTTACTTGACGGTTCTCAACATACTACATGAATGGATCTACGTCATCACCTTGAAGTACCGCCAGCATGGTAAGAGATAATCTCACTCACTTGAGGGCCTCAGACTTCACTATATTTATCACAGGCATTGTTTCTCTTGGGTTCTTTGTCCCCACCAGTTGCATGAATCTTGTCAAGGAAGCAGTGAAATAATTGTGATTATCCTCTTTCATGGTCTTTTTTAAATCTTGTATGAATGGAGTTTGCGTTGTGGACGTTGTGGTCAGTTCCGTAGTTTCTGTGTGACAAAATAATTACAATTATAGGTACGTACAGGCATTTTTGAGTCGACTTGATCAGTACGCCTGGTAACATATTACGAAGTTGTAATATATAGGTTTCTTGAGTGAGAATATAAATATAGTCGATAGCTAGTCGCTTCCTGTAAGGATTGGTAATTCGAAAATACACTCGAGACCAACGAATTAGTGTCACATAAAGATACCTGAAATTCTCGGAAACTAAGAATGAAATAACTTGTGTATAAATGGACTATCAAATGTTCCTTAAATGAAAGTAATAAAATGTATGTGTCACTTAGTATATTCACAAAAAATTACATAAAAAAAAAAACAATCTCATCTTCTAACAAATATAGAAAATCGAAATTTTTTTTTTCAACAACTTTTACATTTGTATAATATAAAAATGAATCGCTGAATGTGTTGCTAAGCGCAAATCTCGAAAGCAGCTGAACCGATTTCGCTAATTCTTTTTTTTTGTGTTCGTTATTGTCAGGACAAGGTTCGTATGAAAGAAAAAAAAAATTGTTGGAAAAAAAAAATTGCACCCGTGCGAAGCTGGGGCGGGCCGCTAGTAGGTAATAAAAAAACTTGCCACGAGTCACCGCGATGGTACGCGACTTGCGGAGCGACGCGGTGACGTACAGAGGCCAGCACATCAAGCTACCCCAATCTGACAAATTTTCCCATTTGAATATGAACCTTACAACTTTGATATAAAGTTGAAAATCTATCAAAGAAATTTGACAGATTGGGGTAGCTTGATGTGCTGGCCTCTGTACATACTGCAGTATTAACAAATCCTGCATGGTAATTTTGGCTTTAATCCTCCTTCTAAACTCATATTCAACCTTTTTTTGAACCATAGTCTGTCCAGAAATTTCCATCTGAAATCTTTCAAATTACGAATCGTATTTACGTCAGATGGCATTTTTCACGGTAGGCATGGTGACTTTGAAAATAGCCTTGTGACGAGGAACATGTTTTTTGTGGAATATTAACGCCGAAATTTTATTGTGAATTTGAGTTGGTTGAATTAATTTAATTGCTGTCGCAATAAGTTTTACTCCTCCGTACCTCGTTATCTATAAATTTAAAAAATATTTGTGAACATATTTTTCTTCATTTTTGGTATGTATCATTCTATTCTATTTCTTGGTTACAAGTGATTCTGCTTGCTCCACCGGTACTTATTCCTAAATTTTACTTCAGGATAAGGCCCGAATTATGGGCAAGCCGATTTGATCGATTTTTCACTCTACCCTGACTCTCGAGACGAAGTATAAGCTGTTCGCCAGAAGAGCGCCCGCAGCTAGCTGTTGCAGATCTACTTGCTGTTGAGGATCTGCTACCTGATTATTGTTCTGCTCTATTAATCTACGAGGATCCCGAGAACGGACACGAAGACCCCTTTTTTGGGAACAGATACTTTTTTTAGTCTATTCTCATAGTAGATTGTCTAGATATATTTTCCTATCAAAATTGCGTGAATTGTTATCATTCAAATACGGCGGGTGTGCTATTTTAACTTTTTTTCCCTTGGACCGCGCAAACTTTAAATCTATCTAATATTTTCTTGATTGCAATCACGTCAATGTAACAAAATTCTCACTTTATTTTTGTCTTTACAAAACCCAAAACCTTAAGTATTTCTATTTCATTCATATTCGTATTTATAACCAACGTCACAAGGTATCTTAAAGTAATCTTTTTTCTTAATTTTTTTATACTAAATTATTGTATTTGGAATTTTTTATTTTTACAACAAAATTATACGTAATGGTAGTGAAATTGTGAAGTCACCGCGTTTTATTTCGCTACAATACGTAAACTGGTGATGCGCACGCTTGTCGCTTGATGCAAGTCGCAGCGCTTGCGACCGTGAATGAGACCATGGGTATTTTAGGAAAGACGTCCACTGCTGGACATAGGCCTCCCCCAAGCACCACTTGTTCCACTTCGACCGGTTTTGTGCTTCTCGCATCCAACGAGTTCCTGCGGCCTATTATATTATTTTACTTAGTTTTTCGAAATAATGAAAACGTCTAACTTGGCCTACCATCAACTGGAGCTATTGGGTTTCCCGTTTTCCACCAAATGTCTGTAGTTTGGTCGTAGTCAATTGTGTCAGCTGCAGGATGCTTGCGATTTAAATCATAATTGATCTGTGACAACATCTTCCTCTCATGTTTTAATTTGCCTCCGATATTAACCAAAATATGCTTTAAGTGCGTTAATGACTGTGTAAACTTATTTTTTAACGTCACGTTTTTATTATCTGTGGCTGAAAGTGAGGGCTTGATAAGTAGGTAGATAAGTAACTGGGTATTTTGGTTTATTATTTACTTACTTCTGCCCGCGACTCCGTCCGCGTGAAATTTCTTGTTCCCCCGACCTACCCCGTCGCACCGCTATATTATATAACTTCATTTTCCCTTAGCGTTCTTTCTGACTTTTATTCTTTATCTCGGCTCCTAGCGTGATGTTAAACTGCCTATAACCTTCCTTTAGAATAATAGAGTTATCAAATGCATTTTTTTTTTAAATCTGACTTACAGTGCCAGAGATTAGTGCGTTCAAATAAACAAACTCTTCAGCTTTATTATTAGTAATTAGTATATATACCTATAGATTACGAAACTGTTTCCAAAGGGTTCCTTATACAGGATGAAATTGAAAACATGCGACAAATCGAAATGGGAGATTGTACTCATCATTATGAACAACTTTTACTATGGGACCAAACCTGAAATCGCGAAAAAAAAATCAGCTGTTTCCTACATTTATGTTCGCATTAACTCGTCAAAATGTAGAGAAGCAGATTTTTTTTTCACCACCACCACCATCACTATCGCATCCATCACCATTGCTCTCAAAACGGTGAAGGAAAACATCGTGAGGAAACCGGCATGTCCTAGAACCAAAAATTCGAAGACATGTGACATCTACCAACCCGCACTGGGCCCGCGTGGTGGATTACTGCCCACTCCCTCTCACAGAGAGGAGGCCTGTGTCCCAGCAGTGGGAACATTATAGGCTAATTATGTTTATGTATAAGTAAATAAAATAAAATTTTGAAAAAAACAATTATTCAAGGTACCTCTCCTACATGTAAAGTGGGGATGATCATTTTTATTTTCGTCTTTTCCATAATGTGGGATATCAATGGATAGGTTTTTCAAAAATATTACGGGTTTGTGAAGACTGTTTTTTGATTAAGTAAACCGTTCGTGACTTATCAAGCTTTAAACTACCAATTTTCGTTAGAGTCAAGTGTCCCCCCCTCTACCAACTAAACGGTTGTAGTTAGAAATTCAAATGTCACGGCAGTAGTACCTATGTAAAACGAAGTTTAATGGAAAACTATCACACTTACGAGGGTCATTCAATAAATACTTAGCCTACAAAAAGTAAACGAAAATTTTGGAAAAGTGGCAATTTATTTTTCAACATAGTCTCCTTTTAGTTCGATACTCTTAGCCCAGCGATGCTCCAACTTTTTTAACCCGTCCGAAAAATTGTTTTTGTCAAACTCTGCAAAATAGGCCTCCGTGGCGGCGATGACCTCCTCATTTGATCCATATCTATTCCCGGCGAGTGATTTTTCAGATTAGGAAACAGAAAGAAGTCACAAGGGGCCAAATCTGGAGAATACGGTGGATGGGGCAGCAATTCGTAGCGTAATTCGACTAATTTGGCCATGGCAACGGCAGACGTGTGAACCGGTGCGTTGTCGTGGTGAAACAGCACTTTTTTCTTCGCCAGATGGGGTCGTTTTTTCTTTAATTCGGCGTCGAATCTGCCCAATAAATCGGCATAGTAAAGCCCTGTAATTGTTTTACCCTTCTCGAGGTAATCGATATAGATCACACCTTGTGAATCCCAGAAAACGGTAGCCATAACTTTTCCGGCCGATTTTACAGTTTTCGCCTTCTTTGGAGCACGTTCCCCGGTCTGGATCCATTGTTTTGATTGCTCCTTGGTCTCTGGTGTGTACCAGTGGATCCAGGTTTCATCGACGGTCACAAAACGACGCAAAAACTCAGCTGGATTCCGCTTAAACAGCGCCAAACACGTCTCCGATGTGGTCTCATGGTTGCGCTTGTTTTCTGGTGTGAGTAAACGCGGCACCCATCGCGCCGACAGCTTTCTCATGCCGAGTTCCTCGTGAAGAATATGATGCACTGTTCCTTTTGAAATGCCTACAGTCTCAGCTAGCTCGCGAACCTTCAATCGGCGATCTGCCAATACGAGATCATGGATTTTTTTAATGTTTTCCTCAGTAGCAGCTGTTTTCGGTGCACCTGGACGTGGTTCATCAAAAACCGACGTACGGCCACGTGCAAACTCGTTGAACCAATTCTTGACGGTGGCCATCGATGGAGAAGAGTCACCGTACACAGCATCCAAGCGCTCTTTTATTTCGATGCGCGTTTTCCCTTCCAAAAATAGGAATCGAATCACCGAACGATATTGCTCTTTTTCCATTTTTGTAAAACCGATCGACACGTTCGCTTCCATAAGTTGTCAAATTAAAACAAATGAAGGGATTGGAATGAAAATTTAAAAAAAGAATTAAAAAAGAATGTGCTACACTGTGATAAAACTCTTTTGAAACTACAGCGCCCTCTGGCGATGAGGCTAGGTACTTATGGAATACACCTCGTAAGTGGGCTTTACAAGTTTACGAGTAATAGTCGACCAATGGGCATTGTTCATATTTTTTTAAATGTTGTAATTGAAAAACCATTTCGAGGAATAGCGTTACTAATCATTATGGACTAATTAATTTACGAAAAAAAATTATATTTATTGATATTTTTGATAAAATACGATTGACCTTCTGTGCCCTTCAAATTACGTCACCTGCGACCGTACAGTTTAGTATCGTTACCTCAAAATCAAAATAAAAAGTAAGTGGCAAGTATTGTCTACAATCCGTCAGTGTCAAGTGTATAATTATAATATGTCAAAAATATAATTATTAAATTTAAACATTCCTACTTGCCTCTTATTCATCTCGTTTATAAATCTGATTACATTGTTTCAACAATCGACAATATTTAATATATCGGAATGAAAAATTTTAATAGATTGATACTTTGACACTGATAGGTGTGGATGACGTTGTGTTGACAGATTGAAATTTTTTATTTCTGTAGTAGTGAGAAATAACTATTGAGCCAACCATCAAAATATTCAAATTAGTTTCTCAAAATGCTCTAAATTTTCAAAAAATAAAATAAAATGTAATGGTTAGAAATTTTGGACAATCCCCATTGTATTTGACTCGAAAACTTCGAACAACTCCATAGAAATGTCGATAGATGGCGCTAAGCGTCAGTTGTATCGCGCTATTGTTTTATAAAAAAAAAACAGTTGCTGTCGAATAAAATTATACATAGTTAGTTGTGTCTAAGTAATTAAATTAGTTGAGGGTTGTGTCAAACCAGGAGGCCTAAAATGGCCACTTTGGCAGAATCATAAAACATTTCATAACACTCAATTTCATTTGTATGACAGTTTTGTATGGAGATTCGTAAAATGCTATAGGTACACCTCTGCCTAACCCTTCAGGGATATATAGGTGTGAAACTGTCAAACAGATGAATTGCGTGATATGAATTGTTTTATGATTTTGCCAAAGTGGCCTTTTTAGGCCTCCAGATCTCATAAAAGTTATTCATTTTCAGTTTTGTGTAACTATTAGTACTTCTTTTCTAACTAGATGGCGTTGTCGTCGAATTAGATCTCACAATGGTTTCGTTTCCGGCAAATCCATACGTAGTTAAGAAAAATTATTGAATTCATGTTTTGAGACGAGTGAGTAGTGTAGGTCTGTGTCCTACCTGTATTTAAATTCAAAACATCGGTTATGACAAGTGTTATCAAAAGAAAAAAAAAATTTTTCTGTGCAAAATTGTCGGATCAGGTGAGGATTTATAAAGGAAGTCATATTAGGTAGGTAGTCATATTTGACTTTTAGTTAGAGCATGGTACGAAACTATCAGTCAGCGAATACGACCCGCACTTGGCTGTTATAAAAACTACGGAACCCTACACTGCGCGTGGCCCGACACGCATTTGCCCGGTTTTTTTTTCATAGTTCGGGACATGCGCATTTTGGATTAGAAATCATACACTATAATAAAGAAAATTATTTTATAACTAAAATAATAATTGTAGTTGATGTTATTGATGAACCCGTCTGTACCAAACACGTATTATTCTCACGTATTATCCTATACGTTGTAGAAGGTAGGTATAATGTATTGTGTGGTCGCATTTCAATAACATTCTAGATTTGGTTGGGTTACCACGCATAAATACTTTTTTTCGATTATTTCGTTAATTAATTAGTGTACAAGTCTGAAATTTCACCGGTGTAAGAGGAGTTCAGTTTCAAAACCCGCCAAAACGGTATTTGAACAAAAACGTTGTTTCGTTTGAATGTGAAGCGCCATCATTCATTGTTTCTCTTTCGTTTAAGAATTAATATGAAATCCCACTAAAATTCTAACAAATCAGCTTACAAAAGTAACAGTTTGTTGCAAACACAGCTAAAACAGTCATAATGCGTTTCAAATTCCGCTAAATCCAGATCGATTACCAGTCTCAGTATAAAGCTGTCACTGTGATTTTAAAATAATGTAAATAAACGTGTTGTTTAGAATAATGATTTTTAAGGTTTTTTACGTTTTACCGTTATTTAATGAAAAGTGTTTTGGCGGGTTTTGAAATTGAACACCTCATATAATAACGTTTCAAATTAGTCTTTGGAGCGCTTATTGGAAGTGCTAGGACCTATTAAAGCATATTTCTATTTACTAAAATAACTTCAAAACGGTAGGTATGTTATTGTGGATTCTTTTATTGCGTAACAAAATAACATGTACAAAAATTATAATCATCTGTTAAGTCAATTCCGAGATGCAGCAATTGTGCAAACGTTACCGCAGCAGGATTTTAAATATCTTCGCAACCATAGCAAATACAAATTAAGTTGTAACATTTATTTAAAATTGATATCTAATTATTTAGATAACATTTATTTCAACATACCCTTTAGAAAACAAAAGATCTGGCTGCGGTAACGTTACTCCAGCCGGAACTGTTTTTATGAAATAATTAAAAAAATAATAGCTTACCAAATAAAAAAATCTGCTTACCAATTACATAAGCTATATAACTAATTATCTATTGCACTTAGATGACGATTTTCGACATTTTTTGGCAGGGGTAATGCACACTTCTGACGCTTACAAGAAATAATATCAACAGTTGTTATATCTCACGTTATGTTATGAACGTTATTGAAATGAAAATGTACTAAATAATGAGACGCAACCCTGATGCAGAGTATTATAATTATTATCTTTGTCAATGCTAATGCATTATCCCCTTCATTATTTGTTCTACCCTTGACAAAAATGCACTTACTTTGGCCAAACGATAGGATTAAAACGAAAATGAAACTTTTAAATAAAACAAACATCATTTAAAACTTACATCGCCAATGTACAAATATCGACCAATGTGTTACATCAATAAAATAAATTGAAATCGATAAAATTTATTTCAGTAGCTGATGTTATTGTGACGCAAAATAACAAACTTTAAAACTATATCGTCTTTTCTTGTTGCTCTATGTTTAAATACCCCTTACCTAATAACCCTTACCTATACCTTCAATTATTGTATCCTGCAATTTTTCATGACTTTCAATAGATGTATTCATAGTGCGCAATTACCCTTGCTTTGTTTTACGTATTTAAATAAGTACCAGCTTCATGCTGTGTACGTAGGTTCTTAGGGTACGTTTAAAAATAAATATAAGAAAAGACCATTGTGCATCTAAACATATTTATTTAATTTTCACTTCACATATATGACCGGTTATTGCTAAAAACCTTGGAATTGATTCCAAGCTGTTTTGCAATAACCGGTCATATATGTGAAGTGAAAATTAAATAAATATGTTTAGATGCACAATGGTCTTTTCTTAATTTATTTTTAAACGTACCCTAAGAACCTACGTATACAGCATGAAGCTGGTACTTATTTAAATACGTAAAATAAAGCAAGGGTAATTGCTATGAATACATCTATTGAAAATCATGAAAAATTGCAGGATACAATAACCGGTCATTTAACGGATATTGCAAAATAGCTCGGAATATTGATTCCAAGCTATTTTGCAATAACCGGTCATGTATGTACTTAAGAAAATATTGGTTGTCATACAATAGGCATGACGAAAGATTTTGAAATCCTCTTCCGTAATTTAGGTACACATTTACTATTTACGAAAAAACCTTAATTTCGGTTATAAACTAAAGTTTAACGAAGTATAAAGCCATTTTTCAAATATTGTTTTAATAGTGCGCGAAAACAGCTCGCAGTGTCATGGCGTCGGGTTTGACGTCACGCCTAGGTACCTAAACGTCAAATGTGTCTACGCGCTGTCAGAGGAAAGAACACACTGAAGTTTACAATGCTTACATAGGCGTGACATCATGCGCTGTGCTATGATTGTTGTTTCAGTCAAAATGGCCGATTGCAGTATTTTAATCTTTTATTTTAATGAAAATCCGAATAATCTCAAATTTTTAAATAAAACTAAATCAGAGTTTTAAATCCTTTTAACATGTATTTTCCCCTAAAATCATTAATTCCTTGATTATTTGATACTGTCGTCACGCCTGTTATGACAACCAATATTTTCTTAAGTCATTTTTTTATTATTCTTTTGTATCAAGTCCCATGAATGCCTCTGCGTTTCTAAGATATGTGTTGCAAATATTCTTTTTATTAAAAAAATCTAGTAGTGTAGGGTCTAAGTATGTGTTGACGATGGCCGCACACTGCAGATCTGTGGGTGCATGTACCAGCGGTGCGCTTAGTTGGTGGACGATGACCGGGCGCTGCGAGTGGCGCTGCAGCGCGAGTGGTGCTGGCGCAGGGCGCGCGGATGCGGCGCGCAGCAACACCAGCTGAGAGCGCAGCGCGTGCACTCGCGGCACGTAGCCACGCGCACGCTCCACACGCCTCAGCGTAGTTTCAATAAGCGCACGCGTGTATTGCGAAGAGTGCGGCACGCGACCCAATAGAGTCCGCACACACGCGTCTATCTTCTGCGACCATGTGCTCGCAGTCTGCAGTGCATTATCAAGACCCGTAGTGTCTCCTCCTGCCATCAATGTAAACATGTGACGAGCTACGCCATCTTGTAGCTGCTCTTCTGTCTCAAAATCAGCGAGGTGGTCTTCGAAGTGTACGTCGAACTCGTCCGGTGCATATCCGACACAATAAACTGTGCCAGTCAAACCTATAAAAATATATTTTACGTTACGATTGTGTTTAGAAAAGTACACGATTACGTGTACTTTCAACATAAAATGAATGTCTTACCACGACTTTCCAAGATAGCTGCGATTTCTAAAGTTACGTAAATTCCACTTTCATATCCTAAGAGATAGAAATGTTTCTTCAGCCCCGCCCTCTTCAGGAACACCTAAAAAAAAAAAACACCGTGAGTAAGTTTGCGGCCGTAGACTATAACATAGTGTTGATAGACGAGATCTTGAGTAATAATCGCGAAATAGATTGTAAATGTAAAGAAGTTTGTGATGAAACCAGTGACTACCGCGCTCTTAGGATAAGTAGGTATGACAAGCATTGTTAAATAATTCCATACCACTGCTAATCTTTCAGCTGTTTCTTGTATTGTTTCGTTTGGCTTGTCAAGTCCCAGCTGCAACACCAGTGCAGGCAGCTTCAGACGCTCACACAGAATGCGGAACCTCTCGTAGTGACCCTCCATTCCGGGCACGATGCACAGGTATGTTAGGTCCCCATCAAATTCATCGTCTCTCTGTAACAATCCAATCAGTTGTTATTATTTTGCAAACCACTTTTTTTAAATCCTAACCACAGTACTGACAAGAAAAGCAGTGCACAAATAGGATGGACGTTGTGGTAGAACTATTTAATGTCTGTGAAGATGATAAAAAACCGGCCAAGTGCGTGTTGGACCAAGCTCGCTACCGTTACCTATACGAAAACACTATTGTGACAGACAAAGAAATCGTAGCATAAATAACATTTGGTAGGTATGTACCATAAAAGCGGACTTAATCATCATCGTCTGTCTTTTCTCAAATGTTGGGGTCAACTTCGAAATGAGAACAAAACTTGTTATTACCATAACTGCATTGTTAATGAGCGTCGGCATACACACGAAGTCAGTGGTAGCAGTCAGTTCATTGGAGTCTACGAAGGTGAAGAATGTAGACAAGCCCTTAGTATCCTGGAAATCTGTTTTGAAGATAGACCTTTCCATTTGGTGTATCCTTAAAAAAATAAAACGTTTTCTAATTATACTAAGTCACATTAATGTTTAATATGTAATAACACATTTTGTTCGGCGAATTCAGATAAAAAATAAAAAGTCGGCAGCCAGGAATGAATTACATATTATTTTAATGGTGGCATATAAAAGTTTCTTCTAAAAACATCTGTAATGAATTTCAAATTCAAATTTCACATTCAAATTTATTTATTTGTACACATAGGTAAATATTGCTGTAAAAGTAAATGTACAGGTAATTACCTATAGATTACTTCAAAGTAACAGTATTAAATCTCTGGCAATAACATAAACATAGAAAATAGTACAAATTATGGTAACTAAGTAATATTATTAACTAAAGTAAGAAAGTAGGTAATTAATAAATATGAGAAAATGGTATTACAGATTTTATATTTCTTCTAAATATTCATTTATAGTGTAATATGCTTTCTGTATCAGGAACCTATGGAGTGTTTTTTTGGAAGTATCTAAGTGTTTTGAAGCCTTTATTGATTTAGGTAGTTTGTTGAATATTTTTGGAGCCATTCCTAGGAAACTTTTTGAGAATAGGGCGGTTTGATGGGTTTTGGACTTAAGAGCACCTGGATGGCGTTTAGTGGATAGGGTTTCAAATAGGTTATGGTTATTTTTAATAAACATTACAGCTTCAAAAATGTATATGGACGGAAATATTAATAATTTTAAATTTATAAAAAAGGGTTTGCAACTGTCCGTGCTCTGGATCATGCATACTGCATGATACTACACACTTTTTTTGGGCTTTAAAGGCCATTTCCCTATCCGTAGAATTACCCCAAAATATAACGCCGTACCAGTGTGGTGGAGACGTATGTATGGTAATGTGTGTGAACTTAGCAGATCATTGTCCAGTAGATCAAAAATAAAAATGAGTTCTTTTCGCATGCAGCTGAGTTCTACAGTTCCTGATACTTTTTAGAAATAGTTCTGGCGTTTTTACCAAAAAAATTCAATTGGCAAAATGATCTGCCAACTTCCCGTAGCAGATCATTTGCAGCAGATCAAAAACAAATGTGAGTTCTTCTCGCATGCGGCTGAGTTCTACAGTTCCTGATACTTTTCAGGAATAGTTCTGACGTTTTTACCTAAAAAAAAGTCAAAGGGCAAAATGATCTGCCAACTTCCCGTAGCAGATCATTTGCAGCAGATAAAAAACAACTGTGAGTTCTTCTCGCATACGGTTGAATACTACAGTTCCTGATGCTTTTCAGGAATAGTTCTGACTATTTTACCTCAAAAAAGTCAATAGGCAAAGTGATCTGCCAACTTGCCGTAAAGTTGGCAGAGCATTTTGCCTATTGACTTTTTTGAGGTAAAATAGTCAGAACTATTCCTGAAAAGCATCAGGAACTGTAGTATTCAACCGTATGCGAGAAGAACTCACATTTGTTTTTGATCTGCTGCAAATGATCTGCAACGGGAAGTTGGCAGATCATTTTGCCCTTTGACTTTTTTTTAGGTAAAAACGTCAGAACTATTCCTGAAAAGTATCAGGAACTGTAGAACTCAGCCGCATGCGAGAAGAACTCACATTTGTTTTTGATCTGCTGCAAATGATCTGCTACGGGAAGTTGGCAGATCATTTTGCCAATTGAATTTTTTTGGTAAAAACGCCAGAACTATTTCTAAAAAGTATCAGGAACTGTAGAACTCAGCTGCATGCGAAAAGAACTCATTTTTATTTTTGATCTGCTGGACAATGATCTGCTAAGTTCACTGACATTGCATGGTATGCGGTAAGAACGGTGCTTCGATTAGCGACCTTGCTTAAAATGTGTAAAGCATAGCAATATTGATTTAGTTTTTTTTACTATGTGATCAATGTGTTGTTTCCATGTCATGTGCTGATCTAACAAAGCCCTAGAAATTTTGTGTTGTGTACTTGTAATATTATTATTTTCATATGTAATATTTGTAACAACAGAGTTTGTTCGTTGGTTAAAATTCATGATGTGGGTTTTTCTTAAATAAATTTTTAGGTTATTATCAGTTAGCCATTGAATAATTAAACCTAAACTATTATTGAATATTTTTTTAATTAAGAATTGAATAATTAAGACTCAAAATTACTTAGGTATACTTACATCAGTTTAAGAACGTAGTCATTAAGGTTAAATAAAAAGGGTTTATTATTTTTTGCTTTTCGGTTTTTTTCATTTTATATTTTTTTTAAAGAAAGAAAGAAATCATTTATTTGCTGATAATGTAGGTATACATATAAGTTGGAATATTTGTTAAGTGTCCCGATACATTTTACCTTACGGCATGCAACATATTTGGTGTGAATTTAATAGTATCTACTATAGATACAGCTATCGATACGATTATTATAAGCCATAGTCAAATTTAATACGTAATTAGAGATCAGATTAAAACAAGAAAATAAAATCAAATAAAAATTTAAATAAAAATAACAATAATAATAATTATAATCAATTAACAATGAATAAAATATAATATAATAAGTTTTTTGTGGCTATAATTTACAAATTAGCTCATTCATCGTGACTTTTTTTTAATTATGTAATTGTAATACACAACTCAGCATTAAAATCTGTGAGTGAACAATAAATCACCCATATTTTCCCATCCTTAGGGTACGATTTTTTTTCCAAAATTATATTGGACCAATTTCGGGGTATACGGATACCCTTTCCAATAAAAAAAGAATTATGAAAATCGGACTACGATGTAAAGTTATGCGTAGTCTAACCTACATAAAAAAAAAATATATACACGTCGAATTAATAATAATAATAATCGATAATATCTGAGACTCTACTTACGCGTCAATAGTAAACAAGGGTATTTTCGTCTCTTCAAACACAAGATTATAATTAATTCTTAGGAAGTTATAAATTAATGGAATTGTATCGTTCTCTACTCCCAATTCTGCCAAAGTAGTATTCTTGTCCATATCAGCCTTTATGGTTACATCTGTAAATAAAATAGCGAATACGACGTCTTGTTTATTTGGCGAAACTTCACAGATTAATAATTTGTCAAACTAATTTAATTGACGTCATTACCAGCAATTGCAATTATTTTCTGCAGCAGCGAGGTTTGTTGCGCGGGCGCCGTTCTTGCGAGAACTACTTTGTGAGCGCCTCGCAGCGCCTTCTCCGTCACCTCTACTGCGCCACGGTACCATGCACCAATGTTACACGACGCCTGCGATCAGAAAGTGATCAATATGAGCATAAATTTATTAAGCTTCTAAAAATCTGAAAGATATTTGAGTTACTGGAACATATACATATCTATATAAATTCAAGTAATTGTAATAATCAAAAGTAGATATTAAAATATGTTTGCCAACTGTGCACAATTTTATGGACCTACGTCGGGCCATAAGACATTTGATGGGTAGTTAAGTGAGACCAGTCAGCAGGATTCCTTTTTTCTCCTCTCGAGCGTCTAGTATAGCTGACAGACTAAACTTACATGACTCAGTTCCGGCAATGACAATATTGTTGCCGGTAAACTTTCCAGTAACCGACGAAGACACACTTCCTTCCCAATTGTATTGTCACCAGTGTTCAGTACTGCGAAATATCTGTCAAACAAAACAACAATCTCAGATTCGATTCGGAAAAAAACACAAATGGTTGGAAAAGAAACGGCATAAAGTAAACAGTGTTTGATTTCTTTTTTTTTATTAGAAATATTTGTTAGTATAATACTAGTCAATTGTATAATAAACTATAAAACTATCTGCCAAGTGCGAGGGTTTACTGCAAGGTGGTGTTGTAGGCCCCAAATGTGAAGTAATCTTGTCCTTAGATGCGAAAGTGTGAACACAGGTTTATGATCACTTACTTAATATCCGTACACAATTTCCTTGACACCAAATCCAAAGTGTTCAGTAGAGTTTCGCCGATATCCTGCTGTTTATCGCCCACAGTCACATACACTCCTTCGAGGGGACCAAAACGACTTGCATTATTTAATAGTGCATTGACGTCTTTTTCTTCTGATAAGTCATCAGAGAATACCACTACTTCGACACCCAATTGCTGCCATGATCTAAATAAACGATACAAATAATTATATTTTTAATAACAATAAAATAATAACTGACCCTATTCTTGAGAATGGTCAAGACACATTGTACTGGGATCGATCTATTACCACTGACAGGACTATTGTAGCTAATGAGCCCGATGTTATTGTGGTGATCGAAAACAGCGCCGTTTCAATTGTTGATATCACTATCCCTGTTGTCGAGTACTTCGAGGAAGCTGAGAATGATGAACAAATCTAAATTATTTACCTTATTTTTATTTGCAGGTAGCTCATGGATTGCCTCTTGAAATGTACACAAAGCTTCCTAGCACCTCGTTCCACAAGTCTGTCACCTAACTGTAGTCCAAAGGTTTCATCATTGCAGAGTATTAGATGGGTACGATCAGCCTTGCAAGTCAACCTGTAAAATAATTCTAAGAATTAAGGCGACTACATGACCAAAAGCGCGGTCACTATCGGACTGCATAGAAAAGAAAGAGAAGCGCGATGACACAACGCTGGTAATTTATTGCAAAACTAGCTGTGCCCGCGACTTCGTTCGCGTGGATGTCGGAAAACAATAGGTAATGTGTCCCTTAGGAAAGGTGTAATTGTCACTCCTTCATTGAAAAGGAAGAATCATCCGATCTTGCCTGGTAACGCTTCCCTTACCTAGCTAGGGTTCTCTACCACGGCCCTTTCGACTGCAATCACTGCGTTTTCATGACAATGCAAGTATCACTTTGATTTTTGAGAATAAATTAAAATGAAAGCGCCTGCTCGAGGCTGATTATCTAACCAAACAGCCATAATTATGTCCTTTTTATTTTGCGTCTGTTTTAGAATACCAACTTTAAAATCATACCACCATTTTATCTAAAGTATATCTGACATTAGTAGGTAAAGTTTTAAGTTAGTTTTTCTAAGTCTTGGTTTCTTCTCTGCGGTAAATTTAGAATTTCTTAACTTGGTATTGAAGATATCATATATACCTACCAATATTATGCCTTTATAAAGCATCGAGATACCTAGATGATAAAAGGAAGAATACATCAATGTTGTTACTCTTAAATCGTACTGAAGTTTATCTGAAAAGTAGTTTGAAGTCTTTCATAACATATTCTGTAAACCTGTGCCCACGTTTGCTTAACTCTCCCTTGGTGGATAGCCTTAAGATATCTTGAGGGTCGATATAGTTGTAACCAAGACAATGGCCAAGAATTTAGTTATTGTCTCGAAGATATATTCTACAATACCTTTTTATGACATGGCAGTGCTGTGTGTAACTGCCGTACCTACTCAATAAATCAACTGCCCGTCAGGCGGAGTGTGCTGAAGCGTTATCATGGTAAATTAAGGTTAAAAATTCGACAAAAAAGGCAAAAAAATTGAAATTAGTCATGATTTAAACCTTATGTAAATAAAAAAATGCTTCTCTGTAAACGATGTTAGAAAGGTTGCTTGCCCCTCGAAAGAGCTTCTACATAAAGTTGCCCGTGTAAAAAGCAACCCATTTACATTGGTTATATTTGACACCGGCCGCCATTTAAACTACGAAGATGAAACCCATGACGAAAACTTTAGACATGATTTTGATTTAGACCATATACTGCCGAAAACCAGAAAGTAAAGCTAAAAATATAACCGACTTCCATAAAAAACCCTACAAAGTGCAAAATAACCTAAGTTTGGGAAGAATTTGGCAAGAAATTACAGACTTCTGAAACCAAAGGTCTATTGCACTTTGAAGTATGTTTTTTAAGGTGAGAGTCAAAATGGCGGGTGTACCATAGCGAATTAAATTATACCAATTACCAAAAAAATCTACCTAAAATGTACTATTCAGTACCTAGGTCTAAAAAATCTGTACCTCTTTCACAACGAAATTATTTAGAAAGTAAGGTACACCCGCCATATTGACATCAAGATGGCGGGTGTACTATAATATTTTATTATTTAACCATTACTCATAAAATATAATTACACCAAAAAATTGTACCTAAAAAGTACCTCCATTAAAAGAAAACGTACACTCGAACAGTTGGATAGTTCCTGAGAAATAAAACAACCGTATCTCGTTTACTATGTTATTCATCATCTGCCTAGCCTTTTCCCAACTATGTTGGGGTCGGCTTCCAGTCTAACCGGATGCAGCTGAATACCAGTATTTTACATGGAGCGACTGCCTATCTGACCTCCACAACTCAGTTACTGGGTAATACGATACCCCTTGGTAAGACTGGTTGTCAGACTTTCGGGCTGCTGACTACCCGTAACGACTTTGTAGGCCTTTTAGACTTTAGATCTGTATATGGTTTTTTATATTATCAAGTACCTGGTACTTGTTGACAGGCCTATGCAGTCCTCCCATACCTATTGTAACTTGAAAACATTGTAAAAACGCAAATATTTTTAAAAGAGTAACCATGGAGTTTCTTGCCGGTTCTTCTCCATAGGAAACGACCAATTGGAACCGTGCACCTAGCTTCTGACGTTTCATAAGTGCCCATGTAGGTTTATGTGAAATAAAATATTTTGATTTTGATTTTTTTGATTTTGACTGTCAAAGATCCACGAATGACAGCCGGGACCAACGGCTTAGCGTGCTTTCCGAGGCACGGAGGGGACACGGTATGTAAAGAACCACAGCCCAACCGCGGCAAGCGTAGCTTAACCTGATCGATCGACCTGTGCGGCTGTTATTATTTAGCCACGGGCCCCTCTCGTTTACGTTGTTATTATTATAATTAATTATTGATCTAGGTGCATAATTTTATATATTCTAGGGATAATTGAAGTATACATCATGAATGAAAATTACGCGTCAAAATGATTAGATACCTCTTTATTTTTGTCCATACATAATGCAATTAGCGATAAGTGAATTCGGAGTTTTGGTTATAAAATTATTAAGATCATCAAAACATTTCCATTCAGCATTACGACGACAATGAGCTCGATAGTGGCCAATATTGTGGATGTCTGTAACATCGCCGCCGGATGGTAAAAACTCAATTAATCCAAGAATTTCGTATTTTCTATTATTTAATGTTATTTCCATAGGTATGTCTTTAAGACAAATTACATCTGTTTGATTCAGCTCAAAAGCTATTGTATTAGTTAGTTCGTAATTTAATGTTCGTATGCCATTGCAGTCATTACGTCTACATTGTACAATGTTATTATCTTCACATAACATAGACTCTGCCGATTGGTTAAGCATTGATATATTTGACATGTTAAAATTAAGTGGCAAAAAAGCAATTTTTCTTTCGACTTTGTTAATGACACATTCAGTATTCGTACATGATTCTTTTACAGAGGCACTATAAATTGCATCGATCAAAATATTATCAAAAATATAAGCTAAATCGCAATTTTTTATCAACTACCCGCATCATACTTGATCATAAATGTGCATTTACGAAGCTAGTTGTTAGTTGCGGAAAATTGCTAATAACAAAAATACCTATATAGATAATACTATATATTTTATTGCTATGGTCTATCGGTTTAGGTGATTAACTAAAGGTAAACAATCTTGGTATGTCTTTTTATATTAAAGAGGTCGTATATAATATACACAAAGATTATTTAAAATTTAGTTTATTAGCTAACATCGATTTAGGTAAATACCTAGTCGCAAAGATTTTTATATACAATTTATAGACAACTTTTAGATAAAAAGACATGCCAAGATTGTTTACATTTAGTTAACTACCTAAACCGACGGAGTATAGTAACTATTAATAATTATTATCGTGCATATAATTCATAATTTAAAAATATCCTTTAAATATAAATGTCATCTTCTGCCTAGCCTTTTCCCAACTATATTAGGGTCGGCTTCCAGTCTAACCTGATGCAGCTGAACACCAGTATTTTACATGGAGCGACTGCCTGTCTGACCTTCAAAAACTAGTTATTGGAAAACACGTGTACATGTAGATACCCCCATGGTAAGACTGGTTGTCAGACTTCGGGCAATAAAATAAATAAAAATATAAATGCATAATTTAGCATTAGCATTATTGGCCTTATAATGTTCCCACTGCTGGGACTCAGGCCTCCTTTCTTGGAGAGGGAATGGGCCATAATCCACCGCGCGGGCCCATTGCGGATTGGTGGATGTCACATGTCTTCGAATTTATGATTCTAGGACATGCTCACGATGTTTTTCTTCACCGTTTTGAGAGCAGTGGTGATGAAATAAATTACACAAAGTAATGCGCCTGACACGGTTTGAATCCGCGACCTACAACTTGCAGGTCGGGGCAGTTACCACTGGGCTGCACTGCAATGTGCATATAATATATGTAACTACACACATCAAAAGTGTCTAGGGATCAACATATATTTTTGCAATAACTTTTCTCCTGATTGATATTAATTAAAATTTTCTTTAAGGATTCATCAAATAAAGTGTTTTCGTTTGTCACAGTAACGATAAACCAAGTCACCTTTGCATTAATAAAGAAATTTGCCATTTTCCTAATAAAGGGATTTTTGACATTTGAACCACTAACACAAAAGTTCGAAAAAAAGACTGAAATAAGTTTTCTTTAAAATTTTATTGGGTAACTTAAACAATTAATAATCCGTGTTTCTACCGCGAACACTAACAACACAAGAACATCGGTTTGGCATACTCAAAATGAGTTCATCCAAATCACGCTGTGGAATGGCCGCCCATGTTCGTTGCAACAACAAAAAAAGGTCTTCTTGCGACTGGATACCCTCCATATTCGGCAGAGCTCTTCTCTGTAGCATATCCCATGCATGCTCAATCGGGTTCAAGTCTGGCGACTGAGCAGGCCAGGGCAGGACATTGATGTTAGCTGCGGCGAGAGTCTGTCTTACAACTCTTGCGGTGTGCGGTCGTGCATTATCATGCATTAACTGAAATAAGGGACCGATTTGCACTTGTAGAGGAACGATGACGTCTGATACAATCGTCTCAGCATAAATTTGAGCGTTGAGGTTGCCTCTGATCCAAATCAACTCAGTTCTTCCGCCGATCCAAATACCCGCCCATACCATGATGGTTCCACCACTATAAGGATGGACTTCCTGGCAGGATTTTAATCGCTGTTGGCGTCCAGGGGTTCTCCAGTGTCGTATACGTCTTGTATCCGGTCTCATACCAAAACGAGACTCATCAGAAAAGCACACGAAACGCCATTGTTCTTCTGCCCAATTTCTGTGTTCAAGAGCCCATTGATATCGAATCCTACGATTGTGCATTGCTATAGGTGGTACCCGTAGCGGTCTTCGGGAATGAAGGTTCACTTCATGCAAGCGGTTTCTGACTGTTTGGTCGCTAATTAAGTTCCCTGAAGAGTGATGAAGCCTCACGGCTAACATCATGGCGGTTATTGTTGGAGCTCTTCGAGTTAAGATTTGAATGTATCGGTCTTGTCTCCGTGTGGTGCAGCGATACCGTCCTCCATGGCGCTCAGCCACGGTACCAGTGCTTCGGTAACGTGTCCAAAGTCGACTGATAACACTCTGACTTGTATTCAGAGCTAAAGCCACAGTACGTTGCCGGGAACCAGCTTCTATCATTCCCACGGCTCTGAGCATTTCTTCCCTGCTTAAATGACGTCGCCGCTCCATAATAACGTTGGTTTTAATCAGTAGTAGGGAAACAGTAGCACTAATAATGTCTTCAATGCGTTGTATGTTTTTATAGGGAAAATATTGACAGCTGATTTTCATCTTTTACTCGAATTTGATTCACAGTTCCTGATTCAAATTATGAAATGCACCAAAAAGGATCCATATAAATTTATAAAATCATAAATTTATTACAAAGCCACATCTCAATCTCAAGAAATCCGCATAAAAATGCTTGATCCCTAGACACTTTTGATGTGTGTATATCAATAATATTATTATAATTAAGTATCGTGTTTAGTTTTACACAAAACACGGTTGTTTTATTTCTAAGAAACTATCCAACTGTTCAAGTGTACGTTTTCTTTTAATGGAGGTACTTTTTAGGTACAATTTTTTGGTGTAATTATATTTTATGAGTAATGGTTAAATAATAAAATATTATAGTACACCCGCCATCTTGATGTCAATATGGCGGGTGTACCTTACTTTCTAAATAATTTCGTTGTGAAAGAGGTACAGATTTTTTAGACCTAGGTACTGAATAGTACATTTTAGGTAGATTTTTTTGGTAATTGGTATAATTTAATTCGCTATGGTACACCCGCCATTTTGACTCTCACTTTTTAAGTCGGTTGTATTTTATTTTATTTCACACAAAGTCGTGTAAATTTATATTGAAAACCATGAAAACGACAAACGTGATAAAAAAAAAAAAGAAAATTGCAGCCGCCATCTTCGATTTTCATTTTGACGTCACTATCGGCTTCAGCACCCTCGAAAACCATGAAAACGACACACACGACGAATTTTTTTTTTTCAATTTGCAGCCTCTATCTTGGACTTTCATTTTAACCAGTACTGAAACGGTTTACCAACAGTCGATTGGTCCATGAACCGTTGGTCAACAGCATTAACTTTTCATCCAAAGGACTTGTGACCCACGAACGTTTTCCTAACAGAACTCTACGTCAATGAATGCTTAACCAATATAATGTTTTGACCAATAACTTTTCACCCAAAGAACATTTGACCCATGTCAAATAGAACTAAGGATGCAAGGGCGAGCGAAGCGAGCTCGGGTCTTGGCGCACCCCGACTCGGACAGGTAAGGTTCGAGGGGATGATGGCGGCTCAAGTGAGCGAGCAAAGCGAGCGAAGGGCACCCCGAGGTTAGGCTTGGTTAGGTTACTTGAAACCCTTTTCACAGAAATAAAGGAAGTCTTACTTTCGTGTCTGTTGGCCTTGTTTTTGGCTTCAGCAACTTCGAAAAAAAACGACACCCATGACAAAAAAACATTGTAGCCGCCATCTTGGATTTTCATTTTGACCTGACTCTCGACTTCAGCACCCTCGAAAACCATGAAAACGACACCCATGACGAAAAAGTTAAAAATTTAGGCAACCGCCGTCTTTGATTTTCTTTTTGACCTCACTTACAGGATCCTCGGAAACCATGAAAAATAGCTCTCTCTCTCTGTGTGTCTCTCTATCTATCTATTACTATGAAAAATGATGCATAACATTTTTTCGATTTCTCCCCTATAACTCCTACCGCAAGCTCCATAAAAGAACTTCGTTAAAAGTTTCGTTTACTTCGATAAAGTGTCGAAGGAAGGGTGGCTATGTTACGGGGTGGAACAAACATGTCGCAGGCGCTCACCGCGAGGCTCGGCTTAGATTCCAGGTGTGGACAATGGCTGGTCGCCCAGCCAATGGTGGATAAATAAGTTAAGCTATGATGAAGTAGAGAATCTTCTGTTAAATATAAGATAGTTCCGATTTCGCATGAATAACCACACATATACAAACACACACCCTCACACACTCATATACACACACGTACAAAATCACACTCACGCACACACGCTCAAAAATACACACACATACCAACAGACTAATAATAGTAAATATAGAAAAATAAATTCATAAACCTTTCTTTCGTTACATGTTGCACTAACTTCAAAGATAAAAATAAAAGAGCGGCGCCTCCTGGCACAGGCATTTATATGCTTAAAAGGAGACGCCACCAACCGTATAATGTACAACGTGTAATAATGAAATAAAACATTTTTATTTATTTTTTATTTTTTTTGATTGAATGGTCCTATTTTCCATGATATGGCGGAGGCAAGGAGACATTTTAAGGCTAAACTCAAGTGGTGTCAGAACAGGCAGGACCAGCTTAAGATTAATCTCCTTGCTTTCAACCACGCGAACAAGGACTTTCGGCGTTTTTGGAAGAACACGAATAACATGAATGTAAGACCGGGTCTTCCGGTGAGCGTCGGTGGGTTTACTGACCGTAAGAATATTGCGAATGGTTTTAGGGACCACTTTTCTGTGCGGTCACTCTTGGACTCGGCGTCTCGTGGAGTAAACGGAGCTGAGACCATTGAGACTGAGCGGAACGTGAAAATACCTGCCAAGAGTGTGGCTTCAATTATTTCTAGGATGCAGCGTGGGAAGTCGCCGGGTCACGATGGTCTCAGTGTCGAACATTTTAAACATGCGGGAGTCCATCTGCCTAGAGTTTTGTCACTGTTTTTCACTTTGTGCCTTGGTCATTCCTATTTACCGGAACCACTTATGCGGACGATTGTGGTCCCTATAGTTAAAAACAAAACTGGTGACACATCCGATATGAACAACTATCGACCCATCTCACTAGCTACCACCATGGCTAAGGTGCTTGACGGTCTGATGAAGGGCTGCCTCTCAGAACATGGTAAAGTGCACGACGCCCAGTTCGGATTCAAGGCGGGCGTGTCCACCGAGAGTGCTATTCTCGGCCTGAAGCACACCGTCAAGTACTACACCATGAGGAGGACGCCGGTATACGCGTGTTTCCTTGACCTGTCGAAAGCTTTCGACCTTGTCTCCTATGATGTGCTATGGGGCAAGTTGAGGGGCACGGGTGTGCCGGTGGAGTACACAGCGCTTCTCCGGTACTGGTATGCTCACCAGACAAATCGGGTGAGATGGGTCGGTACTCTGTCGGATGAGTATCGAATGGAATGCGGTGTAAGGCAGGGGGGGTTAAGCTCCCCCCTGTTATTTAATTTATACGTAAATGAGCTCATCGAGCGACTGAGCAGCACACATGTCGGCTGTCATATAGACGGTATATGTGTCAATAACATAAGTTACGCGGACGACATGGTGTTGCTCAGTCCCGAGAAGTTGCTCAGTCCAGAGTGGACTGAGGAAGCTTCTCACGATCTGCGAGACGTATGCGGAGGTGCACGTCCTTAAATACGATTAAAAAAAAAGTGAGGTGTTAGTGTTTACGGCACCTAAACAATAGCCCCGTCGTGTACCTCCAGTATATCTCAACGGCGTTGAACTGAATGTGGTAACTCAATTTAAATACTTGGGTCATGTTGTCACCAGTGACCTACGTGATGTTGGGGACATAGAACGCGAGCGCAGGGCGTTGGCGGTGAGGAGCAATATGCTCGCCCGTAGGTTTGCTCGCTGCACGGCAGACGTCAAAGTCAGTTTATTTAAAGCGTTCTGTCAGTCCTTCTACACGAGCGGCCTATGGGTGTCATATACGAACCGAGCCTACAACGTCCTGCGCGTGCAATACAACAATGCCTTCAGGATGCTGTTGCGGTTGCCGCGACGTTGCAGTGCGTCGGGAATGTTTGCTGAAGCACGTACGGATGGCTTTCACGCCATCATGCGTAAGAAAGCGGCTTCCCTACTGCAACGTTTGCGTAGCACTCGGAACGGCATCCTGAAAATGATTGTTAGCAGAGTGGACTGCCCCATCCAAAGGCACTGGGTAGAATTAGGTATAGGTTTATGTTAAATAGAATTAAGTACTAACAACAATAACATAGCATGTAAGCACAGTTTGTTTTAACCACTAACTACGTATGGACTGCTTAGGTCTGAAATAAAGATATTTTATTTATTTATTTAAAAACTCTGTGTTACTCAACTTTCTATAACAATAATTATGTAACTTTTTTATCGCTCAGAACACCACATTAATTATTATTATCTTACATTATCCTCACTTTTTGTTTAAAATTCTTTTAGCGCCACAGCGCCACTGAATAAACCATCAATGGAAAGCTATTTTTATAATATTATAATCATTATCATTACTTTTTAAATAACACAGACTTAAGTAGGCATCTGTGTTATTTCGTCATAAAAGTAAGTTATGTTTTCGTTAGTAGGTACCATATCGCGCCAATAGATGTCGTTACGTGTGACTAAAAAACGTAAAAAGTTGTTTTAAAATACTTTAAACTGATTATATCTTTTGATAGAGTGAACCGATTGCGATGAAACAAAAACTAATCACTGCTCCGAGTTCTACACCATATTTGAGTATAAAAAGTAACCGTATTGGTTTGGTGCTTTTTACGTTGACCCTGTTCAAATCAATAATCTGTCACATCCAAACAGACAAACAGACAAACCGACAAACAGACAAACAGACAAAAATTCCAAAAATTGATGAAATGGCATCTGTTGGTTATCCTTTAACACCCCAACTATTTTTTTTGGAAATATTTTCAATGTACAGAAACGCCTCGTCTACAGATTTATTATATGTATAGATAGATATAGAAGAAGATATAGATAGATAGATATAGAAGATATGAAACAATCATCTATTGTTGATTTATCAAACACCAAACGAATAAAAACCGTATACTAAAATTCGGGGAATTAAATTGTCTTTTATATGGTGAAAGTTTTATGAAAATACACCCGACAGTATTTGCGTGATTATCGTTTTTATGTCCGCGGTAGACATTATTTTACAAATTAATTACACTATGTTAAAAAAATATAATTGCAAATATTCACATATCAAATTACGAAGCAAATGGTCTAGTATAACATTTATTTTTTTCAAAGAAATCAGTCCGGTCGATTAGACGTGATGTTGAATTTAAAATCATTAGAAGTCGTATATCTGCGCCTTAATACACCAACAAAAACAAAATGTAGAAGCAAAAACGACTGCATTATTATGCGATCCTGGTAATTTCAATATTCTTTATAAGCCCAAAAGTCAGGTGTTACTAAACACTTTCAAAAGCTTGCTTGGGCCGACATAAATGTGGGTTTTCAGCAATACCTGGGCTGAACCTCTAGTGTAGAGTCTTGGATCCTCAGCAGCACCCTGCCGCGGTGCCTGCTGGCCGCGAGCAGTCGGAAGGCGCGCGCGGCGTCGTGCGGCGCATACGACACGCGCGACAGAGGACGCACGTAACCGCGACTAATACCATCGCTCAACATCGTCTGCAAAGCCTGCAACATACAAAATTAGATGCTTTTGTAATAGTAATATTTTATTCATCTTTATTCGAACAACCCGAGTTACTATTTGGAAATCTATGAAAATGCAAAAATCACCTGTTAGATACATAATATTAATCATTTGTGTTGTATTTAACAGTTGGACACTTATTAATAGTTCCGTTTTTACATCCCCCAGGGAGGATGACAATTATTTCGATTCCCTGTACAGCAATTTAGTGAAAGGTGCTCGTAATGTTCGGGGAATTAGTTTCATAGTTGTAAGTGATGTGATTTGTTTTTTTGCTCCTGAACCCCATTGTACCTTAATTCCAAAAGAAAAATCTAGGTCAGTGGGTACCTACCTGGTTCAGGTACATTTATGAGACTTACCCTAGCATTGTCAATATATTTAGGATCAAATATCGAAGAAATATCAACGGTGACGTAGGCTCGCTCCTTAGTGAGGCTGTACATGCCATAACTGAAATCATCATGATTGTGCAACTGCGAAACATCGAAAAAGGTCCCGAAGCCTTTTGTACAATTAACTGCAGTCTGTAAAAGACAAGAGGTCAGTTTTATAACATACAATAATAATACATTTCAAATTAATATAAAAACAACATTTAAACGGTAACCATACCTTCTTCAGGTCTTCTCCAAGGCAGCTAATAACTATGCTACAACCCTCTCCGTTTGTACCACTTAGAACCATATCCCCAAAAGAGTGATCCCGAGAATTTCCGATGTGTTCAGCTGAAACAAAGAAAACAGTGTCAATTCAGTTCTATGTTTACAAAAAATCATGTTCATCTCAAACTGCCTAAGTGAAACTGAAATTCATCAAAATACCTTTTAATCCTGGGAATAATTTACGTAAGAAATGTTTCTTCCGCATGTCACTAACAGTTGTGAATACTTCGTAGCCGAGAGCAAAGGCTATTGATATTACAGCTTGGCCAAAAGCGCCAGCCCCTCCATGGACCAACACAGAGGTGTCAGCTACCAATCCACTTGCTTTTAGGATTACCTTAAAATAAACAGGTTTTAATGAGAGTTTGACATTAACAGTGAATTTTTTTCTGCCACTATCAGAGAATTCTACACTATTCCCGTGCGCTACATAAATGTGGATACGAACCAAGTGCGGATGGTACCCTGTTTGGTACCACCTGATGGTACCACGTTTGCAAGTCTGGTAGTAAAAGAGAGAGGGTAGAATCAGTTTAATAGTAAGTAGTGAAATGATTGTTGAAGTATCTTGTGTGTAAACTCACGAGACAGTAGAGTGCGTGTGCGTAGGCGAGCGGCACCGTGGCGGCGTCCTCCAGGCTCCAGTGCGCCGGCACCGGCCACAGCAGCTCCGGCTGCGCGCGCACCACGCTGCCGGCCGCGCCGCTTCGCACCAGCCCCATGACGCGCTCACCGCTGCATGGCGAAATAAGTTAGTTCAGATTTGTATAAATGTTACGGGTAACGCTAGAAGATTGAGTAAACATTTTTTTTTTATCGAGGGAAAATCTTCATGGACATCCTCCGCTCTGAGGAAAGGCGGAGGGACGTGCAGGACTCTTACCGGCTAAAACTACCCCGGTGTTCCCTTCCTGTACCTATTGCCGGGGGTGCGGGTATCGCTTGCGCATTCGTCCGCGCCTCCGGCAGGTATTGGCCCACCAGATGTTCGCAGGCGGACCCCGTCACCCACTGCGGCCGCCACTCAGCGGCCGCAGGAACTCCATCTGAGAGGCGCGCGCGGAACACTACGCCGCCGCCTCGAGGCCTGTTTCTGATCGAGCGACAAACGCCCCTAGTCTGTCGCCCGCAGGCCGCGCCCTATGGTGGCCGGAGATCATCCGCCACCCTGTGATGCCCGGTGCGTCTGATGCGGCCCGGGAGAGAGGTAGTAGTTTCTCTCTCCCTTTAGTGTAGTAGTCTCTCGCTCCCGACCATGAATGAAATGACGGTCGGAAGCGAGAGATCGCCCGCAGCATCGACTGCGGCGACTAAGTCACGGCGCTCCACTGCCCAAGCCGGGCACTCCTCCAACGTGTGCAGCGCCGTGTTTCGCGCCAGCTGTGACGTCAGCCGGAAGCTGAGGGCGCCGTGGCGTCTCTCCAGCCACTCCTTCATCACGGGTCTTTGCGCCGCAATCGCGGCGTGCCCTGGATTGAGTAAACCCAGGTTTACCCGGGTTTACTTGAAATCACCCAAGGAGTTTGGGTAATGTCCGAATAATAATAAAATAACATTTTAATTCCGGATTTTATATACAAAATTGCACAAAAGATACACCTACTGAAGTGCAGGGACATATACCGAATATGTTGCTACTCATACAGACGTCTTTATCGGTGAAACGGGGCGAAGCACGATCAAGATTGTTTAATGTGGAAGATGGAGTACTACAGCGATCAGTTCTTAACTCAGTGTTGTATAACATATTTACATATCAGCATCAGGACTTACTTATAAAACAAACTGCCTTAATGGTCTGACAACCGATTGAAACTAAACATCAGGACCGATAAAATAATATGTAAATAAATAAATCAAACGAGTCCTTACTTCGGCACATTTTAAGGTACTGACCTGTTTGTGGTTCCACTGAATTCCATTCCAAAGCTATTTTTTATGTGTTGTTTATATAATAAGGAGCCGCTGGCCTTTTTGACGTCATCATAACTTATACTAGCATAGTGCACCTGTTGATATTGAAAGATTATAAATATTATAAGTTTGTGTTTTGATAATAATGTAAAAATTAAGTAGGTTTTTGTGGTCATAAATTGGGATAAAAAATGGGATTATAAGAGGGGCCACGGGCTAAATAATTACAGCCGCACAGGTCGATCGATCAGGTTAATAATAATAATAATAAACCATTTATTTTCAGGTTACAAAGACCCATAGAGACATACCTTAACCTAAGACATAATTATTATAGTAACAATTGTGTTAGTAAATAAAACTTAATAACTATGTTAGTATCACATAGTTAGTTTTGTGCGGTCCGGTGGCACTTGTCCGCGAAAGCGGCGGAATACCACATCCTGCGGCCAAAAGCTTTCATCCATCACCAGGTGCAGGTAGCATGTTGGTATGCGCATCACAAACGCCTTAAAATTTACGCTGCGATGCAACTCCAACAGCTGTACTCTCGGCACGTACTTCAACTTTTGGCGCACGTACATTACGATGTCTTCTGCGTCAGTGGTGTAGTGGAGGCGGGAAATATACATCGGAGTATTCGGCTTCGCAGCACGCAGTTTTCCGTTGGGCTCCGTAGGAGCCTTGGCACAGCTGTTTTTACAGCTACTCTGTCGGCGCTTCCTCCTTAGCACCGTCACGAAGCCATCATCATCAGCCTGGGCCGTTTGATTTACAGGTACGGGCTCTGCGGGGGGAGCAGTAGAGGTGCTCACATGGTCGCGTCGGTTGGGCTACAGCTAGCGCTACAGGGAGGAGCTGCGGGGACGTTAGCGGGGCTACGAAGCACGCTTGTAGTTGTAGCGCGCACGCAACACAGACTCAGCAAAAACTCAAGATCGATGTGTCTCGGCAGCCGACACCTCGGCGCGTATTTACATTGCTGACACGCGCCGGTAACCCAGTTAACGCCACAGAGTTGCGCAACTCATCGAGTTCCGTGCGCAGGTCTGCGACGGTGATCTGAGATGTCTCCAACTTCCTCTGCACATCAGCTAGACTAGCCTTCAAAAGCACAATGTCCTTCAACAGGCTCGTAACGTCGACGTGGTCGAATGTGACTGGAGGTAACTTGTTCAGATCCCTCGCCACAAACGTCGGCACGTCGTCAGCATCGGTAGCCTTCAGAAGCGTGATGATTTCTTGCACACTTTTCTATGTCCCGTCGCGCCGACGAGACATCATCTGGACGATTTTATTAAGCGACCGGAACAGCAGCAGCTTCGCAGCAGCAATGTCGTCCTCGCTGAAGTTCATTACACATATCTGAATAGCGGACACCTCGTCCATCTCGTCCAGTTTCTGCTGCAGGAACGACAGCAGCTAATTTGACACAAGTTTCTCACTCATAGCGACAAAATTACGAGCGTCGGCTTGCGCCGCGCTATCCGAAAATATTAATATTATGAACCATGTTGCAACTTCTGCTTCAGAGCGCGGTGCACAGACGACTGAGCTGCAGACGGCTGCCATTCGTGGATCTTTGACAGTCGTTATGGGCGGAGAAGCCCGAAAGTCTGATAACCAGTCTTGCAAGCGATATCCCATTACCCAGTAACAGGGTTGTAGAGGTCAGATAGGCAGTCGCTCCATGTAAAATACTGGTACTTAGCTGCATCCGGTTAGACTGGAAGCTGACCCCAACATAGTTGAGAAAAGGCTAGCCAGATGATGAAGAAATTGGGATGAAAACATTTTCAAGGTAATTAAAATAAATTCAGGTATACCTTCACAGGGACTCCAGATCCGGATGCCTCAGACGCTTCCACCCACGTGAGCGAAGACAATTCACCAAACTGGCTACATTGTAAGGATACGTTGTTGCTCATTGATGCAGAGTCTTCTAATGGTACATTAAACTCTCCTCCCCACTTACTCTGATGAATAAATGAGAATTATTTTGTATTAAATACGAAATTATTTTAATAATATTATGTTTTTCGAATTTTCGATACAAACAGATCCACTTACATTGTTCACAACGTTGAACGCCAGGTCAATATCTGGCATCTCGTCGGCATAAAAACTATCGTTGCTTTCTTTAGCGACCATGATTAGATGGATCTTGTTACGATTAGCTTCTCTACGCCAGCTGCTTACAAGTTCCTTAAGACCTGGCAGTGCAGGGTAAGGGGCAATAATCAGGAGCCGATGACCCAAAGACAGGTTGTTGCGCGTTGTAATGAGGAGTAGGATATCAGAGTTGTTTCGAACTGTGACAGTTGTTGTAGGTACGGTCGCAGACGGACCCCACCGGACCAGCTGTAGTTGTGACTGCCGTTTGTTGCCATTGCTAACAATGGAGTGAACGGAAATCACACGGTAAAGTGACGAGGGGCGTGAGCGACCACCAAAAGCGAGGTCTTCCTCGCTCGCCACAAACTGGTCTCTCTGTAGGAAGCGATGCAGCAGCTGGCACATCTGTTGTATGGCCAAATTCATTAAATTATAGTGTAACACATAGAATACAAATTGAAAATAAAACATTTCAAACGTTATCTACTTACGTTATCGTCAGTGGATAGGTTTTGAACCAGCACCAGATCAGCGTCTTTTAGGAAGTTGTTTTGTTTTTTCAACTCCGATTCGCGGTTAACTTCTTCGTATTTAACATTTACTCCAAAAATGTTTCTAATAGTATTATTAATTTCCGAGAAAATGGATCCTTTTCCAGGCTGATTAACTAACCCAACAACATTTATGTTTGATTTGTTTACATTTTCCGCTACTGTTTGTAGGAAAACTTGCAGTGATGAGGACACCTATATGAGTTTAAAAAAAATAATGTATTTTTATTATTCTGTCTTATTTGTTTTGCACATTACTAATAAGTGGAAGGTGTACATACATCTATGTCCGATTGGAAATAAGGAACAAACTTTAAAGTCTTTATCGCCATGTTTCTGTTACTCATAGGAGGCATATTTTCCAATTTAACATTGCTTATTGTAACACCTCCACAACTGGAAAAAATTAACACAGAAATGTTTTACTTTACTGACAAACTAACAGAGTATCTTAGGCGGTAATAATATTAGAAAGTAAATATGTTCACCTGGTAATGTCAGAATTGTATAATACTTCTGCTTTCAACAGAACTTTGTAATCCGACACTAAAGAATCTTCTACAACATCTTTATGATATTTAACGTTGATCTTCATACTTCTTATGTGCGAGACTAGTGATACTCCATCGTGTGGTTGGCGCAGCATGTTCAGCTGCAGCAAGCCGTCGATGAACGTGACCCAGTTGTCGCGCCACACCAGCGAAGCTTCGCTCAGGGATTTATTAGCACACTCAATGCTAAGGAACTCGCCGCTGAAATAAATTACATTGATCATCATTAAAGGAACACATTATGCAAGCTCACTCTAACTTTTTTATTAAAATGTCAGGCTTTTTATCAGGACTTTTATAATTTCTCTTACCTGTACGAGTAATCCCTATCTGTTAATAAATGGTATATATCTTCAGCAGTGAGGTCTATGCTCACTTTAGTTTCAGGTATTTGTTTCGTATCTTCAACATCATCCAATTCCTTTATAAAGCCTGTTGCGACTTTGGAGCCTTCATTCAGAATCTGAATTAAAATATTAAGTAAACTATGAAGTAAATATGTCTAATATAAGTTAAGCATTACTTTGGGCTAGCCTTGGGTTAAATTAGGGCGGAACGAACTGAAACCCAACGCATTGCAAAAACCATCACTATCGTACATTTGCTATGGACCAACGCACACTACAGGCGCAACATTTTGTATGAAAAAACTTTTTAACAAAAATTAAACCGTCGAACAAACTGAAAAGCAAAAAATTATAAACCTTTTGCAAGTATAAGTAAGTTTAACCCAAACTATGTAATTTTGACCCAAACAATCAATGAACAAAGATTGGTTCTGCATTTTGCGGAACATACGACACCGACTTCCGAAATTAAAGTTATTTTTTTATGTTAGTTTTTTTGGAAGCCGGTTTTTTTTTGTTAAATTGTTTTTTTTCTTTAACTTTAACGTAATTTAGTGATCTTTGGTCATTGATTGTTTGGCGCCGACTCAAAATTACTTAGGTATACTTTTCAGTTTTTTCGACGGTTTAATTTTTTGTAAAAAGTTTTTATTTTATAATTTTTTTGTAACTATAATTTACTAATTACCTCATTCATCGTGATTTTTTTTTTTAAATTTAATTCTAATTCACAACTCAGCATTAAAATCTGTGAGTGAACAAGAAATCACCCGTATTTTCCCACCCTTAGGGTAGGGTTTTTTTTTTCAAATTTATATGGGACCAACTTCAAGGTATACACTAACCAATATTTTTTTTAATCAAAATCGGACTACTGTGTAAAAAATGATGCGTGGTCATGCATTACAATCAGTGAGTGAACAATCAATCATCCCCTGATTTCCTACCCTTAGGGTTGGATTTTTTATTTTCAAATTTATATGAGACCAACTTCGGGGTGTAACCCTTTTCAATAAAAAAAGAATTAAGAAAAACGGACTACGCTGTAAAAAGTTATCCGTGGCCATAAATAAAAAAAAAAAAATTTGCGCGTCGAATTGAGAACCTCATCTGTTTTTTCGTCGGTTAAAAATGCATTGCGCTGCGGCCTGTTGAGACTGTAATGTGTGCTTGGTTAAGAAGAATCGAATCCGAAATGAGCTGAGAAGAGAACTATAGTCGTCCACCTAGCCTAAAGGATAGTAAGCTGATATGACAATAGACCGGCAACGATAAGTGTCAAACTAATGGCTGTTGGTATAAACATGCCAAAACATGCTCTCACATGCTCTAGTATGAAGATCTTAAATTGGTACAGTTAGTATGGGACTTTTTTTTATTAGCAATCTTAGTACCTCAAAACATCCATTTCCTCTATGAAAAGTGACGTTAAGATGAATCTGACGTTGATCGTGTATTATCGGTTGCGCATACAGATGCAAGTCCCTGAACTCCACAGACATTTGTTTCTTCGGGAACCCCATCGTCATTGCATAGGTGTCCCACACCAGAGCCAGTGTGGCGGCAAACGGGTATACGTTGTGTCCTAAAGATGAAGATCGTTAGTATTATACAATAAATAAGCACCTACTGTCTAAGTGCAGAGAGAACGAGAACTCATCGTTGAGGCGACTTGCTAAACACCAGTAGATAATTATCAGTACATGGTTTAAATATTTCTGTTTCGCATAAAATATACATTATAATTCAAATGGTGGCTGATAGCGGAGTCTAACTTTGTGCTTGGTTTAAAATATTTTCAAACCTCATATAGGAATTAAAGCAGCACACGAATAGGGTGTTAATGTTACCTCTCATAGAGTGGCCTTGCAAGTAAGCGTGTTCTGTATCTTGCACAGAGGTGCTATAGTCGAGGGAGGCAGCTACTGTTCTATTGGCTTCTTGATACACTGGCAATGGCCTAAAACAGAAAAAGTAATATTTAAAATTATGAAAATAAAAGCTTGACGTAGTAACTTTATAAGTTTCTTCGAAAATGTGCGAAGAGTAACAAAAAGAAAGTGCTTACCATTTTTCACCATGAGCCCATTGGACTAGATGCGACAAGAATGGCGTTCCCGTAGAAACTGGTAACTCAACATTCGGATAGAGAACATGAACTTTAGGATTGTAACCTTCCATAAACAACCTGAAAATAATGGATGTTTTGAAATAACACAAACATTCATGTCACGCCCGTTTTCTTCGAAGGGGCAGAGGTGTATAGTACGCGTTAGTGAAGGTTTCTGAGTTGGTAAAACGATCCTCCACGCGAGCAAAGCCGCGGGTAAAAGCTAATTATCGTATGAATCAATGATATCAAAATCCTATTGTAACTGTGAATATAACTTTACTTACTTGCCGATACCCTCAAGCAGCAAGAATGTATTATCAGCATGCTTCCTCCTGGTCAGTGCGATGTTCTTGCAGTTGCTAGGTAATGATCGCTTGAGGATGGCCTGTAGTAGTCCGTGCGGCGCCACCTCTACCAGCACAGCGTCGTTAGGTATCAGCTTCGACGTCTCCTCGAACAACACTGCGCTCTGTGAAAATAAATGTGACGAAAAGACTGAAAGGCCTGAAACCTGGTAGGTCCTAAGTCTGGAAGGTCATGGCTCGAAAATATGTTGATACGAGTTTTAGTAGCTACTTGCACAGAAATATTCCTACTTACCAGCAGGTTATTGGTGTGATATTCTGCTGAACATAGCTTTGCACTCGGATTGTCCCACTTCTCTTCAGGTACAGAAGTTGAAAGCCAACGCTCGGTTCTTGGTTTCGGATCCTTTATCACCTCCGATAAATACTTGAGTAGTTGAGGTCCTGCATTTTAAATTGTAATTAATAACTTAAAAAAAATTACAGCACAAAACAACAATGTGGATTATATCAAGGACCACGTAGAACGTAAATTAAATATCTTCTTAGAATTAAATACCACAAGGTAATGTGATGCTACTAAGCATTCATAAGGGTAAAGAACTCACCAGCATCAGCAATGTAACGCGAGTGGTAGGCGATGTTGGAACATGGTACTTCCTTAGCGAAAATACCCTTAGCAGTCAACTCTGCGACGAACTCCTTCATGACTTCAGCGGGTCCCGAAATTGTACTAGATTCAGGCCCGTTGTGACAAGCCACTTGGATTTCAGGTGGGCACAATGGTAAGATCTGAAAAATAAGGGCACCATTAATACACTGTTTGAAGTGTTCAACAGATGAATAGCCTATTTTCATCCTTCAAGTGTACAACTGCTGGACTCTAGTTGCCTGTAACTTATAAAGCTAGCTGATCAGATGACTAATTAAATTACCTGTTGATATCCCAGACCTATGGCAGCCATGGATCCGCGAATGAATTTAGTCTCCAGCGATACGCGGCCACGACTGTAAGCTGACAGTATCATCTCCTCCGCCGTCAAACAACCGTCAGCGTATGCGCATCCTAGCTCTCCTACACTATGACCTGTTTGACATTGTTATTATTAGTGTTTTATTTATTATTTTTTCTAAATGACCCTGTTTTCAGTTGCCTCTACTGACATCGGAGGCTAGTCCTTGAGAAATGAAGATGGAATTATGAAATTATCTGAACTGATGTTTGATATTTGATGATATTATGATATTTCAGTAGATCTTTAATGTCACGTCGATAAAATTAAATTAACTGATGCTTATTTCAGTACTCGTAGATCTTTAAAGACACGTCAATTTTTAAGTAATATTTTAAAAGTAGATGGCACCGGCATTTATTATCTTACCGATCCCTGAGAAGAAATGTCGAAAAGAGGTTAAAGTCCAAACATTAAGATTTTACTTGACTCTCACAATGCAGGGAGTTGTCTGGATGGGCCTTTTGAAGAAAGAGCCCTTGCAGCTTTTAGTTGACTTGTCCCGACAGACGACATGCAAGCATCAGTCATCGTATAGCTCAACCCTATTTCAACGACACGACGCTACCAGATCTGCAAGACTACTTAAAACCGCCAGGCAGTTATAGTCATGAATTCTATCTAACCTGGATGGTACTCACATTCACAGTCAGTTTTCTCCTTAGAAAATGTGTCCTGTATATCCCACCATCTCGTTCATAAAGTTTTTTTCATATTCTTTATCTTTAAATTTATTTCTTACCAATTATTCTATCGGGCACAAGTCCAAGTTCTTTGAGAATGTCAGTCAGGCCGATTTGTACAGCGGCTATTCCGACAAACGAATGCAAAATGTTGTCAAAGGTCGTCTCATCGGGTGACGTTATTATATCAACAATGTTGAGTCCCCTTGGCTCTAAAACTTTGTGGCAGCTGCAATTAATTTATATAAGTGGTTAGAATGTTTCAAGTTTCATATCCACTGTGATTCTTTCACTTAAGATATGTGGGTACCGTTGTATAGCAGCAGCGAATATCGGTATGCGCATGAGTTGTGCGCCCATACCAGCCCACTGCGAGCCCATCCCACTGTATACAAACCACAGTGGCCGTCGGGCGTTGTCGAAGTACTCGGACTTCTCAGATAAACATACTGTCTTCTGTTCTTCGTCCGTCTCTAGAAAAAAATATTTAGTTATCTAGATAGTGTGTTTAATTTACTAGTTTGCAAAAATTCGGTGTTATTTTATGTTTTTAGTGTCCCTCTATCTTCCGCGCTACATTTATTACCATCTCTGGCCTAAATTTAGAAAAAAGAGTTCGATTCGCATCACGCAGTTTTTCTGCAGCTATTTTCGCCCATAGCGCTGCCGTCATTTCCATTTAAGCTGGACAACACACGGGCTACTACTTAATATATTTAGATGCAAATTCAAATTGATAAAAAAATAATTAAGTTAATGTTTACGTAGAATGACGAATCCTCTGCCCAAATGTCCGGCAATATTGGTCTGGTGTATGTTGTGCAACAGCCTCAACTGTTCAGGGTCTATGGGGTTGGCTTTCAATTCGCTAAGACAATGAGTAACCCCTGCTTCATGTCTTGCCGAAATAGTCACTAGGTGAGCGATGCTCGACTTGTAGCGGTTGGGGTCCTGAAAGGCAAAGTAAAAGTAACGCTACAGTGGGTAATACTAAAATGTTATGTGTATGAATAGTATGGCATGGCTATAAGACTAAAAATGCACTCTAAAAGTCCCTAAGTAATGTCCATTAAAGTATACAACAAACTACCCGCATCAATAAAAAAAGAAGAAAAAATTCACATATTTTTTAAAAAACTTAGGCAATTCTTAATTAATAAAAGCTACTATTCACTTAATGAGTATCTAAATGATAGACTTATTAAGTCATAATTTTAGTACCTAGACAAAAATTAAAAAATAATTCATCTCTCTTATAAATACCTATTTACTATATTTTATATCTACTGCTAATTTTTCTTAGAAAGTACTGTACCTACTATTTTATAATTATAAATTAAAAGTGCTTCCTCTCTCCTAACTCACTTATTTTGCTGTGCCCGACAGGGTGGGTCCATGTGATCTAATTTTAAGTTTTTACCACCTAAGTTTACATGAGGAATGCAATAAAGTATTGAGTATTGAGTATTGAAGAATTTTGGAAAGAACTTTAGGTGTCATCATCTGCCTAGCCTTTTCCCAACTATGTTGGGGTCGGCTTCCAGTCTAACCGGATGCAGCTGAATACCAGTATTTTACATGGAGCGACTGCCTATCTGACCTCCACAACCCAGTTACTGGGTAATACGATACCCCTTGGTAAGACTGGTTGTCAGACTTTCGGGCTGCTGACTACCCGTAACGACTGTCAAAGATCCACGAATGACAGCCGGGACCAACGGCTTAACGTGCTTTCCGAGGCACGGAGGGAACACGGTATGTAAAGATGGTCACCCATCCACAGACCAACCGCGGCAAGCGTAGCTTAACCTGATCGATCGACCTGTGCGGCTTTTATTATTTCGCCACGGGCCCCTCAAAAGAAGAAGAAGAGAAGGAAAGAACTTTAGGTGTATTGTGTGAAAGGGGATTTGGATAGAAAAGGTCTGAATCGGAGATAACGTTTGATAGAAATGTAGCTATGAAATAAGGAAGAAATGTTGCGCAGGCCACAAATCTATTAGGATAAGGCTGGATGGATGGTTAAGGTAGGTAATGTTGTTACCTTTGGTTTATAGTGTCCATGCAGCAGTACGTGTGTATTGACGCCGGTGACGGACATGCCGTTCACGGCAACGTAAGACCGGCTGAAGCTCTCGTGCTCGGTGACGATGCGCATGCGTCCCTCACGCAGAGCAACTACATCCTGACGCGGATTGTCGCAGTGCATGTTGGCAGCTATCTGACCAGTGTGGTAGCCAAGTAATACCTGCGAGAGAGATGAAAATTGTGCTGTAACTTGTAATGATTCATTACAACATTACAGTCGAACTTATCTTTTTTTACGCACTTGTTTCTGTAGCAATAAACCAATTTTTGTTTCTTTCTTTATCATAACTTAGTGTACAAATAGTGCCATCCACGAAGACGCGCCCCGCTGTTCTTTATAATCGCTCGCGGTTATCGCTTGTTAATTCCGCTAGTGTTTTGGTGATACACACTAATTACCCACTAATAAGTAACAAGTGTGTATCGAGAAAACCAAAATACTATCGATTACGAAGAAGAGTGGGACGCGTCTTCGTGGATGGCACTATCTGTAACGGTGTAATAAAGAGTCCAGAAAGCAGCGTTTTTTAAAACCTAATCTAATTTACTATATTGTATAGCGTTTCAGAATACGTGAATTCTGAACGCAAAGGCACATAAGTACGCAAGTCTGGCTTGAGATCTTGTTGCCCACGCATAATATATTCTTCCGAGGCGAAGCTTACCTTTGTAATAGCAGTGATACCAGACGCAGCTTCATTGTAACCAATGTTGGACATAACACTGCCCACCAGGAGAGGATCCCGTTTGTCATCACAGAACACCTCCTCTATAGCTTTCAACTCCATCTTATCAGCCTCTGGCACAGCTGTCGAATTAATTAATTGGGTTATTATTATTTAGGAGTGTTTTTCAATCTAACTAAAATCATTTACATGCGTTATTTTGAATACACGTTACGAAGCGGCTAGATTAAATCCAACTGCCCTAACATTATTCTCTGATGTCAGTTATTTGCTGATGTGAAAAATGTAATAATCTTTAACACAACTTTCCTTTTAGGTACAACTTTGACTCAATGGTGTGTGATCCAGAAGTAGGTATAAATTTTGTTATTATTTATATTTAATTTGTGTGTAACTCCGTGTAAGTACGTACTTACCACAGCCACAAGCTTCTACATATTCGATGGCTTGAGCTGGGATTCCTGCTTCCTTGTAGAAGTTCTTAATAAAATTGACTGTTTTACTGAAGTCTCTGAGGAATCCAAATTGAGGGCCCGTTTCCCCAGGCAAAATACTCGTAAACTCTGTTTTAGCGTGCAATACATCGGCATAGATCCTGAAAATTGTTACAAAAATTGTTGTTTATCGTATGACTAAAAATAAAGCGTATAATATGATCCAAATAAACTTCAAAGTATATCTACCTTAAAGCGTTTTTCGCTTTTTGCAGGAACAAAACGTTGATAGCTTCAGATTTAGCACATCCATCAGCAAGTTCATCGAACGATTTAGTTTTACCATCCTCACAAAGGTTCAAGAGCCTGTAACCAGAGTTAATTATTTTTGAACCTCCTTTTCTACATTAAGAAGTAGCGGAAAAGTATATGTGTTTGAGTATAAATGTTGAAAGTAATTTTTGAACAATATTGAGACAGGCTTAAAAGTATTGCAGGACTTGATGACGTGCGTAGGTAAAAGGGATATGAATTTCTATTTCCAGTTAGAAAAAGCTGCAGCATTGTAGGGGGTAGCCAGGCGAATGAATAAGGTAACACTTAAGATGACTAGACACTAGACCACTATAGGAAGGATGCAGGAAAAATTTAATATCGGCACAGCGGAAAATCGACGTCCTGCAGAAAGTTAGGATACGTCAGAGGCAGTCGATAATAGTTCAGAACTGTTCAAAAGAATCATAGGTGATATTATTATAATTATCTATCTCCTTTCGCTTCGCCTTGTAAGATAAGACCATCGTATAATGTCATCATCATCTGCATAGCCTTTCCCCAACTATGTTGGGGTCGGCTTCCAGTCTAACCGGATGCAGCTGAATACCACTATTTTACATGGAGCTACTTACTGCCTTTCGTTAGGTCGCATTAACTGGCATATACTGGGGTTATCTGAAGTCCGAAGACAGGGGGAGGACACGATAACCCTGGCGTCAGGCCACCTATTTTACTTCCGCGAAGGTGATTAGCCATTAGGTCGTTAGCATCGGTGTGGAAATCAGTAGTGTGTCACCACGGGTAGCGTACCTTGTACTGAAACTCACTGACAAGTACTACCTGAAAGTGATACAAGTATATGCGCCGACTTCGACATGCTCTGACGAGACAGCCGAGGCCATGTACGAGGATATTGCCAAGGCAATGCACAGTACGACAAAGGCCCACTACAACGTTGTTATGGGGGACTTCAATGCCAAAGTGGGATTACAAGGATGCGGTGAATCGAAAATCGGACCGTTCGGTTTGGGGCGCAGGAATCACAGGGGGCAGATGCTGGTCAACTTTTTGGAGTCGCAGGGGCTCTTCTTAATGAATTCGTTTTTCGAAAAGAAACCCCAAAGGAAGTGGACCTGGCAAAGCCCCGATAACGTGACAAGGAACGAGATAGACTTCATCATGACGGATAGGAAGCATATATTTAGAGATGTCTCTGTGATTAGTAGGTTAAATACCGGAAGCGATCACAGGCTTATCCGAGGCACTTTAAATATCAATTTTAGAGCTAAAAGACTCCGCATGATGAGGCCTAAACTCCGACCTACGCAGCTTCAAGCGGCTCTGCGATCCGAAAAGTTCCAACTGGAACTTCAAAATCGATTCGCCCTGTTGGAAACCACAGGCAATATTGACGAGAAAGCTGACGAGGTGGTCAAAGCACTACGCGACGTGTCCCGCAGACTTTTCCCGTTGCAGCGAAAAAGTAAGGTCTCCAAACTCTCCTCGGAAACTCTCGGACTTATGAGGGAAAAACGAGAGTTGCCATCTATGCAGCCGTCTTTGTCAGATAAGAGGGCCTTAAACCTAAAAATTAGGAAGCTGATGCGACGTGACCTCCGGTGCTCCAACATCCGCGACATTAAGGTCGCGATTGAGCAGAACCGAGGGTCGAAAGTGTTCGCTCAGCAATTAGGGAGGTCGCATCTTACGAAACTAAGAACTGCGGATGGCAGAATCGTGACTTCGAAGGCCGAGATACTCGAGGAAGTCGAGGATTTTTACGGGCACCTATACTGAACGCGGTCGATGAAACCAGCGGGGCATAGTGCAGATGACCATTGAGCCGAATTAACGTGCGACTACACGGAGGACATCCCGGATATCGACCAATGCGAGACTAGGGCGGCTCTCGAGCAGCTAAAGAACAACAAGGCGCCTGGGGATGACGGAATAACAACAGAGCTCCTTAAAGCGGGCGGGGCTCCAGTCCTGAAAGAGCTAGCGAGTCTCTTTAACTCCGTTATCCAAGAGGGTACAACGCCCGAGGCGTGGAGCAGAGGTGCGGTGGTTCTGTTCTTCAAAAAAGGTGACAAATCCTTGCTGAAGAACTATAGACCCATTTCACTTCTGAGCCACGTATACAAGCTATTCTCGAGGGTCGTCACGAACCGTCTCGCCGGAAGACTTGACGGGTTCCAGCCGCCAGAACAAGCCGGTTTTCGAAAAGGCTTCAGTACCGTAGACCATATCCATACTGTTCGACAAATTGTACAGAAGACCGAGGAGTACAATCAGCCGCTGTGTATGGCATTTGTGGACTACGAGAAAGCCTTCGACTCCATCGAAATATGGGCAGTTCTGGCCTCTCTGCAACGATGTCGAATTGACTGGCGCTACATCGAAGTGTTGAGATGTTTATATGACGCTGCTACGATGACTGTCCAGATCAAGGATCAGAAAACTAGCCCCATCCAACTGCTCCGGGGGGTGAGCCAGGGGGATGTAATATCCCCTAAATTGTTTACGAACGCGTTGGAAGACGTCTTCAAAACGCTGGACTGGACAGGGTATCAACATAAACGGCGAGTACATTTCACATCTTCGATTTGCCGATGACATCGTCATAATGGCAGAGACGCTGGAACAGCTAGACCAAATGCTGCACAGCCTAAATGGAGCCTCCCGGTGCGTTGGCCTCGGCATGAATTTGGACAAGACGAAAGTCATGTACAATTCGCACGTCGTGCCGAGTCCAATCTACGTCGAAGGGTCGCTTCTCGAAGTTGTGAAGGATTATGTCTACCTAGGGCAAGTCATCCAGCTCGGTAGACACAACTTTGAGAAAGAAGCCGACAGAAGGATCCAGTTGGGTTGGGCAGCAATTGGAAAACTTCGTTAAGTCTTCTCGTCGCCTATCCCGCAGTGTTTGAAGACTAAGGTCTTCAACCAGTGCGTCTTGCCCGTCATGACATACGGTGCTGAAACGTGGACACTGATGGTCGGGCTAGTCCACAGATTCAAAGTCGCTCAGCGCGCTATGGAGCGAGCTATGCTCGGAGTCTCTTTGAAGGATAAAATCAGAAATGAAATTATCCGGAAAAGAACCGGAGTTACCGACATAGCTTGCAGAGTAAGCAAACTGAAGTGGCAGTGGGCTGGCCACGTCTGTCGAAGGACCGATGGCCGGTGGAGCAGACGAGTCCTGGAGTGGAGACCGCGTATCGGCAAGCGTAGTGTGGGACGCCCCCCGGCTAGATGGACGGACGACCTAAAGAAGGTGGCTGGGGTTGACTGGATGCGGAAAGCGGAGGACAGGGTGTTGTGGCGCAGTTTGGGGGAGGCCTATGTCCAGCAGTGGACTGTGATAGGCTGAGTTGATTGACTGCCTATCTGAAGTTCTCAGTTGTGGAGGACAACTCACTTACCGGGTAGTACGATACCCTTTTTTTTTTTAAGGATGGGAAATCAATCCGTGTTCCTTCCTTAGCCCTTTATATTCCGGGGTAGCGGTAACCCTTTCGGACAATCCCGCTGCCCCGGCAGGCTTCGGCCCTGACGGGCCCCTCCTTCAATGCTGACATCTCTTTGAGGCGCGCGTGGAACACATACGCGCCGTCCGGCACGGGCCTGGTCCTGATCGGACGGCGAGCTACCCATTACTCGCCGTCCGCAGGCCCGTGCCTACGGTGGCCGGGAGTCGTCACGCGGCTCCCGACGCCCGGGGCGTCTTCCGCGGTGGTTGGGACGGGCGGCTCTCTCAACTCTCTCCCTCGCCCATCCCGCCACCTCCTTCGCTAGCATGACTGCTTCGCAGAAGGAGGTGACTGCCTCCCACTCCCTCTCGCCCCGGACCATGGTTTGGACCAGGGCCTTACGCGAGAGGTCGCCGCCGCTACCGATCGCCTCTACGAGGACACGGCGGTGCTCTGCCCAAGCGGGACAGACCCCCACCGTATGCTCCACCGTGTCCTCTGGGCGATCCTCGCAATGGTGACACCCGGGCGTTTCCTCCCGCCTGATAATGTGCAGGAACCTCCCGAAACATCCGTGTCCGGTGAGGACCTATGTCAGGCGGTAGGTGAGGACGCCGTGACGCCTCTCTAGCCACTCCTCAAAGAGGGGCCTTATCGCCACTATGGGTTGCGACAGTCGCTCTTTCCATGTCACCATGAGATCGCGCCGGAGGTCCGTCCGCTCTGCAGCGATTTGCCGCGGTAGCGGGTTTTCCCCCCGGCGTAGTGCCTTCGCGCGCCACTCATACAGGTGCGCGAGGACTATCGCCTCCAGATCCCATGGCGGCAGTCCGGCAAGGAGGCTTGTCGCCTCGCCCGAGATCGTGCGGTACCCCCGTATAAGCCGTATTATATAGCCGTAGCCCGTATAGCCGCAGTGAACGCGCCCACACCGGGGCGCCATATACGGCCATGGACCGCACGACCCCCGCGTAAAGCCTCCAGCAGGAGGCGTTTGGCCCCCTCAGGTTGGGCAAGAGCAACTTGAAAGCGGCCCCGGCCCGTTCCAGTTTGGGGGCCAAACGTCGGAAATGCTCGACGAAGTTCCAGCGGCTGTCGAGGACGAGACCCAGGTATTTTATCGTCGTCTCGACGCCGATGTGAACCCCTCCTACCGTTAGTTGGGATCCCGATGGTGGCCCGTTCCGAAGCCCATGAAAAGACATGGCCTCGGACTTGTGCAGAGCCACCTCGAGACCCAACTGCCAGATCCTCTCCACAACTATCGCAACCCAGCGTGTCATCGCGTCGGCCGCCGCCTGATGTGACCTCCCCTGCGCCAGGACCAGCGTGTCGTCAGCGTAGCAAACCACGCTGACGCCATCAGGGAGGTCGGCCCGCAGCACCCAGTCGTATCCGATGTCCCACAGGAGTGGCCCCAGAACCGATCCCTGTGGGACACCGCACGACATCTCTCGCCGGTTCCACTCCCCATCGCGACCGGGGTAGATGACGGAATACGATACCCCTTGGTAAGACTAATTGTCAGACTTTTGGCCTTCTGACTACCCGTAACGACTGTCAAAGAGATCCACGAATGATAGCCTGGACCAATGGCTTTACGTGTTTTCCGAGGCTCGGAGGTGTCTCGGTATGTAATGATGGTCACCCATCCACAGACCAACCGCGGCAAGCGTAGCTTAACCTGACCAATCGACCTGTGCGGCTGTTATTATTTAGCCACGGGCCCCTCCATCGTACAATTTACAGTACTATTATAAATTCTTGTTCTATTTTGTATTATGTGGCGCAAAATAAGGTATTTCAATAATAAATACGTATATTTAGGACTTTGTTTCCTGATAGTACCTTCCGTAGTGCACAGCTGACTGTGGGTGCAGACACAGGTAGGCGCCTCCAATGATGGCTGCCTCACATTCGCCTTGACTTATAGCAAGGTATGCTTGCTCCAGCGCCGCAGTGGAACTACTACAAGCCAGGTCGATCGACATCGACGGACCCTTCGCGTTCAGCCAATAGGAAATGCGGTTGGCGAACATAGTTTTGCTGCACCTGATTTACAAAACAAAAATATCTACATTAAATTCATGGATTTAGTGTAGTTTGTGTTTGGTGAAATAGCTGTGTAGCTATGATATATGTAGTCGTTGCTTAGTAGCTGTAAAAGGAGTTACCTATATACTTGAGCCGACTCCGACAGTTGTTACAGTAACGTAGCTTTATGATTGATAATCAAAACTTTCGTGGTCTGATATAGAACAATTTCGTCCGATATCGGCACTAATTGTCATAAAAAAATATAGAAAATATAAAGTGTATACAAAATGTATTAATCTTGACTTACCCAGCTATACCGAAACCGCTTCTAGAAGCGGCTTCGTAGAAGCAAGCCTTTTCAGTTTCAGAGAAACACGTGCCGATATACACGCCGACCTTCTTACCGGAAAGATCTTCCGGATTTACACCTAGAAAAAAAAATTTTGCAAGCATAGGATGGGGATTAGGAAAATAATGTTTCGATTTTGGATAGAAACAAAATGTTGCGTAACGAAACACGGAGTGTGAGGTACCTGTAGGTAGACAATACCAAGAAGTAAGTTACGTAATTGAATATATACCTGAATAAATCTTAATAAATTCACTGACTGACAACGCACACCCTAAACCGCTGGTGGTAAAACCATGAAATTTTTGTTAGTGTTAACTTATAGGTAAGGGATTTCTGAAAATTCAGTCCCCAAATGTTTGGAAGTTCCTATTTGCCGGTGGGAAATCCCATCGAACGCAGGGCTTGTTACTATATTATAAGAAAAGTGAAGATTTGAAAAGCGTATGCAAAAGCAAAGAATCCTTCCATAATTCAAATTAGGCTAAAATTCAGTTTCATTTGAATAATATAGAATATACCTAGCTTTTTTAAAAATGTTGTTAAAAATTGTTTTTTTTTTAACTAAAAAAAGTTTTGTTAAAAATGCAGCCCCCAAAATGCCCACACGTCATCACTTCCTAGTGGTTTAGCAAGGAACAAGAAATGGCGCAACAAACAACTGTATATAAAATAATGACTAATAACTTGTATGTGTGGTGCAAACTGTTAATATAAGTTGGTTATTAATAAATAAATACATAAATAAAATAGTGACATTGACCACTTCCTGGTTTTATCATAGTTTCTCAACCGCTGTACAATAATTAGCAGTGATCGGAGTACGTAGATTGATTTTTGGTACTTGTATCATAAATGCCCACAGAAAGAATAACATGGATAAGCCTATAAAAATGGGACAAAAAAATGTTGTCTGTCTGTCTGTTTGTTCAGGCATCACGCAAAAACTACCGGTTCGATTACGATGAAACTTGGTATAATTATTCTTAAATATCTGGGCACCACACTGGGTACTTTTTATCCCGGAAAAGAAAAACAAACTTAATTTTGCGGTTCGATCCCTAGACCCGATTACTGTACCAACCGCAAATTATAAGTTTGTCGTAGGTTACGTCACCCGCACTGGAGTTCACTAAGGGGCGCTGCACACGGCTAAGATACTATAATATTTTTTTATGTTAAGATACAATATCGCTCGCCATACATTTCAATGGACTATCACACACGACGAAGATAATAAATAATATTTCATATTTTCGTATCTTAAGATGAATTTGTATGGCAACTGGCGAGCGATATTGTATAGTATGATAAAATATTATAGTATCTTAGCCGTGTGCAGCGCCCCTAAGTTATGCTGTAAATGTAGTGCTGAAGGTTGAATTTGGCTTGCACCGTTCGCAGTTCGTGTCGAGTGGCGAGCGTTGGTTCTTATTAGCATTCTATAAATTGTATGTTTTAACTGCTACTTGCATTAGGTAGGATTAGTTATTCGTATAGATATTCGTTTTTAGGGATTTTGCTTATTTATTGAGTTTAGCATAGTTACCATCAGAAATACATATGTTTATTTAGGTAGGTAGGTGTTTTATTTTCTGTTATTGAGTTTTTTTTTTTTAATTAGTTAGGTGCTTAGGTTTACTTTTAAAATCTTAATAAATAATAATAATAATAATAATGTTTATTCAGTATTAAAATTGGTAAAATTATTACATAAAGTCTTAGAAATTATTTACAAAGGTAATAATGTTAGATGCCTGTACTAGGATAAACCTGTATCACAGGCGGCATGAGCATACTTTATGGTAATTGAAGGACAATAAAATTCAAAACAATATTTAACATTAGAATTCTTGAAATAATGACAAAATTTTAGTAATTCATTATTTTATACCTAGTTTACTTAAATACTACTTACCTTTTTTTTTTTTTTTTTTTTAAGGATGGGAAATCATCCAATGACCCCTCCCGCTCTGGGTGGAGCGGAAGGGAGTGTCAGACTCTTACTGACTAAAACCCATCCGTGTTCCTTCCTTAGCCCTTTATGTTCCGGGGCAGCGGTAACCCTTTCGGACAATCCCGCTACCCCGGCAGGCTTCGGCCCTAACGGGCCCCTCCATGTCTGCTGACATCTCTTTGAGGCGCGCGTGGAACACATACGCGCCGTCCGGCACGGGCCTGGTCCTGATCGGACGGCGAGCTACCCATTACTCGCCGTCCGCAGGCCCGCGCCTACGGTGGCCGGGAGTCGTCACGCGGCTCCCGACGCCCGGAGCGTCTACCGCGGCGGCTGGGACGGGCGGCCCTCTCGGCTCTCTCCCTCTCCCATCCCGCCACCTCCTTCGCTAGCATGACTGCTTCGCAGAAGGAGGTGACTGCCTCCCACTCCCTCTCGCCCCGGACCATGGCTTGGACCAGGGCCGGGCGCGAGAGGTCGCCGCCGCTGCCGATCGCCTCTACGAGGACACGGCGGTGCTCTGCCCAAGCGGGACAGACCTCCACCGTGTGCACCACCGTGTCCTCAATACTACTCCCCACAGCCCACAATACTATTTACCTTAAAGATCAAAATAACAAAAAATCTCACTACTTGTACGTAATTGTTTAATCAGCGTAAAATAGTTTCTTGCACTTTAGAACTTAGCTAAACACATGAAATTAATGATTTTGCGTCAGCAGAAATTGGTAAGTGGGTTAAAGTCAATGTTGCACAAAAATTATATCACGTTCGATGCAATGTGTTTAAGTATTCGATTTTTGCTGCGGGCGACTAATGTGCTTAAAGATCAACAAAATCAAGGGTTTGTAGGTCAGTGCAGTGTTTTTAAGTCAGCAGCACGCAGTAGACACGGAAATCTGACCTTAAGTATGACACTCTAGGTGCCCTCGTAGTCGATTGAGTTGATGTACCTGTACTCCGCTATTTTCTTAGCAGGGCACTCAGCATCTCCCGTTTTGTGGCTATTGGGCTTTTTAAAGCGTGAGCAAGTTGCACATTTCGGTGTGTCAGCTTTCTTTGTGCACTCTGACATCGAGTGTCCTTCTTCACCGCAGTGACCACACGTAAATTTTACCTCTCTGCATGATTTTGCTGCATGACCATATTGTTGGCATTTGTAGCATCTGGTGACCAAGGTGAAATCCCTAACAGGGCATGACGTCCAATTTATAAAAAGCCTTGATTGAGATAATAGGGCTTTACGTATATTGGCTGTAACTTCAATGACGTAGTTACAGGTCGACGTATCTTTCTTCCCAGATTTGTGGCTTAGTTTAACCATGCTCAAAAAGGAGTCCATAAGCATTGCTGGAAACTTATCGGCTACGTTCTGTTCATAAATGCACCTGAAGACTTCAGTTTCATCCAAAGTAGTCGGCACACCTACAACCACGATCCTGGGTTTGCGCTTGTTTGGTTCGTCGGCGGTAAGTCCGGATGTGGAGAGTTGGACTGCGTGCTTGAGTTTGTCAGCATCATGTTTCGTCTCTGTACTAATAATAACGCCTCCATTTTTCGTCTTTCGAACACCACGTACATACAGCTTCATTTGATCAGGGCGAATGATTTTTTGCACGAGATCTTTTGTTTCGTCACTCGACTTTAAATTATCGTCGGGATAAATAGCTACAGAACTTAAATTGTTAGGTCGAATAAAATCATTTGCTCCCTTCTTCACCATATCGGCAAACGAAACATTTCCCGCAGAACCAGAGTCCTTAATCGTCTGCTAGAGCTCCGAAATATGTTCCATCAGGTCGCGCTTTTCCTGAAGGGCATCAACCGCATTATACGCGTGAATGGCTTTCTGCTTCAGCGACTGGTATAGAACTGCCATTTGTGAGGTTCCAGATCCTACTTTGCGGCACAGGGCAGAAATTTTCAATTTCTGCTCCGAGTTGAGTTTGCCATCCGCGGCAATAGAGCAAACTTCATTTAAATGCTGTTCGATGGCTGACATCCATTTTTGAATCTCGGGCGTTGAAACAACATCAGCTAGTCATAGTTAGTTAGTTAGTTGTCAGTGTTAGTTTGTCAGTCATTAATATATATAAATTACGTGTCACGATGTTTGTCCGCGATGGACTCCTAAACTACTTAACCGATTTTAATCAAATTTGTACACCGTGTGCAGTTTGATCCAACTTGAAGGATAGGATAGAAAAAAAAATACAAAAACGTTAGCCACAGCAACGCGTGGCCGGGTCAGCTAGTCTTCTTATCTTATCTTAATATTATATAAATTACGTGTCACGATGTTTGTCCGTGATGGACTACTAAACTACTTAACCGATTTTAATCAAATTTGTACACCGTGTGCAGTTTGATTCAACTTGAAAGATAGGAAAGAAAAAAAAAATTTCAAAAAAACGTTAGCCACAGCAACGCGTGGCCGGGTCAGCTAGTCTTAATATATATAAATTACGTGTCACGAGGTTTGTCCGCGATGGACTCCTAAACTACTTAACCGATTTTAAGTACACCGTGTGTAGTTTGGAAAGATAGGATAGCTCACATTATCATATGACAAAAACGTTAGCCACAGCAACGCGTGGGCGGGTCAGCTAGTCTAATATAAAATTCAAAGTCCTGTCCGACTTAGTTTAACAATGCACAGCCTAAACCGCTGGTCCTAGAGACATTAAATTTGGAGAGTGTGTTCTTTGTGAAGTGTATGTAAGTTTGATCCACTAAGAAAGGGTTTTTCGAAATTCCACTCCTAAGGTGGTGAATGGGGGGAGGGTGAAATTTCACGCGGACGAAGTCGCGGGCAGAAGCTAGTCATTAATAAAAATTCAGCCATCTCATACGTTTAGGTCGAGTGGGTATTAAATTTTTCCAAGGGACAGTTGATAAATTTTTTGGCTGGTCTATGAAAATAAACCCTGTATAAGAGCCCACTTTCTACTAATATTATCAGTGCGGAAGTGTTTTTGCTGATTTGTTTGTCCTTCTTTCACGCGGCAACGGAACAACGAATCGATGTTATTTTAAAAAAGAGATAGTTTATGGACCACAGAGTGCCATATAAGATTTTTGTCTCGCAAAAATATACTATTCCTGAGGGTTAGACATCGGGAGCGAAACCAAGGGTACCTACAACCTAGATACTTGGTTTTCTTCTATTCTAGTGGATGGTACTTTTTAGATTAGTGTCCAACAGAAGGCCACGTTAATAGCTAGAAAGAGTGCTATAAAGATCTTTGTCATTTGTGAAATTGTTTTGCGAAATTGTTAGTTCTGACTTTGGTCACGCGCCAAAAGAACCATCTAGCGTTGTAGGTAAACTAACCAGCATCATAGATGGCCTGGTACGACTGCTCCAAGATCTTACGGCCCATGGGGTCCATGCAGTTCGCGAGTCGGTAGTGCACCTTGAAGAACTGTGCATCGAACGTGCTGAGACCAGGAACGGAGCCCGCATGCTGCACCACTTCTGGATTTTGGCACTTGAAACGGAGCGCTGCCTCTGATATGGGGTTGAGCTGCGTTGCATCAAAAATATATTAAAATTAGGTTTATTTTCGGAGTTACATGTTCGAGCCGTTTGGGGTTGAAACGCCAGGGCCATCCGAGTGCTCACTTGGTTTTTCGAGATATCGCCAAGCGGTTTTTCGACTCTTCACGTGACCAGAGGGCTGGCCTATTTTTTGGCCAAGGAATTAGCATCGCCATACAACGTGTCAATGCTGCCAGCCTCTTGGGCACTGTTTCTGTTGACAGCGATGGGGACGAATTTTTTGATGCCCTATGATTATTTTACTTATTTTAATTTCATGTAAATGTACATATTATTATTTGAGGTGTTAGCATAAATTATGTAAATATTTACAGAGTCTAGATAGCCAAGACTGGTTTATTTTTTTTATTGTCTTGTTGGTAGAAAGAAAAAGTTGTAGGAATCAGAAAAAGATTTCTGACTCCTTGGTTCGAACTCCGAAAAAGAAAAAGTGGTATTGGGGTCCCCTTTCTAAATTTTTTTATACAGTTAATGGTGATAGACTCACCTCTCAAAACATGAGACTTAAAAGTTAACACTTCTATAAATTCCTACGGGGAATTTAATAAGTCAAAGTCAAAGCATTTATTTCAAATAGGCACATAAAAGGCACTTTTGAACGTCAAAAATTACAATGAAATAGAATTGATTCTAGTCGCCCCTTCCAAAAGGTAGTTTTCGTATGGAGAAGAATGGGCAAGAAACTCCACCGTTACTCTTTTAAAATGTTTTACAATATTTTGCATACATTAATTATATACGCTGCATTAATTATATTATATATTAATTATATATTATATGGACGCTGGTGATGGCGCCAAACAAGTAGCCGAATTCTGGGTCGAGTTCATTTAGATTGCTATCGACACGCTAAGAAGAAGAAGAATTATATAATAAAATAATATGTGAAGACGATGCACCTAAAATAAAATTACTATACCACAATAGGTAAAAGAATTAAAAATGAAACCATGACATATAAATTAATAATGTGATAGATACATGGTGCTCACATATTTACAAAAATGGAAAAAGTAAACGATTTTCATAAAAAAAAAACATAAAAACAATTTTAACAAGTAATAAGTCAGGGTGTGAGTGAGGGGCCCGTGGCTAATTATTAACAGCCGTACAGGTCGATCGGTCAGGTTAAGCTACGCTTGCCGCGGTTGGTCTGTGGATGGGTGACCATCTTTACATAACGAGAGAGGCACGGAGGGGTGCCTCGGAAAGCACGCTAAGCCGTTGGTCCCGGCTGTCATTCGTGGATCTTTGACAGTCGTTACGTATAGTCAGAAGCCTGAAAGTCTGACAACCAGTCTTACCAAGGGGTATCGTATTACCCAGTAACTGGGTTGTGGAGGTCAGATAGGCAGTCGCTCCGTGTAAAATACTGGTATTCAGCTGCATCCGGTGAGACTGGAAGCCGACCCCAACATAGTTGGGAAAAGGCTAGGCAGATGAAGTCAGGGTGTGAGTTAAGAGTAATTACAGAATGAAAACAAAGTAAAAAAAAAGAATAGATTTACAATTAAATTAGCAACCAGTTTGATTTTGTCTAGACTCTAGATTGTCCTATGGAGCAGGACCAGCATGTTTCCAAGCGTTCTTATCCTGGATATAATCTTCTAATTTATAGTATGCTTGTTTACTAAGTGTACGTTTAATGCAAGTTTTAAATTTTCTTTCATTTAATTGCAATATATCACAAGGTATTTTATTGTAACATTTAACACAGTACCCCATAAAAGATGTATGTACTTTGGCTAACCTGAAAAATGGTTGATGTATTTTATCTTTATTTCTAGTATTAAAATTATGCCTATCGCTTATTTTATTAAAAAGATGTAGATTTTTTCTTATATACGGGGTATTGTTATGTTTCACAATTAATAAATAAGTCTGTCAAAATGAAATGTATAATGTGAACCAGCACTCACATTTGTCACAACATGTGTGTTGCATGTGGAGATGCAGCCTTCACATCTAGAGGTGACCTATTCCAATATTGGCACAACAGAGAATATACAGGACTTCAGAAATAAAACTTGATATGTATTCAGAAACCCAAGAGTTGAAACATTTTATCGTTAGATAAAAACTGGCTGTTCCATACATTTTGATCGTGTAGATATTGGACTTTTTTAGGTAAAAGATTTTTTTTAAACCGTCGAAAGTTTTCAACGCGATTCTAAATCTTGTCTGAATCACTCTTACGCTATGCACCATTGAACGCGGACGCGTAAATATCGTTATTCGGTGACTCAAGTGCGAGGGCGAAAAATGTCTTCGAATATAGTGAAGTGTGAATGAACTCTTGGCGTTCCTAAGCAACGTTATGGATTTCATGGATGAAAAAAGTATACATTAGCTGTGTACCACGTCTTTCTCTGATGCAGACATTGTGAAGGTCAAAACTTTGCTCGCTGACTCGGTGCCGAATGTGAAAAAGATTCCCATACGTCGAAAACAGGGGAAGAAGAAAATGTCTAGAGACTTTGGAGACATTATTTGCCTGATGAAAAGTGCTGATCCAGAGATTTTCCCGGTTTTCGTAGCAAAGGAACTGCATAAACTTACTTAACCTTTGACCATGTTTATGTGACACGGCTTTTGCGGGATATCTTGTACCTTAAAAATCAAATGTGTGCTCTTGAAGAGAGAATAGTGCCGCTTGAGGAGTTTAATCAACTCAAATCAGAGGTTGAGCATATGAATATCGATTATCGATGATTTCACATCAAGTGCAAACGTAAACAAAAAGCGAGGTGCTCGCCTACAAAATAGCTTTGATCTTGATCAACATTACCTGCGATGTTGAGGCAGCCGACCGCTACTAATGTTATTCGATCGCCTGTTTTAAAGGAAACAATCCCGAACACGACCACTCAACAAATCAGTGCCCGCGATAGTAGTTTACCAGTGCCGCGGGTGAGTGTGAAAAATAAACAAGTGGTAAGGGACAGAATGGCAAATAGTGAGAAACAAAACGTCTAAACGTAATTATAAGCTAATAGGGCAGAGAGGTTGTGCTGCTGCGCCTGAAGGTAAATTTAGAGCAGCGGATATAAAAGTCCCACTGTTTATTTCCAACGTTAGTAAAGAAACGTGTGAAAATGACATTATTAACTATATACAGGAAAAAACAAATGATATTGTGTCTCTAAAAAAGATAAACATGAAGCAGTTTAAAAAGTGTAATGCTTATAAAGATGTCTCCAAGTGTAAGTTAGAATTATTCTTGGATGATAATTTTTGGCCTAACGGAATAACGTTTAGGCGTTTCGTACAATTTATGTACAAAACAAAACCGGACGGAAGTTAATTATTGTACCAGTATTAATTTAAATCTTAATCAGTATTTTAATTTAATTAGCTTTAATTGCAAATCGGTCAAGAGGTCTATTGACAAAATAAGAGACATTTGTGAAATGGCTGATCTAGTAGCACTCCAGGAGACGTGATGGTTGTTTCCCCATGACATACCATTATTGGGAACTATTTAAAATAATTTTGAATACACAGGTAAGTATGCTGTTGATACTTATAAGGGCTTACTGAAGGAGAGACCTCACATGGGAGTTGCCATACTCAGGAGAAAAGGTATGTTTGATAGTGTTACTGTGGTGCCGTGTAACAGCACTCGACTGATAGCTATAGGTACGAGCTTATGTTGACGGCCGCTCCATTATTGTTTTTTTCTGTGTATATGCCGACTGACTTACCGGATAACCTACCAATTATGACGGAGGTTTTGGGTGAAATAAGTGCAATAGTAGCTAGTGAGAATATTGAAACCTTGTTTCTCTTAGGTGATTTTAATGCTCACCCTCACGAATTGTTTTGTAATGAAATGATGGATCAGTCCTGGATCTGTGTGGACTTGAAAAAGTTAGGCACACAGACTAATACTTACACGTTTGTAAGCGAGGCTCATGGCAGCAGGTGATGGCTGGACCACTGTGTCGTATCGTTATCGGCCGGGCAAACAGTAGTCGGAGTACATGTTGTAGAAGATGTTTACTTGTCGGATCATTTACCTTTACTTATTAGTTGTGACATAACTGTGGTAAGGCCTAGGTTGGTGACGAGCGACGGGCAGCGTGACTCGGTTACATGAGGTGGGAGAGAGGTGGGTGAGTAGATCTTCTTCATTCGATAGCAATCTAAATGAACTCGGCCCTGAATTCAGCTACTTGTTTGGCGTCCATCAGTTCCTGTAACGTACAGCTGACAGGACACACGATGGGCACCCCACCCCAAAAGATGTTAAGTTTGCGGAGATGAAATATGCAAGATTGGATTTTGCTCGGATTGGGCTTGAGTGAGTTAGTGAAGTAATATGTGGCTAAGTCACCAAGAGCGTCTGATAAGTGGGCCTCAACCTCATCAAACGTGGTGACTTGGGAAGTGAGGGCAAGGTTGTCTGCATAGAGGATGCGGGACGTGTTGGGGCTGGACGGTTGGTCGTTGGTGTAGATCTTAAAAAGAAGCGGTGCCAGGACACTACCTTGAGGTAGGTAATTTTTCTGCGCTCTCCAACGACTTTTTTCCGAGAGAAGGTGGACCTGAAACCGACGATTGTGGAGAAGTTCTCGGAGTATTCGGACAAAGTTCTGATCGCTTATCAATGTCTCCATCTTCCACAGCAACTGTTTGAGGTTGACTGTATCATAGGCAGCTGACAGATCCACAAAAACCGCGCCTGTGACCATTAAAGGGGACATTTATAGGTCACGCATTTTCTTTTTTTATTAAGGTTAGTCACACATTTTCGTTTTTTGACACAGACTTTACAGAATTAAAATTATTTTCCTCTTCGTAGTGTTTTTTTTTAATTGTTTTCTTTTTTTTTGTAAAGAGTTTTTCGTCATGATGTTTTCACCGTGTATAAAGTCAACATATTATTGAAAAGGTTTACCTTATTGTACAAAATGTTAGACAAATCCTTGACGTTGTGGGAGTCCGGGTAGAGTCCCGACATGCCGGAGATGACGATTCGCTCGCCATGCATGCCCGGCGCGGCTTGGATCTCCTCGTGGGTCGCATGCTCCTGCGGTGTCGGCGTCATCGTGTGGACCGTTTTTGTTACTGTATATTTGAAGGGTATTGTAGAATATTACTCTTTATTAGTATAGAATAAGAATCACCAGAAAAATGGAGGGGACTGACTGGATGCGGATGGCGGAGCACCGGGTGTTGTGGTACAGCTATAAGTCTTTTTTAGACAGTAAACTGCGACAGGCTGAGTTGATTGATTAATTAGTTATTGTATTAAGTAGTGAACACATTGTGACACTAAATTTGTATTTCTTTTTTCACACGACCTGCGCAGTAATTCGCGGAGGCTCTTTTATTGCACCCTTCGACCGTGTTCTACATTACATCTAAAGGCCAATTCTCGTAATTTAAAACGTTCAAAATCTAGTCGCAGTCTCATCTCAGCGACAAACAAATGTCAAAAACTTGTCAAAATGTAAGGAAATTAGAGGTATTTTTGACAGATTGAGACTGAGATCAGACTGTGAACGTTCTTAAAATTACGAGAATTGCTCCTCTGGACTTACGTCTCTGTTACTCGTCAGGTGAAGCGGAAGACTGCTGTTTTAAACAAGCCAGTGTGGCAGTCGGTCTTCTAACTACAAGTCACTATCACCTCGGACCTTATTTTCCTATTAATTAATTTCACAAAAATATTTTTCCCGTTGCACTTTAACAAATAGTCACCGCCGAAAAACGTAGACAGCGCACACTTTTGAGTTTGACTGAAAACATCCATAAACCGACCCCGAACGTCTAATGTAAACTAAGATATTTTAAGTAATTTTTATCTGCAATATTTAGCTCACCGAATATAGAGATGTAGATATCAAACTGTACACTTAAGACGGACAATGCACTATTAAGCGCAGTTCTGTAACAATTAGGCGTATATATATAATACAGTGTTTATTGTATGTTAATATTAGTGTTTGAATGATGTCCGACGTATAAATTAATATCATTACAAATGTTGTTTGTGTAAACTTGACATAGTGCATAAAAAGGGTGAAACAAGGACGTACCTTTCCGTGGTCGCATGCCGCTGTACTAATATACTTATAAATAAGCTATGGTAGCATGCGACCACGGAAAGGTACTTTCTTGTTTCAGTAGTCAGGTTTTAGATTTTTTATTTTAAACTTATTTTTATATAATTACTTTGGAGCTTGTTTCAGTAATATTTATATTTTTTAAATAACCTAATTAAGCCCTTTCATTTGATAACCAACAAGGTACCATCACATAACATTTAATTTAAATTCAATACTTTATGTCCTCTAGAGGGCGCCATATTGAATTTAGTGTAACGTCACATAGCCTATAATCAGCGGACAGTCAAGACGCTTCTAACGATAGGTACCTCATTTGTCAAATTATTATAAGTACTTTTGAATTTATGAGGGAACAGATGAACACACATACATACCGGTCAAAATCATAAATTCAATAATCATAACGCTCCTTTTTGCTTCGCCGTAGTCGGGTATAATCCGCGGAATTTTTATGCACGAGTACGCATTGAAGTTCTGATTAGTAGGTAAGTATACAGGGTGTTAAAAAGGTCAATAGAGGGAAGGTAGGTGCCAATTAAAGAAACATTCCTCTTTTCCATTAGATAAGTAAAATTGCATTCAAAAGTAGTACTAGACCTTTTTGTAAAGTAGCTCATCCGGGGAAGAACAAGCACCAGTAGCGGCAATCCCTAAGACCGACGGCAGCCAGATATTATTGGCGGCCAACCGCTGCAGCTGGCAATATCTCTGCTCAGTACATAATGGAGCTATGATGGCCAAGGTGAATCGAAAACAATGTTTTTGACTTTACAATGTTACCCCGTGTGTTTAAAATGTTATAATAAAATACCTCCCCACATTCTTCAACTGAATGAGACAAAATTCAAGTCTTGTATAAAACGCACACTATGCAGGCAGGCATATTATAAGTTAGGGGATTACATCGTTGATAAAGATGCCTGGCTCAATGCTGGTCCTGCTCCACAACCACAACTAATTGATTAACTCTTGAAAATACTGTTGGAGCTGCTGAAGATTGTAAGACTATCTTTGCATTGTATAAACTCAATTTCCTTTATATTGTATAATTGCATAGCACAAATGTGAGTTCTATGTACTGTAGTGCTACCATTTACCGGGTAATGATAATAATGTCTTTCATTGACTTGAATGTGCCCTGGCGGCTGATAGTATGTCATGCTCACACAAATGTCTCGCTGACGGTGGCGTGTGTGTTGGATCATTTAGCTCCCTTCAAAATGGTTGAGCTGAATGGTGCTGATCTATGCGTCATGTTCGTGAACGGGCGCCGTCAGTTGGGACTGGTCATCACTTGGCTGCCTCGGCTTATTTTTAATTATTTTACTTTTGGATTATTGTTTTGTTAAGTACTATTTGCTGTAACTGATATTTTTTAAAATATAATTCAAAAGAGTGTCCATGGAGTTTCTTGCCCATTCTTCTCCATAGGTACCTACGCTTTGGAATGGGCAACTAGCTTCATATTTTCTGACTGACCTATGGACAATTCAAAAGTGCCTGTAAATGGTTTAATTGAAATAAATGCTTTGAGTTTGAGTTTTGTTACCAAGTCATAGAACATGTATTCTACTGTTTTCATTTATCGTTTACACCTAATACGAGTTGTAAACACAACGTGTTAAAAAAGGTGAACAAAATAGTTGACAATATTAGTCTGAAACTACGTCAATTATTACAAGTAATAATAATAAATTCATTCATCCAAGACCCCAAATCAATATCTTCTTACATAATGTCAGGAACAACTTTTATGATACCAAAAGACCGTAAAGACCTCTCTAATCCAGCGAAATACAGACCCATTACATGCTTGCAGACCTTGTATAAGATCATAACATCCTGTATATCTGAATTGATATACGAGCACATTGACGGCAATAACATCTTAGCCGAACAACAGAAGGGATGTCGAAAGTACAGCCAAGGCTGCAAGGAACAATTAATCATAGACTCCGTTATTTTAAAAAAAGTTCAGAAATCCAAATCGGATTTATTTACAATGTACATCGATTACAAAAAAGCTTATGACTCTGTTCCCCATTCATGGCTAGTGCAAGTATTAGAAATTTACAAAATACACCCGTCTGTAATAACATTCCTCAAGACCGTGATGAAAACTTGGACTACAGTACTAAGACTCACTACACCAACCGAAACAATAGACACCGGCCCAATTAAAATACAGAGAGTAATCTTCCAGGTTGATGCACTCAGCCCACTGTGGTTCTGCCTTGCTCTAAACCCCTATCTAAAATATTAAACGCAACCTCATTAGGAATCTCTTTAAATTCTACTGCTACCGATGGACAGGATGACCCCCAGGGTGGCATTTTAAACCATTTACTGTACAGAGGCCAGCACTAATTTCCAATTGACACATTTTTCCAATTGAATATGAACCTTATTCTTTTGTGGTAAAGTTGAAAATCTATCAAAGAAATTTGACAAATTGGGGTAGGTTGATGTGCTGGCCTCTGTACATGGATGATATTAAACAATACGCAAAAACTGAAAGTCAACTTAACGAGTTAGCCAACCTTTTTTTTTTTGAGGATGGGAAATCATCAAATGACCCCTCCCGCTCTGGGTGGAGCGGAAGGGAGTGTCAGACTCTTACTGACTAAAGCCCATCCGTGTTCCTTCCTTAGCCCTTTATGTTCCGGGGCAGCGGTAACCCTTTCGGACAATCCCGCTGCCCCGGCAGGGTACGGCCCTGTCGGGCCCCTCCTTACCTGCTGACATCTCTTTGAAGCGCTCGTGGAATACATACGCGCCGTCCGGCACGGGCCTGGTCCTGATCGGACGGCGAGCTACCCATTACTCGCCGTCCGCAGGCCCGTGCCTACGATGGCCGGGAGTCGTCACGCGGCTCCCGACGCCCGGGGCGTCTACCGCGGCGGCTGGGACGGGCGGCTCTCTCCGCTCTTCCGCTCTCTCCCTCGCCCATCCCGCCACCTCCTTCGCTAGCATGACTGCTTCGCAGAAGGAGGTGACTGCCTCCCACTCCCTCTCGCCCCGGACCATGGCTTCGACCAGGGCCGGGCGAGAGGTCGCCGCCGCTGCTGATCGCCTCTACGAGGACACGGCGGTGCTCTGCCGAAGCGGGACAGACCTCCACCGTATGCTCCACCGTGTCCTTTGGGCGATCCTCGCAGTGGTGACACCCGGGCGTTTCCTCCCGCCTGATGATGTGCAGGAACCTCCCGAAACATCCGTGTCCGGTGAGGACCTGCGTCAGGCGGTAGGTGAGGACGCCGTGACGCCTCTCTAGCCACTCCTGAAAGAGGGGCCTTACCGCCGCTGTCGCGGCGTGCCCTGCGCTGGGTTGCGACAGTCGCGCTTTCCATGCCGCCATGAGATCGCGCCGCAGGTCCGTCCGCAGCAATTTGCCGCGGAAGCGGGTTTTCCCCCCGGCGTAGTGCCTCCGCGCGCCACTCATACAGGCGCGCGAGGATTATCGCCTCCAGATCCCAGTCCGGCAAGGAGGCTTGCCGCTTCGCCCGAGATCGTGCGGTACCCCCGTATTAGCCGCATGGCTACCACCTTTTGGGGCGCGTTCAGGTAGTGGGCGGCTCGAAGCCGCAGTGAACTCGCCCACACCGGGGCGCCATATACGGCCATGGACCGCACGACCCCCGCGTAAAGCCTCCGGCAGGAGGCGTTTGGCCCCCTCAGGTTGGGCAGGAGCCGCTTGAAAGCGGCCCCAGCCCGTTCCAGTTTGGGGGCCAAACGTCGGAAATGCTCCACGAAGTTCCACCGGCTGTCGAGGACGAGATCCAGGTATTTCATCGTCGTCTCGACGCCGATGTGAACCCCTCCTACCGTTAGTTGGGATCCCGATGGTGGCCCGTTCCGAAGCCCATGAAATGACATGGCTTCGGACTTGTGCAGAGCCACCTCGAGACCCAACTGCCGGATCCTCTCCACGACTATCGCAACCCCGCGTGTCATAATGTCAGCCGCCGCCTGATGCGACTTCCCCTGCGCCAGGACCAGCGTGTCGTCAGCGTAGCAAACTACGCTGACGCCATCAGGGAGGTCTGCCCGCAGCACCCAGTCGTAACCGATGTCCCACAGGAGCGGCCCCAAGACCGATCCCTGCGGGACACCGCACGACATCTCTCGCCGGTTCCATTCCCCATCGCGACCGGGGTAGATGACGGCTCTGTCCGTCAAATACGCCCCGACTATTCGACGGAGGTAGGTCGGCACCCGGTGATACCGGAGTGCCTCCCCAATGCAGCTCCAGGGCAGGGTGTTAAACGCGTTAGCGATGTCTAGTGACACCGCCACGACCACCCCACCCCGAGACACCGCGTCCCCCGTCGTGAGGGCTCTCACGCGCATGATGGCGTCCACCGTCGAGCGCCCCTTGCGGAAGCCAAACTGGCTATCCGCAAGATCCGGCCCCGTCCTCACCAGGTGCCCGACGAGGCGGCCCGCAATCACTCTTTCAAAGAGCTTGCTGACCTCGTCGAGCAGCACGATGGGCCGGAATGCGGACGGAGAGTCTGCAGGGCGCCCTGGGAGTTAGCCAACCTGACAGAGAAATTCACAAACGACATAAAAATGGAATTTGGAATAGATAAATGCAAAATAAACTCAGTTAGAGCAGGTCAGAACTACCAACACCATTACATCTTAGAAACAGGCGAACAAATAGAACCACTGGATGAGCAAGATACTTACAAATACTTAGGGTACATACAATCAAGACAGATATACCATAAAGAGACCAAACAGAAATTAAAACAGCAACTCCAACATAGATTAAATACTATTCTTAAAACACAACTCTACTCACGAAACACAATAAAAGCAATTAACATATTTGCTATCCCTGTCCTCACCTATTCGTTTGGTATAATCAACTGGACCAAAACAGACCTGAAAAACCTGCAACGCAAAATTAACACCACAATGACTAAATTCCGTAAACACCACCCAAGATCATGCCTGCAAAGGTTAACACTACCGCGGAAGGAAGGAGGCAGGGGAGTTATTGATATTTTAAACTTACACAACCGACAGATTACAACGCTTAGAAAATACTTCTTCGAAAAAACTGCATCTTCAACACTTCACAAACTAATAGCACAAAACAATTAACATTTAACACCTCTTAATCTTAAAGACACAACTGAACAGCAAAACGAGAGAGTGACTGATGAGAAAACCAAATGTCTAGAGTGGACCCAGAAGTCTCTACACGGGAGACATCGTCAAGATTTATGCCAATTGAATGTCGACAAAGATGCGTCTAACGCGTGGTTAAATCGAGGCGAACTTTTTCCGGAAACTGATTATGAACTATTGAGACCAAAAATTACAGAAAATATATCATAAAGAATCTAACAAACGACACATGCAGAAAATGCAATAGCTCACCAGAGACAATCCAACATATCACAGGAGCCTGTAAATCAATAGCACAAACAGAATACAAACATCGACACCATCAGGTATCCTACGTAATACACCAAAAACTAGCTCATAAATACAAATTTATAGACACCATAGCACCATATTATAAATATAACCCTGAAACTGTACTAGAGAACCCCTCAACAAAATTGTACTTCGACCGAGCCATACTCACCGACCGCACAATTCACTTTAATAGACCAGACATCACATTAATTAACAAAGTAAATAAAACTGGGTTCCTAATAGACATCGCCGTGCCAAATACACATAATTTACAGACTACAATAGCCGAAAAACTATCCAAATACACCGAACTAAAAGAAGAAATACCCGACCTTGGCATCTTCAAAAAGTCACAATAGTCCCTATAGTGTTATCTACAACAGGAGTAATACCCAAACAGCTTCATCAGTCCCTTAGTTCTCTCAACCTGCCATCTAACACCTATCATCTGCTGCAGAAGGCAGTGATTCTCAATACATGTAGGCTAGTAAGAAAATTCCTCCAGTGTGAGAACCGATAACTTGCAGCATTACTCCCACTCAAATATAGTTTCAGATATTAGACAGCCTACTGCGGATAACCACGCAGTACCTAATATTACTCCAACACGTAACCCCACTGATGAACACTTGGCTTAGGCCCGTGCCATCAGTTTTCCCGCTAGACCGAAGTAAACAAATCTATAAATAAATAATAATAATATTTTTTTATTTTTTAAATGTTTTTTTTATACTTATTTTTATATTTTAAGAAATATTTAAAAATGTAAGAAAATGAGATATGTAAATAAATAAACGAAATAATAATAAATGTTTTTTTTTATACTTATTTTTATATTCTAAGAAATATTTAAAAATGTAAATAAATGAGATATGTAAATAAATAAACGAAATAATAATAATAAAGTGCCACAGGAAACCTGAAACTACAACACATCACAGGAGCTTGTAGCACACTCACCCAAAACGATTACACTCCTAAACATAATCAACTGGCTAATATTATACACCAAAAACTCGCAACAAAATACAATCTCATGAAGGATCCATACACACCATACTACAAATACTCACCTAGGGCTGTATTAGAAAACCAATCTTACAAATTATATTATGACCGCACCATAATTACAGATCATACAATATATAACAACAGGCCCGATATAACACTTGTTGATATACACAGAGTACTTTTTGATAGTGTTGATAAAGAAAACAAACACACATACATAATAGATAGCACTTCCAAACAACAATAATATACAGAAAACTATCACCGAAAAAATCAGAAAATATACAGAACTACAAGAAGAAATTACCCGAGTTTGGAAAATGAATAGAGTAATCAATAGTGGTATCAACGACTGGTATCATCCCGAAACAACTATTTATTAGTTTAAATGCAATCAATCTTCCCAAATATACCTTACACTATAGAAAGCAGCTAACACATGTCGCATAGTTCGGAAATTCCTACAATTAGATCTAGACAATAATTTCAATGCAGTACAAAATACCTAATCTACTCAAACTTAAAATCTCACCTTGGTTTACACCCGTGAGATTTAATAAAAATACCAGGTTCTAGGAACCTGAGGAAATAAAATTTAAAAACAAAATAATATAATGAAGGACGGGACGGTTGACGTGTGTCGGGCATGCCACCGTCCGGGTGAGTCTATCAGACATTTATTATCTTTGGTTGTTCTCGTCTGGCTAACGGCGAGTACTTGCACAGGCATAACCAAGTAGCCAGGATTATTCACCAGCAACTTGCTTTGAAATATAAACTTGTGGATTCTGAGGTACAGTATTACAAGTATGTGCCCGACCCAGTTCTTGAAAATGACCATGTTACGTTGTACTGAGATCGGTCTATCATTACTGACAGGACTATTGTCGCCAATAAGCCAGATATTGTGGTGATAGATCGATTAGTGCGCCGTACAATGATTGTCGATGTTACCATTAAACATGACGGGAACCTCGTGAAAGCTGAGAAAGAGAAACAAATTAAATATCTCGACTTAGCACACGAGGTTGTTAACATGTGGAATGTGAGCTCGGCTGTCATTATGCCGATTGTCGTATCGGCCAATGGCCTGATGGCCAAAAGCCTCGATCAACATCTATCGAGGCTCTCGTTAGGCGGTTGGATCAAGGGCCTGATTCAGAAGGCAGTACTCGTCGATACGGCTCGCATTGTGAGGAGGTTCCTGTCTCTTGTGCCCTAACCGCCGGTAGCTTGGACCTTGCTCCCGACACCGGCGGATCGCAATTTTTTTATATTTTTTAATGATTTTTTTCTACTTATTTATATTTTAAGAAATATTTAAATATGTAAGAAAATGAGATATGTAAATAAACGAAATAATAATAATATTAATGGTACCTACCTGTCGGATTTTAGATATTCATTTTTCCCAATTCTTGAGGAAGACATTGGATATTTAACATCACGTCGTTCATAAAGCATACTTACATCTTGAGTCATCTGAGAACATAACTCTTGACCAATCTTCAATACTCCAATAAAATTTAAGTGCCCACGAAATACGATGCCCACGCTCCAATTTAGGGAAGTTTGCAGGTCTTAATGGTTTTAAATTTGCTTCAGCAAGTCATCGTCTTACAGTCAATGCACTTGGGTTACTTCCTCCGAGGCGTCGGAACTGATATGTAAGTGCAGTTCCTGTGAGAAAGCGGCTTCGAAGCATTGTGTTGACCACGTATCAATCTTTTCGTGCTGTGGTACACCTGGCCCTGCCTGTTCCTGGTCTGCGTAAATTAGGGCAAGGTTTCCTCGTAACGTCGGAGAACTCGTTCCACAGTATACAACGACACGCCAGCTGTCCTTGTTGTATCACGCTGACACCGGCCGATTTCCAGCATTGTGAGAATTCTGGTGCATTCTTCAGGTGTAAGCGACATTATAACAGCTTCAATAATGAATATTGAATATCAGAAACGCCCATACCTTTTTATATGACAACAGAAACAAAAGCAAAAACAGATGCAGAAAATTTGTAGTTCCATTTACAAAAGTCCCATGTTTTATTTTGTAATTTTTGATAGCTTAAATTCACAGTAACTATAGTAGATTGCTCCATCGAGTGCAAAGTGAGCTTGAGCAAGGTGCGTAATCTACTTTTCTTTTAACTAACAATCTACCTACCGTGATAAAATATACCTGCTCAAAATAAAAACTCAAGTTAATGAAAACAAAGTTATCCCGCGACTTTTGCGGCAAAAGGTTATTAACAATTTCATATGCAGCTGTTTTTATATTTTCTGGAGTTGAATTCATATCGCTATCGCTGTCTATTTCCATTTTTTTTTAACTTTTCTTTCTATTATGAAGTAAAGTTTTACGGTTCGGTAAGTCGGTTTAATTCAGACGATTTTTATTTTCAGCCAATAATCCAATATCTTTTTGATCTAATGCATACATTTTATCTACCTACCCTGATAAAATATACCTACTCAAAATAAAAACAAAGTTATCCCGCGACTTTTGCGGCAAAAGGTTATTAACAATTTCATATGCAGCTGTTTTTATATTTTCTGGAGTTGAATTCATATCGCTATTTTTAAAACGTAACCACGGAGGTCATACCTTGCAAGAAAATCTTAACACCACGATCTTCAAAAGTGTCGTCACGGCACAACGTCATCTGTTTTCGATAGCAATTGATACTAAACTAATGTTGATTTTCGAAGATAATTATTTAAACAGATTAGACATTAACTATTAATAACCACTTTCTTCCTGCTATTAAAGCTAAGAAATAAAGAGTACGATTGCTGAAAATTTATTATTTCAATTCACAAAATTGTAATTTAAATTCTTACTCGAATGAAAATCCGTTGGTACAGCGCCACCTATCGGCAGTATTGAGAAACTTGTGATAATTTATTACGTTTTTTTAGTTTTTTTTATTTCATATTTTGTTTTTCATTGCAAGTCTTTACCCATTATAAACAAGCAACTACTTCATCTTACTCACTTGCTAAGGATTTTGTATTTGGTACAAAATTATTCAACACCCATTGTCAATGTCAACACCCAATTTCAACGACTATTACTGCTATACTGATAAAGTTATCCTAACCCCTATAATTTTCCTTTAATGTTCATGAAATGCACTATCATCGTGATTTTTTCCAGATTTTTCAAGCCAGCAGTTTGGCTTTAAGAGGGGGGGAGACGCCCTACTGGAACAAAAATTTGCACTTTAAAGTTTAATATTTCGTAAATGAAGCATTGAATCGAAAAATAATTTTAGCAACCCCAAGTCATTTTAGAAGACCTATTCAACGATACCCCACACGATGGGGTAGACGACGAAAAAAATATTCATCCCCACTTCACATGTAGGGGAGCTACCTTAAAAAAATTACATATTTTCCAAAATGTAATTTTACCACTTTGTCGACGTAATTAACACACGTAATTAACACATATACACACCCCTTCAAAATTACAGCTCTTTCCAGTACCTACTAACGGTCTCTTAGCAAAACATTCGTCCAGAGAACTGCACATTCGTCCAGAGAACTGCATCGCGAGTGGACCTGTGTCGTTTTTTCTTTAGTTTTTGCAATTTTTAGTTAAGTTTTTAAGAATTAACTATTTTGGTTTGTGTTCGAAGACTCGGTACCTCTCTTACTATCTTATGGAGGTACCCATTAGCGGCTGGCGCCATCTTTGAAACTGTATAACTTCGTCCCTCTCGTCCTTTGGTGAGTCGTAAGCTTGTTGTAGAAACTAACAGTGCAAGAACAAATTTTGGAAACTTAGAAAAAGTTAACTGTGTGACTGAGGTTTGAACCCGCGACTCGTCGTGAACAGGGACCGCTAACCGCGCCCGTTGCCACGAGACCAGACGTTAGTGAGAGGTGCCACGCGAAATTCTTGACCACTATCGGCACAAAGCAAAACAAAAATCCTCTTCTCTATATTATTACTGGTTCAATTGCGGTTCAAATCATGATCCGGTCTCCTACCACATCTTCTTCCTCCCCAAATCTGACAAGTGTCACCGGGACGGAAACAAATGTTTCGCATAGAAAGAGAAAAGAGCCGGAATCTGAAATAACAAACGCTATTTGTGACCTCACCCAAGCTATGAACAAAAAATTAGACGAGTTACGAAGCTATTTCGACTGCGCCATGTCAAAGATATCTGATGATATTACGTCCATCAAAACTGATCTGGCCACAGTTACTCAAGTCACCACTGATATAAAGAGTGAGTTAAATTCTCTGAGATCTGAACACGTAAAATTAGAATTGCACGTAACCGCGCTAGATAGCAAGCATGACGCTTTAGTGCAAGATTTTGCTTCTCTTCAAGAATCACTTCAGTTTACATCAGGGCAGCAAGACGACTTAAAGAAACAGCTCGATATAATCAGTAAACAGTCTACGAGTACAGAAGTTCTAAATAATACAATCATAAAATTGGAGGCGAAAATCGATACACTCGAACAACAGGCTCGACAATGCAACCTAGAGTTATGTAACATTCCCGAAAAGCGTGCTGAAAATTTGATTACGCTTATGGAGACTATTAGTTCGAAAATAAATTGTACATTGAGCCAAAAAGACATCATTGCCATTCATCGCGTACCGCATGCACAAAAACAGAACAATAAGCCAAAAAATATTATTGTTAAGCTTAGTTCGCGTATACTAAGAGATAATCTCCTGAGTGCATTTCGACGAGCTAAGGGTTTGAAAACTGATCAAATTGCAATATCCGGAACACCACAACCTATCTACATGAATGAACACCTAACATTAAAGAATAAGCAGTTGTTTCGAGCAAGCCGAGAAGCTGCCAGCAAAAATAAGTTTAAATTCGTGTGGGTCAAGCATGCCACCATACTCGTGCGAGAGATTGATGGTGAATCAGCAATTGCCATACGATCCCCTCAAGACATCCTTAAAATTAAGCCAGGTGCTTCAAAGCATGATTAATTATTTAATTTTTCACTTTTACAAATCTTATAAAAAATATCCTAATGTCCTAGTTTTTGTATATTGTAATAATGTTGTTTCATATTTACCCTGCATGAGTCCCAGTGTATTTTACAGTTCAAATTATTTATTATATTTCAAAAGTTGTTTTCTAATTACTGTGTGGTCATATCTGTTGATGCATAGTGTCATATTACCTTTATTATTTTTTTGTATTAACTTAATTAGTCTTAACTGTAGTCGCAAGTTAAAAAAACAAGATCATGGGTTGAGGCTGTTCAATCACATTCAACTACATTCTATTAAATCTCGCTCATATACTAATGGATAACCTGACCATTTACTATCAGAATTGTAGGGGTATGCGGACTAAGCTCAATATCTTATATATGAACATATTATCAAACTGTTATGATATTATAATATTGACAGAAACTTGGCTCACTCCCCAAATATTTGATAATGAGTTTTTGGATGACCGCTACATAGTCCATAGATGTGATCGTGACCGTATTGCGACTAACAAAAAGGAAGGTGGCGGGGTTCTAGTGGCCGTAATGAGGGACTTACGATCTACTCTTGTACCATTTGATCAGCCAACTACTCCCCACATTGAACACGTTCTTATACAGCTTCCAGGTATTGATAATAATAGCAAATGTGTCATTAGTGTAGCATATATTCCCCCTAAATCCTCCGAGGAAACATACCTATCTCATTATGACCTTCTGCATAAAACATTAGATAGACTTAACACAAACATATTTTATCTGTTTGGTGATTACAACCTGCCTGATATACGCTGGCTTCCTAATAATAATGGCAACGCTGCAGCCCTACACTGTAATGGAAATAACTCACAAAGCGAACATATGAGTAACTTCATGTCACTACTTAACGCCGCGCAGTTTAACAACATCATAAACCATAATGGTCGTACTTTGGATTTATTAATAAGCAACACAAACTGCATCACATCCATACCGACATGTTCATTATTACCTATTGATGATCATCACCCTCCCTTCTATATCACAATCGCCTACAAAAGTAAAAATAAAAAAATCTTACAAGCAAAAACATTAAAATATAATTATTATAAAGCAGATTATGAACAAATTAACCACATATTGTGTAGAATTGACTGGGATCACATATTAAATGGACTGTCGGTGGAGCAGTGTGTTAGCATATTCTATGATATTGTCTTCGGTTCTATTAAAAATCACATTCCCACAAGCCATTCTAAACGTTCAAAATTCCCAGTTTGGTTCTCTAAATCACTTATACGTATATTTAATAACAAAAATAAAGCCTGGATTAAATGGAAAACTTATAATAACCTGTCAGATTATGAGCAGTTTTCTTTTCTCAGACAGAGATTCCAAACAGAATGTAAGAAAAATTATACCAAGTATATAAATGGTGTCGAGGACAGTATTAAGAAAAATGTTAAGAATTTGTGGAGTTATGTTGCTAATCGCAAAGCCAATGCTGGTGTACCAGCCACTGCATTCTACAAAAATCAAAGTTCTAGTGATCCAAATGCGATCTGTAACATGTTCTCAAACTTTTTTCAGTCGGTCTATGAAGCTACCACTTTTAATAGCAGTGAATGGCTGCCCCCTGATGCGTGTGCAGATAATTGTGTAATTATTAACCGCATAGTTTTTAGTCCGGATCAGGTATTGCAAGCCTTAAAAGCATTAGATATAACAAAGGGCCCAGGCCCAGACGGATTACCAGCTTACTTTATAAAAAAAATAGCCAATAGTATATACATTCCACTACACATTATTTATAATAAATGCATTACTGAGGGTACATTTCCTGAAGTTTGGAAACGAGCCAATATAACCCCAGTACATAAAGCAGGTTCTAAACACGATGTTGAAAACTACCGCCCCATCTCTATCCTGTCTGCCTTATCCAAGGTTTTCGAGAGACTTGTACATACAGCAATATACCCAACCATTCATAATATTATTCTTACTCAACAACATGGATTTGTTAAAAAAAGATCCACCGTTACAAATCTACTAGCCTTTACAGATTATTTGTTTAATAATATGGATCAACAGGTACAAGTAGATGCTGTGTACACAGACTTTCGAAAAGCGTTTGATAAGGTGGATCATGAGCTGCTTCTCAAAAAGTTGGCGTATAATGGTATACGTGGAGATTTACTTCGCTGGTTTGCATCATATGTAACAAACAGATCGCAAAGAGTTGTGATTAAGGGCTATCGGTCTAACTCAATCAACGTCTCTTCTGGTGTACCGCAAGGCTCTATTTTAGGTCCTCTTCTTTTTGTTATTTTTATCAATGACGTTTGGAGTTGTTTCGTACATTCAAAGTTTTTGCTGTATGCAGATGACCTTAAGATCTACAGAACAATTCGCAACCACGCTGACTCTTTGTTACTTCAAGAGGACCTTAATCGATTTTCTGTTTACTGTGTAGAAAACAAAATCCAATTAAGTACATCTAAATGTGTATGTATCACATTTACCAAGAACAAAAATATTATAAGGAGCACTTACGCATTAAATAATGCTGCACTGCATAGAGCCATGTCAGTGAAGGATCTTGGAATACTATTGGATACTAAACTTCACCTTGACCAGTATATTCAAAAAATTATCAACAACGCCTATCGTATGTATGGTTTTGTAATGAGATCTACTACTGAATTTAAGCGCATAGATACCTATATGCATTTGTACAAATCACTAATTAGGTCACAACTCGAATACGCTGTAATAATCTGGAATCCTCTTTATCAAAAATACATAGACAGCTTAGAAAATGTCCAGCGTAAGTTCCAGAGAGCCCTACATTATCGGTGTCATCATGACTTCATTCCCCCTAATTCACGCCAAAAGAATGTTGAACTGTTAAACTTAAAGTCTAGACGCCTTTTCCTAGAAACTATGTTTCTCTATGACTTGTGTAATAACAGATATGATTGCATAGATCTTACTAATAAGTTAAGTTACGTTGTTCCGAGAACTGTTATTGGACGACGGGTGCGCGCACGTCCACTTTTTGCCGTTTCCTCCTGCCGCACTAACGCTGGAGTTCGCGCACCTCTTCGTCGTATCGCTAATAATTTTAACACTGTGTTTACAAATTTAGATTTGTTTACATTGTCTGCTAATAAGTTTAGAAGCTCATTGATGAAATTAATTAGTGACTCAGATTTTTAGTTGTTTTGATTTGTTATTTCTATATTATTGTAAAATAGTGTTTATCTTTTCTTTTCATTTAAAAAATAGTCTTAAGATATGTTTGCCTTTTAAGTTTCACTCGTGTGCAAAAAGTTCCATATAATTTTGTAATATTTAAGATGTGGATAACGTCGTGAGCTACACATATGTAATGCCTTTTTATCACTACCATGTTTATTACGATGTTTGTGTAACTGTTTGTTTTCCCGAATTAAATAAATAAATAAATAAATAAATAAATAAAACATCGGACAGACAGACGGACATGACGAAATTATAAGGGTTCCTTGTCAGAACTACGGAACCCTAAAAAGAACTTATAGGTTATTCGAATTCACGTCGTATCATGCCGGCCGCCATTTTTGTTCGATATTAGTAGGTATTGCAAACAACTGTTTCAGAACCGCTTATAGCGGGTTCATATCATGGGTCTTGTATGCAACTATACATAATTAGGTATTGTACAACAGTTGCATAAATAACTATTTGCGCATTATAGCTTTTTACTGCGTTTGTAGCCTGTTCAACGTGTGTGAAACTACAGATAATATAATACTCTAGGTGAAACGTAATAAAAATATTTAGTTCGGGCATGACTGCCAGGCATTCCTTCGAGATGAACAGTTATCTAGGCCATTTTTGAGACTTTCCTTATTTGTATTTTCAATTCATATTTTTCTTGCTTTTTTCCGTATTTTTGCTCAGAGATTAACCGTATTGTTAGTGCTAGTGTTACACAAAGTTGCGTAACAAAAAAGGCCAAGGTCGTTTTCCTTGGTAATTATTTTTTTTACGTTTTTTGCAATTTGCTGGTACTGACCAGCAAATTGCAAAAATCGTAAAAAAAAAATATTAAGTACATACATTACATTACGTACATTAATGAATATTGAACGAATCACATTTTAATCAACGTACAACTTAATACTGATTAAGTTGTACTTTGATTAAAATGTGATTCGCGACCGTAACAAATATGTATTTACAGAATTATAATTATTAAAGTCACCAACACAACTCTCTAAGACCAAGTAATCCTACTGAATGACTATTTCATGAAACCTTGACATTTTAGGATTATCTGGGGGCACGGCAGTGCCCCCGCCAAGTCGACCAAAAAGCGGCACGGCCTGTTCCTATACAAAATAATGAACATTCATATTGATTTTACGCGGTTGCTGAGTCAAATAAATTTAAATGTGCCTTACAAACTTGCTCGTAAGTCTAGATATCAGTTGCTCCGCGCTAAGGGCTTTAAAACCAATCTCGGTAATTTTTCCACTCCATTAAATTTTGCCGCCTGTCACGTTCACCTAGCGTAGATATTGATATGTCTTACTCTTTACATAAAGTCAAGGCTGTCTTGCATGGGGCATTGTCACAAAAGTGAAAAAACTTACATTGTAGTTTCTATTGTCTTTTTCATTTAGGTACTTTAATCTATTTAAATAAGTTAAATATGTTTTGTAACTGCATTTCCTACTCCTATGTTTAATGCATCGTGGCAGCCTTTAATTAACGCTACACTATAAAATGTAATAATATTATGTGTATTTTAACAGGTATTTTTGGTGTATACTTTGTTGGTTGTCCTTAAATAAATAAATTATTAATTCTTATGATAATACCTACATGTATTTGCACACAACACAGTTACGAAGTTGTTCCATTTTCAACAAAACCAATCGAGATGCAGCTCTCCAACGTCAGATAATTTAATCGGAGGAATAATTTTGTTTTTTTGACATTTTTGCCATACAAAAACAGAAACAAATGCGACATTGGGTCAAGTTGGAACTTGCTAACGACAGATTAGTTTCTAGAACACGCGAGTGTTTTGGGGTGTAACATAAAATAGAGCTCATATACGGCCGGTCGATTCTGTTAGAATCTCACCGTGAGAAGTTAGGTGAAGTGAGCTGTCATTCCATCTGATGCTATAGGGTTTGACACTAATGACAGCTCACTTTAAGCTCACTTCACCTGAGTTATCACGGTGAGATTATTACAGAATAGCACTACTGTGCTTTGCCTACAATATGCAACATAAAAAACGTTAAAATTAAATTAATTACTATGAATACCCTTGTTCTCTAGACTTGATTTTTTACTACACCGATGGCAGTGATGTCCAAGATAATCTTAGAAAGTATGCGATACGAATTTATTGAAAGTCGCATTTTCACTACCGAAGGATTGCGTTCGCCTATTCATCTATCTATATTTTCAGGCGGGCAACACTATTGACGCAGTTCTTGACTCAAAAGTATGCTCCAACTATCTAACATTAACCAAGAACCCTTTTTTGGATAATGTTAGATAGTTGGAGCATACTTTTGAGTACAGAGTCAAGTGACGCACTTGAACGGATTTCATGCAGGACGAGGTACTCCTGTTCATGGAAAGAAAAAAAAAGAAAAGTATTTATTGCGACTCGTGCAGGAATATCACAAACTAAACTAAACGCAGACAAAAATAAAAAAACCGGCCAAGTACGTGTCGGACCACGCACAATGAAGGGTTCCGTAGTTGGAATGAATTTATCCCAAGAACAAACTTAACATTGTAGTTGAAAAACATGTTCTCCCATACATTCCAACTGAAAATGAAAGTTTGTACGCACAATATTGAGAGATTTACCATGTTGTTTCAAGATCATAGACTTCTTATTAATTTTCCTGTAATCTATAGGTATAGAACTATTTTCAGTATTTTTTTTCAAAATTTTAGGCTCAGTAGTTTCGGAGATAAGGGGGAGGGAATGGTAAATTTCCGTCTATTGTCTTAAATAACTTTAAAACAATTTACTTTAAAATTATGAAAAAAAATATATTTGAGATCCTCACGGTAAGCCCTTTCATTTGATATGTCATACTTTTTTTTAATTTGTTTATTTACCCCTCAAAAATGACTTCCATTTTCAAAACTCATTTATTTACGTTACACGTCTGTGTTTGGGTCACAGAGATTCATACGTGTACCAAATTTCAACTTAATCGGTCCATAAGATTCGGAGCAAATTGGCTGTGACAGACGGACAGACAGACTGACAGACACACGAGTGATCCTATAAGGGTTCCGTTTTTTCCTTTTGAGGTACGGAACCCTAAAAACCAAATGATGTATTTTCTGTGCTCGGAGACAATTTTGCGCCGAAGACGTAGATAGAATAATTCTCTATCTACGGCCGAAGATAATAATAACAATAATTCAATATTAAAAAAAGTAACAAAAAGAGAAATGAAGCAGAAAGTCCTATACGAGGCCATAAGGCTCCTGTTTTAGCATGGTATTCTGATATTGCTCGATCATGGGTTGCCTAGCAAAGCGAAAGGAGGGTTATGATTTTGTCTACTATATTTTCTTCCCCATCATAAAAAGCATTCCCAAACTGTTACAAATTATGATGCAGATAAGTACAAAAATGTTAATAATTTCGCAATCCGCACATTGCGAATCGTATGAAAAAAACTAAGTAAAAAAAATACAAGGAAGCAACTACATTATCAGTCGGTATATAATTCCTATTGTTATTATTCGAAAATGTCGTCGCTGTGCAATATAAATAGCTGGGAGTGCGTTTTCCTTCATTAAAATTCCGCAAGTCTTCGGAATCTATTTGCAGAGTCACAAGGCCTTTCATTCAAAACACCGACACGATTACTTTATAATAAGGTAAGGTGGCAGGACCCAGCATTTCTGGTGTGGTTGGTAAAGAAGCTACGGAAAACCGTTCCGACGGTTCCGTGACGTTGGCTATAACATGCATGTCAATAGCGTCAGTAATGTAGTTGGGAAGTGTCGGGTTTATATAATAGTGTGTATGAGGACGACATGTGCCTTATAAACTCGTCTAAGAGCATACAGGAGGTTAGAGCTCCTCCCTGTCTTGTGCGATCTCTGGTCCTGTTATCAGATCGTCACACCACCTTCGCCGTGGCCAACCTCGACGGCGATGTCCTCTCTCAGGCGTCCAAACATATTTATCGATAATTATTTCCTACCTACTAAATTATTAAACACATAATAATAATTACAAAGAATGGAAAAGCTGACTAGACTCCACACTAAAGTCTTATCTTAACTAAACTAAACTCAACTCAATCTGTATAGTGTGAAAAGAATATGCGATGATACAACTATATGTCATCACTTCTTAGCTTTAGTTTCTTTCACTGCAGTTGGAGCTTTAGTGACGTCATCAGGATTTTCCGCTGCGTCCTTCAGACGCTTGGCATGAATACCGACAAGTATAGCAATGGAACGAGCTCTTCTCAGGTATATCTTTTGACAAAACCCATTGAAAAGTACTAAACAAACGCATATTAATTCTAAATAACTTATAATATCCTTCTTTTCATCACGTATCGGCACGAATATTACATGTCATGTCATATCACTTGCAAAAATAACCTATATACAAAATTATTGTATTCGATTTTGCTGCCGATTCTAAACAAACTAGTTTCAGGTTTTGGGTTATTTCATTAACACACTGTATAGATACTGAACGATATAATTTTATGCAGATAATATATAATAGCGTATCTTTGCAAACGTAACGCTGTGGTTATCGATATGCCCGTTTTATTATTAAATATTGCTGCCGTATATTGATGGAAATGTTTAACTCCAAAAATTATTGCCGTCGCCTCCTTCTGAATTTGACTGTAATTGTGTTCACTCGCCGAGAGCGAGCGTGAGGCATATGCCAGCGGTCGTTCACAGCTATCGATACCCCGCTGGGACAAAACTGCTCCGAGACCGTGCGGCCCCGCGTCCTCCGCCAGCACTAGCTGCGCGCTGGGCTCGAAATGTGCCAACACACGCTCGGAGGCGACACATTTCGACACAATATCACATTTTTCCTTTTGTAGACGCAAACCTGTAGTGCGAGTCTGTAACCATCTCACTGTAAAAACTTAGGTGAAGTGAGCGTGGAGTGAGCTGTCATTAGTGTCAATCCCTATAGCATCATGCAGATGGAATGATAGCCTCACTCCACGCAAGTTTTCACGGTGAGATTTTTACAGAATCGACATGCTGCTTCATTCAACCTGTTCTGAGCTAACTTCGTCATAAGCGTTTTTGTTAGCGCAGTTAAAAAAATATCGTCTAACCATATACTTACACGATGGTGTAAGTATATGTATGGTTAGACGATATTTTTAGAAGAAGAACTACGACGACGATATTTTTAGAGTTGGATTTTTATTGAAGAATACCAGACAGCAGTACTTCCATCGCCTTTTGGAACAAAGCTGGTGAATTCGCGAGACCGTAGACTAGGCGTGTATATTTAAATAAACTCTTCGGTGTGTTAATGGTAGTCAGGTCTTGGGAGTTCTTAGAGAGTGTAAATTGATTACACGCATTTTTTTAATCTGTTTTCGAGTAATGTTTACCGCCGCCTAGTTTCGCAAACACTTCTTCAATTCTTGGTAAGGGATACTTATCTATAACTAAATCCTTATTAAGTGTGACTGAAAAATTACCTGCAATCTTAACCGAGCCATTATCTTTCAAAACCGGCACTATGGGTCTTGCGTAACGAGAATTACTGACAGGAATTAGTATACCTAAGCTGACTAATCTTTTTAATTCTGATTCTACTTTGTATTTCATTGCAAACGGTATTGGTCGAGCCTTAAATTTTTTTGGTAGTACTGCATTATCTTTAATTGCAAATGGACTTCAAATTTATTAAAACAACTGAGTTCGTTCTTCCATAAATTTGGATACTGTTCCAATAATGTATTAACGTCACCGTCTTAACTTATTTTATAAATGTTGGTTATTATCAAACCGAAGGCGGACACATACTCGTACAAGCGTTCCGTTCGTCCTAAAATCTACGTTTTATTATATTTGTTTTGTTTACTAAAGAAAGAAAAAGAAAGAAAGAAAATACGTTTATTACGTAAACGTACGTTCGTTTTTACTAAAATTAGCTCTTAAGTATTTTCGTGTTACTAACAATTTATATGGAGAAATAAATTATTATTATTATTATCATAGCTTTCTAGTATTGAAGCCATTTCTATTACAATGCGAACATCAAATTCGTAACCCAGCAGATAGAATTGATTGTGTATATTCAACTTTTTCATTAGCATCTGAAATCGACAAACCAAATAATGAACCATTCTATATTTACATCAACGAGTCGTTGAACTATCTCTTGTGTGTTCTCTTGATATTTCTCAACGCCCAACTTCAGGACTACAGCTGGTAGCTTCAGAAGTTCGCACATAGTTCGAAATCGCTCGTGATTGCCCTCTATCCCCGGCACTATGCATAAATACGTTTCATTGTCTTCATATTCGTCTGGTTTCTAGAATAACGCAAAATTTGTTAGTTCTTGAAATTCTTGAAATTATGTATACCTAGTTTTCTGGTGTTAACATACAATTATGAATAAATTTCTCGCCGGCTGGTGACACTTCTCGTGAACACGCGACCAGAGGGCTGGGTCCAGGGGCGCTACAGTTAGAACAAGCACCACTTCAGTAAAGGAAGAGCCGCCATCTACTTTACTTAACTAAGAAACTATTAGTTTCATAATTAGCGATAGATGTCTCTGCAATCCCGATTTTAACAAAAATAAGAAAATCAAATAACTAAGTTATCTAATTTAATATAAAGTATCTTTCTAGAGAATAATTGTTACATATTCCATCAAAATGATCACATTATTATATTTCATACTGTCCAGTCAATGATATCATTGCTGTCCAGCGTTATCAATTATGGCAATTATGTCAAGGAAATCCATATTGTGTGTGACATATTCTGGCAACATCATACATACAACATACAACATCATCAATTCTATTTAATTATAAATGTAGCGGTCGAAATTCAAGTCAAGTTTTCCTAAGTTTTTTGCAAATAGAAGCTGTGTTCACACCGTATGTTGATCAAAGTGCACTGAATCACGATCATTAAAATATCAATAATAGCTCTTTCAGTTATTAAATTCTAATGATTGTAATTTAGTAAATGTATCATCATTATATTCGCAAATCGCATTTTAATCGACATACTCAGTCAATTTACTCACAATTAGATCTCATAGCACAATTCCTCCAATCAATATCGTCTTCAAAGAGTATAATAATAATACGGGAGAAGAGAGCCCTCTTGTGCCATTTCGAAGCATCGCGATTCGACGATTCGAAACGCCATGTTATATCACTGTATTTTTTAAACAATTTTATATTTTTATGGGCATATAAAAGATTTTCATAATTAATATACTGAGAAGGCACAATCATTACATTAATCTCTTTAAATTTGTCTCTGAGAGAGTGTCTCGGACTTAATTTATAAATTGATCGAACAACTCGCTTCTGCAAAACAAAGATAGTCAGAAAATCGGCGGCATTTCCCCACTATAAAATACCGTACTACATTACACTATGAAAATAGCTAAAGTACACTAAACAGGCAGTCTCTAAATTAGTTAAATTACGAATTTTTCTAACAGCGTATGCTGCGGAACTTAGCTTTTTTGACAATTTATCTATAATATAGATAAACATTATGTGGTCCCCACTGAAGCTAAGCATCCAAAGTTATGCCCAAGAATACTGTGCTGTCTACAGGATTCAATTCCTCGCCCTTTATTACATTAGTTTTCATCTGCCTAACGTGAGGTCCTAGCGTAAACTAAATGCATTTGGTTTTTTTCTCGTTTAGAAGCAAATTATTAACATTGAACCAGTGGACTACTTTCGAGATCACGCTATTTACATCGTCAGTAATCGTCTTAAAAAAAATACTTACTAGAAAAATAAAACAAAATAAATTTATACTAATTCATTCAAGTTGATCTACTTGCATCGCTCTATTTTATGACGCAACTTAGTACCTACTCGAGTTCGTGAACTCATGGGCGCTGCGCATCTCCGCTCATCGTAATTTATTACGTATCGCTACTCTTTGGCGGGGGCCGGGGTATGCTTTAAATGCCTCGCGGTGCTCGGGTTCACCTCGCCTTAATACCCATTCTTCATCAGTTTGGTTCGATAAAGCCCTGAGTATTTGTTTGATCATTATATCATCACCAGACTTTCTAAACGATGCGAATGTCATGTTAATTCTGAATGCATTGTACAAATTATTTTTCAAGTAGCCTTCTTCATCGCTGTAGCTGGAAGCTTCTCTTATCTTATGAACCATATCATTTTCAACGGAATCTTCAAAGTATTCAGAAAGGTTGTAATATTTTTGCGAAGATTATCTAATTATCTATTGCACTTAGATTTTCTGGCTGGGGTAACGCACACTTCTGACGCTTACAAGAAATTATATCAATAGTTGGTATTGATATTATCTTGTGAACGTTATTGAAATGAAAATGTACTAAATAACTTTTTAAGTTATGAGACGCACCCCTGATGCAGAGTATTATAATTATTATCTGCGTCAATGCTTAATGCATTATCCCCTTCATTATTTGTTCTACCCTTGACAAAAATGAATGACAAAAATAGGATTAAATCGAAAATGAAACTTTTAAATAAAACAAACATCATTTAAAACTAACATTGCCAATGCACAAATATCAACCAATGTGTTACAGTCAGTAAAATAAATTGAAATCGATAAAATTTATTTCTATAGCTGTTATTATTGTGACGCAAAATAACAAACTTGAAAACTATATCGTATTTTCTTGTTGCTCTATGTTTAAAACACCCCTTACCTAATATCCCTTACCTTTATTAAACCTTCAATTTTTTTTTAAATTTAATTACCCTTGCTTTGTTTTAGGTATTTAATTCTGTACCTGATTGATGCTGTGTACGTAGGTATTCTTAGGGCACGTAAAACAATAAATATAAGAAAAGAGTATTGAGCAACTAAACATATTTATTTAATTTTCACTTCACATAAATGACCGGTTATTGCAAAATAGCTTGGAATATTGTATGACACCCAATATTTTCTTAAGTTCTTTTTTTATTATTCGCTTGTATCAAGTCCCATGAATGCCTCTGCGTTTTTAAGATATGTGTTGCAAATATTCGTTTTATTAAAGATTTCTAGTAGTGCGGGGTCTAAGTATGTGTTGACGATGGCCGCACACTGCAGATCTGTGGGTGCATGTACCAGCGGTGCGCTTAGTTGGTGGACGATGACCGGGCGCTGCGAGTGGCGCTGCAGCGCGAGTGGTGCTGGCGCAGGGCGCGCGGATGCGGCGCGCAGCAACACCAGCTGAGAGCGCAGCGCGTGCACTCGCGGCACGTAGCCACGCGCACGCTCCACACGCCTCAGCGTAGTTTCAATAAGGGCACGCGCGTATTGCGCAGAGTGCGGCACGCGACCCAATAGAGTCCGCACACACGCGTCTACCTTCTGCGACCATGTGCTCGCAGTCTGCAGTGCATTATCAAGACCCGTAGTGTCTCCTCCTGCCATCAATGTAAACATGTGACGAGCTACGCCATCTTGTAGCTGCTCTTCTGTCTCAAAATCAGCGAGGTGGTCTTCGAAGTGTACGTCGAACTCGTCCGGTGCATATCCGACACAATAAACTGTGCCAGTCAAACCTATAAAAATATATTTTACGTTACGATTGTGTTTAGAAAAGTACACGATTACGTGTACTTCGAACATAAAATGAATGTCTTACCACGTCTTTCCAAGATAGCTGCGATTTCTAAAGTTACGTAAATTCCACTTTCATATCCTAAGAGATAGAAATGTTTCTTCAGCCCCGCCCTCTTCAGGAACACCTGAATAAAAAAAACACCGTGAGTAAGTTTGCAGCCGTAGACTATAACATAGTGTTGATGGACGAGATCTTGAGTACCTAACCATCGCGAAATAGATTGTAAATGTAAAGAAGTTTGTGATGAAACCAGTGACTACCGCACTCCTAGGATAAGTAGGTATGACAAGCATTGTAAAATAATTCCATACCACTGCTAATCTTTCAGCTGTTTCTTGTATTGTTTCGTTTGGCTTGTCAAGTCCCAGCTGCAACACCAGTGCAGGCAGCTTCAGACGCTCACACAGAATGCGGAACCTCTCGTAGTGACCCTCCATTCCGGGCACAATGCACAGGTATGTTAGGTCCCCATCAAATTCATCGTCTCTCTGTAACAATCCAATCAGTTGACATTATTTTATTTTGCAAAAAACTTTTTTTAATGTAAATCCTAACCACAGAACTGACAAGAAAATCAGTGCACAAGTAGGATGGACGTTGTGGTAGAACTATTTAATGTCTGTGAAGATGATAAAAAACCGGCCAAGTGCGTGTTGGACCAAGCACAATGAAGGGTTTTGTAGTTGGGAAGAGTTTATCCCAAGAACAAACTTAATATTGTAGTTGAAAAAACATGTTCTCCCATCATCTCCCATAAATTCCAACTGCAAATGTCAGATTGTACGCACAATATTGAGAGATTTGCCATGTTATTTTAATATTATAAACGTCTTTGTATTATAGGTTTTCCTGCAACCTGTAAGTATACTTATAACTTTTTCTGCATTTTTTACAAAATTTTAGGCTCAGTAGTTTCGGAGATAGATAGATAGAGATGGATAGATAGAGGATAAATTAAAATACATATGTTTAACACCCTCACAGTAAGCCCTTCCATTTGATATTGTAAGACTGTTTTTTCCTACTCACCAACTTACCCAGTGATAATGCATGAGACGAACAGGGATTTACTCGCATGAGGTCTGGTTAAAATAAAGTCTTTCTTATGGTCTCTGGTCAAACGGTACAGTTGCCAAAACTTTTTCACTTCAGTAGCTCGAACATGTAGGTTTTGCTGCCTGAAATCAGTGAGCAAAATGCGATTTTGCTCACTGAGTCATCATCTGCCTAGCCTTTTCCCAACTATGTTGGGGTCGGCTTCCAGTCTAACCGGATGCAGCTGAATACCAGTATTTTACATGGAGCGACTGCCTATCTGACCTCCACAACCCAGTTACTGGGTATTTTGCTCACTGAGTGAGACCAAGTAACTTCTAATTTTTTTTTCAGAAAGCCTCGATTATCTTATTTAGCCTTGCGTTAATCATACAATTCGAAACATTCGCACTCTATCTCTTTCCCGCCATTAGAAAGAGACAGAGACAACCCTTTCGAAGACCAGCCCTTTCGAAGTTCCGGTTTTGAATTCGACCTCAAAGACAAACACGTTCGGAATTTCGTACTAACTAAAGAAATTTTACAAAAAGATAAGTCTAATGTCTTTTAATGTAATTTATTGAATTTTTTACTTATTGTTGTATTTAAACAAAAATAAGTATTTACTGCAAATAAAACATTTTAACCTGTAAATATTTATTTCTAGTTTCAATAATGTTACGCAATATATTTTGAATAATAAAATATCATGGGTGCTATTTCCGAACACGCCTTAATTTAAATAAAAGAGCGGGAATAAAATTTCGTGGCTGGCGTAAAGAGTTGAATAAATTAAAAAATATTAAAATAATCGTAAAATATGAGTGAAACTAGCGACGAGAACAGTATTGTAACACCGGAAGAGTTAAAACAACAAGTTATTGATGCAGAATTAAGTTTCCTACCTGAGAAGTCTCGCGAGAAATATCTGAAAGCATACCATGTCTTCAATGAATGGAGACTTACAAAGGGCGCAAGCAGTTAATTGGTACCTCTATCTACAATATTAATTATTTTGATTTACAATAAATAGTTATTTCAATCTATTCCTGTTTATTATTTTGTCTCCTAAAGTGTTCTCGCTGCTGAAGTGAAAAGTTATGAGTGTTACACGAGAGCAAAGTTTTTTGCATCTCGTGCCTTTGAATCCTTCGCCACACTCAGGATTCAACTTTAGAATGACTCGCTACGCTCGTGATTCAATCGTTGAATCCTTCGCTTGCTCAGGATTCAAAATCAGCACTCGCACCAGAAAACGACTTTGCTCTCTTGTTGCACAAATAACTATTTTCATATTTTGCCTTCCACACTACGAACTTATTATTTATTCGTAGCTTCCACAGGTCTTTGGGTCACAAAAATTCATATTTTTGCAAAATTTAATCTATATCGGTCTATTAGATAGTTCGAATTGGAGCAAATTAGCTGTGACAGACGGTCAGACAGACACACGAGTGATCCTATGAGGTTCCGTTTTTTCGTTCGGACGTACGGAACCCTCAGCATACCTCATTACCGTTACCTATAAGAAAACACTATTGTGACAGACAAAGAAATCGTAGCATAATTAATGTCACTCAGGCTGGCTGGACAAATCTTCAAAATAACTCGCATTTAACTAGGTCAATAGGGCATTTTATGTGACGGCTAAACACCCTTATTTCAGAATTTGTGACGCAACAGAATCTTAGATAATCGATCGAAAACGTGTCCAGCCATCTTGAAAAACCACTTTTCGCTGGTCTCTCAATCTCGGTAACGGAAGTGATTTTGACGACATTTTGCTTATCAACGGGCGTCACATAAATTTGTGACAGGCATCGTGCTAAAAGTTTTGTGATACGTACAGCGGTTTAGTAGAAAAATGCAAAAATCTGTGTCCAGCCATCTTGATTTTACTTATAAATCTTTTGGCTGGCACTTCCGAATCTCAATAACGGGAGCGTTTTCGAATATGGTTCCTTTACTAACATTTAGTGACGCAATTTGTGACAATAATAACGTTTGATTTATGACGTCACATGTAAGGGTTTACGAGAAATCAATAAAAACTTAATGTCCAGCCAGCCTGAGCTCAAGCTGGCTGGACACATGTATCTCCGCTGCGTGATGATCTACGGCCTTCGAAATATGTTCAAATTTTTGTGACGGGGACGATAATGATTTACTGAATTTGTGACGGAGAAACTTTGAGTAGTTTCAAAGATATTGATCATTTAAGTTTTCCCATACAAACATCCATTAATATTGTGAGGTGACCATAATTTTTACATAAATAAAGGATTTTTTTAATCGACTAATCGGCCGGTAGCAGCCACGCCTGCTTTGTATTTGATTTTCATAGATGGCGTTGAGAAAACATCGTTCTTAAGAACAATGTTTCATCGATGTTACTAGTGTGGCGGATCAATAATCAATTGGACCACCACCTTACATTTTAGAGCGGAATCGCTCCGCTCATGAATCTTGGGCCAAACATGCAAATCGTATGATTTTTGTTTGTCTCCGAGTGCGAGTGCACCGGCGCTTACACGTGCCGCGCTCAGCCACTGCGCGCGTGATTATTGTACTGGCGGCGGCGTCAACGACCTTGTGCTGCGGAAGACTGCGTGCACGCACTACTACCGGCGCATGTGCCGGGCTGCGGACCACCAGTCGTCATTTGACCGTCTACCGAACCATTCGGATCGCGCCGCGCTGACTATTGTATATTCTTGCAAATTTAATTGTCCTTGTAATTTAATGTAAATATAATTTCTAACTCGCTAAATAATATCCTTCATTTCTTCATCTGTACTCGATCATTATTTCATCCTTCCGCTTACGCTACGCCTAACGCTTAAAGCTAATATACTTATTAGTACGGGTTCGATTCCCGATTTGGTAGAAATCAGTGACCATACCGATTTCCTACATTGGTGACCCTCGACTACTGCGCATATTGAAGACTCCAGTGCAACAAGGAGCAGGCAGTTTCAGTGAAGCAAGAAGAGTGGTGATTCAGCTGGTGCTAGTTGTTTACATCGGAGCGAAGAAAAAAATAGGCTGTGGTCCAAAACATAAGCGGTGAGCGATTTTAAATTTTGTTGAAGGATGTCCGATACTGAGACTTTTGCCGATGCTGACGCTAAAGGAACAGTCACTGCTGTCTCTGGAGAAGTGTCGAAAATAGGACTGCCATTACGCTGTCCACCTTTTTGTCCAGAGGAACCGGCTTTATGGTTCGCACAATTAGAAGGCCAATTTATCCTGTCAAGGGTATCCAGTGACACTACAAAATTCTATTTCGTGACTACACAGCTGGAAACTAAGTATGCACTCCAAGTAAAGGACATCATTACAAAACCACCGGAAACAGACAAGTATGAAAAATTAAAAAGTGAACTAATTAATCGTCTGTCTGCCTCACAGGAGAAGCGGATACAGCAACTTTTAATTCATGAGGAGCTAGGCGATCGCAGGCCATCTCAGTTTCTTCGGCACCTGCAAAACCTAGCTGGACCCGCTGGAGCTTCGGATTTTGTGAAGAGTCTCTGGACTAACCGCTTGCCACAGAATATACAAACTGTTATTGCTTCACAGATTGCCGACTTACAGGTAGAGAAACTAGCCGACATTGCTGACAGGGTGTACGAAATTGTACCACCCACTCCGCATGTTGCTGCCACCTCTGCCTCTACCAGCACTTCACCAGACTTGCTCAAGCAAGTAAGCGAGCTCACAAAGCAAGTATCACTACTAACATCACAGATGAACAGTAATTGGAGAGGACGTTCCCGCTCACATTCGCAATCCCGGCGTAACCAAAAAAGGTATAATCGCGATCGCTCTAATAGCTTTAGACCACAGCAGCCACCACCGAATCACCCGCATTGCTACTATCACTTCACCTACGGGGACAAAGCGAACAAGTGTAAACAGCCCTGCACATTTACGGCGGAAAACTCAAAGGGCGGTCGCAAGTAGCGGCTAACGACTGCCTTACGTCAACAGGCCGTTTATTCGTAACCGACCAGACTACGAAAATGCAGTTCCTTGTGGACACTGGCTCAGACTTGTGTGTTTTCCCTCGGTCGGTAGTAAAGTCGCCTGTCAAGCAATCAAAATGTGATTTAGTCGCTGCCAATAATACTGTCATTCACACGTACGGACCAACACAGCTGCGTCTTAACTTAGGTCTCAGAAGAGATTACACCTGGAGATTCACAGTAGCAGATGTGTCACGACCTATCATAGGGGTTGACTTCCTCAGTTTCTACAACTTACTCGTAGACTGCAGAAACCAGCGTTTGATAGACAACGTAACGACCCTATCAGTTTCAGGAGCTCATTGCAAGTCAACGGACGATATTGCATCCGTGAAGGCTGTAGTTGGTGACACAGACTACCACGACATTCTTCGCGAGTACCCGGAAATTACGCGACCTCCAGGTACACATTTACCAGGTAAGCATAACACGTTGCACCACATAAGAACAACTCCAGGTCCACCAGTAGCAAGCAAACCTCGACGCCTTGATCCTGCTCGAACTCTAGTTGCTAAGAAGGAGTTTGAAGACATGCTAGCGAGTGGCGTGGCCAGACGATCGGAGAGTGCCTGGTCTGCCCCACTTCACCTGGTCAGGAAGAAGGACGACGGATGGAGACCGTGCGGCGACTACAGGGCACTAAATGCAAGAACGATACCAGACAGGTACCCCATCCGCCATATTCAGGACTTCTCCCACCAGCTATCAGGGTGTGCTGTATTTTCCACCATAGATCTGGTCAAGGCATATAACCAATTAGCCATCAACCCAGACGACATTCCAAAGACCGCCATAACTACACCATTTGGTCTTTACGAGTTTACCTACATGACCTTTGGTTTGAGGAACGCTGCTCAAACTTTCCAGAGGTTCATCGACGAAGTTCTGCTTGGTTTGGATTTCTGCTACGGTTATATCGATGACATTCTCGTATTCTCACAAACTCCTAACCAGCACAAACAGCATTTACGACAACTGTTCGACCGCTTGAAAAGCTATGGTATAGTAGTAAACACATCAAAGTGTAATATAGGACACTCAGAGGTAACTTTTCTGGGATACAGTGTGTCAGCCGCAGGGACGAAACCTCTCGGAAGCAAGATACAGGCTATTAAGGAGTATCCAGTCCCTACGACAGTCAAGGAGCTGCGACGATTCTTGGGTATGATAAATTTTTATCGCCGATTTGTCCCAAACGCAGCTAAACTTCAAGCCCCATTGAATGCTGTCCTTGCTGGCCCCAAAAGTAAAGGAGCACATCCAGTCGACATGACTCCAGAACTTTTACAGGCTTTCGAAGACATTAAGACTTCATTATGCAACGCAACTCTCCTCGCTCATCCAGATCCATCAGCAGAATTAACTATAGTCATTGATGCGTCCGACACCGCCATCGGCGCAGTGCTTCAACAGCGAAAAGGAGGCGACTGGGAACCTCTAGCCTTTTACTCACACGGACTTAGTGATACTCAAAAGAAGTACAGCCCATACGACCGCGAATTGTTGGCGGCATATGAAGCTGTAAAATACTTTCGGCATATGGTCGAGGCAAGGAACTTTGCCATCTTCACCGACCATAAACCACTGGTGTTCGCCTTCAAAACCAACAGAGACAGCCATTCGCCAAGACAATTCAGGTACCTAGACTTCATAGGGCAATTCACTACAGACATACGGTATATACCGGGCAGAGAAAATGTCGTCGCTGATGCATTGTCACGGGTTGAAGAGGTGTCAGCGGCAATAAAAATTGAGGATCTGGCAAAATTTCAGGAAACAGATCCAGAACTGCAAGACCTGATTCGAAACGGCTCTTCACTCAAGCTGGAAAAGGTCGCTACGTTGACGGGAAACGCGCAAATTTTATGCGATACTACAATGCCGAGGCCTCGCCCATATGTGACACCACAGCTAAGGAAGCAAGTCTTTCAATCGTTGCACAACATACATCATCCAGGATGTTCTGCTACAGTGCGACTGGTGTCACAAAACTTTGTTTGGCCGGGGATCCGCAAGAACTGTAGAGAGTGGGCTAGACAATGCTTGCAATGCCAAGCAAGTAAAATTACCCGCCATACCGTAACTCCACTTTCCTCTTTCCTTACTCCGTCTTCCAGATTTACCCACATTCACCTCGACATCGTAGGGCCCTTAACCATTTCTTGTGATTACAGGTACTGCCTGACTGTCATCGATCGATTTACTCGGTGGCCTGAGGCGTACCCACTGAAGGACATAACCGCGGAGACCTGCGCAGCTGCCTTGGTGTCTGGCTGGATAGCTAGATTCGGCTGTCCGGCAAGGGTGACTACAGACCGTGGTCGACAGTTTGAGAGCTACTTGTTCAAGGCCCTTACCACCTTGGTCGGTGCACACCACTTCCGCACCACCGCCTACCACCCAGCTGCGAATGGCATCGTAGAGCGGCTACACCGGCAGCTCAAGGCAGCCATCATGTGCCACACTTCTTCGCAGTGGACAGAAGTCCTACCGCTGGTACTACTCGGCATGCGTAACTCTTGGAAAGAAGACATCCAAGCCACGCCCGCTGAGCTTGTGTATGGTGAAGCTCTCAATTTACCTAGCCAGTTTCTGTCTGCTACAGATTACACAACAGCCGATGTCACACAGTACGCAACACGTCTTCGGGCACACATGGCCAAACTAACCCCCAGGCCGACCTCTTGGCATACAACTTCTCCCTTCTACATACCTCGAGATCTGCATTCCTCCACACACGTCTTCCTACGCCGAGACTACGTCCGAAGCCCTCTTGAGCAACCTTATGCCGGTCCCTACAGAGTGATACAAAGGCATCCAAAGTATTACACAATAGAGGTAAAAGGAAAGACAACTAACGTCTCTGTTGACAGATTAAAACCCGCCTATATGTTGAAAGCAGAGGAAAAGCAACCAGAAGCCAGGTCAACAGCAACGGCCGCTCCAACAGCCATTGCAACACCAGTAATAACAGACACAGAGAAGAGGACAAGAAGCGGGCGGCGAGTAAGATTCCCCGATTTTTATCGACCGTAGTTACGGTCTGGCCGGGGGGAATATGTGGCGGATCAATAATCAATTGGACCACCACCTTACATTTTAGAGCGGAATCGCTCCGCTCATGAATCTTGGGCCAAACATGCAAATCGTATGATTTTTGTTTGTCTCCGAGTGCGAGTGCACCGGCGCTTACACGTGCCGCGCTCAGCCACTGCGCGCGTGATTATTGTACTGGCGGCGGCGTCAACGACCTTGTGCTGCGGAAGACTGCGTGCACGCACTACTACCGGCGCATGTGCCGGGCTGCAGACCACCAGTCGTCATTTGACCGTCTACCGAACCATTCGGATCGCGCCGCGCTGACTATTGTATATTCTTGCAAATTTAATTGTCCTTGTAATTTAATGTAAATATAATTTCTAACTCGCTAAATAATATCCTTCATTTCTTCATCTGTACTCGATCATTATTTCATCCTTCCGCTTACGCTACGCCTAACGCTTAAAGCTAATATACTTATTAGTACGGGTTCGATTCCCGATTTGGTAGAAATCAGTGACCATACCGATTTCCTACACTAGTTTCAACATCGATGTTTATGAACGATACATCGACGCGGCCATTTATTTATTTTCAACTACAGATAACTTATTAGAATCGTGGATTCTTATTGGTTTTTTTGGCATAAAAATACCACAGCCAATTACTCTACTAAAGAAAATAGAATGACAGCGATACTCCCATAGACAAAAATAAAATTGTGACGCCAGCACATCAACCTACTACAATCTGTCATATTTCTTTGATAGATTTTCAACTTTATCGCTAAAGCGTAAGGATCAAAGTTGATTGAGAAAATGTGACAGTTTCGGGTAGGTTGATGTGCTGGCGTCTGTACTTACCATGAAAAACACCAATACCTACCTACTAAAAAGAGTAGGTATCTGCACGTAAATAATCAATAACATCAAAAAATGACCCCTCCCCCCTTCCTCACTTCTACACTTTTGTCTTCTATCGATTTAAGGCGAAAGCGCCAGGGTAGCCCGCGTAATTCAATTTTTTTTACGTTTTCTGCAATTTGCTGGTCAGTATTAAGTTGTACGATGATTAAAATATGATTCGCGGCCGTAACAAACATGTATTTGCAGAATTATAATCTATAATTCATCAACACAACTCTCTAAGACCAAGTAATCCCCAAGAATTACTATTTCATGAAATCTTCACATTTGGGGATTATACTAAGTTAACAAGTTGTATTACTGATTGTAATGATTATAATTCTGTAAATACATATTTTTTACGACCGCGAATCATATTTTAATCAACGTACCACTTAATACTGACCAGCAAATTGCAAAAAACGTAAGAAAATTTGAATTTCGCGGGCTACCTTAGCGCTTCCTCCTTAAATACCTACAGTTCGTATTAATATCACCAAAACACGGATTTTCATCCATTAAAGAAAACACCTTAAAATATACTTAGTCCTACATAAAACCTACATTATTGGTAACCCTACTGCAGTGTTTGTATGGGAAGATTTAAATGATCAATATCTTTGAAACTACTCAAAATTTCTCCGTCACAAATTCAGTAAATCATTATCGTCCCCGTCACAAAAATTTGAACATATTTCGAAGGCCGTAGATCATCACGCAGCGGAGATACATGTGTCCAGCCAGCTTGAGCTCAGGCTGGCTGGACATTAAGTTTTTATTGATATCTCGTAAACCCTTACATGTGACGTCATAAATCAAACGTTATTATTGTCACAAATTGCGTCACTAAATGTTAGTAAAGGAACCATATTCGAAAACGCTCCCGTTATTGAGATTCGGAAGTGCCAGCCAAAAGTTTAATACGTAAAATCAAGATGGCTGGACACAGATTTTTGCATTTTTCTACTAAACCGCTGTACGTATCACAAAACTTTTAGCTCGATGCCTGTCACAAATTTATGTGACGCCCCGTTGATAAGCAAAATGTCGTCAAAATCACTTCCGTTACCGAGATTGAGAGACCAGCGAAAAGTGGTTTTTCAAGATGGCTGGACACGTTTTCGATCGATTATCTAAGATTCTGTTGCGTCACAAATTCTGAAATAAGGGTGTTTAGCCGTCACATAAAATGCCCTATTGACCTAGTTAAATGCGAGTTATTTTGAAGATTTGTCCAGCCAGCCTGAGTGACATCATAATTAATAACATTTGGTAGGTATGTACCATAAATGCGGACTTAATCATCATCTGTCTTTTAACAAATACGTTGGGGTCAACTTCGAAATGAGAACTTAATATAAAACAAAAACTTGTTATTACCATAACTGCATTGTTGATGAGCGTCGGCATACACACGAAGTCAGTGGTAGCAGTCAGTTCATCGGAGTCTACGAAGGTGAAGAATGTAGACAAGCCCTTAGTATCCTGGAAATCTGTTTTGAAGATAGACCTTTCCATTTGTTGTATCCTTAAAAAAAATAAAACGTTTTCTAATTAAACTAAGTCACATTATGACTCCTTAAAATAAAGAATGTTTAAAATGTAATAACCTATTTTGTTCGGCGAATTCAGATAAAAAACAAAAAGTCGGCAACCAGGAATGAATGAAACAAAAAAAATATTAAAATCGATTGATGTGTTACACTGTGACTAAGAGACTGGTTTCACGTGTTGATGTCTAGGGGAGGAGGAATAACAAAGAGTAAATGAATGGTAAAAGAAGGGAGAAAGAATGGCAAAGAAGTAAATGATAAAGCAATAGATAGGTGACAGAGAAATAGAAAAACATAGTACGGCCAAAATAATACCGATAATATCTGAGACTCAACTTACGCTTCAAAAGTAATCAAGGGTATTTCCGTCTCTTCAAACACAAGATTATAATTAATTCTTAGAAAGTTATAAATTAATGGAATTGTATCGTTCTCTACTCCCAATTCTGCCAAAGTAGTATTCTTGTCCATATCAGCCTTTATGGTTACATCTGTAAATAAAATAGCGAATACGACGTCTTGTTTACTTAGCGAAACTTCACAGATTAATTATTTGTCAAACTAATTTAATTGACGTCATTACCAGCAATTGCAATTATTTTTTGCAGCAGCGAGGTTTGTTGCGCGGGCGCCGTTCTTGCGAGAACTACGTTGTGAGTGCCTCGCAGGGCCTTCTCCGTCACCTCTACTGCGCCACGGTACCATGCACCAATGTTACACGACGCCTGCGATCAGAAAGTGATCAATATGAGCATAAATTGATTAAGCTTCTAAAAATCTGAAAGATGTTTGAGTTACTGGAACATATACATCATTCCTACATAAAGTCAAGTAATTGTAATAATCAAAAGTAGATAATACAACATTTTTGCCAAGTGTGCACAATTTTATGGACCTAAATCGGGCCTTAATTAAGACATTTGATGGGTAGTAAAGTGAGATCAATCAGCAGGATTGCTTTTTTCTCCTCTCGAGCGTCTAGTATAGCTGACAGACTAAACTTACATGACTCAGTTCCGGCAATGACAATATTGTTGCGGGTAAATTGTCCTGTAACCGACGAAGACACACTTCCTTCCCAATTGTATTGTCACCAGTGTTCAGTACTGCGAAATATCTGTCAAACAAAACAATAACCTCAGATTCGATTCGGAAAAAAACACAAATGGTTGGAATAGAAACGGCGTAAAGTAAACAGTGTTCGATTTTTTTTTATTAGAAATATTTGTTAGTATAATACCAGTCAATTGTGTAATAAACTATAAAACTATCTGCCAAGTGCGAGGGTTTACTGCAAGGTGATGTTGAAGGCCCCAAATGTGAAGTAATCTTGTCCTTAGATGCGAAAGTGTGAACACATGTTTATGATCACTTACTTAATATCCGTACACAATTTCCTTGACACCAAATCCAAAGTGTTCAGTAGAGTTTCGCCGATATCCTGCTGCTTATCGCCCACAGTCACATACACTCCTTCGACGGGACCAAAACGACTTGCATTATTTAACAGTGCATTGACGTCTTTTTCTTCTGATAAGTCATCAGAAAATACCACTACTTCGACACCCAATTTCTGCCATGATCTAAACAAACGATACAAATCATAATAATATTTTTCGTAACAATAAAATAATAACTGACCCTATTCTTGAGAATGGTCAAGACACATTATACTGGGATCGATCTATGACCACTGACAGGACTATTGTAGCTAATGAGCCCGATGTTATTGTGGTGATAGATCGAAAACAGCGCCGTTTCAATTGTTGATCTATGAGATATCACTATCCCAGTTGTCGAGTACCTCGAGGAAGCTGAGACTGATGAACAAATCTAAATTATTTACCTTATTTTTATTTGTAGGTAGCTCATGGATTGCCTCTTGAAATGTACACAAAGCTTCCTAGCACCTCGTTCCACAAGTCTGTCACCTAACTGTAGTCCAAAGGTTTCATCATTGCAGAGTATTAGATGGGTACGATCAGCCTTGCAAGTCAACCTGTAAAATAATTCTACGAATTAATACACAAGCAAAAACAAAATGTAGAAGCAAAAACGACTGTATTATTATGTAATCCTGGTCATTTCAATATTCTTTATAAGCCCAAAAGTCAGGTGTTACTACTTTCAAAAGCTTGCTTGGGCCGACACAAATTTGGGTTTTCAGCAATACCTGGGTTGAACCTCTAGTGTAGAGTCTTGGATCCTCAGCAGCACCCTGCCGCGGTGCCTGCTGGCCGCGAGCAGTCGGAAGGCGCGCGCGGCGTCGTGCGGCGCATACGACACGCGCGACAGAGGACGCACGTAGCCGCGACTAATACCATCGCTCAACATCGTCTGCAAGGCCTGCGACATACAAAATTAGATGCTTTTGGAACAGTCATATTTTATTCATCATTCGAACAATCCACGTTACTATTTGGAAATCTATAAAATGCAAAAATCACCTGGTAGATACATAAATATTTCAAACTCAAACTCAAAGCATTTATTTCAATTAAACCATTTACAGGCACTTTTGAATTGTCAAGAAGTCGGTCAGTCAGAAAATATGAAGCTAGTTGCCCATTCCAAAGCGTAGGTACCTATGGAGAAGAACTGGCAAGAAACTCCTTGGACACTCTTTTAAATTATATTTTTACAAAAATATTAGTTACATCATTAATGTTGAATTTATAATTATATGTGAGAACGATGTAATAAAATAAAAAAGACGTACGTGTTAAGAGCGTCCAGAGTACAACAAATAGTACTTAACAAAACAATAATCCAAAAAAAAAAATTAAAATAAGCTGAGGCAGCCAATTGATGACCAGCCCCAACTGACGGCGCCCGTTCACGAACATGACGCATAGATCAGCACCATTCAGCACAACCATTTTGAAGGGAGCTAAATGATCCAACACACCCGCCACCGTCAGCATGACGTAGTAGCATAGTGAGCATGACATACTATCAGCCGCCAGGGCACATTCAAGTCAATGAAAGACATATTATTACCCGGTAAATTTTAGCTCACATAGAACTCACATCTGTGCTATGAAATTATACAATACAAAGGAAATTGAGTTTATACAATGCAAATATAGTCCCACAATCTTCAGCAGCTCCAACAGTATGTTCAAGTGTTAATCAATTAGTTATGGTTGTGGAGCAGGACCAGCATTGATCCAGGCATCTTTATCAACGATGTAATCCTCTATCTTATAATATGCCTGCCTTCATAGTGTGCGTTTTATACAAGACTTGAATTTTGTCTCATTCAGTTGAAGAATGTGGGGAGGTATTTTATTATAACATTTTAAACAGTACCCCATAAAAGATGAGTCTACTTTAGCCAATCTGAAACCTGGTTGAACTAGTAGGTCCCTATTTCTAGTACTATAATTATGTCTGTCACCTCTTTTACTAAAAAGATGTAAATTTTTCCTTACATACATGATGTTTTCGTAGATATATTGACAAGGCACCGTCATGATGTTAATATCCTTAAACAGTTCCCTTAGAGAATCGCGCCTGCGGAGATTATATATGGCTTTGATAGCTCTTTTCTGCAGAATAAAAATAGAATCGATGTCTGCAGCCCGTCCCCAAAGTAAAATACCGTATGACATGATACTATGAAAGTAACTAAAATAGACTAATCTCGCGGTATCTACATCAGTAAATTGACGGATTTTTCTGACAGCATAAGCTGCTGAACTTAGCCGTCCTGCGAGAGATGATAAATGAGGACCCCATTGTAGCCTTGAGTCGAGCGTGATCCCAAGGAAAACAGTTTTATCGACGAATTCTAGTTTCTTTTGATTCAATATTATCTCACAATCACTAACCTTGACATTTGGTAAAGAAAATCTTATGCACTTAGTTTTTTTTCCATTTAATACTAAATTATTAGCAGTGAACCAATTGTGGACCAGCAGTAGGGCATTATTTACGTCGTCAAAATTTGTAGCACGTCTATTTATCTCAAAAATTAAGGTGTCATCAGCAAATAACACCATTTGTGGTTGATTTTTTAATAAATGGAGTTGATCATTAATATACACAAAAAAGAGGAAAGGACCACTATCGAGCCTTGTGGCACACCCATTTTTTCTGTTAAACTAAGCGAATTGACACCATTTATTTGAACTTGCTGTTGTCTATCATTTAAATAAGAATTAACTAAACTGAGCGCAAGTTTTCCAAGTCCGTAATGCTCAAGTTTCAAAAGCAAGGTTTCGTGATCGACGCAATCAAATGCCTTGGAGAGGTCACAAAAGATTCCTATGGCATCTTGAGCCTCTTCCCACGCGTAAAAAATGTGTTTTAATAAGGTTACACCGGCGTCGGTCGTACAACGTCCTTTGGTGAAACCATACTGTTGATCGTGAAGGATTTTATTCGTGTTAAAATGATTGAGCATCTGATTAAGCATTATCTTTTCAAACACCTTGCTGAAAACCGGCAACACGGATACGGGTCTATAATTATTAGTGTCTTTACTGTCCCCGGATTTGTAAAGTGGTATTACCTTTTTTTTTTTTTTTTTAAGGATGGGAAATCATCCAATGACCCCTCCCGCTCTGGGTGGAGCGGAAGGGAGTGTCAGACTCTTACTGACTAAAACCGTCCGTGTTCCTTCCTTAGCCCTTTATGTTCCGGGGCAGCGGTAACCCTTTCGGACAATCCCGCTGCCCAAGTGGTATTACCTTACTGTATTTCATTAAATCGGGGAAGACTCCTTGATCCACACACGAATTAAATACTAAGGCTAAGTAAGGCGCAATAGTCTCAATTATGGAGGTACAGACCTTAATGGACATTCCCCAAAGATCTTCGGTCAATTTGATCTTAATTTGCTTAAAAGCTTTAATGACTGTTACGGGGTTAATATGCCTAAAGAAAGTTAAATTCAATCGGGCAGGCTGAAACGTTCACCCTTACTAAATCAAAAGCGAGCGAGGGCGAGGAATTTAAGGTTTCAGTTGTTTTGAGTGGGATACTAGTAAAGAAATTTACAAATTCTTGAGCAACATTTTTGTTATAGCAAATGAGACCACTTGACGTCTGCAGTGTGTATTCAGAATTATGTTTTTTGTTCCTGTTCGTTTCGTTATTAATAATTTTCCAAACCGTCTTTATTTTATTGTCTGCTGATTTAACCTTGTTGCTAATGTATAAGGCTTTAGCTGCCTTACAAGCGTTCTTAAAAGTTCTAGAGTAAGTAGCAACATATTTAGTAAAAGTATCTGTGTTAATAAAAGGCTTAAGGCCATACAGCTCGAAAAGTCTTTCCCTACTTTTCCTAAGTCCTTTAGTTGCCCAGTCACAAAATAAAAACTTAGGGCTGATACTTTTAGTGATTTTCTCAAAATGATTATTGAACTCAGTTTGTACAACCGAAAAGAATTCTGTATACAAAATATTAACATTGTTCACTGTCAGGTTCTGATTACTTAATTTACAAATTAAACTGCTATTGAATTTATTTAAATTAACAGATGTTATTGGTCTGGATTGGATCTGCACTTTTTGTATTGGCATGCTGGACTCAAAGGTTACAGTTTGACCACTGTGATCAGAAGGGAGATAATTAACAATGGCTTTATCTAAATAGTCGCAGCAACAAAAAACATTATCGATACATGTAGCAGTAGTCGTAGTTGTTCGGGTTGGTTCTACAAACACATTTGACAAATTAAATGATTTAAACAAATTTAATAATCTTCTGGTATTTACATTATTTTCTAAAATGTTAATATTAAAGTCACCACAGATAATTACTGCCTTATTACCAGTTGCAAGCTTTTCCAAAACATCTTCCATTACTGACTCAAATATAGAATAGTTTTGATAATTTGGGGGTCTGTAAACGCACACTATAACATGCTTATCTAGCTCAACACAAGACAGTTCAATGTTATGTTCAACCGATAGTAGATCAAGTATGTCTTTACGAGGTTTGTATTTAATACAACTTTTAATTAGGATTAATGAACCACCACGCAGCATTGAATTTCGATTAAAACAACTGGCCACACTATAATTGTCATAGTTAATTAACATTTCTGAATCTTTTAACCAATGCTCAGTTATACAAATAATGTCAAACATTGTTTTTTCTAAAAACAACTCAATTTCCAATTGTTTGGAAGAAAAACCTTGAATATTTTGATGAAATAATTTCAAGGATTTCTGCTTAGCCCCTTTTCTACAGTTCACAGTTTTAGTGCTAGAAAATACCTTTTTGTTATTAAGTGTAACTATACTGTTAGTGGTACTTTCTGTTGTCTTACAAACTAGTTTAAACTATCAGAGCTAACCACATTAACATTAGTACTATTACTAATTGTGGTGCTAATTAAGGATGACTTCGACATACTAATTATGTCTGAGTTAATATCTAGCTATTTGACGTCTAAAACTAATGGGCAGATACACAGTATCCCTAGTCGACCTTAGCTTATCAACAAAAATGTTGGTATCAAAAAATATAAACTTGTCACTATAGTGATTAACTATGAAATGCATGTAATTATTTAACATGTGAATGTAGTTGTTTTGTCTGTTTGACAAGTGCTCAAAATATGGAAAAGCACACAAAATTATTTTCTTACAATTTAACTTTAATAGGTTGGTGACACTATCAGTAATATCATGTTTTTTAACATTTAAACTATTACCTATAAGCACAGTAATAATGGCATTAGGATCATATTCATTACTAGTTATTGAAGACATTATTTGTTTGTAGGAAGTCTGAGGCATGCAAAAGTTTTGAGAAGAATGACACAGGTTGTTGCTAAGTAATTTACCTAAATAATTTATCATTTGTGTTGTATTTAAAAGTTGGACACTTATTAAAAGTTCCGTTTATACACCCCACAGGGAGGATGCCAATTATTTTGATTTCCTGTACAACAATTCAGTGGAAGGTGCTCGTAATGTTCGGGGAATTAGTTTCATAGCTGTAAGTGATATGATTTGTTTTTTTGTTCCTGAACCCCATTGTACCTTAATTCCAAAATAAAAATCTAGGTCAGTGAGTACCTACCTGGTTCAGGTACATTTATGAGACTTACCCTAGCATTGTCAATATATTTAGGATCAAATATCGAAGAAAATTCAACGGCGACGTAGGCTCGCTCCTTAGTGAGGCTGTACATCCCATAACTGAAATCATCATGATTGTGCAACTGCGAAACATCGAAAAAGGTCCCGAAGCCTTTTGTACAATTAACTGCAGTCTGAAAAAGACAAGAGGTCAGTTTTATAACATACATTAATAATACATCTCAAATTAATATAAAAACAACATTTAAACGGTAACCATACCTTCTTCAGGTCTTCTCCAAGGCAGCTAATAATTATGCTACAACCCTCTCCGTTTGTACCACTTAGAACCATATCCCCAAAAGAGTGATCCCGAGAATTTCCGATGTGTTCAGCTGAAACAAAGAAATCAGTGTCAATTCAGTTCTATGTTTACAAAAAATCAAGTTCATCTCAAACTGCCTTAGTGAAACTGAAAATCATCAAAATACCTTTTAATCCTGGGAATAATTTACGTAAGAAATGTTTCTTCCGCATGTCACTAACAGTTGTGAATACTTCGTAGCCGAGAGCAAGGGCTATTGATATTACAGCTTGGCCAAAAGCGCCAGCCCCTCCGTGGACCAACACAGAGGTGTTAGGTTGCAATCCCTTGGGATTTAAGATTACCTTAAAAAAACAGGATTTAATGTGAGTTTGACATTTGTTAACAGTGATTTTTTTTCTGTAACTATCTGAAAATTCCACACTGTTACCGTGCACTTCATAAATGTGGATACCAACCAAGTGCTGATGGTACCCTGTATTACGTTTGCAAGTTTGGTAGTAAAAGAGAGAGGGTAGAATCAGTTTAATAGTAAGTAGTGAAATGATTGTTGAAGTATCTTGTGTGTAAACTCACGAGACAGTAGAGTGCGTGTGCGTAGGCGAGCGGCACGGTGGCGGCGTCCTCCAGGCTCCAGTGCGCCGGCACCGGCCACAGCAGCTCCGGCTGCGCGCGCACCATGCTGCCGGCCGCGCCGCTTCGCACCAGCCCCATGACGCGCTCACCGCTGCATGGCGAAATAAGTTGGTTCAGATTTGTATAAATGGTACGGGTAATACCAGAAGATTGAGTAAACCTAGGTTTACTCGGATTTACTTAGAATCACCCAAGGAGTTTGGGTAATATCTGAATAATAATTAAATTACGTTTTAATTTGGGATTTAAATACAATCTTGCACAGAAGATAGATACACCTACTGAAGTGCAGGGAAATCTACCGTATATGTTACTACTCATACAGTCGTCGTTTTCTGACCGCCGCCGCCGCTGCTCCCAGGTGAAACGGGGCGAAGCACGATCATGATTGTTTAATGTGGAAGATGGAGTACTACAGCGATCAGTTCTTAACCCAGTATTGTATAACATATTTACATATCAGCATCAGGACTTACTTATAAAATAAACGGCCTTAATGATCTGACGACCGATTGAAACTAAACATCAGGACCGATAAAATAATATGAAAATGTATAAATAAATAAATCAAAAGAGTCCTTACTTCGGAACATTTTAAGGTACTGACCTGTTTGTAGTTCCACTGAATTCCATTCCAAAGCTATTTTTAATGTTTTGTTTATATAATAAGGAGCCGCTGGCCTTTTTGACGTCATCATAACTTATACCAGCATATTGAACCTGTTTATATTGAAAGATTGTACATAGGTATTATAAGTTCGTGTTTTGATAATAATGTAAAAATAAAGCAAGTACTAATTATTGTGGTCATAAATAGGGATAAAAAAATGGGATTATAAGAGGGGCCCGTGGCTAAATAATAACAGCCGCACAGTTCGATCGATCAGGTTAAGCTACGCTTGCCGCGGTTGGTCTGTGGATGAGTGACCATCTTTACATACCTACCGAAACCCCTCCGAGCCTAGCCGTAGGTCCCGGCTGTCATTCGTGGATCTTTGACAGTCGTTATGGGCGGAGAAGCCCGAAAGTCTGATAACCAGGAGGCCTACCATGAACTATTTAAAAACGATTCAAAAGCAAGACATTTCAGTTTAGGTTCTTAAACTGCATCGCTCACAGTCGTACCATGACGTCCAATACGCTCAGCTATCTCAATATCATTACTTTATAGTAAAACAGACACTCAACCGCTGCTGTTAAGATTCCACGTTAATACGGTGGGTCGGGGGGATTTCGGGACCGGGACCGCGGTCCCGGATTCCACCTATAATTATTTTTCAGTGGTATTTTGGGACCACAAAACAAAAGAAGGTAAAGTACAGTTAACAAAAAGCTGATATAATATTTTGATCAACAATTACATGAATTAAAGTAGGTACCGGTACAAAATAAAGGGTAATATTATTTAATTGCACTTATAAAAGGATAGTTGTAGCTATAAAATAAAATAATATCACAATCAATTTGATAGTATCACCCATAGCTCAATTTTTAACGCCCTGCAGAATCAAGACATAGACACCACTTACATTAATCTTCTAAAAATTATTTATTTGAACAGCACTGCAGCGATTAAGATCAGTTCCATGACAGGACCGTCCTTCCAGATAGAGAAAGAAGTTAAGCAAGGCGACCCGCTGTCTACGAAACTATTCACAGCTGTGCTGGAGGAAGTCTTCCGAAAGCTGGCAGCGGGCTGGACAGAAAGAGGCATTATGGTCGGCCATAAGAGATTATTTAATCTCCGTTTCGCCAACGATATTGTGCTCTTTTCGTCTTCAGCCTCCGAGTTGACACAGATGCTAGACGATCTTGGCACGGCAAGCCTAGATAGAGGTCGGACTTCAGATGAATATGTCAAAGACCAAGTTGATGACGAACAGCGCGCATCGCAGGATCACAGTAACGGGTGGGGAGGTTGAATACGTTGATGAGTATCTCTATCTTGGTCAAATAGTCTCTTTCCAGGCAAGACAAAATAAAGAAGTTGCAAGACGCACCGAAAATGCCTGGAAGAGCTATTGTGCCATGAAATACCTTCCTTGATCTTCCTTTGTCTCTTAAGAGCAGACTCATGGACGTGTGTATACTTCCCATCCTCACATATGGTGGTCAGACATGGTCTTTGACAAATCAGCAGAGGTCAACACTCGAGGTTTGCCAGAGGGCTATGGAACTGAGTATTCTGGGTATCAAACTAACAGACCGGGTTAGGAATACGACCATCCGTTCCATCACAAAGATAACTTACGACCCAATGGGTCCCTCTTAATGGCAAGCGACATCGTGGCAGGCCCAGACGGAGATGGCGGGATGAGCTAGACTCCTTCAACAAGAACTGGTCCTCAACAGCTTTGAGCAAAGAGAGTAGGGAGGCCTTTGCCCTGCAGTGGGACATCACAGGCTAATAATAATATAAATATCTCAATCATGTAAGTATAAGAGAAGAGAGAGAAGTAAGGAGAATTATGATTTGCGCGCACGTAGTGCTATTTCTCTGCCATGCAGCTATACGCAGTCGCTTTTTTGTCATGGGCCACGGGTTCTAATAACGGTAGTGGTTATCTAAATGTGCAGTTTTGAGGGGTCGGGGGGATTTCGGGACCGGGACCGCGGTCCCGGATTCCACCTATAATTATTTTTCAGTGGTATTTTGGGACCACAAAACAAAAGAAGGTAAAGTACAGTTAACAAAAAGCTGATATAATATTTTGATCAACAATTACATGAATTAAAGTAGGTACCGGTACAAAATAAAGGGTAATATTATTTAATTGCACTTATAAAACTATTGTTAAAATAATTCTTAGTCAAAGTAGATATTTATTTACCTTTTGCTGTTTATTATACGAAAACAATATTTTTATTTCGACCAAATAAAACAATGTTTCTGTTTCGAACGTACCTACCACAGTGTAGTTTTGATTTCAAGGAATGTCGAAAGTGTTAAACATTGTATAATTTGTATAAGTACCTACTGAAACTAAATAATTCTTTCGAGAAGTCTATAGATAAATCTATTATGAAAGTGAATAAATGTACAACTTGCCTCGAGATTATGACAATAATTTGCAAGTGCTTTTTTTGTTGCATTTTAGTCGAAAAAGGACATCTGTTAAAGAAAAACAAATGCGGTTTAAAAGGCATGTAAAATAGGTATTTTACACTTTAAAAGAAAGATTAAAGTACACTTACATTGGTTTTTGTAAAATTCCACTAAAAAACTTTATTTTCGTCAATAATTCACCAAACGTTTCAGTTTATGTTAGAGAAATAGTAACTTTTATTGAATCGCTTATTTTGACAGTTAGCGTTTCAGTTGAGCTGCTATGGACGTCATGGTACCAAATACAGTACAAAATGAAATGAATGAAACCAAAACTTGCGACTCAGTTTGGGATAATCGCTGTCAGATGGCACGGTCTAAATTGAATCGTTAAACTGACGTCATGGTACGAATTAGAAGAACAGTTCAGTTTAGGTCCTAAAGTGGATCGCGTTAAGAGCTCGTGGTAGGTATGCAGTCTTGCCAGCGATACCCTATTACCCAGTAACTGGGTTGTAGAGGTCAGATAGGCAGTCGCTCCATGTAAAATACTGGTACTCAGCTGCATCCGGTTAGACTGGAAGCCGACACCAACATAGTTGGGAAAAGGCTAGCCAGATGATGAAGAAATTGGGATTAAAACATTTTCAAGGTAATTAAAATAAATTCAGGTATACCTTCACAGGGACTCCAGATCCGGATGCCTCAGACGCTTCCACCCACGTGAGCGAATACAATTCACCAAACTGGCTACATTGTAAGGATACGTTGTTGCTCATTGATGCAGAGTCTTCTAATGGTACATAAAACTCTCCTCCCCACTTACTCTGATGAATAAATGAGAATTATTTTATATTAAATACGAAATTATTTTAATAATATTATGTATTTCGAATTTTCGATACAAACACTTACATTGTTCACTACGTTGAACGCCAGGTCAATATCTGGCATCTCGTCGGCATAAAAACTATCGTTGCTTTCTTTAGCGACCATGATTAGATGGATCTTGTTACGATTAGCTTCTCTACGCCAGCTGCTTACAAGTTCCTTAAGACCTGGCAGTGCAGGGTAAGGGGCAATAATCAGGAGCCGATGACCCAAAGACAGGTTGTTGCGCGTTGTAATGAGGAGTAGAATATCAGAGTTGTTTCGAACTGTGACAGTTGTTGTAGGTACGGTCGCAGACGGACCCCACCGGACCAGCTGCAGTTGTGACTGCCGTTTGTTGCCATTGCTAACAATGGAGTGAACGGAAATCACACGGTAAAGTGACGAGGGGCGCGAGCGACCACCAAAGGCGAGGTCTTCCTCGCTCGCCACAAACTGGTCTCTCTGTAGGAAGCGATGCAGCAGCTGGCACATCTGTTGTATGGCCAAATTAATTAAATTATAGTGTAACACATAGAATACAAATTGAAAATAAAACATTTCAAACGTTATCTACTTACGTTATCGTCAGTGGATAGGTTTTGAACCAGCACCAGATCAGCGTCTTTTAGGAAGTTGTTTTGTTTCTTCAACGCCGATTCGCGGTTAACTTCTTCGTATTTAACATTTACTCCAAAAATGTTTCTAATAGCATTATTAATTTCCGAGAAAATGGATCCTTTTCCTGGCTGATTAATTAACCCAACAACATTTATGTTTGATTTGTTTACATTTTCCGCTACTGTTTGTAAGAAAACTTGCAGTGATGAGGACACCTGCATGAGTTTAAAAAAAATTATGTGTTTTTATTATTCTGTCTTATTTGTTTTGCACATTACTTATAACTGGAAGGTGTACTTACATCTATGTCCGATTGGAAATAAGGAACAAACTTTAAAGTCTTTAACGCCATGTTTCTGTTACTCACAGGAGGCATATTTTCCAATTTAACATTGCTTATTGTAACACCTCCACAACTGGAAAAAAATTAACACAGAAATGATTTACTTTACTGACAAACAAACAGAGTACCTATCTTTGACGGTAATAATATTAGAAAGTAAATAATGTTCACCTGGTAATGTCAGAATTATCTAATACTTCTGCTTTCAACAGAACTTTGTAATCCGACACGAAAGAATCTTCTACAACATCTTTATGATATTTAACGTTGATCTTCATACTTCTTATGTGCGAGACTAGTGATACTCCATCGTGTGGTTGGCGCAGCATGTTCAGCTGCAGCAAGCCGTCGATGAACGTAACCCAGTTGTCGCGCCACACCAGCGAAGCTTCGTTCAGGGATTTATTAGCACCCTCAATGCTAAGGAACTCGCCGCTGAAATAAATTACATCGATCATCATTAAAGGAACACATTATGCAAGCTCACTCTAACTATTTTATTGAAATGTCAGGCTTTTTGTCAGGACTTTTAGAATTTCTCTTACCTGTACGAGTAATCCCTATCTCTGAATAAATGGTAAATATCTTCAGCAGTGAGGTCTATGCTCACTTTAGTTTCAGGTTTTTGTTTCAATTTGTGTTTCGTATCTTCAACATCATCCAATTCGTTTATAAAGCCTGTTGCGACTTTGGAGCCTTCATTCAGTATCTGAATTAAAATATTAGGTAAGTATGAAGTAAAAATATCTAATATAAGGTAATCATAACTTTGAGCTAGCCTTGGGTTAAATTAGGTCGGGACGCACTGCAACCCAACACATTGCAAAAAAAAACAATCACTATCGTCTATTTTCTATGAACCAACGCACACTACAGGCCGCTACCGGAACATTTTGTATGAAAATGTATTGCGCTGCGGCCTGTTGAGACTGTAATGTGTGCTTGGTTCAGAAGAATCGAATCCGAAATGAGCTGACAACATAGAGAACTATAGTCGTCCACCTGGCCTAAAGGATAGTAAGCTGATATGACAATAGACCGGCAACGCTAAACGTCATAAGTGGCTGTTGTTATAAACATGCCAAAACATGCTCTCGCATGCTCTAGTAAGAAGATCTTAAATTGGTACACTTATTATGAAACTTTTTTTATAGGAAATCTTACTACCTCAAAACATCCATTTCCTCTATGGAAAGTGACGTTAAGACGAATCTGCCGTTGATCGTGTATTATCGGTTGCGCATACAGATGCAGGTCCCTGAACTCCACAGACATTTGTTTCTTCGGGAACCCCATCGTCATTGCATAGGTGTCCCACACCAGAGCCAGTGTGGCGGCAAACGGGTATACGTTGTGTCCTAAAGATGAAGATCGTTAGTATTATACAATAAAAATAAGCACCTACTATCTAAGTGCAGAGAGAACGAGAACTCATCGTTGAGGCGATTTGCTAAACATCAGTAGATAACGATCAGCGCATGGTTTAAATATCTCTGCTTCGCATAAAATATACATTATAATTCAAATTTTGGTGGCTGATAGCGGAGTCTAACTTTGTGCTTGGTTTAAAATATTTTCAAACTTCATAATTATTGGGTCTAGGAATTAAAGCAGCACACGAATAGAGTGTTTATGTTACCTCTCATAGAGTGGCCTTGCAAGTAAGCGTGTTCTGTATCTTGCACAGAGGTGCTATAGTCGAGGGAGGCAGCTGCTAATCTATTGGCTTCTCGATACACTGGCAATGGCCTAAACAGAAAAAGTAATACTCAAAATTATTAAAATAAAAGCTTGACATACTTAGTTACTTTATAATTTTCTTCGAAAGTGTGCGAAGAGTAACAAAAAGAAAGTGCTTACCATTTTTCACCATGAGCCCATTGGACTAGATGCGACAAGAATGGCGTTCCCGTAGAAACTGGTAACTCAACATTCGGATAGAGAACATGAACTTTAGGATTGTAACCTTCCATAAACAACCTGAAAATAATGGATGTTTTGAAATAACACAAACATTCATGTCACGTCCGTTTTCTTCAAAGGGGCAGAGGTGTATAGTATGCGTTAGTGAAGGTTTCTGAGTTGGTAAAACAATCCAGCAAAGCTGCGGGTAAAAGCTAATTATCGTATGAGTAAGTGACATTAAAATTCTATTTTAACTGTGATTATCACTTTACTTACTTGCCAATACCCTCAAGCAGCAAGAATGTATTATCAGCATGCTTCCTCCTGGTCAGTGCGATGTTCTTGCAGTTGCTAGGTAATGATCGCTTGAGGATGGCCTGTAGCAGTCCGTGCGGCGCCACCTCTACCAGCACAGCGTCGTTAGGTATCAGCTTCGACGTCTCCTCGAACAACACTGCGCTCTGTGAAAATAAAGATTAAGAAATTTCCGTACTTTTCGTAGGCTTTCTTTTTCATTTAGTCTTATATTAATATGCGTCTGCGTGAGTCACCCGGCACTTTTCTATAAATTTGGCTAATTTAAATTGCGGCTATTGTGCATCTCTAACACTCTTAGATATTAACAAATATCAGGGTAAGGGCCTAAGAGCCCTTTAATCTCCGGGCGCAGTCTCGACAGAAAATGAAAAGAGACTGCCGGCATACATTTTGAGTGAACTTGTTCACGTGGGCTATGGCGCACGTGAACAAATTACACAAGTTTACAAAGGTTTCGGAGCTTGTTCCGACGTTAAATGCCTGGACGACTGAAAGTCTGAAAGGCCTGAAACCTGGTAGGTCCTAAGTCTGGAAGGTCATGGCTCGAAAATATGTTGATACGAGTTTCAGTAGCTACTTGCACAGAAACATTCCTACTTACCAGCAGGTTATTGGTGTGATATTCTGCTGAACATAGCTTTGCACTCGGATTGTCCCACTTCTCTTCAGGTACAGAAGTTGAAAGCCAACGCTCGGTTCTTGGTTTCGGATCCTTTATCACCTCCGATAAATACTTGAGTAGTTGAGGTCCTGCATTTTAAATTGTAATTATAACTTCAAAAAATTACAGCACAAAACAACAATGTGGATTATATCAAGGACCACATAGAACGTAAATTAAATATCTTCTTAGAATTAAATACCACAAGGTAATGTGATGCTACTAAGCATTCATAAGGATAAAGAACTCACCAGCATCAGCAATGTAACGCGAGTGGTAGGCGATGTTGGAACATGGTACTTCCTTAGCGAAAATACCCTTAGCAGTCAACTCTGCGACGAACTCCTTCATGACTTCAGCGGGTCCCGAAATTGTACTAGATTCAGGCCCGTTGTGACAAGCCACTTGGATTTCAGGTGGGCACAATGGTAAGATCTGAAAAATAAGGGCACCATTAATACACTGTTTGAAGTGTTCAACAGATGAATAGCCTATTTTCATCCTTCAAGTGTACAACTGCTGGACTCTAGTTGCCTGTAGCTGTTACAAAGCTAGCTGATCAGATGACTAATTAAATTACCTGTTGATATCCCAGACCTATGGCAGCCATGGATCCGCGGATGAATTTAGTCTCCAGCGATACGCGGCCACGACTGTAAGCTGACAGTATCATCTCCTCCGCCGTCAAACAACCGTCAGCGTATGCGCATCCTAGCTCTCCTACACTGTGACCTGTTTGACATTGTTGGTATTAGTGTTTCCTTTATATTTTTTTCTAAAGAACCCTGTTTTCAGTTGCCTCTACTGACATTGGAGGCTAGTTCTTGAGAAATGAAGATGGAATTATGAAATTAACTGAACTGATGTTTATTTCAGAAGTCACCTCGATGAAATTTAATTAACTGATGTTTATTTCAGTACTCGTAGATAACTTTAAAGACGCATCAATTTTTTTGTAATATTTTAAAATTAGATTGCACCAGCTTTTATTATCGTACCGATCCCTGAGAAGAAATGTTGAAAAGAGGTTAAAGTCCAAACATTAAGATTTTACTTGAGTCTAACAATGCAGGGAGTTGTTTGGATGGGCCTTTTGAAGAAAGAGCCATTGCAGCTTTGAGTTGACCTGTCCCGACAGACGACCAGCAAGCATCAGTCATCGTGTAGCTCAACCCTATTTTAGGAAGTTCAACGACACGACGCCACCAGATCTGCAAGACTACTTAAAACCGCCAGGCAGTTATAGTCATGAATTCTGTCTAGCCAGCATGTTACTCACATTCACAGTCAGTTTTTTCTTTAGAAAATGTGTCCTGTATATCCCACCATCCCGTTCATATTTTTTTTTTCATATTCTTTATCTTTAAATTTATTTCTTACCAATGATTCCATCGGGCACAAGTCCAAGTTCTTTGAGAATGTCAGTCAGGCCGATTTGTACAGCGGCTATTCCAACAAACGAATGTAAAATGTTGTCAAAGGTGGTCTCATCGGGTGACGTTATTATATCAACAATGTTGAGTCCCCTTGGCTCTAAAACTTTGTGGCAGCTGCAATTAATTTATTTAAGTCGTTAGAATGTTTCAAGTTTCATATCCACTGTGATTCTTTCACTTAATATGTGTGAGTACCGTTGTATAGCAGCAGCGAAGATCGGTATGCGCATGAGTTGCGCGCCCATACCAGCCCACTGCGAGCCCATCCCACTGTACACAAACCACAGCGGCCGTCGGGCGTTGTCGAAGTACTCGGACTTCTCAGATAAGCATACGGTCTTCTGTTCTTCGTCCGTCTCTAGAAATAAATATGTAGGTATCAAGATAGTGTGTTTAATTGACTAGTTTGCAAAAATTCGGTGTTATTTTATGTTTTTAGTGTCCCTCTATCTTCCGCGCTACATTTATTACCATCTCTGGCCTAAATTTAGAAAAAAGTTGAGTTCGATTCGCCATCACGCACTTTTTCTGCAGCTATTTTCTACGAATGCGAATTCAAATTGATAAAAAAAAAATGGAAGTAAATGTTTACGTAGAATGACGAATCCTCTGCCCAAATGTCCGGCAATATTGGTTTGGTGTATGTTGTGCAACAGCCTCAACTGTTCAGGGTCTATGGGGTTGGCTTTCAATTCGCTAAGACAATGAGTAACCCCTGCTTCATGTCTTGCCGAAATAGTCACTAGGTGAGCAATGCTCGACTTGTAGCGGTTGGGGTCCTGAAAGGCAAAGTAATTGTGGTTATGAAAAACTTCTTTCTTTCCATAAATTTATTTAAAGTAACGCTACAGTGGGTAATACTAAAGTGTTGAATAGAATGGCTATAAGAATAGAAAAACAAAAAAAAAAGGAAATTTTAGGTGTATTGCGTGAAAAGCGATTTGGATAGAAAGGGTCTGAATCTGAGATGACATTTGATAGAAATGTAGGTATGAAAGAAGGATGAAATGTTGCGCAGGCCACAAATCTATTGGGATTAAGCTGGATGGATGGTTAAGGTAAGTAATGTTGTTACCTTTGGTTTATAGTGTCCATGCAGCAGTACGTGTGTATTGACGCCGGTAACGGACATGCCGTTCACGGCAACGTAAGACCGGCCGAAGCTCTCGTGCTCGGTGACGACGCGCATGCGTCCCTCACGCAGAGCAACTACATCCTGACGCGGATTGTCGCAGTGCATGTTGGCAGCTATCTGACCAGTGTGGTAGCCAAGTAATACCTGCGAGAGAGATGAAAATTGTGCTGTAACTTCTAATGATTCATTACAACATTACAGTCGAACTTATATTTTTTTTATTACCCACTTGTTTCTGTAGCAATAAACCAATTTTTAACCGACTTCCAAAAAAGGAGGAGGTTCTCAATTCGGTTGTATTCTTTTTTTTTTTTTTGTTTGTTACCTCAGTACGCCGTCATTTATGAACCGATTTGGAAAATTATTTTTTTATTTGAAAGGACATACTTCCAGATTGGTCCCATTTTTGTCAAAATCCAGTTCTGATGATGGGATCCATGAGGAATTGAGGGAACTCCTCAAATATTATAGGCATACATATAGCAATTTTGGTATTTTCATTAACAACTCAAGCATTTGCATTCAGAAAGTATAATTTGGTGAAGTGGAACTGATGATGAAGACCACAGATGGCCATCGGAACTACTCAATGACAAATATTTCACGGGTAGCGATTCGATTGCTTTAATATGGTTGCTAAGCAATTTATGTTCGTCACAATGCGTATGGTGAAGTGGAGCTGATGTTCTCCTGGTTCTTACCAGGAGAACTCCTCAACAATTAACGTTCCAGCATCGGGAAAAGCAATCTTTTGTAACAGGTGATGAGCATTTGACATTAGGGTTTGAAACGGTATGCTCTCGAGGTGGTCCCATTGTCACCAAGTCAGAGTCTGATGAAGGGATCCCATGAAAGTCGAGGAAAATCCTCTTTGGTAGGCATGTACAGTGTGTTAGTTGAACTCTCTCAAATCAAATGAATCCTATTGATGATTCAAGTGTTTGAGTCTGAGAGTCATCACTTACCTCTCTACTCCGACTTTTAGCTGCAGTAAAATGACACTTCTTAATAACTCATTTCGGACTGCATTTAGAGATATGCATGTCAAATAAGTTTCGTTTGTTACACTATTCTGTACTAGAAAAACATGGTTTGGTTAATGGCCGCGAAAAAACAAAAAGACGCCAATTTTAGTCATTTAAGTTACACATAAGCTGTCGTTTTACTGCAGCTAATTGAAAGTCCGACTATAATGCTACCGAGCCGTCGATGGTAGCCACAGCAGTCCTTAACTGTTAGGAGTTAGGAGATACGGCAATATGTCGACAGAAACTACTTAGCAGTTCTTGAATAGACGTGGACTTGAAAACAATCGTCTTCATCATTCCATTTCTCGTAATGATGTAACGGGACGAACAGGTCCCGCATCTGATGATGGTAAGGGCTTGTAATTGTCGAAAGAGCTTGTAATAGGCCTAATTGAATAAAAGTATTTGACTTTCACTTATCATCAGCTCAGCAGCATGAAGTGATGACTCTCAGACAACACCTATAGGTCCATTAAATTCGGGGAAAATTGGATGTGACAGACAGACACTCGAGTGATCCTATATCAGTACCGATTTTTCCTTGAGGAGAGTAACTTACTTGATTGAGGTAAGGAACCCTAAAAAGTGAAAAATAAAAAACTTTTTTACAAAAAAAACAACCGACTTCCAACAAAACACTACAAAGTGAAAAATAACTTTAATTTCAGAAGTCGGTGTCTAAAAACGAAAATGCAGAACCAACGACACCGACTTCTGAAATTAAAGTTATTTTTCACTTTGTAGTGTTTTGTTGGAAGTCGGTTGTTTTTTTTTGTAAAAAAAATTATTACTTATTTCTTTAAAATTTTCTTTAAAAAATACATATTCAAGTAACATCATGGTTAACAGTTTATAACTTAGTGTACAAATAGTGCCATCCACGAAGACACGCCTCACTGTTCTTACTAATCGCTCGTGGTTATTGCTTGTTAATTCTGCTAGTGTTTTCGTTTTGTCGATACACTAATTACCCACTTATAAGAAATTAGTGTGTATCGACAAAACCAGAATACTATCGATTACGAAGAAGGGCGCGTCTTCGTGGATGGCACTATCTGTAACGGTGTAATAAAGAGTCTAGAAAGCAGCGTTTATTAAAACCTAATTTAATTTACTACATTCTAAAGTGTTTCAGAATACATGAATTCTGAACGCAAAGGCACACAAGTACGCAAGTCTCGTTTAGGATCTTGTTGCTCAAGCATAATAATATTCTTCCGAGGCGAAGCTTACCTTTGTGATAGCAGTGATACCAGACGCAGCTTCATTGTAACCAATGTTGGACATAACACTGCCCACCAGGAGAGGATCCCGTTTGTCATCACAGAACACCTCCTCTATAGCTTTCAACTCTATCTTATCAGCCTCTGGTACAGCTGTCGAATTAATTAATTGGATTATTCTTTAGGAGTGTTTTTCAATTTATCTAAAATCATTTACATGCGTTATTTTGAATACACGTTACGAAGCGGCTAGATTAAATCCAACTGTCCTAACATTATTCTCTGATGTTAGTAATTTGCTGATGTGAAAACTGTAATAATCTTTAACAACTTTCCTTTTACAACTTTGACTCAATGGTGTGTGATCCAGAAGTAGGTATCAATTTTGTTGTTATTTACATTTACCTAATTTGTGTGTAAGCACTTACCACAGCCACAAGCTTCTACATATTCGATGGCTTGAGCTGGGATTCCTGCTTCCTTGTAGAAGTTCTTAATAAAACTGACTGTTTTACTGAAGTCTCTGAGGAATCCAAATTGAGGGCCCGTTTCTCCAGGCAAAATACTCGTAAACTCTGTTTTAGCGTGCAATACATCGGCATAGATCCTGAAAATTGTTACAAAAATTGTTGTTTATCGTATGACTAAAAATAAACCGTATAATATGATCCAAATAAACTTCAAAGTATATCTACCTTAAAGCGTTTTTCGCTTTTTGCAGGAACAACACATTGATAGCTTCAGATTTAGCACATCCATCAGCAAGTTCATCGAATGATTTAGTTTTACCATCCTCACAAAGGTTCAAGAGCCTGTAAACAGAGTTAATTATTTACTTAACGCCTTTTCTATATTAATAAGTAGCAGAAAAGTATGAGTGTTTGAGTTTAAATGTTGGATGTAATTTTTGAAAGAATATTGGGACAGGCTTAAAACGATTGCAGCGGGATTGTCCGAAAGGGTTACCGCTACCCCTGAACAAAAAAGGCTAAGGAAGGAACACGGATGGGTTTTAGTCAGTAAGAGTCTGACACTCCATTCCGCTCCGCATAGAGCGGGAGGGGTCATTTGATGACTTCCCATCCACAACAAAAAAAAAGTTAAAAACGATTGCAGGACTTGATGACGTAGGTAAAAGTGATATTAATTTCTATGTCCACGTAGAAAAAGCTGCAGCGTTGTAGGGGGTAGCCAGGCGAATGATTGTTGGAAGTATAACGCTGGCCATTTAGAAATTCAAATCAAAAAGCTGGTGTTCTTTTCAGTTTGACACTTGTGTTTTGTTCAGCATGTCATGAGTAATTTTATATTTTTATAATTAAATATTACCTACACTTCTTTCCACTGCAAATGCTTTATTATTAAGTACTCCACTCCTTATTAAATTTAATAGGTTATGGGCCCAGATGTGTGAAGTGTGAATATTTTGTGAAAATATTATTATTTTACTCGAAATATGGATGAGTATACTAATTCGAAAGTTATGATGGAAAAACTAAAAGGTACCATTAACTATCGCGATTGGGCATTTCAAATGCAAAATATACTAGTATTCGAGGATTTGTGGCAATGTATTACTGGACAATACGAAACCTCAGGTGAAAACGCTATCAAATTACCTCGTAGAGAGGAGAAAGCTCGAGCGAGGCTATGTTTGAGTGTTGAAAAATCGTGCTATTCTCACATTGTGCAGGCGAAAACTGCGAAGGATGTATGGGATGCCTTGCAGAAGGCTTACGATGACACCGGGTTGCAAAGGAGATTGTCGTGTCTGCGAACTTTATGCTCTATTAAGCTAGAACAGTTCAATAGCATGGAGATTTATGTCAACGAGATCTTGTCACTTGCTGAACAACTCAGTAATATGAAGAAACCACTTGATGATGAATTTCTGGCTGCTATTATGCTCCAAGGGTTGCCTCAAGATTATGACCCAATGATAATGGCTCTGGAGCATTCTAGTATAGACATAACTACAGATATGGTAAAAACAAAACTACTTCAAGATAAGAGATGGAAAGGGAGCGCCGCTGATAATGGCGATGGCTGCTTATTTACACGAAATCGTAGTAATGAAAAGGCTAGCTCTCGAGGCGAGAAGAAAAATGCCTCAAGTACATCAAAACACGCTAGTACCTCGTCAAGTACGAACAAGTTGTGGTGTTGGAAGTGTCGTTCTAAAGGACATGTCAAGAAGGATTGTCCTCAATTGGACCGTAATGGAGCGACGTCGACTTCAATGGTGTTGTCTGCACTTAACACTGATGACAGTTCGTGGATTATTGATTCTGGAGCGACAGATAATATGTCAGGACGCCAAGAATGGTTTCAAGGTCTTGATGAGTCGTCGACTAAGGAGGTTTGTGTTGCTAACGGCAAGAAGTTAGATGTGAATGGGAAAGGTGACGTACATTTTACGGTTAACTCTCGTGGACATACGATAGATACTACTTTAAAAGATGTAATGCTTGTACCTGACCTTACTGTTAATTTAATATCTGTGTCTACTCTTACTGAAAAGGGATTTAAATTTACTTTTGATAAAAATGGATGTAACATACTTAAAAATGATAAAGTAGTTTTACATGCTAGGAAAGTTGGGAGAGTTTACAGGCTTCATTCTGTGGGTAAAGTCAATTTGACAACGTCATCTACGTCTAAGGATATGATGTTATGGCATCAACGTTTAGCTCATATTAATTTTGACAGCTTGGCATCACTTAGGAAGGTAGCTAATGACATTGACTTTCAGGTTACTACTCAGAAGAAAGTTTGTGATGTGTGTCTTAAGGGTAAGCAATCTCGCGCTCCTTTTGTGACCAATCATAACAAACAGGTGGCCGAGGCGCGGCTGGCGCTCATTCACAGTGACGTCTTGGGGCCGATGCCGATTACTTCTCTCGGAGGCAAGCGCTACATCCTCACGTTTCTAGACGACTACTCCAGGAAGGTGTTCGTCTATCCCATTGCAAAGAAGAGTGAAGTGTGTAAGTACACTAAAGATTTTATTAGACTGGTAGAGAATCAGTGTAATGCTAAAGTCAAGGTAATGAGAACAGATAATGGCTCTGAGTACGTTAATGCTGAGTTGACGGACTTTCTTAAAAAGAAAGGCATTGTACATCAGCTGACGGTACCCTATTCTAGTCAGCAGAATGGATCCGCGGAGCGCCTGAATCGTTCTTTACTTGACAAAGTCAGATGTCTACTGTATAACGCAAATCTCAATGACAAGATGTGGACAGAGGCTGTAAACACTGCGGCATTTCTGATCAACAGATCGCCAAGCTCGAGACTTTCTGGTAGATTACCAGAGGAAGTATGGAGTGGTAAGAAAGTGAGCCTTAAAAATCTGCGTGTCTTTGGTTGCGAGGCATTTGCTCATGTAGATGACTGTAAACGTAAAAAGTTAGACCCCAAAAGTAGAAGGCTAATCTTTTTAGGTTACTGTGATAACGTCAAAGGATACCGTTTGTTCAACCCTGATGACAATAAGATCGTTGTATCACGTGATGTGGTGTTCAACGAATCTGTGTTTCCAGGGATAAATTCTAAAATAGGGCCAAAACGTGTGTTTGAACCTATTTATCTTACAGGAGGTGATGATGAGAGGGAGATACTGGAGACTACGTCGGTTGAGGCGGAGCCAGATTCAGTTCCTGCAGAATCACCAAATCTTCCTGTTGAGTTGGAATGTGAACGCGAGGCTAGTAAAGATTTGGTAACGTCGCCTGAATTGGCACCAGAGTCTACTAGTACACGATATAACCTACGTCCACGTATGCCTAAGACAACCTGTAACATAACTAACGTGTGTAATGTGACAGAGCCCATAGAGCCACGTACTGTCAAAGAAGCTTTAAAATGTGAAGATAAAGAGTTATGGCAGAAGGCCATGAAAGAGGAAATCGATTCTTTTGTCTTACACGGAGCTTGGGAGCTTACTGATAAACCAGTTGACAAGAACGTCATTAAAAATAAGTGGATTTTTACCATTAAACGAGACTCGGATGGGAACATTACACGTTATAAAGCAAGGTTGGTAGCTAAAGGCTTTACTCAAAGATATGGTGAAGATTTCCAAGAAACTTTTTCACCGGTCGTTCGTCATTGTTCTATAAGATTGTTGCTATCTCTGGCAGTAGAAATGAAACTTAAGATTGATCACTTAGACGTGCAGACAGCCTTCCTGAATGGAGATTTGCAGGAGGAGATCTTTATGCAACAACCGGAAGGTTTCATATGCCCTGGGAGTGAAAACAAAGTCTATAGATTACGAAAGGCTGTTTATGGGTTGAAGCAAGCATCGCGATCCTGGTACCAAAAGGTAAAAGATGTCTTACTTTCTTTGGGATACAGACAGTGTAAACAAGAGGACTGCATCTTCACTAAGAGATCAGGTGATTCTATTGTTTTTATCGCTCTGTATGTTGACGATTTTTTTGTGTTCTATAATGACAAACGTCTGGCTGAGACGTTAAAAAGTTCTTTGTTAAATTTTTTTAATCTCAAAGACTTAGGCCCGGTACGAAACATGTTAGGTATAAAGGTAGAACGTGATGCAACTTCCATCAAACTTAGTCAGGAGAAGCGGATTGATAATATGTTAGATCGTTTTGGCATGACAGACTGTAAGCCTGTAAAGTCTCCCATGATAACGAATGTTAGTTCGGTCATTGAGAGTTCTAATAATGTTATAAATAACGTTGTAACAAAGTATCCGTATCAAGAGTTGATTGGTAGTCTTATGTATTTATGTGTAACTACGCGACCTGACATTTCGTTTGCCGTGTCATATTTAAGTAAATTTAACAGTTGTTATACGGAATTCCATCGGAATCAAGCTAAGCGTGTATTGCGATATCTTAAAGGTACTAAGCAAAAGGCTTTGGTATTTAAGAAGTCGAATGTAGATACCGTTCTTGAGGGTTATTCTGACGCAGATTGGGCGGCAGATCCTGATCGTAAGTCGTACACGGGGTATGTGTTTAAATATGGCGGTAATGTGGTATCTTGGGGTAGCTACAAACAGTCCTGTATATCGCTTTCGTCCACCGAGGCGGAGTATTGCAGCTTGAGTGAAGCGAGTAGAGAAGCGGTGTTCCTACAAGCTTTAATTAAGGAATTGCTAATGACAATTAGTTGTAAAATAGTAATGTTTTGTGATAATCAATCTGCTATACAGCTTGCTATCAATCACACTCATCACAGACGGAGCAAGCATATAGAAATAAGATTTCATTACGTTAGAGATATGATAGATAGGTTTAACGTAGAAATTGTATACATCCCTACGGATGAGATGTTAGCAGATGTATTCACTAAGCCCCTGGGCTGTGTCAAGCACGAGGTGTTCACTCGTCAGCTTGGTGTGGCATGAAGCCATCATGATGCCCACGTTATGGGGGGGTGTTGGAAGTATAACGCTGGCCATTTAGAAATTCAAATCAAAAAGCTGGTGTTCTTTTCAGTTTGACACGTGTTTTGTTCAGCATGTCATGAGTAATTTTATATTTTTATAATTAAATATTACCTACACTTCTTTCCACTGCAAATGCTTTATTATTAAGTACTCCACTCCTCATTAAATTTAATAATGATGGTAACATTTAAGATGACGAAACGCTTCTATAGGAAGGATGCAGGAACAATGTAATATCGGCACAGCGGAAAATCGACGTCCTCCAGAAAGAAGTTAGAATACGTCAGAGGCAGTCGATAATAGTTCAGCTGAAAACTTTTACTGAACTGTTCAAAAGAATCAAGGGTGATATTATTATTATAATTATCTATCTCCTTTCGCTTCGCCTTGTAAGATAAGACCATCGTACAATGTACAGTACTATTATACATTTTTGTATTATTTTGTATTATATGGGCGCATAATAAGGTATTTAAATAATAAATACGTATATTTAGGACTTTGTTTCCTGATAGTACCTTCCGTAGTGCACAGCTGACTGTGGGTGCAGACACAGGTAGGCGCCTCCAATGATGGCTGCCTCGCATTCGCCTCGACTTATAGCAAGGTATGCCTGCTCCAGCGCCGCGGTGGAACTGCTACAAGCCAGGTCGATCGACATCGAAGGACCCTTCGCGTTCAGCCAGTAGGAAATGCGGTTGGCGAACATAGTTTTGCTGCACCTGATTTACAAAACAAAAATATCTGTTTGGTTAAGGTATTACTGAAGTAGCTGTGTAGCTATGATATAGTCGTTGCTTAGTAGCTCTAAAAGGAGTTATATGCTTGAGCCGACTTCAGCTGTTGCTACGGAGCTACAGTTGCTACAGTAACGTAGCTTTATAATCAAATCTTTCGTTGTCTGATATAGAACAATTTCGTCCGATATCGGCACTAATTGCCATAGAAATATAGAAAATAAAGTTTATACAAAATTTATTAATCTTGACTTACCCAGCTATACCAAAACCGCTTCTAGAAGCGGCTTCGTAGAAGCAAGCCTTTTCAGTTTCAGAGAAACACGTGCCGATATACACGCCGACCTTCTTACCGGAAAGATCTTCCGGATTTACACCTAGAAAAAAAAATCGTTTTGCAAGCATAGGATGGGGATTAGGAAAATAATGTTTCGATTTTGGATAGAAACAAAATGTTGCGTAACGAAACACGGAAGTGTGAGGTACCTGTAGGTAGACAATACCAAGAAGAAAGTTACGTAATTGAATATATACCTGAATAAATCTTAATAAATTCACTGACTGACAACGCACACCCTAAACCGCTAGTGGTAAAACCATGACATTTTTGTTAGCCTTAACTTATAAGGTAAGGGATTTTTGAAAATTCAGTTCCCAAATGTTTGGAAGTTCCTTTTTGCCGGTGGGAAATCCCATCGAACGCACGGCTTGTTACTATATTAAAGAAAAGTGAAGATTTGAAAAGCGTATGCAAAAGCCCTCCTTCCTTCCATAATTCAAATTCAGTTTTTCATTTGAATGATATGGAATATAGCTTTTTTTGAATGTTTATGTTAAAAATACAGCCCCCAAAATGTTCACACGTCAAAACTTCCTAGTGGTTAAGCTGGAAACAAGAAATGGCGTAACAAACGACTGTATATAAAATAGTGACATTGACCACTTCCTGGTTTAATCACAATTTCTCAACCGTTGTACAATAATTAGTTAACCATTATGCAATGAATTAATAAATAATTAAGTTTTTAACACACACACATGTATTGAAAACACTTTATTAACACACAAGGGCGTGCATCGTTTCTTTTTAAGGAAGCTTCTATAATGATCTAGAAGCTTCGACTCGCCCGAGCGGGAACGAGAGGCGATTCCGCCAGAAGCGCGCATACAAATGGGTTGCCATCCCAGGGAAGCTGAAAAGACATCCCATATTGTATACAAGGTTAGTGTTCAAAGACCAGCCAAATTTAAGGGTGTTGTACAGGTGTGCGTTACCCTGGCAAAATTCCGAAAAATATTGTGCTTTAGAAAGGTGGGACTATAACAAATAATTAGTGTATCATGAGGAGCAATTTGTTTACTAATAGCAAAATTTGTTTGAATTGTAGTTTTAAAAATATTTGAGGGAAACAGATTTTGCTGCAAACGTTACCCTGGCAAAATCGTTTTTCAAAAATCGTTTTATCGCGGAACCAAATACATGAATAGACAGCTTTTGTTGCGTAGTAAATGTTTGTAAATAGCAAAATTTGTGTGCGTTATGGTTCTTAAGTTATTTAAGATTTTGCTGCGGTAACGTTTTGCGATTTCCTAGATCTCGAAAACGGCTCAACGCAGAAGTTTGAAAAAAATACCAATAATAGACCTTAATTTGTTTAAATTTGTTTAAACATTCGTTTTTGCTTTGGTTGACGTAAAACAAAGTAATTTAATGGTTTCAAAATTCAGAAAAGACGGATTTTCAAGTAAACCAATACACTTATAACCAAATAAACAGCTGGAATAAATACATGTGGTAGACGCTTATCACGTCAGGAATTTTAGATTTTGTAACTTTACACAATATGAAGATAAAACAAATTTGATTAATTTTAGACAGGTCGTACTTTATCGATCGAATACGTAGTTCCCATAAAATTAAGAAACATGGCATACATTAAACAAATTAAAATGATTCATAAACATTCGTTCCTGTTAATTTCAGCTTTCAATTACGGCTTTTATGAAAGATGTATCAAAAACAAGGATATATCAGCAATTCTCTAATAAGCCGACGAAATTGAAAAGGTCACGTAAAAGCGATCGCACCGTACGTACGGGTAATCTTCGCAAATTAGCAGCTTAGTATCCGACATTTTGTACAGTTAAGCAGAAAAATGTTATTCGTGAAGGCGATTTTTTAATATTTTTAAGTGCAAGTACCATATTACACAATTTCTACTAGTTTCTTATTTTAATTATTTAAAGTCAAAGCAACTAAAAAGGTAAGTAATAATCTCATTATATAATTAAATAAAAACAATCGACTTTAATCCGACAAAATAGCATCCTATACCCATGGACCCATGAGTAAAAGTGCTTCATCTTGTCCCATTGAATTTATAAGTTTGGTTTTTATTGTTCTCCTTTAATGTTTGCTAGAGAGATTTGATCTTTATGATTCCTTATGATGTTCCTATCGATTGGTGCCATAAAAGTACAGGTGTTATTTTTTCGGATATTCCCGAGTGCAGCAAGCGTATTTTCAAAAATCTTTAAAGATAGTTTTGTTTCTTTTTTAAAATAAAAGAATGTTTCCTTTGAGTAAAGCTGTCTTCAGTATTTGGAGTACTTTTCCTCCAGTACGCTTCGAAAGTTCCATCCTGTATATTTAGTAATTTGTTGTTTCTGTTTGGTCAAACCAATTAATGTTTTATTTTGATACCACAACGCAACGCCACTCTAAACGTTTTAACCGAATTCAAAAAAAGGAGGAGGTTCTCAATTCGTCGGAGCTTTCTTTTTTATGTATGTTCCCCGATTTCTCGAAGACGCCTGGACCGATTTGGAAAATGTATCTTAACCTGAATAATATACCCATTAATATAGAGTTAAAAGGCCAACAGTATATGATTTTGGCAATAATTGATTTTGACCCACCATCAAGTTCCACATTGATTGGACATTACAGAGCATACTGTTATAGAACGAAAACTCAACAATATGAATGTTACGATGATCTATACTGTAAACTACAGAAATGCAAAAACTCTATAATGCCACATTTGATTATATATTCAGTAATGTAGGTAATATTTCGACCGTTGTAAAGGTGTAAACCGTTTTACGTTAAAACATATTTTTTTATAAAAATGTTAGTTGGAACCCTTTTATTCCAAACGGTTGATTTATTAAAACGTTAAACAGTCACTTTACGGTCCCAATGACCACACAAAACTTTATTGAATTACTAGTCTGTGATTATTAGTGACATTAGTAGTTAATAATGATAAAAAATATGTATTAAAAAAAAAACAAAGTGGGGCTACTAGGGCATGTGTGTGGGGTATAAGTATATGAAAAGTTTATGAAAGAGCGCAGTTTGCACATTCTCAAACACTGTTTTTTAAGCCGTTTAGTATTCGACTTTCGAAGAAAAAAAAAAAAAAATACCGTTCCCTCCTTATCTCCGAAGTTTGCATAGAGAAAAATCTGAAATTAATCTATGTGATAGAAGTTTATGTAAAGATCACAGGAAAAATAAAATGACGTATCTAAATAACACATTTGTTCAGAAATCATCAACAAAAGCTACATTAGTTCCCTTATCGGTCAAGAGATGGCGCTGACCTAAAACTACAATATTCTACACCGCAGCGTGCAGTATTAAAATTCTCTGACTAATAGAGGCCTCGCCGATGAAAATTTAAAAACACATGATGGAACGGAACACTCGGTGCGCGAGTTCGACTCGCTGTTGCCCGATTTTTTTAAATAGGTAAGAGGTACATAAATGTAAAAGTTTTTTATTTGAGTTATTTTTTTTAAGTTTTAAGCATTGGTACAAACGGTACACTCGGTGCGCGAGTTCGACTCGCTGTTGTCCGATTTTTTTTAATAGGTAAGAGGTACATAAATGTAAAAGTTATTTATTTAAGTTATTTTTTTTAAGTTTTAAGCATTGGTACAAACGGAACACTCGATGCGCGATTTCGACTCGCTGTTGCCCGATTTTTTTTAATAGGTAAGAGGTACATAAATGTAAAAGTTTTTTATTTAAGTTATTTTTTTTAAGTTTTAAGCATTGGTACAAACGGTACACTCGGTGCGCGAGTTCGACTCGCTGTTGTCCGATTTTTTTTAATAGGTAAGAGGTACATAAGTGTAAAAGTTATTTATTTAAGTTATCTTTTTTAAGTTTTAAGCATTGGTACAAACGGTACACTCGGTGCGCGAGTTCGACTCGCTGTTGTCCGATTTTTTTTAATAGGTAAGAGGTACATAAATGTAAAAGTTATTTATTTAAGTTATTTTTTTTAAGTTTTAAGCATTGGTACAAACGGAACACTCGATGCGCGAGTTCGACTCGCTGTTGCCCGATTTTTTTAAATAGGTAAGAGGTACATAAATGTGAAAGTTATTTATTTAAGTTATTTTTTTTTAAGTTTTAAGCATTGGTACAAATAGAAAAATTAATAATAATCATGATCATTTTATTATTTTTACTAACCTGACCAGGAAACTTTTGTATGCAACTGTACTAACAAAACATCCATATTATCCCGTTCATTTAAGATGGATGCGCTTATGTATGGTGCGGTCGCTTTTACGTGACCATCTCAATTTGGTCGGCTTATTAGAGAATTGCTGATATATCCTTGTTTTTGATATATCTTTCATAAAAGCCGTAATTGAATGATATATCCTTGTTTTTGATATATCTTTCATAAAAGCCGTAATTGAAAGCTGAAATTAACAGGAACGAATGTTTATGAATCATTTTAATTTGTTTAATGTATGCCATGTTTCTTAATTTTATGGGAACTACGTATTCGATCGCTAAAGTACGACCTGTCTAAAATTAATCAAATTTGTTTTATCTTCATATTGTGTAAAGTTACAGAATCTAAAATTCCTGACGTTATAAGCGTCTACCACATGTATTTATTCCAGCTGTTTATTTGGTTATAAGTGTATTGGTTTACTTGAAAATCCGTCTTTTCTGAATTTTGAAACCATTAAATTACTTTGTTTTACGTCAACCAAAGCAAAAACGAATGTTTAAACAAATTTAAACAAATTAAGGTCTATTATTGGTATTTTTTTCAAACTTCTGCGTTGAGCCGTTTTCGAGATCTAGGAAATCGCAAAACGTTACCGCAGCAAAATCTTAAATAACTTAAGAACCATAACGCACACAAATTTTGCTATTTACAAACATTTACTACGCAACAAAAGCTGTCTATTCATGTATTTGGTTCCGCGATAAAACGAATTTTTGAAAAACGATTTTGCCAGGGTAACGTTTGCAGCAAAATCTGTTTCCCTCAAATATTTTTAAAACTACAATTCAAACAAATTTTGCTATTAGTAAACAAATTGCTTCTCATGATACACTAATTATTTGTTATAGTCCCACCTTTCTAAAGCACAATATTTTTCGGAATTTTGCCAGGGTAACGCACACGTTGTACAGACCATCAAACTGAACAACTTTCTCCATGGTACCAACATCGTAATCACGAATAAAAAAGTTTTCTATGGGACAGTTGATAAATTTTTCGCGATTACGATATTGGTCCCATAGAGAAACTTGTTCAGTTTGATGGTCTGTACCACACCCTTAAATTTGGCTGGTCTATGAAAATAAACCCTGTATAAGAGCCCACTTTCTACTAATATTATCAGTGCAAAAGTGTTTTAGCTGATTTGTTTGTCCTTCTTTCACGCGGCAACGGAACAACGAATCGATGTTATTTTAAACAAAGATATAGTTTATGGGTTTATGGTTTTAGAGTGCCGGACTACAGAGTGCCATATTAGCTTTTTTATCTCGCATAAATATACTATTCCTGAGGGCTAGACATCAGTAGCGAAACCGCGAGTACAACCTAGATACTTGTTCTTCTTCTATTCTAGTCGATGGTACTTTTTAGATTAGGGTCCAACAGAAGGCCACGTTAATAGCTAGAAAGAGTGCTATAAAGATCTTTGTCATTTGTGAAATTGTTTTGCGAAATTGTTAGTTCTGACTTTGGCCACGCGCCAAAAGAACCATCTAGCGTTGTAGGTAAACTAACCAGCATCATAGATGGCCTGGTACGACTGCTCCAAGATCTTGCGGGCCATGGGGTCCATGCAGTTCGCGAGTCGGTAGTGCACCTTGAAGAACTGTGCATCGAATGTGCTGAGACCAGGAACCGAGCCCGCATGCTGCACCACTTCTGGATTTTTGCACTTGAAACGGAGCGCTGCCTCTGATACCGGATTGACCTGCGTTGCATCAAAAATATATTAAAATTAGGTTTATTTTGGGAATTTTAGGTTCGAGCCGTTTGGGGTTGAAACACTAGGGCCATGGGGTCCGAATGCTCACTTGGTTTTTCGAAATATCGCCAAGTGGTTAGTCGACTCTTCACGTGACCTATTTTTTGGCTAAAGAATTAGCATCGCCATACAACTTATAATAGGTAGATATTTACAGAGTCTAGATAGCCGAAACTGGTTTTTTTTTATTGTCTTGTTGGTAGAAAGAAAAAGTTGGTAGGAATCAGAAAACGATTTCTAACTCCTTGGTTCGAACTCCGAAAAAGAAAAAGTGGTATTGGGGTCTCCGTTCTAAATTTTTTATCCAGTTAATGGTGATCGACTCACCTCTCAATACATGAGACTTAAAAGTTAACACTTCTATAAATTCCTACGGGGAATTTAGTATACGGGGTATTGTTATGTTTCAGATAATAAAAAAGTCTGTTAATATGAATTGCAAATGGGCCTACGACTTGCTTATAAGTGCTTTTAAGTGATACATACACAATCTATTGTTTTAGCACACGACTGTGTTGTTGCATAGCTTTCATCTGGCTTCATTTCAAATTATCACTTGCTACGCAGTTTACATGCTTGAAGTTGCTATGGAACAAGCACTCATACAGTGGCGTGCATTGCATATAGGCATAAAAGCAGTGCCTACCTCGATAAATCTCCATAAGCCTGTCTATTACATTTTAGTGTAATTATAAATTAATTAATTAAATATAATTGTATTTTTTCCCCACAGTAAATTATACTTAAGAAAAAACAAAATCTTCCTATAAACACACGCGGCAGTAGGCATTCGCCAGACGGCCTACTCGGCTCCCGTATACTATTCGCGCGTTGTCATTGGTCTTTACTCGTTCAAGTTAATAAGACGAAATTAAAAATACATACGTCTCACGCGTAACACCGTGACGTTCGACCTTCGCAATTTATCACCCCGAGTATGAAACTATGAATGTTATAATCGTAATTTGTAATTCGTTCGTAATTTGACCATGCGAAGAAAGAAAGGGATGGATAATGAGATCGCCGATAGTGAGGTTAAAAATGAAAATCCAAGATGGGGGCTGTTATTTTTTTTTTAATTTTCATCATGGGTGTCTTCTTTATGGTTTTCAAGGGTGCTAAAGTCGATAGTAAGGTCAAAATGCAAATCCAAGATGGCGGTTGTAATTTTTTTATAGTTTTCATCATGGCTGTCGTTTTCATGGTTTTCGAGGTTGTTGGAGCCGTAAATAAAATCTTAAAATCTTAAAATCGTGAAAATGAAAATCCAAGATGGCGGTTGTAAAACTTTCTTTTTGTTAGGCAATAGATACTTTTGTTTTATGTTTCTGATTAGTGACCGCGTCTGCCTAGACTAGATCCGGCCTAGTGTCTGCCTAGTGCCTACCTATCCTGAAAACCAATGCACGCCACTGCACTTATAATTGTCACAACATGTGTGTTGCATGTGGAGATGCAGCCTTTATATCTAGAGGTGACCTATTCCAATATTGACACAACAGAGAATATACATAAATGTACTGTATCTCCGGCATTTCTGTGGGAATTTTGATGATTCTTCTAGTTGGTGTCTTTAATTCTTCAATACACCGTAGCTTAGCACCGCTTGGCTGCAATTGTATATTAAGTATTGTTTTAATAGATAAGGTATGCCCCAGGGATGGTCCCATATAAATTTGATTAACTTTGCTTTGGCAGTTTCTGAGTTAGCTTCAATAATACGATTTTTTTCTATTTAATTTATATTGATGATGTTTTAACTGATATTTATGTAGCAAGTAGTGTTAATTGAATTTGTGTGGTGTCGGTAGGTACAACTAAAAAGTGAGAAATAAAAACTTTTTTACAATAAAAAAACAACCGACTTAAAAAAAACACTACAAAGTAAAACATAACTTTAATTGACATGGGAATTGATAAACCTTCCTATATGTGAGTAGATGCTGTGTTTTTATATTCATGTGTACATCTGTGTTACTACTAACATAGTTTTAAGATTGTTTTGGTAATACTAACACGCTATGGGCCTTAGACGCCTGAAAATAAACTTTTTTTTTTTCGGCAGTCGTTGTCGTTGGTTCCGCATTTTCGTTTTTTGGCACCGACTTCCGAAATTAAAGCTATTTTCCACTTTTTTTTTTTGGAAAAACGCTGTTTTTTTTTTTTGTAAAAACGTTTTTTGTAAAGAAGTTTTTCGTCATGATGTCCCTTTCACCGTGAATATAGTCAAGATAATATTGAAAAGATTTACCTTATTGTACAATATGTTAGACAAATCCTTGACGCTGTGGGAGTCCGGGTAGAGTCCCGACATGCCGGAGATGACGATTCTCTCGCCATGCATGCCCGGCGCGGCTTGGATCTCCTCGTGGGTCGCATGCTCCTGCGGTGTCGGCGTCATCGTGTGGACCGTTTGTGTTACTGTATATTTGAAGGGTATTGTAGATTATTAGTCTTTATTAGTATAGAATAAGAATCACCCAAAAAATGGTGGTGACTGACTGGATGCGGATGGCGGAGCACCGGGTGTTGTGGTACAGCTATAAGTCTTTTTAACCGACTTCAAAAAAAGGAGGAGGTTCTCAATTCGGTTGTATGTTTTTTTTTTTTTTATTTTTTATGTTTGTTACCTCAGTACGCCGTCATTTATGAACCGATTTAAATTTTTTTTTTTTTATTTGAAAGTACATATGTCCAGATTGGTCCCATTTTTGTCAAACTCCAGTTCTGATGATGGGATCCATGAGGAATTGAGGGAACTCCTCAAATATTATAGGCATACATATAGCAATTTTGGTATTTTCATTAACAACTCAAGCATTTGCATTCAGAAAGTATAATTTGGGGAAGTGGAACTGATGATGAAGACCACAGATGGCCATCGAAACTACTCAATGAAAAATATTTCACGGGTAGCGATTCGATTGCTTTAATATGGTTGCTAAGCAATTTATGATCGTCACAATGAGTATGGTAAAGTGGAGCTGATGGTGACTTCACCATCAGCTCAAGTTCTCCTGGTTCTTACCAAGAGAACTCCTCAACAATTAACGTCCCAGCATCCGGAAAAGCAATATTTTGTAACAGGTGATGAGCAGTTGACATTAGGGTTTGAAACGGTATGCTCTTGAGGTGGTCCCATTGTCACCAAGTCAGAGTCTGATGAAGGGATCCCATGAAAGTCGAGGAAAATCCTCTTTGGTAGGCATGTACAGTGTGTTAGTTGAACTCTCTCAAATCAAATGAAACCTATTGATTATTCAAGTGTTTGAGTCCGAGAGTCATCACTTACCTATACTCCGACTTTTAATTAGCTGCAGTAAAATAACACTTCTTAATAACTCATTTCGGACTGCATTTAGAGATATGCATGTCAAATAAGTTTTATTTGTTACACTACTCTGTACTAGAAAAACAAGGTTTGGTTGATGGCCGCGAAAAAACAACAAGACGACAATTTCAGATGATGTTACAAAACCGATTTAGAAATATTTTTTTTATTTAAAAGGATATACTTCCAGATTGGTCCCATTTTTGTCAAAATCCAGTTCTGATGATGGGATCCATAAGGAATTAAGGGAACTCCTCAAATATTATAGGCATACATATAGCAATTCTGGTATTTTCATCGACAACTCAAGCATTTGCATTCAGAAAGTATAATTTGGTGAAGTGGAACTGATGAAGGAGACTACAGATAGCCACAGGAACTCTTCAATGATTATAAGTATTTCATGGGTGGAGATAAGATATCTCGATTAAGATAGTTAAGCGACTATGACGAAGCAAATTTAAATAAATAGTTCTGACGAAACTGGTACCATCAAACCGATCTTATGAAGCTGGAAGGTAGGTACCGGAGCATCGTAATAAAACAATGTATTCTAGCCGTGTTTGGGCTTATCGAGTAAATGCGAACCACATGATACAGGAGATGTGATACGAGAAGCTATTTCGAAGGCTACTGCTCGAAAATGAAACCGCTGAAGACTGTTTTATAAGACGCCAAAGAGATCTTCGCCCTTGAGTCGTAGGTACATTAAGTGTGGCTTTGATTGTCAGAAGACAGATTTCGTAGCCTCATTATTTCCGTCAATGATCTGTCGTCGTGTGGTCGCTTTAATAATTTGTTGGCATCCAAATCTGACAAAACGATACCTTCCAAACTTCTGACACGACTTAGCGCGACGTATATTTGCCCTTTTGCAAAGTTTTTTTTACCAAGGTCGATCACAGCTCTTTCTAGGCTGGTACCCTGTAATTTATGTACTGTGACCGCCCAGCTTAATATTAGAGGCAGCATACGACGCTCCACATCTCCGTAACCCCTTACTGCCTGAAACGTAGTGCTTGTTGGTGGAATGGGTATGCAACCGTTACTATCTTTTAGCCTAAGACCAATAGTTTCGTCATCAAATTTTACGTACACGGCTTCCGGTAGTTCCCCATCCTCCAATTGATCTCTCCTTAGGGCCGGCCATTTGATTTTTTTTATTATGCCCATAGGTCCATTCACGAGTCCTTCAGAGACGGAAATGTTACGTCTTAACATCACTCGGGATTCGACTCCAATTTTTCTGTACAACTTCCTGTCACTGTTATATATTTAGCAAGTAGTGGTATACGAATTGGTGTGGGGTAGGTACCACAACTCAAAAGTGAAAAATAAAAACTTTTTAACAAAAAAAACAACCGACTTCCAACAAAACACTACAAAGTGAAAAATAACTTTAATTTCAGAAGTCGGTGTCAAAAAACGAAAATGCAGAACCAACGACACCGACTTCCGAAATTAAAGTTATTTTTCACTTTGTAGTGTTTTGTTGGAAGTCGGTTGTTTTTTAAGGCAGTAAACTGCTCTAGGCTGAGTTGATTGATTCATTCGTTATTGTATTAAGTAGTGAACACATTGTGACACTTAATTAGTATTTCTTGATCTCTTTTTTCACACGGCCTGAGCAGTAATTCGCGTAGGCTCTTTTATTGCACCCTTCGACCGTGTCCCACATCTGGACGTATGTCTCCGTTACTCGTCAGGTGAAGCGGAAGACTGCTGTTTTGAACAAGCCAGTGTGGCAGTCGGTCCTATAACGATCACAAAGTCACTATCACCTCGGACCTTATTTTCCTATTAATTAATTTCACAATTATACTTTTCCTGTTGCACTTTAACAAATTGTCACTAAGATTAAAGTACTGCCGAAAAACGTAGACAGCGTACACTTTTGAGTTTGACACACAGACACCACGCAATATTTAATGTGAAAACATCCATAAACCATCCCCGAACTTCTAAACTAGACTAAGATTATTATCTGGTTTTTATTTTATTTTTAAGTAATTGTTATCTGCAAAAGCTCACCTATTATAGAGATGTATCAAACGGCACACTTCAGACGGACAATGCAGTAGGTATTATGTGCGGTTCTGTAACAATTAGGCGTATATATAAACAGTGTTTATTGTATGTTAATATTAGTGTTTGAATTATGTCCGACGTATAAATTAATATAATTACAAATGTTGTTTGTGTAAACTTGACATATTACATAAAAAGGGTGAAACATGAAAATTCCTTCCCGTGGTCGCATGCCGCTGTACTAATATACCTACTTTATAAGCTATGGTAGCATACAAACCACGGGAAGGTACTTTCTTGTTTCATCCTTCTCAGTAGTCGGGTTACTTACTTCGGTCGGTACACTTATTTTTATTTAATTATATTGTGGCTTATTTCAGTAATATTTATATTTTTTAAATTTGCTTATTAAGCCCTTTCATTTGATACCCAACAAGTTACCATTCAATAATATTTATTTTTAAATTCATTACTTTATGTCCTCTAGAGGGCGCCATATTGAATTTAGTGTGACGTCACATAGCCTATTACAAGCGGACGGTCAAGACGCTTCTAACGATACCTCATTTGTCAAATTATTATAAGCACTTTTGAATGTTTGAGGGAACAGATGAACATACATATACCGGACAAAATCATAAATTAAAAAATCAAAACTCTCCTTTTTGCTTCGCCGTAGTCGGGTAATAACCCTCCTTTATGCTTCGCCGTAGTCGCTTAGGTAGGTATAAAACGCGGAATTTTTAAGTGCGAGTACGCATTGAAATACTGATTAGTAGGTAAGTATACAGGGTGTTAAAAAGGTCAGGAAAAAAGAGGAATGTTTTTGTAATTGGTGGCCAATTACAAAAACATTCCTCTTTTTTCCATTATCGAATAAGTAAAATTGCATTCAACAGTAGTAGGAGACCTTTTTGTGAAGTAGCTCATCCGGGGAAGTACTAGCAGTTAGAAAGTACTAGCGGCAATCCCTAAGGCTGACGGGGCGTGGCCGGGCCTACCGTGGCTAGATATTGGGGGCGGCCAACCGCGCAGGTTCCAACCGCTGCAACTGGCAATATCTCTGCTCAGTACATAATGGAGCTATGACGGCTAAGTTAAATCGAAAGCAATGTTTTTGACTTTACAATGTTACCCCGTGTGTTACCAAGTTATAGAACATGTATTGTATTCTACTGTTTTCATTTATCATTTACACCTAATACAAGTTGTAAACAAAACGTGTTAAAAAGGTGAACAAAATAGTTGACAATATTAGTCTAAAACAATGTCAATACATGTGATAATACCTGTCGGATTTTAGATATTCATTTTGCCCAATTCTTGAAAATCATTATATGCTATTTAGCATTACGCTACGACTCGTAGAATAGAATAGAATAATTTACTTGTACGACAATTATTATAGATTTACCTCTCTACCTAAACTGTTTTTTAATAGTGATAATTTATGTTTAAACTGAATCAAGATGCCGATATATATGATAAATGTTTATAGGGGTGCAGGTGTGAGCCTGGAGATCTGTCATACAGGTCCCGATCCTAGTTCAGACTCCAGCTCTCACAAAGGTTCTAGCATACCTACGGCAACAATTGTACATAAACACTACTATAACAATGCACCTTTATGAGAGAAATAAACTATATTATTATTACTTACTTTAGAGGGGTCCGTGGCTAATTAATAACAGCCGCACAGGTCGATTGATCAGGTTAAGCTACGCTTGCCGCGGTTGGCCTGTGGATGGGTGACCATCTTTACATATCGAGACCCCTCCGTGCCTCAGAAAGCACGTTAAGCCGTTGGTCCCGGCTGTCATTTGTGGATCTTTGACAGTCGTTACGGGTAGTCAGAAGCCCGAAAGCCTGACAACCAGTCTTACCAAGGGGTATCGTATTACCCAGTAACTGGGTTGTGGAGGTCAGATAGGCAGTCGCTCCATGTAAAATACTGGTATTCAGCTGCATCCGGTTAGACTGGAAGCCAACCCCAACATAGTTGGGAAAAGGCTAGGCAGATGATGATGATTATTACTTACTTACGTACATTACTTAGGTGACGAGTAAAATAATAAAAATAAGTCAGAAAGAACGCTAAAACGAAGTCAAAGCGCGGGCGGGCGCGAGTACCAGCTCTGTGCGACTCTCTGCAGAAATTCCGGCCCATACAAGTACAGATCCACCGCCATAGGTCACTTTCACTTCGATGTATTCTGAGAACATAACTCTTGACCAATATTCAATACTCCAATTTAAGTGGTTCCGGGTGTATGTTAATCTCAAAATACGATGCCTACGCTCCAATTTAGGGCCGTTTGCAGGTTTGTAATGGATTTAAATTTGCTTCAGCAAGTCATCGTCTTACAGTCTATGCACTTTTATCTGTTCTGTGCTTGGTTACTTCCTCCAAGGCGTCGAAACTGATATGTAAGTGCAGTTCTTAGGAGAAAGCGGCTTCGAAGCATTGTATTGACCAGGTATCGATCTTCTTATGCTGTGGTACACCTTGCCCTGCCTGTTCCTGGTCTGCGTAAGATAGAGCAAGGTTTCCTCGCGTAACGTCGGAGAACTCGTTATACAGTTTACAACGACACACCAACTGTCCTTGCTGTATCACGCTGACTCCGGTCGATTTCCAGCATTGTGAGAATTCTGGTGCATTCTTCAGGTGTAAGCGACATTATAACAGCTTTAATAATGAATATTAAACAACAAACGCCGCCGCCGTTTACATCTTTTTATATGACAATAGAAAAAAACAGATGCAGAAAATTTGTAGTTCCATTTACAAAAGTCCCATTTTTTTATTTTATTTTTGATAGCATAACTTTACAGTAATAGCATAACTTTATAGTATAGTAGATTGTTGCATCGAGCGCAAAGTGAGTTATTAATGAAGGAATGATATGTTGGTAAATAAACACGAGTGCATTAATTACTCACTTAGCAAGGTGCGTAATCTAGTTTTATTTCAACTAACAATTTACCTACCGTGATAAAATATACCTACTCAAAATAAAAACTCAAGTTAATGAAAACAAAGTTATCCCGCGACTTTTGGGTCCGCGCCCACTCGACCCGCTTAGACTCGACCCGAAGAATAATACTAGATGTTTTACTACCAATTCAGTGCCATTTGTGCAGTCAGGCAAAGTGATATTATAATAATTCTAAATAACTTATTATACATAGAATATATTTTAATATTTTGTTATGATCATCTGCCTAGCCTTTTCCCAACTATGTTGGGGTCGGCTTCCAGTCTAACCGGATGCAGCTGAATACCAGTATTTTACATGGAGCGACTGCTTATCTGACCTCCACAACCCAGTTACTGGGTAATACGATACCCCTTGGTAAGACTGGTTGTCAGACTTTCGGGCTTCTGACTACCCGTAACGACTGTCAAAGATCCACGAATGACAGCCGGGACCAACGGATTAACCCTTTTTTTTTTTTAAGGATGGGAAATCATCCAATGACCCCTCCCGCTCTGGGTGGAGCGGAAGGGAGTGTCAGACTCTTACTGACTAAAACCCATCCGTGTTCCTTCCTTAGCCCTTTATGTTCCGGGGCAGCGGTAACCCTTTCGGACAATCCCGCTGCCCCGGCAGGCTTCGGCCCTAACGGGCCCCTCCGTGTCTGCTGACAGCTCTTTGAGGCGCGCGTGGAACACATACGCGCCGTCCGGCACGGGCCTGGTCCTGATCGGACGGCGAGCTACCCATTACTCGCCGTCCGCAGGCCCGCGCCTACGGTGGCCGGGAGTCGTCACGCGGCTCCCGACGCCCGGGGCGTCTACCGCGGCGGCTGGGACGGGCGGCCCTCTCGGCTCTCTCCCTCGCCCATCCCGCCACCTCCTTCGCTAGCATGACTGCTTCGCAGAAGGAGGTGACTGCCTCCCACTCCCTCTCGCTCCGGACCATGGTTTGAACCAGGGCCGGGCGCGAGAGGTCGCCGCTGCTGCCGATCGCCTCTACGAGGACACGGCGGTGCTCTGCCCAAGCGGGGCAGACCTCCACCGTATGCTCCACCGTGTCCTCTGGGCGATCCTCGCAGTGGTGACACCCGGGCGTTTCCTCCCGCCTGATGATGTGCAGGAACCTCCCGAAACATCCGTGTCCGGTGAGGACCTGCGTCAGGCGGTAGGTGAGGACGCCGTGACGCCTCTCTAGCCACTCCTCAAAGAGGGGCCTTACCGCCGCTATCGTGGCGTGCCCTGCGCTGGGTTGCGACAGTCGCTCTTTCCATGTCGCCATGAGATCGCGCCGGAGGTCCGTCCGCTCCGCAGCGATTTGCCGCGGAAGCGGGATTTCCCCCCGGCGTAGTGCCTCCGCGCGCCACTCATACAGGCGCGCGAGGACTATCGCCTCCAGATCCCATGGCGGCAGTCCGGCAAGGAGGCTTGCCGCCTCGCCCGAGATCGTGCGGTACCCCCGGATAAGCCTTACAGCTACCACCTTTTGGGGCGCGTTCAGATAGTGTGCGGCTCGTCGCCGCAGTGAACGCGCCCATACCGGGGCCCCATATAGGGCCATGGACCGCACGACCCCCGCGTAAAGCCTCCGGCAGGAGGCGTTTGGCCCCCTCAGGTTGGGCAAGAGCCGCTTGAAGGCGGCCCCGGCCCGTTCCAGTTTGGGGGCCAAACGTCGGAAGTGCTCGACGAAGTTCCACCGGCTGTCGAGGACGAGACCCAGGTATTTCATCGTTGTCTCGACGCCGATGTGAACCCCTCCTACCGTTAATTGGGATCCCGGAGGTGGCCCGTTCCGAAGCCCATGGAAGGACATGGCCTCGGACTTATGCAATGCCACCTCGAGACCCAGTTGCCGGATCCTCTCCACGACTGTCGCAACCCCGCGTGTCATCGCGTCGGCCGCCGCCTGATGCGACCTCCCCTGCGCCAGGACCAGCGTGTCGTCAGCGTAGCAAACCACGCTGACGCCATCAGGGAGGTCGGCCCGCAGCACCCAGTCGTACCCGATGTCCCACAGGAGCGGCCCCAGAACCGATCCCTGTGGGACACCGCACGACATCTCTCGCCGGTTCCATTCCCCGTCACGACCGGGGTAGATGACGGCTCTGTCCGTCAGATACGCCCCGACTACTCGACGGAGGTAGGTCGGCACTCGGTGATACCGGAGTGCCTCCCCAATGCAGCTCCAGGGCAGGGTGTTAAACGCATTAGCGATGTCGAGTGACACCGCCGCGACGACCCCACCCCGGGACACCGCGTCCCCCGTCGTGAGGGCTCTTACGCGCATGATGGCGTCAACCGTCGAGCGCCCCTTGCGAAAGCCAAACTGACTATCCGCAAGATCCGGCCCCGTCCTTGCCAAGTGCCCGACGAGGCGGCCTGCAATCACTCTCTCAAAGAGCTTGCCGACCTCGTCGAGCAGCACGATGGGCCGGTATGCGGACGGAGAGTCCGCAGGGCGCCCTGGTTTCTGGATGAGGACCAGCTTCCCCGTCTTCCAACGGAGTGGGAACTGGCCCCTCTCCATACATGCGCTTAAGAGCGCCTCCAGTCGAGGCCCGAGAGCCCTTGAGGCCAGGACCCAGGCTTTACCTGGCAAGCCGTCGGGTCCTGGGGCGGTATTTTTGGCCTTTAGCCTACCTACCGCCACTCTCAGATCTACCCCGGTCACTTCGGGATTGTCGTCGTCGTCCGCGTGGTCCGCTTCGGGCACCGCAATTGGCGGAGCCATGGGCGGGGGAGTATGCTCCCCCCGTGAAGGGAACAGAGCGCTCACCACCTCCTCCACCAGCTGTGGCCGGAGACTCTGCGTCAGCGGGGGGGCCCAGGTGCGGAGTTTATTCCGCACCATTTTGTAAGGGCGCCCCCATGGATCTCTGTTCAGAGTCTCCAGCATCTCCTCGCGGGCCATATCTTTGGCCCGCTGTACAGCTTCTTGGAGGGCGGTCTTCGCCGCTCTGTACCCCTCGTACAGCTCCGCCTCCGTGGCTTCCGCATCCGGAGGGCGAATGCGGAGCCTGCGGTGCCTGGTGTACAGGTGTCGCGCGTCGACGCACGCCTTTCGTAGCGACTCCACCTCCTGCGACCACCAGTACACCTGACGTCGGGCGCATCCTGGCCGGACTCGGGGCATTGCCACGTCGCATATCTCGGACATGGCCTCCCGGAACCACTCCGCCTCATCATCAATATCGTCAGGCCTGTCCGGTGATGACACCCAGGCCTGCACGATCGAGGCTTCCAGGAGGAGCTCCCGGTCCAGCTGCTTCAGCGCCCACCGCGGACCACTCGGGGCCTGTTGGACCGGCGCGCTAGAGGACTGGGCGGAGACGTCGAACCGAATGTACCGATGGTCCGAGTATGTCTCCACCTCCTCCAAGACGCGCCAGTCAATGACACGTTGTGACAGAGCGGGGCTGGCGAACGAGATGTCCACCACGGACTCCCCCCGCATCCGCACACACGTGGGAACAGAACCCCGATTTAGGACGACCAGGCCTTTTTCCAGTGCCCAGTCCTCCACCATCCTGCCCCGCACATCCGTGTAACGGGAACCCCAGGCCAGATTCTTGGCGTTGAAGTCCCCGAGCACTAGCACGGGGAAGGGATGGTTTCCGGCGACGACGACACTCAACTCCGTTAGAGAGTTCTGGAACTCGGCGAGAGTTCGGCTCGGAGAGAAGTACACTCCCACTACTACGATCTCTCCGAACCGTGCTGCTACGCACCCCTGTCCCTTCGTGACACCTTCGAGGGACGGGGTACCGGCGGCAGCCGACGAAATTATGGCCACTGAGCCGCTCAGGTCCTCCACCCAGTCATCCCTGGGCGGGACAAAGTACGGCTCAGCGACCACGGCGATGTTAATCGACCACTGCGCTATGCTCTGGAGCAACAGGTCCTGAGCGCAGGCGCAGTGGTTGATGTTCGCCTGGAGGAGACGTAATGGAGCCGTTACTCCTCCATTGCAGTCTCCTCCCGGGCCTCTTGTGAGGGCCCCTCAACGGTGGCGGCGGCAGCCGCGGCGGCGACAGCGGGTGTGGCGACGGTGGCGGTGGCGGTGGCGGAGGGCCTGCCTTTTCTCCTGGTTCCGGCGGGTGGAGCGCAGGACTTGCTCCCCGCCCGGTGATCGGCCGGCTTGCCAGCAGCCGCACATGCGACGCAGTGCGGCGCGGCGCTGCACGAACCGGCCGTGTGTCCGGGCTGACCGCAGCGGAAGCACAGAGTGCTGCGGTCCTCCGATGTGCACTGGACGCCAACGTGGTGCCCCACATGACATCGGAAGCACCTCAGGGGTCTGGGCTCCAGCAGTTTGACCTGCGCTGACACCCATCCCACCAGAAGCCTTCGGCCCTCCACAATTGTTCTGGCCGCCGTCACGGGGCAGCTTACCGTTACGGTTCGCATACCCGAAAAGTCAGGGCGTATGGTGCCTGCCTTCACCTGGTCGGCCAGACACCCGCCCGTCCTGACGACGGCGGCCACCACCTCTCCCTCCGATACGGAGTCATCCAGGCCCATGATGCGCATGTCTGCGCACTTGACGGGCCTGGAGACTCGGACCTCCTCCGCACTCAGGGACGCTCTCAGCTTCTCCGCTAGAGCGTCTGCGGTGGGGCCACTCGTCGACCCGGGGATCTCCAGCATGCGGGCGCCAGTAGCGGTCACCCTGTGCCGGAGGCCCCCGGTAATCCCCAACTCCTTTAGGTCCACCGTCGCTCTTGCCTTGGTGAGCACGTCGCAATACGTCATACCCCTCTTGGCCGCATCTGGCTGCAGTGTAATAACTACAGCCGCGGTCTTTGGGGCACGAAGTCGTGCTGCGACGGCTCGCTCCTTGCGGCGCCGCCTTTGCGCCTTTTTCCTGGCCGCCTTGGCCGCCCTCTTCTTTTCCCCGACCACCTGCCATTCGGCGTCGGTCGTGGGGGAAGTGGAAGATTTTTGGGGGCGAGGCGTAGGATCTGAGGCCTCCACCTCCCTTGCCTTTCGGCCCTTCTTTTTGCCGGCAGGCGCCGGTTTTGTTTCCGCTGGGGCTCCACCAGCCGGAACCGGTTTTGCCGTCTTCGCCGGGGGTACGCTAGCCGGCGCCGGTTTTGTCGTTGTTTTGGCCGGCGCCTGAGCCCGGCCAGACGGCCCGGGTTTAGGGGCGGCAGCTGCCGCAGCGGCCGCGTACGAGGCCGTCTTTGGTCCCGGGGCCGTCCTGCCCGCCAGGGGGGGGCGCAAGACTATCCCCTCCAGGGCGGAAAACCGCGCCTGGAAGGACGCTAGCTCCTGTCGAACCAGGGTCAGAACCTGGTTCTCCACCGGTGCGGGCTGACTTGGCTCTTTTGCCTGCCCGTTGCCGGTGACCTTCAGCCCGGCCAAGTCTGCTCGGAGCCTCTTGTTCTCCTCTTGGAGAAGCTCCATGGCGGCCGTCAGGCGGGCAACCTCTGCCCGCATTTCCGCCACTTCGCTGGCCGCAGGACCAACGTAGTTTGCGGCCTCCGCTGCCGCCATGATGGAGGCCGTTGCCGAGACTATGGCCCTGTTCTTAGAAGAATATAGCTTCTTCAGGGACACGCCTCGGAATGCGGCCTCCACGACCGCCGCAAACTGAAGTTTGCGGTTCGCATCGGGGCCGCCATCAACCGCACCGACCTCGTCGCTTGAGGGCTCCGAAGCGACCACGCGACCGGTCCGCCCCTCCTTTGCAGGCTCCTCCGCTTTTTCTGCCGCTTCGCGGGCAGTGATCCCCCTCCCCTTGCCTCGCTGTCGGGCTCCTCCCCGCCTACTGGTGGGGATCTTCCGGGCCATCTCCCAGTCAGAGGACGACCTTTGGCCGTCTTCTAACCTTGGCCGCTTGCTGAAGAACTTCTTCGCAGCGGCCACCTCCTTGGCACGGCTTGTGCTCCTTGAGCCTCCCGTGCTCGCGTCTCCAGATGTGGAGTCGGACTCCGACTCCGCATCACTCCTTAACTCTTCAGTTTGTGTTTTGTTTTTAAAAATATTCAATTCCATTTCTGTTCCCACGAGTTTTTATCATGTTTTATTTACTCAAATTAAAAGTGGTTCGCACTAGCGACTAAATCAAGCTACCCATTAGCCAAGCTTACTACCTCCCTCACGGTGCGCCGCCGCTTGGAGGTTTGGGGAATTTTTTATAGAGGTTAATCTTCCTCGCGGTCCGGGCGGTTAAGCCAAGACCCTCGACCCCCTTCAACAACCAGAGACATGACCTTAACTGTCTCCAGGGCTACGAGATTCGCGGGGGCAGGGGGGGGGTGTTATCCCTCCTGCCTGCCCGGCGGCAGGGTAAGTGCACACCGGGCCCGCTCTGACCCCACCACCACTGCCGCTCTGCTACGCAAAGCGACGAGTGTGGAGTGATCCTCCTGGCAGAGTATTAGCATACGGACAGCGGGATCCCACTGGGTAATAATCCCAATGGGAGATCGCTGTCCGCATCCCAGGATGCACCGGCCCAAACACTGGTCTTCCCCCCGGACGTATCCATAAGGGAACTCCAGTCCCCGGGCACACGTGGAGGTTCTCTGCCCAAGCACCCCAACGGATTAACCCTCACCCTAATATTTTGTTATGATATGATACATGATAATTAATTTATCCTGGTATTTAGTAATTTCGTTTAAAAAATGTGCATTTATTGCAAATTTTTAATTGTTGTTGTTTTTTTGTTGTTGTTTTATTGTTGTTGTTTTTTGTTGTTGTTGTTGTTGTTTTTGTTTGTTGAATTTTTGTTGTTGAATTTGATTTTGTATTAAAAACTTTAATCTTAATTGTGTTGTTCCTACATATGTAGTATTCTTTACTGTTTATTTTTTAAAGATAATTTTGTCAATCATGTTTTTTTTTTATATTTTAGAAGTAAGTACCTACTTGTTAGCCTAATAATTATAATCACGTATAAAGACTGATTATACATATATCTATACAGGTTGAAATTGAAAACATGCGACAAATCGAAATGGGAGATTGTACTCATTATGAACAACTTTTAAAATCACAAAAATCGCGAATCACTTTGACGAGTTATGCGAACATAAATGTAGGGAACAGCTGATTTTTGTTCGTGATTTCAGGTTTGGTCCCATAGTAAAATTTGTTCATAATGATGAGTAAAATCTCTCTCGTTTGTCGCATGTTTTTAATTTCACCCTATTAGCTTTGTTTTTATTTACGTAATGTAAACAAACACGAAAAATAAATATTTATTGAAAAAAATCTAATTCAGTTAAAGTTACGAAACAAGCTTTGTAATGTTGCCTGTTTTGTCCCCTTGACAAAACAATAAACAGTAAGTATCTCTCCATAGAATTTTTTTGTGTAGGAGTCGTGTATAAGTGGCGAGACCACCCGCGGCGCGTAGAAAAAAAGTGATCAGGACAGTTCAAACGACGTCACGGAAAAACCCGGGCGTGTGAGTGGTTAATTATTCGTTTATTTATCCAAACATTATTTAAATTTTACACTCTCTCTAGTGCAAGCGTTAAATCGACACTTTTTTTGTCTGACTATACATTGACGTTTTTACGCCTATCAAAACAGAAATATCCAGGTATTATTCTTCGGGTCGAGTTTTAAACGGGTCGAGTGGGCGCGGACCCCGACTTTTGCGGCAAAAGGTTATCGCTATCGCTGTCTATTTCCATTTTTTTAAACTTTTCTTGCTAATATGAAGAAAAGTTTTACAGCGGTACAAAATGCGCGCCATTTTTTTTTTTTTCACCAAGTCGCTTTTTTTTTGCCAGTATCTTTTTGATCTAATGCATACATATTATATTAAACTTAAAGGGAAACATTAAAACTCTGTGGTAAATTTATATCTAAATAAAAAATAAAACAGTGCATAAATGAAAAACTGTGGAACCATGAGATTTCATAAAACATTTCTGCACTGTTTTGGTTCTAAGCAAAATATACGTCCTTTGTTATCGGTTTAATGATTATTGATAACATTATTACGTAGTAGAAAGAAAAGAAGTTTTATTACCTACTTTCATTTAAGGAACATTTAAGTGTCTATTAAACTAGCATTCTTACACCTATATTCCAAGACGTTTCCTCGAAACTTCCTCGACTCCACTCAACCTCATTCAAGGAAATCGGTATTCACAGTTGAAAAAAATCACCTCCACTTGGCGTCCCTCAACATTTTTCCTCAGTCGAGGTGAGGAAACAACCACGGCAGGTAATCTTCAAGTAAAATATCTTAACCTTGTGTCTATGGTTCACATAGAGTTCACATATCTCATTTGACAGTTCCTTCCCCTCCCGCCGTCCGTACTTCTGTCTGTATGACGTCATTCCGCCATTTTGCTATGTCTCTTGAAGTTTATTACAGTTTCAGCACAGAGTACTTTTTGATAGAGTGAGTCTGTGGTTTCAGTTGGATTTATTGCCGTAACATAACCTCTCAATTTTTGTAGCTGAAATATTATCGTGCAACATGTATGTACAACAAGTGCTGTGTTGTGAACTGTGCTAGTAGACGAAAGGACGGCAGGACAGCAGTTTTCATGGTTCCAAAAAGTGAGATAGGACTCAAAAAATTATTACAGTGCATTAACTGTGAAAGACTGCGAAGCTTGAGCTTCCAAAAACTTCGCAGTTTGTGTGTCGAAATCATTTCGAGAAGAGGTTTCTTTATAAAAATACGGTACATAATTGGATTTCCTTTAGAGAGTTGAAGAGCATTTACTTAAGAAAAGAAATTGACCTACCCTTCAGATAATGCTGTGAGATTTTTCGGAATCATCATGGAAGAAGCAAACAAATACTTAGAAAATCAACCTGAACGGAATCCTGATAAAAAGGAATTAAAAATCGTATCAAATCTAAGTGTTTGACTTCATAAATTGTGAATTGCATATGGATGCTGCTTCTGACTGCTTTTTCGCATTAACTTTAAGATTGGCAGTATTTAATTGGTGCAATGTTATTAATAAAATATTAAAAGGCACAGATGTCTTCAGACTAGAAAAGAAATTGTTGCCCCTGATGCAATTAAAAACTTTCAGTAAGTATAAAACAAAATTAAAAAATGAAAAGAAATGAAAGTAAGAAAAGTTTTTTTTTCCCTAACATTCCATTTTTAACATATTGTAATAATTGCAATAAAATTGCAATTATTGCAATATGCTCATAAAATAAAATGAAACTAAACTTACCAATAGCAAGAAAAACCTTTTAGGCTGAAGCCGTACCACGCCATTGCACAAAATTTCGCGCCAGGTTTAGTTACATTTAAAAAAAAAAAAGCTGTCATACATGATATGTGAACCATAAGGCGCGTCGATTTTTACTCTATGAGAGTGCCCTGTCTGAATGTAACTGTAGTCTGTGGAAACAACTGTCAAACTCAAGGTGGATCGTGAAGTACCTTAAGGAACACTCAAGGAAGATTTACGCCATTCTTTACGTTGTTTAATCTACTATTTCGCTCACGCTTGTAAACGACAACTGATTAATTTATTTGAATAGTTTTTCCAATAGTGTTTTCAATGGATTTCCAACAGTTTCTGAATGATCTGTGTGATAATCCGTACGATTACCCTGCACGTCGTTATTTGCGGGATGCAGAAAACTCCATAGAATTTTATGACAATGAAAAATTCCAAAGACGCTATCGTTTTAGGAAAGAAAAACTGCTGAATATGTTGTTACCGCTTGTGTTCTATAACAGAGCTATACCCAATAACAGAGTACTACCCATTCCGCCTATAATCAGTTGTTAATTGCGTTAAGAATTTAAGATTGTATGCAACTGGAAATTTTCAAGTAAAATATTGCTGTTTGCCTTGTCATTTATTATTTCTTTATGTTTTACATTTTACAACCATTATTTCTTTATGTTTTATAAACGGAGTAAAACTTTCAAGTCACAAAACAATATTATTAAAGTTTCAACGTAAACATAACAATTATTTTTTTTATTCGCCCAAGGGCAGGCTATTGTCTTTCGACCATACCGCCTTGTCTTCCGTGTAGTAAACATAACAACACACTCAGGTGACAGAACAGACGCGATCACACAAATAAAAAAACTGCAATCTGACAACTTTTGAGTGACAATAGACAAAAAAAATCAAAGTATATACTGTAATCTATGATTCAATGACGTATTCAATGAAGTTTTACCTCGACTCAACCTCACTGGAGGATCCTCAACATTACCTCATGACAAGACAAAGTTTTAACTAAGAATGCCGATTTCGAGGATTCCTTGAGGTAATCCTTAAGGTAACCTCGAATGAGTGGAGGTCGAGGAAGTTTCGAGGAAACGTCTTAGAATATGGGCCTTAGTTTCCGAGACTTTCAGGTATCTTTTTATGACCCTAATTCATTGCTCTCGAGTGTATTATAAGCGGGTCTCGAGCGTGGCGTACAGACTCGTGTTCTTTCGTACACTGATGGTTAGCGCGGGAGCGGAGCGTGGGCGAGGGTGTATGATAAAGGCCGTGTTAAAGCCTTATTACAATACACGATATTCAGGGACCATTTCCCTAAATCAGCATGGTGAAATAAGAGAAAAGGAGGAAGAGCCCAAATAAAAAAAGAAACAACCTAAATATCGGGCCCTAAGTATCGTGTAGTCTAATAGGGGTTTTAGATTAAAACAGCTGTTTCATACATTTAAGTAGGTCAAGGTCAAGTAGGTATTGAACTTTTGTATTAAACATCAGGTTTTTTTTCGTGATTTTAGGGTTGTTCCCATAGTGAAAGTTAAGCATAGTGGAAGTGTATTCATGCGTAGAACATCCTGTAAAAATTTGGAACCGGTAAACAAAAATCATTCTGTATTTGTGTAGATTTTTCGGTTTCGGTTTACTTCACTGGCATTCCTAACTCATATTCTAGATTTACTTTGACCTATGACATTGTATAAAGAAAAAGAATATAAATTATACTGCTCACATTTAAAATTTACATTTGAATCCAAAGTTTAAATTAATTGGAATTTAATTTGCAAATAAACGGCAAACAAGACTGAATATATTTTTGTGATAGGGTTAGAGGCAATTCAATCGTGGAATTTCGCTCTCAATTAAATTGACAAACAATGTAAAGTACTGGTTTTCAGCAGCCGTATAACCGGATGGTTAGAACATTCACAGTCTGATCTCAGTCTCAGTCAGTCAAAAATACCTGTTGTTTCCCTACATTTTTGACAAGTTTTTGACATTGATTGTCGCTGAGATGAGATTGCGACTAGATTTTGAACGTTTTTAATTACGGGATTGCCCTCCTGGAATAGTGCCGAGGCCGACACAAACGTAAAAAACAATTGATTAATTAGGTATTTTTATGGAAATAATGTTCTTTATTTAAATTAATTATTAGATTAATTGATGATTTTAATTTATTTTTCCACACCCATGCTATAAAACCTTTATAAAAGTTTCTGAAACAGTTAGCTTATTACCAACATTAAAACAACCAGTGTCATAGTAACCATGATATCCATTTATCCAAACGAGTGTTATAATGTTGTACTAAATTTCATAATGCAACTCCTTTTCAAAAAAAGAACATTGTCATGCACGCGCATTTCACTACCACAACTCCGTAATTTAAAAAAAGAACTTATAGGTTATTCGAATTCACGTCGTATCCCGCCGGCCGCCATTTTTGTTCGATATTAGTAGGTATTGCAAAAAACTGTTTCAAAACCTTAATAGCGGGTTCATAGCATGGTTGTAGATAAAGTCTTGTACAAAGAGTATATTAATAATACGGGAGAAGAGAGCCCTCTCGTGCCATTTTTATGCATCCAAATTCGAAACGCCATCTACGTTTCTTAACAGGAACTAAGGCTCAATGACAGGACGTATATATACCTACCTACGTATGTATAGATACTCTACGTATAGTATAGATACCTACCTACGTATAGGTTTTGCCTATAAGTATAGGTGAACATTCAAATTTTCTCGTTTTATGCAAATAACCGCTGTTTACGTCATAAGTCGATTAAAATGCGATTTGCGAATAAAATGATAATACATTTACTAAATTACAATCATTAAAATTAAATAATTAAAGGAGCTATTATTGATATTTTAATGATCGTGATTCAGTAAATAGAGTCATCACTAAATAAATTAGCGAAACGCATTTTGATCAACATACGATGTAAACACAGCTTCTATTTGCAAAAAACATAAGATAATTTGAATTTCGCCTGATACATTTATATTTGAATAGAATTGGCAGTTACAGTAATTAACCATTTTGTTTTAGTAAGTCATTGTAATTTGTAACTATTATGTTATATATTTTAAATCAAGTGTAAGAGAGAAAAATGATACATATCTGGGAAACTAATTATTATTGTACAAATTAAAATAAACAACTAAACAAAAATAGCTCATTACTTTATGAAATTAAACAGAAAAAAACATTTTTATATTTTATTGTCAGCGTCAGAATCACAATTATTTTCTATTTTTATAATGTTTATTCCTATTGTAGTATTTTTGGGCTGCAGTTTTGGTTTCGTCTTCACCATCATAAATTAATTTTCCGACCAAAATTCGATTGACTGATCGACACCAACTGTAAATAATTACATTTAATGACACATTTAAAAAGTATTTTTTAAATATGTCAATATGAGCAGGACATTTATTTGGACAATCCCCAAACATATCCGTAAAAGAAATTATTGTGTGTTTCACACGTTTTTTGGGCACGTTTCTCTTTAGGCATGACGTTGCAATATTTTGAATTTCATTGAAATAATTTTCAATTTCTTTGCTGGGATAGCAAAGCCATTTTTTGTTTTGATATTCTTTAGCTTTAATGAATACATTATTTGCATTACTTGTGCTCTCTAGTATATGTTTTTACAAGTTTGACAACTTTTAACAACATTTTTTAAACATTTTTTTAGAACCCAACCACAGACATAATTTCTTTGACCAGCATCAGTTGTATTTAAATTGTTAAAGCAAATTTCACTATTATAATGAATTATTTCGCTTTCCTCAGGAACGTCGGAAGTATCAACATTTTCTCTTAAAAAAAAATCCAGTGTCTGGAGGCACTCATTTGAATCCTCCTCACAGTTTGCCCTACTTGAATGAGGAGAATTAAAATTATTTAATAGCAGAGCTTTGAATGCTCTTTCAAAAGCCACTGTATTAGGTGCAATATTCCTAGCCCCGTAACTCCTGATGTTCCCAAAAAAAATTTCGACAGGGTCTTGGTTGAAGTTCCGTGTCAACATTGCATCTAAACCATATTTACTAGATAACACTGTCCAAAGAGATTCCATGCCCTCTATAGTTTTAATTAGATTTGTCACAGATGGTATAGTTGTCTCAGTCAGACGGATTTTGTTCCCAACTTTAATTTTTTTAATATATTTTACAGTTCTAAAAACTTTTTTTGCTTTTTGCCATAGTACATGATGAGGCGAATTGTGTTTCACAGGCCCTTTATAAATTTTACCATTTGGTATAAACATACTGCTAACATTTAAAGAATCGAATAAATTATCTATTAATATAGTCATGTCTATTATTTGACGACATTCATCGGGAAGATCCTTCCTTGCTGTCAAATGTTCGGTCACAACAGCAACACTGTGGCTAAATATTTGTGTCGCCGATTTCACACGCATTTTATTTATTTTTTCCGGATTTACATGTTCTTCTGTTATTTTATCAAGAAGACGTAACTCTCCATAGGATTTGTCGGCAGCATATATCATTTGGTAATATTCCCATTTTATAGTTTTTATCTGGTTAGATGTGACGTATGTCATGTCTTTGGTCAGCAAATTATTTCTGAGACCTTTTATTAAATGAGGAGTATCATATAGGGGGATTATGCTCTGACCATTACATCTGAACATTTCACGACGCCACTCTTTGCCTTTACGAAGATAGGCGGATTTAGTTTTATTAACCAATTCGGTTATAGCTCCAACATTTACAGGACTTTGGTCACATACCGTGTTAACTACGATGAGACTATTTTGTAATGCATGCTGGACCACGGATTTTATTAAAATTTCTAGTTCGAGTTTTTTTAATCCGTTTGTGAAGTAGTAAGCAATTGGTTGCTTAAAATTATTTTTCACACCCTTCACCATAAATACAAGGGCATGGTCAGCAAATGAGTTCTTTTGATTTGATGCAAACCCTTCCAGTTCATCCTTATGTGCATTATAGAGAACTTGTGGCGTAATTGACATTTCGTCGAACATGAGGCTGCAGAGTCGATCTGGCACATCCTTTTCAGTTAGCCCTTTTTTAATCTTTTCAAAGATGATGGGATTTATACCCGGTACTAATTTAATCTGGCTCAGCAAACGCTTCATAGCTTTTGCTGATGGCAACGAAAAATATTTATACAACAGCCTGTAGCACTTGGGACTCTTTTTGAAGAGTGACAAGGACATCACTTTTTCTTCAATTGAAAACCGTCTCCCCTTGGACTTCTTTTTAGATTGCAGTTGCATGTTAACAAACAATTGTGCTGCTTTCGTCATATTGTTTGTCACTAGTTGAAATGCAACTTTATTGGACAATTTTTCTGCATTAGCCAATCGTGCTTTGAATGACTGTCCTTTTTTGCGCAAACGACCTATTTCCTGTTTAAGATACTTCATTTTTTTCTGGAGTGGTCTCATTTGTATGCAATTGAACCGCACCCCACTCCTTTCACAAGGATCTGAAAAATGCAAAAACATAATTATTAATTTTTCTTTTTCAATCACTGTAATTTAAAACTGTTTCCACACGAATAAATTATGTGGTTTGTTGATTATCAAAATCAGTCATGTGGAACTTCAATATTTGCGCAGGCCCAAGCTCAACAGCGGCACTGTGATAGGTTTTCATTATAATACTGAAGATAAATTACCTTTGGGTAATCGTTTTTGTTCGAGTCTGCTTATTGCGCTATAATTATGCTCCATTGCCACAGAATTTCCAGCAGCGGAGCAGGAACTTTTATCTGAAAACATAATACACAGTACATGAATAATTTAGTATGCTAGAGAATGCACCATGTTGATGGAACACAAACAAATAATTACAGTACCTGAAATTGAAGTAGCAAGAAGGGAGGTATTAGTGGAAGGATAACTAACACTGATAACCTCAAACTGCTGAGTTTTTGCAGTGACGCCGTAATTTTCACCTGAAAAAATTATACATATTAATTAATATACGATAAGTAGTAATATATCGTAAGTAGTCAAGTTACATAATAGCTTTGATGTTTCTGATTAGCAATTAGCAGACACAATAAAAATCCTATTCTTCTCAAAGCTGATGGGTATTTAGAAAGATGGCTACGAAAACCGATACCATTTGATCAATATAATTTTGTCAAACTGTTGATGTCCAGTTTAAGACACCAGTGGGAAGAGATGGGGTGGTGCTATTTGCATCTGACACCACACGGACAGCACAAACACAAGTGAATGTACACCAAATGCGGTAATATCAAAGACACATACCTAATTAATATTTGATAAAACTTACCTGGAGTGGAAATAGAAGGAAGAGAAATGCTAGTGGTAGGGTGACTAAAACTTATGTTAGCCTCAGATTGTCCAGCTGTAGCAGTGATGCCGTGACTTTCTCCTGAAAGAATGATTAAATTAAGTGTAATTATGTAGATATTCATGTAGGTAAACACCGATTTTATTGATAAATTACAAAAAACAAACATGTTTAGAATAGAGGAACCCTTTATTTACATTTTAATAATATACTAAATACTAGTATTATTTTTCTAGTCAAGTTACATAATAGCTTTGATGTTTCTGATTAGCAATTAGCAGACACAATAAAAATCCTATTCTTCTCAAAGCTGATGGGTATTTAGAAAGATGGCTACGAAAACCGATACCATTTGATCAATATAATTTTGTCAAACTGTTGATGTCCAGTTTAAGACACCAATGGGAAGAGATGGGGTGGTGCTATTTGCATCTGACACCACACGGACAGCACAAACACAAGTGAATGTACACCAAATGCGGTAATATCAAAGACACATACCTAATTAATATTTGATAAAACTTACCTGGAGTGGAAATAGAAGGAAGAGAAATGCTAGTGGTAGGGTGACTAAAACTTATGTTAGCCTCAGATTGTCCAGCTGTAGCAGTGATGCCATGACTTTCTCCTGAAAGTATGATTTTATTAAGTATAATTATGTAGATATCATTTAAGTAAACACTGAGTTTATTGATAAATTACAAAAAACCAACATGTTTAGAATAGAGGAACCGTATAATGTTTTGATTTATTCTCTGGTAATTACTTTTAGTGTTAGTAAAAGAAAATTTATTTTTTCAGCACAAACAAAACGCATATTACAAAAAAAAAAAACATAAAATACACATAAGCAAAGTTTCCTAAAGCAATAAAGGTTCGACTATTTTGTCCATTGCTTGATGTCAGACGCAGGGACCAAAAACAATAATTTACATCGCATTGTGTTGTGTTACACAGGCAAATGAAAAAGAAAAAAACCGGCCAAGTACGTGTCGGACCACGCACAATGAAGGGTTCCGTAGTAGGAATGAATTTATCCCAAGAACAAACTTAACATTGTAGTTGAAAAACATGTTCTCCCATACATTCCAACTGAAAATGTAAGTTTGTACGCACAATATTGAGAGATTTACCATGTTGTTTCAAGATCATAGACTTCTTATTAATTTTTCTGTAATCTATAGGTATAGAACTATTTTCTGTATTTTTTTCAAAATTTTAGGGTCAGTAGTTTCGGAGATAAGGGGGGGGGGGAATGGTAAATTTCCGTCTATTGTCTTAAATAACTTTAATACAATTTATTTTAAAATTATGAAAAAAATATATTTGAGATCCTCACGATAAGCCCTTTCATTTGATATGTCACACGGTACAGATTGCGAATCTTTTTTTTTAAATTGTCTTTTTACCCCTCAAAAATGACTCCCATTTTCAAAACTCATTTATTTACGTTACACGTCTGTGTTTGGGTCACAGAGATTCATATGTGTACCAAATTTCAACTTAATCGGTCCAGAAGATTCGGAGCAAATTGGCTGTGACAGACGGACAGACAGACAGACAGACAGACAGACAGACACACGAGTGATCCTATAAGGGTTCCGTTTTTTCCTTTTGAGCTACGGAACCCTAAAAATGAATATAAAATCTAGCATAAGCAAATCTCCTTGCTTTGTGTTTTGTATGAAGTAATTTAATATTGAACTCACCTGGCAAATAAAGAGTTGGCATTGCCAATGCATTTAGACGCATGAAGCGATTACGGTGTTTATCAGTAAAGTGAATGTCACATATTCTCTTCTTCTTATAAATGTCATAGTCTGTTAATGTTTCCAGATTGTATCCAACAAGATTAACCCAAGCTTTGAAACGCTCAGGAAATTTGGCAGGATTCGGAAATGAATGCATCACATTGCCTGAAACCAAAGGAAATAATATTATAAATTTTTTTTCGTTAGGTTGTTCATCTTAAGGTTGCCTTTAAGAGATTGCTGAATGTGATAAGGCTGTTCATTGAACTATATTTCCTAAAAAGTATGTAGATTGTTATAAAATGTAACTGCTTTGATACATCGAAAATAATTTACAGTAACGGGCCTCTATGCAAAATAATATTCATTCAAATATGTTGGAAAAAGGCAGACGATGAATATTAGCTTGTCATCTGGCAGTTGGCATAGGAGGACATCATTTCAGTCATCATCGATTTACATAGCTGTTAAATCTAGGTACATAAACGAAATCTAGACTTTTTGATGTTTATTGAAAAGCATATTTTAATAATATCATATTTTGAGATTGTTATTAAATATGAGCACAAAGGATTTTCATGGTTATCACATAGACGTACGTCTATGGGAGTACGTCTAGAAGAGTTCTGTTTTAGCGGGCCGAAATATTAAATCTTCTTTACAACAAAGTCGGCTCAGTGACACCATTTGTAACTCAAGAACGGCTGGACCGATTTTTATGGTTTTTGATTTATTGGATTTTTATCCTCCCCGAATAGCAGAATAACTATTAAAACATGGGAAAAGTGAAGAAAAAAAAGAAAATAATTCAAGGCGGTACGGTAAGTCGGTAAGTTCGCCGTGTCAGTCGCCATGGCAGTACATAACGATAGGAGTAATAGTGTTCTGTGGTACATAATGTAAAAAATACTTACCAGTGCCCTTACATCCAAAAGCGCAACGGTGAGGCATTGTATTTATTTTGATGGACACACACAGCACAAAATAGCGTCTTTTCGCAAAATTCCACTAAATAAGTTTAACAAAAGTTTTCACAATTTTTGTGAAGTTGCTAACTCAACGTAGCGGCTGAAAATTATTAGGTTCCGGGTAGTAATCCAACAACAGGACGGAGGAGAAACTCAACTCGACGTCTGATGTAGATAAAACACTCAAAAACTAATAATTAAACACAAAATGGACACACGAAACACAAACAAGCGCAGACGCAAGTTGCGGCGACCATAATGTGTGTTGTTGCCAGATTATGTTACTCAATATGGATTTTCGTGACAAGGTTGCCATAATTAATAATGCTGGACGGGGTTATGAAATATATTAATGTAATCATTTTGATTAATTACATTACAATTATTCTCTAGAAAAACACTTGATATTATACTAAATAACTTAGTTATTTAATTTTCTTATTTTTGTTAAAATCGGGATTCAGAGACATCTATCGATAATTATGAAACTAATAGTTTCTTGTTAAGTAAAGTAGATGGCGACTCTTCGTTTACCGTATTGGTGCTTGTTCTAACTGTCTCCCCCCTGGTCTTGTATGCAACTATACATAATTAGGTATTATGACAACAGTCGCATAAATAACTATTTGCGCATTATTACTTTTTACTGCGTTTGTAGGAGGTTTGTAGCCTGTTCAAGGTGTGTGAAACCACAGATAATAATTATAATACTCTAGGTGATACGTAAAAAAAAATATTTTGTTCGGGCATGACTGCCAGGCTTTCTTCGAGATGATCTAGGCCATTTTTAGAGACTTCATATTTTTCTTGCTTTTTTCCGTATTTTTGCTGAGAGTTTAACCGTATTGTTAGTGCTAGTGTTACACAAAGTTGCGTAACAAAAAAGGCCAAGGTCGTGTTCCTTGGTAACGTCACGGACTGACGCACGAGAAACAGTAAATTAAATTAAAAAAAACCGATCAAGTGCGAGTTGGCCTCGTACTCCGAGGGCTCCGTACAAATTTGTAGGTATGTAAATACATAGTTTTTTTTTTGTAATGTAACTACAAAAGAGAGTGGGAAACAAATGTATGGTGTCTGAGCCCACCCTTTAATAGTAACATGTCATATACCGTTCGATAGGGCTTTGTTACTTATAAAACTATGCTCAAAAGCGCCAGGGCAGCCCTCGAAATTAATTTTTTTTACGTTTTTTGCAATTTGCTGGTCAGTATTAAGTTGTACGTTGATTAAAATGTGATTCGCGACCTTATCAAATATGTTTTTACAGAATTATAATCATTAAAGTCACCAACACTACTCTCTAAGACCAAGTTATATCCTACTAGCTTCTGCCCGCGGCTTCGCCCGCGTGGATATCGGAAATTATCCCACGGGACAGTACCGGTGAAGTAGCCCATGTCATTCCCTAGGATGCCATCTATCTCCTTGTTTCTCCAAATTTTGTTGAAATCCGTCCAGTGGTTTAAGTGTGAAAAGGTAACAGACAGGAAGAGGTACTTTCGATAAGGCTCACTATTTTGGGCTTCCACATAAAAGGTAGATAATTATGTTGTCGCGGACATTTATTTAGAACTGTTTAAGGCGACTACATGACCTAAAACGCGGTCACTATCGGACTGCATAGAAAAGAAAGAGAAGTGCGATGACACAACGTTGGTAATTTATTGTAAAATATGAAACAATCATCTATTTACAAACTATTTTCAAACTACTTAATAATAAACAATCCATCACTGAATGCAGTTTGGCATTAGCAATAATGTAAAATATAAAATAATGGTATATTTTTAATTATAATTAAAATTGTTAATGAAGAGATAATGTCAGAGGTGTATTTGAAGATTTTTTTGATGCATTAATGTACGTTTAATGGTGATTTGAGTTCCATCACTGTTTTAAAATAAGGCTTGGAAATATCTCTTTTTTTTGACCATTTTCAAGTAACCTCCGCCTTATGACAAACAGTCCCACGATACATTATATTAGTGTACAACAGCGCGTCTGCGGGATTCAGCCCTAGTAAAGGTTTCTGTGGCTCTATGGGACGCCATGTAAGTCACCTGCTGCTGACGTCGAGCCTGTGACTGTTCTGGTGTCTCCGCAGCCCGTTGAGACACCACTATACTCAGCATGCTGTTGACGCCGATCTTGGGGTTGTTCCGGTGTTTCTGCAGCCCGTTGAGACACCAGATACTAAGCATGCTGTTGACGCTGATCTTGGGACTATTCCGGTGTCTCCACAGCCCTTTGAGACACCAGATACGCAGCATGCTATTGATGCCGATCTTGGGACTGTTCCGGTGTTTATGCAGCCTGTTGAGACACCAGATACTCAGCATGCTATTGATGTCGATCTTGGGACTGTTTCGGTATTTCTGCAGCCCGTTGAGACACCAGATACTCAGCATGCCGTTGACGTCTAGGTTGACACTGTTCTGAAGTTTCAGCAGCTCGTTGAAATGCCAGATACTCAGTGTGTTGTTGACAACGATCTTGGAACTGTTCTAGTGTCTGCCTCAGTAGCTCTGCGTGCGCCTCACGCACCGCCTGCTCAAACCTTCGCAGCTCAGTTTGTTGAGACGTCTCGTTAAGTCTAGCTATTTTTATAGCTCGAGCTTTATTAGAGCTTTATGAAATATTAGACTTACGCTTTCGAGTCATTATTGTAAGTACTATTTAAAGAATCACAAAATCCGTAGTAAGTTTCAAACTAACTAAAACAATTCCAATAGCTAATTATGAGGAAAACGAATCTATGTTCTTCCTACTTACAACACAAACTAAACCTAAAACTGTACGTTAATCTTAAACTAACAAAAAAAAAAAACAATTCTAATAAAGTAAGTAATGAAATGTGATTTGATTTGATTTGATATTTCTTTTTAAAATATCATCTGCCTAGCCTTTTCCCAACTATGTTGGGGTCGGCTTACACATAACGTGCTTTCCGAGGCACGGAGGGGTCTCGGTATGTAAAGATGGTCATCCATCCACAGACCAACCGCGGCAAGCGTAGCTTAACCTGACCGATCGACCTGTGCGGCTGTTATTATTTAGCTACTTGCCCCTCGGGCCCTTCTTAAAATATACTACTTAAAAATTATAATTATGCCTACTCATTCATTTTGGCAGTTCAATAACATTCATTGCGTTATTTATTTACGTTGTTGAGCAGACAAATTTTTCGAACATATACAGGTAAAGCGATGAATTAGCGATATCCTTCAAAATGTATTAATTTTCATAAGAATTAACTAAGTACTCTAAAATGTGCATTGTAAAAAAAGTATCCGATTTAAATGTATTTATGGATCACTATTTTGGATATAATGGCTTTCACATCTGTCGCGGACTTTTATTTAGAACTAAATACAAACAGTCCCACGATACATTATCTTCGTGTAGCTGTAACGGTTTAGGCAGCGCACGCCAAGATAGCTCTCAGAGGGCAGGAATTTTTCCGACTTACATGATACTTATCGTTATATTATGGCCAAAAAAAAATACACAAAATCTTTATAAATTGTATAGCCTATGTGTTATTCTGATGTATAAGCTATATTACTGTGAAGTTTCATCGAAATCCGTTCAGTAGTTTTTGCGTGAAAGAGTAACAAACATCCATCCTCACAAACTTTCGCGTTTATAATATTAGTGTTTATAGTGTTTATAATATTAGTAGGATAGTAGGAAGTAGGATATTAGTAGGAAGTAGGATATTAGTAGGAAGTAGGATAGTAGGAAGTAGGATAGTGGGATAGTAGGAAGTAGGATAGTAGGATAGTAGGATGGGATTAGTAGGATAGTAGGAAGTAGGAAGTAGGATAGTAGGAAGTAGGATTAGTAGGATAGTATTTCATGCAATTTTGACATTTTAGGATTATTCTAACTTAACAAGTTGTAGGTATTACTACATTCTAATGATAATACCTACATGTATTTGCACACAACACAGTTACGATGTTGTTCCATTTTCAAAAAAACCTATCCAGATGCAGTTCAGTAGTCCATTAAAGGCTGATTTATCCGGGCAGCGGGGTTGTTGGGCAGCGGGATTGTCCGAAAGGGTTACCGCTGCCCCGGAACATAAAGGGCTAAGGAAGGAACACGGATGGGTTTTAGTCAGTAAGAGTCTGACACTCCCTTCCGCTCCACCCAGAGCGGGAGGGATCATTTGATGATTTCCCATCCTTAAAAAAAAAAAAAATAAGGCTGATTTATCCAACGTCAGATAATTTTATCGGAGGAATAATTTTGATTTTTTGACAATTTTGCCATACAAAAACAGAAACCAATGCGACATGGGTCAAGTTGGAACTTGCTAACGACAGGTTAGTTTCTAGTACACGCGAGTGTTTTGGGGTATAACATAAAATAGAGTTCATACCTACTACTGTGCTTCGCCTACAATATGTAACCTTAAAATACCCTTGTTCCCTAGACTACTTTCAACATATTATTTTTACGTACAAAACTCACAACAAGAATACAGTATGACACACCTATTCCAGTTTTAGTTGTATTGATAAAGAGTTCAAATTGCATTGTTTTCTCATCAGAATCTGTCTCGCTAACTACAGTAAAGTATCTGTAATAATTAATTATAACCACTTTGGTACCTTTCAGTATTAAGTTCAAAATGAAAGATATTGTACGAGCATCGCCATATGAAATGTATTGTTTTAGTTTTTACCCTAACAAGCATTTGCTTATTCGCCGATTACTTGTTTACATTCGCTGAATAAGCTACCGTGCCCACCACAAATAACCTACTTTATCTGTACTCGTATATATTTTAACGTCTTTCCTAATAAACTGAACAATCTATAACGGACACAAGACAGTGATTTTGATTCCTGTATACATCCCGTAGGATTCGTATCCATCAACAATCTACATGTATGATCCCTTGCTAGACCATACATTACTTTTAGATGAGGGATGAATGGAATAAAAGAAGATAAGTACTGAAACACTACTGTATTGTCTCAAAAGGTACTTATAGGTAAAATGAGCAGAATGGACAGATGGTGTGGAAATGAAGTGAGTGACGCGGCCTTGTTGGCTGTAACGAGAACGCCTGGCTGATTTGATAGCACAACGCGAACTGAACTAATTATTATGAGTTGAAATGGATGTGCGGCGTGAACTGCTGAATTACAGAATGGGCGGTTGCACCGTACACTACATACTACATCTCCGTGTACGGACATACTGCCCGTACATTTTGGTCCTTCGAGCCGGATCAGCAATACTGGGACAAACAGTCGATCGGTTTGACTGGTCTTCCACAAGCGGATCGCCCCAGTCAGATTGAGAAGGCGCATAATATCGTACTTAGAGATTCCTGCAGACCCTGCGATCGTTACAGGAAACATCAACATTTGGTGATTTATTCGAAGAGGCATCAGCGGCATCTGTTTGCACATGGAAGCACATGGAACCCGCGCACGGGTCAGTTTACATATAAACAGACACCACTCAGCAACAAACGTGACGTTAACACAAAACGCACGCTGCTGTCAGATATATCCAAACTGTACGACCCACTTGGTTGGCTATCACCGGTTACAGTAAAAGCCAAGCTGATATTTCAACAAGCTTGGTCTGCAACCACGAACTGGGATGATCTTCTCCCATTAAACATACAACAAGAGTGGGAGCAGTTCCGCCATCTGCTAGTACACATTCACAACATAACCACACTACGCTGGGTTGGCAATACCCAACAACACTTCGAACTTCATGGCTTTTGTGATGCGTCTGAAAAAGCCTACGGATGCGTCATATATTGCAAGTCCACGGATAAAGAAGGCCGACAGTTGATCAGACTAGTAGCAGCTAAAACAAAATTATCCCCACAGAAAAACCCTATTTCTCTGCCTCGATTGGAGTTATGTGGTGCAGTACTACTAGCTCGACTAGTAAAAAAGGTCAAAGACTCGATCAACACGCAAATGGTCACCATACATTGTTGGACGGACTCCATGGTCGCGCTGGGCTGGCTACAGGGTGACGTGAGTCGCTGGAAGAGTTTCATAGCCAACAGAGTTACACAAATAACTCAAATAACCCCATCCAACTCTTGGAAGCATGTCAGGTCCGAAGAGAATCCAGCGGACTGTGCAAGCAGAGGAATTTCACCAGCCGACCTAATAGGTCATGAACTGTGGTGGAATGGCCCTTTATGGCTTCAGAATCCATACCCAAACCAGATATCTTCACAACCAACGAGGAGCAAAGGAAACGAGGTCAAGCTTGCGCAACGCAAACAATAAACACGCCACTCATCGAAGATCTACTACAAAAATACAGTTCGATGACTTATGCAACTCGAGTCATAGTTGGATCTTACGATTTATAAACAATTCACGCGACGCAACTAGGGCCAAACGAACGTCACACTTATCAACAGAGGACATAGTGCTGACTCAAAACCTACTCGTGAAAACGGCACAGAAAAAAAGCTTTGGCGATGATAATATAGCTCACCTACGCAAACATAACAATGTACGAGCCACAAGTAAACTTTTGAGTTTGAGCCCAACACTAGACGCACAAGGCATTCTTCGAGTGAGAGGAAGACTTGAACATGCCAAGTTAAACAGCTCTCAAAAACATCCGATAATTTTACCTAACAACCACAAGTTATCAGAACTCTTGATTGACCAAGCTCACCAGAACACCAGGCCAGGCTTACTTTGGGTCACCTTCGTAACAAATATTAGATACTTGGAGGCATGAAAACAATCAAGAAGCAACTTAACAAATGTGTCACCTGCCATCGCTACGAAACGCAACGCAGCAATCAGCAAATGGCCGACTTACCAACAACGCCTCGAGTTACACCTTCAAGGCCGTTCACACACACAGGCGTGGATTTTACGGGGCACGTTGAAATAAAGGCTAACAAAGGTCGCGGCATTAAAACAGTTAAAGCCTACATCGCGATCTTCATTTGTCTAAGCACAAAAGCTATCCACCTTGAACTAGTGTCAGATCTCAGTACTGTCACATTCCTAGCAGCATTGAAGCGGCTATGCGCACGGCGAGGAACGCCAAAACACGTCTACAGCGACAATGGCACGAACTTTGTCGGAGCAGCCAGAACACTAGCAAAAGAACGCCAAGATGCAATGCAGCTTATAGTCAACGACGACCTTATTGACAACACTTCCGAGGGTGGCATCGAATGCCACTTTAATGCCCCATCTTGGCCAACAGCAGGAAGATAGTGGGAAGCAGTACAATACGTATAACAATTAATATAAGAAAATACCATTGAGCAACTAAACATATTTATTTAATTTTCACTTCACATTATTGCAAAATAGCTTGAAATCAATATTCCAAGCTCCTTCCGCCAACCCCTCTTCCTTCCTTCCTTCCTTGCGTCCTTATTTTATTATTCTATTGTATCAAATTCCATGAATGCCAGTCCGTTTTTAAGATATGTGTTGCAAATATTCTTTTTATTAAAAATTTCTAGTAGTGCGGGGTCTAAGTATGTGTTGACGATGGCCGCACACTGCAGATCTGTGGGTGCATGTACCAGCGGTGCGCTTAGTTGGTGGACGATGACCGGGCGCTGCGAGTGGCGCTGCAGCGCGAGTGGTGCTGGCGCAGGGCGCGCGGATGCGGCGCGCAGCAACACCAGCTGAGAGCGCAGCGCGTGCACTCGCGGCACGTAGCCACGCGCACGCTCCACACGCCTCAGCGTAGTTTCAATAAGCGCACGCATGTATTGCAAAGAGAGCGGCACGCGACCCAATAGAGTCCGCACACACGCGTCTACCTTCTGCGACCATGTGCTCGCAGTCTGCAGTGCATTATCAAGACCCGTAGTGTCTCCTCCTACCATCAATGTGAACATGTGACGAGCTACGCCATCTTGTAGCTGTTCTTCTGTCTCAAAATCAGCGAGGTGGTCTTCGAAGTATACGTCGAGCTCGTCCGGTGCATATCCGACACAATAAACTGTGCCAGTAAAACCTATAAAAATATATTTTACGTTACGATTGTGTTTAGAAAAGTACACGATTACGTGTACTTTGAACATAAAATGAATGTCTTACCACGACTTTCCAAGATAGCTGCGATTTCTAAAGTTACGTAAATTCCACTTTCATATCCTAAGAGATAGAAATGTTTCTTCAACCCCGCCCTCTTCAGGAACACCTGATTAAAAAAAACACCGTGAGTACGTTTGTGGCGGTAGACTATAACATAGTGTCGATGGACGAGATCTTGAGTAACCATCGCGAAATAGATTGTAAATGTAAAGAAGTTTGTGATGAAACCAGTGACTACCGCACTCTAGGATAAGTAGGTATGACAAGCATTGTTAAATAATTCCATACCACTGCTAATCTTTCAGCTGTGTCTTGTATTGTTTCGTTTGGCTTGTCAAGTCCCAGCTGCAACACCAGCGCAGGCAGCTTCAGACGCTCACACAGAATGCGGAACCTCTCATAGTGACCCTCCATTCCGGGCACGATACACAGGTATGTTAGGTCCCAATCAAATTCATCGGCTCTCTGTAACAATGCAATCAGTTGACATTATTTTATTTTGCAAACCACTTTTTTAATGTAAGTCCTAACCACAGTACTGACAAGAAAATCAGTGCACAAATAGGATGGACGTTGTGGTAGAACTATTTAATGTCTGTGAAGATGATATAAAACTGGCCAAGTGCGTGTTGGACCAAGCACAATGAGTTCCGTAGTTGAGAAGAGTTTATCCCCAAAAACAAACTTAATATTGTAGTTGAAAAAAACATGTTCTCCCATCATCTCCCATACATTCCAACTGCAAATGTCAGATTGTACGCACAATAGGTAATGAGAGATTTGCCATGTTATTTTAATATTATAGACGTCTTATAGGTTTTCCTGTAAACTATATGTATACTTATAACAGATTTTCTGCATTTTTTACAAAATTTTAGGCTTTGTAGTTTCGGAGATAGGGGATAGTTAGAGGATAAATTAAAATATATATATATATGTTTGACACCCTTTTTTTTTTTTTTTTGGATGGGAAATCATCCAATGACCCCTCCCGCTCTGGGTGGAGCGGAAGGGAGTGTCAGACTCTTACTGACTAAAACCCATCCGTGTTCCTTCCTTAGCCCTTTATGTTCCGGGGTAGCGGTAACCCTTTCGGACAATCCCGCTGCCCCGGCAGGCTTCGGCCCTAACGGGCCCCTCCTTTGATGCTGACATCTCTTTGAGGCGCGCGTGGAACACATACGCGCCGTCCGGCACGGGCCTGGTCCTGATCGGACGGCGAGCTACCCATTACTCGCCGTCCGCAGGCCCGCGCCTACGGTGGCCGGGAGTCGTCACGCGGCTCCCGACGCCCGGGGCGTCTACCGCGGCGGCTGGGACGGGCGGCCCTCTCGGCTCTCTCCCTCGCCCATCCCGCCACCTCCTTCGCTAGCATGACTGCTTCGCAGAAGGAGGTGACTGCCTCCCACTTCCTCTCGCTCCGGACCATGGTTTGAACCAGGGCCGGGCGCGAGAGGTCGCCGCTGCTGCCGATCGCCTCTACGAGGACACGGCGGTGCTCCGCCCAAGCGGGGCAGGCCTCCACCGTATGCTCCACCGTGTCCTCTGGGCGATCCTCGCAGTGGTGACACCCGGGCGTTTCCTCCCGCCTGATGATGTGCAGGAACCTCCCGAAACATCCGTGTCCGGTGAGGACCTGCGTCAGGCGGTAGGTGAGGACGCCGTGACGCCTCTCTAGCCACTCCTCAAAGAGGGGCCTTACCGCCGCTATCGTGGCGTGCCCATGTTTGACACCCTCACGGTGAGCCCTTCCATTTGATGTGTCACACGGTACAGTGTCCAAAACTTATTTTTTTATATTTTGGCTTCCACACTAAAAACTTATTATTTATTCGTAGCTCCCACAGGTCTTTGGGTCACAGAAATTCATAAATGTTTCCTAAATTGAATTTATATCGGTCTATTAGATTCGGAGCAAATTGGCTGTGACAGTCAGAGAGATACATAAGTGATCCTATGAGGTTCCGTTTTTTCGTTCGGACGTACCCTCAGCATACCTCGCTACCGTTACCTATACGAAAACACTGTTGTGAGTATTGTGACAGACAAAGAAGTCGTAGCTTAAATAACATTTGGCGGACTTAATAATTATCATCTGTCTTTTCTCAAACACGTTGGGGTCAACTTCGAAATGAGAACTTAATATAAAACAAAAACTTGTTATTTACCATAGCTGCATTGTTGATGAGCGTCGGCATACACATGAAGTCAGTGGTAGCAGTCAATTCATCGGAGTCTACGAAGGTGAAAAATGTAGACAAGCCCTTAGTATCCTGGAAATCTGTTTTGAAGATAGACCTTTCCATTTGGTGTATCCTTAAAAAAATAAAACGTTTTCTAATTAAAGTAAGTCACATTATGACTCCTTAAAATAAAGAATGTTTAATATGTAATAACCCATTTTGTTCGGCGAATTCAGATAAAAAATAAAAAGTCGGCAACCAGAAATGAAGTATATAGTATTTTAATGGTGGCATATAAAAGTTTCTACTAAAACATTTATTTGTATGGCGACAACTCTGTAATGAATTTACAATGATTTTAATTTTCGATCCACCTCCAAATAGGTATCATACATATTAGGTATATCTCCGAACCAAAATTGTTCCGACTTTGACGCCTTGGTAAAGAAGTCGGTTAAAAATGGGATCCTGCCGTTTTGCCAAAATTTCACTACATAAACAAAAGCAACCTTTTTTATACCAATGCAATATTTGGAATGATTTTAGTAGTACGCACATATTCATTTGGTAAAATTTTTACTTGGCAGAATATTATTAAGGATAATGTCATTTAGGCATTTGATCAAATGATTTAGTACAGCAAACAACCTTTAGAGAATAAACGTTTGGTCAAATGATTTGTTATGAAATAAAATACATACATTTTTTTTTTATCGTTGAACCTATAGCTATGTCACCTGAAGTACGTTTCGTGCGTACTTCGGGTAACATCGCTTGCATAGTTGCGGTCGGTTGACAGGCGGCGTAGAATGCAAGAGCGAGTGAAGGGCACCCCGAGGTAAGGTTTGTTTAGGTTACTTTAAAGAAACCCTTTCTACAGAAACTTCCCCGCGAAGAGGGGCTCCGTCGACATTGAATGCATTAGTCCCATAAAAATGAAATATTTGGCTTATTTTATTTTGCGTAAGTTATTTCAACTGAAGTATTTGACTACGTGTACAAAAAAATTGGTAAAAGTACTTACTAGTTGATAAACAATTTATTGTTTAAACGTTCACTTGCCAAACATTAGGTTAGTGTTACAATTATTTGTGAAGATATTTTTTGCTAAGTAATAATTTGGCAAACGAAATTATGCGGAAAATTGTTTGGGAATTGATAATTTGGCAATTTATTTTCGACTAGCTGTGCCCGCGACTTCGTTCGCGTGGATGTCGGAAAACAACAGGTAATGTGTCGCTTAGGAAAGGTGTAATTGCCACTCCTTGATTGAAAAGGAAGAATCATCAGATCTTGCCTGGTAACGCTTTCCTTACCTAGGGTTCGCTACCACGGCCCTTTCGACTGCAATCACTGCGTCTTCATGGTTCATAATGACAATGCGACGAAGTGTCACTTTGGTCAAATGTTCTTTGGGTGAAAAGTTATTGGTCAAAACATTCTGTGGGTAAAGCATTCACTGACGTAGAGTTATGTTGGCAAAACGTTCGTGGGTGAAAAGTCCTTTGGAAAAAAGTTAATGGTTTAAAGATAATGTTCACCAACGGTTCATGGGCCAATCGACGATGGGTAAGCCGTTACAGTTTCATTTTAACCTCACTATTGGCTTCAGCACTCTCAAAAACCCATAAAAAAAAAATTGCAACCTCCGTCTTGGATTTTCGTTTTGACCTGCCTATCGGCTTCAGCACCTTTGAAATCTATCAAAACGACACCCATGACAAAACATTTAAAAAAAATGGAGCCGCCATCTTGGGTTTTCATTTTGACCTGACTACCGACTTCAGCACCCTCAAAAACCATGAAAACGACAAACATGATAAAAAAAAATTGCAGCCACCATCTTGGATTTTAATTTTGACCTGACTATCGACTTCAGCACCCTCGAACACCATGAAAACGACACCCATGACGAAAAAGTTAAAAATTTAGGCAACCGCCATCTTAGATTTTCTTTTTGACCTCACTTACCGGGGTCAGGATCTTCGGAAACTATGAAAAATAGCTCTCTCTCTCTCTCTGTGTGTGTCTCTATCTACCTATTACTTTGAAAAATGAGGCATAACGCTTTTTCGTTATTTGACGATTTCTCCCTTAGAACTCCTACCGCAAGCTCCATATAAGAACTTCGTTAAAAAACGCTCTGCGTTACTCAACTTTCTATATCAATAATTATCTAACTTCTCTATCGCTCAGAACACCACATTAATTATTATTATCTTACATTATCCTCACTTTTTGTTTAAAATTATTTTAGCGCCACAGGCGCCACTAAATAAATCATCAATGGAAAGCGATTTTGTTTAATATTATAATCATTATCATTACTTTTTAAAATAACATAGACATAAGTAGGTATCTGTGTTATTTCGTCATTTAAGTAAGCATACACTAATAGGACGTGATTATTCACATCACAACAACAATATGTTTTCGTTAGTAGGTACTATATCGCGCCAATAGATGTCGTTACGTGTTACTAAAAAACGTAAAAAGTTGTTCTAGAATACTGAAAAATTGATTATATCTTTTGATAGAGTGAACCGATTGCGATGAAGTAAAAACTAATCACTGCTCCGAGTTCTACACCATATTTGAGTATAAAAAGTAACCGTATTGGTTTGTTACTTTTTACGTTGACCCTGTTCAAATCAATAATCTGTCACATCCAAACAGACAAACAGACAAACCGACAAACAGACAAACAGACAAAAATTCCAAAAATTGATGAAATGGCATCTGTTGGTTATCCTTTAACACCCCAACTATTTTTTTTGGAAATATTTTCAATGTACAGAAACGTCTCGTCTACAGATTTATTATATCGACGGTTAAGAGGAAATAGGGTATAAGCGACAAAAAATGATATGTTCAGGAGAGCCGTTCAAAGTTTTAAATTTTAGAAAAACTGAAGTATTTTTGTCATTTATGAATTTTTTTGCTAGGGTTTAAACGCCAAAAAAGTCATCTTAGAGCCATGAGAGTCAGCGCATTCGAAAGAGCGGAAAATCTTCCGTAGGATGTCATATATAACTCATTTTTGACTAAAATGTCGCTTATGCCCTACTTCCTTTTTACCGTCGATATGTATAGATATAGATAGATAGATAAAACAAGGGAGACCCGATATCTCTTCACACTGCCGCAATAACGCCTCAATTGATTTTTAAGAAACTTGGTTTGAAGATTGAAAAAACACATAGGCTACTTTTTGTTTAATGACTACTCAACCGTGTTGTCTACAAGTGCTTGTTTGATATTATTTTTCTCTTTATCTTTGTACTTCATTTTGACTTTCTGCAAATTGCCGAAAATCTTCATAATTGTTTTTTAAGTACCTAAGTGACGCTATTAAAGGAAACTTTCAGGGGGGATATGCTAAATATTTAGTTTTTCTAGGTAGGTACTTTGTTTAAACTGTTTTAATTATTATTTTTACTAAAATCAACCGTATTCCCTCATCGCTGTTTGTTTTTGATTGTTTTTACTCTTCATCACATTTTATTACATATCAAAATTCTGTGTTTTTTTTTTATTTACTTAAGGAGCGTAGAAATTAAAACAAAAAACAAGGGGGAAAAGTAGAATAATCAAAAATTAAAAGGGGATTTCTGGAATATTTTTAAATCAGAGTTCAGTTTTCCCCCCTAAGGTGATTCTTTCAGGGGGGAATAGTGGAATAATTTAAAATGAAAAGGGGGATTTCTGGAATTTTTTAAATTAGAGTCCTGATTTCCCCCCTGAGGGCGATTCTGTCAGAGGGGAAAAGTGGAAAAAGCCGAACCGACGTCCTCCGAAGTACGTTTCGTGCGTACTTCGGGTAACATCGGTTGCATGGTTGCGGTCGGTCGATAGGCGACGTAGGATGCAAGAGCGAGCGAAGCGCACCCCGAGGTTCGGTTTGGTTAGGTTACAGTTACCATAAACCCTTTACACAAAATAGGAGCCCCGCTCCGCGGGGCTCCGTCGACGTAGGATTAATGTGTTGCTCTGTGACTAAGAGAATGATGGTTCCACATGTTGATATGTTTAGGTGAGGAGGAATAACAAAGAGTAAATGAATGGTAAAAAAAGGGAGAAAGAATGCCAAAGAAGTGAATAATAAAGCAATAGATAGGTGACAGAGAAATAGAAAAACATAGTACGGCCAAAATAATACCGATAATATCTGAGACTCTACTTACGCTTCAATAGTAAACAAGGGTATTTCCGTCTCTTCAAACACAAGATTATAATTAATTCTTAGGAAGTTATAAATTAATGGAATCGTATCGTTCTCTACTCCCAATTCTGCCAAAGTAGTATTCTTGTCCGTATCAGCCTTTATGGTTACATCTGTAAATAAAATAGCGAATACGACGTCTTGTTTACTTAGCGAAACTTCACAGATTAATAATTTGTCAAACTAATTTAATTGTCGTCATTACCAGCAATTGCAATTATTTTCTGCAGCAGCGAGGTTTGTTGCGCGGGCGCCATTCTTGCGAGAACAACGTTGTGAGCGCCTCGCAGCGCCTTCTCCGTCACCTCTACTGCGCCACGGTACCATGCACCAAAGTTACTCGACGCCTGCGATCAGAAAGTGATCAATATGAGCATAAATTGATTAAGCTTCTAAAAATCTTAAAGTCACTTGAGTATACATACCTATATAAATTCAAGTAATTGTAATAATCAAAAGTAGGTATTAAAATATTTTTGCCAACTGTGCACAATTTTATGGACCTACGTCGGGCCATAAGACATTTGATGGGTAGTTAAGTGAGACCAGTCAGCAGGATTCCTTTTTTCTCCTCTCGAGCGTCTAGTATAGCTGACAGACTAAACTTACATGACTCAGTTCCGGCAATGACAATATTGTTGCGGGTAAATTGTCCTGTAACCGACGAAGACACACTTCCTTCCCAACTGTATTGTCACCAGTGTTCAGTACTGCGAAATATCTGTCAAACAAAACAACAATCTCAGATTAAAAAATAAACATAAATGGTTAGAAAAGAAACGGCGTAAAGTAAACAGTGTTCGAGTTTTTTTTAATTAGAAATATTTGTAAGTAGGTATAATACTAGTCAATTGTATAATAAACTATAAAACTATCTGCCAAGTGCGAGGGTTTACTGCAAGGTGGTGTTGAAGGCCCCAAATGTGAAGTAATCTTGTCATTAGATGCGAAAGTGTGAACACATGTTTATGATCACTTACTTAATATCCGTACACAATTTCCTTGACACCAAATCCAAAGTGTTCAGTATTGTTTCGCCGATATCCTGCTGCTTATCGCCCACAGTCACATACACTCCTTCGACGGGACCAAAACGACTTGCATTATTTAACAGTGCATTGACGTCTTTTTCTTCTGATAAGTCATCAGAGAATACCACTACTTCGACACCCAATTGCTGCCATGATCTAAATAAACGATACAAATATTTATAACAATATTTTTAATAACAATAAAATAATAACTGACCCTATTCTTGAGAATGGTCAAGACACATTGTACTGGGATCGATCTATTACCACTGACAGGACTATTGTAGCTAATGAGCCCGATGTTATTGTGGTGATAGATCGAAAACAGCGCCGTTTCAATTGTTGATATCACTATCCCTGTTGTCGAGTACCTCGAGGAAGCTGAGAATGATGAACTTATCTAAATTATTTACCTTATTTTTATTTGTAGGTAGCTCATGGATTGCCTCTTGAAATGTACACAAAGCTTCCTAGCACCTCGTTCCACAAGTCTGTCACCTAACTGTAGTCCAAAGGTTTCATCATTGCAGAGTATTAGATGGGTACGATCAGCCTTGCAAGTCAACCTATAAAATAATTCTACGAATTAATACACCAACAAAAAAAAATGTAGAAGCAAAAACAACTGCATTATTATGTGATCCTGGTCATTTCAATATTCTTTATAAGCCCAAAAGTCAGGTGTTACTAAGCGACTTTCAAAAGACGTAAATGTGGGTTTTCAGCAATACCTGGGCTGAACCTCTAGTGTACAGTCTTGGATCCTCAGCAGCACCCTGCCGCGGTGCCTGCTGGCCGCGAGCATTCGGAAGGCGCGCGCGGCGTCGTGCGGCGCATACGTCACGCGCGACAGAGGACGCACGTAGCCGCGACTGATACCCTCGCTCAACATCGTCTGCAAGGCCTGCGACATACAAAATTAGATGCTTTTGGAATAATAATATTTTATTCATCTTTATTCGAACAACCCGAGTTACTATTTGGAAATCTATGAAAATGTAAAAATCACCTGTTAGATTAATAAATATTTATCATTTGTGTTCTGTTTTTGCAACCTCCCCCCCCCCCCCCCCGAAAATATGGCAATTATTTTGATTTCCTGTACAGAAATTCAGTAGAAGGTGCTCGTAATGTTCGGGGAAATAGTTTCATAGCTATAAGTGATATGATTTGTTTTTTTGCTCCTGAACCCCATTGAACCTTAATTCCAAAAGAAAAATCTAGGTCAGTGAGTACCTACCTAGTTCAGGTACATTTATGAGACTTACCCTAGCATTGTCAATATATTTAGGATCAAATATCGAAGAAATATCAACGGCGACGTAGGCTCGCCCCTTAGTGAGGCTGTACATGCCATAACTGAAATCATCATGATTGTGCAACTGCGAAACATCGAAAAAGATCCCGGAGCTTTTTGTACAATTAACTGCAGTCTGAAAAAGACAAGAGGTCAGTTTTATAACATACGTTAATATTACATTTCAAATTAATATAAAAACAACATTAAAACGGTAACCATACCTTCTTCAGGTCTTCTCCAAGACAGCTAATAATTACGCTACAACCTTCTCCGTTTGTACCACTTAGAACCATGTCCCCAAAAGTGTGATCCCGAGAATTTCCGATGTGTTCAGCTGAAACAAAGAAAACAGTGTCAATTCAGTTCTATGTTTACAAAAAATCATGTTTATCTCAAACTGCCTTAGTGAAACTGAAAATCATCAAAATACCTTTTAATCCTGGGAATAATTTACGTAAGAAATGTTTCTTCCGCATGTCACTAACAGTTGTGAATACTTCGTAGCCGAGAGCAAGGGCTATTGATATTACAGCTTGACCAAAAGCGCCAGCCCCTCCATGGACCAACACAGAGGTGTCAGCTACCAATCCACTGGGATTTAAGATTACCTTAAAATAAACAGGTTTTAATGAGAGTTTGACATTAACACTTTCGACTCCGCCCACTTTTCATAGAGCTCATACGCCATGCCGCCATACATTTTGCAAATGGACCCTCCAGGAGGGTCACCGGCATTACGTTTGCGCTAAAGTGAACCCTCGAGGAGGGTCGTCGGCATTAGGTTTGAAAACGTATTACAAAACACTATAAAAAGAAGTAAATTAGTGTTTTCAGAACGTCTTGTTGCTTTAATTAGTATCTCTGGGGGTATTTACATGTGCTAGTGGCGTGAAGACGTCAAATATAAAAAATTAAAAAATGAAGAAAAAGTATAATCGCTCGCTCTGATCCCGTGACAGGGGTGTCCAACCTCTTCTGAAATTTTCATGCAATGTAATATTTTTTTAAACAGTAACATTATGCAATATTAATATTTTTTTAAGTAATAAAACGTTATTATTTTGTAACAGCTTATTAACTTACGACTTACGTATGTGTGCCTCGGCTTCGCCTCGGCCCACATTTACACGTTCGTCCATCAATGCCTAGTTGTGGCCAAGGCTTGTATAGTACTCAAATAATGCGCGGAAATTAAAATACAATTACTTTCAAAATCAATGACGAACAACGCACAACAATAATTTTTCCCGCGTTAAAGTGTTTTTTTTTTTTTTTTACTTCCTTGGTTTCCATGTTTTGGAGTAAAAGATCGTTCCATTTTTAAATAACACGACATATATGAGTTTACCTACTATGTTTATTTGGCCGCTAAACCAGGACAAATATTGATTTTCATACAACTTTTGGCGGCCGCTGCTCGCATGTATGTGGCAGGGGGCCTAAAACGGCCACTTTGGCAGGATCATACAACAATTCTTATCACGCACTTCATCTGTTTGACAGTTTCACACCTATATATCCCTGAAGGGTTAGGCAATATTGATTTTCATACAACTTTTGGCGGCCGCTGCTCGCATGTATGTGGCAGGGGGCCTAAAACGGCCACTTTGGCAGAATCATACAACAATTCTTATCACGCACTTCATCTGTTTGACAGTTTCACACCTATATATCCCTGAAGGGTTAGGCAGAGGTGTACCTATAGCATTTTACGAATCTCCATACAAAACTGTCATCCAGATGAAATTGCTTGATATGAATTATTTCATGATTCTGCCAAAGTAGCCTTTTAGGTCCCCTGTACAGCAATTTCGATTTATCTCAAAAAAGGTTGTCAAAATAATGCTCAAATTTCCAATTTTGCCATACTGACCGGTGATTGAGCTCAAGAAAATTAAATGTTATTTCAAAGCAATAGTACTATGTTTTAAATGCATAAAGTAGTGTTACGGTCAACACGATTTTCTTAATAATAATAGAAGTTAGCTTTAAAAAAATTTTTTTGGTCATTGTATTATGCTTTCAACTCTATACCTACTCTAATTGGGGTGTATGAGGTCTTGCGTTAATTACGTTTCACATTGTATACATGACCACAGATAATATAATACTCTAATGACAAAACCAAACGACTTGTATGTAGCGAAGTATGCTCCTGAAATGAGCAGCTGTACAAACGAACGGACTGACAGTCAAACGAAGTTGCACCATGGGTATGGGTGTTCGTTTTTACCCTTTTGATGCTGAAGCTTCTATTTATAAACTCATCCTCTTAATTTATAATCTCAAAATAAATATGTTTATTTTTAGTGAATATTTGTACCTAAACGTAAAACGGTTTACCATCCCTGAAATATGGGCATCCCAGCGCCCAATTATTTTTGAAAATAAAAATGCTGGTATTTGAAAACCAACGATTATACTAATAAATCTTGTTAAAATATACGACTAATTTTATTTTCATAGTTTATAATGCTATATTCGCTAAGAAAAACGTACATTTAAAATGAGCCCTCCGCGAGGGCTCCCGGCATCCCATATGCGATTTGAGTGAACCCTCCAGGAGGGCTCCCGGCACTAAACGTGTTAACAGTGAGTTTTTTTCTGTAACTATCAGAGAATTCTACACTATTGCCGTGCGATCCATAAATGTGGATACCAACCAAGTGCGGATGGTACCCTAATCTACGTTTGCAAGTCTGGTAGTAAAAGAGAGAGGGTAGAATCAGTTTAATAGTAAGTAGTGAAATGATTGTTGAAGTATCTTGTGTGTAAACTCACGAGACAGTAGAGTGCGTGTGCGTAGGCGAGCGGCACGGTGGCGGCGTCCTCCAGGCTCCAGTGCGCCGGCACCGGCCACAGCAGCTCCGGCTGCGCGCGCACCACGCTGCCGGCCGCGCCGTTTCGTACCAGCCCCATGACGCGCTCACCGCTGCATGGTATTTGTATAAATGGTACGGGTAATACTAGAAGATTGAGTAAACCTAGGTTTACTCGGATTTACTTAGAATCACCCAAGGAGTTTGGGTAATGTCTGAATAATAAATAAATTACATTTTAATTCGGGATTTTATATTACAAACTTGCACAAAAGATACACCTACTGAAGTGCAGGGAAATCTACCAAATATGTTGCTACTCATACAGTCGTCTTTAACCGACCGCGCCGCACGCTGCTTCCAGGTGAAACGGGATGAAGCAGGATCAAGATGGTTTAATGTGGAAGATGGAGTAGTACAGCGATCAGTTCTTAACACAGTGTAACATATTTACATATCTATCAGCATCAGGACTTACTTATAAAACAAACTGCCTTAATGATCTGACGACCGATTGAAACTAAACATCAGAATCGATAAAATAATATGTAAATGAATAAATAAATAAATCGAACGAGTCCTTACTTCGGAACATTTTAAGGTACTGACCTGTTTGTGGTTCCACTGAATTCCATTCCAAAGCTATTTTTAATGTTTTGTTTATATAATAAGGAGCCGCTGGCCTTTTTGACGTCATCATAACTTATACCAGCATATTGAACCTGTTGATATTGAAAGATTATACACACATCAAAAGTGTCTAGGGATCAAGCATTTTTATGCGGATTTCTTGAGATTGAGATGTGGCTTTGTAATAAATTTATGATTTTATAAATTTATATGGATCCTTTTTGGTGCATTTCATAATTTGAATCAGGAACTGTGAATCAAATTCGAGTAAAAGATGAAAATCAGCTGTCAATATTTTCCCTATAAAAACATACAACGCATTGAAGACATTATTAGTGCTACTGTTTCCCTACTACTGATTAAAACCAACGTTATTATGGAGCGGCGACGTCATTTAAGCAGGGAAGAAATGCTCAGAGCCGTGGGAATGATAGAAGCTGGCTCCCGGCAACGTACTGTGGCTTTAGCTCTGAATACAAGTCAGAGTGTTATCAGTCGACTTTGGACACGTTACCGAAGCACTGGTACCGTGGCTGAGCGCCATGGAGGACGGTATCGCTGCACCACACGGAGACAAGACCGATACATTCAAATCTTAACTCGAAGAGCTCCAACAATAACCGCCATGATGTTAGCCGTGAGGCTTCATCACTCTTCAGGGAACTTAATTAGCGACCAAACAGTCAGAAACCGCTTGCATGAAGTGAACCTTCATTCCCGAAGACCGCTACGGGTACCACCTATAGCAATGCACAATCGTAGGATTCGATATCAATGGGCTCTTGAACACAGAAATTGGGCAGAAGAACAATGGCGTTTCGTGTGCTTTTCTGATGAGTCTCGTTTTGGTATGAGACCGGATACAAGACGTATACGACACTGGAGAACCCCTGGACGCCAACAGCGATTAAAATCCTGCCAGGAAGTCCATCCTTATAGTGGTGGAACCATCATGGTATGGGCGGGTATTTGGATCGGCGGAAGAACTGAGTTGATTTGGATCAGAGGCAACCTCAACGCTCAAATTTATGCTGAGACGATTGTATCAGACGTCATCGTTCCTCTACAAGTGCAAATCGGTCCCTTATTTCAGTTAATGCATGATAATGCACGACCGCACACCGCAAGAGTTGTAAGACAGACTCTCGCCGCAGCTAACATCAATGTCCTGCCCTGGCCTGCTCAGTCGCCAGACTTGAACCCGATTGAGCATGCATGGGATATGCTACAGAGAAGAGCTCTGCCGAATATGGAGGGTATCCAGTCGCAAGAAGACCTTTTTTTGTTGTTGCAACGAACATGGGCGGCCATTCCACAGCGTGATTTGGATGAACTCATTTTGAGTATGTCAAACCGATGTTCTTGTGTTGTTAGTGTTCGCGGTAGAAACACGGATTATTAATTGTTTAAGTTACCCAATAAAATTTTAAAGAAAACTGTTATTTCAGTCTTTTTTTCGAACTTTTGTGTTAGTGGTTCAAATGTCAAAAATCCCTTTATTAGGAAAATGGCAAATTTCTTTATTAATGCAAAAGGTGACTTGGTTTATCGTTACTGTGACAAACGAAAACACTTTATTTGATGAATCCTTAAAGAAAATTTTAATTAATATCAATCAGGAGAAAAGTTATTGCAAAAATATATGTTGATCCCTAGACACTTTTGATGTGTGTACTTACAAGTTTGTGTTTTGATAATAATTTAAAAATAAAGTAGGTTATTGTGGTCATAAATTGGGATAAAAAAATGGGATTATATGAGGGGCCCGTGGCTAAATAATAACTGATCGATCAGGTTAAGCTACGCTTGCCGCGGTTGGTCTGTGGATGGGTGACCATCTTTACATGTTAAGCCGTTGGTCCCGGCTGTAATTTGTGAATCTTTGACAGTCGTTATGGGTAGTACGAAGCTTGAAAGTCTGATAACCAGTCTTACCAAGGGATATCGTATTACCCAGTAACTGGGTTGTGGAGGTCAGACAGGCAGTCGCTCCATGTAAAATACTGGTACTCAGCTGCAACCGGTTAGACTGGAAGCCGACCCCAACATAGTTGGGAAAAGGCTAGGCAGATGATGAAGATATTGGGATTAAAACATTTTCAAGGTAATTAAAATAAATTCAGGTGTACCTTCACAGAGACTCCAGATCCGGATGCCTCAGACGCTTCCACCCACGTGAGCGAAGACAATTCTCCAAACTGGCTACATTGTAAGGATACGTTGTTGCTCATTGATGCAGAGTCTTCTAATGGTACATAAAACTCTCCTCCCCACTTACTCTGATGAATAAATGAGAATTATTTTATATTAAATACGAAATATTTTAATAATATTATGTATTTAGAATTTTCGATACAAACAGATCCACTTACATTGTTCACTACGTTGAACGCCAGGTCAATATCTGGCATCTCGTCGGCATAAAAGCTATCGTTGCTTTCTTTAGCGACCATGATTAGATGGATCTTGTTACGGTTAGCTTCTCTACGCCAGCTGCTTACAAGTTCCTTAAGACCTGGCAGTACAGGGTAAGGGGCAATAATCAGGAGCCGATGATCCAAAGACAGGTTGTTGCGCGTTGTAATGAGGAGTAGTATATCAGAGTTGTTTCGAACTGTGACAGTTGTTGTAGGTACGGTCGCAGACGGACCCCACCGGACCAGCTGCAGTTGTGACTGCCGTTTGTTGCCATTGCTAACAATGGAGTGAACGGAAATCACACGGTAAAGTGACGAGGGGCGCGAGCGACCACCAAAAGCGAGGTCTTCCTCGCTCGCCACAAACTGGTCTCTCTGTAGGAAGCGATGCAGCAGCTGGCACATCTGTTGTATGGCCAAATTCATTAAATTATAGTGTAACACATAGAATACAAATTGAAAATAAAACATTTCAAACGTTATCTACTTACGTTATCGTCAGTGGCTAGGTTTTGAACCAGCACCAGATCAGCGTCTTTTAGGAAGTTGTTTTGTTTCTTCAACGCTGATTCGCGGTTAACTTCTTCGTATTTAACATTTACTCCAAAAATGTTTCTAATAGCATTATTAATTTCCGAGAAAATGGATCCTTTTCCAGGCTGATTAACTAACCCAACAACATTTATGTTTGATTTGTTTACATTTTCCGCTACTGTTTGTAGGAAAACTTGCAGTGATGAGGACACCTATATGAGTTTAAAAAAAAAAATTGTATTATTCTGTCTTATTTGTTTTGCACATTACTTATAACTGGAAGGTGTACTTACATCTATGTCCGATTGGAAATAAGGAACAAACTTTAAAGTCTTTAACGCCATCTTTCTGTTACTCACAGGAGGCATATTTTCTAATTTAACATTGCTTATTGTAACACCTCCACAACTGAAAAAAAAACACAGAAATTATTTACTGACGAACACGATCTGCGTTTGAAAGAGTTGTTAAACAGGGCACGGGAAATTAAAGCGTCGACTCCACGTTCTTATATTGTTAAAAACAAAATAGGTATATATCGCCGTAATCGTCGGCATTTGATAAGGTCTGTAAAGGATCCTGCAGACAATATTTTGTCTGATATTGATGAAGAGTATTTTTCGGGGGATGATAGGGATGATGATTATGTACCAAGCATTAAAATAAATGTATCGTCATCTTACTCGCCACCTCATACTCTACGTGACTCACCTCATACTCTACTTAGTAGAATTAATGGATTTTAAGTTTGTTGTTTATTATTATTTTATCATATTTAAGGGCAAGGTGTTGTGGATTGTATATGTTTGTTTATGACATTAAAGCAGTTGTCATCCAGCCTTATATTTCATTTGTGTTTATCTTAGGCGGTAATAATATTAGAAAGTAAGTATTGTTCACCTGGTAATGTCAGAATTATCTAATACTTCTGCTTTCAACAGAACTTTGTAATCCGACACGAAAGAATCTTCTACAACATCTTTATGATATTTAACGTTGATCTTCATACTTCTTATGTGCGAAACTAGTGATACTCCATCGTGTGGTTGGCGCAGCATGTTCAGCTGTAGCAAGCCGTCGATGAACATGACCCAGTTGTCGCGCCACACCAGTGAAGCTTCGCTCAGGAATTTATTAGCACCCTCAATGCTAAGGAACTCGCCGCTGAAATAAATTACATCGGTCATCATTAAAGGAACACATTATGCAAGCTCACTCTAACTATTTTATTGAAATGTCAGGCTTTTTGTCAGGAATTTTATAATTTCTCTCACCTGAACGAGTAATCCCTATCTCTGAATAAATGGTAAATATCTTCAGCAGTGAGGTCTATGCTCACTTTAGTTTCAGGTATTTGTTTAAATTTTTTTTTCGTATCTTCAACATCATCCAATTTGTTTATAAAGCCTGTTGCGACTTTGGAGCCTTCATTCAGAATCTGAATTAAAATATTAAGTAAGCTATGAAATAAATATGTCTAATATAAGGTAAGCATTACTTTGGTCTAGCCTTGGATTAAATTGGGTCGGGACGCACTGCAACTTAATGCATTGCAAAAACCATCACTATCGTATAATCATGAAGGGGGCAGATGACACTACATATGCGTCATCTGCCACCGGGGTGGTAAACGCCACTAACACAGCCACTACTTAGTGCCAGCCACTACCCCGGTGGCAAGCTCAAAGGGGCAGATGTGAATAAACCATTTTCTATGGAACAACGAACACTACAAGCCGCTACCGCAATATTTTGTATGAAAATTACACATACTTCATACTACAGACAGTCATTCTGCAACACCGCCACACCCCATACCGAATAATCGAAAGTAAAAAACGAAGTAAACGTCGAAAAGATGGGATATGCACCCTGCCGCGTGTACGCTCAACTTTTGTCAAGAGATTTTTTCATTTCCTTGGTCCGTTTCTTTACAACAAAATAAACGAAGAGTGTCAAATCTACGCTCTGCCATATTACACATGCAAAAAGACTATACAATCGTACCTCCAAGATAAGTCTTATGACGAAACTGAAAAGATGTTAACTTAAGGTTATGAACATCGACAAACGCACACACACACACACATACACACACACACACACACACACACACACACACACACACACACACACACACACACACACACACACATAATTTTTTTCTCAAATTATTTTATTTTAAAGGTAAGATAACAAACGTATCTTAAGCTTAAACTTTAACTTTAAATTGTCCAACTCGATTCTTCGAAATTGTAACAGTAACATCTGAGGCACTATGCAACTTTTACGTCATTGTACCTTAGGGGACCGGACTGCTTCTCCTTAACACAGGTTCCATAACCTAGCTAGGAGAGCAGTGCTCACCCACACGCTTGTAGAAATACTACTTATTTTGTAAACTGTATTTTTAACGTGTTCTACAATCCTTTGTTTTGAGTAAATAAAAAAAAAAATAAAAAAAAAAAAAAATGCATTGCGCTGCGGCCTGTTGAGACTGTAATGTGTGCTTGGTTAAGAAGAATCGAATCCGAAACTGATGGCTGTTGGTATAAACATGCTGTAGTGTGAAGATCTTAAATTGGTAAACTTAGTATGGGACTTTTTTTACGGAAATCTTAGTAGGTACCTCAAAACACCCATTTCCTCTATGGAAAGTGACGTTAAGACGAATCTGACGTTGATCGTGTATTATCGGTTGCGCATACAGATGCAGGTCCCTGAACTCCACAGACATTTGTTTCTTCGGGAACCCCATCGTCATTGCATAGGTGTCCCACACCAGAGCCAGTGTGGCGGCAAACGGGTATACGTTGTGTCCTACAGGTGGAGGTCGTTGGTATTATTCAATAAATAAGCACCTACTCTCTAAGTGCAGAGAGAACAAGAACTCATCGTTGAGGCGACTTGCTAAACACCAGTAGATAATGATCAGCGCATGGTTTAAATAATATCTGCGCATAAAATATACATTATAATTAAAATTTTGGTGGCTGATAGCGGAGTCTAACTTTGTGTGCTTGGTTTAAAATATTTTCAAACTTCATAATTGGGTCTAGGAATTAAGCAGCACACGAATAGGGTGTTTATGTTACCTCTCATGGAGTGGCCTTGCAAGTAAGCGTGTTCTGTATCTTGCACAGAGGTGCTATAGTCGAGGGAGGCAGCTGCTAATCTATTGGCTTCTCGATACACTACCACTGGCCTAAAACAGAAAAAGTAATACCGGTTAACTGGGGTTACTTTGAATAGCGGGGTGACTTTGATTGAAACTTTCATTTCATATAAAATCGCTAAGTGCGTAAAACGAAACGCATATTGTTTTTTTTTTTTCTTTGCTAACAACATTGATGAACTGTTGAATCCTTTCTAGAGGACACGCTGGGAATTCACCAATGATTTTAAGCACCGTAAGTTTAAGCATTCTTTTTAGGTTTAATTTGTCTTTTATTAGATCAAAGTTACCCCATCCGCAACATGCCCTATTTTCTAGCGTAATTCCAAAGTTATCAAAGTAACCCCATTCTCATTACAACTTTGATTAGACAGTTTTTATTTTTTTTCTCTAAATCAAGCCATATTTTTTCACATATTATTACAGATATCGCGAGTTTAAAAAGAACCGATTACTAGACCGATTACATATTTTTTTTACAACCAGAGATTCAAAAGATATGGACCTTGAAAGTTCAATATTGATCAAAGTAACCCCGGTATAACAAATATTTTGCTTCCTAATACAATTAAAATCATTTTCCTGGAAGAGATCAGAAGGCCAATTCTCGTATTTTAAAACGTTCAAAATCTAGTCGCAGTCTCATCTCGGCGACAAACAAATGTCAAAAAATTGTCAAAATGTAAGGAAATTAGAGCTATTTTTGACAGATTGAGACTGAGATCAGACTGTGAACGTTCTTAAAATTACGAGAATTGCCCCTCAGGTAACATTACATTCAGTCAAAAAAGTATCGGGAATGGATGATTTGTTTATGGTCCCATATTTTTTTTGATTTCCTTCTCAAAATATGAAAATAAAAAAGCTTGACATAGTTTATAATTTTGTTTGAAAATGTGCGAAGAGTAACAAAAAGAAAGTGCTTACCATTTTTCACCATGAGCCCATTGGACTAGATGCGACAAGAATGGCGTTCCCGTAGAAACTGGTAACTCAACATTCGGATAGAGAACATGAACTTTAGGATTGTAACCTTCCATAAACAACCTGAAAATAATGGATGTTTTGAAATAACACAAACATTCATGTCACGTCCGTTTTCTTCAAAGGGGCAGAGGTGTATAGTATGCGTTAGTGAAGGTTTCTGAGTTGGTAAAACAATCCAGCAAAGCTGCGGGTAAAAGCTAATTATCGTATGAATAAGTGACATTAAAATTCTATTTTAACTGTGATTATCACTTTACTTACTTGCCGATACCCTCAAGCAGCAAGAATGTATTATCAGCATGCTTCCTCCTGGTCAGTGCGATGTTCTTGCAGTTGCTAGGTAATGATCGCTTGAGGATGGCCTGTAGCAGTCCGTGCGGCGCCACCTCTACCAGCACAGCGTCGTTAGGTATCAGCTTCGACGTCTCCTCGAACAACACTGCGCTCTGTGAAATTATTATTAAGTTTCCGTACTTTTCGTAGGTGTTCTTTTTCATTTAGTCTTATACATGCGCCTGCGTGAGTCACCCGGCACTTTTCTATAAATTTGGCTAGTATTTAAATTGCGGCTATTGTGCATCTCTAACACTCTTAGATCTTAACAAATATCAGGGTAAAGGCCTAAGAGCCCTCCAATCTTCGGGCGTAGTCTCGACAGAAAATGAAAAGAGATTGCCGGCATACATTTTGAGTGAACTTGTTCACGTGGGCAATACATTCAGAAGTTCACAAGGGTTTCGGAGCTTGTTACGACGTTAAAAGCCTGGACGACTGAAAGTCTGAAAGGCCTGAAACCTGGTAGGTCCTAACTCTGGAAGGTCATGGCTCGAAAATATGTTGATACGAGTTTCAGTAGCTACTTGCACAGAAACATTCCTACTTACCAGCAGGTTATTGGTGTGATATTCAGCTGAACATAGCTTCGCACTCGGATTGTCCCACTTCTCTTCAGGTACAGAAGTTGAAAGCCAACGCTCGCTTCTTGGTTTCGGATCCTTTATCACGTCCGATAAATACTTGAGTAGTTGAGGTCCTGCATTTTAAATTGTAATTAATAACTTCAAAAAATTACAGCACAACAACAACAATGTGGATTATATCAAGGACCACCTATAATTGGAACGTAAATTAAATATCTTCATAAAATGAAATACCACAAGTAAAGAACTCACCAGCATCAGCAATGTAACGCGAGTGGTAGGCGATGTTGGAACATGGTACTTCCTCAGCGAAAATACCCATAACAGTCAACTCTGCGACGAACTCCTTCATGACTTCAGCGGGTCCCGAAATTGTACTAGATTCAGGCCCGTTGTGACAAGCCACTTGGATTTCAGGTGGGCACAATGGTAAGATCTGAAAAATAATAGCACGATTAATACACTGCTTGAAGTGTTCAACAGATGAATAGCCTATTTTCATCCTTCAAGTGTACAACTGCTGGACTCTAGTTGCCTGTAACTTATAAAGCTAGCTGATCAGATGACTAATTAAATTACCTGTTGATATCCCAGACCTATGGCAGCCATGGATCCGCGGATGAATTTAGTCTCCAGCGATACGCGGCCACGACTGTAAGCTGACAGTATCATCTCCTCCGCCGTCAAACAACCGTCAGCGTATGCGCATCCTAGTTCTCCTACACTGTGACCTGTTTGACATTGTTGGTATTAGTGTTTCCTTTATATTTTTTTCTAAATAACCCTGTTTTTAGTTGCCTCTACTGACATCTGAAGCCAGTCCTTGAGAAATGATGATGTAATTATGAAATTAAATGAACTGATGTTTATTTCAGTACTCGTAGATCTTTAAAGACACGTAAATTTTTAAGCAATGATTTAAAATTAGATGGCGCCGGCATTTCCAAGCTTACCGATCCCTGAGAAGAAATGTCGAAACAATAAAGTCCAAATATTAAGATTTTACGAGAGTCTAATGCAGGGTGTTGTCTGGATGAGCCTTTTGAAGAAAGAGCCAGTGCAGCTTTGAGTTAACCTGTCCCGACAAACGACATGCAAGCATCAAGCATTGTGTAGCTCAACCCTATTTTAGGAAGTTCAACGACACGACGCCACCAGATCTGCAAGACTGCTCAAAACCGCCAGGCAGTTAAAGTCATGTATTCTATCTAGCCTGCATGGTACTCACATTCACAGTCAGTTTTCTCTTTAGAAAATGAGTCCTGTATATCCCGCCATCTCGTTCATTTTTTTTTTCATATTCTTAGCTTTAAATTTATTTCTTACCAATGATTCCATCGGGCACAAGTCCAAGTTCTTTGAGAATGTCAGTCAGGCCGATTTGTACAGCGGCTATTCCGACAAACGAATGCAAAATGTTGTCAAAGGTTGTCTCATCGGGTGACGTTATTATATCAACAATGTTGAGTCCCCTTGGCTCTAAAACTTTGTGGCAGCTGCAATTAATTTATTTAAGTCGTTAGAATGTTTCAAGTTTCATAACCACTGTGATTCTTTCAATTCAATTCAATTCAAATCTTTGTTGCATTCACATGTGTAATAGACAAGATCTTAATAAATGTTTCATGTTTCACATGGACCCTGTCGGGCACAACAATTTAGTATAATAAGAAGAGTAGCATGCTTTATTTAATAATTTGAATAAATACATAACATACCATGTAAGTTCATTTAAAATTTAATTTTTAAACTAAAACAATAATAATATTGTTACAGATTAACATGATACAAGAAATTCAATAAAAAATAATAAAAGTCAAATACAACAAAAGTTACAAAGTTATAAAAATAAATGTCTCAAAATTCATAAAGTTATCCTATTAAGTCATCATTAAAAAAATCATTGTGTGTAATAATAACATTTATCGACAAGTAGTTTTCTGAAACGTGTAATAAATATTTTATCGTTTTTTTTCCATTTTTATGTCGTTAGATATATTTTTTAATTGATGTTACTTGAGGGCTTGTACTGTGTAATTTTAGCCTAGATTGTGGTATTACGAGCGTGTTTTCAAATCGTGAACGCGGTGCATATCTGCGAGGTTGGTCTGAAATTTGAATGTAGAAGTTTGGATATTGTCTAACGAATTTACAGATTTCTAGAATATAAATTGATGTCAAAGTTGGAATGTCTAGTTTCCTAAAATACGGTCTACAACTTACGTCACTGTCAATATAAACCATTATCTACATTTTTTCTGGAGGATAAATAATTCGTTGCTATCTACACTATTTCCCCAAAGAATTATACCATACATCTCGTACGTATGCGTATGCATAGTAAATGGATAGGGCAGTTTTAACCGACTTCCAAAAAGAAGGAGGTTATATGTTCGACTTTATGTATGTTTTTTTTTATGTATGTTCACCGATTTTTCCGTCAATTGTGAACCGATTTGATTTTTATTTTTTATTTGAAAGGATGTACTCTAGAGGTGGACCCATTGTCATCAAGTTGGAATCTGATGAGAGGAACTCATGGAAATCGAAGGGCAAACCTATAGCGATTTGGGTATTTTTTAAAGAAATTTGGTAAAGTGGAGCTGATGATGAAGACCACAGATGGCCATCGGAACTACTCAAATTTTTATTATTTAGAACGTTAAGTATTTGAGTAAACTTATACGTTGCTTAGTTCGTGGATAAATTTTTCCAAAAACCACTTAGACTTTCATCGAAAACATTAAACTTTTCACAAAAATTATAAACGCGATTGCACATTGCTTTTTCGAAGATTTTAGATGATGTCAATAATAGTGCATTTCACTTAAGATATGTGAGTACCGTTGTATAGCAGCAGCGAATATCGGTATGCGCATAAGTTGCGCGCCCATACCAGCCCACTGCGAGCCCATCCCACTGTACACAAACCACAGCGGCCGTCGGGCGCTGTCGAAGTACTCGCACTTTTCAGATAAGCATACGGTCTTCTGTTCTTCGTCCGTCTCTAGAAAAATATATTTAGATATCAAGATGGTGTGTTTAATTGACTAGTTTGTAAAAATTGTTTTTAGTGTCCCTCTATCTTCCGCGCTACATTTATTACCGTCTGTGGCCTAAATTTAGAAAAAACATCGAGTTCGATTCGCCATCACGCAGTTTTTCTGCAGCTATTTTCGCCCATAGGGCTTTCGTCATTTCCATGTAAGCTGGGCAACACACTGGCTACTACTTATATATTTAGATGCGAATTCAAATTGATAAAAAAAAATGTAAGTTAATGTTTACGTAGAATGACGAATCCTCTGCCCAAATGTCCGGCAATATTTGTCTGGTGTATGTTGTGCAGCAGCCTCAACTGTTCAGGGTCTATGGGGTTGGCTTTCAACTCGCTAAGACAATGAGTAACCCCTGCTTCATGTCTTGCCGAAATAGTCACTAGGTGAGCGATGCTCGACTTGTAGCGGTTGGGGTCCTGAAAGGCAAAGTAATAGTGGTTATGAAAATTAATTTATTTAAAGTAACGCTACAGTGGGTAATATTAAAGTGTTGAATAGTATGGCATGGCTAAAAGAATAGAAAAAAAAACACCACAAAGTGAAAAATTACTTTAATTTCAGAAGTCGTCAGAAGTCAAAAAACGAAAATGCAGAGCCAACGACACCGACTTCTGAAAGTAAAGCTATTTTTCACTTTGTAGTGTTTTTTATTGGAAGTCGGTAGTCTTTCTTTTTGTAAATAGGTTTTTTATTTTTCACGTTTTACCGTTCCGTACCTCAAAAGGAAAAAAACGGAACCCTTACAGTATCACTCGTGTGTCTATCTCATGTCTGTCTGTCCGTATGTCTCCGCCAATTATCTCCGAATCTAATGGACCGATAGGTGTTGTTTTGAGAGTCACTTCATGTTGCTGAGCTGATGATAAGTCAAAGTCAAATACTTTCATTTAATTAGGCCTATTACAAGCTCTTTCGACAATTACAAGCCCTTACCATCATCAGTTGCGGGACCTGCTCGTCCCGTTACATCGAGAAATGGAAAGATGAAGACGATTGTCTTACAATTCCATGTCCAAGAACTGCTAAGTAGTTTCTGTTGAAATATTGCCGTATCCATATCCTACCAGTTAAGGACTGCTGTAGCTACCATCGACAGCTCGGTAGCATTAGGTAAGCGATGAGTTTCATACTCAAACACATGAATCATCAATAGGTTTCATTTGATTTGAGAGAGTTCAACTAACACACTGTAAATGCCTACAAAAGAGGATTTTCCTCGATTTTCATGGGATCCCTTCATCAGATTATGTCTTGGTGACAATAGGATCACCTTGAGAGCATACCCTTTCAAAAACTAATGTCACCTGCTTATCACGTGTTGTTTTAAAATATTGCTTTTCCCGCTGCTGAGACGTTAATTGTTGAGGAGTTCTCTTGGAAGAACCAGGAGAACTGCACCACTGCTGCACTGTTCGTCACCATACGCATTGTGACTAACATAAATTGCTTAGCAACCATATTAAAGCAATCGAATACCCGTGAAATATTTTTAATTGAGTAGTTTCGATGGTCATCTGTGGTCTTCATCATCAATTCCACTTCACCAAATGATGATTTCCAAGAGCAAAGGCACGAGTTACTTAAAAAAATACCCAAATCGCTATAGGTGTGCCTACAAAATGTAAGGGTTCCCTCGATTGCCATGGGATCCTCTCATCAGATTCCAACTTGGTGACAATGGGACCACTTAGAGAGCATACCCTTTCACACAAAAAAAATATTTTCAAAATCGATCTACAATTGACGGAGAAATTGGTGAACATACATACAAAATATATATATATAAAGTCGAACATATAAACCCTTTTTGGAAATTGGTTAGAAAAGGAAACTTTGGGAGTATTGCGTGAAAAGCGCGGGCCACAAATCTATTAGGATAAGGCTAGATGGATGGTTAAGGTAGGTAATGTTGTTTGTTACCTTTGGTTTATAGTGTCCATGCAGCAGTACGTGTGTATTGATGCCGGTGACGGACATGCCGTTCACGGCAACGTAAGACCGGCCGAAGCTCTCGTGCTCGGTGACGACGCGCATGCGTCCCTCACGCAGAGCAACTACATCCTGACGCGGATTGTCGCAGTGCATGTTGGCAGCTATCTGACCAGTGTGGTAGCCAAGTAATACCTGCGAGAGAGATGAAAATTGTGCTGTAACTTCTAATGATTCATTAAATTACAACAGTCGAACTTATCTTTTTTTACGCACTTGTTTCTTTAGCAATAAACCAATTTTTATTTCTTTCTTTATTATAACTTAGTGTACAAATAGTGCCATCCACGAAGACGCGCCCCACTGTTCTTTATAATCGCTCGTGGTTATCGCTTGTTAATTCCGCTAGTGTTTTGGTTTTGTCGATACACACTAATTACCCACTAATAAGTAATTAGTGTGTATCGAGAAAGCCAAAATACTATCGATTAGGAAGAAGAGTGGGACGCGTCTTCGCGGATGGCACTATCTGTAACGGTGTAATAAAGAGTCCAGAAAGCAGCGTTTATTAAAACCTAATCTCATCGATCCAAGTCGAGCAAAAAGCGGCACGGCCGTACCATCCTTTTCTCGAACCAGTTCAGGCCATTTTGGACCCCCCTATAACTTCGTTGTGGATAAAACTAGAAGCCTGAATTTTCAGTAACCAAGCAGACATTGTATAAATAAATAGATAGATTGTTAGGTTAGCTAATTACGTAATAATTTAAGACAGAAGGTCCCTAATGTAGGGACTGAAGAAATTAACCGACTTGGTATTACATGGATCTCACTACTTTTTACGGTAGAAGAACGGAGTTGCGAGACTTGTTTTGTTAGCTCTAAGTTATGTTTTTGATGGCTCTAATTTACTATATTCTAAAGTGTTTCAGAATACTTGAATTCTGAACGCAAAGGCACACAAGTACGCAAGTCTCGTTTAAGATCTTGTTGCTCAAGCATAATAATATTCTTCCGAGGCGAAGCTTACCTTTGTAATAGCAGTGATACCAGACGCAGCTTCAGTGTAACCAATGTTGGACATAACACTGCCCACCAGGAGAGGATCCCGTTTGTCATCACAGAACACCTCCTCTATAGCTTTCAACTCTATCTTATCAGCCTCTGGTACAGCTGTCGAATTAATTAATTGGGTTATTTTTTTAATCTGTTTTTTATTTTATCTAAAATCAATAACGCGTTTTTTTAATACACGTTACGAAGCGGCTGGTTTAAATCTAACTGCCCTAACTTCTCTGATGTTAATTATTTGCTGATGTGAAAAATTAAATTTTCATGTTGAACTGTGACTTGACCGGGCTTGCTGGCGGGAGAAACTTAAGCAGCGTTTGTGGACTTGACAATAAAAACAGTTAAGAGTATTTTTCTTTCTTCTTTTAATTTTCTTGCTCCTTGTAATACTGCTGGATCCGGAATGCCAGACCACTTTTTTTTTGTGAATGGCATCTCGCAGTTCATCCTATGACTAACCGGACTTGCCTGTGGATGCCTTAGTTAAGGCCTCCAGCCAGGGCTAAAAACTTAAGACTAAGCGACTACACGCTAAGGGCACCCCCTGTGGGGTTCGGACCTCGGTCTAGGGCGTCGCTGGGAGAGGATAGCAAGGGATAGGCTAGATCGGAATTAAAAACCTGACCACTTTTTTTTTCCTATGGGCATGTCGTAGTTGACCTTGAGAGGTCGTGACTACTTAACTGGACTATCCTGTGGCTGCCTTAAGTGAAACTCAAAGCCTTCAGCCAGGGGCATATTCTAACCACTTTATACTAAGCGACTACCCACTAAGGGCATCCCCTGTGGGGTACGAACCTCGGCTTAGGCCGTCGCTGGAGAGGGCAGCAAGAAGGGGCAGGCTGGATCACAATAATATTATTTGAGCTTGATGGGGCCGGATTTCCTATCTGTCTACTATGAGAAGAAATGGCGAAACTAACTCAGAGGTCACAGTCGGGAGTTTAAAGCTACTGGCCCAGCTGCGGCTCGGGCTGGCACTGCATCGAGCAAGAGTCGGGGGGATGAATTTACTTGGGGGCGTCACGAGAGACCTCGTCAGCGAGGTTGGAATGTCGGTCTTTTCTGGAAGAGAGTTATAGGGTCATCAGGGTCGGATAGAGCGTGCCTTGGAGTCTTACTAATTTTGGAGGTAGTGTATCTGGCGGCCTCGACATCCAGAGGGTTGTGGTGTTTGGTGGCGGAATCGAAGAAACTCTTGGAAAGGCGATTCATGAACTGCTTGATTGTGGTGATTTTGAGGTCAACATGGAGTATCTCATTTCGAACGAACCAAGGGGATCCCGTTGCCTTTCGGAGGAACCGGTTTTGGAGGGTTTGCATCCTATGGATGTGGTGGGGCTTTACGTGAGCGAATACTGGACAGGCGTATGTCAACATTGGTCGAATGCATGCTGTGTAGATGTGCATCTTGCACTTGAGTGACAATTAGCTGCGTGCATTGAGAACGGAGTGGAGTCTGCCGAGAGCGAAAGCGGCGTGCGAACGGACCTTCTTTATGTGCTCTGCGAAGGAGAGGTGTCTGTCAAATATCACACCTAGGTATTTGGCTTGCTTTTTCCCAAGGGATAGGCTTGCCGAACATGGTGATGGATCGGGAGGGGGATGTGTTTGTGACGCGGTTTCGAGTAAAGAACCGGTTGACTCTTGTCGGGATTGACTTCTATTTGGAGAATAGAAGTCAATCTTCCTGAACCAGGCAGCGAGTTTGTTGACTTTGATTGGAAAGTGAGAGATATCTGGACTAGGCTGCGGCCAGAGTAGTATACGGCTGTCTCGTCAGCGAATAGAGCCAACTGAGTCTTTTTGTTTCTGGGGATATCGCTAGTGAACAGCGTGAAGATGAGTGGGGCAAGCACCGAGCCCTGGGTGTGAGGAGGATATCGCACCTTCGACTTTATAGCGGAAGGTGCGGTTCGACAAAAAGTCCCGTAGGATGAGCACGAGACGATCAGGCACACCGATTTGGTATAGCTTGTTTAATAAGCCGTTGTGCCAAACTTTGTCAAAAGCTTCCGCTATGTCGAAGTATATTTCTCCTGTCATATTTCCACGTAGGAATCCTGCGTGGAAATGTTCGGTGATACGGTGGACTTGCTGTACGCAAGAATGTTGGCTTCGGAAACCAAACTGCTCGTTGGGAATGAGGCCCTTTGTTTCGGCATAGTCTCTGAGTCGCTTATAAATAAGTCTCTCATAATAGACCTTACCGAGGACTTTGAGCAAACTGGTGGGGCGGTAACTCGTAGGTTCCGATTTGGGTTTTCCAAGTTTGGGAATACTGACAACGGTGGCTTCTTTCCACGATTGTGGGAAAATGTTGTTGTTAATAATGTTACTAGGCACCATTGAAGATGGTGGCTAGTAACATTATTAATTGGGTGGGGAAGAGCTGGATCACTGCTGATGGACTTTTGGTGATTCCATCTGAGCCAGGGGCTTTTCTAGGTTTAAGACCATTAATGATATCCTGCACTTCTGGAGTGACAGGGGGCAATGGATTATCGGCGTCTTCGACGGGTGGGAGGGAAGCTCTACGTTCGACTTCAGCGTCTACCTCTGAGAGGTGAGCTTGATCTACTTGTTGGGAGATGAGTGTGCATTGAGCTTCTAAGCTATCAGCCAGGCATTCAGCTTTGTCAATATTGTCAAAGGCGATGGTTTTGTCAGGGCGGAAAAGTGGGGGCATGGAGACTATGTCTCGAGATCTGAGTTTCCTTTGTAGCTCCCAGAAAGCTTGGTGGGTGGGTTCAAAATCGCTCAGCGTCTTGTCCCATTTGACCTTACAGATCTCTGTAAGTAGCGCAAATGGGCTTTGTTCGCGTCGCTGGGAAAACTGCTGTATGCACGGACAGCCGCGTTCTTCTCATTCAGCAGTTCAGCAGCAAGTCGTCAGGCATCTTCCAGCGATTATAATCTGTAGCTGGAATTTCCCTAGAACAGTTGTTCAGGACAGACTTGTGTTCCGCAAGTGAGGCTATCGCGGCCGTCGTGTCCGCAATAGAGTTGAACTGATCAGGAATGGAGTCTATGTGGGGGGATGTGGTGGATTTCAGGCATTCGCTTACTTTCCTCCAGTCCGTTACCACTTTTGTCTGGGGGGTTTGTTTGGGGTCAGGGAGACCAAAGCGGGGGGCCATTCTGATGATGACTGGTCGGTGGTCTGAGGAGAGCTCTTGTACCACCTCTATAGCGCCTAACCGTAGATTCACAATCTTTAGAAGTGCCACGTCGAGGACGTCAGGGGTCTGGTTGGGGTTGTGTGGGAAGTATGTGGGAGTCTTCGGCCCGATGATGTCGAAGTTCAAAATAGGGGAGAGGTCAAACAGGATTTTGCCTCTGGAGGAGACCAGGATCTCCTGGTCTCCTCCAGAGGCAAAATGCTGTTTCAGGCAGGCTATTTGGCGTTGAAATCACCAGGTCACCTGACAGGAGTTGGGAGTTCTCTGTAGTGGTTTAGGGAGGCACGTAGATAGAGACTAAGGTGATCGGTTGGTGGCCTGACATGCTTAGTTGACAGATAGTTTGGGAGGCACTGGTATATATGTCTTAGTCAACTCAATGGCGGGTTTTATGTGCCTTAATTTTGTTACGTCAGCTTTGTTTATCTGCGCTAATCGTATACGTTTCTTTGCCGATCTATTGTATTGTGTGACTTATCAATTTCATTTCAAAGTCGCTTTTCGCTCATTCTGTACAACAATATTTATATTTGATTTATCGTACCTTGTAAAGAATAGTTTCTTCGCAGATTGTTACAACTTCTGCCTATTTTACACTGTTTACTTAATGAGTCAATATAATCTTCGCTTGTTTATTATCTCCGATTGGGGAATATAGTTTAATTGATTTATTTTCTACCGTGGTGAGTAGTGACATCTGCATAACATTCCACATTAGTTTATACCAAACCATAACACCGCACTTTGTTTACTACATACTTATTCTAATTCCGCCGCACGTAGGTATTTATTATGAGCTTATTCTGGTGCCAGCATTCTTTCTGTTACTCTCAATTCTAATTATTTTCCTTTTTAAATATGCCAATTAATATTTATCACCAAAATGTACGTGGCTTGCGGACTAAAACGTCAAGCTTCCTTAAGAATGTGTGCTCAAATAACTATGATGTTATATGTTTAACAGAGACGAGGCTAAAAGAGGGCTTTAACAATAGTGAATTGTTTGATGACCGCTATATTGTTTGGAGACGTGACAGAGATTACTTGGATAGAGATCAGACACTTGGTGGTGGTGTTCTTATTGCTGTTCGACGTGAGCTCGTTGCGGAAGAGCGCTCTGACTGGCGCTCGTCCGTGGAGGACCTATGGGTTACTCTAACTCTGAAGCGTTCCAGACCCATACTATCATATAAATTGCATATTTGTACAATTTATCTTTGCAAGTAAAACAGAGGGTATTCATTGAATGCACAGCTTACATATTTTTATACTAAGTTAAATGATATTATACTGAATAACTTCACGGACACTTTTATTATCTTAAGAGATTTTAATTTGCCGAATTTAACGTGGCAACTGACTGATGATGAATGTTCTTTTCGCCCGAATAATATTCACGGTTCTATTCAGACAGATTTTTTTAGATATTTTAAATACATTTGATCTGGTCCAGTACAGAGGCCAGCATATCAAGTTACTCCAATCTGTCAAATTTCTTTGATAGATTTTCAACTTTATTACAAAGGAATAAGGTTCATATTCAATTGGGGAAATGTGACAGATTGGGGTAGCTTGATGTGCTGGCCTCTGTACAACGGTCATAGGAATCTTAATGAACGGGTGTTGGACCTAATTTTATGTAATAATCACCTTACTGTTGATAAATGCTCTGACCCTCTAACTCCTGAAGACCCTCATCATTTAGCTCTTAGTATTTTTGTAGATTTTGTTGAGTATCATGAGCTCCCGTCACAGCAAAGAAAAAAGTTTGTTTATCAATCGGCCGATTTTCCTTCTATAATGAAAGAACTTGATGAGTTCGACTGGCGCTGTGTGGTCAGTGGAGGAGGCCTCTCATTGTTGTACTTCAGACTAAATAAAATTTGTGCAACTTTCGTACCAACTAAAATCGTCAAATTTTTGTCTACCCGCCTTGGTATAAAACGCCTCTAATCAAAATTCTTAAAGAAAAATTCAAATATCACTCCAAGTTTAATAAATATGGAAATTTGTCAGACTATGATTCATTTTTAACTTTGCGAAGTCGTGCTAAATTATTGGAAAAAGAAATGTTCGACAGTTACATTGAGGTTATAGAAAATAGTATTACTAAATCGCCTAAAGCTTTTTGGTCTTTCGTCAAAAGCAAGCAAAAGTCTTCATATACGTTTCCATCGGTTATGAAGTATGGACAGAGGTGATCATGTATCCGCACATCGGTCGCTTTTAAAGTGGTTACCTATTCGGCAGAGCAGAGCATTGAGGGCTTTGACAACCCTGTTTTCTCTCCTTCACAAACCTACATCTCATCGCTCTGGTTTTATAAAGTCTTCTTTTTTGTCCAAGCGGTTTTCCTTTGGAATGCGCTCCCTCAGAATATCAGGACGGTAACCAATCAGTTCACATTTAAAGTGAAAGCTCGAGAACACATACACAAGAAGTTGGCAGATTCGTCTCAGATTTAAGTTGTTGCAGGATTTCTTATTTATCTTTCATAAGTTTTTTTTATTAATTTTTTCTTATTTCTATTTTGTTTTATGTATGTATATATTATGTATTTATTCTTATAATTTAGTTATAAATATTTAGTTGTTTTCTGTTATTGTCTCTGCATCACCCTAAGGTAGACTGGTAGAAAATGCCCAAAGCATTAAGTCCGCCTTTGTACAGTTTTTTACTTGTGCATAAAGTTTTAATAACTAAATAAATAAATAAATATAGTTCTGTAACTGTTAAAACACCCTCAGGAATACCACAAGGATCCCTTTTGGGTCCTTTACTTTTTATTATTTTTATAAATGACATTGGTTCGTGCTTTAACCGCTCCAAAATAATTCTTTAAGCCGACGATATGAAAATTTTATTCCCTATATCAGAACTTTCCGATTGTTTCAGTTTACAGCGGGACTTAGACGGACTTCAAAATTATTATCTCCTTAATAAACTCGAACTTAATGTCTCTAAATGTTTTATTAGAACCTACACACGCAAACCACATGCAATCAAGTTTCAGTATAAGTTACTTAATACTGGTATAAACAGGATAAGCGTTGTTAAGGACCTGGGTGTAACATTTGACTCTAAGTTGCTATTTGATGCACACATCGAAAGCGTTGTTAATAAAGCTTCCAAAGCACTTGGATTTATACTAAGGTTATCAGCTGATTTTAAAAACGTGAAGACGTATAAAATCCTTTATTGTGCTTTTGTCCGCAGCCATTTGGAGTATGCCTCACAAGTGTGGAACCTTAGATATAATATTTATATAGACAGAATTGAAGGAATTCAGAAGAGGTTCCTTCGTTTCTTACAGTACAAGACTAGGAAATATACTCCCAATTATGTAGCGCGATGCAAGAGGTTTCATATCCTACCACTGCATGAGCGCAGACACATTGCTGATATGGCATATTTATTTAAAATCGCAAATGGCACTATAGATTGCCCTAAGCTGTTAGGCAGTTTAGGATTAGTTACGCACTGCAAAATGTTTTGCAAACCTAGCTTGTTACATGTCCCTCATTTCAAGTCCGCGTATAGGCAGAATTCGTATTTAATTCGTGCGAGTAGAAGTTTTAATGAACTAATTAGTGAACATGATTTGGACATTTTTAATACCAGTGTTTCTCGGCTTAAACATTTGTTGGTGAAAAGCTTTTTTATAAGAAAGTAATTGTCTGCATCTGAATGGTTTTTGGTTTGTACCTGGTAATCGATCGTGTTATTTTGTTTCCTAATTTATGTTATAGGTATTTTGTACCAAACTTTTTTTTTTTTGTCTTTTTTGTTTCATGTGTTTACCAGTGGAAACGTGTAAATGGCCTTCAAATGCATATTGTTTAAGAGCACTGTTTAAGTTAGCTGTAAGGTTCCCGAACAGAATAAAATAAAATAGACACTTCTAGTCTTAAGAGGGTGGGAGGGTCCATAGGAATGCAGTATAGATCCTTTTTATAGTAAATGAGGGTACCGCCCTTGTGAGAACGCGACCTGTCATTGCGAACTATGCGATAGTTTGCAATTGCTGGGTCGCGCTGACTGGGCTTGAGGAAAGTCTCTTGAGCGAGGAAGATGTCAATTTGATGGTCGCGGAGTAAGGTGGCAATCTTCAAATTCTTTGATCTTTAATGTCGTTGGCATTAAAGTAGACTAACTTGAGGGATCGAGGTTTCGTTCTCGAGATGATTCCTTTATCCATTGTAGGGTTTGGTAATGAAGGAGATTAGGGCTTGGGTGATGCTGGATAGGCATTGTAAATTGCCTGAATCCTAAACAGATCACCGAAGTTTCTGAAGAGAACGATTTTGCTGGCCATTTTCCTGGCGCGGGGAGTAAGGAACGTCGCGAAGGTGCCAGAGATCATATTAAATAGATCTAGGGCATTGGGGCCGACTACAGGGTTAGTTGCGGGGGCGTTGTGTAGGCGGAGGGGGCGGCTTTAGGAGCGGACGCGGGCGCGGTCAAGGGGGCGTTGAGAGGCGCAGAACTGCGGATGCGGGGGTTCATCCTGGTGGGGGAGGAGGGGTGAGGGTTTGGGCAGTCACAAGAGCTGGGAAAGCCCTTTGGTGATTTAATATGTTCCAAGGGCTAGGCCTTTGAGGGCTTAGGCGCTCTGGAAGTAAGGGGGCTACACCTTGGCAGGGTGTTTTCCTTTGTTGACGAGCGTCTGCACGCTTAGTCAACTTAGGAGAGGATGATTTTTGTGCGGGAGCATAAACCATAGCACCGCTACGAGAGGCGGGGGGCCAAGTGGCCTACGGAGATGCGCCGTAGCGGCGACGCCCATTCGGCTGACCACTTTTTTTTTTCCTATTGGCATCTCTTATTTGACCTTGAGAGGTCGAGACTACTTAACCGGACTATCCTGTGGCTGCCTTAAGTGAAACTCAAAAGCCTCCAGCCAGGGGCATATTCTAACTACTTTATACTAAGCGACTACGCACTAAGGGTATCCCCTGTGGGGTACGAACCTCGGCTTAGGCCGTCGCTGGAGAGGGCAGCAAGATGGGGCAGGCTGGATCACAATAATATTATTTGAGCTTGATGAGGTCGGCATTTCCTATCTGACAACTCTCAGAAGAAATGCCGAAACAAACTCAGAGGTCACAGTCGGGAGTTTAAAGCTACTGGCTCAGCTGCAAAAATGGCCTTCTTTTATAGTTTTCCAATCACAGTCTTTGAAATTTGCACACGGCACTAATCCTTTTTGTCTTGACTAATCACAACTCTCGAAGTTTGCACACGGCACCAATGTGCCTTTTGTGTGGGAATCTTTATCTGGCTATTTTAGTGGTTAGACATTTCTGATCACATAGATTTTGGTTTTTATAATATAGGTATTAGCTTTCTTTAACTATATACAAAAAAAGGTCTATTCCACAATATATCTTATTTTAGACCCTAAAGTTAATAAAAAACTGAAACGGCTCCCGTTCAGGTAAAGTTTCCTTTTTGGTCTATTGGTAATAAGTGGCGCCACTAAGCGGGGACAATAAAAAACCTTAGAAACGCTCACTTCATTTTCCAAACATTACATAAACCAGTCTTATGTAATCCTTTGTTAGAATTATCAATACTATATAAACCTAACATAGATTTTCTTTTTCTAGACTTAATCTAACTCGTAAACATAATCTAACTCGTTGTGATTTCGTCGCTAACAATTCTTGTAAAGGACTTTAACACAACTTTCCTTTTACAACTTTGACTAAATGGTGTGTGATCCACGAGTACCAATTCTGTTGTTATTTATATTTAATTTGTGTGTAAGTACTTACCACAGCCACAAGCTTCTACATATTCGATGGCTTGAGCCGGGATTCCTGCTTCCTTGTAGAAATTCTTAATGAAACTGACTGTTTTACTGAAGTCTCTGAGAAATCCAAATTGAGGGCCCGTTTCTCCAGGCAAAATACACGTAAACTCTGTTTTAGCGTGCAATACATCGGCATAGATCCTGAAAATTATTATAAATTTTTTTATCGTATGACTAAAATAAACCGTAATATGATCCAAATAAACTTCAAAGTATATCTACCTTAAAGCGTTTTTCGCTTTTTGCAGGAACAAAACGTTGATAGCTTCAGATTTAGCACATCCATCAGCAAGTTCATCGAATGATTTAGTTTTACCATCCTCACAAAGGTTCAAGAGCCTGGAACCAGAGTTAATTATTTTTGAACCCCGTTTTCTACATTAATAAGTAGCAGCAAAGTATGAGTGTTTGAGTATAAATGTTGGAAATAATTTTTGAAAGAATATTGGGACAGGTTTAAAACTATTGCAAGACTGGATGACGTAGGTAAAAGTGATATTTATTTCTATTTCCAAGTAGAAAAAGCTGCAGCGTTGTAGCCAGGTGAATGAATAAGGTAACACTTAAGATGAGTAGACACTTCTTTATGAAGGATACAGTAACAATGTAATATCGGCACAGCGGAAAATCGACGTCTTCCAGAAAGAAGTTAGGACACGTCAGAGGCAGTCGATAATAATTCTGAACTCAAACTCAAAGCATTTATTTCAATTAAACCATTTACAGGCACTTTTGAATTGACAAGAAGTCGGTCAGTCAGAAAATATGAAGCTAGTTGCTCATTCCAAAGCGTAGGTACCTATGGAGAAGAACGGGCAAGAAACTCCACGGACACTCTTTTAAATTATATTTTTACAAAAATATTAGTTACATCATTAATGTTGAATTTATAATTATATGTAAGAACGATGTAATAAAATAAAAAAGACGTACGTGTTACAGAGTACAGCAAATAGTACTTAACAAAACAACAATCCAAAAATAAAATAATTAAAAATAAGCCGAGGCAGCCAATTGATGACCAGCACCAACTGACGGCGCCCGTTCACGAACATGACGCATAGATCAGCACCATTCAGCTCAACCATTTTGAAGGGAGCTAAGTGATCCAACACACACGCCACCGTCAGCGAGACATTTTAGTGAGCATGACATACTATCAGCCGCCAGGGCACATTCAAGTCATTGAAAGACATATTGTTATCCGGTAAATGGTAGCTATGAGTCTATAGTACATAGAACTCACATCTGTGCTATGCAATTATACAATACAAAGGAAATTGAGTTTATACAATGCAAAGATAGTCTTACAATCTTCAGCAGCTCCAACAGTATGTTCAAGTGTTAATCAATTAGTTGTGGTTGTGGAGCAGGACCAGCATTGATCCAGGCATCTTTATCAACGATGTAATCCCCTAACTTATAATATGCCTGCCTGCATAGTGTGCGTTTTATACAAGACTTGAATTTTGTCTCATTCAGTTGAAGAATGTGGGGAGGTATTTTATTATAACATTTTAAATAGTACCCCATAAAAGATGAGTCTACTTTAGCCAATCTGAAACCTGGTTGAACTAATAGGTCCCTATTTCTAGTACTATAATTATGTCTTTCACCTCTTTTACTAAAAAGATGTAAATTTTTCCTTACATACATGATGTTTTCGTAGATATATTGACAAGGTACCGTCATGATGTTAATATCCTTAAACAGTTCCCTTAGAGAATCGCGCCTGCGGAGATTATATATGGCTCTGATGGCTCTTTTCTGCAGAATAAAAATAGAATCGATGTCTGTAGCCCGTCCCCAAAGTAAAATACCGTAAGACATGATACTATGAAAGTAACTAAAATAGACTAATCTCGCGGTATCTAAATCAGTAAATTGACGGATTTTTCTGACAGCATAAGCTGCTGAACTCAGCCGTCCTGCAAGAGATGTTAAATGAGGACCCCATTGTAGCCTTGAGTCGAGCGTGATCCCAAGGAAAACAGTTTTATCGACGAATTCTAGTTTCTCTTGATTCAATATTATCTCACAATCACTACCCTTGACATTTGGTAAAGAAAATCTTATGCACTTGGTTTTTTTTTCCATTTAATACAAAATTATTAGCAGTGAACCAATTGTAGACGCTGTAGGGCATTATTTACGTCGTCAAAATTTGTAGCACGTCTATTTACCTTAAAAATTAAGGAAGTGTCATCAGCAAATTTCACCATTTGTGGTTGATTTTTTAATAAATGGAGTAGATCATTAATATACACCAAAAAGAGGAAAGGACCCACTATCCAGCCTTGTGGCACACCCATTTTTACTGTTAAACTAAGCGAATTGACACCATTTATTTGAACTTGCTGTTGGCTATCATTTAAATAAGAATTAACTAAACTGAGCGCAAGTTTTCTAAGTCCGTAATGCTCAAGTTTCAAAAGCAAGGTTTCGTGATCGACGCAATCAAATGCCTTGGAGAGGTCACAAAATATTCCTATAGCATCTTGAGCCTCTTCCCACGCGTTAAAAATGTGTTGTGTTAAAAATGTGGTGAACTGTTCAAAAGGATCATAGGTGATATTATTATAATTATCTATCTATGTCCTTTCGCTTCGCATGTACAGTAAGCACCAAAAGTCCATAGGCAAAGTCACAAAGCATTAGCTTGACGTTTAGTTTGACTTACGACCTTCTTATACACACACACACACACACACACACTAGCATATTACTCGAATAATCACGCTATTATATATTATTATAACAAATATTTGATGAAACCGGACTAACTGTAAGTATTATGATTAAATTATTTTATCGAACATTTATTAAAGTATAACTGCTGATCCTTGTAGTTATTTTTTTAAACGATTTATATTTACCATAATGTAAAAGAAAAAATCAATAGAAGGATAAAACAATATTTCCAAAAGTTTATTTATTTACTTTTGGAATGATGAATATAACATTAAGCATCACCTTTGTACCTATTTTTCTGTTCTGTTTTTTCTTGTATGTTATATATGTGTACATAAATGGTAAAATAAATAAATAAAATTATTAATTATAATTTAGTCATTGTGTAACATTTCTATTTTCAAAATAATTATGTTTCAAAATAGTACCTAATAACATTTTATAATTTTGCTAGTAGCTTATCAGTATTCCTTTTTTGTTTTAGAGAGAGAGAAATTACCTACTGTGAGAGGGTCAAAAGATATAAGGAAGAGGGTAGCCTTGCCAGCCGAAAGCGAAGTGGAAGGCTCCCGCTGGTCAGTGAATAAGAAACAAGGTAGTTTCATACCAACCAGTTACCAGTTGTAAGTTGCATTGCATGGAAATATGCAGATATAATTATGTTTAAATATTATAGGATCTACGCAAAATACGCGCATTGACGTGGAGTTGCGGACAACAGCCCGTATTACCTATTACCTATATTATAGGATCCATGCGCCAGCGTTTACTTGATAGCATTGATAATAATGGGGGTCAATGTCATATAAAGTATTAAGTTATAAATTACAAATTGATTTTAGTAATAATTAAATAATATTGTGTCATATCCGTAATAAGGATTATTTTGAGGTTTACTTTCAATCTTCTTTTCATAATGAAGATGAATACTTAAGCTAAAACCGCAATTATAGCACAATATTATTATATTACTAAGATACTCGTACAATATTCGTAGTTCACTGATTACCTGCTTTACTTCAATAAATGAACTGTTTTAACTAGATGTTTTTTTTTTAATTATAACGAATAAACATTTTGAAATCACTATTGTACTTACATTATTATTCTCGTTTATTTTAATCTACTGAATAATAAAAAAGAAACGGAAAGATAATTGTTGAAAAGAAAAATAATGATCTTATCTCGAGATTGGAACCCAGACCTTCGCGTTTGATAATCTAATACATTAAGCTACTAGCTATCTAAACTTTCTGGGATGAAGTGAAATTAAGCAATCGTATAAACCCACCATGGTCAAGCGTAATTGCGTAGTACCCTTGAGTAAAAGCGACGATAGGTTTTTTGTTCCGTCGCCGTCGACACTAGCCGTGCGTTCTAAATCCAAATGATAAATGATTTATTTCTGTAAGTAGGTTTGTACAAACACGTTTACACGTCAGTCATATATTTTTTTAAACTAATTGAGGTCGACGTTTCCTATCTGACTACTCTGAGAAGAAAGGCCGAAACAAACTCAAACGAGGTCACAGTCTCTTTTAAAGTCCAGACAAAATCTTGGTCAGATCATGTGAAGACCATGTAGATTGGTGTCTGAAATGGTCTTTTGAGGAAAGAACCACACAGATTGAGTGGACCTGTCCAGTCAGTGCACGCATTTGTCAGAACCGTGCAGCTCAACTCAGAACTTAAGGAGCTCAACGATTCGACGAACAATACCAAAAACAGGACATTTGGGTAGGCCGCATAAACTAGTCAAACTGCCAGACCATGATTAAAACGGAAATAATGGCCCACATAGTAATCACATTCACAATAATTCAAATAATATAATACTTTATACAGTAAATGTACATGTCATTGTTAAAGTAAATAGATATTTAGAAAAAATAAAGTGTAAAATAGCAAAATGAAAAAATAAACAACAACATTCACTGTCTAAACCTATTGGAGCAGCTCAATCCCAAGCCTTTTTGTCCTCAATATAGTCTTTTACAGTATAATAGGCTTTCTGGCATAGTTTTCGCTTTATAAAATATTTGAATTTATTAAGGCTTAGTTCTTGAATGTGGCTAGGAAGTTTGTTTTAAAAACGTATACATTGGCATCTAAACGAGCCACATATTTTCTTGAGCCTTGTTGTAGGAACAACATGTTATGGATATCACTGTATTTTTTTAACAAATTAATATTTTTATGTGCATACAAAAGATTATCATAAATGTACTGAGAAGGCACAGTCATTATATTAATCTCTTTAAATTTGTCTGAGGGAGTGTCTGGGACTTAATTTATAAATGGAACGAATTGCCCTTTTTTGTAAAATAAAAATTGTCTGAATATCGGCAGCATTTCCCCACAACAGAATACCGTACGACATCACTCTATGAAAATAACTAAAGTAAGCAAAACGGGCTGTCTCTAAATCAGTTAAATCACGAATCTTCCTAACGGCGTATGCAGCAGAGCTAAGCTTTTTTGACATTTTGTCTAAATTGTTTATTTGTATATATTGTTCTGTTTTGATTACTTACACACACAGATGTGGGTATGGGCTCGGGCCTGCGGCGCGCGGCGGCCGCCGTGCACAGGAATTTGACTTATAAATTGATGCCTTACTGTACAGTACTGTTATAAATTTTTGTCTTATTTTTTTATTATGTGGCGCAGAATAAGTTATATAAATAATAAATACGTATATTTATGACTCTGTTTCCTGATAGTACCTTCCGTAGTGCACAGCTGACTGTGGGTGCAGACACAGGTAGGCGCCTCCAATGATGGCTGCCTCGCATTCGCCTCGACTTATAGCAAGGTATGCCTGCTCCAGCGCCGCGGTGGAACTGCTACAAGCCAGGTCGATCGACATCGAAGGACCCTTCGCGTTCAGCCAGTAGGAAATGCGGTTGGCGAACATAGTTTTGCTGCACCTGATTTACAAAACAAAAATATCTATATTAAATTCATAGATTTAGTGTGGTTTGTGTTTGGTGAAATAGCTGTGTAGCTATGATATAAGTAGTCGTTGCTTAGTAGCTGTTAAATGATATGCTTGAGCCGACTCCAGCTGTTGCTACGGAGCTACAGTTGTTACAGTAAGGTAGCTTTATGATTGATAATCAAATCTTTCGCGGTCTGATATAGAAAAATTTCGTCCGATATCGGCACTAATTGCCATAAAGAAATATAGAAAATAAAGTGTTTATAAAATTTATTTATCTTGACTTACCCAGCTATACCAAAACCGGTTCTAGAAGCCAAATCGTAGAAGCCAGCCTTTTCAGTTTCAGAGAAACATGAGCCGATATACACGCCAACCTTCTTACCGGAAAGATCTTCCGGATTTACACCTAGAAAAAATAATTGTAGGTAATTCGTTTTGCAAGCATAGGATGGGGATTAGGAAAATAAATGTTTCCATTTTGGATAGAAACAAAATGTTGTGTAACGAAACACGGAAGTGTGAGTACCTGTAGGTAGACAATACCAAGAAGTAAGTTACGTAATTGAATATATACCTGAATAAATCTTAATAAATTCACTGACTGACAACGCACACCCTAAACCGCTGGTGGTAAAACCATGACATTTTTGTTATTCTTAACTTATAGGTAAGGGATTTTTGAAAATTCAGTTCCCAAATGTTTGGAAGTTTCTTTTTGTCAGTGGGAAATCCCATCGAACGCACGGCTTGTTACTATATTGTTGGATAGTACTACCCGGCCCAGAGCAGTAAGGGACGCGGTCACTGAAAGGAGGCTCGGCGGCAGGCCAGGAGGCTCTCTGGTTTTGTTTGGTGCTCTATGGTTTTTGACAGCGTTGGGTACAGAAGCACTATCCGTCAGCCGTTGGGTGTAATTTGGTGTCTCTGTATCTCAATAATCTCTTGTTGGTTTCTTTAATTTGATTAGTGATGATTTTGTTCCTCTGATTGTAATTTTGCCATGCTTGATAACTCTTTTTATAATTATAATTCGTATGATTAGTTTTTAGGTTATCAGATAATTCTTTTATTCAATTGTGATTTCACTTCTAACATCAGAAGTGGGATAACAATCCAAGCCCAATTTAGGCCCCTTGATCAGTTTGAATTTCATAACAGAGGAACTTTGCCGTTACCCACGTGTGTGAGTTTTTCTTTTTGTTTGTTGTTTTGTGTTTAAAGAACTTGTTTTGACGTGTGAACACGCATAGTTCACGTAGCAGATTGCACCGACGGCATTGTAGGCGCGATCGGTCGCGAGATAACTCACGAAAACCTCGGAATAAGTCACGTAGTCGTCGCGAACGGACTTCCTTTAGAGCACGATTAAACGAGACGCCGCCGCTTGTCTCATACATTGGCCAGACGCCGCGATCTACCCCTGCAGAATCGCGAACGCTAGACACAATCTTATCCCGTCTGGAAATGATCGACAACAAATTCACGTCTACGTCCGTGGCTCAAGCTTTAGTAGATGCGATCCAGTCCATAAATCCGGGACGTTCCCATTATTTTGTATCAAACTTTGACGTCTATCCATGACGTGGACTCTTGGTGTGATGAAGTGGATCGCGCACAAATAGCCAATCGCTGGGGCGACAGCGAATGCCTATCACGTGTAGCCGGGTGTTTGAAAGGCGACGCGAGAACTTGGTTAAACGAATGGGTAACCTCTGACAGATTGTGGAGTAGCTTTAAACGCGAATTCAAGCCACTTTGCCCCTGAAAATTAGATTACGCGACGATACTTTTAAAACGATGCGACGTCAACAGATTCATGTCGTACGCTGAGTACGCGAGGCGAACCCTGCTCTGCCTGCGCATTGTCAAAGGCCTCAGTGAGGAATTAATGACGCAAATAGTGGTCCGCGGCATAGAGGCTACACAAGTGCGGGCAGCGGCGGGGGTGGCTCAGCTAAAACTACGGCTCACCCTCTGTCACGAAAACGCGATACAGAACATGCAGATTCGAATCAGCGTAAGACCTGTTTTAACTGTGAGGGCCAAGGTCACTTGTCTCACAACTACCCTAAAAGATCTGTTCCGGGTCTGGGTGTTTTATCTATAATATGTATGTATTTACAAAAGAAAAATGTATATAAGTAGTTTATCAGCCATCTCGTTACCATAACACAAGCATTAGGTTGCTTAGCTTGGGACTATATGGCGTTGTGTGAAATGTCCAAGGATATTATTATTATTCTTTTATTTATTTATATATCAATTTTTTTTACATTTTTAAATATTTCTTAAAATATAAAAATATGTATAAATTATTATTATTATTATTATCTATAACATCCGAGCCAGTGTCCAAAGTACGAACCAACGTTCCAACCTGCACGTTCTGTAAAAAGATAGGGCATACGGAGGTGGTTTGTTTCGCTAAAGAAAGATCGTCTGGACCACAGGGTCAGCAGAACAAACGCAAAATAAATTTCAAAGAAAGATCGTCTGGACCACAGGGTCAGCAGAACAAACGTAAAATAATTTTTTGTCAGGATCCTGCGGAAGAAACAGCGACATAACCACCGGAGTCTAGTATATGGCATACCGGTCGATGTGTTAGTATAGACAGCGGCGCGCTTAATGTCTCCCTTTTATCGTGTGACGTAGTAAAGCATTTGGCTTCCGCAGTAAAACCTGTTACGTTAGTAACCACGAAATTGTGTCCACGTCTTACGCAACCCTTACGGTTGAGTTTGCTAATGTTGTACTAGAGGCTGATTTCGTTGTAGTACCAGCCGAGTTTGTGAGTACTTAAAAATGCCATACGGTCTGACAAATTCGCCCATTGTGTATCAACGCATCATCAACAAAACGCTTCGCAAGTTCATTGACGCGGGACAAGTTCTGGTTTACATATTACATAGACGACAACGTACTGTTGATGAGCGCCACAGTGGATGAAGGTGACGACCTGTTGCGACAGGTACTTACAACCTTGTCCAAGGCAGGGTTTTTGATAAACGTACGCAAGTGTGTCTTTCTCACCGCCGAGGTTGAATATCTTGGCCGAATAATAAGTCAAGGTCAAGTTAAGCCGAGCCCTCACAAGACCCAGGTCGAGAGGTACGCCCGCACCGTTCTGAACCTTCTTCGCATCGAGAGCAATCACAAAGGGGCAGCCTGGTCCGAGACGCTTTGGAGACTCCAGCTGGCTCTCAACGTAACCAAACAGAAGACGACTCAGGCGTCACCGTTAAATCTGCTGGTGGGCACCGACGCGGTGACCCCCGTCGCCTTGGAAGGTGTACAGTCGAATTGTGAAGCACAAAGAGAGTTACGCCGAGGCCGCTCAACTGATCCACTATAAAACAAAAGCAGTCACGACAGGACGACTGTGTAAACTGAAACCGACGCACACCAAAAATTTTAATGTGAATGATTTGGTTTTCGTCATTAAGTTTTCGCAGGCAAATGGAAAGATGGACCACGGGATGCGAGGGCCTTACAGGGTCACACGCGCGCTGCCGAGTGGGCCGTATAAGCTACGCTTGTTGACCGGCTCTTATGGCAAGACGACGCAAGCTGCTGCTCAGCCATGTACTACAGTGGTGTCCTGAGGCTTGGGCTGCATTCTTTGAGCATGAGTGTGCTTGCGTACCATGAGAGGTCTGCATTGCCATAGAGGGTTGTGCAGATCTTGGGGTGAGACAGTAGACGGACTGCGAGACGTCTACGTCAGATAAACTGCGAGGTACCTGACCGGTCTTACAAAGAGTGGTTTGCCACCCACGTATAACGGATGTTCTTCCCGTATAACGTGTAGAGGACGGACTGCGAGACGTTCCTTTCGGTGATTTGGTAATCACCCCTACACGATGGGTCATGTAGAGGACGGACTGCGAGACGTTCCTTTCGGTGATTTGGTAATCACCCCTACACTATGGGTCATGTAGAGGACGGACTACGAGACGTTCCTTTTGGCGATAAACGCCCTACATGACAGTGAATGAACATGGATTCATGGTTGCATGATGTATGAATGTTGATGGCATGAGTTATGATGTTTCTGTGTAATGAATAGAACTCTATGGAGTACTAAGATGACGTCTTGGTATCCCATAGACTATTAAGCTATTCAATTTTTGTCTCTGATGTATGAAAGAAAAAGGCCACACATAAGACGAATTGACTGCAAGTAAAAGAATAGGCAGATGTGTTTGTTCTCCGAGAGACGTTAGTCTTTCTTATTGGTTTCACAGAAGACGATCTGACTGAAAACACCACTTCCGCACATCATGGTGCAGAGCCAGTCGCTAGGCCTTCCCGTCCCGCTGACGAAACTCATCGAGCAGCCATGCAAAGCTTGCCGGACCTTTCTGATGCTGTCGAGGACGACGCATGATCAGGATGGCCGTGTTGGATACTACTACCCGGCCCAGAGCAGTGGGGGACGCGGTCACTGAAAGGAGGCTCCCGTAGGCGGCAGGCCAGGAGGCTCACTGGTTTTGTTTGATGCTCTATGGTTTTTGACAGCGTTGGGTGCAGAAGCGCTATCCGTCAGCCGTTCGGTGTAATCTGGTGTCTCTGTATCTCAATAATCTCTTGTTGATTTCTTTAATTTGATTAGTGATGATTTTGATCCTCTGATTGTAATTTTGCCATGCTTGATAACTCTTTTTATAATTATAATTCGTATGATTAGTTTTAAGGTTATCAGATAATTCTTTTATTCAATTGTGATTTCACTTCTGTCCTAACAATATTATAAGAAAAGTGAAGATTTGAAAAGCGTATGCAAAGAATCCTTCCATAATTCAAATTAGGCTAAAACTCAGTTTCATTTGAATGATGTAGATTGTAGCATTTTTTTTACTTTTATATTAAAATACAGTCCCCAAAATGCCCACATTTCACCACTTCCTAGTAGTTTATCTGGAAACAAGAAATAGCGCAGCAAACAACTGTATATACACAATTGTATATACAGTTGTTTGCTGCGCTATTTATATATATAAAAACTTAATTATTTATTAATTTATTGCATAATGGTTAACTAATTATTGTACAACGGTTGAGAAACTGTGATAAAACCAGGAAGTGGTCAATGTCACTATTGACATTTTTAATTTTTTTTTTTCTATTGTCATTTTTTATTGACACACACACATGTACTGAAAATACTTTATTAACACACAAGGGCGTGCGTCGTTTCTGTTTCAGGAATCTTCTATTATGTTCTAGAAGCTTCGACTCGCCCTTAGTGTGAAATTACAGTGGCGCGGGCGGGCAGCGGGAGCGGGTGGCGGGTCAAGCGGAAAACGCACATTTCCATGGATGAACACAGTAACAGCGGGGCGAATGGCGATTGAGCGGTCCAGACGTACCTACCTCGTGCGATAGTGGAAATAATAATGTCAGATTATTTGGAAGCTAGTGCTTATATAAACCCTTTTTTTCTAAAAGCGATCGCCACGATATCAATAGTGATCGCTATAGACATGACTACATTTTACGAAAGGCTGCGAAATCATGAAGATAAATTCTTAACATAATTTTTTAATTACCTACTTGTCTATTCGAATGATTTGAATCACTAGAATTCCACAAAGGTGGCCGAGCCAATACGGCACTTATTAAATCTTCAGTCGTCTGCGGCATGTCCGAATGAATCGAGCGGGAAACGCAAACTGACTTGCGTCCACCCGCCCCGCTCGCGACATCCGCTTGTCCCGCTGCGATTCCCGCTCACCCGCCCCGCCCGAACTTGGTGCACCTTGGTCAAAAACTATGCGTTTGCGTTACCCGCCAGCAGATTCCGCTGCCCGCCCCGCTGCCACTGTAATTTCACACTAATGCGGGAACGAGGCGTTTCCGCCAGAAGCGCGCATACAAATGGGTTGCCATCCCAAGGAAGCTGAAAAGACATCCCACATTGTATACAGAGTTAGTTTTCAAAGACCAGCCAGCCACAGACCATCAAACTGAACAACTTTCTCCATGGGACGAATAAAAAAAACTTTTCTAAGGGACAGTTGAAAATTTTTTCGCGATTACTATATTGGTCCCATGGAGAAACTTGTTCAGTTTGATGGTCTGTACCACATCCTTAAATTTGGCTGGTCTATGAAAATAAACCCTGTATAAGAGCCCACTTTCTACTAAAATTATCAGTGCGAAAGTGTTTTTGCTGATTTGTTTGTCCTTCTTTCACGCGGCAACGGAACAACGAATCGATGTTATTTTAAACAAAGATATAGTTTATGGGTTTATGGTTTTAGAGTGCCGGACTACAGAGTGTTATATTAGCTTTTTTATCTCTCATAAATATACTATTCCTGAGGGCTAGACATCAGTAGCGAAACCGCGAGTACAACCTAGATACTTGTTCTTCTTCTATTCTAGTCGATGGTACTTTTTAGATTAGGGTCCAACAGAAGGCCACGTTAATAGCTAGAAAGAGTGCTATAAAGATCTTTGTCATTTGTGAAATTGTTTTGCGAAATTGTTAGTTCTGACTTTGGCCACGCGCCAAAAGAACCATCTAGCGTTGTAGGTAAACTAACCAGCATCATAGATGGCCTGGTACGACTGCTCCAAGATCTTGCGGGCCATGGGGTCCATGGAGTTCGCGAGTCGGTAGTGCACCTTGAAGAACTGTGCATCGAATGTGCTGAGACCAGGAACGGAGCCCGCATGCTGCACGACTTCTGGATTTTTGCACTTGAAACGGAGCGCTGCCTCTGATATCGGGTTGACCTGCGTTGCATCAAAAATATATTAAAATTAAGTTTATTTTGGGAGTTATATGTTCGAGCCGTTTGGGGTTGAAACGCTTGGGCCATGGGGTCCGAGTGCTCACTTGGTTTTTCGAGATATCGCCAAGCGGTTAGTCGACTCTTCACGTGACCAGAGGGCTGGCCTATTTCTTGGCCAAAGAATTAGCATCGCCATACAACGGCGACAATATAAATATGGTGGTGAAAATATATAACCACTTAGCCGAAGAATTTACAAATGCTACAGATTTAGAATTTAATAGAAAGCTATATAACTGGTTGTGTGAGAGATGTGTTTATTCATGTACGTTTGCCTGATGATAATGATTTTTATTTTGTAAGTAGGTTTGCACAAACACTTTAACAAGTCAATCATATTTTTTATAAAACTAGATGAGGTCGGCGTTTTCTATCTGACTACTCTGAGAAGAAAGGCCGAAACAAACTCAGAGGTCACAGTCTCTTTTAAAGTCCAGACATAACCTTGGTCAGGTTATATGAAGACCATGTAGATCAATGTCTGAGATGGTCTTTTGAGGAAAGAACCACACAGATTGAGAGGACCTGTCCAGTCAGTGCACGCATTTGTCAGAAATCGTGCAGCTCTACTCAAAACTTAAGGAGCTCAACGATTCGACGAACAATACCAAAGAAAGGACATTTGGGTAGGCCACATAAACTACTCAAACTGCCAGAACTAGAAAAAAAACTAACAGAACAAATAGAATAATAAAAATTAAACAAAAAAATAATAATAAAATGACCCACATTGCCTTCACATGCACAATAATTAAAATAATATAATACTTTACAAAGTAAGCAAATGTCAATGTTTATATAAAATTCATTAATTAATGTCAATGTGTATATCGATACCTTTAGACTCAAAAGGCGTAAACGCCAAAAGGCCACTTTTCAGGAGAAGCAAAACACAAAAAATATTTTAAGAAAAAAATCATAACTTTTTTGTTTCAAGACTGAGTAAGTTCATTTTCGGCCCACATTATTAAATGTTTAAGATAAACAGAATGATTATATATTATTTAGGATAACTTAATAAATAAAGATTATAGGATTGTTATACGCCCCCAAAAAAATAAAAAAATGTTGTTTACAACCCAAAATTTTACATTGTTTGTAGAATGCTTAGGGTGTATAGGTCACTTAAAGCGTCCTTTCTTGCTGAAAAGGGGTGTATTGACAGTAGTAGAAAAGTATGTACTTAATATTCATACCATTATGATAAATGGTTAGGGTTTAAACGTCACTACAAGCATCTATTGTCGTAAAGAAGGGGTATTAACGATGGGTCCCATTTGCTATTTCCATTGAATCCCATGATAAAATAACACGTGTACTTTTCAGAAGAAAAGTGATTTACCTTTATCAAATATTTAATAACCTCCTCCTTTTTTTCAAGTTGGTTAAAAAGCAGCGTTTGTTCGGCCCACCTACTATTAAATGATTGAATGAATGAGAGTCAGAAGAAACGTTTTATTTTATTAATTTTAGGAAAGCTATTACAGCTATACATTTTAATATCTAGTACAATGTGTAGGAGATGGCAAATTACAAGCTTCCACTAACGATTAACGTGAGTAACATAAAAAAATACGTAAATAAATGATCTGACGCTCAAAGTATACAATAATAAAGAAGAAAAAAAAAATACATCGAAAAAACAATTGTTTAAACTTTTCTTTACCTCCTTAGCACTACTTGTAAATAAATCTAAATCTAACTCGACATCCTGACACACTATAATTATTAAAATTACGACAAGTTCTTATCACCTACGAGTTCTGTCTGTAGATAGTTCTGACTAAAATATCAAAATCGCATTTGTATACCTGCAAGCCGATTAATGTGTACATTATAATTTGGATTCCAAACCAGAGAAGCATATTCAAGGTGGCTACGGACAAACGCACAATAAAGAATTTGATCTTATTTTTGTAAGTACGTTTGCACAAACACTTACAAATCAAGTTTTTAAACTAGATGAGGTTGGCGTTTCGTATCTGACTACTCTAAGTAGAAAGGCCGAACATTCGATTCAAATCAGAACAGACCCTAAAAATAAAACTCAAGGTTTTAGAAGCCTGGTTGACTATGTTATTAATATGTGCATCAAACAGAAGCTTAGAGTCAAAAGTAACTACAGATCCCTGTGATACTCACTCTGACTAACAAGGCATTCCAAACCCTATAATCTAACCAAAACTGTCCACATGAGTTTTCTATAAAATTGTGTTTTCTGCTTTCTGCATTTCTGAACCAGTCAATGGTGAAAGCTTGGAAAAAAAGGTAATAGTGTTTCAATGTAGAATTTTGACTTTTAAAATGTCAGATCGTTTATACGAAAGAACCTGATCGCAAACCCACAATCGGTTTATAGGGTTTCAGTTCCTCTGAACCGATTGAGATCTCAAAAGTTGGTGGTCGTTTAGGCCATTTATTTTGACAAAATATAAAAAGAGTAAAAACCATAAATATAATTCTAAGGTCCATCTATTCATACACGAAATATCTGAAACATTGTACTCATTTCATTGTGGCTTCAGATATTTCGTGTATGAATAGATATACCTTATAAATTAAAAAGTTACAACAATAATATCATCATCATCATTTCAGCCGAAAGACGTCCACTGCTGGACATAGGCCTCCCCCAAGCACCTCCACTTCGACCGGTTCTGTGCTTCTCGCATCCAACTGTTTCCTGCGGCCTTCACAAGGTCGTCGGTCTCCACCTTGTAGGAAGCCTTAAAAAGCTACGTCTTCCGGTACGCGGTCGCCACTCCAGAACCTTTCGGCTCCAGTGGCCATCTGTTCTGCGAGCAATGTGCCCTGCCCACTGCCACTTAAGTTTGGAAATTCTTCGGGCTACGTCGGTTACCTTGGTTTTTCTGCGCATCTCCTCAACAATAATATACCCTCATTTTATTATAAACAATTTTGTTGTTAAAAGTACCCGCATTCAGATTTTTTTAAGCATTTGGGATCCAACGGAAATAGTTTTTGGGAATCAACGACAATAAAACGTAATTCTCTTGCATGTTTAAAATTTGGGATTCAAAGGAAATACAAAATAATGTTTTGTTGGATCCAACGCCAAAAATATTAAACTGGGATTCAAAAGTGGGATCCAACGAAAATAAATCGGCCGGCGCGTGCTATCGTCGCTCCTCCGCTATCTTGCTTGCACATAATAGCGTTAATGGCGAGCGTACAAGAGACAACTATCAAATACTAGTTCAGGTTAGTAAGAGCACTGGCCGTGAGAGTATTTCGATCTACAAACATAATTTTCGCTCATAAGACTATATTGATTAGTGTAATTCAAAATTATTTTCGGTCGTAATACGCTAAAACTAAATATGATAAAATAACTAATATAAAGTACAGGACACTGTTGATTTTTTCGAGATAATCTCAGTTAGGGCGTGTAAGTCGTCTTTAATTTTTTAACGGAATAATAGGGGTGTATGCACCATATTTGGCTTAAGAGCGATGATATGACCAAAATTTTGCGGCATCAACGTTAAGTCGTATAAGTCAACTTTATTTTTATACGAGAATAAGAAGGGCGTATGCTCTAGTTTTGGTTAATGTTACCTAAATAACCAATAAAATAAAAAATTAAATCAAATACGCCTCATATCTTTAAAAAATCTCCAAAAATCACATGGGCCGTATTAGCCTTAATTTTGCGAATTTCGCAGTTTTAACTACACAGATTGATAGAGAAAAAAAAACTGAACATAACTGCATTAAAAAGTCATTTTGGCCAAAATGGCGTTTACGCCCTTTGAGTCTAAAGGTATCGATATAGAAAAAAATAATAAAAACATTCAGAATGTAAAAATTGGAAGCAACTCAATCCCAAGCCTTTTTGTCCTCAATATAATCCTTAACAGTATAAAAGGCTTTCTGGCACAACTTACGTTTAATGAAAGATTTGAATTTATGAAGGCTTGTTGTAGGTACAACAAATTTGTGTTTGTTCCTCGTATTTATATTATGGATATCACTGTATTTTTTGATCAATTTTATATTTTTATGGACATATAAAAGATTTTCATAAATATACTGAGAGGGCACAGTCATCACATTAATCTCTTAAATTTTTTCTCTGAGAGAGTGTCTCGGACTTAGTTTATAAATTGATCGAACAGCTCGCTTCTGCAAAACAAAGATAGTCTGAATATCGGCGGCATTTCCCCACAATAAAATACCGTACGACATTACACTATGAAAATAGCTAAAGTACACTAAACGGGCAGTCTTTTTATCAGTTAAATTACGAATTTTTCTAACAGTGTATGCTGCGGAACTTAGTTTTTTTGACAATTTATCTATATGTGGTCCCCACTGAAGCTTAGCATCTAAAGTTATGCCCAAGAATAATGTGCTGTCTTCAGGATTCAATTCCTCGCCCTTTATCAACACATTAGTTTTCACCTGCCTAATGTGAGGTAGCGTAAACTTTATGCATTTGGTTTTTTCTCGTTTAGAAGCAAATTATTAACATTGAACCAGTGGACTACTTTCGAGCTGGCACGGCCCTACAGAATTTGGGTTTTAGGTGTGCACCAATCGAATGTACTCGCCTCTAGGAGTATATGTACCGGTTTCTTTTTCAATGTACCTCTGTACTTTTGAAGAAATATGCAAAAGAAGGGGGCCGTGCCAGCCAAACGTTTTCAGCACGGCCCCCGTGTAACTTGAAAAATACGTAGCGTATTAAAAAGATTCTTATACTCAAGGAATGTACTCTATTAACACGTTTTATGTACCGCAACAGATATTGTAAATTCGTAATAACAAATAATATATAGACGTGGATAGGGGGCCGTGCTTAGTTTTTGGCTCAGGTTGTTTTGTATTTTTTACATATTTTCTTGTAATGTTTTTTTCAGCACGGCCCCCAAGTTACACGGGGGCCGTGCTGAAAACGTTTGGCTGGCACGGCCCCCTTCTTTTGCATATTTCTTAAAAAGTACAGAGGTACATTGAAAAAGAAACCGGTACATATACTCCTAGAGGCGAGTACATTCGATTGGTGCACAAATAAAACCCAAATTCTGTAGGGCCGTGCCAGGCAAACGTACATGTTTATTCCATCAATGAATATTTTGAGTGTTAAATTTATAACTTATTTATTATAATTGTTAAGACATTTGATCTACATATTTACATTACTTAAATAATATTGAAACATTTTCATCATTCTTGCAATTTTTTATTGACATGACATTTTACTTGCTATTTTTAATGTAAATTATTGTTTTAAATTTATATAATTGTATAATTTCATTTTATTAATTGTATTGTATTGTAATCCAAATTTTAATTATGAAAATATTATTAGTATTTTTATGTTATTGCTTATTACTTAAGTTATACTATAAGACGTATACCTAACCAAGATGTAAAATCTAAATATTTGCACGGCTGAAATGCCGAATATAGTGAAACCTTTTGATGATTCTTCTAGTCGGTGTCTTCAATTCTTCAATGCAAAGTAGCTTGGCATTGCTTGGCTGCAATTGTACATCTATGTATTGTTTGTAATGGTTATGGTATGCCTCAGGGGTGGTCCCATATTAATTTGATAAAGTTTTCTTGGGTATTTTTTGAGTTAGCTTCAATAATATGTTTTTTTTTCTAATTCATTTAAATTGATGATGTTTTAACTGATATTTACATAGCAAGTAGTGTTAATTGAATTAATGTGGGATAGGTACAAATAAAACGTGCGAAATAAAAACCTCTTTACAAAAAAAAACAACTGACTTAAAAATAAAAACACTACAAAGTGAAAAATTACTTTAATTTCGGATGTCGGTGCCGTTGGTTCCGCATTTTCGTTTTTTGACACAGACTTCCGAAATTAAAGTAAGTTTTCACTTTGTAGTGTTTTTATTTTAAAGCCAGTTGTTATTTTTTTTGTAAGTAAGGTTTTCGTCATGCATGATGTTTTAACCGTGTATAAAGTCAACAATTATTGAAAAGGTTTACCTTATTGTACAAAATGTTAGACAAATCCTTGACGTTGTGGGAGTCCGGGTAGAGTCCCGACATGCCGGAGATGACGATTCTGTCGCCATGCATGCCCGGCGCAGCTTGGAACTTCTCGTGGGTCGCATGCTCCTGCGGTTTCGGCGTCATCGTGTGGACCGTTTGTGTTACTGTATATTTGAAGGGTATTGATGAATATTAGTCTTTATTAGTATAGAATAAGAATCACCCAAAAAATGGAGGGGACTGACTGGATGCGGATGGCGGAGCACCGGGTGTTGTGGTACTGTAGAGGTTATATATGTAACCTTGTCCTATGTAGCACAGGCCGGTCATATTTATTAATTTATTACTTTCGAACATCCAAGCAAACGTCTAATACTTCAATATGATACTTCTAGACAGATAGATAGATAATTAATTTTATCCTTAAATGTAAAACAATTATTCTAAAAGAGATTCAGTTAATCTAAACGCTGTTGTACCGCTATAAGCCTTTTTTACGCTACTTGCCCGTGGTCTCCCAGTCTAGTCCCCCTCGGGGTACCACGAACAAATATTTTTGCCCGTGGTACCCCCAAGGGGGACAAAGTGGTACCAAGGGCAAATTATTTGGCCCGTGGTACCCCCGATAACAGCCAGATAAATAAAATGCAAATACAATCTCTTTGCTTAGGTAATGCAATAGGTGACGTATGACCTATGATAAAGAAAAATAAGTTTGTCACATAAAAGAAATGATGATTGCGTCCACTCCTTGCCCTTAATTTTTATGTTTATTTTGATTTTCAATTCAATAAGGATGTAAATGGAGAGATTTCTGGGTTTATTATGATGGTCATAAACAGTTACAACAGCTTATCTCAGCTTAGCTCAGGGACATCCACCTGTAACTATTTTGCCTACCATCATATAAAAGCAAACGTTTGTGAAATTGTGAATCTGGAAAGATACATTTTTGATAATAATATAAAACCGACATATAAATATTCAAAAGTCGTAGTTAAAGATGCACTCAAATTCGCGATAAACATTTTTTTTAAAGGACTCCAAACCCGTTTTTTTTTTGTACTAGTGAGTAATGATGCAACAGCACTTAATCTTTAGTGCCACTGATGACGTAACAACCTACCTTAATTTTTTTTAATATTTAAATATAAAAAAAAAAAATATTGAGCCAATCATCAAAATATTCAAATTAGTTTCTCAAAATGCTCTATATTTTCAAAAAATAAAATAAAATCTAATGGTTAGAAATTTTGGACAATCCCCATTACACTGGGGGGACCACGGGCAACTAAAAATATATTTCATAAGAAGATTGTTATTCAGGGGGTACCACGGGCCAAAATATTTGTTCGTGGTACCCCAAGGGGGACTAGACTGGGGGACCACGGGCAAGTAACGCTTTTTTAAGCAGTAAACTGCTATAGGTTGAGTTGATTGATTAATTCGTTATTGTATTAAGTAGTGAACACATTGTGAGACTTAATTAGTATTTCTTGATCTCTTTTTTCACACGACCTGCGCAGTAATTCGCGGAGGCTCTTTTATTGCACCCTTCGACCGTGTCCCACATCTGGACTTATGTCTCTGTTACTCGCCAGGTGAAGCGGAAGACTGCTGTTTTGAACAAGCCAGTGTGGCAGTAGGTCCTCTAACTACAAAGTCACTATCACCTCCCGGACCTTATTTTCCTATTAATTATTTCCACAATAATACTTTTCCCGTTGCACTTTAATAAATTGTCACTGACATTAAAGTACTGCCGAAAAACGTAGACAGCGCACACTCATGAGTTTGACTGAAAACATCCATAAACCTTCCCCGAACGACTAATGTAAACTAAGTTATTTTAAGTAATTTTTATCTGCATAGCGCGAAACGGTGCGCTTCTATTCTCGGTAGAATGCGTGCTAGCTCCCACAGCATTCTGAGTGTATTGTGTGATAGGTGGGACAGCCAAATGCTGGCTCACTGGATACGGCTGCACATATAGGTGTCAGTCCTTTCAATTTTGTGTTTTTACTAACATTAGGTTAAGACTTTTACTAACAACATATGGATTGTAATCGGAAATAAAATTATTATTATTATTCCTTTATTTCATCGATATATACATATAAATTATATTTTTAAATATTAGAATATAAAAAACATTAAAAAAATATTGTAGCCCACCGGTATCGGGAACAGGGTCCAAGCTACCGGTGGTCAGGGTTCCAGAGAGAGGAACCTCCTAGGCCGTGTCCAGAAGTACTGCTTTCTGAATCAAGCCCTTGATCCAGCTGCCTAACGCGAGCCTCTTCAGGTGTTGGTCGAGGCTCTTGGCAATCAGCCCATTGGCTGTCACGACTATCGGTACAATGATTGCTGAGTCAACATCCCACATGTCGACAACCTCGCGAGCCAAGTCAAGATACTTTTGTTTATCTTTCTCGGCTTTCACGAGGTTCTCATCATGCGGGACGGTTATGTCAACAATCATTGCGCGCCGCTCTAATCGATCCATCACCACTATATCAGGCTTATTGGCAACAATAGTCCTGTCAGTGATGATGGATCGATCCCAGTACAATGTGATATTACCATTTTCGAGAACTGGGTCGGGCACATACCTGTAGTACTGCACCTCCGATTCCACAAGGCTGTATTTCAAAGCAAGCTGCTGATGGATTATCCTAGCTACAAGGTTGTGTCTATGCAAGTACTCTCCGTTAGCTAGACGAGAACACCCAGAGATGATATGTCTAATTGATTCCCCCGGCCGGTGGCATGCCCGACAGATGTCAACCGTGCCATCTTTAACAATAAATCTCCGGTAATTGTTCGTCATCATAACTTCGTCCATAATTTATGATGAATATAAGTTCTCTTTAGCCAAGGAGAGCGGGGTGAGGGCATTGTCCACTGCGACTACATCCCGATGCATCCCCACGTCGGTTTCTAAGAAATATTCCCTGAGACTGCATATCTCGCGATTGTGGAGTGTCTTAGCGTTTAAAAAGCCTCGACCTTCACATTTTCGCGGGATATACAGCCTCATTACCGATGACCGTGGGTGATGCATTCGATTTGCAGTCAGCAGTGCACGGACCCTCCTATCCAGGGCGTCGAGTTCGGTCTGAGTCCATTTGAGTATGCCGAAAGAAAACATCAAAACCGGCATGACTTAACCATTGAAGGCGCGCACCTTGTTTCCGCCTGAAAGAAGACTATTAAATACTTTTTTCAGGCGGCCAAAGAAGCGCTCTGTCAACAATTGCTTCATGTCAGTAACATTGATGCCCAGCGCTTCCGACATACCCATTACTTATAGGTTTCTGATGCGGAGAGGGCTCTCAGATTTGTGGAATCCGAGAGTTGGGTTCCCACGGATTCCACAATCTCACCTCGCTTTACATGCATGACCGCACATTTGTCCACACCAAATTCCATCCTAATGGCGCTACTGAAAGTTTCAGTGATTTTCAGTAGCTCCATCAGTTGCAAATTGTTGGGGGTAAAGAGTTTTAGGTCATCCATATAAAGAAGGTGAGATATAACCTGACCACCTCTCCTCAACCGATAGCCTAGACCTGAATCCTTCAGCAGTGTGCTTAGAGGATTCAAGGCTAAGCAGAACCAAAGCGGACTCAAACTGTCGCCATGGAATATGCCTCGCTCGATCCTTATCGGTTCGCTATTCCTCTAGATATTTCGACATCCTGAATAGCGAAGGACCGTGCTCCATTGCCCCATACACGACATCAGGAAGGTGCGCAGAGTTGTATCTACTTTATACAACTCCAGCACCCTCATGAGCCATACCGAGTGATAGACCTTCTTATAATCTATCCAAAATGTCGACAGATCCTTTCGGGAACAACGAACTTGTTGGCTAATGGCCATATCAATGAGGAGAAACTCCTTAGTACCCCGGGACCCGTTCCTACATCCATTTTGAGAGACAGACATGATGGAGTTGGTGTCTATATGTTTGTTAATTTTAGCTCTCAAAATGTATGTCAGAACTTTATAGATCGTCGGTAGACAAGTGATCGGTCTATAATTTTTGGGATCCGCGGTACTACCTGATTTATGGAGCAGATGGGTTATTCCTGTCGTTAGGAACTGGGGCAACGACCCTGACTCTAAGGCTGACTGGAACTGGGATGCCAAGCGGGCGTGCGACCCTTGGAACCATTTTATCCAAAAGTTGTGCATCCATCCGGCCCTGGAGATTTCCAGTTAGGCAACAGACGGATTGCATGAGCAACATCTTGGGGGCTGATGATAAGTGCCCCATTTCTGGTATTAGATCATACGCTCGCTCAATCTTCCCAGTCCAGTCACCCTCAGTGTGACTGACAGGCACCGACCTGATTTTTCGCCAGAATGAACACATGGCGTCATCATTCGGCAGGCGCGTGTCAGTCACACCTTAGTTCGGTCGCTCCCAAGCTCCATAAACCCACCTTTCATCACTCTGGAATGAGTGTACCGCTCCACTCTCCGCCTGTACCGACGAATACGGTTTGCCCATGCACAGATCTTCTGCTTCAGTAAGTCAATACGCTCTGTGACGTGGGACAAATAATCTCGAGAACTAATACCAGTCCCCGAGAACGCCCGCCTCACAAAGCGCATCACTCTAGGGCGAGTATTGCCCTCCCTGAAGCAGATTAGCTTGCCGATGAGTGCTCTAGCCTCACCGATACGACACTCAATCCTGCACTGCCAAGCTGGTACAGCTGGTTTTGGTCGTGGGGCTCTGTCACTGTTGGGAAATTTGACATGAGCCACACGACATGCCGCTACAGCTATACATTACAAAATTGAATGGGTATCGGTGAGGTCTTTGCTGTTATTAAAATAATTTGACAGCTATGAGTCTAGAGCACACACCAGCGCCTTGTTTTTCTTGTGCATGGGAAAACGAGGTAAACGTGGTCTAAGTCTAGGCGGAATAGAGCGGTACTCACGGAAGGCATCCTCCAAAGCGCTCCTCAATCTTGCATTGCACTGGGAGCTCACGGATATAGCCTCGTCATCGTCCTCTACGTCAACACGGTCGGGTCGCGGTGAAACACTGGGTAAATCTTGCAGTTGTACCGCGACCTATGACGAAGCAGGCGTAACATGGCTATTCCTTGATTCGAGGCGTAGTCGATCATTACGACGTTATCCAGCATATGGTTACGCTGGATGACCCGCACCTGATCCGATAGTCGTTGCACTGACACGTTGACAGCCGGCTCAAGCACCTGACACAGAGAGAGCATCCGACCACGGTACGCAGTCAAGTTACTTCCCCCCTCTGTAGCCCCAAAGTATGCGCGCATGACATTTTCGTTGACAGTTTGTGTCCATCGCATGCGCTGCACACTTCTACCGGGAGCGGGGACCCTATCAGAGAGCGGTGGGCCTCGGAGTCCTAAGCTGGCCGGTGGTCGGCCTCTTCCGCGCCGACGTACTGGTGGTGGTGTCGTCGGCGGCGAAAAGTATTCGTCGCTCGAGCTCGACGCAACTGCAGCGTCCGGTGTCACTGGAATCACGTCTGGAGCAGGTTCCGGCAACTGCGAGGTGGAGCTGAGCGACGAACCCGAAGATGTTGGGTGAGTGGGGTTACGTAATTGTCGTGCCCGACTTCGTGTCAGCATCTTGAGGAAATCTCATTCATAATAATATGTAACTGTTTTGGTACAAATAAACATTTTTCATTTTCATTTTCATGCTAATATTGGTCTTCAAAAATGGTAGAACATATATCAAAACGTTATTTCTTAATTGGTTTATGTTGAAAAATACTATAAAATAACACGGAGTCAAATTTTCGCTACCGTCAACTTGACAGTCGGGCCCGTCGGGCCCAATCAAAAAGTACTCTGTGGTCGGGCCACAGATCTGTGTTATTATTATTATTATTATAGCTCACCTAATATAGAGATGTATCAAACGGCACACTTTCGACGGTCAATGCAGTATTATGCGCGATTCTGTAACAATAAGGCCTTTATATAAACAATGTTTATTGTACGAGTATGTTAATATTAGTGTTTGAATGATGTCCGACATATAAATTTTGACCGCTGCATATCCAAGTATCTTAACTAATAATATAAATGCGAAAGTAAGTTTGGTTGTTTGTTACGTTTTCACGCCTAAACCGCAGAACCGATCATCCTGAAATTTTGCATATACGATCAGGCTCTGTAGTCCGGTCGTATTGCATCACCGAACTGCTGAGACGAAAAGTCCGGGACCGGACTAAATAACCGAACTACTGAGAACGGCCGGTACCTACAGAAACGGACATAAGGTACCTTTCATCCCGAAAAAAAGTGCTGTTCCCAAGGAAAACAACAATAACGTTATTATGATGATAGATGGCGCCACGTGTCTTTCCAATCATGATTAGGTTTTTCCTCAAATTAACGCGGGTGAAACCGCGGGGGCGGGGCACAGCTAGTATTTATATAATTTTAGGTAGTTACATACGTATCTACGTAACACTTATACTCGTTCTAGACTTTGTTTTAAATTATTTGAGTAGATGGAGTACAAGCTTTTGCCATATATAGACCATCGTCGTGCCGCAGATCAACAGAGGCAGGAGACATTGTCTCTTCATCGGACCCTAAGGGACGTGGCTGATACGTTTGCCGATCCGCGTTTAAAGTCTGTGTACAGGCTAACACCTGATAAGTCACATAGCGTTATCAGCGAAATAAAACCCTACTTTGGTAACACGCACTCATCAGCAGCAATCCCAATAGAACTAAAAGTAAGCAAGTAGAATGACTTCTCATCATCCTATCATCACTCTCGAGAAGTTACAAAGAGCTGGTTTTTCTAATTATAACTTCTCAAAACAAAGTTCGGAAAAATTGATAGAAGTTTATATTCCGGATTTCCAGGTTTGACAGAAAGTTGAAGTTTACAAAGCAAGTTTAATAGAAATCAGGTAAATTTTATTTATTAATAAAATCATTGTTTACTGTTTTTATTTGTTAATAGTTACTCGATACATAATCTATAGTTACCTTTAATGAAATACTCAATAAAAATCATTTTATGTACCACTTAAAATTTTCTACCACGAATATTTATTTACCACCATTTTTTTTCGTTCCCCGTATACACACCTATAATCGGTTGGGAAAAAAACCCTTCCACATGGATCTGTGAATAGTATTTTTGCCAGTCCTTCGGTTCAGAAATCAGGTTATCGAACAAGTGTCATTGTCGATACGGTAGTGAATCGAATGTTTGTGAATAGTTATGCAGGTGCGATAAATTTTAATTTCTAACACACTTAACCTATTTTACAATTTAACACTAAAATATATACATATATGTATATACTAGCTTCTGCCCGCGGCTTCGCCCGCGTGGTTATCGGAAATTATCCCACGGGACAGTAACGATGAAGTAGCCCATGCCCTTCCCTAGGATGCTATCTATCTCCTTGCCAAATTTTGTCGAAATCCGTCCAGTGGTTTAGGTGTGAAAAGGTAACATACAGGAAGAGGTACTTTCGATATGGCTCACTATTTTGGGCTTCCACATAAAAGGTAGATAATTATGCTGTCGCGGACATTTATTTAGAACTGTTTAAGAAAAACAGTCCCACGATACATTATATTAGTGTAACAACAGCGCATCTGCGGGATTCAGCCCTAGTAAAGGTTTCTTGGCTCTATGGGACGCCATGTAAGTCGCCTGCTGCTGACGTCGAGCTTGTGACTGTTCTGGTGTCTCCGCAGCCCGTTGTGACACCACTATACTCAGCATGCTGTTGACACCGATCTTGGGGCTGTTCCGGTGTTTCTGCAGCCCGTTGAGACACCAGATACTAAGTCTGCTGTTGACGCTGATCTTGGGACTATTCCGGTGTCTCCGCAGCCCTTTGTGACACCAGATACTCAGCATGCTATTGATGCCGATCTTGGGACTTTTCCTGTGTTTATGCAGCCTGTTGAGACACCAGATACTCAGCATGCTATTGATGCCTATCTTGGACTGTTCTGGTGTTTCTGCAGCCCGTTGAGACACCAGATACTCAGCATGCCGTTGACGTCTAGGTTGACACTGTTCTGAAGTTTCAGCAGCTCGTTGAAATGCCAGATACTCAGCGTGTTGTTGACGATAATCTTGGAACTGTTCTGGTGTCTGTCTCAGTAGCTCTGTGTGCGCCTCACGCACCGCCTGCTCAAACCTTCGCAGCTCAGTTTGTTGATACGTCTCGTTAAGTCTAGCTATTTTTATAGCTCGAGCTTTATTAGAGCTTTATGAAATATATATTAGACTTACGCTTTTGAGTCATTATTGTAAGTACTATTAAAAAAATCACAAAATCCGTAGTAATTTTCAAACTAACTAAAACAATTCCATTAGCTAATTATGAGGAAAACGAATCTATGTTCTTCCTACTTACAACACAACCTAAACCTAAAACTATACGTTAATCTTAAACTAACAAAAAAAAACAATTGTAATAATCTAAGTAATGAAATGTGATTTGATTTGATATTTCTTTTTAAAATATCATCTGCCTAGCCTTTTCCCAACTATGTTGGGGTCGGCTTCCAGTCTAATCGGATGCAGCTGATTACCAGTATTTGATGTAGGACGACTGTATATCTGACCTCCACAATCCAGTTACTGGGTAATACGATACCCCTTGGTGAGACTGTTTGTCAGACTTTTAGGGGTTCCGACGACCCGTAGCGACTGTAGAAGAAAATATCCACGAATGGCAGCTGGGACCAACATCTTAACGTGCTTTCCGAGGCACGGAGGGGTCTCGGTATGTAAAGATGGTCATCCATCCACAGACCAACCGTGGCAAGCGTAGCTTAACCTGACCGATCGACCTGTGCGGCTGTTATTATTTAGCTACGGGCCCCTCGGGCCCTTCTTAAAATATACTACCTAAAAATTATAATTATGCCTACTCATTCATTTCATTTTGGCAGTTCAACAACATTCATTGAGTTATTTATTTACGTTGTTGAGCAGACAAATTTTTCGAACATATACAGGTAAAGCGATGGATTAGCGATATCCTTCAAAATGATTGAGATTGATACTGTGATAGGTACGCAATACGTATTATAAAAGTGCTCTGTGCCTCACGCGTCTGCCTGCCCGCGTTCGGGACCGCCGCGCCGCCGCGCCGCCGCGCCGCCAATTTCTATGGCGCTCTACCTCTGGTCAATCTTATCGTGATAACTTTTAAAGAATTAGTCCAAATTACTTAGTGTAAAAGACAAAGTTTATCTACATTAAATACCCAAAGCGATAAATGCATTAATTTTCATAAGAATTAACTAAGTACTCTAAAATGTGCATTGTAAAAAAAGTATCCGATTTAAATGTATTTATGGATCACTATTTTGGATATAATGGCTTCCACATAAAAGGTAGATATATGCTGTCGCGGACTTTTATTTAGAACTATTTAAGACAAACAGTCCCACGATACATTATCTTCGTGTAGCTGTAACGGTTTAGGCAGCGCACGCCAAGATAGCTCTCAGAGGGCAGGATTTTTTCCGACTTACTAATAAGGCCAAAAAAAAATACACAAATTCTTTATAAATTGTAGCCTATGTGTTATTCTGATGTATAAGCTATATTACTGTGAAGTTTCATCGAAATCCGTTCAGTAGTTTTTGCGTGAAAGAGTAACAAACATCCATCCTCACAAACTTTCGCGTTTATAATATTAGTAGGATACAGTGTGTCTGGTCATCGGTGTCCGACCCGTTAAGGCTAAGCAATATGAGCAATTTTATCGACAAATTCACCATAATAAGGCATTTTGCCCCTACTGTTTTGAAATGGCGGCCATTTTAATTTTTTACGGTACACATTTTTTACGGTAAATTTTTTGTGTACGGTTGGGTTTATTTATTTTGCCATATCTACCTACGTAGAGGTCCTACAGACATAAAAGTCGTTCGATAGCTACAAAAATAGGCAATAAGTTCACACACAAAAAGTTTGTCAAAAACTTCCATTAAAACCTTAAAAAATACTTTAAACTTTAAAAGTTTGAAAAGATTTGGTTGTTTTTTGAATTTTTAATTGTTTTCCAAAAAACTATCCTGATAACATACCTTTTTTTTACTTTTTAGATGCACTAAAGCATTACATAAAATCTGATGTGAAGACCTAAGCTCTAAATCAAATAGTTCAGGAGTTGTGACTATTTAAATATGACCCCTTACTTTAAAGATCCTGACAAGTAGAAGGAAAATAAAAAATAAAATACAATAATAATGTAGGGGCAAAATGCCTTATTATAGTGAATTTGTCGATAAAATTGATCATATTGCTTCGCCTTAACGGGTCGGACACCAATGACCAGACAGACTGTACAAATGTAAAATAAAAAAATAATAATAAAAAAAGGAAAAGAAAAAGACGATCTCATGGGGCATCAAAAAATTCGTCCGCATCGCTTTCAATGGGATACGTGCCCAAAAGGCTGGCAGCATTACTACGTTGGATGGCAATGCTTATTCTTAGGGCTAAAAATAGGGGCAGCGGGATTGTCCGAAAGGGTTACCGCTGCCCCGGAACATAAAGGGCTAAGGAAGGAACACGGATGGGTTTTAGTCAGTAAGAGTCTGACACTCCCTTCCGCTCCACCCAGAGCGGGAGGGGTCATTTGATGATCCCATCCTTAAAAAAAAAAAAAAGGCTAAAAATAGGCCAGCCCTCTGGTCACGCGTAGTGTCAACCTACCGCTAAGCGATTTCCCGAATTATTCGATGAGCACCCAGACCCCAAGGCCCTAGTGTTTCAAACCCAAACGGCTCAAACATATAGCTCCCAATAAAGTTGCTATATTTGCGCCGTTTGAGGTTTTCTGCTCCTGCAGCAGCCGCCCCTGCACAGCCCACCGTGCTAGGAAGATGGGATGGCGCGAGGGTGTCGACACAGGTTGCATCCCACACCAAAGGCCTACCCAACTTCCAAGGCATAATGGTCATTCCATCTGGCCTCTTCCCATCGTCGCGTGCCAAGCCGTTGGGTTCTAAAATAGCTGCCACGGTCGTTGGTCGTTAATTCTGGCGTGCCGTGCCAATTATCATTACAAATGTTGTTTGTGTAAACTTGACATATTACATAAAAAGGGTGAAACAAGAAAGTACCTTCCCGTGGTCGCATGCCGATGTACTGACATACCTACTTATAAGCTATGGAAGGGACTTTATTGTTTCATCCTATTCAGTAGTCGGGTTTTAGTTTTTTATTTCAAACTTATTTTTATTTAATTATTTTGGGGTTAATTTCAGTAATATTAATATTTTTTAAATGTGCTAATTAAGCCCTTTCATTTGATACCCAACAAGGTACACACGGCTACACATCAAGCTATACATAACCAGTATAAGCTGACTTCTGGTTGTACGAAAAACCTATACAATGCGAGGTCAACTTAAACTGTGTGTACCATCCCATAATATTATTTTTTATAGGAGATTATTCAAAAGCAGCCTTGAAAAGTTGCACGTATGAAAACCAAATTAATATACAAATTATTTGCTTATTTTTTACAAGCTTTTCACTTCAGGAATTTTGTTTTCGTATCCGGAATTATGATTTTAAGTTAAACAGTAAATTAAAGATTGCTAGGTACATTTCCGTATAGTCATGATGGACGTTTCGTTCTCTTCATTTGTACGAGTTACGTAAGTAAGAACCTTTACAGAAAAACATCACAAAAATGATATAAAACTCATTTTTAAATAGCTAAATAATTAGTAATGTCATAATCATAACGTAGGTACTGTATAAATGTATTTCATAGTTGCGTTGTGATAATATTTATTTTTGTGTTTTGTCTCACGCAGATGCCACAGAGCATGTAACCTTGCAACTGTCAAGGCAGATGACAGACGTACCGGTAGGGATGACGATTATTCCTAAACAAGATCAATTTTTAAAACTATCCGAATCGCAGGAAAGAAAGAATCGATTCAGCAATAAATTGAGCTCTGATAGATCTGTTCCCGCCATTATTCTACATCGACATCTTTACTATAGATAATCACTTATTCGTTTTAATAATAATAATAATAATCCATTTATTTCAGGCGACGCAGGCCCATAGCATATAAATACCTTAACCTAAACATACATGTTTTGGTGTTGCCAGCATAATTAGTCAAATGTAATGAATAATCGAATACAAAATAAATTTAATAATATTCTTGGTTACAAAAAACAGAACAAAGAAACTGCGTATCAAAACTTAAAAGTTGCAATCCGCAGGAAAAACATCGGACTCTCTATCTGACTGCAGTTGTTTTATTTCGATAATGTAACATCAACGCTGCGAGGTCATAAAATGCACGATTATTCACGTTTTTTTTTCAATTAGCAGCTGTTCTCTTATTTTGTTTTTAACTATCTTTGTTGTTTTGTACCTACATGAGTGATCTGTGGTCATTTTATAAGTTGCGAGTAATTTAGACATAGGTAATATTTAGGTTATCTCCGAATTTGTTTAATTACTTTAAAACTCGGAAACTTGTGTGAAAATGAACACTTTCATTTAATAGTATATAAAGCGTAGTCTATAATAAATAAAGATTTATTGTGTTTCAACTTAAGACGGATTTCCATACATCGTTGGTCATGATCCTTTATTACTTATGTCCTATAGAGGGCGCCATATTGGATTTAGTGTGACGTCACATAGCCTATAACCAGCGGACGATCAAGACGCTTCTAGCGATACCTCATTTATCAAATTATTATAAGTACTTTTGAATTTTTGAGGGAACAGATGAACATACATACGTAGTGCATTCCGGTCAAAATCATAAATTCAAAAATCATAACCCTCATTTTTGCTTCACCGTAGTCGGGTAATTACCCTCCTATAAGCTTCATAAGCTTCGCCGTAGTCGGGTATAAACCGAGGAAATTTTATGCGCGAGTACGCATTGAAATTCTGATTAGTAGGTAAGTATATAGGGTGTTAAAAAGGTCAGCAGATGGAAGGTAGGTACCAATTAAAGAAACATTCCTCTTTTCCATTAGATAAGTAAAATTGCGTTCAACAGTAGTAGTAGACCTCTTTGTGAAGTAGCTCATCCGGGGAAGTACTAGCAGCTACGAAGTCCTAGCGGCAATCCCTAAGGCCGACGAGGCCGGGCCTACGGCAGCCAGATATTGGGGGCGGCCAACCGCGCAGGTTCCAACCGCTGCAAATGGCAATATCTCTGCTCAGTAGGACCACCTCGACCACCCTTTCAAACAAAAAAATATTTTTCAAGTCGGTCTACAATAAATGACGGAAAAATCGGTAAACACGCAAAAACAAAAATATGAAGTGGAATATACAGGGTGAAAGTTTAATCACTGTTTTCCTCTTAAGGGGTCATTGTACTCATCATTATGAACAACTTTTAATATGGGACCAAAAATGAAATCACGAAAAAAAAATCAGCTGTTCCCTACATTTTGACGAGTTATGCGAACATGAAATGTAGGGAGCAGCTGATTTTTTTTTCGTCTAGAACACGCGAGTGTTTTAGGGTATCACATAAAAAACTTTTTTACAAAAAAAAACAACCGACTTCCAAAAAAAAACACTACAAAGTGCTAAATAACTTTAATTTCGGAAGTCAGTGTCGTCATTCTGCATTTTCGTTTATTGACACCGACTTCCGAAATTAAAGTCGGTTGTTTTTGTTGTAAAAAAGTTTTTATTTTGTACTTTTTAGTGGGAGAGTTTGTAATTTATCTAAGTTACAATAGCCTAATGTCAACTGCTGATCACCTTTTACAAAATATTGCTTTTGAATTTTTGTTGATTTTTCAAAAACCGCTTGTCAGATTTCGAAAAAAATTTCATGGGACCATTTGGGAAGTACACCCTTTCCAACAAAAAAGAATTTTTCAAATCGGTTGGCAAGCGACGGAGTTATGCGCGAACAAACATAAAAAAAAAAAATACAAACATCCGAATTGAGAACCTCCTCCTTTTTTAGAAGTCGGTTAAAAATAGAGCTCATAGAACTGTGCTTCGCCCACAATACGTAACATAAAAACTTTTTTATTATTTTATCTTTTGTAGTGTATTTATTTATCACTTTGTAGTGTTTGTTTTTTTGGAAGTCGGTTGTTTTTTTTTGTAAAAAGTTTTTATTTTTCACTTTTTAGTAGGAGAGTTTGTAATTTATCTAAGTTACAATAGCCTAATGTCAACTGCTCATCACCTTTTACAAAATATTTATATAAATTTTTTTGCCCATCATAAAAAGCATTCCCATCTGTTACAAACTATGAAGCAGGTACAAAAAATGAAAATAATTTCGCAATCCGCACATTGCCAATCGTATGAAAAAAATTAATACAAGGAAGCAACTACATTACTACATTACAGTTTTGCGACAATCATGCGCAAACGTTGCACCTCGACTCTAACTCGCATGCGAGTTAGTTCCAACAGCAACAGCATCTTGAGCGTATTGACGGACCGGTGGGATTCTCCGATGCTTGAGCGCTGGATGCGGCTGCACGCAGTGAAGTAGCATACATGCGTTCTGGTGTCGGATTGTCCTAAAATCTATATTTTTATTATTATTTGTTTTGTTTACTAACATTAGCTCTTAAGTATTTTCGTGTTACTAACAATTTATATGGAGAAATCTGAAATAAAATATTATTATTATTATTATTATCAGTCGGTAAATAATTCCTATTGTTCCTAATGTTAATAAATTCAATTAGGCAAAAGTCATCGCTGTGCAAAAATAGCTTGGAGTGCGCTTACGTTCATTAAAATTCCACAAGTCTTCGGAATCGATTTGCAGGGTCACAAGGCCGTTTATTCAAAACACAGACACGATAACTTTATGATAGGTAAGGTAAGGTAATGTAAGAACCCAGACCTGCTTTTTTTGTGTGCTGATTGATGATAAATGATTTTTATTTTGTAAGTAGGTTTGCACAAGCACTTACACGTCAATCATATTTTTTTATAAAACTAGATGAGGTCGGCGTTTCCTATCTGACTACTCTGAGATGAAAGGCCGAAACAAACTCAGAGGTCACAGTCTCTTTTAAAGTCCAGACATAATCTTGGTCAGGTTATATGAAGACCATGTAGATCGATGTCTGAGATGGTCTTTTGAGGAAAGAACCAAACAGATTGAGAGGACCTGTCCAGTCAGTGCACGCATTTGTCAGAAATTGTGCAGCTCAACTCAAAACTTAAGGAGCTCAACGATTCGAAGAATAGTACCAAAGAAAGGACATTTGGGTAGGCTACATAAATTACTCAAACTGCCAGACCTAGACAAAAACTAACAGAACAAAGAGAATAATAAAAATGACCCACATTGTTCGTATAGCTCGTGGGAAGATGTCTATGAGTGTGCACAACTTGGTTTTAATACGGTATCCAACTGGTTACGCGACAATCTGTTAACCCTTAATACAACCAAAACCAATTACATAGCATTCTCCATAAAAAACAATGGATCCTCCCAGACATTGCTTAACACTATTGTAGCTCACTCTTGCACAAGCCCACACACTGGTAGTTGTAACTGCGAAGCACTCACCAAGGCTGAGAATGTAAAATACCTGGGAATAACAATCGACAAAAACCTAAGGTTTCAAGACCACATTACCACCCTTAGTAGCAGACTACGGAAACTAATATATGTGTTCAAAACGCTGAGACATGTAGTCGATAAGAATATCATGAAATTAGTGTACTACACCCTCGCTCAGTCTATAATATGCTATTGCATCACCTCTTGGGGTGGAGCTCCAAAAACTACCCTAATAGAAATCGAAAGGACCCAAAGAGCTATACTGAAAGTGTCGTCTTTTCGCCCGTATTGCTACCCCACTGAACAGCTATACAAAGAAAATGAAGTCCTGACAGTGCGCCAACTATTTATTTTGCACATTCTGTTGAAACGCTCTTGGTTTATAATCCAACGCTGTCCAGGGGGAAAAGACGATATGACCCAGTGGAGCGCCATCATCTACGTCACAAAACTATTTTTGCAAAGCGTTTCTTTTGCTATCTAGGTGGCTACTTATATAATAAAACTAATAAGGTGTTACATATCTATAATCTCACAAAGCATAAATGCAAAAAGAGGCTAACTGACTGGCTACTAAAATTAAATTATAATGATACTGATAATATCCTTACAAAGACCGAATCACACACTCTAACACACCCACATACTTACACACCCACACACCCACTCAATCACACATACTACACATCTACTAACATTTGTCTCGCATACTTAATCTAGATATTAATTAATTAAAATAAAAACTATAAAACTATAAAATGTCATTCCTTTTTTTTTTTTTTAAGGATGGGAAATCATCCAATGACCCCTCCCGCTCTGGGTGGAGCGGAAGGGAGTGTCAGACTCTTACTGACTAAAACCCATCCGTGTTCCTTCCTTAGCCCTTTATATTCCGGGGCAGCGGTAACCCTTTCGGACAATCCCGCTGCCCCGGCAGGCTTCGGCCCTAACGGGCCCCTCCATGTCTGCTGACATCTCTTTGAGGCGCGCGTGGAACACATACGCGCCGTCCGGCACGGGCCTGGTCCTGATCGGACGGCGAGCTACCCATTACTCGCCGTCCGCAGGCCCGCGCCTACGGTGGCCGGGAGTCGTCACGCGGCTCCCGACGCCCGGAGCGTCTACCGCGGCGGCTGGGACGGGCGGCTCTCTCCGCTCTCTCCCTCGCCCATCCCGCCACCTCCTTCGCTAGCATGACTGGTTCGCAGAAGGAGGTGACTGCCTCCCACTCCCTCTCGCCCCGGACCATGGCTTGGACCAGGGCCGGGCGCGAGAGGTCGCCGCCGCTGCCGATCGCCTCTACGAGGACACGGCGGTGCTCTGCCCAAGCGGGACAGACCTCCACCGTGTGCCGTGACACCCGGGCGTTTCCTCCCGCCTGATTATGTGCAGGAACCTCCCGAAACATCCGTGTCCGGTGAAGACCTGCGTCAGGCGGTAGGTGAGGGCGCCATGACGCCTCTCTAGCCACTCCTCAAAGAGGGGCCTTACCGCCCTGGTGCCCTGCGCTGGGTTGCGACAGTCGCGCTTTCCATGCCGCCATGAGATCGCGCCGGAGGTCCGTCCGCTCCGCAGCAATTTGCCGCGGAAGCGGGTTTTCCCCCCGGCGTAGTGCCTCCGCGCGCCACTCAAAGAGGCGCGCGAGGACTATCGCCTCCAGATCCCATGGCGGCAGTCCGGCAAGGAGGCTTGCCGCCTCGCGCGAGATCGTGCGGTACCCCCGTATAAGCCGTATGGCTACCACCTTTTGGGGCGCGTTCAAGTAGTGGGCGGCTCGAAGCCGCAGTGAACGCGCCCACACCGGGGCGCCATACACGGCCATGGACCGCACGACCCCCGCGTAAAGCCTCCGGCAGGAGGCGTTTGGCCCCCTCAGGTTGGGCAGGAGCCACTTGAAAGCGGCCCCAGCCCGTTCCAGTTTGGGGGCCAAACGTCGGAAGTGCTCCACGAAGTTCCACCGGCTGTCGAGGACGAGACCCAGGTATTTCATCGTCGTCTCGACGCCGATGTAGCCCCTCCTACCGTCAGTTGGGATCCCGATGGTGGCCCGTTCCGAAGCCCATGAAATGTCATGGCTTCGGACTTATGCAGAGCCACCTCGAGACCCAACTGCCGGATCCTCTCCACGACTATCGCAACCCCGCGTGTCATTACGTCAGCCGCCGCCTGATGCGACCTCCCCTGCGCCAGGACCAGCGTGTCGTCAGCGTAGCAAACTACGCTGACGCCATCAGGGAGGTCTGCCCGCAGCACCCAGTCGTAACCGATGTCCCACAGGAGCGGCCCCAAGACCGATCCCTGTGGGATACCGCACGACATCTCTCGCCGGTTCCAGTCCCCATCGCGACCAGGGTAGATGACGGCTCTGTCCGTCATATACGCCCCGACTACTCGACGGAGGTAGGTCGGCACTCGGTGATACCGGAGTGCCTCCCTAATGCAGCTCCAGGGCAGGGTGTTAAAGGCGTTAGCGATGTCTAGCGACACCGCCACGACCACCCCACCCCGAGACACCGCGTCCCCCGTCGTGAGGGCTCTCACGCGCATAATGGCGTCCACCGTCGAGCGCCCCTTGCGGAAGCCAAACTGGCTATCCGCAAGATCCGGCCCCGTCCTCACCACGTGCCCGACGAGGCGGCCCGCAATCACTCTTTCAAAGAGCTTGCCGACCTCATCGAGCAGCACGATGGGCCGGAATGCGGACGGAGAGTCCGCAGGGCGCCCTGGCTTCCGAATGAGGACCAGCTTCCCCGTCTTCCAACGGAGTGGAAACTGGCCCCTCTCCATACATGCGCTTAAGAGCGCCTCCAGTCGGGGTCCGAGAGCCGTCGAGGCCAGGGCCCAGGCTTTACCCGGCAAGCCGTCGGGCCCTGGGGCGGTATTTTTGGCCTTCAGCCTACCTACCGCCACTCTCAGATCTACCCCGGTCACTTCAGGGATGTCGTCGTCGTCCGCGTGGTCCGCTTCGGACACCGCAATTGGCGGAGCCATGGGCGGGGGAGTATGCTCCGCCCGTGAAGGGAACAGAGCGCTCACCACCTCCTCCACCAGCTGGGGGCGGAGACTCTGCGTCAGCGGGGGGGCCCAGGTGCGGAGTTTATTCCGCACCATTTTGTAAGGGCGTTCAAACGGATCTCTGTTCAGAGTCTTCACCATCTCCTCGCGGGCCAAATTCTTGGCCCGCTGAACAGCTTCTTGGAGGGCGGTCTTCGCCGCTCTGTACAGCTCCGCCTCCGTGGCTTCCGCATCCGGAGGGCGAATGCGGAGCCTGCGGTGCCTGGTGTACCGGTGTCGCATGTCAACGCACGCCTTGCGTATCGCCTCTACCTCCTGCGACCACCAGTACACCTGACGTCGGGGGCATCCTGGCCGGACTCGGGGCATTGCCACGTCACAGATCTCGGACATGGCCTCCCGGAACCACTCAGCCTCGTTGTCAATGTCGGCAGGCCTGTCTGGTGATGACACCCAGGCCTGCACGATTGAGGCTTCCAGGAGAAGCTCCCGGTCCAGCTGCTTCAGCGCCCACCGCGGACCACTCGGGGCCTGTTGGACCGGCGCGCTGGAGGTCTGGGCGGAGACGTCGATCCGGATATACCGGTGGTCGGAATAGGTCTCCACCTCCTCCATGACGCGCCAGTCAATGACCTGCTGCGACAGAGCGGGGCTGGCGAACGAAATGTCTACCACGGACTCCCCCCGCATCCGCACACACGTAGGAACAGAACCCCGATTTAGGACGACCAGGCCTGTTTCCAGAGCCCATCCCCCCATCCTTCCCCGCATGTCCGTGTAACGGGATCCCCAGGCCAAATTTTTGGCGTTGAAGTCCCCGAGCACTAACACGGGGAAGGACTGGTTTCGGACGACGACAGTCAACTCTGTTAGAGAGTTGTGGAACTCGGCGAGAGTTCGGCTCGGAGAGAAGTACACTCCCACTACTACTATCTCTCCGAACCGTGCTGCTACGCACCCCTGTCCCTTCGTGACACCTTCGAGGGACGGGGTACCGGCGACAGCCGACGATAGTATGGCCACTGAGCCGCTCAGGTCCTCCACCCAGTCATCCCTGGGCGGGACAAAGTACGGCTCAGCGACCACGGCGATGTTAATCGACCACTGCGCCACGCTCTGGAGCAACAGGTCCTGAGCGCAGGCGCAGTGGTTGATGTTCGCCTCGAGGAGACGTAATGGAGCCGTTACTCCTCCATTACAATCCCCTCCCGGGCCTCTTGAGAGGCAGCGGCGCCGGTGGCAGCGGCGACGGTGGCGGCGGCGACGGTGGCGGCGGCGACGGTGGCGGCGGTGACGGTGGCGGCGGCGGAGTTCCTGCCCTTCTTTCTGGTTCCGGCGGTTGGAGCGCAGGACTTGCTCCCAGCCCGGTGATCAGCCGGCTTGCCAGCAGCCGCACATGCAACGCAGTGCAGCGCGGCGCTGCACGAGCCGGCCTTATGACCGGGCTGTCCGCAGCGAAAGCACAGGGTGCTGCGGTCCTCCGAGGTGCACTGGACGCCAACGTGGTGCCCCACGTGGCATCGGAAGCACCTCAGAGGTCTGGGCTCCAGCAGTTTTACCTGCGCTGACACCCAGCCCACCAGAAGTCTTCGGCCCTCCACAATAGTTTTGGCCGCCGTCACGGGGCAGCTTACCGTTACGGTTCGCACACCCGAAACGTCAGGACGTAAGGTGCCCGCCTTAACCTGGTCGGCCACCTCCCCTTCCGTGACGGAGTCATCCAGGCCCATGATGCGCATGTCTGCACACTTGACGGGCCTGGAGACTCGGACCTCCTCCGCATTCAGGGACGCTCTCAGCTTCTCCGCTAGAGCGTCTGCGGTGGGGCCACTCGTCGACCCGGGGATCTCCAGCATGCGGGCGCCAGTAGCGGTCACCCTGTGCCGGAGGCCCCCGGTAATCCCCAACTCCTTTAGGTCCACCGTCGCTCTTGCCTTGGTGAGCACGTCGCAATACGTCATACCCCTCTTGGCCGCGTCTGGCTGCAGTGTAATAACTACAGCCGCGGTCTTTGGGGCACGAAGTCGTGCCGCGACGGCTCGCTCCTTGCGGCGCCGCCTTTGCGCCTTTTTCCTGGCCGCCTTGGCCGCCCTCCTCTTTTCCCCGACCACCTGCCACTCGGCGTCGGTCGTGGGAGAAGAAGTGGGAGGTTTTTGGGGGCGGGGCGAAGGATCTGGGGCCCCCACCTCCCTTGCCGTTCGGCCCTTTTTCTTTTTGTCGGCAGGCGCCGGTCCGGTCCTCGCTGGGGCTACCCCAGCCGGAGCCGATTTTGCCGGCTTCGCCGGGGCTCCACCAGCCGACGCCGGTTTTGCCGTCGCCGGGGCTCCGCCAACCGACGCCATTTTGGCCGGCGCCTGGGCCCGGCCAGACGGCCCGGGTTGAGGGGCAGCAGCTGCTGCCGCAACTGCCGCGTACGAGGCCGCCCTTGGTGCCGGGGCCGTCCTGCCCGCCAGGGGGGGGGCGCAACACTATGCCCTCCAGGACGGAAAACCGCGCCTGGAAGGACGCCAACTCCTGTCGAACCAGGTCCAGGACCTGGTTCTCCACCGGGGCGGGCCGGCATGGCTCCCTTGCCTGCGCGCTGCCGGCGCCCTTCAGGCCGGCTAGGTCCGCCCGGAGCCTCCCGTTCTCCTCCCGGAGAAGCTCCATGGCGGCCGTCAGGCGGGCGACCTCCGCCCTCACCTCGGCCACTTCTCCGGCCGAAGGACCGACGTAGCTCGCCGCCTCCGCTGCCGCCATAATGGAGGCCGTGGCTGCGGATATGACCTTGTCTTTAGAGGTTTGCAGCCTCTTCAAGGCCACACTCTTGATTGCGGCAGCCACAACCTCCGCAAACCTCGCTTTCCTCTGCTCGTAGCCACCAGCGGTGTCCGACTCACCGTCCGACGACTCCGAGAGGGCCGCCCTGCGGCCGGGCTCTTCAGAGTGATGCTCCTCCGTGTCGCTCCCACCAGAGGGAACCGGAGTGCTGGGCCGCTTAAAACGAGCCCCACTGTCGTGTTGCTGCACCGCACGACCTCGACCCCTCCTCGCCGTCGCCACTTTCGCAGCCGACACGCTTTCCGCACTCGCGGTTCGACCCATCGAACCCGCTTCGTCCGAGTCTTCCTCGCGCGGACGTTTTCTCCAGAATTTGGAGCGTCCGCGCGAGTCCTGGTCGGAAATACTTTGGTCCTCTGAAGGACAGGAGCCTCCTCGGCTCTTGTTGCCATTGGCAAGCGGAACACATTCGTTGCCCCCCCCAGAATACGAATGGGGGCTTGACGTTCCCGATGGGAACGTGCCGGATTCTCCAGCTGCTGAGCAGCTGGTACCGACCTGGGGTAGTTTTTTCCCGTCTGTGTTGTCCATTTTTGTTTCTTTTTTTTTGAAGGGTGAGGTCCCTTTTGTTGCGCTAACGGCCGGATTCCCTCCGGCCATTCATCCCCTCGGCACGCTAGACCTTGGGATTGGTGTAATTTTTTATAGAGGTTGTCTACCTCGCGGCCCGAGCCTCAGTGGCCCGGACCCCCGGTCTTGAATTCAAGATTACGGGGTGGCCGACGGCTGGGCAAAACCAACCGCGCCGCCCCGGCGTCCCCACGCTGCCGCCGGATGCCGGACAGACGCAGCGCGGGCATGGAACACCCTCCACCACCCACTCTGTAGTGGGTACAGCGGCGTAAACCGCCTCGTGACGGTCTACGCCCACTCACCTTCCTCTGTAAGCAGAGGAGGAGTGGACGCATGACCGTCCGTCCGTAGCCCGGTTCCCTTCACCGACCATCAAAGATGATCGATGATTGGAACCGTGACCTTTCCCCGCCTGTTGAAGATTAGCCGCCGGCCCCATTTGTCCACCCAAACCTGGTGGGCAATTGGGGCCGACGTTGCCCAGGATGCGCCACGAGGAGGCTCTTCAACGTGCACCCCAAAATGTCATACCTTACTACATTCTGTCAGCGCGCTTAGTACATAATTTGTAAAATGAAAATGCAAAGGGGTGGGATCCTGGTGTCCTGAAACACAGGACATGAGCCTAACTTAGGCACCAGTCTCCCACAATATATACTCAACTGAATTATTATATGTTGTGGTGAGAAATAAATAAAGTTATTATTATTATTCTTTTATTTATTTATATATCAATTTTTTTTTACATTTTTAAATATTTCTTAAAAAAAAAAAAAAACAAAACAAAAAAAGTTTCTTATTATTATTATTGGACGGGCAGGATGCACATGTCGATGAGTTTCCTTTTTAATGATATAGGAAGACTGCCTTTCATGTGTTCTTTAAGGGCCCAATAGGACTTCCAAGCATTTTGGACTCGTCTTTCGACTTCCTTATCTTGTCTGTTCTTAAAAGACACTATCTGGCCCAAGTATGTGTACTCATCGACATATTGTAACCCATGCCCGTCTATCTCGACCCTACGTTTCGTGCTGTTGGTCATGACCTGTGTCGACATGTGCATCCTGCCCGTCCTAACCTACGGTGCACAAAGTTGGTCACTTACTGAACAACAGAAGTCCAAACTCAAGATTTGTCAACGGGCAATGGAGCGCAGCATATTAGGTGTTAAGCGTACAGATCGAGTTAGAAACACCACGCTGCGCTCTATAACTCAAGTAGCGGACGTGGGAGAAAAAACAGCCAGGCTGAAGTGGGAGTGGGCCGGACATGTCTCACGAATGCACCCGGAGAGATGGGCAAAGATCGTCACTCACTGGACGCCTGAGGCAGGACATCGCCGTCGAGGTAGACCAAGGCGAAGGTGGTGTGACGATCTAATATCATTTGCAGGGCCAACATGGCCAGAGATCGCACAAGACAGGGAGGTTTGGAAGAAAAAAGGGGAGGCCTTTGCCCAGCAGTGGGACACAAAATAGGCTAACAAGAATAGGATTATTATTATTGTCTTCACATGCACAAAAATTAAAATAATTTATTAGTTTACAAAGTAAGCAAATGTCATCTAATATATAAAATACTCGTGTCACAGTTTTCGTTGCCATACTCCTCCGAAACGGCTTGACCGATTTTGATGAAATTTTTTGTGCTTATTCAGTAGGTCTGAGAATTGGCTACTACCTATTTTTCATACCCCTAATTCGAAAATTACGCGGGTGAAACCGCGGGGCGCAGCTAGTAGTTTATATAAAATTCATTAATGTAAAGGGGTGGGTAAAGAAGCTACGGTTACCTTAAACCTTAGCGTTTCGACTGGTTCCGTATATGGACCGGTTGGCTGTAACACGCATGTCAATAGCGTCAGTAATGTAGAAGTGTCGGGTTTGTATGTTTAAAGACGACATGTGCCTTATGTACTCGTCTGAGAACATACAGGAGGTCAGAGCTCCTCCCTGTCTTGTGCGATCTCTGGCCATGCTGGCCCTGCAAACGTTATCAGATCGTCACACCACCTTCGCCGTAGCCTACCTCGACGACGATGTCCTCTCTCAGGCGTCCAAACATATTTATCGATCACTAGTTGACCCGGCAAACGTTGTTTTGCCATATAAATTATTTCTAGCGAATTTCTAGTGTAGAAAAAAGTCTAAAATGACTATTAAAAAATAGGGGTTGGTGATACAAAGGTGAAAATTTAGGGTTGTATGTATTTTTAATGCCACATTATAAAAAATTAAAAAAAAAAACACACAAAATAAAAATAAAATGTTAGGGGTAGACAACCCTTATCATTCAGGGGTATGAAAAATAGAAAGTAGCCGATTCTCAGACCTACTAAATATGCATATAAAATTTCATAAAAATCGATCAAGCCGTTTCCGAGGAGTATGGTAACTAACACAAGAAGAAAGATTATGTCCTACCTACAAAATTATTAAAAAAATTATACAAACTGGTTTTTTCTTCTAAAATTACAAAGAATGGAAAAGCTGAGTAGACTCCACACTAAAGTCTTATCTTAACTAAACTAAACTCAACTCATTCTGTATAGTGTGAAAAGAACGGAGCTTAACATACTTATGCATGTATTTATCATCACTTCGTAGCTTTAGTTTCTTTTACTGTAGTTGCACTTGCAGTTGGTGCTTTAGTGACGTCATCAAAATTTTTGCAATGGAACGAGTTCCTCTCAGGTATATCTTTTCGTTCGGCAAAACCCATTGTAAAGTGCTAAACAAACCCAAAATCTCAAAATTCAACGATAAGAGGGGCACCAAAGGGTGGACCTGCTCATGACTACTCGAGAAAAACAAAAGAAAATAAAAATCTTTTTTTTTTTTTAAACCCCAATTTTTCAAATATTTCGGTTTTCTTTTTTTGTATCGGCAACATAAGTAGCACTGCTATCCACCACAACCATTAAAAATCCCAGAACACCTGTCGTGTTTACACAAAAATCAATCAAAATTACTTTATTGCTTGAAAATTTTAAAGTTTTGGACTTTCAATCCACTTTGTAACTACCAAAAAATTTAGTTTTTTTTTTTTTTTCATTATTTTATTTCGAGTAGTCCATGGACCATGCGGGAGACTGCGCAGAGTATATTAGTAGTAAACATACTCCTAATATAAACCATCATCGTCATTCAGCCGAAAGACATCCACTGCTAGACATAGCTTTTTATAGAGTTGATGATGATGAAACCCATGAGTCATAATAACTGGTTGCTCATAAACAAAATCAAGGTTCAAAATAACTTCTACTTGCTGGGATACGAGAGTGGAATGCCTGTCTCTTGAACTTACCGCAATACTCGAGGATAAAGGTACTATTCTCTATTCTCCAATATTTTTTTTTTGGTAATGAATATTTACCTACGCTGTCAGGATCAACGATTTCATAAATACATATTATTGCAGGTGTAACAGGAACAGTGTTTTGTGTTGAATGTTCACCTAATGAGCTCCAAGAAACTATCGAAGAACAATTACGCGATTTCATGACAGAAGAGCAGCTTCAGGATGCCATTATTCGGCTGATAGTTGGTGAAGATATAGAAGGTTTGGAGGACTTGCTGTAGAATGCCGCCACTTGGTCTCAGAAAGTGGACGCCAGTGTTAGAATCCTATTAGGACGTATACAACATTCGGTGCAGCACGACTGTGGGCTTATAGAAGTTGTTTTGGCGAGCATCGAGCGCACGCGCGGCTACGTGGCGCCGCGCACCGGCGCATGCGATTCGCTCTCAGCTGGTGCTGCTGCATGCTGCATCTAATGTGACATCAGCGCCGCAAGCGCTGCAGCGATACTTGCTGTGACCGGTCGCCGTACACCAGCTGCGCACACCGCTGTCTTAGGTCTCAAACGATTTAGTGTCCGGCCAGCGTTAACAGATACATAGACACCGAAATAAAATCTGATATGAAGAATATGTGTGACGCTTACAGACTTACGAAAAAGTAACACTTGACGAATTAAAAAAATGGCTCTACCTATATGAAATTGTAGTTTTAGGTCCATTTATATTTCTTAAACACTGAAAAGAAGACGATGTGAAGCTTGACAAAAACTTTAATAGGATTATTCATTTCAAATACTTTATTCATAAACAACAAAACGTGTTTTACAGAACAAATAAAATTTAACATGTGATATAGGTTATTTTAATAAGCATCATTAAAAACACTCCCCATTATTAACCACTTTTTTTTTACTTTATCTAGCTTCTATATTTACAATCTGGCTTTCACAATGGTTTCTTATATTAAACTTTGTCAATAATTCGTTTCCCAAATACTTATTGATTAAGGAAGAACATCTTAAATCACGCGGAGCATGGCCAAGTGTGGCTTCTAGATCATGAATAATAATATCCTGATGTGAGAGTTTCCAAGATTCCATTAGCATCATTTTAGGCAGCTTGGCTCGTAAAATGATCATTTTCGCTCTCAAAACGTTGAACTCAGTATGACAGCGACGCATCAATTGAATTCTTGAATAGGCAACTTCCATGAGTGTCTCTATGTAGTGTCCCGTATATGGTACGCGTCCACGGAGACTATTAACACAGTACCTTACTTTATCTGAGTATTCTGCCAAGTCTCGCAAATTCTCTTCCAATTCCGGAGTTTTCTCGGATAATATTAAATAATGCAGATGTTGGAGTAGTGACACTTGTAAAGTTTCTTCCGTCATGCCTTGTAATTTGTGCTCAAGATTTGCACGGATTTCATTTGGAGTGCCACCTAAACAATACACTGTGCCGGTTAACCCTGTGAAAGGTAAAAGGTTAAATAAATGCCCACTAGAAAAATAAATTTCTGTCCCCACATTATTTGATAAGGTGTTAGGTAAATAATTTTCAACTTACCATAGCTTTCTAGTATTGAAGCCATTTCTATTACAATGGGAACACCAAATTCGTAACCCAGCAGATAGAATTGATTGTGTATCTTCAACTTTTTCATTAGCATCTGAAATCGACAAACCAAATTAACCATTTCTTTAGCCACAATGTCGTTAGCAAGAGCTTAAATAATTCAATTAATATATTTACATCAACGAGTCGTTGAGCTATCTGTTGTATGTTCTCTTGATATTTCTCAACGCCCAACTGTAGGACTACAGCTGGTAGCTTCAGAAGTTCGCACATAGTTCGAAATCGCTCGTGATTGCCCTCTATCCCCGGCACTATGCATAAATACGTTTCATCGTCTTCATATTCATCTGGTTTCTAGAATAGCGCAAATTTTGTTACTTCTTGAAATATTATCTAGTCGTGAACCATAACTTTACCTACCAGTACTTTCTATAGATGTATTTTTGTCTATGACAATAGTTAGGTACCAACGTATAGTATTATTATTTTCGTCTTAATTATTCAAGTGTTCCAAATAAAATAGTTTTCGGGTGTTACGAGTTCCTATCAATTTCGCGGTCTAAAAACAGAAAACCCAACTTTTTTCAGCGCAAGTTTCAAAATAACCAGGTTATCTAGTTTATTTTTAAATACACCGTTATTTATCACCTATTTATCTAGTAAGACTACGACTTTAAATTTTAGTACAAGAACAAACGAATTTAAGTTTTTATGACATTAAATATGTAGTCAAAATTAAATTACCTATAAAAAATTAGTTTGGTACATAAATAAACACCTCAAATTTTAAAATATTTTACACTTATCGTTATTTTCAATAAATTTTTAAGCGTAGCCAAAGGTTTTGCACTTGATTTTATTGGGTTTTTTCAGCGTGGCATTTTGACATTGGAAATGTCTTTTCGTTTGCTCCAGTGTAGGCTCCGATTTCACGAAGAAGTGCGATCCCCTTATATCTCGGAGAGTTTTGAAGATATAATATAATATTCAAAAAAGGCTCAAAAGACGCGTATTTACAAGAGCTGTAAGGTGCAAAAATAATTATTTGAGAAAGTTAAAAACGAAAAAAGTTATGGCCGAAATAGTGGTCGAATTCTGTAGCTCCATTTCCAATGTGCTCGATAGTCGTGTGAGGCACGAAATCTATATTTTTTTTTACAAGTACTAATACGTTAAACTTTAAAAAAAAAACCGGCCAAGTACGTGTCGGACCACGCACCCCGCTTCCTCCTGTACGAGTCGCAATAAATACTTTTTCTTTCTTTCTTTCTTTCACAATGAAGGGTTCCGTAGTTGGAATGAATTTATCCCAAGAACAAACTTAACATTGTAGTTGAAAAACATGTTCTCCCATACATTCCAACTGAAAATGTAAGTTTGTACGCACAACATTGAGAGATTTACCATGTTGTTTCAAGATCATAGACTTCTTATTAATTTTGCTGTAATCTATAGGTATAGAACTATTTTCTTTATTTTTTTCAAAATTTTAGGCTCAGTAGTTTCGGAGATAAGGGGGGGTAATGGTAAATTTCCGTCTATTGTCTTAAATAACTTTAATACAATTTATTTTAAAATTATGAAAAAAAAATATTTGAGATCCTCACGATAAGCCCTTTCATTTGATATGTCACACGGTACAGATTGCGAAACATTTTTTTTAAATTGTCTATTTACCCCTTAAAAATGATTCCCATTTTTTAAACTCATTTATTTACGTTACACGTCTGTGTTTGGGTCACAGAGATTCATATGTGTACCAAATTTCAACTTAATCGGTCCATAAGATTCGGAGCAAATTGGCTGTGACAGACGGACAGACAGACAGACAGACAGACAGACAGACACACGAGTGATCCTATAAGGGTTCCGTTTTTTCCTTTTGAGGTACGGAACCCTAAAAATGTAGACATATTAATATACTATATGCCCAGTATTTACGTTTCTTTTTTCAGATTGTTATTTGTTACCAGTAAGCTAAGAAAGCAATTGAAAAACATGGTCTTTCGTGCTTACGTAAAACGTGTGTTAGATTTTTATTTTGTAGACTTACTAGATAAGTAGGTGATAAATAACTGTGTACTTAAAAAAAAACTAAATAACTTAAGATTATTGAAAAATATACGCTGAAAAAAATTTAATGTTCTGTTTTTAGACCGCGAAATTGATATTGACTCCTTTTCTTTTAGGGTGGGAAATCATCAAATTCCGTGGGTTGAGCGAAAGGGAGTGACAGACTTTTATGACTAAAACCCATCCATGTTCCTTCTTTGCCCTTTGTGTTCCGGGGCCACAGACGGTAACTCTTACCAACAATCCCGCGACCCGAGCAGGCACTTGCCCTAGTGGGCGCCGTCAACTATGCTGTAATCTCTTTGAGGCACGCGTGGAACACGAACGCGACTAACACAGACTAGGGACTCCTAACATACAATTACGAATAAATTTCTCGCCGGCTGGTCGACACTTCACGTGATCACGTGACCAGAGGGCTGGGTCTTTCTTTAGCCAAAGAATTAGCATTGCCATTCAACTTGGCAATGCTGCCAGTCTTATGGGCACATTTCCAGATGACAGCGATGCGGACGAGTACTTCGACCACTAACTGTCTTCTTGTTTTTGTATTTATTTGTAAGTATAGTTAGTCTTTTAATTTAGTACCTAGTGTAAATAGTTATCTATACATACAATAGAAATTACGAATTGAATCAACATTTTACCATGTTCGGTGTATGTGTAAGAGTAGGCATAAAGACTAGCTCGGTGCTCGCAAGAATTTCATCGCCATCAATGTAAGAGATATATCCACCGAAACCAGGAACTTCTTTATCTATCTCCATCATTGACATTTTTAGATTCTTTAGTCTGTGAAATAGAAAGATTTTCTTAGTGCTCATAAACACGAGCGGCACGTTCCAAACGGCAGAGGCAACTGCAGCCATCGACACTCATCGACCGCAGCCTTGACGCGTTCACGGCTGCCGATGGCAACGTGCCACTCGTGTATAGTTACTTAGTATGCAAAAGTAAAAGAAATCGCATAATAATCATATCAATTCTGCGAAAAATAAATTTAATTAATATTTATATTTTTGTTGCACCGGTTGCACGGGTTGCACCATGTTTTTTTTGGTCAAATTTGGATTTTACTGACCGCGCACTCATCTACTCATATTACCAAGACAGTAATATTCAATAAAGACAAGGATGTACAATCAACAAAACAGATAAGTATGCAGGATCGTCGGACATAGCTGAAGTTCTGTAAGACACCGATGGATGTTGTCGACTGAAATTTAATTTGATAAATGAGTTGTTTGTTTTCTATTAATAAAATTAAATTTTATTCGAGAACATCCATCGGTTTCTTACTAAACTTCAACTATATCCGACGGTCCTGCATACTTGTCTCTTTTGTTGACTGTAGATTAGAATAATAAACAAATGAAACATTAACTCACTGTCCAACAGTCATATAGGAAACAATTTCTTTCGGTATATTAACGTTAAACTTCTCTGCTAGGATGGTGCATAGTTCCTGGTCACTACCTTGATCTACGCCTACTTCTCTTAGGGTTGCACTCTCATCTGTATAACTTTTGATAACGACTCCTGAAATAAATAGTACAGAATATGTGTTTATTATCTGCTTTAATGCAACATTCCAATTCAAAACCTAAGGTGCCACTAGTCGATATTTTTTCCATGTACAAATTTCGGGAGAGTATTACTTCACTTTTTGACATTGTACATCCAAATTTAAACATGATAGGTATCGTTTTGACTTATTATTAATTTTGTCTGCACGGACACAGAATATAGTAAAATAAAAAGTCGTTAAGAAGTTATGAGACAACAAAGATTCGTTTTTCTTGCTATTTTTAACATAACTTTGCGTGTAAATAAGTGATAAAAGAACTGTAAAATCTTAAAAACCAAGTCGATTATCCAAAGTTCGAGCTCGCGACTAGTTTACTCTTAATCAACCTTTCACTATATCATTGTTATGTATGAAGCAAACTTCCCACCTGGAATCTTAGCGACTTCTTTGAGGACATCACGTGGCTGGTCAATTAAGTTAATTACCACAAACGTTTCATTGCTTAATAAAGCTGATTCAATAGCTTCAATAGCAGTTTGCCACATCACCGTGTTCCTTTTATCTTTTTTCACTTCAAAATCTGCGAACTTTACAAAGAGATCGTACATTTTCAACATATTATTTTTACGTACAAAATTCACAACAAGAATATAATATGACACACCTTTTCCAGTTTTAGTTGTATTGATAAAGAGTTCAAATTGCATTGTTTTCTCATCAGGCATACGTTACAACCTATGGAATCTGTCTCGCTAATCACAGTAAAGTATCTGAAATAATTATTTATTTAACCAATTTGGTACCTTTCAGTATTAATTTCACATTTGTTCCGGTATGTTTTGCTATAGCTAAAGATATAATTTCTAAACTATTACCTTAGCATCGAACAAAGTTCTCTAGATACAACGTCAAGGATGTGTACTGTTGAGTTAATGTTCTCTTCGGCATCCGTGTTCATTAAATTTGTTGCGATGAAGTAAATCCCTTCAATTGGACCCAAAGCACTGGCTTTATTTAACAGTTTTTGTGTGTTTTCAATCGAATCAAGAACATTAGTAACCATTCTTACTTCCACACCAAAACTTTCCCATTGCCTGAAAGTATAACGGTTTATATTTTATTGATTTCTGTCATGAAGTCATGCGTTGAAGGAATTTTTATCGAACACTTACTTTCTCTTGAACAATAAATAGTTTGATATAATTGGAACATGTAGGTACAATCGTTTAACTCCCCGTTGCACTAGTCTATCAGCAATAATTATACCAAATCCGTCATTGCACGACAGCAGAACGTGACATGAATCAGGTGAAAATGATAATCTGCAAAAAAACATTAAATTAGTAAAATGTAAAGATATTACTGCCGCGAGAAAGGAGAAAGAAGAAAGAAATGATGGTCAGATTGTGTGTTACGTATCACAAGTGGATGCTTCATTAAAACACAATCGCTTCTGTAATTAATATTGGGTACGGCACGCGCCCGCTCGGCTCGTTCAGCAGTGAGTGTTTGTGAGTATATCACAGTGTGGAAGATGATTTAGGGAAAAAGTGAACACTGAGATGACGGCTGATAGAGGTGTATGAAATTAAAAAGACGCCGCTTGTACCTGGGGTATGCATTGCTCACAAAGTCTTGCATCCTTAGCAGCACTCTGCCGCGGTGCCTGCTGGCCGCGAGCAGTCGGAAGGCGCGCGCGGCGTCGTGCGGCGCATACGACACGCGCGACAGAGGACGCACGTAGCCGCGACTAATACCTTCGCTCAACATTAATCGTATTCTCTGAAAAGACAACATAATAATTTAAATTAATTAATAGCACTCTGTGACCGTAACCCGCACTTAAGGGGGGGCATAAAGCCAGAAAAAAAATCAAATTTCACCCGCGCTTCCTTTCCTACCCCTCTCATCAAACACGACAAAAACAAAACATAATCCCTTCCCGCCAGCAGAAACTTTTCGCCCGGCCAAGTAAGCCAGAGATTAAAACAGAAGAAGAACTAGCAGGGGATCGAGGGGGAGGGGGGGGGGTCTCAGGGGATCAGACCGGCCGGTATAAATCATATATATTTGTGTTTGAATTTCCATCTTCTGTAATAAGTATACGCAAAATAATCAGATGAAACGGCTCTATTCAATGTAGGTACCTAAGTATGATAGCAGGCTGTGCAAGTAGATATCTTGATAGGGCAATATTATTGTATGTCCCTGAATCTGTTCCGATGCTGGTAACAGATTCACGGACATACAAGTAATACAGCCTATCTATGAATTTCCAATTCTGGACTGAAGGACTAACTTTACTGTACTGCAAAAAAAAATCTTATATTAGAGAGCAAACCGAGTTGAATGCCCATACATTTTCGATTCCGAATGAAATTACAAATGAACGATTTTCGGATATTTTCCTGTACCTATTTATGCTGTGAGACCTTGCTTCTTGCCAATTTTCATTATTTTAGGTCAACGGGAATAATTAAAACCTATAAGGTACACCCAAGGATTTAAATTTCAAAACACGCGACATGAATGGCAATTTATGCCAGCTTCTAAGTCAGCGTATTAGAGGCTTGATATTTTTACAGCTCCAAGAAACCGTAGATCTAAGTATTTGTTATCAATTTCAACTTGATACGTATTCCTGAGAAAAAGGGACAGACGGATGGACAACGAAGTTATCCTGTATCTAAGGATTTAGATTTTTCCTTTTGGGGTACGGAACCCTAAAAAGCAAAAGCACTTTCATCAAAGTATTATATTACATATCCTAATCATAAATCATGATGAAAACAAACTCAACAAATTTGTTTTTTTAACTATATATAGGCCAATATAATCGCATCGCTTATCTTATGATTTTTTACTTTGAGCTATTTTAATCAAGCCTTTTTAGAATGACGACGTTATAATGGTCATATTAAGGACAAAGATGATTGAAAATATCTATCAAAAATCTTAGAAAATTTGTTGCGCAGTGATGAGCAACCCTATTTAATTTTCTCGTAATGGTTTCTCAAATTACAATATTTAAACGAAATATGATCATTGTTCATTCCCTTTATTTTCAATGCAATTCTTTAGTAAGTAAAAACATCTGTTTATTTTGCATATACTTACTATACGCTAAGTTTGAATTCAGAATCTAAGAATCATGTCATTCATGCAACGTCAAACGGCATGTGTCATAAAAGCCTTTCCTGCGCGAAGTGCGAGTAGGAAAAAATCCCCGCCGAAAACATTTGTGGAAAACGAGCCCAAGTTTGGTACAAAAGAAGTACATGTTTGTTGGATTTACCGATATGACATCTATGTAAATGGGTTCCAAAGTCTAACGTTCATTAGGTTCCTCTTTTGTAACTGTTGAAACTTTAGCTTTAAAAACTTGCCAAGTTATAATATGAACTTTAGACTTTCTCTCAACTATATAGAACTTAGCACACATTTAGAGCTTAACTCTTTTATCGGCGAAGCCGACAATACCAAACATGTTGATCCGTCACAACCTTTACTCATCCTCACCATAAAAAGAAGGCTAGTCATGAGAAAACTATCTGTATGAAATATTGCATGTGCACACCGTTTCGTACTTTTGTCCACAATAAACTCATTACGCATTTAATTTCCGATATTTCTTTTGTATGCTCCAATAATAATATACACTTTACGTTGAATTTCGAGTTTCAAGTTGATTTAGGGAATAGTACCTACTAAAACCTTATACGGAGTTTGTCAAGAAAAGTGGAAGAAAACGAATTTGGATTCTTAGTAAATCGCCGTAAGGTCTAAAATCTCCAGCACGAACTTTCAAATGAACGCTAGTTGGCTATGTTGCAAATTTTCTCCGCAAAAAAATGAACCGAAATGCAGAACAATGGCGCTAGTGGTACTATACCAGTCAAAAATCTGTCAAATAAAATGTATGTCATCTTGACTTTTCAAATATCAACATTGAATTATTTCAATATTTTTATTTTATAGTTTTGCCTCGGTATTTGTTTAGTTTATCAAGTTTTATTGTTTTTAATAATCGTTTCGGGAGTCGTTTTAGTTATTTTGCCATATTTTCTATTTCACAGTGTCTTTCCTACAAAGTGATAAATTACGAAAATATTGTTTACGTAAATTAAATATATAGCAGCGCAGCCGAAAATTCGAGCGCAGTCCTCTCGTCTCAACAGAGCGGGGGCGACTGATTTGTGAAACATATATATGTTTGAAGTTCCCGCAACGTGCGACGGAAAATGATTTCTTCCACGAACTAAGAACGTCGTAAGTGCTATAAGCTTATCGTCGTAATAAAACCACAAATAAAAAAATAAAAAAAAATGCTTTCACAATCTAAGTCGCTTTATATTAATAAATTAATGATCAAATTTTCATTCTAGTAGTCATAAGCATATTAAGTACAAATCGAAAAGTCGTGAAAATTGGAGGTAACTTCGTGATGTTTTTTATTAGAGAAAATTTTACTATTTTGTCTTTCTGTGCGACAATAAGTTTGGAAATATCATGTAGTTATTCGTGTTATTTTTATTTTATACCTAAGTCTCATCAATTTCATGAAAAATCATATTGAAGTTAGGCTATTTTGGTTGATAACTGCTCTTAATTCACGCTTTTCTGTGACTTAAGTAGTCCATTTTACACAGAAAAGCGTCACTTAAGTGCTCGTTTAGGTTACACATGCGTGATATACTTATAATATTATACTATACTACTAAACGTCTGCTATTGCACTAAGTAGGTTATATGTAGGTAGGTAAGTTACTCTTTAAACATACTTACTTCGAAATCTTCCATATTCTGTTCATAAAATATGGAAGATATATCAATCGTTACATAATGTCTTGAGCAGGTCAGGTCGTACATTCCAAACTCGTAGTTCTCCCGGGTATGTAATTGAACGATATCAAACGTTCTACCTTCAGCTGCACAACAAGCCAACGAAGCCTGAAAGAAGTAACTACATTGAGAGTTGTTTAAACTTAACTTTTAAAGAACAATCAGTAACTGCTTTAAATTATTCGCCAGATAAATCGGAATTTATCAGAAACTTACTTTTTTGAGCATTCCTTTTACACAACTGAAGACGATATCACAGCCCTTTCCTTCGGTACGGTGCATGACCATGTCTTTGAAAGTATTATCACGGGAATTTCCGATGTGCTCAGCTGAAACAAAATTTATATTACCAGTTTTCTTTGATCTAAGTAGTTGATTATAGCAACCTTATTGTTATTATAGCTAAAAAGAAGAGAGTCCAACTCGAACTCAGAGTGATCATACTTATCGCTTATCGCTTTTATTGCATGGGCATAAAGCTTTCTGACCCGCTCAAGCTGATTCCGCGTCAATTAGTGTGGTCACTTCCTAACACTATTCTCTCAAAAATACCCGGTAAGTTCGGGAACAAATTCCTCAGGAATCTTTTCTTGTTATGGTCACTGACGGTGGTGAAGATTGTGCAGCCGATGGCCAACGCAATGGATATGGCTGCCTGCCCCACGGCACCAGCTCCTCCATGTATCAACAGACTCGTGCCAGGAACTAGTCTACTCTTAATACCCTGAAGACAAATTATTATTGATATGAAATTATAAAAAAACAAATAAATGCCAAATTAATGGGTTTCATAATTAAAGAGACTGCAAAAAAACAAAAGATGCTGCTTATTAACTAACTATAGACGATTTACTATCTATTATATAATTTTGCAAATGTGCATTATTAATAAGTATTCTTTCTAAAAGGGATTGAAGATTTCTATATGGAGCCTCGCTTAGGTACAGTCAAGTCAGCAAAAGTAGATTATCAAAATCAGAAATTCAATACTAATGAACGCAGTTCGCGTAAGAACTGTGTGGCGTCGAAGTGATTCAAAAGTATGTGATTGTAAATTATACCAAACATTTACTACTAGTACAGCTGCCATATATTCGTGATCAGTTTTGACTCCAAAAGTTATGAACTCAATTCGCATCAGAACTAAGATGTGATTTTTTTTTCAAAACTAGTGAAAGGTTAAAATCAAAAATTAAATGATGAAAATGAGGCCACGTAATCATGAAGCAAGTAATTCATCCATACTAATTATATAAATATCCCAGTAATTTAATTTGTTATGTTTTACGGAAAAACAGCACGAAACAAAGAAAAAAAAATTATATGAAAAAATATTTCTATTATTATTAATTAGATTTGCCTCATGATTACGTGGCCTCAGTTTCATCATTTAATTTTTGATTTTAAGTGTTCACTAGTTTTGAAAAAAAAAATCACGTCTTAGTTCTGATGCGAATTGATTTTATAACTTTTGGAGTCAAAAGCGATCACGAATATATGGCAGCTGTACTAGTAGTTTGGTATAATTTACAATCAGTACTTTTGAATCACTTCGACGCCATACAGTTCTGACGCGAACTGCGTTTATTAGTATTGAATTTCTGATTTTGATCATCTACTTTTGCTGTTGACTGTACCTACTGTCGCGCCATTTTGTAAACTGTTGGCCACGCGTGCAACCTATATAAATCGATAGCTGACATCAATGCAAACAGAAATTACTATCAGACCAAACCCCGTAAAGTGTCACGTTTCTGAAATATTAACGTTCAAAGTTGATCACGTGGCATCCATATTTTTTTAACTTGCTAACATCTTATTGCTTAGATGTTAGAAATAATCACTCTGAAAGTTTAAAGTAATCAAACATTTACAAATATGGTCCACCAATATGGTTGAACAAAAAAACACAATGGTGGACCATTCCTGTATGCCACGGATCTTCAAAGCCCTTTATGCAGGAATGAGTTGGTAATTCACTTTATCTTATTGATTTAATATAATTCAGTAGCAAAACGAACAAGCGCGCTAGATAAACAAAGATTATGATTTAGCATAGCAAAAATATGTAACCAAGCATTGAAATGCGATGGTGTAAGCCAGCGGTACTGTGGCAGCATCTTCTAAACTCCAATGTGTTGGTACTGGCCACAGAAACTCGGGGCTTGAGCAGATCTGTTGACACACACTGCCTGATGAAGGCATCAAGCCCATAACTGGTTCCCCACTGCAAAAAAGAAATGAAATTAAATCTGTAATTCCATACCCGGATACAAAAACTTTGCAGAATACGTTCTGTAAGCCCGACTGATATAAAGTGGACATACCTTTCAGTAATTCCACTAAAACCCATTCCAAAGCCCTGGTCTTGAGTACTGTTTATTGGTATTCGAGCCAACACACGTTGTGCATCATATCTGTTCAACTCAGCATAGTGAACCTGAGCCAAAAGAAAGAAATTAATTTAATTACTTACACTAAACCACTTCATGTTAGATACCACAAAATTCACATACCTGTACTTTAACGCCCCCTAATTGTTGTTCAAAGTTGGGAATTTGTAACCAATACAAAGAATTGAGATCACCAAGTTGACTGCATTGAAGCGCTGTAACACGGTCCTTGATATAGTTTCTAGTCAGCGGGACGTAATATTCGCCTCCCCATGTATTCTGCAAGAAAGTCACACATGACTTACTAGAAAAACTTGTAAAAACCCATTCAACTTTAAGATTGGTTCATTACCTACCTGGTAAAATATGTTATACGGTAATTCAAAGCTCGGAAGTCGCTTCATTTCCACCCTATGCTTGTCATTCACCATAGCTAGATGCACCTGGTTTCGATCCATATCCCCTCTCCATTGCTTCACGAGATTCTTTAAATCACTTGGTGGAGGGTACGAAGTGAATATGACCAGTTTCTGGTGAGGTTGTAAGTTTGTCCTTGAAACGATCAAGCACTGAAGATCTTCAGGTCTTGCGAGAGTCAGGGCAACGGCAGAAAGTGGCTTTGACTTCCAACAACCTAATTCTAATCTTGATGGACCCTTGCCAACTGCAGAAACTCGTATATACTCGTATAATGAAGATATATAAACATCTTGAATATTTATGCCGATAGTTATTAAGAAAGCACCAGGATAAAGATGGTAAAGAGTTTCCAACATCTGAAATGGGCAAGAAATTATGTAAGAAACTTTTTTTACAGAAAAATAAAAGGTTTTTGATAGTTAGTACAGCTTACTCACATTAGCATTACAAGTGGTACGATTCAATACGATGACATCTGGATTTTTATCAGAGTCCGTTTTCGTTTTTCTTACATCGTCTTCTTTAACATGTATTACTCCAATTTGTTCAATTGGAAATCCATTTATCATTGAATTAATTTGATCCATTATAGAAGGTTCATTTGAGTTGTCAATATTTAGAGCGATTAGTTTTTCTTTACCAAAATGTTCCGCAACAATTTGCATGAACACGTAAAGTGTTGTTAGAATCTGTCAAAGATTTTATAGGTACATCAACTGAAAATATTATTTGAATATTCTATTATTTAATGAATCAAATGTTATACTAACATCTCCATTAGCATCTTGGAAGAAAGGTATAAACTTCATCGAATTCAACACTACTGGCTGTCTAAGAAGTGGTTTATCTTTAAATGAAATATTTTCGATAGACAACCCACCGCACCTAAAATTTCAAGTAGCTTATTATTATAGTATCGAACTTAAAGTATGGCACAAAACAAATGATAATTAATAATCATTTGTAGCAAATCACCTGACTGTATATCGGTCTTCAAAGGCTACAGCATCAAGTATTCTATCATTCTTATTCCCGGAGTGTCTCAATTCAAAGAAATGAGTATCGACATCAATACAAATACGTTTAATAAACTGTGGTTGAGAAACTGCGGTGTGGTCATGTCTTAAGGTGCATAACTGAAGAGCACCGTCGACGAAGGTAACCCAATTGTTTCGCCAGATTATCTGAGCTTTTGTTATAGTGAGATTTGAGCTGTGAAGGGCGCGAAAGTCGTCCCTGAAATTTTGATAATAAATTCTATTAGTGAAAAAATACTGGTATTCAGCTGCATCCGGTTAGACTGGAAGCCAACCCCAACATAGTTGGGAAAAGGCTAGGCAGATGATGATGAATTTCTATTAGTGAAACGTGACATGTAATAATAATATTATTAAATGTTTCTCTTATATGTTTTTTATAAAAATATTTAAGAATGTAAATAATATGTATGAAAATGTAATAAAGGGAGAGTAATAATTTATTTATTTTCACTTCAAGACACAAACATCAGGTAGACCTTTTTTATGGTTGGGAAATCATCAAATGACCCCTCCCGCTCTGGGTGGAGTGGAAGGGAGTGTCAGACTCTTACTGACTAAAACCTTCTTTAGCCCTTTATGTTCCGGGAGAGCAGTAACCCTTTCGGACAATCCCGCTGCCCCGGCAGGCTTCGGCCCTGACGGGTTCCTTCTCTGATGCTGACATCTTTTTGAGGCGCGCGTGGAACACATACGCGCCGTCCGGCAGGGGCCTGGTCCTGATCAGACGGTGAGCTACCCATTACTTTCCGTCCGCAGGCCCGCGCCTACGTTGGCCGGGAGTCGTCACGCGGCTCATAAATAAATATTTTTTTATTTTTAAATTAAACGTTACTAGCGAAGTGTCAAGTTTCGTTTTGTATTGCTACAATTTGTATATTTATATTCTAAAATATCATAGTGTTATTACTTACGTGTTATAAACATTTATTAAAGTGAAGTCAAATAAACTGACTCCAGGTATTAAACCTAGTTTGGGAGCCAGGAGATTATAGTCTCACATCCCTGTGCCAAATTATTGTACAAATTTAATTTTGTCACCAATTTACAGATAATAAAACATTATTATTATTTAATTAAATCCCTTAACACGTTGACTGCCAGACAACAGACACAATTGAAAATCTATTGTTCGCGATCACCGGTGACCGCGTTGGCAGTCAATGCCTTAACAATTGAAACTCAGTACAAATATAGTAGACTGTAGTAAGTCATACTTCAACACTTACTTATAAGCGTATCCTCTTTCAAATAGCAATTTGTAGATATCTGAACTGTTCAGCGTCATTGCATCTTCTCTTTCGATTGAGGGAACTTCAATGTTTGTTCTGACTGCTACTAGACGACCTTCGACAACCAGCATATTTTCATGAGTTACCTGAAACGTAAACCCGTTTTTTCAATGTTAAGAATCGTGACCGGCCACATCTCTCACTTGCTTGTCTATCAATGTTATGCAAAATGTTATGAAAAAAGACCTGGTTCTTTTTTCTAGCAAAGTGTGACTTCATGTTAGTGTCGAGTGTGGTGCTGGTTGTGAGACCTCAAGCTTTTCTTTTTTTGTTGTATCCCTATCTTTTTCTTTACCTCAAACCGTCCACTGCCTCTCTGCACCATGACCACCAGTCGAAGAACTCGGTCGTCGTTCAACACTGGCTGTTTGTGGCACTTCACATCGTGAAACTGGATTGATGTTTCTCGTAAAGGCTTGCCAGTTATCATAGACAGTGTGTCCCAAACGAACATTAGTGAACCAGCAAGCGGGAATACCCTAACACCTGAAACCATTAATCGAGACATGTATAGTTAGTTATAAATTGGTCAATAATGCGTTAAAAGAGATAATTATTACGAGCACTTCATCGTCTTTAGATATGGCTCTGAAGCATTTAGGTGCAGTCGTCTTCTTTCTTCCAGTTCCAAAATACTAACGAGATTACCTTCAACGATAGAGCCTTCCAAGAATTTATATTCCTCTTCATATATCGTTACTATCGGCTTGTATATAGCCGCATACTGCCGATCAGGAGTCTGATACAGACATACACTCCTGAAATAATTAATAGACTCAGACTCAACCTTAAAAAATGCTTTTCAATTTGTTCTTCTTTTATTATTACCATTCCTCCGTGTGTTCCCACTGTACTAAATGCGACAGCTGTCGTGTTTCTGTGGATACAGGGAACTCAATTCTTGGATATAAAGCGCTGATGTCTATATCATAGCCTTCCATGTAGAGCCTGTGAAAATGTATTGTCTATTAGAGACCAATGGCTGCTGGCTTCAAAAACAAAACTCGAATCCTGCAAGGACTTGGGAAGAGAAGTTGACAACAAAATATACTTCCGTGAGTCACTTTCACCACATATCTCATTTTTGTTATGGAAAGCTAAGTCTGATTTGAAAGACCTGTATAAATTTGTCTGGTGTAAAAATGGTCATGTCTTGGCACGGAAAATCGAGTCTGTCATATTAATTACGAAAACGATATCAATAAATTGAAGATCGCATCACACGATGTTATAAATTGATCTACCCACGAGTTTTTTCTGCATCCCACCGTCAATGTTGTGAATATTCCGGCGACCCAATAAGTACCACTGATAAGGATTACATGGATGAATCAACGATTCTAGAAAATAACCACAATACGTGGTCATCTTTTATGAAGAGTGTAGAAACTAAACATAATCGCCTAAATGTCCTGCATGTCAACATTCGCTCAATGCTTAAAAACTATGCCCATCTTGAGTACATAATATCGTCGAGCCCTCACGTCGTACACATCATAGTAATAACAGAATTCAACTTGTCAGATAGCTGTGTAAATCTGTTTCAAGTCCCGGACAAAGGAGGCGGTATAATTATGTTTGTGCATAGCAGTCTTAGTTTTACGCGGACACCTACAACTACAAGCTTCTTTGAGTGCATATCCGGCGAGATTGGTACGAACTATGGATTAAAACTATGTGTATGTGCAGTGTATCGGCCGCCCAAGTTGAATAAAACATCTTTTATAAAGGAACTCTCAAGTGTCATTAGTCTATAGCCGTGTACATGTAATTATGTTTTATTGGGGGATATAAACATTAATCTCAAGCAAATAACACCAGTTCAGTCAGCATATTTAAATTCTATGAGTGAAAATGGTCTCGAATGTGGAATTACCCAGCACACGCGTGTCGAAACAAAAGGTAATATATTAACTAAGTCATGTATTGATCATATTTTTGCACGCCTAACGAATTGTATGGCGGTGTACTCATCAGTAATTAACTACAAAATAGCTGACCATTTTTTAACGGGTCTAACACTTGTACACAATTCGCTGCCTACGGGCAATCATTTTGAGATTATAACTAAGATAGATAATGATAAGTTACGAGCAGAGTTGTGTAATGTAAATTGGAAGACTGCGATAGATTTAAAAACCCCCACTGAAGTGTTAAGATTTATTACAAAAAAAAATTGTGAAAATTCTGATAAATGTAAAATACAGACCAAAATTTATTTAGGCAAAAGACATGTTAGTACATGGATTAATGATAGAATGCGACATATGTGTACCAAAAAACTTGAGTTATTTGATATATGGAAAAAAGATGAAAATAATGTAAATAATAGATTATCGTATAATATATATAGAAATAAAACAAATAAATATATATCTAAAATGAAAAATAACTCAATTAGAAAAGAAGTGTCAGAAAATTTTAGAGATAATAGAAAAATATGGCAAATAATTAACAATTCATGCGGAGGGATGTGTAATGCAGTAGATGACGTAATTAAAAAGCATTTTAATGAAGACTTCAGTTCTTTAAGTAATAAATTTGCTCGTGGTTTTGAAGACAACATCAACAAAATTTGTAAAAAATATGAGGTACCTCTACTGCAAGACACTTCCTCCCAAAAAGTGTCTAATGTGTCTATGAGATTTAAAAAAGTCAACGACAAAATAATTTCTGAAATAATAAGTCATCTAAATAAGAAAAAAAGCCTGGGTATAGATAACATTCAAATTAGTGACCTTCAGTGTATTAATTCCAAAATTACACCTGTCATTACTCACCTAATAAACCTATGTATTTCCACGTCGTCCTATCCTGATGAATTAAAGACTGGCATAATCAGACCCATACATAAGAAAGGTCCCTACAATGATATAAATAACTATAGGCCTATTACTATTCTACCTAGCATAGATAAAATAGTGGAAAGGTATTTAGGTAATGAAATTAACACATTCTTGAATAGCAATAATATCATAAATAATAAGCAGTTTGGGTTTGAAAAAGGGCGGAACACTACACAGTTACTGTCTGCTTCTTCTGATGAGGTCAATAAGCATCTGGGCGCTCGCGAACAGGTGCTGATTGCCCTCATCGACTTTAGCAAAGCATTTGATACTTTATAAAACATCATTAGTATAAAACATTATTCAATAGACTTGAACAGAGTGGTATACAGTGTCCTCTTTTAAAATGGTTTAAAAATTATCACAAAAATCGTCATACTGTAGTTCGCTTAGGCACTTGCCATAGTGAAAAAATACCAACTAAAATGGGCACGGCCCAAGGTTTAATAATTGGACCTACTGAGTATTTATTATATGTTAATAACATGTGTAATATTATTCCGGAGGAATCTGTATACCAGTTTGCCGATGACACGTGTTTAGTAACCCATCATAAAAACATATCTGAGGCTCAAACAGTGATGCAACACTTATTTGATGACCTGTGTAAATGGGCACACGATGCAGGCCTGGTTATTAACGCCAGTAAAACAAAGATAACCATATATACTCTCCTTATATGAAGATTAGACATGTACCCAAGATAACTGCGCATGACCACCAGTGCCTGCATCGAGGGCCCACTGCACGCATGTGTGCGTGTCCTACGCTAGAGGCTGTTGACCAACACACCTATCTCGGCCTCATCATAGACAAGCATTTCAATTGGGGACCACACATTGAAAGTACAAGTAATAAACTTAGATCTATTAACGCCAAGTTAGCTGTCCTCAAATATAAACTTCCCTTCCACACGCTACGCTTGCTGTATCTCGCTCTGGCGGATTCAGTCATAAGCTATGGGCTAACTAGTTACGGACGTTCCTACAAAACTTATTTAGATAAAATATATAGACTTCAACTAAGTATACTCAAGCCTGTTGTGCCAAAGAATATTAAATTTAAATATAAGGATGATGAGTATGGATTATTTAAATATTGCAAAGTCGTGTCAGTCTTTGATAAATTCAGATCGGCGTTCATCTTGGACAAATTTAATAATATTAGCTCCTTAACCCTAAACTATAGACCAAAACAGTTACGTACTCTTGATTATTTTCCAACATATAAACTACCAACAACTGTAAATGTGTATGGCATGAGAACGTGGGATTATATATTACTACTTTGAATAAAATTCCTAAGACTGTGCAGTCAAATATTGTCACTAGCACATATAAAAAATTTAAATCTACCTTAAAAAAATATTATATTACTGGTGACATCTCATCCTTTTTTTTTTTTTTTTTTTTTTTTAAGGATGGGAAATCATCCAATGACCCCTCCCGCTCTGGGTGGAGCGGAAGGGAGTGTCAGACTCTTACTGACTAAAACCCATCCGTGTTCCTTCCTTAGCCCTTTATGTTCCGGGGCAGCGGTAACCCTTTCGGACAATCCCGCTGCCCCGGCAGGCTTCGGCCCTAACGCCCATGCCTCCATGCCATGGCCTCCATGTCTGCTGACATCTCCTTGAGGCGCGCGTGGAACACATACGCGCCGTCCGGCACGGGCCTGGTCCTGATCGGACGGCGAGCTACCCATTACTCGCCGTCCGCAGGCCCGCGCCTACGGTGGCCGGGAGTCGTCACGCGGCTCCCGACGCCCGGAGCGTCTACCGCGGCGGCTGGGACGGGCGGCCCTCTCGGCTCTCTCCCTCTCCCATCCCGCCACCTCCTTCGCTAGCATGACTGCTTCGCAGAAGGAGGTGACTGCCTCCCACTCCCTCTCGCCCCGGACCATGGCTTGGACCAGGGCCGGGCGCGAGAGGTCGCCGCCGCTGCCGATCGCCTCTACGAGGACACGGCGGTGCTCTGCCCAAGCGGGACAGACCTCCACCGTGTGCACCACCGTGTCCTCTGGGCGATCCTCGCAGTGGTGACACCCGGGCGTTTCCTCCCGCCTGATTATGTGCAGGAACCTCCCGAAACATCCGTGTCCGGTGAGGACCTGCGTCAGGCGGTAGGTGAGGGCGCCGTGACGCCTCCTTAGCCACTCCTCAAAGAGGGGCCTTACCGCCGCTATCGCGGCGTGCCCTGCGCTGGGTTGCGACAGTCGCGCTTTCCATGCCGCCATGAGATCGCGCCGGAGGTCCGTCCGCTCCGCAGCAATTTGCCGCGGAAGCGGGTTTTCCCCCCGGCGTAGTGCCTCCGCGCGCCACTCAAAGAGGCGCGCGAGGACTATCGCCTCCAGATCCCATGGCGGCAGTCCGGCAAGGAGGCTTGCCGCCTCGCGCGAGATCGTGCGGTACCCCCGTATCAGCCGTATGGCTACCACCTTTTGGGGCGCGTTCAAGTAGTGGGCGGCTCGAAGCCGCAGTGAACGCGCCCACACCGGGGCGCCATACACGGCCATGGACCGCACGACCCCCGCGTAAAGCCTCCGGCAGGAGGCGTTTGGCCCCCTCAGGTTGGGCAGGAGCCGCTTGAAAGCGGCCCCAGCCCGTTCCAGTTTGGGGGCCAAACGTCGGAAGTGCTCCACGAAGTTCCACCGGCTGTCGAGGACGAGACCCAGGTATTTCATCGTCGTCTCGATGCCGATGTGAACCCCTCCTACCGTAAGTTGGGATCCCGATGGTGGCCCGTTCCGAAGCCCATGAAATGTCATGGCTTCGGACTTGTGCAGAGCCACCTCGAGACCCAACTGCCGGATCCTCTCCACGACTATCGCAACCCCGCGTGTCATTACGTCGGCCGCCGCCTGATGCGACCTCCCCTGCGCCAGGACCAGCGTGTCGTCAGCGTAGCAAACTACGCTGACGCCATCAGGGAGGTCTGCCCGCAGCACCCAGTCGTAACCGATGTCCCACAGGAGCGGCCCCAAGACCGATCCCTGTGGGACACCGCACGACATCTCTCGCCGGTTCCATTCCCCATCGCGACCGGGGTAGATGACGGCTCTGTCCGTCAAATACGCCCCGACTACTCGACGGAGGTAGGTCGGCACTCGGTGATACCGGAGTGCCTCCCTAATGCAGCTCCAGGGCAGGGTGTTAAACGCGTTAGCGATGTCTAATGACACCGCCACGACCACCCCACCCCGAGACACCGCGTCCCCCGTCGTGAGGGCTCTCACGCGCATGATGGCGTCCACCGTAGAGCGCCCCTTGCGGAAGCCAAACTGGCTATCCGCAAGATCCGGCCCCGTCCTCACCAGGTGCCCGACGAGGCGGCCCGCAATCACTCTTTCAAAGAGCTTGCCCACCTCGTCGAGCAGCACGATGGGCCGGAATGCGGACGGAGAGTCCGCAGGGCGCCCTGGCTTCCGAATGAGGACCAGCTTCCCCGTCTTCCAACGGAGTGGAAACTGGCCCCTCTCCATACATGCGCTTAAGAGCGCCTCCAGTCGGGGTCCGAGAGCCGTCGAGGCCAGGGCCCAGGCTTTACCCGGCAAGCCGTCGGGCCCTGGGGCGGTATGTTTGGCCTTCAGCCTACCTACCGCCACTCTCAGATCTACCCCGGTCACTTCAGGGATGTCGTCGTCGTCCGCGTGGTCCGCTTCGGACACCGCAATTGGCGGAGCCATGGGCGGGGGAGTATGCTCCGCCCGTGAAGGGAACAGAGCGCTCACCACCTCCTCCACCAGCTGGGGGCGGAGACTCTGCGTCAGCGGGGGGGCCCAGGTGCGGAGTTTATTCCGCACCATTTTGTAAGGGCGCCCCCACGGATCTCTGTTCAGAGTCTCCACCATCTCCTCGCGGGCCTAATTCTTGGCCCGCTGAACAGCTTCTTGGAGGGCGGTCTTCGCCGCTCTGTACCCCTCGTACAGCTCCGCCTCCGTGGCTTCCGCATCCGGAGGGCGAATGCGGAGCCTGCGGTGCCTGGTGTACCGGTGTCGCGTGTCAACGCACGCCTTGCGTAGCGCCTCTACCTCCTGCGACCACCAGTACACCTGACGTCGGGCGCATCCTGGCCGGACTCGGGGCATTGCCACGTCACAGATCTCGGACATGGCCTCCCGGAACCACTCAGCCTCGTTGTCAATATCGGCAGGCCTGTCTGGTGATGACACCCAGGCCTGCACGATTGAGGCTTCCAGGAGAAGCTCCCGGTCCAGCTGCTTCAGCGCCCACCGCGGACCACTCGGGGCCTGTTGGACCGGCGCGCTGGAGGTCTGGGCGGAGACGTCGATCCGGATATACCGGTGGTCGGAATAGGTCTCCACCTCCTCCATGACGCGCCAGTCAATGACCTGCTGTGACAGAGCGGGGCTGGCGAACGAAATGTCCACCACGGACTCCCCCCGCATCCGCACACAGGTAGGAACAGAACCCCGATTTAGGACGACCAGGCCTGTTTCCAGAGCCCAGTCCTCCACCATCCTTCCCCGCATGTCCGTGTAACGGGAACCCCAGGCCAAATTTTTGGCGTTGAAGTCCCCGAGCACTAACACGGGGAAGGACTGGTTTCGGACGACGACAGTCAACTCTGTTAGAGAGTTGTGGAACTCGGCGAGAGTTCGGCTCGGAGAGAAGTACACTCCCACTACTACTATCTCTCCGAACCGTGCTGCTACGCACCCCTGTCCCTTCGTGACACCTTCGAGGGACGGGGTACCGGCGGCGGCCGACGAAATTATGGCCACTGAGCCGCTCAGGTCCTCCACCCAGTCATCCCTGGGCGGGACAAAGTACGGCTCAGCGACCACGGCGATGTTAATCGACCACTGCGCCACGCTCTGGAGCAACAGGTCCTGAGCGCAGGCGCAGTGGTCGATATTCGCCTGGAGGAGACGTAATGGAGCTATTATTCCTCCATTACAGTCCCCTCTCGGGCCTCTTGTGAGGCAGCGGCGGCGGTGGCGGCGGCGACGGTGGCGGCGGCGACGGCGGAGGTGGCGGCGGCGACGGTGGCGGCGGCGACGGCGGAGGTGGAGGTGGCGGCGGAGGGCCTGCCCTTTCCTCTGGATCCGGCGGGTGGAGCGCAGGACTTGCTCCCAGCCCGGTGATCGGCCGGCTTGCCAGCAGCCGCACACGCGACGCAGTGCGGCGCGGCGCTGCACGAGCCGGCCATATGACCGGGCTGACCGCAACGGAAGCACAACGAGGTGCGGTCCTCTGAGGTGCACTGGATGTCAACGTGGTGCCCCACATGGCATCGGAAGCACCTCAGAGGTCTGGGCTCCAGCAGTTTCACCTGCGCTGACACCCAGCCCACCAGAAGTCTTCGGCCCTCCACAATAGTTTTGGCCGCCGTCACGGGGCAGCTTACCGTTATGGTTCGCATGCCCGAAACGTCAGGACGCATGGTGCCCGCCTTGACCTGGTCGGCCAGACACCCGCCCGTCCTGACGACGGCGGCTACCACCTCCCCTTCCGTGACGGAGTCATCCAGGCCCATGATGCGCATGTCTGCACACTTGACGGGCCTGGAGACTCGGACCTCCTCCGCATTCAGGGACGCTCTCAGCTTCTCCGCTAGAGCGTCTGCGGTGGGGCCACTCGTCGACCCGGGGATCTCCAGCATGCGGGCGCCAGTAGCGGTCACCCTATGCCGGAGGCCCCCGGTAATCCCTAACTCCTTCAGGTCCACCGTCGCTCTTGCCTTGGTGAGCACGTCACAGTACGTCATACCCCTCTTGGCCGCGTCTGGCTGCAGTGTAATTACCACAGCCGCGGTCTTTGGGGCACGAAGCATAGCTGCGACGGCTCGCTCCTTGCGGCGCCGCCTTTGTGCCTTTTTCCTGGCCGCCTTGGCCGCCTTTCTTTTCTCCCCGACCACCTGCCACTCGGCGTCGGTCGTGGGAGAAGTGGGAGGTTTTTGGAGGCGGGGCGCAGGATCAGGGCCCTCCACCTTCCTTGCCGTACGGCCCTTCTTTTTGCCGGCAGGCTTTGGCTCCGCTGGGGCTCCGCCAACCGGAGCCGGTTTTGCCGCCTTCGCCGGGGCTCCGCTAGCCGCCGCCGCCGCCGGTTTTGTCGCCGCCGGGGCTCTGCCAACCGACGCCATTTTGGCCGGCGCCTGAGCCCGACCAGACAGCCCGGGTTTAGGGGCGGCTGCTGCCGCAGCGGCCGCATACGAGGAAAGAAAGAAAGAAAGAAAGAAAAAACGTTTATTCGCGGTGAACATGACGCAAAAAAAGAACAAATACAAAAAATAATAAAAGGCCGCCTTTGGTCCCGGGGCCGTCCTGGCCGCAAGGGGAGGGCGCAAGACGATACCCTCCAGGACGGAAAACCGCGCCTGGAAGGACGCCAACTCCTGTCGAACCAGGTCCAGGACCTGGTTCTCCACCGGGGCGGGCCGGCATGGCTCCCTTGCCTGCGCGCTGCCGGCGCCCTTCAGGCCGGCCAGGTCCGCCCGGAGCCTCTCATTCTCCTTCCGGAGAAGCTCCATGGCGGCCGTCAGGCGGGCGACCTCCGCCCTCACCTCGGCCACTTCGCCGGCCGAAGGACCGATGCAGCCAGCCGCCTCAGCTGCCGCCATAATGGAGGCCATGGCAGCGGATATGGCCTTGTCCTTGGAGGTTTGAAGCCTCTTCAAGGCCACACCCTTAATGGCGGCTGCCACAACCTCCGCAAATCTCGCTCTCTCTTGTTCGGAGCCTCCAGCGGTGTCCGACTCACCGTCTGACGACTCCGAGAGAGCCGCCCTGCGGCCGGTCCCTCCAGAGCGATGCCCCTCCGTGTCGCTCCCACCAGAGGGACCCGGAGTGCTGGGCCGCTTAAAGCGAGCCCCACTGTCGTGTTGCTGCACCGCACGACCTCGGCCCCTCCTCGCCGTCGTCACCTTGGCAGCCGACACGTTCTCCTCGCTCGCGGATCGACCTATCGACCCCGCTTCGTCCGAGTCTTCCTCGCGCGGACGTTTTCTCCAGAATTTGGAGCGTCCGCGCGAGTCCTGGTCGGACATTGTTTGGTCCTCTGAAGGACAGGAGCCTCCTCGGCTCTTGTTGCCATTGGCAAACGGAACACATTCGTTGCCCCCCCCAGAATACGAATGGGGGCTTGACGTTCCCAAAGGGAACGTGCCGGATTCTCCAGCTGCTGAGCAGCTGGTACCGACCTGGGGTAGTTTTTTCCCGTCTGTGTTGTCCATATTTTGTTTCTTTTTTGAAGGGTGAGGTCCCTTTTGTTGCGCTAACGGCCGGATTCCCTCCGGCCATTCATCCCCTCGGCACGCTAGACCTTGGGATTGGGGTAATTTTTTATAGAGGTTGTCTACCTCGCGGCCCGAGCCTCAGTGGCCCGGACCCCCGGTCTTGAATTCAAGATTACGGGGTGGCCGACGGCTGGGCAAAACCAACCGCCGCCCCGGCGTCCCCACGCTGCCGCCGGATGCCGGACAGACGCAGCGCGGGCATGGGACACCCTCCACCACCCACTCTGTAGTGGGTCTAGCGGCGTGAACCGCCTCGTGACGGTCTACGCCCACTCACCTTCCTCTGTAAGCAGAGGAGGAGTGGACGCATGACCGTCCGTCCGTAGCCCGGTTCCCTTCACCGACCATCAAGGATGATCGATGATTGGAACCGTGACCTTTCCCCGCCTGTTGAAGATTAGCCGCCCGCCCCACTTGTCCACCCAAACCTGGTGGGCAATTGGGGCCGACGTTGCCCAGGATGCGCCACGAGGAGGCTCTTCAACGTGCACCCCTGACATCTCATCCTAAGTTTTTAAATATTTCTAAGTAATGTGTTGTGAGCGAGTTTGCTTCCTCCACTTTGTCACATAAACCTTCAAAAGTTTTAGACAGGTGTATGCTTGTATTATTTGATAGTGTATCGTAACTTAATGTATTTAAAAAAAAAAAAAAAAAAAAAAAAAAAAAACTTGTTTCATTACCACCACCATAGTTATATACAGTACCACCGAGATAGTGGACCACGACCGAATCCTGAAATTCAAAAGTGGAGCTGAGTTAAAATGGGACATACCCGGGGTGGAGAAATAGAACCTTAATGACATAAATATTTTGTGAAGCGCCATCATGATTTATTTCCTAGCACGTTTTTACTCACGTCCCCAAAGCTTCTAATAAAAATAGCACATTGTCTGGATGTCCGCGCCTGGTAAGAGGCACGTGTCGACAGTCTGTTGGCAAGGAGCGCTTGAGGATGGCCTGCATCAGTCCATGCGGCGCCACCTCCACCAGCACAGCGCCACTCTGCACCAGTCGTGACATCTCCTCGAATAACACTGGATTCTGTACAGTTTTAGATTTTCATTATATTTCATTACTTCCTATTCACAATAGATCAATCCTGTAAGTTAACTTATTGTGTTCCATTCTAGCCTGAAAAACCCCTCTGCTAGGCCTGATCCAAATGTCGGCTAGAATATCTGACTCATCCTCATGCACTACTTCACTAGTTAGAAACTGCCTGGCTGTGTAGCCAGCAAATCGTGATTATTTCAAAGTTTATGATTTTAATTCACCTTTCGCTGTTAAGAATTATTAAGACCTAGCAGTACTTTTTCCTTGATCCTGAAATGAATTAATGAAACTACTCGTTTAGTATGGTGATACAAAACGAGCAGTTTCATTAATTCATTACGAACACACACAAGCAACACTTTGCTTGTTTTCGATTTAAGGCTTTACTGTTCGTTATTTAAAAAAAAATACATTTGTAAATGTCTATGTCTTTCTTACCAACATGTTATTAGTATGATATTCTGCTGAAGAATATTTAGCAGCCGGTTCATGCCACCTATCTTGTTTCACAGATGTTGACAACCAGCGCTTACTTCGAAGTTTTGGCTCCTTGATTAGCTCTTCAGTTATTCGCAGTAGCTCAGGTCCTGAAATAAGTAATGCTTGTATGATATAGCTTCTGATATTTTTATATTTAGTGATATTAAATTTCTGGTTGAGCCCTAAACTGATGTCTGCCAAGATTCATTACAACAATATTACCTGGCAGCGTTAGATCACTAACTCTGTCCTTTACTTATTCATCATTATTTTAGCTGAAAGAGGTTCTATGCCCCCCCAAACGTCGTCACATTGACCGGTTCTGTGCTTCTCGCATCCAACGTATTCCCGCGGCCATAAGAAAGTTCCCTTTGTGGAAGCCATTCCAACTTCAACGAGGTATTCCACTCAGAGCACTGATTTCAACAGCACTTGAACGAACGGCACCTGAGCACTTCCACTAACCGCACTGAAACAAAACCGCTGCGCCTCCTCGTACGCGGTCAGTCACTTGTTACTGAGACGCAATTACGAGTATGTTAGTCAGTCATGTCAAATCATACTCAGCCGTATTCACTTACCAGCCTTGGTGACATAGCGTGAATGATAAGCAATGTTCGAGCACTTGACATCTTTAGCAAAGATACCGCGTGCCGTCAGCTGACCGACAAACTTGCGCATTGCTTCCTCAGGCCCAGAGATCGTGCAGGAGTCAGGGCCGTTGTGACAAGCCACGTCGATCTCCGGTGGACATATCTTCAAGATCTACAACATAAAATGGGATTTCCGCTTAATATAATGACAAAGATTAGGCCTAGTAGAGTTCTACTCTCAAATCAATTACGTGGATGAAAACAGTCAGCAACTTATTTCGGTTTGATCCCCTGAGTCCCCCTCCCCCTCCTCGATCCCCTGCTAGTTCTTCTTCTGTTTTGAAATCTTTCTTAAAATTTGGATAAGAAAGATTTCAAAACAGAAGAAGAACTAGCAGGGGATCGGGGAGGGGGGGGTGGAGGAGGGGACTCAGGAGATTAGACTGGAATAAATCAAGATGGTAAAGGGGCTGACATTTGCATTATACGAGTAACACAAGCATATAAAAATTAAAAACAGTCGGTTGTTTTTATTTTGGAAAGAGTTTTTTGTCGCTTTCTAGTAGGTAGCGGAAGGTGAGTCCACTACTTGCTATGTGGATATTATAACGTCATGAACATACAGACATGAGTCATGATGTGGATTATTGAAGCTGACTCATAAACCACTAAAAGAAAGTTAATATTAGACCACCGAGCGGGATTCCTCTACCAAATGAAATAGGAATCACGAAAATCGGCCCAGTAATCACGAAGAAAGCTGTTCTCATGAAATGAAATATATATTTTATACACTCGCGGAATGCATAACCTCCGCTGTTTTTAATTAGTTTACAATAAGATGTGGTGAACAACATAGGTACCTGCTTAAAACCGATGCCTACAGCAGCCATAGAACCCCTTATGAACTCCGTCTGCGTTGAAATGAGTCCTCGACTGTAGGACAGTAGGATCATTTCCTCAGTAGTACAGCAGCCGTCTGCATACGCACAGCCCAGCTCCCCAACACTGTGACCTGCAAAATATAAACTCAATGGTGATTTTCCAAATTTTCTAACCATTAGACTTTATTTTATTTTTTGAAAATTTAGAGCATTTTGAGAAACTAATTTGAATATTTTGATGGTTGGCTCAATTGTTATTTTTTTATAAATATTTAAAAATTAATTTTTTTTAAGGTAGGTTACGTCATCAGTGGCACTAAAGATTAAGTGCTGTTGCCTCACTAATACAGAAATAAAAAAATTCAATCTGTCAACACAACGTCATCCACACCTATCAAAGTGTAAAAGTATCAATCTATTAAAAATTTTCATTACATATTTTTTGTATTCCATAGCTCTTCCGATATATTAAATATTGTCGATTGTTGAAACAATGTAATCAGATTTATAAACGAGATGAATAAAAGGCAAGTCGGAATATTTATATTTAATATATTTTTGACATATTATAATTTTACACTTGACACTGACGGATTGTAGACAATACTTGCCACTTACTTTTTATTTTATTTTTGAGGTAACGATACTAAACTGTACGGTCGCAGGTGACGTAATTTGAACGGCACAGAAGGTCAATCGTATTTTATCAAAAATATCAATAAATATAATATTTTTCGTAAATTAATTAGTCCATAATGATTAGTAACGCAGTAATTTAAAAAAATATGAACAATGCCCATTGTAATTTGCTATCTAATACTGTGGTCTGTGTGTGTATGAGTAAGTCAGTGTTTTACATAGCCCTGATTAATTAAAGGAACAAGAAATGACTCGAAAATAGGGTTTGTGGCCAGTCCAGCGCATCCTGAACTTAGGATGCGCTGAGTGCACATTTAAGTACTGCTTATTGTGGAGGCTATTTTATTACTAATTGTAATTATGTAAACTCGGAAGTATTTTCATGGAGCAGATTAATGTTCAAAAGTCCGTCTTTTGAGCCCGTTTTCGTTTGATGTGGAGGAGAACTTCAAAGTGTCCTTCTGTTTAGTATAAACAATACAGTGTGGGATCCCACATCGACGCATGACCTGTTACCATGTATTCAGTACATGATTCTGGACCCCCCTGCGTAAAATTGAAGAATTGAATTGAGAATTGATTGAAGTTCCTCAAGAAACAGTTCTGGCCGAAGGGTGTTGTGCGTACCGCCAGTTTCTTGGCCGGCTACATGACACTAGTCAGCGAAACACGACGCGGACACTTCGTGAAGGTACATTAGTTAGTTTTGCTGTATGTATTTATAGTATTTTTAAGTTAAATTAATGTTGTATTGTATGTGTTTTTATAGGCTTCGATGCCAGAAATAAACAGATTAATATATAATGGTTGGTTATTTTTTTATAATCAGCTGTTCCATACATTTGACCGCGTAGGTATTGCACATTTTGTAGGAAACAGCGTTATTTTTGTAATAACCGAAGAAAAACCGATCAAGTGCGAGTCGGACTCGCGCACCGAGGTTGCCGTACAAATTCGTAAGTATGTAAATAGCTTATCACGGGATTTTTTTAAGTAACAACAAACTTACGGTTTTCGGATTTTTTTACTTGTGCTACATGACCTTGCTTCTTGCCAAATTTTATGATTCTAGGTTAAAGGGAAGCACCTACCCTATAAATTTTGATTCACTTGAGAGTAAGTATTTTGGCCAGAGTAAATATTTTACTTTAGTTTTACGTTAACATAGAAGTTTCATTTGTTCACAGCTTCAAGGGACTGTAGACTGGAGTATATGGTTTTAATTTCAACTTGATACCTCCACGCGTTTTCGATAAAGGATCTTGACAGAGAGACAGACGGTCAACAAAGTGATCCTATAAGGGTTCCGTTTTCCTTTTGAGGTACGGAACCCTAAAAATGAATCCATGGTAACAGTTTGCACGTGGATGTCAATGCCACATTGTATTATATGTATAGTTAGTTATATGTTAGTTACTTAGTTATTTAATTTCTTACCTAGTGCAAATAGTTGTATAATAATTTACTACAATTATATGTTCGTCAAATGTACTTAACAAACCAATAATATGGTCGGGGAGCACTCCCACGGCTCGTAAGACATCAGTCAACCCAATCTGGATGGCAGCAATACCGACGAACGAGTTGAGGATATCGTCGAAGATAGTAACATCGGGGTTTGTGATAACGTCCACTATGTCCACACCCTTAGGCTTCAGTACTTTGTCACATCTGGAATGTAGAACGGACACCATGCAACTTTATTTGAATCTTTGCGAGACGATTTATTTTCTCTTGACTGTACTTAGGTACCTGTCAAAAGAAATAACCTAGATAAAGCGGATAAGATAGAGATTAAACAAAAAGAAGAACTAACAGGGAATCAGACCGGAATAAATCGAAATCACAAAGTTATAAGTAGGTGGGCTTCTTAATTTTTTCTATTTTTTAAACTACTTAGATCTCTGGCAAAATCTGGTAAAATCTTTTCGGCAAAACTTCAGGATCCCTCTTTCTTCAAAAGACTATCACAGACACTATCTGAATGGTCCTCAAATAATCAGTCCAGGATATGTCCTGGTGTTTAAAATAGACCTGTGTGATTCTTTAGGTGTTTCTTCACAGAGTAGTCGGACAGTAAACACAGACATCATCTAAGTAGTTTTAAAAATATAAAAAATTAAGAAGCCTATCTACTTACAACTTTTCTTTGGTAACAGTCGGTAAATATTTTCAGTTTCAGGTGTTTACAGTTTTTTAGACTTTATATAAGAAAATGTACACTGAAGAACATAGATATTATTTATTATCTCTTTGTGGATTCAAGGTCTCCTTGTCACTAATGCGTGTTTAAGAAAAGAAAGAAAGAAAATACATTTATTTAGCACATAGTAGAAGGCACACAATACACAAAATACATACAAAGAATAAACATCATATACGTTGTATAGTCGAACTCATAATTGTCAACATTATTTTATAAGAAAATGTACACTGAAGAACATAGATATTATTTATTATCTCTTTGTGGATTCAAGGTCTCCTTGTCACTAATGCGTGTTTAAGAAAAGAAAGAAAGAAAATACATTTATTTAGCACATAGTAGAAGGCACACAATACACAAAATACATACAAAGAATAAACATCATATACGTTGTATAGTCGAACTCATAATTGTCAACATTATTTTTTTACAACAATTCTCAGTAAATTGAAACTTCTCTAGATTATTTCAACAATTTATTCTCTAACTGTCACGTAGACAAATGGACCTTGTCGTTACGTGCTTGTTGACGTGCAATAACTTTCAACTTTATGATGGAGAAGCAATAGAATAGAAAACTTTTATTTCAGACAGGAGTCCATAGGGTTAGTAAAAATAGGTTAGAGACAGAGATTCACAATTAAAATTCAGCGTAGAGGCAATAACAAGGTCGACTACACACAGTATGATTCTTTTGCGTTGGACGCCTAAGTAGAGAAAATAAACTCTTATCTACCACAAATATATCCTAAAACTGTGGGATATGAACGAAAATAGGTACCGTTGTATAGCAGCAGCGAAAATCGGTATGCGCATGAGTTGCGCGCCCATGCCAGCCCACTGCGAGCCCATCCCGCTGTACACGAACCACAGCGGCCGCCGCGCGTCGTCGAAGTAGTCCGTCTTCTCACAGTGCGTGACTGTTTTCTGATTTTGTGATGCTAAACATTGCAAAAATCAGTACATGCCTACCGTTTAACTGAGCGTAGCTGCGCGGTGCAGAAAGGGTGTTAACGCCCGTCAGCGGGCGAATGACTAAACTCCCACGTCATGTCACTGCACCACTGCCGGATTGCGCGGGTCCGTAACTTAACTTCGAGAGTCATAATGTTCAATTAATGGAAAGTCGACTGAACTAAATCACCGATCTCATACTTAGTTGCGGGGATTCGACTTGCGTTATGTCTATCTTTTTGTTTTTCTTGGCCTTTTTTCATATTAATACTAACTTGTTCTCTGATTTGTTGTAACTCTAACTTGAATTATTTTCAGCGTTAAGCTTATTCGACAAGATATCGCGCAATTTTATTCCAAACATAGCTTCTGTCGCAGTTTTCTTTGTTGAGGCGTTAACAGTGTTGTTAATGCCCCATTGAATTTTTCCCAGACACTTGTCCCAATCACGTTCATGGCTTGAAAAGTTTTGAGATGACAATGAATTTAAAATGGTTTGATTAAACCTCTCTGCCTGGCCATTAGCTCTGGGACAAGCTACTGCGTTCAAAATGTGCTTAATACCATGTGTATGACAAAATGTTTGAAAAGCTGTTGACGTAAAACTCGAGCCGCGGTCAGACACAATCCTAGCCGGAACACCGAAGTCATAAAATATTTTCTCTAAAACCTTAACCGTAGTTTTTGTTTTCACATCTTTAACCGCTCTTACGAAGACATACTTTGTGAAAGCGTCTACTACCGTTAAAATATGAGTATTACCGTCTTTACTCCTAACAAAAGGCCCAAGGTGATCCATAATTATGAATCGTATGAAATGGTATTTTTACTTTTTCTATTGGATACAGATATCCAGGCTTTTGTTTTGATGCGTTATCTTTATTATAAGCACAGTCTAAGGATGCCGCAAAGTATTTCTTAACAAATTTTCTTAGTTTAGGAAACCAGTATAAATGTTGTATTCTTTCTAGGGTTTTTGTGTGCCCCAGATGACCAATTTCATCGTGGTTGGCTCGACATTTGCCATCGAGCACTTCGACTGAACGATTAATCGAATATTTATTAATCGATGGACTGCTCTTTCGAATGAGTTTTAGTTATGCCATAGATAAATACAACTCCTAAATACACGGCTTAGTTGGCAGTAGGACCTCTCGATCTACGTTCATCTTTGCCAAATACTTTCGGATGACGTCACTACTATACGAACTAGTAACGCCCGTTTTCAGTAACACTAGGTGACACCTAAATAAAATAAATGTCTTCATAAAATATGCTGTTTTTCCGCGCCAACTCGAGTGTTGAATGAGTATTCATCACACTAATATTATAAAGGCGAAAGTGTGTGTTTATATGTTTGTTACTTCTTCACGCTCAAACGGCTGGACCAATTTTGATAAAAAAATTGTATGGAGGTAGCTGACATCCTGGATTAACATATACTTAGAATCTAATCTAATCTAACTAGCCTATACTGTCCCACTGAAGGACAAAGGCCTCCCTTTTCCTTTTCCACACAATTCTGTCTTTTGCGAGTGTCGGCCAGTCCCTGCGGTAGGAGTCAAGCTCGTCCCGCCATCTTCGTCTTGGCCTGCCGCGATGGCGTCGTGCGTTTAGTGGGACCCAATCGGTGGTTCTCTTAGCCCAATTGTCATCTGACATGCGGCAAACATGTCCGGCCCAGTCCCACTTACGTTTAGCGGCTTTCTGGATAACGTCTGTTATCTTGGTTTTGGCGCGCAGTACTGTGTTTCTTATACGGTCAGAAATTCGAACCCCCAGGATACTGCGCTCCATGGCTCGCTGGCAAACCTTGAGTTTGGACCTTTGCTGAAGTGTCAAAGACCAGGTTTGAGCACCACATGTGAGAACATATACTTAGGTTACTTTTTATTCCGATATTGCCACAGGATCGACACTTATACGGGTGAAACCGCGGGGCGCAGCTAGTTTATTATAAGTGTTAGTGAAAACTGACCGCTGGCTGTCCTTACCGTATATCCCATATCCTCTAGCCATATGTTTCTGTATTCTGCTCCTGTGAATTGCATGATACAGAGCTATTTCCTCAGGGTCCAGCTCGTTCGCTTTTATATTGTCCATAATCTTCTGTACTGCAGACTCTTGCCTCCCAGATACCATCACCATGTATGGGATGTCACACTGGTAACGCGCGATATTCTGAAATATTTTGTAGAATACATGTATATCTTTCCCTCCCTATTTATTTCCATGTGTATAACTCTGTTTCTTAATGCGAATATTAATTAATTTCATCGCTTTTTAAAATAATTGTCTCGCTAGAGATAAATGTAGATCTACACATAGTACATACTTTAATGATCTACACGCCTTTCGATGAGAAAATGCGTTTCTGACACCTTACAGTTATACATGTAGTATAAAGTACTTTCACAGTTATTTTACATCTGTTACACATATAATACGAGTAATACATGTTTTAAGAATTTTAAACTTTATTAGTATACGTCCTATTGTGTCCAATAGACAGGTGCCAGGAACGCTTTCTATATAGCTATTTGCTATGAATATACTTACTTCATCAACTGCTATTAGAAGAATGAACACTCGAAAGGGAAAGCCAATCTTAACACTAAAATAAACATAATTAGGAAAAACTAAAATTTGATCAGCCTAGGGTAATTTAGGAACAGTTACATGTGGACAACAAAACAAACCCTACCTTGTTCTTATAGCAACCCCTCAGCAATAAATGCACATTCATGCCGGTCGCCGAAAAGTTATTAAGCGCAGTGAATGAACGTTCAAACCGCTCGTGTTTCGTTACTATTCTCATGCGTCCATCTTGGAGAGCCAGTATGTCTTGTCTCGGATTGTCACAGTGCAGGTTAGCTGCTAACTCTCCCCTTCGGTAAGCTAGTAACAGCTGTAATTAGAAATTAAAACCCTAGTTTATTACAGTCTTCTTCTATGAAAGAGCTGCGTGAGTGCCTTGCTCAGCATTATACGGTAAAGTGAATGTTAGCGATGGGGAGGCAAGGCTGATAAAATAAATCAAAATCAAAATATTTTATTTCACATAAACCTACATGGGCACTTATGAAACGTCAGAATTTGATTTTGATTTTTAATGATTCCAGCTTGTTCATGAATCGTTGTCAATACTATTTCATCGTAGATTTCTTTGATTCTACCTATCTTATCGCGTTCGACGAAACCACGGAGTAAGTTTTTACTCCGTGGACGAAGCCTTTTAATCTCCCTTGAGTATCATAAAAAGGCTACCTCCTACGTGGAAAGGCGAGAAGAGAGGTTTTGGATTATAATTCCCCATCTTTGACATTTAAAAAATTTCAAATCAAGGAGCGGCAAAGAGCTGAATCACATTTTTAGTTAAAAGCCACTTTTATGATTATGAATTATTAATTATCTAACTGATGTGAGAGGCCGATACTCTATAACACGAGACATTTATTAAAGGACTAACGCTCTGTTCTGAGACATACATATTAGAAAATCTTACCTTCATAACACCACATAAGCCTGCAGCTTCTCCAGCGAACCCCATGTTGGACTTGACGCTGCCAACGAGCAGAGGCTTCGAGCGATCCTGACAGAACACTTGCTCCATCGCTTGTAACTCCGCCTTGTCTGTTTCCAGCACAGCTAGAGGAACAATAAACAGTTTTACAAATCCAAAAACAAAAGCAATTTAATATGAACTTACTGTGTGTGCCCCATGGTAACGCCCCCGCCGGATGTGTTGTAGGTTCGAACCCAGGCAGGCCTTTACATTTTACTTCATCACCCTCTCAAAACGGTAAAGGAAAACATAATGTGGAAACCAACATGACCAAAAAAAAATTCGAAAACGTGACTTCCATCAACCTGCACTGGGCCTGCCTGGTGGATTAGATGCTACTCCTTCTTATAGAGAGGAGGCCTGTGTCCCAGCAGTGGGAACGTTATAGGCTGATTATGCTCCAACTAGGAGCGAGAAATACCTAATCAATACATGTTTTATCATCGGCCTATAATGTTCCCACTGCTGGGACTCACGCCTCCTCTCTTTGAGAAGGAGTGGCCTGTAATCCACTACGCGGGCCCAGTGCGGGTTGGTAGATATCCACATGTCTTCGAATTTTTTGGTTCTAGGAAATGCTGGTTTCCTGACGACGTTTTTCTTCACCGTTATGAGAGCAGTGGTGATGAAATTATTTACACAAAGTGAAGCGCCTGTCTGGGTTCCAACCTACGGCCTGCAACTCGTAAATCTTCACTGCTCTTGATAGTCGTACCTGCTCCAAACCCTTCAACATACTCTACTGAGGAAGGTGACACTCCAGCTTCCTCGTAAAATCCACGCAAGAATGTTGATAGTTTAGCCGGATCTCTGTAGTATCCGAATTCCTCATTGTTTTCAGTGCCCTGTCCATAAGCGTAGTCAGATTTGACGTGACATACTTCGGCGTAGACTCTGAAATAATATTCTTGTTTTGTATTGGTATTTTATTAAAAATCGTATTATGGGATCGACTCAAAGGAAGGCTTGTAATTTTAGAATGTTTTGGTATTTGTTGGAACTAAACTCGAGAGAGAGGTGTAAATGACAGTGTCTTTGCCGATATTCAACCGCTTCACTTTTTGTTTATTTATATCTTTCATTTAAAGTGAAACATCTGTAGATACCTACACAAAATAAATGAAAAGTGTTTTTTTTTTATTAACAAACCAATCCAAAGATCTTGAATCGCGTAAACGTTGAAACGTTATTTGAACTACGTGATTTTGTCAGTGTCGCGTGAACGTGGAATCAAATAAAAACGAACTTTCACTCGAATAAAAGATATTATAGGTTTTGTAGCTATCGTACATCTTTAAAACTTATTAATTTTTTTTTAATTGTTTTTCAACCAAATTAGCATTTAAAATGGGTAGGAACAAACCGCATCCTAATTTCGTAACACACTATCAATCTCAATCCGAATGATTTTGAAGGATATTGCTAATCCTCATATGTTCGAAAAATGTGTCTGCTCAACAACGTAAATAACTCAATGAATGTTGTTGATCTGTCAAAATGAAACCCATTTCTACTGATAGTGTGTTACGAAATTATCCCACTGGTCCAGCAACCTTTCTGAAACCTACCTTCGCGCGTGTTTATACTTTTGTAGAAATAGAACAGTGATTGCTTCCACCGTGGTCTGGCCATCGGCATTCACATCATAGCATTTAGTTTTGCCATCAAGGTTCAGTGGTACCATTCTGCAAATAATGCAATCTCATAATAATATCGTAAGTATTTCAAGTTAAACCAGACTTCATTAAAGATGCTGATGACTAAATAGTACAGGAGGCCTACCATGATATATTTGAAAACGATTCAAAAGCATGACATTTCAGTTTAGGTTCTTAAACTGCATCGTTCACAGTCGTACCATGACGTCCAATACACTCAGCGGCATTTGAATCGTTGAAAGTGAATGAGCGTTAAGAGCTCGTGGTAGATATCCAGATGGCACGGCCTAAATTGAATTGTTAAACTGACGTCATGGTACGAATTTAAAGAACAGTTCAGTTTAGGTCCTAAAGTGGATCGTGTTAAGAGCTCGTGGTAGGTATCCAGATAAGTAATAATAGGTATCTAACTATACACGATGGGAAAGACATCGTAAAGAAAACTTTTACTATGGATTTTGTACGCACGGCTACACATCCAGCTTACATAACCAGTATAAGCTGACTTCTGATTATACGAAAAACCTATACTATGCGAGGTCAGCCAAAACTGGAAATGTATAGCTTGATGTGTAGCCGTGTGTACATGATTGTAGAGAGCGTTGAAATGTTTCAACGGTGTTTTTTTTAATAAGCTTTTCCCCATACACTGATCGTGTCAGTTTATTGTCTAAGGTGTAGGTAAGTATTATACTTCTGAATGGAACAGCTGTTTTTTTTTAAACCGACGAAATTTTTTACTTCTTGGTGCTAGAGAATCATGTACTGAATGTACTACTCACTTAATCACCGTATAATATACGGTATTATAATGTACAGTCAACAAAAGAGATAAGTATGCAGGATCGTCGGATATAGTTGAAGTTTAGTAAGAAACCGATGGATGTTCTCGAATAAAATTAATTTTATTAATAGAAAACAAACAACTCTTTTATCAAATTAAATTTCAGTCGACAATATCCATCGGTTTCTTACTAAACTTCAACTATATCCGACGATCCTGCATACTTATCTCTTTTATTAACTGTACATATCACCGTTTAAAACTACGTTTACAGCTTTGGACATTTTTATTTTTAGACATTTTTCGCATTGGACGTTTACAATTTATGACAGTATTATAGTAAACCCTTTCAGCAATGTTCTGTATTTTTCACTAAGATCTACCTTCTATAATGTATGGAAAAGTGCGGCTGTAGCAAGAGCCGAGCACCGCCCACGATGGCGGCATCACAGTGGCCATGTGTAATGGCGTGGTTGGCCATCTCGAGGGCCACCAGCGAGCTACAGCACGACGCGTCCAAATTGTACGACGGACCCTTCGCGTTCAGCCAGTAAGAGATGCGGTTTGCCATCATTGATCTACTGCCGCTGGAAATAGATTTCATAATCAAACAATTTTGTCATATTCTCGTTATTAAAATAGTTGATTAAGAGTTACTTGTTCCGCTTGCACCACAAATCAATAAATACGATTAGCGCAACTTTTTTTTTTTGTTTTCTCTCAGTTTGAAGATGACAAAGACAAAGTGATATTTTAAACATGTTTACCGCTAAATTAATTTAGTGATTTGTGATGAAAGCGGCTCCAAGTACCAGTTTATTATACCTACATGAAAAGTAGACCGACTGTGTAAACAAAATTGTAGGTATTAATACTACCTAATCTAAAGAAAACATTTTACTACATTAGAATGTAACATCAAGTCTTTTTAAAAAAAAGGCTGCATCTCTACTCTTGTTACTAGCCGATTTAAAAAAAAACGGCCATGTGCGAGTCGGACTCGCGCACCGAGGGTTCCGTACAAATTTGTAGGTATTTAACTACAAATTTACGGTTTTCGGTTTTGCTTCCTTTACTTGTGCTACATTAAATTGCTTCTTGCCAAATTTCATGATTCTAGGTTAAGATTAAACTAGTCGCGAGATCGAACTCACTGGTGGTCATGACCAAAAAGCACGCTGTCTCATCTGGCTTCATGTCTGACAGAGCTAGTATCAGTGATGAGCAGTTAGACGCTAGTTCTCACGCACTGAAACACCTATCCGAACTGAAAGGCGGGTGGAAAAAATATCGACTAGTGGCACCTTAACGGGAAGTACCCTATAGGTTTTGATTCCCTTGCGAATGTCAAAATATGCGGCATAAACAGAACATAAAAGCCATAATTTAGGTATAAATATTTAGTTGTTTTCTGTTATTGCACCTACTGTGTATTGTCTCTGCATCACCCTAAGGTAGACTGGTAGAAAATGCCCAAGGCATTAAGTCCGCCTTTGTACAGTTTTTTTTACTTGTGCATAAAGTTTTAATAAATAAATAAAAGCCCGATTTCGTTGACTTAGAAGTTTGATTTTTTCACTGCTTCAAGGGATTGCAGCCTTGAGTGTTTCATATTAATTTTAACTTTATAACTCCACGCGTTTCTGAGAAAAAGGGTCTTAACAGACGGACAAACAGACGGACAACGAAGTGATCATATAAGGGTTCCGTTTTTCCTTTTAAGGTATGGAACCCTAAAAATGAACCCAAAAAGAATTAAATGAGAAAAAATAAATATTTAATGTCATCACGCTTTTTATCTGGAAATGATTAATAAGTACCTACTTTAAATTCAAAGCAATGTTATGAAATAAAAGAAAAAGTTGTGCAAAAAGATTTATTTTTTGCATTAGGTTAAGCATATATTTTACTGACCCCAACAATCCTGATCCTTTTTCGCGGAACGAAATGAATAATCTGTGCATCTCAGAGATACCAGTGCCGATAAAAACACCTACGCGTTTGCCCGAAAGCTCGGTTGGACAAACTCCTGAAAACATACATTAATATTTCAAAGTGATCTTCATACTTTTATGCATAACTTATTATTTTGTTAGAATGTATTGAAACTGCTTGACTGCTTAGAAAATAAAACCATTTTTACGCACTAGGCGATAATGCGCTTCTTCTTACCAAATCACCCTCTTCGATCGCAGTTTATCTCGCTTATAGCAGACATATCTAGGTGAACTCAAACTTTTCTACCTACTTCAGCATTGCAATTTGTAGCGCTAACGACTACACAGGTAACATTCTTAAAATAAAAATAGATATTCCTTGCGTACTAAACATAGTTAAGTGCAATAAGTCTTGTACCTGAAAAAATATATGAAAAATAAAAGTCTTCAGCGAAAAAAACATTTTTTCTTCATATCCAGGAACTCGACAAAAAAGTTCCATAAAAATCCGTCCACTATAAACTTCATTCCACTTTTTAATATTATTAGTTTAATTGTAATCTACTAAAAAGAATGGGTACTGGACTTTAATACGTTATAACTAAAATGCGAACCTGCATCAATAATCGCCTGATAGGCCTGCTCAAGTAGTTTCCTGGACATGGCATCGGTGGACTGGCTGAGCCAGTAGTGGATCATAAAGAACTGCGCATCAAACCGCTGCAACTCCGGAACTATTCCCGTGAACGGCGTAATTTCCGGGTGGCTGCACTTCCATCGAAGCTTCTGGCCAGCCACCAGGTTTTCCTGCCATTTATAAAATAGTTAAGTCGAGAGGTTTGTCACTTCTGCTGCGCGTTCATTTGTATGCCAGCCAACACTCACTTAACAATAAAGTATAAAATATTATTTCTGTAGAACTGACTTCAAAAACAACTTTTTTTTTTCTATACATTACGTTACACTATCTAATAATACACATACACCTGTCTAAAACCTTTGAAGGTTTATGTGACAAAGTGGACATATGTACTAGTGACAATATTTGACTGCACAGTTTTAGGAATTTTATTCATAGTATCTATCAGGTAATATATAATCCCACGTTCTTATGCTATACACATTTACAGTAACTACTAAGCCCATTACAATAGAAAATAAAGAGCTCGCTCCGTCCCGACGCGGGCCTCTGGCGGACGATTACAATAGAAAATCTTTAGCTCGCCCCATCCCGCCGCGGGCCTCTGGCGGCCCATTACAATAGAAAATCAATTGTGTCTCATTAGCAGGGATCAAGCGATTAAAACATCATTCTGATTCTGTCACCTTCAAACGACTGTCATGATGCGATGTTTTAAATTCGTTTAGCACCGAATATACTTATTTAACAATTTGTGGTCCAAGCGGGTCTAAGTGATGTGTTCATTAGTGATAAATGATAAATGATTTATTTTCTGTAAGTAGGTTTGTACAAACACTTTTACACGTCAATCATATTTTTTTTTAAACTAGATGAGGTCGGCGTTGCCTGTCTGACTATTCTGAGAAGAAAGGCCGAAACAAACTCAGAGGTCACAGTCTCTTTTAAAGTCCAGACAAAATCTTGGTCAGATCATGTGAAGACCACGTAGATTGGTGTCTGAAATGGTCTTTTGAGGAAAGAACCACACAGATTGAGCGGACCTGTCCAGTCAGTGCACGCATTTGTCAAAAATCGTGCAGCTCAACTCAGAAGTTGAGGAGCTCAACGATTCGACGAACAATACCAAAGAAAGAACATTTGGGTAGGCCGCATAAACTACTCAAACTGCCAGACCATGATTAAAACTGAAACAATGACCCACATAGTCCTCACATTCACAATAATTAAAATAATATAATACTTTATACAGTAAATTTCACATTCACAATAATTAAAATAATATAATACTTTATGAAAATTTATACAGTAAAAGTGAAACTACTTGCCATGTTATAGAGCTTCTCATTGAATTCGTCGAGTGAGCGGCATCCAGGCATGAGCGCAGAGATCCCAGAGATGACGACACTTTCGTCAGACACTGGGGCGTCACCATTGGTCAGGTCTGTGTGCTGCCCAGCCACCGGGCTGCCTTGGTCAGGAGTCGGAGACATGCTACAGACAAGTTTTATAATACTAAGGACACAGGCAGAAACTATAGAATGCCACCTCCTACAATGCTTACATACGTTTTGCTTCGTTTCGTTTGCTTTCGTTTCATTTCGTTAATTGCAAAGTAACTATATCTTACGTTTTTTTATCAGTAGGATTGGTCTTGATGATTAGTTGGTAGACAGACGGTGAAAATGATCTGATGTTGTTGTCAAGAAGGTGGTTATGGTGGTCAGCGGATATCAGGTTTTTTAATCAGAGACCCTTAGTTACGCTCGTTTAAAGCAAGCCACTTCTAGTTTTTATCATCATTTTTATTATCAATAGTTAAATAATAATAAATAAGCAATGATATAAATAATAAAATTGTTTTGTGTGCATCATAGAGTAAGTACATATTGTATTGATCGGGTTTTTTTTAATTACTTCCCGTTGGTCTCGTGGTTGCAAGCTCGACTGCTGAACATGAGGTCCTGAATTCGATTGACAGGGACGAGCAAAGCCCGACCTGGAGTTATAGGGTTTTTCATCAGGAATTTATTAGCAGCATCCCGGGGTTTGGAAGGTAGCGTTGTGATTCCCCCGTGCCTCGGAAAGCAAATTAAGTCGTTGGTCCTGCGCCTGTTCTCGGATCGGATAGTCGTCCCATCAGATTAAGAGAGCAAGTCAACATTCATATGCTTTACGTAATCTCGCAAAGGAGGTAAATTTACGATACGGGATCATATTTTGGGGTAACTCCACCAACATGGAGACAGTATTTAGAGCGCAAAAGAGGTGTTTTAGGGCGATATGCGGTATTCAAAGCACGGAAAGCTGCAAACCGTTCTTTGTGAATTTCCGTATTTTAACAGTACCCTGTCCGTATGGACAGGGTACTGTTAAAATACGGAATACATATGTATATATGTGAGGTGGCTGTAAGTATTTGTCAAAACAAACTTCCACCTATTTGGAAAACTGCACAGTTCGCGACTTCTTCTTCAAATCGGTCCCTCATTACTGAGGATCGTGGTCACTGGACCCTTTTAAGCAGACAATCTGCCTCCATCTACTCCGGTCCAAAGTTGCCATCACCACCTGCTGAAAATTGCTTGAGGACGTAGCTTCTTTTACTTGGTCGGACCATCGTGTTGGCGACCGGCCTCGTGCTCTCTTTCCTTCGGTATTGCCAACAATAACCAGCTTTTCAAGGCTGCTATCTCCCCTTCGCATTATGTGGCCGAAATAGGTCAGAATACGCTGTAGGCATAATGTAGACAATCGGGTCTTGACATCGAGTTGGGAAAGGATAGACACATTTGTGCGTTTGGCTGTCCATGATATTCGGAGCATCCGCCTCCAGCACCACATTTCGAATGCATCTATCCTCTGTATTTCTCTTGCTCAGATTGTCCACGTCTCAACTCCATAGAGGAAAATCGGGAAAACCAACGCTGTGACCAACTGGGCTTTAGTTTTATAACTTATTGAACGATTTTTCCAGATGTTCTGGAGGCGTGTCATAACATCTTTAGCCATGGCTATCCGTTTCTGGGACGCAGCTGCCTTCATTATTAATATTAGAGCCCAGATAAATTAAACTGTCCACAGTATCGATGCCTTAGATGTTATAGGCGCCCGATAGCTTTCCCGCACGATCTATCACCATAAGCTTGGCTTTCTGCCTATTTATAGCAAGCCCTAAATTACCACTTTCCACCTCCAATCTATGTAGTATCTCCTTCATGTCGTCAAATGTTGTAGCTAGGAGAACAGTGTCGTCAGCGTAACGCAGATTGGAGATGCGCTTTCCACCAACAGCAAACCCCTTTTCCCAGCCCTCAAGGGTTTTCCGAATTATATACTCACCTAATGCTTTGTTATGTATGACTGATATCAATGTATTTAAGAAGCAACTTAATAATCTACTGTTAAGTAAAACATACCTACTACACAATTTATGAATAGCTGTCCGATAGAAATGTGTGGGTATAATAATAATACATAAGTAATATAATTATGCTGAATATTTGGGTCCGATTTATTTTTTTATTTGTATTGTTAATTATTGTGTTGACTGTATTCTAACATTACTTAATTATTATGACATTATATACTCTGACATTAGGTACTTACTTATTAATTTGAATTTTTTGAAATTACTTAAGTACTCATTTATTTGTATTTATGACATTGTATAACTTATTAATTGGAATTAATGATATTGTGTAAGGTATTAATTGGAATTTATGACATAATAATTAATTATAATTTTAATAATAATTTTGCATGCCTGAATTGGTGCAACACAGTGGACTGCGCATTCACTTGACATCTAGAAATGTATTATTATGAATAAACATTTGAATATTAATTTAGAGTAAACGGACAGAGGGTGCATTTGTTTGCGCACACACTAATGCACTAATCTCTCCTGCGTACCTGACTAATATCCGTTGAGATTGGCCACTGTGACAAAAATTGTTCGAGAGGTTTTTTTTTAAGAAAGTGGGTTATTCGATTATTTTTGGACTATAATATTTTTAACCATTTTTTTTCATAAGTATTCCTTTTTTATTTCACGTGGTCTTTCGAAACGTCAAGTTTTACTATTTAATTTATTTATCAAATAAAATCAAAATATTTTATTTCAGATTTGAAATCTTTATGGGCACTTATGAAACGTCAGAACCTATATTCACGGTTCTAATTGGTCGTTTCCTATGAAGAGGAGCCGGCAAGAAACTCCACTGTTTCTCTTTTAAAAATAATTGGCTTTTACAATATTTTCAAATTACGATATTAGGTAGGTATGATACAGCGAGGCCTGTCAACAAGGACCGGGTAGGGGAGGCCGGGGCTGGAAGTTCCCGGGGTAAGTTGTTCCGACGGTAATAACTTTGTAAAGAAAAGAGGTAGCAATACACGCGAAATGCGTCGTTTAAGCATCAGGCAACGCGCCGCGCTGGCGGGCATCTTAGTTGCTCCTACGGCGGCGGACGAGTGGCTGTGCGCAACGTGCTATTAAAACACCACGTGAGTAAATTTTTTCGTATTTAAACTTTTTGGTCTATTTTTATTTATTATTGACCGATTAATGTGTAACTTTCCTATTTTGTAGTGGCATTAGTTAGGTATCTTATTGTTTGAGTGTTTTTTAAATTGATTTTATTAATTTGCTAGCATAACAGTCTTCACATGAAAACGTAATTTGGGGCTACAAGTTCCCTCTCGAAGGGGCTGGTTGTTCCCCGGAACAACTTACCCCAATTGACCAAAGACAAATGCTTCAGCTTTGTTTAGCCCTGAAATCGTAAAACCTTTACCAAGGCACCACCAAGATTGCAAATGGCTACAAAACGACGTATAAGAAAGACGGCAGTTCTAACTGACACGCCAGAAAAAATGCATTAGCTGAAGAACAGTCAAAGAAGAAGCCAAAGAAGAATGAAGACATTGCAAAGAAAGGAAAAGGGAAAAACAACAATAATAACGGAAAAGGTAAAGGCAAGGGGAAGGAAAGGGAAAAGCTGAAGAAAAAGCTAAACGAAGAGTATTACAAGAAAGCGAGAGTGATAGTGACAAGGATCTGGAATGGTACTGCATAATTTGTTGTGATTCATATTCGAATTCTCTTCCAAGAGAACAGTGGATAGAATGTAGCATGTGTAAAAATTGGGTACATGTTGAACGATAAATAAAGGCGATACTATTACTTATGTGTGTCCGAATTGTGAGTCAGATGAATTAATGAGTGATGAATAAGAATGAAAGTTGCCAAAGTTAATTACGACTGATTAAAACAAGACTTATAACTGTAACTCCACTAAGTTAAAAATAATCTGATAATTTCAAATAAAAAATAATGTGAAGGTTAGCAGTTTTGTTTTGTTATTTGATTAGATTTGTAAGTTGTGATCTCAATAATTGTTATTATACATATTAATGAAACGTTTGTCTGGAGGTTACCAGTTATGTTATGTTGTTTTCATAAGTGCAGTTATGCCATCTGATAAGATTTTTAACATGGTGAATCTCTAATATGGTTTAATTAATGAAAGAAACGGTTATCTGAAGGTTATCAGTTATGTTTTGATTATTTTTTTAAGTTCTGTTATGATATGACATGTTATGATATGACATGTTCTGTTATGACAAAATAACAGATGAAAAAAGTGTTTATCTCGAGGTAATCAGTTATATTTTTGTATCCTAAAGTTTAATTAAGCATCTAGTAAGATTTGTAAGCTAATAGATCTCAATTTTAGTTTGCCAATACCAAATAAGGTTATCTGGAGGTAACCAGTAATGTTTTGTTGTTGTTTTTTTTAGTTTATAGCATTGCATGAATACACAATATAGGAAACTATAGAAATGATTGTTTTAATTAAAATAAGCCTATATTATTCTTATATTTTATTTCTTTATCCAAGCGGAACAATTTGCCCCACACATGGAACAACTTACCCCAAAGTGGGGCTGAATGTTCCTCTCCGAAATTTTGCAAAGAATTGCCTGTTAAAAAAAAACTATTGAGATACTGGCAGAAATGACTATACTATTACAAAGACCGATAAAGATCTTTTAATAGTTCCAATTATCAAAAACGTAACCTTTCATTTTCATTTTGAAATTCCATGTTATTTGAAAATCGGAACTTTCAGCCCCGACCTCCCCTACTTAATAAATTAAAAAAAACAGAATAAAATATCGTGGAAATATGGTTTCATAAGTTAACGACATTCCGTTTAAGGAAAAAAATACGAAAGTTTGTGTGAAGGTACACAGTGTTATGAAACCAATAACACAAAGCAAATAATTATAATATCGTCAATACTCACGTTTCGAAGTAACAAGAAATGGTAACTGGCACAATATCCAAAATCGATTCTTGGAACTCGTCGAGCGCATTGAGCATTGAACCATTTTTGCCCAAACTTATATAACGTAGTGCAATTTATTTGCATAATTAATTATATATTCCCCATTATCATTTAACGTTTATTAATCTGTGACCTGACCTTAATAAATGTGCGTAGGTAATTACCAACCTGCCAACAGTTTTGTACTTGTACCTCCTAATTAACTATGATTTTTGTTCTAAATCAACTAGATATACATTATTCGCAATAAAAACATAAACACCCACGCGAAGGTGGACAACTGATTAGGAATTTATTTATTTATTTTAGTACCAGCAAATAGTCATTAACACTAAATTAATAAAAATATATAAGATACGTGAAGACAATTTCACAGACGTATTAAATTTCCCTAATTTGGTTTCAGAAAAATAGTTACGTAAATAGGTTTGTAAGTTTCTCTTGGATATCACTAAAATGCAGTGAAGAAAAACATCAAGATATAATTAAAAGGATAGATACTGCAATCATAGAGTTATAAAAAAAGATGGACATGAAAGTGAAGCACCGTATCTACCGATCTACGAGTATGTGTGCGTGATTGACGACTGACGCTGTCGTGTCACGTAACGGCGGCCGGTCGGCACACTATGATGTAATTGTGAGCGTGAGGCGTGTTTGTACAAACGGACCGACCTACTTACTGTCCATCTTTTTTTATAAGTCTATGACTGGAATAAAATAAATATGAGCCTGAATTCAAGAACGATTTGGACGTTGTCATATCCAACAGGCGCGCACGCTCCGCAGTAAAGTAAATTGTTCTGTGCTACTCTGCAGAGCGGCTAATCCCACCGTCTCTGAGAAGATAGATTGTCGGGTGAATTTGAATTCTCCAGGCAACCATAGAATCGGTAAAGCACGACACATCAGAATTAATCAGTGTGGTCTGTATCATTTTCCTTATTAATTTCTGTGTCGTGGACCGAGGATATGAAAGCCGGTAAACTAATCCTAGAATTGTTTCTGTAATTGGCGCAAAAAAGTAAGAATAGTTATGAATATATATATCTACGCCATAGACTTATAAAAAAAGATGGACTCCGCGCCACGCATATGTGTGCGTGATTGACGATTGACGCTGTCGTATCACGTAATGGCGGCCGGTCGGCATACTATTTTATTTATACTATGTTGTAAATGTGAGCGTGAGGCGTGTTTGTACAAGCGGTCCCGGCATACTTACTATGCTTCACTTTCGATATGCGTGGCGCAGAGTCCATGTTTTTTTCATAAGTCTATGATCTACTCTTACATTTTTGCGAGAATTATAAAGGAAAATAAAACAAGAAATATATTCAATTGTATTATTCAGCAAAAGTCTTAGTAAGTTTATCAACAATTATTCGCGTTCTCTCTGAAAGGTACTGGTCGATCTGCCCCAACACTTTGACGACGTGCAGCATCTTCTGAACGCCCTTCTTGAACTTCTCCATCCTCTCTGCACTGGATTCGTCTCCTATTCTCATTATTGTTGTTGACGTCATCGGTGAACCTATTCTGGGAGGCGTGTATGGACCGGGATGTTCTTTTAATATTGGTACATTCAGTGAAGGTATTCTTAGTTTAGGGATCTTTAACTTGGGTATACCTAGTCCTGGTATAAAGCCTGTTGGTGGGGTGATCGATATAGGTACTTGTGTGTCACTGTATCCTGTTTGGTCGTCGGGTTCTATAAGGATGAATTTGCCGTCTTGGACTGTTTTCGGGAACGCATTGTGAATGAGGCTGCAGAACGAGTCGACGTGTAATCGAGAGTTTCTGTTATAGTCGGACGAACGGAATGCGGAACCGTACGGGACCTGGAACACAGAACGTTAACAATGTGATTTATTATTTCATAGATATTATCTAATAGTTAAAACAAGAAACACGCGGATGAAGTTGCGGGCACAAACTTTATCAGAGTGTTTCTTGTTTTAAGTTGAAAAAATATCTCATGATTTCGGCTTTCTATCAGTGAACGATTTTTTAAGATCGATTCAATTTACAAACATATAGACAAATAATTTTACCTGTTTGTAATAATTAAAATTTATACACACATCAAAAGTGTCTAGGGATCAAGCATTTTTATGCGGATTTCTTGAGATTGAGATGTGGCTTTGTAATAAATTTATGATTTTATAAATTTATATGGATCCTTTTTGGTGCATTTCATAATTTGAATCAGGAACTGTGAATCAAATTCGAGTAAAAGATGAAAATCAGCTGTCAATATTTTCCCTATAAAAACATACAACGCATTGAAGACATTATTAGTGCTACTGTTTCCCTACTACTGATTAAAACCAACATTATTATGGAGCGGCGACGTCATTTAAGCAGGGAAGAAATGCTCAGAGCCGTGGGAATGATAGAAGCTGGTTCCCGGCAACGTACTGTGGCTTTAGCTCTGAATACAAGTCAGAGTGTTATCAGTCGACTTTGGACACGTTACCGAAGCACTGGTACCGTGGCTGAGCGCCATGGAGGACGGTATCGCTGCACCACACGGAGATAAGACCGATACATCCAAATCTTAACTCGAAGAGCTCCAACAATAACCGCCATGATGTTAGCCGTGAGGCTTCATCACTCTTCAGGGAACTTAATTAGCGACCAAACAGTCAGAAACCGCTTGCATGAAGTGAACCTTCATTCCCGAAGACCGCTACGGGTACCACCTATAGCAATGCACAATCGTAGGATTCGATATCAATGGGCTCTTGAACACAGAAATTGGGCAGAAGAACAATGGCGTTTCGTGTGCTTTTCTGATGAGTCTCGTTTTGGTATGAGACCGGATACAAGACGTATACGACACTTGAGAACCCCTGGACGCCAACAGGGATTAAAATCCTGCCAGGAAGTCCATCCTTATAGTGGTGGAACCATCATGGTATGGGCGGGTATTTGGATCGGCGGAAGAACTGAGTTGATTTTTATCAGAGGCAACCTCAACGCTCAAATTTATGCTGAGACGATTGTATCAGACGTCATCGTTCCTCTACAAGTGCAAATCGGTCCCTTATTTCAGTTAATGCATGATAATGCACGACCGCACACCGCAAGAGTTGTAAGACAGACTCTCGCCGCAGCTAACATCAATGTCCTGCCCTGGCCTGCTCAGTCGCCAGACTTGAACCCGATTGAGCATGCATGGGATATGCTACAGAGAAGAGCTCTGCCGAATATGGAGGGTATCCAGTCGCAAGAAGACCTTTTTTTGTTGTTGCAACGAACATGGGCGGCCATTCCACAGCGTGATTTGGATGAACTCATTTTGAGTATGCCAAACCGATGTTCTTGTGTTGTTAGTGTTCGCGGTAGAAACACGGATTATTAATTGTTTAAGTTACCCAATAAAATTTTAAAGAAAACTGTTATTTCAGTCTTTTTTTCGAACTTTTGTGTTAGTGGTACAAATGTCAAAAATCCCTTTATTAGGAAAATGGCAAATTTCTTTATTAATGCAAAGGTGATTTGTTTTATCGTTACTGTGACAAACGAAAACACTTTATTTGATGAATCCTTAAAGAAAATTTTAATTAATATCAATCAGGAGAAAAGTTATTGCAAAAATATATGTTGATCCCTAGACACTTTTGATGTGTGTATTTCAAAATCAAAATGTTTTATTTCACATAAACCTACCTATGTAGGTTGCACTTAAGAAACGTCAGAAGCTAGGTACACGGTTCCAATTGGTCGTTTCATATGGAGCAGAGCCGACAAGAAACTCCACGGTTACACTTTTAATAATAATTGACTTTTACAATGTTTTCAAATTACAGTATTACCTAATAGATAGGGAGGACAGCGTAGGCCTGTCAATAAGTACCAAGTACTTAACAAAATAAAAAATAGTGTACAGATCTTACAGTCTACAAAGCCTTCAACGTTCTCACATTCACAAAATATAAAATAATCTATCAAAAAGATAAATAAAATATAAAAACCTATTAAAACTAAATGAACTTTGTGCCTTTACATCCACTAAAAAAATAATTGAAATTAGAATTGTCTGTAAGTATTATAATGTCAAATAACAAAAACAATATGTCTAAGGAGAATGTAAAAAATAAATAAAAAATAAACATCGTAATTTGGGAGCAGTTAATTGACATTACACAGCTAAGCCGTTAATGAGGTGCCAGGGAAGCTACATGTGCAGAAAGAATTATTGCCAAACTACCTTGTCTTCAACGTAGCCTTTAATCTTATAATATGCTTTTTTGATAAGGCCACGTTTGATGAGGGTTTTGAACTTTCCATCGCTAAGTTCTGTAACCGGCGTTTGTTATAATATTAAGTGCCTAAGTAAATAAGTATCTTTATCTGAAATAATGTAATAATAGTATTTTAAGAAAATAGCTACCTACAAAGACTTACCAATATTAGATTATTTATGTTATTGTTATTAACTTTTTATGCGAACATTTTTTATATTCAGTTGTATGTATAATTTTATTTTTATTTTAGTTTCTAGGATTTAGATTTAACAGTATTTTGCTGTGCCCTAACAGGGTCTACAAACGGCTCTTAGCTCTAAGCCTTTTGTTAACACCTTTTTAACCTTGTAGAACGCAAATAAATGAATATGAATATGGCTTTGGCAACTTGTTATAAAAGCGGATACTGTTTAAGAAATGACCTGCTAGCTTAAGTTAATCTAAATTTAGGTATCACAATTTCATGTTATCTACGATGGAAATCGCTTCTTATTTTGAAAAGTCCTAAATTTTTGCGAACTTTTTTGATTATTAACATACATTTACTTCGCTCCTCCAATATGTACACGAAGACTAATCAATAGTCTTGTTGTGATGACACCATTGTTAAATGAGTTGTCAAGTAACACATCCTAATTGCGTAATACACTTTCAATCACAAACTGAATCAATTTGAAGGATATTGGTAATCCATTGCTTCATGATGTTCGCAAAATTTGTCTGCTGAACAAGGAAAATACCGCAATGAATGTTGTTCAAGTGTCTAAATTTAAATGAAAGCCATTGCTATTGATAGCGTGTTACGCAATTACCCCGCTAGCTGTATTGGTTAAGGCAATCAGGTATTTTTGTAAAATACAACGTCTAAAAGTATGTTGCTAAAGTTGATATTTGTTGAATATTGGTATAATTTACCTTACCCTTTCATTGGAGCAATCGATTGTCAAGCGAAGGGGCGGTGGAGCGCCGGCTATGTAATTTACCTGAAACGGTATCATTTATTTAATAAGAAATGGCACACAAGTTCCATGGAAATTCATCAAATATTCACCTAGTGTAATTTTAGGTTTTTTTTCGTTTTAATTCTGTTGACATCTGTTTCTGTTTTTTACAATTTGCTGGTCAGTATTAAGTTGTACGTTGATTAAAATATAATTCGCGGCCGTAACACATATGTATTTACAGAATTGCAATACAACTTGTTAAGTTAGTACCTATAATCCTAAAATGTTAAGATTTCATGAAATAGTAATTCAGTAGGATTACTTGTCTTAGAGAGTTGTGTTGATGACATATTTATTACGGTCGCGAATCATATTTTAATCAACGTATAACTTAATACTGACCAGCAATTTGCAAAAAACTAAAAAAAAAAAGAATTTCGCGGGCTACATATAGACACGGTTCAATAAACCTTCACTACTACTTTATCATAGCCAGGACCCAACACAGTTATTCTTACAAATTGCACAATGTAAGTAGGCACATCACACAATCGGGGTCAAAAGTTCCAAATCCATATCAATATCAAAGATATTCTCGTTATCAATCACTAAGATACGAACCAGTAAGAGTGCTACCGCCACGTACCGACACATATCGCCTCTTGCGCACTGTCACGACATTTTAGCGTCTGGACGTAACTGCCATTGATCACGTATAACATCGGCGCTTGCGAGTCCAGCGGAGTCAGCAAAAACTCGGTTGGTAGTAGAGTTTCCATCTAATAAGGTTCTTAGTTTAGGACAATTTGAGACTTGATAATGTTAATTCCACTAATTACATAGTTTAATGGTACCGACCATTAAACTATGTAATTAGTGGAATTAATCCTATATGCAAAAACAAATCGTTTTGCTTACCAATGGTAGCATTTTTGATTGCCAAACTGGGAATATAAATAGATTTGTAAACTAATTTTGCCTGTGATAGCTACTTCCAAATGGGACTATGCAAAGCTATGTGGTCATTATTAGTAAAGATACAAGGTGCTTCATTATTAGTAAAGATACAAGAGTTTTAATTTTAACCAATAACGGTCCGTAAATTATAGGAATCGGCCATTAAAGGACTCATCATGGGAATTTTCACAGCTTCTTCATTAAGGTAATAAATTCACCGTTTTGATGTTAATTAAATAATCATTAGAATCCACTGCTGGATAAGCCTCTCGCTCGCAAGATGTGCTACTATACCTGGGTCCTTCGCCTTCCGCAACCAGACTTTCACGACCACTTTTATGGTCGTCAGTCAGTCCACTCATGTTAGGATCTATGATTACTAAATACATACAAAATCTCTTACAAAATACATCGCCAGTTTCTATCCGGGTACGAAAAGTGGCCAAATATTTTTCTTGCAAATAACTTCATAACCTTTTGTCAGATCTGGCATTAGAGATTACATACATAATATCTCAACAAAACAATCCATGTAACCTAAAAATAATGGTAATCCCACAGTCAATCCAAGTTCCTTTCTCCTCAAGGTCACAATTACTCAAACAATCACAAAGAATCGAGATGTCAGTACCACCTTATCTACCTTACGTGTTCATTCACACAGATGGTTCACCTACTGTATGATTGGCGACGTATAAGGTTCTACCACAGTTAAACTGTGACATGCAGTGGGTGTATAGTAGTTGCTATGCCTGCAGCGTTGTAGTGTACCTTGCAGTCAAGTTGTACTACGAGAATGAAGTTAAGAAGATTTCTCACGTGGACGGTGATCGCTGTGGCTGCATTGACTGTTGTGGAGGTTCGTTATTTGATTTGATTTTTGCATTGGTCTTCTTATGATGGTGATTGTGTCACTCGGTGCGTTTTGTTTGCACTCACAGAAAAGGAGTGTGGCTTATCGCCACTCACCTTGCCTGGGTAAAGTAGTTTTGATTTAAAAGAATGTCCGTGGAGTTTAAAGTCCGTTTTGCTCCAAAGAAACCTACTACTGTTTTTATTGCGCAACTAGCTTTCTGACTGACCGACCCCTTGAAAATTCAAAAGTGCTTGCAATTGGTTTAATTGGAATAAATAAATGCTTTGAGTTTGAGAATACAAACAAGATATTTCTACGTACACTGCTGCGTACTGGCCTAGCTCTTCATCCTATGTACCAACCAAATCTGTAATCCAGAACAGTGATTTTAAATCCCACTAGGTACCTATTTATATTTTTCTAGCGGTACCAGTGATAGTATTATATTCTTCACCTAACATTTGTAAATAGGAGAGCATTCTTTATTATACCTACCCTTGTTTATACTAACCTTATCATAGATTATGTTGAAACATCATCTGCTTTTTCTAGCCTTTTACCAAATAAGTTGGGGTCGGCTTCCAATCTAACCGGATGCAGCTGAATACCAGTATTTTATATGGAGCGACTGCCTATCTGACCTCCACAACCCAGTTACTGGGTAATACGATACTCCTTTGTAAGACTGGTTGTCATACTTTCGGGCTTCGGATTACCCGTAACGACTGTCAAACATCCACGAATGCCAGCCGGAACCAACGGCTTAATGTGCTTTCCGAGGCACGGAGGGGTCACGGTATGTAAAGATGGTCACCCATCCACAGACCAACATCGGCAAGCGTAGCTTAACCTGATCGATCGACCTGCGCGGCTGTTATTATTTAGCCACGGACCCCTATAGATTATGATGATGATACACGTTTTGGAAACGTTTAAAAATATCTACCTACTATGTGAACATGATTGAAAACGAGTGTGTACTTATGTATTAATAGTTAATATTTTAACAACATTTTCTCGAGACTTTTGCTAGCAGAAATGTCTACCAAATGTTTGGATCGAAATTTCCAATGTCAAGAAAGCTATAGCTTCAGTTACCTACTCTTGCCTGCTTTCTATTTTAGTAGGTACCTACTGTGCAACTGAAGATACCAATTTTAGTAGGTACCTACTGTGCAACTGAAGATACCAATTTCCAGCAGTGGAGTGATGATCTAGTACGAATATAGTATCATAGTGTGTGTTCATAGTGTTTCATGATGATGTCGTATATTCAGTACACGTTATCATCATCGTCTGTCTAGCCTTTTCTCAACTAAGTTGGCGTCGGCTTCTAGTCTAACCGGATGAAGCTGAATATCAGTTCTACGAATGTATCTTTAGTACGAATATACTTAATAATTGTAACGTGTTTCTTCCGCTTTCAGAGCAGTATCCTGCTAAAGAAATCACTGGTGCTTCCCCGGCGGCCGGAGCCCTGCTTCTCCTGCCGCACCGAGGACCGGCCCTTCGCCTACCCACTCGTCAGCTACCTGTCCAAGGTCAAGGATATGTTCGTGCGAGGCCTCAACGCCCTCGTGGCCAACGCTAAGAAGAACAAACTCAAATAGATCTTAATTGTTAGAAGTACGGTTGTTATTAGTATGTAAGGTGGTATTAAAGATTTTTTATTGTTTATTTTTTAACTATGCTTTTTTATTTATACTTTTCCAATTTAGATAAATGAAGGGTTTCCCGTAGACGGAAATGTAAACTACATTACTACATTCAGACAATTTGACAATGGCAGCCCAAATCTGGATGTGTGTTGCCACTGACAATATGATGTGATGTGTGAAGCTCTACGACGCTTTAGCTAATAATATGGAATAATCGTAGACAAAACGTGATGGTAATAAAAACAAAGAGTATGCATCAATTCTATGATTTATCTAATAAAAAAATAACATAATTACGTACCTACGTAATCGTAAAAATATAAATATTACACATTAATGGTACATTTATTTCGAGCATTATTTCTCCCTAAAAATAAGGAAATCTTGCATCGAATAAAAACATGTTGCATTTTCAGATTCAGACAAAAGCTAGCCCAAGACAATGAGAGAACAGCTGGGTGATGCAGCCTTGCCGCCGCCCCGTCTTGTCGTGTCAGGTCTCACATTTATCTTACTACAGTAGTTTATAATATTGCCAGTTGTCTAATTAACTTGAATGGCAAGTATTTAATATTGTAAGTTCAACAATAAATTCTGAAATCTAATATACTGAGCAGTGGTCAAGGCGCCCTTATGCTTCAACTTCAGCAGTTTCTCATGAATCTGAACGTTACGTTTGCTCCATCCCAGTAGGTGGGATAACTTAAGTAAGGGGCTTGGGTTAATAGACAAGGTAGAACGCTTAGGTTTCGGAAGCCAATTGGGGAAAATCGGGAGGAAAGGCGAATGTGGGATCAAAGGCAGGATATAGGGTGCAACAGGAAGCTTCGGCACAGGCCATATAGATCGAGAAAATCTTTTGGTCAACTTCATTGATTTCATCTGCAACTCCGGGTTCACTTGTAACTTATGTACCAATTCTCCTGTGACATGCTTGCCTTCAGACTTTATGTTAATGAACAGTGGCGAGTTCTGTGTGTACTTCTTGATCACCATAGGGTTCAAACGTTTCAGTTCCTCTATCAGACCCACGTTTATGCAGGATGAAGATATCTGAAATATAAGAGATATTATCATAATTTTAATTTTACTAAAACGGATATAGAGTCGGAGTAATTATCCAGATAATAATGGGTCTAAACTGACAAACGCCTCTCTGTTGGTAACTTTTAACAAAAAGACGCATATTTATAACTACAGTGAAATAATCTCTGTTCTTACGAGATTAGTTCTTCTACAGCTGAAACTGGTAAAAATACAAATCTATAATTCTTCGATTTAGAACTATGACGGACTATGGGTAGATACGTTTGGGGATAGGTATTAAATTTTGAAGGATCCCAGCCTGGGTTTACAGCTGCTGACAATGTGTCGTAACATATACAGGGTGGCCCAAAAGTAGTGGATCAAACGAAATAGGGAGATAGAGGAGGTCATTTCCAACAAAAAGTCTTTCTACAGCATGGCCATAATTCAATTGCCCTAAAAGTTTGAAATTTTTTGTTTTGTTTGAATAAAATACAGATTTTTTTTTACAATTAGACTAATTAAAAAAAAATGTGATCTTAAACAATAAAACAAACGGTGTTGTACTGTTACTAGCAGTTTAACTAGCAGCATGACAAACTTCAAAATTATTTTGAATTAAGCTATCCTACTAAAATTTACACCTTGATGTGAAAAAACGATCATAAAACCAGAATTAAGAAACAAAGAGTAATGTGTTACACCTCATTTAAATCGGCATTAAATCAGCAAGTTTTTCTGATACAGGGCCACTTTTCCGTAGAACATTTTTTTTTCACAATGTGCTTTTAAAGTGAGAAATAATTTTTAGTAAAGCATTTAAAGAAAACAAAATATTCATAACTTTTAGGGCAATTGAATTATGGCTATGCTGTAGAAAGATTTTTTGTTGGAAATGACCTCCTCTATCTCCCTATTTCGTTTGATCCACGACTTTTGGGCCACCCTGTATACAGGGTGGAAAAATCAATGGGCCCTGAAGGGAAACAACTTTAAATCTTTAAGATAGACAATTTTACTTAAAGGAAACATTCCTTTATTTTTAAAGAGAAACAAAACTGCATAGTAATAATAATCCTTCAAACTGAATTTCGGAAATGGCAGACAATCTCAAAGAAGACTAGCCATTTACGCGGATATTACAGTGCACAAGTGTATGCGCAGGCACTGGTGCACTCACTATCATAGTCCGATGAGACGGCAATCGCAATCCTTCACGACCAAATAGAGGCGTAGGACCAACGACTTAACCTGCGCGAACTGGTACTGAGACATTTCTAATAGATAAACCCGGTAACCAATGATTTCAAAAGAGTAATATATATGTCAATGCCGGTAACACTTTGCCTGACCTGAGAATCGAACCCGCTTGCGACCACGAGACCAACGGGACAACAAACAGCTAAGTAACTGAGCACGGAGGAAACTACACTTTACTTGGCTTTGAAAGATATTTCTACAAAGTTCAGAAATTTTACAAATAACCTCTACCCCATGTAAACGCATGAAACAAATAATTAAAATACTTACATATCCTACTAAGATCACAAATACATAAATGTTCCTTACACTGTACACTTTAACCGACATCATGTTGCGATTACTGATTTGTTAAAACCCTTACTTTATTTTGGAACCGGTATATAAAGACGACTGTATTGAAAACATCATTGTGTCGCTATCTCAAAATATCAATGATTAAACACGTCTTTGAATTGACAATTGTTTTAAACGACTCTTATACGTTAAGCCGAAACTCGAAATCCCGAATCACTCTATCCCGAATGAACGCTATCCCGAATCACTCTATCCCGAATGAACACTATCCCGAATCACTCTATCCCGAATCACTCTATCCCGAATGAACGCTATCCCGAATCACTTTATCCCGAATGAACGCTATCCCGAATCACGATATTCCGAATGAACGCTATCCCGAATCACGAAATAATCAATCAATGCTTGACATAACCCTCTTCCAAGGTGCATCTCAACACCTGGTTCTCCGCCTTCCACATCCTGTCTGTCCTAGCCGAGTTCCTAAGGTCGATCTATAGCCAGTGAGCACCCTGCACGATATGCTATGCTATACGATACACCATTTCCACACAAAGACTCGTATGTTCCTAAAATTGTCACCTCAGAATACTAACACTGCAGGGTATATTGGGGGAACTCGACAAACGTACGATCCACATTCATTCTCCAGAAGAAATGTCTTAAGACAATATATAACATGTATAGTACCGAATCACTAAGAGATGTCTTCAGAGCGGAGGGTTTTCTGACATTGACCGGTATTTATATACTCGAATTATGTTTATTTGTTAAAAACAATAAATGCAATATTTTAATTTCAAATCTAATTCTAAAATAAACATTCGGAAACAATATAAATATGACATTAATTTACCGGTTATTAACAATATGATGTATTATAAAAGTACCTATGTTACTGCTATTCGTGTATATGTCGCAGCCAACTGGTTAAATTAGCCGTTCAGTTAACTGCCTGGCCTTTAGAAGTAGTGTTCGCCTCGCTTCCTCCCTCGGCTCGAGCGCGGTTGATCACAGTTCTAACCTAACCTAACCCACTTGGTCGGGGTGCAATGCCTTAATTACTGCAACCAATTCGGCTCGCGCGTGATTGGTTACAGACTTCCAACCTAAACTGTAATTGAATATCATTCAGGCCGTTAGTTGAACGGCCGCCGTTTAGTTGAAAGGCTAGGCAGTTAACTGAACGGCTAATTTAACCAGTTGGCTGCGACATATACAATCAGTTACCTACCGCCAGCAATTAAATGGAAATACGTATAAAAATAAATTTAAAAAAATGTTAATTGATAATGTATTTTATAGGTAATCTGCATGAGTTTTTTGGTAAAAAATAATATTTGTTAGTAATTCGTGGTAATTTGTATAATTGTTTTTAATTTATTTTCTTCTAATTTGTTAATACTATTCCATATCCGACTTGGGTAGACTGTTGAAACAATAAATGTAATGTATAAGAACTTAATGTGATGATATATTTATTGCATAACTGTGTACAGTTATGCAATAAATATATCTTTATCTTTATATATGTCGGTGTCTCCAGTTATTTTCCAGACAATTTTGTTTTATTCAAGGAAACTCCGGGCATAGCTCCATAGTGCGCTGTAATTGTGAATTTGTGGAAAAACCCAGCTGTCAGTGATGACGTCTCCCGTATGTCATAAAGGGCAAGAAGCACTAGTTAAAGAACATGACATACCTACACAAAAATATTTTAATAAGCAAACAAGAACTTCCTAACGATTGTACTTTGTAGGCAATAATGTTGAATCGAAATATTATTATGCTTGAATGAATACCAAGAATCAGCAAACGTAGGACGCCCTGAGGATAGATGGGACGATGATCTTCGCAGCGTGCCTCATTACAACTGGATGAGAGTACAACGTAAAAAAAAAATAGAAAAATCCAAAACTACACGACTTGTAATGAACATTAATTTGATCGTATAAAAAACCATAGATATAGATATTCGACGACGATTTACAATTGCCGGAGATATCGCGTAACATACATGCAAAAAAAATACAGTCGAATTGAGAACCTCCTCCTATTTGAAGCCGGTTAATTATGTAAAGATACGGCACTTATAGCCACAAAGCATCCCATAAAAAATCCACTAAGCCACCACTGAAAAGTCATAGGAAAGCAAACGACACGATTTCGTTTACCTACTTGAATTTTTACCAGTAATTTTGGTTTAAAAACGAAACTATCGATTTTGATAAAATTTCTATGGGACCAATCTGAAAATCAGTACCTTCAAATAAAAATAATTTTGCAATCGCATTATAAATTAAAAAAAAAATATTCAACCGAATTGAGAACCTCCTACTTTTTTTGAAGTCGGTTAAAAACAAAATGAATTCGTTACATCGTTTCTCAACGAAAAACAAATTAAATTACCTTAACTGATCACTGATTTCATTTGAACATTACTAAAACTGGTTCTCGAAATCTCACTGTCACCAGGTTTTTATCCAGTCGTCGATAACATTAAGGAGTTGAGTAATTTACTTAGGTTACTACTTTGACAGGCGCATTTTTATAAACTTAACTTTTTTTCTAGTTATGTTTCAGAAAATAGAGGAGCTAAGTTATTACAGCTGCACTGGTCGATTGACAAGGTTAAGCTACGCTTGCCGTGGTTGGTCCGTGGATGGGTGAGCATCTTTCCATACCAAGTCCCGGCTATCATTCGTGGATCTTTGACGAAAGATAGATACATAGAAGACAGAAGCCCGAAAGTCTGACAACCAGTCTTACCAAGGGGTATCGTATTACCCAGTAACTGGGTTGTGGAGGTCAGATAGGCAATCGCTCCATGTAAAATACTGGTAGTCAGCTGCATCCGGTTGGACTAGAAGCTGATGGTGCTAAAAATCGAAATAAGCCAACCCGCACGTTGCATTCGTCATTACTTATCAATCTTGAGTGTAATACATAAATAAAGAAATAAGTCATGTCACATAATATCAAGATAACCGGATGCAGAAACTTTGGTAAACAAACTTAAAAAAAATAAGTGGGTACGTCTGCTGACCGATTTTTCAAGCTAGAAACCATTCATGACTTATAACGTATTCGTAGCTAAGAACTATTATACCCATAAACTATACATATAAACCACATAATAACTAAGCATCAGACAAATTTATCAGGCCTTTAATAATTTGAAAATCACTGCCAACCATTTATATTGCTAAACTTTACATTTATTTTTAGTCATATAAGTTCATTACGTATTCATTTAATCAATATTCAAATGATATCACTGAAGATAAGAGTTTGAAATAAGAATTGTCGTACTTTATCAACACGTTTCATCTTATCAGAAAAAAAGCCTTTAAGTTTAAACTTTCCCCAATAACAATATTACGTGAATTTTAGATAAAATTATTAACCATAATCACGTAGAAACAGGCTGGTGTCAAAAGCATCTCTTTAAATACGAATATAATTTTATTTTTATACCATAATTTGTTTGAGATTGTTTCAGTGAACTTTGAACATGGGGGGTCAAAAGGTGTTTTGGTCCTCCATAGGCATCGTACTGATCTCCTCGTGTTACGTCATCGCTTGTGACGAGAAAGGAATATGTTTGGTAAGATTTTATTTGAATTTTATAAAACTTTCGTTCATAAAAGAACACCCAAGTGAGCAAAGCTACGAAGTACCGCAAATCGCAAATTGAAATATTTTGTCAAACATTTTAGTATCTAAAAACAAAACTGACGAAAATTCCATTGACATTATCATTCACACTATATTTATTAGCATGAGTAATTTCATAAGAATAACGATGTTTATTTTTCTTGCAGCTCGAAGCATTGAAGGAGATGAAAGAATGCAAGAAAGCTGTGCTGGCTTCGTAAGTTGTTCTACTGTGGTGCTTATAAGTTACTAAAGACATGTCCAGCCATAATCCATTTACAATTAAATTAATTTAACATTTACAATGTTACAGGTTGCTGAAGCCACTTCTTACTACCAAGCTGCTCGGTATGTAGTTCGTCGAATCCCTAAAACATTCGGGGAATAAACTGTCATTCATTATAATTTTAACACCCTTCCTTTAAATTGCAGACAAGAAACTATGCTGCAAAGAGCTGCCACCGCCACCTCCCACGATCATTCTGGTGCCGGCGGCACCACCACCGTGCGGGGCGGCCTTGCCACCGATCTTGCTGGCGCCCCCTCCGGCGCCAATATGCCTGCCCGTGCCTGCCCCCGCCCCGATTTGCTTGCCGCCATTGATGCTGCCCGCTCCTCCACCCGCTCCGCTGTGCTTGCCAGCGCCTCCACCTTGTTTACCATCACCTCCGTTCATATTGCCAGCGCCGCCACCATCGTTGATGCTTCCACCGCCTCCACCGGCGCCTATGTACCTTCCAGCACCTCCACCAGTACCGTGCTGCCTGCCGCCTCCAGCTCCGGCACCGTTGGTTATTTCCCTCGTTCCTCCGCACCCTCCCCTGCCGCCATGCTGTGGACCACCATGCCCTCCTCCCGGATATCCTATGACAGCTTACATGGTGGCCCCTCCGGTACCTATAACCTTAGAGCCTAAGCCCTTGGAGTTCCCTCCTTGCCCGTGTCCATACAAACACTATTAATCTATTCTTAAGGCACTGACTGCCAACGCGGTCACCGGTGACCGCTAACAATAGATTTTCTGTTGTGTCTGTTGCCTGGCAGCCAACGTGTTAATAATGTTAGTTTAGTTTTATTTATTATACATTCATATATAAATAAACACACTGGCTCAAACAAAGGCTTCTTTTATTTAGTGATTCACAAAGGGGGTCATTACCAAAGGTGGTTATTTGCCAGAACCCTGTCATTTGGACTTGGATACGCCCAAATTACTGTGCAAATGCATTTCGTATGCAGCGGTACAGGCGAAACGACAAATAAATAAAAACAGAAATAAATTATTTAGTCTTCAGTACTAGTGTTTTGTTTATATACAGTTAATTGTGAAAGCAAGTTAAATACTTACATGTTCAGGCTTTCGGATTTCACCATACTCATTTTATTTATAAGACTGTTACAGTTACTTACATAGGATTTAATTTCTATAGTTTTAGAAGACAAATTATTTTCATAATCTCCTAACTATTTACACTAGGTACTAAATTAAAAGACTAACTATATAAATAAATACAAAAACGAGCCAAAACGAAGAGTCATCCTTCGTAGTGCCTATGGTGGATGACGGGAACGCCTGAATCCACAAGCCTGATTCCCATTCTCCCACAGCCAGCAGACGGGCACGCTCAACAGTATTACGAGTACGTGACGTGTTTACAAGGGTATTCCGTATAATACTGCAGAGCGGCACGTCCCTCCGTCTCTGGGAGGACGGGTTGTCGGGCAAAATCGTATTTGACAAGCCATTTTCTAAGTGTTCAAAACATCGGTCAAACAAAGTAGTTCAAAATCAACCAGTGAGGAAGATAAAATATTTCTGATAAATTTATCGGTACTGTGGACCGAGGAGAGGAAGGCCGGTAAACTTATACCTACTTGAAATTTTGCGGACGCCGAAACCGCCCAGGTGAATGGACAGTGTGGCTTGCTGCCACGCACGGTCGTCCAGGGCCACATTTAGGATGGAAGTTAGTGTGTTTCTAACAATTTGGTCTACTTATTCTAAAAGTTGTGGATGTTTCCAAAGATGAGAGGAGTGAAGGCTATATGTAAATTTTGACCTAAAGCAACAGTATCGAAAAGTGTGAAGTATATTAATTTTGAAAAGTCTATCTGAGACATCGTTAAATTTTTTTATCTTCTCCTCAATGAACGTCTGAAAGGATTCGTCAAAAATTGGGGACCCTAGGAGGTGAAGGGAATTTCTTTTCATAATTTTGATATTTGATGCTATTGTATTAAATTTTGCTATAGTAGTCTGTCTGTCAGTAGTTTGGGGAAGGTAAATTTCGCATTTTGAAAGGTTCTAGGCCGTCATCATTAGCCGTCCGCCGACGCGATGACGCTTGGATCAAAATATTTCCTACAACTTATATTAAACTTAAAGGGCCAATTGTATATTATTATTTTAGTTTTTATTTGGGTATTTAAATTTTTCTTTTTTTTCTTTCAAAAACGTAAAATCTTTTAAGACTGTGGTATAGACACAGTCTCCTTTATCCTCATCTCCTAAGGTTCCGTCATCCAAATACCAAACGTGGAATTTAGAATTTAGTTGTCTAATAATTGGATTAATTGCCAAACTAATTAAAATGATTGGTCTAAGAGGGGCACTCTGGCTGATTTCTAAGGGTTGCCTTTATAAAGTAATTTAAAGAGGTGTCTGTAACATTGATAGAGAAAACTGTATATGGATAATAATTTTGTAATTTTTGTAGACTGCTACACGTCTTTATATTGGATATATAAATTAAATCGGCAACATTGATACATTGAAAACAAACAATAGGTCGAGAATTATGTTTAACATTGAAGATTGTGATTGTACCATCTGTTATATATTGGCAACATAAATTGCTTTCCTACAAAATTGTAAACTTAATTTATTATTGAAACTAAAGCTGTGTTGAAAACATGTTGACTCAGGCAGTGGTGGAATTCTTCAAGCATAAAATTGTCAGTAGTATTATTGTACTGGCATGTTGGCCCCCAGTAGGTAAGTAAGATGATATTATGCAAAATATTTTAAGTTTCAGGTAGAAAAAGAGAAGAAGACTGCTTAGAAACACAAAACAATACTACGATTACGTGAATAAAAAGGCTTTACTAATTAACTTCTTAGTTAAAATTTAAGTTCCCACTATGGAGGTTGGCACATCTTGCATATTACTGAGAAAGAAACAGGCCGTAATATAAAAAAAAAAAAGATGACTGCTGCCATTATTTTTGAAGAAAAAATTAATTATGAACAAAAACATATGGCATCGACACATTTTTTTGGCGAAATATGGCCAGCTTCAATTGACAATTAAATAAACTCCAATGAGGTTTTACCATGGAGTTAGTATGTAGGCGAAATTATTTTGTGAATAATTTTGTAGGTATGTAAAAAAAGCGCGACAGATTTGCTTTATCATGAAATCTTTTACACTTCAACCTACAATTTTACGACCGTTCCGGTACCCCACGAATAAACTCTATACTGAAGTGGGAGTACTAAGGGTCAGACAGCTTTACATACTGTCTGTTACCTTACGATTTCATGAAACTGCCTTGAGCACTTGTATCATTCATAAAATCAGATACCGCAAAACTATCGGCAGAAGGTCTTATGGTTTTATGGGACCTCACATATACACAAAACTCAATGGTCTACATAAAATACTAAACCTAACACGAAAAAAATGCAGAGTAACGGTAACAAAGTGGCTTCTTACACTGGACTACGATATGACAGAAAGTCTCGTGGTATAAGTAAAACTCACACAGATTGACAAGAAAATACATAAGTGCACTCGCTTACATACGTACCTATAGCATACAGACAACAATCTATACAACACCAACACAACTGACACAATTACACCACACTCTTTTTATGCATATTTTTAGTTTTAAGTTTAAAGATGTACATTATTATGAATGTTAACGGAACGAAGGACCCTGGATCTCACAACACAGGGAATCCTAGTGTGAGGTCTAGGAATTCATTCCACTGGAATGTAATCTTTAGTAAAATAAATTTATTATTATTATTATTATTTTTATATCAATTAATTCTGTTTCAGATCAAATAAAGTTGACTCGTCAACTGTCTCGGTATGGGATGACAGCTACAGTATCTTGTGACCCGGCCATACTGAACCACATTCGGCATCAGTATTTACAAGGAGTTCTTTACATTACCCACGAACATGACGACATGCCTATGTTTAAAAAGGTTAAATATTATTATATTAGTTTCGAGATTAAACATACTCTAAAGGCTTTTTTGATTAAATCATCATTGCTAGTAAAATTAGTAAAGGTAGACAATGAAAATTATTACAAATGAATTTACATTATTAAAAATAATTAATAAGTTGGCTAAATTCGACAAGTAAAATATACCTTTCAAGGGAGGAAAGAGGCTGTGATTGTAATTGATTCTGATCAATAAACTACGTGTTTCCCAGGGATAGTTTATTTTTACACGGTACCTTTTAATTGCCTGTGGTATACAGGAAAATAAATCGCACTAGAGGGTATAAGGGTAGCACGTCTAAACAGTGTTAAGATGGTGGAAGTCATATCGCATCGCACAAGCAATTAAATGGTAAAAAAAAACAGTAAATGGAGGGTTTATCATTCAAAATTCCATTATGACTGATACATACACACATATGTTTACCCCAGGTGAAGAAAACACACTTCATGATGAAGTACAAGTGGCTGATACTAGGTGACCATGTGCCTGACGTTCTGCGTAAGATTCGATATGATTCTGACATAGCTTTTCTCAAATGGGAACATGTCGCCAGTAATGAAACCAGGGACTCTACAGGTAAATGAAGGGACTATTCGTATTTTAAATTTTTTGTCGTGTAGGTAATCTACATTATTACAAAATTTTCTCAAAAAACTTGAACTGTGTTGAACAAATTATTTTAGTAATTTATCTCACTCTCTCTTCATTGCTCTTGCCTCTTCACAATTCTCATCAATATTATGTGAAGCACGTGGCATTATTAAAAAAAAATAATAAACGAATGAAACCACATAAAGCATATATTTCAATCAAACCAAGTTCAGGCACTTTTGAATACTTGTCAAGGAATCAGACAGTCAGAAATAGGAATCCAGTTAGTTGCCTATTCCAAAGCGAAATACGTGCCTATAGAGAAAAAGGGGCAAGAAACTCCAATGACACTCTTATAAATCAAAATACTTTGTTGCAAAATATAAGTTTAATTTAATATTATATTTATTTTTACTGCTATTTTAGCTATAATTGCGGACCCAAGGACCTCAATCCACATCTACGACGTATACGTGCACCCCCGAGATGGCATAGCCATAAACGTCTGGGCGCATTGGACTGACTCCTCCGGCTTGGTTCTAATGCACGAGCGCGAAAGAATACTAAGGAGGCTCGACTTGAAGAGATTTCCTCTGAGAATTGCTACACCAGTATGTTACATCAATATTTCTTATTTATTAAAGCAAGCTTTGTATATAATGAAAATATGCATGTTTAATTCAATAAAATAACAATGTTAAATATCTAAAACCTACTAGTGAAAAAACTGTAGTTCAAACAATAAAATATTCACAGCACACACTGGGCACAATACTTGCAACCACGGTTATGACTCCAGCCAGATTTGGGATTCCTATGCTACGCCTCGTGCAAAAATTACAAATATTTTTTTCATCGAATACAGCTGATTTTCCAGTAGGACTAAAAACGTTTCTTCTACAGGTAGGACATTATTCCTATGACCTGTATGATGGAACATTTGTGGACTTCTTAGAAGACGAGTCTATGTTAAACCAGGATCCTGGCATCCGCAGTGGGTATGGAACAGCTATGCTCCTCACTGAACTGTTGAATGCACAGTAAGTAACTCTTTCAGGTATGCAATTGTTTTTCCCTGATAGATTTATTTAATGCCAATGTTCAGTTTTATTTACAAATACCTAGTAATTGAAGTTTTAACTTGCATAAAAGTTGATGTGCGACCCTAAAAAATGCATAACTTGATTTAGTGGGATACATCACAGGAGCAAAGCAGTGCGTGAAAGCTAGGTAAAAATATCCTAATATCTATAAAGAAAATGTACTTTTTCAGAGATGTTTTATTAGAGACCGAGTTATGGGTAGCCGAGATCAATAACAACAGTATGTACATGATGATATCGACCGGTGAAGCGGACATCTCGGGGGCAATACTGCGCATTTTATGGGAGAGAACCTTTACTCTTGATTATGTCATACCGATATGGCCGTTCAGGTATTGTCATTAAAGTCTAATACTAAATGCACTATTGCCAAGAAACAGAAAACAAAAAAAGTTAACGATTTTCGTTTGCGTTTCCAAAATTTATTTCTTATTATTTGTTTATAGAGCAATGACTTAAAGAGTAATGCATAAGTTGGAGAACCAAGTGTCCTGGCACAAATTATGAGAGACCTATGTCCAGCATGTTGACTATGATAGTCCAAATAGTTTATTTAATTCAAACGCTTTTTTTTCTGGTCTCCAAGTCTATAGGTAAATAATATAATTGATCTTACGGTATTAAACAGGTCAGGCTTCACGTACTTATCAGAGCGAGAGAGCAGCAGCAACATGTTCTTGGAGCCATTCTCTCCTGCTGTGTGGTGGTCTTGCTTGGTCATGATGGCCATCCTGGCAATGGTCGAGAGGATGACAGCCAAGTCACCGAAAGAGAAGGACGGGGCATTTTATACTGTACTTACTACCTGGTTGCAGCAAGGTAAGCCTTCTAGCAAAAGGCTCTCTTGATTGGATCCCTTTTGGGTTATTTAAAAAGCTATCGGCTCAAATCAGCCTTACCATATAATTATAATCAATATCAAAAGTCATTTATTCAAACTAGGCTGAGAATCAGCACTTTTTGAACGTCAAAATTACATAATACCTACAGTCCCCCAAAACGCCCGCGCTTCACCACTTTCTAGTGTTTTAGCTGTTAAAAAGCGGCGCAACAAACTCCCCAGCAGCACAGCTGTCTGTTCAGTTATAAAAACTTGATTCTTTACAATAGTAAGTAATGCAACGTAAAACAAAACAAGTAACACAAAACATTAAATAAAATAATTGCCATAATATGTCAGCTAGCACTCGTCAAAACCAACAAAATCATTGAAAACTGTACTCAAGCTAAAATAAATAATAAAAACGTAAAGTCAAAGTCGAAGCATTTATTTCAAATAGGCACATAAAAGGCACTTTGAACGTCAAAAATTATTATGAAATATAATTGATTCTAGCCGCCCCTTCCAAAAGATATTTTTCGTATGGAGAAGAATGGGCAAGAAACTCCACCGTTACTCTTTTAAAATAGTTTACAATATACGTAACTAAATAAAAGCCTTTAGACATAAAAGGCGTGCCCGCTTATGTATATGCAATGCTGCATTATGTTCATATAGCTGTAACTTGAAGTCACCAATTATGAACTAGGACCTTCGAAGTAAAATAAATAAGTAGTTAATTACTAATAACTATAACGAAACCATGGTCAGGAAGATGACCTGTCACTACAAACAGCACCCGTTCACTAGCAAAAAGCAAAGATCAGACATCCCCCAACTGCCCCCAAGCCATATTTGAGAGAAGGCAACCCGACCCCGATGCTACTGCAAGCAGTGACATCTATGGGAGCATGGAGCATGACGAACTTGCTGCCGGTTGCTCAGGCAAGAACATTGTGTTGGTTTCTTGGTATATCTGTATATGTAATATTTCCACCAGATGCCAGTGCAGTACCTGAAGGTGGGTCAGGCCGCTTTGCGTTCACGGTCCTCTCAGTGAGTGCGATGTTGGTGCACGCATACTATACGTCTGCTATCGTCTCCGCGTTGATGAGCACTGGTCGTGGCGGACTTAACTCTTTAAAGGCTCTCGGAGACTCCAAGTATGCAATCGGGTCGGAGGATTACGATTATATGCGATATTTTTTCTTTGATGTAAGTAGTTTTAACACGATAAGGTACTTGAAATTTACTATAACAGTGCCCTTAGTTAAATTTAAGAACTTTTTAAGCATGAAACTACAGAATATAGAATCATACATTCCATATGATCCAAACATAATACCTCGCTGTCGAAAACCGAAAATGAATAAACAATATTAATTTTATAAAACAATGCGGAGTTTAACAAGCCTTTCAAACAATTACTATAGAACGCTAAAACAGCAAAACTTTATCAACAATGCTACCTTTGCAAATTACAGGTGAAAACCACATGGGACGACCTCGAATACTTGAAAAAGAAAAAGATGACATCAAATTTCTACCAAGAGCTAGAGGTAGGCGTGGAGCTGATTCAGCAAGGGAACACCGCCTTCCACAGCGAGTACAACCAGATCTACCCTCACTTCAAGACCTTCAGTGATGAGCATATCTGCAAGCTACAGCATATTGATACTATTCCTGAAGTAAGTTGAGGAATCTTTTTCAAAGGATGAATTAAACGGAAATAACATGTTTTAGTAGGCTTTTTAAGTAAATAAATGTACACAAATCTAAAAAATCCCTCTAATGTAATAAAACTACTTAAAACTTAAGAAGTAAGACCCTCATGAAATCAAAGACGTCTTTTTGCCCAATCATCTTACCTATACAATAGTAAATAAATATTTTAATCAACATTTTGATCTACAGGCGTTAACCTGGATGCAATCAACCAAAGACGGGCAGTGGACGGAAGTCTTACGCACAGCCGGAGGATGGTTGCTGGAGACTGGTATAGGGAAGCGTTTGGTTGCCCGCTTGAGGGTTCCTCGACCACCTTGCAGAGCGTCTCTTTACGCTGAGAGGGTTAAATTGGGAGATATAGCACCATCGCTAGCCCTGACTGTTTTTGGAGCATTTTTGTCTGTTCTGTTGCTGGGAATTGAGATCATAGTTGGTAAAACTAAGAGCGGCAGGCTGCGGGATGGTGACGCTAAACCTACATTAGAAGACGTTGATGATGCTTCTGAAGTTGAATATGATGATAATATTATAGAGCCGTGAAGATTTGATCTTCTTAATTATTTCGCACATTTATTAAATCAATTTATCTTTCTTAGCACTTTTGGTAATTATTGATTGTTTGTCTGAATATTGATGCTTTCAAACTGATATCGATAGTCGCCCGTAGATTCACATTAGTAGGTATGTAGAAATAAATAAATTCACATGTCAATTACCATATGTTTTTCATTAACCTTGCACGTGACGTGAATTGTTGATTTATTTTCGTTAGACTTTTGAATCCCATCTACGTCCTAAATAAATACAAAATTGGAACGAGAAGCATGGAAAACATCGCATTATAGTTTCAAGCCTTTTTCTCAAATTATGATTAGCTATTTTTGTTTTTTTATTTGTGGATATTGTGTGCCTTACTTAACCTGAGTCAAATAAACTAATTTTCTTTCGTTCTTTCTGTCACATTTATTACTGTGTCACCAATATTACTTGGTGTGGTAAATAATCGCTCGATGTTTATATCGTAATTTTTTCATAAAGTAATAAAATACAGAAGCCATGCTTGGTCCAACTTGAAAAAAAAGTGTCTCTAAGTGGCCGCCACTAATTCTGCTTTATCACTTGCTTTACGGTTGGTGATTCCATCTAAGGATCAAAGAGCAGCCAAGATATGCAAATGATATAGGTACTTTAGTTATCTCTTACAACACCACGGAAAGTACGAGACATAGGTCACGGAAACAGTAAACTAACATTACCAAGAACTATCTAACTTCCAACTAACCTATCTGTTGCCCTATCCTCACGAACGAACATACTTATCACAATTAAACTTATCATCTCCACCCTATCAGATCTTCTGCGAACAACATCACGTTTTCCAACAGATTACACCTCAAATAATACTTTAAATATCATAGGAACGTTGGCAATGGAGTTATGTTGTGAAAGGCTTGACTGCTTGGTGGAACCTCTTCTGCAGTATCGTGTATCAACGCAGCAGAAATGCTGAAGATACTATTATTATTATGTGCGCTATCAATAGGCCTCTGTTATGCCACTTCGAGCAGCTGCCAGAGTTTGCACCAATCACAGGTGAGTTTGTTTACAAAAAAAAATCAAACCGACTTAAACAAAAAACACTACAAAGTGAAAAATAACTTTAATTTCGTAAGTCGGTATCAAAAAACGAAAATGCAGAACCAACGACCGACTTCCGAAATTAAAGTTATTTTACCTAGTGTTATATTTTTAGAAGTCGGTTTTTTTTTTGTTTTTTTTTTTCACTTTGTCTTTTTTGGAAGTCGGTTGTTTTTTTTTTTTCGTAAAAATGTTGTCATTTTATTTTTTAGATTGTCCCACACAAATTCTTATACCACTACTTACCATGTAAATATCAATGACAGAAAGATATACAAACTAAGTGGCAAAATACGTATTACAATAATACGTATTTTTGCTAGCTAACTCAAAAAGTACCCAAGCAAAGTTAATATCTAAGGGACCACCCCTGAGGCCCTTCCATTAAAAAAATATTTATTCGAAATCGATTTACAATTGCCGAAGATAACGCATAACATACCTACTTGTATACAAAAAAAAGTACAGTCGTATTGAGAACCTCTTCCTTTTTGAAGTCGGTTAATTAAGTAAAGACACGGCACATAAAGCCACAATGCATCCCATGACAATTCCACTAAGCCACTACTGAAAAGTCTTATGAAAGCAAACGGCAGTAATTTTGGTTTAAAAACCAAACTTCTGATCCTATGGGAGCAATCTGAATGTATAATTCCTTCAAATACAAAAATAATTTTGCAAATCCGGTAATAAATAACGGACTAATAAGGTAAAAAAAAAAATTGAGATCGTCTTTCATTTTTGAAGTCGGTTAATAATCCGAAGGATTTTGAAGAAAATTCATAATAGGTACACTGTTAAACATGTTTAAGTAATAAGTATTAAGTATTGTAATAAGTATTGCAGGCATTTACTGTAAAATTAAATACTATTTGAAACATTTATAAGTAAAAAACACCTTGGCCAAGTTAGTCTATACTAAGTATATCTGCTTAGGGGCAATTCTTTCAAAACCATTACCCTCCTTTTCGGCTCCGCTGGAGTCAGGTAAAAATTCTAAAATACAAGATGAAAACTTCAAAATAATAATTTTGTTCACAGATGGCTACTCTTCATGAGCGAATGAATCAGATGATCAGCGCTCTTTATTCATCATGTAAGTATTTATGCTTATGTTCAATTAAAACAAATAGGTTATTATGGTGACTTACACACAGTTTCAATATGTTTTACTGATTAGTAGATATACTGTCATCCTTCCAAGTCATCCTCAGGAGTTAGACCGTACTCCTCAACTCTTTATTTCTTCCTTAGAGGTTACTTCTGGATTTGTTAGCTAGTCTTAAAATCAAAGCTGTCGGACTTCAAATGCCAGTTTTTTGCTTTCAAAACTCAAGCATTCGTTTCCGCTTCAGCCGTCAAGGAAACCGGGGTTTCGTAACTGGTTTCCTAGAAGGCTTTTTTTATACGTCTACGTAACTGGTTTCCATGAAGGCTTTATTTATACTACTATGTAACTGGTTTCGAAGGAGTAATTATCTGATGTCCCTTTAGCCGCCTACGAAACTGACTCGGAAAGAGCGAAAAAAGTTAGTAGGTACTTTCTTTTTTTTTTGTCGACGGAGCCCCGCTAAGCGGGGCTCCCATTTCTGTGTAAAGGGTTTAAAGTAACCTAACCAAACCTAACCTCGAGGTGCCCTTCGCTCGCTCTTGCATCCTACGTCGCCTGTCGACCGACCGTGACATAGGATGCAAGAGCGAGCGAAGGGCACCCCGAGGTTAGGTATGGTTAGTGTATGGATATGGCGAGATACAGTATAGGGCAATATAGGCACTACAAATCATTTATTTATGTATTAAAACTTTATACACAAGGAAAAGACATACTGTACAAAGGCGGACTTAATGCCTGAGGCATTTTCTACCAGTCAACCTTAGGGTGATGCAGAGACAAAACATGGCAGGTGCACCACACGGGATAAATAGCTAGGAAATGACTATAAAATACAAGAATAAATACTAATACATAGATACATACAAACATATAAACAAAATGAACCACGAGAAGAAAACGAACGAAAAAAAATTCGGTAGAGGAGAAAACGAATCCAGCAAATCAGCGCTGGGATGTTACGGCATTGTCATAGTGCTAAACATTTAAAAAAACATAATTCTGTGTCTGTCATTTTCAAACAAATGATTTTAATTCGTTTAGTGCTAAATGTATTTAGTGATTTGTGCAAGCGAGCCTTACAGTTGAAGTAAATATCTTTGAAGTTACAGAGACGCGACTCACAATGCGAACGAAAGTAATACAATCATTAGGTATGTATGTGTAAGTGACCTTACTTACATTTTTATTGTGTCACAAGACTGCCGCGTGGGGCCTCCCTCCTGTCAGCTGACAACGCGTTTTCTATAGAATGCAATTAATCAATTATTGTTGGACGAGCAGCGCCCCGCCTCGGTTTAATCCGCATAAGTCTCGATCACGTGGGAATATCGGGATAAAAAGTATTCAATGTGTTATTCTGATATTTAAGCTAACTATATTACTGTAAAGTTACATCAAAATCCGTTCCGTAGTTTTTGCGTGAAAGAGTAAAAAACATGTATCCATCCATACTCACAAACTTTCGCATTAATTAAAAAATATTAATAGGATTAACATGCAGGTCTAAGGTTAACAAACTGATATTGGAAAACTACATAACAATATATACCTTTCGGGTGAAAAGGCTTCATTATTTGTTCATAACTTTTTTCCGCGGCTTCACCCCGTCGAGGTTTAAAACAATCCCATGGGAAAGTGCTACAGGGATTAACAAAGAGTATCCAATGTCATAGCCTAGGTCATACTTCACCTATGTGCCTACAGTCATTCAGATCCGTACAGCCGTTAAGTGTTTCAGACAGACCGAGTTACTTTCGCACTTATCAAAACCAGCCTTTCGAACTTATAATATAAATTATATGTTATTGTTAATTTATTCAAATCAAGAACTAGTGAGAATTTATTAAAGAAGAGCTTCAATTCATCATTTAATTTTCAGCACCGTTACTGCGCGCTGTGCAGCCAGCTTCTACAAGCGCACCGTCCAACGCGACACCGACATCACCCACTGCCACACCAACATCGTCCACTGAGCACCCTTCAACACCATCTACGACCACTTACGACCCTTCTACGTATAGCTACCTTTACCCTCAAGTGATATACGTACCTCCTTCGACCTCGCCGCCTTTAACAAACCCTCCATCTGCTGTAGCCACGACTTCAACGACAGCTCCGAGCCCTTACTTTAGCTTCGAAACCCCTCCACCTGAATATTCTAGTCCTACTGCTTTACCGGCGCCTCGACCTATGCCATATGGTTATGAGTATCCTTACCCGCATTACGAGCCTTCTGCGCTGGCTTACCCTCCATCATGCACACCGTATCCTCATCCTTACCCGCCAAATCATCACGAATATCCGCCACCTTTATATAAGCCGTATCCTCCCCCTCCCACTTCACCGCCAGGGTATCCGCCAGCCCCGACTTACCCATTAGCACCTGGATACCCACTGACGCCTGCTTATCCACCACCTCCTACGTACGCAACGGCTCCTGCGCCTTACCCAACAGCTACGACATCATACCCACAAATATCTGCGTCTTATCCACCAGTACCTACGTTCTACCCAAATGTACCCATTCCTTATCCTCCAGTGCCATCTTACCCACCCCAGTACCAGCCTGGATACCCACCGGCTAGTTCAGGGCCACCATCATACCTCGCACATCACCCTAAACATCCTGAAAGGCGATACAGTTAATGTAGAGGGGAAGTATTACTTATACTACTTATTAATAGAAATTTCCTAAGTACGAATGTATAGACTAGATTTAATATATATAATAATTTAATAAAATTTTGTTATTTATTTACTTCCTGTATTTTATTAACATTATTCAGCTATTATTACGAGTACATACATTTATTGTTATATACAAAGGTATGCGTAAAATGTCTTGCAATACCTAGTCAATTTCGTTCGTCATCTTACATATTATTCAGTAAGTAGGTATTCCTTGCACGATCAAGGCACGATGCATTATGTATAACTGTTTAACCTTTCACTGTTATTCATTGTGACGATAATATGTAAGTCACAACATCGTAAAGAAATGCAAATTTTGAGGAATTATGTAAAATAATGATTACTTAATTTTATGAGTCCGACCAAACCTGTCGGGATATCCAAGCTAATAAGGTGAAGAGGATTGCTTTGAGTTTTGGTACTATTTTCACAATAATTTATGAGGTCTACTGGAGAAGTATAGAGGGTCAAATTAAATTAGCTAGCAAAACTCTACAGACGTAGTGGGGATCGATATCTAAACACGATAAAAACAAAAGAGAAATCTATTTTATAAAATCATTTAGAAATAAAATCTGTAGCTACAATCAGTTTTGTTCAACAGATAATAGTAAGAGCACAGTATGTAGCAAAAGGAGAAATTGAAATAGACACTAGACCTTCATAACTCATAACCTATGAATCAATAATAGGAAAAGAAAATTAGGTATCTATTTGTTGTATTTGTATGCAGATCATCCGCAACATCATTTTGAATAAACAGAATCAATTCAGAACGGAAACACTATTTATTAAACACGTCATAATCATCTTCATCGGATTACTTCTGGGCATTCCAGACAAATAAGATTAGATTCCGCTAAAGGAATCGAAAATATATTAACTTCCTGAACTACGGTACACAGTACTCACGTGGAACAACCACTCGGAATGATAAAGAAAACGGAAATTAAATAACAGATTTTGTAAAAAAAACATATTGCATTATTGCTCAAGCTTCGAAAACATGTCCTATCTAACTTTAAAATTGTAAAGTTACTTGCAAAATTTCAAAACAATTTCCTCATGAATTGATAGTGTTACATATAAATGTATGTGCTGAAGGTAGAAGGGCACAACGTGTTCACCATGGGCCTCTTGTACATAATCATTGGCTTGGCCATCCAGGTAAGTTCCACAAAATTACGAATCCACATTCACTTGTTATCTTTTTCTTTGAAAAAATGAACCGTTCCTTGAAAAGTCCATGAATATTTATTAAACTGATTAACGCAACTAGCTTGGTTGTCAGCAATGTAATAATTTTATTGATATTCACCCCTATCAGAAAAACATAATTAAGTATTTAATCATTGAATTTTGGTTTCAGGGTTCCTTCACTTTCGCTAACGAAACCGACAGTGAAGAACATGTCAGCAGTGGTGAGATTACAAACAACAACACAGATGTAAACGATAACGTAACCGATGAGTTTCCCGGAGGGCAGAAGGAGTGGATCGATTTCTTCCTCCTACCCGACACACACTTGTATCCGACCTCCTCAGTCGCCATGATGACTCAAGCTACCAACTCTGAGAAATCAGTCGAAGAACAGCTGGATGAAATCAAGGAAATCGCGCAGAAGATCACTCTTGCGATACAGAGCGAAATGGCAAACCTCCTCACTTATGCACTCAATAGCTATGACAAAGGAGAAGGAGAAGAGGAAGAAGAAACAGAAGACAATAACCTACGTAAGAAGAGATCAGTAGAAACTCCTATGGCCAGCACTCAACTAGTAACGAGACTGCTCAAACATATTAAGTCTAACAACGAATTCCAAAATATTGCTATCGACAAAATGATGACAGCGCAAGAAATCGCTGACAAATATGGAGTTGAATTCAGCCCTGATACTGAGATCCTGTCTGACCTCGCTTTTGCTGCTAACCAGCAGGCTAAGGAAATGAACTCCTTGTTACAAGACTCCATAGATACGAAGAATATTAGCCGGAAAGTTGAATATGTTCCTGTAGATATACCTACTCAAGAAAAGGACCGCTATTACGTGTCCTCTGTCAAATATCCTGAACAGACACCGGTTGCTCTGAATGCGCAACCAGCAGTCAACCATCATCATCACGCGAACTCCTACCCTAGCTACAACTATTTCTACAAATACCCCTATGAGACTCAGATCCCTCCTCCTGTTAACTACTACAACAGTCCTCCTGTGAGCAAGCGCCCCAACTTCTACGATACTGTGTCTTACGCTCCTCAAGACTTCTCCTACTGTTCCATGGAACCTGTAACTTCTGCTTCAACTATCATCATGCCCGTCGAAGAGTTCTTTGAGCCCGAACCTGAATTAGTGGGAGAAGAGCTTGAAGAGACTATTTCTTCTAAAGTGTATGTGGATAGAGGAGACGAGCCCGGTTCAGCGACTGTCAACCACGTCATGACATACACTGTCGGAGAAAAGTCATATTTTAGAACCCCCGAGATTGAAAGGTTACCGCAGCAAATGCAATACAGTTTCTTTCTGATGTAGACTTGAACATAGAATAGATTTATTATTATTATTTTGTAAATTAATTTTATTTTATTGCAGCGTTAAATTATGTATAAGTATTTAATGAAATACATGAGCAAATAATAAAATGCTGTGATGAAATTACTTATTTTTATTATTCTCAACATTCTACAATATAGAAACGACAATAGGTAAATAAATAAAAACACTGGCAATACTAATGCATTCAAATCTAATATCGAAATTGAGAACGTGTTTTTTTTTTTAAAACAAACTTAATAGTAGTTATGGGCTGAATAAGGTTTTGCAAATTTTCAACTAACGATAGTGATTAAACTAATGGATATTATTTGGTTGAATTTTCGTATTGTATCGTATCTTCACCTTGTAGACCTAATGACGACGAGTTTCATATTGGATAGAATGCTCTTTACTGAATTATTATTAACTAGCTTCTGCCCGCGACTTTGTCCGCGTGAAATTTCGTCCTCCCCCTATTCAACCTCTTAGGTGTGGAATTTCGAAAAACCTTTTCTTAGTGGATACCTACTCTTCACAAAGATAGATAGATAAAACGTTTATTCAGTGCAACAAAAGCCAATACAAGTATTAAAAAAACATCAGAAAAGAAACACACCCTCCAAATTTCATGTGTCTAGGACCAGCGGTTTAGGCTGTGCGTTGATATAATTATCAGTCAGTCAGGACTTTGAATTTTATATGAATAGATTTAAATTGTAATTCCTATTTATGTGATTACCTAAAGTCGCTACAGGCAATCTTTCAGTTACATTTTTCTATTCTAATTTTTCGTGGAAATAATAAGGCTTTTTTTATTATTGTGGGACGAAAATAAAATCACGTTTTCGACTTGCGTCAACTTTAATAAATTTAAATAAATATCCAAACATATTTACTAAATCTTAATCTATCTTAACATTAACTATGTTCCTTTGGTTATATTTGGCACTTGGCGTTTTGACTGGTGCATTCATATCCCTTCATTTTCTAATAAAATGAATCAGAATGCGCGAGTTTTTGGTAATTACTAAAATTATATTAGACTATAGTAATAAATACATTATATTTGGTAACAAAGTAGTTTCAATATTATCTTTTTAATTATAATATTGTGACAGAAAAGGCACATTTATTGCATAGGCGTAGACAGTGCTTTACCAATAATATGTAATAATTGAGATTAAACAAATTGTTAGTAGAGTTTATACAAAATATTTGGTTCACATTCTGCAGTCCTATAAAAACCTTTTCCTTTGGTTACTTAAACAGGTTAACGTTTATATTTCTCTATAATATATATCTCTTTCATTATACTATGTTACAACATTAAATTAGGTGTGCGTAACAATATAAAATATATTTTATTTCGTATTTCAAAAATTATAATTATATGCATTGCCTAGGCACCATCTGACAAGTAACCGATTTATTCACTAACGCCAAAAAATATAATTAAACATTTTCTCCTCACGGTTGATTTTTTAAACATCCCTAAATAACGACTCCTTATTGTCGCTTCTTACAAATTACTCACTAATTAATTTCTTTTTAGAATTTATACAAGAATTTTTACATCAACTCCATAAAAACATTTCACCAAGAATTTCAATTTCATAAAATTATTCCAAAATCACCAAAATCACAATAAACTACGCATTACAAAATATTGCGGCTCGATGATAATAACTATTTTATTTAGACTTTAGAACTTGAAAGGACCTCAAAAAGTTCCACAACCATAGAGCCGCAATAAATTCACCACTTTTTTTATTTCCCATAGAGGCGGTAATAATGACAGATGGTGCGCGTTCCAGCGACGCGGTCGCTCATATCTGTCGCATGTTGTCAGCGGGCGGCCGTTGTCTTTACAATCACTATCGCTCACCGTCAGATATCCAGCTATCTGTGAGCGTAGTAAGCACTGTAAGCGCTATTGTGGCCAGAGTGGGGTTGATAACTGTAACAATACATAAAAATGCATTCAGTAAATATTTTGTTGTTATCTAAGCAGGGAATTTGGTAAGATGTACAGACGCCAGCACATCAACCTACTACAATCTGTCAAATTTCTTTGATAGATTTTCAACTTTATCGCTAAAGTATAAGGTTCAAAGTTGATTGGGAAATTTTGACAGTTTCGGGTAGGTTGATGTGCTGGCGTCTGTACATACAGTAAAACATAAAACGCCTTGCAACTCAAGCTGAGTATTACACTGAATGCAACATTGCGTTCAAAAAACCTGTAGGCGGTGAATGACACGCTAGGCGACTATAGAGCCAATACTAGGGTTCTCACACAAGTAACGCACTTTCTAAGGTTAGTAGGTAAAATCAAATAGACGAAAGCCATTTTTCCGACAATTATTCGCTGTCGGGGGCAAAGTAAACCAGTAATGAAAATGTGTCATTTTCGATTCGACAACCTCTCGAATGGTTGTGAATAGCTATGCTGAAAGCTTCGAATTAGGTCGATATTGGAAACTAAAAGTAAGTAGGCTATTTTAATAATATGCGCTACATCAATCACACTATCGATGATTTCAAACGCAGATATGTTCTTGGTTTAAATTTAATGGCCTATTCCCGTAATTAAAAACGTTCAAAATCTAGTCTCAATCTCATCTCGGCAACAAACAATTGTAAAAAAACTGCCATAATGTAGGGAAATTCGAGGTATTTTTGACAGATCGAGACTGAGATCAGACTGTAAACGTTCATAAAACTACGAGAATTGCCCCTCTAAGCTGTTTATCTAGATCTATAATAAGCACAAAAATACTTGAAATGATTGCGATTTACATACCTATATGTATGTATGTTCTGGCATGAAATCAATCAATTAATGTAATTAATACCAACAAGGTAAAGTCAGGGAAATTAATTGTTAAACAATTTAATGACCAACTTAAATTGTCCGTAAGCATTTTCAAATCACAACTGTAATTCATTGACAGTGGTATAAAGTGGCTATTCACGGCAAATTGACACGACGTAGGTGTCAATTTGCTAAACAATTAATTTTCCCAACTATACAGCCTAGGAAACTAACTGTTTAGTAGATTAATAAAATTCGCTTACTATTTCAATCTGTCGTGTTATAGTCGTGAAATACATAATACCTAATGTAATGTGGGATCCAACACCAAAAGTAGATATTAAACTGGGATCCAACGAAAATAAATAGTTCATGTAACTGTCAATGTCACTCGTGTTTTGAATTGGCGGACAATTTAAATTAGCAAAGAAATCCCTTTTCCTCAGACGTATCTAAATAAGACCAACATAAAGACTGACCGCACAGGATGCGCATGCGGCGGGTACAGCGGGCCGCACGAGCTGGGCTCGGCGGCGTAGGGCTGCGCCAGCTGCGGGCACGCCTCCGCCGCCGCCGACTCGCGCCGCCGCGCGCCGCCGCGCTGACTCTGTTCGGGGGGACTGCGCACAGATACATACCGATTAGTTTAGATAAAGGACACTCCAGTGGCTATTGACAGACATTAACGTTGGTTAAGAGAAATCTACAAAAATAAAGACAAAGATATTTATTCGAAGGATATTGTACAAAATTGGTAGATAAAAGTATGTCCAGCGGAGTAATTGTATAACACATAATAAAATGGCAATTGATCGCAATGGGTTTCATTTTGAGAGTTCACTCACATTCATTGCGTTACTTAACGTTGTTGAGCAGACGAATTTTTCAAAAATGGATTATCAATATCCTTCAAAACTCACGAATTGGTATTGAAAGTGCTGGACACATCCACCACTAAAATCGAAATATAAATAATATGTACTTTATAAAAACCTACAATTAAAAATCATAAATTCAATTACTAACAACTGTTGTTAGTGAATGTGTTACAAGACAACCCACAACCTAAACTGCTGGGACAAAAATCATGTTTTATTATTTTAGGTCAAAATGAAATCACTTTAATCAGTGTTTTTTTTTTTGCTTAGAAATCTTTGGTTATACGTAGGTACTGAGCGCTGTGCAATCTATTTTAATGGGACCCTGTACAGAAAAAATGGTTGAAAATTCATACTTAAAGGGGTTAAATAAGGGATGACAATTTGTAGGAATGTTTCATTTTTGCTGATGAGAAATCCCACCGGGCACACGGCTGGTGTCCACAGAATAGGACGTGATTTAATAATCACGTACGCGCGAATTTTCACTAAAACTAATCGCTATTTTAATGCGTACATATATGACGTCTTAGATCCGTTTACTTATCCATATTTATATTTTGAAGCTAAGCTCTCGGTCAGAAGTTTTAAAGTTTTTCTCCACTCACTGCCAATATCAATGATACTTATTGATACGATTTACTTTAAAAGTTCTCATGTTCTTAATATGATCTTTAATTTGTTGGATTTCTCTCCTCCCCGAATAGCAGAATACTATTAAAACATGGGAAAATTATCGAAAAAAAAAGGTAATTCACTTTCTCATAATTTTGTATGGAACGGCTTTTTTGATGATATTTATGTCAAGGACGGATTGACTGATTTCGATAGCGGTACGAAGTTTGCCAGGTCAGCGTGTTTATTATGTACTAAAAATGATCACGTCTAAAGTGTTAAAGTAATTATATTCTTAATTCAAACTGTATGATGATAATCGTGTAGGAGTCGAGAACTCGAGATTTTAACTTAATCGTTCCGAGACACGAAAACGTTTTATAAATGGAACTGAATCACTAATCATCTTTGGTGTCCAACTAAATTAATGAGTGGCAACTATCAACATATGATACAAATTAAAAAAAACTAATAATAATGGCCCCGCCCGCCCAGTAGGCGGGGTCGTATTACCAGCTTCGTGTTAATTCTCTATTTTGACAGCGCGCGACAAATGGCACTGTCCCTCCCGGAGTTATTAATCTATGGTAGGCACCAGGAAGTAGGACAAGGAAAAAAGTTTATGATATTTTTTGTCCCCCTCTAACTATTTGTGCATGTGTATAAGTATTGAGTTTTCACAGAACTTTGGATCATTTATCACTTGATTTAATTGCTTAGATGACAAGTTGGTCATGAATTTTAGTCGACAGTTATTTTTTGGAAGGCCTGCGGCTGCTTTCGCTCTGCCTTCCCAATTTACCAATAATAAATCAGATATCTAAATATAAGACGCTACAATATATTGTTTAATATAATTTATTCAAATAATTCATCACTACCTGCACCACCATTGGCGAATCCCAAAACAAATAATTTATCTAAAAACAGATTTCCCATACGATTGGCTGACCATAGACACGCAATGGCTATAAACGGTACATAAAACGTATGCAGTTTACCGTACCGGGAAAATAATGGTAGACAGGCCAGATTTATGGCAACACTGGTAGCCAATACAGTGGGCAGGATGGCCGTAACCGAGTACGCCATAAACAAGGAGATCGTTGCGCAGGCGCACTCTGTTAAGTGTTTATGATGTACAGTGTACAGTCAGTAAGAGTGTAGGTACTTTGAACCTTTATGGCTGAGTAAGTGGTTTTTAATGTGGAACATAAACAATAAAGGTTTTGTTTTAATTGAAAATTAAGTCTGATTTATGTTACTGGTGATGTACAGACGCCAGCATATCAAGCTGTCACCCGAAACTGTCAAATTTTCCCAATCAACTTTGAACTTTATACTCTAGCGATAAAGTTGATAATCTATTAGGTACATAAATTTGACAGATTGTAGTAGCTTGTTGTGCTGGCGTCTGTACCTAGTTGTAGGTAGCAAGCCTTGAAAGGAAATTACAGTTTCAGGAGAGGATACATTTTTAAATTTGGGCTATCATTTTCGATAACGATGCCAAAAACAATGTGAAACTGCTGTAGGTATTTAATGCAGTAAGTATTTTCGAAATCCTCATAAATTACAGATGCAGAACAGTTAGTTTTTATTATCAAACAATATTTTTACTATATTTTTTATAGGTAATAAAAAATAAGCTAAGGTTGGAAATAAGCTAAGTACCTATAAAAATCTCACGAAGAAAATCCTGAGGTATTTTGCACCTGTCTGTACAGTTTTATATAAAATGCATTCTACCACACCCATAGTAGGTAGATAAACATGTCGAGTGGATGTTTATGCGCAAGTGGAACGCGCCGCCTCCCACCGTTTGATACAAAACAGGTGCACCGGCTTTAGGTATAAACTCCATTTACTTTCAATTAGTTGCATCTTATAAGGTAAATCTTGCCTAAGGTTTATTTTTTAAAGAAATGTAAGGTACAGGTATTTTCGTAGCTTTTAAAAGAAAAAAAATGGCGCATTAGCACCGTACACGTGACAGAAGTTCACTTGAAAAAGAGTGTATTAAATAAAACTTCGTGGCGATTGGATAATTGAACGAGAATTGAGAGGACATCACTCTTTCTGTTTCTCACATTAAATCTCTCATATTCTTTTTTTTTTTTAAGTTTCACTATTTGTACACACGGCTACACATCAAGCTATATATAACCAGTATTTAAGCTGACTTCTGATTGTACGAAAAACCTGTTATAGGTATACAATGCGAGGTCAACTCAAACTGGAAATGCATAGCTTGATGTGTAGCCGTGTGTACGGTGCTGCACGCGTATATTTTGTTGTTGTATAGTAATCTTAGTGAGCCTCTAGCTTTTTTTAATGAAAATGAATGTAAGTAATAAGAAGTTTATTAAACAGTTTCCAAAAAAAGATCAGTAAGTAGTACCTAAATATTAAGAAAGAGGTGTGATCCAAAATAGAAAGTAAAGGATGCCATCCCTAATAAAAGAGGTAAATAATTAAAACTTAAATCTTTCCCAATTACGCACTTCAAAGTAATTTACTGGAAACACAAAACTATAAAACAATAAATTTTAAGGTTAGAAATGCTTTTTTTTATTTTGGCGGGAACGGGAAACGAGTCGTGTCCGCCATAACTGTCGTGCGTAACTCTTTACTCGATGGGCACGTCGTAAAAGTAAATTGTCACCGGCTGTTGAAATGAGTTCCGAAGCGTTGCATGAAAACTTTGTAAATAAATTGATTCATAGCCCTGCTGTGGGGCGCAAGAGAAATGTGGTTACGTTTACCCGACCGTTAATGTCTCGTTAATTTCTTAAGATGGTCTCATGTCAAAATATGGCGCAGAAATAAATAGTGGAAATATATTTTCGAAAGTTATATCGTTATGCATTGTATTTTGTTCTTAAACATGTTATGGAAATTAGATCATCCGTCTTTAGTTTTAACCAGTCTCGTCATACCATAATTAACTTAAAGATAAGTGACATTTGAACTCACCAATCATCGGGGTCGCAGTCTCTGAATCCCTTCGCGAAGGGATTGCTCGCTATTTTCAATTGCGTTATCTGTAAGAACGAAAAGAAGATCTATTAATTAATAGCCTCTTGCTTTACTAGTTGCAGTGTATATTTGTATAACGTATCATCGTCGTCTATCATCGTATTATCGTTTTGATACGCTGTCATAACATCTTTATTACCAGAAGTATGACTGTTCAAAATCTACAGATATAGATATATAGATCAGAATAGTCGAACAGTTCAGGGTGCTTACTCTCGAATATAATTCCGATATATCGAGATTGGAATTGTCAGTCAAACGTCTGAAGGCCAATTCTCGTAATTTAAAACGTTCAACATCTAGTCGCAGTCTCATCTCAGCGACAAATAAATGTCAAACACTTGTCAAAATGTATTGAAATTAGAGATATTTTTGACAGATTGAGACTGAGATCAGACTGTAAACGTTCTTAAAATTACGAGAATTGCCCCTCTGGGATTTAACTCGACCAACTGACAATCAATGTCGATCTATAGGAATTATATTAGCACCCAGGTGCCGTATTATGACGGTTTAATGACATCATGATTCCAGTGTAAGAGAGAGACGGCGCTATACATGTCCGATAGCACTATGGCACTACCTTTCCCTTTTTGCACTGGAATCATGATGGCATTAATACTTCGTAACACGACCCGAGATCCAAAGAGATGGCGTTGCTGCAGGTAACATTCTAAACTGTCAATGGCACCACGGTGACTTGACCATGCCATGTACCATGGAATTAAAACGACTTGACAGAGTGCTCCAAGGATCTTTTGGCGCCTGAATGACATTGACAGGGGGCTGATGTTGGTATAATCTATTTGTGAAATATGGCGGCGTTAGTTCCGATTTTGGCCACGCAACAAAAGATCCTTGTACCGTTGTGTTACAATTATAGGCTTAAGATCAGTTAGTAAACAGTGATGAGATATTTTTTAAATTTAAATACCTTTGTATATTAAAACTATTAAGAGACTTCTGCTCCCAAAAGCACCTCAAAATCCTTCACCTGACAATAGTAGACTCACCCTATGGTTCTGGTAAGCGGTGACGGCGGTGAAGCCAGTCTCCGGGAACACGAAGGTGCGGTGCGCGCTGCTCTGGCCCTCGCCCGGCAGGTACACCACGTGCAGCCGCGGCTGGTAGCGGTGCATGGAGTTCAGGATTATCTGTGGAAGCCCTAATGATGTATAGATTTTGGAGAGATTCGGCCACAAGTTTCCTACAACTGTGGCTTAAATTGTACGAAAGGTGTCGATAAAACATCATGTCTAATGTTATGGAAGTAGATCTTTTTCACACCGATACTTCGGCCCCTTCGTTTTTTAAGAGCTTGTTAAATGGTTTGTTTTCTAAAAGCATTCGTTACTTATATAACGGACCTTTTCAAAACCACACGATACAAAGGAGATTATTTTTCATGAGTTTCAGTTCCGAGAGGACACGCTGTAAGTTGATAAATTCCACTTGTCAGAATAAGAACTTGGGCATCTTAGTGTTCATCATCATCATCATTTCAGCCGAAAGACGTCCACTGCTAGACATAGGCCTCCCTCAAGCACCTCCACTTCGACCGGTTCTGTGCTTCTCGCATTCAACGGGTTCCTGCGGCCTTCACAAGGTCGTCGGTCTACCTTGTGGGAGGCCTTCCAACGCTACGTCTTCCGGTACGCGGTCGCCACTCCGGAACCTTTCGGCCCCATCGGCCATCTGTTCTGCGAGCAATGTGCCCTGGCCACTGCCATTTAAGTTTGGCAATTCTTCGAGCTATGTCGGTTACCTTGGTTTTCCTGCGAATCTCCTCATTCAACTTCATTCATCTCAGTATTGCCAATAGTAAATTTGCAGTTGACGGTACTCACGTGCCCGTTATCATCAAGCTGGTTGTTGGTGAGCTTGAGTTTGTCGAAGGAGACGAGCTGGCGCATCCAGTTGGAGCCGGGCGCGGGCGAGTCCGGGTGCACGTGGATGCGCGGCGGGGACACCGGATCTGCTTTACCCGCCACCACCCAACTTGAGCTACAATACGAACAGTTTGATTTAATCTGGTAGGTGTTTGTAGACATAAAACTCAGCAAAATCTTTAAGTGAGGGTTCTGAAGTTTGACGAATGCATATGTTACTAACTTATCGCGTCTTTTATCTAGGGTTTACATGCATGAAAAACTCTTTCAAAAATATCTCAAAAGGAAAGATGGTTTCTTATATGTGCAATCCACATAACGGTTTCAAGGGATCCCAAACTGCGGACACCCTCCTATACTCATACCTTCATCATCGTAAACCCCCAGTCCCCATTTACACAACGCACAAGTTTATTGCCTGTGCCATACAATAAAAGTGAGGCAACGAAAGACTTGCATTGTCTAAACAGTATTTAGACAGTGCAACTTTTATTGTTCCTTCAACTCATCGTATGCCACAGGCAAATAAATGTTACCCTGTAAATCAGGCGTAAGATGCAGAGTATGCTTTTTTTTTACTAAACGCAATACCTGTGGAAAGCATATCGATATCTCTTATCGTCGAGAGGCACGAAGTCGACCACCAGCAGATAGTCCGCGTTAGGCAGCAGTCCCGTCAGCCGAGCTTGCAACGCCGGGAACATGCGGCGCCCCGCCTTGGTGACGATCATCTCGGTGCCTAGCTCGTGGAAGCTGCGCCATAGTGCTGACAGCTCTAACGTAGCCGAGCAGCGCGCTATCGCCGGGTGGAGTGTTACGGTTTGGTTCGACGCCTGGATACGAAACTAGGTTTATGTGAGAATTTTGTTAGAGTAGGGTTCTTCAACATCTTTAAGGATACCTAAACAATTTGGTAACCTAGTTAGGTTGTAAATAAGTGAGTATTTTAGTTCCTAATATCTGTTTCTGTTCTGTATCTGATGAAAGTTTAAGCAATTCCTATTCAGTTAAACTCATGCAGTCTCTCACTAAAGGGAATTAGTAACACAATCATGTGTATCTAGAAGGTTTCAACTGTTGGTGTTGGTATATCACCATCTTTTAAAATATATTGTTTGAATCATAATTACCTACATTGTGATTAAAAATCATCAACGAAAATTGAGGTCATAAAGTTAATCCCAATTATCAAACGCAAAACAACTTTGAGGCGATTTTAAATTAGAATTTCAAATATTCCATGCAAAGCACCTAATTTGAAAGTGAAACTATGAATTAGCATCCATACGCGTGTACCTACGTTTTCTGATCCATCTATTCTTACTAATAATAAAGCGGAAGAGTTTATTTGTTTGTTTGAGGCGCTAATCTCTGGAACAACCAGTCGGATTTGAAAAATTGTTTTTGCATTTGATAGCCCAATTCTTAAGGAAGGCTATAGGCTTAACCCTTAGGAGCCGAATAAAAAGAAAAAAAATCCGAAAGAACGGTAAGTACCTAAGTGACAACGATAATGCCACGCGGTGAGTCGCTAGTCGGGGGAACAATAAACATGGGGACGAAGTCGCGGGCAGAAGCTAGTTTGTTATATCTTCGTCAGATACTTTTGGAACTAAGACAGCTGAGCGTGGCTAAATAATAACAGCCGCACAGGTCGATCGATCAGGTTAAGCTACGCTTTCCGCGGTTGGTCTGTGGATGGGTGACCATCTTTACATACCGAGTCCCCTCCGTGCCTCGAAAAGCACATTAAGCCGATGGTCCCGACTGTCATTCCTGGATCTTTGACAGTCGTTACGGGTAGTCAGAAGCCAGAAAGTCTGACAACCAGTCTTACCAAGGGGTATCGTATTACCCAGTAACTGGGTTGTGGAGGTCAGATAGGCAGTCGCTCCATGTAAAATACTGGTATTCAGGTGAATCCGGTTAGACTGGAAGCCGGCTCCTACATAATTGGGAAAAGGCTAGGCAGATGATGACTTTGGAACTAATATAGATGTATTAGTTCCAATGTCATCATCTGCCTAGCCTTTACCTTTGCCTTTTTTTTTATTAAGATTAATTAACTGGCTTAGTATTCAAAATTTTAAAACAAATCTTGACAAATCAGTATACATACAATTTAATAAATGTAATAACAATAAAGCTAATTTCACTCTAAATATACTCAAATCTGTAACACACACTAAGTTTCTGGGTGTAACTATTGATGAACATTAAAATTGGAAAATGCATGTGGACAATGTCTCTAGTAAAATAAATAAATTTGTGTATGCGCTCAGACAAGTAAAAAAAGTTACTAATTTTAAAACAGCCTTATTACTTTACCACGCATACGTAGAATCTATACTGCGCTATGGACTCATAATGTGGGCAACAGTACCGACCAACATAGAACAATTGTTGCTCAAAAAAAGTGCATTAGAGCTCTATACGGACTCCGACCTGACGAATCATGTAAACCAGTATTTAAAAAACTTGGTTTGTTACCGCTACCTTGTCTATACATCTACGAAATATGCATGTTTGTATGGAAACATATAAAGTAATTTAAAACAGCGAACGATATAATTATGTCCTCGAAACCGACGAGACCCTTATAGGCTCGTACTAAGCAATGCTCCTAGGCTTGTAAAGTATAACAAAAGCTGCTTAGCTATTTGTGTACGGATTTATAATAAATTGCCTGATGACTTTAAATGGTTAAATACGAGATACTGTTTTAAGCGGAAATTGAGTGCATGGCTAAGCCGCCAAAATAACTTTTATAGTCTGAAACAGTTCTTTGACACAAAATTTTTGTTAAGTACTTTTTATTTTTATAATTTTGAATTTGCATGCTGAGTTTAATCCCGGCAAAACATATTTGTACTAATTGTAACTGTAAGATCTGTTATACCATGTTTTGAGCAAATAAATATATTATTATTATTACATTTCAGGTCATTTTCTTAGGGGCTACTAGAGTAAAAAATGTTAGGTAAGTACCTGTACACGTGGAGGTTGCGGCGGCGGCTGCGGCGGCGCGGACACGCCTGGGTCGCGACATGTGCTTTCACTGAGCGCCTGCAGTGGGGAATATGTGCTGCGCGCGCAGACTGAATTCTAGCAGAAGAATAATCCAGTTAAACACAACACACACTGCTTAAGAGCGTTTTCGAAGTACGGCATTTCATACAAACTTTCAAACCCTTGTTTTTCGAAATGAATGAACCGATTTTAATGAAACTTCATACGCATAGGTAAGCAGGATTCAAAGGTCTAGAAAGTTACTTAAGAACATTTTCGAAAAATAGTGTTACAGCCAAATTAGACCGATTTAAAAGTTTCCACAGAAACAGAGATTTCCAGTTATCTTTTTTTAAACAAAACATTTCGAAAATGTTCTTAAGTAACTTTTTAGATCTTTAAATTGTATCTGCTTATGCGTATGAAGTTTCATTAAAATCGGTTCATTCATTTCGAAAAGGACTTGAAAGTTTGTATGAAATGCCGTACGGCGTAAACGCTCTTAATAAAAATCTTAAATTCACTGATAGGTAGACAAAGTGGGTCTATAGAAGCATGAAATGCAAAATAGTTCTCTCGTAACTCTTTTGCATTTCTAAGGAAGGATTTCTGAAAATTGACGCATTTAGTGATGTATGGTACAACATAACATAACAACATCACCCTTTGTTTCCGCGAAGGGTTGGGGCAGTTGTGTACCTATATATAGTACACCTCTTTATGGTACAAGTGGGCCTCAAAACAGCCAGACAATCCGGTCGCAATACGATGTTACCTACATCGTATTGTCGGTTGGGGTTGGAAGGTCTTCTTTTTAGGGTGGTAGGTTGGTCGGACAATAATTACAACACAGTTCCGACTTTCGGCGGCCTTCGTTTTTAATCCAGTCAAAGTGTTCAAAATTTTAGCTTGCAGTGACAGTCATTAGTCAATTCTTAGAAGTGTTCAACCAGACTATAGAATATATATAGAATATAAAATATTCTTATTATGTGTACCTACACTATATGAATTTATAGATACAAAACATAGGGTTACACAATGGGCGCTCTTACGGATAAAAGCGATCTTTTAAAAACGAACTTTGGGTGGATCAAAGGAAAACGGAGAGGCAATACTGCTGGTCGTCTGTGGTGTACCATTTACATAATAGAATAAAGCATATTATTAAGCTTGACAATAGTCAAGCTATATCTATAATGTACAACTTTTAAATAATCCTGCATCAAAACGGTACACAAGAAGAAAAAAAAGAAGAAAGCGATACTTACATCTCTGATAGGATGGTGCAGCGGCGGTAGCACGGGAAGCTGCTCATGATCGCGACCGAGCCGCTCCACGAGGGACTGTGAAAGTGAGAACCCGCCACGAGGACATCCGCTTGATGATACGATACCTGATAACAAACATGCTTGAGTTACAGTTTGACAGTTGAGTCCAGCGCGGTAAATGCGTAACACACTAACAGTAGCAATGGCTTGCATTTGACAGGCCGCCTAAAAAGGCCACTTTGGCAGAATCATAAAACAATTCATATCACGCAATTTCATCTGTATGACAGTTTTGTATGGAGATTCGTAAAATGCTATAGGTACACCTCTGCCAAACCCTTAAGGGACATATAGGTATGAAACTGTCAAACAGATGAATTGCCTGATATGAATAGTTTTATGATTCTGCCAAAGTGGCCTTTTTAGGCCCCCCCTTCAACAACATTCATTACGTTATTTACGTTGTTGAGTAGACACATTTTTCGAACATATGAAGCAATGTATTAGCACTCTCCTTCAAAATGATTCAAATTGTGTGTTGATAGTGTGTGACGCAATTAGGGTGCTGTAGGTGGTCACGTTTGTCGCGGCGTCAGTGATGTATTTAATATAGGTCCTCAAAAGTGCAGGTGTATGGCCACTTCGAACAATCCACACTACAAATGGGGTATGGTTTGATCAGGAGCACCGCACTCACACTGGGTATCAGCCGGTCGATTCTGTTAGAATCTCACCGTGAGAAGTTAGGTGAAGTGAGATGTCATTCCATCTGATGCTATAGGGATTGATACTAATGACAGCTCACTTTAAGCTCACTTCACCTGAGTTATCACGGTGAGATTTTAACAGAATAACACTACTGCCGGTCGATTCTGTTAGAATCTCACCGTGAGAAGTTAGGTGAAGTGAGCTGTCATTCCATCTGATGCTATAGGGATTATTACTAATGACAGCTCACTTTAAGCTCACTTCACCTGAGTTATCACGGTGAGATTTTAACAGAATAGCACTACTGATATCCCCCTTTATTAAATAGATTGTGTTTGCAGCAACCTAATTTAATTCCTTTTGCATAACACCACTGTAGTCAGCAGAAAAACGGGGGAACAAAGTATCCCATTTTGCGACGGACGAGGAATCGCGACGGTATAGTCAGCGTAATGTAGAAATGCGACTAAAGCACGGCAGATAATTATACCGTGACTAAACCGTGTAGAATTCGCCGACACACATACGACGACATACAATTGTGTATCTACACAGTCAAGGCTTCGTCATGTTTTTTCAGGTGTCGTTTTCAGGAAAATGTTGACTTAAAAATGCACCTAATAATAGAACTATCTAATAGAGATATCAGATTCCTAATGATAAATGACTTTATTTGTGTAAGTAAGTTTGTACACTTTTACACGCAATCATATTTTAAAAACTAGATGAGGTTGGCGTTTTCTATCTGACTACTCTGAGAAGAAATGCCAGAACAAAGTCACAGTCTCTTTAAAGTCCAGACATAATCTTGGTCAGATGATCCTATTCAGGTTGCTGTTGTTGTCAACCTATGTCACACCACTACAGACAGAGCAAAGACGAACACTTTCAGTTATTTTAGTCTAGAGCTATAAACTTGAAAACTTTTTACCCCCTTACTTATAAACGTATTATATCAGATGAATAGTTGCACACTGATTTCTCTCTTTCAGTCGTCAGTAATTTGACTTTCGAAAGAAGAAGACAAAGCATTGTGTAACTATACAAACGCTATACAACGTTTATTAGTAAGGGGGATAGTGTCTACAGTTCTCACCGTTTGAAGAATATGCTCAAAATAACTTCCCTACTTTATCTACGTACTGACTGGACACGTTGGCTCAAATCTGTATGGCTCTTTCTTCAAAAGACTAACTCAGACACTAATCTGAATGGTCCTTATAGGAAACACTGACCACATCTAGTTTAAAAAATATATAGGTACCTACATAGTACCTACATACTTATGTATGTTTGATGTGTACAAGAGAGAGCCTTTTTTTTTAAAGATGGTAAGTCATCAAATGACCCCTCCCGCTCTGGGTGGAGCGGAAGGGAGTGTCAGACTCTTACTGACTAAAAGCCATCCGTGTTCTTTCCTTAGCCCTTTTATGTTCCGGGGTGGCGGTAACCCTTTCGGACAATGCCGCTGCCCCGGCAAGCTTCGGCTCTGACGGGCCTCTTCTCTGATGCTGACATCTCTTTGAGGCGCGCGTGGAATACATACGCGCCATCCGGCACGGGCCTGGTCCTGATCGGACGGCGGTGTAGGTACAAGAGCCTAACTATCAATTATATCATATAACTTTGCTGGACTTTTATGATAAGGATAGATTTTCGATTCATAAGTACCTACTTAGCTTTTCGTTGTAGTTTATCATGGCTATTATAAAGTGTTTTATAACAAACCCATGTTAAGCCCATCGTCTTTAACACATTTGTTCCTCGGGCGAGAAAAAAGCTCGTCACTACCTCCTCCGTCCTTACCCATAAAATATTATGGTACTGTGGCGAGACTATTTCGAAACGTACAGTCATCGCTAGATATGAGTAACGTACCGTAACTAACCTACCGCCAACATGCATATTTCAACCAACGATAATAATAAAATATGCTTTTCATCGATAGAAACCATTTTGCTCAAAATATATAAGTTTTTTTTTTTTCGGTCTGAGTCATAAACTATTATTTTAGTTATATGTACATACGAGTCGAGTGTAGTAGGCAATGTATTTTCCGTTGTAGAATTCAGATTAGAAAAAAGTTTTATAACATCATCAACCTGATACCAAATGTATTAATCACGTGTTATTGTACCTATAACTCAAAAACTACCCAAGCACTACAGGGTCAAATTAAATAAGCTAGCGAAACTCCGCATTCATGATCACCGCGCGAGCTTCCTCTAACAAATTAAAAATAGTTACGTAAAACGGCCCAGTAATCGCGGAAAAATCAGTGCATAAACAATAAAAAAAACTCGCCAAGTGCTTAACCTCCTCCTTTTAGGGAAGTCAGTTAAAACAGGTCGGGTAGGTTTTATAATTGCAATGTGAATGGTTACTGAATAAATACATTGAATCATCATCATCAGCTGAAAGACGTCCACTGCTGGACATAGGCCTCTCCCAAGCACCTCTACTTCGACCGGTTTTTTGCTAATGAGGAGATCCGCAAGAGAACCAAGGTAACTGACATAGCCCGAAGAATTGCCAAACTTAAGGTGCCACTAGTCGATACTTTTTCTATACAAATTTCGGGCATTTGACATTGTGCATCCAAAGTTAAACATGATATCGTTTTAAATTACGTATTATTAATTTTGTCTGTACAGAAACAGAATACTTAGTAAAATAAAAAGCCATTAAAAAGTTATGAGCCAACAAAGATTCGTTTTTCTTGCCATTTTTTACGTAACTTTGGGTGTAAATAAGTAATAAAATCTTTAAAACTAAGTCCGTACCGACAAAGCTCAGTTATCGAAGAGTTCAATAAACTTTATTTATAATTGATTTATGTAGTGGTTTTTTCATATAACTCGATTTTCCAAAGCACTTTTCGAAATTTTTATACGCGCCTATCAGTTCGGAACGGTGTTTCTATGCGTGAGAACTAGACGTTGTGCGTGTAGACTAGCATCTAACTGCTCATCACTTGTCAGACACGAAGCCAGCTGCCACCGTGATCAGACACGAAGCCAGATGCCACCGTGATTTTTGGCCATGACCACCAGTGAGTTCGAGCTTTCGACTAGTTTACTCTTAAGTGGCAGGGCACATTGCTCGCAGAACATATGGCCGATGAGGCCGGTACATTGAATATTAAGCGATAAATATTATAATGAATATTAGAGATGATTAGCCTGTAGTTTCCTAAAAAGCTTATCGGAAAACCGCATTTTCTTTATGAACCGTAACTAGTTGCTTTTCATGGTTACTGCTAAGCAGATTGGACATTACTGTTATTGGAGACAGGAGGTTAACAATGAAAATTGTTAACAAAGATAGAAATCTTAGTTAACGGGTTCCAGTTCGGTACACGAGACACAATATACCTAAGTATTATTGTTATGACGGTTATAGCACAAAACAGAAAGGTAATAAATAGCCTTATAAAGTGAAAGGTCAAATAAAGCAACGAATTGGAGAGGTCAAATAAAGCAACGAATGAGGATCAAACTCACGACTCTTCAAACCTCGCATCAACCAAAGAAGACCATGGAGGATCATGGAAGCTTAGAGCTAGAGCTTTCAGCATGATCTGTGATTATATTTCTATTTCGAACATCTCAATCCGTCGCAGGTAATCGTTTGAATTTGTAGGTAGGTAGGTACATGTTATGAGATAACAACAACAACAACATTGACAACAACAAACAATAACAATATTTTTTAAGCTTGATTAATAGGCTTTTGAGGCTTTAGAGAGCAGTGGTGGCCCAGTGGTAACTGCCGCGACTTACGAGTTGTAGGTCATAGGTTCGAACCCAGACAGGCGCTTTACTTTGTGTAAATTATTTCATCACCATTGCTCTCCAAACGGCGAAGGAAAACATCGTGAGGAAACCGGCATGTCCTAGAACCAAAAATTCGAAGACATGTGACATCTACCAACCCGCGCTGGAACCGCGTGGTGGATTACGGCCCACTCCCTCTCACAGAGAGGAGGCCTGTGTCCCAGCAGTGGGAAAATTCTAATATGATTATGTATGTTATGTACGAGGCTTTTGACTACGTTGTATGTGTATATTTTATGTTTTTTTTTTGCGTTTTGTTTGTGCAGAATAAACAAGTTTTTTTTTCTTTTCTTTTCTTTAGATAAGTGTAAAAACTTAAACGTAAATTATTATTTATTTAATTCAAAAGAAATGTTATATAGATGTACTTCTCCCACAGTAACTACTTTATTTTGATTTAGGCGCAGAATGCTCACTTCTCAAATGAATAATCCTCAAAATGGTACGTTACCCATCATGACACCGTTTAATTAGTTTAGACTATTACACAATACAAATAAAAGAAAGGCAATATAAAGTATCGAACCTTGTTCATCGCGCTACGTGCACTGAAAACTAACATTACAGACTACACACACACTTTAGTCACAACCACATTTGGACACATAAAAGCAAACACTACAGGAAAAAAAACAAACAGTCCCATAAAAACCGTAAAGCGTCCACCCGTGCGCGGACATCTCACTCAACTAATTGCTATAATGGCGGGAAAACTCAAAACGCGTCCAAAATGGCGGCAATAATTTCATCGCGCGATGTCAAGACGAGGGTTATAAATAAGGCGGGTGATGAAAACTATACTTGCGTAGAAACGACAATGATCTTAGTTTTATTTTCGTGGGCAGTCGAATTTTATTTTTGTTTCACTTACGCAGTATTTTTAAACCAATTCATAGTTTCGAACGATTAACTTTATTTGGAATATTTTATCGTAACAGTGTTTCCTAGAAACCTACTAAGGAAAACTGAAAGATAACAATCTTTAACTTTTTCCATAATTAACAATCAGTCAAAAATATAATAATAATAACGTGAGACATTTTTATTGGAATCATAATACCCAAGCGATGTCCCGGTGCATGTAATCGGAAACGATAATTTTTTTCGCATACGCGTTGAAAAACGCGTAATTGTCACTTTATGAGTTATTTGTGTGGTGCCACGGGCGCTAATGTGGCGTTTGTGAGTAAATCAACAAGATATGTTGCATTCAGAATTTTTTGCTCATATTTCTTCAGTTATGTTGTTAAATTTGACAATGGGTCTCAATAATATGATGATGATAAAATTAAGTTGTTATTGCAGCCCTGTGGGTAGTGTTTAGTTATTTATTTGAACAAAGTCATCACTAGTTTGATATCTATTACATTTCACAGGAATATGATAGCGATCAATCATAGCAGGTGATGACATTCAAACAATTTAATTTGAGATCTTAATAATTTTCATCCGAAATCATAAAAGTTGTTAAAGAAAGAATTGCTACAAAAAGAACAATAAATAGCTAGTACAAAAAGTTCATATCTTCTATTACTGATACTACCATAACGATAGGAAAATGTACCTACCTAATAATTTTAGGCTTCTCTACGTCGCTTACCTAAGCCGTGAGTGCGATGAAAAAACCAAAATTTTTCAGCTCTCTGCCCCATTTCAGCGCAATAAAATGACAATATGGATAACCAACCGTAAAATCACATATCCGAATGGCAAATACCGTAGACCCATTCATTCAGTGAGTATAATTAGACGAATCGATTAAATGTGGGCTGATGGTTTGTTGGACAATAAATATTGATGGCATGGACAGCCAGCACAAGGTGGAACGTTTGTTCCACTCCAGTTGCAGTAATATTCGATGCACTTGCCAAGACTGTGCGTGTGTGCTTTGATGATAACTACATATAGCAGATAGAAACTAATGAGTGTGCATAATGTTTTGAAATATTTTTAAGTATAGGTAGATGTTGTATTTTTCGTCATCATCATTACCATCTGCCTAGCCTTTTCTCAACTATGTTGGAGTCAACTCCCGGTCAAACCGGATGTAGCTGAATATTAGTAGGTACTATTTTACTCACTCCACAGCCATAAATATTATCTATTTTTTTAAGTAAAAACTTCTTTAAGCGCGTTGGGCAGTTTTTGAGATGGGTAATAACTATTGAACTCGCACCACTGTTACCGGAACCGACACCGCTTCGGATGTCCTCGGGATGTACTCGGTTTTAATGTATATCCGATATTTCAGTGAGTGATGGCAAAGTATTCTGTCTGTGTTTTGTTTTCACTTCTGTCGGTACTCCCGGAGTGCCACTGTTTTTTTTTTTAATTTCTTTGTCCACAACCCAGTCATTTGGTAGTAGCATAGCAGCAGCAGTTAAAAAGTATTGCAACACATTTACTGAAAATACGCGACGGAAAGTTCGCTGTTTACACTTGCAGTGTTTTTAAATTACTCATGAGTATTATGATTTATGACACATCAGGCTGAAATAATGTCACGTAATGTTTATAGAAAACACAGGTACCTAACCACGCGGAATTTCCGTAACCCGTCGCGCAGTTAATTTTTCACGTGTGTCGCTACACTTAATGTCTCATAGGGCACAGTATAACTAATACTACTTAGGGCAAATTTTTCAATCGACACGTTTTTTTAATCGTAGAATAAAATTGACGTCTGACAGATTTTGTATGGAAGAACTGTCAAAACTTCAATTTTATTCCACGAATAAAAATTATCTGTCGATTGAAAAATGAGTGTTTCTTCTGGGCAATAATAAAAAGTTCTTTTTTTCTCTTTACAAATTTACAATTCTGTTTTTTTTAGCTGTAAGTCCTCCATGTACTAAATAAATAAATAAATAAAAAAAGCTTACATAATAGAAAAAAGCTGTCTACACTTAGAAATTCATTACGATGTATCTTATTATAACACATAACGTCACCATCACGACTGTAATCCCGAAGGGTTATTTATACCTACAGGGGTTTACCTATAGTACTCCTACATATCGCCAGTTATGTTTAAGTCCCATGTAACAGGGAGTGAGCCTATTGCCATCAACCGGGCTTATTATATCGAACTATAATAATTATAATACTTATTATATTACATAGAACGCGAATGCGCAATCATCGTAGGTTCGCGCGATTTATACTCGTACGAACGCGCGATCAAACATTTTGAACTCGAATAGGTGTCCAATCTGACAATCGCACGACGCAGTCGCGCGACTCAAATGTTTGAAAATCTATTCGCGCGAACTTAGTTCGTACGAACGCGCGATCAAACATATTGAATTCGAATAGGTGTCTTAACTGACAATCGCATGACGCGGTCGCGCGACTCAGAATCTACGAAGCTAAATAGGTCATCCAAATGTTTCCCGACAGCAAAAATTGAGCGTCTCTGACGTCCATGGTTGTTAGTACCGACCGGCGACCGTGCCAGTGCCAAACTATAGGTACTCCACGGTCGCTCGCGTCGCTTACTCGCGCGATGATCGCGCATTCACGTTCTATTAGGACGATGTCTTAGAATCATCAAATAGTAAATTGATTTGATTAGAACGATATTCTCATTGAAAACAGGGAGGTGCCGCTCGTGTCTCATTATTAAATTGTAAGAACTCAGCGCTATATAAAATGACACACAATGTTTCATTGCAAGTACTTGTGTACCTATGTCAAACGACAACGACAGCTGCCGCCAAGGTCTACAACTTTCAAGTAATGATAATACAATACCCGCCGGATATGTCCGAATTCGTCGCGCTAATGAATTGTAAGGAGTTAGGAACCGTTTAGAAGTAGTTGGTTTTTAGACGGACTGTTGGGGTAAATACCTTTCTTTATTAATGTTCCGTTTCTACAGAACTAGGTACATTATTATGTATATGGATATCATTAATTAAAACATGTCACGGTTCGTATTAACCATAATAACTATGTCAATGTAATATTTTTCTTTGACGATGAAACACTAATAAAATTTATGAAAAGCTTCAAAATCTCACTATAGAAAACGATTCCGGAATCGTCTTTAAAAATGGGTTTTCCCGAAATAACAGGTAACAGACGAACAGACATTTAAGTAGGTACGAGTATATACTTCGTACCAATAAATTGTTCTAGTTACAGATAGTCATCTTAATTTGGGGAATAATCAAATATTTCGACGAATTAAACCTTTAGCAAATGTTAGTATTTGGGGTTCCGCCAAAACTTCGAAAACCCTACGGTATCTCTACATTGGTCTTATAATAAATAATGGAAATGATTAATATGAACTTATATTTATATTTAAATAAAACTCAATCAATCAATTATACCAGATTAAAATAAGTAAGTCCTAATAAATCAAGCAACAAAATGTCCGGCCAACACAAAATAAATTATTAAAACATAGACAAATTATTACTTTTGAAGAAGATGCGTAATGCTTTTTTAATAAGACAAGATTATTTCACTAACAAGTTTTCGATCACAACCTCGACGATTTTTTTGGTCTAACAAAGTTACTCAACGCTTAACTCTTTTATAGGTACAGAACCTTCATCGTCTTAACCTCGTACAAGGCCTTTATGTAAATGACGAAGTCGGAAACTTCGTACATAAGTATGGTTAATAGAAATTTAGTCATCATTCATTGTTGCTCTGTGGTTCGGGATGAATGTGGTAGTGTTGTTCGTGTTGTTCACGTCAGTGTTCTGTGCTGTGGGGTTTTCTGCAATCCCAAAAGTTGAATCGAGTTTTCCTTACATCCCTTACGATGATGAGGCACAATGTGTTGGTGAGGACTGTGTGTGTTATGAAGACGTTGGTGATGGAGACACTGGTGTAATGGATGAAGTGATTATGCCTAATAGAGGAGTCGTACCTAACAATAATCAAGGAACTGGTGCGATGAACGATGGGATGATCGACCCAAGTCAAACTGATTCACCCACAGGACCAGGAAATGCACTCGCAGGAGATACGTGTCCTGGAAATCAGAGAAGAGTTGGGAATATTTGTGTGATGCTCGATGATAAATAAATAATAATATATAGTTTTAATTTAGGAGTTTTGTATCTTCATTGAACTTGTCCTATAAATGCGTGCCGTGGTATGCTATGCGAACTAGTGGTTAATTTATTGTTCAGTCGGTGATAATGAAAATCAAACTGAAGAGAGTGGTATATTGCAAATCGCAGCGTTTGCTTACTTTTGACCTTAGCGACAATCGTAGGTAGGTACCTAATTTAACTTCAGCAGATTTGTAGGATTGAGACCTAAAGTCTTCAAACATTCTAGTGATATAATGTGACAGCGACCAACGTAAATGCAGTGCACATATTTGGGCCTAAAAGGTATTGCCATTGCTTATATTGATAACTAGCTTGTGTCCGCGACTTCGTTCGCGTAAAAAATCTTGTTACAATCTCTACAATCGTTTTCGCTTAGCGTACTTTTTTGACTTTATTTTCTATTTGCTCGGCTTCTAAGGGTCATAAATCTTCCTCAAGAATTGGGCTATCAAATGCAAAAATATATCTTTTAATCTGACTGGTAGTTTCAGCGATTAGCGCATTCAAACAAACAAACTGATGTTCGGTTTTATTATGAGTATAGATACGAGTAGATAGATAGAAGATATAAAACTCAAAATCACTAACTGTGTTCAAATAAAATGCCTTCTCAATAGTCTTCCACTTTAAAACATAAATATTTATAGCCGTGTTAGGCGCGTGACATAATTGAGATACCTAATCATGTAAATCTCATGTTTTTCCAAGCGGCATTGACAAAAAACTATTTTAAATACCTATCATTCTAATGAATTTAACATCTTTCTTAAATTTTTTTATGATCGTTTACTCTATTTGGACCTTGGTCGTTCAATTTTATATTATTTCATTGTTCTATATTTTCACATATTTTGTTTATATATTTTTTTATATATACATACTGTAAGTGTAAATAATTAATAAGTACCTAATTTATACATTATGCCAAAAAACTTATTATGTAAATATTGATAACCGTGACTAACGGAAGGCAAAAATGTATCTGATATTTTATTAACTTTTAGAATGATCACAGATTTTCCGGGAAACTTTTCCTATTTTTCTTTCCATAAAAACATTATTCGGACTAATTGCCAAATCGATCCCGCAGTTCTCAAGTAATGCGCTTGGTAACAATTATGGTAATATAATAATATGGTAAACAATCTTATGATATGACGTCAACTAAACCAATAAGCTCGACAGAAATCAAATCAATGCTATATCTACAATCAAATTCAATAAAGTCATGCCTAACATAATCTTGAATCGATCGAAATCGTATTGTGCTTGTCACGTTCACAGACTTCTTACATCGAGGTCTTTATAGTTATCAGCCTGTAATCATCCATAGCTGACCATGGGATATCTTATAGAAGAGTCATGGTACCGGCCTTCCTATTTTGAGGCCAGGCCTTGGTTGCCTGACTAAAGTAGTTAGGTACTTGAGTGACAAACAATGGAATGTCACCTTGATACCTATAAAAAAATTGTGACGTGAAAATCCAATTTTGGAAACGGAGTTTGTATGTTAGTAAATAAAACTGTGTTTGCATCAACAAACAAATTAAGAACTAGTAACTAAAGAAATTAATTATGAAGCTAGACACTTTGGATGTAAGTATTTTTCTCATTTCATGAAATTCTGAGTAGAACAGTAAATTTTTATTACAAACCAAAAATGTCATTCCGTTAAAACAACTATCAAGTTGTCCTTTGTATGAAAATTCAGTCTCGCCCCCTAGGGGTCGAGAGTGAACTATGTTTAAGGGTTGAGAGGAAACAAATAGACAAATATTTTTTAGGGGTCGAGGGGTCGAGAGTGGACTAAACCAAGTTTTTCACATAATATCAAGCGGTTGTCACAGCCAGTATTCAATAATAATGATATCACATACAATTGAACAATCGTTCGGCGGTAATTAAGGTAAATTATAGAGCCAATTATATTGAAGTTAGTTCTATATATACGTTGCAACAAAAGGCGAGTGCTGGTCGCTTCCTTAGCAATAAATCCGCATTGATTGAGCGCTATAAATCTACTGTGCGCCCGCGCCGTCGCATCGGTTACACCTTGTAGGGTTGCTACAAGAAAATTCTCATAAAATAAACTAAACACTATTAATTTTAAAGATTTTTCAAACGGTTCATTCTTTCTCATTTCGAACTGCTTATTATGTAGTTGTATGTTTATATGTATGTTTATAATTAGGATAATTAATGCGAGCTTAGAAATAGAACTTGATAATTAATAAGCCTTTTTATTAATTAAAAACCCAAATAAAAAGTATAAAACACTCTAATAATAAATGACAATATTATTGACACAATAAAATTACATGAGTAAACATACGCGATGAACGGTCTGTATCTGTAATACATCTTGCTCAGCAGAAAAAAACAGTAAGTACTTATCTGAGTTACATAGGACTCTCGCTTTCATTACACAAATTGCGCTGAACAGCACTTATCTACGTACTTGGTAGGTAGGTACCTACTGAGTAGCTGGCCGACGTATCTTCCATGCATTTGAATAGCAATGGATACTGTTGAATGTTTAATGTTTGTTTTAGTAATCATCAGTGTTAGGCAACTAAGGTGCAGTTCAGATGACAAAACGAATTGCGATATTTACCTACCTTTATATATACATTTTACTTTTCAATTAACAGTAGGATGAAGAACTGAATGAAAAAATAACATTAGCTACACATAAAATCAATTACTAATAAACGTTATATAGCGTCTGTATACCTAGTTACACAACGCTTTGTCTTCTTCTTTCGAAAGTCAAATAACTGACAGGAAGAGAGAAATCAGTGTGTAACTATTCATCGGATATAATACGTTTATTAGTAAGGTAAGAAACACATTTAAAGGTCAGCCAGTTTTACTGACTTCATTTGAACTTCGAACAATGCGATTTGCGAACCCACAACCTTAGCGCGTATTATTGAGTCTAAAAATAAAACCTTTCGAATTTCCATAGAATAGTCTCCTAAGAATATAATTTTGACTGTTAGCCTTGCTGTTGCTGTAATTATAATTATTGCTGTAATTATAATAATTGCGGTAACTGAAAAGTTGTGTGGAAGCCGGTTGTCATGGTATGGGCATGTGTTACGGAGAAATGAGGAAAATATCGTGAGGAGAGTTTTGAGTACGGATGTCGATGGCTATAAGAGTAGGGGAAGACCAAAGAAACGATGGATGGACTGTGTGAATGATGATATGGTTACAAAGGGGATGACTAACGAGATGACGACTAATAGAGAAGTATGGAAGAAAAAGACATGTTGTGCCGACCCCAAATAAATTGGGAAAAGAGCAGAAGAATGAAAATGTTAGCCTTGCTGTCTGGCTAACATTTTTACCACGAGCGTGAGTTATCCTCAGCGAACTGGTGGATGACCTGCAAAGGACCGTTGGTAAGACCATAGATAAGTATAATTATTTGTTTTAATCTGGATGAGAATCGCAAATACCAGGGAAGCATGACATAAAAGGAAGAAGCCTGTATAGCACTTCACTATAATTATTTTTTAAACACTTTATTGTACACCACATAAACCAAAAAGGAAATACATAATTATTTAAAACTAGTGTACTATGGGCGGTCTAATCGCACAAGGTGATCTCTTACAGACAGACAATCTTTTGATAGACTGAAAGAAAGGAGACACATTTTGGGCTACTACCTATAATATCATAGGGAAATGCTGAAGAGAGAGAACTGAAGCATATTTTCCAGCCTTAGAGAGAGCTCTAGTCGTGCAAATTTAATTCTTAATAATTAAAAAAAAAAAAATTGTTTAAATAAACCGGTAACGGCGGACAGCCCTACTCCGTGGCAACACGTGTGTTGCAGAGCAGGCGCAGTCGGGAGACACGTTTGATTTACGCGCTCCCAGCCCGCTACAAATTGCCGCTCATACCCCTAACAAACGCGGTATTATCATATACTGGTATGATGAGCATTGTGGTATCATATTATTATGAGTAATTTAGAACATCGTTTCCATGCTATAGTAAATTGGATCACCCTTGTACTTAAGCGATCATTTGATCAAGTATCTACCTTTAATGTAATCTATAGGATATTATATCCTATTGATTTTAACATTCGCATATTTCTTAATGATTAAAATGTATATGGTCCACTGAAGGACTAAGTGCGGAAACCAAAACCATAACATAGAACACGGTCATCTTAATCTAAGACAGCTGGTTTCATAGTGCTTGCTTAGGAATATCCACCAACCCGCACTGGGCCCGCGTGGTGGATTATGGCCCATTCTCTCTTACAGAGAGGAGGTCTGAGTCCCAGCAGTAGGAACATTATAGGCTGATTATGCTTAGGTATAGTCAACCACACGTCAGTAAGGATACCTACTTGAGCAACAAAAACCGCTTGTGCTTTGGAATATGAATAAAGGTATTGTCAGTCAAATCTTTACTATGAACGAAGGCGGCGGTAGACTATACTTACACAGCAATAACTCCAAAATGAAGGGCAAGTACCTATTTTAAGTCTTCGTATGATAAGTTTCTTCTTGAGGAAAAATATGATTAAGGAGCGTGTTACAAGTCCACCTGTCATAACATTCTATCTGTTGATGTTTACGTTGTATCTAAAACGCCGTGGTGGTTTGTTTATGAAAAAGGGGGGAACATAGGGCTTCGGGAAATATTGAAGTTTAGGAATAGATTAATATAGGAAATTGATCGGAACATTTTTAATACAAAACTAGCGACAAAAATTTAACTATCTGAAGAGTTAGTTATCAGAGAAAGAGTGTTACAAGCAACAGCTTCCGATGTTCTGTAAAAAAAACCATAACACAATTCACAAACCAAATCAAAAGATTAATAAACAAATAACTGGCCACATTGTTTATGCTAAAAGAGACTCAAAGAAAAACGATTCAGTGAATCATTGGGTTGGCTGGTTGAAATCCGTTTTGCTTACAAATAGACAATGCTCAGAGGAAGCACTAACAAATTAGCAAGCAAGTGAGTGACCACTTTGATCACGGAGTGGTGTCAACATAGCTTGCATGCCTCATTAACAAGCCGATCGACAGACGTCACTTCGGTGGATTCTTAAAATGAATGGAGTAAGACGAAGATAGGTGCATGTTAAAATAGGTGGGAATTCAAGAGAAACCGTTGCACCTACAACTGTCCTTATTTCATGTATATATCTATATCTTGAGTTTTACCTTACATGATAAAAGTTATTTTCTCTTTCTGTTTTAATTATTATTTACTTATTTTAATTAAAAAGAGAGGTCTATTTCCAGCAGAGGTTGAAATCTGGCTGTGGATGATGATGGTGAAAATTTATTCTAATTATTAATACGTGAGATTAATTGGCTAACTAAAAATATTGTAGACTGGAATAAATCAGTAATAGGTACGTAATAGTTCATTTAAAACTGTTTCGATAAACATTGCATTAAACGTTTTTCTGTTTTTGCTATCCTGACAGAACAATGTATCTTCTTGTCTTATCAATGAAATCTAAAGGACCGTTTATCTTAATTTAATTCAAACCTATTCTCTTTAAATACTTTGACAGATCACTATAACTTATTGAAAATTGTTGTTGTTCAAATCTCTGGTTTTATTCTCACAATGATATAGACGTCTCATTGACTAGGTGCTTACATAATCTTTATTTTCGTAGTAACGGTAAAGTAGGGATTTTATCCATCATAACAGAATCTACTTGGAAAGCGACGAAGGTGAATGATTTGGTAATATACATACATTAGCTATTATTGTGGTTTGATTCAATTATACCAGATTCCGATTTGACCGTGCAAATTACCCTAGTCTCGTGTGCCAATAAGTTTAATAATTTAGAACACACGTTACAATTTTTTCATCATTACGAGCAACCACAACTCCAGAAAAAACTTAATAGAATCAAATTAGAATCACGATGACGAAACGAGCAACCACAACGTTAATCCGATGTGTCCTATAATAAGAATACCATTTAATTCAACTTTAAGAAACAAATCAGCTTGACGATGACAAAACGATTAATTGCTGGACTAAACAGGCTTTATACAGAATCAGATGTCTTCAAAGAAGACCGTGAAATTCTTATAAAACAACATTAAAATCAACCTTATAAAACAGATTATCATTATGATCATAAAAAATATTACCCCATCGTTTCTAGAATAAACCAGAAGGCCTATTTCACGTAATTTAAAACGTTCAAAATCTAATCCCAGTCTCATCTCGGCGACAAACAAATCACAAAAAGTAGGGAAATTAAAGGTATTATTGACAAATTGACACTGAGGTCAGACTGTGAACGTTCTTAAAATTACGAGAATTAATTGCCCCTCTGCACATTGTAGAATTTTCGAAAAAAAAAACCATCAAAATGCTATTTTTTAAACAAAATACCATAATATTGAAAAATACTTCTTTCCACAGATAAAAGATTCGTTTCTGGAATAAACCAGGCGTTAGTGCACGTAGCAGATGTGTTCTCGGAAGAGCATTGTGTAAGCGAGGTGTCGCCTCTGTTGTGACTGCTGATTGACTGATGCTGCCAACTAATCCGATGCTATTCCTACGCTATTCTCGGAGCCGAACAAATATGAATCCGTTTGATACTATCAATGTTTACATGTTCGTTTCTATATCTGCAGTAATGTGCACGTGATTCTGCAATGTTGCCGATTAGATCTTTGATTACGGTAACGTTATGACGGTTGGTTATTAGATCTGTCTTTGTCTGAGCTCAGTCAGCACCTAATGTTTTAGGATCTTGTGATTTGATGAATTTAAGCTCAGCTGCGGGATCAAGATTTATGTGCAACAATTTGTTATACACATTCACAAATAGCTTCAAATTCTTTGCCAAATGTGGTTCTCAGATCAAATAAAAAACGATACAGTGAAGCATGCCAAAACTACACCTCCGCTCTGTGCATGTACACGCTCACACGCACACATTTACAATCAAACTACACCTCGCTAAGTGCACACATGTTTACGAAACCGGCCTCATTTTACTGTTGACAGCTCTCTGTCTTGGTTTTTTTTTGGATACGCATTGTAGCCTTACTAGGTACGCACGACAGATCACACAGAACAGTCTGTAAGTTTGAATTCATTTTGTTTATTTGCAAGACCATCTTCTCAAAGTACTTCATTCCTAAATTCAATACCACTTTGATCATTACAATTATGCGCATCATTAGTAAGTACCTTCATTTATCACAGATCCATCATCACTTCTACCTGCATTTCCCGCTAATACTCTCAAACATAAGAATGCCAGGTACTCATGTGGCAAAGTACCGAAGTGTTGTGATTGCTGACAGAAGGTGCCAACTTCTATTCTGAGACGACGAGGCTGCCGATTGGCTGCGGTGTTGCTGGCATCACCAAGGTGTGTTATACAATGGTAAATGTGAGATTTTATAGCTAATAGGTACGACTTTTAAATTGGTGGCTTTCAATAGATTTTATTAAGAAAAATGATACTACCTATCAAATTAAGTTTTTCAAAACATGGATTGTCCAAATATTGTTTTGCATTGGGCAATAATGAGTATGGGAACAAAGTTCTGGATTACCTACGTGTTCTTATATTTTTCGATAATCAGTTGGTATTTACTTTGATTTTTTATCAAGTGCCTAACTTATTTTGGGAACGGTTTTGTTTTGAATTTGATAGCTTAAATACTTTATACTTGAAATCCACTTCTTCAAGCATAGAATTGAATGCCTCTTAACTTTCACACGGTCCATTTGTAACAGTACCTTACCTACTATTGATTACAAAGTGTCATAGAGTAACAGTTAAGAGGGGGCAGCAACACAGAAAAAAAAATAGATAGTCTCACTAATAACTCTGGCAGCTAATAATACGGTCCTTTTCGAAACATTCGAAAATGTTACAAGTTTTAAAAATGATGATGAATGATTTATTGGTTGTAAAATTGTAACCTAACTGCATCAAACTCATAAGAAAATGTTGCCAGACTCACTAGTAACTATTCTGGCAGCTAGTAATACGGTCCAACGCCATCGTTAATAGACAATAGTGATTTGTGCCTCTCAGGCCTCATTGGCTGTTAACTGATCCTATCAGCCATTACACTTTATTAATTAGATCATTATGACTGTTGTTTCGAGTTATAGCTAGATAAATGAATTTATCTCTATTGCAAGAACCAGGAGCTATCCTGGTTCTAGCGGTCTAGCCGATTCCGTCAGTACTGTTTCATGGGTCGGTTTTAGAGATTCGACTATAATTCTTCTAATCAGACTGAGAATGACTAGTACTTGAACGTTAAAAGTTACAAAACTAAATGACTTTGAAGCCTAAAGCAGTTTTAGTGAAGACCCAAGTACCTACCAGAAATTAACATCGACTAGAGAAACAGATATTGTTTCTGTCAAAAATTCTGAACCCTTCTCACTTTGTTGCTCTAGTGCTGTTTCAGTTTCTCTAAGGCCTGAGTTCACCAACATTCTAACCATCGGTTAGGTATTTAAACAGTTGATTTCCTTAAGAAATTTGACATGAATCAACTGTTTAAATACCTAACCGATGGTTAGAATGTTGGTGAACTCAGGCCTAAGTAGTTTTTATAAATTAAGTAAAATATATAAACAAAGTGTTTTACAAAAACCTTCCTTTATTTTAGTCTAAAAGGCGGACATTTCCGAGGTGTTATAGAATATCGGCTCGCTCGTAAGTCGCTCACGGTCCATCACCAACGCTAATGGTGATTTGTGTCGCAGGCCTCGTTAGCTGTTAACTGATCTCACACTACGCCATTAGCCGCGTCTTTTTAAATATTGCAGCCTTGCTGTGTGACAAAGTATTTATTATGTTTTCTAAAAATCGCACTTGATTGATGAAAATAAACTGCAAATTTTGTTAGAGCAAATTCTTGCTGTCGTTCTTGTCTATGAAGTGTGGACAGGGTTATTTTTAGAACTGTACCTTAAATTCATTTTACTTTTATCAGATTAGATTTTTTGTTCGCTTACGTTGTGTCCCACTGCTGCGCAAGGGCCTCCCCTTCTCCCTTCCTATAACCTCTCATAGAAAGCGATTCCTGATAACTTCTGCCTTGCAACCTACATCTTATGCCTATAACGATGGCAATGGCAACATATTGCTGTGATTATTTATTATTATTATTTATTTTAATTCTACAAGTTTATAAAAATCTTATCTTATGGACTATGCCCAGAGGGGCAATTCTGGTAATTTTAAGAACGTTCACAGTCTGATCTCAGTCTCAATCTGTCAAAAATACCTCAAATTTCAGTACATTTTGACAAGTTTTTGACATTTGTTTGTCGCTGAGATGAGACTGCGACTAGATTTTGAATGTTTTAAATTACGAGAATTGGCCTTCTGGTATGCTACATACATAAGCTATAACCTTCCTATTGCTGGGCCACTAGGCTTCCTCTTTGTGGGAGGGAGTGAGCTGCCACTGAACACTTAAATAATAAGAAAATTAATTAGATACTTCTGTATTACAAAATTAATATATTTTCTCCTCTCCAAATCCTACGCTAATTACAAACCGTTCTCCAAATATCAAACGAAAAAAAAAGAAGTTCAGAAACCCGATCACGGAGTTATTCATTCTCGTATTTTTATTTATCCTTTGGAATCCGACTAAATGTCAAACAAATAAATCGTACGCGTCCAACAGAAAAAGTAACGTCTTTCGAAATTTAATTACTCACTCAAGAATAAGTTTGAATGGTAAAGGGTTATTGTTTCAAAGTACATACCAAATAAAAGCTAAACAGGGTAATGTTTTGCGAAGTATACAAAATGTTAAAAGCACAAGCACCCGTTATATTACTTTACTCTATGAGCACAAATATATAATTGAACATTATATCTACCTATTTAATGACTTAAATAATAAAGCTGTGATGTAGGTAATCAATGTAATATCTTATATTTATACACATAATACCTTATATATAGTTACTAACGTCAAAAACAGTACCTACGAGAACAGAAGGCGAATTCTCCCTACCTAATTAAAAACGTTCAAAATCAAGTCTATTCTATTCTAATTTTCTTTATGGCAATGGTGCCGATGTCGAAAATTCTGCCAATGTCAGATGTGATATGAGAAAACGTAAAATCAAGTCTCAATGCCATCTCAGCAGCAATCAATGTCAAAAACTTGTCAAAAATGCTAAGACATATTTCCAAAGACAAATATTCTTCAATCCACCTTGAGTAAGTGTGGTGAACTTAGACTAAGGTGAACAATGCTCATGCCTTCTCTGTATGAAAAGAGGTTAACAATAGGTATTTTTGTTAGTTTGACACTGAGATTAGTATGCGAACGTTCTTAAAAATACGGGAATTGCCCCTCTGGCTCTCTTGGTCAACTCAAAAAGCATAACGTTTTATTTTGAACATTCACTTAAATTCCAAAATCTTCCTTCTACCAGGCTAAGTGACATCAATATTTACGCCAACCTTCTGCAAAACCAATAGGTACGCATATTAGCTAAACGATCGCTCCACCAATAAAGACGATACTTTACTCGCAAAATATATGAAAGAGCCGTCAAACAATGCCTGAAGTAATTGATGCGATGCCACAGAATAAAATTATGACGCCGCCGGGCGGGAAGTGAAGACCTGACCGACGCGTAAATCAAACCTTCAGGACATGATGGTTACCACACACGATTGTTTCAATAACTTACAATATGGTGTGCTAAGAGAGATTCAAACTTGAGCAGGAAGCATGAGGGTGTAGTTTTGATTGGGAAGATAATGAGGGAAGGGTTGTTCTAGGTTTATGTGAAAAATATTCTGGAGAGGAATGTTTCTTCATTAGTATTGTTGAACTCTTAACAATTTTTACTCATAACATAACAACCTTGAATACTTTCGACAGTGATTAAGTTTCAATTAATTCATATCTGAATCATTACTTGATTGGTATAGAGACCTTTTTACTCCTGGGGTCTTTAGAGAGACCAGTATCGTCTCAAGCAGTTACCTTTAAAGGAATGATGATAATTTTGGCAACAATACTTTCCCTAGTTATAACTCACCTACTTCCACAAAACAACATAAATACCAACCTCAAGTAAATTACATCACTCACAATGAAAAATGTCAACCGATAAATAACCGCTGTTACGCAGCAACCCTATCTTTGGAAAAAGGAACAACATGCATATACGCAGTGCCGTTTCGACATCGGAACTAATTGGGCTAATTTATCCGGAATACCGTTACGGAGACGATACCGGGACGAGATGGCGACGGCACGGTAACGTGACGGGACGAGACGGTAACGGGACGGGACTTGGACGATATATGAGGCACGCAGGGCACACTGGCTTGCATAGTTCGGATTACGAGGAAGATTGGTGATTTGTATCTACGGGAATAATGCGGCAGACCTAATTACCGAGGAATTCCTTCTGGTGATTTATATTATGTCGATTACATGAAATAGTGAATGCTCATGCTAAATGTATTAATAACTCATTCCTGGGTTAAAATACAATCGTTAGGAGATTCACCAGCAACCACGACACGACACACCACACTGTGTCAATCTTTAGAGATATAGCATCGTCGTTTGCATTAAAATTAATATATTTAGTTGATTGCCTTTAATACTGTTGTAACTACGTACTTGATCTCAAAATCCTTGGCTTTCAGCCTTACTTCTGTGATTTATTATAGAGAGAGTCAACAAAAAAAAGATCGAAAGAGCAAAAACATAAACTACAAAGGGTATAGAAGAAAATAAATAAGTGGCTTCATGCTACATTTTTAACAGGCGCTGGCGCGGGCGCCACATAGGTAGTGCCGTTTCGTGGCGCCTTGTCCATAATGTATCGCAATGACACACGTGTTAACGATATCAATGCTTTTTGCGCTTATGAGAATAATTACACGTTTTTTAAGCAAACGCAAAGGTTGGAGCAGACTAGATTGAATACCCAGACTACAGTTTTATGAAACGTTATCTGCAATTCAAATATGTTTCACTGAAAATACCAGCTGGATAGATTACTACTAAAAATAAACAATATTGGTTATTGTTTTTTGTTTGAATGCGATCAAAGGAACATTTTGGTGATTTTGTTTCTCAGATAAAAAATAAAAATACTCAAATAACAGTTGAAGAAAAGATAAAGCTGTCCTATGAAATCAATAAAAAATGGATTTTGAACACACCCTGATTGAACCGTAAATTAAAGTCAAATGCTACTATAATTGAAATCAAACAAACATTGAATATAGATAGTGGTACTTCAAAGATTGAAGACGAGCGCTTATAACAAACGCGCTCAAAATTAAAATATTACGAAAACAAACAAACGACGGAGCCGATGTTTATTTTACTTACGATGCTATATCGCGCTGTACCGAAGACGAACGCGGTTTCAGCGCCACAATACATTATCACAGTATTCCTTTGTGATTTTAATCGTGTTTCCTACAAAATCTAACAAAACAAACAGAAATTAATAAATTTCTTCACACCGTTTTTATTATTGATAATAAAAACAAATGGTTTTATGAGAAATTATGAATAGGAACGTAATTTCGTTTATAATTTATGGATGATTGTACTCGTAATTATACGATTCGTTGTTGTATATGAAACACGTTATGGATACAGAACAGTGTTTTGTGATGGAAGCAATTAATTAAAAATGGTGTTCTTATTTTCAGACAGTGATTTTCAAAAACTAGGTACACACGGCTACACATCAAGCTATACATTTCCAGTTTTAGCTGACCTCACATTGTTTTTCTTACAATCAGAAGTCAGCTTATACTGGTTATGTATAGCTTGATGTGTAGCCGTGTGTACGTACTTTACATTTGATTGAAATATCTTAACGATGTCACATGTCGTGTTTTCAAACATAACGAAAAGAAACAAATACGTCACCTAATTTAAGTAAGTAAGTGCCAGTTACAACGGGTACGAAATACAATAAGAAAGACGAAAAAACAAAATAAAATTAATATTGGAAAAGCCTGCAATGGAATGTCATCCAATCAAATTAGTATTTATTATTCCAGTAGCCTTTCTCTCTAATCTGGACACAGTGACCTCTTATAATATGACTGATGGTGTTGTTATTGAAGACTTCAAAGTAAATCATCAAGCCAAAATAAAACTAAAACGTTTTAAAGCTGGGCTAAACGTTAAGGATAATAATAAATTCTTGGTAAATCATGAGAAGTGCGTGAGAGTTAAATCTAAATTAGCTGTGACCAAGAGTACTATTATCAAAGCTGCAATGAACAATGTCTTTTTAATATAATATTGTATCTATTCAAATATTATGTTTGGATAAAATTTGTTTTAAATATTATAAATATGAATGGCCTAAGGAAGGGTTTTTTTAATATTGAAATAACGGCCGAACGAGAAGTTTAGGAGAAGAAAAGACATGCTCCGTTTTTTGGATAAGAGCGGGAGGATGATCAAAACATTTAATTAGATCTTTTAACATTCAGTTTTTTTTCTGCAGTCCTTTAACCATTTGTATGTCTTATGCCTTGTACTTATACCCACCATTTTACAGTGTATATGTCGAAGCCAACTGGTTAAATTAGCCGTTCAGTTAACCGCCTAGCCTTTCAACTCAACTAACGGCCTGAATGATATTCAATTACAGTTTAGGTTGTAAGTCTGTAACCAATCACGCACGAGCCAAATTGGTCGCAGTAATTAAGGCATTGCACCCCGACCAAGTGGGTTAGGTTAGGTTAGAAATGTGATCAACCGCGTGCGAGCCGAGGGAGGAAGCGAGGCGAGCACTACTTCTAAAGGCCAGGCAGTTAACTGAACGGCTAATTTAACCAGTTGGCTGCGACATATACATTATAGCGTCAGTCTACACAAAATTGTTTTCTGGTTACTGCCCAACTACCTTTATAAGATTCGGTATGCTAATCATTTCATCAATAATATATTCATTCAAAGTTTCGATCGCATTTCGTTACGAACCACATGTGAATTTTAATTCCATTCATATTTCAATCATCTCGCGACTTTATTCCACATCTCGAGAATATCCTCCCAGCTGCGGCCGCCACCGTCCGTCGTATCATGACTTATGCCCCAATTGTTTGTTTTCATTATGAGCTCTCGTAATCCTGTATATTTTTTGTTTCATATTTTTTTCCGAGCACTCAAAATAGATGGTTTGTTTGTGAGCCGTGAGAATTTGAAAGGGCATGTCAACGGTGGATTAGTGATTGATATTGCGTTATGTAGGTGGTCCGATTAAGATGTTTGAGAGCGCTTTTAAAACTTTCGTATTTATGATTATTTCGGATTTTGCATTTGTTGTTTCCGTTTACGATTCAATAATCGCTATTGAATTTACAATCATCATTATACTAACTAAACTATAGTAACGGTATACCAAAGGCTATAAAATGCTAAATAACACAAAGGTTGAACGAACAAAACCTGAACAACCCATAAACGCTTCGACGAATCAGAAAAAAATGTCGTTCGCAAACACTCGGCTGACAAAAATCTATTTTGGAGAACAAATTGCACAAGATAATGGTGAAACGTCAAACTTGTGTGAGAGGTATCGACGTAAGGGTTGTAAAACAAAATTCATAGATAAGATAAAGGCCACGTGTAGGCGTAGAGTCTGCAATGTGTTAACTTTTTTCCGCCCTTGTAAAACTTTTACAGTTAGATGCCCGTAAAGCTCTCTGTCTGTTCGGATTTGCAGTTTGTATTCTTTGGGTAGGTACCTATATTTTAAAATGAAAACTTCTGCTTATCAGATTTTCAGCTTCATTATCATCAGCCTATAGCAGTCCACTGATGGACATATCATCCTGCTTTGTAATTTGTGCAAAACTGCATGTTGCCATTGCTTCTTGCAAAATTCGTCTGTGTTTGTTTTCTAAATTAATGATGGATGGATGATTAAGTAAAATATTGTTTTTGACTTCGATTTAATAAATATTTTCAATTTGACTATCACAAAAAACTTCTTATACTTCGTAAGCTGGTCGAGACTCTTTAATTACTTCTTTGTTCTGTACCAAATTCAAGCCATCGTATTGTTTCAACCCGGATGTAATTAATTCATAACCTACTGCTCTATTCCCTGAAGCTCTTAATCTTTAGTTTACATTACAGTTTTTGCAATAATAATCAACGCGTTTATCATCGGAACCACGTGTGACGGTATCCTTGGAGGAAAAAACTTTGTTCTACAAGATTTATGGAACTCTTGAATATTGAGGTAGGGTTGGGTGCTTATGATATGAGAGTTTTGGAGACTTTGAGTGTAAGTTACGAGTTGCCAGGTAATAAACTGGTAAATTAGTTTCAGTTGCATATAGTCTTGTTCGTTTATTGAATGATTCTGCGACTTTAGATAACTCTATAGAAAGAAATGTCAGTATCATCTGTATTTTATTTTGTTTGCTATAAAATTTATAGATATCTTGCTATCATAATTTGCATCGGATGATGATTTTGAGTGCTGCAAGTACATTTTTGTCTATGAATATTCAGTGCTTAGTGTTGGTCCTGTTAGAAGCTAGAGAATGCTGGTCGAAATATTCGGTAGAACCAAATGAATTATAAAGTACGTCCTAATAAATTATGTAGTATGAGATGCTTTAGAAAAACATTCCAGCAGAATGTCAAACCATTTCTCGTCACAGACATTTAACGTTTACGACACAATAAATAGGTACCGGAAAATCTATATCTTCTTTAAATTCTTATAAACGATATTTATTAGGGAAACCATTCATCTAACCTGCTGCTGATTCATTGTTATCTCTATATTTTTCTCAAAAGGTGGGTAGTGATGATGCCTCGTTAGTAGTTGATGATTCTGTTTTCAGGTAACTTTTCCGCACAGATTTTGTTTTTTTTATCCCGACTCAAACCATTTTAGGCTTGCTGGAATCCGCTTTGAAACGCCCAAGAATCCATTGGGAAACTGTTGCATTATTTATTTCATGAGTCAGTAAGTTTAGTTGTATTCAGGTTAATCCGAATACAAGCAACCTTATTTCTTTGAAATCTCGCTTCCTATAACCGTACTTCGGTAAAAATAAATATGCTCGACTATTCTATATTATAGAATTAATCATCAGGAATTTTTCGGAAAAATAAGTTAAACAATGATACCATCAAATTAGATAGTGTTTGCCTTTGACATACAAATAAAAAAATAAAACTAACAGTAATTAGTAACCTTTGAAATAACAAAATAGTCGAATTGTATGTATTCGAGTCAAGTAGCATTGAAGTTTTTTCACGTCCGCCGGGCGTCGGTTAATTACCACAAAAAATGTCGCCCACCCCTGGCGGGTCATCAATCTAGATTGACATGTTTTGGACTATGTATTCCACGCTTTTTTGTTTTAAAAACAGAACAAGTCCAGTAGAATTACGAATAAAATTTACATGTTTTTTATTGGATATCCTACGCCATTTGTTCTGTTTTTAAAACAATAAAGCGAGGAGCTTTCCGTAGCTATAAAATTGGGAAAGACAAAATAAATAATGGAGATCATTTGTGTGATGGCCAACTATAAGATGCAGGATAAGAAAGGGTGGACCCCAAATTAATATAAATTTTGCATAAAAGCAGGAGGATAATAAGTAGGTACCTAATGCCAAAGGATGAGGGCATTAAATGTAACGAGGAACATTTTTGTAATGTTCAACAGGACATAATAAATGATCTATGAAACGATGGAGGGATTTAGCAAAAAAAAGGAGATAAAGACTGAAATGACGGCCGATAGAGACTTGTGAAATAAAATGACTTGCTGTGCTACTTCCAACCAAATCGGGATAAGGGCAGGAGCATTCATTGTAATTTCTAGTCGATAGGACGTCTGAAGTTATGATTTTCAGTTTAGTAGGTGCTCCTAGTTATTTTTTTATTGAAACGTGGCTGCTATCAAAAAGAATCAGTTGGAAAAAAAATACCAAAATAACCCGTGTATCTATCGACATTTACATAAAAGCTTATTTTCGTACAGCTCGAAAAACAATTTCGCCAATCATTTACTACTACTTTTTATTAGAAAAGTCCTCACTCAACAATCGTTCAAACATTTCAAATGAAACTTTTGATGTAGCGGTTACAAAGCTCGCGACCGCGACCGATTTGAAATCCTGACATTATCCGAGGCAGTCACAAAATGTTCGCGGGACAAAAAGAGAGATCTGAAAGCTGTGCGACATGGTTGGGTGTCAATCGTCGGGCCCGCGTCGATCGGAGCCGCGCTGCTGACGGATAGATGAATGAACACTATCACAGAAGAGCGATGGGAACGTGAACGATTTGAGTCACACATACCAGGGACCGTGAATTGTTGAGGAGCCTGTTTTTCGCCTTAAAAGACTGAAGATAATAATACGTTTATCGTAGGATTTGTCTTGGGATTTTTTTGGCGTTACTTCGTGTTGTTATTTTTATTGATTTTTTAGAAGAAACTTTGAGCTGTGCTTGTACAGTTGTTTTAAATATACATTGCGCACTGCATACTGCACAGGTTTTCAGGGACAAAATTATTTTATTCGTGAAATTACTGTTATTAATGGAACTTTGACGTTCTGTTAGTGTTATAAAATACTGTATATGAGCTTCCGATTATCCATTGAACCAATTATGACATTTTTTGTAATCACACAAATCACTTTCAGAAATGACAGTTTCACAAATTGGGTTATTTAAATTAGCAAGAGAAAAAACTTATATTCAAGAATACCTTTGATTTTGTCGTGGGATGCTGAAAATCTAAAGAATTTGACATTTGTGCATGCCTTCTCCGTAGGTGGTTAAATTCATGCAAGTCATTGTGTATGCAAAAACTGGGAGCAAATCTTTTGTGCCGACGTCTTGGAGGGTCCAACCAAGAGGTTTTAACTTTTTCAAGAGTAGGTAACAAAAAATGGTTGTTACAGTGACACTTGAAAGAAATCTACACAAATTGCACAGAACTGAATTTATGAAAACTTTAGCACAATATGTTAATAAATAGGTATTTTCGACGGAAGAAAGAGCAAGAAAATAGATAGAATTTTTACTTTGTCTCTTTTTCAACAAACTAAATCTTTCACTGAAACTCAATTGAACTTTACCCTCTCTCTCTCAACCAGGACTTAGGCAAAACAAAGGCAATTTACCGGTTTAAGAGCCAGGACTTCTCTTATTGGATCTCCATCAATCGGCACAAAATACAAGCAGACACACAGGATCACTCACTGACCATCGAGTTGGCGCGGCTGCTGCCATTCGCCCCGCCACTCTTGTCCCTCCATCACATTTCTTCACCGGCAGCCGATTATTTTTTCAACGCGACACAATAAATCAGTTTTCTGTGCGTTAATCAAGTTATGCGCGCGCGCAGACGGTGGCGCGAGGAGAACGCTTCTGTCGTCGGCGCGCGTCGCCAGCGCCGAGCCCGCCCCGCTCCGCCCACCGCCCAATCGCGTGAGCTTTCATTCCCATAGCACTTTATTTATTTTCATCTGAATTATGTACTGCACTGTTTGTTGGTTCGACTTTACCTGAACTGGTAGGTAGACGAATGTTATCGACGATGTACGTTTTGATTTAACTCTAAACTTATATGTAGGTACCTATTCAAGCCCACTCGATTCGTGAAATTATCCAGAGGTGTTTGTTGAGTCTAAGTTAAAATTTAAAGCAAGACAACACTGTAGCGATGCATATTGGCCATATTTTAACCAGTTAACTACCTGCAGACAACACTAATTATGCACATGAAATTAATAGCTGTATTTTTGTCTTAGCTTTGAAAAATCAAAGTTTATCCTTAGAAATTGTACCTAGGTATAAGACATTAGCGGGTACGATAACTATGATACCGGTGGCTCGCTATGTTTGGGTAGTGCAGTGTAAGTACATATGATACAAGTATTGAAAGAGCATCTGGGAAACAACAAAGAAACTATGTAGGTATTCAATAAAAATTGCAACCACACCCACAGTCAAACTAAAAAAATGTAGTGTTAAATATCAATTCTATCTCTATCTTAAGCACCAAACTTTCTGAAATAGATGATATCTTAGGTAATTGTGACTTGCTTACACTTAGGTACGTAATGTTTGCATTATTAGTTATTACAAATACATTCTTAAAAAGCGCCGAGGAGGGAGAGGCTAATTGTGGCTAAGCACCTAGTAACAGCCGCACGGGTCGATCGATCAGGTTAAGCTACGCTTGCCGCGGTTGGTCCGTGGATGAGTGACCATCTTACATACCAAGAACCCTCCGTGCCTCGGAAAGCACGTTATGCCGTTGGTCCCGGGTGTCATTCATGGATCTTTGACATTCGTTACGGGTAGTCCCAAGCCCGAAAGTCTGACAACCAGTTTTACCAAGGGGTATCGTATTACCCAGTTACTAGGTTGTGGAGGTCAGGTAGGCAGTCGCTCTATGTGAAATACTGGTATTCAGCTGCATCCGGTTAGAATGGAAGCTGACCCCAACATAGTTGGGAAAAGGCTAGGCAGATGATGAATTTAAAAAGCTAACAGTCTTAAAATAATAACAATAATATGTACTTACAAGTATATAAAATTTGTGCCCATTATTTCAGCCGAAATTTAGCCTTACGCCCATTGTGAGCGTACACGTTTCAGTGCCATATGTCATCACTGGCAACACGGCGGTGACTTTTAGCCTTAGGTACGCCCATTGTGAGCGTACACGTTTCAGTGCCATATGTCATCACTGGCAACTCGCACTGGTCAAAGACTTTCATTTTGAGACACTGCGGATTTGTTCCCGGTTGATGGCAATAGCCTCGCCTCACATGGGACTTAAAATGTGGCTGTACTTAGTTACACTCCTGCTCAACCCTTTGGGGAATACAGGCGTGATGATAATGTTATGTATATACAAATATACAATCCCCAGTGCATTCCCAGCTGTAGTAGGTAGTCTATAGTTTTTCTAACAAGCAATCTCTCAACGCATAAGTGTGTAAGTGTGAACTCTGTTTATCGGAGCGAGATCGTTGATCAATCCTGCAGTAAACACTGTGCCACTTCAGTGCAGCTACTGATTCACAGGTAGGAATGCTGAGAGTAAACAACATAATATTATGGTTCTAGGTACCTAGATAATATGGACGCAACACTCGCGTATTTTTACGAAAATAAAGGGCGAAAATAATATAAGATTTGGTTGATTTGGCTCAATCGAACGTACAAGGGGTAAAATCCATTCGAATTCATATAGCCTTTAGTAATAAAGTATTTACAATGAAAATTTAGCACATGCCATATAATTTTAGCTATTTGTACGAGAAATAAAATACAAGTACCTACCCAACGGACCAAGAATTCAAGAATTCGATTGAAGAAGCTGGTATTAAGCATTAAAATCAAGTATTATCGTGATAATACTGTAGACGAACATACAATGTATAAAAGACAGTTGTCTTGTTTTGATTTATTATTAACGTTAGAAAACTGAAAAAGCTTTTTGAGCAGTAAGCACTACACACTACACACAACATTAATTACATTATGTCAAATATAAACAACAAATTCCAAAAAACAAAGACCAATAAATAAAATACAAAGAACAAATAAAAGCTTTTATAGACATATAAATATTTTCCAAAGAAATAGATTTAAAAATATTTTTATAAGTTAGGTACTACGATCACGCTACGATCGCTACGCGGCTACGATTTCTCGTAGCAAATATTTAAATGATTGATAACAGACAGGAAGTAAAAGGTCGATAGGGTTTTTGGATTTCTACAAGTATATATTATACGGAATTCTTATTGATCACAAAATCGATAAATAGATAAAGGAATAGGAAACGAAAAGTCAGTTTCTGGGTACAGTTTACTTCAAACATATTGTGGAATTCAAAAACTTGTGATTACGCCGCGCGCCGACGCGCGACGCATCCTGTGCTGGAGTTGTTATAATTCTGAAATTAAAACCAGTGCTTTTCATTTTGACTTTGGATTTTTTTATTTTATGTTTTATAAATATCTTTCCCGAGTGTCGTGTTAATCGCAAGGAAAACTGCTTTAAATTAACTTGTATCACCCGTACCTACCTATGTATTATGTTCAGCAGTAGATATCGTTTATTGTTTCTGATACCTAAATTGTAATACTTAATAATAAATTCACATGTTAGATTCCGTGAAAAAAAAGTAACACTGGTTGGCACATCCAAGAGAGTAATATTTCTCTAAGAAACACAGAAATCTGAGTACCTAAATATTTTAAATAAAAAGAATTATTGACATACAATTTAATACAAACAGTTATGATACACGCAGAACATCGGCCATTTAAAAAAAGAACCATGTAACTGTCGAATGTTATAAAAATATTTCATGGACCTAATTTATTTTTATTAGCACATTATTTTTTATTCGAAACAATCCTGTCGAATGATATCCGACCGAAACATAACAACATAATAATTTATAATATTTTATACTATTATCTCAAACATTAGATATTCTGTTAATATTTTCAGTCAGGAGAAAAGCTTTTTTAAACTGTAGGCGTGACTTACATATTCATCTCTCACTCTTACGTGCGTCAAGATGGGGAGTGTGAAAGAGATGAGGTTATAATAGGTGGAGTTTCGCTGTGGACAAAGATCATCCCACGCATGGTACAAAAGTTCGGTTAAAAAATAAAACAAATCACCAGTTAATAGGTTGTTTAATGTACAGTCTATTTGGGTATTGAATGCAAAGAATTAATGTGTGGTGTGGCAACGGGTCATTTGTCAAGTTGTACCCAGAGAGACTAGTCGTTGAACCTCCGTGCGTAGGTATGCGTCTGAGTCTAGGTCGCTGAGATGCGTATTCTTGGAGACAATTTGTTCCAAAACGAAACTTAAGATATTCTTGGGATATGTGAATGCTGCTTATTCTGGGAAAACAAAGAAGTAATTTACTGGTATGATTTCCGCCCCAATTACTTCTTTGAAGGAGATAAGTACCTATGTAGTACCTAATTCTGGATTTGAAAATTGTTTTTTGTTTACCTACTATGTCCGAAATGAAAGTGTTATTATTATTATTAATTTGTGTAAGCTCTTTTTTGGTCCTAAAGACATTTTTCACCAAAATCTCTCACAATGGTCAAGACTTAAAAACGTTCTCTACTTACAATCAATCGTGTTCACTAAGTAGGTACACTACTTACTTACAAAAACAAATTAAAATAAAACGACATGTAAGCTAAGCTAACTGAGCACTGCACACTAGTTTTATTTACAGTTTTTAAATTTTACTAATTTATACTGCTACGATTTACGCCTCCAGTTTTTATTTTTATTTTAGGTAGATTATGGTTTAGGTACCTAATTCTGAATTACAACAATGTTTTTATTATACTGGTTCTTGATTACTGCATTTTTTTTATCCGGATTTTAATGAAACTTTAACCTGCCTGAAAACCCCTTTTCCCTAAATCTCTCCCATAACTTCAAACACTTTCTCATACAAAAACATCTGAAAATAAAGTGCTCGCATCTATGCAGTGATAAACCACTCGCGAGCTAACTGAGCGCTGGTTTTATTTAAGTTTAGTGCGCGGGCGACGACAGCGCTAACGACGCGGTCTTCCTGCAAGCGTTTGTCTGTCAGCGGGCTCTCCTGCGCCGGATGCACTGTCAGAAAAACGGCTTCGTAGTAAGACTACGTGCTGGTAGAAAGTTGGGACATGGATGGGATGATTTTGATGGAATTTTGATAAATTGAGACGTTTATGGTGACATCACAATAAAGTGGACTATGGTACCACCTATTAACCTAAAAATAAAATTATTATTGTTTTCAGAAGTGACTAGTTTCCTCCAGCTGTTCTATTAAGATCAACTCCAGAAACCATCTAGGCGTTAGATAGGTATTCTGATCATCGTCTAGCCTAGCCTAGCCTAGCCTTTTCCCAACTATGTTGGGGTCGGCTTCCAGTCTAACCGGATGCAGCTGAATACCAGTATTTTACATGGAGCGACTGCCTATCTAGATAGGTATTCTGATATTATACAGAATGTTTTTTTTATTAACGTCTCGAAATTTTTACAGGATGTTCTACCCATGAATATGAACAACTTTCACTATGGGACCGACTCAGAAATCACGAAAAAAAATCAGCTCTTTAATACAAAAAGCGAAAATTGCGGAAATTATGCAAAACAAAACCCAATCTTTGGTAGGATTCCTTAGCTGCCGTAACGATGTGGTCATGGAAGGTTGAAATTGTACCTACCTATCTGCTCAAAAAGGAACCAAAATGACGCAACGAATGTTGTTCATTGTGTCATGTCATTCCTACTGATAGTGTGCTAAGCAATTACCCCGCGGGTTTTTCCATCTGCAATTTCTTAGTAGCAACCCGGAGTCTGGCTGGTGCCTGATTGATGGCAATAGGCTCGCCCCCTATTACATGGGACTTACACATAACTGACGAAATGTGAGTGTATGTAGATACTGCCTACCTACTATAACTACCGTACCTACTATTGGTACACCACTGCCTAACCCTTCGGGGTATGCAAGCGTGATGTTCGGGTATGTTTGTAACGCTCTTCACTTCCTTTTTGTAAAGCATTTTAGAATCAAAGAAGCACTAAATATATAATATGGTTAGAAAGACCGACAACCTAATATGACTGGGAAATGCAGGAATAGGACAGACTGGATTCAAAAGCCGCAGAACCGGGTATTGTGGGACACAAAACCCGGTTCTGCGCTTTTCGCAACAACTTGTTGGTAGCGCAATTATGGAAACCCTATCTCCAGCAATACCTACCTACATGTTAGTCAGTACTAAACCACCACCACCTATTATTTGTATTCTGTTTTGACCCTACAGTTCAGTAAGTACTCTAAACATGGAGACCCTATCGTAACAAAACTTTCTCTGTAAACACGAAACAGTAGCGTTTGTTTACTGGCAGAGATCGTAAAGCATCGCAAGAGTGTGCGTGCGGCTAATTTTGTTTTCAAACAGCCTCTTCAAAAGAAAAATTCTCAGAAATAATATTTTAAGGAAAGTAATTAACGTAAAATAAAGGAAAATGTAAGAGAAGGGTTTAAAGAAAAATAAATTTACATTCTGACGAATACCGGGTCGAAAAATGAAAGACGTAGGTAGTAGGTATTAGGTAGGTACCTATATTAAAATCTGGTAATTATTTTAATCAGATCAGTCTACTTATTTTACATCAGCCAGCTCTCCAAGCTTTATAAGTCTCTTCAATAACATCATCATCATCATTTCAGCCGAAACACGTCCACTGCTGGACATAGGCCTCCCCCAAGCACCTCCACTTCGACCGGTTCTGTGCTTCTCGCATCCAACGGTATAAGTCTCTTATTATTCTATAAATATGAAAATAGTGATTATCTCATAATATTTCATCAACTTACTTATGTAGGTAGATACCTACCTATAAAATATTCGTGAAGGTTAAAAACAAAACCTGGTCAAAATCAAATCGGGACAAAACCTGTACCGTACCTACTTAGAATAGAAGAATCGAATAGACTAGAATACTCTTTATTATGCACACCATATAAATTACAGACATAAATATAGAAACTGTACAAAGGGTGACACAAAGGGCGGTACTTACCTACCTACCTACAAGAGTATTATCGGTTTTGCAAACCTGAAGTAGCAGTTTCGAAACCAATGACTATAATTCTCTCTGTTCGAAACAAACGAGAAACCTGAAAGTTATGATTGAATTAAAATCTAAAGGAATTTTATACTTAGGTACTTACTTATGTACATCGTATTCTAACTTATCTATGTGAAATGAACACATAAAATAATTGTTTCCATTATCATTCTGATTCAAGTAACGATTGATTTATTTATAAATAGTACATTATGGTACAAGTGTGTAATGTTGGTGATTACCGCTGAGGCGCCATTGAGACCCGAGCCGTCAGGTGAGGGTCTTAAGAGAGCCGAGGACGGTAATCATCAATACACACGTGTATCATACGACGTTTTTCAACACACTTGCGAGGAAAAATAATTATTTACCACACAGCAACAAATGCGATACAAACAAAATATGAAAATTAGGGGAAAATTGGGAAATGGCGCGCAATTTTTTTTTTTGCACGCGCCAAATGTAAGTTGATTGATTACAGCCATACAGCCTACTTCAAAATGATAATTTTTGTGATAAAATGCAAATATTTTATAAGAAATTATTGTGAATTATAAATAATTTGATAATAATAAATGTTTTTTCGTCTTAATTAGGGACACATTTATTTATTTCAAAAATGTAAATAGATTTTCGGTGGCATAAAACCTCTTTGTTGTTACAAAAAAAAAAAAAAAACTGTATTACCCGGTTAAATTGAAAATGCTCTGTTTACTCGCATATAATTTGCAGTTAGGTACTAACTTAACTTTGTAGGGATCATTCTATTATGCACTAGTGTGTAATATTATTATGCACGTGTATGTTATAGTTCGGTTTATGGCCCTAAGAACGATATAATAAGGCTCACTTTACGAGCAAGTGTGTTGAAAATCATTATTGTGCATTATTTTGACGATGCATCAGAAATCAAAAACGCACGACTCCATCACGATTGATATTTCAGGCAAATAAAACGGATAAGTAGATACCTATGTAAGATATAAGATGTCCCATGGATAAGTATGAATCACAGATTCATATTAACGTCATCAAACTCATTGTAAAATGTTATCCTAAAGTTAGGGAAAATAAGCATGAAAAAGCTCCACCACCAAACTTTCAAAACTCATGTTTTCCCTAAGTTTCCCGTCTATGTAGCTGAATACGGGTCATGAAAAGTATCTGCAGCATTTATTATTTATTTGAACTTCTCGCACACAATAAGGTAGGTACAAAGAGACGTCTACTAATGTCTTAGTTATGGATAAGATGGATAAACCAATCAAATTAGCGAATTCTGTTGCCGTATACCTACCCATACAAATACTTACGAATAAAACTGTGATTCAACTTCGCTGTTTGTGTTACACAAAAACGTAACAATTTGACCGATATTCTCTCCGTGGTCAAGGTGTTACTATTATTTTTATCATCGCAAAATATAGAGGGATGTCGTAAAACTATCGTCGCGGTTCAGGTGAACGGCCGGGCGCATGCGCGTCGTTCGCAAGATGGCTCCCATATATCCGTCAGCGGGGTGCGTGATGCGCGCCAAAATAAGATTATTGGAAATTTGACAGAGACGAGCGCGCACACTTTACGATCGACGCTAGACGGGGTTTATGAGAAAAGATCTGATGTCGATGACGCATGTAAGTGGTCCTTGGGTATTTCTGAACGCTCTGGAGTATTTTTATTAATTTCTGAGGGCACCTAGCCTGTACTTTCTGCCATGAACTTTGTAGTTAAACTTTCTGAACTTTTATTGGGTTTGGAAGAACGCTGCTCAATGCTCAATAACATTTCGTTGAACCTGTTTTCATTTGGGTAGGTAGGTTACTTACGCGTTTTGTTTATTCCTGGCAACCAATAAAAATGGGCACGTTATTCTCATTTACTTTACCTAACTATGTGTATAAAAAATTATAGGTAATTCCCACTGCTGGGACTTAGGCATCTTTACTATGTCTTTTATATCTAATCCATCCCTCGGACCCATTGCGGGCTGGTAGTTGGTAGAACAATAGAAAATTCATATCTTCTTATTTTGGTTCTAGGAAATGTAACATCGGCAGTGCTGATGAAATAAACAGACCGCGACTAACGAATTGTAAGGTCGTAGGATCGAACCCTGTCAGGCACTTTATTTTGTGTAAATAATACCTACTTATTTCACTGCTCTCAAAACCAGCATGTCCTAGAACCAACAAATTCGAAGACATGTGACATTTACCAATCCTCACTGGGGTCGCGTGGTGGATTACGGCACACTTCCTCTCACAGAAAGGAGGCCTGTGTTGGGGAGATTATGCTAAAGACTTATGGTTCAAAGCCAGGCCGAACCCGGTTTGGACCATAAGTTGGTGCCGTTACCACAAGGCCACTACCTACTGCTATTGGTTAAAAGCTATCCAGTAATCCGGTGATTTCAGCAACCAGGTACAGGTAGATACCTACACTACTCATTTCAATTTCTAATTTCATTTGTAAAACAAATGAAATTCCCTCCCCTCGGTAGAAAAGATTCTTGAACTTCATTAATTGATGACGCAGACATAGAGAGGGAGCGCAGAGCATTGGCGGTCAGGGGGAATATGGTCGCACGCAGGTTTGCTCGCTGCTCGAGGGCAGTGAAAATTACTCTTTTCAAGGCGTACTGCCAATCATTATACTCGAGCAGTCTGTGGGTAGCCTTTACCCGCCGGGCTGTTAATGCTCTGGGTGTCCAATACAACAACAACGTCTTCAGGATGCTGATGCGGCTGCCTCGCTATTGTAGTGCGTCCGGAATGTTTGCGGAGGCGCGAACGGACGGCTTTCATGCGGTTATACGCAAGAAAGTAGCCTCCTTGTTGCGGCGCGTGCGAGGCAGTAGCAAACTAGCAACAGTATTAGCTTGCTACATATTAGTAATCTGTGAACAGTAGGTATCCTGCAAATGGTTGTATCTCGTGCGCATTGCCCTATCCAGAACAAATGGATGCATATTGTGATGGGTGTTGACTAACATAGTGCATTAATATTTTACTAACACATTAGGTAGGTACCTATAATTGTAATAATTTATTTCTCTGTGTTTTATTTATTTATTAATTTCTCTGTATTTATAATTTGTAATTGTATGGATTGATTTTATCTGAAATAAATTGATTAATAATTAATTACCAACTCCAGTCAACCCATTTTGAGGGCTACCGCAGGGTACCATTTAAGATCCAATAGCGTATCTCTCAATGACTGTATCGACGTCGAAGAGCGTAGAGCATCATCTCGGCCTCAGCCTAGGGGCTCGGGCTCATCAGGCCTCCAGGTGCACAGTCATAGACCGCATCCTAAGCAAAAACAAACGTTTACTTTATATGTCACTTTTTGTATTCACATGTAGTTTTATAAAATTTACTGTCTACTTCTAAGAAAAATAATTAACTTTTTCAACCCTATTAATTCCCAGGACACTGGAGCCAAGACCAGTAAAATGTTTATAATCACTGACGCCGGACGCGTACTATATATAAATTTCGTGTCACGATGTTTGTCCGCGATGGACTCCTAAACTACTTAACCGATTTTAATCAAAGTACACCGTGTGCAGTTTGATCCAACTTGAAAGATAGGATAGAAAAAAAAAATTACAAAAGCATTAGCCACAGCAACGCGTGGCCGGGTCATCAGCTAGTGTTTAATAAATGCCTAGTACTTGTTTATGGTCAGTGTTAAGGTATCACTAATAACTCCATCTGCATTTTATGACACAAACTATTATAAACAACGTCATCAATGTGTAACAAATCTTTTTATGACTAGTGCTGCTCTCTAGCTTTACATAATGTAGTTTAGTTTATGTAAAAAAAATATAGGTTTGTATTTTATTTTGAAAATAAATTACTTAGCAATATATAATAACAATACTTATTAATGTTTTGTAAATCAATACACTTTATTTTTGTTTTATTCTTAGCCACTGACCGTACTGGGTCAGTGGTGTTGTTAGCTTTTTAAACAAGAAGCAACAGAAGCAAAGTAACTACATTATTTTTCGTGTATGGCAACAAAACTTGTTTTCGCGAGAAAACTTGTGATAGCATCGTGAATTTTATTTTGATTATAAAATTGGCATGAAACTCGGTAATAAGCCGAAAAATTGTGAATCGTCATTTAGTTATTGTGTTTAATGTGGTGTATTAAATATCCGCCTTCCAAGTGGAGCTGCTAAAGAAATTGCTTGCCATGGCGGGCCCGTCCGACGGCGATCCCGACGGATGGGTCGAGTTCTGCGAGCGTCAGGCCAAAGCCGCCGCTCAGGACTTCGCCAAGGCTTGCTTGCAGTACGTACAGACCGGTGCCAACGACCCCACGGCCCGGCCGCAACCTTCACACAAGGACCTGCTGAAGAAATTCGTTGAATGTTTTTCGGAACAGTTCGAGTATGAAATCGTGAAGCTGAAAGCTATGCACAAGCTTCCTAACGGCACGCACACGGGACACGATGAGAGTGACTACTCAGAGGACACGGATTCGCCAAAAACGCAGCACAAACCGTTTTTCCGAAGGTTATCATTCAAGGGTCTGAGACGCGGAAATAGGTTTTTTCACAAGCAACATTCGGACGAGGTGGAACTCTCATCAAATCTGAACAAACATAACAAGACTAAATTAGCTAAGATAGTTGTAGAGTGTAGGAAGGAAGGGTTGGTAAATTATTTAACTCCTGAGAGCTTAGAACAGCCCGGAGGCCCCCAGAAGTGGGAAAGATGCAGGCTAGCGTTAGTGAAGACTGTCGGGGGGTACATGCTGGAGTTCTACTCGCCTCCGAAGGCCCAGAAACCTCGCAGTGGAGTGTTCTGTTTCCTCATATCAGAGGCACGGGAAACTACTGCGTTGGAGATGCCTGACCATGAAAATACTTTTGTGCTGAAGGTAAATGTTTTAATTATTTGCTGTAGTAGTACTAATCATAATAAACGGTTTCCAGTGTGAATTCAACAAGAAGTGTGAGAATCATACTTTTATTCATACAGAACATTAATGATAATTAGAATTAAAATCAAATTAATTTTACAATGATTCATAATTTATTAATATTAAGATGTGTATGGATTCTAGTATTGTAAGTAAACAGTTCATATTATGTTTTAAGATTTTCCTGTTATGTATTTTCTTCCAGTGATATTAAATTATTTGTAATAATTATAGTTTTTCCTGTGAGAGTCATAGTTATGGCCACATCATAGGAATTCGTGTTGAAATAGGAATGAATGTGTGCTCAAATATGCCGTTACTCATTAAATTAATAAGAATTGTCATGTCACCCATACACATCTGTTTGGCTATATAATATTTCACAATAAATCTATAATAGAATTACCTCTTCCTATTTTTTTTCTATCAGGTTTTTTCCACATTAGTGGAAATAACAAATGTATGACAACAATTATTTTGTAATATTGTCGGAGTAAAATAATCTATTTGATTATGTAATACTAATTTGTTATATATTTTATTTAATTTCAATTGCTATGATATGAAATTGTTTATTCTGTAAATAGAATGTTGGAATCACTTAAAAGCGTCATATTATAAAAAATAAAATAAGCTAGATGAGGTCAATGTTTCCTATCAGATTACTCTGAGAAGAAACGCCGAAACAAACTCAGTCAGTCTCTAGAGGCCGAAACAAACTCAATTCCAGACATAATCTTGGTCAGATTATGTGACCATGTAGATTGATGTCTGAAATGGTCTTTTGAAAAAACATACCACACAGATTGCAGTGGACCAGTCCAGTCAGTGCAGGCATTTGTCAGTAAATGTGTAGCTCTACTCAAAACATGAGGAGCTCAACAACTCAACGAACAATACCAATAAAAGGACATTTGGATAGGCTGCATAAAGTACTCAAAAACTGCAAAACCAACATTAACTCTAACAAAGAAAGGAAAAAAAAATTACCCACATAGTCCTCGCATTCACAAATCACAATAATACTTTACAAACTAAAAATTCATGTCATTTTGTAGGTATGTAATATTCATAGATTTCTTAATATTACTTAATATCGTGAGATTTCATCAATTTCTTTTCAAGTTAAACAACTCTGATAATAATTAAAAAAAAACATTTATTTCTCAGACCATACTATCCAATTTGTAAGTAATTTAAAATGCTTTCTTTCTACTTTACTATAGTCAAATATTAAAACAATGAAAGGAAAGAAAATCCTAGAATGTGCTCCTAGGGCCCTAAGCTTTTAGTCATCATTATTTATTTATTTTTATACTAGCAGTGCCCCGCGGTTTCTTCCGCGATAGTTTCAATCCCGTGGGAATATCGGTATAAAAAGTATCCTATGTGTTAATCCTGGTTATAAACTATCTACCTATGTACCAAATTTCATCCAAATCCGTTCAGTAGTTTTTGCGTGATTTAGTAAAAAACATCCAAACATCTTTACAAACTTTCATATTTATAATATTAGTAGGATTTAGCCTTTTTTGAGAGTTGTAGTACAAAATATTCAATATCAGTTCTGAACCTCTGTTTGCCTGTGCCTTTTGGCAAAGGCTGCCTCCAACTCCAACTCCTTCCAATTCTCCCTGTTCCTTGTCGTCTGGAAAGACATGGGTCTTTGTCACCCTGCCATCTCTTCAAGGGGTTTCCTTTCTTTCTCTTCCCCTCCATAGGGTACCATCAGTCAGTCGTCATTAATACCATCCTTATTCAATGGGTTTGATTAAAATGCTCGATCATAGCCAAATTATGAAATACTACATACGCATAAGTCTCGATCCCGTGAGAATATCGGGATAAAAAGTATCCTTTGTATTAATCCTGGTTATAAACTATCTGCTTGCCAAATTTCATCCTAATCCGTTCAGTAGTTTTTGCGTTAAATAGTAACAAACACACAAACTTTCACCTTTATAATATTATTAGTGTGACTTTAAATGATTATAATAAATTTTCAAAGAGTTTTAAGCCTCGTAAAAAAATAACCTCATTCCTATTACAGGCAGACAACAACATGGAATATGTAATAGAGGCAGCAGATGTAGACGACATGAAGTCCTGGCTAGCAACAATCAAGTACTGCATGCGTTCGCCGCCGACAACACAGCCGCCGCCAGATGCGCTCCCCGGCATGCCCGAGCCTGCGCCGCCTGACCTGCCCCCGAGGAGAGACTTGCCATCCAGTTCCAGCAATGTTGACTTAGCTACTGATACCCCTGAAGAGGCTGAATTAGGTGAGTTTAGATTTTCAGGTAGCCTTGTCTATGGCTATGCCAACCAGCACCAGCAACTTTAACTTAGCTGCTCATACTCCTTAAGAGGCTGAATTAGATAAGTTTAGTTTTTTGCGTTGACTTTTCCTACCACCATAGGTATATAATCAAATTAGATATTTTTACTCAATGGAACTCAGCAAAACATCCATCAAGGCATTTCTGGATTGGTGCAAATATCTAATTACAGTTTCAAATGTAATAATTATTTTGATGATATTTGGGTTTAAAATTTTCGCTTAGTGAGGAAAAATTACAAAATAGGTACCTATTATACCTACAAGTTTCACTTATTGTTGCTACAGCTCTGTTGTCAAGTCTTACAGCATGTTCATGAATAATATGGTAGTTTTAAAACCTGGGTTATGTTTTTTTTAAGGATGGTAAATCATCAAATGACCCCTCCCGCTCTGGGTGGAGCGGAAGGGAGTGTCAGACTCTTACTGACTAAAACCCATCCGTGTTCCTTCCTTAGCCCTTTATGTTCCGGGGTTGCGGTAACCCTTTCGGACAATCCCGCTGCCCCGGCAGGCTTCGGCCCTGACGGGCCCTTCTTGCTTCTTCAATGCTGACATCTCTATGAGGCGCGCGTGGAACACATACGCGCCGTCCAGCACGGGCCTGATCCTGATCGGACGGATCGGACCCGTTACTCGCCGTCCGCAGGCCCGCGCCTACGGTGGCCGGGAGTCGTCACGCGGGGGCAGTCGTCACGCGGGGGCAGTCGTCCTGCGTACCTATTATGAAGGGTTCATGCCATCATGATTTCAGGCAGAAAAAGGACTATCGGCCTGCTATCGGTCATGTCCAGCTCTGTCTCTCTCTCGCACTAGAATCGCGTTGGCATTAACATTTCATAATTCGGCACCTGTGTTGGTATTCTATAAAATTCACTTTCAGTGAATTCTCTTTGACTGTTTTCGTTGCGGGGCGTACACCGCGACGCCTTTTAAATATGGAATGTTTATAGAATAATACCTACCACTGAAGGAAAATCAGTTAATAGCCATTCATTCAGAGTTGAAGTTATACAACTGATGAGCAAGCCATTGACTGCATTTATTTACACTACCGGTCAAGACACAATCACGGTGTCGACTCATAGTTCTATTCATTCTTTCTTGTATGATGGCTGGGGTCATCTCGTAGTATCCGATCAGTCTATTGTCTACTACTGCGCGTGATGCTATAGTTTTGTTTTTTTTATTGTGTCGCGTAGTGCCTTCTGAGGAGTTGGGAAGGTCAAGAGGAACTACATTAATCACCTGCGGCCGGCGTAGTTGTGGTGATGTTAAGTACGTGTTTTGGGGACTCTGTGTTGCTTTTTCTCGCTGTTAGGGGTAACTTTCTCGTAAATCCGTCTCTATTACGTATGGCCCGAGTGTAGATTGCCCTAAACTAACATAACGGCGACAAAACCGGCCTCTCGCGTTTGCGAATCTTTTATACCAAACGCCACCCACAGTATTAAATTATTTTTCGAGTTATTTATCCCTTATATTGCACCTGCCATGTTGTCTCTGAATGGTTGATGCAGAGACAAGGTGAGGTTGACTGGTAGAAAATGCCTCAGGCATTAAGTCCCCCTTTGTACAGTATTTTTTTACTTGTGTATAAAGTATTAAGAGCGTTTACGACGTACGGCATTTCATAAAAATTTCAAGCCCTTGTTTTTCGAAATGAATGAACAGATTTTAATGAAACTTCGTACTTTGTATCCTGCTTATGCAGCAGGATACAAAGGTCTAAAAAATTTAGTTGAAACCGAATGATGTTTTAAATCGTTTCGTCTTAGGATCTAAACAGACGGACTGCATTTCACCTGCAACATCGCAGTTTAGATGCAGTTGACTTAACTGCTTCTAAAGCTGGCATACAGCTCAAATGCAGTCCGTCTGTGTAATTGAATATATCGACTGCGCGCGGTTGCTGCGATGCAGTCCGTCTGATGGCAGCCTTAGGTTCAACTTACGGGGTCTTTCTTCTCTCTAATAAAAATTAACAATTTCCTCATCCCCCAGGTTCAATAGCAGAGGAAGCGTGCGAGTCCGCCTCCCGGGTCTCGCTCGCCGAATGGCCGTGGTTCCACGGTACTTTGGCCCGGGCGGCGGCGGCGGCATGCGTGTTGGCGGGCGGCGCGTCAGGACATGGATGTTATCTTGTACGACAGAGTGAGACAAGACGTGGGGAGTATGTGCTGACGTTTAACTTTCAGGTGAGAGAATTTTATGTTTTTAGGGATCCGTACCTCAAAAGGAAAAACGGAACCCTTATAATAAGATCACTTCGTTGTCAATCTGTCTGTCCGTCAGTCAAGAACCTTTTTCTCAGGAACGCGTGGAGTTATCAAGTTGAAATTGACATCAAATACGAGCTGCAATCCCTTGAAGCAGTGAAAAAATCAAACTTCTAAGTCAACGCAATCAAAAGAGACGGGCGTTTATGTTTCGAAATCAAAACGGTTACTTCCCGTTGACCTAGAATCATGAAATTTGGCAAGAAGCAATGTCATGTAGCACAAATAAAGGAAAAAATCCGAAAACCTTTACATTACAAAAATAAATAATTTTAAAACTGTTTATATACCTACAAAGTACAGAGCCCTCGGTGCGCGAGTCCGACTCGTACTTAACCGGTTTTTTTCTCTAAGTTATCCAGATTTGGTGAGTCTATTGTTGAAGAGAAAACTGCAAGATTGTTTTCATTTCATCAATAAAACGCTACAGTGCCCTCAGAATGTCACGAAATGTTTCTAAAATTGTATCTAAGACTTAAAATGTCCACTTCTATACACAGGCCCCACCCAAAAGGCACAATGACACAATGTAATACCTCATCAACACTGATTGACTAGACGCAGCTTCAATTCAAAGTTCCCGCATATTTCGTGAAGACTGTAATCAACGCTACTGATAGGTACTGTACTAATAATGTCTTGAATTTAAACCTAGTTGAAAACCCACAGGGTCGCGCCAAGCACCTTCGCATGACCTTAAGCGAGACCGGCCAGTGTCGGGTGCAGCACCTCTGGTTCCCGAACGTGCACGACATGCTCGAACACTTCCGAGCGAACCCTATCCCGCTCGAGTCGGGCGGCGCTGCAGACGTCACGCTGACAGAGTACGTCGTCTGCCAGGAGGGGAATAGACAACAAGTGAGCATCGCACAAATGGTTTCTTAGCTATCTAAAGGATTATAGGGTACCATACATGCATAGGGGAAATTGCGTCAGTTTTGTCTGGGACACATAAAATAGCAGTTCAGTGTAGCTATTTTACAATAAAAAACCATAAGAGAAAAACACCTCAATACTAAGATGTATCGCCTCCGTTGCTATGTGGTTGCTATCAATTTTTTTTTTTTTTTTTTGTGAAAATTTATTGCCTCAATCTTAATTGATGAATCTCGCTAGGTTAAAAACTGCATTTTACTTAAATTAGCAGACTTGGGCCCTTGATCTCATCTCCTGAAGATATACCTGATCATGTATGGTAGCCTTTATGATTCTCGATTGTTTGTTTATTATGCCTGTGTTTTTTTTTTATCTGTCATCATAAATGCTTGGCGGTTATACATATATTTTATACCAGTGAATGTAGTTTTTTTTTTTTTATCTTTGAATAATACAAATTCTTAAACACCCGAGAAATGAACATTGGCGCAGTCTGTGAATGTTAAACCGATGAATGCCGAGACGTGCAATGATGTTTGTAAACAATCGAGAATCATCACAAAAACCTATTCACTGATCTTCATTTGATTATAGAAGTTGATCACAAACAAACGCACTTTTGATGACACACACTGCAATACCCGGTCATAAATATGGCACATCGATTTTAGAGAAAGTCTGGACTTGTAGAGCGTTATCTTTGTCACTCATTGCTATGTGAAAGTCTCTTTCTAAAGCCTGATGTGTCATATTTACGGTACATCACTTTTAATAATGAGGCAGATTGACCCACCGAACCTTACTGCTACAAGCTTTAAAATCTGACAAAGAATATTAAGGTTCACAAGCTAATTATAATGTAATTATAATTGGCAATAATAATACTTAAATCTACAAGGCCGTATAACCCAATGGATCTGAGATTTGTTTTAAAATGTGTGCTAAGTCTTTAAGGTCTAAAATGCGTTGATTTAAGAAACTTTTGAGGCTCAATACTGCTCCATGCCATTTCTGCTTCAAGCAGAAGCGTTATGGCTATATTACCCAACATTGTGGGTTTTTCTTTATACACACCATGCTATTTTCGAAGCATGAGTTATATTTATGCATAGCAATGTTTTTTTTTATGTTTCTCCTTCAAGTAGCGTTTGTTCATATTTTGTTGCTATTGATGTTGTTAGTATGTAGCTTGTAGTTATATTTGCTCAGCATTGTTTGTTCTCATACTCATTTATGGCCCACGACTTACTAAGATGGTCGAATGTTGCCTAAATAAAAACTCAAAATATAGTCCCAATTTTTTTCTTGAATTTTCTTGAAGTCAAAAAATATACTTTAAATGTTAAAAATTAAGATTTTTAAATGAAAGCCATCATAAGACGTGGGCTGGTAAGTGAATCACTTGTACGCATTAGAAGACAATATTAAAATATAACTTAATCTATTAAAACACAGTTCACCAATCTTTGCCAATAAACACATGGTGACCATGCTTTAATTTAAGATAGCTACGTCTCATAGCTTTAACAAAATAGCTCTTATGTACTAGAACCTAAAAACGGTTTTTGAATATGATTATTACGAACAATATTACGATTAAGTTTAGTTAATCTTGTAACCACGATTCCTGTACGTGCATTTTATTTATTGATGGCAATAAATGTAAATTTATTTATACGTCATATTTAAAATAAATAAAATTTTAATATTATTAGGTGTATACATAAGTGCCTATATAGATATATAGGTGTAAAGGAATCACAATGTTCTATTGAATAATCGCATTTAAACTTAGTACGTATTGTATGTGTAGTAAGGTCACAAGTTAGTTGCATTTTCATTGATTTCGTTATGAAGCTAACATTATATGCCAGTTGTGTAGGTATCTAATAGTAGTATACCCGAATTAGTTGGGTTTGAAAAGGAATAGTTTGGTTCTAGTGAACAAAGAAAACCAATACAGATCTGAAACATAGATTTTTAAATGATGCCACTATATTTTGTGGCTTCCTCTGAGAAACATCACATTGCCCTTATGACCTGCCAGTAATTTTAACTTATTACAGAATAAATAGTAGATAATTATGTTCCTAGTATTTTAATAAGTTATTTATAAAATATCTATTAAAAATTTAATTTGAAAGCAAAGTAAGTTTCTGTGAGAGATTGATAAAACATTACATTTATACTAGGGCCCAATTATTCCTTAATTGTTGTAGAATTTATTTATCATAACTCAAGTTTGATAAAATGGACTGTTAATATAATGTACTAACAATGGAACTTAGAATATAATAATTATATTGTTTATAATTTGTACAAAATCATGTTCTTCCGAGCTTTAATTTTAATTTCTTGGTTGTAAATTTTTATTATTAAACTTTATTCTATGGAATGGCTTTGTTTTTTATTTTGCTGTGTTTTTTCTTCGTTTTTTTTTTTGTCTGTGTGTTGTGTTGCAAGCATACTCATTATTGGTAAGTTTTTTATTACAATATGTATGCTTTTATATATAGCTTGTACTTGTATTCGTTGGCCGCGTAGCTGTTGATGTAAATATAATTGACTAGCATAGAAAACGTAGCTGCTTTCGAACTAATAACTGGCTAAGAAGTCGAAATAATCACCAAAGTATGACAATTTGCGTATCCAAACACATCACTACGATTGGCAGGTCCCATAAGCAATGGCGTATCCACGGGTAGTACTCCTACCCTACCTAGTTATCCTACTTTTCAACCTTTAATGAATTCGCCAAAAAATATCATTCAAAAAGAGATTCCCTATACTTATTGGGTACTATACTCCCCAGTTGGACGTGACCCACGGCAGCGACGTCCGCATGCGTCGGGCGGAGCTCGAAGCCCTGCTCGTCGCTAGCGGCGCCCACCACGACATCCGCGCCGTGGACAACCAGTACACCTTCGTGTAACAATCACCGTACTGTGGAGCGACTGAGGCCGGAGTGCTAAGTGTCATCAACAGAGCACTCTGCTGCAATGAATACGGTACTGTACCTATTACTCTTGTGTGAAGTGTGTATTTAGTGATGTCTTTGTTTGTAAACAAATATAGCGTTACTAAGATATCGGACTACAAAAAAAAACTCGGCTCCTGTTACGTGGGACTACCGTGAAATGTGAGTAAGATATTATAACTTTGCCTACCTCTTCGGGATTAGGCGTGATGCTATGTTATGTAAATATATTTAACCCATTGAAAGACACTGAACGAGCCACAATAGAAGTTTTATTGTTATTACGCCTGGCCGGGGGAGTTTAAGTGTCCCGCAAACTGTTAATGGACAATTCAAAGCAGTTTTTGATAATATTCATGATCACAATGTTTCTTAAAATTATTTTCACATTCATCGTAATTTGATGAAAGTGTCTGATTGATGCCGAAACTCGTAATTTCACCATGTTTGTTTACCAAATAAGACATGTAAAAAAAAACACACTGTAGGTTTAGCCAATTTTTGGTATGTGTCTGACACAAGTTAATGTATATCATTTACAGTAAATTTTAGGTACAGTAGATCGAGACTGATCGGTTTAGATTGATGGTTTGTTAAGACAGAGTAAGGAACTCATATTTGTCAGCCATTTTTAGATGTTTGTCAAAGTGTCATGCTGACAAGTGTGATTGGTCCCTAAAGACTCGTTAGACTCGTTTACACGTCTTTGGTAATACAATAAAATTTAGTGACTAACAAGAGTAAACTGCCAGGTAAATAGTATACTGGTTCATGGCACTAATAATTTACTTTCTCTACTAAATACTGGAGACGTATAAATGGGTCATAGATATCTCTTACTCTGCTAGAAAGTGTAAGTATGTGTATTTATATCTAACACACTTATTTCTACCTATTATAGTATTTGTACCTAATTAAGGTCTTCATAAGCACAAAGTGAAATTGGGTAGTTAGGTTGTATAAAATGAATGCTGGATGAGTTTACTCCACAGTACGAGTATAAGAAAATAATATTATTCTGTGTACTGCTGTAGGCCAATTAGTGTCATTGTCAGATGTGAATCTGATGTAGTTTATGGACTGCAATATAATTTGTGTAACATAACTTTGCAGTCCAACACAAAATGTAGCTCATTTGTTATTCTTAGGCCGACACTTCTAGATACAGCTAATTCAGGCCATATTTTATTTATTACCCGGTTCCTATATTAGAGCCAAGAATTTTAGATAATTTTCAAGTTATGGAACAACAAACTGAATGTCATACTTAACTAAGTTCAAATTCCATTGCAACCAAAAACTTATCAGGCCTTCTTTGCTACGTATTTGTAGCAAAAAGGTTCTAATAAGTGTTTGTAATATTATCAGTTAGCTACTTTAGTGAAATGTCACTTAAGTAGATAACTGATAAATTGGCGATGGAATGTAAATTATCTGAGATAATTAACACTTCTTTATATTAAAAAGAAAAATATGCCCAACAGCTCACATAAAAACTATGCCATAGAAATGACGCTTCAATAGTTAAATAAACACGACGCTTACCTTTAACCAATACCGACAGGTAATTTATAGGAACCGGGCCCTATATAAATGGCCTGAATATTCCACAATTATTTATTTGTGCAATAGGTTTAGTATATTTATTCTAGGATTAATTTATTGTTATAATAAGGCTTAGCCAAATCTATGTTACGTATTTAATGTACTTAAATTAATGTTTTAGAATTATTAAGTAACATTTTATTGTATTCTTCACTGCCAAACTGCCCCTTAGATAGACAAAATTATTAAAAAATATTTATAACCCGGAAAAATATTACTTGCAATGCTTATGACGCTCCAGAAACGTGTGCAATTTTTTATGAAAATAATTTAGTAACTATTGAAATTAGTTGCTATTTCACTTGGCTGGTATTATTAAAATCCTTTCGTAAATTTCTGCTGAGTTTTTATGCAGTATTCAAGTGAACCTAAGAGGCTTTAAAACTAAACCAAGAGTTAATACAGGGGCTAGTCTGATTGTAATACTAATAAAAATAGGTAGGTGGAATATATCGTATTATTACTGTTCCATACCTTCCACTTGTCAAGTCTAGTAACTGATGGCTCGTTAGCACGAAGAGTTACTCTTATGCCGGGGCCACACCAACGGGAAACACCGTTGATTATCGCGATGTTGGGCGTTAACCGTAGACCCCAAAATCGCCATAATCAACGGCGTTTCCCGTTGGTGTGGCCCCGGCATTAGCTAGGAGATTATCGAAAAGATATAAACTTTACTTACATTCTCGCGTGCTGAAATACAAGAAACGCCACTTCTTTAATATTGTTATCGTACATTTTAACAAGAAATTCTATTTCGAGATGTCAAATCACAGTTCGTGAAATCCGCCTGGCAAGTCTCGATATGACATTCGTTTCCTAGATATTGTTTCTTGCTTGTGTTAAGACATGACTGCTATATTATTGCCTCTTGACGGTCGAGAATCTCTCCTCGTGTAAATAAGCCTTAAAATTTAGTAATTTTGTATCTATGTAGTCAGATACGAAAAGGAAGCATATCGTTTTCCTAGTATGCAATGATTATTTAAATCTATTTAAGATACGGTCAGTATCGGAACACTATTCATCTGTATTCTAATTTATCTAATAGGATAATGTATTTTTATTGTGTATGAAAAGTCTATCATAACGAAAAACTATTCAATTGTACTGAAAAAATACTTGAACAAATTGCTAAGTGTTTACTCTAAACATTGCATAGACAATGATTTATTTATATTGCCATAGAAGAATCGATGTTACTTGAAAGTGCAATTTGTATATTCGCGAAATGACGAAATTTCTATTTCGATCAATTAAAAAACTTTTTGATCCTTCACAAAGGAATCAAACAACTGATGTTTAGAATAAAATTAGTTTAAACATTATTACGTGTAAAATTAAATGTTGTTGGAATTGATAACGATCATTATAAGGTATTAACTCATTAACAAAATTATATAACATGTTTGTTGGTTCTCGAAATCTGCATCACGCTGAATAAAATTTATCTTGGAAACAATGTAACTTAGACCTAAGTAAGCTTAATTTGTATGTGAAGAAGACAAGCGAAGTCATATTGACGATCAGTATGTACTCATCAACAGTCCAACCAGTGTTTACTTAACCGACATTCCTTATAAGTTATATGTAATTTTTTGAGAACGAAATATAGTCAATATATTTTGCAGGTATATTTTTTATTTGTTACTAGCTGTGCCCGCAGCTTCGGTGACGTCACTGTGTATTATACTAAGATTATATAAGTCAATGGAAAGGGAAACAAAGTCACAGCACAGGATATTCGGAAGAACTTATGCCACGGACGGTGTTTAGGTATTTACTTTTTAGGTACTATGAGAGTGAGGGAAGAGGGAGTGCAGCTGTGTCTACGCACACACTTGTGCCGAAATACGGTCTGAAGGACTTTACTTTTTAGGGTTCCAAAGTCAAATGGTAAAATAGGAATCCTTATAATTTCGACCTGTCCGTCTGTCCGTCCTTATGTCACAGCTACTTTACTCTGAGACTATTGGAACTCATCAACATCTGCCTAGCCTTTTCCCAACTATGTTGGGGTCGGCTTCCAGTCTAACCGGATGCAGCTGAATACCAGTATTTTACATGGAGCGACTGCCTATCTGACCTCCACAACCCAGTTACTGGGTAATACGATACCCCTTGGTAAGACTGGTTGTCAGGCTTTCGGGCTTCTGACTACCCGTAACGACTGTCAAAGATCCACAAATGACAGCCGGGACCAACGGCTTAACGTGCTTTCCGAGGCACAGAGGGGTCTCGATATGTAAAGATGGTCACCCATCCACAGACCAACCGCGGCAAGCGTAGCTTAACCTGATCGATCGACCTGTGCGGCTGTTATTATTTAGCCACTATTGGAACTATAGATGTTAAATTTTAAAGGAATGTTGTTGTTGTTGATGTGTGAATTTGCAAGTATCTATTTATTTCGTATAAAAATATTCTTAAAATCTATTAACAGCCTTAATCGTTAAGTAACGGAACTATATAAAACTCTGAATACATCTGCCATTGGTCTTCTTTTTCTAACTTCAATTGTAATAACATAAGGCCATTGGAGCTGCATCTTAGCACTACCTGTAAACAAATAATAGGAGGTTATACTTTGAACGAGAGGAAGTTATCATCATAATCATTTCAGTTAAAACAAAAACATCCACTGCTGGACATTAGCCTCCCCCAAGCATCGCCACTTCGACTGGTTCTGTGCTTCTCGCATCCAGCTGATCCAGCGGATTCCAGCGGCCTTCACCAGGTCATCGGTCCACCTTGTAAGAAGTTATATAATCCCACAAGAGGATGTTATATAACCTGTTACCATGGATGAAGTAGGTACATGAGTTTCATTACCCTGCATTGAAAATTTTTCGTCGGTTATGAAAAAAAATGTTGTGAAAAAAATGTTGTATTATAAGTTAGGGGATTACATCGTTGATAAAGATGCCTGGATCAATGCTGGTCCTGCTCCACAACCACAACTAATTGATTAACACTTGAACATACTGTTGGAGCTGCTGAAGATTGTGGGACTATATTTGCATTGTATAAACTCAATTTCCTTTGTATTGTATAATTTCATAGCACAGATGTAAGTTCTATGTGAGCTACCATTTACCGGGTAATAATATGTCTTTCATTGACTTGAATGTGCCCTGGCAGCTGATAGTATGTCATGCTCACACAAATGTCTCGCTAACGGTGGCGTGTGTGTTGGATCATTTAGCTCCCTTCAAAATGGTTGAGCTGAATGGTGCTGATCTATGCGTCATGTTCGTGAACGGGCGCCGTCAGTTGGGACTGGTCATCACTTGGCTGCCTCGGCTTATTTTTTTGGATTGTTGTTTTGTTAAGTACTATTTGCTGTACTCAGGACGCTCTTAACACGTACGTCTTTATTATTTGATTACATCGTTCTCACATATAATTATAAATTCAACATTAATGATGTAACTAATATTTTTGTAAAAATATAATTTAAAAGAGTGTCCATGGAGTTTCTTGCCCGTTCTTCTCCATAGGTACCTACGCTTTGGAATGGGCAACTAGCTTCATATTTTCTGACTGACCGACTTCTTGACAATTCAAAAGTGCCTGTAAATGGTTTAATTGAAATAAATGCTTTGAGTTTGAGTTTGAGTTTGTCAGTACATTTTACTTTTCTATGAAACAGCAGATTTTTTTTTAATTATAACCGGCTAAAATTTTCTACGCTAGGTCTACAATCTTGTGCTGAATTCAGGGTTAGTTTGCGCCTCGATGTCCCGTCACCCTGTATATTATTAGACGCTATGACTTCATAAGGAAGCTAGCATAGCATTAAAACCGCAACTGCGTTAACACTTGAACTCTTGAACTACGAACACCGCCTTTACTACTACGAAATAAAGGCGCTGTGGAAGTCAAATTGTACCCATGAACGACTTCAACGAAAAGAAAGAGGTTACTCTAATCTTTTCTAGCAAAAGATGGACGTTCTAATTTATAAACAAACCTTGGTAGAAATAGCGAGTGCCTTCATAATGCTTCGTATGTGATGGAGCTGGTACTTCAGTGTGACGGGTGATTCACAGCTAAAGCTCTGGACCATGTCTGAGGATTTCGGCATGTCGATGCAAGAGCGGTCCTGCAAGAGAATTATGGTTTTATTTACAGAACTTGTAAAACAACAATCATCAGGTTAACCTCTTCACTCCAGCTAGCAAATTAACAACAAGTTTTCATGGCATGCACACGCAAACACGGACATCCGTCGAGAAGTTGCAGTAAATAGCTCGCCCTTTGAAATGTGGTCACGCATCGCGCCAACTGTATTTGGACTAGGCTTTACATCTGTGTAATGATCCTACTCTTCATACTTGGTATTCGTGTTTTCAAAGGTCGTGCCGCGCTCAATAGGCACCACGTTTAAAAAGCGACAATTACATCAAGGAGATTCTACAGATTTGCCCAATATCTAACGATCGTTATTGTCGCTCGATATGCTGTTTTGATGATCAGTAAGATCTGTCAGTTTCTTACAGATTTTCGACGAAAAACACGATGTCGATTGTCTGTTGCTTACACATTTACTCGACTTAGTTTGATCACACATGTGGATCGTTAAAAATCTAGCAAGTCCATACGCAAAATAGCCACCTTTAGTTGAATCAACATACCTGCATGCCATAAGTAACAATGCTGACATTGGGGTGTTCAGGCGAGAGAATGAGTTCAAACACTTCACAGGACCGCTCAATGTCTGCCAGGAGGCCTAAGAAGGCGGGTGCTTTTAGCACCAACTTGGCGACCTCTTCGGCATCCTCATCTCGAAGCTCTAGCACTGAGTCAGCTGTGTGAGTGGATATCTCACAGTCTGTCATTACATTGTGCATTGATTGAGGCTGTAATCTGGAAAAATTAAAGATTTTAATAATAATTGAAGCTGCAAGAACTTTGTTTTAAAGTGTAACGCTAGATGTCGCTAGCCAGCCCAAGCCAAGCCAAACGTCGCTTCCCCACTATGTAAGCCTTACCCTACCAAGTTCTGAGCCAGGGGGGGTGAAGTAGCCGCCAGCCAGCCAGTCCAGTCATCTATAAAACCCCGAAGCAATGATTTTGTGTTCTCACTTAATAACCATAATTGTAAGGGAAAACTTTGCCTGAATAAAAGCATAAATCAATTCCTATAATAATAATAATCCTTGGACATTTCACACAACGCCATATAGTCCCAAGCTAAGCAACTTAATGCTTGTGTTATGGTAACGAGATGGCTGATAAACTACTTAGGAATTCTTATGGAATTCTTGCTTGCAAGCAAAATACTCGATGGTTCTTCAGCAGTAACTTACACTAAAAGAAGAGGTGATCCTTCTCCTCTGTAGTACATCTTCAAACTGGACTCCTCGCCTGAACCAAATATGTTCAGACATTCTGATAGAACAGCTATGCTAATCTGTAACATCAAAATATGTAGTACAATCAGGAATTCATCCTGTCATTGATTTGTACCTGTCCTGAAAACCTATAAAAACAGGTTTGGATGACATGATGTGTGCATATCATAGAGGCAGTTGTGTCTGGAATTTTCGCAACCAGCCGCACTGTGCGCTTGGCACCTTTGCTAGTCGCCTAGCGTGTATCGAAGGATGTTAAGTCACTAGGATCTAGGCGCTAAGCAAGCCACCTGTCAGTGTTTATGTAGCCATAACAAAGTGAAAAAAAAAGTGTAAAAATGTGAGATACATTAAATTAACATGAATTTATTGAGATTTGTTGCAAGCAAATTGCGTAAAGTACTTAATAAAAAATTAAATTACTAATAAAAAAATGTTACCTAGTCAGTTACCTACCTTAAACATAACATCCACATCATCTCTGACATGGTACTCAGTGAAGTTATCAGAGGGGACATAAGCAGAGGCCTGCACACACTTGCCCTCCTCCACCGTCAGCTTCAGACCCTCAGGGAGGGCACAGAATACTGCAGTCTGGAACATAATAATAGAATTTTTAATAATACTCAGAACTAGCAATAACTCATTAAAATGTAGTATCAAATAAATCTACCAATCAAAATTTTGTTACTGGATTTATGTTTTCCTTCAGCTGTTGCTCTGTTGTCGTTGTAAGTATTGAAAGGCAATGTAGAATATGTGATAGTCCTTGAGAAGGCGCAAATTCTAAGTTTATTGATTTGGTTTCAGAATGCCATGCAAATTAAAGGCACTTCCTGCTTTGTTAATTTCACAAAATTGATATTAATAAAATTACTCTTTCTATTTACTCTTAGTTTATAATTATTCAAATAAACATTACCTCTTGAAACTGTATAGCCTTCAACAAGCTGCACAACGTCTTCCCTGAGTCCATAGAAGCAGTAAAATAGTACTGTGACGTTCCTTCATCCATTATTCTCTTCAATATTGTACATGGACCGCAGTAGCATCAAATACTGATCTTGGGTTACCTCATGGGCGGTAATCCTGTCGAGAATTTGAGCAATCCTAGCGGCCAGTACGTGTTTGCAGAGTACTTGCGCTTTCCTTTCAAGAACCTGATGTTTAAATGATTGGCAAGGGCAGAAATTAATTCGCGGGAACACACGGTAACATCGGTCGTTTTCACCCTTGATCTCTATCAAAGTTCTTGATTTGTTCGCCGTTGAATATGCAACGAATGTTGGATACTTTTCCAAGATGTCTAATGCTCTCTCTAGAACTGCTCCGAACACAGAATGGAGGGATAGCAGCTCCTCATCTAGAACTGATGAAACTAAATAAAATAAATGCTTTTGATACAAGATTTGCTAAAAAAAACTATACATTTAGACATACCAAACTTACGTTGTTTTCTTTCCGATTCTTTTATTCTTTTTTCTACGTGATTTAAAACACATTGAGCTACAACCGGTATTCCAGACGAAGAAAAATTGCTCATATCTTGTTCATTGAATATTTTTCTCATACTACTCTTTTAAAATTATGTATTTATATTTACCAATTTGCCGCAACTTTTGTCGTCAACCTATAGTATATCATCACAGAGTACTTTTTATATCATAGATAAAAGTCCGACTATTATAGTTTTCATTCTCCTTTCTGACACACGCGTTTGTTACCGTATTTTTTAGGCTGTGGGCAAGCTACAAAGATGAAATAATAAAACTGGTCTATTGGTATGTACTAGTCACAACATTGGTAGACTCTTTCCTACGTGAAACGAAACTTGTGAAAAACCATTTTCAGACAAAAAAATAATGTCATTGTCATTTCGGACCAGTGTTGCCAATTTAGTGACTTTGTCGCCAGATTAAGCGACATTTTGACATGAAAAGCAACATTTTATTTCGATTTAGCGACAAAAATAATTTAGCGACTTTTCTAATTTGGCTATCATTTATAAATTATAACTTCATTTTATACGATTTTATTGTAACTGACTTTGTAAGCGTGCTACATAAGGTGATCCGCAATGGTAACCCGCGACATTCAAATTTTCTTGCGTTTTTTGCAATTTGCAGGTCAGTGTCAGGGTGTATCTTGATCAAATCAAAACTATAGAGAGCCGGCCGCACTGGCGCGGGCGCCTCCTCTTTGTACCGTCCTCGCCAGGGGCGCCAGTCGTCGTCCTAATCGTAATTCAAATTTTTTGTTTGTTGATAACAGTAACTCGTCATAAAAACTACTTATATACGTAAAAAAAAAAACTAAATAAATGAGCAATTATTTAATATTTAAGTATCTAGCGACATCTGGCGACTTTTGACTTTCTGTCAGGCGACATTTGCTTTAGTCGAGTTGGCAACACTGTTTCGGACTTTCGGAGTGGTCAAATGTCAAATGAAAACGTCAAACTGTTGGAAAATTTACGAAAATCCTGAAAATTTCTTTGACCGAGTGTTATTTTTATCGGTGTTGTGTTTTAGAATGGGATTGCTGAATATTTAAGTGCGACAATACTAATACAAATCATATTTCGAACAAGAATTCCCGAAAGGTTTGTAAATGTTACAAAAATACATTATAATAGCTAATAATATTTCACTTCAAATAACATAGCGGGGTGCGGTTTCAGGTGGCGTATGTGGAGCTATGCCGGAGCATTTAGAACTTCAACATCTTGTGGACTTGTCGGCGGGAAGCGGCGACGAGACACTACCGAATCTACTTGAGAACAAGAGACCTCTCATAAAAAGATGTCCTTACCTCGGCCTGATACTGGCGACGCTATCGTCTTTGTTTTTCTCATTGTGCTCGGTCATCGTTAAGAGCCTCGTTAACATCGATCCCATGCAGCTAGCCATGTTCCGGTTCATAGGAGTATTGTTACCAACCATACCTATAGTTATATACACTGAGCAACCTGTATTTCCTCCAGGGAAACGAGTCCTCCTGTTATTGCGGTCTATTGTTGGCACAGTAGGCTTAATGTTAAGTTTTTATGCTTTTCGAAACATGCCATTGGCAGATGCATCTGTCATAGTGTTTTCTGTGCCTGTTTTTGTTGCACTGTTTGCTCGAGTATTCTTGAAAGAACCATGTGGTATTTGGAACACAATATCCATTATATTAACTCTTATTGGAGTTATTTTGATTACCCATGCACCGTTTTTATTTGGTGATGACCCAACTGCAGAGCATAACCAGAATTACAATAGTCTTAGGGGTGCCATGGCTGCCTTCATTTCAACTATATTTGGCGCTAATGCTTATGTTTTGCTTCGGGTGCTCAAGGGGTTGCATTTCTCTGTAATAATGACAAACTTTGGTGCTATTGCTATTTTACAAACATTGTTTTACTCTTACATATTTGGTGTGTTGTGTATGCCTATTTGTGGCACAGAGAGATTCCTAGTTGTTTGTCTGGCACTGTTTAGTTATTTGGGACAAATCCTGTTGACAATGTCTTTGCAAATGGAGCAGGCTGGTCCTGTGGCTATTGCCAGATCTGCTGATATTGTGTTTGCGTTTCTGTGGCAAGTCATGTTCTTCAATGAGATTCCAAGCAAGTATTCTGTTTGTGGAGCAGTCTTAGTTTTAAGTTCAGTTATTTTAGTTGGTCTACGTAAGTGGGCCCTGGCTTTGCCCACAGATTCGCAGCTGAGAAGTAAACTGGGTGCACTGGCCCGATAAGCAGTATATTATTGAATCTCACTTGCATATGTCAAGTTGCCACATTGATTTATGATTGTGTATTATTATGACGTAATATTTAGTTGTGAATGGCTCAAAAGCACTTGATTGACATTTGTTTTAGTGGTTTATAGTAACTAGAACCAGTTTTCAGGCAATATGTCTAAAGAAATTCGTTTTGCTAATAATCCCAAATCAAAATCCCAATAAAAATGTTTTCAAACAACCACTTTCAACTACCTTGTAAGCAGCTTCTCCCCCTCTAGCTGTGGTAACTTTCCTTTCTATGTTGATGGTTTAATCAATTCAGGACATAATAACAATGTACAATTGTACAAATACTACTACTTTATCTGCTTAGTAATTTAGTGTGCTATTTTCTTCCTACGAAATAATCCTTCCTTTAATTCCTATGAATATAATTGGTTGACTGATGTTTTCATAACTCATCTACACAAGAAGTCTACTCAATGATTGTCTGTGTTAATCGTTTCTTATTTTCAAGTGTTTAAGAGCCATTTTATTTACACACATCTCTTCAGTCTACGAACCTTAGTGAGTTTTGCTTTAAGTGCTTTAAGTACGTATAAGAATGGACAGAAACAATAACTATTATAAATTGTAATATTTAAGTAAAACCTTTCACCCTAAAAGACTGTTAAGTAAGTCCACTCGAACTTGCGTTGTGTGCGTTGGCCTCTATGTATCACTTTGCCTAGTCATAGTGTTCCTCATCGGCTTTAATAATTTAGTCCTTATATAATTATTACATGATTAATTATTTAAAGTTTATTGTTGTCAAAAAGCAATTTGCTTAGATTGTATGTGTTTGTTATAGTGTTCCTATTATTGTCGCGTAATGATCTCTAAAATGTCTACATTTCATAGTTACATATCACCAAAGTTATTTATTTATTTTCATTAAAATGTCCTTTTATTTCCATATACCTAACAACTATTACATTATTAATTATTATGTGAAGCATCAAATTAAGAAAATATTGTCACTATCACCTAGTCATGTATTTAATATAGGCCTACTTTTTAACTGAGACGTTGCCTGAGGTAGCTACGCGGTGCGGGAGAGGTGATAGTTGTCACAAGTAGACGAATCACTGAGCTCGCGCATCACGTCACCACACCCCGCCCGCACCGCGCTGCTACCTCAGGCAACGTCACATTTAAGCGGTCGGCCTACAGTAATTTTAATCTAGATATTTTTTTTTGTTAATAGAATGAAATCTGATATTTTTATAGAAGAGAGCATCTGAACATAATAATAATAAGTTTAATAATAATAAGTTTATTAATCAAAAAGTAAAAATACAATGTGACGGATTCGGTGAGCCACAAACTGAACATCGCTTGTATCTTGTGGCTCTGGATTACTCAGTTTGGTTAGTTCTCACATAATCAAGTAGTTAGAATAATATATGTAATGTATGGGCTCTATTTTGTTCTGAAATTCAAAAGTTAAACTAGTCATTAATAATATTATAGTTATGGCACAATAGTAAAGTATAGTTTGTTAATAATTTATGAATCCAAGGAATGTTTGATCACCAGCACATGTAGGTTTAATCGTTGGAAATCATGAGAATGCGTGTTGTGAATGAAGAATGCTCATGAAATGCAATAACTTTAATATTTACAATCAACACATCTGAAATACATACATTTTTATTTAATTGAATGCCAAGCCTTTTTAAGTTTGTTAAATTAAATGTATGCATAGTACAGATACTTTAAAAAAATGTTTAACGGCAAAATTGGTGTTGTTGACTGTACATAATTGATTGTATTGTGATATTTTTACTTCTAGTCATAAATACTATGTACACTGCTTAATTTAATAAATATAATGTTCAATATTATTTTATTGGTTTACGCGTCCAGGTCGTCTCGCCATATCTTTCTGGGCCGGACCATCTTCAGGCATTTTCAGGAAGGATTTGGGGGAGGCCTTTGCCCAGCAGTGCGACAGTATAATAGACTAACAAAAAAAAAAGTTATCTAAGTCCCACTGCTGGGCAAAGGCCTCAGACTTTTTCCTTCCAAAACTCTATTTGGTGCGATCTCGATATTTACGAACGCGTGGAGTTATCATGTTGAAATTAATATCAAATACTCAGGGCTGCAATCCCTTGAATCAGTGAAAAAACCAAACTTCTAAGTTAACGCAATCAAAAGATACGGGCGTTTATGCCGCATATTTTGACATTTGCTATCGGGTACTTCCCGTTGACCTAAAATCATGAAATTTTGCATGAAGCAATGTCATGTAGCACAAGTAAAGGAAAAAATCCGAAAACCGTAAAGTTGTTACCTTCAAATTGTACGGAACGCTCGGTGCTCGAGTCCGACTCTCACTTGACCGTTTTTTGTTATTTTGTTCTAGGTTTGATTTGGCTAGATCCAGCCGTGCAATGATGGAACAACAAAATATCCTTTCGCCTATAAGACATTAATTCTCATTATTTCTTATTAGTAGGTATTTTCATGACCTCACACCTGGTGTATTAGCCGCAAGTATGTACAGAGGCCAGCACATCAACCTACCCCAATCTGTCAAATTTCTTTGATAGAATTTCAACTTTACTACAAAGGAATAAGGTTCAGATTCAATTGAGAAAATTTGACAGATTGGGGTAGGTTGATGTGCTGGCCTCTGTACATACTTGCGGCTTGCACTGGCCGCAAGTGCGACACCAGAGAGAGTAACTGAATGTGCGTTCTTGGGCTTTTCTATTATGAATTTGCGTGTGTACCTATTAATACAGTTTATTAAATACACCTCTGCCCTCTTATCTATTTAGTGACGAATAGAAGTGAAATTCTGTTATAATCAAAATAAAGTATTTATACAGTAAACTCCTCTTCATACCTAGATAACTTTGGAAGAGTACTTACCTTGGCGAGACAGTCTCGAGTTTCGATACGTATGTTTGTAATCTTCGAACGTTAGAAAAGATCCTATTTTGATTTACCTACTAGATTTAATAAACTAGATAGACCGAGTGCCAGTGTTCTATGCAGTGCCCACACCACAAGTAGGTGGTACTGCCCAGTACTGCCCACACTGACACCGACCACCTACTCGCTAATCTGCGTTTGAGTCTACGTGACAGGTTAATGTGATGTCTAAGATTAGATGCTTAGATTTATGGCTAATGGTTTCATACGGTGGTAGGTAGACAGTGTTCTTAGCCGAGTGCATAGTCTTGGCACCATATTGCATATTGTATTGGCGGCATAATAAAAGTCCATGCTTGGCACTGGGTAAGTCGAAAAACAATACGTGATTGATTGAGTTGAATGGCGTGCAATAGGTGAGGTTTATGTTCCAGTGGACTGCTTGCTGATGAAGTGATGATGATGACGTGGAAAAAGCGACATCGAATATTGACTTATTTTTCTTCCCTTAACGCGCCCATGATCATTGTTTCATAGCGTTATCGCGTTATCTCATGATCGCGCCTTCTAAAATCTACGGAATCCGAAAAACGGTGGTACTGCCCATTGAGATTTAGTCATTGGTACTGCCTTGTTTAAGTATACTACAATCTGTGGTAAAGAAAGATTGTCACTGTCACTTGTCAGATAGACAGACAGACTGGACAGACATGTCATTGATCTGCGGCTAACTTCACTTCAGAGTTGTACATTTGGTACACTGACCTATATTAAACAAGTTGTTTTCATTAAATTAAATTTTCGCCGTATTGTAATCACAGTTTGTAATTAAACGTGTTTGAATCACATAACAGTCATGGCAGACCGTCTTACCCAGCTTCAGGACACCATAAACCAGGTAACATTATGAGAATTTTGTCGTAATTTTGGTGCTGCCTCAAATGTTTATTTACATCGGTATTTACTGTATTACAGCAAGCTGAGCACTTTTGCAACAGCATAGGTATACTGCAACAGTTCTCTACGCCAAGCAAGTTCCCTGGCTTCGACCGCAGCGGCTCACAAACGCCGCAACAACAGCAAAATCAGGAGGACTATGCTGTGCTGTTTGCTGCGTTGATATCTCGCTGTGCTAAAGATATTGACACGTTAATTGAATCTTTGCCGAGTGAGGAGAGCTCGACCGAGCTGCAGGTGCAAAGCTTGAGGCGTTTGGAGGCAGAGAATAAGGAGGCTGCTGAGCAACTTGAGGAGGTATGTTTCTGTTGGTGTTCCAAATTTAAAAGACCGTGAGAATTTGGGATTCAGTTGCTTACTTTCAATTTATAATCCTTCTTATTTTCTTACGAAATCTTTAGAATGCAATAAAGAATTCGAATTTGATAAGGTAGTGATGGAACATTGTGGTGATTGGTCTGTCAGAGTAGTTAAAAAAACATTACTCACCTTCTGGGGCAGTCTGGCAAAAACAAAAATAGTACACTTGCTTCTTAACAATCTTTCAATGCAATAATTCCAGTTATGATCTAGTAAAGATACCTAACCCAGATAAGAACCTAAAACAAAATAACTTTAGTTTCCACCTTTCCATATTAATGTAATGTTCAAATTGTTGCTATGCTCACACAATTCTATAGGTACTTAATTAAATAAATATTTTGTTTCAGGTGGTACGCCAAGGAGAGATCCTCCTAGAGAAGATACAAGGAGCTCTAAGTGACATTGCTCAATGTCAGCTTGACATGCAGAACCCATTGCTGATCCTCAATAAAGACGTGAAGCCTCAGTTATAGGACTCACGGTTACACGGTAACAAATACCGTTGGTGACGATCTGATACGGACCTTAATATAAATTGTTGTGTGTTTTATGATTCTTGCATAGAAAAGTAATTATAATACTTACTTTTAAGTTTGGTCTACCCTAGATATTTATAATTTTTATGGTCACAAGTATTTATTGATGGATGGATTTTAAAAGAGGTTGTATCTCCAACAGTGTATTCTCCATACACATACACTGTTTGACATACAACTGCTTTTAAACCTTACTTGAGCCATCACCACTTCTTCACATAAATTAATAACTTTTTATTATTATTCAAACTAAATCAACATCAAGACTTTTGATAAAATTATAGGATAGTAAAAGGATTTGTGTGCAGTAATATTTAATATTGATACATGCCTAAGTTTAACTCGTCAAGCTCTAATAATGAGACATGATTGATTTTCTATTGTCTCGTACTACACAGGTACCCGCGAAGCTTGACCGGTTACATGCTTAAGACCTCTCTCTCTGCCTAGCCTTTCCCCAACTACGTTGAGGTTGGCTTCCAGTCTAATCGGATGCAGCTGGATACCAGTATTTTACATGGAGCGACCGCCTATCTGACCTCCTGCTCTAATGCTTAAGACCTGTACCTGTATTTATTATTTGTTAGCGAAATGACTTTGTTTAAAAAATATAAAAATGTCTTACGTGTGGTAGGGATAGTTTTATTACTGTCAGTAGTTGTACCAGAAAAAAAAACAATGTTTATTTTTGGTGTAAAATAAAGATGTGTGGACTAAATAAATCAATGTTACCCAAGTAAAAAGCTATTTTTCTTACTACTATTTCATAATTCCATACTCAAATAACTCATAATTTGGTCAGAGCAGTCACTTAGACGGCGCTGTATTTTATCTTGAAATAAAATATTCATGGGGAGAGAACTGCCCAGCTGTGGGATGGTTTAGAGGCTAATCTGTGAGAATAACAGTTTTTCAGAGTTTTAACGCCATCTAGTGTCAAAAGTAAATATTCCAGAAGTGTTAAAATGTTAGTTCGCAAAATATGCCATAGATGTCGTTATAGGTGCATTCTCTGTCTACGTGCTAAGTATTTAGCTGTCACATTTTTTTCATAGCAGGGTAAGCAGGCAATTCAATTCGCTGACTCTATTGATACTTGCCTCCACGAAAGCAATCGCGAGCGGTCTATCTTCTATACAGAATCAAATCAAATTAGCTAGCGAAGCTCCTCAGACGTGATGGGTATCGATATCTTAACATGATAAACCAAAAAATACATTAATTCGATGGTGTTTTTTTGTGGGGTTATCGTCCACAGTTAGTGTAGTCACTTGAAATATCAGTTTAAAAATATCAGAGTTGGACTCGCACACGAAGGGTTCCGTACCACCATACAATATTGAACACTACATAGGTACCTACTCGTATAAAAAAGCGGCAAAAAAAATCACGTTTTTTGTATGGGAGCCCCCTTAAATATTTATTTTATTCTGCTTCTAGTATTTGTTGTTATAGCGGCAACAGAAATACAAATTCTGTGAAATTTCCAACTGTCTATATAGCTATCACGCGGTTCATGAGATACAACCTGGTGACAGACGGACAGACGGACAGTGGAGTCTTAGTAATAGAGTCCCGTTTTTACCCTTTGGGTATGGAATCCTAAAAAGGAAAAACTTGAAAGTAGGTACCTTTTTTGGGTGGAATTCTTCTACATAAGAATTATAGATGGACAGGACAAACGCCTGTCGGGTCAGCTAGTAGGTCATAACGAAGTAAAAAAATTGAAAGTTTGCAGTCTTTTGAATCATATCTAGAAATTACTTCGTAGTAGGTAGGTAGGTCGAGTTTGTATTCTCGGTTGAAAATTATTTTTAGGGAGAAAGAGAGATGGAGAACTACGAGTTTTCCTTTTATCTGCGATCGGCTTTTTAGCCATAATAATCTGGGGTCTTCATGTGAGATTGGGTGTCGGGTTTAGCTAGGGTAGGTATTGAGTACTATTGGCTAGTAGTATTATTGGCTACTCGAAACCTTATTAATATTCATGATTAGTTGGAGAAAATTGAAATTGTATATTACAAACACAGGTATTTATTGACGTGCAATAATTTTCATACCACTCAATATTTAATTAAGGCTCATTTATGATTTATAGCCGTGAGCGACGTCAAGTAATTTACATTTACTCGTAAACACTTTCACATTTCCAAGAAAACCGCATCGGATCTTTTTTTTTTAAGGAAGGAAGGAAGGGAAGGAAATTTCTCTTCAATAATCCCGATTTTGTCCCTTGATGTCCGGCTCAAACCGGCCGCGAATTGAAGCTCGAAGAACCTTTACAAGTTTACATTCACACGCGGCCCGCACCCAGCCTCTCGCCGCCATCGACGCTTCACTCACCTGCAGTTGATAACCAACCTCTTTGCTGCGAGCACGCTCTACGCTTCACGCTACCGGTTTTTGAACGCAACTCTTTAGTGACGTACGATTTTGAATTCGAAGTTTTCGAATGCAACCCAGTTCGTTCATCAACTCGTGTTCGTAATTTAAAATTCTACAATGATGGACTCTGAACTGTGTGACTGTATATTTTTTAATTATTGAGTGTTTTTTTTTTCTTTCGGGATTGTTCCCTGAAAAGTGGTGAGGGAGTGAATGTGAAAATTGGAAACTGCCCGGAAGGACGGGTCTACTCTCCCTTTGCGCTTTCGCGACAGGTATGTGTATAAAAACCTCATTAGGTGATAGTAGAAAATTGTTTACATTGCTGATATCCGATATTATCTATTAATTAAAACTTTAAGTTCCTTAACGCTACTAATTAGCGAACCGATTGTCACACAAAAGCAGGATTTTCCAGTAGTTTTCCAGTTTTACGTAGCATTGATATTGAAAACAGTACTTTTCGCTTCTATCACTAGTAACTTTCTATAATTACATACCTTATTACCCGTTAGGGATTTAATTAGTATCTGATTGAGAAGCACGAGACACCAACTTCTACCTATTTTCTCTCCTAGAATGAAGAAAATTCAATATTCTCATTTTCTCATGTAGTTAATTGTAATTTTTATTAAAGTACCTACAGTCGTATAATAGGCAAACCAAGCTAATTGCGCTCAGAATTTATGTATTTTAGAGAAAATGGAAAATATTCATAAACTCGAACAGGAGAGGTGAAAACCGGTCGTCCTACCGCTCTTTCACTCCATCTTTAAAGATTTTCTTCGGATATAGAAATGCAGACGTTCTCCTTATAAGCAATATTTGAAACTATAAGTCGTTCTCTAGTAAATTAAACACAATATACCTAACATAGACCTGTCTCGTTGGTTTTGGCCACAAATGCAAGTGCTTTGCCTTGAGTCCTGGGTTAGATTTCCAGGTCGGGCAAAGGTTTTTCCATTATAAATTTCCCAGCAGCAGCGCAGAGTCTACATTTTGTGCCCTGTTGATGGCAATAAGCTCACCCCGTATTGGGACTAAATGGCGAAATGTGGATGTTCAATATCATCACCTAATCCTTCGTTAAACAGCGTTAATATTATCATTCCAATCAGTTACTTATGACACTTGTCAATATCGAAGGCTATATTTCTGGTTCCAAGAAATAACATACGAAGTGTCTATTGTTAGAACATAATTGCATTGGTCCGTAAACCTCATAACTTTGTTTTTTAATGCTCAACCAGCAATTTGCGGTAAATGTTATTGGTAATTAATTGCAAATCGACTCGTTTGGAACTCGTAACCGAGTATTTATTTATAGTCGTGCAGAAAAATAAAGGCTCACTGAACTTTATAATGTGAGTTTGGGCCTAGTTTTTGACAAGCGGTAGTAAATAAGATACTTTGTATCATTCGTCAGGTATATACGTACGTCATTTGTAATAAAAAGAGCTGACTTAGTTCTAAGCTATTATTATAAATCAGATATTTACTAACATAAGTAAACTGCCTAAAATGCCTACATTATAAACATACAGTATTATAAAAGTGTATTAAGATATGGTCTCCACTCTACCACATTTATTTTCAGGGTGCGTTGTGTTTTCATCATTATAGACATTTCGTCATCCATTAATAGAATAAAGGCATGGAAGGCAACCTAAAACTGTTTATTATATCCCTAATAAAACGGTGCATAAGATTTAAAAAGCTTCTTTCAAAACAAAGACCCGCCATTTCAAAAGCCACGTAGGAACTGACATTTACCTACTGAAGTGCTCTTGAACTGTCCATTGACATATGAACTGCATTATGTAGATAGATAGAAAACGCGGATGTCACAAATGAAAACGGAGTTTAACATAAATCTATGAGATTATTACGTTATAGAGAATATATTGAGACGAAAATGTTCGCGGATGCCTCGTGAAAGTTTTGACCCCTTCAAAACCGGCTCGCTAGTCGAGGGTTTTCCATCTACTAGGTAAATGTTGTAATATACACTTTATATGTGAGTAAACTTTGCTTCATGACTACATGAGTAATGTTTTGACATTTCCGTTAAGCTTTGGGATATTGGATCCGTGTGTCGTTCGGGATACATCAAGAACAGTATTACGAATTCGTGGACAGAATTTCAAATTTCGATTTGATATCTCGTCTTATCCTGTCTTTCTTAAAAATGTCTTAGCCGTAGCTCTTGCACTCTCTCGAGTCACACCCTCCGAGCCATTATAATCAATCTCCTGCCCTTAGGTATGCCAATTTACTTGTGGTCGGCACAACATGTCTTTTTCTTCCATACGTCTCTATTAGTCGTCATCTCGGTAGTCACCAGCCATATCATCATTTATACTATCTATATCTAGTCTATCCATCGTTTCTTTGGTCATCCTCCCACAGATATTATACCAATTTATTTGTGATCAACAGAGCATGTTTCTACTCCCATTCAACTTTATCAGCAGTAATTTCATCACCTCTTTTCTAGCCATATCATCTTAAACAGCATCCATCCATAGTTTCTTTACTCTCATCTCTCATAGCCATCCACATTCATATTCAAAATCTTTCCTCATGTCCTTCATTTCTTTTTCCTTATCCTTCCCAGAAATCTGATCCACGTTATATTTTAATTTTAGGTATAGTCTATTTATCGTGAGTTAGTACATGTCTTCACAGAGTCAAGAGAAGGGCTACAAACTTCACTCCGTCCTTGTACATACCTCAGCAGCTAGCTTTGTCCACATCCATTAATCACTTAAGATACTTAAATGTGAACTGTCCACTATAGTTTTTAAACTATTTTGCAAACTTATTTGCGTGAATAGACTTCATAATCGTGCTCGTTTTGTAACAGTCATTTCAATGACTTGTCAATCAATCTTTAAGCTTAACCGATTGCAGTTCATTGCTGAACATAGGCACGCTTCTAAGTAGCGCCACAAAAGCTCCCTAGTTAGACTGATGCTTTTGGTGCCTTTTTAGTTGATCAGAAGCCGTGCCTGATAGGATTACCCACAATTTTAATGACTCGTATGGATTTTAAAAATCTTTCCATAGTCCTTATCTTCGTTATATAATAAGGAACTCTTGTGCAACATATCATGCCTCTGCATGGGTTCAGCGGTTTATCGACACTATAGGTACTACATCCATCTCATCATCACATAGTGGTGTCTTCCTAAAGTCCCTCTATTACACTTCAGTTCAGTCACCTCAGTAATAATCAAGATGAGTCCTCGTCAAAATGATCTATGTCAAACTTAGTTGGGAATTCTAAACGAGATTCAAATATTCATTAAAGTCTACTTTAATCTCGAAGTATGCACAATGTGATAAGGCGTAGGTATTCTTGTTCTAACCGTTTATACAGTAGGCCTATATATATTATTTGTTTGATCGTTCTCCTTCTCCGCGGGCATCAGGCAACATCAGCTATCTGGCATTGCTTATGCAGTTCTGGTATAAAGAGCAGTTAATTTCATCCGAGATGTGAATGCACCACATCAGTTGCATTCCTACCAGGATGGTAGAAACGTTCAAACCTCGACAATGATCGTGATTACAATGCCAATAACGATCTATTTGAAGCCGAACAAAGCTATTGAGGATATCCTATTATTAAACACGATATGAACGTGTTATAATATATAATTACCGTCAGTTGTTTGTTGCTAAACACACGTGGTGGGAGCTTCCCGCCTTGTGGCCTCCGGATTATGATAATATTTGATAATAAATAAACGTAAACCTCGAATTTCCAGTTTTTGACGATACTACTTACTACATACTTAAATCAATCAACGGTCAAGTGCGACCTGTAAGTGAGGTTGGGCGCCATTTTTGTTTGAGCTTGAAATTAGAATTGGATAGATCCGGGAGTACGAAAAAATTAATCGATTGTCGATGACTGACGGCTCAATTTGAGTATGTGTAAGCATTTCATTTGCAAGTCAGCTTATTTTTGAAACGACGAAGAGAAAATAATCAAATTGCAAGAAGCAACAATTTGGATATTTTGGAGAGGCTATCATAGACTTAAAAGCGAGACTGTTCCATCGAGATTTCTTGGTTGAAAGTTTGGCACTATAGGTCCTACATTATGTCATTAGTACAGCTTCTCGTGACTTGAGCTTGTTAAAAAATCAGACCAAAAGCAACCACACGTTGTTTTAGCTGTAATCCTTGAATACAGGTGTAATCGCCCATTCGGTCGCTTGCATTGTAATATGTAGTCAAATAAATTCAGCTTTGTAAGTAAGCCCACGGCACTTTAATACGCTACGGTCACCAAATAAGTCAATACTTGAGTCGTATAAACGAACAGAATATTCAAATGATTGTCAAATATAGCTGGTTAGGAAGCAAGGACATTGGACATCTTGCTTACGGTGGTCGAAGCCTTCGCGCTAATGTTTGAGTTTACAAGATAAATAAAAATCGTGTTTAGTAAATTAGCGGTTGTTATGTTATTATGAAGGTGGTTTGATAAACGGAGATCGCTACTTTTTAAACAGCTGGGTAGAGTTGACAAAGAGGCAAAAGCGTCGCGTCTTCTTTAAAAACCATCCCTTTTTTGGCTTTGTCTGAATGAAACGGACCTGTAGAGGATGTTCTTCGTTGTTCGGCATACGCAAGTGGTTAGCTTTAATTTAAATTAGACACAATACTTAATTGATTCAAAGAATCTGAGTGTTTCTGAACTGAATTCTTACTTAGGTACCCTCAATTTCTTTGAAACTAGATTTATATTTCCTGTATGAAGAACCATTTCAGATTATGATGTAAAGTAGTTCTGCTACTAACATAATCATATGGAATTTAAGGAATAACAATGAAAAAGTATAAATCTCCATTCTGTTTAAAAAAAAAACATATAACCGAATTGAGAACCTTCTCCTTTTTTTGAAATCGGTTAATAAAAGTGAGAACGGTCAAGAAATTCAAATTTCGAGTCTCTACATTCGTCGTCCATTTTTGTTTTAATAGCGCCATCTTGTAACTTACCTTGACATTTGGCGCGTCCAAGTCGAGCGTGGATCTCCTTATAATTTGTATTAAATACTTTACTGTTCTTTTTTTTTTCTTCACAATGTAATGGAGACTATCTGGTAACATGCTCTTCATAAAGATTGCTCTTGAGTGATAATTTTACCGTCACGAAAGGGTTACCTTGTTTGAGATTTGAATTAACGTCAATGTTCATAAATGATGATGGCGTACGTAGGTTCTTTATACATATAGACGATCTTTTTGTTGATCTTATTTCTCCCAGTTATAAACGCGATAGTTTTAGTAGCTTCAGCTTATTTTTTATTTTATCCAATCGTTCGTGCAGACAGCAAACATAAAGATTTAACACATTTCTATTCCGAATTTCACTCAGTTCGTTTCACACATCGCAAACCGAAAATAACCGACTCCTTTGGCAGCAGTTTGAACTTTCCTAGCAGTTCATTGTTTGGTGACTTGATGTGCAAACACCAAGAAAGTTCAAGGCGGCCAGTTGCATCACGAATAGTCATAAAATGTAATGGCCGTAGAACGTAGAACAACGCTTTAAATAACGATAGAGCGGCTACACACGAACAAACGCTTTTAGCAAATCATTCTGTATCTATCTTTATTTGGGGATTAACAATAGAATTCGCAACATGTATTGTTTGTGTTCGGTTCAACCGATTAGATTGGTTAGCATGCTATTTGAAATGTTCAATCAACATCAGAAAGTAACGTTCACCTTTTCTAAAAGGTCACAGAAGCAGGCTCGTCAGGGCAATCGACCACTTGGCTTTGTTGTTCGGAAAACTAACAATTCTAAAGAATGTGAGCTTGTAAAGCATTATTTATTTATCAATTTACCTCTATTATCATATTATATTGACCCAAGTTAATAGTGTGGCTATCAATCACATGTATTTAAAATGAAATATGTACCTACCTACATATATTTCGTTACAATAAACAAAAAGTATCCATCTACTTAATTAACTAACTACTACAAATATAAATTAACAATTATAAATAAAGACCAATAAGTAATCATAAGATAAGAGACGTTATAGTTTACAATAAGTAATAAGTACATTACATTTTAATAACTAGAAAATAGAAAATTATTTTCACCTGGGAAATAAAACCTGCCTTCATAAGTAGATAGGTAGGTACCCAAATGTCTACAAATAATGAAATAGCAAAATAAAATACTTAAAAAAAAGTAAGTAGGCCCGTAACTTAGTAATAAGTACAAAAAAGGAGCTCTAGGTACCTATTTGCATTTTTATGATAAAAAGTTTCGCTCCAAAAACTACAGCTCCTTCTCTTTGGCGTAAATATGCAATATTTCGTCGAAATATCAGTTTCAATTACATAAACAAGATTTGAACCTCGAACCCGAGCATTTGACAAGTAAATAAAAAAAAAACAAGATCAATCGCTACTGTCGACTTCTTTTTTGGATTCCAATATTGCCTATAAAGGATTTGTAAGAAAAGCTTTTGTGTCTACAGTCTATTGCTCAATTGTCGCGACTAGTTCACGTTTGCTGACTGAATAAGTAAATAGTTGGGCAATGTCGATCCTAAACGAGAGATTTCGCGTTCGAGTGAAATATTTGTCGATCGATGTTGTAATTGGCGCTGTTACCCGACTTCGGAAGATGCACGACGAATGGGAATTAATCACGAATTAGTTTATTAGATATACATATTAGAATATAATGAGGCAATAGGTCTATTTAGAGAGGTTTTCAAGAAGGCAATTGCATGTTTTAAGTACCTATAACGCACGACGACATTATGAAGCTATACATTTCCAGTTTAACCTGACTTCTCTTTGTACGAGAAGCCTATATAGGTTGGGGTGGGGGGGGGGGGGTTGGGGTAGTTTGATATTCGTGTGTACTTTAGCTTAACAAAATAACTTAGTTCAATAAACTATAGGTATACAGGGTGAATTTGAATACATGCGACAAATCGAAATGGGAGATTGTACTCATCATTATGAACAACTTTTACTATGGGACCAAACAAGAAATCGCGAAAAAAAAATCAGCTGTTTCCTACATTTATGTTCGCATAACTCGTCAAAATGTAGGGAACAGCTGTTTTTTTTTCGCGATTTAGGTTTGGTCCCATAGTAAAAGTTGTTCATAATGATGAGTACAATCTCCCATTTCGATTTGTCGCATGTATTCAATTTCAACCTGTATACATCATGTGTTTAGCTACTCTATTTATTTATTTAGATTCACCAACTTACGTATAGGTATACTACAGTAATTATCACCCTTAATCACCTAAACAGGTAACTACCACCCATGGATGCCGTAATGTACTTAATCCCCAATGAATCTTAGGAAAAGCTGTAGGACGGCTGAAATTCGATTTCAATAGCTACCTATTCTTTTTTATAAATTTACTTTTTTTTAATTCAGAACGGACGAAAAAAACGGTCTTTCCGTTTGGATTAGTAACAATGGAACTCTTTTTTGCAAGCGATTCGATTCGGAGCAGAAAGGTTTTGTATTGGTTTTCGTTTTCTTGCCAGTAGTCCACTGTTCCTAAATTACCCTAGGCTGATAAAATTTTGTGTTTCCCAATTTTTTTAATATTAGTGTCTAAATCGGTTCCCCTAGGAAAGCCGACCTTAACTCTAAAATAAACATAATTATGAAAACCGAAAATTTTATCTGTCTATGGTAATTTAGTAACTGTCACATGTGGGTAACTACATAACTAACATAGGTATATTTTATTTTTCTGGTACATTTTTTATTCTCATTGAGATCAAAACCACGTCAAAACTGTACCTGCCTTTTTATTTTTACCTACTCATTTTACCCAGGGAATTTATTTTACACAGGTAAGTACTTAGTATGTTATTTTACGAACAATTTGTTTACATGACGCTTCTTTTATTCACGCTCAGCATGCAAATTACAAAGTAGCTCCAATAACACCGGCTTGCAAATGTTATTTCAACTTTAACAAAACCGTATCTGCAATCCGATTGTGTTGGTAAAGGCATATTATTGCTCCAGCGGGGTTAGTGACCGCTCTGTTGTTATTTGAATGGGTGATTACGAGCTAATTCATCTTTAATGCCATTATCTTTTTAATATGGCACGCGTTTTATGTGGACCTCTTTTTTGTGTGGCCAGTTAAATGTTTTGAGGTTAGATTTTTTTTTCTTAATTGTTTATGTCAAGACGTGATTATGATTGTAATGGCTGTAAATATGTTCATATTCTGCTTTTATTGTCAAGGTTGCATTCTAACTGCATGGACTTATGCCAACGTACCCTCAATAAAATATCATAATTATCATGATGAAAACTGATTAACATCTCATATTAATTACCTACCTATGTAGAATTATGCTAAAAGAGTAAAAGCGAAAAGATTTCTTATAAACAAAAACAGCTCCAACATGTAAGTTCGGTAAGCGTGTCAAGCAAGTTTGTTAAGTTCGGGCTACGAGAAAAAAAAGTAAAAAAAAAAACCAGGCTGTAGGTACCTACCTCTTTTCACTTTCGTCTGCTAGCGGTATAATCAACGTGGTTCCCGCCCTGTGTTTATACTCGTAACTTGTAGGTACTAAGAACTGCGAAGACCTCATTCAAAAGTTTTTAATCTTTTAGAACCTTTTTTTTGAATTGGCAACTTTTTTGGCGCGTGTTTTTCAAATATACCTACCTAGTTTTTTCTGCTTATAATAATTACGAGGAAGAGCAATGAATTTGTATTCGTACGACTGCTTATTTATACACAAGTAAACATGATTTATAGGGCATGGGCTTCGTGCGCTATTGTTAAAAATAAATCCTTGTGTAAATAAAAGAATTAGCAGACTTTCCTCAATGTTACACGTCATATCACGTACTTTTCAATGCTAACACAAGCAACAAATAACATTGAAAAACGTTTTCCTCACATTGATTTATTTTTACGCCTTTTTTGCCAAGGATATCACTAAGTACTTATGATTTATTTTCCTAATTCTCTTTGGTGTTTAGACTACATTACTTAGGGCACTGTCGGAAAATGGGAAAAATTCATGTTGATTTCGTCCAGTTATTCAAGTTAAGCTGCATTGTTTGTCCTTAAACGTTCGTGCATTTGAAATGACAAATAATTAGCTTTGTATCTTGGGCACATAGACATAAAAAAGGTACTTTCAACACAAGTTATGGCTGTGGGTAAACAATCACCAGTGCGAAATATCCCGGTTATCTGCTATTAACACTCTCTTCTCTTGATTAAAAACCCATTCATAACTCACTGTAATGTCTGCCATGATCTTATTTATAGGTTTATAACTTATAAAAACCTATTATTTACAATTTCCTCGCAAAGTATAAGAGGGTCGGCCATATGTCGTGTGATGGCGTGTTCAACAAACGATCGCGGCCGTGAAATTTGGAGCGAAAAACTAGATTTTTACCATTAAAACATGATTGTGGTCCGTTAATGTACAAGTAAGTAGTATAAACAAGGAAATCATAGCAGTGAGTACTGTACTTTATAGTGCAATGGACAGGGATCTTTACAGTTAGGCTGCAAGCCGTTGATGCCTTGGACAAAAAAGTTGAAAACACGCACATACATTGGCTTTTTGAATGTCTTGATTCTCAATTTAAATAATGTTCACCAAAATAAGATGGTAGATCCATTAAGCCAAAAAATCATAACATTAACTTTAGCATTTATAATGCCAACACGCATATACCGCCCAGACTTGGATCTTTGAAGGCCTCTATATTCTAAGTAGGTAGGTATAACGAACTTTTTCATGGTTACCTGTGTGGTACTCACTTGTCACTATAGTGTTAATAATTATTTATCACGTAATTTACACAAGGTTCGTATTTCTTTGGACATGTCTTCGTTATAAAGATGTTTATGTCGTTTCGATGGTAAATCAAAGTCCAGACAGACTTTCAAACAGGTAAGTAGGTATGGTGTTGTTTTTGTTGCGAATTTAAATATCTCGCAAGTATATCATTAGACTATTGAGTTATTGAATGGGTTGATGCTCCCAAGAGAGAATAGTGAAACGGAAACCGTTAAGATTAAAAATATTAATTATCTATAGATTGACAGTTTGTTGATTGATAGTTAGTATAGCTGTGGTGGCCCAGTGGTCACGGCCGCGACTTACGAATTGTAGGTCGTAGGTTCGAACCCAGTCAGGCGCTTTACTTTGTGTAAAATAAATCATCACCACTCAAAATCAACATCACACTCATAATGGTGAAGGGAATCATCGTGAGGAAACCGGCATGACCAAGAACCAAAAATTCGAAGACATGTGACATCTACCAACCCGCACTGGGCCCGCGGTGCATTATTGCCCACTCCCTCTCACAGAGAGGAGGCCTGTGTCCCAGCGTTGGGAACGATATAGACTGATTATACAAAGTCCATAACGTACCTACTTACATACACACATAGTGACTGTTTCCCAGACTATCAGCCAATAGTCTGTCAAATAAAACTCCTAGACCGACGTGAAAGGCATTCCGGTGATATCAAATAACATTTAATTAACATATTAGAATAAACGCCATCATCATTATTAACAGAGCCGCAAACGTAGAACAAATTAACACACGTAGTGTGGCATAGCAAGTGATGGCGGCTGATAGCATCTGTATATGTCACAAGCTCACAGTTCGAAATACAAATCAAGTTAGTTACTGTAATAGCCATTTTTATTATTGCTTGATAAACTTAATCCAAAAGTATGTTTTATCAATGCGTGCGTAGGTATCTTAAACTTGTTCTGTAAAATATTAATGTATTCCTATTGCAAGTGATCGCCAATGTTTTAGTTATTTGACCTTAGTCTGGCATTTGTAAAATAAACAGCCACTTTGGAATTTCGCTGGCAAGTTAGCAACTATTAATACTTACTCTTATATGCTGGTCAATAATACCTATCTACTAAATATTTTGTTGTGGTTATTTGCAAATTTTGGTTATCACATACCTAATAATAATACTTTTGTTTCTAATGATAACATAATTATCTAATAATTATGTAATACGGGCTGGTGCGTCAATACGCGTATTTTTCGTAACTTGTGTCACCTGTCAATTGTGGCGCGCAAATTCTAGTTTGCTATTTTGAACTTATTGTTGTTGTTAAAAAGATATGGAACTGGTTTCAATAATTAAAAATAAGTCGTTTATAATCACCTGTTAACAAAAATATGTTATAACTATTATTGTCTGCATAAATATGTCAATTATTTTTTTGCTTCTGGAAAATAACAATAAAAATAAGCGTGCGCGTTTTTTTATTAGAGTTTATTTATTTTTTTAGGCTTTTAATTTGGTATCTACTTAGATACCTAATACTACTATTAATACCTACACCTACCTACCTACCTACTATACCTAATACTACTATACTTTAAAATTCTTATATTGGTACAATATTTAACACGCTAGGTAAGTACCTAAAAAATAAAAATAAATAGTGTAAAAAAAAAAAATAATAATAATAGTGTTATATTAATAGTGTAAAATAAATAGTGTTAAATATTGTACCAATATAAGAATTTTAAAGTATAGATATTATGAAATAAATATAAACTGGAATAAAATAACCAAATAATGCATTAGGTCGTTGCTAATGAAGAGTTGACAAAAGATAATTAAAATGAAGACTAATTTTTAATTAGATAGGTATATTCTTCTGGTCGGCAAGTACTTAACCGTTTATTTTTAAATGGAACATCATCGAGGTGTGCCCAGTGAGATACCAAAGATGACATAATATCTCATGAGCATCATCATTGACATTAATAAAAAAACCTTATAATGTCGCTAATCTTTCACTCTTATTACCTGTATGTAAGGTTTATAATCCGATATCACTTTTACTGTTTCTTTTGGTGATATCACACAGTTCTTGAGAGTTTTTTTTAGCCTGTGGAAGGTTTTTTGTTCGTTCACAATAAGGATTATTAAAATATTTGTTGATAAATTAACACAGTGGTCAGTAAAATTAGTATCCAATGTCAATTTGAAATTGCTAATAGGTATTATCGATAGTCAAGTCAACACGGTCAACCAGAAGGATGCAAATCTTTTTAGAAAAGGAAGAAAGTAAAATTCGTCAATGCTGTATGGCTTTTGACCTTGGCCTGCCTACATTAGTGAATAAATAACAAACCATGATATCTTTGGTAAGATGCTTTACCTAAGTACTCACTGGAGGAAACAATTAATTTGCGTTTTCCGTATGTATAATAATCTACGTAATTATGTGTATGTATCTAGTTCACATAGGTATTTACGTAACGCAGAAACTCGTTCAGTGTGTTTTCTGTTTACTTACATTCTAAAAAACGGAAGTCCGATCAGACGGAAACGTTAATGTGTCGAAATTCATCATGGGAACCGATGACACGCCCTTGAATTCGATTGTTGAATCGATTTTCAATTACATTGAATCGTTATCGAGAGTGACGTCCGTAAAATTGTCAATTGACAATGCGATGTTTGGCGACAAAACGATGACTTTAAAAACGGAACAAAACATCAACCAATTTACGGTGAGCTGTGGTTTTTATTTGTCGTAGGTAATTTGTGTGTGGTTCTGAGTACTTAATTCGAGATTGATTTAGCTCTTGTAATTTCATTTAAATTATCTACTTGTAGATCTGCATCTTTTAAATGGCATTCAAACAAATTACGAAATATTAGATTACCTACCTACGAATTGACCTCCAAGCAACACCTCAACATTGAATCAAATAAATCATATCAGGTTTTATCATCGTTGCTTCGAGATATATGAATAGCTATATATATGATACATGGTCAGCAACAGCAGATGGGCTGACATGTAATGCCATGACAAGACAAGAGAAGTGTCACAAACTAACAACTAGCTGCATGAGACCCTGATGAGAAAATGGAATGGATCGACAATTTATTTGAGAAAAACATTCACAACCTATTAGACATAAATCCAAGTTATTTAAAAATTAAACACAGAATAAGGAATTGTTCAGAATTTAAATAACTGCGTACCACTACCCCTACGCTGTAGCGTAGTGACGCTACGGACTACGCCGTAGCTCCATTTTTCGAAGACATATTTTTTCTGAATCATCTTTATGTCGATGCATCCTCTTATTACCTACTGTGGAGTGAGGACCAAACCAAGTTAGGTGTTACAATGCTACAAAGTTGTTTTTGGCGTTCGAATGACGTTGGCACTGTTGGTAGGTAAACATTTGTCTTTGCAATTGTTTTATGAATTGTATTCAAAAAACAACAGGGACGCCAAAATATACTTGTTCAGCTATAGCTACATATAGGTAGGTATCTACTACTTCTTTCTAACGCGCCATATATCCAGAATTAATCCAGAAACTTACCATAGGAAATTAAACTAGGAGTAGAGTGCGAAAATTACTTTTTAAATTGCGAAAAAGAATTCAAGGAGTATTGAATTAAACTAAAACCTGCATGGATGGGTATCTACGTAAATGATAGCAGTTCTAGCAGCTCTAAATACCAAAATTACGCGATAAATTAAAGTACCTAATAAACTCGCCACGCTACTAAATCGTTCTTGATTTCCCAGAAACTAGATTTTTAGACATTTATCTTGTCTAGGCAGAACAATTTTAACAAGCCAACTGTCTGCTATATTTCGCTGTTCGAAACACATAATATCAGCCACAAAGTTTGACCAAATCTACTTAAATTTCTGCTACTCTCAATAGTTTGCAATTAATATAAATTATTTCTTCTCAAAACGAATCTCGTCGGGTTTGGCTCGGCGCAGCAGCTGTGGCCCAGGTGGTGTGAATCCCGACTTCCGAATAGGTCGTGAGTTCAAATCCAGACAGGCACTTTACTTTGTGTATTAAATTTAATCAGAAAACCGGAATGTCTTAGGACCATAAAATCGAAGACATGTGACATTCACCAACCCGCATTGGGCCCGCGTGGTGGATTATGGCTCACTCCCCTTACAGAAAGGAGGCCTGTGTCCCAGCAGTAGCATGATCTTCTTTCGTACACCTGTATCAGCCGTCACCTTCGTAACAGCTAGCATCCTTTTCTAGCCATTCACACTTTGGTAACATTCATATGTATAATACTAAGCTTTCTGGCTCTAATGTTTAAATTAATATTATGTGAACGCAAATGAGGGTGGGCGCTGATACGTATATCACAAGATATTAAGTTATCTTAGTTTAGGTATTAGTAGCAACTTTAACATGTAAAATGATGTAAATACCTTTCGGCCTATTTTATTGTAAACCTGTTTCCTTTTGTTAATTTTGAAGGTGCAAATAAAACATTTTTTCATTTTTCATTCATACTAAACATTATTTTCCAAAACTGGGTCCATATCAAGTTGTTCGAGTTAAGTCATAACCGCGTTAAGACGTCATGCCATGCATTCTTCAATTGTTTCTTATTTCTTAACAATACCCATCTACCAATATTGAGAAATGAGAACTCAATGGAACGAATTCCTCGAAACTTCACACGTAAACTTTTATAATAAATCAGTTAACATATAAATTAGACACACTGTAGTCGAAACTGCTACTACGTAATGTTGTTAATCAAGGAATCAATCTATTGCACGCAACAAGCGACGCATTGGGAACGCATCGCCCGATTGCGTTCATTATTAAACGAATAATTGACTCATTAATTATACAGACATGAATAAACATGGAATTGTTTGTAACAATAGACGCCGTGAATGGTTATTTTTTGCGTTTCTTTGATAATCTTCCCATGGGTATGGATGTACGTGATGAGACGCATCATTGGGCGCGGTGGCTCTGTGTGCTGTCATAATAAATAATAGATAATAAATATTGTTTGAGACGTAGAAGGAATGTAGGAAACGTGAATACCTAGGGAAAACGGAAAATACGACGCAAAAAGGTGTGTAGTATAATCTGACAGTGCCTATCCGTAAATCATACTTTGATCGTTTAAGATATCTAATATGCATACACATACAAAGTCAGCCTATAATGTTTCCACCTCATGCACAAATTACAAACAAAAAAGATTATTGCACAGTAAAATATCGATTGTGCACCGCACCGCAGTAACCCGTCTCTCTCAATTAACTTACAGTTTGCACGGGATGATGAGCAGCGAAAACTCTCACTTTTTTTCATTTCTAGCTCACTGAGGAAATTAGACCAGAAACATTTGATTTAATGATACAAGAACGCATGGGTTAATTTGAAAAACAAAAGTTTTTTTTTTGTGGCTACGATTTGATTGTTCGGTGTGTAATTTACTTTAGTTTTGATTGAATTAATAATGAGGCCCGTGCACAACGTTGAAATGCTCTTTTTGTATGTGTAGTGTACCTAATATTTAAAATGAGTGTTGTGGTTATTAATAAAGTAGCTGTTGTCCGCGACTTCGTCTGCGATCAAGACAAAAGACACGTGGCGCCATCTATTATCATAACAAGCACTCTTTTTCGGGATGAAAGGTATCCTATGTCCGTTTCTGTACATCTGAAAACGTATATGCAAAATTTCAGGATGACCGGTTCAGTGGTTTAGGCGTGAAAACGTAACAAACAAACAAACTTACTTTCGCATTTATAATATTTTATTATATTATATATTTAAAGTTAGGATTATCCTCGTTTCAGAGTTCTCTCTTGTATGACAGTTTCACAGATGTTTACCAACAACGCCTTCTGTTAATGTCATTCAGGCGCCAAAAGATGCTTGTACAGAGGCCAGCACATCAACCTACCCCAATCTGTCAAATTTTCCCAATTGAATATGAACCTTATTCCTTTGTGGTAAAGTTGAAAATCTATCAAAGAAATTTGACAGATTGGGGTAGGTTGATGTGCTGGCGTCTGTACTTAGCACTCGAGTTCTCATTCTGAAATGAGAGCAGTTTGATGCAGGGCTTAAAAAAGTTCGTCCTTTCATCGTAAACTACGATTAGAAGGGGAAGTGACATCTGTCAACGCGTTCTAAAGCAGGCAGCAATTACACTTATAGTATTTCAAGTAAGAAACCACGTACCTACCAATCAGTTCGAAAATCACGTAATACGTCCAAACATATAATTTGTAACTTGAAACGTTACGAAATGGATATATGACAGAGTGATATCAAATTGTCAAATGTTGGTTGTTTTACTGAACATGATATGATTCGTTTTGTTTCAGTGAAAGTAGGTTGGAATAATTTGGGGGCGTGTGCCGTCAACTGGAGTGTTGTATTAAAACGACGATTAGCAATAAAACACGAGCTATTATAATATGTCTGCAGTGTCTAGTCGGCATAACTTGTCAGTTGAGATCTCTGCGTAATTTAAGCGAAAACGCACAAGTATTGGAAACTGTATTACGAGTGGAGACGGTTGAATTCTGCATGCTGTAATATGTTTTTGCCATCGGTTTTTACCTCCGTTGTGTATATTTTTTGAGCGTGAATGGCGTGATGTGTAATGGTTGCATGTCTTGACAGCCAGTATAAACTGGAATAACCACTTTTACACCACGATTGTACAAATAAACACCCTGATTTACAAAGCCCTGCACAATCGTAATTTAGTATCCAGCAATTCGACGTTAATTAGCCGCTACAATTATAAAACGATATATTTAATCTCAAAGCTGACACTTACACCAATGAAACACACATCGGTGTAATATAAAACGCAGCGTTTCTGTCGATAATTAGGCGTTGACACGCGATGCGGCGCGGTATGCAGCACTCGTTCGATTGGCTATTGCAGACGCTTCTTAACATTCCTCCATGTTTATTGTTAAGACATTCGAAGTTGGAATTACGAAAGGAAATGATATTTTATGTCACTTTTATGTCTTAATAAAAATCATCATGCCAGTTACATTTTGAAAAAAAAAAAAAAAACAATAAAACAGAACTTGTTTCCAAACTCTTTCGTAATAGTCTTTATTGTTGGAGTGAATACATTATGGTTAAGAAATTATTACAGGTATAATGTATAATAATGGCTATAAATACATTATGTAGATTGTAGATAATGTCTTTCGGAAATGTGTGTGGTGGTAGATAATGTCAATAACAAATCAAGCGACGAATTTGAAACGAAATTTTATTCAAGGTATTCCACACGAACGGATAGCTATATAAGCGAGGTATACAGCTCTCATATGTTTCACAGAAATTGAAATAATTTATAAGACCTAGGCTACTGCCTATGTCTTATAAATTATTTAAAATTCTCAGAGTAGAGTAGAGTAGAGTACTACTCTGAGAGAAATCGTATCTAGAAAACCCTTCTTATATTTAGACACTGTTATACAGAGTCCAATTAAATTAGCTAGCGTAACTCTGCAGACGTGATGGGTATCGATATCTGTATATTTGACCCTCTTTATAAGTCATTAAATACCTAATCCATCATCTCGACCTCTATCCAACCACTGCTTCAATTAAACCTCTTCTACATGACATCACAACTACAACACACCATCTTACACAAATCCCAAAAGTAGTAACCTACAAAAAAGTTATGAAAACCATCACATTACCCCACTTGTAAAAATCGAAACACTCTATTACGGTAACGGTACAGTTCAATTAATCACCCGCCTATGAAAATCTTCCGCGTATGTTACGTTACTTTAAAACCTCGCTTGTAAGTTGTTCCACGTCGTTTGACCGTACACTTGATAGACAGAAAATGCTATGTGTTCTATGCCTCATGTAGGGTATCATCACTATGACGTAAGGGTAAGATGGTAAAACCTAGTGTTTAATTTTGATTGGCTGCCTAATGTTTTGTGGGGTAATACTGTAATGGAATTGTTTTGTTCAATTGGTGTGGGTAAGATGAAGAGGTTTGACGGGTATGTGTTTATGTCTGTTATGAAAAGCGAAGTTGAAGTAATTTAGGTAAATTGCAGCAGTTTGCAAATAAACGGCAATGTCTGTATAGTTTCTTCGAAACACATTCAAATCGGCAAACTCATTTGTTTTTAAAGTCAATCAACTGTTTTGCTATTATGTAAAAATCTCAACGTGAAAAAAGTGAGCTTGAAGTGAACTGTCATCCCACTTGATGGTAGTGATTGGCAGCTCACTTCACCAAACTTTACACGGTGAAAATAAACCGGCTGTTACATCTTTTATTCACACCCTAACTACGTATATAATTACGAAATAATGCCACTAAACGAAATAATAACGATCCCTCAATAATCACGCTCCGGAAAATTACGATACATTCATGTGTTGAATGTTAGTTGCTGAGCGAAACCTTTGAAGATAGAGAAACTGAATAAAGGTACCTAAGTATATGATTGCCATTTAATAAATCCTGTTTAGCATCCAATAACTCTCGTAGCGTGAGATATTCCCAAAGAAAACCAGATATCTTCACAATTAAGTGTTCAAATACCAAATTTAGAAAATTTCTCAGTGATCACGCATGCTGGCTGCAAATAAAATTGTCAAATAAATCTTGTAAATTAAATTAAATACTATAAACGCGTGCAGAAAGCATGAAAAACATGAAATACTTTTTGTTTTGTTTATTGTTAATTGTTTTGCGTGTAAATGTAACTGGAAGGAAAATGCATAGTTATAACAATTTGCACAATGTCTTTGCGAATGCTCCGTCTGTGATGCACTCATGCGCAGCGTAAAGGTGGTTTCACAAACGCATCTTTGGAGCAATGATTATAAACTAAATAATTGAAATAACAATATATATAATTATCTATACTTATAATAAATCTGTAGAGAGGTCAATTCTGTACATGATATATATTTTCAAAATAACTATCAGGGGGTAATTAGTGATCGATACTGATGCCAAAAATGCAATCAGTAAATTTTTTGTCTGTCTGTCTGTCTGTCTGTCTGTCTGTCTCTATGTTCCTTATAGAAACAAAAACTACTCGACGGATTTTAACGAAACTTGGTACAATTATTCTTCATTCTCCTGGGGAGGTTATAGTATACTTTTCATCACGCTAGAATGAATAGGAGCAGAGCAGTGAAAGGAAATGTTGGGAAAACGGGAGAAGTTGCTCCATTTTTTAAGCTTCCGTCGCATGTGCAGCCTTAATGGTTAAAGCTACATAGAAATTATTTATGACGGAAATGTTCTACATAAAATTATCTAAAAAATATGCCACAACAGCATATGTCTATCTTTTATGGTTGACTCACAATAACACGTGTAAGTCCCGATAGCTTAGCAGTTCGGAGCTTTCTGATTATATTTGTTTACTCTTACGTTTATAATACTCTCACTCATCCCTAATTAAAAGAAGTTAATATTATTACTTATTCAATCAAAAAAGAATCATAGTAATCGGTATAGAAACACCAAACTTATACATGAAATACGCTAATAAGCCATCGCGCCGTCGCGCGTGAATACTGAATCGGCGGTAGGGTATATTAAAAAGGCGGGAGGTCCGGGCAACCTTAGCGAGTTGCAAGTTTGCAACTGCGAGTGAGTGGTCATGTCAAAAAAAAAAGCGCGAGCTTCATTCAATATTTGGCTGTTGATGCGTTCAGAGCGTTCGACCTTATTGACAGAAAATAATTGATATTTAACAAACCGTGCTTATCAGCGCGACTTTTAGTCTTTAAATTGTTTAAGTATTTGAATTTCTTTTGTTGTTATTTTATAAAATAGGTATTAGTTGTTTTGGTAGTGTTTAAATATTCGTTCAAATTACAAATCTATACTTATAATAAATCCGTAGAAGTGAAAATTCTGTACACTGAAAATATCAAAAAAATAAATGGCAGGGGTTGTTACGAGACCGACACCGAACCCAAAAATGTGATTTAAAAAAATGTTGTCTGTCTGTCTGTCTGTTTGTTCAGGCAACACGCAAAACGTACCGGTCCAATTACGATGAAACTTGGTATAATTATTCTTTAATATCCTGGGCACCACACTGGGTACTTTTTATCCCGGAAAAGTATATACAATAAAAAACAAACTTAATTTTGCGGTTCGATCCCTAGACCCGATTACTGTACCAACCGCAAATAATAAGTTTGTCGTAGGTTACGTCACCCGCACTGTAAATGTAGTGCTGAAGGTTGAATTTGGCTTACACTTTTTGAACTTTGATTTGAACGGACGTATCGAGTGGCGAGCGTTCGTTCTTATTAGCATTCTATAAATTGTATGTTTTAACTGCTACTTGCAATTCTAAACCGTGCTTTTCAGTGCGACCTTTTTATTCCTTTTAGTTTTTACTAAGTACAGTTTAAGTTAGGTATTTAGGTTTATTTTTATAAGTCGTAGGTATAGATTTTAATTTTAAAGTATGGGTGGTATATTTGATAGTAGTAGTGACCGTAGGTTATTTTATAAATCTGTTAGGTAGGATTAGTCATTCGTATAGATTTAGGGATTTTGCTTATTTATTGAGTTTAGATTAGTTATCATCAGAAATAGGTTTATTTAGGTAGGTAGGTATTTTATTTTCTGTTATTGAGTTTTTTTTTTATTAGGTAGGTACCTACTTAGGTTTACTTTTATAATCTAATATAAAATTCAAAGTCCTGTGATCCTGTCTGACTGATTATATCAATGCACAGCCTAAATTTTGCAATGCCCTTACAGGGTACATGTTTTAATACTGTGTCATGAAATTTGAATGCATGCCTACTAACCAGTGTTTTACATGTTAGCAAATAAATAAATAAACCGCTGGTCATGTAAAGACATTTTTGGAGAGTGTGTTCTTTGTGAAGTGTATATAGGTCTACTAAGAAAGGGTTTTTCGAAATTCCACTCCAAAGAAGGTGAATGGGGGGAAGGTGAAATTTCACGCGGACGAAGTCGCGGGCAGAAGCTAGTGAATAATAAAATACTATGTTTTTTCATGAACTGCTCAGAGATATGGCTAGGTTAGCAATAAATGGGGCATGTTGATTTGATGAGTTAAGTTTTTCAAGTGGCAATGGGCCGGCCATATTAGCCGTAGCACCGATGACCGTTGGAGTAGACGCGTTCTAGAGTAGAGACCGCGAATCGGTAAACGTAAAGTGGGACGCCCTCAGGCTAGGTGGAGCGACGATCTTCGCAGGATGGCTGGTAGCAGCTGGATGAGAGTTGTCGAAAAACGAGTTGAATGGCGTGCAATGGGAGAGGCCTATGTCCAGCAGTGGACTGCTATAGGTTGCTGATGAAGTTTTTAAAATTCCTGATTAATTTCTTCCTATAAAATACCAGTCAAGCTTTTCCGGCTGCATTTATAGAGCCGGTAGATCATTGTTTGGCAGGTTTGAAATTTTTCAAAATATGTCTAACTATACAATACCTATAAATAATTATTATTTAACCTATCTTGTTACTTTGCAATTATGTAAACGCAACTTTACCACATCGTTAACTAACATTGATTGGTATGCGGCTGTCCACCATTTTTAAGAGCGTCGCGTGCGTACAAAACAATCGCTAAGTTATTGGGACGCCAAATGATCGTAAGTAAACGACCATAACCATCAATACTTACTCTTTACTAACATGCATAACATCAAGCATGTATTTCTCGAAGGGTAAAGCAGAGGTGTACCTATAGGCCTTTGCCCTCGTATAGGACTTTCTGTTTTTTTACAGGGTGACCATCGATGCGCAACCGGCTACCGTGGATTCAGTTCATGATTCTGTAGTGCTATTCTGCAAAAATCTCACCGTGATAACTCAAGTGAAGGGAGCATAAAGTGAGCTGTCATTAGTATCAATCTCCCATAGAATCAGATGGAATGACACAGCTCACTTCACCTAACTTCTCACGGTGAGATTCTAACAGAATCGACCGCCGCGGCAGGACCTGAAAAATGAATTCATGGTAACAGGTAGTGCTTGAATGTCCCTGCTATCCTGCACCCTAATTTCGTAACACACTATCAATCGGAATCTGAATAATTTTGAAGCAAATTGCTAATACATTGCTTCATAAGTTCGAAAAATTTGTCTGCTCAACACGTAAATAACGCAATGAATGTTTTTAAACTGTCAAAATGAAAGGATATCGTAGTTATTATTTATCTTTGTTTGTGTTTTATATTAAGATGATGATAAAAAAGATTTTTCTCTCTTTTCTTTTTAATAGTACACCCACATTTTGCCAGTTATGTTTAAGTGTCACGTAACAGGGAGCGAGCGAGCCTATTGCCATCAACCGGGCAGAAATCCAGGCTCCGGGCTGAAGTTGTAGATTTATGTGAAAAAGAAGACATCATAAGAAACAAGGAAAGAATTAAGAATCGTAATAATAATTGTTTGTTGAGTGATGTATTAAATATTGGCTCAATCATGTAAGAATTAAGAATCGTAATAATAATTGTTTGTTGAGTAATGTATTAAATATTGGCTCAATCATGTGTTATATAACATAGGAAATCTAATCAGTGTCAAAGTATTGCATCAAAGCAAATAAAACATCTAAAGTTGTTTAATTCCACTTTAAATTTAATATGCTCATTGTTATGCACGACTATTTGTATTCAATAAGAATACGTTTGGTTAGTTAGGTCATCACTACAATAAAATAAGTTTACTTTTTATGCTTATGTATAGATGAACTTTGTTATCGTTATAGGAAGTTTAGTGCAAAATGTCACGCTTCTAGACTCTAGAGCCAATAATTTTTAGTCTGTGCGTTGTCTGTCAGTGCAGCATTTAAGATTAACATAACGCCTTGTGTCCATGAAAGGTTGGGCAGAGGTGTACCTACTTATAATATACCCACATTTCGCCAGTTAAGGGGGATCTTATTAAGAAAATGTTACACGTAACATCGATGATAAAATACTAAGTACGTGATAGGTACATTAGTCATCGATGTGAACTGGATAATAATTAATTTCAAAATTATGTTATGATTAATGATAAATGATTTATTTTCTGTAAGTAGGTTTGTACAAACACTTTTACACGTCAATCATATTTTTTTAAACTAGATGAGGTCGGCGTTTCCTATCTGACTATTCTGAGAAGAAAGGCCGAAACAAACTCAGAGGTCACAGTCTCTTTTAAAGTCCAGATATAATCTTTGTCAGATCATGTGAAGACCATGTAGATTGGTGTCTGAAATGGTCTTTTGAGGAAAGAACCACACAGATTGAGCGGACCTGTCCAGTCAGTGCAAGCATTTTTCAAAATCGTGCAGCTCAACTCAGAAGTTGAGGAGCTCAACGATTCGACGAACAATACCAAAGAAAGGACATTTGGGTAGGCCGCGTAATTTACTCAAACTGCCAGATCATGATTAAAACTAACTAAGAAGGAAAACAGTCAAAAAGAAATGACCCACATAGTCCTCACATTCACAACAATTAAATAAAAAAATACTTTACAAAGTAAATATTCATGTCATTGTATATGTCGCAGCCAACTGGTTAAATTAGCCGTTCAGTTAACTGCCTGGCCTTTAGAAGTAGTGCTCGCCTCGCTTCCTCCCTCGGCTCGCACGCGGTTGATTACAGTTCTAACCTAACCTAACCCACTTGGTCGGGGTGCAATGCCTTAATTACTGCGACCAATTCGGCTCGCGTGTGATTGGTTACAGACTTACAACCTAAACTGTAATTGAATATCATTCAGGCCGTTAGTTGAACGGCCGCCGTTTAGTTGAAAGGCTAGGCGGTTAACTGAACGGCTAATTTAACCAGTTGGCTGCGACATATATATAAAAATCATCAATGTCAAAGTGTATATAAAAATTCGGGCATAATCTTTGAGGCCATGTTACTGTATCGATACCTCATTATAAAATATTATAACGTGATTACGAAGTGTGTAACTAATATAGATTTACATAATATTGAAGGTGTATAACTGATATTATTACTCGTATGTAAGTATTATTGAATTAGATGTGGTAATATAATTGGAAATTGTACCTAGTTTAGCTGCTGTAAATTATATTACCTATTTATATCTATGTTATATGAAAGTGGAAATTGGTGATTCGTGATTTCGGGCAAAATCATGAAAATTCGATGTAATAAAAATTGTAGCAAGGCAAACAGGCAGTTTGTAACCTGGATTATCAAATAGGATAATAGGATAGGAGAAATTTCCTTGGGATAATTTCCGCCGAAGCCGCTGGCAAAAGCTAGTATATTATATTTGTTGTGTAATCTCTGTGATTTTATAGTTGAAGTTAGTGATTTCAGAACAAATCAAGAAAATTCATTAGATAAAAAAAAAATGTCTAACTCGATGGCCTAAATTCATAATAGGTATGTTAGAAAAGAATGTCCAAATAAGCTTTCGTAAGCTTAAGTTGTACCACTACAACTACAAAAGCTTACGAAAGCTGTCTATCACATTATAATATTATTAAGGCAAAAGTTTGTGAGTGTGTTTGTATGTTTGTTACTTCTTCACGCACAAACGGCTGGACTAATTTTGATAAAACATTTTATGGAGATAGCTGACACCCTGGATTAATACATTAGATTATTTTTATCCCGATATTCCCACGGGATCGAAACTTATGCGGGTGAAACCGCGGGGCACTCCTAGTAGGTAATATGTGAAAGAATGTTGCTGCTGAGAAATTCCAGATAGAAAAACCAGGACCTGCTCAACAGTAGCGCTTGCGATTACAATCAACGAGGCAATCCCAAAAATTAAGCCAATAATGTCAGTTTTATTCACGCTGCCCTCATTTGAACGATTGCTTCAAATTTGTCAAAATAAACACAATGTCGTGTCGATCGCGATGTGTTTGTGTCGAACCGCGGAAAGGCGTGACTCTCGTCCACAATAAACTTCGACGTGGTAGGGTTGGCCAATGATATGATTAATATCTTTCGAGAATTAATTTCCTTTCGAAAATCTGAATAGGTATCGATTTCGAATTAGTTAGAAGCAAGTGGAGCAACAATGGGGTATTGCTATAGGTACAGTGAACTGGTTGGTTACGTTATTTTTGAATAGAAGAGTTGAGTTTCTTATTAATAATGATCATAAATTACAAACCAAACCTTACTTTTGTTTAGAAAAGTTACTTGCAAAACCTTACTTATTACAATAGCTATTAATAAAAGGGTGAAAAATGTTTTTAATCCTTTTAGTTATTTGTATCCAATTCTAGTCTTATAATGAAAATGCTTTCAGCGACAGGTTAGTTTTGCTACCGTAGGTACCCATTTTTGCACCTACCTAAATTCCTGAAGTGACCGCAAACGCAACCGGCGTAACGCAATATTACTCTCAATTTGAATAACTTTGAAGCATATTGTTAATCCATTGCTCCATATGTTCGAAAAATGTGTCTGCTCAACAACGTAAATAACGCAATGAATGTTGTTGAACTGTCAAAATTAAACCCATTGCAGCTTCTTCTTGTAGATGTATGAACGTAAACGAAGCAAATGGAAAGATCGAATCGATCGATCGATGTAAGGAACGTAGCAGGTAGAGTTCTGTAGTTTCTGGCTACCCCAATTGGAAGAAGGTATGAGATTATGTATGTCTGTTCATATTACTTCACATTTACCACCCTGACGCGTTGGGTACATCGGAATGAACGTCAACTTAGACCTGGAGGCCTACCATGATCTATTTAAAAACGATTCAAAAGCAAGACATTTCAGCTCACAGTCGTACCATGACGTCCAATACGCTCAGCGGCATTTGGATCGTTGAAAGTGAATGAGCGTTAAGAGCTCGTGGTAGGTATCCAGATGGCACGGCCTAAATTGAATCGTGAAACTGACGTTATGGTACGAATTAGAAGAACAGTTCAGTTTAGGTCCTAAAGTGGATCGCGTTAAGAGCTCATGGTAGGTGTCCTGCTTGACGTATACTGGCTTCATTCGAGGCGATTGACCCCTATGTGTGTATGTATTCGCCATATGTGTGTGTATTCCTGAAGTTCTTCCTCTCGGTGTATAATAAGGGTACCCATATCTTTATCATCATCAATCAAGTCATCAAAATTTTGTAACATCTTCATGTAACTCGTTCAACCCTACACGTCGCCAACAAAAGAATCATGACGCAACTGATTGTATTGCACTTGGTCGTCGATATAATTGCGTAACCATGCAATGCAGTGAAATTTGATGATAGCCCCCTTTGTGATGGTATGTGGCTTCCACTTATTTTGGTGATTTGTAGAGCAATGTAATATTGTTACATCAGTATAGTAGGTATTCTTGATATGCACCTACGAAATTTCTTAGTGTAGGTTATAAAGTAAATAATTGTATTATAGAGTTATTGGTGGAGTTTCTTGCCCGTTTTTCTTCATAGGAATCTACTACGCTTTGGAATGGGGGCAACTAGCTTCATCTTTCTGACTAAAGTGCCTGTAATTGGTATATCCCCTTTTTACACTTATATTATCATTGGGTATATCACACTAATATTATAAAGGCATTAACATATAGGCTACTTTTTATACCGATATTCCCACGGGAACGACACTTATGCGGGTGAAATCGTGGGGAGCAGCTAGTTTGAAATAAACGCTTTGAGTTTGTATTTAAAACATAATACACGTACATTAATTTAAAAAAATAAATACGACTAACTTTACGTAGATACAAGAGGTTCAGCTAAACGACTCAATAACACTACGTTCGATTTTTAAATAAAATAACAATATGTTGCTTTAATGACATCATTGTAAACTCGTTTAACGTAAAGTCCCAATAATGACACGAATAAAACTGGATTTTGAACACAATTGATTACAATCAGAATAATACAATCTGTTTAAAATTAAAAGCCATTTGTTAAAATTCTACATCCGCATCAATGTTGAAACATTTTCAGTTATTTCTTAAGATTTTTTTTTTGTAATTTTGTTGTACAGACGCCAGCACATCAAGCTACCCGAATCTGTCAAATTTTCCCAATAAACTTCGACTCTTATGCTTTAGCGATAAAGTTGAAAATCTATTAAAGAAATTTGACAGATTGTAGTAGCTTGATGTGCTGGCCTCTGTACCTGCTTACAGTTTATTCAAAACGATAATAAGTTTACACAGCTACAAAGTACCTAGCTTCGTCGTTATAACATGCAATATTTGTACATCTGTTCAAACTGTTTTTAATTTTATAGAATACTAGCTTCCGCCCGCGGCTTCGCCCGCGAGCTATGTCGATAAAAACTATCCTATGTCCTTGCCCAGGATGCAAGTTCAGTGGTTTAGGCGTTATAAGGTAACATCAGACAGACAGAGTTACTTTCGAATTTATAATATTGGTATGGATTAAACATGTGACGTCACTCGACCATGGCTTTGTGAAAAACAATGTCAAATTAATAGTTGACGCACAAAAGATCAACATTATAATTTTTGTATTGTATTTAATAATCAACCCAGAATTCGCGTATTTTGGAGCTGTTTTTGTAATAAGGAATCTGAAACAGTTTCAAGCTAACATCATGGTTTAACATTTTAGGCATACTTAAAGTTTATTGCACTCTCATCATTCTCCTGCTTTTATGCCAATATATTTGGGGTTGCCACTACACTTGTTTTTATTCCATGCTTCTCTCCCCCCCCCTCCTAGCCATATCATCTTTCACACAGTCTTATAAGTACTCGTAGATAGCCATGCATATTCATACTAAAAACTTTCCTCACGACATTCTTCTCATTCCTCTGTCAAGTTTATTAGTTACTGACTGGGCTCTGGAAACAGGCCTGGTCGTCCTAAATCGGGGTTCTGTTCCCACGTGTGTGCGGATGCGGGGCGAGTCGGTGGTGGACATTTCGTTCGCTAGCCCCGCTCTGTCACAGCGAGTAATTGACTGGCGCGTCATGGAGGAGGTGGAGACCTATTCCGATCATCGGTATATCCGGATCGACGTCTCCGCCCAGACCTCTAGCGCGCCGGTCCAACAGACCCCGAGTGGTCCGCGGTGGGCGCTGAAGCAGCTGGACCGGGAGCTCCTCCTGGAAGCCTCAATCGTGCAGGCCTGGGTGTCATCACCAGACAGGCCTGCCGACATTAACAACGAGGCGGAGTGGTTCCGGGAGGCCATGTCCGAGATTTGTGACGTGGCAATGCCCCGAGTTCGGCCAGGATGCGCCCGACGTCAGGTGTACTGGTGGTCGCAGGAGGTAGAGGTGTTACGCAAGGCGTGCGTTGATGCGCGACACCTGTACACCAGGCACCGCAGGCTCCGCATCCGCCCTCCGGATGCGGAAGCCACGGAGGCGGAGCTGTACGAGGGGTACAGAGCGGCGAAGACCGCCCTAAAAGAGGCTGTCCAGCGGGCCAAAGATGTGGCCCGCGAGGAGATGGTGGAGACTCTGAACAGAGATCCGTGGGGGCGCCCTTACAAAATGGTGCGGAACAAACTCCGCACCTGGGCCCCCCCGCTGACGCAGAGTCTCCGCCCCCCGCTGGTGGAGGAGGTGGTGAGCGCTCTGTTCCCTTCACGGGGGGAGCATACACCCCGCCTATGGCTCCGCCAATTGCGGTGCCCGACGCGGACCACGCGGACGACGACGACGACATCCCTGAAGTGACCGGGGTAGATCTGAGAGTGGCGGTATGTAGGCTGAAGGCCAAAAATACCGCCCCAGGGCCCGACGGCTTGCCGGGTAAAGCCTGGGCCCTGGCCTCGACGGCTCTCGGACCCCGACTGGAGGCGCTCTTAAGCGCATGTATGGAGAGGGGCCAGTTTCCACTCCGTTGGAAGACGGGGAAGCTGGTCCTCATTCGGAAGCCAGGGCGCCCTGCGGACTCTCCGTCCGCATTCCGGCCCATCGTGCTGCTCGACGAGGTCGGCAAGCTCTTTGAAAGAGTGATTGCGGGCCGCCTCGTCGGGCACCTGGTGAGGACGGGGCCGGATCTTGCGGATAGCCAGTTTGGCTTCCGCAAGGGGCGCTCTACGGTGGACGCCATCATGCGCGTGAGAGCCCTCACGACGGGGGACGCGGTGTCCCGGGGTGGGGTGGTCGTGGCGGTGTCACTCGACATCGCCAACGCGTTTAACACCCTGCCCTGGAGCTGCATTGGGGAGGCACTCCGGTATCACCGGGTGCCGACCTACCTCCGTCGAATAGTCGGGGCGTATTTGACGGACAGAGCCGTCATCTACCCCGGTCGCGATGGGGAATGGAACCGGCGAGAGATGTCGTGCGGTGTCCCACAGGGATCGGTCTTGGGGCCGCTCCTGTGGGACATCGGTTACGACTGGGTGCTGCGGGCAGACCTCCCTGATGGCGTCAGCGTAGTTTGCTACGCTGACGACACGCTGGTCCTGGCGCAGGGGAGGTCGCATCAGGCGGCGGCCGACGCAATGACACGCGGGGTTGCGATAGTCGTGGAGAGGATCCGGCAGTTGGGTCTCGAGGTGGCTCTGCACAAATCCGAGGCCATGTCTTTTCATGGGCTTCGGAACGGGCCACCATCGGGATCCCAACTGACGGTAGGAGGGGTTCGCATCGGCGTCGAGACGACGATGAAATACCTGGGTCTCGTCCTCGACAGCCGGTGGAACTTCGTGGAGCATTTCCGACGTTTGGCCCCCAAACTGGAACGGGCTGGGGCCGCTTTCAAGCGGCTTCTGCCCAACCTGAGGGGGCCAAACGCCTCCTGCCGAAGGCTTTACGCGGGGGTCGTGCGGTCCATGGCCGTATATGGCGCCCCGGTGTGGGCGCGTTCACTGCGGCTTCGAGCCGCCCACTACCTGAACGCGCTCCAAAAGGTGGTCGCCATACGGCTGATACGGGGGTACCGCACGATCTCGCGCGAGGCGGCAAGCCTCCTGGCCGGACTGCCGCCATGGGATCTGGAGGCGATAGTCCTCGCGCGCCTGTATGAGTGGCGCGCGGAGGCACTACGCCGGGGGGAAAACCCGCTTCCGCGGCAAATTGCTGCGGAGCGGACAGACCTCCGGCGCGATCTCATGGCGGCATGGAAAGCGCGACTGTCGCAACCCAGCGCAGGGCACGCCGCGATAGCGGCGGTAAGGCCCCTCTTTGAGGAGTGGCTAGAGAGGCGTCACGGCGCCCTCACCTACCGCCTGACGCAGGTCCTCACCGGACACGGATGTTTCGGGAGGTTCCTGCACATCATCAGGCGGGAGGAAACGCCCGGGTGTCACCACTGCGAGGATCGCCCAGAGGACACGGTGGAGCACACGGTGGAGGTCTGTCCCGCTTGGGCAGAGCACCGCCGTGTCCTCGTAGAGGCGATCGGCAGCGGCGGCGACCTCTCGCGCCCGGCCCTGGTCCAAGCCATGGTCCGGGGCGAGAGGGAGTGGGAGGCAGTCACCTCCTTCTGCGAAGCAGTCATGCTAGCGAAGGAGGTGGCGGGATGGGCGAGGGAGAGAGCCGAGAGGGCCGCCCGTCCCAGCCGCCGCGGTAGACGCCCCGGGCGTCGGGAGCCGCGTGACGACTCCCGGCCACCGTAGGCGCGGGCCTGCGGACGGCGAGTAATGGGTAGCTCGCCGTCCGATCAGGACCAGGCCCGTGCCGGACGGCGCGTATGTGTTCCACGCGCGCCTCAAAGAGCTGTCAGCAGACACGGAGGGGCCCGTCAGGGCCGAAGCCTGCCGGGGCAGCGGGATTGTCCGAAAGGGTTACCGCTGCCCCGGAACATAAAGGGCTAAGGAAGGAACACGGATGGGTTTTAGTCAGTAAGAGTCTGACACTCCCTTCCACTCCACCCAGAGCGGGAGGGGTCATTGGATGATTTCCCATCCTTAAAAAAAAAAAAAAAAAGTTTATTAGTTACTCTGTAATATTTACATTTAATGTTATTGTTATGAATGTTTCAAGGTTGTCAGTTTTATATGTGAACAAGCCTTATTGTGCCTGGTGGGATTTTCAATCTTCTAAAATGACCAACTTCCATACAAAATTTAATTCCCTATCTAACCCTTTTAAGGGATGAATATTCAAAAGTGCTACCTGCGGCACCTATATTGAGTATATTGCGGTAAATTGAGTAACTCTTGTGTAAAATTTCGTGTTTCTAGGCTGTGGGTTGTCTGTCAGTGAATTAGTGAATGGATTTTATGATTTGTGTTCTGTAAGTAGACAACAAAAATGATTTCTATTTAAATCTAGTGATTTAAATAGAAATCATTTCGTAAACTACACCTAGTATTTAGAACGTCTTCGAAATGATTATAATTTAGTTCAAGATTTAAATTATACTTGTAGTTTATAATCTCTGATGGTTATAAACTTAGAATGACTGCAATGGTAGCAGAACTACTAAGCTACCAAAGGTATTCATCAAATAACACCACATTTACAGTTAATCATAAATGACACAAATCAAACTGACTCAAATCCAACAACACCTTATCTCTTGAGGCAGAATCGAAGCAAATTCTAAAGGAAGTATCGTTCACATTTAATAAAATCTAGATAGAAAATACCGAAACAGGTGCATAGCTGGCAATCTAGGCCCAGTCCGGCCTAAGAACGCAGCTCAGGAAGTCACGAGAATTTTAAGTCCTGATTGCGTGTGGTAACTACCTTAAATGTCTCGTAAATTATTTCCATTTTGCATATAACTGGCGATATCTTGGAAGTGTTTAGAGCTCGGCAAATAACTTTGGAGGGGCTGAATGAAATGATTGGGGAGATAAAGATGGTAGCTGCGCGTATAGAGGTATGAGAGGTTTATTTCATTCAAGCGGTCGTTTTTAATCGACTTTATCATGATATTGAGATGGTACGCCCGTTAGATATGTTTTTTTTTATCCTAATGGTTCTCTTAGGTACTGATTTTTCTAAACACTTAACGAGAGTGGGATATCTATTAAATATTCTGCATAGTAGCGTTTTTCGGGGCTTGTATAGGTTGAAGAAGTTAAACCTATACCTAGGTATCTATAGATCGATACCTGTACCGAATACTCTGTATTATGTACACCATAAAAATTACAGATATAAATATATAATTTTTAAATATAATAATCTAATAACTGAGTTACGAAAATAAAGAAACGCATATTTCAAGAACACACCATCTCGAGATTCGCAGAGTTTGAAGAACTTTAAAAGTCATCGGTCAATGCCACGCCGATATTATGAACTGCGGTTAAACTATAAGTAGGTACAGATGCACACTTTATACTAATTTAAAATTTAAGTGCTGCTCCTGCGTGCCTTACATTTATTACTATGAAAATTATATCTTTTATAGCGCTTTGAATGCAAACTTTTAGCGCAAATGACGTCCAGACAGCGCATAAGCTCCTCGTTTTTGTGCAATTTATGCGCAAACGCGTTGCGCAACGTGTGATGTGAACTGCGTATAACATGCATCGGTGTTTCTGATACAGCATTCGTTAGGGTTCAATGAGCTTTTAATAATGCGCTGGTACGGTTGTCCAATGTTTCCACGAATTGTTCGTCTTTAAGTATCATCGAAATATCATACATATCGTCATGCCTGTAATCGCCCGGGTAAGGCAGAGGTGTACCTATAGTAAACCCATCTTTCCTCAGTCCCATGTAACAGGGGCGAGCCTATTGTCATCAATATGGCACAAATTGGAGCTGCTACTGGGAAATTCCTTATGGAAAAACCCAATAACTCTTTACTCGAGCTGGGAATCGAACCCAAAACCTACCCGAGACCCAGTCAGTTTTTCCGTGTGTCTGTTAGATTATAAATATCACGGGCAGGAGCGTCTTTGTGCTAATGCGTCCTGCTGTAATCTAAGATGCGTCTCGCATACCTGGTTTGTCGTGATTATGGCATTATCTTTCAGGATCATTCACTGTTGTGCTGTCTTGGTTTGAAAGGTACTTAGCTTCATACGTGGTGTTGTATGTTTAAAACTCTACTTTGGAATCAAAATCCAGTAAATAATGCAGTTCCTAAAGGCTCGTGGCTAAAAGATAACATCTGCACGGATCAATCTAAGGTTAACGATTTCCGCGGTCCGTTCCTGTATGGGTGACCATTAATTTGAAAGTCTGACAACCAATCATACCATGGGGTATCGTGTAATCTAGTAGCTGGGCTGTGGAGGTCAGAAAGGCAGTCGCTCCATGTAAAATACTAGTATTCAGCTGCAATTTGGTTAGACGGAAAAAGGCTAGGCAGATTGTTTTTAATCCAGTTCTTAAATCACTCAAAACTTAGGTACCTATTTAATTTATAAAGAAAATTGTTCAGAACCCATGCATATTTCCAAAACGCTTACTTTGTTTACGTTTATGCAACAATCATTTCCGCGGATTCATCCGTTTATACACCCATTGTGTTTACCACTCGTTGAACACTCTCACCAACTTTATATAATAATCAACTGTAAAGTTGTTATCATATCGACTGTTATAATTATTATATAAAGTAATGGAAGCAGTAATAGGGGCTAATGCCAAGTATGTACAGTCAACAAAAGAGATAAGTAACCAGGGTCGTTGGATATAGTAAGAAATTAATGGATGTTTTCGAATGCTATATAATTTGATAAATGAACTGTTTGTTTTCTATTAATTAAAATAAATTTCATTAGAAAACATCCATCAGTTTCTTACTAAACTTTAACTATATCCTACTCTCCTGGTAACTTATCTCCTTTGGTGACCGTACCCAAGTACCTATTATCTTTCTGTGGTGCCTAGAGCGGTTTCTCACTACATGCGATCCGAATCCGAATGGGAATGTTCTAAATTCGGACGGATAGAGCTCGGATCTAGTGCGCAACCCCTCATACAAATAGGACTATGGTCACTTCGGACCGGCATTTCTTGGATTCGAATCGGATGTAGTGCAGAACCGCTCTAATGCTGACAGTCTAGGCTTAGCAGTTGTGGTAGATAGGTATATTATAGAAAAGAAGAAGAGCTGAATTAAGATTCATGAAGGTGAACTTAAGACCATTGAAAAAGTTTATGAAAACACCCACCTTAAACGTCCGGGACTGCTGGAGTTGAAAGCAAAATAGAAATACGTTATGTTTTAGCCATAAGGATTGTTAAAGGCTTTTTTGTAAAAAAAATAAAGAATTTTTATTTACGCGGCTGCGCCCGCGTCGATATCGGAAATCATGGAACGTGTTACCGGGAGAAAAGTAAGTAGTCTATCTCCTTCATCAGGATACCATCTATCTCCTTGACATTATATTTATATTAAAATCTGTATTTTAATATTAGTATGGATTTTTATTTGCGTTGTTGTAGGTTGTTTGGTAAACAATAATTGTTTGTTTATTTTGGGAGTCTCCCAACCCAATGTCATGAAGTCTGTCTCTGTCACGCAAACACAAAAGAAAACAAATATAGGTAAGTACAAAGAGATATTTACAAACAATACTAAAAAGAAAACAAAATTTAACCGGTCAATAAACAACACATTCTTTGAATTCAAAGGCCAATTTATTTTTAACCCTATTTGCGTATAACAGAACTTAAGTGCGAAGAATGCACTTAGGGGGAATTCTTAGATTAACACTGCGCATGCGTGATTAAGATTTTCCGATCTCAGACTAATCACTTCGTTGTAATTTAAAGTAGGTGAGTGAACCTCCTTGCATATACAATGCAAACGGATGTTCTCGGCATTTAAAGGGTTAAGTGGATGCGCTTTGATATTTTGCTAAAGGAAATGCAAATACGTTTAAGTATAGAAGAGATAGTATTTAGTGGTGAGAGTAGGTTATGTGAACGGGTTCTGTCTAAATACGTTTCAGGATTTAAATAGTTATACTTGTATTGAAACTTTCTCAGTTAAGGGGGTTTATTTATTAAGTGACGTTCAAACGTCAAAAATGTATGGTTAAACAGTCGCTAATCAATACTTTTATGATTAAAGGGATGTTTAATGTTATTTTCAAAAGGCTGTTAATGAAAACCGACGCCAGGCTATTCTATAGGTTTGATCAATTATAATAATATTATAAATAGAGAGAGCGATTTTTTTGAGTTTGGGATGCATGACGAAGCCTCCTCGTGTAGCGCAGTTTGTTCCTCCAGTTACTCAACTGAACCGAGCGCTCGGCGCATCCTGAACAGTCACACCCAACACCTTATTTGACTGGCCAATTCTTTCCTAGCTTTGGTAGGGCTAACGCCCGCCTGGTTCGCGACCACCCTCCCGCCGGAGCCCGGCGTCAAGCAGCCTGCTGCGTTTCGTCGATGCGTGCGAGTTCCAGTGCCATAGGTATATTCTGGGCACGCTCGTTCCATCATAGACCTTATCCATCGCGTTCCATCAGGCGTGATCGAGGTCAAGAGTGGGCCTAATCAGCAATAAAAAAAAAAGAATGTGGAGGGTAATCTCTGGAACTACAGCTTTATAAGGTCGAAAGGTACATTATTCCAGATGGACCTAGCATATAAAAAGTGTTAAAAAATTAACCTTACAAACTTTAAGCGGTTCTTTAGACCATCGAACTGAACAACTTTCACTATGGGACCAACGGCAAAATCACGAAAAATAAAACAGCTGTTTCATACATTTTGGTCAAGTAGGTATTGAACTTTTGTATGAGACAGCAGATTTTTTTTTCGTGATTTCAGAGTTGGTCCCATAGTGAAAGTTGTTCAGTTCGATGGTCTAAAGCACCTCAAAGTTTTTAAGGTTTTTAACACCTTATATATTATGTCAAAAAAATACTTAATAATACTAATGAAATACTACCTTAAATTCATGCAAGCCTTTTCGTTCTTTTTGTTAGGTTACTGCTCAGAATTTGTAGACAACGTGTGGTGAACAGAATACCGTCTTCACATGTAAATTGCACCCGTGCAAAGCCGGGGCGGGTCGATAGTCGATAATAAAGTAATTATTGAATTCGGGATTTATTTTTATACAGCTGCACCATATCGGATATAGTGCGTGCCTTACAGTAATTTCACTTAAATTCTATTCAAACATAAGTTTCAAATGAATATTATTTCAAGTTAAACAAATATCAAATTTATTTTAATGGTGATTAAGTTGGTTTCAGAGTGACTAGCACAATTGAAAACGTTATAAAAATGTTTGAAGTTGTAGCGTAAACTGAACTTAATGGTGTAGGATTTAAAGTTATTTTTCCATAAACTCATATTTGTTTAAATTTTTGTCAAATATTATAATCCAATGCTATAACTAACTCATTAAAGTTTATAACATAACTTTAATTAAAAAATGTGTTCTTTTGTTTCAGGTAATGCATCATTTTCATCTACTCTACTTATTTTATTTTCAAAGATTTCAAGGTAGGATTCGTTTTGCTCACCAACTAACTACACTTAACTTTGTGTATTAGGTATGTTATATTAAATTGCATATTATTGCTATTCAGCGTCAAATTAAGTTACTTAGCGAAACTAAAATAAAAAATAAAAAATTGTTGACGATTTTTTTTTGGGTGTAGCCGTAGCTGGTTTAGTTAAGTTAAAGTACTTGAAATATCAGTTTAAGAAATAAGTTTTGTTTTGTTGTGTACCTTACAGATGTAATGGGTGGTAAACACACGATATAGGCAGAACAAAAAGGAGGCCTATGTCCAGCAGTGGACGTCTTTTGGCTGAAATGCTGATGATAAACTACACTACTAGAGGTCATTGGCCCTACACGAATATAATTATCATCATATTAAGTTTTTTTTTTGTTTTATCGTGTTTAGGTATTTACCTAAACACGATAAAACAAAAAAAAAACTAGCTAGCTAGCGAAACTCCGCAGACGTGATGTATATTTATACATCACGTCTGCGGAGTTTCGCTAGCTAATTTTATTTGACCCTGTTTTTTACGACATGGATAGAAATGTTTTTTATTTGATTCTACTCAGAACTATTTTACGATTCTTGGAACTTAATTACAGTCTAGGTACCTCCGTGCAAAATTACTGACGCATTTAGAAATATTTATTATCGATCATCTAAGGAAAACTTCGCAAAAAGCAGCTCGCCAGTTCATAATAAATACCAATAATACCTTATTTGTCAAACAGAACGAAGGGCTTAAGAGAAAATTACGAACATCCATATAAATACATTAATAAATATAAGCTTTTACTGATGGCCGACGGTTCGATTGATCGATTGATTCATTATGTTTAGATCTCTCTGCGACAGCGAGAGAAATCGATTTACACTTCATGTACCTAGCGAAAATTGGTTCAGTAGTTTGGTATCATTTTAATATAATTATCTTTGTCTATGATTTTGTATAGGTTGCTTTACCTGTTTGATTTGAATGTTACGTTCATATTAACTTTTGTGTACGAAATTTAATGAGTTCCTACTAATTATTAAGCTTTCAAACTCAAAGTATTTATGTCAATTTAAACATTTACAGGCACGTTTCAATTGTCAAGGAGTCGGTCAGTTAGTCAGAACGATGGCCATTCCGAAACGCAGATTTCTATTGAGAACTCTTGATGAAGTTCTGTCAACTTAAAGGTTTCAAGTTTGACCTCTGCTTTGTTTTCTTATGTCAATTATCATTCATGATCTTAATTAGTTACCTCTATCCAAAATAGTACCCAGACTCACAAAGGTACCTAAAGTCTAAAAGTACCCAAACAAACCAAACATTGACTCCAAAGGTCTCACTTACTTAACGCAGCGGCAATCCAAGCGAAATGTTTACACCGGCTGACCGCATTCCGCGCATGCGTCCGACGCCAGTCGCTCGCGCCAAATGTTCTGCACTCCTTTTACTGCACTGCACTGCACATATTTGTGTGCAATCCAGTGCATTAGGAAATGAGTAGGGTGCGTCTATTCCGCTGAATGGTTTTTTGGTATTTTTTGGTCATATTTCGTGCAATCCAGTGTATTGGGCAAAAGAAAGAGCATGGCCTCAGCGGTGTAGACAAAAGTGTCATTCTATCAGCGATACCAATAATGGAAAAATCAAAAATTTAAGGGACTGACATAAGCTAACGATATAAGCTTATGCATGTGTCTCAGCCAACTGGTTAAATTAGCCGTTCAGTTAACTGCCTAGCCTTTAGAAGTAGCATCGCTTCGCTCTCTCAGCTCGCACGCAGTTGATCACGGTTCTAACCTAACCTAACCCATTTGGTCGGAGTGCCCTAGCTTAGTTACTGCGACCAATTCGGCTCGCGCGTGATTGGTTACAGACTTCCAACCTAAACTGGAATTGAATATTATTCAGGCCGTTAGTTGAATGGCCGCCGTTTAGTTAAAAGGCTAGGCGGTTAACTGAACGGCTAATTTAACCAGTTGGCTGCGACATATGTATGTCAATCCCGTTGAAAGTCGTTGTAAGAAGTACGAAACGCTTTGAAAGCGATTACCACTTCTCTAGGCCTTCTGGTGTCCCTAGCAAAATAAAATAATTAAAGTATTAAGATTCAACTTTGAGGGATCAATTTCTAAGAAGGTGCCGTAGTAGTAGTAGTAGGTAGTTACCGCTACCCCGGAACATAAAGGGCTAAGGAAGGAACACGGATGGGTTTTAGTCAGTAAGAGTCTGACACTCCCTTCCGCTCCACCCAGAGCGGGAGGGGTCATTTGATGATTATCCATACTTAAAAAAAAAGGGATCAATTTCTCTCTCATTGAAACCCAAATGATCACTAGTCCTTCACTTTTCCTCGGATCCTGATCTCATCTTAACTGTTTCCATTCCATTCCACAGTTCCTGAGTAGACTACGATCAGACGAAGAAGCCAATGTGTTGATAAATGTCAACACCTTTTTTCTTAGCTGCGACACTAAGTTAGATGTATTCGAGCAGCTTCGGGCAATTAATGCTATAGATTTCGTCACAAGGCGTGTCAAAACTGGACAAGATTAATTATCATAATTGTGCATAAAACGACAGGTTGCTTGCAAGTAGTAACCGCTGGTTATTCGTAGCTACGGTCTTATAAATAATAACAAACTAGCACTCGACTTCTGAATTGGGTCCAGAGAGAAAAGAAAAATACAGAATCTAGTTTTAACATAGATTGATAACAGTCAGCCAGTAACAGTAACAGTCAGGCAGTTAGCAGTCATTTACCGAGATTAAAGACACCCTATGTGTTAATCCAGGATATAATCTATCTGTATGCCTAATTTAATCCAAATCCATTCAGCCATTTTTGTATGATTTAGTAACAAACATACAAAACATAATAAGATTTCATATTCAACGAATCGTAAGTTAATCTCAATATATAAATCTGCTAATAAAAACCTGTGTAAAAATAGACAAGGATTTTTCCTGCGATTTTATCATAAAACAGATGCGGAAGTATTCGCGTGTTTCCACATTGCAATTATTCATAGCTGATTGTCTGAAAAGAACCTTGGCGGCTCAGAATTATGAAGTTTTCAGGATATGATTTTATTTTCGTTAGTCCTGAAGAGAGATGCAGCTTCCTTTATCAAGAAAGAATATTTTAGTATGTGCTTAAATAAATACACTCATCATAATTATCCGCCTATTAGCAGTTCACTGCTGGACGCGAAATTGCCCGTTTGCCGATCACTGATCAACATCTAGGTATCATTAAATTAACTCAGCGTGTTGCAGTCATCATCTGCTGGATATAGACTTTTTCCAGACTGCGCCACGACACCCTGTCCTCCGTCTCACACATCCAGTCTATTTCACCCACCTTTTTAAAGTTTCTGCATGGGTCTAGCTAGGTCTAGCTGGGGGGCGTTCTACGCTACGCTTGCCGGTACCCAGCATACAATCATATACATCCAGCATTTAAGTTCAATAAGTTCAGTCACAACTGTTACCAATCAAAAACAGCGTTAAAGCGCACATAATGCTCTTTTATTATGTGACATTGTCGTGTAGGGCCTTAACCTTACTCCAGTGAGTGTAGTCGAGCGTGGCGGTGACCTCTGGTGTCAACATATTGTCGAGTTTGGAGCACAATACATGACACGTCGTAAGTAAGGGTCATGTTGAGCATTGCTGGGGGCGCCGCGCCGGGCGCTGATTATAAAGTGGTAAATTAAGCGGGTTTTAAATGTTTTGTAAAACAATCAATGAAGTCTTTCTAAGACAGAATGGATGGTCCATGGTTGGCTGTATGCTCTTCTCCTATGCGTTGCAACATTTGGTCTACATGTATCCTGGCTAAAGCTAGTAAGTACTTACAGTCTTGAAATTAATCAAAGAAGAATCATTTTTGCGAGAAATGTGTCTAAAGGCTGGGACAGACTGGATGCGGAAGGCGGAGGACAGGGGTTGTAGCGCAGTCTCGGAGAGGATTATGTCCAGCTGTGGATTGCGATAGGCTGAGTTGATTGATGTCGTTTTTCTAAACATTGTCAAGGCAATGATATCTTATTTCAATGTTAAATAAACATCAATAGATTTTGACCAATGTTATTATCGTCTTAGTGAAAACATTGAAAAATCATTCTAAAACAAAAATAGTTTAAAAATAATCAATAAACCGACTTCTTCTTCGTGTCCTGACACGACTTAAACCGTACAAATACGAGGTACGAGTATATTGTTTGTTTACACATCACACTTTTTATTGACCTTCACTTCCGCCATATTCAAAGCTAACTTTCAGCCTTTTGCTCACAATGAGTACGTCGTTTTTTGACGCTATTGAAACGAGATTGTTATTTATCGATTTGAGTAGCGTAAAATTCGCGTGTACGTTATTTGCTTACGAGGTATAAGCATGCCAATTCAGTAGATAGTGATCGAATTTTCATAGTGAGTTCTTCTATACATATAAATAAAGCAGTTTCGTGATTGACTGACTATTGTATGACTGCCAGAAGTTGTAAATTGAAATGTCTAAACTACTAAAGGCAGACATATAATTATTTAGAAATATATGTTATAATACAGGTGTAGGTGTGCGCTAAAAAGGATTTTTCGAAATTTTTTCACTGATTGATTCAAACAGGTGATTTTGAATTTACTTTGATAAGATGGCCATAAGAGTAGGGAAAGACCAAAGAAATGATAGACGGATTGTGTAAAAGATGATATGGCTATAGAGGGGATGAGTACCGAGATGACGATTAATAGAGGAGTATGGAAGAAAAAGACATGTTGTGACAACCCCGAACGATTTGGAATAAAGGCAGGAGAATCAGGAGTAATATGCTAACGAAGTCACGGATAGCATAGCTAGCCAATTCATATACTTTTTATTAGTTGTTGGTTGACGTTTACTCACAAAAAAGCAGTTTTATCAATTACAGCACGCTGAGGGACGCGTTTTCACTATTTTACCACGGCTTTTGTGAATTATTATTAAATTCAAAATGGATTATTGTAAAGATTTAATTTATTATCAGTGTTATCATCTTTCGCTATCTCTATTAAAGTATTAGTTCTCACAGCCACACGTTTTAAAATACAGTACAATTGAAATGTTGAAGAAAGCTCAGTTTCCTTTTTCATATTCAAGTTTTTTGTAAAAGGTTATTGAGTTTAGATTGATAAATTAATTTATTTTAAAAGTGAGAGTAATGTTGTTTGGCGATTTCAATAAAGGAAGAAACTTGATGAAATTTTTTAACAAAAACGATCGCGCTACACGCTTTGTAGTTTTTACTTTCGTCAAACGCCTGTTTCTCGTTTTTAACTCTAGGTTTAAAGGTAACAAACACGCTTTTGGTACCTATCTGCCTAGCCTTTTCCCAACTATTTTGGGGTCGGCTTCCAGTCTAACCGTATGCAGCTGAATACCAGTACTTTACACGGTGCGACTGCCTATCTGAACTCCACAACCCAGTTACTGGGCAACACCCCTAGAAAAGACTGGGTGGCAGACTTTCTGACTGCCCGTAGTAGGAATATCATTACACTTAATGCGTACCTAGGGCATAAATAATTGCCTGCTAATTCTTGTATTCTATAAAATGTATTCTATTATATCTATTCACCCACAAGGGAATAAAGTACACATAGATTTCAAATTCCCATCATATACAAAGCCGTCTACTGCTCAATGCTAAGTAATTAATTAGTGAACATAATTTCACTGACACGTGAAATAATTTCATTAATTAATCGCGACGCTGAGCATGCGGCGGGTGCGGGCACAAGTGTCACGATTGCTACAGTAAATAGAGACGTGCAGAAGGCTCACTAAGTTACAATAGTATAGTTGGATGCATTTTAGATGTTTTAGCACGGTAATAGTGGTCTTTGCCCTTTCCCTAATATTTCTTCATACTCGTCTTTTTTTTTCATTAGTGAACATGCGATTTCCTGAATCGTTATCTAACGCTTTTGTCATAACGATATTAATAGTTTCTGAATATTTACTGACTTTATTAATTTTTCGTACTAGAATCTCTGGTTTTGAACTTTCCAGACGATATTATAGTTTATTTCTTCAGAAAAGTTTTAGTATTCTGAAGAAACAAAAACAATAAACGCTGCTTTAGCAGTCTACATGAGAGTAGAATTAGAAATAGTGGCCACTAATGGGCTACTAAGTAATTTTTCTACTACTATATTTGGCTTTTATTGGTAGTTCTGTCTCTCTTTTGTATTCGAAAGGCGATACAGGTATACAAGCATAATTGACAGCAGCAATAGCAGCGTATCATTTGCCTCCTATATTCCTTTACTTTTTTATATGGAGGCTCATTTTCAACAGTAGTTAAGTTTGCTGCCAACTATGAAATGCTTCAATTCAGCGCTATTGTTTGTTTAGGACAACTGCGTTTTATCTACTCGTAGCTCAGAGGGGCAATTCTCGTAATTTTTAAGAACGTTCACAGTCTTATCTCAAACTGACAAAAATACCTCTAATTTCCCTACATTTTGACAAGTTTTTGACATTTGTTTGCCGCCAAGATAGAATAGAATAGAATAGAATATTTGATGAGACTGCGTCTAGATTTTGAACGTTATAAATTACGAGAATTGGCCTTCAGTTCATAACTCTGTTATATCTACTCGCAACAGTCGTACGTCAATTGTTAGAAGTGGACCTTCTCTAATAACTTGTATGACGTTTCCTTCATTGTGCCGTGTGAACAGGGAGAAAGCCGATGCGTTCGCAGAAGATATAAACAGTGGGGACGTGTTCATACAATACTCTATAAATATACCTACCTAACCTATGGGGCGTTGTTGAGAGAAACGGTCTGTTTGTCTTGAGTTTCACACTGATTTTAATTATTTGTTTAGTTTCAAATCTTTGGAGGCAGAATCGATCCTCACGGGATCATGTTGTGTCTAGGAAAATATGGTAGGAAGCGAAGCTGAGAGTGTTTTGGCTGAAGTTCGCTGAAGATGCATATTTAGCTGGTTAAGTAAGGCCCGTTGTCCACGACTGAAGCCACCAATCAAAGATTAGTAAGAACCACTGCAAAATAAATTACACATGGCACAGACAGACATTATGGCTACTTATTGGTCATTTTTTAAGTTTGCAACACGTTACTTTTGCGTAAAGTCGTAGACGATGGGCTTTAGTTTCCATTTCTGTCTTGAACTCTGGCCATTGGGCAAAAAAATTACATATTATTTTAATCGGGTCCCTATTTCAAGGTTTCTACTTAGTTGCTAACTGTCCTAATGTAGATTTTATGTTCGGTTTAGATCTCATCTTTTGTCGATGTGTACATATCTACATAAGTTACTTAATTTACTGGTTAGGCCCATTGTGGCCGATAAGTGGCTTATCGGTTTGAGTTTTATTATTCAAAAAGTTGTGGTAACCGAGAGTTTTTCGCACTGGGCCCGCAAGGTGGATTTCGGCCTACATTCTCTCCCAGAGAGGAGGCCTGTTTCCCAGCAGTGGGAACATTATAGGTTAATTATGAGTAGTAAGTTTACCAATATAACGAGTATACCTACATTAATTAAGTAAGTACCTACCTTGGTACCCAAGATAGATCTTTATAACTAATTCTACAAAATATGTCCATATTTCTCTCCAATAGAATTCTCATTTCATTAAATAAATGTTGAAAGTAAATATCCTCATAAAAAGTATTTATCCTCATTAAACGCTATTAATCGCGCAATCGCGGCCTTCGCTTTTTTATTGTCATCTTAATGGTAAAATGAAGTTGTTACGAAAGTTAATACCTATGTTGCAATATTTGGGAATTTGTGTCTGAATTTATACCTATCTGTACGAACTGAAAATCCCTAAGCATGTGTTGAGTAATACTTTAGACGTCAGAAATAACTTTGTATATAACTAGCTGTGCCCCGCGGTTTCAACCGCATAAGTGTCGATCCCGTGGGAATATAAGGATATAAAGTAACCTAATGTTAATCCAGGGTGTCAGCTACCTCTATATGAACTTTTACCATAATTGGTCCAGCCGTTTGAGCGTGAAGAAGTAACAAACATAAACATACACACACACACACACAAACTTTCTTTTTCAACTTTACCACAAAGGAATAAGGTTCATAATCAATTGGGAAAATTTTATAGATTGGGGTCGGTTGATGTGCTGGCCTCTGTACCTACGGACCGCCATTGAAATACTAGTGCTGTGGCATTCTAGCTACTCATTGATGATTGGAGTTAGTATCTGGTTACAAACGAAAGTACGGGCCTTAAGTACGAAAACAAACCAGATTTTATCGTAACTACCTTCATTCTTAATGACTTTCTTCCAGCCAGTATTTCCTGACAATAGGCTAAAATTATCTTCTTTCAAACAAATGCTGAGTCACTCAGCTTTGTTGATCGACAGTTAAGTAATTGCTTTCGACTTCCCATGTTAAGGCGTTCTTAAAGGCTTGTCAGAATGACGCCGCGAAGTATCAAAGGTTTTGCATGAAGCTTTCTGCTTTGTTTGGAGTATTTTGATAAATACTTAAATATACCCTATGTACTATCGCGGCCTTTTCCGCCTGATCACTTAAAAATGTTTTCGCCTAAATCTTGCGGGGCCGCGCGCGGCGCCAAGCCACGTCCTCTTAAAGTTTTCGCCAATTAGGAAAGCGATAACGCAATTAGTTGTACGCAGCTTGGTGACGCATTACGTGTACTACTTTTGTGAATTTTCCGGACGAACTATTTCACCTTGGCGCGCTTACTAGAGAGCGCTTTCATTTTTTGAGTGCAAGCCAACATTAACTTAGTGGTGGTCAGGCGGGAGTGTTCGCGATAGTACCTACTTACATGAATCACGAAAACCAGAACCATATTAAATTATCATCATCCTTTCAGCCGAAAGACGTCCACTGTTGGACATAGGCGTCCCCCAAGCACCGCCACTCCGACCAGTTCTGTGCTTCTCGCTTCCAGCGGATTCTAGCGGCCTTCATGAGGTCATCGGTCCACCTTGTGGGAGGCTCACGTCTTCCGGTACGCGGTCGGCTCTCCAGAACCTTTATACCTACTATAATATACTAGCTTAATGTATTCAAACTCATTTGGAGAATACTTTTAAAGCTTTCCAATTCCTAGACCCGTATCATACCTATACAGTTTGTAGAGCTTGTTCAAAATAGCTATAAGTACTAAAAATAGTGTAGCTTCGATAACTTTTCTAATGACATGACGTGGTCTATGGAATAAACTTTTTTTCTGAAAACTTGATGATATAATTTGAGAACGCGTGAATTCGTGAATCTATAGGTACAAATAGAAAAACAGCTGAGAAAAAGATTAAAGTTCTCAATCTGCAAAACTCAAATGTAAAACTGAAAGCCTGTCGTGTCATGACGTCGTACAAGTTTGTAACAAGTAACAACCTTAACGGAAAACTTTATAAATTCTAGTGAGGTGTTGGAATGGCTCTACACCATTATAAAGTGGTTCTACCCCTGCACAGGGGTTAGTTTCAGAGTCATTGACCCCGAGATTTAGAAGAAAATAGAATTTTACATCACGCCTATATAGGTACCCCGTAAGGTTAAGTAGAGGTGTATCTATAGTACACCCACATTTCGCCAGTTATATTTAAGCCCTACGTAAAAGGGGGCGAGTCTATTGCCATCAACCGGGCACAAATCCAGACTCCGGGCTGCTACTGAGAAATTCCTGATAGAAAAACCCAATAACATTTAGCCCGACCCGGGAATCGAACCCAGGACCTCATGCTTTGCAGTAGAGCTTGCGAACACTAGACGAACGAGGCAGTATAGGGAAATATAAGTAAAAGCATAGCCACATCACGTACATTAAACATATGCTAGAATAATCTGCTGTTTATACAATAATAAGTTCACTGTAAAAAACCTTGGATTTAGCACCATCAGTGAATGAACCCATACATCTTGAAGTTTCTTTTTGATCTGAAAAAATAAATTGATTTGATAGTTACTTTACCTTTTAAAAATAATGTTTAATTGTTGCTATTAGCCATAAATAGGTACGAGTACCTAGCTACCTAGACTGAAATACGAAATGGATTCACATAACATTATTGTTGGAAAACGATTCCGTATTTCATGTTTTGCTCAGACTTTTTCAGCAATGAAACGGGATATTATTCAGAAAATAATAGCTATGTTAATAAATGACAAAATAAAAATCTATTGTCATGGAGCACGTTCTAGATAACTTTAGAAGAAGTTTTGAACAGAGGGGAAATTCTCGTAATTTTAAGAACGTTCACAGTCTGTTCTTATGCTCAATCTGTCAAAAATACGTTCAATTTCCCTACATTTTTCACAAGTTTTTGGCATTTGTTTGTTGCCGAGATAAGACTGCGACTAGATTTTGAACGTTTTAAATTACGAAAATTGGCCTTCAAAAGATATTCCTTTTTCTAACTCAAAAACTCTTACAGCATTTATTTCAGATACACCAATTCCAGTCACTTTTAAATTGTCAAGAAAACGGAAGGGAAGGGGCGGTCCATAGAAATCTTAATATCTATGGGTCGGTCAGTCAGAAAGATAAAGCTATAGTTTTATGATAGCACATACGTCCTTCCTACTCTATTTGAAGTAGGTTGATTGACCTTTTCCATATGAATGACCTTTTGTAATTATTTTAGACGTGATTATGCAACGTTTTGGTCACTTTACAAGTATCCAATTAATTGTTTTGACGTTAATGAGTGCCATTGTGTACGTGTCAATTAAAATTCGAGTGTTTATAAATTCGAGCAGGTTTTTGCAATATGTCTAAGTAAATATAAGTTGGTGTTTTTTTTACAAACTCAGTTTTTTTGCGTATTTTTTCTAATCTGTTAGTAAGTATAGTACTTATGAGTCATACTTAATGGTGGGTTATAACCTCCCGAACAACAGTGGTTTAATTATGTACTTTAGAGACTGTGTTCAACCTATCCAAAAAAATAACATTTATTTTAATAGATTTTCTTGAAGTACCTATATTAACAGTCCCATTACTATTTAGCTTTTAAGAAAAAGCCTACATGTCCTCTTCAAAAGGTTTTTAAGAAGAAGAAACGTCTATTTTACAGCACTACTAAAGTCACGATTAGAAATGTGCGCATGCACACATCTTAACTTATCGTCACATATACATGGTGTTAGAAAACGTCGACAAGTTCCCGCGACTTTTACAAAAGCATATATAGGTTGACACTAGAACATGCTTCTCACTTATAGACTTACTAAAATTAAATACTCTAAATGGTTTACGGACTGCCTCGTTGGTCCTGGGTTCGATTCCCGGGTAGCACAAATTGTTATTAGGTTCATCCATCGGGAATTTCTCAGTATCAGCCCAGAGTCTGGATTTGTACCTGGTTGAAGATAATAGAGGCTCGCCCCCTGTTACATAACATAACTATGGAAATGTGGGGTGGGTGTACTATAGGTACATGGTACACCTTTAGCTTAACCCTTCGGAGAATGCAGTCGTCATGTTGTTATATAATATAATCCGCATCTAATGTTCCCACTGCTGGGACACAAGCGTCCTCTGGTGACAGGGAGTGGCCGTAATCTACCCGTGACACTATTACTACAGCTTGCTTCTCTCACTTATCGACAAACTAAATGTTCTTTGTCGATTCTCTATATAGTACTGATATTCAGCTGCATCCGGTTAGACTGGAAGCCGACCCGAACATTGTTGGGAAAAGGCTAGGCAGATGATGAGTCGATTCTCTATGTAAATTGCCACGTTTTGAAGCTATACTATCGGAAGAAACATTAATTGAGCATATCGTGACCTCTGTGGCACCTCAAAAGATTTTAATGACTTGCCAATATTATTGTATTTTTTGTTAAATATTTTTTGCCATCAAAATGTAGGTTGCCTATTTCGGTACCTAGCACCTACCTATCTATGTATTTTAATTCTAATTGCTTGACTCCTACTGCAAGGTCTGACTAGCAAAAGAATTGTGAGGAAAATGGAGAGGGAGGCCTTGGAGAGGGAGGCCTTGGAGAGGGAGGCCTTTGTTCTGTAGTAGGACAATACAGACTAGTTAGATTAGATTAGAATTCTAATTAATCTAGATTTTAAACTATTCTAGAAATCATTGTAGGCCACCTGCGTCACGTGTGTGTTGCTTGCCTTCGATGACAAAAATAGAACTTCCGATTCCGTATTAAATTCCGACGCGACTTTTGATAAGATATACGACCTTCATCGTACGAAAGAATACCAAATGTTTCGTTTATTTTCATACTGGCTGGCAAAAAACACTTCAAGTGTCAGTCAACCCTGAAGTCTTTATAGTATTCACAAGTTATCTATGATTTATGTCTTGAGGAAGGTTCTTATTTTGGGTTCTTACCCAAAAGGTGCCAACAGGACCCTATTACTAAGGCTGCGATGTCCGTCTGTTCGTCCGTTCGTCCGTCACAGAGCTATATCTTTTCAACCGTAATAGGTAGACCCTTGAAATGTTAACAGAGTATGCACTGCTATAACCGCTATTACAACAAATAATAAAAATAAAATGGGGGTTCCTCTACAAGAAACCAAAAATATATAGTGGTAAATATTGTACGGTGGTTCGGAACCCTTTGAGGCGAGTCCGACTCTTGGCCGCTTTTTTCTTTAAATAGGACCTTTTCTAGGGCGTATCGACACCGAAACAGTACCGTAAAATAAAAGCGCTGTTCTACACATAACCTATGACAATAACGTATAACTTCGTTCAAACAGGTTTTATTCTAAACTCGTAGAGAAAGCGATATCGTTTGCTTTTTGCTTTTTATTTATTTATTTTATTTGGTTAGTGGCCAGTCGTTAACGAAGGTTTACGGCGCCTGCGATGGATTACGTTTGTAAAGAGTGTATAACGATAAAAGTGTAGATTTTATTCAATTGATTGGTTGGAAGTGAGCCTTTGAAAGTTTTATAGACCGACTTCTTCGGCTAATTGATAGATTCATGTTATACATGGTGTTTTCAAAGAAGTGTGAGATTTTCAGTTCTCATGAAGGCTCTTGTATTATTTCTTGACACTTTGAATTTTAAGAGACCTATGTAGGTCGGCAATCAATTCAGATAGAAAGTAAATCACATGATATATGGAATTATTTGCTATGATTTCTTCTTTCCATTTTTTAACATGTACTGTCACCAAAAGAGATAAGTAACCAGGGTCGTCGGTTAAAGTTGAAGTTTTGTAAGAAACCGATGGATGTTTTCGAAAGAAATTTAATTTGATAAATGCATTGTTTGTTTTCTATTAATTAAATAAAATTTTATTGAAAAAAATCCATCGGTTTCTTCCTAAGCTTCAACTATATCCGAAGACACTGGTTACTTATCTCCTTTGGTGGCCGTACATAATTATTATTATTATTTTAAAACGATCCGGATATAAATTCTATATATAGATTTCGCTGTAAGTAATGAAAAATAAAATACTACAATGTAAAGGAATTACACGATTTGTCACACATTCTATCGTATATTAGTATAGTTGAAAGAAAAATATTAAGAACTAGCTTCTGTCTGCGACTTCGTCCGCGTGACATTTCGGCTCCCTACCGATAATATTTTTTTTTTCCTTTTGCTCGGCACTTAAGGATTGTAGCGTGATGTTAAATAGCCTATAACCTTCATCAAGAATTGGGTTATGAAATGCAAAAATATTTTTTCAAATCCGACTGATACTTATAATTATAATTATATGTGAGAACGATATAATTATAATTAAATTGTAGTTCCGGAGATTATCCCCTACATACAAACAAACAAACCTCTTTATAATATTAGTATAAATCATCCTGTAAGTATCCAATTTTTATTGAGATTGCTTGTGACCACCGTCACTTTCCTTGTTTCCTTGGCAGTGGCAAGCAAGGTCAGGTCAAGTAAGTTCAACATTCAACATCATAGTTGTGGTAGAAGGCAACTTCCCTCTACGAAGTAAAAGTGCAGAAATGGTGAAACAAACAGCTTTTAGAATTGTTTTTATTTAAAAAATGCAGTTTTTAAAATTGCAAACTATTCCGCAGTAATTAACATTTTTGTTCATTTTGAAGGTGAAGGTCAAAGGCCTGGCGATGTGTCTTTCACATACTGGAAACTGTTATTGTAGGTAATTTATAACAACGTTACTTTAAGTATTTAACGTTGTGAAGATTTGCTATACCTAGTCGTTCCATGTAAAGTACTGTTATTCAGCTGCATCCGGTTAGACTGGAAACGGACCCCAACATAGAATGGGAAAAGATTAGATAAATGATGATGTGAAGATTTGCAAAAAAATCTTCAATTTCTTTTAATAAGTTCAGTCACCCTGAAATCGTGTGAAAAACTGCTCTATCAAACAGTTGTTTCATCATAATCAGCCTTTAAAGTTCCCATTGCTGCAGGGACACAGGCCTACTCGAGAGGAAGTGGGCTGTAGTCCACCAGTGCGGGTTGGTAGATGTCACATGACGTCATTTTTATTCTAGGACATGCCGGTTTCCTCAAGATGTTTTCCTTCACCATTTTGAGAGCAGTGGTGATGAAATAATTTACACAAAGTAAAGCGCCTCTCTGGGTTCGAGCTTACGACCTACAACTCGTATGTCGCGGCCATTACCACTGGGCCATCACTGCTCTAAACAGTTGTTTAACAAAGGATAAAATGTAATAATATAATAAGTATAAGAAATAGAATAGTATAAAGAAAATTTTTGGATATGGACTAAATTAGAATATTCACAGACAAAAATTGCCGGATTTTTTGTCTGTGAATATTCAAATTTAGATACTTAGGTAAAAAATCATGGTCGAATATAATTGATGATATTCGACCATAACATATATGATAATATTCGATATTCGAACATAAATGATAATATTCGACCATGAGTTTTATTAATTATCCTTCTATTTTGTATAAGAAAGCGACCGCCGTAAGAATATAGGGTGTCATCAAAGTGGGCCCAAAAAGAACTATCTCCTTTCACAATAACAAAAAAAAAAAGAAAAGAAAAAAAAAAAAAGAAAGAAAGAAAGTTAAAGTATTTATTGCGAGTCGTACAGGAGGATCACATACTATTACTAAACTAAATACTAAACACAGTAAAAAATAAAAACAAGTTATCAAAAAAAAAACAGTAACACGAACAAAAAATGAAACAAAGTCCTATACGAGGCCAAAAGGCTCCTATCTCAGCATGATATTGCGACACTTAAAAAAATAAATCTCGCAGCGCTGGTATTCTGATCTTCTGGCCCGCTCTGATGTCACGGGCATTTACAGAACGGTTGATGGTTATAAGCTCGCCCCGTATTACATGGTACCTAGTTAAACATAACTGGACAAATGTGGATGTACAGACGCCAGCACATCAAGCTACTACAATCTGTATTTTTTTTTAAATACATTTTCAACTTTATCGCGAAAGCATAAGGTTCAAACTTGATTGGGAAAATTTGACAGTTTCGGGTAGCTTGATGTGCTGGCGTCTGTACTATAGGTACAATGACAGGCATGATGTTATGAAGTCATATGAGGGGATCAACCTCATGTGCCAAGAAACCATTAGGATCCCTACCATATTATATCAGACCGTACAAGAATAAGTAAGTATACTTAACTATTTTCTGGCGGACGTTTATTTATTGATGAAATGAATCGCTAAATGTGTTGCTAAGCGCAAATCTCGAGAGCAGCTGAACCAATTTCGTTAATTCTTTTTTTGTTGTGTTCGGTATTGTCAGGACAAGGTTTGTATGAAAGAAAATTTAGGAAATTCGAAAAAAAAAATGCACCCGTGCGAAGCTGGGGCGGGCAGCTAGTTAATTAATAAAAATAACAAAATTAAAACTATAACAAACTAAAATAAAGCGTCGAAAAATTCATCCGCATCGCTGTCGACTGGTAACGTACCCAAGAGACTGGCGGCATTACCACGTTGTATGGCATTGCTTAGCCTCTGGCCAAAGTAAAAGCCAGCCACGGGAAGTGTCAACCAGCCGTTTCGAAATTTCCTTAAAAAGACCATGAGCTCTCGGACCCCACAGTCCGAGGGTTTTAACCCCAAACGGCTCGAACGTATATTTTTTACTTTCTTATTTTAAAAAATACAATACCATTTTACGAATAACTTAGGATAAATTATCTTTGGACTTTTATTTCTGGAAAGATATTTGTAGAAATTGTTATATAAGACGATCACGAATGCTCTGGAAATAACTAAATGATCGGAAGGCATGACCGGAAAATAAATGGCAGCGGGCCCTCAGTCCTCAGTTCAATAACCACAGTATAAACGATTCAATTGAACCTTTTAAATGGCGCCATTATTTTTATTTTGTCGTTGGTAAAAAGTTACTGGCTGATTTCCGATTAGTCTGTGGGTTGCAAGCATGGAGGTTGAGCGCGAGTTTCTGGCACAGGATCACAAGAACAGGACGTGTTGTTGGTCTGTTTAGTTAGATGAAGGAGCAGTCTGTTAGTTGTACTTTGGATTAGTGACCGGTAAGTAGTAACACAAGTTAAGTTAACAGCAAACTTAAAAGTGCCCTGAATGGCGATTGAAGCACTATATCGTCGAAGTGAATGACAAATTTGGATTTTGACATCCCTCCATCCATTCTGGATGTGGTCTAGTGGAACTGGTCTCGTTTATATGATTGTGAAGATTAAGTGGCAATTTAAAGATATCTCCTAAATAAACGCGCGACCTAAATCCACCCGCGCCTCATTTGTCCCGGAAAAGTTTTGTTCTCTCTGGAAATTCAGTCCAACAAAGGTCTGTAAACTGAGGCTTACTTAATAGACCTCCTCTTGTGAAAAATATAAGCGTGACTGTTATAAATTTAGCAAAAAATATAATTACACAATTAAGGATTTTAATACAGTTCATAAAAGTTACGTTATTTCCTTAACAATGTGAAAACTTAGATTCTATAGAAAACTTAACGGTCAATTCCAAATACAAAATTGACAGTTATGTTTTCTTTAAAAAAAGTTGCGAAGAGTCTCTGAACCTAATTATTTAAATTAATCTACTTATTTTAATTATTTTATTATGAAAATGGCTGGAAGAGGCGGTTTAGCCGCATCCGGTACCTTGATGCGGTACGTTGCTCTCATTCTGCCTAGATTACGTCATCGTGTTTGTAATAAATGTATCTATGTCTAGGCATTGAGTGCGTTCTCGTTTGTGTTCATATTTACTGATATGAACATAAACGGAACTGGCATTTGTCTGTAGCAGCCCGGAGTCTGGATTCGTGCCTGGTTGATGGCAATATGCTCGTCCCCTGTTACATGGGACTTAAACATAACTGGCGTATAATGTGGGTGTATAGGTGCAATTCTGCCTTACCCTTCGGGGAATACAGGTGCGATGTTATGTTATGTGAAAATAAAGAAAAACATTTTTTTACATGTTACTTTGAATTGAAAACCGAAACTATGCTAAAATAACAAAGTCTTAAAAGGAACTATGGACTAAAGAAATTTAATGTGACAGTGTACTTCCAGATTTTTTTTTTATATGGTACCTTTAAATGCTGGTAGACATTTTTGAAAAAAAAAAAACTTGAAAGGCTTTTCCATAATTTTCTTAAGTTAGGCAATATTATTTTGGTAACTCAAGTGTAAAACTAAGTATGACTAAATACACGCAGCAGCTGCGGAAACAAAAAAGGCATTTCCTGAATTCATGAAGAATTTCCTCAATAGTTGTTGTACCAAGTCATATTTCCTGCCTAATTTGAACGATGTAATAAATGCGAAACTATGCATTACCTATGCACCCACCAATTATTAAACAGTTTTTATTCTGGTATATAAACTATTAATTACGAAACCTACTCTTAAAAACCAAGGCGCTTATTAATTTGCTCTTCGTAATGCGCAAATGTCTGCAAAAATCTTTGTCTTTTTTATATGCTGCCTATCTAAGTATTAGTCAAGTTTCAAAATTCGGAAAATGGAATCACGCCAAACCATAGATAAAATACCAAAGACAATTCAAATCATAGTTTTAATGATGCTATTAAGAACATAGGCAGTAGCGTGCAATGTCTGATAAGGGTAGGTGCCGACATTCGCCTTGACACCACCTGATAGGCTATTATGAGTTATAAAGATTTAATATCAGGCTTATATAACTCCGATTCACGTGACTACGTGAGATTATGCTTTAAATTGCAATTATTATGTAGATTTAAGAACGATGTAAAGATAGAGCTCAAGGAATTTTCGTTTTATTTTTTTTTACATGTTTATAAATACTATAAGTGAATTAACATTTTAGATTTGTATTTTTGCAATACCGCTAAGAATTAATGGGAATTCTAGTTATTATCCGATCAACATAATTTGTCTTTACAACATGGCGTATTAAAAAAAGTTCCCAGAAAACTTTATAGAAGTAAAAAAAAGTATTAATTTGACTCGACAGTTACCCAACCGAATTATTTTCTTTGCCAGTCAAGGTGATGATTCGCGCCCTCTAACATCTTACACATTACACTCCGCCTTCAGTCCTGTTATGAGGGTTTGTCACGCAATCCTCCGTCTTACTGATAAGTTTAGCTTCAATGTCGAGAAGTTTTCTTGATGAAAGTTTGACGCAATTCGCTTGTGGGTCGCCGCGTCTGCTTAACTTGGCAGAAACTTTGCGGTGGAGTCAAGGTGGCAAAAAGGTTTTTTGTTCGATGTTGCTGGCTGGAAACATTAAGTACCTATACGAATATCACACTGACCTCAACAAGTGTTTAATACAGGTCAGTGGAATATCTGAATGGCGAATTTATTTTTTAATTATTTTCTTTGACTGATCGAGGCTCATTTTATATTTTCAAGAAAAGGTTAATTGAAGCAGAGTCATTTAAAAAATTAAAATAAAGTATTTGTCATGGAATTAGTATGTACCTACTATATGGTATTCGGTAATTTTGTAAGTATTGTACCTATTTGTGTCGAATACTTAAAAATGTCACAATTCCTAACTTAAATTACCATCTTTTTTGCAAAACATAGCAAACACATTAACTGAGAATTCCCCTATGAATAATAATCGCGCTAAAACAATCGAGTGCTGGCAAACTATCGTCTACCTACACACGCAATGTCGAACATTTTAACGGTTTATAGCTGTGTTTGCTCATTCCGGCGTAAATCAACATTAAGTGTTGGACATACTCGTAATAGCATGGCGACGCACAGCTTGGCTCTTGAAAAGATGCCATTCGGTTTCATTTAGAGATTTCTCCCAAAAATGTGAGCTAGCTTGTATGTTTATAATAAGAAGTGCAATGGGTAAATGACGGAATAAGATTTCCTTGATACATCAGGAAGTCATGGTGGTTTGATTAAAGAAGCCGAGTTGATTCAGATCAAGTAACAATTGACTAAGTCATTCTTTAGGCAAAAGTCTACAGGTAATTCAAAAAACCTGTGAGAAGAAGTATAAGGTCAAATAAAATAGGATAGCTTGAGGAGGATATAGGGACTCCTATATCCTCCTAATGCAGATGTCCACGATTGAGCAGTGGCTTGTCATACCTCGTCACGGCACGGGAATGAAGAAAGCATAGTTTCGCTTACAGTAGTTGATAATCACAATACTGTCGCTTTGCAGTGCGACACGTACATTCAAGTACTTTGCAGCTTTAGATTAGGCATTACCGACTAATTTTCTAGTTCAAACTAGTTGTAACTGGGGCACCTTCGCTGTACACTGCACCGAGTACACGAGACTGCAATGGTATTAACATAATTCACGTACACAACAGCTATATTATGAATGTCAAATATTTCCTCAACTATTAAACTCTTTGAACATTTTACTGTCGCAATTGCAAGTTTTTATTCATTCGATAAATAATATGGATTTTAAGCCTATGAGAATAAGCTTTTAAAAAGCTAAATAAAAACGTCAAATAATTAAATTTGGAATAGAAAATATTAATGTTGCCAGAGTGATCAGAATGCTAATAGCTTTAAGATTTTTACTATGAGGGTTTCATAAATCAATTTTCATTTTGAGTATTATTTTTTTAAACTAAAACTGAATCTGATCACTTGTCAACAGGTTTGCATGCGCTTTCTCAAGTTTATTTGTCTAGAAGTTTGCATATTTTGTCAAAAATTAAATATCTTCTGCTATTAGCTTTCATTCTTGCGATTAGTGTCCTCGATATTATTTTTGTAGTGTAACTGTTAGTAGTAATTTTATGTAGTGAGATTTTGTCTTTTCATTCTAATCCATGCACTTCTTATATCCTATCCTACTATAATAATAGGTAGGTATTTTAAACGCGAATGTTTGTGAAGACGGATGGATGTTTGTTTGTTACTTTTTCACACAAAAACTACTCAACGGATTTTGATGAAACTTTACAGTAATAGAACTTAATATAATCAGAATAACACACATGATACTTGGTATACCGAAATTCCCACGGGATCGACACTTATGCGGGTGAAACCGCGAGGCGCTGTTAGTTTTTTTTTATAAAATTATCATAATACGATGTAAGTATGTAATAAACTAGGTTTCCTAATTCCTGGTCATTATTATACGATTTTTTTATAAAAAAAACAGCAAAAAAACAGCACTAAGTTACGTTTAGTTACTTCAACGTTTAGTTTTTTTTAATAACATGGCTACCCTAATGGTTGTAATTAAAACGCGATTTGCAACAAATTAATTACTCAGTAGGTAACCTTTTGTTTTAAATTAATTAAGACGAAATCTTAAAATTTAGTAAGTGCTTTTAATGACATATTATTAAAACGTGTATTTTGCATCATAATGATTCAATTTATTTAGGTAGGTACATGAAAATTACCTTTGATAATGGAACAGGTATATTTTGTTTATTTTTTAAGTTTTTTCTTCTTGACACAGACACGAAAAGACTTTAATTTATAATATTTTTATACAGGGTGCCGCAAAATTTGAATTGGCTGTCAAAGCACAGCGATACGACATTAGGCGCCATCTGCAAAATATAAGGCACATTCACATTATGACATTACTTTTGAGGCACCCGTTAGAAGGTCTTCTAAACTACGCATAGGATTTTGATGCAGTTTCCACTATCTATCATTTAGAGAATTCATTCCGGAAAGTTAAGTTAATGTTAATATTAAATGATAATATTATAATATTAGTAATAATATTATATGTTATTATTCATTAATATTGTTTATTATTATATAATAATAATAATTTATTTCATAAAAAAGAAGATTGTAGTACATGAGGCATACATAAAGTTATACATATAAGCTTGTACCATGTCAAACAGAATCCGGTGGGTGAAGTTCTGCTTTCCTAGCTAGGTTATAGAATAACCTGTATTAAGGAATAACAGTCCCTGTCCCTTACAAAAAGTTGCAATAAAGTAGTACAATTATTTCTATTTTTTTATACTACAACAATGATTAAATTATATACGTTTAGTATATATAATAAACAAATCACGATGTTTTGTCAGGTCGTATATATACCGTACATAAAAATATTTAATGTATCTACCCTCTTTTGTTTATTTTTACTTGACCGGTAAAGACGGCTAAACAATACAATAAATGAAAAATAAAGCCTCCTCCTACCATGTTATTTCATTATATTCATCTCTATTCATCTTGAAGACAGTCGACGTCTAATTGACGCTAATTGATTGACTCAATGACAGACTACTGATGACGAACGATGCTAATCTTTTGCGTCCATCATGCAACTGTCCCGAAATACAAAGAAGACGATTCGTTTGATGGCTTAGTCAGTGTTCACAAAGAATGTTCTAAATTGTATGATTTATTGTTAAAAGATGGTTGAATTCTTAAGTTATAAGTGCCTACATCAGTTGTTGAATGTCTACCATACAACAATGAGCATTAATAGAACGAATCAGGAACTGACACGTCAAAACGTCAAAACCTACGTTAAGCTGTGTTTTAACATTTACAGTGCGGCCAACGAGAGAATGCATGCTTGACACCTGCCAGTTTCATAAATACGAATACATATTTTGCGAATTTGCCCCTTTATTTATAAACGTTATTTAAAGTAAAGTAGGTACTGATGAGCGGCTGTTTAACCATAAATTTTTAACGTTTAAAAGTCTTTTAACTTTAAGCAACGTTTATAAATAAACCCCTCAATATTTATTAGCTACTATAGAATTGTGGCACTGACATGTGTCAGGAACGCATTATCTCGACTGTAAATCATAATCATGGACTATATTATCAGAATGCTATGTACTTTGATAACAATGCTTTACTTGCTCATCTGAAAAATAAAATAATAAATTATTTATAATAAAACAGCTGAGTCAACAACGCAATGGTTGCAATTGCTAAGTATCCCTGCCTTGTGTTTTTTTTCGTTGCTTTCTCTGTGATGAGTTTTTTGAACAACTGCATGTTTTTTTTTACCTGTAGGTATTGTCTAAAGTACCTACCTATGATCATTCTCGAACTTTCGTGGCTCCTAGTTTTAACAAACTTTCTGTACACAATCACTTTATTGCCTCGTACTGACGGCAAACTGATAAATACGTGGTCTCACGTTTGTTCACCTCGTTAGGAGAGGATCGCTAGTTTCTATGTTTGCGTTGTACCACAGGACAATGATAAAGCGAGAGTGCTTCGAACAGGACGTGCACTTCAAAGAATTTCGTAGAAAAGATTTTGCTAGAGTTACTTGATAACTACTTAAAGGCAAATACCAAATTAAATAGTGGGTATGGGGGATTATCTCCCTGTGGATCTTATGGACAGCTGTTCAGTTACAGTATAAGGATTCTGTTGTCAAGTCTACTACAGAATTATATGTTAACGGATTATTAGTTATAACCATTGCATATCTATGTAAGTTGTTAAACACTAAGGAAGGATTCATGCTCGCGATGACCATGCGACATTAGATTCTGATGATGGAATACTGAGAGCATCAACACCTTTTTCCAAAATCAAAATGGCTGAGCCTGTAACTAACTTTAACAATTAAATCGATGTCTGTAAGTACTTGTAACAAACAAAAGATTGCACAAAAGTCTTCACACACTGATACCTAAAGCATAATAATATCCTCAATTTAAACGATGTAATAAAGCAAAAACGCTATTATTTAATTTCCTTAACCGTTTAAAATGACTAATCATATTGTCAAGGTCGACGTCGTAATTTGAAGCTAATTCCGTTGTTTACCACGGAGTAAAGTTCATGCGATTTTAATTTTAAGATGCATGGTGGGCAAAAAAGGTTACGGTAGCTTTTTGTCATTTCATAGAACCATTTTTGCCCGACACGTCAATGTTATGTTAGTTAATAATCCGTCAAATTCTAGCGTTTTTGTATGACACACTGATATTGGGTGTCACGGATGTCAATAATCCAACAAAACGGTCCATTTTAGTGTTTCAAATTATGTCATATATGTGTCGCAGCCAACTGGTTAAATTAGCCGTTCAGATAACCGCCTAGCCTTTTAACTAAACGGCGGCCGTTCAACTAACGGCCTGAATCATATTCAATTACAGTTTAGGTTGGAAGTCTGTAACCAATCACGCGCGAGCCGAATTGGTCGTAGTAACTAAGTCAGGGCACCCTGACCAAATGGGTTAGGTTAGATTAGAACTGTGATCAACCGCGTGCGAGCCGAGAGAGCGAAGAGAGACGAGCATAAAGGCCAGGCAGTTAACTGAACGGCTAATTTAACCAGTTGGCTGCGACATATGCACTCTCAAGTTTGTCAGGCCCGCCACTCTAATACCAACCACTGCGACTCCTGAATGCCAGAATCAACCATGGCGATCACCAAAGAAGCCACACACGGATTAGCCACACACAAAATCAATCTATCCATACAGCCACTGGTCACTAGACGGGCTTTTTCGCGCAAGATGTCAGAATTTCTGTCACCAATAAAGAATATTATGTTCCACTTCCTCAATACTTAATGTCATCCTTTACAATCCCATAATGTTTCATAATAGTTATCTAGTACCTTAGAGGTGTGGAACAAACTATTAATCACTAAGTCGGATGTGACATGTCTACGAATTACATAAGATTCGGCCAGACTCAGGAAGTGAGAATATGTGTCCACTAATTAGTTATTTTGACAAATTGTATGTTATGGCATCGGTACTTTCGTGTTGTATAATGTCTAAAACGATTTAGGAAATTAATAAATGAACGTGGATTTTTTGTGAGAAGATTTAACCAAGTACCAACTTACCAAAGTTTTATCTTTATGTCTACGCAGTCTTATAAATTGTTCCTGTCCTCAATATTAGGCTCCAAAAGAAAAAGATATTATAGCCTAGTGAACCGCTAGTCTTTTAAAACGAAGATGCTGTTATGCTCTTCATCGGCCCTAATCAATTGGATGCCTGACACTCTATAGAGCTACAGACCCTCATTATCATTACTCAGCCAGAGTTCACTGCGAGCACGTGACAATACCGTTCATCCATACACCCAACGTCACTTTGACAGGTTTATTTGACAGGTGTCAGGTGTATTGCCATCGGTGACCCAATGAGGTTGGTTCGCACGGTGCGCGCGTGCGTCCGCGATCAAAGGCCTCGCCGACGATGCTATAACCACTCCGCCACGCCGGTGAATCCGTGCCCTTTCACTTTCCCGTAGCGCAGCTCCATTGTTTCACGGCGAGATCGTTTAATTTATTTTTGTTTATTGACTGTAATTTGTATAATGAACGGAGCACGGGATGTACTGACCATGGCATTACATAATGATTGTGAATAGGTCAGAAAAAAGATTAATGACTATGTTCTCATGCGTTATTTTGATGTCTATCAAAACAATTCGTATTTAGTTTTACATTCCTACTGGATCATTAATTTTAATGAGGATACGAAATCTTTGATGCATTGTTTTTAAAGTAAATAATATGAACGCGGCCTGCTGATTCGTTTGACCTCTTTTAATGACAAAAGCTGTTGTATAAAATCTTTAGAATCCAAATGAATGTAGAGATTGATTGGCCTTCTGCACTTCAGGCTATTTTTGGTTAGCAGACCAAATTAGGATTTTATCGTTTATTCCGGATTCGCGGGCATTGACCTCAGAGGCTCGCATATAAAACTTTCGTATCGTATCGACCTCACACTGCAAACTCGTCACTCCCACAAGGCGGGCCGACCCGCCACGACGGACGGTGGTTTCGCAACTTTTTGCGGCCCGCGGCTCTTCAGAGAAATGAAAGCTGATGCACATAGAATTCACCACTCCTATGTAGTTTGCGAATCGCACCCAACTTCGCTTCCGCTCCACACGGAACTGCGGACAACACTGGCCACTTACAACTTGTTTACTTATCGACTTTTGGAATTGGAATGTAGTGGGGCGATTGGGTGATTGGCGCCAAAACACGGCAGCCTATGTATTTTATTATGCAATCGGAACGGAACCAATTTACTGTCATTGTATCGGCTGATATGATTTGACTGTTGGCAAGTAAGGCTGTTTTTTATTTTTTATTTACTAAACATTATCTTATCGTTTATAAGCAATCGAGGATTCCACTTAATCTTTCCTGTAAGGCTGGATTACCAACGCTCAACGTCGCGATTCGACTGTGTAGTATGTGGCGTAGTGTGCTTTTCAAAATTTTCCGAATTGATTTTGTTTCTCATTATTTATTCGAATAAGAAAAGTAATGCTGTACCTAGGTAGGTGTAAATTTAGTGAGATACAAATTTTATAGTTTTATATACTTTCGTGACTGCCAGGACATAAAATACAAATGAAATATGGATGAGATGTAAATTGCCATCCAGAAGCGTTATTTCACAGTTCAATGCGAAGTATCTGGACGTGTTGTATATCATTTACAACTTGACTCTATATTCAATACAATAATGCTTTATTGCAGCAAAGCTCGTCGCACCGGTGGTCGGCAGCTTGCCTCCAACACATTACTGAAGCCTTAAAAATCGTATCGAGTACTCGATTCAGAAAGGACATAAAGCTCATAATCGATTATCGACGCTTTAAGAATGATTGCTCGTTTGTTGTTTTTTTTTCAATACTTTATGGTCTCGCCTTTGGAGAACTTTCAATGTGAAAGTAATCGATAATTATAAATGTTATATAAACGCGATTGCGTTTGGAAGGGTGTGGGCGAGATACAGAGATTTCGTTAAATGTGAAATATTTTTGGCCATTAATATCAAGTTTTTTGACGGTTCAATACGTTAATTTGTTACTATTTACGGTTATTGCAGTTAAGAGTTTATAACTTGTTTATGTTACGGGTTAACGCTGAACTTGACTGAGGCCGTCGACGACGGTTCGATTTATATTTCAACCTGTCAGGCCGTGAGTTAGCTCCGAGTGGCTAGGGAAATGTGTTATTGCTGTAATTTGTTACCGTAGTCCTTGGCAATGAGTTATTTATGTTTACCAATCCCATAAATAACTGGCTTAATTACTACCCTATACTTGGGTACCTATTTCCTCAGGAAACAAGGTATTTTATTAAATAATTTATCGGTTGATATATTCTTCAAATGGGTCGAGTCTTACTAAGTCATCATCTGTCTAGCCTTTTCCCAACTGTGGTGGGGTCGGCATCCAATCTAACCAGATGCAGCTGAATACCAGTATTTTACATGGAGCGACTGCCTATCTGACCTCCACAACCCAGTTACTGGGTAATACGATACCCCTTGGTAAGACTGGTTGTCAGACATTCGGGCTACTAACGACCCGTAACGACTGTCAAAGATCCACGAATGACAGCCGGGACCAACGGCTCAACGTGCTTTCCGAGGCATGGAATTACTTACTAAGTACCAACTTTAATTAAGTATCCGTATGTTCAAATCACAACTGTAGACAGTTTTATTGAAAGGGTTATACTTCACAAGGCAAATTGACGTAGGGTGTCAACTTCCTTAACAATTAATTTCCCTGACTGTACCTAAGTAAGTATCCTTATTACAATTGTGGGGTCTACAACTACTAACTCTATGGTGCAAAACTTTTTGAATGTTTGCAGTCCATTTGAGGATACTTAATTAAAAAATTCTCAACAAATTTTATTACGGCATAACAGTAAATAAATAATTGCAAAATTGTAGAACAAATATTTAGTTCTTAATTGCCTTACATAATTTGATCTTCATAAGATTTCGCGGTAGTTATCTAATGTTTACCCATGTTTGGAAACTAAGTACAGATGAGTATCCGTGTGTGGTAAGTATCTGCTTAATTTTGAATTCAGAATGGACCCATTCCTATTCTTAAATCATTCACTCCTGTTCCTGTCAGATACACTTTTTAAAATCTTGTACAGTTATTCTTCTTAGATATACTTTTAGGTACTGTGCTGCTGGAGAGTTTGTTACGGCACTTCTTCCCAGTTGAAGTACTAAGAAGTGGATTACAGCCTACTCCCTCTCCGAGAGGAGGCCTGTGTCCCAGCAGAGGGAACATTATAGGCTGATTATGCTATGTAACTAGAAGAATGACTAGCTACCTGCGTGATGATACAGTGATTAACGGAAGTTATAATCGGTGAAATGAATCGGAAACGAGGAAATGTTCCATCCACGCGCTATTCAAAGTTAATTGCCCTAAGACCATCAAATTAACTTGTAGCGGGTTATGCTCACATAATCCACACTGTTCGATAGAATTGGCATTTATTTAGTAGAACCTCAACCAATTTGCATTTTGCGTCCTAAAAATATAATTGAACACTCTAATATAATGAATGCGCCTCTTTTTGTAATCCTTCGGTGTTCTAAAAATACATCGACATCTTTAGGGGGTCAGTAAGTCTTTAGAGGTCAGAGGATCAAACAATCAATATTAACCAATATATCAATTATATTATAATAATTCACAAAAATCTGGAGAAATGAAAAAGTATACGTTATCCCTGTAGTTCTCTCCACGACAAGCGTTATCCCCAACCATCTTCTCCGTATCATGAAATTAATAGATGAAGAAGAAAGCTGCCATCTTAAACACAAATGAAGAATAGTTAGGAAGTTCATGTAGTTAGAGGAAGAAAACACACCCTCATCTTAAATACACACCACAAGCTGCATTTACTTGACTTTGGCCCGTAAATGTAGCTAATACCAGCCTAAGAGCTGAGAAAAGAACACTCCCGAATATAATAATAATATAATATATTATTATAGATAGGGCGTATTCTACAAATCCCCCCTAAAATCCCCCCTGAGGGGGATAAGTGGCGGCGCGTATGTGTTCCACGCGCGCCTCAAAGAGATGTCAGCATTGAACGGAGGGGCCCGTCAGGGCCGAAGCCTGCCGGGGCAGCGGGATTGTCGGAAAGGGTTACCGCTGCCCCGGAATATAAAGGGCTAAGGAAGGAACACGGATGGGTTTTAGTCAGTAAGAGTCTGACACTCCCTTCCGCTCCACCCAGAGCGGGAGGGGTCATTTGATGATTTCCCATACTTAAAAAAAAAAAAAAAGGGGGATAAGTGGAATTTATAAATGAAAGTCTACAATTCTCCCCTGATAATCCCCCTTAAGGGGAAAAACGGGAATCGAAAAAAATACTTATTCCACAAATCCAGATAGATAGAAGATACTCTTTATTATGCACACCATATAAATTACAGACATTATAGAAACTTCGACAAAGCCACATCGCAGCCTTCTCAATGCAAACTGACATTACCGTACTCTCCTCGTCAGAGAAACGGAGCTTACATTAAATGTGATATGTAGTTGAATGCATACGATTGTATACAAAGGCGCGATGTATCATAGAAATCGTAGTGTCACGCGCTGGCGCAAGTTGACGGGAGAGCTCTTCCTAGTGACATATGTGACGGCACTATACACGTCAGCGTCAGCGTATGAAAGTACGCGATGTGTGAATTAGATTTGTTAGCATTATATTTATGAACGCGGTCGTATGTTTTTTTCGAAGTGAAAATTTATTTAGGTGCACCTTGCGCTCTATCTGGACTGTGATCGAAACTGGGATTCTCCTCTCAAAGTCTGTCAACGAAGATACGGGTCCGTCCGAAAGTACCTAGTAGATTTGTCAAAAAATGCTTTTTTTTTTAAGGGCGAAACCACATCGGGCATAGGGACAACGGTCAAATCGTGGTGGCAATCATTCTTAGTTCGGGAACCGAACTAATTAGGTATCTTATGTCCGTAAGTACCTAATACAGAGAAATACCGTTAACTCCGACTGAAACTATGGGCTTCCTGCTTAGGGAGTACCTAGACCCCCTGATGGAACCATCTAGTCTCAGTAGTTTCTTTAGCTTTTGCAAAGGAACTACTGATCCAAAAATTCTCAGTAGTTCCTTCAAAGGAACTGCTAAAGGAACTATAAGCACAAAGGGAACCGTCACGCTTGTATCGGACATTTAATTCGGTATACCCGGCTCCAGTCGTTAGTTTTCACTTCTATCGTATAGTCATATGCACACACGGCTTTTTTATTGTTGGAGTAACTAGAATGAAAATGAATGAAAAATATGTACTTAGTCGTAAAATGTAGAATGTATTACAATAATAAAATTGTACAGAATGTGAGAACAAAAGTACATAAAATGCAAATTATTTCGCTGCAAGCAACTTTTATAGTTTTTCCAGAACACAATAAAAAATAGCATTCGTAGTCAAAGTCGTTTTTATTTACATGAGAAAACAAGTTATAAAAGGAGGCAAGAAGATCGCAACAAAACAAATGAGATAGTCCCAAATTCCCAATTAATCTCAAACTGACATATCAATCAGCGCCAGAGATAATAAAACGCCAGTACAAATTAACCGAACTGTCACACAAGACAATAATAAAACAATTTAATAATCGTATCATCAATCACATATCTGCGATCTCACTTTCACTGCCGGCTGATAGATGTGGGAAGGAACGGTTACAACTTCGGCAAATGGTTTCCGTTGTTTGTTCTGATGCATCTGATATGTACCTGATATTATATAACACTAGGTTTAGCCAGCGGCTTCGCCCGCGTGGAGGTCGAAAATTATCCCAAGTGAATGTACTACCGGGATATAAAGTATCCTATGTGTTAAACTACCAACCCACACTGGGGCCGCGTGCTAGACTTTCAGCGCCTTCTCACTGAGAGGAGTCCTGTGTCCCAGCTGTGGAAACGTTATCTAATAGGCTGGTTATGCCATGTGATAATCCAGGTTATAAACTATCTGTGTGCCAAATTTCATACAAATCCTTTCAGTTATATTTGCGTGATTGAGTAACAAACATACAAACTTTCACATTTATAAATTCTTAGTTGGAAAAGGATAAGTAGGAAAGGAAGTGGATGATATCACGCATTTATACCCTAAAGGGTTAAGCAGAGCAGTAGTAGGTACACCTTCATATAGCCTCCTTGCTCCCTTGCAATACAGGGCGACTTTGTTGCCATTAACCGGTCGTTCAGTCTCCCGAAGAAAACACTGTTGGAAAAACCATTTAATTCTTTTCCCGAAAATTGATCGAACGCCACGTTCTTCAGTCTTTCTTGTGACCACCAGACCACCGAGATAGTCTGGTAATTATATGTGCCTAGCATTATATAATCCATGATATAACTGCTCTTTAAAATCAAATGTGTGCGCTATAAAGGCTACAAATGATTTTTTGTTAGTCGAATTGTTTTTTTTTTAGTATATTAGTAGGTACCACAGAGAGCGTTTGAGGCAAAACCGAACGGGGTAATATCTGTTGTACAGACGCCAGCACATCAACCTACCCGAAACTGTCACATTTTCCCAATCAACTTTGAACCTTATGCTTTAGTGATAAAGTTGAAAATCTATCAAAGAAATTTGACAGATTGTAGTAGGTTGATGTGCTGGCGTCTGTACCTAGTAGGTACATTTATTATTATTTTATTTGAAACTTACGTGAAAGTGAATTGGACCCGTGAAGACTGTACGGGTTGGAACCAGAAGAATTTCATGAGTTTCATTATTGTACAAGATTTTGCTATACCCGGTTTTGGTCAAGAGTGACAAGACACGGGGCAAAACCTTAAAAAAATAGTTTTTATTTAATACTTAAATCAACCAAAATTGATCATAATAAAGTTGAGTTAAGTAAATATTTTTCCTTAGCCTCCCCATTGTATCTGATCTATCTTTTTCATACCTAATCCATTTCTAAAATGAGATTTTGTTCTATTTAAATAATCACGATCCTCGTGCTTAGGAATTCATTAAATATTGTCTAATAAACGCTGCATTAGCTAAATTGATTTTGTGATTGATAAACAAACGAAGAAATAAAACGTGAAGTTTTTTTAAGACCTAGTTTGGACGGATATGGGTTGATGACATAATATTGTTGAAAAAAAATGTGATTGCATATTTGGAATGCTAATTAATAAATGCTGTTTGGATAGTTAATGTTTGCTAATTATGATGTTTTTGTTTGATAAATCCACATCATTAAAATACCTGATTGATTAAGCATACCTATTAATTTAGTTTTTTTTTCTGTTACAGGTGAAAACTGCGAAGGACATTGAAATCCGTAAGTTTGAATTGCACTTTCATTTAAGAGGTTATTTTTCTATCCTTTAATTGCCAAATCTAGTACAGTATCATGACACTTACTTAATTGTTTATCAAATTGACACACTACGCCAATTTGGCGTGTTATAACCATTTCATACAACTATCAAAGAATGTCTGTTGTGAGTTAAATATACGGACAATTTAAGTTGGCAGTCAGTTTAACAACAACAGGGCCATTAATTGGAAGATTTTCACGAGGATCATTTCCTTAGTTCTGGGGGCCTAAAACGCCACTTTGGCAGAATCATAAAACAATTCATATCACGCAATTTCGTCTGTATGACAGTTTTGTATGGAGATTCGTAAAATGCTATAGGTACACCTCTGCCTAACCCTACAGGGATATATAGGTGTGAAACTGTCAAACAGATAAATTGCGTGATATGAATTGTTTTATGATTCTGCCAAAGTGGCCTCTTTCGGCCCCTTGTTTCCTTTCATTCTCTTGTGTTCTTGACTTTTCCCAAGAAACCCAACACATTCGTCCACACTCGTGTATTCACATTACACGTCGTGTTCAAACCGCACGAACTTGTATTCACACCTTTAAATGAAGACAACATGTCTTTACGTATCTCTAGTTTCCTTTACTTTCACATAATCTTTGTTCGTACCTAATACCATAGACAATTATATAACACCTAGCTACTTCATATAAAGCAAAACATCCGTTCCAAACAAGTTCAAAATCAGAATGTGCTCTTTTATAACTTCTAGCATGACGTTATAAACATTGACGTTCACGTCCATAACACAGGGAAGTGAAATGTATGGAAACAACATGGATCCAGTACATGAATCTGGGCCTCACGGAACGGCAGTAGGGTGTGATTGTGGAGCTATGTCACAAACCATGCTCCACCTCCTATCCTGCCCTCTGTGTCCCAAAACATGCAGTCAAAGTGACCTCTGCGCTGCCACTGAGGACGCCGTGGCAGTGGCAAAGTTTTGGGCCAACAAGATATAAAATTCAGTCGTGCCACGAAAAGGAATACTTTTTTTCCGTCCACGACAACGTTTCCATACATGTTATGGAATACAATCCTGACTTATTAAACGTATCATAATGTCAGCTTAAGAGCAGACGATACGCTCAGTTTTGCTTCTAAACATCATCATTTTTGTGCCATGCTTCCCTGGTCTGCGCGAGTCTCATCCAGGTCTTCCCCGCGATCTTAGGTCGTCCATCCACCTGGCTGTAGGTCTGGCAACGCCCCTTCTACCGTCTCTTGGCAACCATTCAGTTAGGACTCTGCTCCACCTGCCATCACCACGTCTAGCCAAAGTGTCTGCCTACGTCCATTTCAGAGCCGCTACCATGCATGAATGTAGTCCATGTATACAAGCGTCGTGTGGAAAGCCATCCAACTAGATGAGCCGATGGCCTTAAAGAGGAGGCTGGGACAGATTGGATGCGGAAGGCGGACGATAGGGTGTTCTAGTGTTGTGATTTACAGCAGTAAACTGCGATAGGCCGAGTTGATGACCCGTTAGCAACACGTGGTCCTTTCTACTTTTAGTACTTGTTATCAATTTTTAGGGTTCCGTACCCAAAGGGTAAAACGGGAATTACTAAAACTCCGCTGTGTGTCCGTCCGTCTGTCACCAGGCTGTATCTCATGAACCGTGATAGCTAGACAGGTGAAATTTTCACAGAATGTGTATTTTTGTTGCCGCTATAACCAAATACTAAAAACAGAATAAAATACATATTTAAGGGGGGCTCCCACACAACAAACGTGATTTTTTTGCCGTTATTTTATATGTAGTGTTAAATATTGTATGGTGGCACGGAACCCTTCGTGTGCGAGTCTAACTCGCACTTGGCCGGTTTTTTTAAGTAACACCTACGTCAGTTGCTTATCTTCGTTAAAGCGTCTGCATTTATTGCCTTGCTATAATATTTTAATGACTCTAAGTACCTACTAAAAACAGTAATAAAATGCGACACGTCCCAGTCACCTGTGCCACAAAACAGAAAGGTACAGAAGTCAATCACATGTATGTACTTCACTTTTCTTATCTACGCTCGGCGGTCGCGCTTGGGTTGTCAACTTTGGCTTACGCACAAAAAACTATCGTGTGGTAGTGGCACTCGTATCAAGTTGTTTGATTTATTGTTGTAAAGTTGATAAAGTTTACAGAAAAAAAAACATATAAAATTTAACATTTGTAAATTTTCGCTATCCCTAATAACTTCTAAACGGATTACCCTATTTACACAATTTATTTTGCCCTATCTTTTTTAAGCCTAAACCTATCAAATTACACTAAAAACAATACAATATCTACACAAACAAAAACTCATGTTTTCAACTTACCTACGTAATATTTGGGTCTCAAGCGGATGGCACTCGCGCTCGCACTGATCCCAACCGATCCGAGATATCGTGTCCGTGAGCGGTGTCTATGTGTGCGTTGCTCGCACTTTGTATGTAGATTGACTTCTGCACTCTCTGTATTTTATGCCTGTGCTGTTGCTGTTACTGCCTGTGACTCGTAAATAGTACCGTTGATATGTAGGTAGTGTGCTTACCAGCGGATAGTCATGGGTGATAAATCTCGCAATAGTAAAGTATCAATTTACAGCCACGGTCTATCTTGCGGGGAAAATAATAAGTATGTAGGAATTTTTATCTTTCCGCAAAATTGTTGGCATAATATTTGCGAAAGAATTCTTAATATCTACTTACATTTAATGCTATGTGCATTAAAATCTCGCATATTACTCCCCAAGTTCCGAGTTCAAACCCAGCAAATTCCAATTTTATCACCACTACTCTCTAAACTGTGTAGGAAAACATCGCAATGAAACCGGCATGATGTCTTAGAATCAAAAATTCGATGACATGTGTCATCTACCAACCCGCATTGGGTATGCTGGTAGGTAGATTATGGCCCACTCCTTCTCACCGAGAGGAGCCCAGCCACGGAGTAAATCCGTGGTCCCAGCAGTGAGAACATTATTGGCTGATTATGCTAAATACCAATGTCTCTTTCTTCAAACGGTTTTATTAAAGTTATTCTTACAGCGTACTTCCTAAGATACCTAATTCTTAGACACCAAAACCCTGCACCCTGGTCATCAAGCTCATTCCGTCTCTGAATGAAAAATACCCATAACCCGATACCCGGAATATTACAGGCAAAAAAAAAGTTCATTGAACATTAGTACGAGAAATGTCATACTAATTTTTGAATGTCGAATTAAGAGCCCGTACTTACCTCAGCTAAAATTCACTCTTTGTCTCGCTCGCACGATACTGCTCGTGGACTAAGTGTGAGCGAGACAGACTGCGGTGCTGGGCGGCAGGCAGCGCCAATAGTTTAGGTTTTTGCTTTTTACGGCGAAAATAATTGTAATTAAAAAAAAATAAAACATATAGTCGCTGCTTTATAGTTAGTTTAGTTATTATACAAAGTTTCCTGATCAAATTTGAAGTATTTTTTTAATATCAGCGGTTTATTGTTCAGTTTCGAGGTAACTTTGGATTTTTTTTCTATCGAGAAAATTTTATGGAATCGTGTTTTCGTCACACATAGTACCTTACATTAATCCTCAACTTTACCATATATTTATTTCAAAATTAATGCTGCAGTATTTTCGACATAACAGAGGATCATGCTAAGCAATTTGAGGTAGTTTAGGCTCTTAACGCTTTTATTTTTTTTATTTTAAGAAAGAAAAGCGTCATAAAGTCCAAAGTCTTTCTAAATAGTTTTAAACTTGGCAACTTTGAGCTCTGAGTGGCAATTAGGTTGGCAGCACTAAGTGTTTTATTTCACTTATTTACATGACACTGAGCATCCGTTAGATAGAATTAATTGACAATTTAATGTCAAGAGCTTCTCATTCTTATGCATTGTCTTTTTACTTAAGGTTGACCAAGCTACCTAGTAGTTTTTTTTCATTAACTTGTAAACTCGTATTATAAAGAGGTAAAATTGTTTGTTTGTTAGAGGTCATTTCTACACTTATATCTGTAATATGTATGGTGTACATAATAAAGTACTATTCTAATTACTGGAAGTAATGATACGATTAAAAGAAAAAATCACTGAAAGCTGAATCGTACAAACTGAAAAAACGCCTCCTACATTACTCACTATTACCTACTGCCGAGTGCCATAGAATATGTTTTATGTCGAAACAAGAAACTTCTTGTGGACGAAGTCGCGGGCATGTATCTACCCTAATCGCTTTAGCGTGGCAATAGCGGTCATTGATCCACCTACATTTTCTAGCAATCTTTATTTCAAAAGCTGAAATAAAGTCTGTTACTAACGTCCTGAATCAATATCTATCGTGATATTAATCAACATGTTCCAATAAATAAAAACCTTATACCTGTTTTGTTAAAAATAGTTAAATCCTGAATACTCAGGATCAAATTAAATTAGCTAGCAAAACTGTGCAGACTTGATGGGTATCAATGAAAATTTAACTAAATATCTTCATGTCTTCGTAACGGTTATTTGAAAAAGCTAAAACTCATTTTAAGTACGTATTTATAAGAAAATAATAAAAAATTTCTAAAACTTTCCAATAACTACATAATACATTTTTAAATAGATTTAGATTTTAAACAGATCTGACCGTTTTTTGCTCTTCAATACCGATACTGCCGGCAATGTTTTTGTTTCAATAAGTAGTTTCATTTTGAATTGAAAATAAAAAACATGTTGGTTTCTTAGTTTTTATTCAACTTTTTAACCGACGAAAAAACGGAGGAGGTTCTCAATTCGACGCGTAGGTATATATATATTTTTTTACTGTGCCTTAGAATTTCACATAACAAGACGACCTTTGACAAGGTCGTCTTTATTGAAAAAGGACTAACTATAAACAAAAACTTAAAAAATATACTTAAATAGATAGATAATGAAAACTTTTTCGTCGTCGTGATTCACGTCTCGTTTATATTTCCACCAAAATTGCCAATGGACAGTTTCGACATTCAAACGATTATAAAGACGAAATATTTTATTATTTTATTATTATCTGACATTTTTAATAAACTTTATAGATCTGCTGAACTAATATAGATTATAGGTATAAATTGACATCTATTAACTAATTTGTTCCTTAAATACTTATTATGCATGAGACATTATTTGGTAGGTAGGTATCTGTTGTTACTGTCTATAATTTTATTTTATGTTTTTATTGGACCTTATAACTAAAGGAATGTAATTGTATAGGTTAAAATTAAAGATTTGCACACCATAAGTAATGGTAGAATGTAAAGGGGCCATTATAGTTTTAAGATCATACATTTGTAAGCCCACATTCTGGCAAATAAATGAATTTGAATTTATTATTCGCTATCAAGCCGTGAGCAATTATTCGTATAATAATAGGGATCAGCAGTTATTGATAAATTACTATTGCAATAACTTGCACCCCCGTACGGCGGGTCACGAGCGATTTAACGTACATTACATACACTAATAATAGCAAGCACAATAGCTATTATGAAACAATACCACTTTTACGATTGTCAATTATTATTCCATAATCGTGCGTGATGCCCATACAGTATCGCTATCATCACGTTTTTCATCGATTAGAAAAATCGATATAATTATTCGAACAGGATATCCGAATGCACGTTCTGTTCTGACCGTTGTTTTTTTTTAATCAACACAAGGTCGCATTAAATTCGGCCTATTGCAAAATCCGGCCAGAGTGAATGTGAAAAATTGTGAAATGCATTATTATACGGAGAAGTTTAAAAATGTTGTAGTGATTGTTGTAAGGTTGCCTTGTAAACGTAAACATTGATTGTTATTCAATTATCAGTCGAATTTTGATCAGAACAACCTTTTGTTAAATGATTTCCTTCAAGGTCCTGTCCTGATCTCAGATTACATAGACTTTAAGCAGTAGGTAGCAAAGAACCAACGATACTTAGGAATTTCAAGTTTTCGCAATTGATTAAAATATTTGTGTGAAATTGCGATTTTCGGAATTGTTTAGTTCGTGCAACATGCAATGCGTCAACTCACGCCACGTAGGTAATCAAACTGTATGAATACAACATGGCCGAAGAATCGTGGCCAGTCCAAACTTTGCGCAGAAGGGTGCGCAATAACATTATTATGGTGACATGGGGCGAGTGTGAGTGAGACAACATGCGCGAAAGTTCGGAGAGCCTATGTTCAGACGGGCCATGATTCTTCGATTGTATCGTAAGTAGCCACTAGCTAGCGCCAATGCTTCCACTGCATTCAATTATTCCATTGTTCTAATTACCGTCTATTACAGCGAAACAACAATTTGTCTGCCATGAAGTGTTACCAACGCTGCAACACAGTCATTACATTGTAAAAACAAATGCCAATCCAGTTCAGACTTTACTGTTCTGTATTTGAATTCAATTAATTCGTCGTTTGTTTATGAAACATTTTATTACCAGCCAGCATTGCAATGCTTCGATCTTTATCGGATAGGTATTTCTTTTCTTTCAAATTATAAATAGTAGATTGTTTGCCAAGGGGGCAAACAACTATTTTGAAGGCGAGAGTGATTCAAACGACTGGACTGCAGTGCACAGTTTAGCTATACATGCAGCGCGCAATTCAACTACGCGTGCAGCGACCCGGTTGTAGAGACCCTGCCCTCATCTTGGATGTAGAACCCGGGACGTAGAACCCTCGAAAGCGCGATAGGGTACGCATGTCACTAGGGTGCGAAAGCAACAAGTCGCGTACGAAGTGTGCAGCCTTATTCCTCTTCCACGACCAAGTATGGCTGTATACTCGTAACATTAGCTGACATTTAAAAAAGTTAAGCTGTATTGTAAGGCGAGTTCACACGATACGTTTACATTAATGATATTAGATTGTATATTAGCGTCTCACACTTTCTTCCATTTACACACTCGTAATTGAATCAACTAACGTCATATTGTCTTGTTGAAGATACATTCATTATCATTATCTTTCATCTGGGAAGATTTTGGCCACCTACAGAAACAAACTGTTACGGTTTTTTTATATAACTTACTTTTCTTTTCATAATTTAAAACAAGCTACAGAGAAAGAAATTAGTTTTAAGCGAATAGATAGACCTGTCAATATTTTCAAATCACAACTGTCACTCTGACAGGTGTTAGTTGTCCAAATGGCTATAATACGACAAATTGACGTAGGGTGTCATCTCTCTGCGAATGTGGGTTGGATGAAGGTACTTTGGAGCACATCTTTTTTAACTGCTCCAATAATAACCCTGCCCATGACTTGTATAGCCATCTTTATAAATTAAAGATCCCTGTCCCAATTAACTTTCCATCCCTGTTAACATATTCCTCCCCAAAGCTCCTTGAAGCTTTGATGTATTTTATCCGCGTCAATGACATCAAATTATGATGATTTCTGTGTAAATAATAATATGTATATTATTTTTTAATAACAACATTTTTTTTTCTCTCTATTTATTTATTTCAGTGTACTTATTAATATTCTTCAACAAGTTTCACATTAAATTCAACTATTTTCTTTGGATATAATCATGGATGTAAATTTTTTTTTTTTTTTTTTTTTGTTGTAATTCTAAAAGTCTCTACGTTTTCTCATATCACATCTGACATTGGCAGAATTGTCGACATCGGCACCATTGCCACAAAGAAAAATAGAATAGAATAGACTTAAGGTGTCAGTTTGCTTAACAATGAATTTCCCGAACTCTACCTACGTCTAACACAACCTGGGCAGGCAGCTTCATTAGTTTTTATTCTTGCGTCTTTTTACCTTAATTGTTAATTTCTTGCATCTTTTTACTTTCATTGTTAAATTCTTGCAACGTTTTACCTTAATTGTTAACTTCTTGCATCTTTTTGCTGAATTGATAATAGTGATTCGAAAGAAAAACAAGAAGATTTAGGTAAATACACAAGTTTACCGGTACCTTTAACCCATTGAAGGGCAGTGAACTTGATACGATTGAAGTTTTATTGCAAAGTGTTAATGTCATTTTTAATGTATGGCAATCTTTGTCGAATGTTCCAGTAGATTACCTTTTGTCGATATGTGCGGATTAGTCCCAAGCCTTGACAATATAACACTAGACATAAAGGAAAGTAGGTAGATACTTCAACGTTTAACAGTCCTCTTGATGAATCTTCCAATCATACTTGTCCCCTTCTCCAACATTTTACATAATAGTGCAATTTAGTTAAACGCATGGAGAATTTGAATCAACGGTTACATAGAAAGGTGCTCTTTGAATAGGTAAGCTTTTATAACTTCAGGTGAATTTAAATATCGTAAATTTATGCTTAATGGAAATTGATAGTTAACAGCTCTCAAAGTCAGGTTAAGAATGATTGGTATTTTACATATAACATAAAAAAGACGCGACTCTGAATAATCTTTGATGATGTATCTGGCTGCCTCTAGCGGTCGCAAATGCCACTGCCGAGCATGAGGTCCTGCTTCTTCGATTCCCAGGCTGAGCAAAGTGTTATTGGGTTTTTTAGTCAGGGACTTCTTAGTAGCAGTCTGGAGTCTGGAATTGTGCCCAGTTGATGTCAATAGACTGGCCCCGTTTTACATGAGACTTAAACATAACTGGTGAAATGAGTATGTTTTATAGGCATAGGTACACCCCTGCCTAACCATCTTATGTTATGACAGGTATGCACAAATACAAAACTTCGTAATTCCACCAAGGAGTACAACAATCCTCTTTGGATCATTATCATGTCATACTATTTTATAGCTACAACAGTTTATTTCCCGCCAATTTATATTTACGGTAAAGTTCTATGTTTTATTATATTTCGAACATATTGCATCGAATAAGTTGTCATCGTGCCCTTGAATTCCTGACGCACCATGCATAGACAATGCGACGTGAATCATTTTATTTTATAGCAAATTGTTGTAAGTATTGATTGTCTGTGGTCCATTGTTCGTGCCTGTTTGGGTCAGCTGCATCTGAATATCCAGGTAGAGGTTGTTCTAAGAATAATATTTACGGTTCAAGTGACGTTTGGAAAAATCAAAGTGAGTTCCTTGTTTTGTTAGCTGAATAATTATTATATTTTGAGCATATTATACTAACTTTCAAGAGAAAATAAATCCTGGAAGGATTTGGAGGAGGCTTTGCCCAGCAGTGGGACTGCCTGAAAAAAACTAACTTTTAGTTGAGATGACATGATGATTCAATGTCATTATGCAAAAAAGCAGTAGGTAATAAACTTATCAAATATTTAGTTATTGTTAAGTATTTATTAGATAAAATATTAGTTTTGAGTAGATAATATGTCAAAAAGTGACCAGAGATAATAAAAAAAATGTCTATGGTGTTTTGGTAGAGTTTATGTCAATTCAAATATTACAATTAATACCAAATAACCCCCGAAAATCCGAATAGCCCCATTCTACGGTAGCTTTCATTATTCGAACTCAAGTAGTGCTACTAATAAAATTATTGTTGTTGTGACACTCTTTATAGGTATTATTTTCTATATTTTCTCCGAGCCAATCATTGTGGACCTACAATTCAAAGAGTTATCAAATGAGTCCCTCGATATATCACATGGCGGGCCATCATAATAACAGTACCGCCTTCTCATTATCATCTGCCTATATTATGTCTGTGGCACCCAATGAAAGTGAACTATAGCAAAAACTAATCGAAACTTTCATTTTCATCTTATTGTACGCGCCATACTTAGTTGTACCGTTAAAAAAAGTAATCTTTACCATCTATTTGTGCGCGGGAACGCGAAAAGAGACAAAGAAATCAGACCATTGTGCCAAAGTAAAGCGCGTGCTTGCTGATTGTAGGTTAGGCAATTCTATTTTCAAATGTTTATTTGTTTTTTTCTGCAAATGACCAAGTATTGGTCACATTTTGATTGATAAGATTCAGTTTTCTATACCTACCTGAATAATATTTTATACCCGAAAAAACGTTCGAAACGTTACTATTTCTAGATCTCAGGTTTTAAGCAACAAGACACGGACTAGGTTACTGCAACACGTCTAGCCAATCGATTTTGAAAATGGGAAACTTACAAAACTTGTTCGTTATCGATCTACTGTGTTAGTAAACTTCAAGCCAATACCTTGACCAACTTCATGTGGCAATTTTGTTGTAACGATGATAACATTCTCATCCTTAAACAATAAGAACTTTTTGCTGTCACATCGTCCTATTGTTTGCTGTCAAGTTAACATTTTTTGCAACAGTCGTTGACCGTCTTGTGGCTGAAAACCAATGATTAGTCTGTGCACGATTGCATAGAAATGCTGATAGTTAAGCATTGTACGTTCCAATTACTTCCTTGATTGTGTTGAAAACGTTAACAACTCCAATAAGAAGCGGCAAGAAATCAAAAACATTTTATTGATTCTTCGCTATTTGTCACGCTGTCGGCGACCTTTTTAATTGATTACGTCATTAATTCGCCATGGGTAATCGGTGGTGCACTTCGCCCATTTATTCGCATTATCCGTTGCTATCATTTACAATGGTCCCGCAGACCAGCCCGCATTGAAGTAGATTTGCGTGCCTTTCAATATCAACGGCTTTTCTCGTAATGCTGAAACGAGCGACAATTGTATGAGGTTGTATATTGAGGTATATTTTGTTACTAGCCTGTATATTTAAAAGTGGTTGCCCTTTAACTAAATGATCGCATTGTGGATGTTGAGAATTTATTGTTATTGTGTAATTTAACAAAGGATCAATGTATCATTGTTGTACTAGCGCACTTAACCATAACTGAATTTATCGAATAGTATTGAGCTCTAAATTCGAAATCTCTACGCCCCATGTAGAATTTACTTAAGTATGTGTTAAGTATTAAGCATCTGAATATTACACTCTACAAATGACGTGAAATACGAAGATTAGACACCTACAAGGATTCGCTTATTTTCAGAGACACAAAAGGCGTCTCATACAAAGATAATTTAAAAAGGTAAATTTGCATTCCACAAGACTGTCCATTCCTTGCATGTTGACGACGACGTTCCTATCTTTGAAAGCTCTCATCTCGAGTGCTAACTGCGTAACATCGGAATTCAGCACTTTCCCACGTCCACATCACTGAACTTTACTTCCTAATCAAATGTTCACGATGAAATATCAAAGTTCTTCACATTATATAACTTTTAGGTGTGTATACACTAGACCTTTTATAATGTAATGTAACGTGCCTACAAATGATACAATTTAAGCATAAAAGCTCTCTTTTTGTATTTCTTTTGATAGCCTTTATAATTTATTGTTTTCCTGATGGGTAAGACAATATTTCTGGCCAATATTACGAATCCTTGACGATGTGTTCGACGAAATGCGCATGACCAAAGGACGTCTTGAAACATTACTTTATGTGTTGCATTCCACAGTTCCACACCGACATAATCCTCGACATAACTTTTTGCTCGCGCTTCGTCTCTTTGCTAAATGAAAAGATACACAAATTCGGTTTTATTTTTTATTTCATGTTCTATCAAAAAAACTGAAGTCGTACGTACTTATTCTTGAGTTCGTCGCTTAGGCGATGCTTTAGAACGGCTCCATGATCATCACAAGTTAATTCTGCAATGTGCACTCACCTTTAAACCTTACAGCTATATCGTCTTTGCATCGTCGGCGCTACCTTTTGACCAATTACGATTTTGTTTTTATATCCTCAATTATACGCCTCATTTTTCGAATTGATTATGCAATCCGTAGCATCATTTAGTTAAATTGTACATTGAATCGTAAAAACTTGTATTTGTATTATGTAAGAAACGTTCGGATGTGTTCGGCTTAGTTTCCGATTCAGAATCGGAACCATCCGTCAACATGCGCGTAGTATATAGGATTTTGGAACATCTCTTGTTCTTTATTCTCGGTCCCTCATTGCTGAGGACCGCGACCCATCTTGTAATAACCACCTTTTTAAGCAGATACGAAAGTACTTTGATCAGCGTGCAAAATCGACAGTTACTTGCAGGGTCATAAACTCCTCCGCATTCCTCGCCAACATTCCCATGTTTACAGACAATCTGTTAAACCATCACTTCCCCATCGCCGTGAAATGTCAAAATCATCTTCGCATTACGTCACATCAGCGTCTCCCGCGCATTTGCGTACAAAAACGCTCCTTATCACGGCATTAGCCGCACCTGTGGGAGCCGGGACCACACGTAGCTGTGGAGGCGCCATTTTCTACTTATTTTTTATTTGCCTACGCCTTGACACTTCCTCGAGTGTATCTATCATTCACTTACGGTTATCGTGTAGCGGGAACTGGACAGTGAAGTAATCTCCTGCCGTTTATTTACATTTTAAGATGTCCAGTGATTTATTGGCTCATCGCCGCCATTGGTCATGGTTCTTGGACATTAGTGCTGATAGTTAGATTGCAGCTTTAAGTGTTATTAGCAATCCTTGGAGCTTTAGAATATAGGTGCTTGAGTAATGAGTCTTGAATATGTTTTCCTTTACGAGTATGTGCGGTCACGCTTATCTTTATGGAGTCAACACAACAAGAAGGCCAAATGAGTAATTCGACAGTAATTCAGCAGGATATTTTGATGATTGCGGTATGATGTCGCATAGGTGTCATAAAGGAATTAATAGATATACTAAAAACACCTTAAATTATTTTTCATCCCATCTATTCGAAAAGGACGACTTGGTGCGCCTTTAGGTGCGCCCAAAGGTAGTGTTTTCTATAAGCAACTTTTAGCGGGCAGCTTTTAATCCTCTTTATAAGTGCGTAAGTGCGCCGCAATTATCTTTGCCGCGCACTTTTGGAATTTGGAACATCTTAGTGTTCAGCGCCAAAGAAATCGAACGCAAATATTGTTTGAATTGAATATAAAATCTACAACAATCTCTATTCTTAATAAAACTGTAACAATATATTTTTATAATTGCAAAAATGTGTCAAATGTAAATATAAGTTTATAGTTGTTTTATTATTAGATACTATTTAATTTCAATTTAGTTGTTACTCTATGTTTTATTAAATAATAATATTACAATAAAATATGAGGCGCCTTTTATTTTCTCATAGTGGGTGATGAAAAGTAGAGTGTATCACTCGAGCGCAAAATATATTTTTGGCTCGGGCGACGTACTTTGAATCCCTCGCTACGTTCAGGATTCTGCTAAAGAATCCCTCGCTACGTTCGGGATTCTACTCTAGAATCCCTCACTTCGCTCTAGATTCAAAAAAGCGCCTTCGCCGTAAAAATATTATTTTGCCCCCTTATGATACAATCTACTATTTATATTCATGTTATTTGTTAACATTCAATTGTGTGTTGTGCTATTTCTTTTGTGTGCACTAATAATGGTTTATCTATCTAAATAATCCGAATTTATAGATGTTAGACAGCCAGGCGCATGAGACGTTACATCTTTGTCTATGGGATGGCAAGGGCAACGCATCTTTCTAGTTCGAATGTGGAGGTGTAGATGCCGCTGCAGTTCTACCTTCATCATCATCATTTCAGCCGAAAGACCACTAGTCCACTGCTGGACATATTCCTCCCCCAATCCCTTCTACCTTGATGGGCCAAAAATTGCTTATCATCCAATACTTAACTTAAGAATGTGTCAGTTTATAATATGTTCTTTCCCATTTACACCGAAAGCAGTGACAATAATTTTGTTGTCATTTACCCATAGAGAATGGTAATGAAGCATTTACATCAAATACCTACTACCTCTAATACATGTTCACAATTTTGTACCGATCCATGAAGTCGTGTGGCTAATGTTGGCATATCGTGATGTGTTCCGATGCTCACTCGCTCATCAAATTGTCAATGTGTTATTTATGATGTGTTGTGTTATTGATATTGTAAGATCAAGAGAAGGTTAACTCATTCGATCATTAGGAAATTATTTTAATATTCTTGGTCGCGTCGATGGCGCGACAGTGTATTAAATTTTGTTGGACCATAAGTTCGCCCCTTTCACGTCATCCTCGGTGGCAGCGCAGAGGTCGCTGGCTGCATTTTTTGGGGCACACGAGGCAGGTTAGGAGGTGTTTTATGATTCAAGTCCTTGTGTGTGGAATTGATTAAAAATTACTTGAGGTGGTGCTAGTGGAAGGTTTAGTTGGCGTCTGTGAAGGGCGAGTGTTTTCTGGGGCTTTCATTGTTCACAATGGTAAATTAATTTTGCCCAAAAATTGCTACTTTCACGGCGTCGTCGGTGGCAGCGCAGAGACCACTTCTGCACTTTTTATCTGCATGATTTGTGACACAGAGTCCAGGGTAGGAGGTAGAGCATAGTTTTGCACAGCTCCACAGCCACACCCTGCTGTCGTACATTTGATGTAAAGACGTTTTTTTCGGACTTAGTCTAAACACTAAAGACTTTTTCGGTCTTATTCTAAACCCTATACCCTAGAGTAAAAGTACTCTATGCACTTGCATTTATACGAGAGTCTTAGCCGCTTAGTGACACATTAGACCACCAGGCGGACGGTTTTATTTTCAAATATTAACTTTCAATATCAATGAGATTGTGCCTACATACTCGTACCTAAATATCTTTGAAAGTTGAAGAAGTTAGTTTTTTGTAGAGATTTTAATGTTTTGCACTTCATTCTTTTCAGCCAGATATATTATCTTTATTCTTTATTACATAAAGATTTTCCATTTTAGCATAAAAACTTTTTTGTCTGTCGGTTATATGATGAGATAGGAACACAAAAACTGAAGTTTTTAATTAGTACACTAAAGATTTAGACCGCTTCCGTAATTAAAAAAAACCTAACTTTTGAGTTAAAGAGGACTCTATAGGACTACATTTTTAAAATACTACATAAATAAATATATTTAAACTGTTTAATATCACTTACCGTGAGATGGACACGCTTGAAAAATGCGTTATTTTATGAATAATTTATCAGGGCTGCCTCGTTGGAGTAGCTCAGCAGTAGTGCTTGCTGATCGGAAGCATGAGGTGCTCGGTTCGATTCCCAGGTCGGGCAAAGGTTTTATTGGGTTTTTCTGTCTTTAATTTCTCAGTAGCAGCCCAGATTCTAGATTCGTGCCCGGTTGATGGCAATAGGCTCGCCCCCTATAACATGGGACTTAAATATAACTGGCGAAATGTGGGGCATTGTGAGGGTACTAGAGGTAAGTACACCCCAACCCTTTGGAGAAACTAAGCGTGATGTTACGTTATGATTTCAGGAATTCACATCAAAACATCAAAATTTTTCTATAATTATGATGTACGAAATGTCTTAATTAAATTATCTAACTTGCGTGTTAATAAATTGAGATTCAACCTAGATTAAGAAATGAATGCTTCTAATAATCCATTAAAACCTGTTAGGTAATTGCTTAGCGCGAAAAATAGCTGTTATTGTTTGTGTTAGATAACGTTGATTGACACCTATTACTGTTAAATCATACGTTTGATGTCGGACTAACAAGTGTTACCTACATTATTATGTAACTTTCCACCTAGTCTTAAATGCAAATTTTCGAATAATTTATTCGAAAGCACATCCTTGCATATTGTTTGGTTTTTAATTATTTATGAACTACTTGACGTTAACCGTAGATAAAAAGAGACTTAATGTCGTGTTTTTAAACACTTCAGTTTCAGCGTTTAATTATTTCTAGAGTTAAAATGTCCATCCTATATCAAAGTACCCGCAGATTTACACGTCGTTAGCCGTTGCATAATTTTCAATATGTTTTCACCATCTGACCCGTTTGAACTTAACCAATAAATAGAATTCTAAATTCAAATCTGCCAATAAACAAGCAAGTGCATTCCGTTCGGGTTGCATCGTAAATAATCGTGAACATCGGACGCAGGCATCTGGTGCCCGTGGGAGCGGCTACGCGCGCAATCTCACGCAAGTGGCTAGTCAGCATTATTGTATGCCTGGCTTCCTGGTAGCTTTGTTTATTATATTTGAAAAAGGATTCATTTGACGAAGCCGCATTTTATATGAGGATCTTTTGGCGCTCAAATGACGTTAACAGAAGGGTGCTGTTAGCTAGCTTTTGGTAAACATTTCTGCAATTGTTATGTGAAATGTTTTGAAAAAACAAGATGGCGGCGTTGGTTCCGATTTTGGCCTCGCGCCAAATGTAATTCCGTCGATAATATACGTTTGACGTGTGTTCACTTCAAAAGGGGCCAATGAAAGTTATATTGAAAATTATTTTATGAGAAGCGGTGGAAATCTTATGAATTCCACCACGAGCTTACACAACAAACAAATAACCAGACTGGTGGTTAACTCCGCGGTGGTTACTGGCCAACCACCGTGCACCTATTTGTTTATTCGATACTTACATAATGACGAGATAATAAAAGTCCAACTTGCGCATTGCCATCAATTTCCAAAGCCATTAATCTACTAAGAAACTACCGTCCGATGTATCTACGATCGTAATTATAAGGGACAGCAAACATTGTCGATTAATTTTGAACTTTAAGTTTATTACTATAGAGTTGTAAATATATGTGATACGTGTGTATGAAACATGGGTGCCGCGTGAACGTTTATCACCCACTACTTTCTCGACATGATATAAAGTAAAAGTAGAAGAACTTGCCGCGTCTGCGACGCCGCGCCGGCGCAAGCGTCTGTCACACCGTGGCGTAATTTTACGTGTGTTATCAATTTATCACACTTTTTATCGGTGTTGTGTTTGTTATCTGTGAAATCATAGTTTTCAAATCTTCCACTATCGATTATGTATATCTTCTATTGTAGTTATTGCTTACATCACAACTATATAGGGTTGTAACTAGCCTTTGAAGGCTCTCTCATGTTGTTTTTATGGTTTTGTTACATTTAATGTTCTTTTTACCCAACTGCGCCAGAAGTAGGGTTATGTTTTTTATTGTTGGCATTTCCTGTGGGTGTTCCAAATAAAATATTTTTGTTCCCTTCTTTCAGTTATAGGTACATACAACCTTTATAATCTGTTAAATCATTTAAAATATTATTTTTATTACTTTAAAAGATTATTATAAAAAGGCACAAAATTAAGGTAGGAAGGTACAACAAACCGGAAGGTTTTTGTTACGTAATTAATTAATCACTTCCATAACAATTGCATAATTGGCGAAAAAATAATTGAAAACAAAGATGAATGGCCCTGACAGTATTAGCTGTACCTAATTGATTACAAAACCTTACATTGTATAATTAATTATTAATTACAAACAAGCGTTACGATACGGTGTGAGCATCCATCTTAGCGTTAATCAGTCGGAATGCACAGGCGCAACTGTGGGTAACGCGTTTAAACGAGATTGGCTAATTATCTCCGAATTATGTGCGGAGGTGACTAACGCTTTCTATTGATTTCTAATGTTTTTTAACATGTCTAAACTTATTTCATAAATCCTTAATTACTTTTGTGTTTAACGGCGTTTTTTAGGCAAACAATGATTCAGTAGGTACTTAAAAAAAAGAGCGATTATAAAAGAAACGATGGACCAATGAAAGATGATAACAAACCTACTTGAATAAAATAACCATGATTTATCAAGACACCTCAAGGTAACCTAGTTACAGCTATTATCCATGTAAAACATTATGTATGTGGGCAACTGGGCACGCGTTCCTAACGTTTGGAAATCCCAGAGTGTTTCCGATAAAAGGTCATAGCACACAATACATATTAACTCGGAAAGGGATCGTTACCGTATCAACTCGAGCCATTCAGTATTCTCTGTATGAAACTCCCTACTGCAACGCACACTAATCGGACTCGTAAGGTACTTAATCGCCTCGCCTCGGAACAAGCTCACGAACCGCGGTGCGGTGCGTGGTCAACTTGCAGTTCCCGCGCTTACAGCTCGTCGTCCCCGCGCTTACGTCTCTCCTTACCCGAGCTTAGGTCTCTTCGTTCACCCTTGCCCCTCTCAATCTTCCCGCGGCATGCCACCACCATCACCATCAACTAGCGGTCGGCGAGCCATAAGCGCGGGGTCGCCTAGCCGTAGCCGAGTCGACGTATCGGAGCTGCTGATCCGCTTTGGTTACGTGCTTACGTTAAGTTGACGCCTGTTTAATGGCGAAGCGAAAGGCGATGCGGTGACGATCCCTTTCCGAGTTGATATGTGTGCTATGACTTTATAGGTCATTGAACTGAGTTCAAATAGCTGACTAATAATGAGGTCCAATTTGCAGCTAGACATAACTCTATTAGTTTTATTCAATGACTGCCTCGAAGCCTCGTTGGTCTAGTGTTCGCAAACGCTACTGCTAAGCATGTGGGCTTGGGTTCGATGCCCAGGCTGGGCAAAGTGTTATTGGGTTTTGTATCTGGAATTTCTCAGTAGTAGCCCGCAGTGTGCCCGGTTGAGGGGAATAGGCTCTCCCCTATTACATTATCATCATCTGCCTAGCCTTTTCCCAAATATGTTGGGTTCGACTTCCAGTCTAACCGGATGCAGCTGAATACCAGTATTTTACATGGAGCGACTGCCTATCTGACCTCCACAACCCAGTTACTGGGTACCCTTCATACCCTCTATTACATGGGACTGAAACATACCTGGCGAAATGTGGCTGTACAACAGGTAACACCTCTGCCCAACGTTATGCTATGTTATATCCATAATCCATAATAGATATATTAATATATTAATCCATACTAATATTATAAATTCGAAAGTAACTCTGTCTGTCTGTATGTTACCTTTTCACGCCTAAACCCTTGAACGGATTTCGATAAAATTTGGCAGAAAGATCGATTGCATCCCGGGGAAGGACATAGGATAGTTTTTATCGACATACCTCGCGGGCGAAGCCACGGGCGGAAGCTAGTTAATAATAAAGATGAAGAGTTTGTTTATACGCACTAATCTCTGGAACTACCAGTGGGATTTGAAAGTTTTCTTTCTGTATTTGATAGCACAATTCTTGAGGAAGGTTATAGGCCATTGAACATCACGGTACTACTCCTTTGAGCTGAGCAAAAATAAAAGTAAAGTTAAAAAGAACGCCGAGGGAAAACGATGTACCTAACGATGTCCTAGTGACATGGAATTTGGAGGGTGTGTTCTTTGTGAAGAATAGGTATCCATTAAGAAAGGATTTTCGAAATACCACCCCTAAGAGGTTGAATGCGAGGAGGGTGAAATTTCACGCGGTCGAAGTCACGGGCAGTAGCTAGTCTTATAATAAATCTAGGGGATATACAGGCATGTTTATTTATGTATATCTAGGCATTAATCTGACCGCCAATCGCATTTTCAAAACATCTTGTATTCTAAACAGTACTTACATATCTTTGAGAATCTTTTCATGAAACCAATTCCAGATCAGACCTTCCGCATCAATAATCTACATACAAATGATTAGATTTAGACTCCATACTCAAAAAGCAAATCGAAACGGTCCTATTCCGCTTGCTATGCTTTTTAGAACTTATCTCGACAATAACTAGGAAACGAGGACCCTAGTCATTTGTACAGTGAAATGGCAGTGAGATGCCTTTCCTAGAAATGCAATCATAACACGAATGTTCATAAGAAAGAAGATATAACCTCTCATCTTTATAATGAGAAACTCGTCAGTAGGTACAGGTGAAGTTTTCACTTTTGTTAATGAATCCATCTACATACATTATTTAATCGTTCGACGTACAATTAACAGAATATGCTTTTTTATGTTTTTTGTATATGTTAGGTAGAAATTTGGCAGCTTTTAGCTTAGGTAATCCTAAATTTATCCTTATCCCACAAAAAGTCGCACAAATTACTTTATCAAACAGTTTACATGTACAACCAGGTGCGATATGGTTTTTCCTTTGACTTTTGCGTTAATAATTTAATTAAGTAAATAATATTTAATTACTCCTAAGTAATTAAGTGACAAATTCTATATTTAACCGGAATTAAACCTTAAAAGTGTCACATACGCCATTGCTCTAACGATGTGACACCAAACACCGCAGACGAACAAACTTACAGCTTCACTCGACACCACGTAAAACAGGCTTTGTGTCCATCACATAAGGTTCAGGTAATCAATTGTGGTTGTATAAATAAGTTGGTTGGTTACACAATAAGGGTATTGTGTGCTATTCCCAGGGAGATATCTCAGTTTCCAAAGGAGATCGAGAAAGTTGGCTTTCTTGTGAAGATTTCAGATGTAGATGCTGCTTGTCTATTGAATTGTACAACAAGATTGGACACAATTAGCTTCAAATTGCTTAAGAGATTGCTTCCTCATCAGATTGTTGCGTGTGTAATTAAGACTCTAGACTAGAGTGCTGCGTTTTGATATTTTTATAGTAATCATTCTGCATTCACAAGTAATGACTGTAGTATGCAACGAGGCGAGTTTGGAATCAAGTTATTCTGCCGCAGTATTGTAAACTAATAATATATTTACCTAAATATTAATTAGTGTTTCACCCAAATTTTTTTTTTGCTGCACAAAAAGCCTGTTGACAAAATTGCTTTTCCGTCTTGTAGTTTTTATGTAAAAGGCCCACCTAAACTACAACAGACCATGTAAAAAATATGTAACTATGCGTGAACATCACATATCTCGTTAGGTATGTGAAATTTTAAATGAAATATCATGGTCTAGCAATTAGCAGTAGGTAACGTAATATCTATACAAGTACCTATATAAAATTCAAAGTCCTGACTGACTGATATATCAACGCACAGCCTCAACCGCTGGTCCTAGAGACATGAAATTTGGAGGGCGTATTCTTTGTGGACAGTATTTATCCATTAATAAAGGGTTTTTCGAAATTCCACCCCTAAGAATGGGTGAATGGGGGGAGGGTGAAGTTTCACGTGGTCGAAGTCGCGGGCAGAAGTTAGTTTAATTATAAAATAACTCCTGTCACATAGGCTAGTGTTTTTTTTTCAAACCTTCCTATTTTGACAGCCTGATTTAGATTCGTTCAATGAGTTGTAATGCGTTCTACGAGTGTTGTGTGCAATTTAATTATTTAATTGCAGGAACTTTTATGCAATTGTTGCCCGCGGCTATAACAATATTGCTTTAGTATCCTTGGATCCTGCCCTATAACATTTAATTGGAATAAAATAGCATTTTATTGGAAGCGATTATTAGGTATTATTAATTCTCTCATGTCTGCGTGTGTTGTGAACACTGTGAACGTTATAATATAATTAATAATGGCCTGAAGTAATAAAACTCTGATAAAGCGATTTAATTGATTATTAAGATCGTAATAAATACCTTAGTCTTCATTAAGTACTTAACTTTTAATCTATGTTTACAATTTTTTTTTTATATTAAGCAGAAGAGTAACGTTTGTTTCTTTGAAAGTGCTAATCTCACCAATTAACATCACAAAAAATGCAGAAATAACACTAAGCGAAAACGTCGTAATAGCGTGGGCGGCCGATGCAGTGCGACGTGGTGTATTTATGACTTTCAAGCGAACGAAGTCGCGGGCAAAAGCTAGTAATAGATAAATCCTTATTCCTTATCTTGTTAACTGCACAGAGAAAAATAGAAAGAAAACTGCTTTTTTTGTCAAAGTAAGACACATTCTACTAAGCTAATCATGCTAAGATATTTTACTCTATAAATTATCTCGTTTAACAAAACGGATCCCATCAAGGGAAGTTCAGTTCACGCTCAATTAAAGGAGAATGCCCAATCATCTTCAAGAACTCACTTAATTATATCCCATGCAGATGCACTTAATTACATACCGTAAAACCGATGCACTTAACAGCTGTGAATTAATTTCACAGTTCATTGCGATCAGGCGACTGTATCGCTTCCGCATGACCTGTCCTCGTCCTTGCACTTACCAGATAGGGTTGCCAGCGTCTTTTTTGTTGCGTTCATTATAAACTTTTTTGTTAATCTGTGGTTAGTGACGGTTGGATAAACCGAAGATTGTTAGTGGGTTTTTGTTAAGTAGTGATTAGGGCGTAATTATGTAATGTACCTTCTATTGTGATTGTCTAATTAAAGTCTAAGTAATCAATTGGACGCAAATTGTTTAGAGACTAAAAGTTTAGAGTGACCTCGTTGGAAAAATTTTACGTGAGACTTTACGTGGTTTTATCTATACCTAACTTTCCCTGTAGTTTCATTTTCGTTTCTGATAATAATAATACGCAAAATGCGCGCATTGACGTGGTGTTGCGAACACCAGCCCGTATTACCTATTACCTAAATAAATAATATAATTAATTAATAAGTTAATAAAAAAATATTTCGTTCTCAAAGTACAATAAAAACTTAATATGTACAGTACAATTTAATAAGTTATTTGATAGTGTACAGCAGCACATAATTTGATGATCTATCAACTCCCAAACTAAGTCAACCTTGTATTTTGGGAGTAAGTGGTTTTTAAGATGCAGGGCTTACATAGACACAACCTTGTAGCCTTTTGGAATTGACTTCCAAAACTTTAAATAAAAAAAAAAATTTTTTAACGTAATGTGAAATAAATTATAGCATCTACGTTGTGTAAAAATACAAATAAAAAAATAAAAATGGAAGGACACACACACATCGACACAAAAAAAATTTTTATGTTTTACTTTTTTAAACTAAGCATCTCAGTTTGAGCATAATCTAAAGTTTGCAACCAATTACTTAGTTTATGTTTAACCTCGCGTTTAGTGAAGCTGTAAATGTTGATGGTTTTGTTGACTGCATTATACAGTCTCGAGCTTACTGCGTCAAATTGCCTACTAGCGGAAGCTGTTCTGCAAGGTACACGGGCTAACAACTGTACCGGAACGTTTTTTGATAATGAAAATTCAACATCGAACGGGTTATAAATAGTAAGTCATCAACTAAACATTATGATAGAAACTACCTCTGCATAGAAACCTAGACACCATAAAACATTTCTCACTGATTCATACATAGATCATTAGCTCCATTTCTGTTTAGAAGTCAAGGTGTACTGCTGGCTTATTTATCCATATCACCATAAATAAAATTACCTGTAGCAACCCTAAAGGGGTTATTCCATCTCTTTTTAGCGAGGCCTACCACTCTGTTTGCCCTTTTATATCTCGGAAGAGATGTATAAGGATAAGAGCCACTTCCACATACGTTCTGGCTATTATAGTCATTGACCTAGTGTAAAGGACGGGCTATTTATAGCCTCACCTTAGATGGCCATGTCCCGACAATGTCGAGAATATCTGCCCTGCTTTTGTAATGTAGGGCCAATTAGTGATGTTACTGCCAATGGTGTTAGTGGGTTACGTTTTAAAAATAGATTTATGTTTTGAATTTAGAAGCATAATCAACTGCTGAGAGCTGTGAACTGTAGTGGCCCAGTGGCAACGACCCTGACTTACGAGTTATAAGGTCGTGAGTTCTAACCCTGACAGGCGCTTTACTTTGTGTAAATAATTTCATCACCACTGCTCTCAAAACGGTGAAGTAAAACACCGTGAGGAAACCGGGATGTCATAGAACCAAAATTCGAAGACATGTGACATCTACCAACCCGCGCAGGGCCCGCGTACTGGATTATTATAGCCCACTCCCTCTCGAAGAGAGGAGGCCTGTGTCCCAGCAGTGGGAACATTATAGGTTGATTATGTTATCAATTGCAACCGTTCGCTTGCCGCTTGCTTATTTTGGGTTTTTCACGAAAATTCCTATAGATACGATCTCCTTCTATAGAAAAGATTTTTTTTTAACCTACCAGCAGTGCGATTCTGTAACCATCTCACCGTGAAAACTTAGGTGAAGTGAGCGTGGAGTGAGCTGTCATTAGTGTAAATCCCTATAGCATCAGATGGAATGACAGCTCACTTCACCTAACTTCCTAACTTCTCACGGTGAGATTCTAACAGAATCGACCGGCTGATTGTGACGTGTTGACCGACAGATTCAACCAAATCATGTTATTGTGCTCGAGATTTTGTGAAAGACATGGTATATAAGTGTTTTTCGAAATGTGTTTTCTTTTTTAATATTAACGCTGTACCTACCTATCCAGACGAAATTGTAATTAATTACTAATTAATATATTAGGTATATAAACCTAATATAATAATTAGTAATTAATTAATTACTGTTACTGGTGTACAATTGTTGTAATTAATAATAATAAATAAATCGACCAGCTGCTGGCTGCTGCTTAGTGGTGTAATGAAGTAATTTTTATTATCTATGGTATTATGTATTAATCCCTCTTTCATCTAATGCATCATATTAGATGATAGAGGGACTTTCAATAAAAATAAACTAGACAAAACTTTAATTTCGAACAAAAATTACACAAGTAATCACGTGTAATAATAGATAGAGACAAACAGGTGCTTTCTGTATTTTAATAGTAACGTGATATCAAACTGTATAATTATGAGAAAAGGCATTGTCACAGTGAAAACAGTACAATGCCTACATGTGAACTCCTGCGATGATGACGATACTTTGTGAAAATTGTTTCCGTGTCTTCGTTATTATTAAAATTAATTTTGTATTCTAGGAAATTTTGAAATTGTTGGTATTGTTACTGGACTGGGAGGCTACAGTAAGTCTCTCACTCACTCTCTGTTTGTCTCTTTTGTTTTCCCCGACTGATGGCCGATGGGATCTGCTGAACTGAGTTTTGAGGTTATAAATTCGTAGGCCGCTACGAACTTTTTTCGTAGCATTTGCGTAGCGAAATAACCATTCCTATCTCCAGCAGACATTTGCGATAGGCTGAGTTGATGAATTAATTTAGAAAAATGATATCACAATTAAAGTTTTGTAAAATATAAATAAATAATTCATTATCCTTGACACAATTTTATCGTTTTGGACACCCACGACGTCAACAGATATGGAAAAGTAATTTTAGCCAAAAATCACCATACAGTATCAAAAACTGACCAGATGGAGTATGGCCAATGATACCTAGTCTCTCTACTAATTCATGTTGTCTCTCTATTAATTCATAATTCTCTCTATTAATATGCGTCACCATTCTCTTGTCACATAACAATAAGGAAATCGGTGTTATGTAAAATAAGCCATTATCAATGTTAATTCATCGCCTACTGTTCATATTTGTACGCGACGATAAATGTTGTTTTCCGGTAAACACAAGTATTGTGTTACATCTACTTGTTCCTATTCATAATCTTCAAATCATTGGTTTTTTTTCTCGCAATTTTCTCGAACGTTTGACGCCTTAGCAACAGCTAGGAATCCAGGTTTTAAATTATATTCTTGTATTTGCATACCTACACTGTTTATATTATATTGGTATGTTTAACAGCTTAGTTACTTAAAGGCTAGATCAGGAAGTTCCTGTAATATCGTTTTTCCTCGAGATTCTGATCTATCTACTTAGTTTACCTCAGGCAGTAAATATGTGTACATTACAACAAATCTAATTCTGTAAAATTATCATTCCAGTTATCTTATTTGCTAATTATATCCCACGCCAATAGTCTAACTTTAAAAATGCGTTTGCCAAATCCACAGAACCACGTGTACATAACTCAATTTCACAACGAAACAACCCAAAAAACATGCAATTTTCGTAAGTACCTAAAACTCGATTAAGTAAGTCCCATTGCTGATGATAATTTTAATTATTATTGTGACCAACAATACCTCGGTAATCAGATAAGCCATCGTTTCAGTGGGTTATAAAAGTTTACCCAGTTTCTTGGGTTATAACTCGGATTCTTATAAGCCGGAAATGCACTAGATATTATGTAAAGTGATCTCTCACAGAGGTACTATTGTTGTGGAAACATCTGGAAGTGTGGCCCGAGATGTGGGCATTAGCGGAGTACTTATGGTGCTGATAATAGGGTTATTATGTACCTATTGTTTAATTGGCGTTTGTAATCGTTGGGCTTTTTCAATATTTGATGGCAACCATCTTGAGTCGGTTATGTAAGTTCTCGAGGGAAATATTTAACTGATCCTTTAAAAACTTATTAAACTTGTACTGATGCAGGCTTTTTATTACCTCGGCCTTTTCTCACAGTTGTTCGCAGTTACTTGGCTATTAAGTGTTTTAAGATACTCAAAATAATAATTCTTTGGGGTTCACAAAAAGAGGCAGATTTATTATATTAGAGTGTTCAATATATTTTTAGGATAGCAAGATGACATTTTTTTGAGACTCGATTAAATGCATGCCATTGAATGCTCTTGTATATATAGCTTCGGCGTTTAGGTCAAGTAAACCATCTTTACTAGATCTAGTTTCAAAACTTTCATGTTAATGTTCTGAACTAAAATTTCTACACTCTGTCCAATGAAATGATTGATTTAACACAAAATATTACAAAATACAATACTTAAATACCCATTACTTTTACAAATAACATCAATAAATACACAGATTTGTCAACTCAGAGAAAGTATTCACAGTAGGTACGTAACAAGATCCTTGCCTACTTGACACTTAGGCATATTTTGAAATACTTTACATAACCTCCTTATTTTCACACTACAGTTGGGTAACGTCGCTTATATCTTCCACCGCATCATAATTATGTTCTCTAATTCATTGCTCATCTCTAGGAAGTGTTTTTGCGCAAAATCTCGCACGCTGACGACAACCTATTTTTTTTTTTTAATATTTTACGCTTTCTCTTACACATACTTGTTTCATTTAAGAGTTTAATGAAACTCCTAGAGGTGAGATGAGGAAAAATTTTGTTGTATAATCTGTTGGCGACGTTATTGATGAAAAAGTTACTGAGATAAAGATTGACATGTTGACATATTAGACGCTAACTGAACTGTACTTGCTTTAACGCAGCGAGGAAAGCTACACAGACTTTTATAATTATTGATGATTTAGTACTTTAGAGTGAATTACGAGACATCTCGATGGAAAGGGGATATAATAATTCAAGTTCAATACAAACAAATAACTTTAATCTTTACATTGTAGAAATCATTCAGTGTGTTTTTTTTTTTTTTTTGGTGCACTTTACTCTTATCTTTTAGGTTCCATTAGAGTAGCCAATTCTATCACTTCAGACCACTATGATCTGAAGAAAGCAAGTGAAAGCAAAGTTGCTAGAGTCATAATTACGTTTGCTTTAAAACTTGAAACGTTAACACATTTGAACAATATTCATAGATAGTCGATTCGAAATAGATTGCTAATCGTTTAAGGTGAGAATCGAATTGGAATCGTTTCAAATATTATGATGTAGTCTGTGATTGATCGGCCTTATTTAAACATCGATTAGATTCGAAGCATTCGCGTTTTTTACCGATTCATTTTATATTGTTCTAAGAGAATTTGATTTGATAGACGCTGAATTTTTTCAGTAAATTCGTAGGTATTTAAAAAAGCTTTCTAATTGCAGTTTTTATATTAATGCATAAAATGGTTGCAATAAATTCCTTGTATTTCGTTAAAATATTTAGTTGAAAGAAGATCAAGGTCAACATTAATCGCATCTAGACTTAGATTTATTGAACTTGACGGCGCGACCATCAATTTCTAGACGAGAATGACAGGATTAGATTGTCATTCTGGCGGAACGTCAAACGGGCAACCATCTTGTGGCACTTTTTTGAATGGAGCGCGACAGAGATTGCACGTCATCGACGAATCGCCTTTAATCTGCTTTAAATTACGTTTATGCGAGTGTTAATCGATTTGGATTGATTAAATAAGTGTGAGAGAATCATATTCCGCCTTAATTTTGATCTTACCTGCCCATATACCCACGCAAGATGGACCCACCTAATGATGACGGTACAGAATTGCCGTTATCAGAAGTGGGATCGCAAGGGCAGTCAAGTGAAGAAAAAAGGCCACCTGATAAGGAAAATGCGAGTAGTATTTTGAACAATATGGAGATTTTACTGTCTCGCTTAGTGGCAGCGCAGCGACCGAGTTCTACGGGTGTGAATGCGGTGCAGTTAATTAATTTTAATCCTGATGACGCCGATGCTGATGTGGACGGCTGGTGTCGCGTATCTGAAATGATTATAAAGAGCAAACAATTGGATGGTGTCGCGTTGCTAATGGCCTTAACCACTTCTCTAAAAGGAAGAGCCGCTGCCTGTCTTACCAAGCTGCCATTGGATCAACTTTCGTGGGAATTAGTGAAACAAACCTTATTAGCCAAGTTTGCAAAGCCTAAGCTGATACAAGATTATTTCGACGAAATTATGCGTTTTCAAATCGGGTTGAAGGAAACTGCCAGTGAGTCAGCTATGCGATTGTGGGATTTAATCGAAAGAATACCGAAGGTGGAAATGTCTGAAGAAGCGGTTACTGGATTCGTCATTTCGGTATTATGCCAAAAGGGTGGATTGATTCGTCGTGAATTAAGTTATCAAGTTATAACGAACAGAGCCCAGCTATTTAGGGCTCTTGGAGGTATTTCTTTAAAGCGTCGAGCAGAGAGCTGTGATGCACAAGACCATGAACTGAAGAGACCCCGCTTAGTCAATGGAAGATTTCCCGGTAGATGTCACTTTTGTGGTATACCTGGACATAGACAAGTAGACTGTCGTAGACGTCGTGAAGATACTAGTAGTACGAGCAAAGTTGAATCATCTGTGCGAACGTCTGAAGTGAAGTCCAACGTGAGCTGTTACGTCTGCGGAAAACCCGGCCATATTGCGACGACGTGCCCAGACAGGAAGATTGCAGGCGGGACAACGAAAGAAGTCAATTTATGCGAACGAGACACATCAAGAGGGACTCTGCTGACATCATCGGATGAGAGAATTCCATTTCTTTTCGATAGTGGGTCAAATTGCTCGTTGATAAAATTAACTTCTTCTTTAAACTTTCCGGGTACTAAATGTTCTGATCTCGTGTATTTGAAGGGGATAGGAAATGGGGAAATACAATGCTCTTCTCAGATTTCTAGCACGGTGAAAATAGGAGATTATTCGACTACCCTCTTGTTTCATGTCGTTCCGGATGACTGTATATCCGATCCGTTTTTAATAGGCAGAGATATTATAGAAAACGGTGGCTGTGTGACGATTGATGATAATGGCCTAACTATATCTAATTCTAAGACGGTAGATGTGTGTAAAAAACAGGTTTCATTTCTCGATGGTATCACAGCTGATACTGATTTAACAGGTGAGCATAGGCTCGCACTTCTGCAAATTCTTAATAAATATGCAAATCATTTTATAAGCGGTACCCCTACACAACGAGTCAAAACGGGGCAAATGGAAATCAATTTGATAGATCCTCATAAACTTGTTCAAAAAACACCTTATAGATTAGCACCGTCTGAAAAGGAGATAGTGAGAGATAAGGTCCAGGAGTTGTTGGACGCCGGTGTTATTCGGGAGAGTTCCTCACCATTCGCGAGCCCAATCTTGTTAATTAAAAAAAAGGATAATACAGAACGTATGTGTGTTGATTACCGGGAACTCAACTCAAACACCCGCGCCGAACATTACCCCCTACCATTAATTGATGAGCAGGTAGATCAGCTGTCGGGAGCTCATTATTTTTCATCTTTGGACATGGCAGCAGGCTTCCATCAGATTTTACTCCACCCTGATTCAGTTGAGAAGACGGCCTTTGTGACACCCGAGGGGCAATATGAGTATCTCACTATGCCTTTCGGATTACGCAATGCGCCGTCTGTCTACCAAAGGTGCATCAATAGTGCTCTAAAAGACCTTAAGCACAAACCGCTTGTTTATATGGATGATGTCCTTTGCTTCTCTTCTGACATCGACGAGGGCTTAAGGCGGTTGGAGGAGGTTCTTGAAGCCCTTTCTCAAGCGGGCTTTTCTTTTAAATTACAAAAATGCAAATTTATGAAGCGTAAAGTACATTATTTAGGCTATGAAATTGAGGCAGGTGAAGTCGGACCGAATTCCCTTAAAATTGATGCACTAGCCACTGCCCCTTCACCTAGAACCGCAACTCAGGTGCGACAGTTCCTTGGCCTACCTTCGTATTTTCGAAAATTTATACCAAATTTCACGAAAATAGTCGGACCCTTGTACCCACTTACGAAATTTAAAGGTAGCATCCAATGGACCGCATTTCACGAGAAGATTCGTCAAACCATTATTGGTATTCTTACGTCAGAACCTGTATTGACTATATTTAATCCCGAATTGCCGGTCGAACTTCACTGTGATGCTAGCTCTGAAGGATATGGAGCAATCCTAATCCAAAGAGATAATTCCATGCCGCACGTCGTAGCTTATTATAGCCGTCGTACGACTGAAATCGAGTCTCGATATCATTCTTACGAGCTTGAAACGCTGGCCGTGGTCCGTGCAGTCGAGCACTTTCGCCATTACTTGTATGGCCGTAAATTTACTGTATTCACAGACTGCAACTCTTTAAAAGCGTCAAAGTCGAAATGTGACCTGACTCCCCGTGTTCACCGTTGGTGGGCAATATTACAGGCATATGATTTCGATATTGTTTATCGAGAAGGTCGAGCGATGGAGCACGCTGACTACCTTTCCCGAAATCCTCCATCTAAAGATTCAGACCTCCCAAAATTAAAGTCAGATGCCTCTAAAACTGTTAATTTCGTAGAACTTCACGAAGGTTGGCTATCCGTGGAGCAAAAACGAGATAGCGAAATTAAGGATCTCGTAACGAAATGTCTGAACTCTGAGCTTCCGGAAGCTGTTGCAGGGACCTATGACGTACGGGGTGGGATTCTTTACAGGAAAGTTAGCCGAAACAAAGTTACATCCTGGCTCCCCATAGTGCCTCGTTCCTTAGTGTGGACACTTGTTAACCATGTTCACTCAGAAATTCAGCATCTGGGGAGTGATAAAACGCTTGATAAAATCTATGAACAATATTGGTTCCCAGATATGGCGAAGCATGTTCGTCGGTTTGTAGATTCCTGTATCGTGTGCAAGGCATCAAAAGGGCCTTCTGGCGCCCAGCCGATTCGCCTTCACTCTATACCTAAAGTGTCAGCACCGTGGCACACTCTCCACATCGATTTCACGGGAAAATTAAGTGGAAAGAGTGATCAGAAAGAATATTGCTCCGTCATTATTGACGGATTCACAAAATATGTTCTATTGGAGCATACAACGTCACTTAATGCCTCCAGTGCCGTGAATGCCCTTAAAAAGGCAGTTTTCTTATTCGGTGCTCCAAAACGGATTATAGCAGATCAGGGTCGATGCTATGCCAGCTCTGAATTTAAAAGTTTTTGTGCAGATCACAATATCGAGCTTCACTTTATCGCCACCGGCTCAAGCAGAGCAAATGGCCAAGTGGAGCGCGTTATGAAAACCCTAAAAGCTCTGCTTACCATTGTCGAAAACGACCCAAATAAAACATGGCGTGATGAACTGGGCAATGTCCAACTGGCACTGAACAGCACTAGATCCACTGTAACAAAATATACTCCAACTGAGCTCATGTTCGGAATAAGATCACTGTCTTTAGGGTTGGCAAAAATATCTCCAAATACCCATAATGATAATCAGTTAGACCTGGAAACTGTTCGGCATGAGGCATCTAAAAATATAGAAAAGGCTGCAAGTTCTGAATCAGTACGTTTCAACAGAGGTCGGGCTACAGTTAAACCTTACACAAAAGGTGATTTTGTCTTTATTAAGAGTTCAGAGCGTAACCAAACCAAATTAAGTAGAAAATTCAAAGGGCCCTTCGTAATCGTAAATGTTCTTGACAACGACCGTTACGAGTTAAAAAGCCTTGATGGAACAAATCGCGTTTTTAAGTATGCTCATGAGAACTTGCGTTTGGTGCCCGGGGATTGTGAGGGTTTAATTGAAATGTCATCGAAAATTTCGGAAGAGAATGAAGCCGTGACGGCGGAAAATGGAGAAAACCACGATGAAACCGACATAACACCTTTTCACAATGACATCAATGGCTCTGACACTATATCTATTGGGTCTGAAACTTTAACTGCTGACTCTGAAGATTTTAATAATAGCATGAGATTTGAAGTTGAGGTCGAAGTTCATAGGGAATAAAACATGGTTTGTTAAATTTTAGCTTGTATTCCTTAGTATGGTCCTTGGGGTGGTAAATGATGACGTTTTGTGTTGGGTGTCTGGTCGAAGGGACGATGTTGTCCGGTCCATGCCCTCATGGGCTGGTCGAAGGGACGCATTTGTCCGGTCCAGAATAAGATTTTGTGGAGCTGGTCGTAAGGACGGTGTTGTCCGGTCCATGCCTTTGCAGGCTGGTCGAAGGGACGCATTTGTCCGGTCCAGTATAAGAGTTTGTGGAACTGGTCGTAGGGACGGTGTTGTCCGGTCCATGCCCTCGCGGGCTGGTCGTAGGGACGCATTTGTCCGGTCCAGTATAAGAGTTTGTGGAACTGGTCGTAGGGACGGTGTTGTCCGGTCCATGCCCTCGCGGGCTGGTCGTAGGGACGCATTTGTCCGGTCCAGTATTGGAAGTTGTGAAGTTGTATAACTAGTCGTTAGGACAGTGTTGTCCGGTCCATGTCCTTGTGACTGGTCGAAGGGACGCATCTGTCTGGTCTAGAGAATACGATGAGAGAGAGGATGTTGGTCTCATTCCTTGCAAAATCCTTCCGCAGACGAAGAAGGATGCGGAACATTGTGTTGTTCGATTATACATTGCGCAGTACTGCAGTTGTGTGTCCGGTTTTAGACTTTTATAGTGAAGGCTCTTGTTGTAAAATTTGAAATATCACCCACATGTTCAGTAGCATTGAGGAATTGTGGTCAGGTTGGGCGAGCGGTGTGGGTGTAACATATTATGTGATTACTTGTTACAGAAATGCCCATGCGCCCGAGGACGGGCGATTGTCAGAATGGCCGTGACGGCGCGACCATCAATTTCTAGACGAGAATGACAGGATTAGATTGTCATTCTGGCAGAACGTCAAACGGGCAACCATCTTGTGGCACTTTTTTGAATGGAGCGCGACAGAGATTGCACGTCATCGACGAATCGCCTTTAATCTGCTTTAAATTACGTTTATGCGAGTGTTAATCGATTTGGATTGATTAAATAAGTGTGAGAGAATCATATTCCGCCTTAATTTTGATCTTACCTGCCCATATACCCACGCAAGATGGACCCACCTAATGATGACGGTACAGAATTGCCGTTAAACTTATAAAACATTAATGTATTACGATGATGTACCTATTATGATTGCTTTCATTAAATATAAGAAATATAACGAAAACAAAACCTTATATGAATAAAATCACCTGAGAACCTTTGATGATCCGAATTGTTTACTAATTCCTTTCTTTCTTTTGTTACAGAACAATGACCGTAAAGAAAACCGCCCGGACAGGCGGCTTCGCGGCCATGGTCGCGCGGCAGAAAATGCACACCGCTAACCAACAGCTCGACATCATGACCATCTCCAAACCAGCCTCCCTACAAGCCTACAACATCGTCGTCGGCTTCAACGAGAAGGACCAACTACAACTACTTACTAAAGAAGACATCACAGATGAAGACAAAAAACAAATCAAAGATTACACAGAACTTAAACCTACGAAATGTGAAAACATCTCAATAGATGACATTTCAAATTGTGTTAATATTGAAAACTACCCTAATTGTGACAACACTCTAGTCTTTTACATAACCAAAAACCTACACAAGGAAGCCATCGCGCTCAAGTTCGAGAACGAGCAGGACTTCAAGAGGATATACTTCACATACAAATACTTCAAAATGCGGAACCGACTGACGAAAAACACGAACAACTATTCGAGCAGCGAAAACTTGTTTTCTAAAAAGAAAACTTATGACATTTTCAAAAGCAGAAAGAATAGTATGGACGACTATAGTTTATTCGACAAGGGACGCAATGATTACGACTTAATGCAAACAACGGATAACGATGGCGTAACACACATATCGGTGCAACAGAAGAATCATTTAAATAATCGATACGAGCAGCCTATGAGTCTGATTGGAATAAGGAACGATGTCAATGAGGCTGGTGAAATAGATAGTATAATATACACTGATATAGAGATCCCATCAAAGCCAGACAGGAAGAGACTGTTCCACAAGAAGCCTAAAGCTCCTCAGCCTCCAGTATTAAAAGATAATCAACCAAAAGTGTTGAAAGGTGAATTCGTGAGAGTAAACGTCGATCGAGCGCCGGACATAATACCGAAGGATAATAAACTGAACAAGGTACCGGATATTCTCATATTCAGAGAGAACAAAAACAATAAAAAGACCGCGACGAGTAACATCTGGCCAGCAAGTAATAAAGGTGAGCTAATCAACATTTCATCAATCTTATCGAAGCTCTTTTTACTATCTCAATCATGATCATTTACGAGTATAAACATCTCAATTGGAGCTAAAGCACTGATCTTATCATAAAGATACGGTTGTGTGCACTTAATTTCGGATCTAATCCTTTTATTCAACATCGTCGGATGTAGCAGTTTTATAATCGTAGTATTCGCTATAATAAATATTCCAAAATAAATAGTATATACGAGTAGATAGTCACTGTTCGAAATAAAAAGTAAACTAGAAAATGACAAAATATTGAAATTAGTGTGTCAATTAATGAAAACTGAAATTAGTGTTGTCGATGAATTATAGAACCTTTCAATCTAGCGATTACCACATAAAATTAACGGATAGTTTGTCTGAAAATGCCATAGTTCATGTCATCATTATAGAGGAATCAATAGACAACATAGAGTAGCCAATATTGTTATTAAGTTTGTTATATAAGTCCTAGGAAATGTTCATGTCAGTAGGAGAAATTAATCATTTCGAATTTACATCATTCAGAGATAATTTATATTATAAGCTGTTTATTATAATATTTAATGAGTTACAGCCTCTATTATTAGTTCATCCACTATTGAGATAAAGGTGAACATGGCAAAACAATAGTCAATTTCGTCACTACAACTTATTGTTCCACAAAACTGCTTCCTAGTTTCGTAAAATAAGGTAAAATGAGTATATTCTTAGTTCGTTTCTCTCCTTATTTTTAAACCATTGTCTTTGTTGGAGCCTTCACCAACTCGCTCTAAAGTTCCAAGATTTTTATGAGGAAAATAGACAGATTAGAACGGGCTTTGTTAGCTCCTAAAGATATATCCTACTTTCACACCCTACAGCAAAATATGGATAGATTAGTTGGGTAACGGATCAAGATTATGTTCCTGATTCATTTGACAGTAGGAAATATGAAACTGTATCATTTTCATTGGTCTAGTGTTCGCAAGTGCTACTGCTGAGCATGAGGTAAAGGCTTGATTCTCAGGTCGGACAAATTGTTATTGGGTTTTTCCACCAGGAATTTCTCAGTAGCAGCCCGATGTCTGAATTTGCACCCGGTTGATGGCAATATGGCCCCCTATTACATGGGACTTAAAGGCATTATATTATGATGTTATGTTACTGAGAAAAATCTTCTCTAAATCGTTGAAACAGCTGATGATGACAGATCATCATCAGCTGTTTCAACGACTTTCATCAGTCTATCTTACAGAAATAGTAGTTGTGTTGTATTAAAACGTAAACAAGCCAAGGCCACTGCTGCCCTTCGTGTTTGCGTAAGCGGTCATTCACTTGCAGTTACATCTCTGACTGTGTCACTGTGGTAAACTATTTGTATGGACTTGTAGTAATATTTTACTATAACTACGTTATTAGTAAAATATTACTACATTTTGTTAATACAAACCTACCTACTTCATGTATTAAATATTTGCATGCCATCATTACATGGCGGAATGTGTCTTTGCACTACAATTTTACATATCATCTTTTGTACCTACCACATTTTAAGCAAATAAACGATTTTGATTTGATTTGATTTGGACAAAGTTACTCTGAGGTCATCTTTTAAACATGTAATAAAGTCGTTTCAATGTTCTGAAGGGACTCTAAATAGGATAGAATTACCTTATTTTAGACCTTGTTACTATGCCTATACAAATGGTTTACCAGTTGCGCGTTATCAAACTAGAAACATTTAAGAATTGTGTTGTTTTTTGGCACAATTTTTTGAACAGGCAGATTTTTTTATCTCCTTGGGTCTTGATAGAAAATGATACAGCCTTTTGAAGGGCATTGCTACCTTCCTACATTTTCCGATGTACATGATTTTATTATGTTAAAGATTGCAGTCTAATTTGGATACAGCTATTATTATCACCTATTTTGATTTTCCGATCATAGAACGTTCTCTAAATTAAAAATATTTTACTAAAATCAACAACTCAATACAACTGAGACCAACATGTTCAAAAACCCGCTAAACACATGATTTGGTTGTATCCAATCCCTATTTTTCTTCTCCTTCCCCACAAATCCTAGATTCGCAATTTATTCTCAAACTCAAACTCAAACTCAAACTCAAAGCATTTATTTCAATTAAACCATTTACAGGCACTTTTGAATTGTCAATAGGTCAGTCAGCAAATATGAAGCTAGTTGCCCATTCCAAAGCGTAGGTACCTATGGAGAAGAACGGGCAAGAAACTCCATGGACACTCTTTTAAATTATAGTTTACAAAAATATTAGTTACATCATTAATGTTGAATTTATAATTATATGTGAGAACGATGTAAAAAAAAATATACGTACGCGTTAAAGTGTCCAGAGTACAGCAAATAGTACTTAACAAAACAATAATCCAAAAGTAAAATAATTAAAAAATAAGCCGAGGCAGCCAAGTGATGACCAGTCCCAACTGACGGCGCCCGTATTACAAAGTTCTACGTGTAACTATGTAGTCCTGTTTGGTATGGGCAGTGTAGGTATAAGTCATTACGTTGCACTATCGTATGGACAGCGTTGCGCACCACGTAGGTTTGTTTAGGAGCCGCATCACGATCGACCCAGTCTTTGTTGTTGTCGATAAAAACTAATGGCGCCGGTTCATAGGTCGTAAGCGTACGTTTAAATGTTTTAATGAGACCACCGGAGATATTATTTGTTTCTTTCTTCATTTTCCGCATTGCTTAATGTGACTGTAATTATGACATATAACCATGGCCACATCTTGATATGATTTTAGTAAGAGAAAACATATAAATAATTAGGCGATTTATTTTAGACTAATTTATGTTAGTCAATCTTCGATCAATAATGTTGATCGAAGTAGTCAATACATACTAAAATCAAAACAAAACATCATTCATATTATTCAAAATTCAAATAATAAAATAATTCAATGTCAAAAATCATGTAAAAAATTATGTTTATAAAATCATAGTAAGTAGATACTAGTGTCATCTCTTCACGAGAAGCTGGATGAAACTCCCCAGCACAGTAGAGTCTGGTCTCTCAGAAGTCAATATCAGAGGCAGTTTAACAGCAGACTGATCATTCTGCCTTGTTGGTTGCAAGCGCTTCTACTGTTGTTGTTGATAGCTCTGTTGTAAGACATGCATCAAATTCTCCAGAACGCAAGCGAAAAATCTCAAAGCCCATTGCGTTAACTTAAAATTACTCACGAAGGGCTAATCAAAGGCGCCGTGATTGGCGGAACCAATTTATCAACAGTTACCGACGTCACTATTACAACACCTCGAGTTGGGACGACACAGATATTTATACATGCTAATTATGTACTTATTCTAAATCTCCATATAGGGTGCTACGTGCTGTCACGATGCTTCAACTGGTATCGTCCAGTGAATATATTGAGTTCTAAAAATAACCATTGCTATGCCGTCAGACAGACTTAGGTAAGCTGTAGGTAGTTTACCTACTGAAAAGTTGTCGACTTAGGAAATATAATATAGGCCGACCGCTTCACTGAGACGTTGCCTGGGGTAGCAGCGCGTTGCGGGAGGTGTGTGGTGACGTGATGGGAGAGCTCAGTGATTCGTCAACTTGTGACAACTATTACCCCTCCCGCACCGCGCAGCTACCTCAGGCAACGTCTCTGTCAACGTAGCTGTCGGCCTATAAAAAGCCTACTACCTTACTACTTACATTTTTTGAACACTCTCGTGCTTTTTGGGGTTCCGCACCTAAAGGGTGCAAACGGGAAGGTATTACTAATGCTACGCTGTCCGTCCCTCTGTCACAGGGCTGTATCTTTGAACCGTAATAGTTAGACGCTTGAAATTTTTACAGAAAGTGTACTACTAAGGCCGCTATACCAAAAATTAAATAAAGTTCAAAATTAAAGGAAAAACACGTGTTTTTTTACTAACCCAGGCAATTAAAAAACCTTCGTGTGCGAGTCCGACTCGCTTTGGCCGGTTTTATATGTTGATATTAATGGTCTCCGAAACATTATTTTCGCAATCCGGTGTCTAAATAAGCCTATATTTATGCAAGCTTCGAATTTAACCAATCAGTTTTGGAAATATGTATTTAGATGTGAAATTTTCGATTTCTTTGAAGTTAGTAGCAAGTTTTATTTTGAAGAATGTGCCAATACCTGATCGAAACGAGAGATGGAATTAGCCATGAATAATCGTTCAACGTATGTCTTATGGAGCACAAATCCTTTGAGGAGAGATCAACACCAAAAATTGATCCTAATAAAGTGCTTGCAAAGAACCACACGCGTTTTTAATATCTGTAATTTCCAAGGATGAACTTTATTGAATTTACTCCAGACACGCCAATTAGCCAATTATTAAGCAGTTTAGTAATATAAGCATAATTATGCTAATACATGTGTTATAGGCTTGCGGTCTGAAGGTCGCATGAACCAAGCTTTAGTCTCATTTTAGCCTCCATTATGCCTACAACTTAGAAGCCATTAAAATATCTATCAAAATTCAGGGTTTCGTCATAAAGTCAGTCTATTTGATTATTCCTCGCAACAGTTAGTGGTCTTCGGCAATAATGAATCGTTGAATGTTAACAATGAGAGAAAGACACGAACCTGCGCCAGCGCAGCTGTGGCTGTGAGAAAACTAGTCGTGCTTTATTCTGTCCTCAGTAATTCGCTAGATAAGCTCTAGCGAATTGGATGGTTGTCGGACACACGTTTATTGCAAATCTAAGTGGCATTTCATTTAGCTACCATTGCAAAATTCGGATGTATCAATCAAAATGTTTTCCTTATTGTTAATTTAATAAGAAGCTTCTGTATTATATTGCCAACATCTTTACACCACGTTTGTCCTCAAAAGTTGTCAACTATTTTGAAATTAAGCAACTATCTGTTTGTACGTAAACCACTCCACTGCATATTTCTTTAAGGTCAGTGGCTAAACATATAGCTTTGTTTATAATAAGCCAATATATACATAAGGGTGCTTAAGAATAATATTAGTTTGGTCCCAATTAACATGTTAGATAGATTTACGTAAAATATTTTGGTCATGTATTGATTTCGTTGGAATTGGAATTTGATCTTGCGCTATTTGTTCACCTACTTCTATATATTTTTTCATTTTTATTCAGAAGAATTAACATCAATGTTTTTTTCTTCATCTAAATTTACCGGTTCCTTATTGGATAACCTTAGTAGTAGAATTGTGATATGTATCTTAATTTTTTTTTTTAGATTTGTCATGTAGCTTCATCTCGATTTTCCTCATCATCTAATATTACTGTGTAATTAGTGGTTTAAAGTGAAACGTCTGTCAACCCTGGATGTAAACTCATACAACCTTTTGGGAAAGTTGATTTTCACATTATTATGTCATTAACCTTTCTGTCCGAAGAAGACGATGCTGTCTATTTGATTTCAAATTCTTTCTGTCCTTCCTGAAAGTTTTATATTCTTTACGGATCATCTCTCTTTTCTGTGGTATTGTCACAAATTTTTTGCATTCTTGAGTCATATTTTAGCTTGTATTAAATTACATACCGAAATGCTCCAATAGTACATTGCAACATCTAGATATTTTGCAAATGATTATTTAGTAATCTAATAATCAGTCCCTACTTCCTAATAAGGCTTAACGTAGAGACTCGCATGCTACAGTCACGTGCCTGAACTTAGCGTGGCTAATCATAGTCTTGCAATCAGCGTATATGTGCAACTAACCCGACCCTTATGTTAATATGGTAGGAGTTATGTAAAGAGGTTTCTGTTGTGAAGGTTTCATATTAGGCACAGAACAGAATAGGAATATCAATAGGAATATATAATAATTCCATGACATAAATTCACAAAACCTTAATTTTTTTAGCATTAGCATGAACCAGAATAAATTGAGTTGCGATTTGCTAAAAATAATTGTTTTTGATCAGAGTAATGGTTAAACAAAAATATACTGCCTTCCCTGTCTCTCAAATTCGTACATTATATCCCAATGAATTTTAATAATCAATCATTGCATTTGTTCCGATCGCGTTACTAGTAGACCCAGTTATCGCTTTAGTAGTAAAAAATCTTTTATAGCTGTTCCCTAGGTTGTCGTTTATCCTTGTCTACAACAAAATTCCCTAAAATCGGACACACGGAACAACCGCAAACAGTCATAACCGACACGCATCCGTGTCAACGATGGCAGCTCGTCAGTTCCAACCGTTTGTGCAACCCACAGATGAGGACAGGCTCGTAAAAGAGGATTGCGTTAAGACAAACACCAATTATACTGGGAAAGATGATGGATCTTTTACAGTTAAGGTGTTAAGAAATGTAGAGGCTAATAAAATTGTGGATAGTGTCAGTTAGCCATTTAATGGGACAGTTCCTGTGAATACAAATGTATAGGTACCTAGGTAGGTTTAGTGGGATGTTGGTGGAGAACTAAAGAACAACTGTCAAGTCAAATGCTAAAACGTAGATATCCTAGTGCTGGGTACTGATTGGTGAAACGTAACACAAGATGAAACAAATTCGCCTAGTTGCTGTTACATTTTATGTGTTGCATTAGAAATAAAGAAAAATAAAAATATATATCATTTCATATCGGCCATCTGTACCCGGCAATAATGCCAACCTCCGATCAAACAGAAATAAATGTTTAAGAACAAACGGTTTATATCATTGAAAATGAAGATGCAACAAAGCTCATAATAACCCAAAACGACGCTAGAGAAGATTGAAGATACATTTATGTTCTCGCTAAACGAATAACACCTCGTCACCATGAACTGCCGTAACTAATTAAACAAATCGCTATCATTAGGAGCTCTAGGCGTCTAGACATTACCACACCTTGTAGTAAAACTAAAAACAGCCTGAAAGCGAATAGAACTTGGTAGTTCGAGAGACAAAGTGGTTGTTAAACCTCACCCTTCCGAAGAAACTACAACTATTTACAATCAACACATTTTCTTTGTATATGATAAAATAGCTTCTACCGGCGCCAAAACGTCCGCGTGGAAACCGACTATGCCAAAAAACATTCTCGACATTATCGTAATTAATATCATTGAAATCGGATCAGTAGTTTCGGCGATTACCTCTTATGAATGTCGATGGCTCTAGAGCCATCGACATTCATAATCATTCATATTCATTCGTTTCTTTGGTCGTTTGGTTGGTTTTGGTTTCTTTGGTTCTTTACTCCTAGGAGTAGGGGAAGACCAAAGAAACGATGGATGAGCTGTGTGATGATATGGTTAGAAAGGGGATGACTACCGAGATGACGACTAATAGAGAAGTCATCATCTGCCTAGCCTTTTCACAACTATGTTGGGATCGGCTTCCAGTCTAACCGGATGCAGCTGAATACCAGTATTTTACTTGGAGGAACTGTCTATCTGACCCCTTCAACTCAGTTACTGGGTAATACGATACCTTTTGTAAGACTGATTGTCAGACTGTCGGACTTCTGACGACCAGTAAAGACTGTCCCTAAGAAGAAGATCTACGAATGACAGCCGGGACCAACGGCTTAGCGTGATTTTAAAGGCACGGAGGAGTCTTGGTATGTAAAGACAAAGACAAAAGATGGTCACCCATCCACGGACCAACCGCGGCAAACATAGCTTAACCTGATTGATCGACCCGTGCGACTTACAAACTTTACCTCTTTATTATATAAATGTAGATTTGTTTATAGATAAGTTGTTTTATTACGTATTGATGTCTGTATGTTCAGATCTGTCAAAATCCAAGTACCTACCTCAGCTTGCAAAACCGCTTATTGCTGATTGGTCCATACCACAATGGGCCAAAGGTACAGCAAATGTCAAAGGTAGCAACGAGTGAGCGTATTATAGTCCCTATTGTGTATTATTTAAGGTTCTGATTGTGAAAGAGAATGCGGTTAATTGAAGCTATAGCAATAAAGAATAGATTTTAGTACAAATAGGAGAATTATCATCAAGTTTTATTAGGTAATGAATACCTACGTGTAGGCATGCAACTGTCTATATTTTCTAATATTTAAATGTACTTTAATTACTTACGTACATACTACCTGAATATGCTTATTGTTCGGGCGTATTATAATAGAAGATATATTCAAAACAGCAGTAATTTTACCCCGTCATTTAAGAAAGAAGTAAATATTTAAATAACTGACCTGAACTCTGGACTGCCTAAAAGCCTTTATGTAGGCAGAAGAGCAATCGCAAAGTTTTGGTGTTACCAAACTAGAAAACGTATTGAGATTTAGGTTGCAGAGGATAGAATTTACAGATTGATTAACCAACACTTTGGTTAATGAGTTGGTTGAATATCCAGAGAGATATTCAAACATAAGATATAATTTAAGACGAAGTTAAAGAATCATCAATGTAAACAAAGATGTTCCTCTCCATTGCATATCATCATAAGATCCTTACAGGATGTACCAAAAGATGACGAATATTAAGTTATAAGAAAGCAGCAGAAACCATTGCGTAAAAATATACAAATACGGATGTGGTAACTTAAAATTGGACAGCCAGAAATGTCGCCGGCAGAAATTAGTCAGCCATATTGATCTGAAAGTGAAAGGGGTAAACTAAAACAATTATTTAATGATTAATTTACTCTGTAGCTAAGATTAGTTAAGAAATAGATACAAATAGAAAAATTCTGTGACTAAGTTACTAGTCCTACAACGGGGCAAATGCAACAGCTAAACTAAAGATGATTTTAAAAAAATCTGGAAAAAGTATGCTCCTTTTATAGCGTTTAGCTGTAAAATAAATAAAACAAAGATGGATTTTAAGAGGGCTAATGTGACGCCAAGGAAGTGAATGATAAGGTCTGACTGAACAGAATGAAAGAGAAAAATATACTGCGCCAACACAAATATCTAGAAAAGGAACCAAGACAGACCGAAGAAGAAATTGTAAAGATGCACTATACAAGTATTTTCCGAAACTCAAACCAAGTCGCAGGCAACAAATAGTTTAGAACAATTCTAGTGACACAGAATGTCATGCAACAGTTGCCAACAGTTACGGAAGCAAGAAGTAAAGTGACACGCGCGGGAATCGAACCTGCCCTTCATGGTCGGATAATGTAACATATACTATTACTGTAACCCTGATCTCTTGTTACATATAATAATCTTTTATTCAATTTATACTATTTGTATGAGCATTATTATTTTCATAGACATTATTTAGATAATCTAATCGGTACAAATTGTAATTACATTTTTGTTCAAGACAAGTCCAAATAATAATTTAGGATTACTATAGTACTTAGTATAAGTGTATAGTATTATATACAGTGGGAGTATTTAGTATTAGTATACTTTAAAATTAAGATAGTGTTATTAAAATATTGTTACTGCTTTAAATCTTAGAAAGCGATCATCTATGCATATAACCCAACAGCAGCAACTCTGTTATATTCTATTTAATCCTATGATTAAAACATCCGAAGGATTTAGTTACTGGATTCATCCTTTTTAGACCATACTTTTCATCTAATGCGGAAGTCCTTAAAGCTGTAGATGTAGTTGCTAATAATATTATGCATAACGTCTCTAGTACCAATATAATGGCCATGTTCAGTTACAACACAATCAAGGTTTTATTTCAATATAATAAATTTATAGTTTGTCGTTTAACGATTCCTTATCTTTAGCATCTGTAGTAGGTATCTTAAGTCACAGAATAGTGCCTCTGCTAGCAAACTAGCTAAATAACCCAGTATAAGCTGACCTCTTCGTACGGAAAGCAGTGCGAGTGCGGTACTCCTTCGTAGCTATTCACAACAATCCGACAGGCTATCGTATCGAAAAAATAGCAAACAGCTGTCGAGGACTCCTACGATAAAATTTATTAATTTTAGCTCTACTAATCACACAATTACCCACCTGTTGGAGTGTCCCAAATGTCAATTCACCCTTGACGATCTCAACAACACCTCAGACGCAGCAATAAACGTGGCTACGAACTACTGGTATCATCGATACGAAAAGAAGAAGGTGGAAAGCCTTTAAATACTGTACGAAGTTAGCTTTTACTGTAAATGTTTCGCAAATGGCGTCGTGTGTACTAAAACTGTGTGTAGAATGCGGGTACTTGAATAAAGCTATAAAATTTAGTCCTTTACAGTATAACGGTACGTTTTTACGAGCTTTGTTGGTACAACATTTAGATTGTCTATTCAATTCTTTAACTCACTTTATATGTAATTACACCAATATATTCTGCTTGTTTCTAGAAATGTTTTTATCACTTGTTCCTTGCTCTCTATTTAAATATAACTACATTTTCAATGGTGTCATTATTCTTCAACCATTACGGAAATCAATTTCTATTTGACACAAATTTCTGTTCTGCTCAGATCAGCCGCAACACACTATACAAAAATTGTGTGATTCATGTAACATCTATCAATATTCAAACCAACCCATTATCAATGTGGAATTCGGCACAGATTCCAAAAATGCAGTCCAAATATCAAGGCTTTATTTTAATTTTAGTTGTAGCCTACTGATTGAATTTCGAAGCTCATCTCAACTCCCACATTGAAATTCACTCGTTGATTTGAAGGCCACATTGTGTACCGGTCGAGTTCAGAAGGCAAACTTGCGAAATAAATGAACTTTTAATATTTTAATTAAATGCTAAGTGACGAGTAAAATCGAAGGTTGATTGTTGCGGACGTAGTATAGTCCCTTGAAATACTCCAAAAAAATCTCTAGAGGAAATTGTATACTAAAAAATAAGATAAAACTGAGGCAAATTTGATTTAGTTTTTTATTTTTTAGATTCTAGATGCAATGATTTTTATAAACTGACAATTATGCCTTGATTCCGCGTTGGCCAATGTTTTTCTGCTGTCGTCCAATTGTACCCTACAATGTCGAAAATAAATGTATAGTACCTTTCTTCATCTGCAATACGATGTTTAACATTGATTAAACTGTGTTACGGAACATTAACATCACCTTGCCATCTTGAATTCAGATCTTATCGCAGATCTAACTTTTAAATGATCTGATTCTTAAAGTCATCTCTTCAGATGATATCAACAGTCAATAGTTTGAATACTAGTACATAATAATAATAGAAAAGTAACCAAGTCATATCTGTACATTCCATATTCCTCTAAATAAGTAATTACATCGAGGTGTGGGAACAAGCATAGTGCTGAAAATATAGCTTTTAGATTTTTTTCCCGTTGTCTGTTTTATCTGGATATATATTCCGGGTTGGCGCAAAATCGGCTGATCGGGTTCTGTTAAAATTTGGCACACAGATAGTTTATAACCTGGATTAAGACATAGGGCTACTTTAATCCTGGTAGTACGTTCACAAGAGCAGAAAGCCCAAGTAATAAGTCGTAAACATAAATTCTGTTTATAAGGTGATTAATAGGTCAAGCCCCGCGCGTAGTACATGTGGCACGATACAATAGAAAATCAATTGTGTCTCATTAGCGGGGGTCAAGCGATCAACTAGATCGAGAAAAAATATTAGTAGGCACTTAATCAGAATTCTTATTGTCTTGTCTTTAATTAATGAGACCCACGTCTAACGAGCTTGTACTCATCTCACAAATGTGATTAGAAAGTAAGGAAGTCTGTTAGAAAATACATAAGAGTATGTAGACGACGTCTGAGTAGAGTCTATTAAACATATCTCTAAAATCTAAGCTAACATCTTCGTAACATCCAGAGTTCCTCCTATCTTAGTAAGAACAAAGAAATAATTCATTAAATTTACGTAAAATTTCAACATTTTCCTGTAAACAGCGGCATCCTTGAAATGTGATCAGCCAGGTCATCACTCATGTCTTGGAACTCACAACCGATTCGTATGCGCGGGAGCACGGAAACGCGTGCGTGTTCCGAATTCAAACCAACAGTTGATGTAACGCTTGCATCTAATTCGGACTTATTTACATACCCACAAATTACGTAGTTCGAGCATATAATTATGAGCCTAAAATTGCGTCATTAATATTCGGACTCATTATAATAATATGTCTCCGATACATTCGTTTATTTTTAAATGTAGGAAGTGAAGGTCCATCTTGTACAACCTACCTGCAAATTAAGCACGACTTGTTTAAATAAGTGTTTTACGTTAAATATTGGTAAAGAGCCACCTTGGTAGATAGCAAACAGTTATGCTCAGTACGGAATTTATTGAAGACTGGTTTTTTACGTGCTGCCGGAACTCGGCAATATTATTTATGTTATTCTAGTAAATATTGTATGCATGTAGGATCATGAAAAATTAAGTAACGAGTATGCTAACAGTTTGTTTCTCAATTCCAGTGACCGGCTACGAGTCTGACCGCGAAGAGTGGAAGAGCAGCCGATCTCAGTTCTCGACGACGGCCTTCGACAGCCTCGCACGACCGACAAAGATGGCGATGGCGCTCACGCTACGGAAACCCCAAAGATTGGAGCCAGTACCCCAGTATTACCGAATGCCGAGCGAACAGAAGCCAAAACTCACGCCTATGTCATTTAGACCGAACAACTTCCTACAACGCCCACCGCGGCTGCCACGACCAAACACAGACATGAAGAGGAACCTGTTAAACACAGACCACAGGAAATACACTTCGTTACAAAGTTTGGAAATACCTAAGAAGTTAAGTGAACCGAAGAAGCAGCAGTTGGATCCTAAGAAGAATAACTACACAAACATTTCGCACAGAATAACTGGCTTGACGAATAAATTAAGAGATTTGGGTAATCCTAGTAACACGATTGGAAGATTTAAGGCTCAATCTCACGGCGACGTGGCGAATCTGAAGCCAGTCCTGAAGATGAATGGTCACGATGGAGCAAAGAGGTCGGTAGTCAGGACCTGCAGTGCGGAACCACCAAAGAAAGTAACATTCAGCGCTTTTGCTACCGTCCAAGTTGTGTAGATTATTTCTGATATTGATTTTAGTGCTAACTGGTCTGATTTTACCAATGACCTTGATTTATTTAGCTCCTAATTCATAATCTCCATTTGTGATGATGGATTTATTTCTAACAATAAAGGAGATGCTAAATACATCAGACATTAGTGAGATCAGACACAGTTCATCGATTGTATCTAACATATTAATCCAAGGACTGACTGATTATAAGAATATTATCCAATGTAACAATAGATTGTAGATAACGTCGGTCAAAGTTAATTTGTAAAGTTTGAATAACGAGGAGGTCAGGCCGGGAATTCTGTGTAAATATAATTTCAAATAGCGTTTCAAGTCATGAACGCGTAATTTAAAATGTTTAGTTTTCGTAATTATCCTCTTCCATTCAAAGCTGTTCAAAGATTGCTTGTCTTACAGTATCTACTAGTGAATTATCGGCTTTTGCATCTTAAGTATTTTATGCTTTTTAGATCTTAAATCCCATTTCGCCGTTTAAATAAAATATATTTAATTCAAAAATAATGATTTAACTATTAGGTATGTTATTTTAAAATATGTGTAAATAAATATATGTATGTATGTACATCCCATTAAAATTCTAATATCATTTGAGTCTGATCTGACAGTTGAGAAAGATAAGTCAAACCTATGTCATGAGTCATAAATTTTAAATTGCTACAAAATTGTCGAAAGTTGTAACATATACCTACCGATGTAAATTAAGTAATAAATTCAATGTTTCGTAAAAAAATTAGGTCGATATCAACCATAAAGTTTTATTTAATTTTATATTGATTAATGTTAATCACATTCTGTAATAATAATGTCAAAATATTTTTGACGATTTTGTCGCGATTTGATAATATTAAAGACGTAGTTATAGTATAGTCTTTACAATTCACGAGCGCGTCATGGAACTCATAAGCATGGAATTAGTATGTACTAGTAGTTACTCTTATGTCACTGTCATAAGGTCAAAGTTGCATTGCGCGTTCGAGAAATGTAACTACTATAATATTGTGTGCTTACAACTAACAAGTCCCTCTGTTGCGCTGATATAATGAAATGCCACCAATCTTTGTGTGAGAGATTGCTGTCGGTCAGTTTCAGGCAAATCATGGTTATTCGACAAAAATATTTATTGTTATTTATTTATTCTTTACGAATATATATTATAGACAGTAACGACAATATAGGCTTCAATATTTAGATCGATATTTTTTGTTCGAGTACGTCTATATTTAGTTCACTGCTTCTCATATATTTAAAGAGTTAGTGAAAAGTAATTATTTTCTGAACGTCTTTGTTAATCTCAATTTTCTCGAGCATTGTAATCCTTGTCCCTCTTTATCTATGTACATCATTGTTTATACTTTAAATAGAAGTATGAACCAAAGTCTAATATGAAGTGTAGAGTGTGAGTATGAATGGTACTCCTCAGTCTAATCCTTCGAAGATTGCAGGCGAGATGTTATGTGTGTTATGAAACCAGCTATAGCATTATTACTAATATGTTCGACTTAACCGCTTGTTACCTAATTACACCCATCACTTTCACAATTAGCTTTGTCTCTTACAATCTTACAACTGTCAACCTACTAGGTACTAGGTATTTGATCAAAAAAATTATTTAACGAAAATAAGTATTTTCCAAAACTGGATATAATCTTAATGTCAATATTGAGTGGTGAAAATGATTGATGAAAATAATTAATGTGGTGTCCTAGTCGGTAAAATTCTGAATTAAAAATAAAACTATAGGGATTTTGCTATCAAAACGCATAAAGCCTTTTCTAAAGAATTAGATTATCTTTTTGTGATTGATTCGCTTATATGTCATTATCTTAGGCACAAGCATATTTGTCAAACTTTTAAAAGTTTAATAATATTATGTACGTGTAATTATGTAATTAAATTTCCATTTTAATGATAATTAGTGATCGTAAGAGTGTTTAAATATTTCCATAAGCATAGCTAGTATAATAATATAATTCATACTTGTAAAATTGTAACTACTGTAAGTATTATTATATGAATAAAAGTCATAATTAGTTTGGCATAATAATTATTCGCATAGAATTATGTTTCGAATAAGTTTGTTTGTATTAATTATTGTGTGTGCATTAATAATAACGCCGTTTGATTTATTTTGTTGTTACTACTTGTTTCTTTAGATTTTGTTTTGAAAAATAATAAAATGTTTGTTTATGAAAAATATTTTCATGGTTTTATTAATTTCCTCGGCAGGTACGATAACTAGTGACCTAGAGCAGACTTAGGTGGGAAATATCTTCATATCTATCATATATATCCAAGAACATGATTTGGTATAATATCGCATTTTAATTAAGAAAACAAGATAGCAGTCGATGAACTGAGGGGCAATTCTCGTAATTTTAAGAACGTTCACAGTCTGATCTCAGTCTCAGTCTGTCAAAAAATGCCTCTAATTTCCCTACATTTTGACAAGTTTTTGACATTTGTTTGTCGCTGAGATGAGACTGCGACTAGATTTTGAACGTTTTAAATTACGAGAATTGGCCTTCTGATTTCTATCGACTGTGCCTTGCCAAGAACTATTCGTTAGGACCTCAAAAAATAAAAATTCTTGCTGTTAGAAATTTCAATACGGGGTATTTTATAATAATACTAGCAGTGTCTCGCGGTTTCACCCGCATAAGTCTCGATCCCATAGGAGTACTGGGATAAAAATTACCCTATGTCCTTTCCCGGGACTCAAACTATCTCTATACCAAATTTCATAATCAAATCGATTCAGCGGTTTAAGCGTGAAGAGGACATAAAGAACATACAGACTGACAGACACACTTTCACATTTATAATATTAGTATGGATGCTAGTCGCGCATCGAATTTTGCTTGCGCGATATAGAATTTTTGTGAGACGTCAGTGTGATGCGTATTTCGTACGTGGAGTTGTTGATACCGCCACAAATTTAACAAGAGGCATTATTAAGGTCCACCTCGAAAATCTAAAATCCTCGAAACCTACTAAGCGAGCGAAAGTGATGCAATTACTTTTGAATATTGAGATAGCTATAATGTGAGTGCACTCGGAACAAAATGACGTAGATATGTGCCAAAACAAATTTACTACTATAAAAAAAAAATTAAATTTAAAACTACTGTGAGTAACTTTCATATGATAATTCTCTATGTTTCAAAGTAAATTCCATTGAATAACTCCCGTAATGGCGAGAAAAGTAAAAAAAAATATATAACTTTGCAATTTTTTTGTATCGAGAAAAATACTGTGAATTGTATATTCCTTTTACACGATACTAGACCAAAGAGTCAAAAAACATATTCCAAAATGTCAAATCCCTATTCCACATACATAACAAGTTACACTAAATAGAAAAACCACATTTTTTTCAACATAGCCCCCTAACCCCTAATGCTGCACCTGCATGTTTACGTAGGTACACACGGCTACACATCAAGCTATACATAACCAGTCTAAGCTGATTTCTGATTGTACGAAAAACCTATACAATGCGAGGTCAGCTAAAACTGGAAATGTACAGCTTGATGTGTAGCCGTGTGTACATTGCAGTTTACAAGTCGGTACCTACTTCCAGAACTGCTGTCTTAGAGCTATATGGCCGTGGGGCTAATATACTGCAAGTGATTTTACAAGCAACAATTTATAAGTAAGTATTTGAGATTTTACCATCTTAACCCCCCACAAGGAAGTGGTGTCCGAGATAAATTCAGATGGAAACATTGAGGCGTCGAGCCTGTCCGGTAACAAAGATATATTCAAAAATACTCATAATTTCCTATGGTTAAGTAGTCCAGTTTTTATAGATCAGAACGGTACGAGAAGACACAAATTAAATTGAAAAAAAGAAAATATATATGTATAGGTACGCGTCGAATTGAGAACCTCCTCCGTTTTTTCGTCGGTTAAAAACATGCGACTAATCGAAATGGGAGATTGTACTCATCATTATGAACAGCTTTTTTCACAGTGGGATGAAATTATTTAGACAAAGTAAAGCGCCTATCTGGGTTCGAACCTACGACCTACAACTTGTAAGTCGCGGCTGTTACCAGTGGGCCACCAGTCTATTTATAATGTTACCTATTTACAATTTTTGCTACCAAATCGAAAACGCTAGTCACCTCATGTAATTTAACATTGCATAATACTTAAACAGACATAATAAAAGTAAACACATCTCTTTTATTGCCAAATATTATCGTAATACATAAACAATGAAATAATTGAGCACTTTACCTACATCTATATCAACATGTTATCAAATTAAAAGGACAATGTCAGGGTTATCATAATTTTTATCAAAAGTCATTAATCTTGAATACCAAATGGTCAGTTTTATTTGCATTGAGAGTACACCAAACTTCTGTCACTTTCTGTTAAACGGGATATGAAAGAGAGGCGTTCGGAGGAGGAGTTTGGTTCACGTGATACCGATTGTGTGTAAAATCATATTGACGTTATGCGATTTTCATGAAGTTTTATATTCAGTGTTGTTGAAGCAGCCGTGCCAAAAGGTAGGAGTTTTGCATATTTATTTCACACCTATTGAATCATTTGTATCAATTGAACGCTAATTTCTAGATTTTAGTCTAGACTGATAGTTAGAACATGCAGATATATGTTAAATTAGCAACCTTTTAAGTACCTACTTACATGAATAGTTTCACTTCTTTCATCAAACTCGAATAAATAAATCTCGAAAATATTAGATCTTTACTACTTTTAGATAATTCAGCCCTTTCCATTCAGTAGATGTAGATATTATTTTCTACATTTAAAAAAGCACTAGAAGAACAATTCTCGTAATTAAAAACGTTCAGAATCTAGTCGCAATCTCATCTTAGCGACAATCAATGTCAAAAACTTGTCAAAAATGTAGGGAAACTGGAAGTATTTCTGACAGATAGAGACTGAGATCAGACTGTAAACGTTATTAAAACTACGAGATTTTTTTTTAATTTAGAAGCCCTTAATCCTTTTTTTTCTAAATTAACTGGGATTGCATTGGGGTTTGAGGTTGTAGTCTAGAGATAAAAGGAAAACAATTGCGAATCATTAATGCAGTCCATAACACCTACCACGAGCTCTTAACGCGATCCACTTTAGGACCTAAACTGAACTGTTCTTCTAATTCGTACCATGACGTCAGTTTAACGATTCAATTTAGGCCGTGCAATCTGGATACCTACCACGAGCTCTTAACGCTTATTCACTTTCAACGATCCAAATGCCGCTGAGCGTATTGGACGTCATGGTACGACTGTGAGCGATGTAGTTTAAGAACCTAAACTGATATGTCTTGCTTTTGAATCGTTTTTAAATAGATCATGGTAGGCCTCCTGAACTTTTTGCATAAGCACCATTTTTTGTGTTTTGAGGTACAATAGTTAGTAAAGGAAATAATTCAGGCAAAAGTTATCTTTAAAAGTTTACTTTAGCTTTGTGCCTATGTAATACATTTTCCTATATATATTTTTTTTTTCGATTCTTTTTTTCTCTATATATCTGTAATTTACGAGTATATAGTGTACGCAATAAAGAGTTTCCTAATATTATTTTTACCTTGACAGTCATCATGTCCTTGGTAGCACAAGCGTTTGTGGCGAGCAAGATCGTGCCGGATGTCATCCCGACGGCACCCACCGTCAACATTGAGGTAAGAAGCAGTTACATCTAGAAAGAGCATACCTACAATCAACAGTGTTTTGTTTTTTTCTAACGATTGGTATACATAGGATAGGGGATATAACCGGAAAAATTACAAAATTGACCCATTTTTACGACAGGTGCAGTTTTAGGGACTAACCACACTTATTCAGCTCTGTTCAGCTTTCGTCCATTAAAAACAACGATTTTATTTGTACCTAAAATGTCAGAACCGCCATAAAACAGCGCAGAAAAGTGTTGAATGTCGCCCACTAGTTTCCCGAACTAATGACACTCGTCGGGATAAGGCTGCAGCTTCTATAGTAATTGGATATTATGTCCAGCCAACTATTCAGGAGTAGGCAAGAATGTTCATGAAGGAAGCTGTTGATGAAGTATCCAATGCCAATGTTATCAGCTCATAAACACGGTGAATAGGAGTACCTATTCACCCTGTCATTCTGTGATTATTTCAGTACAGTAGTACAGTAGTAGTGTAGTACAGTAGTACTGAAATAATCACAGAATGACAGAGATACAAAAATGCATACAAATGAATTCATTGATAAGCTGAACGCAGAAGGTTGAATGTCATGCAGGCACTACCTAGAATAGTTACCTAGTGTAGAAATGTGTAGCTAAATTGTTTTCAAATCATACGCACTAACGCGATAACATACCTGTATTTTATAACCAAGTGAGTACCTAAAGGTACTTTAACAATTGATCGGTATGGAATTTGTATTACAGAGATTTAATAACAACCCAGACACTTATTGTACTGGCCAGTGCCGTTTGTGGTAGGTGTAAGAATTTAGGAAGGTACAGAGGCCCAATCTGTCAAATTTTCCCAATTGAATATGAACCTTATTCGTTTGTGGTGAAGTTGAAAATCTATCAAAGAAATTTGACAGATTGGGGTAGCTTGATGTGCTGGCCTCTGTACATACTTATAGGGTCCTTGTTTATAATTAGGCTTTACGGCGACCTATAATTGTGCCACTGAAAATCTTCGTTATAGTTTAACCTGTTGGGAGGTACGTCGTCGGTCATGAGACTGGCAATGTACCTATAAAATGAGTGATAGGGCGCGAGTTTATTGCCACTAACTATAGGCTGAGACGTTGCCTGAGGTAGCAGCGTGGTGCGGGACGTGATGCGAGAGCTCAGTGATTCGTCAAATTGTGACAACTATCACCCCTCCCGCACCGCGCAGCTACCTCATGCAACGTCGGCCTAATGAATATTTCCTAACTCGAAGTCGTCAGTCGAGTCGTTATAAAATCAGTTTAAACTGGCTCCTTATTCTATTTAAACTTCGTACTGCGCTAGGACAACTCAAGGTTAAAGTGTTAACCTTGACGTGCGGCCTACTATACTGGAATATAAGGTTTAACTCACATAAACCATGCAGAACTAAACGGATCCATTGTTACACATAAGTATCTAAACCAACCTAACCAATGTTTCTACCTCTGCCCTAATAAATTCTAAGGGGCTTATTAAACTGGCGATTTGCGATGCGCTCGCGGCGTGTGCGTAGCGAGCACGCCACGTGTGCGCAACCTGTTCGCTGTTTTTGCGTAGCGAGAACGGTTGACGTGACTGTACAAGAGAGGGCTAGACAAGCGGGTTTCTGATATTGCGAAATCGCGGAGATCACGTTGCATAGTCGTGGCTACCTCGTTTCGCACCCGCGTAGAATACGTTCACAAATCGCCACGCTTGAAACACGCTAGCAAATCGTCAGTGTGGTAACGCTCTGATGTTATCTCAATGTTTCCAGTTGAAGTACCCCAGTGGCGCGATCGCCTCCCAGGGCAATGAGCTGACTCCCACTCAGGTGAAGGAACAGCCCAGCGTGTCCTTCAACGCTGACCCTGACAGCTTCTACACGCTCATCTTCACAGGTCGGTAACAGAACCTACCTGGAGGTAACTCTAGTCTTCGTTTTTAGAATCCTATCATGTTTACAGTGACCACTATTAATATAGATAATATTAGATCTATTAATTCATCACCACTCCTCACAAAACGGTAAAGGAAAACATCGTGCGGAAACCGGCATGTCCTAGAAACAAAAATTCGAAGACATGTGATTTCCACCAACCCGCATTGGGCCCGCGTGGTGGATTACCTACGGCCCAGTGGGGGGGGCACTGAGAGGAGGCCTGTGTCCCAGCAGTGGGAATATTATAGGCCGTATGTTAATACAGGGTCCCATTAAAATAGATGGACAAATTTTAACACAGCGCTCAGTACGTCTAGCCAAAGATATCCAAGAAAAAAAAACACTGATTAAAGTGGAGTTTCTTGTCCGTTCTTCTCCATAGGTACCTGCGCTTTGGAATGGGCAACAAGCTTCATATTTTCTGACTGACCGACTTCTTGACAATTCAAAACTGCCTGTAAATGGTTTAATTGAAATAAATGCATAGTTTGAGTTTTGAGTGATTTTATTTTGACCTAAAATAATAAATTGCCGGCACATTAGTGTATTTTCGGTACTTAGCTGATAATTTTTTTTGTAAGTTATCTAATGCGTTTTCTTATATATTTTTTACCATCATCGTTATTTTGGTGGTCTGAATGATTACTAAAAGTTTGTCCATCTATTTTAATGGGACCTTTTACATGTAGATACTTTACTTTGAATTGAAGATTTAAATAGGTTATTGTGCTGTGTTCAGTTTTATGGTCTTGGTTTTACCACAAGCTTTATGTGGCCGCTGCGGTTTGTTTGAAATAAACTTTGTTGCTTGCTGCATATTATTGTTACAAGCTCACATTAAGTACTATCAACCTTTTCCTTCAGACCCCGACAACTACGACGGTCCAGAGCCCGTGTACCGCGAGTGGCACCACTGGCTGGTGGTCAACATTCCCGGAAGTGCCGTCAACAAGGGTGACGTTCTCTCAGGGTACATCGGCTCCGGTCCGCCAGAGGGCACCGGCATCCACAGATACGTGTACATCGTATACAAACAGCCCGGCAGGCTGAACTTTGATGAGAAAGTTTTAACTAACAAGTAAGTTCCTCAGGGAAACTTCAGACGTGATGGGTATGGATATCTAAACATGACAAAACACAAAAAAAAACTAATTACCTTAACTCATAATTACAAGTAACTCATCATCATCTATCTAGCCTTTTTCCCACCAAGTTGGGGTCGGCTTCCAGTTTCACCGGATATCACTGAATACCAGTATTTGATATGGAGCGACTGCCTATCTGACCCCAACAACTTAGTAACTGTATACGATACTCCTTGGTAAGACTGGTTGTCAGAGTTTCGGGCTAATCACAACTACCTAAACAGTTTGATAGTTTCTCGTTTAGGTATTAATATAACTTGTAACAATAACGTAGACCAATACAATAGACTATTACGTGGTGAAATATTTGATCTACCTTATTGAATAAGAACATGTCGGGTTATGGAAGCTATTGCGAGTGAATGTATTGCGCCTTTTCGTATTTTCATAGCATCAACCAAAGAGATGATCTTAGAATAAAATTGTACCAGCTATTGACCTACTTCCTTAAACTTGGAATCTAAGTTAACAACCGTCAAGCGTGAGTTACACTATATTTTTGTGATCTCCTTGTCACCAGATCTATCGACGGTCGTGCCGCCTTCTCAACCAAAAAGTTCGCAGAGAAGTACAACCTCGGAGCGCCTGTCGCCGGCAATTTCTACCGCGCACAGTTCGACGACTACGTGCCCCTGTTGTACAAGAGTCTAGGCGTTTAGTGTTCTATTGTCATGTCATGTAAATAGTTATTGTTTTTATAAGTATACTCATTTAATGTGTGTGGAGTTTCATTTTAAAACTAAACGCACATTACATCCGCAACGAGCCGCAGCGCAACGAAATTTCATACAAAAAAATGCGGTGCGGGCGGCACTTTTTTGTTTTGTAGAAGGGGTGGATTTTTGCAATGTGTTGCGCTGCGTCCCGTTGCGTCTGTAATGTATGCTTGGCTTAAGTGTCTACCCAATAAATAAAGTGGAGTAAGTAGGTATCGGGGTATTTCAGTACCTTCATACCCTTAGCTTAATCGTGAAGTGAAAGCAGCAATGGAAAATTAAACATCTCTCTGTAGATAATATGACATTCTAGACGGGAAACCAGCATATATAGCTTATAGGGATATGCAGCTGGCGTCTGTACATAGGTAACATAGCAAATGATATAAATGCAACGGTCACCGGTCATACCCAGTGGGATATAAATACAATATGCTATGGTATCACTAGACCATAGGTATCTAATCATATGCATGGTAACTATCTAAGCGCGGCTTTCACCAATGAAACTAAACGTGATCACCATCATAACCGCGATCAAGAGCTAGTGTCATCATATTTGTGGTCTATTGGAAACAGCTCTTGAACGCTGTTTAAACGCGTTGATCACGTTCAGTTTCATAGGTGACATTGGCCCTAAGAATAGGTGTAATTAAACTAAGTAGGTAACAAACAATGTGGTTTTACTCCATCTATGCTTACTTCGTTAGTGTAATTGTCAATACCATTAAAGCATTCGAAAGACTGAAAAAAGAAACTAAACTTGGATAGGAAAAGCATTTTTGTGATATTAATATCTGACTGGACAATTTTAGGCCCAATTATGTAGGTATATACTCCATTTATTCTCTCCGCTGTGGTTGTTAGTACTATCTTCATATGAGCACGGTAGCATTCGCTTAACCGCCGAGTTGCTGGGACAGAATGGGCACATAGTCGTCCCATTCAGCTTGGTAGAAGTTGCCCGCGATCGGGTCGCCCAGGTTGTACTTCTTGGCGAACTTGGCAACCGAGAACATTCCACGGTTATCGCGCGAACTGAAAAATGTAGAATTTATTGTCAGTGCACAGTGTTATCAGCGTGTGAGAGTGTTGTCAGCGGCCAACGCTGTAAATATCTGTTAAATCATATTTTACTGTTTCTTTTTGTTGTGTTGTTTGTTAGATATAAATAAAAACCTATCAGAGAGAGAGTCTGACCCAGACTGATGATGGCTAGCACAGATGAAAAAAAATACCATGCCATTTATATTATTATGTTTGTTGCAAATTATAAAATAACGTACTTTTCAGCAAACGTGAAAAAGCAGCGGGGACGCAGTCTTCAAAAGTATAGCGCTGTAGGACAACAGTAGGACCGGCTGAACAAATACTGACCTGTTTGTAAGTCTAGGCTCATCAAACACCAGCTTGCCAGGCTGCTTGTAGACCAGGAGCACGTATCTGTGAAGGCCAGTACCCTGGGGGGGTCCGGAGCCAACGTACTGCGACAGAGTCTCGCCCGCAGCTATGTTGTTACCGGGAACGTTTCCGACAAGCCAGTGGTGCCATTCGCGGAACTTCGGCTCCTTTCGGGATGGCGCGTCGGGATCTGAAATGTAGAAGAGTCAGTTTTATATTCGCCTTAATCGCCTAGTCCGACCGAATTTATACGAACATGTGTATACAATTAGTTCAACACAATCCAGAAACAGTTTCCACAGATTACTACTATACAACTAAATTTGTACACACGGCTACACATCAAGCTATACATAACCAGTATAAGCTGACTTCTAATTGTACGAAAAACCTATATCATGCGAGGTCAACTCAAACTGGAAATGCATAGCTTGATGTGTAGCTGTGTACCTAAATGTAACAACAACCAGAAGTTCACACCGTTAAAGGTTACACAAAAGAAAAGAAAAGAGAGATAAAAAGTATTCATTTTCAATAGTTTATAATATATTTATGTCATGCCATGTGTAACATAAAAACAATGGTATACTTATCTGAATTAAGCATGTTATCTTCATATTGTAAGTAAGAGTAGGTACTCGACACATTAATTATTACCAGTCATCGCGTCATTATATCATGGAATTACATAGTCTTTCTCATCAGTGTAAAGATGGCCTTCCAATAGTTCCAATAGAGAAAACTGACCTTGTTATCGTCTTACCCCCTTACTAATAAACGTACTTTATCAGATGAATAGTTACACACCGATTTCTCTCTTTTAGTCGTCAGTAATTTGACTTTCAAAAGAAGAAGACAAAGCGTTGTGTAACTATACAGACGCTATACAACGTTTATTAGTAAGGGGCTTAGGGTAGAACCCCTTACTTACCTACCCTCTCGTGATACGTGAAGGGTAAGAACTCGATTAAATACTAACCAGTCATTGCGACGGTGTACAGCTGTTCAGGAGAGGCATCCCACGAGAGTGAGGGGATGTCTTTCACCTGAGTGGGGGTCAGCACGTGGCCTTCATTCACTTCCACGCCGCTTGGGTATTTTACCTGTGTAATAAATTGGACATTGAATTATAATAGAAAAATTATAAATATAAATCATCCAAGTAAGTTGTAAAGGTTAGATACCTATGTTCTTTGTAAAAAAGTCAATGAATTTTGTCATTTTTTTTTTGTATTTTGTTTCCTTTTGGTTGTAAATCACTAGGTAGTTACTTTACTCTTTTCTAATAAACGTTTTCATAAGTATGGTTACCTATCTGGAAAATTCTGGTCAGTTTTAATAACATTGCGGTCAGTGGGTCGTCTTAGGGGTGGATTTGTTGGAGTTGGAGTATACGCTTAGGAGCACTATGACAAGCAAAGAAATGTAAAAAAAAAAAATTGGTACAAAATATTCTTGTATTTTATTTTTTTGAAATCTACCAATTTTATTACAGTATCAGGTTAACCTTGACCATAGAAAAAAATTTAATTTTGAGAAGCATTGCTCTACGACGCACCGTTGCAGAGCTAGGAGATTTCTTTTTTTTATTTTTTAAAAACGGTCCAAACTTTTCTAGAAAGAACTTGTTGCTCTAGTCGTAAACCATGAGATGGTGTAAAAATGTCAGCGAAAAATCGAAATGAAAAATTTCAACGTTCGATTTTTCTGCGCCCTCAGGATATCTACTCTAGCTGAAAATAAAACGACACCCAGAATAAAAAAAAAAACAATATTTTGAGGGTTTTTTTTTACATCGTCTCATGCCTACAGCCTAGAGCAACAATTTCTTACCAGAAAAGATCTTCATCCGAGCTACCATTTTGAAAATAGGTAGGTAGGTACCTATAGAGCGTTTTACCTATAGAAAAAAATCTCCTAACTCGGAAACGGTGCGTCATAAGGCCATGCTTCTCAGAACCTAAATAATTGTTTCTATGGTCAAGGTTAACCCGATACGGCAATAAAATAGATAATTAAAAAAAAAAAAAAATTTTTTTGTTCAAATCATATCTTATGTGAGTAGGTACAAAGTGTTGTATGAATTAGTTTTTAAATTCTATCATAGGTATTTAAAACACTTACAGTCAAATATCCTGCAGGAAGCACAGATATTACATCGGGAATAATCATATGTTCCAAATAAGCCTGGCTTGAAACCTCTTGAGCTGCCACATAACTTGCACAAATAAGAAAAAAGACACGTAACAGACTCATCTTGATACTTTAATGTGGGATAGTATGAAATTGAGTCTTGTATCACAAATATTTTATCATTTTAGTCTCTAAGATGTGATAAAATTATCTTATTGATAATGTAATGTAATGAGAAAGTAACGCTATCTGCCTGTAGGTACGTCAACGTTAAAATGTACCATAATTGCGAAACACGCTACCAATCACAATCTATGACCTTGCGTAATGTGTGGTGCCGTGCCGCGTGCCGATTTTGCCATGTAATCTGTTGTCACAAAACAAAGCTCGTTTCTCTTCAAGTTCTTGAAAGTTTGGATGCTCTCAGTGTACCAAAAACCGGACTTTTTTCTCGAGATCACATTTTAATTCTTAAATATGCTTTAGAACGCTGAAATAAATAGGAAGATAATCATGCTACCTCAATCATTTTTTTAAATGCTGTAGTTTGTCGATTTTAATAAAGGTTTTTTCTTATTGAAAACCGAAAAAATCTCCGCCAAAGTTCTAAACCGTTTTCGGTGTACAACCCTAGTAGGTTCAGAACATGGACTTATTATATTTTATGTCCATGGTTCACACTGACCTGTACTATACACTTGTTTAATGTATTTAATAGAGGTCAGTGATAGTTCCACTGACCTCTTGTATAATACAGGGTGCTTAGGTACTCTCGAATATAATTCCGATAGATCGACATTGGAATTGTCAGTCAAACGTCTGGGATTGGCTGGACTCACTGAGTCTAGCCAATCCCCGACGTTTAACTCTACCAACTGACGTTTGACCAACGTCGATCTATCGGAATTATATTCGAGAGTTCAGTGGATAGTTCACAATGGACACAGATAGTAAAAACAAATACAGGCTATATATTATATTGAATATTAATTTATTAAAATATAAACAACAATATATTTATGTGCCGTCATTATGCTCCCTACATTACATTTAAATAATTATTGATAAACAACATTTTGCGACTAAGCCAATTAAAGATTATTTGATTTTACTCAGATTTTTTTTCGTTTAATTTTAATTTCCAAAAAAAATTTGGTCTATGACTCTATGGTTTACCTACTTAACTTAGCGATTGTCAAACTCGGTTTTAGATGCAAAGTTTAGATGTCTCTAAGGTTTTACAGTTTAGACAATCTTGTTTGCAGAAATATTCTCTTATGCCGGTCACGTCAACGCCGATTCCCGTTGGTGTGGCCCCGGCATTAACCAAAAATTAGAAATTTAATTTTAGTTCGGTGTGTTCGGCTACACATCAAGCTATACATTTCCAGTTTTAGCTGACATCGCATTGTATAGGTTTTTCCTTTGATTGTGTATAATCAAAGGGTTTTTCGTACAATCAAAAGTCAGCTTATACTGTTCATGTATAACTTGATGTGTAGCCGTGTGTACATACAAAAATTACAGCACCGGTTTATCAATCAATTTAAATAATTTTGAACACTAATTATTGCTAATCCATTACTTCATTTATTCGAAAAATTTGTCTGCTCAACAACGTATATAACGCAATGAATGTTGTTGCACTGTCAAAATCCATTCCTACTGTTAGTGTGTTGGTACACACGGCTACACGTCAAGCTATACATTTCCAGTTTTAGCTGACCTCGCATTGCATAAGTTTTTCGTACAATCACAACTCAGCTTATACTGGTTATGTATAGCTTGATGTGTAGCCGTGTGTACACAGTTACTTACTACACTTTTGCTGAGCAGATTTTGATATTTTTTATAAGATAGGTAGTTAAAAACTTTAAAGGACATGGCTTATAGGCACACTTTTTTTAATAAAACTTGAAAGTATAGTGACGTATATAGTATAGTGAAGTTTGAATGGGTAATTCCGAAATCCACGAGGTCTACGTCGCGGGAATAGCCTGGTACACACGGCTACACATCAAGCTATACATAACCAGTATAAGCTGACTTCTGATTGTACGAAAAACCTATACAATGTGAGGTCAGCTAAAACTGGAAATGTATAGCTTGATGTGTAGCCGTGTGTACCTTGTATTAGATTAGTCTTATCTGTTATGCGTTATCTGACTATTAATTCTAAGCCCGAAGATATTTCCACTCATCTTGATATGTAATCTCATGTACAGTCAACAAAAGAGATACGTATGCAGGATCGGTGGATATAGTTGTAGTTTAGTAAGAAACCGATTGATGTTCTCGAATGAAATTTAATTTTATAAATAGAAAACAAACTGCTGATTTATCAAATTAAATTTCAGTCAACAAAATCCATCGGTTTCTTACTAAACTTCAACTATATCCAACGATCCTGCATACTAATCTCTTTTGTTGACTGTACCTATAACTCTCACAAAGCGTCCACATCTGTCAACACGTGCGATCTAACCGCGCCGCGTAGCGAGCGAAAGCGAACCATGAGTCCATGAAGCGAAAGATATGACAGGTAAATGACTTTTTTTTTTGTAAGTAGGTTTGCACAACCACTTTTACACGATCTAATAGTACTTTGAGAAGCTTTGAACTTTTGACAAGAATGCGCCTGCCGCCCGCACCTCTCCCGGTCCCCGTTCTCGTCCTACCCCCGCGCCCAGCAGGTGAGGACTCGCAATTAAGCCCTTCGATCAAAAAAGTATAAAGTATCTTATGTAAGGACATAAGATACTTTATACTTTTTTGATCGGGAAAGGTCCCGAGACACAAACTATCTCTTTACCAAATTTCATCTAAATCGGTTCAGCGGTTTAAGCGTGAAAAGGTAACAGACAGACAGACAGACACACTTTCGCATTTATAATATTAGTATGGATTAAAGTCTATTTTCGTGTCTTTTATACTACCGCGTTGTAATCTTATAGACTACATAACAGATTTTGATAGGGTTTTCACCATCATTTAGTGAATTTATGCCGAAAGGTTTATATGTATAATACGTTAATATATAACTTACATATAATAAAGAAATCCCCATATATTGTCAAGTTCAAAAATCGTGCGAAGCAGGGGCGGGTCACTATGCCGGGGCAGCGTAACCCTTTCGGAAATCCCACCCCGGAACATAAAGGGCTAAGGAAGGAACACGGATGGGTTTTAGTCAGTAAGTCTGACACTCCCTTCCGCTCCACCCAGAGCGGGAGGGGTCATTTGATGATTACCGATCATTAAAAAAAAAAGGGGGCGGGTCACTAGTAAAATAATAAAACAACAGATAGGTACAGTGCATACCACTTTAATATCCCCTAGAAGACAATTTAGAATCCCTTACAGAGAACACTTTCGCTTACATACTCATTATATTATTAATGCTCTAGTAGTCGTATCGCATGACATGTTTCTACCCGACCAATTTCAAAAGACAACTGTCAGTGATGCAAACGGTACTGATGACCCGACACGGTTACCTTGGTCGGGTTATACATTTTTATTAAAAAACAATGCCAGGGGTAAAAATATTAAACATGTTTAAACTGCATAACCCATTTGCGCCTGGCTTGCCGAAATAATCTGTATTTTTGTCCTTAAGCACTTATAAATTGATTAAATTTAATTTTTGATAGACTGAAGTTCCATTTTGAAATTGGCGATACAGTAACATAAGGTTAAAATGGAACTGTTTTAATTTCATTAATAATTCGCAACGTTAAAGTGTAACATGAGTTTTGAATAAAATATTGATTTAGTATACAATCAGACTTAAAAAAAAATATTTTGGATTCAATACCCTTTATTTATTGAAGTCGGTAAAATATTTTTTTCTAAAATTGATATTCGATACGTTTTCTTGCAAAATTTGTGTGCTTGTATAGGTATACTTACAAAGAAAAGGAAACTAAAATAAAATTCACAAAACAATAAATGCTTATACAAATCAAATACGACCCTTACACTAATAAAGGCAAACTCTTTAGTTATAAACTACGTCTTATTATCATACTAAATAATTACCAAATCAAGGCGTATTATTACCGGAGACATGTTGTTAGGGCAACGAGGAGGAAACAAATGGACTAACCACACGCCAATAAAATATGCAACAAATTCAAATCACTGCAGAATCGTCAGTGACCCTAAGAACGGCGCGCAACGAAGCAACAACAAAATTCCTTATCGGTTACTGCACTAAACTGTTTGTTGATACTGATGATCAGCTATGGATATCGACACCAACTCAAAATAAATTGGGGTAAGGGCGAATGTTATCCAATGATGGACAATTTTAGGCCCAATTATGTACATACTCCATTTGTTCTCTCCTCTGTGGTTGTTCGTATGAGCACGGCAGCATTCGCTTAACCGCCGAGTTGCTGGTACAGAATGGGCACATAGTCGTCCCATTCAGCTTGGTAGAAGTTGCCCGCGATCGGGTCGCCCAGGTTGTACTTCTTGGCGAACTTGGCAATCGAGAACATTCCACGGTTGTCGCCCGACCTGAAAAATGTACATTTTATTGTCAGTGTTATGATTACAAGCGGTTATCGCTGTTAATATTAGGTACTGTTACGTCATATTTTACTGTTACGTCATGTTTCAGATAAAAATAAATATTATTATTATGATATGTTTTGTGGACCATGTAGGACCGGCTGAACAAATACTGACCTGTTTGTAAGTCTAGGCTCATCAAACTCTAGCTTGCCAGGCTGCTTGTAGACCAGGAACACGTATCTGTGAAGACCAGTACCCTGGGGGGGTCCGGAGCCAACGTACTGCGACAGAGTCTCGCCCGCAGCTATGTTGTTACCGGGAACGTTTCCGACAAGCCAGTGGTGCCATTCGCGGAACTTCGGCTCCTTTCGGGATGGCGCGTCGGGATCTGAAATGTAGAAGATGTAGAGTCAGTTTTATATTCGCCTTAATCGCCTAGTCCAACCGAATTTCGTTGTCAGTATTCGGCAATTGTCGGGCACAATATCAATTTCCATAGGACAAAAAAAAGAGGTTCAAAGCTTTTTCTCTCAAAAGTACCATCAGATTGTTTGAATATCTACATTATTAACTATGTCTTTGAGAAAAGTGTGAATGATTAAAAAACCTCAATTAGAAGCTCCATGTTAGGGAGGGGACCGTTACGTACTGAAATATTTATTAAATGGAACAAATAAGCGCCTTAATCTTGCAGGTTTTTGGATATTTCAAAGTAATACCACTAGTATGCAGGTACCTATTATTTTTCTTCAGATTATGTCGTCATCCAGTAATGTGAAGAGTTAATTAGTTAATTCAGGACATAACCATATAATTTATGAGTTTACAACCTAAAACGGAACAGTTAATGAAAGCCGAGTCGCTTTACCTTGAACGTTCCTAACAATTTCAGTGCTGAATATCATAACCAGAAATAATCCTCGTACCAACCGGCGATTTACATTACACACATACACTGTTAGTTTATCAACTCTCGGCTAAAAATCCAATGGGTGAAAAAAATCGCCCGTGTATACGAGGGCTTAGTAGGAAAGGAATGATTATCTTGCTAGTGCTGTCCAACAATGGAAAATGACGTATTTAGCAGACATAATACTTTTCTCTAAAATCAACATGGACAATTTTTTTTTTAATAAAATCACAGGAAGATACAATAATTATTTATGTAGTTGTTAGGTCATCTTTTGTAACAATAAACAAATAAAATTTATTCTTTATACTTACAACAAAAAAAAATTAAAGAGATGTGTGATATCCAACCCGCACTAGGCCCACAAGGACCAAACCGGTAGAATTTAAAAAAATCGAGTAGTGATCGAATTGTCTTATTTAAAAAAGGATAACTGGAAATCTCTGTTTCTATGGAAAATTTAAAATCGGTCTAATTTGGTTGTAACACTATTTTTCGAAAATGTTCTTAAGTAACTTTTTAGACCTTTGTATCCTGCTTATGCGTATGAAGTTTCATTAAAATCGGTTCATTTATTTTGAAAAACAAGGGCTTGAAAGTTTGTTTGAAATGCCGTACGGCGTAAATGCATTTCACTATATCAGATTATTGACAGTGTTTAATTTTAATTAATAGATCTAATAAAGCGATCAATCAACTGAACAATTATTTAATTTTAAAATAATGTTTACCAACCCGAACTGGGCCCGCGTGGTGGATTACGGCTCACTCCCTCTCACAGAGAGGTGTCCTGTGTCCCAGCAGTGGGAACATTATAGGATTAACTATGTATGTATTATATGTATACATTAAAATATGTATGTTTTTTCAACACTATCTGATTGCCAATCAATACATTCACTTTCTAACCGTTAAGCTTGACAAAACGTATTTCCATAACATGAATTGAATTGTTGCATAAAATAGTAGAAATGAAAAATGTTGATCTAGAATATTTTACGGGTAAAAGCGCAGATAATTCGTTTCCATCGTGAAAAGAATCACGTTTTTAAACAAAATAATTTGTAAGTACAGTCAGCCCCAAAAAGATGTATACACGTATAAGGAACCATTTTATTGTCTACATCTATTGTTCTATAACATTGTATCCACCGTATAGGTACAAAAATTAGTATACAATTCATTCAACACAAACAAAGTAAACATTTTGTCCCAAAACGTGTACCTACCTACCTTATGAACATTTTTGACAATAAAACGGTTCCTTGTCAGTGTATACATCTTTTGGCGTTGTATACACCTGTATCTACAACGCTACAAGGCTCCTTAGACCCGTGGGCAAAATCGGAACTAAAGCCGCCATCTTGTTTTGTCAATACAAACTCTGTGATAATTTCACAAATGTTGACCAACAACGCCCCCAGTAATTAAAATCAGGCGCCAAAATAATCATTGTAGCACTTTACCAGTTGTCATTTCATGGTGATTCATGCTACTCTGTGTTCATTGGACACACTGCCATAAAAACAATGGGATGTGGGAATTAAGCATGTTACCTTCTTATTGTAAGTACTTAAAGGGTAATCTGGCACTCGCGTCATTAATACTCAGTTAGCGCATAATTATACCGTAGAAAACTGAGCTTGTTCCCATCAGTAAAGGGTTCTTACCCTAAGAACCCTTTACTTACCCTATCATGTTATGTGAGAAGGGTAAGGACTCGACACAATAGTAACCAGTCATTGCGAGGGTCTACAGCTGTTCGGGAGAGGCATCCCACGAGACTGAAGCGATGTCTATTACCTGAGTGGGGATCAGCAAGTTCTCTTCAAAGGGTAAGAACTCGATAGAATACTAACCAGTCATTGCAACGGTGTACAGCTGTTCAGGAGAGGCATCCCACGAGAGTGAGGGGATGTCTTTCACCTGAGTGGGGGTCAGCACGTTGCCTTCATTCACTTCCACACCGCTTGGGTACTTTACCTGTGTAACAAATTGGACGTTGAATTATTATAGAAACATTATAAATCATCCACTTGTAAGTTTGTAAAGGTTAGATATGTTCTGGAACTCCAGGGGCCGCTTCTATATCAAGAAAAGCTAAACAAAAGAAGTAAATGAATGCACTAATTTATTTATTTACGTTTCATATATTTTTGTTGTAAATGACTAGATAGTTATTTTACTCTTTTCTAGTAAACTTTTTGATAAGTAGGGCGTTTTCTGGTTATCTGGAAAATTCTGGTTACTTTTACTAACATTGCAACTGCCAATTACATCATTATGCTTTATCCGAGTCATATCTGAGTGAACAAACAAGGGAATAATGAAGTTAATTCCTCACCTTGCCTTTGTAAACACATTTTCAGACTAACGAGGTGGAAATGAGATAATAAGTACTTATATAATTTAGTTCTCATGTTCATCATCATTATCATAATGCAAAAGGTCGTTATCTGTTTGATACTTTTTCCCAGATAAATAATACTTATCTGGAATAAAAGTATCAACCTTGGATCTGCACTTTGTTATCATGCTATCAATTATGTAACATTCGAATTTGGGAAAAACTAATATTACTTTGTAAGATAAAGATAAGTCCTAACGGTTTAAGTGCATAATATTAACCTCCCAGGTACGGGTTATTAAAGTAATAGTAACAGCTGAACAGCCAAATGGGAATCTAGGGCATAGATCTCTCTCTGTGGCGTAAGAAATCTGTCTCGCTTCTCCGCCAGGCTGCGTGGCAGTCCCAACACTATCCTGCAATCAATAGCCGCGCAGGCAGATAGCCCGCTAGTGTGGGCGATGACAAACCGGACCCGTTCTGTTTTAGTTATTAAGTACTAACATAGGCTAAGCTATTTTTGTTACTAACACTATAGACTATTGTAGTGTGAATAAATAAAGATTGTAAGTGGAAACGCCGGGACGGGCTAGGAGGACATATTGGTAATGCTCTTCAGAAAGTTCAGGTGTGTAATACTCGCATGCGTGTAGAAGACCAATTCTCGTAAATAAAAACGTTCAAAATCTACTCGCAATCTCATCTCAGCGACAATCATTGTCAGAAACTTGTCAAAAATGCGTATTCAAAGGGAAGAAGATTTTGCTGCCACGTCGGGGAAATTCTGGAAGCAAGAAAACCTTGAATCAACAAACAGGTAATATCTAAGCAAGTGCAGGTGTACACTTGCTTATTAGATACCTCTACTTATAGCTCTCAGGCACGTCATATCCGGCAAACGTTAACGGTAATGACTTTTCATTCTGTTTTCCTTTAATAGATGATTGCCTTTGTAAACAACGTGTTCAATTTATCACAGTTATACGAGATAAGTATGCGTTATTATGCTCTAATGTAATTACTGTTGCGTTAAATTATTACTAGCTGCGCCCCGCGGTTTCATCCGCATAAGTTTCGATCCCGTGGGAATACCGAGATAAAAAGTATCCTATGTGTTAATCCTGGTTAAAAACTACCAGTGTGCCAAATGTCATCCCAATCCATTTAGTAGTTTTTGCGTGAAGAAGTAACAAACACACTCGTAAACTTTCGCCTTTATAATATTACTAGCTTCCACCCGCGGCTTCGCCCGCAAGGTAGGTCGATAAAAACTATCCTATGTCCTTCCCCGGGATGCAATATATCTCTCTGCCAAATTTTATCCAAATCCGTTCAGTGGTTTAGGCGTGAAAAGGTAACATACATACAGACAGACAGACAGAGTTACTTTCGAATTTATAATATTAGTATGGATTAGTATAGTGTGATCGGTGTGCCTTTCATTCAAGTCCATTCAGGAGTTTTTGCGTGAAGAAATACCAAACACACTCACAAACTTTCGCCTTTATAATATTGTATGTGTGTGTGTGTGTGTGTTTATATGTTTGTTACTTCTTCACGCTCAAACGGCTGGACCAATTTTGATAAAAATTTGTATGGAGGACTTTTTATCCCGATATTCCCACGGGATCGACACTTATGCGGGTGAAACCGCGGGGCGCAGCTAGTAATAATATAAATGTGAAAGTTTATATGTTTGTTACTCAGTCACGCAAAACGGGCTGAACAGATTTGGATGAAATTTGGTAGGTACACAGATAGTTTATAATGATGCAGCTAGGAAAAACAGTCACACTGTAAAGCCATACTTTGAAAGACACGAGAAGAAATATTTGAAGAGGTGATAAGCGGGGTAATTGCGTAACGTCACACTAACAGTAGGAATGGCTTTCATTTTGACAGTTCAATTACATTAATTGCATTATTTACGTTGTTGAGCAGACAACTTTTCGACCATATGAAGCAATGGATTAGCAATATCTTTCAAAACGATTCTGATTGATAATGTGTTACGGAATTGCTGTTCTGGTTTGGGGGTTATTAAATCGAGTTAACATCATAAATCCTGATTTTCTTTCCCTCCATAGATTACTCTAATCTTGTTAAAAAGGAATAAACTTGTGGAAGAGCCAAGATAATACCTACAGCTGTTTTCCTGTGCCGTCATGTCGACATTAATCGAATTAGCTGCTATTGCGGCTCGTCAATCCACCATCCAGTTTGCAACGGTTCCAGCTAGGTGCTTCTAAATTCAATGAGCCATCCAGGTCATCTAGTACCTACCGAAACCTGTACGTAGATATCTAAGCTGGGAACAGCAGGATTTTATTACAATCTGAATGAAATTATCCGGAGTGTACCGGAGTCATCTTCATAGCCAGCAGTAGGCTTTATACTTAGTTCCTTTTAAGGTTTCTAAGATTTGATAACATTTTCGTTAAATCATTAAGCCATTTACAGGCACTCTTGAATTGCCAAGGAGTCGGTCTGTAATATGAAGCGTTGCCCATGAATATGTAAATACCGTTGCATCTGGATTATAAAACCAAAACTGCATTGTATTTCTGTCTGACATTTATAACCGGTTTGAAAAGTAAGTTTTTTTTAGCACAGAATAACTAATAGTACTTTAGTAAATTATCTACATAGTGAAATGAATGTTTTCGTGCAACATAATTAAACTTCATATTTTTGTTCGATATTACCAATTAATTATTTGATTTCATATTGCATGTTGAATAGTAGTACCTACCATGTAACATTTTTATGTGAGAGCGATAAAAGTGATATGTATTGTATGACATACCTACCGGTAATCCGGTTTTATTGTCTTAGATTTGGTCATGAAAAAAGTTTTAACATCTCTAAAATTGCAATAAGTATTACTAATACCTAAATACATCGTTTAAATAAACTAGTAGATTACAGTTAGCCATAGTACTTTTAGCGCGTTCGCAGTATAGCCATTTGTATGGATTAAGTATTTTAAATGCACAATGGTATATTTTGTTTCATGCAGTTTAATGTTTTTATAATAATCTAAGTATGAATGCGTTTACGGAAACAAGTGCACGTCAGCTTGTGGGTATAATTATGAAAACAATCGTTGCAGGCTGTTATGAAGACTATGAATGGAAAGAAATTCTTCATAATTTCTTCCCAGTCCCAAAGTTTCTTCCCACACTGAGTTTGAAAATTGGCGTCGATACCCCCGTGCGTCGGCGGAGGTTCTGCGCCTGATCAGATCACACTCCAGTCGTGTCGGATTGCGTTTCGACCCATCGGACTATGAGAGTGACAGAAGAGAGAGTGCACCTGCCACCTGTGTCTGTGCATGCTTATTGCTTGTGCACTATAATATCGCCGCGCAGGAGGCTAGTCTCCGTTGAGATTGGCCGCCGTGTCAGAAATACGGTCTGGCGGACTATTATTCTAAGGTACAGAGGCCAGCACATCAACCTACCCCAATCTGTAAAATTTTCCCAATTGAATATGAACCTTATTCCTTTGCAGTAAAGTTGAAAATCTATCAAAGAAATTTGACAGATTGGGGTAGGTTGATGTGCTGGCCTCTGTACATTACGACCGGTTGGCTCAATGACATGAGAAGAGAACCTCATGACCTGATAATAATTGACGCACCTAACGCTAGAACAGCCTTTCAACCAACCAAATGTTTATCACTGATTTAAAATTAAATGTAATTTGCAATTCTTTAAACAGGATATTGGAATCAGTTTTAAACACCATATAACAAAAAAATAGCTATATAGATGGAGTCATTTTCTAGCTGACTAAAAGAAATGGTGATAAAAGTCCAGACATCATTTTTGTCAGATCATGTGAACTGAGGACCATGTAGATTAGTGTCTGAAATGATATTTTGTGTAGCTACTCTCTACTAGTTTCCTGATTCAGCGATCTTTATGAGATTGACATGAAAAATGAAATTAAGAACTGCGCGTGATCGTGACCGTTAATGCATTCGACGTAGAAGAATGACATTATTGACAATGTAAAAAGTGGTAAAGTATAAGAGTAACGTTATTGAAGGGATAAAAAAAACGTTCCTGAGGGTAAAGTAACGTTACTGAAGGGGTAAAATACCGTTGCAAAAAATAGGGTAAAACAATATAGGTACTTAAGTGGAGAAAATTATTATTGTGGAAAAGTTCTTTGATACGAGTACGATGTCTTGCATGCAAATAATCAATCGTCAAATTCATGGTTTTACGTGGTGCATTGCTATTTCATGTTTTTAAATGAGTTATGAAAGTATTTAAATTAAACTTGAAAGCGGACCCTGGAATATCGTAACAAGCGAAATAGTCAACTCTTTAGAATTTCCGTAAGTTTTTTACAGATTTTCTTTTTCTTTTTTTTTTGATGATGTTCTCATTTCATCAAACAAACAAAAAACATTGCACTAAGTGCAACTTTTTTCAGGTAGCGTTTTTTTTTTATTCTCACAGAATTTAGCTGAACAGCTAGGTACATCGGCAAACAAGGTAAACTAGGTCACATCAGCTATCGACTGACAGCCTCTACATTACTTTCTCAAAAAGTAGGTAAGTAAGTACTTAGACTTAGGTACGTTTATCTTGTTTATCACATACCTAACATGGCAATTAGCAATTCTGAATTCAAATAAAACTCGATTGTTAACAAGCAATCAAACCTCGATTAAATAAAAAGGTTTAATACTTACGGTCAGCAATGCCGAGGGCGCCTTGGACACGACATCGGGCACCACCTGCTGTTTCTCAAAACTCTTTGCGATCGTCGACATGGTTCTCGCAAACACCCTAAAATTGACCATAGTGCCGTCTGCTATTAACAAAACAATCGCACATCTCAATATTCGCGCCATTTTGAAAATTGGGACAGGACATAAACAAATATTGTTTTTTTTTCGCGTGGTGGCGACGGACAATGCTGGCGTGCGGCGAGTGACTGGCCCGACTGGCCTCTCCAGTGTGAAGACTGGCTATTAGTTATATAAAGTGCTACTCTGACGGAAAGTTTCAATATAATGATGGCGGGGTACAGGTGGGGATAGAAATGTTTGATTCTTTTAGTTGTAATCACAGATTAAAAACAATTTACTCCATGGTTGTAATTGAATTAGGGTGTGTATTTGGTAGAAGTTATTTTGTATGGGTAAAGTAAGTATAGTAAATTTGCGCAGTGCTGGGGCACCCTATTTCAAGTTAAACAAACATCTACTTTCTCCTGAAAATAGCAAAATTGTAAGAAAAATTATATTTGGCAGGCTAACTAAAACATTATAAGTAATTATAACATATTTACATAACTCAGAATAAATAAAAATAAAGTCAATTAAGAATTTACATTTCTGTGTTAGCAAAATATTTAAAAATACCCTGATTTTACAATATTGTGCTTTCTCAGAGATAGCACTTCTGCTACCAATAGTACCAACCTCAGTTGACAAACATCAGGTAAAATTACTGTCAGTGCAGTGTGGGAGTAAATGTGGCTTTCCACTGAAAGTCAACACCATTGTTGTAAACTGTACAAGCTTAGACTAAAGAAGTGGCGGCTCTCATCATTCACTGACATTGGTATATTTAGCTAAATTCATCATATCTGGCTTGTTTCTATAATTCCATAATAAAAGTGAATATACATGGTTACTTTTTAAACATTGTTTTCTCTGTTCTGGATTCTTTTTTTGCTTCAACTTCCCTGTTTATTGTCTTTATTTATTGTGCGCTTGTGTTCGTTTTAATTTGTTATTCTTGATTTTTTATATTAATTTGGCCCATTTCTTTACCTAGTAACCTGATCCTATTATATCAGTGATAATTATTACACCATTTCACCTATCACTATTAGTGTCTAAACACACAATGCAGAAGGTACGCGACAAAAGTTCGGCATGATTACGCCTGCAATGCTATTTGAATTACTGACGACACATGCCAAAATTACGTTGCGTTAAATAGCATTACAAGCGTAATCATGCCGAACTTCGGTCGCATACCTTCGGCATTGTGTGTTTAGACACTTAAAGTTGTTATTTTAGCATGAAGGTTTACCTACACAGGATTTTTTTCCGACTTCTGGGCAGGTTAAGCTCAGTGTAAAAGTAAATTGGTTGACGTTATAAATTAATTTGAGAAAAAAATTCTTTTTATAATGAATATGTAGGTAAAGGTTAAGATTTGTAACTTTTCTTGTCTATACTTACTTCCTTTTTACAGACAAGTATATTTTATTTAAAATTTATACACACCCACACTTTGCAAAAGGTAGTTTGGATCAACATATTAAAGCCGTAGGTACATAGGTTTCTGTATTATAATGTATCTAGCTAATTCTGTTCTAAAAAATGTCATAAGGGATGTGAAATATTTTCTGTAAGTACATATTAAATTGTATTTTTGGGTATTCGGGTTATAATTGGCTCAGTACAAGACTTTCATTGAGTTTGTGCAATGTGTCATTTTACAAATTGTGGCAAATTGTACCGGTACCTACCGACATTATGAAATTCGAAATCCGCCCCTAAGACGACCCACTGACCGTGATTACCTATTGCTACTAACCTTGTAAATATGTCGTTGATGTGCCTTGCTGAAGAAATAAATAAATAAAAGAAATGTAAGAATTTTGGATGAGTTGTTTACAAAATGCCTCCTCATAAATTATTAATCTTGATGCAAATTTAAGTATTCTGTGAAAATGATTTCAATACTGCACTGACCATTATCATAGACGCTATGTATTACGTAACGGAATAAATAAATCTAAATGCATAGTTTTACCGGCGGCGGCATGCAATCATTAACTTTTATTCTTATCAGTATTTTGTGTAATGTAAAAGTATGTAAATAGTTCAAAATAAACAAGTAAAAGTTGGTGCACATCTTACCTGGGTACTTGGTATCAATAAAAGCCAACAGTGTGTAAAAAAATCCGAAAAAATAAACTTCGAACTTTAATAAAATCGTAAAATACAGAAAGGTGGTTGAACCGGGCACCACAGAACATATATACTCCTAATGGAGACCGGCAATATTAGAAATAGACAATCCAAATTTTGACAACTTTTATTTTATAAAACGACAGGCAGTATGGCGGGCACTGATTAGAATATTTACATAGTAACTATAGTCGGACTTTTAATTAGCTGCAGTAAAATGACAGCTTATGATTGGCGTCTTTTTGTTTTTTCGCGGCCATCAACCAAATCTTGTTTTTGTAGTACTGAACAGTGTTACAAACGAAACTTATTTGACATGCATATCTCTAAACGCAGTCCGAAACTACCTTATTCTTATTGAAATGAGTTATTAAGAAGTGTCATTTTACCTACTGCAACTAACTAAAAGTCAGAGTATAGAAAAACAAGATTTGGTTGATGGCTGCGAAAAAAAAAAAGACGCCAATTTCAGTAATCTAAGCACAACATAAGCTGTCATTTTACTGCAGCTAATTAAAAGTCCGACTATAGTTTGTTTGGTTTAAGGGGGAAGCGATAATTTAGCCCGCGAAATGCAAATTTTCGTACGTTTTTTGCAATTTGCTGGTCAGTAGTAAGTTGTACGTTGATTAAAATATGATTCGCGGCCATAACAAATGTATTTACAGAATTATATTCATTACAATTAGTAATACAACTTGATATGATATTGTAATCCTAAAATGTCAAAATTTCATGAAATAGTCATCATAGGTACGAAGTAGGATTACTTGGTCATAGGTACGAAGTAGGATTACTTGGTCTTAGAGAGTTGTGTTGAAAACTTAGAACTGGCCAGCAAATTGCAAAAAACGTAAAAAAAAATTGAATTTCGCGGTCGACCCTGGAGTTTTCACCTTAAATGGGGCTGGCAAGTGAAAGCTAATCTCAGATGGCGCCACCACCATACGAACCCTTGTCAATCTTGTCATTTTGCTTGTCATTTTAGTTGTCAAACATTTACACGCTTCGGATTTCCTAATTGCTTGATTGAAAGTCCCTGAAAAGAGTGAATTGCCTTTAGCAAACAAATAATTTATGTATTTATATCAAGGAGTGATACAAGATGGATCAATTACTATCTGGTGAAGATCTCTAAACCTCCAGTGGACTCAAAAGGCCCGTGTTCTCGACAAGCAATGGTCTAGATTCGCTATCGAGAACATGGGCGCACATTATTAGTTTTTTTTTGTGTATTATGGGCAGTCTGTTTTCTTTTAAGGTTTATTAAATCGCATTATCTTACATGATGCAGGGTATAGGTTATGTAAAAATAAGAGGAAATAGTTTTTGACGACCTAGTCAAACTGAAAGTAATCATTTTTAATACATACCTGAGTATTTCCCAATCTTTTCATTGTCACTTTCCTTGAAATGTTTATGACACACTCTCGCCCCGGTTTTTGGTTCAAACTTTACTCGCCCTATAGCTTTGAGCAACATTTTTTTAAGTTACTCATCTCGAGGAAACTGATGGTCTTTAGTTTCTTTACAATTTGGTACACAACATCTAGGCATTTCCTCAATAATTGTCTTTAATTATGAATTCACTATTATTCCCATACAAGAACTGCTTGTTATTGGTCTGTGCGCTACTAGCGCCACTTTGACAGTTGTCGGCCCCATTGTCCTATGAGAAATATTACCTATTTGGAATGATTAAGCGATGCGTTGAACGCGCGATCAAACAAACATTCGATATTTTGAACACTCGATGTATTGAGTGTGCGAGGTATTGAATGTTAGATTTATGCATTCGGAACGTTTGAGTATAACGTTCGATTTATAGTGGTCGATCAATTGATATTCGATTTGGCATAGTACACCCACTTTAATCTATGTTTCTATATATTTAATCTGTAGAAAATGAACGAGTTGCCAAATGTAAAAAACTTCGGAAAAAAATGGAAACTAAACTGGGTAAAATGGGAAGCTGGAGCTACATTTATTTCAGGCTTTAATTTTATACAGGTTTTTTTTTGCGGTGCGGTGTTTTAAGGCGAATATAGGATAGACGTACCGTTAAAAAGTTATTTTATTGTTTGCTTTTCTGTTTCTTTTTCAATTATGGAATGAAACGAGCCCATTCACGACGTAGCAGATTAAAGCTGTTGAGGAGCTCTCTTGAGTGTCTTCTATTTCCGTCATACGATCAATTTGACTCGACGTCCCCATTACGTTGCAGTGTTATCAGAACTACATGTGGGTGAAAAATTTGTGGATGAAAAATCAATCAAAAAAATAAAATATTCAACTCCTAAGGATAAATAACTCCTTAGGGACTGAATTTTATTTTTAACCGATTTCAAAAAAAGGGGGAGGTTCTCAATTCGTCGTAATCTTTTTTTTTTTTATTGTTGTTCCCCGATTCTTCGAAGACGCCTGGACCGATTTGGAAAATTTTTCTTTTGTTTGAAAGGGTATACTTCCCAAGTGGTCCCATGATCATCAGGCCAGGATCTGATGATAGGATCCCAGGGAAATCGAGGGAAACCCTCAAATTTTATTCGCAAACCTATATCGATTTGGATATTTTTTAGAGTAACTTGAGCATTTGCTCTCGGAAATCATCATTTGGTAAAGTGGAGCTGATGATCAAGACCACAGACGGCCATCGGAACTACTCAATGATAAATATTTTACGGATTGCGATTCGATTACTTTAATATGGTTGCTAAGCGATTTATGCTCGTCACAATGCTTATGGTGAATGGTTGTTGAGGAGTTCTCCTGGTTCTTATCAGGAGAACTACTCAACAATTAACGTCCCAGCTTTGGGAAAAGCAATATTTTGTAAAAGGTGATGAGCAGTTGACGTTAGGCTATTGTAACTTAGATAAATCACAAACTCTCTCACAAAAAAGTGAAAAATAAAAACTTTTCTACAAAAAAAACAACCGACTTCCAAAAAATCTACAAAGCGATACATAACTTTAATTTCGGAAGTCAGTGTCAATAAACGAAACAGGACCAACGACAGGTTTTTTTCTTTCGGTTGTTGTTTTTGTAAAAAGGTTTTTTTTAGTTTGAAATGGGTCTAACTTACTACAATCAAAAAAAAAAAAACAGTGGCACCGGGAGTGCCAACAGAAGTGAAAACAAAACACAAATAGAATACTTTGCTATCACTCACTAACATATCGGATATCCATCAAAACCGAGTACATCCCGAGGACAGCTGAACATATCCGAAGCGGTTTCAGTTACGGTAACAGTGGCGCGAGTTCAATGGTTTTTTCCCATCTCAAAAAAAGTCCAACGCGCCAGCCCAAGTTTTCACTTCAAAAAAAGAGGAGTCAAAATCAGACTACTCTTTAAAAGTTACTAGAAAGTATTTGGGTATACTAGGATAATAACCTGGCAATAATTTTTCTTGCAATGTCAATGTCAAAGATGTCTAATAACGTCATGGATGAATGAATGAAGTTGAAGCTTCATAGCTTCTCTCTGTGTATTTATTTCTTGGGAATAATAATATTGCAAAAGTGTATCTACTTGTACTTTTAGTTTTAATTTCGTCCTGAAAGTATCATAATAAGGTCAATAAAATGCCGTAACCTGTGTAAAATGCTACTCGGTGACATCGAACTAACCAAACGCTTGCTGATTATTGCTGTCGTTCTTGGCATTATTTTGGTTTTGAAGGAATACGTATTTGTTTATCCAATATGACTCAACATAAAGTAGCTTATTTTTATAATGCCGACGTGGGGAACTTCCACTACGGGCCCGGGCACCCGATGAAACCACACAGACTGTCTGTGACGCATAGTTTGGTTCTGAATTATGGGCTACACAAAAAGATGCAAATATACAAACCGTACCGAGCCAGCGCGCATGACATGTGTCGTTTCCATAGTGAAGATTATATAGAATTCTTGCAAAATGTCACACCTCAAAACATTCAAAGTAAGTAAACAATAATAAAAGTTGGTTAGCAACCATTACATATCTCTCAGACTATCATCTTGATTGCTCGCACAAACACTACACGAGCAAACAATATTCAGATATCTTCATGGCATTGTCATCATCAGCTTAACCCTTCATGTGCCGGAACGTAGATCAACATGAGACACAATGGCTTTTTAATTGTTTGCGATTAAAACTTTTGTAAAAGTTAACAATAAAATTCCATTAAGTAATACTCAGATGGAGCTCAGAAGCGCTAGTGTCTCTATTAGTTTAGTATTGTTACCATGATATATTACATCAATGTTCTAAAACACAATAGAAAATTGATGTGATATAACATCAAGAAAAGTAAAGTTCATGAAAAGAATATTTGCCTATTAATTTATTTATTATCTTGCTAATGACATGCAGTGTATCATGCATGTATGCTTAACCGTTTGAATGTCGTAATTATAGACACAATTAAAAAGCCATTGTGTCTCGCGTAGATCTATGTCCGGGCATATAAGGGTTAATCTTATATTTTATGTAATATTGTAAAGTGTAACCATTTATTTTCCCAAATAAATAAAATAAAAGTAATCTGCATTCGCGATTTATTTCACAAAAATGTAAACAAAACTCATATTTGTTTACATTTTTGTGAAATAAAAATAACTTTAATTCCTACACAATAAAGTTCAGTTTACTCTACAACTTCAAACACATGATACTAGTCACTTTGAAATCAACATAAATACCATTAAAATAAAGTTGATATTTGTTTAACTTGAAATAATATTAATTTGAAACATAGGTTTGAATAGACTTAGGTACAAAAATTCATAAACTCACACTTTCATCTCATGAGGGCAGGCAGAAGCTAGAATGCCACCAGCTACTATCTTTATTTACTCATATTTGTTCCATCCATCGTTTCTTTGGTCTTCCCCTACTCTTATAGCCATCGACATTCATACTCAATACTTACCTCACATTTTCCTCATTCCTCCGTAACACATGCCCATACCATGACAACCGATTTCCACACAACTTCTCAGTTACCGGTGCCGCTTTCAGACTTCCTCTTATGTACTCATTTCTTATTCTATCCATTGTTGTAACACCGCACATCCCTCTTAGCATTCGCATCTCAGCTGCATGCAATTAGTTGCCTTTCATTAAATGACAATGTTGGCTTCTTGTATTCATTTATGAAATCAGGACTTTGGATGCAATTTGTTTAAATGCTCCAAATTTACTTAATAAAAGTCTTAAACAGAAAACTCACAGCTAAACTGCTGGGTTTAAGAACTAAATTTTGAAGATGAATTCCTTATCCATAACAAATGTGAGCACTAAAGAAGGATTTTTGAAAAGTCATCCCCTAAAGGGGTCAAATAGGGGATAAGTTGGTGAGTTGAGCTGATGGGAATGAAGCTTGTATCTAAAAAAAAACTTATTTTAATCTCAGGCTATTCCAAAGACTTGCTGCACTACAATGTTGGGGATGACTGTCCTGTTTTCGAGGGCTTGTTCGACTTCTGTTCAATGTACACAGGAGCCTCCCTGGAAGGTGCCATGAAGCTCAACAATAATGCATGTGATATTGCCATCAACTGGTCCGGTGGGCTACATCATGCTAAGAAGTTTGAACCTTCAGGTATGGTTTTAAAATGGAATTTTGAGTTTTATGAACACAAATTGGCCAGGCAGATGTGTTTAGTACAACCTCATTTCAGCAATTATGTTTAATTCCATGGTTAAAAAATACTGCCAGGAACAAATCCATAGATCAGATATAATAATAAAATACTCTATTATTTACACCATATACATTACAGCATTAATTATAGAATTTAACTGCCCTGTTGGTCTCGTGGTTGCAAGCGCGACTGCTGAGCGTGAGGTCCTCGGTTCGATCCCCAGGTCGGACAAAGTGTTATGACAGGCTAATCTCCATTGAGATTGTCCACCGTGACCTAGAGACTATTGTTATTATAAACTAGCGGCCTGCCCCAGCTCCCCACGGGTGCAATTTTTTTTTCGAACATTTTTTTTTCTTTCATACAAACCTTGTCCTGACAATACCGAACACAACAAGAAAAGAATTCGCGAAATCGGTTCAGCTCTCGAGATTTGCGCTTAGCAACACATTTAGCAATTCATTTTTATATTATAGATTACATGCATTAATTTTATACTCCACAGGTTTCTGCTACGTAAATGACATAGTCATAGCTATTCTAGAGCTCCTAAAATACCACCCTCGGGTGTTATACATAGACATTGACGTCCACCATGGAGACGGTGTGCAGGAAGCGTTCTACCTGACCGACAGGGTGATGACCGTCAGTTTCCATAAATATGGGAATTACTTCTTCCCCGGCACGGGCGATATGTATGAGATTGGAGCTGAAAGTGGTAGGTATTACTCGGTGAATGTGCCGCTGAAAGAGGGTATTGATGATCAGAGTTATGTACAGGTTAGTCTGGCTTTCTACTATTGAATTTTTGTAATTAATTAATGTGGCATTAACTTCCATTGGTCAATATGGTTCTGCTATAGGTTGACCACTTAACTTAGACGTTGCCTGAGGTAGCTGCGAGCTGCGCGGTGCGGGAGGGGTGATAGTTGTCACGTTGACGAATCACTGAGCTCTCGCATCACGTCACCACACACCTCCCGCACTGCGCTGCTACCTCAGACATCGCTCAGTTAAGCTGTCGGTATATAGTCACCAGTGACTGCCATAGAATCTAAATATTGCCATAATCATTATTCTTGATTGATGGATTGATTCAGATATCTTGAAACAAAGTATGTAAGTACAGTACTTATAACAAAAAATCAATTTTTTAAATTATTGCCTGTCTGTCTGGCTGTTTGTGCCAGCTAATTTCCGAAATGGCAGGGCCGATTTTAATAAAATTTGGTATGGGGACACTTTGAATCCTTGGGAAGGACAGACTACATTTTATCGACATACCAAGCGGGCGATGCCGCGGACGGAAACTTGTCCTAAATAAGTTTATTTAAGAGCAATTTTAAAACAGCCCCTAAGACGACCTACTGACTTCACCAATAATTTAGAGGTGTTTCTGAAATAACAAAATAGATGAGGTCATTTTACAGGTTCAGAAAATCAATTCTTAAAACCAAAATATCGTATTCCAGTACCTCGGTATTTATAAAATCTTTATGCATTTATTTCAGGTGTTCAAACCAGTAATCTCCAACGTGATGGAGTTCTATCGTCCAACAGCGATAGTGCTACAGTGCGGCGCTGACTCGCTAGCGGGTGATAGACTGGGGTGCTTCTCACTGTCCACGCGGGGGCACGGCGAGTGCGTTAAGTTCGTTAAGAACTTAAATGTGCCCACTTTAGTTGTTGGTGGGGGAGGGTAAGTTTTTGTTACCTTTGAACTTTTATACTTACAGGCAGGAGTGGTTTCCTAGCTATATGTTTATGTCTTAGCACAGAATATATAATAGTACAGAGGCCAGCACATCAAGCTACCCCAATCTGTCAAATTTTCCCAATTGAATATGAATCTTATTCCTTTGTAATAAAGTTGAAAATCTATCAAAGAAATTTGACAGATTGTAGTAGCTTGATATGCTGGCCTCTGTACAAGTACAGAAAATTCACTCCGCAAAATCAATTAAATAAATAGCGACCCTTGCTACTACACAATAAAGTGCAATTCAGAGGGGCAATTCTCGTAATTTTAAGAACGTTCACAGTCTGACCTCAGTCTGTCAAATGTAGGGAAATTAAAGGTATTTTTTGACAAATTGAAAAACTTGTCAAAATGTAGGGAAATAAAACAATTTCCCTACATTTTGACAAGTTTTTGACATTTGTTGTTGGAAACAGTCGAAGACATGTGACATCTACCAACCCGCACTGGGCCCGCGTGATGGATTACGGCCCACTTGCCTGTGTCCCAGCAGTGGGAACATTGTAGGCTGACAATGTACTTTAACTAACTAATAGTTTGTTACATTTCAGCTACACTCTCAGAAACGTGGCGCGGTGTTGGACTTACGAAACTTCATTACTAGTAGACGACAATATATCGAATGAACTGCCCTACACAGAGTATTTGGAGTTCTTCGCGCCAGACTTTCAATTGCATCCAGAAATCAACAGGTATGTACATACTTAGAGTATATGTTGAAAAAAATGTGTGTTTTCGATTTCGTGTAATTTGTTAAGTACCTATGTGGAATAGGGATTTAATATTTTGGTATGTTTTTTGACTTTTTGGTCTAGTATCATGTAAAAGGAATACACGATCCAATGAATTTTTCTCGATACAAAAAAATTGCAAAGTTATATCTATTTTTTTCACTTTTTTCGACATCACGGCGTAACGCTTAATAGTTATTCAATGGAATTTACATTAAAACATAGAGAATTATCATATCAAAGTTTACTCAAAGTAGTTTTAAATTAAATTTATTTATTTTGTTAAAAAGGAGTAAATTCGTTTTGGCACATACGTCGTTTTATTCCGAGTGCACGCACATTTATAGCCATCTCTCTTCTTTTGCGTTTCAAAAGTAATTTCATCACTATCGCTCGCTTAGTAGGTTTTCGAGGATTTTAGATTTTCGAAATCCTACTTCCTATCTACTATATTATAAACGCGAAAGATTGTGAGGATGGATGGATGTTTGTTACTCTTTCATGCAAAAACTACTGTACGGAATTGATGAAACTTTATATATAACTTATACATCAGAATAACACATAGGATACTTTTTTATCTCGATATTCCCACGGGATCGACACTTATACGGATAAAACCGCGGGTCGCTGCTAGTATTATAATAATGCACACAGGTATCACTCATACCTGTGTGCATTATTATAATACTGAAACAATGTGTTACAAACCTAACCATTTCTGAATATCGAGGTGCCATATTGGCATTCGCAAACTGTAAAGTACAGAGGCCAGCACATCAAGCTACCCCAAACTGTCAAATTTTCCCAATTGAATATGAACCTTATTCCTTTGAAGTAAAGTTGAAATTCTATCAAAGAAATTTGACAGATTGGGGTAGGTTGATGTGCTGGCCTCTGTACAACAAGGATCTTTTGATGCTCGAATGACGTTACCGGTTGGCGCTGTTAGTAGGTAAACATTTGTGCGATTGTTTTGTAAAATGTATTGAGAAACAAGATAGCGGCGTTAGTACCGTTTTTGACCACGCGCCAATAGATCTTTGTGCAAAGTACAGCTATACAATGTGGTTCTCAGTACTAAGAACATTTTTGTTTCTTTGGTGTCAACAGTAGAAAAAGGAAAAAATCGAGCATAGGGAAAATAGAATTTGAAGTGTTGATCTGTTTTATTATTAAAGGCTTCACTTCACTTATTTCTGTACCTATGTAGGTTTGTACAAACACTTGTCAATCTCATGTTAAAATGCTCTCTAGTGCTACAAACAGGTCGCGGAACATTTTCGAATAATGCGGCTTATCGTATGCCCTCGGTTCTAACAATTGTTTTTTTTATTGTTTCGCAGTTCAAACAATGCAAACAGCAAGCAGTACTTGGAAGCGATCACAAAGCATGTGTACGACAACCTCAAGATGTGCCAGCATTCGCCCGCGGTGCAGATGACGCATGTACCAGGTAAACTATAAAAAATAAAATGAATGAACAAATGAATTGCACCGATCCCAGTGTGGTTAAACCAGACGATTAATCGAATGAACCCCAAGATTCGCACTAGCTCCTGTAGCCTCATGTTCATGGTGCTACAGCGACCATTGCATATCAAGGAATAGACCGGGGGGCGCGGTAATGGTAGGGAAGACGTGCCCGTAGGATAGGTAAGGATTTAAGAGCCTACCGGATATGCATCTTAGAGTAAGCATTGGACTAGTCGTAAAAATAAGACCTATAGTGAGATGTCATAGGCAAAAAAGCTCAAAAGATATTTTGAAAGGAAGAATTTATAAAACTGCATCATGATTCAGCTGAAAGACATCCTTCTGCTGGATATAGGCTAAAGGTTTTCCCCAAGCATCCCCACAATAACTGCTTCTGTGCCTCCAGAATCTAGAAAACTGCAGTAAAATAACATACGACTACAATGTAAGATCTGAATATGTCAGAAAACTAATAGGATTTCATTGGTTCTGTTTTGTAAAATTTTCTGTTTCGACCGGATCGGACGAAACTCAGCAGCCAAAACGCCTACTAAGCCCTAAAATTTCTAGGACAGACAGACAGATGAATTAAATACAATTTTTTTTGTTATAAGTACCGGATATACTTTCATATGCATTTAGTAAAAAGCTGTTATTTTGAAATTACAAATAGACACTTCAATTGTATTTATTTGTATAAATGTATAGACTAGTATTAAATTAAAGTAACTTATCCACAGGCGACTTCTTCCCCGAAGAATACAGAATCAAAGACGAGCCCGACCCAGACGTGAGGATCAGTCAAGAGGAAGCGGACAAAATTGTGGAACCGAAGAACGAATTCTATGAGGATGAGAAAGACAACGACAAGGAGCCACCGGTCGAGAACAAGGACCCATAGCATACGAATGGCCTGACTGACCCCCTGGCCATTTGACACGAAAAGGGTTACAGAAGATACAGGAAAAAGTTTCTGTGAGTGCAAGTGAGTGACTGTTGTTTGCAGTTTATTTTTTTTACTTTAAAAGTGAGTGATTTTTTGCAGGTTTTTTTTTGTTGTTTACACTTATTTGATGTTGATGTGTTGGTTTTAGCCCTTCTCGTACGGCTGTGGATGTATTTTACCAATACAGCAGTCTAATTGCGTCACACAGTTTCAATCACAATGTGAATGTTTTTGAAGGATATTACTCATCCGTTGCTTCAAAATGTGTCTTTGTTGAACTGTCAAAATGAAAGCCATTGCTACTGTTAGTGTGTTACGGAATTACCCCGCTGATCTCAATTTCAAAATATGTTTTTAGTTTTTTTGCAATTTACAATGAAGTACTTAGGTCTTTATTTCTTATTTTAAAGTTACCGCATACCGTCAAATTATTAAAAAAAAATAAGAACCGTACACGTGATGGAAGTAGAACTTATTAAAGTATAAATAATAAGAAAGATTTAGTGTGAGACAGAAGGAGAAAAAGTTATATATTTCTTCTCTCTCCTGTAACGAAATGTGCTTAAACGTGACGCATCATTGAAATTTCAGTCTCAATTCTCGTCCAATTATAATCGAATCGCAGCGCCACCCGTCTAAAAAGTTTCACTTAAAAAAAACGAACGAAATGGAATGAACAATATGAAGACTCCTTTTGGGCCTCAACGCAGTCGGTTAAAAGGTGTGTTGCCGTAAGAGAAGGGTTGATGTTTTTATTTTCATTACTGTAAAATCCTTATGATTTAGCCATGGGAATAAATTAAGTGGATTAGATGCATTGATAATTTTCATGCGACAGAAATGAAGTTTATTTTTATAAAACCTATGATTGGGGCGTAGGTTGTACAATAAAATCGCTATATTTATTGTCTGTGAATGTATGATTTAAATGTGTACTTAAGACTGTTTCGAATTGCAAGTTACTGTCCAATAGTTAATAGTGATGCACTTACTGTTGCTATGCAGTTTATACTTACAAGTATAAAGATGTACTTTGCCAAATAAGTATAAACATGATAAATGTTAATTTGAATTCAGAATCTGAAATAATTATCAACTTTTTCAACAAAAAACTCAACGTCATACCTAATTACCTACATGACAAAGTTCAAATTCCATTGCAACCAAATTTTTATTGATCCTATTTGTTCCAAATGGTCACTCAAAAATCAACATAAAATACGTAACGCTAAAGAAGATAGTTGAGTAACTGACGATGGAATGAAAATTATCTGAGATCATGAATTCAAGTGTAGTTACGATAGCCATTTGTCCTCGCTGGGCAACGAACAATACTCTGTTCCTAATATTAACTGGAACATCCAAATAAAAATTTTTGACAGTTTTTCTACCATTTGATAGGTAGAAATTCTGTGGTCGTTTCTCTTGTGAGCTGCTCAGCAAGGAGAACACAAGCGCCTTTACTAGTATATCTTGGATGCCTTGACGCAACAAAGCACATAGCCATAAACTGGAATTAATTTTTGTCAAAGAAATTGAATAACCCACAGTTTTTTAAAAGAAAATCGGCCATATAATTGGTGCAAAAAAGATGTTCTTTTTTTAAACTGCGGGTAAAACTTATTGCTGCCACTTTTAATATGTACAGACGCCAGCACATCAAGCTACTACAATCTGTCAAACTTTATCGCTAAAGCATAAGGTTGAAAGTTAATTGGGAAAATTTTACAGTTTCGGGTAGCTTGATGTGCTGGCGTGTGAACTTTTGTGATGGTAACAAGTTGCTGGCGTAGCTCGGTCATAAACCGTGGGAGCCAGACGACACGTGCCTCAGTTTAGACTACATATCACCATCCTACTCGCACGTTGAGCACGTTGAGCGCGACTGCCGCGAGAATTGGCCTCTTTTGTGGGATGCAAATCGATTTTTAGATAGACATTTTACTTGCGCCACGCAAGCACACTTGTGCTACTTTTGTAGTATGGGATATGAACGTAATTATAATAATGTATTCAAACAAGCATTTTTTCCGTCGTCTTCCTCATCAAATATTTTAGCATATTATGTGACTAGTTTTAAGATGTAAATTAAGTTGCTTAAGTTCAAGATTTTAATGCCTACAGTGTAGGATACTGGTAGGATAATATTTAAATTATATTTCATAGACATAATCAGAAAATTTTGTGAAATCATTCCTTTATATTTATGGTAAGTGGGTGGCAAATGCTTGGTGTTGCCTTATTTATTGATATTTCCTGTTTATTAGAAATTAATTTCGAGTGATGCAAGTTTTTTCTTTTGTCCAAATAAACAGCGTCATATACCAATCTTTAGTAATATTCATAACTTTTAAGAAAAAATAAAATAAAATAATTGTAACACATACCGTGTTACAATTATTTTAAACAAAACATAATTTTAGATTAGGTTCGGTTCGAAATATTTCAAAATGGCGCCTGATAATTTATTATGTCGTTTTAGGTTAATTATCTTGTTTTCCTTAATCCTTATTGTTCCGGCATTGTTTAATAAGTTGTAAATATTGTGAAAATGCCTAATAAAATAATTTTATTACTTGAAATCATCATTTTGTTTCTTTTTATGCTGGGTTAGGCCCCGTTCACACGACGACGATCAGTACGTTATTTAACTGTTTAATTTTGGGATCACATGGCAGTTTCATACTGCATTTGTTTTTAAATGTAGGTATGAACATTGGGACGTTGACGTGTGATCCCAACTTTTTACCGCAAAAAACCGTACTGATCATCTCCGTGTGAACGGCGTCTTAAGAGTGTGCAATGTGGGATCAACAAATTAAACTAATTAAATGTAAAAATAATATATTTATTACTAATTAATTAATTAATTACAATAAATACATTTAGAGTGAAAAATCTAATAACTACCAAGCTTCAAATCCAAATTGTTTTCATTTATGTACTTGTGTACGTCGGTCATCTCCCCTAAAAAGTCAACTGTGAATGTTTGAAGCCTTTCGCACATTTGTATTATTCTTTTTACCACATCCTTTGATACTACCAAGGTACAATCTAACCACAAATAGTTTACATTTCTCAAATGTCCTTTCTCTAATAAATGCAATAGTGTTTCATCTATGTTAGTCTTTGTTTGATATTTCAAAACTAGTCTTTGCAAATTATCTGTACACTCTACGAAAAAAGTCAACATGTGATCTATAGAAAAATTTTCATTACCTATTGTTAAATTCCTGAGTTCTGAGAATATTTTATCTGGGCGCCGAAAAAACCTGGGTATTACCAACCATTTTGACTGAGTCATTAAACACAGTGTGATCAAGTTTGGACAACACTTTCCTAGCGACAGAACTGCGTCCAAAGTTAGCGAGTGGTCTATCTCCCACAGAGAGAAGTGTGTGAGGTAACTGCCTTTGACCGTTAAAAGTTGCTGCATTGAATCCGAGTAGGAAAAGAAAGAAAGATCCAGCCTGTTCAATCTCAACTCGCTCATCGAAATTTGTTCTAAAATTGCGTCTTTATTATGTTCCGATAAATGTGTTACCGACAGTTCTCTGAGGAATGGACATATTTTGATTAACTTCCTAATACCATCAGCTGAGGCGAAATGACAGTTCATTTTCCTAAGACTCATGGGCCCTATGTCCATAGCGCTACCGATTAATGTGGAGCCGATGTCGCAGGACTCGATGCGTAGCTCCTCCAAGTAGGGCAGCTCGCTTATCAACATGATGATGCCGGCTTGAGAGACGCAACGCCCGATACGATTTGCCCGTTCGTTCCTCGGGGGATCCATTGCCAAAATCCTTAACTGTTTCAAACTCATGATATAACAAAGACCTGCATCAGAGACGTTCCTCATTAAAACTGAGGCATTAAACTGGGATTTGCAGATGTCTACCCTAGAGACAATGTTAAGTTCTTCAAGTAAGGGACAACTGTCGCCGATGACCTCGAGAATCTCGTCAGTGCAAATGAACTTGAGATCGAGAACAACTAAGCGGCTGAAGGTGGAGAGTGTCGCTATCCAGAAGTGCTGGGGTAGGCCGTTATCGAGGTCGCATTTGCGGAAGACTGTCATGTTGGGGTGCGTCAGTACTTGCAGCTGAATACGAGGGTCGCCGCGATACTGGCAGCATGTTCTTTCTGAACAGAGGACATCGAATAACCTGAAACATGTAATAACAAGTAAATATTTAAATTGATCAGTGACTTCTGAATGGCTAAGTTACAAAATAAACCTTGACATTCAGAATGTTTTAGCAGTGACATTATAACTAGTTCTAGTGGTCAATATCTGTCTCCTGCTTATATTCTTATTTTATTTTCATCATTACCTATCCTTATCCCTATCCTTTTCATCATTACTTATCCTTATTTTAATTTTGAGTAGGTAAATCAGGCATTAAGTCTGCCTTTATAGAGTATATTTTTTACTTTAGCATAGTCTTAATAAATAAAAAATAGATAACATAAATCCTTCAGCAATCTTGCAGTCGAGAATTATTTGGATAGCTTAGAAGTCCAGTGATCCAACTGACATTTTAAGTTTGGAGATATTAAGGAAAATACGTTTTTGCTTATTACATCCATATTTTAATGTATTTTTTTTATAATAATTACACTAGGGCACTCTAAATGTCAATTTCTTATTGTTGAATAATTATCATGCAGTTGGTAAATTATGATAGTGATCAAAGTATTTGAGTGTGTGTTTGAATTATTTTCTTTAGCAAAAGGAAAACAATAGAAAAAGATAAAAATTTTGTTCTTTTATGACTGAGGTAATAATTTTGCATTAAAAATGTTCAAATGAAACACAAGGACAAATCAATCAATGACTCGTACACCAATTTAAAAAAAAATACTCCTAAACCTTCAAGGTGAGTAAAGGTTGTAAACAGAGTATAGACAACAGCATTAATATGTTTTTATTCTGTACCACACATGAAATCAAATACAAAAAATGTCACCAAATAATGCAGCTGCCTGTTATGCCTGTACATACCATGCAGATTTTATAACCTTGGAAAGTAATCTGAGGCATTGCACAATAATTTTATGTTATCATGGTAAAAAAGTCATAAACAGTTTATGGAACGGTGCCAATTTTAAACTCAGGAGACAGATTCATGAACACATTCTTATTTTAGAATTTGAATTAAATAGATTGTAATCAATTGAATTCTTTTTCTTGTCTAGTAATGAAATCAAGTATTTTGCCTAATTTCTTTGAATGGCAGACTTTTTTGTAGAGTTTCATTAGAAGGGCCTTTTGTGTTGTGTCTATTGCATAAAAGTAATTGATGCACACATAAACACAAAACTGCAACTTCCTTAGTTATCTTTATGATAAGTAAAAATGGAATAATTACTTACATTTATATCAATGACAAGAATAAACAAAATCACAATTTCACATCATTGTCTGTGACTTGTGGGGGATAGTGAAATAGTACAAAATCATTATTCGAAAAGGAGTCGAGCTGCATCATAAAAAAGTGATACAGAGATCGAAACAATAAACAAAGAGATATACCTGGCTGGCAGCATCATCATCAGCTGGCATTTTAAATCAAACGCCTCTCTCTCACATTCGTGGAACTGATTCTCAGGATACGTCTTTTCAATAACATAACAAGCTGAATTAATAAGACTAATAGAACTTTTAACACACAACTGAAATAGAGTACAAGGCTGCTTAGGAGGCGACATTTCGACGCCCTAAGCAAATAATAATGGCAATTAAACTCGTTTCGTAGTGTATGAGTATGATAACTGAGTATATTGATACCGAACAATAGAATTAATTAAACATTATCCAATAAAACTAATTTGTAACTTTACTTTTTTGCCATGTATTGATTTCATAGTTTTTGACAGTTTTGAGTTGTAGCGTTTGACAGCATCAATAATAATAACTCTGCTGTCAGAAGTACGTTCTTTTTCATTCATTAGTTCAATTTTCACCACAGAAAATAATGACAAAAAAAACAATTAACGTGAAGAGAATCGCACGGAATTAGTATGTACTACTTTAATCCTTAAAACAGAAAATAGTGGCCACTGTTATCCGTTTTAAGGATTATAGTAAAACTACGCAATATAAAACTACCGTTTATGATAATATTAACGTATAATCTTGTGCAGCACAACTTAACGTGCTTGTTTTCTGCATTTTCATTCTAAAATAAAATAAATAATCAAACAAACGATGACACTAGCTAGCCACTAGTGGGTCGGCGCCCCCTTACTTAATTTTTTAAAAGGTGTTAACCTTTTATCTGTACAGACACCAGCACAACAAGCTACCCGAAACTGTAAAATTTTCCCAATCAACTTTCAACCTTAAGTTTTAGCGATAAAGTTGAAAATCTATTTAAAAACATTGACATATTGTAGTAGCTTGATGTGCTGGCGACTGTACATACCTACCTGTGTACTTTTTTATATAAAATAATTATATATTTTTATTATTAGTCACAAGAGTAGTTGTAAACTAGCCTGGCAATAGTTGTGGCTACTCAAAAACTAGTCCACCACTAGTCTTGACTAGTCTGACAGTAGTCCGACACAACCTCGACACTAGAGACGACTAGTTGAAAACTAAGTCAAAAACTCTACTACTTATAAACTTTTGTAGTCATGCATGTCTAGCTAGTGTCGAGGTTGTGTCAACTAGTATCGGGCTAGTTTTCGACTAGTCACCACGACTAGTGTTGAGCTAGTGTCGAAATAGCTTTCGACTAGCTTTAACTCAGGTGTCACGGAGTACATACATAGGTACACAGTTATCCTTTGACGTGAACTGTAAATAACTCCAATCCAACAAATTCTACGACTACTAATTTGGTCCGTTACGTCAAGTGTGCGTTACCCTGGCAAAATTCCGCAAAATGTTGTGCTTTAGAAAGGTGAGATTATAACAAATAATTAGTGTATCATGAGGAGCAATTTGTTTGTTATTAGCAAAATTTGTTTGAATTGTAGATTTAAAAATATTTGAGAAAAACAGATTTTGCTAAAAACGTTACCCTGGCAAAATAGTTTTTCAAAAATTCGTTTCAGCGTAGAACCAAATATATGAATAGACAGCTTTTGTTGCGTAGTAAATGTTTTCACAGACGCCAGCACATCAAGCTACCCGAAACTGTAAAATTTTCCCAATCAACTTTGAACCTTATGCTTTAGATATAAAGTTGAAAATCTATTAAAGAAATTTGACAGATTGTAGTAACTTGATGTGCTGGCGTCTGAACATAGCAAAATTTGTGTGTTATGCAGTGGCGGCGTAGCATGGGTTGGCACCCGGGGCGACTTTTTATTCAGCACCTTCAAAATAAAACAGATAGGTAATACTAAACGTGCTTAAGTGACTTTATTTTACTAAAATATTCGATGACATTATCATAGATAAGTTGAGTACTTACCTACTTAATTTTCATATTTAGATTCAAATACTATTTTTTTGTTTGTACCAATGCTTAAAACTTAAAAATTGTTACGAATTAAGAAAAATACAAAAACAATAATGTCGGAACGCAACTGAACACATCCATATAAGTTGACAGCCCGCCTTTTCCACTGACTTCTCTTGTGACCACGTTAGATTTATGGTGTTCTTTTGTACTTGAAATACAATGTTGATTTACTAAGAAATCAGTTGTTTCTTTCATAAGACATAACCCACTACAGGTTATGGGCCCAGACATGGAAATCACACAGAAGTAAGACACCAACAGACGACAGAAGAAAGCTCCGCGTACCTAATAAGATTACCGGCATCAAGTGCTCCAGAAGTTCCAGAACAGAAAAAGTCGGCCGCTTCCGGGTCATTACAGACGGGAATAAAACAAACTATAGAAGATGGAAAGAAAAGACGGCGCATTAGTTTTAAACGACAAAAATTGGGCACTATGGAGGTTCCAAATTATGATTATATTAAGGTCCAAGGGTTGGTACGACGCGTTACTCAAAGAGCCGTCGTCCACTGAAGACAAAGAAATAGACAGAAAGGCGCAAGAAATAATAGTTACAAGGATAGAAGAGACGATACTTTCATATTTATTGGCATGCACATCTGCTTGTCAAATGTGAGAGAAATTGAACACAATTTATGAAGCAAAATCTAAGGTCGGAGTACACCTTATTCAACAGAAGTTTTACAGCATGGAGTTCGAGGAACCAATGGCAGCATTCATATCCAAAGTTGAGGAACTTGTCAATCAGTTAAGTAACAATGGAGAGGATCTTTCTGAGAAGATGGTAGTCACAAAGATTGTCATGAGCCTACCCGATAAATACCGACACTTCATCTCGGCATGGGAATCAGTACCTGAAAGTGAACAGAATATGAAGAATTTGACAGCAAGATTGCTTGTGGAAGAGGAGCGTATAGGAAAGGAAACTCCATCATCATCAGCCCTTATGGCAAAAAGAAACAACAACAGAAAATTACAAGTCAATAAAACAGAACTAAAGTGTTATATCTGTGGTAAAGCTGGACACTTTAAGAAAGACTGTAAAGAGCGTAAGTGCAACTTTTGCGGAAAATTGGGTCATATATACAAGGACTGCAAAAGCAGGCAAGGACAAAATAAAGGTAACCACAATGCTTTTATCCTGAATAATTACAATTTAATTCAAAATAAAGATTGGGTTTTGGATACAGGGGCGAGTGAACACATGTGTTTCAAAAGAGAGTTATTTACAGACTATACAGATATATTAGAGAATAGATTTGTAATATTAGGAGACGGTAATAAACTGAAAGTACAGGGTATAGGCAAAATTAATTTTCATGGATACAACGGCAAAGAATATGCACCTTATATGATGTTGGATGTTTTATTTGTACCAGATCTAACAGTAAATTTATTTTCTGTATCGTGTTGTTTAGATAAAGGTTATACTATGACTTCAACAAAAGAAGGATGTCAATTTACTAAAAATAGAGAAGTTATGTGTACAGCAACCAGAGTTGATAAATTGTATTACATGAATTTGAGACGGGGACCGTGTCACCTATCCCTTTAATCTAAATAACTTGAATTTTGGAAGTCGGTGCAAAAAACTAAAACTAAAATACAGATCCCAAGAAAAACTATTGGTGAAAACCGTATGAAAATCCGGTCTACAAAGCTGCACTTTTTCTCATACTTGATGTGCCTCTGCCAACGTTGCTTTGTGTTCATATGTTCGTTTCAAATTATAAAATAAGTCGTTTCAATAACAAAGTGGATTGTGCGGGGTCGCATTAGATATCAGTGAACAGACAATTGATCCCAAAGTAAGGAGGAGTGAATTATTATAGATGAGGTACTCTCATGTTTAGAAATCACTACTTATACTTCTTCTCTAACTGCTAACCTGAAAGCGCGGCGCCGCGGCGCCCTAGGCTCGCGCGCCCGCGTCTGTCTGCGCCAGTGCGCCGCAGCCTTTGTGATTACTCCGCGGCCGCAGCCGTCAACGCCGTCAAGCTCGTATGTCACAAAGTGACGCGATAGACAATTTATTTTATTATGGTTTTTCTTCTGTGTAAATAGTAATTTAAGTGTATTTTGTGTTTTGTGTAGTGTTTTTATTTATTTTACTTTTAGGTAAGTGTAGGTATTTATACTTATGTTAAATGCCGGCTGTAGCGATCCCGGAAATAGTGCCAGTCAACCTACCACATCGCTCGATATCCAGGTGAGATGTCCCCATTGCTCCCAGCCACGCTTCTTTAAAGGCGAACGGGGGCTACGGATACACTATGGCAAGGTTCACAAACCTCATAGTGTACCTTTGTGCCCCCCACCCACATCTCCAACATCAACATCTTCAGATCAAAGTTTGTGGAAAACGTTGGCAAAATTCAAAAATTCGACCCCAGTATTGAAGAGAGTTCCCCGGGGCGCGAGGCGGTCTGTTGCATTGAGTTTGGCACATTGTCTCCGTCTTGCGACCCAGGAGAACTCAGAAAGTGCCTGGGAGCATTTACTCACCTTTCCTTATAGGATTCTGCATGTTCAAAAAAATTTGGCAACGAAAAAAACATTGACAACCCAAATTAAAGACAACTGCAACAATTCTACTCCTATTTTAGATCCAAAATTACCTGTTTTCAATAACCTTTCAGGAAGAGGGTTATGTTCATATTTAGAATCCAAATTAAGCGAAGGTGATATCAGGGGAGCGGCCAGGCTACTTTTCAGTAGCGATGTGGTGGCGCCCTACTCTCCAGAAACCCTTTCAGCCTTGGAGAGTAAACATCCTGCGCCTGCGGATGGTCTCACCTTTCCCAACCCCCCCCTCCCTCTCGACCCGGATTCAACACCTTTTAATGTTGATTGCAGCCGTGAGCTCCTTTCGAAGTGGTTCCGCCGGTGGCCTCGACGGCCTGACTCCTCAGCATTTAAAAGATTTATTGAGTTCAGGCGCCGGGGAAGCTGGTGAGTCGCTTTTGAAGGAGCTTGCGGCTCTAATTAATCTGATGCTCAACGGCGGTGTGAATGATGCCGTCGTCGATGTCTTGTACGGGGCAAATTTATGCGCCCTGCGCAAGAGAGACGGCGGCATTCGTCCCATTGCCGTTGGGTGCACCTACAGGCGTACGGCAGCCAAAATATGCTGCAAATTATACGGCGACATTCTATCTAATAAATTCCAGCCCCTACAGCTTGGCTTTGGTTCCAAAGGGGGCTGCGAGGCTGCCGTACATGCCCTCTCAAGCTTTTTAAATGCCAATAGAGGTGAGGTCATCCTCAAGGTTGACGTTAAGAACGCCTTCAACTCTGTCAATAGGGACACTTTGTTGGCTGAAGTAAAAAAGGAGTTACCAGAAATTTACGGTTTCATGTGGCAGTGCTACAGGAACCCATCAAAATTATTGTATAAAGACAACGTTTTAGAATCTGCAGTCGGTTGCCAACAAGGTGATCCTCTCGGGCCAGTCATTTTCAGTTTGGCTATCCATCCCATAATACAACAACTAAATTCAAAATTCAATGTGTGGTATTTAGATGATGGAACTCTAGGAGGTGACATAGACACAGTTCTAAAAGATCTTCAATTCCTAAAGCAGCAGTTCCAATCCATCGGCCTTGACCTCAACGACTCAAAATGTGAAATTTACATTTGTGACAATACTGACAGACAATCGACTATACAAAAATTTAACATAATAGCCCCAGACATCAAAGTTTTGGAAAAAAGTTCATTGCACCTCCTAGGTTCCCGAATTTTAGAAGACAGTTTTTCACCATTCATCGACGAAAAAATTCAACATTTTAAAGATATTTCGGATAGACTTTCTAAAATTAGTTTACATTCTGCTTTCACCCTTATCAGATATTGTTGTTTCGGTCCAAATTTTATGTATTTTCTCCGCTCTTCCTCTTTATGGAAGCAGCCACACCTTTTGGACAAAATCGATCATATTATTCGCAGTACCCTTACATCCATTTTAAATATGGCTTTGGACGACCGCGCGTGGCTGCAAGCCACACTACCTATCCGTTTTGGTGGGCTCGGCGTCCGCAAAATTTCTAGTGTAAGCTTACCGGCGTTCCTATCCTCGGTCCACAGCACAGAAAAGTTAACCACACAAATCTTAATTCCTGCTCAGGTTGACTCTGAAGTGCCGTGTTTGACCGATGCGGTGAACGCCTGGAAATTGGCTTGCCCGGACACGGTTCAGCCCGAGAACCCGTCTTCCCAGAGACAGTGGGATGAGCCGCTCTGCAGGTTGGTACGGAATAAACTTATTAATACGTCCACCAATACTGCTGAGCGTGCCCGCCTGCTGGCTGTGGGTGAATGGGAGTCGGGCCTTTGGCTTCAGGCGCTACCGTCACCCAACATAGGCACTATGCTGGGTGACACCACATTCCGGCTCGCTACATGTCTGCGTCTGGGCGCTCCTTGCGGAGCTCCACATCGCTGTCATTGCGGTGTATCAGTCGACTGCCTCGGACACCATGGTCTTTCCTGCAGCAAGAGCGCTGGTCGGTTGGCACGGCATGCGAGCATTAACGACATTATCCGTCGGGCTCTTGTCACCGCCGGGGTGCCAGCTGTTTTAGAACCTAATGGCTTGGCACGCGACGATGGGAAGAGGCCAGATGGAATGACCATAATGCCTTGGAAGTTGGGTAGGCCTTTGGTGTGGGATGCAACCTGTGTCGACACCCTCGCGCCATCCCATCTTCCTAGCACGGTGGGCTGTGCTGGGGCGGCTGCTGCAGGAGCAGAATACCTCAAACGGCGCAAATATAACAACCTTATTGGGTGCTATATGTTTGAGCCGTTTGGGGTTGAAACACTAGGGCCTTGGGGTCCGGGTGCTCACCGAATATTTCGGGAAATCGCCAAGCGGTTGGTTGACTCTACGCGTGACCAGAGGGCTGGCCTATTTTTAGCCCAAAGAATAAGCATTGCCATTCAACGTGGCAATGCTGCCAGCCTTTTGGGCACTTATCCCATTGACAGCGATGCGGACGAATTTTTTGATGCCCAATGAGCTCATGCCTTTTTCTTTCCCTTTTTATTTTTTATTTTTAAACACTTGTATATAGTATAAATATTTATCTAAAGATATTAAATAAATAATTAGTTAGTAATGATATAGAATAGATACGGTAGGTATTTATGGTAGCGTATATACTTTCATATGCATTTAGTATAAAGCTGTTTTTTTTTTTCATGAATTTTAAATTTTATACAGAAGTGGCCTTAACATCAATTGCAGAATGGCATGAACGACTTGCACATCAAAATATGGGTTATGTCAAGGAGATTTTAACCAAAAATAATGTAAAACATGAAGGGTTGACTGATCAATGCACAGCATGTTTGGAGGGTAAACAAAGTAGGGTACCTTTCCAAAGTAGTAATAACAGAGCTAGTGTGCCTGGAGAATTGATTCATATGGATTTATGTGGTCCAATGGAAAAGGCTTCAATAGGTGGTTCTAGATATTTTCTTCTATTCAAAGATGACTTTACAGGTTACAGGTTTTTATATTTTCTAAAAAATAAATATGAAACAAAAAACAGTATTCAAAATTTTATTATAACATTTAAAAATGAATGTGGGTATAAAATTCAGAAAATGAGATCAGATAATGGAGGAGAGTTTGCCAACAAAGAGGTAAGTCAGATATTGAAAGTAAAGGGGATTACTCACCAGACCACAGTTGCTTACACACCCGAACAGAATGGTCGAGCTGAACGAGAGATGAGAACAATAGTAGAAGCAGCCAGAACCATGCTTCATGCAAAGAAATTACAGAAGGAGCTATGGGCAGAAGCCACTAGCACAGCAGTTTATACACTAAATAGAACAGGAAAATCACCAGTTCATGGTAAGACACCGTTTGAATTATTATATAAAAAAAGTTTTAATATAGAAGAGTTGAAAATATTTGGAACAGAAGTTTATGTACATATACCAAAGGAAAGAAGACTCAAATGGGATGCAAAGAGCAAGAAAGGAATATTTGTTGGATATGGGATAAATTGCAAAGGCTACAGAGTATGTTTTCAAAACAAAGAAGTCAATACATATAGAGATGTGGTATTTATCCAAGAAAAGACAGAAGACAAACAAAAGAGCAGAATAGTTCACATTGATTATGAAGATGACACAGATAGCATTAAAAGAAAACACAAACAGCAGGAAGAAGACAGAAGACAAGAAGAGAAAACAGAAACTTGGAATGATACAACAACAGAAGATAAAAGGATAGATACAGAAGACAGAAGAAAAAGAAGAAATCAACAGAAGAGAGACTAATATACAGCAAGAGAGTAATATACTTGAAGAAGGAAAAGAAAGAAGTGGACACAGAAGAGAAGAGTACTATGAGTCATGTGAAGAAACAGAAGATGAAAGTTCTTTTAGAGAGTTACCAGAGGAGAACCCACAGAAAACTAGGACAAGGGAGATCAAGAAGCCACAGAAGTATGGAGATTATTATACAGGTTTTAAGGCATGCACAAGTGAACAACTAACTTATGACCAAGCAATAAAAGGAGAAGACTCGCATAAGTGGAAAGAAGCTATAGAAAGAGAACTGACAGCATTAGAGAAAAACAATACATGGATAATCGAAGAACCACTGAAAGGAAAGAAAGTGATAGAAACAAAGTGGGTTCTTAAAATAAAGAAAGGAGAGATGAACAAGGATATCTATAAAGCAAGACTGGTAGCAAGGGGTTTTCAACAGGAAGATGAGTTTGACCACTCAGAAATATACACACCAGTGGCAAAATTGCCAACTTTGAGAATCCTTTTATCCATTGCCTGCAAGTATAATTTAAAAATGACACAGATGGACGTGAAGAGTGCATTCCTTAATGGGATTATAGAAGAAGAAGTATACATAAAGATACCAAATGGAATTAAGAAATATGATGGAAAAGTACTAAAATTACAGAAGTCACTTTATGGTCTAAAAAGGTCACCAAGGAACTGGAATGACAGATTCAATAATTATATGAAAGAGGAAGGGTTTATTCGAAGCAAGTCAGACTACTGTATGTACTACAAAGCGAATAAGAGATTCTACATACTCCTATATGTCGATGATTTAATAATTATAGCAGAGAAACAGGAAGAAGTTGAGAAACTGAAACAATCACTAAGAAGAAACTTTGAAATGATTGACATGGGTAATAAGAACATGAAATATTTAGGAATCAATATAACAAAAAAAGAAGACAGGCTTGAACTAGATCAGAGACAGTATTTAGAAGACATACTTAAAAAGTATGGAATGGAAGAATGTAACCCGGCGATGACACCTATAGAGACAGGCTTGATACTATCAACAGAACCAGCCAAAGACAATGATATGGTGAAAAGATGCAGACAGATAGTCGGAAGCCTCATGTATGCTATGTTGGGAACAAGGCCAGACATCTGTTTTGCTGTTAGTTATCTGAGTAGATATCAAGTATATGCAGATGAAAACCTATGGAAGGCGTTAAAAAGAATATTGAGGTACATCAAAGGAACACTAAACTACAAATTAATTTACAGAAGAAATTCTAAGGATGTACTAGTAGGATATACAGATGCTGATTGGGCTGGAGATAAGCTGGAAAGAAAATCTACTTCAGGGTACATCATGAAGCTTTTAGGTTGCACAGTATCCTGGTGCAGCTCAAAGCAACAATGTACTGCTCTATCATCAACAGAGTCAGAATATGTGGCATTAGCAAAAGGGGTAGCTGAAGGTTGTTGGATTTACAATTTAATAAAAGAAATTGGTTTAGGTTGTAATAATTTCATTATTTATATTGATAATCAGTCAGCTATTCATGTTGCCAAAAACCCTGAAAAACATCAAAGATTAAAACATATTGATTTAAAATATCATTTTGTTAGAGATAAGGTAGAAAATAATATTGTAGAGTTAAGATATGTAACAACAGGGAAACAAATAGCGGATATGTTTACTAAAGGTTTAAATAAAGAAGTATTTAACAAGTTGTGCAGTATGTTAAATAATTAAATTCGTGGATAGATACTTAGTATTAGTTTGTAATATACATTAATATAATATCAGGTAGCTACAGTAGAAGATATAAATAGATAGTATTGTAATTGTAAAGAATGCGTGCCAACTTTATTGAGGAAGGGTGTTACGAATTAAGAAAAATACAAAAACAATAATGTCGGAACGCAACTGAACACATCCATATAAGTTGACAGCCCGCCTTTTCCACTGACTTCTCTTGTGACCACGTTAGATTTATGGTGTTCTTTTGTACTTGAAATACAATGTTGATTTACTAACGGCCGCTTTCTATATTCAATCCCAATCCTTAATTTGCCGGTCGAGATTGATATTTGAATCCATTTCCTACTTTTAGTATTTCAATAACCGATCGAAAACTCGATATGCCGATCTTTTTTTTCAATCCATCTTTGGGAGGACGGATCGGATTTTTAGATTGGTATTTGTATGAAAGTGACAGCTATCCGTATTCTATAACCGATCTCTGATTTTGACAAATCTATTTTTGAACGTTATTGATCTTTATTTGCGATCCTCAAATATCGACCGATTGTACTGTGCAAAAACGTGAAAATGGAAATATTTTCAAGTGATAGTGATAGTGATCTTGAAGTATTAGCTCAGTTATCGGATTGGGATGCATAATTGTATTTGTAAAAATATTTGTAAAAAAATGCATATTTGTAAGAATGGTCGCAGGCAATAATATTTGTTCACATTCAACTAACAAAACATTAAGCAACTAATAAAACTATGAATTTTACTACGAGGCTCGGCAATAAGAAAGTCCCCGAACGCCGTAGAGTTTCAAACATCTGGCATCATCTACTTTCTAAAAATGGTTATTATCTATATTATGGTACCTATTTGTTGCCCAAAGATAAAAATAACACACTATTAGCTTAAACTATGCGATCGGCTGTCCTGCACAAATTTTATCTTTCGAAGAAACAAACAAACTCGTGCGTGAATGATAATAATTTTGTCAATGTCGAACTGACGTTCCGTTACTTTTCAACAAAACTTTTTTTAAGTTTTTAACCTCGAGTCCTCGAAGTATATTATTTTAAAATACTTTCCCGTTGCGACTTCGCATTTAGTTGTTACTGTGTATGCAATGTCTTGTTATTATACATAAAATAGATAGCTTTAATAAAATAACCACGATTTTACTCATTAATATCATTGACGTACTTTTACTGCGAATGCTTGAAACAAAACGTTAAGGAGGACGCAAATTTATGACCAATCCCTTTTTTTTTTTGGATTCGGAGTCGAGATCGACATATTGAAATGCAGATTCAGCAGCAATCGAGGGATCAGATAAAATCTGGATTCCTAAGAATCTTAAATTCACGATCGAATATTGAAAGCGGCCGTTAGAAATCAGTTGTTTCTTTCATAAGACATAACCCACTACAAAAATAACTTAAATAAATAACTTTTACATTTATGTACGGTCACGGTGATAAGTGGAGTAGCAATTTCACAAAGCAATAGAGTGACACTTTGGTTTTACTTACGACCTTCCTTTAATTAGTCATTTCTCTACTATAGACCACACTCACATTCGTTTGCAACTGATTGTATTCAACCACTACTGTATATGGCATTATAGCTTAGCGGTTATCTACCCACAGAAATCTAAATAAATAAATAATAAGGTAGACAGAGTCATTCCTCGCGATTAAACTATTACGTTGTTGGTTGGTTGTTTATTGTGGGTGAGCGAAGTGTGTTCTATCTATTAGCTGTGTTGTAGTTCCTTTTAAAATTGAATATTGAAATGAAAGCGAACATTATTGCGCTGCGTAAAGGTGGACTTAATATAACACAACACAAATATCATAAGAAACCGGACTGAATCTGAATGTGAGTATTATGATTCAATTGTTTGTCTTTAATCGTAGGTAATATTCGTATTTTGCTAGTAGCCTAACGGTACGGTACCGTACTCCTTTTTGTTTTAGAGAAATTACCTACTGTGAGTCGGAGGGTCAATAATTCAATATTTAAGGATGAGTGTAGCCTTGCCAGTCGAAAGCAAAGTGAAAGGCTCTAGCTGGTCAGTGAAAACAAGTGGTTATTTTGCCGAATTATTCGACACGTCTTTACGAACCGTTCGCCGTGCAAATGAAAACCAGCTCAAAAACCATATTTGATTGAAAATCATAAACAAGAACGTTTAAATTAAATTATAAAGTGATTATAATAATAATAAAATTATATTGTGGCATATTTGTAATAAGGATTATTTTGAGGTTTAGTTTCAATCTTCTATTCGTAATGAAAATGAATACTTAAGCTATAACCATAATAAGTCCTAAACTAGAAGTTTATTTTTGTACTTAGGTAGGTACTTACTTTATAAAATTATAACGAATAAACATTTTGTAATCACTTAAAAAACATTTTTATTCTTAACCCCATAATTCAATAACTATATAATAATAAAAACAATTATTAAGTACATTATAATTCTCGTTTATTAATTTATCAAATAGGTAATAAAAGAACAGATGAAGATAATTGTTGAAAAGAAAAATAAAAATCTAATTTCGATTCGAGATTGGAACTCAAACCTATTTTTTCTTTATCCAAACGTTACGCTGTCGGCTATCGGGACTTATTATAACATTGTCAATTTTAACAATCGTAGATTCAGATTCAGATAATTTTATTTGCTCAAACATCTGTGTACATACAATACAATGCATGTGTCGCAGCCAACTGGTTAAATTAGCCGTTCAGTTAACTGCCTGGCCTTTAGAAGTAGTACTCGCTTCACTTCGCTCTCTCGGCTCGCACGCAGTTGATCACAGTTCTAACCTAACCTAACCCATTTGGTTAGGGTGTCCTGGCTTAGTTACTGCGACCAATTCGGCTCGCGCGTGATTGGTTACAGACTTCCAACCAAAACTGTAATTGAATATCATTCAGGCCGTTAGTTGAACGGCCGCCGTTTAGTTAAAAGGCTAGGCGGTTAACTGAACGGCTAATTTAACCAGTTGGCTGCGACACATGCAAGGTGTTGTAAGTACCAAGATGGAGTTGTGCTAACATGTTTACCATATTGTCATGGTGTGCAAATATTAATATATGATTAGAATTAACTCAAAATAATAATTAATTAATTAGGTACAACAACATTCATTAACATTGACAATGCTGACATAAGTAAATAAATTGATTGATTACATAATTGATTCATATAGAAATAGATAGGAGTTACATACAAACATGTCAAATATTCAATTTTCAAAAATATAAAATAAACCGCCCAAGGTCAGACGTAATTACGTACGCTGCGTATGTGAAAAAACGATAATTATGTTTTTTTTCGCTCGACACCAGCACATGAGTAGTTAAAGGGAACAGAGATAAAGCTTCATACAACCGCGCGAATCGGTTGCACTACTACAAGCACGCGGGGCATGTGTGCGTGGCAACTGGCCGCTTGTCGCGTACGCGGCGAGACTGAAAAAAACCGGTTTACGCTGGCACAGCCAGTTGCCAATCTCAGGGTCAGTACGACACACGTTTTTGTTTTGTTTGTTGCAAGTTTGAATATTTTTGTGTAAAAACGTGGTATTTTATTATTAATAATGGGTGTTTATTGTACTGTGTGTATGAATAATACTAGAAAAAATAAAAAATTATTATACTTTAACTATCCCAAGGAGTACAATAGGTAAGTAAATATTTGATTATTACTCATTTTTCAAGTGAGTACCCTTATTTTATTGTATGATTCTTTTTTAATATGAAAAGGTGTTTTTTTTACCTTTTTATTATTATTACGAGCTTTTTCTAAACATAGATACTTATGTGAGTGGGTTGGTATGTAGGTATGTGTGTTAAGTTCAATATTGCAAGTAAGATTTGAACCACTTTCCGATGTCTGATTGAGCTAAAATTTTGTATAGGTTCTAACCAAACCTACCTGCGTAACTTCGATGACAATGCATTAATAAGATATAACCTCACGATGCAGCCAGGATTGTCTCCTCACTAGGGAACTCTTCAACAGTTCGTAGCACGATCACGAAATTTTATATGTTAGTTTAATTTTGATTATTCAACAAGATTTTTATCATGGACTGCTGCTGCAGCCAGCATTGTCTCCTTATGAGGGAACTCTTAAATACTGAATAATAAAACTATTTCAAAAATGTTTTGTTTAATTTATTTTTACCTATTGTGACATAAGAAGCTTTGCCTCTGTTCCGTTTAACTTAACGTTCTGTGTTAGTACATCACTTATACACACATATGTAGGTACGGCCTGTACCGCGTGTTCAAACCAAAAGTCTACGGTGCTACTGCACTAATGACCCAAATCACCCGTAAAATAACCCCTCCCGCTGTGGGTTGAGCGAGAGGAAGTGTCAGACTTTTACTGACTAAAACCCATCCATGTTCCTTCTTTGCCCTTTGCGTTCCGGAGCCACGGTAACTTTTTGGAACAATCCCGCGACCCCGGCAGGCACTTGCCCTAGTGGGCGCGTCAACTATGCTGACATCTTTTTGAGGCGCGTGTGGAACACGAACGCGCCGTCCGGCATGGGCCTGAGGGCCGATTCTACAAATTTGCAACGGTTCACGTTCAATTGTGGTTACGCAACAGTTCGATTCCGATTGCCGTTCGATAGTTACCTATAAAGTCATTCTACTATTTCAGAGGCAAACTGGAAACTAAACTTAACGTAAACTGAATCGCAACTGAATCGGAATAGGACAGGAACAGGAGGTCTATCATGATCTATTTAAAAACGATTCAAAAGCAAGACATTTCAGTTTAGGTTCTTAAACTGCATCGTTCACAGTCCTACCATGACGTCCAATACGCTCAGCGGAATTTGGATCGTTGAAAGTGAATGAGCTTTAGGAGCTCGTGGTAGGTATCCAGATGGCACGGCCTAAATTGAATCGTTAAACTGACGTCATGGTACGAATTAGCAGAACAGTTCAGTTTAGGTCCTAAAGTGGATCGCGTTAAGAGCTCGTGGTAGGTATGCTGAACCAAACCGAACAGTGGGTAACCTGTGTTACCAACATCAACATGCCAAATAGTGTCTTTGTTTAATAATACCACAGAGAAAAAAGTTGAACCTAAAATGTTACTAAATACGAATACATGTCATTTTCGAATACAAAATGATATTTAGACCATTTATACTTTTATATTGTATATTTTTTTGTTACACATACAACATTTCAACTGTTTCAATAATAAAAACTCAGAAGAACGTTTCGTTCTACGTCCCTTGCTGGCCGAAGCTTTGAAACGAAATGTTTCGGTTAGGAGTGAGGCATATTTATCGTAACAGATAGAAATAACAGATATTTAAAAATAACAACTGTTCCTACCAAAGTAATTATCTGACATAAAATCCTGACTGAAACTGGTCCTGATCGGACGGTGAGCCACGTTGATTAATATGGTACCAATTAGCTCTTCCTGTAAATACTTTAAGATTTGTTCACACACATGGCTTCTTAAATTCCTCCACCACTAATTTTCCGAATAGCTCATTTCTTTTGTCTTGTCCTTCTATATAAAGCACCTTCTGAATAATTAGACTTCTTAAGTGCATTATCTTTTAATTCTTTCCTTCTTTTATACCCGTGGGGACAGAAAGAATATAGGAATTTGTAGATAAAAAGTAGCGGTATGTATTCGGTCAGCTCCGTGTGCATCAGCAGCAACCGAAATGTGCCCTGACATAAAACTGCAATATTCTACACTGCAGAGCACCGTGTTAAAATTCTCTGACGAATATTGGCCTCGCTGATGAAAAGGTTAAAAACATGATGGTACGGAACCCTCGGTGTGCGAGTCCGACCCGCTCTTGACCGTTTTTTTTATAATAACTACAAAAATATGTAATCTAAAATGAAACTAAACATCTAAGCAATAAGGTTAAAAACATTTTGTTGACAATTTCGCGCTTACTCTATTTTGGAACTAGACGTACCTAGTTCTTGGTATTACCTACACTTTAGTGCCCAGAACACAGCAAGTATTGAAAGACGTAGAGTTGCAGAATATAATATTTTTTAGGCGATGGTTCGTTTTGTATGGTGGCTTTGGTGGCAAATATTTTTCACCGATTTAAAAAAGTAGGAGGACTAAAATAGTACAGTACTTATTATGTTAATCGGTATGTTTAGGTAAACGTAATGTACTCGTATGTTTAATTACCTTTAAAAACAGAGTTAGCTTGTTATAAAGTTGTCTTTTGGAATAAACTTTTATTTGAGCGGTTTCTTTTTTTCAAATATAATGTAATTTTACATCGATCACCAATCGCTAGGAAATCTACAAACAAAAATAACATATAAAATTAAACCGCCGAAAAAACTTAAAAGCAAGAAATAGTAAACCCTTTTTATTTATTAACCTTAAGACGGCATCGACCAAACGCCGACCGCGCAGTGGCGCCCTCATCGGTTCACCACTGAGGTTCACTGATCGGTTCTGCCATGAGGGCGCCACTAGTGGGTCGGCGCCCCCTTAATGACTAAGTTCTTAAACTGATGTAAGCTTAACTGTTAACAAAATCGGACTACTCTGTGAAAAATTATGCGTGGTCATTCCTTACAATCAGTGAGTGAAAAATCAATCATCCCGTTTTCCTAACTTTAGGGTTGGTTTTTTTTTTCAAATTTATATGGGACGAACTACGGGGAACTTTTTTTTTCCAATAAAAAAATAATTATCAAAATTGGACTACGATGTAAAATGTTATGCGTGGTCATACATAAAAAAAAAAATATACGCGTCGAATTGAGCACCTCCTCCGTTTTTTCGTCGGTTAAAAATAACAATACCACTCCAAGCATTCCCTGTTCCAGAACAGTCGATGTTTGTTAGAATACCAAATACTCAAAATACCATTTCAGACACCAATCTACATGGTCCTCAAAGATTATGCCCGGATTTTTATATTCACTTTGATATTGATGATTTTTATATTATACAATGACATGAATATTTACTGTAAAATATTTTTTTATTTAATTGTGAATGTGAGGACTATGTGGATCATTTCTTTCTTTTTTTCTGTTTTCCTTCTTAGTTAGTTTTAATCATGATCTGGCAGTTTGAGTCATTTACGCGGCCTACCCAAATGCCCTTTCTTTGGTATTGTTCGTCGAATCGTTGAGCTCCTCAAGTTCTGAGTTGAGCTGCACGATTTCTGACAAATGCGTGCACTCACTCAATCTGTGTGGTTCTTTCCTCAAAAGACCATTTCAGATACCAATTTACATGGTCTTGACATGATCTAAACAAGATTATGTCTGGACTTTAAAAGAGACTGTGACCTCTGAGTTTGTTTCGGCTTTTCTTCTCAGAGTAGTCAGATAGGAAACGCCGACCTCATCTAGTTTAAAACAGTATGACTGACGTGTAAAAGTGTTTGTACAAACCTACTTACAGAAAATAAATAATTTATCATTTATCAATAGTTGGCGCGTTGTCGCAAACATTGGCCAAACAATCATAATATTTGCTAATTGCTATTTAATTGTGTTAATATATTATGAAAAACATATAATGATATAAACTTACCGAAAAAAAGATATTCCTTCCAAAATCTTGGTGTAACGGGGTGGTTATTTATACAATTTTAGAACACACACTGCAACGTTTTGACGTCTTAACGTTGGCTATGATTGGACCATAATAATTTGAAATAAGAGCAGAAAAGTTTTTGTGCTCTTCTTTTCGGGCCGTTTTTGAAGCGCTTATCGTGCATCTAGTACTATTATTGATCGAAGCTAATAAGTTTCAAATCTAAATTGTTTTCATTTATATACTTGTGTACGTCGGTCATCTCCTCTAAAAAGGCAACTCTCAATGTTTGAAGCCTTTCGCACATTTGTATTATTCTTTTTACCACATCCTTTGATACTACGAAGGCTCGATCAAACCACAAATAGTTTAAATTTCTCAGATGTCCTTTCTCTAATAAACGCAATAGTGTTTCATCTATGTTAATCATTCTGTTATTTTTCAAAACTATACTATGCAAATTATCTGTACACTCTACGAAAAAAGTCAACAAGTCACCTATAGAAAAATTGTGTTTACCTATTGTTAAATTCCTGAGTTTCGAGAATATTCTATCTGGGCGCCGAAAAAACCTCGGTATTACCAACCTTTCTGAATCAGTCGATAAAGACAGTGTGATCAAGTTTGGACAACACTTTCCTAGCGACAGAATTGTCTCAAAAGTTAGCACGCGGTGGATCTCCCTCAGAGAGAAGTGTGTGAGGTAACTGCCTTTGACCGTTAAAAGCTGCTGCATTGAATCCGCGCAGGGAAACCAAGAAAGATCCAGCCTGTTCAATCTCAACTCGCTCATCGAAATTTGTTCTAAAACTGCGCCTCCGTTTCGTTTCGAACAATGCCTCAACGACAGTTCTTTGAGGAATGGAAATATTTTGATTAACTTCCTAATACCATCAAGTGAGACGGCATTACAGATCATTTTCCTAAGACTCATGGGCCCTATGTACATATCGCTACGGATGAATATGGAGCCGATGTCGCAGGATTTGATGCGTATCTCCTCCAAGTAGGGCAGAGAGCTGATTAACATGATGAAGCCGGCTTGAGAGACGAAACGCCCGAGACTATTCGCCAGTTTGGGCTTCGGGCGATCCATTGTCAAAATCCTTAACTGTTTCAAATTCATGATATAACAAATACCTGCATCAGAGACGTTCTGCGTTGTATATGAGCTATTCTGGGTTCTGCAGTTGTTTGACTTAGAGACAATGTTAAGTTCTTCGAGTAAGGGACAACTGTTGCCGATGACCTCGAGAATCTCGTCAGTACAAATTAAGTTGAGATCGAGAACGACTAACCGGCTGAAGGTGGAGAGTGTCGCTATCCAGAAGTGCTGGGGTAAGCCGTTATCGAGGTCGCATTTGCGGAAGACTGTCATGTTGGGGTGCGTCAGTACTTGCAGTTGAATGCGAGGGTCGCTGCGATACTGGCAGCATGTTCTTTCTGAACAGAGGACATCGAATAATCTGAAACATGTAAGTAATAACAAGTAAATATTTTAATTAATCAGTAACTTCTGAATAGATAGATATAGAAATATGTTATTTAATGTTTTAATGTTATTTAATTATGTTAAATAATAGAAAATGAACCTTGACATTCAGAATGTTTTAATAATGCCATTATAACTAGTTCTAGTGGTGAAAATCTGTCTCCTGCTTAATTTATTCTTGTTTTATTTTCATCATTACCATATTTTAATTTGGAGTAGGTAAATCAGACATTAATTCTGTCTTTGTAGTTGTACAGTGTTTTTTACTTGTGCAGAAAGGTTTAACAAAAGTAAGTATTTAATTATTTGGATCTATAGCGACGTCAAGTGATCCAACTGACATTTTATAAGTTTTGAGATATTTTAATATATTTTTAGGGGTCCGTACCCCAAAAGGAAAAAAAAGAAACCCTTAAGATGACTTCGTTGTCTATCTGTCAAGACCCTTTTTCTCAGAAACGCGTGGAGTTATCAAGTTGAAATTAATAACAAATACTCAGGGCTGCAATCCCTTGAAGCAGTAAAAATCAAACTTCAAAGTCAACGCAATCAAAAGATACGGGCTTAAAATTTAGCAAGAATCAATATCAAGTAGCACAAATAAAGGAAAAAATCCGAAAACCGTAAATTTTTAGTGACACACCCACAAATTGTTACGGAACCCTCGGTGCGCGAGTCCGCTGCTAAAATAGGATGTTATCAATTCGACACGCATAAGTAATATATTCACATATGACAATCTATTAGGGCTTCCAAACAAATATACAAAATTTTATAGATGTAGGTATGTTTGTCCACGCATTTCTCCGCAACTATTAATATTTTTTTTATTGGCTTACTTTTACTTCAACTTGGGGAACAGTGCAAATTTCATCTAAATAGATTCAGTAATTTCCAAGATATGGTCTAATACGTGTAAGTGTGACGGCCTGGCTTATTGATACGAGATACGGGTGTAGTGTCAAAGGGAAAACACCTGAAAACCTTGGTCAAAATCTAGTGGAATATTTACAGCAAAACAAAAAGTATGTAACAAAAACCCTGTCCGACCCAATAAAGGCGTATTTCTGGTTCAACATAAGTACGTACTAGAAAAAATTGTTATAAAAATGTAACTAATAAAAACCAAAAATTATTGTTTTTTTTTTTCTAATCCATGCGAAATTTAACACTGTATATGGCAAATTTTCATAAGTTGACAACACTCCACCCGCCGGCATAATCTTTTTATTTTTACCTATTTTTATTTCAAAGAACACCGCCGTACACTACCGCGTTGTAGGCACTTTCAACTAGTCATCGACTCTTTGATGTCGCCGACTAGTTACCTACCGGCGCGCTACTAGTTGCCAGTCTTTCGTGGATATTACGTCCTTACGTATCACGTACCGCTATCGTTTCGCGAACAATAGCGTATTCCAATCTGCAGGCCTACCATGAACTATTTAAAAACGATTCAAAAGCAAGACATTTCAGTTTAGGTTCTTAAACTGCATCGCTCACAGTCGTACCATGACATCCAATACGCTCAGCGGCATTTGGATCGTTGAAAGTGAATGAAAGATCGCAATTCGTTGCTGAACCGCGTTTGAAATGTTTCTGGTGAAAAAGAGACAACGCTATTATTATCAAACTAGCTGTGCCCGCGACTTCGTTCGCGTGGATGTCGGAAAACAATAGGTAATATGTCGCTTAGGAAAGGTGTAATTGCCACTCCTTCATTGAAAAGGAAGAATCATCAGATCTTGCCTGGTAACGCTTTCCTTACCTAGGGTTCTCTACCACGGCCCTTTCGACTGCAATCACTGCGTCTTCATGGTTCATAATGACAATGCGACGAAGTGTCACTTTGATTTTTGAGAATAAATTAAAATAAAAGCGCTTGCTCGAAGCTGATTATCTAACCAAACAGCCATAATTATGTCCATTTTATTTTGCGTCTGTCTTAGAATACCAACTTGTAAAATCATATCACCATTTTATCTAAAGTATATCTGAGATTAGTAGGTGAAGTTTGAAGTTAGTTTTTCTAAGTCTTGTTTTCTTCTCTGTGGTAAATTTAGAATTTCTTAACTTGGTATTGAAGATATCATATATACCTACCAATATTATGCCTTATAAAGCATCGAGATATACTATAGATGATAAAAGGAAGAATACATTAATGGTAAGAGCTTCTACATAAAGTTGCCCGTGTAAAAAGCAACCCATTAAACTTTGGTTATATTTGACCCAGGCCGCCATTTAAACTACGAAGATGAAACCCATGAAAACTTTAGACATGATTTTGATTTAGACCTTATACTGCCGAAAACCAGAAAACGAATTGTAAAGATAATTACAAAAAAATATAACCGACTTCCATAAAAAACCCTACAAAGTGCAAAATAACCTTAGTTAGGGAAGACGTTGCGCGTTGGCAAGAAATTACAGACTTCTGAAACCAAAGGTCTATTGCACTTTGAAGTGTGTTTTTAAGTCGGTTGTATTTTATTTTATTTCACACAAAGTCGTGTAAGTTTATATTGAAAACCATGAAAACGACACACATGATAAAAAAAGAAAAAGAAAATTGCAGCCGCCATCTTCGATTTTCATTTTGACGTCACAATCGGCTTCAGCACTCTCGAAACCCATGAAAACGACACACACTATGAATTTTTCGATTTGCAACCGCCATCTTGGACTTTCATTTTAACCAGTACTGAAACGGTTTACTAAGAGTCGATTGGTCCATGAACCGTTGGTCAACACCATTAACTTTTCATCCAAAGGACTTGTGACCCACGAACGTTTCCCCAACAGAACTCTACGTCAGTGAATGCTTAACCAACAGAATGTTTTGACCAATAACTTTCACCCAAAGAACATTTGACCCATGTCAAATAGAACTAAGGATGCAAGGGCGAGCGAAGCGAGCTCGGGACTTGGGGCACCCCGACTCAGACAGGTAGGGTTCGAGGGAATGATGGCGGCTCAAGTGAGCGAGCAAAGCGAGCGAAGGGCACCCCGAGGTAGGCTTGGTTAGGTTACTTTATACCCTTTTCACAGAAATAAAGGACTACGTCTTATTATTATTTTACTTTCACCTTTCCCGGCGTCTGTTGGCCTTGTTTTTTGGGTGAAAAGTTATTGGTCAAAACATTCTGTTGGTAAAGCATTCACTGACCTAGAGTTATGTTGGCAAAACGATCGTGGGTGAAAAGTCCTTTGGAAAAAAGTTAATGGTTTAAAGATAATGTTCACCATCGGCTCATGGGCCAATCGACGGTGGGTAAGCCGTTACAGTTTCATTTTAACCTCACTATTGGCTTCAGCACTCTCAAAAACCAATAAAACGAAACCCATAAAAAATAATTGCAACCTCCATCTTGGATTTTCGTTTTGACCTGCCTATCGGCTTCAGCACCTTTGAAATCTATGAAAACGACATCCATGACAAAAAATCAAAACAAAATTGCAGCCGCCATCTTGGGTTTTCATTTTGACCTGACTATCGACTTCAGCACCCTCAAAAACCACAAAAACGACAAACATGACAAAAAAAAAATTGCAGCCACCATCTTGGATTTTCATTTTGACCTGACTATCGACTTCAGCACCCTCGAAAACCATGAAAACGACACCCATGACGAAAAAGTTAAAAATTTAGGCAACCGCCATCTTTGATTTTCTTTTTGACCTCACTTACCGGGGTCAGGATCCATGAAAAATAGCTCTCTCTCTCTCTCTCTGTGTGTGTGTCTCTATCTATCTATTACTATGAAAAATGAGGCATAACGCTTTTTCGTAATTTGACGATTTCTCCCTTAGAACTCCTACCGCAAGCTCCATATAAGAACTTCGTTAAAAAACGCTCTGCGTTACTCAACTTTCTATATCAACAATTATCTAACTTCTTTATCGCTCAGAACACCACATTAATTATTATTATCTTACATTATCCTCACTTTTTGTTTAAAATTCTTTTAGCGCCACAGGCGCCACTAAATAAACCATCAATGGAAAGCGATTTTTTTAATATCATTAATATCATTATCATTACTTTTTAAAATAACATAGACATAAGTAGGTATCTGTGTTATTTCGTCATTTAAGTAAGCATAAACTAATAGGACGTGATTATTCACATCACAACAACAATATGTTTTCGTTAGTAGGTACTATATCGCGCCAATAGATGTCGTTACGTGTTACTAAAAAACGTAAAAAGTTGTTCCTAGAATACTTTAAATTGATTATATCTTTTGATAGAGTGAACCGATTGCGATGAAACAAAAACTAATCACTGCTCCGAGTTCTACACCATATTTGAGTATAAAAAGTAACCGTATTGGTTTGGTACTTTTTACGTTGACCCTGTTCAAATCAATAATCTGTCACATCCAAACAGACAAACAGACAAACCGACAAACAGACAAAAATTCCAAAAATTGATGAAATGGCATCTATTGGTTATCCTTTAACACCCCAACTATTTTTTTTGGAAATATTTTCAATGTACAGAAACGTCTCGTCTACAGATTTATTACATGTATAGATATAGATATAGATATAGATATAGAATAGATATAGATATAGATAGATATAGAAGAAGATATAGATAAGTTTGTTTCGCGCACATTTTAGTGTTAGACACGTTCAGAAGCAAGTAACATTTTATTTGTTCATAACTCAATATCATTACTTTATAGTAAAACAGACACTCAAAAGATTAATACGGTAACTATTGTTAAAATAATTCTTAGTCAAAGTAGATATTTATTTACCTTTTGCTATTTATTATACGAAAACAATATTTTTATTTCGACCTAATAAAACAATGTTTATGTTTCGTACGTACCAGAGTGTAGTTTTGATTTCAAGGAATGTCGAAAGTATTAAACATTGTATAATTTGTTTGTATATGTACTGAAACTAAATAATTCTTTCGAGAAGTCTATAGATAAATCTATTAAGAAAGTGAATAAATTTACAATTTGCCTCGAGATTATGACAATAATTTGCAAGTACTTTTTTTGTTGCATTCTAGTCGAAAAAGGACATCTGTTAAAGAAAAACAAATGCGGTTTAAGGCATGTAAAATAGGTATTTTACACTTTAAAAGAAAGATTAAATTACACTTTCATTGGTTTTTTGTAAAATTTCACTAAAAACCTTTATTTTCGTCAATAATTCACCAAATGTTCCAGTTTATGTTAGAGAAATAGTAACTTTTATTGAATCGCTTATTTTGACACTTAGCGTTTCAGTTGAGCTGCTTTAAAGACGTCTTGGTACCAAATACAGTACAAAATGAAATGAATGAAAAGAAAACTTGCGACTCAGTTTGGGATAATCGCTGTCAGATGGCACGGCCTAAATTGAATCGTTTTTAATTGACGTCTTGGTACGAACTAGAAGAACAATTCAGTTTAGGTCCTAAAGTGGATCGCATTAAGAGCTCGTGGTAGGTATGCAGGTATTATGCAGCTGCGCGTAGAACGTACGATAGATAGATAGATAGATAAAAAGTTTATTCAGTGCAACAAAGACACAATACAAGTATTAAACAAACATCAGAAAGTAGAGAGAAAAAAAAAAAGGAATACAAAGATTAAAAAAGATAAATTGACCCATAGACACGTCATATCTATAACGGTCGATCACTACTGGGCGGTGTGTGTCTCATGGTTGCACCAAATGGGAGTCCAGCTCAGCATATGTCAGGTAAAATACCTGACGCTGGTATTCTGCTGCATCCCGTTAATGACACACGGAGAGCGCGAGGCACGAGGTGCGCTTCGAGGCCAGGTGTGACAGTATCGTCGGAGCGTGCGTTACCATGTGTACACTACAGGCAGTGTTCATGGGCACGAGTCGCAGGCCGCTGATGCTGGAAGACCACGAGAGCACAACGTGGAAATCGAGGAACAGCTCGTATTATGGCAGCTTTCGACTCACTTAAATCGGACACAAGTGCGCTGCAAAGAGTACGTGCAGTGAGGTGTCGCATGTCGATTGTGTAAATGTGGTGGAGGTGGTGGAGCTCGATCGCCGAAGTATGCAACAACAATAAGTGAATGTTTTAATGAACTGATGATACCTGCAGTCAGTAAGTACTTACCTACATTGCCAAAAGCACATCACATTAAAAAAAAAAACAGTCAGCATTTAATTCAAATAATTGTTTCTTGATAAACAGAATTAGGTCTGAAATCCGGATCACTATGCCTACAAAACAAATCAGTTGATCAGGAGGCCTACCATGAACTATTTAAAAACGATTCAAAAGAAAGACATTTCAGTTTAACAACATCGTTCACAGTCGTACCATGACGTCCAATACGCTCAGGGGCATTTAGATCGTTGAAAGTGAATGAGCGTTAAGAGCTCGTGGTAGGTATCCAGATGGCACGGCCTAAATTGAATCGTTAATTAAACTGACGTCTTGGTACGAATTAACAGAACAGTTCAGTTTAGGTCCTAAAGTGGATCGCGTTAAGAGCTCGTGGTAGGTATGCTGGTCGTTGACGTAGCGTAGGTTTCTTTCGTTAAAAGTTTGTTTGGCGGCGCACGAATTTCGGAAGTCGGTGGCTCAAAATCTATAATACAGATCCCAAGACACCGACTTCCGAAATTAAAGGGGTGGACAGTACTAATTAAGGCATTGACTGCCAACGCGGTCACCGGTGACCGCGAACAATAGATTTTCTATTGTGTCTGTTGCTTGGCAGTCAACGTGTTAATTAATTATTTAACTGCAAATCAATATTCCTTGAATTTTAATACAAATAAAATCCATATGACAATCAGAAATACTAATATGCACAGCAAAATAGTTACCTCAAAATATTCTAGTTTTGGCAGCAATTTAAGTTCGTAGTGCATCGCTATTTATTTAAAACGAAATATTTTTTATGAACGCATATCTAACAATAATTACCTACTAGTGGCCAACAAACCCATTAGGTACTTACAAATTTTTTTTTAAACATACAATTTTTTTATTGCATGTTACTGCAGTTTATCTTAATAAAATAGCATTTATTTGTCATTATAATCTAATTATTCTTTAATCACGAAAACGCACAGTTTTCAGTTGTAAGAACATTTTTTTCTATAATAATGTACCTAGTCTTTTCTGGCACTCGCCGGCTGCTGCCGCGGCACCGCTCGCTTTGCTCGCTCGGCTCGTGCGTAGGGGTTACAGTTTTCACCTAACCTAACCCAACCATTTCTTTCAAAATAATTAACCTAATCTAACGAGTTCGGTTCCGGGTAGCCTAACAAAAAACGTTGCAAGAGTAGTTATTTTGGTACGAGTGTGAGTATTATGTATAAACGCCCGGGTAAATTTGCTGTGCAATCAGTATTATTGATATGAAAATAAGATTTTTGTACAATAAAAAAAATTATTGAGGCGCATTTGAAAATTATGATACACTGGATACACAGTTGATGTATATTTTCGAATTATCTGAAGTAAGTACAAGTTTTGTTAAACAGTTGGTTTATTTGTAATGAGATAATTTATTTGATTAAAAAACTATTAAAATTGATGAAAAGAAATTGATGTGTGAAAAGTTTTTTGATGTGCATTTAAAAATAACCCAAATTAAAGTTATTTCATAATTTTGAGTAAATTTATTTTTTGAAGACGATTTAGTTTTTTTCAATAGTAATTTCACTGTATAAGAAACTCGAAATGTTAATTTCTTATTGTTGAATACACACTCAAAAAAGTTCACGTATCATTCACAGAAACTACACGTTTTATTAATTGATACTTTATTTTTTTCTTAACAACGGCAACGCAGTTTCGTATACACTCTTTTTGTTCTCGGAAACATATACAGAGTGATTTAAAAAAAAGAAGCTTTTCCATTGTTTTGTTTCATTCAAATAAAAGCTAGTAATTATTTTTTCCGGATTTCATGTGTTTTCGTTGGTTGATAAATTTGGTATTTACCTAAGTATCTCACTTTTATCATTTTGAGATATACCTATAGTTTTTGAAAAAAAAAATGTGGTACCTAGTCATTTTTTAAGTCATGGAGCGACGCCATCTGACTGGTGATGAAATGCAGAGAGCTGTAGGAATGCTACAAGCGGGAAGAAATCACTCCCAGGTATTTCGGCATTCTGCTGTCAATAGGAGCGTGATTTGTCGTCTTTGGCAGCGTTACGTTAATACAGGCAGGGGATTTTGCTGAGCAGCACCCAGGACGTGGAACTGCTCGACAGGACCGATACATATACAACTGACTGCAAGACGACCGATGTTAACCGTCCGGGAGATAGGTTTAAAAGCTAAAAATTCTCAAGCGGTGTTGTTGTTAGCCACCAAAATGTGAGAGGCTGCATCCCAATTAGGTGTGAGCGTCAAGATGACGGGATCAAGTCTCCAATCCGTACTAATATTATAAATTCGAAAGTAACTCTGTCTGTCTGTATGTTACCTTTTCACGCCTAAGCCACCGAACGGATTTCGATAAAATTTGGCAGAGAGATAGATTGCATCCCGGGGAAGGACATAGGATAGTTTTTATCGACATACCTCGCGGGCAAAGCCGCGGGCGGAAGCTAGTTTAAAATATATCATATTAAAGTGTTTGTACTACCTATGTACTAATTATACCCTAAACAAGACGTTTGTACCTCTAAAAGTAAAGGAAGTATGTCAAGACATCCCTGGTCCCGCCACTTTGACGTCAAAATGGCTGTACCTTCTGGAAGCGCTACTCAGAGGCAGGTAATTCACACCCGAAGACTTAGTACTACATATTTACAGGTATATACTCAATTTTCAATACAATTGTAAGTGCCAAATTCAAATGTGATTAAAATATTGGTCCCGCCAATTTGATGATTCATGTTATCGCTAAATTCATATTCAAATCGTTAGAGCTCGTGCAAAATCAAATGTGGATCTTAGTACGTCCTAAGTACATAAAAGTGTGTAATTTTCATATTCATAACTTAAGTACAGAGGCCAGCACATCAAGCTACCCCAATCTGTCAAATTTCTTTGATAGATATTCGACTTTACCACAAAGGAATAAGGTTCATATTCAATTGGGAAAATTTGACAGATTGGGGTAGGTTGATGTGCTGGCCTCTCATCATCTGCCTAGCCTTTTCCCAACTATGTTGGGGTCGGCTTCCAGTCTAACCGGATGCAGCTGAATACCAGTATTTTACATGGAGCGACTGCCTATCTGACCTCCACAACCCAGTTACTGGGTAATACGAATACCCCTTGGTAAGACTGGTTGTCAGACTTTCGGGCTTCTGACAACCCGTAACGACTGTCAAAGATCTACGAATGACAGCCGGGACCAACGGCTTAACGTGCTTTCCGAGGCACGGAGGAGACTCGTTATGTAATTAAGATGGTCACCCATCCACAGACCGCAGAAATGAAACAAGCCAAAATGGTTTGATAATTATATATTTATACAACGTGCCCCAAAATTCAACGATAAGCGGGCACCAGAGGGTGGACCTGCTCATGACTACTCGAGAAAAATAGTTTTAACGGAAAAGTTTATTTTATTATTTTTAGCGCATTTAAATAAAAGCTTGTTTTAAAAAAAAAAAAATTTTTTTTAGTTTTTTTCGAGTTATTCTCAGCAAGCTCTTTCATTTGATACCCATATTGTAGGAGTAAGTACAGACACCAGCACATCAAGCTACTACAATCTGTCAAATTTCTTTAATAGATTTTCAACTTTACCGCCAAAGCATAAGGTTCGAAGTTGATTGGGGAAATTTAACAGTTTCGGTTAGCTTGATGTGCTGGCCGGCGTACATTAAAAATAACTAGTCCGCCATCTTGGGTGTTCCGCCATGTTGGATTTAGAGTGACGTCACTTTATTTTTCGAGTTATTCTCAGCAAGCCCTTTCATTTGATACCCATATTGTAGGGTGCATTAAAAATAACTAGTCCGCCATCTTGGGTGTTCCGCCATGTTGGATTTAGAATGACGTCACATAGCTAACCATGCATTGTCATCCAAACTAAACAAACTTTTATTTTGTATACAAAATTTCAGCTCAATCGGTTGAAGATATCTGCTTCAAAATTGAGTTGCAAGACTTGTAAGAGTCCACCTGAACAAACATAGTTATACATCCATACCTACATTGCAAGTTAAAAAATAAATAAAATAAAAAATAAATAAGTAAATATATATATAAAAGCTTGTAAAAATGCTTAGTTATTTTTTATAAAGGAAATATAAATATATTACCTACAATAGGTAGTAAATCATTCAAAACCATACATGTTGCTTACACTTTTTTGATGTGTGTATTATCTCATGCAGTTGGTTATTTATGATTATGATAGTCATCAAAATATTTGAGTGTGTTTGAGAAATCAATAGAAAAAATAATAATAAAATTGAGTTCTTTTTAAATGACTGAGGTAATCATTTTGCATTCAAAATATTCAAATGAAACACAAGGGCAAATCACTCAATGACTCAGCCATCTATTTTTAAAAAAGTACTCCAAATCCTTCAAGATGAGTAGGTTACATTTTAAACAGAGTATTCTACAACAGCATTAATAGGTACCTATGTTTTATTCTATACCACACTGCACATGAAATCAAATACAAAAAAGGTTACCAATTAAGGTACCTATAATACATACCATGCAGATTTTATATCCTTGGAAAGTAATCTGAGGCATTGCACAATAATTTTATTTTATCACAGTAACAACGCAGTCCTAAACTGTTTATGGAAATATGCCAATTTTGAAATGTTTTAAACTCAGGAGAGGAGAGACAGATTCATTACACATTCCTATTTTAAAATTTAAAATAAATAGATTGTTATCGATTGAATTCTTTGTCTTGTCTAGTGACGGCAGGAAATCAAGTTTTCTGTACTTTTTTTTTGAGGGTGGGAAATCATGAGCGGAAGGGAGTGTCAGACTCTTACTGAATAAAACCCATCCATGTTCCTTCCTTAGCCCTTTATGTTCCAGGGTAGCGGTAACCCTTTCTGACAGTCCCGCTGAAGTTTTCTGTATTTGACTTGAACGGCAGACTTTTTTGTAGATTTTATTAGAAGGGCCTTATTGTGTAGTGTCTATTGCATTAAAGTATTTAAGTAATGCACACATGAACACAAAACTGCAACTTTCCTAAAGTTATCTTTATGATATGGTAACAATGGAACAAAACAATGACAAGAATAAACAGAAAATCACAATTTCACACTGTTGTCTGTGACTTGTGGGGGATAGTGAAATAGTACAAAATCATTAGGTACCTACCTATCGAAAAGGATCCGAGCTGCTCATGAAAAAAGTGGTACAGAGATCTAAAGTTTAAACAAAGAGATATACCTACCTGACTGGCAGCATCTTCATCAGCTGGCATTGTAAATCAAACGCCTCTCTCTCATATTCGTGGAACTGATTCTCAGGATACGTCTTTTCAATAACATAACAAGCTGAATTAATAAGACTAATAGAACTTTTAACACACAACTGAAATAGAGTACAAGGCTGCTTAGGAGGCGACATTTCTACGCCCTAAGCAAATAATAATGGCAATTAAACTCGTTTCGTAGTGTATGAGTATGATAACCGAGTATATTGATACCGAACAATAGAATGAATTAAACATTATCCAATAAAACCATTGACATATAGGTATATTACTAGCGAATAAAACTAATTTGTAATTGTAACTAGTAGTATCAGTGAACGAAAATAAACATTTACTTTCGTTCACTGATATTTTGCGATCTATCATCAGTCTATCAGCGATCAGTGATCTATTGATTTCTTTCATATATTTTTTTACAGCTTTGAGTAGTGACAGCGTTTAACAGAATCAATAGAATAATTAGCTAGATTGTATTAGCATTAGCATCAGTTTCTTCATGGTATTCATCTAGTCAAGTCCGCCATGGTCAATTCCATAGAGGAAAACACAGAAAACACTATCAAAAAGTAAAGTACTCTGATCAACTCTGATGTATGTACAGATGCCAGCACATCAACCTACTACAATCTGTCAAATTTCTTTGATAGATTTTCAACTTTATCGCTAAAGGTTAAGGTTCAAAGTTGATTGGGAAAATTTGACAGTTTCGGGTTGGTTGATGTGCTGGCGTGGCGTCTGTACCTTGTACTCGTAAGTCGTACTCTATGATCATGCCTTACAATCTTACTCGTAGAAACCCTGCAACAGCATTGTGATAACCCAACTTATTACAGATGACATGTACAAAAGATATATTTCCAGCTGGTTATTAGCTTTACAATTTCGTAGTATAATAATCTGTTAGTTTAGTATTGTAAAATCAGAGGCGCTAGTGTGGCGTATAATATAGGAAAATAAAAAATATTCAAAATATAATACTACACTAAGGTTTACAATGTTCTCCCTAAATAAATGGTATAATATTAGCAGTACTGTTAAGAATGTGTTGCCATAATTAATTCATTATTTGCTACATAGAAGTTTGATTAGTTCTATTATTGGAGATAAGCAAAGAGTGTTTATTGTAAATATAGGGTTCGTTAGAATAAATTAAATATAAACATACGTGTCCATGATGTTAAGTCATTTTTGGTGAAAAAAATTTTGAAATAAAAAGATCTTACATACTTTGGTAAGAATTTAGAGATATTTAAATATATGCCCTGGCAGCACTGGCAAGTAATAAATGAAAATGGCTGTTGTTGTTTTGATGTCGTTCTGCTGTGAATGCTGTGATCGTTCGTTGTCTGCTGTGATCGTTCGTTGTACCTAAATCCCCCTTACTAATAAACATTGTGTATCGTCTGTATAGTTACACAACGCTTTGTCTTCTGTCGAAAATCAAATTACTGACGACTGAAAGAGAGAAATCGGTGTGTAACTATTCGTCTGATATAATACGTTTATTAGTAAGGGGGTGTGTAATTTAAATAATATCTAAATATGTTGTAGTAAACAGATTTTGAATACTTATATCGGTATAATTTTACTATCTCTGTTATAGTAAACAGTTGGACCATGAATGGATCTAGGTCGCGCGATTATAATACTGACACGGATGTAGTTTAGTATTTTAATCGCAGAGGGCGCTTTTTTAATGTTATCGTTCAAATCGCGCAAGATGGCTCTCTATTTCCGTATATACAAAGTACTCTTTGTCTATGATTAATTTCTCTCTGCTGTCAGAATATCGTTCTTTTTCATTCATTAGTTCAACTTTAGCCACAGAAAATAATAAAAAAAAAGGTTAAAAGTGAAGAGAATCGCACGGAAATAGTATGTACTACATTATAAAGCTCCTTGGGGATATTTAACAGTCGTCATTTTTTAAAATGGTGTCACTCTGTGTATTGTTTTATATCAATTTTTTTTTTCATTTTAACTAGACATCAGCCCGACACCAGTCGCGTGAGTAGTTATAAACTAGTCTGACACTGGCTGTGACTATACTCCGACTTCTAAGTTGGGGTTATCATACATAAATAGACACGATTACTTACACTTTACTGCATTCAATTAAATCGCAAAGACAAGTCTAAATTACGATCTATTTCTTATTTCATTTGAGTTATCTCTGGCTTGAAAAATAAAACTTATGCCATAATAAAGGTCGAAAAAATGGGATATAAAACGGCCGACATAATGTGAAATATCAAAATATCTATACCACTAATTCTCGCTCCGTGTCCTATCTCGAGCGGAACGTGTTGAACTGGAAGTCGGACGTGTGCCAATTTTTCCAAACCCGTGACCCCCGCTAAGTTCTGTTACCGGCTGAGCCAAAAATAGGTTATAAAAATAATAATAAGTACCTTTATTTAGTCTCATTATAATCTGAGAGTTTAGTTTTGCTTTGACAATATAATTATTTACCTACATTATATTATAAATTATTAAATTTTTACTTTTTACGGAATAGTTAAACAGTTGAATTTGAGCCCTAAAGGTACAAAAGTCAATCACTTGTTTGTAATGTATGTACCTACTTCACTTTTCATACCTACGCTCGGCGGTCGCCCTAGGGTTGACAACCCTACTTAGGCTTATGCACAAAAAACTATCGTGATCGTATTTAGTTGTTTGATTTATTATTGTAATATTGTTAAAGTTTACAGAACAAACACATATAAAATTTTACATTTGTCAATTTTCACTATTAAAAATCCTCAACGGATTACCCTATTTACACAATTTATTTTGCCCTATCCGTTTTAGACCTAAACATATCAAATGACACTAAAAACAACACAGTGGTGCCGATTCTCTTGTCACAAATGCGTCTAAACTAGACTAAAAATCAACAAAATTTAGTTTATTTCTGTCAAACGACGATTTCCCATTCTGAAATTGTCTAAAGTGGCAATCGCATTAAACAATCTAACTTAAGACGGCATCGACTAAACGCCGACCGCGCAGTGGCGCACTCATCGTTTATTTGGTTATTTCTTTTATTTTAGAATGAAAATGCAGAAAATAAGCACGTTAAGTTGTGCTCCACAAGATTATACGTTAATATTATTATAAGAGGTAGTTTCACATTGTTTAGTTAGATTATAATCATAAAAACAGAAAATAGTGGCCACTATTATCCGTTTTAAGGATTATAATAAAATTTTCTGCATTTTCATTCTTAAATAAAAGAAATAACCAAATAACCGATGAGGGCGCCACTAGTGGGTCGGCGCCCCCTTAATATAAAATGAGAGTTGAGACTTGAGATACATTGTGTTTTCATGCGATGTGGCCAAGTCTATCTAAAAGTAAATCCTTCTATATAAAATCGTTAACGGTTTACTAGGTAAATGTTCCAGATCTTTCGGCAGAATTAAATTTAGCTGTACCTACCGCTATAGAAATTTATTAAATCTGGTCGCGAAACCGTTACTTTGGCCACAAGTGCAAGTCGTACTAACCTTTGTAGCACCGCACCTATGAGCCGTCTAACTAAAGGGAAACTACAGTACACAGTTAAAAAAAATACAAGTTTATTTTAAATATTTTATTTTCATTTTTTCATATGAGTTTACACTTACACCTATACTAATATGATTAATTAAAAATACTTACATTCGTCATAATAGAAATCCATCTCAAGTAATGTGTGTTTTCCGTTAATATAAATTAATTATTATTTTATGCGAATTTGTAAACAAGACAAATACCAGGCCACTCAGAAAGTATCGGAAAATAAGTTTTTATATTGTATTCAGAGAGACTGGCCAGTATAATCCATTTTGAAAATATGATTATTTGTAAGTAAAAATAGGTACGTTCTTCCAATTTCAGAATTTACCTCCACATTGTTTGCGAGCTAATTTAAATAATCGTGTCTCATTAAATAATGGATAGTGCGCCGGGAACATTTTCGCGCTATGATTTTTTACGATTTCAAGTGTCGCCTGAAACCGGACAAATCGTACGATAGACATAGAATAAGGCAACCGTGTATCGTTGGTATAACGAATTCAAGCGCGGTCAATTAACTTTAGGGGATGAAGAAAGAAGTGGTCGCTCCACTACAACGCGCCTTCGCACCTCGCGCTCAAAACGAGGGACTTCCTGGAAAGCACGCCGGTCAAATTCCTGGGTCACCCTCCTTACAGCCCTGACCTAGCACCGTGTGACTTCTTTTTGTTCTCGAAAATAAAAAATCTGCTCCTAGGGAATAGGGATACAATATTCGTCGCCGGAAGATCAGCGTTCGAGCAGGCTGTAAACGAGGTGTCTGCGGCGGACTGGAAAAAGTGTTTCGAAAACTGGTTCAGACGCATGAAACTTTGTTTAGAGGCTAGTGGAGAGTAGTTTGAAAAGATTTCATAAAAAAAATTTTTTCTCAAGAACATCTTTTTTTATTTTCGCAAAACTTTCTGAGTGTCGTCCCACGTATTATATTTTTGAGATAGTTAATACGTAGGCACCTGAATGTTTAATAAAAAAAAAACATTGTCAACCCCTTCCCTAATATACAAAAACACATGCACCGGGATTATTTATAGCTAAATCCAATGAAGTTTTATAAAGGTAGGTTGGGTAAATCCAGTTCCAAAAATGGTAGTAAGACGAAAGCCAATATGTGGGTGTCCTACTAAAGGTACTCTTCTGCCTAGCCCATCGCGGAAAATAGGCGTGATGTTATGTGGACTAATTACCTTTTTAGGTATACTAATTCGCACGTTGATGCCTAATCCAGTAATTAGGTATTAATTTAATAATAAGTAGGTAAGTCAGTACCTATTCCACATCGAACTCATGAAAGCTTGTGCTACAGATAAAAAACAATAATATTGGTACACCTACATTTATAAAGTGTAAAATTGTACCCAGTTGTTTAAATGTTCAGTTTTTATTTTAGATTAAGATACTGAAATTCGGATTTCTTATTTTGGTGCGAATTCTGGAAAACACATTTAGGTAGATAAGTATAATGTAGATTGGATAGTGCCCAAACAAAATTGTATTTAGTAAAAAAATATAGATATCGTTGGCTGTTTGGCATTAATACCTTCCATTTATTATAAAAATCAGAGAGATGAATGATTCAACGATAAACAATAGGTGAAATAAATATACAATAAGCAAAATAACAAGACTAGATCTCTTTTCGAGAATTGCAAATTGAACCTAATTTTTGCCAGTTTTAGGCGAAAATTATAGGTATGATAAAAAAACTGCGGAATTGCGTAACACATTAACAATGACAACGTAACACATTGACAATGACAACGTAACACATTAACAATGACAACGTAACACATTGACAATGACAACGTAACACATTAACAATGACAACGTAACACATTGACAATGACAACGTAACACATTAACAATGACAACGTAACACATTGACAATGCCTTTAATTTTGAAAATTCAAAGACATTCATTCCGTGATTTAGATACGTTGTCGAATTAGCAATATCGTTCAAAATCCGTTGGATTGTGATTTAAAGTATATTGCAATGGGGGTGCTGGCTGATTATCAAAGGCGTGTTATCGGCACAGCCATACGGCAAAATCTAATATAATTGTCTAGTAATTGCCCCGGATTGGCTTAGACTTTGTTATTCAACAAATACTGCCGAGTCGAATTTGGCAAGCCGCGCGCGTAATACCTTAACTTGCTGAATTGGGGCAGAATAATTTTACAGCAGCCTTGTGGAATAACAAGTGTTTCATCAATGTCCTTTAATAAATACTTACAATATACAGGGTCCCATTAAAATAGATGGACAAATTTTAACACAGCGCTCAGTCCGTCTAACCAAAGATATCCAAGCAAAAAAAGAAACAGTGATTAAAGTGATTTTATTTTGACCTAAAATAGTAAATTGCCGGCACATTAGTGTATTTTCGTTAGCTGATTATTTTTCTTGTAAGTAGGTATCTAATACGTTTTTCTTATATATTTTTTTACCATCGTCCTTATTTTGGTGGTCTGAATGATTTCTAAAAGTTTGTCCATATTTTAATGGGACCTTATATTTATTTAAATGTTATCATCATTATTAAATATTTCATATTTCGCTCTTTGTTGCGGAGAGTCGTACTCTATGGTATTGGTAGATATTCTATATATATATTACCTAATTTTTGGGTCTCAGAGTAGTCTAATTCTGTCGAACCTACTCTGTACCGATATAGTTATTAATCTCTCTAGTTTCTTAAACATGTACAGGTTAAAAATTATAATTTATTTATTATCATTATTTAAATTTATCTTTTAGTATCAGTAATTATCTAAAATCTTTGTTGTTATATAATAACACTCTAATTTACAATATTTTTTGAATAAAAGGCTTATTTAATACATAATTTACAATAATAATAATAACATCTACCTACATAAATTATTTTATATATAAAGATTCTACTATAAATAGTTATTTGGCACTAATATTAAAACAAACGGACTTTGTTAAAATTAAATATTTTATACAACTACCTATCTACTTAATATCAAGATTTCATAAATTAATAGGATTTTTTTTATAAAATGTTATAGGTAATATTAATAATTTAATGTTGTGCAAATTTTTGTAAGGTACACAGCAAAGGAAATATTATAACGCCTTCGTTCTATATATTTTGTTTTTATTAATAGACAACATTAAAATAAAATGTGTTCATAATATAATTATAATCATTGATTTAAATGCAGTAACAATATTATGATTATATTTCATCGATCCATTGATGTGATTTTGCAAAGAAACAGGAAATCCTTTTTTGCAAAAAAAAGAGGTCTAAAAAGAGATGAGACAGTTCTTCCTATCTGACGATTTTTCCTTAAGGGGGCGCCGACCCACTAGTGGCGCCCTCATCGGTTATTTGGTTATTTCTTTTATTTTAGAATGAAAATGCAGAAAATAAGCACGTTAAGTTGTGCTCCTCAAGATTATACGTTAACATTATTATAAGAGGTAGTTTCACATTGTTTAGCTAGATTATAATCATAAAAACAGAAAATAGTGGCCACTATTATCCGTTTTAAGGATTATAATAAAATTAAGCAATATAAAACTACCTCTTATAATAATATTAACGTATAATCTTGAGAAGCACAACTTAACGTGCATATTTTCTGCATTTTCATTCTAAAATAAAAACAATAACCAAATAAACGATGAGGGCGCCACTGCGCGGTCGGCGTTTGGTCGATGCCGTCTTAATATTACTCTGCAACATTTAACTGCAGTGAATATTGTGAAACTTGTTTAAAATATCATAAAAACAAACTTAACAACACATTGAAAATATTTATATTTTAGACTTTCTAATCTTCTAATAAATTATATGTTTATTTAACAGTAGGCAACTACCATTTGACTATAACATAATTATACCTTTTTTTAAAGTAAAAATAAAATATGACAAAACAATTACTATATATTTTATAAGATTCATTTAGCTCCATTCAAGCAGTTCGTTAAAAGAACTTATTACGCATAAATTATGTTAAATCAGGAGGAACATTTTATAGTACGTTTTTTAAAACATACTTCAATTAGATTAATTGATTTATTTTATTTGTGCACCATAAAACAACAAGACTATAAAGAGTATAAATATTTAAATTATTTAATCCTCTAAATAAATGTTAGATTCTATTCTCTATGCTAGGGGCTAAAGTATCTACAATAGATTTCTAGGTAGTTAGGATAGAACTACGATAAGAGTAGTACGATGAAATAGAAACAGTAGTACACATACTTGGCGCTAGATACTTTTGGAAACCATATTTAGAATTAAATAAAGATAAATTGAATTCAGACTTTTCTAAAGTCTTATTGGGTATTTTTGATAAACGGCTGAAGTGTTGTTTAAATTTTTTCGGTCACCAATGGTGTCTGAAATGTAAAGGACGAGCCAATTTTATTCGGATTTTGCTTCTAATATTTTTCCAAAAGTATCCAGCACCGAGTACAAAAACAGTCATACAATATCTTCACCCATTACGCAACGCAGTTCACTTATTGTAGTACTAATAAAATTACATAGTCATATTCATCGTCAAAGAAAATAATGACGATCAGTAATTGACCGCTGACTGACAGCTGATCCAATATGTTCGGATTCGCATTCCCTAGTTCGTTATTATCTTCTTTATTTCTAATATCTCTATCGTTTTGGCCTTCATTCCCCGCAGTCGTTCCTTGATTCACATCATTACCTACATTACGTTCATTTTGATCACGTTTACTCCTATTTTGATCTCGTTTACCCCCGTTTTTATCACGTTTACCCCCGTTCTGATCACGTTTACCCCCGTTCTGACCACGTTTATCCTCATTTCGATCATTACCCTTGCTTAAATAATTCTGTTTTACATCATTATTTACCAAAGAACTTTGAGCCGCATCTCCTATCACATTACTTTCATTTGGACCTCTTTGGAAGGCGTCGGACTGGGCGCGTCCGCTCGGCCAAGCGGATCAGAGTCTCTTGTGGGAGTCGGTGCTGGCGCTCTTGAGGGAGCCGAAGCGTCGCGTGGCTGCGGAGGTGGTGGGCGTGGTCTCGCGGTCCAGGCTCGCGGCACGGAGAATCAGACCGCGGGACTGAGGGAGGGAGGATTGTGGTCGCACCTGAAGATTCCAATTGTATTGAATTAGCATGATAATAGTTAAAGATGAAAGAAGGAAAGTTATTTGTCATTACTTAATTTTGAATAGGTACTTATAATTTTTAATTAATATACAATATCTTTTGGAAGGGGCAAGTAGAATCAATGCTATTTTCTTGTAAATTATGTTCAAAGTGCCTTTTAATGGCCTACTTAAAAATTTATGATCTGATATTCTTTAGTGTAGTAGGTACTCGTTTGAAAGAAGAACATCAAGAAAAACAGATCAAATTATGTTTTTTGAAATGGGATACAGGCGTTTGAGCGATATAAACGAAAGAAATAGCTACAAGATGCATGAAACTACTAGCTGTGTGTATAAATCTAATTCAAATGACAATAGATGGAAGAGGACTGTTGCTTGCATTTGTGTTATCTAAGTTTATTCCTTACCGGTTCTCCCACAGATCCAACGCGCCTTTGCCTCGGCTCCCTTCCAGGTCTGCTGGTCTGTTCAGTGAAGGAGGTCTCCAGTGACCGCTGGGAGGCGTCACTGATGGACTGGGAGAGCAGGTGCGTGGTGGAGGAAGAGTTGGAGTCTTCGATGTTCGAGTACTCATCGGGACTGTCGTCGCGTTGAGGGGTGTCTGATTCCTGAAGATAGTTATATAAATGGATGATTAATTGTGAGAAATACTTTCATTATAATAGATATTTGCACACATGTGGAGGTAGGATATGGTTTAAAGATTTTGTTATGTATCACCTCACCCATATTCAAACAAATAAATGATTTGATTTGAGACAAAAATAGGAATTAAATTTCTGGCACCCGGCACCAATGGACGGAAACCTGAAGGATAATGCCTGTTTAACTGGACGAAGAATTTTTATAATTGTACTGAAAGCATTCTTTTATTTTTTTACCTGATGTGGTTAATTTTGATTTTTGCCGAAAGCAACCTGCCACGACTGTGATCTTTCGAAATCTAGCACTAATAACAAAATCTTACCTCTTCCAAATCTCTAAGAGTGGTGGGATATAGGTGTCGTCTGGCCTCTTCTCTTTCCTTTTCTCTCTCCCTCTTCTCGAGCTCATCTGCTAGCATCATGACCTCCCAGTCACCTCCACTCCCTGGTAACAATAAGATGATTTGGTTTTAGCTTTACCCATTCAGTCAGCCGCTTCTGGTAATACATACTGGTCACTTACATAGCTGCCAAAAGTTTTGCGAAAGTTAGGCAAATGCAGTGTTCAAATATTAGTGAGCAAATAATTACCTCGTATTGGTGAAGAACTGCCATGGCTGGAACTGCTAGGTCGTCCTTTAATTCGGGAGTTGTTGTCTACAAACTCTTCGAACATTGGCGTGCGAGGTAAGGACTCCGAGTCGCTGCTTGATGATGTAGAAGCCCTGGAACAGAATATCGAGCAATTAGGACCTTTATCGATAGTTATAACAAGAGAAAATGACTTTGTAAATGTAAATCTAAAGTTCGAACTGCTATGTGTTAAGTTATCATATGAGCTACCTTTCGGTAGTAACAATCTGAAGATGACCCTGAAAATTTGTCTAAGATATAAAGATACACACTTACACCGAAAATATTGAGGTTTGGAATTGTTTATTGAAATAATTGATTTACATAAATAAATAAGCAAGAGAGCATTGTCTGATTTTGCCACAATGAAAGAAAATATTATTCTAATGAACGTTAATAAAAAGTTAAAAGCTACTCACGCATCACTCCAGCTGTAGTCACTGCCCATATCCAGCACGATATCATTGCAGTTGTTCGTAGGTTTGTGAGATGTGCTCCGATGAAAGAGCGAGCCCAGACTGAACTTTCGATGTTGTCGGGGACGACCCTCTGGGAAACAGATGCCTGAACAATTCAATAGGTGTGAGTTATTTATAGATGATATTATGTTATGCCGTGTAGCCTTTGTATTCGTGGCGAAATCATTGTTTAATCTATACGAATTCTATGCACACAAGAGGTACTTAAAACTAAACAACAGTAAAAATGTTGCCAAAAACCCAGTGGAATAGAAGAAGTAAAAAACAATTGAACAATTTCTTCTTAATAGAAGTCAAAGATTATTTTGACGAATCGCATCAAGTCAAAGGATATGCATTTATACGAGTAGGTAGGTACAACGCTATGCTAGACTGTTGAACATAAAAGTTACACGGCTAAGTGTTGACGCTCATATAAAACTCACTTCTCTCATTTGTCCCAGTATGATGCATTCCCGTGTCCACAGAAAGAGTCTTCTTGATCTTCGACTTGGTGGTGTCCAGGTGTGATCCGAAGAAGTGAAAGTGTCTCCGACCGGAGCGGAGGCTCGACTGCTCGGGGCTCAGGAGTGAGCGGTCCTCAGACGTGGTGTGTGGAGACAAGGGTCTGAAAGAAGGAGAGCTTCTGTGGTCTGTAGGTGGACCCTGTTCTACTTCAAATATAGTCCACGAAAGTGAACTACGAAGAATAAAAGAGAGCTACGTAGCTATATTAATAGGTATGTTGAATAAAAGTAATGATATTGAACGAAATTACTGGGGTTAATGATAAAATGAAACTGCTTTTATTAAGAGCAACACTGGTTCATCAACATCATCTGCCTAGCCTTTTCCCAACTATGTTGGGGTCGGCTTCCAGTCTTAACCAGATGCAGCTGAATACCAGTATTCTACATGGAGCGACTGCCTATCTGACCTCCACAACCCAGTTTCTAGGTAATACGATACATAATATATACCCCTTGGTAAGACTGGTTGTCAGACTTTCGGGCTTCTGACTACCCGTAACGACTGTCAAAGATCCACGATTGACAGCCGGGACCAACGGCTTAACGTGCTATCCGAGGCACGGAGGGGTCTTGGTATGTAAAGATGGTCACACATCCACAGACCAACTGCAGCAAGCATAGCATAACCTGATCGATCGACCTATGCGGCTGTTATTATTCAGCCACGGGCCTCTCTCGAGCCACATTAGTTATGGATGACAATATTGATAAAATAAAATAGAAGATCCAATATGATGGCTAACTAGTACAAACTATATTAACCATTTGGGATAAACCTACATTTTCTCTTAAATATTCTCAAATCTTCTTACCTAGTTAAGTCTTGCATCTCCATACTCTCCTGGTCACTCTGGTCCTCCCAAGACTTCCTCTGTCTCAACTTCGCTGCACGTTTTCTCGAATACGTTCCAGCTTTCCCATCAAGATTTAGATCTAATCTCTTTGATTTGCTCACCGTCCACTGTTCTCTACTAGAAGAAGTTTTATCAACTCTTGAAAGCGATACGGCTAAGCTTTGTAGTTCTGCGTATGATAACTTTGATAGCTCAATTCCTTCAGTCAATTCTCTAAGGTTTTCTTCCGTGAGGTCTTCGGGTGATAGGACTTCTCTTGCGCCTGCGTTTTCTCTTTCTGGTGACCTGTCTTTGTCTGCTTCGTCAGCGCTTGCTGTTGGTGGGGATGTTGCGAATACGGTGTCCAGTGAATCTCCCCTCTAGAAAAAACAAATTCTCATAACAAACCATCAGGCCTGTATTCCCCGAAAGGTAAGGGAGAGGTGTACTTTTAGTACACCTACATTTAGCCAGTTCAAATGTTCAAAATGTCATACATTTTATTCACACTACAACAATGTATTACATGTTACATAATCCAGTTCTCTTACCATGAATCCTTCTTCCGCAACCGAAACGTCATCACTGCCAGAGCTACCATTCTTAGACATAGGTAGACTAGTAGCAGTGACTTCTAATGATTCGCCTGCCATTGTAGGATCCTCACCAGGGTGTTGAGCGGTCGGACTCATTCCTGCCAGCCCTAGCCTTTCTAACTCTTGGATACGTTTCTGTAGCTGACTTATTATTTCATCCCGTTTTCTGACTTCATTTTCCAAACTTTGAAACCTGAAACGTATGTAAGAGACATTTCAAAGATTCTTAAATAAAATTGCAACCACGAGAAAAACACTTCTAGAACGAAACAAGAACACGAATTTTCGTTCTGCAAGTGTTTTTATCTTTTATTTATTTAATTATTTATATATACTTTATTGTACACCAGAAAAAACATAACAAAAAATACGATTATTAATACAAAACATACAATGGGCGGCCTTATCGCTTTCTGCGATCTCTTCCAGGCAACCTTGGAATGGACAGTGATTGCGTGGATATAAAAAATAATCAAATATAATCTAATATTGTGACAATGAATTACCGTTCCTGAAATTTGCCTTGGACATCATGTAGGTGCCCTTGAATAACTTGTTTGATTCCTAGAAGTACTTCTCCAAAATATTCCTGTTCTTCGATCGAGCCTGTCAATGAATATAAACCTTAGTCAATCATTGATAGAAAAATGCTTGCGTCCTAAACGAATTCCAAGATGGTAGAAAAAATATTTACCTCGCAATAGTTTTCTTTGGTTAGCAACAGCTGATATTAAAGTAAGCTTGGGTTTCTCTGAAGGCACTTTAATTTCTTCAGGTCTTAGTGATTTCAAATCTATCATTGGGTCAATGGTTTGCTGCAGTTCATACTCGGCTCTTATGTTTAACCCGTAGTCTTGAGGTGCAGTTTCATCCACTGGTCTTGCAATTTGATTATTGGGACATTCAGGAGCAGTTACTTCGACTTCGGGCAGGGGTGGTGGAGATATTTGTGGTATCGAATCTACATTAACTTCTGGCATCGTGAAAACGTCATCATTTTGGAAATCGGCTGGTGCACTTCCAGGTGGTGAGGGTAATGTGTGACGATGGAAGGTAACGCTCTTTGCAAACTTTGAATGTCGCGCTGCATATCCCTCTAAAGTTGGGGCCCGAATTAATCTCTTCAATTCATTACTACGCTCAGGACTTTCAACCGGGGTTACATCTTCTGAGAGTTTCTTTAAAATAGACTTTAGTTCTCTCCTTTCTAGGGTTTCGTTAGATTCGTGACTTCTGCAAGAATCGATAGATTTCCGCTTGAATTTTCTTTTATCCATAGTGCTACTTTCTGAATGACTCCTAGTTAAAGTATCAGCAAGCAAATCTTCTGATGAACTCGTGCAATCTAAACTGGAACTGCGAATTTTCACTACTTTTTCTAGTTCTGCTAATTTTTGACGTTCATTCAAAATTTTAAGTTTTTTAACAAATGGTAATCCGCCATATTCTGGCGATAAATCATCTATTGACCTATATTTTTTCACTCTGGGTAGCAGCATGCCCGGTGTCATATATAGTGTCTTAGTTTCGGTTGGTTTTGTGGCGTTATTAGCACTTTTCTTTGGAGATAAAGTTAATAAATCTAATGATTTCTCATGGACGGGTTCCAAAGGGCCTGTTAAGCAAAGCTTAGGTTTATCTTTATCATTATCACTAGCAACTTCAACATTATTATTGTCTATTTTAACAAGCTCCGCCGTGGTAACTATAGGCACACATATATTTACAACTGCCTCCGCTATACCTTCCTCTTTTTTCTCACTAGTCACACTTATACTTTCATCTTTCTTTTCTTCTAAACTAGTTTTGCTTTGGCTTTTTGATTCCCCTAATATAGCTGCTTTTTTAAGTTTCGTCCAAGGCTTTTTACTTTTCGTTTCTTCTTTAATTTCAGCCGGTGGCATTGGACTTATTTCTACGGGCGCTTTTTCTATTGTAGCTGCTTTAGGTTTTTCTGGGGCTGATGGTTCGGTATCTTTTGGTCCACTTTGTAGCATTTTTAGCTTATCCCGGAATGTTGAACCTACTGCTTTCGCTGGGGATTTAATTTTGCTAACAACAGAATGTGGTATCGAAATTAGGTTGCTTTCTGTTTTTGGTGTAGGTTCAACCACGGCTGCTGGTTTCTCACTTGTATCTTTATTGAGTGGTTGACAGACTGCGGTACCGTCGCTCTGGACTTGTAATATTTTATCTCTAAAACTAACTTTGGGTCGAGATGCTCCATCACTGGAACCAGATGAATTTTTCCTAGATGTTTTAGCAGTTGGACTTTGAAGTTTACCTGGAGAACTGGATTCTGAACCTTTCCTGATTGGACTAAGAGTTTTTATCGTAGGGCTTAATGGGCTTTTGATGGACGTAGGGCTAATTGTGTCTGAACTGGAAGGTTGATTGCTCATAGTTGGTGTTAGTTGGTTTTTATCCCTTTCTTCTTTTGCTTTTAGTAAGAGTAACCTTTGCATGAGCGGCAGACCAGCTCCTATGACTTCAGGTTCAACATCTGGGGCTGAACTGGTGGAAGGAGTCGGTTGTGATGTCAGAGACAATACTGATGATGTTGAATGCCTTTGTTTGGCTACTTTTTCTTCACGATCCTGAAATATATAAATATTAGTAGAGTCCAAAGCTTCTAAACGTATGTTGTGTTATTGACTGCAATATTTTACCTGTTTTTCTTTGAGCAATTTTAATCGCGAAAGTAGCGGTAAGCCCGCTCCTATTGGAGATATGCATTTCTCACCGTCTTTGCTACCAGATGTGGTCTCACCATTGAAATCCTGAAAACACAAAAAAGTTAATATATCTGCATTAAGAATAAAATACGTGTGAATTGGACTACTAAATTACTTCTTGATTCTGTGGATGAGCCGAGTCATCGCTCTCAACTCTTGGCATTCTCCTCAACATCTTTCCTTCAGTAGTGCCAGCCCTCTCGGCACCTGCTAAAGCTTGGAGCTCCAAAGATTCCCCTGATCTACGCCCTGCACGAGATCTACTGCGGATTGCGTTGCGAATGCCCTGGGAAAGGTCAAATCATCAAGATATTTTTACCAGCAATTGAGGCTGTGCGAAGCAAAAAGAAAACCATATACTTAAGTAGATTTTATTACGCTACGATATGAATATAGTATACAGAGTGGCGCTTTAATGGCGACATTAATTTAACATACACGGTACGCGGTTTGGTTTCGCGTTTTCGTTCTAAGAACATATTTTAATTTCATTAAATATTATTATTTATTTACAATATCTAAAATAGTATATTGTAGCAACCTGTACTTAAAGAACTGTAGCGCAGACGCGTATTACGATAAATGACCTCTAGTGGTCAAAATGTGACCCCTCATGGGTCATAACTTAGCATCAAATAAATTAAAATGAATAACGTGCAAACAGTAGGCGAATTGAAGGAAAGAGAGAGCTCTATGTCGGCGAGTGGCGACCATGTTTGTTTCCAAATTACAGCTTTCAAATTCAAATTACATGAAACGTAAACTGCTTTGCGTAATTTTGATGGAAATTGTTAATCAGTTCAGCAATTAATACGTGGAACGGAACCTCCGTTCCACGTATTAATTGCTGAACTGATCTGCTTAAAATTGAATGGAACAGTGAGCTTAACGAAAATTACTTCTTGTAAAGACCTCATTATTGTTTCACCTCTTTAAGGTTGAATGTCACAAAACGAAAAGGTCTATTTGTCTATGTGACAGTTAGAATTAGAATGTTTCAACCTTATTGAAGTTTCAATTTTAATTTGGAATTGTTGTCAAGAGTGATGAAGCAATTACAAGGTAGACTATACTAAATCGATTGCTACTATTAGGGCCCATTCACAGGTATCACAACCACACCACATCGCAGCAACAAAGTGTGGGCAAGCAGTGGTTACGTGTGAATAGTGTCGCTGCGGCTTCTTGTCGCGTTGTACTCGTAGTTAAGTTGTGACTAGTGTTTGCAGACAGACATATGGTTGCTTTGTAGCTGCGACGTGGCATTGATGTAGTTGGCAGCCCACACGGTTGATTTTGACGGTTAAATGAGGTCCGTGTGAATAAACTATTAATTTTCATACAAAGTAGCGCCTGACCACGTGTTGTTGTTGTGATGTGGTTTTGCTTGTGGTACGTGCGTTCGGGCCCTAAGCTAAATAGCTATGTTTACCTTTACATCGCTCCGTAGTTTATGAACGATCCTTTTAGATGTACTTTCGTCCCCAGACAACTTGTCTGGGCTTATCTCGCCTAGAAACGACAGTTAATTTAACATTTTGCTTCGAGAATATCGGAAATTAGATTTCTTGTTAGCAAATTGTAAGGCATAAATAAACAAATATTTCGATTTGGGAATCTTATTGGTTTGAGGAATATTAATTGAATATTGGATGCCAATTATCTGTAAATGTTTGACCTTTTTGTCGTGTCCCATGTGTTTTTTGTGTGAGGCCATTTTGGCTTTCTCCCACACGTAATTATAGGCCTACCGCTTAATTGAGACGTTGCCTGAGGTAGCTGCGCGGTGCGGGAGGGGTGATAGTTGTCACAAGTTGACGAATCAGTGAGCTCTCGCATCACGTCACCACACCCCTCCCGCACCACGCTGCTACCTCAGGCAACGTCTCAGTTAAGCGGTCGACCTTATACCTTTTGGGGACCTCAGGAATGGCGACGTTATTGTTAACTTCATGTTTACCTTTGCCTTTTTGCTGACGTATTTTAAACGCTCTGGCCTTTTGGCTTCGAGCTCATTGGGTAATAAAATTCTTTTAATATTGTTTGATTGGTTCTCACCTTTAACTTTCTTCGAAACTGTTTTTGGGTCGTGACGGTGCTTCCTCCCTAAATTTTTAATAGGTTCCTTGTTTATAAACTTTACTACCAATTTAGTCTAAATATTATTTAAATTTTGAGAAAATGGTTTAGGGTTGAGATTTAATTTTATTTCCTCCTACTGAGAATTATTTTATGGGTCAAGTGAAAGGATCCTTATAAGTAAATTCATATTAACCTTTTCTTTGGTGGAGTTTATATTTACCTTGCTGTGGCCTCTTGGCTAAGGTCATAGCAGGATACAAACTTTAAAATGTTAGTGTCACTGGTGTTACCTTTGTGTTTCTTGGACATGTTTTTAGCTTCTTGTAGGCGCTTTCTTCCTAGGGTTTGCAGAATTTCCTGGGCTTCAGGGTAGTCTTTCATTGCAGCTAGCACATCTTCCCGAGATAATGAGAAGAGTTCGGAGTACCCTACTGATCGAACATCAGCTGTACGCCTAAAAGGATGAATATTTTAAAAAAACGGAGAAACTGAAGAACAACGCTAATTGAAATGGCGTTGAAGATGTGAAATAACTATTTCGTAAATATAATGAAAATTGAGCATCCTGAAAACCATTTCAAAGGACTGAAAGAAGCAATAATGCTACTTCAATTCAGTTTGAATAAATATTAAAGAGTCCCCTGGAATGTAGTTACATATTCATAAGGCATTGAAATGCTAGCTGTTAGTGGACGTGCTATTCAAAATGTTTGTAAATGCGAATGAAATAATTTTGTAAATATTTTATCACTTTCCCTCTATTTCTGTTCTAATAGAAATTTACAAAGTAAACATGGATCTAAAACCTGAATAATTTGGAAGAGACTTACTTGTTCAGCCCATCTAGGTTTAATATCCCGATCTCTCCGAAGAAGTCCCCTGCTTTCATGGTGGTGAGCACGCGACCTTGTTCCGATATCACTTCCAGTATGCCATCGGCTATTATAAACATTTCACGGGCGACTTCACCTGAACCGAAGTAGAAATAGAAGTAAAGTGAAAAGGCTTAGATTTTAAATATTGTACAACATATTGAATTTGTAACGGTTTTTGTAGAGACGGTAAATGGTAAGATTTGAAAAATCGTAATCGGCCTTTGTACAGACGCCAGCACATCAAGCTACTACAATCTGTCAAATTTCCTTAATAGATTTGCAACTTTATCGCTAAAGCATAAGGTTTAAAGTTGATTTAGAAAATTTGACAGTTTCGTGTAGCTTGATGTGTTGGCGTCTGTACTTTACAAGGCGAATTCTTCCGCTATAGTATGTAACAGTTTGCAGAAAAAAAAATTTTTTTTTCTCTGATTACGTATTATCAGTACCTGATCCCTCTTTCAAAGGAGAAGAGGATTAGAGCGGTCGGATTCTGCAGAGTACTGACTGTACTACTTCGATGTAAATGACAATGGAGTTGACAATGTGATAGGTTCAAGTGCATAAATTGCTTAACCATTGTTGCTTGAATGTAGGTCAACATGGAGAATATAAATTAACGTGTCATCTAAACAAAAGTCCTTCGTCATCGCCAAACAGAAATTAGTCATAAACTTTACGTTAATTTAATTTAACGATAACCCAACACAGTCTATGAGTGAGTTTTAAGTATTTTGTATTTGGCCTACACAAATGGCCTGCAGATCTAAAGGCCAATAAAATTCTCGTTCTTAAGAAAAGGTCAAATTCAAGTCACAATTTCATCTCAGCGACAATCAATGTCAAAAATGCGAACGTTCTTAGAAATAATGGAATTGTTGTTGAACTGCTTCGGGTCGATGAGCTCTTTTGGACTTTAAAAAAACCATGACCTCTGAGTTTGTTTCGGCGTTTCTTCTCAGCTAGGAAATGCCGGTGCCATTTAGTTTAAAAAAATATTGAACAACATAATATTGACGTGTAAAAGTGTCCTAAAAGATCTACTTACATAAATAAACATTTCATTTCTACATTGATGACACTTTAACTCCCTAAATTGATGTTATACAAATGAAAAGTACCTACTTTTAAACTATTACATCCTTTGATTTCCATCATTCGTGTTTTACCAAAAGAAATACGTTAGATCTTACAAGATTTCAGTCTGCACGTTTTTACGACTTACCTTTTCTACAAATGGAATCTCCCGGAGTGAATATGTATGCTTTCATTTTCAACACGAGGTCGTGCAAGAATTCCGGCTGGCATTCTTGGAATATTGTTACCTGTGAAGTGGAATTCAGTATCAAGAAAGTGTTTGTGTATCGGTAGGTATATTGAACTAATAACTTACAAAAAAATATGCCTTTGTAATCTGATGATTGACCAAAAACGAGGAGATGAAAATTAGGAGCTGAAAAGCGTGGTTGAATATCAGATAGGTCGTAGTTTTGTTTATCGTAACTATATTCCAATATTCAAAAATCAACCAAAATAAATGGGTAGAAAATTAGAGAATTACATGATAATATGTAATATAAGTTATTATATTATCTAATATAAACGACTACTTGAATGCCACTTTTAACAATCTAATTGAATTGTTATCTTTTATACTTTGACATCTTATTCTTTGATACTCTGACATTGAGACATACTTTGACATTCTAAATAAATTGTAATCTTTAAGATCTTTATATATTCGCATGTTATACGTGACAGACTGTTAGGGGACCATCCCGAATTTCTGTTTAGTTTGGAGTTCAAAGTTTGAACCGGTTGTTGACTAAAATAAAGTTAATTTGACTCTAAGTGTTTAGGTATTGGTTGTTGAATGAAGGTCCTCTTAAGCCTCAAAAGCACACTTAATTTAAAAGATTTACCTAATTTAAATAATTAAGATCGACTTGAACACAAATGTGACACTCAAGTATTTTGAAAGAGACCATTGATGGCTTAGTAACAAAGATATTACGAGAATTCCCATTTCCATAGCAGACTGGATATTAAAGAACTGTCGAGTGTGTTCTGACCTTCAGGCGATATGAAGTCAACTGGGGGATATAGGTCACCCCTTGTTTCCAGGTAGCTAACGACTTGCCGATAATTAGACAGTGGATACTTTTGTGATTATACAGTGATACTTTTGTGAGATTAAATTGTTGTTTATCGCTGCATGCTATTCGAAGGCAATGAGCTGAATAGCACTGCTTCTTTAATCTACTTTTTGTAATCTTAAAATGAAATTCCGGCTTTGCTCTAATCTGTTTTTTTTTATAGAAAATGAAATACGTATTTAAACTTACGCTTTTTCCCCATAGGGCAAACAGAAACTGAAATTATATTTGCAAAAATAAATTAAAAGGTAGGTAGTTTTTTGTTTTTAATAAACAATTTCAGGAATTTCCTGACTGATTGGCAGAATGCTATATTTTTCCAATTTACTTAGTGTTCTACGTAAATTGGAAAAATATAGGAAGACCTTTGCGGAGCAGTGGGATAATAAAAATAAACAAGTATGGCAATTTGAAGATCAAAAAATTTTTTTTTTTATTATTTTTATTTATTTCCTGAAATTGAAAGAGGCGATAAAGCGAAAAAAATGACGTGGAACATTTTCCAATAGAAGAGGAAACCAATAATTTTCCATCTAGAAATGAAATATTAATCTGTACAGTACCTTCTTCAGCACACTCAAATTAACATGCAGCGCGAGTTCGGTCTTCAGTTTATCAGGCAGAAGGCCCAGCGCTGTGTTGATGTCGCCTCCCCCCTGTATGCGCCCCCTGGACCAGGAGTAATCGTACCATCGCAGCACCCGCCGCTTCATGCCACCTGGCACCTGAGAAATGTATTACGCCGTTATTTGATACGGGATTTTTTGGTTCACTGCCTATTGAATAGCTTGGCGGATTAGGCATTAGAGTCGATTTTAGGGTGAGGAAGTGGTTGTGTCGCTGTTTAGTTAAATTTGGAGGCATAGAGAGTATTTCTGCAGTGGTGGAATTCCTTATTTGACGGTTTTTATTATAAACAGATTGATTGGATAGAAATTTATAACTTTAGGTAAAATGGTGTTGCAAAAATGTGATCCACAGACAAATGTGTATACTTAATTTAGTCTGTAGGTAATTCTTAGAACTTTATAACTAAAGGGGTTTGAGTAACTTTGTATGGACTAGTGGCGTCATTTTTTTTTTCAGCGGCCACCAATCATTTTCTTGTCACTTTATTGTGTTGTGTTAAGTACACATATATCGACGGTCCCTACGTATATAAAGACATGTAGAAAATGTCTTTTTTTTTTATTGTATCATTAGCTTTAGATTATGTATGCGCACATACTGACATTCGATTTTTTTTTTAATTTTATTTATTTACCTTATTTTACAAATCGTATAAAAGAACAAGTATTATAAAAACAACGAATAAGTGTCGTAGATGCGGACATCTATACATATCGTTTTGTACTGTGTTTTAAAATGCGTGCCACTCGGTGCGAACGCGGTCTTGTCAGACTTATCGCCATTTACGGGAGTTCCCCGAACGAGACAGGTCGATGTTTGTTCGTGTGATGAAACAATATTAATGTTTTGATACAGTTTAGATTTAGTGGTGTGTTATTTAGTAATAAGTACTCATATTACCTTCAACAATACTATAAAACATGAATAACAGCAGATCAAAGTTATTGGTAGATATCGCAAACTCAAGAAATAATGTTTTATGCGTTTCTGAAGCACACGATTTAATTAATTATATCGATATAGCTAATGAGGGTAAGTAGTAATCCAAATAGTAATCCAAGTAGTATACATTAAACGCTTCATAATACCCAAAATCAATATAAATTATCTTTGTTGTTTTTATAACCTAGAACGGCAGATTATCAGTGTAGAAGCTGTCATATCAGACATGTCCGCTTATACTATGACTTAGTTATTGCGACAATTTTTTTTCACAAATAACAATAATAAATTGTACGCTTCTTACAAATATGATTTCCTACATAATTGTTAAAAAGAAAACAACTTCTTATTGTTAACAAAGTAAATGAAGTTATGTCTTACATGTTTGTTTTTACGCGTAACTCTTGATATTTTTATGGATTTGTTATTGTTTACGGTTACTTACTGTACAATAAACATTTTTTTAGTGAAGAGTATTTGTGTTCCTTGGTGTAAATGATTACTTATAGCTAGATATTTTTTTTAGACTCACGTCGTGTTTATACCGAAAACAGTATTTTAATGGATCTTGAGGAAGTTTCTAACGACGAAAATCAAGTTGTTGAAGCACACAGTGATGGAGAACAAAATCATACAGCAACTAAGATATTATCGCAAAGTGATTTAAATTATATAATTGATACAGTAGGGGAAATTTCGAATGACGGAATTGAAAATTGCTTTCTAGACACTCCTGTTTGTGAAAATGAAACACCACGACACATACCTGAAAATGATAATGACACACCTATTTGTGAAAATGAAACACCACGACAAGTACCTGAAAATGATAATGAAGAATATTTGGTTACAACACCAATGCCAAGTCCATGCAGGACCTTTGGGGACACCGTAAGTGAGTTTAACTGTTTGAGTGAGAGTAGCGCTATTCTTTCTGATGCTACCTTAAGATCAAGCCCGTTAGGATCCAGCGAAATGTCTGGTTCATCAACACCGCACCATCGAAAAAAAAAGCGTCAGTATGTGAAAAAAGCAATAACAAGAAACAGAATTACTAACAAATCTAACTGGCTAGATGAAAAAAGGAAGGTGCTCGTTAATTTGGGTGAAGCCCATATATCTCGATCTGGGAAACAACAAATGGCGAAACAAATAAAGGGTCCATGTTCATCTAACTGTCGATTAAAATGTTTTGAAAAGTTTGATATTCTGTCTCGCCAAAATATATTTAAAACCTTTTGGAATCTAGGTGACCATTCACAGCAGTGGTCGTTTATTGCATCACATATGAAAGAAATAAGAAAAAAACAATGGACACAGGATTCCAAGAGGTTAAATGTTTTTAAGTTTTTTTTGCCGCTTTTATCTGGTAATGGTCACAAAGAAAAGATTATGGTATGCAAAACCATGTTTAAAAATACATTTTCCATAAGTAACACTTTTATACAATCTGCCATCGACAAGCATGATAAAAATACGGGTATTTGTGTTAAAGATATGAGGGGATTTCATTCAAATCATCCAACTATTATAAACGCGCCAATGAAAGAAAGTGTAATTCAACATGTTAAAAGTTTTGCGCCCATAGAAAGTCATTATATTCGCAAAGACTCAAACAAACAGTATTTAGATTGTGAATTAACTTTTAAAAAAATGTACGACCTATATACTGTATGGTGTAAAGAACTGAATATAACTGAAAATTTAGCTACTTCTGTAAGACAATACAAAGATATTGTTAATAAAGAACTAAATATAGCTTTTCACTTACCCAAAAAAGACCAATGCGATCTGTGCCATGCAATTAAAAACAACACCTCGCCAACTTATGACGATACACTAAAACATAAGTCACACATTGATAACAAAAAACTTGCCAGGAAATTGAAAAATTTTGATAAAATTGAAGCTCAATCGAATCTTTCCCAAATTTGCACAGCGATGTTTGACTTCCAAAAAATAAATAATACTCCACATGGCGAAATTAGTGTGCTGTATTATAAAAGAAAATTATCAGTATATAATTTCACTGTTTTTGACGCCGGATTAAAGATAGGTACGTGTTACATGTGGGATGAAACAGTTGCTAAACGTGGCGCCAATGAAGTGGCTAGTTGTTTGTTTTCTTTCGTTGACAACAAGGTTAAAGCTGGAGTCAAAGATTTTAGATTCTGGTCAGACAACTGTGCTGGTCAGAACCGCAATCGCATTGTTTTTTTTATGTACTTATATGCGAGCGATAGATTTAAGGTAAATGTGTCCCATCGATTCCTAGAAAAGGGCCACACCCAAAATGAGGCGGATAGCGTTCACGCATTAATAGAGCGAACAGCAAAAAATAAACTAATTTACACACCAGATGAATGGTACACACTGGTTCGTTGGGCGAAACAGAATAGTCCACCATATACAGTTGTAGAAGTAGACCAAGACTTAGTCCTGGATTTTAAAGCTTGGCTGCATACTAAAAACTGGACAAAAGATACAAATTCAGAGAAAATTTCTTGGAATAAGGTAAGAGAAGTAAAAGTGCAAGGGAATAATCCAGACATATTAGAATTTAAGTACGACTTTTCTGAAGAAAATTATAGAAAACTTAACTGTAGCAATCTTTTGAAATTGACTAGAGGGAGGAAAAAGAAGGAACAAGAACTAATTCTAGAGAAGGTGTACAATAATCCTATTCCAATCACTGAAGTTAAATATAAAGACTTGATTAGTTTATGCGATACGTTGATTATTCCAAATAAGTATCATGACTTCTATAGAAACCTTAAGCATAGTGAGGAAGAACAGGGCAATGACGAAGAAGAAAACTAAATTTATCTTTACTTTTTATACATTTTGTTTTGTTATTTAACTACTAAGGGAACTTTATTAGTAATAAGATGAATCAGTCTGAAATAAGCTGTGATGATTGTTCAATGTTACCAATTAGATGTTAAAGATGAGGTAGTTAATTAAGCTGAGGTACCTATTTAATAAAACTGTGATGATTATTAATTAGTAGGTACCAGTTGCCTTGCTAGACATGATTAGGCACATGCATAAAATTAAAATTGTTATTCACTAATATTAGACAACAGTGATTTTTACAAGTTTAGTTCCTACTTCAGTGTGTAAAGGTACCTATTATTTAGATGCTAAGAAGATTGTTTTTTAATAATAAATAATGTTGAATTTATAAACCTTGTTTAATTAATAAAACACAAACCTGATAATTTTAAAAGACATGTCTTTATTTACATTACAAGAACTATAGTCCTACCCCAAATTACTAAAACCACGTATAAAGTGATATGTCTTCATTGAAGTACTTTTTATATCCATGGGTGAAGATTTTAGGATGTTTAACGTATGGATTTAATAAAAGTAACATAATCCTACATTTTCATAAAACATTTTATTTAAATACTTTAACAGACACTGTTTTTTTGTTTCCTGCGTATAAAAAGGTATCATAGACATGACTGACATACTTCTATTTTATTATCGGCGTAGAAACGGTCATCTATCAGTTTTTTCAAGAAAACGTAAAATAACTAAATATGTGTAAATAGCATCATAAAGCTCTTAAATCTGTTAAAATATTGTAGAAAGAAAATATTTATTATTGATCATAGAATTATTTCTAGGGCGTTTTGAACACAAATTACGCTCTCCAGTAAACCTCGGTTTTTGACTTGACCTTATGTACGTAGGGACCGTCGATATGTTCAATAATTTTTGTCCTAAGTGATATCGAACTTAAGATATTTGCATTTGAAGATTTAAAAAATTCGTCACTATACGAGTACAAATACTTCAATTAGATACTGTCTTTCGTAAAGAAATCTTACTATTGTTTTTATTAGAACTATGATACGAGTATTAGAGATTAGACTTGAGTAACTCCGGAGCGATTCGTTCCCATGAACTGCTCAAACACAGTGAACGAACTGAACTCGTTCAGTACTGTGCGGAATTATCGTTCCAGTCGTTCCACAGCTCACCGTAGGAACGAGAGGCTTTGTTGTATACGTCACCAACTCAACTCACCACATGCACTTAGCAAGATCTGATTCGTTATCGCATTTACACACACTGACGATTTTGTTTAGCTTTCTTAGTATTCGATATTCTAGAGACGTTAACTATTTTGGTCTCTATTTCATAAAGCAATAAGTTTATTTTAGATTAACATTCTATTTAATGCAACTTTGTTTACGTTATGAGGTCGTATTTTTTAAATTGGTTAGAGACTCTTTAATAGAGAGTCCAATTGCGTTGCCAAAAAAAAAAAGAAAACTGAAAAAAAAACATTGTAAATTGAGTTGATTTTTTAATATTAATTCGTATTATACATGTGATTAGAGAAAACAAAAAAAGAAACCAAAGCCTTTTAAAGTGAAAAGTAGGTTTAATATTAATTCATATTAGTCACTTTAAGTGTCAGTCGAAAAAAGTATGAAGGGAAATCGAATCTATTTTAGAACTGAATTTCATTTAAGACGTTCTTATTGTTATAGTTCACAGTTTATGAACGAATAGCTAAACAAGTTCCAAATCCGGACTCTGTCGAAAACATGTTGCCACAGTTCATTTCGCTCTCTGAATCAGTAGTACCAAGTCAAGGAGCGAAATGAACTGTGGAACGAGTTAGCGGAACGAGTTCACTTCACGGAACGAGATTTGATGAACTAGATCCATTAAGTGAACGACAATGCCCAACTCTATTAGAGATTGGTTTTACTGTTTTACGTCCGTCTGTTTTCTTTAATGCCGAGTGAGGAGCGGGGCGGGCTCAAGGAATACGCAGGTAAACGAAACGTGTTTTGTGATTGGCTAATCGGTATCGCCTGTAACGGCTGTTTCGACGGTCTATGCCAAAGAGTACTTTGTATATACGGAAAGTCTATGCTCAGCTCGAGGGTGCGCGCCGCTCCATTAGTCCATACAATACTGTAATCGAGCATTCGGTCCATTCGTCTTTGTCATTATATTTGATTTAATTTATTTGGAATTCTTGAAACAATACGGCACAAACCTAAAATAGTGCAGTAAAATATAATCATTTCCTCGATTTTAATGAGTAATACAAAGACAAATATCTCCGTTCCGATATGGTTTAGAGAAATGTGTCCATAATAACTTTTGATCGTTTTATTCTGTTCTTTAATAATATCCAAGTTTCATTGCTGGCCGCTCAACTTCAAAATGACGCCAACTTTACCCAAACCCCTTTATAATTCACTGAAAACACCACTTTATTTAACGAAAATTGGCCTGAAAATAATTCATTTTGATTTCTATTTATATAAGTACGATGGATTCTGCTTTTACATGTATGGCATTGATTGACACGAGGCTTTCACGTATATTGCTTGCTTTATTGATAGTACGAGTTGGAATATCTCTTACGCCCCGTTTAAGGCTTGGAGCGATGCGACTTGCGTCAAGCCACATGGCACGCGCGCACGTAACTTGTTTTCATATGTCGCGCCGCGGGCTCTAAACAACTTCTTTCATTTGTTTTCTCCGCAGTCACTGTCGCAAACCCCGTGTAACTTGAGCGTGTAGCTAGGGGCCACGGGGTTAGGCGCTTTGTACACGGTACGGTTTCTTTACGGTACGGTGTATAAGCCGCGTCGTAGAAATAACGTGTCTGATAACAAGTTTCCGTAGTGATCCATAAAAACTGGCGACCGTGCCTACACACGGCGAATCAACCGCAACCGTGGTTTTTGACGGCAAGAAAAACGTGTATACCTGGCCGTAGACTATTGGTACTTACTTTGTGATGTCTCATATACGTTTTGGCGCCATCCAGAAGCCGTTCAAACTCCAGTCTGTTCGCATTCCTGTTGGTGATGACATTCCCGACTTGCCCCACTATAGTGGCGAATATGAACACGCCAATCAAATAGCTCACTATTGTGAAAATGTACCTGAGGGAGAATGTTCACGTTTATCTTTAGTAGCTGGCTATAATTGTGTTACTTAAATAATAAATTAATGTTAAAAATTGCATTTAAAACGGTGTTTAAATAAAATTGAGGTGTCTAAATACAAATTAAAACCGTGTTGCTACAGTAAAATATTAAAAAAAACGATAGGTACGGAAATCAAATAAGTAAGTGCTATTCACCAACGACTAACTACAATGAAGTTTGAAACTAAAACAAAATATAAAACAGTGCAAAGTTTTCGAACAGTTGCGATAGTACAAAACACCCCAAAAGCAATAATAACGGACAAAATAAGCGACACGGTTCACAAAATGGCGGAATCAGTGAAGGCTGTTCGAAAACTTTCTAAACCCGTTGTACGACATCGATGAGTGATTTAATAAATAAAAGTAACAAATAAAATAAATACAGTTAGTGATGAAGAAACTAGTCACATTAAATAGTCGTCCGAAGTTTGTCGCCTGCGAAGCGAACAGCCTCCAAATTTCTGCCTTCGCCATTTTTATTTTTATTACGCTCCACACTGGCTGCGTTCCTCCGACAATGTGTTTGAGACAGTGTTTATGTCGAATTAATGAACGGTGAAATTTATATGTAGCGCCGTAAATCCGTGCCGAACTCATCTATTTCAAAAAAAATATGATTGACGTGTAAAAGTGTTTGTACAAACCTACTTAGAGAAATCATTTATCATAAAACATTACGACGGAATTACAAACCATTTGGTGCCATAGAGTCGAATGTCTTGCCTAATTATTTCTGAGACTTGTATCTTGCTAGGGCAACATAGTGGCGCAACCATGGTCACCCTGCCAGCCTGCCAAATACAGGTGGCAGGGGCATCAACGGGCAAACTGCATCCATGAATTCAGCATATTATTCTAAACCCCTACTTACTACCCTGAAATTGAACGCCGGTTATAAAAAAAGTTGTTTCATAAAAAAGGGCAATACCTACGCGGTCAAAATCTATGGAACAGCAATTTTTTTTTAAATAACCGACGATATATGTTAACCCGGGGCGGTTCAGAATCATTTTCCGCATCCATTTTAAGAGCGTTTACGCTGTACGGCAATTCATACAAACTTTCAAGCCCTTGTTTTTCGAAATGAATGAACTGATTTTAATGAAACTTCATACGTATAAGCAGGATACAAAGGTCTAAAAAGTTACTTAAGAACATTTTCGAAATGTCTTATATAGAAAAAGATAACTGGAAATCTCTGTTTCTATGGAAACTTTAAAATCGGTCTAATTTGGCTGCAACACTATTTATCGAAAATGTTCTTAAATAACTTTTTAGACCTTTGTATCCTGCTTATGCGTATGAAGTTTCATTAAAATCGGTTCATTAATTCCGAAAAACAAGGGCTTGAAATTTTGTATGAAATACCGTACGGCGTAAACGCTTAACAGGTTCGCGACGATGTCCCTGCCACCTGTATACACAGCTTTAGGGTTGGACCTCATCTGGCAGCACGGAATCGCCTTTTTCCGTCGCCCTTTCTCTTTCTGTCGCTTAGAACTGCCATTTGCTAGACCGATCCAGAAAGCATAATGCGATAGCTCGCGGCGGAATCCTCGAGGCGATCGGCATCACGGTCAAAATGCAATGGTCGGCAGGGAGACTCCGGAACGCTGAAGCGCGCGATAGCATGCTAACGCATCCTTTCACCGCCGATCACTTGCTATCGCATGCTGTCTCACTCTATCGTACAGTATGCAGTATGCCACCCATGCTGCAGCATGCTGACGCGTGCGACCTTTTTTGTCTGCGGAATGCGACAGCGCGCGTTCGCATGCGGCAGCATACTGCAGCACGTGGTAGCACAGGCGGAACAAATGCGATTCCGTGCTGCCAGATGAGGTCCAACCCTTATGGTGAGTATCTCACCAAGCGTCCATTCGATTGCGCAACCAACTATAAGTATATTTTTGGCAGCGAGACCATTGTTGCGTCGCCACTGATGTCTTAGTAAGATAGGGCCATAAGCGATACTTGAATACTTTGTTTGTTTTCGTAAAGCCCCAATAAACACGACAAACCTACAATACATTTGGTGTGCATTGCAAATAAGGGGCTTTTTATTTATTAAGTACGTAAGACGAGTCCAAACAACTCTTATTATTTCTTACCTACATGGCGCGAGGAGTCTAAATTATTCTTACCCAAGATCAAAAAAATAAGCAAAAATATGTAAAAAAAAAAAAAAATTCTTTGCAATTTTGGTAGCTAGATACTGATCTTACGTAAGATCATTCAATTTTGGTAGCTAGATACTGATCTTACGTAAGATCATTCAATGGGGTTCATTCAAGTCTTATTTTTTCTTACTTATAGGATCAGATATTGTTTAAAAATGTCCAACGTATTAAATGAACAGCCCCTTATTGTGTCCTTCAATCCTTACATACCGCATAGTGGTGAAGCTGTTAGAATCGTTTCCGTGCAATAAAACGCATTATTGCGTATGTTCTACGATGCAATACATGTCGCTATAATGCTTGATTCCGTCCGTATTGCCTTTAAAATATGGGCTATATTCGCATGCAGTAGGAAACACTGTCCACAAAACACATGTCGTAAGAAAACATTTTTAAAGATTATATTTATGTGAAAATGGTGTAATTTATATAAAGTGTTTACGTTTTACGAAAGCCTGCGATTGGTCAGATCATAAGGATGTTTAATAAAAGTGTTTGTTATAATGAAATTATCATAAGTGCCTTGTTATAGGGATTTGAAAGAAATTTGGTAACCAAAATACGTGCTTGTAAATCTTCCAAACATTTTCGAGTATGGAGTCGTAAATATTTTAGCCTTAGATTTGTTAGAATTATTATCAAAATAATGCATTTGAAATACTACTAGCGCCATCTCTTATGTACTGAGTGAAAGTGATGATCGCGTAACCACCTACTAAATGCATAAACATAAAAGTTAGTGCATGAACAAGTACTAAATACGTCTGTTTCATTAAAAATTATTTGGTTTAGAAGTTGATCAAGTTAATTATCGACATCATTATATTGAAGAAAGTTTCGAGATACCTATCAAATACGAAATAATTGTACCGAAAATGTAAATAACAATTTTCTTCTAAAGATTTTCTTCATGGATTTTTTCCGTAAATAAAAGAAATTAATCCAGCTTTTCCGATATTTTGTATCATCCCAAATTGGTGTCTTTATCCGTAATACTACACAGATTGAGAGGAGATACTGTGATATTTTCCAAACACAAAATTAATTGAAAGATTAATTTAAGCCGCGGTTCAGTTATACTACGCAAAAGGATATTCCCCTTTTGAAAGAAAATCAGCTTACATTTTGAAGAAAACGAACTTTATTCGTAAAAAATATTTTATCTAACGTATTAACGATTTGAATGGTCTAACAAGGAATTACAGCAAAACTTTTTCTGAAAGAGGGAAATTGGATAAACTTTCGGTAACTTTAACTTTTACAATTAAGAGATTTTCTCAATATCCTGTTTATATACCCACTTACTTTTTAGAATTAGATAAACACAATAACTATGTTTTCTGATTTATTCAGTTACAATAATAATAATTCACTATTTAGATTATAAAATCTAAATAAATGAGAATGACATAAAACTTTTTGATATAAATCCGAACGCACCAGTAAACAAATTCAAACATTTTGACAACAACATTTGACTAAATTTGAAATTCAAATCGGAACGGCCACGAACGAAATTTAACAGAACGTATGAAATTCGAATTTGACGTGAAAACTCTATAGAAAATGAAACATGCCACAGACTAACGATGTTTGGGCCTTTGAAACCAACAGTAGGACCAACATCCTTTAAGGTATTATTGGTACTAAGAATTTTCACCCAACCTGGGCCCCAAAGTGTGGGGTGTGTTAGATTGTCGGTTCTAACGTCAACAGTCGAGAGGTATCGCAGTAATTAAAGGTCGCTTTCTAACAAGACATAAATTGAAATACCGGGTAGACCGTGTATTGTTTTCAGTCTTTCTCTTACATCCATGGAATCCTATTTTAGACGTTTATAAATAGTCTAAGTGGAAGTTTGTGTAATCGGATGTTGCTATCGATTTCGTGGGTAAGCTCGACGAGGATTTTAGCTAGATTAATTTATTCTGTTTTGGCCAGCTCTAGTTTTGGCTAGAAAGCGCCTAGTAATTGTTGTTCCTGGATTATCTTAGTGTTTTTCTCCTTTAGATACAATGTTGTAACGTAACAGACTGCCTGCTGCGATAATACCTAATGTCATTTTACAGTTTATTCTGCAAATACCAATGTTTTTTTTATCAAAAGTACTCTTAAGGCTGATTTTTCAATAGTCCGATAATTATATCTGAAGAATAATTTAATTATGACAATTTGACATAATTTTTATACAAAACTTGTCAAACCGCAGTATTTATTCTTCAAATCAAAATTATCTGACTATTGAAAAATCAGGCCGTATACTAAGGTCGGATTTTGTTTTGTCATATGCCTCAAAAACACTTGTTCTTTCTGTTCCCTAAACTTGATAATATAAATTGGGAGAAACACAACCAAAATTCAAACAATTATAACGTCATGCCTTTATGATAGAAGCACTAAATTGTCATTGGACAAAACAATTTTCCGATACAATGAGTCATGAAATGGGCTATTTCAAATTGGTACCGAATTCTGTATCAACTATTAGTTGCGTCGTTATGTTCAGACAAACTTCTGAGTCGATTTGTGAAGGTATCTATCTGCATTTAATCTTATTTTCTAAGTCATTTAGCTATCAGAATGAATCAGTTCAGCTTCACGTAGGTGTCTAGATTATGATGATCTTAAAGTTTGAAAATAGCCAGTTAAAGAATTCCGCAGACAGACGCGACGCAACGGTGCGACGCGATTCTGGTAGAAGAATTTCCATGAAGTTTTCATAGAAATTGTTCTACAAGAGACGCGTCGCGCCTGTCTGCATGATCCTTAAAACCAAGCCATACTTAATAACACAAAACTTAAGGCGAATTTCACTAATGAAACCGAACGCGATCTAAACTTCGTACAAGAGCTGTCAGTGTCATCATTGTTATGAAATATGGAGACTGACAGTTCTAGAAAGCAAACCACTTTGTTTATTTGTTTCATTGGTTAAATTCTGCCTCAGTCAAATCTTCGAAATCATCTAAATTTCATCTTGCGTTTATTTGCGTTAAGTACCTAAAATAAAAATTACTTCAGCCCACGTTTTTGTTGATATAAAAAATAGCGATGTACGATTATATACTTATGTCTCGATTTAAGTGTAGTACAGTTAACATCACCTTGTATTTTCGCAATGTCAAGTACCAACCCCACCCCAGAACCCATCCCACCACACCATCCGACCCAGACCCCCCCCCCCACCCCCCATCCCCCCCACCCCATCTGAACCCTCTCCAGACCTTATCAATACCACGAAAATGCCTCTTAAAATCCCATTTGAAAAGTATAAGAAGCGTAATTCATGGCAGAGGGCTCCAGAGCAATTCAAGGATGATACCTAGATATCTATTAGGTACGCCTGGCGTATTCAGTTTACCCTGGTAAAATTTACCGAGCACTAGCGTCTTTTATAGGGGATTAAGAATTGAATAAAATTCTCTTTTAGAACACACATGGCTTCGTAAAGAGGATATACATGTAGGGGCTTAGGGTATTTGCACACGACTTAGGTATTATTATAGAAAAAAAAACTCCAAAAGTTGTACAAAGCTGAGTTTTTAACGCGTATTTACTGCACGAAAAAAGAGGGTGCATTCTAAAAGTTGGCAATGTTACTAATAGCTGTCAAATATTTCGCTATTTTAATTGCAGTTTATGATCAACATTTTAGTGCAACACAGCGATATTAAATAATAAATTATATTAATAAATGGATACTGTTTAATTAATTCGCATAGTTGCAGAATTTCAGAATGCACAACCTTAATGCCACAGCGCGTATGTGTCGGAGTTTCTGATCGTTTTTTGTCCATACAAAGTTATGGCTGAATTTGGGTACAATGCACGTACGTTTAATCATAAATAAGTTTTATCAAAGGAAGTAGTTTAAGAAAACGTCGTGTTCATGCACCGACTTAAAATCGCAAACGTGTATCTAGGTATACTCTGAAGCAGGCTGTACGTATAGATGATTAAATATGATTTAATTTAACTTTCTGTTGGTGTGACAAGGCGATTATGAACTAATAGAGAAGTTTTAGTTTGCCTTGTTCAAGTGGCGTATGGCAGAAGTTGTTGACATTTGAATAGCTAAGTCGAAATTAGGAACGTCATTTAAGAGCTGACGAGGGACATTAAATTTACTTTCTTACTGTGCATTAATTTTATGAAAATGTTTACTGTTTAAGGTCGACTAAAATCTTGTGGCTGGCAATAAGACCAGAAGGCAAATTCTCGTATTTAAAAAACGTTTAAATTCAACTCGCAATCTCATCTCAGGAACAATTTATGTCCACAAGTTGTCAAAAATGTAGGGAAGTTAGAGGTGTTTTTGACAGATTGAGACTGAGATCAGACTGTGAACGTTCTTATAAATACGGGAATGGCCCCTTAGGTATTTATTTACTTTCATGTTTCGCAATACACTTGAGTCAGTAACTAATGTACTTAGTTGGAAATGAATGGATGGGACTGATTCAGGATCTTCTTTTGAAGCATTCAATTGGAGGGTCATATGTCTAGCAGCGGAATTCTGTCCAATACAACCAAAGAAATTATCATAGATAAAAAAAATACAATCAAAGGATCGTTTGCAATGCCAATAGGGTTAAAAACTAAAAGCTCGCTAGTGAGGTTGCAGCACTGTTGAGTTTTCCTTAACCGTCATTACTGTCACAATTGTTTAGTTTATGTTGTTGTTCAGTTTGAATAAAAAGAAATACCGAACAGTAGTGACATCTGAAGGGAAAAAGTGGCAGTTTTAAATAACATAAATATACAAAATGTCCCGGAATTAATGCCCACCACCAAACACCCCAATTAGAATATTATGTTGTAATCATAATACATATTACATTGAATTTTTAATATTATGTACATTTTATTGTTATTTTTTTGATAAATTAGTTAAACTGATTGTGGGAGAAAATTGTGATCATATTAAAAATCTACGCACCCACGGTCCCATCTCTTTATTTTTTTTGAGGGCATCACCCTTGGCTGACGTCACAAACATCTAAGGAAACTTTCCACCAAACCCTATAACAGTAATTCCGAGTGCAAAACGATTAAGAAACAAAATTAAGAAGTCGCATAACTCTTCGACTCTACCGTAGACGCTTAACCTTTCTCAAAAAGGTGTTTTATAGCCAAATCTAAGGGATGCCTGGGGATGTCATAAATCAGACATGGAAGGCAGACACTTGGGGCAGTTTGACCTGTTGTTATTTATAGAGAGGCTCCTTCGTTTCGACAGATTTATCGATGTCCAATCGTATTATAGCCGGCAATTTTGGGGTAAGCCATTAATTTTTTGACCTTGTTTTGGCTTAAGATTTTAGAGATTCAGAAAATGATAGCTTCTCATAAAGATTATTCTATAAAAATGAAATGAAGGCTTCTTCGATGGTTTTATCGGAAACTTTATTAAAACTTTATTTAGTAAAAAGTTAATAATGAATGTTGTCATGGGCTTTAAGTTCTTCAGAATAATTTTAAAGTTTCATCGATAGGTGCTAAAAGCACAAACCACAAAATTAAATTTAAAATATATTAATAAAGTTCAGTCTAGGAAAACAAATTAACTAATTATAAGTTACTGTCCAAGTCCTTGCATAGTAACAAAATATCAAACAAAAGTATTCTGCTTCAGCTGTTTTCTTGAGATAAAAAAGTGGTACTACATAATTATGTTCAAAGTTAGTGCTCAGTAATGTCTTGGTAATTAATCATATCATCACGGCTAAGAACAAAGAAGTATTTTATGCTTCAGATTACTTTTAAGACATACATTGTGCTAGTTTCTGTTTTTCAACGCAGATTAAGAAATTCGTAGCACTTCGTAGACCTTTCGTAGCTCGCTGCTACGAAAGCGTAGCAAAATTTTAGCTCAAATCAGTTTTGGCAAAATCATTCAAAATCGAAAGAAAGCCTTTGCTAAATCAAATTCATATCAAATGAGAAGCGAATACTGAACGGGTATTGTCGATTAGCTCCCTGAAATCTTGAACAGACAGACATGTCACTCGGTTTACTCGGAGACATGGGATTTAAATCGATTTCGTTTTCAGAGTGGTGTGGAACCCAGTTTATTATAGAGGCAATGATACCGAGAGAGGTCTGTTGAAAAGTAGAAAGTATTTTCGTGTTATGTCAATATTTTTACGTGTTGTGAATTTAAGGGAGTTTTGCTTTTAACTAAATGGAAGAGGTGCATTGTGCAAGAAGTATCTTCAATAGTATGTTCAGGTAGCTAGAGATTTGGGATTTGTTAAATAAACTGAAATAGAAAAATGCAAGAGCTTTATATTTCGTGTTTTTATTCCTCAACAAGCTTGCATTTCGTTTTTAAGAAAGTAATACATTTTTTTTATACTATCTATAAATAATTGTTGTGAAAAAAAATTCAACATTCATCAACATTTTTGTCTTCAAAAAACGGTATCCTAATAATTCAGAAAAGCTATTCAGTTAATGAATACACCTTTTAAAAGTTCTCTTATAATTGTTAACACCGTCCGAAACGTGACGTCGTTTCGGAAAACAAAAATACGTATAAATAAAAGAAAAGATAATAATACACTCTTCGAATGTTTTCTTTACCTTAAGGGAAGGGGGGGGGGGGGTATCGAAACACCGAATGAAAAGTAGACGAATCTATGCTTACTCCACTGTAAAAATTGGATGAAACTTGTAAAATAAAAGTGACGTATTTGTTTTTGTGTTACTTCGGTACAACGCGTAGAGAAAACTGCTTATGGTTGAAGAAAAAATGTTTTTAAACCGCTAAGTTACCGTGTAGTTCTTTGAGTAAACGTTCGGTAGTTTTGCTAATGGTGCTCCCACACTGCTGTTATAAAATGTTTACTAACATTACCTAACATGAAAACCTTTCTGATTTAACATTTAAAATTTATAATATCCCCTCCTGTTTTACATAATTACTATTATTTTAATACTATTAGCCTTTAAATTATAAATATTATGTTGGAAATTGAAATGAAATCATTTATATTTTGTATCTACGAATGGGACTAAGGCTGTTTGTCCACCGCCACCGTCAACGGTACGTCAACGAGAAACGAGATTATTCGAAGCGAACGTGACGTCCCGGTGACTGCAATCGTTTGTATATCCCGAACACGAAAGTTCTGTACGCTATGACAGAAAAAACAATAGGCGGGCATACGGTACCGGTGCAACGGCAGTGTGTGGACATAATCCAACGTGTTTTGTATTGCCATATCGACGGCATATCGGCCCGTCGCAATCTCGGGCCGAGATCTAGCGGTCGTGTTGAACTACCCGAAAATTCGGAGCCGCGATCCTGGCGCTCGGGGGATGGACATCCATTGACGGTGGCGGTGGATAAACGGCTTAAGGAGGTATGATAACTAGATTGGTCTACGATTTTATAATTCTTTAATCACGCTACTGCAAAGTCTGTTCTTTACGCAAACGTTTGCAAAAAATCTCAGAAATAATGTTAAATTATTATTATAAATATCATTATTCTCGCGCAACATCCTACTTTCATCATCCATCTCATTTTTTACGTAGGTACTAACTTTATTTTCCGGAAAATATACAATATTATATCACATAAATATGTCCTTTCTACGGCACACTTAATTATATTATGGAGCAATATTGACTGGAATTAGGTTATCTTTTTAAGTGCGAACCTTACATACAAGAATATTTCATTATATTATAAAACATTTTAGCGTTAACGTTACGTAACATTTACGTTTTGAACATGGTATTAAAATCACGTCATTTGGTCTATCAAACTGGGCTATAATTGCGCTATAAGTTCTTAATTATTCATCATCTGCCTAGCCTTTTCCCAACTCTGTTGAGGTCGGCTTCCAGTCTCCCCAGATGCAGCCGAATACCAATATTTTACATGAAGCGACTGCCTATCTAACCACAACGTAGTTACTGGGTAATACGATACCCCTTGGTAAGGTTGTCAGACTTTCGGGCTTCCGACGACCCGTAACGACTGCCAAAGATCCACGAATGACAGCCGGGACCAACGGCTTAACGTGGCGGCTAATTTATTATTCCGAGGGTTAATTTCGGTGCAACGAATAATAGAAACATTCATACATTCAAGTCTTAATATTTTCTCCATTTTGATTCTCATCTCGCAATATCTTCGCCTCAAGTCCGAGAGAAAAATAGACATGATTAGTTCATGTCATAAGAGTAAATTGTGTCGTTTATCTGATTTTCTTCGTAGAACTCATGCAGCTGTATTTATGAGATATCTATTTAAAGATGTGGCCACATCAAGGCGAATCCCACCTTGCGAAGCTCCCAGGAAGCTTCTGTGCTTTTGGGCGGAGCTAGGCTGGCTCTGTTAGCTAGAATCACCACGCACAACGGACCGAATAAGAGTCTAAGTGCGGAAAAGGGAGCCCCTTCATCATTATCATCATCATCCCACCATGCGGGACGCGATTGTGCACCTCAATTGTTTTAATGATTAGAAATTCACGCATTATTCGCGCCAGTTTGATTACCTCCATACAAGTTAGTTGACACAGTTGCGAGCGAATTTCGTCGCTCATCCCGCGCGGGCGATGCCTCGGTTTCACCAAAGCTAGGACTTTTCAAACTGAAGCGAATCTCGCGCGGGATTGCGGACGCAACAGCGCCCGTAATTTGTTTTAATGATTAGGAATTCAAACGTCTATTCGTGCCAGATTGAATACCTCCATAGGTACAAGTTAGTTGACATAAACGGAGCCAGCGAGTTTCGTCCTGTATCCCGCACGGGATTCGCCTCAGTTTGACCAGAGCTTAAATGCGTAATTTGAAGCATTTCATTTGAGGAAATGTAATTTGAATTTATGAATTCAAACGACTTTCCTTGCTTCAGGTTTATCCGAATATTTTCTTATTCTCGGGAACCTACCTATAGATTGGATAAATAGTCAGCTGATTATCATTAAAATGTTCCTTTTCTTATATCTTTCCGATCCATCAAAAAGATCACACATATCTTGGAAATAGAAAGGGCTTATACTGGTTGCGCAATGTGGAAGTGATGTGATGAGAGTGCAGAAATACGATATACAGGGTGCTATTATTGGTAATAGGAGCCTGTCACTCAGCGAACGGTTCTGTGTGAAAACAAGATGGCGCTCATCGCGGAGTTGAGAGTTGCTGGAGATTTAATATAATCCTTTCTTTTGTAAACGGTTTAGCTTAGAAAATATCGAGAGCATAGTTTATATTTTAAACGAGAAAGTTTTTAGGTCTGTTTAGAAATGAGTTTGGGTGTTTAATAAACATCATAATTGCTATGTTCTTGTTAATGTTATCCTTAAAAGTTTTCATCAAAACTGTAGTTTATCAAAGATTTTAGCCTGAACTTTCAAAGGCACAATATTTGCTACAGAATTTGATAGCACTAAGTGACTACCATTACAAACTTAAAGCTGTAGTATTCAAAATTGTGTTTATCAAAGTTTCGACATTGTTATAAATTACAGTAAAAGCAGTACAAGTTACTAAAAGTAAGATGTAATCTTGACTTGAAACCACTTCTGACATTTGTGAAAAAGTTTTGATCAAAAAATCCAGGCTTCAATTACAGACTCAATTTTGACGCGTTGTTTGGGCCGTTGTTGTTTAAGATGTCATGTGTATATTTTATTGTGAAATTAACAAGAGCACGAAGACTTTTAAGGACTAATGGACTAATTGGTTAACTTCACCACATTATCAAACCTTGGTTTATGCTGTATGTAAACTGTACGCTGTATTATTTTAGTTGCAAAAAAGGTTTTTTTTTGTGTTGATTGTAAATATTGACACAATTCATCTGTCAATATAAAAAGATTCGATCATTCATAAGTTTAAATGTCAAATTCAAATTAACGGCCGATATTTGTGTCCCACTTCATAAAACGCCCCAAGATTGTCCCCAATGAATCTTAAGTGATGAACAACAAATTCTATTATTTCCATGTTCTCGGTTTAATTAAGATAACTTTTGTATAATTTCGGAAAACCAAACAACGAAGGACGGTCCCGGTAAATAAAACTTTCGGTATAAGATAAAATCAAACGTCAACTCGCAATTTATGTTCACAAATCAAATTGGAACAGCTTTCTTAATTCAAATACGTACTGGCTGGAATTTAAAAATGTTTACTGTTTATGATCTGACCAGTCGCGTGGCGTAATGAGACATACCCTCGATTGGACCTGAACTGCAGCAGGCGGGATTTGAGCCCGCGACGCGGCAGAAATTTGGGGCCTCCTTGCGTGCTACCACACATACAACCTCTGTTAATTCTGTTAGTCTTCAGCGACAGACATACAACCTCTGGCAAAGCGGCTTTGAAACAAGTGACAGAATAACAAACTTACAGGAATAACTAACATAGCCATAAAAAACCCGTAATACACGATTTCCCCGCTTAATTTTTTCAGTCGCAGACACTTTGGTTACCAGTTTTCTTAATGAGACCTTCTCAGTATTGTTATTATACTATACTCAACATTGAAAACTATTAACCAACGTATCTACAATCGAAATAAGTTTAGAAGGTCTGTATGTTCGTTATTACTCTTATTTTAGGAACAAGATATATAAAAATTAAAATATAAACGTTTATTGTCAAAATGCGCACTGGATTCTAATCCAGTCAATCATAGTGAACTATGTATGGGCTCTAGCCCATACGTCATAGTTCACTATTCAATGCAAGCATTGGGCTCGACCGTCGCTTGTTTCAAAGCCCCTGTTTAACACAACAATGCCACTCGCTCTTTACTGTAGGAAACATTGGACGCAGAAAACCTCTCGGAAAGCAATCTCGGGTAATTGTATTTTTACAAGAGCGGCGTTGGCAACAAAACCGGTACTTTTCCCGAGGTAAAGTGCGTACGTGAAGGGAGGGTTAATCACAGCAGTATCGCCTTTCCTAATTGAATTACAAATCGTAATTCTCTGTGTATTAGTTAGTATATGTTTGATAAGATACCGTCATAGTTATGTCTTGGAATCAGAAAGGCCGTTAAAAAAAAACAATAAAACAAAGCAAAAAAAAATGGAAGTAAAATAAAGTTAGACTAAACGGATAGCTTCTGCTGTAAATACTTTTATTATTAAAGTAAAGTATTATAATTGAAGTGAAAACTTCTTGAAGCGTATTTTCTAAACAAGATAACTACCACGAGCTCTTAACGCGATCCACTTTAGGACCTAAACTGAACTGTTCTTCTAATTCGTACCATGACGTCAGTTTAACGATTCAATTTAGGCCGTGCCATCTGGATACCTACCACGAGCTCATAACGCTCATTCACTTTCAACGATCCAAATGCCGCTGAGCGTATTGGACGTCATGGTATGACTGTGAGCGATGCAGTTTAAGAACCTAAAATGCTTGTCTTGCTTTTGAATCGTTTTTAAATAGATCATGGTAGGCCTCCTTAACCGTCATGCTCGGCGGGGAATCGCGTAACACACTTTAACAGTAGCAATTAATTTCATTTTGACAGTTCTACAACATTCAATGCGTTATTTACGTTGTTGAGCGGACCAATTTTTCGAACATATGAAGCAATAGATTAGCAACATCCTTCAAAATGATTCAGAATGTGAATAATAGTGTGTTACGCAATTAGTGTAGGGGTCGGTGACGCTGAATCGGGAATACTCGGCCCCAGTCGGTCGGTGACGTTCAATTGCGTAAGCTCTGTTCCTGCTGTCAGTAGCCGCGTTTGTGTGGTCCACACCCCCCTTTTTGTCCACACCCCCCTTTTTGTGTTGTTAATGTAGTGAATGAGGGGAAAATCGCTTGAACGATTTTTTTTCTCGTTGAGTTTAGTGTTAAAAGCTCTCTAGCTTTGCTCTTTCTAGAAAACTGGTTTTCTTTTTCGAAACAAAAGCAACTACTTATTAGGTTTTACCTTAGTGTTGATTTTAGAAAGAAAGTTCTTTGAAAAAAAAATTATCAGGAAAGGTCTACCGAGAAAAATTCTTAATTATTTTAACAAAATTATTTTAACGTCCCAGTAAAGAAAGTAAGAATATTCTTTAAAAATCAAATCTAATCGAAAACTGCTTTATTCTTGATTGATCCCACTTTACTCGTTTCTAAATCTTATTTGAAGTTTCACTCGAGTTTGCCTGTTCTAATCCGATAGAATATTTTATTCGATTCTCCAAACGAACTCCTGTAATCGAATAAAATTTGAAAGTTGAAGCTTTTGAAGGAAGCTTTTAAGTTTTTATTTGAAGTTTTGTTGTTTGAAAATATTCATTAATTTCTTCGTTTTTTTATTATTAAATACTAGGTAGGATAGTTAACCTCGTAAATGCTTTACTACCTCCCTAAGGTTGAATTGCACCATTGGTATCGTGGTTGCAAGCGCGACTACTGAGCGTGGGGTCCTGGGTTCGATTCCCGGGTCGGACAAAGTGTTATTGGGTTTTCCATTAGGAATTTCTTAGTAACAGTCTGGAGTTCGGAAGTTGGCGGTTTAATACCCCCTGCTTCGGTGCGCACGTGGCGCCGTTGGTCCTGCCGTCCTGCGCCTGATCTCTCCCCGGTCGTGTCGGATTGCCGTCCCGTCTATGAGAGTAAAGGAACAGAGAGTGCATCTGTGTTTACGCACACATTTATTATATTGGAGGCTATTATTATATTGAAGGTTGAATATAACTAAGGTCTATTTGGCAATGTGACAGTTATATGATTTCAACCTTTTGTAATGAATTTTCAATGTACTGGGAATTGTTATCAAAACAGATAAAGCAATTACGAGATCGACTAAACAAAAAATGATTAGCGTTTAGGCACATGAATAACCATTTTTGGTAACAAATAATTAAATTATCTATATTACTTTAGTTAGGTAACTGTATAAGTCACTAACTGTACTAGCCACACTACGGTGAATGCCGCACGGACGCGACTGTGTGCGTCGATTAGGAATTCACGCGACTATTCGCATCAGTTCAAACCTCTCCATACAAGTTAGTTGACACAGTCAGCGCGAGCGAATTATGTCCCGCAACCGGCGCGGGATTTGCTTCAGTTTGGCCCTTAATGCATTTAAAATGGCGCTGTAGATTTAATATCAAGTGGCCTGACCCAAACAATCACCTAACGCAATACAATAAAAAATATGTTAGACATGAAAGTGTCTAGATTTATTAATTAGCTCTATAGTCTCCCATAAAATGTGGCCTAAGGAATATTTATTTAAGAGCTTCACACGTGGCCTCTTATTATTTTATATTAAAAGACAAGGAGAACAGAAATTGATATTTTTACAGGCTATCTATACGGTCCAGTTGCGAACATTCTATAAGTTTATGATTATTACTTTTCAATACATTAAAGTCTGTTCTATCATCTTTTAATATCCACGTAAGTATCACATACTCGTAACTTTAAAAGTGGAACGTGGAACGTTATTTTTAAACAAAAAAAAAAACAACGAATGAGGTTCTCAATTCGACCCGTAAATTTTTTATGCATTTTAGATTTTTTTCCTTTCTGGTATAAAGGTATTAAAGTGTTTCTGTGTTTCTTAACTCACACCCTGACTTATTACTTGTTAAAATAGCTTTTATATATATATATATATATTTTTTTATGAAATTCGTTTACTTTTTCCATTTTTGTAAATATGTGAGCACCATGTATCTATCAGATTATTCATTTAAATGTCATGGTTTCATTTTTAATTCTTTTACCTATTGTGGTACAGTAATTTTATTTTAAGTGCATCGTCTTCACATATTATTTTATTATATAATTAATGTATGCAAAATATTGTAAAACATTTAAAAGAGTAACGGTGGAGTTTCTTGCCCATTCTTCTCCATACGAAAACTACCTTTTGGAAGGGGCGACTAGAATCAATTCTATTTCATTGTAATTTTTGACGTTCAAAAGTGCCTTTTATGTGCCTATTTGAAATAAATGCTTTGACTTTTTCTAGTATACTAATTATATAAATGTTTGGTTCCTTACGTAAGCAACAAACGTATATTTTTTCAACTATTTTAGGTGAAATATTAATTGAAAGAAAAAGAAAGAAAGAAAATACGTTAATTGCTATTAGATTTCGCCGTAGTCAATCAGTAATAATTCGACTCCTATTTCTAATTTATTGCGCAAATCCTTGAGGAGTTTTGCTGATGCCATAAGTACGAAATTCCGGTTTTTAATGATCTAACGTTTACGTAATTATTTTGGGTACTGAAATTGGAATTCAGCTCGGTTTAATGAGGTCATTAAAAGACCTGCATTAAAACAAAGTCCTTATAGGGTCATTAACCCTTCCTTGGGGCTAAAAATGTTGTTGTAATTACGACAAACGATTACTCTGATTAATAATAGCTGTAAGTAAAATAAATACAGTAAGTCGTTTTTGCAATCATTGTAAGCCTCAAAACAAACAAGCAGTACCGGGATTACGTAACACAATTTCAATCACAATCTGAGAGTTTTGAAGGATACAGCTAATCCATTGCTTTATAGGTTTCAAAATTATTCGGCTCAGCAACGTAACTAACGCATTGAACACGGTTGAACTGTGAAAATGAAACCCCGCAGGTATCATGAACTTCATCGATTTTTCTTTATTTCTAAAAAAAAGATTGGCATAACTTATAACGTTAAAGAAAATGCCGTTCCTTCAATTTTTAAAAAGATATCTTATCATAAAAATAAACAAGGGGACGGCTTGGCCTCGTTTTTGACAACGAAAAAGAAAAAAAAAAAACTTTTTCAGCAACAGTCGTGAAGAACCTCTGTTTAGAAACAAAACTGTCACCTTCTTGAGTATTCATAATGTTGGTACTTGTTCGAGTTCTGAAGTTTGGTAGAACTGGAGTGACAGTATCTTATGGGTTTTAGGGAAATGTGAAATGTCCTTCGGGTCAAGTGAGGTTCAATTGGGGCCGGCTTGTGTAAAACACTTGATTTTAAGCGTAAAATATCTGACAGCAGTCAAGAAAAAAAGTGCTTCTTGAAATTAGTTGCTATAAATATCTTGTAAAAGACCGCCTGAAAATAACAGACGAGTAAATTATTTTCAGATTGTTTTTTAGGCACTAATGTACGAGTTTTTAAATGTACGAGTACCTATATTAAAGTGCCAAGAGTACCTACTCCTTGTTCAAAATTGAACCTTTTATCAATTGTCAAATAAATCTAAAGCAATTAAGTATGAGAACGAAAGCTGTCGACATACTCGTAGCTCACAGAATAAGCAAGCTGAAGTGGCAATGGGCCGGCCATATTAGCCATATTAACCGATGATCGTTGGGGTAGATGTGTTCTTGAGTGGAAACCGCGAATCGGCAAACGTAGGGCAGGACTCCTCAGGTTAGGTGGAGCGACGATCTTTGCAGGGTGGCTGGTAGCAGCTGGATGACAGTTGCCAAGAATCGAGCTAAATGACGTGTAAATAGAGAGGCCTATGTCCAGCAGTGGACAGTAGCTATAGGCTAATGATCATGAATTAAGTAAAGTAAAATTCCATCAACATTAAGTTCACAGTTAAATAAATGTCGAGCGCACTAGAAACAATTGAATAATAACGAGACTGCCGTCTAACTCTCCCCTTACGTTCCAAAGACAAAAATTCTAAAAAGCATTAAAATATTTATTTGTTAACTTAATTCTTAGTCTATGTCCTAGCATTAAATATCAGTGTTGCCACGTAATTGTCCTATTTACGTAGATTTTGTATATTAGAGTGTTTTAGAGAAGCAACGAAACGTGCCGCGATGTGTGCCCGACTTTAAAGTTGGATACAGACCAGGCTAACGAAGGCTAAATAGGTTTGAACAATGTTTGCTGGAAATTATTTGCTTTCATTGAAAATACGACATTATAATGACTGCAGAAGAGCTCTTTATTATTTGAAGGAAATTTTAAATTTGTATCCACGATATTCACTGGAAATTTTTAATGCGAAAGTTGACTCCAACTTCGACTTCCTCGTCAATTTCCACAGTTTTAGCCTGATTAAACTTGCCAGTCAACTCGCAGTGAATGTTTACAAAGTGCGAGTAGATTATGAACGTCAATTTGCGCAATAAAACTTGATACCCTATTAGGTATACATTGTTGAACTACGAGTACGTGAAAAAGTAGGTCGTTTAGACAGTTTAACACTGCACAAAACATTCACAGTTCTTTCACCATTGTTAGCCTGATCTATACCCAGCTTAAGGGCGAATTTCACCAATGAAACTGAACGCGATCAGCACATCTAAACCGAGTTCAAGAGTTGTCAGTGTCATAATTGTTGTGGAATATTGACACTGACAGCTCTTGAACGCGGTTTAGAAACGTTGAACGCGGTTTCATTGGAAAAAACCGCACTTAGAGAAAAACAATAAAACTTTAAAAAAACATGCAGCGTACTTACTCCGCGTTGGTCTCAGGAGTCGGCAGGTCTCCGATTGTTGTGAGGGTGAGGGTCGACCAGTACAGGGAGCCCAGGTACTTCCTCGTGAGGGTTGCGTAGTCTCCGGGACGGTGGGGATACACCCAGTCGCCCTGTTGGAGAAAAAGGACACTCTGTATAGTTGCTATAGAGATATATAAAAGGCGAAATAATAATTTTTATTATTATCAAGATACGAGCGGCCGCATGCCATGGTTGGTCTGTGGATCGGTGACCACCTTTACATATCAAGACCCCCCCCACCCCTCGTGCCTCGGAAAGCACGTTAAGTAGTTGGTCTCGGCTGTCATTCGGGGATCTTTGGCAGTAGTCTTTGACAATCGACGCAAGCGAATTTCGTCTCGTATCCTGCCCGGGATTGGCCGGGATTCGCTTCGGTTTAACCAGAGCCTAATTCAATCCAGTTTAAGCAAACGTCCAAAGCAGAAAACGAAAACGGCAATGTTCTCACAAACATAGGCTTCACAAGTCAACATGATACTTAGATTATGTCAGCGCTGTACTACCAGCGCTTTGGTCGCTTAAGGTTGTAACTACGTAAATGCAGGACTCATTTCTTTAAGTTAATAGTGGACCAACTCTCTCCACTCTAGCTAGCAAATTAAGCTTTTATTTTGTGCGACTGCGCGCTAGCTCCATCTGTTAGTATGGACGAGTGATCTAAGTACCTTTAGGACTACTTACTCACTCAAAGAAAACTTATAACATCCCTCTGTTTTTGTCGGGGGTTAAAAATACAGAGACGCAAAAGTCCAATTTGATTAAGAGGTCTTTATGTATACATTCATCATCGTCTTCTTACCCTTGTCCAATATTACTCATGCGCAAAACGTTTTCTTAATCGATTCACTTATTTAAATTTCTCGCCTGCCTTAGGCATTCTCCACCAGTCAACCAAGGGTGGTAAAGAGATAAGATAGCAGGGGCTCTGTTTGAGACGAGATAATAATAATAATTTTACAAAATATTAAAGAAATAACATAATGTATAAGTAATATATATATGGGCCGACCGCTTAACTGAGACGTTCCCTGAGGTAGCTGTGTGGTGCGGGAGGGGTGATAGTTTTCACAAGTAGACGAATCACTGAGCTCTCGCATCACGTCACTACACCCCTCCCGCACCGCGCTGCTACCTCAAGCAACGTCTCAGTTAAGCGGTCGTCCTTTACACATATACACAAATAGGTTATAAACTTACTAGCTTCTGCCCGCGACTTCGTCCGCATGAAATTTCATCCTCCCCCCATTCACCCTCTCAGGGGTAGAATTTCGAAAAACCCTTTCTTAGTGGATCTCTTTAAAAAGAACACACCCTTAAAATTTCATGTCTCTAGGACCAGCGGTTTAGGTTGTGCGTTGATATTTCAGTCAGTCAGGACTTTGAATTTTATGTACATAGATAAGCGGCTTCACCCGTGTCGATGATCGGAAATTATCCCACGGGAACGTACTACCGGGAGACTATGTCCATCCTCAGGATGCCATCTATCTCATTGCCAAATTGTTCTCAAAATCTGTTTAGTGGTTTACGCGTGAAAGATCAGAGTTACTTTCGAATTTATAATATTAGTATGGATTATTTTAGTCACATGGTATAAAAAGAAATATTAACAAAAAAAAATGTTCATTTTCTTTTCTTTTGGTGTTTTATAGAATTAAAATCAGACTACCACGTACTTAGATAATATTTTCTGAGTAATACCTTTCAGTTTCATGACAGTTCATGAATATAAATAAGACATCGCATACTGAAGTATGTCGCGAGATTTTTACAACATAATGTGGAAAGGAATCTCGCCTCAAAGTGCCAAAGTGCTGAATAAATTACTGTGGTCGCGGTAAATGTTGAATGAGATCATTTTCATTCAAGATTGGTTTATATTTATTATTTTACATCAGCCTTTACACGAGACAATACTTTATTATAATGTAATCAGCCACTAATGTTGCCACTGCTGGCACTAAGGCTTGTTCTATGTGAGAGTGAATTCAGGACCGTAAATATTCCTCGCAGACAGGCGCGATTCTTGTAGAATAATTTCTATGAAAATTTCTATGGAAATTGTTCTACCAGAATCGCGTCGCATCGCCGCGTCGTGTCTGCCTGGGAGAGCCTTAATTCTCCAAACGCCTCGCGCAAATTTGTAGTTAGAATTTTTCATCACAAATCAATACAGCTTTTCCCAACTATGTTGTGGTCAGCTTCCAGTCTAACTGGACGCAGCTGAATACCAGGACTTCATCATCGCGCCTGGTATATTGATTTGTGATAAGAGCACTATTGCAAAAAGAAAATCTGCCAAAACCTAAACAAATATAAGCATGATTTTATTTCAATTAAACCATTTACAGGAACTTTTGAATTGTCAAGGAGCCGGTTATTCAGAAATATGAAGCAAGTTGCCCATTCCAAAGCAAGAAATACCATGGACATCCTTTTAAATTATGTTGGTCCAATAATTATTAGTCTCATCATTAATGTACAAACAATAGAGTAATATGGATGAGGCATCATCTACTCGTACGTAGCGACAGAGCTCGGAGGCCCCTTCTAAAGGCGGCGTTGTCAACCTTTTCCATACCAATGTGTCATCGTTTACTCGCACTACGACACAAAAGACGTATGAAAACGGCTTTAAAAACGGATTGTGTTCGGCGCTACAAAGTGTATTATGGTAGGCCTAGAGGGTTTTTGAGCAAGCATATGCTGGGCGAAAAAATGATAGCTGAGTAGGTGCGGTATGATGAGAGCACACGAAAAGATGTTTGAAAATTTTCAGATACGAACCCCGTGGTCAGGGATCCACCAGCTGGCGGCCGAAGCAGAAGTGTTAAGGCTTATTTAACAAAAGGAACTATCAATAAGAATTAAGGGCGATAACAGTAACAATATCCAGTAATTATTATTTTTTTAACTTCTTTTATTTTTAACTATTTTAATTTTTGTTAACTGTGGATAATGCAGTGGGCTGCAATATTGTTAATACTGCTGATGAGCCTATATTGTTATACGTAAACACAGTATATTGTAGCTGTTTATTGTCCCCCCTAAGAAATAAATAAATAAATATCGAGTTCAGAAGTTCGTAGTACCTTGAATAGAAAAGTGTCACGAAGCAAAACTGAAAAAAAAAAATGTTGATGCTCGTTAGATAACCACCAGATAAGACTATAAGATAAGACCCATAAGATAACGATGTCTTTTAAATAATTTGTTTGCTTATTGACCTAGCAAAATTTCTAAATCAAGGCTCTTTATGGTATACTCCGACGACGTTCTAATTTTGCCGCTGAACTTTAATCATTACGCTCAAATATTTGCTATTTCCAAACTTCTGACGAAATCTTCACAAACCGGTCTGCTTCAAATTCAAATAGCAATTAAAATTATTCGATTCGTTTATTTAGAGATAAATGCAAAATTATCACCACTTTTGGGTACTTTTCTAAATCAATGAAATTTCGTTAAATTTGCCAAAAGGCTCACCCCGTCAGATATTTATAAATTAACTTAAATTATCATCATCATCATGCCGCGCCAACTCAGCCATCAACTTTTTGCATCACACACCCTCTGGGCTCCATCTCTAGATTCATTCGAAACGGCATTTCGTTACCTGTAGCCTAATGTCTGTCAAAACAAAAAAGCAATGTAGCCTACTGAATGAACCTTAATTTATCTCTTTTCCGTAATACAAAACGAAGATGAAAAAAACCTTCTAAAGGTTTGCAAATCAGCTTACCAGAGATCCGACAGTGGTGCCCCGTCATTACGGGGACTGCTATAAACTTTGTTTCCTACTTCGTCCGGACCGCCGTACATTCATTTGGTAAACAGAGTGATAAGTTTAAACTCAATTGTTTACGAGTGACGGATCCCGAGAATTGCCAACTAAAGTTTTATTGCAACGGCTTGGTTTTTTGTTGGATTCTGATTCAATTTAAACAAAATTCAATTAAAATTTTCAGCGTATGTGGTGCCTTACCTATTGCTCTAGCTGTTGTCGCTGATTGCTCTACTAGTTCATATGGGTGTTTGCCTTATGAATAGGGATCTGTCTGAACCCAGAACTACTTAGGTAATCGTGGAAAAAAAGGCCTGAGGTTGATCGTTAAAACAATTCTCAGAAATAGAGACCACAATGCTATAACACAATTTCCTTTTACGAGTCCCTGTTTATGACGTTGCGTTTCTGTAGAATAATTCAACTTATTAAATTAAAATTCAAAATTGAATTTAGTTCTCATCATAAACTGCAGCCATTTACCTAATACTACCCATGGTCTCCTTAAACCCACAGCATTTATAATAGCTTTATTGTAACTTTGTAGACCGGTAGACGCTGGTGGCTATTCTGTTAACTAATTCCCTTAGTCGCCTGCACGGTTAAGAGGGGCTGTGTCCCCTTCGCCATACAGGCGCCGTATGGCGTATTAATTAATTTTGTGAGGAGTGAGTTAGCCAAGGTAGGTTATGATAACATAGTGTTGTGTGTGCGCCTATGAATCTCAAAATAGAAGAAATAAATTACAAGGCCACAGTCTTTGCCTTCTTTTGATAACAAAAATACAAAAGTGAGCTGTCATGATCGATTGCTCAATCAATCTGTCGTTACATTTACTCAATCATTCTGTGTTAGATATTAGACAAAATAAATAGTTTATTTTGACAGATATCAAGGTACCTGTTTTTTGATCAGTGTTCCATTGGTACATTATTCAAAAGTAATTTACGGGCGTTCCATACATTATTCAATAGTAATTTACTGGTAATATACTTTACAGGTGACTTCTATACATATACCCCTTTATTCATAAACGTTGCTTAAGATCAGGAGACGTTTAAATAAAAATGTATGGTTAAACAGTCGCTAATCATTACTTAAGTTTAAGCAACGTTTAAGAATAAACCCCACAAATTGTAGGGTAAGTAATGAAAATAACAGAAAATCTGAAAAAATAAATCTGCTGCTCCAAAAATTTGTTTTCGCGTGTGTAACAAAATGTAGGGGAACAGCATCTTTTCGCAATTTCAGTGTTGGCTCTATAGTAAAAGTTGTTCATAATGATGAGTATCTACTAAGATCCCTTTCCAGGTTTTCAGTTATTTCAATTACACCTTGTACAGTCCACTTTGATGTAAAATATTCGACCGATTGCGATCTTGAGTGTTTGCTAATTTGACCGTTCGCGATTAGAAAATTATGTGAATTTGACCTTTCGCGATATGGACCAATCGCTATTTTGACCATTCGCGATATGGACCAATCGCTATTTTGACCAAGCGCGATTTTGACGGGTTTTTAGTCACTTGACCGTTTGCGAATTTGACCATACGCGACGAAACGGCTGCCATGAACTTATTGTTCTGAATTTAATTCTTATGAGACAGCATCTAACAGCTATCCTATGTTGCTGTTATCATGGGAACCTTAGAGGCTGTCTCATAAGAATTAAATTCAGAACAGTACCATTTATGGCAGTGCCATAAACCCAGCTATGCAGAACCCCATCATTAAAAAGGAATAACTTTTAAAAGCGCAGTCTATAAACTTATATTCTTTGAGGATGAAAGACTCAAGTTTAATTTTAAAAGGAAATTGTGTCGTAATGTAACAGAAAATTGTTTTCTTTCATAGTTCAAACACGCGCTGTTAAGTTCGGGTTCATACATTTTGTTTGTTCTACTTTCATAATATTTAGGTTTTTATTGCTTTTACTATAATTTCAAGATACTTGAAAGTCTAAAAACAGAAGACACAATATTTTTTTCTTTGTAGTTAATATGTTACTAGGATATTAAAAAGTAATTACTGAAAAATGCTCCACCATGGCGTTGAGGGATTTCATATTGTTATTCGATTATTTGGCATAGGTAGTACACCCGTCTATAATTAGGTATACATAATACTAATACCTATTATAAATGTGAAAGTTTGTGAAGATGTTTGGATGTTTGTTACTCAATCACGCAAAAACTACTGAACGGATTTCGATGAAATTTGGTAGGTACATAGATAGTTTATAACCTAGATTAACACATAGGATAGCATAGGTTTTTATATCGATATTCCCACGGGATCGAAACTAATGCGAGTGAAACCGCGGGGCGCTGCTAGAAATAGAACTTGTGCGTTTGTACGAGTATATATGGGGTAATCTTTGGAATTACGGATCCGATTCCGAAAACTCTTCGAAGTGAGTGTCATAGAATATTTTCATTTATATGTTAAAGCAAGAAATTTCACGAAGACGAACGAAGTCGCGGGCAGAAGCAAGTAAAAATAAAATAATTAAAATGTTTATTTTTCTTCCATAAATAACACTTACACTTAAAAAGAGGACAATAATAATTATGATGAAGGACATGTTCATTTTCGGGAGACTGGTGCCTAAACTAAGCCGTGAGTTGTATTTCAGGACACCACGCAGGGACTGACCCTACAGGCAAAAATACCATCAAAAACATTATTATAGAAAATGCACGTAAAATGCAGTAAATGTATTATTGACTATACAGCCGTGACACCAGTTTACCCTGAGAAGGTAGGTCTTATTACCCCGGAACTCAGAGTCGTTACTTAAAATTAATCAATAATTTACTTTAATTGACAAGTATAAAATGAAATGCTGTCAGTCGAAAATATGAGTCAGTCTTGTTGACTTTTGTGCCAAGATATGGTGGTTAATCAAAATTAATGATTGATTAATTTTATGAGTCGTCTCTGAGTGCGGCAGAGCAGGAATCGACCGTACGACGATAAAGTCGAAATAAGCCAACACCTATCATAAACTGTCATTGGTGTTGATAAAATACAGAAAATACGTTTATTTGCGGTATTATTTATGACGCAAAGAAAAAACACAAAAATAAAAAGTAGGGGGCGTCACATCCACGCAAAACGGCCGTTGCTCAGCATTATCACAATATGCTGTGACATTATGTGAGTGAGACAGAGCTACATCGCTGGTTTTCAGCGACAGTCGACGTTGACGTGATGACGTCAACCGGTGCATCAAAAGATGAGGTAAAACATAAGAAATAAAAATTAAAAAAGTCTTTTACAAATGTCCCACAAAATTCTTCAAAAGAACGTAAAATGAGTCTTAGACTTCGCGGAATTAAACAAGTTTAACTGGGTTATACGATACCCCTTGGTAGGACTGGTAGTCAGACTTTTGGGTTTCTGACGACCCGTAACAACTGTTAAAGATCCACTAATGACAGCCGGGACCAATGGCTTAGCGTGCTTTTCGAGGCACGGAGGGTTCTCGATATGTACCTACTGGATGGTCACCCATCCGGGGACCGACCTCAACAGGCGTAGCTTAACCTCTAATCAACCCGTACGTCTGTTATTACTAATTGATTTTTAATTACTCCACGGACCGACCTCGGCAAGTGTAGCTTAACCTTTGATCGACTGTTACTTCCGTGCGTCTGTTATTATTTAGCCACGAGCCCCTTAGTGTAGTTTCGTGTTTATTATAATTGCCGATTGATAGAGTGCAAAACAGTTTATTTGAGACATTGTATTTAAGTGAAAACCATCACGTTTCCACGAACTCTTTTACAAATATCCCACAAAATTCTTCAAAAGAACGTAAAATGCTCAGTCCTGGGGCATCGTGTAATTAACCAAGTGTATAAAGTGGGTTCTTTCCGTCGACACGTGTCGTAATGAGATCTGTCGGCTACAATTTCGTTCCGGCTTGTTTCATGACCTGAGTTTTATTGTTCTGTGTCTCGACTGTAGACTGTAGTTGATGTGTGGTTTGTATTTTTGTACTACTGGTTAAAATGTAGAGGTACCTACTTTTCAGAGTTAGGTACATGTTTTATTATACTTTTTAGTTACAACGCTCACGTAACTTTTTGGGTGAGTTTTGATCCCTTTGATATTATCCTTAATAAGTATCGTGTATCAGTTGAATACCCCTTCGAAATACCCCTTTGGTTTTGATACCCCTGATGCTGGTAAATGAGATGACGTAAAATTTCTTGGGTTTTTTTTTTAGAAAAGAGTGCCCTTGGTGTTTCTTGCCGTTATATTTCATAGGTATCTACTAAGCTTTGGAATAGAGGCACATATCTGCCCAATCCTTCGGCGAAACAAGGCGTGATGTTAAAATATAATATCGTCACTCGTGTAAACTTTCCCTAAACCCGAATATTGATGCTAATGGGTGACTGTTTGCTATACAGGCTGGCAGGGACATCGACGCGCTAACTGAAACCATGAATTCAGCATATTAGAAAAATACCAAAAAAAAAAAAAAAAATTATAGAAATTTTTCGTCGATTATCAAAACAAATCTGCTATTTCATAGAAAGGTGCAATTGGTACCTACGCGGTCAAAATGTATGGTAAAGCAATTTTTTTTTCGGGGTTATGTTTCAGAATTCATGGTAACCGGTCGCGCGTCGACATCAGGGGAATCCATTAGAGTGATTTTTTTAATCAAGGTGTACAACCTTGATTAAATAAATCACTCTGATGGATTTACGTAGGTGAGGAGAAAGACATCAACAGGCGGCCATTTTGATTAAGACGGTTAAAAGCGGTTTAAGATACGGTCTATTTGAAGATCAATCAGGTCCCTATGACCCTCGTCAACGGAATTGAAAGTCCTAAATTCAATACCGAACTGAAGAGGACATCGGCATGACTGTTAAAGGAAAAATTTTGATACTTGTATTTTGATACTTACCTACTCATTTATCTTGTATCATCATCATCATCTACCTAGCCTTTTCCCAACTATGTTGGGGTCGGCTTCCAGTCTAACCGGATGCAGCTGAATACCAGTATTTTACTCATTTATCTTGTATCTATACTAATAATAAAGCTGAAGAGTTTGTTTGGTTTTTTGTTTGTTTAAACGCGATAATCTCTGGAACCACTAGTCGGATTTGAAAAAATATTTTTGTTCTTGATAGCCCAATTCTTGAGGAATGATATAGGCTTAACATCACGTTAGGACCCTTAGAAGCCGAGCAAAAATAAAAAAGTAACAATGCTGAGCGAAAACGAAGTACCTAATAGCGCGATGCGATGCGACGGGGTGCGTCGGGGAACAATATAAATTTCACGCGGACGAAGTCGCGGACAGAAGCTAGTAATTAATATTTTGTGTTATAAATAGACGTGAAAGTGACGTAACTGCCGCGTTGCTTTCGTGGTCCTAAGCGTGACTGTTGAGCGTGAGGTTCTGGGTTCGATTCTCTGGTCGAGCAAAGTGGTATTGGGTTTTTCTATTATGAATTTCTTAGTAACTGCCCGGAGTTTGGAAGTGGCGGTGTGATACCCCCGTAAAACACCGCCTCGGAAAGCACGTTAAGCCGTTGGCCCTGCGCCTGATCTTTCTCCGGTCGGTCGTGTCGGACTGCGTGCCGTCCCATCCGACAATAAGAGTGAGGGAAGAGAGAGTGCACTTGTGTCTGCACACGCTTGTGCAGTCTAATAAAGATCTCCTGCGCCGAAGGTTGGCCGCGGTGGCCGAAATACGGTCTGGAGGACTATTATTATTAAAAGTGATGTAAAAATCTTCATTGTTCGATTTATCTATGGACACCCATCCACGGACCGACCGCGGTTAATCGTGCTTTGCGGCTGTACTTAGCCACGCGCCATTTTATGATGTACAGGTACCTTTGTTCATTTTGGAATAGGTTTACAAAGAAAAACTTAAGTTTAGTATATGTTTTATTGCCTTCTCTTCAAATTTTATTTTTCTCCAAATGAACGCTTCAGTAGTAACTATTACTCCAGTCCATTTCCTCTTATTACTGTCAGGAGTCAACTCAGAAGTGTCACTGAGGATTGTAAGTAATCATTTGTGTGCTAATAACACTTGTACCGTGGTCATTGTAATGACTATGCTTAGGAATATTAGTCACCATTAATGTTCATTGGTCCCTGGTAGACAGCAAAAGGGATCAAAAGGGATGTAGGGACAAGTCGTTGTGCTCTAATACGATGTTTTTTGTGTAACGCGTTCAACACAGTAAAACAGCTTTCACGATTGAAGATACAGTCCGGCCGTCGAGAGAATGTATTCTTGACACCTGTCAGTGCGACAATTCTAGTAGCTAATAGAGATCAAATTTGCAAAACACGTATTCGTTTGTATGAAACGTCAATTGTGTATATTTGAATTAAGAATGTAATATAGTATAATTATGGATTACTTACTCTGGGTAACCCAAATATCGGATTTAAACCCTGGAATTGGAATTCGATTCCCCGCTGGACCGCACTAGCGAAAAGACGTGTGCACAAAGTTATTTAATTTTAATTAGTATTAAAAATCTGAGAAGTACTAGGCGCGCAGTGAAGTGGAGCGGTATCGATATCAGTGTTACTGTTCGAGCGAGATAGAACTACGGCGCTGTATTACGTACGCGCGGTGCGACTACGTAAACTCCGAACTTGGGAAACATGTCCAGATTACTACGATCACCAACCAACTCGGACATGCAAAGGACTGTATCGGATTCCGATGTCGTAAATACTCCTAGCCAAAATACGCCGCCTAATTTTGTATCTCAACGCAAAAGACAGCGTCAGTCTAGTGAAGAGCGCTTCTGTTCTTTTAAGGACGAAATCAAAGTCATGCTTAGTGAGTGGAAGGAAACCCAGAATACCCTACTAAAAAAGCTCGTCGCTGAAGTCGCTGAAATAAAACACCAAAATGCTGAGATCAAACATACGAACGAAGAAATCGAGAAGAGTCTCCAGTTCATAAATGAAAAATACGAGGACATGAAGAAAAGGGTCGAAGATTTAGAAGGTGAACGGAAAGAATATTTATTAAAAATAGCTAGTCTAGAATCGGAAATTGGTGAAGTTCAAAGAAATCTGAAGTCGGCTACTATTGAACTGAGAAATGTACCGAAAACAACTGATACTGAAACCAAATCAGACTTGTGTAACATCATAGAAAAGACATGCAAAGTGATTGACGTGGATATACAAGCAACAAGCATTCGGGATGTTTTTCGAGTTACATCGAAGGCTGGAAAGAGCACAATAGTGACTGAGCTAACTACTGTCATCATGAAAAACCAAATAATACAGGGGGCTAAAGCCTTTAATGAAAAACACCCTGACCAGCGCTTAAACTCTGGCCACATTGGTTTTAAAGGAGTAACTACACCGATCTATATTTCTGAAGCTCTGACAAACAAGGGTCGAAGACTATTCTTCCTAGCGAGAGATTTAGCAAAATCCAAAGAATATAAATTCTGCTGGTCAAATGGCGGTAAAATATTTATTCGCAAGGCCATAGATGCTCCTCGCATTGAAATAAAGGATGAATTACAAATTGCCACTCTGAGAAACGCTATGTGACTAGGGTTAGTTACTTACCTTGCTTACTCATCTTATTTTTTATTTGTTAGTTCAAACCCTTTTCTTTTTTGTTTTCTCTATGATGCACTGCGGTTTATGCTAAATAATCAAGCCTCATACATTTTTCTCTTTAATATAGTTTTGCGGAGTACTAATAATTTTCCACATATAGTCGTTGTCCAGAATTATATTTTGGACTCAATTCAAAGTTATTACATGCCTATATTGTTTCTTTTTCATTTACAGCTTGACAAACTTATAAATGTTTTGACCACGTCACACAGTTCCATAAAACAAAATTCGATTGCAATTTAAACAATAATTTAGCCAGCAATATTGATAGTATATCAGCTGGACCATCATTTTTGTGTAATCCGGAAACATATAAATCATTAATAACATCTCATTTACCACGTAATAAACACATAAAAATTTTAACACAAAATATAAGGAGCATAACTAAAAATTTTAGCCATTTTGAAATTTTTCTAGCGAGATTAAATACAACTTGTGACGTAATTATCTTAACGGAATCATGGAATTCGAAAGCTTTACATTTCCCATCTCTAAAAAGCTATGACACATATTATTCAAAAAACAATCGTAACCAAAATGACGGAATAGTAGTATACACTAGAGATGCACTTGTTTGTTCAGTAGAGGAAGTATCTTTAACTGATGCTACTTGTATGGTCATAAAAATAGATAACGAAACTGTAGTAATAGGTATTTATAGATCCCCATCAAATCCTAACCTAGAACAATTCATAAACTCGCTAGATAGTTTACTAAACAATTATAAAAAACATCAAAACATAGTTATAATGGGTGACTTAAATATAGACGTGAAGTATGATAATACAGACCGCAACTCGACAGATTATCTAAATCTATTAGCCTGTCATGGTTTTTTGCCTGGTCATTTATTGCCAACGAGAGATGCCAATTGCCTGGACCATGCTATGGTAAAAACAAAACTCTCTACACTTACACTAGTCCTTCAGGCCCCAGTCACTGACCATGCTCCAGTTCTTTTGTGTGTTGCCTTGGTAAATAAAAATAAATCTGTGCCCCAAAAAACAATCCGTAAAGTTAACTACGAGGCTATCGTGGATCATTTGAATACAGTTAATTTTAGTAACATTATAAAATCCGAAGATCTAAATTGGACTGCCGATCAGCTAGTGAGGATCCTAAATGAAACAATCTCGAAAAACACTCTTACCGTATTAATACCAAAAAGACTGCGCTGCATTAAGCCATGGATAACGCCAGGTTTAGTTCGATGTATAATTAACCGAGATCGCATGAACATTCGATGTAAAAAGGAACCTAACAATGTAATTCTTTCCTTAACCTACAGACGATATAAAAATTATTGCAACGATTTACTGAAAAGACTTAAACACAACTTCCAAAAAGATGAAATAAACAAACACGCTAAAGACCCAAAGAAGAAATGGAAAGTAATTAACTCAATAACAAATAGAAACACAATTAAAACCAATCCATCAGAACTGCTCAAAATAGAAGACACACCCGAACAATCTTTAGAGAAAATCAACAACTACTTTACTAGCATTGCTCATGAGCTAGCAAGCAAGATTACACCTTATGCGGATCAAATTATACAATCTTCGGTACCACCAATTAACTCCATGGTTTTGTTGGAAACAACGGAGCCTGAAATCGAATCTATCATAATGGCTTTAAAAACTGATAGTGCAGTAGGTTGGGACGGTATACCTACAAAACTAGTAAAAATGGCTAAACATATTATCGTACCACTTCTTACACATATTACAAATCTATCAATAAAAACAGGACTATTCCCAGATAATTTTAAGATTTCCGTTATTCATCCTATCCATAAAGCGGGGAATAGAGACTGTACTAACAACTACCGCCCTATTTCGGTACTGCCTGTCCTGTCTAAGGTCCTAGAAAAAATAATGAACAAACGATTGATTTCATATCTTGAAAAACATAACTTTTTAGCTAACAACCAATATGGGTTTAGAGCAAATAGATCAACAGCACAGGCAGTTTCTGACCTAACGAATTTTGTTGCTACCCACATTGACAATAAAAATAAATGTATTGGAATATTTATTGATTTAGCAAAAGCGTTTGATACAGTCTCTATTTCTATCCTAATAAAGAACATGGAAAATGTTGGCATAAGAGGTAAAACACTGGATTTGTTTAGTAATTATCTAAAAAACAGAAAACAAAGAGTAACAATTGACGGGATGTATAGTAATGATGCTCCAGTTTCATTTGGCGTGCCTCAGGGAAGTGTCCTTGGGCCGACACTTTTCCTTATATATATTAATAATCTATGTAAGCTAAACCTAAAAAATTGCAGTATCTTTTCATTCGCCGACGACACTGCACTAATTTTCTATGGAAAGACATGGGAAGAGGCAAAAAAACATGCCGAATCAGGGTTACAAACGATGGCAAAATTTCTTTCTCAAAACCTGTTAACCCTAAACATCTCAAAAACAAAGTTCATAACCTTTGCCAATACTTACACTACTCTAAAAACTACCCAAAACCTTAAAATACAGATGCATTCTTGCCAAGATAAAACATCTAACCCCTGTAATTGTTACCCTCTGGAAAGACTTAAAACAGTAAAGTACCTTGGTATTCTGCTTGACGAAAGGTTGACTTGGTGCCCCTACATAGATCTGTTGTCAGGTAGAATACGTAAACTTATATATATTTTTAAAAATTTAAGACATGTAGCGGATGAACAACTACTCAAGACCGTTTATTTCGCGCTGGCTCAATCAATAATATCTTATTGTATCACGTCATGGGGGGGAGCGCGTAAAACGCATATTATGAAACTGGAGCGAGCACAGCGAGCGTTGCTTAAGGTTATGATGTTCAAGCCTTATAAATATCCCACTATTAACTTGTACTCAGAATGTGATGTTTTGACTGTTCGGCAGCTATTCATTAAAGAAATTATAATCGCCCAACATAGTAAACTTAATTACAATAAAGAAATGATAAATAATAGACGTTTAGGGAGAGTATGTTTTACAATTCCGTATAACACAGCCTTTATAAACAAATTCCAGTGTTATTTGGGCCCAATGCTATACAACAAATTGAATAAAATTATCAAATTCTACCAGCTAAATAAACACGCTTGCAAAAAACTTTTAATAACCTGGCTAAAATCGAAAACATATCTAGAAATTGAAAATTTACTTATTAACCCAAAATAGGAACCTTTGAATAAATAAATAAAATAATAATAATAAACAATATAAAAATAATAATTAAAACAGTAATGTCCCTAAAACAATGAATTCAATTTTTAAGTAATATAACTCGATCAGACTAGAAAAACAAAAAATGTAAAAAGTCGCAAGTTCATACATTCAGTGGTCTAACTATTTGTTTTTTTTTTAAGTTGACGGTATTTGGAAAAATTTACAATGACAAAGTCAACAAATTACTTATTATATTTCTATTAAATTGTACCTGCAGTAAGAGTAGCCGCAGTTTAATCTGTTTTTTATTATATTGGTTGCATTATTTATTGTATTGGCTTAATGTGCAAAAGTTGTTTACAATATAAAATTGGATCTTAATGTACACGTCTGTAGATAGTTACCCGGGAAAGATCTAACGCCTAAGGTACAGGCTCGGCCTAGTTTAGGTGTTAGTAGTCATTTGAATTGTGTTCAATTGCAGAATTGTACCTACTGTTTACCAAAATCTTTTTGTAAAATATTTTTGTGTCAATAAAGCTTTTTTATTTTATTATTTTTTTTATTTTAATATCTAATAAAACAGCCCCCTTGAAAGTTGATTGAGGGTCAAAAATATGTGATACGTTTCGCCCGTAATATTTTTAATATTCACAAGAGGCAAATGAAATGGAAACGTGAATATAAGATGTCCTACCTTCGTCCTTTGGGAATCTGATATATACCTACTAATAATAAGACCGTTTTCACATTTAGGCGACTTTAGCAGCGCGACAGTCGCGCGACAGACGCGGGACCGTCAGTCGCCCAGTCAGAATTTTATATTATAAACAGAAGCGCGGCGGCCGCTGCGTGCGCTCGGTCGGTGATGAGCTGGAATACTATCAAAAGCAGGAGAAACAACGTATCCCCGCCGGAGTCAGCGCGGTAGCACCGCAGGCAGCAGGCTGTTCATATAATCTGAAGGCATCTGCTTCTGCTGTGCTACTATCGCGCTGCTGTTTTTCTAATGTGAAAGCCTATTTGATATTTGATAGCCTAATTCTTGAGGAAGGCTATAAGCTATTCAACATAGCACGCCAGGACTCTCAGGAGCCGAGAGAAATGACAAAAACTAAGAAAGGACGCGAAAACCAACTAATATTATAAAATTTACGCGGACAAAGTCGCTGGCAAAAGTTAGTCAGAAAATATCACGCAAAAGCAATCTGTAGAGGGTAATGTCCAAATAGGTATTATATTATAATATGTAATGTAACTGCATACTTATCTTGAAGTATTTGTTTTCTCTGAAAATGTTTGAGCAGGCGTGAATTTTTTTCAAAGGATCTGGCTTACTCATCTTAATAAATAAATACATAATCAGCCTATAATATTCCCATTGCTGGGATACAGGCCTCCTCTCAGTGAGAGGGAGTGGGCCGTAATCTACCACGCGGGCCCAGTGCGGGTTGGTAGATGTCACATGTCGTCGAATTTTTGGTTCTAGGACATGCCGGTTTCCTCACGATGTTTTCCTTCACCGTTTTGAGAGCAGTGGTGATGAATTAATTTACACAAAGTAAAGCACCTGTCTGGGTTCGAACCTACGACCTACAACTCGTAAGTCGCGGCCGATACCACTGGGCCACCACTGCTCTAAATAAATAAATACCAAGCGTGAAAGTGACTTTGGTGTTACTGAGTTACATTTTTTAACATTTCATAAAGATTGTGTTGAATTATAATATTTATGTACTAGCGGCGCGCCGCGGTTTCACCCGTATTAAGTGTCGATCCCGTGGGAATATCGTGATAAAAACTATCCTATGTCCTTTCCAGGGACTCAAACTATCTCTATACCCATCTAAATCGGTTCAGCGGTTTAAGCGTGAAGAGGTAACAGACAGACAGACAGACAGACACCCTTTCGCATTTATAATATTAAGTATGGATTTTCAAACCAAAAATGAGTACCTAACACATTTTATTTTTGCGGACAGAAGGGAGTTTATTTACTTATTTATTTAGATTATACAGATAGGAATAGACTACAGAGCTCAGTATCGTAATTATGCAAAGTTAAATGATCAAACGTCAGTGTTTGTTTTTTGTTTATTTTTGATGTTTAAGCTTTTAATAACTTTAAATAACTGTAGCGTAGCGACATAATAAACTAGCGCAGCGGCGCGCGGCGCACGGCTGCAGAATGGTCACTTGCTTGCTGGCGCCCGAACGACACAGATGTGTGATCTCTGCTGTAGTACAGCGAATTGTTGTTTTATTTACCTCGAATACTTCCTATAACGTGGTGAATACCACAGCAACGTTTTTAAAATTAAATAAAGACGTGTGGGGTTTTTTTGTAATGAATTTATTGTCAAAATAAAAATCCACGAAATGTTTATTTTGGTACCCTCCTCCAGTAGCCATGTGTAGTAAACCGTTGAATAGCTCTTTTTAAACTGGATAAATCCTTGTCCGTTGAGTATATTGTGCCAAACATGTCAGTTTTAGCAGTACAAATTAAGGTTATTTTTAGATATTTCATAATTCACTTGCCATTCGGAAATCTTCGGCAATCGTATCAGTAATCAGAACCCCAAAAGTCTGTTAACCAGTCTTCCCAATGGTTTAAGTGCAATATTATCCAGAGCCTGGGCTTTAGGGGTAAGTTAAGCCATGTATGTAGTGTAGGCTACATTTAAAATACTGATGTAAAAATGTTTTTGCAATTTCAGATTTTTCTAGCACCTCACTTGATCCAAAAGTGTCTTTGAATAGATACGCAACTGTATCGATTACCTCAAATATTAATTAGCAACTTAAAAATAAAATGTAACAATTAACCTTTTTCTAACTGACTCTATCCATTTATCCAAAATCTGTGAAAGCTGTTAGAAATTACTCAAAAAGTTAAGGACAGTCTTCTAAGAATGTTTTCTGTAGCTACAAAGGTCAAATGTCAAAACGTAAAAGACAAAGTACTGACCTGAAACCCCTCAGCTTCGGACAGCAAGAAGTAGAAGCATCCAAACCAGTGCGCCAGGATGAGCAGGATGTGGATGAGGTTGATGACGCGCCAGAAGTTGGGATACACCGTCCTGGACTCCACGATGTAGTAGAAGTCTACTGCTCTATAGACCTGGAAGAAAATTTTTCATTACTTTTCGTCATAAATATTTTTTAGATTGTCTGGTTTCGTAGTAGTCAAAGTCAAAATGCATTTAGTAAAAATGGATCGAGTATTGGTACCTACATATTGCATTTAAATAAAAACCGACCCTACCCTTCCTGTTTGTGTTTTTAAATTGGTTTAAAAGTAATCCCTTAATAGAAAGTTGATTACCGAGTTCATAATTTTTCTGAATGTGTGGCAGTTATTTGTATAGGTTATTAGTTTGTATTTCGAGCAGTTCCGTACCGCATAAAAAACGCCATCTTTAATTTTTTACTTTAATTTATTTTAATTTAAAATTTCAACTGTTTAATTATTACAGTTCAACAGACGGACGGACGTACGGACGGCGGAGGCCTAGTAATAGGGTTCCGTTGGCACCCTTTGCTATGCCACCGCCAATCATAAAAACAGTTTTAGAATTTGTTTTTTATGCATTTGAACCCATTTCCATTAACATACTATAAAAAATCAAATAATAAGTCCGCAATCGCTGATTTTCAAATTAATCAAGCAATCCTGAACATACCTGTATCAGTAGAAATGTGTTTCATTTTGAAAATCCAACAACATACATTGCGTTGTTTACGTTGTTGAGAAGACACATTTTTCGAACTTATGAAGCAATGGATTAGCAATATGCTTCAAAATTATTCAGGTTGAGATTGATAGTGAGTTACACAATTAGGTTGCTGAAGATACTATTAACAATATGTCCAATCAACCAGTCCAACCCGAAATAAGTTAAGCCAAGAGACCTTTTATATTGTTACTTGTATTATTAATAGAAAGGCGACGTGCCCCTCGGCTACAAAAGCCCGCTCAAGGAAGTTATTACCCCTGTAATGAGGATCTCGTACAGCATCTATGAGGCATTTATCACGAATGACATGCCATTATTTCCTTCAACGTAAAAGTGAAGCTGCGATGTTAAGAGATTTCAAAATGTGAGCATTTTTTTTTCATAATAATAATAGATCACTAAGGACCTCACTCAAGAGTCATGCATTGTTTAAAACTAGCTTAGAGCTATTTGATTGGTTGAAACTAGTTTCAAGGAATGCTCGAGTCTTGAGTGAGGTTCTGTAATACGGACTAAGAATGTAATTATACAAATAGGTATTGGTAGTTACGGTCAGAGACAAAAGTCGATTAACAATACTATTTTTACACATCTGCATCGTATTTCAGCATTTTATTTAATAGCTTACTTCTAGTCCGATTTTAATTTGATAAATAATCGATATTTAAAAAATAATCGACGCTTTGTGTTTACGCTGCCGCGCCCTGTTTTAGATATAGATTGTATCGTAAAAAAAATATTTGCTCTAGTGTCATTATATTACACAGCGGAATACATTTTTAAATGAAATGAACGCGTTTTCATTCCGCGACTTTATGATACGAGTTAAAAAACTAAATCCTGACTACTGAAAAATCACGCTCTAATAAGTATGAAATAAAAAAAATATTCTCATCTGAAATTAGTTAGTACAAAACTCAATTTAAAATGTATCGTCTATTAAATAAACAGCTTACACGTAATACATTTTAATGTATTTAATACATATTCATCACAATGAATAGCAACCTGAATGAATATATTCAGAGGATAGCCGCGGTCACATTTAATAAATAATAATAAACCATTTATTTTCAGGTAACAAAGACCCATAGATACATACCTTAACCTAAGTATACATAATAACACAGTAACAATTGTGTTAGTAAATAAAACTTAATAACTATGTTAGTAATGATAGCCTATATTCAGCGAATGATCAAGACGCTTTATTTGTCAAATTATGATAAGTAGTTTAGAAGCTATGAGGGAACAGATGAACGAACATACATACTGGTCAAAATCATAACCCCCCTTTTTGCTTCGCCGCAGTCAGGTATAAAGGAGTCAACGTTAGCAACCAAGAAACTAATCCCTTCTGTGGACTGTACCTAGTCTATGTATTCTATCAGTGTCCTTGATCGAAAGCTTTTACCGGTAACACGAGCCTTTATTGTAGGCTCTATTGGCTTTATTTTCTATTCTATTCTCTTTTCTATCTGTCAATAGACTTAGGTGTCGAATTAGGCGTACAAGCGATGGGGGATTTTATTTTATCGTCGCAGTTATTGGTTTTGGCTCCCTTTATTACATGAGACGTAAACATAACTGGCGGAGTGTGGGTGTACTACAGGTACCACCGCGGCTTTTTCCGCCTGATCACTTACATTCTTTTTCGCCTGAATCCTACGGCGGTGCCAAAGCAGGCCCCTTAAAGTTTTCGCCTATTAGAAAAGCGAGAAAGCAATTAGTTGCAACCTGCACTGCGCAGCTTAGTGACGCATCATGTGTACTCCTTTTGTGAATTTTACTGACGAACTATATGACCTTGGCGCACTAGAGAGCGCTTCTATTTTTTTACTGCATGCAAAAATGAACTTAGAAGTGGTCAGGCGGGAGTGTCCGCGATAGTACACTTAGCTAACCTGGCAGGAGATAAAGGCGTGTTGCTTATATTTGTGCTATCGTTTTAGCGAGATTTGTATTTTTTTTTCGATTTCAAAGTCCAAATACAGCTGTGTAATATGATAAGTTTGATAAGCTTTATAATTTGTAGAGATTGGTTTAAAAACACATTTTTAGGGTTCCGTACTCAAAAGGAAAAAACGGAACCCTTGTAGGATCCCTCGTGTGTCTGTCTGTCCGTCTGTCACAGCCGATTTGCTCCGAATCTTATGGACCGATTAAGTTGAAATTTGGTACACATATGAATCTCTGTGACCCAAACACAGACGTGTAACGTAAATAAATGAGTTTTGAAAATGGGAGTAATTTTTGAGGGGTAAATAGACAATTTAAAAAAAAAGTTTCGCAATCTGTATCGTGTGACACACTCGTATCAAATGAAAGGGCTTACCGTGAGGATCTCAAATATTTTTTTTACATAATTTTAAAGTAAATTGTATTAAAGTTATTTAAGACAATAGACGGAAATTTACCATTCCCCAAACCTCATCTCCGAAACTACAAAGGCTAAAATTTAAAAAAAATTACAGAAAATTGTTCTATACCTATAGATTACAGGAAAATTAATAGGAAGTCTATGATCTTGAAACAACATGGTAAATCTCTCAATATTGTGCGTACAAACTTACATTTTCAGTTGGAATGTATGGGAGAACATGTTTTTCAACTACAATGTTAAGTTTGTTCTTGGGATAAATTCATTCCAACTACGGAACCCTTCATTGTGCGTGGTCCGACACGTACTTGGCCGGTTTTTTTTTATTTACTGGTTAATTTTTAATATACCGAGCCCCTCCGTGCCTCGGAAAGCACGTTAAACCGTTGGTCCCGGCTGTCATTCGTGGATCTTTGACAGTCGTTACGGGTAGTCTGACAACCAGTCTTACCAAGGGGTATCGTACAACCCAGTTAGGGTTGTGGAGGTCAGATATACAGTCGCTCCATATAGAATACTGGTATTCAGCTACATCCGGTTAGACGATTCGGTTGGATGATATTAAACTAAAAAAAAAAACGTTTTAATCATAATACTGGCAAAAACCCTAATATTAAAAATTAAATGTTCCTCATGACGAGAATCTCGTGAAATCTGAGAAAGATAAAAAAATCATGTATCTTGACTTAGCACACGAGGTTGTCGACATGTGGGACGTGGAATCATTGTATCGATAATAAAAAAACAGTAAATGGCCTTATAGCGGAGAGCCTCGACTAGGGCTGCCATCCGTCCGGGTTTCCCCGGATTTGTCCTAGTTTGGTGGGCGTCGGGGGAGCGTTCGGGCGGGGTCCTTAAAAAGTGTACTGGTAAAACCCAGACACTTTCTGTGTTAGGGGAAATCCGACTTTGAATGATTTGCAAAAAATTAAAGCATAAATCATAGTTAAAAATTAGCCGTGCGGCAAATATACCCCGGGTGCGCAATTCATAATTTGCTTTTGTTTTACTTTTTTTTTTTCTTTGATTCCAAAAACAATAGCGTTCCTAATTATTTTTGTTACCAGAATACCTCTCACATGGAGAAGAGTTTATAATTGATTAATAAGCGTTTCATTTTTATTGTTGAGGTTTAAGTTGATATTATAGGGGTGTGAGCCTGGAGATCTGTCACACAGGTCCCGAACCTAGTTCAGACTCCAGCTCTCACAAAGGTTCTAGCATACCTAAGGCAACTATTGTATATTAACACTACTGTAACAATGCACCTTTATGAGAGAAATAAACTATATTATTATTATGTAAATAAGAAAAAAAAATATGATCCGAGTACTTAACGATGTTTTTATTTTATTATATTTTTTTTTTCGAGGGAACCCGGTTTTTTTTTTATTTCACTCAAATGTCCGGGGTTTTTGAAGTTTTTATCCGGGGTCCGTAATTTAGGTGATGGTAGCCCTGGTAGGGCTGGATTCAGAAAGCAGTACTCGTGTCCAGCCGGGCGATTCTGTTAGAATCTCACCGTGAGAAGTTAGGTGAAGTGAGCTGTCATTCCATTTGATGCTATAGGGATTTACACTAATGACAGCTCACACCACGCTCACTTCACCTAAGTTTTCACGGTGAGATGGTTAGAGAATCGCACTGCAGGACATGACACGCACAGTGAGGAGGTTCCTCTCTTTTAAGCCCTGACCATCGGCAGCTTGGACCCTGTTCCTGATGCCGATAAGCCACTATTTTCTAATAAAAATATTTAAAAATGTAAGAAAGAAAGAAAGACAAGAAAGAAAATACGTTTACTTGCGGCAAGCAAGACGCATCAAAAGAAAAAAAAGGAAAGCAATTTGGGAGAAAACATGCGTCACATCTACGCAAAACAGCCATCGCTCAGCATAATGCTAAGACCTTATACGAGACAGAGCCCCAGCGCTGGTTTTCAGCCAGTGCAGCATACAATTAATACATTTATGTTAATAATATGCGTGAAAATCTAGTAAGAATAAAAAAGACGTAATCTCGCAAATTATCATCGAAATTAAACTTTCTAGGCGAGCCCGAAATCGTTTTGGTTTCAAATATCTTGTTCTTAGCTTGTTTGAAACGATACGGTTTTCAGCGAGAACTTTATTACGTTGATGATGTATTTAATTTAAATGGGTTAATTTTGTGAAGTAAATTATTTGAGAGGAACGAGGAAGCAGTAAAAGTAAGTAATATAATTTTGATAATATTACTTACTTTTACCTTAATTTAAATCGTGGACACGTGTCGACGAGTGTTGATCGACGGCTGCCGTCTACACGTAGTTAGTTCGTTAGTTCTTCTACTACACAACGGATTTTGATGTGGTTTTCACCATCAGTTAGAGAATTTATTCCGGAAGGTGTATGACTCAAAATAAATCTTTTTTTTTAAATCACAAAGACTTTAAACGTCAGAAGCTAGGTGCATGGTTCGAATTGGTCGTTTCCTATAGAGAAGAGCCGGCGAGAAACTCCATGGTTATAAACACGGTCTTTTATAAATATCTAGCTGCGCCCTGCGGTTTCACCCGCATAAGTGTCGATCCCGTGGGAATATCGCGATAAAAATTAGCCTATATGTTAATCCAGGGTGTCAGCTACCTCCATACAAAATTTTATCAAAATTAGTCCAGCCGTTTGAGCGTGAAGAAGTTCAAACATATAAACACACACACACACACTCACAAACTTTCGCCTGTATAATATTGGTGTGGTTTGCTTTTACAATGTTTCCAAATTAAAGAGTTAATAGTTATGGGTGGTGTGTAAGCTGGTCAACAAGTACCACATTAATATAGCATAGACATCTCGATGTTTTGCCACCATGTCCCCCCCACATCAGTAGGTATATAGCATCCGTGCGAAGCAGGGGCGAATCACTAGCCTATCTACCTAGACTTTTCCCAACTATTTTGGGGTCGGCTTGCAATCTAATGCAGCTGAATACCAGTATTTTATATGGAGCGACTGCGTATCTGACCTCCACAAACCAGTTACTAGGTAACTCGATACCCGTTGGTAAGACTGGTTGTTAAGACTTTTGAGCTTCTGACAACAGTCAAAGATAGGAGCGCACTTGTGTTGTATAAATAAGTAAATATTTGTTCACTCACCTTGCAAAACCTAGGAAAGCGGATGATAGGGTTGGTGCCGAAGTGCAGCTGCAGTAAGTCTAGGGGCGCCAGCGACACGACGTCCAGAAGAAAGTTGCGCGACTTCACGTAATGCTTCGCTAGCTTTTTTGAGTCGTAAACCTGGGAACCAGTTTAAAATACTTTTATGATTCACATATACAAACAAGTCAATTTAAATAGCATAATCAGTCTACAATATTCCCACTGCTCAAACTCAAATCATTTATTTCAATTAAACCATTTACAGGCACTTTTGAATTGTCAAGAAGTCGGTCAGTCAGAAAATGAAGCTAACTGCCAATTCCAAAGCGTCGTAGGTACAGCTACCTACTATGCTTTGAAATAGACGCTTTGAAGCGACAGATTTGTCAAAAAAAAATACATAGCATAATCAGCATTACGCTATGTAATTTTTTTGACAAATATGTCACCTTTAAGTTATTATTATATAGGGCCTTCGTCTTCGGCGCGATCTTCTGAATATGATCCACTCATCTAGACGTTGATCTGCCAACAGGATTTAATAAAATGAAGTAAAATAAAGTGTTTACCATCAGTCCTTGCTCCAAGTATCCAGTCCTCAGCTGCACGACGAGGTCCAGAGCGAAGACCACGTCGCTGATGCCGTCGCACGTCAACCAGAAGTAGTGGCACATTATCTGAGGAAATACAACACCTTCGTTATAAAAGGAACTCTTGTGCAAAATGCCAGCCAGATCCAGCGGTTTAGGATGTGCGTTGTTTGTCCGTGAATGAATGAATTTAAAAGATTTAAGACTTTTTCTGCATTGATCACAATGGAACGTCTGAACCAGCCTTCCTGGCATTTTGGTTTTCAAGCTGGAGTTGTTTAGGATAGCATTATTTCGCTGTGGAATAATTCGGAATAGCATTTTTAAAGAGCCTCGGGCCTTTTTTTATTGGTAAGTTTACAAGTCTTGAATAAACATTTTTAAAGAGTGATTATTTGGCCATTATTTTCCTGCGTCCAAATGTAGGTGCAATATTATTTTTTTGTAGTTTAATACAGGCAAACATTAACCCATATTAACGCGACGTTAATTTCAAATATTCACAAAAATAACTTGCCGTGAAGTTTTCAACACGGTAGGTATTATATCTAAAATAAAAAGTAACTACAAAACATTTTACTGCTCCATATAATTAGATCAAAACCAAGTTTAGCAGACAATGAAACTATTTTCGAGAATAATAAAAATATATTTTCACAACTGTTGGCAAAAGAAGGAAGACTTGAAGTTCGTTAACAAACGTTCGTATATGAATTGTATATAAACTTTGTTGTTATAAATAAAATCGGACACACTATCTAATCTTTTATTCATACGAGAAATCAGCAAAACACTTGAAGATAGTTTCTATAACAAAACCTTCCTATTGTGGGATATTTTCCGGGATCCGTTAATACAAGTCTGAAATCGCCAACCAGTCTTGAGCGAGCATTGTTAACAATGCTCATGCCTTCTCTGAATGAGAAGAGGTCTTTGCTCTAAAGAGGGACAATAATAGGTTGGTATTGTCGCAACGCCAAGGGTTCGATTGCCGGGTCGGGTAAGTTGTTATTGGGTTTTTCCATCAGGAATTTCTCAGTAGCAGCCCTGATTCTGGATTTGTGGCAATTGATGGCAATAGGCTCGCCCCCTATTACATGGGACTTAAACATAATTGGCAAAATGTGGGTTTAATATAGATATACCTCTGACTAACCCTTTGGGGAATATAGGCGTGATGGTCTGTTATGATGTTATGGAAGTAAATGCCCTGCAAATGTAATCGATTGCCGTTTTATGACACGATTGGGGGATAAAAACCGTTTGGGGGAAAGTTCTTCTCGGCTCCTCGCGTCCTTTGTTTACATAGCGAGTCTCTAGAGACGAAAGGGTTACTCCGTATTGGGGTAGACCGCTAAAAATGAAAGGGTTAGAAGAAAAGGCAGAAAAGGTTTTTCTTCTGCCCTATGAATTTTTGTTAAGGTTATGCGAGTATTAGCAAAACCATCTTTAAAGTTAATGTTTAGTTAGATCGTTTGTTTGTTTTTTTTTTCTAATGTGGGTTTGAATAAACTTCTCCATTAGACTATGAAAAATGGCATTAGTAGGTTTTTTTTTGTTTTGAGGCCACTCCAACATTATGAGAGAACTGTTTTAATAATCTTCCTAAAATATTAAATTCTTTGCTTCAATAATTACTTTTTTACAGCGAATATTATGAGTTCGTTCCCGTTTAAGTTTTTATGACTTCACCTAAAGTTAGATCTCATAAATCAAAAGCTGTAGTCCCAAGTTCATTTTACGAATTTCATCAAATGTAAAATTCGAGATTTAAGTAGCAATTTTTTTCTGACTTGTAATAACCAGGCTGAAGTGGGAGTGGGCCGGACACGTCGCGCGAATGCGGAGAGATGGTCAAAGATCGTCACTCATTGGACGCCTGAAGGAGGACATCGCCGTCGAGGTAGACCACGACGAAGGTGGTGTAACGATGTAACGAGGTTTGCATTGCCAACATAACCAGAGATCGCCCAAAACAGGGAGGTTTGAAAGGATAATTGGGGAGACCTTCGCCCAGCAGTGGGATACAAAATAGGCTAACGAAAAAAAAATGTTAACCAATACAGTTAACTGTGCGACAAAAAAAAACTGATGGTTTTACGGTGCCCTACATTTGGGCAGCGCCTTAATTTTCATTCTTTTACTCTATAAAATAAAGAGATAAGTATCCACCTTACGATTCATATTTTTATTAATATTTCTGATGAAGGGAATCGCCAGCAGTGCATACATATGAGTTTTCCAATAAGAGTGGACAAACATAATCAATGCACGCCTTCCCAATTTTGCAAGCAGGACAATGATGAATGTTCGGCCTTTTATATTTAAAAATACTCAATCATCTGATAGGAAAATAAATGGTGTGTATTTCTGGGCTTTTTTATACAAACATACTTTTTAAAATTATTGTAGATGTGAGTACCAGTGTTAATTATTTATGGTTTGGTTTGCTGCGTAAATGCAGCATAATCAGCCTATGATGTTCCTACTGCTGGGACAAAGGCCTCCTCTCGGTGAGAGGAAGTGGGTCATAATCCACCACGCGGGCCCAATGCGGGTTGGTAGATGTCACATATCTTTGAATTTGTGGTTCTACGATATGCCGGTTCCCTCTCGATGTTTTTCTACACCATTTTGAGAGCAGTGGTGATGAAATAATTTACACAAAGTAAGGCATGCCTGGCTGGGTTCGAAAATATGACCGTAAGTCGCAGCTGGTTTGCTGACCAACCACATTTTCTAATAAACTAGTAATCTTATCTCGGAAGTTGTCCATAAAAGTCCATTAAAGAGTTACGTAAGGGCAAAAATCAATTAATTTGGACCACCGACCGTATACTCCTTTTACTATCGGCAATGTTCCAATGAGCTGAGACCCTTTTGGCATTGTAATATTTGTTTTCTGTTTTTTTTTTTTTTATAGTTTTAAGGTGTATTTTGTTTTGCAGCAAGGCCATTAAACGCATTTTTCTGTCTCTCTATGAATTTACATGAAATTCCTCGACGAAATGCTAAGCAATACGAGTAATATTTTGAGAATAGTTACTCTGTCTCATTGTTGAATTGTTTAGGGCTGATTTTTCAATAGTCAGTAAATATTGCGGTTTGACAGATTTTGTATAGAAAATATGTTAAACTGTCATAACTATTCTTCAGATAAAGTTATCTGACTATTGAAACATCAGGCGTCAGTCAGAAATGGTTCTTTCAATTTGCAAGAAGACTCTTTATATTTTCAAACAATAATATAGAAACTACTTTGAAACGTGTTCGATAACTATTAAATCCCTGTATAATTCAAGGTTGTATTGATTTCTCAGAGGCTATAAGGTGTCCCGTATAATAAAGCTATAACATTTGCATGAATGTGTGATTCTCGCTCGCATAGTTTAACAAGCTCGGACACTGCAGTCTACAAAACATGTACTCGGTACCTTTAAAGTCTAAAGCTTTGTAAGTTCTTGTGACTGTCCCACTGCAGGACAAATACCTCTTAAACAAAGAAAGAAGAAGCATTGTCCTCATTGGCTCTAAGCGTGAATTGGGTACCCTTTTACCCAATTGTGAACTTACCTACAATAAACTTTCGCGACTCGTTTGTTACTGGGACAAAGGTAAGTTTATCAGACATCCTGCTACTGAGCTAGTGAGTCTCAGTTGCATAAGTCGAATTAGAAACTTTGTTCTGAATAATTGAGTTCACTTGCGTGCAGCACTCACTGTTTAGGTTTTAGGGCGACTGTGACTAGTTGTATGGTTCACAAATTTATTTATTTTTACTGTTAATTTTGTTACATAGGGAATGATATAATTACTAATATGATGTTCCTTCAAGAAGTAAATTAAATAAATAAACAAGATTTTCCATGAAAGTCCCATGTTTTTAAACGAATAAATTTAGATAAAAATAGTATACCTTGATGTATACCTTGAATGGATTCAGAGTCACGGGGGCTGAGTCAATTAAAAAGGAGATTACCTTCTGAACTTTTACTTAAAAGTCTGAGCTAAAATTAAGTTTAGTCTAATGTTTTTTATGCGTAACGGGCAATTTATATTTTTTTCTGCAAGTATGCAAACATTAAACAAAACAAACCGTTTCACAAAATATTCTTACACTCAAATTTTTATATTCTGAATCTCAAATACATATGAAAACAGAACACTGACGCTTTGAAGACACAACTCTAGTTGTTGTCTTCTTCTGTATCTACACAATAGACTCCTTCGTGGAATGCATTTTTATCCTCAATTCAAAAGTAAAATCGTCCCCGAACAGGCAATGGTGTGCAATAACAGGCTTCTGTTACAGGTTACAGTAAACTGCGAGTCCCTCTGACTGTGTCGTTAGAAATAGATAGAACTACAAAATTATTTAATACTACTTAGCTGTGCTCGAGTACGTTCGCGTGCATGTCAGAAAACAAGTTGGATTTCATGGGTTTTTTTTTCGGAACCCCAATTTTTTTTCCTAAAATAATAGTTGTTAAATTTACTCCTTATAATATCTGCTATCTGCCGGTGAAATTTCTGTCAAAATCGGTCCAGCCGCTTAGGAGATTAGCAGAAACAAACAGACACACAGACAGACCGACAGTCAGACAAAATCATCATCTGCCTAGCCTTTTGCCAACTATATTGGGGTCGGCTTCCAGTCAGCTGCAGCTGAATACCAGTATTTTACATGGAGCGACCGCTTATCTGACCTCCACATACCCAGTTACTGGGAAATACGATACCCCTAGGTAAGACTGGTTGTCATACTTTCGAGCTTCTGACTACCCATAATGACTGTCAAAGATCCACGAGTGACAGCCAGGATCAACGGCTTAACGTGCTTTCCGAGGCATGGAGGGGTCTTGGAATGTAAAGATGGTCACCCATCCACGGACCAACCACGGCAAGCGTAGCTTAACCTGATCGATAGTCCCGTGCGGCTGTTATTACTTAGCCAGAATCTCCTCCACCATAGTCCACCTATATGGCAATAATAGGCTATCTGTATGTATAAAATTCAAAGTCCTGACTGACTGAATATATCAACGGACAGCTTAAACCGCGCTGGTCCTAGAGACATAAAATTTGAAGGGTGTGTTCTTTGTGAAGAGGAGGTATCCACTAAGAAAGGGTTTTTCGAAATTCCACCCCTAAGAGGGTAAATGGGAGGATGGTGAAATGTCACGTGGACGAAGTCGCGGGCAGAAGCTAGTTCAATATAAAATAACCTTCTTTTTCAACTTCAATTTTTTTTTATACAACAGCTGGAAATAATCACGAGCACCAATAATTACCTTCAAGAATTAAATATTCTGTTGCACCGTTGTCTTTCACAGTTGCACGAAAAGACAATTTTCAACCCAAGAATTTCTAGCCATTTCCCGTCCACTTCCAAGCAATTCTACAACTTAATCTCTAGGTTTAAGGTCTAGATTCATCTGTAATAGAACTGTATAATTGGGCCTGAATAATGTAACGAACAATAGAAGACGTGGAGTAACATTGACATGGAATCACTATTGTTAAGGATTCGAACTGTTTATTTATTTATCATGTTTCTGATACTTTTATTGAGGGCGTGTGGCTAAGAATAGCTTGGTTTCGTTCATAAATAATTATCATTACGAATGGATTATTAGGTTTGATATTTATTGCTTTAGTTTTATTGTCATAATGGCTTAAATAATAAAGATTATTTTATACTACAGAAGTGAAGTGACGTTTCGGGGACTGCCTTATGTAATTTGACGTTCGAAAAGTGCTGATTCTCAGCCTAGCTTGAATAAATGGCTTTTTATTTTTATTTATAAGTCATAGCAACTCACAGCTAATTCATAGACTTTGTAATACAATCAAAATTAGGTCTTGAATTGTTTTTGGTGGAGGAGGAATGAGGTAAAGATCCTATAGCCAGCTTAATGATAATATCTTGGCCACTCCCAACGGTTATTTTTGGAGATCTGTCAATGTAACATTGTCAGTTGTCTTTATAATGACCAGGGCCCCAATTCTGTATTATTTCCCGCGAAATCTTACCACGTGCAAACCACGTCAGTATCGTGTTTTGTTAACGACAAGGAATCGAAATGTCAACCGTACGGACAAAGTGTATTTTGACAGTTCAAACCACGCCATTGTGTCAGAGAATACGTTAATAGCAGATGTCGTGATTAACCTCTTAATCACCGTTAATGAGACACAATTACACATAAATATCGTACCACGGCGGTATTGAGTGGTTAACTAAGGAATTGACGTGGTTTCGAATTAAGGAATCATTAAGTGGTCATAGTGAATTAGGGGCCAGGTTTAAAACAATAAAACTTGCTGTTGAGAAAAATAAATAAATCGTAAATGGAAATATTTACCTGTAACTCCGGAAAGCTCTGCCTGACAATAAGCGTCCACAGATTATACAGCACAAAGACGGTGATAAGCCACAGCCAGTAGAAGAAGAAGTTCTCGTCAGGGTTGACCACGGTGCGCGGCACTCGAAGCTTGCGTCGCCTCTGCCTGTTCAATGCTCTGTGCTCGCCTGTCGCGCCCTCTGATCCGGTGTCTTCTACCTATAGGAAAGTTGTTGCTGTTATTGTATTAGACTTTTCTCTTTTTCTTCCCCTAACTGATTAGTTACTATTAAAATGTACTGCAAATCATTATTACGAATACTACCTAAATAATAATCCGATGTGACGGCAATCCGACACGACCGGAATGCAAGACCAACGCGAGACACGGCGGTATTACACCGCCAACCGCCACCGCTATGAGATTGAGGGAAGACGGAGTGCACCTGTGTCTGCGCGCACACAGGTGCACTATAATATCTCCCGCGCCGAAGGCTAGTCTCCGTTGAGATCAATGACGGTTGAGATTAGTCGCCGTGGCCGAAATACGGCCTGGAGGATTTTTATTTATTTGAATAATAATATCATCCATGTAAATCATACAGAAAAGTTGCAATAAAATTTGTACACTTATTAAGAAAGATTTTTTGTGTTGTTGTTTGGTTTTGATGTCACTTATCATATAAATACTGTGTCACATTGCACAAACCTCAGAATATTTAAGCGAAAACAAACATTCAAAAAGAAAAAGAATTTAGCGAAATGTCCTATCTACAGGTATATCCAATGATGAAAACTAAACGTGTGGTGATTCAGACACACTTCATACCACCATGTTAAGACATGGTGCACTCCCTTTATGTTCCCGAGAATTGATAAATAATATCCATAGACATGGTATGGATATTAAACAGGTAAAAGCGTTTACTTTGAAAATATTAACTATATTATATCAATTCAGAAATGTAAAGACTGTGCTCCATCTCAAAACATGGAGCTCTGAATATCCATCAATCAATTTAAATCTAATAAATATGTTCACGTTAATCCCATTTTGTAGCTCCATAACATATCGGATAAAGTTATTACGACATAATACGATACATCAAAATGCGATAACCGAATTTATATTTAAGAATTATTTTTTATATTAGTTTCTTCATGTTTCACTTCCATGTCTCAGACCAAATAAAAAACCAAGACAGAGGGCTGTCAACAGTAAAGTGAGGCCGGTTTCGTAAATATGTGTGTACTTAGTGAGACGTAGTTTGATTGTAAATAGTTGTAAATGTGTGCGTGTGGGCGTGTATGCACAGAGCGGAGACGTAATTTTGGCATGCCTCACTGCATCGTTGTAAGCGCTCTGTCTTGGTTTTCTATTTGGTCTGAGTTTCATGTAACTCATTTAGGAATTGCTTTTATGGTTTTTCATTGAATGAATAGCTAAGTTCTGTCTTTCATACTTTCTTCTGAAAAGAGATCAATTAGTCGACAGTACGACATCTTAACTTTTGCGAGATATATTTTTCATAAAAGCATCCTAATCTGAAGTGTCACTTCGCTTTGCCCAGCTCCAAAAATTTAGGGTGTCACGCACGGTTTCACTAAGTTAAAATAGATTTAAAGTAATTCGAGATGGCACCAAAATTGTGGTAAGTATAGTGACCCTAATCTGAAGTGAGGCTTCAAAATTCAATATTGTTTGTTCGAATGCATGAGCGGTAGGCACCTGTCCCAGTGTCGGCGGTTAGCGAGAAGCGGGTAGAGCTAACAACAAAAAACGACGTTGGCAAGTAACGAGTAATCGTGACGTTGACGAGAGATTACTTGATGGTATGGGTATTTACCAAGCGTGAGTCTCTCAGCGAATGTGCTGCCCACCAAGCAAGCCTCGCTGAGCGACTGCTCACTTTGATAGCTCCTGTCGCTGCGACAAATAAGTACTCGCCGGCAGTGTGAACAGTCAGCGATCAACTATTAATCTAATTATGTATCTCTTTTCCAAGAAACGCACAAAAATGAGTCGCTTCGTCGTCGATAGTAGGACAGGTGACGTAGTCAGGTTAAATTACATGTTATGGATATGTGTTACATGATTACACTTGTTAATGATTTCCTGTATTTATTTTCCTTTCCTAGGTGTATTTGTTTTTGTGTAACTGGACGTTTCCTCAGTGATAAAAAGTTAATTATTACTGGTCTGATTATTAAAAGAAGAAGATGAATTATTCTACAATTTCCACAACAGTATATTGTTTTCTTTTTCAATTATTATTTTGATATTATAAACACAATAATTCTATATTCTAATATGATAATAAGTGAATAGCCATTCTGAGACAATGCCCTTCCTCGACTTCTGATACCCCATTCAATTCCATCTAATGTCAAGTAATTTGAATCACAACAGTGAACAAGAGACTTGATATTAGATTTACTCTTTAGATACTTGATTGGCATTCCAGAAACTGATTGTCTATTTTATAACTTGACCGGCAGCAGTTTCACCCGCGTTAGTTTCGATCCCGTGGGAATATCGGGATAAAAAGTATCGTATGTGTTAATCCTGGTTATAAACTGTGTACCAATTTTCATCCAATTCCGTTCAGGAATTTTTGCGTGAATGAATAACAAACATCCAAACATCTTCACAAACTTTCACATTTCAAATATGTATTAGTAGGATTACTCTGAGTTTATAATGTCTTGCTCTAGCTTACAGACTTCTCCTTGCTTTAGCATCTTACGGAGTCATTTATAAATCAAAGGAATACTTACAGTTTCTTGCGTTAGTGGTGTCTGCCTAGTAGAAAATCTTTTAAGAAAGGAGTCTTCTCTCTTCAATGGAGGTTTCTTCTGTATAGCTGAGCTGAGCTGTACCGTCGTTCGCAGTTTCATCCATCTTTGGTTCGATTTTGTTCTGCAGTCATAGAAAATCGTCAGTATCGAGCCATTTCGCCAAAACGAAAATAGGGAGTTTAGTAAGCAAAAGTAGCCATGCTCTCAGATAGTTCAAGTATGTTAGACAGACAAGAAATTACAGATTACTCAGTTTGTTAAGCACAGATTGCTGGAAGATTCTGTTCATTTATATTCAAGGAAAGTGTAAGTCAAATTGCAATATACCTCTATTCTTAAATTGTTGTGTGCGGTGATGCACTAGAACTTTGTGAACAGAAAGATCTCAAACACGTGCAAACAAAGAACTCTAGTTTGTCATGCGGCATGGCAACTCACACTATAGAAACAAAAAGTCCAACTCGAATATATACGATAGTTGTAGAGTGAAATCAGTGAATCGAATCTATCTTTTCTAAAACTAGAAACTAGGTATCTAAAGTAAGGAGCTCGAAACTATTCTTCTATTAAAACATTAAAAATGCACTTAAACAATGAAATAACATTGAACACGTTTTTATTGTCTCAAGTGACAGTAGGAAAATAGAATCATATTTTGGTGAGCTAGTAAGACACAATATCCACAAGAAAAACACACATAATCCAGTGAGTAAAGTACCATTCCCGAAGTTCCTATACACTGACGAAGGTAGCACATTAGTGGGAAATCATAAACAAACAATGAAATATAATAACAATCGACAACGATGCGGCTTTACCGGTGGTCCGATAGTGTTCGAACCTCTTTATTTTCCTGAGTGCCTGGTAGTATGCCATGACAGCTTGGACGTGTCTCCATTTATGGCCGCGTTTGTCTGTGTCTGATTCCGCCCTCTCAGTGTCCTGCATGGACTTGCGAGAGCTTGACGAACTCGATGCAATGATCGGTCGCCTATAAAGGGATGTATCGTGTTATACGGAGACAGTGGTGTAGTGTGTGCAATGTTAGCGGAAGCCTTCCTGGGACCTTGTATTGCGCGCTTTGGTGAGCCTTGAACCCTCTTAGATGCTGAACTGTCTCGTGCTTAAATACTAAAGCTAAATATCTAAGAGTCTACTAAACCATTCGATACTAAAAATTCTAATCAAAACTATCTATGAAAGCTAAGCGGACATCAAGATGAGAATCAAAAGTAACAGAGGTACTTCGTTATACCACCAAAGCGGACAACACAAGTCGCAGTACACGATACATTGTCAACGAGACTTCACAAAATTATCACATGCATAATGCCTACAATCTTGTTAACGGACAGAACAATGTAATAAGTGTTTATACAATATTTTAGCATTACGTGACGTCTACACGCCCAGCTGTGCAAGGTCGTGAACTAACTTTGTACAGTTATATCTATTGCATTATGCACAAATTATCGTGGAAGGCGTAGGACACCAATTACGTATCAGTCGTTCGTATAGTCGACGATTTAATGTGGCCAGCAAGTGATGTGTGGAATGGCTTAAAAACACCTAACAAAATTGTTGGCTTTTTCAAACAACGCAAGGCAATCAGAAATTTAATTATACATTTATGTTTTGTTTTAATGTTCATAATTTCAATAGTATTTTCAATAGCCATTGCAAATGTCACTTGATAGACTCAGCTCATCTATCGGGCATACGTAATCAGCATTGGTATTGGATCGTGCTCGTTGCTAGGGTCGCAGCTAAGCGTATCCAAAGCGTAATGTGCCATTATATCGGGCCACTTACATATCGTCAGGCTTCGCATTTGGAGTGAATGGAGATAACTTGCTCAACAGCCTGAACAGGTTTAGAAGATTGCTTATCATCAAATTCTATTACATTTTATATTTCTATTACAGTTGCTATGACATGGAATTAAAGTTTCAGTTTGATTGTAGACCATTTTGAAGTTGATGATACATTTTTGTCGGTTCATGGTTGATGAAATATTTATTTCCGTACAGAAACCACAGACTATATTATTTTCTACTAAAATATACCTAATCAGTAATTTCTGCACTTAAATATGTTATTTTCTGCTATAACAGTTAAATAAAAATATTTAAATTTTACGTATAGCTTAGTAGGCAGTGTTTGAAATGTTATTATGTAGTGGTTGTGTTTTCTTTATATGGGTGTACAAAATGAAGAGTATTCTATCTTCTATCTTTATAGGTTATTTATTTTTTAATTTGTAAATAATTATATCTGCAAGTTTCATATACATATAAATACATTATTAATAAAATGGTTATTATTATTAGCATAGGTTTAACCTAACAGTTGAATAATTATAAGATACTTATTAAATTTTACATCTGATAATTATTTTGGTGTATTGTGATGAGATAATGAATGAAAAATAAATGTAGGTATGACTTACAAAATACTTCTATATTATTATGTACTGTTTAATTAATGTTTTTAAATGAATTACGATGGTATCTTTATTTCTTTTCAGTCATGTAGATATATTTTTATGTATAAATCTGTAGAGGTTTTAGTCTGCATGGCTTTACCATGCAACTTTCCCGAATATTTTACAATTGTAGGCATATATGCATAATGACCATATATAAAAGGATACAAAAGAATAGAGTATCCGCCTGGAGAGCTAATAGAGCGAAGTGATGTAAAAAATGTAGCATCGAAGAAATAAATTATTACTACTAGATATATACACCTTTCATTGATAACCCCGTTACAGTATATATTAGTATACATGGGCCACTGTATAAAGGGTGTTCTCAAAATTATTACGGTGTTGGTCGTATTCGTATATCTACATAATTTTATCGTACTTCATTCTTTATGGCATTCTATGGAGACATCTGACATAAAAATGGCGGCATCCGCCTAATCTTGGCAATTTGGGGCAATATTGCCATAATTACCACCCGTTGGTATGCTGGATAATGACAGGATGTTATTAGCTCAACAAGATGCTGTTGTCTATAGTGCCCTAGTACTATTTTGTTAATCGCGTTATAGAAAAAACAATCTCGCTGATATAGAAATGATTTTAAAAGTCAAACGAATATGCATGTAGTTTATTAGCAAACTGGCTGACCTGTCCTGTCGAAATTTCAATAAACCGAATTTATTGTCTTAAGTTCATACAAAGCTCTCATAAAAAAGAACGTTCCGTTTTTCCGAATTTGGATATTTCCCGGAAATATTTCCAATTTTCTTTCAGTGAAAACGAATGGTTTAAAACAAAAAATAACCAATTCGCTCCAGCCGTTCTCAAGTGATGCGCATACCAACAAACATTTCATTTTTATTTATACAAGGTGTAACAGATTAAACGCAAGTCCTGAAAGTAGTTTGTTCATAATTGACAACTGAATCGATTTCAGTAACTTTGAATACAGGTATTTTTTCAAAAAAATATGTATTTTGCCATACTGGAAGCCGATTGAGTCAAAAAAAATTATTCTCAATTCAAGGCTCAATAAGACTCAATTTTAAATGCACAAAGTAATGCAAGGGTCAACACAATTTTTTTAATAATAATAGTTAGCTTTAAAGAATTAAAGTCATTGTATTATACTTTTAAGTCAATACTCTAATTGGGCTGTATGAGGTCTGGGGATTGTCCAAAATTTCTAACCATTAGAATTTATTTTATTTTTTTAAAATTTAGAGCGTTTTGAGAAACTAATTTGAATATTTTGATGGTTGGCTCAATAGTTATTTTTTTATAAATATTTAAAATTTTTAAGGTAGGTTACGTCATCAGTGGCACTAAAGATTAAGTGCTGTTGCCTCACTAGTACAGAAATAAAAAATTTCAATCTGTCAACACAACGTCATCCACACCTATCAAAGTTTCAAAGTATCAATCTATTAAAATTTTTAATTCCATAGCATTTCATTCCATTTTTTTTGTATTCCATAGCTCTTCCGATATATTAAATATTGTCTATTGTTGAAACAATGTAATCAGATTTATAAACGAGATGAATAAGAGGCAAGTCGGAATGTTTAAATTTAATATATTTTTTACATATTATAATTTTACACTTGACACTGACGGATTGTAGACAATACTTGCCACTTACTTTTTATTTTAGTTTTGAGGTAACGATACTAAACTGTACGGTCGCAGGTGACGTAATTTGAAGGGCACAGAAGGTCAATCGTATTTTATCAAAAATATCAATAAATATAATATTTTTCGTAAATTAATTAGTCCATAATGATTAGTAACGCTATTCCTCGAAATGGTTTTTCAATTACAACATTTAAAAAAATATGAACAATGCCCAAGGAAGGCTATAGGCTAGATAACATCGCGCTAGGAACGGAGTAGAGCAAAAGCAAAAAAGGCAGACTGAACGCTGAATGAATGAGCGAAAACGAAGTAACAGCACGACCAGGCGATGCGATGCGACGAGGTGAGCCGGGAGAACAAGCGCTTGCAGAAGCTATTTAGTTTAATTGAATTTTCGGTCGAAATTAATTTAATTGAATCGGTTAATTGGATTAACCCAAGAAATTAATTACTTTCGGCTCTAAGAAAGTTTGTTTATGTTGAATTAGTAAAAGGGTTTCTGAGGCGCTTCCATTATCGGCCATTTACAGAAAATAAAGGATACTCAATTTAGTTCTACGTTACTTACAGAGGAAACTGATTCTGTTAATAAAGTAGGTGTTGGATTTACCTATGTACCTAATTGAATTTCTCTCAATCAATCTGCCTGCCTCTTATCAATTATGTTGGGGTCGGTTTCCAGTCTAATCGGATGCAGCTGAATACCAGTATTTTACATGGAGCGACAGCATAAATGACCTCCATAATCCAGTTACTGTGTTACACGATACCCCTTAGTAAGACTGGTTGTCAGACTTTTGGGCTTCTGACTACGTGTAACGACTGTGAAAGATCCACGAATGACAGCCAGGATCAACGACTTAACATGCTTTCCGAGGCACGGAGGGGTCTCGATATGTAATCGATGGTCATTCATCCACCAACTTACCGCAGCAAACGTAGCTTAACTTGCGATTGACCCGTACGGCTGTTATTATTTAGCCACTAGTCCCTCTTTAGTCGAATTTATCTACACGAAATGAATTTATCGGTCATTATAATATGAATTAAAAAGTAGGTGGATCAATTATTTTTTATCTAGGTGACAAAAAATATGAGGTCATAATGATGAAGGTATTTTTTGTTTCCTAGACCGGTAGGTTCTTATAGAAATTCCTTAAATAGAATAAAAAAACTTAAAACAGCTTCCCGGGGAATGCAAATCAGCCTATAATGTTCCCACTGCTGGGACACAGGCATCCTCACTTCGAGAGGGATTTGGCTGTAATTACCACGCGGGCCCAGTGTAGGTTGGTGGATGTCATGTTTTTTTTTTTTTTTATTTGAAATGGGTTCGCTCTTGACTCTAGTCTAGGTCAGAGGTGACAGAGACAGAGTCGACGATGGAGTGAGCTTACCCAGAAGAAGCCTATTCACTCTCACTTTGAAGAGATTCGGGTTGTATGCGCTCGGAAACACAGACGCAGGTAGAGAGTTCCACTCTTTTGCTATGCGTATTAAAAAAGACATTTGAAAACGCTTAGAGCAACTGGGTAGGGATGGTAACTTGCAGTGCGTCTGTGTCTTCGAAAACTAAATTATCTAGGTACACAGGTCTTACAAAATAAATTAAGACCAAGACCGATTTGATGACATCACTATAACCTATATCCCAGCATGGCTTACCGCTTAACTACGGCAGCGACGAGTATAATCGAGTTATACTTCGAGTCGCTTATCGATTTGTTGTATTCTCGTGTATATGGGCCGCTTAGTGGCATTGAAGTATTCGAGATATCGATGCCGGTTCAGTGGTTACTCAGTGGCTGTCATTTGCAGGACATTGGGAGCTGTTTATAGGGTTGATCGTTGATCTTTTATAGTGGCCAAAAGTTAGCTATGCACCAGTTTCTGGTCTTTTCACGGATAATACTTTTTTATAATTATGTAGTTAACTGACTTCGTCTGCGTGAAATTTCTTCTCTGTGTGATATTTTATTAAATTTCTAATAAAAGATTTGCAACAATATATCGTAACACAATCGATTTTTTGCACGAAAAATTCATTTGGATTTTGCCATTTATCTTTTTGAGACTGGTCCCAAAACTCTAAATAGTGTAAGTACCTTAAGAGATGATGTTTGTGCCCGGTTGATGGCTATAGGCTCGCCTCCTATTACATGGGATCAAAACATTACTAGCGAAATCTGGGTGTACTATAGATCAAATAAATAAAGTCCTTCAGACCGTATTTCGGCTACGGCGGCCAATCTCAACGGAGACTAGCCTTCGGCGCGGGAGATATTATAGTGCACAAGTATGCGCACAGACACAGGTGCATTCCCTCTTCCCTCACTCTCATAGCCCGATGGGACGGCAATCAGACACGACCGGAGAGAGATTAGGCGCTCACACCGCCAACTTCAAAACTCCGGTCTGTTACTAAGAATAACACTTTGTCTGAGTTGTCCGACCCGGGAATCGAATCCAGGACACGAGACCAACGGGGCACTATAGGTACACCTCTGTCTAACGCTACGGGGATCACAGTCGTAATGTTATGTAAGTGATGTAAGTGGGCTGTACTATGTTGTCGTAACTTATAAGTAACTTCCAGGAAAATCTATACACAAGTGCTAAATAGGTAACCTATCGATCAAATCTGCACTCAAACTCTATGCAATAGCCTGATTTATTTACTGAAGCGTTAGTAAGTCAACGTGAGCGATCCGACTGATGTCGATGTGACGTCAGGACTTCGTGGTGTGAATATAACAAATGAAGACTAGCACTGCGAACTGGTGCAAAGTTGCTCCACAGTTTCATGAACTTCTGGTACCTTTATGCAGTTCTAGGTTCTCCCGAAGCTGATGGATTTTTCTTTTATTTATACTTTGCTCATAATGTGACCATTTTATCTTGTACATGCTTTGGAAGAGATGTCCTTCATATAGTTTTAACTAGCTGTGCCCGCGACTTCGTTCGCGTGGATGTCGGAAAACAATAATGTGTCTCTTTACTAATTCCTTTTCTAAAATATAAGACCTAAGTTACTCCTTATAGCGTCAGCTATCTGCCAGTGAAAAGTCCCGTCAAAATCGGTCCAGCCGTTTCGGAGATTAGCCAGAACAAAAAGACAGACAACATAAAAACAAAAAGTAATGTTGTAAGTACCGTTTAATACATACCGTATATTTTGACAAAATATACGGTCGGTTATTTTGTATATTTTTTTGTCTGTTTATACATTTCTATTTTATTTATGTATAGGTAGCTTGTAGATGTACAGATTATGTGTGTCTAATATTCTGCATGGTGACAGTCTCACAACAGTTCACGGTCAATACTTTACTTCTATGTTCTGGAAACGAATCTTCTACACTTTTATGAGTTCCTAGAACTAACTTCGTGAAGTGAACTAAACTTGTATGACATTTTACTAAATGACCTTTGAACTCTGCCTGAGGCAGTGATTTATCTAAACTTCTACAAAACGAACCTCCTCCACTTCAATGAGATCCTGGTACTATAACAGTAATTGAACTTGTTCCCGAAGCCAACTTAAAGATGATCTTGAGAGATCCGAGTTTGTTATGAGTTTTTGAGGGAAAGTCTGTTTTCGGTGTTTAAGTAAGTTTTTCATCGAAAAATCCATGAATAATTTTGTTGAATATGACATAGATTGGTATGTAAAAATGTACAGTAAAACATCAACGTAGGTACTCGTAAGTAGGTGTTAAACGTAGCGAACTTTATATCTTCCGCGGCCCTGACTAATACTTTAAATGCAATATTGCTCCATTTAATGGTTCTATTATAGACGTGCTAAAACAGGGTTAACACGCGATTTAAAGCAACTACATTTCAGATAGAAACTTATCTGAAACGAAATAACGTTTCGCTTCCAGAGCGAAATTGAAATTTGAATAAATGTAGTTTGAATTGCGTCATTTACTTTATTCATGTGATATAATTTTAATGGTCTGTGCATTGAGTTATGCTAACGCAATTTCAGACAATAAAAATTATACCACACGATGTAGTTTAGAGACAATTATTACCAAAGGTCGACTGGTAGACAATCTCACATTGCATTAAGCACCTAATCTTTGTGTACACAGTGTTCTTCACGTTATGCATAAACATTGTCAAACGCTTCTATAGCTCTTACAAATGAAATCTTACAAAAGAAGTAGTACTTAAAAAGGCTTCGTTACAAAGATATTTGTAAATTCATTTAATGAAATTTAATTGAGCTATGCAGTATGAACGGGTCTTAACTTACTTTTGACAAGTTTCAGCCCGCCAAATCTTATGAATGAAAATAGGTCGTTGCCAATTCGGGTCTTGAGGCATGCATATCGGGTGATTTACGTCAAGGTATTTTAGTATAGGATTTATTTTTTATATAGGTATTTTAGTTTGTATGAAAAAAATAAAATAATAAGAATTCATATTAATGAATTCTTATTATTTTATTTTTTAATAACATAACGAAAAATGCTTATTTCCATGGTCTGAACATCTGGTCGAAGTTTATGTATATCGTCCAGACATCGGTGAATAGTTCTTGTGTTTTAGCATGGCAACAGCGGTCAGTGCCCTTTCCCTATTATCTCCCCGTAGGAACCCAAACAATAAACTATCTATAGTTATTAATTATTGGAACATGTCAAGATCACGACGAATGGACTTTATTTTAGTTTTTGAAATAAAAAATACTAGAAAATGTAGATTGGTCAGTAAACGCTATTGATAAGGTAAAACGCGACAACTGTAGTGCCCATGTGGCCTCCAAAAGTTAGTTGACATTTTTACACTTCTACATTATGATAAAATATCAGGTTATCTTAAGGGATTCCCTGATTATATTATATGATAACTTACAGGTAGTTGAATTAGTCAATAAAAACGATATTCTCTACAGTTCAAACATTTGAAACTAGAATTTTTAATCAAAATGTGGCAAAACGGCTGAAGTGGATAAATGTCAACCAACTTTTGGAGGCTACTTAATGTATATCAAATAACATCAATATGTGATAATAACAATAGTAATGATTACTTGACTGTAAATGTATGTTATGCACGATGTTAGGAATGTACAATAGAACTACATATTATTAGGTCTAACTTAATATGTTTGAATTAAATCAAAAATATACATAGTAAATAATATAATTTACATAAATTAAATTAAATTATGTGTGTTTAATACATTTTGTGTGCCTATCATGTCTTTGATTTGTTTCAAATTTTAATTAAAGTAGTGCATTCCTTATTTTCTCCGGAAATTGTTTATTATTAGTGAAACTCCTTAAGGAAAAACTAGAAATGCTGGCATTTGTTTAGGAAATGAAGGAATAGGTAATATGAAATTATGGAGAAAAATATGAATGCATCGATTTATTAAAATAGAAAGGCCCGCTAGCACCACATATCACTTTATTCGTTTAGCGCTAAAAGAGTTTAAAACATCTTTCTGTTTTCATTAACCGTTTGAAGATGACAGAGACAGAACAATGATTCAAATTCGTCTAGCGTTAAATGTGATAGTGATTTTTTTAATTACATAGACAATTAAATCGTTTTTATGGTGTTAAAAATTGATAATATTTATTTATAAAATGGTTGCTCCTGTTATTATTTACACCTTTTTACTTGAATGTAGCGGATTGATTTGTAAAGGGCTTCACGCTTCCGAGATAACGTTCAAAGTTGATGATAAAGGATATTATATTATATTATTATTGAGTCACGTGATCAATTTTGAACGTTAGTATCTCAGAAACGTGACACTTTACGGGGTTTGGTCCTAAATATTTTCTGTGTACATTGATTTCAGCTATTGATTTATATAGGTCTCATGCATGGCCGCCATTTTCAAAATGGCGTTACAGTAGGCTCCATATAAAAAATCTTTAAACCCCTTTGGAAATTGTCTACATACTCCAAAATAATTTTGCAAACAACACCAGCAGGCATTACCAGCCGCCAGGTTATATTTTGGATAATAGCTTAAATTTAGCATATATCCAATAGCTTAAAAGTCCCATAAGAAATTGATAATTATAATTACCAGCAATGTTATTGCGTAACACACTATCAATTGCAATGCCTTTAATTTTGACAATACGACACCGTTCATTGCGTTATTTACGATGTCGAGCAGACGAAGTTTAGTTTTTAAACATATGACGCAATGGATTAGAGTTTTCTTCAAAATCAGAGATTCAGATTGTAAAAGAAAGTATGTCACGCATTTCGGGTGCCGATATAAGTTCGTGGATATAGTCTAGCCTAAAATTATGGAGAACCTTAAATATTTAATTGTTGAGCGATGATCAAAATGCTGAACCTGATGGATTAATGGTTAACATAAAAATAAATTATCAACTTAATCTACTCAAAAGGGGGGCTTCGCAATATTTATTATTGCTTTTTGTCATTCCAAATTATGGATCATACAGAGCAATTTAAATAATTTAACATTTTTATGTGTCTGAATTTTATTTGTAGCTCAGTATTGGTTTACTACGATAATATAAATACCTACATGGTTATGTTTCTTGGTCAATTCTACGTTTTTTTAATCAAAATTAATAAAATCATTATTCTCTTTTACCTTATCCCATTTTATTTGGGGTCGGAACAACGTCATCTCAATAGTCTAAATTAATAAAATATCAGAAAAATTATGACGTCGATTTTCGTAATATTATTAGTTTGTTATCATTCTCTACCATCTTCTTATATGCCTTCACTGACTTAATTATAGTTGTCGCGTTTTAGCATGGCAATATTGGTCATTGCCCTTTCCCTAAATATCTCTCCGTAGGAACCTAATAAACTATGTATGATTTTTGGTAATTGAAACATGTTGAAGATCATGATAAACAATGATTCAGGACGTTAAACGGTCATAATGTCAGTTTTTACTACTAGAAAAATTTGGTGGGTGACCGATATTGCCGTGCTAAAACGCGACAACTATAATAGCAGCTAAGTTATTTCATATAAATTTTCGGAGACTGTGAAATATTTATAAGTATTTCGTATTATCTAAGTAAACCTTATAAACTTATGTCTATCCTTAATTTTATTTTAAATTCGAATTAGTTTCAACGAACCTCTGTCCAGGGCTTTTGCTTTCACTGCTAGCATTGTTACTGGAATCGTCATCTTCTTCTCTAGATGTGGCAGCAGATAGAACCCGAGATGAGCCAGCGTTGACCTCGCTCCCATCATTATCTTCACCTTCTGATGTTCTGTTTGTTCCTTCTTCTGCCTGCCGAATAAAAAAAAACGATAAATGGATTTTTGGTCTGTGTAAGAAGGCTGAATGGGTGTGATAATTTTTATTCTGTGGAAAATTTTGACATGCGCTCATTCATGCTGACTTGTTTTGATTTTGTATTTGTGTTTTCTCGGTATTTTACTATGTTTTCGTAATGTCAATCCTTGTCCAGTAGTTTTGTGCTATGACGCGAAATTACCTCCTTTAAATTTTAATGCCTGCTTGCACTAAAAATCACTAAATACATTTAGACCATCGTTATATTTCTGTCAATCGTTTGCAGTCTGTTGACTGAGACGAAATTATATTTTATATATGTTTAGCGCTAAATGTATAGTGAGTTGTGTTGCAAGTGGGCGTCAATGTTAACCAAAGAAACCTACCGTTAATTAATATTGCAATATTAGTTTATCTCGGTACAGACGCCAGCACATCAACCTACTACAATATGTCAAATTTCTTTGATAGATTTTCAACTTTATCGCTAAAGTATAAGGTTCAAAGTTGATTGGGAAATTTTGACAGTTTCGGGTAGGTTGATGTGCTGGCGTCTGTACATAAAACCTTATGCCTTGTCAAAAACTGATTTCAAAATGCACTACTTAATTATATTTTCATACATTCCTGTGTTATTGTGATGCCCTGACGTGGACGTGGAAGTCCATGATAATATTATCATCACGCTAGGAATTATAAAAACGTCCAATGCTTTTTTAACAACGTCCCTTCAATTTCAATTCATAAAGCGTCTACATATATAATTACAAGTAATTGAATTCCCTCTTACAAAATGGCGGTCCTTTTATGAGGTAATTTAATTTTGATAAATTAGAAAACCAAATAGGTATTATCAGGAGCGTTGCGGAAATAAGGAAAATCGAATAATTTCCTCTCGACGTCATTCTGCATATCAACCTTTAAGCACATCTAAGAGAAAATAATGGATTTAAAAGAACATGTCAAATGCAGAACCTTTTTTAAATGAGGAACGGATATCTAAATTAAGATTATAAATGAATTGATTTATTTTCCATTCTACTACTACAAAAATACCTCTATTTTCCCTACATTTTGACAAGTTATTGACAATTTTGTTTGTCGCCGAGATGAGACTGCGACTAAATTTTGAACGTTTTAAATTACGAGAGTTGGTCTTCTGAGTTCAATTCGAATTGAGAATGTTCTAAATTCCGACGGACAGAGTTCGGATCTAGTGCGCAAGCCCTCATACAAATAGGACTATGGACACTTCGGACCGGCATTTCTCGGATTCGGATCGGATGTAGTGCATAACCGCTTTTACCCATACTGTGACCATATCCAAAACTCTGTGGTACTTGTAGTAATGGTAATTGATAGTGAAATAACGTTAATTTATCACCCTACCTATCAATATATTGGCTACACAAGTCCATTAAAGTCACAGGTAGGTACCGGTTATTGATACTATAATTAAGGTACTCCAATTACATTGTTTTTATAATTGGATTGGACAGTAAGTGTGTGTTGTCATTATCAATTATGATCCTTGATGTAATACTGGAGAGTTGTATAAAGGTATGAGGAACAGGGTGTAAAGTTCACTCATACTCTATAGAAAAGGGAGGATCCTCCGACCAGACGGGTGTTGTGTCTGGCGGGCAACTGCCCCATGATTCATGTCGGGCCGTTGTATCTATGCTAGTTGCGAGGTAAACTCTGCTTGCGAGATGCAGGATTTTGCGTGACGTCAGTATGACGCGTTGTTCGCATGTGGCGTTGTAGATACCGCTACAGTTGTAAAGTTTCAATGAATAATTGATTAGCTCAACTTTATAGAATGACACTGTTGGCTTTGTTTTAGGTAACGGACTGCCATTTTTTAACAACGACAGAAAAGTGTTTGTCTCGAAATTGTCGGATGATATTATTTTGCGATAAAAATGGGTATTCAAAAATTTTTTTTTGTTGTATTTTTCACTTTATTGTAATTGCAGTTTTCTTTTTTAACGCACAGTTTAATTTTTTGTCTTGCAAGCCATTTTGGAATTCATCCTCCGGGATATTAATAAAAAAAAAATTTATTTATGCTACATGACAAAAAAATATCTTTTTATTTAATAAACTCAAAGTCAAAGTTGTTATTCAGTCTAAACTAATATTCCTGAAGAAGTCAGACAAGCAATCCATAGATAATATTGATTGACTGTCTGTCGAGACGGTCGGTCAAGGTTGACGTAGCTTAGGAGCTCGCGATCACTTTTGCGACTCATCCGAACTCGTGTCCCCGCCCTTCCTCCTGAACTGTGGGCCCCGAAAAAGGTCCAGAATCTTGGAATTATATTTTAGATATTTATGCACCTTTATAGTCGTCCTTCTTCAAGGAAACCCTTAAAGATTCTTAATTTTGACTTCCAAGTTGAAACTTGAAGAAGGTTGACAATACGAAGGTTCTATTAACATGATTTTAGGTTTAGGTTACTTTTTTAATATAATACTTGTGCCATTTGGAACATCAAGCAGATTATGATTTTTTTATTTATTTATTGTAAGTGTCTCTCCTTTTTATTTGATTTATATTTTAGGAATTCACTATTTTATTTGTTTTGAATTCAATAAATTGAACGTAATTCCCTTTGTCTTCAACATATTACATGAAACAAAAACAGTTTGAAGTATTCCGCTTCGAATGAGCTGAAACTGTGAGGTGTTTCATTTCTATATTTCATACTATTTAGTACTAGCCAACACGACAGACGTTATCCTATCCAAACATCGCTATTGCTTACCAGCGAACAGTATTTCACTTCTATTTAAGTATATAGATTTACACTAAATAAACTCTAAAAAAACAGCGTCTATTCATCATTTATTATTTTGTCTAAATAAATTCACAGTTCCACACAACATTAAAATCCTAAGAGGACTACCAAGTCAAAACTTGCAAGTTAGAAGTTTCCGTTACCTAAAACTTTACTGTGGTTTATATTTCTGACTCGAACTTAATTTCTCTATCCGTTAAATCCCCGAGTCGTAAAGAAAGTCAACGTTAAAACTATCTCAACTGTCTTGAAACTTCATCTGATTTTGTCGGCCATACACACTGACTTAACTTAAAGACGCGTACTATTTGTAATTTGTCATGATGTCAGATGTAAAGTAACGAGAAAACGATAGTGATTTATTTTTCGGAAAAGCAGCCTACGTTTTTGGTTGTAAATGAGGATTTTTTTCAAAGATTTATGTGTCTAATTTGGGGCAGTGTTGCAAGATAGTAATTTGAATAACACTAAAAATTATAGGTAGTAAGCCCTTGGGAGTTAGGTTTATAGTTACTGACGCAATTCCAAAAAAAAAAAAATAGACCTACACTTTACTGTGTTTTATAAAAGAGTCAAAGGGATACAAAAATAGATGCTGCAATTTACCGTGATTAAAATCTAAACTGCTATTTATATACAGGCACACGGTAAAATAGATATGTTTACAGGCACACAACATACATCTATGTTACCACGCAGGTAACTAATATTAATTTTGTGTGCTGTACTACCTGGACTTGGCTTAAAGTATTTAATAGACATTTTTACTGTGGAGAGAATAAAGAGATATAGTAGAACTCCTTGTACAGACGCCAGCATATCAAGCTACTACAATCTGTCAAATTTCTTTGATAGATTTTCAACTTTATCGCTAATGCACAAGGTTCAAAGTTGATTGGGAAAATCTGACAGTTTCGGGTAGGTTGATGTGCTGGTGTCTGTACAATCTACAGCATGTCTGGGGTAATAGTTTGATTCAATTGGTGTAAGAGTATTCTATTCACAGCGCTTTTATGTCGTAGCAGTAAGGGCGGTTTTAGTAGTGCAAGTGATACCACTGATGTGTGGAAGACTATATTTGAATGTAATATTGTTTTGAGGATTATCTATTAATGAATAATCCTCAAAACATTACATATAATATAATATACAACGTTGTATTAATTTAACAAAATGAGCTGCTTAATAATATTTTAAAATCAAAAACAAAATAACACTTTATCTCTATACTCTATTTACAGCAAACCGAGTATTTATAAGAGCCTCTCAAGTAATTACAAAATGATTCCAGAGCGCTCAAATTAAACCAATTAAAGTTATTAGTTAAAGTATCCGAGCTGGATGGATTCGCAACTTTGTTAGGCTGCCTGTCTACTGAAGCGGAGCGGTGTAGCCGAGTGTCATTGAGCGCTGAAGCGGAGGCGCGAAGGCACGATGCAAGCGACAAGGAGTTAGAAGCGGAGAAACTGAGCGGGATGGAACGGTGTGGCCATTCTATCCCGCTAACTTTCTCCGCTTTGCATTCCTTCCATGGTAAAAAGTTTGGAAATAATCTCCACTTCACCGTAGCTACTGATGCAATGTGGGAACGTAGACCTTGCTCTCATTTGTTTTCCTAGCTCCGCTTTGCTCCGTTTCATAGAACAGGCAGCCTTGATTCAAACTCACCTGGATCCGTATAAGTGGTATAGTCTCCTCTTTGTACATAATATTTGTGTTTAAAAGTTAATAAAATCACTTGTTTTCTTTATTAAATTGTATGTATAAAGTACTCAATGTTATCTATTTTACAGGAATTTACATAATTGTGTTTATGTTTCTAACGAACTAGGTATGTGATTTTGTGTTATGATAATGTTATGTAGTTTAAGCTCTAGGTATGTTTTCTATCGTCTATTATTGATAGATCCAAGGGCTCAATAGTTTTAAGCAAAATATTTATCAACAGAAAAATGTCTAGTTGTTGCCAAAAATCTTTGCAGTGGTGAGTGACAGTTTGTAGTATTGAGCTCCTGGTCTACAATGAGAGTAATGGTGATGAATGTAGCGGTATCGAGTGTGGGGTTAATGTGAATGTACTTGTTTTAAACTAAACTAATTATGAGCAACTATTCACAATAGCGTGTCTACTTAAAGTTTTGATTGATGAAGAAACTGCAAACACACACACGGACACACAAAACAACAATACTATGCGTGGTGCTTAGCAAATTCAATAGTTTGAAGACCATTTTAATGAAAAATCAAGACTTTCATTATTTTTAATTCGATCATAAAACAGATGTGTACAATTCAATTACACTTGTGAATAGCACCCATGCCTACAATGGGCATTAAGATATTAATCCTAACAATTGATCACCGAGGCGAGTGTATGCAAATGTACGAATTGAATTTGAATAAGACATTAATTCTGGCTACGTACTGAGCAGAAATAATACGAATATTATGTAGTATTGTGAGATAGAGAAATAGTAATAATGTTTGTTCAAGTACCTTTTTTTTCTTTTGAAATACAATGGAACGTCTAACAACCAATAAAATTGTTAGACGTTCCATTGTGTTCCAATGAAGTCTTTTCTCCAAAGAAAAGACCTTATAAAACTGAGGGCAGTTGAAGGGCAACAGAAGTTAATAAACAGTGTAGGTAGGGGCCAAAATTACAGAGGCAATATTAGGCTTTTATAAAAGAAAATTATGCTCCTATCGGAACTTGAATGCTTTAAAAAATACAAAACTAAAACATGACCTGCTTGACAGTCTCGAATCATAATCAGCCTATAACGTTCCCACTGCTGGGAAACAGGCCTCCTCTCTGTGAGAGGGAGTGGGCTATAATGTAGTGTTGAAAGAGAGCAGTGGTGATGAAGTTATTTACACAAAGTAAAGCGCCTTTTCACACAGTTCAGGATATTATGATATTTTTAATACTGCAATCAGAAAATAAAATATAAGTAATGTTTACATAATTTAAAAGCTAACAGTCTTAAAATAATAATATGCTTGTACATATTATTATTTTAAGATTGTTAGCTTTTTTATATAAAAAGGGGAGGGGAAACAATCAAAGAATTAGGTATGTAATTTCAAGAATTTTAATTTCGTATTGATCTAAAAGTACTCGTAGTTGTGTTGTTCAAAATAAGTCAGAATTGTAAGATTGCGTTTACTCGAAAAATAATTTGCGAACCTTTGAACGGTTTCTTTGTGGGTTTCTCAGTTTCATGAGGTTTAATCTTGATCTATTTAATTATACTTATCACTAGAATTCCTTATTAAAAAAAAAAACAAATATTATAGATTAAGTACTTAAATTTTAGAAAAGCTGAGTTTTCATGTTGAATTCCATCTTACGTTCTATACAAAAACACAAAATATTTTTTTTTATGTAAATATATAAGTGCTTTCAGGAGTGAAAAATAATGAAATCATGCAGTGCAAAATGATTTGAAGTGCCATATAAGTTAAAACTAAAGTAATTATTATTTAAATACACGATATCATAGAGTAAGGTGCAGATAAATTCGAAAGTGCTAATAATATAAAAATAAAGATAAAATACAAATAAAACTAACTACGATAATAAAATTTGAATAATAATAAATACGGCTAAGTAGAAAGCTTAAAAAAATATTTTAATTTATATCACATCTGTCTTTGAAATTTATCTCAATTTACAAAAACATACTTTCATTTTTTTTTTTTATCAATATCGATATACCTAATAATATTGCTTCTTATAAAATTTGTAACTGAATACCAATAAAACCCCTTTTATTTATTTTATTATTTATGTAAGTACACACAGTGAAATACATATCTTTATATTTGGCCCCCAAAATACAGGCCTAGGCCTAGTTTGGGAGTTAGGGACCAACTCTTTGTAATACATTCATATTGTAAGATTGTCGTCATATTTTTAATGTATTTCTTCTAGTGACAAATAAATAAACGTTCTTTTTGTACTTAAAAATTTATAAACTTTGCTATACTCTTTTTTTTCTAAAACATATCTATTACAGTCTAAAACTGCTCTTGATCCAATTTGAACATCATCTGTCCATCCCTTGTCCAAAAACCGAGCAATATACAGTGTGTACGGGCAATATACGCGCACAGTGTATCCGGGAAATGTTTTGTTCGGAAAGGAACCCGATGAAAAACGTAATCCGATTGGATATGTTTGAAGTGGGACGTTGACGGCTGACGGCTGCGTTCACTGGCGGTAGTGTTGCCACGCGGAAAGTATTTTAGTTAGAAAAAGTATCGATAATTTTTTCCTTGTAATTTACTATACATGAATATATTTTAAAATCAATAGGATAATTGTGCACCTGTTGTGCATAATTGTTTATTTAATGCTTAATGCAAGAAAAAAATAGGCATGAATAGGTAAAAGGGATTAATAATGGTGGTTTTGTGGGGGTTAGTGTTCCGCTTGTGTCAGATGTTTTAAATGCGTTATTCAGATAGGTTGACATCATTGCACTATCTGATCAAATGCATCTATTATCAAAGTATCTACTATCAGTACAAATGCATGAATAGTTTAAAAATTATTATTCGTTACTAGTTGACACGACAGGCGCCCTGTCCAAAATTTATTTCAATAGTTCATCCAAAAAACCCATAGAAAAGAACAATCGGACAAAGACTACACTCTGTCCGGACTATTACGAATATTTTAAAACAAAAAAACAGCCAAATCGGTCCAGCCATCCTCAAGTGATGCGCTTACCAAAGAACACTATTTATTTTTTATCAAGGTTTACAGAGTAGATAAAAAAAAAAACTTTCTAAATAAAAATCACTGGCAACCCTAGGGGGTCAGCAAACAAACCGGATAAATGCAATCCCAGAGCTGACAGATTTCATACCATTTTACGTCCGAAGCTAAACGTTGGGAATATGAAAGAGTATTTATTGACTTCATTCTGTTATGAAACTTGATTGCCACTATATAAAATGATTGATTGAGTGACGGATTTGGGTTTACTTTGCGATCTTGTTTATTAAAAAGCAGGTTCAACACTGTGCACTGTTTCGTGTTATGGACGCCTTCAAGTCAGCAGCTTTTCCCCTTGCTTTGGCCTACCTGGGTCAGGAGTCTATCCAGGTTGGTTTCAATCAAACCAAGGAAAACCTGCTCAAGTGGAGATTCACAGATGAATCCGCCCTGGAGTGTAAATATGGTGTTGTCCCATAAACAATGGAGCATTTAATATCGTCTAAAGCATGTCACGTTGTCTGCACGTTACAGAAACTGATGGACGCTATGTACTTAAGGAGCAAAACTTGTAACCTAATTCTGGGTCGACTCAGTTTGTATTACCACTGACACGCTAATAAGAACAAGCTTTCTGTCAAATAGGTATAATATGCTAAAATAGCTCATGCTGTGGTGAAAAGAGTATTGAAGGCAGTGGGTGTGTTGAACGAAGGTACTTAAGTATCATTATGGACAGTCGTGGAACTCATAAGCAAGCATTTATTAATCTATAAGTTTTTGCCCGCGACTTCCCCCGCGTGGATGATATCCCCCGAAAACGAACTGACGGTATTAAAAGTATCCTTTGTGCTAATCCAGGTTATAAACTATCTGTGTGCAAAATTTTATCCAAAACCGTTCCCGTTTTTGCGTATATAATTTTTTTGTTGTTAATGTACAACTAAGTCCTAAAAACCTTATGAATATATCCAAATAGAAACAAAAGGATTACTTATCTAGGATAACCACTTGGAACCCACCACAGATAATCTTGCTTCCCTGACAAAGTAAAGAAGTACCTACTCTTCACAACATCTTCAAATATAATTTTTCACCCTCAAAGAAAACATCTTATAATCTTTTTTCTTTTAGCATTGTTTACGCAAGTGAAAGGCGGCCATCATTAATCCGCCGACACTTTTCAAGCCTCCTTCATTATTTCGAGTGCCTGACAGCCAATCAGGATAAGCCTGTGTCGTCATTTTGTAATTAGTTTGTTGAAGTGGTTGTTGTAACGAAGTGTTGAGCCACATAAAACTTCATGAAGCGAATTGGATTTATAAGAGTCTTTACATACACAGTAGATGAAGGGCAAGTCTCGTACACACGACGACATATCAAGCTGTACATTTCCAGTTTTAGCTGACCTCGCATTGTATGGGCTTTTCATACAACGCGAAGTCAGCTTATACTGGAAAAGTTTAACTGCCCGTCTAGTACCACCAAAAAATAAAAATAAAAAAAGTGCCACCCAAAAATAAAAGTTAGGAAAGCCAGAAAAAAAAAGAAGGGAAATTACATCTTGAGCATTTTTAGGGTTCCGTACCCAAAGGGTAAAACGGGACCCTATTACTAAGACTCCGCTGTCCGTCTCTCACCAGGCTGTATCTCATGAACTGTGATAGCTAGACAGTTGAAATTATCACAGAATGTGTATTTCTGTTGCCGCTATAACAACAAATACTAAAAACAGAATAAAATAAATATTTAAGGGGTCTCCCATACAACAAACGTGATTTTTTTGCCGTTATTTTATATGTAGTGTTAAATATTGTATGGTGGTACGGAACCTTTGGTGTGCGAGTCCAACTCGCACTTCGCCGGCTTTTTACTATTACAACCTACGAATAATAAAATTATAACGGAAGTCTACAATTAACACCCCGGCTGCTATTTGAGATTGAAAATGCCAAAAATCTCATTTTTATAACAATTAAGTTTATAGTTAAAGTATGTTCAGGATGTTAAATTAAATTAAAAGTTAGTATTCTTTTAATTGTTAACATTTAAAAATTGGATGTTAGTAGAAAAAGTTAAATTGTTATCGATTTAATTAGTCGACTAATATTGTGTTCTCTATGGTAATTCTTTAAGTATAAAAATGCCCGTCAACCGACGGCAGACCCTCTTTTTTTCATGAAGCGTCTTCGTGACGACAATAAATTAACGAATGGTTGACTCGTTTATGTGCTATGTTTTGTTATTTAAAATAATTCAATAAAATATTGTAAAACAAATAAATAAATCTTGTAAAACGTTCATATCGGTTTTTATTCCAAAATAATGTTATGCTTAAAATAATAATTTAATTTAAGTTTATAAAATTTTCGATACTTGAAGTCCTATATTATCTATGACATCCCCAAACAATATAGCTTTAAGCGTTGCTTGACAAGCATCTGGCTCAAAACAGCACTTCTTTGAATAGACTAATTGTCTGCACCCTGCAAACAAGCACAACCGCTTCGTTAAAATGAAGCATCTGAATAGAAATAGTGAACCATAGCCCATAAGATGAACAATAGAGATATTGTATTCCTCGGTGACACGCTGACGGTTACCGGTGGCGACTAGCTAGATAGCGTTTTGTTTTTTTATATTTTACTAGCTGCGCCCCGCGGTTTCACCCGCATAAGTGTCGATCGCATGAGAATTTCGGGATAAAAAGTAGCCTATATGGTAATCCAGGGTGTCAGCTACCTCTATACAAAATTTTATCAAAATTGGTCCATTCGTTTGAGCGTGAAGAAGTAACAAACATATAAACACACACACACTCGCAAACTTTCGCCTTTATAATATAAGTGTGATTATGGAGGGTGCAAATTATGACTAACATGACATGAAATGTAACATACTATAGAGGATGAGTGAACTTTACACCCTGTTTCTCATACCTCTACAAAGAAACAAACATGCTATGTTTAATGTTTACATGAAGTTTTTTTTTTACTTAAATGTTATGTTATTGGCTTGCTATGGTTTGGTGTTTACTATAAGTGCAACAATTGGTATATAGGTAAATAAATAAATGCCGTCCAGATATATGCAACGTAACACAACAACAAGGCGAATTTGTTTCAACAATTCATGTTGAATTGCATACCTATATTTGGATACCATATTTGTTTTAACGTGTTTTGATGACCATTAGAGTTGACGGACTCGTACAGTGTGATCTGGTTTTTTTAAACTCCAATGGGTAAATTATGGGAACACCTTATGGCTATATAACTGTTTCTAAATCTAGCCCGTATCGATGGGTAAATTTTATCTTTTTTTTTGTAAAATAATGCATCAAGCTCATTTAAAAAACAAGCAAAACCGCCGTAGTCGAAAGCTAACTTGGTCCTCTACGACAAGTGCTGACGAGCCAAGCACCGCTCATTATGACCTAGATCTCGAAACCAGCATGTAAAGTTTTTTGAGATTAAATAAATAAATAAATAAATAATAATAAATAAATAAATAAATATCTGTACTACAAAACCACAAAAAAAAAATAAGCAGAAGGTTGTGACAACGAGCGAACGCATGGTACTAATAGACGTGCACAGATGGCGATAGCGTTCTATCTCGGTCGAATGCAAGTTGCAATTGGGGACAGCATTTAAAAATTTAAAATATCCTGACAGAAAGCCGGACATTTACAAAAAATTCGGACATTTTACATTTAATATTTCTTGTTAAAGTATTCAAATATTTACTTTTATATTATACTATCTTTTATATTCTACATTCTTCTATCTGATGAAAAGTAGTCTATGTCCTTTTCCAGATCATGGTCTACCCATGTGTCAAATTTCATCCAAATCCGGTCAACCGTTTTAGCGAGAAAGCGTAACAAACAAACATACAATACATCAAATCTTTTGTCTTTTTATAATCTTAGTCTAGAAAAAAAAAGTCCAGACAAGTCCGGAAGGAGCCAACCTTCTGTAGCCCTCTATTTTGTGTCTGTACTTCCTCAGTGAGGCTTCATTTTATCGTTCATAAAGCTATCAAGACCGTGATTTAGAAGCTGATAGTATTTCTGTTTTATTTATGAGAGTACTAAAAGTTTATTGGCGTGTTGAAATAAAATAAAATTTAAATTGGTAGGTAATTGATTAGTAGTATGACATTGTTAAGGACAAAGTAATCTATTCGAGCCTCTTAAATAAATACTATTTGTAAATTTTTTCGAATTCTCGAAAATATATATTCAGTATCTTAGTATTTTTTTTTAAACAGTGCGAATGAGCTTAAACGTACAGAATATGAATTTAGAGAAAAACTTAAAAGTTTTGGTTTTATCCTAAGAAAATACAATGTATTCACAGCTGTAGGTAATCCGGGGTCACCTTTAAAACCGCTTTAATGAATAAGACCAATTCCACACAATTGTTTCGATTCGCCAACGAATTGGTAATCGCAGCTAGTGGCTATGTAAGCACGTTCGGGTTATTCAATTAATCCTTTGATAGTTGTACTTGAAACACTTTCTCACTTATAAACCTCTACTTTCAATATTTTTCCTTTTGATCTGTTACCAATATTGGTATTAAATTCCTTACGTTTGCCATTGTTACGTCTTTGGTCTTTCTTCATGTGTACCTATTCAAAAATTCCAAATATTTGAATTTCAATGTTGGAACAAAATGTTTGTGCCAAACACACGACAAATATTTGTGTCAAATCGCACTTGCGTAGTAGGGTAGAATTGAATTTGCATTTCGAATTTGGAATTCGCAATTGGACAGACTGTTACTGCTTTATTGGCAGTGGTTCTTGGTGGTTGTGTACCTACTTGAAGTGAGAATAGAAGTCAAGAATATCGTGTTATTAGCTAAATTCATTTTGTTATATCATTGAGATAATATTATGTTACTAATCGACAACGTCATAGAAGGATTTCGGATTCGACGCCATATTTTAGTTTGTTGTTAGGTATTGTTTAGTTATGATATTTTTTTTCACACATAATGTATAGTGTTAGTTGGTAATGCAGAATTAAGACTATTACCCCTGTGCCGGACGGCGCGTATGTGTTCCACGCGCGCCTCAAAGAGATGTCAGCAGACAAGGAGGGGCCCGTCAGGGCCGAAGCCTGCCGGGGCAGCGGGATTGTCCGAAAGGGTTACCGCTGCCCCGGAACATAAAGGGCTAAGGAAGGAAAACGGATGGGTTTTAGTCAGTAAGAGTCTGACACTCCCTTCCGCTCCACCCAGAGCGGGAGGGGTCATTTGATGATTTCCCATCCTTAAAAAAAAAAAAAAGACTATTACCCCTTTCTTTATTCATAAACGTTGCTTAAAGTTAAGTAGCACTTAATCATCGTTTATAATAATGTTTAAAAAATAGCTATTAGTTTAGTAACTACAATTTTTATAAGTTTTATATAAAGCACCTTTAAAGTCATATGTACCTCAGTCTTTGATTTCATTAACAACACTCCAATAAGACACAATTCCGTAAAGAGCCTTAAATTATTAAGGTAGCACTATTTATCGCTACATTTCCTCTTATTAATCATACATTTATATCCGAAACATGGCGTCCCAGTAGGTAATACAATTATCTCAGGCTCGTGCGTGACTATCCTTTGAATAGATCCCAATTATCCAAGATATCTCGGCAGCTGAACAAAAATGTGAGATGGGGATCGCGTGTGGTAGTTTGAGAATAGGCTGTATGTGTGTATAAATTATTACAAAGGCCTCGTACGTAGGCACGGGACTAAATTATACAGAAGACTAACGACCCTCCCCGCCTCTCCCCTAATAAAACTACTACAACATCGAAATTTGTTTATTATAACGCTGATTTGGAGAAACATTGACGTAAATGTATTTTTTTCCCAAAAATTAATTAAGTATGACAAAGCACTTAGAAAGAGTATTTACGCTAGGAGAAACAAAGACGTAAAAAAAAAGGAAAGTAGCGGTTACGTCGATGTTTCTTCAAATGAGCGATATGTAAGTTTAATATTAACGTATTATACACTTAAACCTTTCGGAGTAAATTCTCTAATTAAAATTAAATTAAAACCGCATTAAAATCTGTTGCGTAGTTTAGAAGAGGTATTCCACTCAGAGCACTGATTTCAACAGCACTTGGACGAACGGCACCAGAGCACTTGCACTAACCGCACTGATACAAAATTTTGTAACTTGCGGAAGACCAACGTGGTCACACAAACGCGTCTTTAATTTATAATATGTATAGATGATCAGATGGACATCTTCGTTAGGGCTGTAATGTAAGCTATTAGAGGCAGTTTTCTCATTTGGCCATTCTATGCCAAACACCATCGTCGCTTGATTGGAAACTAAATTAATGATTACTCTTTGTGGCTTAACTTCTTGAAAATTACTTCTTCGTTGCTATTCATGTTTTTCTACAAGATCTTTTGTTATTAGTGCACCTTTACAGCTAAATGGTGTGTAAAAAGACCAATCATGAAGCCGTCATCTACGCATTCTGTACTTACATCAAGCTAAGTAACTTTGTGCAAAAATACTTGAGTGAGTGACTAATCTTAAGTTTATAACATTCAAAACTTGTTTCCGTAAGAAAACGTCGAAAATTGTTTAAAATTTGACCTTTAATATCTCCATAACCAAAAGGTTCTTAGGTATGGTCCAGTACAAAAAATATCATAATAACGGGAATCGACTGCAAATTCAATACTTTCCGATAAAACTCCCAAATATTTATTTATGCTACATAAACGGATCAGTCAGCCGACAAATATCAATGAGCTCATAATTCCTGCCAACAGTCAGATGACACGTGTAGAACCCGACCAGACCGACAAGTAAATACGGGTTAATCCGAACTCAATAGAATTGAATTGAAGCAACACCAGTTAGGTATTAAAAATTAACAGATTTTTACAACCTTCCGATTCTTTGAGATTTTTTAAAATAATTTATTGTTTTTTAGGTTGATTATTAAATCTAAATATTGATAAAATTTTATTGAGTTTGTTAGTTATACATAATAAAATCGTTAAAAAATGTTTTGGTACAACATACAAATGTTATGGTGAGATTTCCTATCTGCAAAAATTACGAATTTCCATAAATTTCATTTTAACCATTTAGGAGGATTTACAAAAACCTCCCTTACTGCTCATAAGGAACTCTTATGCAAAATTGCATGCTTCTACACATATTTTTAGTGATTTGGGCTGTGGGTTGTCAGTAGGTGAATGAATTAATTTTAATAATTTTGTTAACTAGATGTAGTAACATTAAAAAAAAAAAAAACTTGCATTAATTTTTGAGGTAATTAGTAACAGGCACATTTATAGATTAGTATTTATGATTTATTAATCGTGCAGCCAGGAACTGGGTAAAGTTCTGATTCCTAACCTAAAATATTTTTTTTAATATTTAAGCTTTGCATTTCATAAAGTAACCAGAATCATTTACAACTCACACTTAATCAACGGAATAAACTAACTGTGTTTTTCTTTTAAAATCTTACAGTGAAAACTCAGGTGAAGTGAGCTGTCAATTCTCTAGTGTCACAGTCAGGTGGGCAGGGAGACCGTTCACTTCAAGCTAACTTCACCTTTTTCACGATGAGATTTTTACAGTAAAGACCAGTTGATTTCTCTTTTAAAGTGTTGTTACCTCAGCCAATAAAGACGGTAACACACTGTGGTAACAATGGAAACGTGTTCCTACAAATCGATTTTGCTATTGCCGTCTACGAGGCATAAAAATTGACTTTTCCCCTTATTTTTACCCAATCTTGTCTCTTACAGGAAAAGATAAGAGCCTACGTGAAGTTTTCAAAGTTACGTGAAAATGTTTCCCAAAAATGCTTCCCAGATTTTGGCTACGAGTTTGGCACCTTCAGTAGCATCCATCAGTTCCTGTAACGTGCAGCCAACAGGGCACGCTGTAGACGATATTAAGTGACCTATTGTTTGTGGAACAGCACCACATATAAACTCCAGGGCGGAGTCATCTATGAATCTCCACCTGAGCAGGTTTTCCTTGCTGCTGGCTATCTGGGTCCGAAGTCTATTTAAGACTCAGAAGCGCTAAAAAGACAGTACAGTAGAATGTATTTAATTTCGTCCATCATTCTGCAATCGAAATTCAGAATTGACAATTAATAGCATCGTTCAGCTGTCAATTTTAAATTTCGCAGATCGTTACTCTGTTGTTTTTAAACGCAATTTACACAAAGAACTTTAAACCAATGTTAGTTTAGTTAGATAATTGAAACTTAACCAATAGTTGGTTTACTTTTAGTTTGTTTAGCCCAGAAAGTTTGTTTGTTTAGAAGACCGCTATAATAGCTACATTTATGGGCATGTTACGTCGGTGCCGGATGTTTTTACTTTCTTGTTGTGTCCGAAAGACGATAGTAAAATATTCATGGGCACTCCTTAAGGGGCACGTGAAATGGTGTGTTTATACAATGTTTTCATATTTTTTTCGTTTGCATAAAACAGCGTAAGTGTTATTATGGTTTTGTTTTCGAACCCTTATAAATGTCATTCCTATGAATTCACTTTATTTCCCTTAAGTGACAGTTTGACTGGTCAAGTCCTTTTAAGTGACAGTCTGACTGGCAGCAATTCTATTTTCTGGCGGAACTATAGAAAGTTGTAACGAGTCAGTACTTACGCCATATACCTACATACGATCCGTAAAATATAAATAAAGATTATTTTGTTTATTGTTTCAACAGTTTTAAATAATTTTTTTGCCAGATAAGTTAACAAAATTTATAAGGAGTTGGTGAAACATACCAATAAAAACCAGTTTTTTGAACTCATATTTCAAGTAACAATGGTAACAGCCTTCTTTAACAATACAACAATACTAAGCTCCCATAAAAAACATTTTTTTTTATTGCTGAATGGGCCGCTCTTGTCCTCTATCACGCCTGATGGAAAGCGATGGATGACGTCTATGATGGATCAACGTGCTTAGAAGATGCCTAAGGCACTAGAACTCCCATACATTGACGAAATACAGCAGGCTGCTTGACGCCGGACTCCGGCGGGAGGGTGGTCGCAAACCAGGCGGGCGTTAGCCCTACCACCGCAAGGGACAATTGGCCAGTCAAATAAGGTTTTGGGTGTGACTGTCCAGGATGCGCCGAGCGCTCGGTTCAGTTGAGTAACTGGCGGAACAAACTGCGCTACACGAGGAGGCTTCTTCATGCATCCCAAATTATTTTATCTTATTTTATCGTGTTTAGCGATACCCATCGCGTCTGCGGAGTTTAGTAAGCCAATTTAAAATAACCCTGTATAATGTTTACTAAGCAAAAGGCATTGGAATAAAATATCATATCAGATTTTCCAAAGAAAAACCAAGTTCCAATATTCAAAACCTGGATGTCACTGCCATATTGTCTGTTCCATCGGCTCCAACTAATCAGTGTATAACTACAATATTCTTTGCACAGGTGAATCTATTTCCGTGTCAAGTCTTGCCTGTAACCCTTTCACATGTATATTGAGTTGTCAGTGAATTTCGAATGTATTTGTTTCGGTTGCTTTTGTTTTTTTTTACTATGTTTTTTGTGGTAGCTTTTTGTAGATATTTTTATATCTTCTTATCGACATTCATCCTATTAGGATTTACTATCTGTCACACTGCATCGGTTTTACTGGTACAGACAGAGTTCGTCGTGAGAAGGAGACTGACAGATTTTGAAAACTTTTTAATAGTACATTACTATTAATTTGTGTTTCATGTCCAAGAGCAGTGCACTTAAAAAGACATGGGAATCTATACTAATAATAAAGTTGGAGAGTTTGTTTGTTGGTTTGTTTGAACGCACTAATCTCTGAAAGTACCGATCGAATTTGAAAAAAAAAATTGCATTTGATAGCCCAATTCTTGAGGAAGGCTGAAGGTTAAGACACCAAGGAGCTGAACAAAAACATAAAAAAATACAGAAAGAACACAGTAATAGTGCAGCTAGGCTAGTGGGTCAGGGGAACAAGAAATTTTACGCGAAAGAAGTCGCGGCCTGGGGGCTTAATTAAACTAGGCCACTTTGGCAGAATCATGAAAGAATTCATATCACGCAATTTCATCTGTATGACAGTTTTGTACGGAGATTCGTAAAATGCTATGGGTACACCTTTGCCTAACTCTTCAGGGATATATAGGTGTGAAACTGTCAAACAGATGATTTGCGTGATATGAATTGTTTTATGATTCTGCCAAAGGGCCTTTTTAGGCCCCCAGAAGCTAGTACATATATAGATACTTATGGGCCAGTGTCAAGCATTTTTCATGTAACTAAGTAGCTAAGAACCAGCTCACGGACCCAAAGGAAATGAAATTCCTATCAACATTAAAATTTATTAAACAAAAACAAAAATCTCTCGCCTAAGCCAAATCGAGATTCCATTTCCTTGTAACGACATCTGTTTGCAATTAAAGCCGCCATTTTAAATTCTAAAAACATAAATCTAACTGCAAGTGACTTCATAGTCTGTGATACTGTTGCTTGAGACTTTATGAAGGCATGGAACCAAAAAATTTGCTTCGGCCATGTTGCTTGAAGTGGGGTATGACAAATTAAATATTCGTTTTGCATTAGTTTTGTTTTATTGACTTACAAAGCCATGTGGCTCATGGGATTTTCCGCTGGCAAAAATGTCGATCAAACTTTCGTCCACCATTGACCCCTTTAGGGGATGTTTTTTTTTTATACTTTTCTCGGTGCTTACCGTAAATATATACATAACCTCGTACTAATAAACGTTGTATAGCATCTGTATCGAAATGTCTTATTTAAAAAAAGATAACTGGAAATCTCTGTTTCTATGGAAACTTTAAAATCGGTCTAATTTGGCTGTAAAACAATTTTTCGAAAATGTTCTCTGCTAACTTTTTAGACCTTTGTATCCTGCTTATGCGTATGAAGTTTAATTGAAAGAAGAAAAAAGAAAGAAAGAAAAACTATTTATTCTGCACAAACAAAACGCACACTACAAATAATAAAAAAAAAAAAAAAAAAAAAAAAATTGAAATCGGTTCATTCATTTCGAAAAACAACGGCTTGAAAGTTTGTATGAAATGCCGTACGGCGTAAACGCTCTTAAGGGTGTTACAGTAAATAAGGAACACTTGTGCAAAATGTCATGCTTTATCAGTTTAGGTTGTTCGTTCTCTGTCAGTGAATGAATGAATTGAAGATTTTTATTAGGTGAAGTTATTCTTAATTGTTATTGTTAACCATAAGGTGTGCGATAATTTCTTGTTTACCAACTAACAACTATAGGTGCTTATTTTAGTTGTATAAAACCTATATGCCATCAGCTATCTTTTCATAATCAGCTATTTTTACTATCTGTGGAGGCTTGTCATTAGCAATATAGTTATGTATTACTGTATGTACAAAATGTTAAAGGTTTTAAGCCTTCCTAAAATTAAATAAAAAAAAGTAGGTAGTACCTATGTCCAGCGTTTTAAGAACCTATTAAGGTTACCTTACTAACCCCAAAGACATATCTACTGTTTAGTTTTTCGACAAATCAGCCTTGTGACTATTTTTTTCTCTCCAATTTAATTGGCAAGCAAAATAAACTAAAAATCACCTACCTACTTTAAAGTAACCTTAGATGTTTTTTTAAACACCAACAATACTGATTGATAAATCACACACCATAATAGATAAGTACCATAATGTCCCTCCACTATCAATAACACAAGTAATCTATGATGTCGTTAACTGTCATGTATGCTAAGCCAATAGCAGGGCTAATGACTACGGACCTCTTAATATGTCCATTATAACTGCGTTATGGGGTTTACAAATGACCATTTTGTTGATTGTACTGTAGAGGCATGAGGAACAGGGTGTAAAGTTCACTCATCCTCTACAGAAAAGGGAGGATCCTCCGACCAGACGGGTGTTGTGTCTGGCGGGCAACTGCCCAATAATTCATTTCGGGCCGTTGTATATATGCTAGTTGCGCAGTAAACTCTGCTTGCGAGATGCAGGATTTTGCTTCACTTATAGTTCAGGTTAGTTTGGTGTAGTTATAGTTCGTTTGAAGACATTTAAATCCTGTCATTTCTACAAGAAAAGCAAAAAAATTGCGCAACTGTAACCATGAATTCAGCATTATGAATGCTACATAATAGCGTAGAAATTTATCGTTGATTAAAAAAAATTGTAGTTGTTCCGTTCCATACATTTTGACCGCGTAGGTGCAATTTTCTATGAAACATTTTTTGAAGAGAAAATTTCTTTAAGCGCGTTGGGCATTTTTTGAGATGGGAAAAAACCATTGAACTCGCGCCACTGTTACCGTAATCGACACCGCTTCGGATGTGTTCGGCTGTCCTCGGGATGTACTCGGTTTTAATGCATATCTGATATTTCAGTGAGTGATGGCGAAGTATTCTGTTTGTGTTTTGTTTTCCGCTCCACCCAGAACGGGAGGGGTCATTTAATGATTTCCCAACCTTAAAAAAAGGGGTTAATCATATGCTGAATTCATGGTTATAGTTTGCGCACTTTTTTTTTTCCTGTTAAGAGTAAGCGTTGAAAGAAGATTGGTTGCTATTATTAAGAACAAAGAACGAAATTACTAAACAAACACATAAATTATCACTACACTTCGAAACAGACATCACCCAGTATATATAATACAGTGTGTCAGGTTAAACGAGGGACATACTTTAAGGGAGTGTAGAACCCATGAATATGGACAACTTTTACTAAGAGACCAACACTGAAATCGTGAAAATAAAACCAGCCGCTTTAGAGATTTATATTCGCATACTGGACAAAATGTAGGGAACAGCTGTTTTTCTTTTTCATATTTTTGAGTCCGCCCCATATTAAAAGTTATTCATTTTCATGAGTACTACACTCCCTTAAAGTATGTCCCTCGTTTAACCTGACACACTATATAGACAATTATTATCAGCAGGTTGATACGTAGTTCATTAACTTAAGGGCCAATTGGGATTCAGGATTGTCCGAAAGGGTTACCGCCACCCCGGAACATAAAGGGCTAAGGAAGGAACACGGATGGGTTTTAGTCAGTAAGAGTCTGACACTCCCTTCCGCTCCATCCAGAGCGGGAGGGGTCATTTGATGATTTCCCATCCTTAAAAAAAGGGGCCAATTTTAAAGTGTTTTATCAGTGTCGTCATTGTTGTGGAATATTGCCACTGACAGCTCTTGATCGCAGTTTAGATGGATTTATTGCAATCAGTTTCATTGGTGAAATTCGCCCTAAACCTTGTACGTGGTTGATTTTGATCGGCGAATTATAGACCTTACAGTGATACTGACCGCACAGCAATATAGGTACCTACTAGTTCATATTTCATAACATTTATGTAACTTTACATCAGTAACTATGAAAACATTAATAGTTCATGGAGCCAGAGCACTTAAAATCACATCGAGCAGCACCTATTATTGCTGTAGATTGCTTTCATATAGCGCTACTGCACAAGTGATTGTTTTCGAGCAAACATTTACTCGGTAACGACCCTGTAAAGAGTTCCTTTACAAAGCAATCGAAATGAATTCTTATAGCAATATCTAATATATAAAATTCTCGTGTCACAGTTTTCGTTGCCATACTCCTCCGAAACGGCTTGACCGATTTTGATGAAATTTTTTGTGCTTATCCGGTATCTATGAGAATCGGCCAACATCTATTTTTCATACCCCTAAATCGAAACTTACGCGGGTGAAACCGCGGGGCGCAGCTAGTGTTTCAATAAATTATTGTGGTTTAAAAAAATGATTAGATAATAATCAAGTAGGTATATGTGACAAAGTTGGAACCAAAAATGTACCGTGTTTTCTTTTACAGTAGCTATCTCATTATTATTAATATTAGCCTGTGATGTCCCACTGATGAGCTGGACTCCTTCAACAAGAACTGGTCCTCAGCAGCTTTGAACAGAGAGAAGTAGAAAGAGAGTAGGGAGGCCTTTGCCCTGCAGTGGGACATCACAGGCTAATAATAATAATAATAATAGCTATCTCATACACATCATTAATCCTTCGAGCTGTTTCAGCAGCTTTAGTGCCACAGTGGGACTCGTATTCGCAAATAACGCGATATTTTAAGTTTTCCAAATTGTTAACAGAACGATGTCAACGGAGAATTAAATGGCGCGAAAACAAATGAATCAATAAATTCGAAACACAGATACATAAGCCTAGAAATAAATTTGAATTCGGAATTCCTAACCAAACACATATTTTAGATCAAAATGGCCAGTTAGACAAAACGCCAATTTCATTATGTAAGGACATAGTATTACTAATGGTCACTTATGTAAGATCTACTTTGTGAAACCAAGATATAAAAGTACCTATTAAAAATCTTTAGGAACATTTGCATATTACTGGGATTAGTATAGATAATTAAATTCAAGCTATCGATTTCGCCCCATTTCCCCAAAAATGCCAAGAAATTAGAACTCCTCCGTAGGACGCGTTAAAAATAGAACTTGGTAAAAGAAAACTGCGGTATGAAGTAGGTATAAATCATTGCGGTATAAATCATTTAATAGTTTGAACATTTTAAGATTTTCTGAAAAAAAAAAAAATATCTTAAGAAGAAACTTTGGTTTAGAAACATTAGACGGGTGGGTGATGAGCTTAATTTTTTTTCAAAAATATTTGGGTCATTAGTGTAACTGTTTGGGATGAATATCCAAACGGAATTTGATCGCATCATCGTAAGCCAATCACAATCACGTTTGTTCCCGTCCCTTTTCCCTCGATCGCTGTATACTTAGATAAATAAATTACATTCGCAAACTACCATTTCTAACAACAACGTGTTTTTTCATTCTAAAATCACCCATCCAAAAAGCCATCAAGCAGTAGCTAAACAAGCAGTTTGATCACATAAGAACACATACAAACAGTAACTATGCAACGTGCTGTTACAGTGGCGACATTAATTTAACAAACGGGTAGGGTTAGTGGTCAGTAATCAATTAATTATAAATACTTAAAATCGCAATTTGGATACTGTTGCCTGCGCCGCTCACCGTCGTAGGGCTTTTTCTTTTCTTCATTTCGCCTACTCTGTACACGTTATTCGTTTTAATTTCGTTGATTCGATGTTATGAGGCACACTTTCCTGCTAATTTCTTACATCGGACTTTACACTTTTTATTTGATCATTATTTTTTGTTTTTATCTGATGTATGTATCTGGTGTACTGCGTCTTTTAGTCTGTGCTAAATAAATGTATTTTCTTTCTCTCTTTATTTTCTTTTTTTATGATCCGTGTCCCCGGCAAATGTCTCCTGCGCTACAATTCTATAAGTACAGGTTGCTCCAAGATGCTATTTTAGGAAATTGTAAATATATCATAACGATTAATTAAATTATAATATCTTCATAAAACGAAAACGCGGAACCGTATACGTGTGTTAAATTATTAATGTTGTCGTTAAAGTGGCACGCTGTACTAATGATCCAAATGGCGGGATTAGCAATATCCTTCAAAATTATTCAGATTGTGATTGATAGTATGTACATTACGTAATTAGGGTGCTACTCAACAGTGACATAATTTACATTCAAAGTTGCCAGAAACATCAAAAATCCAACATGTTTAAATATCAATCTTCGTTCAATGCATTCTGATGAAAAATAACATACGTCCGAATTCCAAAGCAACGGACCGGTAGAGCTAGAAGTGACACTACGAGCAATTTCGTAGTTTTTGACAGAACAGAGGCCTAGTGTGAGTAGGTGACAGAATAGCTAGCTATTGAAGGGTTTTTTTTTTTTTAACAATGGCATCTCGCAGTTCATCCTTTATGAGGATGGCTATTGCTTAACCGGACTTTCCTGTGGATGCCTCGAATTAAGGCCTCCAGCCAGGGCAAACAATAACTTAAAAACTAAGCGACAGCGCTAAAGGTAACCCCCTGCGGGGTTCGGACCTCGGCTCAGGGCGTCGCTGGAAGAGGACAGCAAGGGACAGGCTGGATCGGTATTATTATTAGTGTTTAGGGGCGAATTTAAAACTACAGGCTCAGCTGCGGGGCGGGCACGGTGATGGTGCGGGACGTCGCGACGGGCCTCGGCGGCGAGGACGGAAGGACGGATGTCTGAGCTTGTGTTTGTGTTGTCGTCTGAGAGTACTAGTGGCCTTACTGCTCTCCTGGAGGAGGGTAGTGGCGTCGTCGGGGATAGTGAGGGTATGCCTTGGTCGGCGAATCCTACTTATGCGGGAGGGAGTGTATCGGGAGGCCGCCGCAATCAGGGGATTGGGGTGCTTTATGGCAGAGTCAAAGAAGCGCTTGGAGAGGCGTTTCATGAACTGCTGGATGGTGGGGATTCTGAGATCTAGATGCAGATTCACATTTCGGACATAGAAGTGGGCTCCAGTGACCTTTCGGAGGAAACGGTTCTGGAGGGTTTGCATTTTATGCAGAAATCGCGGCTTGGCGTGTGCGAAGACTACGCAAGCATAGGTCATGATGGGAGCTATTGAAGGGCATAGCATAGATATATACATACATACGATTTCTGGCTTTCGTGATACAGGACCTCCTAGTACAAGAGTCAGGGCTACACTGATGTTTGTGTCTTGAAGTGAAAATAAATAAATAATTATTAATTATTATTTTCTTTACTTCATTATGATATACCTACATATAATAGTAGATTGTACAACTAGCGCATAAAAGAAGCCATTTTACCCCGAGACGTTTATATGTGGATAGTTAAGTCGAGGTCGAGGGGTAAAATGGCTCGATTATGCCCGAGTTATACATTTTGCTTTTCACTTCGATTGCGTGAAAATGAAACAGGCATAAAGAATGTTGCAAAATTGAAGAAGAAGAGAATAGTTAATTAAACGCGAAACGAAACTTTTTAAAAGTTTTTTTTTTAATTTTCAACATGTCACATTCGAATTGGGTACTTCATACTGTCAAGTCATAAAAACGTTTCTTTGCATTTTTAAATAATAAATTACAACTTTATCTGGTTTTATTAAATAACGATAGAATTCACGGAAGTGATATTGAATTAAAGCAAATGAAATAAAATAACGAATTTAATCTGTGACGTGTAATTGCAGACGAACTGTAAAACTGATTTTTTAACCAATTTACAGAAATAAATCATTTATCATTTACAAACCATAGAGGGTTTTTGTGCCCAACAACTGTTGCAGTATGTCATCTAATTATAAAAACGTGTCTTACAATTATCTCCTGAAGTACAGTAATACAGTTTAATGTTGTAATTAAAGTTAAAGCCTTCGCAATCATGTTATGCATCAAGTTTATGACTTGAAGTAAGCACATGTTCTCTTGAAAGTTGAAATAAACACGAATAGAACTTTAAATTGCTTTACAGTAACTTAATATAACACTTAGAGCTTTTATGGACGCTAAATAATAAAGTTTTATTTTAAAGACTAGCTTTCGCCTTAGACTACGTTCACGTGGCAGTTTGAAATTATCTGAAAAGTACCCATAAACTAGATAAAAAGTATGGTATATTTCAATGCAGTTCAAACGTGTGCCACATTTCATCCAAATCCGTTCAGCCGTTTAATCATGATTGAGTAACAAACATACAAACTTTTACATTTTTTACTAGGATATTAGGATTGGTTTAAGTTCAAGAATAGTTAGGAGTCATCAGTCACTGTTAAAAATAAGATGTGGTGGAACATGGAACTGCTCTAAGCCAAGCCGTCTTAGAGAGTTTTTAGTCTCATCACGTCACATGTGACTCTTTCCGTGTGCTGCATCCCTGGTACATCTTAATGGGACAATAGTGTCTTTTAATAGACTTATAAATATTCCCATTTATTTGCCAAGTTACTTTTAAAATCTGCAACTATCATTATAAAGAGGTATTTGTGAGTTTGTATCTTTGTATGTAGGGAGTAATCTTGGGAACTACTGATCCGATTCTTTTTCGATTTTTTTTTTTAATAATGTGAAGCAAGAGGATTGCCAAGTGTCAAAGGAGATATATTATTTTTATAATGAATTGAAAAAAAAAAATCGATGATAAAATTTGTATCTTTTTGAATATAAAGCTCCTATTCCTACTGTATGCGGTAAAAATCCTATAGAAAACTAGTCTACGGTATAGGTCAGTTGAAATATTTAGTAATCCATCAGTAGCTAGTGAAATGTGGCTAACAACAACGATTGTGTACGCAACCCGGCTTGAACACACTAGTGACCACAAACAACAAATAAACGTGAACAATGAAGGATTTCTGCTTTCCTATGTTAACCTAGTACTATTGGTTTCTGAAAACATACAGTTTAAGCTCAACACTTTGATCTTAGCGTAGTACGCGATTAGGGAAGGATTTCTGTTTTTCTATGATAGCCTAGTAATAGGTTTGTAAACATGTAATTTATGCTCTTGCCAAATCGTAAGTAAATGTACAGTCGACTGCTTGCCGGTGGTACAACTTTGACCTTGAGCTGTATACTGAGTTTCAACAACATAATAGGCCAGCTGATACTGGTTTTGTAACCATTTACGTGCGGTCGACAGTACCACAAGTAGCCATTAATATGGTAAATCGTTTTGGTACAAGATAGGCTTTGTAGATTGTCGTCGCATCAGTCACTTAAAACACTTCCTGAATGACTGCTCTAAAACTCGTTGTTCCATATTGTCGCCTGCATGTTGATTGGTTGTGTTTATGTAGATATTTTTTTAATTCATGTATTTAATTTGTTTTCACTTAATTGTGCTGTTGTATGTTGTAATATTTCTTCTGTGTGCACCAAAAAAAATGGTTTATCTGTCCATCTTTATCTGTCCAAGTAGAATCTTGGTTTCACACAATTTCACAGTGGATTTCCTGATCAGAGATTTGATCAGATTTTTAGTAACGGAGGGCTATGACCTATTTCCCTACATTTGCTATTTGTTTTGGATAATCAGGAACTTTGCTGAGCAATTTATAAAGTGTACCAAGCGTGTGACGAATAATAATATTAGTGAAATAATAGCTTTTATTTACGAAGAAAAAGGTGAAATTCTTTGTCACGATTTGCAAGAAAAGGTTTTGTTTCTAAATAGAATTAGTATTTTTCTTTATTCTTCTTTCCTCTTTATAAATATTCTTAAATCCCTGATGAGATTATTAACAGGTGTTAAGTATCTACTTCGGTGAGGTCCAAAAATTTTAATCTTATTTAATTGTGTCATCGACCGAAATTAATCTTATCAGATACACATATTATAATTATGTGGGTAGTTACATAATCTAATTAGGTGGGTGGGTGTGTATGATGTGTATTTTTTGCCACCCAAAATCTTTCAAAACCCTGTATGTATTTTTGCAATACGTACAACCAGCAGAATAAACCGTAATCTTAGACAAAAACTTCAGCAGTATTCACAAAATATCACTTTCATTGGAGTAATCTAAACTTTATTCATCTCAATATTGCCATCAAAGCGGCTTAGGCTTTATTACCAATATTGATAGATTTGTTCAAGAGGTTCGAGATATATAAACTATATTGTCTATGGGGAGCCTTGAGCAGGTACTCTTAAGTCTTAAATGGCGAGTTCATGTTGAAACGGGATTTAAATTGTGAGACAAAGTAAATAGCTCATTTTATCGTATTTCAGAGGAATTATATGAATAATATTTTAGAATATGTGTCAGTGAGGGATGAGATCACGAGGCAAAGAATAAAATAGAATTTATTTAGAATTTTAATTTTAATAAGAATTTGTGGCGATTTCTAAAGAGTAGTGTATTAAGTTTGGTTTTCGTAACGATGAATTTTGGATTTTTTTTTCAAGTAAACGGGGAAATTTACATAATAGAAAGTGGTGGACCTTCTGAATGAATAAATAAAATGTCGTAAAATCGAAACTCACGACAGTAAGCGACTAGACTTATTATTGTTTAATCCATACATTTATCAGTATTCTCATCCCAAAGAACTACCTAATTTAGACCTCAAATTTATACACTCTATCTAACACATACCGATTCCCTTAGTCCAGTAACATAGAGCTAACTATTTCACCTCGGACAATTAACCTGCTCTTAACGCAGCTCTAATTACACGAACACTAGCCGAATGGCCAAAAAGTGTGGCTATATGGCTAAAAGTCTATTTCGATCTGCAGGAATTCGTTAATTGCGCCCTAATCGTACACTGTGGGTGGTATGGCTGAATAATGAATGAGTGTGGACAATATAGGCCTGGGTCGTGTGAACAGAATAAACGTTGGACAAAGGAATATAGGAATTTTTTGGGGCGTAGGAAATTGATGTATGGAAATTCCTTTAGTAGAGAATTTTGATGGTCAAGGGGACTATAATAAATAAAACTACCTATTAAGGATTATTATTTAAAGAGAAATACCTTTAAAACTACGTTCATAACGTTTCAAGCAAGTCACAACATCATACTTTAAAGAAAGTAAGAATGAATAACGATTATTTGGACACGAACTCGTGAAACACAATAAAACAAAAGTGTAATTTTAATGCTTTATTTTAACGAGATTTAATTTGTAAATATTCACATAATAAAAGCTAATAATTAAAAATAATAATATGTCTAAACAAATGAAAAAAAAAAAGAATCATAAGGCAACAAAAAATTCGTCCGCATCGCTGTCAACAGGAACAGTGCCCAAAAGGCTGGCAGCATTGCCACGTTGTATGGCGAATAATATTTTAACTACAAGTGTGCCTCACGGCTGCGTTAAAAAGGTTCATTTCAGCATTAATGCCCGGCAGATACTGTCTGACAATGGTTTTCTAATGAACCTTTTCTTGGTCATATAATCTTGACTTATTCATACTATATTTATAGTAACTCTTTCTGTCTGTTACCTGTCCGCGTCTTAATGGCTGAACATATTTCGATGCCAGGAAGACTATAATTGTACCTACGTTCCCGTGGCATACTTTCCTACCTCCAAGTGGGCGAAGCTGCGGTCATATGCAAATATTAGATATTACAAAAAATCTTAGAAATTAATACATGATTCCTTCTTCTAGTAAGTGCACTTTAGCTTAGAGGTCGTGGAAACTTGATATATTAGGCATAGACTTATAAAAAAAGATATACTCCGCGCCACAAATATCGAAAGTGAAGCACAGTAAGTATTGTATATATATTACACCGTTTGTACAAACACGCCTCACGCTCACATTTACATCATAGTATGCCGACCGGCCGCCATTACGTGACACGACAGCGTCAATCGTCAATCATGCATAAATGCACACATAGATCGGTACGGTGCTTCACTTTCCATATGCGTGGCGCGGAGTCCATCTTTTTTTATAATTTATTTATTTATTTAAGGATTACCAACGAGATACATTACAATTATCTTTAAGCATAATAGAATTTGTATAATATACATTATCATGTAATGCACACTCAATCACAGGTAACCACAGCTTACACATTATCGAGTACACATGCTCTGAATACATAATTGCATTATAAATATTATATGAAAACAAAAACGTAGGTACTATTATGAAATTTACATGCTTTAAATTTTAAATGCAATTTTTAATCTTATAAAGTATAAAAGATAAGTCTATGATATTAGGACACCTTCAGTTGATCCTAACTTTTGCTACCGATCGATCCATACCCATAATAGGTGAAACATCCGTTTCTGAACAGACATCCGTTTCTGCTTTTTAAAGTAGGTTTTTCAAATAAGTAATTATACCGACCTGGAGAAAAGTGTCTTCATTTGAAATTGTTTCATTAAAAGTTAATCTCTCGATGCGATGGTACAATTACCCTGGTAAAATCTTCAACCATAACGATATTTTATGGTAGCCAGAAAGAAGCATTTGAGATAGAAATCTAGTTGAATATAAAAGTTTCTTCTATACCCTTCCTGAACCCATCACTCATTTTTGACGGCTAGTTGAATTTCTGACTGACAGCAAACTACCCTACGCATGAACACATACTTCTAGCTCTTTCACACTTCGAGGGAGGGAGAGAGACAAAGGGCGCATAAAAGCGTAAATGTGAGTATAAATCTCGGCGCGGAGATACAAAACAGAAACATTTCTCTTCCATTAAGAGTCGAATAAAGCTCTCTTATCGCTGAAGACGAGAAATACCTTGAGATAATGAAAGTCGTTGAAATAATTATGATGATATACTCGTATATACTTTGTTACCTGTCTTAATGTAATATGATTTGGTTTTGTTAGATCGCTTAATAAAAGCCCTCTCTCATTTTTCATTTCACACTTCTAATTTGAAAATGATGTTGGAAATGAATGTAGGTATTGAGATGGGTCTGTTTGTAATGGATTTAGATTATTAGGCTTTCATTTTAGGGGTATTTCTTAGTAAAATCACCTAAAATAAAGTAGGTAAGAACATTAGTAGTAATTCTCCGCTTTTCAATAAAACTAAAAAGATTCTAGTTATGACTGAAATCTGGATTGATGTTAATATTTTAGTATTACAGTAGAAATGGTAGACATGAAATAGAACGCTAATTTTGGCACCCAACGTGGGGCTCAAAGTCCCGCGCTGGGCGCCAACATCGTTGATATCCATTGTATTGTAAGCCGATATAAATTGGGGTGCACGTTGAAGAGCCTCCTCGTGGCGCATCCTGGGCAACGTCGGCCCCAATTGCCCACCAGGTTTGGGTGGACAAGTGGGGCGGGCGGCTAATCTTCAACAGGCGGGGAAAGGTCACGGTTCCAATCATCGATCATCCTTGATGGTCGGTGAAGGGAACCGGGCTACGGACGGACGGTCATGCGTCCACTCCTCCTCTGCTTACAGAGGAAGGTGAGTGGGCGTAGACCGTCACGAGGCGGTTCACGCCGCTAGACCCACTACAGAGTGGGTGGTGGAGGGTGTCCCATGCCCGCGCTGCGTCTGTCCGGCATCCGGCGGCAGCGTGGGGACGCCGGGGCGGCGGTTGGTTTTGCCCAGCCGTCGGCCACCCCGTAATCTTGAATTCAAGACCGGGGGTCCGGGCCACTGAGGCTCGGGCCGCGAGGTAGACAACCTCTATAAAAAATTACCCCAATCCCAAGGTCTAGCGTGCCGAGGGGATGAATGGCCGGAGGGAATCCGGTCGTTAGCGCAGCACAAGGGACCTCACCCTTTAAAAAAAGAAAAAAGAATAATGGACAACACAGACGGTAAAAAACTACCCCAGGTCGGTACCAGCTGCTCAGCAGCTGGAGAATCCGGCACGTTCCCTTTGGGAACGTCAAGCCCCCATTCGTATTCTGGGGGGGGCAACGAATGTGTTCCGTTTGCCAATGGCAACAAGAGCCGAGGAGGCTCCTGTCCTTCAGAGGACCAAACAATGTCCGACCAGGACTCGCGCGAGCGCTCCAAATTTTGGAGGAAACGTCCGCGCGAGGAAGACTCGGACGAGGCGGGTTCGATGGGTCGAACCGCGAGTGCGGAGAGCGTGTCGGCTGCGAAAGTGGCGACGGCGAGGAGGGGTCGAGGTCGTGCGGTGCAGCAACACGACAGTGGAGCTCGTTTTAAGCGGCCTAGCACTCCGGTTCCCTCTGGTGGGAGCGACACGGAGGGGCATCGCTCAGAGGAGACCGGCCGCAGGGCGGCCCTCTCGGGGTCGTCGGACGGTGAGTCGGACACCGCTGGTGGCTCCGAGCAGGGCAAAGCGAGGTTTGCGAAGGTTGTGGCAGCCGCAATCAAAAGTGTGGCCTTGAAGAGGTTGCAAACCTCGAAGGACAAGGCCATATCCGCTGCCACGGCCTCCATTATGGCGGCGGCTGAGGCGGCTCGCTATGTGGCTCCTTCGGCCAGCGAAGTAGCCGAAGTGCGGGCGGAGGTCGCCCGCCTGACGGCCGCCATCGAGCTTCTCCGGGAGGAGAACGGGAGGCTCCGGGCGGACCTGGCCGGCCTGAAGGGCGCCGGCAGCGCGCAGGCAAGGGAGCCATGCCGGCCCGCCCCGGTGGAGAACCAGGTCCTGGACCTGGTTCGGCAGGAGTTGGCGGCCTTCCAGGCGCGGTTTTCCGTCCTGGAGGGTATAGTATTGCGCCCCCCCCTGGCGGGCAGGACGGCCCCGGCACCAAGGGCGGCCTCGTACGCGGCCGTTGCGGCGGCTGCTGCCCCTAAACCCGGGCCGTCTGGCCGGGCCCAGGCGCCGGCCAAAGTGGCGTCGGCTGGCGGAGCCCCGGCGGCGGCGAAACCGGCGTCGGCTGGTGGAGCCCCGGCGAAGCCGGCAAAACCGGCTCCGGCTGGGGTAGCTCCGGTGACGACCGGACCGGCGCCCGCCGGCAAAATGAAAAAGGGCCGAACGGCAAGGGAGGTGGGGGCCCCAGGTCCTTCGCCCCGCCCTCAAAAATCTCCCACTTCTTCTTCTCCCACGACCGACGCCGAGTGGCAGGTGGTCGGGGAAAAGAGGAAGGCGGCCAAGGCGGCCAGGAAAAAAGCGCAACGGAGGCGTCGCAGGGAGCGAGCCGTCGCAGCCAGACTGCGCGCCCCAAAGACCGCGGCTGTAGTAATCACACTGCAGCCGGACGCGGTCAAGAGGGGTGTGACGTACTGCGACGTGCTCACAAAAGCGAGAGGGACGGTCGACCTCCAAGCGCTGGGGATCACCGGGGGCCTCCGGCATAGGGTGACCGCCACTGGCGCCCGCATGCTGGAGATCCCCGGCTCGACGAGTGGCCCCTCCGCAGACGCTCTAGCTGAAAAGCTAAGGGCGTCCCTTAATGCGGAGGAGGTGCGTGTCTCCAGGCCCATGAAGTGTGCAGATATGCGCATTATGGGCCTGGATGACTCCGTCACGGAAGGGGAGGTGGTAGCCGCCGTCGTCAGGACGGGAGGGTGTCTGGCCGACCAGGTTAAGGCGGGCACCTTACGTCCTGACGTTTCGGGTATGCGAACCGTAACGGTAAGCTGCCCCGTGACGGCGGCCAAAACCATTGTGGAGGGCCGAAGGCTTCTGGTGGGCTGGGTGTCAGCGCAGGTGAAACTGCTGGAGCCCAGACCTCTGAGGTGCTTCCGATGCCATGTGGGGCACCACGTTGGCATCCAGTGCACCTCAGAGGACCGCACCTCGTTGTGCTTCCGTTGCGGTCGGCCCGGTCATAAGGCCGGCTCGTGCGGCGCCGCGCCGCACTGCGTTGCGTGTGCGGCTGCTGGCAAGCCGGCCGATCACCGGGCTGGGAGCAGGTCCTGCGCTCCACCCGCCGGAACCAGGAAGAAGGGCAGGCCCTCCGCCGCCGCCACCGTCGCCGCCGCCACCGTCGCCGCCGCCACCGTCGCCGCCGCCACCGTCGCCGCCACCACCGTCGCCGCTGCCTCTCAAGAGGCCCGGGAGGGGACTGTAATGGAGGAATAACGGCTCCATTACGTCTCCTCCAGGCGAACATCAACCACTGCGCCTGCGCTCAGGACCTGTTGCTCCAGAGCGTGGCGCAGTGGTCGATCAACATCGCCGTGGTCGCTGAGCCGTACTTTGTCCCGCCCAGGGATGACTGGGTGGAGGACCTGAGCGGCTCAGTGGCCATAATTTCGTCGGCCGCCGCCGGTACCCCGTCCCTCGAAGGTGTCACGAAGGGACAGGGGTGCGTAGCAGCACGGTTCGGAGAGATAGTAGTAGTGGGAGTGTACTTCTCTCCGAGCCGAACTCTCGCCGAGTTCCACAACTCTCTAACAGAGTTGACTGTCGTCGTCCGAAACCAGTCCTTCCCCGTGTTAGTGCTCGGGGACTTCAACGCCAAAAATTTGGCCTGGGGTTCCCGTTACACGGACATACGGGGAAGGATGGTGGAGGACTGGGCTCTGGAAACAGGCCTGGTCGTCCTAAATCGGGGTTCTGTTCCTACCTGTGTGCGGATGCGGGGGGAGTCCGTGGTGGACATTTCGTTCGCCAGCCCCGCTCTGTCACAGCAGGTCATTGACTGGCGCGTCATGGAGGAGGTGGAGACCTATTCCGACCACCGGTATATCCGGATCGACGTCTCCGCCCAGACCTCCAGCGCGCCGGTCCAACAGGCCCCGAGTGGTCCGCGGTGGGCGCTGAAGCAGCTGGACCGGGAGCTTCTCCTGGAAGCCTCAATCGTGCAGGCCTGGGTGTCATCACCAGACAGGCCTGCCGATATTGACAACGAGGCTGAGTGGTTCCGGGAGGCCATGTCCGAGATCTGTGACGTGGCAATGCCCCGAGTCCGGCCAGGATGCGCCCGACGTCAGGTGTACTGGTGGTCGCAGGAGGTAGAGGCGCTACGCAAGGCGTGCGTTGACACGCGACACCGGTACACCAGGCACCGCAGGCTCCGCATTCGCCCTCCGGATGCGGAAGCCACGGAGGCGGAGCTGTACGAGGGGTACAGAGCGGCGAAGACCGCCCTCCAAGAAGCTGTTCAGCGGGCCAAGAATTTGGCCCGCGAGGAGATGGTGGAGACTCTGAACAGAGATCCGTGGGGGCGCCCTTACAAAATGGTGCGGAATAAACTCCGCACCTGGGCCCCCCCGCTGACGCCGAGACTGACGAGTCTCCGCCCCCAGCTGGTGGAGGAGGTGGTGAGCGCTCTGTTCCCTTCACGGGCGGAGCATACTCCCCCGCCCATGGCTCCGCCAATTGCGGTGTCCGAAGCGGACCACGCGGACGACGACGACATCCCTGAAGTGACCGGGGTAGATCTGAGAGTGGCGGTAGGTAGGCTGAAGGCCAAAAATACCGCCCCAGGGCCCGACGGCTTGCCGGGTAAAGCCTGGGCCCTGGCCTCGACGGCTCTCGGACCCCGACTGGAGGCGCTCTTAAGCGCATGTATGGAGAGGGGCCAGTTTCCACTCCGTTGGAAGACGGGGAAGCTGGTCCTCATTCGGAAGCCAGGGCGCCCTGCGGACTCTCCGTCCGCATTCCGGCCCATCGTGCTGCTCGACGAGGTCGGCAAGCTCTTTGAAAGAGTGATTGCGGGCCGCCTCGTCGGGCACCTGGTGAGGACGGGGCCGGATCTTGCGGATAGCCAGTTTGGCTTCCGCAAGGGGCGCTCTACGGTGGACGCCATCATGCGCGTGAGAGCCCTCACGACGGGGGACGCGGTGTCCCGGGGTGGGGTGGTCGTGGCGGTGTCATTAGACATCGCTAACGCGTTTAACACCCTGCCCTGGAGCTGCATTGGGGAGGCACTCCGGTATCACCGAGTGCCGACCTACCTCCGTCGAGTAGTCGGGGCGTATTTGACGGACAGAGCCGTCATCTACCCCGGTCGCGATGGGGAATGGAACCGGCGAGAGATGTCGTGCGGTGTCCCACAGGGATCGGTCTTGGGGCCGCTCCTGTGGGACATCGGTTACGACTGGGTGCTGCGGGCAGACCTCCCTGATGGCGTCAGCGTAGTTTGCTACGCTGACGACACGCTGGTCCTGGCGCAGGGGAGGTCGCATCAGGCGGCGGCCGACGTAATGACACGCGGGGTTGCGATAGTCGTGGAGAGGATCCGGCAGTTGGGTCTCGAGGTGGCTCTGCACAAGTCCGAGGCCATGACATTTCATGGGCTTCGGAACGGGCCACCATCGGGATCCCAACTGACGGTAGGAGGGGTTCACATCGGCGTCGAGACGACGATGAAATACCTGGGTCTCGTCCTCGACAGCCGGTGGAACTTCGTGGAGCACTTCCGACGTTTGGCCCCCAAACTGGAACGGGCTGGGGCCGCTTTCAAGCGGCTCCTGCCCAACCTGAGGGGGCCAAACGCCTCCTGCCGGAGGCTTTACGCGGGGGTCGTGCGGTCCATGGCCGTGTATGGCGCCCCGGTGTGGGCGCGTTCACTGCGGCTTCGAGCCGCCCACTACTTGAACGCGCCCCAAAAGGTGGTAGCCATACGGCTCATACGGGGGTACCGCACGATCTCGCGCGAGGCGGCAAGCCTCCTTGCCGGACTGCCGCCATGGGATCTGGAGGCGATAGTCCTCGCGCGTCTCTTTGAGTGGCGCGCGGAGGCACTACGCCGGGGGGAAAACCCGCTGCCGCGGCAAATTGCTGCGGAGCGGACGGACCTCCGGCGCGATCTCATGGCGGCATGGAAAGCGCGACTGTCGCAACCCAGCGCAGGGCACGCCGCGATAGCGGCGGTAAGGCCCCTCTTTGAGGAGTGGCTAGAGAGGCGTCACGGCGCCCTCACCTACCGCCTGACGCAGGTCCTCACCGGACACGGATGTTTCGGGAGGTTCCTGCACATAATCAGGCGGGAGGAAACGCCCGGGTGTCACCACTGCGAGGATCGCCCAGAGGACACGGTGGTGCACACGGTGGAGGTCTGTCCCGCTTGGGCAGAGCACCGCCGTGTCCTCGTAGAGGCGATCGGCAGCGGCGGCGACCTCTCGCGCCCGGCCCTGGTCCAAGCCATGGTCCGGGGCGAGAGGGAGTGGGAGGCAGTCACCTCCTTCTGCGAAGCAGTCATGCTAGCGAAGGAGGTGGCGGGATGGGAGAGGGAGAGAGCCGAGAGGGCCGCCCGTCCCAGCCGCCGCGGTAGACGCTCCGGGCGTCGGGAGCCGCGTGACGACTCCCGGCCACCGTAGGCGCGGGCCTGCGGACGGCGAGTAATGGGTAGCTCGCCGTCCGATCAGGACCAGGCCCGTGCCGGACGGCGCGTACGTGTTCCACGCGCGCCTCAAAGAGATGTCAGCAGACATGGAGGGGCCCGTTAGGGCCGAAGCCTGCCGGGGCAGCGGGATTGTCCGAAAGGGTTACCGCTACCCCGGAACATAAAGGGCTAAGGAAGGAACACGGATGGGTTTTAGTCAGTAAGAGTCTGACACTCCCTTCCGCTCCACCCAGAGCGGGAGGGGTCATTGGATGATTTCCCATCCTTAAAAAAAAAAAAAAAAAAAAAAAGCCGATATAAATTATTATTCGTATATTCTTATGTTACACAACTAAAAGTTGATAATAAAATGCTTTTAACAGCAGGTTAAAAAATCACAAAAAAAAAAAAATGGGTAAAAGTGATGAATGAAATTTTTTTTTACAGTTTCTAATGCTCAGTTTGGTGTAAAGTCTCAGACTGTTGATATACTACTGCATTGAAATATTGTAAGTGATTATTATCAAATTTTAAAGTTAGAATAAAGTTAATACTGTCTGCTGAAAAATGAAATAAAACGTTACTTTGTAATTACTTTTAATTTGAAGTATACGGCTATGAAATAAACGATTTAGTCTCGTAGTTTTTTAGGCATATAGAAACATGAATAGCGTCTTAAGTCCTTGAAACATTTCTCTTTTAACATTTTTCTGGGTAAAAATACTTTTACTTTTTTTGTAACCCTTCAAAAGAAGGATTTACGCCCTACCTTTAAATGTTTGTTTTGTATTTTCTCGCTTTTTAAAAGAATTTTACCATGAAAAAGAACACTTGTGTGAGGTTTCAAAAGGGTGTTTTTATGGAATAGAACAACTTGTTTACGCAGGTTTTTGTGTAAGGTAAATATTGATTATTAATAAAAACCTTAACAATTTACTTTTTGGTTCGTAAAAAGATAATAGTAGATTTAGCCTAAAAGATGTTGTCTATCCTTAAATTTAGTATAATCTGAACATCTACACTAGATGAAACAACAGACACTTGTAGCAATAAATAATATTTAAATTGAAATTGTTGCATTTGACTACTTTATTAAAATAACAATAGAAACGAATGCATAACCCAGACAGTCTGACTTTTGTAGAACCTGAAAGAAAGTGACAAAAAGAAACCCTTTTTAACCCCACAATTAAGGAGACGAACTTTTTTCTTAGTCATAATAGTCCTAAGTCCCCCGCCCGCTGCCTTTGTTGCCTTAACACTATCAAATGTTTCCTTCTTTCATTTTCTTTCTTTTACTTTTTCCGCAAACCTTTTTAATTGGGTCCCCATTGTTAAAAATGTTTGTTTAACTTTACTTTCTTCCTTCTGTTGAAGAAACGTGAGAAATGAACATTAATGCTCTTCGTAAGGTGTTGGAGACGATGCTTACGTACGGACGAATACTAAGTTACTTAACTATTAATTAACAGAGCATTGATTATTTTCTTGACAGTATTTTCAAGGCACATACGTAAACAATAACTAAATCGGTAAAGAGATAGACTGTTTTTTTTCCATCCAAACTTTTATTACTTACTTGAAAAAAAGACCTTAAATGTTAACTTGGTGTTTAGAAATTTTTATGAGACATCATTGTTTTCATTCCAACATCAATTATCTTATACTAACTCATGATCGGCTGGTTGACACTTCTCGTGACCCAAGGGCTGGCTTTTACATCGGCCAGAGGATAAGCATTGCCATACAACGTGGTAATGCCGCCAGTCTCTTGGGTACATTACCAGACGAATTTTTCGACGCTATTTTCCTTTGTGAATAGGTTTTTTAGTTGAGTTAGGATATAATTTTGTTATTTTTATTAATTGATAAGGTATTAGTTGTTATGTACGTGGGTACATTTATTTTAATTGTAAATTAAAAAGAATATTAACTGATCTAAACTCCACCACTAAGTACTCTAGTTTTCCGTGGTGAAAACTATAAGGTTTTTTTAGAGTAATATCCCCTAATATGAATTATGAAATCCTCAAGTGTACACAATGAAACATACGACAGTAACAAAAAAACAACAGAACAGCTGGTGACATTCCTCTGCAACTTGGAACCGTCATCCAGAAAGATTAATAATGTAACCAAGTGGAGGGCTTTGCTTCCAACGACAACCATTTTGTCCCCTGGTCATCCATTCAATGAAACGTGTCACGTTCACCCAAGATGTCTTCCTTTATCAATTGATGAAGTGGGACTGTTTTTTGCAAGGTAAGTAATATGTTCGGGTGACACTGAAATGGTTCTACTGTGAGTTTGTGATGACAGAAGTATTAAGAGCGTTTACGCCGTACGGCATTTCATACAAAATTTCAAGACCTTGTGTTTCGATATGAATGAACCGATTTTAATGAAACTACAAACGCATAAGCTGATGTTTTAAGTAACTTTTTAGACCTTTGTACAAAGGTCTAAAAAGTTACTTAAAACATTTTCGAAATGTCTTATGTAAAAAAAAATAACTGGAAATCTCTGTTTCTATGGAAACTTTGAAATCGGTCTAATTTGGCTGTAACACTATTTTTCGAAAGTGTTTTAAGTAACTTTTTAGACCTTTGTACCCTGCTTATGCCAATGAAGTTTCATTAAAATCGGATCATTAATTTAGAAAGACAAGGGCTTGAATTTTTTTATGAAATGCCGTACTTCGTAAACGCTCTTAAGTAATGGGAAGTACTCGTAGCTAGTGCATCCTACTTATATTATAAACGTGAAAGTTTGTATGTTTGTTAATCAATCACGAAAAAACGTTTGAACGGATTTGGAAGGACACAGAGATAGTTTATAACCTGGATTGACACATAGTATACTTTTCTTCAACATCCAAACTGGCGAAAACCGCACGCAACAGTAAGCTGATAATATATTCTAATTTGAATATTAACTCATGCGAGATCAATATTACATCAACGACTCTCGGTTAACGCTGTGTATGATTGTGTTTAGTTGGTAAGCCTTATTTAATAAATAAATACAGAACTCTGGACATACAAAGTCAAAGATGTTATCATTTAAATACTTGACTAAACTAATAAACCTTTGGCTTTTGGCGAAAATACAAATATTTGATCTCTAAAATTGTGTTCAAGGAGTATCGGAGAATTCCAAAAAGTAATTAAACCCATTTGCTAATTGATTTCTTGCCACGAAACATTATGTCGAAGCCATAAACAAGCTTCTGTTTATGTCTTACACTTACAAGCTTCTTAATGGCGCACAACAACTCGGCAAAGGAACTTCGTTGTCATGCCAAAGGATTTCCAAAAACTGTAAACGTAAAAGACAATTTTGTGAGTGATTAGCGAAACCAATTTTGTAAGTTAGTTATTAGTTAAGTCTTACTGTAACATTTTATTATCCGATTTAATATTTTCAGAAGTTTTGATGACACAGTTATGATGGTACTTCTGTTTTAATTAGCAGTTGTTGATTTGAATTTCTGTTAATTGGGCCTTTTTTTCGGAGAGGAAGATGGCAGCCTTGTTAAACCCAATTTCTTAGTTTTAATAAATTCTTGTTAACCGTGTTGTGTTATTATTTATGTCTGTATTTACTTGGAATTACTTGCTTATGTAATTAGAGTTAGTTAGTCGCTAAAAGATAAAAGAAAAACACGATATTTAAGGCGAAAGCGATAAGGTAGTAATCGAAATTCAAATTTTCTTAGGCGTTTTTGCAAATTGCAGGGACGAGTATGATTCGCGGCTGTAATATAATGTTTATTTCATCATCTGCCTAGGCTTTTCCCAACTATGTTGGGGTAGGTTTCCAGTCTCAGCTGAATACCAGTATTTTACATGGAGCGACGGCCTATCTGACCTCCACAACCCAGTCACTAGGTAATACGATACCCTTCGGTACCAGAGACTGGTTGTCAGACTTTACGGGCTACTGACGAAGTGACGACCCGTAACGACTGTCAAAGATCCACGAATGACAGCCGGGACCGACGGCTTAACGCGGCTTCCGAGACACGGAAGGGTCTTGGTATGTTAAGATGGTCACTCATCCACGGACCATCCGCGGCAAGAGTAGCTTAATCTGATCGATCGACCTGTGCGACTGTTATTACTTAGCCACAAGCCCCTTTGTAAAAAATATTTATTTATAGAATTATAATCATAAAAAATATAAATAAAACTCTCTAAGTTAAAATTACGCTATTCACTATTTCATGAAATCATGACATTTGAGGCTAATTGTAACTTAAGGAGTTGTGATTGCTGATTCTCATTATTATAATTCTGTAAAGCCATGTTTGGTACGGTCACAAATCATAATTTTGACCAACATGCAAGTTGACACTGACCTGAAAATTGTAAAAAAACGTACGTAAATTTGAATCTTCAGCGCATCCCCGTAAATATCGGTCTGTTGATAGGTACTGAGTATGAATATTTGGTTGATTTCAGCGAAATTATTTCAACGTCAAACCGCATTGTAAACAAGCACATCAAAACCACCCCTTTTTATTTTCTTGTAATTCAGAAAAACGACCACCATTTACACCATTTTTATACTTTAGAGGCTCAGAGTTCGGCAAGACCTGACTGCCTCAGCTCTAGGGCCGTTTTACGTGTAAGACTTACTCAGCCATAAATTAGAACATTCTCACGTTCATGGAGCCCTACATATCTTCATATGTATGTACCTAAATTCACTAGTAAAGCTCACACGTACGTCACTACGTAAACTCGAAAGAGTTAGTACTGGACTACCTACCTCATATTAATGTACCGAGTCAAGCGGTTGTCATACGGAAAGCGGAGCGAGTAACGAGTAAATCGAAACTTAAATCAGATCAATAAAATAGTGCTATTTTTTTGGTCTGATTTAAGTTTTTAATCGGACGGAAAAAAAATGTTTTTAAATTAAACATTATTTTTCCAAAATGAAAGTAAATTCTGGTTCTTATTAGTTATTGATTCGTATCTTTTAAAATTCCTACCTAATAAGTAGAAAATAGAAAGATAAAGAGACAACCACAAGAGAGGAAACGACCAACACTACCTTCTGTATGCACCTTTAAGAGAAATTCATTATTAAGGTCAATCTTTAAAAAAACTTCACATAGATTAGAGGGATAATTTTATTCCCGTATTTTTAAGAACGTTCGCATTCTAATCTCAATCTGTCAAAATTATCTCTAATTTTCATACATTTTTTGACATTGTCGCTGAGATACCGTTAAATGACTCAACTAAACTACGCGCTATTAAAATTCGAATATAGCAATTTACATCCCCGCTCATAGTATGACACCATCCCAACCGACTCCTTGTAACATCAGCGATATTTGGCAGCAATATATTACGACACGGGAACCCATACCCATTCCTTCGCACTTATGACATATAAAAGTAACATTTGTACCAGTGTGTTATGAGGAAACTTAGTTTATTATGGAATTTACTGTATCTCTGTCGGTAGTAAGATACGGATTCTCGAAAAGAATGTTAGAAGTAAATTGTGGTTTGTCTTTTTTTAAATATTGTAGAATTTTCACAAGACACGACTTCTTCTCACACAGAGAAGGAACAAAGGAGGCTTATTACAAGTCTATTTTTCCTCACCGTGTTTGCAATTTTGAATTTATGACAGTTCTTCCAAACGAAATCTGTCAGACGTCAATTTTATTCTACGAATAAAAATTACCTGTCGATTGAAAAATTAGCTCTAAAAGAGGTTAAATTGTTTGTTTATATTGCTGATGATCCGTCAGGAATAAAACGGAGCACCCCCACTTTCATAGACACACATTAAAATCACATAGGCAGGTATTAACAATAAAAATATAAGTGTTATGCAAAATGATTTGTTAAGTAACAAGAACCGGCCAAAAAAATATTTTACTCCGAAACCAAGATAAGGAGTAGCGACCTACCTAAGTATAAGTATAAAACTAGCGACCCACCCTGTTATCTTCCTTACTAATAAACGTATTATATCACAAGTCAATAGTTACACACCGATTTCTCTTTCAGTCGTCAGTAATTTGACTTTCGAAAGAAGAAGACAACGCATTATGTAACTATACAGACACTATACAACATTTATTAGTAAGGGGGTATGTATATAAACTTTGCGGAATAAATTCTCTAAATCATGTTGAAAGCCGCATCAAAATCGGTTGCGTAGTTTAGAAAAACAACGTAGTCACGTCACAAAAGTGACTTTAATTTATAATATTTATAGATTTGTAAAATATATTGTCTCTAGAAGATATTTTTATTATCTTCCTAAACAAATTAAGCGTGAAATGAAACATCCCTTAGTAACGCCTTCTAATTAACCTTTTGATTTATTTTTCCTTGTAATAATACGTTTTCATTGTAACTTACTTCATATTGGCTCCAACTTTCATGTTTGTTGGGTTTACTGAGGCAATATTTACTTTATATATTGCGATGGTTTTTATTGGCGAGTTTTGGAGTACCTAAATAGGGCAAGTCGTGTTTATCTGTGGTAGGAGTGACTAAAAGAGATGGCAAGTAGTTGAAAATATATGAAAACTAGGCCACGAGATAGGGTGTAGTAGGAAATTATATGCTTTTTGGGTTCAGTAAATCAAAAGGAAAAACGGAACGATAATAAGATCACTTCGTTGTCCGTCTGTCAATACCCTCTATCACAGGAACGCGTGGAGTTATCAAGTTGAAATTAATATCAAATACTTATGGCTGCAATTCCTTAAAGCAGTGAAAAAATAAAAAAAAAACAAACTTCTAACTCAATGCAATCAAAATATACGGGCGTTTGTTCCGTTTATGCCGCATATTTTAACACTCGCAAGGGTATCAACACCTAGGGTACTTCCCGTTGACCTATAATCATGAAATTTGGCAAGAAGCAATTTAATGTAGCACAAGTAAAGGAAAAAATCCGAAAACCGTTAGTTACGTTACATTACAAAAAAAAAAAAATACCCTTGATAAACTATTTACAATACCTACAAATTTGTACGGAACCCTCGGTGCGTAAGTCCGACTCGCACATAACCGGTTTTTTTTTTACAAAAAAATCCTGTGCTTATATTATTTGCAACCTCTATGACTTTGTTACTCGTACTGCGGGCACAAGTTAGTACACAATTTCCTATTGTGTACTAACTTTTGCCCGCGGCTTCACGCGCGTCGGTGTCAAGATAATTCTATGATTCTTCTTCTCGTATTTTGAAATAACTAGACTGCAATGAAAGTAGGTCATGTCGTGATGTAAGCAGGTGTCAGCTAGCCAGCAAGATAATATGCCGAAGATCCAAAAATCAACCTACTGAAAATGAAAAAAAAAAACAACCTTGGGAAGTCTTAACAAGGCAATAAAAGATTAGTAACGTCCAGTTTTGTACGTACTCGTACCGAGCTCAAAAATAGAAATAACAATAAAAATAAAAACAGACGTAAAATAAAATCCTGCTTTTCAACTTTTAATTAAAGAGACCTGGCGAATGCTTCAGTAACAAGAAAAAAGGTCTGACGGAGTAGAAAATATTAAAACTGAGCCAACTTTATCAATCTTGTGAGGGATACGATTGATTGATTTCGTTCGGATTTAGATATGAAAAAAAAACGTGTGCGGTCGGGAAACCCATGAATGAAATTCCTTACGCGATACTCGCACGCAAACACACGCGTATATAATAGAAAGAGACAAAAAGAGAGAGAAAATGTGAATTTATTACGCGTTTTTGATACAGAGCCATCTAGTACACATTTTTAGAAGCTCTCATAAAGTTGTCGCCATTTTGGATTTTCATTTTAACCTCGCTACCGGCTTCAGCACCCTCAAAAACTATCATCTATCAACTGTCACATAACACTTTTTTGTTACGTGACGATTTCTACCAGTTTACTCTTATCGCAAGCCGTGTTATAGAACTTCGTTCCAATAATGGACGGGGATAGTAATAGTGAGTGAAAGCTACGTTCAAATTGTGGCAAAGCCATGAGGAATCTATGGGGTATCTATTTGCAAGTTTGATACATGGCTTAAATACCAGGACATCATGCGTTTTATTGGCATTTGAATCACCTAGTGAGATATTGGACAAGATCGTTTCCTTTCAGCCCACATTGTTGTTGATGATATGTTTAACTGAAATAATTTGGAAATATTAAATAGTTTGTTTCGTAAGAAGCGTTTCAAAATTCAGAACCAGAATTTAATTATATATTCGCATAGGTTTGAAACGATAATTTGTTACACGTGTGGAAAAAAATGGCAACTTAAATCTTTATTTTTAGCTAAGAACAACTCAGCCAATGTTTGATGTTACTTTTAGACTAGATATAATACTGACGTGTCTGTTAGTCAGAGAACCACTAACGTATGCTGTACCAGTCGCCATTTTATTCCTACTTATCCACTCATAATTTATTTTACCTTCTTTTAGGAAAGCTCACAGTCTAAGATCAATGTAAATAAAATACAATAAACGCTGACTATTGCTATTAATAATCTCCTGATAAGGAAAAGGTACGGTATCATAGCTAGGTACGGTAGGTACGATACCTTTAAGTATCGATAATTTTTCTTATAAAAATGTCCTAAAAATGAAAGATTATACCTACAAGATTACAAAAAAGAAAATGACGCAGTTCTTGAAACCTTTGAAAAAAAGCAATCACATGGAAACAACAACATTGTTAAAAGGATGAATATTGTATTTCTTTTTGTACATCACAAAGTAACATCGATCAAAGATTATATACTATAAAAGCAGGCACTGCCTTGGCCGAGTTCTTTCGCGCACTAAGCGATCGATACTCGTTTCCGCACCATGGGTTTTAGAGATACGTTGTTTATATATTTAGACGAGACTATTCCTATTTTCTGCTGAAGTATATTTTAGGTCTACTCAAACTTTCATAACGGTAACTTGATAAAATCGTAATTGTTTTAGCATTAAAGGGAGGGTTTGATACTGTTGTGTAACATGGGTTGGTATGATAAAACAATATTTTACTTTTGAAAAGTTTGTAGAATTTATTCAAATAACATAATAATGGCAGACAAACTAACAAAGTCATAGATTTATTTTATATAAGCATCTCTAAATACTTTATGATAAATACAAAAGGTATCGCGCAAGGGAATATATTCGGACCCTTCCTTTTTACATGTTAAATAGTTTCATTGCAATATTTAACAGCTTTTTATTCCAGGTTGATTTTAAATTAATACACTAGCAAATGGAATACACAAAAAGTTTAATTTTCTTACAAAAATAAACCAATAATGGTAGATATTGTTAAGTTATAAAAGTGTAAACCTTTTTGAAGCCAAGTAAAATATTGAAACAAATGGCATATAAGTGGAAAAGAAGAAGATCTAAAAATAAAAATAGATACAATTCCATCCGATACGGGGCGAACATAGGCATGTTGGCTGGATATATCGTGCCTCAAGTGTTCACTGCGGTTATAGGGACTTTACTGGGTATTGTAAATATTGTGTCAACGGTCCTATTCATGGCATCTGTACATATTTAATAAGGATATACATCAGAAGGGCTTTTTCTAGGCAAAAAAATATCTTATCTAATACTGATGGTTACAGGAAAGAGGTACGAAATACGTCTTGATGTGATAATGTTGAAAACTATGGCTAACTGGTGAAATGTATGTGATCTTATACATACGTCCAATACGTCTGTGCCTACCCCTTCGGTAAATCAAGGCGCGATGTTATTTTGTATTATTCGTATTGTTGTAGTTTCTTTGAATATATAAGATTATTTTTGGAAGCCATTAAAACAACAGGACTTGTTTTTTGTTTTCGTTTCATCAAAGAAAATAATAACAGTTGCAATTACTTCTTCATACATGAAAATGTGGAACTTTCCACGCCGACCACGACTACAAAATGGTTGAATACGTCTTTTAAAACGAGTCTATAAAGTCGTTTACAATGTTTCGCCTACACTGATACCACAGTATAAAAAAAAGCAGAAGACTGATGTCTTAATAACTAAAGTTTATTTAATAACTTTATAATTATTTAATAAAAAACGTTTATAAAAAGTGTACATTTAGCCAACAGTAGTAAATTTCCCATTCAATTATAGTGCCTAAGAAGCAAACTAAAACTCAAATATTTTGATTATAGGCGCAAGTAATGATGGTTCGGAATTGGGTAGCGACTCGCCCGAATTAGGTTTAATCGCACCAGTGTCCTGTGTTTTGTGTGTAGTATGAACTTCTCTCGAAAAATATTATGTTACAATCACGTGTCTGAGCACTGAGCGACGAGTGACCTAATCCAATACCAGGTTACGTGTCTTGTTACCTAGACAATGGTATTACCGTGGTATTAGAAATCAAAAATAATAAGAAAGTTTTTTTGCGTGAAATGAATACGCCAGGGCATAATAAAAACATCTCACATAATTAGTTTTTTCGGTCAATATTTCAGTCTGAAATTAAAGTAGATACAGATGTCTATGTTTTTACGATTTCTTTATGACACAATGAGACAGTCTAATCTATCAGTTCTCCTTCAATCTTAAGTGCAGTAGTAGTTAGTAGTATTTTGCAGACAACCTTTAGATGTCTGCAAAATATCACAATAAAGGTTAATTCTTAATTTCTGAGCATAAGACTTATATATAAACGTTTGGTGATATTCCCTCTAAGCAACAAGACCTCCGTTTGTACCACGCCTCGTTTTTTTAGAAACTTTCTTCAGATAACACAGTGTTAAATAATTCTATAATAAAGCTAAAAGTTGTCCTTCTGCATTTATTTATTCTGTGGCATTACTTCCAAAGAAATACAGCTTGCCACAAACACTTACAAAAAAACAACAGATACAACGAAAAGTTTTGTTTATGTCATGGAGACATAAACAAAACTTTTCGTTGTATCTGTTGTTTTTTTGTTTTTCCCGTCTCGTTTTTGATTAATATGTCTTTTATGAGCTCGAGATCGTTCAGAACCTCATAATAATTATGTACATATTAATGTTATTATGTTTGTGGAATATTGAATTAATCGTAAGAATTTATAGCGACAATATTATTGGAAAATGTATGGGAAAAGGTATTTTTCCTTAGGGCGCATTCGAACAAACTTTTATACCTAGAATAACTGTTATCTTGAGAATAATTATTGAATTTTTGACAGTTAGTCCATACTAGAACTGTCAGTCGTCAATTTTATTCCAAGAAAGAAGAAAAAGTTATCTGACTTTGGTAAAATCAACCCTTAAAAACATTGATACAAGCTTTCAAACTGAATATTTGATGTTTGGGAATTTTTTTATGAAACACGGAAAAGCAATAAGCGAAGTCAATCTGCCTTTTCTCAACTGTGTCGAAGTCGGCTTCCAATCTAACCGTATGCAGCTGAATACCAGTATTTTACATGGAGCGACTGCCTATCTGACCGCCACTCGTTATAGTCTAGGTATTCCGACACACGGGTTGTCAGACTTTTTAGCGCTCCTGACTACCCGTAATGACTGTCAAAGAATCCAATGACAATGACAACCGGTACCAACGGCTTATCGTGCTTTCCAAGGCAGGGATTTCATGAATGGTCACCCATCCTTGAACCGATATTATCATTTAGCCAGCAAAGTATATACTAATAAATTCGATTCTGATTCTCACAACATCCTGTAAATATTTTGCCTATTACACGACATAAGCAGAAGTTAATAAAACTCTTACCATACTTATATTAATCCTCACGATTGATATAACATCAAAAAAGAGCAAACTTCGGCAGCCTTGGGAACCCATCCAATACAATATGGTAGCAATAAATAACACATACCCTCACGTCGAGGTCATCTTCGATATTACGGTACGGTATTGAAAAACTCTGAGATTTTTAAAATGACGTAACCCATCTCCTTTTTGATTGACTTGGGACCTTTTAGAATTCTGGATGTGAAGGACATGACTTTTTGCCGAGTCTCCTCGTGGATAGGATGGTCGTTTATGGAAAAATGTCTTATATCAAAATGTTGTAGAGGATATTGGGGACTTGAAGTGTCTTGACTTTTCGTACTTTTAGCCTCTTTTACGGCGTTAGGTTAGGTTAGGTTAGGTTATATATTGCTTCTTTATGGAACTACAAATTCATATCTGAAGGATGTATAAACGTAAAAGAAGCAAAATGAGTATGTAACACGACGACGTATGACTTGGTACGTTTTGTAGTTTCTGCTTACTCTCATGGGAAGAACGTGTAAGTTCATATATGTACAGACGCCAGCACATCAAGCTACCCGACACTGTAAAATTTTCCCAATTAACTTTGAACCTTATACTTTAGCGATAAAGTTGGAAATCTATTAAAGAAATTTGACAGATTGTAGTAGCTTGATGTGCTTGGCGTCTGTACATTCAAATCTCCAATACGCGACTCCTCTGTTTGTAGTTTCATTTGAATCTGGTTTTTTCATACAAATATTTCTTATGTGGCCTTTTGGTATGTGATAGACTTCTTAGCTAAATGGTAATGAATGATACCAGGCTATGAATAGGGTTTACCTATCTCTTCTTAGCATGTCGATGGCAATCTAAATGAACAGTCAACATCAGTTCGGCTAATAGGACACGTAGAACAGGCCGGACGTAGGCCTTTATTTACCTATTAATTTTATGAATTTATTTTGTAGAAGTGCTCAATTTGTGAAAACTACCAAAGCAAATCCTATTAGTTACTACTTCAACATGATAAGGATGAGCGTACAGCACAGTAAGATATTCTTTTGACAAAAATTCTCCTAAATCACAAATTGGCAGCGCAACAGGTGCTAGAAATCATTCGAATACGCTGCACGCTAAAACGAGTGGCGGTGAACGTCACCACATTGTCAGCAAGGCATTTATAGTGAGTGCAGTTAATGCGGTGACAAAGTGTGGAGGCCATGTTCATTAACAGGACTACATGACCTAAAGCGCGGTCGCTGTCCGACTGCATAGAAAAGAAAGAGAAACGCGATGACACAACGCTGGTAATTAATTGCAAAATATGAAGCAATTTTCTATTTACAAAAATCTATTTTTTGGACTAAAAAAATAAAACACTAGTGCTTTAGTATGTTGCTTGTAGAATACTCTGACAAAAAATCCGAATGATTGTATGTATATATTAGTAAGGTTTTTATTGTAAAATGAAAGTTTTTAAAGGTATCTTCATGATTTTTTTCGATCGTTTCAAATTAGTTGTATTATGTTTTCAATACACTATCTACCTAGCATATACCCAGAAGAATATCACATATTTTTCCGATTTGTTTACTGTAGTCGATCATATACTTTTAGGCATAATAAAACTTGCGTTTTTTGCGTTTAGGTCCTGTAGTCCCCTTATCAGCTGGGCTTATGTGTATTTATCTGTGGGTAGGCTACCAAACATTTGGGAAAGTGCTTCAAGAATGTTCTGGAACGTTTTCATAAAAACTCTTGAGGAAAACCCAGTAACACTTAGAATCCACTTACCTGGGAATCGAACCCAGGACCTCATCCTCAGGCTTGCGCCCACTAAACCAACGAGCTTAATAAAAACTCAGTTTAATAAAAAAATCTTGTACAATTTTAAATTAAGTATTTAACTTTCTTCACAGTTAATGGAAATTAGCACCGTGTCCAAAAGAGAGCGCGAGTATAACACGAGCATGATTTCATATTTTCGTGCTACTAAAAGTTAGAAAAAAATAACTCTAGAACATTATGGCATATTATTATCGACCTCTAAATCTTACCCGGGAACTAGTTACCAGCTGCTCTTATTCGACATGAAGAGCTGCACTTGCTCGACATGAAGATTAATACGTTTGCACTGAACCTACACTTCACCTAAATTGGCATTTAAAAACTTTGGCGTCTCCAAATTGCTATGTGATGCAGTAAGTTTGGGAACAGCTTATCTCGTGCAATTCATGTTGATAGTTAAAGTCCTGTGTTAATTAAGCATGTGCTTGCTTTATGAAGTACAAACTTTAGTCTCATAACTTTTCATTATAACATGTGGAAAATGTCTTGGGTTATACATTTACTCACTTTGTAACATATTTTATGTAATACTAGCTTCCGCCCGCGGCTTCGCCCGCGAGGTATGTCGATAAAAACTATCCTATGTCCTTCCCCGGGATGCAACCTATCTCTCTGCCAAATTTTATCGAAATCCGTTCAGTGGTTTAGGCGTGAAAAGGTAACATACAGACAGACAGACAGACAGAGTTACTTTCGAATTTATAATATTCGTATGGATTGTAATGTGTAATGTTTATTTTCCCAAATAAATAAAATAAAATAGTAATGAAGCAAGTTTACTACTTGCCCCGCTTAACTATTTATCATTTTCATCATCAAGGAATTGAGCCGTTGATTTGGTTTGCATACCTGAATATTTTTGCACAGACTTTCCAAGCTTTTACTGTTATTCTTTTTCTTCTTAATGTGTTGATAGCAAAAATAGCACAAAAATACTATTATTTTGTATCCGACAGCGCAAAAATAACGACAACGTTATGTTTTTTAACTCGTATATATGTAGCGACTGGTTGGTTATCTGACCTCCATAACCCAGATATACGATGCCCCTTGGTAAGACTGGTTGTCATACTTTCGGGCTTCTAACTACCCGTAACGACTGTCAAAGACCCAATTCAATTCAATTGGCTTTTACAATATTTTCAAATAAGTGTTACTAGGGTCACAGGAGGACAGTGTAGGCCGATTCGACGAATCAATTAAACGTCTGCATCACTATTCTACAAATCAAATAAATGAGCCATCTCTCCGTGAGCTATCTAATCAAACCAATATAAACACCGTCACAGTTCCAGACTGGCCTATATTCAGCCATATTGGCCTTAACTGATTGACCGTGAGGGCCGTATTATAATCAATACGAAGGATTGTCCACGTTATATTTATATGGCAGTCATCCGCTGCTGCGAAATAATTGAATGTCTGTGGGGTGTTTGGTATTGATTAAACAATTATATGAATGACAGCGAAACACAAGAAATATATCTATACTGTGTTAGCGATTTCGTTTCCAAACATGTGAACAATAATGTGTTATTAGAAAAACAACTGTAATACTTTCACATTATGTTCAGTTTGGACTACAACTACAATTTTTTTTATGATTTTTTCAATAGCCACTCTGAAATGATGGTTTACAGTTTCATAATGTTGATATGCGTTTAAGTGAAAATACCATTAATAGGAAACAGGGATTTGGAAACACTTAACTTAGAAAATAGTGACGGACAAAAAGTACGCAAACAGCGAGAGGCAAAGGGGAGTAGTCCGATGGTTATGCTAGATGTCAGAATAACTGGAAGTGCCGGAGAATCTGGCAATCCATTAAACCACAGACCGTAAGCAAATGGAGATCCGCTATTGTTTGCCAAGTAATGAGCAAGAATCTCGATTCTATATTATAACTAGCTGACCCGGCCACGCGTTGCTGTGGCTAACGTAATAGACAAATAATTTGCAATAAAATAATATTGCGATCATAAATTGAGATGTGAGCTATCCTATCTTTCAAGTTGGATCAAACTGCACACGGTGTACAAATTTGATTAAAATCGGTTAAGTAGTTTAGGAGTCCATCGCAGACAAACATCGTGACACGTAATCTAATATATAAAATTCTCGTGTCACAGTTTTCGTTGCCATACTCCTCCGAAACGGCTTGACCGATTTTGATGAAATTTTTTGTGCTTATCCGGTATCTATGAGAATCGGCCAACATCTATTTTTCATCCCCCTAAATCGAAACTTACGCGGGTGAAACCGCGGGGCGCAGCTAGTTTATATATATTAAGATTGATATTTTTTGTTTGTGCAATGAAATGGAAAGTTGGGCTTCACAAATGTGAAGGGCAGGGAGGAACGCTGATACCTAAGATACATGACATGTCTTAGTTTGAGTGTCAGGAGTTTCACACAACGTGCATATACTTAGCCTATTAATATAAGGATTATAAGTACATAATGCATTGTTTAAACTTTTATTTCTCCTTATTGTATTAGGCTTATGAAACAAAATATTATTATTATTCATTAAGAGAACGATTTAGGAGTTTGAGAAGTAAGTTTTTAAAGAAATTTCGAGAGTTATTTACGTGGTTGGTGACGTAATAACACATGCAACCTATACGTTATAGAAATTTCACTAGTACATACTGACAAAAATAGACGGTTTGCTATTCTGACGCTTTGCAATTTTGACGGATTACGATTTTCATGAATTTGACCGATTGCGAAATTGACTATTTATCTATGAAATAACTAGCGGCCCGCCCCAGCTTCACACGGGTGCAATTTCTTTTTTTTTATTTCCGAAATTTTATTTCTTGTAAACCTTTTCCTGGCAATACCTAACACAACAAAAAAATAATTATCCAATTTGTGCAGTAATTTGGAAGTTATGCGCGTACGGACATTTTGGCAACTTTGTTTTATATGTACTATGCAAGGATATATTAAAAGCCTTACAAATTATAAAATTAAACAAGATATTGCTAAGTTCGCAGAAGTTTGCCGTGATGACAAACAGTCACATAATATACAATGGTAAGACTACATGTGAATGTAATGTCGCGTATGACTGTAGCGGACTAATCCAATTGTACACTTCTTAAGGTTTCAAGACAATGTTGGATGACCATTCAACACGTAGTTATTTATTCACACTTTCTGATATTATAAATTGTGATTCACAGAAATAGCCGTGAATCTAAAATAATATTATTAAGAGAAAATACTTGATTTTTTGTACGTTAGTTGGTTACGCTTTCACGCTAAAACGGCTGAACGAATTTTGATGAAATTTGGCACAAGGGTAGACCATGACCTAAATTAGGACATAGGATACTTTTTTATCTCGATATCCTCACGGGATCGAGACTTATGCGAGTGAAACTGCGGGGCGCAGCTATAGGCCGACCGCTTAACTGAGACGTTGCCTGAGGCAGCAGCCAGTTGCGGGAGGGGTGTGGTGACGTGATGCGAGAGTGATTCGTAAACTTGTGACAACTATCACCCCTCCCGCACCGCGCAGCTACCTCAGGCAATGCCTCAGTTAAGCGGTCGGCCTATAGTAGTTAATATAAGTTTGAAATCGCCAATCCACCTTGAGCAAGTTTGGTGATCAATACTCATGCCTTCTCTGTGTGAGAAGAGGCCTTTGCCCAACAGTGGGACAATAATAGGCTGTTATTATTATTATGAAAGTACTAAAGCATTTGCATTTTCCTTATTGTGCATTAGCACAACGCATTCTCTCGACGGCTGGATTGTAAGTTGTCATTAGACAACTTACAATCCAGCCGTCGAGAGAATGCGTTTCTGTCAGTGCGATAATTCTAGTAATTAATAAAGCTCAAATTTCCAAAACACGTATTCGTTTGTATGGATCTAACGAGCGTCGGGTCTCTCGACGGCCGTACTGTAGTGCCATCATCAATTATTTAGTAGTTATCAGCTAGGGACATATTATGACCAACTACAAAAGATCAACTGTTGAAAAATCAAAATTTGATTTAAAACAATAGAAATTCTAGCCACAGATGAGCTATTACAAAATGAGAGTGGTAAAATATTAACTTTTTTGTGAAAAAAATTTCTTTCCTACTTATCTTGCAGGTAATGCGCAAGGCATTACCAGCATACCAAATTCTTAAATGTTAATGTCAAATCATTACATTTCTGTACATAGCAACCGAAAAATTAAACCGTTACAAAGGAGAACCAATCGGAATTGTGTTATATAAACCGTTCGCTATAATTATGAATATATAAATAGCATAGGTACTAAAGATTTAGCTCGACTAAGTACTACTTATGCTACCCCAATACCTACAGAGAATTCCCAGACGGAATGGTTTGATCCAATTCCTCTCCAATTGTTAAGCAAGTGCACAGCTCAGACAAAGCTCAACCAAAATCAGGTTTTAATTAACTGAAGGCTTCTCACCGAATGCAATTTATTTAGAACTAAGCTTCAGTGAACATAATCATCAATCCGAACTGACAGTATTTCTCAAATGAAGGAAATTGAGAAATACTGTCAATTTGGCTTGATCCAGTTCTGTGATTGTAAATCCATGTGATGGATTTCAGCTTTGGAGTTTAGATTGGAGTGGTTACTTTTTAGATAGGACCTTACTTTTGGAGTGTTTTTATTTGTTATTTGTTGTTTGTTGTTTTCTTTTCTTCAGTTTGTTGAAGCCTTGACCTCTTCTCCTTTAGTGTTTGGCTGTACAATCGAAACTTTGTGGTCGTCTTCTATACTGAATGGAGAAAGCGGTATCTTTTACCTTTACTGGAAACGAAACGTTTTGTTTTTTTTTTATTGCTAAATGGGCCCTATTTTGACCTCAATCTCGCCTGATGGAAAGCGAAGGATGATGTCTATGATGGAACAAGCGTGCCCAGAAGATGCCTAAGGCACTGGAACTCCCACGTATCGACACAACACAGCAGGCTGCTTGACGCCGGACTCAGGTGGGAGTGGTCGCAAACCAGGCGGGCGTTAAAAAAAAGCCCTACCACCGCAAGGGAGGCCAGTCAAATAAGGTGTTGGGTGTGACTGTCCAGGATGCGCCGAGCGCTCGGTTCAGTTAAGTAACTGGCGGAACAAACTGCGCTCCACGAGGAGGCTTCTTCATGCATCATTAAAAAAATCGTACTACCCACGCACGCACACACTCGTATGCAGCACGTCAAAGGTTACACTTTAACCGTGAACTGGCATAGCGTACTTCGGAATTTAAATAGATTAAGAGGCCATTATTTCATCACCACTGCTCTCAAAACGGTGAAGGAAACCGTTGTGAGGAAACCGGCATGTCCTAGGAGACATGTAACAACTACCAACTCGCACTGGGCCCATGTAGGGGATAATGACCCACTCCCTCTCACCGAGAGGAGGCCTGTGTCCCAGCAGTGAGAACATTATAGGTTAATTATGCTAAGATGCCAGCGTAATAGCTCAACTGTGAGACACAATTGAATTTTCAACAGACACTGGTTTCGCTGTTGTATTTCGCGGTCTGAAATAAAAATGCAAGCCAAATGCCGCTTCTAATATTAATTTCTAAGAACTCATAAACATTTTAACTTACCTTTATTAATAATTCAACTACTTATCCTCTTATTTATTTGTAAGATGCACAGCAAACTAATTACATAAACTTTCAACTTCATTACACTTTCGGTAAAGTTTGCGCGTCTGCGATGTTTGTTTCTGATTTTTTCAAACAAATAACTTTTTCAGTTGCCAATACAGAGTAAAATAGTTATGTAATAAACATCCCCTCGACTGCCCAGTCTAGTGGTCGCAAGCGTTACTGCCAGCATGAGGTGCTGGGTTCGATTCCTAGGTTGGTGATAGTGTTTTGGGCTTTTCCATCAGTACCAGCCTGAAGTCTGGAATTTGTGCCTGATCGGCAATGGACTCGTCACCTATTTATTACATATGACTTAAACATAACTGGCGAAATGCGGGTGTACTATAGATACACCTCTGCCTATCCCTTCAGAGAAACAAGGCGTGATGTTATGTTATCCGAGTTTAATCACGTAATTCGTACGTCATCATCTGCCTAGATTTTCCCCTTAGATTAGATTTTCCCCTTCATTTTCCGTTTTAGGGTCGGCTTCCAGTCTAACCGAATGCAGCTGAATACCAGTATTTTATATGGAGCGACTGCCTATCTGACCTCTACAACCGCAACCCAGTTACTGGGCAATACGATACCCCTTGGTAAGACTGGATGTCAGACTTTCGGGCTTCTGACGACCCGTTACGACTGTCAAAGATCCACGAATGACAGCCGGGACCAACGCAAGCTTAACGTGCTTTCCGAGGCACGGAGAGGTCTTGGTATGTAAAAATGGTCACCCATCCACGGAGCAACCGCGGCAAGCGTAGCTTAACCTGATCGATCGACCCGTGCGGCTCTTATCTCTTAGCCACAAGCCCCTCCGTAATTCGTACGTAAAACAAAAATGTATTTAACAAAATGTTAAAATATACTAAGTACTTAAAGTCTATTCAGACTTATATATCAAATTAATATTATTTCAAGTTAAACAATTAATGTCAACTTTATTTTAATGTAAAAAAAAAGTTTAAAAAATGTGTAATGTTGTAGCGTAAACTGAACTTTATTTTATAGGACTAAATCGCGAATGCAGGTTAGGTAGATGCTCAATTCCAGACTGAAAGTCGGAAGCCAAAGTTGCCTAGTCGTCCTATCGGGCACCGCTTGACATCTGGTGGCTGATATACTTCCTGGCAAACGGCTTATTTGTGAGATACATACTCCGGTTGGTTCAGTTATTTCGTTTCTGAATATTGCGTTCCTGATATTTGACATAGATAAAACATTAATTCAGTGCACACAAAAGACGAAGCGCAACACACAAGAGCACAATTCAATGGTAACAAATTACATTATTTATTTTTAAATGTTTTACCAGTTGTTTGTCTTGCAAAAATCAAAAGTTTAAAATGGGTTTATTCAAATTAAGCTGAGAAGTAGCACTTTTTAAACGTCAATAATTACATAAGACTCTGATCACTGAATTAGCTGTCAAATAACATGTTAGCTCTTAAGTGTGGATGGGCAAAATAACGACAATGAAATTAGTTAACAAGTGATTTATGTGCATACATAACATACATAATATAATCAGCCTATAATGGTCCTGGGACACAGGCCTCCTGTCGGTGAGAAAGAGTGGGCTGTAATCCAGCACGCAAGCCCTGTGAAGGTTGGTTAAGTTTAACAAGATATTTAATGACACCCACTCATTTGATTAGGCTTTGGAATTTGGAAATCTCACCGTGAAAACTTAGGTGTAGCCATTAGTGTCAATCGCCAGCATTAGGTGGAAGTACAGCTCTCTTCAAATACTTCACCTGAGTTTTCAGAATACACCAAAATATTTGTTCAAAAGTACCAACCGAGGTCCATGACTCTTATTAAAATAATTGACATCCAAAACCAATTAAAATCCTCCTGCAAACCCAAAAAAATATAAAGCAAATAATATTCTCTCCATTTTCAACCTACCTGTCTATAATTCTGTACCCGCGACTAACATAACCTCTGACCGTACAATAAACCTCTTGGCGGCACTAATCCGATCATTATTCGGGCATTATTCAGTTGCCAGGACACCGACATCAGCTGGCCTATGAAATAACAATGATAATTTTAGCATCAGTTGTGAAGTTCTTTAGTTGAATTTATTTATGCATGACATGTTACTTTATTTTTTTTTTTGTTAAAATCTATTGCTCCTGACTTTTTAGCTTGAGTTATTGTTTATGGGACTTGTTGCTGTCTGTCTCTTTAACTGAACTTCCTCCGAAGTCAAAAAGTAAATACTGAAACTCTTAGTACAATTCTCATAAAAATACTACTTGAATCTATAGCACCAGGAGCTACAAAGATTTGTGTGTCATTCAATAAAGAAAAAATCACAATGACACTGTTTAATTGTTAGAAGTTTTGAGTATTTAATGCATTAAAAAAAAACTTTTATACCTGCAATTCTTATAGGGGTGGGTACATAAGAGTTTCAGGACAAAAATGTATGTTTTGGCAATTTGTACATTTTGACACTAGGACTATGTTGCCCATTGATTTTTTGTCTTTGTAACATTTAGTATCCGGCGCGATATTGTACATTGCAATACTGTACATGAATTTCAAAGATCGAACGACTTACGAGTTTTCCAAAAAATACCTAAAAAATATTTTATGAAAATATGTAAGTAACTAATATTGAACGAATGTGACTAATGAAATATATTTATACGCCCCGATTGAACTGAAAGAGATAATCCTGCAAAGCGAATACTTTAAATGGAATATCGCATAATAATTCGCATGTTCAAAAACACATTTTACCTGCAGCCACATGTGCAAATACATATTTGTAAGACTGTTCAATTTCAGTAAGCGTTTGAGATGGGACTTCAGAGCTAAATCCAAAACGTATCTATAAACATAATATTATCCATACTTCCATACTAATATAATAAATGTTAAAGTAACTCTGTCTGTTACCTTTCACGCCCTAACGTTTGAATGACTTACGCTGTTTCGCACACGGGTCGACCATGACTTGGGTTAGGGCAACGATATGGAGATACCTTTTATACCAGTAGAACGCTCCCGTGGGATAATTTCCAACATACACACAAGAAATCTAGTTAGAAATAAACAAGTGATGAGGCAACGGAGCTCAATTTCGGAGAAAACTAAATTTGTGATATAAAAACACCGTATGTAATTAATCCAAGAGAGAATTAATGGCTCTTGGCATACCTATACTTTTCAAAGATTTTCTCAATTATTAATTAACCGCCTAAAATATCAGTAATACTTAAATATCAGTATTATATACAGATGAATACAAACCTACCTATGTCTGGCGATGACCTTCGTCCAACACCAAATGTAATTGAAGTGATTTGCACAGATCCTATTTGTAGCACATATTATTGACTCAAAGTACACATACCTTTTTGTCTGATCTAATATCCTTGTTTGATATTATCCAAAATCCTGTGTCTACTGGCATTTATACAACTCGCATTACCGGAACGTATATGTTTCGTAACATTTTGTAATAAAATGTTATTGATGCACACAGATATATGAATTAAACTTCAAAGGACTGATCGTTAACGTAACATCATTAATATACATAAACTAAGTGGAAAAAAAAACTCAAAAATATCAAGCAAAGTTCATAAAATTTATATGGGACCACCCCTGAGGCAAACATTATCGATAAAAAAAAAAATGCAAATTCTTATATAGGTTCATATATGACGGAGTTATTATTATATTAAAAAATATATAAACATCCAGATTGAGAACCTTCTTCTTTTTTAAAGTCGGTAAAAAAAACATGTAACATGTACTCTACTAATAAATAGAATGATTTATTTACGGACAGCATAAAGCAGTTAATAATAATTGATGGTCACTCAGTAGTTAATGTAGCACAGGACAATATATAATATCGGGAGGTAATTAATGACAGCAGGATGTAATTATAACTGTATTATAAGTTTATGTGATGCCAGGACCAAGACAGTGCTATGGCCACAAAGTTCGGTTTATTTATTACTAATGTAAATGTTTTTCATTTTGTGAGAGACAATGAGGTTAAAAAAAGTTTTTGATGTGATAACGTCTATGAATCGATGAACGCCGGCTGCACGCACGAAAAAGCATGACTCATTGTCACGTTCCGCCTGAGCTGAGCGTGCAAGCACGCGCGCGGAACAAGCGATTAAGAGGCACGATCGGCCTAAGCGTTCGGCTTGTGACACATCTATCTCTTATGACGTTATCACGTAAAATTATCGTCCGTATACCGACTTTACAGACAACCAAATTTTTTTGTTAATTTTTTTTTCAAAGAAGGAAGTTAACTTTCAAATAAGATTGTCATACGAGTACAAGTTAAGACCTTATGCTTGTTATGAAGAGATAGTGTGTTCCATTCAAATACAGTAAAAAAAAAAGTTTAACTAATATTATTAATAAGTTCGTTTGTATGCCAAAAGTAAAAACCTCCCTCAAGATGGAAATCTATTTACCGTACTACCAAAGGGCAGCTGAACTAAAAGATTATTTAATACCAATCTTCAGCAGGCACTTTTAGAAGAATGTTTGCTTATATCGAAAACTATTGGTCCTTCGAGTCCCTTTTACGATCGGATGTTTGAGAGCAAGAATGTATCAAGTACAAGGGCAACATAAACGGATAAGCTCGTTCAGTTCGACAAAGTCTCTCATATTATGTGCGTACCGAAAGTTCTTCCGTTGAAAAATGAGTATGATTCTGAGAAGTAGGGATGGGAATTATTATATACTACCTAGCTGTTATTGTTATTAAAAGAACACTATGTCTTTCTCTAGATAATGGGCTTTCCATGTGCCAAATTTCATCCATATTTGTTCAGCCGTTTTGACGTAAAAGCGTAACAAACAAACAAACTTACTTTGGCATTTATAATACTATTATATACTAGCAGCGCCCCCGCGGTTTCACCCACATATGTGTCGATCCCGTGGGAATATGTAAAAACTACCCTATGTCCTTTTCGGGGATTTAAACTATCTCTATACCAAATTTCTTCTAAATCGGTTCAGCGGTTTAAGCGTGAAGAGGTAACAGACAGACATACACACTTTCGTATTTAGGATGTTAGTATGGATCTAATCATCATTTTCCTGCCTTTAACGTAATTTATTTGGGGTCGGTACAACATGTCTTTTTCTTCCTTGCATCTCAATATCATCATCAGCTGCTTAACCTTTTCACAACTATGTTGGGATTGGCTTCCAGTCTAACCGGATGCAGCTGAATACCAGTATTTTACAAAGACTGACGATCGATCAGGTTGGTCCGTGAATAGGTGACCATCTTAACATACCAAGAACCTCCGTGCCTCGGAAAGCACGTTAAGCCGTTGGTCCCGGCTGTCATTCGTAGATCTTTGACAGTCGTTACGGGTCGTCAGAAGCCGAAAGTCTGACAACCAGTAAGGGGTATAGTATTACCCAGTAGCTGGATTGTGAGGGGTACCCAGTAGCTGGATTGTGGAGATCAGATACGCAGTCACTTCATGTAAAATACAGATATTCAGCTGCATGCGGTTAGACTCTAAGCCGACCCCAACATAGTTGGGAAAAGGCTAGACAGATTGACTGATATATTTGGTATGTATGTACCTACTTATTATGGTTGTTGGCACGGAATTGATTTACTCTGTTCTCCGTACTAGTATAATCTGTACTACAGTAGAACAGTTTAGTACTTAATTGCTTCCTCAGACGAATTTTAACGTCGATTATATCTGAAAAAGACATGAGTTTGTCTATCCATCAGATTGAACTTCGAGGTCAAGCCTTAAATGGGTGGCCGCTGTTAGTAAATTAAGAGCACTCCGTCCCTCGGGCACCACGTTAACCTGTCACTCCCATCTGTCAGTTACTGAGTCGGTTTTATGAAATTCGGAATCCATTGAATATCTGGCTGTTGGATAGGTAATATATACCTACGTATATATATTATTGCATTTTAGATGACAGTTGATCTGTTTTTATTAATTGTTTGCTTTGTCTTTGACTTTATGATCGAATTTGGATGTATCATGTTTCAGGTAAAATGGGAAGTCAAATTAAGGTCAATTCCCGAAAACGTTCAAAATCTTATCTCCGCGAGATACAATGTCAATAACCTATTAATAATGTAATAAATTATAGGTATTTTCGATCAATTGAGATTTTAATGCGAACGTTCTTGTAAATATTATGGAATTTGCCCCTCGAGAGCAGTGGTGGCCCAGTGGTATCGGCCGCGACTTACGAGTTGTAGGTCGTAGGTTCGAACCCAGACAGGCGCTTTACTTTGTGTAAATTATTTCATCACCACTGCTCTCAAAACGGTGAAGGAAAACATCGTGAGGAAACCGGCATGTCCTAGAACCAAAAATTCGACGACATGTGACATCTACCAACCCGCACTGGGCCCGCGTGGTAGATTACTTCCCACTCCCTCTCACTTAGAGGAGGCCTGTGTCCCAGCAGTGGGAACATTATAGGCTGATTATGTTGCCCCTCAGGTAGAAAAAAAATAGATCTACAACGTTTTAATAGTTCAATATTTCCAATCACTGTCCATGCAAATAATAGGTACTGTCAGTGGTTTTGCACAGGACTATAATACCTCTAAACAACGTCACATAACATCACGCTTTTTTACTCCGAAGTGTTAGGGAGAGGTGTCCGTATAAGGACTTTAACATTGCAGGTAACCGGGAAGGTAAGGTTTCCTTTATCTCTCTATGTCTGACGCACTCTGGACAGTCAGGGCCTCTGTCACCTTGCTGACTGGCAAATGTTTTTACACAGCATGTAAAGTCAGGAATATTAATTGTTACGGAAATTAACACCTTACGTAAATTTGCCGTCTTATAGCCATTCCATACAACTGTCAAAAAATGACGGTTGTGATTTGAATATACTAACAATTTAAGTTGGTAGTCAATTTATTTAACAACTAGCTGTGCTAAAAGTCTTGATGCCGTGGGAATATCGGGATAAAAGGTTTAGTCACGGTCTACCCATGTGCCAAATTTCATCCAAATCTGTTCAGCTGAACAGATTTTAGCGTGGAAGCGTAACAAACAAACATACCAAAAAATTTAATGTTTTCTTTTTATGATATTATAATTGTCCCCTTTACAAGCAATATTAGAATAGTAAAATATTCTATGAAGAACTAGGTAAGAACTTATAGTAAGTAGCCGTATCTACGGCTAAACAGCCTAAGTTTAGAGTTCTCTTATAAATAGATTAGTAGTTTGTGTTTTTCATGCACACCAGTACCCAGTGACACATCGAAACTTGTAACAAATATAGAGCAAGTCTGGGCTAAGTCGAGCCAGCTTGGTCTAGCTAATTTTAAATCGGATCGATCGGAACAAACCTTTTCCCTTGGACCACTTTCTATATTTAGTTAAACATTATTGGAGTGTGTAGCTCGTATAATATTGTCTGTTAATGAAAAGTTCTTACACCCGAAATAATTTGCTTAACTGTAGGTAGCTAGTATTTCGCGTAATATAGTAAACTATTCACAAAAAATGTACACACGCCAGCACATCAAGCTACACGAAACTGTCAAATTTTCCCAATCATCTTTGAACCGTTCCAGTGACGTCTTTCGACGACAAATTCCAGACGATAAATCGCTCTTATAAGAAACCGTAGCGTCACTCCAGTTATCACACAACTGTCAAACTACATGACGTGCAAGATAAAAACGGCAAAATGTCTAAGTCAAAGTAACGTTTATAATAGTTACTTAACGTTACTGATCTTATTTATAGAAAAAGAAAGAAAGAAAGAAAATACATTTATTTAGCACAGACTAAAAGACACACAATACACCAAATACATACATCAGATAAAAAATAAAATCAATATAAGAAATTTGCAGGAGAGTGTGCAACGTGTGTATAACGTTTATGATCTCAGCTTTAGGTTCGATGGGAGTTTTCCAATTAGAATATTTCAACAGTACTTCATACTGGGGCTCGCCCTTGTTATATTCAACACTAGCGGCGCCCCGCGGTTTCACCCGCATATGTGTCGATCCCGTGGGAATATCGGGATAAAAACTATCCTATGTCCTTTCCCGGGACTCAAAGTATCTCTATACTAAATTTCATATAAATCGGTTCAGCGGTTTAAGCGTGAAGAGGTAACAGACGTCTGTCTGTTATCTGTTATGTGTATCTGTCTAGATACACTTTCGCATTTATAATATGAGTATGGATTGGACTGACACATAACTGGCGAAATATTGGCGTTACCTGTGTTTTTCTCTTCAGGAAACGTAGGTGCAATTTTATGCTTTATTATAATGTATTTAGGAAATACAGTGTAATCTAGAAAATATCTATTAGGTACTGGAATTTATTCTAGAAAATTATGTAGGGACTGTAGAGACTATAGCCTACTAGCTTCCGCCCGCGGCTTCGCCCGCGAGGTATGTCGATAAAAACTATCCTATGTCCTTCCCCGGGATGCATTCTATCTCTCTGCCAAATTTTATCGAAATCCGTTCTGTGGTTTAGGCGTGAAAAGGTAACATACAGAGAGACAGACGGAGTTACTTTCCAATTTATAATATTAGTATGGATTTGGTGTTTACATGAAATCTCCGCGAGTTTTTCAAAGAGATTGGTATAAAATACGAGACAAACAGGAAGATTTTAAATTAGAAGAGGTTAGGCGTCAGATTAGGCTGACAAGCAAATGAATTTAAGAGTAAATTAGTCGCGAGGTCGAACTTACTAGTGGTCATGGCCAAAAAGCACGCTGTCTCACCTGGCTTCGTGTCTGACAGAGCCAGTACCTATCAGTGATGACGTTGTGTTTCAAAAGATTATACGTTATTATTATTACAAACGGTAGTTTAGTTTAGTTTTGACATAATCCTTAACAATATAAAACTACCGTTACATGCTTATTTTCTGCATTTTCATTCTAAAATAAAAGAAATAACCAAATAAACGATGAGGGTGCCACTGAGTGGTCGGTGTTGTCTTAATGGAAAGTTTATAAGAAATCACGGCTTAAACAAACAAGTCGTAACTAATCTTAAGGATGCCGTTCAGGATGTTCTACGAGCAGTACCCGGGGCAGTCAATATTAAACTAAGAACAATGAACTGGGCGAGGAGACATTTTCGGAAGATATTGCCTCATAAAGATAGTCACCCCTGATCAGCTGCAACAAACAGGATTTTTATTGGCAATCGTTACTGGCGAGGGGACGTAGGGCTGTCCAAGCACAGAAAAGTAAAGACAAAGTTAAATATTTTAATTTCAAACTAACTTCTGCCCGCGACTTCGTCTGCGGCTGTGTTCCTCCGACCCACTCCGTCCTCGTTTTCGATCAGCGTTCTTTCTGATTTTTTTGTTTTTTCTCGCTACTAGTCATCAAATGCAAAAAAGACTTTTCAAATCCGACTGACAGTTCCAGGAATTAGTACGTTCAAACAAACAAACTCGTTGGCTTTATTAGGTATTAGTATTTATTGAAGATAGGAACATAAAAGGCACACAAGAACATATAATTGATTCTAATTGCCGCTACCATCATCATCATCATCTGCCTAGCCTTCTTCTTGTAACCGAATGCAGCTGAATACCAGTATTTTACACGAAGCGACTGCCTATCTGACCTTCACAACCCAGGGTGCTAACTCTCGAATATAATTCCGATAGATCGACATTGGTCAAACGTCAGCTGGTCGAGTTAAACGTCAGGGATTGGCTAGACTCAGTGAGTCCAGCCAATCCCAGACGTTTGACTGACAATTCCAATGTCGATCTATCGGAATTATATTCGAGAGTAAGCACCCAGTTACGGGCAGCGGGATTGTCCGAAAGGGTTACCGCTGCCCCGGAACATAAAGGGCTAAGGAAGGAACACGGATGGGTTTTAGTCAGTAAGAGTCTGACACTCCCTTCCGCTCCACCCAGAGCGGGAGGGGTCATTTGATGATTTCCCATCCATAAAAAAAAAAAAAGCACCCAGTTACTGGGTAATACGATACCCCTTGGTAAGACTGGTTGTCAGACTTTCGGGCTTCTCGACTACCCATAACGACTGTCCACGAATGACAGCCGGGACCAACAGCTTAACGTGTTTTTCCGAGGTACGGAGGGCCGAACTGCCACTACCAAAAAAAAATTCAAGTTAATTAATTTTAGAAATAATTCGTTTCACATTATTTATAAAATACTCAAACTATTTTTCCCATGGTTTCATGTAGGTAGGTCATTCAATTATGACTACAGACGACTTGAGTTTCTAACTTATATCCGAGCTCGACTTTGATTAAGATGCTGTTTGAATATTTGTCAGTCACAAGACACGACCTCAGTAACGGTAAGAGTTAGTGAATTCTCACAAAAACCCAAATCATCCCAATTTAAGTTTTTTTTTTGACCAGTAATGAAATTTTAATTGGGAGAGGCTCGTGGCTAAATACTAACAGCCGCACGGTCGATCGAAGGTTAACACGTTGACTGCCAGACAACAGACACAATAGAAAATCTATTGTTCGCGGTCACCGGTGACCGCGTTGGCAGTCAATGCCTTAAGCTATGCCTGCTGGGCAGCGGGATTGTCCGAAAGGGTTACCGCTGCCCCGGAACATAAAGGGCTAAGGAAGGAACACGGATGGGTTTTAGTCAGTAAGAGTCTGACACTCCCTTCCGCTCCACCCAGAGCGGGAGGGGTCATTGGATGATTTCCCATCCTTAAAAAAAAAAAAAAAAAAAGCTATGCCTGCTGCGGTCGGGTCATGGATGGGGTTGACCATCCATTATCGAGACCGTGCTTTCCTTGTCTCGGGAAGGACGTAAAGCCGTCCCGGCTCATTCGTTGATCTTTGATAGTCATTATGGGTAGTCGAAGAACAAAAGTGGAAGCCAACGTCAACATAATGGGAAAAGACTAGGCAGGTTGATATATTTTCTTCTCGTAATACAGTTCATTAAAACAAAATCCAGAGACAACATAGACATCTCTTGAAGGAAATTGAACTCGACAACGAAATAATGCCTACGAAAGTTCAAAATTTCAAATCTAACGGTTATAAATGTTGTTAACACACAAAAGTCTATAAACGATTTAATTAAACTTAGAAGACAATTCAAGCCAAGCCAGTACCAGGAACATAGGAGTTACGAATATACTACGGAAACATTTATATCTGATATGACAAAGCAAACGGTCGACAACAGCTGCGAGCTTACGCTTCAGTTTCTCACAATAAATTCCATGCGAGGAATTATGTGCAAAGGTTTTGACAGTGTGCCCTGTACTGTATAAAAAGATAATGTCAGTCGAACAAGCTATTTGGTATACAGGCAAAAATATTCAACCTTTCACTACACCACCAATATTTAGTTTTATTTTGTGCGTTATAACTTTTTCAGCTTATGGCATCCTTAATAGAGTGGTGTAAAATAATTGACTACTCAGCACATTCACACCATTGTTTAAAAGTAGTTGCAAGTTAGTTGCCTGTATACCAAATAGGTTGTTCGACCGTACGGGTTGTCATGACAAAATCATGATGTGGTGGTTAAAGATAACGATAGAGGAATTGTAGGATACAACTATAGTTACTAATTAATCTTATATTGGTATCTAACTTCTTCTTCATGGTGTCGCTGGCACGACTGTATTTCAAATCTTGTTGACTCAAAACATCACTACTTCCACGGCTTCGTCTGTAGCAGAACAGAGGTTACTTTGACTGCATGAAGAGGTGGAGCATAGGATGCGACATTGCTCGACACGCTGGTGTCGTTCCGTCAAAGTAGCCCCACTTTACCAGGTCGGAGTTACATCTTCCCACTTGTGTCCGGAGGCGGTTGAGTGACTTCCAAGTGGTATCTATGAAAACAATATTTTCAAGTGCTTTCAGCCACCATTGTCATGGTTGTCTGGCATTTTTGCTGAACTGGGCTTTTTTGGCGCAGCCGTGAGGGACACTTTCCTGCAAATTTCTTACATCAGAGTTTACACTTTTTATTTGATGTATGTATCTGGTGTATTGTGTGTCTTTTAGTCTGTGCTAAATAAATGTATTTTCTTTCTTTCTTTTCATTGCAAAGTTACAATTCAAAAAACAATAATTTATCACACGTTGGTTTAAATTCAAACGTATATTATACATTACCCTGCCACAGTTGAGAAAACTGATATAGAACTATTCCGAATTTTACCTTTTTGCATATCATGATAATCTCTGGTGACCCTAAACGTCAGACAAAAGGCGACGATGCGCAGAAAATAAAACTTTCCGTCCAAAAATAGGGAAATTACATTTATTATAGGCGTTACAGGGTCTCCTTTACAAACTGTAGGTACCCAAAAAAAATATTGACGAAAAACTGTAGAGGGTGCTGAGGAAAGAGTAACAGCTTTTTTTCTGTAGTCTTTGGTCATATAATCATGTTTTTTTGCAAAAAAACAGGCAGCCAACCTGATAAAAATATAATAACTGGTTTCTACTTGAACCAGGAATAAACCTTCCAGATAGGTGTTCCCTGCTGCTAATGGACGTCTGCAATAGCAGAAAGTAAGGTACTGTAGTTTTCACCCTGCTGAAGCCACAATCAACGTAGCCGTGTTTACTGGGCCAAAGTAATACCTCTCCACTCCTTAAGTACCTCAGGATTCGACGGTTAAGAGGAAATAAGGTATAAGCGACAAAAAATGAATTGTTCAGGAGAGCCGTTCAAAGTTTTAAATTTTAGAAAAACTGACGTATTTTTGTCATTTATGATTTTTTTTGCTAGGGTTTAAACGCCAAAAAGTCATCTTAGAGCCATGAGAGTAAGCGCATTCGAAAGAGCGGAAAATCTTCCGTAGGATAGCATATATAACTCATTTTTGACCAAAATGTCGCTTATGCCCTACTTCCTTTTTACCGTCGAATATGTTGACCCCTTTGTCTCTACGTCACTAAGTACTATCCACAGATTCCCCTTGCCATTTTTTCCGTTTACAATAAAACATTGCTCAAGAAGGGGCCATAGTCCTTCCATAGTTTTAAGTTTTGGAGACATAGGTGGAAGGTGTTCTGCCTGTCTCCTCTTACGTGTATTGGAGGTGAGGTTTTGGTCGAAGAGCGGAAGTGAAACTCCAACTTGCGTTTAAGTATTGTAATTGCCACACGTATTTATAGTTCACAGTTAATATACACTATTTAGCACATAATATAACTAATTAAAACTAGTAGGGACAAAATGAACCGATCCAGTCCGTATCCCGTGACGGTCGGCAAGCAAGGGACTCTCGCTCCATAAGGAACGCTATGGCTCGCGCGGCGCGCCCCGGATCGTAGATTCGTGTTGCCACTTAACAGGGGTGCGTTCCTGACTAACTTATAAATACTTAACTAAAACATACAGGCGACGCGACGCCACGTATTCTGAGGTGCGTTCACAAATGCACTATACGTGACGCCACAAAGTAACCAGTCCACTTTAGCCATCCCAACACATATTCCAATATTTTTGTTTCCATATCCTGCAATAGTCCTACACTAACCGGGGTTGTCAACGGATATTCGTCTATTGGTGCCTCATTTTATTAAAAGCGCCTAAAGGGCGTCTGCGTGTTGGTTTCGGCCCCTCGTACGCCTTCCAAAGTAATCTAGTTAACTAGACGAATGTTGTATCATCGATTCGATAAGAACAAGAAGCATGGTAGGTGCGATGCCATCCCAAAGACAAAGTTAAAATGCCTCACGTGTCTGTAATCACATTGGCTCCCAAACCCTTCAAATGGGAACACAGCAATGCTGTTTAGGGGCACAAATACATTGGACGTGACCGACCAACGGAATAGCATGTTTAGATTAGGTAAATGCAGTTAGAAGTTTTCCTTCCTCACATGGAAGTGAGCGAGCGTGAATATTATGTAACCAAGTGTAAACATTACGTTTGCTAATTGCTGGTCTACATACTCATAACATAAACATAAATCTAAATGAAACTAAATTGAATACAAGGTATACAGACAATTCAGAACTGCCTTAATTTAAATAAATGCTTTGAGTTTAGGTTTGAATCACCACGTATATATTCACACTCCCATTCGCAACTCCTCATGCACACTCCTACACACTCATCCACACTGTACACTTAGCAATGCTTAGATGTTGTTAGCGTTCACTTCATTCTGTATGTTTGTTTCTGCTGTATGTATTCTAAATCCGTAATTTGCTGTAAGACTACCTTATATATTTTAAGATACTATTTCAAAGAGCTGTGGATTTTGTAAATAATAAATAAACATAATTAAAATTACCTAATATTCGTACTACCGATTTGTTTACTAAAAGTAGGTATGTCTTTTCTACTCTCCATTTTGTGAAAATCGGACTTTAGTATAACAAGCTAAAATCGCAAGCTTTAGGAACTTAAATAGTTATTTGGAGTTAGTTTAATCTTCTACTGAATAAAATATTTAAATTCACTGACAGACAACGCACAGCCTAAATCAATAGGAATAGGGTCCCGGTTTACCTTTTGGGTACGGAACTCTAAAAATAAAATGGTGGCACGTCTCTTATCACGTAGGACTAATATTGTCTAATATTAACCTCCATTTAATCTTCAAAGGCCAAGAGAGTTATTTAATAAAGTGCTACAATTACCTTTATTATATCAAGAATCTTCTCTCTTATTCTCAGATGAAAATGCTATACAATAAAAACCCACGCTTCACAAAACAAGGTACCATCATTTAGGTAACCACTTTAGCGAAATATATGTAAAAGGTCCTCAAAGTTAATGCACTTGTCAGGCAGGTTAGTGTTGCCGTTGAAAAGGAGGGATATATGGGGCGTCCACAGAGTAGTGACAAATGGAGTATGTGATGAACAAAAGCGGCTCGTTTTTGTCCATCATTAAATACATTAAATTATTTCAGGTTTATAACCCGCATTATCAATGACAATTTTTCTTTTTTGTAATGGTAGAACACAACATAAAAGGTGTCTTGTATCACAGTGACAGCAGAACGCTGACTCCTAAGTCACAGGATCACCTAGTTTAGGAGTCAGGATTTACCTTATCATATGGATAAGGTAAACCTTTTAGCCAACTAATTATGTATCCTAGTCTTTAAGCAATGTCTATTTCTATCAATTTTTTTTTTTTATTAGATATACCCACTAGTTATATCTACTTGTGTACACTTCTGTAACTATTTTGGTAAATAAACTTTATTATTATTATTTCTTTTATTTATTTATATATCTAATTTTTTTACATTTTTAAATATTTCTTAAAATATAAAAATAAGTATAAAAAATCATTTAAAAATGTAAAAAAATAGGGATCCGCCGGTGTCGGGAGCAGGGTCCAAGCTACCGGTGGTTAGGGCTCCAGAGACAGGAACCTCCTCACAATGCGAGCCGTATTATTATTATTATCGATATCGTTACCTTTTGCCTAATAAATTGGAATAAAGGCAGAATATGATGAATGATTTATGACCAATAACATGCAATATTTTTAAAAGTATCTTAAACAAAAATAATGCCTTTTCGTGAAAGATTGTTACGTTATTTTCACGTCCGGAACTAGTAATAATAGTTCTATGGTCCGGAATAAAGATATTCCATTTATTCAGTAGAAGATTTACACAAAGAAAACATTGAATACATTTCGATGTTTTTCTAGCATTTTTATCGGTTTTATTTGCTTAATAACACGTGAAACACAAACACATAATAATATCCTACTAAAAAGAAATATGTTTGTTTATTGTTGAATGCTGTATGTTATCAATAAATATAATGACTTTTTGTCAAATTATTGTTGTTGTAAAAATGTAATTAGAATACAGCGAAAGTTAATCGCAGAAATCTTATTTTCGTAAACTTGTGGTATAAAATAAAACGGTATTTTTCTTTCTTTGAGCAGACAGCTGTGCTGCTGGGGAGTTGTTGCAACTCTTCATCCCAGCTCTTAGTAAGCGGTGAAGGGCTGTTTCAGGGGACTGTCTCAAGTAATTACCGACCATATCAGACACCAATCTACATGGTCTTCACATGATCTGACCAAGATTTTGTCTTTACTTTAAAAGAGACTGTGACCTCTAAGTTTGTTTCGGCCTTTCTTCTCAGAATAGTCAGATAGGAAACGCCGACCTCATCTAGTTAAAAAAAAAAATATATATGATGGACGTGTAAACGCGTTTGTAAAAACCTACTTACAGAAAATAAATCATTTATCATTATACGTTCACTAAGTGCTGATTCTCAGTCAAGTTTGAATAAATGACTTTAATTTTGATTTAGTTTGTACGTAGAATTATTTGTTTGTTTCAAAGGAAACCATAACCCATGATAAATTATTTTATCCAAAATTATAAAATAAAATAACGTGATCTGTTTTAACCCCGTATCACACCTGTCAGAGTACACGTTATACAAGCTTAGGTGCCCTCTCGCGGCATGAATAAATTACAATTTTAATATCCACGCCGTGATTACAGAGTATCCTGGCTTTAGTCTTCAATCCCAAATAGTAGAATAATCCAATACATCTTTATACATACGAGGATAAAAAGGGAAATATTTAAATGATCCTCTGAAAACATATTGGTCTTCAAATGATGAACTTTTTTTTAAATTTTTGACCCTCTTTTTGTCTTTCTGGCCTTTCCTACAGTTGGTCGCAGTAACTAAGCTAGGGTACCCCGACCAAACGGGTTAGGTTAGGTTGCAACTGTGATCAACCGCGTGCGCGTCGAAAAATAAAATACTTAGAAAGTTCACTAAAAACACTCAAAATTTCTTAAACGCCAGTTTCATACATAGGTCTTAAATGTTAGGTCTTTCACAAAATTTGTCACGTTCTAAAATATTAGTTCCATAGATTCAAAATCCCCAAAAAGTTCGAGTTCTTTAATAAAATTTGTCACAACGTTCCAAATAAAAAAAAAACAGTTTCATTGATTGAAAATCCCCAAAAAGGTTGAGGTTTTCTCATAAAAGTCACATGTTTTCAATTTTACCTGGTCGACGGTCGAGCTAAACCCGTCCACGAAACCATTTAGATTACGTGTTTCCGAAAGGTTAATGCGATTAACCTGGACGTCCAACAGCCTTGATCACTAATAGACATTTCTTTTAGCATTCCTTTTTCAAAAACGCTTATTTTTCATGTTATTTGTACCAAAGTGTATGCAAATTGAGGATGTAAGAGTGAGAAGTGAGTTAGAAGTGAATAGAATATTCTTCATTATTTCCCTCTCACTGAGAGGAGGCCTGTGTCCCAGCAGTGGGAACATTATAGGCTGATTTTGTATGTTATGCACTCTTGTCTGTTAGGTACTTATAAATCTATAAATTTTACATAGTGTGACACAATGGGCCGTCTATTTTTCTTTTCTTTCTTTCTTTCTTTCTATGGAAGGCTTTAAAGGGAGAAGGACAGACAATAATGGCAGGTAGTCTGTGGTTTACCATTTACATATACAATAAAAACATCTATCTTCTTCTATCTATCTTCTATCTTCTATCTATCTATCTATATCTATTCTATCTTCTTCTATCTATCTTCTATATCTATCTATCTTCTATCTATCTATCTATCTATCTATCTATACATATAATAAATCTGTAGACGAGACGTTTCTGTACATTGAAAATATTTCCAAAAAAAATAGTTGGGGTGTTAAAGGATAACCAATAGATGCCATTTCATCAATTTTTGGATTTTTTGTCTGTTTGTCGGTTTGTCGGTTTGTCTGTTTGGATGTGACAGATTATTGATTTGAACAGGGTCAACGTAAAAAGTACCAAACCAATACGGTTACTTTTTATACTCAAATATGGTGTAGAACTCGGAGCAGTGATTAGTTTTTGTTTCATCGCAATCGGTTCACTCTATCAAAAGATATAATCAATTTAAAGTATTCTAGGAACAACTTTTTACGTTTTTTAGTAACACGTAACGACATCTATTGGCGCGATATAGTACCTACTAACGAAAACATATTGTTGTTGTGATGTGAATAATCACGTCCTATTAGTTTATGCTTACTTAAATGACGAAATAACACAGATACCTACTTATGTCTATGTTATTTTAAAAAGTAATGATAATGATATTAATGATATTAAAAAAATCGCTTTCCATTGATGGTTTATTTAGTGGCGCCTGTGGCGCTAAAAGAATTTTAAACAAAAAGTGAGGATAATGTAAGATAATAATAATTAATGTGGTGTTCTGAGCGATAAAGAAGTTAGATAATTGTTGATATAGAAAGTTGAGTAACGCAGAGCGTTTTTTAACGAAGTTCTTATATGGAGCTTGCGGTAGGAGTTCTAAGGGAGAAATCGTCAAATTACGAAAAAGCGTTATGCCTCATTTTTCATAGTAATAGATAGATAGAGACACACACACAGAGAGAGAGAGAGAGCTATTTTTCATGGATCCTGACCCCGGTAAGTGAGGTCAAAAAGAAAATCAAAGATGGCGGTTGCCTAAATTTTTAACTTTTTCGTCATGGGTGTCGTTTTCATGGTTTTCGAGGGTGCTGAAGTCGATAGTCAGGTCAAAATGAAAATCCAAGATGGTGGCTGCAATTTTTTTTTTGTCATGTTTGTCGTTTTTGTGGTTTTTGAGGGTGCTGAAGTCGATAGTCAGGTCAAAATGAAAACCCAAGATGGCGGCTGCAATTTTGTTTTGATTTTTTGTCATGGATGTCGTTTTCATAGATTTCAAAGGTGCTGAAGCCGATAGGCAGGTCAAAACGAAAATCCAAGATGGAGGTTGCAATTATTTTTTATGGGTTTCGTTTTATTGGTTTTTGAGAGTGCTGAAGCCAATAGTGAGGTTAAAATGAAACTGTAACGGCTTACCCACCGTCGATTGGCCCATGAGCCGATGGTGAACATTATCTTTAAACCATTAACTTTTTTCCAAAGGACTTTTCACCCACGATCGTTTTGCCAACATAACTCTAGGTCAGTGAATGCTTTACCAACAGAATGTTTTGACCAATAACTTTTCACCCAAAAAACAAGGCCAACAGACGCCGGGAAAGGTGAAAGTAAAATAATAATAAGACGTAGTCCTTTATTTCTGTGAAAAGGGTATAAAGTAACCTAACCAAGCCTACCTCGGGGTGCCCTTCGCTCGCTTTGCTCGCTCACTTGAGCCGCCATCATTCCCTCGAACCCTACCTGTCCGAGTCGGGGTGCCCCAAGTCCCGAGCTCGCTTCGCTCGCCCTTGCATCCTTAGTTCTATTTGACATGGGTCAAATGTTCTTTGGGTGAAAGTTATTGGTCAAAACATTCTGTTGGTTAAGCATTCACTGACGTAGAGTTCTGTTGGGGAAACGTTCGTGGGTCACAAGTCCTTTGGATGAAAAGTTAATGGTGTTGACCAACGGTTCATGGACCAATCGACTCTTAGTAAACCGTTTCAGTACTGGTTAAAATGAAAGTCCAAGATGGCGGTTGCAAATCGAAAAATTCGTAGTGTGTGTCGTTTTCATGGGTTTCGAGAGTGCTGAAGCCGATTGTGACGTCAAAATGAAAATCGAAGATGGCGGCTGCAATTTTCTTTTTCTTTTTTTATCATGTGTGTCGTTTTCATGGTTTTCAATATAAACTTACACGACTTTGTGTGAAATAAAATAAAATACAACCGACTTAAAAACACACTTCAAAGTGCAATAGACCTTTGGTTTCAGAAGTCTGTAATTTCTTGCCAACGCGCAACGTCTTCCCAAACTAAGGTTATTTTGCACTTTGTAGGGTTTTTTATGGAAGTCGGTTATATTTTTTTGTAATTAGCTTTACAATTCTTTTTCTGGTTTTCGGCAGTATAAGGTCTAAATCAAAATCATGTCTAAAGTTTTCATGGGTTTCATCTTCGTAGTTTAAATGGCGGCCTGGGTCAAATATAACCAAAGTTTAATGGGTTGCTTTTTACACGGGCAACTTTATGTAGAAGCTCTTACCATTAATGTATTCTTCCTTTTATCATCTATATATCTCGATGCTTTATAAGGCATAATATTGGTAGGTATATATGATATTTTCAATACCAAGTTAAGAAATTCTAAATTTACCACAGAGAAGAAAACAAGACTTAGAAAAACTAACTTCAAACTTCACCTACTAATCTCAGATATACTTTAGATAAAATGGTGATATGATTTTACAAGTTGGTATTCTAAGACAGACGCAAAATAAAATGGACATAATTATGGCTGTTTGGTTAGATAATCAGCTTCGAGCAAGCGCTTTTATTTTAATTTATTCTCAAAAATCAAAGTGACACTTCGTCGCATTGTCATTATGAACCATGAAGACGCAGTGATTGCAGTCGAAAGGGCCGTGGTAGAGAACCCTAGGTAAGGAAAGCGTTACCAGGCAAGATCTGATGATTCTTCCTTTTCAATGAAGGAGTGGCAATTACACCTTTCCTAGGCGACATATTACCTATTGTTTTCCGACATCCACGCGAACGAAGTCGCGGGCACAGCTAGTACATAATATAACGCTTATTATACTCATAATTATGTTTATGTATTTTCTACGTATATTGCTCAGATTTCGGTCGGAATTTAAACAGATTATTAAGTCGATATAGAACGTACAACATATATTTTCATAGAAGAAAAATAATCAATTGACTGATAGTGTTAAACATTAAAAACATAATTACACACATCAAAAGTGTCTAGGGATCAACATATATTTTCGCAATAACTTTTCTCCTGATTGATATTAATTAAAATTTTCTTTAAGGATTCATCAAATAAAGTGTTTTCGTTTGTCACAGTAACGATAAACCAAGTCACCTTTGCATTAATAAAGAAATTTGCCATTTTCCTAATAAAGGGATTTTTGACATTTGAACCACTAACACAAAAGTTCGAAAAAAAGACTGAAATAACAGTTTTCTTTAAAATTTTATTGGGTAACTTAAACAATTAATAATCCGTGTTTCTACCGCGAACACTAACAACACAAGAACATCGGTTTGGCATACTCAAAATGAGTTCATCCAAATCACGCTGTGGAATGGCCGCCCATGTTCGTTGCAACAACAAAAAAAGGTCTTCTTGCGACTGGATACCCTCCATATTCGGCAGAGCTCTTCTCTGTAGCATATCCCATGCATGCTCAATCGGGTTCAAGTCTGGCGACTGAGCAGGCCAGGGCAGGACATTGATGTTAGCTGCGGCGAGAGTCTGTCTTACAACTCTTGCGGTGTGCGGTCGTGCATTATCATGCATTAACTGAAATAAGGGACCGATTTGCACTTGTAGAGGAACGATGACGTCTGATACAATCGTCTCAGCATAAATTTGAGCGTTGAGGTTGCCTCTGATCCAAATCAACTCAGTTCTTCCGCCGATCCAAATACCCGCCCATACCATGATGGTTCCACCACTATAAGGATGGACTTCCTGGCAGGATTTTAATCGCTGTTGGCGTCCAGGGGTTCTCCAGTGTCGTATACGTCTTGTATCCGGTCTCATACCAAAACGAGACTCATCAGAAAAGCACACGAAACGCCATTGTTCTTCTGCCCAATTTCTGTGTTCAAGAGCCCATTGATATCGAATCCTACGATTGTGCATTGCTATAGGTGGTACCCGTAGCGGTCTTCGGGAATGAAGGTTCACTTCATGCAAGCGGTTTCTGACTGTTTGGTCGCTAATTAAGTTCCCTGAAGAGTGATGAAGCCTCACGGCTAACATCATGGCGGTTATTGTTGGAGCTCTTCGAGTTAAGATTTGAATGTATCGGTCTTGTCTCCGTGTGGTGCAGCGATACCGTCCTCCATGGCGCTCAGCTACGGTACCAGTGCTTCGGTAACGTGTCCAAAGTCGACTGATAACACTCTGACTTGTATTCAGAGCTAAAGCCACAGTACGTTGCCGGGAACCAGCTTCTATCATTCCCACGGCTCTGAGCATTTCTTCCCTGCTTAAATGACGTCGCCGCTCCATAATAACGTTGGTTTTAATCAGTAGTAGGGAAACAGTAGCACTAATAATGTCTTCAATGCGTTGTATGTTTTTATAGGGAAAATATTGACAGCTGATTTTCATCTTTTACTCGAATTTGATTCACAGTTCCTGATTCAAATTATGAAATGCACCAAAAAGGATCCATATAAATTTATAAAATCATAAATTTATTACAAAGCCACATCTCAATCTCAAGAAATCCGCATAAAAATGCTTGATCCCTAGACACTTTTGATGTGTGTATTTTATACTTACTGCACTTTCCATATACATTTTATATCATGCTATATTCCGGAGAAAATTCTTTGCCTATATAATTTGATAAATATTTATGATAATACCACTGCAATAATAAGTTTTTCAATAAACGAAGACCGTTATTTTCGCTTCACTGGACCGAATAACTTGGTAGATAAAACGCTACATAAAAGAGATCCAGCTAAATTATATAAACAAGAAAACAAGCAAAGCTAACTACGTCAGAATCATGTAAAAACCTGTAAACATGCGACTATGAATACATTTTCATTGAATCCTGTGCATCGCTTAAAATCTCAAAATCTTACCACAGACGGCAAACGTACTATATTATTTTTTTTAGTTGCCATCAAGGCAGCATAATTTTTTTTAATTGGCAATTTTTTATCACTGGCACATTATAAAAAAAACACGCGCGTAATTTTGGCGTTCTATTTTTGAATTTTATTTTTTTGTTGACACTAGGGTTGGCACTTATTTATTTTTTGGCTGTAATTGTTTTGTTTGTCGGAGTTTTATGTTGTTCGCGTTGTTTTCGTGTTGTTTTTGTGGGAGCGTGCGCGGTCGTGACGGAACAACCGCCCGTGTCGTCGCCGACGTTAGACTGAGTTGCGACCACCTATAAACTGTACAGACGAACGCTGAAGTGATTTATCTTTTGATGTTTTAATTAGAAACTGAGGTTTGTCCCGCTTCGATTACAGGCATTTGAACTATTGAGCTTTGTTTTCAATGGGTTTCATTAGGTTTCATTACCTTTACGAAGATTTCTTCTATGTACTCGGCACACTACTTTAAGATGAAAGTGAAAAATAAGTTAATTTCGTTTTTGCTAAGAAAATTTCTGTTTCTTTCTATTTCCAAAGAAAAATAAATTATCAAAACAACATCGCTGAAAACTTCTATACTTATACAAAGGGTGAGTTGTGGTGTAGGAACAGCGAATAAAACACAAAAGAAAACGATATTTACTTTTATTTGTTACAACAATCGTAACCTTTCTTAAGTCAATAGTTTTACGGAAATACGATCTTTTTCGCTCCCAATGTAATTTTAATATTTAATGCTTTTATTACTGAATGTGGGTAATAGTCCCTTTTATTTAGTAAGAGAACTTTTAAGGTTCCGTGGTCGGGTTCGTTCTTTGTCTTTGATAAAAGCGGTATCCATGGAATGTAATTGACAATAATATATTAAGATGTCGCCTCCCTAATGTTAATACGAACTGTGCCGAGAAGTTCCGAAATTACACGAAGTTCCGACGATTCTTGGTGATGCGACTATTATTATAGATATGTAGAGATTCTGTCGAAGGTCATAGTGACACTTAATAAGGTGCTTAGCAGAATTTGAACGCGTAGAATGTAAATACATTCTCATTACATGACGTACCTATGAAATCATAGGTAGGTACGTCATGTAATGTAAATTCCATCAACTACTTGCGACATCTTTAAGTATGTACATAAAATTAATTTATATAGATTATTATTGATATCAAGAACATTATAAGGCACCTTTCATGTAAAATTCCAACGAGAAATACATGCTTATTCGAAAACTAAAAATGGTTTTGAAGGTTTGTGGCATGATGTTACGTGATAAAATTTTGGGGTTTGGTCTTTTAAATTTTCTGTTCGCCAGCTATCGATTTATATAGGATACATGCGTGGCCACCATTTTGAAAAACAAAAAAAAAAAAAACTGAATGTCGGACAGTAACTATGCCAGGCTCCATATAGAAATCTTCAATCCCCTTTTGACAACAGTTTTATAGGACTTATTCCTTTGCATAAAATACAGATTATTGCTTCTTGTAGCGGTCAGTAACATTTTGAAGAGCCATGAAAAAAATAAAATTACGTGAGTGCTAGCAATCAATAGACCGCCCTTTTATTTCCCGTGATTGCCATAAAAGGCTGGATAATGGATGGAAATTCTCTTGTGTGTTGTATCAACAACCTGAGGTTATTGCGTGCTGCTTGCTCAGCAATATCACTTTATTGGGAGGGTTATCTTCAACAGGAGACATTCACGGGGTTAAAGTGGTAATAATTTTTATAATACACAATAATAATATACACAATAATAATTATAATATACAGGGTGGCAGACATCGACGCACAACCCGTTTCTATGGAATCAGTATTTATTTATTTTTATTAATATCCTTCGAAAAATTTCAACACATGGTTAGAATCATGTACTGAATCCAAGATTAAAGTTTGCGCGTCCATGTAACTGCTATCCTGTTCTTATGGTCTTTATCTTAAAAAAATAATGGCTAAATACATTAAATGACGCTGACAACCAAGAGGCAACCCTAACTTATAATAAAATTGTCATAAAAGTACTGTTGTACTAACTTCAAATGTGGGGAACTCGATTTAAAAAAATTGAAAAAGTAACTAATTGTGCCTCATTAGTCTAAGTTGAGCTAATATCAGACTAAGAAAGTGGAGCGGACTTCTGCAAAGTACAATCAACACTATTCTAAGTTTAAAATAATTATCACAGTAACAAATTAAGTTAGTTTTAAACATACACTTATAAAAAAAGATGGACTCCGCGCCACCCATATCGAAAGTGAAGCACCGTACCGATCTATGTGTGCGTGATTGATGACTGACGCTGTCTTGTCACGTAATGGCGGTTGGTCGGCATACTATGATGTAAATGTGAGAGTGAGGCGTGTTTGTACAAGCGGTCCCGGCATACTTAGGCCTGAGTTCACCAACATTCTAACCATCGGTTAGGTATTTAAACAGTTGATTTATGTCAAATTTCCTAAGGAAATCAACTGTTTAAATACCTAACCGATGGTTAGAATGTTGGTGAACTCAGGCCTTACTGTGCTTCACTTTCGTTATGTGTGGCGCGGAGTCCATCTTTTTTTATAAGTCTATGATTTTAAATTGCTTGTTAACTTTTAGGCTAGATTGTAATTAATTATTAAGAACCTGGCTCTTTTGAATAAAGGATAAAAAAAAAACAAATTGTAAGTGTGTTACGTAATTAAGCCACCGGATTTATTGACAGTTTTTTCCCTTTATAATACGCCAGGGTTTCCAAGATATAACCTTTATATAATAAATACGAAACAGCTATCTTTACGACAAACAATTTATGATTCCCGATTGCCTTATGATTATAACTTAATATTATTGACATGATTCCATTCGTAAATAATTTATTTCTATCTAGATTCCTCAGGGACGGTGACTCTAATTCATGAAACGCCTACGGCTCAACGTTCTACATCAAGTTTGTTTTGTTTATTATTAAATTTATTAGCATTCAGTGATATTTTGTTCTGGCACGTGTCTTCATTCCAAGTTTCTTTTAATAGTAGGTGTTATAAGGTTTCCGTTACTCAAAAAGAAAAACAGAACCCTTACAAGATCACTTCGTAGTCCGTTTGTCTGTCCCTCAGTCAAATTTCCATCTCAAAAAATGCCCAACGTGCCTAAAGAAGTTTACCCTTCAAAAAAAAAAGTTATGAAATTAAATGTCAACTTTATTGAACCAATAGCAAAACCAGCACACCTACAAGTACACAACTGACAATTGACCTACTTGCCTTTTTGCGATGATGGTATTGAGTTCATTTGCCTCAGAAAAACATTGCTTTCTTGTAAGTCTGGTGATCCCAAATAGCATAACTTTTCCGAAGTATCAATTAGTACGGGGGGGTTGTTGTGATTTATTACTGGCAGTCTAGTAATGGCACAGTCAACAAATACATGTGTTTTATAACTATAAATAACCTTTTTAGGGTTCCGTACCCAAAGCGTTAAAACGGGACCCTATCACTAAGACTCAACTGTCCATCTGTCTGTCACCAGGCTGTATCTCATGAACCGTGATAGCTAGACAGTTGAAATTTTCACAGAAAGTTTATTTTTGTTGCCGCTCTATCAACAACAGAATAAAATAAATATTGAAGGGGGGCTCCCTTAAAACAAACGTGATTTTTTTGCCGTTATTTTATATGTAGGTAGTGTTAAATATTGTATGGTGGTATGGAACCCTTCGTGGCCGGTTTTTTCAGCCAACTAGGGCCATGGATAAAAAACACAGAAATAAGAAAGGCTTTGTTAGACTCGCAAAATATGATAAAAATATACTGTTTAGACTTAAAAAGAGACCTCTGAGTTTGTTTCAGCATTACTTTTCAGGGATCAGCCAATCTACGAATATTGACAAAAAAATTACCGCTAAAAGTCTTTAAGAAGATCTACTTACAGAAATAAACTTTTGCAACATCATTTCATTACTTCTTCATCTTCGTGTAGATAAAGAATAATAATAGATAAAGAAATCGTCTGGATAGTATCAGGGTATTGTGTAACCCAGTAACTGGGTTGTGGAGGTCAGATAGGCAGTCGTTCCATGTAAAATATTGGTATTCAGCTGCATCCATTTAGACTGGAAGCCGACCCCAACATAGTTGGACAAGCAGATTGATTTTAATCTGAATTAAAATTAAATTCTGAGTTACATTTTGATTTTGACAACTCCAATTTTTCCAATAACCCTTTTGAATGAATTAATCATTTATAGTGCTTTGTATTTAAATTGCATGTGTATAAAATATTCAACACAATGTAAATTGTTTTATGAATAAATGAAATGAAATGAAATGTTTACGTATAAAAAAATGTGCTTGTTACGTCAACAAAAAACAATCGAGCATCGTTAAAAGTTCCCAATGTTTTACTGTCACATTTTCCGATAACTTGTACCAACCTACTGCAAATTGACATTGAAAGATATAGGGGTACACTTCTTTGAAAAATTAATTGGCTGATCAAATTGCTGATTGACATCATGCGTCGGTTAACAAAGAATGATGTGTTGATCTTCATTTATTGACTTCGTAAATTGATTTTTGTTACCTAGGTAGGAAGAGTGATGTAGAGTTGTGTCGGGTTCTAGCCCTATTTTTAGCCCATAGAATCAGCGTTGCCATCCAACGTGGCAATGGTGCCAGCCTTTTGGGCACTTATCCCATTGACAGGGGACGAATTTTTTGATGCCCAATGAGCTCCTGCTTTTTTCTTTAATTTTTTATTATATACTTGTATGTAATATTATATAAATAAATTGTTTGGTAGTACAGTTGTTAACACATTGAAGGACGCTGAACGAGACACATTATAAGTTTTATTGTCATTACGTCGATGGGCGTTAAGTGTCCCGCAAAGTGTTCATTTGGATAAAAATTACAATATAAAAGTAGCTTTCATGTTATGTAAGATCATCATCATCTGCTTAGCCTTCTCCCAACTATGTTGGGGTCGGCTTCCAGTCTAACCGGAGGCAGCTGAATACCAGTATTTTACATGGAGCGACTGCCTATCTGACCTCCACAACCCAGTTACCGGGTAATACGATACCACTTGGTAAGACTGGTTGTCAGACTTCCGGGCTTCTGACCCGTAACGACTGCCAAAGAGCCACGAATGACAACCGGGACCACGAGGCACGGGGGGGTCTTGATATGTAAAGATGGTCACCCATCCACGGACCAACCGCGGCAAGCGTAGCTTAACCTGATCGATCGACTCGTGCGGCTGCTATTACTTAGCCACAAGCCCCTCAAAATAATAATATATAAATAATATATTATGTACATGTATATGAAGAAAGAAGAAAAAGAATTATAAGGCATCAAAAAATTGTGCCCAAAAGGCTGGCAGCATATGCTTCTTCGTAAATATCAGTGCTAAGTATCCCAATAAAACAGAATTCTTAACGGCTTTTCTCAATGGCTTTGTTTTCAAAGCTCCATACAAAAAGAAAACTCACACAAATACCCTGAACATCTCCAAAGCCTTCCCTATTCTCGGGTTTATTAAAGACGACACTTTCTTCGTCCCCTGTGTTGTAAGCCTTCAATATTGGCGCGACTTTCCCTTAAAGTACTAAACATTTATAACATATGCCTACGTATATTAAGCCTAAGTTGGCCGTAGCATCTCAGCGCTGATTTGCTGGATTCGTTTTCTCCTCTACCGATATTTTTTTTTCTCCTCGCAGTTAATTTTGTTTATATGTATGTATGTATCTATCTTTGTATTAATATTTATTCTTGTATTTTATAGTAATTTCCTAGCTATTTGTCTCGTATGTTGCACCTGCCATGTTTTGTCTCTGCATCACTCTAAGGTTGACTGGTAGAAAATGCCTCAGGTATTAAGTCCACCTTTGTACAGTATTTCTTTTATTTGTGCATAAAGTTTTAATGAATAAATAATATGTTATCCTTCCTATACATATACTAGCTTATGCCCGCAATTTCGTCCGCGTATAGATCACAAATCCCATGGGAACGTACTACTAAATAAAATAGAAAGTATAGTTATGTTCTAACCCACGTCATGGTTTTCCTGTGAGCCAAATATCTAAATCTGTTCAGCCGTTAGTAGAAAGGTAACAGACATACAGAGTTACTTTCTCATTTATTTATTTACTAGCTGTTGCCCGCGACTTCGTCTGCGATCTAGGATGATAAGTAGCCTACGTCCTTCTCCGGGTCATGGTCTACCCATGTGCCAAATTTCATCTAAATCCGTACAGCCGTTTTAGCGTGAAAGCGTAACAAACAAACAAATAATATTAGTTAGGATTTATAATATTCTTCTTCATCATCGTATCGCTGGCACGACAGTTATTAGAATTTTGTTGACCCAAAACTTTGCCACTGCCACGGCGTTGTCAGTGGCAGCGCAGAGGTCACTTTGACTGCATGTTTTGGGGCACAGAGGGCAGGATACGAGGTGGAGCATGGCTTGTGACTTTCTCCACATTCACACCCTGCTGCCGTATTACATAAAATAACATAATCGTATATCAATCATATATCATATTTTAGTTTCACACATTCATATTGTTCTCTTCTTGTTCTCACACTATTGTCTACATTTCTTTTTTACATCTCCTTTCGCAGGTCTGCTGGAAGAAATTTCTTAAGAAATAAGCAGTACCTTTGTACTCAAATTATAATAATGTCATATCCCTATGTATTTTACTGTGTGTACATAAATAATAAAATAAATAATCAACCTATAATGTTTTCACTGCAGGGACACAGGCTTCCTCTCTCTGAGAGAGCGCGCCATAATCCACCACTAATCAAGTTGTTGGTCTTCGAATTGTTGGTCAAAATGTATGGAACAGCAAATTTTTATTGGATAAAAGCTAATAATAGGTTGCGCTTCCTTGCCACCCTATACAAAGTGTTAAAAAATGAACCTTACAAACTTTAAGCGGTGCTTTAGACCATTGAACTGAACAACTTTCATTATGGAAATCACGAAAAAAAAATCTGTTGTTTCATACAAAAGTTCAATACCTACTTTAAAAAATGTATGAAACAGCAGTTTTATTTTTTAACACCTTATATACCTACCTGTATTATAAATTCCTATACATACATTTACTTCGTAGCGTCATCTATTATCTTATAGGGCGAGACGTAAATTGGGTTTAATACGGGATCTGCTCGTAAACTATGTCACAAAATTTGACGTTTTTGAACTGTTACCTGTATTACCAATCTACTCTAATCTACCACTATATTGGGTCGGCTACTCGTCTAACCGGATGCAGCAATATCAATATTTAACATTGAACGATTGACTATCTGACCTCTACTTTGTAACACGATATCCCCACTATCTGTCCGTCCCACAAGTCCCATTGACCCAGTCCCACGATGGGACAAGTGGTATAATATGTCCCACTGGTCCCATGGGACAACTGATACTAACATTTTTTTTAAATTATGTCCCACCATTCCCATGGGACAAGATACCCCTTAGTAAGACTGGCTGTCAGACTTTTGAGCTTCTGACCGTCAAAGATCTACGAATAACAGACGGAACCAACGGCATAACCTGCTTAGCTTGCAGAGGAGTCTCGATGGTCACCCATCCACGAACAGAAAATTACCAAGATGTCTGACGTATCAACTAATTTTGGGAGATGAACTGTCTCATAATAACTTAAAGTATATACATAGGCTGAACGATTTAAAAGTAATACTGTAAAGAAAAAAAAAATGTAGATTCAAGTAAGCTTGTACAAAGAAAGTATGTATCTTCATCAATCATGGTTGATGTTGATATAGGCTGTAGTCTTATCATGTGTGTAATGCAAATCAATGAATAATGTGATGAAAACACTTTTTAGCATTTTCAACTCTCGGTGCCAAGCAGAGCATTGACAATACAGTGCAGAAAATCACAGCGGTTAAATATCGCCTGTGTGGTCCTGGGCTATCGTTGAAACGTATGTCCAGAAAACGTTAAAGTCTACAGTAATTTCGGCTGTTTGTGTATTTAATGACATGTGCCTCACTCAGACAATAATAATCAAAAAATAAAAAACAACACAGGACTGCAATATTATTTTAAATCATTCATAATACCAATTAGTCTTTATATATTGTCCTTTATACAATTTTGTTTAACAATCCGTTATTAATCAATAAAACATAAAGTAAAATGAGCAAGCTTCTTCACGAATAAATCTCTTCTGAAAGTTTTGATGGTATTATAATTACTTACAGATGTTCTCCACTTCAAAATATTTGAATTTTCTAATTTGAATTTATGGGATTTTCAAGTAGACTGCCGAAATAAAACTGCGATAGACTACCAATTTCTAAACAAAATAGTTTTAAAATAAACTGGTCACATTTTGCAGAAATCGGGAAACTAAATATATAAACTCATTGGTTCGAACCCGATATGCTCTTGATTCCACTCCCTGTAATTGAGTTTTCATTTGATCGCCCAGCTGAGCGGCCATTTTAAATTCAATGTAATTATTAGAAAATGAAATGGTAAAAATAAAACGAGTAACAAACCTTATGCATGTTATTTATTAGTATCAAAACGCGTGCGGTTAAGTTATGGAATCAGGCGTTACTTTGGGAAAATTAATAACGGTAAAATCACACTAATAATAAAAAGGCGACAGTTTGTGAGTGTGTTTGTGTGTGTGTGTTTATGTTTGTTCCTTCTTTACGCTGAAACGGCGGGACCGATTTTAATAAAATTTTGTATGGAAGTAGCTGACACCCTGGATTAACATATAGGCTACCTTTTATTCCGATATTCCCACGGTATCGACACTTATGCGGGTGAAACCGCGTGGTGCAGCTAGTCTTATATAAAATCATCATTATTTGCCTAGCCTTTTCTCAACGTTGGGGACGGCTTCTAATCTGACCGTATGCAGCTGAATACCAGTATTTTTACATGGAGTGGCTGTCCATTTAACCTCGTCATACGTCAGACGTCAGGTAGGTAGGTGATACTTGCAATATCTAGGTCAATCTATTTCTGTGGGCATCCTCAACTCGGCCTATCGCAGTCCACTGCTGGACATAGGCCTCTCCCAGGCTGCACCACAACACCCTGTCGTCCGCCTCCCGCATCCAGTCTGACCTAACTACTTTCATAAGGTCGTCGGTCCATCTAGCATCAAGGGGCATCTAGCATCTTATTTTCATAACATTTTACTTTCTATTCTTCCCTTTATTTATAAACATTGCCTAAAGTTAAGTAATGATTAACTTTAAGCTTAAATTAATATTAAATTGTTTGACGTTTAAACATCACTTTACTTAAGCAACGTTTATGGGTAAATAAACCCTTTTGTCCTTTTCTCAAACAAAAAGTCGCCGCGTTTGATAAACCGAAATACTTAAACAATTAAAATAAATAAGCCGAAACCTTATTTTTCCTCCTCCTTCTCTTTTTGAAGGCGGTTAAAAATAGAAGCAGACAGACTATAAAAAAGTCTAAACATCTTCCTAACCTCATTTATTATTTCCAATTTTCATATTACTCAATTGTATGAAAGTTTACTACCACGAAATTAATTATATCTCACAGTGCTACGGCGCTACGCTCAGCTACGCCGTAGCTAGTGGCGTAGACATGGTGCTACGAAAAGAATTAAAAGTTGCATACATGTTATTGAAAACAAACGACCCGTCCCCGCTTCACACGGCTCTTGCGACTTGACAAAACATCGAGATTATTTTATAAAAATTAAATAATAAAACTTACGTTTAATAATAATGTTTTATACATGCACTAGCTGCGTCCCGCGGTTTCACCCGCACAAGTGTTGATCCCGTGGGAATATCGGGATATAAAGTATCCTATGTCCTTCCCCGGGATGCAATCTATCTTTCTGCCAAATTTTATCGAAATCCGTTCAGTGGTTTAGGCGTGAAAAGGTAACATACAGACAGACATACAGACAGTTACTTTCGAATTTCTAATATTCTAAACCATTAAGTATTTATAATATTAAGTATGGAATTAGTATGGATATAAGGTTTTAAATTATTTAAATAATGGTGACAACCGCACCAAGTTCTGTTGCGTAGTTTAGAAAACAACGTGGTGACAGACAGACACGAAAAGCGATTTTAATTCATAATTATGTATACTTATTGAAATAGATAATGAAATTTGTGACTGTTAAGGGAAAGTATTCTCTGCCAAGTTTTTTCATGAAATATTTTCGCTTGTCACATTACGTTTTCATTAGCTGTGTTTCGCTTGCTACAGCTACAGGCATTTTATAAATATCTTGGAAAAGCAATTTCCTTTCCACTTTTTTTTGTTTAAAATTAAATTATTCTTTGTTAGAGCTTCCTTAAAAAGCTTTACCTACTTTATAATTTTATATTACGTTACCAATCAATAGAATAATGTTAAGTTTTTTTTTTTTTTTTGGAATAAAATGTTGTGTGGTGCCAAACCATCAGTTTCTATAACGATCCTAAACAACATAACATCACGTATACAGGGTTAATGGAAAAACAGCAACAACCTCGAGGTCATTGTACTCATCATCATGAACAACTTTTACTATGGGACCAAACCTGAAATCGCGAAAAAAAAATCTGCTGTTCCCTACATTTTTGTTCGTATATTATAGCTCGTCAATGTATAGCCATAGCTTATTGCTATTGCTGTCATAGCAGATTTTGTTTTTCGCGATTATCCCGCTGTTTTAGGAGGCAGTTCTAAACAAGTTTATCAGATTTAATTTATCCTAAACTAGCTGTTGCCGCCTCAGAATCAATAAGAATGCAGACAAATTCGACAAATCAAAAATCATAAAAATCGGTCGAGCCGTTCTTGAGATATAAATGGTGTAACTAACCCGTCTTTGTTTAATTTATGTAGATATAGCCTAGTATACAACTTTAATCATTAATGTAGAAAACTACATTATAAGATTACCGGCGTATTTCGAACAAAGTTTGTGATAGCTTGAGAATAGTTTGGCTACCGATACTCAATCCGTAACTTTGCCTGTATGGTAACGAATTAGTTCGCCAAAGAATAATTAATTAATGAGGTTTAGTTTGAAGTTGCTTAGCTATGAATGAATTCGTTTGACTACGGTTATTAATCATCTTTTGGATCATTAGAGCTCTTTGTGAAAAGTATCATCTGGAAAAATACATTTGCAACAACAATATCTGTTTCGGTGTCCGTTTTGGAGAATATGGATGCTAGTGAAATTAGATGAGACATTCGAACTTTGTCTCTAAGTTTGGTGACGTATCTGCAATCTGTTGTTACTATTATACGTGTCTATAGAATATAAGGAAGAAGCTCGACATCCCATCACTAAAAAAATAACGATAGCAATAACGATAAATAGTTCCAAAATTCAATATTTCAAAAATCTAAATTTTGTTTCAGAGCTGTTAGTGGAAGTGCTCAGGTGCGGTTCATCCAAGTGTGCGGTTGAAATCAGTGCTCTGAGTGGAATACCTCATTACGACAATCCAATCACCCCGGCTTTCAGGCGAGCCAAGACCGACCGCTAAAGGTGAGAATAGAGTTGTGGGAAAACAGCTCACACCACCACCCAACTTCATGCAGCCCCAGGAGCACCTGCCACCCGGACGTGACCTGCAGTGGCCTATATGGACAGCAACCAATCGAGTGCGGTCCCAAGTAGGCCACTGAAAGCATCAGATCCCACCGATACCCGCCGCGAATGCAGTGCTCCTGACCAAACCATGACCCATTTATGTTGTTGGAGTGTCCAAAGTGTCTATACACCTGCATTTCTGAGGACCTGAAAAACGCCACTGACGCCGCGATTGACGTGGCTAGCTACTTCTTCTTTGTGTGGCTGGAGCACAGTTATTAAAATGTTGTTGGCTCAAAGCTTCGCCACTTCCACGGCATTATCGTCAAGAGGTCACTTTGGCTGCATGTTCTGCGGTGCAGAGGACAGGTTAGGAGGTGAAGCATAGTTTGTGACTCAGTTCCACTTCCACATCCCGGGGACTACTGGGCCCAACTCATCTAACAAGTATTTTTACTTTTGCCATCGACTCGAAAAGAAAAAGAGACGTGTACCTATACATGTGTCTTTAGGTAAATTATTTATTTTTATTTTTTATTTACCTTTTATGTACACACATAAATAAAAAGACAAGAAAAAAAACAGAACAGAAAAATAGGTACAAAGGTGATGCTTATTTCATAAGAAATCTCTTCCAGCAACATTTTTGTAAGTAGGTTTGTACAAACACTTTTACACGTCAATAATATTTTTTTAAACAAGATGAGGTCGGCGTTTCCTATCTGATTATTCTGAGAAGAAAGGCCGAAACAAACTCAGAGGTCACAGTCTCTTTTAAAGTCCAGACAAAATCGTGGTCAGATCATGTGAAGACCATGTACTTAACTGCAAACATGTTTGCTGTAACTACGTTTGAGATTGTATTAAATGAGGAGACTTGAAATTAAGTATAACATTGCCCCATTAATGTTCTCAAAGGGCCTGTTAGGCATAACTTACAAGTTACGATCGATTAACTGTTAATCGATTCGTAATTGGAAATGGAAATTGGCTATAAATTGCTTAAGATTAATATTGTAACAGTATTTACAAGTTCAAATTGAATTAGCGGTACTTCGCAGATGTGATAAGTTCCGATATCTTAACATTGTTTATGAAAATATTCGATGATTTGTTTTTTGGTAACTGCTACACACTAACATTATAAAGGCTAAAGTTTGTGAGTGTGTTTGTGTGTGGGTGTGTGTGTGTGTGTGTACGGTTGTACGGTTGGACCAATTTTGATACAACTTTGTATGGAGGTAGCTGACACCCTGGATTAACATATAGGCTACTTTTTATCCCGATATTCCCATTCAAATTTACGCGGGTGAAACCGCGAGCCGCAGCTAGTTACTAATAAATTGAAGAATGCTTTGAGAAAATCACTTTTATTATCGAGTTTAGATATTGATAGCCAGCACGTCTGCGGAGCTTTGATAGTTAACTTAATTTTGTTAATTGCTTAATGTTCTCAAAGGACTACGATAGATTGATAAGTTAAACAATTCGTAATTGGTAATATAAATTGGGCATTACCTAATTGGTCAAGCTTAATAATATTGTCCTAATTAGTCCTTAGCTATTTACCGAGGATAGGAAAATTGGCCAATAATTTTCCCACTTTATACACTCGCCTTCTACCTATTTTTAAGAGTGCCGTAATTTACCACGCGACCAAAAATTTTTGGTTCTAGGACATGCCGTCGAGTCACGGTCGTTTTCACTGGGCCACTCAAACTCAAAGCATTTATTTCAATTAAACCATTTACAGGCACTTTTCAATTGTCAAGAAGTCTGTCAGTCAGAAAATATGGCGCTAGTAGCTACCACTGCTGCTGCTATACCATCATCTACCTAGCCCTTTCTCAAATATCTGCATATCTGACCTCCACAACCCAGTTACTGGGCCCCGTTTGAGCACCTATTTCTAGAGCTCTAAAGGTATTCCCATTTGAGAACCAATTAATATTTTAACATGGTGCTCAAATTAACGTACAGAGGCACGGAGGGGTATCGGTATGTAAAGATGGTTATCCATCCACGGACCGACTGCGGCAAACGTTGCTTAACCTGATCGATCGACCCGTACGGTTGTTATTACTTAGCCACGAGCCCCTGCTGCTATTATACCAATAAAGTAAATAATTTTCAATAAGAAATACAAAGTATTCAAGGTAAAATATTGATGTCGCAATTAATGCCCATATAATAAAAAATGTCCAAGTTTGGAGACGATGCTATCAAAACTTTAGAACCAATACGATTTAGATCGATTCGTAAAATATACACTTTGAAAATGAGTTTCCAAAACTCGGTGTAAATGTATTTGAGTTTGTTGAAATGTGTGAATATATTTACGTTTTTTTTTTCAAATTTATCTCTGGCTTGGACTTTAACGCCGGTCTATTATAATAATATATTACTCTAAAGTTGACGTGCAATTTTACTTGAGTGGTTACCATAATTTGAACCAACAGCCTCGTGCATGAGAGGCGAGGCCTTAACCATTGGGCCATCACGATAATTTGTTATAATAACATCATAATATTTTTGGTATACCGAAAATAAAAATGTAGTCGTAGGTTTAGTAGTAAGATTCTTCATATCCACTAGTGTCCTAAATCGTTTCGCGAAAATCGCAATCCGTCAAAATAGCAAACCGTCAAAATAGCGAACAGGCAAAATTGCAAATCACTAGCTAGATCTGTGTAATTTAGCTGAAATACGACATCATGAAATGGAACAAAAATTCAGAATAGTCGTTGCTAGGTTTGGATCCCGCGTGTTTGTGTATCAGGTGCTAGTAGGTAGTGGTGAATGTTGGATATTAGAAAAAAAAAAAAAAACAGAGCCACTTAATAGCTCATCGTTCACTTACGATATAATAGGTACTTAAAACAATAAATCTGCCTAGCCTTTTCCCAAATATGTTGGGGTCGATTTCCAGTCTAACGGGATGCGTCTGAATACTAGTATTTTACATGGAGAGACTGCCTATCTGACCTCCACAACCCAGTTACTGGGTAATACGATACCCATTGGACAGACTGGTTGTCCGATTTTTGAGCTTCTGACTGACCCGCAACGACTGTTTAAAGATTTACGAATGACAGTCGGACCTACGACTTAACGTGCTTTCCGAAGCACGGAAAGGTCGAGAGTAATGAACGGTCATCCATTCCCGAACCGACCGCGGCAAGCGTACCTTAACCTTCGATCGACCCGTGTGGCTGTTATAATGTAGCCACGAGCCCTTCAATGGGTACTTTAAACGCATAAACAAATTCCTTGTTCAAATCCCAGGCAAACCGCCTGAGATTTGGCCAAGATTCTCAACCGCCATCATTACAACACCCCTTGAATAGAAATTGCCTAATCAAGTAATTACTTGCATTACATAATGATCCCTTGAAAGGGTGCGGAATGGCCAGCGAATTATTTTATGCATAACGGCAGCCTGGGCATGATAAATCTCTGTTTAACCCCTTTTTTAGGGTTCCGTACCTAAAGGGTAAAAACGGGACCCTATTACTATGACTCCACTGTCCATCTGTCTGTCTGTCTGTCACCAGGCTGTATCTCAAGAACCGTGATAGCTAGACAGTTCAAATTTTCACAGAACGTGTATTTCTGTTTCCGCTATAACAACAAATACTAAAAAAATAAATAAATATATAAGGGGCTCCCATACTTGCCGTTTGCCGTTATCTTATATGTAGTGTTAAATATTGTATGGGGGTACGGAACCCTTCGTGTGCGAGTCCAACTCGCACTTGGCCGGTTTTTTGTTGTTAAATTTTAACAGAATTAGGTCAGGGTTGGGCAGTACGTGGGAGTATTTTAGAGTTTGCATGAGTTATTTTGGGGTTAAATTAAACTTAGCGCATTAGGTGCCTTTTACCCAATTAAGTTAAGGGTAGCTTCCGGTAAGCAGATGAGGATGCAATTCTGTATTTTAAACAGAATTAATGCGATTCGTGTGTGTTTGAGCTCTGGACGGGCTAAATAATAACAGCCACACGGGTCGATCTTATCGATGTCAATTCGTGGATGGGTGACTATCTATAACTGACCGAGACACCTACGACCTTCGGAATAAATGTTAAACAATTTGTCTCGGCTATAATAGATCTTTGACAGTCGTTACGGGTAGTCCGAAGCCTGAAATTCTGACAACCAGTCTTGTGACTGCGTACCGTGTTACCCTGTTATTGTGTTCTGGAGGTCAGATAGCTCGCTCCATGTTAAATACTGGTATTCAGCTGCATCGGGTAAGACTGGAAGCCGATCCCAACATAGTTGGGATTAGGGTTGGCAGATGATGATGAAGAGTGCGGTCTGTGCATCACAGCAAAAAAACATATCGATATGTTTTATCTTCCTGTAGCAACAATGATATTCTTTATTCTATCAAAATCTACATTAAAACGCTTTCATAAAACTAAAAATAGAAAATGAATCCATACTAATATTATAAATTCGAAAGTAACTCTGTCTGTCTGTCTGTCTGTCTATCTGTCTATGTGTCCTTTTCACGCCTAAACCACTAAACGGATTTCAATAAAATTTGGCAGAGAGATAGATTGCATCCCGGAGAAGGACATAGGATAGTTTTTATCGACATTCCTCGCGGAAGCTAGTTTTCCATAGTTTTCTAAACTTAATAAATACCAGATACTTTCAGCGCGTTTATTTAAGGCGTCACGCGTCAATAAAAAAGAGATACAAAAACTTTGACGAGTATATAGAAATAGGTTTCAATTTGAATAAAAGGGTTCCAACATGGCAACTCGATTTAAATAAAGAAAACCTATCTAGGTCATAGGTTTTATGGCCGTCAATACTTTCTACTTCGGTAAAGTAAGACTTGAATACTTGAATCCAATTGTGGTTAAAGAAATTTTATTTCTCAATAAGAAATTTCAAAGATTTCATTTACCTACTTGAGAAAATTTATAAAACTTAAAATTATTATTATTATTATAACAACTTTGACACACAAACCAAGCAGCCTATTGTTTTTGTTTACAACAAGTCATTTACGTAATAACATTTAATTTCGTAAGCAAATAACAAAAACAAACATAAAGCTTAAAACTTTAGTCTATAGGAGAGTACAAGGTGTAATTTGAACAACAAAAAAATTACTATGTCACAAACATTGAAATCGCGAAAAAAAAATGTACTATATGTTTGAGAAAATAAATGTTACAGTTACTGAGAAAATGCTGAGGGTAAATAGTTTAGCCACTTTATAAATAAATGGTTTAGCACCTAATTATTTTCTGTGATGGATTTGAAAAGCGTTGTTCACACCATTTTTTGTCCTGTTTTCTGATTTTAAATTCAACCAATTTCAGTCGATTGCTGAACGTAGGCTTTTTCTTAGTTCAGCCATAATATTTTAATAAATTTTTGCGTATCATTATATTTACATTATTTATTCCTCAATTTTCATGATTGCACCTACCATGTTTGTCTCTGCAGCACCCAAAGGTTGACTGGTAGAAAATGCCTATGGCATTAAGTCCTCCTCTGTACATTTATGTGCTTGAAGTATTAAAATTATCTATAATCTAACAAATGAATCGCTGAATGTGTTGCTAAGCGCAAATCTCGAAAGCAACTGAACCGATTTCGCTAATTCTTTTTTTGTTGTGTTCGGTATTGTCAGGAGAAGGTTTGTATGAAAGATAATTTAGGAAATTCAAATAAAAAAAAAAAAAAAAAATTGCTCCCGTGCGAAGCAGGTTCGGGCAGCTAGTAAATAAATAAATATTTCTCCAACTTTCGCATCCAGTCTGTCCCGGTTACTTTTTCAGTCAATCTTGCATTCTATCGGAAGGGTCTAGCAACCACGGTGCATTTGCTGATTCACGGTGTTGACTCAAGGACTTTCATTTTTTTAATATTTCGTGTCACTTTATTACATAAATTTAGTATTTACTAGTAATACCAAAAACGACATGGAATAATCCTTTGCAAATAAGGTACACGAATTGCCTCAATTTCCACAAAAGTTATTTATTAATACTATGCTGGTCATCGTAGTGACTTATGGACAATTGAAGTAGGCACGATCCCCATGCAAGGTAATAGACCTGACAGCTGGTGCTTCTCAGGGTCAATTGCATTCCGTTTAGTATTTATTATTGAGGTAAGTAAGTAGATTTTCCCACAAGACTTTGGGCACCTTCGTTGTTCATACAAAATTAAGTACTATTAAGAGGTTACTTACTGCAAATCTATTACGTATTAAAAAGAGGAACATAAACCTTAAATAGTAGTATTTTAGTAGGTGCTACTTACTTACTTACGAGTATAAACGCAAGAAAATGGAGTTTGTTAGGATCGTAGCTGGTGGCATCTTCTGCCTACCCCCGTGGGAACATGGTGTGAGTTTATGTATGTATGTTACTTAAAAACGTTGCTTAAAATTAAGACAAACTTAAACTGACTTCGTATCTTTATCATTATATCATATGCTACTGAAAGTTAAGCAACGTTTATTAAAAAAGAGGTTAATGTGTAGTCTTAAGAGACTACTAAAAACTAAAAAAAAATATAACAAACAAAATATAATACTGTTAACTCCTGTTTATCCATTTCTTAAATACCTGCTTTCCTGGTTTTACCGTCAAATTATGAAAACAAACATCCCAGTTCTAATTACTAGCATATCTTCCACTTCATCTCTCCTTCATAAATCTGCAAGCCTGGTACAGGGGCAGAGGGACATGTCCCATTCTGTTCACGTACGACATGTGCTCTTATAAGAACGAACATGGCGGACTAGTGAGTTCTATTGCATTCTTTTGGCTGTCGAATTTATTATGTAGGTATAGAAAGTAAGTGGTTTTTGGCAAATAATCGTATAGAATAATGGTGGCATTCTGGTAAGAGGATTTGTAGAAAAATAAATAAAAAATAAGTAGATATAAAAACTAAAACCCGAATAGTTTAGTCCGGGTTTTAGTTTTTAAACTTATTTTTTATTTTATTATTTTTGGGATTATTTCAGTAATATTTATATTTTTGAAATGTGCTAATAAAAGCTTTCATTTGATACGCAACAAGGCACCATCCCAAAATATTTATTTTTAAATTCATTACTTTTTGTCCTCTAGAGGGCGCCACATTAAATTTAGTGTGACGTCACGTAGCCAGTAACCAGCGGACGGTCAGGACTCTTAAAAGCATCGTTAAAACGATGTCTCACTTGTCAAATTATTATAAGTACTTTTGAAGTTATTAGGGAACAGCTGAACATACATACCGTTCAAAATAATAACCCTCTTTTTTCGTTTGCTTCGCCTTAGTTGTGTAAAAAATACGTTAGAAAATAGTTTATTTCTCATCAGCATAGCAACAGGGATTACAAATGAAAAGTACTTAAGTTTATAATTGTCATAGACATAATACAATAATAATCTCAACAGCATATGTGGTGGCAAAGAGAGGTTTACTTAGGGTATTGACTCTATCTTCTGAACTAGGCAAGGCCTGTATCTCCGAAGATAGCGCTCGCTGAGAATTTCGTTATTTTATAACCTAAAAATATTGTGTGCTACTGTTTTAATTAATTAATATCTAGATAATAATAATAAAGACTGTAAATAGTGAATAAATGCGTGTGTGTGTGTGTGTGTGTGTGTGTGTGTCTGTGTATGTGTGTGTGTGTTTCATTAATAAATATGTTTGTGAAGACAAAAGATATTCTGTATTTAGTCTAAATGTAATAACCATTTTTCCACTGAGATCTTAGCATCATGTTTGCTTAAATATAATATCCTAAGTTTATTGTCAATTTTCAACCGACTTCCACTTGTATGTTCGCTGATTTCTCCGTCAATTGTGGATCGAATATGAAAATATTTTGCATTGTTAGCAAGTTGGAATCTGATGAGAGGATCCCATGGAAATCGAGGGAAACCCTCTAATTTTATTGACAAACCTATAGCGATTTGGATATTTTTAGAGTAACTTGAGCATTTGCTCTCAGAAATCATCATTTGGTAAAGTGGAGCTGATGATGAAAACCACAGACGGCCATCGGAACTACTCAATGATAAATAAATATTTCACGGGTTGCGATTCGATTACTTTAATATGGTTGCTAAGCAATTTATGCTCGTCACAATGCGTATGGTGAGAATTAACGTCCCAGCATCGGGAAAAGCAAAATTTTTGTTGATGAGCAGTTGACGTTAGGCTATTGTAACTTAGATAAATTACAAACTCTCTCACTAAAAAGTGAAAAATAAACGAAAATGCAGAACCAATGACACCGACTTCTGAAATTAAAGTTATTTATCACTTTGTAGTTTTTATTTGGAAGTCGGTTGTTTTTTTTGTAAAAAAGTTTTTTGTTATAAAGTATACTGCTAAGTACATAATACTGTCTTCTCGCAAATGCTGTGTGATGTGAAGATGTATGACAAACTGGTTTCTGTTTACGTCTGGCAGTATCAGGAGGTAGAACTGATCGATGCTTCCTCAAGATGGATTTAAGCACAAAGATCTGTCGGACCCTAAGCACCTTGCAGTCAGAATATAGTTAAATAGTCAAGTATCGAAAAGGCTTTCGGGTCACGTTAAATCTTTAATTTGAAATTCCTGATGAAAAAACCAATTACACTGTGACCGACTTGGAAATCGTACCCAGAACTATATGTTAAGCAAGTAGCACTTCCGAATACTAGACAACAAGGCAGTCTTATGGCTATTTGTTGGAATGTGTTTTTGCATCTTTCTCTTCGGAGATACACGATGATTATTTTAAATGACTAATAACAAAATCCAAACGAACTATTCAAGAGAAATAATATATTAACGGGGATATTTTATGTCTCATATCTTATTTTATTATCTTTAAAACCGTTTACCTTTCACTAATATCTTGTTTTCGATTTAAGAGCTCTACATCTCGGCACAACCCATCTCTACGACACTTTAGAAGTTATAAAATTATTTACGAGAAAAATTCCGAGGAGCGACTCAATTTTTACGACATAATACCCATCACACTAAAGCATAAACAAAATGGCCGACGACATTACCGATTATTGGATTTAGTACGCAGATCGTAATTGTACTCGAATAAATAAATAGGGTACTTAATTTGGTTTAAGGAATTACAGTTGTTCCACTTGTTATTGTATTGCTTTTCATTGGAAACAATGCGAAACCCATACAAATCCGATATTGGGAAAATTAATATGGTTTAGGACATTTATTTCTCAAAAACAGAATACAATTTATTCACTTAGAATAAGAAACACTGGTTACAGGGTATGTTTAAGGTTAGAAGTAGGTACAATATTGTTAGTCATGTACAATATTGTGACTAAAGGCTGCCAGGCCTGTCTTTACTCATTGACTAAGCGAGGCCACACGATGAACACAGGCGGTGGGGCACCGCAGTAGCACGCTGTTTACCGCGGTGCGGTGAATAAACACGTTCGACACAATACTGCAGTGGCGGCACGATGCACTCCGGCGCCGCAGCGCATCACCGCTCCCCACCTCGTCTTGTAGGTTACAAGCGCAGCGCGCCTACGGTGCGACGGTGTGGCCTCTAAAAGCAGACAGGCGAGGCGCGACGCGAACGGTGAAACGCGATTCTGGTAAAACAATTTCAATGAAGTTTGCATAGAAATTGTTGTATTAGAGTCGCGTCGCGGATTCCGCAACCGTTCTCCTAAGACCGATTCGCCACGCGCCTGTTTGCGGGAGCCTTTAACATTTTGTTACAAAAATAAATTATTTAAAAAAAAATACATCAGTTTTAACAGTGTTTAAAAGGTATTTTTTTATAAATAATATGTTTACTTGATGTATACTGACTGAAAGTCAACCTCAACATAGTTGGGAAAAAATATGTAGGTAATCTACAAAAAATATTGAGACTGAATGAATCCATTTTATGTATCGGAACACAGTTTCTATCAAAAACTATATTCTAATGTTTCTTGAAAGCATTTATACATATTTTTTCCTCCTTTCATCCTTTTATAAAGATTAGTCCTTGGCAGCTTCGGACAGAGAGAGGTGGAATGAGAGTAGGGAAACGTTTGCCCACCAGTGGGACATTAAAAAAAATTAAAAACCTAAAACTTATTTCACACACTTTCTTTTTAACAGCCACAACATTTTACACATAGCGTAACTTAAAGACGTCCACCATTGAGTTATACAAGCAATATCCTCTATAAAGTGGAGTCTACACGGCCCCGGCTGCGAGGGTAATGACAACCGCGCTCTCCCGTCGCGAACAGATCGGTGCGTGTACACCACTCCTAACTATTAGCACGGGGCTATTACAGCAGCGATAATGGCAAGTTGAGGAAAAATATACCCTGGAGAGTATTCAGGGTGTAATTTAGTCCGTGGTAGTAGCAGTGAGTCAGTATTTAATTATCGTGATGTTCTTTAAACGTAGGAGGAGACTATTTTTGCATGGCACTCTTTTATTTACTGCATAGCAATATATTTTTGCTGTATTTTCTAATCCTAGTCTCTAGAAGTCTTTATGATTATTATTACTAAGGGTAACAAAGAAAAGAGAAAATTTTTGATATAGACTAGGAAAGTAATTGTTTTCCAAATCGACACACTACTCCATTTTCCTGCGTTATAGCCATTCTTAAGACGGTGCCGACCAAACGCCGACCGCGCAGTGGCGCCCTCATCGTTAGTTTGGTTATTTATTTTATTTTAGAATGAAAATGCAGAAAATAAGCACGTTAAGTTGTGCTCCACAAGATTATACGTTAGTATTATTATAAACGGTAGTTTTACATTGTTTAGTTTTATTATAATCTTTAAAACGGATGATAGTAGCCACTATTTTCTGGGATGAAATTTTGGGTAGTTTTTGATTTAGTTTCAATAATACATATTTAATCTACTTAGTGTATAATGATCATGTTATAAATCTTCCTGTCACTGTTGCATAGCAATTTAAGTAGTGGTAGGTATACGATTTTTGTGGGATAGATACGCCAGAAAAAAGTAAAATAAAGTTCTTGTTTACAAGCAGCATTCCCGTGAATTCCCGTCTATCCGTCGCAGTCGCGAACTTCGTGGCCATACATTGTGCAGTCTAAGAGTCTGCTGCTAATTATCTCTAAGGAGCCATATAGATAATAAAGTGCAGTTGTTTTGGTGGTTATATTCTGTTTTGTACTGTCTTACTTGGTTATTTGTCTGTGCTCAAGAATGTTTAAGTTGGAGATGTTTTTACGAATGTTTGTGTGAAGTTTGTTTGTTTGTAATTGATGTCTGACGTTATGTGAATGAGTTTTGTGCTGTAAGGTTCAGGTTTTGGTGCTCATAATAGCAGAGTCTGAGTACCCGTACCTCCTAAACACCCTCTATAATTGCAGTGACTCTTAATTATAGAGCAAAACAAACTAGTGACCGGAATCAAATATTCACAGAAGCCTTGGCATTTCTTTTGTCGCCTGCCTATAAATGTTGGTAGAATTAGTACAGAGGTTGGCAATTATTATTAGAAATTGTGATATATTTGTAAATACTGTGTCCTATTTTGTTGTGGGGGCGTAAGGCTAAGTAATAAAATAATAATGTAACTGGCTAAGCAATAATTTTGCTGATCTATGCGTCATGTTGGGCGCCGTCAGTTGGGGCTGGTCATCACTTGGCTGCCTCGGCTTATTTTTAATTATTTTATTTTTGGAATGTTGTTTTACTTTGGACGCTTTTAACACGTACGTCTTTTATATTTTATTACATCGTTCTCACTTATAATTATAAATTCAACATTAATGATGTAACTAATATTTTTGTAAAAATATAATTTAGAAGAGTGTCCATGTAGTTTCTTGCCCGTTCTTCTCCATAGGTACCTACACTTTGGAATGGGCAACTAGCTTCATATTTTCCGACTGACCGACTTCTTAACCATTCAAAAGTGCCTGTAAATGGTTTAATTGAAATAAATGCTTTGAGTTTGAGTTTGAATAACAGCCGCACGGGTCGATCGATCAGGTTAATCCGTGGATGGGTGACCATCTTGACATACATACCTCCGTCTTCGGAAAGCACGTTAAGCCGTTGGTCTCGGCTGTCATTCGTGGAACTTTGACAGTCGTTAAGGGTCGTCAGAAAGCCGAAAGTCTGACAACCAGTCTTACCAAGGGGTTTCGTATAACCCAGTAACTGGGTTGTGGAGGTCAGATAGGCAGTCGCTCTATGTAAAATACTGGTATTCAGCTGCATCCGGTTAGACAGGAAGCCGACCCCAACATAGAAAGAAAGAAAGAAAGAAAGAAAAAATATGTATTGTGACTCATGTAGTCTTTGATACTATTACTAAACTAAACACAGTAAAAAAAAAAAAAACATACACATACAACATATTATTACATAGTTGGGAAAAGGCTAGGCAGATGATGATAGATATTTTCTCAAAGTTTCTGATTCTCTATCGTGTTTAAAATGACCCAAACTTTTTAGTTAATCTCATTTATTGTTATTAATCCACTCATACGTCCGAACCTGGCTTCATATAATTATTTGTTTAAAACAGTTACCCAATAACGAACATGACAAGCTCATAAATAACACGATGACAAATGCGACGTAACCTAAATCACTGCTAACTCAATAGAAGGCGGGGTGACATAGAAAATTTACGACCCATCCCAATCGGAAACTCTTACTCGGCAAGGTTCTTCACTTCGTACATAATTGAGGCGTTTAGTTCAGCTGTGATTGTTTGAGAGAATTCACAGATGGCGTTGAGAACACTAACAACAAACATAGGAACTGTAAAGTAAATACGCGAGTGAAAAAAAAAAAAAAAGGTTCCGTTTTCATTTTGTTTCATTACGTTGTGACGATTTTAAATCATTCTACACAACATATATATATATAACAAGCATATGCTTGTTATATTGTTTATCAATGTTTTGCAGTTGTTGGGCAGATTGTACCACATTTCACCAGATAAGTTAAAGCCCAATGTAATAGGGGGCGATGCCATCAACCAGGCACAAATCTTGACTCCAGGCTGCTGACAAATTCCTAACGGAAAAACCTTAAAACATATTACGTGGCCAAACTTCATAATTTACTTAGATAAGTATTTGTGCCAAGTTTCAAGGTTATTAACTCAAGGAAGAAGATTTTTCATACAAACATAATCCCCCCTTTTCACCCCTGGAGGGGTGGAATTTTGAAAAGTCGTTTAATACGTGTTCAAAACTTCCACCGCGGGAGACGATCCGGGCGTCGGGAGCCGCGTGACTACTCCCGGCCAACGTAGGCGCGGGCCTGCGGACGGCGAGTAATGGGTAGCTCGCCTTCCGATCAGGACCAAGCCCGTGCTGGACGGCGCGTATGTGCTCCACGAGCACCTCAAAGAGATGTCAGCATCGAAGGAGGGGTCCGTCAGGGCCGAAGCCTGCCGGGGCAGCGGGATTGTCCGAAAGGGTTACCGCTACCCCGGAATATAAAGGGCTACGGAAGAAACACGGATGGGTTTTAGTCAGTAAGAGTCTGACACTCCCATTCGCTCCACCCAAAGCGGGAGGGGTAATTTGATGATTTCCCATCTATAAAAAAAAGGCTGCTGACAAATTCCTAACCGAAAAACCTAAAAACACCCAGGATCATGTGAATTTAACCCAGGATCTCAGGTTCAGCAGTAGAACTTGGGACCACTAGACCAACTTGGCAGTCATCGTTTTACGTCTGTTTTTGTCTAAGTGCTCCTAAAGCATTAAGACGACGCCGACCGCGCAGTGGCGCCCTCGTCGTTTGTTCGGTTATTTCTTTACTAAATAACTTTTTAATAGTGGCGACTATTATTCGTTTTAAGGATTATAATAAAACTAAACAATGTAAAACTACCGTTTGTAATAATATTAACGAATAATCTTGTGGAGCACAACTTAACGTGCTTATTTTCTGTATTTTCATTCTAAAATAAAATAAATAACCACACAAACGATGGGGGCGCCACCGCGCGGTCGGCGTCGCATTAACAAGTAGTAAAATAAAATGGAATGTGACTCTTGACTGAAAACAAATTTTAATTTTATTGAAATGTGCTGGTCAATGAAAGATAATGTTAATTGATTATTTATCCAACTAGTCACAAGTAATTACTATATATAGCATAAATCGTACAGATTACGTGTGACTCCGGTTAAACGGAAACCGATGTCCGCCCAAAAGCACTTTGGCTTAACGATATCGTTAAAGTAGGGGGAAACACCTGAATGGGTGACGCACAGAACCGGCAAGTATGGCAGAAAGAGGAGGTCTTTATTTATTTATTTATTTAATACTTCAAGCACATAATTAATATATAGGGAGATTTTTTAATCAACAACCAAATTTTTCAAAAAAAAATCTGCTCTTGTCATACATTTTGGTCAAGTACCTACGTATTGAACTTTTGTATGAAACAGCTGATGTTTTTTTCGAGATTTCAGAGTTGGTCCCATAGTGAAAGTTGTTCGTATTCATGGGTAGAACACCCTGTAAAAAATTGGATGGTGATAAAAAAATCTTCCTGTATAGAGGCGGACTTAATGCCATAAGCATTTTCTACCAGTCAACCTTTGGGTGATGCAGAGACAAACAGTGATAAGTGCAATCATGAAAATTGAGGAATAAATATAGTAGGTAGATAGGTATATAGTAGTATATATAACAGGGGAGGCCTTTACCCCGTAGTGAGTGATTCCGAGCTAAAATGATGACGATGATGAATTGTTACGATGTCTTGTTTGTTAAATACCATTTTTAGTTGGCGATTTTACCGTAGTTGGAATTTAGTTTTTTTTATTTATTTATCATTTATACAAAAGAATACAGGATTATTTATATTAAATAGCAACCAAAAACCACTAAGGTTTAAACTTGTGCTATCATGAGTCTATCTCAATATCGAACTACAGGTACAATGAAGCATTTTATATGTATGCGAAATTGTCGATACAATTAATAACATCTTTAGGTCTTTATGAAGTTACAATCATTCCTACATAATACTTAAATAATATTGCTTAAGTTTACATTTGATAGATTTTATTGTAAGTGTAATTTATGAGTGCAGCAACAAATACAGGCCAAAGGTATTGATTTTAAAGGACCCCAATCAGGACCCCGTAATTCTCAAAGTAAATCTTAAGTAATTTGCTACCAAAATAGTGAACATAAAATAGATTTACCAAATGTCGTAAATAGCCCAAGTATTTGCTAAGACGCAGCAAATTGCTTGTAAGTGATAAGTTGGTCTCACCATTAATATTTTCTTTTATCCTGTAATTCGGGTTTATTTGTCTAGGACCTAAGCATTATTGGTAATTGGGAGTAATTTCGAAAAACCAAGCTTGCTCGAAACATTTCGCTTATTTTTACACCGAAATTATTCAGTACTTAGATTACTTTAATTTAAGTCATTATCATCTGCCTAGCCTTTTTGCCAACTATGTTGGGGTCGGCTTCCTGTCAACTAGATGCAGCTGAATACCTACCAGTATTTCTCATGTAGCGACTTCCTATCTGACCTCCCCAACCCAGTTACTGGGTAAGTAACGACTGTCAAAGTTCCACGAATGACAGCCGGAACCAACGGCTTAACGTGCTTTCCGAGGTACGGGGGGGTCTTGGTATGTAAAGATGGTCACCCATCCACGGACAAACCCCGGTCAGTGTGGCTTAACCTGATCGATCCGTGGAATGAAACGGCATAACATAATATGCTGCGGCGTCCCGCAGCATGCCACGACGTGCCACGGTAAATAAAATAAAATAAAAGTAAAATAGGCCAAATAAAATAGTTGTAACAAGTATATGAAAGGTAGAAAAATAAAAATCTCTTTTGAAAATCACCAAGATCATTATTACTAACATCAAGACTCAGTCTAAATCCAAGTTGATCCTCATAATAGGCATTTTAATCACCAGACCGAAGCAGAGACTTAATTCCGATATCAGTCCTGAAACAAGGCCTAGTATACATAAAGATGTCAATAGGGGTTCCTTGATCCCTGTAATGTGTCAGCCATCTTGAAATTGATGGTAGTATAAAGTCCAGGGAACAGACCCGGAATACGCTGATATGTCTGTAGATATATAATAGACAGTATCTTTTTGTAGGATGTTGAGAAATACGGTTTGGAAGATCGGATGACTTGCCTGTCTACTGTGTTAAAATCTCATCGTCAATACTTAGGTGAAGCGGTCAATGGTGCATCAGTGCAATGACAGATCATTCTTCAGACAAGTTTTCTCGGTGAGATTTTCACAGAATAGACCGAGAACAGTAACGTTTTAAGGGAGATTGTTTGGTAACGTTAGTTTAAAAAAAGATTAGGCTAGACTCAACGAGGAGGAATTTTAACTACTTTTCAATGAAGAACATCTATTCTTACTGACGACAAACTACGGCTTTCAAAGCCTGTAATCAAATTAAATACAACTTGATAGCTTGAAGGTTTATAAATCAACCCACTCCTAACCTAATTCAAAACTTGGCATAAACAATTCAAAATATTAACTTTTCAATGTCAAATGTTGAACTTTGTTAACAGATTGATAACAACGTGTTAGTACTGCTGTACTGTTTAGGGCTCATTTTTCCAACGCCAGATAATTTTATCCCATTATTAATTTTAAATTTATGACATATCTTCTATACAAAATCTGTCAGACGTCAATTTTATTCTACGAATAAATATTACCTGTCGATTGAAAATCACCCCTAAACGCCACTGTATAATAACTTTGTTTAACCCCCATTTACACGATGTAAGTTTCATGCTTGGGACATACAATAAAATTGAAGCTACAAAATGACTTGCATCGCCTGAAGACTTTTTAGATGGTGCAACTTTGATTGTTACTTCAACCTATGGTTTATCATGATAAGGGATGTCACGGAATTACAATCCCTACGTCATCGAATCAGAAATGAAGAGATCCGCAGGAGAACCAATGTTAATGACATAGCCTGAAGAATTGCCAAACTTAAGTTAACGCAGAACAGATGGCCGATGGGGCCGGAAGGTTCTGGAGTGGCGACTGAGTGCATACTGGAAAACGTATCGTTGAAAGGCCTTCCACAAGGTGGACCGATGACCTTGTAAAGGCCGCAGGAATCCGCTGGGGCACAGAATCGGTAGAAGTGGCAGTGTTTGGGGGAAACCTATGTCCAGCAATGGACGTATTTTGGCTGAAATGATGATAATGATAAAGGAACTAGAATCTACTAAGGAACTTGTTGTGTATCATTGTGTTAAGAATCTTCATACGGCCCATATCGTTTTGTTGCTTAACTTGCTTAGCCGTATGTTCGACGATCGTTAACTCAAAACCCCGGGCTGGCTTTTTTGGTGACGCCGTCTTCACATTGAGTGGAGATTATGTGGGTACTTTCAAAGTTACTTCTTTCCATATAAAACGTATACGTAATCGACGTTTTGATATCCTCTAAGATTGCTTGCATAAGTTTTCTATTTAACAACGAAGTAATAGAAGTAATAAAGAATAACACTTCTATTGTGTATCGTTCAGTGTTAATTTCGTCTAGATAATGGTTAATATGATGAGCTGGACTCCTTTAATAAAGATAGCAGCTCTGGACAGAGAGTGGAGGAAAGAGAATAGGGCGGCCTTTGCAGAGCAGTGGGAAATTCATGGCTAATAAAAGATTATGGTTAGTTTAAAGGGGCTTGTGGCTAAGTAATAACAGCCGCACGGGCCGATCGATCAGGTTAAGCTACGCTTGCCGCGGTTGGTCCGTGGATGGGTGACCATCTTAACATACCAGGACCCTTCCGTGTCTCGGAAAGCACGTTAAGCCGTTGGTCCCGGCTGTCATTCGTGAATCTTTGACAGTCGTTTTGGGTCTTCAGAAGCCCGAAAGTCTGACAACCAGTCTTACCAAGGGGTATCGTATTACCCAGTAACTGGGTTGTGGAGGTCATATAGGCAGTCGCTCCTTGTAAAATACTGGTATTCAGCTGCATTCGGTTAGACTGGGAGCCGAGCCCAATATATTTGGGAAAAGGCTAGGCAGATGATGATGGTTAGATTAAATTCTAGGCAAATATACCTAAGTTAGGTTTTTATCTTCTTCCTTTTCGTGTCCCTGGTGACTGGCAACTTAAGTAACTGTCATGCAATTACTTAATTTTTTTTGGCACAATACTTTGCCCATTCACAGCATTATCAGTGGCAGCGCGGAGGTCACTTTGGCTGCATGTTTTTGAGTACAAAGAGCAGAATAGGTACGAGGTGGGCATAGTTTGTGATACAGCTAGATGAGCTGTATCACAAACTATACCCCACCCGTAGTTTTAATGTGTTTATTACCTACACCCGTAGTTTTAATGTGTTTATTTAAATTAAACGTTCTTTTTAATTCTCTAATATTTGTGTAAAAAATAAATAGCCGTTTGGAATCTTGCTAATATTTAGTTATCTGTGACTGGAATCAGACAAAACATGAAAATGCACATTTGATTACTACACTTTCAATTACAAAAATCTTTAATTATTTCGCTGACCTATCCGTACTATAATGTCAAGGTTATCTAGAAAATTATGCACTTATCTTTCCTCTGGTTCTACGTTTGTTTGGTCTTAACCCACCGTATCACTTTTAACAAACATAATATACGAGCCAATAAAATCAAAAACAATCACAGTAAGTATTTCTTTGTTTTATTTGAACTTCACATTATACGGTTCTATTATTCAGCCCTAATTATATTTAATGAGTCCCAAGCTCCCTACAGCCATCAGTCCTGAAACCACTATATTGAAAACCAATAAATTGCTTACAACGCACATTTTTTGCACCAAATGGCCTCATTTCGTTAATTGACAGCGAGAGTCATTAACCTATCTGCGACGAGGGATTATGTTACTAATCTAATTTGATCGAATCTTTTTGCGAAGACCTTTAGGGTCGAAGTGTTATCTTATGTCAGATAGGCAGTCAAGTCGAAGATGTGTTAATATGGATAACTTTGTTAAAGGCGTTAATGAAGAAGATATGTTACATTGAATAGAAATGTCATAGAAAGATTCCGTGAGTTAAGAGGAATTACGTCATTATATTCTCAATCAGGTACTAGGCAAGCATGAGGGGATGGCATAGTCTTTCTTTGAATGTCTATATGATTGTGTGTGACCAAATTTGGAACTAACGCCGGCTGTGTTTAAAAAAAAACAATTGCTTATTATGCTTATCAACCGCGCCTCCCTGTCTGCGTGATTGGAGAGCCAAAAGATTCTAGTAGCAATGTAATTTCAAAAATCGCGAACATGCAGTGATCGTGGTAAAATACTCGTGGCTCATTCCTTCTCTGTATGATAACAGTACAATAACAGGCTCAACCTTTGATTATAATATAGGTTTTATTTTCCAATTTTATGAATCGTAAAATATTGATGGCTCATTGTATGCACAAAACAAAGAGAACACCACAACATCAAAACATGCCATCAAAATAACAACAATAGAAATTCTCCCATAACACCGCATCCCTTCTATCGGTACCAGGAGAGCAAACATTTTAAGCAGTAATCGAGCTCGAAATACCGATACATCCAGAATATATCCCTATAAAGTACGATGTCGTTCGAAATTCGAATGGTGGGACCGTGAAACGGGGTTACATTTCTATTTCGGGAGAGGCAAAGGTTGAGAGGCGGTAGGTAGGAACGTTTTATAGAGGTTTATAGAATGCAGGCTATATAGTTGAGGTACCTAATGAGAAAGGGTGAAGTGATTTGATTTGTGGCGAAACTGAGAAAGGGGATTGGCGTAGTTACACAGATTGTTAGTTAAATTAGATATTATATGACGGACGGCATAGCATGTGACGGAAAAGTTAACTCTAATAAGTAATGACAGGATTAGTAGAAGTATTTAAGTATGTAAGTAATTATGTTGCCACTTACTTTTAATATTATTATGCCTAAAGTCATATCGTCGTCGTAGTCGTATCAACTTTATACAAAAATATAGTTACTGCATCTAAAAACTGCGAAAAGTATTGATATATTAAAATGTTTCTTATACCATAAAATTAAGCAAACATTGAGTACAATTTCCACAAAATTATGTTACGTAATGGTACAAACAAAAAAAAAAAACAAAAAATTTTCGAAAATTTTAATCTTCGTTAGAATAAAAAACCGCGAATAATCTCGCTGCCGCCAATTTTAATTAATTTATCTTAAACATTAATTGCCTACTGGCCATAAACTCGCCAAGAGCGGGCGCTGTTGAAGTGAAATATTCTAGATAATTTTTTTTTGGCTCTAAAGAGGAGCTTAATGCCTTCTGGTTTACCGAAAAATATAATACTACTACAGATCTAAAAAGATTTTTTTTTATACAGAGTAGGTATTGAAATAGATTCGCTGATATTTGCGGCAGAAAACAAAAACGGTTTGCTAAAATATTATAGAGGTGTGAGAAACAGGGTGTAAAGTTCACTCATACTCGTACTCTATTAAAAGGGAGGATCTTCCGACCAGACGTGTGTTGTGTCTGGCGAGCAACTGCCCGATGATTCATGTTGGGCTGTTGTATCTATCTAGTTGCGCGGTAAACTCTGCTTGCGAGATGCACGATTTTGCGTGATGTCAGTATGACGCGTTGTTCGCAAGTGACGTTGTAAATACCGCTACAATATTATTGTTAGCCTATGCTGTCCCTCTGCTGGGCAAAGCCCGCACCCAAATCCTTCCAGGAACCCTCCCACGGAGGACTTCTTTATTGCTGGTTCTAGATGGTGAGGGAAAAGAGTTCCTGGAAACACTTTTATATACCAGAAAAACATAAAACAACAAAATATAAAAAAACTCGTTGCAGAGAAAACAGTTCCTTTTGAATCCTGTCATAATAGAATTGTTGCAGTTTGGCTCGAGTCCAAACAACTGTAAGTATTCTAACAGTAGGAGACATAAATATGACACAATTAGACACTATTTATTTGTTCAGAAAAAAAAACAAAAAAAAAAAAAAATCTCTTTGTTATGTTTTTTAGTCTTTGTTGAATAGAATTCCTGGTGATCTGTAATACAGGTTTAACCTAAAATAGACACCAGTCTCTTTGTATTGAAAATTGTCTTTGTACTATTTATGATGATGATCAGAGAAATAAATGAATTATTATTATATTATTAATTCTCCTGAATCATTAGCAAGAATGTTACTGACATATTACTGCTTATCATCTGTCTAGCCTTTTTCCAATTACGTTAGAGTTGAATAAGCCTGACCGAATGCAGCTGAATACCAGCATTTTACATAAAGCAACTGCTTATCTGACCTCTACAATCCAGTCATTGGGTAACACGATACTCCATGGCAAGACTGGATGTCAGACTTTCGGGCTTCTGACAACCCGTAACGACTGTCAAAGATCTAAGTATGACACTGGGACCAACTGCTTAGGTAACGTGTTTTCTGAGGCATTTAGGGATCTCGGTATGAAATCAATGGTCACCCATCTACGGACCAACCTCTGAAAGCGTAGCTTAACCTTTGATCGACCCGTGCGGCTGTTATTAGCCACGAGTCCCCCAGTATTAAATAATAAACGATAAAACAATAAGGAAATAGGAAGAGGCACTCCCTCCATTAAATTCCTATCTTGTTATTATCTAATTCTGCTAATGGTACGCTGATAAAATGGCGCACAGTGGAACGAATGTATGGGAGCGGTTGGACGTAGACATGTCCGAAAAAAAAGAGTAAAATTATGCCAAACTAATGATGCCATCTTATTCGATTACTTAATGCCTTCATAACTTGTGGTGATGAATTTCTTCATAACTCCCATATTTCGGGAGTAATTTGAGAAAATGTGAAATTTTACTATGAAAATGAGTGTATCGAGCTCTCTCCCTCCTGATTCCGGGCTTGTTTCAAGTAGCGGTCTCTAATATCATAATGCTAATACTAAGAGCTATATTTAATACTAAGACACATAGTGCGCCAAATGTGCACTTTCTGGGATAAAGAGTGATGTTTATTTTATAACACAATTTTTTTATTTTTTGTTTATTTTGTTGATTAAAACCGTTTTTCTAAAGGTTTACCTTATTACAATAACATTTCTGAGCAGCCAATTAGAGAAGATATAAGCTAATTAGGATATATAATTAGGGACTTAAGGTTTACATATAAAACTGATGCACTAATGATTACTGATAAGAACATTGCTATTATTTAATTACTAAATGGCTCTTAATACACTAATTTAGCATGCATCATTTACTAATTATCACAATAACTAATTACCTTGCAATATTTAACAAAGGATACCTGGGATACCTGGATTTTATATAAATAGGTCACTATTAGTAACTTTAAAATCAGTGTTGATTTACACCTCGTTGTATCCAAGCTAATCTCGCAATGTATTTTCCAAATTTTAATACAAATCTTGATATTCACGTTGCTTTATGCGCACGCGCACATAAAGATTTACGCGACTTTAACTATTTGTTCAGTGTTTTAAAAGATAACAGTTGTGTTCAGTTATGTGAAAGTGCTGAAACAAGTTTAAAAGACTGGTGTCGTCGATTTTGCTACCGCATTTATGCAAAATGGACACAGTCTGGAAGAAGCACAGATAAGTTTCGGAAGAAACATGAGATTTGGCTACAGGCTGCAATTCAATGGCCGGAATTACAGAATGAAAATATGGAACCTTCTACAGAAAATATAAGTGACGTCATCGAGCCCATAATTTCTCCTGCTAAATCTGATGCTTCAACTTGTACACATCCTAGTCCTCGTAAATCTTTTGAGGACCTTAGTAACCGGCAAAAAAGAAGACGCACTGAAGATAGTCTTTCATGCAGCAGTAGCAGCGCTGAAATTATGTTTTCGGCCGAAAGGGCGCTTCAAAAGGCAGGACAAAGCGATACAGCTTATGTTATGAAATACTTGACGGAGAATCCAGAAGAGGCCTCAAAAATCAAAGCCTTCATTGAAGGTAAATCAATTCAGGTACGGGAAATATCCCCTTTGAAGGCATTGGCTCTTTATGTATCGATGAACTTATCGAAATGGCGCTATAACACTCTTCGGGATTTCAACACTCAAGAAGGAGCTCTTCAATACCCGAGTTACTACATGTTGGTTAAAGAAAAAATTAAGTGCTATCCGGCCAAAGAAGATCTCACAGTTACAGAGAGCTCTGCAAAAATCAAATTACAAGCCTTGATGGATTTAACCTCAAGAAGACTTATTAGGTCGTTAGAAACCCCTGTTGATCCCAATCAACAGCTCGTATTGACCAGCAAATGGGGTTTTGACGGATCATCTAGCCAAAGCATTTATCATCAAAGGACGAGTGAAGATGAGCAAATCGATCTTGCTAGTAATTTTATGATTAGTCTTGTACCACTGCGGCTCGTCTCAAAAGGTGTAACAATTTGGGAAAACGAGCGACCATCTTCCACTTCATTTTGCCGGCCAATATTGTTTAAGTTTATAAAGGAAACCAAAGAAAATGTGCAGAGAGAGATGGCTGAAATCGAAGCAGAGATTGAAGCCTTAACTCCATCCACCATCACTGATGGAATTAGTGTCAAACACCAACTGCTGTTGACAATGATTGATGGTAAAATTCATTCCATTATATCCAATACAGCAGCTTCAGTGTGTGACATATGCAAGGCTTGTCCTAAAGAAATGAATAATTTAGAGTTAATCAAAGATAAACACGCAAACGAGGACATGTATAAATATAGCTTAAGCACCCTTCACGCTTGGATTCGCTCAATGGAATGCTTATTACACATTTCCTACAAATTAGACATAAAATCATGGCAAGTAAGGGGTGATATAGCAAAAAGGCAAGTTGATGACAGGAAGAAAAGAGTTCAAGAGGCTGTAAGAAGAGAAACGGGCTTACTTCTCGATGTTGTGAAACAAGGCAGTGGATCCACCAACAATGGCAACTCGGCAAGGAGATTTTTTGAAAACTACACTAAATCTGCTGAACTGACCGGAATAGATGCTATGCTTTTAAGAAAAATCTGTGTGATCTTGCAGTGTATTTCATCAGGAGAGAAGATCAACGTAACTAAATTCCGAGAGTTCTGCTTTGATACTGCTAAGCTTTACGTGGAGTTATACCCATGGTATTATATGCCTTCTTCACTTCATAAAATTTTAATGCATGGGCCAGACATAGTTCAGAACATGTCAATTGTGCCCATTGGTTTTCTATCCGAAGAGGCATCTGAGGCTAGAAATAAAGATTTTAGAAAATATAGAGAGGGGCATTCTCGAAAGCATAGCAGTATCTCATGCAATGAAGATATTATGCACAATCTTTTACTGTCTTCTGATCCACTTGTTACAAGTATCCGTCCAAAAGGAAATAAGTTTGTAAAAAAATCTTCTTTTAAGGAATTTTATGAGCTTACGGATTCTGAGAAAAGTGATATCGAATTTGTTAACATAAATGATTTAGCGGACATCGATTCTGAATTTGAATTAATTGATGATGATGATGATGACGAAGATAATTAAATGATGTTATTGTTTTAAAATGTGTAACTTAGTAAATTAGAGCTTACATCTTAATTATTTATTGTACTTTTAATGAAACTAGGTAATTTATTATCAACTTACTTAAAAGTCATACTCTCATCAGTTCTTGTGAATATTTTTGTTAATATATATTTCTGTATATATATAATATATTTATAGACCTCTTAATAAGTCTGTCTGCGGTTTAAAGTAAATACAAATGGGGAAAAAACGTTTTTTTTTTTAAATTTTCATTTCCTTTTATCCCAGAAAGTGCACATTTGGCGCACTATGTGTCTTAGTATTAAATATAGCTCTTAGTAATAGCATTACGATATTAGAGACCGCTACTTGAAACAAGCCCGGAATCAGGAGGGAGAGAGCTCGATACACTCATTTTCATAGTAAAATTTCACATTTTCTCAAATTACTCCCGAAATATGGGAGTTATGAAGAAATTCATCACCACAATTTATGAAGGCATTAAGTAATCGAATAAGATGGCATCATTAGTTTGTCATAATTTTACTCTTATTTTTCGGACATGTCTACGTCCAACCGCTCCCATACATTCGTTCCACTGTGTGGCGTCTATAATGATAGCAATACAATGGGACACTTGTTTATTGTTTATGGTGTGTTTATGGAAATGCTTGTTTTTGTTTTGGAATGGAACGTTGACGAATGCATAAGTGTGTGAGAGAGCTGAATTCAAGTGTAAGTGAGACAGATGACGTATGCTTGGGATGACGTGGAAGATAGAATGACAGTGGCTAAACGACGGTGGGCTGAAAGACGTTGGACGCGCCAGTCTAGATGAAACAAGTATTTTATTTAGAAATCTCTGTCCTATTATAACAAAAACATTAATTCGTTCAAGTAGCATATTCATACGTCGATCCCTTATATTACCTTAACTATTCATAAATTAAGTTTATTCCCCAAACCCTAGACAAGTTTAAGATATTATGATAACAGCAACTACCAAACATATTATATTCCCAAATTATTCCAAACCAATATTCCCTCACCAAACAATTACCAAGTAGAATTAGTTTATTCATGTTTCAACTTCTAAGACTACAGACTATTAAACTACGAGTACTATAACTACGAATATATTTGTATTAGCTGTATCTTGCGAACAAACAGACAATACGTCAATTTAATGATTCAATTAGACAAATGTTCTTAAGCTATGTTGACAGCGACACAGATGGAGTGAATGTACGTGTGTACGGATGTCTAACACTTAAATATGTACATGCAATGGATCCTCCTCTCTTCTACTATGCTATGCCCGAAAGGGTTCACACTTGCTTTAAAAATTTTAAGCCTATCAATTGTTTTACAAACATTATGGAATGCACTAAAGAATTGTGAATTCGTGAAACTTTTTCTTTTTAAGTATGGGCGGAATATCCACCATATAGATACAGCTTTTTAAAGAATATTATGCGCTTCTGAAATCATTGTCTATCTTGGAAAGTACGATCGCGCAATTATGAGATCTAATATAGAACTGTTGCAACCATGAAAATGTTGGCTTTTTTAGAGTTACCTTGTTTTAAAAGTATATATCAAACGCTCTATGCAATTCCAAAACACTTTTCAAAAATTTTGAGTGACAAATGAAAAGCTGAGACTGTAGTAGGTAATCCGGCAGAGAGAAAATTTCATAAAAACGCGCCATGATAGGTGCACTGCCACAAAGCGCGGCAGTACGAAACTAAGAAGCATTACCTTTGTGGGCTTACTCTGTGGCGCGACGTTCGTGTTTATTCGGAAACACGAAGATTACCGAGGCGCATACATGTGCTGGTTACCATTTATGGTGGCACATTGCCGCACGTAATCATCATTATCTATCCATGTGTGTGCTATCATAAATCGTTACCGTTAAAGCCTAGTCTTGAAGGCACAGAATCTCTATCGTTTGTTCTCCATCGGTGAGTTCCATAGCATCAAATTACCTACCTTGTGAACATGAGCAACACCCTCTTCCTGTCTGCCAATAAAAGTCATATAAAACATTACCTACTTTAAAATGTTCTAAAGACTAAAAAAATAAAGTAGCTCTGAAAAATTATTGACAGGCCAGTGTTTAAAGTGCCAAAGGGATCTTTCTTTTAAAGATAAAAAGCCCTTTTATAAATTGAAGTATCTATTGGCATTTAAAACTGCTGCATTGCCTAATTATGAAAACAAACGATACGGTTCGTTAAAAAGATAATCCCGACGCGGTGAATATGCGAAATATTTTGTTCAAACTAAGCGTTAATTGAATCCAATTATTGAACATATCAGGAAAGTAAAAATGTTGTTGTGTACCTACTAACTTTTTAAATGAAAATGATTTTTTGGAAATATCCAGAATTGGAATAATACCATTAATCTACAGCTAGCCTAGATATGTGTACTAGCTTTAGCTATAAAGATTTAAAAATAATTCTAACTATTTGTGGCATTGGTTTATTTAGCAAAGTTTGCAGAGGCCACTATAAATCTCATCCTATACTTAAATACCTAAAATTATAAAAAAAAAATTACTAAAAGCATAATTTGTTAACCAAAAGTTCCAAAGATCCGAAAGAATATTGAAATAACTTTTGGACTATTATCATGTTAGATTTCCATCAGTTTGCTTGTCTGGGACTAGTCTAGACATTGAGTCTAGTCTAAGTCCAGCTTAGACGAAATCCGGACATCTGTTGTACGTGGGCGAAAACAAAAGCGCACCTGTCGGGAGTGCTTATCTAGAAGCGCGAAAAATGTTTGCACGTTTTGTATTTTTAACCGGATTCCAAAAAGGAGGAGGTTATATGTTCGACTTCAAGTAGTTTTTTTTTATGTATGTCCACCGGTTTCTCCGTCAATTGTAGACCTATTTAAAGAAAAATCTTTTTTGGTTGAAAGATGACGAGAGGAACCCATGGAAATAGAGAAAATCCTCAAATTTTATATGCAAACCTGTAGCGATTTGGGTATTTTTTAAAGTAACTTGAGCATTTGCTCTCGGAAATCATCATTTGCTAAAGTGGATCTGATGATGAAGACCACAGATGGCCATCGGAACTATTCAATGATAAATATTTCACGGATTGCGATTTGATTAATTTAATATGGTTGGTAAGTAATTTATGGTCGTCACCATGCGTATGGTGTATGGTTATCGAGTAGTTCTCCTGGATCTTACTAGGAGAACTCCTCAACAATTAACGTCCCAGCATCAGGAAAAGCCATATATTGTCAAAGGTGAAAAAAAAAAAAAAAATTAAATGAAGCATAAAATTGATTTGAAACTAATTTTACAACTAACTTCACTTTAGACTTGGGAAGGATATAACTGTACCGTGGAGATGTAGAAATATCTTCATATGCAAGCTGTTTTAAACTTTCAACGCCATCAAAGCGCAGCACTTACTTCCAAACTTACACTGGCATTGGTACTATTCATCATAACATGACATAACGCTTGTTCTCCTAGGCAGAATTGTACTACACCCAGAATTCACCAGTTTTTTTTATCAGCCCTTAATGTTGGGAACATTCAACTGCTGGGACACAGGCTTCCTCTCTTCGAGAGGGAGTGATCTACGACGCACCAGTGCGGGTTATGTTATGTTTAAGTCCCATGTGACAGGGGGGCAGCCTATTGCCATCAAGCAGGCACAAATCCAACGTCCAGGCTGTTACTAAGAAATTAACTTAGACAACTCGTCTGTTATTAACAAAACGTGTACTTTAGTCATGGCTATAGTCATGTGGGTCCATCAAATGATCTATGCGATGATATCTCCGTGTGGAGATTGATTCATAGAATTTCTATTGAATCAAGGAAAACGTCGTGAAGAAACACTAACATTCTAGAATCAAAAATTCGAAGATATGTGACTTCTACCAACCCGCACTGGGCCCACTCCCTCTCACCGAGAGGAGGCCTGTGTGCCAGCAGTGGGAACATTATAGGCTGATTATGCTAGGCTTGATGATCGAATGATAGCACGGCGAGACTATTTGTCTCTTATCTTTATCTGCGATTCTCTCGCTCGTAAGATGGCGCTATAGTATAAACAATTTGATCTCAACAAACGACAAAACTTTTCAACTAATTAAACAAAACTGCGACTAATCCTAGAATATACGAGAGCTTCGAAACACAAACACTAACAATATTTTAAGAGATAACGTTACGATATTGCTTCGGAACTAAAATCATAAATTATCGAATAAGTGTTATTAAGATAGGAACTATAGTGAAGTCCTTTGCCTTCTTAAGGGGTAACGCAGACAGAGCTGCACAATTCTGGAGCAGTTTTTCATTGATAAATGGATAAACACTTAATCACAACTAAAATAGAGTTCAAAGTATGGTGCAAGAGATGATTCCATGGGGCTTCTTATTCTTTTCATTTCAACGGTACATCTATGTTACTTATACTGTTTGGGCCAAGAAGGTGGCCACATGTAATGCGGCGTCAGAGGAGTAGTTCAGATCATCAAGGGTGCAGATGAACGGACATTTGGGGCACTCTAGCAGGCTTGCGCATTATTTATAGGTACTGATAGACGGCATAAACTATGCTGCTCGGTGTGCGCTTGCCCTTAGGGTAATGGCCCTTGTCGGTGTTCGTTTTGGCGCGAACTTGATATGTTTGTTTATTTTTGTTCGAGTAAATGAAAGGGATCGTACATCTTGCTACGTTTAATTGTTGTAAAGATTGCAGCTGGTCGCATCTAGAAACTATGAGAACTATTCACATAAATATGATATTTATTTTTTGTTACAGAGGATATTATTTAGAGAGAAAAAATTTTATACATTGCACATACAACTATATTTATACTAGTAAGTAACTATACAAATGTACAAAAAGAAAAGAATAAGTCTGTTGTATTTAGTTTCAAATATCTTTGGGTCAAAACTACTAAAGTGAATGCAATTTAGAAATTGTCAGAAAGTTGTGATTTTGTAATAGGTACAGTATTAAATGTTAATTCTACTGGTTTCTTCTTTGTTTCAGAATTGCTTATTCGCTTTAAATAAATTACTTTGTTTTAATTGATTTAAGATTGAGAGCAGTTGTGGCCCATTGGTAACGGCCGCGACTTACGAGTTTGTAGGTCGTAGGCTCGAACCCAGGCGCTTTACTTTGTGTAAATTATTTCATCACTATTGCTCTCCAAACGGTGAAGGAAAACATCGTGAGGAAACCGGCATGTCCTAGAACCAAAAATTCGAAGACATGTGACATCTATCAACCCGCACTGGGCCCACTCCCTCTCACCGAGAGGAGGCCTGTGTGCCAGCAGTGGGAACATTATAGGCTGATTATGTTAAGTGTGGTGGATTACGGCCCTCTGCCTGTCGAAAAGAGGAGACCAGTGTCCCAACAGTGGAGAAATGATGGGCTGATTATGCTTATGCAGCTCCAATCATCATCTGCCTAGCCTTTTCCCAACTATGTTGGGGTCGGCTTCCAGTCTAACCGGATGCAGCTAAATACCAGTATTTTACATGGAGCGACTGCCTGTCTGACCTCCACAACCCAGTTACGGGGTAATACGAAACCCCTTGGTAAGACTGGTTGTCAGACTTTCGGGCTGACAGACCCGTAACGACTGTCAAAGATCCGCTAACGTGCTTTCCAAGGCACGGGGGGTCTTGGTATGTAAAGATGGTCACCCGTAAACGGACCAACCGCGGCAAGCGTAGCTTAACCTGATCGATTGACCCGTGCTTAGCCACAAGCCCCCAAATCACATGCAAATACCAATAGCAATTCAAACTCTCCAAAAGAGCAACAAAAGCTGTTTTACAATTCCGAACTATCGAGCTCCGACCTGACTGATGTATTCATTCGCGGGCATGTTAACAACTGAGCGGAGCTATATCTAGCTAGTTCTACTGAAAACTAGACAATAGAAGTATTATAGGTAAGTACGTTGTAAAAGGATTAACAATGATATACGAGATTTTCTTTTGTTTAAGAAAATTGCAATATTTCGCCGATCACAAAAGTTGGGGTCCAAGAATAAATTTAATGCAGTGGACTTGTCTTAGAAAGAAAGGAAGAAAATAAAGATAAAATGTTTATACAACACGAAGCACATTACAAAAAAAAAGACTATACACACACTAACACGAAGTAGCCAAAAGCGTATTGAAAACCTACAAAGATTAAAGTAGGTGTTTTATCACTCAATGGACCACCATGCTTGAGTATTCGAGTATTCTCATCATCATTCTCCTGCCCTTATCCCAATTTATTTGTGGTCAGCGCAACATGTCTTTTTCTTCCATACTTCTCTATTAGTCGTCATCACGGTAGTCACCCCCTTTCTAGCCATATTATCATTCACACAGTCCATCCATCGTTTCTTTGGTCTTCCCCTACTCTTATAGCCATCGACATTCATAATCATAACTTTTTCCTCATTTCTCCGTAACACATGCCCATACCATGACAACTGATTTCCATACAACTTTTCAGTCACCGGTGCCGCTTTCAAACTTCCTCTTATGTACTCATTTTTTATTCTATCCATTCGTAGAAATTCTTTATATGAATACCTAAACCAATTTTTCTTATTTTTTTCTTTCACCGCAAAACGCTTGCTCAAGGATATTTGGCAGTCGAAAATAAGATCAAGGTTTGTTCCGTTTCTATCTGAAAAAAAAGCCCTAAAGCTAGACAAAATATTGTTTATTTAGTTAGTTATAGGCTGGCACATCTGACAGCCAACCAACTACCCGACCAACCCGCACTGGGCCCGCGTAGTGGATTACGGCCCATTCAATCCCACTGAGAGGAGGCCTGAGTCCCAGCAGTGGGAACATTATAGGCTGACTATGTACATCTTACATCACAATGTCGTAGCGACACATATTAAATGCTACATACACTCGAAATCACTTAAACTAAATAATAATAATTTCAGTCAGACACATTGATCCATATTTATGTTATTAAGTAAACTTAAAAATTATGTTAGTAACCAACGAATAAAATACGTGCTACGATAATATTATTATAACTAAACTAGCTTCCGCCCGCGGCTTCGCCCGCGAGGTATGTCGATAAAAACTATCCTATGTCCTTCCCCGGGATGCAATCTATCTCTCTGCGAAATTTTATCGAAATCCGTGCAGTGGTTTAGGCATGAAAAAGTAACAAACAGACAGACAGACAGAGTTACTTTCGAATTTACAATATTAGTATGGATTGAAAAGTTGAAGTAACTACCTAAAAACAAATTGTTAAATAAAACAACGCTATCTAATTAAATAAAGCTCAAACTACTCGAACATACATAGTAACTGCAACCAGTCGTCACTCGTTACAGTTGCTAACAAAGCTTCAGTCAAGTTAATTTGTCAGAAACTCTGCTTACACTGCAAACGATGCTGGAGCTAATGTTGGAGTTTTAGCTCACGTTTGATTTGGTAACGTTTTTAGCTTTCATGAAATGTAATTTATTGCGAAAGTGTGTGTGTCTCATTGTTTGTTTCAGTATAATCATTTTGCTTTATCTTTATACTGGCGACCCCTGCTTTGCAGGGTTTTTAAATACAACCTCACAAAAAATGGAGATTTATTTATTATGTAAGTTTAATTAGTCATAAAAGAACGACCATATATATATTTTATTATAGCCATAAAAAACGCACATATACATACCTACTGTTATTATTATGTTAAAATTATTATTATTATTATATTGCCGTGCCCTAACCGGGTTTCATGTTGGAACTTACTTATATTGTAACAACTAAATGTACACATGAATACAATACACAATTTTATTTAAATAATATTGGATTTTACACATAAACCTTCCGGAATAAATTCTCTAAATGATAGTGAAAATCGTATCAAAATTCTTTTCGTTGTTTAGACGAACAACGCGGTGAAACAGACAAACACGAAATGCGACTTTAATTTATGTATTGATGATTCCGATTCAAACATTGTAATGAATAACGCGGTCAAACAGACTGACACAAAATGTGACTTAAACTTATACATGCTTCATTCATATGTTCGAAAAATTTGTCTGCTTAACAATGTACATAACGCAATGAATGTTGTTGAACTGTCAAAATGAAAGCCATTCCTGCTATGTATATAAGGTCCCATTAAAATAGATGGACAAACTTTTAGAAATCATTCAGACCACCAAAATAAGGATGATGTTAAAAAAATATATAAGAAAAACGCATTAGACACTTACAAGAAAAATAATCAGCTAACGAACATACACTAATCTGCACTAGTGGGCAATTTATTATTTTAGGTCAAAATAAAATCACTTTAATCAGTGTTTTTTTTTGCTTGGATATCTTTGGTTACACGTACTGAGCGCTGTGTAAAAATTTGTCCATCTATTTTAATGGGGCCCTATATATTCACTCGTTCTGTTAGGCAAGCTTATTAAGTTCCGTAACAATAGATAAATAATTGTCTCATTAGTGACAATTGAGTTCATAAAGATGATTCCGTTTTGAAACAGTTACAATAAAACCAACAAAAAATGTCTTCAAATAGCTCGTAGCAAACTGCTACGGCGTAGCAAGGTTTTGCTACGGCGTAGCATCTCTGCCACAGCGACTCATAAGTTGTAGCAGTGTAGCTACGAATATAACCGGAAGATTTGAAGCGATTCCTCGTAGATTGTTTAAATAATTATCGAAATAATTAGCATGAAATGTTTTAAGAGTAAAGAGGTAGGTAGTTCAATGCTTAATTTTCATAATTAAACTATTTCTAAAATGTGCTAAGAAAACAAAAGGATGCTGTCCAATCTCATCACGGCTCCTCTGTCACTTTGTATGAGATCTGCCATTCCAACAAAGAACCTTCTCCATTTTTTAAATCGGTTAACAAATCAGCAAGAAAATTCAAACCGATCTTCAAAAAGATAAACATTGTAATTATCGCATAAGTTCTAACCTAATTCTGAAGTCTAATTACTTAGTTTCATCTAAAACAATGCCTGACCTCATCCTGAGTGATGCCTCGCAAACTCAGACTATTTTATAGGCAAACTTTGAGAAGCAATTTAAATTGCGGATAGCGCCATCTGTTATCGTGACCGGGAATTAATGTAAGTAATTAATGGTCTGTGAAAGTTGCTGGTTCTGTTAGCCTGGCTCGATTTATCTTAGGATAATAGTGACTTACGAATAAGATAGTAACTTAAAAATATTAGGAGAGGAGAACAGACATGGTTAATTTGGAAGTTTCATTAAAATATTTTCTACATTTTTAATGGCGTTAATTATGATATTAAAAAGTTTTCACAAATAAAAAGATTTTACAGGTCACAGTCGTATTTATTAAATTAATTATCTATCGGATAAATATTTAACCAGTGTACAAATTGTAATTATGAATTCAGCACTATGTTTTAGACCGGCGTTTATCAATAAAACACAGGTGAGTTAGTAATTGTAATTATGAGTTCAGCACTATGTTTTAGACCAGCGGTTATCAAAATATGTGATACCTCCACGCGTTCCCGAGATAAAGAGTCTTGACAGACAGACAGACGGACAACAAAGTGATCCTTTAAGGGTTCCGCTTTCCTTTTGAGGAACAGAAACCTAAAAAAAATAAAAAAGGTATCTGAATAACCCTCAGTATGCTCCCTTAACGATGCTCAATTCAATATTTCGCCCCTCAGAATGAAGGTAAGAAATTATTCGAATTTATTTTCAAATGAAATAAATGTAAATGAGACTTGCTTCCATCATTTTTATTCACACCTTTCCTTTTATTGGATAAAAAGAGCTGTAATGGACTTTTTTTAATATTAGAAATCCATCCAGATGAAATTGCGTGATATGAATTGTTTTATGATTCTGCCAAAGTGGCCTTTTAGGCACCCTGGTTGTGACCATTTACATGTCAGTAATTTCGCCGTGTATTTCGTGAAAATGAAGATTAACACAATAGGTACAAAAAGGTACATTTTTATCTTACCCTCTTGTGAAAAAGTTGTTGAATGTTATTATATATCTGTAATAGACAACTAGACAGACGACCAGACTTTTCAACAACGTCATTATGATCTAAAGCACTTTGTAGGTAAACCAAAAATAAAAATCCTATACAGTATGTACCACTTATTAAACTAATTTCAAACATCTAAGCCAATTTAACTTAAACTACTTAATAAAGTTAAATTAATGAAATAGTTGTATACTTGTTGAAAGTCAACACGACAACCACGTCATTAATCACTGTTGGTGTTAACGCGCGCGTTTACGTTAAGCACTTCATGTAAAGTGCTAAAGGTGATGTAATTAAATTTGCGTTATATTGTTATTGTAGTTACCGAGTACGGAGATAAAATTATGGTTTAAACTTGTTTGTTAAATAGTTTTATGTTAAATGGAGTGATATTTTAATGAAGTGCGAGGAATTATAATTAAAAGGTGAATAGTATAACTTTGCACAATCTTATAAAGAGTTTTAGAAAATATAAATTTATTTTAAACTTGGACTAATGGTCAATTAATTTATAAATACACATTTTATAAAAATTGAGTATTATTATAGCTATACTAACTGCTGTCAATGAAAAAAAGTTTTCTTATGCCAGAAATATGGCTTATAAAGTACAGAAATTGTAATAAAAAAAATAGAACCTAGAATATTCACATTTATGAAGCAAATTAAAAACTACCCTTACATAATCAGCCTATAACGTTCCCAGGGGGAAATGCTGGGACACAGGCCTTCTCTCAGTGAGAGGGAGTGGGCCGTAATCCTCCACGCGGGCTCAGTGCGGGTTGGTAGATGTCACAATGTCTTCGAATTTTTGGTTCTAGGACATGCTGATTTCCTCACGATGTTTTCCTTCAGCGTTTTGAGAGCAGTGGTGATGAAGCAATTTAGGGTTCGAACCCACGACCTACAACTCGTAAGTCGCGGCCGTTACCACCGAACCACCATTCCTTCTCTGAATGAGAAGTGGCTTTAGCCTGAAAAGTACCCTTTTTTGTTGTAAATTGCATTCACAATGAAATTCCTATACATCACAGACGATCCTACAAAGAATATTTCAGTTCATGTTCCAAAGTGTTAATCCCTTATTGCGATCATCCGGACTGTGCCGCGCCGGACCGGATTGTACCGGCTCGAAGTGGATATATCCGGCATGAAAGCTTCTCTTTAGTGCAGTGTGACAAATGTTATAGACTGTTGGTTTTTATTTTAAATTTTATAGACTTTGCCCACGGTTTCAACACTTGTTTCCGAATAAAATTTAATTTAAATAATAGAAAGCAAACAGTTTATCAAATTAAATTTAAATCGAAAACGTAAATCGGTTTCTTACTAAACTTCAACTAAATCCGATGTCCCTGGTTACTTATCTCCTTTGGTGACTGTATATAAGTATGATTAGAAAAAGTCACATTACTACTTGCATTACTACTTGCTTGATTTGAACCTACTACCTCGTGCATGAACGTTAAAATCTTAGGCCCTTTCTACACACATTTTTATTTTTGAAAAAAACTACGGTTTTTTCGCCGTTTATATGTTCGGTTGTCGGTGTTGTATGGATCACTATAGAAGCTTGTTGACGGACATGTTTTTTTTTCTACAGCGCGGTTTATACGCAGAACCGTGCCGTGTATAAAGGGTCTTATAGGGTCATCACGACATTTTGATGTTATTCTTTGAGTTTTATTCCTTACAACAAAATTAAGACAATTCTAGCAAACAAATATTTTATCGATACCTCGATATTCACGAGTCTATCTATTTTTATATTTAATGTTCAAAACGCGAATGAAACCCCAAAAGCATTCGATATTAATTAACGAATACTCATTTAATTAAGTTAATTAGCTATTTGATACATTAATTAAGTGACTTTAAAACTGAATTCACACATTGAAAACCCGTGATAGTTTGCCAAGCCACAAATTAATTTGAGTATGATGTACAACGTTATTATTCAGTCAAATTAATTTGTACCTTATACCTTCAATCCAGCAATTCAGAAAATACTTTTAACAAAAGCTCGTGGGTAAATGATAACAGCCGTGCGAGTCGATTGAAGGTTAAGCTATCGTGGATGGGTGACCATTCGTCCTTGTAAAATACTGGTATTCAGCTTCATCCGGTTAGAATTGGGAAAAAGCTAGGCGGATTGACTTTTAACAAGGGTACCTTTGTTAAAAATCGAAATACAGTCGTATCGTACACGATACGACTATATTTCGAAGCGTCTTGACCTCGATGCATGTTTTATTAGTCTATTTGGGGCACTCCATCCATAAGATCCTAATTAGTGTACCTATAGAGGTTTGAGGACAGGGTGTAAAGTTCACTCATCCTCCATAGAAAAGAGAGGATCCTCCGACCAGACGGGTGTCGTGTCGGGCGGGCAACTGCCCGACAATTCATGTCGGACCATTGTATAATAATACTATATGCTAGTTGTGCGGTAAACTCTGCTTGCGAGATGCAGGATTTTGCGTGACGTCAGTATGACGCATTGTTTGCATGTGGCGTTGTAGATACCGCTATAGGCCTAACCCTAAGGTACATTTATGAAACCTGTAAATAAAGACAAAACAGCAGGTCAGAAAAGAATAACACTACACGATAATTGCGTAACATCTTTCAATCATAATCTAATGATTTTGAAGGCTACATAGCTAATCCATTGCTTCATATGTTCGAAAAATTTATCAGCTCAACAACGTAAATAACGCATTGAATGTTGTTAAACTGTCAAAATTAAAGCCATTCCTTCTGTTAGTATGTTATGCAATCATCCCGCTAATAGCAATTCATCTTAATTTATTCAATATATACTTTGTAACGCCAGATGTCGCTAGCCAGCCCAAGCCCGCCGAGTCAAGACAAGCCGCTACGTCACTTCCCCACTACGTGAGTCTTGCCCTACCAAGTTCTGAGCCAGAGGGGGTGAAATAGGGCCCGTTAGGGCCGAAGCCTGCCGGGGCAGCGGGATTGTCCGAAAGGGTTACCGCTACCCCGGAACATAAAGGGCTAAGGAAGGAACACGGATGGGTTTTAGTCAGTAAGAGTCTGACACTCCCTTCCGCTCCACCCAGAGCGGGAGGGGGATGACATCATGATAACATCATAAAAAAAAAAAATTTAGGGGGTAAAGTAGCAGCCAGCCAGCGAGTCACCGAAAAACGAAAAAAAAAAAAAAAAAAAAATATAAACGCCCGAAGTGATGATTTTGTGTGGTCACTTAATAACAATAATTGTAAGGGAAAACTCTGCCCGAATAAAAGTATAAATCAATTTCTGTTTATTTTTACCATCTGTCATTATAACTTTTTATTTTCTACAAATAAATAAAGCTATATGGCACTCTTTAAAATTAAAACGACCAATGCAGAAAATATTTACTCTACATTATCATTTTATTGTAACAATTAACATTATTTTACGGCGCTGTTTGTGAGTATATTTAGTCCATTTACCTACGATTAATTCAAACTATGTGAGTGCTATAAAGTTATGTGGTGGAACGCGCTCACATTTTGCGTCGTAATGGTCGTAAAGTTATTGTCAATGATGTTTACTTCGGCCACTGTATGTCAGTGACGTATAGTAGGCCTTGTTGTAATTTTATGTATTATTTTTGTAACGGTGGAAGATTTTATACCTACATGATGATTACCCAAAACTTGTTACATTTTTTCGTGTGGAAAACAAATTGTTTTCATGTACAATTTGTACTACTAACTTATGGCTAAGGGGCTTGTGGCTAAGTCTTACTTAGCCACAAGCCCCTTAGCCATAACGCCTTAGCCGAACGGGTCGATCGACCAACGTTAAGCTACGTTGGCCGCGGTTGGTCCGTGGATGGGTGACCGTCTTTACATCGGAAATCACGTTAGGTCGTTGGTCTCGGCTGTCATTCGTGGACCTTTGACAGTCGTTACTGGTCCTCAGAAGCCCGAAAGTCTTACAACCAGTCTTACCAAGGGGTAGGTATCGTGTTACCCAGTAACTGGGTTGTGGAGGTCAGATAGGCAGTCTTTTTTTTTTTTTTATTTGAAATGGGTTCGCTCTTGACTCTAGTCTAGGTCAGAGGTGACAGAGACAAAGTCGACGATGGAGTGAGCTTACCCAGAAGAAGCCTATTCACTCTCACTTTGAAGAGATTCGGGTTGTATGCGCTCGGAAACACAGACGCAGGTAGAGAGTTCCACTCTTTTGCTGTGCGTATATAACAGTCGCTCCATGTAAAATACTGGTATTAAGCTGCATTCGGTTAGACTGGTAGCCGACTCCAACATAGTTGGGAAAAGGCTAGGCAGATGATGTTGTACTACTTACCTACTAACTTATGCCAAATGGTCCTGACTTTTTACAGAAATAAACGCTACCCAAGTGAATTTTTACTTTTCTACATTTCAAATAAGCATAATTATAGAATATAATACAATCGAATTATCTTTATTATACATAATTATATACCATAAATATTACAGATATAAATACTGAAATTTTAGAAGGGTTTACACAATAGGAGGCCTTATCGCTAAAAGCGATCTCAAAAAGACAACCTTTATTATATTCCCTTTACCATTATAAAATTTATTTATCCCGGTTTTAAATATTCAATTAAGTTTATTCTATATCAGGTTACTTTAAAGGATTTACTATTAGCATCACATACAAGAAAAAATCCAAACGGGACGACCACGAAAATAAATTCATTCAACTACATGATATGTGATATCTGTAACAGCGCCATCTGTGTTTCTAACATTGAACTTTTTCATCTGAGTGTTTCTACGCTAGTTTGCGTTTATATATCTGTTGCTTTTCCATAGAAGGCGCGGGCTGTATGTTGAAACTTTTAATGAATTGTTAGTAACGCAGCAAGGTATAGCGATTATTTTCGATTTATCTTCTGGTAAAATTATAAAAGTTCGTGATGTTTGTTTTCATTACACGAAGTTTTAATAAAGGACCTAGGCCACTTTGACAGAATCATAAAACCATTCATATCATGCAATTCATCTGTTTGACAGTTTCACACCTATATATCCCTGAAGGGTTAGGCAGAGCTGTACCTATAGCATTTTACGAATCTCCATATTAAAACTGTCATACAGATGAAATTGTTCTTTGATTCTGTCAAAGTGGCCTTTTTAGGCCCCAAGATCATGTTGTAGGTACAGTTTTAAAAAAAATTACTTTAAAGATGTTGATAGTAGATAAACCACAACCACCATACATCTGAAACCTGTTTGGAGTTTCGTCTTTGCAGTCATTGTAGGTACAAAACATGTCAAATTGTAATATACCAAAAGGATTAATTCGATCTGGGGGCCTAAAAAGGCCACTTTGGCAGAATCATATAACAATTCATATCACACAATTTCATCTGTATTACAGTTTTTTATCTAGAAGATAAGGCAGGTCTTTTTATTATTTTTTTATTGCTGAAATATGGTATATGATATATGAAAATGGTATATGATATATGAAAATGGTATATGATATATGAAAATGGTATATGATATATGAAAATATGGTATATGAAAAATGGTCAAGAGCGTGCCGCTCTTGACCTCAATCACGCCTGATGGAAAGCAATGGATGAGGTCTATGATGGGACGAGCGTGCCTAGAAAATGCCTTAGGCACTGAAAATACCACGCATCGACGAAACACAGCAGGCTGTTTAACGCCGGACTTCTAAGGGAGGATGGTCGTATACCAGGCGGACATTAGCCCTACCACCGCAATGGAAGAATTGGCCAGTCAAATAAGGTTTTGGGTGTGTGTCCAATATGCGCCGAGCGCTCGGTTCAGTTAAGTAACTGGCGGAACAAACTGCTCTACACGAGGAGGCCTCTTCATGCATCCCAAATAATAAATAAGGTTATAATAAAATTAATGTAAGTTTCATTCATCAATGAATGCCTGTTTCATACACAGAAAATGTCAGTGCAGTTTCCTAGAAGAGCGGTGGGCGGCACATAACGGCCGCAGTGATAGCCGTCATGAAAATGATCTCTAGGAAAACACACCACCATACTTTCGTAAATATTATACACACTAAAAAAATTATAAATATCGTGAGTCGTCATTGCCGTTTGTAGATGCTCTCTACTTTTCATGTACTGCAGTGCAGCCGATCTTCGACGACTGCAATGTCTTCACTTAAATGGTCCTTCGAGCCGGATGCACTTCAATTACCATTTAATGTACAGTTTAGTGAGCTGTATTACTTATTTGTAGGTTAGTTAGTTGTGAGTGTGACAACTCACTAAATAACTTTCAGTGACGTCATTCGACGATAAATTGCGGACGCTATGTGACTTCCACCGCAGTTTTAAGGAATGGCTTTTATTGTTTGTCGTGACGTCAGAATCGACCATTGCCAATTCCGTTTCCAAAGAAAAAACAAATAATTTTCACAAAAAATAAGATATTCTACTTGAAAGAAGCGAGACGTGATGGCTATCTATGTTCTCATATCTTTGGCAGTCTTCCAAAACGGGCGGAAATATTACTACAGTTTTGTTTATAACGTCAACTATGTACCTAAAATAGAAATATACAAGGTGAAATGACGTTGCCCGTCTGCTTATTCAATCAAATAATATCCAATAGTTTAGTCACAATAGCTGGTCAAAGATTGGCTAAACCCATAGTTGACCCATTACTACTATTTAGTTTGTTTGCTTGCTTTGATTTTTAATTTCAAAGCTAGGATTTATTTGATTGTTCCAAAATACTCGAAGGCATTGCTAGTATTTTCATTTATTGTCGTATTCTCCACATTGTAGGACACTGAAAAAATATATTTAAAAAAAAATTTAAGTACTTAGTATTTTTATTGATGTTTTTGTTGATAATTTAAATTGCGTTATAATTATTTGGAATTATTTTGTACTAGCAGTAATTATCAGATTAAATGAGCAAATAGCTTTATGGAAAAATCTTCTACAAAACAGAGTATCTTGGTTGTGTTTTCTTAAACGCAGATGTAATGACCAGATTGTTAAAACAACTCATTTATAAGGTTACTTTGCTTTGGTATAATATTAAGGAAAATGTAATTATTATTTACATAGCTGTTAACAATATTAACGTGATCCAACAAGGAATACAATCAGGATTACAAAACCACTGTCATTTGTTTGCTACAATACCGTAGCTGGCGTAGCAACACCGGCTACGCCGTAGCAAACTCGTAGGTGACTCTAAGGCAAGGTTCAGTAAGCGATTACAAGTTTAATATTTGTTTGTATAGGATCCTCCCATATTATATAACCCGTTACATATATTATTTATGACTATGTAACCCGGTTGGTACTATGATTGGCTGACTTACGTTTTTTTTTTGGTCGGCTCCTTAGGGTCCTAACATGATTTAAAGCTTCCTCAAGAATTAAACTATCAAATGCAAAAAATATTTTTTCAAATCTGACTGGTTGTTCCAGAGATTACATCCTACATATAAACTTACACAAAAAAATTTTACCTCTTTATATTTTGTAATAATAGCCCGAGAGGAAGGGCCCGTGGCTAAATAATAACAGCCGCACAGGTCGATCGGTCAGGTTAAGCTACGCTTGCCGTGGTTGGTCTGTGGATACCCATCCACAGACAGTCACCCGACCATCTTTACATACCGAGATCCCTCCATGCCCCGGAAAGCACGTTAAGCCGTTGGTCCCGGCTGTTATTCGTGGATCTTTGACAGTCGTTACGGGTAGTCAGAAGCCCGAAAGTCCGACAACCAGTCTTACCAAGGGGTATTGTATTACCCAGTACCTTTGTTGTGGAGGTCAGATAGGCAGTCGCTCCATGTCAAATATACCAGTATTTTACATGGAGCGACTGCCTATCTGACCTCTTCAGCTGCATCCGGTTAGACTGGAAGCCGACTTCAACATAGTTGGGAAACGGCTAGGCAGATGATGATGATATTTTGTAAAAATACATTGTATATTATAAATATATAAATTCATTAGACAACAAAACATATAGATTCATTCAAAATAGAAATAATGCTTATCCCTAACGTTGAACAAAAAGGTTTTCCTAGAATACGGTACATAATTGTTTATTTTCAAGCTTGGTATACCGTCCTTTTTAATTCTAAAGACTGCTGCAGAGAGCGTTTATTTAATTATGAAAAGGTGGATGTGCAAGGCGGTTCCTTTTAGTAATAAACTTCCTTATTTACTCTTATGTTTAAAGGCATAATGTTAGTGGAAAATAAGTTTTTCTGATTTAAAAAAAGCTTATGCATTACACAACATCACGCCTGTTCAGGGTTCACGGTTACGTGACGTGTACATCAGGGTTACGTGACTTGAACCTATAGTACACCTATTATATATTTCGCTAGATATGTTTAACTCCCATTGTAATAGGGGGCGAGCCTATTGCCATCAACCGTGCATAAATCCAAACTCCGGGCTGCTACTTAGATATACCTGATGGTGAAACCCAGTAACACTTTGCCCGAACTGGGAATTGAGCCAGCAGCGGCTTAGCAGTAGCACTTGCGACCTAGTGGTCGATAAACGAAGCAATCAAGAGGTTCAGTTTACAATTTTTTTTTTGTATTGAAAACTTCTTTAGGCGCGTTGGGCATTTTTTGAAAAGGGAAAAAACCATTGTACTCGCGACACTGTAACTGACACCGCGCTACATTCGGATGTGTTCGGTTGTCCTCGGGATGTACTCGGTTTTAATGTATCTCCGATATGTCAGTGAGTGATGCCAAAGTATTCTGTTTGTGTTTTGTTTTCACTTCTGTCGGCACTCCCGGAGTACTACTGTTTTTTTTTTAGATTTTGTCTCTTACAATGCTATAAGGATGACATTGACAGGGGTTGTTGCTAAACATTTGTCAAATAGTATTAAAAAAATTAAATGGCGGTGTTAGTCCCGATTTTGGCTACACGCCAAAACGTACAGCTAGCAAAAACAGAGGTCGCAGAGCAAGATGAAATGAAGAATCAAAAGGTGCCAACCTATCACAACCGTCTTTCACAGGACTTTGAACCATAATACCCATAGGTAGCCATTTAAAATTTTCACAGAAAGAGACAAAAGAAAAGACTGTGACCTCTAAGTTTGCTTCAGCCGTTGTTCTCAGAGTAGTCAGATAGGAAACGCCGATCTCATCTAGTTTTTAAAATATGATTGACTTGTAAAAGTATTTGTGCAGGCCTAGGCACTTTCAAATATAAAATCATTCATAATTTTTCAACTAATTAAAATTAAAACTAATGACACCACTATTATCTTGTCGTGAATGAGTCACTCAAACTTCATACATGTATATCGCAACCCCTTAAATTGTATCAACAAAACTTGTAGATTTCCTCAAAATGATATCGATTCTGTTACTTAAACTTGGTGACCCCTTAAACTTTTAAACATCGTAAACTGACACCCATTAATGATGAATTTAGAGGATTGCTAGTTTGATTACAAATCTTCGATTACCAGGGCTTAAGTCGCAATAGGAGGTAAAGTTTTGTTACGAATTGCTGTTTTGATAAGTGAATGGAGGTTATACATAATATGTATTATGTATTAATGTGTTGTTTATACTTTGACAAAAACTTTATTAATTATGATAGTTATTGGCAAACTAGGAAAAAAACAAAATGATGGATCGCATAACTTAGTAGTTCTTTCCCGGTACAGATAATCTATTTCACGAAGTCCGTTCGGCTTTGATTGTAGCAGTGACGTATCCCGACAAGCGTGCTTGTATGTGTTACACGACACTGAGCGCTCTCGAGGTTACGCTCACAAAAACAATGTGAATGTGGACGCTTGACAACATTCATAGCCTAACAGACTTCGTGACATAGAACATCTGTAAAGGTTTTAACTCCAGGGGCAATTATTTTTATGAACGTTCGTATTATAATGTACTGACATTAGAATTCAATCCATAAATTTTTGACCGGTTATTGACATTTTCACTAGATTTAAAACTTTAGTCCAATTCACCCATAATATTCAGAAATAATAGCGAAGATGTGTATGTTTTCCACATATAGAAATAAATTAACTGAAAATAATGTGACTGCTTGCCTAATCATTGGAAAAATAAGCATTACCGAAAACTTTTTGCATACGCTAAGATCGGCCATTTTAGCTACCACGATTAAGGTACAGGCTAAAACAACTCATAAAAATAACTTCGGACAAAAAATTCGGGCAACGTAATACAAAATAATGTAGTTCTTCTTGTTTGTTGCCCAATTAACTTGATGCTTAAGAATTTGGTTCTAATTAAAAAACTTTGCGAAGCTAATTGAACAATGAACCCCTAATACCAGGAGCTCATGAAATTATAAAAGCATTCAAGCGAGAAAATAATTATCTTCATTAAAATAACGTAGCGTCACGAACTTTTCACGATTCTGAGAGCCTAGTAAAACAAGGCGATGCATTCAGTCCCTCGCTCTGCGTTTATTGAAGAAAAGCAATTACTGAGTTCCTCTGGAACCTTCGATGTATTTTATAAACCTTTTAAAAGCATTTGCTTTTGTTCATTACGTTTCTGTAATAATATATTTTGTTGGGTAAGAAAAGCAAACGAGTTCCTTAGAAAAATAATGCTCAAAGTAGTTTTTAATTTAATTCATTAACGAGAAACGAAAACGAGAATTTCAACTAAATTTTAACAAATTGAGCAATTAGTTAAAATTTAGTTGAAATTCTCGTTTTAAATTTAAAACTACTTTGAGTAAATTTTGATATGATAATTCTCTATGTTTTAAACTAAATTCGAAAACAATAAAAAAATATATATAAGTTTTTTTTTTTGTAGAAGAAAAAATCATTGAATCGTGTATTCCTTTTACATAATAATAGACCAAAGAGTAAAAAAAAATATACCAAAAAGTTAAATCCCTATTCCACATACTTAACAAGTTGTGCGATATTGAAAAACCACATATTTTTCAACATAATATCACCTTAAACTGAGTGGAAGCCTTCTTGTCACAGTTACAACGTGCTGCAACCGATTATTTCTGCTTAAAATTATTTGGCTTTTGTTTTAATTCGAATTGGTAATTTAAACTAAGTACATAGGTACCTACAATTCGAGTTGACTTTTCTGTTTTTACATGCACGTGTTCGACAATAAAACTATTTTCTTTCTTGCTAATGTCAATTGGAAATCAAATAAGAGAAATAAAAGATATCCAAATAACCCACTCCAAACATCCGAAATCACTTACATACACAAAACAGCTGTTAGGACCGACAAGCCATAAGTTTTTAACGCGGCCGTCAGATGGCAACATCGTCGAGTAATGAAAAAGACAAGTGGACACTAATCTTTACTGTCAGCTGCGTGAAACGTCATCAAAATGGCGGAATAGGCGGGAAAACTGCTGTTATTGGTTTTTTACTACAGCAAAAGTTATTTTGGCATTATGGATTGCAAGAATGGGTGGACAGAAAGTACTTACATGCCTAGGAAAGTACGCATTATCAGAGCATGTTTTATACTTTCATTGCTTACTTTAAGGACGCATGGAGAGCACGTGTTTTTGAATTCGTACGTGTCATTTAATAGTGTCAGTTTGTAATTCCAAAACTAAAGTTCGTTTTTTAATCCCAGATACTAATCTGACAGGTGTAATGTCAAACTTCTATACCAAAAAAACGCAAACTCAAAATACTTAAACTACAGATTAGTCTCTGGGGTTAAAAAACGAAGTTTGGGTGTGTATTTTCTAATTCGTTTGCTTTTGTTGAACATCATTAACTTTACTACACAGTGAAGGAAAAAAACGCTTCTGTAAATATCCAGAAATGCCTGTAATTTATTCAACACCACAGGTCAAAGGGCTCTTTGTAAACAAAGATTGAACGACCATTTTCATTCCTTACGAGCAGTTTCTTACGATGATCCTTTATTTACTGAAGGAAGTGAAGGTCAGTGGTTCGTCTTAGGGAACTGCGAAGGAAAAAATCTTAAGAAACAGATCTTCTTGTCATGAAATGAGCACACCCATGATTGTTTAACCACTCAGATTGATCTTAGATATGTCTGTAAGTTATTAGGTTTACTATAAACTAAATTCTACTACTTCTATCTATTAAGAGCGTTTACGACATACGGCATTTCATACAAACTTTCAAGTCCTTGTTTTCCGAAATGAATGAACCGATTTTAATGAAACTTCATACGCTTATGCAGGATACAAAGGTCAAAAAAATTAGTTTATAACATTTTCGAAAAATAGTGTTGCAGCCACATTAGACCGATTTTAAAGTTTCCATAGAAACAGATTTCCAGTTATCTTTTTAAAATAAGGCATTTCGAAAATGTTCTTTACTAACTTTTTAGACCTTTGTATCCTGATTATGCGTACGAAGTTTCATTAAAAGCGGTTCATTCATTTAGAAAAACATGGGCTTGGAAGTTTGTATGAAATGTCGTACGGCGTATATTACATCGTAAATACCACTAGCTAAGTGTTTGTGATGAGATAAGCCTTGTTTGCATAATTGGGACACGACTTTGTGTCCCGGATTTCGGGATCACGGATGAACGGAATTCGAAAAACCTTACTATGACGATATAAAATAAAACTTAATATTATGTATTTGATCCTAATGAGACATGACCTTGTATAGAATAATTATGTATATTATAAAAGTATTTAGGTTTAAAAACAAAATTATATAGGTACACGGTGACTCGTAATTTGACGCTTTCCTTCCAGGACGTGATAGATAGTGTGACCCATTTGCAACAAAGCCTAGACGAAAATACATGGAATTCGAGTAAAGTATTTTTTTATGTATTTTTGAATTTTTTCTCTAAATATTTTACTTTTCTGTAAACTCTCAAATCTAATTTATCATTTTGTGATTACCTGATTAGTTTCTTACTGGAATGGAGTTTGTTTATACTAATCACGAGATGAGGTGGAAAAATCACTAACATTTTTATACCTTCGTAAGTCTTCAAGGGTTAAAACCCTACATTTCTCAATAAAACACCACCAATGTATGTTTTTTTTATACGTAAACGGTGCAAGTTTACGTATAAAAAAAACATACATAGGTGTGCTAACTTTGCACGATACAGTGTGACCTTTGAATTCGCTTCGAACGCTCCAGAGCGCGTTCCATTGTCTTTACAACTCTTTGCTCGAGCAGGTATGCTTACAGAATAGTAGAGAAGGTTGACTTTGTACGAGTTAAATGCACGCACACATGGACGCGCTATACATACGTCGAGCAAAACCGCAAACGCGCGCACACATAGACACGTCTCACGTGCAGCAAGTGCAAGAGAACTCGCGACTGGCATTCGACTGAGATGGTCTGAGATCACTGTATGTATACAGGGTCACATTAAATTAGCTAGCAAAACTCCGTAGACGTGATGGATTTCTATATACAACTATCTTAATTTCAAATAACTACACTGACTTTCAGCTGACTACGGGGTCAACGGGCACTGGCAAAAAACTGGGTGTTGGTATATACAAATATTCCTAACACATAAAACCTCTTTCCATTTGTTACTTACTCTTTCACTCTAAGCGTTCTTTAAAAACGCGTTGATTTATTCAAATAAATATGGTTGACACCAGCGGTCGTTTTTCTTTTCAAAACCCTTTTCCAATAGGTTATGGGCCCAGGCTGCGTTAATAACTGCGCAAATTATCTATTTTAAAGTTAAATACAAGTTTGTAAAAATGGATTTACGCAATAGAAGAAATATCAAACAATTTGACGGTGAGAGGTACACTACGTGGAAATTCCGTATAAAATCGCTTTTAGAAGAACTCCAGGTGCTAAGTGTTGTAGAACAAGATTCACCAGTACCCCCAGACGAAGAATGGCTAAAGAAAAACAAGATTGCAAAAGGTACTATAGTTGAATATTTGAGTAACGCATTTTTAAATTTTGCCAAAGATTCTGAAACTGCCAAGTCCATATTAGACAAACTCGACAAGATTTACGAGCGAAGAAGCTTAGCTACACAATTAGCGTTACGTAAACAATTATTGAACCTAAAATTGCAGCCAGATATAACATTATTGAATCATTTTTCTAAATTTGACAATTTAATTACTGATTTGATCTCCGCTGGTGCTCGACTCGATGAGATGGACAAAATTTCACATCTTCTGCTCACACTGCCTCATCTTACGACGGTGTGATAACAGCATTGGAAACGCTCGGTGTAGAACACCTGAATTTGGTATTTGTGAAGACACGTTTGTTGGATCATGAGGTGAAACTGAAGGCTGAGCCTACGACGGAACTTAAGGCTTTGCATGCTGGCACCAAACGGTTCTCTACTCAAAATCTGCCTGGACCTCCTAAGAAAAAACGGAACTACTCTCAGAAAAGAGAAAATTTTCAACCCGGATATTCTCAGTACAAGTTTTCGAAAATACATTGCGACCATTGTGGACGACGAAACCATCTTAAAAAGGACTGCCGTTATTATAAGAAGATGCAGGAAAATGGTCAATCTACCAGCAATAAGAGGACGGCCAACAACGTTCAACCCTGCAACGATGACGAGTACGGTTTCGCTTTTATGTTCTCTAAATGTGAGCTACCTATTGATACCGATAATCGTTTAACTAATAATAACATATGTTTTCTTTTAGATTCTGGTGCCACTGATCACATTGTAAACACTCGTGAAGGGTTTACATCACATGTTAAACTACCCACACCTTTAAAGATCGGCGTAGCTAAGAATGGGTCTTCCATCCTTGCCTATGGTAAGGGGAGGATGGATGTGACCACGAATTTAGGCATTCAAGGAACTATTGAAGACATTTTATATTCACCTGAAGTTCGGTACAATTTGTTATCGGTAAATCGCTATATGGTTTGAAGCAATCTTCCAGATGTTGGTTTGAACGTTTTGATCATGCTCTTAAAGTTATTGGTTTCAAGAACTCTCAAGTTGATCCATGTCTTTATGTTCTAGATAAAGATAATATAGAGAAAAATGTATACATTGTCCTATATGTCGACGATTTAGTAATTTGTACAAAAGAAAAACAAACTTTACAATTTTATAAAAACAGTTTAATGAGGCAATTCAATATGACAGACTTGAACGAAATTAAATTGTTTTTGGGCATAAAAGTAGAGCGAAGTAAAGGTAAATTGACTTTAGATCAAGGACCGTACCTTCAAAATGTTTTAAACAAATTCTCCATGAATGACTGCAATCCTTCCAAATCACCATTTCCATCTAAATTGGATTATGTATCTTTAAACTCTGATAATTATTATAATGCTCCTTGCAAAAACGTCATTGGATGTTTAATGTACGCAATGCTTTGTACACGACCGGATATATGTGCTGCTATACGCATCTTAAGTCGATACCAGAGTAAAAACAATCAAGAATTGTGGAAATGTTTGAAACATCTTTTAAGGTACATTAAAGGGACGCTTAACTTAAAATTGACCTATACAAAATGTGATTATAAACAACTGATAGTTGGCTATGCAGATTCCGATTGGGGAGGCGACTTTATTGACAGAAAAAGTACAACAGGACATATATTCCAAGTGTTCGATAATTGTACAATATCGTGGAATACACGAAAACAAAATACAGTCGCCGCTTCCTCAACGGAGGCTGAATACATGGCCTTATTTGAGGCCGTCAGAGAGGCAATCTGGATAAAGTCACTGCTCAATAGTATTTCGATTCCAGTTGCGCAGCAAATAGTTATCTTTGAGGACAATAACAGTTGCATTAGCATCGCTAATTATCTCACAAATCACAATAGATCCAAACATATTGATATCAAGTACCATTTTACGAGGGAACAAATTACTAATAAAGTAATAAAGCTAGAACATATTTCCACAGGAAACCAACTAGCTGATATTTTCACGAAAATGGTACCCACAGCGAAGTTCCTAGAATTGAGAAGCAAGATTAATTTAATTTAAACGCTTTATTGATATGTCATTTTTAATTTAAAATTAACTTTTGTCATAATGATTGTTAACTGCATAATTTTATGATTGTAGATATTTTATTTAAAATGTGCAAAAACACTACAAGATATGATAGATCATATATAATAATTATGATTATATAGACATACTTAAACAACTAAATAATGAATATTTGAGGGGGACTGTTGGTATATACAAATATTCCTAACACATAAAACCTCTTTCCATTTGTTACTTACTCTTTCACTCTAAGCGTTCTTTAAAAACGCGTTGATTTATTCAAATAAATATGGTTGACACCAGCGGTCGTTTTTCTTTTCAAAACCCTTTTCCAATACTGGGTTTCATAATAACTAGGTATATATTATGAAATCTTTTTTTATTGGCATGAAATACCCGATATGAGATATCCATAACATCTGCGGAGTTTTGCTAGGTAATTAATTATTTATAGGTGTATTATAATTACCTATTGACAAAAAAAAAACATCTTTTCTAGTGAAAAGATGTTTTTATTTATACGGGATCATCCCTAAGGCATACCTTATCATATAATTTTTTAAATCGGCTTTTAAATAACGGAGTTCTGAGGAGACAAACATAAAAAAAATACAACCGAATTGAGAATCTCCTCCTTTTTTGATGTTGATTAAGAAATTACTACTGCTGAGCAGACTCACGACACTGTTTTAAAGTAGTTGCAAGTTTGCCGCCTGTATACCAAACAACTTGTTCGACTGTGAATTGTGTCTATGTGTGCGTATTCTTGTTTGCACTGTTGTATAGAGCTGACCTTCTGAATCTTTTATTCTGTGGGTATGTTTACTGACTACAAAAGTACGTAATAGCCCTCTTAATGTGTCTCAGCAAGGGCTGTTTCATATGAACTTTGCTTCAGGAATTTCTAATTTGAGAAGGAAGAATGTTGAATTACATGCTTTAATTAATGTTGTTTATTCTAGTATTAAATGTTGCCTAGGAATAAGACAGTGCAGGCATACAAAAAAAATCTCGTTTGTAATTGTATGATATTGTTTCGTGAGACTATTCAAACAGGCATGGTTTGTATGATGTACCAAATTTTGTTTGCCATTTATGTACACGCATATAAACAGTCAAGAAAAAAGAACAGAAACATAGGTATAGAGGTGATGTTTATTTCTAAAGAAATCTCTTCCAGCATACCTGCTCTAAATGCTGCTTTCAATGTTGTTTATTGAGTTATCAATTGTTTAAAACAACTTATCTATTTTCTATCTATATAAATAAAATGCTGTTCGCTGATAAGCTCATTACTATACCAATTTGGCTATATTTTATTTAAATGTGTTCGTAATAAAGACAAATTTAAAATGTTTCCCGGAAAGTTTTCAAATTGAGGAAAAACAAAACGTCCTTTTTTCTATTGGATTTTTGTATGAAATATTGAAATTTGGACAGGACAATGACGGGTTAGCTAGTTAATTATATTGTATATTATATGTACCTATTGATTTAACTGAGTTAGAATTCAAAACGGAGACCTTAATAAAATTTAACAGCTATAAACAATGTTTTGAAATATTTAGTGACAAACCAACTGTCTGCACGTAATGAGTATAAACAGAGAAATTTAACAACACTCTTAGGCATCGTAAAAAATACAGGTTTGTGGAATTGTCATGATTGCCAGTAAAATACCTATTAATTGCGTCGTTTGTTCAGTCAGTGACTTATGTTACTAATTTTAATTAAAATGTTATCGTTTACGTTATCAAAGTGAATTATCTTGATGATTATAGTAGATAACTTAGATATTTAAAATGATAACAAAATATAAATTTGTGTAGATTACTTATCATTACAAAATATTTTTTTATTTTTCTTAATGGCCCGCTCTTGACCTCGATCACGCCTGATCTATATGAGGTCTATGATGGAACGAGCGTGCCCAGAAGATGCCTATGGCACTGGAACTCCCACGCATCGACTAGGGTGGTCGCAAACCAGGCGGCAGTAAATTTATAATTAGGCTCTAAAAGATGCAATTATATATTTAATAATTATTTTGAATTAGCTGTTATTCGCCGCGATGCTGCCCTTGTACTATTATGTCTATTAACTTCGTGCTACCTTAGGTAACCTGGAAGTCTTTAAACAGACTCCGGACCCAGGTTGGCCGAAGCAAGGAAAACCTGTTCAGGTGGAGATTCATAGACGACTCCGCCTTGGAGTGTAAATGTGGTGCAGTTCCACAAACGATGGGGCGCTTAATATAGTGTCCTGCATGTCCTGTCAGCTGCACGTTACAGGAACTGATTTACGCTGGTGATGGCGCCAAACAAGTAGCCGAATTCTGGGCCGAGTCCATTTAGATTTTCATCGACACGCTAAGAAGAAGGCCAAACAGACCTAATAAAACTAATTGGTGAAAAACTCTGCGATTTGGAATACTTAACAACTTTTGTGAGACAAATGAAGCTAAAAGCCCTTTTTGCTCTTTGCCACAATGTAATTAAATTACCTCCATCGCCGGCAGTTTGTCTAGCCAGCGTAATGAATTTTTGTCAGGCTCTGCCTTTCTTTATCCGATCCGTCGGCGATTCGTTGGATGAAAACAAGTTTAATCGATATCGACTCCTTTTGTTGTTAAAAGATGCTGCCTATCAAACCTGTTTTGACTTTGTGGAGGGAAGAAGAAAGATATTTTGGAAGATGCCTACTTATTTGACCAAAAAAACCGTTAGATATGTTGGGGTCAGCTTCCAGTCTAATCGGATGCAGCTGAATAAAATATTTTACATGAAGCGAACATGAAGCGACTACCTATCTGACCTCCACAACCCAGTTACTGTGTAATACGATACCCCTTGGTAAGGCTGGTCGTCAGACTGTTGGGCTTCTAACTACCCGTAACGACTGTCAAAGATCTACGAATGACAGCCGGCGACATGTAATGGATGATCATCCACGAACAGACCGCGGCAATCGGCCCGTGCGGCTGTTATTATTTAGCCACGAGCCCCTTTTATTGTTGTAACAAATTATATTTATTAGTAACCAGTAAGAATCAATATTGATACCTAGATCATTGAGACAAGGTTTCAATGTTGATTCTTAAATTAAGATCTGAAAAAAAGTTGTGCCACGGTGGAAACAAATATAATTAGTTAGTATACTATAAAAGTATTTGCATAATAATCAGCCTATACTGTCCCCACTGCTGGAAAACAAGCCTCCTCTGTGTGAGACGGAGTGGGCCATAAACCACCACGCAGGCCCAGTGCGGGTTAGTGGATTACATGTCTTCGAAGTTTCGGTTCTAGGACATGCCGGAGAGCAGCGGTGATGAAATTATAATACATACAGTAAAGCGACTTTCGACGTAAAAATAAAAGTATGAAAAAAAAAACCTCGATACATCTTGCTTTATAATCCTTATGGTCTCACTACAAACGAATAACGCAAAAGGAAGGAGTGGGATCCAAAGTAAATAAATCTATACTTAGCCGTGGGCAGAACGAGGTTATCAATGATGATTTAGATACACACGAAGTGATTCATTCCATTCTGATCCCCTGAACCCCCCTCCACCTCCCCATCTCCCTCCCTCTCTTCGATCCCCTGCTAGTTCTTCTTCTATTTTAATATGTTTCAAAATATACATACAGGGTTTATTGAAATATATACGTTCGTATTGACAAAAAGTCACGTTCACTTAAAAATTACCAGCTACACGAAAAAAAAACTTTAACAAAAAACATTTTCCCGATTTTTCCCTAACCTTAAAAGCATAATCGCGTCGTTTGAACTTCAAACCAAATAGTAGAAGCAAAAGGCCGCAATTACCATGACAATGTACAGCGCTCTCTTCCGCGAGATTAATGGCCACCGCAGGCAGCCGTCACTCATTAAATTGATGAGCGATGACGTGGACTGGGGCGGGCCATGAAGTCAGCGTGGAAAAATACCCGCAGTTTTTTTTTTTTTTATTATTTACGTTGAGGCCTCGCTTCTCATACTCGACATTGTTGATTCAAATCCGGAGATCAATACTCGTGCCGTCTCTGTATTAGAAGAGGTATTTTTCCTGCTGCGGGACAATAATAGACTGGTATTATTATTATTTGTGTCAGAGATCGATTTTCGCAGGATGGCTGGTAGCAGTTGGATAACAATTGCCGAAAATCGAGTTGAATGGCGTGCAATAGGAGGGGCCTATGTCCAGCAGTGGACTGCTATAAGCTGATGATGATAATGATGTGTGAGATGGCAAAACACAAAGAAAACGTGAAAGATATGGGGAGACCTTAGCCCAACAGTGGAACAACAGAGGTTAATTTAAAAAAAAGTATTAAATTGATGTACAGACGCCAGTACATCAAGCTACCCGAAACTGTCAAATTTTCCCAAGCAACTTTAAGCCTTATCTTTAGCGATAAAATTGAAAATCTATTAAAGAAATTTGACAGACTGTAGTAGCCTGTTGTGCTGGTGTTTGGTACTTTGGACTAATTAACATGGAAAAATATACGATATTATTATGTAAATTAGGCGTACAAGATAATATGCCCTGAAACTGAATGGTAGAAGCGCGATTATGAAATGTCGTACGTCGTAAAGGCTCTTAATAAAAAAAAAAAAATCCTTATTATTCTAAACTGGAAGTTTTTCTATGAATCTGAGTTAAGCTACAAGTGGTACATCCAATCATAATATTATGCTTTCAGACATCAGTCATTCTTCTTTTCAAAAGCGATTTTCTAACAAAAGTACCTACTTATAGAAATGTTATGATGGGAACATTATAATTCTCGAAACCACGGTATTGCCAAAAAGGTCTTCCTAATGATGCAATCGTTATAATTATCACGAGAAAAATGTTCTTGTATGTTGCGTGGGTGTAAGGTATTTATGTGTTATGCTTTTTAGTTGCTAATTTTAAGTACAGTTTTTTTTTTTTTATTATGTGGCCAACATTTAATCTGACTTGATTTCCGTACGTCTTTTTCGGGTAACCACTGAAAATCAGCGCTGTGCTGTGGGTCCTCTATAGCACAGCATCATGCTGAGTGGAAGCCTTTCTGTCACAGTCATGACGTGCAGTCTTCGACTATCATGCTTTGTGCTTGTATTGTTAAATAGTATATATTTTGTTGTTATTTATTTATTAGAATTAATTTTATCTTTTTGTGTGCACGTGTTTCTGTGACAAATAAACCTATTTTTCTTTCTTTCTTTTTTTTTAACCTGCTGTTTTTATCGCCTGTAGTTTTGTTCTGGGCTGGTTGCGGACTTATAACGTCTAATGGCGTGTAGCGCTGCGGACTGTGCACAGATTTGGAGGCCCCAGCCGTTATGCAATGCCAGGAACATCGGCTTTTATTAATTATTAAACGATGATTGAACTTTGTGAAAAGTTTTTGAAGTTTGAAAAATGCCTCATTAGCAAAGGCCCTTTACACACGGCGCGGTTTCTTTACGGTACGGCGTATGAATCTCGCCATAGAAAAAAAAACGTGTTCATCAACAATTTTCCATAGTGATCCATACAACACTGACGACCCAGCCGACACACGGCGAATAAACCGTAGTTTTTCAAGGCAAGAAAAACGTATGTGTACAAAGAGCTTAAGGCGCCACTAGTCGATATTTTTTCCATACAAATTTCGGGAGAGTATTACTCCACTGTTTGACATTATGCATCCAAAGTTAAACATGATATCGTTTTGACTTATTATTAATTGTGTCTGTACGGAAACAGAATAGTAAAATAAAAAGCTATTAAAAAGTTATGAGCCAACAAAGATTCGTTTTTCTTGCTGTAAAATCTTCTAAACCAAAACCGTACCGACAAAACTCAGTTATCGAAGAGTTCAATAAACTGTATTTATAATTGATTTATGCAGTGTTTTTTTCATAAAACTCGATTTTCCGAAGCATTTTTCGAATTTTTTTACGCGTCTATCAGTTCTTAACGGTGTTTCTGTGCGTGAGAACTAGACGTTGTGCATGTAGACTAGCGTCTAATGGCCCATCACTAATACTAGCTCTGTCAGACACGAAGCTAGATGAGACAGCATGCTTTTAGCCATGACCACAAGTGAGTTCGCTACTAGTTTACTCTTAAGTGGCCAAGCACTAACGGTTATAGGTACAGACGCCAGCACATCAAGCAACTACAATCTGTCAAATTTCTTTGATAGATTTTCAACTTTATCGCTAAAGCATAAGGTTCAAAGTAGAATGGGAAAATTTGACAGTTTCGGGTAGGTTGATGTGCTGGCGTCTGTACATTTCCCTAACGCTGGTCGCTGGTATCTGCTGTACAACGAAACTATAAAAATCTTCATTGATTGTCAAGTTTTGTACAAGGGCAACATAAACCGCGGTCCACTCTATTTCAATTATCTCTAAAATTAAGCATTCTATCTCTGTAGAGGTGTAATTGTTAGACTCCTTATTTATTTATTTTTTAACTTGGATCTATGACAGTTGTTACGGGTCGCCAGAAGCCCGAAAGTCTTTCAACCAGAAGCCAACCCCTACATAGTTGAGAAAAGGCTAGGCAGATGATGATGAGCATAATCAGCCTATAATGTTCCCACTGCTGGGACACAGACTTCCTCTCCATGAGAAGGAGTAGGCTATAATCCACCACGCGGGCCCAGTGCGGGTTAGTAGATGTCACATATCTTCGAATTTTTGGCTCTAGGACATGCCGGTTTCCTCACGATGTTTTACTTCACCGTTATTTATATTGCATTTAGTTAAAGAATTAGCTACATATTTACAAAAAGAGATTAAATTAAAACCTTTAGATTTCGTTTAACTTTAATATTATTACATCCTTCAACAAAAAATGTCTAAGTTATATAACCAGGGAAGTGTTACAAAATGGTTCACAACTAATATTATAGATTAAATATAGTTTCCGTTCGACGATTGAATCGTAAACCCAAAAATGTGAATGAAAGTAAAACCAAGTTTTATTGACTTCGTTCAAGTCATAAGCGACAGCGGGTACCTTTTTGCGTCAGAATTTTACAATAATAAATTTATAATACAATATATTTATATAGCTTATTTCCATGAACATCTAATTAGCTCGCAGGCATTCACTAAGTACTAGATATGGGCTTTTTAAGAAGAGGCAACATTACCTTGTTACGGTAATATTTAGCTACATGATACTTTAGCAGCAAGTTATGTGTGCTCTGAGCATCTGAATTGTTTTTTTTTTAGATTTTTACGCAGTTTTTATTTGAGATTTTTACGCAGGAGTGCCTCGTTGTTACTGTGGTCGCAAGCGCGGCTGCTGAGCAAGAAGTACTGGGGTTCGATTCCTAGGTCGGGCAAAGTGTTATTGGGTTTTTCTATTTGAAATTTCTCAGTAACAGCCCGGAGCCTGGATTCGTGCCCAGTTGATGGCAATAGGCTCGCCCCCTTATATAAGGGACTTAAACAAAACTGGCGAAATGTGGTTGTACAGACGCCAGCACATCAAGCTACCCAAAACTGTAAAATTATCCCAATCAACTTTGATCCTTATACTTTAGCAATAAAGTTGAAAATCTGTTAAAGAAATTTTACAGATTGTAGTACCTTGATGTGTTGGCGCCTGTACTATAGGTACACCTCTGCCCATTCCTTTGGGAAAACAAGGCGTGATGCTATTTTAAGTTTTTACGCAGGTCGTTAAATTACAGAGAGGAAAAAAAACTCTCAGTGTCTGAAAAACCCATAAAACAATTTCAACTCAAAATTAATGTAGTCGCTTATCGCTTACAACTTGAGCAACAACAATTTCAGCGCCATCTTACCAGAAGTTAGAAGATTATCAAGTTACACTTTTACGGCATTCTTCGTAAACTCCTCTCGACGCCCGAGATATCGAGGATACCCCGAAATACCATTTTAACACCGTCAACTTATGTAATAGCTTTTAGTGGACTCGGTGGGAAAGAAATAAAAATTACGACGAAAACAAAACTAGGGTTGTGTATAATTTTTCGGAAATAACGAAACTTTTGACAAGTGGTTTAGGGGCGAGAATTGTATGAAATATTATAACCGTTTTTATTTGAGAAAATAATTGTTAAATAATATGATAGGATTAACTTTGAAGTCTCGTTTTGGGTTTAGAAAGTATTAAATAGTTCCTTTAAATGTTATCAAAAGGCAATTTGTGTGATCAACTACATTTGCAAGATCTTACACCAGTGCCGAAATGTGAGTCTGATCTGTAGTAATATAGTTCTTCTTCTTCATGTCGCTGGCACGACTGAATTTTATATCTTGTTGGCCCAAAACTTTGCCACTTACACGGCGTTGTCAGTGGCAGCGCAGAGGTCAATTTGACTGCATGTTTTGGGACACAGAGGGCAGGATAGGAGGTGGAGCATGGTTTGTGACATAGCTCCACAATCACACCCTACTGCCGTTCCGTCAAGGTAGCCCCACTTTGCCAGGTTGGACTTACATCTTCCCACTTGTGTCCGGAGAGTAACATACTAATAAATCACAAGATAAACTCCGTCCATAATAAAATCATAAAGCAACATAAATACTACAACCTCATAATAAAGTTATTAACCTATAACTTACCAAGACAAATTAGTCAAGTTATTAACTTAAGTGACAGTTAAGAGGTAGAATGGCAGAGGGTCAATTACAAGTAAGACTTAGGAGACTAGGAGACCAGAAGGCTAATTCTCGTAATTTAAAACGTTCAAAATCTAGTCGCAGTCTCATCTCGGCGACAAACAGATGTCAAAAACTTGTCAAAATGTAGGGAAATTTGAGGTTTTTTGACAGATCAGACTGTGAACGTTCACAAAATTACGAGAATCGCCCCTCTGGAGTATCGCGGAGGTCTCATCAATATGCATGGTCACACAACCTCACCAGACCGCTGAGAAATTAAATAGTTCGCGGCGAAAATGTTTTAGGGCTGCTTTTAATAACAAAGATGGTTTTTGGAATTTATTTTGTTCACTGAAACTGAACAAACCAACAAACTGATGTTGAAACTCTTTGATATTTTAAGGATGTAATTTTAACCAATTCTATGGGAGTTCCATAATAATACAACGTTGTATTTAGTCAAAATTAAATAACAATGAATATCTAATTAATTAATAAAAAAAAAAAAATATTCATACTACTTAATATTGTGTAAAAATCTTGATGGAGGATGTTGTGAAATTCATCTGGCAAAATTTCAACTTTCAACTGCCACTGTTTTCCATAGAAATAACACACTGTGTTTAATTTTAGGGTTCCGTACCCAAAGGATGCTAACGGAAACCTATTACTAAGCCTTCGATGTCTGTCTGCCTGCCCATTCCGTCTAACTGTCAGCGAGCTGTATCTCATGAACGTGGTTTTTTCGGTGGTTTTTGCCTTTTGGTACGGAACCTTACGTGTGCGAGTCCGGTTTGCACTAGGCCGGTTATTTTGGAATTGGAATCAATCTTGGAAGTTCACTATTTACTGTTTGTTACAAATAGATGCCACTTGAAATAAATTTTTACCATTATTTTAATTTAATTTTTACCGGGCAGGCATGTCTCGATAGAAGTTAACTCTATCTTCATATCTATCTATATACTAACCAGGCCTTACTAATAAACGTTGTATGGCGTCTGTATAATTACACAACGCTTTGTCTTGTTCTTTCGAAAGTCAAATTACTGACGGCTGAATGAGAGAAATCGGTGTGTAACTATATACATCTGATATTATACGTTTAGTAAGGGGGTAATAATAAATCTGAAGACTTTGTTTGTTTGAACGCGCTAATTTCTGGAACTTACGGTCGGATTTGAAAAATTATTTTTGCATTTGCTAGCCCAATTCTTAAGGAAGGCTAAATATATCATATAAATGATAAATAATTTAATTTCTGTAAGTAGGTTTGTACAAACACTTTTACACGTCAGTCACATTTTTTTAAACTAGATGAGGTCGACTTCTCCTATCTGACTACTCTGAGAAGAAAGGCCGAAACAAACTCAGAGGTCACAGTCTCTTTTAAAGTCCAGACAAAATCTTGGTAAGATCATGTGAAGACCATGTAGATTGGTGTCTGAAATGGTCTTTTGAGGAAGGAACCACACAGATTGAGCGGACCTGTCCAGTCAGTGCACGCATTTGTCAAAAATCGTGCAGCTCAACTCAGAACTTGAGGAGCTCAACGATTCGACGAACAATACCAAAGAAAGGACATTTGGGTAGGCCGCGTAAATGACTTAAACTGCCAGATCATGATTAAAACTAACTAAGAAGGAAAACAGAAAAAAGAAATATCCCGAAGACAATATCCCGCTATGACCCTTAAGAACTCAAACAGAACGCAAAAAGAACAAAAGTCAGAAAGAACGCTAAGCCATAACTAAGTGATAGCGCGGGCAGGTGATGCGATGCGACGCGGTGGGTCGTGGGTACAAGACATTTCACGCGGACGAAGTCACAGGCAGAAACTAGTAAGTTGAAAAATCTCAGAACAAGAAATTTGAAAACGTCTTCAAGGCAATTTATCTTAGCTTGTTACATAAATACCTATGATTTTAATATGCACACACAGACACAAGGAGCAGCTGCAACAGAGTAATTTTTCCGTCTGGCAACGATCCAGACGCGATATTTATGCTGTTTTCATTAAAAAAAAAAAAAACAGAAACTACGATACAGGCTGAGGCACGAAGTTTAGTCTCTACAGTTTTGTTGCTAAATATTGTTACGAGCTTGGGGTTCGTGATAATTAAAAACTGCCGATTTAATAACCAAAAATAAACACTTTTATTTAAAAACACAAATTACAACTTTAACGCTAATTATGAAACACAATTGCACTACTGATTACTTCTAAGTCGCACTTGAAGATCGCTTTCCTTTCGATGTTTTCGCTTGTATCGCTTATCCAAGACTGTCCGCTCGTGGAGCATTCCCGCTTTATATAGGCCTCACATTGTTCTAGAACCTTCTATTGTAGAAACATCTAGAATGTTCGAGTACATTCCGGCCCCAACTGACCCGATGTCGATAGTTCTAGAAAGTTCTATCATCGAAACTTCTAGAAGGTTCTTGACACTAGTTCTTCTACTCGATACTAGATGGCGCTAGTGGTAACAAATATCAATTGTGGCGCGCAACACTGCCCCCTCCTAAGACATGCTCGTCCCGAGCATTATTGGCCCCATAATAACGCGCCAGTCGATCCACATGGACGATCTTAGGAGTACCTCTTGCACCTTTCTGTATCCGGTAGGTTACGTCATTGATTTTTGTCACAATCCGGTACGGTCCGTCCCATTTAGCTTGAAGCTTAGGAGATTTCCCTTTGCTGCGGACTGGATTGTGCAACCACACTAGTGAGCCTTCGTCGAACCCTTTATTGTTCATTTTTCGGTCATAGCGGGTTTTCATCTTTTCAGACATTTGCTGGCCCGATTGCCTGACATGCTCATAAATGTCATTCATTTTGTTCCGCAAGTCATTCGCATAATCGGTTATACTGTGTGGGGCATCAGGTGGTATTCCGGTGATCAGGTCTGCAGGCAGCCGTAATTCTCTTCCAAAGTTTGCGAAAGCTGGTGTCACCGATGTACTTTCGTGAACAGCGCTTCGATATGACAACAAAAACGGTTGTATGTGCTTGTCCCAATCTCGTTGCCGATTTTCCACAACTTTTGCCAGGTATCTCTCCAATGTCTGATTAAATCTTTCCACCATTCCATCCGATTGTGGGTGGTAAGAAGTTGTTCTAGTTTTATGAGTACCCATAACTCGACAAGTTTCCTGGAATATTTGGGACTCAAAGTTCCTTCCTTGATCACTGTGAATCTCCAAGGGTACTCCAAAACGGCAGAAGACTTCATGCACCAGTTTATCTGCAACTGTTGAAGCTTCTTGGTTTGGAATGGCGAAGACTTCCGGCCACTTAGTGAAGTAATCCATCACAACCATGAAATACTTGTTACCACTTTCACTTTCCGGAAAAGGTCCAGCAACATCTAGGGCTATTCTCTCCCATGGTGCACCAACATTGTACAATTTCAATGCACCTCTACTACGTGTCTGAGGTCCCTTTACAGCTGCACAACTTGTACATTTACGACACCAGTCCTCGACATCGTCCCGACAGTGGACCCAGTAAAACCGTTCTCGTATCTTCAGTAGAGTCCGTTTTACTCCCAGATGACCTCCTGAACAACCATTATGGTACAGCTGTAGAACATCCGGCACTCGAGCTTTAGGGACAACCATTTGCAGATGACAGCTGTCTCCCCGAGCATTTTCCCATTTACGGCACAAGACTTCATCCTGAATCACCAAGCTGTCCCATTGGGCCCAATAGCTTTTTGTGGTCGAACTCATCGCTGAGACGTCACTCCACTTGGGCTTAGGAGCTCTGGTTTTCATCCACTCCAGAATCGGCTTAATGTCCGAATCTTCCTGCTGTGCACGTTGTAGGCTTTCCTTCCACTCGTTGCTGAGGTCGGTCCTGAGCATCCTCACAGGTACCACCTCCTTACCCTCTTGCCTTGTACAATGCTTGCAATCTTCAGGACAAGGTCTTCTTGACAATGCATCGGCGTTGCCATGAGATTTCCCGCTGCGATGTTCAACCACAAAGTCGTATTCCTCCAGTAGTTCAATCCATCTGGCAACTTGTCCTTCTGGGTTTTTGAACTGCAATAGCCATTTCAGTGCAGCATGGTCAGTTCGTAAGTGGAATTTCCGCCCCAGAAGATATTTGCTAAAATGCTGCAACGACTTTACCACAGCAAGCAATTCCCGTCTCGTGACGCAATAGTTCCTTTCCGGCTTTGACAACGACTTGCTGAAGTACGCTATCACAACCTCTTGATCACCATTCCGTTGAGACAACACACCGCCAAGTCCTATGTCACTTGCGTCTGTGTCAACTATAAATTCCTTGCCTGCATCAGGGTACCCTAAAATAGGTGTTCTGCACAGTCGGTCCTTTAACTCCTGGAATGCGATGTCGCAACTTTCATCCCAGCAGAAATGTCGCTTCTCCTCGGTTAGCTTATGCAGGGGTTTGGCTATATCCGCAAAGTTCTTAACAAATCGCCGATAATAAGAGCACAAACCCAAAAATGCTCTGACCTGCGTCTTGTCTTTTGGAACTGGCCAATCTTTGACACCGGCGATTTTCTCCGGATCCGTGCGGATACCTTCCTCCGACACTACATACCCCAAAAAGCTAACTTGTCGTTTGAATAGTGAACACTTCTTCGGGCTTAACTTGAGGTTGGCACCCTGGATCTTCATGAGCACGCGTTCCAGGTTTTGAAGATGTTCTTCAAACGTACGGCCTACGATGATGATGTCATCCAAGTAGACCAGGCAAGCATCGCCAATTAGCCCGGTAAGTACAAGTTCCATCAACCTTTCAAACGTTGCCGGAGCATTGCACAATCCAAACGGCATAACTTTAAATTGCCACAGCCCTTTTCCTGTCGAGAATGCAGTTTTCTCCTTGTCCTTAGGATCTATTTCAACTTGCCAGTAGCCACTTTTCAGGTCCAGCGTGCTAAACCATTTTACTCCAGTAAGCATGTCCAGCGTGTCATCAATTCTTGGCAAAGGATAGCTGTCCTTCTTCGTAATGTCGTTCAGACGACGATAGTCAACACAAAACCGCATGCTGCCGTCTTTCTTTCTTACCAGCACGACAGGTGAACACCATGGACTAGATGAAGGTTCAATAACACCATCCTTCACCATTCCCTCAATCATGGTTTCCACTTCCTTTTCACGTGCTACCGGCAATCTCCTTGGCCGCTGACGGATAGGCAATTCTTCTCCTGTGTGTATTTTGTGTTGAACTAAGCCAGTCTTCCCGATGTCAGCATCGTTTGACGAGAAAACATCGGCGTACTTGAGTAACATCTTCTTCGCCTTGAACATTTCATTTTGAGACAGAGCGCTGCGGCAGTCCTCTAAAAGCGTTGACACTCTCGTTTGTGCATCCTTGCTGAGGGTCCCAGTCGATAGATATTGGCATCGACGCAACCAATCCACTTCCTCGCAAGTACCAACTAGTGTGCCTTTTTCTATAATCTGTTCCTGATCACAAAGGTTCAGCAAACGTACCCCTGAGATGTCGGTGGCTCTGACCAAAGTTCGTGCCACTTTCCATGGAAGGTCATTGTCTACCCTTTCCACGAGTACACAACGATGGGTTTGCCCAGGATTCCGAGGAAGACTAACCGGCACAATCGTTTCCGATCTCGGCGGAAGAACAATCTTCTTAAGGCTGTACACATTCCCTGGTAACGCTCCTTCCACGAAAAGTTCCTCTTGTCCACATTTCAAAACACCTTGCTTGACGTCAATCTCGCAACGATTCTTCCTCATAAAGTCAAGGCCCAGGATGCAATCGTCCATTATATCAGCAACGATGACATTATGCAGGTAGATTCTGTTGCCTAGCTTCAACTCCATCTTCTTCTCTCCATGGACGGGTATGCGCTGACCGGTGGCTGTTACCAAATTAATGCGTTCTCGGGTGTATGCGGAGTCCCCAAGGAACCGACTTATAAGTTGGGAACTGACGACCGTACGAGAAGCTCCAGTATCTATGGTCAGCTTACACGGCGTTCCGTTGATCTCGCCCTTGATGATTAAGCTGTTCCCGTCATGGGTTTGTGTGATCGAAATCCTTGGGGCTCTTTGAACATCAGCCAGCACCCGCCCCGCAGTCCTGGCTATTATTCGTTTCCCTGCTGCTGCTGGGTAGTGCTGTTAGCCGCACTACCCTCTGGAGACCGGCCATCTTCCCTTTCTGCAGTTCGCTTAGGGCAACTGGATCGAAGGTGGCCCCTTTCCCCACAGCCGTAGCACCTAGGGCTGTATCCTTTATTACGATCGCGAACTGTAGCCGCTGCAACCTCCCTGACGCGATGGGAACGATGATCCTGCCGCACAGCTTCCACCTCCAGTGCATGGGCCAAGGCGTCCTTAAGCGTCCCGTGGTGACCGAGCCTCACAGCAGCTCTAACCTCAAGGTCGCGGATGCCGTCGATGAATGCCTGCACCAGGTTCCCATCAATAAGCGCAGGTACGGACTGGTAAGCTTTGCGAACCAGCTTCTCCACTTCAAGGGCCCACTGCTGCAGGTTTTCGCTGCTGCGTTGCACGCGATCCTTGAGCTGCGCACGAAACACGTGTTCCAGGTGAGCGTCACCATACCGAGCCTCCAATGCCTCAAGGAGCTGCTCGTAAGTCACTTCCTTACCGATAGCTTCCAGAACAGTTAAGGCCTGGTCGCGCAGGCCTAGGGTGAGGGCAGTCATGGCCTGATTTTTATCCCACCCGTTCGCCTTCATGACAGCCTCGAACTGGATTTTGTAGGCCGACCAGGAAGAAGTTCCGTCGAATGGTGGCACTTTGAATCCACGTAGCGAAGGTGTTGTAGCTACGGGAGCTGCGATTCCATCCCCAAGTTTAATGTAATCCAATGTTTCCTTCACGTCAGCCATCACGGTTTTCTTCACGTCAGCCATCACGTTGTCAACCCGATTATTCACTTGGTCGATTCGGGTTTCAGCTTCCGACAGGCGGTTGTCATGTTGAGCAACCTTATCCTTCACCTCCTTCATGTCTTTCCCGAAGGTAGCATGAAGGTCCTTCATAAGGAGCATCTGCTCTTCCTGTCGGCGAGCCTGTTCCTCCTTATCACGCTGGAGCTGTTCTTCCAGCCGACGAGCCTGTTCCTCCTGTCGGCGAGTCTGTTCCTCCTGTCGGCGAGCCTGTTCCTCCTTATCACGCTGGAGCTGTTCTTCTAGCCGGCGAGCCTGTTCCTCCTGTCGGCGAGCCTGTTCCTCCTGACGACGAGCCTGTTCCTCCTGACGACGAGCCTGCTCCTGCAGCATCATCATCAGAGCAGCAAAATCTGGTGCTGATGATGCTGGAGCAGCTGTGGGCGGGCCCGCCTCCGTGGTTGGTATCTGGCCCTCCGACCTCTGTGGCGGAGCTCCACCAAAACGTCTCTGGTCCGTCTCCTGTTGGCGTTGACTCCGGGTACGGATACCCTCAGTGTCGTCTTTGGGTAAAATCGGCATTTTAATCCTTGCTTCTGACACCAATTGTTACGAGCTTGGGGTTCGTGATAATTAAAAACTGCCGATTTAATAACCAAAAATAAACACTTTTATTTAAAAACACAAATTACAACTTTAACGCTAATTATGAAACACAATTGCACTACTGATTACTTCTAAGTCGCACTTGAAGATCGCTTTCCTTTCGATGTTTTCGCTTGTATCGCTTATCCAAGACTGTCCGCTCGTGGAGCATTCCCGCTTTATATAGGCCTCACATTGTTCTAGAACCTTCTATTGTAGAAACATCTAGAATGTTCGAGTACATTCCGGCCCCAACTGACCCGATGTCGATAGTTCTAGAAAGTTCTATCATCGAAACTTCTAGAAGGTTCTTGACACTAGTTCTTCTACTCGATACTAGATGGCGCTAGTGGTAACAAATATCAATTGTGGCGCGCAACAATATGTGACAAGGAAAAGTAGAAGATTAAATTCTCTTCTTTATTTCTGCAGATAAAAGCTTGGAGCGTATATATATTTTTTTTTCTATTATATGCGACTAGTTTCTGCTCCCGACTTCGTCCGCGTGAAACCTCTTGTTTCTAAAATATATCCTACTAGCTTCCGCCCGCAGCTTCGAAACTATCCTATGTCCTTCCCCGGGATGCAATCTATCTCTCTGCCAAATTTTATCGAAATCCGTTCAGTGGTTTAGGCGTGAAAAGGTAACATACAGACAGACAGAGTTACTTTCGAATTTATAATATTAGTATTAGTATGGATGACAGTCGGCAATATACCGTCGCCTCCCATTAGTGAAAGAGTTTTCGAAATCGGAACAGACGTTCTGAAGATTTCCACTTACATACATCATCATCATCTGCCCAGCCTTTTCACAACTATGTTGGGTCGGCTTCCAGTCTAACTGGTTGCAGCTGAATACCAGTTTACATGAAGCGACTGCCTATCTGACCTTCACAACCCAGTTACTGTGTAATACCTCTTGGTAAGACTGGTTGTCAGACTTTCGGGCTTCTAACGACCCATAATAACTGTCAAAGATCTACGAATGACAGCCGGGACCAACGGCTTAATGTGCTTTCCGAGGCACGGACGGGTCTTGGTATGTAAAGACCTGAACGATCAACCCGTGGGGCTGTTTTTATTTAGCCACAAGCCCCTACACTTACATACAATCCAATGATATTATAAGTAATTAGAAGTAGGTTAAAATTTACTTCTAAGATATTGTTACATAGTTGTAAGTGAAGCTAATAAAAGCGTATTAAAAACATTGATATATTTTATATATCAATGGTTAAAAAGAAGTAGATGGTTACCTCTCCAACAAACGATCTTCTAAAACGGCGCTGTGACATTATTAGGTGGCATGTGAAGGTAAGGACTGTGTTCACGCATCATGCGCGTGCACCAGCAACGGCGGGGGACGCGCGGGTTCAAGGGCGACACAGCTGATCGAGCCGCGGCCGCGCCCCCACGACTCGTCTACAGATTCAGTCATCGGCGGACGTACCGTAGTTCGATCTAATAGTTATATTTTTGTAAACTATCGGAATGAAACAAGTATTTTAACCAAGCACACACAACAGACTACATTGTCGTAATTATGAAAACAAGATGAAGAAAACTTGGCTAAATAATAAAGTTTTGACGTGTCATCTGCGGAGCGCATATAACCTATCTACGTCTTTTTACATTTAATACCAATGAAACAAACTCAAAAATTTTACCTCTTTATAATATTAGTGTTATAAAAGGACGCAAGAAATGACGTAAACGACAGAGCTGTCAAAGCATAGAATTTTAATAAAGTAACATTGTAGCCTGCATGCAGTTTTATCTATTGATACTGGCTGTATTGTCTATAGCTATCTTTAAAAAAAAAAACATAAAACAGGAGTGAGTTCTAGATTTGAAATGATTAGACAGAGAGAAAGATGAAGCAAGATGAAGTAACGAGCTAAGAAGTGTATTTTTTATTTGTATTTTATTAAAAGAAGTTAAACGTAATTTCAAGTATTATTTCGATCCGCACCCCTACATGTTGTTAGAACTGACTATGGGTACGTCCTTACGATACGAAGGAAAATATCAATGAATCGGGCACACTCAAGTAACCATCAAGAGGATGTAATCTTAAAAGTGGACAAGCGATCATTTCAGCAATATTTTTGTAAGAAAAAATGTACAATGAAAAAGAAAAATTCCTTTTATTCAATGAACCAAGGCTTTCCCAAAATATAATGGCTACTCAGAATAATTTATTAAATATGCCTACATTATCTCAGTAAATTTTATTGGCCCCGTCATTCCGACATCTTATAAATGCAAATAACGGTACTGAAACTGAAATTATTTCGACGAAATATAGATTGTTTAAGCAGTATCAACCAATTTGCAGCTCTTCTTGAAATATTATCTTTGTGAGAGGGAACTCTATGGGGTTGTGAGTCATTTCTGTCTATGTGAGTACAACCATTATTACCTAATTTTATGTTCTTTTGAAGTATATTCATTGCATCTATACAAGGGGGAGAGGCTCAGGGCTAAAACAGAACGCTTAGTCCACTCTCGACACCTCGACCCCTAAAAAAATATTTGTCCATTTTGTTTCCTCTCAAACCTTAAACATAGTTCACACTCGACCCCCAGGGGGCGAGACTGAATTTTCATACAAAGGACAGGCATACCTCATCCACTTTAGACCCCTAGTTCAATAATTACCTAAAGTTAACATTTTGCACGGGTCACACCGCGGTCGGTGAGTGGATAGGTGATAATCCGCAACATATCGAGTGGAACCTTCGAGTCTCAGAAAGCACTTTAAGCTGTCGCTCCATGTAAAACACTAGTATTCAGCTGTATCTGGTTAGACTGGAAATCGACTCTAACATAGTTGGGAAAAGGTTTGTTAGATTGATTCACTTGATTGATATGATAGCTGTGTGTGTTATTATCCAGATTTGGAAAACAGCGGTTTAATTGCATAACACACTAAGGCCTGAGTTCACCAACATTCAAACCACCGGTTAGATATTTAAACAGTTGGTTATGTCAAATTTTCTAAGGAAATTTTAAATAGAGAACTGTTTAAATACCAAACCGGTTTTTTTAATGTTGGTGAACTCAGGCCTTAGAATGGCTTTCATTTTGACAGTTTAACAACATTCATTGCGTTATTTGCGTTGTTGATCAGACAAATTTTCCGGACATATGAAGCAATAGATTAGCAATATCCTTCAAAATTATTCAGATTGTGATTGATTGTGTGTTACGGAATTAGGATGCTGGCTTGGAAAACAGCAAAACAATTCGAGTTGCCTTTTATTAGTCCTAAACCCTTTTAGAACCAAAAATTCGAAGAGTAGTGACATCTACCAACCCGCACTGGGCCCGCGTGGTGGATTACAGCCCACTCCCTCTCACAGAGAGGAGGCCTGTGTCCCAGCAGTGGGAACGTTATGGGCTGATTATATTATGTTATGTAACCTGTAGATAAAGGGGTCGTGAGTTTTAACCCCATTTACAGACAGCTGTTCTGCTGGGGAGTTTGTTACGCTACTTATACCCAGCTAAAGCACTAGGAAGTGGTAAAGGACGGTTCTTTCGGGGACTGTCTTACGTAATTCCGCACGCAAAATACGCGCATTTTTTTTTTTTTTTTTAGGATGGGAAATCATCCTATGACTCCTCCCGCTCTGGGGGGAGCGGAAGGGAGTGTCAGACTCTTACTGACTAAAACCCATCCGTGTTCCTGCCTTAGCCCTTTATGTTCCGGGGCAGCGGTAACCCTTTCGGACAATCCCGCTGCCCCGGCAGGCTTCGGCCCTAACGGGCCCCTCCGTGTCTGCTGACAGCTCTTTGAGGCGCGCGTGGAACACATACGCGCCGTCCGGCACGGGCCTGGTCCTGATCGGACGGCGAGCTACCCATTACTCGCCGTCCGCAGGCCCGCAAAATACGCGCATTGACGTGGAGTTGCGGACAACAGCCCGTATTACCTATTACCTATTACCTACGTAATTGTGAAGTTTAAAAAGTGCTGCTCTCAGCCTAGTTTGAATAAATGACTTTTTGGAGAGTATTTGTATCTATTATTCGAATATTCGTAATACCTACGCAAGCAGTCTTACGTTTGTAGGTACGGCTGGGTATCTAATTCATTCCAGGAATTTCTATGAACAGTATTATTATGTTGGAAATGTAGGTACAACGTATATCAATATTCATAGAATTATGACAAATTGATTCACCCGAAATACACTCTAGTGGTTGACCGAACGTTTCCGGGTAAATAAATCAAGTCTCAGCGAGGAGAGGAAATGGCTAAATTAAGGCAAACTGTTGCTGTGATCTTTAACCAACTTTATGTGGAATGCCGATAGGTTGAAGTTGTCAACGTGGTTCGTGGTTCGTGGTTGTGGGGTGGTTGGAACGTGGTTCGATTTTCTGATAAAGACCCAAGAATGACAGCCGTGACGTTGCGGCTAACGTACTTTCCGAGGCATGGGGTCTTATCGAACCCATCCATAAGCCCCTTTGATATTACTACCAGAGAGGCTTTATTTTATCACCCCGCGTTCGCTACATGCAGGGTGATAAAATAAAGAAACTTTAAGTACCGACGCCAGCACTTCAAGCTACCCGAAACTGTCAAATTTTCCCAATTAACCTTGAACCTTACGCTTTAGCGATAAAGTTGAAAATGTATTAACCTGTTGGATGCCGTAATTACAGATACAATTAAAAAGCCATTGTGTCTCGCGTAGATCTACGTTTCATACGAAGGGTTAAATAAATTTGACAGATTGTCGTAGCTTGATGTGCTGGCGTCTAAAGAATCCGGTAAACTTAACCGAGTTACCAGGGGCACAGCTTTAAGAGAGGAATTTTATTCAACTCGCTTTTGTGAAGCCTTTGTATATGCTAAACAGTGCTTACTATAACAATAATCCATACTTCCATACTAATATTATAAATTCTAAAGTAACTCTGTCTGTCTGTATGTTACATTTTCACGCCTAAACCACGGAACGGATTTCGATAAAATTTTGCAGAGAGATAGATTGCATCCCGGGGAAGGACATAGGATAGTTTTTATCGACATACCTCGCGGGCGAAGCCGCGGGCGGAAGCTAGTCCTAACTAATATTATAAATGCGAAAGTAAGTTTGTTTGTTTGTTACCTTTTCACGCCTAAACCACTCAACCGATCATCCTGAAATTTTGCATAAGTATACGTTTTCAGGTGTACAGAAACGGACATAGAGTACCGTTTATCCCGTAAATTATTTTACTGCTTATTGTCCTAGATATGGATTATTATTTTACTGCTTTATTGTCTTAGTTAAGGATACCCGTAAGTCTGTAAAGTTTATCCAGCTAATTTAATTTGACCCTTTATTTTTCATTCACTCTCTTTCCTTCATATCATCTCACACAGTTGCAATCGCCGACAATTAAAATAATAAAACACTATGAAAATGCAATAAAACAAAAGGTATAAAACTGAAACGCAACGATACGATTTTAATATATCACGAGATAATCCGATACATACGCCGATTGACATCATTTTCATTTCGGAGAGAAACGTGGAATCGTTGGATTTATCGAACTATAAAATATCTGAACAATCTGCATTATGCCATTACTTAAACAGGGACTTTATCCGTTTAGGGACTGAAACTCAGTTGAGGTAACATAATGAGATTTATTTTAGGACTAGGTTCTGGCCGCGACTTCGTCTGCGTGGACTTTAGAATTGGGTGCAGAGACAAATGAAAAAGTAGAAGCTAGTTTAAACATAAATAACAGTCCTTCAGCCATGTCATTTATCGAGAATGTGACGGCAATCCGTCAAGATTGGAGAGAAATCAGGCGCAGGACCAACGGCTTAACATGCTTTCTGAGGCACTGGGACATCACACCGCCAACTTCCATAATCCGGGCTGTTCTTGAGAAATTCGTAATGGAAAACCCAATAACACTTTGCCCGACCCGGGAATCGAACCCAGGACCAATACCGAAATCGCGAAACATATATACATATATAAAATTTTAATTAAAATATGACTGCCGCTCACGAAAGTTATCACACAAAAGTTATATTGTTTTTATAAACGAGAAATATTTTAGGACTGCAAAAAAGTCGTGCTGTAAATTGTTTTCTTCACAGGTCGTTTTTACGATTGAAAATCACAAAAACAATAACGTCATGTTGAGATTCATATACAATGGCACCCTGTAGGTACTGAATTTTGGTTCATGTAAAAAGAAACGAGAGATTGTCACCATTTTAGTATGTAAAGAAAAAAAATCCTACTCTGATTCCAAAACTATTAGCTACAAGCTTTTAAGTTTCTCAACCTTATTTTTCTATTTTTAGCGCTTCAAATCTTATGACGTAGTTTATTATAAAAAAAACATGAAACCACTTGACTTTCATTTGATCTCTAAATGACGTTAAAAAGTAGACATGGGTATACTTTTGGTGAATCCCATGATAATAAAATCAAGTCATCTATTGTCAACTTTAGGGACCATAAATTATAATGCAGTCATTGAATCAATTCAAATCAAACGTTGAAAATCAATTCACACAATAAACCTAAACCCCAAAGCCTGAATGATCTTTTATCAATATAACGATAGCTGAAAGAAAATCCATTCTTTATAAACAATAAATTATTATAAAATCATTCGAACTATTTTGTAACTACTAATGGTGTTAGAAACTTGCAAATATAACTGCTACTTGTTGATTGGATTGATAATAGTTTTGAAAGAAATCATTCACAGTCGTGCACTACATGGTAGATACCTAGATACTATAGGTCTTCACTCGACAAGGCTACCAAACTTTCATTTCGAACGACTAATAAGGACAGATTAGTAATACACACATACCCCCTTACTAATAAAAGTTGTAAAGCGTCTGTATAGTTACACAACGTTTTGTCTTGTTCTTTCGAAAGTCAAATTACTGACGACTGATAGACAGAAATCGGTGTGTACCTATTCATCTGTTAGAATAATATGTTTATTAGTAACGGGGTTAGTAACTATAATCTATTAACTGTATCGATTTTCTTTTGATCAGTTTAAGATAATAAATAAACGTTCGAACGGCAGATTTTTCAATCGACAGATAATTTTTAATCGTGGAATAAAATTGACGTCTGACAGTTTTTGCATGGAAGAATTGTCTAAATTCAAAATGATTCCAACTCTTGTACCGTTAAAATAGAATCGCCTCCGTTCATAAGTTGCGACAAAGGACATTTTTACGATGGTCGCACCACCTATTTTTACGAGTTGAATCCTTGCGACAAAGAATATGTGAACTTTACTGCGCCGTACATTCAACGTTAGAAACGAAGGCCTACTCCACACAATATGTAAAATGGATTTCGGTCACATTGGTCAATCTCAACAGAGATTAGCCAGGTACGCAGGAGATATTATAGTGCACAAGTTTGTGCGTAAACACAGGTGCACTCTCTGTTCTGCGTCTCGGTCCTGCGTCTGATCTCTCTCCGGTCGTATCGGATTGCCGTCCCATCGGACTATTTGAGTGAGGGAAGAGAGAGTGCACCTGTGTCTGCGCACACACTTGTGCACTATAATATCTCCCGCGCCGAAGGCTAGTCTCCGTTGAGATAGGCAGTCATAGCCGAACTACTCTAAGGAATTAATAATAAAATGAACCTTCTTAAAATCTCGTTAGAGTACCCTGTTCAATGTTATGCAGGTCTGAGTCAGCTCACATGAACTTTCTCTGAGAAAGATGTAATAAAGTCTATTCGGTTACTCAGTAACTGCACTTTTATCTCTTAAAGGAAATCCTGTCTACAGACCTTGTAAGATTTAGCAAGATTGTAAGACTAGTAAGTGACGATGATATGGTTGTAAGCTAAATGAAGACGGTTGTAAATGAACAAAAGATGTATTTAATTTGCTTTATTCAATCTAATGATCCGCAGGAGAACTAAGGTGATATAGGCCGAAGAACTGCCAAATTGAAGTGCCAGTGGGCAGGGCACATCGCTCGCAGAACAGATGGCCGATGGGGCCGAAAGGAGTGGTGACCGCGTGCCGGAAGACGTAGCGTTGGAAGATCTACCAAAAGGTGGACATATGACCTTGTGAAGGCCGCAGGGATCCGTTGTATGCGGAAAGCACAGCACCGGTCGAAGTGGCGGAACTTGGGGAAGCCTATGTCCAGCAATGGACGTCTGAAATGATGGTAATGATGAATCTACAGAACTATGCTGAGAAGTATGTAGGTATTCTAATAAGGTTTATCTGCACAACATTTAACTACATTATAAATCAGCCTTTTGATGAATTTAAGCAAGTTCTTATATATACAAAAAGGTAAAATAAATATGAACCAACAAATAACAAATCTTTGAGAACCCCATTGCCTGTAGCCGCACAATTTTGATAAAGTTACCGAACGATCCAGTTACTCAATTTAAAGTTTACTGTCGTAAACGAAGACGCAATTGAAGTCTACGTTAAGTTTACTTTGAGCTGAGATTAACATTATTAACGGTGAGATAAAATTAAACTAAATTATTAATTTTAACGTGCTGTACGAGGCACGGAGGGGTCTCGGTATGTAAAGATGGTCACCCATACACAGAACAACCGCGCCAAGTTTAGATCGATCCACTTGTGCGGCGGTTATTATTTAGCCACGGGCCCCTCAGATGCGGAATCCTCGTAGGTAATGAAAATTTTTAGGCGCCATTTACTCGAAACTATGAATAACCTCCTTACTGCACTTCTAATTAGCGCGGCGGTACCTATAGATGTACTATTATTGACACCTCTGCCCAAGAAACGATGGATGGACGGTGTGAATGATGATATTATGGTTAGCAAGGGGACTACCGAGATGACGACTAATAGAGAAGTATGGAAGAAAAAGACATGTTGCACCGACCTCGAATAAATTGAGATGAGTAAGAGTGTATGTTGATTAAAATGTGATTAATTTCATCATAACTCTCTCAGTTATATTTTTAGTCCAAATAGAACTGAGAAAGGAGTTTTGATAATTTTAATGACTTTTTTTTTTATTATCATTCTGTAAATACATAATAATTACTATCACGAATCACGGTTTGATCAACATACAACCTAATACTGTTTACGCTGGCTACCTTGAAAATGTTTTAGGATACTTAATGCCCCGTTCACATGGCGTTGATCAGAGCGGCAATTCTCCTAATTTTAAGAACGTTCACAGTCTGAACTCAGTCTCAATCTGCCAAAAACACCTCAAATTTTTCAACATTTTTGACAAGTTTTTGCCATTGTTTGTCGCTGAGATGAGATTGCGACTAGTATTGAACGTTTTTAAGAGGAAATGCTGTCGGAGAGACTTTTGAAAAAGTCCAAGTAGAAAGTCATTATTCGAAGTTTCGCTCTCGCCTATTTCGTCCTCCAATATTGGACCAATTTAAAAGATATTTCACAAACTGAATAAGAAAGATATATAGGTACTGTGTCCCTATGTTTCTCTTTTTCATAGCTAGGCCTCTGTTGACAGCGGTTAGATCGGCAATTTTGAGCATCTTTTGAGAGTTCTAGTGCTTATAAAAATAACGTATCATCAAAAAGGAAAACATAGGCACATACAAGTAGTTAATATTTATTATTCTGTAAAAAATCATTGCTTTATGGTCATTAACCAGAAAGAAAACATTCGAGAGAGTTTCTATGGAGAAAAGACCACCCGGATTGGCTTTCAGTACTTACAATATTTCACTGCATAATTTTTTTGATCACATGGCAGTTTTATACAGCATTTGTTTTTCTTCGTACGGTAAAATCAAATGCTGCACTTGAATGTTGACGTGTGATCCCATTTTTCACCGAAAATCATACAGGAAAGCGCCGACTGAACGCCTGCATGCAATCAAACACAAGAGTACCTATTTACTTACTAACAAAATTGATCACAGAACTCTTACCATCATCTTTTTCACCGGATGGCTCTTCAGATGAATCTGCTCAGTTCCTCAGGTCATGGAGGCGAGAGAGTACACGGTGGGATGCACATATTCCTTCGCCTGCATGGCCTGAGGAGCAGAGCACCACTGCTCCGGAATCCTCAGCTGTATCGTGTTCATGGTGAGGTTGGTTTTCGATTGACTAATTTTAAAATAGGTACACAATTGGTGAGGCCCAAATTGCTTTATCTACAGGGTGTAAAAAGAATCATCACGAAGCTGTCATTTATGTATTCTGTACATTAAACTAAGTTTGTGTAAAAATAATTTCTGGGACTGCGACTTTTATTTTTGGCGCGAAAATTTGATGTTTTTTTAACACATGCAAAACATTGTGCTTATGGGTGCGTGTAACAGTACAAGGATCGTACGAGCATTAAAGTTAAGTTAAACCACATAAAACATGTTTCCTTAAAAAAAAACGTCTAAGAAGTAACTTTGATTTTCAAAATCTCCGTAATCAGAAGGTTCCCAGGTATAGTCCAGTACGAAAAAAATCAAAAGAAGGAGAAGATCAAGTGACTCTCGGCTTCGTAAAGGGTATTTTTACGCCCGTAATATTGCAAGCTAAGTTACGGTTTCCTAAAAAAAGTGGTGACGGTTGACATGAAAATGGTGACAATGGCAAAGATTTAAATTGTTAGACACGCCCTACCGCGTCAAAAGATAGTCGCATTTCCGCTTCGTTTAGACACCTCTGACACACAATGACGCAGTGCCGTGATTGTCATGGAAACGCTATATAATAAATGTGTGAGGTCACTCTCAATAAGGTCACTTTTTCACGTGACTTAGTACGGTGAGAGCAAATCTAGCGATTTAAATCTTAGGGCCGCGGTGTTTGACTTTACGTTGTCAAAAACGATCTCTAGAAAAACACACTAACTTACTTTCATAAACAACGTTGCGGTGACGTCATTCATCGGTAAAATGCGGACCCTTTTTGGGGGGTCACGCTTTTATAGAAAACCATAGCTTCACAGAAATTAAAACGCAATGTGAAAGTTAAGACTAAGGTTATAAAGTACCAGGATAACATAAATTGCAGTCAGTTTAAAAATGAGATATGGTCATTAGAATAGTCTTATATAAAGTCGTAGTCAAGTGGCATGGTGCCAACACTGGCAACATAGCTTTATTAATATATGGCTATCCTAAGGCATTACATGTTAGCCAATATGAACCCATTTTATGATTGCCTGGTTATTAGAATCGAATGAGAAAATTGTCTATGTATATAAGTAATGTGTTTTGGATACAATCAATGGCTGTGGCAATAGTTGTATTTAATGTTCATTGGTGATTTTCCTAAATTGAATGAAAAGAAAAGTAAGAAAATACGTTTATTTGCGGCAAACATGACGCATCAAAAGAAAAAACATGAACAAAATAAATAATTTGGGAGAAAACATGCGTCAGATCTACGCAAAACGGCCATCGCTCAGCATAATGCTAAGACCCTATACGAGACAGAGCCCCAGTTTTCAGCGACAGCCGGCGTTTACGTGATGACGTCAGCCAGTGCAGCATACAATTAAATAAGTATAAATAAAATAAAAAACAACAATCAAAATAAGAAAACATTACAAAAAGAATGATGGTATGAACATGCAAAATATGAGGTGGTAACACACGAAATGGAAAATGATGATGAAATGAAGTAAGTATACTTACAACAAGATCATTTTATTTCTGAATTGAGTACCTAGTTGAGAACTCGTCAAACAAATGCTTAAGTATGAACACAAAGAAAATAAGATTTATTTGCAATAAACGTAAGAAATTTTTAATTTCGCTGGCTACATTGATGTAATCACGACACCTAAAATTGCATGAATACGGTATTATTAAGTTAGAACCTTCAAGAAAAACATATCTCTGTTAGAATGTAGGTATTCTTATTCTAAACGCAACCTATCATGACATCTGTCATATGAGTTTGACGTAACCTTTGACTTATGCAATGGTTTCCTGGCTTGTACTATTCTGTTTATTTATTTATTAAGATACTCCTACTATTAATTCACATGAACATTAACAGAGAGCTTAGAATTATTATATAAAGTAGGTACTACAGTGAACTTATCACTTAAAGGTATGCACAGCACTTACATAGTTTGTCAAGTGCTAAAAATGACGATATAATCAAATAAGATAATAATAATAAAATTAAATAAATCAGTAATTATAAAATCAAATAATTTTCGTCTGATAAACTTGTAATAATCGTTACAAACTGTTTTGTTTCAGCCGAAATCTCCAACATGGTATCTTTCCAACCCAAAGAAAATGACGGATGCAGCTTTTGAGAAAACGCTTATTTATTTACTAAAAATCTCTTCCCCAAACAGGGGATAAGCTTGATAACTTTTTGCAGCATAAACTCGTTGCCTTATCCATAAATCTTGGGTGAAACACCCTATCCGGAACAAGTGAGTGTCTTATCCTCTACACTTACAAAATCCACGATATACGGCCTCATGTAAGACCCAGAAGAAATGACCTTAATAACACCCCCTCTTTACCCCCATTTGCCCCCCTTTAAAGGGCGTTTTCCGCATAATTCGCTAATCAACCTTAAGCCTAGGGTTAAGGGTTGTTTATCCCTTTGTACAATCTCATTTACTTTTCTTTTAAAAACGTGACTTAAGAATGCGTGAGTGATTATTTATGGATGCTTGGAAAATCCCTATAGGGTAATGATGTTTCATGTGATTGTTGATTATTCGAGTTTATTTTCAGAGCAATAATTTTATTTTAGTGTCAATAACACATGGAATACATGGTTATTTAATTTTATCTGATAAACAAAAAAAGGGGTTTGCACAAAAGGCCAAGATCTATAAACGTTACTTAGTACGTGTTTTGGCTTTTTAAATGTTCCCGTCTTTCTTGCACTTGTAGATTAACAATTGTGCGACAGTAACAGGAAAAATGTTTAAGAGCGTTTACGACGTACGGCGTTTCATACAAACTTTCAAACCCTTGTTTTTCGAAATGAATGAACCGATTTTAATGAAAATTCGTACGCATAAGGGTACAGAGGTCTGAAAAGTTAGTTAATTAATAACATTTTGGAAAAATAGTGTTAGTGTTGTGACCTTTGTATCCTGCTTATGCGTATGCAGTTTCATTAAAATCGGTTCATTCAAGGGCTTGAAAGTTTCTGTGAAATACCGTACGTCGTAAACGCTCATAACCAAAGTATGTGCTATGTAACGTTTTCAGATCTCGGCCTAAGTGCCTATACATACTTAATGATCAATAAACAGAACCTATTGCAGTACGCTGATAATTTGCAGCATTTATTATTTTAATACCATAATATTTAAAATTGGTTTTAAAAAGTTAAAGTTCTGTTATGAATCTATATCTATCTATACATATAATAAATCTGTAGACGAGACGTTTCTGTACATTGAAAATATTTCCAAAAAAAATAGTTGGGGTGTTAAAGGATAACCAATAGATGCCATTTCATCAATTTTTGGAATTTTTATCTGTTTGTCGGTTTGTCGGTTTGTCTGTTTGTCTGTTTGGATGTGACAGATTATTGATTTGAACAGGGTCAACGTAAAAAGTACCAAACCAATACGGTTACTTTTTATACTCAAATATGGTGTAGAACTCGGAGCAGTGATTAGTTTTTATTTCATCGCAATCGGTTCACTCTATCAAAAGATATAATCAATTTAAAGTATTCTAGAACAACTTTTCACGTTTTTTAGTAACACGTAACGACATCTATTGGCGCGATATAGTACCTACTAACGAAAACATATTGTTATTGTGATGTGAATAATCACGTCCTATTAGTTTATGCTTACTTAAATGACGAAATAACACAGATACCTACTTATGTCTATGTTATTTTAAAAAGTAATGATAATGATTATAATATTAAACAAAATCGCTTTCCATTGATGGTTTATTTAGTGGCGCCTGTGGCGCTAAAATAATTTTAAACAAAAAGTGAGGATAATGTAAGATAATAATAATGAATGTGGTGTTCTGAGCGAAAAAGAAATTAGATAATTATTGATATAGAAAGTTGAGTAACGCAGAGCGTTTTTTAACGAAGTTCTTATATGGAGCTTGCGGTAGGAGTTCTAAGGGAGAAATCGTCAAATAACGAAAAAGCGTTATGCCTCATTTTTCAAAGTAATAGGTAGATAGAGACACACACACAGAGAGAGAGATAGCTATTTTTCATGGTTTCCGAGGATCCTGACCCCGGTAAGTGAGGTCAAAAAGAAAATCAAAGATGGCGGTTGCCTAAATTTTTAACTTTTTCGTCATGGGTGTCGTTTTTATGGTTTTCGAGGGTGCTGAAGTCGATAGTCAGGTCAAAATGAAAATCCAAGATGAAGGCTGCAATTTTTTTTATCATGTTTGTCGTTTTCATGGTTTTTGAGGGTGCTGAAGTCGATAGTCAGGTCAATATGAAAACCCAAGATGGCGGCTCCGTTTTTTTCAAATGTTTTGTCATGGGTGTCGTTTTGATAGTTTTCGAGGGTGCTGAAGCCGATAGTCAGGTCAAAATGAAAATCCAAGATGGCGGCTGCAATTTTGTTTTGATTTTTTGTCATGGATGTCGTTTTCATAGATTTCAAAGGTGCTGAAGCCGATAGGCAGGTCAAAACGAAAATCCAAGACGGAGGTTGCAATTTTTTTTTATGGGTTTCGTTTTATTGGTTTTTGAGAGTGCCAATAGTGAGGTTAAAATGAAACTGTAACTGCTTACCCACCGTCGATTGGCCCATGAACCGTTGGTGAACATTATCTTTAAACCATTAACTTTTTTCCAAAGGACTTTTCACCCACGAACGTTTTGCCAACATAACTCTACGTCAGTGAATGCTTTACCCACAGAATGTTTTGACCAATAACTTTTCACCCAAAGAACAAGGCCAACAGACGCCGGGAAAGATGAAAGTAAAATAATAATAAGACGTAGGTAGTCCTTTATTTCTGTGAAAAGGGTATAAAGTAACCTAACCAAGCCTAACCTCGAGGTGCCCTTCGCTCGCTTTGCTCGCTCACTTGAGCCGCCATCATCCCTTCGAACCCTACCTGTCCGAGTCGGGGTGCCCCAAGTCCCGAGCTCGCTTCGCTCGCCCTTGCATCCTTAGTTCTATTTGACATGGGTCAAATGTTCTTTGGGTGAAAAGTTATTGGTCAAAACATTCTGTTGGTTAAGCATTCACTGACGTAGAGTTCTGTTGGGGCAACGTTCGTGGGTCACAAGTCCTTTGGATGAAAAGTTAATGGTGTTGACCAACGGTTCATGGACCAATCGACTGTTGGTAAACCGTCTCAATACCGGTTAAAATGAAAGTCGAAAAATTGGTAGTGTGTGTCGTTTTCATGGTTTTCGAGAGTGCTGAAGCCGATTGTGACGTCAAAATGAAAATCGAAGATGGCGGCTGCAATTTTTTTTTTTCTTTTTTATCATGTGTGTCGTTTTCATGGTTTTCAATATAAACTTACACGACTTTGTGTGAAATAAAATAAAATACAACCGACTTAAAAACACACTTCAAAGTGCAATAGACCTTTGGTTTCAGAAGTCTGTAATTTCTTGCCAACGCGCAACGTCTTCCCAAACTAAACTATTTTGCACTTTCTAGGGTTTTTTATGGAAGTCGGTTATATTTTTTTGTAATTATCTTTACAATTTTTTTTCTGGTTTTCGGCAGTATAAGGTCTAAATCAAAATCATGTCTAAAGTTTTCATGGGTTTCATCTTCGTAGTTTAAATGGCGGCCAGTGTCAAATATAACCAAAGTTTAATGGGTTGCTTTTTACACGGGCAACTTTATGTAGAAGCTCTTACCATTAATGTATTCTTCCTTTTATCATCTAGATATCTCGATGCTTTATAAGGCATAATATTGGTAGGTATATATGATATCTTCAATACCAAGTTAAGAAATTCTAAATTTACCACAGAGAAGAAACCAAGACTTCACCTACTAATCTCAGATATACTTTAGATAAAATGGTGATATGATTTTACAAGTTGGTATTCTAAGACAGACGCAAAATAAAAATTAATGGACATAATTATGGCTATTTGGTTAGATAATCAGCCTCGAGCAGGCGCTTTTATTTTAATTTATTCTCAAAAATCAAAGTGACACTTCGTCGCATTGTCATTATGAACCATGAAGACGCAGTGATTGCAGTCGAAAGGGCCGTGGTAGCGAACCCTAGGTAAGGAAAGCGTTACCAGGCAAGATCTGATGATTCTTCCATTTCAATGAAGGAGTGGCAATTACACCTTTCCTAAGCGACACATTACCTGTTGTTTTCCGACATCCACGCGAACGAAGTCGCGGGCACAGCTAGTTCTGAAATAAAAATCAACGCTACTTCAAATACACACATCAAAAGTGTCTAGGGATCAAGCATTTTTATGCGGATTTCTTGAGATTGAGATGTGGCTTTGTAATAAATTTATGATTTTATAAATTTATATGGATCCTTTTTGGTGCATTTCATAATTTGAATCAGGAACTGTGAATCAAATTCGAGTAAAAGATGAAAATCAGCTGTCAATATTTTCCCTATAAAAACATACAACGCATTGAAGACATTATTAGTGCTACTGTTTCCCTACTACTGATTAAAACCAACGTTATTATGGAGCGGCGACGTCATTTAAGCAGGGAAGAAATGCTCAGAGCCGTGGGAATGATAGAAGCTGGTTCCCGGCAACGTACTGTGGCTTTAGCTCTGAATACAAGTCAGAGTGTTATCAGTCGACTTTGGACACGTTACCGAAGCACTGGTACCGTGGCTGAGCGCCATGGAGGACGGTATCGCTGCACCACACGGAGACAAGACCGATACATTCAAATCTTAACTCGAAGAGCTCCAACAATAACCGCCATGATGTTAGCCGTGAGGCTTCATCACTCTTCAGGGAACTTAATTAGCGACCAAACAGTCAGAAACCGCTTGCATGAAGTGAACCTTCATTCCCGAAGACCGCTACGGGTACCACCTATAGCAATGCACAATCGTAGGATTCGATATCAATGGGCTCTTGAACACAGAAATTGGGCAGAAGAACAATGGCGTTTCGTGTGCTTTTCTGATGAGTCTCGTTTTGGTATGAGACCGGATACAAGACGTATACGACACTGGAGAACCCCTGGACGCCAACAGCGATTAAAATCCTGCCAGGAAGTCCATCCTTATAGTGGTGGAACCATCATGGTATGGGCGGGTATTTGGATCGGCGGAAGAACTGAGTTGATTTGGATCAGAGGCAACCTCAACGCTCAAATTTATGCTGAGACGATTGTATCAGACGTCATCGTTCCTCTACAAGTGCAAATCGGTCCCTTATTTCAGTTAATGCATGATAATGCACGACCGCACACCGCAAGAGTTGTAAGACAGACTCTCGCCGCAGCTAACATCAATGTCCTGCCCTGGCCTGCTCAGTCGCCAGACTTGAACCCGATTGAGCATGCATGGTATATGCTACAGAGAAGAGCTCTGCCGAATATGGAGGGTATCCAGTCGCAAGAAGACCTTTTTTTGTTGTTGCAACGAACATGGGCGGCCATTCCACAGCGTGATTTGGATGAACTCATTTTGAGTATGCCAAACCGATGTTCTTGTGTTGTTAGTGTTCGCGGTAGAAACACGGATTATTAATTGTTTAAGTTACCCAATAAAATTTTAAAGAAAACTGTTATTTCAGTCTTTTTTTCGAACTTTTGTGTTAGTGGTTCAAATGTCAAAAATCCCTTTATTAGGAAAATGGCAAATTTCTTTATTAATGCAAAGGTGACTTGGTTTATCGTTACTGTGACAAACGAAAACACTTTATTTGATGAATCCTTAAAGAAAATTTTAATTAATATCAATCAGGAGAAAAGTTATTGCAAAAATATATGTTGATCCCTAGACACTTTTGATGTGTGTATTTGCAGACTTAACATTCAAGATCGTAATTGACTTAGTTCACTTAATCATTCGGAAACGAGGTTCTCATTCATTTTCTTGTGCGGAATGGCTACCAATTATTTAAACGACTTACTATTAAAATTGTGAAGACTTTTTTGAAAAGTTTTAATTTTTAAGCGACTCTTTCGTTGGGGTCGCAAGTATGACTACTAATTTATATGGTGTATACTCAAATCAAATAAAAAACCAAGACAGAGCGCTGAGAACGATACAGTAAAGTATGCCAAAACTGCACCTCCGCTTTGTGCATACACGCTCACACACATATACAACCATTTACAATCAAACTACACCTCACTAAATGCACACATGTTTACGAAACCGGCCTCACTTTACTGTTGACAGTCCTCTGTCTTGGTTTTTTATTTGGTCTGAGGGTGTATATCAATTATCAGTCTCATGCCTTTATCCCAATTTATTTGGGGTCAGTGCAACATGTCTTTTTCTTCCATACTTCTCTATTAGTCGTCATCTCGGTAGTCACCCCCTTTCTAACCATATCATCATTCACACAGTCCATTCATCTTTTGTTTAGTCTTCCCCTACTCTTATAGTAATACATGTGGTTCTTTGGTGCTCAACAGGGCGAAAAATAAACACCGATTCGCAGGAAAAAATTGAGTTTTATTTTCTGCTTAAACCAAACGTACTTCCATTATAACTTAAATCATATTCTCTTCCGTCACGCATAGATTACAAACTAAATTCGTCCATCGACCTTAAATTTTTTTTAGAAACAACCATAGGCTACTAACAAATTAAACTAACTTACTAAAACTGTCCACAATATTTGAAGTGACAAACTAACTAGTCACTCCCACATAATAATAAAGAATATTAATCTATTCATGATGGCAATAGACTCACCTCATACGTATAATATATGAGATTTAGACATACTCGTACCTGGTGAAATGTGGGTGTTCTTTACACCTCTGCACTCCTCCGGAGAACACAGACGTGAAATTATGAAACAATTTTTCAGCGAAACTGCTTTAGAATATTATAGCAAATGGTTGGTAACAAAGTACAGTACATAAGCAGGAAAATCTCTGCGCTCAGTAGATGTGTAGAGAGTAGTAACGGGAACATCTATCACAGTGAGTAATTGTCTCAAGGTGTGAGGTCGTCGTACTGCATCGCGATATCGTGTAGCCGTAACGAAAGTAACTGATAGTAATCGTGTGTAACGTACAAGATTGGTTACCTAAATAAATAAAAACAAATATTATTGATTTATTCCATGAAAACCTGAGAGGAACACGGAAGAAGCAACGATACAAATTATTTAGTAAAACCGTCACCTCCTGACAACATGCATCGGAATATTAATCAAGAAACACGATGTGAACGACATGACGATGACATGGAAAATCCGTTTTTTCCTATTTCCCTTTTTTGAGAGTAGGTAGGTCCCTATAGAAATATGTCTCTTTTTGTCATTATTATGTTAATAGCGGTGAATTTTTTCAAGCGGTTTTTATGTTAGGGGTGGCTTTTCATGTAAAGAAGGGATTGAGTAATAGGGATAGAAGACTCGCAGAATAATCAATTAATCATGGGATCGAGTGGAATGAGGATGGCTTTATCCCAGTAATATTGTTTAGCCATAACATAAAGCCTATACCTATTTATCAACGAGGTTAGCAGAGATATTTATTTAGTACGTCATGTTCTAACGTGTAAAAGTTTTTTTTTTGAACCAATTTACAGAAATCAGGCTTCGTGCCATCAACAGCGCAGAAATGTAGAATCCACGCTGCTGTTTGAAAAAAACCTAATGGAAAACCCAATAAGACAATCTCAATCTGAATAGTTTTTGAAGGAAATAATCCACTGCTTCTGAATATGTTCGAAAACATTGTCTGCTCAATAACGCAATGAATGATGTTAAACTTTTAAAAATGAACGTCGTTGTTACTGATAGTGTGTTATACAACTAATTACCCCGCTGGGGATCCAACCCAGGACTCCCTGTTCTGCGGCCCTTAAACCAAGGTTTATAAAAAGGGTTAACTACTTCAGATGACACCGGTTCTACCATTTTATCAGACAATTTTGATATTGTCAAGAGGTTTCACCCATTTAAGAGGGTCTGTCTATTAAATTAAATCAGCTTTAGTGCATTATAGTTGAGAGCTTTCGGCAATGCAATCAATGCGGAGTGCAAAATGATGTTCACTGGGTCCTGTTGTTTTTCCGTACCAAGGCAATATTATGTAACTTTTGTATTATACAGGGTGTACCTGGACGTATGGATCAAATCGAATAGGGGCGTGGGCAAGGTCATTTCCAAACTTTTAAATCCTGAAAATGTCGGTGAATTTTTTTACGGTTCAAAAGTTGTGACCAATTTTTGTATTTTTTTTTCAATCACTTCGCATAGCGCTCATAGATAAAAAATCATAAAATAAACTATCACCGCTATCTAAAAAAATTAAATTGATAGCCATGATAGTTTTTTTTAAATGATTTTTTTCTTGATTTGATCCACACTTCCAGGGACATCCTGTATACTATACTTGACTAATAAAAAATACTCTGGAACGAAGTAGAGAGCTGTGTTTCGGCGAACTATTTACTAAATTTCTCGTGCCTAATGTCAATAATGCTGTGAATTACCTGCATGAAACTTTACGAATTTTATAAGATTTATGTAGTGATTTGGTTCATCCAAAGTAGTACAAAACGAGCCATTCTAAGGCGCTTCGCACACTGCACCGTATCACGCAGAGGGACGCAGTTAATGTGCCCCCCGCGCGTGATTTTTTATACAAATTAAAAAAATTAAAACGCGTGGAGTTTAGTTCCGTTTCACGCACCCAGCTGCGTGATGCGGTGCAGTGTGGACAGTGTGGACACACAAACACTTAAACTTAATTTCCAACTCAAAGCTCAAAGTCAATGTCACTTAGTCAATGTCACTTAGACAATGTTAGTTTTATTTACATAATATTTCAGTGAAAATATTTCAATTAAAATATTGATTCCTTGTTATTTGTAAATTAAATTATTATTAAGCCTATGACCCAGTGCAGGGTAAAGGCCTCCCTCCTTTATTTCCACTTCTCCCTGTTTAAACCTGCTAAAGACCAGAAGGCCAATTCTCGTAATTTAAAACGTTCAAAATCTAGTAGCAGTCTCATCTCGGCGACAAACAAATGTCAAAATGTAGGGAAATTAGAAGTATTTTTTGACAGATTGAGACTGAGATCAGACTGTGAACGTTCTTAAAATTACGAGAATTGCCCCTCAGATCTTATTCAAGGAGTCCAGCTCATCCCGCCATCCGACACCGACTCCGACTCTCTCTGGAACCAAGAAGCTTCAAAATCCCCGGGTGGGATCCCTTTGTCAGACGACCAAGCATGCTCAAAGGATTCAGAAAATTAAATACAAGTAAATTAATTAAACCTAACAAATTACGATGTGCCTCTAACTATTAAACCACTTTATAAATAGGGCAGAAATCCTTTAAAATTAAAATTATTTTATTATCAATCAAAACAATCCAGCCAATATTTTGAATCCTAATCCAAAACACTGCAACCAAAATTGTCTTTAGGCTTAGAATGAATACTGATTATAATATCCCGTCAAAATCCGTTTAGTGGTTGCCCTCAGACGAACGGAACAAACAATATGCATTAGTGGCAACACACTAAGCCTGCAACACTAACATACAAACAAATATTGCTCTGCTTATTTGTTTAATGAATTGACAGCTTTATTACTTAATCAGCCTACAATTTTCCCACTGCTGGGACACAGGCCTCCTCTCTGTGAGAGGGAGTGGGCTGATATCCAGACCCACCACGCGGGCCCAGTGCGGGTTGGTATAGATATCACATTGTCTTCGAGTTTTTGGTTCTAGGACATGCCGGTTTCTTATCTATATTTTCCTTTACGGTTTTTGAGAGCAGTGGTGATGAAATAATTAACACAAAGTAAAGCGCCTGTTTGGGTGCGAACCTACGACCTACAATTCCTAAGTCTCCACTACTCTCTCTAACCGGTTTTATTTTATAGTTTTGAAATAATTATAATTATGGCAGCACTGAAATTTATACCTTAGGTGATGGAAAAAGTATGATTAACTTTTTCCCAACTATGTTGGGATCGGCTTCCAGTCTAACTGAATACCAGTATTTTACATGGGGCGACTGCCTATCTGACCAACACAACCCGGCAGAGGTAACTGCAGCCGTCGACACCGCGACACCGCGTCGGCATCTGCCGTGGACACTCGTCGTTCTCTCCTGTTGTTGACGCGTATCGCTCGTGTGTTTGAGCACTAACTGGGTAATACGATAAACCTTGAAACCCCCCTCAATTTTACCTGCTAACACGTTATTAATACCTAAAAAGTCTTTAAAACCAAGTTTCTAATTATAATGTTACCATAGATCTTCATTATAGATAAACAGAGACCCCCGCAGCTACAATAGCTGTCAAATTAACAAACCTAATAAAATTAGACAATATTTTCTCTCGACAGTTTAAACACATTAATAATTCAACATTTAATTAACTAGTGAGTGTACAAAGTTATTCCCAAAACGTTTTGAATTCAAAGCACACTGACTAATTAAAGTTGCCCAAAAAACAGCGGTAGGTAATAAATTTTCCAGTGGAAAGTTTTGTCTAACCGAAGTATTTATCCTGTGGGATTACATTTAGCTTTTGGTTGTCCCACAAACGATGTTGATTTTGTTGATAATATGGTTATTTAATACATCATACAAGATACATTTTTAACCAGTGCGCACATTGTAACTATGAATTCAGAAGAGATGGCGAGATGACCTGGCCGCGTACCACGAGGGCTGGTTCGAGGTGGCTCGGGAAAAGAGTTCCTGGAAGGATTTGGGGGAGGCCTTTGCCCAGTAGTGGGACAGTATAGGTGGTGGTGGTGGTTGTTGGGGTGGTGGTGGTTCTGGTGGGGGGTAAAAAAAAAGTGAAGACATTGCCCCTTTCTTTCATAAAATATTACGTAAAATGTACTTATTCATAATAATCCATTTTATCCTACAAACAAATCACAGAATGAAACTTTTTTAATCAACTAAAATCCAAGACGCACGTTATGCGACACATTCACGGTTCTCATCGCAGGCTCAACAATGGCGGGGACGTACTTGCGTTTCCTGCAATTTGTCACTTCCGCCCCGCCTCTGCTAGACTCTACTAATTGGATGGATTTAAATTAAATCCCCAATGTCATTGTGTTTTGATTGGTGACCTACGAATAAGTAACGAATAAGTAACTTAAGTAACTTATACTTATTCGTAGTTGGTCTTTATGGATAAGGAATTGTGATGAGAAAGGTTTCATTTGGCTTTTGTTTATAGTTAGACATAACTTCCTATTCTCATACAAATATTCGTTTGTTCCACTCTCGGCCCCTCGACCTTAATAAATAATGTGTCCACTGGACCCCTTTGTGCCCCGTGGCTTCGCTCTCATGACCGTGTATTAATTTTTGGTGTATTCCATTGGCATTTTAAGTTATTGAGATTGTGAGGTCATAGTATGTTCATAATATTCTAGTAAGTACACAATAATGACAATAAACAGTATATAATAATAACGTTTTTTTTATAACCAATTTAGAGAGAGAGATAAATATCATTTAAGTATCTTCAAAGTTTCATGTGGCTAAAAGTTTAGTGAGTGTGTCTCTAATGTATTTTTATTACGAATCGCTTTATTAATATAAAAACTCCTTCATTATTAATCTTGATCAACATTATAAAACTTCAGATCAAAATGTTTCCTGTAAATGTAACAAATCTTTATACAATGTTCTACAGTAACTTACATCTGGTTCTCTGGCACCGGTAAGTCTGCGTGAAATTAAACGTTCCGTGTCGCGAGACGTGGCGCGACGTCGCAGCTTCATAACTGGGACACATGTATGTATGAATGCCGCTTTTGGAGGCTATTATTATTGTATGTTGGTATGTATCGTTTTTACGCAAAGAAAATAACTAAAAAAAACGCTTGAGTCCCAAAGGGGAGTTATGTCAGAACAGAACTGACTACTGGATCCAAAATTAGCCAATGAAAGCCATAAAATGTCGTTTTACACTTCATCATCATCACCATCTCAGCCAAAAGACGTCCACTTCTGGACATAGGCTTCTCCAAAGCACCGCCTTTCGACCGGTTCTGTGGTTCCCGCATAATATCACTTAGATAGCTTAAAATGTAACAAATGTCAGTTCTTTTCCACTTATTTATCGTGAAACGAAACGTACCGTGTATGAGACATGAGGCGTTTCACATCGCATTTCCGATTTGTGATGTGTGGCAGGTGTCCTATACCTACGCCTCACATGACGACTGTCGCATATGGTGGAGAGAGACTGATGTAGAATTGGATGTTTTTGATTTCAAATATGGCGAAAGTTCTAAAGGTGTTTGAGGATTCTATGGAGCCTGACATACCTATTTTGCAATGCAAACAGAAAACATTATGAGACCAAACCCCGTAAAGTGTCACGTTTCCGAAATATTAACGTTCAAAGTTGATCATGTGACTCAACCATCTCCCATCCACGAACCAACCGCGGTAAGTGTCTTAACCATCGATCAACCCGTGCAGCTGTTATCACTTAGCCACGAGCCATCGCCATTTATCTAGATTATTTCAATAATGTTTCTCGAATCACTAGATCCAATAAATATATTCATTCTAATAATATTCTCCGACGTCGTTCAAGTACTTTCATAGCTGTCATCAAATATCTTCGGAACTCTCTTGAAGTGTCTACCGTGGCCCAGGTATGAGGATATTCACGAAGTTTGCCGAACGAACATTAAAATTTGAAACTAAAACGTATGGTGAAAGTATTTTGAGAGAAATTAATATTAATTTTTGAATGGTTTAGCCATAATGTTCTTACGTTAATGCAGGTAAAGTTATAATATTTCATTCGCATATGCAACACTAGAACCCAGCTATTTTTATCATAAACGAAATATTTGAGGAACAAAATCTACAGAATTATCAGAACTTTATAACATCATAAACTTTGTTCTAGGTACGTAATCCAACCAAAAATGTTCTTTTATTAATTTGAAATGGGTTTGCTCTTGACTCTAGTCTAGGTCAGAGGTGACAGAGACAAAGTCGACGATGGATTGAGTATACCCAGAAGAAGCCTATTCACTCTTACAAGGTTGCACAAACATAAAACTTTTCACCCGACTGCAAAGAATGACTATGTTTATCGCGAGTATTATATTCGTATTCTTCTTTGCCTTACACTATACCCGGTCTATTCTGTAAGTAAGCTGTCATTTCGCCTGATGCTATGGATTGACACTTTGATAGTTCACTTCAAGCTCTCTCCATCTATGTTTTCACGGTGAGATTTTTACATAAAAGATCGACTGGATTTACTAAATTATTAATTTCTCTAGGCACAGGTGTATAAAATATACGTAGATAAGATAAAGCATGAGCCGCAACAGTTTCCAGCAGCATGTTAAACGTAGCAGCAACTAACTGCGAGGGGTTGCCAATGCTCGTTTCCGCCAACGCTTCTCATCCGACGCCACAGACTAAATGTTACAGTAGGACAACTTCACGCGGCCCGTGAAAGTGGAGTTGGGAAAGTTCATCATTGTGGTGAAAATGGGAGTTGGGTAACTTTTTGTGGGTAATATTGCGAAACATTGAGTTCTTTGCAGGTCATTTCAGTTCTCTTATAGTGCAATGTTTACTCTTGTGTTTAGTTAACCATTCTCCTATCCTACTTATATTGTAAAAGTGAAAGTTTTTAAGCTTGTTGGATGTTTGTTACTCGATCACGCAAAAACTGTTGAACGGATTTGGAAGTTTATAACCTGGATTAACACATATAATACCTAATACTTTCATCCGTATTGTACGTTCCCGTGGAATAATTTCCGACCTCCACGCGGGCAAAAGCAAGTACTAAATAATTTTGATGTGAAAATTACTTTGTGTTAATTTTTTTGTCTTGTTTCGCCATAAAACCATACCTGACCATCGTTAAATGTGGCACAAGCATACTTATGCGTGCGTAATGCGAACTTTTAAGAGGGAAGCGCTAAGGTAGCCCGCGAAATTAAAATTTTCTTACGTTTTTTGCAATTTGCTGGTCAGTATTAAGTTGTACGTTGATTAAAATATGATTCGCAGCCGTAACAAATATGTATTTACAGAATTATAATCATTACAATCAATAATACAACTTGTTAAGTTAGTATAATCCTAGTGTCAAGATTTCATGAAATAGTCATTCAATAGGATTAGGTACTTGGTCTTAGAGAGTTGTGTTGATGACTTTAATGAAGAATTATAATCATTAAAGTCATTATAGTAAATACATATTTGTTACGTTCGCGAATCATATTTTAATCAACGTACTTACAACTTAATACTGACCAGCAAATTGCAAAAAGCATTTAAAAAAAAAATCATTTTGCGGGTTACCCTGGCGCTTTTGCCTTAAAAGGAAGAAACAAAACAGTAAATTATTAGACCCTGTGGTCGGGGTGGGTTAGGTTATTGAAAAGGCTTCCCTTGAGGGTTATACTTTTATATTTTTGCCACACATTTAACAACACAACGTGCCCATGTCGGGATTTCTTGGCAAGCTCATCCCATGTGTCAATCTAACAGACCTCTTGACAGGCTGCCATGATCGTGACAGACATCTGCCAACCGTCACCTTCCCTAGCATCTGCAGCGTGGCACACCTGCTGCGATCATCGCCACAGCAGGCTGAGCCAGGAGAGTACTGTGCTACCCCCAATGGAATTTAAGGAAATCTTAGTGACTATAGACCTACCTACCATTTCTTTATTTTTATAAAAATAAACTTTTTTATGTTGACACTTTACGTGGTAGTATGTCTCTCCACTACGTGAACCTCATCCGTCACATTTGCCGTCTTAATAGAGGCCTGTTAAGACGGCGGAATTCATAAACTGCTATAAACTACAGTAGAAATATTTTCATAACTTAACATTCCAAGCAAACACTATCCAAAAAGATTTATCTCACAAACTGTCAACTTTAATTTTATCTCTTGAGCACAGAAATTGTAAATTCAAATGAATCTACTCAACATGGTTAGACTGTGACGTATATAGATAGATGTAGGCAGTGTCTGCGAACGGAAGCATCTCGGTAGCCACTAAATTGGAAGATGGACTAATGAACTCTATTTTAGAGGTGGGCTCGAGAATATTAAGTTAAAGCAATTTAGTAAATAGATTTGTTAAGGGAACTACTGAGTTTATGGTATGGGCAATGAAAAATATCTCTGTTGGTTGTATTTACCATGTTCCCTCTTATTTATAAACATTGACGTTTAAACGTCAAAAAATTATGTTTAGACGCATATAATTATCAATACTTAACTTTAAGCAACTTAAGACGAAGAACAAAATAAGGGGGATTCTATTCTGAAAAAATAACTGGTTTTTATTTAATCTGTGTTCATTTAGGAGTTTAGTTCTGATATATTTTGCGATAAGACCACCTTAGTTGTTAAACTGTAGGTATACCTACTTGGGAAGAGTTTCGTTTATCCTTTTGGTGTTTAAATTGTTAGTGACCTTGGGATCTGTAAGCAGCCCTGGATCTTGTCACACAATTTAGAAAAGGGATTTGCCCAACTATATAGGACAGACGACCTAAAGAAGGTGGCTGGGACGGACTGGATGCGGAAGTCGGAGGACAGGGTGTTGTGGCGCAGCCTGGGAGAGGCCTATGTACAGTAATGGACTATACTAGTACTACTAGATACAATACAATGTGACACAAATTATACAAAGCCATTCCAATTACACAGGCACAAAGTCAAAGCAATACTCAATAATTAGGCAGCCAATGTAATTTTATTGTATTCGCACCTAATAATACGTTGGTGCAGTAAAAACTCGTGAGAAATTCTATTACTTTACGTGAAGTGCGCAATCCTGGTATTTAGTGGCCTGTCATTAATATGGACAGACCAGGGAGAATGCTTTAAGAAGCTCTGTTTTAAATGGTGATGACACAGACTACACCGAGCTAACGCCGAGATCTATAAATTATGTTACATAGCACGTGCTTTGTCTGAGACATGTTTCCGTATCTATCTTACATTTGTATTTTTTGGTATAACTACCTCCTTGATCTACTGAATATTGTTATACTGTGACACTTACAGATGTAGAAACGGCGTCTGTAAAGCGGAAGGATTCTGCTAGCCACTAGATTATTGAACAAGATACCGAGTTAGGAATTAGCCCCGTCCGCACAACCTGATAACAACAGGCTGCCCAGAGATTCCATTTAATTAGAATTATTCATCTGTGCTACATAAGACAAGTTTCCCATCAGTGAACGGGTGACATTCCGTTAAAATGTAATGAGCGTTGAAACATGATGACAGATAAACAATATTGTTTGATTTCATTCACTCACTGGGTTTGAACCAAAATAGCTTAAATTCAGTATAACATAGTCAAGTTATCTGCCAAATCCATTAAAGTATTTACCCGGTTATTTATAGACGTTGCTAAAAGTTAAGTAGTGATTAGCAACTGTTTAATCAAACATTATTGACATCACATCTCTTAGCTTTAAGTAACGTTTATAAATGAACCCTTTTATGTTAATTCCATTGACTTTTCATCATCAAGTTAATAATGAATTTATGTAGAAATGCTGCCATGCAGGCACAATTTAACTACTGCTCTGTTCTGGGTATTAAAGACATAAAACCCTTCTGAAATTAATGCCAATATTGATGAATGACACAAAATAAACAACCAACTCTAAAACGCACTGTCCCAGCAAAAGATTTTCGATTACAAACTTATTTATCAGAAAGCCTGAAGAGTTCGTTCCGACGGCGACGTCTGAAAACCGAACAGTTTGGGAACAGTGATTACAATGTTCAAATACCGTTTCTATTATCCCTTTGAACGATCCCCCTAATATTCGGCCAACAAAATAAATGGACTGTTTTCCAATGTTAGGGTAGGAACAGACGATAATGATTTTGATAATCGTTTTTTTATTGTGTCGGTGATCTGCGTTAATGACGGTTGAGAATTATTTGTTGGTACAGGTCGAGCAGTCATAGCCCAGTGGTCTCACAACGGTAAAGGAAAATATCATGAGGAAACCAGCATGTCCTAGAATAAAATATTCGAAGACATGTGACATTTTGCTTAGCCTTTTCCAAGTTCCGTGGCCGAAAGGGTCTGGAGTGACGACCGCATACCGGAAGAAGTAGCGTTGGAAGACCTCCCACAAAGTGGACCGATAACCTGGTGAAGGCCGCAGGAATTTTGTGGATACGAGAAGCACAGAGCCGGTCGAAGTGGCGATGCTTGGGGGCCTATGCATCCAGCAGTTACGTCTTACGGCTGAAATTATGATGACGATGACTCCCTTGGTCACGTCATATTGATTCGTGGCGAAGGTTAACTATAGTGATGAAACAATTTTTTAAAAGTGTAAAACCATTGTCTAATCTTTAGTCGATTTATTTCAGCCTCTTGTCGATACGGTAGTGATTATAAGGCAATTTTCCACATAAAAATGCGATAAGTAGTGACGATTAGTAGAGAAATAGGTATGGAAAAAAAACACAAGATGCGCCGACCTCAAATTAAATTATTATAGTTAAACACCTAGTTATTTGTTATGTCATAAGCAACAGAATCACATAACCATATCTTAACAATCGCTGTAATAGTTGTCTGTCGACTGACCGTCTCCAATCTACCTTATATCCAAAATAATATTGTAATTCGTGTAATTTATACAATACTTGTAGAGGCGAGTGGACTGTAATTATACAATTACTCGATTCATTAAGCCATTGTCTGCTTACCGACGAGTTTATTTTGAAATTCGGGAATTGTGAGAGCTGGCTGTTGATGTAATATTGTTAAAACTTTTTGTAGTGGAAGTTATTTTGTTGTTAATTCGTAGAGTTTTTATTGTTGACTCAACTGGTGATCTACATTGTTGTTCAAAATATTATTCTGGATATGTATTTATTAAATTGTAGTATTTTTGTAAAAGCTAGGGAGTTCCACAAATATATTCTTATAAGGTTTCTATTTGATATTCCAAAATGTATTTGTATCTGTGTCATTAGTTTTATTATTAGAAAGGGCATGGCATAGCTTTCGTAATGTGGCATACACACGAGGAACACGCTTCGACTTATTTACTTAAGCTTGCTTGGTTTAAGTTAATCTGAACTGCTTACACATACGAGCGACACGAGTCGAAGGCAACTACATCCGTCGACACACGTCGACAATGTTGCGCTCAAGTATTTGAGTAAGGTGCACAAACACACGAGCGGCACGTAACCATATAACATAAACCAAGCAAGCTTAACTTAGACTTGTTTTCTAAAATATGATCGATGGGAAACTTTAACAATACAACACAAATTTAACACAACTTAAATTTTAATAATCCTGATAACGTCTCCTCAAAATCGAAATGATATAACAGTAGTTATTCACAAAACGATTCCAATTACTCGCCAAACACTATCGTTTTGCAGATTACCCTACAACTACGCACAACTAACTAATATTAATGTGAAGGCGCAGCTCTACGCGTTCCAAATATAAACGCAATTCCAAGGGGCGCACGGATAACATCGATGTTTATTTGTATCGAATCCGATTCGATCTTATTCGATTCCCGCGATTCAATTATTGAGTGGTAGCCAAGAGATTTATTTTAGTAATTGCTAAGGGCTCGGGTTGATTGGGCATAATTGCTAGTATTGAAATTGATTGGTATACTTAAGTATGAGTGAAGTGTGTGGACAATATTAATGTTATGGTGGGTAGGCTACAAGCCTATATAGAAGTGATCGACTGTGAATAGATCCTAATTAAAAGCTACGTGAGGGTCCAGGAATAATCGAGCTATTTCAAAATCAACAGGGTGAATTTTGTAACAGATTTATATGTTTTGAATGATGTAGAACATTCTGAATACATGTAGAGGTAATAGCCCCCTTCCGAATAAACGTTATATAGCCTCTGTATAGTTACACAACGCTTTGTCTTCTTCTTTCGAAAGGCAAATTACTGACGACTGAAAAAGAGAACTCGATATGTAACTATTCATCTGATATAATATGTTTATTAAGTAAGGGGGTTAGATTATAATGTTCCCACTGCTGCGACATGCCTCCTTTCTGTGAGAGGGAGTGGGCCATCCCGTCACCCATCACGCGGGCCCAATGTGGGTTGGTGGACTTCACACGCGTCTTCGAATGTTTTGTTCTAGGACATGTCGGTTTCCTCACGATGTTTTTTCTTTCACCGTTTTGAGAGCATGGTGATGAAATTAAATACTTAAAGCCCCAAAAAAACACACAAACAAAAACAAAAAACACTTAAGTACCTTCCTGTGTTAGAACTCACGACTTATGTACAACTTAACTAGTAAGTCGGGGCCGATGCCGCTGAACCACCATTGCTCTCTAAACAGTTGTTTTTTTGTTTATTTGAAATGGGTTTGCTCTTGACTCTAGTCTAGGTCAGAGGTGACAGAGACAAAGTCGACGATGGAGTGAGCTTACCCAGAAGAAGCCTATTCACTCTCACTTTAAAGAGATTCGGGTTGTATGCGCTCGGAAACACAGACGCAGGTAGAGAGTTCCACTCTTTTGCTGTGCGCATTAAAAAAGACGTTTGAAAACGCTTAGTGCGAATTGGTGGAATAGCAACTAGGCAGTGATTGTAACTTGCAGTGCGTCTGGATGTCCGAAGGTAGAATGGGGCCGGTGGAATTAGGTCGTGGAGAGTAGAGAGAGAAATATTTTATTGGCCGACCTGTTACAATTATTTTGTAAAAAAATCTCTCCTTGATTAAAGCGCCAACCAAAAATTTTGGGCAAAATACCCTAAAAAGATGAGGGTTCAATATTATTTAAATTATGTGGTTATTAAATTCAAATGCAAAGGAAAATATAATCTTATTTTTACCCTTAGCAAAAATGTATGAACATTTTACAAAATATACCGCTTATTATTAAGTAATTTATTTATTTATATCGCTCACCTAGTAATATATCGGCACATCTACAAAAAATGTGAAATTGAGTTTTTACCGTATAAGTGTTCAAAAGTGCATAATTTAAAAAAGTGGTAAAACGGCACCACGCTATACTAGTAATCAAACCCATAAAATCAGTAAAAAACGTAATATAAACCCATAAATCAATTTTTAACATTTTATATAAAATCTTTGATCCTCGTTTCTGTAAAATGTGAAAAACGTAGATGTGCCAATATATTACTAGGTGAGCGATATATATTTTATTGTACACCACAAAAATACATACCAAAAAACATTGATCGATCACTAAAAATAAATAATGGGCGGCCTTTTCGCTTTCTGTGATCATTTCCACGTACCCAGACAGTGACAGACAATGATTTACTTGGACATAAAATGTAGTAATATACTATAATGGATAATAATAAAGTTATAATAATTCAGTGTTCACCATTGTTCTGTAATAAGATTAAATTATGAAATGCGTTAAAACTCATATTTAAAAATATCATTACGTTATTTAATCAATTATTAGTTTTCATTCATCAACATGCTTACTTGCATGCGGTCGTTACATTTTATGATTAATGAAAACTTAAGGTGCTGTGCTTTAATTTAATAATGTATAATTAAATCCAGCAATTTTGTGGTGAATTTTTGTAATAAGTTTATAAGGAAGATTAAATCTATTTTACAATGAGTTTAAGACTCAAAGGATAATGCAGCTTTAGAGAATCCACATTGTGCATATTTAAACATTGAAAGCCCTTTGTTTAAGAAAAGCTGCGTTGTATGAAGCTGAGTTTAATAAGAAGGCTTCAGCAGTAAAACATAGAACAAATACTTATTCTAGGCTATGTCAAATAGAGCTGAGCTATGTGGAAACTAGATGGCACTGGTTCTATATAGTTTTAAAATAATGACCAAAAAAGCTCTTGTAAATGTGCCCTATAAGATTTACATACAGAAATAAAAAATAATTTCACATTTCATTTATTTGGTGAAAACATGCACAACATTGCAGACCCATACACAAGTTATTGCACAGTAAAATTTCATTAAAAACAGACATATTTGCTGTGTTTAATCTCACGCTGATGGCAAAGTATACTTTAAGTGTTTTATTTTAATTGATTTTAGTTTAGTTTAATTTTAGTTTTTGTTTTCCTATCATGCAATAATCACTATGTACCACACTTTGAAAAGTCGCAACTCTGACTCCCAAGATACAGGCAAATGCCTCAACTAGATTTATGTAAGTAGGTAGGTACATCAACAAGGATACACATCATTCAAAAAGCACAAAAGAGTTTAGACGTGTTAAAGAATACTCAACCATCCCTAGACTGACCGCAAAATGCAGTTTCACCTCTCAGATTCATATAACCACAAGCCTATTACTTACCCACAAGCCCTTTAGAAATCAACAAGCTTCATAACAACCTCACAAAACAAAACACAAGCCAACCTAAATTATAAAGCAACAACAAAGTTATTTAAACGAAATAATCAACGGCCCATCAGATAAAACGAATTCAAAGCAATGCTTATCCTCCGGCCATACCCGTGGGGTATACAACTCAATAACTTGGGGAGCTAGGGGTCAATAAGACCCCCAAGGATTAAGCTAACTGGGCCGGTGGCGATAGGGGTGTTAAGTCTGCGTACATTCAATACAGCTAGCGTTTAACCCTTTCGTAGCCAAGGTTTTATTTTAAGGGTATTTGTGTCGTATAGAATTTAGAATTTTTTCACAGTTTGTGAAAAGCCTGTTATTTACGGAATACGAAGTGAATAAGGAGTTTATTGCAACGAAGTTCCTTATCGCCCTGTATACTCTGCACACTTGGCCAGCGAAGAGCTAGAGCGAAAAAAGTGTAACATTTTGACCGACATGGCACTTTTGCTACAGTATGTTTGCTTACAAGCGTATGTCTATGCATTTGTATGTGTATGTAATTATTTTACCACGTAACATCTAAAGTGCATAGTCCTCACAATGTGTTTTGTAACTTATTTTTACATAAGACGGTATTCAACGCTATTTCGTACGAATTAGTTTACATAACAATGGGCAAGCCGGCCTTACTCTCGCTTGGGAAAAACTGTAATTATGAGACACAAAATATCGCGTACATTTGAATAAATTATTTCTCTCTGAGAGATTATGCGTCGCATACGTAAGCGGTTCTTCGCTTTTTATTTTGCCTTTAAGTTTTTTTTTTTCAGTTGACAGTCTTTTTACGGCGAAGCAAAAAGGAGGGTAATGATTTTGACCGGTATGTAGATATGTATGTAGGTACGTTCATCTGTTTGCTCATAACTTCAAACTACTTGTCATAATTATATGTATATATTTACAAAAAAAAAAAATATAAGTAGTTTATCAGCCATCTCGTTACCATAACACAAGCATTAGGTTGCTTAGCTTGGGACTATATGGCGTTGTGTGAAATGTCCAAGGATAATTTGACAAATGAGGTATCGTTAGAAGCGTCTTGATCGTCCGCTGGTTATAGAATATATGCCGTCACATTAAATTGAATATAGCGGAAATAAAGCCAAGAACTAAAAAAAAAACGTGCCGTGTTGGGTATCAAATGAAAGGGCTTAATTGCTTAATTAACACGTTTCGAAAATATAATTATTACTTAAATAAGCCCCAAAATTAAATAAAAAATAAGTTTAAAAACTAAAACCCGACATCAGAAAAGGATGAATCAAGAAAGTACCATCCCGTGGTCGCATGCTACCATAGCTTATAATATCTTAGTACAGCGGCATTGCGGCACTTATTTTTTTGTCACTGGGATTTCATCGTTTATAAGCAAGTCTACCGTTGTGTTCTATAGGAGAAATACTTTACGCTGTCTTCTTCATTAGTCAAATTATAATTATATCAATGTTAATTGAAGCTATAACGTAATCAGCCCGCTTGTTCCCACTGCTGGGACACAGGCGTCCTCTCTTCGGGACAGAGTGGGCAATAATCTATCACGCGTGCCCAGGGCGAGTTGGTAGATGTCACATGTCTAAGAATGTTTGGTTCTAGGAGATGCCGGTTTCCTCACAATGTTTTCCTTCACCGGTTTGAGAGCAGTGGTGATACAATTATTTACACAAAGTAAAGCGCCTGTCTCGGTCCGAACCCACGACCTACAACTCGATAAGTTGGGGCCGTTACCACTGGGCCAGCAGTGCTTGAAGCCATATGTATAGGTAACTAGCTGCGCCCCACGGTTTCACCGGCCTAAGTGTCGATCCCGTGGGAATATCGGGATAAAAAGTAGCCTATATGTTAATCCAGGTTGTCAGCTACCACCGTACAAAGTTTTATTAAAATTGGTCAAGCCGTTTTAGCGTGAAACACACACACAGACTCACAAACTTTCGCATATATAATATTAAGTAGTGTGATTTCAGTAAATGTTAAACTCCGAAGTAGGTAAGTACCTACTTCAGGCATCACAATGTTAAGCTGAAAGGTTGAATGTAAGTACATTCGACCTTTCAGCTTAACATTGTGATGCCTATCTGCTTTTCTTTTATTATATTTTACTAACAAGCTAAGCAGGAAAGAGATGAAGAAGCTTTAGAACTGTCAAAACTAGTTTAAAAGTTAAACTTCACCGTGTTTTCAGATAGTTGTCTGAAATCCCTATTCTAAGGTGTCTAAACAAGTACGAAAGTTTAAGCTGACGGCTTTAATATGCTTCTGTCTGTGTTTTGTATGAGTAACAAGTAATTAAGAATAACTGTCAAAAAGTCCAGGTAAAGTCTCGTGGTTCCTAATGCGACTGCTGATTGAGTGTCATGGGTTCGATTCCCAGGTTGGTGAAGTTTTATTGACTCACAGGCCAGAATGATTTTCGCCCCGGAATTTAAATAACTAAAATACATAAACCTCTTACCTAGCATACCTCTTCCGGGGATCACAGGCGAGCTTATGTAACTTTGGATGCCAATTTTCTCAAGTTCAGATTAGTCTATGCCCACCAAAATCCTAACATTACTTAAAACTTTTAATAAGACATGAAACATAAGCCCAAAAATACATTCAATCTCGCGGAATAGTTCATAAAGTCAGGAGTGGGAGAGCCGTGCGTGAAACTTTGCAGACCGAGTTTTAATTGCGGACACAATGAGGCATTTCGCTGACATTAATGTTACGTGAGTGCAGGATTACACCGGTTTATTTGTACGGCGGTTTTAAATTGTTGATGGGGCAATTATGTTTCGCTTTATAATACTTTATGTTTATTAGAGTCTTGGTACAATAATAACATGAGGCTGTGAGTAATCTATCTACCTGCTTTACTTCGGAAACTTTACTCTTTGAAATCCTCTCTTTACCCAAAGAAGGAACGAGTTTTGATAACAACACATTTTGCCAGCGCATTCATTTCAAATAAACTCAGTACTTACAGGCACTTTTGAATTGTCAAAGGGTCGGTCAGTCAGAAAAATGAAGCTAGTTGTCCATTCCAAAGCGTAGTAGATACCTAAGGAGAAGAACGGGCAAGAAACTCCTACTGTCATGCTAAGTATAGGATATTATTTTAAATGTTTTAACATTTTTATTTACCAGATTTTGAACACATGAACTGGTAACGCGATTTAAAAAAAAATCAGACTTTGATTTTGTCTTGCGTGGGCATAATAAGCTGCTAAAACATTACTAATAACAAAGTAATATAAAATAATAAAACCCGTGCGCTCGCTACAAAATCCCTATCAAATCAAATCAATTTATTTGCCATAAGTGTTGGTACAATTTTTTTTTTTTAATCCTTTCTTATTGCTCAATTTCGTTGTATGAGGAACTCTTGTGCAAGATTGCTTGCTCCTGACCCAGCAGGTTAGACGAGATTTTTTTTCAAATCATCAAATCATATCATTTATTTATTTGCAAACTTAGGTAAATAATTGGAACATAGATATTATCATAGAAGTTAGATCTCCATGTTATGCCGACACATGGGCATGCAAATCATAATCAATTAATATAATTTGTTTGAAATAACAATTAGAATCCATACTTCAATACTATACTAATTAACTCTGTCTGTCTGTCTGTATATTACCTTTTTACGCCTAAACCACTGAACGGATTTCGATAAAATTCGGCAGAGAGATAGATTGCATCCCGGGTAAGGACATAGGATACTTTTTATCCACCTACCTTACGGGCAAAGGCGCAGGCGGAAGCTGGTATTATTATAATTCCATTTTTCAAATTAATGTCAAATGCAAACAAAGTCAGTACAAAGGCTTTCCCCAAGTACTTCCAGAAACACTTATTCCGCGCCACCTCGAACCAGCCCTCACGGTACTCGTCCAGGTCATCTTTCCACCAAATTTTTATTAATTTTATTAAATAAGATAAATATATTATACTAAACTCTTTTAAACCTTCTAAGGCCAGATTTTCCTTGACAGTTTCAATCTAAACCACTCGAATATGTGTGTGTATCAGTGTTTAGTATGTCTGGCCCCATCTTCACCCTGTAGTCAATAGAAGAGTGTAAACAAAAGTACGTAATATCCGTAAACCCCAGCTTAGTCGTTCGAGGCAAGTTTATTGCTCACACACACACATGCATAAATTGGAAACCGTAGTACGAAAGTAGAGTACGCAATTGTCGAATTTTATGCTGATTCGCAAATAAAACAAAGAATTAAGTGCATAGTTATCCTGCGTTCGCAAATTAGTTTCTAAACTAATAAACAGTATGTGGTATAAGTGGTAATGTTCACAGGATCTCATTCTCAATCTGTCAAAAATACGTCTAATTTCCCTACATTTCTGACAAGTTTTTAACACTGATTGTCGTTGAGATGAGATTGCGACTAGATTTTGAACGTTTTTAATTACGGGAATGGCCCTCAGTTTGCGCTACAACCAACATTTTTTTTTTTTTCTATAGTATAAGGTATTTAATGGTCATTCTGAAATCAACTTAATTTACACCTCCATAATGTTGATATTTGTTTAAATGGACATAATATCAATTTGAAAACAATGATTTGAATATGGAAGAGAATCTACGCTATTTATGATTCTTTAGTACTTCAAGTGAATCAAATCTCAGAACAGCTACTTACCTCGCTACTGCAGACTGAATGACTGATTAAAAATGAAATATTTCATGAACTGTTCTCGTATTAAAGATTGTATAGTCGACACGAATAAAGAGAACAATACTTTAGGAATGTGTAAAATTAAGATGTATTATTTCTACAATATTAAATCACCTGATTGAGGACGTTATATATTTCTTATTCAATTTATAAATTCTTAAAATTTTGTGAATGGAGGATCCTTTTACTACACTACAAAGTTTGCGAATGTTTTATTTTCATGAAAAAAGAACGGTTTTGATAAGAACCCTTAATCATAACCATAGGCCACACTAGCCTTAAGAACTCCGTCTGAGTGGATCTCTAGAGCCAATACATCACCGGCCACATGTCTCAGCCACTACTAAATGTGCTGTTGGATTTTATACATTCCGCGATGAGCCGAGCGTTAAAAATACAACAGCGCGCTTTCATTTAGGTACTCATATTTGCTTGTGTTAGTGAAAACGGACATAAGAGGCTTTGTTCCAATGTGTTTGACTTCCCCTAGTAATTCCACTTTGGGACACACTTGCGTGTATACTAAGTAGCTCTTACTTCTGTGTTGAATTTAGTGGGATTATTTAGCGAGCAGCAAGCTGAATGTGGTTGAGATTTGGGATTATATATTGTTAATGATGGCAGGAAATCAAGATTAGGTGTTAATATTATTGGCCTGGTCAAATTCTCAGGGAAAGGTGCCAAACGAAAGTGATTCAAAATTGTTTATTGTGGAAATCTTGATAAGATTAAGTCAAGCTGTGGAGTTCTGGACGGGCAGGATTTGTTTGATGGTATTAAAAATGGTCCTTATATTGAACGACTCGAGTACATATGGCCATAATGATAGCTTGACTGTTGATATTATTGGTAGTACGGAGACTCCTTTGATTGTGATTAATAAAAAAGATATCTGAAGGCCAATAAGCGTAGTAAAAAAAAGTAAAAACTCTGGTCGCAAACTCATTTTAGCGACAAACAATGTCAAAAACTAGTTAATAATGTAGGTAAATAAAGGCATTTTTGACAGATCGAGATCAGGATTAGAATGTACTTAAAAATGCGAGAAATGCGCCGCAGATTTCTGTCAACGACACCTGACTTCTTTTTCATTTATAGACATAACTTCACACAAAATCAGCTTAGGGCCCAGACTTTCTCCCTGGCACAGGGCCACTTTAATTAATAAATCCAAACGTACACTTCATTAATAATCCCGGACACTGAAAACCTTCAATCCACATCTGGCCCTCAGACTGTCAAGCTAAGTTGGCAATTAAACATTTCACTAATTACTAAGTTAGTGAACTAAGTTCATTATGCGTTGTCACGGACAGCCTAGCAGGCGGCTAAGCTTCCACATCAAATAGCATTGACACTAGGTGGCGTCACTGTGATGCAATCTAATTGTAATTAAGGGGTTGCGCTAAGATAGCCCGCGGGGCCCGAGGGGCTCGTTGCTAATTAAAAACATCCGCATGGAATCGAAGGTTAAGCTACGGTTGCCGGTGGTCTGTGGATGGGTGAACATCCGTTACATATAGAGCGAGAATCTCCATGTTAAGCCGTGGGTCCTGGCCTAGTCTAGTCTTACCAAAGAGGTATCGTGTTATACAGCTGCCTGTACACAAAAAGAAATACCACAAATGGTGGTAGGCCCGGTGTAGCATGAATGGCATTGCCAAGTGGTACCACCCAACACAACAGGATTATGAAAACGCCGTTGAAAAGTAGCTGGTGCCAACTCAAGAAAATGAATTCTTCTAGGTCCTAGGATATTCCTAATTTTACGTTTATCGCAATATTCTATTATTAGAACGACTGCCGATAAAATCAAAATCCAGTTATAGGATTGATACAATTGCTGTTAATGCAACCGTTTCAATTGGAACAGGTAGATACTGTCTAATAGCATATCTTTTGGCAAGAGCATCCCATTTGAAACCACATTTGTACAATTGCATCGATGAAAGTATCGATAACTGAGCAATAAACACACAACACTATTTCGCAAGTACCCTGTATACGCGCTCTTCTGAACCGTGCCGACAAAAATGTGAAATGTATAGGAAACCTAAGCTTATTACAATTTATTTTAAAACTAGCTTTTGTCAGAAATTTTCTGATGGGAACGATCCTACTACGATAATAGTAGTTCGAAGTAATATGTAATTATATTTTAATGACTTTAAATGATATATTCAACATTCTATTATGACATTACATTTTAATTAATTTTATTGACATGTAAACATTTCTTTGAATTGAATTTATATTGATTTTGAATTAGTATTGAGTTAAATTATTATAATTAATAGTAAAACTAATAATGTTGTGACCAATGTGGAATGTAATTATCTTTTTTTATTTTTTCTGGCTTTACGACAATTATTTCATTTTGAAATAAATAAATTAAAAATAAATATTTTGAAAGAATAAAATAAATAAATACTATAGGGATAAAAAAAACATCGTTTGTCACAACACACTATTAATTTCAATCTGAATCAATTTGAAGGATATTGCTAATCCATTGCTTCGTAAGTTCGAAAAATTTGTCTGTCAGACAACGTAAATAACGCAATGAATATTGTTGAACTGTCACAATTAAATCCATTCCTATTAATAGTGAGTTAGGCAATTACCCCGCAGAAACCAGCTGCTCCAATGTTCGCATATCTCTACAAACTGTTATGTTTGAGAATGCTGGTTAACCTGTAATTAGCGACTGTGTAATTCCAAGGCTAATTGCTACCTTTACATAATATCACACACATTAATATTATAAAGGCGAAAGTTTGTGAGTGTGTGTGTTTATATGTTTATTACTTCTTCACGCTCAAACGGCAAACCAAAGTTGATAAAATTTTGTATGGAGGTAGCGGACACCTTGGATTAAATTAACATATAGGCTACTTTTTACCACAATATTCCCACGGGATCGACACTTAAGTGGGTGAAACCGCGCGGCGCAGCTAGTATTGTATACAGAAGCTGTTGGCAAACCATTATTTAAACTTATAAATTATAAAGAGAAAAGATTTCATATTTTGTATTTAAACTAATATTATAAACAGAAAAGATTTCATTTTTTTTTCGCTTTCACTCTTAAACGGCTAAACGGATTTGGATTTAATTTGGCACATGGATAGATTAGGACAGAGGTTACTTTTATCCCGATATTACCATGGGATCGACACTTGTGCGGGTGAAACCCCGGGGCGCTGCTAGTTTAACAGTGACGTCAGAAATGAATATTTCTTTGCACATAATCAACAACAATTTAAAAGCGAAAGTAAGTAAGATTTAAGCCGCGGGCGCACGTAGTAAATAAATAAACGTAGGAAACAGCAGATTTATTTCTTGAGAGTGTTAAGTTAGACCTTGTTGTCCATAATGATGACTACATTTACCCCTTTTCTAGTTTGCAATTATACCTTGTTTAACGAAACAATGTTAAATAAATATTTTAATTTTAATTTTGCGCAATTCTTGATTTTAATGTAAGTCAAAACTTACACTTACACAATTCATTCAATTAATAATTAGTTAAGTTAGTATATTTTAAGTTTAATAATTAATTCGTTGTAAGATGTTATTTATGTACATTTCATTTTAATTTTGAATTTTATTATTAATTTAATAATTTTCCTACCTTAGAAAATAACGAATTGGATGTACGAATTGACTAATTAATTACAAACGTTTGTACGCCCTCTGGTATAACATAGCGTACTCTTCATTATATTTAAACACTACCTGTTACCCGCGATTTCGTCTACGATCCAGCATGAAAAGTATGCCTAGCCTATGTCCTCACCCAGGTCTTGGACTATCTGTGTACCAAATTTCATCCAAATTCAATCCAATCTAAATTTCATTTTTCCCGAGTTCGTGTTGATTCGATAATCAAGTTTTGCAGAATTTCTCATCAACCAAAAGAAAAAATCTAACAACATTCATTTCAAAATCCAAGCCCAATATATTTCGTGAAAGCATCAGTTTTCAAATTAAACGAACCAGATGCGAAAGAAAATGACTAAAAAGTACCAGTTAGTGGCTGAAGCTTACTCTGCGCTTTGAACTCGCACAAAATTGGAGCAATTTAGCGTCATTTCATAAAATGCACTCGTTTTCCCTTCAGAAAGCCGTCAGATTGCTTTGTTTCGCGTCAACGCTTGCTGCTAGACTGTCATTCCTAGATCTTCTGCACTGTCACTTGTTTTTTTTTTCAAGTATTTTTGCAGTTTAACCTTATTTGTGATCAGCCAGTATTGTATTTATAGTATTGTGTCGATCCCATGAGAATATCGGGATAAAAAAACCTATGTCCTTTCCCGGGACTCAAACTGTCTCTATACCAAATTTCATCTAAATCGGTTCAGCGGTTTAAGCGTGTAGAGGTAACAGACAGACAGACACACTTTCGAATTTATAATATTAGTATAGATGATAAGTTAAAGATAGTAATAGACAATAATAACATTATAGCAGTTCCAAAAATTGGATCACTAGAATTTAAAATCACAATATGGCACTAGAATTTTAAAATCACAATACAGCTGAAGTTGAAAAATGTCAACTTTTGAAGGCCACTGCTCAACCCTATGGGGATTACAGGCGTGAGTTATTTTCTTTCTTTTCTTTATTTATTTCTTTCTTTCTTTCTTTCTTACTCTCTTTCTTTCTTTCTTTCTTTCTTTCTTTCTTTCTTTCTTTCTTTCTTTCTTTCTTAAAGGATGCTAAAAATGATATAATAGTAGTTCCGTATTAGCTCAAAACAACGTAAGCATATTATAAAATACTGGCTGACCCGGCGACTTCGTACCGCCCCCCGCCAGCCGCTCTGCTGTAAAGGGCAATTTCGATTTACATCAAATGCACAACGTATCTAATGTATTTAATTGGATAAGGAGTTATAATACTGTGTTATTTAAAATAGCTTGGTAAATAACCCATTTTTTTTTTGTAATATGTAAAAGATAAAAATGGCTACTGTGGGTTATCCTTAGGAGATAAACATGTACCATCGCGGACTTTTTTTATCGATCTTTTTAAGATATACAATTTTATAGTACATTAATTTGATCTATGTCGTAAGGTTTAGCTAGCGTTTGCAATGCAAGCGCCCAAAAATATGTTAGTTACGACACCACATTACAAATCTTTGAATTTCTTGGCTTTTTCTCTACTATAATTTATGCATGTATGATACACTTACACCTTCCTCTTGAATCATACTATCTATTGCTGAATACTTTTAGAAAATGTTGCTTCAAAGGCTGTCGCGTAAAATTTAATGATTCAATTTGCTACGATCTCGTAGCAGTCGTAGCATGGTGCTACGGCGTAGCTAACGTCGTAGCACCATGCTACATTTACATGAAGTTAAAAATTTTATTAGCAGTACGTTTTAATCTTATTTACAACATCGCGTTAAATAAAAATTACCCTTTTTCACCTGCCATAATAACTTTCTGTTTAATGTCTCCTGTGATGTAATCTGAAAGTGGTTTGTTTACAAAGTAATGTATGGAACCATTAATCTTTCCACTTACGTAAGATTTATCACCGCTGATATCATGATCGCAGGAAAAAGTGTTACAAAACGATACATTCGATGATACTTATTTTTTTTTACTCGAAAAGCAAAATAGATTGCTATTTTTTTTTTGTGTTGTCTTTGTTTTTTGAAATTCGTAGGGTGTTTTAAGAGCAGTGGTAGCCCAGTGGTCACGGCTTACGACTTGTCGGTCGTAGGTTCGAACTCAGTCAGGCGCTTTACTTTGTGTAAATTAATCATCACCACTGCTCTCAAAACGGTGAAGGAAAACATCGTGAGGAAACTGGCATGTCCTAGAACCAAAAATTCGAAGACATTGTGACATCTAACAACCCGTACTGGGCCCCCGTGGTAGATTATGGCCTACCCCCTCTTAACTACGGGGCGTGTGTGTTGGATCATTTAGCTCCCTTAAAAATGGTTGAGCTGAATGGTGCTGATCTATGCGTCATGTTCGTGAACGGGCGCCGTCAGTTGGGGCTGGTCATCAATTGGCTGCCTCGGCTTATTTTTTTTTTTTTTTGTTGTTGTTGTTTTGTTAAGTACTATTTGCTGTACTCTGGACGCTCTTAACACGTACGTCTTTTTTATTTTATTACATCGTTCTCACATATAATTATAAATTCAACATTAATGATGTAACTAATATTTTTGTAACAATATAATTTAAAAGAGTGTCCATGGAGTTTCTTGCCCGTTCTTCTCCATAGGAACCTACGCTTTGGAATGGGCAACTAGCTTCATATTTTCTGACATAAATGCTTTGAGTTGAGTTTGAGTTTTATAGAGAGGAGACCTGTGTCCCAGCAGTGGGAACATTATAGCCTGAGTATGCAATAGAGAGAAGAAAAAGATGTTATCAATACTAATATTTTATGCGAAAAAAACTCTGTCTGTTTGTTTGTTTGCCCTTTTACGCCTTAACGACTAAACAGATTTGGATACAATTTTGCACGAAGGTGGAACATGACCTGCTTATCCTGGAATCATGTCCCTGTGGGGCGATCTCCGACCTCCACTCAATAAAGCCAGTCTAATATATTTTTTCGTTGTTAGTTTATAGAAGCTTTAAAAAAGAAGTTAATTCAATATCCTTTGTTTTCCATAGTCTTTCAAAACACTAAATTACTTCTTTCAAAGTATTTCAGCTCAAAAGAAACAAACATTTTTTATGAACAACACTTGTCAACTCCAGACAAAATATAAACAAAACACTACAGAGAAGAACAGAATAATTACAAACATTATTAAGTTACTCTTAATAAAGCCACGTTGAGTGCTATACAAAGAAATTTGAGTCCCAGCAATCTATCAAACTTTTGCGCCTAAGTGCTCCGCTGAAAGATGACTGAAAGACTGAAAGCCTACCATTCAATACGATGAGATTTCATGTGCGGGATGATCATCGTTTTAGTGGTATTTTTCACCAGAGTTTATCAGTTCGATCGTGACTTATAGCCGACTTAAAAAAGAGGGTAAGTAAATATGTTCATTCGTAAGTGTTTTCCTCAATATTTTCGTCAATTGTGGACAAATTTTGAAAATTATTTTTTTTATTTCGTAGAGGAAGCTTGCGCAATGGTCTGATATAAATTTTATTAACTGAACTTGGGTCGTTTTTGAGTTAGCTACGATAATGCGTGTTTAAAGACATTGTTACGTATCTTGATTATGTTATAATATTTCCTGTTGGTGTTGTTTACTTATCAAGTAGTGGTATATTGCCGCCGTAAGCAAAAGGGTCGCATCTGAGGAAAGGGAATGGAGAACAATGAGCCTTAATAGATGCGCCTTTTTTGTTTAGTAAGGTTTATTTTTCAATACATTTTTGGCCAATATTCGTCCTTTTCGCTTGCGGCAGTATAGGAATTGGTGTGGGGTGGTCAGAAGTCGGTGACAAAAAACTTAAACATAGATCGAAAGATACCGACTTCCGATATTAAATTGATTTTTCACTTTGTATTGTTTTTTTTTTTTTGGAATTCTGTTGTTTTTTTTTTGTTTTTATTCTGATATCTTGACTCGTTTCGTGTCTGAACATGCAGTTAAGTAAGACGAGGCCTAATCACTACTTATTGGAATTTATTTGAGAGACTCAGAATTGCTGGGACACAGGCCTCCTCTCTGTGAGAGGGAGTGGGCTGTAATCCAACACGCGGGCTCATTGCGGGTTGGTAGATGTCACATGTCTTCAAAATGTTTGTTTTAGGAGTTCACACAATGTTTTCCTTCACCATTTTGAGAGCAATAGTGATGTAATAATCGCCAAACTTCAAACAATCGAGAACAAATAGTAGCTGAAAAATCTGATATAGAATTGCGCAATTCGTAAGGAAATCCAATATCGCACGATGCAGTTCACTCAAGAACAAGACAGGCAAATCTCAGGCCCGTGTTACAAGTTCGTACTAGTCGACTCACTTAGCAACTTTACTGAGAATATGGCAAGTTTTTGACTATCGATATTGACAAAGTAGAATATGAAATAGTGGACGAGTTGATAGTTTTTAAGTGGTACCGGATTCTGTGAATAGCATTCAATTGTTTGAGGATAAATAAATCCCACCAAAAGCATTTTCATGTAAAATGTGGTTTTACATGAAAATGTTTTTGGTGGGATTTTACATCTTTTTGTAAGTTAAGTTGCTTATGAAAAAAAAATTTGTTTTTTTTTGTTTTTTGTAGTTTAAATATGTATTTTATTATTTATAAGAAGGAGTCCTTTTACCAATTTTCAGACCACTAGCATCAAACAAATTCCATCCCCTAATTTAAGGGGTTGGGGGGTAAAAGTTCCAATTGTTTTGTTGTTTGTGTATTAATACTGGCTTACATACCAAATTTCAGCTTTCTAGGACTTCAGGAAGTACCCTATGAGTTTTGATGACGAAATCGGGGATTTTTAGATATCAATAAAATCTGAAGTCTAGAAGCGAGAGAGGAAAACTTTATATGTTTAATAATTTTACTATTGACATCATATACCGAGAATTTTGTTTATCTGGGATAATCCAAACCCAAGTTATAAGGGTTCAAAAAAACGACGAAGCGCTTCGAAAAATGGTAGGTAGTGCCCTTGCGCTTCGCTTGGCTCGTCTTGGCGGGGGCACTCCCATTTCCCCAGATAAATAATCTTTGTTTTATCTACACAACATACATTCATGCTACTTATTAAATTAACCGATACCTATTTTATCAATATATTGTAATCTGTGGGAGATCAGGTGGCCTAAAAAGGCCACTTTGGCAGAACCATAAAGCAATTCATATCACGCAATTCATCGGTTCGACAGTTCCACACCTATATATCCCTGAAGGATTAGGCAGACGTGTACCTGTAGCATTTTACGAATCTCCATACAAAACTGTCATACAGATGAAATTGCCTGATATGAATTGTTTTATGATTCTGCCAAAGTGGCCTTTTTAGGCCCCCAGAGGGGCAATTCTAGTAATTTTAAGAACGTTATCAGTCTGATCTCAGTCTCAATCTGTCAGAAATACTTCTAATTTCTCTACATTTTTGACAAGTTTTTGACATTTGTTTGTCGCCGAGATGAGACTGCGACTAGATTTTGAAAGTCTTAAATTACGAAAATTGGCCTTCATGTGGCTCAAAAACACCACTTTGCTATTATTGTTAATGTTTTTACTATTGCCTGCAATAAAACACTTTTTTTTACTAAAGCGTTTATCCGTAATAGGTTTACATACATTTACTTACGTAATTGGTGAATTTCTTAGTTAAAGATAAATACAAGAAAATCAATAAAAACCAAGAAATGATATAATAGTATAATAGTATCAGCTTCTGTAAAGTATTTAAGACGGCGTTGACCAAACGCCGACCGTGCAGTGGCGCTCTCATCGTTTGTTTGGTTATTTCTTTTATTTTAGAATTAAATGCAGAAAATAAGCACGTTAAGTTATGCTCCACAAAAATTATACGTTAATATTATCATAAACGGTAGTTTTACATTGTTTAGTTGTATTATAATCATAAAAACGGAAAATAGTGGCCACTATTATCCGTTTTAAGGATGCTTATTTTCTGCATTTTCATTCTAAAATAAAAGAAATAACCAAACAAACGATGAGGGCGCCACTAGTGGGTCGGCGCCCCCTTAAGTAAAACACTGTAAATAAAAGTAAAAAAAAAGAAAGATTAAAACCTACCGCACGTTCAGTGATTGGTAATAAGTACCCAAAAACATGGCTAAACTATGTGAACAAATGTAATAAAGATATTCATTTTCTAACTCCTTTTTTACCGAAAACTACAGAAAAAATACAGTTACATCAAACCATTTTTTTTGGCACATTATTAGTCCACACTGAGATGTAGTGTCACTCGCACGCTGCCAGACGGAATATGAAATGAAATTAAAGAAGAAAAATCTCGCTTTTCCTCGGAAAAGCTAGTGACGTTTTAAATTAAATATTCAAATGGAAGCCTTTAACAATATTGAGATGCTAAATAGTGGACGATTTCTGATTTATAAAATGGTTCTGATTTATTCAGTGGTGTCGTAATAATATAGTCTGTTAATAAAATGTTGGTGATTTTGTTGAATTTGACATTGCTTATGGAATATTTTTGAATTAGTTTTGTATGGAATATAATTTATTCCGTAGATTTTATTTTGTAGCAATATGTTCAGAAGGTAACGTAAAACTGTAGGTAAGGTAAACATGATAATACATTGTATGAAATTAATTTATAAATATAAATAGTTAAAAAATTTTCTCGGCGCCTTTTCAATATTTCGTTAAAAATATATTTTTAAAGCTTTCTTCAAATATTCATACTTATTAAGTAACTAGTATTAAAAAAACGATATAAAATCTTAAATACATATTTACTAACCTGTGGTGTAAAGTTGGTTGGTTGCAGAGGATTGCAGATAGGTGGCGCCGCAGTGCTGCCATAGTGTTGCTGATACGACGACGTCAGGATCTTTTTATGCGCAGACGCATGGGCGCGGTATGCGCTCACACTCAATTTCATTATTCACGTTGCATATAAACAATTTTAAACTTTAACGCTTTGATTTTTGGGTTAATTTTCAATTGTATTTTCTATTAAGATTATTTTTGATTTATAATTTGTTGTTTCGTAAATTGTAAGCACTTGTTTTGATACTAATTTAATAAGAACACAGTCACTTGCACGTTCTGTTGTAAAACGAATATATTTCTTTATTATGAATCTCTAAACACAACCGATGTATTGGATTGGCGCTTGTTCCCATCTGTAACAAGAGAAAACAATATATTAGTTAATTAATAATATCCTCCCGACCGATTCCGGTCACGGTGACAATCAATCTCAACAGAGATTAGCCAGTTGCGCAGGAGACATTATAGTGCACAAGTGTGTGCGCAAACACAGATGCACTCTCTGTTCCCTCACTATCATAGGCCGAACGGACAGCAATCTAAGACGACCGTGGAGAGAACTGGCGCAGGACCAATTGCTTTACGTGCTTTCAACTTCCAAACTATGGTACTGAGAAATTCATAATGGAATAACCCAATAACATTTTTCTCGACCTGGGAGTCGAACCCAGGACATCACGCTCAGCAGTGCTTCCGATCACGAAACAAACGGGACAGATGTATCTAGAAACTACTATATTCTGTATTTTACAAATAGCACAAGTTGATCTTTTCGCAAAAATCGATGTATACGACCATTTTTTGTTCATAAATTAAAACTAAATTAAATAAAACTTTATTTCAGAGTAGGTACGTAATTTTGTACTTAAATATTTTGGTGTTAGTAACAATGGGTAATGCTTATGTAAATAGGTTAGTATTGTTAGTTTTCAAAACAGTAATTATTCGTTTAGACCTAGGACTGTCCCCACCTAGAGTGGGAGGGGCCCGTAGCTAAATAATAACAGCCGCACAGGACGATCGATCAGGTTAAGCTACGCTTGCCGATGTTGGTCTATGGATGGGTGACCATCTTTACTTACCGAGACTCCTCCGTGCCTCGGAAAGCACGTTAAGCCGTTGGTCCCGGCTGTCATTCGTGGATCTTTGACAGTCTTTACGGGTAGTCAGTCTGACAACCAGTCTTACCAAGGAGTATCGTATTACCCAGTAACTGGGTTGTGGAGGTCAGATAGGCAGTCGCTCCATGTAAAATACTGGTATTCAGCTGCACTCGGTTAAGCCGACCCCAACATAGTTGGGAAAAGGCTAGGTAGATGATGACTGTTCACCCAGAGTGCCAGAAAGGGACAGTCCGCTCTGACAGCGATCATTTTTAGAATGCTGTTGTTAATACCAGGCAGGTGCTGTAGTAAGGAGGCCGCTTTCTTTCGCGTAATGGCATGGAAGCCATCTGTGCGAGCCTCTGCGAACACATGTAAAACACACCATTTGAACCAGACCAGGAAACCACGCTTGCAAACAGATCGGTGAACTCAGTTCATATCAAACTACTAACTTACGAAATTCATCCCGACTTTGTCTAGAAATATAGGCAAAACTGGTGAGGACTGTAGTAGAGCTGATCGTAACAGTATTATTTTATACTAACAGCCCGCCGCAGATACGCACGGGTGCAATTTTTTTTCGAATTTCCTAAATTCTTTTTCACACAAGCCTTGTCCTGGCAATACCGAACACAACAAAAAAGAATTATCCAATTTGGTGCAGTCATTCGGAAGTTATGCGCGTACAGACATTTCGGCGACTTTGTTTTATACTATGTAAGGATTTACAGACCTGAAAACGTAATTTTTCAATTCCAATTTTACTGCCAATAATCCTGACATAATACCTTGCCTGCTATAAAACCCAAAAAGTCAGGTCAACGATTGGCCATCATGAAACGGAGTTTTTATTATTTTTAGAACTGAAATCCCTTGTAATAAAAGGTTTTATTCCTGTCGTTCTCGCTTCCAGGAGTCATCGCTGTAATGACTGACATTTGGGTCTCACTTAACCCTAATACCAGGCAGCTCAATTACAGCTAATCACCGAATTTAATTTCAAGGCTCAGAGGAGCAATAATAATTCCCGAAATTTTAAGAACGTTCACAATCAGAAGGCCAATTCTCGTAATTTAAAACGTTCAAAATCTAGTTGCAGTCTCATCTCAGCGACAAACAAATGTCAAAAACTTGTTAAAGTGTAGGGAAATCAGAGGTATTTTTGACAGATTGAGACTGAGATCAGACTGTGAACATTCTTAAAATTACGAGAATTGCCCCTCTGATCTGTCTCTATCTGTCAAAAATACTTCTATTTTCCATAAATTTTTGACAAGTTTTTGACATTGATTGTCGTTAAACGTTTTTATTACAGGAATTGGTCTTCAGTTGGAAGTTAAACGAGAAATGAGCGCTGTGAAATGATTTTTATTCACACTTACGTTAAGTTTTATTCTAAAGACGCGTCCTAACCAAAAACTATCGCCGCGCTAGTATGCGCTCATCGGGCTCTTTTATTTTAGTATAAAATACTCGCGCGATCAATCAAATCGCGTTTACGTCATAACTCATGCTCGCGTGGCGATCACTTTTTCACCTCGCGGTAACTTTATACGGGCAAAAAAACTATGAATGATGACAATAGCCTAACTATTAAAGTACCGACTAGTGAACGAGAGGTCGTGAATTTGACCCCGCCCATTGTGACGTGAAGGCAAGAAAACGAGTGAAGTACAACCTAGCTTATTCCCTTCCAGAGAAACAGTTCAGTCCTATAAATACATCAAGAAACAGCTATAAACAATTAACACATACTCCTCAGCCAATCTATTTGTTAAACAAATACAAACATTTGCAGCATGTAACTCAATGTTTTACAATCAGCCGCAGACGAGCAGCGCCAATCTACTTTATTTTGTTCACTCATTTCTCTCGGCTTTTCTCAGTCGAATCATGACATAAATAGCTACAGAAGGTTGGCTCTGTACAGCGAACGAAAACGCACGCATACATAGACACGCTAAACGTACAGCGAGTCCAAGACCGCTTTTGTTTGAGATAGTCTAAGATTTATTTATTTATTCTTCGGAAAGCGTTCAGTCAGTAAAGGTAAGTATGATGATGCACCTTTTTTTTTTTTTTTTTTAAGGATGGGAAATCATCAAATGACCCCTCCCGCTCTGGGTGGAGCGGAAGGGAGTGTCAGACTCTTACTGACTAAAACCCATCCGTGTTCCTTCCTTAGCCCTTTATATTCCGGGGCAGCGGTAACCCTTTCGGACAATCCCGCTGCCCCGGCAGGCTTCGGCCCTGACGGGCCCCTCCGTTCAATGCTGACATCTCTTTGAGGCGCGCGTGGAACACATACGCGCCGTCCGGCACGGGCCTGGTCCTGATCGGACGGCGAGCTATGATGATGCACCTAAAGTTAAAAATACACAAAAATCATAAAATAAAATATCCTTAACAAACAAAACAAAACTAATTCTTCTTTACTACAAAACTAATTCTTCTTTACTACAAAACTAATTCTTTGTTTTTATACAAAAAGAAAAATACTTCTGGAAAAAAAAATTTAAGATCACAGTACGTACGCATCTTTTTTACTATTTTTATTGTTGAATGGGCCAAAGTCAAAGTCAAAGCATTTATTTCAAATAAATATAAAAGACACTTTTGAACGTCAAAGCCGCTCGCTCTTGACCTCGATCACGTCTGATGGAAAGCGATGGATGAGGTCTATGTTGGAACGAGCGTGCCCAAAAGATGCCTAAGGCACTGGAACTTCCACTGGCTGCTTGACGTCGGACTCCGGTGGAAGGGCAAACCAGGCAGGCGTTAGCCCTACCACCGCCGCAAGGAAAGAATTGGCCAGTCAAATAAGGTGTTGGGTGTGATTGCCCAGGATGCGCAGAGCGCTCGGTTCAGTTGAGTAACTGGCGAAACAAACTGCACTACACGAGGAGGCTTCTTCATGCATATTCCCACAAATCTATGTGTGCCTGTTGTCACTCGTCATTGACGCCAACCTTCTGTACCTATCCTTTCCATTATGTGGCAGTGATTGTACGAAGTGTACATCCCGACTCAACTCCGCGATCCTATTTTATTTTTACTTGGTTACTCTAGTCTTTTATATTCCACAGATATAGATTCTCCTAGATAACGCAAGAGCAACTACTTCGCGCGCCCAGCTTACGTACAAAAATCGTAAGCCGCCACTTTCGCGCTCGTCCTGTGTACTGCTGGCTGGGTGAGTGTGAGCTGGCGCTAGGCCCCGGGGGTGGGGCAATACGGTTTAAGCCCACGGCGGCGTCTTTGATTCGATTTGATTTCCCCATCACTAAATAGTGCTTGTGACGTCATAGTGAGTAGTCAAAAAATGGCACGCTTGGCTTTCATACACATCGTGATACTTGCGTTATCTAGGTCTATCTACTATACAAGTATCTGTGGTATATTCTCATCGCAATTGTTGGTAGACGACTGAAAGATTTACTTGAAAAATGGGACTGTAGCCTTTCTCATTTTGTTTGACCTTGGAAGAACATTAAATACTAGATTGTTTGAGTGAAGATTGCGGGATTTACCCGACGACTGATGCTGATACCTATTTTAACGACTGTCAAAGATCTACGAATGATAGCCAGCACCAATAACTTAACGTGCTTGTCAAGCCACGGAGGGGTCTCGATATTTATGTCAGTAATGTCCAAAATAAACTCAGAAATATATATGCATTGAAATGCTAAAAGCATAATTATAGACTAGGTATCAATCAATTCAGCCTACTCCAGTTCACTGCTGGACATAAGCCTCTCTCAGGCTACGTCACAACTGTCCTCCACCTTCCGCAAGCAGTCAGTCCCAGCCACCTTCCGAAGGTCGTCGGTCCATCTAGCTGGGGGGTGTCCCAATACGCGATACGCGATCTCCAGTTCAGGACTCGTCTGCTCCACCGGCCGTCGGTTCTTCGACAAGCATGGCCACCCCCTGCCACTTCAGCTTGTTTACTCAAGCTATGTCAATAACTCCGGTTCTTTTCCGGATAATTTCATTTCAGATTTATCCTTTAATGAAACTCCGACTAAAGCCCGCTCCATAGCGCGCTTAGTGACTTTAAATTTGTGGAATAGCCTGACTATCTGAGTCCACGTTTCGTCACCATATCATAACGGGCAGGACGCACTCGTTGAAGACTTTAGTATAAAGACTAGGTACCAATATATCATAAGAAACAATAATAAAATCGTTCAATGACAGTCCAGCTAAGCGAGATATAGACTCATCTCGCGGTAACACTGAACCGTGAAGGTCATTGCCGCTGACAACTCTGCATAAAATTTATTGCCTGAAATTATAAGAGCGTTAAACCGCTTATCGCGGAAATAAATTAATTCAGAATTTAATTAAGAGCTTAAATCTTTTGCCTGATGTTAATTGTGTACTAAATCTTATACCGTTTATACTTAATGTGTATAGGGATTAACAGTAGGTAATCTTATGATGGGATTGTTGTGAAAATCTCTTGATAATGTTTAAAATGTTTTAATTAAATTAACGGCCAATTTTTGACGCAAGTCATACCTAGGTATTCGCATCGAGTTCGGTTTACACTCGGTAAACAGACAGTCTCGAATGCTCCACAGTAACGAACAGACATGATGGTGTGATGGTTTTGTAATCAGTAAGGGTGCGATTTGTGACATGAATATTAATTGAAATAACAAGCACTTACTTAATATGGCAAAGAGCAATTATAGACTGTGATGTGCTGTTTTTGGTTGCTTGAATTCTTCACTATGTTTTTTTTTTATTAAATTTACTAATCAAAATATTTATTTTATTCTGTTTTTAGTATTTGTTGTTATATCGGCAACAGAAATACACATTCTGTGAAAATTTCACCTGACTAGCTATCACGGTTCATGAGATACAGCCTGGTGACAGACGAACGGACGGACAGACAGCGAAATCTTAGTAATAGAGTCCCGTTTTACCCTTTGGATACGGAACCCTAAAAACGCATATTGGGTGTTAATTTATTAATTTTAGGAATCGTTGGAAACATTTGCTACTTAATTTGAAGATGCCGTAAATTATTAATCAATTGAAATTTAAATGAAGTCAGTGAAATATTTAAAGCACACACAAACACGCCCCATGCTTACTCTTATTAACCGGTTGAATTCCGTAATTACAAAACCATTGTGCCTCGCGTGGATCCACGTTTATACGAAGGGTTAAGAAAGATTTTTAGACATACATTTTAAACGTAGTGTTATTTACTAACAAGTGCTATTAAAATCATTCTTATTAACTTTCCAGAATTTTCCTCTGCATAAACTATTAGGTACACAAAAATCTTATAAAGCACACACATACTTACATGAGTACATACTTACATGAGTAGTTCTTACATGAGTAGCACAAACACCTGGAGCCGTCCTTAAGGGCAACATAAGTTAATAATTTATTACTAAGCGGGTCTTCCTTAAATTCCAAAAGGACACTTAGAAAAACCCGAGATCTTAATCATAAATTCTTTATCATTTACCTAATGTTGTGAAAGCCGCTATGGGTTAAATGTTACTCTAAATTGAACCTTATGACAATGGCATAAAAATGAAGTACCGTGTCATACTTAAATGGTAATGTTATGTACGTGGGAAAGGCCAACTGTTTCTTTGGGCGTACATTAGAATAACACATTTTCCCTCAACCTTTGAATAAGGGGGTTTTGATCATGCATCATTGCAACACCTTTCTACTTGTCTGCCTAGCCTTTTCCCAAATACTCGTATATTGGGGTCGGCTTCCAGTCTAACCGGATGCAACCGAATACCGGTATTTTACATGAAGCGAATGCCGATCTGACCTCCACAACCCAGTTACTAATACGATACCCCTTGGAAAGACTGGTTGTCAGACCTTCGGGCTTTTGACTGCCAAAGATCCACGAATGACAGCCGGGACCAGCGGCTTAACGTGCTTTCCGAGTGACGGAGGGGTCTTGATTTATGTAAAGATGGTCATCGATCCATGGACCTACCGCAGGAAGCGTCGACCCGTACGGCTGTTATAACTTAGCCACGAGCCCCTCGACGGCATGCATCATTTTAACACCTTTTTACAATGAGAAATTATTATCTAAATCTATAGCATGTCAAGTGCGACCATGCAGGGCAATATATTTTTTTCTAGTATATTTTTAAGCAATAAAAGTGCTGTTCTGAATTTTATAAAAACAAGATGTACCTAGTAGTAAAGGTGTATCCACACTGAAGTTACCTTTTGTGGAGCAAGTGCAAGGGCAACAACGGATAACAAAAAGTTATTTAGTAAACTTACTAAAAGATTTAGAGAGTTTATTGAATTACCTTGTTGCAAAATGTTGCTCTACAGAAAGTATCTTCGGTGTGGATGCTCCTTTAGTTTAAAATTTATCTTTCTATATAATAATACGAATGATTTTAAAATCGTAAAAAAATCGATAATTTCTTGTCATTAAAAAAGGCAAGAAATGATATTTAGTTAATTGAATGTCCGTAGTTCGGGTCTCCTCGGAATTTGTTGCGGAGAATGCCTCACATTCTACAGCTACACATTCCAGAGAGCTTAAACCTTTGACAGTAGGTATTCGTACACTAATCATACAGTACTAATTGAATGAAGCTGGCCTAATAGAAGATTAAAATACTTAGTAAGATTTTGTCAATGCTTGTTCATTTAATAATTTAAAATTGCTTGACGACTGTTTAAAAATAAATAAAAAAAATAAAAATGGAAAATAATAAAAAAAATAAAAATGATGAAAAATGAATGATTGAAAAATAATAAAAATGGTGGACAGGTGTCCACCATTTTTATTATTTTTCAAAATGGCGGCCACGTGTCATATCTACATAAATCGATAGCGGACATCAATGCAAATAGAAAACATACAGGACTACACCCCGTAAAGCGTCACGTTTTCGAGACATTAAAGTTCAAAGTTGATCACGTGTCATTCATATTTTTGAACTTTTTTTATAAATACTCCTGAATTAAATTTATCTTATCCGCACTTGAAGATGAAAATATTTGTGAAACCGCGACCGCCGCGAAGGGCCCGAAGAGGAAACATTAGTAAGATCAATAATGCCACGTTACTGTTGACTCGGGATCGCACCCGCCAACACCTCCTGCCGACTTCTCGGCGCCTGGTAGGGGGTCGCCAAGAACATCACATGACTCATAAATTTTGAAATGTTTTCATAGAAATCTAACTAGACTATTGGAAATTATATTCCCAAATTGCCTGAATGATTCAATTCAATAATGCATCCAGGTACAAAACACTTATAACATTCTAATATTGGTTACCAAAATATATCTATGTATCTAGCCCGTAATGTCCCAGTACTGGACAATGGCCTCTCTTTCCCTTCCATACACCATCTTCCATGCATGTCTGTGCACTGCCATTGCGAGCCAGTCCTGTCGGTTTACCACAATAAGCAAGCGAAAAAGCGTTCTACATAAACAGGTTAATCTTATTGCTGAAAGGCCATTCAGCCTATCTTTTACATTTGGAGGAACCAAATTGAAACTTCTCTAGTGAAACTTGTCTGTTATCTTTTCGCTTATCATTTTAAAAGTCAATATAGTAAGAGTTCAATACACTAAACTTAACGTTATGATTAGCGTCTGATTAAACATATATTTTTGACGTTAAATGCTTGATTCCTATAAACAAATATAAATCGTTTTGCTTACTAAAGGTAGCATTATTTACTGTCAAACTGCACATTAATAGCGTAACACACTATTTATCACAATCTGAATAATTTTGAAGCATATTGCGAATCCACTGTTTCAAATCTTCGAAAAAAAATTCTGCTTAACAACGTAAATAACTCGATGAATGTTGTTGAACTGTCAAAATTAAAGCCATTCCTACTGTTAGTGTGTTACCCTATTACTTCGCTGGGCAAATAAATAGATTCGTAAGCTAATTTTACCTGTAATAGTTACTTCCATGTGAGAGGTTCTACTATGCAAAGCTATGATGCTTCAATATTGGTAAAGATACAAGAGTCTTAATCTTAACCAATTACGGTAAGTAAATTATAAGAATCGGCCTTAACATTGTTCTAACTTTGGTTACTAGTTAGTTCACAAAACATAATTCTCATTTCTCCTCGCTGTTATTCTCAAACCCAATGTTTCGTTAGCAAAACGAAAACAAAACATATTAAAGTAATGACGGGACATGTTGTGATCAATACAGTCTTCCCTGTTGAGTTGGGATCGCTCGTCCGCCGTCTGAGGCTCCTGTCGACTAGTTGGCGCCAGCTAGGGACGTTACCTATGGCGGTTGAAGTGTATCGATGTTTGGAAGTTGTATTTTGTTGACGCTTTGTATTTTTGAGCATAAAATTTGCAACAGAATTTATGTTAAATGTACTGAATGCTGAATTAATGTGGGCTTTACAATGACAGCTGAAGGAAATGGTAGGGTAGGGAATTGTTTTTATTCTGTCGGCGAATTTCTGAACGAAAAATCTTGTCAGTCCTACCACTTCAGAAATGCATTGTAATAATGTTTTTAATTATTAATGTTCCATTGTTGATTTAGTTAACTACGTTATTAATATACCTATTACTGTATGTTGTTACTACATACCTACTTCATGTATTAAATATTTGCATGCCATCATTACATGGCGGAATGTGTCTTAGTAGGTATACAATTTTACATATCATCTTTTGCACCTACCACATTTTATGCAAATAAAAGATTTTGAATGGATTAGATTTAATATGATTTAATAATCTCCATGCTTCTCTGGTGATCGCTGATTGATGTGCTGCCCATTTTAACGCATTTAACAATACCGCTAATTTTGAGAATAATTTTGATTTCATAATTAAGAAAGTCCCAGTAATATTATTTTATAGAGAAGGAAAATAAATTGACGCGACCCAGACTAAGGTACACAATTTAAGAAAAAAAATAAAAGAAAACCTTAATTATAATAGAGAGAAGAGCGATGTGTGACTTACGGTTGCGTCCAAAAGGCCCAGTTCAGAAAATATGCCAGACAACTTGTGCCTGACGCTGATTCTCAACTGAACCTATCGTGTATTTTCTACTCAACATATAATGTATGATGTCAATTAATAGGTATTTTACCTGGCATTGACATCTTACAAAACATGTGTCCTACACGTGCTACGAAAATTAAACAATATAAATAATGTAAATATCGATAATAATGTACTTATAGCGACATTCACATCACTAAACGCCAAGGTAAATCAACTGAAGTCCTTCAGGTTTTTTCAACATTCATTTATGTATCTAAGAAGATTACACTAGAGTTCAGGAGGGTTCGCTTACACTTCGAAAATTAGTCGAGGTTCGAAACAAGGGGTCATTATGACATAATCAAGTTATTTTTATTTGAAAAGAGTTTCATGTAAGCAAAGGACTCGATTTTTTTTCATGGATCTATGAAAATTTATATAAATAAAACAAATTCGGAGGTTAGTTACCCCATTTATAGCTCAAGAACGGCTGGACCGATTTTTATGATCTTTGATTTGTCTTCGCCCCGAATAGCAGAATAGCTATTAAAACAAGGGGAAAAAAATTAAGTTAATTCATTTTCTCAGGATTATATTTTGTATGGAATTTTATATTTAGAAACAAAAATAGTAATTTTATTAGGATCATAGCATATAATGGCCACTTACCTCCTAAAAGAGAAAGCTCTGTGTTTATGTGTCATAATATTCCCACTAAAATAACTGTATAAAAATGTAATGTAATAGATACGTATTAGGTACGTGCTTTAAGCTTTAGTTTTTGTATTACATAGTATGTAGTGTAATACAAAAACTAAAGCTTAAAGCACGTACCTAATACGTAGCTACTAGTAAAACCTCTACACCATCGAGCTACATGCATATAGTATACATACATAATATGTACAGGTACATACACTCGGCTCGAGAATTTAAGTGCTCATACCGCAGTTCGCTCGATTTACTTTATGAAACTAAAGTATACCGCAGAGTACACAGCCGTACAGGTATCGATGTAGGTACCTACGAAAGTTTTAAGATTTGAAAATACATAATGTTCATAGACTTATAAAAAAAGATGGACTCCGCGTCACGCATATCGAAAGTGAAGCACAGTAAGTAGACCGTTTGTACAAACACGCCTCATGCTCCCATTTACGTCATAGTATGCCGACCGGCCGCTATTACGTGACACAACAGCGTCAATCGTCAATCACGCACACATAGATCGGTATGGTGCTTCACTTTCGTTAAGCGTGGCGCGGAGTCCATCTTTTTTTATAAGTCTATGATAATGGTATAGAAATTCAGAAGATACAAATGTCAATTTTTAAATTCTCCATACGAAAGGCGACTAACAAAGTGTACTTTTATATAATACAAGGCAGATGTAAGTGAAAACACCCGGATAAATGAGGACACTTATTGGTGATGTTCTTCAGGAAGGTCAGGTGCCTAGCACCCACAACCGGCGTGCGTGTCTGACAAGTTTTAACGAGGCAAAAGGAGTATGTAAGAATCGCAGGAGGTGGCGTTCTGTAGGCCTATCCCCATGGGAAGATCGCGTTAGTTTATTAAGTATGTCTCTTAGAGCATATTAAAAAAAAAATGTTAGTCCTCCCCTTATTTCTTCTAAATCTATGTCTTGTGCGATCTCTGGGCATGGCTCTGCAAATGTTACCACATCAAAAACTATATTATGATTTTAAAATAAACCTAGATCCACATTCAATTGAAACTGTCTGTCAAAGTAATTATCCAGTTTTAGGCATTTATAACGTTATATACAAGTAAGCAAAACACGCGGTTTTCAGATGACAGAAACTAGGCAGTACTAATTTTTTTTTTCAGTAGCATTCATACTAATATTTTCAGTAACTAAACAAAGTATATTTTATATTACCTACTCTATTTATATTTAAACCCATTTGCAATGTTGATGGAACTCAGTTCGCCCGTGCCTAGCTCGCCATCTAATTTGTATGGACTTATTCAAATAGGAACGAGAGCTCGTGTACCTACTCAAATCTGATATTTTTGAACTAAAATATTGAATATACTATATACTTAGTGAAGGCAGTACTTCTACACTTGTAATAACTTGTGATAATCGCGCTTATTTCAAATAAATTCAGTAAATTATTAATTTTAAACACAACGGGAACCTAGAAGGGCTATGAAGGTGAAGGCTGAGGGGCTTTTGGCTGAGTTATACCAGCCGCACGGGTCGATCGATCAAGTTAAGCTACGCTTGCCGCGGTTAGTCCGTAGGTGGGTGATCATCTGTACATATACCCCCCACAAGCCTCGTAAAGCATCTAAAGCTCGGTCCGCGCTACCATTTGTGGATCTTTGAACGTCATTACAGGTCATCAGAATTCCGAAAGTCTGATAATCAGTCTTACCAAGGGGTATCGTATTACCCAGTAATTGGGTTGTGGATGTCAGATAGGTAGAAGCTAGGCAGATGATGAACTAGAACCTAGTTGGACCGTTGGCGTCTGTCAGCGCTGCTTCTAGCAAAGTGGGTGACGACCTACAGAAGATCGCTGGAAAGTTCTGGATGAGACTCACAGATACCAGGGAAGCAGTGCACAAAAGAAGGAGGCCTGTACTTAGCAGTTGGTGGAACAAGATTGCCAATGATCATGATGATGATAACTAGAACTTTGTCTTCTTCTTTTATGTAGATACTAGCTGCGCCCCACGGTTTCACCCGCATAAGTTTCGATCACGTGGTAAAATCGGGATAAAAGTCTTAAAAAAAATCTTATAGGTCAATCCAGGGTGTCAACTACCTCCATACCAAATTTTATCAAAATTGGTTTAGCCGTTTGTGCGTGAAGAAGTAACAAACATCGATTTAAAAATAAAGTCCTCGTGTGTGGCCGCCATTTTGAAAATAGCGCGACAGCAGGTATATCAGGTTCTATATAAAAATCTTCAAACCTCATTTCTCTTTGTACAGACGCCAGCAAATCAAGCCACTACAAACTGTCAAATTTCTTTAATAGATTTTGAATTTTTTCGCTATTAGCATTAGGTTCAAGGTGCTTGATGTGCTGGCGTCTGTACATACACCAGCACAGTGTGGGTTGCTGGATGTCACATGTTTTCGAAACTTAATTCACAAGAATAACAAAGTACAAAATAAAACACGGAAGTCAAAGCCTCTGCAAGCTTTTCCTCGCCCCATTTCACCTCTACATCACCCCGCAAGTGCCATAAAAGATTTTTACATAACACATTTTCTCTAACAGCCTTCTGAAATAAACAGCAATACTTTTATAACACATCATAATATATAATATATAATATTATTATATAGTTACCCCGTGTCCTAATGTAAGCGATCATCACGCGAATATACGATGGTCGCGTTGATATGGAAAGTGCCCCACCGCCGATGAGGAAGCGGCTTTTTCGCATTAACGATTTTGTCGCTCAAGACACGTACAAAAGATTGTAGGTCTCGTGTAAGTAAAAGAGATAAATATATTGAGAGTTGATCGCTGAGTGTTCACATCGCCAGCGAGTACTCGTTTGCCTCACGCTTGGTACATACGCATACCAGCGGGTAATCAGTCGTCGCCGTCGAACACTCGCTGGATTCCTTACTTGCTAACTCATTTTTAGTTGCTAGCTGTATTCAGTTTTCGTTAATCGCCGATGGAGGTGCCTATGCCACGCATTTGTTCGGAAAACCGATAGGCGCCTTCTATCTACTTGACCGCGTGATTGGGATCGCCGAACAAAATGAACGCGACGGTCGGGTCCTCGCGCGATGATCGCTTATATTAGGACTCGACCTTACACTTACATATGGCACGTGCCAAGCTTGTGTGTCATTTGTGCGACGACACGATGAGAGAATACTAATCGTGAAGAGAGTGCAATGCTGGACTTTGTAAGTAGGAGAGCGTGATTATTAGAGTTTGAGGTCTGTATAACGTTTGGGAAACTTAACTTGTAGGTATCGTGTTTTGATTGCCCAGGTCCTGGACACGATGCAGGATTTTGATTAATGACAAAACTTTTACAACAGAAGAAGAACTAGCAGGGGATCGAGGAGGGGGTGAAGGGGGTTCAGGGGATCAGAACAGAATGAATCTCTGTTTTTCATGTGTATGCTGCTTCTTTGTTGTTTTATTTTTTTGAATTAAGTGACATTTGTAATTGAATTTATTGCCATTTTAGATAGAATTTGTTGACGTTTGTAATTTAATTTTTCTGACATGTTTAATTTTATTTGTTGACATACGCAGTTTAATTTATTGACTTTTTTTGTTTCAATTATTGTGCCTAATTCCGAATATTTTTGAATAATATGAGTATTTAAAATAGTGATAGTAATGTTGCTTAGTGAATGGAATGCTTTATTTTGTTTACTTAACTTACTCGTTTTTGTTATCTTTATACACTATCCTACAAGTTGACGGCCTACGCAGTCTCCTTGCAAACTCCTAGCCGTTATAAGGCCCTAATACCAAATACCTACACAGTAACCTTCTGTAAACTGCTCATGCTGATAAGCCCCTTGTGATACCCAAGTAAGACGGGTTATTTTTAAAATATTTATATCTGCAAGCTATTTGACCTAGGTACAAGGAGCGTAGGAAGCAAAGCAGCTTATGTGTTTATTTCACATAATAAAAGAACACAATGAAAAGTTACTTATTTATTTTTAACTTTTTCGTAAAATAAATCTGTTTCGATAAAAGAAAACTGTCTATAATGTTATACCTACCTAACTGAGGGCCGATTTTTCCAACGCTCGATAATTTTATCCGAGGAATAATTTTTTATTTTTGATAGTTCTTCCATACAGAATCTGTCAGACGTCAATTTTATTCCACGAATAAGAATTATCTGTCGATTGAAAAATAATGTTGCATTGTGCAAATATAGTTGAAAATCTTGCAGAAAACAAAATTTAAAAACGGCAAGAAGAGACAATCGTGCTGATGTCTTCTAACCCCGCGATTTTGCTCGTGTTATAAGTTGTCATATAGTTAGTATTTGTATCTCACGAAGAAGACAATATGCGCGCTTTGAAATATACGATTTTTATCTTAGCTTAAAAGCTAAGAGTGAGTGAGTTAATATCATTGTGTGTATGTTAAAACATACACATAATGATATTATGGTATAAAACAATAGGGTTTGGGGCGAAGATAGAGATTCGTATAAATATACACATTCGTTGCGCTGCACAAAAAAAGGTGTACGGCGCATGTTAATGAAAGAAGCTTCTAGAATGTTCTAGAAGCTTTGACTCGCTGTCACTGGCCGGGGGAATGCGTAGATTATGGCGGGAACGGTTAGAAATATATTCTTCGCGTTATAAGCTGTATATTTAGTACAGCTTATTTTTTTAGCATATTACGTTATTTACACAAGCACATTGATTTACAACTTTCAGGAATCTATTGTTAGACGTGAATGATTGCCGTCAAACTGTTTTTCAGTTTGGTAGACTTTAAGTAAGTTAATGTTAATACAGATTTTGAATAAAAAAAATACAACACGTATCTTAACACTTTCACATATAAGAAAGGTACATACATAGACCATGAAAAGAAAAAAAACAGTTTATTTGGACACAGTTCGTGAAACACAAAAAATACCAAATTAACAAAATAAAAATAATTTTTAAGCAACAATAGTGTGTGCATCACGGCTGCGCCAAAAAGGTTCAATGCACAGTCAAACCCTGAGTGTTAACCCCACTACCAATTTTGCTGACCAGCCAATCTTTTTACCACATAACCCGCATAGCTTTTGCCAACATGACAAAATATGCCGCCAAAATTCGATAACCTCACTATGCAAAATTAAAATGGCATTCGATCTGCGTGAAATTCAAAATTCGAACTTCAAAATAGCGAAAAATATGACACGAACACTCGCAAAAAATGCATTAAATATGCACTACCTTCTCTTTTTTTTAAACCATCAAAAATTGCCAGTTTTTTGATCTAACATTCGCCATATTTTAGTTTGTTAATAGTTTTAGTTAAGTTAGGATATTGTATATTTTTAAATAACTAATTAGATATAAGTTGTTATTTATGTGCATTTCATTTTAATTCTGAATAAACAATAGCTTATTTCATTGAGTTTCTTTAACAAAGTCTGGGCGCTAATCAGAGTGCACACGTTCTTGAGCGATGAAAAGATTAAACACGATTGGTGATTGCTATCTGTACTCCAACGTACAATGTCCACGAGGAATTTTATTCTCAAGCTTATCCATAGTGGAAACGAAAATTAAACATCGTGTATTTAATGACGTTCCCAGTCGGCATACAAAAAATCAATCAAATATATCCAATAGTTTAGTCACTATAATATAGCTGCTTCCCACCGTTTGTCGTGAAAACAATCGGTTGCACTAACGAACATATGTGCTGTTGCACCACTGATGGTCGACATTTTGTACTGTCGCCCTAGCATTTGTCGCGTCTTTGTTTGTCGCAACTTTGATGCGGAGTCAGTTGGATGATCGGCAAAACCCATAGTAGTCACTGCTATTTAGTTTGTATGAAAAAATCGCTTTTTTAAATTTCGATGTTAGTATTTATTTGATAGTTTCTAAATATAGGAGTATAGATGGAGCATTGGTACTGTCATTGTCTTCCTTTATTGTCGTATTGTTGTCTCCACATTGTATTACACGAAAAGGTGTGCAGACCTGCACATTTCGCCAGGATAGAAAGCCCATGGGATACGCAATAGTCCTATCTTGTTGCTAAACTCTCTTAGTTCCACAGAACCGTATTTTTCTGTTGTTTAAGCTAAACAATTGTTGAACATGACATAAATAAGTAGTATCAATTTGACATAATAATGACATTAGACAATGTGTTGAAAAAAGTGCCAAAGCTTTGTGTTAAGACCTATCATTTGTTTTTGGGTAATCGGATAAAACCTGACATGCATATAAAACCTGACATGCATATAAAAATTACATATTCTTTCAAATTAAATCACGCAATACTACTGAACTTATTTGGATGTTTGGTACAAAGATAGTTTATAACCAGGATTAACACGATTTTTATCCTGATATTCCCACGGGTTCGGAACTAACGTGGGTGAAACCGTGGGCCCTGCTAGTGAAGAGTATTTACTTTAAGTGCTCCGTCACACCACATAATCATTAACCTAACCCAACATGTCTCAGTTTAATCTAAAACATTACACAACTAACATCTCAAAATTAATTAAACCATTAACCACGAAGGAATCCCCTATGCCTTCTTAGAATCCTTTTCATCATCATTCATCCCTTTTGCTAGCAGTTTGTTTGGCGCCAAGATAAAACCGTACTTCGAAAGAGTAGTTTTTAAAAGTAAATACAGCCCCCTCTTTGTGGTGAACTGTATTACTTTGATTTGAAAGAAATCACCAACGAGGTGGATTTTTCAATCTAAGCAAGATAGAATTTACTGGTTTTCAGGGTGATGCGCTAAGGTAATCAGCGAAATTCAAATTTACTTACGTTTTTTGCAATTTGCAAGTGAGTGTCAGGTAGTAGGTAGGCTGATTAAAATAATTCGAAACCGTAACAAATATGACTGTACAGAGTTATAATCAATAGAATAAGAAACATTGTCCATGAGTTAGAATTGGCCTCATATTATAATATGATTTCATGTTTTTTTTATGGTTATGTAATAATAATAACCCCATCGCCGTTGACGTCGTGGTGGGGCTTGCGCGTTCCGAACTCTATGTTTAAGCTGGTAAAGTTTACTTTGCTGAGACAAGTTTAGGGTGAGGAGCCAGACCAAGAGAGATACATAACCCGCAGAGCAGCACATGGCGAGCTGTTGGGCAGTAACGAATCCACGGACCCTATCTCCCGGGAGACGTCGTGTTCTTCATCTCTGGCTACCCTTTATTGGTCGCATAAAGAGAACACTTACGAGGAACTGATCTCCCGCCTAATTCTTGCTTTTATTGGCCAGCTTGAAAGGAGATTCGGAAGAGCAAACGTGCTCGGAGGAAGAAAGTATTCTAGTAAGAAACTGGCAGGGACCATACTTCCGAGACTGTCTTGATAGCCGTGGAATATCTTTCCACTCCTCGCGCACCTCATATGTTGCCCTTTTTCTCTACTTCACTATGTGCTAGCGACCGTTTCCGGCGGCCCATTATTGAGTGTGCAAGTCACCCCCTGCCATTTTTTCCGTGTTTTGTATCTACCTAGCCTTCTCCCAACTATGTTAGGGTTGCCTTAAAGTCTAACCGGATGCAGCTGAATACCAGTATTTTACATGGAGCGACTGCCTATCTGACCTCCACAACCCAGTAACTGGATTATACGATACCCCTTGGTAAGATTGATTGTCAGACATTCGGGCTCCTGACACTGTCAAAGATCCACGAATGACAGCCAGGACCAACGTGCTTTCCGAGACACGGAAGTGTTGCGGTATGTAAAGATGGTCACGCATCCACAGACCAACCGCGGCAAGCGTAGCTTAACCTGATCGATCGACCTGTGCGTCTGTTATTATTTTAGTCACGGGCCCCTTAGCTTCACTTCCCACTAGATATAAATAACTTCTGTGTAAAAATAACCTTGATTTTTCCTTCATGAAACTCAAAGAAAACTCGAAACCAATAGCATAAATTTTCTGGGCAATTTATCGAGTATCGGTAGGCGCGTCATAAATAATATTAGGTACTTGCGACAAACAGCCGACGCGGCAGGCGCACGGAATACGACACATTACGAACTGGGGTTAAAATTAAATCTTGTACTAACTACAAGATTTTTAGACGATTTCCTTTTAGATCTTATGTATTGATAGATAGTGAAAAAATAAATTCCTGAATAGTGTTGGTGTAAATATTACAAAAATACCTGAAAAGCGGGAAAAGGAAGAACGCATATTAGAAAAAAATACATAAAATATACACATACCTACAATTAAAAAACAACTAACCAATCGTAATCAACCAATTAAACTTTGTCAATTTTGCCCATTGACTGATATCAAGGACCAAAGACAATACATTGCGTAACGCGAGTACATAAGTGTACTTTTGGTTCTAGGGTTTGTGCAGTGCGCTCCACTTTGCAATTCCTGCAAGAAACAAATATTTTGCAAAATCTACAAACTGATATGACATGATTCTAGACCCCCAGCAGTGTGACACCCAAAACTGCAATGCCTATGCAGTCAAAACGAATGGAGAAGCACTTTTGTTTTTATAACGATCGATAAATTTGAACGCAGGGAAATCGCCCTATATGTTTTTGACCGGATTTGGTACTCCATAACACATAAACAGTTACTTTAATGGATTAAATATCACATTTGGCAAACCATTGGGCCATTTCGGATAGCGCAGGATCCCTTTTATCGAGGCATGAAGAAGTTAATAGTTCATCGAGGACGCGATTGACACCACTGGCAAGAGCAATTTATAAACTGCACTCGATGTTTAATAAGCCGTGGTTTTGATTCGATAACCAATTGATTTCTAAAGTTATATTAGTAGCTTATATGGTGTACATGGCATAATAAGCCTATAATGTTCGCACTGCTGGGACATAGGCCTTCGCTAGGTGAGAGGGAGTTGGCCGTAATCCATCACGCGGGCCCAGTACGGGTTGATAGATGTCACATAACTTCGAGTTTTTGGGTCCAGGATATGCCCGTTTCCTCACGTTGTTTTCCTTTACCGCTTTGAGAGCACTGGTGTTACATAATTATTATAATTAAGCTGTGAAGTATTATTAGTATTCTATGCTATAACAATAATTGATTTTTGATTTTTAAAGGTCTTAAGGTAAACACAAGATAATAAAAAGGTCTTATCTTGCAGTCTTTTATTTAACTTGCAATGTATGTATGTATGTAACTATGTTTGTTCGGGTGGAACCTTGCAACTCAATTTTGAAGCAGATAATTATCTTCAACCGATTGAGGACAATGCACGATTTGCTGTGTGACGTCAATCTAAATCCAAAATGGTGGAGCACCCAAGATGGCGGACTAGTTATTTTCTCTAAATGTAAACTTGCATAATCCAAGCAATGTTATATATGCTAAATTGCCTACGTATGATTGAAAATGTTACTATTAATTATTTATTTAATACAGATAAATAATACAGATTTAGATGGCAGGGACATCGATGCGCAGCTTGTAACTATGGAATCAGTACATGATTCTGAAGAGCGTTGAATCATCGGTTAATATGACAATGTGAGTCATTTTATTTTTGTAAATTTTTTATTATTCTCTTTGTTCTTATAGTTCTTTTTCTAGGTCTGGCAGTTTGAGTAATTTATGTGGCCTACCCAAATGTCCTTTCTTTGGTATTGTTCGTCGAATCGTTGAGCTCCTTAAGTTTTGAGTTGAGCTGCACGATTTCTGACAAATGCGTGCACTGACTAGACAGGTCCGCTCAATCTGTGTGGTTCTTTCCTCAAAAGACCATCTCAGACATCGATCTACATGGTCTTCATATAACCTGACCAAGATTATGTCTGGACTTTAAAAGAGACTGTGACCTCTGAGTTTGTTTCGGCCTTTCTTCTCAGAGTAGTCAGATAGGAAACGCCGACCTCATCTAGTTTTATAAAAAATATAATTGACGTGTAAAAGTGTTTGTACAAACCTACTTACAAAAATAAAATCATTTATCATTTATCAATAAAAAAAAATGTACTATACATTTAGACCACGTAGATATCGCACTTTTGTATGGAACAACTGATATTGTTTTTTTTATAACCGACGAAAACTGGGTTGTCTACCCTAGCGTAGAAAGTTTTCGTCGGTGCTGTGAATCTATTGCTGTGAATCATGTGCTGAAATCATGATTACCTACAGTTTGCGAGTTGATGCCACCCTACATATTAAGACAGTGTGCAGACCCACATTTTTAATAACATCTCTATAACATAATTCAGCCTACAAAACGACCGCCAAAACAGCTTCCATATTGTGCCAGTTTAACTTTTTTCCATTAAACTAGTACCAACTTTAACTTTTAAGTAGTCCGACGTGCATAAAATCACAAATTTCATCGCTGCACTACTTGGAACCATATTGGGGACAAACTTGGTGAGTTGCAAGTTGATTACTTTGAAGCTTTTGATTTTATTGGACAAACATTGTACCTTTCTTGTATGTACTTTGAATTTTAGGACTTTTGCAGGCTCAGTAATAAAGGATGCAAAGATAAGATAGATAGAATACTCTTTGTTATTTACACCATATAAATTACAGACATAATTAGAGAAACTGTACAAAGGGTGACACAATGGGCGGTCTTTATCCCTAACAGCGATATTTTAAAGACAACCTTTGGATGGATTCAAAAGGGAGAGACAGACAAATACTATAGGTAGTCTGTGGTATACCATTTACATAATACTATAAATACATACATAAAGTATATTATACTAATCTAAATAAATGTCTATCTAATAATAAACATGAAACAGGAGCAAAGAAAATATTATGATGATGTTTTTGGAGAGAGGAAGTGCTTTTATAAGTGGACAAAGATTGAGCACGCGTTACCGACACGGGCAACTCATCCTATAACCGTACTGCTTGAACAGTAAAAGATTTGTCATAGAAACTGGTGGAATGCATCGGCATCTCTAGCCTCCAGTAAGTGAGATAAGTGATGTTTTTGATCGGTAATAATATTGCTGTATATGAAAAAAATCCGCTGGAATCCACTGGATACGGTGAGCACAGATCTGGTCAAAGCGGCAGTGCTCGTGGGAGGCCTATGTCTAGCAGTGGACGTCTTCCAGCTGAAATGGTGACAACAAAAGAGCCGCGGTAGTGACCAATACTTTTGTTAATATTTTGTGTTGTTTAAAATACCATGTTGTTAAATATGGAACGATTTATTTCCTTGAATATGGGTAAGTAAATGAGGTGATACATAATTACAACAGTTCTTTAAACCATATCCTATCTTAATAGGTGTGGAAATCTATATGTATAAAATTCAAAGTCCTAACTGACTGTTATCACTACCATAGACTTATAACTATTCTGTAAAAATCTCACCGTAAAGGCATAGGTGAAGTGAGCTTGACGTGAGCTGTCAATAGTGGCAATTCTTAGCATCAGGTTGAATGACAGCTCAATTAGAGCTCACTTCACCTAGGTTTTCATGGTGAGATTTTTACAGAATAGATTGGTTCTGTTTTACGTACACTAGTCTAGTCGGCCTGCGTAAGTTTTGTCTGTTGAAAATAAATATCTTATTGTGCGAACGATCCGCTATTATTTCTAAATAACCCAACATTTTGGGTGGCAGTCGTTAGGGATAGTCAAAAACCCGAAAATCCGACAACCACTCTTACCTAGAGGTATCGTATTACCCAATAACTGGGTTGTGTTCGCAACCTAAGCTCAAGACATAATTCAGTAACCTTACCACGGCTGCTTCTATCGAGAAAACGCGGCAATATTGCTAAAGTACTAAGTAACAACTGAGGCGTAAGTTCTAAAACTTTGTTGGAAGAAACAGTAAAAGTCGGAGCTGGAGGTTGAAAGAATTGTTTCGTTTGTGAAATAAATAGAAAAAGGAGACTTGTAGGTACTTATTTCTAATAAGCACGCGATGATTTGAAAATTGAATTGCTATCGTGAAATTGGATCGGTGTTGTGTTTTTTCGTGATTTAGTTTTCATGAAAAAGAACAAATTTGTATTGCTAGGTTTACTTTTCAAGTGGATTGAATTCCTAGACCTAACACTATATAGGACTCTCTGTGTTGTGAGATCCTCTTGACTCCTTTGTTTCGTTAATAATCTATCTATAAGAATAATAACGACGAGCATGTGTAATATGACAATGTCATAATTGAATTGTTAGAAAATTAATCTTATGAGCGTTTTGGATGTCAAGCTCGTTCGTAAGACCAATTCAATAAATAAATAAAGTTAAAGAGTTTGTTTGATCGCGCTAATCTCAGGAACAACCTCAACTTTTGAGGAAGGCTATAGGCTATTTAACATCACGCTGGGGCCATTAGGAGACGAGCAAAAAGTAAAAAAAGTCAGAAAAACGCTAAGGAAAAACTAAGTCATAGCGAGGGCAGGCGATGCGATGCGATCGGGTGGGTCAGGCAACAAAAATTTCACGAGGTCGAAGTCGCGGGCAGAAGTTGTATAAAATATTTATAAACCCATTTAAAATGTTAGGCTAATTTCCGCTGAATAAAATCCACTTTTATTTTCAGAGTTTTTTCGTAGAGTGCCATAACTCACATGGGGAATGTGACTCTGACAACTGAACGTTGCATATACCACCATGTGTGACTCGCTAATTAATCATTTAAAATAATTTATTAAAGCATTTGTTGTTATAACGAAAACGAGTAACTATTAAAAATATCAAGTATATTAATAGTTTATTAATAATTGCGAACGTTCGGCTTCTTATACAAAAAGTTGATCATGAGGTATGGGAGCATGAAGCCTGATTTGGACACTAGTGCCTTAGCTGTTTAGCTATTGCTTGAAATAATCAGAATTTTCGTTTTACAAGAGCCAGTTTCCTTGGTCTTATTTATATTCAAAGACAGTGTACTCAGCTCTATCACTTTAGGAATTCAGCTAAAGTTTAGTGGCCATTATTTTAAATCCAATGGCACCACCATAACCGACAACCAGTGGCGTAACTATACCGTTCGGGGCCCCTGGCAAATTCAAGGGATGGGGCCCTCCGTCAACGTAAAGAGGCTCAATATAGTTTTTTTTTTTACTAGCACTTCTCCCGCGACTTCTTCAGCATAGATTTCATATTTTCCCTACAAAATTTAACACCTGACTGCTTCGTTGGTCTAGTGGTCGCAAGTGCTACTGCTGAGCGTGAGGTCATGTCCAAAAAAATTAAACAAACAATGGGAACAAGGTACAAAATATTTGAAACCTGAATGATGTCCTTCGTTACACGTTAAAAAAAAAGTTTTTTTATAAACTTATGTTAGGATCCTCCTGTGCTCATGGCGGCCCTCTCGGGCCGGGGGCCCCCTCTGACTGGGGGCCCGTGGCATTTTGCCCCAATGCCACCCCCAATGATAACCAACTAACCACCAACTTTGTCATTCATGAAATCCAATTCAAAATAATTAATGTGATGTGAGAATACTAGACAGATAGAATACTCTCTATTATGTACATCATAAAAATTATATATAGGTACCTACTTATAATTAATGTAGAAGTTTAACATTATGGTGACACAATGAACGGCTCTATCGATAAAAGCAGTCTTTTACAGAAAACCTTTGGATAGATTAAAGGGTGAAGGAGAGACAACAAAACTGCAGGTAGTCTGCGGTGTAATATTTACAAATAAAATAATTACATACATAAATATCACATTATTAAAATAATTTAACTTGCATTAGCTAAATCCTACAATAATAATCGCTTAGCATCAAATGACACACGTTTGCAACACACATGTCCGTAACCGCAACGTTTAATATTGGCACTATAACCATTCAATTTCCAACGCGCCAACAAATGAAAATGACATCGTCTCGTCGAATAAACATAACAAAAATCATCTGCCGTCACATTCACACTTTCATCAATCCTGTTTATGATTATTTAAGCTTTAAAACTTTATCTTTAAGGCGTTAATTCCAATGAGGGAATTCTTATAATCAGTTTTCAAAATGCAAAGTTAAGTTTGTGCTATGTAGAAGGTAATTTGTTTTGCCACATTTCAAGTATACCTGAATTAAGTAGTTGACGTAGTAGAAATCTATTCTTGTTTGAGGTAAGTAAACACGTTTAAGATACCTTTTACCTTTACTGGAAAGGTTAGCAATTACTAACGAGCACCCCATCCATGTTTCCCATGGGTGCAATTCACTGATGTTGGATCACAGACTTATGAAAACACCAAGATTTCTGTGCGTACACATTAACTTTCGGAATAAATTCTCTAAATGACGGTGTAAAACGCACCAAAATCCATTGTGTACCAAGAAAAGTAGCTCTATTTTATACTATGTATACCTACACCTATATGTGTACCTTTTTATATATATGTATCAGTATTGTACGAGCCAATAATGCTCATACAGCAAAATTACGTTCACGCGTACTTTTATGACAAATCATTCAATTCAGTCATCACTAAAACTTCGTCACGCGCTAATGTGCGGCTCAGATAACTAAGCGAACGCTTTAAGGCGCAGATATACGACTTCTAATGATTTTAAATTCAACATCACGTCTAATTTCTTTGAAAAAAATAAATGTTATACTAGACCATTTGCTTCGTAATTTGATATGTGAATATTTGCAATAATATTTTTATAACATAGTGTAATTAATTTGTAAAGTAATGTCTACCGCGGACATAAAAACGATAATCACGCAAACACTATCGGGTGTATTTTCATAAAACTTTCACCATATAAAAGACAATTTAATTCCCCGAATTTTAGTATACGGTTTTTATTTGTTTGGTGTTTGATAAATCCACAATAGATGATTGTTTCATATTTTGCAATAAATTACCAGCGTTGTGTCATCGCGCATCTCTTTCTTTTCTATGCAGTCCGATAGTGACCGCGTTTTAGGTCATGTAGTCGCCTTAAACTGTTTCCATAAATATACGATACTACAGTGTGTACTACAGTGGTTTGGTGTAACTTAACTTGCTACCTATAACAACTACCCGGGGTACCGGTCAACGCCGAGAATACCCCAACAAGTATCTAATATATAAAATTCTCGTGTCACAGTTTTCGTTGCCATACTCCTCCGAAACGGCTTGACCGATTTTGATGAAATTTTTTGTGCTTATCCGGTATCTATGAGAATCGGCCAACATCTATTTTTCATCCCCCTAAACCGAAACTTACGCGGGTGAAACCGCGGGGCGCAGCTAGTAATTATATATCTATAGCTATTACAAACTGTAGCAGGATACTCTTCCCCCTTTTTCTTACTGTCTACCACCAAAGGAGCATCTTCCTGCAGGGTGTAACCTTCCGTGGTCCACTTGGAATTCCCTGAACCGTCTCCGTACACAAGGGGAAGATGTGACTCCAACCTGGTAAAGTGAGGCCACCTCGACGGAACGGCAGTAGGCTGTGGTTGTGGAGCTACGTACTACGTAGCAAACCATGCTCCACCTCCTATCCCGCCCTCTGTGTCCAAAAACATGCAGTCAAAGTGACCTCTGCGCTGCCACCGACAACGCCATGGAAGTGGCGAAGTTTTGGGCCAACAAAATCTAAAATACAGTCGCGCCAGCGACACGAAGAAAAGATGATCAGTAGTATCTGCTTATCTGTCTTAATATCTTAAGCTACAAAAATAAGGCGTCTGAATCAGAATTAATACTTCAACACCTTGGAGAAATCGTAACAAATCCGACGTTATTAACAAATGCATCGATATGCATCGAGTTTTATCGATACAAATAAACGATTGAGTCGAGTTGGCTCGCGACTTCTACTGCCGTAGGCTGTATTTTAACGAGATTAACAATGGAGTGACTTTTCAACCTGCGTACGGATAAAATCGAGAATAGTCTATAAATCGAATGAGTTTCGTTTCATCTTTTTTAACGGGACGCATTTTAAGTGGTTAATTATTTTGGTGTTTCGGATGAAAGGTGGTTTTTATAAATTTTTTTTATTTTTGTGCGATCAGTATTATCAATTTTCTTAAATAAAATATTGAGAAAATTTCTTTGACACACACAAGACACATGTAACATTATATAATCCTATGTATAAATTAGACCTCATCCACACGTCGTCGATCCGTACAATAAATATGTTATTCGATAAAACATAAATGATATGTTTTACTGTATAATTTTGGAATCTAACAAAGCAGTTTCATACAGCATTTATTTTTAACCAGTAGTCATGGCGAGTGACATCACTGCAGGCTCAGACGGAGACGGCTGGATGAGATGGACTCCTTCAACAATAACTCCTCCTGAGTTAAACAGAGAGAAGTGGAAAGAGATTAGGGATGAGTTTGCCCTGCAGTGAGGCTTCACAGGCTATTATAATAATAATTTGGTGTGTTTTCCTAGCGTGCGTTTTTTGACATCATAAAGTTAAGCCCCGTGTTGTCGACTGACATCAAAACAAAATAACGATCCAATGTATTCAAACAAACAATAATCTATTAGAGACATGCATTACCCAAAATGATTGATGCCAAAGATAAGTAGCGAGGTTAATTATTAAAAGTTAGCAGCCGTAAGAGCTTATTATGCTGACCTACCAGGTCCTCATAAATGCGTTGGAGCCATATCAATACCCAAAATTATTGATGCCAGAGATAAGTAGCGAGGTTAATTGGTATGAAGTCAGCGGCCGTAAGGTCTAATTATGCTGACCTACCAGGTCCTCATAAATGCGTTGGAGCTATATCAATACCCAAAATATTATTAATGTCACATATAAGTAGCGAGGTCAATTGGTAAAAACTCAGCATTCGTCTACCCATTTAATTTCTGGTTAGTTTCACTAGAATTGGGTCAAGGACGCACCTGTAATCAATTGCGAAACACCTATAAATGCTTAATAATAATAAGTTCTAATAAATAAATAGATAAGTGGTTATGAGGCTAAGCTACAAAGTAAGAGATAAGTTGATTTTAATGAGGATAGTTAATGGGGCTGGTGGCTAAATATAACGAAGGTTAGGCTACGCTTGCCGCGGTCGATTCGTGGATGGGTGACCATCTATTACATATCGAAAGCCCTTCGTGCCTCGAAAAGCGCATTAAGCTGTTGGGTTCGGCTGCTATTCGTAGATATTTGACAATCGTTACGGGTTACTCAGAAGCCCAAAAGTCTGAGAACCAGTCTTACTAAGGGGTATCGTGTTACCCAGTAACTGGGTTATGGAGGTCAGGTAGGCGTCGCTCCATGTAAAATACTTGTATTCAGCTGCATCTGGTTAGTGTGAAAACCGACCCCAACATTGTTGGGAAAAGGTTAAATATTGCTTTTGTAACTCGTCTGAAAAGTATCCTTTTGCGCAAATTTTTACCATGTTTTTATCCTGACAGATGTATTCTCTTTCTGCATTATTTTCTTTAAATTTTTATAGAAGCGCAAGTTAAAAGATGCAGTTGATAATGTACTATGATAACTTATACTTACTGATATTATGTCACCATTCTCCAGCCCTTAACTAATTTATTTGTGGTCGCCGCAACATGTTCTTCCATACTTCTCTATTAGTCGTCATCTCGGTAGTCACCCCCTTTCTAACTATACCACAAGGCCACAAAGTGTATTCATCGTTTCTTTCGTCTTCCATTCATCAACTTTGCTCACGACATTCTCCTCATTCCTCCGCATGACATGCCCATACCTTGGCAATATGTAGGTATCTTGTACAGTTTGAACATTCTCTTCTAAAACCATTTTCAAATAGTAATGTACCTATATAAAAATTGTACAAAAAAAAAAAACAACCGACTTCTAAAAAAGACACTACAAAGTGAAGAATAACTTTAATTTCGGAAGTCGGTGTCGTTGGGTTCGCATTTTCGTTGTTTGCCTTCGACTTCCGCAATTAAAGTTATTTCTCACTTTGTAGTGTCTTTTTTGAAAGTCGGTTGTTTTTTTTTTGTAAAAAAAATTTTTATTTTTCACTTTTAAGTTGGTTTTACCCCACAAAAATTCGTATAACACTACTTGCTATGTAAATATCAGTGACAGGAAAGCAGAAATCATTATAACATCATCAATGTAAAATAAGTGGCAAAAACAAGTACTTGAAAAAAAAACCTCTTAATATTCGAAGTCGATAAAAAAATTAAGAAAACGGTCCTCAAAAATTCCAAATGTTTTCCAACCCAGAAAAGGTTCTCATAGGTATCTATTTTACCTAAACTAACCTCATTTTATTCTATTAAATTTTTTACATCACAGAATAAAGAGAATGCTGTCGTGTTGAATAGCTATTCCATCCCAAATCGCTTATTTCGGAGCCATACGACTAATCCGCTTAAAATCTCAGCGACCCGCCCTTAAGCTCAATATTATGTTCGGACGAAGCTTGCCGACACTAGACTGTGCTTAAATTTTGTTATTTTTCAATGACAAGATTATCTTTCTTAACTTGATCTTAGGTTTTAAAATCAAGTTAGTTCTAACTTAGGTAAAGTCAGGGAAATTTATTGCTTATGAAATTGACACATTACTTTAATTTGCCTTTTTTATAGCAATTTGATGCCATGTTACAAGTTAACTGGTGTTCAGTTGCAACCGGTTAGACTGGTTAGACTGGAAGCTGACCCTTACATCGTTGGAAAAAAGCTAGGCAGATTGATTGACATTGATAATGTCAAAGTCACACAGTTTTATTAGAAAACCGATTTATTTTCCTTTTTAATAATATTTTTACCCAGTAAACCATTTCGCGACGAAATGAATTAATTACAAATGCCGCAACGGCACATAAATTCGGGCATCAATTACAATAATTTTGATAAGTCAAACATTCGGGAGACCTCGGAAATATTCGGGCATATTCGCGATCAGTGAAACTGAACTCATAGTTCTCATTAATCATTCCTGATAAAGACGTATTGGATGCCGTATGGTGTAAAAGGGAACGAGATAGCTAGTATAGTGTGATGACGGTGGGTGTAAGAGGAAGCGAGATAGTGATAATATGTTAGGATATGATAGTGACTTAGCATTTTTGTAGTAAGACATTTTTTTGGATGGCGAAGCTTTTTTATTGATGGATAGGACATAAAAAGCTATAGAGGGAAATATGTAGTGACCATTTTTACTTATCTAGTATCCTTAGCCTTCCATCAGGCGTGATCGAGGTGAGGGAGGATGGGGAGTTGGGACCCGCTGAGGAACAGCGGGTCGAGGCCTGTCTGGGGAGCGGTGAATATTTATGTGAATCCCGCACCCCCGGCCATAGGCAGAGGTGGAACACCGCGGTGGTTTTAGCCGAGTCCAGCATGCCCCTCTGTCACCCCCATGTTGGAGGAAGTCCATGAGGATTTCCACCCCGCACTAAAAAAAAGGCCTGATCGAGGACAAGAAAAAATAAATGAAAACAATTGTATGTCGTCTTAATCCATGCATCTCTAAACACACCTCGTATTTAAGAAGGAATGAACCCTGAAAGATTAAATAAAATTTTAGATTTTCCGCCGTCTCGCTAGAATTAAACCAGCAAACATTCAATTAAGTCTATAATGACGATATTTAGGTAGGCCGAAACGCGGGATGAATGCGTAATAGTATCAGATATAAATTATAATAACTTTAATATAACATGAAGTAGTGTTGGCCCAGTGGTAACGGCCGCGAGTTGTAGGTCGTAGGACCCTGACAGGCGCTTTACTTTGTATAAATTATTTCATCACTACTGCTCTCAAAACGGTGAAGGAAAACAACGTGAGGAAACCGGCATATCCGAGAACCAAATATTCTAAGAAATGTGATATCTACCAGCCCGCTCTGGGCCCAAGTGGTGGTTTACGGTCCACTCCTTCTCACCGAGAAGAGGCCTGAATCCCAGCAGTGGGAACATTATAGGCTGATTATACTATAACATAGTTTTCATTATTGTGGTTCGTTCAATTTGATTTCTGCTACAGTTTGAAAGGTACACCTGTATTTCCAAAGCCCCAAATTACCCCGTGAGCATTCTAATAACGAATTCAATGGTATCAGGCAAGCATACACTATCTTTGCTTAAATTCAGTTCTGATAGTGGTCAACCGAAATCCTTTCAAAGCAAAAAAAAACCTTTTCACTCAATACAAAGACCATCATCATCATCTGTGTGGTTACGTCCTCAATAGAACATTTCAGACACGGTCCTCACATGATCTGACCAAGAAAATGTCTGAACTTTAAAAAATACTGTGACCTCTGCTGATCTTGTAATTTGAGTAATTTATGCGACCTACACAAATGTCTTTTCTTTGGTATTTTCGTCGAGTCGTTGAGCTCCTTACGTTGATTTGAGCTGCACGATTACTGACAAATTCGTGACTGGACAGGCTCACTCAATCTGTGTGGTTCTTTCTTCAAAATACCATTTCAGATAGGTAGTAATCTGGTCCTCACATGATCTGTCCAAGAACATGTCTCTAAAAAAACTGTGAACTCTGAGTTTGTTCCGATATTTCTTCTCAGAATAGTAGAATAGGAAACACCGACCTAATCTAGCTTTTAAAACATTATTCACGTGTAAAAGTGTTAGTCATTTACTCATTTACCAAACGCCACTCCAATACAAGGTTATCAAAAAAATACAATACTGATGAATCAGAAAAAGCGAGAGACTCATTATTTGGCACATTCGCAGTGCAGCTGCCAAAACGATTCGCTCGTGAATATTCAAGAGGGCCACAATTTGGGCGTTGGGTCTGAATCAATAATAACCATTCACCTAAAATATTGAGTCTTGAGGAAATATTTACCTTTCTTTCATTTGTGTATTTTTATGATTCTTCCAGCTGCTAGGTAAGTTCGGAGAAATGGAGATTTCTTTTTAAAGGCTTGATTTTTAAGTTTAGCTTTCAGATTAAAACGGTTACGTCACCCAACTGTGAAGAATGTGGAGTAGTCGAAGATGTACAACATTTATAATTTTTTTTTTCTTGTTGATTGGGTCCGCTCTTGACCTCGGTCACGCCTGATGGAAAGCGATGGATGAGGTCTATGATGGAACGAGCGTGCCCAGAAGATGCCTAAGGCACTGGAACTCCCACGCATCAACGAAACACAGCAGGCTGCTTGACGCCGGACTCCGGTGGGAGGGTGGTCGAAAACCAGGCTGGCGTTAGCCCTAACACCGCAAGGGAAGAATTGACCAGTCAAATAAGGTGTTGGGTGTGACTGTCCAGGATGCGTCGAGCGCTCGGCTCAGTTGAGTAACTGGCGAAACAAACTGCGCTACACGAGGAGGCTTCTTCATGCATCCCAAACAAAAAAATCCCCGAAATTCCCGAATCTCTTCAAAGTTAGAGTGAATAGGCTTCTTCTGGGTAAGCTCACTTCATCGTCGACTCTGTCTCTGTCACCTCTGACCTAGACTAGAGTCAAGAGCAAAACATTAAAAAAAAAAAAACATATGTTTTGATGGAGTCTGTGCAAATATTGGAGTGTGTAATGCTATCCTGGCTTATTATTTATCGGAACAAGCCAGGATAACATTACACTTTCCAATCCAATCAAACTACAATACCAATCTTCCTCTAGCAAAGCAATACGTTAAGAGCGTTTACGCCGTAACGCATTTCATACAAACTTTCAAGCCGTTGTTTTTCGAAATGAATGAACCGATTTTAATGAAACTTCATACGCATAAGCAGGCCACAAAGGTCTAAAAAGTTAGGTGAGAACATTTTCGAAATGTCTTATTTAAAAACGGATAACTGGAAATCTCTGTTTCTATAGAAACTTTAAAATCGGTCTAATTTGGCTGTAACACAATTTTTCTAAAATGTTCTCAGCTAACTTTTTAGACCTTTGTATCCTGCTTATGCGTGTAAAGTTTCATAAAAATCCGTTCATTCATTTCGAAAAAAAATCGCTTGAAAGTTTGTATGAAATGCCGTACGGCGTAAACGCTCTTAATGGACAACAATATAATTCAGATGAAAATATATTTATTTTCTTTTTACGAAAAATATGGTTTGGTTTATAGACCATATTCTCTTCTATTCTTTAAGTAATTGTTAAACTGTTCAAAGTTTTTTTTTTAAAGACGATATTTTGACCAAGATGTTAATGTAAACAATTGTTTGTGAACCAAATAAAGAAATCTAATATTATCCATTATTTCTTTATTTATTTACTTTGAAATTTTTACATAATTTAAAAGCTAACAGTCTTAAAATAATAACATGTAAGTACAAGTATATGAAAAGGGGAGGGGAAATAATTAAAGGGCATCAAAAATTCGTCCGCATCGCTGTCAACAGGAAACGTGCCCAAAAGGCTGGCAGCATTGCCACGTTGTATGGCAATGCTGATTCTTTCGCTTTTTTTATTTTTCTTTCTTTGCTGATTTTTATCCTTTCCTTTTTCTTTCTTTCTTTATATCTATTATTAATATTATCTAATATTATAATATCTGTTATTAATAACTCTATTCCGGTTATTCCTAATTTTATTTTACTTTTTCTAATACTATCTAATTTTTTGTCTAATTTTGACCGATTTTGTTTTCATTTTATTTAAATTTCATAAAATTTTTGTCCTGTTTTTATTATGTGATTTAACCTAATTTTATGATTGTATGTGTAATTAATTACTAATATTGACTAATAACTTGTATGTGTGGTGAAAACTGTCAATATAAGTTGGTTACTATTTGATTAATAAATAAATCCCTTGTTGTGCCGAGATCATTGACATCACAAAATCACAAATGCCCCTGTGCTGAGGCACCCAGCCCCGTCAAGATAACCAACAGGGAGATACCTCCCTAAAAGATCACCAGACGAACGAAATGCCTCAACACAGGCTTTTTTTTTTTTTTTTTTTTATTTTTTTTTTTTTAATGGCATCTCGCAGTTCATCCTTTATGAGGATGGCTACTGCTTAACCGGACTTTCCTGTGGATGCCTCGAATTAAGGCCTCCAGCCAGGGCAAACAATAACTTAAAAACTAAGCGACAGCGCTAAGGGTATCCCCCTGCGGGGTTCGGACCTCGGCTCAGGGCGTCGCTGGAAGAGGACAGCAAGGGACAGGCTGGATCGGTATTATTATTAGTGTTTAGGGGCGAATTTAAAACTACAGGCTCAGCTGCGCGGGCTGGCTCGAGCAAGGGTCGGGGCGGGCACGGTGATGGTGCGGGACGTCGCGACGGGCCTCGGCGGCGAGGACGGAAGGACGGATGTCTGAGCTTGTGTTTGTGTTGTCGACTGAGAGTACTCGTGGCCTTACTGCTCTCCTGGAGGAGGGTAGTGGCGTCGTCGGGGACAGTGAGGGTATGCCTTGGTCGGCGAATCCTACTTATGCGGGAGGGAGTGTATCGGGAGGCCGCCGCAATCAGGGGATTGGGGTGCTTTATGGCAGAGTCAAAGAAGCGCTTGGAGAGGCGTTTCATGAACTGCTGGATGGTGAGGAGTCTGAGATCTAAATGCAGATTCATATTTCGGACATAGAAGGGGGCTCCCGTGACCTTTCAGAGGAAACGGTTCTGGAGGGTTTGCATTTTATGCAGAAATCGCGGCTTGGCGTGTGCGAAGACTACGCAAGCATAGGTCATGATGGGACGGATGACCGCGGTGTAGAGGCGCAATTTGCACTTGAGTGACAATTTGCTGCGGGCAGTTATCATGGAGTGGAGCCTACCGAGAGCGAAAGAGGCGCGCGAACGCGCCGTCTTTATGTGCTCGTTGAAGGTGAGGTTGTGGTCTAGGATGACACCTAAGTATTTGGCTCGCTTTCCCCAGGGGATCGGCTTGCCATACATAGAGATCGGGCGCGGGAGGGGGGGGGGGGGTCGTTTGCGCGGTCTCGAGAAGATGACCGCCTGACTCTTATCGGGGTTGACCTCGATTCTCCATTTCCGGAACCAATCGCTCAAGGCGCTTGCGGAGGTTTGGAGGTTTCGAGCTATGGATGACTGGTTGGCACCCGAACAGTAAATGGCAGTGTCGTCGGCGAAGAGCGCCAACTGTGCCTTTTTACTGTTCGGGATGTCACTAGTGAACAGGGTGAAAATGAGGGGAGACAGGACGGAACCCTGGGGGACTCCGGCGCGGATGGGGTGAGGGGGAGAGAGAGCGCCCTCGATACGGTAGCGGAAAGTGCGGTCCGACAGAAAATCTCGTAAGATGAGCACGAGACGGTCTGGCACACCTAGCAGGTACAGCTTATATAATAAGCCATTGTGCCAGACCTTGTCGAACGCCTTCGCTATATCGAAGAACAGGACGCCTGTCGAAGCACCTCGCTGAAAAGCAGCGCTAATGTGCTCGACTATGCGGTGGAGCTGGTGGATGCACGAATGCTTCGTGCGAAAACCGAACTGTTCGGGGGGGATGAGGCTCTTTGCTTCGGCATAGTCTTTGAGGCGCTTATAAATAAGCCTCTCGTAGACTTTACCGAAAACATTGAGCAGACTGATGGGGCGGTAGCTGGAGGGCTCAGACTTGGGCTTGCCTGGCTTAGGGATGCCTATGACTGTGGCTTCTTTCCACATTTGGGGGAAGATGTTGTTGCTCAGGGCGCCATTGAAGATGGCGGTCATGAGCAGTATGAGGGGGGCGGGGAGGAGTTTGTACACCCTATTGGTGATACCGTCCGAACCGGGGGCTTTGCGGGTTGCGAGCCCTTTTATGATGTCTTGCACTTCGTCGGGAGTGACGGGAGGCAGAGGATCATCAGGGTCTTCGACTGGCGGGAGGGAGGCTCTCCGTTCGACTTCAGCGTTCACCTCGTCGAGGTGCGCTCTGTCTACTGGTTGAGAGCTGGGAGTGCATTGAGCCTCTAGGCTGTCGGCTAGGCATTCGGCCTTTTCGAGGTTTTCGAAAGCGACCGTTTTGTCGGGGCGTGTGAGGGGAGGAACTGTGGCCTCTTCAGAGGAGCGGAGCTTCCTCTGGAGTTGCCAGAAGGCGTGGTGGGTGGGCTCGAGTTCGCCGATCAACTTATCCCATCCCTCGGAGCGCCACTCCCCTATGCGTTTCTTTACAGCACGCTGTAAATGGCGCATGTGGGATTTGTTCGCGTCGCAGGGAAAAGAGTCGTAGGCACGAATGGCAGCGTTCTTCTCGGTCACCAGTTCACGTACGTCATCGGGCAGTTTCCAGCGATGGTCTTCCATCACTGGAACTTCCCGTCTCAACACAGGCGCACGCACATCTTCAGCTATAGTTTTCAACGCGCCACGCGACAGGGCACGGGAAATGGAGCCAAATGCGCGAAAACGCGTTTTAATTGAATTTATAGATAGAAAACCTAGTGAGAGATCCACCTAAAGTATGTAATCTATCCTTCCCTTAGAAAGAGTGTAAAGCCTTCTTAGACTTCAAATGGTCTTAAAAATGAAAAAGCTGAAAATCGTTTTACACGAAAGAAAAGTAAGAACCTAGTTCATATTTTTATTTTGGTAAAACATTTATGTACAGCATAATACTTTGAGAAAACAGTTTATCGTTTGTTTATAGCCTTATTTTTTATGTTTATTACAGCGTTTATTCTGAAACAGGATGAATAGCGTACTTATGTCAAGGGTAAACATTTTGATACTTAGCAGGTTTTTTTTTTGCAGGAATGTTTTCTTAGCTGTAAAAAATAAAGCTCGCTTTTTCGCAGTATCTGATAAGGCCTTACATAATAGTTGACCTCTTCGAGTTCACAACTTAGCCACGGTACAGATACGCTCAGCGACAAAAGTCGATTAATACTTTTGAAATCCTAATTATTGAGCTAAATATTTAATTAAACTCGAACCAGAAGTAAAATTAAATCAATTATTATTTTAACTCTTAGTTACGGGGTTTTTCGAATAATATGGTAAATATTGCAGTATTTATCGGCTCTTTAGGAAAGGCAAGGTAAAAGAACACGTATTTACATATTTAATCTTTTTAATGCTATGACTGCAAACCTTGCAAACCTTTTTCATACCCAACTCAAAAAACTAACCCATGTTAGTTTTTAAGTCAACCCTGTGTGTAGCTAAATAATTAAGAATTAATTTTTCAATTCTTTGATAACTTTTATCCGAAGGACAAATAGGACAGCTTGTGTATTTTCTATACAAAAGGTGTCAAGCAGCCATTAATTATTTATCAGATATAAAATCAGTTATTTGACTATTGAGAAATCAGCCCATAACTAAGTAAAAGCTACCATTGAACACGATAAACATCTCCAAACCGCGTTCAAAAGCTGTCAATGCCAATATTCCACAACATGTTGACACTGACAGCTCTTGAACGCGGCTTAGATGTGCTGATAGCGTTCAGTTTCTTTGAGCAAATTCGCTCTTAGATCGACTGTCGTACACAAGTTACCTTCGTCAACAATTAAAACAAAAGTCAAAATCAGCACATGAATTGGTGTTCTGAATATGATTTAATTGGCATACAAGAGGCGGCTGAATCATCATAATATCGTCCTATAATGTTCCCACTGCTGGGACACAGGTCTCCTCCCTGTGCTGATGGTGATCACCTGGGTGGCTTTAGTGAGGTAAAAATCTCACACTCCCCGTAGGTCGGGTGCCTTTTGAAGGTTTCCCCCCGACACCAAAAAAAAAAGACCTCCTCTCTGTGCGCCCACGCGGGCCCAGTGCGGGTTGGTCGATGCTGAGTACGAAAAATAAAGTTTAAAGAAAAGATATCCCTTAATGACACAATCTAGTGACTTTTCGACCTTTTTACCTCCCATTATGAAACTTTGCCACCTTCTTGCTAACGTTCGCAATCTCGCTTGACTTCCCATAAGATGGTCGGTCACATCGTTACGAGCTGGCTGCGATAACGTTAATTTACTCCATGAGGCCCGTTTAATGAAGTGCTGTTTACAATTTGATGAGTGTTGCAATTTTTATGGAGAACTAGCAGTGCCCCGCGGTTTCACTCGCATAAGTGTCAATCCCGTGGGAATATCGGGATAAAAAGTATCCTATGTGTTATTCTGATGTATAGCTATATTATTGTAAGTTTTCGTCAAAATTCGTTCAGTTGTTTTTACGTGAAAGAGTAATAAACATCCATCCATCCATTCATCCTCACAAACTTTCGCTTCTATAATATTATTATAGTAGAAAATAGGATTTATTAAATATAGGAAAATAGGTTTTTTTTTTTGCATTTGTTGTTTTTAAATTTTACACAAGAAAAGAATCAAATTATGATTCTTTTCTTGTGTAAAATTTACACAATTCACTTCGAGGCCTTTTAAACACCATCCATTTCCAAGACTTAACTTCCCAGCTTTAGAGCACTTTATTTTTTCTTAGAGGAAGTTTTTCTCCCTTTAATTAGAGAAAGGCGGCCGTATCGGACAGGCAAGCGCACAATAAAGTGATCTTGTAAGGATTTCGTCTTCACTGCGCGGTACGAAACCCATAATACCAAAGTAATTGATATTACCTTCATAAAAAGTTTAGCACTTTACAATAAAGAAATTGATAACAGGAAATGTCTGCATTGTTATTGAAAGCTTATAATATACTTAAAATGTAAGGTAAAAATAAAAAGAACAAACTTAACATTATAGTTGAAAAAAAATGTTCTCCCATTCATCGATTTAGGCCACGATCAATTACTACAAAATAACTTAGAAACTACAAAAAAAAATTGTGATAAAACTACAAATTAACGACTTTCGGACGATTTCCTTTACTTGTGCTGTGAAACCTTGCTTCTTGCCAAATTTCATGATTCTAGGTCAACGGGAAGTACCCTATAGGTTTTGATTTATTTGGGACGATCAAAATATGTCTCATAAACTGAGACGTACTCTTGCGTTGACTTAGAAGCTTAATTTTTTAGAGCTTCAAGTGACCTTAGACTTACTTATTTGATATTAATTTCAACTTGATACCTCCACGCGTTCCTGAGAAAAAGGGTCTTAACATACTGAAGCACAGATAGACAGACAGACGGACAAGGAAGTGATCCTGTAAGAGTGCTGTTTTTTTTTTTCCTTTTTGTGGTACGGAACTAAAAAAAAGAAAATATACATCCTTCTCATTTATGGCGCCCATGTCTAAGTTCTTCCAGAAATTCGCTGAACAGTCTCGTAATAAAATGTAAATTTAGTACTGGGTCTTATTGTAATAGCTAGTTGTAATATGAGGGTTTATGTAACATCGGTACTTGACCAGCAGGTATTAACACAGGTACCGTAAACCCTTGTTGAATGGAAATTGGCGACAATTTTCCCCAATTTTGTGAAGGTTTGAGAAGATTTTTAGTGACAATTTTCACAAAAAAGCTTTAAAGGGTGGCTGGTGTGAGAGTGTCTGAAACTCGAGTTGAATGCCGTGCAATTGGAGAGCCCTATGTCCAGCAGTGGCCTGCTGTAGGTTGATGATGATGTCTAGGTACTGGATTTCAGATGGAAACCACTATCTTATAACATACACTTGTACCTACCATCCTGTGAAAGGTGCGAATATTGCGCAGGTCACATCGCAAATTGTTGCCAACTTTAGAGAAAACGTTATCTTTTTGGCGCTCTTACCAAGCCCAAAGAAATCAATACCGGGAAATTTTACGTTCACCAAATGTAATCTTATTCAGATTTTTTTTTTTAATAGCTCTTGACTCTCTTTTAAAAAAATAGCCTATCCGATATTCAGACTGCAAATATTGATTGTACCTAAATCCTTCCAAATGACCAATCTTCTAATAGCTCATTCAACGTAAAAGTGCAAGCAACAGAACCCAATGAATAGAACACCTTTCAAGGCTAATGACCGCACTACATTCATTCATTCGTTCACCGTTCACTATCAGTTCGTTTCGATCCACTGCTCTTAGTAAAGATGTCACGTCTTCTAAAACCAATAGTGATGTATGGACCACGTGTTGTAAGGGTTATTTCAAAGGATTATCTCATCAGACATTTTGAATTTATCACTGACAAGATTATGAAAATTCGTTAAACTGCCTCTTCCACTGTAAGGTTATAAATATCAAGAAAATTTAGATCTGTATCTGCCTGACCTCTAAACATACAAAAAAATTTACAAAAACAACTCGTACGGAGAAAGTCAAATAACCCTTTCAAATATTTATTTTCCTTTCAAATACCGATTTGAAAGGAAAATAAATATCTACGAGTACATCTGTAAACTCAACGTAATAAAACTGACAAAAAACTTCGACACATTCCCTCGAGCTCGATATTTGTAGTCGTTAGATACATACAGATCACTAGGACAGTATCGAAATTGTTTTCTGTAATATATGTCTGAAAACAAACACTGTCGGAAAAAAGAAAAGAAAACAAGTCTGAACATAGCTGTATCGCCCCATTTGGTCTCCTTCAATCCTTTCTGATGTTCGATACTGCCAACTAGTTATGTCAAGTGTCTGCGGGACGCCCCAATTTCCCGGGATTTATGTCCCGTCGGCCGGTCACCTGGGAAGGTAAAATGTGGCTTCTACGTGTGAACCATTATCACAGCGTGGATGGTAGACGATTTGTAAAATGTCAGGTCACTTAATAGAGACTGTGGATTTTTATATTGGGCTCAAAAATATGGTTAAAGTGTTGTTCTCACATCTTTCAGCTGTTACAATATACTGTTGTTACAGTTGTTACTTTTTATTCTTGTCTGACGGCAGGATACGTACAGTAATAAGCTATGATTCCGTTTACAAAGAAAAGTCTCATGCATAAAAGTACTTCCCAACATTTAATAAAGATCTTTACTTTAAAAAAATAAATAAGCAATAGTAGAAAACAAACCACTATTTACACCTCTATTTAAAGAATCATAATTCCACACAAAACTCGGATCCCGCTTCGAATCCCGGTACTTTTTACGGACCCGAGGCAGCCCAGCGTTACACAACAATCGCCTTGGCATGCATGACCCGTTTTTATTCGTGTTACTTGGCACAACGCCTGCGCACCACTCAACGAACAAATTAGTGATTCTAAACATTTCAGTCGATGCGGTTCGAAAATAATATAGCGAGGCAACGACACGGAAAGTTTGGCACACGCTGTCGAGAGCACGTTTTATATAATGAAAATGGTAAACCTACCAAAAATACAATATTATTAAATATATTGTATTCTTGGTAAGCGTAACGTTCTGGAATAGGTACGAAATTTTTGTAAAGGGACTTTTTTTTGTTGTTCTTCATACTTAGCTACAATTATAAAGTATGAAGAAAAAAAAACACTTTATAAATAATAACTTATTCCTAACTAGCTGACCCGGCGAACTTAGCACCGCCCCGCTAGCCTCCGGTTTTTAAATCTCTGATATCTCCTAAGATATTCATTTTTATTATAAGCTATAAAAGGCAATTTAGATCTACATGAAATGCACCATCTAATTTCTTTAATTCGATAAGGAATACTGTATGGTTTAAAATAGCTTGGTAAATTACCCATATTTTTTTGTAATATGTAAAAGATATAAATGGTTACTGTAGGTTATCCTTACGAGTTATACATGTACCATTACGGATTTTTTTATCGATCATTTTAAGGTATACAATTCCGCAGTACACTAATTTGATCTATATCGTAAGGTTTAGCTAGCGTTTGCAAAGTAAGTGCACAAAAATATGTTTGTTACGACATCACATTACAAATCTTTGAATTTCTCGGCTTGAAATTTTCTCTACTATAATATGCATGTATGATACACATAAACCTTCGTCTTGAATCATTCTACCTATTGCTGCTAAAACTGCATTAAAATCCGTTGTGTAGTTTAAAAGATCTAAGCTTACAGACAGCGGGAGCGACTCTGTTTTATACCACGTAATAAAAACTTGTAAAGTAACAAAAAACTATTAGCAAACTAAAATATGGCGTCGAAAAATTTCTCCGCATTGCTGTCGACTGGTAATGTAGCAAAAAAGAGACTGGCGGCATAAACACGTTGTATGACAATGTAAAAGATAGCCCTTGGGTCACAGGAAGTGTCAACTAGCCGTTTGGAGATTTCATTGAACAGTCCATGAGCAATCTGATCCCATGGCATAAGGGTTTCAACCCCAAAACGGCTCGAAAATATAATAGTATGAAGCTAATATTTTTTTAAATAAATAAAAAGAACTTATTTATTTATTATAAAAGTTTCATAAACTATGAATAAAAACAGAGAAGAACCTAATTAGACCAACAACAAAACACAGATCTGAATTTATCAGTTTTTATGAAATTAAAATATCGATAAAAGTTGTCAACCATAATATTTTCTACAGCTACGCGAAAAAAGATACGATTTTGTTACCGTATTTAAGGAAAATAGTGTCATATTCGTGCCTCGTATCGTAAAGACATTTTACGGTGATCTGGCCATGGGATAGGTAGCTGTAAATAATCCATTTTCCTTCATAAATATTTACATCGAACGCGTAAAGATAAACTTTTACTTTGCTTTATCTAGCTTTTTATTTTATACAGAATGTATTAATAAAGCTACTAACAAAAGCATATTAGGTATGTGTCGTTGCATATTGTCATTGATTTTATTATGATCCCATAGGACTTCTTCCATTAGTTTTGATGCTGTGAACCTGTTGTTACGATTCTCTAATGTATATACTAACTTTATGGCGGCTCGGAACATAAGGCGAGAGAACAAATTCATGGGTCAGCGGGGGTGAGGGGCGGGGTACTGCGCAGATACTGTGTTATATGTTACAACAAAATACTTATGATAAGTAAAAGAAAATTTAAAACTCATATTAAAAATGACATTTTGTAAACAAGCATATATTACAAATTAGAGGATTATTTCCAAGATAAGAATGCTTGGAAACATGCTGGTCCTGCTCCATAGGACAATGTAGACGAATGTGTAGACAAAATCAAACTGGTTTTTAATTTAGTATTTTTATGACATTAATTTTACACTCTGTGATTAAGTTATACACTGGCTTACTACTTGTTAAAGTTTTTGGAAAATCGTTTACTTTAACAATACGGGTATTTGTAAAATGTGAGCACCATGTATCTATCACATAATTTATTTACCTGTCATTGCTTAATTTTACGGGGATGCGCTAAGTTTTCAAATTATTTTACGTTTTTTGCAATTTGCAAGTCAGTGTCAGGTTTTATGTTGATTAAGGGGACTACATGACCTAAAGCGCGGTCTCTGTCGAACTGCATAGAAAAGAAAGAGCCGATGACACAACGCTGGTAATTTATTGCAAAACATGAAGCATTTATGTATTTAAAAAAATCTATTGTTTGGAATAAAAAATTAAAACTGCTTTAGTATGTTGATTGCAGAATAATCTGACAAAAAATCAGAATTATTGTATGTAATATTACTATGGTTTTTATTGTGAAAAGATAGTTTTTAGAGATGTCAATTTGCTGAACAGTCAATTCTGTGACTGAACATACCTACCACAAAAAGCACTAAAGCTACTATGGCCCCCTTTTTAAAAACTGAAACAATCATCTCATCATCTGCCTAGCTTTTTCCCAACTATTTTTGGGGTCACCTTCTCTCAGTATTTTACATGGAGCGACTGCCTATCTGACCTCCACAACCCAGTTACTGGGTAATACGAAACACTCGGATATAACTGATTGTCAGACTTTCGGGCGACTGTCAAAGATCCACGACTGACAGCCGGGACCAACGGCTTAACGTGATTTCCGAGACACGGAAGGGTCTTGATATTTAAAGATGGTCACCTATCCACGGACCAACCGCGGCAAGCGCAGCTTAATCTGATCGATGTACCCGTGCGGCTGTTATTACGTAGCCACAAGCCCCTCTATCAAAATTAATAAGTAACTCAGATAAAAGAACGAACCAAGTAAAGCTTATCTATAAGGACGAAATTGCGTTATCAATGTATGGCATATAGGTATATCTTTAAGGCTCTTTCCTTTTATGGGTACCTACGTAATATGCTTAAGTTTCCAAGAAAGTCGCGTAATGGTATAATCTATCCCTTTGTGCAACGTTAAGTTTACAAGAAGTTTTCTTTTATGAATTTTCTAGCGGGTAGGATAAGAGGCAGCCATGTAGGATAACTACACTATATTTATGGGTACTCTATGTGAGGTAAAGTTGTATTAGATTATCTTTTATACAAATAATAGGGTGACTGAGTGGTGTGCAGACTTGTTCGGGGCATTCGATTCGGCAGTACTTATTAGTTAAACAACAAAGTCGACTCGAAGCATTTACTACTCATCTTTGGCATTCATTAGGCTCTTACCAATCGGCAAACTCCGTTCGGCTTTAACCTTCTCTAAATCATGGTCGGGTCGGCTCGACACAATTCGTGCTAAACCGAGCTGTTTTTTCACGAAGTTATATTCTATATAATTATATTCGATTTTGCCGCCTAGCTGTGCCGAGTCATGCCGATCCGGACAAGTGGCTAACACCCTTAAATAAATTTTTGTTCAGAATTTTTTTTTTGATTTACGTTTACCGAAATAATAATTTTATTATCATTAGAGTTACGTAATCTAAAACCTTTTTACCTTCTTTATTTCTAAACTAGATTCTGCCCGAGACTTCGTCCGAGTGAAATTTAACCCTCCCCCCATTCACCCTCTTTGGGGTGGAATTTCGAAAAACCCTTTGTGACGCATGTTTCCCCCTACCTTTTTTTTTACTTTATTTTTGTGTGTTCTTTTTTTTTTGCGTCATGTTCACCGCAAATAAACGTTTTTTCTTTCTTTCTTTCTTTTTTTCTTTCCTTTATTAGTGGATACCTACTCTTCACAAAGAACACACCCTCCAAATTTCATGTCTCTAGGACCAGCGGTTTAGGCTGTGCGTTGATATAATATCAGTCCGTCAGGACTTTGAATTTTATATATAACTAGCTTCCGCCCGCGGATTCACCCGCGACGTATGTCGGTAAAAACTATCCTATGTTCTTCCCCGGGATGCAATCTATCTCTTTGCCAAATTTTATCGAAATATGTTCAGTGGTTTAGGCGTGAAAAGGTAGCATACAGACAGACAGACAGAGTTACTTTCGATTATAATATTAAGTATCGATAAGATAAGATAAGATAAAATCTAACACCAAGGTCGCTTAAGTAACTGATAAAAAGTAATGTATCAAAAGTTTTTATCATGGCTGACCCATTGCGGGCTGGACTAAAGATTTGGCCCCGCGCCAGGCGACGTATGCGAATTAATATACCCGCCATTGCATTATGACAAGAATAATGTAATATGAGTGAAAAATATATGTTGCCGCGTAAGCTCAGTTTTTTTGGGGAGAAGGTTTGTTTTCTCTTGTATTATTTCAATATTTTTTATTATAAAAATTAGGTGATGTATTAGGTATGTTGAAAATCACTTGTCCGTAAAGTTTCATTAGAAAACCAGCGTCAGACAGCATTTGTCTGGCATTCATACTGAAATTATTCTTTTTGGTGCAGCCGTGAGGCACACACTATTTTAGTTTAAACATTATTTTCCTTTTTTTATTTTGTTATCTGTATTTTGTGTTTCACGAACTGTGTCCAAATTAATATTATTCATTATTGTTTAGTGTGGTGTGTGTTATTTATGGTGGGAATTTTAGCGATGTTTTGTAATGACTAAGTATCAGCCGCGCGAAAATTGCGTAACACACATAACGCAACGGGTTTCATTTTGAAAGTTCAACAACATGCATTGCGTTGTCACGTTGTTGAGCAGACGAATTTTTCAAACTTATAAAGCAATGGATTAGCAATAACCTTTAAAACTCTCGAATTGAGAATGAAAATGTGTTACGCAATTAAAGCGGCGATTTTTTATCTGTGAATTTGGACTTGTTAAATTCAAATAATTTTATTTCAAGTAGGCCATTATAATTTACACTATAAATAATTTAAACGTCATTTACAAGATTAGTAGATGTAATGTTCTCAACTAACTTTTTAGACCTTTGTATCCCGCTTATGCGTATAAAGTTTCATTAAAATCCGTTCATTCATTTCGAAAAACAACGGCTTGAAAGTTTGTATGAAATGCCGTACGGCGTAAACGCTCCTTAAACGAACACAATCTGTTTGAACAAACCAACGGTCGCTAGTCGCTCTGTGCTGAGTAAACCTTTTTAGGTGATAGCTAAGAAACTCATCAGTTAAGTGAACGTACGGTTTACGTTTAAAAAGTTGAAGTAAATCCAACGAGCAGTAGCTTATTTCTTATCAAACTTGTTTGGCACTGCTGTAGCTCAAATTTTTTCATTCAGAAATGAAAAGCTGTCAAAGTTCGGTGGTTTCTAGAATATTGACTGCGAAATTTGCTCGATTTTTCGATATAAAAGATACGTTGTTTCCTGTCGTATCTACCAGAGCTCCAGAACCTATTAGAAAAAATATCATAGACATGCAGTTTGTTGGTTTAGTCACCTATATTTTGACAAAACAAACGACCAGTGGTCAACTTTAGCCCTGGATCGAAAGAGCTGGAAGTCATGGGGAGAGGCCTTTGTCCAGCAGTGGGATGATGCAGGCTAACAGCAACAGTAGCTGCATCTGGTAAAACTGGATGCTGACTCCAACATAGTTGAGAAATGTTTAGGTAGATTGATTTTGACATGGTTGCCGTCTTTTGTTTGTGGCAATTTATTTAGTGCGTGATGGATGAGTTTTCTGCGCGTCTATAAAGTATGGCCAAGCAATTTTTGAACTTGTATAAAAATATCTAACAAACCTAATCAAAATAAAGCGTCCTATAGGTACCAAATGACGTAATAAAACGATTCGACATTTAACGACTAGAATGATAGCGTCCATTCACCTCAGTCCACGGTCAACAAGGTACTCTAGCTATTATGTTAGCCTGGTACCTAATCTTACGAACGAGCGGCCGTTTCAGACACAATTTTAGGGCCCCACCTTCTAATTTCTCAAGGGAATGGTCTCTTTCTGACCATTATCTTTTTATGTTTGTTATGTCTGTGTAGATTGGTCTAGGTTTAATAATAATAAAATAGGCGTGACGACAGCATCAAATAATCAAGGATTTGATGATTTTAGGGGAAAAAACATGTTAAAAGGATTTAAAACACTGATTTAGTTTTATTTAAAAATTTGAGATTACCTAATCGGATTTTCATTAAAATAAAAGATTAAAATAATGCAATCGGCGTTTTGACTGAAACAACAATCACAGCGCATGACGTCACGCCTATGTAAACATTGTAAACTTCAGTGTGTTCTTTCCTCTGACTGCGCGTAGACACATTTGACGTTTACCTAGGCGTGACGTCAAACCCGACGCCATGACACTGCGAGCTGTTTTCACGCACTATTGAAATAATATTTGAAAAATGGCTTTATACTTCGTTAAACTTTAGTTTATAACCGAAATAAAGGTTTTTTCATAAATAGTAAATGTGTACCTAAATTACGGAAGAGGATTTCTTTCGTCATGCCTATTATCTGTTAAGATTATGTTCTAGGAGTATTCTTTTTTTAACTTGTAAAAAAAACTTACGACTTTAGCCGATACTCGGTTCAGTGCCGAGTAAATACGTAGCCGAATTCTGGGCAAAGTCCATAGGTCGCCATGACACTCTAAGGGCGCATTAGACCAAACTTTTATACCTAGAACAAGTCATATCCTGAGAATAATTATTGAATTTTTGACAGTTAGTCCATACTAGAACTGTCAGTCGTCAATTTTATTCCAAGAATAAAAATTATCTGACTTTGGTAAAATCAGCCCTAAGAAGAAAAAGCGCAGAGTTTATGTTATTCACCATCACCGATAATTTGGAGCCTAGTAGACCCGATTCGGCGTCACCAACCCGAGCGTGACGGTTCAGGGAGTCTAGTCTCTAAGCCCGTCAATGAGGATAATATTGAGCCCGTCCAAAAGTAGTTGATCGATCAAAACAAGTGTCAAATTCAATTTTTAGAACAGGCAAATACATGACGGGAGTATGTCAAATCGTATTGTCATTCAGTTTTAGTTCTGAGGGGCAATTCTCATAATTTTAAGAACGTTCACAGTCTGATCTTAGTCTCAATCTGTCAAAATTACCTCAAAGTTCCCTACATTTTTGACATTAATTGTCGCTGAGTTGAGATTGCGACTAGATTTTAAACGTTTTAAATTACGAGAACTGGCCTTCTGATGTATTTTCGTGCTTATAGAGTAGACCCCCAACTCCGTTCACTCTTCAAAAAGAGCACACAGTGCGCGCCTAAAGAAGTTTTCTCTTCAAATTACAGACTCTTTATAAAATCCACCAAAACATTCGCGTGGAACAGTGGAAAAGATGTAGGTACCTTCATTCTTACAGAAATAAACATCAATATTTTATTTCAGTTTTCTCGTGAGCAAGAGACCACGGGAATATCTAGTTTGCAAAGATAACTTAGGAAAATAAGCTACCATCGTGATACGTAGGGATGGATGGATGTAACGCGATTATATGGGTATCAGGAAAAGGAGGCGTTTTAATGGCCGTTCCCAGAATCGTAAAAGTCACAATTGGATATAAATGTTAAGAACATTACAAATGTCTCGATGGATTACTTTAGCATTTCGACGAAGCTAACCTTCAATTGTAGTAAGTACATGAAATTCTCATCTTCTTAAGTGGTTTTTTTTATTAACAGCCCCGTTGGTCTCGTGGTTGCAAGCTCGACTGCTGAGCGTGAGATCATGGGTTAGATTCCCGGGTTGGACAAAGTGTTATTGATTATTTTATTAGGAATTTCTTAGTAACAGCCCGGAGTTTGGAAGTTAACGGGGTGGGTCGGGTACAATAAATTTTACCCGCCCAAGTCGCGGGCAGAAGCTATCCGTAATACAACGTGTTTTTTTTTTATGTCCCATAATTGTAGGGTTATTTATTTATTTATTTATTTATATATACTTTATTGTACACCAGAAAATAAATAACAAAAAATACGATTATTAATACAAAACATACAATGGGCGGCCTTATCGCTTTCTGCGATCTCTTCCAGGCAACCTTGGAATGGACAGTGATTGCGTGGATATAAAAAATGGGGTTGACAGTGGCGCAAAATAATATAGGTACAAAAATAGATACATAGCTATATATATAATATATATATATATATATAATGCTGTATAATAGATACATAAATAAATACATATTAAATATACATATAAACAAAGAAAAGTAATGATGACTACAGATTATTGCAGCTACGAAAACAAGATCACAACAACAAGTAATGCTCCTGCTGCTGCTGGGTTATATTGTATAAGTAAAAATAATACAAAAAGTCTAGAATATGTGGTCCAAAAATGCATGGTTTCGAAGATCGTGACTTTGTCGAATTATTTTGTACGAAAAATGAAAACAAAAAAAACATAATTCTAATAATTCATATGCCAGTTGATGCTTTGATATGGTCTCATTCATATAAAAAAAACACGTTGTATAATAAAGCTGAAGAGTTTGTTTGTTTGAACGCGCTAAACTCTGAAAGTACCAGTCGTGTTTGCATTTGATAATCCCATTTTTGAAGAATGTTACAGGGTTTTATCATCACGCTACGACCCTGAGGAGCGGAGCAAGAAGAAAAAAACTCATAAAAAACTCTAAGCGAAAACGAAGTAATAGTGCGGGCAGGCGATGCGATGCGACGGGGTGGGTGGGGGTAATTTTCACACAGACGAAGTCGCAAGCAGAAGCTAGTGTTGTATAAAACATTACAAAGTCTCGATGGATTACATTATTACAGCAGTTCGACAAAACCAACCGTCAATTACAGTAAGATTGAAGGACATACTTTCCAATCTTATTTAGTGGATTACTTAAAAAACATGGATATAGATAGTTAATCTTATATTATGTCGCAATCAAGTCGTGTCCGATACACCAGCGCCATCTGGTAGCGCTCGACAGACTCTAGCCTGAGTTCGTGCGAGTGAACGAGATTCCTCAGAGCGGTGTGGAGTAGGCTCTTGTTTGTTGGACATCGGACGGACAATATGTGCTCAGAAACTGTCTCGCGTTCCGTATCATTGTGCCGTGTACCTACAATATGTTACTTTTTTTTTTTTTATTTGAAATGGGTTCGCTCTTGACTCTAGTCTAGGTCAGACGTGACAGAGACAGACTCGACGATGGAGTGAGCTTACCCAGAAGAAGCCTATTCACTCTCACTTTGAAGAGATTCGGGTTGTATGCGCTCGGAAACACAGATGCAGGTAGAGAGTTCCACTCTTTTGCTATGCGTATTAAAAAAGACATTTGAAAACGCTTAGTTCGAATTTGTGGAATAGCAACTTGGTAGGGATGGTAACTTGCAGTGCGTCTGAATGTCCGAAGGTAGAAGGGGGCCGGTGGAATGAGGTCGTGGAGTTCTTGGGCACACTCACCGAAGTACAATCTGTAGAAGACTGACAAGCAGGCAACATTGCGGCGATGAGCCAAGCTGTGAAGCTTGGCATCCACCAGTTTTACGACGCCAATGAGCCTCTTAGCTCTGCGTTCCACCGAGTCAAGCGCGGCAAGTTGGTATTTCGCTGAGCCATCCCAAAGGTGGCTGCAATACTCCATGCAGGATCGAACTTGCGCTTTGTAAAGGGTTAAAAGCTGTCCAGGCGTAAAGTATCGCTTCACCCTATTTAGGACGCCCAGCTTCTTGGCCGCAGTTTGGGCTTTGTACTCGATGGTCGCGCCAAAGTTGAGACTAGAAGTCAACTCCATGCCTAGGAGCTCGAGTCGATCAGTTACAGGAACAGATGCACCCCGAAAAGTAGGACTCTGGTAGAAACGACTCCTTTTGGCGGTAAAAAGACACGCCTGTGTTTTGGCAGCGTTAAACGACACCAGATTGTCATCACCCCACTGGGAGACAAGGTTTAAGGTCAAATCTGTCCGCTCTACCATGGCCTCTCTCAAGGAACGAACTTCGGCCCCGCTGGCTTTTGCGCTGGACAAGTATCTCTCTGAAACAGTACTGTCATCAGCGTACCCAACAATACCAGGCTGAAGTAGGTCATTGATTTGCAGCAGGAAAAGAGTTGCAGAGAGAACAGACCCCTGAGGAACTCCGGCATCAATAGCCATAAGGTCAGAGGAGCAGCCATCAACGACCACTCTGATCGACCGCTCACTAAGGAAGTCTGATATCCAGCTACAAAAATCAGCTGGGATGCCATAAGCAGGAAGCTTGCTGAGTAGACCGGCGTGCCAGACCCTATCGAAGGCCTTCGAGATGTCAAGCGATACAGCAAGTGCTTCGCCGTGTTTCTCGATGGCTTCGCCCCAACAGTGCGTGACATACACAAGAAGATCGCCAGTTGACCGTCCTCGGCGAAAGCCATATTGACGGTCACTGAGGAGATCATTGTCTTCAAGGTAGGTCAGCAGCTTACTGTACAGTACCCTTTCCATAACCTTGCACAGAATGGAGGTAATGGCGATCGGACGGTAATAGGCAGGGTCCGCACGGTCGCCCTTTTTGGGCACTGGTTGGCTTTTTGGGCATTTGCAAGCTTCCAGGATTTTGGCACCGTTCTTTTTTCAAGAGAGAGGCGGAACAAGCGTGTCAACACAGGAGACAGTTCAGGCGCACACTGCCTCAACACTCTCGCTGGAATACCGTCAGGCCCGCTTGCCTTGTTCACGTCTAGACTGCACAATACTCTTCGGACCTCTTTAATGTGAACTGCGATCTTCGGCAACGAGGAGTCACAATGAGGTACAGTGGGTTGTTGCTTGGAGCCAGCGTCAAGACGTGAATTGCTTGCAAAGAGAGAGGCAAATAAATTTGCCTTCTCACTTGCGGAGTGAGCCAGCGACCCATCAGGTTTCCGCATTGGAGGTAAAGTGGGACGACAGAAGTTCGCTTCAACCACTTTAGACAGGGACCAGAACTGTTTACTACCCGGAGGGTGCGATGCAAGTTTGGTCCCAATACGTCCGACATGGTCAAAACGCGCCCCACGCAAAACCCGCTTGCAGACCTTAGCGGCAGAATTAAAGGCTCTTTTCTTCGCGCCAACCCTACGTGCTCTAACTTTGCGGTCGCGGGCCTTCACCCAGGCTTGGTAGGCAGACTCTTTTCGGGCCTCAGCGCGGGCGCATTCTGCATTATACCAAGGCCGGGATTTGTGACCGAGCGGGATGTCGGAGAATGGAATAAAATACTCCATCCCCTGCCGAATCACGTCCGCAACCACGTCAGCACAGCACGAGGGGTCACCCGAGGAGAAACACACCTGCCGCCATGGATAAGACGCAAAAAAGTGCCGCATCTCATCCCAGTCTGCCGAATCGTATCGCCATACTCGCCTCGTGCCTCTGGGACTCTCATCTGGAGTAGAGCAGGTCGATATGGATTTCACCAGACAGTGATCAGACGTTCCCAGCGGGGCTGAGACCGAAACTGAATGACTGTCCGGATCAGTTGCCAGCAGAAGGTCCAAGCAGTTGGGTGTATGGCCGTCAACATCCGGCACCCGTGTTGCTACATTCACCATCTGGGTTAGATCTAGCGTTAAAGCAAACTTGCGTGCCTCCAACCCAGCATGGTCAGTTCTTTGGAACGGGAACAACCACTCTTTATGATGGGCGTTAAAGTCCCCCAGAAAAATGAGCTTCGCTGTTGGGTACCGTTGCTGGGCTACGTCGGCCGACTCCACGAGGAAACTAAAGAGCGCCGTTGTCTCCAGGTCACCGCTGTGCGATCGGTAGACGCCTATGTAGAGAGATTTTTCCACGCCTGTGTCCACAAGTAGCCATATGGCAGAGAAACCCGATTTCTCAAAGCAACGGAGACGACGACAACAAATGTCATCGCGGACGTACACACAGACCCCAGCCTGCTTCTTGAACTTGTGTTCAAGAGAGTAACCCGGGTAGTTGAGGTACGCCACATCTGACGGTGTTTTTATTTTCGACTCCGTTAGGAAAAATAGGTGCGGCTTCTCGGTCTCAAGGTGGTGATGGACCGGATCGAGATTGGAGTGCAGCCCCCTGATATTAGTGAGGTGCACTTTTAGCGGGAGGAAGTGCAGCCGTTGTTTAACCTTATTCTTCTTTGCTTTGGTCATTTTGAGTAGAGTTGTTAGGGAGAAAAGTCGACTTGTCGAGGCACTGTTCAGTTAACCAAGTGGAACACTAGAGCCAACCCAACCTATGGAGTACTCATTTGGAGACTGCGGGGACGCCCGAACCCCCCCGGATATGACCACCGGGTCCTCCCATCCAGTCACCGGCTGGCACGGTGGGCATACCGGGATTTTTCGCGAGTTGGCGGGGCAGCCTTTCACACGTGGCTGGCGTGCTACTTGGGCCCCCTACTGACTGCGGTCGGCCAACGGCTGGCACCGTGCTTCGGATCCCGCTACCCTCCAGAATGAGTTACCCGGCAAGTTGTGCCCAAAGACCAAGACCGGTTCTGAACAGAGCAACTGACAACCTCCTTCTCCCCCAAAGGCACTGGCACTCCCACACACCGACGGAACACAGCAAGCTGCTTGGCGCCGGACTCCGGTGGGCTGGTGGTCGCGAGCCAGGCGGCCCCTAGCGGAGCCTACCACCGCTAAGTGGGATTTTCAGCCGCAGCTACTTACTTGCTAGTATGATCACTTTGTTTGTAAAATAAAATAATAATTTGATTTGAGCTGCAAACCGCATTTCTACTGCGCAGTAACCAACACTCCCATAGTACGCACACAGCAGTTAAAATATGGCTGATGATAACAAGAGACAGATGTATCTTCTCCGTCATAAAGAATAAAAATTTAAATAGAATTATTCTTTTCCTCGATCTGAATGAAATCTACCATGGAGTTATTCCAATTTTATTCTAACTCAACAACAACATAACTTACACTTTAACTCTGATGTATTCAAGGAAATTGGTAAAATATTCCTTTGAGATATATTTTGAGAACCATCGTAAGAATCTGAATAAGAAATATAAATAGAAAAAAGAAATATTTAATAGAAATTAAAAAAAAAAAAAAAAAAAAAAATAATAATACCTAATAAATAATAATAATAAAAAAAAATAATAAAAAAAAAATTTTTTTTTTTTTTTTTTTTTTTTTTTTTTTTTTTTTTTTTTTTTTATTATTATTATTTATTTGGAACTACTAGTCGGATTAAAAAAAAAATCATTTGATGGTCCATTTCTTGAGAGACGATTACGTCACGATAGGGCCTTTAGAAGCCGAGCAAAAAGCGAAAACGAAGTAATAGCGCGAGCAGGCGATGCAATGCGACGGGTGGGTCGTTGTGCCATTCGTCCAAGTGCTGTTGAAATCTGTGGCCTGAGTCGAATACCTCGAAATTTCACGCGGACGAAGCCATAAGCAGCTAGTTTTCTATAAAATGAAATTCAAAAATAGAAGTATTAAGTCTATATTAGTCTTTGCCAATTAGAGATTATACATACTTTGACATCAAAATCCATTCCAGTCGTAAACTTGGCAGTACCTGTTGTGAGTGACTAACCACCTAATAAGCTCATAATGTCCAGTGAGCTATCTGTCTATCTGTCTCAATTTAGTTGACCATAATAAGTACAGTCAACAAAAGAGATAAGTATGCAGGATCGTCGGATATAATTGAATTTTAGTAAGAAACCGATGGATGAAGTCGACTGTAACTTAATTTGATAAGTGAGCTGTTGGTTTTCTATTAATAAAATAAAATTTCAGTCGACAACATCCATCGGTTTCTTACTAAACTTCAACTATATCCGACGATCCTGCATACTTATCTACTTTGTTGACTGTACCTCAAAGGGATTGAGGTCCACAGCATTGAAACAAGACATTGGAGCATTCAGAGCTAATTTACTGGTCGAATAATTTCCTAGATAATTATAGATTGCGTAAGCGTTTAGACCATCTAGATCGAATCTGATACTACATGATAATTATTGTCACTTTTAAAGAATGAGTGTAAGATAGATATTCAACAAACCTACACATAATTATACGTACAGTTTATACATAAACTGTCGGAACTCACAAGTGATACCAAGTACCAACAATGCAGTTAGGTGTTAGAACGGTCGATCAACGACATAGGATATTAAGACGTGTCACCGGCTCACCACACTATCTATTATGTGGGGACGCGCCACTTGCAGGAACGGTGATTGATGTTCCTTGAGTTTATGTTACCCTAGTACATTGTGGGTGATGATGTATGATGGTTTGCATTACAGAACTCGATGGGATTTCTCCTAACAATTGATGACGTCATAAAGAAGACAGATATCGACTAAGAACTAATAAAACTTTGTATTAACTTGTTTTTAATTGCTGATTTTATCAAAGTCTTTCAAAGTTATACTATAACCGTGCAATAAAATTAACGTATGACAGTTTTTGTACGGAGAAACTTACAAATATTTTTAATTTATTTTTATCATAAAAGTTTACACCTAAGTTTGATTGAGTTCGTCCTAAATACATTGAGAAACGAAAAGACCGAATTGTGTATAACAACAATACAGGTCGATTTTTTGCTTTCTGGGACTGGTCTGCCCTAAATTAAGATGGAGCGAAAAGTGGTAAAACATGTACCTTTTAGCCCTTGCAGAGGCTTTTAGTACTCCAAAAATAATAAAAGTACCCTAATCTACCCGAAACAAGACCTAAATCCAATTTTAGTTACATGACATGCCAAGCTAGTTGTGTAAATCAGTTAGAATGGTTCGGACTGTACGCACCCCTGGTTGGAGGGACTGTGGGACTGTGGCTTGACCCAATTGTGGTCGGGAGAAATTTTGCGGGCCGGAGCAGCTTCGGCGACGTAGTGTTGATGTTTCTGTGTTTTATGTTGTCCTGGTACTTGATAGTGGTACAAGATTGCTCGTCTTGGATAGTTTTCTACTTACTATATAGGTACATACTTGAAAAATTTGAAGAGGTACCTGCTACGACATTTAAATTAATTTATTTTCAAAATAAATAACAGAATATCAGAATGTGAAAAAAAAAACTGGGATCATTGAATACAAATCCCAAGTAACTGTTTAAAATGTTTATAGAATTTTTATTTATTTTTTGGGTAACATTATGTCTTCTCATATCGATGTTGCGTCTAATTCATCTACAAACTACAAGCACAGCCGCGAAAACCCGCTAAACCGCTGGGTCTAGAAATATGTCACTAAACCCAGCATGTTGTCATGTCTGTATCTGTTTTACTGTGTGTACATATATATATATATATATATTTAATTCACCCCCTAAATGGGTTAAATAGAGAACAAAAGTTCAAGGAATTTCGTAATTTTTGTCGATGGAAAATCTCATCGAGCAACTTGGCTTGTATAAATCATTATCATAACTAAATATTATAAATGCAAAAATAAGTTTGTTTGTTTGTTACGCTTTCAGGCTAAAACAGCTGAACGGATTTGAATGAAATTTAGCATATGGGTCGACCATGACCTGGATCGCAGACGAAGTCGTGGGCGACAGCTAGTTTCTTATAAATGCTTTGATCCCTTCACTATCATTGCCAGCTAGTATTATTAATGACCCTTTTGACTTTACCCTTTCCTAGTACAATAAACACGGTCACCAAGATAACCTCGCCTATAATACTAAGGAGGCAGAAACAGAGCGAAACTGGGTTCAAACCATTCGTGTAAATCACACATCTCATCGTACATCTTCGATTAGATTACGCTTCGTGAGCTGTGTGTCAAGCGACATTTTAAACACATACTAGACAGCTCTGTTGTCCGTTTTCACTAACACCCACCACACCGTCCACACTACACTAAACATACACGTAAAAGTGTAAACGCTACACTAACACTAAATCAATGTGTAATTAATGTTAGTGTCCATTCCTAAGCATTGTGCTTTTAATTTAGGTAATAATTTAGGCATCAACTAGTGTTAGTAAAAATGGGCAAGAGACTCGTACTTTGTTATTTTTAATCGTTACGCTTTTGCAGCAGTTTCATAACATTGTAAGTTTAAAAGATTCTTGCCCACAAGATGAATTACAAAAACTTATGTTTAAATAGATCATAGATTTACGAGTTGTATATATAGATATAACTTTACAAGGATCGTTTGACGCGTGGCTAAAATCAGAATTAACGACGCCATCGCAATCTTCATTTAAAAAAAACACAAAATTTTCACAAATGTAACCAACAACGCCTCCCGACAAAGCCATTCAAGAGTCAAATCATCCTTATAGCAATTTAGACGCAAAAATAGATAATCCAAATTTTTTCTTCATGAATTTTTGAACCTACATTCATAAACTCAATCCGTTTCACCATGGCGCTAGACAAAAACTACAACAACACGTGCTACAATCCTTTCATACTTCTTTTCCTTCGTTCACATATACATCCAGCCATACATGAGCGCCTGGTACTATTATGTAAATGAACGCCTGAACTTTCTGAAGGACACCACCATAAAACCCTGAACATTTTAACAACACGCTCGATATTCCGTCCACGTGAATAATTATCTAAAACTCTTTTTTGTATTGAAGCTGTATGGCCTAACAAAAGGTTTTACGTAACGAACTCTAACGAGTGGACATAGCCTGGACAGTTAATCTCTGCTAACTTAACTTATTTTTGAGCGTGGTATGTATGTATCTAGAGTAGTAGTGGCGCAATGGTATCGGTCCCGATTTACGATTTGTACGTCGTGGGTTCAAACCCAGGCGGGAACCTTACTTTGCGTATTTTTTCATCACCACAGCTCTCAAAACGGTGAATAAAAACATCGTGAGGAAACCGACATGTCCTAGAACGAAAATTTCGAAGACATGTGGCATCTCCCGAGTGGTGGATTACGCCCCATTTCCTCTTAAAAGAGAGGAGACCGGTGTCCCAGCATTATGTTTATGTATGTGAGGTTGTCTGGGTCAGCTTAGTGTAGAACTTGTGTAATGACGTATCAGTAAGGTTAAAAGATTTACAAGGTTGGCAGAAACGTCTCCAAGTGTATATTGAAAACATCATAATTCATATATTAATAATACCTACTAAAAATTCGAAAGTAACTCTGTATATCTAGGGAAGACTTGTGGGGTAATTGCATTACAGTAGCAATGGCTTTCGAATCATTTTGACAGTTCAATAACATTTATCGCGTTATTTACGTTGCTGAGCAGACAATTTTTTCGAACATATTATTATGGAGCAATGGATAAGCAATATCCTTCAAAATCATTCAGACTGTGAAGTATATTACGCAATTAGGGTGCCGGATGGGACTCGCACATACCAGGCAAGCATAGCACAAAAGGATGGAGGAATATACTCAGCAGTGAATGGAAAAAGACTGCCAATGATGATGATAAACTCTGTCTGCATGTCTGTTACCTTTTAACGCCTAAACCGCTGAACTGATCGTCATGAAAATTGACAAATAGGTAGCCTGGGACCTAAAGAACGACTTAGGCACTTGCACATAATCTGCATTCGCGATTTATTTGCCAAAAATGTAAACAAATATAAGTTTGTGGAAAAACATCTTTAAATCCTACACAATAATGTTCAGTTTACGCTACAACTTCAAACATTTTTATAAATTTTCAATAGTCGCTCTGAAATTAAATTAGTTACCATTAAAATAAAGTTGTTATTTGAAATAATATTCTGTCGAAACAGCCTTTTGGGCACTGTTCCTGTTGACAGCGATGCGGACGAATTTTTTGATGCCCTATGATTCCTTTGATTATTTTTTCATATAAATGTTCAAATTATTATTTTAAATGTTAGCTTATATTACGTAAATATTTACAAATTATATGTCAAAATTGGTTATTTAGTTTGGTTGTAATGTAATGTTCAAAAACCGAACATTACATTATATACATAGGTTGTTTGGGTAGGTACATCATTTCAGTAAGTAAGTAAACATTAACTACTAGCAGTGGCCCGCGGTTCCACCCGCATAAGTTTCGATCCCGTGGGAATATCGGGATAAAAATACTATGTGTTAATCCAGGGTGTCAACTACCTCCATACCAAATTTTATCAAAATTGGTCCAGCCGTTTGTGCGTGAAGAAGTACCTAACAAACATACAAACACGATCATAAACTTTCGCCTTTATAATATTAAGTGTGATAACTCCTAAGACATAAGCTTCAGCGGTTTAGTTCGTGCAAATTAATTTTCTCTTCAATAAACACATGCAGCCTAATTCAGGTGTTTCAGCACACATGGCTACTGAAATATAATGCTTATTTGTAATGCATCCTAATATTTTATTTTATTCTTTTCATACGAATTCAGTAGAAGTTTGTTTGAGCCGAGTTTGTCCATGAAGAGTATTAGGGCTACATGTGGCTAGGGAGATGTACTTGTGCGTTCTTTTGGAGACAAAAGAGCCGGAAAATATACATATAGACTACGGTCAAGCTTCACCTGAAAGCAATTCATGAATGTATTTAGACTGACTATTAATTTTTTATTCTAAATCACCAAGATAGACGGTCTTGTCAACGGCAGCCGCCAACGCGTCGACAGCGGGTGTCAACGGGTGTCGTCGGCTGCAGTTGCCTCTGCCGGTAACGCGTATTGTACCATATCTAGCACTCTGTTTTCAAAAAATCTCAACATAAATGTAACTTAAAAAAGAAGACGAAGAATAAAAAAGTACGACTTGTCTAAATTACTCGTACCTCGAGTAACATACCCCACAAAAATGAACTGCCAGCAAATTCTACGGAACTCCGAAATAGAGGTAAAAATAAAAGTGAATAAAGCGTTTTTATTTTACACCGTTATTCCGGGAATTTCCACAAACATTCTCAAATTGCTTATACCCTGGTACTCCAGTGAAAGCGATATCGCGATTTGATATCTGGAAACTCGATTTTCTTGTGAGTTTATTTTTGTTTGTGTTGTTTGTTATGTACCAAGCTCGTTTTTTTAATATACTCCATCACTTGGCGATGCTTGGCCTAGCCTTTGCGCAGCATTGGATATCTATCAGCTGAAATGATTATGATTGATCAAAATGTCAGGTCTTGTAAGACTGTGAGCTGAAGGGTAATTCTCGTAATTTTAAGAACGTTTACAGTCTGATCTGTCAAAAATACCTTTAATTTAACTACATTTTTGGCAAGTTTTTGATATTTATTGTCGCTGAGATGAAATTGCAACTAGATTTTGAACGTTTTTAATTACTGGAATTGGCCTTCAGATCACTGAGAAATATTCTTTAATGCAGTGGGTCAATTTGTTTGAAATATTATGAATCCCAAACACCTTGGCATGAATCAGTTTTGGAATAGTCATCGTTTGTCGGTTCAGACAAACTGAAAGCCGCTCTTTTTCAGGGTAAAGGAAACCATACGATCCATCAATAAACGATCAGTTTCTTCATAAAAAATATGAGGAGTCATATTCAATAGAAAAAAAGATATTGCCCGATACAGCCTCTATTGATGAAGGTTTTAGCTCCATACAAAATCTTACAAAGAAAATTATTAAGAAATAATTTTAAAATATTGGGAAAAAGGGAATTATTTTAGGTACAGACGCCAACACATCAATCTACTCGAAACTGCAAAATTTTCCCAATCAACTTTGAATCTTATGCTTCAGCGATAAAGTTTAAAATCTATTAAAGACAGATTGTAGTAGCTTGATGTGCTGGCGTCTGTACATCCATTGAATCATCATCCTTTTTCTAACCAGATGCAGCTGAAAACTAGTATTTTACATAGATCAACTATCCATTTGACCACAACCCAGTTACTGGGTAAGACGATATCTTAGTAAGGCTGGTTGTCAGACTTTCGGGCTTCTGACTACCCAGTCAGAAGCCTGAAAGTCTCTAAAGTCTGTCAAAGATTTACAAATGACAGCCGGGAACAGTTTAATGTGCTTTCCGAGGCACGGAGGGGTCGCATTATGTAATGGATCCCACCCACCCATCCACGGACCGGCCTCGGCCAGGGTCGCTTAAAATTCGACACAGCCGCGCGCGCGGCTGTTATTATTTAGTCTCGAGAATCATGTTACTATTGAGATAATTAAAACCTAAATAGGTAAAACTTCAGTCAGGCTTTACCCCAAACAAAATGTATTTTAAACTATAAAATATTGTTTGTAAAACATTGCGGGACGTGGACCTTTGTGGTATAATGTGTGGACAAACAAAAACTAATTTGAGCTATATTCTCAATCTGTCCATAACACATGGTACATATCCAACTAAGCTAAAAACAACTGTGGTTAAACCATTATTTAAAAAAAATAACAAAGAATGCATGGAGTCTTATAGGCCTATTGCGCTCGTTCCAATAATATCTAAGGTGTTTGAAAAATACATTTATGCACATATTTATAAATACCTTGACAAACAAAATATTTTGGCAGAGGAACAAAAAGGCTTCCGGAAAAGTAAAACGATCAATATGGCCATCTATGACTTTCTAAATAATGTTTATACGGATGTTGACAAAAGAATACCTGTGTGCTCAATATATTGTGACATGACTCAAGCCTTCGACTATGTGGACCATGATATTCTGCTAAGTAAGCTGGACGCCTATGGCATTAGAGGTAATGTCTTGAATTTGATAGAATCTTATTTAAAGAACAGGAAACAGTACGTTGAAGTATCAGAAATAGATTATAAAACCAAATGTCAACGAATATACAAGTCTGATTATCGAACGATTACATATGGAGTACCCCAGGGCAGTGTTTTAGGGCCTCCTCTGTTTATAATCTATATAAATGATATGCCGAAAGTTACAAGTCACCCTATGTCACTATTCGCCGATGACAGCACTGTAACCATTAAAAGCACAAACACTCAAAACTATAACGACGAAATTACAAAGACAATAACCTCCATAGTACAATGGTTAGATAATAATAATCTAAAAATTAATATTGAAAAGACAAAATTAACGATGTTTAGTCAACGTTCAAATACAAACATGAGTATATACTATAACAGCCAACGCATAACGCAAGTAAACACATCTAAATTCCTAGGTCTAACAATTGACAATAAATTAGATTGGAAAACACACACGGAGGAGCTAACCAAACGAATTAGTAAGTCTGCCTATGCCCTATATAAACTTACCTCAGTGATAACTGTGGACGCTATAGTCACAGCATATCATGGCTTGGTAGGTTCAGTGTTAAGATATGGTGTTATTTTTTGGGGGAATTCAACCAATAGGGAAATAATCTTTAAAGCCCAAAAAAGATGTATCAGGTCAATGTTTGGATTGCAGGTCATAGATACATGCAAACAATTCTTTATTAAATTTAAAATTTTGACTCTTCCATCTTTATATATTTTTGAGGTTGCTGTATTCGTTAAGACCAATCCAAAGATGTTTAAAAAAATGCTAGAAATTAATAACCGAAGTCGACGGGATAATAATAGCTTATGTATAAGAAGGTCTCACACAGCATTAATGTACAAAAGTGTTTTTTGCATGGCGCCAGTTATATTTAACCGCTTACCGCCGTCAATCAAAGAATTGAACGTGAGCTTATTTAAGAAACGGCTAAAATCCTTACTTGTGAACAAAGCATATTACAGTATTTCGGAATTTATAACAGATAAAAATCTAATGACAGATTGTTGACATACTAATAAATTTATTGTTGTTCTTCACTTAAGTTTTGTATATTGACATTAGGACTATTTTGACATCATTAGTATTGTATTTTGACATCTATATTGTATATTGACATTAGTATTGTATATTGATATAGTCTTATTATTAGTTTTTCATTTTTATTTGGTTTGCAACTTTTTCTATTTTTTTGACATTGATTCATATTGGTATTTATTATCTATTAATTAATTTGTCAAAATGTGTCACTCATTATAATTTTTATATTTTTTTATTGGCCAGGCTTATTTTTTTAATTTTATTGTCGAGACTTGCCTGGCTTGATTGCAAAAAAAAAAAAAAAAAAAACATTTGTACGCCCTCTGGCTTAACATAGCGCACTATTATATCTGTATGTAACATCATTATTGTACCTATGTTTAACAAATTAATAAATGACTTATGACTTATGACTTATGACTTAACACTGTTATCGTTTTATTTTATTATTTCGATAAAGGTAGCGAGCGAGGCTTCTCTAGTGACTAGGGGTGACATTAAAACATTCATATTCATTTATTTTTTTTTGTTTTGAATGATTTTACTTAAAAAAAAAAGTGAATTTGTCTCTAGCTTATTTCGTTGAGTTATTTTGAATAAAAAGAAAGTTAGGTTAGATAATAATAAAAAGTTTTGATTATCAAATTGTGATGGATTTTTGAATTTTTGTATCAGATAAAAATATTATTTTAATGAATATTTATATATTTTACATATGAAAGATGTTCTGGGAACATCTGCCTACCCCTTATTGGACTACAGATGTTATGCAATGTGTATCGTTTCAAAATAAATAAATGCTTTTTAATCAAATAACCTGTCGGACAGCCCTATAGACGATGGCACTGTATCCTTATAAGGAATCCGGAAATAGTACATTACTGCAGCGGCCAGCAAGAGAGGCATTGATGGACGAATTCGCCTCGTCCCACAAACGTAAGTCCATCAATGCCTAGTTGTGGCCAAGGCTTGTATAGTACTTTTCTCAAATAATGCGCGGAAATTAAAACTTAGTTGTACCTAAGCAGAACTTTTTATTATTACTTTTTATTTGAAAATACAATTACTTTTCAAAATCAATGACGAACAACGAACAACAATATTTTTTCCCGCGTTAAAGTGTTGATTTGTTTTTTTTTAATAAATAGCCTTCTATTTGCAAGCCAGTTCGAAATTGAAATAAAACCTTTGATAAGTTACCTCCTTGGTTGCCATGTTTCGGAGTAAAAGATCGTTCCATTTTTAAATTACACGACAGATAAAAGTTTACTATGTAATTTATTTGGCCGCTAAACCACGACAGATATGGATTTTCATACAACTTTTGCCGGCCGCTGCTCGCATGTATTTGGCCAGTACAGCAAATTTCGATTTATCTCGAAATTTGAGCATTGTTTTGACAACCTTCTGTCAAAATCTGTTAAATCTTCTGTTAAATCGGTCTAAGTTTTCTCTTGGTTAGAACTGCATGCTAATACTTGTATGTCTGTGAACATGTGTTACTTTTAATTAATAATAAATAAATAAATAAATAAATAATGCTCAAATTTCCAAGCATGTTTGAGAAAATTGGTTTGTTTACCAAATAGTTCTCAATTTCCTTATACCAGGAAAATACATAGTTCAGATAAGTGTATAATAATCACTATGTATAATAATTATAATAATATTATAATCACCTCCTTATAAGTGCCTACTTATAAGGAGGTGATTATAACACCGCCCTGGGTCAATTTACTTTGGCGTTTCATGTTGAAAATTGATAGTCATTTACTCGGTAATTATGAGGTCCTTTTGCCCAGCAGTGGGATTAGAAATATTAAATAACAAAATAAGGAAAAAGTAACCAATGTGAGTGAGTCATATTCGGTGATTATTGTCATCAACACGCTCGGAGCGAAGTAGTGATATTAAGTACAAGCTAAGTTATGAAGAGCAAATGAGAACTCAGCTTTTATTGTTTCAAAAAAAAAACAAAGAAAAATATTTAAAAAAAAATATATAAAAATATCAATAATTTTCAAACTGCTGGGACGCAGGCCTCCTCTCCATGAGAGGAAGTGGGCCGTAATCCACCACGCGCGGCCAGTGTGGTTTGGTAGATGATCATTAATTTATCTTCAAATGTTTCGTTTTAATAGCAGTGGTGATGAAATCATTTACACAAATTAAAGCGACTGTCTGGGTTGGAACCTACGACCTACAATTCGTAAGTCACGGCCAACCACCACTTCTCTAAATAAATAAGTTATTAGACAAATATTGTCATTTATAGTAGCTTGCAGTTGTAGCTTTTGGAACTAAAGTCTCCACACAGTTTATTTCGCAGGATATGTATTGAATTTTATTCTATGCTAAATAAATGTAGATTCTTTTTTTCATTCTTTCTCAGAAAAATAGTTTCCAGTTATTCCCAAGACATCACACAGACTTGTAACATGACTATATGCTACGTCGTAGCAGCGTAGCCGTGACGTCATAATCTTCAGCTACGTGACTACGCCGTAACACACCGCCGTATCACAGTGCAGTTTCAAATGTAATATCTATTTTTGTCCAGATTCTTACAGATAGACGGAAAAACAACGGGTTGCCTTATACTGTATAAATGTATAAGTCCCGGGAAAGCAATAAATTCAACTTTTTTGACGTGAGAGTATTACATTTGAAAAATCTAGTTTATTATACTTTTTTACGTGGATACAGTATTAGTTATTTATTGCGAATTACGAAAGGGTAAATACTGCAGTGGTGGAGAAACTGCTAAGGTACCCTACTTTTTAAAAAAGCAGGTATTTTTTTTAAACAACCTTTGTTTTGTGTTCGTTAAAAAAATGTATTTCCGTATTTTTAGTAAGTGCGCCTGCGCTTAAATTTTGAATTACTTCGTACATAATATGTTTTATTAGTATCTATGAATTATGTGTATGTCAACAATGGAATCGGGAGATCTAGTCCCTAAGCTCGAAATCGTAGTTTTGGTTACTTCGGGGCCCGACCTAAGAATTAATGACATCACGAATTGACAGCTGTCGCTATACCCGATGTGATTATATCCTTCCAAAAAAGTTAATTAATCGCGTATATAGGCTGCACTGGGACCGACGACCTTGTGAAGGCCGCAGGAACCCGCTGGATGTAGGAAACACAGAACCGGTCGAAGTGCAGGTGCTTGAGAGAGGCGTATGTCCAACAGTGGACGTCTTTCGGCTGAAATGATGATGATGATGATGATAGTTCACTGATTCATTTCGGATGGGCTCGTATCTTCGTTGACGGACTTATAGAATAGGCCCCCATCTTTCAGATTTTGATATAACATTACATACATATTTTAAAGGGCCCGTGGCTAAGTAATCATAACCGGACAGGTCGAATGATCAGGTTAAGCTAGGCTTGCCGCGGTTGGTCCGTGGATGGGTGACCATATTTACATACCGAGACCCCTCCGTGCCTCGGAAAGCACGTTAAGCCGTTGGTCCCGGCTGTCATTCGTGGATCTTTGACAGTCGTTACGGGTAGTCGGAAGCCCGAAAGTTTGAAAACCAGTTTTACCAAGGGATCGTATTACCCAGTAACTGGGTTATGGAGGTCAAATAGGCAGTCGCTCCATGGAAAATACTGGTATTCAGCTGCATCCAGTTAGACTGGAAGCCGACCCCAACAAATTTGGCAAAAGGCTCGGCAGATGATACATATTTTAAGAAATAGAACTATTCAGTGGAACATTCGGAGAATTTTGTCTAGACTTAAGAAAAACGTGTCATTTATACAGCAAGGTCATTATGTTAAATATTGATAGTTTCATGGAATCGCTGATTTATTCCGATCTGATCCCCTGAGTCCCCCCTCCAGCCCCCCTCCTCGATCCCCTGCCTCCTCCGAATGGGCCGATGGACCTTCAAGAATACAATAGGGCCATAAACGGACGTTATGCGTATAGGACGTAATGCAACTCCCTCGGGCCTGACGATTGCCAACAACCGGGCACAACTCCAAACTCGGGGCTGCGACTGAGAAAGGAGAACGGCAGGCTTGTACGGGAATTTCGTACAGCTAATAAAAGTTCGTGTTTTGGAATACTTTTTGTTTTAATTGCTAGTTAATATGATAAACAAGCCCTTTTTAAATTCTTAGATTTTTAGAACTTGGGACGTAAAAGTTATAACCAGTTTTGTTTTTTAAGGTTATGTACTAGTGTACCAATGTAATTGATACTTAGAGGTCATAGACTTGTGTGCGTGATTGACGATTGACGCTGTCGTGTCACGTAATGGCGGCATAATAAATTGCTCAGATGCAGTCACAACAAACCACAATCCAAAACAACAGCAAAGAACTGAATAGAGTAAAGTAATATATCGGAACTGAACTGAAAGACAGAATGATTTTCTTTTCCTGTCAATAAAATAATTGCCATGAACAAAAAAATATTTTTGACGAAAATCATTCCTATCATAAAATCGTTAAATAATATGATTTTATGCAACAATTCAGCATTCATACGATTATTATATAAGTTTTTATTTATATTTAATGTTATTTCCATTTCTAAATAATTAGTTATCATTTCGATATTTGTGTTATTTTACATATGGCAAGTTCTAAAAAGATAACTGCGTTTAGTTTACGATTCTATTACGTTTATTTATTAAAATCTTTTTATTCATATTATTAATTAATCCGAAGTTCTAAAAATAGTACACTAACATGAAAATAAATGGCTTAGTTGCCTTAATAAGTGGTACAAATTCTATAACAGAACAACAAAAAAAGTATCCTATACCAAATCTGCCGTTCACCTTTCTGATCGAAAATCCAATAACACTTTGCCTGACCTCGGATTTGAACCCACAGGTCGTCCTGCTCAGCAGTAGCGCTTGGACCAATAGACGAGCCAGGCAGTGGAGGACAACAAAGTCTTGCATTTATTTTATTCCTTTAGTACAACTCACAAAAATGGATCGTGCAAAGACCTCGCCTTTTCACACTGCGATGTCCTAGAATAGCTTTTCAACTGAGGAAGTTTCTAGGAAACCTTTAATAAAGTGGACTAGTTTCTAGTATGATCTGCAGTTTTGAGACAAGTTGACGCTATATTAAAATGCTTGTTTTCCAAGGAATTTACATGTTCGGGATATTGGCATTTTAAACTTCATTTTGTTGAGGATTTCGAGAGCTTTGTAGTAGTAGTTTATGTTTCAACTATATTATTTCATCTATCTATATTTTTAATAATAAAGCTGAAGAGTTTGTTTATTTGTATGTTTGTTTGAACGCGCTAATCTCTGAAAGTACCGGTCGGAATTGAAAACTTATTTTTGCATTTGATTTTAGATTTTTTAGATCAATTTTTGAGGAAGGCTATAGGCTATATAACATCACGCTATGGCTCTTAGGAGCTGAGTACAAAAAAAAGTCGGAAATAACGCTAAGCGAAAACGAAGTAATAGTGCGGGCAGGTGATGCGATGCGACGGGGTGGGTCAGGGGAACAAGAAATTTCACACGGGCAGATGCTAGTTATTTAAATACAAATATCCAAGATGAATGTATCCTCTGTGTCCTTCAGGTTCCAGGCTACCTGTCTGTTAATATCATAACGATTATTTCAGTGGTACTTACAGAGTTATCTTCTGTTTAATAATGTTAAGACTGGATGTACGTAACAACTTGTTTCTGGGTTCCTTGTAGAACGTCTTTTGTCAATTGCAACTCTCTTGAAACTGCCAAATGAGATTAAAATTAGGTGTTTTGATCACCATCTTCCAAAGCTATTTTTAAAATATACTCAGCCGTAACCTTGCTCCTATTAAAAAATAAATGGAGAACCTTCACCAGATTTTGGAATTCGATTAAAAAGAACGGACTACGCTGTAGGCTCGTAGGAGGTTAAGATCTATGGCTGCTAACGTTATCATAGCAATTCACTGAACGCGAATCTGTGTGCAAACGATTTGAAAACTGCTACACAAAGGTTAAGCGCTAATACCCCGCGAAATTTGCTGTTTGATGATCAAAATATGATTCGCGACCGTAACAAAACGAAAAAAAATCAGTTTAAATTACCCTTTTATCATGATATTTGAGGTCAATTCTCAAACTTCGCGGGCATCTGCCTTAATCTTTTTTTTCGTATGTGTTAACTATCATTCTACAAGTGTCATACTTCTTGGAGAATAAAACTATTGCATAATCTACATATTTCCTTTTCACCAAAGCTTTCACTATCACGACCAAAATCTCCAAAGAAAGAAAAATGGCGTCTGATGTTGAAGGTATAATTCCTGCGTGGGTAGGACTTACGCCAGTCCTTGAGATGTATTGCTATTTCTTAAGTAGGTATCCTTTAAGTTCGAAAATATCTATGCTTGTTAAGTTGTTCTTAGTATGTATTTGTTATTGATAGCTTTCGTTATAAATGTATTAATTTGTTTTTCTTGCAAGAAAATATGCTTTGTTACCTTTTAAAAGTTAGGCAGAAAAATAGAGAAAATGTGGAATAATTTTATAAGGACTTTAGGTTCTGGAGTGGCGACCGCGTACCGGAAGACGTAGCGTTGGAAGGCCTCCCATAAGATGGACCTTGTGACTTCGCTCAATTCAATTCAATTCAATTTTTTCAATTCAATTCAATTTATTTGCCATAAGTGTTGGTACAATTTAGGTCTTAACTATATTACAGATCCATAACACTTAGTCATAATTTTGTGACATGCAAACATTTGTGTTAATCATTTATCAATAATTTTACGATCGAAATATAACTAAAATTCCTTATTGATTTAGATATAATATTAAATACATTCTCAACATAAAAACTAAACAATAAAAGCAGAATTAAAAATATGATGTCAGAGGGTACTTAGATGATTATTAAAATTATTATTATTATTATTTCTTAAGTCTTTTATCAAATAATTCATTTACTGAGTAGAAGTTGTTTTCCCTTAACCATACTTTAAGACACCCTGCAAACCTATTAACTGGTAAGCTTTTAAAACTATCAGGTATAGCATTAAATATTCGACAACACATTGCATAGCTATTCTTACTATACAATGCTGTCCTTGGAATTATGGGCAAAACTATTCTATTCCTGTGCCTATTACTTTTTGGAAATATTTCATGGGCTTTTTTAAATAACTCCGGATGCATTTTAACAAATTTAGCGCATTCAAAGATATACAGACTTGGAAGCGTTAGTATCTTGAATTTTTTGAAGAAGGGTTTGCAAGATTCCCATGGGCGTATTCCCGCTATTGCGCGGATGCATTTTTTCTGCGCGATGAACGCTCTCTGCCTGTCTGTTGAGTAACCCCAGGTGATCAGACCATATCTCAGCACAGAATCAACGTATCCATAGTATGCAGACAGAACGGTTTCTAGCGCTGATGTTTTTGCAAGTTCGTATAGAACGTACACGAATTTATTTATTTTGTTGCATACTTTACTGATGTGAGCCTTCCAGTTACAGTGTTTATCGATTTTTATACCGAGGAATGTCGTTTCGTCTACTTTTTTCAATTTAATTCCTCTATAATTGATGTCTAAAGTTTTATTTTCTCGTCCATATGTACTAAATTGCATGAAATTAGTTTTTGTGAGGTTTACACGTAGATTATTTTCGTCAAGCCATGTTATTATCGATTCAATTGTATTATTTATGTCAGTTATATATTTATCAATGTCAGTATTATCTGATGTCATTATTATCGATATGTCATCAGCGAACAGAAAGCAAGGGTTATTGGTAGCGTCGGGAAGGTCATTTATATGAAGTAGAAACAATAGGGAACTAAGCACACCCCCTTGGGGCACACCAGCTTTGTTATGTTTATATTTTGATCTGTATGATTTTAGTTCCAATTTACTGTCAATTTTTTCGATTTCCACACATTGCATTCTATTATTTAAATAACTTTGTATCCACTGAAGTGCTGGGCCCCGTATCCCATACTTTTCTAGTTTGTCTAATAACAGCTGGATGTGAGAAGCACAGAACAGGTTGTAGTGACGGTACTTGGTGGAGGCGTTTGTCCAGCAGTGGACGTCTTGCGGCTGAAGTGATGATGATGTTGATTTCAAAAGTCTTTAAATATATTATTTTTATATGTTGCCAAGTAAAATGTTGGTTTGTATTTGTTGTTTATATTGACATGTAGATTATAAGAGCAGTGACAAAAGATTAAAATCATTCACTTAGAATATGATTATGAATATTTATTTTTAAACCTACATATCACCTATGATCTTGCCACAAACCTGTATTAGAAGTCAGTTTCTTTTCTGATAAGTCTTAAACAATTCTAAAACGAATACATACAGTTTCTTATTTATTTCTTTTCCTTCCTTTTTATTTAAAGCACATATAGAAACCAACATGTCAGGTGTAAAGCCTTAGATAAAGTGTCGTGGCATGTTGCCAACCCTTCTCTAGATAACGATAATACAAGTCAGACAAACACTTTCGCTGACTGAGAAACAGGAATGTTTTCTATCGCTTTTTATGTATCTGTGGTTATTTTATTACTGGTAGTAAAACTGAAGGAAGGGAGTGGATGATAGCGTGACAGTTGACAGGGGAGAATGGCAGAAGAAAACGTGTTGCACCGACCCAAACTGGGTGCTAACTCTCGAATATAATTCCGATACATCGACATTGGTCAAACGTCAGTTGACTGACAATTCCAATGTCGATCTATCGGAATTATGTTCGAGAGTAAGCACCCTGAGACCAGCAACCCTATCAATCTCAATCTGAATCATTTTGAAAGATATTGCTAATCCATTGCCTCGTATGTTCGAAAAATGTGTCTGCTCAACAACGAAAATAACGCAATGAATGATGTTGAACAGTCAAAAAAAAAAAATACCCATTGCTACTGATAGTCTGTTACGCAATTACCTTACCTACGGTACCTGGTGGGGTTATGGATGTGAAGATGTTATTATTATTAATGAAAATTATCCTGCTATTATAAGTTAATGCTTAAACAGTGTCCTTAAAAAAACAAATTTTCTCTTTGATTTTTCAATATAAAACAATTGTCTCACAGGCGACACTAGTCGAACACCAATTATTTTTAGATTCTAATGATATTATTAGCCAAAAAAAAAAACAAAAACAACCAACAAAAACCAAAAAATAACCTAAATGTTTTATATAAAGGAACCCAAGATATAAACTTTTTTTTTTCTTTTTACTTCTTCAATTAGCATTTTGATGGCAAAAATCCAAACATCTTTGGCCCAAAATTCAGTTGCGCGAACTTCGCTCACTGACGGAGTCGTAAGACCATCAAGTGCACAGATGATGGGCATGCGGCGCAAGATGGATGGTGGGCCATTGTCAGTGAGGACTTGAGGAGGTGCCGCATACGCACTTGAGACTGAGCCATCTGTGATCCCCCATCTTTACAGATTTTCTTTGCTCCGGCCGACTTGGGTTCAAAGTCTATTTAAAGATTTCCAACTCGGTCACGGTAACGCGTGCCCCAGCGTAAGGCTCTCAGATGGTTTAATAAAGTTGTCAGGAGGTTTATAATTTTTTCAGTAAAACAAAAGCATATAAAATTATATCATCAAAATGTATTTAGTCATAATTTTATAGTCAGTTGCAAATAGTGAGCGCTTCATCTCGTAACATCAGCGGAAGATACTCCTGAATAAAACATACACTCACTGAATGAAGGAGCTCGCAAACAAAGCAACGAGTGTATACCCTACTGGATGGGATATTACAGATATTATTGGTATAAGATAAACTATAGTATATGTATGTATCTATGTATTAGCATTTATTCTTTTTCGAGTTATCTGTCCCTTATGTTGCACCTGCCATGGCCCTTGTTTTGTTTATGCATCACCCATAGGTTGACTGGTAGAAAATGTCATTTTCATTGGTATTTCATACTTTTTTTTACTTGTGCATAAAGTTTTAATAAATAAATTAATAAATATAGTGTAACTACACATGTGTTTTTCAAAGAGATAATTAATGTTGTTTTACTCGTCGACTTTTTTTTTTTAACAATGGCATCTCTCAGTTCATCCTTTATGAGGATGGCTACTGCTTAACCGGACTTTCCTGTGGATGCCTCGAATTAAGGCCTCCAGCCAGGGCATACAATAACTTAAAAACTAAGCGACAGCGCTAAGGGTAACCCCCTGCGGGGTTCGGACCTCGGCTCAGGGCGTCGCTGGAAGAGGACAGCAAGGGACAGGCTGGATCGGTATTATAATTATTTTGGGGCGAATTTAAAACTACAGGCTCAGCTGCGAGGGCTGGCTCGAGCGAGGGTCGGGGGCACGGTGATGGTGCGGGGAGTCGCGACGGACCTCGACGGCGAGGACGGAAGGACGGATGTCGGGGCTTGTACTGTCGTCTGACAGTACTTGTGGCCTTACTGCTCTCCTGGAGGAGGGTAGTGGCGTCGTCGGGGATAGTGCGGATATGCCTTGGTCGGCGAATCCTACTTATGCGGGAGGGAGTGTATCGGGAGGCCGCCGCAATCAGGGGATTGGGGTGCTTAATGGCAGAGTCAAAGAAGCGCTTGGAGAGGCGTTTCATGAACTGCTGGATGGTGGGGATTAGGAGATCTAGATGTAGATTCACATTTCGGACATTGAAGGGGGCTCCCGTGACCTTTCGGAGGAAACGGTTTTGTTTACTCGCCGACAAATTATAATTAATTTTTATATCATCATTCGCCTGCCCATAGCCATAGTATTTGGAGTCTCCGCAACATGTCTTTTTCTTCCATATTTCCCTAGTCGTCATCTTAGTAGTCACCTCCTATCTATTTATAAAACTTTGACTTTCTTTCGCTAAAGCTTTCCTTACGACATTTTCCTCAACTACTCCACAATTAAAAATCGGTTGCCATGCATAACTTGCGCATACCACAACCGATTTAAAATTACTTTGTATATAGCTATCAGCTAACAAATTGGATTTTATATTATGATTTGGAAAAATAAATGATTATATTATAAGTCTTTGGTAAAAGGGGCTCTTAGAATTCTGCCACTTTGAATGTTGCTATAAGAAATCCTATAAATTGAAAGCCCTAACCCGTTGTATCTCCACTGTTTAAATTTAACATACACAATAACTCGACGACTTACCGCCAACATACGAACATGACCTTGCAACATAATTTAACCTCCTTGCCTTACCTACATTCCTGGTACCGCTACCGTTTCCATTACCCTATAATCTTGACATAATAAAGTGCAAACGGCCCGCCGACAGAACAAATTGTAGGCGCGAAAAATTCCATCCCACTTGAGAGTCTCGCCGTGTTTAAATAAAAACACCATTATTTTTTATTACATAGCTAGTTTCGAGGGCAATTTTCACATTTCACAGAATAAAGCCCGATTTATTTACGGTTATTAAACGCAACGGAAAGTGAGATGATTTTGTTTCTTTGCAAGAAGTTTGAAGTAAAAATTGGTTAAGGAAGCTTTAGAAAATTTCCGGAGAAATTAAAGTTTATTAAAATTCCAGTCCTTTAAGTATCTTGATGCTCAAAAGGTATAATTAAAGAAAATTTATCAAAGGTTTAAGTAATCTTCATTAGTATCATATTTTGTTAAGTAAAATTTTTGTTCCTTTAAGTTTAAACGATTAGAATTATTAAAAGAAGTAATTTTACTAAGCAAACCAGTGAACCCGAACATTTATGTTGAAATCCAAGCTGTAGGGAGGGAGATTCACTACCGCAGCTAATGAAATGACAAGTGACACATTTTTCTTAAAATCTCTACAGTGTAATTGCTAACTCTAGCAAAGTGATGCAGAATTTTTCTGCTGGAAAACTGTTGCTCACAGATATTTTCAAGGTCTAAATAAAATAGACTTCATCTTATAGTTACCGTTTTATTTTATGTTTCCTTGGTAGCAACTTGGTAAATACATAATAAATCACAATACAACATTAATCTTATTACGTAACAATTTTACATCAACTCCAAAATGTACCAGGACAACAGTACCGCAGAAGAGATGTAACATTAATGAACTAAAACAATTATTTGGAACAGCCCGGTGGGTGAATTAACTAAACAATGCTAATTATGGAACGAGGTGCGGAGATTTGAATGCACAATTAATGTACGAGAACTTGAGAGAGTAACGATTTTAATTATCTCCATTAATTTTAGGGCTAAGAAACTGGTTGTTTGATTCCTTTGCGTATGTGTTTTCCCTGAAGGAAAAATACGTGCAATGAATGCGTCTCAAGACTTCATATATTTCTTATGTTCATGTTTTACAAACTTGTCTAAACAACATAGACAAAATTATGCAAAATTCTTTATTAAGTATAGGTATCATCATCTGCCTAGCCTTTTCCCAACTATGTTGAGGTCGGCTTCCAGTCTAACCGGATGCATCTGAATACCAGTATTTTACATGGAGTGACTGCCTATCTGACCACCACAACCCAGTTACTGGATAATACCGAATACGATACCCCTTGGTAAGACTGGTTGTCAGACGTTCGGGCTTCTGACTACCCGTAACGACTGTAAAAGATCCGCGAATTACAGCTAGGACCAACGAATTAACGTGCTTTCCGAAGCACGGAGGGGTCTCGGTATATAAAGATGGTCACCCATCCACAGACCAACCGCAGCAAGCATAGCTTAACCTGATCGATCTACCTGTGCAGCTGCTATTTTTTAGCTGCGTGGCTAAACATTAGCGGGCTTTATTAAGTATATACGGCCAATAAAGATGTAATTATAATAATGTCACATTAACCCCACAATTACTTAAACTTTCAGCAATAAAACAGCTTAAATATACACCGAAAGACCTGTTCTAAAACCTCTTTACGATTTCGGGGATCCTAGTAATGACACAGACGTAGTATGGCGATCTATCCACTAACGCCTTAAGCCGGCTGTTAAAACTTGAACGTTTGTGCTCAATGCTCAAATCTCAGACTTAAGGGGGTGCTCTTAAGTTCTTCTTCATAGTTCATTAATAACATACATATTATTATAATCACGCCTGAAGGGTTGGGCAGAGGTGTACCATCGCGGACACTCCCGCCTGACCACCACTAAGTTCATTTTTGCTCGCACTCAAAAAATAAAAGCGCTCTCTAGTAAGCGCGCCAAGGTCAAATAGTTCGTCCGGAAAATTCACAAAAGGAGTACACGTGATGCGTCACTAAGCTGCGCAGTGCAGGTTGCAACTCATTGCGTAATCGCTTTCCTGGTAGGCAAAAGCCTTAAGGGGGCGTGAAAACTTAAAAAAGTGGGAATAAAATTTTAAGTGATGAGGCGGAAATGGCCGCGATGGTACCTACAGTACACCCACATTTCGCAAGTTATGTTTACGTGCCATGAAATACGGGGCAAGCCTTTTGTCATCAACCGGGCGCAAATCTAGACTCCGGGCTGCCACTAAGAAATTCCAGATGGAAAAATGCAATAACACTTTGCCCGACCCGGAAATCGAACCGAGGACCTCATGCTCAGCAGTAGCACTTGCAACCACTAGAGTAACGAGGTAGTTAATTAATTTGTGAAGAATCAGTTTAAATAAATTTTATGGGAGAAGTTGAATTTATTGATAAAAAAAAACACTCCGGGAGTGTAGACAGAACTGAAAACAAAATACAAACAGAATACTTTGCCATCACTCACTGACATATCGGATATACCTAAATTAAAACCGAGTACATCCCAAGGACAGGCCGAACACATCCGAAGCGGGACACCGCTTCGGATGTGGTCGGCCTGTCCTTACCGTAACCGACAGGTTACGGTAACAGTGGCGCGATTTCAATGGCTTTTCCTATCTCAGAAAATGTCCAACGCGCCTAAAAAAGTTTTCACTTCAATAAATCCAACGTACACGGAGTAGTCTGCCCCACAAACATACTCGTAGTTGTTAAATAGTTTTTCTTTTTTCAATAACAAAAATTCTCGATGACCCAAGATCAGTATCACCAATAATAATAAAAATTAAAATAATGGAAAAAAAAATATTTGAAGAAAAAAAAAACTATCTCTGTACCCTATGTATCTAACAAATTATTCATCAAGGGCCAATTTTATAAAACCTGTCGTTAAAATCTCTTACTACGAGAAATATGAAGAAGACACAAGAAACACTACTCTAAACGCGTCCCACACCAGTTAATAAATCTCAAAGGGAGATGATGAGAAATCCCCTCACAAATTGTAACAGTTACAATCTAGGGTTACACTCTGCATAGTTAAAGGATAAACTTCAAAATATGTTAATCATAAAGTTAGGGTACAAATTACTAACTGTAATCTTAAAATTTAAATGGCATATTACATTTGGTTGATACTCATTAATTGAAATATAATACAAAGAATATTCTGTTGATACAGAATTTGTGATTTATGTATGTTTAGGCTCTAAAGAAGCCAGAAGCCCGAAAATCTGACAACCAGTCTTACCAAGGGGTATCGTATTACCCAGTAACTGGGTTGTGGAGGTCAGATAGGCAGTCGCTCCTTGTAAAATACTGGTATTCAGCTGCATCCGGTTAGTCTGGAAGCCGACACCAACAAAGTTGGGAAAAGGCTAGGCAGATGATGAGGCTCTAAAAATGTCCGGATGACAGCAATGCGGATAAGTACTTCGACGGGTAAATATCCTTTTGTTTTTGTAATTATTTATATAGTTACCTCCTCTCGTATTAATAATCGTTGTATAGCCTCTGTAAAGTTCCACAACGCTTTGTCTTCTTCTTTCGAAAGTCAAATTACTGACGACTGAAAGAGAGAAATCAGTGTTTTACTATTCATCTGATATAATACGTTTATTAGTAAGGGGTAAGTCTTTTAATTTATTACCTAGTGTAAATAGTTAGTTATGAGATTACGAAAATAAATCATAAAACTATTTTTTTTTTAAATGCTAAAGAAACTTAGGACATGTTTGTGTATTTTGTGGTCGTGGTTTTAAATCGTTTTAAACGAAAAAGACTATTTAAAACCAAATGTTTTATAATCCGTTTTACATCTATAGTCCGGATAGACACTATCTTTCAGATAATTTAAAATATTAAACAGAATTTATATGAAATTGTTTGCAAAATGGCTTTACCGGTACTAATTCAGAGGTGGTGAGCCAAACATAGGATAACTAATTACCAATGAAAATTCTTTAGACGAGGATCTACGAAATAATTAATTTTGTAAATTAGCTCTTCACATGGCTTATCCTAATCTCTGGGCTCCATTATCTTTAGGTACGAAATTGGGCCGAAAAGCTTAGGTTTTTTACGTTCGGTATCCATTTTTCGGCAATAGATAAAACTGGCTTATGAATGAAATAAGTTAGTTTGAGGCACAAAACTGTAAAAAAAGAAAAAAAACCTAATACTGAAAAGTATTTACTTCGTCTGAAGAAGTGCTTCAGGGTGGGTGATATGTAAGTGATGATTTAACTACTGGGGCATTGGCCTCCTTTCAGTAAGAGCGAGTAGGCCGGTTTCCTCACGATGTTTTCCTTCACAGTTTTGGGAGCAAGGAAAGTGACCTATGACGCGGCATCGTCTGTGACGCTGCCACAGACGATGCCGCGGAAGTGGCAAAGTTTTTTTGCAACAAAATGTTATACACTGTATTATATTATCTGTGACACTGTCGAGGCATCGACACAAAGAAGACGTGCGTATTTAATCCAACCTAGCACATAAAAATACCTATATGAAATATGGTTTTGATGGCCAACTCCACAACTAGAGCCCACATCACATAAAACTTAGACTACAGAACTACAATTTACTTATTCTCGTTAGATATCATTCTCCGTTTTATAGAACCTTTCAACAATAAAATCGCTTCTAAACTCGAGATTTGATACAATAGCTACGTAATAAAGATATTTACAATGTATGTAATCATGGTTGTTACTGTATTTTACTATGTATACTGATAACAAATGAAGACAATGACGTCACTGTAAGTGTGGGTGTAAAATTTGACGCTATGCAAAACGGGGTTGTAAAACAAGATTGGTAGTTTCGAATGTGTCATCTCGTACAGCACGTACAATCTGTTCGTGGTTTTCAAGACCTATGTTTTTTATTGCTTCGTGACAATTCGGACTGATAAATGATTTTATTTCTGTAAGTAGGAAATCCGTCGGTCGTAGTAAATTCCGGTCAAGAAACTTAATATTTTATGTTGGAAGCGAATTAACAAGATCACTAGTTTTAAATGTTATCATTTTGCTCTCTTTAAATTTTGTAGGCTTCGCATGTGTCAACTTTAATGTCAAACGAGGGATGTTCTGCGAATGCCTGCCTAGCATCCAGTATAACCACTCACGCGCCGACCGTCCTGAACACTTTTTTTCTGCGCACCGCGGGGTGTTTCGTCACTTAAACACGACTCGTACAAGCGCCTGCCTATTTGACCTCCACAAACCAATTACTGGGTAACACGATACCCCTTGGTAAGACTGGTTGTCAGACTTTCGCGCATCTGACTACCCGTAACGACTGTCAAAGATCTACGAATGACAGCCGGGAACAACTGCTTAACGTGCTTTCCGACGCCCAGAAGAGTCTCGGTATTTAATGGATGGTTACCCATCCACGGACCGACCTAAGCAAGCGTTACTTAACCTAGATAATCGACCAATCGATCGGCCTTAAATAGTAATATTTCCCCAATCCGCAGTAAGTACAACAAAAAAACTAACTAAAACAATCTTATTTAAAGACAATGATTCAGACTAATCACAAAATAACTAAGTCAGATTTAAGTACCTAGTATTAAAAATGATGTTTTTGTCACCTATTCGTACCTGACTGGCCCGCTTAAACACTCGTCATAAATAAAAAATGAGAGATTCCAAAATTTTATAAAACTATTTGCATTTCAGGCAATTCCTTTGTCTGTCGAGAGTTTTATCTCATAAGATACATGGTTCCGTACACAGTACTTATGAAAACGTGCACAATAAATTGTAGGTATTATCTTCACAATCTCTGCTATTTTAATCTTGCAACGTTGAGTGTACAATGTGTACATTCTTAAGCCAAGTATAAAGTATACTTGGCTTAAGAATGTACATGTCGCAGCCAACTGGTTAAATTAGCCGTTCAGTTAACTGCCTAGCCTTTCAACTAAACGGCGGCCGTTCAACTAACGGCCTGAATGATATTCAATTACAGTTTAGGTTGGAAGTCTGTAACCAATCACGCGCGAGCCGAATTGGTTGCAGTAATTAAGGCATTGCACCCCGAACAAGTGGGTTAGGTTAGGTTAGAACTGTGATCAACCGCGTTCGAGCCGAGGGAGGAAGCGAGGCGAACACTACTTCTAAAGGCCAGGCAGTTAACTGAACGGCTAATTTAACCAGTTGGCTGCGACATACACATTACATACGTATTAATATAAAATTCATGTTAGGAATTACTATGTTAAAATATTGCACTTTTATAGAATGGGTTTATTTATAAACGTTGCTTAAAGTTAAGAAATGATTATTACCCTCCCGACCGATTTCGGTCACGGTGCCCAATCTCAACGGAGATTAGCCAGTTACGCAGGAGATAATATTATAGTGTACAAGTTTGTGCGTACTCTCATAGTCCGATGGGACGGCAATCCGACACGACCGGGGAGAGATCAGGCACAGGACCAACGGCTTTACGTGCTTTCCGAGGCACAGGGGTATTAAACCACCAACTTCTGAACTCCGGGTTGTTACTAAGAAATTTCTAATAGAAAACCCAGTAACACTTTGTCCGACCTAGGAATCGAACCCAGGACCCCACGCTCAGCAGTCGCGCTTGCGACCACGAGACCAACAGGGCAGTCAATGTCAGACAGTAAGAGCTTGTCCAGGAAGGGCGAATTATATACTTGGCGAATTATTTGCCAGGACAAATGCCTCCTGATTTCGACAATTAGGCACTTCTTATTTTTGACGATAGATTAAGTCCAAGAATTGTACTGCGATACAGCATCAGCCTACAGCAGCTCACTGCTGGACATACGATTCTCGGCAATTCTCATTCAGCTGCTACCAGCCTCCCTGCGAAAATCGTCGCTCCACCTAGCCTGAAGGCGTCCTACAGTGTGGTCGAATTAAAACCAGTCTGATCGCCTAGTGACCGACCGAGGAAATGCTACTTACTACACTAGGTACTAGAGCCATTTTTTATTACAAAAATACCATACCTACTAAAATATTGAAATTAAAATAACTGCCTTTTAGGTACTAGGCTCACATAAACGCGTAGTACCTACTTATCAATTCCGTAGGTACATTCTGTATTAATAATTTCATTGAACTAACATTCTTTTTTCATTTCATACATCTAGAACAAGTTCTACATTGTTCATGAAAACATAGATATTTATTTGACTACTTATTGTTATAAATGAAAACGGGGCGCGGTAATGTTTGGTACAAAAGGTTGAATATTGAATAAATTATTTTCAATTTTCCTGTAAATTACGAGATTGAACCAAGCAGGATAGAACAGACAACCATTGGAGGAAGCATTGTTTTAATATTCCTTTAGGAATACAGACAATATTTAAATACCTAGTTGAAAATCTTGTAACAAATTTCCTTAGAAGTCAAATTCTTGAGAGAAAGAGGCACCATTTGATTGGCTGGTATTAATATCAGACTGTCAATTTGTTTGTACAGATCTTAATTTTACGGCTGTTAAAGCTTGATAGCTACTTGCTTTGTATAAGCTCGTTTAATGTTACCATAGAAAATTGTATAATAATATATTACATTTTTCATCTAGTTTTCTACCTAATAATAACAAAGTCATGATTCTTGATCGTGCAATATCAAAGTAGCAAATAGACATAGAACAACATAACTTAGAATTGAAGTTAAACGTAACCGCTTTTAAATGTCTGGTTTGCTGCCAGTCAATTTACTTCGCCGCAAACCTGATGAGTGGTGCGTTAATCCAATTAATATATTATGTAATAATAATATATGTAGTAGTATATTTCAGTTTTGATACTGAAAATGGAATAAAAATGTTGGAATCCATTGGATTGAGTCAAAAAAGTAAGTTATCCACCCTAATGGCTTTACAAGAAATGACTTAAGATTTCTTATGTTTTTTTTTTATAACTAATTAACAAAATATTTGCCTCTTTACACTCGTCATCAGGTGCAGAAAAATAAAGCAAGCAAGAACGCGCTTTTTGGCATTACAACAAAACAAAAAAGAGGAAGTACCAAGCTCCCTGAATGCATTTCTCGTTGGCCTGCTACACAAGTCGACAACTCTATAATCTAGAGTGATAGGTATGCATAGAACTGGACAGTGCCGACATAACACTTTGAATTAATCTCGGAGCTAACACCTCCATAGACAATCTATAACAGCCATGATTGCATGTTCCAAAGGTATTACCAGTAAATAATATAGGGATACCTGTAGTAGATTATTAAAATATATCTTAATTGTAGATTGTATGCCAAGGCGAGAGTGTTTCTTTGAATCTAGAGCGGAGCGAAGGATTCTAGAGCAGAATCCCGAGTGCAGCGAGGGGTTCTAAAGTAGAATCTTGAGCGCAGCCAGGGATTCAAAGTACGTCACTCGAGCTTAAAATGGTGTTGCTCCCGAAGTGGACTCTATTTTATATCACCCTCTTTGAAAAAATAAGTAAGTGCAACATAACAATAAGAATAGTACGTTATTTATTTACATACAGTTTTGAGTAAACAATTACGAACGAAGGCAGAATGCTATTCGCGCGTTTTTTTAGTATTTTTTTAATTTTTCAATTTTTTTTTTTTGTGTTGGCTCGCGCGCGTTTTACTTTATCACACAGCCTGTTACTTGTTCATACAATATTCGTGATTGATCTCTTTGGTGATGGGAACGTTTACTAAAAATATCCACATTCCAAATTCAAATCACTTTTAGTCCCTGTTTACGAAGACTGAGTGGAATACCTCGAATACACTAGCTCTTGTAGAATTGATTTGATAAATAAAAAATAAAATATAAAAAATAGATAATTCTTCTGTACGTATGTTAGTGTGTTTCAGAGGGGTAGGTACCTCTGAAAATTTAACCTAGGACTTCATGCGCTTGCGACCTGCACAACAATCGTTCGTGCAGTCGAAGTCCTTATATCGAACCAAGTTCATCATCATCTGCCTAGCCTTTTCCCAACTATGTTGGGGTCGGCTTCCAGTCTAACCGGATGCAGCTGAATACCAGTATTTTACATGGAGCGACTGCCTATCTGACCTCCACAACCCAGTTACTGGGTAATACGATACCCCTTGGTAAGACTGGTTGTCAGACTTTCGGGCTTCTGACGACCCGTAACGACTGTCAAAGATCTACGAATGACAGCCGGGACTAACGGCTTAACGTGCTTTCCGAGGCACGGAGGAGTCTCGTTATGTAAAGATGGTCACCCATCCACAGACCAACCACTGCAAGCGTAGCTTAACCTGATCGATCGACCTGTGCGGCTGTTATTATTTAGCCACGGGCCCCAAGTTATGTGGTATAATTTCATTTGAGCAGGAATTATGTATTGAATAAAATACCCTTTGTAACGCACATTAATAAGGTAGGTAAGTAGGTCACTCATTACGCTTTAAATAACCCAACAAATGCATTGTAATTAAATAAATATTTGTACTGAATTTACATTTCATATTTTATTCTAGGAAATACATAATCGGTTTAATTACCCAGAATAAAATATGCCAAAGTAACCTACAGTTTATTTGAGTACAATACGAGGAAATTCTAATTATACCTATGTATACTACTGTGTCCCAGGATGATTATGATAATCTACCATACCATAATTATATTATTTCACGGCGTGCTTAAAGGTTTTGCAACGCTAATCTTACAGAGTTGATTTTAGAACGAATTTGACAGCTGTCAACTTGACGCAACCCCGGGTAGGAACAGTGGTGGAGGGGGCGCGGCTCGCCAAAATTGAAAAAAAAAAAAAGTCGAGGAGATCGACCGAAAAGCTGGCATTGATTTATTGTGACTGTGATATTGGTTATTGCGACTATCCTAGCAGTGCAGTAAGTTGATTGATTTGCGCTCGCGCCTCACGTACTCTATAGAATTTCGTTTACATTATTGTTAATTCCCTATACATTAACTTTCATTTACTTACATCTCCTCGCCCACATACCCATACTTAACAGATATTAAAACCTCTTCTGATAAAGACGACGTATTGCCTAATATTAATTCAACTTTATGTAGCTTATAAGATAAAAGATTCAAAGGGGGTTTTTATGCGATTATTTATAACTAGCTGTGCATATTGGATTTCATGGGTTTATTTTTTACCCTAATTTCTTGCAATAGCTATCTGCCGTCCTCGCAGGTGCTCGTGGGAGTGGTCGAAAATGGGCGATGATGCCGCCGATTTCCCACAACTCTATTCTTTAATAATGCTGAATTAAGAGTAACTAATGCGATTCCCCATTCGAAATCGACAAAGGTTTATCCTGACTAAAACTAAGTGTGAGTAAGTCGACTAAATCCCGAGAAAAATTAGTCGATTACTGTAACAGATTGGTGTAACGATCGACGGTGACAGTGTCAGCTTACTACCGACAACTAAACGTGACGAGAACTTAAGTTTAATGACAACAGTCGATACTTTACAACAGTCGATACTTTGAAACTATCTTTTTTGTATTAGTTGATGCGGGGGATGTGTGGTGTCACGAGAAGTGATAGAATAAGATACAAGTGCTTATGAGGAACTCTGAAAGTGGCACCAGTGACTGAAAAAATGTGTGAAAATCGGTGCAGGATGTGATGTGGAAGAATGAGGAAGTTTTCATTGTAATTTTTTCCCTTCAATTTTATTTTTATTATTCAATTTTATTTTTATTATACACTCTCAAGTTTTACCTATTATGGTTCAAAAGATACTACAGCCCTGTGACAGACGGACGGACGGATAACGAAGCCTTAGTAATAGGGGTCCATAGTCCTTTAAACCTTAGGGACCGGAGACCGGACGCCCACGAGCAACTTAACTTAAGGCGGAGGTTTCTTGAAAATGGTCATAAAGTTGGTTTTCAAAGCTGGAGCGGAGGAGCGGAGGCGGTTGGTTCTCTTAAACCGTAAATAATTCTGACCAAAACAAATTTTCATATTTTCAAGTCTTATTTTAAAACAGTGATGGAACTCAAATCATTATTAAACATACATTAATGCATCAAAAAAAATCTTCAAATATACTTCTGACAGGTCTTTAAAAGCAGTTTATCCCTTCATTAACAATTTTAATTATAATTAAAAATATACCATTAAATTGCTAATGCCAAACTGTATTCAGTGATGGATTATTTATTATTAAGTAGTTTGTAAAATAGATGATTGTTTCATATTTTGCAATAAATTACCAGCGTTGTGTCTTTCTTTTCTATGCAGTCCGATAGTGACCGCGCTTTAGGTCATGTAGTCCCCTTAAGCTTAACCTTTTTGTCTCTGTCTCTATCTCCTCGCCGAGATTTGGACGATGCGCACACGGGAGCGCCAGCAACGCTACTTTTTTACAAAATTTTCGGTTGAGCGGCAACTAGCTAGCCGGCAACTTTTTTGTCGTCGTGCGCGCACCTGCTTGCAACCAATAGACCAGCGACAGTTGCGTCCAAATCCGCGGACAAAATTGTTTCCCAGCTGTCACTGCGCTACATATGCGCGCACTTTCATACCAACCCGTAGACTTGATGTGTAGAGACAAATTAGTTGCTTAAACAAAAGTTGCTCATGGGCGCCCCCTAAAGTCGTCACCTGCCACGACGTTTATATATGTGTAGCGCTATCTACAACGCCACATGCGAACAACGCGTCATACTGACGTCACGTAAAATCCTGAAACTCGCAAGCAGAGTTTACCGCGCAACTAGCAAAGATACAACGCCAGAAATGAATCATCGGGCCCCGCTAGACACCACCAGTCTGGTCGGAGTATCCTTCCTTTTCTATAGAGGATGAGTTAACTTTACACCCTGTTCCTCATACCTCTATATAAGTATTTATAGTTGTTTTATCAAAACTTTAAACCAGGACCACAGAACTTTTAAGAATTACATGCCAATCCATACTAATATTATAAATTCGAAAGTAACTCTGTCTGTCTGTCTGTATGTTACCTTTTTACGCCTAAACCACTAAACGGATTTCGATAAAATTTGGCAGAGAGATAGGTTGCATCCCTGGGTAGGACATAGGATAGTTTTTATCGACATACCTAGCGGGCGAAGCCGCGGGTGGAAGCTAGTATAATATAATTTGCCTTTTGGTCTTCGTCCAGCTTAACTAACCTCTTCTTGTACCTTAGTATATTACACGAAGCGACTGCCAAACATTTCCAGTTCTAGAAACTTATTTAGGTCAGGCAGTAAAAAGTCTAAATAATCGTTCTCTGGAATGTTAACGCAGGTACTGAAGATGTTTGAAACTGTACTACGGTCTATTCGCCGTGTGTACTCATGGTCGTGATCACTATATAATAGAAGCTTGTACATTACAGACACGTTTTTTCTACGGCGCAATTTATACTCCGTACCGTAACGAAACCGTGCCGTGTGCAAAGAGTTTGCAAGCGCATTCTGATGGCAACGATGCCGCGGTATCCTTAGGCATACCGCGACGTCCTTAGGCACCATCATTGTAATTTCAATTTTATTGTCATAGTATTAAGTTTTATTTCTATTCGTCGCATAAAAATCAGGCTCTAACGCGGACACAAGGCAGATTGTCTCCTATTTTTATTCGAAATAAACTGTAGGTACATATTTGTGGCCTTCCCAATTATTTGTCTGTTCACGTTTCTAAAGAAAATTGTGGCCCAACAACAATCTAAAGCCCTATTTGATAGTCCATTGCTCCGTCTGTATAGCGACAAGATAGGACTTTAAAATAACAATGCTGCAAACGGAGTAATGGAGTGCTAAAGTTTGAAGTTTTCGAGCGATTCGGAGTGAGATAGCGACCGCAGTCTTGTTTTATTGAAGTTGTTCACGTTGCTTGTGTACAATGAAGTTGCGGAAGCGTTTCGGTAACATATGGCCTACAATTTTTTCTAGTATCCCTCGCTGCAAATCATTTGTTTTGGAGAAAAGATAAAAGGACCGACACACTGTTCTACTATTCAAAACCAAGTAAATGTTTATATTGTAGGAGAATGGAATGGTGGGAACGACACCGGTGACGTAACTGTTGTTACGTCACTTTTAGGATCAAAGATCAATCTATTGCTATAACAGTGTTCTATTATGACTTGAATTTATCAATGTTTTAGAATATATACTATATTACTAGTTATATATGCGTGGCAGGGAGGGACCTTGATGCGCAAACTGAAACCATGAATTTAGCTAGAGTTTTTACGACGGTTATCAAAAAATATCAGCTGTAAAGTGCAATATCTACGCAGTCAAAATGCAATTTTTTTAATCAGTTAATCCATGATATCAGAGGGGCAATTCTGGTAATTTTAAGAACGTTCACAGTCTGATCTCAGTCTCAATCTGTCAAAAATACCTCTCCCTAAATTTTAGTACATTTTGACAAGTTTTTGACATTTGTTTGTCGCTGAGATGAGACTGCGACTAGATTTTGAACGTTTAAAATTACGAGAATTGGCCTACTGGTTGCAGATCAATGTCTCTGGCACCAATGCCAATTCTCGATATGAAAACCCAAAAAAATGGAGTTCAGAAAAAAAATAATGTAAGTATAAAATAAAACTATTTTCTTCTTTCTTAAATAAACTTGTTAACTTTTACAAGCTCAAGAGAGGTTGGTAGCTCGCTAAGGACCGCTTTGTCAAGGGAAGCAGAGTGCCAATGTCGAGACATCTTCCTGACTCCATGGTTGTACTTAATTAATTTTCTATCGATATAGTTTTCTGACTATAATCGATAGGGAACAATCCCTAAAGCCATATGCCATGGAACCAAGGGGAAAGAAAATTACCCATGAACCCGACAATGGGTCGACCCACCGGGACCACGGGTAATGAGTGTTAATAGCTATTACTAAATTAACTAAATCTATAAACATTAAATTTAAAATAAAACGGTAACAATAAATAGACACTTAAGTAACTTAAAAAAGTTGATGGAGCAAAATCTTCATGAATAGATGATTGATTTCCACTATCAAATCAAATAAGATCAGAATCCAATAGAATCTCTCTACGCTGCCGAAGAGATATTATATTCTTATACGGATTCCAAGAGATCCGGCGAACGGTATTACCGTACGTTTCAATTCATTTCTCTATTGTGTCTGAAATATCATATTTTTGCTAGAAGGCTGTCGCTAGTATTTTGTACTAGCAGCGCCCCGCGGTTTCACCCGCGTTACTGTCGATAACGTGGGAATATCGGAATAAAAATTATCCTATGTCCCTTAACGGGGCTCAAACTATATCTATCTATACCTTTCATCTAAATCGGTTCAGCGGTTTTTAAGCGTGAAGAGGTAACAGACAGACACACTTTTGCATTTATATAATAATATTAGTATGGATGTTTTCCATGTTTGCATTCTGCTAAGTTTTTGTGTAAAATTTGAGGACGGTGAAATGAACATGTGTTTAACAGTTTATAAACCGGTTTTTCACCACAACAATTAGTACTCACTAACTCCTGTTAATAACACCAATTTGTAAAACACATAAAATTTTAACATACCACAAACCAACTCAAATTCAAATTAAAGCCAATCATTGAACATTCCACTCTAAAACTAGAGGTTTATAGTTTACATTAGTTCACATCGCATGAATAACACTTGAATAAGCTAATACCGTCACTAATTCAGTGGCGGATGTGACATATTTTAGATGCAAATAAGTTTGTTACACTCCGCGCTAAATAACCCAGCTTCGTTGAGAGTTCTTTGATGTATAGGGTGTGTTATATTAGGAGAGAGTACTTGATCCTCTAAAAACTTATTGACCGTCTAATGATGCACGCTTTTTTATAAGCTTTTATTTAACTTGCAATGTATGTACCTATGTATGTATGTATGTACCTATGTTTGTTCGGGTGGACTCTTGCAACTCAATTTTGAAGCAGATATGTTCAACTGATTGAGCTGAAATTTTGTATACACGTTTTTAAATTATTTAGCCTCTAAACACTTTTTAGACTTCTAATGATGGACACTTTTTTAGAATTCCGTACCCAAAGGGTGCCAATGGGGCACTATTACTAAGCCTATGATGTCCGTCCGTCCCTCCGTTTCAAAAAATTTGTCCGCATCGCCGTCAACAGGAAAAGTGTCCGGCTGGCAGCATTGTCATGTTGCATGGCAATGTTGATTCTTTGGCCAAAAAATAGGCTAGCATATGAAATTTTCCCTCCTTTTTTATATCTATACTAATAATAAAGCTGAAGAGTTTGTTTGTTTGAACGTGCTAATCTCTGAAAATAATAGTCGAATTTGAAAAATTATTTTTGCATTTGATAGCCCAACTTAATATCACAGGCCTTTAGAAACCATGCAAAAACAAAAAAGTCAGAGGAACTAGAAGTACTACATAATATTATTACTTGACAAGACTAATAACTTTTTGAATTATGTTTTTTTTTTTTTTTTTGTAAAATGAAATAAAATAATTATGTAGGTACATAACAAATAAAAACTTGTTCTTTAATCGGTTTGTTAGTAATAGCAGTCAGAAGGTATGGTAAGCGTCGTGATGGCCCAGTGGCTAATGGTTCGCCCTTCATGCACGAGGACTGCAACGTTGGTCACGTGTCGGACAAAGTGTTATTGGTTTTCCATTAGGAATTTCTTAGTAAGGCTATACTCGCACTACGATTTATAAGTATTAAGTTATAAAATTGCAAACTTAAAAAAAATTCAAGCGAATTTTCGAGCGATTTTTTTCCGCAGCGCGCGGGCCATAATACGGACGTCAGCACATCAACCTACTACAAACTGTCAAATTTCTTTAATAGATTTTCAACTTTATCACTACATCATAGGGTTCAAGGTTGATTGGGAAAATTTGACAATTTGGTGTACCTACCTTGATGTGCTGGCGTCTGTACATTTCTATTGTTCACAGATTGATACATTTTCTTCGCAACGATTAAAAGTCGTAGTGCGCGCTTAGCCTAACGTCCGGAGTTTGTAAGTTGGCGGTTTAATACCCTTGTGCCTCGGTGCGCACGTGGCGCCGTTGGTCCTGCGCCTGATCTCTCCCCGGTCGTGTCGGATTGCCGTCCCATCGGACTATGAGAGTAAAGGAACAGAGAGTGCACCTGTGTTTACGCACACACTTGTGCACTTTAATATCTCCTGCGCACCTGGCTAATCTACGTTAAGATTTGCCACCGTGACCGAAATCGGTCGGGAGGCTATTATTATTATTAGGTTGGTTCAAATCCAGGCAAGTACCAATGTGACTGTTTTTGAAATCGTCAACCCGTCTTCAGCTAACGAGGTGATTAATGTTCATGTCTTCTTTGTATACGAAGAGGCCTTTGATCTGCAATTGAACAGAAATTAAATAGACTGGTTATAAGTACTGTAAGACCAAAAGGCTGATAGCTTTAACCTTACAATATCAACATTGCTTTAGTAATTGGGTTACCAATGTCAAATGGCCTTTCCAATTACAAAATATTGATATTTACCCGCATCCGGCTTGACCGGAACCGACCACAACACAGTTAGGTTAGGGCCACGATAGCTAATAATTTCTAGTGCCGTATTTAGCTGCCTAGCTATTACATACGAGGGTGTTTTGAACGAGCTGCAATCTTGGTTAACTCCTTTTGTTTAAAATAAATCCATGACTAGTATTATGGACGTAAAAGTTATTTTAAGACAACGCCTACCGCGCAGTGGCGCCTGCATCGTTTGTTTGGTTACTTATTTCTTTTATTTTAGAATGAAAATGCAGAAAATTTGCAGAATCCTTAAAATAGATAATAGTGGCCACTATTTTCCGTTTTAAGGATTATAAATAAAACTAAACAATGTAAAACTACAGTTTGTAATAATATTAACGTATAATCTTGTGGAGCACAACTTAACATGCTTATTTTCTGCAATGCTTAACCGATTGAATGCCGTAATTATAAAAATTTGGAAAATCCAAAAGTGCACGACTTTTGATGCTCATTTGATCTTATAAAAAACCATAGACATAGATATTATATTAGTTAGTTTTTTATTAATTATAATTAAACGACTTCGAATAAAAGAGCCATTTTCAATAATCCTCCGGTGGGTGAAACGAATCTCTCGAGATCTAGACCTTCTATTTGAATTAAGCAAACATCCTGTATGTGAGTGTTGTGGTAAATTGAAGGTGATTCCCAGAAATCTGCTTTACGGATAAGAGGGTAGGGAACGTTCCTCTGATAGATGCGTGACAGTTAGAGAAGTGACACGCTGTAGCGTAACCTCGGTGTTGCCGGGAAGATTAGTGTTGTCATATTTTATTCTCTAGAGAGTTCTTAATGATTCTGCCGCCCTGGTAGATTATTTTGGAAGATGCTATCTTTTGTAAACTCTTTTTGGAAACTTTAATGTTATTTTATTTTTATTATTATTCGTATGCATACCAATATTATAAATTCGAAAGTAACTCTGTATGATATGTTCCACGCCTAAACCACTGAACGGATTTCTATAAAATTTGGCAAGGAGATAGATGGCATCTTGGGTACATAGGCTACTTTTTGTTTCCCGGTAGCACGTTCCTCTGGGATCATTTCCGACACCCCCCCGGCGAAGCCGTCGGTAGAAGTTAGTGTAATATATTTACGAAAAATAATTTTGTTTCAACTTATTGTTAGTTATGTCATCCCATGCATTTATTCGAATTTAAGGTCGCTCAACGCGGGTGGTATAGAGCGGGCTATGCTCGGAGTTTTTTTGAAGGATAAAATCAGGAACAAAATGATCCGGAATAGAACCGGAGTTATCGACATAGCTTGCAGAGTAAGCAAGCTGAAGTGTCAGCGGGTCGGCCATGTTTGTCGAAGGACCGATGGCCGTGACCTTGTCATAAGGGTGAGTATACACTAGCTAGAGCATTTTCTTGAGCATTGCCATCAAGCAAAAGCTCAATTTAAAAAAGTATTTCCCTGTGATGTAACTTTCCCGCGAATGCTTGACATGGTCGAAGTAATGCTCACGGCGAGTAAGCATTTACGTGTAACATTCCTTTACATTTTGGGCATCTCACCCAGCGTCGCACGTTTTACCCGCACTCGTGTCTTCACTCAAAAATGTTACACAAATTCGCTCGTTTGTTTGCAAAATCAATTTGTAACTAAGCGTCGAGGGTCGAGCTCATTGTTCGGTTCGTGAAAGGGTGACACATTAGAGCGGCTCGATGCTTTGTTATGCGCCGTTTACACCAAGAGAGCGAATATTCTTAAAGCATTCCATAATATCATCACAAGTTTTGATTAGGTACGTAATAAACATAGACTTATAAAAAAAGATGGACTCCGCGCCACGCATATCGAAAGTGAAGCACAGTAAGTATGCCGGGACCGCTTGTACAAACACGCCTCACGCTCACATTTACATCATAGTATGCCGACCGGCTGCCATTACGTGACACGACAGCGTCAATCGTCACTCACGCACACATAGATCGGTACGGTGCTTCACTTTCGATATGCGTGGCGCGGAGTCCATCTTTTTTTATAAGTCTATGGTCATAAAGAGATATTTATTTCAGAAGTACCTATGTTTATTTGTATGTATGTAGGTATGTAAGTGAAGTATATTCTCATAACTATTTGTTTAGTTTTATTAAAAGAATTGTTTTTGATTTTATGTATTTTTTTTCTTTCACTCTTAGATACACACGCTGTTTACATCTCTTTATCTACTTTCCTATCGCAGATTGCTGAAAGAGATTCTTTTAGAAATAAGCATCACCGTTGTACCTACCTATTTTTCTTGTCTGTTATGTGTACATAAATGGTAAAGTAAATAAATAATTTATCTACTTTTGTAGCTTTTAGACTACAATATAAAGCCATTTTGAATTTATCACAAGTAGCACTGTCAAAGCGTCCGTTGAACAAACGAGGCGCTAAGTGCTAGTTTAACGCACATTATTACTTTAACCGCTGGCTGTTAATTGATCTAGCGGTTGCTCGCCTACCGATCATGAAGTAGTGCTATTCTGTAAAAATCTCACCGTGAAAACTCAGGTGAAGTGAGCTTAAAGTGAGCTATCATTAGTGTCAATCTCTATAGAATATGGAATGACAAGCTCACTTCACCTAACTTCTCACGGTGAGATTCTAACAGAATCGACCGGGAGTTTAGCTGTGAACGTTATATTTTCTATTCAAACGAATATTTTCCACTTCTTTTAGGGTTCTGTACCAAAATGAAAAAAAAAACCCTATGGTGTGACTCAGTATGTCTGCCTGTCACAGCTGGATATCTCAAGAACTACTAATGCTATCAGGAATAGCTTTAGATGACAGAAATATGTAAACTTTACGTTAAAATATAATTAAGGCCGCAAAATTCCTAGATATATTCACAAAATCGAATATAAAAATCAAAATGCAAATCCACCCCACACATCCATTCAAACATTTTATTTAACGAACCTAGAAAAACAATCTCCCTTCACAACAATAACCTTTAACTGCCGAAAAATAAAGGCTTAACGTTCGAAATTTGCCTATAACAAACAACAATCGATATAGAATCGTTACGAGTACTCGGTTGCCGCATCGTAGAGCTTAGCTTCGCGCCCCATTAGCTTCGGAGCAAGATCGAGATGAGTCAACCGTGAATCGCATAACACAGTCTGTATACAATTAATAATCCCGTTGTTGGTTTGTCGAAGTAACTGGAAGATTTTCTGTTGCTTTGGCAAATTTTTAAGCAATAACTAGTCAGAGACAAAAAAATGTATTATTATTATTAGACTGTGATGTTCCATCGCAGGGCAAAGGCCTCCCTAGTCTCTTTCTACTTCTCTCTGCTCAAAGCTGCTAAGGACCAGTTCTTGTTGAAGGAGTCCAGCTCATCCCGCCATCTCCGTCTGGGCCTGCCACGATGTCACTTGCCTGCCACGATGTCACTTGCTGCGACCAATTGGGTCGTAAATTTTGACCACTGGTGGTCTCATATGCGGCAAATGTGTCTAGCCCAATTCCATTTTAACGTGGCAGCTTTCCAAGTGACGTCAGTTATCTTCGTGATGGAACGGATGGTCCAAACCCGGTCTGTTAGTTTGATATTCAGAATACTCTGTCCCTCTGGCTAATCTCGAGCCTGTGGACGTCTGCTGATTTAAATATTTTTCTGGGTGATAGACGGGTGACGGAGATGAGCATGTCCCCAAGCACCGCCACAAAAACAGGTCCTGCGCTGCCCCTATTACAGACTCGATCATTTTTCAATCTAAGTAAATAGGACGTGTATAGGTCCACAAAAACGACCCCTCCTTTGCCTTGAGAGCTCATTAATTTTCCGATCCAACTAAGTCACAGATTGACACTAATTCGGATCATGTAACATGTTCGATTTCATTCAAGTTCGCAGACATCGGGTATGAACCAAAGGGGCAATTTTAAGAACGTTCATAGTCTGATCTAAACGTTCATAGTCTCAATCTGTCAAAAATACCTCTAATTTAAAGACATTAGAGGTATTTTTGACAATCAATGTCAAAAATTCCTTTAAATTTTTGACATTGATTGTCGCTGAGATGAGATTTCGACTAGATTTTGAATAATTTTTTTAGATAGTTGTATAAAAATTGATATATGTTAAGAGTGGTTAAGAGTCACAAAAACAGCAGAAAACTTTTCTGTAAAACCTCCGAGAGCAAAACGTCAACAGATTTAACATAAATCCTCTTCCCTCATCTGATCGTCTACAACGATTTGCCATCCTCTATCTCGCTCTAACGATTTGAAAGGGAGGAAAGTAATGACGACGTTGAATGTTCGACACTTACGTACGGCTTTGAAATCGATCTGCCACACAATTGGTTGCTTCCGAAACGAAAATATATGTGCATTGAATTGGCTTTGAACAGTTTATGGTTAATAAATTCATGTTATTGAACATTTTTAACGTTTTATTTATAGGTAAGTACTCACTACGTTTTGCCGTGCGTTTATGCAGAAACTACAACCGGACTATTCTGCAAAAATCTCAAAGTGAAAATTTCGGTGAATTGAGCTGTCAATCTATCTGATGTTTTCATAGTGACATTTTACAGAATAGCAGTACTTGACACCACGTGGTACGATTATTTTAAACTCCTTCGACTTACTACGTCAGTTTCATTCATCTCAAAGCCAATGGCCATGTTTGGAAACGTTAAAAATCCAGTTGCCAATATTAGAAACTTGTCAAAAAAGTAGGTAAAGCTTAGACTATTGAGATTGAGAGAGATTAAAAGAATGCGATGCGACCGTTCTTCGCAGGATGGCTGGCTGGCAGCTGGATGAGAGTTGCCGAAAATCGAGTTGAATGGCGTACAATAGGAGAGGCCTATGTCAAGCAGTAGACTGCTATAGGCTGATCATGATGATGCGACCGTTCTTAACAATACGGGAATTGTCCCGTTACGGCGCGTACCGCAGGTACACACACGTACTTGAAGATTTTATATTTGGCTACGCACTAAACCAAAAAGTTTCCAAATAGTTAAGAAGGCCAATTCTCGTAATTAAGAACGTTCAAAATCCAGTCGCAATCTCATCTCAGCGACAATCAGTATCAAAAACTTGCCAAAAATGTAGGGAAAAAGATATTTTTGACAGATTGAGACTGAGATCAAACTGTGAACGTTCTTAAAATTACGAGAATTGCCCCTCAGGTTCATTAAACATAGAATATTAAGAAATTTATTTTTTAAAGCTGTAATATTTAATACGACTGTCTGCCGAAATACACTTAGTTATGGTAATGGGCCAAAGAAATATGGCTTAAAGTTATGTAAGCTTTCACGCATAATCGTATTCAAATAGTTAATTTCATTCATATTTTTTCTTTAATGGCTCGAACTTAGGCAAATTAAGAAATTTTAATAGATCCATCTATTCTACTTCTTTCTTGAGCTAATTTCTAATTTCACATTTTTTTTTATAATAAAAACCAAATACAGGCCTAATATGGCCAAAATAAATTTTAGGGGAAATATAATTGCGTATATAATATTGTAATTATATATTTATAACTAGTGTTGTTTTAAAAGCCTTTGCCCTGCAGTAGGACAGTATCAGGTTGGTATTATTATTATTATTAGGGTTCCATACCCAAAAGGGTAAAAACGGGACCCTATTACTAAGACTCCACTCCACTGTGTCTGTCTGTCACCAAGCTGTATCTCACGAACCGTGATAACAAAAAATACTAAAAACAGAATAAAATAAATATTTAAGGGGGCTCCCATACAACAAACGTGATTTTTTTACCGTTAATTTATATGTAGTGTTAAATATTGTATGATGGTACGAAGCCCTTCGTGCACTTGGCCGGCCGAGAGTTCGATTCGGACTTTCGGGATCTCTTGACTACGAAAGACGTCCAAAAATCACAAAAATGAAAGAAAGAAAAAGTATTTACTTATTGTGACTCACACAGGAAGATCACAAACTAAACTAAACAAAATCATAAAAATAGAAAAAAAGAACATTATATAAAAAGAAAGTAAGAAACAGAAATTCCTGTACGAGGCCAAAAGGCTCCTATCTCAGCATGATGTTTCTGCTTGATGAAAAAAACATTAAAAAAAGTCTATCACACTAATATTACGCTCAAACGGCTGGACTAATTTTGATAAAATTTTGTATGGAGGTAGCCGACACCCTGGATTAACATATAGGCTACTTTTTTCCCGATATCCCCACGGGATCGACACTTACGCGGGTGAAACCGCGGGGCGCAGCATGTACTTAATGAAATACAAAACACCACATTACTCCCGCACAATTCCATGCTACCCTAATGCTATTAAAGAATGTGGACGTCCGCAGAGAAATGCGCGGAATCGCTATGTCAATATGGCGACGGTATAAATTGACAGCATTCAACTGAACACCTCACTTACGAGGTAGATAGGTATGTCGGCTGTGGTGTACAAGCAATGGGATATTTTTGGTTCTTGTATTGGACGTAAATGCTGTTTATTTGTTTGTTGGATAATAAATGACGTCATATCATTACTGTTTTATTTTTGTAAGGTGTTCTGACATAGACTACCAACTCTTTATCGCTGTTACGGCACATGGATGGGCACAAGAAACATGACAATAATAGGTAACTAAATTGTGTGAAATTTCTTGTTTTAACATACTTCGACACTCTAACTACTAAGTGCTGGTAGGGATCTTGACCATCTTCTGGGCTCTGGGATTATTCTGATAGCCATGAAATACCTCTCCACTCCTCAATTATGGACATGTTGCCCCTTGTCGCTACATCACTATGTGCTACAGTTTCCGGGGGCCCATTATTGAGGGTGTCACCCCCTGTCAATTTATTGGTGTATATAACGTTGGTCAGGCAGGGGAGATAGTTCTTCCACAGTTCAAGGTAACCAATCCTCTAAAGGCACCTAAATCCATAGCCCAATTTTTTTTTTTTCATGTCTTGAAATAGTCTTACACCAACCGGAGGTTGTCCTTGGGTGCACTTGCATCAGTCGGGGGTTGCGGAAGGATCGTACGTTCCCGCGACCCCGTGTGACCCCGCGTAGGTGTGAGATGGAACACCGGGCTAGTTTTTAGTCAAGAAGAGTCTGACAGACCCCTCCGCCCACCTCAGGGCGGAGAACATCCTGAGGATTTTCCACTCCGGAACAAAAAAATCGGTGCACTTGCTTAGAGCATACAGGGATAGTCATCGGTTGGTGCCTCGTTTCGCAAATATAAAAATAAATGTGTCAACAATCACTGACCTCTATTAAACCAGTATCTTTTAAAGTGAAGGCACGTGAACATATCCGTCAAAAGTTGGCCGTAACATCCCAGCGCTGATTTGCTGGATTCGTTTTCTCCTCTACCGATAATTGTTTTCTCCTCGCAGTTCATTTTGTTATATGTATGTATGTTTCTATCTATGTATTAGTATTTATTCTTTTATTTTATAGTCATTTCCTAGCTATCTGTCTCGTATGTTTCACCTGCCATGTTTTGTCTCTACATCACCTTAAGGTTGACTGGTAGAAAATGCCTCAGGCATTAAGTCCGCCTTTGTACAGTATTTCTTTTACTTGTGCATAAAGTTTTAATAAATAAATAAATAAACCAGCAGGTCAGTGGTCAACAATAAAATAAAGAGATTACTCTTTTTATAGTTAATAAAAAATAAAATCACAATCATCATCATTCCATTTTAAAATAATGCATCGAAGTACTTTGCCATTTCATTTTTAAAAATCTCCCCTAGGGTAGAAGCACCCATTATCTGCCGTCCACGTCAATACATTGACGCAATAAATTGACATCGTTCTGACAGTAGCCTCATTGTGTGCACTGACTTTACAAGATTTATGGCAGTGCACGATTCGCGGGTAGGTACTTCGAAATATTCTCTTTTCTTTGAAGAAAGAAAAATTGGTCTTCAGAAGAGTTTTAGAAGTCATTCATTATTTATTACTTTAGATATTGTGTTGAGAAATTGTTGAGATCTTGAGATGTTGATTGAAAATAAACACTGTTTTGATAGGTATAATTAAGTGAGCACTGCACGAGAACAGAGGGGCAATTCTCGTAATTTTAAGAACGTTCACAGTCTGATCTCAGTCTCAATCTGTCAAAAATACCTCTAATTTCCCTACATTTTGACAAGTTTTTGACATTTGTTTGTCGCCGAGATGAGACTGCGACTAGATTTTGAACGTTTTAAAATACGAGAATTGGCCTTCAGAAGTTAGTAAGCTGAATATCAGTGTCAGTCTAATGGAAGTTAACTAGTGCTGGCCCTTCTGACTGTATTTTAAATTTCCTAAATAATTATTATTTTCTTTATTTCCTTAATATTCATAAGGAAAAGCACTTTCGTTGATGGGATTATCAGGAATACTAATACTGTCAAACCTTGCCATTATTCCAAAAAAATTGCCGGGAAGAAACATTCTAACCCTCAAGAAAATATCCACTTTCAGCTAATTCTTCTTCCCATCTTAAATCATTTTAGCACCATTGAAGAATATCTGGATGAAGAAACTCGGTCATACGTGGTTACTGTCTTATGCCATATGCTGTCAGTTACCAAAGATTAGATAGGGTAAAGAAGGCCAGTTTCATACAGGTACGCGACGCGTTCCATACGGGTACGCGACGCGTTTCGGGCGATCACTGAAAATCAGCGCTATGCGGTGGCTTAAAGCACAGTATAATGCTGAGTGAATGCCTCTTGTCGTAGTTATGACGTGCAGCTGGCGCTGAGTTCTGTTCTGTGCTCTCACGAGCTTAGCTTTGCTTAAGCTTAATAGATTTTTGTTTTAGGTACTAAGTATCATTTACTCGAGTTTTTTTTTTTTTTTATATTTGTTCTGGCAATAAACCAAGTTATCTAACTTATATTTATTACGAACGGCGATTTCAAACGAATGCCAGTCACGAGTGCAAGCGCATTCTTGCACGCGTCTATGTGAGTGTGCGATTTCGGTCGTTGAACGGAACCAACGTTCACACAACGCATAATTAGCTTGTAATGGTCCCACTGCTACGGCACAGACCTCTCACTGTGAGGAGGCCGTAATATATATAATAAATCTCACTCTGTACCACAGCGATGCTGGGTGTATGAGGTTTGCCAACAGACACCGAATAGATTGGTACAGAAGGTCGGCTCCGACTTACGAGTTGTAGGTCGTAGGTTCGAACCCTGACAACCGCTTTAATTTTTGTAAATTATTTAATCTCCACTGCCAATGCTCTTAAAGCGGTGAAGGAAAACATTGTGAGAAAACCGACATGTCTTAGAACAGAATTTGAAGATATCTACAAACCAGCACTGGGCCCGCGTGGTGGCTTACGGCCCACTCCCTCTCACAGAGAGGAGGCCTGTGTCCCAGCAGTGGGAACATTATAGACTAATTATAATAATAATAATAATAATTCATTTATTTCAGGTACCACAAAACCCATATCAGAAAACATCTTTAAATTCAAATATTCAATATAAAATACAAAAGCACATAATAATATCAATAAATGCAAACGAATAAATACAATATAAATATAACATCAACACATTTCTTATTTATTTATTACTCAGACAACAAATTAGGTCCACTGTGTTAGTAACAATATTATTTATCTGTTAGTACTTAGTAAATAAAACAAGAAATTAACATTAAAAAATATTACAAAATATTACATTATTATTAAACAAGAAATTAACATTATATAATTATGCTATGAGAAGTTATTTATATAAATCCGTGCATATTGAAAGAAACAAAGCGAATATTGCGCTATATAAATACCTAGATACTACTATATCAGACAGGTTTGTTGAATGCAGATTGTTTTTATTAACAGACAAAATGACACTTCTGCTCCAACTCTTGAGATAATCCCTAAGTCACCTTTCATGTCAGACAAAGAAATATACTGAAGTACCTACTTCCACTTTTTGGCGAACACTAGAATCAAATTGTAAGTAAATTGAAAGAAAAGAAAGAATGAAAATAAGTTTTTGACCCAGGTTAAGTAAGGCAAACAATATTTAAAAAAAAAAATTGACAACCCAACTGACTCTTACTGAAACTTGGTCCAAATTTATCGCGTTCGTGTATCTATTAAAATCTTGGATATCAATATTCACTCAACAAAATATAGCAAAAACTGTACATATTATTTTCTATCGTCGTATATTTTTGTCCGAGGATTAAAATAGACGTTTGATAGATTTTGTATAGAATAAAATGTCAAAAAAAAATCTCCAAAGTGATCAGAAAATTACGCTCGTTCCACTAAAATCCCCTAGACCACACAGCACTCAATGTTCCACTACGATACCCTATGCTGGGGATTCTCTAAGTACTATAGGTATACTCAGCAGTGAAATGGGCTGCCAAATATGGAGATGATAATGAATCAGAAAATTTAAAAACAAGTCCTTATATTAATTACAACAGCATATAAGGCCATATAAAACTACGAAAAACAAAAAAAAACACGTCATAAGAAGCTAACTTTAAAGGTTTGTTTACTCCAACGTTAGGCCGCGGGTACAAGAGATACTCTAGAGACGACTCGAGCCTTGTCAGGTGCCTTAACACTAATGAACCCTGCCACGAAGCTACGGAGAACGCTTCATAAGAGTGGCTGCCTTGCTTATGTGACGATTTTGTGGGGTAAGGATGTATTTTTTTCTTCAGTTTGTACTCCGCTTTTTATTAGGACAAGCTTATGTGACTGTGAGTTCTGTTTTATTTGTAGGCCTACATTCTCGAAACATAATTCCATTTTATATTGATCAGAGAAATGGCTCGACAGATTTGGATTCTTTTTATCATGGAAAACTGAAAATAACCGTAATTTAAGGTGCAGGGCATGGAAAATAATTTAGTAAACCTTAATAAAATAAACTTACATATTTTAATCCAAAATATCAGCAAAACACCAGTACCTAAAAAAAAGAACGACCATTTTTAATATTATATTCATAAAAAATACTTTTACAACGCTAGACTTTTCAACTGAAGTAGTATCATCAATCTTGTTTGTGCGAAGACAGGCAGCTATCCTGATTAATTGCCTATAGAATTAATCGGTGAAGATGTACCGATACCGCGGCTTTTGTCACTCTGCCATCGCCAGATATGATTCTGATAAACTGTCGTGTTGAGCGGTTCCAAGTACTAGGGGGAGCATATTCGTGGAAGGGGTCACTATTGTTTTAATGTTCTTAAGATGATTTTTACCGAATATGCTTGGGTCGTATCTCATGTAAAGGCCCCGTGTGAGATACTAGGAAGGGATATTAAATGTGGAGGTATCAACCAATAAATACCATATTAGTTGTGCTCGCATCACAAGTATAATTACACATAAATTTATTTATTATTTTCATGATTATGTACATAACCCACACTAGATTCAAATAAACGAGCATGTTTTAAATGATCTTGATAAACTGTTGTGTTGAGCGGTTTGAAGTACCAGGGGAGCATATTCGTGGAAGGGTCACTATTATTTTAATGTTGTTAAGATGATTTTCAGTGAACATGCTTGTGTCGTATTTCATATAAAAGCCCCGTGTGAGATACTAGGAAGGCATACTGAATGTGGAGGTTATACCATTTACAATATACTGGCTACACAGTTTTTTTTCCACGATTACGCTCGTGTCACAAGGATAATAAAATGTTCGTAAATCTTGAACAACAAACAAATTCACTCTATAATAGATCATGAATTTAATGTCATCTTATTTAACACTGACTGTGACTGACATATTGTGGCTGTGTTTGACAAAACTTTTTATTTTTACTCAATTGTTTTTTTCATGTTGTTACAATCGAATAAGTAATCGAGCATAATTTTGTAACAAATTTTGTTTATTTTTGACTAGTTTCTGCCCTCGACTTCTTCCGCGTAAAATTTCTTGTTCTCTAGACCCACCCCGTCGCATTGCATCGCCTGCTTGCGCTATAGCTTCGTTTTCGCTTACCGCTCTTTCTTGCTTTTTTACTCAGCTCCTAACTGCCGTAGTGTTAAATAGCATATAACATTCCATAAGAATTGGGCTATCAAATACAAAAAGATTTTTTCAAATCCGACTGCCAGTTCCAGAGATTTGCGCGTTCAAACAAACAAAAAAACTCTTCAGCTTTATTATTAGTATGGACTAACCATTAAAAAAAAAACGCAAACCAAGCCGCAATCTACACCACAGTTAGTTGTAGGAAAACCCCAGATAATAGACAGAAAAAATATGGTAAAAGCTTATTAACCTGCTCGCACGTTGTCTCTAGGGTATTTCCTATACATAGATGATGTCACTAGGTACATAACTCGACACGTTCTCAATTTGATACGGGTCGCCACTTCTGATGTTGTTACCCTAACTATATTTGTGAAAGTATTAGTTACTTCAGGTACCAGTAACGTCGTTTATTTTATAACTAGCTGCGCCCCGCATATGTTTCGAGCCCGTAGGAATAATGGAATAAAAAGTATCCTATATATTAATTCTAGTTATAAACTATATGTGTGCCAAATTTCAAATTTCTGACTACCCGTAACGACTGTCAAAGATCTACAAAACAGGTGGGTTTTTTCACGCATGAGAACTGCAAAACATAGTTATCCCCTATGTTAGGTATGTTCACAATAAAACATGTACCTCTCTAAAACAGTACACGGAACCAGTTTCTTTCGTATGAATGCATTTAACTATATGTCCACAGTGCACTGTTTATTTGTAAATTTTCACATTATTTTACATTTTTCTAAAGGTACGCCTACGATTCCGTTGTGCCGTCGGGAGTTTCTGTTGCTCCACAAATAATAACTGGTAATAATTTAGTAATATTTAATTTATATCTAGAAAAGAAGAGGGATATGATATTCATTTAATTTTATTTTAAACTGAGGGGCTCGTGGTTAAATAACCCGCATGGGTCCCTAATTTTTGGAAGATTAGACACAATTGGTCTTAACGTAAACGGGTATAAATAGTTAAATTTGTTATAGAGTTTTACCTTACACACCAACCTTTAAAATTTAGTACCTAAGATCACGTTAATTTTAGTACCAACCTACATAAGTAAATTGTATTATGATTTTCAATTTCATTATTTAAATAAAATAAGAAACCATCATTATTATAAATAATGATGCTAAATAATGCCCTGATAATTACGAGTTAAAAAACCACAGGGTATCAAGCAAATGGAGTGATGACGGCTAACGAACCAATTTAAAATTTTAATTATTGAACAGAACGAGAATGGTTCTAATTGGTATACGCAAATCCTCAGATTTCTAATATTTTGGTGATCTATAATAATGAGTGTGAGCTATGAAACTCAAAATACTTACAATTACGGCAGCCATTTCATTTAACCCCATTGATCTCAATTTTCTAAAACCAAAGAGGCATCAGTTTACCAACATAGTTAAGTGCAGCGCCATGGAAATTTATTGTTAGGAAAATGGACACCGTACGTCAATTTGCGGTGTTTTAACACTTCAAAATATCAATATCGGACAATTCTAGTCCGCAGTCTCATTTTGGTTAACAATTAATTTCCCTGACTTTACAAGTAAAACCAATTTATTGATATTGTATAACTGTAAAATATAAGTTCTACTGTGACTGTGAAACAAATTACTTGATTGCAAAGCAGCTTAGCACTCCACTTCCTCTCTACTCTATGGCCACGACATTATTCAGCTCCCCTAGGAGATTATGGGCGAGAATCGACGATATTAAACGGTTTTCCGTGACAAAAAATTGTAGAACAACATTATCGGTAAAGCAATTAGCATCCATTATGATTTATTCGAAAGTATTTTTCTTATTTTCTTTTAAGACTTAGGAAAAGGAGTAATGTTCGTAGGCTGAGAAATCTTGAACTTATTTCGTCAGAGGAATTAGCCAGCTGAAAACTGACGTCTTGATTAATGTAAGTATTGTATTTAGGTGTAATTAAGTACTTACTATCATTCTTCAAGTTGTTTTGACAATCAGTCTTTTTTTTTTTTACCACCCACCCTAATGACGATGACCAGACGAGCGATTATGTAAAAATCTCGCTGTCAGAACTTAGGTGAAGTGAGCTGTCAATAGTGTCATCAGGTGGAATGACAGCTCACTTCAAGCTCACCTAAACCCGCCTAATTATAATATCACACATAAGTATATATCACATAACCGCCCCTAAGACGACCCACTGACCAAAAATAGATCGCGAATAGACCCGGCTGATGACAACTATCATCTGCCTAGCCTTTTCCCAACTATGTTGGGGTTGGCTTCCAGTTTAACCGGATGCAGCTGAATACCAGTATTTTACATGGAGCGACTGAATATCTGACCTCCACAACCCAGTTACTGGGTAATACGATACCCCTTGGTAAGACTGGTTGTCAGACTTTCGGGCGGTTTAACGTGCTTTCCAACGGCTTAACGTGCTTTCCGAGGAAAGGAGGGGTCTCGGTATGTAAAGATGGTCACCCATCCACCAACCGCGGCAAGCGTAGCTTAACCTGACCGATCGACCTGTGCGGCTGTTAATATTTAGCCACGGGCCCCTCGGCTGATGACAACCACTAAACATAAATTTGTGATTTTTTGTTTAACCGATTTTTCTTTCTTATTTTTTCTATCTTATTGTTAGTCTTCAAATCAGAATCAAGGATGATGGATGATACTAGATTAATCATTTGTGTGAGGCGTTTCTAAGGACCGTGAACCAAGATACCTAATATACCAACATATAAACATAACACTTTTTATATAGTGCATCAGGTGCATCAGCTTCTAATGTTCCCACTGCTGGGCCACAGGCCTCCTCTCTGTTAGAGGGAGTGAGCCAAAATCCACCTCGCGGGCCCAGTGCGGGTTGTAGATATCACAAGTCTTCGAATTTTTGGTTCTTGCTTTCCTTCACCGTTTTGAGAGCAGTGGTGATACCGCAATATATATATGGCCTATGTATATATGGCGGCATCACAACTGCTCTGCGCTTTAATATATTGCTATTAGAATAATCTAACAAAAAATCAGAATGATTGTATGTATATTAGTACCTATGGTTTTTAGTGTGTTGTTTTTAGAGGTATCTTCGTGATTTCTTTATACGATATAAAAAATCAAATTACTTGTATTATGTTTTCAATACACTATCTAACTAGCATATATCCCGAAAAATATCATATATTTTTCTGATTTTGTTTACTGTTTAAACTTTATTTCCTGGAGCACCCGTTGGCGGCTATTACGCGGCGTTCTATACGGCTTATCTTAATTAAGCAGTCGGTACCTCAATGACGAGACGCTCAAACTTTTGGTCGGCCATCGTGAGAACGACAAGAGGAGATTAAATTGACAGTCGTTATTTATTACGATAATCTATACAAACAATAATTACTAATACTTCACAATGCCAACCATCAGTCCACCTCAGCAATTCATCATATTGGAGAGATCTAGTACAAATGTTTACAAGCTTCTGCCCTCGACTTCGTCCGCTGACTTGTTTCCCCGACCCACCCCATCGCGTCACACGGTTGCCTATATATTATGGCTCGTACACTTAGCGATTTATGGCGTATATAGTTGTATGAGCGAGGTCAAACACAAAACATTATTGCGGATTCAGTAATCATTTCACTTCGACCAATACTGATCCGTTAAAACGGATCTAGTAAAAACGGACCTATATGTGTACGAGCCCTTACTTTGTTTTCGCTTAGCGTTCTTTTAGACGTTTCTTCTTTTTGTTCCGCTCCTAAGGATTAGTGTGTTGTTAAATAGCCTATAGCCTTCCTCAAAAATTGGGCTAAATAATCCAAAAAGTTTTTTTTTAAATCCGACTTCCAGAGGTTAGCCATTAAATTATTTCTTTCTTTCTTTCAAGCGCGTTCATACAAACTCTTCAACTTTATTATTAGTATAGAAGATATTTAGGATTACAATATAATGATTTGATTTGAAGAGTTCATAGCGAATTTAAAACTTCCTTTAAAAACGTATTGTGCAATAAACAAAACAATGAAGTCCTCGAGAACTGCAACATAAACTTTATTAATCCAAATGCTGCTCCGTTCTATCTATAAACCGCGTTCTATAAACCTCACTTGGCACAAAGGCATGGAACACTCCACCAACATAGACGCTCTAATTATATCGATTGCTAATCTGGAACGTGTGCTGCATAGGAAGCGGTCGTATTGGGTCACAATCTGATATTACGCTTTTTCTATGTGTTTATACAACCATATTAGTTTTCTAACAGAAGGTGCAATATTTTGAAATTAAAATTTTCACTTTCTTGAACATAACTGGCATTACTTCGATGTACAATATGTACACCGCTGCCTAACCCTGTGGGTAATGTAATATCTAATATTTATGTCTATTACTGACATTGGTAAAGGAAAAAAAATCGTGAGAAACCTAATAGTTATAAATCCTTATAGTTACCTAATAAATATCCTGAAATATCCTTTGTATATATTTCAAAATGAACTATAAAATCACAAGACATTGTGAGTGACATTTTTGAGACCGGTACATTATTAAATCCGAAACTTCAGCTTCCAGTGACACAGACAGTGTCGTGTGTCGAGAGTGTCAGTAGTGTCAGGAGTGTCACCATATCTAGAGTGTCTACAGCTGACATTTTAGGAATTTCAAGGAAAAAGTATTGTTTGATTTAGAAGTGAGGAATTCCGTAATAAAACAATGTATTTGTGTGTAAGTACCTATTGGGTTGACGACAACCCAAAATCAATAATCTATATAAAGAGTAACAAATATAGGGCACGCCGCGATAGCGGCGGTAAGGCCCCTCTTTGAGGAGTGGCTAGAGAGGCGTCACGGCGCCCTCACCTACCGCCTGACGCAGGTCCTCACCGGACACGGATGTTTCGGGAGGTTCCTGCACATAATCAGGCGGGAGGAAACGCCCGGGTGTCACCACTGCGAGGATCGCCCAGAGGACACGGTGGTGCACACGGTGGAGGTCTGTCCCGCTTGGGCAGAGCACCGCCGTGTCCTCGTAGAGGCCATCGGCAGCGGCGGCGACCTTTCGCGCCCGGCCCTGGTCCAAGGCATGGTCCGGGGCGAGAGGGAGTGGGAGGCAGTCACCTCCTTCTGCGAAGCAGTCATGCTAGCGAAGGAGGTGGCGGGATGGGCGAGGGAGAGAGCGGAGAGAGCCGCCTGTCCCAGCCGCCGCGGTAGACGCCCCGGGCGTCGGGAGCCGCGTGACGACTCCCGGCCACCGTAGGCACGGGCCTGCGGACGGCGAGTAATGGGTAGCTCGCCGTCCGATCAGGACCAGGCCCGTGCCGGACGGCGCGTATGTGTTCCACGCGCGCCTCAAAGAGATGTCAGCATGTAAGGAGGGGCCCGACAGGGCCGAAGCCTGCCGGGGCAGCGGGATTGTCCGAAAGGGTTACCGCTGCCCCGGAACATAAAGGGCTAAGGAAGGAACACGGATGGGTTTTAGTCAGTAAGAGTCTGACACTCCCTTCCGCTCCACCCAGAGCGGGAGGGGTCATTTGATGATTTCCCATCCTTAATATCCGTCCATCCATCCTCACAAACTGTCGCGTTTATAATATTACTAGCTGCGCCCCGCGGTTTCACCCACATAAGTGTCGATCCCGTAGGAATATCGGAATAAAAGTATCTTATGTATTAATCCTGGTTATAAACTATCTGTGTGCTAAATTTCATACAAATCCGTCTAGCCGTTTGTGCGTAAAGAAGTAACAAACATCCAAACACACTCAAAAACTTTCGCCTTTATACTATTATTAGTGTGATAGTATTTTTACTAAACAAACTTTCAAGTCTCGAAATTCTTAAAACTAGCTTCATTAGCGTTCATTAAAACATTTTTATAACAAAATCAAAAATTCCCCAAAAGTTTTGAAACCATTTTATTATTACTATTTTATTATTCACGTAATGCCCATTCAACCCACATTACTTTCTGTCTCCTCGGGCTGTCTTTTACTTAAAACCAAAGTTATCTCAGATAATATTTAACATTCAACTGTTTCTGTCAACGGTACACAACCTTCGTTTATTTTCGTAAATTGAGATGTAATGTCGCCATCGTAAGTGTGATATGCCTTTTATTTGTCTAATGGTTGGTTAACAATTTATTCCTTATGCAAAAACCTATTGCTCTCATAATTCATCATAATAATCAGTCTATAATGTTCCCACTGCTGGGACACAGGCCTCCTCTCGGTGAGAGAGGGCTGAAATCCACCACGCGGGTCCTGTGCGAGTTGGTAGATGTCACATGTATACGATTTTTTGATTCTAGGACATGTCGGTTTTACCACGATGTTTTCCTTCACCGTTTCAGAGCCTGCCTTTAATTTAAGCTGAATAATTTATTATAAGCTGTGTTTACAAAGTTCAAATCATAAATTTTTAACGTTAAACCATGAAACACTTGCTCATTCATAAGCAGATTATTTCTGCCCAAACCGAGTGTACCCAAAAGTTTGTTAACTCAACTAAAACTGTACGCGACCAAAACGTATTTTGAACTTTTAATTCCCGTTTATTTAGTAAAAATTAAAAGCACTAAAACCCAGCCTAAGGCTGCCTTTCCACCAGAGATGAGCGAGAATGCGTAGCGACGGATGTGTGTGAAACCAACCAATAACGTTATTGGTTAGTTTTGTCCACATACCTCGCTACGCATCCTCGCTCATCTCTGGTGGAAAGGCAGCCTTAAAGTCCACAAGCTCGTTTATTCTAGTAGGCGCTTAATTTGATGATAGTTATAAGGCACATGAGATATTTTTCTTAATTGGATTTTTCCATCTGGATTTTTTCATTAGTAGCCAGGAGTCAGGATTTGTGTGCCCGGTTATTGGCAATAGGTTCATCCCCAATTATATATAGGTACATGGGTCTTAAGCATATTTGGCGAAATGAGGGTTTATAGGTGTTACAAAAAATTGAATTTAATCATTAAAATGTTTAATTTACATTTGTGAGACGATGTTAAAAAAGTTTGTAAAAAGACGGGAAAATAAGGTACCTCCCTATTCTTTCAACTATCTTCTTTTAAACTCCAACTTTAAAACTATTATTAAAATCTTTAATACCGGCGTCATCGATTAAAAAACAGTCTGACAAGCACTGGGCGTATTAAAACTTGGGGTAAGCCGGCACAACTTTGTAATGAAGTTAGCACAACTACACGAGGACGAGAAGCTCGCATCACAAATTGCATTATGAGCCCCCGCGGCATCACTGAGTGAATGTTTGACAAATAGGGTACTTACGTAGTAAGCACGTTTCTTTGTCTGTACTTTAATGCTTTGTAAGTCTCTTAAATTTGGGCAGCGGGATTGTCCGAAAGGGTTACCGCTGCCCCGGAACATAAAGGGCTAAGGAAGGAACACGGATGGGTTTTAGTCAGTAAGAGTCTGACACTCCCTTCCGCTCCACCCAGAGCGGGAGGGGTCATTGGATGATTTCCCATCCTTAAAAAAAAAAAGTCTCTTAAATTTGTTGGCAATTTTTTTTTTTTTTAACTATGGCATCTCGCAGTTCATCCTTTATGAGGATGGCTACTGCTTAACCGGACTTTCCTGTGGATGCCTCGAATTAAGGCCTCCAGCCAGGGCAAACAATAACTTAAAAACTAAGCGACAGCGCTAAGGGTAATCCCCTGCGGGGTTCGGACCTCGGCTCAGGGCGTCGCTGGAAGAGGACAGCAAGGGACAGGCTGGATCGGTATTATTATTAGTGTTTAGGGGCGAATTTAAAACTACAGGCTCAGCTGCGCGGGCTGGCTCGAGCAAGGGTCGGGGCGCGCACGGTGATGGTGCGGGACGTCGCGACGGGCCTCGGCGGCGATGACGGAAGGACGGATGTCTGAGCTTGTGTTTGTGTTGTCGTCTGAGAGTACTCGTGGCCTTACTGCTCTCCTGGAGGAGGGTAGTGGCGTCGTCGGGGATAGTGAGGGTATGCCTTGGTCGGCGAATCCTACTTATGCGGGAGGGAATGTATCGGGAGGCCGCCGCAATCAGGGGATTGGGGTGCTTTATGGCAGTTTGTTGGCAGGCTTAGGATTTTTTTATTTATAGAAAACGTTGAATCTTATCCCTTCCCTTGGAAAGCATTCTTACGTCAAAGTTGGCAAGATTTTCGGACTGCTTGTGTTTAAACCCCGATTTCATGCTATTTTACTATGAGTAACGGCTATTTTTATTTATATGTATGCAGTAAATTTTAGATGAAATATTGTTAGTTTGGATGGGAATTTTGTTTTTTTTTTTAATGTATGCCTGGATAGTGTACATTGTTAATTAATATTATAATTTTTATTACTGGAAATTAAATGAAATTATTAGGTGGGTATTAGTGACATGTATTTGGTTTTTTATTTATTAATTTTTTTCTCGTTAACTTTGTTTTTAATTTTGAACTTTTAGAAAAATGTAAATAATATCTGTGTAAGTTCTGTTTTTAATTTGTTATTAATTATAATTATTTGCTTATTTTAACTATATAATCTTGTAAAACATTCAGACACAATGTAAATTGTTATTGAATAAATGAAATGAAATGAAATGAATTTTTTCCAGCCTTTTTTATCTTTTATCCGTGGAATAAAATTGACATGTGACAGTTCTAGTATGGAAAAACTGTCAAAAATTCAATTCTTAGTCTAAGACTTATTCTTTGTATAAAAGCTTGGTAGAATGCGCAATAAGTTGAATTGGTAGCCGGAATCTCCAACATACGACAAATTTTTTTTTTCACTCACATCCTAAACCGCTGGCATAAGATTTTGCATAAGAGTACCTCGTATAACGAAAGTGCTCACTTTCGTAGTTTTCACTAAGAAAGTACCTATTTTTGAACATTAGAGTTAGAAGTTTGTATTGAAAATCGTCATTTTTACCCATGGGACTCTATCGAGTGCACGGCGTGTATTGAAACAAAATTAAGACGAAAAAAAAACTCAAACTCAAAGCATTTATTTCAATTAAACCAATTACAGGCACTTTTGAATTGTCAAGGTATCGGTCAGTCTGAAAGATGAAGCTAGTTTCCCATTCCAAAGCGTAGGTAAACAAAAATCAAATTGCACTGTGGATTACACAGAAGTTTGATTGGCAACAAAAATAAAATTAAAGGGAACGGCAACTCTAGTGTTTCTCGTATTTGATCGAAACATTTAGTTTCTCAGGAAAAAAAATATTTCATTCTCAACTGAAACTTGAACCAAGGTTTCGAAAACTGAATAAATTACATTATTTACAAAGTTACTACACGAGGACGGGAAACATCAAAAATTACACACATAGATACACACGTCGGTGGTTAAAAAGCTGTTATTTTAACTTTACAGACTCTTAAATTTTATTTATTTACATCTACATACATTTAAATAAATACAATTTAAGTAGGTATCTGTATGTATACTCCCGTACTAATAAAAGTTGACAACGCTTTTTCTTCTTCTTTCGAAAGTCAAATTACAGAGGACTGAAAGAGAGAAGTCGGTGTGTAACTATTCATCTGATATAATACGTTTATTAGTAACGGGGTTAGAATATATAAAAAAATATATCCTATATTTATGTATAACAGAAGTTAAAGGGAACTCAAACTCAAAGCATTTATTTCAACTAAACCATTTAAAGGCACTTTTGCATTGTCAAGAAGTCGTTCAGTCAGAAAATATGAAGCTAGTTGCCCATTCCAAAGCATAGGTACCTATGGAGAAGAATCAGGAGAACAGGAGTAAACAGGAGCAAACCGTTGAGCTGTGAAATAATAACGAGAACTGACGTGTGAAGGCACGTGCCATTCACTTTCTCGACGTGTGAAGTGAATAGGAAATGGATATCAGTTATAAGAATTATTATGTGCAAGCCCGACTTTTCTTTTTAGGGTTCCGTACCCAAAGGGTAAAAACGGGACCCTATTACTAAGACTCCACTGTCCGTCTGTCCGTCTGTCACCAGGCTGTATCTCATGAACCGTGATAACTAGACAGTTGAAATTTTCGCAGAATGTGTGTTTCTGTTGTCGCTATAACAAAAAATACTAAAAACAATAAAATAAATATTTAAGGGGGGCTCCCATACAACAAACGTAATTTTTTTCCGTTATTTTATATGTAGTGTTAAATATTGTATGGTGGTAACTGGTACGGAACCCTTCGTGTGCGAGTCCAACTCGCACGTGGCCGATTTTTTTTTTTTGTTTCGTGCTCATTGTAATAACAACGTAAAGAAACATGCAATAGGGTTTAAAATCATAAAATAGGTATGAACGTACATTTTCATTATGAACATTTTTATTATATTTACAGTAATGAAAAACTTCGATAACCGAGATGTTAGAAACTTGTTCTTGTAACTTATTTTTCTTTTTTTTTTTCTTTCTATTTAGTCTGTTTTTTGAGGGGTTTTGAGCAAAGTTAACAAAAGAATATCTTTAGAATCAGGTCTAAACTAATTTGAATAAAATATTAGCCTAAATGCCGCTTTCTAAAAGGAAATGTATTTTACAATGCGGTCCTAGTTTTTCTTTTTCTTTTTTTTTTGTCAGATAAATTCACTAACTCTACCGTCTATCTATCAGCCCTTTATATTTTTGCTATTGATGTTTAGTTACTGAATAGTAAATAAATATTATGGATATAACATATTAATGTATAGATGCTACAATAAACAGAGAAAAATGATTTAATACAATATCTTTCAAAAATTCTAATTTAACAAAAACGTTTTGTTCATAAACCAAAACGACCACAATTTAAAAACATCTCGAAATAAAAACATTGTAGGAACTTCCAAATTAGGTACACCACAGTTCACTCGACGCCGGATATCAGGCCCCTAAATCCGGGCAAAAAGAAAAAAAATCGGTTAAAAGCTTAGCAAGCATACCGAGCGCGAATCCGGCGAGGGACCGGACTATCGGGTGGCCGACCGTCCGGGGTTAGTGTCCGGGTGTCCGGGTTATCCGGGTGTTGGGGTGTCCGTAAAACTTCTGCTGAATTTAAGGTGTTAAGGTAAAAGTGCCTGTTATGCGCTGCAGGTGACGTTTAAAATTCACTTTGTATTTATTTTCGGAGCTTTTTAAATTTAGTACTAAGATAAAAAAAGGTTAGTTTTATTTATCAAGATGAAAAAGGTGCTACGGAATTATGTTAACGTGCAAAATGTAACAATTCATTTTATCATTAAACTAGTAGCGCCCAGCGGTTTCACCCGCAAAAGTTTCGATCCTGTGGGAATATCGAGATAAAAACAATCCTATGTCCTTTCCCGGGACTCAAACTATCTTCTTACTCAGTTCAGCGGTTTAAGTGTGAACAGGTAACAGACAGACACACTTTAATATTACACTTTTACATTTATAATATTAGTATGGATTACTTTTATTATACGTTTTATTGCACATTAGTCTATTAGGCTAGATTGTAATCAATTATAAAAAAAAAACTTTAGTTTTTAATAATTATTAAGAAACCTGATTTTGAATATTAGATTAGATTATTGTTCTTAATAATACAGGGGAAAAAAAGCTTTGTCAGTAGAAGTACCCACCCTAAATATTTTTATTTTATCTTCAACAACGTAATAATTTACTCTTATTAGGGTTCCGTACCCAAAGGGTAAAAACGGGACCCTATTACTAAAACGCCACTGTTCATCTGTCTGTTTGTCTGTCGCCAGGCTGTATCTCATGAACCGTGATAGCTAGACAGTTGAAATTTTCACAGAAAGTCTATTTCTGTTGCCGCTATAACAACAAATACGAAAAACAGATCCCATACAACAAACGTGATTTTATTGCCGTTATTTTAGATGTAGTGTTAAATATTGTATGGTAGTACGGAACCCTTCGTGTGCGAGTCCAACTCACACTTGGCCGGTTTTTTTTTACTAACAAAATCATTATCAAAGTAATTTTATGTTAAACTCTCCCAACAAGAGATCAGCTCGGCTTATATCCTACCCATCAAAGTCAGGGCACCACTCAGGTAAACCTTTTGACCGGTATTAGTTCCGAAAATCGCTCAACTCACTCCACGTTCATAAAGCAAAACAATCAATGTTTCATCTACTGACTGGAAATTTCTATTTTCTGGTTTCCGTTGTGCCAAAGTAAACCTTTACTTGATTTATATCTTCATTCGATGATTCCATTTCTGCAATACCTAACGAAGTTGTCAGAAAAAATAAAGGCCATCTTCGTTGATCTAGAAATAAGTAATAAAGAATTAAACTCAAACTCAAACTCAAACTCAAAGCATTTATTTCAATTAAACCATTTACAGGCACTTTTGAATTGTCAATAGGTCAGTCAGAAAATATGAAGCTAGTTGCCCATTCCAAAGCGTAGGTACCTATGGAGAAGAACGGGCAAGAAACTCCATGGACACTCTTTTAAATTATATTTTACAAAAATATTAGTTACATCATTAATGTTGAATTTATAATTATATGTGAGAACGATGTAAAAAAAAAAATATACGTACGCGTTCAAGTGTCCAGAGTACAGCAAATAGTACTTAACAAAACAATAATCCAAAAGTAAAATAATTAAAAATAAGCCGAGGCAGCCAAGTGATGACCAGTCCCAACTGACGGCGCCCGTTCAACATACATACATACACTTACGCCTTATTCCTTGGGGATAGGCAGAAACTACAGAACGCCACCTGCTGCCATCACCATCCTTACATACTTATTTTGCTTCGCTAAAAAGTTTTAAGCGTGAAAATTTTCATTTTGTAGATGGAAAGGTTTTAATTGACTGATAAATGATTTTATTTTTGTAATTAGGTTTGCACAAACACTTTACACGTCAATCGTATTTTTTTTAAACTAGATGAAGTCGGCGTTTCCTATCTGACTCAGAGGTCACAGTCTCTTTTCAAGTCCAGATATAATCTTGGTTATATGAAGACCATGTAGATCGATCTCTGAGATGGTCTTTTGAGGAAAGAACCACACAGATTGAGAGGACGTGTCCAGTCAGTGCACGCATTTGTCAGAAATCGTCGATTTGATTTAAGATCAGCATCCACAAGAGTTTGCCGCACTGTGGACCGTTTGTGGTCGCCATTTATCATACAGAATACATTCGTACAACCAGTTTACCCGACAACGTTGCGGCAAAGGCAAAGGGTAGTGATTTTGTTTTAAAACAAGTAAACAAACTGTCGGACAACAATTACTTACTTCACCCCACAAAGTTTAAGTCTTACAAACGGGTGAAAGTTCTTTGTTTTGGAAATCTATTGTTTCGTGTGTCCGCAAATGTTTTGAATCGTCGCGTCGGGTTAAGGCATCCAAAGTAAAATTAAGTAAGTAATTGTGAGTACGAATTATTACAAGTATTTTATTAACAGGAGCAGTAGTGGTCCAGTGGTAACGGCCGCGACAGACAGGCGCTTTACTTTGTGTAAATTATTTCATCACCATTGCTCTCCAAACGGTGAAGGAAAACATCGTGAGGAAACCGGCATGTCCTAGAACCAAAAATTCGAAGACATGTGACATCTACCAACCCGCACTGGGCCCGCGTGGTGGATAACGGCCCACTCCCTCTCACAGAGAGGAGGCCTGTGTCCCAGCAGTGGGAACATTATAGGCTGACTATTATTATTTTATTAACTGACTTCAAAAAGGAGGAGCTTTTCCATTCGACAATTATTTTTTTAATAACAAAATCCATTTTTATATAAAATCATTTTTTTTTTATATTACCGGCAATTGTGAATTCTTTTTTTAATGGATGTGGTATGGCTCAGGGGTGCTCCCATATGAATTTTATTAACTTTGCTTGGGTAGTTTTTGATTTAGCTTCAATAATTTTTCCACTTAGTTTATATTGATGATGTTATAATAACTTCCTGTCACTGATATTTACATAGCCAGTAGTGTTATACAGTGTGGGGTAAGTACAACTTAAAAGTGATAAATAACTGTCGACTTCCAAAGAAAACACTACAAAGCCATTCATATCATATCGAGAACCATCCGTGCCTCGCAGGTCCTGGCTGTATAGTAGTAGTCAGAAGCACGAAAGTGTCACAACCAGTCGTACCAAAGGTTATTGCATTACCCAGTAACTGGGTTGTGAAGGTCAGATATATAGGTACCATTTTGCTGAAACTCAGATGTGTCTTCTCGACATCCGTGTGTCACTAACGGCATGCAGCAGAATACCAGCGTCTGGTATTTTACCTGGCATATGCTGAGCTGGACTCCCATATGGTGCAACCATGAGACACACACTGCCCAGTAGTGATCGACTGTTATAGATATGACGTGTCTATGGGTCAATTTATCTTTTTAATCTTTGTTTTCCTTTTTTTTCTTTCCTTTCTGATGTTTTTTTTAATACTTGTATTGTGTCTTTTGTTGCACTGAATAAACGTTTTATATATCTATCTATCAGATAGACAGTCGCTTCATGTAAAATACTGGTAGTCAGCTGCATCTGTTAAGACTGAAAGCCGACCCTAACATACAGGGCTGACCGACCCCTTGACGATTTATAAGTGCCTGTAATTGGTTTATTGTAAACTAGGAGCGCCCCGCGGTTTCACCCGCATAAGTGTCGACCCCGTGGGAATATCGGGATACAAGTATTCTATGTGTTAATGCTAGTTGTAAACTATTATGTGTGAGAAATTTCATCAAAATCCGTTCAATAGTTTTTGCGTAAAGAAATAACAAACACACTCACAAACTTTAGCCTTTAGAATATTAGTGTGATAAATGTTTTCAGTTTGAGTTAAATGTTTCAAAAATGTTTCAAACTCTTCCTTTAAGAACCTCAAAATGAAATTGTAAACGGCATTCAACATGTTTGAGAATTGGGCTCGTACGTCATCACAGTGGTGGAACGCGGCGACACTGCCATCTGTGCCAGATAGGGCAGATAGCAAGTTGGCAAGTTCTGATTTATTGCCACATCTAGGCAGATGCGCTACTATTGATTAGACGCTGTAGGCTGGTTCTACAACGGGTAAGTACGTCATCTGCCTAGCCTTTTCCCAACTATGATAGGGTCGGCGTCCAGTCTAACTGAATGCAGCTGAATACCAGTATTTTACACAGAGCGACTGCCTATCTGACCTCCGCAACCCAGTTACTGGGTAATACGATACCCCTTGGTAAGACTGGTTGTCAGACTTTCGGGCTTCTGACTACCCGTAACGACTGTCAAAGATCCACGAATGACAGCCGGGACCAACGGCTTAACTTGCTGTCCGAGGCACGGAGGGGTCTCGATATGTAAAGATGGTCACCCATCCACAGACCAACCGCGGCAAGCGTAGCTTAACCTGACCGATCGACCTGTACAGCTGTTAATATTTAGCCACGGGCCCCTCTATTTTAAGTCTTACCGAGAATTAAGTTTGTTCCCCTAAGCTAAAAGAAATATATCTATTTATTAAAGATCTAATTGTTCCTTTATTACAGGAGGGTTCCTCGGCAAGTTTCCAAAGATTTTATAAAATTAAATTGGTGCCAAATTACTCCTTTAGTTGCACTTAATTATGAGCAGCTTATTTTAAATTATTTTATTTTGGATTGCTGTTTTTTTACTATTTGCTGTTCTCTGGACGCTTTTAACGTGTACGTCTTTTTTTAACGTCTTTCTCATATATAATTATAAATTCAACATTAATGATGTAACTAATATTTTTGTAACAATATAATTTAAAAGAGTGTCCATGGAGTTTCTTGTCCGTTCTTCTCCATAGGTACCTACTAAGCTTTAGAACGGGCAACTAGCTTCATATTTTCTAATTGACCGACTTCATGACAATTGAAAAGTGCCTCTAAATGGTTTAATTGAAATAAATGCCTTGAGTTTGAGTTAGAGAGAGATATTTCTTTCAAATGTAATAATGATACGGGAAATATCTGGATCTTAATGGCAGGAACTTAAAATAGATCTCTTTTTTGCATTTAGATGATATTGTACTTGTTTAAAAATAGTTTTTTTTTATCCAACTACATATTATCTTACTGATCCGTTATGTAACAGACAAATACATATAATAAGTCTCAATTATCAGTATCCATGTGTTTTTGTAACAATTAATAAAGTGTAACCAAATTAAATTAATCATTGTTAATAATATAAACTTCCCCATCGAGCGTTGTTTAAAAAGTGCTTGTACCTAAATGAAAATCATGTATTTATGGGCGGACTCGTTATACCCACAACAAAGCATTTAGGTACCAGGATTACATAAAAACGAGCAGCTTGCATGTAAGTGTTCGCTGGTATCGATACAGCATCGACGCGGCACCGACAAACAATAGCGCTTTGTAAATTGGAATCACAAAACGTGACACCAGACTACGTGTTTTCATTGGGATTTTATTATTTTCATACATTCCTAGTATACAGTGTATGTTCATACGAACAAAAACTGTTTCAATAACAATAAAAATATAATGTCCAAATTAATATTTATATTTTCCTACAGTGGTCAAGTGTTTAGGCCTAAATGTGATTGATTTATTTTATTTTTTTTACACATAATGTATGCGTTTTTACTCTTTTTCTTACTTTTATTTACCATACAGTAATATGACACAGTCCACTTGAGATTAGTTTTTTTTTAACAGGTAAACCCCGACCGTAAACTACCTTTTAAAATACAGGTATACTTTCAACATAAGCTTTCAATGAATTTTAAGCATTTTTTTAAACTCTGTATGTTTTTAGCTAACTATGGTTTTATTGTTATTATTTACGCGAAGCAGGGCCGGGTAACTAGGAGTTAATAAATAAAATACTAAAGATGAACTAAAGTTTCAATGATAAAATATTTACAAAATATACATAAACATTTTAGACAAAGACGAGATTTACGAGACATTTCGGCTTAGTTCTCAAGTTTGCCGTGAAATAATGAGAAGACGTTCAATTGACCTGAAAAATATTTGCTTACATAATAAAATCAAGCAGGATCTTATAAGCCTTTTAAATTGTTAGTGAAATATGTTATTATTTCGTTGAAAATTCTTCCAAGTACCTATCCATAGGTATTTTCTGAAAACATAAGGAAAATAAATATTTTGGCTAACAAGAGTCGTAAAATGAATAACAACTAAGAGGAAATTCGACTGAACTTGATAACCCACCTAGTCCCTGTTTTATCTGGCGAGAAACACGGAATAAACAATGCATTATATAATACTCTTCATTATAATTTGATTGTTAGCAAAAGATTAAAATAATATAAATACCGTTACCGTCCGCTGTTAAAAATGAAATCCGATTCTAAACCTTTTAACATCTCTCTTTAAACTTTTTTCCTTCTATTTTAGGAAGGCAAAAAGTTTAAGGACGAACCGCTGACCGTTGGGGTAGACGTGTTCTTGAGCGGAGACCGCGAATCGGTAAGTAAAGGTCGGACACCCTCGAGCCAGGTGGAGCGACGATCATCGCAGGGTAGCTGGTAGCAGCTGGATAAGAGTTACCGAGAATCGAACTAAATGGTGTGCAATTGGAGAGGCCCATATCCAGCAGTGGACTGCAGTAGGCTGATGATGACAATGAAAAAACAGTCTTCTAAAAACCGCAATTTTCTTTAACAAAATATAATTTTGTTTTCTGTCTTCTAGATTTCAAGTTACAACAAGAAATCTATATATCCTTAACTAACTTAGTAACACGACGCCATCCGCCATCTTGCTCGAAACGTGCCTGTCTGTATGTCTGACATCGGAAACAACCTCAATAAACAAACAAGTATATTGCAACTGCACTGTTTATAATATTTATAAACAGAAATAGATGCGTTTTGAAGATGTCTCAACAAATAATATTGATATTTGATGTAGATTCAAGCAGTGCATTGTGGGCTGTGCTATGATTGGTGGAGGGAGAAATGTCGGGTGCGTATGTAGTCACTACTTGCACATTGAAGTGATGCTCGTACTCATGTGTGTGCAAAATCATAGCACGTAGGTTTGTGAAGTTTCTGTGTATTATTAGGTGCGAGAGATGTGACAGAATGTTTGTTATGACTTAACTATTTAACCTTTTACTTATCCTCAAAACAATGAACCCATCTTTTAAACACATCATAATATAGACAACTCATCGACAAAAGTGAGACATCGACGAAAGTAGGCCAAACCGATCTCAAACACTGATAGGAAGTTCGCACGAAGTCGCATGGCATTGGATGTATAAATAGTCCCAATTAATTAGAATCGGGGACTCTTTGAGACTTGTAAGTAGCTCCGGAATACCTTGGATTACGGATATATTATTTATATGGATTCGAAGGTGGGAGTTCTTTCACAAGTTAAGAATAGGACTGTGTAAAAAGCAGCTATTTAACACTGAGTTAATCTATGTATCAGTCAGTTTTCTGGCAGTGGAAATTACAGGATAAATCCGAGGAAAGTCCTCACCAAAACAAATTAAAATCTTATCGTTTTTACCCGTGGGACATAAAAAGACTCGTAATTCGTTTTCCTTATCTGTTGATTCTTTTAGATCTCTCAATAAATAAATAAACTTTGAAGATCGGTAGTACCTTCTTTCGACAGCAAAGATGAACTAATATTATTTAATAATTGTGATCTTTTTCTCACACCCGGGGCTGTTTTTGAGAAAAATGTCTGAGAGAGATATACCTATACCGCCGCCAGAATTATGTTTCTTTTTTTTTTTTGATGGAATTATTTTTTTCAAACAAAAGTTTCAACCCCTATGTAAACCCTTAAGGAAAAATCCTTAGTTGATGCTCAATTTCGTAATATAAGGAACTCTTGCACAAAATTTCATGCTTCTAGACCAAGCGGTTTATTTAGTCTGTGCGTTGTCTGTCAGTGAATGAATGAATTTATGATTATTATTCAGTAGAATGATTTTTTTGTCTTTTGCTGAACCCTGTACGTTCTTATTTACGACTAGCAGCGCCCCACGGTTTCACCCGCGTTAGTTTCGATCCCGTGGGAATATCGGGATAAAAAGTTAGTGTTAGTCCTGGTTATAAACTTTCTGTGTACCAAATTTCATCCAAATCAGTTAAGTGGTTTTTGCGTGATTGAGTAACAAACATCCAAACTTCTTCCCAAACTTTCACATTATAATATTATATAGTAGAAGTAGGATATTCCAAATGCATCTGAGCATAATAAACACGTAGGTAGCACGAGGAATAACAAGTCAACAAGGTATTACTGAAACGTAACAGGAAACGCCTCTCAATGCTTACTAAATAAGGAATATCTTAGAATATTTCTTACAAGTTCCTTTACGGTATTTTTATCTCACGCAGCGACGCGCGCTTTACTCGTGGTAACCAAGTTTACAAACACGCTGTGAATGTATGCGTGAAGATGAGTACCGTCAGCACATGACGCACACACGCACACATCCGACTTCGCCGTTGTCTCGGGTGGTACCGACAGATCCTGCGCTTACACACACATTCGCAGCATACTTAATTAGTATTATGTAGGTGTGTTTATGTTCTAGCACACATAATGATGGATGTCAGGATGTCAGACATCCTGTGTGCTGGCGAAGTATATTTAAGTAAGTAAGTATGTAATCGTTTATATCATCATTCAAAATTACAATATGGAGGTATTGTTGGTCCCAAACTAGGCGCAGCCTGTATCTTGGGTACCATTACAAAGACACAAAGTAGTTTTTTTTTTCGTATTTAGTCAAAATAAGTATAGTTAAATTTGACAGTTAAAAGCTAGTTAGCCTCATCAGGGCTACAAGACTAAATGTACTAAAAAATAGACTAACCGATTAATAAAATTTTAATATAAAAGTAAAACTTGGCTTAATTTCCGTTTTGTGCTGCTGTTCTGTAGTATGCATCTGTTTGTGAGTGTGTGAGTGTGTAGGGGGGAGTGTAAGTGTAAGGGTATGTACGCGCTTTGTGGCTGTGCAGTGTGAGTTGAATTTATTTGGTTACACTTAGGATTTTTTCCGTATAAGTGTATGATTGTTCTAAGAGCCAAATTTTAATTGTGAGTTTCATTCGGGTGTAAGAGGAGCTATGGGATCTTCAGAACAGAATTTACCTTATTGTAGATGTGAGTATTTAGGAATGATGGAAGTCTTTGGGCGAACGCAGAGTTTACTCTAGGGTTCGGGATTCTGAATTTTCTTTTACTTTGCAGGGTTTTTAAATCAGTTCTCTTTAAACATTTTAAGTGACTTTTCGAAATAACTGTTGAAATATACAGTTTCCGCACCCCAAGAAGTGCAGCCTCTTTATAAAGTCTGTCAGTTGAATAGCGGTAAGGTATGTATACATTATGTATTAACTAACCTTTAACTAGATCCCCAGTGTGTTACCACCCTTTTCAGGCAAGTATTTATTACGGTTATGCGTACAGTACCTGAAATCAAAGAAAAATTTTTATAAATTGTTCATATATGTAATTCTGTTCAATCGATGTTTTTATTTTTATTCAAGAGAAACAACAATCCGACACGACCGGAGAGAGATCAGGCGCAGGACCAACGGCTTAACGTGCTTTCCATGGCACGGGGTATCACACCGCCAACTTCCAAACTCCGGGCTATTACTGACGAATTTGTAATGGAAAAACCCAATAACACTTTGCACGACCTGGGAATCGAACCTAGGATCCAACGCTCAGCAGTCCCGCTTGCGACGTCGAGACCAACGAGACAGTTCGGGGGACTTCGTCATCCGAGATAAATTGCGGACGGCGGTGGCCGCCGTCACCGCAGTCTTAGAAAACCCTAGTTGTGCAATACATTGTCATGCCTCCTAATTCCACTGACTGTTTAGTCACCATTCTTGAGTGTTTCAAGTGTCTAAACACTCGTTACACATTCTTCAAGCAAATCCTACCCATCCTAAACAGCCTCCTTTCTGTCCTAAGCGAAAAATCATAGTCATCAAATATCGTTCAAGACATCCGCGAAATCTTTCAGTGACTCGTATATAAATACATAGTCACCATGTAATATAATGTACATATTTTCTTTGCAAAAACCGCTTTATGAACAACTACGCTTTGGAATGGGCAACTAGCTTCATATTTTCTGACTGACCGACTTCTTGACAATTCAAAAGTGCCTGTAAATGGTTAAATTGAAATAAATGCTTTGAGTTTGAGTTTGAAGTATACAGTAAGACCACGGTTTCCTAAAAGACCTGTAGTCGCTAATAGCGACTGCTTAGCGGACGCTTTATAGCGACTCGCTATAAAGCGTCCGCAATTTACAGACGAGAATTCAGGGATTCATGATTAAACCCATTGAGTTCCTCCAAGCTCCGCGCGTACCTACCCTATGTAGTACGATACAATAGAAAATCCATTGTGTCTCATTAGCGGAGCTTGAGAGGACATGAAGACGATAGAAATCAGGTCATTAATTCTTCAAAAACTTCGTTTTATAAAGCTATTGGCTAATTCTCAGAAACCATTTGACCCAACATGTGTGACGTCACTGGGATCAATTGTAAACGCGCCTTATTCCGGTCACGTGCCTGTCATGAACTGTTCCTTTATTGTGTTTTCTGCCAATTTCACTCCCTCTTTAAGGGTTCATACATAATACGTTTCACAAATAGTACCGTGGACTCATGTAGTCTTTTTTGTAATTTAGTAAGGAAGTTGGCCCTTTCAAATAATTTGTAAAAGCCAATAATGTTCATACAGCAAAAGTATTACGCGTACCTTAATGACAAATGACTGAATTCAGTCGTCACTAAAACCCCGTCACGCGCTAATGTGTGGGTCGATAACTACATAATAATAATACATTAAGAGGGTTTACGCCGTACGGCATTTCATACAAACTTTCAAGCCCTTGTTTTTCGAAATGAATGAACGGATTTTAATGAAACTTTATACGCATAAGCAGGATACAAAGTTCTAAAAAGTTATCAGAAAACATTTTCGAAAAATTGTGTTACAGCCAAATTAGACCGATTTTAAAGTTTCCATAGAAACAGAGATTTCCAGTTATCTTTTTTTAAATAAGACATTTCGAAAATGTTTTCTAATAACTTTTTAGACCTTTGTATCCTGCTTATGCGTGTGAAGTTTCATTAAAATCGGTTCATTTATTTCGAAAAACAACAGCTTGTAAGTTTGTATGAAAAGCCGTACGGCGTAAACGCTCTTAAGTGCGGCTCTGATAACTAAACGAACGCTTTAAACTGTTTCCACAAATAAACTATTAAACTTAATAGTCGTTTGGTATAACTTGAGTTGCTATGTATAACAACAAAGATTCGTTTTTAGACAGCGTGCTTTTTGACCATACCAGTGAGTTCGAGCTCACGACTTGTTCCACCTTAAGATAATCTTATAATACACTAGCTGTTGCGCGTGACATCTGATTTGAATACAAATATCTTGAAAAGTAGCCTGCATCCCTTTCTAACACCCTAATTAACACATTTTCAATCAGAATCTGAATAGTTTAGTTTTTTTTTTTTGTTTCATGTTGCTAATCCTTACATCATATTTTCGAAAAATTTGCCTACTCAACAACGTAAATAACGCAATGGATGTTGTTAGACTATCTACTGTTAGTTTGTTACGCTACCCAATTACCCACAGGCACCTGGCTACCTATCTGCCCATCGTTATGTCGTTATGTGTTGCCACAGCCATGCCTACAGGCGTGAAAAGTAACAAACACACAGACGCTCAGTTACTTTCCCATTTATAATGATATATATCTAATGATTTTAAATTCAACATCACGTCTAATCGACCGGACTGATTTCTTTGAAAAAAATAATTGTTATACTAGACCACTTGCTTCGTAATTTGATATGTGAATATTTGCAATTATATTTCTTTACCATAGTGTAATTAATTTGTAAAGTAATGTCTACCGCGGACATAAAAACGATAATCACGCAAACACTATCGGGTGTATTTTCATAAAACTTTCACCATATAAAAGACAATTTAATTCCCCGAATTTTAGTATACGGTTTTTATTTGTTTGGTGTTTGATAAATCAACAATAGATGATTGTTTCATATTTTGCAATAAATTACCAGCGTTGTGTCATCGCGCATCTCTTTCTTTTCTATGCAGTCCGATAGTGACCACGCTTTAGGTCATGTAGTCGCCTTAAGGAATGATTCATCTTATTTATTACCCACAAAGGAAAGCTATGAACAAATATCCTTATAATTGTCCGCATAACTTGGCCTCCGTCCAAGCCAAAGATTGCCTTCAATACTAGCAGTTATTTCTCATCATAAAACGTAAAAAGGACGTTCGACTGTTCGATGAGCAATTGAGACATTAACTCATTGTGCAACTCCCGAACAGTGACGTCGGAAAAATTATGAACTACCCTCCGAACGAATTGAATGCTGTTTTCATAGTAATGTTCTGTCTTTTGTCTGCTTGTGGAATTCATTAATATCGAAAATCGGATATTGTGGTGTTTGTAAAAGGATTTTATAACATTGATAGGTTTCAATTAGTGAAATATAATAAATCTAAATAATTAAAATGAAATGCGGTTCGTTGGTAAGCGCATCACTTCAGAATAGCTGGACCGATTTGGCAATGTTTCGTATTAAAATGTTCGTAAATAGTCCGAATCAACTTATAACTAAAAAAAAAATAACAAAGTTGCCTGAAAAATTGGAAAATTCTGGAAACCTGAAAGAACATTTTCTTAGGGGTTTTTGTATAAATGATCGGAATTTGGACAGGACATCTGTCAGGTCAGCTAGTCCAGGATAAAAACTCAGACAATGTGCTGTCTGAGTTTTTTTCAATAGTTTTGTTCAATAGAAAGTAGATTTTAGAAAATTACTAGCTTCCGCCCGCGGTTTCGCCCGCGAGGTATGTCGATAAAAACTATCCTATGTCCTTTCCCGGCATGCAATCTATCGCTCTGCCAAATTTTATCGAAATCTGTTCAGTGGTTTAGGCGTGAAAAGGTAACATGCAGACAGACAGACAGAGTTATTTTCAAATTTATAATATTAGTAAGGATGATTATGATCTTCTTCGCCACATGCGAACTACTCATCACATTAACGTTACACAAAATCCTGCATCGCGCAAGCAGAGTTTACCACGCAATATATAAAATTTTCCGACATCTGGTTTTCCTTTGGACAGAGTATGAGTGAACTTTACACCCCGTTCCTCATACCTCTATATGATCATAACCAAAAAGTTAAATTACAGTGGGCTAATCTATATTAATACAATGTAATTTTGTTAAATCAAAAGGGTTTATCAGACTTTCTGGATAGTTACTGTTCTAGATTCATAATAAAATATGAAATAATCTCCAATACAAAAGTAATCCGCATGTAGCAAAACCAACAGAAGTCAAAAAAACGAAGTCGATCAAGAACAAAATTTCAGTTCCCGTTTTCAAAACCTACAAAAAACCTTGATGTAATCTAAAGAAACTGATTTATTGCATAAAAACCAGCTTAATCGGAAAAAAAGAAAATAAATTGGACATCTTAATGTTGGCAGTAAATCAACATTAACTTTTTGCCGTCGCAGCAAATGATGGTACCTCACAGTGACGCCGACATATTTTGATTCCCTCGAACAAATTGTACCATTTGTCTGCCGCATTCGAAGTATTTTGAACTCACATAGACGACTGAGGCTCTGTGTGCTTTTCTTACCGTAAATAACTATGGTTTATTCGCAGTGTGTCGGCTCGGTCGTCAGTGTTGTATCGATGAATGAATTAATGATTTATTCACTTAAAATTTCTAAACGCTAGGTACATTGCCCAAAAAACTGCTTACGCAGTTTAACTGTGAGCTCGTTTAGTCTCTCTTACAGTAAACTTAATATCAGGTACATCTATAACCACAGAACAGATAAAAGAGCTGTGTCTATAAGCCTATAAGCTTGTTGACAGACATGTTTTTTTCTACGGCGCGGTTTATACGCCGCCGTAACGTAAAGAAGCCGTGACGTGTACAAAGGGCCTTAATGTCTGTAAAAACTGGTTTCATGCAATTTAGTCGAGTTGAAAGGTGAACAATTTGTGATTTAGTCCGGTTGGTGAGTTATTGTAACTTTCATGTGGATTTTTATTTCGATTTAGTTTGGGAAATGCTTTGCTTTGAACTCAAATGTGGTAAAAAAGATGACCATATATGTATTATGAGTCCGTGCATAACCAGCCTTTAATTTTTCGACTGGTGGGACATAGGCCTCCTCTTTCGGTGAGAGGGAGTGGGCCATAATCTACCACGCGGGCAAAGTGCGGGTTGGTGGATGTCACACGTCGTCGATATTTTGGTTCTAGGACATGCTGCATGGTTTCCTCACGATGTTTTCCTTCACCGTTTTGAAACTCGGGGCTGCTAGTGAAAATTCCCAGATCTTTACCCGATCCGACCGGGTATTATTTTGGTTCTAGGACATGCTGCATGGTTTCCTCACGATGTTTTCCTTCACCGTTTTGAAACTCGGGGCTGCTAGTGAAAATTCCCAGATCTTTACCCGATCCGACCGGGTATTATTTTGGTTCTAGGACATGCTGCATGGTTTCCTCACGATGTTTTCCTTCACCGTTTTGAAACTCGTGGCTGCTAGTGAAAAATCCCAGATCTTTACCCGATCCGACCGGGTATTATTTTGGTTCTAGGACATGCTGCATGGTTTCCTCACGATGTTTTCCTTCACCGTTTTGAAACTCGTGGCTGCTAGTGAAAATTCCCAGATCTTTACCCGATCCGACCGGGTATTATTTTGGTTCTAGGACATGCTGCATGGTTTCTTCACGATGTTTTCCTTCACCGTTTTGAAACTCGTGGCTGCTAGTGAAAAATCCCAGATCTTTACCCGATCCGACCGGGTATTATTTTGGTTCTAGGACATGCTGCATGGTTTCCTCACGATGTTTTCCTTCACCGTTTTGAAACTCGTGGCTGCTAGTGAAAATTCCCAGATCTTTACCCGATCCGACCGGGTATTATTTTACCGGTTAATAAACCCAAAGCCGATATAAAAGAAACTATAAATTCAAACAGTGAAAAAGAAGCTCAGTTCCAATACCTCTTAAAAACAAAGTACTGTTACAGTTGAAGGAAAACGTTGCATTGAATTGTAAATACGAATAGATGAATATTTTACATAATTTACGTAAGTGAACAACCTTACCGTTACATAAAGGGTATCGCTGTGAGAGCAGTTTTTAACCATTTTTACTTTTTCTCCTCTTTTTTGATCTAGCATTCACAACCACTCGATTCGCTTGCGTACCGTGTCGAACATCAAACAATGTTATCATAAGAGTCTTCTAAACGCTGTTCACAAGTCCAAAACCCGAAAATTTTATCAGTTTCAATCAATTAAAAGTAGTTAAAAATTATAAGTAGTTTATCAGCCATCTCGTCACCATAACACAAGCATTAGGTTGCTTAGCTTGGGACTATATGGCGTTGTGTGAAATGTCCAAGGATATTTATTTATTTATTTATTTATTTATTTATTTATTTATTTATTTATTTATTTATTAGCCGACCGCAATTCTTCCGACAGCTGTTTTCTGTCTGCAGCAAGGCAAATCAGGTTTTCAAAATGTGGCAGTTTCGATACGATAGCCTGTCAGATGGTTGTGAATAGCTTATACTGAGAAAAACATTAAATTTACTCTTGATTATTCCGAAGTTTATCTTGAACACCAATGTTATCGGTGAAGGAAAATATCGTGAGAAAACCTTGACTTACAATTAACTAACTGCGCCCCGCGGTCTCATCCGCATAAGTCTCGATCCCGTGGGATTAGCGAGATAAAAAGTATCATATACCCTAACCCAGGTCTACCCATGTGCTAAATTTCATCCAAATCCGTTCAGCTTTTTTATCGTAAAAGCGTAACAAACAAACGCACAAAACATTGACCATTAATTAGATACTGCCGCCCTATACAAAACTCGAATACCTATTGAACCCAAATATATGGGACAGCAGAATTATTTTTAAGTGGTTCATTTTGATGGCCTTGTACTACATTCTTAAATATGACCACGCATTTCTGGTACAAGCTGTAAAAGTTTGAAATCGTCAATTCGCATTGAGCGAGCGTGTTGGCGTAGCTTTCTCTGTGTGAGAAAATGCCTTTTCTCACACAGAGAAGCAGCTTATGATTGTACTGCAGAGGTGCCCCTGGTATTATTATTATTCCGACAATAGGGCAGTAAAAAAAATCGTACATTACTCAAAAATTATTACAAATCAACGAATAAAATCAATGAAAACAAAATTCTAAAATTGATAAAGTTAGTACGATGGTAGACTTCACCGTAGCACAATACGAGCTACGCCGTAGCCTATAAGCTACGCCGTAGCACAGTGCTACGACGTAAGTTGCGTGTATTGTGCAATAAATATTCTGGAAGTTGGCAACATCGAAAATAGCTGTCAAATATTTCGGTGTTTTGATTATTTAATCAATATTACTTAAATAAATAATGCAATAATAATACATTTTAAGAATGTAGGTACCCTCTTAAAACAGTTCAGATCGATTTTTAAAACAACATAAACAACCATTATAGCTTAACTAAGTAGTTACAATACTCTAAACCTTCTTTGTAAATCGAATTAGCAGTAAATAGATACTATCTTTTATCAACAAAGCAATTCAAATACTAAACAAGACATAAAAGACAATTGAATTGTACAGCTGAGCCGGGTGTCCTTGAAAACAACTCGAATGGTATTACAATTTATTAGTTAATTAGCAATATTATAGAAATAGACAAAATTACAGACTTATGTAAGGCTAGCTGTTGCCCGCGACTTCGTCTGCTATCAAGACAAGACACGTGGCGCCATCTATTATCATAATAACGTTATTGTTGTATTCCTCGGTAACAGCTGTTTTTTTTTTCGGGATGAAACGGTCCGTATGTCCGTTTCTGTACACCTCACTACTTATACGAGTATGCAAAATTTCAGGATGATCGGTTCAGTGGTTTAGGCATGAAAAGGTAACAAACAAACAAACTTACTTTCACATTTATAATAATAATTATTATTATATATTACTAGCTGCGCCCCGCGGTTTCACCCGCGTAAGTTTCGATTTAGGGGTATGAAAAATAGATGTTGGCCGATTCTCATAGATACCGGATAAGCACAAAAATTTTCATCAAAATCGGTCAAGCCGTTTCGGAGGAGTATGGCAACGAAAACTGTGACACGAGAATTTTATATATTAGATTATATTAAGTTAGGATAGCATTGACATGGATTGGATTACGATTTAATTAAACTTTGATTTCAAGTGGCTGATGTATTTCGGGGAACACACTTATTTATCTTAACGGTATTAATAATATACAGGGTGGCAGAGATAGAGAGGCCCGTGGCTAAGTAATAACAACCGCACGGGTCGCTCGATCGGGTTAAGCTACGTTTGCCGCGGTTGGTCTGTGGATGGGTGACCATCTTTACATACCGAGACCCCTTACGAAAACGTTGGTCCCGGCTGTCATTTGTGGTACTTTGACAGTTGGTTTCGGGTCGTCAGAAGCCCGAAAGTCTGACAACCAGTCTTACCAAGGGGAATTTTATTACCCGGTAACTGGGTTGTGGAGGTCAGATAGGCAGTCGCTCCATGTAAAATATTAGTGTTCAGCTGCATCCAGTAAGACTGGAAACCGAGTCCAACATAGTTGGGAAAAGGCTAAAGTGGTATGACATCGAGGTGCAAGCAATTCTGAACCGCCAGCATAAACATTTTTCAACGGTTATCAAGTTATGAAGAAGATGTGGATGTGCACAGTGAAACGCCAGATTTACAAAAGGGTAACTAACATACGTTGGGAAAAGGCTAAGCAGATGATGACGTAGAAATATCGGGACGAGCTAGAAGAAACAAACGATCAGTGGTTCATATTAGCCCTGGATTGAAGGCCTCCTGTCACTGTCAGCCTGCATGATCCCACGAGGCCTTAATTTATTGAGGCATCCACAGGAAAGCCCGGTTAACACTTTGGCTGCCAGGCAACAGACACAATAGAAAATCTATTTGTTCACGGTCACCGGTGACCGCGTTGGCAGTCAATGCATTAAGCATATGATGACAACTTCAACTTAGACAATATAGGTTGAACTGCGCCAATTATAAAAAAAATGCCTATCGACATATATATGTCGCAGCCAACTGGTTAAATTAGCCGTTCAGTTAACTGCCTGGCCTTTAGAAGTAGTGCTCGCCTCGCTTCGCTCTCTCGGCTCGCACGCGGTTGATCACAGTTCTAATCTAACCTAACCCATTTGGTCGGGGTGCCCTAGCTTAGTTACTGCGACCAATTCGGCTCGCGCGTGATTGGTTACAAATATCCAACCTATCCAACTGTAATTGATATTATTCAGGCCGTTAGTTGAACGGCCGCCGTTTAGTTAAAAGGCTAGGCGGTTAACTGAACGGCTAATTTAACCAGTTGGCTGCGACATATATACGGTTGAGCTAGAAGTCATTAAGTGGTTCATCTCACGGATTCGCTATAGCGACTCTGAGAAATTGTGATAGTCTCATTGCAGGCTTTCACTGATTCAAGTAGGAACGGAGACTACTTGAATGGGTGGATGCCCAGAGGGGCAATTCTCGTAATTTTAAGAACGTTCACAGTCTGATCTCAGTCTCAATCTGTCAAAAATACCTCTAATTTCCCTACATTTTGACAAGTTTTTGACATTTCTTTGTCGCTGAGATGAGACTGCGACTATATTTTGAACGTTTTAAATTACGAGAATTGGCCTTCAGGTGTTTGGGAAAGGTATATTAATTCAGTGGCTCACCACATTATTTGTTTTTGTACCTTAATTTCTATGTATTAACAATAAATTTTATTTTGTATAAGAAGGTACTTGTTTAATTGAATCTTTCCCTAACAGATTATACCTTATAAATTTACTTCAGCACGGTGGTGAGTAGTGTAATACTAATAGAAACCATCAATATCTTGTTTCTTATTAATTCCTGTAAACTGCTCAAGGGCCGGGTTACAGTGAGTGATGCCAATTATTTAAAAATAGATGCACGCTCAGTACCAAAATTTAAGAGGACTCTTAATAATACGTAACCCTTTTGTTGCCGATTGTATAAAAAAGTAAGTTTGGACTATTCAAAAAAAATATGGGCCGTAGATGGAATATAAAATAGGACGAGGCGGGAATAAAATAATTAAATTTTTATTTTGGGACGAAGGAAGCATTTTTATTGGATGACCCAAGATTTTTTGGAATGTGTGACAAAACCTCAGGACGAGCGAAGAATAAATGATTTATTTTCGTTGGACCCCAGTTTTGAATCCTATTTTTTAGGTATATGATGTAAGCTGACAGCAACAGTAACTTAAACACGAAACTCTATGTTAAAAAATAGTCAATGCAATTTTTTATATCATTGTTAGAAAAAACAGGCTCCAAAGTTCAATAAAACATAACAACTAATAATAAAATTAAGACCTTTCGCCAATTTATCACACAGCCTTCTAAAACACCTACGCAATATGAGGGTAGTTCATTACTACCACATAAGGACATCTATATTACACAAGTATTCTTCACGTCCTACACGAAATCAAATAAGCAGGATAAAAAAGAAAACACGAACGTCAATGGGCTACAAATATACAGGGTTATTGGTAAAACACTGGCAACCTTGCAGGACTGGATTACTACAATCATAAACAACGGCTTTTGTTAAATGACTTTTCCAAAAACATCAAAAAACAAACTTAAATCTAACCCCCGCCCCCCTCCGCTGAATTATGTACTAGACACGGCAATTTGTTTATGTAACCAGCGCTTTATTTTGCTTCGCGTAGAGTTTTTTATAATATTATATTATTTATAAGAATATTTTCATTGGTTGAATTTAAATATTTTTATTTTTGTATGAAAGTCTGATGAATTAATAAAATTTATAGAACAAAAGTAGTTATTTCTGATGTTAGTAATTATAGTCCTGGGAGGTTATAAATTTTTGACCAATAACCCTATATACAATAAATATACCTAATGTTGGCACGTGTTGAGACCGTCTGTGACCTTCCAGCTAGATTTTTATCCAAGGAGTTGCTAACAGAATCAGAACAATGTAATCCGTTATTATCTGTTTTCCCAAAATAGTCCTAAATAGGACTCAAATAGATTAACGAAGCGTATACCCATTCTGGTTTAACTGTACCCATTACAAAATTACATTAAATTCAAGCGATTACCGCTTCAATTTAATTAATTGACATTCAACCTATTACCGCTTGAATTTAATGAACACGCTACCGTTTCGAAGACAGACAGACAAGAATAAAAAAAAAGGTTTTTTTGTTATCAGTACCGTAGATATATAATTTCATATGCATTACGTAAAAGGCTTGTTAGTTTGACATTACAAAACGTACACTTCAATTGTATTTAATTAACGTATGTAGATTAGACGGTGTCATAATCATATCATAATCACCCTATAATGTTCCCGCTGCTGGGACACAGGCCTCCTCTCTGTGAGAGGAAGTGGGCCGTAATCCACCACGCGGGCCCAGTGCGTGTTGGTAGATGTCACATGTCTTCGAAGTTTTGGTTCTAGGACTTGTCGGTTTCCTCACGATGTTTTCCTTCACCGTTTTGAGAGCAGTGGTGATGAAATAATGTACACAAAGTAAAGCGCCTGTCTGGGTTCGAACCTACGACCTACAACTCGTAAGTCGCGGCCGTTACCATTGGGCCACCACTGCTCTTAGACGATGTATCATTCTCCAATATCATTTAACTCCAAGTAAACCAGATATTCTGAGTACACCTAGGTATGTCACTCGCATTACTTCGCGTCACCTAAATACGACGTTGACGCTCTAAAATTCAGTTTATATACCCGCACTCACGGCAACGATTTCATATCGGCCGTCTGGCGCCGGTATGAGAAATTTTTACCGACTGCCAATATTGAAACGTTTTCAAATTATGATTTATAGTATCACACGGTTTTATTTGGCGATAGAAATTTCAGGATTTATGCCTGCATAACCAGCCTATAATGTTCCCACTGCTGGGACACAGGCCTCCTCTCTATGAGAGTTGGCCGTAATCCACCACGTGGGCCCAGTGCGGGTTGGTAGATGTCACATGTCTTCAAATTTTTAGTTCTAGGATATGCCGGTTTCCTCACGATATTTTCCTACACCGTTTTGAGAGAAGTGGTGATGAAATAATTTACACGACCATGAACATGATGCTGATGGATGGAACAGACATGAGCGTACTACGTACAGCGTCTTATTTTCATCTTCTTTCACATCATTTGTATCCGTATAGTGAATGTCTTTTTTTTTTTGTAATTTCATACTTACCCATCATCTATATAAATTAAACAAAGTCTGGTAACAAAGTTCAGCGCCATCCACAAAGACGTGCACCACTCTTCTTCCTAATCGCTTATAGTACAAGTGTGCAACATTCCGCTAGTGTTTTAGTTTTGTCGATACGGAATAATCACTTAATAGTGGGTACCAAAAAACAAAAACTACTAACTAGCGGAATTTACTAGCGATTAGTTAGAAGAGTGGGGCGCGTCTTCGTGGATGGCACTATCTAAACACCATTTATAACTCAAGAACGGCTGGATCGATTTTTATGATCTTTGATTTGTTGCATTTATCTCCGCCTGGAAAAAAACGAGGTATTCCACTCAGAGCACTGATTTCAACAGCACTTGGACGAACTTCCACTAACCGCACTCAAACAAAATGTAACCTGCGGTTCGGTGTAACAATTTATCGTTATTTTTTTAGTGATGGGATATACTTTTTTGTTCAAAGCATTATCAAGCAAAACAATATTGGAAATAATTAATTTTCTCATATATTCGTATTTATTGATTCTGAGGCAGGCGGTACGAATTTACCCTGCCAGCTAGTAAAATATAGAAGCTGTCGTAATCAACTATCTTAGACATCTCCATCTCGAATAAAAGTTTTATTAGTAGTAAAACTTTGGCATAATTTTATGAAAAAAAAAACCGCCAAAATATATTATGAATTTGCGGGAAATGTAAGAAATAAGTTTTTTATTTACTTTTTTTTATCATGTTTTATGACGTAACTTTATGAACAAATTGGATAGTATATGAAAAATTTTAAGATAGGTGATAACACAGAATATAAAGAACGCGTGATGTATAATTTCAGCTCCACCTCCTGAAAGCAAATTCCCGTAATTAAAAACGTTCAAAATGCAGTCGCAAGCTCATCTCGGCGACAATGAATGCCAAAAACTTGTCAAAAATAAGACGGAAATTAAAACAGTAGAACAACTAGCAGGGGATCAGAGACCGGAATAAATCGAAATTAGATGTATTTTTGACAGATTGAGACTGAGATCAAAGGGGCAATTCTCGTAATTTTAAGAACGTTCACAGTCTGATCTCAATCTCAATCTGTCAAAAATACCTCTAATTTCCCTACATTTTGACAAGTATTTGACGTTTTTTTTGTTGCCGAGATGAGACTGCGACTAGATTTTGAACGTTTTAAATGACGGGAATTGGCCTTTAGACTGTGAACGTTCTTAAAATTACGAGAATTGCCCACTGATATATTATATACTAGCTTCCGCCCGCGGCTTCGCCCGCGAAGTATGTATATAAAAACTATCCTATGTCCTTCCCCGCGATGCAATCTATCTCTCTGCCAAATTTTATCGAAATTCATTCAGTGGTTTAGGCGTGAAAAGGTAACATACAAACAGACAGACAGACAGAGTTACTTTCGAATTTATAAAATTAGTATTGATCAGTGGGCAGTTGTAAATTGCAAATTACAACATACCATCACGCCTGTAATCCCCAAAGGGTCATGCAGAGGCGTACCTGTAGCACACCCACGTTTCGCCAGTTATGTTAAAGCCCCATTTAATAGGGAGGAGAGTCTATTAATGCTATCAACCGGGCACTCATGCAGATTCCGGGCTGCTATTGAGAAATTACTGATCGAGAAATCCAATAATACTTTGCACGACCTGGGAATCGAACCCAGGACCTCATGCTCAGCGGGTAGCGCTTGTGATAAGTACACCAACGAGACGGTCAAATTAACAAATTACTGCAAACAAATCCATACTTACCCATCCATACTAATATTATAAATCGATGGGTCCTAAGTATAAGTGCCAATGTGCAAATTGACAACTTTTCAATAGAGGCTCTCAAAGTTTCGATTTGATATATTTTTTACATGCTTTTGTTTGGTAGAGAAATACTACTTATGTCCTTCCTAGATAGTTTTTATCGACATACCTCGCGGGCGAAGCCGCGGGCGGAAGCTAATATATATATAAACTAAATAGTAAAACATAATCTAACTGTCTACTACTACTGTGTACTGCTGAGTAAGAGGTCCTCCTTGAGAGTTCGATTCTCGGGTCGGACAAAATGTATTTTTAGTCGTTTTTTCCATCAGGAACTTTCCAGTAACAGCCCGGAATCTGGATTACTATTACGTGGTACTCAAGTTCATTCCGCGCGAACTGGCAACGTCGCATTTCTAATGGTCTTTCGGGATTATTTTACTAATATTTTTTCAAACACGAGATCGTTGGTCCGTGCGAGTCTCATTCAGGAATTTATTCACGCGTCATGTTCGTGAACGAGCGCCGTCGGTTGAGCCAAGGCTTAATTTTAATCTTATATTTTGAATTGTTTGTTCGTTTAATTTTTTTAAATTGTTGTTATATATACCTCGAAGCAACAAGAATAATGTACCCAGGATATCAGACCAAATAAAAAACCAAGACAGAGCGATGAGAACAACGTTGTTATTGATACGGCAATTGTCTCACGCACACATTTGCAACCATTTATAATCAAACTCAACCTCACTAAGTGCACACATGTTTACGAAACCGGCTTCACTTTACTGTGACAGCCCTCTGTCTTGGTTTTTTATTTGGTTTGAGCCCAGGATTTTGTAATATCTTGATTTAAAAGAATTTCCTTGAAGTTTCTTGCCCGTTCTTCTCTATAAAACGTAGATCTATATATTATATAGATCTACGTTTTGGAATGGGCAACTAGCTTCAACTTTCTGGCTAACTGACCGACTAATCGACAATTCAAAAGTGCCTGTTGGTTTAACTGAAATAAATGCTTTGAGTTTGTGTTATTTTAGTCCCGATAAAACTCTCAACAAGGAAGACCTCACACAACAAAAATACCGATATATCATACCGTTATGATAAATAACGGTAATGGAACAGAAAAACCCGTATCTATGCGAGTGAAGTCGGAAGATCTCACATCGTTTATCATTCGAACGATCCTGTCACTCAGCACGACAGATAACACCGAGTCAAAAGAAAAGATTTTTGTACAAAATTGATTGTAGTAGTTTTTGGTATGGAATCCTTCGCGTGCAAGTCCGAATCGCACTTAGCCACTTTTTTTTATCTGCTCTTTTTTGGATCGCTTGGGGTGAAAAGTTCATCACTTTTGCAGTACCAGTGACGTTTCGACGGAAGTTAAAAAACATTAAACTCTATTCTATTCTATTTTTATTTATGGGAAGTAAAGCCGGTATCGACTGTTCTGCCAATGTCAAAAGTGAATTGTAAAAGCAAGTGTGCATTATCTTCTATAATATAAAAATGAATCGCTCAATGTGTTGCGAAGCGCAAATCTCGAGAGCAGCTGAACCGATTTCGCAAATTTTTTTTTTTGTTGTGTTCGGTTGTCAGGGTTGTCAGGACAAGGTTCGTAAGAAAAAAAAATGCTTAAAAAAAAATTTCACCCGTGCGAAGCTGGGGCGGGCCGCTAGTTATAAATAAATTAAAAGTTAAAACGATAAAAATCTACGATGCTACAGTTGTTGCGGGGTTAAAACAAACAGAAAGATAAAATAACATAATATTAAATTATAATTGTTAGAACATTAAAATAAACATAAACCACATTCAAACAGACACAATATTTGAGGAAACTGAGGAAACTCCAATTCTGGAGAGGAATATGTTAAAAAAGAGGGGAAATTAATCGGAAGAGGGATCTTAAATTTGGCGAGACGGCTATACAAACCTAGAGGCGGGATGTTGAAGATAAAAGTCTGTTTCCACTACATCTTGGTGATTTTTAATGATGGCACTAAGCCCTTGTACCCACGGGCGATTTTTTATCGCGCACTGCATTTTTTCAGCGCCGAGAGTTGAAAATCAAACAGCGTGGTTTTTTTACGCGCGCTAAAAATCGCTCGTGCGTACCTGAGTTAACGATTCTTAAAAGCGGAATGGTTAACAACCTGCGGCTCTCTTAAGAGAACAGTTGATATACCAGTATTTCTATTTATTCTCTTGAAGTAGATTTAAAGCTTTGTTTCTGAAAGTAAAGTTTACTCACGGAACTTTACTTTAATTTACATACGCTTGTAAATTAAAGGTAAATGCCGTGAGTAAACTGGTAAATATTTATCACCAGCGTTTAATAAACTGGCGTGGAAGTTTACTGTGTGCTTCTTAAGAACTTTGAAGGTGTTGTAAATATGTAAAGTGAGCTAATATTTATTTGTTCTTACAACAACTCGAAACAACTGCTGTAACAACATCACGCTTAGCGCCTGTATTCCGAAGAGTTAGGTAGAGGTGTTCATATATTTTTATTTAACCTCATTTCTCAAGTTCTGTTTATGTTTCATTTAATTTCCTGTATAAATACCTGTAATTGGCGACTGTGTAAGATCGAGACTTTTGTGATGTATGTACAGACGCCAGCACATCAACCTACTACAATCTGTCAAATTTCTTTGATAGATTTTCAACTTTATTGCTAAAGCACAAGGTTCAAAGTTGATTGGGAAAATCTGACAGTTTCGGGTAGGTTGATGTGGTGGCGTCTGTACTTAAGATAAAATATGCATAGAAGCTATTGGTGTACCTTAATAAATAAATAAATTTAATAGAGGGCGAGCTGCCATCAACATCAAGAAAAAAAAAAGTTTTTTTTTTTTTTTATATAAAGTACAATTAGAAAGAATAACAACATTCCAAGTTTAATAAAAGCTTGTAAATAAAAATCTTCGAAGACATGTGACATCTACCAATCTGCATTGGGCCCGCGTGGTAGATTACGGGATACTCCGTCTCACCAGAGGAGGCCTGTGTCCCAGCAGTGGGAACATTATAGGCTGATTATGTTGTCAATAAAAAACCATTTATTTGCACTAAACGATATAAAACGACATTTACATGACAAACACAATCTCCTCGAGGACATATATTAATTTTCTATCATTTCTGTTTTCCTGGTTCTCCGATAATTGGGCTTAACTATGCGTGGAATTTGACATTATTTATTATGCTGATATCAATGTGTAGGAAGGTATCTCATAAAGGATATTATCTGACAAAATAAAAGGCTTTCACGGGAATCGAGTCCAGCACCCCACGCTCAGCAGCTTTTATTAGTATTCCGTTGTTGTTCTGACTAGCTGCGCCCCGCGGTTTTGCCCGCATAAGTGTCGATCCCGTAGGAATATCGTTATAAAAAGTATTCTATGTTTTAGTCCAGGGTGTCAGCTACCTTCATATCAAATTTCATGAACATTAGTCCAGCCGTTTGTGCGTGAAGAAGTAACAAACATACAAACACACTCACAAACTTTCGCCTTTATAATATTATTGCGATGTAATCCAGTTTCGATAAAGACAAAAAAATGCAGCAATATTTTTTTTACTGAAGCCACATTACGAGTATTCAAACATATCGATTGAAGACATTATCAAAGGCGTAACTTGGTACACCATCATCCTTGCAGCCTTGTTTCAGCCCTGCCTCTGTGCGAGTGTCACCACAGGTCCCTGCGATCTTTCTGTCTACCCCACCTGGCTATTGGTTTGCCAACGCTCCTTCTACCGTTTCTCGGCAACCATTCTCTGCTCCACCGGCGATCACCAGATCTAGCCAAGTATCCTACCCCCCCCCCCCTACCCTTCAGGACCACTACCCGTAGTCCAATGTCTTCTACAGTCCTACGTCGGATCTTTGCAATAGTATCATCATCATCATCATCCACAGTCCGACTTCACCCAAGCTTCAACAGGTGCTATGGTAACATGCTCGGCAAACATGGCCAGGGATCAGCTCCATCGCTCTTTTAAAACTTGATTGCTTCAAAATAAAGAGACAAAAACATATTCGTAAACATTACTATCAGCCATTTTCCCGCATTAGCATTTTAACTACCAACTTAACGACGAAAACGTTCATAAATACCACAGATATATACAAAAAAGCTCACAGATAAAAAATTACAATAGAGCATTTTAAAAGAGCGCCGTCGCTCAAAATAATGTATGGTCGCCATTACCGAAAGAGAGTGAATATTAAAAGTCAAGTGGTAGGAGAAACGGATAATTATGATAAGTCGATGTTTTGTTTTCGTATAATGAGGGAACGGAACGGTTTTTTGAGGGTTCCGTACATAAAGGGTGCCCACAGTACCCTATTACTAAGGCTTCGCTTTCCGTCTGTCACAGGGCTATAGCTTTTGAACCATAGTAGGTAAACCCTTAAAATTATCACAGAGTGTGTACTACTATAGCCGCTACATCATCAAATAATAAATTTTATATAATTTAACGATTTCACGGAACCCTTTGACTGGCACATTGGCCGCTTCGGACTCGCGCTTTTTTTTTGTTTATGTAATCAACATCATCCGGGTTACGGGTCAGCGCTTGAATGAAATGGACGTTTCGTAATTGTAAATTGTATGTGAGGTTCAAATGGGAGATAGGTAGTAAATAAATATACAGCTGAGTTTTCGAAGTTATGTGTTTCGCATCGGTTTTTTATTGCGGGAGAATGTCAGTGATGTCTGGCCCATACCTAATACTTTAGGGAAAACATTGTGCCCAAAGTCATACAAATTAAATGAGAGAAAAATACAACTTTTAGTCGAGGTCATCTTCTAATTTTTATGTCGCTGGCACGACTTTTCGTAGATCTTGTTGGCCCGTAACATGGCCATTTCCACGGCGTCGTCGGTGGCAGCGCAGAGGTCACTTTGACTGCAAATTTTGGGACACAGAGGGCAGGATAGGAGGTGGAGCATGGATTGTGACATAGCTCCACAACCACATCCTACTGCAGTTCCGTCAAGGTAGCCCCACTTTACTAGCCGAGGTAAAAATATGTACATACATGATTCAATTAGATCATATTCTCAAATAGTCCTAACGCAAATAGTCCTAACGTAGTAGGCGAAATCGTTAAATGTGTCACCGTAATTCACGATATATTGATAAAATGAAATCTAGGCGGGACTTTGACAATAACCATGGTGCAGTCGAAAGCGCGAGGGGAAGAGAGGCGCGCGGGATGGAGAAGGGGCCGGACGGCAGTGTTGCCAACGTAGGCGATTTTTCGCCATTTAGGCTACTCAGAACGAGAATCGGCGACGAAAAAATCTAAAAGGCGACTGGTCGCCAATTAGGCTACTCTAGGGACAAGTTTTTTTTATACTACCTAGTAGGTAAACAGGCATACGGCCGTGCGTGTGTGTAATGTTGGTACAATTTGGTATTGAGATGGTCCCCCTATTTGTTTGTGATTGGTTATTTTCGGGGAATACCCTGAATTTCTCTTTGTGTGTATCCACTCACACGCCCGGGTTTTTCCGTGACGCCTTCTAGACTGTTCCCGAACACTTTTTTTCTACGCGCCGCGGGTGGTCTCGCCACTTATACACGACTCCTACACAAAAAAATTATATGGACCGCCACTAGAATAATGATTGCATCGTCAAGGAGATAAAACAGGCAAAATTACACAGCTTGTGTCGTAACTTTAAATGAATTTGATTTTTTTTCAATAAATGTTAAAAGAGGACGAATCAGAATAATCCTAATTTTTGTTTATTTGTTTATTTAGTTTTTAAAATGTTAACTTTAATTTCATTAACGTGTTTTAAAGATGGCTTATGCCTATTTATCAGTGTGTTATGAACATATTGTAAATAAATTGATAAAAACTATATTTAATTTTATTCATATTGTAATTTTGGTGTTTGGGCTACTTTAGGCTACTACAACTGAAATTCGGCGATATTAGGCTACTTCATGCATGAGAAACGGCGACATTAGGGTTAGGGCCAGCGCTGTTGGCAACACATCTCGCAAGCGAGCGGGCAGACAAATTAGTCTGTGTTTCCAACCTACTTATGCAGTTTTTTATTATAACATCATTATACAGTCCACTGTAGTTTTATTGAAGAGCCTAAGACACCAGCCCAAACATTGTCAACACTGCCTGTCTACTAATAATAGTCCACCAGATTTAATTTCGGCTGTGGTGACCAATCTGGGCAGAGACTAGCCATCTACACAGGAGATATTATAGTGCACAAGTGTGTGCGAAGAGACTGGTGCACTCTCTCTTCCCTCACTTTCATAATCCGATGGGACGGCAATCCGACACGACCGGAGAGAGATCAGGCGGAGGACCAATGGCTTAACGTGCTTTCCAAGGCACGGGGTTATCACACCGCCAACTTCCAAACTCCGGGCTTCTGCTAAACAAAAACAATTAATTATGAAAAAACTACTCCACTCTAAACATTTAATTGAAACTTTTCTGAAAAATTAGAGATCATTTTAAAAAAAAATGCTTGCCCAAAACTAACATAATCTCAGAAATAAAAAGTCATTACTTACAAAAATTGTATTTAATTAATTAAATAAATAATAATATAATTTCAATCATTTTTTTTTATTTTACTTTTGTTGCTAATGACCTCTAGTATAACTCCTTTCAAGGAATACGTCGAGTTTCCGTCACCCAGTATAAAGTTATTTGCACAATACATCATAATGGATATAACGCATTTATCTGCCTATCATCTCGCATAAGCTATGGAGGCAATTTAAGGAAACAGCCATTGTGAGGACAGCCTAATGGGCCAGTAGGATGTAAGAAGTGATTTATTGCTATCTTTGTGATATTGCTCTTTTATGTCCAAATACTTTGACCTAAATAATATGAATATCCTCCTCATCATTTAAAATTGTCTAAGGGGCGTCTGCGAGTTGGCTTTGGCCCCTCGTACGCTTTCCAAAGGTCCGAGGCCCAAGGCCCCTAAAAATAATAAATTATTGAATTAAAAAAACGTTTACAAAAGGCATTTAGCCAAGAGTAGCAAATTTCCCATACAATTATAATACCTAAAAATAAACTAAAATATTTTTATTACAGCTGTAATGTGAATTGAATATTGAGTATTTTTCCACTAGAACATTCTCAGTACCAGGCCGGAGTCTAGATTTGCACTGACCATATCAATACGGTTAAAGAGTGGGTGTCACACCGATTTATTCCGGCTCCTACCCCTTTGAGGAATACAAGCTTGTTAATGATATTATCAATATTTCTCATTTCCTGCAACTGGTACCGTAAATGCGCTAGTAAGTCATAAGACTGGTATTTATTTTCAAACAAATTATTTACATGATTTATAAAGACTTGAAAAAATCCTTTTCTCGACGAACTAAATATTTTTTTATCAATAAATCTACTGAAAATGGGTCTGAAAAGTGTTTGTTAAGTTTATCGCGTTTGTATATCAAAGTGATGACGACAATACAACAATAAATTTAACTGCGTACTATATACAATGACTTGTATGTATTGCCAGTGTTTTCATGTAGGTATTATTGTACTAGCTGCGGCCCGTGGTTTTACCCGCATATGTCTCGATCCCGTGGGAATATCGGGAAAAAATATATTCTATGTTCTCATCCAAGTGGTATACTCATGTGTCACCGCGCGTAACAACGCATTTAGTGATTCGTAGATGTAGCAAGATGGTATCATTACCACACCGGTCTACACCGTTCTCACATGTATGTATCATTTCAACATGAAAGATGCAAACAATAATTTTATGATTTAAAAGAGAATCCGTGGAGTTTCTTGCTCGTTCTTCTCCGTAGGTACCTGCTACGCTTTTGAATGAGCAACTAGCTTCATATTTTCTGACTGACCTACTTCTTGACAATTCAAAAGTCCCTGTAAATGGTTTAATTGAAATAAATACATTGAATTTGAGTTTGACAATCCAGATAGTGGGTAATACAACAGCTCTTGGTAAGACTGGTTGGCAGACTTTCGGGTTTCTGACGACCCTTAACGACTGCCAAAGATCCATGTGACAATCACAGCTGGGACGTGCTTTAACGTGCTTTCCGCGGCACGGTGGGGTCTCGGTATGTAAAGATGGTCACCCATCCACAGACCAACCACGGCAAGCGTAGCTTAACCTGATCGATTGACCTGTGTGGCTGTTATTATTAAGCCACAAGCCCCGTTTGTAATAAAATGATAAAATAAATACAAAATACACGCAAACGAAGTCGTGGGTAACAACTGCCTACAAATTCTCGCTTTCAAACGTGGTGTGCTAATAAACCGCCACAATCACGAAGTCGGAGATATTATTACTGACTTAATGTACATCACATACGTGTGAGATAAATCTCATTAAACTTTGTGACACACAAAGTCATCACACGATGTTTTGTGAGTTAAACAAACAACATTATATTCTGATTTCAAGCTTTGTTATGGGGGTGCCTAATAATAAATTGAAGTTTCATGTCCTGATAGGCGACATCTCTCTGTCTGTCTGTCCGTTGGTATGTTTATCTAATAATAAAGTAAACTTATAAGTCGTTGGCATGATTTACCTTCGTCACAATCTTTTAGGCAGGCCCTAACCGATCAGTTATATTGCACAATATCACGAATTGCGCAATTTTTTTGACCATTTAGGGTTAATATTGGAAACAATAATTTAAAAAACTTTTAACCGTGTTTTATATACTTACACACATATAAACAAAAAAAAGAAAATAACAGAAAATACGTACAAATGTGATGCTTATTTATAAAAGTGTATAAAAAGAGATAGACCCGGCTGTAAGAGTAAAAGAAAGCTGAGCATTTTGGCGAAAATTTTGTATCCAACCAACACACGAATAAAAATATCATACAGCTACAATGTTCACTACATTCATTAATCACTTCACTGACTTAGAAAATATTGCACTTTATACGTTTTCATTTTGAAAACTATCCTAGTCCAAACTGCAAGCTATTAAAGACATTGTTGCATTAAGTTAAAGTTCATTATTGTGTAAATGTGGAAACGTTGACCGTTCATAGGTACAGCTAGTATAATAAACAGAGTTGAAGATACTTTAGAGGTTATAAGACTCTTCCTTTCAAGGGGATTTCATGATTTACACTAGATATTAAAAATGTTTTGAGGAGAAATGCATCGTTGCTACCTTTTGACTAGACTTTCTTTACGTAGATACAAACTCAGTTGTACTGCGAAATTAAAAAAAAAACTTTCAGAAAAAGTGTGTGGTGGACAACTTTCTCCATGGCACCAACGTTGTAATTGAGGAAAAATAATTAGCCGTCCCATACATGTGGATTGAGTAGGTAAGTATTGAAGTTTTGTACCAGACAGTTGGTATTTTTTTCGCGGTTACCATGTTGGTCCCATGAAAAAAATTGTTCAATTAGATGGTTTTTTTTTTTTTTTTTAACTATGGCATCTCGCAGTTCATCCTTTATGAGGATGGCTACTGCTTAACCGGACTTTCCTGTGGATGCCTCGAATTAAGGCCTCCAGCCAGGGCATACAATAACTTAAAAACTAAGCGACAGCGCTAAGGGTAACCCCCCCTGCGGGGTTCGGACCTCGGCTCAGGGCGTCGCTGGAAGAGGACAGCAAGGGACAGGCTGGATCGGTATTATTATTGGTGTTTAGGGGCGAATTTAAAACTACAGGCTCAGCTGCGCGGGCTGGCTCGAGCAAGGGTCGGGGGGGGCACGGTGATGGTGCGGGACGTCGCGACGGGCCTCGGCGGCGAGGACGGAAGGACGGATGTCTGAGCTTGTGTTTGTGTTGTCGACTGAGAGTACTCGTGGCCTTACTGCTCTCCTGGAGGAGGGTAGTGGCGTCGTCGGGGATAGTGAGGGTATGCCTTGGTCGGCGAATCCTACTTATGCGGGAGGGAGTGTATCGGGAGGCCGCCGCAATCAGGGGATTGGGGTGCTTTATGGCAGAGTCAAAGAAGCGCTTGGAGAGGCGTTTCATGAACTGCTGGATGGTGGGGAGTCTGAGATCTAGATGCAGATTCACATTTCGGACATAGAAGGGGGCTCCCGTGACCTTTCGGAGGAAACGGTTCTGGAGGGTTTGCATTTTATGCAGAAATCGCGGCTTGGCGTGTGCGAAGACTAGAGAGAGCGCCCTCGATACGGTAGCGGAAAGTGCGGTCCGACAGAAAATCTCGTAAGATGAGCACGAGACGGTCTGGCACACCTAGCAGGTACAGCTTATATAATAAGCCATTGTGCCAGACCTTGTCGAACGCCTTCGCTATATCGAAGAACAGGACGCCTGTCGAAGCACCTCGCTGAAAAGCAGCGCTAATGTGCTCGACTATGCGGTGGAGCTGGTGGATGCACGAATGCTTCGTGCGAAAACCGAACTGTTCGGGGGGGATGAGGCTCTTTGCTTCGGCATAGTCTTTGAGGCGCTTATAAATAAGCCTCTCGTAGACTTTGCCGAAAACATTGAGCAGACTGATGGGGCGGTAGCTGGAGGGCTCAGACTTGGGCTTGCCTGGCTTAGGGATGCCTATGACTGTGGCTTCTTTCCACATTTGGGGGAAGATGTTGTTGCTCAGGGCGCCATTGAAGATGGCGGTCATGAGCAGTATGAGGGGGGCGGGGAGGAGTTTGTACACCCTATTGGTGATACCGTCCGAACCGGGGGCTTTGCGGGTTGCGAGCCCTTTTATGATGTCTTGCACTTCGTCGGGAGTGACGGGAGGCAGAGGATCATCAGGGTCTTCGACTGGCGGGAGGGAGGCTCTCCGTTCGACTTCAGCGTTCACCTCGTCGAGGTGCGCTCTGTCTACTGGTTGAGAGCTGGGAGTGCATTGAGCCTCTAGGCTGTCGGCTAGGCATTCGGCCTTTTCGAGGTTTTCGAAAGCGACCGTTTTGTCGGGGCATGTGAGGGGAGGAACTGTGGCCTCTTCAGAGGAGCGGAGCTTCCTCTGGAGTTGCCAGAAGGCGTGGTGGGTGGGCTCGAGTTCGCCGATCAACTTATCCCATCCCTCGGAGCGCCACTCCCCTATGCGTTTCTTTACAGCACGCTGTAAATGGCGCATGTGGGATTTGTTCGCGTCGCAGGGAAAAGAGTCGTAGGCACGAATGGCAGCGTTCTTCTCGGTCACCAGTTCACGTACGTCATCGGGCAGTTTCCAGCGATGGTCTTCCATCACTGGAACTTCCCGTGAGCAATCCGTCAGTACGGATTGAACGTGCTCTGTGAACGAGTCGATCGCCCCAGTCGTGTCTGCGACTGAGATAATTTGCTCGGGGATGGAGTCTAGGTGGGGAGACGTGGTGGATTTCAGTCTTTCGCTTACTTTCCTCCAGTCGGTGACTATTTTGGTCGGGGGGGGCTGGTTGGGGTCGTGCGGGGGGCCCGAATAGGGGGCCAGGTGCAAGATGACCGGGCGGTGGTCAGAATTAAGCTCTTGTACCGTCTCGATAGACTGCAAACGGAGGTTTACATTCTTGAGAAGCGCTACATCGAGAACGTCAGGAAGTTGGGCGGGGTCGCCCGGGAAATGAGTGGGATACATCGGAGCGATGATATCGAAATTGAGGGAGTCGCCTAGTTTGAACACGATCCTACCTCTGGTAGAGGTCGTGCTGCTATTCCAAGCGGGATGTTTGGCATTGAGATCCCCCGCCATGATGACGGAGTCACTCATACCGAAGAGGGTAGTGAAATCGGTAGTGAGAGAGATGGGATCCTCCGCACCATTGATGGGCGGGATATAGGCGGAGATGATGGTGATTGCGGGGTGACCGGTCATGCCGAGTCAATTAGATGGTCTGTACCAAACTCTTATATCCGACCTCATCATTCTGATACGTGCTGTATTTTTCGCGTTTTTTTCTATCTTATAGGTTTAGATGTCCAGTAGAGTTCAGTAACAAAATTCAATAAAATTGTATAGTTCATCTGTAGGTATTTATGAGAATATTGTTAGGTACAGTGTTGTTACAAAGTTAAAGTTCATAATATTCTGCCGCTTCAGGCGTGCAAATAACATATTTTCAGGTTTTTGTTAGATATAACATGATGAAATATTGGGTCTGTGTTTTGGTTCCTGCTGGATGGCCCGTGGCTAAATAATAACAGCCGCACAGGTCGATCGATCAGGTTAAGCTACGCTTGCCGATGTTGGACTGTGGATGGGTGACCATCTTTACATACCGTGACCCCTCCGTGCCTCGGAAGCACGTTACGCCGTTGGTCCCGGCTGACATTCGTGGATCTTTGACAGTCGTTACGGGTAGTCCGAAGCCCTAAAGTCTGACAACCAGTCTCATTAGTTTAAACAAACCTAAATACTTTAAATTAATTAGAACCTGTTATTACCAGTTATTGACAGATGGTTTCCAAACGGAAAACATTAACGTGAAAATTGCCAACTCGTGCTCAAAACTTCCCCAATCGTTATTAAACTTGGTTTCATTACGATTTAAATTAATTTTGTATTTGATTTCAACATCACGATCATTCGATTTTGCAATAAGTTGATGGCCTTTATTAGCATTGGCTGATGAATATTAACTATATTGAACTCAATTCAATCTGCATAGCGTTTCCCACCTATGTTGGAGTCAACTTCCAGTCTAACCGAATGCAGCTGAATACCAGTATTTTACAAGGAGCGACTGCCTATCTGACCTCCACAACCCAGTTTCTGGGTAACGCGAAACCCCTTCGAAACCTATTATACCTTGTGTACCGTACCTATTACGGTTCATGAGATACGGCCCGCTGTCAGACAAACGGACGGACAGCGTTGCCACCTTTTGGGTACGGAATCCTAAAAAGCAAACAAGACTCTTAAAAAACAAAGATTCTCGAAACAAAATGACAGTCTCTTCAACTTTTCTATTCATTTTGAACATTTAACAACAACCAAGAATCTTTGTTTATATAGAAAACTAGAAGAAGAAGCAAAAAAATAACTTTATCCCATCACAAACAATGGTTTTTATAAAAAAATATTACAAGGTTTTTCTCTTTCTCGAATACTAAATTGATAAAGATCTCAGTACTATAAAATGTCACAAAGAAAAAACTTAAATAAGATAAAAAGAGGACACAACTTCTGCTTTACAAGTTGTGAAACTCAATATATCAAAACATTCGCGTCAACGCTACGGGGGGCACTGGAGAACTGCGGGGAACACCGAGACCTCCGGACAACTGTGGAGAAGAATGGTGAATATAGAGAAACTGGGGAATTTTGTTTGTGTATGTTTTTGGAACAGCGGATGGAATATGATTTACTCTCAGACCAAATAAAAATCCAAGACAGAGGGCTGTCAACAGTAAAGTGACGCCGGTTTCGTAAACATTTGTGCACTTAGTGAGGTGTAGATATAGCATGCTTCACTCTATCGTTCTCAGCGCTCTGTCTTGGTTTTTTAATTGGTCTGAGGATTTACTTGATATATGAACTAAGTTAGGGTATTCTTTACACTAAAGATTTCTGCTACAAATCTTTTTGAAATATAGAATTTAAACAAAGTGATTATCAAGCCAAAAAACACGTTACATGTTCGAAGAAATGTGACATCTAACAGCCCGCACTGGGCCCGCGTAATGGGTTACGGACCGCTCCCTTTAACAGAGAGGAGGCCTGAGTCCCAACAGTGGGACTATTATAGGCTGATTATGGTGATACATACATATTTAAGAAAATTTCTCCCAACTGGTTCACACTTCACGTGATCAGAGAGCTGGCTCGTCCTTTGGCCAAAGAATTAGCATTGCCATTCAACCTGACAATGATATCAGTCTTCGGGGCAGGTTTCTGAGTGACAGCGTGACTTTCATGTATCCCATTGTTTTTTGTTTTAGTTTTTTTTATATGTATTTTGTAGTATTACCTAGTGTAAATAGTTAGTTGCGTTATATATTGTATATAATCATTTTAAGGTATACGAAATAAAATGTAAAAATTATTTGTTAAAATATATTATTACTGTATTCAAGTTTCAAAATTCAAATTCCCATTAAAATAATCAGATTGTCTATGAACAGATAGGACAGTGACACCCAAACTAAGCATTTCATTGTATCTTGGAAGTCAAGTTTACATAATTTACTCCTTCTTGAATAAATTATTTAAATTATGGTGAAAGTCTCATTAACAATTTCGCTGACGTCACGGCCAGAGACGATTTTTTTTCTTGTTAGATATGAGGCTAGGCCAAAAGGCTGTTAATTTTGCCTAGTCAAAACCGACAAACCGCCTATACCCGTGTTAATTTGCGTATATTACTAAGAAGCCACGTGATCCAGTGTCGTATTGCACTCACTTCTTGTGTCAATGCAAAAATAAATATAAATATTATATATTTTTACGGCTATAGGCGTGGATGAAAATTTTGTGTCATTTTCATAATTTCAACTTCATCTCAATGTCAGTGAAAGTGTTAAAGGTTGTCTTTAAAAGATCGCTTTTAGCGATAAGACCGCCGATTGTGTCACCCTTTGTACATTTTCTATATTTATGTCTGTAATTTATATGGTGTGCATAATAAAGACTATTCTATCTATCTATCTAAAATCCACTGTGTAGTTTAGAAGAACTAAGCTGTCACGCAAACACGCACGAAAACCAACTTCATTTTCTACTATTTATAGGGTGGCACTAAAATCAACTTGATCATAGATTCAGTACATGATTCTGGACCGTATTGCGTTGAAATATATAATAGGTTATCAAAAAAAAAAAGCCGTTCCGTATATTTTGACCGCGTACGTATTGCGCTTTTATAGGGAATAGCAGACTTTTTTTTATTGATAATTGACGAAAAATTTCTACGCTACTTGTAGTACCTACTATGTATTTTATGTCTAGGAAAACCACTGTCATTCCAAGGTTGCCTGGAAGATATCGCAGAAAGCGTTAAGGCTGCTCTTTGTATATTTTGTAGTGTTTGATGCATTGTTTTATGTTATGTATTTTTGTGGTAGGTATACAATCCATAGGTACTATAAATGTTTTTATCCCGATATTCCCACGGGAAACTGATACGGGTGAAACCGCAGGGCGCTGAAGAATAGAAGAGGAAAATCTCCTGTAAATAAATGCAGACCAACTTGACAGCATGATACATAAAAGGTGTCCTTTAAGACTTATAAACATGTAGCATAAGTTATAATTTATTCTAGCACGAATAGCAGATACCTCTGGTTTGATAGGCGCCCGTCCCACGCGCCCGTGTTATGACTGTAATAACATTTTCTAGCCTGCTCTGTATTCAGATTGACGCGTCGTATAGGTATGTTGAAGCTTAGATCTTCTATATATATAATATCTTCTATATATATATAAAATCCAAAGTCCTGACTGACTGATATATCAACGCACAGCCTAAACCGCTGGTCCTATAGACATGAAATTTGGAGGGTGTGTTCTTTGTGACCAGTAAGTATCCACTAAGAAAGGTTTTTCGAAGTTCCACCCCTAAGAGGGTGAAATGGGGGGTTGAATTTTCTGTGAATAATTTCCGACCTTCACGCGGGCGATGCCGCGAGCAATTAGTTTAAATGTTTGTAAAATTTAGCATAACATAATACCACGCTTATATTCTCTGAAGGGGTAGGCAGAGAAGTGACTAGCACATCTACATTTTACTATTCATGTTACCTATAAAGCTACTGAGATTTTGTAGATAGGAAAACACAATAACTGTTTTTCCGACCCGAACATTATACCCAAGACTCCACGCTCAGTACACTGTTGTCAACTAGACTTTCAAGACAACACAATTAAGAAGACATTCTTATCTTTATGGCAGCCTAGTACTTGATAAAGCAGAACCCTAAAAGTTACTTGAGTCGGTACAGATTTTCCTTCGTGTATGAAACGTCTACTTCTACGAAGATACGGGCCCGTATGAAAGTATTTAGAATCTTCTCCTGTTAATTAACTTTTTCGGACGGTCATTCAGACATCGGGATTAGGGACAATTGTCAAATCGTGTTGTCATTCACTCATAGTTCCGGAACTAATCTTATATTCGTAGGTGTAACGGAGTGGGAGACACCCGCCGTAATATACGAAAGTACGGATTTCCTGTAGCATAAAACCAACCAATAACTCGTACAACTAGAACAACAAACAACCAATTAATCATGCTCGGGAACCCTTCTCTCTTTAGAAGGGGACGGCAAACCACCTACATATTTCTTCACGGTCATCACCTCAGTGTTCCCTTTCTGCCTAGCCATATCTTCTATCAAGCCAATCAAGCTAAAAAAATTCAAGACTATCCTCAAATTGCTCAAACTGTTGAGTCCCAAATGTATGAATACTATCATAGAATTTTCTAGTCTGCTTATTATGCACTGAGAGTACAACCACAAGCTTCAGTATGCTGATAGTAGCTCCCTGAAATGTTGTGAGGAAAGCCAAACATGACCTCTGGGGGCCTAAAAAAGCCACTTTGGCAGAATCATAAAATAATTCATATCACGCAATTTCATCTGTATGACAGTTTTAAATGGAAATTCGTTAAATGCTATAGGTACACCTCTGCCTTACCATTCAGGGATATATATAGGTGTAAAACTGTCAAATAGACGAATAGCGTGTTATGATTTGTTTTATTATTCTGGCAACAGTGACAAGTGACATTTGTGTTGTGATTTGTCGAGTGTCATCCATACTAATATTATAAATTCGAAAGTAACTCTGTCTGTCTGTATGTTACCTTTTCACGCCTAAACCACTGAACGGATTTCGATAAAATTTTGCAGAGAGATAGATTACATCCCGAGGAAGGACATAGGATAGTTTTTATCGACACACCTCGCGGGCGAAGCCGCGGGCGAAAGCTAGTATGAGATAAATCTTCTGATTCCGTGAAATAATGTCTTTTTAGTATGTGAGTATATCGTGGTGCTTGTTTATAAACTAATAGATTTTGCCCGCAACTTAATCTGCGTGAAATTTGTTTGTTTCCCAGCCCACCCCGTCGCATCGCATCGCCTTCCCACGCTAGTACCTACTTAGTTTTTGCTTACCGTTCTATCTGACTATTTTCCTCTTTGCTCAGCTCCTTACGGTCTTACCGTGATAGCCTATAACCTTCCTCAAGAATTGCGCGCTCAAATGCAAAAATATTATTTCAAATCAGACTGGTAGTTCCGGAGACTATCCCCAACATACAGACAAACAAATTTTACCTCTTTATAATATTAGTATAGAAGTATAGACTAGCTACGCCCCGCGGTTTCACTCGCATAAGTCTTGATCCCCTGAAAATATCGAATATCGGGATAGAAGTATCCTTATAACCTAATCTAGATCATGGTCTAGCAATGTGCCAAATTGCATTAAAATCTGTTCAGCTGTTTTAATGTGAAAGCGTGACAAACAAACATGCAAACATTTTTTGTTCTTATAATTTAGTTTGGATAAAGGTAATTGATGGTTAGAGGTTACACTATGTAAACTTTTCGCCTTTGATCATCATTGGTTTTTGAAACTTTGAAGCACGAAGACTTTTAATGAACTTATATATTTGCAAATTCTCAGATTTTTTTTAAGATACTTCAAATTTGAATGGTACATCCATAGACTTAGAAAAAGATGGACTCCGCGCCACGCATATCGAAAGTGAAGCACAATAAGCATCCGTTAGTAAGACCGTTTGTACAAACACGCCTCACGCTCACATTTACGTCATAGTATGCCGACCGGCCGCAATTACGTGACACGACAGCGCAATCGTCAATCACGCACACATAGATCGGTACGGTGCTTCACTTTCGATATACGTGGCGCAGAGTCCATCTTTTTTTATAAGTCTATGGATACATCAATAACATTCCATATGAATAGAGTTTATCTCATAAACAAACTATGACATAATAGTTGTTTTTCAACATTACTTGCAAAAATCATCACCATCTTAATCTACGATGCATTTTTAGCTATCAAAATCTGTTTTAACCATGCATCTCTTTTTCAACAACCCAAGAGGGTATGTATGCACTGTAGTACAGAGTACCTAGGTATAATATTACATATTCTACCCTACTCAGTATTCTGCGAAGGTTTTCGCTGTCACAAGCATATCGTTGCTAATGACTTTATTCAAACAATTACACTGTGTTCACTTCACTTTCATTATCCACGTTAGGGTCATGATTGTTATTCATCTAAGCACATAGGGATCCCGTTGCATGCGAGAAGCACAGAACCGAAGTAAGCACAGAAAGTCGCAGTGGAAGTGCTTGGGAGAGGCCTATGTCCAGCAGTGGACTTTTGTCGGCTGAAGTTATGATTATTGTATGATCCCTTGCTAGACCATACATTACTTTTAGATGAGGGATGAATGTAATAAAAGAAGATAAGTACTGAAACACTACTGTATTGTCCCAAAAGGTACTTATAGGTAAAAAGAGCTGAATGGACTGATGGTGTGGAAATGAAGTGAGTGACGCGGCCCTTGTTGGCTGTCGAGAACGCCTGGCTGACTTGATAGCCCAACGCGAACTGAACTAATTGTTATGAGTTGAAATGGATGTGCGGCGTGAACTGCTGAATTGCAGAATGTGCGGTTGCACCGTACAATTATGATGATGGAGCACATATTTTGATAATTATCTCGTTTTCTCCCTTTAATCAATCCAAAGGTTGTCTTTAAAATATAGTTTTTAGCGATAAAGCCCACCGGAGTCCTGCGTCAAGCAGCCTGCTGTGTTTTGTCGATGCGTGGGAATTCCAGTGCCTTAGGCATCTTCTGGGCACGCCTGTTCAGTCATACACTTCATCCATCGCTTTCCATCAGGCGTGATCGAGGTCAAGAGCGGGCCCATTCAGCAATAAAAAAAAGCCCAAAGCCATGCTATATCTGTGATTTATATGGTTTACTTAATAGAGAAAGAAGAGTAGCTGTAAAAAGAGATGTAATTGAATGGTATTCTACTTTTACATGAAAACGTTTCGGTATATAGATTTTTTTTTTATTAAATGGCTATTTAATTTTAAAACCAACGATTCTTACAAGAATATTAAAACAAACTCATTAAACTAATACGTACTTTTACGATAAGATAGATGATATCGTAGCTCGTACCGATTCAAATCAGAAAAAAATTATTGTAATATTCAGAAGTGGTCTCTTTTTTGAGTTACTTCAAAAATAAGGAAAATCTCAATCAAATCACTTAAACCATTTTCAAAAATAAGGACAAATGCCTGATTATTTCAAATAATTTAAAACATCTGTATTATTATTCAGCCTAAATACTTTTAGACAATTATTTAAATTGTAACATACCATTATTTCAATTAAATGAACGTCAACTTGGGATTTAAAAAATACATTCCACTAACGACAGAATTAAAATAAGATATCATTGATTATTAAAAGCCGTCTAAGATACCCTTTTAATAAAATTTAATTATATCATCACTTTAGAGCGAAAGAGTCTAATAATTCTCACTTCTTTACCAAACAAACCAAAAAAAATAATTGCAAAACGATTCAATTCCAACTCAAAGTATAAAACAACAGAGGTAAACATTTTATAACGCGTCGCTTTCACCTTCACGCCATTTGTCATTTCATATCATCCCTCAACGGACGCAAAGGTTTACCAGGGTCACATAACCAAGCAGGGATTTTAATTTTGGTAAAAATATCTACATAATAAACTCTCCATCCTGGGTTGTTTGCCAAATATAAATGATGATGAATGAGGACTGAGGGTTTTTTATGGAAACCTCTACGTTGTTAAACAAATTTTATAGTAGCTGCTGTTGAATAACAATGTGTGTCCAGGAACATCAGGAACGTTTACATACATCGGATAAGAAATTTAAAATCTGCTACGAATAAGCTACGGCGCGGCGTAGCGGTGGCTACGCGATCGTAGTCATTTAATTTTGTCTATTTAATTCATTTTATTAATCCTATTTCTGGAAGTTAGTTTTGATGCATTTTTTCGTTACTTTCATATTTATGTAGTTCCCTTAAAATATTTACAGTAAAATAACTATACATACAAGCTAACACTTAAGTGTTGTACTTGTACTTGCAGATAATAATAATGCGTTAACGCATAATTATTATCTGCACGTATATAAAAATCGGGAAAAGTTTCTGGCTTAAATGCTTCATTTAATTGTAATGTCAAAGGCCTGTCTTTTAAAAAACCTAATCAACAAATATGAAGATCGCGGAAACCTGGTTGAGACTCGCACAGACCAGGGAAGCATGGCACAAAAGGGTGGAGGCCTAATACTCAATAATTGGTGGAACAAGACTGAAGATGATGATTAATCAATCAATAATATTCCGAAACCCTTAACCACTATATCATCTCCCTAACCTTTTCCCAACTATGTTGAGCTGAATACCAGTATCTTACATGGAGCAATTGCCTATCTGACCTCCACAACCCAGTTACTGTGTAATACGATAACTGTTGATAAGACTGGTTGTCAGACTTTCGGGCTTCTGACGACCCGTAACGACTGTCAAAGATCCACAAATGACAGCCGGGACCAACGGCTTAATGTGCTTTCCGAGGCATGGAGGGGTCTTGGTATGTAAAGATGGTCACCCATCCACGGACCAACCGCGGCAAGCGTAGCTTAACCTGATCGATCGACCCGTGTGGCTATTATTACTTAGCCACAAGCCTCTTCAAGATAATGACTATAAAAAGTTAGAAAATAAATTCAATCACATTTTTATTACTTCTCAATTCAAACAACTTTCTGTAAAGTTCACTTGGCATCTAACTCAAATAACCGTACTCGATTCTTATTTTGTAAATGTGAGGACTTTGTAGGCTTTTTAGACTTTAGATCTGTAGACTATTTTTTATATGATCAAGTACCTGGTACTTTTTGACAGGCCTACGCTGTCCTCCCATACCTATTGTAACTTGAAAAAATTGTAAAGGCCAACTATTTTTAAAAGAGTAACCGTGCAGTTTCTTGCCGGTTCTTCTCCATAGGAAACGACCAATTGGAACCGTGCAACTAGCTTCTGACGTTTCATAAGTGCCCATGTATACAGGGTGGCAGGGACATCGACGCGCAAACGTTGTCAAAAGGTTACACCTGATGCCATAAATTAAATTACGAAAGTCATTCATCTCGGAAATGAGCGGTTAAAAAAAATTACATTTTTGAGCGCGCAATGTATTGCAAACAACGCGATTAAAACGCTCCGCGGATGGCGAGCGAGCGCGCGCGCTGTGCCTAACCTACACACACATACAAATCTGTGGCGCGGCCGCCCGCCCCGCAGCCACCGCGCCGCCACCGCCGCTCCGCCCGCCACGACCCGACGAACGTGAACGTACCTACGAAATATCGCCTAACGACAACATTGATAGTACCTACCACATAAAATCATGTTTAATTAGTCTTGATAACCGATAACAATAAGCTTATTCCCATAAAATAGCGATACCGATGAGGATTGATAACAAAAAAGATGCTTGATAAGAACTTAGCGATCCAGTAATGTTCAATTGATGAACTTACCTTAATCTCGCTCATTCCTAATGAGATAGGGGGTAGGTAGGGTTCGAAGTGGCCGCCACCAACCCGCTCGCAGATCTGAGCGCGGCGCAGAGTTTCAGCGTGGACACGGGGCAAAAAAGTGGGATCCTGGACACACTCCTCACACAGCGTCGCAAACACATTCACAATGCGATCTCTCATTTCTGCTGCGGTATCGCACTCGGTCATAAACACCTTATCCTTGACGTAACCCCAATGAAAAAAATCTAATGGAGTCAAGTCCGGTGAGCGAGCTGGCCATGGTTGTGGACCGAATCTTCCAATGCACCGGTCTCTAAAAGATACGGTGAGGCAGCTTCGGACAGGAAGGGTCACGTGTGGGGGAGCGCCGCGCCGTCGTGTTGGAACCATGTCTCGCGGAACTGGAGCACAGGCACCTCCTCGATTATTTCCTTGAGAGTTGTTTTTAGGAACTCGTGATATCGTGGCCCGTTTAGTCGTTCAGGGAGAAAAATGGGTCCAATCACGCGGTCTTTATAAATACCGGCCCACACATTTACCGACCATCGAGTTTGGTGCCTGAAGAATTGTTCAGGTCTGGAAGGCATTTTGAACGTCACTCTTAAACACACACACACAGAGAAAGAAAATTACTTTTGATTTTAAAACTACGCTAAGATCACAAATTCGCGACAAACAGCACGCCCGTTTGCGATCAACGAAATCTAGGAACTGGCAAAAATCCGATAAAATCGGCGAAATCAAAAGAAATGTACTTAGCTGATCTTTCTTTCAATTTGCCGCACTTGCTGCCGACAGTTAGTACTTGCATTTATTCTGTGAATACAGTGCCTACACCGAACACAGATCAACAAAATGATAGAGTGTACAAACACATTTAGTTGTACCTAGGTACCTACTCACGAAATTAATTGCGAAAATGGATGTATTATTTTTTAATGAAACAGTAAATTACATTGTTGAATTGCATTCAAAACTAAAATTAATGTTGATAATAAAAAAATAATGAAAAATTACGTGACTATCAATACACTTCTACACGTTTTTTTTTAAATCTTCTTTACTTAAATCGATGAAGCTTTAGAAAAACAATTATCCCCTTAATGAATCTAAAATAAAAGTAGTAAATGGGTCATTCATTTATGTAGATGATTAAAATGCCTCATGTGACGCGTCTGTTAGATTCATTGGGATACGTCGCATAGCTTCTTACGAGACCGCTCGCCGCCGTCGCGCCGGCGCCGCCGCCCCGCCGGCGCCGCCGCCGCCGCGGTCCCTTTGTCGGCATTTGAAAACGAATAGCGTCAAGGTACTAAGCCAGTGTTGACCTCGCAAATGAACTTTTGCAAACAGCTGATCAGGTAGCCCTTTCGAGTTTTATTTACATTGCTGTTTTAAGTGAAATAAGTGAATTTGCTATTTTTTTATTAAAAATCTCATTGGGTTAGATAGAAATAATGATTTTATACGGTTTACAATAAAAAAAAATTGCAGAAAAAAACGTAAAAATTAAGAAAAAGCCGACGAAAAATTTCAACGCAGGGGGGTCCAGAATCATGTACTGAATCCATGGTAAGCGGTTGCGCGTCGATGTCCCTGCCACCCTGTATATGACGACACGGTTTGCGCAGTGGTTGAGCGATTGATTGCTGCGCAGCATGTCGCGGGTTCGATTCCCGCACGGAACAAATATTTGTACTACCTACAAGTATTTGTTCCGGGTCTGGGTGTTTTATCTATAATATGCATGTATTTACAAAAAAATAAAGTATATAAGTAGTTTATCAGCCATCTCGTTACCATAACACAAGCATTAGGTTGCTTAGCTTGGGACTAAATGGCGTTGTGAGAAATGTCCAAGGATATTATTATTATTATTATGTAGGTTTATGTGAAATAAAATATTTTGATTTTGTTATGATAGGTAGGTGCGTCATAGAAAGGAATTCATAAACAGGTATACTATTACAAAAAAAAGTAACATGATCCATATCCAAATAAAAAATATGATATTAATTAAGAGGTATAGATCAAAGAGAGTGTTCTAATATAAACAATGGATATTTATTTACAAATGTAAACAGTGTCATACGACACCCACTATGTGACGTCCCACCCCCACATAGAAGATAACATGTATTTTAGTATTTAAGGTAATATTTTATCTTAATAAAGTTCAGGTTATACTCGACCGTTACTTGTTTCATTTCATCGTTATCACCTTACTGAACTAGGGGTCGAAAGTGGACGAGGTATGCCTGTCTTTATGAAAATTCAGTCTCGCCCCCTGGGGGTCGAGTGTGAACTATGTTTAAGGGTTGTGAGGAAACAAATAAACAAATATTTTTTAAAGGTCGAGGGGTCGTGAGTGGACTAAACGCAACATTGCAGTGTATTCCCCGAACGGTTAGGCAGAGGTGTACCTAAGAGTACACCCACACGTCGCCAGTTATGTTTAAGTCCCATGTAATAGGGGGCGAGCCATTGCCATCAACCGGGCACAAATGCTGACTCCAGGCTGCTTCTGAGAATTTTTTGATGGGAAAACCTAATAACACTTAGCCCGACCTGACAATCGAACCCAGGACCTCATGCTCAGCTACACGCTTGCGAGCACTAGACCAACGAAGCTGTCTTTAACTCAGTAAACGCACCCACTCATCATCTGCCTAGCCTTTTCCCAAGTATGATGGGTCGGCTTCCAGTCTAACCGGATGCAGCTGAATGGAGTGACTAGGCAGGTCAGATAGGTATCTGACCTCCACAACCCAGATACTGGGTAATACCACACCCCTTGGTAAGACTGGTTGCCAGACTTTCGGGCTTCTGACTACCCGTAACGACTGTCAAAGATCTACAAATGATAGCCGGGACTAACGGCTTAACGTGCTTTCCGAGGCACGGAGGGGTCTCGGTATGTAAAAATGGTCACCCATCCACAGACCAACCGCACAAGCGTAGCTTAACCTGATCGATCGACCTGTGCGGCTGTTATTATTTAGCCACGGGTCCCTCTGGTCCGGGATGTAAACGCACCCACTATGCAATAGAAAACTGCGCATTGGAGAACGTATAGAAAAAAAGAAGTTTCTCGAAGGTAAACAAACTTTTTATTACTCATGTCAAACAACGTTTTATACAGATGTTTTCTCGGCATCCCTTGGATTTATGCCTGCCTCCAAAAGGAGAGATACGTAATGATAAATGCTCGTACGAGGAAAAAGCCAAAAGTTTCCACATAGGGAAAGTTGTGAGTGACTGCAATCAAACTTTACCAAATACGAATATACCGTAAATACATTATCATTGAATTTATTTACTACGGCAATATGTCCTATTCGAAATTCAGCTTAAAATAACAGCGAACAAATACATGTTTATAAAATAATAATATTTTATTTCAGTACCTATACACATATAAATTATATTTTTAAATTTTAGAATTTAAATAATAAAAACATTTAAAAATATAAAAAAACTAGCGGCCTGCCCCAGCTTCGCACGGGTGCAATTTGTTCTGCTCTTCGTAAGAACCATCCTCGTACTTCAAGGAATATTATAAAAAAATCGGTCCAGCCGTTCTCGAGATTTGCGCTTAGCAACACATTTAGCGATTCATTTTTATATATAAGAAGATTGTAGCCCACCGGTATCGGGAACAGGCTCAGGGCTCCAGAGAGACCTCCTAACAATGCGGGCCGTGTCCAGAAATACCGCTTTCTGAATCAAGCCCTTGATCCAGTTCCCCAACGAGAGCCTCATCAGGTGTTGGTCGAGGCTATTAGCCCATTAGCTGTCACGACTATCGGCACAATGATAGCAGAGTCAACATCCCACATGTCGACAACCTCGTTAGCCAAGATACTTGATTTGTTTATCTTTCTCGGCTTTCAAGAGGTTCTCATTATGTGGGGCGGTTATGTCAACAATCAATAATAATTATTATTATAATCAGCCTGTAATGTTCCCACTGCTGGGACACAGGCCTCTTCCGTACGCCCTTGGGTTCTAGGACATGCCGGTTTCCTCACGATGTTTTATTTCACCGTTTTGAGGGCAGTGGTGATGAAATAATTTACACAAAGTAAAGCGCCTATCTAGGTTCGAACCCACGGCCTACAACTTGGAAGTCCCGGCTGTTACCACACTGCTCATAAAATAATGGCACGCTTAAAATTAATCGGTTTAATTCGATTTTTTTATTATTTCTACCTTAACAGTACACTAACAATTATTGATAATCTGCTTTTGTTTAGCAGCTTATTCATAAATATAGTTTTAGTCAAAATTTGGTAAGTTTTTTTTTTGTGCAAGAAGAATGCAAATTTTAAAAAAATCCGTGAGACATATCTTTTGATAAAACCCCTGGTTTTTAAAATACAATACTACCAGTTTTCCTGGGCTCTTGCTGTTTGCAACTAAATCCTTATACGAATGGATCGCCTCCCACAATACACCTAACCACTTTGAACTCCACCTCGGTCATAACACACTGGTCAAAATCAAAATCAAAATCAAATGTCATTTATTCAAACTAGGCTGAGAATCAGCACTTTTCGAACGTCAAAATTACATAAGACAGTCTCCCAAAACGCCCGCCCTTCACCACTTCCTAGTGCTTTCGCTGGGGAGAAGAAGTGGCGCAACAAACTCCCCAGCAGCACAGCTGTCTGTTCAGTTATAAAATACTCGACTGTATACAAAACTAGATCTGCAAAGTATCTAATTAACATTACTGGACACAGAACATTCAATAAATTATTTGCCATATGTTAGCTAGCCACGCCAATATACCAACAAATACCATAAAAATCTATACGTACTCAAGCTAAAATAAAAATACTAAATCAAAAGTAATAAAAAATAAAATTAAAATAAACTACCTAAATAAAAGCTTCCAGGTATATAATATATAAGAAGCAGCGGCGCTTTTAAACTAGTTTTAAAACAGTTTTATTTTAATTGAAGCGCGGATAATACGCTCGTAATTAATTCTAGCGCCTTATCTGGAGACCGGCACGCTTGTTCTAGCTCGTAGGATACGCTTGGGATCACATTCAGATTGTTATTATTTTATTTGCAAACTGAATTTTCTCTAAAAATTTATCGTAGATATGTAAAACGTATTAATTAAACTTAAAAAAGATCTAGTAAAGAACTTGGAGCTATACTATACGTGCCATATTTCTGACGCAGTTTACTCTGTTTCGGATCAAAAAACCGGTTTAATGAAACATTTTGAAGTGTTGTAATGTGGCGGATAGTCAACCAGACACAACACCCTCCTGGTTGGGGGATTCACCCTTTTCAATGAAGAATGAAGAACTTTACACCCTGTCCCTATGATTTTACTGATGCTCTTTAGAATTACATTAAAGACCTCCAGACCGTATTTCGGCCACGGCGGATAATCTCAACGGAGATATTATACTCGTAGTGCACAAGTGTGACGGCAAATAGAAAAATTAAATACATGGCGTTTAAACCCTCAAATTAATCATTCTTAAAATTAAACGCTTACCTCATTTTCTTCACTTAAGAAACGTTTAAAATTACACTTTCACGCCTGGTACTCGTAAGTATTAAATTTAAACATTTTCAACACCTCCAAGTATTTAAGTATTAGCTCTCATAAATTCTGCTTGCCTGGTACTATTTTCTGGCCAGCGGTGTACAATACAATAGCTACACACGACGTGGCATGTCTTTGTTTTCTGCGCATTCTATAATTGCATCCTCAGTTGTTCCCTGTCTTGAGAGCTCTCCTCGTGTATGGGCTCCGAGTACTTCTCACGGTGATGAAAATTATGAGGAATTCTTTCAAAAGTTAATGCCATTCATGAAATGCTAAATTAACCCTTCTCTGTACTGTCAAGTTAAGGCTCTTTCACTTTATTTACTAGAAAAAAAAAGTTATGTTATCGCAAGCACTATTTTAAGTTGACCAAAAAGTAGTTTCTTTTTTACATTCTATTTAAGACTAAGTTGTTAAAAGCTACACGTCAGATAAATTGCCGAGTTCTTTATCAAAATGTTCTCCTAGTAACATGGATAATGCACAGACATTTCATTACTTAGGCGTTACACGCTCAAGACGCAAATCAGGTCAAGAGTTATGACAATGTCTTCCATACAATGAACGCATATTCTGTTACAAGAACCCCTTTTCATACATTAATGGGACGATGGTTCCTTTCATGAAATGAAGGTAGTGTAAGATATTGGCCAATTGAATTTCACATTCAATTGTGGGAGCAAGTAATTAATTAGTAGGTCGATACACGGTACAGTCAGTCACAGAATTCAATGAATGTTCGATATTCTAACTATGGGACACATTTGTGTTGCAAATTTTTATGCTGTGTGAAATAGACATTTACAATTTCAGTACAAAGTAATCTAAACTAATATTACAAAGAGAATGTAGATTCTGCCCGCGACTTCGTCCGCGTGAAATTTATTATTCACCCGGCCCGCCACAATTTTCGCTTAGCTTTCTTTCTGCTCGTCTCCTAAGGATCCTAGCGTGATATTAAATAGCTACCTTCTTGATGAATAAGGCTATCAAATGCAAAGAATTTTTCAAATCCGACCGGATAGTTCCAGGATTAGCGTTTAAACAACCAAACTCTTCAGCTTTATTATTATAGAAAATATTAGATTATTTTGTATGTTTGGTTGTCTCACTTTCGCGCCAAAACAGCTAAACAGATTTTGATTAAATTTGGCACATGGGTAGACCATGACCTGGATTAGAACATAGGATACTTTATATCCCGATATTCTTAAGGGATTGAGACTTATGCGGGTGAAACTGCGGGGCTCAGCTAGTCTCAAATAAATAGTTTGGTAAGTTTTCATGGATAAAAACAAATTTAAAAATGAATATCCAACAATGATGTTTTAAGGTACCTTCCCAGCTCAAAGGAAAAACTACCTTTTTATCACAGCGAAACTCTTAGAAAACTCAATTCCCTATAAAATTATGAAGGTCGTAAAGTTAATTGGTGGTAATTACCTAACTTCATTACGGTTAGTCAAGCCGTCGACCCAAAAAAATTATGTCTTCAACATTGGTACATCACTGAGAAAATATTTTTTCAATTCGGTGAAGCGATAATTGTTAGCAAAGAGTTACCTACTTACTGAAATGTTTCGTGGCTTTTGTCATGAAGCTTTGTCTATTAACAATATTACTTTTTAATAACTGTTAAGGGAATATAAAGTGTGGCACATACATTGTCACATGAATTGAAACCACGTATTCTACATTATGTAAAAATTATACGTGGTCATACATAAAAAAAAAAATATATATATACGCGTCGACTTGAGAAGCTCCTCCGTTTTTTCGTCTGTTAAAAATAATTAATAACAACTAACGTTCTAGCCGTAGGACCTTCTTTTGCTGCTGTGCTGGTGTGGCTGCTGCAGGAGCAGAAAACCTCAAATGGCGAAAATATAACAACCTTATTGGGAGCTATATGTTTGAGCCGTTTGGGGTTGAAAAACTAGGGCCTTGTGGTGCGAGTGCTCATTGAGTATTTCAGGACATTGCCAAGCGGTTGGTTGACTCTTCTCATAACCAGAGGGCTGGCCTATTTTTAACCAAAAAAATCTGCATTTCCATACATCGTGGCAATGCTGCCAGCCTTTTGGGCACTTATCCCATTGACAGCGATGCGGATGAATTTTTTGATTCCCAATTATTTCTTCCCTTTCATCATTATATACTTGTACATTATACATTTATATTTTAGTGTTAGTTTGTATATTTTAATTAAGATTTATCAAAATAAACTCTATAGCCAAACATACACATATCCGAAATACCCACTTCAGATCAATGCATTATTTAATTTAGTAAACGACCTCTACACATATACAACACGTCGGTTCTGACCACGGTGCGTCACGTAACTACGGAACCCTTGATAAACTAATAACGACGTGACGCCTACGGTCACATGGCTAAGCTTATTGATCCCTAAAAAGGTTTATATTTTTTTTACTTTACTAACTCCTCCCTATTACATGGGTCTTATAGCTGCCTTAATGAGGGTGTAGGTACTGCACGATGTGATGTGATAATGTAAGTCAGCAGCTGTTCAATTATAGCGAAACGATTGTTATACTAACTTCTTACTGCTGTAAAAATATTTTAGGAGCAACAAGATTACAAAAATTGCATTAAAAATGTAAATTTCGCAAGATTAAATTAGCTTTTACTTGACACATTGTAAAAAACTAGCTAAACACTTTTTGATATAATTGGTTGTAATGGTTGCTAAATGTCTTACTTTAGAGCGTTTACGAATTACCGCATTTCATACAAACTTTCAAGCCTTACAAACTTTCAAGCTTTTTTAAATGAATGAACCGATTTTGATGAAACTTAGTACGCCTAAGCAGGATACAAAAGTCTAAAAAGTTAGTTAAGTAAGTATACTTATGTAAGAGAAATACACGATTCTAAGAATTTTATCTCGACTCAAAAAATTACAAAGTTGTATCTATTTTTTTTTACTTTTTTCGACATCATGGCGTAACGCTTAAGAGTTATTCAATGGAATTTACTTTAAAACATTTAGAATTATCATATCAAAGTTTACTCAAAGTAGTTTTAAATTAAATTCATTTATTTTGTTAAAAAGGAGTAAATTCGTTTTGGCACATAGGTCGTTTTATTCGAGCGCAAGCACATTATAGCCCATCTCTCTTCTTTTGCGTTTCAAAAGTAATTGCATCACTTTCGCTCGCTTAGTAGGTTTTCGAGGATTTTAGATTTTCGAGGTACAATTAATGGTCAAAATCGAAGCCATTGCTACCTCGCAGAAGTGTATTTATACCAAAATTCTAGTTGTACAATATTGCCACGTGCGCCATAAGTATAAGCATCGTTGTCGTCGAGGTACTCGTAATTTACTGTCGTAGCACCCGAGAAAATGTCAGTAACTATACGCGTGTCTTCAGGAAAAGGCGAAAAAACGTTTTATGGTACTACAATTTAGTTTACCTTACTTCTTTTGTTAATTAGTTTCTTGGAGGTTTTTATGTAGAAGCATCAGAAGGTCAATTCTCGTAATTTAAAACGCTCAAAATCTAGTCGCAGTCTCAACTCAGCGACAAATGAAGGTCAAAACTTGTCAAAAATGTAGGGAAGTTAGAGGTATTTTTGACAGATAGAGACTGAGAATCAGACTGTGAACATTCTTAAAATTACGAGAATTGCCGCACTGGTTGCGGTTCCAAATTTAGGAAAGAATCAGTGTGAGAGAGACGTTCCACCGACCGAAAACGTAACTGTTCATACGTAATAATAACATAATATCATCACGCCTGTAATCCCCGATGACTATGGCAGAGTAGTAGTACCTATATATAGTACATCCACATGTCACCAGTTATGTTAAAGTCCCATGTAATAGGGGGCGAGCCTATTGCCATCAACTGGGCACAAATCCAGACTCCGGGATGCTACTAAGATATTCCAGATGGAAAAATCCAATAAAGTTTTTTTCCGACCGGAATCGAATCCAGCCCCTCATGGTCATGCGCTTACGACTACTACACCAATGAGGCAGTAGAGTGGTGGTTCTCCAATTTCGTAAGTCCTTTATCCTAAATTTAACGTAGACTTTCATTCTCGGCTAGAAACTAGTATCTTTTCGTAGTCCAAGAACATACTGAATGACAAATTATTATATTTCTGTAAGTAGGTTTGCATAAAAACTTTTACACGGCAATCATATTTTACAAACTAGATGAGGTTGAAAACGTGGTTCAGGCATTACTTACTAAGGAGATAAAAAAAAAAAATGATCTTTAACATGCTCCAAACACTAAAAACCATACTTAGATTATTGTTTGGGTTCCTACGGAGACTTATTTGGGAAAGGGCAATGACCGCTATTGCCATGCCAAAACGCGACAACTATGGTAATAAATAATAGTGGCGCCTTACACCAAATACTTGGGCGGTTTATCCCAGACGCAAGGAGCTGGTTTGATTGAATAGTGGACTGTATTATTGCGGGGGTTGAAAAGGTACGTAGGTAGGTCTGACCTTGCAAATGCGACACCAATTAGGATGACGAATCTGTGAATATGGACAAAGGAATTAGGCAGGAAACATGCAGCACCACTGACCTGTAGATTCGCCGTCTTCAATATCTATCCTCCGCGTCGGTCGGCAGAGGGTTCGAGTCCTTGCTGGATTCAGGGCAGCACACGAGGGGGCGCACAGACGCCTTTCATCACATAAACACACTCATTCCTTAGTGTTTCAGAGAATATTTCGTAAATGCACTCGCGGCAATTCGCAACCGTAAATTACTAATAAATTAATGAGGGAGTATGTTCTTAGTAACGCTACTCTCGTTCAAGATCCAGGTTCAAGTAAGCGAGAATCTTCACACAGTCACCGTCGGCGGTGACAAGGACAGCGATAGTCCTGATGTGCATGTGGGAAAAGGATGGGATACGATAGGATAGTGACCCATTTTGCAAGTCATTTTTACTTCTACCCTACAATGAAAATTATGAACGAATATGAAATCCAACAAATATGTATGCCCATTCTGGGATCATAAACCTTTAAAAAGGTAAAAATATAAGGTAAGTTCTTACCTACATTACCTCTTTTACATTGTGAAAAATGTTAGTTCACCACCAATAAGAACCAGAAATATTTTATGTTCAAAAACTTTTCCTGTATTTGGGAATAAATCGAAAAAAAAGGCGCGGTAACATAAAGTTTTAGAAAACATTCCCTAAAATGTACGACGACGCATCAATACACATTTTGTTATTTAGTAGGATAAGCAGCATATAATGTTCCCTCAGCTAAGACGCATGCCTCCTCTCTATGAGATGGAATGGGCTATACTCCGCCATGTGAGCACAGTGCGGGTTGGTGAAACGTAAAGTGCCTGCCGTGGTTCGAAATAACGACTTACAACTCGCAAGTCGGGGCCCATATTATCACTGGGCCACCACTGCTCTCACGTTATTATGTATAGACGCTAGCACATCAAGCTACCCGAAACTGTCAAATTTTCGCAATCAACTTTGAACCTTATGCTTTAGCGAGAAAGCTGAATCTCTATTAAAGAAATTTGACAGATTTTAGTAGCTTGTTGTGCTGGCGTCTTCATATTACCAGTCGACAGCGATGCGGAGGAATTTTTCAACGCCATATTTTGGTTTGATAATAGTTTTAGTTAGGTTATGATATTATATTTTTATTTTAACAGTTTGTTAGTTTATTTAGTATCAGAAGTTTATCCAGTCAGTGTATATATTTTTATATTCCAAAACATATTAGAAAAAAAAATTAAAACAATCTGAAGTAAAACAGCTACCTATCGGGTTCGATAAAATCACATTATTACTTTCAGCAACCAAGAGAGGAAAGAGGAAGAAGGACCAATCCTTAAAAATTACTAAATAATTATGGATCTACACCATTTCTCATTCTGAACATCTTCAAACAAAACGCAACCGTATCAGTAACAGTTACAGTAGTTTAACACGTATACAATGCTCTATCTTGCCCATTGTTTATCTTGGATCATACTCATTTATCTCTTGCGTCGCCTGCTATCCTGGTAGCATACCTACTACTCGGCTACCCGCAAAATCTTTGAATAATACCCGCCAGACTCATGTATGTGGGGTAGGCAAAAACTTCGCAACGGGATGGTAAATTACCATGAAATTCGAATTAGGGATGTTATTTACACTAAAACGTGTCAGGGATAATAATATGATTTTTATAAGATAGTAAATTATGTATGTGTTGGGAATATAGTTAAAGAAGTCAACATTTTGATAACAATTTTCTCGTTTTAAAGAATTTAGAAATCATTAAACAACGAAAAATTACATGATTTTATCCTGGTAGAAATAAATCATTTTAAAACATAAATAAAAACAATTCTACAGCATTATTTAACCAACAAATTATGCTCGTTGGTGTCGTACCTATACCATTTTGGTTATCATTGCCAGCTAGCCAGGAAACTGTTTAACTGAAGCTCATTTCAGACTACGCTATAATATAATATCATATAGCTTATAGTTCATAGCACAACAATACCGCTCACCATAAATTTATGTCTGAAATGAGCTAAACAGACCATGTTTCCTCAAAGAAGCAGTTCAAGCAGTAAAAGTTTTCTAGAACTATCTAATACTATTATCTTCCTAAATTATAGTCTAATGCTTGTAGACAATGTACTGGAAAATTGAGCACTTTTTGGAGTGGAAATAGCAATAATAAAGTGATTCTAACAGAGCATCTAACAAAATAGATAAAAAAACTTTTTGAATATTACAGGCTCGAAATAAAAACATTTCTTGTTCTTCGTGTTGTGTTGTTGTATACTTGTAATTTTAATAAATGAAAGCGCCACTAAAGCGGCACGCTGTATAAACAATATTACCAGTGTGACCAAAAAAATAAAGCAGCAAAAAAAATTTTCGTCTCTCTATATTCACCTACCTACCCACTAAATCAACCGGAGAAAACAAAAAAACAAACATTCATCACAAATACAATTCAATTATCTGACCCTTTTAGCATACAAATCAACCCCATTCAAAATTGTCGAATGAAAATTGAATACTGAGCAGCTAGACATTCAATACTAAAGCCAAGAGCCAAATTAAACTTTGTCAGGGAAAACCTGCATTGCTAAGCTGCATTTGCAGTTGGTACTACTTACCAAAGATTATGTAGGCTACCAGAAACGGTATATGCGCTTCGGTAATCTTCGTGTTTCCGAATAAGCACGAATGCCGCACACAGAGTATGCCTAATCTGCGTTCGCGATTTATTTGCCAAAAATGTAAACAAATATGAATTAATGGAAAAATAACTTTAATTCCTACACAATAAAGTGCAGTTTACGCTACAACTTCAAACATTTTTATAACTTTGTCAATAGTGCAAGTCACTCTAAAATTAACTTAATTGTCATTGAAATAAAGTTGATATTTGTTTAACTTGAAATAAGGTGGGTGTGTAAGCCTGTGCAGCACTACGCACTTTTACTGTAGGTACGCTGTCGGTTTTTCCGCGGCGATTTTTTTGGCGCACTGGATGGCAAGTAATTCCATGGTTATAACACCTCTGTTAGACCTCATCATCGCGCGTTCGTATTCCCTTTGTGATCTGTAGATATCTATTTATAAAAGTAAAACTCGTGTTCTAAAAGCATAGTAAATGCCTACAGTTTCGGAGTGTTTAAAACATTAAACTTAGTCAGGATTGTATAGTTGTTGTGGCTGACGGTACTCCGTATGCGATCATCAACAAAATTGACAACCCGTTTGACCTCGACAAGTGCCCCTCGAAGGAAGGGGTAGGTACTTATTTTAGCAAAGGAAACTACATGGTGTCGCTTCTATACGGAATTTTTAGTCTATTGTTCTACGTAAATAGGGACCTACTTCTGACATCTACAATCGGCTTTGTTGAAATGGGAGTACCACCGTCAGAAGTATGTCTGAAGTACTTTTAGCGTCTAGGCAATATACAATACAAATTCGTCCGTCATATTCGTTCCGTTTTATTTTTATTTTATTTTTTTATATTTTATGTGACATCTTAATAATTTGTAACAATAATGTAAGTAAATTTAATTTAATTTATATGTAGGTACCTAACTATTGTATGCCTTATGGGCGGGACATAGCTGATCGCAATTTAATTATTTAAGACCTGTATTATGTCTCTATTTAGTGATTGCATATTGATTGATTGATTGACATAATAAAATTCCTAAATTCATTCATTCATTCACTACTCACTCACTAACAGACAACGCACAGCCTAAATCGCTAGGCCTATGCTTCTAACATCAACTAGCATGTCATTTTGCAGAAGAGTTCAATATACAATGTGGACACGATAATATGACAAAAAATGAAAACAATAATGACAATAATAATTTTTAAGAATACTTTGGAACTTTCAATGAAATTCGAACATCAAAATAAAAGACTGGACTATAAAAGAGACTGTGACCTCTGAGTTTGTTTCGGCCTTTCTTCTCAGAGTAGTCAGATAGGAAACGCCGACCTCATCTAGTTCTATATAAAATATGTTTGACGTGTAAAAGTGCTTGTGCAAACCTACTTACTTACAAAAAAATAAAATCATTTAAAAATAAATAAGTACATAAATGTTTTTGTTTTCCATAATTCTTAGAAGCAAATAAATTAATCATACTTTTACAAGTTAATATTTAACTTTTCCAAGAATAAAAAGCTTAATTATTAAAAAGAAGCCATGCCTGTACCTACATAATTGTGACTAAACTAGCTTCTGCCCCGGACTTCGTCCGCGTGAAATTTCTTTTTCCCCCGACCCACCCCGTTGCATCGCATCGCCTGCCCGCTGCATTACTTCGTTTTAGATTAGCGTTCTTTCAGACAATTTTTTGCCTTTGCTCAGCTCCTAAGTGTGATGTTACACCTAGTTTTATAGCCTATAGCCTTCCTCAAGAACTGGGCTATCTAAAACAAAAATATTTTTTCAAATACATCTGGTAGTTCTAGAGATTAACCTCGGGTAACCTGGAAGTCTTTAAACAGACTCCGGACCCAGGTTGGCCGAAGCAAGGAAAACCTGTTCAGGTGGAGATTCATAGACGACTCCGCCTTGGAGTGTAAATGTGGTGCAGTTCCACAAACAATGGGGCGCTTAATATCGTGTCCTGCGTGTCCTGTCATTTGCACGTTACAGGAACTGATGGACGCTGGTGATGGCGCCAAACAAGTAGCCGAGTTCTGGGCCGAGTCCAGTTAGATTGCTATCGACACGCTAAGAATAAGAGATTAGCGCATTCAAACAAACAAACTCTTCAACTTTATTATTAGTAAGTACAGATGTTGTTCATATTAAAAGTCAATGAGAGCAGTTTCGACGAATGGCAGACCATTTCGTCTAATGTTAGTAATTCGTCTAAATCGGTTCAGTCGTTTGGGTGATGTGAGGCTATAATATATTAGATATATATACGTCAGCATATCTAGTACCTTCGGGCTTCTGACGACCCGTAACGACTGTCAAAGATCCACGAGTGACAGCCGGGACGAACGTTTTCGCTTAGCGTTCGTTCTGACTGTTTTTCGTTTTGCTTGGCTCTTAAGGATCATAGCGTCATGTTATATAGCCTATAGCCTTCCTCAAAATGCAGAAATATTTTTTCAAATCCGATGGGCAGTTCCGGAGATTACCCCAACAGACAAACAAAAAAAAATACCTCTTTAAAATATTATTATAGAAGTATAGACTATCTTTTTAGCAATAAACCGACAAAGTCATCCATTGCTCCAGAGATATCACTCAGTGCTGACGCCACAATCTTCAGCAGGACATTTTTTCCAAACACTATTAAATTACATTCCCAATCTTATTAGGGCAGATGTACAATACCAGTAAAGAGATAACTCAGAATGTCAACGCTCGGCAGGGGCCGAAAAAAAAAGTGTTCTTAACACGTTGACTGCCAGACAGCAGACACAATAGAAAATCTATTGTTCGCGGTCACCGCGTTGACAGTCAATGCCTTAAGTAAATTTTAAGACCTTTGTATCCTGTTTTATGCTTATGCGTATGAAGTTTCATTAAAATCGGTATTCATCCATTTCCTTCTCCAGGTCCCAGGCTGCCTATCTGTGAAATTGTATCCAAATCCGCTCAGCCATTTTAACGTGAAAGCGAAATTTCACCCTCACCCCATTCACCCTCTTAGGGGTGGAATTTCGAAAAACCCTTTCTTCAAACATACTTAGTGACGATAAGGATTAGTTAGGATAACCATGACAACAATCTAAATGACGACTTTATATGGGTCTTCGGTATCTTTCTGTTTGATTAGACCACAGTGCCGACTTGATTGTCTTGCTGCCTAATGAGGGGCTTAATCTCTGTCCTCTTGGCAATGTTCCTCTCCTACTGGAATCCCAGCATTTTTGTGTTGTCATTCACTCGTGTCGTATATAGGGTTCTTGTGTTGTAAGATTTATGCTCATGAAATGCTGTATGTCAAGCTTTGATTGAGTAGTAAGTAGTAAGTAACATCTAACAGTTTTGTGGGCACGATTCCGTATGACAGCGATGTGGATGAGTACTTCGACGCTGTGTCCTTTTCTTTTTGTATTTATTTGTGTAGTAAGTCATTTAATTTAGTAACTAGAATATTATTAATTATACTATGTGGATCTTTTCTTTTTTCTGTTTTCCTTCTTAGTTAGTTTTAATCATGATCTGGTAGTTTGAGTAATTTACGCGGCCTACCCAAATGTCCTTTCTTTGGTATTGTTCGTCGAATCGTTGAGCTCCTCAACTTCTGAGTTGAGCTGCACGATTTTTTAACAAATGCGTGCACTGACTGGACAGGTCCGCTCAATCTGTGTGGTTCTTTCCTCCAAAGACCATTTCAGACACCAATCTACATGGTCTTCACATGATCTGACCAAGATTTTGTCTATACTTTAAAAGAGACTGTGACTTTGATCCTGTGTCCTAAATCAGGTCATGGTCTAGCCATGTGCCAAACATCCAAACCCGTTCGGCCGTTTTAGCGTGAAAGTTTAAAAAACAACGATACAAAATATCAAATATTTTTACTTTATTATTAGTTTAGATAAAACCAACTATTTATTGTCTCACTGCAGAAGAAAGGTCTCTTCTCATATTGAGTAATATCAAGCAATTCAAACAAAAAAAAGATATGATTGACGTCTAAAAGTGTTTGTACAAACCTACTTACGGAAAATAAATCACGTATCATTTAACTATTATTTTTAACTAAAAGTTTATCATTTTCTTCAATCATTTTATCAATTTCTAACGTGACGATATCATCGTGGACGTCCACGTCATTAAAACGTATGGAAACACGTGCACGACTGCACGTTATAACGTTTCGTGGACGGGAATTTATAAGCGTCTTCATATATTTCAATACATTTTACTTCCCTAAATTATCATGATACCGTGACGTCCACGATTATATCGTCACGTTAGAAATTAAAAAAGCGCACATTAGATATTTCTATGTTTAACATGAAAATTGCGACCTATTCATACTTAATAAATCAAATCTTTTGAAAAACCCAGCCTTATTTTTGAACTATAAATAATATTTCTGACATCAAACGCTACCCAATAACTCGAACTTTCTAAGAGCTAAAACGGAGGAGTAAAACATTTTCTCAGACTGACACGAATAAGAAATGTTGCCCCATTATTCTTCACAAATCAAATTTATGAATGAAGTAACAATAAAAGTTTTAGTACTTACAAAGAGCGCCATAAAAAGAGCGAAAGACCATTCAAGTAATCTAAGTGTAGTTAATTCCTTCCATTTTATTCCCTAGGGAATAATCATGTCCTGTTGACGTTAAATAACGTGCTGGACATTAAGAATTAGTGCCATTTAGGGTCTCCCTAAGGCCCTGTTCACGTCTTTGAGCGATGCGACTTGGGTCAAGCCACAGGCGCGCGCGTCACTTGTTTCAGTGTATCGTGTCGCGGTGACACATCGCATGCTCTAAACATCTTCTTTCATTTGTTTTCTTTGCAGTTACTGTCGCAAAACGCGTGACGCTTGGAGTGTGTAGCTCGTGGCCACGGGGTAAGAGGATACATCTGTAAGGACGCGACATACGCGCGGGCAACACGCGACTTTCCCGCGACTCTGCGATGACTTGATAATGCACTCGCTGGATGGCGCTCTAGTCTCACGGGTAATTCAGCACGTGTATCACTCAGTGCAGCAGCAGACTTAAATTAAGAGGAAATGCGGTCGGAGAGAATTAAAAAAGCCTAAGTAAAAAGTCATAATTCGAGGTTTGGCTCTCGCTTATTTAATCCTCCAATATTGAACCAATTTAAAAGATATTTAACAAACTGAATAATAAGGATATTTACTGTGTCCCTATGTTTTTCTTTTTTCGTTAATAGTTGTATTTGACAACTATTTATTGTTTGTACACTAGACCTCTGTTGACAGCGGTAATTTTGAGCCTTTTTTGAGGGTTTTAGGCACTGCTTATAAAAATAATGTATCATCAAAAAGGAAAACATAGGGACATAGAAGTAGTTAATATTTATTATTCTTTAAAAAAATCATCGAGAGCGTTTCTATGGAGAAAAGACCACCCGCGTGCAGTCACACAAAGCGTTTTGCTTCCACGTTTATTACACGTACGTACTTTAATCAAAGTAGCTCTATGTTTCACGATAATTATAATCTCGGAATCCTCAAAGTCATATTACATATTGTTAGCGAGCATGTTTTGTAGATATTTTAACAGAATTAAAGCTAATTTGATATGGTGATGTATGGAAAAATTCGTCCAATATACACTTGTGAATTTTTCGCTAATGCCTATAAGCACACATGTGTATGCAACCTAAGGGAACATTACGTAAGGTTGTTCCTACAACACATCCATCATGAGGAGGACAGCACTCGCCGGGTTTCCCGCCGAAAAAATATTGAAAATGTCTCCCGAGACCCGATCACAGTGTCAAGGACATATGATGCCCTGGTACTCGACAGCAAAATTGGATAAACTGTCCCTTGTATGGTCGAGGGCGATTTTATGAATAAACTTATTAAACATAATTCGTATTTTTTGTTGCCACTCCAATATTGGCAACGTTTATAAAAACACTTTATTGCAATGCTTTATGATCATAAATTAAGTTAAAATTAAGACAAATGTACAGAAAGGTAATTTCCTTAGTAAAAGATTTAAAATACTGTAAAGCTGTGCCAAATTGCATTTTGTTCCTCAAGCGGAACACTCTCGAGAACTGTTACCGCTGGCGAAAAGTTTGGATTAAAATATATCTGCTAAGCTGTCTTAACTGCTAGTCATTGTTTAGACCGCCTCCAGTCGTTACAGCTATTTATTATCGTAGTGAAGATGGTAAACTCACTTGAATGGCTGCAAAGTAACTAAATTCAATTTACAGTCAATTTAAGCGGCTACAGTCCAAATGCTTGTGTTTAAAACCTAAACCCGAAGCCCCTGGAATAATAGGAATATTTTTAACTTAAGTACAGAGGCCAGCACATCAAGTTACCCCAGTCTGTCAAATTTCTTTGATAGATTTTCAACTTTATTGAAAAGGAATAAGGTTCATATTCAATTGGGAAAATTTGACAGATTGGGGTAGCTTGATGTACTGGCCTCTGTACAACAAAATTGGAGAAAAGTTAAACACAGTTTCTGGTGCGAATGAGTATGATAAGACATTATTTCAGCCGAAAGACGTCCACTGCTAGATTGGCCTTCCCCAAGCATCGCCATTTCGGCCGATTCCTGCAGCCTTCACAAGGTCGACCGTCCACCTTGTGGGAAGGCTTTAAAAGCTACTTCTTCCGGTTCCTACTGTTCCGCGAGCAATATGCCCTGCCTACTGCCACTTAAGTTTGGCAATTATTCGGGCTATGTCGGTTACCTTGGTTTTCCTGATAACACACAACAAAAACAAAACAAATGACATTTAAAAACATGAACTAAACTACACTGACACAACATTAATAAACTAAACTGAGATCAAGCGTGAATTAGTCGTATATTTCGGCAAAACGGAGCTTCATTGTAATGATATTCCCTCCCTCCATCTCAGCAATAACTCAAAACGAAGGACGAGAAATATCACAGAATATCCGAAAAAGTCTCATCTAGGCCGAAATTGTGAGCGCCGAGGGCGACTCACATTTAGGCATTCTAATAAACGTAATTTCTACGGAACACTCCAATAAAAAGTTTATTAGATGGCCGCTATATACCGGTATGAACTTTTATTATGTTGGAAATGTTTATTTAATTATTTTTCCTAGAATATCAGCGGGTAAGTACAATATAAGAAAGTGGCTCAAATTAATTTCTCGATACATTACTATGGGTTTGTTTTTTAGCAGTTGATGTTACGCAAATCAATTTGCCTAGTCTTTTAATAACTATGTTAGGGTCGGCTTCCAGTCTAACCTAATGCAGCTGAATAAAACTATTTGTACATGGAGCGACTGCCTATCTGAGCTCCACAACCCAGTTACTGAGTAACAGGATACCCCTTGGTGAGACTGGTTTTTAGACATTCGGGCTTCTTTCAAATATCCATCAAACAAGCCAAGAACCCGAACCAGCGGCTTAATCAACCAGGTGCTTTCATTTTTGTTTATTCTCAAAAATCAAAGTGACAGTGAGTTCGTCGCATTGACAGTATGAACCCTGAAGACGCAGTAACTGCAGTCGAAAGGGCTGTGGTAGAGAACCCCAGGTAAGCTTCCCACCAGGCAAGATCGGAAGATTCTTCCTTTTCAATGAAGGTGTGGTAATTACAGCCTTCCTAAGGGACACATTATTGTTTTCATTAATATACTTTTCAAGGCAGCAATATATCACTCATTTGGAGAAACATCGACGTAACTGGTACTTTTTTTATGTCTACGCTTTCCTAACATAAATACGCTTTCTAAGTGCTTTTGGCATATTTAACTCATTTTTGGGAAAAAATTACGTCGATGTTTCTCCAAATGAGCTATATATTATAATCAAAACTATGTACGCCGTAATTGTCATGTACATTAGTCTTTCAGTTATTAATATTATTCTAGCATACCTTTAATGTACCTACGTGATGTGGCTGTGCTTTTTTTTATAAATAAATAAGCATTTCTTACATTTTATATATTGTACCTATTTTGTTATATGCCACCTTAAACATTTTCCCACGCCGAAAACACTGTCCTTAAGTAAAACTGTATTGTAGCTACCATTTTGTAATATGTTCCTGGCACTGTTAGAAAGTTTTAATAAACAGCACTTATTCTATTATATTTCAAAGTAATTCCTGAAAAGGATAGCGTGACTTTGCTTACTTCCTACCAACGCGATACGCTATATTGTGTGCATCCGTATTTTGTTATTTAAACTTTACTAAAACAGTTTCAAAGTGTCTACATTATTTTTAAGTCTTACAAAGTCCTAAAAAAAGCTTTATCACTCCCCACAGTACAGTTGTTTAGCACTGAAAATCCGAAATTACCTTTAAACTAGAACGAAAGGAGCATAATAAAGGAAACAGCTGTAACGTGAGCTCGACTATTCAAGAACATTCGAGTGCATTTGTTTTAAGGTCGTTAATGAACTAGCTCGAATGGGAATGGAGTAAATTTGTACTAAATAGTACTCGGATTACGATACAGGATTAGTGATGTTTAGAATTGTAATGTTATATAACATTAAACGTTTCATTTAAACTTTTCGTATTTATGATCAAGGCCACAAAACCAACGCTACGCTTTTACAAATACGACAGTTATTGTAACTTATACAAATATTAGTAATTTCTGTGTTACTCAATTTTTTCAATAACAATGTTGTAGGGGAAAAGCCCATGTCGCATGTAATGTTTAGGGCTCCGTACCCAAAGGGTGCCAACGGAACCATATTACGAAGCCTCCGCTGTCTGTCCGTCTGTCTGTCAGAGGGCTGTATCTCATGAACCGTAATAGGAAGACAGTTGAAATTTTTACAGAGTGTGTACATTTTTATTGCCGCTATAACAACAAATAATATAAAATAAAATCAAGAAAAAAATGTTAAGGGGAGTTCCAATTAAAAAAAACACGATTCTTTTATGGATCCCCCCCATAAAAGAATCGTGTTTTTTTTCGGCGTTATTGTTGCCTTGTGGTACGGAGCCCTTCGTGTGCGAGTCCGACTCGCACTTGGCTGTTTTTTTGTGTTACGCTAAATTATAGACTTGTCAGTTGCCAGTATAATTTACATTTATAAAAGGTTTGACAATTACAATTACGTGGCAGACTTTTGTGGTACATACAAATTAAGGTTACGTAAATTGTAATGTTAACTTTTGTGATAAGTCCCTGACCTGCGGGATAATTGCATAACAAACTAACAGTATCCATTGCGTTGTTTATGTTGTTGAGCAAACAAATTTTACGAACATATGAACCAATAGACTAGCAATATCCTTCAAAATGAATCAGATTCTGATTGATATTGTATTACGCAATTTCAGGGGTGTTATATCTATGTATGATCAAGACTGTCAAAGGGACGGCCTGTTTGGAAAGAATATAAGTTATTTTCACAAAGTTTCTAAGCACCAAATAGTCTTCTATGCTAAGCCTTTGAAAATACGCTATATTATAGTACTAGCTGCGCCCCGCGGTTTCACCCACATAAGTTTCGATCCCGTCGGAATATCGGGATAAAAAGTATCCTATGTGTCAATCCGGGTTATAAATTATCTGTGTACCAAATTTCATCCTAATCCGTTCAGTAGTTTTTGCGTGAAGGAGTAACAAACATCCATCCTTACAAACTTTCGCGTTTATAATATTAGTAGGAATTAGTAGGAAGTAGGATAGTAGGATAGGAAGTAGGATATATAACTAGCTGACTCGGCCACGCGTTACTGTGGCTAACGTTTTTGTAATTTTTTTTTTCTATCCTATCTTTCAAGTTGGATCAAACTGCACACGGAGTACAAATTTGAATAAAATCGGTTAAGTAGTTTAGGAGTCCATCGCGGACAAACATCGTGACATGTAATTTAAATATACACACATCAAAAGTGTCTAGGGATCAAGCATTTTTATGCGGATTTCTTGAGATTGAGATGTGGCTTTGTAATAAATTTATGATTTTATAAATTTATATGGATCCTTTTTGGTGCATTTCATAATTTGAATCAGGAACTGTGAATCAAATTCGAGTAAAAGATGAAAATCAGCTGTCAATATTTTCCCTATAAAAACATACAACGCATTGAAGACATTATTAGTGCTACTGTTTCCCTACTACTGATTAAAACCAACGTTATTATGGAGCGGCGACGTCATTTAAGCATGGAAGAAATGCTCAGAGCCGTGGGAATGATAGAAGCTGGTTCCCGGCAACGTACTGTGGCTTTAGCTCTGAATACAAGTCAGAGTGTTATCAGTCGACTTTGGACAAGTTACCGAAGCACTGGTACCGTGGCTGAGCGCCATGGAGGACGGTATCGCTGCACCACACGGAGACAAGACCGATACATTCAAATCTTAACTCGAAGAGCTCCAACAATAACCGCCATGATGTTAGCCGTGAGGCTTCATCACTCTTCAGGGAACTTAATTAGCGACCAAACAGTCAGAAACCGCTTGCATGAAGTGAACCTTCATTCCCGAAGACCGCTACGGGTACCACCTATAGCAATGCACAATCGTAGGATTCGATATCAATGGGCTCTTGAACACAGAAATTGGGCAGAAGAACAATGGCGTTTCGTGTGCTTTTCTGATGAGTCTCGTTTTGGTATGAGACCGGATACAAGACGTATACGACACTGGAGAACCCCTGGACGCCAACAGCGATTAAAATCCTGCCAGGAAGTCCATCCTTATAGTGGTGGAACCATCATGGTATGGGCGGGTATTCGGAACGGCGGAAGAACTGAGTTGATTTGGATCAGAGGCAACCTCAACGCTCAAATTTATGCTGAGACGATTGTATCAGACGTCATCGTTCCTTTACAAGTGCAAATCGGTCCCTTATTTCAGTTAATGCATGATAATGCACGACCGCACACCGCAAGAGTTGTAAGACAGACTCTCGCCGCAGCTAACATCAATGTCCTGCCCTGGCCTGCTCAGTCGCCAGACTTGAACCCGATTGAGCATGCATGGGATATGCTACAGAGAAGAGCTCTGCCGAATATGGAGGGTATCCAGTCGCAAGAAGACCTTTTTTTGTTGTTGCAACGAACATGGGCGGCCATTCCACAGCGTGATTTGGATGAACTCATTTTGAGTATGCCAAACCGATGTTCTTGTGTTGTTAGTGTTCGCGGTAGAAACACGGATTATTAATTGTTTAAGTTACCCAATAAAATTTTAAAGAAAACTGTTATTTCAGTCTTTTTTTCGAACTTTTGTGTTAGTGGTTCAAATGTCAAAAATCCCTTTATTAGGAAAATGGCAAATTTCTTTATTAATGCAAAGGTGACTTGGTTTATCGTTACTGTGACAAACGAAAACACTTTATTTGATGAATCCTTAAAGAAAATTTTAATTAATATCAATCAGGAGAAAAGTTATTGCAAAAATATATGTTGATCCCTAGACACTTTTGATGTGTGTATTAAGATATATTTATATATATTAGTAGGATAGTAGGATTGCCAAAAATAAAATTAATTATTCGTATTTTTCATACGAGGTGATCCGACAGAGAACCAAAGTTGTCGACATAGCTCACAGAATAAGCAAGCTGAAGTGGCAAGGGGCCGGCCATATTAGCCGTAGAACTGATGACCGTTGGAGTAGACGTATTCTTGAGTGGAGACCGCGAATCGGTTAACGTAAGGTGGGACGCCCTCAGGCTAGGTGGAGCGACGATCTTCGCAGGATGACTGGTAGCAGCTGGATGAGAGTTGCCGAAAATCGAGTTGAATAGCGTGCAATAGGAGAGGCCTGTGTCCAGCAGTGGACTGATGTAGGCTGATGATAATGATGATGATAATATTTCATAAGAAAACGTACATATTTACCAATCAGCCAATCATCTTAGTTATCCAGTGTATATAGTATTTTAATATCACCTGCATCATAGAATCTTCATCTACTCACAAAACATCCCGAAATGTCCTATTTTTTATTTTTTTATTGTTGGGAGGAAACCTTCAAAAGGCACCCGACCTCTAGGGAAGAAGGTCAGGGAGTGTGGGATTTTTACCTCACTAAAACCACCCCGGTGGTCCCGGTTCCTCTTAAAAGACCAATTCCGGAATCCCCCTGTGCAACGCCTGTGAGGCACATCCCTGGGGAGACTGTAAAGGGACCTCTTCTGAGTCTCGCTATGCAAGGCAGCACGTGACCACAGTGCCACCGTCTTCCCTGGGGTCACTTGGTGGGCGGACAGAGTCCCCACTCTTTGTGCCTGCGACCCCAAAGATCCGCTATCCCGAAATGTCCTAACTTTCAATATTTTTGTAACGAGTAACTCTTTGACTTTGTTACCACACATAATCATAATCAGCCTATAATGTTCCCACTGCTGGGACACAGGCCTCCTCTGTGAGAGAGAGTGGGCCGTAATCTACCACGCGGGCCCAGTGCGGGTTGGTAGATGTCTTCGAATTTTTGGTTCTAGGACATGCCGTTTTCTTCACGATGTTTTCCTTCACCGTTTGGAGAGCAATGGTGATGAAATTATTTACATTAAGTAAAGCGCCTGTCTGGGTTCGAACCCACTACCTACAACTCATAAGTCGCGGCCGTTACCACTGGACCACCACTGCTCTCTTTATTGCCAAGCAATGGCTTAAAAAGCTCTTCAGAATGTAAAATCTTTTCTCAGATCCAATAAAACAGACGAAAATCTAGAGCTTGCTCGCTGACAAACGCCCATTCTGTAAAATTAAAAGGAGAAGAATCCACTTCGTTGTGTACGATTTGTAGTCCTTAAACCCTTGCAATAAAATACAACAGTTAAGTACCTAATATTCTTTAGCATTTTTGTTAAAATTTTTGCGACAAGAAAAAAATATTATAAATAAAATTCACTATGTGCGAAACGTGTATATCATATACGAGTATATAATCTATCTATATACTAACTACTACTAATAATAAAGCTGAACAGTTTGTTTGTTTGAACGCGCTAATCTCTGGAACTACCAGTCTGATTTGATAAAACCTTTTTGGCTGGCTATTGGCTAGCTAACATCACGCTTGGACCCTTAGGAGCCGAGCTAAAACAAAAAAACTCAGAATAAACACTAAGCGAAAACGAGGTAATAGCGCGGGCAGAGGATGCGATGCGACGGGGTAGGTCGGGGAACAAGAAATTTCACGCGGACGAAGTCACGGGCAGAAGCTGGTTTTTAATATGTTGGCATACGGTTACATGGCACTCTATCGCGTCAAAACAAATAAGATATCATAGACATAGATTTACTAAGCTAAAAGCTTTGGCTACATCGCCTACGCATAAGTAAACTTTAACTCATATATAAAGGGGATGCCAACCCTTGCAAGACATTCCAACAACGACTGCGGAAACAGTGTCATCTCTCCAAGAATATTTCTTACGAAAATGTTGAAGATCACAGCAATTATTAGCCTCATGTTTATCGGTGAGTCAAAACATTCAATACATAATGTGGGTGGGCGCAAATAGCACCATTAGCCGGGAGCAAGAACTCCTCTGGGAAAGTTGTACAGCCAAAACCCGAATTAAATTATTAAAACATCACGACGGGATTTTATCGCGCACTGGATTTTCAACAAACTGCTCAGAGCCGAGAGTTGAAAATCAAACAATTTTTAATAATCAAAGGTTTTTTGACGCGCTGGAATGCGCTCTTTTGATTTTCAATGCTCGGCTCAACAACGAGAGTTGAAAATCCAGTGAGCGATAAAATCGCTCAAACGTTTGATTAAAATTGTTATTTATGGTTAAATAACATACTTACTTCATCAGCTAAATATTTGAATGCCATCACAAAATGGCGGACTGTGTATTTGCACTGAATTGTATTTTTATGCAAATAAATGATTTTGATTTCTATTGCTGAGCATCCTGGTTTCGATTCCCTGGTCGGGCAGAGTGTTATTGGGTTTTTTCATCTATTTAGTAGCAGCCCGGAGTTTGAATTTGTGCCCTGATGATGGTGATAGACTCACTCACTATTACATGGGAATTAAACATAACTGTCTAAAAGTCGGTGTACGTTTCGGGGATTAAAGGCATCCCGTTATGTTACTCGTATATTATGTTATCCTATTCTTGCAGTGAGCTCGGTGTGGTCTTCGTGCGACTCGTGTGGAAGCGAGTGCGCGCGCGCATGTGGCACGAGGCGCTTCCGAACGTGTTGTTTCAACTATCTGAGGAAGAAGAGGGGCTCGAACGACTTCAAGGTAACTTTCAGATACACACCGACCGAAAACGGAAATCTATATTTTCGGCATCAGACTCGTTGCCAGTTTCCTAAAATCTCTCTCTTCTTTTAGTTCTTTTTTTTTTTTGTTTCAAAAATATTCTATTTACAGTTTTGACCCCTCCGGAGCAACTTGACAGTTTCGCAGCTGGACAGATTAGCAACTGGACAGACTATACTCGTAGTCGTGAACAAATAAGTTTATAAACTATGAAACATAGGTATTGAAATTAAAAAGTGTTTAGGTATTCATGGAAAGCCTATAAGTATAACACAAAGGCACGATAATAAAATAAGATCTGTCTTACAATATGTTGTATTGAGAATTTGTTTTAAGACAGGTAACGTTATTATTATTATTCGTTACTACATATTTTATTTATTATAATATATAATATGTAACGATTATGGACCTTGTGAGGCACAGCAAAAGAGTAGGAGAGATACAATTTCAAAATCATTATAGTAAATATCTATCAGTAAACAATATGTAGATATTTTACATATTGCTAACAATAGTAAAAAAAATAATAAACATTATGTAAAAAAATTGTAACTAATAACGATTTATTCCGGTCTGATCCCCTCATTAATTAATAAAAATAACAAATTAAATCCTAACTTATCTAAAACTATACAAAAAAAAATCTGCCAAGTGCGAGCTGGACTCGCACACGAAGGGTTCCGTACCACCATACAATATTTAACACTACATATAAAATAATTGCAAAAAAATCACCTTTGTTATATGGGAGCCCCCTTTAATATTTATTTTATTCTGTTTTTAGTATTTTTTGTTATAGCGGCAATAGAAATACACATTCTGTGAAAATTTCAACTGTCTAACTATCACGGTTCATGAGATACAGCCTGGTGACAGATGGACGGACGGACGGACAGTGGATTCTTAGTAACAGGGTCCCGTTTTACCCTTTGGGTACGGAACCCTAACAATAGTATAATGTACTTATTTGTGATATATCATGTCTTGGTATCACCATATTTTACCTTTTGGCAGTCACCAAAAAGATAAATAACCAGGGTCGGCGGATGTAGATAAAGTTTATCAAAAAACCGATGGTTATTTTTGAATAAAATTTCACTTGATAAATTAACTGTTTGTTTTATATTCATTTTATTTTATTTTATCCGAAAATTGCCAATGGTCTGTTTTGCTGTTAATGGTTGATTGAGTGACAAACGTACCAACTTTCTTATTTAATACTAGGATTCCTTATTATTTCAGGATTTTTCGTGACAAGAATTCTATTTTAATTTTTCCTATCTTTCTTTCCAGGTCTTCACTCTCGGCCAGGATGTTAAAGAAACCCAGTCTAAGTCAAATCCCGTCAGCGTTTCAAACGATCCCATCTCCAGAATTTTGTTAAGCGAAAACTACCCATACTCTTCAGAACTTATGGTTGATAATCACTTGTATTAAACTGCACATTAGTATAATATGTACTGAACCACTTGTATTTTGGACCCTATCAATTTAGGTTTAAAACTCTTTTTACTGAAGTAATAACAACGTTACATCATCAATAATGCGGCTAGCAAATTGATTAAGGAAATATAATGCAAAAATGATTTTGATGACTAATAAATATGTTTATACATTGCACTTGAGGTATTTAATTTAAAGCCCAGTTATCAGCCGCACGTCATAAGCTGTAAATACAAAAACAGTTATCAATAACGAATTATTACCATAGAGACAGAATAGTGCAGAAGGTCGACTCCAGACAACGATCAAAAACAGGCGTACGCACACATGAACGCGTACGTACGGCGATTCACACGGCTTTGTCCTGAACGATATTTTACGGTAAAATGTCATAAGTCTACTAAGAGCAGTGGTGGTCCAGCGGTAACACCCCCTACTTACGAGTTGTAGGTCATGGGTTGGAATCCAGGCAGGCGCTTTACTTTGTGTAAATAATTTCATCACCACAGCTCTCAAAACGATGGAGGAGCCATCGTGGGGAAACCGGCATGTCCTAGAACCAAAAATTCATGCACACTGTACTGAACGATAGTTTCGATAAAATGTTTTGATTTTCATACGATTTTCAATAATGGACGAAGTGTTTCATGAGGAAGGTTTATTCATTAAGTTTTATGTAAATTGGCTGAAATATGACGATGATTTTTGGAGATGTCGGACTGGGAGCTAAACTGGAGTAACCAATAGAGTTATGTGAAAACAATGTATTTACGGAAGAATTCCTCCCGGTGTAATATTTTCCGACTTGAGGGTGTATATTTATCTTTGCACTAAATTTGTGTAAAATCTTTTGAACGGTGTACCTACCACATTTTATGCAAATAAACGATTTTGGCAAAGATGATGTGATGATGTCATAACGTTTGCTCGGTCGGTTTGTTAGGGTCGACATGGTCAGAGATCGCACAAGACATAGGGTTGTAAGGAAAAAGCGGAGGGCTTTGCCCAGCAGAGGTACACAGAATAGGTCAACAGAAAAAAAAATTTTTAGCCGACCTTCTGAGCTCTGTACTATTATCTGGCTACAATATTATTAGTTTTAAGTTATCTTGCTGCGCCCTAACCGGGTCATGTACTCACTAGTATAAGCCTAGCTTGTATTTGTGGTTGTACACACATTGCGCATTAAAATTAAATAAATTAATAAATGATCGAGAGGAACTCTTTGACTCAATGTGTCATTTCGTTGCACATTGTTATTTGTTCAGTGTCCAAGTGACAACCTACGAAGAGCTGCCTACACCATGTAGCATATTTGTGAGTGATTCTGGAACAAAGAAGTTATCAACACCTAAGTGAGTACTTCAGAATCCATATCCATACTAATATTAACCCGTCGTAAGTACGCTTCGAACGTGGATCTGCGCAAGACACAATGGTTTATATTTGTTTCACTATTTACGGAATTCAACCGGGGAATTGCGAAAGTAAAGCTCTGTCCGATTGTTGCTTTTCACGCCTAAACTACTGAATCAATGGATCAAAAACAAATACAAAATATGTTATTTCACATAAACTTATAGATTTATTTTCGTTGGATCCCGCTTCTTAATGTAATTTTGAGATATTAACGATGGGTCATATTTGATATTTCCATTGAATCCCATGTTATAACAATATGTGTACTTTTCAGAAGAAAAGTGAGATACCTTTATCAAATATTGGGCAGAAACTTAAAACATGGTTCTTATGATTCCAATTGGCTTTTTTCAATGGAGAAGATCCGAAAAGAATCTCCAAGGTTACTCTTTAAAAAAAATGTGTCATGTATTGTGTACATCTTTTCTTGGAGATCCTAAATAAATAAATAAAAAATAATTGGCTTATTTTGCAAATTACAATGTTGATGATATGAGAGGACAGTGTAAGCCTGTCAACAAATACTAGGGTAACAGATCGTTCAAGTAATAGAGAATAACTTCAGTTATCACCTAGTGGCTGCATTACTATTTTCTGTGTTGTCTGTATTTTATGAAACAGTTAATGCCAAGATAGAGAGCTGTGTTCCGAGACTCTCATTTAATCGCTTGATCCCCGCTGATGAGACACAATTGATCTTCTATTATATTGTGCCACATGTAGTACGCGCGGGGCTTGACCGTTTATCAATGTAATCATCCTCGCTGGTAACCCTTTTACTTAAAAATTTAATTGCTGAGAAAGACAAAATCAGGAAACGATACCGCAATATAAACAACCCGCGTGTTAAAATAGAATTTACAATACTACGCGGAAGATATTCAAATTTTTTTGGTATCTGCCACAAAACTTATAAAATAGGACAGACTGTGACTAAAAATGTAAAAATTTGTCTAGCAATATATTGAGGAAAAACGCAACGATAACGCATAACCTGAACATATGCAGCTTAACTGAATTTGCTGAAAATGGTAAAATTGCCAATCTACTTGCTTCTCACTTCTCTGTATATCACGCTGATTCCCAAGTATTAATCAACACAACCACAGCATTCAAGAAGATAAGTGTTTTATTTGCCTTAATGACTCTTTATCTTACAATATACAGTTTACTCTAAGGGAAATATTTACTAAGCTAAAAAATAGGGAAGTATTGAATCAGTACGCAAATCATCATCTGCCTAGCCTTTTCCCAACTATGTTGGTGTCGGCATCCAGTCTACCTAGATGCAGCTGAATACCAGTATTTAACATGGAGCGACTGCCTATCTGATCTCCACAACCCAGTTACTGGGTAATACGATACCCCTTAGTAAGACTGGTTGTCAGACTTTCGGGCTTCTGACGACCCGACGCACGAGACCAACAGGTTAAAGTGCTTTAATATAATATCAAATATCTATAGCTAGTCACCTATCCAAGGAACTGCCTCGTATTAAGTCAGTCAGCATCCCTTACTACGAGCAAAAATTGTACCTGTATGTAGGCAAGGCGCAAGTCACCTTTTATTTATGCAAAACAGTTTGAACACAAGTAACACAAATATTTTGATTTTCAGATCTCATCCTTATACTCAAGAGGAAGTGAATCTTCGAGGAACTCCTCGCGCGACGGTTAAGCGGTGCCTGCGGTTGCTAACAGAGTGGACAGAGCTGCGACTGTGCTGTCACATGTTGAGTTGACTTCCTGCTACTGCTACAACAAGATGGCGAGCTCTACAGAAACTATCGCTAAAAAATATTCAAAACGTTCTGGAACATCCGGGATAAGAGGTCATCTGTACGAGACTAAACTTCTTAGTTTAATATATTTCAGAGCTATACACAATGATAGAATTGAAGAGTTTCATTTAGCCACAAATGTGGACAAATTAGGTTCGTTTGACGACATTTGTTTTAGGGCTAAAGTGAAGGGAATCGATAAGCCCCTTACAGTGTTTATCCAAGCAAAACACAGGGAAAATAATGCAGTTTCAGCGCTCAATCTTAAAAGTGATTTGGCCACGTATTTCAACAGTTATTTGGAAATTAGACGTAAATTCAAACCTAAAAATAAAGACGTGCTGTTCGATGGGACATTTTGTGAAACAGAATGTCTATTCGTTATTTACACAACCGCTAAAGTTGACCAACTTACCACAAAATACGAAAGTATTTTTTCTGAACATTTAAATGCTCTGCTAAAAACGGGGGAACCAGATTCACAGCCAATGCATGGTTTTATCGATGAGGAGCTATACAAAATAGTTTTGGAAGAACAAATCACAGCACTGGCTCGTCCGATGGCGAAGTGTATATTTGGAGAATTTAATGATATCCAAATGTTGATGCAGGATGAACACGTGCTACGTTACCACGTAATTTTAGCACAAAAAGCTTTCGATGTTTCTGAGAATCAATCTAAAGGACATCGTGTCGCACGCTTTAGACAAAATTTTTTTGGCATCAAGGAACAATTTTTGCGTTTATTTAAAGATGAACTGTGCACAGAGATTTTTAAAAGACGAAAGCTAAATTCAGTTATTTTGGGCCGTTTACTGTATACATTTGATTCGGCTGCCTGCGATGTGCCTGATAATGAAAATGTTGATAAACAAATTGCATGCAATATGACATTCAAAAACAGAAAATTTGAGTTTCTTGATAAAACAACATCAGAACATCATAAGCTATTGCTGGACAAAATTAATGAATCACAAGAAACCATAGAAAAAATTGTTAAACTAGCAGTAAAGGAGTGTTTGCCATCAGTAGAATTTAAAGTACCGACTTCGTTCGGCAATAAAGATTTGGCAATAAAAGGAGGCGACCAAAAAATCGAAAGAAAATTAATAGATTTGTCATCCAAAATTGTAGGATTGATAAAACAATCAGGACCCGATAATATTGTCATCATAGATGAATCTATGGGACCAGGATTTCTACAGCTTAGCGGTGGCATAGCTTCTGCTGTTGGTAATTTATTAGTTTTTGATGACGTGTCCAAGCTGATGAAGTTTAATGAGAACTACGAATCACTGGGAAAGCTTGCCAAAAAGTTATTTGATAGACTGAATAGTGAGATCGTAAACTTATATGAATATAAATTTAATATGAAAGTAAAAATATTTCCAAAACTTTCATTCACAACTGACGAATATACCAAAAACATTTTGAGCGACTTTTCCAAAATGTTACTATTTTACACATCCCAATCTAATGAGGATAGAGTGGAGACAACTTTAATTTATGAAATTAATGATAGTTTGAGTGATGACATAAAAAATGGAGAAATTACATCCGAAGCGACATTTCTCAAGTATCATGATGAGATACAAAAATGGTGGATGGAGCCTAAAGCTGGAGAATATCTTACCAAAGAAGGCAGTAAATATAAAAGTGCTGTAAAACATACTTCAATTCAGCCATTGATTAGCGTTATAAATATGATGCAAAGAATAAAGAATAAAAATAATACTTTCAGTGAAGATGCTGTAAATTCAATTAAGTTAGAAGACCTGCCTACAGGAACTGTTATCGTTACGGAGAACAGTGTACTAACTATTGCTAAGCTTACAAAATATTTAATAAATAAAGACTGTGTCGTGTTAGATTTGAAATATATTTTTAATTTATCTGCAAGAGATGACAAAACATTACGTAGAGATCTGACTAGTACTAACGCAGTAAAAACAGTTATTGTTGTCTTTGACAAATCACTAATTACGACAATTTCCAGCAATAAATTGGAAAACATTGCAAACTCAATAAAGAATAAAACAGCAATTATTATTACAGACCTGAACTCAGTGGAAAACGCAAAAAAATATTTCTCACTAAAAGATAACGTAGTTAAGGATGAAAGAAATAATTTAATTGACATGAGTGAAGAATCGCAGAAAAATATCTTACAGAACTCAAAAGTTATATTTCAAGGTGATGAATTAACCCTAGACCAATTCTTGGACGACAAATCGATTAGATACGTTGGAGGAGCCGTGTTAAATAAAATTATGCATTGTAATAAAAATACTATTGGAAAACCGGTAACTCATTTAAATTATAAAGAAAATTTATACCATCAAAAGACTGTAATACATTATCAAAGTGGGCCTACAATCCACTGGCCTGAATCTGATGAAGAAGATGAAGAAAGGATTTATGATTCCATCTCTTCGGTACACGACTTAGAAACTGACGTTTTACTTATTATGGCGGATGGAGAAAATGCAGTGGGAGAGTCGACTCTACTCACCAGCGTGTCTCTTAAAACGAAAAAACAAGATCCAAAAATTTGGATACTTAGAATTAACTTATTGCAGCACTCCAGACAATTCCGTGAGTGGAAGAAAGATTGTGTTACCTCTCTGGACTCTGACACTCGTGCTATGAAAATATTACCATTCTTGTGTCAAGTTGCACTTAGCGAGGAAAGTAGCAAAAAGGAGGATGTACATATAACACTAGAAGAGTCTGATGGCACCATACATCTGAAGGATTGTAGTGGTGATGAGTGGACTGTATTCGAATTGCAAATGTTCCTACATTATTATAATAATACAAATAAACTAGCTATCCTATTCGATGGCTTTGATGAAATCTGTCCAAACTATGCGTGTGAGGTTTGGTATATAATAGACTTACTAAAGAATCATCCCCACAAACATAAAATATGGATCACTACCAAATCGTATGGCAAGCAGAAAATGATCAGCGAAGCCTTTTCCCGGCTATGTTCGGGTCGGGTTCCACTCTGACTGGATGAAACTCAATATTTTACATGGAGCGACTGCCTATCTGACCTCTACAACTCAGTTACTGGGTGACATGCTACCCTGCAGTAAAATGAGCTGTCAGGCTTTCGGGCTTCTGATGAAATCTAACCATTTAGGGCACTACGTCTGCAACCACCCGTATTCCAACATCTTGAACTTTAACAAAATACTACTGTTTTGAACACGCTTTTTAACCAACAAAAAAACGGAGGAGGTTCTCAAGTTGACGTATATATATATATATTTTTAATAGCTTCACTTGTTCACTAACTAGCAATGTAACAAAATCTTAGAAATAAATTTTAACCTACTTCTAACTGTCGTATCGAAATGAAACTTTGTGTGTAAATGTAGTTCGGAAGACAAAACTATAATTTGGTATCTTGGAGCTGATCTGATGATGGAGCCAGGAGGTGGATAGTGGAACTCTTCAGTGGCTACTAGTAAATCCTTCGATTTTGGGCTCATATGATTTGTTTTGACGAGTCCAATAGATTGCACTTGGAATCGAGGGTCTGATAATGGAGCCGAGAGGTGGATGCTGGAACTCTTCAGTGACTACTAGAAAACTCCTTGAGTTTGGGCTCATGTGATTTGTTTTGACGAGTCCAATAGATTGCACTTGGAATCGAGAGTCTGATAATGGACCCGAGAGGTGGATGCTGGAACTCTTCAGTGGCTACTAGAAAACTCCTCGAGTTTGGGCTCATGTGATTTGTTTCGACGAGTCCAATAGATTGCACTTGGGGTCGAGGGTCTGATGATGGAGCCAGAAGGTGGATAGTGGAAATCTGTACTTGTGAACCGCTCTAGTTTGCTAGTAGCTCCTAATCGTCATAACTTTGTTGACTTTATACTTAAGTATTATATTAATTAAGAATATATATACTAGATGCAAAAGTTAAAAATAACTAGTTTACAAAAAAACTAAAAAATACGCTTTTATAACGCACTAAAAATTCACGCATTAAATTAATAATAATAAGTGCGTTCCACGCTATAAAAACTACATATTAATAAGTAGTATTTTTTTGTACAGAACGAAACTATTAATTAATTAATTTCGGCTTTCAAGAGACAAAGAGCAGTAGAGCTTCAATCGTCACTTTCTGAGTGTCGCGTCGACTCCAACGTTTCATACACGAACTCAATCCAACTTTTATATTGATGTTTAATAACGAACTTTGAAGTGGGCTCCGTGTTGCGATGGCGAAATATGAAACTGAATATTTTAATTCTTTGATCGTGTTAAATGAGTTTTTACGTGTTTCGGAAAACGTATGTTTTATATATATTTTTTTACAGAGTTTTTCTTGTTAAATCGGATAATTTGTCTGTTTTTGATCGGATCGAATAATAATGTATTTTAGATCGAGAAAAGTATTATGGGGTTTTTTGGTAATAATTTCGATGTAGTTGCCCGGAATTGTGCCCAGCTAATGGCAGTAGGCTTGTCCTCTATTTCAAGGAACATAAGTAGGTAATAATAAACTGGCGAAATATGGATTTATAATGTGACCAAAATTTTCAAACATAATGTTTGTACTTCGCAGGAAAAAAAACCTTAATTTATACAGGGTGTTATCACGAAGCCGTCATCTGACGGCTTCGTGATGGGTGTTTTTGAGAAGATACGCATACTGTATATCAAACTAAGTAACTTTGTAATAAAATAATTGTTGAGAAAAGTTTTTTTAATTTTTAACCAGAATATTCGCTGTTTACGCAGAAATTTTCAGCAGCGAATTTTCTCACCGAAAATAAAAGTGGTTTCGCACGCAAAACATAGTACTTACGGGTGCACGCAACGGTATAGGGATCATGGGAATATTTATAGTTAAGTTATACTGTAAGAAATGTAAACTTGTTTTCGTAAAAAAAAATGTCAAAACAACAAGATAGCGGCGTTAGTTCCGATTTTGACACCAAAGTAACATTGTAGCAATACCTATGTGCAGCGCAGCAGCAGATCACCCAGCCACCATAGTCTTTTCACAGTTTTTATTACCTCTGAGTCTGCATCACTGTCATGTTCGTGAACGGGCGCCCACAGTAGGGACTGGTCATCTTCTACCTGCCACAGCTTATTCATATTTACATTAATATTTGAATAGTTTTTTTTTTTATATTTTCATATCGGACGCTTTTAACGTTCCGCAAAACGATGCAGAAGTTTTGAAGGAAACAGCGGTTTTTGAACGACTCTGAGTTTAATGCCAAGCATTAGAGAGTGCTTTTCTGTCGAAGTTTTTTTTTTGCCTCCTTTCTGCAACTGTTTCTATTCTCATAATCCTGCTAGTACACAAAACCTAACTACTTAATTTATATACCATTGTATAGATAATGTAATGGAGGTTAATTCTGTACCTTTCGAAAACGAAAAAACATCAAAATGTTTCTAAAAGGCATTCGTCAATCAAGTACGAATCAACTTGAGCTTGCGAAAAAATCAGTTATTTGAGTTTTTTTTTTATGTAATCGTTTTACCCGTTGGAGGAACCCTATTGAAAAGGGTTCTTTTAATCAAAGTAGTTTTTTTTGTAGTACCTACGATCAAATGAGCATTATGAGTCGTGCACTTTTGGAATTTCCATTATTTTTTTTAATAACCGTCGAGCAATTTCTATGCATGGTGGTCCAGAGTCATATACATGGTAACAAGTTGTGCGTCGTTTTCCCGGCCAGTCTGTATATGTAAATAAAAATTAAATGCTGTTCGTTGGTAAGCGCATCGCTTGAGAACGGCTGGACCTATTTGGCTATTTTTGTTTTGAAATGGTCGTAATAGTCCTAATTTATAGGGTTTATAGGGAAAGTAAAACTAAACGTACATTTTTGGATGAGTTATTGAAAGGACAGGACTACGTCTGTCGAATCAGCTCGTAGGTAATAAATAAAAATGACTAGGTACCTACATACGTCAATTTATAACACAAGAGAATATTATCTAATTTGGTCCTTATTGACTATAACGCTAAATAGTCGCTGACGATAGTTTGGGTGACGATGAGCAGTTCCAAATAGTTTAATAGTGACATTAAACGCGTCGGCTCTCTGTGACGTCATTAAATTGTGTATCTGTACTAATCATTATAAAGCTGAAGAGTTTGTTTTTTGTGTCAACGCACTCTCTGGGACCAGAAGGCGAATAATTTTTTTTTTTGCATTTGATAGCTCAATTCTTGAGGAAAGTTATTTAACATCACGCTACGATCCTTAACGACCCTTAAGAGCGGAACAAAAAGAATAGCATTCAGAAAGAACGCTAAGAGATAATGAAGTAATAGTGCTGGAGGACGATGCGATGCGACGCGGTGAGCCGAGGGAGCAAGAAATTTTACACGGATGAAGTCGTGGGCAGATGCTAGATGCCATTACAATGTGTGACAATGTGGCACTTTACTTAATTTTTTATTTTTTATTTCTTATATTCTCTCTGTTGTGTTAGTTTTTGTCTAGGTCTGGCAGTTTGAGTATTTTATGTGGCCTACCCAAATGTCCTTTCCTTGGTATTGTTTGTCTAATCGTTGAGCTCCTTAAGTTTTGAGTTGAGCTGCACGATTTCTGACAAATGCGTGCACTGACTGGACAGGTCCTCTCAATCTGTGTGATTCTTTCCTCAAAAGACTATCTCAGACATCGATCTACATGGTCTTCATATAACCTGACCAAGATTATGTCTGGACTTTAAAAGAGACTGTGACCTCTGAGTTTGTTTCGGCCTTTCTTCTCAGAGTAGTCAGATAGGAAACGCCGACCTCATCTAGTTTTATAAAAAATACGTTTGACGTGTAATAGTGTTTGTACAAACCTACTTACAAAAATAAAATCATTTATCATTTACAGTTAGGTAAATATAATCTAATACGCTAATACAACATAATCAGCCAGTTATGATCCCACGCTGAGACACAGGATTTCTCCCTGTTACAGGGATTGGCTGTAATCCACCTCACTGGCCCAGTGCGGGTTAGTAGTTGTCACATATCTATCTTGCCGTGCCATATGTCAATAAAAAGAGGGGCTTGTGGCTAAGTTATAACAGCCGCACGGGTCGATCGATTAGGTTAAGCTACGCTTGCCGCGGTTGGTCTGTGGATGGGTGACCATCTTTACATACCAGAACTCCTCTGTGTCTCGGAAAGCACGTTAAGCTGTTGGTACCGGCTGTCAGTTGTGGATATTTCTGACAACTGTTCATACCAAGGGGTGTCGTATTACCTAGTTACTGGGTGGTGGAGCTCAGATAGGTAGTCGCTCCATGCAAAATACTGGTATTCAGCTGCATCCGGTTAGACTAGAAGCCGACCCCAACATAGTTTGGTAAAGGCTAGACAGACGATGATGATGCAATGTAGGTAATCGTGTAGCCTCCGTTGGAGATCCAATAAATAAATCAAACCAAACCATAAACTTCAATGAAATAAGCAACAATAACAATTTAACGCCACAAGTGAACCGTAAGTCATTATCGCCCGATCCAATCGTCCAAATAAACATTGGGACTGCCTAAACTTGTTGAAAAGTTATGCCAACAATATGAATCGTGTGTTCAACCACACGAATACAACCTTTTCTAACAATACTACCCATAATATAGGTAAAAGGTTGAAGGTTTGTTTTTGAAATAGATCTCTGTGATGTTTTACAAAATTGTTGTCTGTTAATTATGGGTTTAGCCACTTTGACCGGAATTGTGCTTCTCGCATCCAGCAGAATCCTGCACCCTTTATCAGAAGGCCAATTCTCGTAATTTAAAACGTTCAAAAACTAGTCGCTATCTCATCTCAGCGACAAATAAATGTCAAAAACAAAATGCAGGTAAATTAGAGGTATTTTGGACAGATTGAGACTGAGATCAGACTTTGAACGTTCTTAAAATTACGAGAATTGCCCCTCAGGTCTTCGGTCCATCTTGTGGGAGGCCTTCCACCGCTATAACGTCTTCCAATACGTGTTCGCCACTCCAGAACCTTTCAGCCCCATCGGGCATCAGTTCTGCGTGCAATGGGCACTGCCCACTGCCACTTAAGTATATTGATATAATATTGCTGACTGGCTCGTTGGCATAGTGGTCTCAAGCGCTACAGCTAAGAATGGCTTAATGTAGAAAAAAAAATCGTCTAAGGAGGCGTATTGTTCCCATATGATACCGAAATAACTGTTATGGGCAGATACATAAAACTCTTTCGAACAAAAAAGAATTTTGCATATCCGTCTAAATTTGACGGAGTTATGCCCGAAAATACATTTAAAAAAATCTATATATACTTATAATAAATCTGTAGAGAGGTCAATTCTGTACATGATATATATTTTCAAAATAACTATCAGGGGGTAATTAGTGATCGATACTGATGCCAAAAATGCAATCAGTAAAATTTTTGTCTGTCTGTCTGTCTGTCTGTCTGTCTGTCTGTCTGTCTGTCTGTCTCTATGTTCCTTATAGAAACAAAAACTACTCGACGGATTTTAACGAAACTTGGTAGAATTATTCTTCATACTCCTGGGGAGGTTATAGTATACTTTTCATCACGCTACAATGAATAGGAGCAGAGCAGTGAAAGGAAATGTTGGGAAAACGGGAGAAGTTGCTCCATTTTTTAAGCTTCCGTCGCGTGTGCAGCCTTAATGGTTAAAGCTACATAGAAATCATTTATGACGGAAATGTTCTACATAAAATTATCTAAAAAATATCCCACAACAGCATATGTCTATCTTTTATGGTTGACTCACAATAACACGTGTAACTCCCGATAGCTTAGCAGTTCGGAGCTTTCTGATTATATTTGTTTACTCTTACGTTTATAATACTCTCACTCATCCCTAATTAAAAGAAGTTAATATTATTACCTATTCAATAAAAAAAGAATCATAGTAATCGGTATAGAAACACCAAACTTATACATGAAATACGCTAATAAGCCATCGCGCCGTCGCGCGTGAATACTGAATCATGCCATAAGGATTATTTTTGTGTAACGGTTGCCGCGCTCGACGCGGGTCGTGGCGGTAGGGTATAAAAAGGCGGGAGGTCCGAGCGCGAGCTTCATTCAATATTTGGCTGGACAATAATTGATATTAACAAACCGTGCTTATCAGCGCGACTTTTAGTCCTTAAATAGTTTATTTGAATTTATTTTGTTGTTATTTTATAAAATAGGTATTAGTTGTTTTGGTAGTGTTTAAATATTCGTTCAAATTACAAATCTATACTTATAATAAATCTGTAAAGTGAAAATTCTGTACATTGAAAATATCAAAAAAATAAATGGCAGGGGGTGTTATTAGACCGACACAGAACCCAAAAAAGTGATTAAAAAAATTTTTGTCTGTCTGTCTGTTTGTTCAGGCATCAGGCAAAAACTACCGGTTCGATTACGATGACACTTGGTATAATTATTCTTTAATATCCTGGGCACCACACTGGGTACTTTTTATCCCGGAAAAAAATATACAATAAAAAACAAACTTAATTTTGCGGTTCGATCCCTAGACCCGATTACTGTACCAACCGCAAATAATAAGTTTGTCGTAGTACACGACGAAGATAATAATAATAGGCGAGCGTTCGTTCATATTAGCATTCTATAAATTGTATGTTTTAACTGCTACTTGCAATTCCAAAACGTGCTTTTCAGTGCGACCTTTTTATTCCTTTTAGTTTTTACTAAGTTTGCTTTTAGGTTTACTTTTATAATCAATTCAAAGTCCTGTGATCCTGTCTGACTGATTATATCAATGCACAGCCTAAGCCGCTGGTCATAGAGACATTAAATTTGGAGTGTGTTCTGTGTGAAGTATATAAAGGTATCCACTAAGAAAGGGTTTTTCGAAATTCCACTCCTAAGAGGGTGAATGGGGGGAGGGTGAAATTTCACGCGGACGAAGTCGCGGGCAGAAGCTAGTATTAATATAAAAACATAATCGTTAAAAAGCAATATCATGGCTGTTCGTCTAAATAACAAATTACCACTAAATAGCAGACTGTTTAAAATTCACTTGTTATATGGCTAAATGATATGGCAAGCTACGCTTGCCGCGGTTGGTGACCATCTTTACATACGAGACTCCTCCGTGCCTCGGAAAGCACGTTAAGCCGTTGGTCCCGGCTGTCATTCGTGGATCTTTGACAGTCGTTACGGGTAGTCAGAAGTCCGAAAGTCTGACAACCAGTCTTACCAAGGGGTATCGTATTACCCAGTAACTGGGTTGTGGATGGAGGTCAGATAGGCAGTCGCTCCATGTAAAATACTGGTATTCAGCTGCATCCGGTTAGATTGGAAGCCGACCCCAACATAGTTGGGAAAAGGCTAGGCAGATTATGCAGATGATGATATGGCTAAATGATAAATTCTTTCATCCTTAACTCATGTAATACCTTTGCATACCATGTTTTATGCAAATAAATAAATGAATAAATAAATATTAGGTACTGTCAGTGTCAAAAATATGTTTTACAGGTGAGTTTTCTCTCACCAGTAAGTAGGTAGTATAGATAATTATTTAGTCTAAATTAGAACAGTCATGACCTCGATTTTAAAGACAATCATAATTTGGGCTCCCGAATTTATTCTGTATTTTATCTTTACTTTTAACATCTTTTGCATGCTGATAATTTGTATTGTATGTATTGTACTCATGTTTGAGCAAATAAATGATTTTCTCATCTAAAATTCTAATCTAGAAATTAATAAACTCCCTTTCTTACTAATTCTTCGAGCTTTCTGTTATCACAATTTCCTTATTCAAGCTCGATTTTGTGAAAAATACTGTAATCTTTTGCGAACCTCTTGTAATGTGCGAAGGGTCACTTAAGTACCTCGACAATATACCAGGGAAACATCTTAAAAGCGATTTTAAGATGCTGGAACAACTTGATGGTGGATTGATATTGGAGCTGTATAAAAATGAGATATCTGCATTATTTACTTCTAAGAATAAACTGATGAACTTTTTGTACGAAAAGAAAAAGCCTTGCGTGGATGTGACGTATGTTTCCTCCTACCTTTTTTATTTTTTTTTTGTGTTTATGATCTTTTTTGTATCATGTTCACCGCAAATAAACCTATCCTCTTTCTTTCTTAAAAAGGTGTTTTAGTAAGACATCAATAAATCTCGCACAGACCAGGGCGGCATAGGAGGAAGCAGCACTGGGTAGAACAAAGCTGCCATTGATGATGATGATGATAAGAACATTTCTAATGGATTGGTATAAAATGGTGAAAGACAGATTAAAATGATCGCACCAAGATCATGTGCCTTGCCTTTTCCTAACTATATTAGAGTCGGCTTCCAGTCTAACCGGATGCAGCTGAATACCAGTATTTTACATGGAGCGACTGCTTATCTGACCTCCACAACCCAGTTACCGGGTAATACGATATACCCCTTGATAAGACTGGTTGTCAGACTTTAGGGCTTCTGACTACCCGTAACGACTGTCAATGATCCACGAATGACAGCCGGGACCAACGGCTTAACGTGTTTTCCGAGGCATGAAGGGGTCTCGGTATGTAAAGATGGTGGTCGTATGAATCATCAAACCAAGATGTAAAATAGATTTTATGAATAATGATTTATGTGAAAATCAACAATGCTGTCTGGAATGGTCTTTTTTGGCCATTGGACAGTTATCTTACTAGAACTTAACTTATATAAAAAGTAGCCAGTTATAAAGTAAATACTGTGCACCAATCAAATCAAACCTTTTGACATCCAAACGAAACACATCCTTGCTACCCCATACTCAGATTTGAAGAAATCTTTAACATTGCAATCAATATAAGTCGTGCCCTCAAGATATATACGAGTTCTAGCGACGATGTAGGTCAGCTTGATAACGCACCTTATCTAGCCCATTTCACCACGGACCGTGATAGAATTAGAACAAAGTAATATTGCAAGCTCGGTACTTTTTTTTTTTTTTTTACTATGGCATCTCGCAGTTCATCCTTTATGAGGATGGCTACTGCTTAACCGGACTTTCCTGTGGATGCCTCGAATTAAGGCCTCCAGCCAGGGCAAACAATAACTTAAAAACTAAGCGACAGCGCTAAGGGTAACCCCCTGCGGGGTTCGGACCTCGGCTCAGGGCGTCGCTGGAAGATTATTAGCCGGTATTATTATTAGTGTTTTGGGGCGAATTTAAAACTACAGGCTCAGCTGCGCGGGCTGGCGTCGCGACGGGCCTCGGCGGCGAGGACGGAAGGACGGATGTCTGAGCTTGTGTTTGTGTTGTCGTCTGACAGTACTCGTGGCCTTACTGCTCTCCTGGAGGAGGGTAGTGGCGTCGTCGGGGATAGTGAGGGTATGCCTTGGTCGGCGGATCCTACTTATGCGGGAGGGAGTGTATCGGGAGGCCGCCGCAATCAGGGGATTGGGGTGCTTTATATCAGAGTCAAAGAAGCGCTTGGAGATTCGTTTCATGAACTGCTGGATGGTGGGGAGTCTGAGATCTAGATGCAGATTCACATTTCGGACATAGAAGGGGGCTCCCGTGACCTTTCGGAGGAAACGGTTCTGGAGGGTTTGCATTTTATGCAGAAATCGCAGCTTGGCGTGTGCGAAGACTACGCAAGCATAGGTCATGATGGGACGGATGACCGCGGTGTAGAGGCGCAATTTGCACTTGAGTGACAATTTGCTGCGGGCAGTTATCATAGAGTGGAGCCTACCGAGGGCGAAAGAGGCGCGCGAACGCGCCATCTTTATGTGCTCGTTGAAGGTGAGGTTGTGGTCTAGGATGACACCTAAGTATTTGGCTCGCTTTCCCCAGGGGATCGGCTTGCCATACATAGAGATCGGGCGCGGGAGGGGGGGCAAGCTCGGTCCACTGAATGGAATCGTCTTAAGGCGCAGATATACGACTTCTAATGATTTTAAATTCAACATCACGTCTAATCGACCGGACTGATTTCTTTGAAAAATTTAAATGTTATACTAGACCATTTGCTTCGTAATTTGATATGTGAATATTTGCAATTATATGTTTTTAACATAGTGTAATTAATTTGTAAAGTAATGTCTACCGCGGACATAAAAACGATAATCACGCAAACACTATCGGGTGTATTTTCATAAAACTTTCACCATATAAAAGACAATTTAATTCCCCGAATTTTAGTATACGGTTTTTATTTGTTTGGTGTTTGATAAATCAACAATAGATGATTGTTTAATATTTTGCAATAAATTAGCAGCGGTGTGTCATCGCGCTTCTCTTTCTTTTCTATGCAGTCCGATAGTGACCGCGTTTTAGGTCATGGATACTCGTAATTTGGACAATGTCGAAGTTTTCGTGGTGTGTCGTTATGATTATTAATATTAGGATGCCTTTCGTATCCTTTGAATTTCATGGCTTAGCTTAGGTCGGGTGGAAAAGTATTCAACGATGCTTGGTTTTTTAACAATTAAATTAGCTAGTGAAACTCCGCAGTCTTGATGTGTGTCGAAATCTAAACACAAAAAACTGATTTTCTCTCTCATACTTCAAGTAACTTCAGTAACATTTTTGTTTTATCATTTTTAGAAATTGATACTCTGCGGAGTTTCGCTAGCTAATTTAATTTGATCTTGTATTGCTTCTCAACAACCTATCAACCGATCATGTATGATATGTTAAATAATTAAGTATATCTATTAGTTACCTTTTTTAACTGTCAGAGTTAATATGAGCAGTGATGATGCATGCTGACGTCATTACCTGAAACATTATGATTACTGTAGCACAATTCAGTAGAAATCAAGTTGAAAGGTGAGTATAGACTGGAGCATTTACTTGTAACAGAACATCGAGCATTCGTCGTTTTTAAATTTTATCGGACAGCACTTCGAACACGCCGCTCGATGTTTTGTCACAACCTGATTTTAAAAACCAACGAGCGAATTTGTGTAACATTTAATCGAGCAATGGCAAGAGCGCAAGAACGCACAATCATTGACAAGTTACAGGTAATGCTCACTCTGTGTTCTTGCCTGTACTATACCATTCATAAGAACGTTACATTACATGGAAATGCTCGAGAAAATGCTCCAGTGTATACTCACCCTAACATGTAATAGGCTGTCAGTGTGTGTGACAACTGAGTTGAAGTTTTGACACCTTGTTGTTTATAGCAAACTATTAAGTATAGGATTAGAGTTATGTGCCATCGAGCAATGAAAAAGTTAAGCACCTTCAGTGTGCATACATTTTGGGATACATGAAGAAGCCTCCTCGTGTAGCATAGTTTTTTCCGCCAGTTATACAAGGTGTCCCGTAATTAATGGATAACCTCTTAAGGGGTCATTGTACTTATCATTATGAACAACTGTTACTATGGGACTAAACCTGAAATCGCTAAAAAAAAAATCGGCTGGTTCCTAAATTTTGACGAGTTATGCGAACATAAATGTAGGGAATTAATAACAGATGATCATTTTTTTGCCATAATATTGGGATTATGTCTGGATTTTAAATAAAAGAGACTGAGACTTCTGAGTTTCTTTGAAAGAAACTCAGAAGTCTCAGTCTCTTTTATTCTTCTCAGAGTAGTCAGATAGCAAACGCCGACCTCGTCTAGTTTTTAAAATAAAATCATTTATAACTACTCAAGTTTTCCATATCGCTCGCAATAACAATCACAAAAGGTTATTCCAGAACGTATTTTATACGTACCAAAATGCCTTTATAGCATTCAGGGCAAGCAAATAACTATGTAAAACTATAAGATAAGGAACAACGGTTTTGGGGATATTCGGTCAGTAGAATGCTGAGTGGGCATTCTGTTGGGGAAAGGAGGACCGGCCGATGTTTTTGCAGGAATTTAAATAATGCTTCTATCTAAGTACCTACTTCTAGTTCTCGTTGGACCGGCCGCCGTTGACAGTACAACAACATTCATTGCGTTATAATTATACGTTGCTGAGCTGACGAAGTTTTCAATATGCTTGAAAAGATTCAGATTAAGATTGATTGTGTGTTACGCAATTACGGGTTTTATGAAAGTTACTATAATTAAATCAGAAAATCACAAAAGCTTTGGGTAAAATATTGACAGGGGGGTGCAAGACAGACTATACTCAGGCAGGCTCCGTAAAGAAGGATTATGTAAAGTATGTTCGTCTGGCAGTTTTCACACGCACAGTCCAACTATGAAAACAAGATTCTGTTAGAATCTCACCGTGAGAAGTTAGGTGAAGTGAGTTGTCATTCCATCTGACGCTATAGAGATTGACACTAATGACAGCTCATTTTAAGCTCACTTCACCTGAGTTATCACGGTGAATTTTTAACAGAATAAGTAGCACTACTGGACACCTTATCTTCATAGCTATAAAAACTTAAAACTTAGAGGGCGGTGGGGGTCCTGTGTGCAGTGGTAGGTCTCGGCCCCGACTTAGAAGTTGCAGGTCGTGAGTTCGAACCCAGACAGGTACTTTGTGTAAGTATTTAATTTCATCACCACTGCTCTCAAAACGGTGAAGTAACTTCGTGAGGAAACCAGCATGTCTTAGAACCAAAAATACGAAGACATGTGACATCCACCAACCCGCAATGAGCCCGCGTGGTCGACTATGGCCCACTCCCTTTCATAGAGAGGAGGCCTGTGTCCCAGCAGTGGGAACATTATAGGCTGATTATGAGTGAAACATAAAATATAGTTATTAAAATTACATTTCTGATCACAACTCAATTACTATCTTAAAATATGTAGCTTGGCAGACTATTTCGCCAGAGGATACAACAGACTGCTTATTTCGCGCATTACCAATTAGTGCAAATTTATCGATAGATTTCCGATTTTCGATAGATTGTTTTATAAACCTAAACATTAACAAACCTACAATGAAAACAGTTTATTAATTTAGGATTAATTTTGCCATAAAACCTTATTTTATTATGTCCGTCTTTCTCTGTAGTTTTTATTGTACAGTAATCTAGTAATAAAAACTCCTGCAAGCTTCACGTTTCGCAGTAACAACAAGAGAGCGAGTGCATCCCTCTAGATAATATTAAATGAACCGTATACGTTCTACAAACGACTTCTGAGTCCCATCCCTATCTGTTTGAGTGATGTAGTATGTCATCTCGTAATCCGGGACTGATCCCGACGTAGTGCGTAATCACACAACTTCTCTTTTCTGTTATCCTGGTACCCGTATTGGATTACGCTGACCGATTTCTGTTTGAATAATGGTTTTTAGACAACAGGGAATCAAGAAATTTGTTCGCTATTTATGAATAATGAAAGGGCCAAATTGATTAATTTAGGTACCATTATTTTCATTACTAGCTGACCGCGCAGACGTTGTCCTGTTAAAATTTTAATAACTATAGTCTTGAGTTCATACAAAATCCTAAAGGAAAAAGAACGTCCAGTTAGTTATTCTTTTCCGTGTAACTTTTCCAATTTTTCGTTAATAAAAAACTAATTTGGACAGTTGCGAACATTTTAAAATAAAAAAATTGCCAAATCGGTCGCACCGTTCTCAAGTGAGACGCTTACAAACGAACAGCATTTAATTTTTATTTATATGGCTAATAATAGCAACTATAAGTAGTATTCTTTCAAATAAGCACGATTTATGAAGTTTGGAGTGGATTTCTATGATATTAGCAAAAACGCAGCTCAAACGTGTGCCCGGCTTCGATAGAAACATACCCACGTGCTCAGACCAAATAAAAAACCAAGACAGAGCGCTGAGAACGATACAGTGAAGCATGCCAAAACTACACCTCCGCTCTGTGCATACACGCTCACAGGCACACATTTTTTTATTTGAAATGGGTTTGCTCTTGACTCTAGTCTAGGTCAGAGGTGACAGAGACAAAGTCGACGATGGAGTGAGCTTACCTAGAAGAAGCCTATTCACTCTCACTTTGAAGAGATTACAACCATTTACAATCAAACTACACCTCACTAAGTGCACACATGTTTACGAAACCGGCTTCAATTTACTGTTGACAGCCCTCTGTCTTGGTTTTTTATTTGGTCTGAGCCCACGCGCTGAGAACCATTGATTACCATATAATCAACCTCAAGCAAACATTGAACGAATTATTTTCGTTCACAACCAGCAAAGGGCTTTTATAAAGCGAAATATGAACAAATTGATTTGAAAAGGAGGAAAATTAAAATGTAGTGAAATGAAACCTTTAAGCTTACCTGCAGGCGGAGATCGACATACTACATAACGTCCTTATTGGCTATCTGAAAAATAGATACAGCTCGAAATAGATTCATCGTAGGTGGTACAGATTAATAAAATTATTCCCGTCTTTGCAAACTGTGCGGCGTCAATCTGTCTGGCAAGTGGGAGGCACGTTTTCATTGAAGAAGCTATTCAAAGAAAAATATTTATTTTTTGTTTTACATAAAATAACATCACACCGGTAACGATAGTGTAGGTACCCTAGTATGTAATAGTAATAGTAAGTGTGTTCTTTAGTTTCCTTCGAGTATTTTCAGCTTTTGTATTGCTAAGAGGCAAGTTATTTATTGTAGCCGAATCCTCAGTTACGTTACGTTTCCTAAAAGATTTCCCAATGGCGACAAAGGTTAGTGTTGCACAACAGGAAAATTTAAAAGAATGTTTTACTGTCCACCAGTGGTGGACATTGGAACAAGAGAGATAATCTGCCTCAGTGTAAATAAAACAATGGTGGCTGTTCAACGGGAATAATCCCTTTACGGTACCAGGGCTTCATAAGATGAGCAGCACATCATGATAAGCTTTCAATAACTAGATACGAGGATGCAAGTTCTCTTCTTGTTCAGCGCAATATTTTTTTATGGAAAACTGGAAGTTTACTCCGGGAAGCTAATATGCGAATGAAAGTCAAACAAAAGCGGCGAAACTTCACCGCACATCTTACTTGATGGGTAAATAAAAGATAAAACAGTGTGTTTAAAGTTGGTTTACGTTATTACTTAAAATGTTTTGAGCAGTCGCTTGACAAAAAGTACTAGGCTTACATGAATTGAAGATATCATTTTATGCATTTAACATACATTGCTTGTTCATGTGTAATAAGTACCTACTTCTTTTTGTATATATTTTTACACAAAAATAAATAATAATGGTTTCAAATTGTTTAAAGAATTTTTCAAATAAGAGCTGTGATTCCGGAAATTACCTTTGACATATATACACAAAGGCTGGGTTATAGTGGAGAGTTTTGAATTTCTATAATTTCACCATTGTTCAATTCAATTCAATATATTTATTTGTGAACATAGGTATATAATAGATGTTACAGTCAATACAGTAAGAACGATCACTATGCCTACCATTTAATGGTGTACAAATATTGAAGCAATTAATTCCATTCAAATAACATTTCCAAAGAATAGAATAAAATCAATAATAGGATTGTTAACCGAGTATGTATATGTCTACCTACTTATTCTAATATATTATCTGTACCCTTTTGTTTACGAATAAACTTAAATCTTTATTAAACTACACGATATTCAGGGACTATTTCCCTAAATCAGGATGGTGAATGGGGGGAAGAGGCGAAGAGCCCATATAAAAAAACACATCACCTAAATATCAGGCCCTAAATATCGTGTAGTGTAAAAGAGGTTTTAAGAGAGTGGTGTGCGTCCGAGGAGCTTGTAGGGTGCGGGGGGCAAGTCGATCCGCGAGTAATGTCCATCAAGGCAGCACGCACGTACAACCTCCTCGTCCGCAACACTTTCAGAAATCTTTACTTTTGATTTCTTCATTACCTCCGCTACAACCATAACCATCAAAAAACTTACCAGGGCATTAGGAATAAATACATTACTTATGGAAAAACAGGCTGGCAGAAAGTTGGTTATTTTCGTGACTTTTCTTGAAAATAGTGATTATTGGAAAGCACACATAAACCTCGATATGACTTTAATAAACTAACAAACTATTAAAATTAAAATATCCTAACCTAACTAATACTAAAATATGGCGTCGAAATATTCCTCCGCTTCACTGTCGTTTGGTAATATACCCAAGAGACTGGCGGCATTGCCACGTTGTACATATGGCAATACTTATCCTCTGGCCAAGGTAAAAGCCAGCTCTTGTAGTATCAGTTTCGAGATTTCATTTAACAAGCCATCAGCACTCGGCCCGAGGGTTTCAACCCGAAACGACTCGAAAATAATAATTACCAATAAGGTTATTATATACTTTCGCCTAAAGGTTCTATAAAATTGGAAGGGTTACTGGATGTAATTTTCAGCAGGAGTCTTCAACAATACCCAAGAGAGCTCCAAGCACCTGACATTGATGGTATCTCATATTAACACCGTTTATCTTTGTTTTAGCACATCCGGGCTTCGCAAACACAATTAACCGACGCCTTAAGGGGGTTTAATAAATAGACAATGGATCTTCCAAAATATTACTTAAATGGTACTCAAACACAACTTGTGAAATATGGGTGTAGTATAAGGACACCTCTGAATAACCTCTTTGAGGAAACAGGCTTGGTGTTTTGTAAGGTAAGCCCTCTCGTCTGTTAGACAATTTTATTAAGTTCAGTGACAATAGAATAAGTAATTTTGTCTTATTAGAGACAGTTGAGCTCTTGATTAAATTAGCAGACGTGTGTATTTTTCTACCGACTGTACTGACGAATTTAATAAAACTAACGAATCGAGGAAACTGGCTAACATTGAAAAATGTCGAGCTAATCCACAAAATTGACCAACCAGGAAAACTGACTAATCTACGAAACTGACGAATTAAATGAACTGACGAGTGAGGGAAACTGAGCAGTGATACGCGGATTACAGAGACAATGCACTACATTAGACAACATTACTTACATTCAATAATAACGATATACGTTGTTATTGAATTACTTTGGAATCAAGTTTTATTTTTAGCTCAAAGCATCTTAAACTGTTACATCCAATTGAAGATATAAAGGCTCTTCACAGTGCAATTAAAAAAGAGTCACGCAGTAGTGAATGAGAAAGACAGAAAACATTCCGTGTATGTGAAAGGGACAAAGACGTTTCCTGGGGCGGTAAAATTAGGGTTGCCGCGAGTATATTTTATTAGAAACAATCTTTGGAAAGGAAATTGACAAAACGAGTAATTGAATCTCTTTGTATAGATACACATTTTAGCGCGAAGACGGTGGCGGTGCGACGTGCGTCTTCCGCTTAGAAACGTCGCTAAGTGGCATACTTACTTAATAATATGTATTTCTGGGACGTGATAAATGTGCATTTTATAAAAGCTGTAAGTACTTAATTACTCGCGGACTGATTGGTATATTTTTTCTTTTTTTACACCACTATTATCTTCCTACAGTCAAGTTTATATAAAGCTGGATTAATTTATTTTCCAGCAGTCCCTTTTTGCATACTCACCTACCTATTAATCTTTTACGTAGAAACAGAATCATAAGTAGTAGTAAATTAGTATCAACTGGATATAAGGAGTATGAAATATTGAAATCTTAAAATAAGACACTGTATTATATACCATAATATATTATTCACATTATTATATTACTTTATTGTAAAAAAAAATTAAGCAAATACAAAATTGTGGTTGATCTAGAATAATTATTACCAGCCCTAGTAAATGATTAACAAACTTAACAAATTAATTACAGGTACTTCTTTCATGGGCAGTTAATTTCAACTTAAGAGTAATCGAAAAACTTTTCAGAGAAGTATTCTCTGAGATTCTTTAGTTCGTTTGATAACTTGCTCTGGGATATTTTTTAAAGTACCAGTAGCACATAAATTTAAAGAGGTCATAAAATCCAGACAGCATGCAAATCCATTGAACTGCGTCCAGCAAAAATTTTGTCGGTAAATTGTGGAAAACATTAGTGAATTGTCTTCGCTCCATTTATTTGCAACGACTCCGAGTTCCGTAGACTTACCACCCGTGGTGCATAGGTATGAGGAGCTCATAGTTTGTGTTCATATTGGCAATCGCTGGCACCTACCCAGCGTTATTTGTAGCGCTGCAGCGCTGCTGCGGTTCGGTTTAACGCTGTCAACCGAATCAAGTGATTTATTATGCTTAAAAGAATTCTGCTGGAAATGATAAGCGATTGTCTTCGATTTATTCAGCGGAGTTTTGAAAAGCTTTGTCCTAAAGGTTATTTTTCTGACAGCCGAAATTTCCCGGAAAAACCATAGAAGAGAAAAATATGTAGGTAAAACGAAACTTTCAAAATATTATCGCAATCTTATCTCAGCGACAATCAATGTCAAAAACTTGTCAAAAATGTTTATAGTTTGTTTATAGGATTCGTTCAAATCACTTCTAGACAAAAACGTCAAATTCATAAAGTTATAACTCCTATGTTCATGGGTCGTAATCGCTGTGTAAGTATGTAGGCATTTTTCGTGCGCAATATTCCGCGTCATTACCATCGACGTTGGCTGTCAGGTGCCGACATGCGAGAACGATTGATCCGAACGACGATTACTGGCGCAAACGTCAATTGGCGAAACGTGTGTGTGCTGTGCAACATATTACAAAGTGATTTTTGAAGAGGGCTCGTGGCTAAATTATAACAGCCACACGTGTCGATCGACGGTTAAGCTACGCTTGCTGCGGCCGGTTCATGGATGGGTGACCATCCATATCGAGACCCCTCCGTGTCTCGGGAAACCCGTTAAGCCGTTGGTCCCGGTTGTCATCTTTGACAGTCGTTACGGGTAATCAGAAGATCGAAAGTCTGACAACCAGTCTTACCAAGGGGTTTCGTATTACCCAGTAACTGGGTTGTGGAGGTCAGATAGGCAGTCGCTCCATGTAAAATACTGGTATTCAGCTGCATCCGGTTAGACTGGACGCGGACCTCAATATAGTTGTGAAAAGGCTAGGCAGATGATGATGATTTACATAGGTACCTACTAATTTGTACGGAGCCCACGGTGCGAGAGTCCGACTCACACTTGACCGGTTTTTTTTGTAATGTCTATGTCTGGTTTGTACAGAATAATATTTTATTCTTTCTATTTATTTACAAAATCGAACTAGTGGTACTATCCTAGGGAATTAATTAATATTAATAATAATTAATATTATTTATTATTAATTATAAATTATTTTAATTTATATACGGGAGAAACTTGAAAGTTAGGTACATCTGCTTGCTTTAATGTCATCACCTTCACTGACAAACATTTTCTGCACATTATGTTTCCCTGGTAGGTACATAATCCCAAGAAATAGTAGTACCGTAACAATCTAGCAAGACTATCAGGGACACTTTATCTTCGATCACGAACTAAACGAGTATTTTACAGCGCTGGAGCAATTACTGCAACTATTAGTTCTACGTCTAAGCTCTTTAAGGCGTCAATCGCCACGTCCTCGTGTGTTGTCGATACGAAGATATACTACCTATGTAGTATGTTTATACTCAAGGAACTTGATTGTATCAGAAAAAAGTCGCCTGGTCTAAACTGCCAACCTGGTATTTTTTTTTTTCGAAAAATAAGCTGAAACTCGGAAGAATAAATAGGTCACATTTCCATGATGTTACCAACAACAGTAATAATGACTTTATGACCATCTCTGATATAATTATGTACTTATATTATGCCATAAATTACATACCCCACACACACACACACTCACAAAATTTCACTTACGGTAAGTCAGTGGTCAGTAGGCCAATTCTCGTAATTTAAAACGTTCAAAATCTAGTCGCAGTCTCATCTCAGCGACAAACAAATGTCAAAAACTTGTCAAAATGTACTGAAATTTGAGGCATTTTTGACAGATTGAGACTGAGATCAGACTGTGAACGTTCTTAAAATTACCAGAATTGCCCCTCAGGGCTCGATATGCTCCCCCTATTACATGGGACTTAAACATAACTGGCTAGATTTGGGTGTACTTTAGGTACGTAGGTACCTAAAGTACACTACACCTCTGCCTTAATCCTACGAGGATTACAGTCGTGATGTTATGCTGTTAACCTAAACATACCGTTTATGTCTTACCTATTTCATACAGATTAGCTCGTGTCGGGATGCCCTCTGCCATTTTTGAATGAATGTGATGGATGACACGTCAAAATAATTTGTCTGCAGCTGACACTGGCTAGATTTTTGAGTCTTTTGTTTTTAGAATAAAAACAATTATCGTTGGGAAACAAAACGAACAATTTTATTTGTATTTGATTCGTAAAAAGCTTTGATTTTTTATACTGAGATAAAAAATGTGTGCATATTTTAAGTTCCGAGTTTCAGTTCAAAGTAAACATTTTTGTTTTATAAACATTCAAAGGGCTCCTTTAAATCTCCATTTTATTTTTCACTAGTCAATTTATCTAGAAATCTCCCCAGGATTTCGTTCGACATTATTTCGTTTTCATACAAAGCTTTACAAAAAATTCCTTAAGAAAAATTCATACAAAAAAATTCACTACCAAATTATGAAAACGTTGAACCAAAAATAAAAGTTGCAGAACATACCGTGATTTTAGTAGCTAACAATTTAGTCTTCAATATCCTAATTGCATAACACACTGTCAGCACAATCTGAATCTGGGCAAAGGAATAGCTAATCCATTGCTTCATATAATCGAATAATTTGTCTGCTCAACAACGTTAATGACGTAATGAATGTTGTTAAACTGTCAAAATGACACCCATTCCTACTGATAGTGTGTTACACAATTACCCCACTAGTTCGAATCAATAACCATTGTTCATCAAACGGTCCTTTTGCTAATCAAAATTCATGATCATTTGATAACAAATCCTGAAACTTTTCGACATCTCCTACACAGAGCATAATTCCTACCACTATCATTTATCAGATATATAGAATACTATCTTTGGTGGAGGTCGAAAATAATCTCACGGGAGAACTAGCAGGGGTTCGAGGAGGGGGGGGAGGGCGGCTCAGGGGATCAGACCGTAGTATATAATAAATCGTAGGTACTACCGGGATTAAAAGTATCCTATGTGTTAATACAGATTATAAACTACAAATCTGTGTGCCTCAGCTGTTTTTGCGTGATTGAGTAACAAACTTTCACATTTATATTAATCTTCGTCTTCGTCTGCATGAAATTTCTTGTTGCTTCGACCCAACCGTCGCATCGCATCGCCTGCGTACTGCGTTTTCGCTTAGAGTTCTTTATGAGTTTTTTCTCGGTATCTAAGGGTAATAGCGTGATTTTAAATAGCCTATAGCCAGAGATTAGCGCGTTCAAACAAACAAACAAAAAACTCTTCAGCTTTATTATTAGTATAGATAGATACTAGCAGTGCCCCGCGGTTTCACCCGTATAAGTGTCGATCCCGTGGGAATATCGAAATAAAAAGCATCCTATATGTTATTCTGATGTATAAGCTATATTATTGTAAAGTTTCAACAAAATCCATTCAGTAGTTTTTGCGTGAAACAGTAACAAACATCAATGTGACGCATGTTCCCCCCTACCTTTTATTATTTTTTGTTTGTTCTTTTTTTTGCGTCATGTTCACCGCAAATAAACGTTTTTTCTTTCTTTCTTTCAATCCATCCATCGTCACAGGCACAAAAAAAAACTTCACTCAAACACACAGACACACACACACACACACACAACACACACACCACCACCACTTCTCAATAAGGAAGTAGGAATAGTAGGATACCTGCAGAAACAATTTTCAACCAACAAATAAATTAGTGGCACCAAAATCGGTCTATCCATAAAGTGATAGCCCATTTACTCGTAAACGTGCCTTACCAGAGATTATATTACACATACATCAAAGTCCAATTTACTGAGCGTATCTCCGGACTTTTTAAGCGAACCCCTCCGGAGATTTTTAACACACACATTAGGTACTTATTTGAGAACCAGCCAAACGGCATATTACTTTTATTACAGCTATCTGCCGAACTTAGGTGTTGCCACATATAGTACAATTTATACCTGTCCGATTGTATACTCGTATAACACCACTTTATAAAAGGTTTCGGCTCGTTTAAAATGAAGATTTATTGGCTTTGAAATAATCAGAGGGTAAAGGACTTTCTTTGGCGTTTTTCAGGATATTTTGACAAGTTTTTATGATCTTACTTTTATAAGAGCTGAACATAAACTACCTTATCTCTTCGTGTGTACTTTGGTAGGTGATTAAGATATGTGAGGAGTACATACCGCAGCATCCCTTGTGCTCATATATTTAATGAAGTCACCAAGCACAACTGACCATTTTCAGACGGAAAAGAGAATAAGATGTGTTCACATGGTGTGGCAAATCAATTGGCCAAGCCTTTTCCCAACTAGGTTGGTGTCGGCTTCCAGTCTAACCGGATGCAGCTGTATTTTACATGGAGTGACTGCTTATCTAACCTCCACAACCCAGCACGATACCCCTTGGTAAAACTGGGTTGTCAGACTTGTGCTTCTGACTACCCGTAACGAGTGTCAAAGATCTACGAATGACAGTCGGGACCAACGTCTTAACGTACTTTCCGAGGCACGGAGGGGTCTCGATATGTACCTAATGATTGGTCACCCATCCACGAACTGACCGCGGCAAGCATAGCTTAACCTTCGATCAACCGGTGTGGCTGTTATCATTTAGCCATGAGCACGTACTTGCATGGCAAATAAATTACTTTAAAAATTTGTTTTTTTATAAATCAAGATTGTGGAAATTACTAAACTGCCTAAAACAAACAAAACTCATTAGGAGCATAACTACCCAGTTTATATTTCCGGGAGCTAATGAATGTGGAGGCCCGCAAATTAAAGAGAAAGCGATGACAATTATCAACCAAACCAGATGTAGGTATAAATTATGTAATTATGCTATTATGCTACGTAGATAATAAGGATACAGAAAATAGTACTTGAATTTAAATAGCATGGCCGATACGTTTTAAAATTTTTCGAATATAAAATAACTGTATTAAAAAAGAAACACAAAATTTCAAATAAAGTGCTTCTTTTGTTAATTCATGACTGTTAGCATTTCAGTGTTGCTTCACATAAAAAAAATATTGTATTTTTCATTCCATTGAGTTCACGTGCCCATATTTCAACATTTTCCATCAACTGAGCACAAATCTATATATCTTCATAATCATTATTTTTCCCTTTTCAAATTTTGTGCTAGGCGCGCAGCAAACGATGGTGATAAACGTAATACTCTTTTTTATATTGAGTCACAAATAACGGGCCCTCAAAGTGGAACGGTATTAGGGCACATACTCAATTTAGGAGCGACACGACAACGAAATGAATGCCTCCGACCAAATTAAACCTCTCTTTCCGGGACGAAAAGATCAATATATTATTTTCTACCCCAATAGGCACGAGGCTTTATTCTTACGGGAATGTCATTAAGAGTCTGTGGTTCTGTATTGCTTAGTAGATTGGCCATTGACGCCCATCATTTATGGACTAAGCCGCCAGAATCTGAAGCATATTGCTTACAATTAAGAGCGTTTACAAGGTACGGCATTTCATACAAACTTTCTAGCCTTTGTTTTTCGAAATGAATGAACCGATTTGAATGAAACTTCGTACGCATAATCAGGATACAAAGTTCTAAAAAGTTAGTTAAGAACATTTTCGAAAAATAGTGTTACTGCCAAATTAGACCGATTTTAAATTTTCCATGGAAATAGAGATTTCCAGTTATCTTTTTTTAAATAAGACATTTCGAAAATGTTCTTTACTAACTTTTTAGGCTTTTGACTTTTGAATAACACACATTCAATCACAATCTGCATAATTTTGAAGGATTTTGCGATTGCCTGCTCAGCAACGTAAATAAAGCAAAACTGTAAAAAATGAAGGCATTGCTACTGTCAGTATACATAGCTGAAGACATTTCTGAAAGTAGGATCAGCAAAGGTAGGTAGGTGCCTATTGAAAAAAGTAGGACGTTCCTGGTTGTGGGACATTAGTCTTTAACTATTCAAGCCTTAGAGACTTTGCAGTACTTCAACTTTTAAGAGTATTCCTCCCCTTGTTTAAAATCATAAAACATTCCCAGTCAGCGGTCTATTTACACATCGTGTATTTAAATTGACTTAACAAGAGTTGAATGTCGCCAGTAACACCCACACAGTCTACAAAATTTATAGCACCAGTAACGGGTACCGATCTAAAACTCGTGTCCTAATTAAGCTGACATCAGGTGTACTGGAAATAATTTATTGCTATTATTTTAGGCCTAAAAGTCAATTAGGAAGAGAAGGTTTAAATTGTTTTGAAAACAAACATTTTATTCGTGACTGTTGACTAATTGTTTTGTTTTAAAACGTAATTCGTTAAAATATTGTATGCATGAAGTTTGACTGAATGAGAGAAGGTTTGCTAAAGGTTGAACTTTGTTATATATTTCATCCTTGTTGCGAAGAATTAGCGAGATAAAGTTTGTTTCGTAACACATAAGCTGAGGATCGTGACCATATACGACGCGTCTTCAAGTTATGCGGTCTTCTGCAGCGTGGACCGTTCAGTAGATAGTGCCTCAAACAGCCTTTTAACGTAATTATAACCCTTCCTTCTAAAACCACAAAAAAAACCAATAGTATTATTGACGATAATACCTATAGTTGCCCGCGACTTCGTCCGCGATCCAAGATGAAAAGTAGCCTAGGGCTTCTCCAGGTCATGATCTATCCAAGTGCCAAATTTTATCCAAATTCTTTCAGCCGTTTTAGTGTGAAAGCGTAACAAACTTACTTTCGCATTTTTAATATTAGTTAGGATTAAAACTGTACAACACCAATTAGATAATTTTAACATGGATACAATTATTACGTTGAAAATAATTATGTTGTATATAATTTGAAAAGACACACATTATTATTTTAAGACTTTTAGCTGAATTATACTTACATAATTATACAAATTATGTAATAATTATCATGTTTCAAAATATTTACAGACATATTAATTGAAACCATATGCTTACGATAAAAATGTAAACAACCAGGCAATTATGTTTCAAAGGTAATAATTAAACAAAGTGTATCAGAGTAAGTACCATACCAAATATTATAATAATAGCCGTATTATTAAATGTTACCAAGTACCCCTCGAACCCAAACGGGCACTTTATTTTGCGTAAATTATTTTCGTCACCCCTGCTCTCAAAACGGTGATGGAAAACATCGTGAAAACGTCGCCTAGAACCAAAAATTCAGTCATATGACATCTACCAACTCGCACTGGGCCCGCGTGGTGGATTACGGCCTGTGTCCCAGCAGTGAGGACATTATATAGTCTGATTATGTTAAGTATCCAATAGGGGTCGCGGGCGCACAGAGTGGGGACTTTGTCCGCCCACCAAGTGACCCCAGGGAAGACGGTGGCACTTTGGTCACGTGCTGCCGCGCATAGCGAGGCTCAGGGGAGGCCCCTTTACAGTCTCCCCAGGGATGTGCCTTACAGGCGTTGTACAGGGGGGGGTTCCGGAATGGGTCTTTTAAGAGGAACCGGGACCGCCCCTATGTGCTGATGGTGATCACCGGGGTGGTTTTAGTGAGGTCCCACACTCCCCGATCTCCCTCCCCGGAGGTCAGGTGCTTTTTGAAGGTTTCCCCCAAAAAACAAAAAAAAAAAGAACCCTGTTGTTAAGAGAGTATAAATAAGACAAGCTTAACAACAGACGCTGTATATGTAACACGAAGCCTTCATCTATAGACGCATTCTGTACTAAATCAAACTAATCAAACTAAATAAAATTGGGCAAAAATAATTGCTGGGAAACAACTTTTATTTATGGTGTGAAAATTCGCTGTTTGCGCAACGTAACGCATACAAAACATTGTGTTTATCGATGCATGCAATGGTACAGGGATCGTACGAGTATTTGAATTAAGTTATAACATGTAAATAGTGTTTTCGTAAAAAAAAAACTTCAAAAACAGTTGCAAATTTTACATCCAATAACAGCAGATTTTTTTTATAATATGTACATTATTTAATAATGTGTACAAGTATATAAAAAGGGGAGGGAAAATAATATATATAAATATATTTAATAAAATATAAATAATATATATTTATTTGAGAGAAAATTTTGCACCCGTGCAAAGCTGGGGCGGGCCACTAGTTTCTACTAGAAAATAATATCAAACTCGAGTGAAAAGGTAAAAATGAACACTTACTCGTTACTGCTTGTGAAACATAAAAGCTAAAATGGAATTAAAATGGTTGAAAGGGCCAAAATTAATTCCACTACTTACCAATTCAAGAGGCCATATTTATTTAATTCAATTACCAACCCATTTCTGATACCGACTCTGTGATATTTTTGGAGTAAGTATAATATGTAAAATAAGTTCTCTAAACTAATACCGTTTACGTAAGTTTGATGTAATATTAACATTAGCATACAGCGCCCTACGCGTCAGGCGCGGTACCGAGGGGGGAGGGGGTCGTGGGGATCATGACTGACAGGATCATCCCAAATCATTCAAGCTGTCGAGAGTCTGAATGATTTACTTGCATTATTAGCTAAAAGCTGTCTTTGGCCACGAAAACCCCGATGGGCATATTCAAAAACATTAACAACATGGGCAGACATGGGGACTGCCGATAGAAGTAAAAACTTAAAACTATGAAATGACAGTGGGTTTATTAACGCGCCTAAAAAAGTTTATACTTTAAAAAGCCTGTTATAACATATAGAATCTATAAAATAAAATAAAAAAATAAAATATAGGATGATAAACAAACTCGGGATATAAGGCCCCGCTCGTACGTAAGGTTTGAAATATTCCAAAACCTCACTCTCCTGTAGTGCTATTCTGTAAAAACCTCACACAATTGATTAAGTGATTTTTACAGAACAGCCCGGCTATTCTGACAATGCCAATAAATTCGTCAAGTTCCTGTGTTACAGCCTGGAAAACTGGTTCCAGAAACTAATGTTGGTCTCATTTTCATGTTAAATAATCATAATACCAAATAAACTCCAAAACAATGTATGTCAGTAGGTCATTGCCTTAAGCTACTAAAGTAAAGTTAAACTACCAGTCTGAGTTCAAGGGATTAACCGTACGTACAGAGCAAAGGACGAAAAAAAGTACTTATACAGAAAAGCCTAAATAAACACGTAAAAAGGAGCCAAAAGGCTTGAGAACCATTTGGAAATGAGTACAATGGAATTTGCACACACTGTTTAGACACATAACATCACGACGTATTCCTCAAAGAGGTTAGGCAAAGGAGTTTAGTACTAGCACTAGGTTAGATAAATGCTTAAGTCAGATGTAGATAATAGAGACCCGCGCGGCTGGTATATTTTAGCCACGGGTCCCTATTACTGATCGAAGATTAAGCTATGTTTGCTTCGGTCGATTCGTCCATTACACATCGAGACCCCTCCATGTCTCGGAAAGCACGTTAAGCCGTTGGTCCTGCGCCTGATCTCTCTCCGGTCGTATCGGATTGCCGTCCCATCGGTCTATGAGAGTGAGGGAAGAGGGTGTACCTACACCTGTGTCTGCGCACACACTTGTGCACTGCAATATCTCCCTCGCCAAAGGCTACTTTCCGTTTAGATTTGCCGCCATAGCCACGGTCTGGAAGAATAAGATTTAAAAAAAATCGGGAATGTTCGGCATTCAAAATATAAATCGGAATCAACAAACGAAACCACATTTTAAATTACAAAGTCTTAGGCATCGTTCAAAAAATCAATGCTTCAAATGAATTGTTAATTACATTTCAGCCTTCAGTCTTTAGTTCGTTTTAAATAATTAATATTGTCACTGTGTGGTGGTGTGTTATAACAGCCCGGAGTTTGGAAGTTGGTGGTGTGATAACTACGAGGTATCACACCACCCACTTCCAAACTCCGGGCTGTTATTAAGAAATTCCTAATGGAAAAACTCAACAACACTTTGCCCGACCAGGAAATCGAACCCAAGACCTCACGCTCAGCAGTCACGCTTGCAACCACGAGACCAACGGGGCAGTCATTCTTTAATATACTTAAATACTGAAAACGAAAAAATATTTTCCTTGGTAAAATTTTTGGCGCCTTTCTCAGCTATTAGATAAATGTGCGTGAAGCCACGCCAAATTCTCCCCATTCTCTCATACATCTCGCTCCCTCCACCCCTCTCCTCCCCTCTGAAAATTGTATTTATACAAATTACCATCCAAATGGTAACGTGACGTAACGCGGATTCCAATCTCCTTTCTCATCTACATGTAGAGAGCTACGTTACTAAACATCCATTCCGTGACGAAACGCGTCATAAATTCTGTTCTAAATTTAAACTTGATTACGGTATTGGCTGGTTTAAAATGCCCTTTTTCTTTACTTCGAGGAAATGGCCGTGTTATTCGAAAATTGAAATCCATACTAATACTCGTATTATAAATTCGAAAGTAACTGTCTGTCTGTCTGTATGTTACCTTGTCACGCCTTTACCACTGAACGGATTTCGATAAAAAATTTGGCAGAGAGATTTTGCATCCCGGAGAAGGACATTGGAAAGTTTTTATCGACATACCTCGCGGGCGAAGCCGCGGGCGGAAGCTAGTATGAAATAATTTTTCGACCATTTTGGTAACTGTTAAAGTGGATATCATCATCATCATAATCTCCTGATCTTTTCCTAATTTATTTGGGGTCGAGGCACCATGTCTTCCATACTTGTCTATTAGTCGTCATCTCGGTAGTCACCCCCCCTTTCTAGACATATCATCTTTCACACAGTCCACCGATCTTTTCTTTGGTTTTCTCCTACTCTTATAGCCATCGACATTCATGCTCAAAAATTTTCTCTAAAGTGAATACCTACATATTAGTAACAGCATCACTGACTATTCCCATACATATTTAGATATACACACTTTCTTACGCAAATTGACTTTACCATTCACCGCTCTATGCATCTACAAACGATCCATTATAGTAGCTAGTAATCTATCAATGGACACTGAAGTGTGGTCAACATCGTCCACTGTGGACAGACGCCTCAGATCTCTTTGTGCAAAGGCTCAACACACTAATAAGCGGAGTTAGTTTTACTAGGACGTTATAAATCGATGGTTCTTAAACGGTGGTTGACACTAGTGAATTAGGCGGGAGAAATCTTAGCTGGGAAAACTGCCATGATTTAAAAAGCATATATTTAATCGAACCTCTAACAATTCATATTTTGCGCTTCTAAAAATATTATTGACCAGACTAATATAATGAATGCGCCTCTTTTTGTGATCCTCAAATACTTCCTATTTTGGGTTCCTAAAATTACTAAATAGCCAAGTAACTGCGATCAACTTGGAAGTAGCACTCACTCACGTTCTAACCTAGCCTCTAGCCCATTTGGTCGGGGTACCCATACCATAATTACAACGACCAATTCGGCTGCGCGTGGTTGATCATAGTCCCAACCTAAACTAACAAGTTTGGTTGAGTACCCTTCCTTAGTAACTGCGACCAACTGTGAGAAAAGGCCAAAAAGTTAAAAAGAGGCTCAATTATTTAAAAAAGTGTGCATCATTTGAAGCGCAATTTTCTTTTTTGACGCGCCTCTAATTATTTTCCCATTAAAAAAAATCGGAAATAAGGCCTTAACCATACAGTACGATGTTACAAACTGCCAGTAAACTTAGGTAATACAACGAACACTCATTTACGAAAGACAATTTGAAGAAATAATGACACTGACTCAGTGCCAAAGCCTATCAGATAGATTTTTAAAACTTTTTGCATAAAAAGCTGTGCCAAGTCGTATTATGAAACTTCACTTGAAAATAGTTTAGTCGTTTTCCAACTTTTTCCTTACCACTTTGTTATACAGTAGCTGCACCCGCAGTTTCACCTGCATAAGTCTCTATCCCATGGGAATATCGGGGTAAAAGTTATTCTATGTCCTAATCCAGGTCAAGGTCTACCCATGTGCCAAATTTCATCAAAATCCGTTCAGCCGTTTTAGCGTGAAACCTTAACAAATAAACATACAACAAATCAAATATTTTCCCTTTGTTAAATAAGTTAAGAAAACCTGAAAGAAAAGACTATCTATTTCTCTGATCTCAAGTGCATTTTTATGGGCCCACCATCCATCCTGCGCCGCATGCCCTGTCACCTGTGCACTTCTTGATCTTATGACTGCGTCACTGAGCGGAGTTCGCGCAGCTGAATTTTGGGCCAAAGACGTTTAAAGTATTTGCCATCGATACACTAAAAAGAAGAAGACTGAATAAACGTAAACCCAACATTATAAATAGATTGCCTCGTTAGTCTGCTGAGCATGAGGTTTCTGATTCGATTCCCAGGTCGAGCAAAGTGTTATTGGGTTTTTCCATCAGGAATTTCTTAGTCCAGAGTCTGGATTGATACCCGGTTGTTGGTGTACTATAGTAACACTTCTGCATTACCGATCGGGAATTACAGGTGTGATGTTACGTTATGTTAAGGTTATGGCATATTATACCGGCACCGCAACTGCACAGCTGCGGCACGGCGACGCTGTCGCCTCGAAATTAGGCTACGGCTAGCCGCCAGCGCGCTATCTACGCGTCGTCGTCCGCGAGGTGCAAGCTCGCTGTCACCGCAAACACAATTGATAAATGTCATTTGTGTGTTTGACGTTGTTTCGCTGGCGACTCGGAGTCGGTGCTCGACGAGTAAGCACGCGGTCGGCTCGCTGTAAGCGCGCGGGCCGAGGGGCGCGAGTCGAGTTGTATGGTAGCGGCAAGCGCGCTAGCTGCCCGCCGGTGGCTTTTTCATATTGACATTATAAAATATATTATACGACACACAATTTAATGCTCTAATTTGAATGACAAGGTAATTGCTGGGTTGGAGCGGTGCCGTTGCGGTGCCGGTATTGCGTGCCATGACCTTAATAAGTTGATATTGTAAGTCTGTTAGCACTGGACCGCTACTCCTCATACTATGCGCCCCTATTAAACAACAGCTCATAATTTTCTTTCTACTAAACTATTACCAGCGTTTAAAAAAGCGCCAACTTTTTAACCGTAACGTTACTGTGACGTCACAGGTAGTTGTCCACTAAAGTATTTCATTAAACGGGCGCTTTTTATGCCTCACAATGGCGTCCACAATACTGATCGCAGATACCGTACCGGTACCGAAGCCCGCGCTTTTTATGGCTCCATGCAGTTCCACGAAACATTTTAAAAGGCATTCCATTTTTTTTACCGTTTACTCTTTGAAGTTTATACCATCCTGGTATAGTTAACCGCTGATGCACATAAGCTGTAACTCTTGCACTACGAAAAGCACCCTTACTGGTACAGATATTCTATTTCATATAGTCCGTTCGGCTTTGATTGTAGTAGTGACGTATCCCGACAAGCGCGTGTTACACGACACTGAGCGCTCTCGAGGTTACGCACACAAAAACAATGTGCATGCGCACGCTTGACAACATTCATAGCCAAACGGACTTCGTGACATAGAACATCTGTACGACATAACATAATCGCCCTATAATGTTCGAACTGCTGGGACACAGGCCTCCTCTCTATGAGAGGGAGTGGGCCGTAATCCACCACGCGGGCCTGGTGCGGGTTGGTAGATGTCACAATTTGGTTTTTTTTTTTGTTCGAGGACACTCGAGTTTTTTCACGATGTTTTCCATCACCGTTTTGAGAGCACTGGTGATGAAATATTTAGCCACCACTGCTCGATTGAAATATTCTTCATTGAAGAATAATTACGTTTAAAATTAGAACTGAAGAATCTTCAGTTCTAATTTTACGTTGCAAGGTTTCATTTTTAACTAATTTAAAAATAACTCATCTGCCTTTATGCGATCCTATTAGGTACTTCTTTGATATTTTAAACGTTCGATTTTTATCAGGAAATTAAAATGAAGCCGGATTTGATAATATTCCGCGCCCACCCCAGAGTTCTATTTTTAATTTTCGCCTTTTATTCTGGCTTCCTGTAGGATGAAAAGATGGATTTAATTTTGTCATAATAACGATTGAAAGTCAACTTAAAGATTTTAAGTAGAAATTAATAAAATACCGAATGATATTTTAACGATATTATATAATTTTTTAGTTTTGTATTCGTTGGATTACAAAATAAATATTTCCTGTAACAGATTAACATTGGTACAGAATAATGTAATTTTGCTCAATTGCAGACCAAAATCTAATAAAAGTTAATGTCTAGGAATTACTAGAACACCAACTATTCGTTTTATGTATTGACGAAACTATACTATCTGTGGTGGCCCAGTGGTAACGGCCGCGACATACGAGTTGTAGGTCATAGGTCGTAGGTTCGAACCCAGACAGGCGTTTTACTTTGTGTAAATTATTTCATCGTTATTTTTATGTTTTCCTTCAAAAACATAAACATAACATCGTGAGGAAACCGGCATGTACTAAAACCGAAAAATTCGAAGACATGTGACATCTACCAACTCGCACTGGGCCCGCGTGTTGGATTACGGCATTCTCCCTCTCACAGAGAGGAGGCCTGTGTCCCAGCAGTGGGAATATTAGAGGGTGATTATGTATATATTTATTGCTTCTGTTAGAAAAAGAAATGCCCGTTAATTCTTATAACTTTTGCAACTGTCTTTGGGGAGGCCCACACTGCACCGCATCAGGCATAGCGCGTTTTTATTGAATGTGTATGTAAAAAATCACGCGTGGGGGGCACGTTATCTGCGTCCCGCTGCGTGATGCGGTGCAGTGTGCGAATCGCCTTAAAGTTACGGATAACTAACCTACTAATTAATAAAAGAATGCTCCTACTCCTACATGTTCTCCCAGTATCAACAACATTCATATGTGCAAAAATGAGTTTCTCCGCCCGTATTTGTAACTTACGAGCAGCAAAAAAAAACACTGAAACAATTTTAGTGAACCACCACCAATTTTAATGGTTACCCATCCACGGACCGCCTGCGGCAATTGTAGTGGGACGGTTATAACTTAGCCACGAGCCCCTGGTAAACCCCCCCCCTGGTATACTTTATCGCAGTAAACAGATCAGCTTAAAACGTTCACTTTTGTTAAGCAACATCATTACCTACAATTTATTAGTCTTTGTTAATACCTCGGAGACCTGCGATAGATCGGCTGGTTTATTGAGAGTTTTGTATAGGACGCTGATTGCAACGGTTTCTTTGTGATCAAACGGTTTGTACCGGTGTCGATTCGATTGGGCACCCACTGAAACGATGGAAATATATTGTAAAATTTTAGTTGCAGTTAAACTAAAAAAGATTAGTAAGCAAATTATTTAGAGTACAGTTGACGACTCAGGAACTTCCCAGACAAATCAAACCAGAAAGTTATGACCGCATTTTTTTTTTTTTGAACGAAGGTCCTGTTCTCATACACACGTCAACAGCAGAGGCAACTGCAGCCGTCGACAACGTGCCACTCGTCATCTCAATTGTGGAAAAATGAAAATTTGATTTATAACAATAGATTAATTGTGTCTCATTAGTCACAGTTGAGCTCGTATTTGAGTCATCATCTGCCTAGCCTTTTCCCAACTATATTGGGGTCGGCTTCCAGTCTAACCGGATGCATCTGAATACCAGTATTTTACATGAAGCGAATGCCTATCTGACCTTCGTGCGTTCGTAATATACGCGTCAACTTGTGAACATCCACTGTTTTTATCGTCGCGTCGGTAAAAAAAAACTTATTTTGAGTCTCCTGAAAACCTGAAGTTTTTCCATTACGCTCATATATCCTATGTCGATATTGTAATCTGTCCATTGCAGTTAAAATAATAAAGAAATGGATGTCAGATAGAATTAAATCTACCGGTGGCCGTGAGGTTGGAAACTTGAATCACAGTGATGACCCTTGATTCCTGTGTCCATCAATATTGTTAGTCAACTTTCGAACCCGTATGTCACTAGGGTAATGTAGACATTGTTCACTTTTACGGATTCAGGTCAGGTGTCATCGTTCGTAGTTGATTGTCATGCAAAACGCGACACAACCTTGGATTAGGGAATTTAACTTTAAAATCTAATTAATTTTGTTATGTCTTATGGTGTTCTGCTGTGGGGATCGGCAGCTAAGATAGATTCAGTTTTCATTTTACAAAAGAGGGCAATCAGCGCAATCTATTATAAAGTGGGTCCTCGCGAGTCTTAGAAACAAATTCAAAGAATTTTATATACTAACTCTGAATCTGAAAGCACATTAAGCCTTTGGTCCCGGCTGTCATTCGTAGATCTTTGACAGTTGTTACGGATCGTCAGAAGCCCGAAAGTCTGACAACCAGTCTTACCTCTTACCAAGGGGTATCGTATTACCCAGTGACTGGGTTGTGTAGGTCAGATAGGCAGTCACTCCATGTAAAATACTGGTATTCATCTGCATCCGGTTTGACTGGAAGCCGACCCAAAAATAGTTGGGAAAAGGCTAGGCAGATAGACCTGTGTCCATCAATTTAGCATCAGGCTGTATTATATTTGTGTCATAATTAAATAGTCTTCATTTAATTTTCTTAACAAAATATTAAAAAGCGAAAAGATTTGGTTTTTTATATGTGTGTTTGTTACGCTAAAACAGCTGAACGGATTTGGATGAAATTTGGCACGTGGGTAGACCATGACCCTGGATCAGGACATAGAATCTTTATCCCAATATTCCCACGGGATCGAGACTTATGCTGGTGAAACCGCGGGGTGCAGCTAGTATTTCATAAACGTTATTATGAATACAAACATAGCAAAGTTTTTGAGAAAACTTACCATAAGGTTTTGTTTTAACCTGTGTAACATTTTTCATGTTGCATAGCTTATATAAGGTTCCATTAAAATAGATGGACAAACTTTTAGAAATCATTCAGACCTCCAAAACAAAGGACGATGGTAAAAAAAAGATATAATATATAAAATACGCATTAGATACTTACAAGAAAAATAATCAGCTAATGAAAATTTACTAACGTGCCGGCAATTTATTATTTTAGGTCAAAATAAAATCACTTTAATCAGTGTTTTTTTTGCTTGGATATCTAACTTTGGTTAGACGTACTGAGCGCTATGTTCAAAGTCCATCTATTTTAATGGGGCCCTGTATTTGGACTGTATGTCAGTTTCAACGTATATTTAATTTTACGTTTTACATAAATGTTACCAATAAGAAGAACTAGCAGGGGATCCAGGAGGGGGGTGGAGGGGGGTGCTCAGGGGATCAGACCGGAATAAATCCAATAAACGGTCTTTAAATTTACGGAAATCACCGTTTGTCACAAAACTCTTGCAATAATTACGTCGTCGACAGCCAGAGAGCGGTTGGTAAAATTAAATTATTGCTCCACTCGACAGGCACCTCAACTTTCCCTCTCGGAATAATGAAACCAAACCTACTTATTTGACAATCTGTTTGTCCTAATCGCTTGCTAGGGGACAATATCGTTACACCAAAAAATTCCGACGGACATTAATAATCACCAAGGATTTTTGGAAAGATCCGCAAATAAAATTTTTACTTTCCAATTTCCGGAAATAATATTTGATAATCTATTATTTTTGGGAAAGGCCTTTATAATATATAATATACCCAAAAGTGGACGTCTTTCGGCTAAAATCAATCCATTCTTCAATATTTTGTACCAGGACTGCATAAACATATCCAGGTTACAAATTCACATCGAATTTCGCATACATGCTTTTTTTTTTTTTTTTTTATAAATGGCATCTCGCAGTTCATCCTTTATGAGGATGGCTACTGCTTAACCGGACTTTCCTGTGGATGCCTCGAATTAAGGCCTCCAGCCAGGGCAAACAATAACTTAAAAACTAAGCGACAGCGCTAAGGGTAACCCCCTGCGGGGTTCGGACCTCGGCTCAGGGCGTCGCTGGAAGAGAACAGCAAGGGACAGGCTGGATCGGTATTATTATTGGTGTTTAGGGGCGAATTTAAAACTACAGGCTCAGCTGCGCGGGCTGGCTCGAGCAAGGGTCGGGGGGGGCACGGTGATGGTGCGGGGCGTCGCGACGGGCCTCGGCGGCGAGGACGGAAGGACGGATGTCTGAGCTTGTGTTTGTGTTGACGTCTGAGAGTACTAGTGGCCTTACTGCTCTCCTGGAGGAGGGTAGTGGCGTCGTCGGGGATAGTGAGGGTATGCCTTGGTCGGCGAATCCTACTTATGCGGGAGGGAGTGTATCGGGAGGCCGCCGCAATCAGGGGATTGGGGTGCTTTATGGCAGAGTCAAAGAAGCGCTTGGAGAGGCGTTTCATGAACTGCTGGATGGTGGGGAGTCTGAGATCTAGATGCAGATTCACATTTCGGACATAGAAGGGGGCTCCCGTGACCTTTCGGAAGAAACGGTTCTGAAGGGTTTGCATTTTATGCAGAAATCGCGGCTTGGCGTGTGCGAAGACTACGCAAGCATAGGTCATGATGGGACGGATGACCGCGGTGTAGAGGCGCAATTTGCACTTGAGTGACAATTTGCTGCGGGCAGTTATCATGGAGTGGAGCCTACCGAGAGCGAAAGAGGCGCGCGAACGCGCCGTCTTTATGTGCTCGTTGAAGGTGAGGTTGTGGTCTAGGATGACACCTAAGTATTTGGCTCGCTTTCCCCAGGGGATCGGCTTGCCATACATAGAGATCGGGCGCGGGAGGGGGGGGGGGTAGTTTACGCGGTTTCGAGAAGATGACCGCCTGACTCTTATCGGGGTTGACCTCGATTCTCCATTTCCGGAACCAATCGCTCAAGGCGCTTGCGGAGGTTTGGAGGTTTCGAGCTATGGATGACTGGTTGACACCCGAACAGTATATGGCAGTGTCGTCGGCGAAGAGCGCCAACTGTGCCTTTTTACTGTTCGGGATGTCACTAGTGAAAAGGGTGAAAATGAGGGGAGACAGAACGGAACCCTGGGGGACTCCGGCGCGGATGGGGTGAGGGGGAGAGAGAGCGCCCTCGATACGGTAGCGGAAAGTGCGGTCCGACAGAAAATCTCGTAAGATGAGCACGAGACGGTCTGGCACACCTAGCAGGTACAGCTTATATAATAAGCCATTGTGCCAGACCTTGTCGAACGCCTTCGCTATATCGAAGAACAGGACGCCTGTCGAAGCACCTCGCTGAAAGGCAGCGCTAATGTGCTCGACTATGCGGTGGAGCTGGTGGATGCACGAATGCTTCGTGCGAAAACCGAACTGTTCGGGGGGGATGAGGCTCTTTGCTTCGGCATAGTCTTTGAGGCGCTTATAAATAAGCCTCTCGTAGACTTTGCCGAAAACATTGAGCAGACTGATGGGGCGGTAGCTGGAGGGCTCAGACTTGGGCTTGCCTGGCTTAGGGATGCCTATGACTGTGGCTTCTTTCCACATTTGGGGGAAGATGTTGTTGCTCAGGGCGCCATTGAAGATGGCGGTCATGAGCAGTATGAGGGGGGTGGGGAGGAGTTTGTACACCCTATTGGTGATACCGTCCGAACCGGGGGCTTTGCGGGTTGCGAGCCCTTTTATGATGTCTTGCACTTCGTCGGGAGTGACGGGAGGCAGAGGATCATCAGGGTCTTCGACTGGCGGGAGGGAGGCTCTCCGTTCGACTTCAGCGTTCACCTCGTCGAGGTGCGCTCTGTCTACTGGTTGAGAGCTGGGAGTGCATTGAGCCTCTAGGCTGTCGGCTAGGCATTCGGCCTTTTCGAGGTTTTCAAAAGCGACCGTTTTGTCGGGGCGTGTGAGGGGAGGAACTGTGGCCTCTTCAGAGGAGCGGAGCTTCCTCTGGAGTTGCCAGAAGGCGTGGTGGGTGGGCTCGAGTTCGCCGATCAACTTATCCCATCCCTCGGAGCGCCACTCCCCTATGCGTTTCTTTACAGCACGCTGTAAATGGCGCATGTGGGATTTGTTCGCGTCGCAGGGAAAAGAGTCGTAGGCACGAATGGCAGCGTTCTTCTCGGTCACCAGTTCACGTACGTCATCGGGCAGTTTCCAGCGATGGTCTTCCATCACTGGAACTTCCCGTGAGCAATCCGTCAGTACGGATTGAACGTGCTCTGTGAACGAGTCGATCGCCCCAGTCGTGTCTGCGACTGAGATAATTTGCTCGGGGATGGAGTCTAGGTGGGGAGACGTGGTGGATTTCAGTCTTTCGCTTACTTTCCTCCAGTCGGTGACTATTTTGGTCGGGGGGGGCTGGTTGGGGTCGTGCGGGGGGCCCGAATAGGGGGCCAGGTGCAAGATGACCGGGCGGTGGTCAGAATTAAGCTCTTGTACCGTCTCGATAGACTGCAAACGGAGGTTTACATTCTTGAGAAGCGCTACATCGAGAACGTCAGGAAGTTGGGCGGGGTCGCCCGGGAAATGAGTGGGATACATCGGAGCGATGATATCGAAATTGAGGGAGTCGCCTAGTTTGAACACGATCCTACCTCTGGTAGAGGTCGTGCTGCTATTCCAAGCGGGATGTTTGGCATTGAGATCCCCCGCCATGATGACGGAGTCACTCATACCGAAGAGGGTAGTGAAATCGGTAGTGAGAGAGATGGGATCCTCCGCACCATTGGTGGGCGGGATATAGGCGGAGATGATGGTGATTGCGGGGTGACCGGTCATGCCGAGCCGACAGATAGAGATGTCTAGCTGAGAGATAAGGGCGGGCGGGTCTATCGGGATGCAATGGAGGGACTTCCTATAGTAGATGAGGGTACCGCCCTTGTGGCAGCGAGACCTGTCATTGCGAACTATCTTGTAGTTGGCAATGTTCGGGTTCCGCAGATGGGGCTTCAGGAAGGTTTCCTGGACTAAGAGGACATCGAGCTGGTGATCGCGGAGGAACGCGGCGATTTCATCGCGTTGATTTTTAATGCCGTTTGCATTAAAAAACCCTAGTCTAAGTGATCGGGGTTTGGTAACGCTCATTCTTTGTAAAGCCATTGGAGCTTTTTAGAAGTTGAGGGTTTGCATGACTTGCGTAATCTGGGGATACGCATTGAAAATCTCGGCGATGCGCCGAGGATTGCCGTTACAGGCTTGGATTTCCGCTGCCATGGCATTTGCGGGGGCAATAAAAGCTGCGTAAGCACCGATTATTACCTCCATGCTGCTAGGCTGGGGGCGGGAGGCGGGGGTCGGGGGGGACCTACTGGGACCAGCGGGAGCCCTGGGCGCGGCGGCGGGAAGGGCTACCGGTGGGGCTACTGGGACCGAGGGGTCGCATACATGCCAAGAGATCTATTATATATACAAGCAGCGCAGCGTGGCAGTCCATTTCCATCCTAATCAGCTTATGAAGGAACGGAATTACGTGATTCAACTTACCGTTCTCTAACTTTCCTTTTTTGAAGAGTCACTTAATTTAATTTTCTCTAATTTATGTTTGTACGCAATTAGATGTAAGCATTGATATCTCCATTAGAGCAGATTTTTCCTTCTTGAAATAAGTTATACGCCATAATGTTATTTTTAACAGTAACTCTATATTTTCGCCGAGTTTTGTCCTCATTGCCTGACTCGTTGGTCTAGTGTTCGCAAGCGCTAATGCAGAACATGAGGGTCCTGGATTCTATTCCTAAGTTAAGCAAAGTGTTATTGGGTTTTTCTATCAAGAATTTCTCAGTAGCAGCCGGGATTTGGGCCCGGTTGATGTCAATAGGCTCGCCCCATAACTGGCTGTACTATGAGAACACCTAATCCTTCTGGATCTACAGGCGTGATGGCGTGTGGTATTATTTCATTACCTATTAAAGGCAAAATTCTTAATAAAATTTATCCGAGTCTCAGTGGTACAAGTTAATCAGTTTAGTAATTAAACGCCGATACGAAGTATGTGCCGGATGGGGCGATGAGTAATGGGCCAAGTCGAGAACTTCTGTAATTTATCGTGCGCACGTGACGGCTCGCGAATTCTTACATCACACTTATAAGGGATGGACCTTCGTATAGATAGCTCTTGATCGTCATGTCGTCTTGGTAAACATGGAATCAGGAGTCCAGTAAGTATATTAGATATCTTATCTATTTATAAGGAGTACATAAGAGGAAGTCTGAAAGTGGCACCGGTAAATGAAAACTTGTGTGGAAATCGGTTGGCATGTGATACGGATGAACGAGGAAATGTCGTGAGGGGGGAAGTTTTAAATATGAATGTCGAAGGCTTTAAGAGTAGGGAAAGACCAAAGGAACGATTGATGGACTGTGAATGATGATATGGTTAGAAAGGGGGTGACTACTGAGATGACGACTAATAGAGAAGTATGGAAGAAAAAAAGGTGTTGCGCCGACTGCAAATACATTAGGATAAGGACAGTAGAATGATGATCTATTTACAAATCTATATGATGATCTATTTATTTATTTACGCGTTCGTGGATTATTATCTAACGCAGGGTGAACCAAATAATTCATCTTGCGCCACCAAGAGTTAGAGGTAAACCTAGAGTTAAACTTTTAAATATTTAACCCACCGTTGTGGGATAATTACGTCGCTAAACTCTAGTCTGGTATGAGAGGTACCCCTGATAACTTATTTTGTATTTTATATTTTTCGACATTGTTGTACGTGAAAATTCGATACTATATCAGTAGGCAATATATATATTCCTGCACTCGTATAAAAATAAATACAAATTATAAAATACTTAAAACACCTTTTCCCTTATCTGACGTTTTCGTCAATCAATAAACTAAATCTCCATGGAAACCACAACAATACGATTAAAAATGAAATGTCATGTTATAGAATTCAAAGACAAGAAAGTATTACGTATCGTAATGTAGTGTAAAAGAGATGGATTTACAATTTCCGTTCATGAATTCTTTAGTCACAGACAATGCAATTCTATTTTATGTTCCCAACTCAAAAAACACTCCGGTGTTACTTTTTACCAGCGCAACACGTCATATAGTTAAAATGTTAATTACTTAACTCCAAGCTTATAATAAAAATGTAGCGTTTTACAATTAAAATGTTAATTACTTAACCCCAAGTTTACTAAATAAATGTAGCGTTACATTTATTCACTTAACCCGACTAAATGTGCAAGTGGGCCTTAAGGGTTTGTTAACTATTCAGGGCCGTTTAATTTTAATTTTCTAGTGTCATTCTGATATGTTTCATTATCGACTGTCGAAGTTTAAAACTAAATCTCTAACAATAGAGCGAAAGTAGAGATCTTAGCTACGCAACTACGCATTCATCTTTTAAGAAGAATTTAGATTACTTTTAAAGGAATTTAAATTACTTTTAAAGCGAAGGAGGAACCTTTTATAGTAAGAGAACCTGCCGAAAGACTATCCGTTTAAGTAAATAAGATGTATTCAGTTGATGGCAATAGTCTCACCCCTGTTAAATGGGACTTAAACATAACTGATGAAATGTGGGAGTACTATAGGTACCATCGCAGCCTTACCCGCCTAATCACTTAAAAAAAAATCGTCTAAATCCTGCGGCGGCGCCAAGACACGCCCCCTTAAAGTTTTCGCCTATTAGGAAAGCGATAACGCAATTAGTTGCAACCTGTATGTGTACTCCTTTTGTGAATTTTACGGACGAACTATTTGACCTTGGCGCGCTTACTAGAGAGCGCTTCTATTTTTTGAGAGCAAGAATAATGAACTTAGTGGTGGTCAGGCGGGAGTGTCCGCCATAGTACATCTCTGCATAACCGTATGGGGAATACAGGCGTGATGTTTTGTGTAATGTAAATAAGATACAAGATAACTTTGAAGATGTTTATATCAGTGTAAAATACCAATTTGATTGATGTAGCATAATCAGCCTGTAATGTTCCCAATGCTGGGACACAGGCCTCCTCTCTTTTTGAGAGGGAGTGAGTCGTAATCTACCACGCGGGCCCGTTGCGGGTTGGTAGATGTCACATGTCTTTGAATTTTTCGTTCTAAGACATGCCGGTTTCCTCACGATGTTTTCCTTCACCGTTTTGAGAGCAGTGGTGATGTAATAAATTATTTACACAAAGTAAAGCACCTGTCAGGGTTCGAACTCACGACTACAACTCGTAAGTCGGGGCCTAGGATTGATTGATGCGGTGATTTCTTTAAATTATTCATGCTGGATTATATTCGAACGCAATGTGAATTGAATAAATTCATAAAAAGATTTTCTTTCCTCCCAATATTCAAATAACTTTGTCGAGACGCGCTGATACTCGACCAAAAGCAATGTATCCGGCTCGTTCTATTGCCAATTTTTTTTCTATTAAAAATAATACGCCATCTTTTTAAGTTTTTTTTTCCAGGGATTAAATTATTATTCATATTACCCACGAATTTAAACGATTTTCAGACCGGTTTAATAAAGCTCTGCTAATTATATGACCGAGCTATCAATTTGCATTTGCACGAAATTCATGGATGGAATCACAAAAGAATTGTAATTTACTTTAAACAAAAAGAAACTCGGAATAAAAGTAAGTAAAGGATTGCTGCCAAAACTGTTTTTTACGATGTGCCAGAAAGCAAGAATATTCATCTTCCTTTTTCACGTAGTTCAGAATAATACATACCAGGAGTACATATACATAACGCAAGATAAACACATACATCATTTACTGTACCTACATAGGTACATCATGTAGGTGCCTGCACTCACACACTCGTTTACTTTATTACATTGTATAAAAACATCCTAAAACAAGTTACAAATCCTATTACGGAACCCTACAGGGCGGGTCGTTATGTACTATTACACCTAGATATATCGCATATAAGAATGTTTTCCAGCTAAATTAAATAAACCAGTCACATGCGCCAATAGACGCAATCAAATTTCTATAAGTAGACCACTCCACTCTACTTACAGAAATTTGATTGCGTCTATCGGCGCATGATTATTTAATTTAGCTGGAAAACATTCTTATAGCTATGCGATTAAAAATAAAAAAGATAAAGGAGCCACTTTGCTCCTCATGATTATGATATCCTATAATGCCCTAGTAGAAGTTTGATCGATTTTGCTACCCTTTCAAGGTTGTTTCCGGGTAATAAATATTATGAGGTCATTCTTTTGCTATAAAAATGGGTGATTATTTATTTGTTTATCGAGTTACCTACTTAGAAAAAAGACTACAAGATGAAACCTTATAATTATCCGCATAAAAGAAATAAGTTGCTTTTGCTGTGATGTGACTACTTACAATAACCGATCTAGAAAAAAGTAGATAAGCAATAAAATTATTACTTTGTTCCATAAAATGACGTGAAAATATCACAAATAAAATCCTCCTCTCTAACTCATCAAAGTTAAAGTACCTACTAGGTCAATAGAAACCTCTAAGAGCTGGAGAAACTCGACCGTTGTTTACGTCAAGAGAGAAGTAAGTCGTCAATTCAATCAATAGCAAATAATCTATTTCCGTGGTGTAGTCGAACCAATCTCAGAGGAACGTTGGAAAATGAGAAATCTACCGAGCTATCACCGAACCGCTGCGGGCTATGCGCCCCTGGTACTGTAAAGCAAATGATTGATTGTGAAATTGAGTCTTTTTTTTATTTGTAATGTATCACGCCTTTTCTGTGAGGCATAATTATTCAATTGCATACATAAAAGAACTCAAATCATTTTGGTAACTTACTAATAAATTGGATTTTTCATCTGCCTAGCTTTTTTTCCAACTATGTTGGGGTCGGCTTCCAGTCTAACCGGATGCAGCTGAATACCATTATTTTACACTGAGCGACTGCCTATTTGACCTACACAATATCCCTTGGTAAGACTGGTTGTCAGACTTTCGGGATTCTGACTACCCGTAACGACTGTCAAAGATCCACGAATGACAGCCGGGACAAACGGGTTAACGTATTTTCCGAGGCATGGAGGGGTCTCGGTATGTAAAGATGGTGACCCGTCCACAGACCAACCGCGGCAAGCGTAGCTTAACCTGATCGATCGACCTGTGCGGCTGTTATTATTTCACCACGGGCCCCTCATAAAATTAATTTGCATACCCTAAGCAGGCAAAATACATAAACGGCCAGATTTTACGACTGGTAACACCACTGCATTTTCTGCAAATAAATATTCCTCGATACAAAATACCTACATTCGCTTAATGAAAATAACTACACACATTTTCAAACGCTCCATTTTTGCTGTCCCATATCTGAAAACTGCAAATGAATCAAAGTTGAGCATATTTCCACCACGTGCGGGCTTCAACTAAAACTTTCACATATCGGATAGCGAGACCATCAGAAAATAAACAAAGTTCTGTACGCGTAAACAACAGAGCAATCTGTTTTATATGAATATGATATCGAAGTAGGATTTGGTCCCGAATTTGCTCCATGTGGACCTTTACTTTTTTTTCTGCATCGGGATTAAAATACGCTACTGTTTTAAATCCCAAGGTATGGTAAATCCGCCCTTAAGACGACACACTGACCGGTATGGTCAGTCTGTACCTATAAAAATTCGTTTTGCCACTTCAATGTAGTAGGTATGTGCGTGCGTGTAGCGTGTGTGTTGCGTTGTAGCGCTGTGTGTGTTGTGTAGGCGTTGTGTATGTGTGTGGTGTATGTTGTGTGTAATCACTTGTAAACATAATAAACCTACAATTCAAAAACAAAACCATAAACGAAGGCAATTAATAAACAACTAATCTCATGAATTATTCAGACTTTTTTATTCTTAATAATCAAACTTTTTTTCTTTCTATTAAATATAAGTATAAGTTAAATACCTAAAACTGAACTTTTTGTATTTAAATACTAGATTCTGCCCGCGACTTCGACCGCGTGAAATTTCACCCTCCCCCCATTCACCCTCTTAAGGGTGGAATTTCGAAAAACTCTTTCTTAGTGGATACCTACATCACAAAGAACACACCCTCCAAATTTCATGTCTCTATCACCACCGGTTTAGGCTGTGCGTTGATATATCAGTCAGTCAGGACTTTGAATTTTAAATATACCGATTTCTTAGTCTGTAGTCCGTTCGCATGTTTTATATATTATATATCCTAGTTATACAGTGAAATCTAATATTAGCCATACAATACTGTAATACACATACTCTGTAACATACTATTTGTATCGCTGTTGGTTCCTAAATCCATACTTATTTAATTAAATTCGAAAGTAACTCTGTCTGTCTGTATGTTACCTTTTCACGCCTAAACCACTGAATGAATTTCGAAAAAATTAGGCATAGAGATAGATTGCATCCCGGAGAAGGACATAGGTTAGTTTTATCGACATACCTCGCGGGCGAAGCTGCGGGCGGAAGCTAGTAAATAAATAGGTAAAAGTCAAAACGAACGAACATCATGCTTTTCAGTTAGGATTTTAGAGCCACTTTGTTTATGGATGTGTTTGTGTTGTATTTATAAATTATTAAGTATGAAAACTATTGCTTATCATCATCGTCATTCTCCTGATATATTCCTAATTTATTTGGGGTCGAGACACCATGTTTTTTCTTCCATACTTCTCTATTAGTCGTCATCTCGGTAGTCACTCCCTTTCTAACCATGGTGTTAGTGTTTCATATTTCATAATCAACATTCAACAGGTTTATTTTTTATTTATTTCATAATCAACAGGTTTTAACAAATTGATTTTAGAGGTCTTCTTTTAAGTATAGAGATACCTGTAACAGAAGAACAGTTAGTAGGGGGTAAATTTATTTGCTCGAACAACTAATTTATTTTGATATTTGATAATGAGCAATGAAAGAGAATCCGTTTCGCCTTTCATCTAGGCAGATTAATACCTTCCTACTCAGTTTAATTAATTATGGCAGGTGTTGAACTCTTCACGTGATCAGAGGGCTGGCTTATTTCTTGGCCAAAGAATTAGCATCGCCATACAACGTGGCAATGCTGCCAGCCTTTTCGGCACTGTTCCTGTTGACAGCGATGCGGACGAATTTTTTGATGCCCTATGATTCTTTTGCTTATTTTTTCATGTAAATGTACATTGAAATTTTAGCGTATAATATGTAAATATTATCATGATATGAATAAAATATATTTTTATGGCAGGTGGGTGTCAGGGACTTTGTGATTTCGACGCCTACTGACTTAAAAGGTAAATTAAATGGCATACCTAGTGGGTGTTGCGGGCAACAACTGATATAATTAGTTGCTGATTAATTTTGTTAGACACAGATCATGATCTGAGAAATTAAAAAAAAAGCAAATACCGCGGCGTTTTGGTACACATATGGGTAAAGCTACAGTTTCCTATAGGAGCGGCCTGAAAATTCCTGAAAATTAGGGCAAAAACACTGAAAGAAATAAGCAGTTCAAACCAAAAACTTACATTACAGTAAATAAAAAAAGAAAAGAAAAAATATTGATTGCGACTCGTACAGGAGGATCACGAACTAAACTAATCACAGTAAAAAATAAAAACAAGTTATAAAAAAAACAACAAAAATAAAAATGAAACAAATTTCTATACGAGGCCAAAAGGCTCCTACGTATCTCAGCATGATGCTGCGACATTTAAAAATGTGACTGTAATGGTGGTTTTCCTTATTATTAGCTGTTATTTTTTTCAGTAAATAGTATGTTTAATCATTAAAAGTTACTGTTTTGTATTTTAATGTTTTACAAACATTTCTTCTTACTGTATAAAGTCAGTAATTCTTAATGTAATCGCTTTATTGTGGTGTAGTAAGAAATTATTTTTTTCAGTGAATGCTCTCTAGGAAAACATACCAATTTAATTACGTAAATAACGTTTCAGTCACGTCATTCAACAGGTAATTGCGGACGCTATCTTACGACATAACCCTAGCTTAACCGAACAAACAGAAAATTAACTATATAGGGAGACAAAGACATTATTCAAGTTAGTGAAGCTGGCTATAGTTACAAGGTGTAATTTTAACAACTGTAAACCTCTTAAGGTGACTACATGACCTAAAACGCTGTCACTATCGGACTGCATAGAAAAGAAAGAGAAGCGCTATGACACAACGCTGGTAATTTATTGCAAAATATGAAACAATCATCTATTGTTGATTTATCAAACACCAAACAAATAAAAACCGTATACTAAAATTCGGGGAATTAAATTGTCTTTTATATGGTGAAAGTTTTATGAAAATACACCCGATAGTGTTTGCGTGATTATGTCCGCGGTAGACATTACTTTACAAATTAATTACACTATGTTAAAAAAATATAATTGCAAATATTCACATATCAAATTACTGAGCAAATGGTCTAGTATAACATTTATTTTTTTTAATGAAATCAGTCCAGTCGATTAGACGTGATGTTGAATTTAAAATCATTAGAAGTCGTATATCTGTGCCTTAAGGGATCATTATGAACAACTTTTATTATGGGTCCAACACTGAAATCGCGAAAAATTATTGGCTGCTCCATCCATTTATGTTCGCATTTCTCGACAAAATATAAATTAACAGCTGAGAGGCATTACTTACGCTTTCAATCAATTTCAAGTATACAACACCTTTTCACCCGAATACCCCAAGGCAGTTTTTACCTTAATTATTGAGGGATTGAGGTCATCGTTTTAATAAATTTTCATACCAACCAAACATTGAACAAAAGATCTTCATATTTTTATTTTGACGGATAACTGCCTCCTGTCGGAGAGAGCAATAATGATTGTTTTATAGCACAAGTTGGTAACAGAGATATAATGTGCTTAAAAATAACCACCGGCCCGAGCTCCCGAATGTATTCGTGATTCTGGTTTTTTACCGTTTTTTTAGGGTTCCGTACCTCAAAAGGAAAAACGGAACCCTTATAGGATCACTTTGTTGTCCGTCTGTCTGTCTGTCAAGACTCTTTATCTCGGGAACGCGTGGAGATGTCAAGTTGAAATTAAAACCATAGGTACTTATATTACTGTTGTGTACCCTCTGTTTAATTTAAAATAAATCTGATTATTCATAAATAATTTTATTTACAGTGCCTACCTACTTAGGCATAGACAATATTTTTAGTCATATACGAGTATGTGGTTAATGCTTGGTTCTCGTCGGGCGGCTGCCCTCGGCCCCCGACCCATCGCGTCGCATCGCATCGCCCGCCCGCACTATTACTTCGTTTTCGCATAGGTAGTATTCTTCCTGACTGTTTTTGTATTTGCTGCTCCTAAGGATTATAGCGCGATGTTGAGTAGCCTTCCTCAGGAAATGGGCTATCAAAGGCAAAAAAAAAACAAATACGACTAAAAAAACAAACAAACTCTTCAGCGATATTAAATTAAGCGTCGACTCTGTCTCTGTCACCACCTAGACTAAAGTCAAGAGCAAACCATCTTCAAATAAAAAAAGAAAGATAGATTTCCAAGGACCAAAAACGTGTACTATGTTCGTATAGCATTAAAAAAAAAACAACCGACTTCCAAAAAAATACTACAAAGTGATAAATAACTTTAATTTCGGAAGTCGGTGTCAATAAACGAAAGTGCAGAACCAACGACACCGACTTCCGAAATTAAAGTTATTTATCACTTTGTAGTATTTTTTTGGAAGCGGGTTGTTTTTTTTTGTAACAAATTTTTTTATTTTTCACTTTTTAGTGAGAGAGTTTGTAATTTATCTAAGTTACAATAGCGTAACGTCAACTGCTCATCATCTTTGACAAAATATTGCTTTTCCCGATGCTGGGACGTTAATTTTTGAGGAGTTCTCCTGGTAAGAACCTGAAGAACTCCACTCCACCACCACACGCATTGTGACGAGCATAAATTGCTTAGCAACCATATTAAAGTAATCGAATCGCAACGCGTGAAATATTTATCATTGAGAAGTTCCGATAGCCATCTGTGGTCTTCATCATCAGCTACACTTTACCAAATGATAATTCCCCAGAGCAAATGCTCAAGTGACTCTAAAAAATATCCAAATCGCTATAGGTTTGCCAATAAAATTTGAAGGTTTCCCTCGATTTCCATGGGATCCTCTCATCAGATTCCAACTTGCTGACAATGGAACCAACTTGGGAGAACCCTTTAAAAAAAAAATTTCAAAATCCATCCACAATTCACGGAGATATCGGTGAACATACAAAAAAAAAACATACATAAAGTCGAACATATAACCTCCTCCTTTTTGGAAGTCGGTTAAAAATAACTTGACCCCTCTTCACTTTTGCGTTTAGATACCTCCGCGCTGATCGATGACTTAACATCTAAAAAAAATTTCAAAGGATCTCCATTCTAGAGAAGATGGTCCTTAGGCACGGGATGTACGATCGGAGATATTTACTTTTTAGTTTCAGTTTCAAAGTCACGAGGTTACCGTAAAATTCCAAATTTACTACTCCTATCAAACTTTTTCAATTTTAACATAAAATAGAACAAAGTTTGGTTTATTTTAACTCTGTTATAAAACTAAACTGTTGGTTTGGGTAAACTTAAGTTTAATAGATTCTAGCTAGATATTTTACCGATTGTTCAAATACGCATTTTACGACCCGTTTCATTACTAGATCGACTAGGACCGCATATTAGAAAAGCGGTTGCAGCTCCTTGCCACAGTTTACAATACACACTTAATTTTCTCCGGTCTTCATTAAAATATTTTCTTCTCTGTCTTCCTCGACATCTCTTCAACATATTATAATACAATTTTAATTAATACATTGGGTTGAAAACAAGCCCCGAAACACCTTCCACTAAATTACAAATTGCCTTCACAAGGACCAGCAATCACATTCAATCATCAGGAGAACATATTACGTAGGAGGTTGTAACTCTAACACCGTGTAACAGATTATCAGGCCCATGCTGCATTGGGTGAATGGTCGTAATTAAAGGCTTGTAGACGCAGTCTGGTGGTAACACGATTACGTTGAAGCCGTAGGTATGTGGCGACAATTATCGGCAGGTGCGAGTTCCTTACACACGAGTTTCTACTATCGATCATGGGTTCATGTTTGTTTCTTTACAGAGGATTGTGTAGTGGGTAATTCTGCAATTGTGTTTGCCAAATTAACTTGGAGAAATATTTTTATTGTTGGGTATTAGTAAGTTTTGAAAGTGCCGCGGTTTATGCTCTCTGGTTATATTTTAATCTGTGACTGTCAATATTTTTTTCACCGTATTATGGCTTTCACGTTTTGTTCGTCTTTCTCCTTGTTACATTTGTGCTACGCAAAAAAAAATTAATTAAACTTTCGTTTCAAGAAATCTTACTCATTTATTAATTTAGAACACCTGCTCTAATATTTGTATTTGCGATTTATTTTCGACTAGTTGGTTACTTAAGATAGTAAACTTAAAGCAAACTTAACTTTTTATAGATTGAAAATTGTAAACATAAAGGGGTTTATTTACAAACGATTATTAAAGTTAAGTGACATTTAAATGTCAAAAATGTATGGTTAAACAATCGTTAATCGCTACTTAACTTAGAGCAAAGTTTATGAGAGTAAAAGGGAAATTGTATGGCCGAATGAATTTTGTCTACGAACTACAATATCTCATCACCATAAAAATATTTAAGAGGGCGTTTTTAACATTTCTATTTATTCCTATACTATCAGCAATTATAACAATCTTAGTGTCTCCCTTATTACCCGACTGCGCCAAAAGGAGGGTTATGTTTTTTTTTATAAAACATTTTACTGCTAAAACCGTAAAGACCCGAAGTATCTTGTGTATCAAAATATCACATTTTAAAAACATTACTACTTCACGTCTCATCTTTATAACTTTCAAGATACAGAACCAATTTTCGTAAAATGAATTTCTTTGAGAAAATACTTGAACAGAAAAAGATTTTAGTAACACAAGGTGGGGCTTCAGAACGCTGTTTATATTTTTACCAAAGGCGATGGCGATGGCGCAGCAACAAAAATGTTACATGAATAGGTAACATAATTTATATTTTCAAACGATACACGATGACTCTAATCTTTTTACGTTTCTCACGAATGATTTGATCCGCATATTTACTAAAAATACATATTTACTCTAAATCTACTAGAATTTTTTTAAAGATTATTCTAGTAGATTTTAAGTACTCATGTATAATTCTCATTTTCAGTTTCTAGGTAGGTACCTACATTTTGCTGTTATTAATTAAAATAATTCTTATTTTACGTTAAAAACATTCATCATTACATTTTATTTTAAGTACAGACGCCAGCACATCAAGTTACCCGAAAGTATCAAATTTTCCCAATCAACTTTGAACCTTGTGCTTTAGCGATACAGTTGAAAATCTATTAAAGAAATTTGACAGATTGTAGTAGCTTAATGTGCTGGCGTCTTTACTACAATCTATGTAAAGACCACACTTTCCTAAAACACGCCGTACAGCCATGAATGACACTTTGAACCCTCTCTTGTCCTCTCAACAAAAACAGATCAGCTTATTTACGGGCGTCGTAAAATTGGCCCGGAATTACTTATAGGCCAGTTTATATCAAACACTTGATCAACATTTTCAATAAAACGAATCATGTCGTTCGACAAGCGGGATTATGATGTTACACAGTGTAAAATATACGATTGGTTAATAGACCGTTTAACAAAAAAAATATTTGGTTAGATTTTTTATTCCTAACTTTCTTGTATTGTTCAATTCAAATGAAGAGAGGAGCTGCTGAAGATTGCATGACTATATTTGCATTGTATAAACTCAATTTCCTTTGTATTGTATAATTTCATAGCACAGATGTGAGTTCTATGTGAGCTACCAAATACCGGGTAATAATGTCTTTCATTGACTTGAATGTGCCCTGGCGGCTGATAGTATGTCATGCTCACTAAAATGTCTCGCTGTCGGTGGCGTGTGTGTTGGATCATTTAGTTCCCTTCAAAATGGTTGAGCTGAATGGTACTGATCTATGCGTCATGTTCGTGAACGGGCGCCGTCAGTTGGGGCTGGTCATCAATTGGCTGCCTCGCTTGCCTACTATTTGCTGTACTCTGGACGCTCTTAACACGTACGTCTTTTTTATTTTATTGCATCGTTCTCACATATAATTATAAATTCAACATTAATGATGTAACTAATATTTTTGTAAAAATATAATTTAAAAGAGTGTCCATGGAGTTTCTTGCCCGTTCTTCTCCATAGGTACCTACGCTTTGGAATGGGCAGCTAGCTTCATATTTTCTGACTGACCGACTTCTCGACAATTCTAAAGTGCCTGTAAATGGTTTAATTGAAATAAATGCTTTGAGTTTGAGTTTGAAATAAAATTAGTCATTAAGCTGAATAATTTCTTAATTTCGTGTGTTTCAAGCCGAAACTCTCACAATATACTCCTGAGCTCATTAGGGAGAAACTTATCACGCGAACTTACTTCTAATAACTTTATTCTTTCCACACTGGAATACCAATGATATGATATTTCTATTTATACTCTATTAACAGTAGGAAAAGAAGTTTTTGTATGAACACGTAGAAAGCTGGTAACCGACAACGGCGATATGCCAGCGCTTGTCGCCGGCGATAAGCGCTGGTCCTCAACGCTGGTCAGAGCAGGCAGTAGTCTGGCGCCGACTAATTCAGACCAACTTGTCGGCGCTTATCGACAACTGTTAGTGTGCATACACATAAGCGACACGCGTCGGCAACAGCTGTCAACGCGTGTCGCCAGCAGCCGTCGGCGTGTCGCCGGCAGTTATCAGCGTGTCAGTTGCAGTTGCCGCTGTCGTCGACGCGTGTCGCTCGTGTGTATGCAGACTTAGGTTAAAAGGTAAAACATGTTACCTTGTGTGTTTCCAACTGAATTTAAATAGCGAAACAAATTCATTCTTCATCAAAAAACCGTTTCACATTTTCCATAAAACAAGAAGATAAAAAATCATGTACTTACTTTTTATAAAAATGACAGACAGCAGCAAATATTATTTGTCTGTTCTCTCTACATTTTGGTTTATGAAAAAGATCGGTGAATTATATAAAGTTGTAAAACATTTGTTACACTGTTTATGACTACACTGTGACGCGTTCGCAATCACAGTCGATAATATTACCTTAATGTTTTTAATCTGCATAACATTATTAATTTCATACATAATCAGCCTATAATGTTCCCACTGCTGGGACACAGGCCTCCTCTCTGTGAGAGGGAATGGATCGTAATCCACCACGCGGGCCCAGTGCGGGTTGGTGGATGTCACAATAAAAGTGATTAATTTCATGTAAGTCGGAAATTGCAAACGGCTGAAAGCCGCACATTCATGTTTTGGTCGACGCAATTATGACGATGATTGAAACATATTGGGAAAACAGTTCATGTATGAGTACTTATATTTTTCAATAAAACAGGATATTGTTTTTTAAATAGTCAAAAAAAATTTTGATTTATATTTTTGGTCCTTATTTTTCTTCTTCTTAATTATAATTCATTTATTTTCAGACAAAGTTCATTCCATTATTACATTAAAAAACCATAAAATCAAGCAAAAAAAAAAACATTTTTATGATTTTGTTTCATACCCAGTTCTAAAAATAACTGCACTGGCTGCGTAAAAGCCATATCCATATTTAAAAACCAAAACGATGACCTCGAAAAGAACTGGCGTGAAACAAATTCTAATCACGAGGGAAAAAAAATGGGCCTTGGAAAAAAGGCGGGCAGGCGTGAATACCAAGATTATTGCTTTTGTATTTTATAATTATAAGTATAGATTGTTATTAGTCCTTTTTGGATTTCTTTTGCAGTATTATAAAACTTACTTATCTTATTTGTATTGTGAAAATATTTGTCACAACGGCCCGTATTTTGGAACGATCGAGAACCTCGAGTGAAAATGTTACAAAAAATCTATACTCTGGATAAAAACAGAAAAAATATAATACCTAGGTCTAAATGTCCACAATAATTAGTCTACGACTACAACAACTACCTCCTTACAACATAATAATGGAATTGGACATTATTTTCTCTAAAATAAAATTAAGCTATTTTTTTTAACGAAGAGATTAAATTCAGTCTCCTGTGTATTTTATAACAAGACAAGACCAATTTAAGGACAACATTATCGACATCTTAAAAACCGTTAATAAATCCACCATGTCTTGTAACATAACTCTCTCTGTTAAAGTAAGTAGAAAAATCATTGGTGAGAAAGAAAAAGAACATTCTCAATTTTTATACCAGTATCTGATTTAGTGCGGGACATTCTCGCTAGAGGTCGTTCGGGCGTTTAATTAAGTCCTCTTTATGACCCAAGAGTGGGGGTTTCAATCTACCAAACAAGGAAACTGTGTTTCTGGGCTTAAGATTGTGATCAACTTCGACCTCATATAGTAGATTGGGAAGAGAGTAGATAAGATAGGAAACGTGTGCTTCTTATTGGAGTATTGCAAATTATTAGACTGTGGGAAGGCAAACTACGTGAAATAAAAATCGGTTGATTATCCAAATGATATGAAACTGGAGTCAAAGGGGCGTTACACCCGCGTAAGTTTCGATTTAGGGGTATGAAAAATAGATAGTAGCCGATTCTCAGACCTACTGAATTTGCATATAAAATTTCATAAAAATCGGTCAAGCCGTTTCGGAGGAGTATGGTAATTAACATTGTGACATGAGAATTTTATATATTAGAAGAAGATGTTTCACACTACATAATATATATAAATATCGGAAGTACATTAACAAGTCATATCAAAAAATAAATAAGCTAGATGGAGTCGACATTTCCCAACTGACAACCCCTGAGAGTCAGTCATGAAAATCAAGTCACTACAATTCAAACATTTTGGTTTCCAAGTAAACAGACCTACCAAATTCTATATGTTTATTCAGAAGAGATACCTCTGGAATATCATTGATAAGTGGTTGAAGTAAACCACACCGAAAAGATCTACCTCTATCTAGCCTGTAAACAGGAAAACGTCGACTCAACTGCAAAGACTAGGTACTTCTCGGTAAATTCCTAGCTGCTGCAACCACTATAAGGTGAAACTAAGTCGTCGCAGCAGTGGTTAGTCGGCTCAGCCATACCGCAGTTGTCGGCACGTCGGATTGGCTGACATAACCGCAATACGACTGTCGGATTGAATGCACTGCTTCGTGTCTTATGCCCGGGTAACACGAGGCTAGTTTTTAAGCTAGAATATTAAGATTGTGCTAGCAAGCTAGCAAGCTAGTCAATCTGGCCTCGTGTACACAGATATATCCTCATTTTGAAGCTAGTTAAAAAATAGTATGTGATAGTTTAATAGGATGGTTCTATTTTTCAGCAAGTAGCGGCCCCCACCACCGACTTTACTATCCTGGCTTGTGTACTTGCCTCGTGTGGCCGGTGAAGACATTTTACTCTTCAGACTAAGTCACCGCCATGCCTAAAATTTACTAGCATCGTGTAATCAGCTCTAGCATGGTGCTAATCCAGGATAGTAAGCCAGGATATTACTTGCTTGGTATCCTAGCTTAAAAAACTAGCCCCGTGTAACCCGGGCATTAAGATGCTTACATAAAGAAGCGGGTTTTCGGGTCCAACTCCTGGTACTGATCGCTGCAGGTTGATCTTCGGAAAGAAATAGTTACATGTTTTAGCTGTTTCTATATGAGTGAGCGCATAACATAGGGACTATTTCACCCGCACCGATCGGTACCGACTTGTCATTGCCGGAGACCCGCTTCTATATGCAAGCACCCTTGTTAGCTTATGCCCTTGTTATGTTGCTGTTTTGGTACGAAATTTTGGATTTAGGTTAATCGATAAGCATAAAACTAAATGCTCTCTGGGAAGAAAAAAAAAGGAGATAGAAATCTAAAAAAAAATAGAGAAGGAGATGTTTCATAGATTGGGAAAAGCACTAAGAGGTCAATATGCGGATTTTTTTCGTGTTACGAATACATACAAGATAAAGACCGTTTTGTCTCAAAGAACTGTAAAAAATGATCTCGTCATCCGTATGACAGGTATCTACTAGGACAACATAAGGAGCTTAGAAGTAGCCGAGCAAAAACCTGCAGATTGAGCCTCAAGATAACCATTTCGTAATTGGCGCTGTCACGGATTACATTTTACGGACGAAGAGAAGATACCTACAACTAAATATTTACTCCTCTCTATGATTTTTTTTCACTTAATTTAATTCACTACTTCGTGGGACCAAAGAAAATCCGTTCATTCAACAACAGCTTGAAAGTTCTAAACTTGGTAATTCACTCGCCGTCGCCTCGTAACAGAAAAGTAATCTCAGGAGGTTAGAAGTACCAGGAGAACAGAAGTGCGTAGGACTTCTTATCTCCAGCTAGTTTTGTTTTCCCTGACTTTGTTTCGTGAACTGTGAACTTACCAGCACGTGTACGATTTCAGAGATGAAAAATATCACTAATCTTATATTTATGGAAATTTCTTATCTTGTGTGTTTTTGTTTATTTTATTGAAAATTTTGCAGCAAGATAGCCATTCTAACTCGGTAGCCTGACCTAGACACGTCAAAAGGACTGAAGGACAGTTACAGAATTTTAAGAAGACAGTAAATTATAATTCTTATTAGCTGGCCAAACAATAACAGCCGCACGGGTCGTTCGGAGGTTAAGCTACGCTTGCCGCGGTCGTTTCTTGGATGGGTGACCATCCATTTCATATCGAGACCCTCCATGCTTCGGAAAGCACGTCCCGGCTGTCATTATTACATCTTTGAGAGTCGTTACGGGCAGTCAGAAGCCCAAAGTCTGACAGCCTGCTTACCTGAGGTCGGGATATCGTGTTGTTCAGTAACTGGGTAGTGGAGGTCAGGAAGACAGTCGCTCCATTTAAAATACTTGTATTCAACTGCAGTTAGACTGGAAGTCGACCCTTATATAGTTGTCAACAGGCAAGGCAGATTGATTGGCATTATAGTCAGAAAGTTCATTTTTCAGCTACTTATTCATTATATTCAATTAGTTTTAACTCTTCGCATGTCGAGCGTACAAATGTGTACCGATAACAATAAAATTTCTATTGTGTCTGCTAATTAGTCGCGCGACGGGCTAAGTTCAAAACAAACTAAAAAGAAGACCTAACTTTGGGTTTCTTTGTAAAATTGTCGACCTGTTTAAAAAAAACCTAAATTATTCTACAAGTTTCATTAGGTTTTAATAAATCTTTACGCCTGACTTACAGCTGGCAATATTGATTGTTATTTAAAAGCCTTTGAACTGAACAACGGCAATAAATTCGTGAAAGGTCAATATTCTAAATTGTTTTCGACGAAATATTTTATAAAGTTTAAAACTATTTAATTAGGAATTTAAATATCGCATCCGTATTTTAATCCGTACCATCTTACCAGGAAATCAGAAATTCATCAATTTACTATCGTTGTTATTGAATCCAATATTCCTTGTGGTGTTATGAGTTTAACCATTGGATAATTAAGATTTCATCCCGAGATTTTATTATTATGCAAGCCTTTCCCTTGATAATTTCTATATCGAGAGATGTTGGACGAGGCTTTCGGCCACCAGACAATTGGCTGTTACGACAATCTACACATTGACAGCCGAGCTGACATTCCACATCTCAACAACCTCGTTTTATTTTATTTGTTTCTTTTTCTCGTTAGCGTTTTCGAGTATTATTATTATTATGGAAAATTTGGCTTAATTTTCCCAGTTTTCATTTTATGAAATCATAGTACCTACCTAGTTCTTACTAATAATTTAGATAGAGATACCAGGGTATCATAAACCACGTAGGTACTTATATCAAGTGAGCCCAGCCAATAACGCACGTCAGCTCGTGTGATACGATAGAACACGATACAATTTGTGTTCGCTACTGGAATCCGATATATTTCTGATGTGAACCGTTTCATCCTGAATTTGAAAGCTTGACACTCGTACAATACTAGGAAAAATACTCACGCAGGATAACTGTGAGAAATTTGCTCTAGAAAAAAATCTAAATTGGGCTACAATTTACGACATCCAAAAGTACATTTTTGATCTGGTAGCCTTAATTATACTAATTAAAAAAAAAGCATTAAAAAAAGTTGGACTCTACGCCACGCATATCGAAAGTGAAGCACCGTACCGATCTATGTGTGCGTGATTGACGATTGACACTGTCGTGTCACGTAATGGCGGCCGGTATACTATGATGGAAATGTGAGCGTGAGGCGTGTTTGTACAAGCGTTCCCGGCATACTTACTGTGCTTCACTTTCGATAAGCGTGTCGCGGAGTCCATCTTTTTTTATTTATAAGTCGATGGCTAAAAGATTATTATTTTTATTGTATACTTGTTTTATATAAGTAGGTAGGTCTGTACTAAAGAAAAGATAAATCGAAAAGAAATCGTTGTTATTTACGCATAAACCAACTATAAAAGAAGAATGATCAAACTCACGCTCAACTCAAAGCAATTATTTCAAATAAATAGGCACTTTTGAATTGTCAAGAGGTCAGTCAAACAGATTAGACAGTTGCCCATTCCAAAGCATAATAGGTACCTATGGAGAAGAACGGGCAAAAAGCCCTACTACAAACACTCTTTTAAATCATAAATTTGTTACAAAATATTAGTTACATCATTCATGTTGAAATTATACATGTGGAAACGATGTAGAATGACGTGCACATTAATAGCGTCTGTAATAAAAAAGATAAAAACAAAAAAAAACAATTCAGAAATTAGAATAAGCCTCGGCAACTCAGAGACGACCAGTCCCTACTGACGGCACCCTAGCTTCATATTTTCTGACCGACCGACTTCTTGACAATTCAAAAGTGCCTGTAAATGGTTTCATTGAAATAAATGCTTTGAGTTTGAGTTTGACCCGTTCACGAACATGACGTATGAATCACCACTAATCAGCTTAACCAAGATTCTATTTAATTCTCATAAGTAAAATGATGTACTTATAAATGATGTGACATCCTGATAAAAAAAAACGATATAGAAAATTGAAATATTCTACCGTATAAATGCATGCTTCTCGATTTCCACGTACATTCAGAACGTTGAACGTATCCCGACATTACGTATGTATCAAAGGATTTAGATCATGATCGTGCAAAATGATACCATTATCCTATAGCGGAAACATTTAATACATTCCTCCGTTACTTATGCATTCCGGTATCCGAGGTGAATTCGCCTGAATTTCAGATTCTCTTGCTTATAATTTTTTGATGACCGTGCTAGTTTTAAATTAAACCTACTTTTAATATACACACTGACTGGATAAAGTCCTATTGCTAAAACTAATATTATAAATGCGAAAGTAAATTTCTTTGTTTGATACGCTTTCACGCTAAAACGGTTGAACGGATTTGGATGAAATTTGGGACACAGATAAACCATGACCAGACTTTTCATCCTAGGTTATATGGCGTTGAAATATTCCTGCGCATCGCTGTCGACTGTACCACCAACCAACTTTTATATAGATCCAATTAAGTGGTCCTTCGAGTCGGATTGATGAAAAATCGAACAACCTTAGAAACACTTGGTAAATTTATTTTTGGGACAAAGAATTTTACGTTATTGGTTTTACATTTATGTCTTGTGTACCAACTAACAATAAGCAACCCTTCACGGCTCAATGTTCATCGGACGCACCAACATGGACCATTGTGTACAAACGTTAGAGCAAACTTGAAAAGGGTAGATTATCGAGGACAGGCCAGCAACCACTACTGGAGTAGGTACTGGCCTGTTTGCACGCGCCTTTTGTAACATTTTTGCGTGCGCTATCTACTTTAATCGTCTAAGACTTTAATCATACTAAAATACATTGTGGTTGTGGTTATTGAAACTTTAAAATTTTCAGAAAACAAAGTATGTTTTTATGTAATCTGGATTTCATTTAGCGCGATCTACAAGTTGTAGGACGTGAGTTTGAACCCAGATAGGCACTGTACTGTGTATATTTAATCAACTGCTCCTAAAACGGTGAAGGAAAACATCGTGAAGAAACCGGCATGTCCTAGAACCAAAAAAAAATCTAAGACATATGACATCTACCAACACGCACTGGGCCCGTGTGATGGATAACACACTGCTGGGATCTCACTGGGAAGTTAGAGGAGCCCTGTATCCCAACAGTGGGAATATTATAGGCTGATTATGCTATAAAGAACGCTGCTGTCCCAGAAATCCGCAGGATGCGGGAATCACAGAGCCGGTCGAAATGGCGGTGCTTGGGGGAGACCTATGTCCAGCAGTCTCGTTTCGTCTTTCGTCGACGTCTTTCGGCTGAAATGATGGCGATGACTGTTTTCGTTGAAAACAACAATATAGTAATACGATTAAGATGATACATAAATATAATGTCTAAGAAACGAGTGAAGCCTCAACCGTGCCGTGCTCTAGTTTCGAGAAACGCTCTCGTAGCAAGAAATTCAAAAATATATCTTACGAATTCAATGATATGCAGCTAAATTTATGAAGTTTCATAACTATTACTGTTATCATTTCTTTTACAATATTTTTAGGGGACTTGAAATCGATGACATTATACGAGAAGAAGTTTCTTTTCTAGAAAAGATTTTCAATGGAATAGAGATCATAATAGATAGTAGACTAAATTGACCATGTGATACTACGGTCGCATAGAGCAAAATAGACATTTCAATCAACTCAGCCTGTCATAGTCCATGGACACAGGCCTCTATCAGGCTGCGCCACAGAAACCTGCCAGCGTCCTTTCTAAGGCCGTTATTTCATCATCGGCGTCCCACACTATGCTTGCCGATTATCGATCTCCACTCCAGGACTCCTCTGCTCCACAGGCACACACACACAGGTCCTTCGACAAACATGGACAGCTTACTGCCCCTGAAGCTTGCTTGCCGAGCTAGGGCGCTAACGCCGGATTTTTTATCAGATAACTTACTATCTACAAACTCCGAGCATAGCCCGCATAAATAGACGTTTGCGGTTACACATAACAATTTATATCATATAACTTTGTAGCTAGGTAAAACACTATCCTCACAAAAAAGTCACTGTCACATAAATTTTATGTGTCCACATTTTTGTAGTCCCTTTATGCAACGCTTTGCATAACAGTGATGCAATTCAAATGCAGCACGTTGTTTAGATTTATGATGCCCTTATAGCACGTGAACTATTTTGAGTTTGGTCGATGACAACACTGAAGAATAAAATGCCATTTGAAATGATTTTCAATACAAATGTTTCACTAAAAACTAACATGGTATTTCTGCCTTTGGTGCGAAGATTTCTAGAGAAATTGGGTATTAAGTATAAAAAAACGTTCCTTCGATCTTTTTCTTTGGTCGATGAAAACACTGAACAATATAAATGACATTTGTAGGTATTAATCTTTAAGCCGGATGTTTGACTACAAACTATTATTTTCTTCAACAATCGTGGCGTAGCATTTTGGATCTTGATAGTTTTAACAAAGTAAATAACTTTAATATATACTTAATATAACTGCATTTCACTTACTTGAGGTTTGTTAACAATAAAGTACTAGGTATACATAAACCTCAAGGAGAGAGATACTAGCTGTTATTATAAAAGTTTAAGAGTAAACTAACAGTGTCCACGCATGCACTAGAATTCACTAGATTCTTAAGTAAACACTACTTTAATATCAAGTTGAAATAGCCTCGTCTACCCAAGCTATTGTATGTTATTTATTATAGCTATAGTAGCAATTTTTTAAGATTTATGTTTTCGGTTTATTGATAGGCAATTTAGAAGGCATCTATCTTGTTTTAGACTAGCGGCGTTCGATTTTGTCGTACAAAAATACTCTATACTGAAACCAACGCTGCGTGATTAAGTAAATATATCTTTGCGCAAGATTTTTTGGTGCCTATATTGATAATAGGTAACTCAAATGTCTTATAATGAAACAATAAAAATACACAAAATATATACTTATTGAATAACTAAACTGGAAATATAGTTATTATTAGTTAACGATTATATGAAGCACAAACAGGCATCAGGTGGTTAATAAAGACAGACGAAGTAAAAAGAAAACGTTATGGAAGTATGTAGGTTCATTATTTTGGTATTTCCTGCTAAAATACTATTTCTATGGCGGATATGTCGCAGCCAACTGGTTAAATTAGCCGTTCAGTTAACCACCTAGCCTTTTAACTAAACGGCGGCCATTCAACTAATGGCCTGAATGATATTCAATTACAGTTTAGGTTGGAAGTCTGTAACCAATCACGCGCGAGCCGAATTGGTCGCAGTAACTAATCCAGGCCACCCTGACCATATGGGTTAGATTAGGTTAGAACTGTGGTCAGCCGCGTGCGAGCCGAGAGAGCGAAGCGAGGCGAGCACTACTTCTAAAGGCTAGGCAGTTAACTGAACGGCTAAGTTAACCAGTTGGCTGCGATAGATACACTGCCCACGCTTATTTTACTTATACAAACACATTATTTCTTAGTAAGTAAACTTCTAGACGTGACTTACACAGACCTGCCGGTCGATTCTGTTAGAATCTCACCGTGAGAAGTTAGGTGAAGTGAGCTGTCATTCCATCTGATTCTATAGGGATTGACACTTATGACAGCTCACTTTAAGCTCACTTCACCTGAGTTATCACGGTGAGATTTTTACAGAATAGCACTACAGGGAACCATGGCATAAAAGTGAGGAGGCCTGTGCTAGCCGTGGGTGGAAGTTGGCCAATGGTGATGATGATGAAGTAAATTTTCACTATAGCTTATTCTTGAAATATGTATTCAAAATTAAATCTATAACCACAGGGGGCAATTCTCGTAATTTTAACAACGTCTAATTACGCTACATTTTTTGACAAGTTTTTGACATTTGAGGGGATAACCCTTCATTTGTGTCCCCCTCATACGTATTAAAAATAGATAGGTACCTACAACTCATAACTCAAACTTTACGTGATAACCCTCAAAATAAACAATTACTTAACACAAAAAAATCACAACACGAAAAGGCAAGAAATGTTTACAATAATAATCGAAAAAAAATAATCTAATTGTTTTTATTAGACCACTCGAAAGTGAGGCACAACTTTCATAAAACTAAAGAAAAAATTTGGAGCTATGTCGCAAACCATGCTTCACCTATGCCCTCTGTGTCCCAAAACATGCAGTCAACGTGACCTCTACGCTGCCACCGACGACGCCGTGGAAGTGGCGAAATTTTGGGCCAAGAAGACCTGAAATACAGTCTTGCTAACGACACGAAGAAGAACAACAATCACTCATGATTTGTTTGCTGTGGTCAATTGGTCAGCCAATTAAACATATTATCTATTCCGATGTATTTTTAAATAAAGAAGAGGGGCTGTAGTTCAAATGTTTAAGAGAGGAGATAGCGCCCCCTAACATTCGATTCGAAAGCATATTTTCATGTAACTCAATCATGCATTTTGTCAAAGGCTACCAGATATTGAATTTTAGTATCACAGACTTATTTATCTGTTGTTTGCAGGGGACAAGCTTCTCAGATTAATTTACATGTACACACAGTGCAATAGTTTCACTAATTCAGACAATCCTCAATACCAGCCCGAAATAATTGCAAATGAAATGGCTTAAGAGCGTTTACGATGTACGGCATTTCATACAAACTTTCAAGCCCTTCATTATTCGGCACAAATGGATGGCAAAATCGAAAATACAAGAAACTGATTAAGCAAGGGAAAGATTCCAAACTAAGTTTGCCGATCGGCAGGAGCCGAATGAAAGCCGAATATATGCATGGTTTGCTTCGGTTCGGCTTTATTGTTCAACAAATACTTCGACCCGAACATGTGTGTAGCATCCATATTATTTATATTTCCTGATATTCCTTTCCTCCAAATGTATAACAGTGCACTTCTCTCTCCGTTTCCGGGAACAAACAGCTCCCCTACAATATGTCACACAATATGTCACGGCTGCGACCTCGAGATATGAAGTAGGAGAAAAGTCGCACATGGTTAGGATCAATCATTAGAACCGAAGCCGGTCTAGTGGTTCATTTTTATGTTCTGATTATTTTAGTTCATTTGATATTTTTTATATTCATAATTGTTATATTGTTGTTTTATTCATTAGTTTTTTGTGTTTAGGTACGTGGCACAGTGGTCACGTGCTGCCGTGCATAGCGAGGCTCAGGAGAGGCATCTTTACAGTCTTCCCAGGGATGTGCATTACAGGCGTTGCACGGGGGGGTTCCAGAATTGGTCTTTTGAGAGGAACCGGGGCCACCCCTATGTGCTGATGGTGATCATGGGTGGTTTTAGTGAGGTAAAAATCCCACACTCCCCGACCTCCCTCCCCGGAGGTTGGGTGAAAATAAAAAAGGTACTGCAGGTAGGTAGGCTATTTATAATTTTACCAAAAATCCTTTATTTGTAGACCAGATACCTGAGGGGCAACTCTCGTTACTTTGAGAACGTTCACAGTCTGATCTCAGTCTCAATCTGTCAAAAATACCTTTAATTTGCCTACATTTTTGACAAGTTTTTGACATTGATTGTCGCTGAGATGAGATTGCGACTAGATTTTGGACGTTTTTAATTACTTAAGTAATATGATGTAAACTTTGGCTTTTCTCTCACTAGGACACCATGGTGGCGCATCCATGGTCGCGCTGCCAGCAAAACACACAGTGGCCGCATCGCAGCGCAACTTGTTACCGTGGATTCACTACATGATTCTGGACCCGCCTGTGTTGAACTTTGCCTGGTAGATATATTTGTGAGAATAGCCCCATTATCGCGATGATGGGTGACAAATTTTTTTAAAACTGTGAATTCTGATCGTAGTCTCATAAGCAAGTTTTCCTGTAAAAACTAAAAACGTTAACCTGTCTCAACAACCAGTTTATTATTTACTGAACAGTTTATTACCACTGCTGTTGATTAACTGCACCATTTATTTAAATCCTCACAAGTACGTCTCGCCCACAGTATATCTATCTTGACAGACGTTTGTATTTGGGTCAAGTGAAGTGAAATTAAACCTCATGGGGGTCGAGAATCTCTCGTGAAAATGGAAAATAAAACAGCGGTTTTTTTTTCATGCAATTATTTTCTGACAACTGTTCGTAGTATTTCGTTTATGAAGGAACTAGCTTCCGTCCGCGGCTTCGCCCGCGAGGTATGTCGATAAAAACTATCCTATGTCTTTCCCCGGGATGCAGTCTATTTCTCTGCCAAATTTTATCAAAATCCGTTCAGTGGTTTAGGTGTGAAAAGGGAACATACAAACAGACAGACAGACAGAGTTACTTTCGAATTTATAATATTAGTATGGATATTTAGCATAAGATATCATCACGCCTGCATTTCCCGCGGTAGTACATAGACCCACATTTCTCCAGTTATTTTTAAGTCCCATTTAACAAGGGGGCGAGTCTCTTGCCATCAACCGGGCACAAATCCAGACTCCGGGCTGCTACTGACAAATTCCAGATGAAAAAACCCAATAGCACATTGCCCGACCCGGGAATCGAATACAGGATGATGCGTGCGACTTCTAGACCAACGAAGTGAACGAGGAACATATTCAGTAGTTATTACTGGAATTGCCACTGCCATCTGTGAGTTCCAAATTAAATTAAATTAGATTCCAATGGTTTTCAAATGAGTGTCAAATAAAAAAGTAATTTTTATACTACAAGCTTAATTCAATTAATTTTAATTTAGCTTTGTCTCAATTAGTCAGCCCGTTTATGAAATAAAATGTGATAAGTACCATTCTACAGACAAAAGAGATTCAAAATGTGTGCAAGTACAAGATGGCGCATAGGTCATCACCCTAGCAGAAGATGCTTTAATTTGTTGATTCTACTTTGAAATTTATGAAGCAAACAGTTAAAAAATACACGTCAATAAGAGATGAATTGCTATACTCCTAAGGAACGCGGAATAATTGTTTCGGGTCGCCTAAAGTCTCTCGTTTTGTAGATTTGCTCTGGCCGGCAAGATCACACGATTGAAACGTTCCAGACTTCTTTTTGTGAGGTTTTTTGAAGTCACGAGTATATGTCTACAAGCCTCACTTGAAGCCCTCAAACAGAATTATATCCGTCAATAATACGAAGACTTATCGCCCGAAGAGTGATAGAAAGTACCATAAATCGGGCCCGAATGATCATCAAATCTCGACGATATCATTTTTTGACGAAAAAAATTAAGACATCAAATAAACATAACCCAAAAAGAGAACTAAAATTTTTAAGCAAAACGATATCGCATATAACAATTATTTCTATGAACAATTTGCCTAAAAGTATATATGGCAGTAAGTATTGATAAAGTGTTCTTGTCGAAAACAATATTGGTTTAAGCTGGAGTTGTATTCTGACAACCGCTAAATAAACCAACCGAAGTAAATAAACAGCGTTTATAAAATACTAACTTCTGCCCGCAACTTCGTTTGCGTAAAATTTGTTCTCCCCTCGCCCCCAACCCGTCCCGTCGCATCGCATCGCCTGCCCGCGCTAGTACTTCGTTTTCGTTTAGCGTTCTTTCTGACTTTGCTTTCTTTTTGCGGGATATTAAATAATTTATAGCCTTCCTTAAGAATTGGGCTATAAAATGCAAAAATATTTTTTTCAATCCGACCGGTAGTTTCAGAGATAAGCGCGTTCAAACAAACATACAAAGAAACAAACAAACTCTTCAGCTTTATTATTAGTAACCGGTAGTTTCAGAGATTAGCGCGTTCAAACAAAGAAACAAACAAACTCTTGAGCTTTATTATTATAGTAAGATGATGTTTACCATAATATTTGAATTACTAATTAAACTCAATAGAAAATGCAAATCATCGGATGTTATTACTTGCGCCGCCCGTCTACATGTATGTAAAGATAATTCAAATATGATATTCAATTTTTGATAATTCGATATGATGATATTTGCGTCATGTATCAAGAGGTTTACTGGTATTTACTACTAGCTTCTAGCCGCGACTTCGTTCACGTATAAGTTGTCAGATACACAATATACTAAAATAATAACTCTGAATTTTTTTTATAAAACTGCCGACACGCCGCGTCGCATCTTATCGCCCGCTCGCGCTTGTACTTCGTTCGTTCTTTTTCTCAGCTCCTTAAGGTCCTAGAGTGATTTTAAATAGCCTATAGCCTTCTTCAAGAATTGGGCTATCAAATGCAAAGAGACTTGTAGTTCCATAGATTAGCGCGTTCAAACAACAACACAACCTCTTCAGCTGTATTATTTTAGTATACAAGCTGCGCCCCAAGGTTTCACCCGCATAAGTGTCGATCCCGTGGGAATATCGGGATAAAGCCTATATGTTAATCCAGGGTGTCGGCTACCTTCATACAAAATTTTATCAAAATGGGTCCAGACACACTCACAAACTTTCGCTTTTATAATAATAATATTAGTGTTATAGATGAAATATGAATTATACCTACCGTCATATCACACTATCGTACGTGCTATGACTGCAATATCTCGCACACTCAGTGAACTCTTGAGTCTTATCCAAGTTACTGTTTGCGGATGAATGGACCAAGATTTTGTAAGTATCTTTGTCAGAAGTTTATTAAACGGGATTGTATGTCAGAACTTTGTTAGAAGGATTCTAGCGAAAGTTGCTTAAATATATCTTTCGAATTATTGTAATTGATCAGTCTCGCAGACGGTTATGTAAACTAAAAGAAAAAAGTTATGAAGAATTTTTGTCTATTTATTTGGATGGATTGGCGGAAAAACGGCTGAACGAATTTGGATGCAATTTGGCACAAAGATAGTTAAGAACATGGATGAATACATGCGATACTTTTAATCCTTGTAGTACGTTCCCGTGGGATATTTGTCAATTAGCAGTACAAGTAAAATCTTAAAATAAACGTATTTTGTCCAGGTACGTGGCTGCACTAAACGCACTGGGGTACTGGGGGAATTTGAACCAAAGATGAGTTATTGCCAATGATTCTCGAATTGTGCGAGCATTGGTGGGCCAGTGGTATCGGCCGCGACTTACAAGTTGTACGTCATAGGTTCGAACCCCGACAGGCGCTTTACTTTGTGTAAATTATTTCATCACCACTGCTCTCAAAACGGTGAAGGAAAACATCGTGAGGAAACCGACATGTCCTAGAACCAAAAATTCGAAGAACATCTACCAACACGAACCAGGCCCGCGTGGTGGATTACGACCCATTCCCACTCACAGAGAGGAGGCCTGTGTCCCAGCAGTGGGAACATTATAGACTGATTATGATAATGAGACTCGAATTTGTCTATTTCTGATTTCTTCACAGAAAAGCGAAACGTTATTATGTACGTGTGTGCGTGTATGCACAGAGCGGAGGTGTAGTTTTGGCATGCTTCACTGTATCGTTCGCAGCGCTCTGTCTTTATTTGGTCTGAGCACGACTCTTATGAGCCGAGAAAAAACTAAGAAAGAACGTTAAGCAAAAACGAAGTAGTATCGCAGGCAGGCGATGCGATGCGATAGGGTGGGTCGGGGGAACAATAAATTTCACGTGGGCAGAAGCTTGTAATCATATATGGATCAAGTTATCGGTGACTAACGTTTCTTTACAGTACGGCGTATAAACCGCGCTGTAGAAGAACGTGTCTGTCAACAAGCTTTCATGGTGATCCATACAACACTGACGACCCTGAATACACACGGCGAATAAACTGTAATTTTTCACGGCAAGAACATCGTGTGTGTTCCAAAGGCCCTGTGGCCTTAGGTCGCTCTATCTTACAACAAAAAAGATATGACAGTCAACAACCTCTCTGTATTTTAAAAACTTTTTTTTTATCTTGCTACTTTCGGACATAGCAACACATATTTGTAAATCAAAGCCACAAAACTCATCATGGTTTTCCAAATCACATCAAACTCAAAACCTTAAACAAAAATAATATATTCCTTCCAACAAAAACCTTAACATCAAACACGTAGTGTGAACACCCCGTACAAAGAGATATCATAACGAATTTCCCTCGACATAAAGTGTCACAGGATGTCATGACACTGATTACCATGTCCGCGAGTGGAATATTGCATTTCCCACTTTGAATAGTAGCTGATGGTGAAAAAAATGCTGTTTTCTTTGACAGAAGCATGGGTTTTGACTTATTAGTGTCATGGCGCTTTGCGAGCTAATTTAGAATCGAAACGCAGTGTCCTGAACGCAGCAACACAGTTCCTGCGTGCAAGATTTAAAAATATACAAAATATAATTATCGTGAAATTACGGTCAGTAGTCATGGAGTTAATAAAAAAAATTATACTACAATCCAAAACACAACACATCAATCACTACTTGCACATAATGCTTTGCTTGCTTGCTTTTCTGCCAATCGTTTGAAGGTGACAAAGAGATGATGATGTTTTAAATAATTTTATCGTTAAATGCATTTCGTGATTTGTAGTGCGAGTGTAGGCCTACTTTCATAAAAATTCTACTAAAATAAAGCTTGCTTCGCGTCCCTTACGAAAGACTAAATTCTAGCTACGCCGTAGCAAAGCACAGGCTACGTCGTAGCACTGCTCGTAGCGTGCGGCGTAGCAATATTACGCGAACGCAGTGTGTCATTTATTTGTCAAAATGAGTTAAAACACAAAACGCCCATTTCATGCAGTCAGCAAGTCAATTCTCGTTATTTAAAACGTTCAAAATCTAGTCGTAGTCTCATCTCAGCGACAAACAAAAGTCAAATACTTGTCAAAATTTAGGGAAATTAGAGGTATTTTTGACAGATTGAGACTGAGATCAGACTGTGAACGTTCTTAAAATTACGAGAATTGCCCTTGTATAACCCCTTTCAAGGAATACGTCGAGTTTCCCTGTCACACTGTATATCATTTACAGAGACGCCAGCGAGTTTTGGCTGTGTAAACTTGTGGTAGAACTAAATATGTCCAAGAGGAAGATTAAGTATCCAATGTGTAATAGGTATGTTTTGTGGTTACACATTGATAAAATACGAGTATGTTAATGGAACAGTGAACAATGAAATTATTTTTTGTCGACGTATACCTCTTTTTAAGGCTGACTGTAGCTACTGCTGAAACAGAAAACAAACTTCGCTGGGAAATACTAGCCCAGCACGTAACAAGGAGTTGAATAAAATATTAACTTGTTTCTATTTTCTCTCTGTTGTATCGATCTTTTTGATAGACTGTTATTACGTGTACAAGGCAATTACGACTGTTTGTCCGAGGTAAAGACAGTTTGTTTACAAGTGTTAGATGAATTTTCAATTTTTAAAGGCAAATAAAGACGTTGACTTTATCAGAAGAGGTCTTAATGTCTCCTATGCGTGAGCGGGTGAGATGTTAATAAAATTATGTAGTTTAAAAAAAAACTAAAAAACATGCCCATCCAATCTGTTGGACTCGTCAAAACAAATCATATGAGCCCAAATTCAAGGGGTTTACTAGTAGCCACTGAAGAGTTCCATTATCCACCTCCCAGCTCCATCATCAGATCAGTTCCAAGATACCAAATTATAGTTTTGTCATCTGAACTTCATACACATACAAAGTTTAATTTTGATACGACAATTATAAGTATGTTTAAATTGACTTCTAAGATTTTATTACACTGTTTGTTAGTTACAAGTGAACCTAATTAAAGCATGATTAAAAGTCAATAATCCTACTTACTACTAATATTATAAACGCGAAAGGTTGTGTGGATAGATATCCATCTATTCACACAACCTTTGGATTGAATGGATGTTTGTTACTCATTCACGCAAAAACTACTGAATGGATTTGGATGAAATTTGGCACACAGATAATTTATAAACTTTTTATTCCGATATTGCCATGGGATCGAAACTTATGTGGGTGAACCGTGGGGTGCTGTATTCTGAATAATCGCAAGTCTCTGACCCCTTTAGGGAATGAACAATAACGTAAACGACGTTCTTTATAGTTCGTGAGGTGCGAGCGCAAATCAATCAACTCACTGCATTGCAATAGTAGTCACGATGGTCACCAGCACGCGTAACAGTAACAGCATAGAAACAGATTTTGTCGACGGAAGAATAGACAAAATGACCAGATTGTAGACAGATTTCTATAGAAATCTGTAATTTCGTCTAGTCCACCTGTCATTTTGTCTAATTTGTCCATACGCGATGAAACGGTTCCGTCGAAAAAACCCGTTTCTATGGTGGTCATGCTACGGATGCAGTATCACAATTCGATCGATCTCCGCAATCTTAGTTTATTTTTCATTTTTAGCGGGCCGCCACCTCAATACCCGGGGTTACGTCAAGTTGACAGCTGTCAAAAATAGCTACAGTAGCTGTAACTTTGGCATCGATAAACCTTTAAATACGCCCGCCGTCAAGTTTGTTTTTCATTTAGTTCAGTTTCATTAGTTATATAAGTTGTTGTTGTTGTTTGATTTCGTTTCTAACTTGAAAGCCTTTCTTTCTAATCTATAAAACCATTAAAATACCTATTAAATTGAATAATTTATAGTAAGTTAGAGTAGTGGTGGCCCAGAGGTAACGGCTCCGACTTCCGAGTTGCAGGTCGTGGGTTCGAAACCAGCTAGGCGCTTTACTTTGTGTAAATATTTGATCACCACTGCTCTCGAAGCGGTGAAGGAAAACATTGCTTGCTTGCTTTTCTGCCAACCAGCATGTCCTAGAACCATGTGACATCTCATCTACCAACCCACACTGGGCTCGCGTAGTAGATTATAGCCCACTCTTTCTCGAAGAGAGGTGGCTTACGTCCCAGCAGTGGGAACATTATAGGCTGATTATGCTTAATAGTACGTTAATTTACAGATTTACAGTAAAGGACAACATTGTGAGAAAATCTGGATCTAATAATCTGAAATCATTTAAACGCAATTAGCTTATTGGTCAATATTTGCGTCTTCCTGGTATCATATAAGAGGCTTTTGCCTCGCAGAACTAATTTAATTACTCGGATTACAATACAACAGACTGGAATTTCCTGGAATATGAAAATTTATAAGGTCTATCCATTCATACACGAAATATCTGAAGGGGTCATTGTACTCATCATTATGAACAACTTTTACTATAGGACAAATCGTGAAACCGCAAAAAAAAAGTCTGCTGTTCCATACATTTTGACGGGTAATGCGAATATAAATGTAGGGAACAGCTGATTTTTTTTTCGCGATTTCAGGTTTGGTCCCATAGTTAAAGTTGTTCGTAATGACCCCTTGTGAGATTTCGTGTATGAATAGATAGACCTTATTATATAACCATGTTCCAATAACCATTCTGTAAGCCCACGGCCACGTCCACAAGGACGTAAAAATATCGCGGCGGGATTTTATAGCGCACTGGATTTTCAACTCTCATTGCCAAGCGTTGAGAATTCAACAGAGCGCGACGCAGCGCGTCAAAAAAAAACACTGTTGGATTTTCGAATCTCGGCGCTAAGCAGCACGTTGATAAACCAGTGCCCGAAAAAAAAACACCGCGAGGAAAACGCGCCCGTGCGTATCTGGGCTTATACTGAACAAATCTAACTGATTGTTACAGCTTAAAGGGTAACTGACAAAGGGGACAAGTTCGATTCCAACTTACTGTTAGTTTCTGGTGGTAAATCCTTGGGGAACCGACTTCCAAGTAAACGGCTGGTCTTGGAGTAAAGTTCACTGTACAATAATGTAAAAGTAATAGAATATTGTAGTTATACTATGTGGAGTGGTGGCTAAATAATAACAGCCGCATAGGTCGATCGATCAGGTTAAGCTACGCTTGCTGCGGTTGGTCTGTGATGGGTGACCATCTTTACATACCGTGTCCCCTGCGTACCTCGGAAAGCACGTGAAGCCGTTGGTCCCGGCTGTCATTCGTGGAACTTTGACATGCGTTACGCGTAGTCAGAAGCCCGAAAATCTGTCAACCAGTCTTACCAAAGGGTATCGTATTATCCAGTAACTGGGTTGTGTTAAGTTTTTAATCTTTAACTAAACTTACCACTCCACTTAGTCATCATCTGCCTAGTCTTTTCCCAACTATATTGAGGTCGGCTTCCAGTGTAACCGGATGCAGCTGAATACAGTATTTTACATGGAGCGACTGCCTATCTGACCTCTACAACCCAGTTACTCCATAATACGATACTCCTTAACGCGCTTTCCGAGGCATGGAGGGGTCTTGGTATTTAAAGATGGTCACCCATCCACGGACCGACCGTGGCAATCGTAGCTTAACCTGATCGATCGAACCGTGCGGCTGTTATTACTTAGCCACAAGCCCTTCTTTGTTAAAATATATTTGAAGTAAAAACAGAATTATTCTTGCAAACATCTTGAATAGGCGAACTTTCGCAACTAGGTAAGTACTCGACTTTAGTTGAAAATCTTAGAGAAACGCTGATTCTGACTTGAACAGCAGAAGTAGGTAATGTAGCATTTCTCCCTAGGGCGCCGTTAACTTATACGTTTCCTTGTCGGGTATTTGAAGTACTGTGTATTAACTTCTTGTTAACGATATGTACGAAGTTTTGAGGTTATAGAATATGCAGCTACCGAGGTTGTGTCTGTTATGAACAAAGTGATTGATAGATTTTTTTTCAATGATTCTTGTAGGCTTAATATTTTTTTTTTAATTATTATTATCATTAAAAGCCTGTGATGTCCCACTGCAGGACAAAAGACTACTTTCTTTCCACTTGTCTCTGTTTAAAGCTACTGAGGACCTTATTGTTGAAGGAGTCCAGCTCATATCTTCTATCTATACTTATAATAAATCTGTAGAGAGGTCAATTCTGTACATGATATATATTTTCCAAATAACTATCAGGGGGTAATTAGTGATCGATACTGATGCCAAAAATGCAATCAGTAAAATTTTTGTCTGTCTGTCTGTCTGTCTCTATGTTCCTTATAGAAACAAAAACTACTCGACGGATTTTAACGAAACTTGGTACAATTATTCTTCATACTCCTGGGGAGGTTAAAGTATACTTTTCATCACGCTAGAATGAATAGGAGCAGAGCAGTGAAAGGAAATGTTGGGAAAACGGGAGAAGTTGCTCCATTTTTTAAGCTTCCGTCGCGTGTGCAGCATAATGGTTAAAGCTACATAGAAATCATTTATGACGGAAATGTTCTACATGAAATTATCTAAAAAATATCTTACAACAGCATTTGTCTATCTTTTATGGTTGTATCACAATAACACGTGTAAGTCCCGATAGCTTAGCAGTTCGGAGCTTTCTGATTATATTTGTTTACTCTTACGTTTATAATACTCTCACTCATCCCTAATTAAAAGAAGTTAATATTATTACCTATTCAATAAAAAAAGAATCATAGTAATCGGTATAGAAACACCAAACTTATACATGAAATACACTAATAAGCCATCGCGCCGTTGCGCGTGATTACTGAATCATGCCATAAGGATTATTTTTGTGTAACGGCTGCCGCGCTCGACACGGGTCGTGGCGGTAGGGTATAATAAAAAGGCGGGAGGTCCGGGCAACCTTAGCGAGTTACAACTGCGAGTGGTCATGTCAAAAAAAAAAAGCGCGAGCTTCATTCAATATTTGGCTGTTGATGCGTTCAGAGCGTTCCACCTTATTGACAGATAGTTGTTTTGGTAGTGTTTAAATATTCGTTCAAATTACAAATCTATACTAAATGTTGTACTTTTTTGATATTTCTATCTGTAGAAGTGAAAATTCTGTACATTGAAAATATCAAAAAAGTAAATGGCAGGGGTTGTTACGAGACCGACACCGAATCCAAAAATGTGATTAAAAAAAAAATTGTCTGTCTGTCTGTTTGTTCAGGCATCACGCAAAACGTACGGGTCCGATTACGATGAAACTTGGTATAATTATTCTTTAATATCCTGGGCACCACACTGGGTAATTTTTATCCCGGAAAAGTATATACAATAAAAAACAAACTTAATTTTGCGGTTCGATCCCTAGACCCGATTACTGTACCAACCGCAAATAATAAGTTTGTCGTAGGTTACGTCACTCGCACTGTAAATAATGTAGTGCTGAAGGTTGAATTTGGCTTACACTTTTTGAACTTTGATTTGAACGGACGACGTATCGAGTGGCGAGCGTTCGTTCTTATTAGCATTCTATAAATTGTATGTTTTAACTGCTACTTGCAATTCTAAACCGTGCTTTTCAGTGCGACCTTTTTATTCCTTTTAGTTTTTACTAAGTACAGTTTAAGGTAGAGTTATTTAGGTTTATTTTTATAAGTCGTTTTTATAAGTAGGTATAGATTTTAATTTTAAAGTATGGGTAGTATATTTGATGGTGTACGTAGTGACCGTAGGTTATTTTATAAATCTGTTAGGTAGGATTAGTCATTCGTATAGATATTAGTTTTTAGGGATTTTGCTTATTTATTGAGTTTAGATTGGTTATCATCAGAAATAGGTTTATTTAGGTAGGTAGGTATTTTATTTTCTGTTATTGAGTTTTTTTTTATTAGGTTGGTACTTAGGTTTACTTTTATAATCTAATATAAAATTCAAAGTCCAATGACAGGATCACAGGACTTTGAATTTTATATTATCTGACTGATTATATCAATGCACAGCCTAAACCGCTGGTCATGTAAAGACATTTTTGGAGAGTGTGTTCTTTGTGAAGTGTATATAGGTATCCACTAAAAAAGGGTTTTTCGAAATTCCACTCCAAAGAGGGTGAATGGGGGGAGGGTGAAATTTCACGCGGACGAAGTCGCGGGCAGAAGCTAGTATAAGAAATATAATTAAAATAACTAATTTAATCTCTGCGTGATATATTTACAACTAGCTGTGCCCGCGACTTTGTTCGCGTGCATGACGAAAAACGTTTTGATTTTTTTGCGCGGAACCCTATTTTTTTTTCTAAAATAGAAGTAGCCTAAGTTACTCCTTATAGCCTAAGTTACTCCTTATTACATCAGCTATCTACCAGTGAAAGTCCCGTCAAAATCGTTCCAGCCGTTTCAGAGATTAGCCGGAACAAACAGACATACAGAAAAAAAAAATGAAAATTTTGATACCGTGTATACATCCATATGCATTTTGTAAAAAGCGGTTATTTTAATATTACAAACAGACACTCCAATTTTATTTATTTATATAGATGTATAGACCATATCTATCAGGTAGTGCCAGGTACCTACTATTTAATAAAGATATAATTTCGCAAAAAAAAAATGTTTCTGTTAAACCTATTAATAGCCCGAAATTCCATAAGGTACAGACGCCAGCACATCAACCTACCCGAAACTGTCAAAATTTCCCAATCAACTTTGAACCTTATACTTCAGCGATAAAGTTGAAAATCTATCAAAGAAATTTGACAGATTGTAGTAGGTTGATGTGCTGGCGTCTGTACATTAATTTATGTTGTCATTAATTGCAAAGGTATTTATAGTTGCATTCGGTATCATATTTATCATTCGTAGATCTTTGACAGTCGTTATAAGTAGTCAGTAGTAAGCTCAAAAGTCTGACAATTTTACCAAAGCATATCGTGTTACCCAGTAATTGGGTTGTGGAGGTCAGATAGGCAGACGCTCCATGTAAAATACTGGTAATCAGCTGCATCCGGTTAGACTAAAACCCGACCCCAACATAGTTGGGAAAAAATCTAGGCAGATTGATATTGAGATAGGTATCTTAGTCCATTAATAAGCAAAACTTCCACCTAAAGTTATATAATTAAAATGTAGGTACCATTATGATTATAGGTACATAATACCTATAGTTCTATGCAATATTTACAAATTAAATCCGCATTTTGAAATAGTCAATTATATTATTATACATAATTATCGCTCAGAAGAAAAAACGTTCAAAATCTAGTCACAATCTCATCTCAGCGACAATCAATGTCAAAATTGTAGGAATATTAGAGGTATTTTTGACAGATTGAGAATAACGACAAGAATTGCCCCTCAGATAGTGTCATTAGTATTCGAGTAAAGCAAGTACAATCATTCCTCCATTCATGAACGAAACGTGTGACGTAACATTATAGACGTTCTCAAACAAAGTATTTTATATATATATCAAAGCGAATATTCTTATAAGCTTTCTTAAATGAAATAAGAGTGCTTAATATAAAGATTTTAATGACGCTTTATGTTCATGAGAGCGTAATCCTAGCTTAATCACGTGCTTAGGACTTCGTAAGATACCAGGACGGTAGGATCTTTAAGAAACAGCTTATTCGAAACTGTTCGTACATTTAATATTCTTCCTCTATTTAAAAGTGAATGTCGTCAAAATTAGATCCGTTACCAATCGTAATCAACCGACTATTATTCCCCGGAATATCTTCAAATAGCGTCAATTTAAACGAAGTGACTGTTAAATGGTTTCATTAATTTATTTTCGCTTACAAATTAAACTTAATAATGGTGCCGTTTCTAGGAAATTGCTCGATTAAATAGCAGCGTTGGTGGCGGATTAAATTGCTTGATTTCTTAAATAGTTAAGATCGTTTACGCCGTACGGCATTTCATAAGAACCGATTTTAATGAAACTTCGCACGCATAAGCAGGATATAAAGGTCTAAAAGTTGTAAAGAACATTTTCGAATGTTTTATTTAAAAAAAGATAACTGGAAATCTCTGTTTCTATGTAAAATTTAAAATCGGTCTAATTTGGCTGTAACACTAATTTTCGAAAATCTTCTTAACTAACTTTTTAGACCTTTGTATCCTGCTTATGCGTACGTTTCATTAAAATCGGTTCATTCATTTCGAAAAACAAGGGCTTGAGAGTTTGTATGAAATGCCGTACATCGTAAACGCTAATATGTTATTCATAAATATAAAATGTACGCGGAAAACTCTCGTTAATGAGAGCCAATTCTCGATTATATTTCTGAAACAAACCTAAATAGACTTTTTTGTTAAGATCTTTATACTGTAGAAAACTCCCGCTTTATTTTATAAACGACCAAAAAGATTTTTTTGTATTACAGATAATAAAAAGAAAACTTGCCGGTTTTCACTGGTTCCTTACTATAATAATATATCGATAATAATAATAACGTTCAAAAGTTCAAATCAAGGAAACCTTCAAATATCAAAACCATATAAATTAAATTTCAGAAGCTTGAAGTCAGAAACTTTCATAACTTTTCCTAAACATGAAGAAAACCTGAAAATAAAACTCACTTACCTTATAGAAAACTTCCATAACGGCCAGGAAACACAATTCAGTTCTTTAACAGAAACTTTCACATACTTACTTAATTTGTTTTCTCAAAAAAAAAAAAATCAACCAATCACCGAACAGTTTTTTTAAATTGTTCGCAAAACTTACACAGTCCTAATCTCACAAAAAAGAAAATATTTTTTTTTTAATTTTTCGAATTTAAATTACACTATTTTTGTTGCTGGCACAGTTTTTTTTTTTTAAAGAATGAAATTTGAATTTTCCTTTGGCGGGTTCGGATCGCGGAGCGCGCGCTTCAGTCCGCCCGTCCCAACCATTTTATCACACTGAACATTGGTAAAATCTGCCATTAGGGACGTACCGCGATCTCGACTTTTATTGTTCGCAATAATGCTCGCTATCGAAAACAATATCTTACGGTCGCGCAGAACAAATAAACACTGCAATAATCGCCTTGCAGTGTTTTTTTACAGATGTAATGTTTTGATAAAAAGGTATGTAGTGAAATGGAAGGGCTATCTTATAGATGCGGTTTATGTCTTATTCATGAATTCGCGAGCGGCAACAACATATTTACGGTTATCAGAAGTATTACTAAATTCATGATCAGAGAAATTGTCTTGGTTGGTAAGTTCTCAAGCATTTCGTTACAACAGATTCATGAAGTCTCAGAAAAATCACGCACAATAAGGTCGCATTGTCAGAAAAGATCCTTTCTCTACAAAATCAATTCAAAGTATATAGATTAACTGAGTTCACTCTCTGGAATAGTTAACTCAATTAATCTAGATCTCTTTTTACAATCACCATTACAACCGTTAAAAATACACACAACACTAACAAAAAAATAATCTTATCAGTCATCGACTCAATAGTATCGACAGCGATCCCATCTCTACGGCGTCTCGAGCGCCTGTCACGCACTGTCCATGGCACGGGAACAACATTGGTCGAGTTTGCGCATGCGCTCTACATGTTTTTCTCAACTCAACTTGAATATCAGTTCGTCTGTATTCGGCCTATAAATCTTAAGAAATGAGAGGAAGCGGCCCATTTGCAACTATCACATGCAGGCTTTATAAGTAAACATCTAAACAAGTTGGACTGACTTGAGTTGAAAGCCACGACATTGCTTAATTTTGAATGAAAATAAATTTGTTTTAATTTTTAAGACAAGAAAGTTTTAATGACGTTCGGATTTTAAAAGATTTTTTTTATTTAAGTAGGTACCTACTTTGCGAGTGGTTTTAGTGATAGTAATACCTACTACTACTTTTGTATAATGTTTCAAAACATAATTTGATTTATCCCATCTTCCAAGCACGGTGGGCTGTGCTGGGGCGGCTGCTGCAGGTGCGGAGAAAAAACGGCGTAAATACTCCAACCTTATTGGGGGTTATATGTTCGAGCCGTTTGGGGTTGAAACAGTAGGGCCATGGGGTCCGAGTACCCACTTAGTTTTTCGAAACATCGCCAATATTATTAGATTTATTTTAAGAAAATCAATAAAATCACACTAACATTATAAAAGCGAAAGTTTGTTTGGTGTGTGTGTGTGTGTAAACGGCTGGACCAATTTTGATAAAATTTTGTTGGCGGTGTAATACCCCCGTGCCTCGGAAAGCACGTTAAGCCGTTGGTCCTGCGCCTGATCTCTCTCCGGTCGTGTCGGATTGCCGTCCCATCGGACTATGAGAGTGAGGGAAGAGGGAGTGCACCTGTGTCTGCGCACACATTTGTGCACTATAATATCTCCCGCGCCGATGGCTAGTCTCCGTTGAGATTGACTACCATGGCGGAAATACGGTATAGAAGACTATACTTGTGTACCTATATCACTTTAACAACTAGCCAATTTTTTTTTTTTTTACGCTTTCCCATTTCATTTGTGCCGAAACATACCTTTAAAACGTTACATTAAATAATAACATGCGGATTTTATTACTGTTAGCCTGCATCATCCATCCCACAGCTGGGCAAAGGCCTCTCCCCACAACTTCCAGCTCTTTCACTTTCACGATTCACGGCTAAAGTAGACCACTGTTTGTTTAAACTATTACTTTTTTAGCTTAATTTTGACTTTTCTTTAGCTTGATTTTGACTTACCTTCTCTAGCGTAACTTTAACATAAACGTTATTGAGAAAAACGTATTTAAAAGCCCTTCTGAGATTATTTTATCTTTAAAAATAGGTACAAGAAAAATTAAAAGACCATGCTTGGAATTCTTAGTTAAAACACCGTATTTTATAGCCGGTAAATATATTAATAGCGTTAGCTTCGTGTAGCATTTTTTCACGTGGTTATACCTACCCTTGCACGTACCCCCGGGCAATTTAGAAATAGTCTGTTGCAGATAACTAGTTCTTATCTAGCCTTGTGAAAATGCAGCATAATGCTGAGCTATAGCCGTTTTGCGTGAATGTGACGCATGTTTCCCCCTACATTTTTTTTTTATTTTTTGCGTTTATGTACTTTTTTTTACGTTATGTTCACCGCAAATAAGCGTTTATTCTTAATTTCTTTCAAAAATTATTGTATTTTTGTTGAAATAAATATTGAAGTAAAACAGTTTTACTATTATTTCCAATTATTGTTTATCTTTATTAAAATACTGTTTATTTTACTTACAAAAACTAGCTGATCTGGCGAACTTCGCATACATAAATGTTGTTCAATCCGTTCTCGAGATATCATCAAAAAAGCCGTTCCATACAAAATCTATGAGAAAATGGATGATTTTATCCCATGTTTTAATAGTTAATCTGCTATTCGGGGCTGCTCAAAGCTCTCAAAGCTCAAAACTCGTAGCCGCGTAGGCCGGCGTAACACGTAGCTCTACGAGCCAATGCCTACGCAGATCCGGCAGAACATTATAATTCACTTAGTTTATCAGTTTCTTCGAATCCGGGACAAATAAAAATATCTAAATGGTCCATAGAACATGAATTTATGTCCTGAATTTACATACCGTAAAAAGATACGGGAAATATCTATAGTTTTGTGATTTATTATGACGTTTCAATGTCAAAAAGAGGTGTTTGGTAAAAATATACCGTGTTTTGGTTCCGAAGAATAAGCTACTAATACTAAGGTTGAATTCGTGACCGCCGCTACTGGCCACCTCGCCGCTAAATGTATGAAAATGAAAACTCACTAATAGCGGTCACGTGTGGTCTGTATGTGGTTACACTAACTTGGCAAGTAGATTCAGCAAACGAAATAATGTAGGTTTAGGTTTAACGAAACTAATAAAATTGTACTTGGAATTTTATACATCTATGTTTGAGTGGTGTAGGTATTGGCAGGCCAGATTGGCAATTCTCGTAATTTAGAGAACGTTCAGTCTGATCTCAGTCTCAATCTGTCAAAAATACCTCTAATTTGCCTACATTTTGACAAGTTTTTGATATTTGTTTGTCGCCGAGATGAGACTGCGACTAGATTTTGAATTGGTTGGATAACGTTCAAAAGGTTGCGGGCAAGACGTAACTCGCACAGACCAGGAAATCTTTGGGCAAAAGTGAGAAGGCCTATACCTACTCAGCAGTGGGTGGCACAGGGCAGCCAAGGGTGATAATAGTATTGAAGTTGGTAGGGCTAACGCCCGCCTGGTGTATGCCCACCCTCCCACCGGAGTCCGGCGGCGGCGTCAAGCAGCCTGCTGTGTTACGTCGATGCGTGGGAGTTCCAGTGCCTTAGGCATCTTCTGGGCACGCTCGTTCTATCATAGACCTCATCCATCGCTTTCCATCAGGCGTGATCGAGGTCAAGAGCGGGTCCATTAAAAAATATATATTTTGATGGTTTTTGAGAGACAGAAACAGAGTCCCCACTCTGTCCGCCCGCGACTCCAAATGTGATATTTACGTATGAGAGTAAAGGAACAGAGAGTGCACCTGTGTTTACGCACACACTTGTGCACTATAATATCTCCTGCGTAACTGGTTAATCTCCGTTAAGATTGGTTGGCCACGGTGACCGAAGTCGGTCGGGAGACTGTTTATGTAGATAGGTATGTCAAGCTTTTTTGACATAATTTATTGGATTTTGCCGTTCTGAGATACAAACCTTGACCTTAGACACTACCTGCAGTAAACACATGTAAGTAGCTACTCACTAGTGATCTGCCCCTGCATCGCATTGTTTTTACGACTTGTTTAAACATCCATTGTGTAGTTTAGAAGAGCATTCACCGTGGTCACACAGACAGACACGAAAGGCGACTTCAATTGATAACATCTAAAGATATAGACAGGTACCTACATTTGTAGGTATGTATTTTCTACCAATAAATCGTAATGTTAAAAATATCCTTCGCTAACATTTTCACAAAAAAAATAATCTCATATCAGAATCCCAACCACGCCAAAATGAAGCTCAATGCCCCAAATCTATTCCTACCCCAATAATTGTAATCTTGCAAGATCCTGTAACCCAAATATGTCGCCGCTCATAATAATTTCTTCTCCATTATACGTCGCTTACAGTACCTGAGTGATTGATGACAGCCTACATAAAGGCACAAAGCATAAAGGTGGATGTGCTTAGATCCTGCGCGAATTTGCTTTCGTATGGGATTTGGAAGATAAGACAAGATTTGTGATGTCTTTAGTCATGATATGGGTTTGTAATCAAGGGATAATGTACCTTATCCATTCTTATATCTAAAAGTACTTACATATTTTACATGTGAAAGTAACTCTTGTTTGTCTGTGTTTATTACCAAAAATGTAAACAAATATGAGTTTCTGAAAAAATAACTTTAAATTTTACATTATAAAATTCAGTTTACGCTACAAAGGACTTGTCGGTGGAGCAACGAGCGATAGTCTAGGTAGTCAAAGGAAATGTTCAGTAATGATTGATATATCATTATAATCGTCGTATTTTATAGTTTATCAATTAATAAGTTTCAGGAGTCAGGATCTTGCGAAAACTGGTCAAAATAAGGTTTATGCGCTGGGGATTTTTCTTAGTTTTTTTTAGTATAACGCCACCTGTGAGCGAATACAGGTACTAATTGGTGGTAGGTATACCTTCGAAACATTTAATATTTTGTTGGTCTGAGATCACATTCTGCAGTTTTTTTGGATATTTCTATTTGTGTAACAAAAATGTAAAGCATCTATATTTGTTTATCTATTAAATACCTGCTAAGTGCTACTAAGTGCTTAACATATTTTTTCATTTAATCAGAAAGATGCACATAATATGATTAAGGTATCATCTTTAATTCCGTATTTTGGTTAATATCTTCAATACCCATAATATTATTTATTAAAATATTTAGCTACTTGTTGGTACTGAATTGGGATTATAATAAATAAAACTATGTATGTATTTATTGCCAAACAAAATTATTTAATTGTAGGAACATATTTAAATAAAATGATTAAAAAAATGAAACGTCTTCTAGAGACACCAAAACATTATCTATATGCCTTGCCCAGCCAAGATAACATACTAGCGTCATGACATGACAGCGGCAGCCGACTGTTCAATTCCCCACCAAAGTGAAGTGAAGTGTTACTGCCTCGCTTGCAATTTGGTAGGCTTACAGCTAATGCTATACGAGCACCTCGTTGTACTACTGGTGATAATGGAGGTGGTAGTGGCAGCGGCGGCGGTGTTGTTGGGACGGCGGTGTTGGTGATCCATGTTTCACGGATGGAACAACATCCTCATGTAAGTCCCTTGATGAGTCGTGAATCAGGTGTCGATTCACTCGAAGCCAACAGGCTTGACATACATAAATTGTTGCCATTCCTGAAAATATTATTACATTTTATTACATGATATGACGTAACTGGCGAAATGTGGGGATCCCATGGAGTAAATACAAAGTCCGTGGGATTTCCTACTGGTTCACCTCCCCCAAATCCTTCGGGGATCGTTGGCGTGATGTTATGTTTTATATGACGAACACTCCTACCATTTTTCTTGATAGTAGTTTCCATCGCTTTCCCATTTCATTTGTGCCGAAACATACCTTTAAAACGTTACATTAAATAATAACATGCGGATTTTATTATTTTGTTACTGTTAGCCTGCATCATCCATCCCACAGCTGGGCAAAGGCCTCTCCCCACAACTTCCAGCTCTTTCACTTTCACGATTCACGGCTAAAGTAGACCACTGTTTGTTTAAACTATTACTTTTTTAGCTTAATTTTGACTTTTCTTTAGCTTGATTTTGACTTACCTTCTCTAGCGTAACTTTAACATAAACGTTATTGAGAAAAACGTATTTAAAAGCCCTTCTGAGATTATTTTATCTTTAAAAATAGGTACAAGAAAAATTAAAAGACCATGCTTGGAATTCTTAGTTAAAACACCGTATTTTATAGCCGATAAATATATTAATAGCGTTAGCTTCGTGTAGCATTTTTTCACGTGGTTATACCTACCCTTGCACGTACCCCCGGGCAATTTAGAAATAGTCTGTTGCAGATAACTAGTTCTTATCTAGCCTTGTGAAAATGCAGCATAATGCTGAGCTATAGCCGTTTTGCGTGAATGTGACGCATGTTTCCCCCTACATTTTTTTTTTATTTTTTGCGTTTATGTACTTTTTTTTACGTTATGTTCACCGCAAATAAGCGTTTATTCTTAATTTCTTTCAAAAATTATTGTATTTTTGTTGAAATAAATATTGAAGTAAAACAGTTTTACTATTATTTCCAGTTATTGTTTATCTTTATTAAAATACTGTTTATTTTACTTACAAAAACTAGCTGATCTGGCGAACTTCGCATACATAAATGTTGTTCAATCCGTTCTCGAGATATCATCAAAAAAGCCGTTCCATACAAAATCTATGAGAAAATGGATGATTTTATCCCATGTTTTAATAGTTAATCTGCTATTCGGGGCTGCTCAAAGCTCTCAAAGCTCAAAACTCGTAGCCGCGTAGGCCGGCGTAACACGTAGCTCTACGAGCCAATGCCTACGCAGATCCGGCAGAACATTATAATTCACTTAGTTTATCAGTTTCTTCGAATCCGGGACAAATAAAAATATCTAAATGGTCCATAGAACATGAATTTATGTCCTGAATTTACATACCGTAAAAAGATACGGGAAATATCTATAGTTTTGTGATTTATTATGACGTTTCAATGTCAAAAAGAGGTGTTTGGTAAAAATATACCGTGTTTTGGTTCCGAAGAATAAGCTACTAATACTAAGGTTGAATTCGTGACCGCCGCTACTGGCCACCTCGCCGCTAAATGTATGAAAATGAAAACTCACTAATAGCGGTCACGTGTGGTCTGTATGTGGTTACACTAACTTGGCAAGTAGATTCAGCAAACGAAATAATGTAGGTTTAGGTTTAACGAAACTAATAAAATTGTACTTGGAATTTTATACATCTATGTTTGAGTGGTGTAGGTATTGGCAGGCCAGATTGGCAATTCTCGTAATTTAGAGAACGTTCAGTCTGATCTCAGTCTCAATCTGTCAAAAATACCTCTAATTTGCCTACATTTTGACAAGTTTTTGATATTTGTTTGTCGCCGAGATGAGACTGCGACTAGATTTTGAATTGGTTGGATAACGTTCAAAAGGTTGCGGGCAAGACGTAACTCGCACAGACCAGGAAATCTTTGGGCAAAAGTGAGAAGACCTATACCTACTCAGCAGTGGGTGGCACAGGGCAGCCAAGGGTGATAATAGTATTGAAGTTGGTAGGGCTAACGCCCGCCTGGTGTATGCCCACCCTCCCACCGGAGTCCGGCGGCGGCGTCAAGCAGCCTGCTGTGTTACGTCGATGCGTGGGAGTTCCAGTGCCTTAGGCATCTTCTGGGCACGCTCGTTCTATCATAGACCTCATCCATCGCTTTCCATCAGGCGTGATCGAGGTCAAGAGCGGGTCCATTAAAAAATATATATTTTGATGGTTTTTGAGAGACAGAAACAGAGTCCCCACTCTGTCCGCCCGCGACTCCAAATGTGATATTTACGTTTGAGAGTAAAGGAACAGAGAGTGCACCTGTGTTTACGCACACACTTGTGCACTATAATATCTCCTGCGTAACTGGTTAATCTCCGTTAAGATTGGTTGGCCACGGTGACCGAAGTCGGTCGGGAGACTGTTTATGTAGATAGGTATGTCAAGCTTTTTTGACATAATTTATTGGATTTTGCCGTTCTGAGATACAAACCTTGACCTTAGACACTACCTGCAGTAAACACATGTAAGTAGCTACTCACTAGTGATCTGCCCCTGCATCGCATTGTTTTTACGACTTGTTTAAACATCCATTGTGTAGTTTAGAAGAGCATTCACCGTGGTCACACAGACAGACACGAAAGGCGACTTCAATTGATAACATCTAAAGATATAGACAGGTACCTACATTTGTAGGTATGTATTTTCTACCAATAAATCGTAATGTTAAAAATATCCTTCGCTAACATTTTCACAAAAAAAATAATCTCATATCAGAATCCCAACCACGCCAAAATGAAGCTCAATGCCCCAAATCTATTCCTACCCCAATAATTGTAATCTTGCAAGATCCTGTAACCCAAATATGTCGCCGCTCATAATAATTTCTTCTCCATTATACGTCGCTTACAGTACCTAAGTGATTGATGACAGCCTACATAAAGGCACAAAGCATAAAGGTGGATGTGCTTAGATCCTGCGCGAATTTGCTTTCGTATGGGATTTGGAAGATAAGACAAGATTTGTGATGTCTTTAGTCATGATATGGGTTTGTAATCAAGGGATAATGTACCTTATCCATTCTTATATCTAAAAGTACTTACATATTTTACATGTAAAAGTAACTCTTGTTTGTCTGTGTTTATTACCAAAAATGTAAACAAATATGAGTTTCTGAAAAAATAACTTTAAATTTTACATTATAAAATTCAGTTTACGCTACAAAGGACTTGTCGGTGGAGCAACGAGCGATAGTCTAGGTAGTCAAAGGAAATGTTCAGTAATGATTGATATATCATTATAATCGTCGTATTTTATAGTTTATCAATTAATAAGTTTCAGGAGTCAGGATCTTGCGAAAACTGGTCAAAATAAGGTTTATGCGCTGGGGATTTTTCTTAGTTTTTTTTAGTATAACGCCACCTGTGAGCGAATACAGGTACTAATTGGTGGTAGGTATGCCTTCGAAACATTTAATATTTTGTTGGTCTGAGATCACATTCTGCAGTTTTTTTGGATATTTCTATTTGTGTAACAAAAATGTAAAGCATCTATATTTGTTTATCTATTAAATACCTGCTAAGTGCTACTAAGTGCTTAACATATTTTTTCATTTAATCAGAAAGATGCACATAATATGATTAAGGTATCATCTTTAATTCCGTATTTTGGTTAATATCTTCAATACCCATAATATTATTTATTAAAATATTTAGCTACTTGTTGGTACTGAATTGGGATTATAATAAATAAAACTATGTATGTATTTATTGCCAAACAAAATTATTTAATTGTAGGAACATATTTAAATAAAATGATTAAAAAAATGAAACGTCTTCTAGAGACACCAAAACATTATCTATATGCCTTGCCCAGCCAAGATAACATACTAGCGTCATGACATGACAGCGGGCAGCCGACTGTTCGATTCCCCACCAAAGTGAAGTGAAGTGTTACTGCCTCGCTTGCAATTTGGTAGGCTTACAGCTAATGCTATACGAGCACCTCGTTGTACTACTGGTGATAATGGAGGTGGTAGTGGTAGCGGCGGCGGTATTGTTGGGACGGCGGTGTTGGTGATCCATGTTTCACGGATGGAACAACATCCTCATGTAAGTCCCTTGATGAGTCGTGAATCAGGTGTCGATTCACTCGAAGCCAACAGGCTTGACATACATAAATTGTTGCCATTCCTGAAAATATTATTACATTTTATTACATGATATGACGTAACTGGCGAAATGTGGGGATCCCATGGAGTAAATACAAAGTCCGTGGGATTTCCTACTGGTTCACCTCCCCCAAATCCTTCGGGGATCGTTGGCGTGATGTTATGTTTTATATGACGAACACTCCTACCATTTTTCTTGATAGTAGTTTCCATTGCTCGTCTTTCCAGTTTTCACGGAACAGTCCAATTCATTTTGCCATTTTCTTTCAAAAACCTTTCCTACTATTATAACAATCGTGACAAGCGTATCCATCTAATGGGAGCTGGAACAATAACAAATGTCATTGTATTTTTCAAATTATAACACAATTGCTTAATATACTGCCTTTTTTTTTTTTTTTTTTAAGGATTGGAAATCATCAAATGACCCCTCCCGCTCTGGGTGGAGCGGAAGGGAGTGTCAGACTCTTACTGACTAAAACCCATCCGTGTTCCTTCCTTAGCCCTTTATATTCCGGGGCAGCGGTAACCCTTTCGGACAATCCCGCTGCCCTTAATATACTGCCTTTACTGCATGGTTTACGCGACTGCTGTAGTATAGAGGCGTAGGTACCTGATTTGCTAACCATCGAGCAAGTCTCACTTGCAGGGTTCACGCCAGCCTTGACACCTCAGAATACACTGTATTCTGAGCTTCACACGATATGACGTCTGCGAATCCGCAGCACAGCGATGCCATAACTGATGCACCTCATCATAAAATCCAAACCGAAAGGAAAAGCAGAATCCTATAAGAATAGCAATAGTAATTGTGTCTTGATGATGTCAGTCCGTGTAGAATAGCAATGGTCGTTAGAAGAAGATATCAAGAACACAAAATAATCGCACAGTAAGCAAGGGAGGAATACACGCAACTTGGAACTGCAATGCTGCAATGGAAAATTTTTTTCCTCTATGATGCAAGCTATAGATAGTTATTTTACTCTTTGAATGCAAGCAAAAAATAACTGGTAATATGTCAATGTCATGTCAAAAAAGTAATAAATACTTACCTTCAGGTAAGGAGGTGGGTTTTCAAAGAAAAATACGTTTGATGTGTACACAAAAATATTTTAGTAATGTTGTCTTAATTTATACGCAAATAATACGTTGATATATTCCTTTGTTCTAAAGCAATTGGCTTATGGTCATTGTTGACACTCATAAGGTAATTACGGGATAAAATGGAACGTCAAAAACATTTTTAGTACTTCCCATTAAAAATGGCAAAGCGGAAGCTACGATTGAGTACTGTTTATTTGAGAATTATGTTACGCAAGTAATACTGAATTAATAAATCCATATTAATTTAGATCTCAATTTTTAAATCTTACTGTAAAACCTTAAATCATGAACATTTATCGATACCAGAATTACCAGAGGGCAGAAACTGGACATGTCATTTCAAAATTTTTATAACTTTTTCAATTGTGCTAGTCACTCTGAAATCAACTTAATTCCCATTAAAATAAGGTTGATATTTATTTAACTTGAAATATAACATCAATTTGAAACAAATTATTTAAAATAAGATTACTTTTTATCCGATTGTAGGTACTTCTGTCTTTAAGCGAATCTGACCTTACCGCGAATCTGCGGTAAAGCGAACCTGTCCTTATGCTAACAATTGATTTGAATAGACCATAGCTCGAGTATTCTAAGTTAGAGAGTTACCTTGATTATTCAGCGTCATAATCTCTCATCTGTTTTCCATATCGTCGTTGATAGTCCAATTCCGCGTAAAAATGAGATTTCGCGGCTGTAGGTATGATTGTGTCTGGCGTCGACCCATAAGATAAGACAATTTTTTTAATCGTCCAATAGGAAGACGAGTATATCAAAAATAACAATACCGCGGATCTTTCGAGGAATAAGTTACGACACGAAAGCCGCGTATCCGCGCCAATTTATTCTTGTGTGTGCAGTGTTTATGTCACGCCCCGGGTAAAAATTCATTTTTTAAGTAGTTAATTATTGGATTTTTAAACTATATGGCAATCAGCTAATCATCCTTCCTGCCCTTAGCTCAATTTATTTGAGGTCGGCGCCACACATCTTTTTCATGTCACTCAGGCTGGCTGGACAAATCTTCAAAATAACTCGCATTTAACTAGGTCAATAGGGTACACACGGGTATAGGGTATCAATAGGGTAACAAATATGTATTTACAGAATTATAATCATTACAATCAGTAATACAACTTGTTAACTTAGTATAATCCCTAAATGTGAAGATTTCATGAAATAGTCATTCTTGGGGATTACTTGGTCTTAGAGAGTTGTGTTGATGAATTATAGATTATAATTCTGTAAATACATTTTGTTACGGCCGCGAATGATATTTTAATCATCGTACAACTTAATACTGACCAGCAAATTGCAAAAAACGTAAGAAAATTTGAATTTCGCGGGCTACTTTAGCGCTTCCTCCTTAAATCGATAGAAGACAAAAGTGTAGAAGTGAGGAAGGGGGGGAGGGGTAATTTTTTGATGTTATTGCTTATTTACATGCAGATACCTACTCTTTTTAGTAGGTAGGTATTGGTGTTTTTCATGGTAAGTACATAGGTAGATATTGTGTCAGGATAACTAATGCTCGAAGGTATTTAAATGAAAAAATAATGTTTGCTGTAAATAAAATCACATTTATTGATTTGTACTTTTTATTGAGCGTTTCAAATGACGACAATCAACTCCATTTGCGATTCAGTAACCCCCGCCTTGTACCACAACGTTGTTTTTAGCGCCGCCCTAAGTGTTTGAAACGCAAATGAAGTCGGTGGTCGTCATTTTAATCAAATATATAAACGGTGACAGCGAGCGCGGTACGGTCTGCACAATTTTATTTTTAGTAATTTTGTCTATGGGAGTACTTATCGCTGTCATTCTATTTTCTTTAGTAGAGTAATTGACTGTGGTATTTTTATGCCAAAAAACCAATAAGAATCCACGATTCTAATAAGTTATCTGTAGTTGAAATTAAATAAATGGCCGCATCGATGTATCGTTCATAAACATCGATGTTGAAACTGGTAACATCGATGAAACATTGTTCTTAAGAACGATTTTTTCTCAGCGCCATCTATGAAAATCAAATACAAAGCAGGCGTGGCTGCTACCGGCCGATTAGTCGATTAAAAAAAAACCTTTATTTATGTAAAAATTATGGTCACCTTACAATATTAATGGATGTTTGTATGGGAAAACTTAAATGATCAATATCTTTGAAACTACTCAAAGTTTCTCCGTCACAAATTCAGTAAATCATTATCGTCCCCGTCACAAAAATTTTAACATATTTCGAAGGCCGTAGATCATCACGCAGCGGAGATACATGTGTCCAGCCAGCTTGAGCTCAGGCTGGCTGGACATTAAGTTTTTATTGATTTCTCGTAAACCCTTACATGTGACGCCATAAATCAAACGTTATTACTGTCACAAATTGCGTCACTAAATGTTAGTAAAGGAACCATATTCGAAAACGCTCCCGTTATTGAGATTCGGAAGTGCCAGCCAAAAGTTTTATACGTAAAATCAAGATGGCTGGACACAGATTTTTGCATTTTTCTACTAAACCGCTGTACGTATCACAAAACTTTTAGCTCGATGCCTGTCACAAATTTATGTGACGCCCGTTGATAAGCAAAATGTCGTCAAAATCACTTCCGTTACCGAGATTGAGAGACCAGCGAAAAGTGGTTTATCAAGATGGCTGGACACGTTTCCGATCGATTATCTAAGATTCTGTTGCGTCACAAATTCTGATATAAGGGTGTTTAGCCGTCACATAAAATGCCCTATTGACCTAGTTAAATGCGAGTTATTTTGAAGATTTGTCCAGCCAGCCTGAGTGACATTCTTTTTCTTATTATTCTCATTTACATCTCTATCAGCCGTCCTTCTAAGCCAAGTCATCTTTCACACAATCCATCCATCTTTTCTTTGCACTGCCCCTTAAACTATACATTCATTCATTCATTTTATTATTAGTGTCTAAACACACTATTGCCGAAGGTACGCGACCGAAGTTCGGCATGATTACGCCTGCAATACTATTTGAATTACTGACGACACATTATGCCGAAATTACGTTGCGTAAATAGCGTACAGTAAAATCGGCCGCGGAACTTCGGTCGCGTATCTTCGGCATAGTGTGTTTAGACACTTACATTCATCAAAACGATGAAGGAAACCATCGTGAGAAAACGTCGTTCAGTTGTTTTAGTTTTTACATAACGGAGCTGTTTTGAACGGTTTTGTAAAACAGCGGATTCTACAATCCATCTGCGAAATATATAAAACACACATAGTGCAACATACTGATAACGTATCGACGCGCGTGATTGTAGACCGCGTGAAGAACAGGCGATAAGGCGGAAAACAGGGTGCTGTGGCGCAGCCCGTGAGAGGCCTTTGTCCAGCAGTGGACTGCGATAGGCTGAGTTGACTGTTGATTGATCGTTTCTTCCTCCGCATCAGGAGACTCGCGCCGGGAGTTGGTTACCCTTCAGCTTTTCAGTTACAGACGAAGTTATTAGGGAGAAAAAACCAAACAACTGTTTCATAGGCATGTCTTTATTATTTAAAAGATACAAACTAGGCGTATATATGAGAGCTGTATTCTTATCACAGCTCTGAAATACTACCACTAAACATACTATATTATTGCTAAGTACTATCAGCGGTCCTTGTGCATGACCCTGAACTGAACTTGTAACTTTATGGATGAAAATTTTTGTTAGGTACACTAACGATTAGAAAGAAGAGTGGGGCGCGTCGTGGATGGTACTATCTGTCTGTAAGGCGATGTCTAAATGACACTTAACACGTACATTGGCTATTGCGCGCACACTTGTGCACTATAATATCTCCCGCACCGAAGGCTACTCTTCTTTGAGACTGGCCGCCATGGCCGAAATACGGTTTGGACGACAATTTTTTTTTATAGGCTGTGCGTTATTCTTGCCACTGTCGCACAACTGTCAAACTACAAGCGCAAGAAAGATATGGGAACTTGTCTAAGCCAAAGCACTTACTAAGTAAGGGTGTCTAACTGTCTATACTACACATAAGTTGTCATTCTTGCTGGTATGGTTATTCTGTAAACACCTGAGGGGCAATTCCCGTATTTTTAAGAACGTTCGTAATCTAATATCAAGGTGGCAATCTGTCAAAAATACAATTAATTTACACACATTTTTGACAAGTTTTTGACATTGATTGTCGCTGAGATGAGACTGAACTAAACTAAACTTTTATAGATCTCGGCCTAAGAATTTTGTTAAAAAAAATTGACATAGTTAGGTACCCTACTCTAAAATAGAGAGCAACTAACACTGAGTTAACAAAAATAATTCAGATCTAATTGTTTTAAAAACCTCCATTACAGTCATATTACAAAAATAATACATATTCTAAAGAAGTACAGTCAACCACACGTAGTTACGGAGGTCCGTAAGCGTGCGTTTGAATGTACGAACAACCATTATTAATTTTTAAGACATAAAAAGGAATAGCAAAACCTACACTAACTTATTTCAAACAAGGCCTTACAGCGAAAAAAGTAATCTTTAATCACAGAAAGTTATTAACAACCAGTCTAATATACAGCATGTATCAGAAAGGTGTGCTGTACTGCTGGGGAGTCTGTTGCGCCACTTCTTTATCCCAGCGAAAGAACTAGAAAGTGGTGAAGGGCGAGCGTTATGGGGGACTTAATATGGTGTTAAAAAATTAACCCGAAAAACTTTAAGGTGCTTTAGACCATCGAACTGAACAACTTTCTCCATGAGACCAACATCGTTACCGCGAAAGAATTATCAACTGTCCATTAAAATGCAAACACCTACCCAAATCTATGGGACGGAGGTATTTTTTCGCGATTACGATGTTGGTTCCATGGAGAAGGATGATCAGCCCCCTAATTTCATAACACACTATCAATTACATTCTGGATCATTTTGAAGGACATTGCTAATCCATTGCTTTATATGTCCGAATCATTTGTTTGGTCAACAACGTAAATAACGCAATGAATGTTCTTCAATTGTCAAAATGAAAGCTATTGCGCAGTTTAATGGTCAGTATTACACCTTTCTGATACAACATGCTGTAAAATCAACTAAAAAACGTAGACGACCTATTAAAAGAAATCTCTATATATGCATTTATTATTGTAATATTATTTAATTCGAATAAGAATGCCATGTGGAATGGAATAAAAAATAATCTCATTATTGCTATATTTTTATTGAATTTTAACGAAATAATTTTAACTTTCTACACTTTTCCGTTGACTTATTTAAACACTTGTCTTCACACTTTCCAAGTCACTCCTACCGAGTCTGGGTTGTAATCTTGTTAAAGCTTAGCCGTGGTTACACGACTAAATGCATAAACATTAGTTTTATGCAGGTTTACATGACCGTTTACAATAAACGTGCTTATACGTTACATATCTAGCATTATTATTTATAAAAGTTATAATAACATAACGCCTATTTTCCTGAAGGGTTATGTGCAGATGTGGACACACACCACTCACCTCTCGTCATTGTTTAAGTTCGATGTAATAAGAGAGCCTATTGCCATCAACCGGGACAAAGGGCTGTTACTGAGAAATTACTGATGGAAAAAAAAACAATAACACTTCGCCCGACCTGGGAGTCGAACCTAGGACCTTATGCTCAACAGTAGCGTTTGCGACCACTAAACCAACGAAGCAGAAACAGCAGACATAGGATATTATCTGCACCTTTAAATTCTGCGATGTAAATGCAATCCACAACGAAGTTATAGGGGGTCGAAAATGGCCTGAACTGGTTCGAGAAAAGGATGATACGGCCATGCCGCTTTTTGCTCACTTGGCCGCCAGATTCTACCTTTTCGATCTATGTCAAAATAAGTCAACAGAAAAGTACTTATAGCTAAATGATACCTACTTAAACGCGGTCTCATAGGCCTGTGAACGCTTACAACCTACCTATGAATATATGCCTTAAGCCTGAATCATGATTATTGTACCGTATTTATGTGACCCGGCAACTGGGTTCTGGAGATCAGATGGGCAGTGGCTACATATAAAAAATACTGGTATTTAGCTGCATCCGGTTTGACTGGAAGTCGAACCCAACATAGTTGGGAAAAGGCTAGGCAGATTATGTTTTGTTGTCAAATACGGAAAAACTAGTGTCTCATGGACAAGCCGCTTTATACTCATGCTATAATATAACTAACTAAGTATTGAACGCTTAAAATTACATTAAGTTTAAAAAAAAAAAAAAAATAGCTGTGTCCACTAGCAAATGTCATGTACTGGCAAGATGATATCTCACGACGAAAATGGTAATAATAAACACTATGAGCTTGTAAAATTCCATTTCTATATCTTTATTATAGTACTGTCTCACCTGATGTTCAGCAAAATTGTCTAGAAGTAATTATTCACTCATGAATTGAAGGCGCAGACAGAGCAGAAAAATGCTAGAGAGGTTTTTCATTGATAACTTGATACTGAACTCAATCACAACTAAGATAGAGTTCAAAATAGCATGCAAGAGATAACTTCCTGTGGCGTATTAGGAGCATACTCGTGTATTTTTTCAATCAAACCTTGACAGCAAAGAACATGCTACAGCATTTTGCTGGCTCTGTCTGCACCCACCCTAGGAGGTAAAACTTCTGTGTCCCAAAAGAGACATGTACCAGGAATGTATAACATCAAGGAGATGTGTTATTAGCAACTAAAAACATTAAATTACATCGTAATATTCATAATTTACAAACTTACAAATGCCATGTGAAGCAGCTGAAATTACATACAGCAATAGCTCAAAATTGACAATTCTACAGATTTTTTTTTATTATGTTAAAACTTGTATAAAAAAACTATATTTATTGTCTATAGCTAGCGGACACAGCAGTTTCTCCCATGGACGCAGAGCGATTAAATCTTTTTTCTTCTCTTTTCCGGGGTAGTTTGGAAGAGGGCTTCGTCGGCGCGAATCAGCCGGTTGACAGCGCGACTCAACGACACATCTGTCACCAGAAACAAACATCAACTCATTTAGTCGATTTTCTATTTAGTAGTTTTTTATTTATTTTGGGTATGGCAATACTATGTCTCAGGGTGGTCAAACTGAGAAACCTTATGGAGTTTTTCAATATAAAAAAATTGTTACATTTTCGAATTCCAAATTAATCATAATTCTAGGATCAGAAACGAATTACTTATCTTATTAAACTAATTTAATAAGGTCGAGTACACAGTTATACTGACCAAAAACGAATGTATGAATATATTTTAAAATAAATACAGTAAACGTCACTTTTATTTCTTATTTCCTTAAAATACTTTTTCGAAATATTAACAGTTAGAGATTACATCACAGTGTTGCCATATTCCAATATTCTAGTAATGGTAAGCAGATTGTGTCAATTGAATCACCCATTGCAAAACAAATATTAGGTAACTTAAACTGAGGTTAAAAATGAAACAAAAGTGATTTGGAAAATTCCTCTTTAATGTGATAGAATTTTAACAGTCCACTTACTTTCTTAATACATTACATGAACAGGTAAAAAATGCACGAAAAAACCAACGCACAAATGAATAATTTAAATTAAATATTCACTTTGTTTGGCAGTGACTGTACTTTTGGTTGTACGCCATTTTTTCGTGCACACTTTAATAAAAATCTTAAGTATATTTTTGTCTATTATGAAATTGTACTTATGAAAGGCATCAATACGTTTCGATTAATTATTTTATTGAACAATGTTGTAAATTGTAAAATTAACTAGAAAATACTTGAGATAAAACTGTCACCATGACTTGTAATTTTCATATTAACACTTTGACAGCTTAGATAAGCGTCCGTCACTCTTAAACTAAGGAACAAGCCTTGAATTCCAGAAGTCTTTGATTAAATAAGAATACATTTTTATAAGGATGATTTAATTTTATAGGGATGATGACTAATACCTATCTGAAATGTTCGAACAAATAAACTTCTAAGAAGACATTAAAATGCGATAATCGAAAAACATGGGAAAATCAATGGAAATATCGAAAAAATCTGTAGAAGAGATGGACAAGCATATTATGAAGTTAGTCGTGACGTCACTTTTATGATAGCGCCGTCTTTATCTAGCAGTTATTTTAAAATGATTATAACTTAGCATTGTTTTGTAAGGTTTTACACTTTTTATAATGTTGTTTGCACTATTTAAAAAATACAAATAACATTATACAGAGTTTAAAATTTAAAAAAAATCATAATCCTATTTCAGAAGTCTTTGCATAAATAAAGATATTGTCATTCTTTGTAAGTAACTGACTGTATGGGTGACAACGAAATAAGTTCTAAATTGATGTATTTTTCGATCAGTCATGTTCGAATGGCCTTTTTAAGCAGTCAAAGCGTTCATACTTTTAATAACCTCAGTCCATAATTGTAATATTAATACTTATAATTAATTAAATATTTTAAAACTGATTTGACTGTAACTTGCAAACAAAGTTAGCCTCAAAAATGCGTATTTTTTCTAATATATTATTTATTAAATTCAATAATCTGCTTGATAAGCTATTAAATTGTATTTAATTCAACTATTGCTTGCATGCGGTCAATAAAATGGCGTATTGCTACTTCAAAGTTAATAAAAATAGAATTGATTATAACAAGATTTTGTGAAGGGTTTACTATAGGTACTATCGCGGAGACTCTCGCCTGACCACCTCTAAATTCATTTTTGCTTGCACTCTAAAAATAGAAGCGCTCTCTAGTAAGCGCGCCAAGGTCAAATAGTTCCTCCGTAAAATTCACAAAAGGAGTACACCGTACACGTGATGCGTCACTAAGCTACGCATTGCAGGTTGCAACTAATAGCGTTATCTTTCCTAATAGGCGAAAACTTTAAGGGGTTGTGACTTGGCACCGCCGCAGGATTTAGGCGAATAAAATTTTAAGTGATCATCATTTAAGTGATCATCAGGCGGAAAAGGCCGCGGTGGTACACCTCTACCTAACCCGTAGTCTTCATTATTAAATATATTTATTACTATTTACTAAAGAAATTAAGTAACGCAGCCATTTATGTATGAATGGTGGCAAAACAGCTGCCGATATGTTTGAATCGATTATTTGAATCAATCGACTATTTAATATTCAACTCGACTATTAACTTTGTAATGACAAAACCGCATTTATAGGTATCGCACTGGCAGCATTAAATATATTTCTTTAGGAAGACGGTCATTTTTTTATTAATTTGACTAAGGAGGCAGCTTTGTTTATCAAGATCCTTAACACTAAAGGTGCCTACAGACTTGATTGATTTTGAAAATCGAAATATGTCATTCAACAAACAATTTATCAAGCTCCTTTCGATCGACAAAATCTCCCACATCTGTAGGCACCTTAAAATAGCAAATTGCAGATTTTTTGACTGTAGATAATTCGTTTACTTTTTTAATGTAAAGAAGTGCGCACATCCACCGAGTATAATTCGGCCTATAATAAATAAAAAAGCCTCAGCGCCCTTAGAAATTACCATACGACAAAAAATCTGCAATTCTCAACAATTCTAAATAAACATTGTATTTAAGTACCGTATGCAAAAATATTTGTTTAAAATAATAACAACACCTTGTATAAATGTATAATGTAAAGTGATTTCATGCAAATTCTACTAATTTGTTAATTATATAAATATTCTCATGATCATCGTTATGTGATTAATGTAAAAGTATATATTTATGTACTTTTTGATTTACTAGATTCATTGAGAATGTTACAGGAAAGTGTGGATACGTCAGAAATAAGAAAAGGAGTGTTGGCTTGCTGAGAATATGATAGTCTTATCCTGTCTTGTCTTGTCTTGTCTTGTCTTAGTCTTGTCTTGTCTTGTCTTACCTATTACCATAAAGAAACTCTGTAGCTCAATTCTGTCTATTATTTGTTTTTTCTTTTTACTTCAGTACAACACTTTTAACATTTTTAAGTCTGTTATGGTTATGTTGTGTGTGTGTGTATTATATACATGCGTATATAAAAAATAAAACTGAAGTGTTTATTTGTAATTTAAAAATAACAGCTTTTTACTAAATGGCTATAAAAGTATATACGGTAATATCTTTTTTTTTTGGTCTGTCTGTTTGTTCCGGTTAATCTCCGAAACGGCTGGACCGATTTTGATAAAATTTGGTATAAGGATACTTTGAACCCTGGGGAAGGAGATAGGCTACATCACATCGACATACCACGCGGGCGAAGCCGCGGGCGGAATCCAGTCTTAAATAATACTGCAAATTAAACTTAAGCTTCAATATTATCAGCTCTTAGTGACTTTTGTCATATTGAAGCCAGTTTACATGGGTTACAGAAGTCTTCTCAAACAGAGAAGGGAAGAGCATTATGCATATGTCGCAGCCAACTGGTTAAATTAGCCGTTCAGTTAACCGCCTAGCCTTTCAACTAAACGGCGGCCGTTCAACTAACGGCCTGAATGATATTCAATTACAGTTTAAGTTGTAAGTCTGTAACCAATCACGCGCGAGCCGAATTGGTCGCAGTAATTAAGGCATTGCACCCCGACCAAGTGGGTTAGGTTAGGTTAGAACTGTGATCAACCGCGTGCGAGACGAGGGAGGAAGCGAGGCGAGCACTACTTCTAAAGGCCAGGCAGTTAACTGAACGGCTAATTTAACCAGTTGGCTGCGACACATACATTTAGAAATTTTATCTGACACATCCACCTTTCCCTAATGTATAATTGTATACTTTATGTACAGACACCAGCACATCAAGCTACTACAATCTTTCAAATTTCTTTAATAGATTTTCAACTTTATCACTAAAGCATAAGGTTCAAGGTTGATTGGGAAAATTTGACAGTTTCGGGTAGCTTGATGTGCTGGTGTCTGTACTTATATGTTTGTTTGCACCTACCCGAGTGTAGTTTCATCGCATGCTGTATATGTATGGTACATAATCACCTATGACTGACTTATACTATGGAGCTTCCACACAGTTCTGGGTCAAAGCTTTCCGGGTTTCCTTGTCTTTGCTCAGTGATCGTGTACTTCAGAGCATGCCTGAGCCACTGAGGGCCCAGATATTTTTGGTCAAGGTCTTACAAAATGTATGCAAGCTATATATTTATCACAGGAGAGTGAGCGTGTAGTGCCCTGACCCTGATCTGTGTGGATGGAACCTTATCCAACATAATTACCCATTCCATATAACTATGCAGAAGACCTCTGCTTACCCACAGAAATAATTGTTGCATCTCACGATAACACCTACGACACCGACACAAGGTTCAAATTCGTGAAATGCAACAATCACAAGGCGTCCAGTATATTTTGGTCCTTCACAGCGCTGCTTGCAAACACAATTAATATCAACCAAATGCCAAATTCAGTACTTTTAATTTAGTTCTACGTCGCCATATGTCAAGATATACTGGACATAGTATATTTCTGACTTCAATAGGCAGTATACTTGTGTATTTAAGAATTGTATTTCAAGAAGACACACAGTGTCTTCATGAAATACAATACAAATAATTTAGGCTTCAAGTTGCGTTTCAATTGTGCAAGTAACTTGCCTGATCTGCAATTTTATCACATGCATATTGAAAATATAAAATATGGTATCAAGTAGGCATCACTCCCTTATCCACAACTTGAATCATACCAAGTTCCTTGCACAACAAAATTACGTGAGTAGATATCCACCAAGACCAAGCTTCAATCGTGCTTCAATTGATACTGTTCAAGCCCTCTAACATAACGCATAAACGAGCATTAATGCAGGGGTATAGACAATAGGTATTTTATCAAAAACAGAAAACATAGAAAAAAAATTCTTACACGAAACTCACACACACACTCGTATATAATAGAAGGAGACAGAGAGAGGGAGAGAGAAAGTCGCATGGATGGCGAATAACGCTTTTTCCTTACGTGACGATTTGTACCAGTCAACTCCTACCGAAAATGACGTTAAGAAACTTCGTTTCAAAATTGTCAGTTTTCATAATACCTATTTATAAGCACAATTGGAAGTATATGGCGTTCCCAAACGCGACATGGTAATTTTAATCTCTGCAGAAAGTTCAAAAGCATGTAGCTTCCTCAATGTTTCATTGATTTTTTTTTTTAGAACTGTGTGTGCCCGATGGGGTTTACCATTGGCAAAAATGACGAAGTTTCATACAAACTTTCATCCTTTCTTTAACCTTTCTAAGGGAATGAATTTTCAAAAAATCCTGCACAGTGCTCACTTTCGCAACATAAGCACTTCTTGCGCACATTTAATGCACCTAGACCCAGCTGTTTAGGGTGTGCATTGTCAGTCAAAGTATCAAAAATACACGAACCAAAGTTAACAGTAATCAAATACAAAAATTTATCCAGCTAGCTTGGTCTCTTAGATACCTATTCACATAACGCAACCTTGCCATATAAAATAGTATACTTTCTGTATATAAGTGAGTGCATGTCTACCAACCGGGCGTGGTGTTGGCGAGGCGGCGCATGCGGCGCGTGTTGCGATCCTGGTCGCGGATCTTCTTCTCCATCTCGGCGTTGGTGAGGGTCTCGAGGTGCGGCGCCCATTGTTCCGCTTCTGATGGTTGGCGGTAGGGAGTCTGAGGGAGAAAAGAAAGAGGGAATTATTGTAAGCAGAATGTGTAACACACACATGTGACTTCCTAAATTACCCTAGGCTGATTTTTTTTTTTTTTTTTCAAATTTTGTTATTATTAGTGTTGGGGTCGGTTCACCCTTAAACCCTATATACGTGTTGCTGAGAAATTTGTTGCGCCACTTCTCCTTTCATGTAAAATACTGGTATTCAGCTGCATCCGGTTAGACTGGAAGCCAACCACAACATAGTTGGGAAAAGGCTAGGAAGATGATGATGATGAATTATAGTTCAGATTGTGTATGAATTATTTAACTAGAGTGTTGAATTTGGCTTCGGGCCCTCGTACGCCTTCCAAAGGTCGGGGACCCCTCGGGACCTTCCTTTCTGACATTTCTCGGGAGAAATGTCAGAATTTATAAAAATAATTTACTTTTGTATTATTATGCCTCTTACCTCTACAACAGGCAGTGGCGCCTCACTAAAAGCATAAGTCCTCTGATGCCAGCTCAGTTGTCCTCGCACACTATACGCGATGCCTGTCACAAACTCGCCGCCTAAGCCAAGCTCAGCACACAGTTTCATCGCGAACTGTTCCGGGTTGTTCTCCTTTTCTGACATGTCCCATTCAACCTGGAAAGAGTGAGTTATTGTGTTAAGAAAGGTGTTGCTGGGCTGGCAAGGAATAGGTGAAACTTTTATCATATACTGGTGTCGTAAAAAGTGATTACGTCAAGACTATAGTCCTCATCCAGTTTAATAATGAGAACATAAATGGTGATCATAATTTTGTCTACCAAGTGCGGTGACAATAATCACGTCCTGCCGCTTCCCTGGTGTTTCCATCAACCGTACTGACCTATCTGGGTCAAGATACAATGTGGTCATGTGGATTGTGACCACATTGTATCTCGGCTTACTATTGGGTTCAGGGCCCTCAAAATCTACGAAAACTATCTCTCTCTCTTTCTATTATTTATAATAAAAAGTCGCGTGGAGGGGATAACGCTTTTTCGCTAAGTGACGATTTCCCCAAGTTTACTACTACCGCAAGCTCCGTTAAAACTTCGTTCCTTTTTGTAAGCTAACTGAATTTCTACTAACCTGGTCAACAAGAGAAGTGTTCCCAACATGAATATTGAGTTTGATGACAACTCTTTGGTCCGGCTGCTCCTCTAGTATCGCGGGCGGTTCGCTAGGGTACGCGTCTATTTGCTGCCTGATGGACGAAGCGATAGCAGGGATGAATGTACTGGTGTTCAGCTCTAGGTCATCACATAACACTTCTGCAAACTGCTCTGGTGTTATTATTGATTCTGAAATGCAGCAAATATTTTATGTAATAGGACATTCAACAGTATTAATAAAGGCATATTAAAATAGTGAGGTGAGCAGTAAGTAACAAATATATAAGGTTGTTATGCCAGTTATGGCTAAATAGCTGCTTCCCTAACATGAGCAAAGTCATGCAGCTGCTATAAAAGTCAGTGTACAGAAATTGCTGGTTGTTTGCTTGTTGTTATTGTTAGGGTGTTTGTCCACCGATGCTGTCATCGGGACGTCACCAAGAAACGAGATTATTCGAACCGAACGTGACGTCCCGGTGACGGTGATCGTGTGTCATAATAATTATGTATGTTATATACCGGCCAGTCACAATCTCGGGCCGAGTCCTAGCGGTCGCGCCTACCTTTCCGAAACTTCGACGGCCGGGATGACGGCGCTCGGATAACGGATGTGCGGTGAATATGTATGCTTCGGCGCCGTCGCCTCGGTCTCGATGACGGCGGTGGTGGACAAATTCCCTTTTAGTGTATAATTTCTTAGACAAGATAGACACACTTAATTTTTTTTAAATCTAAACCTAATTTACCTATCAGAAAGAGGACTTTAGTTACCATTCTTGTTCCAAGTGAATGTATCTCTCAGTTTCTGTCCCTCAATCTCCATGTCCAGTCTGATGGGCACCAGGATCTGCTTCTGTGAGGAGTTCTCCAGCATTGCTGTCATGTCCGTGTCGTCGAAGCATAGAGGGAATGTGCGGACCTAGAAAATATTGAAGGTTTTATATTGTTTTTTTATGTTGTTGTTTTAGAATTAGCAATAAATATTGTAAAACAATTTCTGTGTACAACAATGTTTATTCTCTCTATCTATCTATAAAAAAGTGCATTTCTTAAGTATTTAACATTATATAGTATATAAGAAAACATAAATGAAATGTTTTAAGGTGATTAAGCCCAGTACCCAGTGCGCGTTAAAATGCCGCCGCGATATTTTTACGTATCACACATACGCAGGCTTTAGCCTTTTCCCAATTATGGTGGGCAGAACACAGTGGTAATAGAAGCGAGACTTCAGACCTCGTGGAAATTGGCCCAAGCTGTATTCTTCTCGATATATCTGACTGTTGATACTCTTCGCCAAATGAAAGAATATGGCATCTCCAACCTTTAATTTCCGACTTTAAACACAAGGATTTGTATTGCTGAAGAAGACCTACCTTAAAAGAAGCATCATAAAGATGTTGAAGCTTTTTTTGCAGATCATCGAAGTTTACAGCGAAAAACACAAGGTCATCTGCAAATCTTAAATGAGACAGGATGGCTCCATTGATGTTAACACTGCAATAGTCGCAATCTAAACTTTTCACAATGTCTTCTAGGACTGCTGTGAAAAGTTTAGGTAAAATGGTGTCGCCCTGTCACACTCCCCGCTTGATCGGTACGGGTTTAGTTAGGGTATGCATGCAGACCTGCAGAGTGGCCGAGAGTATACTAAACAAGGAATAAAATAAAGGATAACAGACACATACCTTCTTATTATGCACCCTAGTCCTACTAATCTGGGTAGCTTGTGGTACTGCATCCAAGTGCGAAGAATTGGGCATAACGGGCAGCCATGACTGGTTGTGAGGCTTCTTGCTCTTGCTCTCCCTCGGTGTTGCCAGTTCCTGGCTGACAGACACCGCTTTGTACCTGATTGTGAAGACATGATATCAGTTAACCGCTCAAGTCATTTTTGACATGTTAGTGGCGATTGAATGTCACCAAAAGCTGTAGATATACTGCGACACCACCAACACCAGTACGAGTTTATTTTGAAGAAAATTTTTAATGGCCTTTCCCTTAGTTAATGTGATATGTGTTTTAGTAATTGAAAAACCAAAAACATAATTATAAAATCATGATGAAATTCCACAACCTTGATGCATACGTATGATGTTTAAAACATAAAAAAACAAAAGATGTTTTCATTTTAGGAAGAAAGCAGGTCCTAACACTGTTGTACCAAATCGACGGTAAAAAGGAAGTAGGGCATAAGCGACATTTTGGTCAAAAATGAGTTATATATGCCATCCTACGGAAGATTTTCCGCTCTTTCGAATGCGCTTACTCTCATGGCTCTAAGATGACTTTTTTGGCGTTTAAACCCTAGCAAAAAAATTAATAAATGACAAAAATACGTCAGTTTTTCTAAAATTTAAAACTTTGAACGGCTCTCCTGAACATTTCATTTTTTGTCGCTTATCCCCTATTTCCTCTTAACCGTCGAAATGGATCCCAAATGGTGTTAAGATAGAAAATCTTGAATACGTAGTAGAGTGAAGTTTATGACGATGTTAATGATAAGTGACAATCTCCAACTTTCACTTACCAATGTTTTTTTAAACATCATCAAGATACTCATTCAAAATCAAATTCCTAAAATAGAAAATAATTATTGTAAAACGTACACATACTTATCATCGTTGCCCTCAATAATATCTTCCACCTCTGAAGCCTTGAGAAGCGATACCGAACTGGATAGTACATGAGCTCCTAGACCGTTGTCGATGAGACGTTTCCTTTCGTCGTTGGTCAGGGTACGCCGGGCCATGCCCGGGTACTTCTTGTAGAGGGACCCACGGAATAACCGTAGGTAGTTGCCGACCTGAAAAGGGAAGAATTTATGTTGTATTCCAAATACTTAACAGAAAACTGTGTTACGTTAGGAACATAGAATCATTAAGATAATTTAGATACTGTACATTATCATGAACGCACTTTTAACTTTTGCACCATGATAATTATCCGAATTTTGATGTGTGATCATAGGTTTATTTCATTTACTGACATCGAGAAGGGGTCTTATATGTTAAGCTTCGACTCGAGTAAAGTCGGAAACTTTGGTAATAAAATTGCATGTAGAGTTAACTTCTTAGCAAGCATCAAATATAAACAAAATGAATGCCACCAACCTCTGAGCCGACACAATAAAATTCTCCTCCCTCTTCTATTTGGAAGCTTATCGGCTTATCGCCGTAAGTTCTCAACGCCATTTTCTATGTTTTTCTTAACTTCCAACTAAAAATAAACTAAATAATACTGTATATTTTCACTAAATTGATAAAACCATTTGCTACGCTATCGATAAGTTGAAATTTGAATGACATTGAATGAATGAACTGAATTAAAGTGAATGACAAAAATAGATGTCAAAACCAAAGGCGTCTATTTCAATGTTGGCACAAAGAAAAATATGTGCGGCACATTTGTTTTTAGTCGATTTTTAAGCCCCAAGCAGACAAAGGATTTTTTTTTCCGAGATCAATTTGTACGCGACGTTAGAATGTATGGCAATCCTGGTGTATATACAGACGCCAGCACATCAACCTACTACAATCTGTCAAATTTTCCCAATCAACTTTGAACCTTATGCTTTAACAGTAAGATTGAAAATCTATTAAAGAAATTTGACAGATTGTAGTAGGTTGATGTGCTGGCGTCTGTACTATTTATCCTACCTGTATGTTATTTCATAGATTTCTGTACGTGTTATCGTAGCGGTCATACATTGTCCGTGGACATAAAATTGTCCATCGTCTACTCATCGCTAAATTGAACACTGCATCAATGGGAATTATTTGTGTTGACGTTGGCAACTCTGTTCTAGTTACCCTATTTCCCACGATATTTCAAAACATTTCCCATTTTCTAATTAGTTTCGAAATCATTGTCAAAGGTGGAAGTCGACGCAGCCGCTGTCGTAAACGACAAGTGCCTAAAAAGAAATAGTTATGTCTAACAGACCACTAGCATTCAAAAATCCATTTTCTAGGCCATGGATGTCGGAAACTGGCGCAGCGGCTGCGGCTGGCGAGAAGGCTAAAGGTTTGAAAGGTGTTGTGGCCGGCGGAATAACTGGTGGCATTGAGATTTGTATAACATTCCCTACGGAATACGTGAAAACACAGCTGCAATTAGACGAAAAAGGTTAGTTTACTCTTCTCCTCATTCAAATAAAAGCTCTGTTTCATTCACCAATCGATATTTCCGTTTTGCTTCCCGTCTCCTATTTTGTAAACATCCCACTTAAAAAACCCATTCGCTAAAAATACTGCCGTACGGACGTCATTCACTATTTTCATTCTAATTTATCGGCTCGATAGTCATTTGTTTCTAGATGTAAACTATCTTTCGAACACTCAGGACTGCAAAGATTACATTATTCTAGAAATTCTAGGTTAGTTAACCTTGGGATCTAGGGAAGCGCTCTTTCACGCTAACTCTTCGGTAAGCGATGTTTTGTACAATTTACTGAATTGGACTTTGGTCCGGTACCACTGCTAAGTCAGAGAACAAACAACTAAAAATATTATTCAAGGTTTTTCCTTCGACGCGACACTTGAGTATCTTGTGAATGACCACTAATGAATATTTATTAATATTGTATGAAATCTATATTTTATAATTTCTTTATCTGTAGATCGAAAAATTACGCTTTAAAATCTAGTTGCACTAAAACCAATTAGAATTTAACAAAAACATTTATGCACATTTGACGTCTTCTCAACCCCTGGTAAAGTTATTCTTTCAAATATTATCAAATAATCTAATTTACTTTGAAAAATAAATCAAACATTTATGATTTTGTAAAAAGAAAGTTTTCAATAAGTACACCATGTTAATAATAATAAACTCACAATATTCTAATTAGAAAATAATGGCACAACTAATCACGACTTTCAGTTGTGCTAGAACATGTTATTCTAATTTAATTCTATGGTATTCAATTATAGTCTTTTTGTGATAAGGAATAGAGTATGAAATCAAATATCTGAAAAACATTGGGATTTGAATGTATTTAAATTGAAGTGAATAGAATGAATTCACAATAATGTTCTACTCATTTAAAAAACATGAACAACAAAATATGTATATGTGTATGTGTGTGTATGTGTATGTGTATATGTTTTTAAATATGAACAGTCATAAGTAAGTTTTTTTTTGTTACAAGCAATAATAATTAATCTGAATTTAACATTGATACGTAATTATTATTAATGAAAGTTGCTTTTCGTATTGGTCTGTATGACCATGTTGTTCTTCTATAACCAAACAGATTTTGATTGTTCACCATCATTTCGAGAATTTATTCCAAAAGGTTTACAGGTACAATACATATTAAACTTAAATATTATAAAACTTAGTGAAATGAAATCTCTATGTTTTGGCAAGTCTTAAAAAGCATGTTGAAGCTGGGTCTGGTCGCTACTAATTTTATATTATTGTTTTTGTTAAGTCATGGAAAAAACAATTGCCTTAGGCAAGAAAATATTGTAGGCACATACTTAATCAAAATATAAAAAAACAAGAATTGAAAACTTTTCCAACATGATGTAATCATTGACAATATTATCATTCACTTGTCAAGATCATAATGTTTGCAAAAGTTATGTCCAAAACAGGCAAGGTCTGCCTAGCAACAGCAGTTAACAATAAGGAAACAAGTGTATTAAAATTATTATTGTACAGAGGCCAGCACATCAACCTACCCCAATCTGTAAAATTTTCCCAATTGAATATGAGCCTTATTCCTTTGTGCTAAAGTTGAAAATCTATCAAAGAAATTTGACAGATTGGGGTAGCTTGATGTGCTGGCCTCTGTACTCTTAGACCAAATAAAAAGTCTGAGATTGTACTATAATCATATTCATGATTATATTCGCCATATTCGTGCCATGTTCTTAATAAATGTACTACTGCACATGTCTAAAAAAAACTGCGTGACCTCGACGCCTAGCCTATCTGTAAGTTTTAAGTTTTTTTCTTTTAAATAAACAAATATTATCATCTGCCTAGTCTTTCCCCAACTATGTTGGAGTCGGCTTCCAGTCTAACCGAATGCAGCTGAATACAAGTATTTTGGTAAAGTCAAAAGTAGCTTATTAGTTCTAAATAAACTCGCCCCTTCTTCCCATAGCCATAGGGGCAAAAATTGCAGAACGCCAGTAGCTGCTACGCTATGATCCTTCAATACTCATTTCGCTTTATTTACCTACGTTTATAAATTTGGTCATACACGCACGCCGCTAGTTGAAAGTACATATTATTTTTTAAAGTATAAAAAATAATATGCTAAGAAAAAAAGTTGTCCAACAAGACAGATATGACATGAAGTTAAAATATTCAGTGTAGTTTATGAAACTGGCGGTGTTTTCAGTACAAATACCTAAATATGTATATGCATTTTGTTATCCTTCATGTAACGGCGGTATTGATTGATAACATCAATATGATCCATGGTATAAATTACTTTATCTGTTCGCGTTAACCTAAGGGGGCAGAGGCCGGAGAAACTGAGCCTATAAGGTAGATTAGACAAGGCACATCACTTACGTTCATGATATTTTGATTTTGTAACGGTAACGGAGGATTTAATTTGATGATATACTGTAATTAACGTGACGTTAACCCGTCATTAACTTGACGGAATATCGAAGTTATCCCGCAGTTGAGACATAGTTAAACTGGCGTCAACCAGTGACGTCGTTCGTTGCAGTTTTCGACGTAACAAAAACCTGTTTAGTTAAACAAGTTGACTATTCATATAAATAGGTATTTACTAACTGTCGATCAGCTGGTCTTTGCTTCTTCGAAGAAATTAACCAATAGCACCATAAAACCTAAATAAATGAAAAGATAGATAGATAGATAGATAAACCATTTATTTGGCGCACACAAAAGACAGCACAACACACAAAAGTACAATATTCTATGATTACCCACATGAACATAATATAAAAACATGATGCCGATACAAAGCAAAATAAAAAAAAGGAAAAACATACATATAGCTACCGAAACAAAGATGACGTCATCACGAATACAATAACAACATAAAATTAATAACTGAAAAAAGACGCGAATAAATATTAATACCAATCTAAAGCGATCAATCTAGCAGCTACGGTACTTAGCTGTTTGTTGATTGTTACTAAGGCTAATCTTAGTTGGTGTGGCGCAACTTGACCTACAAAATTTAAGGTCAATGCGACCACGTATTACATTACCTACATGGTTTTCTGTCGTGTCGTGTGTTAAATACTATATTATCCTCACAATAAACCTATTTGTGTCTAAGCTTATTGATGCGTGTTTGGACTCTTGGGGGCTAGCAGTCGCACAGCAATCGTAAATTAATTGTCTCATTCATTATTCAAGCAAGACTAATACTTTTGGAAGACCCAAAAATATTAGTCTAATATTTTCGGGTTTACAAATTGGTCAGATAGGTAGTCGCTCCATTTAAAGTTGTGGTATTTAGCTGCATCCGGTTAGATTGGAAGCTGACCCCAACATAGTTGAGAAAAGGCTCGGCAGATTGAAATAGTAATATCGTAGAAGGTGGCGTTCTGTAATTTCTACCCACCCCTATGCTATGGGAAGGAGGCGTGACATATAAAAATACCTACTTTCTCTATCTTGGTACCTACGTAGTATAGTACGAGGGCTGCACCAAAAGTATCGGGAATGGAATATTTCCACTGTTCCTGTCATATTAAAATCATTTTAATTGAAAACTCCCTGGTTTTAAAAATCGAATACCATTTATTTATTTAAAAAAAGATTCTCGGTCTTGTCCACAGAGTACTTACTCTATCAAAAAGTACTCTGTGGAGTACTTTTTGATAGAGTGAGAGTCACAAGGTTTTGTCAAACTTGTTTAGTCGTTGAGAAAATCAGAGAAAATGGAATTGACTCGAGAAAATTCAAGAGCGATGATTTATTATGACTTTCGAAGTGGTTTAACACAAAAACAGTGTGTTGACCGGATGATTTCTACATTTGGTGATGAAGCACCATCCAAAACCACAATTTATCGCTGGTTTGCTGAATTTCAACGTGGACGTGTCAAGCTCAGTGATGATCCCCGTCAAGGTCGTCCGAAAACTGCAGTCACCCAAGAAAACGTTGATGCTGTGCGTAAGCTGATTGAGGAAGATCGACATGTGACATACCGCGAAATTCAGGCAACTTTAGACATTGGCATGAGTCAAATACAAATAATCTTGCATGAACAATTAGGTGTAAAAAAGTTGTTTTCCCGATGGGTACCGCATTCGCTCTGTGAAGAGAAAAAAGCGGCTCGCGTTAGTTAGTGCGTCAGAACTCTCGAAAGATTCCACGCAGGATCCTCAAATGCTGTATACAACATCGTATCAGGTGACGAGAATATACGCGTACGAACCCGAAACAAAAAACCAGTCACGAGTTTGGGTGTTCGAAAATGAGTTAAAGCCAACAAAAATTGTTCGTTCACGGAGTGTTGCAAAAAAATGGTGGCCACGTTTGTCTCCAAAAACCGGCCATGTTACGACTATTCCTCTTGAGGGACAAAGAACGGTTAATGCAGAATGGTATGCTAGCATTTGTTTGCCACAGGTCGTTTCTGAACTCCGTAAAGAAAACTACAACCGCCGCATCATCCTCCATCACGACAATGCGAGTTCTCACACCGCGCACAGAACAAAAGAGTTTTTAGAGCAAGAAAACATAGAATAAGACCATCCGCCGTACAACTCCGACCTAAGCCCTAATGATTTCTATACTTTCCCTAAAATAAAGAATAAATTGCGTGGACAGAGATTTTCATCACCTGAAGAAGCTGTGGACGCCTACAAAACGGCCATTTGGAGACCCCAACTTCCGAATGGAATGGTTGCTTCAATGATTGGTTCCATCGTATGGAAAAATGTGTCAAATTTCGCGGAGAATACTTCGAAAAGCAATAAATAAATTTTTAAATAGTAATGTTGTGTCACTTCCTTGATTCCCGAAATTTTCAGTGCCGCCCTCGTATGTAATCAAATCGCCTTGTACGTCATGAAACAGAAAAAGAAAAATTTAAAGCGGCACGTAAAAAATATACATCTCATAGTTTTCGAACTGCCTCGTCCCACGCGAAATTATTTTAAAACTCTTCTCACCAGAGTGCTAAAACGAAAAATATTTATGCATGCAGCGGCTGCAGCGCTGTCCCGATAAACAATTCTTCTGCTAATAATTTCACGGTAGGTTCCTACTGATTTTCAAAATTACACCATTTGCACATGAAAGACGCAGATTTATGCTAAGATCTTATTAGGGCCGACCGATGCAAATTTGTGGAAACGCAGCGTGGTTGTAGCTCTCAAATAAAAGTCGAAAAAAAAAACTGTCCGCTTCATGCTCTTGCGAGCTTGAGGAAGATTATTTAATTTCAACTTTATTTTAATTATCACAATGTTCATATTTGTTCGACAGTGAAAACCACGCTGCGCTGCGCATCGTCAGATCTGCTCCGGCTCTTAATTAACACAAAAGCAGGTCCCAGAAAGTCGCCTCTCTATATAAAAAGGGGCCTTGGCCTTGCAATCTTGCATCATTGGTACTTTTACAGGCCGACAATATCTTAACCAAAACCCTCTCAATTTTCCAGGAGGTGCCAAGAAGTACACGGGCATTGGCGACTGCGTGAAGAAGACCGTCAAGTCACATGGTGTATTCGGTCTGTACAGAGGACTCAGTGTTCTCATCTATGGATCAATTCCCAAATCCGCCGTCAGGTGAGCCATTAGTTAAAATTATAATCAGGAAAGTTAATTGTATAACCAGCACCCTCATTGCATAACACGCTTTCTACCACAATCCGACAGTTTTCAAGAATATTACTAATCCATTGCCTCTTAGGTTAAAAAAATACGTCTGTTCAAGTACGTAAATAACGCAATGAACTTGGTTGAACTGTCAAAATGAAACCCATTGCGATCAATTGTCACAAAGTGTGATATATTTTATATGTGTTAGACGATTACCTCGCAGTAGTATCCATGATTGATGATTTCGTCATACACGTGATAATTTATTAAAATGTCGTGTCTCTAATGAATAAAGGGCAACAAACACAAGCCTTATGGCCTAGTTTTGTAATGACAGAAATATCATGAGCACCCTAAATGCCAGAATCCAACAGCTATGCAGTTCTGTTCGTTAGGTACCTACATAAATGCGTAAAGATTATGAAATCGTAAGATGCGCTCATGATACGCTTGTTTGACAAGCCAGCGCTCGAGATAAGATTGGATTACAGTTTGTTTTTCGTGAATTTTCATTTCTAGAAACATCTCACGTCTCGCGGTCTAAATTGATTGCGTTGTGTTATTTTCAAATTGCCCTGTGGCTGTATCTACTCAATAAAATTCTTGAATTCATTCATTCGATGACAGACCGCGCATAGCCTAAACCGCTGGATCTAGAAGCACGAAATTTTGCTCAAAAGTGCCTTATAAAGCGAAAGTGCGCACTAAGGAAGGATTTTTAAAAACGAAATAGATGGCAGTTTGTAATTTTTGCTCATGAGAAATCTAATCGGGCACACGACTTGTTAAATTACTTACATTCATTAGTTGAAAGATGTACTAAAGCAGATCGTGAGACGTGCAGCTTCATTTTATAAAAGTCAGTAGAAAATTAGACTCGTGAAATTGCCCTCGTGCAAGATGCCATATAACACCCTTTAAATGTATACCCTCCCAACCGTTCACATTTCTTTCCTACGATTTCAACACAACATTCTGTTTTTCTTATGCGTGAATTTTCAGTTCTGAAAACATCTCCCGTCCTAAATTGAATGCGTTGTGTAGTTTTTTCAAATATATTTTCCTAAAAGCAGCCCAATTTATGTCCTTAAATGATCATAACATTTATATTTCTTGAAAGATACACCATAACAACAGTGACAACTGAAGCTTCTATTTGTAAGAAACAATAGAAAATTAGTCAACGATGCTCCACATATGATAAGATAAGTCATATTATTATCACCCAACATAAATATGTGCAGTTATTCCCACCACCCAACCATTCACATTTGTTTCCTTCCATTTCGGCCAGTTTTAGGTCAAATCAATAAAGGGCGAATGATTCACGCGGCGATGGACGGAAAAAAGGTAAACTCATTTATTCAAACACACATTAGGTTAGGCACTATCGATGAAAACGCATTTTCGTTTCAGCGTAATCAAGTTTTGGCTTATCAAATGTAGAGATACGCCGTTATGTCTTGTCAAGTAATAATGACCAGTATCATTTGTGTCAACTTCTAACTCTAGAGAGTATCGATAGGCAAGACATCGTTAGGAACTTACTAATGAATTAAAGAGATTACGAAACTGTTATGAACTTATGTTATGAAACCGTTTAAAAATATAGTTAGTGCAAATTAGGTACCACGCGGTTTTACCCGCCTAAGTGTCGATCCCGTGGGAATATCGGGACAAATAGTATCGTATATGTTATTCTGATGTATGCGCTATATTACTGTAAAGTTTCATCAAAATCCGTTCAGAAGTTTTTGCGTGAAACAGTAACAAACATCCATCATCCATCATCCATCATGGATGTGTGAAAGATAATATAATGCTAGACAGGAGGTGACTATCAAGACGACGACTCACAGAGAAGTATGGAAGAAAAATACATTTTGCGCCAACCCCAAATAAATTGGTTTAATCATGACACTGCACTGCCAAAGAAACCTACCGTTTCGGATCCAAACTCAAATACTTTATTGAACATGTATTTTTTTTTTTCATTTCTGCCTTAGGTTCCTCGTAATGCCTTCTCCATATCAATAATTAAAGAGATTGTCTGTCATATCCGATAACTAGATAGGCGGCAGCTTTCAACAGTTTTCGTACTGATAAAGTTACACTGTGACATTTACTGAGACAACTTGGTCTGCTGAAGAATCAGTATGAACTCGTGATTTTGCTTCATTTGCAATGTAGACTAAAAAAACCGGCCAAGTGCGAGTTCTCGCACACGAAGAACACACTATTTAACACTTACATACAAAATAATGGCAAAAAAATCACGTTTTTTTGTATGGGAGCCCTCTTATATATTTATTTTATTCTGTTTTTAGTATTTGTTGTTATAGCGGCAACAGAAATACACATTCTGTGAAAATTTCAACTGTCTAGCTATCACGGTTCATGAGACAACCTGGTGACAGACAGACGGACAGTGGAGTCTTAGTAATAGGGTCCCATTTTTACCCTTTAGGTACGAAACCCTAATAAGCCGTAAAATGGTAAAAATCTCACTGTGAAAACTTAGGTGAAGTAAGTTTGAAGTGAACTGTCAATAGTGTCAAACCCTAGCACATAATCAGCCTATAATGTGTCCACTGCTGGGACACAGGCCTGTCAGAGAGGAAGTAGGCCGTTATCCACCACGCGGGCCCAGTGCGGGTTGGTAGACGTCACACGTCTTCGAGTTTTTGGTTCTAGAACATACCGGTTTCCTCACGATGTTTTCCTTCGCCGTTTTGAGAGCAGTGGTGATGAAATGATTTTCACAAAGTAATGCGCCTGTCTGGGTTCGAACCTCCGAACCACAACTCGTAAGTCGCGGCCGTTACTACTGGACCACCACTATTCTTCAGTCCCTAGCATCAGGTGTAATAACAGTTACAGCTGACTTCCGGGCACTTTGTAACAGATCCAGGCGTGAGCTCTTCACGACATTACGTGGCACTTGTGGCGACTTACCTACGCAACTAGATATCAAATTGCCGCTGAAATTGATACATATTGATCACCTTGACCTTTTGTTGACTGCTACTTTGTGCTCTATTTATGACACAATTAATATTAATTAATATTTCCTTGGTGATAGTACTACAACAAAATATATTATTTCTATTGAAAATCCACGTTGGTCTAGTGTTCGCAATTTGCTGAGCGTGGAGATCTTCCTCAGTTTGATTCCCGGGCAAAGTGGCCATAGCTACTGATAGTGGAGTTATTCCGATCTGATCCCCTGAACAACCCTCCACCCCACCACCTCGATCCCCTGCTAGTTTTTCTTCTGTTTTAATCTGTCTGTGTTACGCAATTACCCTAGGTTCGGCCCCTATTACAAACCTAACAATAACTGACTAAGTAATTTTAAAATTAAAATCCAATCTTAACTTTTTTATCAAACCGTCCACTAACAAAAATAAACAACGTGCATGTGTTTTAAGCATGCTCATTAGAACACGCTGAAAACACGCAACGTGACGGCTTTGACCATTTTACAAAACTTCTCATAAACACAATCCATCCATGCGTACCTACAGCGAATACAATTGTCCTCAATCCATCAGACAAACGAAGTACAAGTACCAGGGTTACATAAATCGACAGTAGTTCTCGCATTTCTCTCTAATCTATCCGAGTATAAAGTCGACACGTATATCTCACGTTACCGCAAAGTGGAGCTTTAAATGGCTGATAACAACAGTTCATTGTGTCACTTAGCCGAAGGTTGATACAGATAAACATACTCAATGACATTCAGGACGTAGCGTTGCGAAGACAATTTTCACGGATTTAATTTGACCGTGTTTGCAATTTCTGCTTGATATTCAGACTTCAGACGTCGCTTGCACTAGGATTATTATATCAATAACTTTGCTTTTATTCCCACTTAGCTGACCCGACAAACGTTTTCCTGTCACATTTTCGATAATTCATACAAAGGTCTCATAGAAACAAGAACGTTCACTTTTCCCGAATTTTTCTTTTATGACGAATATTAAACGAATATTAAAACAAAAAAAAATTGCCAACTCAGTCCAGCCGTTCTCAAGTGAAGCGCTTACCAATGAACAGCATTGCATTTTTACAAGCTTTTTATTTATTTGGATAATCAAAGTGAGTGTGCACAAATTGCTCATGTGCGTCCTTTTGGTCATTCATGGCACGGAACTCTAGAAAGTTTCAGGGTAGAATAATTAAGCCTTGCTTCACAGGCCAGCTGAGTATAAGAGCTACAAGGCCATTCCCTCAGTCTTGACCAACATTTTTTTTACCATTTTATAGTGTTTTAATTTGGTGACCAACTGGTCACCAAAATAAAACACTATTAAATTGTCTCCGTTTGATAAGTGAAACACTTACAAAAATTTAAGAATTATTGCTGTATTTTCTAGCAATTAATCAGTGTTTAGATTTCTCATTCTTATAACTGCACTCTTGAAATGTTACTTGCTGAAGATTCTAAAACAAATGACTTGAAGATACATCAAAATGAGTCGTTTCTTTCACATAAATGTCCATAAAATAGCAATAAATTAAAGTGCTTAACTAAACAAGAAAACTATTCATCCAAGCCAACATTGCTTGGTTTGAAACTTTCCACGACAGTACTAGGCAACCATAAATTAGTGGCTATTGCTATAAACTAGCAATTAGCACTCGCGGAAGGTACAATCTTTACGCATTGATCACGTGAATGAAACGCAACCGATAACACCGGATTGGAAAAATATCGGATAGGTAGGTATTTTCGTATCATAGCATAGCTGTAGTATAATTAGATTAGAACGAAACCTGTTGAGTGTTGTCGACCGTATATTTTCACTAAAATATTTTGTAAATAGCTTGTTAGGTAAATATAAAGTAAGTCAATGTGCTGACTGGCGGACAAAACAAGCTCAAGGTCAAAAATTTTGGAGTTATGGCATCATAGCATTCATAGTGAGCATAGATATTACATTTCTAAGATAGTGAGCCTTCCCGACCAATGTATTGCATAATATTAAGCAAGCCATTGTGCACTGATGGGAGAGCTCAACCCTATTTTAGGGAACTATTGACCTCAATCACTACGCTCCCATCAGTAGGGCTTCCCAAATTGGATTAAACTGATATTGCATAACTTTCCTTGTCTAATTTTAGTATATTATTTATAGTTTTCTCTTATAACCCAGTATAATACATTTTTTTTAAACTCAAATAGTATATGTACCTATATGAAAAGTATTCAACGGCTTACTGCATATCCCAGGCTACCTATCTTTAATTTTATAACGATCGGTTCAGTACTTTAGGTTTGAAAAGATAACAGACAAGAAGAGTTACTTTCGAATTAAAAATTAATTTTAAATATGAATAGTATGGAATTAGTCTGACCCACTTTAAATATATCCAACTGCCCGTCTATTCTGTAAAAATCTCACCGTGAAAATTTAGGTGAAGTGAGCTGTCATTCCACCTGATACACTCTTGATAGCTCACTTCACCTAGGTTTTCACGGTGAGATTTATACAGAATACCTCGGCTGATCTATTATGTAAAAATCTCAACATGAAAACTGGTAAAGTGTGCTTGAAGTGAGTTGTCGATAGGGTGGAATGTCAGCTCACTTCAAACTCACTTCACCTACGTTTTGTCGAAGTTTCTTGTTACGCAAAACTGAAGAAAACGGAGCATAACGAACAACGATGTCTACAGGTGTAACCCGTCACCCATACGCTAACAGTCTTACAACGTCATGATGACACATTATTTGACATGGCCTCGTTATCACTAGTATTCAAATGGTGGCGGTCAGTGTACTTGTACCTAACGAGGAAAAATATTATGCAGTCCGGATTTTGTGTGAAACGATCGACAAAATTCGTGACATAATATATTTTTTAATATCTTGCCACGAAAACGCTATGTACGCTCCCCAGCGTTTTTTTAGATTAATCAATCAGCTAAATAGATACATTAGTCATGCTTACTGTTCTGGATACGTCCATAACCTTAGTACTTATACGTGTACATTCCGTCCCATCGTGCTATGAGAGTGAGGGAAGAGGGAGTGCACCTGTGTCTGCGCACACACTTGTGCACTATAATATCTCCCGCGCCGATGGCTAGTCTCCATTGAGATTGTCTACCATGGCCGAAATACGGTCTGGAGTACTTTTATTTACTACGTGTACTTTAGTATCTTTACTGGCAGAGGTTTTTTTACCGATGAATAATGAAGCTCTGTATAACAGAGCTCCATACTCATAGGAAGACGGTAATGGGCTGGCAAAGGATATGTGAGGGTATGTCCCGCGCTCCCGACGTACTCGTATGGTAGATCTTGGGGTTTTAGTCCCTAGGAATCTGACTTAACTCTTCATTCTATCCAAGCAGAGGGATTTCATCGTAGACCTCATGCATCGCTTACCACCAGGCGATATCGAGTTTCAAGAGTACCCCTACTCTTGCCTAGTGGACACCCACTTGACAATAAAAAAAAAAGATTATTTAATCACAGAAATGAAAAGGTAATCGGCTAAAAACTTACCTACTAATTCTTTTTCCTCAGATTCGGCGTATTCGAACAAGCTCGGCTGTACATGGTGCATGAAGATGGCACATTATCCACGACCGGCAAGCTGGCTTGCGGTCTGGCCGCTGGTGTCTCCGAGGCTATCTTCGCGGTCACCCCCATGGAGACCGTCAAGGTCAAGTTCATCAATGACTTGAGGCTGGAGAAGCCGAGGTTCAGAGGATTCTTCCATGGAGTCAGGACTATTGTTAGGGAAGATGGTGAGTGCATTTTCGAACTTTACTCTCACTCGAAACTAGTACTTAATGGTTCACATTATACCCTTGGAATGATTAAGTAACCGGGGGTTATATGAGGAGGTTTTTGCCCAGTAGTGTAACTTTACTTTTCTAAATCATAGGTTCTCAACGTTGGCGATAAGGCCTCGTGGACATTTGAGACTTTCAGGGAGGCAGTAGAATACCCAGGGAAAATTACATATTCTCTTACGATTATAATAATATTACTCGTTTAAATACATAACCGTGGCAAGAGCTGTTTCAGATGATAGGGAGTAAAAAAAAATAAGGGCCTTTGGCAAAAAATAAACTCAAAATAGGCGATGAGCAAAATAAGTTTGAGCCTATGATCTAAATGCAATCAAGTCTTGTGATCCCCAAAACCCTTGCGCACACGCTGTCATCTGAAAAGCCACTGTTCTATACACTGTGACAGGGACGTCGACGCACAACCATGGATTCAAAATGTCTTTGAGGTTTAGGGCGCTCTATAACAGTACGGTGCAAACAGCCAAATTTTATACCGACTGTCTGGGTGACAGGCCTAAAGGTCATCTGATGGCCCGACACTTTTCGAAGGCGCATATCTTGCCAACTGAAATCTAATAATGCATATTCTGCTTCCCAGGTGTCGGAGGCCTATACAAGGGAGTAACGGCGACAGTGATGAAGCAGGGCAGCAACCAAGCCATCAGGTTCTTCGTGATGGAGTCTCTGAGGGACTGGTACAAGGGAGGAGATCGGGACAAGCATGTGCCGAAGTACATTGTGGCCCTGTTTGGTGGCATGGCTGGTAAGATCATACGCTTTATTATTCACTAACCTGGGGGACATATCTATTAACCCATTATTTGTTCAATCGAGATGAACCTTTGTCGAAAATATTTTGAAAAAATATGACTATCAACTCTTGCTCAGAATAAACGCTTCGTGCTCAGCGCAGCCAAATGACGTAACCTAATGAAGGGTTGTTCTATAACATATTTATGACTATCTTTTGCCCGCGGCTTCGTTCGCGTTCTTTATTGATACTGTAAAGTTTTATAAAAATCTGTTCAATATATTTTGCATGAAAGGGTAACAAACATACATACATCTATCCTCACTCACTTTCGCGTTTATTAGTAGTAGGATGTTTTACTTAAAATCGTGAGTCCTCCACTATTTATTTTTATTTTAACATATTTCTGAAAAAATTAGCACACTAGTTTTCCATAAAAAGTTTTATAATTTTGAACTGCCCTAATAAGCACTCGTTCCCTCTTACAGGTGCTGCATCAGTATTCGGCAACACGCCGATAGACGTGGTCAAAACTCGAATGCAGGGTCTCGAAGCAGCCAAATACAAGAACACCTGGGACTGTTTCATCAAGACCTGGAAGGCGGAAGGTCCCTTCGCGTTCTACAAGGGAACGGTACCCAGGCTATCTCGCGTAGTCTTTGACGTAGCTATTACTTTCACTATTTACGATTCAATCATGGATCTGTTTAACTATGCGTGGAAGTAGTTATTGATTGAGTCCACCATCTTTGTTTGTAGGCATTCATTTTCGAATGAGTTAGTTCTTCTTAGGTCGTGGTGACAGGAAAATAAGGAACCCTAATGTTTCTAATGGCCCGACAGAAAATTATGAGAATTTTTAGGATAAATATGTCGTGAGAGACATTCTACTTGCCCGTGTTGGATCAGCCAGGCTAACATCCGCACGCGACAGAATTTTGTCGGCGCATTATCTCGCGCGGTAATCAGATATACGGGTGATATAAGGTCGAAATCCTATTCAAAAATACAAGTTAAGACAAACTTTTCGCCACGACTTAATAAGATCAGACTCCTATATTCTAATAGGTAATGTGGCGGTAAGCTAACACAGTTACTTATAATTTTTTTTTTTTTTGCTGCTCTCGATATACCGAAGTATACCTTGTATTTTATAATAATTATAAATGAATTATCTAAAAGAATTTGAACTTGGTGATGTCTAATAAATATGCACCTACTAAATCGTACAATTATATAATTTTACTATAAAATAATCATGGCTGCTTGGACATATTGGTTCAAATAATGCAAAAAGTATTTGTTTACTGCGAATCTGCTAATAATATTTAAGTACCAAAAAATGTACCTTGCATCCCAAAAAATAAAAGAAACCAATAAGTTCTAGATTCGTACCGTCACATTAAACCTACGTTATAGACTCATATAATGGAGCTGCGCGTGCGATCAATACCTATTGTAATTTTAAGTGAAACTTTTATTTTTAAGTGTGTTGAACTCACGGTTGAGCTTGAGAGCGTCACAGATTTAGCTAAATATTAATATATTATACAAAAGATAAGGTAAATCTGTAAAAAAAATATATTCTCTGTACGAGAGGCGGCCTTTTCTGTTCAAAGGGACAATTTACAGGTTGAATCCAACATCGTAGATTACGTTCGCGTTGGGTTAAAAAATGAAATATTTATTATGGTTGTCTGTGACGGCTTATAAGTAAATCAAAAATATATTTTTGTAGGACTTACTTACGTAAGCTATTGTTTTTATGTTGTTATTGGTTAGCGATCGCACGTGCAGCTTTTGTTAGGTCCTGGGTTCTGTTCCCGGGTCGGGCACTATCAGCCTGAATTATAATAAATTTGCTAAATGTGGGTGTATTGTGCATTATACATCAATGGCATATGTGTAAGTAGTCACAGTAAGGTGAAGCGCCGAACGATGCTTACCAAATTGCCATATCAGTTTGGTAAGCTTGTTCAGGATTGGAAGAACTGTTGTTACTACATACAAATGTGCCAATGCTTTCCCCATTATGAACGTATTAAAAATAGTGTAGTTTGTTGACATGAACCAGGGTTTTTTTATGTGTATTATAATTTATATTTAATTTCGTAAATAATTTTCAGCGAAGCGGAAATATGTATGTGATTTTTATTTACCGGGTTTTTTACGGCTGTACCTATTATTTATTTTTATTTGTTTATGGATGATTTTTTACTATATTTTATGCGATTTTTTGCAATTGCCGATTCTTTCTAGTTGTTATGAAATATATCCAAAACGTTTTTATACAAAGTAGATTTTCTACTATATTTTTATATACCTGATTAAACCAATGTTTGTATAAATTTTCTATATGAAATGTACTGGTATTTATTATTTTGGAATAGATTGTTATCATGATTTCCACATAGTTACATGATACTTATAAAACTTGGACAGTGTTACATGTAATCACTAGAAAGTATAATTAATTTATGTACTGCCTCATGCCCGATTTCTATAACTTACCAATAAATTGTCTGTAATACAAATAACAATCTGCTTTTAGGTATCAGGTTAGTAGGTAGGAATCAGGTTATCTAATGTTTATGTTCCAAATAATGCATTTCACTATTTCTCTTTTTAAGAATGCTCTATAAGGTCCCTGAGGCTGTATGGTGTTAGGCCTACGTTGACTTGAAACCTTAATACATCTTAAAAAGACATTCCAGAACTTCCACATTGACGCTAAATAATAATTTTGTTAATTATTTTGTATCGTTTCAGTTCTATCGATGTTGACGTGTTTATTTATTTATTTTCATTTAATAAAATTGTCAGACAATTTGGAAATTTCTTTTATTTTTTGGCATCCAAGTTGCAACCAACTTGATGGATGAATGACAGTGAGAAAATACATAGTTTCCGTATCAAAACTCTAATTAAAACCATAAATATTTATTCAATTCAACAGGAAATATACAGTATGTATTGCATTACAAAATTATGTACTCCTTACATATTAATATCACATGTATTAACCCCACCTTGATCATAGAATGCCCAGAATACCACCACTAAATCATACAGTATCACAAAAGTTATTCATTTTAAAAAGGATAATTCTTCAAGCTCTTGAAGGCAGTGGCAGGAATGCACCTATGATCAATATTGAAACTATCTACTAATGCCATCTCGCTGTCCGTGAGTTCAAAGTCGAAAAGATTCAGGTTCTCTGCGATACGCGATTTTGTGAATGATTTGGGGATCACCGGGATGCCGCGTTGCACCTGAAATTGGAATGCATTGTTTTTCATTATCAGCCATTATATTGACAGTAAATTTGTGAGTAAAAAAATCATGCAAGAGTTACAGCAAGTTGAAGTGTCAAACAAAGCATAGCAAACTGCCATAGCACAGATTGGTAAGCTCTGGGTTGGAAGAACTATTGTTGCTACATACAAATGTACCAATGATTTTATTAAAAATAGTGTAGTTTGTTGAGGAATGGAGAGCACAGTACCCAGGCGTTCACATGGTACGAGTTTAATAAGAAAGAGAATGTCACTGTAAATGAAACAAAGGGAGTATATAAGGCTTGCAACAGGCGGTGTTGGCGTGCACTGCCCGACCCTTGCTCGACAAGCCAGCCCGCGAGGCTGAGCAAGTAGCTTTAAACTCCCCAAATAAAAATAACCAGACCCAGCCTGACCATTGCTGCCCTCCCCTCAATGACTCACTAAGCCGAGGCCCGAACCCCACAGGGGGTGCCCTTAGTGTAGCTCATTTAAAATAAATATCCTTAGCTTGTAAGCCCTGGCTGGGGGCCTTAAAGTAATTTTTGGCCACCACAGGATAGTCCGGTTAAGCAGAAAGGCAACCTTAGCGAGTTGCAACTGCGAGTGGTCACGTCAAAAAAAAAAAAAAAAGGTGTTGGCGTGAGTTTATGTGTTTATGTAGACTGTCATTCATACCTGATGGGTGACCAGCCGCCGTTCCACAAAATCGCTATAGTAACGGTGGCAAACTGTACCAGGCTAAGTTGGCAAAATCTCACTTGATCTGCCCTGCAGATGTAACAGTCAAGATCTCAAAAACAAACTAAGTATAATAAATATTTCCTTACCAAATATCTCAAGCCAATCTGTGCACGAGTCTTCCCATACTTCTCAGCTAACGCGCCAAGTTTAGGGTCAGTTTTAATGCCATCATTTCCGATAAACTCTGGCCGTGCTTCAGATATGAGGCCCAGAGGAGTGTATGCCACAGGAACAACTGAGTGTTTCTTGCAGAAGTCCACCAGTTTGTGCTGGGTTAGAGTTGGGCTTATCTGCAAACGAAAATGAAAAATTATATTATGCAAGCAAGTTTAATTTTTATTTTGTGGGAAACAAAATTTATTTAGGTAGACCATATTTTTTTTCGCAACAGATAGTGTTCTGTAGTTTCTGCCTATCCTCATAGGAAGAAGGCGGGAGAATGTATGTGTCTTTTTTTTCTGAATTCCACGTTTCCCCATAAAAGTCATAAAAAAACCAAGCTTCCTGTATCCAGGCTGTCCCAAAAGGTTACGTAGCTGGGAAGGGGGGTGAAAGGGGTGGTTACAAGTCACCAGAAAAAAAAATGGTACAGTTAGCAAAATAGCCCCAAAAGGTGTAAAACTTTGTTTTAAAAAAAATGCCATTTATTTGTTTAAATACCCAGAGGGGATTTATTTTTTTATTTTTCTGGTGACCCTTGTGACCACCCCTATCACCCCCCTTCCCAGCTACGTCCCCACAAGGTGTAAAATTTTTAGTTTAAAAAAAAATCCATTTATTTTTTTAAATAATCTGTGGGGATTTTTTTTTCTGGTGGCCCTTGTGACCACCCCTATCCAGCTACGTAACCTTTTGGGACAGCCTGTATACAGGAAGATCTTTTACCACCATCCAAAATTTTACAGGATGTTCCACCCATGAATATGAACAACTTGTACTATGGGACAAACTCTGAAATCACGAAAAAAAAATCTGCTGTTTAATACAAAAGTTCAATACCAACTTGACCAAAACGTATGGAACAGCTGATTTTTTTTCGTGATTTCAGAGTTGGTCCCATAGTGAAAGTTGTTCATATTTATGGGTAGAACACTGTAAAAATTTGGATGGTGATAAAAATATCTTCCTGTAAGTATACAAAATGTGATCAATATTTCTGTAATTGTTTACCTCAAACTGGTTAATAACAGGTTTAATAGTCGAATTCTTCAGCAACCTCTCAAGCTGCTCCTCATTGAAGTTGGACACTCCAATAAACTTGGTCAGGCCGAGTTTCACAGCCTGTTCCATGCCTCTCCAGGTCTCCAGGTAATCAATGTTGGCTTCCTCACCTTTATCCTAGAAGTAATATATTTTCATCTAAAAAAGTTTATATTAGTTTATTAGTACTTACTGGATGCGGAAGGTGGAGGAGAGGCCTATATCCAGCAATGAACTTGATAGGCTGAGTTGATTGATTGAAGTTGATTCTAATAAGAAAGTTTAAATGACTTGCTGACTGTAATCTCTTAGAAGTTGGCAATTGAGAATTTGAAGTTCAAAACTATAGTCCATTCACAGTTCTTTTAAGTACCTCTGGTTTTGCAGCAGTGTCTCAATCACACTCATCTTTATTGTCATGGCAATAAGATGACTATTGGGTTGCTGTCATTGCCAAGTCTGTCAAAATCACAATGATCTTTATTTTCGTTGCTCTACCAAATAGCAATCTTACCCCAGCTGCTGTCAGAGGTAAAATAAGTGTGAACAGACCATAAGTACAATTTGACAAATCCTCAATTCAGAACCCGCATGAAAGTATTGGTATTAGTTTATTTAGAATCGCTGTTTAGCATGATTTGACACATAAAAAAATACCATATATACTAGAAAAGTTTTTCGGAAATAAAAGACTTACATTAACTGAGAATGGCCAATGAACAAGGTATAAATCAACATAATCCAGCTTGAACCTTGCTAAGGACTCCTTCAATGATGGCACTACCTGCCCTTCTGCATGGCGATCATTCCAAATCTGGAAATTAATTGGAATACATAAATTAATGCTAAATGTTTTGGTACGCTTATTTAGATTGTTATTTAATTTGAGTAGGTAGTCAAATTCTATGTTAACATAAGTTTAATTTAGTACTTTTGAGTTCATGAAAAAATTGGTTTACAAACAGCTTTTTTAAAACGAAAACTTCTTGAGGCGCATTGGGCATTTTTTGATATGAGAAAAACCATTCAACTCGCGCCACTGTCACCGTAAGCGACACCGCGCGTGTTTTGTTTATAAGACAATTTGAAAAATACCGGCTTCGGATGTGTTCAGCAGTCCTCAGAATGTACTCGGTTTTAATGTTTATCCAATATGTCAGAGAGTGATGGCAAAGTATTTTGTTTTCACTTCTGTCAACACTCCCAGAGCGCCACTGTTTTTTTTACCTTATTATTATGTTGTAGAGAGACACTTGTTTTAATTTTGACCAACTTTATTTGATAACCACCTGCAGGAACAAAAAATAACCTCTTTCCCTGCACCCATACCATACCTAAAAATTTGGCAAACTTGAATCAGAACAACATTTCCAACAAGCCCAATCTAGAGGAGGTAGTCTGCAATCTCTGCCTATCCCTTTTGAGGACACAGGTGTGATGTTTTGTTAAGTATAACTAAAGTAAAATAAAAATGACCTTAGTTGTTACAAACAGTTGATCTCTGGTGACCAATCCTCCTTTAATCTTGTTGTTGATTCCTTCTCCAACTTCCTCCTCATTACCGTAAAAAGATGCTGTGTCTATGTGTCTGTAACCTGCTTCTATGCCCCATTCTACTGCCTGTCTGAATTGTCCAGGGTCGGCTTTTCTCTGAAATCAATTTTACGATTAAATTAGGGCGTTGTAATCATGCATACCACTTATATCGTCTAAGAGATATGATGAGTGGGATGTTATCTAACACATTTATTCATATATAATTGGTTATCGATAAATACTCACAGCATAGGTGCCAAGGCCAACCATGGGCATTTCTCGTCCACTCGAAAGTTTAACGGATAAAACTTTAGGCACCATCTTTTGAAAAGATAGAATTTTTCAGCAATAAGGAATCAACACTTTAATAAATAACCTCTGAAAGTTAATTAAAATGCTTCTTTCACACTCTTATCAAAAAAGTTCAAGTTCAACAACAAATGAATGACTTCAAAAGTCAAAACAAGTGGGCAAAGTAGTAAATTGACTTGACTGATAAGGATAACACAAAACCGCAATGTCGAGAATGTCATCTATACAATGTTTAATCGACTAAAAATCACAACTTACAACACAACGCAGCACTATGCAGAATGAATGATAGAATGTTCAGAAATTTCCATTTTTGAACATTCTATCATTCATCTCCGGCCGTCTTCCGAATTGGCTAATATCGCTCACAGCACTCAAATCGTGTTTTTTTTTTTTTTTTTTTTTAAGGATGGGAAATCATCCAATGACCCCTCCCGCTCTGGGTGGAGCGGAAGGGAGTGTCAGACTCTTACTGACTAAAACCCATCCGTGTTCCTTCCTTAGCCCTTTATGTTCCGGGGCAGCGGTAACCCTTTCGGACAATCCCGCTGTTTCGGACAATAATCGTCTCACATGCGTTCCATAATGGATATCACGATTATGACAGCTGAGAGCTGTCAACAATTCGGAACACTCGTTAGCGCGCTCACAGTGCTTACTCGGTGTCAAAAAGATATTACAGCATTACTTCTTCATAAAAACACCACACGTTTCTTCCTTTTCTTTGTTTAGGTAGCGACTGTCAGCCAGAAGCACAATTTTGAAAATGCCACGTTATTAAAAAGATATGATGCAGCTCAAAACAAAACACACACTGACACATCCTCATCCTCACACACACACACACACTGTAATTTTTGACAGCGCTCACGGTGATATTAGTACGAGGCATGGTCAGCGTTATCGCAAGATGGCGCATGCCATGACGTCATCTATGACGATTCACGGGACATCGTTATCGCGCTCACGCCAATTCGGTACGGGTTTTAGCACGCTCAAATCGATTACATCAATTATTTCCTCAATTCGGAACGCGCCCTCCGTGTCAAACAGCAAATTGTCAATTTGACTTTGACGTGTAAAATAACACCAAAGTGCATGCTTGAAATACAAACATTAATTTAATGATTTTAAACTAGTTCACAAAATAAAAACAAACACAAAATGTCGGCAGAAGAGACTTTTAACAAAGGCGCCGCTGAAGCAATAGTTGGCTTTCTAAAATCCAACGTATCAAAATCAGGACAACAAAATATGGACACCGAATTGAAAACCGATTTTGTTCTTGCCAAGAAAAGAGGTAAAGGACAGAAAAGAAAATCAAAGAATAAAAAAGTACGCTGTCTTACAAAAGTAGAGAAGAAATCTTTAGGTTTTTATGCAATACCGAGGAAAGGAATAAAATACAATGATGTCTTGCCATTAAACAAAATATGGCTAAAATATATCAGTGGTGTGCTACAATTAGACAAACCCATACCAGATTGTATGAGCAAAACCTGGGAAACCTTCACTCAAGCATTATTCAAGGCAGATTTTCATGGAAGCATCTTAAATGTAGTCAGGTCAAAATGTCCAAGCTATGTTGGTAAAAGCGGAATTTGTATTATGGATACACGAAACACATTTAAAATTGTATCTAAAGACAATATAACAACTACAATACCGAAAAGAGATTGTGTATTTGAGATGTATTTAGGGAATAGTAAAGTAACTTTGTTTGGTAAACATTTATGTATACGGCCTGCAGAGAGATCTACTAAGAAAATAAAGGGACATAATCATCCAGATTTATAAAAAATGCATTGTTTTATTTATAATTTCATTCATTCTTATCTTCCACTCCATTATTTATACCATTTCTGTATAAGAGAGAAATGGTATTGACTTCCATAATTTATTAGCAAAGCAATTTGTTAACTTTGATAATAAAGTACCTACTTAATTTCATTTCACTGCTGTTTAGTTTTATATATTCTATCAAATCATTTAGGTACAAAAACAACTTACATGAACTGCATTATGATGAAATATGTATACTTACTAGACAATAGCTTTTAATTATTTTATACAACTTATACATAATTACTAGAAATACTATTAGCAAACTAAAATATGTCGTCGATAAATTCATTGACATTGCTGTCGATTGAAATGTATGTACCCAAGGAGACTGGCACTAGTGGGCTAGTGGCACTGGCCACGTGGTAAGACAATGCTTAGCTTCTGGCCAAGGTAAAAGCCAGCTCTTGGGTCACGGGAAGTGTCCACCAACCGTTTGGAGATTTCATTGAACAAGGCATGGGCACTTCGAAACCCATGGCCCGATGTTTTCAACCATGGAACAGAAAAAACAGGCTTCAGCTACATCAATAGATTTTATGATTAAAATTAGCTGTGTATGATTTATGTCATACTAGTTAGCTGTTATATTTTATTTGTGGATTTGTGGTGGTTGTGTCTGAATGGTTTTTTTTAAGCAACTGTTAAACACAGTTGCTTAAAAAAAACCCCTTTAATCCATTACACATGAATGCAAGAAAACTATTCAGACAACTAGACAAAACAATCAGGTCCCAAACCATGACAAAAAAAAATCAAATTGACAAACGTTCCGTCCATGTGTCAAATTGTCAAATCAATGTGAAATGTCAACTAAATTGTCATCCGGCGATTAATCAGCGAATAGTGGAAAAATCGTCCTATTTGCGTAAACAAAAATAAAAATCATCTTCCTTAAACGTATTTCAGGTTATTTAAATTAAAAAGCAATGGCCAACACAAAGGACGAGCCAGTCATTCTCGCACACGAGTGTTATGTAAAAAAGGATTACACAGGAGCATTACAACACCTCAACGAATTGGAAACTTTGGTTGGTACGAGCAATAAGCGAGTGCAGCACAACAAAGCAGTGGTTGAGTTCATGATCAGCGACATGAAGAACGTGGATAAGTTAAAGAAAGCCATCGCACAGCTAACGGGCCTCGCTTTTCCGGACATCGATACAAAAGACCTCAGTTCACCATTCTTGATATACAATTATGCAGTGATATTGTACCATTCGAGATATTACTATCAATGTACTGTGCTCCTAGAGAGATTACTTGGTTGTAAGAATGTCAAAGACAATAAATTATTTCAGCAAACTGTCCTACTGTTACTAGAGGCTTCTCTGTGCAGAAGAACCTATGAGAAAACATTGGACATAGCGAAGACACATGGTGACCCACTAAAAGCAAACAATGAAGTGAGTGAACTGTTTGAAAGGCTTGTCAGTAGGGCTCAGTTGTTACTAGGACAGAAAGTAAAGTTAAACCTCAAACCTGACTCAATAGAAAATGTATTTATTATAGCTCAACAGCAATATCTCAATGGAGATGTCAAAGACGCAGCAACAACACTAGGTCAATACAAAACACTCAAATATAATTATGATTTGAAAACTCAGGGAGAAGACATATGGGCAGCCATTAATAATAACCTTGGAGTCATATATTTATCAATAAAGAAACCATTTTTAGCATCAAAGTATTTCCAACATGCAGTCAAAGAACACTTTAAGGCAATGGAATGTGAGGACAGTGAAAAGTTAATAGCTTGTAGAGACAGACCGCTGTACGTGTTCAATTTGGGGTTAGCGTTACTCGCAGCAAACAATTCAGAAGGAGCATTTGAATGTTTAGTTGAAGCAGCTCGGCACTACCCCAATAACCCTCGCATATGGCTGCACTTAGCAGAGTGTTGTGTTAAAAAGTGTTGCAGCGAAGAGGCACAACAGTACACTGTAAAGAAACTCGGCAGTGGTCCACACACACGCATCTTATTGTCAAAAGAAGGAAAAGAAAAATATTCAACTTCAGGAGAATCATTCGCCATCCCATCATTATCATTAGAATTTGCAGCATTATGTTTAAGAAATGCAATAACATTACTACCAAATCAGGAAGCACCAACCGATGTTACTGCACCTATTATTCAAGCACCTCCAGGCCCACCGATCAACTGGAAACAGAGGTGTGAACTAAAAAACTCCACATTTGTCCTCCAGAGTTATGTGTTACTTCATCTACAAGATCCATTGTCGGCTTTGATGAGTGCAAATGAACTACTAAGTCAGGCTGAGGCATCTAGTAGTCATAAAGCATGGGCACACATTTATGCAGCTGAAGCTCTCATAAATTTGGACCGAATAGCAGATGCGGTTGAGCATTTACACCCACCAATGATCCACGATCTTGTCTCAGTGTTGCCATATCAAATGAGAGATATGATAGCAGTGAGTGTGTGGGCAAAGGCAGCAGTGTGTCATATTTTGAGAGGTGATTTGGTTACTGCCAGAAAGATACTTTTGCAAATAAATTCGCCGAGAGTGTTGCCATTGCAAATGTATTTAGAAATATGTACAGGAAATATAGAGAACTGTCACACGTTACTAAGAAAACTTAGATTTACTAACTTATCACAATGAATTGTTTATTTTATAATAAAATGTTTATATACCGAATCTAAAACTGGTTTTGTATTCGTAAGTCCCAAAAACCGTGTATTCAATTTTACCTATTTATACAGTCATGATGGTGTGTATGAAACAGGAGCCTTAAGAAAATAAAAGCTAAGCTGCTATATAGATATAGCCTACATAAAATAACAATTTCTGTGTTCTCCAAAGAGTTAGCCAATCGCCAGTTATGGGTCAAATGTAATAAGAGGGCGAGCCTACTGTCATGAATCCGGTACAATCTAGATTTCACGCTGCTTCTGAGCTAGTTTCTACAAATATCTCTCTTTTTAGTAGGCATAGGCGTGCTTGTGGCCACAGAGCATGTAACCTTTCTTGTGGCCTCATGAATCGGCGCTGGTATGACAAAAAAATTTTGGAGGACCAGTTTAATTCATTCTCTCATATTATAAAAAAAAAAATTACCTTCAATCAAATGAAAGTATTAGAACTTGGAGAAGAAAGTGCTTGCTATTGCTATTTCAGCAAAATATAAAATTTCTACTAATTTTATTTATAAATTTAACATTAGGCAACATTTTTACGTACAAAAATAACGCCTGTCAAAATTTGCTGTCAATAAAAAGTTACGATTTATTTATATTTTACTAAAATTGCGAAAAACGGTCTTTAAAATACAAAAAAATAACTGAAAACAATCCAATTATGTACTCCAACTAATCAGGGAATTAAAACTCAATGATAGTTTCTACTTAACCTTCCAAAAACAACATGATAACGAAATCAAAACACAAAGTGGGCAGGTGTACAATAATCGCGAAATCATGAATAAAAAAAATGTTTATTCTAAAAAGAATTGAGTTCAAATTAGCAGCTATGTCGCGAAGATCGATATTTTTCCTTGCGGCTGCGGTGGTGATGTTATATTTCTCGATAATACTGTTTATGTTGAGCCCTTTGCATGGTTCGAGAGGTGGTTACTATGGGGGAGGGTATATGAGTAACTTCGCGTTTCGTCATGACCCGCCTGTAAATTGGTGTAGTGAGCTGCGGTGGCGATCACCACCGTCCCCAGACGTGGTTGCGTTGGTGTCGTATCCTGGCAGTGGCAACACATGGCTCAGATACCTCCTGCAACAAGTTACAGGTAAATAGGTATAACATGAAGTTGAGTCACGTGAGCTTGCAACAGTGAAATTAGAGTTTTTCTTCTAAATAGCTAAGGCACAATATGCTATTCTTAGAAAATTTTGTTTATGGAGTTGTTAATTCAAATCAATCCTGCTTTACCTATTGGATTGAAAACAGTTTTAATGGATTGAATTTATCTGTTGCTGGGATCACGAAATACTTTGTTCAGACAAGCAAGTCTTTTTTGTAAACAAACTCTACCCACTTTGCTATTTATTGCTATTAAGAATTATTGTAACACAGCTCCTCACAACAACATTGCTATTTGAGAAGTGGGTAATTGTCTGTTTATTTAGTCTATAGAAGTTCTAAACAAAACTACTTGCTTTTTTAACTAACTACCCCAAATTACATTTTGATTATTGTTGGGGTTACTCTGTCAGTGGCAAAATCCATACTAATATTATAAATGCGAAAGTGTGTCTGTCTGTCTGTCTGTCTGTCTGTCACCTCTTCACGCTTAAACCGCTGAACAGATTTAGATGAAATTTGGTATAGAGATAGTCTGAGTCCCGGAAAAGGACATAGGATACTTTTTATCCCGATATTCCCATGGGTTCGACACTTGGGAACACACAATTCAAAACAAATCAGCACTTACTGAACATCAAAATTACATAATAACCATAATTGCCTGCCCCAATGGCAAGAAGGCATGAGTTTATGTATGTGAATTTACATTTAAAGATACTCCCCCATCGCCGCTTCCTAATGCTTTAGCTGGGAAGAAGAAGTGATGCAACAAACTCCCCAGCAGCACAGCTGTCTGTTAGATTAATTGCTAGATTGATTTCGGTGTGTAAAGTCATTAGCATTTTATTAAACTCCATTTAAATGTTTTCAGGCATTGTAACCGGTTCTATATACATGGACTATGGTCTGAGAGTACATGGCTTCCCTGCGGAGAATGTCACGGATGGCTCAGTGCTTGTGGTCAAGACTCATGCAGTCCCAATGGATTCCGACAAGTTCCGATCTGCCATACTGCTGATTCGGAACCCGAGAGATGCTATATTGGTAAGTATGGCGATTTTATGTGAACAGATTATATTTTTAACAGTTCTGAACTGTTTTGCTACTGAATGATAATTTGTACATAATTTGAGGCCTTGTAGTTGACTATTTTAAGTTGTAATAAAAAATTGTTTTATGTAAATTATTATGACTTTATTTCACGGTGTTCTTGATTAGAGGATCATATTTAAAATACAGATACTTGGGATTTGGTGCATGAGTGTTAGACCGAAAGGACCAAAGAACCAAGTCCAAGTCGCAACATTGAGAACCATTTCACGGAAGCACACAAGTTAAAAACAAAAGAAAATAATATTTGCTACATTTTTTACCAAATGGAATGCAAGAATGCTTGGAAGAACTTTTTATAAAACTTTTCCGTTTTTTATTAAAACTAAAAGTAAAGACTGGTCTTTAGCTGCATCCGGTTAGATAGGAAGCCGACTCGAACATAGTAGGGAAAAGGCTAGGCAGATGATGTGCCTGATGTAAGGTGTTAAGTGATTGGTTGAAGATGTTATGTTAGAGAACATTAGTGATTTATGGTAATTGGTGAAAGGTTAAAAATGATGGTGATTGGTTGATGGTTGAAGCAGATAATGTTAACCACCCCACCACCCTTTTAGCTCATGATGGTGTGGTGTGAACTTGAGGTATAGGTTATTTCTGTCTCAAAAGTACCTTTTTTTTTTTAGGATGGGAAATCATCCAATGACCCCTCCCGCTCTGGGTGGAGCGGAAGGGAGTGTCAGACTCTTACTGACTAAAACCCATCCGTGTTCCTTCCTTAGCCCTTTATGTTCCGGGGTAGCGGTAACCCTTTCGGATAATCCCGCTGTCTCAAAACTACCTTACATAGTAACTTACATAAATTCAGTTAATTTTATTTACAACTACCACATTTCTAATTATTATTAAAGCTTTTTTATGTTTTCTGTACATTTTCAGTTTGTGTTTGCCGCTGTTTGAATGAAATGCCTTGTTTTTTAACAATATTATTTGCACTCACACACACTCACTCACACATAGCTTCATGTGCTCTTACCAGGCCTACCAGGGCGAGAGGACCACAGAAGAGGTTCTTGGTAATGGTAATTATTATTGTTTTGCTTCAGTTTAATTTGTTTAAAGTGGATAGTATTAATTCTGACTGTCTTTGCATTATATGTTTTATTTTGTGTAATATCAATTGATAGGATTATTATTTGTTCCCTCATTTTATATACCATATTAATTCTATTTATTAAGCTAGGTATTTCATATTATAGTATAATACTTAAAAATGAGTTCAGTTTAATTATAAAACATTGTTTTAAATATTTCAGGCTGATTTCCATAGACTTCACAGAGGGCACATAGGAACGGCACCAAAATCAGCATTTAAGAAGAAATCTCATGAACATAAGAAATCAGGTAAGTAACCTTAAAAATATCTTTAAGATTTAGTATAAGTATAATGTATTTCCTCGCGTATATCCCACCAAATTATTTATTCAAAGGTCGTTTCGTATTCTAAGCACGAAATCTAATTTAATGTAAACCATATTGGACTCATCCCACATCTGCTCAGACCCGTTAACTGATTGACGACCAAGAGAACTATTTTTATCATGATGGTTTAAAAATTGTTTTACAATGCGCCTGTTCGCGTAAAACGAATTTCATTTAGAGCGGTGTTTTTATCACACCGCGCGAAACGCTATGTTGCACGAAACAACCATTAGCTGACAGAGTGGTCCGCAGCGCTACGCATTTTCATACAAAAAGTACGGAGCACCTTAATGTGCGTTGGTTCATAGAAAATGTAATTAATAATAGTCCTCCCAAGTCCTCCAGACCAGACCGTATTTTGGCCATGGCGGACAATCTCAACGGAGACTAGCGGTCTGAGCAAGACATAGCTATTATGCACAAGTGTATGCGCAGACACAGGTGCACTCTCTCTTCCCCCTCACTCTCATAGAAAATGTATGTACCAAAGTGATGAAGTAGGATTTTTACAATGCGTTGCGTTGCGGCGGGGCCCGGTCCTATTTGCACTAGCCTTTAAACAACTGGGTGTAATACGGCCCATCCAAACGCGGAAACCGCTCAAATCCGTCAATTATTTTCAGAAGACAACACAATACAAATTATAGTTGCCTAAATTACTTGATCGGATAGTTTTTTTGCATATTGTGTTCTTGGGTAGGTACCATAAAACATTATAAAGGTCTTGTAATAGTAAAATAAACTTTTTTCTTATCTCAGATTGGGCAACTTATGTGTCGACTCAGCTCACGGCGTGGGAAACCCTACATGAGCTGTGGCTGACTAGGTTCCCCGGGCCGCTACACATTGTGTTCTATGAAGTCCTGGTACGCGACACTAGGCACGCATTGCAAGGAATACTGGACTTTTTGAGTTATAATATTACTGAGGTTCGTAACGCCTATGTGGGTTTTCTGTACTGCATATAAAAATTCTACTGGAAACATTCAAAAAGAAAAAAATATCTAAAATCTCATATGGGCTATCAAACGGGTGCAGCGAATATATATATGTTTCTACAGTTGTTGTCGAGGGTTTGTTGTGATGGGATTACATTCTTTGTATGAAAGCAACTTAGCAACTGCTGAAATCGTGCTGTCATTGCCTCTGACTTTTAATATATATACCAAAATCTATTGTAGCGGTATCTATAACGCCACATGCGAACAATGCGTCATACTGATGTCACGCAAAATCCTGCATCTCGCAAGCAGAGTTTACCGCGCAACTAGCATAGATACATAGGCCTGACATGAATCATCGGGGCTGTTGCCCGCCAGACACAACACCCGTCTGATCGGAGGATCCTCCCTTTTATATAGCGGATGAGTGAACTTTACACCCTGTTCCTCATACCTCGCTTGGTATATAAAGTTGTATTCTTGTATTTATTTATTCCGTTTACCAGGCTGACATGAACTGCGCGATGGCAAACAAAGAAGGTATCTACAGACGGAAGAAAAAGCACCAAGACTTCGAGCCGTTTACAGCAGACATGTACAAAGCGCTGGATCAAGTGAGGAACAAAGTGCTCGGCATGGTCATGGACTATAAGAAGAGACATCACGAACCGCAGACGGTAGAGTAAGAAAGTTGTTATGTAACTAGGACACGAAGAATGTAGGTACAGAAGATTTATTAAGTGCTATTTATTATGCGATTCTTAGCTAACAATAATATGTACTGACAAGTAGATATTCAATAATTGTTGAAAATAAAAATAACTATTTAAATAAAAAATAAAAAACTGCAGGTACCTATATCATACATTAAATACCGTATTTCGGCCATGACAGCCAATCTCAGCGGAGACTAGCCAACTACGTAGGAGATATTATACTGCACAAGTGTGTGCGCAGACACAGGTGCACTTACTTTTCATTACCTCTCATAGTGCGATGTATAGCATAATGAATTTACGGCCTAAAAATTAACCTAAATAAACTCCTAATGTATTAATTAATGTAATTAGTAATTTTGAGTCGGCGCCAAACAAACATAAAGGCGTCGAGTAAAATGATGGCAGCATGATTGATTTTCTCTATTTTGTTAAGGCATTTTTTATATTTTTGTACTGGCTACCCTTCGTCAGAGTTTGTGGTAACATTTTTGTTGCCTTCAGGATCTTATGTGATACGTAATAACACATAGAGTTTCTTTTGAAATAAATCTTCTGTATTCTATCAGTTTTGAGGAAGAATAAGATCATAAGTTTATAATATGAGTATTTTTATAATATAGATCAGATTTATGTAGATGAAGTGAAAAGGAAAGGTAAAGTAATTATTATGTTGTGTTGTCCCTTTCCGTAAGCCCAGGTTCGCACAAGCGCGCTTTTTCCGCTGCGATTTTTTTTAGCGCACTGGTTGTTTAACTATTAAAAATCACATCCCCTGCACGCTGATGCGCTCTGTTGGATTCTCAACACTCTGCTCAACACCGAGAGTTGAAAATCCAGTGCGCGATAAAATCCCTCCGCGATATTTTTAGCTCCGTGCGAACGTGGGCTTATTGGATCGATGAAATCCTCAAATGAAACCGCTCAAAAATTAATTATACTTAAAGCTTTTCTAGTTAATTGTTTATAGTCATAAATAAGAATCGAGCCAAGGTATATTTAACAAAATGTACAAATGTATAATTATGTGTATTATTTATGTGTTGTGATGTGATTGGACGTATTTTATATCAAGTTATTGATTTGGAAAATGGTATATAAATAATAAATCGCGTGTTCTTCAACATAATACGATTATAGGGGTGCCCGATTTTCCGCAATTTATCGATATCGACACAAACAATACTGGGTGCTTACCTACTCTCGAATATAATTCCGATAGATCGATTGGTTAAACGTCAGTTGGTTGAGTTAAACGTCAGGGATTGGCTAGACTCAGTGAGTCCAGCCAATCCCTGGAGTTTGACTGACAATTCCAATGTCGATCTATCGGAATTATATTCGAGAGTAAGCATCCTGGACGTAACTTTATTTTAAGAATCTGTTATAAGTACTTCTACATATTACTAAATCATTCGATTGATTTGCTGCAAAATTCCTGAGCAGCAATACAGGATAGGCATATTATGAGTGTATCGATAAAAAATATCGAGATCACCACTTTGTGCTGTATCTATGCATAAAGTATATTTGCGAATTGGTCATCGTTATATTACATGTCTCACTTCTGGGCAAAGGCCTCCCTACTCTCTTTCCACTTCTCTCTGTCCAGAGCTGTCAAGGACCAATCTTTATGAAAGGAGTCCAGATCATCCCGCCATCTCCGTCTGAGCCTGCAGCGATGTCGTTTGCCACTAAGCAGGATCCACAGGGTCGTAAGTTTGGCCCATTGATCGTCTGACATGTGGCAGATGTGTCAAGCCCAATTCCATTTTAGGATGGTCTTATTATTGAGCTCTAAATACTTAAGTACCTACTTGAGTCTAACCACGAGCGTAAAAATATCGCGGCGGTATTTTACCGTGCACTGGATTTTTAACTCTCGGTATTGAGCAGTGCGTTGAAATTCCAATGCACGCCGGAAAAATCACCCGTGCGTCCCTGTGCTTATCATTTTTCCAATAATCGGGTCTATTTATCTCTATAAAGAAACAGGAATAGTGTCAAAATAATCAAAACATCGCCCAAGTAACACAAAATCGATATAATGGAAAGAGTGATGACCAGAATTTTTCTTCTAGCTGCATTAGAGAATTTGAAGGGTTTTAGCAATATCTTGCTTCTGTATAGCAGCATGTTATTAACTTTGTAGTTCCTAAAGCTAAATAATACTCTTTTTCAATATTTTGTGTAGCTAAAGGTTTTATTTTAGATATAATTTATGCCCCTGTACAGCTTCTAATACAGCTGTAAGCATTTTACAAAAGTGTAAGCCGAATGTAAGCATACATTACGGCTTAGGCTATTAAAAAGCATTTAAAATTCTTTAAAACTGCTCCATGGTTTATAACGACCTTTCGCATGGGTCAAAACTGTTTAACGGTGTACATTGCTGTTGTTTTAATGCCAGCTGTTTAAAAGTATTTCATAGTAATATTTTATAGCCTTTATCTATTCAAACGTATAATAAGAATTTTAACAAGCAATAAGTCTTATACCGGCATCAAATCCAGCCAATAACCAGCTTTTAACAGTTCGTGTACTCTTGTATTTTTTTATATACGGCAGCATAGCTTAGGAGTCAGTAGGTAGGTATATATACGCGCTTGGTTATGTAAAACTCGCGTTGCTCATACTTGCCTACATTGTCAAGTGGGTAGGAATTTAAGTAATATGTAATTATATACCTACTTACCTATAAATAGTTCGTAAAAATAAATACGATACTGTATCAAGTCACACTAAAGCGGGAATTGATTTAGCGAAATTAGCCCGTGTAACTTCTATGTTTTGTCGTTCTCTACTTACCTATGTTGGTACAGGTTTTACCAAATCTTAAAACGTTTATAACGAACCCTAAAATGTGTACATTAAAAAATCTATGAACGCTGCTCTAATCAAGCTCTGCTACAGCCTGAACATATTTTTAAATCCTTTTTAATGCTTTTACCAAGCCAAAAGAATTACAAGGAATGTAGAAAATGCCTAAAGTTTTTAATTATGCTTACGCCATTTTGCTTTCTATTTCGATAATATATAAAATTTAATTTTATGGTAAACAATGCTTAGAAAGGATTTCAACCTATGGTAATGATCACAGCCGGTACAAGACAGGATCATAATGACTAAAACTAAAGATTTCTTCGGAAGAGCATATTTTTTTTTAGAATTCCGCATCTTTTTATAGTGTTTTTGTAATAAATAGCTCTTTAATTCGAAGGCGCATGAAATATTTGATGCAAATATATACATACTTTCACAGTAAACTGATACTCGCAACCTTAATTCACTCATACAGAACAAAAACAAGAGTTTAATTACTCTCGTAGCACTTATATTTTTTGTTGAAAGTATCACACGCCATATTCTTTTTTACACACAAGATTTATTAATACTACTTACCAGAAATTTTAAATACATTTGAAAATGTTTTTATGTTTCCTTTGTAATGGAATAAGCTGTATAAGAGCCGCATTTAAGATATGCGCACTGCTTTAACCTGTTTTCACAGCCCATTATAATGCGTTTATCATTCCAGTAGACAACCAATATAATGCTGCTAAAATGCCATTCTAATACTTAAGTCTGTATAATTTGGGGCCCAAATTAGCATTACAAGAGCTGTATAGCGGTTTATAATGCCCAATTTTAGACTTCTTACAAAGCTTTAATAATATGCTAATTCTGTTATCCATCAATTATAAAGCTATTTTGTGCTACTTGGGCGATATATTTGACAACTATCTCTATGTACTCCATGTTAGAGGGTTTGATTTCTTCAAGTTGACCATAGTGCGTGTGCTATGGCGGCCGTCAGTGATTATTCCAACTAGTCCACGTCCCCTAGAAGTTGATCTTCCAATACATATTTCCCAAACCAATAAAATTATCATGATTGAGGATCTCTTAAGTGTCAAGCTTTATATTCTGTCGGCTTTACGATCATTATTGTATTTTTTAAGAAATAACTTTGTTAAACGGCGGGGTAATTGCGTTATTTACGTTGTTGAGCAGACAAATTTTTCGAACATATGAAGCAATGGATTGGCAATATCCTTCAAAATGATTCAGATTGTAATTGATAGTGCGTTACGCAATTAAGATGCAGGTTTCGCATAGATCTGCAAAAGGATATCTATTTTATAGCTTTGAACAGTATTTTTCAGCTTGTGCAACAATACCAAAGAAATTATTTATTTATATTTATAAGTCTGTAATCTACAATTTTATTAGCTCTATCTAGATACTTAATTGTTCCTAATTTAAGGCTTAACGTTTTATTTTTTTATTAGTAAATATATAATAGTTTACTAGTCAAACTTTAGTGAAGTTAACACTGTACTTATGTTGTTATTATAAAAAATACTACTAGGATTGCATAATACACGCGAAGGCCGCACAGGCACATACCTAGCTTTTGTAAAAGCAAAAGAAATTCAACGAAATTCACATTCAAAGTTCAAAAGAAGCCTAATATAATGCACTTGGTTAAAATATGCACTGCGTAAGTTTATTAGGTCCTAGTACTTACTGAACACTTGACTACTATTGTTTTAGAAATTGTTGTTATAAGTCGAAATGAACAAATTCATGCATGCAAATGCATTTTTTTTTTCTAGAATCTGATTTACAAAGCTTTATTTTATTAGCAATTTTTTTTATTCATAGATTACTTACTAACAATTTTGCTAAAGCAAGCAAGTGCCTTGCATTTTGAGTGGCATTTTAATTTAAAGTTTGGAGTATTTTTTTATTTTATTTTTTTTACTCGCACAAAAGTTTTTTTTTTCTTTTTTTACCTACTAAATATATGGTATATAGATAGTCAATGATATGCAGGCCAATTCCCATAATTAAAACGTTCAAAATCTAGTCGTAATCTCATCTCAGCGACAATAAAAATAAAATGTTGGGAAATTAGAGGTATTTTTGACAGATAGAGACAGATCAGACTGTGAACGTTCTTAAAATTGCGAGAATTGCCCTCTGTTTAATGTTAATCGCATGTAAAAATATGTTACATAGCAATATCTATGTTATTCCATAATGCAATTTTATATCTTCTTAATATATATAAATTACGTGTCACGATGTTTGTCCGCGATGGACTCCTAAACTAACTTAACCGATTTTAATCAAATTTGTACACCGTGTGCAGTTTGATCCAACTTGAAAGATTGGATAGAAAAAAAAAATGACAAAAACGTTAGCCACAGCAACGCGTGGCCCGGGTCAGCTAGTTGTTATATAAAGTGTTCTATACATTCTGCTTTGTTAACATTTATCTGCCAAACTCCATTCCTAATAAAAATAATTAGTTTTTTAAACATTATAAAATTATAATTTTGCATTTATTTATTGTCAATGTTGATTAGTTGTAAGCGCTACTGAGATGCTGAGAATAAATGACTTTCCAATATTATTCTTGTTTGACTTATACATGGTTTAGGGCCAAATTGCTGATTTTTCCACCGCCAGATGTCTTTATCCAGTATACCATTATTTTTTTTACTTATGACTTTACGTATATTCCACGTATAAATGATCTGAAGTTGGTAAAATCAGCCCTTACCCCGCGTCCTAACCAAAAGCGATCGATGCGATCGTTTGTATGAATTATGACGATTGATTGATCGCGCAAGTATGTTATTTTTTTAGTACGAGGCCAATTCTCGTACGAGTATAGGCCTAAAAGAAAAATTGATATTGAACTGCTATTACTATTCCGATATCCATAAATTTATGTGCACGAGTGTACATCTCATAAACAGCTCAATACCATTGACAACTTAATTTGGTCGGGGTTATACGCGGAATTTTATTATGGAAAAGTAATGAAAGTTTGAATTTTTGGTCGCTATAACTTCTTTGGGAGTACTAATTTTTGTATAAATGTGGGGAGAAGTCACAGAGTTTTTAATGGGGAAATCTTGAAATGAAAATTTAGCACCGTGACTACCGCCAACCCCACCAATGGCATGGTTTATCTCGTAAACTACTGGAGACCATTACTGTGTAATCTGTAAACTAGTGCGGCCGACGGGAGAAGCGATCTTGATACCTGTGCTAGCGACGTACGTGTGTTGCGATTTTGGTCTTTATTAGCAATAGCTACTAGAATCTCACTGTCAGGAACTCATTTCTCGAAGGCCGGGCAGTAGCGTTTCAGTAGCATTTCGCAAAATGTTTTGAATGTGGGCGAATGGAATTAGGAATAATAAAAGAAATAATTCATAAAACTAAATATGCTTTATTTCACATCGTGTCAATATTCATTGGTCACAAACAAGTTTTGCACTTCGACAATACTTACACGTTACTCCGAGCTTTTCTTTTACAATATAAAATATATGCAGTTAACAACAATCCCCTCAGTTTACGAATAAATTACAAAATCATTTTTATTTATTATATACGAAGCAGATACGCTGTCGCGCGGCCCTCAGCGACTGTGCGGCTTTAACTTTATTATATTCATGTATAAAAAAAAGGATTAAGAAAATAACACCTATGGTAGTAGAATCATTTTTCTAATAATATATTATCTAGTAGGTATAGAGCTGATCTGTCTGTCGTTTCACTATGTCGCACGTCGCTGTACGGAAGCCGGGCCGCGCTAGGCACTTGTCTCACTCGAAGCTGGTCTTTAATATAGATGACACCACATGGACATTTGCTCCTAGTGTATTTGACAACAACTGAATCAACGCACCGCGAGGGTTAAAATAATCACCTGTAAAATTTAACTCTAACAACATGTTATTAAACTCTTAATCATTATACAAAATTATCATCACAATATCACAAATAAAATACAGAACTCTGACGCTCTACCTCTACGAAATTATTACGGTGTGAAAATTTAGTACACAATATAAATGTATCAACGTAATTATAAAGCTTAGTATGGATTTTATAAATCAATATGCCCAATATAGACATCTATTCTTATCCATAAGCAAATTCAGTCGAATATTTAATAGTACAAAGAAATGTATTTTATACATTTGAAATTAATGGAAAATGTCGAATATACAAATTAAGTCTTATATAAGGTTATCGGTCTCTCGGTCAGATGACGGCGAGCAATCATCTGACCGGAGACTTCCCAGTGTTTGACCAAGTGTGAAACAAAACCTTACTGTACAAAAATAATAATAAAATAAATGAAACACTATAATACAAAATAAAAAGAAAAAACAAGTTTATACAAAGTGATACCTACGTGTCTGTATTCACACCAGTTGGGGCCAGTTAACAACCATCGCTCTCTCGACTAACAAAAGAAAAGGAAAAACAAATCGAAAAAAAAAAATACATTTAGTGAATTTATTCATAGAGACCGAAAAAAACAGTCGTAGAAAAAAGTTTAAATATTAATCGTAGAAAGTCAGCCTTCGCGTAACAATTTACTATACCATTTCCTAACTACATTACCGCGACCAGCCATCCAACATCCCACGCCACCACAAACCATAGACTAGATCCTCTCCAATGTTCGCACACCATCACACGTTATGCTGGAGTATCAAACAGTTCGGTACGGTCGGTCAATGTCGTTAGCACATTTAACATTTGGACAAATAATGAAACAATAATGTCATGGTGATATTAATGAAAATAAAGATGACAATCATTTTGAATTCTCATACATAATTCGTAGATAAATAGCGTTTTGAAAACTTTTCACAAGCTAGTTATCGAAGCGGCATGACTAGTTTTAAACGTAAAACTGTTTAGACGTAACTATATAGTTTGCTATTGCTTTTTTATATTTTATAGGAACGCTAATCTAGTAAGATCGGCCGGTAGGGAAGCGGGGGTCGGTCTAAACAGTTTTCGCACTCGCGCAGACGTCGGGCGGGCGGCCGGGTGACGTCACCGCAGCGCGCGACAACGCCGACACACGCGCATCGTGCCGCAGTCGCCCCACGAGCTCATCTCCGAGCACGAGCCGCAGAATATTCCGCCACACCGTCTGCGACAAGAGAACAACTGTTTAACTATGATAGTCTACCGTTGCTTTACGCGGTTAGGGGGAGCCTGTCGACTAATCTTCGGGAGTTATGCAGTCCTGGTGCAGACCTGCAGTGATGCCTGCGCCGGGCCAGCCAGAAGTGGTTCCTGCAGTACTGGCAGCGCGGCGCGGCGCTGTCCGGGAGCCACACCACGCCACGCGCTTCCTCGCCCACCTCTACTTCGGACGCACTGCCGCTGCTGCTGCCGCTACCTCGCACGGACCCACTGCCGCTGCTTGTTTTCTGTACCAGGACAATATGATTGTTAGAGAAGACTGAGCAATGCTTTGGGAAACAAAAAAGCAAAAATATGTTAAGAAGAGAAGGAGGAGCTGGTCGGTTCTCCAAGGGAGAGTAAGATATCATCAATTTCTGAAGTCAGTCTATATTTTTATTGACAATCCAGGTAAATCTAGCTAGTCTACTTGTGTAACGAAGGACCATGTTATTCAAATGTACCAGAGTCGCATGAGCCGTGAGAAGGGCATGTAGCGGTGTGTGTATGTATGTCGTCGTACTTGCGTGGGCGTGGCCGCGTGCGGGGCGGCGGGCGGCGCGTGCGCAGGCGGCAACGACAGGCGCAGGGCCTCGCGCGCCTCGCGCAGCTGACCGCTCAGCTCCTCTACTACTTTCTGTAGTAAACAAATTAGATTGCAACATCGGCACATTTTTTGTATTTATTACCAAGACACGTTTATCATAATTATCCTCCCCATTTTTTTGGAGTCGGTCTAGTTTTCTTCTTCCATATATTATCCTCTTAACCGTCATCTGGTATTTTATAAGCATAATAAATGTGAAATAATTTAAAAAATATTGAAATCTGCATCTCAAGCGTAAGCTGTGGATGATAATGGATAAACTAATTAATTACGACGGCAATGCAATCGAATCTACGAACTAAATTCTACTTCAGCCGTGCGTACCAGGCTAGCATAAAATAGGTTGCGGTGCGGTGCGCTCACCTTCTGGTAGAGTATGATCTGGTGCAGGCGCGCCTGCAGCGGGTCGAGCGCGGGCGGCAGGCCGTCCAGCGGGTCGGCGCGCGGCGGCGCAGGCGCAGTGCTGGCGGGCGCGGGCGCGCCGCACACGCAGCGCACGCGCGCGCCGCCCAGCGCGCCGCCGCACACTCCGCACCAGCACACCTCCGAGCTGCCGCCTGACTCTCCTGATGTTTCGATACCACCTGGTAATATACGAGGTTAGTAATAAAGGTAGCTTTCGTAAAATGGACTTTTAACTAATTTGTGTTTACTGCGACTGCGAGCGTGTCACACGGTACATAGCAAGTTTTATATATTCTAGAAGTACTAGGCTGTCATAAATCACAGATTACAGATTTTCTTGGAACTGTCATCGCAGGCGATGCGATTCAGCTGAGTGAGATTGCTCACGTAAAGCGTGCGTTTTAGTTTGCCTTACTCAAGTACCAGGCTGTCATAAATCGCAATGAGGTTGTCTAGTACTCCTGAAACAGTGGCAGCGGGAAATATGACGAGGTGACGCGAGACACATTATGCATTGGTTCGCGACGAGCGTGCAAGTGTGACTTGGTGCAGTACCAGGATGATATGAAAACAAAGAGGTTGTACTCACTGGTAGTGCTAGCTCTCCTAGAACAGTGGCAGCAGGCAATACGACGTGGTGACGTGGGACATAATGTCAGTTGGCTCGCGACGCGCGTGCGAGTGTGGGTGTGAGCAGTCCGCCTCGGCTGTGTGTGTGCCTCGCCTTCACTTTCTGAACTTATACTGCTCGATGTTGCTCCTCCTGAACCAAAGAAGAAAATAATTAAGATTTAATTCTCGTTTTTAACGGGCATCATGCAAAAATCCCCCAAAGAATACCGCTTTTTTTACATTCCTGAGCAAATTTCTTCGCTCTTAGCAGGATAACAGTCCGAGAAAGAGTATATTTTTAAAAGTACCATAGAAAAAATATCTCACCATTCAGGTCGACTTCAAGAAACTTAGTAGCTACATCATCGAGCCCGTTCACAGTTCCATTAGTCGTCACACCATTCTCTCTCGTATGGTTGTTATCGGTGACCACATTGTGGTTTGTCCTATCTTCTGAGGTGTGGTTGTCGAGGGGTGAGGAGTCGTGGGAAGTGTTTCTGGAAGCCGGCGGTTCTGCCCGACCCTCGTTGATCTCGAAGCCGGTGGATGATTGGTTGCTTGACTCTGATATGGAGCGCCAGGTTATGCTGATGTTGCGGGTGCGGGCTGATTCTCTTGCGGCCTGAGGGTTGAAAAACAAAATTTAAAACATATTTTATTACCCAACTGCAAAGAAGGGTTATATTTGAAAAAAAAAATTCTTCATGAAGATATCGACATTTCGGTAACAAATGAGTCAATGACATTTACGTTTATCTGAAAATGGGGCTAATTATTCGTTCAACTTCTTTAATCATGGCACAATTTCAAGTACCAGGCAAACATAAAAACAAAAGGTCCCTCACCTCAGCCATCCCAATGACATCAGTATAAGTATCACAGACGAACACAGGCGGTTCTTCAGGCGTGTCCACGTCAGGAGAAGCCACGTTGGTGACCACGTCGGCCACACTATCGTTCACAGTGCCGTTGAGCTGGCTGTTGTCCGACGCGGTCAGGTCGTCTGAGTGGTCAATGACCTGGTCGGGAATGAGTTTGTCGGTGAGTTCGCCGCCTAGCTCCCGTTCTAGTGACGAAGAGCCGCTTGCGAGGTCTCGGAGAAGACGTGTGCTGTTCTCAAAGTGGTCGGGGTGAAGGCCGTCGACCTGGAGGGAAAGATGGTAAGATTATTTTATTTTATGAGCGCATCGCGATTCTCCATACTCCTACATCAACATGATGTCCTAGTACTGACCGTGTCGGAACAGTTGTCGCTGGCGAGCGGTAGTACAGGCAGCTCGTCAACACAACTGTCGGTGAGCGCGGCACGACACTCGCGACGATTCTCACACTCGCTGTTTACCACCATTGATAGTTTCCTGCAATATAAACGGAATAATTAAGCATTGGTATACACACAGATATCTTTGGAAATCAAAAAGACATAAAATTAGAATCACAAAAATCCAGGGACCATTAAACACTACTCTCATCTCATGACAAAAATAACGCGTAGGTATAGTTGTTGCATTTTTTTTTGTGATTAACTTTATGACAATGTGCATAAAAGTAATGCGTGCACATAATTTGCGACGAAAAATAAGATAAAAAAAAATTGTTTCAATGAAAAAATCATCAGAAAAGAAAAAAGAAAAGAATAAATAAATAAATAAATAATAAATAAATCAGTCATTTGCCAAATTACCAAAATAGCATAAGTCCGATAAGCACACAGTTAACTTACATAACATCAGGCGCTAGACTAGGGTCACTACACCTCCTCTGCGCCGTTCGCTTCTCTCCCTCACTCAGCAGGTTATCACATGATCTCGTCTTCGTCATCAGGCCTGAAACAAATGAACCATAATTATTTTTATTGACAACTAAGATATGGCATGAATATTCTAGGCAGAAGGATTGCGACGGGCAAGACCAGTCCTTTTGACTAGATATTCACTTCACTTTATTGGTCTTTTTTTAGGAACACTGATTTCACAACGGAAGGTTACCAGAAAATCTGATTGATTGATCAAAATATACTTTTGTTTAGTAATTATTTTTATCTTGGATTTCGAAAACTTTTCCAGTTTATTCATTTGTTTTACGCTATATCGTAAATATTTTTTGAAAGTTTTACAAAATATTTTTTTTTTCTATTTTATCCAGGTTTTCAGAAACTAAGATTTTAAGAACTGTATGGACTTTTAAATTAACTTTTCTTACCATTATGGTTCTGTGTGCTGTGCAATTGTGGCGCGGGCAGGTCGGGCTTGTGTTCGGAGCGCGGCTCGTCACGCGGACTCTGTGCGCAGAACATTCCGCTCCAAACGCACATCGTACGCACAGAGTACTCCGGCCAGATCGCATGCTGATAGATTAAGGAAGGTTAGTTTTAGATCTAATTGGTCCTCGGAGTCACCTGAATATTTGCAGAAAACATGTATTTTTTTAACCGACTTCAAAAAAGGAGGTTCTGTATTCGACCCGTATGTATGTATGTTTGTATGTCCGCGATTTTCTCAAAAACTTATGAACCAATTTTGATAATTCTTCCATTATTGTGATCTATATACTTTCAGGAAGGTTTTAGTATATAATACATTAGATAATTATTCTTATGTATGAAGTTATATGCATAAAATATGCATAAATTTACTGCATCTAAGGTATTTCTATGCGAATTTTGTTTAGTATTCTGCTCCAACTCAAACCATTTATTTCGATTAAACCATTTACAGGCACTTCTGAATTGTCAAAAAGTCTGTGAGTTTGTCAGAAAGTTGTAGCTAGTTCGCCATTTCATAACGTAGATTTCTATGGAGAAGAACGGGCAAGAAACCCTATTTAGACCTTCTGAAAACTTGGCTTAACTCATAGGGACGCGTAAACGTAATATGTGTCCGTAGGTGTCGTGGGATGCGAATTAATACGCAGGCTCTCTTTGGTCACAAAAATAAAATCGTCCGGAAATATTAACAAATTATTGTGAACACATTGTGTGCCGGTTTATGGGCGCCAACTTTTTCTTTTAGTTTGGAATTGCAACATCCGTGTTCGTGACGGAATGCGTGTTGGCAATCGGCTGGTAAAGACATATCGCAAACAGGCTGTTGAAGGCTGAACTTTGTATTATTGTGTGTATTTTATTTCTTTTTTTTTGTGCAGAATAAACAATTTTTCTTTCTTTTTTAGGGTTCCGTACCCAAAGGGTAAAAACGGGACCCTATTACTAAGACTCCACTGTCCGTCTGTCTGTCTGTCTGTCTGTCACCAGTTTGTATCTCATGAACCGTGATAGCTACACAGTTGAAATTTTCACAGATGATGTATTTCTGTTGCCGCTATAACAACAAATAATAATCAAAATTAAATTAAAATTTAAAGGGGTATAAAATAAAACGTTTTTTTCGCCGTTTTTTGCCTTGTGGTACGGAACCCTTCGTGTGCAAGTCCGACTCGCACTTGGCCGGTTTTTTTTTGCCTATCCGGGTGTTAGGATCCAATTTGAGAGAGACCTATGTTCATTAGTCAACAATTTGTAACGGAATCTTCATCTTTTCTGTCAATAAACCTACCTGTTCAAGTTGATGCGGCGAGTACAGATGGTTCCTGTACGCCGGCGCGCGCAGCAGATGCCACACGTGCGGCGTGACGTCACTGGTGCGGCTCTCGCTGCGCTCGCGGCCCGTGTTGCACAGGAACGTGCCGAACATGCACGAGTGCACGTGTGTGCCCAGCTTTATCTGCGTACATGTTACACGGTCTTATAACATTCTCACCATCTACAGAGATAGGGACATAGGTTTAGTAATTGGTGGAATTTGGTGGTGCCCAATAGATAAAATGGTTTCCAGTGTCTTTTTGCTACTTTTTCCAGTGATTATCTTGAGACGCGTGAAACGAGGATGATTAGTAACTTAAAGCTGGCACGAAAAATCGAATATTCATTGGTAAAAAAAACACCAGCTTTTTGGCACAAAAACTGCTCGCTTTATACGGTAATTAAAAAAGTAAACCTAGGGTGGTAACTCAACAAAAACCAAGCCATAATTATCAATTTTCGGTTGAATATACTGGATGTTTTTTTTATCGTCTCGAAATTTTTACAGGGTGAGAAACTCATGAATATGAACAACTTTTATTATGGACCAACTCTGTAATCACGAAAAAAAAATCAGCTGTTTCATACATTTTGGTCTAGTAGATATTGAACTTTTGTATGAAACAGCAGATTTTTTTTCAAGATTTCAGAGTTGGTCCCATAGTGAAAGTTGTTCGTATTCATGAGTAGAACACCCTGTAAAAATTTGGATGGTGATTAAAAAATCTCCCTGTATAATCGTACAGGCGGAAAAATAAGACTGAAACATAAAGGTAAATAAGTTAAGGAATATAATGTAAAGGACTGGTGAAAGAAAGGAGGATAACACTGAGATAACGGTTGGTTAATAAATTGAAATAAAAGGATGAAGGTAATGACGATTTAAGTTCCTACTTACCAAGTAAGCCTCATTGAACTCGAAGCTGCAAGGAAACTGCAGCATCATCTGGTGAACGACATCAAGCCATTGAAGGAAGATGGGTGACCTCTCGTTAGGGTCTTCTGGGCCGAACTGATGCCCGCATCGGTCCGCGAACTTGTGCCCGAAGTCCAGCCATTCACGTTCGATTAATATACGGAAGCCCTGATAAAGATAATGAAATATTACTGCATGTATTAAGCAGCACACTCGAAGTAAACTCCAGCATTATCATGCTGCTCTGGTACAATTTGGGCGATTTTTCGCAAATATGCGGGACATTAACGTATGTCATCGATCCCAAGTTAAGACCCATTCAGGTCGCCACTTTAACATCATGATCCCTTGGTTACTCTTCACTTCTGAGTGTCCTCTGACTGAATGCTTAACATTGTAAAGGCCTAGGCCTTCGCCCGCCACGGCAGTATCACACTGTATGTGACATGTGATACCCGCTCGAAACTCTCCTCTGTAAATCATGTAGCCCTGGTACATCTTCTAAAGACCTAACTAATATGTTTCCAGTTTGATTGCGCGGCGGTGACGATCTGCGTCGTGCGGCTATCATCCGTCTGAGCTGTGAACTACCTTTTAATTATGCAGCCCTAGTACTTCTAAAGACAACTCACCTCTAAAGTTCTGTAATATGGATCCAGTATGAGTTGAGCTGCAGCCACGATCTGTGGTGTCCGGTCCCAGCCATCGGAACAGTGCACGAGCACCGGCCGGCCCGCGGCCACTGCGCGTGCTACCACGCACGATGCGCGCACCACGCCCGAGACGTACTGCAGCCATAGTGTGCGCTCCAAGTTGCTGTGCCAACTGAGACAATACACATAATGACATAAAATATCGATTGACAAATCTTCGAAAGCTTCTGTAGTAACTAAAATAGTGGATAAAACCAACTGGTTGTGTGCTATGTTAATTCTACTATCGGACTAACATAACATTACGGCTGTAATCAACGAAGGGGTAGGCGGATCGGATCGGTACAGTAAACCTTCATTTCGCCAAATCTATGTTTCAGGTCCCATGTAAAAGCTATTCAAGCCATCAGCCGGACAGGATTAATTAATTTATTTAAACTTTTTTTTTATTGCTGAATCGGCCCGCTCTTGACCTCGATCACGCCTGATGGAAAGCGATGGTTGAGGTCTATGATGGAACGAGCGTGCCCAGAAGATGCCTAAGGCACTTTTTTAAGTCACAGGGTAGTCAAAAGTTGTGGATCAAACGAAATCACTGTTTGCCAAAATAACGTTCATTTACTTGCAAAATCACGTGCAGAATTAAATACATTTCTTTTAAAAATACGCCTCATAAACACGTTGGACGGCGCAATGTTTCCGGAAGAGATATTGCGAGTATTTGCGAGCAGGGCGGGGTTCAAAACAATGAGTTCATTGGGAACAATGCCAACTGACACGAAAAATCCGTTGTAACACTACCTAGGTCCGCGCAACGTAAACATTGCCTATTTTGTGCAGGGAGACCGCCTCGTTAGTCTGGAAGTCTGACTGTTGAGCTTGAGACTCTGGGTTCGGTTTCCAGGTCACGCATAGATTTATTGGGGTTCTCCATCAACTGTTTCCTCTTTAGGCAACCGCAGTCAGGATTTGTGTCCTGTTATTGACAAGAAGCTCGATCCTTATTACTTACATGGGATTTGCGCATAACTGGCGAATGACCAGCCATCATCCATTCTTAGGGCATTAAGTCCGCCTCTGTACATTTGTGTGCATGAAGAATTTAATGGGGGCTGTACTATATACCTCTATTTACTCCTTTGCGGGATACAGGCGTAATATTATCAACACAGGAAGTAACTAAACTTCCAGAGGAAATGAACTGTAAAGTTAAACTAAACTATTAACTCGATAACCGTCCTAGTTGTGTTCGTAAACCCAAGTTCACTGGGCACACATCGCACACTGGATTTTGAACTCTTGGTGTTGAGCCGAGCATTAAGAATCCAACAGAGCGCATCCCAGCGCGTCGAATAAACACACTGTTGAATTTTCAACTCTCGGCGCTACAGCAGTGCATTGAAAATCCACTGCGTGAAATAAAATCGCCGCGGGAAATACGCGCGCGTGCGAACCTGCGCTAAGTGCATTTCGGCTCACCTCAAATGCGCCACCCACATCCATTGACATCCTGCTATCGATTATGCTACGCAGTTATCTAGCGTCTGTACTAGGCCATCAGGATAACGGCCTTGACCTTAACCGCGCTAACTCCATTCATTACCTATTGCCTGAAGTTAGTTTGACAGTTAATACGTCACAATCACAACATGGCGGGAGGTATACGTCAAGTCGATATTATAATAAGAAGTGTTCTCTAAAACAGAATCTGTCTATCAGTTAGCGCCCTTTAAATTTAATTTAATAAAATGATTAAACATTAAAATATGTAGGTACATATTGCCCGTCGTTTTCATATAAACATAATATATAATAACTCGTAACAAAGTAGAGGTACTGGAAGGTGTTTCTAGAAAGAACAAATTAGAGCTTGTCCTCTGAGTGCACTTATTATGATGGAATGTTTATATTTTTTCTTTTTTGCAATCGTCATCGAGTATAACTACTCAGCGGCACGGAATGTGGCAATTTTGACATCGCGTATGAGAATTTCGAGTGGCAGTTTGTCAGGACATTTGTTTTTGTTAATTTAAGAGGGGTAAGCACAAAAAAGTTAATTTGTTCAATTTCTGTGACAATTAACGTTATCGTTACTGGATTAACGCACAAGACACGGGCGAGTTAAAACTCGATATTGAAATGGTCGTGCATTTAATCTTTATTGTTTTATATTTTAATTAATCTGTAGTAATGTATGCTTCCATAATTGGAACACAATGCCTCTAACTTCAGCTCAAGTTGCTCAAGCTGTGTTGCTTTGGAGTCAGGAGCGAACGCAGCAAATCTCTTGCTGATACTTTAAATGTACCGCGTACGACTCTCAGGTATGCCTTAACAAGTTACGAAAAGACCGGCTTTTACACAAGGAAACCAGGAAGTGGCGGTATTAGGTGTACATCAGCGCGAGATGACCGATTTATCGCTCGCAATTTTGAGAAATCAGTTTCTTACTGCGGTCGAAATACGGCAGCGGCTACAAACGGCAAAAGGGGTCAACGTAAGTGAACGGACAATAAGTAGGAGAATGGAGGAACGGGATCTGCGTGCTCGAGGTCCGAAACTGCTTCGGCACCATCGTGTAGCTCGGCTTCGGTTCGCTCGCGAACACGCAAATTGGACTCACGAGCAGTGGTGTAAAGTTCTGTGGACTGACGAATGCATAGTGGCCTTGAGAGCTCCAGATGGCCGCGAACGTGTGTGGAGAAGGCATGGGGAGAGGTTTCTGCCAATAACTACCAGGCAAACCGTCAGTTTCCATGGTCGATCAGTTATGGTTTGGGGAGGGATCTGTTCAGACGCACGCACAGACTTGGCAGTAGTTGCAGGTCGTCTAACGGCAGTGATTTCTATTTTCGACCGTTCGTCTAAACGCATTGAAGAGACCCTTAAGAACACTTTTTACCATTCATGGGATTCATCGGCAGCGAAGATTTCATCTTAATGTAAGATAATGCCCGACCTCACACAGCACGTTGCGTGGATGATTACCTGTCAGAGGTGAGAATTACCAAATTGGAGTGGCCGGCACGAAGCCCAGACATGTATCCTATAGAACATGTCTGGGATATGCTTAAAAGACGCATCCTCCTCCTCCAGTCCCAACCCTCCAGAGACTATCAGTCAATGAGGGTTTTCATGAAAATTCACGACACCAGTTGGCGCCACTTTGACAAGAGGTCTTCCAATATAAAATACATGATGTCAATCACCATTCGTTTCATTCGTTCGTTCATCATTCAGTCACGTCTAAAGAAATTATAGGCGCTTTGACACTTGTGACAGGTGGCCGGACCTGACGTCTCAGTGCTGCCATCTAGTAAACGTCATTTTTCAAAAACCCTCATTGAAAACCGCTCTAGTGTCCGCCTGGGAAGAAATACCCCATGTGGACATTAAAAACATAATCCACCGCAAGCCTGATCGCATGCAGGCGGTCATCACGGCCAGAGGTGGAAATAATCACTATTAAATTTTAAGTACCATAGCTTTATTTTGTAAATTTAATTGTAAAACATTTTTTTAGAGCTCAATGACTTTTTTGTAAACTAACTTTTTTGTTAATTAATAATTTTATTTAATATTCGAATAAACAATTAAGTTTTACAACAAAAAAAAAACCCTGTTTCGCGTTTCATTTTGATAATAAACCACATAGCGCGCTTGGGCCACATTCCGTGCCGCTGAGTGTATGTCATGTGCGAGTAGGCGTAATCTGTTAGGTTGATGACATATCTGTTATGACTTTATGAGGTTCCCCATTACTGAATAAGTGGGCGTTATGTATGTATAGTTGTAAATAAATATTGCTATCGGGGCGGATCAGGTCGTGACATTAACATATTGATTTACGCAGTGAGTGGAATGTAAAATTTTTTTCACCGAGTGGAAGTACCGTTGTTGTATTATTAAGATCAATTGATAACTAACAAAAATTTCAACTGTGTGACATCAGCTTTGAACTAATGGGTTCTCAGAGCCGTTGGTCGACGGTAAAAGATACGTTGTGTTGGATTAATCATCGCCAAACTACACTGCGTTACCATGGCCACATTTTACTAAAAATCTATATGAATTTTATAATCAGCCTATAATGTTCCCACTGCTGGGACACAGGCCTCCTCTATTCGAGAAGAGGTGGGCTGTAGTCTACCCCGCGCGCGGGCCTAGTGCGGGTTGGTAGATGTGACTATTTAAATTGAACCATTTACAAATACAGGAAAGAAGGATGCAGACCCGGATTGCTAGCAAGCATGTACAGACACCAGCACATCAAGCTACTACAATCTGTCAAATTTCTATAATAGATTTTCAACTTTATCGTTTGAGTTTAAGGTTCAAAGTTGATTGGGAAAATTTGACAGTTTCGGGTAGCTTGATGTGCTGGCGTCTGTACACGTTGTTGACGGCGGGGTATACAATGACCGTCATCAGCCAGTTTACCGACGTCTCAAGCATTTGATTGAACTTCCTCTGTTTTACTCACTTGGTCTGGTCGCTGGGCTCGGCCGCCAGGGCCCGCATCTGCTGGAAGCTCCTGCGCACGTGGTGTATGTTGGGCAGGCACATGAACTGTATGTCGGCGGCCGGGTAGTACTGCTGGCACTCGCAGCCGCCGCCGCGCGCTCGGTTCGTCACCGCAGACGCGTATGAACGCGCGTCTACGATTAGCAGCTTTAGTTGCTGTAACAATTGAAAGATACTTTATTAATAAAAGACAGAATATCAGGTAAGTATATACTTATATTATGAAAGTTTTAATGACGGTCTTTTGCAAATACCAACTTCTATCAGGTGGCTAAATAATAACAGCCGCACAGGTCGATCTTCAAGGTTAAGCAACGCTTACGAGGTCGGTCCGTGGATGGTCACCCAAAGATCTACGAATGACAGCCGGGACCAACTGCTTAACATCACTCGTCCTTGACAGTCGTTACAGGTAGTCAGAAGCCCGAAAGTCTGACAAACAGTAAGAAGAAGTATCGTGTTACTCAGTAACTGGGTTGTGGAGGTCAGATATGTAGTCGCTCTATCTAAAATACTAGTATTCAGCTGCATCTGTTTAGACTGGAAGCTGACCATAACAAAACTGGTAAAAGACTAGATGAGTACAACCATTTGATGGAAAAAAACACATATGTACTTGCAGTCCGGCCGTCACTCGAGAGAATGCGTTCTTGACACTCCTGTCAGTTTCATATAAACGGATACGTGTTTTGCGAATTTGATCTTTATTAGTTACTAGAACTGTCGCACTGACGCAGGAACAGCGGAACAGTACGACAGGAACGCATTCTCTCAACGGACTGCAATGGGCAGTTTGCAGTGAACTGATAAAAGTTACATTATAATAGGGTTAGTTAAACAAAAGTTAAATTACTTTCTGAACAACCATGCGCCTGCCAAATGTCACATTGTACCGAGCTTTGCGAGGATCACAAACAACCAAAGGACATTATGAATAAAATTATAATTCAGGCATTACTCGACTATGACATTGCAATTTAAACCTTAATCGTCTGACATAAGGTCTAAAGTTGTTTAGATAATAATGCTTATGTTTATTGAATCTTAGGTTTACTTAACCATTATAAACTTGTTCAATAAAGTTTCTTGTATCGTAACTTATGTTACGGACAGATACTGTGTGGGCAATACGGCTAAGCAGTAAGCTATAAATATCACAAGTACCTTCTGACATCACAGTTTTATTTGTAGGTTGCTTGTTGTATTATGAGGCGATTAATATTGATAGTACCAGGGGAGTATAATCGCAAGGAAGTTAGGTAGTAGCCTATAAAATAATCTAGCTGAGCATTTTTTTATAATCGTAGTGTAATTTCATGAATATATTTTGAGCTATTAGATTTTCAATGGTGCCTCATTTATCTAAGTCCCTATCAATCAGATTTTGATGAAACAAAGTTGTATAACAGGACTGTTATCTTATCTAATCTTAAATCTCTTTGTCGTAAAAATCACTACACATTGATAATAATTATAAATAATTTTTCACTTCAAGACACAAACATCAGTGTAGCCCTGGCTCTTGTACTAGGAGTTCCTGTATCACAAGAGCCAGCAATCTCAATTTACAGAGAATATGCACAGTATTTTGGCAGAAAATAACTTTGCCTACACATAAAACGAAATATTGTTATGAGGGATCTTTAGTCCAGTCTTAGCTAGTGACCAATTCATCATAATGATAATTGATGAATTGCTTTGTTGGCCAGGACAGACTGGGTCCGGAAGGAACAGAGTCTTGTGGCGCAACTTGGGACTTGCCTAAGTCCAGCAGTGGACTTTTATAGGTTGCGTTCGATTGATTTGACCAATTTTAACTTATTTTGTGTCAAGGAGTCGATCAGTCAAAAAGATGAAGCTAGTTGCCCATTACATATGTAATAGGATAATAACGGGCAAGACTCTCAATAGACACTTTTTTATATTCAAAATACTAGTTACCATTCCTGTTGAAATTATGCATGATGTGAGACAGATGTGGAAAGACGTGCACGTTAGAAGCGTTCATAGTAAAATGAGAAAAACAATCCATAAATTCGAAAGTAACTCTGTCTGTCTGTCTGTCTGTGTCTTACTTTTTCACGCCTAAACCACTGAACGGATTTCGATCAAATTTGGCAGAGAGATAGATTGCATCCAGGGAAGGACATAGGATAGTTTTTATCGACATACCTCGCGGGCGAAGCCGCGGGCGGAAGCTAGTTAAAAAATAAAGACATTGCATCAGATTGACTGCTCTGGCCTCCTCCCTTTTGTGCCATGCTACTCAAAATAACACGTCATCAGGTCAATTACCTTATTATTATTCGGCGGCTGCACGCCCCGGTCCTGGTTGCAGGCGCTGACGAAGGCCGCCAGCAGGCGCTCGTCCTCGCTGGAGCGCCAGCCCAGCCAGCCCACCTCGGGCTGCGACGAGCGCGCGATCACGGCCCCGTTCGCGCGGTGCCGCCACACTACGGCCGGGACGCGACGCATAGCACGGAACCTGGGGGTGAACAGAACGTTATTACACGAAAGATATCATGGCTATTGCACTTTTTGCATCATCACGTCTGAGAGCACAATTTAAGAAGAGGAATAGCTTTTTTCAAGATCGCCAATGATCATTTTGGGAATTAGGTAATGGTATTTTATAGAAAGTGAGAATTAATACAGTTTTTATGAATTATTTTATTATATTTCGAAATGACTGTCTTTGCTGAAGTCATCAGATAGGAGGATAGTGATGAGAGATGGTCAGGAGACGATGGTACTCGCTAGAATCTGAGAATAAAGACGAGTGACTGACGAGGACCTTAACAACCGAAACTGTTTAACCGCCCTCTATGCCACTGCAAATACCAAAAAATGGTGACGCGAAAATCCGTAAGCGGTGCGAAAGCACTGACTGCAGTTACCAATCTAGCAGTTTAGAAAGATTCAGTAGTGTTAATTATTTTATTGTAGTGAGTTACCTCGCAACAGAGTCGAGGTCTTCATCACAGATAGACGAGGGCACTACGATGAGGGGTGGGTACGAGGGGCACAACTTGTGCTCCGCGTTAGCTGCCGTGACCCGCCACGCGCCCTTCGATGTGAAGCCTAATCGCTCCACCTGTGGATATGCAACAAGTTAATATGGCTGGAAAGGGAAGAAATATAACGGTACGAAGGGGAAACATTCTACAGGTTAATTTAAAGAAAGGGATACAAAACGATACGACTTTGCCTATGATAATGAGCATGTGTGCAAATGAAACTTATCATTCTTTATTTGCGAGTGCTGAGAATTTCCCAAAATTTCCTTACGCCACAATCTTTCTTCATTGACTGACGGAATGTGGGGATAAATCAAAGTTAACCGCCTAAATAATACAAAGCTGCCGCTTACTCTGCGTTTATAGCGGCAATATTATGTTTTTCGGTAGATTAAATTTAGTTTTTTGAACTTAGAGAATTTTTTTTTTCGCGTAAATGTACCAGATGACCAGAAGTCACAAAGACACACGAGATTACATGTATTGAATAGAATGTTAAGATAAAAAACACATGGAGATAGCGAGAAAGTTACGTTCGCGCCGCATAATAGTACCAGGTTTACAGAAGACACGAAGTGTTACTTACTTCAGGACCAAACCAATGCCTCTGTGGAGACTGTGACGCCCTCATCAGTGCTCTGTGCACTGACGTGGGCGGCTGTTCCTTGGCCCACGCTGCGTATGCCGCAGCGAAGGTCTCTTGAACGGATCCGATAGGGGCGAGTGCGGTGTTCAGCCGCCTCCACCATTCTATACATTGATCCCCTGTGTTGAATGAGCATCTACAACAAGAGGAATAGTTTTCTGTAGGGAAAAGATTATTTTAGGTCAGTTTTCGTCAGTATGTTTTATCATTACGAATGATAAAAAAGAAGATTTAATGAATCACTTGTCCACACGATCTGAACGCGTGGAGAGCTTATGAGATACGATACTGCGATCGACCCCGCAATGATTCGGGTATCCCCGAAAACAACATGTGTTTGACTGTAACCGTATCATCAGCTATTTATAAAATGTACTAGTTCACGAGTAGGTAGCAAATAAGATAATAAACATTATTTTCAACAACTTTATCTTATTATTTAAGGAAAATTTACATGCCCGCTTTCTTTAGTCGCTACGTGATTATCAGTCAGTATCCTCATTTTGGTGTTACGGTAATCGAAAACTAAATCAACATTGCTTTCGACATTCAATAATATCCGTTCATTGAGTAAATAATTATGGACTTTTGTACTTGTTAAACATAGACAAATGCCTTTATAGCAGAGACAAAACAAAGTGTGAATTTTAAAATTTAAATATTGAATACTTAGCACGTTTTCTTGTTCAAACAAGATAATTTTTACATGTTTTTACTGTGGAATATTTACCTATTAAATTATCGCATAACTTTATAATGTAAACACTAGATAAGTTTTTAAAATAATTATAAAATACTCTAAGAACTATCTTATCAGCACTTGAACAAGCGTGTTGTCGTTATGCTGCCACAAATTGTGCCTTTGGGTAGAACAGAAGCTAGCCAAATGAATATCCTTGATTTGGTTGATTTGATAACTTTCTCTTGAACTGGAAGGACCTTCAAAACGGGAAGAAGTCTCATTTAAGAATATATTATTAGGATTAAAAAATAAAATATGGGTCAGTCTGTGTAAGTACCAGGATAAACACGCAAGGATACTAACTTGAGTTGTCTTCCATTTTTGCAGAGTACAATCAAGTGCAGCAGGTCCCGGATCTCCAGTGCGTCGATGAGACGGAGCGGGATGGACGCGCCCGGCCCGTTCCTTCGACGAGGCTGGACGTGCAGACGGTAGTTGGACATTGCGATAGTTCCGCCGTCCGCTGTTCGACCCACCCACTGTCAACAAAATTATAAGATTGAAGCTACATGCTAGCAAGCTACATGTTTGAAAAATGTCACATATTTTGAAAGACGAAAATACAGGTGTTTAATAATAATGTTTTGAGAGATCTACGCCTATAGTTGAAGTACTGAGCCACAACTGAGCCTTTATTTTTGATTATACTTATGATACATTTCACGTGCACGTGCTCACCACGAGAGATTTTGATAACATGTACTTCTATCATGCCCCACTTGATTATAAGCACATGCCTAGTACTATTTTCGCAAAGCTGCAGTTTCTATCGGCATAAGTGCACGCTTTGGGCTGATAACGCGCAGTCAACGACCTACCAGGAATGCAGAACTAGAACGGAGCTAAACACTATCGGAACGTCATTGCGGTTCGTTCAACCCGGTGCATGCGACCTGCTGACCTTTTAGGCCATCAGTCGTATTAGTTATTTAATATGTGCGTGTTTTATCTATTTGTTACTATTTCGCTAATTAATTATTGACACGGACTTTGGTCTAGGAAATACGGTTGTTTACAGACATGTTCGCTGTTCGTAGCGCATTTGTCATGGAATCATTAGGAAATCATGTCTATTGAAGAGGTAGCGGCAGTCGAGTAGGTAATAATTATGTTGGGAAACAATAATGTGCATTAGCGTGTACGGTATGAAGGTAACAAAACGTACTATTAAACTGCGATTACTAGAATTTTCATTTCAAAATTTCAAATTGCCTAATTCGTAGTTTCCCGTAAACTAACTGTTATTACCAAAAAAGTGCCTTCTTTATAGGCACTTTTTTGGTAATAAGTTTGTTTTTCAGTAAGTACAAAATTGTTGAAATTGAGTGATGATTGAGTACTTAGGTAGGTCTGCCGTCATATTGCGGCAGTGGATGCCTGCCTGCATTCAAGGCGAATATAAAATAATAATCCATACTAATATTATAAATGCGAAAGTGTGTCTGTCTGTCTGTTACCTCTTCACGCTTAAACCGCTGAACCGATTTAGATGAAATTTGGTATAGAGATAGTTAGAGCCCCGGGAAAGGACATAGGATAGTTTTTATCCCGATATTCATACAGGATCGAGACTTATGCGGGTGAAACCGCGTCCCCCCATAAATACTATGCGTATTTGCAGTTTTCCCTGTAGGTAATTTTATTGAAGTGGATATAAATACATTTTTATCTCTAGAAATGTCCTAGAATGTCTCAGTGCCGACTATGGTGATAAAACAGAGAGCACTGTTGCTTGCCTGATATCAATTACTTATACAAGTGAATTATTTATTGTCTTTGGTCCCAGCATGGCACGACCAATAGGCGTGAATATAATAATTTGCATTAACCACAGGCCCTCGTTAACTCATCTAACCCTAGTACCTCACCTGCACAAACTCCCCACATATAGGTGTGAACCCTGCATCCAGGCCTGGTTCATCGTAGTGTGTTCGCAAGCGGGGGTACAGATCAGCAGCACGCACGCGGTGCGGCGGCGGCTCAGGCTGCGGCGGCGCGCGGTACCGCTCACGGTCACCCATTTCACTTGTCGATGGCACTACCACCTGGGGGCAAAAGAAAATACCTATTAGATGAGGTTGATTCAGAAAAATTGCCCTGGAAATCACGAAAGCCGAAATTCATCATCATTCAGCTGCCCTTAACCCAATTTATTTGAGATCAGTGGAACACAACTTCTTCCAAACATCTCTATTCTACATTTATTTCTAGACAAATTGGACAATGGACCATAAATACATCATTGTGATCCCAACAGTTCCATTGAACAAAGTTATTTCCTGTTATCGTTAACGCTTTGAAAATCCAATCCATCCAATCCTATCTGTTTTAGACAGGACAAAAATCTTCAAACGCGTTAATGATAGAAGAAATATTTTGTCAAGACATGCTGGAGAATTTAATTTTCAAATAAAAAAACGTTTATTTACTCTCCATCTGCATAATACCTCGAGAAGGCCACGCATATTGAGACACGTCACATCCGACATAGACACGTACATATTCAGACAGATTACGACAAACTCTGGTAACAACGTATCTATTGAACAAATTAATGATCAATCGTTTATAAATTTGTGCACACAATGAGCAACAAGGTCGAATTAAAATTCAACACGAACGAATTATTTATTATTAAAGTATTGATTGGAACGCGTTCACTTCTGTTTTGGGTTATTGTCTAACTGTTACTGTAATTTGATAACACGTCCTTCCAGACAGCAATATGGTCCTAAAGATAGGACAAATGCGAGCGGGATGGCAAGACACTTTCCCTTTCTGTATTTGTATATTGATACGGTATCTACAAACAGGGACTCTTGTGTTTCCAAAGACGTATATGAAGTACCTTATCAAGAAATGTGTGTCCGCTGTTGGAATATGTTCGGAGTTCTGTTGGTTTATGGAGGAGCAGAATCGTAGTCGATCAACACTAAATATCCAGATATTGAAAACATTGGATTCAATACGAAATACTAAAGATATCAGTCAGAATCTTCCCCGGTAGTTAGGATTCGAACGACGGAGGTTTAATTTTGTCATTCAAAATACTGATATTCCACTATCGGGAAACACTAAAAGTCAACAACGATATATAAAAAAATACTAGGGTTTATGAACACGAATGCCTTAGGACAAGAGTTTATAGATTCTGCATTGACAGATTTTTACTTTTTCTTTTCTTTTTTATTTATTGTTTATTAATCGAAAATCAGAAGTATTTGTTGAACATCATCGCTCATTTATGCAGCATCACAATAACGTTTCCTCCAGTTACCTCTTACAACTTACAAAAGCTGAAAAAGAAACTTTGAAATGAAAATGCTTAAAGCCACTGTTTATATTTTGCTTTCATTCGGGATCAACTTGGAACAGTAGGTTCCAAAGCTTCAATCCTTTTCCTTGAAAATACAAAGCGAAACGGCAAACTATACTTGGAGAAGAGGGTTTTACAAGCTTTTAATTAACTTGCAATGTATGTATGTATGTAACTATGTTTGTTCGGGTGAACTCTTGCAACTCAATTTTGAAGAAGATGTCTTCAACAGATTGAACTGAAATTTTGTATACACGTTTAGTTTGAATGACAATGCATGGTTAGCTATGTGACGTCATTCTAAATCCAACATGGCGGAACACCCAAGATGGCGGACTAGTTATTTTTAATGCACTCCTACAATATGGGTATCAAATGAAAGGGCTTGCTGAGAATAACACGAAAAAAGCTTGTTTTTAAAAAAGATTTTTTACTTTTAATGTATTAAAATCATGAATGTCTTGTAAAATTAGATCCTTCAATACGGTTTATTTTTGTTGGATCCCACTTTTAAATCCCAGTTTAATATTTTTGGCGTTGGATCCCACAAAAAATTATTACACATAACTTTTGTTGCATAATGACATGTAGGTACTATTTGGTTGCGTTGAGTTAATTGCCTAAATGCATAATCAACACGTAGATTTATGTAAAAGGCGCTGTACGTGAAGTTATGCTGCCTTGATATCGTTTATCGCCGCCGCGCCGCCGGTATATAATAATCAAAACGCTTCGTAATCGAGTCGAATCATAGATAATGATCTTGCGTGCTTATGATTCACTGGTGGCGCTTCGAAACCTCTTGGTGGAATGTGGTTACTGCTGGGGGATTTAATTTAATAATATGCGTAGGAAAACCTGTCTCGTTACTTAGTTGGCTAATTGGTGAATGTTGTAGTAACTTCGGACAGCAGCCAACTTTGATCCAGAAAATCTTGAAACACTTAATTGATCCAGCAGAGAATATGAGTTAGCAGGGCTGATGAAGAAATAAGGATCTTGTTCGAAAATATGGTCCTTCGAGCCGGATATTGAGGAATCAACAAGCCTGAAGAGATATGTCGCAAAACTCGCAAACAAGAAATATTTGTATGTAAATCACGCGATTGACTTTCTTTTAGTTTTTCTTCAGAAAAGTTATAAAAACGTGAACATAATATTCCTCCGTTAAAAGTTGGCTACCGAATCGGCCCTTAAAGTACTAAAGAATCCAACATACGTGATGAAAATTTTAAAAGTACAGAAAACCCACCGTGTCCATCCATTGCACATACTATAAGGCAATTCACACTCGACTCACGCCCATACTGCATGCCTGTCCCTCGTTGGATACTACAGAACACGTTAGAAAGCGACCTTGCGTTACCTAACTTGCCACTCATGCGCATTACGTACTTATACGTACTTTTAAATGCTTGTTGGTTCTACAGGATAGCTATCAAGGGCTGAATTCAAAAGTCACAAATCTGCCTTTTTTATTTATTAATGGAATGCTGCATGCTTCTTCGAAAACATAGCACAGCATTACTATTTACCTTTAATATCTATTTCGGTTCGGAATTCCCGAGGTTGTGGATTTTAATTTTAGGATGGGAAATCATCAAGTGACCCCTTTCGCTCTAGGTGGAGCGGAAGGGAGTGTCAGATTCTTACTGACTAAAACCCATCCTTCCTTAGCCCTTTATGTTCCGGGGTAGCGGTAACCCTTTCGGACAATCCCGCTGCCCCGGCTGGCTTTGGCACTGACGGGCCCCTCCTGATGCTGACGAGGCCGAATTTTTTTTAATGCTATTTGTGTAGAAGATTCATGAATTCATTATCGGGGTCGGCTTCCAGTCTAACCGGATGCCGCTGAATACCAGTATTTTACATGAAGCGGCTGCCTATCTGACCTCCAGTTACTGGGTAAACTATACCCCTTGGTAAGACTGGTTGTCAGATTTTCGGGCTTCAGACAACCTGTAACGATTGTCAAAGATCTACGAATGACAGCCGAGACCAATAGAGACAAAAAGAGGTCTTGGTATGTAAAGATGGTCACCCATCCACGGACAAACCGCGGCAAGCGTAACTTAACAGGATCGATCAACTCGTGCGGCTGTTATTACTTAGCCACAAGCCCAAGATTCATGAATTCGATTATGAAATTCATGTATCACCATCAGCTCAGTCTTGGCAGTATATTTATTATTGCTAGATGTATGTTTGTCTTTATTTCTGTTGGGCAAGTCATCTTTTCCAATTACTGCATTGCAATGAGTTGCACATACTCACAGCAACACTTATGTAGGTATATGTACAGTAGGCTGCATCAAGGGTACCCCCCTTGAAAGCATCTAGCAACTGGGGTAGGGTACCCAACTGATGCAGCCCACCGTACATACTGTGGACGATTCACACGTGACACAAGGATATTATAATATAATAATAAACCTTTATTTATTTCAGACAACGGATAATGCATTAGTAAGTAGGTAGGTAGTGCATTATGCATTGAATAAATACTGTTTTTAGGCACAAACACAAACATTCGTGAAACAACATGTAAATAAGTTTGAAGTAAGTATGTAAGAAAAACAAAAGGTCGGTACCTACTGACATTTCAAAAGTACCTACTTATAGTACACAATGTTTGTTTTATTTCGTACACACGCATGTACTTTGACATGGGCTCATACCTACCTCGAAGTACTAGAAAAGCATAATAAACAGCAGTAACTACACAATTTTGCAAGAACTGTCAAGTGTCTCGTGTGAATTTCTACAAACAAGTTATTTGCTAATTTATAAAGTGCTGCAAGCTATGAAGGCTGGCTTAAAATTATTTATAATATCGATGCACCCCTGCGTAACCCTCCGGGGGATGCAGGAGTGATATTATGTTATGTTATTAATGGAGACAATATCAGCTTTTTCTTTTATCAATTTTTAAGATGCAAGCCAGTGCGTTCCTGTACCTACTCCCTTACTAATATCAGATGAATAGGTACACACCGATTTCTCTCTTTCAGTCGTCAGTAATTTGACTTTCGAAAGAAGAAGACAAAGCATTGTGTAACTCTAAAGCAGCTATACAACGTTTATTAGTAAGGGGGTTACAGTTTAAGGTCCATTTCATGATGATTTAAGTATTTTATACTCAGTTCTTTACAGAAAATTAAAATTTGAATGTAATCAGGCAAAACTGCAAGGTAACGGACAACAAGGTAACAAAGGTAACAAAGGTTTCTTGTAAAAAGAGACAAAAAAAATGGTAATACCGCTTTAACATAAATAACCATTTATGTACACCAATTGATAAAGAATACAGTACAAGAGGAAATAATAACGACAGGTAATTAGTGGTTAATTGATAATACGGCGGTAATTGACCTAATTCGACCTCAAAAAGCGGGATCCAACGAAAATAAATCAACTATTTTTGTTTAAAAGCAATTAATTGTGACGTCTGCTAAGCAGTCAACGAATGGCCCAATAGGGGGTTTAAAGTGCGTGAGCAGGGACCTAAGCGATTTCTTTTAGAAACTTGTTCAGTGTGTAGTTCGAAAGCGTTTGAAAAATCGAAAAAAGAGGATATATAAAAGTTGTAGAAAAATTTATGAGCTTTCATTTGTATGTAAAAAAATCCCTACGAGACGCATTGATGTAGTATAAAATAAAGGAAGATATGGTACGCGCTCCTCGACGTGGACTGCATAAATTGAGTGCATGGACAAAATTCCATTTAATGTTTACGTGATGTTAGAGAGTGGCCTATCTCTCTAATTTTATTTATACATCAATGCTACGACGCACCGTTTTGAGATATATCCGAAAAACCCAAAAGTGGGAACTTTATGTACCCCCTCTACTCCGGCTCACCCCCTAGACAGGACTTTTAGTATGTTCACTTCCTAAGGACCCTGAACAAGTTTCTGAAAGAATCGCTTAGGTCCCTGCGCACTCTAGTGACTGGGCTACTATTAAAACCTCAAAGGTGTAACTTATCTTTGTCAATAAAAAACATTTTAATAATATGAACTGTACCTATATGTATTCAAATAGGAAAAACATATTTGCATCAATAACTCTTCACATCTCACAGACAACACCACATGTAATAGTTTACACTTCGTTAGACCTAAGCTCCACTTTCCATCATATGTAATTGGTGCAGCATTCCATGGTAATGACGTAATCTCCCGCGGCGGTTCACATGAGCTCAGCATAGAACATAAACTTATATGGCCTTTGACTATGATTCATCTCTAGCGATAGTAGATGGGCTGTCATTTAAGCTCGCATCTCAAGTCATATTTAAACTATACCTGGATGACTTACTTATTTTTTTTTTTGCTTTTTTATTAAAATTTATATACGAATGGTTTATCTATGGTTCCTGTAGAAAATCACACTAATATTATAAAAGCGAAAGTTTGTGAGTGTGTTTGTATGTTTGTTACTTCTTCATGCACAAACGGTTGAACGGATTTGGATGAAATTTGGCACACAAATAGTTTATAACTAGGATTAACACATAGCATACTTTTTATCATGATATTCCCACGGGATCGACACTTATGCGGGTGAAACCTGCTGCTAGTGACTTTATAAGGGATGAAGTATAAAATACAATGAGTCATGAAACATTGCCTAAATGAGGAATGGCGACATTAAAATATTAGGTGATCGTGGGTGTGCGCCCACGGTCCTTTCAGCACATTCACCCTCTGCAGTTCAATGAACACAACGTTTTGCGCAACAACGGAGACAGACGTCCAAAAAAGTAAAAAGCTTTTTTGTTAGCACTAACCAAACGTGACCAACTACGCTATTACAGACTTGCCTGTCGTTACATAAGAAGGAATATAGCGTCCATTCTTGCAAGATGAGATAATCAAGTGTGTTGTCGACCGTATGACAAAAAAAACTAGATCGAAATCGGAAATGTATTTTTTGTTGAACAAAAAGTAACGTTAGACGGTTTCATTGTTGCCTTTTACGGCGCTAAATAAAATTTTAGATAAAACGGCGATATTAAAAGGAGAGTACAAATACTTTTTATTAACCGTAGTGTAAATAAACAAAGCTTACTGTTCAAAACAGACACAAACTGTACTACTAAAGCATGATGGTCATTAAAACAGTCATGAAAGCCGCGCGCAGGCGCCCACCCGCGCCTAGTGTTGACTACTACCAAATGACTAACCAACCAACTAAGAAACCCCACTTGTTATTACAAACTTCCATTGAACGAGGATCCCCACACATATGGTTGGTTTAATAGTTTGAATTTGAGGCGTGGGTCGTTCACCTCGTGCATCGATGGATGTTAAACATTAAAAAAAACTTGCCGGGCACCAAAATATATTTAAGAACGTTTCATACAGGTACGTGTATACCTTTAATTAAAACAAAACGTATCGTATATTGAAGTAATCGCTTTTTGTATCAAAATCTAACAAGGTAGTACCGAGGTCGACGGCTTCCTCGATTTTCTTTTATGTTAAAAAGCTTTTTAAGTGTTTACAGAAATGTATATATTCATAAGCAAGGAAATGTATGTTTTTGGCACTTCTATTTCTGTTTTTAGAAAAACCGCATTTTTTGAGAACATAAAGTGCTAAAAACAAGGGTTTAAAGAACTAAAAGGATGTGTTTTTTTTTCGGCCAAACTTGTACCGAGGTACAAATTACAAATGAAATTCCTTGCAATAAATTGTGATAATAGCAGTATTTAAAATCTTCCAATATTCGATTGATTAAGAAATAAGAGAATGTAAAAAATCACTACCTCACATCGTAACTGCGTTCAACGAAACGTTCATAACAGCAGTGACAGCTGTCAAGTGTCAAACTATTCCAATTGTCAAAATAAATATTATGATTCCGGTTGTTTTAGACTACAATATTGAATATTGTATATTGTAGATCACAGACTAATTAATATAAAATGCATCTATAATGCATTTTATATTAATTAGTCTGTGATCACATCAGTCCTCATTCCCCAGCGAGTACATTTCATCATCGATAAAACGATGGAGCCATTAATATAAAAATGGAATGGAATTGTACCTTAAAGGAGGCATGGACCTCCTATCAGCGACGGTAATCGGCCTATAAAATGTTGTATGACAGTCCAAGGGACCTAAAATGTGTATTTGTTCGTTCTACATACCCATTCCATCTACTCTTTGATTCTACGATAAATACACGTTAAGTATCTGGTATTCAAGGGCTCTGCTCATCAACATTCAAACCGCCGTTTAGGTATTAAACAGTTGGTTTATAAATGTCAAACTCCATAAGGAAAGAATAGCCAAATCAACAATTATGAAATCACACACGAAATAGCACTCCAAGAGATGGGAAACCAACGAACGAGCCGAGGAACCGAAACTGAATTATGATAAGATGTTATTTATTGGTAAACAAAACAACTAATTAAAAAAAATAGATAATTATCGGCCTTGGAGCACAGTCTTTTGGCCTTTCAGAAAGCTAACCAAACGCATACAATATCTGAATCAATTAATGTCTTCTTTCATTCTTATTCGCTAAATGTTTCACAAAAATAATGTTTTATATAACCAAAAAATCTTTTTTTAATACAATAATAAGATAATATTCAATATACTTTTAGGATAATTTCTTTATGTTACTTTTATAACATGAAGTAACGAAACGCATCATCGGAAAAATATAAAATGAGATTGCCAAATTAATTCATGGGTTGCAAGTTATTAATATCTTTGAACGACAATTTCATGTGGTACAAATGTATAAATAAATCCAATATTTTTTTTTTCAGAATCTGCAATTTTTTTTCCTGTATTTCAGTACTTTTGTTCTTAAGGTACATTGTTTGGCCACAGTTGTATGAAAAAAGAAACACCTCTTTTAAGCTTTATTATTTTAGGATTTAGCTGACACAATATTTTCAGTGTTCTTGCACTTATAAGAGTCAGCTGCGTCTTTTCTTTCTTCAAAGTGACGGAGCTGTGAGAACTTCCCACAGTATTTAAGCGGGAGCTTTAAAATACCAGGACAGCATAACAATTAGTTGGTGTGAAATTATGAATGAAATGGCGAAGCAGGCAGAGTACTGCAGTCAGAAGTGTTAACGGTAGGCAAGAACTTAAACTCTTTGAAACGATATTTTATTATGTGATTAAACGAACTTACCTTAAGTGAAGTTCTATCATAATTATACGAAGCTCCTTCTCCGAGACATATTAACGTGTAGTAGCGTGGGATTGTACCAGCGCGGTCACAATTATTTCAAAGCTAAAAAAAAGAAATATATAAAAGGTGTTCTCTCATCAGGCAACACTGTACTGTCATTTCGTTTAAAGCTAGTTATTGTAAACAACCCTATATATGGGAAAACTTCAGTAGGGATGGGTAGGGAGACCTGTCTCGGAGAAGGAGCTTCGTATAATTATGATAGAACTTCACTTAAGGTAAGTTCGTTTAATCACATAATTATACTTACTCCTTCTCCGAGACATATTAACGTGTAGATGTTTGAAGTCAGAAAGGGTTGTTTATGGGTTAGTAAATACTTGGTTGTAAAAAATAGTAAGGTATTTATTAAAATCACAGAAATTATGTGTTAAAATATCAATTCAGTAATGTAACTAATTAAAAATTATCAAATAATGAGATCAACAAAATGAAGTTATATTACTTACAGTGTTACATATAACATCACTAAACACAGATGGTTCTTGAATAACCGGCCTATTGTAGTGTCTAGCAAAGGTGGCTGAGTTCTGAGACCACCCAGCTGTTCTTTGTATTTGGTCTATACTGATCCCAGATCTTTTAGCAGCTGACGTAGAAGCATGTCTGGTGCTGTGTGCTGTGAAGGTATTTACATCAATTCCAGACTCATGTAAAGTTGCTTTAATCCAGCGGCTTATAGTTTGAGTTGTAGCACAATGATGTGGCTTTTTAAAAGTCAGTATTAGCTTATCAGTACCTTTTCTCAGTGGTTTAGTCCTATTAATATAACATTTTACAGCAGTGACCGGACAAATCTCAATTCTATTTTCAAAAGTTTTAAGATGAAGTAGTGGCTGAAGGCTGCCTGTTTTGGAGGTTTTTATTATGTCTGGAATGAATATCTGAATTCCATCATTTATGATTTTAATATTTTTAATATTAATTAAAGATAAAGTTTGTACTCTATGACCTGTAGTAAGGGCAAGAATAGTTACCACTTTTTTTGTTAGTTTTTCTAAACTGATGTCTTCATTTGGGTAAAGATTTGCCAGATACGTTAATACAACTCCAGGGTCCCAAGTAAGATTGTACTTTGGGGCAGGTGGTTTTGTACGGTATACTCCTCGCATGAATCGTTTAATCCTTTCGTCTGATCCAATTTTTGAACTAATTAACAGTGAAAGGGCTGATCTGGTAGTATTTATTGTACCATATGAGGCTCCGGATTCAAAAGATTCGCTTAGAAATTTTAGAATATAGGGAATGGAAGCTTCATACGTGTCTATGTTGTATTTCTTACAAAATATCCACCAAGATTTCATGGATGAGTCATACTGTTTCATGGAACTATTAGACAGTGAATTTAACATAATTTTAAGGGCTGAATTTGGTGTGCCTCTTCTTATGTATGCCTCGCTGAGAGCAGCCCTGCAGCCAGGGTAAGCTGGTGGTGAAGAGGGTGACTTTCTCTGAAAGGAGAGGATAGTAACTCTATATTTGGATCAAAGATTAATAATCTCTTAGTTAACAATGAATCCATTAGTGGAAACCATGGTTGAGATGGCCAATATGGGAAAACTAAGATACCTGTTGCCTTATCTGTCTTGATTTTATGAAGACATTTTAATATTAGTGAGAATGGGGGGAATGCATAAAAAAAGTAATTAGACCAGTTAAGGGTGAATGCATCAACTTCGAAAGCTTCAGGATCACATTTCCAAGATACAAACTTTTCACATTTACTGTTTATTCTAGAAGCAAACAAATCCATATCCGGTACCCCAAAACAATTTACTATTTTACTGTAAGCCATTTGAGACAGCTCCCATTCAATGCTGATTTTTCTTGATTCTCTGTCGGCTTCATAGTTATCTTTGGTATTAATATAAGATGTATAAATCCAAATATTCCTCTCTTCGCACCACTGCCATATATCTCTAGTAATACTATTTAAGTGGGGAAACTGAACTCCCCCCATTTTGTTAATATATGCAACTGCAGTAGTATTATCCACTCTTAATAAAACCTCACAATCATGCAAATGTTTTGCAAAACATTGGAGCCCTAAGAAGGCAGCTTTTAATTCTAAATAGTTTATATGGTAGTTCTTTTCTAAATCTGACCATGGACCTGAAGCTTTATTTAGTTCACACACAGCTCCCCAACCAGTAGATGAGGCATCTGTTAGTATTTCTGTTTTAAAATTATGTTGCTTTGTTGGATTATATTTGTACATATTCTTACTCCACCAATCTAATTCTGGATGAATTATACTTTTGAGGGGCATTATTGCATCATAATTTTCGTTTGATTGTAGCAGACTTAAATATTTCTCCCTCTCCAGAATCTTGGTATATACCCAGCCATACGGGATGGCGGGACAAATTGAGCTTAACTTTCCTAATAATTGAGAGAATTCTCTTATTTTACAATGACTTTTTACTTGATAAGTTTTGATTTTTTCTAATATTGCAATTTGTTTTTGTTGGGGGACCGATAAGGCAAGATTTGCTGAGTCTAAAATAAAACCCAAATACTGACATGATTGGCTTGGTTTAAGGTGGCTCTTTTCAAAATTTATGACAAACCCTAAATCTTGTAAAAGATTTACTGCAAATTTTACATTTTCCTCACAGTTTCTTTTTGATTTATGAAGATACAAGCTATCATCTAAATAACATGTCATGATGATGTTATTTTTTCGAAGGTAAGTACAAACGGGTTTTAGTAGTTTTGTAAAAACGAATGGTGCTGTACATAAGCCATAAGGTAGAGCATTAAATTCAAATAGTTTGTTATCGAAAGTAAACCTTAAGTATTTTTTATAATTATCTGCTATAGGTACCGAAAAATAGGCTTCTTTTAAATCAATTGAGGCCATATGGCAATCTTTTGACATAAGTTTGCAAGCTGTCCTGATATCTTCCAATTTGAAGTGTTCTGTTTCTATAAAACTATTGAGTTTTTTCAAATTCAATATAAATCTGTATGAGCCATTAGGTTTTGGAACTAAAAATATGGGAGATGTAAATTGATTAGGACAGAAGGAACACTCTGAGGCTGTACCCAAAGTAATTAGTTTATCAATTTCTAGTTTAATTAATTCTTTTTCTTGTTCTGACCAATGTTGTAACATAGCTTGGTAAGGAGGTGGAGTTTCCCTGAATGGAATCTCATAACCTTCAATCCATTTTAGAACTACTGGGTCACTGGTAAGTTTGCACCAGTTGTTTCTAAAACTCTTAAGTCTACCTGCATGTACCTGAGGGTTTATCTGCGGAATCTGGGCCTGGAATTGGATGGAGCTGGCTTCTGAGGCTTCCAGCGAGTTTGATCCAGTCGAGATTGTCTCTGATGTTGGTGTTGTTGAGGCTGATGCCCGCCGCGAGTTCGTTGCTGTTGTTGATACTGCGGCGGGCCTCTCCAGTTTACCTGTTTCTTCTGAGTTCCTATTTTGATTATTTTCTTTTCTGTTGTCTTAATAAGGGAGCCTGCTTTTTGGATGGCTTGCGCAGCCCTAATTTTTTCAGCACAGTCTGATCCAAATAATGTGTCATCTGGTGTCGCTGTCTGTACAGCATCTTGTACCACTTTATTGACGCCAGCTAGAGCAAAAAATCTTCTTGAAGAACAGTCCTGATAATAAATTTCGGCAGCTAATTTTGCTGCATCACTTATTTCTTCGACAAGGACTTTACTGTTTATATTACCCATCAGAACCTTGGTTAACGACTTCCCTAGGCAAGTCATAAGTTTTCCAGTTAGATTTTGTCTATAGGAGATCCTTTTATCCCTTTTGAGGGTTGGGTCTGAAAGGGAAGCTGATATCTCAGCATTCATTAAAGGAGCCACTGCCCTTGGGAAATTAATAGGCGTAGGGTATTTCTTGATAATTGCCTCTCGAGGCTCTTTGCCAAGTCCTGATTGTGTGATTCTTGTCCAACGGAGTGCTAGTTCTGGTCGGATAGCTTCTCCAACCTCTGTTATGTCTTCGCCTTCGGTTCCCAGGGCTTGAAGAAGCTCTTCAGGTAGATTGTCCTCTGAAAAGTTGAACATAAGATATAGACATGTCTATCCGCTTAGTGATAGCGCTAAGTCAATGCTATTCCAGTGTGGAAATGAATTTTTTGTTGGCATTGTCTACCCGCAGTGTGATAGCGCTTGCCATGTATTTTACACAGTGTGTGTGGAAATGAATTTTTTGTTGGCATTGTCTACCCGCAGTGTGATAGCGCTTGCCATGTATTTTACACAGTGTCCACCCGCGTGTGGTGGCGCTTATGTGTTCATGTTATCCCCCTATTGGGATCACCCAGGCGTTTGAAGAAGTGACATCGTAGGTTTTACCGACATAGTTTAAATACGGATAGGTATTTAAAGAAATTTTGTGTTTTACAGACCTGTGTTCGATTCTTGTTCCAAATCGTTTTGAGCAGGTTTATTTGGTGCAGGCGGCGACGGCGCTGCGGTCGGTTGAGTAACCAGAGGCAGTAGTGTAGGTGGAAAAGGTGATTCAGGCCGCGATGGCGGTGAACATGGCGGCGATGAGACTTCTGAGTCCACTTCGACGGGTATCTTTTCCAGTTTCCTTTCCAATTTTCGTATCTTTCTCTTTATGTACTCCTGGTCTTTATTCTTCCGTTTACCCATTTTCTTCAAAAGCACGGTCAATTCCGTGTAATCGGAGACAAATTTATGAGATGAAAGTTATTCACAGGACCGCGAACAAAATAACGGATGTCAGGAAAAGTTTTTAAATTTGAGCGAGTTTTTGTCAATGACAACCGGAAATAGTCATTTAATTTACATAAACATAAAAAGCGGCAAACAAAATTGTTTTTGGTATTTTTAGGTTATAACCTCTAATACTAGGAATTCTTCGTAGAATTCATGAACAATTTTAGGTTTTACCTTGATGATGCTTCGTTTTTCATATTTTCAATAATTACATACCTTTTTCCATAGTACACACAAAACCAATGTCAACAAACCTCGCCTACCGGCGCGCCGCCGCCGGTAGGTGCCTGAGTTCACTGTACTTGTTTTTTCAATAAATGATGCACTACACACATCATATAACATTAATGAACTCATGGTAATCAGTTTTAGTACGACTTTATACGTTAATAATTAAGAAGATTTAATATTATTTGTAATTTGTTGAGAGAACGTAGTGACAGCGCTAAGCACAAAAACACGTAATGACAGTACAGTGTTGCCTGATGAGAGAACACCTTTTATATATTTCTTTTTTTTAGCTTTGAAATAATTGTGACCGCGCTGGTACAATCCCACGCTACTACACGTTAATATGTCTCGGAGAAGGAGTAAGTATAATTGACTTTTTTGATGACATTACAGTCACCACATAAATTGCCCATGACGAATAGATTACAAAAAAAAAGTACATATTTAGTCGTAAATCATAAGTTAGAGTTAACTTATTTTTTTGCGTGGACCTGTAAAACCTGTTTGTTTTTTTTTATATAATAAGTATAACGTTTATTCAAATGAAGTAGGTAATTTACAGAATTTTAAACAAAGCATTGAAAATACGTCATTTGAGATATTATTATACTCTTGAATACAAAATATTCTCAAAACGCATTAAACAATGGCACATACATATATTGAGATTATTTAAATTTTGACAGTTCTGAAACAGGCAGATAACACATACAGTATGACTTAGACCAGAAGGCCAATTAATTCTCTTAATTTAAAACGTTCAAAATCTAGTCGCAGTCTCATCTCAGCGACAAACAAATGTCAAACACTTGTCAATATGTATGGAAATTAGAGGTATTTTTGACAGATTGAGACTGAGATCAGACTGTGAACGTTCTTAAAATTACGAGAATTGCCCCTCAGGATCATCTATGGTGAGACAAGGATCATAATGAACGTGGCGAAATAGAGTAAACATGAAATGTATTTGACAGGTTTTTCCGTTTACAAGCAGCTCCGCTTGATTATTTGACTAAAGGTACGTCAGTTCTGCAATAGACAGATCCCAGACGCTATCAAAGCATAGCATTAGGCAATAGCATCTGCCGAAGGGGCAAGCCTTCGCTTGCATAACGTAAAGCGTGACTAATGCAACTGTAGAGTGCGTTGGAGATATTAAGGTCGTTTGAGGTTAACATGTGGACATCATCAGCTAACGTCCGCGTGTTGCAGAAATATACAATTAACACACTACTTGTAGCTATATCTTCAGGAATATAGCTACATACTCATTTGATATGCCTTGCAGAGACAATTATATCATTACGAGTAGTTGTCGGAGCAGTGTGTGAAACAAAGACAACACAAAGACTTTTAGAGACGGAATAAAAAGATTTATGAAGTACCTAATTCAGAGCACTAAATTGACGATCATGGCTATCTCGTTGTACGTGTTCGCAACTTTACTAGTTGGTAGTAGCCTAGAGTAGGTACGTTGAAATAGGTTGTATAGTGATACAGATAGTGAATGAATGAAAGGAGCGTTCATTATCCATTCACTCAATCATTCATGTCATTCAACCCTGCTCGAGGCCGTGTTGCATTGAAAGGCCCATTCAAGGTTTAGTTTAGTACTGACATTTTGTGTGTATGTTATGAATTCCTGGTACAAAATGCAAACTATTGAAACACGTGAAGGAGATAGAAGATCCTTAGTAGTAGCTGTATGTAGCCGCAGGCAGGGGAGTGATCTGTAGACTTTTGTGTGTCACTCTTCATTGCAAACAACAATGGATTAAAAAACTTCCGGCGTGTGCAACTATGGGCAGTATTATCTGTTTGTGCTCATGTGATCCTGGTTGAATGCATCTGTGACGTCAATGACGTAATGACAAATTGCTTGGCAAGATGTCCAATAAATAACATTGAATGTTATGTAGATCTAAAATTAACTACTAGCCAAACGTTTCGTAATAAATAATTATTATAATCACTCACTATATCAAATTTTTTTGGAACACACGCGTCTTCTACACAGCATTGAGTTTTTCGATATTTTTATCAGTCAGACAGTGAAAAACATTAGGATATCACACACATCATGTTGTGTTCAACAATGACAGTAGCGAGGGAACATGTTTTTGTAATGAGTCACGAGTCTGGCTCATTACGTTGCATCTGACATTGTGCCGACCATTAAACTGCCCATAAATAACCCTAACATTAGCTTCAATTGATAAATTACGATTTTGACTGCGTCTTATAAAGGGAAACTTTTTATTCAAGCCGATGGGATGGATTGCCAGTTCCAAACAAACAATGGAAGCACACAGCGGTTGTTATTTATTCACAATGTAAACATAATTTGGAACATTTTTATTTTTAGTGTATGACTCAAGATATTATTGATTGTAAACATGTGATTGATTTCGGTGAAAATGCAATCATACCTAGTTGTTTATTATCCTTATTATCCTTAGCCAGTCATTCACAACACGGGTTGATCACAAAATGAAACTAAACTTAACAGTGTTTATAGCTTCAAAAGACAAAACAAACAAAAAAATCATAATAAAGACCCACATTCAACGCTTCTAAAACCCCTTCCTAATATCACTCCAGTCCAAGCAACTTATTCTGACTAAAAACTTGTTCTTGCCATACAGGAAAATCATAAATATAATTCAATAAAGCGCCTTATTTCCTTCTAAGGAAGCTAATTACTTCGAAAAGTTACAATTACTCAGCGTGATTCAAGTAATCATAGGTTGATAGTACTCTGTACTCTCGTCCTTCCTCCCCCGCTGAATGAACGGACGAGAAGGGGGGATGGGGAGGGGCGTCGACGTATACACAATAATTATTAGTCTCAAGGTGAAGGACTCGTCGTTTACCGTTATTTTCTCTGTTCCGTCAATATTTAACTACCTGCTTTACATCTCAAACGACTCACAACAACGTAAGTACTTCCCGTAGTGTAATTTTTTTTCTCAATATTTTTTGCCGTGGCGCCTTCTAGGAAGTATCGAGTTACTGCAAGACGATATTCAAATGATATTTTATTTTATGGATTAATTTCTATATTCTTGTCATCTTGTGTAACTGTCGGATCAATAATACGTTTTAACAAGTATCAATTACATAGCTGAGAATATTATAACAAAATTAATACTTAATAGATAGGTACAAATTACTATTGCAAAACAATGAATAAAATGCTGATTAGGTATGAGCTAATGCTATTGTAAATGCATCAATTTTATAGCAAAATTACGTTTTTTTTTAAATTCCTGTCAGATTTTCTCTGAAAGGAAACTTATCTACTTGATAGCCTCAATATTTCCTTAATCTTTAGGAAAATGATTTGACCTCCCAATTAACATTCTCCCCAAACATGTGTCGAACAGTTTTGGCGCCTAACAAAAGGAGGAAGTGTATTCTGCACAAACCTGTGAGTATTCTGGCGAGGGCGGTCTCGGCGGGTACTTGGAGGCCATGCGCGCGCCGGCTCCACAGCCCTGCACGGCCGCAGGCTCATCCTCCGGATAATACAAGTGCACGAAATCCTCCGTGTCCAAAAATGTATTGATCAGCATAATCCACACGATATAAACACTAACTAATAAATAATTTAACGCAGTCTAACAGATCAGACTTTACGACCACTATGCACTAGTTTAAATTTAAATCACTGTTGTAGGAAGCACGCCATCGTAACGCATCGGATTTGTAACGTTCCATGTTTTGGGTCCTCATATATCTGGATATGTTAAATAATACATAAGTTAATACATTCTACACTTGTATAAATATAAATTCACATTTGCACCGTTCAACCGCACACTTATCTGGTAAAAATGAGGGTATGGTTATTTTTATGCTGTCATCGTTTTTGACACTACTACTATGGTTGTTATCGCAACTGAAAACAAGGTCTTTTTGGTCGCTTATCGGTGACGATACAGCTGTTCAAAGGCCGCTAGTGAATGTAGGGGCGGGGCGTGAACACTGCTTATCATTGATGTGACAAAAAAAAATTATAAGGATAATTTAATGATAAGTACACTACTGAGCTACTAACACTTATGTAGATAGCAAGAGCTTGAACACTTCGCTACTGGTACACTACACATTGTTTTATTAACCAAACTGAGCCTTATTTACATAACGTCCGTAACACGAAAATATTTCGAAAAACATTTTATATTTGCATTGATAATTTTATACGTTACTTAAGTAACGCAATGTAATATGGCGCTCCACGATCATTACGTAATAATAAATAATAATAGGTAATAATTACTAGCAAATAAAACCACATAGTAACAAAATGCACTTTTGATAATATACGCAGTAATTTAAATACGTATGAAGCCAACTTTATGCAATGCTTTGCTAGTGTTATTGAAAAGGTCAACGATAGCGCAGAGCGGCAGAATTTTACTGATACACTTTGGACAGCAGGTTATTCGGATCATAAAATTGGGACATATGTATACATATTTAGATAGGAACTATTCATCATCACCAACATTCAGCTGTTGATAAGAAACCTATTATAGTAACGGGAAATTCCGGACTATGTTGACAATTCGTTTTGTCTTTAGGGAGGGATTTCCTAAGATAAGCATTCTTAGAAGACAAAGCATTAAATCACGAGCTAATAATATCATTTTGGCTTCAAACTTATAAATATTTTTTTAGGGTGTAAAGTACTCATGAATATGAGCAACATTGACTTTGGGACCATACTCTGCGATTCTTTTTGATATTCCAGAGTTTTATAAGTCGAGGCAGCAGATATCCAAAAACATTGTACCAGGAGCACAAAATAGTTCAAGAGGTCGCCAAGTAAAATTCGAATCCAGCCTTGTTTACCGCTAATAGTAGTGTCAGAAACTTAGTAATTAATAACTGTATTGTAGGCACATATTATTATTTTAGGTCATGCGTCCGATCGTGCAAGTATTCAAATTGACGTCATTCATAATATAACGTGGCGCTTGTTTATAGAAAACTGTCAGTGTTGTAATGCGAGATTGTTATTGTTTCTTGGTAAATGAATATAATTAGGTAAACCTCAAATGAAGCATTTATAGTTACATTAAGGTCTCTGACGTCACGTCCATTTACATAAGAGTGGCAGGGACATCGAGCACAAACTGTAACCATGAAGTCAACACATGATGCTAAAATAAAAACTTTTTACAAAAAAGAACCTTTTAAGTAATTTTTCACTTTCTGATGTTTTTTTTCTCTAAGTTACAATAACCTAATGTCAACTTGCTCATCACCTTTTACAAAATATTGTTTTTCCCGATGCAGGGACGTTAATTGTTTAGGAGTTCTCCTGGTATTTCACCATCAGCTCCATTTCATCATTCACATTGTGACGAGCATAAATTGCTTAGCAATCATTAAAGTAATCTAATCGCAACCTGTGACATACTTATTATTGAGTAGTTCCGGTTGCCATCTGTGGTCTTCATATCAGTTCCACTTCATTAATGGTGGTTTCCGAGAACAAATGCACGAGTTACTATAAAAAAATAAACAAATCGCTATAGGTTTGCCTATAAAATTTGAGGGTTTCCCTTTTCCATGGGATTCTCTCATCAGATTCTAACTTGATGACAACGGGACCTCCTCGAGAGTATAGTAATAAAACAAAAAAATTAAAATAGTTCCACAATTGACTGAGAAATCGGTGAACATACATAAAAAAAAAACAAAGTCGAACATAAAAATAACCTCCTCCTTTTTGGAAGTCAGTTAAAAAAGGCACTTTTTTGTGTTCCTGTAATTTTGCCAGTGTGTGTATTTGTGGATGATCACAGTAAAACTTCTTATGATACCGCAATGCATGTGATGCATGTCATGAATATAGATTCTTCTATTAACATTTTAATATTCAAAACGAAAATCAGAAACACGGATAAGGGAGGCCCCCTTATCCGTATTTCTATATATAAACAATTCATATCACGCAATTCATCTGTTTGGCAGTTTCACGCCTATATGTATATCCTTGAAGAGTTAGGCAGAGGTGTAAGTACCTATAGCATTTTAAGAATCTCCATACAAAACTGTCATACAGATGAAATTGCGTGATATGAATTGTTTTATGATTCTGCCAAAGTGGCCTTTTTAGGCCCCCAGGAATATCAAATCATCCAAGTAATAAAGATATTGCAACAAAGTATGAAGGCACTGCATGTACTTATGTAGTCATCATTTCTAAGAAAAGATACTCACAACTTTTTGACCAATTGACTACTCGTAAAGTCGTTTCTAATCGTAGATACACACTTATAGACAATTAAAAAAATCTGTTTAATGCAGTTAGTTGGTGGCAGTTCTGTTCGTTCAATCTCAGATTTGATGGCAATTGCTACCAACTGCATGATGGCAATTGCTACCAACTGCATCAATCAGACTTCTTGAAAAGTGAGCTTATTTTGCTTGTGAAGTCGCAGTCGGGTTTTCTTCTTTTTTGTTTTACTTTATACCCTTTGTATGTTATATTTTGAAATCTTTTCCTCAAGCCCTTTATTTTGATACACATGGTCATGGTATTAAAATTTTTGCCTATAACCATCGCACGGTTTAGAAGAATCGATAGACATACTTAATTATAATTCGATTAAAATCCATCCAGCCGTTAGGATGTTTCGAGAGTATAAATAAATGCGTATATCCATACTAATATTATAAATTCGAAAGTCGCCTAAACCACTGAACGGATTTCGATAAAATTTGGCAGAGAGATAGATTGCATCCCGGGGAAGGACATAGGATAGTTTTTATCGACATACCTCGCGGGCGAAGCCGCGGGTGGAAGCTAGTATGTATACAGGAATATTTTTTATTCAGTGCGCAAACTTTGACAAAATAAACTTAGATAAGTTTTATTAAACACCTATTTTTTATTTTGATATGTCTTAGTACAAAAAAATAAAGTTATCGATTACGAAAGATGTTTACTTTGAAACTGATTTTATGGCTACTAGCCGGCGCGTGGGGAAGCGTAACGCGCTTATGTACAGAAGCCAGCACATTCAACTTTGAACCTTATGCTTTAGCAATAAAGTTGAAAATCTATGAAAGAAAGACAGATTGTAGTAGCTTGATGGTCTGTACCTACCTATCAGCTGTGCGCTCGTTCGATTTTCGTTCACAGGCTTAGGTAGGTATTTACGTGGGTTACAATTTAGTTACAGATCGCTTATTTTATCAGGTTCGAACTAGTCTTTATAAGATTAGGCCGGGATCTGAAGTTATTTGAAGAGTAATTCCAATTTTTCCTTCATACTTTCATGGGCTTAGGACCATCAAAATGCAGAAAATAAAGAATTTTTCAATTAAAAATTAAGGCACTTTTAAAAACTTAATGAAATAAAATTAGTATTTAAAAAATTGGAATCAACTAAGTATTTACAACAATGTTCAATCAAAAATAACCTATTCGCTAAAATTGTTAATTAAAAATAATTGCTTACCCTACATGTCACTAATCACTGTATTTTAATAATTGTTCAAAATGAAGTCCTCCTCTTTCTAGGCATAGACTTGCACGTTTAAATAAATTGTCATTTAGTTTGTTGAGAACACTAATTTCACTTTTCACTTCATCAAAAGCGTTAATTATCCTATCTAACTTTAAGTCATCTAGGTTTTGGGCCTCCTCTACATACACCCGGCGTTTCACTACACCCCAAAGAAAAAAATCGCAGGGAGTAAGATCCGGGGACCTAGCAGGCCACGGTATGGGGCCACCACGACCGATCCAATTTTGCCCGTATTTTTCATTCAAGGTAATTACGTACCCGTATAGCGTAATGAGGTGGAGCGCCATCGTGCTGATAGTATAAATTACTATGGTAGCACATCGGAACTTCGTCCATAATGTCTTCTATCGTCGTTTCCAACATTTGTAAATACCTTGGTCCGGTCAAGGTGCCGTCGCGTCAATAAAAACGGGCCCTATTATTTTATTTTTCATAACCCCAGCCCATACATTGGCGCTAAAACGCACTTGGTGATGTGTCTCTCGCACCAAATGGGGATTGTTGAATGACCACCAATGTTCATTATGTACATTGTACAGTCCCACGCGTGTGAACAATGCCTCATCCGTCCACAAGATGTTGACTTCGCGATGATTTAGAAGCCACTGCCAGATCCTTGTGCGTGATTCGGGGTCCTGAACTGACCGTGATCTAGCAGCCTTTGAGTGGCTGCTAAAATGGTCCTTTCATTAGGGACCGCGGGGTTAAGGATACCATGGGCTCGCATTCGAGGTACGCTCTCCGTCGCATACATTCTGCGAGCAGCTCGTAAACTTTCACCACTTAGTAAATACACTCGCACCATCTCATAAAACTCGCGGTTACTGAAGTCCGATATCGTGACCTTTAGGTAAGTACGAGTTCGACACACTTGCTGCGCGGGGGTTGCACGGGAAAGCGATTGGACGCGAGGTCACGTTAGCGCATGCGATGATTGCGATGAGCAGACTGTCGAGTATCGGGGTCGGGAGTTCGGAACCCGGGCGCCCCACAGTGGAACGAATGTATGGGAGCGGTTGGACGTAGACATGTCCGAAAAATAAGAGTAAAATTATGACAAACTAATGATGCCATCTTATTCGATTACTTAATGCCTTCATAAATTGTGGTGATGAATTTCTTCATAACTCCCATATTTCGGGAGTAATTTGAGAAAATGTGAAATTTTACTATGAAAATGAGTGTATCGAGCTCTCTCCCTCCTGATTCCGGGCTTGTTTCAAGTAGCGGTCTCTAATATCGTAATGCTATTACTAAGAGCTATATTTAATACTAAGACACATAGTGCGCCAAATGTGCACTTTCTGGGATAAAAGGAAATGAAAATTTAAAAAAAAAAACGTTTTTTCCCCATTTGTATTTACTTTAAACCGCAGACAGACTTATTAAGAGGTCTATAAATATATTATATATATACAGAAATATATATTAACAAAAATATTCACAAGAACTGATGAGAGTATGACTTTTAAGTAAGTTGATAATAAATTACCTAGTTTCATTAAAAGTACAATAAATAATTAAGATGTAAGCTCTAATTTACTAAGTTACACATTTTAAAACAATAACATCATTTAATTATCTTCGTCATCATCATCATCATCAATTAATTCAAATTCAGAATCGATGTCCGCTAAATCATTTATGTTAACAAATTCGATATCACTTTTCTCAGAATCCGTAAGCTCATAAAATTCCTTAAAAGAAGATTTTTTTACAAACTTATTTCCTTTTGGACGGATACTTGTAACAAGTGGATCAGAAGACAGTAAAAGATTGTGCATAATATCTTCATTGCATGAGATACTGCTATGCTTTCGAGAATGCCCCTCTCTATATTTTCTAAAATCTTTATTTCTAGCCTCAGATGCCTCTTCGGATAGAAAACCAATGGGCACAATTGACATGTTCTGAACTATGTCTGGCCCATGCATTAAAATTTTATGAAGTGAAGAAGGCATATAATACCATGGGTATAACTCCACGTAAAGCTTAGCAGTATCAAAGCAGAACTCTCGGAATTTAGTTACGTTGATCTTCTCTCCTGATGAAATACACTGCAAGATCACACAGATTTTTCTTAAAAGCATAGCATCTATTCCGGTCAGTTCAGCAGATTTAGTGTAGTTTTCAAAAAATCTCCTTGCCGAGTTGCCATTGTTGGTGGATCCACTGCCTTGTTTCACAACATCGAGAAGTAAGCCCGTTTCTCTTCTTACAGCCTCTTGAACTCTTTTCTTCCTGTCATCAACTTGCCTTTTTGCTATATCACCCCTTACTTGCCATGATTTTATGTCTAATTTGTAGGAAATGTGTAATAAGCATTCCATTGAGCGAATCCAAGCGTGAAGGGTGCTTAAGCTATATTTATACATGTCCTCGTTTGCGTGTTTATCTTTGATTAACTCTAAATTATTCATTTCTTTAGGACAAGCCTTGCATAATCACACACTGAAGCTGCTGTATTGGATATAATGGAATGAATTTTACCATCAATCATTGTCAACAGCAGTTGGTGTTTGACACTAATTCCATCAGTGATGGTGGATGGAGTTAAGGCTTCAATCTCTGCTTCGATTTCAGCCATCTCTCTCTGCACATTTTCTTTGGTTTCCTTTATAAACTTAAACAATATTGGCCGGCAAAATGAAGTGGAAGATGGTCGCTCGTTTTCCCAAATTGTTACACCTTTTGAGACGAGCCGCAGTGGTACAAGACAAATCATAAAATTACTAGCAAGATCGATTTGCTCATCTTCACTCGTCCTTTGATGATAAATGCTTTGGCTAGATGATCCGTCAAAACCCCATTTGCTGGTCAATACGAGCTGTTGATTGGGATCAACAGGGGTTTCTAACGACCTAATAAGTCTTCTTGAGGTTAAATCCATCAAGGCTTGTAATTTGATTTTTGCAGAGCTCTCTGTAACTGTGAGATCTTCTTTGGCCGGATAGCACTTAATTTTTTCTTTAACCAACATGTAGTAACTCGGGTATTGAAGAGCTCCTTCTTGAGTGTTGAAATCCCGAAGAGTGTTATAGCGCCATTTCGATAAGTTCATCGATACATAAAGAGCCAATGCCTTCAAAGGGGATATTTCCCGTACCTGAATTGATTTACCTTCAATGAAGGCTTTGATTTTTGAGGCCTCTTCTGGATTCTCCGTCAAGTATTTCATAACATAAGCTGTATCGCTTTGTCCTGCCTTTTGAAGCGCCCTTTCGGCCGAAAACATAATTTCAGCGCTGCTACTGCTGCATGAAAGACTATATTCAGTGCGTCTTCTTTTTTGCCGGTTACTAAGGTCCTCAAAAGATTTACGAGGACTAGGATGTGTACAAGTTGAAGCATCAGATTTAGCAGGAGAAATTATGGGCTCGATGACGTCACTTATATTTTCTGTAGAAGGTTCCATATTTTCATTCTGTAATTCCGGCCATTGAATTGCAGCCTGTAGCCAAATCTCATGTTTCTTCCGAAACTTATCTGTGCTTCTTCCAGACTGTGTCCATTTTGCATAAATGCGGTAGCAAAATCGACGACACCAGTCTTTTAAACTTGTTTCAGCACTTTCACATAACTGAACACAACTGTTATCTTTTAAAACACTGAACAAATAGTTAAAGTCGCGTAAATCTTTATGTGCGCGTGCGCATAAAGCAACGTGAATATCAAGATTTGTATTAAAATTTGGAAAATACATTGCGAGATTAGCTTGGATACAACGAGGTGTAAATCAACACTGATTTTAAAGTTACTAATAGTGACCTATTTATATAAAATCCAGGTATCCCAGGTATCCTTTGTTAAATATTGCAAGGTAATTAGTTATTGTGATAATTAGTAAATGATGCATGCTAAATTAGTGTATTAAGAGCCATTTAGTAATTAAATAATAGCAATGTTCTTATCAGTAATCATTAGTGCATCAGTTTTATATGTAAACCTTAAGTCCCTAATTATATATCCTAATTAGCTTATATCTTCTCTAATTGGCTGCTCAGAAATGTTATTGTAATAAGGTAAACCTTTAGAAAAACGGTTTTAATCAACAAAATAAACAAAAAATAAAAAAATTGTGTTATAAAATAAACATCACTCTTTATCCCAGAAAGTGCACATTTGGCGCACTATGTGTCTTAGTATTAAATATAGCTCTTAGTATTAGCATTATGATATTAGAGACCGCTACTTGAAACAAGCCCGGAATCAGGAGGGAGAGAGCTCGATACACTCATTTTCATAGTAAAATTTCACATTTTCTCAAATTACTCCCGAAATATGGGAGTTATGAAGAAATTCATCACCACAAGTTATGAAGGCATTAAGTAATCGAATAAGATGGCATCATTAGTTTGGCATAATTTTACTCTTTTTTTTCGGACATGTCTACGTCCAACCGCTCCCATACATTCGTTCCACTGTGCGCCCGCCGTGCCTGGCACAACTCTGCCGCCCGGGACTCCCCCGCTGCAACACCGCCACGTGCGCCGCCCGGCGCGCGCGCCCATTGTTATTATCTTGAATAGATAGTGTCCATATTTTGCTGATTTAGAGTCGGATAAAAAAGTGAAAAAAAGTTATGAAACAATAATGGAAATGTGTTCTATTACTGATACTGAACCACCAAAATTTTTTTGCGCACTCCTTAAAAAATATTCCTGTATAATACCACATATTATATACCCACATACGAGCAAAAAAAACATAAACCTGTCTTTGCTGTAGCGCAGTCGGGTAAAAAAGCTGACAGACAGAATTGGCGTTGGCTGTTTATCTCAAACCAAAACACTTGCTTTCCTTATTGTTCCAAGTATCTTGTTTATTGTCATTGAATAGTGTTTGTTATCGCGAGCAAATAACGCATGCGTTATTGATACAATTCAAAGTCGACTTGGTTCATTGACCCCGACGGATATGGGGATCATCCATTCAAACTTGTGTCAATTTTAGAATGGGCATTTTCCACAAACTAGTTGAGCTATTCCAAATCCAAATATTAGTTCAGGTGTTTGTCACTGGCTTGTATGATAAATAATGTGTATATGTCGCAGCCAACTGGTTAAATTAGCCGTTCAGTTAACCGCCTAGCCTTTCAACTAAACGGCGGCCGTTCAACTAACGGCCTGAATGATATTCAATTACAGTTTAGGTTGTAAGTCTGTAACCAATCACGCGCGAGCCGAATTGGTCGCAGTAATTAAGGTATTGCACCCCGAACAAGTGGGTTAGGTTAGATTAGAACTGTGTGTATCAACCGCGTGCGAGCCGAGGGAGGAAGCGAGGCGAGCTCTACTTCTAAAGGCCAGGCAGTTAATTGAACGGCTAATTTAACCAGTTGGCTGCGACATATATATAGTGATAAAATTCCCGATCAGCAAAGAAATAAGATATTATTACAAAACTAGCTGACCTGGCGAAGTTACCGTACGTACCGCCTCAGTTTTTTTTTTTTTGTAATTCGTTCCCATGTTTTAATAATTATTCTGCTATTCGGGGCGAAAACAAATCCAACAAATAAGATCATGAAAATCGGTCCAGCCGTTCTTGAGTTATAAATGGTGTAACTAACCCGACTTTTGTTTTATGATATAATTATTATAATAGATATATAGTTACTTATATACAAAAAAAACAGAGAATGGCAAACATAAAAAAATAGTGACCACATCGACTATACATACATATGTAGAAGAATTTGAGTACCATCTAAAAAAGATTTAACACTTTCTAACCCGTCTCGAGTTTGATGCTGATTATAATTATAAAAAGTAACGTGAAAACATTTAATAAAGGTAAAGTTTTTTAACCGTAAAAATTATATGGAAGTGTGACTGTACACGTTAGTTAATCTTTTGACGCTTTTTTGGTCCCACTATGTTTAAAAAGACAATAAAAGAGAAGACAGCAATAGAAGAACCTTTGTTGACATCAGAATTCAAATTCTATTATCATACAATTAAAACTCTTTCACTGTAAATGTAAGTACATTATGATGTAACTAGATTTCAATATACATGATAGTTATAACACTGGATATTTGATTTCCATTCAATGAAGGGAATGGTCTTTTTGACTTCCCATCCATTGTTGTAAAGTAAATCCGATGAATGTCAACGAAGAACATTATCATTTAAATCGAAAACTGCACAATATGGAATTTCCTTATGCATACATATAGCCCTTTTCAAATATATGTACTATAGGATCCGTGAAGATAAAGAGAACTATGGTCTTGCAAATCTTATAAACGTTGAACGGATGCTTGCTCCACTTTCAATACGCTGCGACGACGTAAAGAATGCGGTCACCGGCGCCTACAGACTGCATAGTGATAGATACATCTGTAAAACTATACTGTCCTGGTACATGCATTAAAAGTATCGACCTAGAGGATAACAATAGCAATTGTTGAAAAGGCAAAAAACATGTTCTATTGAAAAAAAGTATCAATGAAAATGGAAATCACGCTGAACGAAACGAATCTAAGATAATAGATCTGCGTGAATTCAATTAAAAGAACCTAAGTATCTACTTCAGCAAGGTCTTTTGAGGACTTACATCAATTATTCCAAGATTAGTTTTTTTACTGAACAATACGAACTTCTTGCGCGAATTACAACATCAAATTGCGTGAATAATTCTACTGAAGAAGTACGCTTGCCCCGTCAGTGATTACAAAACACTAAAGTGAGGTCAGTAAAAACATTTATCGGCACTTTCCGCATGTAGTAATTAAACAATAATATGTTTGTAAACGCAGGCAAAAATTCTTGCGCAATTGAACTTTATGTGATGAGAGGGGGGATCTTTAGAAAGTGCACTATTTAATTTCGGAAACCAACGTTTCAAGAAGGATATACCTACAGAGATTTACAAAGAGCATTATAATGAAATCAATAGAAAGACGCGAGCAAAGCGGCCGCGTATCACATTCCTGGACCGCAAACTAGCGTAGTTGTCGCCGCTCGCCAGCATTCTCATGTTACTTACGACAAACACGTTTTTACACCAAACAAATTAAATTTTCGCACGAAATCCACTCTTACGCCTTAGAAAACACGGTATTTTAAGTCGGAGAACTTACTTGGCTGTACGTAAAGATATTTTTGTTGCGGTCTGTTTTACGGTTGGATGTAACATGATCCACTACGTTCGAATTGACATGCAGAGTTTTGTACTCGCGTAACTGCGTAACACATTTGTATATTTTTGCAACCAGGAAAACGTAGGAAATAATAACTAATATACTCGTAGGTATACAATATCAGATATCTGAGGAGCGGATGGTGGAAAACTGCAAACAGAAGAAAAAGGAACTATCATTCAACAGGCTTTAAGAATAAAACAAAATGTGAATCATCCTCATCAATGAAGTTGCTAATTAAAAGATAACTAATTAAGTGAGAAAGAAAACAAGGAAGCTGTATGACAAGAATATACGATATGGAATGATAAATGTAAATATTTATCATAAGAAAGATCCAAGTCATAAATTCGTCATTAGTGGGCCAAGGTCTGCTTCCACCAAACCGCGTCGAGGATATGGAAATAGCGACAAGATTCAAGAGAAAACCATGTCAAATTGTAAATCATATCGCATTTTCCAAGTACGATATACAGAATCATATGACAAATGAACACAAACACAAGCGATTCGGACATCAGACGCTGTTTATATGGTTCGTTGACGACCTTGTCGCACATTCACACAGTCCGCTGATGGATGATCAAATTGATTGGACCTTTCATTAGACACGGTCCGCGGCAATCGTTCGTCACAAGTCACAACTCACGAACTGTGATGACAAACATTCGATGCTCTTTGTATCTTTACATTTACACAAGCTCCTTCGAAGTGACTTGCAAAATGTATATTTAGAATTAGATTCTCTTCAAATTGTGTGTGGACTTGCTTTGTGCAATGTTTCTGGCTACTTACGGCAATTATTTTGCGCAACGTTTCAACTCCAACCGTACGGCTCGAATAGCCAAGTATCGCGTGCTTAAGGCGACTACATGACCTAAAACGCGGTCACTATCGGACTGCATAGAAAAGAAAGAGAAGCGCGATGACACAACGCTGGTAATTTATTGCAAAATATGAAACAATCATCTATTGTTGGTTTATCAAACACCAAACAAATAAAAACCGTATACTAAAATTCGGGGAATTAAATTGTCTTTTATATGGTGAAAGTTTTATGAAAATACACCCGATAGTGTTTGCGTAATTATCGTTTTTATGTCCGCGGTAGACAATACTTTACAAATTAATTACACTATGTCAAAAAAATATAATTGCAAATATTCACATATCAAATTACGAAGCAAATGGTCTAGTATAACATTTATTTTTTTCAAAGAAATCAGTCCGGTCGATTAGACGTGATATTGAATTTAAAATCATTAGAAGTCGTATATCTGCGCCTTAAGTGTTAAATTTCAATCAAGTGTCAACTTTGTCCAATCAGGCGCGACGTAGTACAAGACAAACAAACGGTCATTATTGGCTAAATCGAGTCGAGCCGGTTGTTTGAAAAAATGATAAACATCCTTGACAGTTGTTTACCGCGGTAAATGGAGTTGTTAGTAGATATAAAGAAGGATAAGAACCTGTATTTCACAATTATAGCACAATATATTACGTTCATTACATTTATCTAAATCGAAAGAAATTACTAAAAACTATTACCTACTCAGTAATTACGTGACACTTTGAAGAGAAATGATGACTCCATTAACTGTTAGAGAACCAATAATATTACAATGACCCATCCCTTGAATTACCGTCGTTTTACTGAATTGACGTCAGCTTCATAGCGGGTTTCATCTGATAAATAGTCAATATAATAATTATTATTTTATTTTTTTATATCTCGGGGCCATTGAGTCCCGGTCCTTTGGAAGGCGTACGAGGGGCCGAAGCCAACTCGCAGAGGCCCCTTAGGAAATTTTAATGAAATGTGACACCAACCGACGATTATCCCTGTATGCACTATGTTAGTGCACCCAAGGATAATCCCCGGTTGGTGTAGGACTATTGCAGGATATTGAAAAATAAAAAGTTGGACTATGGGTTTGGGTGGCTAAAGTGGACTGGTTGCCAAGAACTATGGAAGAACTATGACCCCTGCCTGATCAATGTTTAATATATACACGGATAAAATGGCAGGGGGTGACTTGCACACTCAATAATGGGCCCCCGGAAACGGTCGCTAGCACATAGTGACGTAGCGACAAGGGGGCAACATGTCCTGAGGTGCTTATGAGGAGTGGAGAGGTATTCCACGGCTATCAGGACAATCCCGGAAGTACGGTCAAGATCCCTACCAGCATCTTACTGGAAAACTTCCTTCCTCCGAGCACGCTTGCTCTTGCGAATCTTCACTCAAGCCAGCCAATAAAGGCAAGAATGAGGTGGGAGCTCTGTTCCTCGTCATTGTTCACTCCAGCCGGCCAATAAAGGCAAGCCAGAGGTGAGGTACAAGACTTCTCCCGGGTGATAGGGTCCGTGGGGTCGCTACTGCCCAACAGCTCGCCACATGCTGCCCTTGCGGATTTCTGTATCTCTCTTGGTCTGGCTCCTTACCTTAGACCCGTTCCGGCAAAGTAAACTTTTCCGGCACGGGCCTAGAGTTCGGAGCGCGCAAGCCCCCCCACGACGTCAACGTAGAGATACGGCGATGGGGTTATTATTATTAGCCTGTGATGTCCCACTGCAGGGCAAAGGCCTCCCTACTCTCTTTCCACTTCTCTCTGCTCAAAGCTGCTGAGGACCAGTTCTTGTTGAAGGAGTCAATATAATAATTTTCAAAAACTATTAAAGATACTTAATGCTATTCTTCTATTCTAATGCTAATGCTTTACCACTAAGAAATAGAAGTGTCAAGTGTTAACACTAGACGTAAATGGAATGAAACATGAGATCGTTCCGGAACGCTGTACTTAAATACATTATCTAGGCAATTAATTTTCCTCGGTGAATAGTCTAGACGTATGGCCCATTTGATGGTGAATTATCGCCATAGTATCCATAATCGTCATGTCATTTCTCTCGCAGTGGGATCTCTCAAGTAAAAAGCTTCTCATTATTTGCAATTATTTGTAGACAGCGATGTGGTTTCCAGTTTATATTTCCTCCTGTGGGTGTCATAAAAGACGATGAAGACTGATTTGTTTCTTCAATGTTTAATGCACGATGTCCGTGTTTAAAGCTTGAAGTTTGTATTCTAAAGATGGCTAATTTCATCATTTATTTTGAATAGCAATTCAGCAATATCTTCTTCTGTCTGAACTTTAATCAAACATTATATTCCGTCAAACGGGAGCAGACAAATATGAAAATCCAGATACAAACCATAGCTTTTATGAACATCTGGTAACACATTGAACAGCGTACAACTGATTAAGTATTTCAAACAAAAGAATACTTAAATCGTTCAAAAAAAAAACATTTGTTCAGCAGCAGCTGTAAGACCTACAGCGACTAAAAGTAAACATTATCGTGCAATAAATAATTCCAATCTTCTTACAACTCACTAATGCGTTGATTATCGCGATGTTGGGCCGTTAACCGTAGACTTTAAAGCCCAAAATCGCGATAATCAACGGCGTTTCCCGTTGGTGCGGCCCCGGCATAACAAGAAGTACCTTTGCAGTTAAAACTTAAATTACCAGTACCAAACCAGTACATTACCGACAAGGTGTAAATTATATCCATTTTGCGCTCAATATCAACAGCAGAAAGTTGTCGGCTAGAACGACACTTAAATACACCACCGTTATCGGATACGATACGATACAAGGGAAATAAATCAAGTGAATTTTCACTATAATCTGTCTAAGGACAAAGCACGGACCTTATTCAATGAGGCGATATTATTCACCTTTCCCCAAGTGCTTACGGCTAGAAATCTAGTCTCGATACAACACAACTAAGCGAACCGTAAAATAGTTATTTATGGTTTATTGCAGCATAACCAGTAACAGCTATAATATAAAGTATATCAGGAACTGACAGTCGAGATTTCCTCAGTATTTTTATGACATTGACAGAATTTTGTATGTATTGTGGTATGTAAATATATGTATATTATTAAAGATTAATCGGACGGAAATATCCAAATGACATTAAAATAAATGCCAAGGCTTTTAGATCTCCTGAAAACATACGAAACGAATAGGTTAGAATAGGTTGTTAGAAAGTTGGAACCACTCGGTTAACGCTTGATCTCCTGAAGACATACGACAAAAAATAGGTTAGAGTAGGTTGTCAGAAAGTTGGAACCACTCGGTTAACGCTTTGCAATTATTGAAGTAGTTTCCAAACAGTATTGCACGAGCTGTGAAAACGAAGGCTAAAGTAAACTGCGAAGAAAGCTCTTGTTGATAGATAACCTTTAAGAAAGTTTTATAACGTCAATCTGATCCTAATGTTTAGAGAACAAGGAAAGACGTGACTGCAGCAACGCTTTCCATTCACATTGCTTCAATTTCAATTAAGCTTAACCGCCCTGAACTTTCAAGAAGTCCAGAGAACGTGCTTGACTTCAAGAAGTCCATTACATCCATTTATATTCTAATTAGACACGAAACAAGAAACGATCAAGCACGGTAATCTACCGTGAATCAAGTCCCATACGAAGTTGGAATACATAATGAATGAACCAATAATATAAAGACAAACACAGATGATAACAACTATGAGTAAATTATCATACTCAATGACACAATACATCCCAAACATCGAGATACCAAACAATGACTAATCGTTGAAAAAGCCGGGCCGGTACTTAACTACTCATGTGCCGGTACAAACATAATGTCCATTATGATTAACCCAAATGTAGATCCGACCACATGACTCAAGTTATAAGAGCAAGGTCTTTCCCAGATGGCCTATAAACACGACCTTGCCGTACACTTGTCAGATTCCAATGTAACGATGACGGCTGAATAAACATCTGGATAAGGAACTGTAAAAGTCTTATCAGGTCTCATGAAAATACCTTCTAGGTCTTCGAACATGTTAAATTCTATAAAGAACATTGCTATGTTTATTATAAATGAATCTATTAATAGACAAAAGCCTTGTTCTAATATAGCGGAAGACTTATCAATGAACAAGCACTGCATGGTTTCTAGGAATGGAATGGAAATACTGAATGAAATTCAATCCATGTTATTGGTTCTAAGGTTTGTAAAAAGTAAAACGCATTGAATAAACCATACATTTTACGCACAAATATTAAACACGTTTTTGTTTAATAGTCAGTTACAAAAGCATGACCACGACCAAGTACATATTATAGCTTGTCACTCGCACTAGGAGCGGAGATACTAGCATTTATGTAACGAGGTTCGTGAAAGCCGACCAATCGCGTTCGAACACGCCGTGCCGTCAGCATCGTGAACGCGGCACATACAAACAACAAGTCATGTGAGCGACTGAGCGCCGCGTCCAGGCGCCGCGCCGTGATCGACCATGACCTTCACCTGTGCACGTCGATGAATCGCTGTAATCGCAATTACTATGGACACAAACCAAACTCTAGTAAGAGCACAACAAAGGGCTATAAATAAAACGAGAGAAAAAAATAAAAGATCCCGTCGGCATTACGCTGCAATTTGCACAATGTATTGAACGGAAGTTTAAATCTTCAGACAATGAGCCCAATGACGTTATGGCGGTATTTGCAAATAGAGTCATCATTTCAAGTACATTATGAGGAAAGCACGAATTCAAATGTTTGTGAATGGTAAATGATATCACAAGGTTTTTAATCTTAGACCAAGGAGATTTAATCGGGACGATAACTTTGAGATGATAATGATGGAGAGGGCAAAAATAAACGAATCTTAGTTAAATCTCGAGCTAAATTAAAAGCGGCTGATTATTTAATTCATTGTACTTATACGGAGGTAAAGACTTGAAGAAAAGAGGGGCTTCCGCGTTAGATGCAAACGCTTCCGTGATGCAACAAGATTGTAGATAAGTTTTTACTGAGCCAGCGACTGTGAAAGTTGACTCTCTGTAAATAACATTAAACGTGTTAACACATGTGGAATTAATTGAAGCGAACGTAGAACTGACATTCTCTACTAACGGCAAGGTCGTCTAGACATGACCGATGAAGGTCGCACTCTCAAAACAAGACTAACTTAAAATCTAAATATAAATAGAATGAGAACAAACGGTGCCTCAAAGCGTTATGTATGATTGCATTATCTGGTGTGCATTGTCTCCGCGTTCCAATGTCTATAAATCCTTTGTGATGCCAAACTTTCTTCTGCCGATTGGGAGGCTATATGTATTTAGCGAGAGGCGTATGGGAGAGAGTGAGGGACTTCATAGGGGATTTTTTCAAGTTTAAAACAACACACTCACTGTACCTATTCAAATATTATTCTACTAAGGACGTTACTAATGTAAAAATTCCCCAGAATCACACTAGAGGTAATACGATGCTGGAATGTATAACAGTTTTATTGTTGTTCCTATTTCATTTTCTAGAACTTGTGATTCTACGTGCTCAACTTACTATGTTTACAATTGATTATATCTATGGAAAATTTATGGATTTGGATGCATCGGGAGTATTCGGGAGAGAAAGTCGACTTGGCAGACACAAAGATCACAAGCGAAAAGCAAATGCACGATGTAGTACATACTGAAATGGAAATAAGTCACGTGAAACTCGATAAAGGTCGGGCTGTACACGTCTTGGCACTGATACTTATGCAGTTTAATAACAAAGTCTCATGAATATAGAAGGATCATGCTGTTGCACTATTTGATGGCATCGATCGAAGAATAACAAAAACTTCATGGATCATTAAACATTTTAATGGACGTCTAAGCAAAGGAGAAAGATGTTAATAAAAATCCCTGAAATGAAGCACGCGATGTGTTCGTGGCGACCACGACCTAAAAACATAACGATAAAACGATGAACTTTACGATTGAAGTTGGAGACCAACTTGCAGACGATACTTGAAGTGATTAAAAATAATAATTTATGCCTCAGGATACCTTCAAACAAGCACACTTATCAGAATTTCTTACCAAATTATCAGAATATTAAAGCGAAAGAGGTTATAAGTTATGAACATAAATAAACGACAAAAGTTTATATTTCAAGTAATGGTACTTTGCCATAGTGTTTTTATCGTAGAAACTTGGGTTCGAATTTAATTTCGGAACGTAATTTTTGTACGTTTTACCAAATTAAAAGATGTCAAATCGTATCTATCGTCCAATATACATAAAAAACATTTTATCAATATCAGCGATTACATTTTAGTAATCTCAAGCTTAATTGGAGCACACATGGGCTTGGATTGATAAAACTGATTAAGATTAACAAATATTGTGTGTACATAAGTCGTTTTGTAATCTAATCTGTAGAACCATTAATAAAAGTGTAACATTTGTTGGAATAAAACGAGATAAATAAAAGAAAACAATAACAGTGCGTTAAGCTTGACACCATTGCATAAATGGGACTTGTTAATTGAAGCGAGAGATGCGGGAGCAGTGAAAAGAGAATTATTTTACAGAACTGAGATTTTTCGACATACCACGTGACGGAGAGTGGGTGCGTTGGTAACGATTTTCTCAGAACACAGCTGAGACGAGGTTGTGGACTTGCGCACTGGAGTCTACATCCACGTGGCTACTCCATACATTTTCAATTGAATTCATAACCAACAAAATCCTAAGCCGAAAGAGGATTCTAAAATTGTTAAGTACAGGACTTAACAGGACCCAGACGAAAGTTATTAAAATTTTATCGTGACCAGACTGTGTCGGAAACTGGAAACTCATATCAGAAATAAACTCGAAGAGCCCAGATCCGAACTCAATGAAAATTGCTTTAATGAAAAAGTAATTAAAAATACTTAACGACTCAGGACATCCAGAATGCTACTTACTCTATGTCTAGAATATAATTGCAATGTCATGGATCTATCTCCCAGGCATGCGCAGAACGACGGGTAGTGCCACGTGGCAATCTCCCGTTGCATAACCTTTTCCATACTGCGGTGATGTCTCGCCAACCCCGATATAATTTTATTTTTTTGATAGTACAAATCTAAATTAAAACTTCCTACACCGTTATTTCTAATTTTGAAAACATCATACTTTCAGAATAAATATCATGAACAATATCGGAGATGTGAATTCTTGGAAACTACCCTAACGATATTTATGATTCACAATTTTTATTCAAAGATGCAAAAGTTAATAACAAGTTCCAGATGTCAGTAGTACACAGTGTCATGTTAGTTGTTTCTATTCTAATTAAGTTAATTAGAATGTTTCGCGTGTCATGAATAATTAGCATATCATCGTTATTGCGGGTAAATGAACTTAAATTTGTTTGGCTACTATGTATGTATACAATAAGCGAAACCCATTTCAAAATATATGCACACCTATTGAAAAGATTTTTGCATCTAAGTATTTAAAACTTAGATTAGAATTTGATGTCATGTTTTTGAAGATTATTGGATAATAATTGACGCAGTTAGTTCAATCTTTAACGAGTTCCAAGTACCAGGAAATCAGCAAGAGGAGAATGTCTCTGACTACGCCTACAGTACCCTATTAGTTAGTAGTAGTACTATGGCATGTTGCAGCCACGTTGCACTGTGACTGCGCACACATGCACAGTTTAAGACCCACACAGGTGCAAGTTCTGCAGAATGACTGCGGAATTCACCCGCCATTTTAGGCAGAACGAAAACATTATATTAATGGATTCGGTGGCAAGTTATTCACAAGTATTTTATAAGGAGACATTTGAGGGATCCTGTAAAAAGCAAATGTCAATTGAAGAAATGAAGTCAGTCCCTTTAATGTTAAATAAGGCTAGAAGAAGATTGATATTGGTTGTATTCTATAGATTCGTGCGATTCATTCAGTGGTGCGAAATGATTACCCAACGTTTTCTTGAGCCAGTGACCTCGGACGAAATCGTACTTTGAAGTCTGAACAAAGCAATGAATAATGATCTTTTTGCTTGATGAATTCCAGACACACATTAAAACAATACCACTTCCACTTTTGTAAACATATGTCTCCCATATCTACCACATTTTTACTCTGTACCATAATCATTGTATTCACCATATATCCCTTTTCTGTTTGGGTATTTTTTGGTGGAAATTGTATATTTAAAAGATTCTTAATACGTACAACATTTTCAGAAAGCGAAAACCCGCCATAATGTAACGTGGACGCCACGAGTACCTACGCCATGCTGCGTCACAGCAGCCAATCCTTGAATGCAATTAATAGAAGTATTTCTGAATATATCAGACACAATATTTACACTCTCGCTTTACCGCCACACAGACAGTTGTAAATCCTGACGTAATTTCCGCAAGCACCATATTATTATGAAGCCATGTGCCGAACACGTCGGCGCGCTACGGTTTGCCTTATTAGAAATTCCAATGCGGACCTTATAAAACTAATAGTTTCTTGTGGCACTTTACAATATAATCCATTTATATTTGTCAAAGACTTCGCAGAACCACAAATACGCGAACTGGATGTTGATAAGAACGCGGGTTTGCTGTATATCCATATTACGGTAGAGGGATAGCGAGGTCGCATGGAGTATGCGACGGACGCGCGCGGCAGCTGCGGGGCAACTAAGGCGCGCTGACGGGTGTGGTGCTGCGGGGGGAACTCGGCGTGCCGGCGCGCGACGTGCAGGGGGGGGGGAGGGCAGGCGTCTGAACCGCGTCTCTAGTTCGCTAGTAGAGGCCCGCCGTGAATTGTGCAACGTCAGCAGGCGCGTGCGTACAGCCGGGCAGCCGTACCCGACTTCGCAACAAAAACCTCTATACAACACTTGAGTCGGCGATTATGCGAGCATCAAGTTTTCACACAAACTCGTTATACTATACCCCGACGATGTTACTTTATAATTATCGGTGGGACGAGAGTCGCTTCCAACAGTTTTTTCATTACTCCCGTCAAGGCTGGAGTCGTTTTTATCACAATAATGATTGGCTAATATTGGCTTGTAAACATATTGCACGTTCATATGAACACAAAGTTATTTGCAGTCTGCGGTTCATACTTATAGAGTAAATTCTTAGCAAATATGAATTTAGGTAATCAAACAAATTCATAGAATTGTTACTACAACCTGAATCGATGAATCAGTTGGAAAACAAAGTGATGGTTTCCCTTTTATATGAATTTTATTTCAGTTATCATCAGAATAGGTACATATACATATCTATGTAACTTTTTAAAACCCAAAATCCGAGTTAAGTATTGCACTTTTTGTAAGGACGGCAGAGGTAGAAAATCCAGACAGCAATAACTTCACGTGGCTCAATTGTGACGAGGATATGAATATCTGATTGTATGATGATGTATCTAGTTCAGAATATACTAATATTTGAATATATAATTTGAATGGAGAAAAAAGTAATCAAAAATGCATTACATTCAAATATGAGATTTCTTATTTACATGTCGAAGGTTGAGATTACGTCTATGATGGTGGATGACGTGATGCTACCGGAGAAGGGCATGATGGAGTCAAAATAAACAAGAACAATGAGATATAGAGCACGACTAGAGAAAAATAAGCAACATTAATGAAAGACTTATATCGAAGATTGTTATCTTAATGCAAATGCTTTAGGAATAAAAAAAATAGAATCTGTGTCAACGCAGGTAAACATAACAAGTGTCCTACTACTCAAGAGTTGGTAGCTAATAATGATAATGTACGATTACGATATTGTTTTTTTTTTTTTTTATTTACTTTCTAACCATCATGTTGCAGGTCATCTTTGCTCTTAACTTGCCTAAGAATCCTTTACAAATTCTTAGACAAGTTTCCTCAAAAATATTTTAACATTTCATTTCGTATGCATGCAGCCCAACCATCGCGTTCAGACATATATTTCCGGTCATAAAACATACACGTAAGACTACAAAAGCAGTTTCTTGCTGACCAAATCAACATAAACCTTGTAACTAGTGGAAAATTTAAGATTTAAACGGGCAATTTAAATTACGGAACTTTATGGAAAACGCACGACTTTTAAGGGACGTCAATGAATGCTGCGGGATATTTGTAGTTATGGCAAAATACTTAAAAGAAACGATCAAGAAATTTCCAAAACGGTAAAAGTAAAACCATGATAACATTTTTATAGCACCCATGTTCATGTAAAGGAACAAGTAAATGTAGCCAACAGCTACTGCAGATAATATCAATAAACGTCAAGTGAAGAATTTAATCAATGATGTCACGATTCTTTTCACTTTCTTATTTAGCATACTTTCTCATTTTGGTAGAGCTTTTCACACTCACGCACTTATTTATCTATTAGTCAAAGAAAAAGACATGTTCCGTCGACCCCAAATATAATATATTGGGATGAGCGCAGGAAAATGATGACTTCTGTATTAGTTGTCATCTCAGTAGTCACACGCAAAGTCAAAGTCAAATAATTTATTTCAAATAGGCACATTAAAGGCACTTTTGAACGTCAAAAATTACAATAAATAAAATAGAATTGATTCTAGTCGCCCCTCCCTCACTCGCCGTTCGACGCTCGCCGTGGACGGTCGTGCTGCCCGCTCTCGCTCGCTGCACGCCCCCACCGCCTCGCCGCCCCGCCGCCGCCCGTTCTCGCTACGCTAGCCGTAACGAGCTCAGTAGTCTCCGGACTACGCCCGCACCCTGTCAATAGCCGCCTTTTTCAAGGCGTGGTTGATAGAAGTTGTTTCTTTAAGATAGATTCGTCATCACACGTGTCGTCGAGGTTTTTGGCCCCTTCCGGGTAAAAACCACAGTTTCGTGGTCCTTGGTGGATACCTCACGGTGCCAACGAAGCCAAGGGGGTGGTGCCCCAATCTCACCCGCCGAGCCCCATCAGGGCGAGGCAGTCAATTGGAATCGGGAGCTAGAAGCTTGGCCTTGGGGGTGGCTCCTAGTCAGCTCTAGCTTCGTAACTAATCCCTTGTCCACAGCTCGCGTCTAGTACGGTTGGGTGTGTCAACCCCTTCGTACTAGAAGCCGGTCTAGGGTGTCTCTACACCCATCGCACAGACTGGTTAGGGCCCCGTTCGCACAATAAGATCGGCGACGGGTCACAAGCTTAGGGCTCACTTCAGGTACTCACCTCCCTGTCTCACACCCGACAGGGAGGGTAGGATCTCACACCCCCGGGCCCATCCACCCGGGGTGCTAGGTTGTTAGGGATTCACGCCCCCTATGGTTCTTCCCTCTCCCCGCCCCCTTCCCGATCATGGCAGACGCGGTCATATTGGCGTTCGTAAAAGAGGTCCTCTTCAAGGACCCCTCTTTCGTTAACCAGTATGCCCACCGTCTTATAAATTTTAGACGCCCTCCCGGTTCGGTCATCGACATTGACTTTAGCGACGCGCTAGTCAGCCCCCTCTTTCCGCCAAACTCAGGCGAAATCCCCGAGGCCGCCGTCGCCTCCCCTCCCGCACCCTCCGTGCCAGCCCCCTCGCCTGCACCTTCTGTGCCAGCCGCCGCCCCCAAACCAGCACCTTCCGTGCCAGCCCCCAAACCCGCACCCTCCGTGCCAGCCCCCAAACCCGCACCCCCCGTGTCAGCCCCAAAACCCGCACCCTCCGTGCCAGCCCCTAAACCCGCACCCTCCGTGCCAGCCCCTAAACCCGCATCCTCTGTGCCCGCCCCAAAACCCGCACCCTCTGTGCCAGCCCCATCACCCGCTCCCTCCGTGTCCGCCCCGAAACCCGCACCGTCCGTGCCAGTCCCCGATCCCGCACCTTCCGTGCCAGCCGCTATCGCAGCTGATACTCCAGAGAGTATGGACACGTCCGTACCCCAATCTCAATCCGACTCAGAGGAAGCCCTCTCTGACTGTTCGTCCTCCTCGGAAGACGACTATATAGTCGTCGGAAAGGGTGGCAAGAGGAAGAAGAACGCCTCCTCTCACGCCAGCAAGGCCAAAAAGTCGGTCGCGGTACTCCCCTCTAACCCCCGCCCCCCCACCCCACCCTCCGCCGCACCGCAGGCCAATCCCGCGTCTAGCCTCTCGGCTACCCCTCCCGCTTCGAACGCAAAGAAGCCACGACCCCCGCCCCCCATCTATGTCCAGGATAAGTCCAAATGGACAGAAATTTCCAAAGCGTGTGTTGATCAAAAGATCAACTACACGAACGCCCGCTCAACCCAACAGGGTATAAAGGTAACGGTCGCCTCGTCCTCGGACTACAGGGACCTTACCCGTCTCCTCCAGACAAGGGCTTACTCCTTCCACACATACTCCCTTCCGGAGGAAGTCCCCACCCGCGTAATCATCAGGCGCGTCCCCAAAGAAATCCCCACCGAGGAGATCAAAGAAGACCTTGCTTCACAAGGCATCCCCGTCTCAGCAGTCCATCGCTTGCACAAAGCATGGAAGGGCCTAGTCTACGACATGGTCCTGGTCATCTGCGACCCTACTGAAGGACATCACCCCATCTTCAAGGTGAAATCAGTCTGCTCCCTCTCGGGTATCTCTATCGAGAAACCCAGGAAGTCCAACCTCATCGGACAATGCCACAGGTGAAAATTGTATGGCCATTCCCAATCCCACTGCTACGCGACACCTAGATGCGTCAAGTGTCTAGGTGCCCACGGCACGTCAGACTGTCCCCGCCCCAAAGACCGCTCTCAGTGCACAGAGCCACCGAGCTGCGTTCTTTGCGGCCAATCCGGGCACCCGGCTAACTACCGAGGCTGCCCCAAGGCTCCCAAGTCTTCTTCTCCCAAACTGACGAAGCGCGCGAGCGACCGTCAGCAAAGGGAAAGCCCCTCTGTGAGGATCCCGATCCCTTCCTCCCAGATGCCCGATAGGCTCAGTCCCCAAAGGCCCTCCCCATGGGCGAACCTCAACCACCTCAAAGCTCCCGCAGCTTCGGTGCCCCCCCCACCCCCGACTATCCCAGCGCTGATGGCAACCGTCATCCCCGCGCCATCAGTAGGCCCCTCGGTCCCAGTAGCCCCACCGGTAGCCCTTCCCGCCGCCGCGCCCAGGGCTCCTGCTGGTCCCAGTAGGTCCCCCCCGACCCCCGCCTCCCGCCCCCAGCCTAGCAGCATGGAGGTAATAATCGGTGCTTACGCAGCTTTTATTGCCCCCGCAAATGCCATGGCAGCGGAAATCCAAGCCTGTAACGGCAATCCTCGGCGCATCGCCGAGATTTTCAATGCGTATCCCCAGATTACGCAAGTCATGCAAACCCTCAACTTCTAAAAAGCTCCAATGGCTTTACAAAGAATGAGCGTTACCAAACCCCGATCACTTAGACTAGGGTTTTTTAATGCAAACGGCATTAAAAATCAACGCGATGAGATCGCCGCGTTCCTCCGCGATCACCAGCTCGATGTCCTCTTAGTCCAGGAAACCTTCCTGAAGCCCCATCTGCGGAACCCGAACATTGCCAACTACAAGATAGTTCGCAATGACAGGTCTCGCTGCCACAAGGGCGGTACCCTCATCTACTATAGGAAGTCCCTCCATTGCATCCCGATAGACCCGCCCGCCCTTATCTCTCAGCTAGAGATCTCTATCTGTCGGCTCGGCATGACCGGTCACCCCGCAATCACCATCATCTCCGCCTATATCCCGCCCACCAATGGTGCGGAGGATCCCATCTCTCTCACTACCGATTTCACTACCCTCTTCGGTATGAGTGACTCCGTCATCATGGCGGGGGATCTCAATGCCAAACATCCCGCTTGGAATAGCAGCACGACCTCTACCAGAGGTAGGATCGTGTTCAAACTAGGCGACTCCCTCAATTTCGATATCATCGCTCCGATGTATCCCACTCATTTCCCGGGCGACCCCGCCCAACTTCCTGACGTTCTCGATGTAGCGCTTCTCAAGAATGTAAACCTCCGTTTGCAGTCTATCGAGACGGTACAAGAGCTTAATTCTGACCACCGCCCGGTCATCTTGCACCTGGCCCCCTATTCGGGCCCCCCGCACGACCCCAACCAGCCCCCCCCGACCAAAATAGTCACCGACTGGAGGAAAGTAAGCGAAAGACTGAAATCCACCACGTCTCCCCACCTAGACTCCATCCCCGAGCAAATTATCTCAGTCGCAGACACGACTGGGGCGATCGACTCGTTCACAGAGCACGTTCAATCCGTACTGACGGATTGCTCACGGGAAGTTCCAGTGATGGAAGACCATCGCTGGAAACTGCCCGATGACGTACGTGAACTGGTGACCGAGAAGAACGCTGCCATTCGTGCCTACGACTCTTTTCCCTGCGACGCGAACAAATCCCACATGCGCCATTTACAGCGTGCTGTAAAGAAACGCATAGGGGAGTGGCGCTCCGAGGGATGGGATAAGTTGATCGGCGAACTCGAGCCCACCCACCACGCCTTCTGGCAACTCCAGAGGAAGCTCCGCTCCTCTGAAGAGGCCACAGTTCCTCCCCTCACACGCCCCGACAAAACGGTCGCTTTCGAAAACCTCGAAAAGGCCGAATGCCTAGCCGACAGCCTAGAGGCTCAATGCACTCCCAGCTCTCAACCAGTAGACAGAGCGCACCTCGACGAGGTGAACGCTGAAGTCGAACGGAGAGCCTCCCTCCCGCCAGTCGAAGACCCTGATGATCCTCTGCCTCCCGTCACTCCCGACGAAGTGCAAGACATCATAAAAGGGCTCGCAACCAGCAAAGCCCCCGGTTCGGACGGTATCACCAATAGGGTGTACAAACTCCTCCCCGCCCCACTCATACTGCTCATGACCGCCATCTTCAATGGCGCCCTGAGCAACAACATCTTCCCCCAAATGTGGAAAGAAGCCACAGTCATAGGCATCCCTAAGCCAGGCAAGCCCAAGTCTGAGCCCTCCAGCTACCGCCCCATCAGTCTGCTCAATGTTTTCGGCAAAGTCTACGAGAGGCTTATTTATAAGCGCCTCAAAGACTATGCCGAAGCAAAGAGCCTCATCCCCCCCGAACAGTTCGGTTTTCGCACGAAGCATTCGTGCATCCACCAGCTCCACCGCATAGTCGAGCACATTAGCGCTGCTTTTCAGCGAGGTGCTTCGACAGGCGTCCTGTTCTTCGATATAGCGAAGGCGTTCGACAAGGTCTGGCACAATGGCTTATTATATAAGCTGTACCTGCTAGGTGTGCCAGACCGTCTCGTGCTCATCTTACGAGATTTTCTGTCGGACCGCACTTTCCGCTACCGTATCGAGGGCGCTCTCTCTCCCCCTCACCCCATCCGCGCCGGAGTCCCCCAGGGTTCCGTTCTGTCTCCCCTCATTTTCACCCTGTTCACTAGTGACATCCCGAACAGTAAAAAGGCACAGTTGGCGCTCTTCGCCGACGACACTGCCATATACTGTTCGGGTGTCAACCAGTCATCCATAGCTCGAAACCTCCAAACCTCCGCAAGCGCCTTGAGCGATTGGTTCCGGAAATGGAGAATCGAGGTCAACCCCGATAAGAGTCAGGCGGTCATCTTCTCGAAACCGCGCAAACTACCCCCCCCCCCCCCCCTCCCGCGCCCGATCTCTATGTATGGCAAGCCGATCCCCTGGGGAAAGCGAGCCAAATACTTAGGTGTCATCCTAGACCACAACCTCACCTTCAACGAGCACATAAAGACGGCGCGTTCGCGCGCCTCTTTCGCTCTCGGTAGGCTCCACTCCATGATAACTGCCCGCAGCAAATTGTCACTCAAGTGCAAATTGCGCCTCTACACCGCGGTCATCCGTCCCATCATGACCTATGCTTGCGTAGTCTTCGCACACGCCAAGCCGCGATTTCTGCATAAAATGCAAACCCTCCAGAACCGTTTCCTCCGAAAGGTCACGGGAGCCCCCTTCTATGTCCGAAATGTGAATCTGCATCTAGATCTCAGACTCCCCACCATCCAGCAGTTCATGAAACGCCTCTCCAAGCGCTTCTTTGACTCTGCCATAAAGCACCCCAATCCCCTGATTGCGGCGGCCTCCCGATACACTCCCTCCCGCATAAGTAGGATTCGCCGACCAAGGCATACCCTCACCATCCCCGACGACGCCACTACCCTCCTCCAGGAGAGCAGTAAGGCCACGAGTACTCTCAGTCGACAACACAAAAACAAGCTCAGACATCCGTCCTTCCGTCCTCGCCGCCGAGGCCCGTCGCGACGCCCCGCACCATCACCGTGCCCCCCCCGACCCTTGCTCGAGCCAGCCCGCGCAGCTGAGCCTGTAGTTTTAAATTCGCCCCTAAACACCAATAATAATACCGATCCAGCCTGTCCCTTGCTGTCCTCTTCCAGCGACGCCCTGAGCCGAGGTCCGAACCCCGCAGGGGGTTACCCTTAGCGCTGTCGCTTAGTTTTTAAGTTATTGTATGCCCTGGCTGGAGGCCTTAATTCGAGGCATCCACAGGAAAGTCCGGTTAAGCAGTAGCCATCCTCATAAAGGATGAACTGCGAGATGCCATAGTTAAAAAAAAAAGTCGCCCCTCCCAAAAGGTAGTGTTCGTATGGAGAAGAATGGGCAAGAAACACCACCGTTACTCTTTTAAAAAATGTTTATAAGGTTTTGTATACATTCATTATCCATACCTAATATTATAAATTCGAAAGTGTCTGTCTGTCTGTATCGCGCTTAAATCACTGAACGGATTTCGATAAAATTTGGCAGAGAGATAGATTGCATCCCGGGGAAGTACATAGGATAGTTTTTACCGACATACCTCGCGGGCGAAGCCGCGGGCGGAAGCTAGTATCATTATATGTGAAGACGATGCACCTACAATAAAATAAGTCTACCTACAAAAGGTAAAAAGAATTAAAAATAAAGCAATGACAGGTAAAACAATTAAGTGATAGATGGTGCTCACATATTTACAAATGTAATATTGTAAAAGTAGATGGTTTTTCTAGAATTTTAACGTATGAGTTACTGTAGACACAGAATTAAATGAAAAAAATGTAGTAAAAAAAAATATTGTATACTTAAATTAAATTTGCAACCAGTTTGATTTTGTCTAGACTCTAGATTGTCCTATGGAGGAGGACCAGCATGTTTCCAAGCATTCTTGTCTTGGATATAATCCTCTCTTTGTAATTTCCGTTTTTACAAAGTGTACTTTTAATATGAGTTTTAAATTTTCTTTCATTTAATTGCAATATGTCACAAGGTATTTTGTTGTAGCATTTAACACAGTACCCCATGAAAGATGTATGATGTAATTTATCCTTATTTCTAGTATTAAAATAAATTATTTCTACCATTTATTTTATCAAAAAGCTGTTGATTTTTTCTTACATACATAATATTATTTTCATAAATCAATTGGCAAGGTACCGTCATGATATTAACCTTTTTAAATAGTTCCCTAAGAGATTCGAGGCGACGTAGATTGTGAATGGCTCTGACAGCTGTCTTTTATAAAATAAAAATGGATTCAATGTCAGCAGCCCGACCCCATAGTAAAATGCCTTATGACATAATATTGTGGAAGTAACTAAAATAGACCAAACGCGCGGTTTCTACATCTGTTAACTGTCTTATCTTTCTAACAGCATAAGCGGCCGAGCTTAGCCGCCCCGCAATAGATGTTATATGAGGTCCCCATTGCAATTTCACGTCTAGCGTGATTCCTAGGAAAACTGCCTGATTAATAAATTTTAGCTTTTGACCATTCAATATGATGTCACATTCGCTACTTCTAACATTCGGTAATTTAAATCTAATGCATTTGGTTTTCTTTTCATTAAGTACCTACTAAATTATTTACCGTAAACCAAACTTGAACCTGAAGAATAGAGTTATTCACGTCGTCAAGATTTTGTGACCATCGGTCTATTTTAAAGGTCAATGATGTGTCATCTGCAAATAACACCATCTTCGGTTGAGTTTGAAGTAATTGGGGTAAATCATTAATGTAAACTAAAAAAGGAATGGACCCAATATCGAACCTTGAGGAACGCCCATTGTCATTTCAGACCCTAATGAGTTTATGCCGTTTACTTGAACATTAACCTTTCTATTTTTCAGGTATGATCTTAACAAATCAAATGCTGGTTTTCTAATCCTATCTCTCCAACAGAATGCAATGTACAGAGATTGCAAGAATATGTGAAAAAACAAAATTTGAAAAGAATTTTTCATCTCATTCTAGATTAGTAAAGTTTGGTGTCCCACAGGGTAGCGTCCTTGGGCCACCTCTTTTCTTAATCTATATAAACGATCTGCCAAAGGTGACTCAACATCAAATGGTGATGTTTGCAGACGACAGTACTGCTATAGTGAAATGTATTGATCGCAATATTTATCAAGATGACATAAATAATACACTATCGGACATAATTAATTGGCTTAATAAAAATAATTTAGTTATAAACTTAAAGAAAACCAATATAATGCACTTTCACCAAAGAACTGTAGTACCAAAAGTAAATATCAGACATAGTAACTGTGACATTGAAGAAGTTAAAGTAGCAAAATTCTTAGGTTTATTAATTGATAACCAGCTTAACTGGAAGGCCCACATAGATGACCTAAGCAAGAAAATAAATAAATCAGCATACGCACTTTTCCAAATTGCTAGAAAAATAAATACGGATGCGCTGCTAGTTGCATACCACGGCTTAGTAGCCTCAATTTTGCGATATGGTATTATTTTCTGGGACAATTCTACTGATAAAGATCTCGTTTTTAAGGCACAAAAAAGATGCATAAGATCGATGTGTGGTCTGAAAACTGATGTTAGCTGTGTACCATTCTTTAAATCGCTGGGAATACTTACTTTACCCTCATTATATATTTTTGAAATTAGTGTTTTCGTCAAAACAAACATGAGGTTATTCGAAAAAGTGTCAACGTTACGAGATGTTGCAATTCGTAGCCAATACGTAAACTCTTTAAGCAATCAGCGTTGTAAGACTGCCTTAGTGAGAAAAAGCGTTTTAGGCATGGCACCGCGTATTTACAATAAATTACCAGATGTCATAAAAAATTTAAATGTCACACAATTCAAAAAAAAATTAAAGCTGTTATTAATTGAAAAATGCTATTATACGACTGATGAATTTCTGAATGATAAATGAATGTAGACTGATTTATTTATTTGACTGGAGAAACAAATCTTAATTGAATATTGTGACTAATTGTAATTTATGATTATTTATTTATGCATTGACTGTAGAAATTATTCCATATTGTTATTATTTAGCATGCAACCATATTTGTACGCCTTTTGGCATAGCATAGCGACCTAGAACTTAATTTAAGAACTGTATTCACAACCTATGTTACACAAATAAAAAATGATTATGATTATGATTATTATTATAATCCCATAGTGCTCCAGTTTCATCAGAAGTGTCTCATGGTTTACGCAATCGAACGCCTTAGAGAGGTCGCAAAAGATTCTAATGGCATCTTGTGCTTCTTTCCAGGCGTTAAAAATGTCCTTTATGAGGGTAACACCGTACCGATGTTTATGAAAGATGGAATTTATATTAAAGTGACGGAACATTTGATTGAGCATCAACTTTTCAAACACCTTACTGAGAACTGGCAGAATTAACACAGGCCTATAATTGTTGAGTTCTTTACTATCACCGGATTTGAACAATGGTATTACCTTACTTTGTTTCATAAGATCCGGAAAGACTCCATGGTCAACACTGGTATTAAATATGAAAGCTAAATAGGGCGCAATGGTTTCGATGAAAGATCTACATACTTTTACAGACATTCCCCAGAGATCTTCTGTTGATTTAATTTTAAGATCTTTAAAAGCTTTTATAACAGCCTGGGGGTTTGTATGCTGAAACCTAAATTCCAAAGGGCATGCCTTTACATTATTTTTTAGTAAGGCAGCAGAAAGCGTGGGGGATGAATTTAAAGCTTCAGTAGTTTTAATGGGAATATTAGCAAAAAAGTTTTCAAATTCCTGAGCTATTTGTACATGTATGGGGCCATGTGCAGTCTCTAAATTAAATTCAGTATTACGCTGTTTTTCCTTGCCTGTTTCATTATTTATTATTTGCCAGGTAGTTTTTATTTTATCATCAGCTGATTTTATTTTATTGCAAATGTAAAGGCATGTAGGAGCTAAACGTTATTGTTTGTCCACTGTGGTCAGATGGCAACTTATTTACAATTTGTTTGTGTAAGTAATCACAATTACAAAAAACATTATTTATACAAGTGGCAGAAGAAGTTGTCACTCGGGTTGGTTCAATAAAAACATTTGATAAATCAAATTACCTAAAAAGACTTAACAATCGAACAGTATTGGAGTTATTTTCCAATAAATTAATATTACAATCTCCACATACCTACGATTATTGACTTACTACTAGTACTAAGTTTCTTTAACACATCTTCCATTACAGAATCAAACACAGCTTGATTCTGGTAACTTGGAGGTCTCTATACGCGTACTATAACATGCTTGTCAAGCTCAACACAGGACAATTCAATGATGTGTTGAACAGACAGCCCGGTTATGTCTTTTCGTTCTTTCGATTTAATATATTTTTTAAGTAATATTAATGACCCGCCGTGTATCATACGTTTTCGGCTGAAATGGATATACACAATAATTTTCATACTTAATTGACATTACTTGATGCTCTTTCAACCAATGCTCTTCAAAACTTTCTAGCCATATCGTCTTTCATGAAATGGTTAACAAGACTAAAATATTAATCAATTTGAGAAGAGAAGTGTGTTATCAAACAGGTGCAGAGTGCCAAGGTGAAGTTATACAACACCGAAAGAATGTTAATGCAATTAGAAACGACGATAAGAAGTAGCGTGAAGAAAAATCAATGGCAGACATTTCCTGCGATTGTTGACAGACTCAGCTATGGGTTTATTGTCGATTATAGCGTATCGTGGCTTTCATTATGCGTTACTTGGTGGTTACTGGACACGGACAGATGCTAAAAATCTATTGGTCAATAATTATCATCCTTCTGCCCTTATTATACTTTGTTCGAGGTCGGAGCATTTCTTCTTCTTAAAATACTTGTTGAAATGGTAATTATATCATCGAGATAAACCAGCAGTTTATACTTGACACATTTTTTATTATTTTCATTGTGTAGTTCTTTATCCTCAAGGGCTGCAAATCTTAACACCTGCTTTTGTGTTTATTTCAATTCAATCTACTTTGAATAGGATACTAGTTAAATTTCTTTTTAACTTTCAGAGTTTTTCACCGATCACTAGTTGGCAAATTAGTTCCAAGTTTCCAACTCAGTCACATACGTCGTGTAAAATTATGGCTATGTTAGTCGTTATCAGGGCTGCAGAAGGTCGAGGAGGTATACACGTGGAAATCACAGTCGCTATGGAGACTAGTTATAGCCGTTGCATCGTACAATGAGACCGATAACGAAAATATTTTTATTGCTTTTCGCTCACACGGTTTTACAACTGCTAATAAAATGATCACAACGTTACCAGTTTCTAGGCTCAATTCGCTAGACTTAGTTTACTTACCTTAGAAAATAATAACTTTAATTTATATAATAGAGAACATCGAACATGAACAACAGTACAAAACAGATGAAGTTTTTTTTTTCTGATAATTTAAGGAATCAGAGACACACCTGCTTTATAACAATATGAAATAGCTTCTGCTAAACATAATGACAATCCAAATGGACTAAAAAATAACTATAAATACAACAGCGACACAATATTAATTAAAGAAGCTTTGCCGAAATCCGAACAAGTTTTTAGTCACAATGGTCCAATCCAGGCTTAGGTTCATTAGTGGCGATAAAAAGACCGGACAAACCAGTACCTTGACACAAAGCTACAAAACGGACAGACGCCAACAATAATGAAACAACTGTGTTTTCAGTATCGTACAAGATAGGTTTTCACACAAATACTTGGATCATAATTCGTGAATCTCTAACTTCATCATCGACTGCTGGTTTTGAGAGTATAAGATGGACACAAGATGAAAGGGGTGGAGCATTGGATGCAGTATATGGCGTAGACTCGGTGCCTTGTAAACTCCTCATGTTCTGGCCGGAGGTGTGGTGGGCGGTGGTGCAATTCCCCGCCCACATATTTCGCCCACAGTCGGGCGCCACTGAAATATATTGTGACGTTTTACATTTGATAATGCCGACATAGTTACTCGTACTATTTTAAGTGACCTCGTTTTCAATGAAACAAGTTTGCAAAGAAAATTTTCCGCACCATCGGCAGATTAAAATGGCATAGCAATTTTTATTTATGAGTTAGTTGACGTTGACCATTACGTATATATATTTGCTTCCAATAGTGACACGTTTTTTGGAAGAATACATAATTTGATTATTTGACTCCAAAATCGCGGAAGCACGTCAATGATAAATAATGAACTCGTCTCCATTTCAAATCGTCCTTAACTTGCCACAAAATTTCACGTGTAAGGCCATGAGCGCTTTTAACAAAAGCCGAAGTTATTTTAATTCAGCTTTGAACATAAACATGCTTGTATCAAGAGGTTTATTTCCAACAACCACTCAGTGGATAATGTTGTTTTTGCAAAATATGACAAGAGGTTATCTGGCGCTATAATTAAGTTTGTTCAATTCAAATAAATAATCCTATGTTATATATATCTGACGTATTATAATTATCATGGTACAAATTATGCATTTTGTATATATGCGATAGTGCATCTTACAATCAATAAGATTAAAACTTCTAAAGCGACCACGTTGCAAATTTTACATATGAATTATCTGTAGGAGTGTGTCATAGATTGAAAATAAAAACAGCAGATGTAGCCTTGAACCATAATACAAATAGGACAAATGAAGAACATGTAAAGGAACTAACAACTCTTAATAGAACCAATATAACTAGGCCAGAAATAATTGTTTAATCAGGAAAATTGATAGTGCGACAAGTTTCCGTGCTCCATGCAATTTAGCTAACTCAATTCCATTATAAGTACGGCAATCGCAAATCCAACACGCCCAAACTAGTCTAGACATACTCGGGAGAGAATTAGGCCACGAAAATCGATACAATAAGAATCCATTTAAGTGTTCTACGCTAAACTCGTAGTAGAGGTTACTATTAACGCTGGAAATAATACTATTGTGCTTGTGAACGAAGTTCACAGGTTTACACTTTTCTATTTTCATAATAGGTTTATGTGTGACCTAATCGTTTATGAGGTTTGGTATATCGTTGAGACTTTGAGAAAATGGCTTTTTAAAAATAGTATGCTTTCTGACGCCGTAGGTATATATTGGGATTGCCTTGACTCGTTTATCTTTTAGCTGCAGTAAGATAACTTCAAGGCAGTTGGCTTGAATCCTTGTAGTCGAGTAAAGGTTTACAAGGTTTACAAGGCACTGGCTTAATTTTCATTATGAATGAAAAAGTGTTACCAGTCCTTCCATTTAGTTCAGTTTCAATCAAGTATGCATTAGGTAAAGGCAAGTAAGCAAGTAAACTTTTGTTAGGACGTCGCCTGTGTTTTATTACCATGGTATGTATCAGTAGTTTACTTCAAACGCAGTTCATATTTTATCTATGAAGAAAGGAATTCGTCATTATCTGCCTAGCTTTATCCCAACCATGTTGGGGTCGGCTTCCAGGCTAACCGGATGCAGCTGAGTACCAGTATTTTACATGGAGCGATTGCTATCTGACCTCTACAACCCAGTTACTGGGTAATACGAAACCCCCCAGTAAGACTGGTGTCAGACCAGTACCTAACGTACTGTCAAAGATACACGAATCACAGCCGGGAACACGTGCTTTCCGAGGCACGGAGGGGTCTTGGTATGTAAAATAGTCACACATCCATGGACCAACCGCGGCAAGCGTAGCTTAACCTGATCGATCGACCCGTGCGGCCGTTATTACTTAGCCACTATGGTCAAAAATAAAAAAAATGTTTGGTACAAAAATTCATTCAAGTAAACAATAACAGACGATTACTTATCATCACTTGCGTTAACTACAGTGACACGTTACCTCTGTTTGACTCGGACTGCGCATATTTCGTCACTTGCATGACTAAAAGTCCTACCTCATTTTTTAGCTGATTTGAGTTAGGACAACTGCATTTTTCTATTCGTGATTCTTTATACATTTTGTTGCCTTTCAAAATGATTTTGAGATCCAAATAACATACGATAGACAGAGATACGACGGTTAGTGAAAAATGTAAAGAATCACGAATAGAAAAATGTAGTGGTCCTAACTAAAATCAGCTAAAAAAATTAGAAAAATGAGATAGGACTTTTAGTTATGCGAGCGACGATTTCGGAGGCGATAACCAATATAAATATACACTTAGTTAAAGAAGACATTTCTGATAACGGTATTTTATTTACAGGTCAAAGCGATATTGAAATTGATAGTCTTTATTTTCAAAACAACGTTCTCACTCAGTCCCCTCGGCACTTTGATATAGTGGGGCGACTGGCCTTCCAGATCAGTATCTACCGAGAGTAATCGCTACTATGCACCTGGATTTGGGTCTAAAGTCCAACGAAGTAGAACAGCTATAAAACTGGCTACTAATCTCAGTATTAACATTGTCTGCTAGGATACTGAACTCATAAATTCACACACGGCTGATCTTCAATCAGACAATAAAACGTTTGCGATTATGATTCTGATCTTGCATGTGTTGCATACTAATGAGCATCGAGCAGTCGAGCTTGTAGGTATTTATTACAGTACTGAGTAACACTAACGTAAGGCAGGTGCACATCTTAAAGGGCACTTGATGCCAACTGCATTTGGTGTCCCTCTCGTCATTTCCGTAGGACTTCCGTAAACATCACAGCCTCAACCTCGCGCAAATGGGAAAAACGTGATTTATATCCTCGTCTACGTCATCGTGATCAAAACACAGAGCATGTAACCTTTTATCAAACTCTATGGCTTGGCACTGGCAGTAAGCTGCTTAAGACCGGTCTAGACGCTTCGGTCACGGTGGCCATCGATGACTTGTGTTTGTTATTAAAATTAACTTTTTTGACATCTGTCAGTTAATGCTGGCGTGTTTAGTCTAATGTCAATGGAGCGTGGAGTTCACACGCTGAGGCAACGCGTTTTATTTGTTTTTGTTATGAGGTGCTGAGCTTTTTGAGTTGACTTCCAGGCATTGTTTTATCTTAAGTATTTCAACCAAAATAGGCTTTTCCAAATATTTGTACAATTTATAAGTAGGTCGTTCTCGGCTATCTATCTCAGCATGCTTAACTAGCACAGACTCGAAATCAATTGAAGTTAACGATTGCGCAAAGTATAGAAATTCTAAAGATAATAAATCCGTAAGTATCCAGTGATTAATGTATGTCATGTGCTTCGATAAGTGCGTACTTGTGCGGCCATCAACTTTCCAATTTCCCACACACATAAATACCTACGTGTTACAACTCTTAACAAACAGAACGGATGTCAAGTTAGCTTAGCCGCTCATTTCGTAGGAAACACGATACAATGTTACACCAGCAGTATCTGATTTAATATTCATAATAATTTAATACATTTTGGATCTTATGTGACGGCAATAAGAATGCCCAGCCAGCATACGTTTGATAGTATTTCTGCCATGTGAGGCAAATTCCCAGTCTCACGCAATGTTTTGCATAAAGGCATTGTTTAAGAAAATTTACACAATATAAAGTTTAAATAACTTACTGAAGTAACTTGTTCTTGTGTTTCACAGGAGCAAGCCGTGACAAGTAATTTATCAAAAGTTGCTTACGTGAAAATATTCTCGCTCATTAGCAATAAATTTGCATAGATTGGTAATATAGACAACAGTTCAGGCACTATTCAAGTCTAATGTTGTATCCGGGACATTATTGCTGCAAACAATTATATCTAGCAATGTGAATAAACTTCTAAACAGACAGCATGACATCAAAATTCAGATTGACTTGGGACTTGGGAATATGTTTAGCATTTAAATGGTAATCATAACCATAAATAAAATAAACAACTAAATATTAAAGTGACGCTTTAACATGTCACCCATAAAATTAATTATAATTACGTAACCAGGAGAACATGGGAAAACAGAAGTTCAAAGAACTCCGTAGCATCAATCAACGGTGGAACGACTCGACTCGAGTGACTCCCACAGCAGCTGATTGACCTAAAAAACAACAAGCGAGCATTCTAGAAAGGGACAGCTAGAGGAATAGAAAAGCGCGTGAAGGGCGTCACGTAGCGTAGGCAAGCGACAACAAGCAGTAGGGCAAGGTCGTCAATGGAATTTTGTTGACGATTTCGGTAATAGTAGGTTGTGGTTGCGTGTGCACAGTCATGTCCTTACTTCATAAGGAAGTAAACATAAGTAGCTGCAATAAGTATGAAAACAACATTGTTCATTCGTAAGCGTCAGGTTTGCTGTTTCAGGCCGTAGAGGTCTGGCTGGACTGCAGATTCATGTAAATAAGTTGAAAATAAATAAAGGACGTTATGCCTATTATTTTATTTCTTGTTGTCATCTTCAGTCTTGTGTCAATGTGCTACATTACAAGGACGATTAACGCCCTTTGAACGACCTCTTCCATTGCTCAGTGTAATGATTTCGGTTTTCCAAACTAATTTATTATTCTACAAGAAACTTCTTAAATCTGACAGCCACATAGCAGTCACTTTTCAAACATTTAAACGTCAAAGGGGAACGTTTACCTCGGCACAAGTTTTCCTTTTGTACTTAAGAGTTTTCCGAACTTTAAAGTTTTTGACAAATAAAGACTTGAGTAGAAATAATTGAATGAAATAAAAAACATTATTACTGTATATTAAGAACTTGTTTTTTTGTTTACCTGGTTTCTTATCTTGTTGACAAATCGTATGTGGTAAGTGGGTCAGTTTGATGTGTGAAGGCAACGGCGACGCGTAACTATTTTAAAACTGTTTTGTTGGTGTACGTGGCTTCTGACAAGTCCACCACGGCACCATAAAAGACAAGTGTTATGTTTCACATTCCACAGTAACTAACCATTGTAATCTGTTCCCAGGCTTTTTGGAATAATCTGCTACATTCGAATTCCAACCAGGTGCTGCTAAGCCGGTATACCGTTTGGCTGATTTAGAATTATTGCAGACTGACCTCAAGCCGTCCAATGAACCAATTTCATTAAATTAGACTCGTTGTCAATACTTCCGGGTTCTGACTGACTGCCCGTGGTGCCGCAAATATTCGCACGACCGTCCAAATATATCCCGTCATGCATAGTTGTATACGTCTATTATTTGAAACACAGTATTAGCACGGAGGTCAGTCTAAAACTGATGTGCTAACGACTGCATCATTGTCAGCCAATAGTCTACAAGATGTATTAGATGTAACAGTTCCAGGGAATTACGAGTCGTATGGCTTCGTTACCATCGCGTGTCTATTCATGCGTTGATTTACTCGCCACTTTACGGTACAGAGTGCTTATTGTATGTTTTATGTTGGCGATTGGCCGGTGACCAATGGTAAGTAACGTTGTATGACTTGTAATAAAAAGATTTTACTTTTTAGCTTTATGTGTTTTTAATGAAATAACTGCTTAAAGCATAACCCTTCCTTTTAGCTTTGCCGTAGTCGGGTACAAACCAAACTGCCACGCAGTTTCCCTAGAACGAATCAAAATGCATTAATTCAAAGTGCTGATTTTCATTAGCACCTTTAAACGCTCGCCCTTCAGCACATCCTAGTGATGAAGGGCTGGTAAGAAGTGGCGCAACAAACTCCACGGTAGATTTTTTGCATATTTATAGGTGATGATAAGCTGTTCGTTTCACAAGCTGTTAATTCACGTCTAACAGCCCTTTTAGCAGAGATAATCCCATGAAATTTTCAAGAAAAAGTTAGAACGTTTAATAATAATAACTCTGTGTTAGCAATTCGTAAGCCTTTAACCAGATATTTATCGATGAGGGAGTTCATTTTTCACTAAGCGAGTATGAGTAATGATGGCAATATTCAATAAGAAATGCCTCGTAAGCTCATCGTGGCTTTCTCTTTTCAATAATCTGCCATGATTAATTACTTAGGCGAAACCCGCTGGTGCATTATAAAATAATTATGCTCAGGAGATCAAAAGGTTTTTGTCTTCACAAACTCCTCGTTCTCATTAAAATAAAAGAGAAAATAGGGAAGTACGCACGGCTTAACCAGCGGGGTAATTGTGTAACCCATACCGTCAGTAGTAATGGGTTTAATTTTGACAGTTCAGCAATATTCATTGCGTTGTTTACGCTGTTGAGCAGACAAATTTTTCGAACATAAGAAGCAATGGATAGCAATATCCTTTAAAATGATTCAGATTGTGATTGATAGTGGGTTACGCAATTAGGGTACTGTATAAGATGACTTCTGATTGTAAGAAAAACCTATACAATGAGAGGTCAGGTAAAACTGGAAATGTATAGCTTGATGTGTCGCAGTGTGTACAGTTAAGTAGAAAAAGACTCCTACTTATCTAGATTACTTCTCCCTGATAGTAAAAAGACAGAAGGAACCTCCGACAGTAAACTAAAATCAAGGTATCGACAACATAAAAGATTGTAAGCTCGACAGCACTTTACTATTGCTCTTAAGGGTGTCGGTCGTTGAGATCTTTTATTGTTGGCCATATCCTTTTGTTCCTCGAGTACCTATTACCAACGTTGAGAATTTATGGATTTGTTTGAACAAACGATGAAGGCGCCGCCGCCGCCGGCGCCTTATGACCACCATTGGACAAATAACATAAATTCGCAATCGTGCTTGATGCAGCGACAAATATGTATCTAGTGTAAGCGACGGAACTTATTGAATGGATATTTTTTTTTATAGAATTTAGATTTTTAAATGAGTACTTTTGTCTTTGGTATGTGTGTTGTCATGGTGTTAAAAAATAACAGTAAAAAATCGTCGTCAAAAAAAGGCTTTTCTTTTCTTCGAGTTTAAGTCCATTATAGATCTACATATTTGTCCCTGCATCAAGCACGATTGCGAATTTATGTTATTTGAGTACATATCTTACCATATTATGTCATAGTTATATGAATTTATTACTCAGTACAGCTGGGATCAACAAATAAATTTGCTGAACGAACCCCGCCATTATGCCAATTACCTTCCATTGTGATGTGATGATGCAACTTACTAGAAAACCATATTTATTCAACTGTAAGCTCGATAACTGTTACCCGAATAAATTGGTGGTATTGTGTAATGAAATGCATATTTGAACGTACAATTAAAATAAGGTCATATTTCTAGTTTCCATCATAGTTGAAAGTTGCATTATTTTAATTCCAAAATTTTAAAGCCCCAGTCTCCAGCTCAAAGTGTGGACGCCAGACGTATAAAAAGAAACCCAGTTAGACATTTTTTGTTGATAAAAAGTGTCTATTTAATATTATGTTAATACAGCCCAAAAAAACCTTTTAAAGTTTCAAACTCTGTAGACAGCCACCCTTTTATAGAGGGTTCACCGTTGGCTAAACGTCGACGTCATAAAACCATCGAGTCGTCCAAAATGGCGGCGAACGTGACCTTGAATAGTACTACGGGGATGGGGACTGTCTGGATCAGATTAAATTGTATCGATTTTACGCATGTGGCGCTCGCTGGTACTTTCACCCCTGAAATGCACCTCGAATACGGGCGTGACAGTTGGTAGTATCGGTTCTTGGAAATTAGTCCGATATTCTCATTGATAAAAATTCAAGTAGTTTCGCTGTTTGCTGTTTATATAATTATACTCATTGTACGGGGTGCGGGGTATATCCTAGCAAACGTTAAACATAATTTACAGTAACTCTTCTGCTCAACTTCATGAAAGGTCTTAAGTCAGTGCCCTGCGAGACGCCGAGCGTCTTGCTCTGTTTATCAATGTTGGCCATTGTATATCCTGACTGGCAACTTCACAGACAGTGAGTGCCTGTGGCGAGAATGTGTTTGTGCTAAGACAGAATAGATAATGACATTAGCAGCTGTCTTTCTAAGTAAACCTAGATATGATTATAGAGATGTAAGGCTTCGTCCAAATCGATCATCAAATTGTTCTTTAAGAGTCCAAATATGATTTACTATCAGAGTTAGTTATCGTTGTGATCTTTATGATTTCTAAGAACGTTTATCAATTGTTTTATCAGTATTGATGCAGATAACACCAATCAGTGGAGATTACTACAAGAGAATATTATTATTATGAAAACTGACACAAAGGCACAGCCGATGAGAGTGATTTAATAAAGAGCTAAAGAAAACTTCAATGACAATCATGTAACCCCAATTACAAGCTCCGGCTCCGACTACTTTGACGAAATTTAATTAGCAGTATTACATAAAGTTCGAACCCTCATCGAATAAATAAACGATATTATTAGATTAGCAAGACAGGTTTCTCTATTACAGTAATTAACCTTCTTACGGCATTTCGTAACGTTAAAGATGTTTATTTGGTAAGCTCTTGTAGGTACTCTGAATTCACCCAAAACAAGTTCCAAGCATAATTTTCCAAGTCAATGATAATAATGATAATTATTAAACAGATCATAATATAATAATATCACTAAAGTTAACAAGGTCAACTCAACTTCACAAGTAGCGAACATATAGTAGACAAAAATAAGGTTGATATGAAGTCCGATAGTGCTGACATTGGACTCGCATGTGGTCAAGCTGACCACAGCCCCTAATGTGTTTCGAGAAAATACTAGAAGAATGGTCATAACCCCAAAAAGTATTTTAAGCAAAAATTCTAACTTCACTACAAATTTTTTTGCTATCAAAGAACAAGGTCGGAATAAATGTCCACATCATAAAAATGTTGAAAATCGGAGAACACAACGGAGCCTTAGAGAACAGTCTACGGGCTACTGAAAAAACAAAAATAGAAGGGCAGGGTATACCTTTTTTTTCTATGACTCACTGCAAACGAGTCTGTCGGATTCGTGGGCTTACCTGAAAAAAAAAAACAACGATAAAATATTATGCGATAAGGCCTTGTGTTCATATTATAACAACTCAATGTGGATTTCATTGAGTTAGAAGCAGGTGTAATCGAATCGAATCGGGAAGGCGGGCGTATCGTTTTCGGTAGCAGGTACGGTACTACTTTGTGGCTGTATGACTTGTATGAGATACTGAGTTGATTGATATTTATTATATTGTGTATCTTTTGAGTAAAATTTTGCTGTAAGTAAGCATTTGAATGTCTGCAACAGTGGCTGTAGGAAACATGAGAGATTTTTTGCATAACTTTACGCACAATTTTAAAGCCACAAGGCATGCCATCCCCAGCTTCGAATAAATCATTTCGTCTTTTACTTTGGATACCACAAGAAGCGGTAACATTCTGTAATTCAAATCTATACTAATATAATAAAGCTGAGGAGTTAATTTTTTAGGGTTCCGTACCTCGAATGGAAAAAACGGAACCCTTATAGGATCACTTTGTTGTGCGTCCGTCTGTCTGTCAAGACCCTTTTTCTCAGGAACGCGTGGAGGTATCAAGCTGGAATTTATATCAAATACTCAGGTCTACTGTCCCTTGGAGCTGTGAGAAAACAAACTTCTAAGCCAACGCAATCAAAAGATACAGCCGTTTATGCCGCAAATTTTCGACACTCGCAAGGGAATCAAAACCTACAGGGTACTTCCCGTGAACTCAGAATCATGAAATTTGGTACGAAGCAACGTCTTATACCACAGATAAAGGAAAAATTGCGAAACCGTAAATTTTTTGTTACATCATACAATAAAAATATTTTTAACTACAGGTTTGTACGGAACCTTCGGTGTGCGAGTCCGACTCGCATTTGGCCGGTTTTTTTTTTTGTTTGAACGGACTAATCTCTGGAACTACCAGCCGGATTAGAAAAAATATTTTTGCATTTCATAGCACTTGATGATAGAAGAAGGCTACCTATCACGCTACGGCCCTTAGGAGCCGAGCAAAAAGAAAAAGTCAGAAAGAGAACGCTAAGAGAAAACAAAGTTATAGCGCGGGCAGGCGATGCGATGCAATGCGATGGTTCGGAGCCGAAGGAGTTTTATAAAAACGTGGCTGTTACTTTTTTATATTGTGTATCTCGACTTCTACGCGTACGAAGTCGCGGGCTAGAAGCAAGTTATTGAAGAATTTGCATTCACTCTACCTGTCCTAATTCAAAATGAATGAATGAAATGCGCGCGAGCAAGCGTGGTTTGACCAGACTCGATTAATCGAATGAACCCCAAGACGCTTTCTTCGCTCTTTTTTATGTCCTTGTTTTGCTGTGTTAAATGTTGCTGTTTTCAAAGTCTTCGTCGCATGACTCACTACTGTCCGTTTTCGGTTTTTTGTAAATCACACTAGCAGCTTTCTTGATCTTATTTCTGTCTTCCGGTATCCATCCAAAATGTATTCCCTTGTCGAAGAATTTCATGTCCTGTTTTAAGTTGTCGTCCCACAACTCATGTGTCAATAAGTCGGCCGACCTTCTTGGATTTGGCCTTGAGTTCGCGGCGCCTGTAAATATGTGCGAGATAGCACATCATGTGGTTCTTGATGGGTTTGGTTACGGTTTTTCCGTCTAACATTTCATGCATTTTCTTTTGCCATGGTTTATTCCTAGCGTGGTTAATTAAGTCTCTCGTGATAACTCGCTCACATAGCGAGTACAGACGCCAGCACATCAACCTAATACAATCTGTCAAATGTCTTTGATAGATTTTCAACTTTATCGCTAAAGTAGGTATAAGGTTCAAAATTGATTGGGAAATGTTGACAGTTTCGGGTAGGTTGATGTGCTGGCGTCTGTACATACATTATTTTACCTGCACGCCGCGCCGTTCTTCGTCTAAGACCTTTTTAAGCGTTAAGATGTGGTCGTCTATTGATCTATTGTTTAAAAACGCAGCTTGCTAGTTGCCCAATTCCGTTTTTATATCGTATTTTTTTTATTAAAGTGAAAACACTTTTTTTGTAATGGGTAAAAAACCTCAACAATACAAATGCACCGCTTAATAATTTACTGATCAATCATACACTTTTCTCTAAGTATGTGGGAGGTATTCTGGTAACAAAAATAATTAGGAACGCTCTTCTTTTTGGCATCAACGAAAATTTAATTAAAAAAAATGTAAGTACACACTCCTACATATCAAGCATACATTTCCAGTTTTAGCTGACCTTGTATTGTATAGGTTTTTCGTACAATCAGAAGTCAGCTTAAACTGTGTATGTATAGCTTGATGTGTAGCCGTGTGTACATCAAAAGCAAATTATGAATTGTCACGAGCGCATTGACTATATTTGCCGCGCGGGTTTCACCCGGACACTATTTAAAAACGCCGCCGCCCGGACACTCCCCAAACAAGAAAAAATTTCGGCGAAATCCGGACGGGTGGCAGCAGCCTTTGTGTATTATTGTGTTTTCGTATTTTCATTTTTGTTTAAAATTCGGTTTGTTCTTATGCGCAGCCCGCAGATTATTTTATGGTCTGAGGTGCCCTTTGCGACACATGCATATTCTCTATTAACTGAAAAACTGCGAAAAATGCTTGTAATGGAAACGGTTGAGTGACTGGGTGTATAGGTACTTTATAGCGCTAAACATGATTACTGAATAAGGTATAATTTAAAACGCTGTTACCCGTATGACACAGTTATAAATAATTAGCTACTACAGGACCTAAATGTAAAAAACGCAAATCAAATTTTGATCAAGATACAACCTGACACTGACCTAAAATTTGCAAAAAACGTAAGAAAATTTGATTTCGCGGTCTATCTCTGCGCATTCACCTAAACGCTTAAAATGATAACCAATGAAAGAAAGACTGCGCATAATAACAAACTTATCACACAAAGGATTATTTAATTTAAAAATATGAGTTAAGCATTGATGTATAAGTAAAGTAAATACATCAATGGAGTTAAGTATTTTTGAATACTTCCACTTATTATCCAAACGCATACAAATGATACATCACAATTCAAAAGACTCAAGTGGATGAGTTGTCTGCCAAATATTATAAATTGTCAATTAACCTACTTTAGTCATATTATTTTATAATAAGAAGTTTGTTATTTGCTCTGCTACTTGAAGCAAAAAATCTGTCCATCCATACTAATAATATTATAAATTCGAAAGTAACTCTGTTTGTCTGTATGTTACCTTTTCACGCCTAAACCACTGAACGGATTTTGATAAAATTTGGCAGAGAGATAGATTGCATCCCGGGGAAGGACATAGGATAGTTTTTATCGACATAACTCGCGGGCGAAGCCGCGGGGGCGAAAGCTAGTTTAAATATAAAGATAACTCCTTTAACACGTGGGCGTTTAATAAATAAATTCAAAGGGTCGTCGCACTTTCTGCGTGCGATAAACAAGACTCAATTTAAAATTCAAGGCTGTACGTCGCCAATGTTCTGAAAATAACATTGAAACGTTAATTCTGATTGTCCTTGCCCCTTGTTTACTCATCAAAGACATACGAGTGTGTATTTGACTACTGAGAATCATTTTAAAACAGCTGTTTAACATAAATATACAAATTCCGTGGCACAGGTCACGTAGACAAGACGTTCTCCAAGAGCAAAGATTGGATTTTCCAATGAGAGTCATTAATTCATTAATAGAGGTTAGAGGGACTAGGATAACGTAATGTTATGAGGGCATTTGGTAAAGAACTAATGTGACAAATGAGGCTGTTCTTTTTTACTTGATTGTGTGTTGTTGTATGAAGTCTCTCGCGGTGGTGGCGTGTGCGTTGAATCTTTAAGTTCCCTTCAAAATGATTGAGCTGAATGTTGCTGATCCATACGGCATGTTCGTGAACGGGCGCCGTCAGTAGGCTAGGGACTGGTCATGTCTTAGGTACCTGCCACGGCTTATTTTAATTTATTAATTGTTCTTTTTTTTTGTTTTTATTACGGACGCTTTTAACTTAGGTAAGTATCCGTCGTTCTACATCGTATTCACATGTATAATTCAATATTTTGACTTAAAAGAGTGTAAGAAACTCCATGGTTTCTTGTCCGTTCTTCTCCATAGGTACCAATTACGCTTTGGAAAAGGCAAGTACCTATGTAGCTTCATCTTTCTGACTGACCGACAGACCGACCCCTTGACAATTCAAAAGTGCCTGTTATTGGTTTATCTACACTAATATTATGAAAGCGACAGTTTGTGAGTGTGTGTGTGTTTATATGTTTGTTACTTCTTCACGCTCAAACGGCTGGACTAATTTTGATAAAATTTTCTATGGAGGTAGCCGACACCCTGGATTAACATATAGCTAGGCTACTTTTTATCCCGATATTCCAACGGGATCGAAACATATGCGGGAGAAACCGCGGGGCGCAGTTAGTTTGAAATAAATGCTTTGTGTTTGTGAAAGACTAGGCAAGAACATTTCCGTATTTCAGCTTAAACACGCCACTGAACAGTAATGGTTGATGCCATGATTAAAAAAAATATGATTGACCTACATACAGAAACCTAATTACAGAAAATAAATCATTTATCATGACAATACTGACCACACACGACCGTTCGATGTAGCGGCATCAGAAGCCTCACCATAATCAGTAACAGTTACTAGACAAGTGACAAGATATAACCATTTTAACTGTCCAACAAATGACCTACCCTTATCTTTATAAGTTACTAGCAGCGCCCCAGCGGTTAAGTTTCCCGTGGGAATATCGGGATAAAAGCTATCCTAAGTATGTCCTTTCAAACTAAACGGGACTCAAACTATCTCTATACCAAATTTTCATCTAAATCGGTCCAGCGGTTTAAGCGTGAAGAGGTAAAAGACACACTTTCGCACATATACAGGGAGATTTTTTTATCACCATCCAATTTTTTACAGGTTGTTCTACCCATGAATATGAACAACTTTCACTATGGGACCAACACTGAAATCACGAAAAAAAATTCTGCTGTTCCATACATTTTGGTCAAGTAGGTATTGGACTTTTGTATGAAGCTGCTGATTTTTTTTTTTATCAGAGTTGGTCCCATGGTGAACGTTGATATCTATGGATGGTTTTCTGAATGCTCCTAAATAGGTGCTTTCAGCTGTTTAATAGAAGAAACGAAGTTACTGATTAAGTATAAGATCATTTCTTGGAAAGCAGTGAAAATTCAATCAGCTACGAGATTGCATTTTTAGGTCTTCTTTGCTTTCGAATTCACACAGAAAATATTAAATTTTATTTCTTCAACAACAATTTGAAAGACTAACGAACGGAATTCACTCGAGATTTCTGAATTTTACTCAAGTATTCATCGACTGTCGGATATTTGACAAAGCGAGACTTCAATAAACTGCAAAAAATTCAATATACTTTCATAAAAAATGTTTGTTGTATGTCCTGTCAAAGTGAAACATCAAAAGCTTGTAGGTGGAGTGTAGATGCTTGGCACCATTCCACTTGAAACCATACACAAGGCTTAGATTCAAGTGTCAGTTATGAAAGATCAATCGTAACTTTGGTTCGTGCTCAATAATTAATGTTTTAAATAGCTTATTGCAAACAGTATTGGTCAATAGTGTGATTGACTCATCATTGAGTGTGGCACTTTGCAAGAATATAATTTTATACATAATACATATTACACCAAACGACTAGTTTTGTCCACGTAAAATTTCTTGCTCTTTTAAATAGCCTATGGCCTTTCTCAAGAATTAGAGACTAACTTATGAAAAAAAAATTTTTTAAATCCGACACGATAAATTGTTCCACAGAACCGCACGTTACAAAATGTTGTTTCAGTGCGGTTAGTGGAAGTGCTCAGGTGCGGTTCGTCCAAGTGCGATTCAAATCAGTGCTCAGAGTGGAATAGGTACCCCGTTCCCGAGATTAGCGCGTTCCAAAAAATATACTCTTCAGCTTTATTGATAAATATTGATATTAGTATTAGTGTAGATATAGTTAGTGGCTATAATAACAGCCGCACAGGTCGATCGATCAGGTTAAGCTAGGCTTGCCGATGTTGGTCTGTGGATGGGTGACCATCTTTACATACCGTGACCCCTCCGTGCCTCGGAAAACACGGTCCCGGGTGTCATTTGTGGATCTTTGACAGTCGTTACGGGTAGTCCGCAGCCCGAAAGTCTGACAACCAGTCTTACCAAGGGGTATCGTGTTACCCAGTACCTAACTGGGTTGTAGAGGTCAGTAAGGCAGTCGCTCCATGTAAAATACTGGCATTCAGCTGCATCCGGTTAGACAGAAAGCCGACCCCAACATAGTTGGGAAAAGGCTAAGCAGATGATGATAGTTATTTAATAGTTGAATGTGGGAAAGGGTGGTTAAGCGAGATTGTTTAAGAGCTAAGCATTTTTGGAAATATTCCATCAAATGGCTCTAAGTACCTAGACTAGAGTCTAGTCTACTTAGAGCCATCAGCCATCATAGTCATTACATTAGCATTGCCATACTACGTGGCAATGCTGCCAGCCTTTTGGGCACGTTTCCTGTTGACAGCGATGCGGACGAATTTTTTGATGCCCTTTAATTATTTCCCCTCCCCTTTTTATATGTATACTTGTACATATTATTATTTTGAGACTGTTAGTATTTTATTAAATTATGTAAATATTTGAATATCTAATAAAATATTATTTATGAAAAAAAAAAACAAGTCAACAGAAATTGTTAAATAGAATGATGCACAATAAAACAAATCAAAATACAGCTTATCTATTAAACAAATACATTCCTCAGAACCTTTGACCATTACCTAGGTCTGACGTCTGAACACGTTGGGCTTATCACAATAATACAATTAAAATAGCTCAAGTCTCATTCAGCTATCGAATGAGTTATATAATTAAAGTAAGTATTAGCAAAACAATATGCTGTAATAAAATGCCCTTCAAAGCGCGAAGGTCATAAGTGTTTGTATAAAGTAGTTGATAAAATTTGATATGCCTTATCTATTCATTTACAGAATAATTTCGCCGCGGAGTTCGAGATATGGCATGTACACGTTGCCGCGTTGTTGTAGAAAATATAAATATTTTTAACTCGATTTAATATTTGCTATACAAGTTAAGTACAACAATCTCAAAATTGCACAGTTAACGCGTATCCGAAACGCGGCGAGCGACAGTAGACTTGTCACAAACTTTAATAACTTGTTTATAGCGCAGCGCAGTTACGGTAACAGACCGGTTAAACTAAAAATAACTTCAGACTTCCAGACTTAATCGCCAACATTTCGATGCGTACGCGCAGAGGTTTTAATCGGCGATGCAATGATTAATGGAATAAATAAAGTTATAGATGATGATTGTGTATGCAATTCCAAACGTGAGAGATGGATAGATCTGATGGTTCAAAACAAGTGAGCTGGTTGTTTGATAAATGCATATGGAATGACTAGCTTTCAAAATATTCATGCCTAAAAGAATGAAGACAAATACAATAACAGTTTTTGTTTTCAAAATGTTGTTGCAATGAAATCATCAGCAAGCATATATGAGACGCCATTCAAGTATCAGATACGCGACGCGATGAACGACTGCAATAGTTCATTGGAATCCATTCGATGATAGAGATGAATCATAATCAATTTGTTTGATGCCAGTGATGTAATCACTCCAAAAGCAAGCTCGTTTACGTGCACAACTGGGTCAACTGTAATATAAAATGAGAGAGCCATATTTGAACACAGGTTGACAAATCTGGCGATAGCTTCAATTTGCCGGAGGACTTGGCGCATGACCAAATATTTCAACAGAAGAATTACTTTACCTGTTATTCTACGGAATTGCCACGAAGGTAAGCATTAGGTAATAACGCGTTCAAATATGTTTTTCCTTTAAACTGCTTGGTGCATGGAAAAACACGATTGGCGACGCGGCGAGACTCGACAAAAATAGCTCGCATCAGTACGATACGGCATTTTGATATGGCCGCGCGGCGCATGCGTTTGGGCGGGGTGCAAGTACAGGAGATTTATTGAAAGCAATCCAAAATCATCCATCATATTGAAGGATAATGTTGGAAACAAATCTAGCGCCAACTATTTAAACGAAGGTGAAGGGTTCCGAACGCAGACAGTGCGATTATGGAAATAATTTATTGAAATACATACTACTATTATTGAGCTTCGAGAAATTGGAAGAACTTGTGTCAAAGAATACGCCCTAGTAAAAGACGAGAATTGGACAAAAAGCAGACTGGGTATTACCCGGACTTACCCGGATAAATGAACCAAGAAACGATTGCCCGCCTTAGTTTATATTAGACTTACACCATGAAGATGACCGTATTGGTCATCCATCGTTTACGCAATCGATATAAGACCGCTACCCGCCAGTCCCTTGCACCTCGACTCAAGCGCATGCACGCTGAGTCAAGGCCAGCCGTGCATCTGTGGGCCTGCGTGCACGCACCGAGGCCATCCCAATATATTATTTGTGTACAAAAAAGTTTTATTACACTCTGGGAGACGAGGCGAAGCTCGTTTTAAAACCCAAGTCTTTTACCTTAACTGTTATGATTGTTATGATCCCAACTACAACAATTTATGGACACAACTTTGCTATAATGCTCCTCTTTGCATGTTTTGTAAATAAGATGTCGTATCTTATAACTAAACTGAATAGCAAGTTGTTTTTGAACCTTGATATGATAGGACTGTTACAAATTTACAATACAAAACAGACCACATAGTACCGAACAATACATAAATTTAGTAACAGAGCGGAAGCTCGTACAGAACTCTCTTTAGTAATGACGTGTCTGCAACATAATAGATTTTTTTTTCGTGATGCACGATGTGCTAAGGATTGTCTGTACAACTGTGATAGTCTTGTTGGTGCACAATGCGCGTGAGTTATTTGCATACTGCGTGTAAAAACTACTAAATAGCAATCGTGACTGGAAGGCGTGATGACGATGGGAAGACTAGATAAACATACGGACAACTAACTTGTTAATCGTTTAATTGTGTAAAGGTGCTGGTTAAAACGTTAACAAGACTTGCTGTGTGAATGCTGTTGTCCTCGATCAAGGGCTAGAGGTGGATATAGTACGTAATATCATCAGCTAGATGTTACATTCAGGGAGGTCAGCTACATGTCATGCTTTTAAACACGACTCCGGAATTATAATCCATGTTTATAAATAAACTATTCATTATCACGTATTATCATTATTACACGGTAGATATCACTATATTTGCTCAGAGAACTGATACGATTAAGACACTTACATAAGACGATGTCTTGATAAAATGTTGGTGCCAAAAACAAATTGTTGCTCTACTTATGGAATCTTCTAGTACAGGGATTTAGATGCAGTACTACCACATGATTGTTACATTGTTGCAATGTATTTTACGTAATACTTTTTTATTAAAATATTAAATGTGAGTACCTACTTCTTACACAAAAAGAACTGCCGATGTATTATGTAATAATCTTATCGTGAAAACATAGGTGAAGTGAGCATGACCATGAAGTGAGCTGCCATTCCATCGGATGCTAGGAATTGACACTATTGACATCTCACTTCGCCTAAAAAGCTTAGGCGAAGTGGTGGAAACGGTGAAACTTTTACAGAATAGATAGATGTTTTCAATAACTATCATTTAGACACGGATTTTCACAATATTCAGCTTTATAAATAAAATAATAAATTGCAATTGAAGCGTGAAATAGGCAATTCTGCAAGCGATCCGATATTCTGATGGAACTGATGGAAGCCTATGGACATTAGGCTCAATCAAATGGCGCGATCAGGCGTGCAGTGGACTTTGACCTGGCGTCGCAGCTCAGGAAAAAATAAACCTCAGACAGTAAACTACTTGTGCAAAAAATATAGGTGTTGTTTTTCGTATACATAAATCCTTCCTAAGCCGAATAATGTAGGTATTATTTCGTAAACACCTACTGATGTTTAAGGTGCGTAGGTTTTAAAATGTGCTTGGTTTGCCTTTATTTTCAAACCAAAATGAGAAAGCATATCTAAACTAGGTGTATTCAACGTAAATTTTTGTGTAACAGAAAACCCTCGGGCGTCAGTTTGTGGGCAATGAATGCAGGGCATTGAATTTGATATTCAACTTTAAGCAAGGGAGCCTAGCTTTTATTTTCGTTCAAAACTATTTTCTGACAATGCAAGTTTTTGAGGAACAAAAGATTGCAACACTTTTTAAACAGCACACTGAAATCTACACCAACTCATATTACTTCACAAAGTCACAGGGATTTCAAAATTGTTGTCTTTGGTAATTAAAAAACATTCTCCCAAGGTATAAAGTTTTAAATACGTCCTTGGAGCGTTTATCTGTAATTATATTAATTGTCTTTCGTACTTAATACATGCATACAATTAAGCTGTCGATTACACTTGGACTTTTTATCTCGTTGCGCCTTTTTAGAGCTAAATATAAACAGTAGGTACTGACGGTTAAAACCTGGTGGTGTCACAGTGTTTACTTAGTTTGTACAGTAACATAATTATGCGCAGAGTTGAATCATGCAATCCCTGTAAGCTCAAGATTAAAATAGATTCAATAAATGAACAGGGGGATCGAGGATCGAGTCCATTTGTAGACAATTGACGCAGGCGACGAAAGTGCAAAACTGAGTCAGTCGTTAGGATTTTACTCTACATGCTCATAAATTATGACAAATTCATAACATTGACAATCGCAATTGACGGTGTCATGTCCTCGTAGGAACTCGTTGGTCGAGTTAGAAAATAGACTGAGGGTGGGGGCGGTTCAACGCACTCTCAGGAACTGCGGTAACATATTTTAAATAGTAACCACAGCAACACAGTGTTTATAAACGTTGTGTTGTTAGCTGATTGCTTCATTCTCTTTAAGATTTACGGAAAAGATAAAACAATGCAACTTTCATGCTAATTAGCTTTAAGTTATGTGCAGTAGATGGCTGCAGTTACAATGAATCAACGGCCAATTAGGTCTAGCTGTTTCACTTTTAAAATTGTTGGTTTTACTGGAATGCTTTTAAGTAAATTCCAGATTGGAATGTAATAAGATACTGCGGGTAGATTAACTTAACAAGCAAGCTATTTAAATTCAAGGACAATATTAAACCTGAACTCGTAAATCACAGAAAAAAGGCCCCTGAAGACCACCCAAAGAACGCGGAACGCTGTGTACCTACATAATATTTCGCAATTAGCCAAAACACCACTACAAATAATTCGAGATAGCAAATTGCTAATAACTTACAATACTAGTATTAATTAAGTAAACATGGTTTCCAAACACTGTTTCTACCAGTTAGTAGTCAACATGAGATTGTATTAGCTTTCAATTGCAACAAGAATATTGTTGGTACTAAGTTCGAGCAGTGAACTGCCGATACACTTTATCCGTCAATTAAAATTGCTGCACCAAAACCGGTGAACTAATTATACAGAAATGTTAATAAGTTCTTAATGACTCAATTTGAACGATAAAATTTTATCCTTTTATTAAAACGATGATTGCATTACTGCCATCATTGGAGTAGTACAGGTACGACCAACAAGTTCTGATAAGATCTTCTCATTGAGTATTCTTGGTAGTTCTTTCAGACCTAAAGTAATAACCTAGCATAAAATACGAACGTCTTGGGAATCTTTCGAGAGTGGCCGCAGCGTTTTTGCATTATATGATAATTGAAAATGTTAACATACGTCCTACAATTGCAAAGTACACACAATTCTCAGCGTCCTGCAGTTTCATTAATAATTTTGCATTCAAATTGCTGCTGTATCTTATTAGTCATTACGGTTGCATGTCATGCTATGTAAAATTTAATAGCAGGGTGAGTAATTGCAGAATAACTACATAATCAGCAATGATGATCCCACTGCTGGGACACAGGCCTCCTCTCTGTGAGAGGGAGTGGGCCGTAATCCACCACGCGAGCCCAGCGTGTGTTGCTAGATGTCACATATCTTCGAATTTTTGGTCGTTACTTGCCCGTGGTCCCCCAGTCTAGTCCCCCTCGGGGTACCACGAACAAATATTTTTGCCCGTGGTACCCCCTGAATAACAATCTTCTTATGAAATATATTTTTAGTTGCCCGTGGTCCCCCCAGTCTAATGGGGATTGTCCAAAATTTCTAACCATTAGAATTTATTTTATTTTTTGAAAATTTAGAGCATTTTGAGAAACTAATTTGAATATTTTGATGATTGGCTCAATAGTTTTTTTTTTAATATTTAAATATAAAAAAAAATGTAGGTAGGTTAAAAATTTTACGTCATCAGTAGCACTAAAGATTAAGTGCTGTTGCATTACTACTCACTAGTACAGAAAAAAAAATTGGGTTTGGAGTCCTTTAAAAAAAATGTTTATCGCGAATTTGAGTGCATCTTTAACTACGACTTTTGAATGTTACAGAAAAAGAAAGTAACAAAGAGGAAGCAGCATTTGTAGCAAAATATTGAATTGAATTGAAAATACGCAAAGGTGGCGGACAGCTTTTAAATGTAGCGTCCGCAAAAAATTCACTTAATTCACCTATTGTTTTCCTCGATCTTTGTGTACAAAATACGAATATTCGTTGACCTCCAGATGAATAGTACGCCAAAACAAAGTTCTTAAAATTTTCAGGCGCTACAACTTCATGCATTTGTGTGAAAATGCTTTTTGGTACGCCTTGTGCTTTATATCTGTTCTGATACAGGCAATGCTGAATATTAGACAATGCTGGTAAAGGAGACACAATATCAATATTTTCGTTAAGCTTTACCGCATCTCGATATAATTTAGGGACAGGTTCATCGGTATTTTTTACTATTTCCCTTAATTTAGCTACCTCCTTGGCTATGATGTTTTGCGATGAATCTGATGCACAAGAATGTTTTTTCATGGGTGTCCTGAGAAATGAAATGTCATATCGTTTAAAAGCAAATATATTGTTTATGTAACTTATCTACTTGTCTTGTCTTGTGGTCAATTATTAAATAAATAAAAAAATTCAAAATATGATCACATGTATACCTATCTACAAAAACGGGGCTTTTAGCGGGGTCATACTGCTTTCTCGGTTCTTTTGTATGTCATTTCTTGCTGTGTTATGTTGTGTTAGATGTTGCTGTTTTCAATGTCATCGTTGGAGGTCTCGCTACTATCCGTTTCCGATTTTTGTAAATCTTACTAGCACCCTTCGTTCATCCCGTAACAAAAATATTGATGTTGCTACGATACTGAAAACCCTGAATAAATTGTGCAGCGCCATACTGTAAACATTGAAATAAATACTTTCCGCATTTAAAAATACGGCCTATGAATAAAAACTTGTTCACTGATCGTTCAAATTGATGCGGTTACAGACATGAATATCGTAAAAGTGGGTGCTTAATTTTCGCTACAGTTATCGATAAGGCTGGAATTTATTACTAGATCATTTCACGGCTCTGACTCCGCTGTACGGCCTGATCTAGATGGACCATAATCACAACCCATAATAGCTGCAAGGGCTTAGATCTCTTGCAGACTATAAAGAATGGCAGTGAAGACAATAAATCAGGTGGCTTAATAGAGGTCCGTATTTATACCAGACTGCTATTCACTGATAATCTCTCAATACATCCATACTTACAAACATAAACTCACTAATATTCTTCCTTCCCAGAACGCCAACTGCAACGATCCTTACATATTCCTTTTGCCTCGTTTACGTTTATACATCTGAAGGCCAATTCTCGTAATTTAAAACGTTCAAAATCTAGTCGCAGTCTCATCTCAGCGACAAACAAATGTCAAAAACTTGTCAAAATGTACTGAAATTTGAGGTATTTTTGACAGATTGGACTGAGATCAGACTGTGAAAGTTCTTAAAATTACCAGAATTGCCCCTCTGGTCATACACGCACGCGATTATGAGTGCTGCGATCCTGACCTTTCTGAAGATCATCACCAATAAGGTTACTATCTCTCAATACACATTGCTGTATAAATAAAAAGCAGATGTAGGTAGTAAACAAGAGATACCATATGCATACAAGCAATTTAATTGGTTATCAACGCCTGATAAAATTAAATAGCAACGATAAGTCCAAGTGCGACTAAAGTCTCAATAGTGTAAGTTGCTCAGAAAAGTTTTCGCACGAATCGTTAAAAAGAGGTATTCAGCCAAAATCTGCGATATGTTCACCAGAATCGTCCTTATCATCTCATAATCTCTTTGCTGCTGCTGGTGCCTTGGTTACTTCCCGTGAACAAGAGATGAACATTTTTTAATTCATAAAATCAGAACAGATACGGGACAGACGGGTGCCCAATTTTAACTCCCTTTAATCTTGCCCTCGGGCTTCACTTAGTCTGTGCAGCCTTGTCAACCTTAGTTTTATTTTTAACTTGAACGCGGCTTTCATATCTCTAGTGTAAGTATAATGTATTACAGTGTTTAAAAGTTCGAGCGATACATAAACTACAAGTTTCTTCTTGCATTTTATAGCGCCCTCGTACTTTGCAAGTATTATTTGTGTTACCTACTTAATTAGTTTATTTTCCCCCTCTACAAAGACGAAGATCCTTTGAGAATAGAAATGATCAAAAGATATCTTAAGCAATTAAAACAAACGTCCTTCTTTGATCTACAAAATTAAAACCAGCGACAGGAATGTCTTGCTTCACGCAGTTACACTACACAGGATCAAGAAAGCACTTCTGTAATATAAGTGTAACTGCTGTATATAATTTGATAGTAACGTGATCTATCTTTACACCGCGTGAGCACACTAATTAGGTAATGTAAGCCGAAGAATTATGGAGCGAGTAGAAAGAACATGCTTATAATTATTATTGTAGGTCTCAAAACGACAACCAGATCGTGGATTAGCTGGATTCTTGATAAATTGAGTAGGAAATTTTGCTTTCCTAATGTACAGGAAACTCGAGCTCTTGCATTGAAAACCGAGTCACGCTTTGAAACGCTGAAGCAACTGAGTAAGGACGCACATAACATAAAGGGTTCCACTAAAGCAAACATTTCCGGGAAAAAAATGCAGGAAGAAGAACGCATCGTTCCCAAACACCAGAGCTTAGACCGCCCAATGTCACCCCTTGTCAAATTTCTACATTTATAACTGTAAATTTTATGGTGTACATAATAAAGAATATTCTGACTATCTTAATACTGGAGAAGAAAAATATTAGTAAGCGATTAACGACTTAAATGGGACGCATCGAAGTCCAGTACTTTACAATTTTTTCTTTAGATATGAAAGAAGTATTGGAAACTGTATACTTTGAGGACTTCGGTTAACACCTTAACATCAACATGGATGACAGCAAACAACTTTTACACAGTCACTTAGTCCATTTATGATACTGGATATCATAAATGGACTAAGTACCACTCAGTTTGTAAAAGATAAAATCATAGTCTGAAGCCTGAACGTCCAATCGAATTGCTTTATCGAAAATCAGATCGACTTCATCAATATCAGTATTCGGTTTCATTTGACCTTTAATAAAATAATATGCAGACACTGTACCTGTATAAGTTTTATTTTCAACCGGCCATTTTGTTTTTGCTAGAGGTGAAACTTTTGTCCTACCGCTTCGAGTATTTCGCTGCCTAGCGAACTGAAGATTCAATTGAAGGTATCGTTGCCTAGCGAACTGAAGATTTAAATGAAGGTATCGTTGCCTAGCGAACTGAAAATTCAATTGGAAGTACCTAATCTTTACCTTGAGTAAAAACTCTTAAGTTTCTACAAAGTTTTCGGAGATTGGGTTGGTCTGTCTGGACATGATTAGCATTATTTGGGATCTTTACTGTATTGGAAGAATACCTAGAAGCCCTTCTACTAGGGAGGCACTGATTCAGTGAAGATCATTGGACCTCTTACTTTTCTAGCCAACAGTGAACTATCCACTGCTTAATGCTCGGTATTCCTATAAACAAAAACGAATCGTTTTGCTTACCAATGGTAGCATTGCCAAACTGGGCATATAAATAAATTTATAAGCTAATTTTACCACAGCTTCAGCTTTTTTTATCAGAAAGAGATGGCGGGATGAGCTGGACTCCTTCTTAAAGGATTGGCCCACAATCGCAGTGGACCGAGAAAAGTGGAAAGAGGGAAGGGAGGCCTTTGCCCTGCAGTGGGACAACACAGGCTTATAATAATAAAATAATAAATAATATGAGGTCTTTGATTAATTATTGGTAAAGATACAAGAGTCGTAAATTATAGGAATCGGACCATTAGTCGAGACTTTTTTCCCAATCTACACCCGAAATATTTGGCATAATTTCAAGCAAACCCTTTTACTCGTGGCTCGTGTCATTATCGGCCCTCTCAAGGTCTCCAATATTGATAAAATCAATTAACTGCTAAAAATAAGTACACTGTGTGTCTTATATCAAAACTTCCGTGTATTGTAATCGTAACAATATGTTTCACTAATAACACGCTATAAGTTTATCGGACACTCGAAAGTCTTGGCGCTGTGTTCCTATTAATTATTGCATTTACTCTGATAGTAGGGACTCAACGTAAGTGCTCTATCCAATAAGTTAACGACAAGATAAAGATCTTAAAAGGAAAAGTTCTCTTTTTGCGACGACTTTGGAATTAAAGTAAAAGAAAGTACTCGAAGAATCAACTCACAAGGCTGATCTGAAAAACTGTCTGAATTTGATTTGAATTGGTTTAGAAGAGATTATCTGTAAGTCTTTTGTGACCATCGTGTATTTACTAATTCCAGCGCCGGTTTCAAATTCAACCCTTCACTTTAAAAACCACTGCTGAATACAGACGACTCTTTCCGCTGTATCCACTCGCAAAGTTGTAAAGCTTTCAAAATAATTTAATTTCAGAAAACAAAAGGCAATTCATCCAGTTCACAAACAAACAATATCGGGGGTGAGTTTTACTCTCGTTTCAAGGGAAAGCGTAGTAAATTCACAGAATTCGCTTCGCTTCAATAACATTCACTGTTTTCCCAGAACTGTTCGGGAAAGGGGGAATATAGTAGTCAGTGGAGCATTCAAGGGGGGTTGCACTGTGGTGAGGGGACGGGCGGATCTAGACGTCCTTAATTTGCGCTTTTCTCCTTGTCTACGTAACGCCAACGCAGATGTTGCGGATTTCTTTAGTTTAGTGTGGGTTTAGGAGGACTCCTTTGTGCTCACAGTCAGATGTAATGTATCCCTGTGTCATCTAATGAGATCTTATTCAGTTTCTAATATTGAATACATGTGAAATCATGCTTGAAAAGGCAGTTCTATAGTTTCATCTATGATATGTACATCTATGATTTGTAGCAATGGACAAAATTGTGAATAAAATTTAAGCTTGAGTAATGAGGCTTTTAATTATGTTGTATACGTGTCGTGTATACATTGTTTTTTTTTTTTTATGTGCGTGTTGTTTGTGCAGAATAAACAATTTTTCTTTCTTTTTCTAATATCTATCTAAGTATACTAATAATAAAGCTGAAGAATCTCTGGAAATAATGGTCGGATTTGAAAAAAAAATATTTGCATTTGATAGCCCAATTTTTGAGGAAGGCTATAGGGAGCCCTATGATCCTTAGGAGCCAAATAAAAAGTCTGAAAGAAAGCTAAGCGAAAACGAAGTAATGGCGCAGGCAGGCGATGCGATGCGACGGAGTGGGTTGGGGGAATAAGACATTTCACACGGACAAAGTCGCGGGCAGGAGCTAGTACAAGATAAAATTTGATTCTTGGTGAGCCCGTCAATGAAAAGTACAAGTAGCTCTAACGAAAAACTAGTTACCTTTTAGATAGGTAGGTGCTAGAACTGTCTGGACCTAAAAGAGTAGGTTAACAGGGTTATGGGCTGAAAGATGATTATGATAACTCGCGAGTAGGTACCCGACGCGAGTGATCAGACGATAGATACATAGGTAGGTACTCAAAGCACAGTCAAGGAGGTATTCCACTCAGAGCACTGATTTGAACCGCACCTGAGCACTTCCACTAACCGCACTAAAACAAAATTTTAGGTGCGGTTCGGTGGAACAGTTTTATAGGGCACGTAGAAAGGACTGGACTGTTTGTTTGGTTTAGTATCTGGAAAATGTAAAAGGGCATTTAATCAGTTTTTTTTTTACGCTAACGAAATCTCTGGGCAGAATACATTCCTAATCACTAATCATATTATAAATTCCGTGTCATTAGATCGATTAATATTACATTAGGTTTCGTATCATTACATTCCTCCACAATTACAATAAGCAGCGCCATCTATGCAATAACTCGACAACTAACTGAGTCTGATAATTGAACAGCTTATCAAAAAGGTTATACATGGTCAGTTCATCAGGTGCAATGCGAGGTCAAGAGGGCAAGGCAGTTTTAATAACAACATAATGTAACAAAAATACCTTATAAGAAATTGGTTGTAGCTTTGCTTTTGAGTTTTGAGCACTAGATTTTTTTTTGTAAAATTTTCAAGTACCTATGAAAAAATGATAAAAATACTTACTGACTTTATAGGTACTGAAAACAACTTAGGATTGCTAGTCTTGTCGATATTAGGACGCTTGGGAATCCTATTTCTCAACTTGCCAAGCCCCTTTGAGAAATATTAATTAGAAATTAAAGACACAACGGGGGAGGCCTACACTATCCTGCTGGAAATTGAAATGTTGATGTGACCAATGTATAAATAATACAAAGGTACACAGATAAACTCATCATGCCGGGAGAGGAGTCCGTGGCTAAATAATAAGTGATAATAACAGTTGCACAGGTCCATCAATCGGGTTAAGCTACGCTTGCCGCGGTTGGTCTGTGCCTCTGTGGATGGGTGACCATCTTTACATACCGAGACCCCTCCGTGGCTCGGAAAGCACGTTTGGTCCCGGCTGTCATTCGTGTATCTTTGACAGTCGTTACGGGTCTGACAACCAGTCTTACCAAGGGGTTTCGTATTACCCAGTAACTGGGTTATGGAGGATAGATTGCAATCGCTCCATGTAAAATTCTGGTATTCAGCTGGATCCGGTTAAACTGGCAGCCAACCCCAAAATATTTGGGAAAAGGCTAGGCAGACACAAACTCATGCCCCCTGGGGTTAGGCAGAAACTATAGAATGCCACATGCTAGGATCTTTAAATGCTACTCCTTTTAATTGATGTAATTTACTATATTATTATGCCTCTGAAGAGAAATGCTTGCCTTTGGATTATTTGGGTGTAATTAATATGAAAGAACACATGAATTTATCATCAGATCACATAATTCACTTTACCACTGAATCCTGGCGTAGTACGATATTGGCCCATTACAATAAAAAATCAATTGTGTCTCATTAGCGGTGATCAGTAGGTTAAGTGTATAGCATGGCAGGCGCTTTACTTGTGTTAATAAGTTCATCACCACTGCTCTCAAAATGGTGAAGGAAAACACCATGAGGAAACCGTTATGTCCTAGAACCAAAAATTCGAGGACATGGGACATCTACCAACCCGCACTGGGCCCGTGTGGTAGATTAGTAGCCCACTCCCTTTCGAGAGAGGAGGGCTGTCCCAGCAATGGAAACATTATAGGCTGATTATGTGTATATTTATTTATTATTGCATACTACGAGTTTCTTAAATATAAATTTATATTTATGTGTCTAACTGAATTGAATTTATTATTTTACTGTATTTTAAATTGAAAAAATATTTGTTTAAGTATTACATATTTCTTTTAATTTAATATAGCAAGACACTATCTTTACACCTTCCTTGAAGAGCTGGGGTGGAAAAATATCTAACTAATATTCCCACTACTACGCAAAATATACACTTTGACATGGAGTTGCGGACACCAGCCCATATTACCTATTATCCAGTATCTAGGATCAAAACTGGGCTATATAATAGCAACGCAGAGCCAGTATTTGTAAGCATCATGATAATAATCAACATTCCTGTAAAATTACAATGAATGACTCGCCAGCACACTGGTAAACCCTGAGAGGTTTTTGTTGTGTGGTTAAAACCAAACTGTAAAATAGGCTAAGTGTAGTAAATAAATAAAAAAAACATATCAATTGAGGAGCGTCAGAACAAAAACCGTTATATCACATTTTGACAATTTTTTTTTTGATGCCAGTTGTTTTTAAGATTTTTTTTTTTATGATGCCAATTATAAAAATATGTCATAATGTAATTTATCGGTTTTGGTTCCGATGCTCCTCAATTTCTGTTCAGTTTTTCTAGGCTATACCAAAATGTGTTTGTATCTACTAAGTGAATTCAGAACAATTATAGTAAGTACTTCTATTGTGGACAGGAACACAATTTGACAGCTTATTACATCCTGTTACATAATCTACTATTGATATTTGTGTTCCTAGTATCTATATCAGTATGATTGGGGTTAGAGATCTTATGAAATTGTTGGTTTTCACTTGGCTGATTTTATGGTCTACTGGTCAATGTGTGTTTGATTTCCAAAATGTTAATATTCAGTAAGTACTTATTGATATTACTGTGTTGCCTATCAGCACCTGACCTTTTTAATCGTTGAAACAAAACAATCGAAATGTTTTCAGAGATAAAATATCTTACGAAACACATAGAATAAACAATAGTCCTTATAAATGCCTTATGGTTTCGTCTATAGGAATTGTTTCATGGTTCTACGTCAGGTAAAAATATGGTCGTTTGGAATTCTAGTCTTTTTTACAGTCTATAAATTGAATATACTATAGTGTGTATTGAATCGTGGAAAAGTTGCGGTCATTAGCAGTGAAAGTCATTAGACGCCACTTTAAAGGTATTTGGGGCAAGAGGCTACCAAGGATCATAACATTATGAAATCAATTGATTTCACATACTGTATGAACAAAGAAAATAGCACCAAACTGGTATTTTATTGCTTCAAGGTTGTCAAAAAGATAATATAAGTACCAACAGTACAAAACACGATTGTCAATTCAAGCAAGAAAAATTGTGCGTAGTTTCCTTACCTGGGCAGAAAATCTCGCTGCTAGGAACTGAACACCGAAATCCAAGCTTTTTTAAATACAGTCCACGTAAACTAATCACGGGATATTACTACTGATAAGGATAATCTGCAAAACACTGAAAAATGCAAGACCATCGGGACGGAACAACAAGCGAAAACATGCCGAACGACCAAGAAAGAATCGTAAAACAAGGACAGACAGATTTACTTGTCAATACGAAGAAGGCTATAGTTTGAGCCTGAAATATTTTTTACCTCTATCTTTCTGCACACGAGAGAAAGAGAAATAGCATGATTTGAATCGTTTCCATGAGCATGAAAGAGACAAAAACTGGGCGACATAGAGTAGAATCAGCTGTGGAGTTGGACAGCTGTTGTCAAGAGACCAAGAGAGGGATGTTTGTGGTGGATGTTTGGATTTGTATTTTGTTGTTGACCCTGTGTTGACCTTAGAAATCACAATTTTTAATTTAATTTTTATTTTCCAAAGTTGAAAGAAATTTCCACTTACTTCGCAATAAAGAATTTGAATTTGAAAAAAAATTAATTTGTGTTTTTTATTCCGATTCATTCATAAAAGTTAAAGGTTTTGAGCTCAAGCTCCACAGAGTACTTTTTGCTAGTGTCAAGCTCATACTGAAAATTATGTATGTACTTTTAGACAAACATTGGGGACTACCGACTTCAAAAAAGGAGGAGGTTCTCAGTTTGTCGGAATCTTTTTTTTTATTGAAAGTTTTCAGCACAGATTAAAATATGTTTTCAGCTACTTCCTAGATAGAGTATAATGTTGGGTTAAGTTAATAACCCGACATAATGCGAGATGGCGCTGTTTCCAGTTCCAAGGCTTCACTATGGACTATTTTGGCCAAAGACAAGATCGTTATAGTCATTGGTCGAGCTTCGGAGTCGGAGTTCGGACTCTTCGGAGAGACATTTGCAAGCTCATTTGCAAGTCCTTCTTGATATAGCAATGACTAAATAAACCTATGGACTGGGCATACCTACAAAATGACCGTGTTTACCTACAAAAATCGGGCACCTAAGATAGCCGCCTTTCGTGGGGTTGTTTTTGTTTTTCTCGCACTACACTATTGTATACAACATGAGGGCATGATTTTCCTATTAATGGATACCAATATAATAATAATAATATCCTTGGACATTTCACACAACGCCATTTAGTCCCAAACTAAGCAACCTAATGCTTGTGTTATGGTAACGAGATGGCTGATAAACTACTTACATACATTTTTTTTTTGTAAATACATGCATATTATAGATAAAACACCCAGACCCTAATAATAATAAACCTAGTAATATACATAGTTTCTAGACGTATTTCTCTCGAAAACAACATAAATATTTTGAGCAATCAACCGTTTGACAGCACATCTACCATTACCCGATATATTACTTTACTCTATGTCTACCATAAACCCATTCATAAGACTCAGCACTCAACATGGCGACCGATCACGCATAGAAATGATTTTGGGCGCGTTCCGAATTGAGGAAATAATCGATGTAATCGATTTGAGCGTGCTAAAACCCGTACCGAATTGGCGTGAGCGCGATAACGATGTCCCGTGAATCGTCATAGATGACGTCATGGCATGCGCCATCTTACGATAACGCCGACCATGCCTCGTACAAATATCACCGTGAGCGCTGTCAAAAATTACAGTGTGTGTGTGTGTGAGGATGAGGATGTGTCAGTGTGTGTTTTGTTTTGAGTTGCACCATATCTTTTTAATAACGTGGCATTTTCGAAATTGTGCTTCTGGCTGACAGTCGCCACATAAACAAAGAAAAGGAAGAAACGTGTGGTGTTTTTATGAAGAAATACTGCTGTAATATCTTTTTGACACCGAGTAAGCACTGTGAGCGCGCTAACGAGTGTTCCGAATTGTTGACAGCTCTCAGCTGTCATAATCGTGATATCCATTATGGAACGCATGTGAGACGATTTGAGTGCTGTGAGCGATATTGGCCAATTCGGAAAGCGGCCTTTGACGTTACACAAAAGTGTTGCCTTTAGTACTTGAAAAACATTTAGATGTCTCTTTTCATATGCAGTTCTTGATTAGTTAAAAAGAAACAGAACGCTTTTTGACATGTGTGTGTCGATATGATAGATATTTGTATAACTATTATTTCTATAGTAGAATATGCCGTCTCCATGGTTCTCCTATCTCAATCCGTTAAAGAGTGTATAATGTTCTGCTCAAAGTACTCTGTGGTTCTGCTTCTGTGCTGTATTTCTCTACTGTCATATCATTGTCATTTTGTGTGACAGCTATAGTCGTTCTATATTTTGTGATTTTACGCTGAGCCTGAGACGCTAATTGATAAATTTTCTAAGTATATTGGCATCAATCCAAATCTACAAACAGATTGTAGTACATATTTTTATATTTAAAAGTTATTAATTCAGTGTTTTAATCTCCATTATTTAAGTTTTTAACATCAAGTGGAAGCTGAAGTGTTCTGTTTCTGTCAGTTGTTCACTTCATAACAATAACCTTTCGTCATTGTGGGGCTAATTACGTATAATTAGTACACGAAAATATAATAACAGCGACAGTGAACACGATGGCAAAGGAGGAAGACGACGACAACTTGCCCGACAAAGACGCGGCTAAAGAATTCTATGCAAGATATGAACCAAAAGAAATAATAGGCAGGTGAGAAAATAGTTGTGGTGCTCACAAGTTAGTGTCTCGCGATTATTGATAAGTTGCGTTGGTGCCAATTTTTAAGGAACTAGGGAATTATTTAAAGCGTCTGGCTATCATTACAAGTGATGTTACTCATAAGTCTTCTGAATGACCTTGGGGATGAGAACGCTAACTTCCTTTGCTAAATCAATTTTACTGCAGAGAATTAAAGTAATCGGATCCCTAAAATTCGACCTCTTTAGTTAGGCTTCAACAATATATTTAATTTTTGGTAAAAAAGTTTGTTTATTATTAAAATTTTATCACATTTGTGTTAATAAGTAATTTAATAATATTCAGGCAAATATTTTTATCCAAGTCTCATCAATAGTCTTTTGAAATAAAGTGTCATATTCTGATAATTTTCAATTTTATTCTCATTTAGTAATAAATAATTATAGAAAATATTTTACCAATTCATCTCTTCTCCCACAGAGGCATAAGTTCAACAGTGCGAAGATGTATAGAGAAAGAAACGGGAAAAGAATATGCAGCCAAGATCATAGACCTCAGTCAGGAGTCCCAGGATGGGGTAGACACGCACACCATGAGGGACGCCACAAGGCAGGAGATACACATCCTGCGGATGGTAGCAGGACACCCTTATATTAGTGAGTGAGTTGCTGGCTCTTTATTGCACAAATGGCTCATTGATATTGGCCCAAAAATATTGAGAATTATCTAAAATTCTAAATAATGGCCAGAAATAGAGTAAGGGAAAAATATTCCCTGCAATGAATTTGGAAGTTTTTATTATTAGTGTGGTGTGATGGTGTTGCCTTTCCTTTAGCAGTTTGATTATTTTTTCGCCTTCTGCAAAAGCTATAAAAAGTGAAAGTTGTAATTTATTTGCCAGAAAGGGCAAAGTTTTTAATGATAAATGATTTTATTTCTGTACTTAGGTTTGTAATAGTCTGGTGAAAAATTATTGTGGTGAAATGTAGACCTTTATTTTATTTTGTGAGTAAAAAACTGAATTGGGTAAGTATACTAAGAATATAATAGGCTGTGTGATGTCTAGTAACAAAAATTTACCAGGCAAAGTCGCATTTCAACCTAAGTTCTAATTTTAATGAGTAACTAGAACAAATCCCCTGAAGTAATATAATTTGTTTCAGTTGAACTGCAGGACGTGTTCGAGTCGGAGACATTCATATTCTTAGTGTTTGAGCTGTGTAAGAATGGAGAGCTCTTCGACTACCTTACTTCGGTGGTCACACTGTCTGAGAAAAAGACAAGGTATATTATGAGGTATGTTGACTGCAATTTATTATATTTTTGTTTATTATTTAGGTAAATATTGTGTATTTTACAGTACAGTCAATAGCATTTTTCAAGATCCATAAGTGACTTCTATTATTGTATAGATATAAATTTTATGGCATTACAAGGATAGTGCTTTCGAAACCATACTTTTATAAAAAAGTTTTTTCTCAAAGTTGCAATCATTATTTCATGATTCAAAATTGGTTTTGAATTTTGCATAATTAAGTAATTATGATTGTACAGTATTTTATGTTATTATTTCATGAGACATTATTCACCTAAGCTCCTAAAATAATAGTTATCAAAGGTTTTATAAATTGCATAAACAATGAGAACATCAACATCATATGAATTTTTTAAATGTTTTTTCTGTCGATAAAATAGTTTCCCTCATTTCGATAATAAAATTATGTGCACATTATGAAGACTCATACTGTATATGTACACACGGCTACACATCAAGCTATACAAAACCAGTATAAGCTGACTTCTGGTTGTAAGAAAAACCTATACAATGCGAGGTCAGCTAAAACTGGAAATGTATAGCTTGATGTGTAGCCGTGTGTACAACTATCACATCGGACTTAATGGGCAATGGCGAAATGTGGGTATACTTTAGGTAGGTACACTTACCTCGGCAGACGGCCCAACCTTTCGAGGAAACAAATCGTAATCTTATGTTATGGCACCGGGTCCGCGTGGTGTATTACGGCCCACTCCCTCTCACAGAAAGAGGAGGCCTGTGTCCCAGCAGTGGGAACATTATGGGCTTATTATGTACTAGCGGCCCACCTCAGCTTCGCACCCGGGTGCAATTTTTTTTTTTTCTTATAAACTAAGTATTACAAACCTTGTCCTGACAATACCGAACACGAAAAAATTATTATCCAATTTGGTGCAGTCATTCGGAACTATTCGGAAGTTATGCGCGTACAGACATTTCGGCGACTTTGTTTTATACTACCTATGTAAGGCATGTATCTTTTACTTTGTCACCTTGGAAGGTCGTAACTTTCCTAAAAGCATTAGAAGTTCAAATAAAACATTAATCTAACACTCACGTGTAAATCACAATAGCGTAATAATAGAAAAGCTTTAATATATGTTATAGGCAATGTGTATAATGCAGGCATTCTATACATTTCTTAGGTATTGTATAGAATGCCGGGGTCGTCCAGGCAATGTGTGAAATGATATTGAATGTTCAAACTATTTTACACTTTACCTAGGAAATGTATGGAATACCTAGGCATTGTATAGAATACCTGCTGGTTCACCGGCAATATGTAAAGTAAATAGATTTGGTCTGTTTTTATCAATGTTATGTAAGTACCATGGGAGAAACGAACATCTATACACCGTAAGGACTATCTTGCTTACAACACACGGCCGCTATAGTAATACTTGCTAACTTCAGGTAAAATCGGTTGCATGGTTGCGATCGGTTGATACGTGACGTAGGATGCAAGAGCGAGAGAAGGGCACCCCGAGGTTAGGTTTGGTTAGGTTACTTTAAGCCCCTTTCACAGAAATAGGGGCTCCGCGAAGCGGAGCTCCGTCGACATTGGATGCAATGGTCGTTCATTATACACATTGCCTGATGCGCATTTTATACAATACCTAGGCAATGTATGAAATGAATCGTATTCAGCTGCATCCGGTTAGACTGGAAGCCGACCCCAACATAGTTGGGAAAAGGCTAGGCAGATGATGATGATGTATGAAATGAATCGTATTATACACATTGCCTGAAAGTTTTAGGCAATGTATAGAATGCCTAGGCATTCTATACAATGCCGGATTAGACACATTGCCTATAACATATACAAATATGATCATTTATTACACCATTGTCTACGCAACAATGATCTACATAATCTCTTATCAAACTGCGTATGAAGCGCGTGTCAGTGTTCGCAGCATGCACTTGTGACTTATCTCAATTAATTTGATACATCTGTTCTAGGCTTCGTCATACAGGCGCAATTCGCGATTTCTTCTTGAGTCGCAATGCCAAAGTTGCTTAGGGGTGCAGACACGCACGTAAATTTTTAGAAAACTTAGTTTCTACCTGCGACTTCGTTCGCGTGGAAGTCGTAAGCTACGCAATACTTTGAATACAAAAAAATAACAGCCACATTTTTATAAAACTCCCACGGCCCCTGACTCACCACGTCGCCATTTTATCAAAATTGACCCAACCGTTTGAGCGTGAAGAAGTAACAAACATATAAACACAAACTTTCGCCTTTTAAATATAGTGTGATTAGTATATTGATATACTAGGGCTATCCCTATTATATCAGTACACTAATAATAAAGCTTGACCTATCTATTGTTGCGATATCTAAACATCGCAACACAGAAGTGTGGAGAAGTCGCGTCGCGTGCCCCTGTGTGGAGGATCCGCTAACAACCTTTCGCCATTTTCTTGTAGCCTTTATCCTTTATGACGTGAAAACAATCAGCATAATTCTCCCATTGTTGTCCTACAATGTGGGTAATACATAGATAAAACATAAGTAGGCCGTTTAGTACAATATTTTGTACTAAAATAGCGTGTGATATTTACGCGACTCGCTTGGGTGGTTTGTTTCAAGGGTAATCTATTGTGCATTGTGGCCTGAGGTACGGGTCATCGGGCATACGCTTTACTTATCTCAGTTATCTCTGAATGTCTAAGGTTGCGATATTTTATATTTATTATTTCCGGGTGCAAAAAAAGTGTGGAATTGGTTCTTCTTATCGTTCTGCTATAAATTATTTAAAAAGGAATGTCATCATTCTCTTGCTCCTTATCCAAATTTATTTGTGGTCGGCGCAATATCTATGTCTTTTTCTTCCTAAACTAACTCCTCATCTCGGTAGTTACCCCGAGTTCTTTCCAGCCATATCATCTTTCACACAGTCCCTCCATCGTTTCTTTCGTATTTCCCTACTCTAATAGCCATCCACATTCATGACACGATTTCTGAATTGTGAGAATGTGAAAATTGAAGGACGCTAAAAATATTAGCCTGCCAAGAACAGCGCTCAGTTGTGCTCAGTCTGGAGAAAAGGTCGCCTAATAATAACCCCCGTGTCACGTGTCAGAAATAGCCTTTCATGCCCTTTATGGATGAATCCGCTGACCTATCATACGGGATAAATACAAACCGAAGTTACAAAAATAGGTAGCCATTAATATCTATAATATGTCTGAGGAATCATGGACGGTCTGAACGTAGATTCTCCTAAAGGTGAGTCGGGAGATATACTAGAGCATTTTTGTAAGGGAGGGGGCCCACTAGGGTTTCCAATACCGGGATCCCAGATTTCGCGAAACCGGTATTGAATTGAAATATCTAATACCGGTATTGGTGATTTTATTTTCAGTAGAAACTACAGTGGCACAATTTCGTTCTATTGCATATATTTCCAACCAATTTTCATAAGGTAAGTTTTAAAAACTGCTTATTTTAATTATCTCGTGGTTTATTTAGACAGTTACTTACATTTTACTACTACTTGCGCAGGAGTCCGACGTAACCCTCTGTACTTCCCAGATTTAGGGTATCCATGAGGATTTCCCACGAAAAAAAAGGTAAAGAATGGGATTAAAGAAATAGTAGTCTTTATATACACACATCAAAAGTGTCTAGGGATCAACATATATTTTTGCAATAACTTTTCTCCTGATTGATATTAATTAAAATTTTCTTTAAGGATTCATCAAATAAAGTGTTTTCGTTTGTCACAGTAACGATAAACCAAGCCACCTTTGCATTAATAAAGAAATTTGCCATTTTCCTAATAAAGGGATTTTTGACATTTGAACCACTAACACAAAAGTTCGAAAAAAAGACTGAAATAACAGTTTTCTTTAAAATTTTATTGGGTAACTTAAACAATTAATAATCCGTGTTTCTACCGCGAACACTAACAACACAAGAACATCGGTTTGGCATACTCAAAATGAGTTCATCCAAATCACGCTGTGGAATGGCCGCCCATGTTCGTTGCAACAACAAAAAAAGGTCTTCTTGCGACTGGATACCCTCCATATTCGGCAGAGCTCTTCTCTGTAGCATATCCCATGCATGCTCAATCGGGTTCAAGTCTGGCGACTGAGCAGGCCAGGGCAGGACATTGATGTTAGCTGCGGCGAGAGTCTGTCTTACAACTCTTGCGGTGTGCGGTCGTGCATTATCATGCATTAACTGAAATAAGGGACCGATTTGCACTTGTAGAGGAACGATGACGTCTGATACAATCGTCTCAGCATAAATTTGAGCGTTGAGGTTGCCTCTGATCCAAATCAACTCAGTTCTTCCGCCGATCCAAATACCCGCCCATACCATGATGGTTCCACCACTATAAGGATGGACTTCCTGGCAGGATTTTAATCGCTGTTGGCGTCCAGGGGTTCTCCAGTGTCGTATACGTCTTGTATCCGGTCTCATACCAAAACGAGACTCATCAGAAAAGCACACGAAACGCCATTGTTCTTCTGCCCAATTTCTGTGTTCAAGAGCCCATTGATATCGAATCCTACGATTGTGCATTGCTATAGGTGGTACCCGTAGCGGTCTTCGGGAATGAAGGTTCACTTCATGCAAGCGGTTTCTGACTGTTTGGTCGCTAATTAAGTTCCCTGAAGAGTGATGAAGCCTCACGGCTAACATCATGGCGGTTATTGTTGGAGCTCTTCGAGTTAAGATTTGAATGTATCGGTCTTGTCTCCGTGTGGTGCAGCGATACCGTCCTCCATGGCGCTCAGCCACGGTACCAGTGCTTCGGTAACGTGTCCAAAGTCGACTGATAACACTCTGACTTGTATTCAGAGCTAAAGCCACAGTACGTTGCCGGGAACCAGCTTCTATCATTCCCACGGCTCTGAGCATTTCTTCCCTGCTTAAATGACGTCGCCGCTCCATAATAACGTTGGTTTTAATCAGTAGTAGGGAAACAGTAGCACTAATAATGTCTTCAATGCGTTGTATGTTTTTATAGGGAAAATATTGACAGCTGATTTTCATCTTTTACTCGAATTTGATTCACAGTTCCTGATTCAAATTATGAAATGCACCAAAAAGGATCCATATAAATTTATAAAATCATAAATTTATTACAAAGCCACATCTCAATCTCAAGAAATCCGCATAAAAATGCTTGATCCCTAGACACTTTTGATGTGTGTATTTGTCTCGGTCAAGGCAAGAGGTACATAGAACAATAGAAGTACTATCCTGAGATTCCTGAGGTGAGAAGGAATGTGGAGGAACGGCGCGGAGGATTCTCCCATGCGCTAAAAGTGCATCCTACGGAAATGACGCCCAATACATTTTTGAAGTATACAAAATTTGAGTGCAGTCATAACTTTGTCTGTAGCTCCAATAAAACTCGAGATACACATTTTGTATACTTTAAAAATGTATTGGGTGACTTTAGAAGTCTTATGTAAAAACCTGAAACGAGGTTTTTCGACCACCACGTAGTTTGCACAGGTCTTTCGAAGCTGCAAACTTAGTGTTAGTGGTATCGATCTGTCCTAACAACATCTCAAAAAATCAGTACAGTGCATTTTTTTTTGCGCCCTAACGCTATTTTTGTGTCTACGGACTGGTCTATAAAGTATAGTTATATTAAAAAGTGATTTTATATTTAAAAACGGTATTTTATTGTTTTGTGGTGAAACTTATTAGATATTTGATTTGTTTTAAACAATTTTGATAAAAATAGAGTCTAATACCGGGTTTCCGGTATTGAAAGTTTTCAATGCGGTAAAAATTTAAAAAAAATCCGGTATGCGAAACCCCTAGCGCCCACGAGCAACAAACAAAAAGTTTCTAGGCAACTAACCCAGCACTTTTTTATCTCTGTCGCTGTTTCCTCGCCGAAATTTTAACGATGCGCACACGATTTGACGGAGCGACAGTAACGTTACTTTTTTGTGAAATTTTGTCGCATACATGAACATGGATTTCGAAGAAACGGTTGTGGTCTGTGCACTTTTTGTAACTTTGTAAGAAAAAGAAGACGACAAACCCGCGGACAAAAACGTCTCGCACCTGTCTCGTCGCTACATGCGCGCACTTTCATTTCATGCAAACCCGTATCCTTGATGTGAGAGACAAATTAGTTGCGGAGACAAAAGTTGCTCGTCGGGTCGTCCCTTACAGAACATCGAGAATTCTCCGTTTCTTTTTTTTATTTCGAACCGCACTTCGAACACGACGCTCGATGTTTTGTTACAATCTGATTTTCAAAATCAACGAGCGTATTGGTAACATTTTATCGAGCAAAGGCACGAGCGGTACCTGTAGGTCCGACATTTCAACAATGAAAGCAAGGTAGAAAGAAATGTTACAGGTAAATGCTCACTCGCCGTGAGCATTACGTTCGAACGCAGCTGGAGCATTCGCAGAAACGTTACATTACATGGAAATACTTTTGGAAACTTTGCCAGTATTGTTCCATTACATTCCATGGTCGAGAAAATGCTCCTAGTGTATACTCACCTTAATTCTCTCACACGACATTGACCCAATTACAATTAATTGGGATACCTTTTTCGCGTAATCTCTTTAATCTGAATCCGTAAAAAACTAAATTAAATTACGAGTGGATAATGCTTTAAATCTCAAAAGCCACTTTTTGTGTCGTCGAAGGCAAAAGCAGTGTAACAAAACAACACCATATTAAAAGTACCTACGGCAAACTTATCTACCACGGACAAGATCTATAAACGTCTCTAAACACGTTCTTTGACTTAGACATGTGCACGCATTGACTTATAGAATATATGTATAGCTGTGCACGTCTCCATCATGCACTTTGACAGGAGACTTGCAACAGTGACAGGAACAACGCAAAGCCAGATTATGTGCTAAGTACTAGCGTTTATAGATCTCTCCCTAACACAACCGACTATGGACAATACCCTCCCTCGTAAAATAGCCGAGAGCAATCTCAAATTCTAGATTTTTAACAAGTTGTAATGTACATAAATTGCACACAATCCTGCTTTCTCTTAAAAACGACATCGGCAACGAATATTCTTAGTACTCGAAAAAAGGAGGTTACCCAATGATAAACAGCATTTTCTAACAAAACATCTATCGTAATTGCACGTTTTAAGAGACCATTGAGACGCCTACGTATTTTTTATCGCTTTGTCAGTGCGCTATTAGGCTAGAGACAAATCCGAGAAAAACGCGGTGAAAATTTGTGCGCACAATTCTGCTCCATCGCAGGCAGTTAACTAATCCAAAATGCAATTTTTATCTGTATAGACCCACTACTGGGACAAAGTTCCCCCATAACCTTCTAATCTTCCTCGTGTGTTACCTTTTGACCAACCTTCCATAGAACGTTACTATAGTCATTTTGGAGAGCCACACCTAGGCAAAAAACACGAGCATTTCGATTTTGCCGATTTTATTTTGCTCAGATATGAAAATAAAGAAAATACGTTTATTTAGCACAGACTAAAGACACGCAATACACCAGAGGGGCAATTCTCGTAATTTTAAGAACGTTCACAGTCTAATCTCAGTCTCAATCTGTCAAAAAATGCCTATAGTTTCCCTACATTTTGACAAGTTTTTGGCATCTGCGACTACATTTTGAACGTTTTAAATTACGAGAATTGGCCTTCAGATACACACATCACATAAAACAAAAAATAAAGATCAAATAAAAAGTGTGAAGCCTGATGTAAGAAATTAGCAGCACAGCTGCGTCAAATAGGCCCAGTTCAGCAAAAAAGCCAGACTAGTGCCTGACGCTGGTTTTTAACTGGATCTGATGTGTGAGGTGACGGATGTAAATCAGTTTTATACTGCAACGTGACGTGTGTGTGCATATTTAATTAAATACATAAAATAAATTTGTGTCAGATAAAAACAGTCGGTCGATTCTGTTAGAATCTCACCGTGAAAAGTTAGGTGAAGTGAGTTGTCATTTCATCTGATGCTATAGGGATTGACACTAATGACAGCTCACTTCACCTGAGTTATCACGGTGAGATTTTTACAGGATTATGACCACAGTAACGAATATTATGTATATTTTTTTTGTTTTGTCACTAAGTTAGCCTTTTAATCGCCATACGTGAAGCGGATAATTATAGCAAGCGTTGTTTGTAGGTGGTATGCGGGTGTAATGCTAATCAGTATCGTGACCTACTTAATTATCTATAGCCACTATTTTTCCTTTCTTTTATTTGTTTACAATGTTTGTCTAGTCTCTGTAAATATAGTATAGTGAGGTGAGATCATTTTATTGGCATGGATTTATTGTGTTAAGAACACAAAAACACATTGATGTTTTCATCACTCTGGCTGTCTGGCATTTTACTAAGTAGGAACTTTGTAAATCTAAGCAGCTGATCAACATTAGTATTGTAACTTCTTGGCCCATCTCAAACATTAATAAAAATATTCGTATAATGTACGAACTATTTACAGACGCCAGCACGTCAAGCTACCCGAAACTGTCAAAATTTCCCAATCAACTTTGAACCTTATACTTTAGCGATAAAGTTGAAAATCTATTAAAGAAATTTGACAGATTGTAGTAGGTTGATGTGCTGGCGTCTGTACAACGCTACAATTTGAATCATTTTGAAGTATACTGCTAATCCATTGCTTTATATGTTCGAGAAATGTGTCTGCTCAATAACGTAAATAGTTACCCCGCTGATTTTTCATTTAAGTATCTAAGATATTTTATTGCGGTAATTTTTTTGCCCCTTAACTACTGCTATCATTTCTTAAATAACTAGTCTCCGGCCGAAGTTCAGTGTTAGCCGAATAATTTATCTGTAACAGTTATTTATTTATAACCCAAATGAGAAAATTGAACTCTTGAAGTAAGTTTTGTTATCAATTTCTAGTATCATATTTGTGCTCACAGAAGATTAGTAGTAAAACTACGTAGGTAGCCACACCTCTTTTGTGTTATCAGCCGAAATAATTGCCTAGCCTGAATAAAATGTATCTAGCATACATTGACCCTCTAATAAAGTCAGATTAAACTTGTACATAGCACGCACATACTGTGTCATTCTAATTATTGTATCTGTGTGTGAGTCGTGTGCACAGATAAACACTGGGATTCGCGCAAATTATACGTTGTACGGATTACCCAGTGTTGACTTAACTTCTGCGCTGTTATAGTCTCCTGGTACCTCACCACAGTGACTTATTGTTTTTTTTTTAATATTTGTTTATAAATTAAGTTTTTTTGTTCATAAAATGGCTTTGGTCGTGTTCTTCAAGTTTGAGTTCGAGGAGAAATTCCTGAAACAGCAGGAATCTATCGCGTGTGTTGAGATTGTTGTTAATTATTGCAATGTAGTTTTAGAAGTTGTGTTTTGTAAATGGTTGAGGTAAAGTTATTGTTTATTCTTTACCAATTTTCCTTTTATTGTTGGGCTGTTTTATTTCATTTGGTGTCATTTGTTATTTTTTTCGACATTGATATATTTTTTGTATTTCCTGAAAAAATACCTAATGCAAAAAAATACTCGATTTTTTTGCATTAGGTATTTTTTATTCGCCGGTGACGGCGATATAATCCCCACGTTGTTAACTAACGCTCTTTTCCTGTGTTTTCGTATCACTGATATAAAAAAAATATGATAAACATCTTCAAGTGAATTGCTATTAAACCGATGGGTAGATATTTCTTTAAATACTGCTCATAGTACTTATGTGTTTTATCCATCCAAAAATATGTGAAAAGTTCGCATACATTTTAAAATTAAATCAATTAACAGACAGCGCATATTTTCCTTTTCATAACATATCGACCTATCGACAACTAAGTACCAGGAAAGCATATCTCTAAACACGTTCTCGTTTATGTCTTTGCAGACAAGTCCTGGAAGGCGTGCGACACGTGCACAGCAAGTGCATTGTGCACCGAGATCTGAAGCCCGAGAACATTCTGCTGGATGACCAGCTCAACGTGAAGATCACAGACTTCGGGTTCGCAAAGGTGCTCAAAGATGGAGAGAAACTGTTTGGTTAGTGAAATTAAATATGTAGTAACTGCATAAAGTTGCTACATACAAGTACAGGATCGGTGATACTCGTGGGTCACGCTCTACACCCGCGTCGCATCTAGGCTTACATCTGGTTCTAAAACAATACCTGATGGTTTCATCTGCTGAACAAAAGCTATTGTGTATGTTGATGCTATCCGCGTACTCTCGTACAGTATCTTCGCTATATCTCTTGATATATTTATGCTGTCTACTTCATGAGTCAAAGTTTATAATCGGTAATAGTAGTATCTGTCGAATGATGAATGATTTTATTTTTAACCCCCGACGCAAAAACGACGGGGTGTTATAAGTTTTCTATTAGTAGTTTTGTACAAACTCTTTTACACGGCAATCATATTTTAAAAACTAGATGATGTCGCGTCGAAAGGCCGAGTCAAACTCGAGAGGTCACAGTTATCTTGATCGGATCATGTGAAGACCATGTAGATTGGTGTTTGAAATGGTTGGATGAAAAAACCATCCTCATGCATTTGTCAGTAATCGTGCAGCTCAACTCAGAAGTTAAGGAGCTCAACTCAACAAAACATACCAAAGAAAGGACAGAGGAAGAAGGGTAGGCCGTATAAATTACTCAAACTGCCAGACCATGATTAAAACTGAGAAAAAATAATGACACAGTTCACACACTCACAATAATTAAAAAAATATAATACTTTACAAATCAAACTGTAAGTAATGGATATGTAAACTTGTTGAAATATATTGACTTTATTGTTGTAGCTCTGATAAATGCTGTAAGACGATAATTGACACCTTATTTAAAGTATTTGCACAGTAGTAACACCACTTTATTATCACGATTAGTTTGGTTGCTGTAGGAGTGACAAATTGTGAGTTCAAGTATAATGTCATCAAAGGCTTTGTTCTCTTGTTTAGAGCTACGATCGAAATGTGTGAGAATTAAAATGATTATCAACACCTCTGCAGTCAAATAAAGCGCAGCGATTGGCGTTTCGTTTCCTTCATCAATGACAGGCCAGCCCATTCTATATTTACCCATCGGAGTAGCCAACCTTCCTACTACTATATGTCGAAGGTCTGGTAATAGCAACTTTTTTAAAAGACCTTTACTACAAATAAATATTATAGTTACTTTTTATTAAGGCGAAAGCGCCAGGGCAGCCCGCGAAATTCAAATTTTCTTACGTTTTTTTGCAATTTTCTGGTCAGTATTAAGTTGTATGTTGATTAAAATATGATTCGCGACCGTAACAAGTTGTATTACTGATTCTAATGATTATAATTCTGTAAATACATATTTGTTACAGTCGCTAATCATATTGTAATCAACGTACACCCAGACACTGAGCTGCAAATTGCATAAATGGTAAGAAAATTTCAATTTCGCGGGCTACCTTAGCGATCCCCCTTAACATAAATGATTTGCTTATGTTTTAGAACTGTGTGGCACTCCTGGCTACTTGGCTCCCGAGACGCTCAAAGCCAATATGTTTGAAGACGCACCTGGCTACGGCAAGGAAGTTGACATGTAAGTAATAACTTGAACTTAATATAACTTGGCAAATGCATTAAGTACCTTCAAGCAAGCAAAGTTGGTTGTAGATTTTACGACATCTGTAGCTTGGCTGTTGATGGAATGCTCAACATACGCGATCTAATATCTGTCGGAAATTGTAATTGGGCTATCTCACCTATAATGAAAAGGTCCTCGTTGGGGGGTATTGGAACGAAGTTCTTTAGGTCGTCTTGCGGTAGGAGTTTACTGGTGGAAATCATCACGTAACGAAATAGCTTTATGCCCCCTCCATGTTACTTTCTCTCTCTCTCTCCCTCTGTCTCTTTTTGTTATATTTTTTCTTTCATTTAGTAACTTTCAAACGTTAATTTATTTAATTGTGCTTGTTATTTTTTATAACGATCAACAAATCATCCTATTTTCTTTGGTTTGCAGTTGTGACTTGAACTATTAATTTTTTTTCGAAACTAAATCGAAAAATCGAGAACTCGGTTTCGTTTTCATGGTTGATAGTTTGTCGTATATAACGTGATATGTATTTGTTTGTGTAATAATAATTCATGTTATTTATTGGTCTTCAACAATAGTTACACTGTTCAACCAAATTAACACAAGCAAACATACAAGCCAAGTGCACAATATTAAGCGATAGACACAGCATGCAAAAACAACAAGTTATATGAACCGTTTTAATTAACTATAAAAAATAAATAAATAAATGAAGAATGCAACAGATTTCTATGTTTGGCAATTTGACCTAGACGTTCTGGTCTAATTTATGTGCACGGTGCACGCGTGTTGAATTACATACAATACAATCTGTACTCGATAATAATAATAATATCCTTGGACATTTCACACAACGCCATATAGTCCCAAGCTAAGCAACCTAATGCTTGTGTTATGGTAACGAGATGGCTGATAAACTACTTATATACGTTTTTTTTTTGTAAATACATACATATTATAGAATAACACCCAGACCCGGAACAAATACTTGTAGGTCGTACAAATATTTGTTCCGTGCGGGAATCAAACCCGCGACATGCTGCAATCTGAAACATGAGTCATTTTGGTAGGTTTTTTTTTACGTCTAAATGACTAAATTGATTTTGATGAATTTTAGCAGTAACGTACCGTGCATTCGCGATTTATTTGCCATAATATAATTGTAAACAAATGTGAATTAATGGAAAAATAACTTTAATTCCTACACAATAAAGTTCAGTTTACGCTACAACTCCAAACAATTTTATAACTTTATCAATAGTGCTAGTCACTCTGAAATCAACATAATAATCATTGGAATAAAGTTGATATTGTTTTAACTTGAAATAGGGGAGGGGTGCGCAGCACTGCGCACTTCTACTTTAGTATGAAACGTGTAGCTCGTTCGAGCCCTGAATGCCTACATTCGCACGGACGTAAAAATATCGCGGCGGGATTTTATCGCGCACTGGATTTTCGACTCTCGGTGCTGAGCCGAGCGTTGAGAATGTAACAGAGTGCATCCCAGCGCGTTGAGTAACTGTAAGATTTTCAACTCTTGGAGCTAAACAGAGCGTTGAAAATCCAGTGTGCGAAAATAAAACAAGCAAATTGAACTTTATAACGCGGGAAATAATAGTTGGTATATTAATTATTAATAATAGCTTTGTCTAAAGAGTCTTTAAAGACTTGGCGTTTGACCCGCTAGTTATTTAATAAAACATACTTGTCGTTTAGATAAGAGGCAATTCTGTTGTCTGCCTTATATCATAAATGATACGTGGAACTCATAAAATTGATCGTTATCAATGTTATTAAAAGTTGTTATGTATTCCGTATTATTTAAATTCGTCATAAATATTTGCTTCACTCATTATTAATTCTCTGAAATTGGCCAACCACGAAGTTGGTTGTTTTTTTATTATTCTACAATACTTACTATCTTTGACTAATGTTTAATTTTGGTTAACAACAATAGCGGGTCTATTCTGTAACAAATCACTCTGAAAACTAATTCTGTAAATACATATTTTTTACAGTCGCGAATCATATTTTAATCAACGTACAACTTAGGCCTGAGTTCACCAACATTCTAACCATCGGTTAGGTATTTAAACAGTTGATTTCCTTAGGAAATTTGACATAAATCAACTGTTTAAATACCTAACCGATGGTTAGAATGTTGGTGAACTCAGGCCTTAATACTGACCAGCAAATTGCAAAAACGTAAAATAAAAGGTTTTCGCGGGCTACCCTGGCGCTTTCGCCTTAAGAGCAGTGATGATGAAATTAAATACACACAATAAAGGTGCCTGCCTGGGTTCGAACTCACGACCTACAGTTCGTCAGTCGAGGCCGATACCTCTGTGCCACCACTGCTCCCTGATACTCCCTGACACTGTGTTTTGTTTACTAATACAATCGATTGACAGGAATTTGTTTTATCATTTCAGATGGGCGTGTGGTGTCATCATGTTTACGTTGTAAGTTTTTTTTTTGTATACCGTTTAATTTTGTCTCATTAGTTAGAAACTGACATAGTTTTGTATAAGTAGAGGCCTTCTCATACAACCATAATCAAACTTTAACAGTGCGGCCGACGAGAGAATGCGTTCTTGACACCTGTCACTTTCATACAAACGAATACGTGTTTTTCGAATTTGGTCTTTATTAGCTACTAGAATTGTCGCACTGACAGGTGACAGTAATGCATTCCCTCGACGGCCGGACTATAGTAACGTCGCGCGTCGTCTGCATTTTTGAGGATATAAAGAACTCCATTGATACTGTTATTAATGTGGCGACCCATTAGGCCGGTGTCATATAAAAATCTTTATCAATAAAACGCTATCTTTTACATTTTCTTTACATTGATTTTTAGGGTTCCGTACCTCAAAAGGAAAAACGGAACTCGTTATAAGATCACTTCGTTTCCGTCTGATCAAGTTAAAATTAATATCAAATACTCAGGGCTGCAATGCCTTGAAGCAGTGAAAAAATCTAACTTCTAAGTCAACGCAACAGCTCGCTTCTGAAAACAAAGATAGTCTGAATATCGGCGGCATTTCCCAAAAATAGAATACCGTACCACATTACACTATGAAAATAGCTGAAAAACACTAAGCGGGCTGCCTCTATGTCAGTTAAATTACGAATTTTTATCAAAAGATACGGGCGTTTATGTTCTGTTTATGCTACAAATTTTGACACTTGCTAGGGAATCAAAACCCCTATAGGTTTTGATAATTTCCGTTGACCTAGAATAATGTAATTTGGCAAGAAGCAATGTCATGTAGCACAAGTAAAGGAAAAAAATCCGAAAACATTAAAATTGTAGTTACATACCTACAAAGTACGGAACCCGCTAGCTTAGACAGGGTTTTAACATATTTATCATGTTTTGAAAACGATTTAATTTACTTAATATTTTTATTGTTTGTGTTTACAGACTGGTCGGCTGTCCTCCATTCTGGCATCGGAAGCAGATGGTGATGCTGCGAAATATTATGGAGGGAAAATACTCCTTTACCAGTCCTGAATGGGCGGATATCTCAGGTAAGTTCAGCTGATGCTAACATGATGATATACACGACGATGACATATTTCTTTTGAAAAAACTTTTATTTGTGTTGGCCAAATTGCGCGAATATTTAGAGAAATACACCAAGTGGAGGAGTGCAAGCTAATCAAACAGCTAATTGGCTCTCAAATAGCGTTTCTTGTAGCCGGTTGTTTCAAACAGTTGGTTAACGTAACATACGTACGTCAAATAAAGGCCATAATTTTGTAATTGTAATTTGAAACGTTATTTTTTTTGGTTAGCGCCATATTTGACGTATACGCGTGCGTCAAGTGGACGTGAAAGAACCCGCCCTTATTAAGCTCTTAACGCGAAAACTTGAAATCTGACCAAGAGAGTTCGAAATATTTCAGTTAACTATAACTTCTTTGTGAATTGATTTTGTTGTCTTGTACTGCTGAGGGCCCAATCGTTTTGAGATTGATAAGCAATATCCAGTTCACCCTATGATTTGAAATTCTACCATCCCAGCCCAATTTGATTACAAAATAACAATTAGTAACTAAAAAAGTCAAAGTCAAAGCATTTATTTCAAACTAGCTCCCGCCCGCGGCTTCTCCCGCGAGGTATGTCGATAAAAACTATCCTATGTCCTTCCCCGGGATGCAATCTATCTCTCTGTCAAATTTTATCGAAATCCGTTCAGTGGTTTAGGCGTGAAAAGATAACATACAGACAGACAGACAAAGTTACTTTCGAATTTATAATATTAGTATGGATAGGCACATAAAAGGGTCATTACATTTACCTACATTAAAATAGAATTGATTCTAGTCGCGCCTTCCAAAAGGTAGTTTCATATGGAGAGGAATGAAAGGGCAAGAATCTCCACCGCTACTCAAAAGTTTGAAATGTTTGTCAACCTCATTACAGAGGACCCAAAAGATCTAATTCGGCGGCTTCTAGTGGTGGAGCCAAGCGAAAGGCTTGACATTATCCAGGCGCTCAATCATGCCTTCTTCAACACTATGGTGAGTGCTGTTTCAGTTTATGTTATCCTGGTAGTTTGCAATTTGGTGTACTGATTTCTTTGAAGGCTTCGCGCGTTTTTTGCCCGTTTGCATCACAAATTACTAAATGCGTTTAGCACTAATCACTATAAAACAGTGCTCTGTCTCTGTCAACTTCAAAAGATTTACAGAAATAGGACTATGTTTTAAATTCGTTTAGCGCTAAACGTATTTAGTGATTTATAGCGGAGCGCGTCTTAGAATTTTTCTTTCATTTTGTCGATTATTACGACGTCGACGTATTATTATCGACTATTTCGCTTCTGATTTAATGCTTATTTGACTAATAGAAAATCGAAACTACTACAGCAGATGTTAATATTTTTCGTTGTAAACATTGACTTCTATGTGCACTAAAACAGTGCATGACGCACTGTAGAGCTTTATTCTTTTGTTTTGCTTCTTTTATGTGTTCCTAGTTAAGTATCCGAAAAATGGAATCGATTTAAAAATTCCTTGATTAATTTAATGATTAATTCCCAATTTCGGAAGCATGTAACTAGGAGCTCATAACTCAAAGCGATTATGTTAAAACACAATACAAGTGGTACATATTTCTGCGTCTCTGGTAGTTATGGGATCAAGACATGTTGCCGCTCAAGAAATCCTTGTCCAGTTGCAGCCGCCGGATGTCTAGGATCGACCAGTTGACGATGGTAATGTCATTGTGTCTAATTTATAACATTGGGTAGTAATAGTTATGACGAGATGACGATATGGAATTTATGTTCTGATTTAATATTTATTTTGGGGAAAATGGCATGCTTGACATGGTATTTCCGTAATTTTAGAAGATAACAAACCATTTTTGTATGTGCTGTAAATATTTCTCCTTATCTACTATATTATTTCTAGTGAAATATGATATTATTTCGGGAATTGTTACAAGTACAAACGGGTGGCATATAATAAAATATATTGCCTATCAGTTCCGAGTAGCTGATGCAAGACCAAAGTAGTCCAAATATGATATTCTACAAAGTGACATAATTTGCAACTCACGTCATGTCTATTAATTGTTGCAACATTTTGTGTGAACTATAATGATATTCTTACTTAATTACTTCTTTACCAAATTACTAAAACCGGTCCCTTAGATTAGTTTCCAAAGCATTAACATGGAGATATCTTAATGTTTTTGTCATTAAACTTTCTTTGTAAATGTTCAAAGGGAATTTGTTTGTGAACCTTTTGAACATCATATTGAAGCTTGGGGTACCTACAAACACTCGCAGTACTCACACACTTACATTCACTCACACAGACACAAAAATACTCAAATTACTGCTTATTTGGCCTCACTTTTTTTTTGCATGTTTGCATGACTGTCTGCACTGTCGTTACTACAGTACTGTATTTTCCTTTACCTCTTTTCTTTATTTCAAGCAGTACCGCTCTGTTTTTTAAATCTGAACCCTTTTTTCTTTCCTGTGTAACGTCCGTCAATTTAAATAATGGTGTGAAACATTGGCCGTGGAAAACATTTGGGCTATTCAGTCAGATTCAGGTTGATGAGCGACGGTTGTTCACGGTGGAACGATGGTAAAACCAGGCTGCTTTATAGGAATACAATTAAGAAGCAAATCTATCATCATCGAGGCGGTTAAAACACAGTAGTTCTGAGCCCATATATCAGAACTGTTTCCTGCTATATCATATTCAGGTAAAGCCGAGGGTTCGAACGCCTTCTGGTATTGAGGGGCCACAAACGAAGATTTGATAAAACCGACGAGAATGGCCGGTCGTGTCTTCCACAACCAATACCCCATGAACTCCTAGTCACTCACTAACGTAATCCACAAACTCTAGGCTATAAAGAGCGGCGGCTTCAACGCGCGCGCCAAGCTGCGCGTGGGGCTGGCGGCGGTGCGCGCGGCCGTGCGCCTGCGCCGCCTGCCGCACGGCGCCGCGCGCGCGCTGCCGCTGGGCGACGCGCTGCGGGACCCCTACACCATGCGCGTGCTGCGGAAGGTACGACTCAAACTTATTACATATTCTTCAACATATCATCACGCCTGTATTCCCCGTTGGGCAGATTGTACCTATAGTACAACCATATTTCATCCTAGTATCATTGTCATCTGTTGGTAGACGCTTTAAATATCAGTGAGACTTTTCCGTGTAGTTTGGAGGCCTGGAGACCTGTAACACAGGTATTCCTAGTACAGGCTCCAGTCTCCACAACATCAATGTATTTTTGTATACTCAATTATGTATTGTACCTACTAACTTTTCATTATGTGGTGGAGAAAATAAACGTTATTATTATTATTATATTTTTCCAGTTGTGTTTAAGTCCCATGTAATAAGGAGCGCGCGGGGCTTCATCATCATCCCTGGCCTGGCCTTTTCCCTATTAAAGAAAGAAAGAAAAAACGTTTATTTGCGGTGAACATGACGCAAAAAAAAGAACATAAACACAAAAAATTAAAAAAAAGTTTGGGGGAAACATGCGTCACATTCACGCAAAACGGCTATACGTGGGGTATAACGTGGGGTTGGCTGCCAGTATAACCGGATGCAGCTAAATACCAGTTTTTTACATGGACCACCCGCCGATCTGACCTCCACAACCCTATAACTGGGTAACACGATACCCCTTGGTATACTGGTGGAGATATTAACAGTAAACACTTATTCCCATTTCACACAAGAAATTATACCTACTCAAGATGGCCATTATGTTGGTCTAGTGTTGGCGCTCGTTAACGTGACCATAAACTAATCTTGTTGCTAACCACACCCTCGGAACGTTCATGTTATTGAGCGACAAATATAAAAAAAAACCTTCGAAAGGGACTCCACTTCCACTCGACCTCATTCAGCTGCCCCGCCCGTTTACAATTTCTATGTTGTTAAGTTTTGTCATAATTCTCTCATACATATTCTATGTCGTTAATTCCAGGTGATAGACGGATGTGCTTTCCGCGTCTACGGGCATTGGGTCAAGAAGGGCGAAGGTCAGAATCGTGCCGCTCTGTTCGAGAACACGCCCAAGATCGAACTGAAGAGCCTGTACGTCAGCAACCTCAGCCGATAGCCGCCCCGACCGCTATGTCGGGAGACATCCTTGCCGTTGCTGCGATCCTGGTGTAACGGTGAGTTTCTTCGTGTTAGCTAGCTAAAGGGGTAAGTAAGGACCCCTCAGCCTAGACATAAATGTTTTAAAGTGAGAGGGAGATACCGCTATATTACTAAACCCTATCCCTTTTACGCAACAACAACCACGGCTATGCCGGTCATATCCTTGCCGATGCTACGAACCTGGTAGGTACTGTGGCGAGTTTTTCTTTTCATCAGAGACACGGTACAAAATCCTGCGGTCAGAGTCAAAGCTTTTATTTCAAACTAGCTGCGCCCCGCGGTTTTACACGCATAAGTTTCGATCCCATGGGAATATCGGGATAAAAATCCTATGTGTTAATCCTGGTTAAAACTATATGTGTGCCAAATTTCATCTAAATCCGTTCAGTAGTTTATGCGTGAAAGAGTAAAAAACATCCATCCATCCTTCCTCACAAACTTTAGCGTTTATAATATTAGTATTATAGGCACATAAAAGGCACTTTTGAACGTCAAAAATTACAATAAATAAAATAGAATTGATTCTAGTCGCCCCATCCAAAAGGTAGTTGTTGATAGCAATCCTGACCACAATATTATGCCATCATATTATCTCTTCTTAACCCAAGGTTAGATGATATCAAAAGCTGTTATGAAAGATTTCTTTACAATTCCACTAAACCAATCTTGGTCAGTTATTTGGTCCATTACTCACTAATGTAGTGCTACTACTTAATGTGGATTTGAAAGTATCCGAAAATCAAGCTCTAGAGGACAAAGAGCAAGAGAGGAATCTAGATCTGTCTGTAGGAGAGGCCTATATCCAGAAATGGACTGCTTTCAGCTGATGATAATACTTTGGGCCTTTTCTTGATTAAACTTTTTGGGCAACCGATGATAAAGGTTGCGTTCGTGTAGAACAACAAGAGTACCATAAGAGTTTTAAGGTTACCGCTGCCCACGGCCTTTTCGCTGTTGCTCAAGTACAACTTTCGAAAAATATCCCTTGATTTTGACATAGACAACTATACATTAAGTCAAGGTTTTTGTGATCCGGCCATCCTACTATTCTCTATGCTCAAGTAGTTTGCTCACAAATCTCGTCCCATCTACTTAAGAGCGTTTACGACGTACGGCATTTCATAAAAACTTTCAAGCCCTTGCTTTTCGAAATGAATGAACCGATTTTAATGAAAATTCGTACCGTAAAACGGGGCTACTTTGCACATATTTCGATAGTTTTTTGGGAATTACTTTTTTTTACAACCAAAATTAATGATGTTTTTGTTCCAACAGAACAATGTGTCCTTTAACTATCAATCCCATACCAATATCAAGCCCCACAATTATATATATTTTTATTTTTCATGAGTCTAAAGTAACCCCGAAGTGGGGTTTCTTTGACAAGGCATTAAAATGCATTCAACGGCAAAGATTTAAGTGTAAGGATTACTTTGACATCATTTTGATAAAAAAATATTAATATTTTATACATTTTAGGGGAAATAGAAATAAAAGCAAAGAATAAGTTGAAGGTATAGGTTCGAAGATCGGGACTAGCTACTAGCCACCAATCAAGGTCACTAGCGTTCGTTTCGCACACGTTTCAATCATTATTTGGCGCGTTGTTAAAGTAGCCCCATAAACTGTTAAATTTACCCTAACTGTTAAAGTAACACCGTTTTACCGGTACGCATTTGTTAAAAAAAAAATCGAAAAATAGTGTTACAGCCAAATTAGACCGATTTAAAAAATTTCCATTGAAACAGAGATTTCCAGTTATCTTTTTTAAATAAGGCATTTCGAATATGTTCTTTACTAACTTTTTAGACCTTTATATCCTGCTTATGTGTATGAAGTTTCATTAAAATCGGTTCATTCATTTCGAAAAACAAGGGCTTGAAAGTTTGTGTGAAATGCCGTACGTCGTAAACACTCTTAATAAAAATAATAAATTAATTTATTTACTGACGGACAACGCACAACCTAAACCGGTTGGTCTAGCTAGAGGCATTAAATTTTTTGCACGAGAGTTTCTTATACTTATTACAAAAGTGAGAACTAAGGAAGGATTTTTGAAAATGGGAGTGTTTCCAAAGGGTACATTACGATATGTGTGACTTTGTAGTCCATAGCGAGGGTGCTAAACGCCGTGCGTTAATAGACTACTTGAGTTACAGGTATCGTATAGGTACTATTTTATAGCTCGTGTGACCTAAACCCGCACTTAATTCACGCTTTTCTGTGTAAAAATGAGCACAGCATTGACAGGACATAATTATTATAACGAAGAGTGGTATGTGGTACAAAAATGCATAGATTCAGAAGATATCATGTATCTAAGTTTCATTGATAAATACGAGTAATTCATTTTCATTCAAACCAAACATTCATATTTAAAGCTTAGAAAATGCGACGTTGTCATATTGTTACATTATAATAATCGTGACTTTGTCGAACTATATTGTATGAAAAAAAAAAAAAAAGACAATTGAAAAATAATTCAAATGCCAGTTGAGGTCTCATTCATACCCTAGACTTATGGGATAAGTATTAAAAAAAAACACCTTGTGTAAAGTGTATATTTTCTAAAAAAAAATGGTTGTTTGTTTTCTCCAGGAGCTCTTCAAGTACCAGGGTAGCAGAATATTCGAAGACGTGATCTCCGGCCACCTAAACAAGCCGGAAGCCACGTTTCAACGAGTGATGTAGGTTAGTCGTAGTTACAGTGAGTAGTATCTACATCGGTACACTAGTTCAATTGTCTACCTGTATTACTGAATGGCTGCAGTTGACTGTACGTCGTAGTCAACATTAAATAGTGTAAATTACATTTCGAAATTAAATATTATATGGTACAAGAATGAAAAGTATAGCAATAATCTTTGTTGTGGTGATGAATTTTCATGCTATTTCTTGTGTTAGTCGTTTATTTCTCACTTTTTAAGGTCCACATTAGAATTAATTTAGTATTATTGAAGTCCTGTAAAAACATTGTAGCGAACAAATCAGTTCTGCAGGTTATCTTTTTTAACAACTGAAAATGTGATCATGGTCAGACCTGTAACGTTGGGATACGGCGTAGTACGTACAAAACGTGTTAATAGCAATATTGTGTCCATATGTTTTAGCGACACAGAGACAGTATCTATTAAAATATCACAAAAAGGTGCCTTCTGAGTTCCTGGTGCAAGAATTTATATTGTTTTAATATATTTAATTTGCAAGTGTTTGGTGTGTAAGTAATAAATAGACCAAAATTAGTACGGGCGTTCCGTTGTTTAATAAGGTTTAATTTCAAATTGGATTTTGACGATAGATACATATATTATGGATAATACTGACGACATACTTGTGATGAAAATATTTGACCAAATCATGGAGATATTTTATTAAAACAATTTATAAAGGATATTATATTTATCTATAATTATATAAATAAAATCGGGTTAGTTACAACATTTATAACTCGAACGGCTGGACCGATTTTTATGATCTCTGATTTTTTGGATTAGTCTCCGCCCCGAATAGCAGAATAACTATTAAAACATGGAAAAATTCACGAAAAATAAATTATGTATAGAATAATTTTTCTCATGCATTCGTTCTTATTGATTCTGAAGCGATACGAAGGTCGCCGGGTCAGCTAGATATTTATATTTGGTATTTTACAAAAAATACATAGTATTGATGCATAGTTTTCAAATTAGAATCTATAACGGAATAATACCTTCATACTTTACATTCAATACTCGAATGAAAGCTACACCCTGTTACAAAACTATGTATTTAATTATACACAAGACTTAAATGACCACGTTTCTTGCCATTTGCCTTTATATAATTATTATTGCGACATTTCGATATTGTGACAAGACAATTGACTTTAGGGCTGATTTCACAAAGGGCTGATTTCTGGCCAACACCAGATAATTTTATCCGAGGAATTATTTTTGACAGTTCTTCCATACAAAAACTGTCAGACGTCAATTTTATTCCACGAATAAAAATTATCTGTCGATTGAAAAATCAGCCCCTATTGATATCTTTTATCCGTGGAATAAAATTGACGTCTTTCATTTCTAGTATGGAAAAACTGACAATAATTAAAAATTGATTCTTATGATAAGACTTGTCTTATTCTAGGTATATAAGTTTGGTGGAATTCGCCCTTAGTTACAAAACGTACTTTAAAATTACACTTGATATAAAAGACAGATTTAATTTTACAAATTTAATAATCTTTGTTTGTTGCAAGTAAAATAATTTACTTCACCTCTTCACCTTCAGACATGTTTGTCATGTCATAAGCATAAAATGGACGTTCGTATCTAAAAAACTAGGAAACAAAGAAACTTGTTTTATTTTTTGTAATCTATCTAACTTTTTTCTATGTCGGTCCAAACAGGATATACCTAACTTATTATCTCCTTGACTGGAATGTTTTAATTAAATTACATAATTATAATACCTACTTACTCTTTCTCTATATATTTATATTATGCAAGTCTTATATTATTTTATTTTAAGGGTGTGAACCTGGAGATCTGTCATACAAGTCCCGAACCCAGTATTAGACTCCAGCTCTCACAAAGGATAAATTGAAAAATGTGACTTGATGCAATGAATCAAAATTGTACCTTTTTGAGAGAAATTAAATTACTATTATTATAATAATATTATTAATTGTATTTGTATGGCCTTTAGTCATCATATTTATATTATAAGATCCGACATAACTCCCAAATATAGTTTAGATTTTTTTATATTTAATGTAACTGATTCTAGATATTAGAAATTAAATATATATTTTTTGTACTGAATAAAATATCCTCTATTAGAAAAAACAAATAGAATTTACTAAATATGTAAACATTCTTCTCTAGCGAATTTTTAATTTAAATATTGTACTCATTTTTCATTCAAAGGATTCCTATTTCATACACAGCTATTTATTATTAAGTATAGTTTTCATTAAACTTCGTTCGTGGAACAAGAATTTTATTCTGTGATGAGTAGATGTTCCACATCTAAGACAGCTTCTCAATTAGTTTTCACAACACATGTTAATCCTTATAGAAGAATAAATTTATTTAAAACTATGTGTCATGAAGTTTTGCACTTCCCCTCATACTTCATTCTGCTTTGACTAAGTTCTAAGTATCTTAAAAATTATAATTATATAATGATTGAAATATTGATATGAAAACTAGTATGGTAACTGTTCTGATGCTACCACTATCTATTTATGACTAAAGTATCTATTTCTTTATTATGTATTCAAATTTATTTTAACTCATGGACAAGATAAACATGCTGCTTATCACATCACATAATTGATATAATGCGTGTTACAAAAATACATGAGTCTTTCCTGGATTTGTTCCAAAAATTACGAACATTTTCCTTCACCGTTGCAATAATTTCCCCCTTTCCTCTCGACGTAACTACTCGCGCAAGGCACGTAATGCGCTTGTTTACAACTCACTAACTTTTATGGAGACCGTTTTGCATCCATAGCTAACAGGATAGAGTTAATTTCACCTTTAACAAAATCCTTTGTTAGCCGAAATAGTGAATGAATAGGTTCCGTCCCTTCCGACCACACTTTTAATTGTTGCACCTTGTTCAACTTCTATAAAAACGTCAAAGTTAAAAAAACTACGTTCTTCATAAAAGTCTGAGAGAATCTTAGTGACAAAAGATTGTTTATAAAAATTCAATGAACCTAACAACTTGTAAAGTCCGCGATAACTGAGGAAGTGAAAGTCGGCCGGAGTTACGCACGTGCGACTGGGGAGCGCTCTAGATTGCGACGCAGTAATACAGCCACACGTTACTTGTACCTAACAAATAACGTTCAGATAATTTTTTATCAGGAACCAGCGAGAAATACACAGGAAAAGTATTAGATAAACAAAGCTAGAGTGTGCCGCGTCACCGGCTGGCGGGCGGGGGCTTGCATTCGATCGCTGCAATGGCATCGATCGCGCACGCCCCGCGCGGCTATCGCGGGCCGCGCGCCCATTGGTCCCGCGCGCCCGTCACGTGCCCCGCGCGCCGCGCGCCCATTGGCGGGCGCGGCGCCGGCCACGTGAGCGGCGCGCGGCGCGCGTGGCCAGTCGCGGCGTGACAGCGGGCGCGCTTGTACCGCGCGCGGCCGTGCCGCTCCGACATGAGCCTCCTCGACACGCTGCTCGAGGCGGCGCGCTTCATCGAGCTGCAGGAGCGGCGCCTCCAGGCCGGTGAGTAGCGACAGTGTCCCGCGCGCACGTCACAGTGCGGCCTGGCCGCGCGCCTGCCTGCGTCCAGTCGCCGGCGCGCCGGTGCAGCGAGCCGACGCCCGCCGCTCTTGACCTTGAACAGCACGCAGCCCCCCCCCAGCCGGCTCCACGCGCTCCCGGCGACCTCGCCCACGTAAACAAAGGAAGCCTGAAATTTACTCGTCAGATGCCACGCACCGCACGTCCACCTCCGTTTACGATTACTGCCTTTTTATTCGTTTACGATACTCCGATGCCTGCCGTTATCTGTCGTGTTATGTTCCTAATATCGTACGAGTGCACGTACTCCCAAATGTTTTTATTCGCGCATACAAAAACAAGTCAGAATAAGTATCAAACAATCCGTCATAACGTATTTTCCTAGTGGGAGTGGGTGGTAGGTAAGCGGTCTGTGCAATGTATACGTGGAGCGAGTTAGTCAACATAACGCATGACGCATTGCTTTGGACGAGGCAGGCAGGGGGCGCTCGAGAGTTCGGTCAGCTGATCGACGCGTGTGCCGCGGGGTGAGGGTTGGGGGGGGGGGGGGGTGCGACGTGTGCACACGCAGCGCAAGGCATGGCCATTGCGCTTCACTATATGCATTTTAAAGTAATTTTAACTCCATATCCTCTCGAAGTGTGTAGACACATAGGTTTTCGAATGTTTACCTCAAGAAAAAGTGGCACAAGGCACGGTTGCGTAACGGTGCGTGCGTTAGTATCTACTTCATAGACACCTATTGTTCTTACTACTCGATGAACGCATTGTCTTATTGTGCATTATCGAACCTGGTGGTAAACGCCTCTGTCTGCGCTAAATGAACTGCTCCAACATTTGCCACGTTCTGGTCGAAATTATTTTGCGTCAAACTTTGCAGCGAGGCAGCATCTGCCAGCTTCGATTTCAAAGTCCCTTTTGCCAACACAGCAAACAATTAATATTTGCTAGAAAAAACGTTAATACCATTTTGTAAACAAACAATTATCTTATCGGTTAATTGCCGTAATGCGAAATAAGATTAAAAAACATCAAAACGATGCCATGTTGTAGGTACCGTATGCCAAAATAATCTTTTATATCCTTACTTAGCAACGTGTTACGTTGGAGTGGCTTCCGCAAAAACTTTCTTTGTAATGCGAAGCAAAAAATCTTGAATGCACAACTACGCCGCGTCGGATGTCGCAGGTTTATGACAAAATCAGGTTTTTCATCAAAAACCTTGGCTATTATTGATCAAAAACCGGAAGAAGCCAAAATTATTAAGTACTTTATCCATACTTAATATTATAAATTCGAAAGTAACTCTGTCTGTCTGTATGTTACCTTTTCACGCCTAAACCACTGAACGGATATCGATAAAATTTGGCAGAGAGATAGATTGCATCCCGGGGAAGGACATAGGATAGTTTTTATTGACATACCTCGCGGGCGAAGCCGCGGGCGGAAGCTAGTGTTATCATAAACCTGAGAAAATCCAGTTCTTTGATAAAAAACCTGAATTTATTTAGGTTTATGATAAAATTTAAGCTCTTGATGCGATCAAATGGAAGATTTCGGTTGACGGGAATTTACCGCGGGCCCCGCCGAGCTTCACCTGCACTCGCCCTCGCCCCCTCAGTCTCAAATCACTACGCAAAAGGATACCATATAGTAATAATTTTGTCCTCTTCCGGTTCTTGATCAAAAGCTTAGGTTTTTGATGAAAAACCTGATTTTGTCATAAACCTGCTACATATTGATAGGGTCACAAATCCTATTTGATCTTAAAAAGTTTCTATTATACAAAAAAGAGGTTTATTACAATTCTGGTCATACAGATGAGATATCGAAAATAGATGAGATATCGAAAATAGAATCTACAATTTATTCACCAAAAGATGCTGAAGAAATTTTAGTAGACACTATAAAATCTTGAAATTGCCGTCTGGAAATAATATTACTTAAATGAAAGTAGACTAATGGTCTGGAGTTTATTGCAAGACCTATAAAAGTAAATGAAGGAAGACCCTTAAATCACAATGAATTATAAGGTTTCCATGACTTTAGACATATTTTCACAGCAATCAAACGGAAGAAACTAATTCCTTTAGTTATAGAAATGTACTGGATGAAATTAATCAAACTGCTTGTCCTCTTAAAAATATGTGACGTCAGTCTTTTTCTAGAAAATATCTAGAAGTAGAAACTGAATGACGGCGCGTATGTGTTCCACGCGCGCCTCAAAGAGATGTCAGCATCGAAGGAGGGGCCCGTCAGGGCCGAAGCCTGCCGGGGCAGCGGGATTGTCCGAAAGGGTTACCGCTACCCCGGAACATAAAGGGCTAAGGAAGGAACACGGATGGGTTTTAGTCAGTAAGAGTCTGACACTCCCTTCCGCTCCACCCAGAGCGGGAGGGGTCATTTGATGATTTCCCATCCTAAAAAAAAAAAAAAAAAAAAAGTAGAAACTGAATAAGAATTAATGTTATTAAATAATGAAAGTAAAGTTTCTAGTACTTTCTTAAAAGTTCTATTTACTTAGACAGTAATGTTAAGACCCATCGAGTCAGATTGAAATGTGGGTCAGATCTAAGTATACCAAAGAGATATTATTATACCAAACATGTAGGTTTTTCTACTAGAAACTATTGTACAGATATCAAAAAACTAGATAAGCAAAAATGACAATTAATTCTGTTACTTATAGAGAGCTGATTTTTCAATAATCAGATAACATTTATCTGAGGAATAAATATTGCGCTTTAACAGAGATGAAATATAAAAAATAGTTGTTCTGCCTATAAAAACCAATTAACAAATGATGTCACTCAGGCTGGCTGGACAAATCTTCAAAATAACTCGCATTTAACTAGGTCAATAGGGCATTTTATGTGACGGCTAAACACCCTTATTTCAGAATTTGTGACGCAACAGAATCTTAGATAATCGATCGAAAACGTGTCCAGCCATCTTGATAAACCACTTTTCGCTGGTCTCTCAATCTCGGTAACGGAAGTGATTTTGACGACATTTTGCTTATCAACGGGCGTCACATAAATTTGTGACAGGCATCGAGCTAAAAGTTTTGTGATACGTACAGCGGTTTAGTGGAAAAATGCAAAAATCTGTGTCCAGCCATCTTGATTTTACGTATAAAACTTTTGGCTGGCACTTCCGAATCTCAATAACGGGAGCGTTTTCGAATATGGTTCCTTTACTAACATTTAGTGACGCAATTTGTGACAGTAATAACGTTTGATTTATGGCGTCACATGTAAGGGTTTACGAGAAATCAATAAAAACTTAATGTCCAGCCAACCTGAGCTCAAGCTGGCTGGACACATGTATCTCAGCTGCGTGATGATCTACGGCCTTCGAAATATGTTCAAATTTTTGTGACGGGGACGATAATGATTTACTGAATTTGTGACGGAGAAACTTTGAGTAGTTTCAAAGATATTGATCATTTAAGTTTTCCCATACAAATACTGCAGTAGGGTTACCAATAATGTAGGTTTTATGTAGGACTAAGTATGTTTTAAGGTGTTTTCTTTAATGGATGAAAATCCGTGTTTTGGTGATATTAATACGAACAACTGTAGGTATTTAAGGAGGAAGCGCTAAAGTAGCCCGCGAAATTCAAATTTTCTTACGTTTTTTGCAATTTGCTGGTCAGTATTAAGTGGTACGTTGATTCAAATATGATTCGCGGTCGTAACAAATGTGTATTTACAGAATTATAATCATTACAATCAGTAATACAATTTGTTAACTTAGTATAATCCCCAAATGTGAAGATTTCATGAAATAGTCATTCTTGGGGATTACTTGGTCTTAGAGAGTTGTGTTGATGAATTATAGATTATAATTCTGTAAATACATTTTGTTACGGCCGCGAATCATATTTTAATCATCGTACAACTTAATAGTGACCAGCAAATTGCAAAAAACGCAAGAAAATTTGAATTTCGCGGGCTACTTTAGCGCTTCCTCCTTAAATCGATAGAAGACAAAAGTGTAGAAGTGAGGAAGGGGGGGAGGGGTAATTTTTTGATGTTATTGCTTATTTACATGCAGATACCTACTCTTTTTAGTAGGTAGGTATTGGTGTTTTTCTTGGTAAGTACATAGGTAGATATTGTGTCAGGATAACTAATGCTCGAAGGTATTTAAATGAAAAAATAATGTTTGCTGTAAATAAAATCACATTTATTGATTTGTACTTTTTATTGAGCGTTTCAAATGACGACAATCAACTCCATTTGCGCTTCAGTAACCCCCGCCTTGTACACACGGCTAGGTTGTTTTTACCGCCGCCCTAAGTGTTTGAAGCGAAAATGAAGTCGGTGGTCGTCATTTTAATCAAATATATAAACGGTGACAGCGAGCGCGATACGGTCTGCACAATTTTATTTTTAGTAATTTTGTCTATGGGAGTATCGCTGTCATTCTATTTTCTTTAGTAGAGTAATTGGCTGTGGTATTTTTATGCCAAAAAACCAATAAGAATCCACGATTCTAATAAGTTATCTGTAGTTGAAATTAAATAAATGGCCGCATCGATGTATCGTTCATAAACATCGATATTGAAACTGGTAACATCGATGAAACATTGTTCTTAAGAACGATGTTTTCTCAGCGCCATCTATGAAAATCAAATACAAAGCAGGCGTGGCTGCTACCGGCCGATAGGTCGATTAAAAAAAATCCTTTATTTATGTAAAAATGATGGTCACCTCACAATATTAATGGATGTTTGTATGGGAAAACTTAAATGATCAATATCTTTGAAACTACTCAAAGTTTCTCCGTCACAAATTCAGTAAATCATTATCGTCCCCGTCACAAAAATTTGAACATATTTCGAAGGCCGTAGATCATCACGCAGCTGAGATACTTGTGTCCAGCCAGCTTGAGCTCAGGCTGGCTGGACATTAAGTTTTTATTGATTTCTCGTAAACCCTTACATGTGACGCCATAATTCAAACGTTATTACTGTCACAAATTGCGTCACTAAATGTTAGTAAAGGAACCATATTCGAAAACGCTCCCGTTATTGAGATTCGGAAGTGCCAGCCAAAAGTTTTATACGTAAAATCAAGATGGCTGGACACAGATTTTTGCATTTTTCCACTAAACCGCTGTACGTATCACAAAACTTTTAGCTCGATGCCTGTCACAAATTTATGTGACGCCCGTTGATAAGCAAAATGTCGTCAAAATCACTTCCGTTACCGAGATTGAGAGACCAGCGAAAAGTGGTTTTTCAAGATGGCTGGACACGTTTTCGATCGATTATCTAAGATTCTGTTGCGTCACAAATTCTGAAATAAGGGTGTTTAGCCGTCACATAAAATGCCCTATTGACCTAGTTAAATGCGAGTTATTTTGAAGATTTGTCCAGCCAGCCTGAGTGACATAACAAATGCTAATAAAGCAACAAAGTAATTCAGAAAGTAATAAACGTTGATCAGAGAGTCCGAAAAGAGGTTCAGTTGTAACACAAAGTCGGTAACACGCTGCTGCTGGTCTGCAAACTGCGTTATCATGTTTGCCCGACACTTATCAGTGGACGCCGCTAGCCAATACCTATGTATAGTTGAATGGCTTTAGTACCGTTCAACCGGCGACGTGACTGGTGGCGAATCACGTTACCCTATCTAAAATCAAAGCTTCACACTCCTAAATTATTCTAATGACGCCACTGTGACGGTAGTTTGGATTTTGACTTTCATTTCACAAGTCGACCCTTTCGTTTTAATTTCAACACGCATTTACATTATCTTTCACGCTATTAATATGTATTGTTTTATATCAGTTGTGTTTATTGCGACTTAATGTTTTATGAGTGAGCACGCTCCTCAGTCCTCATATAGTTTCCAGCGATTGGTATGTGCGATTCATTGCATCATGCGGTTTCGAACTGCCACTACTAACATATTTTGTAATCTATTCCGTCATGTAATAGACGCTTATCGCGTACCTTTGTGTTATGTAATGTTCTGTTACAGTAATGTCTCTAAAAGAAAGGTCCCTAGAGTTTGCAGTTGTCTGCATTCAACGGAAGAGAGACAAAAAATCTGTTCAATTCAAGTTGACTGAACAATTGTAATCATGAGCGAGATGCACAAAGCCGAAGTTTTGCACACCTTTAAACGAGTGCAGTCCAACGAGTAACGTTCTAAATGCCTTTCAATCCACCAATCTGAGATTGCTTACGCCAGTAACTTTTTTAATATCTTGCAGAACTGCAGAAGCTGCGTATATATCAAATCTAAAACGCTGTAGCCAAATCTAGCGTGTCTGCAATGAAGTCACGGTTGGTCGACGAAATTCTACTGTTCATAATAATACTTTTACGCCGCTTCTAATTAGTGGGCCCCTCGGTACGGGCGGTTAAGTAGGCGCGGCAAACAATCGTATCATCAAGGCTCGTGTAAGGTCGACACCGCGACGGTACCGGGCGAGCAGAATGGTGAAAGGGATCGCGTGACCTCGCCATCTGCGACTAGTCTGTGAGGACGCGTGCGTTCGAGGCGTAGTATATTGAACTTCGGAGGAAACGTCGTGCTGCCGCAGCGGCGCGCGGCGATGCGACGCACGCCGTTGCAGACATTAGTCACACAAACGACTGCCTGTGTTTCTACTTGCAGAAAGCCGATAAGATAATCTGAGTGCCTCTATTCGTTGAAATATCTTCACGTTTGAATACTTAGTACCTATCGCATTATTCTCTGAAATAAATAAAAGACTTCGACTAAATCGATTCAATAAAATCTTTCACAGATTCAATGCCCGCTTTTCTGAACGTTCCCTGATAAATGCCCATTATTTAGCCAGGAAACTGAATAGAGTGTATAATATTATCTAAATATTGATTATGTATTAGAATTGGACAACGGTAACTTCAACCAAATACCGTTACTTTTTTAAATTTCCAATGATTTTAGAATACATGTTGACTGATATCATTAGAAATGTAACAACATTCTCGCCCGTGGTATTTATGAGTTGGGTTGGGGTTTAATAATTGAGACGATGAGACGGAGAATATTTAAACGACATAAACCATGTTTTTGCTGTCCTCTTTGATAGAGTATCGCGCAAAAACTAATCTGCCACTTGATTCATACGATTCATTAATCAATTCGTGTCTTGTCTCCGTTCATTTGCATCATAATTTGTATCTTTTCTATTTATACGTTTTTCGTCTCTGAAAATTGATATTGTATGCTCTGCTTATCGACAAAATCAATTGCATAAATCAGGGAGCTTTCGCACGACGCAGACGGCTCATATCTCGACATCCGGCGGGTGGATCCCCCGTTTCCCAGTGTTTCCACTTCGACTAACATGTCGTTAGTGTCATTAATGTTGTTATTGATTGTTCAAATAAGAGTTCTTTTTTTTTTCTGTGCTACAAGAATGTTCGCTGGTGCTAATTGCATGTTGCCAACTTACACAGATGGGTTGTGTTTAATTTTGAAGACAGCTTGTGAATTGACATCAGCATACATTAGGTCAGTTTTTGCAGCGCGTCGATTGACGTGTGAGAGACTACAATTGCTATCTTTTTCATTATTGAATTCATTGGTGGCTTGAAACTTGGAGCACTTGATTTAATGGGGACTCTAGCTTCCAGAAATAGAATCTAGACACGGTGCTAGGTCGCATCGCAACAACCTGCCAAACCGGCAGGTGTGGTTGCAAAAGATATCAGAAGAGCGAGGGAGGTATTTGTGCGGCGTGGTGTTCCCCGGGCGCGGGGCGCGGGGAGGGCCCCCGGGGAGGCGTGGGGGGGAGTGCGGCGGTGCCGGGCCAGGCTGCACGCTGCACCGCACCAAGGTCAGCCGCCGCACGCATGCGCGTCCCTCCCCCTACCTGCCACCTTATCGGAACTCGGAACCTGCACCCGTGCCACTTATGCGTTCCTGTGAGTTGCACTCCAAATAATGTCCGCACCCTCGCGGGAGGAGCACTTCAACTTGTGGAATCTTTTATGGCTTGTTTTACTTTGCCTAGGAAGATGCATAAAGGCTTTGTTTGGTATGAATTTGCACTACTGTCTCTAAGCAATGGGTGTTTCTAGGAAAGGAACCGTAAGCTCGTGTAAATCTTGGTGAGGACAATGTGCTGATACTACGGTACTGCTTTAAACTTTCAGGATGTACATTTTCCCATATAAAAATATAATAAAAAATCCTTGTAACCTAAGCAATTTTGTTTTGATTCCAACTACAAGTCTAATTCAATCAATTAACTTGTTTGTCTGTCCCATCAATCATTTCCGCAAGAGATTTAACAGTTCACGTCTGCAGTAAAAAGGTTTGACTTGTTTTTTCCGCTTCCGCAAACTGATCAGGGTTCAGGGTTCCGCAGCACTTATAATTATGTGTTTGACTATTCTTGGCGTGATCGTCAATAGCTAGGCTGTAGCTCGAATGTAAGATAAATAAACATAAGCATGGGTACGTGGAACCGAGATAACACGTGACACTCGCGCCCCGCGCCGACGCGACGTAACACTGAACACTAAATACTGAACGTTCTGTCGTAAACTTGGAGAAATCCTATTATGAAGATTAGTACTTCTGACGCAAGCTTTACTTAATTTACATAGTAATGCGTACGTACTGCTTCGAATCATATTACTACCTTTACGTTCAAACTCCATGCTCTCCAGTTTCCGTTCGTTTAACCACGAACTGTTGATGACATGTTCGATATAGCGACTCGTCCTTCGAGCCGGATGCTATAACTGTCCTGAATTTACAGTAATTCTAGCTTCATCTGGGTCAAACTTGTAAGGTTGTAGTTTTCTGCTAAAGTATGTGTGTAAATGGGATGTCTGACAATACTGGTGCGTCGGCCACGTATCATTAGAAAGCTATTCGCCATTGTGGCTCGTGCATAAGGAGCGGCGCGTCGCAGCCGCTACAAGACTGCCGACTCCTACGTTAGTTCGCACAGTTGCGCCGCTCGATTCGGTTGCAATGTTCCATTCACCTTATTCGTCGGCGACGAGGTTCAGTGACTCCGACGCCGACCGACTAACTCCTCGGAACACGTCATCTGCGTGCTAATGCCGCCGCTGTTTCATCACCTACGGCCGATCGCCACAATGTTGTTTAAATTCTGTAGGTGTCCCGCGGCGCGGCCGTCGGGGCGACCTCTTTTCGCGGGCGACAAGCGAATGCGTCGCGCGCCGTCCATGCAGCGTTATGTAAAGTTGAGAGCGGTGCAGCGGTGAGCGTTGCGCTCGACCGCGTGCGCGCACCCCGCAGCCCTTCCCCTCGCGATTTCGTTCGCCGTCGGTTTCACTCGCGGTCCGCGGCGCGGGGCCCCGGAGGTCGCGCACCTCCCGCCTCTCCGCCTCGAGACGGAGCCGGTCCTCGGTCCGCAGCGGCTGAGCGGCCACTCAGTCGTCGAGCGGATTGCGTCGGCGGCGGTCGGCTCCGCGCCTCGCCTGTCGCTGTTTAGTCTGATGACACGCTATCACGACATGACGCTGACTCGACTCGAGTGAATCGCACCGCCCGCGACGTCGCGCTTGCAGTATACCACCGGTCGCGCTTCCATTTCGGGAGTCTTTAGTGATTTCGCGGCTGCGTTTGCGACGGTCACGAACACGCTCGTCGAGCTGACGACGTCGAGTCGAAAATAGCGTGCGTTATCATCGCGACCTCGAACGGCGAGACGAGATAGCGCGAGGTCGGCGGCACCTGCCCGCGCCGCGCCCCACGTGCCACCACGAGCGCTGCAGCCGACTGGCGGCAATTAGCAACTGTTCGCGCGACACCCTGCCGGCCGCACTGGCCAGCGCCCAGCACCTGGCGCCCGGCGCCCGGCGCAAGGACACTCGCGCTGTCTCATCTCACCCTGGTGCTCAAGCAGCACAATCTTGGATTTTTGCAATTTACGTTCGGAGCTAAGCTAGATCGTACTATCAACTCCTGACTGGACGGCTTTCCAGAATATCATCCAACCGACTTCAGACGTGGGCGCTTACCTGAGAAGTCAGATTCAGGCAAATATACTATCCACCATACAAACTGAATTCTTATAGGCACTATCTTCGTAACGATGCGATGATTAGTAATGTGTGTAGTTGACTGTAACGTTATTGTAATAATTCCTTACGTAACGTATTAACAATATTACCGATATGGATATTACAATGGTATCTTTATCGCTACGTGGTATAGGTATGATCGAGCACCTCGACACGTTTTCTGGATAATTCAAAACTTCACAACTTACGTTTTGGACAATACTTGGCAAAAATCAGGAGGTATGCTCACGTTGCTCAGTGATTGTCTCGTAAAAACTTATCGTCATTGAGACGTTGTCCATGTCTAATGTTATTGAATTACATTCATAAATTGTCCGTCCGCGCTCCGGTGTGAAAATCTTGATGTAGATATTAACATTGTATTGTTATGTCCAATCATTATTATTGTTACCCCAAATGACTGCGAAGTTTTTCAGTTGTCATTCATTTAGAATTGGGTCATCGTGCAATACATTTGTTTTCGAGTCCTTTCGACCTTCCATTGTTGTCATACACCCAATATATTTTAACAATCGTAACAGTTTGCGAAAATTTTGGAACAACATTTTCCTTCAAAGGGCGTTTTCTTACGACACGATGGTGCTAATATTTTTGACGGCCTTTACGAGATGTTATTTATGAAACAAGGATTTCTGCTTTGTTAATGTTTTGATTGCCATGAATAAATGTCACGTTAAAAAACAATAAAGTTGTTGTATCGGATGAGATTAGATTCCCGAATTTACGAGCAACAGCAATAACCGTGATAGCTAATGAGTTGATGTATAGACGCCAAGAAGATGGCATTGAGGACGTCCCTAATAATATATTAGTCTTCGTAAACAAAAATATTTTAAATCTCTTTCCAGAAAATATTATTCTAGGCTGGCCCGTTATATAAGTTTTAATGTCGATCAATATGAAGAGTCATCATTCAATCAAAACGACGCAGTCAATATCGCAGATAGCGAAAAAGTAACTCGGAAACTAATAATGTTACAATTACAAGTTAATGGGATCAATAAGAAAGTTTTGCAGCAATCTGATTACCCGTTAAGAAGAAAATGTATTGAACCAATAATGTTAATGAAAGAGCACATATTTGCTGAACATACAAACAAGCTTCAGGAGCAGATTTCCTTTGTTTATTCCACTAATACAAATACTACGCTTTCATATTTGTGATAAAGACTCTTTGATCGTTATGAAGATATTATTAATAACGAACCGAGTCTGAATTCGTGATGGGAACTGTATTTACCTAGTTAAAATATACATTTTTATTGATATTGCGCAAGTTATAATCTGTTACTAGTTGCGCAATTTATGAAAAATGCACGCTTGTCAAAATGTCTGTCCTACATGCCAGGTTGCAATTCCACATCTTTGCTGACGCCTTGCTTTTATACTCTTTGAATAGTTTCTTTATAATCAGTAGAATTGAGGTAGGACAGCTCTATTTTGATCTTCTTCGCTCTTTGTATTAAGAGCTGTTATAACTTGTTCGTTTTTCTCCGTATAAATAATACAGCAGCAGGCATTTATCGCGGACTCGGTTATCGGTGCGATGATCGTGCCGTCATTTATTGCGTGGATTATTTACGAATTTTCCTCATATATGCTTTTATGTCTTAGGATCTATAGAAAATTAACAATAGCTAACAACCTTTATAGAATTCAAAGAATAGTATTCTTGAGTTCAGCGATAGAAGACTTGAATTCCATACCAAAATAAACTTCTATGAAAACATGCATCATCTTGAAGATATTATTGACGACTAAATGGCGCCAATGTTAAATAATATAAACCTCAAATGACAGATATACAATAATGTCGATAGATCTCTACAACCTAAGATTAATGGGAATTACCATAACAGTGTAGTTTTGCCTACATACTTTAAGAAAAGCCAACATGAAGGGCTCCAAGAACAAATTATAGAAAAATATTTCACATAACTGCAATCTAATCATCGCATAGCACTAGCCCGGCTAATAGAAATAGTAGTACACATATATTAGGCATGTATAGCTCGCATTGCGCCGGTAGGTACCTAATTGTAGTTACATAATATAAACACGGACACGTGTCGTCGTTTGTATTCGCTTATATAACCCGCTCGTGTGTACGTTCACTTACGTACGCCTGGCCACTCGCTATGACTGAGCCCTTACTGGAAATTGTCGGGGAAATTATTATTGACCTACGCGGACCTACGCCACGTCTTGTTCATGATATCCTGGTTCAGTTCTGGCGTTTATATGTCATTTAGAAAATAAAACTTGATCATTCATTATTTTGTTATTATGTTTTGCTAACTCTGAAGTAATTTCAAATGGAACATTGACTCTTTAAGTATCTGAAATGGTTTGAGTTTTGATAACAGTTCTAAAAGCATGAAATTATCTATCCCCACCAACTTTTCATGATGACTTTTCTAAAACGGCGTTTGTTGTTGTATAAACTCTCGTTTGTTATTGCTTTTCCACGATAACAGTATGCTTTCGAGGCACGTGTACATGTACACCGATAGTTGTGGCCAAACCGATAACGTTTCCCACTTCTTTTTACGAATGGTCTAACACCTGTTCGCTTTTCTTTATTTTATCACGCTCTAATGGTTATGCGCCTCTAGGCTTCCTTCCAGTCTTCCTTCAGTCTTGGTCTGCGTCATCTAGCCAAAAACACTATTCGATGCGCTTTTTAAAGTTCCAGTGATAAAAAAAATCTTGTCAACATTTCATGTCTACATTTTTGACTTAATCTTATTAGACATGGTTTTATTGAACACATAGCGGAAAATCTGTTATCACGCCTAAATAATATTTGATGTAGTCAGTCATAATTGAAAAAATAAAAGCATCCATTTCAATACACATTTTACAAACTCAATTTTGTTACATCCGTATAAAAACGAACTTTTCTATTGTATTGTAGTCGACGCACCGAAACACATTTCCGCACGTTCTTTTGTTTGCCGATGGAAACTCCACTATGTCTGCCAATTCGGTCGGCCGCAGTACCAGGGCCGCATGATGTGGGAGGAGGTACAGCTGTCAATGTCTGTCGGGGGCAGGCGCGCGGTGTGCGGGGAGGGCGCGGCGAATGCACGTGCCCAGCGGGTCGTGCCATGCGTTCGACGCCCTCCCCACACTTGTTGAGCGCCGCGTCGCAGCCTTGCGCTCCGCTGCCGCCGGCAGCACCTAGGTCACTCGCACTTACAACACCCATTCCAACTAGCACCTTGGCTTGCTCATGCATGCGCCATCTCATTCTTGCGAGCTTCATACCGCGTAGGACTTGAGTCTATTGATTTCAATTTCACTTGGTATTTCATAAAATGCAAGGTTGCCCTAATTTTAAAGTGAGATTTTTCTAGTTTTTCGTCATGGTATGGCAAAATCATTCATACGCCTCAGAGAAATAGAGCATCGTTGAAGTTTAGGAAATGAAAATAATCTGGACCTGGTAAGAGGAAACTCTTTGTAATTAACACAAAGTACCCACTTGGAAAATTTTGGAACGACTTTCCTTTCAAAAGCTATACATTTGGATAAACTTTAATAAATCATAACGGAGAGTTTTTCGCTTTTTTTTTTCAATAAACTTGTTGCGCAAACGGTTACCCTACGACAGAACTCTTCAAAGTAGAAGCCCCACGTTTTAAGTCACTTTACTTTTTGTATAAAGTCCGGATTTCTTAATCGTTTCACAAACTATAACAATACGCTCTGAACGTCAATTGACTTTGACAATCCTTTCAAACTTCGTAAACGTACCGTATCGTAAGAGTAGTAAAAGTATTTCTTTGGTTTCTTCAGAAATCTACTGCAGAATTCAAGCTATGAATAAGTGAAAAAATTTAAAACAAACGTAATCAAGAGACTGTTGTACAAATAATGAACTTAAAAATGAATAGGACGCAAGTGAGTCTATGACAATGAGGACTAGTAGTCGTAGTTAGTTAATGTAGTGGCCCATTGTAGAATGGGTATACTTATGGAAACCACCGAAGCGAAACTGGGCACTGCCGGTTACCGGAGAAGACGCGTGCAGCCAGAACTGTTCGGCGCGATGGCAGCCCCCGGGGAGTATTACGCCGACACGCTCCACACCATCGCGATCAACACCAGGGAAACAGAATTCGGCAGCATCGTCGAGCCGATACCAATAACGCTCAAAACATACAAGCAGCTCCAGGCACACGGGCATGCCCTCAACGGCTATGGGTTCCCGCAGCAACAAATGATCGCATCGTTGGTCGCTGCTTCTCGAGTCCCCGAAGTTGAAAGGCCCTCCACGAGCCAGAACTTCGTACCGAGCCCCGTCAAAGAAGAAGTCAAAGACGCTCAAATCCGACCACCCCCTAAGAAGAAGTGGATTAAAGAGTATCTAGGTGAGTTATGCATAAATAGCGATCCTACTACTACTTTCTCATAAAACTTGTAGTTTTTATTAGAGATACTTAACTTTTTAAATTTGGAGGCCGTCGTCACATGTCGTGGGCATATTTTTTGGTAATATAAAATTCTTTGTATGGAAGGTAATGAAAATATTTATTAGGTGAATGAACTCCTTCCAATATGTTTGACTTTCTTACTATTTTGAGAAAACGAAAGCACATCAACTTGTAGCTATCGATAATCCAAATATTTGACATGATTGTTCTTGAACGCAACAAGACATTAAAGGCTTCTCCTGAAACTATTTAGAGCAGCTGAAATGACAACAATTCAATTGTAAAATGATATTTGAAAGTGATCCAATAGGTCGAATTGTCTACACGAGTGCATTTTTTGTCCTTGCCGCTTATGCGGCAAGGACAAAAAATGCACTACGAGGTTATCCTCGTCTTGTTTTTGTTCAACAGAATCCAAGAGCACGACTAATACGCATATTTATGAAACTTTATTACATTACAGAGTTGTCAATAATTATTTTGTTCGTTACTCCTTTATAATTATATTTGATATTCTTATTTTCTGCGTTGACTTTGGTCATCCTTTGAACTTTCTTCAAGAGCTATTTTGATTTCTCAAAAAGCGTCTTCATCAAGTCTATTTCGATCAGTAGCTGTTGTTTTATTAAATTCTGCGTAGTAAGCCTTCCCATTGTTACTATTATCTGAATTTACATCTCTTTAGATATTCCTTTCATTTGAATAAGGTACTTATCTGTTATATTATCAAATGGTGTAAAATACAATGTATGTTTTAGTAAAGATTATTTGTGGTTCAAGATACTTTTGGCACATAGGAGAAAACATTGTGCGTTTGAAAACGGGTCAGTCGTAAATTTTGCTTTGCGTTGCCCGTAGTAAGCTAAGCTATGATCTAGCAACTATTACTACTACACTGTTTTGAGCTAAGCTGCTCAGAGCTTAGATTACAGTAAAAGAAATTCGCAAATCGAAAAAGGTTACGTAGCAAAGTTATTCTTTACTTCTTTTTGTTCACATCGTTTCCATTTTGCTTCAAGTAAGCGTTTGTTTGAATACTAAAGTGACCTTACTCGTTATTTTTTAAATTGCTCATAGTCAAGTTATTATCGGTGGTAAACACAAGGCACTACATTGTGCATTTCAGAGATTAAACATCCTCCTCTGTTCACTATTTTTTTCAAATATTGTCGTCATTTACGTCATTATTGGCCAGATATAACAGTGATTGAAAGACACAACGAAAATTATTAGTAGAAACATATAACAAACAATTTAGAAACTAGTTTAATTGAATGTTTTAAAAAGGATCTAATTAACTTTAAAGGATATTTATTATAAACGTTTTTGTATCAGGGCAGCATAACGTACGAGGGATCGCCACAAACCAAAACACCGAGGTAGGTATTGCGTGCGTACTAGAAGTCAGCGTGTTGCCGTCAAGGCGTTCTTCTTCCCAAGGTCGTAAATATCGTAGCGTATGTGATGTTGTGTCCATATGTCGGTCTTGTATAGACGTGCGTGCTACAACCTCGCTTTCCTTCGTGACCTCTATAAAATATTTTCCTCGAGTCTGCTATTATGCCTCTTTTATTATTGAGACGAGACAACCGTCAGCATCCTAACATAACGCATTGCATACCTCGCGATATCTTTCAACGGTCGAATAGTTTGAATATGTTAACAGATAAGATGATTGTTTTTTATGAGTTCATATTAAAACCAAAACGCGTAAAATTTTTTGGTTGATATAGATGAGAATTATTGGTCTTTCTAAGAATTGTAGTAAACAACTTGAGGCAGATACAATAACAACGTATATCTCTGCAACAAGCCAATAATTATAGAGGAAAATAATGGCAATATTTTACGTAATAACTAACGGGCGGATGTCGCACACAATGAAAGTCGTAATCCAATAAGATGGCCGGCGTGTGTCAGCGTGACGTCGGCGGCGCACGTTTGCGTAACAGACATAATTACATAGTTTTATGAGATTAACTACTTAACAAGTACATATATGCAGAGGTTCGCGACAGCACTGCCACCGCGCTTTGTGTCAAGGCTTCACCAATTCACACCAAAATCCTTAATACAACTTCAAGCATCTTCTACAAGTAAATAAATAAACGTTATTACACTTGATGTTTCCGTTACTTTTCGTTTTAAGGCTTCTTGTTGTTTCGCACTTATGATAATGAAGCCATGTTTCAGTATTGTTATTCTGTCCATAACCTCATCGTAACCATATTTGTTTTCATAAACATTATCTTATCGGGGTTTCTTTTGTTTCACTCTTTCAATACGGTTAGCTCTGGTCCGCACGTCACACGCGCATAAAGTGAAACTATTCAGTAATCTGTGGTATAATTTCATTAGACTGTGTGCTCTTTGTGTTTTGTAATAACTCCTATATTGTGGTCATCTGTATTCGCTGTACGCAGACTTTATCGTCGACAAGACACACGCTTAATGCTACCTATCTTTGTTGTAGAACTAACTTCATTACGGGCCTACGGGGTGACCTCTACTATTAATGGTTTATTGATTAAAGCTCTGCATTTTATTATTCTGGCGATGACGTAATGCTAAGGAGATGATTGAAATGAGGTATTCTGTGTTACTTTCTAACACTTATGTAGTAGTTAAACGTGCTCATAGAGTATTGCGGATCTGTCATTAACTTCTAACTGAGTAACTGGTAATGCCCAGTTGAGATTGCCAAGGCAAAACTAATTGTTGTCGAGTGCGCTACACGTGTCGTGCGATTGTCGCGTAATGAAGCATTGTAAAAATGTGGAGCGAGCCGCCGCGTATTGGCGAGGTTATTGACATTGAGATAAAATATATCACGCTCCGAAATTTTAACACTTTGTTCAGTTTATGGCACGCTTTAATGTTCACTGATGTCTAAAGCATTGGTCCTTTGATCCTTATACGATTATTTTCAGTATTATTATTTTCTTTATTTCATTATTCACATACGTATAAATATCATGTTTATTGCTTACAAAGGGTACACGCATGTCCCTTAGAATTTTATTTATCGGAAAATCCTTAAGATTTGAGATGAGTCAGAACCTTAGAAACAAGTAGTGCTATGCATGTTAATAACTTGCCAGAGCGGCAGAGTTACAAAAGAGATACTTTTATTGTCCCAGTCCGGTGTACTTGGAGGCAAGGTGTCGACATGTATGTGCTAGGTAGATTGTATATCCTACCCCTCCCCCCCCAACCCGTCCTACTCGAGAGCGCGTTGCAGCGGGCGGCGATGCGTTCGGGTGAGTTCGTGCCGCGTGACGGCTTGTCACGTGCCGATGCCGAGCACACCTCTTTCCCTCCTGCAAGACCTCCCCTCCACCCGCTTTGGCCCACCGCCCCGCTTATCACTACCAGAGCCGGAGGCTCCCGCAGCCCCCTCTGCACTCCCTCCTAACTGAACTAGTGGCCCTCTCACTACTCTTCAATTTATTACACGTAACGCTTTTGTTCGGTCGCAATCGCAAACCTTATCTACTATACCTACATACTCAAACACAAGTACTATGTCTAAATGGGTGAACACCCGAGTACATCGTGATAACTACCTTCGGTTTAGACATAATATTTTACTCTTGAAGTTGGGTTTCCATTTTCCAATAAAATTTCAGATATAGTCGGTTACTTACTTGTATTTTTCTTTCTTGCTATCTACATGTTCGATCCTTAGCAAAGGATAAAGATATAGGATATACAGGAAAGGATATAGCCTATGTAGGTCCTGTTTCTCAAAACTTTAAATTTTGCGTTGACATGCGCAGAATTACAAATAATACTATATTTATGGATCCACAAATTATACAACGGGACCGTAAGGAAAATCTCGGTCAACTCCATAATGTGACATAGGTCAAATCGCAATATGTGGAACGCAAAATTTTATGATTTATGTTCTTGGTGAGTTAATCTGTAAATCGTTTTCTAAAATTTTTGAAAAAAACAAGATTTGTACGACTGCGAAATCCACCGATCCGACTCAATAGATCATTCAAGCATTATTCCGAAGTTACTCAAAATAGTTTAAAAGCTGTAAGAATGAAATCCAAGTTACAACTTTTACCATTGTTAAAGTTCGGACTTTTAGTTATGTTTTTGAAGATTTTCTGAAGACTGGAAAAGAACCTCCGTCCACTTATATTATGTAGTTACTCAAGAGACACGTGCTGTTTTCATGTAGGTACTACAATGTTGAACCATATTTAAGTTCGTGATTTCATCTTTGATGACTTAGTTAGTTCACAGTACCTAATTGATAAACAGGATTAAAAAAATATAAACATCCGAACTGAGAACGTCCTCCTTTTTGAAGTCTGTTAAAAAACAACAGCTTTTTGTAAAAGAGTCTTGGTTAGGTTAGGTTGGAAAGTTAGGTTAGGTTAAAATTTAAGGTAAACTCGTCAACAATACGCGTGATGAAACATATAAAGAGCACGCAAGCGTTTCTAACTGACGCGAAAGAGTAAAGTAACTTCGCACTAATTGATCACCGTTTTGCAAGCCACATTCTGCATACAACCAACGCTTATTTGGTGCTGGTATTTTAAATACCGGTCTCAGATCAGCAACAGATGCACATAGCATCGATACCGGTTCACTAGTGTCTGGAATCACAGTTTCACTTGCACGTGTGGGTGTCCGCGTCGTGGGAGATGGCCGGTGTTTGCGTGTTTGTTGCTTGTAGGCGCGCGCCCGCCATGCGCAATTGTACCAGGCGAGTATAATCCAACTAGAGGTGTTTTTGTTTCTTTTAGCGTAGTAGTAATACCTGTGGACGATGATATTATAAGTGTTTTACTTAAAATATCATTGCCTTGTATAGAAATGCTTTCGCTATGAGTTTTATGTTATGCTTATGAGACATAATATGAGTAACTTTTTTCATTTTTATTAAAGTTAAGCCTTTGAATCTTTGCCGTTAAAAAAGTTTAGGAAGTTCTTCCTAATGTTTATACATATCATAGAGCGAATTTAAGCCAGTTGAAGTATATTATGAATAGCAATGCAAACACATTATTATAAGTACTTAGTCATAATTATTATAAAGACTGCGCTGCGGTGTAGGTAACCGAATTCAAACTACAACCTACTTAAACTAGCTACATACTTTGATGATTGATAAGAAAATTAAGACACCAGGCAATTGATTAGAACAATGCTGATGTTATAAACCGACTATATTTAAATGCACGCTATATTGAAAGCACCTTTGCGCAAATTATCGTTATTACTCGAACTAAACATACTCGTAATATTTTGTGTTGTTTACGTCATCTCATTCATGACACATCTCACGGCTACAAACTTGCTTTCCCGTCCAGTCTTCAAAGGTTCTCAAGGGCGAATCTCAGCGGCTATTATAACAACCCCCTGTGTGGTTGCTAGAAGGCCAGTGACGCACGATACTGCTGCCCCTCCCCGGTCACCACCTACGCGCTCATTCTACTCTGGTACTACCTGCAATTGACAGCCAATAAGCCTACATCATTTTTTTAATTTGATCACTGGACAGCTTGTCAATGTATATCGATGAACAAAATATTATATTCTTCTATCAAAGGTACCTTTTACGTCACAAATATACTCGAGTGTTGAGCGAGGCTGTTGATTTCGACAATTAAGTACATATAATTTTATTTCCTCACTGTATTGAAATCACTGTTTGACGTGAATGAATAAATAAATTCACACATATGAAATGTTGTTTTCAACTTTTTGTTCTCTGATTCTAATGCAATGAAGTCAGTTTCTACCAGAATACTGAATAATATAATGCTATTTTGCTCAAAAGTATTGAAATTTTCAAGTTCAATAGTCGTGTGAGTGATTTCTACTCAATATTTATAGTGTAATTCCGTATTATATCGGTATTGTCTATATTTTCCAAATCTTTGGTCATTGCCCTTTTGTATTCCAAGAATTATGTTTCAGATTTAAGATGGGGGCTATACTAGATATGATAAACAATTTATCATGAAGTGTTCATTTGTTATTAAGTAAAAATACTCGTTTATAGAGATCCCATTAATAAGATAAGACAATCTTGCGAAAGATGTGACATATACATACCTAGTCTAAAATATATTGTTCTGCTAAACATTGTTGGGCAAGAAAAAAAAAAATTAATACAAGTCGTAAGAATAGTTAGTCAAATGGACACCTTATAACCTGGTTCGGCAGCCTAAAATTAAAAGATGTCAGAAAGTGGAGTTTGTTTTGGACGTATCAAGATCAGTGAAACAAATAAATTCTACAGTCTGGATAGAAACTACAACTGTTTCTGAAGAATGAACGGACAAACGGACAAACGGAAAGCGATGGGTCGTCTTGCTAAATTGTTGTTTGGATAAATCATCATGATCATTTTTGGCAGCTTTACTCCACCCACCGCTGAGAATAGGCTTCCTCCCTTTTTGGATAAATGTCCAATATTTAAGTTTTGGCAGATTTGGGGCCATTTATTTGCTTTCGTACTGTTATTGTTGACGTTTTCCATAAGTTCACAATTCTATCCTCTAAATCTTAAATTTTTATGCTTGTGGACTATCTGGATTGGCGATATACATTTTTGTTACCGGTCTATATTCTGTTGATTGTATATCTGATGGATGATTAAACGTCATCACATATTATTGTGCTAATAATTATGCTGCGTAAAGAGTGCCAAAACCTTGTTCATTAAAAAATTGTAAATTACTGAACTGAATAAATTATACATCAGAACGATGTTAATATTTGTAAAACCCCAGGTTTATCGTGCAAAGTATATCAACTTAGATATAATAATATCTGTCTAAATGATTTAATATTGTTTAAACTGAAAATGTATATTCTGAGTTGGATTTCCAATAAACTGACCCTGTTTTCAAAGAAAGACTAAACATAGCGGGAGATTTGTCTAAGGCATTTGATTTCACTAATACATTTTGAATTAAACGTTTGCCATTTGGATTTTAAGTGGAGTGGTGTTATTAACCCCTTATTTACGTTACGGTGCATGTTTATTCACTGAAGGCAGCACTACAAAGTCGGGATGTTTGTCAAAGTCACGAGTGCAAAATCCTAGGCCACGTCTAGGACACGCTTGAACAATTCTAATTCATATTGAATACGATTGAATAAAACGGTCAATAACCAACCACCTTTTATGTTTTCCTATTATTTAACTCGAGGCTCGTGTAGTTTGTTTAATTATAGAAGTGAACTTTATTGCTAATCTTTGTTGATGAATGTTGTTAACATCATGCATAATGGCTTTATTTTCATGTTGAAATTCTTTTATGTATTTATATTTATGAAGATACCTTTTTATTTTTGTTGTATTTACATAATACAAGCTAACATTTAAAATAATAATTTGTACAATTGTATGAAAAAAGAATCATAGGGCTTCAAAAAATTCGTCCGCATCGCTGTCAACAGGAACAGTGCCCAAAAGGCTGGCAGCATTGCCACGTTGTATGGCGATGCTAAGTCTTTGGCCAAGAAATAGGCCAGGCCTCTGGTCACGTGAAGAGTCGACTAACCGCTTGGCGATATCTCGAAAAACCAAATGAGCACTCGGACCCCATGGCCCTAGTGTTTCAACCCCAAACCGCTCGAACATATTTAATAACTCCCAATCAGGTTGGAATATTTTCGCCGTTTGAGGTTTTAAATTAATAATATAATTAATAATTTATATTTTGGTTTAATTATTAAATCATGATGATGAAATGTTTTATTAGAATCACGATGACACCCATTCTTCCGAAAAGCAGTAGTCAGTCGCAACTCGCAAGTGACGTTTTTATTACACGTGTGCAGCTTTCTATAAATATCTTCACAGTAATAAGTTGACAAAGATCACACAATCAGAGAAGGTAACTAATACCTACGTTTAAGTCGTTATGTATATATTTTCTATTGTAGATACTCGCAGCTCGTACATTGCAACTATGTATTTAATGGTTTTTCTTCCGGCAATCCATTAATGGAATACAAATTAATAGATCTCTTGCACAATATGAATGGTGTGTTGTAGTGAAGTGTTTAAAGCATTGGAAGAAGCAATAATATTTATAATGAGTAATATAAAGAATCTAAAAGGTGACGGTCCTCGTTACTCAGGTCGCAATAATTAGTCATCCAATCGACATTTTATAATACATGGAACTCGTGACAAGAAATAATATACGAAGTAGTAATGCGTAGTTTCTTTAAGATAAGCAGTCAATAATGTATTATTCGGGCTGAGTTACTAAAGTATATTAGCGTAAAGCCGCCGGCAGAAGCAAAAAGCTAGGTCTTACAAATATAAATAGCAAAGCTCTTCATCAGACTGAGTATCATCATTACGTAATATATTTTTCCATTAGGTACACTCACACTGCGTATTCTAGATGGCATTAGTCTTTAGCTAAACGAAAACAACTTTGTTTTGTATATCTTTCGGACGTGATATAATAAACGTCCGTGATATGTGCCTATCTGTTATTAAAAGTCTTTCGTCGGAGTTATTGATGCCTAATAAAAGTTTTATCTGTAAAAATTACGTTTTTACTTTTTTACCTACGCGAACAAGATCTAAAAACCCGTATTATTTGGCTCGTCGCTCAACAAAACAAACCCAGCACAATCTAGTAGAGCAGACGCCAGTCATTCTACGGGCCGGTCACGACGCGACTTGTTTTTTCTGGCACCTCGCTGAGCAGCTGATTTTCGGCGTGGCAACTGTTAGTGTTAACGCCAAACAAACCAAAAGCACGCGCTCAACCACATGTGTTGACGTAATTTTATCGTCAGACCACGCCCTCGCTTCCGTCTCTTTCATTACACTCGGAAGAATCCTCCGTCTCACTCGGCATTGCAGCGTGACTGATTATGTTAAGTTTTCCTCTACTATGGACTTTATTGCATGCGCGTAAAGTTCACTATCGCGTACTGTTACTATCTGAAAGTGAAGTGGAATGATGCTGTCTCATTCACTCAGTTGTGGCTGTTTCATTCACACGGCTGTATTGAACTCTTGCCGAATATGTTCGCCTGGTAGTTTACCGCCACGGACTGCAGCCGTCGACGAGCGGTTGACACGGGTTTGACAAGTGTTGATCGACCTAGGATGGCCTGCTCATTTCTAATAAGACCTAGTAGACTGATGATCATGTTTTCGTAATCATTATTGGGTCAAAGGTAGTAAGTTGCGTATTTTACATAGCTCCTTCTGACGTGTCACCTTTGTTTACAGAGGAGGAGCCGAAGTCGCCCGTGGCGGTGCGAGTGCTGACAGGGCTGCCGGTGACGCCGCGCATCAACGGCGTGGTCCGGTCGACGTCGCCGGTGCTTGTTGTGCCTCCCTGCCCGCCCGCACCGGCCATCGTTGCGCTCGAGCCGGTCCTTGCGGCGACCGTACCTCCTCCCGCGCCCCTCCTCGACTTCGCACAAGAACATTCCAGGCCGCGAACGACGAGTAACAGTCATGGGTATGTTCTCCTAGTAACAGCGGTGTCTGAAACAGCTGGAGATTCGCACGACGCACGGCGCAGTGGTCGTTGTTTTGTTGTCGCTAAAACATATAGGAATGTTTTTATAAAATTTAAATATTGCATTTCGACATCATTTTGGTTTGTATTGAAACGATCTTGTACTTTTGGAACAAAAATAATTTTAAATTAGGCATATTAATTTGCCGCTTCTATCATCAATAAGTATGCTTTTTTTCCATAATATCATTATCACTTATTTTAAAGGCTAACACATCTCCTTTCGAAATTTTCCATAATATTATGATATAAAGCTATCATCATGACTTATGGGGACTATAGGATAACAGGACCTAAACCAAAAAACGCAAGTTTTACATTGCCTAAAAGTATATGATCGACACAGTAAACAAAATCAGAAATTTATATGAAATTCTTCAGGATATATATGCTAGTTAGATAGTGTGTTGAAAACATAATACAACTAAATTGATAGGGTAGAAAAAAACATGAAAATACCTCTTAAAACTTTGTTTTCACAATAAAAACCATACTTTTTAATCCAAACAATAGATTTTTTGTAAATAGATAGTTGCTTCATATTTTGCAGTAAATTACCAGCGCAGCGTTGTGTCATCGCGCTTCTCTTTCTTTTGTATGCAGTCCGATAGTGACCGCGCTTTAGGTCATGTAGTCCCCTTTTTGTGGGAGTTGGTAAAAGCTAGGAGAAAAATAAATTGTAAAAGTATTAGGAGGGTCCTAATTTGTTTAGCGACAATCATATGTATAGATAATTTTATGGAGTCGGTATGTTTATGTACGGTACCCAATAGATTACATTTTTGGTGCCCCGCATGAAATGAGTGTAATGAAAATGCCTCTCCAATAATCTAGACATTTTGTCTCCAGTTACCAAAGTTGAAGTTCGGAGGTCTTCCATAGATTAAAAGAATATTTTGACGCTGACGATAGAAATAACTAATGGCTTCTAAGTTTGATATAACCTTTTTTGGCTTCAGTTATCTACTAAAAGACTGAGGAATCAGTAATAGCAATCATTCAAATTCGTGTGATTGATTTGATAAAAATTAAACCTACATACGGCACTGACACAAAAAGCGATGGAGGAAAACTGTTTTATTCAATTTATTATAATGTACGACATCAAGCGGTCCAGTTAACAAGTTCATTATAAAGAATGAGGACACCTGGTAATGTAGGTCTGTTTCTTAGTATTTACAATTACTCGCGTTATTTACAATGCACTGATGAATTAATAAAGTAGGTCTAGAACGTTCTCACAGAAATACAATAAAATATAAACAGGTCTTAATAGAAATTGTAATTTCATCCTTGCATGTCATCCTTGCAATGTTATGTTGTCCTAGTATAAGCGTCTATGGTGCTTTTATCTTTCAGTCGATTGCTGTCAAGGTTTGGATATTAACAACCATGTATTGAATAACTAATCTATCAACTAGGGTTTTGTATTCATCAGGGAATAAGTCCTTGTCACTATCAGTATCTGTATGCATCATTCATTCGAAGGTACGGTTGTACGAGACTGTGTTTTCAAATAAAGGTTGTGGAGCATTTAGCGAGTCATTTATGTCTATTTTTGTCTCATTAATTAAGGAAAATATTGCTGATCTATGAATATATTGCATGGTGCATCTGGTAGCGAAATAAACAATAATGAACAATGATTTATTGTTCAGTCATAATCATAGGTACACGTGTTGTGTTAGCGTTTTTATTTTTAGCCAATGACAACCTGTGCATATATTTTTTGTTTATAAATTTGAGGAGAACTTTTTGAAATACAACGTTCTCAACTCTCAAGGTGTTTGTTGGTGGACGTTTTGTAAAAACAAGGACTGGATTCTAATAAAAATGTCATATTTAAAGTGACCTTTTCTGAATTAAATTTTAACTTATTCATTGGGATCCTGTTTTTTTTATGTCTCTCGTATCTTTGAACGTTGAAATTCCAAATACTAATTGAAAATTTTCCACATATAGTAAAATCTGGCGTTTCGTTCAAAGATTATGTGAACAAGCGACGCGCCAAGTTTACTTTTATATTCAATTAATACTGTCTATTATGAAATAATGGAATAATCCCGACATAGTTATGTCTATGCCAATCATAATAAATACGCAATTATCAACAAAGCTATGCCACGCGCTAACGTTGTCTAGTTTCCTTATTCCGCTGAGTTACTTATATTATTATAGACATTACTGAATCATGGACGATGCTATCCGAAGATATAATTGTTATACGTCATGATATAAACTTGATATAAAATTTTATGGTATCTAAGTAAATTTAGCGTATTGGATGATTCTACTTTTAATCTTAAAGAAGATTTGGTTACAGTTAGTCAGGTGGTGGTTGGCTATAACAGTAGGGGAAAGACCAAAGAAATGATGGATGGACTGTGTGAATGATGATATGGTTACAAAGGGGGTGACTACCGAGATGACGACTAACAGTAGAATGATGATTTAGTTACAGTTTGACAGACTCGTTGGTCCAGTGGTCTCAAGCGCTACTGTTGAGTATGAAGTGCTGTGTTCGATTCCTGGGTCTGGGCAAAGTGTTATTAGATTTTTCTATCTGGAATTTCTCAGTAGCAGCTCGGAGTCTGGATTTGTGCCCCGTTGATGTCAACAGGCTCGCCCCCTATTACATGGGACTTAAGGCGCTGTCTCAAAAATCTAAAATCCTCGAAAACTTACTAAGCGAGCGAAAGTGATGCAATTACTTTTGAAACGCAAAAGAAGAGAGATTGTTATAATGTGCGTGCGTTCGGAATAAAACGACGTATGTGCCAAAATGAATTTACTCCTTTTTTTCACAAAATAAATGAATTAAATTTAAAACTACTTTGAGTAAAGTTTGATATGATAATTCTTAAATTCCATTTACATGATACTAGACCAAAGAGTCAAAAAACATTATACCAAAATGTTAAATCCCTGTTCCACATACTTAACAAGTTACACGATATAGAAAAACCTAATTTATTTTCAAAAACTGGCGAATAGTGGGTGTACTGTACTAACTTTAAGTAACCTCTGCCTTATCCTTGGATGAATACAGGCGGAATGTGATGTTATAGTTAGTGTCTCAAAGAATGAAGCAAATAAATATAACAAGAGTATTGCGCACATTAAACGTGTGTTTAAGTAGATTGCGCAAAAATGGTTACATGAAATACAAACAAAATGAAGTTATGATTGTATTACGTACAATACCTACCATGCAGGTGACGATATCGCGAGATTCCGAATCGAAGGCTTTGAACTTGATTTAATATTTCAACCTCGTATTTTGAATGATGGAAAAATCAAGACCAAAATGGCATTCGTAACATTTTTCGTAAATGTTGCCTGAAAGACAAAAGTTGAAGAAGATAAATAGAAAGTTATCTCTAATATAGTCAAATGGAATGGAATTATACATATTATTTATGAATTTATTATTTATTGTCAACAGGCCACCCCCCGTCCCTTCCCCACCATCGGTTAGCAGTAACGGCAGTGGCAGCGGTTGCAGCAACGGCAGCGGCAGTGGGGGCAGCAGTGGCAGTGCCCCCCGCGCCGGCACTAGAGAGGTGCACAACAAATTGGAGAAGAACCGGCGAGCACACCTCAAGGAGTGCTTCGAGCTCCTCAAGAGACAGCTCCCCGCCACGCCTGATGACAAGAAGACCTCCAACCTTTCTATACTCGGCTCCGCTATTAGGTATATTCAGGTTAGTATCAATCTAATAACTTTTTGCAGCTCTGTTTTCCTGGTAGTCAACGCCTTTGAAACTAAATGTCGATGGCCTTCGCGTTTCCCCAATTTGTTTTATTAACATTGTTAAACCGTGCAAAACATTTACTTACAAACTAATATTTTTGTGAAAACTAATTAATTACTGCTCCACTATTTTATTCAGAAAGTTTGTTTTATTTATCACTAGGCGATTATATTAATTAGGTAATTTGTTTATAATGATAACTAAATATCCAGATATTTTTTCAAGTTATTGACGTGTTTGACTATCAATTTTGAACAACAAACAGCTAAATTATTTTAATTGAAAGGTCGCGCAATGTCTCTCGGTTTTATAACGTCGTCTTTAATTTTCAGTCTGGTAAGAATAAATTGAATTTGTAACTAAAACCCAGATTGGAGTAGGTACTTTACTGTTGTAAATTTACTTTACTGTTGTAAATTAAAATAATAAGTAAGCAAATATATTAGCTATATTTTTGCTGTGCCCGACAGGGTCCACAATGATCATATATTTTAAGTTACCATCTAAGTTCACATTGTGGAATGCAAATAAATGATTGAGTATTGAGTATTGCAAGTAGTAAATAATACCTCATTAATAAATAAAAATAACAAAATTAAATCTAAAACTACACAAACTAAAATATAGCGTCAAAAAATTCATCCGCATCGCTGTCGACTGGTAATGTACCCAAGAGACTAAAAACGGCTAAATTACACAAATTATGTCTTCTTGGAAAAGCCATAAGTATGGATAATTTTTATTTAGAATGTATCATTCGTTGTCATACTTTTAACCACCAATGTTGTATTTGGGTATAGTGACCTCAATTTGAGACGAGAGCGTTTAATTTTTATTTTATCACAAGTAACCTAGATGATACTGGTTCAGTCTAGTTAACGCATGCTCTTTTATAAATACATGCAGTATTTATGCATCATGTTTGCATCTACGCAAGGTATGCATCCCCTTGATTCATAATCGTTACATATAAAATTATAAAGCGTTTCGTGCTTGACGACGTTGCCAAGGACACGCTTTTGACGCCTTCATGCTGTATTTTTAGTTTATTCATGGGTAACTGTACTTTTCTACATTCAATATACCTATGTATTGGCAATCAACTTCTGAAGTTATTTTATTAATGTATTATTATTGAAGTCACACTAAACTCGGATTTAATTAGTTGTATCACTTGTATCAGGTAAATTCTGTGAAGCTAAAATGGCAGTACCTACTTACACTTCATTTCGAAGTCTGTGTTTATGTTATATTGTTTTCTTCGCCTTTTGTTTCTACTGAACGATTCTTTGAAACATCTCAATAGCCGGTTAAATGAGCGACCAGACTTCCTAATTCAATTAAAAACTAAGGCTTCGTTCCTACTTGCAAATTGTTTCAACTTTCCTTACAAGATTTTTGAGGCAAAAACTTTTTCATAGGGTAAAACTTTTTCAAAGGGCTTGTACATTTTGGAAATTGACTAGGATTCTCTTGTTGCTCTTAAAATTGTTTTTCTCAACTCTTTTAGTTTGTTGTTAGGCAAGTAATAAAAAAAAGTTTTAACATACACACATTGTGGTATATAAACAATTGGGTTTGTGGTGAAGAAAAAGATTGGTAAACTAGTACTTTTAGTGCGGAGCACCGTTGACAGCGTCAGACAACTGTTGTCAAAAGAAATGTACGGCGCATGTCTACGGAAGAAGCTTCTAGAATATTCTAGAAGCTTCGCGTGGCTCTTATTGGCCGGGCGGGAATGTAACGCATTTCCGCCAGAAGTGCGTGGATTATGGCGGGTGCGGTTAGTTATCCGACCTCTTCACGTTATATCCTCCCCCTTTTGACTAGGTAATGTCTCCATGCCTAGACAAACAACATTAGACATTAGCGGACCTTACGAGGGCGACCTCTACATCGCTTAAGAAGTACCGGCTCAGGACATTCACCTTCCCTAGAGTGAAATCGGCGCAAGTCTGATACGTGATACTTTCCGATGACCTCCTTGGTTCCATCCTTATTATAGACCAAAAGGTAGGTCGTAGGGCTTATCTTCTTAACTATTTCATATGGGCCATCCCGCTTAGGGACGAACTTCGAGGTAACACCTTTAGCGGCGTTACTAAGAACATGGGTTGTCATCAACACCAAGTCCCCTTCTACAAAAGTCTCCGCCTCAGTACGATCCTTGTCGGCTCGAAACTTCCTTACATCTTGATGGTACTCCAACTTCTCTTTAGCTGTGGTGAGAGTGGCAGCCAGTTTACGCAGATAAGTCGTTATTTGAGGCACAAAATTCTCGGCCTCAATGATTGCCCGTAAATCCGTAACCGTAGCTAAAGGTGAACGGAGTTCACGACCGAATGTGAGGTATGCAGGTGTTTGCTCTGTTGAGCTAGTAAGAGAACTATTAAAAGAAAAGCGGACAAAAGGTAATACTTCAGGCCAGCGGTCATGATGACCTTCAATTAATATGGCCAGCTGAGCCTTCAAGTCCCTGTTTTTTCTCTCCACTGGATTGGCTTCTGGGTGGTATAACGGCACCAGGTTTTGCTTTACTCCCAACACGAACATGGCCTTCTGCATAACGTCAGCCACAAACTGCACTCCGTTATCTGAGATCATTCTCCTCGGTACACCATACCGCATAAATACCTCGTTTACAAGAGTTTTAGCGCAGATCTCAGACGTAGCTTCAGTGAGGGCAAATAGCTCGACCCACTTACTAGCAGTGTCCTCAATAATTAAGATCCACCTTTCCGTGCGGAGCACCGTTGACAGCGTCAGACAACAGTTGTCTGACGCTGTCAACGGTGCTCCGCTCCAAAAGTACTAGTTTACCAATCTTTTTCTTCACCACAAACCCTATTGTTTATATACCACAATGTGTGTATGTTAAAAAGTTTATTTAAGTATGGATATGAACCGATTTATCAATCGCCACAAAAATTTTATCTCAAGAATAACTTATCTGACAGCTGATAAATTTGCCTTAACAATCATAGTTAGGTATCTATACTTACAACAAATAATAACTACCTAGATATAACTATCAATATGATGTTAGTGCTGAAAAACAACAGAATTAATGCTTCGATTATAACTTCTCTTGATTCATGATATCCTGGTATTTTGCCCGCAGGTTCTACGACGTAAGGAACGCGATTGTGAGCACGAAATGGAACGGCTGGCCCGTGAGAAGATCGCGGCGCAACAGAGGCTTTCCGCCTTGAAAAGAGAGATCTCGGTCCGAACAACTGTTCGCCCTCTGAGTATTGGTGCGTTAACCTCCTATCTTGTTATGTGCGCCTGGTACATTTGGTCGAGATTATTTAATATTTGGCTTCGGTGCAATTTTTTTATAACATTTACTGACTGATTTATAATTTAAAATTATACTTACAAGGAGTTTTACAGAGTTAAAAAATATATATAAAAAAAAAAAATTAATAGACGACATCGTCTTAAATTTATATTTTTTTTAAGTTGTTGAAATTTTTTTTCTATTAGATGCCGTCTCAGACGACAATGTTATAGAAGATCCTGTGAATGGACAAGTTTTAGGAATACCTTTAAGTGTAAGTATTTCTAATTAGAAAATATTAATTAATAATCGATCGATAAATCATATTGTTTCCTAAACTATTGACACACAATTCTAAAACTGCAAGGTCAAGTAAATAAACTGTCCCATTTTCAGATATCAGCGTCGCCGCCGCGGTCCGTATCACGAATGGAGACGTCTCCTCCCCGTACTCTAAACCTAAGCACGAAGTTGCGTACGCTGCCTATACAAATCACTCCCACCACCTCGCAGGTATGCTCGCCTAGTACAATGTTAGAAATTAGAGCTGACCTAATCTTGGATTAGGATTTGTGTTACTCCATTGTTTATCGAATGGTTAATCCGAAAATTAATGAATTGTAATTGGGAAGATAATTTTCAAGTTAAAGTAACGTGTGATTTTTGTTAATGTTTCAGGTTGTGCGGACACCGTACGGTACAAGACCCAGCACTCTCACGCTCACTACGCTTGCGCCAGCAGAACCTTCCATTCAAGTTAGTATTTTTTTAGTTAGGGTAGAATTATTTAATTTGTTCTCAAGTACCTATAAATATTTTTTGTTTAAACAAATTAACCAGGAAACATTCTGTTTTGATTTAATAATTAAGCATTTTGCATGTAAATAAAGTAATTTTTAAGAATCACTTTATAAAAACACGGAGTATTGGTGCAATTTAGTGTTTGCGTAATGTTTGCAAGACATTTTAATCAGTTCAAATTGAATTGGTCCCTAATGGCATCCCTGAGGAACTCCGGATATTTAATGATGTTGTGTTCAATAGAACAGTGACAGCTTGACTAAAATCTCGCAACCGTAGCTCTAGAGACTTGATTGGATTTTGACGTACCAATGCCGTATACCGATGTACTTTGTATTTAAGCTAGGGTAATTTATGATGTATGTTATCGAATGCTTTTGAATTACGGGCAAAAAAAATATAATTTTTTATTTATCCTAATATTTTGTGTATGGATATTCAATGCTATGTTAGAATAATATTAAATATAAATTGCCTGATAAAAGGAACGTGAAATGCGTTTACAGCGCACAATACCGAATAGAAAATGCGTGCTAATTTTAGGCACGAATTTTACGAGTTTCAAATGTCAAATGAATGAGTCACGAATTACTGCATACATAGTTACCAATTTAAACTCTTTGTGAACGATATCTGTTCTATAACAATAAAGTAAAGTATTTTTGAGCGACAAAAAGCGACAAAAAAGAACTTGTTTATTGTTTTCATGATACAATAATATTATGTAACATAAAGCGTGTATTTTTCCTTTATAAAAATAATAAGGCCAGGGTTTAAAGACCGTATGATTTAACATCACCTTGGTGTTATCTGCTCGGTCTTATGAAAGTTCACGACGTTGCATTAGCATCACCTACAGAGTCATTGTAATATTCTAAGCTTCCGATGCATCTATTTAGTGAATGACATAAAGATGAAGATGAAAATATTCTTTCTGTAATTTATTATGTGGACCCGAAAAGTTTAAAGATGAGTCATAAATTTATTATACGGATTGTTTTTATTGTCTGCCTGATAATTCAAGTATTAGCCCAAGAAAATAAGTTAAATTATAGGCAAATTTGCGGATTAAAATTTGCTTCCTTATTAAATCCAGAGAGTAAATGAAATCCTCACTAGAAATAAATAAATATATTATTTTCCTAGGCTATATGAGATGTGGCTGTAAATAAAAATAAACCAGTTTAAGATAGTAGAAATGTATACCTACAGAATTATTTTAATATAACCTATATTTTGCTTTGTTACAGAATGGGCAGACGGTAGAAAACGGAGTGACGAATGCGCTCAGCACCTTAGTACATCCAGCTCAAATACATCTACCCATACCGCAGGTGAGGCAGTCCTGTGTTATTTGTTTGATAATGTTTATACCACCCCACCTCGTTTTAGGTTATCTTTCGTCTTCTTGGCCTTGACCCAATTTATTTGGGGCCTTTTCTCCATACATATGTAATTCTGTATCATTTCGGAATTCACTTCTTTCTTGGTCACATTATAAATTTTCTCACAATTCATCCATCTTTTTTTAAAGTAGCATTTATTACGCTTTATATATTTCTTTGCGTTTTAATAAAGTCACAAAGATTATAGTTGTCTGCCGTTATCGGTGACACGGACACCGACCAACGGATAGGCTTTTAAAAAAACAGAAATGTTTTTAAGTGAGGTAGCGAATGTGTCACATGGCCTGTAGAATTTTATGAATATCTCGAGTCAATAAAATGTAAAACTGAACATGCTAGGAAAAATACATACTTTGCCAGTTTTAACGATTTTCAACCGTTAAATAAATACATATTAAGCTTGTTTGTAACGGTGCTTAAATACGGTAAATTACGGCGGTTATTAAGAAGTACGGAGACATTGGACGGATCGATATATCCCAAGATTTTGCTAAAAGTTGTCGTGACTGCAAGAAAACAAAAATAAAGTGCAACCAAAATGATACATAGAGTTGATGCGATTTAAGAGACGCGTACGTCCAGAAGTCCAGTCCAGCGTACACCGGAGATCGGTAGGCTTTATTTAACTGGGAAGTAGGACCTGGGCTATCTTCATCTGTTATCATTTTTTTATGACGGGATATATTAGCATTATCTTGTTGTAAACTTAGTTTCCAATTTCCATAGGTGGTTGGCAGTGGCGGGCTTGTAGTGGGCTCAGCTGCGCTGCAGCTGTTATCAACTAGCAGCGGGCTGCGAGTGTTGCAGCATACTAACGGTGAGTTATGAAACCCTGGTACTTCGATGCGCATTTATACTTGACGAATAAAGATAAAAACAATGAAAATAAATATTTCTTTTGAAATTGTGTTATATTATGAGTAAAGAATACTTTATGAAATGGTTGTAAGGTCTTAACAATATCAGCTTCAATTCAAATAATCTTCAGTAAGCAAACAATTAAAATGTGACTAAATCAAATACAGGTGGTGTTCTACAGGGTACCATTTTCGGTCTTTTATTGTTCAAATAGCCTATGCCAATTTAAGAAAACCTATATTTACAGTAGTAGGTATGAAAGGAATCATCCTTATAAATCTTAATAAAAATTTGTCTGGCCTTGACCTCATTAACTAAAACAAACGTATATTTTGTTGACAGGTGTAACAACTACTGTTGAAAGTAGAGTAACTAAAGAAAACGGAATTATATCTCCGACGCCAGTTTCCACGACTGCAGGTATGCATTCTTACTTTGCATTAATTACTTTAATCAGCCTATAATGTTCCCACTGCTGGGACACAGGTCTCCTCTCGGTGAGAGGGAGTGGGCCGTAATTCACCACGCGAGCCCAGTGCGGGTTGGTAATTAATTAGTATGTCAACATAATCTTCTTGTTCTTAGCGTGTCGATGGCCAATAATGTTAGGAAAGAAGTTAAATGTTTTGTTAGGCCCAATACTCAGCGACGTTAACACCATTCGCTGACGCAGATATTAGATCCTCAATCAGCTTATTAAAAATTTTAAAGTAAATTAGGTACTATCGCGGACACTCCCGCCTGACCACCACAAAGTTCATTTTTGCGTGCACTAAAAAAATAGAAACGCTCTCTAGTAAGCATGCCAAGGTCAAATAGGTCGTCCGTAAAATTCACAAAAAATGTACACGTGATGCGTCACTAAGTTGCGCAGTGCAGGTTGCAACTAATTGCGTTATCGCTTTTCTATTAGAGAAAACTTTAAGGGGGCGTGGCTTGGCGCCGCCGCAGGATTTAGGCGAAAATTTTTTTAAGTGATCACGCAGAAAATGCCGTTTTGGTACGTACCAGCCTGAATACGATGCCCTATAACAGGGTGGCAGGGACATCAACGCACAAACTGTAACCACTAATACAGCACATGATACTAGACCCGTAGAAATTCCAGGTATTAAAAAAAAAACTGTTGTTTTATAGAAAAACCTACGCGGTGCAATTTATGGAACAGCTTTTATTTTAAAACCGACGGAAAAAAAAAAGAAAAATGATTTATAATTATGAACCTTTCAGCGCTTGTGGGTTCAAAATCATGTATGGAATCCATGGTAGGTTACAGGTTGCGCGTAACTCTGTATAATTATCACAATGTATAAAAGGCGACAGCCCGACAGGTCAGGCTAAAAATAGCCCCCGTTTTCATAAAACAACATTACCCAAACCTCATGTTAAATGTTGTGATTGGTTGCCCAAAATACCGAACGATCAATTTCGTGTGACATTTGATTTGAAAACAGATTAAATTAAATTGGGATTTGTCACCATCCTGTTTTGATGCTACTGTCCACGTGCCCACTAAATTTAACTGTGTGATAAGCTAATATTTTTTTAAATAATAATACGTGGTTCCGAGATATGTTAAAACATAAAAATAAATAATAATAGTAATAATTTTTTTTTCAGACAAACTCCGTTCCATTATTAACTACATTATAAAACATAAAATTGATAAAATAATCACACATAAACAATAAACTATACCTCAGATATTCAAATCAAATAAAATTAAAAAGCTGAACAGTTTGTTTGTTTTTTGTTTTTTTGAACGCGCTAATCTCTGTATAGCCCAATTCTAAATTCGTCGTTTTATATACCTATTTGATATCATGCGAGGGTCATTAGGAGCCGTCACAAAGAACGCTAAGCCAAAACGAAGTACAGTCAACAAAAGAGATAAGTATGCAGGATCGTCGGATACCTATAGTTTAGTAAGAAACCGATGGATGTTGTCGACTGAAATTTTATTTGATAAAATGAGCTGTTTGTTTTCTATTAATAAAATTAAATTTTATGCGAGAACATCCATCGGTTTCTTGCTAAACTTCAACTATATCCGACGAACCTGCATACATATCTCTTTTGTTGATTGTACATAATAGCACGAGCAGGCATGCGAATGCGAGGGGGAGGGTCGGAGAATAATAAATTTCACGAGGACGAAGTCGCGGGCAGTAGCTAGTATTACATATGATTTAATTGTATTATTTATATTTTGTCCCTGCCCCAGGGCTCATTGGTCTAGTGGTCGGAAATACGACCCTATGTGTTGAGGGCCAGGTCCTGGGTTCGATCCCCAGATCGATGAATGCTTTAAGTATCGGGTTTTCAATTTTCCATTAAGAAATTCTCAGAAGCGTCCCGAAATCTGAATATGTTTAGGGAGCGAACCTGAAGTGCTATTCTGTAAAAATATCACAGTGAAAACTTAGATGAAGTGAGCTGTCAACACTGAAAATCTTTAGCGTCAAGTGGAATAACAGCTTAGTTCAAACTAATTTCACCAAAATTGCAAAGAAAAAGTGGCATAAAATTAAAAACATATAATTTTTGCTTACTTTTGTGATTTTACGTAAGAACAGTCTAGACCCCTCCTACCACCACGTAAGAAAAAATAAGACTTGTTTAGACCCCCTCCCCCCCAAATCGTCTTACGTAATAAATGAACAGCTAGTTTGCGCATCAAAATCCCTGCCAGCCTGTATTGTTTACCTTAACCTAGGTCAAATAGTTTTCTTTCTTTCAAACATAACTGGCGATATGTTAGATTAGATGTGTATGGAACCTATTATCCAACAGGTTCCATACATATCTAATCTGCATTCGCGATTTACTTGCAAAAAATGTAAACAAATATGAGTTAATGGCAAAATAACTTTTATTCCTACACAATAAAGTTCAGTTTACGATACAATTTCAAACATTTTTACAACTTTCTCAATAGTTGCTATTCAGTCTGAAATCAACTTAATGACCATTAAAATAACGTTGATATTTAAATAACATCAATTGAAAACATGAATTTAAATAGACTTTACCTGTCCTTTCAGTTAATAAAAACGTGATTTTACATTAATTCCTTTTACTTCTTGCAGATGGCAGCATGGTCGTGACCGGACTGACCCCCCTAGTAGTATCGCAGCCTGCCACGCATTTGTTACAAACGCACACACTCACGCACAAGGTAAGCGTCTATTGTTATTGGTAGCGATTGCGTCATCGTTTCTAATCGGCCTGTGTGACGGTGACCCCAAAACATAGCTCAAACGTAACAGGTTGGTATAATGTGGTGATAGCGGTTTCATTATTGTCACTGTCACCGCTTTTAGCTGATAAATTGTTGTTTCTTATACCTACCTATGTGCTGTTATTAGCAGATAAGACCTTAGGTTATTGGGCCTATGGATTATAATCATTTAATAGTCATTTTGGCACTCACGGGCGTCAAAATAAAAGGTTGAATTAGGTCAAGGCTGTATGCATATATAGATAAAAAAACGCAGCATACATACATGCTGCGTTTTTTTTATCTGTTATTCGTGTTATTGACAGATGTTAGCCCGGATATCAGACTTCTGATAGCCCGTGACTACAACAGCTGATTCCTAAATAATATTGTCGATCGAAAACAGAAAGAGATTTTGAAGCTTACTATCGATATTTAAGAGGTCTATCTATCCACAAATATCGTGTTTGCTAACCTCTACATAATGATTCTGAAATGTCGAATGATCCTGAAGTGTAGTGAAAAGTCCATGTTGGCTTGTCGATCAAAATAAAGTGGTAATATAAAAAAACAGTACAATCAATCAATTAACTTACTACTGAACGGAATAGGCCTCTCAAATGTCGCCAGCGCATGTGAAAATTACCATTATCAAGCAATACTTTATAAGATTTTTGTTCTAACTTCCATGTTTTAGAAATATGCTTCAGCATGAATGTCTATTTTAATCGATATTTGTACTTGAGCGTTTTTCTACCCATTACACAATGTTTTTGATAAATTACTGCAAACCTGTGTGTACTGCAAGCAAACTCAACCTCCGACGTCTTTATAGTCGTCTCGTAACCATAAAGCCAGTTTCCCCACACTGTATCTATCTGAAAGTTGCCGTATTCTTATAAGGAGAAGACGTGTAAAGAGTCGCGAGTGCTGCGCGCGACGGGCGCGGCGCGCGGCCCGGGCCCCCACCCCTACCTGCGCCCTGCGGCCCCCGGGCCCCACACGGCCCCCGGGCCCCACGCGGCCCCCGCGCACCCCGCACTGCACGCGGCCTCCCCGAGACACATTGATAACTCGTATATTAATTTCTTAGAGGTAAATAGTGAAATCATTTCAATTTTATTCGTTAAGTGACGCCGTGTTTTATGAGGTGCGTCGAGGCATGTGCTGCGCACGCGGTGAGGCGCGAGTTACGATTTCAAGAAGTGTTAGTTTGAGCACGCTTTTGAATTTCTTTGAGTGAATACTGAGCACTAGAGTTTGCTGTGTTTTTTGATCTTTGTTTGTTTTTATATCTGTGATCCCAGAGGGATAAGTAGATAGTTCTATCGATTACACTTACAATATGGTATGGTATTCACAGCCGTGATGTGTCACGTCGTGTAACGTGTTTGTATGTTAAGTTTGTACCTCATCTTAAAGGTTTGCAGTTATTTAACAAAGACCTGATATTGCTAAGATCCCCTAAATTGTCAAGTATGAATTTTAATATAGTTTGAAGATTACATTATATTGTATTGCGTTCTCAGATGGTGGAGACCCAAATGGTGAAGGGCACGGTGGCGCCGCTCACGGTGTCGGCGCAGTACCTCAGCGCCACCACCATCGTCAAGCCCGTGGTCGTCGTGTCCGCGGCCGGCGCGCCCCCGCCCTCGTGAGGGCCCGCCGCGCGCCCCCCGCGCCCCCCGCGCCCCCCGCGCCCCCGCCGCGCTCTCCTGTAGGCTTCACCACCACCTGGCCGCTATGACCGCCTGGTACTCTGACACAACACTCTGTGCTTTAAGCCAAACATGTAAGAGACTGTGCTGAAGCGTGCTAGCAAAGCCCAAGTTCGAGACTGAAGAATTTAGCTCCACAGAACACTGCGGGTTCGGTGACCCACAAGGAGCGATAAATGGAGCCGAAACTACTGCGCTAATTCGCGCTGTCTATGGCCAGGACTGCCATACACTGCCAAAGTAAATTTTCGAGCAATAATCAGATACGTATACTTTAATACCCCAGAGGGGATCGCCGAGCTTTGGAACGCGGAGTAAGTGTCATGTCAGTACGTCTACCTCACCTGGATGTGACGACGAACCATTCCTTGTGAAAGATAAGACGGGTGGACGGTGGGATGTCGGTATCGACGTCCTTATCTCACTACGAGTTGTAATGGTATGTGCGAAAGAGATGAGTAGCCGCAGATGTGTGTCAGGAACGCGGATCGCGCGTCTTATGTTAAGACCGCGAGTATGATGTGTCAATGCCTACTAATAAGTGGTCGTTTATTTCAAAGACGGTGATAGCAAAGTGACAAATAGTGATGGACAATAGTGGATATCAACAACATAATGATCCGCGTCATATTTTTCTACTAGTTGAAAGTTTTCGCATTGTGATCGAATTGAACAATAACTTGAATGGATGTAAAAATTATTTATTAACTTTTATTTATTGTTTTAAAGTCAATTTAAGAAGCAAGTTTGTGTAGAATCGAGATATGAGATGGAGCGGATGCCTTCGAGAGAGTGGCAGGAGGAATGCAGCACGTTTTATATCATTTAGCTTAGCGAAATGCGTCCATGTGTTGTTATCATGTCTTATTATGTATACATATAGAATATATTTACTGTACGTTCTGGGTCAGTAAGCGCTGAAGCTAAGCTTGTTCAAACATGTCGGTAACCCCAGTCAATACGATAGTGAGTAACTCTGGTTCAATATACGATGTAAAAGATTCCCTCTTTGTGAAATATAGAATTAGGCTAAAGTGTACTTGTTATGTATAGAACTAACAAGAATAAAGTTTATTTTTTCTATATCTGTGATGTGTGCAGTAAGGTACCGTAGTCATGGAAACTCTGTACAAATACCTCTTTAGGTGTTGTCAATTTCTAACAGTTGTGTATAATGTCAATAATGGACATATTGGAATTAATTAGCTAATAAATAAATATGTGGCTTATATTTGTCGCGTAATGCAATATGTACTTTAACACCTTTTGTGATAAAAGTGGGCATTGCACCCGGAGACCTGAAGTTCAGATCAACTTGTAGAACACTTAGGTTATCGTGCTGTCCTGCTCAAACGTTTTTATTTACAGTACCGTGTGATGAAATAGCACTATTTGTTACTTCATTTTAGTTACGTTCGTTGGCGTGCGACCAGCTCTTGTTGTTGCTGTGGTCCTGGTCGCCGGATGAAGGTCTCTTCGGGTTGCGCGGGCCTCGGGCCGTCCTCACTGTGTGCCTACTAACTGATGTAAGGGAGTTGTAATAGTAAATTGTCGAGTCGAGTCGCAAAGTGAACTTATAAGTCTGTTCTACTCAAAATTATGTACAAAACTCAACCCTTTGTTAATACAGATAATGTTGACAACTAGATGAATTCGCGGTCTTAATATTGGATCCATTGACTAAGCTTTGGCATTTTCATGGCTATGTTGAAATATTGAAATAGTAATCGCAATATTTAGTTTATTTATCCAGATTATTTGGTGAATGAGATAAGTTTTATTATTAAGACGTATTGAGATCGCGAATATCGTACAATAATTATTGTTACTGCAGTTTTAATGATTACTTTTTCTTAATGGACAATAGAGTCAAAGAATGGCGGTAGATGGTTCACGATTATCCTTGATCTGTGCCAACATTAGCTGTTATTGTTGAAGAACAGTTAATTTATTTATTGTCAATAAGACAGCATAATAATGTTAAAAGATTGACGAGGGCGTAATTAGGGACAGTGTAATATTCTGCTTTTAGTCTGTTCGGATTTGAATTTTTGATTCACTTCTAATTTATGAATTGCTGGTAAAGTTTTGTAGCATTCATGTTTATAAAGCATTTAATTTTTCTAAATTATTTCTGTCTTTGTTACAATTTAATTTACGCCCCTCTAAGCTAAATCGTAAATTATAAGAAACTGTTTTGTAAAATAGGTACATACTTGTTATCACGAATCGAGCTTTAAAAACCCAATTACTTATAGTGCAATATCAAAATTTTGCTAATTGAGATATTTTTGCATAAAATATTTTTAATTTTTTGACTGTACCTACATGTCGATCTTTTTAATATTTAACAAAAACTGGGCCAATTCTTTTAACATGTAGTTATTAAAATATTAAAAATCTTCCTTTGAACTAATAATACTATATTAACGGTACCTGTAAGAGTTATAAAAAATATTTCCTTTATTTAAATCCAAAAGCACTTTATAATTCTCCTTGCCTTTTTCAAATCAAGTAAATGAGACGGCGGTAAAATTATAAAGTGTTTTTAAATATAAAACTTAAAAAGGAGATTACAATTTAAAACATTTCGGAAATTGTTATGATTGGCTGTGATGTTTTTATCTTCAAACAAAATACGTTTTTGACAGTTTCCGCTAGTCTTGATATAAAGATTATAAAGATTATTCATCCTTATTGTAAGCTCTGAAGTCAGCTTGCACCACAAATCATTTATCGCTTCAAATTAAAACATCGTTCTGTTTCAGTCACTCGTATCCACACTAAGATGACGGAGACAGAATAATGTTTTAGTGTTTTGTGGTGCGAGCAGGCCTAAATCTATATCTCGTGATTTGTTCTTCGTTTTCTATCTCGCGTATGCCTTTAAAGCGCCATCTATGTCGCTCAACTGTAAACCAGGGCCCGCTCCTATGTAGATTCTATTTTTAAAATATAAAAAAAACAGTATTTTTTTCTAATGCTTTTTGATATGCGAGAAGTTTTGTCACTTTGCCTAAGAATAGGTGAAATAAAAATGTATAAATAATATAAATAAAGAGAGAAAATTATTTTAATTGTAATAATATTGTGAAGCGATAATGCTCATGTAAATAATGAAGTAGTGTATAAAACTAATATGTTAGAAATACACAGGAAATTACATATAAAGTGGTTTGTTTTATTGTTTCCTTCTTTCGACGACTTTCTTAAACCGGAATTTGCCCAACTTTTAGGTACAGACGCCAGCCCATCAAGCGAAACTGTAAAATTTTCCCAATTAACTTTGAACCTTATGCTTTAGCGATAAAGATGAAAATCTATAAAAAAAAAAAACAGATTGTAGTAGCTTGATGTGCTGGCGCCTGTACATATTCAGGGCAGGGACATCGACACGCAACCTGAAGGCCAATTCTCATAATCTAAAACGTTCAAATGTAGTCGCAGTCTCATCTCGGCGACAAAATATGTTAAAAACTTGTCAAAATGTAGGGAAATTAGAAGTATTTTTGATAGATTGAGACAGATCAGACTGTGAACGTTCTTAAAATTACGAGAATTGCCCCTCTCGTTACCATGGATGATTCTGAACTCCATTGCTGAACCGACGAAAAATTTTTACGTTACGAGGTCTGGACGTCGCGGGTTGTTCGAAAGAGTTACCGTGGCCCCTTGCACAGACAACTGAAGGAACTCGGGTGGGTTTTAGTCAGTAAAAGTCTGACATGGCCTCCCGCTCCGCTCAGAGCGGGAGAAGTTATTTGATGATTTCACTAACAAAAAAAAAAAGGAGTTTACACGCTGAATTCATGATATAGGTACAGCTGGTCGATACTGTTAGAATCTCGGTGAGAAGTTAGGTGAAGTGAGCTGTCATTCCATCTGATGCTATAGGGATTGAAACTAATGACAGCTCACTTCAACTTAGTTATCACGGTGACATTTTTACAGAATAGCACTGCAGTCTGCGCTTCGATGTCCTGCCACCCTGTTTATTTTCGTTCACTGATGTTACCTACATTATATTCAAATTTTCAACTGGTAGGGCTAATCCATAAAGGTAAAAAAATGAATGAACCGACTTTAATGAAACTTCATACTACTAGATTACATCGCAGCCACGTCGCAACCACAACGCAACCACCAGCGACACCCCGAACTAGCGGCCGGCCACATCGCAAATACAACTTTTTGCGCAACCGCATGAAGCCGCAGCGACACTATTTACACGTAAGCTTGACCACATTTTGTCGCTTCGATGTGGTGTGGTTGCGGTACGTGTGAATGGGCCTAATAGTGCTAGCCAAACACTGACCTGATAGAGGTCAGTGTAGCCAAATATTATATGCCACCTGACATGTAATGCCACCGCAGACCTGCGGCCAGTGACCAGAGTACGGCGGTCGGTTGACCTGACTGGAACATGAAAACGACACTGAATTCTTCGTAATGGCAGACAGAAAATGTACTATGGCTACGTTACCACAATGTATAATTAATTTCCATCATCTTCATCTGCCATAAACTTTAACCAACTATGTTGGGGTTGGCTTCCAGTCCAGCCGGATGCACCTGAATATCAGTAGTTTTCCTGGACCCACTGCATCTGAACTCTAAATGTCAGATACTTTGTAATATGGCGGGTTCGGCTGGCTTTTACAACAAGTTCCGGTATTAGCGCACATCATCAAACACCGTAATTAGAATATTATGTAATAATCAAAATACTATACTTTTACTCGGTCGCAGAATACCTAGAACAAAATATTTAGTAGATAAATATGATAGCTAAATAAATAATTAGATATTTTCAAATGCCATAAAAAAAGAGCACTCATACATGACATAGGTACCTACTCTTATTATTATTATGTTAAAACTATTATTATTATCCTGTTGCCGTGCCCTAACCGGGTTTCATGTTGGAACTTACCTTTAGTGTAACAACTTAATGTAGGTACACATGAATGCATTAAAGAATTTGAATTTGAGATACATACACCGAATTTTTATTATTACGTAGATATAAAACACTGTTTTTACTAAAATATATACTGATTATGGAAGAAAATTGTATACCTACATCTTTCAAGCAGAATTCATAAGGGTCTATGATAATATAATTATTATCTTTACGATGCCATAATACGGGACCCCCATTTCTTTTTATTGTCTCCGCACGTAGGTACGGATCTATAAATTACTCTATTTTATAGTACTATCGTTAATTAACAATTAAACGTTACTTGACCCGCCTCTATTTTAATGCCTGATTAAACTTGTCTTTACGACAACAGTCGGAAAAATAACATTTCAGAGATTATAACAATTTGATGTCATAGTTTTTATTGAAACCGGTATCGCAGTACCTAAAACTTTTAAAACCACAACACATCCTTAAAAATATGCAAATTTATATTGAATTTACAAAAAAATACTTAAATAAATGATTGAGAGTAGGTAGTGGTGGCCCAGTAGTAACGGCCGCGATTTACGAGTTGTAGGTCGTAGGTTCGAACCCAGACAGGCGCTTTACTTTGCGTAAGTTATTTCATCACCACATAACCACCACCAACATCGTGAGGATTTCGGCATGTCCTGGAACCAAAAATTCGAAGACATGACGTGACATCTACCAACCCGCACTGAGCCCGCGTGGTGGATTAGGTATGGGCGTACCCAGCTTGTCTTGTCTATGGGGGGGCAAGTTAGATTTTTTAGGTCGGATCGTCCGCTGCTGTTTTGTCACACACACTACGTCAACCCATACACAGAATGGGTACCGCTGAGAGTCTGCAGCCCACACTCACTTGGTGTTAAACTCGCGGGGGTATGTGAGTTGGCCCCATGTGTGTTCCTGGGAAACGCCAATATGACGAGGGCCCATTGGTCATGTCATGTTTTCGTTTGTTAGAAAATGGGAGATTTTGGTTGGAGTATGCCTTTACGGGCGAGGTCTCCTATTTCCACCTTGTGTGGACGCCAATATTGAATGTCATACACACTACACAAACACACCTACATGAAACATTAGGTATATGTAGTGCAGTGTGTAGTGCAAACAGCCGCAAATGATCCTGCTTTAGAGGTAGTTAAATAAATAAAAAATAAATAATCTTCATCCGCCATCGTCGCGGCCGGTTTTTTGGCAATTGCACCGTGTATTTTGTCAGTGTCTACTGCGCGGTTTATTTAAAATTTAGAGCATAAGGCCCCGTTTACACTTTGATTAATAATTAGGCGAGTTCATACATGTTCTGCGACATTTCCAGGGTCACCGAGAGGAGGCCTGTGTCCCAGCCACGTTACTCCGTCGCCCCAGCAGTGGGAACATTATAGGCTGCTTATGCTTTTTTAATGCGCTTAAAACGATTTACAAAAATAAACACAAGCAGTTAGCAACAATACCCTGGATCTTACTCACTACACCAAAATGAAGACATTTGATCACACACACCTTCCCTCACTCACTTCTGATGGTCGTTTGTTTTTAGCCGCTGTCCAGGGGAACGAGGCGGGGGAACCACCCGGTCAGGGAAGCAGATCGGATAAATCCCTTATTCCAGCCCATCTTCCGCTTCATGCCTCATCACAATCGTTTCCTCGTGTCCGCCCCCGCACTTCCACGAACTCGAAAACACGAGGCGACCTCAACCAAGGACAATAGTGTTATGAATCAGATGCCATATTAGGCACAACCAGTATAACTAATGTGTCTATTAAGTCGACGTTTCCGCGGTCGGTTCCGATTTCTCGACACCCTGCGGTTTTGGGTGTACGTCATCTGTTATTGTTTTGTTTACATTGTTATAAATGTCAGATAGGACATTTTATATTTACTGGTGAACATGAATCCCTCAATGATCGATCAGGAAAATATCACAACCACTAGATTGTATTACAATTTGTAGGCATACAGGAAGATGCTGCTATCCTCTTATTGACAGAATTCCAGTTTTTGTTCCTGACACAACAGCACACACACACACGCGAACGCACAGTTGATCAAGCTACCCGAAACTGTCAAATTTCCCCAATAAACTCTGAACCAATCTATTAAAAAAAATTGACAGATTGTAGTAGCTTGTTGTGCTGGCATCTCGCGTCTGTACATTTGAGCCTCCTAAGAAACAGCGGACAGAACCATGGGCGTTTGCTTAGGGATTATTGAACCACCATAAGCATGGTCCGAATAACGCTTAGGAAGGGAGAATGAAGTGCAAAAGGAACTGAATCTAGTGAATATAAAAGTAAAAACAACTTAAATGCGATTGAACCTTACCAGCCTTACTTTTAATACAAGCGGAAGTTCATCGAAAAATAAAAGAACGTTTTATAAGTCCATCTAATGTTTATTTATGAAATCACAACTAAAAACGATAACTAATAAGGAAAAAAATATTACCTACTTATTGTCACACCCATGCAAGACATATGATATTTAGATATTAGGAATTGTTTAACAACGATGATGTGACATGACTCAAGTCAAAACATCATGATATGTCATGTTTATGGAAACTATAATGTTTCCTGAATACGTTATACAGCGGAGGTTGTTCCTATTAACAAGAAATCCTTCCGTTTACTTGCAGATAGTGAGGCCTTGTGTGTCAACGAACTGAGTTTGGTTAACATAATGTGACATATTTGTTATTGTGACGCAATCACATCTCTCTCAAGGTCAGAACAAGAGTTATGTCAAGGCAGATGCTGTATTCTGGTCGGAATTACTCGTAATTGGTTGGTTTCTTGTAATGCAAGAGGTCGGCGTGGGCAACTGACTCATTAGTTGAAGAAGTTCCAAAATTTCCATGTATAACCTTACCACGATCTTGAGCCCAGTCATGTTAATTATATTATAGACGTTCATCATAGGTGAAAACCTACGTGGTTACAGTATAATAGGCAGTAAGTATATCCTAACTACTATCCTACATCTACGCCACAACAAATGAAGCCCTAACGACCCCTGCGCAGCCGACGATACCGTTGAAGTGGTCAAGTTTTGGGTAAACAAAGTTTAATAGATAGTTACAATGTCGTTCCAAGGAGTATCGTATAATACCTACATATATATTGTTAAGAGGTCGAGCCATATTAACGACGGTTTCAGTCACAGACGCAACTTCTGGTAGTATCTAAGGAAGTTTACAATACAACAAAGACAGGCACCTTCCTGGCTTTATGGGCTACTGTTTTTACAGAAACCATCGGCTTAGCACAGAAGAAAGTGAGGGAAGGCAATTCAGTACGTTCCACCGTCCGACTGGACGTAACCCGTTGTCTTCTGCATGCTCATGCATGTAATTTGTATATTTTTATGTCCTTTTTTATTTGTAACTAGCAGCGCCCTGCAGTTTCAGCCGCGTTAGTTTTGATCCCGTAGGAATATCGGGATAAAAATGCTGGTATATGGTATATAGACTATCTGTGTACCAAATTTCATCCAAATCCGTTCAGTAGTTTTTGCGTGATTGAGTAACAAACATCCAAACATCTTCACAAACTTTTACATTTATAATATTAGTAGGAAGTAGGATGTGCGTTTTGTTTGTGCAGAATAAACATTCTTTCTTTCATTCTTCTTTTCTTTTTCTTCCCAATCGGCAATTTCTCTTAAACCACATTCATGAAAAATTTGCTTTTGCCAGCAGTGGTGGTCCAGTTGTATTGTCCTCAACATACCTACGAGTTTGTAGGCCGTAGGTTTGAACCCAGCCAGGCGCTCTACTATATGTAAACTATTTCAGCACCACTGGCTCCTAAAACTGTGAAGGAAAACATCGTGAGGAAACGTGCGTGTCCTAGAACCAAACATTCGAAGACGTGACATCTACCAACACGCACTGGACCCGCGTGGTGGATTAAGGCCAACTCGCTCTCACCGAGAGGAGGTCTGTGTCCCAGCAGTGGGAACATTTTAGGCTGAATATGTTTATGCTATGCTGCTTCTGCCAGCTGCGCAGTGACCTATTATCGTATTTGTCATTTTCGTCAGAAAATACATTAAAATATATATACATATATATTATATACAAGTGCATAATAAAAAAAAAAGAAAAAGGCAGGAGCTCATTGGGCATCAAAAAATTCTTCCGCATCGCTGTCAATGGGATAAGTGCCCAAAAGGCTGGCAGCTTTACCACGTTAGATGACAATGCTTATTCTTTGGGCAAAAAATAGGCCAGCCCTCTGGTCACGCGTAGAGTCAACCAACCGCTTGGCGATGTCCCGAAATATTCGATGAGCACTCGGACCCCAAGGCCCTAGTGTTTCAACCCCAAACGGCTCAAACATAAAATAAAATCAAAATAAATAGATGCAGCCTTTATACATGAAACATCCTCGCTGTCATAACACAGGAAAATGCAAGAAAAGCAAAGATGAAAAAGGTCCGCTTTGTTTTCCACGTTTTAGTTTTTCACACTGTTTTTTTTTTCCAATGAAACGGAAACGGATGTTTCAGATAAAGAGATATTGCGAACGACAGAATAGCTCTTTATGAGCATCAATAAAAGATAAAAAACCGGTTACAAAAATCTTTATTTCATTGACAGAAGTCGTAAAATATGCCTTGTATAGAATAGACGAATGCAATTTACTAACACTTCCAAATAAAAAATGTAAACAAAAACTAATGAAATTAATCTTTCTTGAGATAACGCTGGAAGAGATATTTACAATTATATCAGGAAGCAGTTAAACATTACAAGATTTCATAATCAAAACAGAGGAAATGTAAATCAAATAACATTCAAGGATGCTCTTATCGATTAGTTTACATATTTTCGTTTGCGTCCTTTATCAGGAAGTTGGTAAGGAGTAACGAACCTTGTCGACATTTGTCCGTTTGTGTTTACCCTATGACAGGTCTTCGCGACACCTTTATAAAAACGCGCGCCACACCAATTTACTTCACATACCTATTGCGGTTTTCTGATCGCCTAGTCCTTTTCCTTAAAACAAGGTTTTTATTTTAAATAAAAATAATATAAAATTAGTTTTCAGTTAAAATATAACTAACCTGAAACTACCAAAATGTATTCTATATTTTATATCTGTTTAGTAGTTTTAATTAGTAGAAATAATGCCTTGCCTGCACGCGAGGGTTATTATAATTTAGTAGATTTTCTATACGACGACATGGAAGAGAACAGCATAGATGGAAGTCAAGCTATAGATGTGTCGAGTTTGGGACCCGAAGCTTATGGACTACCAAACAATGAAAGCGGTGAGTGATTCATGAAATAAATATTAAGTTTATTGAGAATATAAAATTATACATTCAACTTCTTCATTTAATATGAGTAGAATTTATTGTAGGTACTGAATTTATATCAAAGTGACTAAGGACCCTAGCAAAATCTAAATCCGCAAAATTTCTAGTATAAGTTTACCGGCGTTCATATCCTCGGTCCACGGCACTGATAAATTAATCAGGAAAATCCTAGCTTCCACACTGATTAATTCTGATGTGCCGTGTTTCACCGAGGCTATAGATGCCTGGAGACTCGCTTGCCCGAATACAGATCCGCCCGACAATCCATCTTCCCAGAGACGGTGGGATGAGCCGCTTTGCAGAGTAGTACAGAACAATTTACTTGACTCGTCTGTTACTACTGCGGAACGTGCGCGCCTGCTGGCTGTGGGAAGGTGGGAGTCGGGTCTTTGGCTTCATGCACTACCTTCGTCGAACATAGGCACTTTGTTCGACGATACTACTTGTCGCCTCGCTGCTTCCCTGCGACTAGGCACTCCTTGCTGTTCTCCTCATCGCTGTCACTGTGGCGAAGATGTCAACAGCCTCGGACACCACGGCCTGTCATGCAGCCGAAGTGCGGGTCGCTTAGCGCGACACGCGAACATTAATGACATCATCAGACGAGCTCTTGTTACCGTCGGCGTTCCAGCTGTATTGGAACCCAATGGCTTGGCACGCGACGATGGCAAGAGACCGGACGGTATGTCTTTATTTCCATGGAAGGTGGGTAGGCCTTCAGTGTGGGACGCAACGTGCGTCGATACTCTTGCGGCTTCCCATCTTCCTGGCTCGGCATGCTGTGCTGGTGCTGCAGTTGCAGTTTTAGTTAAGTTAGGATTTAAATTTGTTATTTTTATAAGAGGACCCTAGTTCTTAATCTCATCGATATAATTTATTTGGACTTTATTAAAATAAATAAATTATTAATAATTAAATGATTATTAGTTAATTATTAATAGTTAGGTTATAAAAATGATATAGATCAACTTAGAAATTTAATTATCATCGAATCATTCTAACATGTTACGTTAAATTAGTGCAAACAGTTTATGCTCATTAAATCCATTAAAGTAACTTTTGACAGTTTTGTAACGCTTACTAAATACATTAGAAATAGGTAAAAATAAAAAGCACCAACCCAAAATCTCTAAATTAAAATGTTCTGAATTACTTTATGCTTGAAATATTATTTGAGACAAGCAATATGTTGCATGTTCATGCAGTACTTAATAGTTTTCATTTAGCTTTCTACTTGATTTTAAGAACTTAGGTTGACTTACCTATGATGAACAAAGCGTCACTAACACCTAAATTACTTAAAAAGAAAGGAAAATAGGTAAGGATATAATGAAAATGAATAATTAATACATGTAGATCAATTCAGGTCGAGATGCATCGCCTGTCATGTTCACGCGATAAACACGACAGCGGTCGTGTCAACCTCATCTGATAGTAAAATAACGAAGAGTCCCTCAGCAACAAGTTGACAGCCCACTTCCTCGACTTCATGATATCCTAATCGTGTTATGTACTGCATTACACGTTGCTCAACTTTTCGATAACTTTTTTTATCTTCATTCATGATGCTTTTCGCGGTTCCGATGTAAAGGGGTAACATGGGGAGGGGCTTGTGGCTAAGTATCTAATAAAAGCCGCACGGGTCAATCGATCAGGTTAAGCTACGCTTGCCGCGGTTGGTCTATGGATGGGTGACCATCTTTACATACCAAGACCCCTCCGTGCCTCGGGAAGCATTCATTTCAAAAACAAGGGCTTGAAAGTTTGTGTGAAATGCCGGACGTTGTAAACGCTCCTAATCACAATCTAAATTATTTTGAAGGATATGCTAATTCATTGCGCAATTAAATAATGCAATTAATGTTGTTGAACTGTCAAAATTAAAGCCCTTTAGTGTGTTGCGCAATTATCCCGCTGGATGAACATTGTTTAATTATTACTGAAAGGATGGTCATACTTCATACATCCGGCACTCCAGAATATCTAGCTGTTCTTATTGCTTTGTAATTTTCAGGCGCTGCGTTGGCGAGTTGGTCGGAGTCATCTCCCATGAACCCTGAGGAGGTAGGGGACTACGCCGAGGGAGACATTCTCATGCCGCCGCAGCAGGGGAGGAATGGCATCAGGGAAGCGGTCTTACGCTGGCCACAGGGACACATTCCCTATGTTCTTGAGGGACACTTCAGTGCGTATTTTATGACTTGTCTCCTAACCTCACAACGGTGTAGCGATTAAAGGGTATTTTATCAGAGAATAGGCTACTGACAAATCCAGCACATAAACTAAAGTACCTATTCTAGGTATGTTATAGAGAGATAGTCATTTGTAATTGACTGATTATTGTTACGGTATTTATTAGTCCTAAGTTCAACAGCGCCTGTTTCCAGGTTAAAAGTGCTGATGATGATAAATAAAAAATATATTCTGCAATGAAAACATATATTTTTACATATATTTTTTATTTGTTGTAATTTATTTGTACTAATTTGAATTTGCTTGATTTATATTAAGAAGGAACGCAGCATTCTGGGTGTAAAAAGACAGGACAAAATTCGGAGCACCTTGCTGCGTCCCAAAAAGGGTATGATAGACGTAAGCAAGAAGGCCGTCAGGCTTAAATGGGATTGGGTGGGTCACATCAGCCGCATGCAGGATGACCGCTGTTTATAAGTCTCCATCGCCATCAGGACGGGCCAGAAAGCGGTGGCGAGATGACCTGGAAGCGTACAACGAGGGCTGGTTCGATGTGGTGTGGGAAAAGATTTCCAAGTCCTTCACTTGGAGTTTAGCCTTTGCTCAGCAGTAGGACAGTATAGGCTAAACAAAAAAAAAATGTGTTATGAACAAGTATCTTTTTCAGGCTCCACGGAACGCGAAACCATAATGAAGGCGATAGCGGACTACCACAGGCTGACGTGCCTGCGTTTCGTGCCGTACAACGGACAGAAGGACTACATCACTCTTCAGAGCAAGAACACCGGCTGCTGGTCTAGTGTTGGAAGAATTGGTGAGTCTTATCACTTTACTTGAAAAATCGTGACACAATATAGCCCCTGGTTAATTAAGCCTTTAAAGAATATAACAACTACATACAAAAAAAAAACTACTAATATATATTTACTTATGTATACTATTCGTAACTTTGAACGCTAGGTTCAAAAACAGTAACGGAACATTTTGCTCACTATTCGCAAAGTTTGCAATAATAAAAAAAAAAAAACTGAAATTCTATAAAAAATATGTGAAGAACATTTTACTAACCCACAGGCAAAGATGGAATAGGACAGAACCGTAATAACCGTTAAAACCGTTATAAGATTAAAATTCAAAACAGATCATTAAAAAAGCTCCATAACAGACAATATTGTATCTACCTATTTATAATAGTCCAACTTTATCTAGGATATAATTTAGTTACTTAGACATATTTACATGATTTACAAAGCTATCAGTTCTAACAGTCCTGGGTGCTTACTCTCGAATATAATTCCGATAGATTGAAATTGGAATTGTCAATCAGGGATTGGCTGGACTAGTCTAGCCAATCCCTGACGTTTAACTCAACCAACTGACGTTTGACCAATGTCGATCTATCGGAATTATATTCGAGAGTAAGCACCCAGGATTAGATCAGTATTTAAATTTTATAAAAATGCTGGTCTTCCTTTTGAAATTCTGCTATTCGATACCATATTGGAATGGGTTTATTTTGCCCGTAAAGCTGTCTTAATTAGCACCCAGGATTAGATATGTATTTAAATTTGATAAAAATGCTGGTCTTCCTTTTGAGATTCTGCTATACGATGCCATATTGGAATGGGTTTATTTTGCCCGTAAATCTGTCTTTATTTTGCGTATGTTTCAAGGTGGTCGTCAAGAAGTCAACCTTCAGACTCCTGGCTGCGTGTCTAAGAAAGGAACAGTCCTTCATGAGCTGCTGCACGCTATCGGCTTCATGCATGAACAAAGCCGCCCTGAGCGTGACGACTTCGTCTGGGTGCGGTATAATAACATCAAACCTGGTGAGCAATCCAACAGTTCTTGTTACTTGTAATTTGCAATCGATTATCAGCCTTATTTGATCGAGTTAGGTATTTCGAGTATTTATTTACCTCAAAACAGCATTCACGGATACCTAAAGCTCCTATGATTTGACGACTCCTCCTTGTTTTGCGTCATAGAAAAAATATGAATTACATAGAACAGCTGGTGGTTTTTGCTGATTCACTGATACTTAATTACTTTCCATTGCTGGAAATGGTCCTCTCTGGCTTGACATCAATGATATGTCTCTTTATGCTGCCACTTGAGGTTTTTCACCAGCAAAAACTTTATTTAGCCCTTGTCATGGTCATGGTGAGAGCAGTGGTGGCCCAGTGGTAACGGCCGCGACTTACGAGTTGTAGGTCGTAGGTTCGAACCCAGACAGGCGCTTTACTTTGTGTAAATTATTTCATCACCATTGCTCTCCAAACGGTGAAGGAAAACATCGTGAGGAAACCGGCATGTCCTAGAACCAAAAATTCGAAGACATGTGACATTTACCAACCCACACTGGGCCTGGATTACGGCCCACTCCCTCTCACAGAGAGGAGGCCTGTGTCCCAGCAGTGGGCACATTATAGGCTGATTATGTTATGGTCATTTAAATGACTTTTTGACTCAATCTTGTGCAGGCTCCGAGACCAACTTCAGGAAGGCGAGCACTAAACAGACCAATGACTTCAGTATTCCCTACGACTACAACAGCGTCATGCACTACTCCGAGTACGCTTTCTCTAAGAACCAACAGAAGACCATCGAACCTAAGGTATGTTACCTGCCAGAAGCTTTATTTATTTAATGAAAAAACCAAAAGGCTTCACTAAAAAAAATCAGGCCAGATTTACGGAATGATTTTTTTCACCGTCTCGTAATTTTTACAGCATGTTCTACCCATGAAAAAAAAATCGGCTGTTAAATACAAAAGTTCAATACCTACTTTACCAAAAATGAATGAAACAGCGATTTTTTTTTCGTGATTTCAGTGTTGGTCCCATAGTGAAACTTGTTCATATTCATGGGTGTAACACCCTGTAAAAATTTCGAGACGGTAAAAATATCATCCTTTAGCGCTTTACTTTGTGTAAATTATTTCATCACTACTGCTCTCAAAACGGTGAAGGGAAACATCGGGAGGAAACGTACATGCACGTTTCTAGGATATGTCCTAGAATCAAAAAAATCGAAGACATGTGACATCACAACCCGCACTGGGCCCGCGTGGTGGATTACGGCCCACTTCCTCTCACAGAGAGGAGGCCTGTGTCCCAGCAGTGGGAACATTATAGGCTGATTATGCTACCTAAAACGTATTATGGTAGTTTCTGCAGACTCAGATATACAATAGAAGGAACATTGTTCAGTATAATATACTGAGGTTAACTTTTTCGATCGACTTTTTCAGGTTGGAGGTGTGAAACTAGGACAGCGGGAAGGACTGAGTCGTGGTGACGTTAAGAAAGTCAACCTCATGTACAATTGCAAGAAAGAGTGAGTGATTGCTTACGTTTTGTGTAAAGTAGAATTGATTCTCCTATAACGAAATCCCTGGAAAAATATATCAACTTTACATGAAAGCTAAAGAAATCAGACCATTGTAAAAAATACTACTTACTAATATTATCTACAAGCTTCCGCCCGCGGCTACGCCTGCGAGGTATGTCGATAAAAACTATCCTATGTCCTTCCCCGGGATGCAATCTATCTCTCTACCAAATTTTATCGAAATCCGTTTAGTGGTTTAGGCGTGAAAAGGTAACATACAGACAGACAGAGTTACTTTCGAATTTATAATATTAGTATTTTTATAAACGTGAAAGTTTGTGAGAATGGATGAATGGATGTTTGTTACTCTTTCACGCAAAAACTACTGAACGTCTGAAACGAACGAACGAACGTCTGTCTTTTTTATCCCGATATTCCCACGTGATCGACACTTATATTAGTGAAACCGTGGGGCGCTGCTAGTCAAGTTCATAATGGTTTGAAACGTACCACTTAAAGGTCCGTAAGCAAAATACGCGCTTCGACGTGAAGTTGCGGACACCATAGCCCGTGTTACCTATGACGACTTGACGGTCCCACCTTTTTCAAGATCATTGTACGAGTACCTCAGATTTCAAAGCAAGTTTATTTTCCATGGGTGCATCTACTTATTTTAATACTAAGATCATAATTTCCAGGGAGCCACAAGCCGGCTGGATGGGAGGAGTCTTCCAGAGCCTGTTCGGTGCTAAGTCATATTAATTTAAGAGTTTGTTTTCACTTGTCTGCATTTAAATCACAAAGATCTGATTGTTATAAGTTTTCTAGTCTTCACGTTCGTTTGAAATAAAACGTAAATTATATGTTTTTTTTGTCTTTTACTTAATTATTTAATTCTCTGAATTGTGTGGAACAGTTTTTAGGGTTCCGTACCCTTAAAGCCAATGAAACCCTATTTCTCAGCCCCCGCTGTCCGTCCGTCTGTCTGTCAGCGGACTGTATCTCATGAACAGTAGGTAATAGGTCGACAGTTGACATTTTCACAGTGTGTGTATTTCTATTGCCGCTATAACAACAACTAATTAAGATAATAAAAATTATTATTTTCGTCGTTTTTGGCCATGTGATACCGAACGATTCGTGTGCCAGCTATTATTTAGATTGTGTCAAATAGCAATCATTATTTAGAATTAAACTGTAATTGTCCATTTTCAGTGGATATTGGTTACTCAGAAGATTCGATGCTAAAGGAAGCTTAAAACATATTTAGAAAAAAAAAACGATAAAGTAGATTCATCAAAAAATAATGTTTATTCAGACTAAATTACTAATATCTACATTTTTGCTATAATCATGGTAAGAATATGACATAACAGTGCCATTGGTGTACTAAGTCGGCATAAGCAACGAAGAGGTATCAGTTTTAGCTTTTAGGACTTTTCATATCTCTCTATTTCCATCGACATCAAACATCTCAGAAACTGGTAAGATCTGTTGCAAGGGCAAGTTTCCTCTGAAAATCAAACAATATTATACTAACATATGAACAAGAATAACATGCCATGGTACTAGGGTATAATAAACTTACGACGGTCAGCAGCGCATAAGGCAGTCATGTCTCCAATATCATCCATAGGCTTTCCGTTCCGTTCGCCGGCAAATATGACCGCTGCCCGCGCTGAATCGAATTGGATACCGTCTTCTGATACTATGCCTACGTTCTCGAAGACGCAACGGACGAAACACTAGAAAAAAATGAATGATTACAATAAACAAGAAAGGGTCAGTTGTGATACAAATAGAATATTGTCGGTCTTTATGGATTGTTGGCCATGTTAAAGAGATCCCGTCAAGTGCGATTGGGACTCGAAGACACGAAGGGTTCCGCAAAAAACGCCGAAAAATACACATTTCTTGTATTTTATTTTTATTATATGTTGTTATAGTGGCAATAAAAATACACACTTAATTTCAACTATCTACCTACTACGGTTCATAAGATACAGCCCGCTGACAGACAGACGAACGGACGGACAGACAGCGGAGGCTTAGGCCTTTGGGTACAGTACCTTAAAAAGGACAAGTTGGCAATCGTTGAGGAAACAACACAAGGAGAACAGTAAGCTGCGTGGAACATAACCATAACTGTCAAGAATCATTTCCGTAAGGGTGGAAATTGGGCTCAATCAAGAGGCTCCACATTATACTTGATACCTGTCCTGTATAATTATGTCCTAATATAGCTTTATTATACCTTAGGTGTTTTATCAGTTTCATCTATAAAGCTGCCGCTTTCATTCAGTGCTTTTAAGTAGGCTGTAATAGAAAATTATACATTAGTATCGATAGTATTAATGGTCTGTGGATGGTTGACCATCCTTTTCATACCGAGGCTGTTGGTCCCGGCTGCCATGTAGGTACATCTTTGACAGTCGTTACGGATAGACAGAAGCCTGAAAGTCTGATAACCAGTCTTACTAAAAGGTATCGTGTTACCCATGGCAGTAATTGTCTTGTGGAGGTCAGATAGGCAGTTGCTCCATGTAAGATAATTGTATTCAGCTGCATTCGGCTGTGGTTGGGTAAAATCAAGGTAGATGAGTATCGAATATCGATAGCATTAAATATACTTTCAGCAAAAGCTTTTGAATTACATTAAAACCGTGAAGAGATTGAGTGTGAATGGCTAGATAGGGAAGACCAATCAAAACGATGAATGTTTGAAATTATTATACTGATTATTATTCTGGACCGACTCCAAATTTATCGTCGCGCTTAAGGGCAAGTTAGCACACGTCTTGTAAAGGCCACGTTACATATTTGATTTATTTATGATCAAAGGATCAAGATAGAATCAGAAATAAAAGGCATAAATAGGCAACTGTCGTAAGGATAGAGAAAATGAATGAAATACTTTAAAATTAATCAAAATAATATTTACGAAGCTTACCCATCTCAATCCTGAAACTGTCATTGCAGGAGTTCATAACAGCTATGACATCAACATCTATGTTATCAATGCTGCTATCCTGGTCAGACATGGTGGTAGTAGGCATCATGGCTTCCTTCGTCATCGCATCTTTCATTTGCGTATTCGCTGATTTCGTTAGCGCGAATGTGATCACGGTCAGAACGATGGCTAGTAGTAACTTCGACATCGTGATTGTGTGTCATGTACCCACTGATACTGAATATGTGCTTTTGGTCATTTCGCTTTATATAATGGAGTGAGTAATTGATTTAGGCAGAGGTTGAAAACGTTTAAACTTTTTACAAGAGATTTAAATATTGTCTTTAAATAATAATATCCTTGTACATTTCACACAACGCCATATAGTCCCAAGCTAAGCAACTTAATGCTTGTGTTATGGTAACGAGATGGCTGATAAACTACTTATATTTTTTTTTTTTTGTAAATACATACATATTATAGATAAAACACCCAGAAACGGAACAAATACTTGTAGGTTGTACAAATATTTGTTCCGTGCGGGAATCGAACCCGCGACATGCTGCGCAGCAGTCAATCGCTCAACCACTGCGCCAACCGTGTCGACATTGTCTTCCCTCGCTTAAATGATTTAATTTCTGTAAGTAAGTTTGTTAACACTTTTACTCGTCAATCATATTTTAAAAACTAGAGGCTGGCGTTTCCTATCTGACTACTCTGAGAAGAAAGGCCAAAAGAGGTCAAGAGTCTCTTTTAAAGTCTAGACATAATCTTGGTCAGATCATGTGAAGACCATGTAGATTGGTGTCTGAAATGGTCTTTTGAGGAAAGAACCTCACAGATTTGAGCGGACCTGTCCAGTCAGTGCACGTATTTGTCAATTATCGTGCAACTCAACACACTGTTTCCCGCTCAGCGTGATTCCTGTTTACCTATCACATATCGTTGTAATTTTCATTGTTTACGTTGAAATTGTATTTAAGCTTTTTTTTCTATAAAATACTTACACGTTTTTTATTTTAATAAAATGTTTACCACAACTGCGTCAATGATTACCTACGAACGAACAGTTGCAGATAAATAAGAACGTCTATTTTTGTATAGTTTTAACTAACATATCATAACTTTTTTTTTTCTAAAATTAGACTAATTTTATGCAAACATAGCCCATACGTCACACTTCGTGTATTATTATGTCGTTAATCGAAAACTCTTTAAACATGGAATTCTTATCGTAACATTAGAAAAAGTGCACAGTAATTTTTTATTTTTTCACCAATAGCTACTGTCAGGAGACGAAGGTTTCATGCACAATTACGATCTTCAACAGTCTTGTGTCAGTCGAAAGACGACTATTTCGGGTAGTATTTTAGAGGTCCTTCCCGTAGTTGTCATCTTGAAAGAATTGACCATCGTTGGACTGTATATAATCCCCTTACCACCCTTACTAATAAACGTATTATATCAGATGAAAACACACCGATTTCTCTATTTCGGCAGTCGCGCAGTAATTCGACTTTCGAAAGAAGAAGACAAAACGTGTAACTATACAGACGCTATTCACCGTTTATTAGTAAGGGGGTAAGTTTACTAAGAACATGACCAACAAGTCTAAGCATAATCAGCCTATAATGTTCCCACTACTGGGACAAAGGCCTGCTCTCTGTGAGAGGGTGTGGGCCGTAAACCACCACGCGGGTCCAGTGCGGGTTGGTTCAAGTAAATGTCACAATGTTTTAGATTTTTTGGTTCTAGGACATTCCGGTTTCCTCACGATGTTTTCCTTAACCGTTTTAGAGCAGTGGTGATGAAATAATTTACACAAAGTAAAGCACCTGTCTGGGTTCGAACCTACAAGTCGTGAGTCGTGGACGTTACCACTAGACCACCACTGGACTTGACCATCGTTGGGCTATAAAAAATTAAAGTAAAAGTAAATTACCTTGTAGTTTATTAAAAACATCATCAATGATGATGTACTTAAGTAAAATTCAGCGCGTTTTTTGTGTATAGATCTATGCTAGAATCGTCATGTGTATAATCTGTATAATTTTTAGTAAACAACAGTAATGCAGACGAAGTAATTGCCACAAATTGAGCGAGGTCACCAGATAATGTGCCATCAATATAATCGGAGCAATTTGCAATCATTGCCTTTGAAAACCTGTTTATTGAACGTGAGAACTTGCATCCTGTATTTTTCATTTCAGTTCGGAGCAATTTTACGTTTCAGTTTTCAGTGTTTGCTTTAAGTATATAATGTTGAAAATGCAACCATGTCTTTTTTTTTTCATTACATTTTTGGAAAAGACGAAGAAGCTTTCAATCGTTTTCCAGCAATTTGTTCACTTGCTAATATTCATAGCTGCCTTTAATAAAGCTAAAGAGTTTGTGTTTGAGTGCGTTAATCTATGGAACTCTCAGTCAGATTTGAATTATATGGTTATATATATATATATGGTTCATGTAAAATACTGGGATTCAGCTGCATCCGGTTAGACTGGAAGCCGACCCTAACATAGTTGGGAAAAGGCTAGGCAGATGATGATGAGATCGGTTGGCATCAGGTGGAATCACAGCTCACTTCACCACAGACCAATACACCGGCTGTAGTTTTTCTTAAATAATATATGTAAGTTCTTTCATTCTTCTTTGACGGTTTATTTGCTTCATATTCCATAACAAATAGTTGTTTGCACTTGCACGTTTCTCTGGAAATAACAATCGTGAACTAATTGTTCAGGAGAACACCAGCGCATCTCGTTGCCCGAAAAACAACAGTTGTTTATTTGGCAGGCTGCAACATTCATGTGTCAAGTCAAAAACCACTAAATTTCCGACGTGTAAACAGTTTTAGTTGAACAAATAATGCAATATTAATTTATAGTGCTCATTCGACTGATGTGTGATTTTACACGTGGGTATGAATGATGCCAATGCCCTAACCCCTTTACTAATAAACGTTGTATAGCGTCTGTATAGTTACACAACACTTTGTCTTCTTCTTTCGAAAGTCAAATTACTGACGACTGATAGAGAAAAATCGGTGTGTAACTATTCATCTGATATAATACGTTTATTACTAAGGGGTTACAATGTAAGTCTGGAAGAATCGGGAAGATAAAATAATCGGCATTGTTTCATCAAATGATAAAAATATTATTATATTTTTAATGATCTTTTTGATTGATTGATTTTGATTGGCATGGACATCGTCGAACCCCAATGCGTTCAAATTTTGCGTCGGTTATTTGCTGCTCCATACATTTGACCGCGTACTTATGCATTGAAATTAATTCAATGAAACAGCATAATTATCTTTTTTTATTGATAACCGACTAAAAATTTCCATGTTAGAAGACAAGTCAAGTCTAAAATCATGTTCTGAATTATTCATGGTTTCAGTTTGCATGTCCCCGCCATCCTGGACATGATGATTTTAATTTAAAAAAAATGGGTCAAGTCTTATGGGCTTTTCTAGTTTGAATATTTAAACGAGCAATTTGGGGCTTTAAATAACATAAAATATTTTTTTATTTTAGAAGCCTTTAATTTTTCCGCTGCTGGGATCATCGAAATATTTATGGCTGGGACACAACCCTCCTGTCTTATCTTTAACAGGGAGTGGGCCATGCTCCACTATTGCGGAGCTTTAATTTCAAGAAATAAGAAGACAAAAAAAAGAAGAAAATTAGTTAAGCCTCTCATCAATATGTGTATTATCTCCATTTCATTTAACTACTTATAAATTATATTTTTAAATGTTTTTAAAAACAAAAAGAGTAAAAAAACATTAAAAAAAAATAATAGCCCACCGGTATCGGAGCAGGGTCAGGGCTCCAGAGAGAGGAACCTCCGCACAATGCGAGCCGTGTCCAGAAGTACCGCTTTCTAAATCAAGCCCTGCCCAACGAGAGTCTCCTCAGGTGTAAGTTGAGGTTCTTGGCTATTGGACCATTGCCTGTCACGACTATCGGCTCACATCCCACATGTCGACAACCTCGCGAGCTAAGTTATGATACTTGATTTGTTTGACTTTCTCGTCTTTCACGAGAAATACCAAAGGAGATGTTTCAAAATGGGCCAGGTCTATGTACAGTAACTCAAAAAAAAGAGAAAAATCCATAGAATTCAGGAAAAATACAGATAATTCAATTAAATGTATACTGTTCTGGTAGTGAATTGATACTTATCAATTATTTTTATCGACTTTCAACATGGCGTCTCACCGATTTAGTTACTCTGTGCTTAAAAACAAGGACAATTAACCATTGATCATAGAAATAGAACTGTTAGCTGTCACAAAAGTGTCACTTCAGTCACTTTCGTCTTGTCGTCGGTCGTGATTGTGTTCGTTTTGTTTTGAGTTTCTGGAGTTCTTTTTAACAACCTCGCTTTCGTTTTTTGGATTTAATACCGTTTCTTTCCCATCTGTTTACCTAGCTTTCGTTTTTGGACTGTTACCCGGCTTGTGTTGTAAGGACTTCGACTTTCTTGTGTGGTTTCCTCCATAGAAATAAACATGTCAAACGTCATTAATCAATCAAAATGACAGTTTACCGCCATGACGGGTTTTTGTTGTGTGTTGCAATTTCAAGTGTAATTTCTTGTGTTTACCAGCAAAACAAGCCATTTTAAAGTAATTGGACAGTTGAGAACTGTTTTAAATGAATTTTCCTATTTTTTTGTATAGTGTACAAGGACCTGGCCCAGGCTCCATACATTTTGAAACATCTCCTTTGTTTATTATATACATTGTTAGTAGATGTAAAAAAAAACTTTTGACTGAAATGGAGGCTCAAGTGTTTGATATATGTCACCAATTCACCATTAATGTTAAAGGAGTAATCGCTTCCTGCTTAAAATTAGCGAATGAATAAATACATTGTTCATCTCATCCATATTTGTTATATTTTATATGTTCAAAGAATCATGAATTCGTGATAATTCTGGGGATTATTTCCATTAACAGTGATTTTCCTGTGTTGTTTTTGAAAGCCACAGCATAGTTGATTTCGAATGAATTATGTATCTGTGTCGGAACAATATGATAATATTTGAGATCGATAATATTTTTTGGGTTTTGTTAGCATTTATAAAGAGAAAGTGAGTCTATTCTAGAATCGTATTTTGTTCTGGTTATAGCACATAAGAGCCTATTGTACTGTGGATGCCTGATGCTGATGTTTTGGGATATTATCAACGTCCCGATAAGAAAGTAGATCATTACTATGATAATGTCCGAATATATGTTTCTGACAAAGTGTTTTTCACTGACTGTCCTATTTAACAAGTTCTTTCGTAGAGAGATGGCCTGAAACACAGGTTTATATATCTATAAACCTAGATCAGGCAACGCACTACATTAACTTCAGAGTTCTATTTTTGACTGTAATCTTATATTTCTCATACCATAGTCTATATCCAGATTATTATAATTCTATTATAGGCCTAGATTAATATATATGTCGCATCCGGTCACTCGTTTGACTAATTCGGAACGCGAGCGCCATCTGGTGGCGCTGACAGAGTCTAGCCTGAGTTCGTGGGGTGCCTAGAAAAGCGAGCGGCGAGCTGGAGGAGTCTCTCTTGGACTTTGGACATCGTACGAACAACATGCGCTCAGAAACTATCCCGCGTTCCGTGTCTGGTTGTGTCGTGTACCTACAATGTGTGATTCGCTGGTGTGATTAATTTGTTCGTGAAATTATAATCTGATTTGAACTGCAAACGGTTTTTCTATTGCCCATAAACTAACACTACCCACTGACACGCCCACATAGCTAACAAGACACACACATACCGTCTCCGTCATATACTACTGAACCATATGTACACTTTTTGTAAATTTATTATTTCAATTTATTGTTTATTTATTGGGTTTTCCATTAGGATTTTCTTAGTAACAGTCCGGAGTTCGCGCCTCGAAAAACACATAAAGCCGTTGGTATTGCGCCTGGTCGTGTCGGATTGCCATCCCATCGAACTAGAGAGTAAAGGAACAGAGAGTGCACCTGTGTTCGCGCACACTCTTGTGCACTATAATATCTCCTGCGTACCTGGCTAATCTCCGTTGAGATTGGCCACCGTGACCGAAATCGCTTGAATTGCTGGCTTTTGTCGCTCATAAAAAATTATAACTTCTTCACCGGATTGACAAATAAATTTAAAATTCATTAGCATATATTCATAAATTATGACCATGTATAATTCTGCAACAATATGTCGTACTGAAGTCGGGTTTGTTGCCACCTATTGCTAATTAAGCAATTATGGGTTGAGTACCTTATTATCGGCTATAAAATTGGGTTAACCTGTAGTTTGCTGCAGTCATTTGTTTATTAATTTTTTCATAGATTTGTAATGTATTAGATTTCATTATTTAATGGCACATGCAAAATTTACATATACGACAAAATAGTAACATCCGTCTCGTCTCTTATTCTGGGAGACGAAAAAACTAAAATCATTTGTTGCTATTTGTTGATATTTATTATTGCTAGCTTAAAATATTTAGTCGAAATATAGAAGTGTAAAGGTAGCCGTTGTATTCAATTTATTATATCGGCCTATAATGTTTCCACTGCTGGGACTCTTCGAGAAGGAGGGGGCTGTAAGCCTGTAATCTACCACGCAGGCCCAGGGCGGGTTTTGGTTATAGGATGGGGATGGGTTTTCTCACGATGTTTTCTTTCACCGTTTTCTTTTTTCCTTGAAATTTAATTTTTAATTATGATCAAGCATTACGTAAGATCTAACAAAATAGTGTTTAAAATATTTTTAGGGATGATGTAATCCATACTAATATTATAAATTCGAAAGTAACTCTGTCAGTCTGTCTGTCTTCTGTGTGACTTCGCCCGCGAGGTATGTCGATAAAACCTGTGTCCTTCCCCGGGATGCAATCTATCTCTCTGCCAAATTTTATCGAAATCCGTGCAGTAATTTTTGCGTGAAAGACTAACAAACATCCATACATCCTCACAAACTTTCGCATTTATCATATTAGTAGGACAGTCCCTCAAAACGTCTGCCATTCATCACTTCTTAGTGCTTTAGCTGTGAAGAAGAAGTGGCGCAACAAACTCCCCAGCAGCACAGCTGTCTGTTCAGTTAGAAGAATTTGATTTTTTACAATAGTAAGTACATTACGAAACATATTTAAATTATTTTCCATATGTCATATATGAAAATAGTTTTCGGTATCGACACCTAAAGAAGGGCTCATCTTCATTAAGCCTGTTGAATTTCTAAGCAGCCCCTTTATCTTATCGTTACAAATTACGACCTGTTCGACTTTCTACAGTTTTTTTTGCAGTAACTCATACGAATGGTCCACGAATTGTCGTATAGTCTAGTGATATAAATAATGAAGGGTAACGGCTACCAAACAATATTTGTTGTAGTTTTGTTGAATTTTAATATACTAGGAGTAGTAAGCGAAATCGACGGTAAGTTTTAGTAGGTCTTTCTAAATAAAGTGTGTTGTGGAGTATGATTTGTCAGCCATAATTCTAGCCAGTGCGAATTTATTTTTTTTATCTTGAACATCACTGACGTCGGTAAAGGAAAACATCTTGAGTAAACCTGGACTTATAGTTAATGTAAGTCTGAAATCGCCAATCCGTCTTCAGCAAGCGAGGTGATCAATGCACGTGCTTTCTCTGTATGAGAAGAAGTCTTTGCCCTGCAGTGTGACAACAATAGGCTGGTATTATAATATCCTGCGTAGTTAAGAATTAGTCTCTTTACAATTTCGCTATAATTTTAAAAGTGCCATTAAAATTTATTGTAGCTTAAATTAATCAATTCATATTTTCCAGAATCAAACGAAGAAGCACAACCAAATTATGAATACATACAAATATTTAAAAGCATACCAGCATTGTTTGAATACCTACTAGATGCATTAGAAGAAAGACCAGAAATATTAGAGAAAAACGATGTTACCATGTTTAACAGAAACATTGATGGTGGAGAGGCAGCCGAATGTGACAATTCTGATAATGACAAGAAGATGGACAAACGAGATGCTAATTGTGATAATACTAAAGCACAAAATGAACATAATGGTTCCAATAAAGTAAACAAAAGAGACAACAGTTCTACTAAAGATGTATCAGAAACAACTGTAGCCTACGAATATGGTAACAGTAATGTTGTCATGAAAGGTTTGGATGAAATAGAAAATAACAAAGTGATTTCTAAAAGATTTGCCAGTACTGATAATTTTAACAATTTTGCTGACAAGGAAGGAATTAAAAGAGAATTACTAAAGAGAGAAGATAGAATAAGTCGAAAGAAAAGAAATGCACTATTTAAATTAGACGATGATACAAATGACATGTTTCAGAATTATGGTAAAGTGTTTTTTGGATTTCAACATTTATTTGGTTTAGATTTGAAACCTGAAGAAATTGAAGAACGCATACTAACTGCTGAAAAACTACTGGAAGAACACAATAGTAAGAAGGATAAAAAATAAGAAATATAAGCAACAATGACTTGATTTGTAGAAAGAAAAACATTTAAGATTATCTTTTCGGAGTCATGTCTTGTTGCTTTCCCAGTAGATAAAAAATAAAATTCATCTTTTTCATTTGTTTGCTTATTTTAATATTGATTCGGAACAGCGAATATCTAGTTTTTTAAATAGTTAAAGTATGGTGAAGGGTTTAAAAAATAAAGTAGCTTTTGATTTATAAATTGTAATGATTTCTTATTTGATTTTTAATGACATAAAGCACTTAGTCTTAAAAAAATGCCTTATAGCTGTATGATGACCACTAAGTATGTAGTGATGCTTCCAAGAATCTGAAAGAAAAAAACTTTCTACAGTCTTTCTAATAGTCGGTTAGCTTGTTCTGGCGCGATTCAGGAGAGGCCTACGAGACTGCTATATTCATTTTATATAGTATAATTTCTGGAAATGTGACCATAGTTTTGGTGGAGCGTTGCAGAATTCTTTATTGTGATAAAAAAAAGTTTCGGAATAATAATCTTGATTGTAAATATTGAGCTGTTACCGTTGTAATAAGTGTCCTGTTTAGAGGAAACATCTTCAGCGGTGCGTAGCTCACTTCGTTCAGTATCAGATGCTGGTAGAAAATCTGAAGTTCTAAAAACAGCGTGTTGTCTTCCGAAGACGCGTACCGCATCATCTGACTCACAAGGTGTCGCGTCAGCTCCATCTAGAAGTTTATTATTGGAAGGACCATCACTGTGCAGTTTACTTGGATCAAAAGGAACGTCGTGAAATTAAAAGCCAGCTATCGCGGTTGTAATTCATAAATCTATGACAATCGTTACGAGTAGCCAGCTCGAAAGTCTGACAACCACTCTTACAAAGAGGTAGGTAGCTACTTTCCGCAGTCAGGACAATGAAAACATCGTTGTAGCTAGTAAGTAGGTAGATAGCCCTCCAGGTCAGATAGCAGTCGCTCCGTGTAAAATACTGGCATTCAGCTGCATTCAGCTGGCAGCCGACCTAATCATAGTTGTAGCATAGACTAAGCAGATGATGCGTCTTAGGAGGAGAACTAATTTGGTTTTTAAATCTTTGTTACTTCGTCTTCAAGCATACCTCATCATGAGTCCGGTGACAAGGTTCAATAATTAGCAACAAATTGCATAAATGTAGCACAAGCCAGGTTAACTGCAGCAGTGGACTTGAACGATCAGACCTGGACCGGTTGACTGTAATAGGGCATAGAAATTACAAAGTATGGCAAAAATTATATAAAAAAAAAACATATTTAATTATTATTTAAATTACATTTTTTTTCAAGTGTTTGATATTTTGGAATTTCTCAATACAGAAAAATCATCTGATTCCAAAATAATACAGACCGCAATCAAAGCTACTTGATTAGTTGATTTAGAGATAAATGCAAAATTATGACCGCTTTCGGGTACTTTCCTGAATGAATGAAACTTCGTCATGTTTGCCAAAGGACTCCATCAATCCGTCAGTATCGTGACATGTAATACTATTGCACAGAATAACTTTCATTCGTCCTGAATATTCTTTAAAAAAAAATCCAAACCAGAGTTTTCAAAGTCATTAGATTTAGGGAAAGCCAATAATTTCTTCGTCAGATTTGCGTATTTTAGTCATTTGGGTTAGGCTGCACACGATCATGAAAATCAATGGCTCTGAAGATCACTTTATTTTTGGCATTTTTTGAAATCTGAAAGTAGACTCCTGACCACGGAGAGTTCTGCATATGCATGCTCAAAAACCCTCCTGGCCCACCATGTAGCATAATATTTTTATTTTTAGATGTGGCAGTGTAGGAAACAGATCCATATTTACGTTTATTACTTAATGTACTAGTAGCTCATAAATCCAAAGAGGTTACACTACACTCTCAACCTACAGACATCAGTGATGACATGGTACGGTGTGATGACCAGGTGTAGGAGTAAGCATAGCAGTAGAGCCACGAGCACAGTCCCGTGACTGTCATTGACCTGACGAAGCACGTCGCATATGGAACAGTACAGCAAGGCCAGACGACGAACCGTTTTCGGGATTGATTTTGGGGAAGGTTTTGGTTGTCCTGCAAAAAGTAAAAAAATATGTTAGTTTGAATAAATACAATTCGCTACAGGATCTTTTATGATAATTAGAGAAAAGGAAGGATTTATTTCCATTTAAAAGGACAAAAAATCTAGTATAAAATAACTAGTGCAAATTACAATGTGGGTAACTAAATAAGAATAATTTTTTCTTTACAGATAATATCTAAACTAGTATTATAAAGAGAAAAGATTTGATGTTTTGTATATTTTTGACGTGATAACGTCTTATAAATCGATGAACGCCGGCTGCACGCACGAAAAAGCATGACTCATTGTCACGTTCCGCCTGAGCCAAGCGTGCAAGCGAGAACGCGGTACACGCGATAGAGAGGCACGATCGGCCTAAGCGTTCGGCTTGTGACGCATCTATCTCTTATGACGTTATTACGTAAAATTATCGTCCGTAAACCGACTTGACAGACAACCAATTTTTGTTTTTTTTTGTTACGCTTTCACGCTAAAACTGCTGAACGGATTTGGATCAAATTTGGCACATTGATAGACTATGACCTGGGTTAGGACAAAGAATACTTTTATCCCGATGTTTCCACGAGATCAAGACTTATGCGGGTGAAACCGCGGGGCCCAGCTTGTGACTAATATTGTGGTAGTGGATACCTCTATAAAGGGTCATAGTGTCGACCACGCTGTTGATGGATTTGTTGGCAACACTAGTGTACAAGTCTATTCGGCAGTCCCAATTTGTCATTTCACGTTTTGCTTCAGGTGCTGTAAAAATCCAATACCAACATACATAATATGGAAATTCAAGTAAGATAGAGATTACATTTTAGATAGTGGTAATTTAAGGTATATTATGTAAGTATACCTCATTGGTAATACATAATATTATGTGTAGCTGTATATTACTGACGATGTTATTATACCTACTGTATTTGTGAGTCATATTGTTGACCAAGATGTCCTTTTACATACTGCAGACTTTTCACAAGGACTTCAACTTTTACTTTAGGACAATCTTCAACTAGATTTCTATTTATTTTGAAACAAAATAATATGGCCATCAAAAAATTCGTCCTCATCCCTGTCAGCGGGAAAAGTGCCCAAAAGGCTAGCAGCATTGTCACGTTCTATTGCAATGCTGATCATTGAAAAAAAAAGGCCAGTCCTTTGGTCACGTTAAGGATCAACCGCTTGGCGATGTCTTCAAAAACTAAGTAGGCACTCGGTTATTTTCAACTTACAATTATTCATTATCTCTTGGAGGAGGTCCCTCAAGCAGTTGTTCAGCGTGTGCAAGGATGTGAGCACAGATGTCGCTATCTCAAAGAAAGACAGGAGGATTACTTGCTGCACCGCTGTTGCTATATTGTAGAATATATACATGGATGATGACAGCACTGAAAGAGTATGGTTACAGTCAGTTTCAGAAGTAAAAGTCGAGACATGGTCCAAGGCTTGCTCGATAGAGGGCAATTTGGATATTTTATGAAGTTTTTGAAGGGGACGAGATTATTGTCGAAGACTTATTCAATAAGTACTGGACATATGTAAGTATTTATTGATTTTTGTGTATATGGTTGCGAAGTTTGAATCATACAGACTGGCAGACACTGTTACTATGAATTCAGTACATGGTTCTTGAAATCTTGCGATTTTTTTTTTTGATAATCATCGTCTGCCTAGCCTTTTCCCAACTATGTTGGGGTCGGCTTCCAGTCTTACCGGATGCAGGTGGTACTTTTTCTCAGTGGTGTATACTAGTATTTTATCTGACCTCCACAACCCAGTTACTGGGTAATACGATACCCCTTGGTGAGACTGGTTGTCAGACTTTCGGGCTACTGACGACCCGTAACGACTCTCAAAGATCTACGGATGCCAGCCGGGACCAACGATTTAACGTGCTTTCCGAGGCACGGAGGGGTCTTGGTTTGTGAAGATGTTCACCCATCCACGGACGAACCGCGGCAAGCGTAGCTTAACCTGATTGATCGACCCGTGCGGCTGTTATTACTTAGCCACAAGATTTTTTTTTTATAATCGATGAAAAATTTCTACCCTAGAAATGTCTAGAATTATGTATTGAATTCATGGTTTCAGTTTCGGCGTTGGTGATGTCAACCTATGTAGTAAAATAGTGTCCTTCACCCATATTGGAGTCATTCAAGCAGGAACTGCTACGGAGAAGTTAGTGGAGCTGTTTTGTCTGACCATCTGCAGTGGCGTAACTATACCGTTTGGGGCCCGTGGCAAATTCAAGGGATGGGGCCCTCCGTCAACGTAAAGAGGCTCAATATAGTTTCTTTTTACTAGCACTTCTCCCGCGACTTCTTCAGCATAGATTTCATATTTTCCCTACAAAATTTAACACCTGACTGCTTCGTTGGTCTAGTGGTCGCAAGTGCTACTGCTGAGCGTGAGGTCATGTCCAAAAAATTAGACAAACAATGGGAACAAGGTAGGTAGAAAATGTTCAAAACCTGAATGATGTCCTTTGTTGCAGGTTTCCAAAAAAAATTGCATTTATAAACTTATGTTAGGATCCTCCTGTGCTCTGGCCGGAGGCCCCCCTCTGGCTGGGGGCCTGTGGAATTTTGCCCCAATGCCATCCTATAGTTACGCCACTGTATCTGCGGTAGTACGAGTAGTATTTACACATACCTTTTCCATTATAAATGACCACTTGGTACATGAATATGCCGTAATCTATTAGTATAGTGGAGCATGTAAATATCAAAGAGCTCTTAATTATCAACATTCTTGTGCCCTCATTCGAAGGTTCTTTACGGTAAAGACTCAATTTCAAGTTAATCTGAAAACAAAGTAAATTAAAACTATGGTTCTGAATTTCTAGCAGTATGCGGAACAGTCCATTACCAATACTCTCAAAACGGTGAAGGTAAACATCTTGAAAAATTTCGAAGACATTTACCAACCCGCACTTGGCCCGCGTGGTAGATTACAGCCCACTCGAGGCGTGTGAGCCAGCAGTGGGAACATTATAGGCTGATTATGCTATGTGGAGAAATTAGTCCACTGGTTGCAGTTGGCAAAATTGTGAATTACGTGAGACATATCTTTTTCACAAAATATTGAAAATCATAATTTTATTTTGGGGTCTTCCATGAGAAGCAATGAGTGTACCTTTATTCGGCGCACGGCCGGTCAGCCAAGTTAAGAGGCTTCAATTTTACCTCGAAATCATGTCGTAAGGAACATTGGTTGTTTGAAATTTCTACCATCGAATTACTGATCAGAGATTCGATCCGACCTTCCAAAACGGATGACCTGACGACAAGTCACGATAAGAGTGATAAACAATATTCAATTTCGTGTGGTTCCTTTGACAGAATTTTGATGCCACCTACCTCCTGAAGCTTCAGCATGTAGACTGTGAGCCACTTCATCCGCATCAGCCCAGTAAAGGCCGCGGTACAGATCACCAGCCCCACAGTGCCCACATCTGCCACCCACACGATACGGGTGGAATTGGTGCGGGTCCGGAACGAGCGGTGAGGCTCAATGAGTATGTCTATTGCTATGGTTAATGTTGAAAGAATCCCTGGAGAAGATAGTAATAGTTAGGGTCTGAACTACTCATCATCATTTAGCCAAAAGACGTCCGCTGTTTGACATGGACCTCCACAAGCATTGCCATAACGATCGCATGTCGTAGGAATGTGCTGGAAGCGGGGATCCAGCGCATTCCTACAACTTTCACAAGGCGATCTGGCCATCTTGCTTAACCTCTCTGCGCCTTTCTTAAGAACTGCTATTTCGTATGAACTGCATGTTTATAAACATTGAAATCTTTGTCGCGGCTGTCGGTTAGGTAGGGGATATTGTAGAAGGTAGTTAGAACCTTGTTTAAACTTTAGGTGTGTGAAGAATCTAGACTTTTTCACCTTCCGAATAGAAGCTTCTACTTGGAGGAGGCCTAAAACATCTTTGGTTTAAATAAAAATGATGAAGCCCACTGCTTGTAAATTTTCCAAGCAGAAAAACTGAAAAATATCTACTCACATAAAGTAAAAGAGAGTGTCTTTCCGTAGAAGTTAGCGGCCTTTGACACTCGGACGCACCAGCCGGCGGGCGTGCGCCTGAAGCTGAGTGGAGCCACTCCGGTGATCTGCGACATTCTCAGCATGAGGCACAGCGTGCCGGGCACCACGCATTCCGTCTGAGGGGGCGAGGGCATCTTGCATCGGTACCTAGAGAAATTAACGATTTTTATCCAAACAGTTTTTTTTTTTTTGCTGTATGGGCCCGCTCTTGACCCCGATCACGCCTGATGGAAAGCGATAGATGAGGTCTATGATGGAACGAGCGTGACCTTCTGGGCCTTCTGATGCCTGTGCACTCTTGATTTGAAGGCAGACGGGTTAAATGTGGGAGGGAACACAAATGTCAGCAGAGAGTTCCACACTTTGGCTGTGCGCATTATAAAATATGCTACTGATCACGTACCGGGCTAAAACTATATAAAAAAAGAGGAAAACAACGAGGAAGAGTACCAACGACACGAAAAGAAGTAGATCTAAACAGTTGGAGACCACTTGCCTTGACCCGAGGGGTGGCTTTTGCTTTGGCCAAAGGCTAAGCATTGTATTGTGTTGTTGCATTGTGTTGTTGTGTTTGCATTTTGTTATTGTATTTAAGTACTAACAATAGTTTTTCTTAAGTTTTTGTATACTAACCGATGGATCTAGTTGTCCCAGAATAAATAATTTTGAATTTGAATTTGAATTTGAATTGCCATCCAGCGTGGAAATGCCACCAGTCTTTTGGGCACGCCCGCCACCAGTTGACAGCGATGTAGAAGAATATTTCTGTTTATAGTTAGTTTTAAACTTTTAGCTAGTCTTTTATTTCACTAAGGGCTGACAATCGACAGATAATTTTTATTCGTAGAATAAAATTGATGTCTGACAGATTTTGTGTAGAAGAACTGTCAAAAATTCAAAGTTATTCCTCGGATAAAATTATCTGGCATTGGAACAATGCTTATTCGAAAAGTAAGCAGAAATGTCCTAATTTGCTTCATTCAGTTCTCTGACAGGCAGGACAGCAGGACCACCATAGAAACGGATTTTCTCGACGGAAGAATAGACAAAATGACAATTTGTAGACATTGATATTGTAGTCATTTTGTATATTCTATCTGTTTAGTCATGCTACGCGTGCTGGATTTTACAGGATGTCACTTACCTTGACCAAATCTTTATTGTTCCAACCAAGTCCGTCGGGTCTAACTCCGACCAATGAAGAAACAGTTAAAGCTATTGTCTTAAAATGACATATTGTAGACATGAAAAATAAATTATAAAACTAATCTTATGGTCTATAAATATTTGTATTCCTTCAGCAAAGATTATTGAATCGAAAATGATGGATAAGAAATTAGATATTCTCACGTATTAGTAAAAGGTGTTTGGAGATTAGAAGATATTACTAGTTGGATCTTCCGATAAATAGCTGTGTGGACCCAATATTTATATCTGCTTATATTTTTCTAATCCAAACAGAAGATGCTTCAGTCACCTGAACTCTAGACTCTAGAGAAAGTGCAATTTCTATTGTTTTTCATTAAATACATTGTCTAAAAGTGTTTATGGTTTTATAAGCCTGTCCATTTCAGGTTTACTCGACTAGTATAGATAATATTAAAGCCTTCAACATTACTATGAATTTGTCTCACGAACGTTAAAATACACCGACCTAAAATTAGTTGTTAATACCAGTATTTTACATGTACCTACTGTCTATCTGACCTCCACAACCCAGTTACCGGGTAATATGATACGAGTACCCCTTGGCAAGACATGTTGTCTGAGTTTCGGGCTTCGGACGACCCATAACGACTGCCAAACATCTACGAATGACAGCCGGGACCAACGGCTTATCGTGCATTCCGAGGCACGGAGCGGTCTTGATATGTAAATATGGGCACCCATCCACGGATCAACCGCGGCAAGCATAGTTTAACCTGGTCGATTGACCCAGCGGCTATCTACTTATTAATTAACTACAGTCCAGCCCAGGTCAATGTGCGAAGTCAATAAATGTCTTTACTTTGTGGTTGCCGAATATGTTGCTAATGTCAGTTTTCATTGTAAACACATAACTGACCTCGGATCAAAGTTTAGCACTCCCAAATTTTTACCTAGTGTCTTTCGACCATCCTCACTTAATCCACTCTAACACGTTCTTTGAACAAAAGAATATTAATTGTTTTTCTTGTTAAACATGGTGACAGTTTAAGTATTTATAAGTATAATTCTGTTATTTATTCAGAAAACGTTTGTAAACATTAGGATTACGAATCATTATCCAAATAATGTTAATGAATATTTTGATAATTATGTATCTCTGAAATTGACAACTTCCAATTTGGGTCGAAATAGGCTGTATTTCATTATTCACATAGAAAATGGGATGACCTTATATGCGTTAGTCTTATCATCATTATGAATCTATAAAAATAAATAAATAATAAAAAACTTTAATGCAAAGAAGTGTCAATGATTATTGAGTTAAAAACTTTTTTACAAAAAAAACAACCGACTTCCAAAAAAAAACACTACAAAGTGCTAAATAACTTTAATTTCGGAAGTCGGTGTCGTTGGTTCTGCATTTTAGTTTATTGACACCGACTTCCGAAATTAAAGTTATTTAGCACTTTGTAGTGTTTTTTTTTGGAAGTCGGTTGTTTTTTTTGTAAAAAAGTTTTTATTTTTTACTTTTTAGTGGGAGAGTTTGTAATTTATCTAAGTTACAATAGCCTAATGTCAACTGCTGATCACCTTTTACAAAATATTGCTTTTGAATTTTTAGATTTTTGTTGATTTTTCAAAAACCGCTTGTCATTTTTCGAAAAAAATTTCATGGGACCATTTGGGAAGTACACCCTTTCCAACAAAATTTTTTTCAAATCGGTTGGCAAGCGACGGAGTTATGCGCGAACAAACATAAAAAAAAAAAAAAATACAAACATCCGAATTGAGAACCTCCTCCTTTTTTAGAAGTCGGTTAAAAATAGCTAGTACTTTGTTCAGGAACTTCATTAAAGACAAAATAAAGAAATTCACAGAAGAGCTCAATTTTTGCCTAAATTAATATTTCCACTCTGCCATTAGAGGCAATGGTAACATCGCAACTACAAACCATTCATTAATCTTTTATGCCAATATTTGAAAAACTCGGAAATGAGAGTGATTGCTTCAACCTAATTTTCCTTAGTGTAAAAAGAGGGGCTTACGCAGGTGGATAGAAAAATGCTGCGGAAGATGTGAAAATAAATCTAAAGAGAAACTATATAGCTTTCTCGAGGAAGCTTTATAAGGAAATCCCTAATTGAATTCACAAATTTACCGCTTTCACAACACAACAACAACATTCATGAAATTGAAATTGTTTTATTTTTTTAATTTTGTCTTTGTCCCTAGGGCATTTCTTTACTGCAGGTTGCATCTTATATACTAGAGTTCATAATTGTATTCTATACTCGTAGTATGTTCGCGTTTCAGAACCAAGAACTTTTTTTGTTTTATTTTATCAAAGCGGTAAAGTACAAAGGATTTGGATGGAAAAGTAAAAAGAGAACAAAAGAAAAATAAACATATTGATAACTATACATATGTATATGTACTTACTATTACTTGAACTAATATTCGTGTAAATAAAATTCTTGAATATTCTGCCAATAAAATTAAAGTTAAGGGCTCATGTACATTCAATGTTAAACACATTTCTTTTTAATCAAAATAATTTAATTGACAATAAAATTTTATTTTTGGTACCTATAATACATAAAATTAGTACAACTCTAAAGCAGATTCAATTCGATGAAAATTAAAAAGTAATGAAAAAAAAAAATAAACCTTCCTACCGTTTCGGGTAACCACTGAAAATTAGCGCTGTGCTGTGGGTTACCTATAGCACAGCATCATGCTGAGTGGAAGCCTTTCTGTCACAGTCATGACGTGCAGTCGTCGACTATCCTGCTTTGTGCTCGGTATTAAAGATAGGTATATATTTTGTTTTTATTTATTTATTTTTCCTTATTATTAGAATTAATATTATCTTTTTGTATGCACGTGTTTCTGTGACAAATAAACCTATTTTTTTTTCTTTCTAAACATATAATGTTAATAAAACATAAACCTATTTAGAAGACGTAAAAGGATATCTTAATTATGTACAAATAAAACTATACTTATATTTTTTGGTTTATTTCCAAATACCAACCACCTCAATATATTTTTTTAAATATCATGACGTTATTAAAACTGGCACTTCTATTGTTTATCCTAAGCTCGGTAACTTCATCGGTCTCATCACTGCTTGAAACGTACCCATGAACATCTGAGTATCGCCATCTCCTGTTGGTATTGGCAGAGGATTCTCACCTTCAGCCTGTCTCTTTGTCTTTTCAGAATTGTTTTCTGGATTCGTATTATTATCCAGTTCTAAGGAATTACTATTGCCGTAATTTAGAAGATTTTCTTCGCTCAAAACGATTGAAGAATACTCACTTGCCTTTCTTTTCTTTGGATTTAAGTTATTATCATAATTTTCTTTTTCTTCGTCCTCTATTTCGCTTTTTATTTCATACTCTGTTGATTTATCTACCTCGTCTGGAGATCTCTTTGTTAAATATTTTGATAGCTCAAAATTGGTTAGGCAGTCTGGTGCAATTTTAGCTGTATGCCTGCCTGGTATATCATGTGCAGCTTTAATGCCATCTTGAAGTTTTTCTTCACCGTTCTCTTTCTTTGATAAATCGTTTTTGGATGCAGTTGCATATTGAAAAAGAGTTAGATTTTTAACAACATTATAATTCGTCAGTTTTATATTGGACTTTTCTTCATCTTGAATTTTGTACCAAGTATTTTGACGTTCCCAATTTAAAATGAGTTTTAGATTGTCAGTTGTCATAATAAGATTTTGAATCAGGATGTCTTTAAAAACTTCATATTCTTTTGTTTGTCGCTGATTTATTTGAAAGACTTTTATGGGAAGTGTTTCTACTTTAAAAATAGCAAGAGCAAGGAAGAGTAAAAGTTGTACACTCATATTTACTTCGATGTTTTAGCAATGAATAGTTTGTAAAAGGATGTTACGGTCATGAATATTTACCAGTATGATATGATAAGGATCTAAACTAGTTGTTGTTCGTTTAGTTAGGACGATAGTGTGAAAAGGTGTTACTTGATAATATCGGTTCGCATAATTATAGAAGCGTTGCTGATAACAGAGAACTACACAGACAGAAATATGAAATGAAGTATGTAAGTACCTTAAGCATGTATTGGTTGAGGTGAATAAGATGCGTTGTGGAGTAACTGTAAAGTTGTTAATTAAGGAGTTTCATGCGTGTTTTATTAAGAAGACTGAGTGGTGACTCAGTCTTCAGTTTTACAGTTCAACTACATTCATTGCGTTGTCGAACATATGGCATAGCAATGGATCAGAAATATCCTTCAAAATGATTGAGATTGTTATTGTGTGACGCAAGAAGGTTTCTGGCCAGCGATACACGAGCCGGGTGCGAGTACTACGCACCTGACCTCCTGTTAGTGAAACATTTTATAGCAATCCTGAATATTTGTAAACATTATCATCAGTCTAACACTTTCCCAACTATATTGGGGACAGCTTTCAGCCTTTTCAGACGCGGTTGAATACTACAACACATACATCATTCATTCACATTCATCATTCATTTTCTACATTCTATTATATTTTACATTAGCTTTTGCCCGTGGATTCACTCGCGTTGATGTCGGAATATATCCACCAGGAACGTAGTACATACATCAGGTTATACAGGGTGTCCATTGGCAAATTTCAAAGTTTGAACAAACGTAATTTCTGAACTCAACACGTTATAGTGGCGCGGGGGGAGTCGTTAAAAGCGTAAGCTCTGTTGATTTTTTAGCTGCCATGGAGCGGTGGTGTGGAGTGCACCGGTCTTTTGCCATCGAGGCGTACATTTCAAGTGCATTTTCGCTTACTGAAACACGTCCTCGATGATGGACCATCGATCAACCTTATTTAGTCGTGGGTAGCAAAGTTTAGAGCTACAGGATCAACATTAAACAGCCCCAGACCAGGACCTATACCAGCGGTAGCCACGGGCGAAAATGTTGAACTTGTTATGGTTTCTGTGACTGAAAGTCCCCGTATATCATTTCGTGCACGTTCATCGATTTTAGGAATTACGAAATCAACCTTACACGTTATAATGCGAAAAAAAATCAAGTGCCATCCGTATAAAATTCAAATCGTTCAAGATTTACACGATTCAGTCGCTCTGTAAACGCGTTTTTGAAAAGACGAGTGTGCCAGGCTCGATGGTCTACACCTGGAGAACGTGTTGTTCAAAAAATAAAATCCGCTTTTGTTGTTTTTAAATAACAATAAACATCCTTTGTATTAGAGAATTGTAGTTTATTTTTTAATTTTTCAAACTTTCTATTTTGCAACTGGACACCCTGTATTATTCAGGTTATAAACTATCTGTGTGCCAAAATTCATCTAAATCCGTTCGGCTGTTCTTGCGTCAATCTGAAACATATTTCCAGACATACAGACTCACGGACAAACATCCTACCTACTTTATGATATAGATAGATAGAGATACCATTGATAGTTTTTATTGTCCTTTATAAGGAAGGGACTTCAAACCAGCTGTCTGTGTCTTCATTTGAATAACGACAGACAGAACAATTTCAGACAGTACCGAAGTAGACAACAGATCTAGCCTTGATTTATATATTATTAAGTAGGCATTGGGTTTGTCTAGTAATGATTCACACTGACATTTTACTATTATATTTAACAAATGTTTGACATTCGTCAAATTCGTCATTGTTATAATTTTTAGCCTATATTGTCCCACTACAGGGTTTTCTTTCGGCTCCTCTAGTCTGTCTTGAGCTAGTGTGGACCAATCCTGTCTGTAGGCATCAAGCTTATCTCGCCATCTTCTCCTGGGTCTGCCTCGATGTCGCCGGACGTTGCTCTGGACCCACATGGTGGTAGTTTTGGCCCTTCATTACTCAATACTCAATTTTTTATTGCATTCCATATGTTACAGAGATGGTATAAACAAATTAGGGATCAATACGGACTGTCGGGCACGCAAAAATTAGAAGAGAGGAAGAGGGCTGAGTAACAATTTAATCAAATCAATATTATTATAAATTATTAGGTGTTTCATTGGGTATATAATTATTTATTTTATTTATTTATTTATTTTACCATTTATGTACACACATATTAAACAGACAAGAAAAAACAGAACAGAAAAATAGGTACAAAGGTGATGCTTATTTCATAAGAAATCTCTTCCAGCATACCTGCGATAGGACAGCGTGTGAAAGAGTATAGGAGACAGAGAAAAAAAAAATAAGTACATAAAATTATATATAATTATATATTATTATGTTAGTGTACATACGGGTAGCATTATATTTATTTGAATTTTTAGGTATTGTATATCCATAGGTCATTATCATTTCATAATAATAAGTATTTTTAGAAGTATTTGTTTATAATATATATGATTATATTAAATTATGTAGGTTATATTATATTAATTATATATTTTAATTATATTTTTTTATTTATATTAGATTATATACATGCATTATTTATGTATTCATATTTATACAAGAATTACTGTATTCCATATTTTATTATTTTTATAATGGTTTGTTTTAGATAGAGTAATTTCATTTTGTAATCGTTATATCATCTAGAAATTCGTTTACTGTGTAATATGCCTTGGATTCCAGAAGTCGCTTTAATTTATTTATAAATATGTTTGTTTTGCTTACTTCTCTAATTACATTTGGCAGTTTATTATAGATTTTAATGGACATAATTAAGGGGCTGGTTGAGTGCATTTTGATTCGGGATTGAGGTTTGGTTATTTTGTTTTTGTTATGCCTAAAAGTGTATCTTTTTTGTGTCTCTTCGCAAGTGGTGTAGTAATCTTGATGTGTTCTAACAAATTTGCATAATTCTAAAATATATAAACAAGGAAGTGTGAGTATTTTGTGTTTTTGGAAGTGTGGTTTACAGCTGGCTGTTTGTTTTCTATGTTTGTTATTATTCTGATTAACTTTTTTTGTAAGATAAATAAGGTTTGTGAGTCTGTACTGTTACCCCATAACATGACCCCATAGCTGAGCCATGCTTGTGCATATGCATAGTAATTAACAAGTGCAGTTTGAAGGTTTGTAGTTTTTTTAATTTCGCGTAAGGCGTATGAGAATGTTGATAGTTTCGCTCTTATTTTCTGTATGTGGGATTTCCAATTTATGTGGGTATCAATAGATAAACCAAGTAGAGTAAATTCCTTGACTTGTTCTATTTTTGTGTTATTAAATATGAAATTTAGTTTTAATGGGGACATTATTATGATTACTTATTATATTAATAATAGTAACTTTGATATAAGTACCAATTTTATTAGCTTCATTTATTAACCGGTGAAGCTCCGCGCGTAACCTATCATGTAGTAAGATACAATAGAAAATTAATTGTGCCTCATTAGCTGAGCTTAATGAGTTAAATTAATGTTATGATTAACTTTCACGCTAGTTTTAGAAACTGTTAACTCCCGACCATCTGTAGGTAAGTAGGTACATTAAAATTCTTGCAAATAATTTATTTATTTATTAAATCTCCCTTACTACTATCATAAAAGGTAGGTGAATGTAGGTACCCAATGCGACAGTGTGGGTAAATTTCGAATCATTTCATTTCAGTCGCAAAATCACACATGTAAATTGGAAGCCGAACCTAGGGTCGGTGGTGTTTCTGGTGTTTATCGTATATTTTTCTGACTGACCGACTTCTTGACAATTCAAAAGTGCCTGTAAATGGTTTAATTAAAATAAATGCTTTGAGTTTGAGTTTGATAGCACAGGTCTTTCTCAGAAACAAATATTGCAAACGCACCACTAAACGTACACTCGACAGCTGAAATTGCAATTAAACTACAAGATAGATGACTACCGACTAATATTATAAAGGCGAAAGTATGTGAGTGTGTGTGTGAGTGAGAGGGTGTGTTTATATGTTTGTTACTTCTTCACGCTCAAACGGCTGGCCCAATTTTGATAAAATTTTGTATGGAAGTAGCTGACACGCTGGATTAACATATAAGATACTTTTTATCCCGATATTCTTACGAGATCGACACTTATGCGGGCGAAACCGCGGGGCGCATAAAGTTGCACCATGACCCCGCTTAGAACAGAGTTATAATTTATTTATTTATCCATTTATTTCAGGCATCAAGGCTCATATAAACACATACAATACAATATTATGCCACAGCACGACTTGTAAAATATTTTGTAAATGTGAAAAGACACGGTAAACGCGGTTTAGAATTTAGGCCGATTCTTTTATCATAAAACATGTTATTTGTTTTGATTTCTTCACCTACTGCATCGTATCGGTACCAAGCTATCTAAATCCGACATATAACTTGGCAAACAGTTAAATTATTATATAAAAGTACACTGTTACCTTCATTCCATGGTTCACATAAACTAAGCTGCACGTGCTAAAACTATACAGCTATAATAAATACCTCTTGATTCTCATTCACAAAAACAAAAAGATTACCATAAAAACACTACCATTTAGACAGTTTAAGGCATACTTACATTCATTGCAGTTTTTCCATTGTGGTTACAAAACTAACGTAAACATCTACGGCAATGTAAAGAGTTAATCACAGCGTTACTCACCGAACGGGCTGGCTCTCAAACTATGATTCGGTTTAGTCCTCGCCCCGCCCGCCTAACATCTCCACGCGTTTCTGGGACCCTGGTACTTTACTTACGATATTTTAAATGGTTGTTACAAGTTTTACACAGTTTTGTTAGAATATGGTTTTGTTAAATCATGTAAATGGGTGAAAAAGTTCATTGAACTCAGTGGTTTATCATCGATGGGTATGTAATTATTTTCGTTTTTAAGTTTACCATCAATTGGTACTTATAAAAAAGATTGAAATCGTTCCATTTTTTTTCGTCTTTGTCAAAGTAAATTATTTTATCACCACTGCTCTCAAAACGGTGAAGGAAAACATCGTGAGGAAACCGGCATGTCCTACAAACAAAAACTCGAAGACATGTGACATCTACCAACCCGCACTGGGCCCGCGTGGTGGATTACGGCCAGGAAGCGGGCCTCAACAAGGAGGCCTGTGTCCCAGCAGTGGGAACATTATAGGCTGATTATGCTTTATCGTAAGACGAAAGTTTTATGTAACAATTTATTATTAACTTTTTTGCATGTTATGATTAACTTTAACTGATCTTTTTCCAAAGATGAAATCGATTTTACTATTAACTTAAAACAAAAGTTAATGATATGTTTTAACAAGAGCTTTTATTTCCTATTCAAATAAGATTTACATAGAATCGCGAAGGCAGACACACACAGACACAGTGTTTATGTTATCACGTGTCGAATACTGGGCCATAATGGATATTAAATGCTTTTCTGATACTAACGCTGATAATTTTAATAGTCAATATTCGATTATATTTCGTGTTGTTTACGTTTATTGGTTCTTTGGTCTATGAGTTGTTTATGTAATGCGTCTTGTATTGAAAGTAAACAAGAAGGTAATTTCACCGCCTGAAACGAATTCAAAGTTGGCTTGGTTTAGCAACCCCTCTTTATTTATAAACGTTGCTTAAAGTTAAGAGAAGCTTAGACGTCTTAAATGTATGGTTAAACAGCCGCTAATCATTATTTAACTTTAAGCAACGTTTATAATAAACCCAAAGCATCCACGTGTGAAAAATAGTAAACACACCTGTCGTTGTTAGTCACCGTCTAATCTTTTAACCACTACATGACATATTCTCGTTTGTCTCACGTCTCAATGGAAAATAAGAACAGTATTAATTGTCAGTGGAACGATCGTCCATGCTCCATGTAAAATACTGGTATTCAGCTGCATTCGGTTGACTGAAAGCCAACCCCAACATAGTTGGGAAAAGGCAGGCAGATGATGATCCTTGGACATCCTAAAGCACTAATCAAGCGAGTTACGCCGAGACCGACATAACTTTACTTTAAAAATATATTTTGGATTTAGTTCTAAGCATCTAATTTAAAAACATGAGGTTTCGTCCAACACACGCTACTGAGATTATTTTTCAGAAGATGGATGAAAGGACTCTTCTTTATGATTTGTTGTTCAATATGGATAATCGCCTTTAGATTATACGAGGAGAAATAGGTAAATAATAGAGTAAGATACCAGGAGATTAGACTCGATAAGAGCACTAATTCCAGTCCCGTGCGAATAAAATAAGTTGTATGGTGTTACGGATAAATGTTTCAGCTGAAGAGTTGTGAATATAAAACACACTAATGAAAGGCTGAAAATAAAATGGCATTATTCGTGGTGGTACTCGTAGCCTTTCAAAATTGTATTCGCCCTTATTCTACTAGGAATACAGAGAGGCAGGGAAACCGGCGCGCAACTTGTTACCATGGATTAAGTACATGATTCTGAGAACTCGGAAGATGGTCCAAACACCTTTGATAAAAAAAAAAATCTGCTGTGTCATAGAAAAGTGATTGTATTTTTTATGAAACAGCTGTTTTTTTTTTATAACCTACGTAAAAACTCTACGTTATGGGTCTAGAATCCTGCCGGGGGAGCGGGATTGTCCGAAAGGGTTACCGCTACCCCGGAACATAAAGGGCTAAGGAAGGAACACGGATGGGTTTTAGTCAGTAAGAGTCTGACACTCCCTTCCGTTCCACCCAAAGCGAAATGACCCCTTCATTTGATTTGATTTGATTTGATTTGATTTGATAATAATATATTATGTACTAGCTGCGCCCCGCGGTTTCACCCGCATTCGTTTCGATCCCGCAAGAATATCGGGATAAAAAGTAGCCTATATGTTAATCCAGGGTGTCAGCTACCTCCGTACAAAATTTTACCTCCATCAAAATTGGTCCCGCCGTTTGAGCGTGCAGAAGTAACAAACACACACACACACTCACAAACTTTCGCCTTTATAATATTAGTGTTATTGGACTACTTTACATTATCATCTTAAAACTAGCACTGCCTCTACAAAACAAAAAATACCCAATGAACTTATTTGACAATTGTTTAAACGTTCCAAAGGAATACGCCTTTAATTATAACCAGCCTGTGCCTACTTACCAAAGGTAGGGCTACATATATAATGAAACGAAATGAAATGAAACGAAATGAAATGAAACGAAATTTATTTGCAAGAATATAGTATAATTTAAATAGCATCTACAGTACCTATAGGAGGTCTAATTGCAAACAATTTTTTAAACCAATTTAAGTGCTTATATAATTTGTTTCCAAACAAAAGGGTGACATGCAAGCATGCACATGACAACGATGTTATTTATTACAAACTTTATTAATACTATTTACATTGGTATGATGGCGACATGATAGCTATTTTAATTACTTTGGACACGTCAACAAATTAGTAGTTGCTAAGTTATTGTGTAATGAATAAAAACCGGCCAAGTGCGAGTTGGACTCGCACACGAAGGGTTCCGTACCAACATACAATATTTAACACTACATATAAAATAACGGCAAAAAAATCACGTTTGTTGTATGGGTCCCTTAAATATTTAATTTTATTCTGTTTTTAGTATTTGTTGTTATAGCGGCAACAGAAATACACATTCTGTGAAAATTTCAGCTGTCTAGCTATCACGGTTCATGAGATACAGTCTGGTGACAGATAGAAGGACGGACGGACAGCGGAGTCTTAGTAATAGGGTCCCGTTTTACCCTTTGGGTACGGTACCCTAAAAACATGCTAGATTTTTTAGTTCATGATTTTGTACTGTGGTAAAAGGTTGTCAATTGCGATGACAAAAGGATCCAATAGCAATGGTTATCATTTTGACAGTTCAACAACATTCATTGCGTTATTTACGTTGTTAAGCAGAAAAATCTTCCAACAATGAAGCAATGGATTACGAGTAGCCTTCAAAATTATTCTGATTGAGATTAATGGTGCTGGTTTTTTATCTATGGCTTTTGAATTGTAGGTACTCATTCTATGTAATTAAATAATATTATAATGTGGACCTTAGCAGACTCATATAAAAGTAATGCATACCTATAAAAAGAAGTACTTATTGTTAGTTTTAAGACGACAGATCTATCGGCATATTTTCTTTGGAAAAATTATTAAGGCCTATTCAAACCTAAGCGGTATTCGCTACCGGCTGCCGAAACCCGCGCGGTTTGTACCTCTACCCACAGCAGCGAATACCGCTTAGGTTTGAATAGACCTTTAATTGTTTTTATTTTTGTTTGTTAGCCTATATTACTGTCCCACTGTTTTTAATATTAAATTATGAATCTCAGGTGCGTTTAGTGAAAGTGTATGCCAGTTTTTATTATCGAAGAACAGTGATGATGTGGTGTCTTAAAATAAACTGTGATTTGTGAACGAAGACATTGGCAATTTTATATGTTAATGTTTTAGAATCACGTCACTATGTTAGCACTGTTGATAAGAAATAAACTTAAAGCTTCTGTTTACTTATGAAACCCTAGTAGGTACTGTTTTTTTATCTATGAGAATCGATGGCGTGCTTACTTCCTTTACCTACCTATGATTTTATGACTGTTTCTCTAAATAAACACAAGGCAGAGCACTATTTTGTCATTTCGTGGATTCATGGATATTTCGTATGCGTTGAAATCTATAAGTACCAATAATCCCATGTTAGGTATTGGCGTAGCTTGTAATAAACAAGTCATTTAATTTAGTATTTAGTGTAAATAGTTATTACTTATCTATATACATATACTATAAAAAATATATATTACCTATATTTTGTTAGAAAAACAAACGAATCTTAAGTCGAAGTCCTAAGAAAGCCAAGTGCTAGTCGAACTCGTACACGAATGGATCCGTACCACAAGGCAAAAACTGAAAATATACACTCTTTGAAAATTTCAACGCTGATAGATAGACGGACGGTTGGACGGACGTACAGTGGAGACTTAATAATAGGGTCCTGTTGGCATCCTTTGGGTACGAAACCCTAAAAACAAATCTTAATCACTATCCAATCTGTCATACAAAGAGCTTTGTATCAGATGGAATGTGTGACTATGTGGTGGAGTATCACTTTGACGCATAATCCTGCTTTTAAAATCCTGCGCCCGGATTAAATCGGTTTTGTAGTTGTGATTTTGTGTTTAAATTTTGTTTGTTTCTTCTACCTACCTCACCTAACCTACAACAATCCAACTATAAAGTCTGGCTTCCAATTTCAAGTAAGGTTTTTATGTTTATTGCATTGGATTGATATTATGTAATCCAAAGACGTACGAAGGTTTTCGATATCGGAAAACGGGTTAAGGAACTCAAAAATGGAGTTGGGCTGGACACCTGACAAGCCGCAGTATTGACTGGTGGATTAAGCCTGTGATAGAGTGGCGCCTAGGACTGGAAGACGAAAAGTTCGGCTTTTTTACAGGACCCCATATATCCACATACCCTGAGCAGTTGGCAGTTGGCAGTTAATTTAAGATTGGAAAAAAACAATATCCTTGAAATTCACGAAATCTTTGGCCAGACTAAGTGAATCTTTTATTATCATCTGCCTAGCGTTTTCCCAACTATATTGGGGTCGGCTTCCAGTCTAACTGGATGCAGCTGAATACCAGTATTTTACATGGAGCGACTGCCTATCTGACCTCCACAACCCAGTTACTGGGTAATACGATACCCCTAGTTGGTCAGACTGGTTGTCAGACTTTAGGGCTTCTGACTACCCGTAACGACTGTCAAAGATCCGCTAGAACCAACGGCTCAACGTGCTTTTCGAGGCACGGAGGGGTCTCGGTATGTAAGATGGTCACCCATCCACAGACCAACCGCGGCAAGCATAGCTTAACCTGATCGATCGACCTGTGCGGTTGTTATTATTTAGCCTCAGGTGAATCTTTTATGACCTTTACAATTTTTTTTATAATACTTGTGCTTTCGTGAAAAAGCACAGAGCGATGACCGATATGAATGAAAATGAAAACTTACCATCGTAAAATTAACACGTTATACTCCTTGTAGGTACAGTATAAGTCAATATTTACTAAAAGGGTACTGGCAGAGAATTTTGTCAATAAGCAACTACGTCACCAGACACACCTCAATTTGTTACCAAATGGGAAATAAAAATGTTATGCGAGAAAAATAGGGTTGAAAATTGAGTGGCATAGCGACGCGTGGATGGAACGTAGTATTCAATGAATCCGATTATCACTTTAGGTAATTTTTTTCTATTGTTTAAGTGTGGGATTTTTTTACTTTTTTAGGTGTGTATTGATAGTGTTATCACATTAATTGAAACCGCGTATTCTACATCACGTATTTTAAATATCCACTGACGCGTGGTGGTGGATCGATCAGAGCGGCGCGCAATGATCGTTACTTTATCCGTCCCGCATGGTGAAAGCCGAGAAAGATAAACAAAACAATTCAAGTATCTTCACTTAGTTCTCGAGGTTTTCGACATGTGGGATGTGGACTCAGCGATCATGGTGCCGATAGTCGTGACAGCCAATGGGTTAATAGCCAAGAGCTTAGACCAACATCTGAGGAGGCCCTCGTTGGGGAACTGGATCAAGGGCTTGATTCAGAAAGCGGTACTTCTGGACACGGCTCGCATTGTTACGAGGTTCCTCTCTCTGGAGCTCTGACCGCCGTTAGCTTGGATCCCGTTCTGGATACAGGTGATACACTATTTTTTATATTTTTAAATGTTTTTATATTATAATACTTATTTAAAAATATAATTTATGTTTAAATAACGAAATAAAGGAAACATACAATAAAATAATAATACACAATACAATATATAATATACTTACACTATCAGACGTAGCAGTAACTGCTATTTCTCACTCATCTATATAAAAAAAAAAACACAAAAAAGTAACCTTTAGCCTCAAACGTGGCTGCCGGAATCTATTACAAAGGATCAAATGCCTACTGTCACCGACAAACATACCCAAATCATAAGTACAAATGACACCATCCACTTTTAGTATTTCTTCATCAGACAAAAAAGCCATGACATGATATTATTTATTTATTTTTACATCCTGTCCAAAAAATAGTCTACAAAAATAATAAAATTTTGTGAAACCCTGGTGTGTTAGCAAACAAACGTCAGTTACCTCGATGTTTACAGACCAGCATTTGTTTAGGCTGTCGTTGACGCCAACAATCGTCTACGTCATTATTTTGCTTACCAATACCGCTTACAACATTTACTATGCGGTCGAAAGGACAGTGTTGTATTATTGTTCAAAAATCACGACGAATTTGGAACATGTCGACGTTTATCGGTCATGATTTACTGTAATAAAAACAAGTGTTTATGATCATGATTTACAGAATTGTGTGCTGTCGCGTAGTGAGGTTTTAAGGTTTTTTGAGATTTTGTAGTTTTGGATAAGTCAATCCCAGAAACCGTAAAGCTATTGTAAAGATAGTGCACATTGCCAAAAAAAAAAACATACTTATTCTGCTGCCAAGGAGCATGTCTAGGTTTCGGATTGAAAGATTTGTGGAGTGGTTCAATAACATGAGAGTTCCACCTTTGACCCAAATGATACACTGCGGTTGTTTAAACTTAACAATATATTTATTTATCACGAATGATATTAGAAAAAATATTAGGCTCGCTCCCTATTAAATGTGACTCAAACATAACTGGTGTACTGTACACCTACATTTAATTTTTGAGGTATACAGGCGTGAAGTTATGTTACAGTAGAAAGCTATCTTGCAAGTACCGTACAAAAGGATACTTGATAACCAATGAGTAGGAAGTAATCCATGGAGAAGCAATCTAATTGCTCAAATGAATCACTTTAGTAAAACAATACAAATTACTAGTTCCGTTCGTGTTTTCCATTTAATTTGACCCCGTGACCTTACACGCATAGGTATTACTTAGATACCAACTTGTTTTAACGTCAAAAAGTTTGGTTCATTTTAAAAGTGATAAAGAGATTATAAACAACTTATTGGGGACAACATTATTTAAACTATAATTTCCAATCATTTGGGGTGACACACGGCGGTATTGTTCATACAGCACTGAATTGAGATGAAAAGTGAACCAGACTATAGAGGTATGAGGAACAGGGTGTAAAGTTCACTCATCCTCCATAGAAAAGGGGGATCCTCCGGCCAGACGGGTGTTGTGTGTGGAGGGGTACTGCCCGATGATTGCTAGCGACGATTGTGGCGATTGGGCAGTAGGCCACCTTTTCTATAGAGGTTGAGTGTACTTTACACCCTGTTCCTTATACTTCTATAAGACCATAACAATATTATTATGAAGAACGTTCACAGTCTGATCTCAGTCTCAATCTGTCAAAATTACCTGTAATTTCCCTACACTTTTGACAAGTTTTTGACATTGATTGTCGCTGAGATGAGATTTCGACTAGATTTTGAATGTTTTTAATTACGGGAATTGGCCTTCTGGTATGAGTCATGGCGAGCCACTCAGAACCGTGGCTGGTCCTTTTTCGTGTAGTAGATTTTTCAGCTAATCTATATATAGGTACTAATAATAAAGCTGAAAAAATTGTTTGAACTCTCATCACGGTATTACCCACCGAAGGAGTCGCCAAAATGAAAAAAAAAAAAGTCCCAAAAACGTTAAGCGAGCACGAAGTAACAACGCGGGCAGGCGATGCGATGCGATGTGATGGGATGTATAATCACAATACAAAGAAAAAATAAAATGTATAGACTCCTGTGCTTGTTCCAAAATAATATTGTATATTTAATATTTAAAAACTTCGTAGTCGCCTACGCCGTAGCAAAGGGTCTGTTCGTAGCTTGCTACGGCAATTTAATTTGCCTTTCATGTTCTTTAGGAAAGGTTTTGATTACGAATGTGGTGTCTATAAGAGTAGGGGAACGCCAAAGAAATGATGGATGGACTGTGTGAAAGATGATTATTAGTTAAAGAGGTTAGAGGGCAGGAGAATGATGATGAAATAACAAAATTCCATGCCATGTAAAATTTTACATTTAAGTTTGACATATTTTTTGTTCCTGAACCGTTTTCTAAGAGAATACTTTAATGTTGTTTTGATTCCGTTTTCACTTTGGAAAAACTTTGTAACTAATAATGTAGTTAGTCTCTTCGAAACTGTCGTTGTTTTATTAGTGTATGTATATCCTCAGAGGAGATTGTTTGGTTGTACTCATTTTTCTGTTTATTTTTACTGCTTTTTATATTACAATTTATTTTTTTGGTTTAAAAAATACATAAAAAAAGACGAAATTTTGCAGCTTGATCACCAGGAAACCTTTCACAAAATGATGTTGAATTCGTGACCATAATGCAATTTCGAAATTGCGTTTTAATAATTTAATCGAATATAATCCATATATCATATATTTAATACATTATTATTTAGTTTACTTATCTATTTCCTAATCTTAAAATATTTTTTAAAATAAGTATAATTTGGCATTTAAAATATAAATAAATAGTGATCTGCCGATGTTGGGTTCCAAGCTACCGGTGGCTACAGGGACATGAACCTCCTCACAATGCGAGCCGTATTGAGGAGTACGGGTATCAATTAATTAATCATATTTTTTTTTTATTTTTTTTTTTTGTTATCCTTGGGTACAAATTTTTCAGCGTTAGGAATTTAGGATCGTGTAGTACGCTCATTGACAACCATTGTAAAAAAAACTTAAGGCGCAGATATACGACTTCTAATGATTTTAAATTCAACATCACGTCTAATCGACAGGACTGATTTCTTTGAAAAAAATAAATGTTATACTAGACCATTTGCTTCGTAATTTGATATGTGAATATTTGCAATCATATTTTTTTAACATAGTGTAATTCATTTGTAAAGTAATGTCTACCGCGGACATAAAAACGATAATCACGCAAACACTATCGGGTGTATTTTCATAAAACTTTCACCATATAAAAGACAATTTAATTCCCCGAATTTAAGTATACGGTTTTTATTTGTTTGGTGTTTGATAAATCAACAATAGATGATTGTTTCATATTTTGCAATAAATTACCAGCGTTGTGTCATCCCGCATCTCTTTCTTTTCTATGCAGTCCGATAGTGACCGCGCTTTAGGTCATGTAGTCGCCTTAAATAAGAAATATAAATCTTCAACGCCGGCTGTCGCTGAAAACCAGGGCTGGGGCTCTGTCTCGCATAGGATCATAGATAGCATTATGTTGGGCGATGGCCATTTTAGATGTGACGCATATTTTCCCCTAACTTGGTCTGTTTTGTGTTCTTTCTCTGCGTCATGTTTACCGCAAATATTTTCTTGCTTTTTTTCTTATCTTATTGTATGTAGCTGCTGGCTAACAATATTTCTATTATGAACGGCTATGAACGCAGAACTTTTCCAATCACTATTTCCCTAGTACGTTTCAAGGGACATGAAAACAGATAGTTTGGCTTCCATCAATAATAAATAGTATAGTGCAACTCGTGCCTACACGTGGTAAGCTCGTACGGTAGCACTTACATGGAAAAACAACAAGGTTAAGTCGATCAATTAAATTTTTTGTGAAAAAAAAATGTTTGTTTTGTCTTTGGATTTTTAAATTGTTTTGTTTTTTTTATTTAATTTAGCGAAAGTGTCGTTTTGAGAAGACTTTTGGTATTAGTTTTTGTTAATTATTTTTATGTGCAAAAACGATTTTTAAATTGTTTTGATTTTATTGAATTTAGTGAAAGTGTGAGAAGACTTTTGTTCATTGAAATAATTATGTTTATTTGCAAAAATAGGACGTCAATACTGATATCGCTTTTCAGAAGTAGTTGATATTAAACACGTTAATTGTAAAATTGTAAAGCGTGTTGTGTCGGAATAAATATGATACCTTCTAATTGGACCCCATCAAATAATTACACTTTACGTGTAACTCCGATTGGCAGACTGATATTTGGTATGTATCTTTTTTATATAACATTGCTAGCGGAATAATTATAGATTAGTTTCTAACCATAAGGAATGTGAAAAATTGTTTTTGTTAAAGAGGGAAAGGCGGCCAAGTGCGAGTCAGACTTGCACACGAAAGGTGGTATCAGCGTATAATATTTAACATTATATATAAATATCTCCTCCTGTAGGCTCGACTGACGTGACGCGGTGTGCTGAGATCATGCCAGGGGAAGTAACTGTTCGTTTTCGTGCCAAGGAAGTTGCCACCGTAATTCATAAAATGGTGCGAGGCAAGTCCCCTGGTCATGATGGTCTCAGCATTGAGCATTTAAAATATGCTGGTTTCCATTTGTCTCGAGTACTTGCTATGTTTTTCAGCTTATGTGTGAGTCATTGTTACCTACCGGACGAACTTATACATACTGTGGTTGTCCCGGTTATAAAAAACAAGACCGGTGATGTCTCTGACCTGGCAAACTACAGACCCATCTCTCTGGCTACTGTGATAGCAAAAGTGCTGGACAGTCTGCTTGACAAACACCTGGATAGGCACATAAAACTTCATGATGCTCAATTTGGATTTAGACCTGGCCTCTCGACTGAGAGTGCCATCCTGTGCCTCAAGCAGACTGTGCAGTATTATACAGCCAGGAATACGCCGGTCTATGCTTGTTACCTGGACTTGTCCAGGGCATTCGATTTGGTATCATATGATGTGTTGTGGCAAAAGATGAAAGATGAAACAGATTTGCCACGTGATGTTGTTGCAATGTTAAGATATTGGTACTCGAGTCAAAGAAATGTTGTGCGGTGGGCAGGCTCACACTCGGACGTGTTTGGGTTGGAGTGCGGGGTGAGGCAGGGGGGGTTAACCTCTCCTCGTCTCTTTAGCTTATACATGAACGAGCTGATCGGCGAGCTCAGCAGAACAAGCATAGGGTGCCATATAGGTGGACAGTGCGTCAATAATATCAGCTACGCGGACGATATGGTGCTGCTGAGCCCGTCGATCAGTGCCATGCGCAGACTGCTAGGTATTTGTGAAAAGTATGCACGAACCCATGGACTCAGATATAATGTGAAGAAGAGTGAATGGATGGTGTTTAAGGCTGGTAATAAATCATTCGCTAATGTACCTCCCTTATATCTTTGCGATGCCAGCTTAAACAGAGTGTCAAATTTTAAATATCTGGGTCACTGGGTCTCAGAGGATCTAAGTGACAACATTGATTTGGAGAGGGAGCGCAGGGCGCTGTCTGTGCGCTGTAACATGCTGGCCCGCAGGTTTGCACGGTGTACCGAGCAAGTCAAAGTGACATTATTTAGGGCCTTCTGTCAATCTTTTTACACCTGCAGCCTGTGGACTAAGTACACGCAGCGTACATACAGTGCTCTGCGCGTACAGTATAATAACGCGTTCAGGGTGCTGTTCGGGCTACCGCGCCACTGCAGCGCTTCAGCAATGTTTGCGGTGAAAAGCGTGGATGGTTTTCATGCCATCATGCGGAAGCGTTGTGCGTCTCTTATGAAGAGCATGCGGGCCAGCTCGAACAGTCTTCTGAGCGTGTTCGTGGGCCGATGGGATTCGCCGATGTGGCGGCACTGGATGAGACTACACACTGCGGGTGGTCGCGTCCAGGGCTTTTTGTGATTTTTATTTCTTTATGTTGTGTATGTACTAACAATAGTTTTATAAGGTTTTTTTGTGCTACTAACAGTATATGGACTACGTCTGAAATAAATGTCTTATTATTATTATTATTATTATAAAAAAACTACTAGTATAAGGAGGTACCCTATACAAGAAACGTGTTTTTTACGGTGTTTTTTACTTTAATTTTTAACATTATTTTATTTTTATTATATGTTGTTAAAACGGCTACAGTCAGTTACATAATTTTATAATTGTTTTAGGTATATTTTATTTATTTAAGAAAAGTAAATAAAATATAAAAGAATTATAAAATTCTATCGATTTGTATTCTAAAAAATCTCAACCGTTTATGATAAGGTGGGTCAGCTAATCGCTATAACTGATTGTACATACTCTGTGAAATTTTCAAGTGTCTACATATTGCTATTCAAAAGATACAGCCCTGTGACAAACGGATGGACAGCGGAGCCATAGTAATAGGGTCCCGTTGGCACCCTTAAGGTACGGAACCCTAAAATAAAATAGAAATAAAATAAGTATTTCTTCTGCTCACAAATTGCAGCTGATACAATATAAAGATAACCGGTACTAAAATGTGAGTGCATTTATAAATATTAAGAGATAAAATATTTCAGATAAAACACCGTATATTGTATTATACTAATACTAGCTCAGTCCGTGGTTCCACTCGTGAAAAGCGATAGTAATAATGTTACTTCTTCACGCTCATACGGCTGGACCAATTTTGATAAAATTTTGTATGGAGGTAGCTAACACCTTTTTTTTTTTAGGATGTGAAGGCATCAAATGACCCCTCCCGCTCTGGGTGGAGCGGAAGGGAGTGTCAGACTCTTACAGACTAAAACCCATCCGTGTTCCTTCCTTAGCCCTTTATGTTCCGGGGTAGCGGTAACCCCGAAACATAAAGGGCTCGCTGCCCCGGCAGGCTTCGGCCCTGACGGGCCCCTCCTCTGATGCTGACATCTCTTTGAGGCGCGCGTGGAACACATACGCGCCGTCCGGCCCGGGCCTGGTCCTGATCAATTATAGGCTACTTTTAACCCGACATTCCCACGGGATCAACACTTATACGGGTGACACCGCGGGGCGCAGCTAGTACATAATATTTTTCTGCCTGGCCTGTAGGTAAATATTTATTATGGCATATTTATGATGTTGTCAGAATTTTATCAATGGCGTCATGTGTTTGTCGACTTTTCTGACACATATTGTTATGCTATGTTAGATTTAGTGATAAATGCCCCCCGCGAGCGATATATGAATATTGATGAGTTATTCTCTCGGGGAAACACTTTGAGATTATGTTGATATTGAAATTATGACGTGGTCATGTAATTGTGTTGTCGACAAAGGGTATTTTTGGTCCTCAGAGAGAAACATTTGCCCCTCCTCGAGCGCGAACCTTGATCCGGGCCTGTTTTTGGTCCTTTAATGAAGAGAGAGAAGAAAAGATCTGTGTCCTTTTGAGGTTTTTTTTTTTGAGAATACTAAAATTACCAAATTCCACACAAACTTTAATCCCTAATCTGCTGAATTTTTCTTCAGTTCTTAGTGCTCATTTTAGATAGAGGGTGGCGATTTATTCACCCGTATCTGCCAAGGGGGTGATTCTACCGTCATTTCGATCCGACGACGTACCTAGACATATTTATAATTTTTAATATTTAATCTTAAATAAAAATATTTAATCTTAATAAGTAGGTACCGTACTGCAAATAGAAAATATTTGACATTATGACAATTTTTATGAGTAATACTCACAATAACTGCAAAAAACTTATAAAAACTAACGATCTGTAACGAGTACTTGGATGTAAAAAAGAATACTTTGGTTTAAATTTAATAAAATAATCACGAAAATCCACTAGAAATGCGACGTTGCTAGCCCGGGATGAACGCGCTTAAGTAGAATGGTCAGTTGCATGTGGCAGAAGACCCAAACAAGTTAAAAACAATTTGTAGGATTTCCCGTTTGTAAAACCTTTTTCCAGCAAATTATTTGACGCATAAGCTGAAGACAATAAAATAAACTAGAACTCTCGGAATTAATGTAGTGCGATGTGCGTGTCAGGCAATGGAATTCAAGTCATATCTGTTTGAAATAGCATTCATTTTACATAACCACCAGCTGAAGTGTTTTCAAGAGATAATTAAAAAGTTGTAGTATCGACAGTTGTAAAGATAGATAGGGTAGTTTAATGAGCTGCCGGCACTCGGACCGGGCAGCCTTATCTAGTTTGTTTTAAACCGAGGTAGAGAAACGGAGTCTTTTTTCCCTACTCAGTTTTAAAGTTATTACGGAACGTTCAAACTTGAATATAAACTTTTCATTGTTCTGAGAATAGGAATAAAAACTGTAGTTCTTGGCTGGTGTTGTGTGTTTTACAGTATTTTTAAAACCGAATTAATTTAAAGACTATCAATGTGTGACAATCTTGATTACGAATTTTGCTAACGTCTTTCATAATAATTATTCCTCGTAAAAAACGTAGTAAAGCAATTGTGACAGCATTTCACTGCTACAAATATTAGTCTTCCTACCATAGACTTATAAGAAAAGATGGACTCCGCGCCACGCATATCAAAAGTGAAGCACAGTAAGTATGACGGACCGTTTGTACAAACACGCCTCACGCTCACATTTACATCATAGTATGCCGACCAGCCGCCATTACGTGACATGATAGCGTCAATCGTCAATCACGCACACATAGATCGGTACGGTGCTTCACTTTCGATATTTTTTATAAGTCTATGCTCCCTACCAATATCGATGTGGGCAGTTGGCTTTGGCAAGTAATACAACGCTTTGTTCTTTACCCGTGGATATCGACAATGCAAAAGGATAGCTAGGGGGCCAATAGCGTCCATTTTTCTGCTCATAACGCCAAATTAGGATCATCAATCAATCTCCCTAGCGTAGTGTAGCAATTTCCTCTTAGATCGTTCATAGAAGTGGCTGAGAAAGGCTAATTTAGTTTAGCAGCACTGTTATGAATAATAATAATCCTTTCTATTTTATCCGTTCCTATTTAATAATTTCCATTTAATCCTTTATATTTAAGCCTTTTCTTAATTATGTTTGCTCCTTAAATGCATCCATACTTTGTATCATCATTCTCCAGCCCTGAAGCCAATTTATTTGGGGTCAGCGCAACATGTCTTAACCTAGTATGTCTTGTTCAAAGGCGTGGAGTCAGCGAAGGTGGAGGAAGTTACGGCTTCGCCTGTCCCGACCGAGGGGGGGGCACGAACTAACCGCCCCACACACTGCGTGGTCGGTGGAGCACATGCCTTCATACTTAGGGTGAGTTCTCTTTCGTTTTTATGTAGCCCTGGTAATGACTGTACCACTGCCAACCGTGTCGGGGTCAGGATCCAGCCGTTCCACATGCAGCGTTGTGGCGGAGCAGTCCTGCCTTCATACTTAGCGAGAGTTCTCTCGCAGTTTATGTATCCCTGGTAATGGCTGCAATAGTCCTCACCGAGTCAGGGGCGCGACCCAACTTCCCGCCCCCACATGGCATGTTCGGCGGAGCACATGTCTTCGATCTTAGAGTGATATCTCCTGCCTTGTGTATAACTCTAGTAACAGCTGCACCAGTCCCGACTGAGTCGGGGGCATGGTCCGACACACTGCGTGTTTGGGAGTACATGCCATCATATTTAGACTGAGATCTTCTATATAGCCCTAGCAACGATTGCACCAGCACCAGTCCCTGCTCGGGGCAAGATCCTGCTGCTTCACATTATGCGTGGTCAGCAAAGCTCATTAGTACTGCGAATGATGTCGTGCAGACCTAGCAGTTGCTGCAGCCTTAGTACTTTATTAGAAACACGGTGTTGGTGTTTGATTTAAGACCAGCACGGTTCTTAATAATCCTAATGAAAATTAAATCTAAAACCTTTGCATTTACTTCCAGATCTCAAGTTTCTTCGGGCTAGCCCCCCTGCGCTTCGAGTCCCGCAGTAATGGGTTCAAGGTCAGCATATCGGGTGCCATGTGTGTGTACAGCTACATTCTAGTTACAGTGCTCGGTGAGTCGTGTTTGTGTTACTTTAACAGTTTATTGTGAGTCGGAGAGCCATTATGACTTATCGATGGATTTGTTTTGTTAGAGTTTTCGAATTCAAACCTTGTATTGTAATTTTGACGAGTTCTATGTATAGCTATACTAGATTTTAGTGATAAGACCTATTGTAACTCAAAAAGTCCTATCTTAATTTATCATGAGCAATAATTTTGTCTATCTCTATCAATGTAAAAGAACACTTCACTGATTTCCGAAACATTTTCAATTTCCAAGATTCCAATTACAAAAAGAGTAAACCCACGTTCGCGCGTAAAAATATCGCGGCGGGATTTTATCGCGCACTGGATTTTAAACTCTCGGCATTAGTGCCGAGAGTTTAAAATCCAGTGCACTACTTAGGTAGTGCGATGAAAATCCAGTGCGCGAAAAAAAATCTCTGCGGAAAATACGCCCCTGCGATCTGGGCTTAAAGTCATAATGCGTTTTCAATACCCACATTTTTTATGTACCTAAATGGCTTATAATGATGATGAGGGGTTTGTGGCTAAGTAATACCAGCTACACGGGTTCGATCGATTAAGTTAAGCTACGCTTGCCGTGGTTGGTCCGTGGATGGGTGACCATCTTTACATAACAAGACTCCTTCGTGCCTCGGAAAGCACGTTAAGCCGTTAGTCCGGCTGTCATCCGTGGATCTTTAACAGTTGTTACGGTTAATCAGAAGCTCAAAAGTCTGACAACCAGTCTTACCAAGGGGTATCGTATTACCCAGTACTTATCTGGATTGTGGAAGTCAGATAGGCAGTCGCTCCATGTCAAATTATATTATTGTATTCAGCTGTATCCGGTTAGTCTGGAAGCCGATCCCAACATAGTTTGATTGATTTTGGTTGGCTTATAATGATGGTTTTTTCCATTTAGGAAGTTAGGAATCACAATGAATACAAAACCTAGTTTCTTCATTGCCTTTACTTCCTACCTTCCAGTAATATGCACACTGTTCGGGCTGGTGGCCGAGATCAACGTGGGCGTGGAGCACTCAGTGCGCATGTCGTCGCGCATGTCGCAAGTCGTGTCCACGTGCGACGTGCTGGTCGTGGTGGCCACCGCCGGCGCCGGAGTGTACGGCGCGCCCAGGAGGATGAGGACCATGTTGAAGTTTATGGAGAATATTGCTTCGGTAAGCAAATATATAGTTACCTATAGAAAAATCAGAGTTCCACACAGGGGTCTGGCAAAGACAGAATCAGAATAGTCAGTGGATGAGAGGACAGAGATAAGTGTCCACCTAATCTAGTTGTTAACTTGGTAGATGGATATGTACTCGTACTTATCCGATCGCTTAATACGACCTGAACCTAAATATAATGATGTAATGGTTAGACATGTGGTCAAAGATTTTAGAAGAAAATAAAATGTACCTTGAAGTTTAATATAAAGAACCTGCTGAACAAATTAATTGACGAGAATTTTAGATTTTTACTTTGATTGCCATTGCTAACCATAATGTAGAACGTGGATCCACGCGAGACACAATGGCTTTTTAATGGTTTCTGTAATTATGGCATTCAACTGGTATTCTTTACCTAAATTTCCAGGTGGATAACAGCATAGGGAGTCAGTACTCACTGGTGACGGAGCGCAAGCTGTGCGGCATCATCCTGGGCATCCTTATCTTCTTCTCAGTGCTCATCGCCGATGACTTCACCTTCTACGCGCTGCAGGCCAAGAAATTGGACAGAGAATGTAAGGAAACAGGTTTATGTTTTGTAATTATAAGCTGTTATTTACAGGTCGCATTTTAGATTGGCCAATAAACAAAATGGAAATGAGCTTACTTCTTAAAAAAGCAGCGTCTATTTGTAATTGCGACCAAATAAGGGGAATACTTGTCTGGTTTGGTTTTGGATTTGGCAGTCCGGCTATAAAAAAAAGAGAGAAAACGTATTTATTTGGACATTCACAGGAAGATTATATAATTACTTTAACAAAGAAAAAAAAATCCTGGATTAGGCTTAAAAGGCCCTATCCAGCTAAGACATTTTAATTCAGAATATAGATCAGGCTGCAGTCTGTTAGTTTTATTATTTACTAGCTGCGAACCACGGTTTCACCCGCATAAGTGTCGATTCCGTGGGAATATCGCAATCAAAAGTAGCCTATATGTTAATCCAGGGTGTCAGCTACCTCCGTATAAAATTTTATCAAAATTGGTCTAGCCGTTTGACTGTGAAGAAGTAACAAACATATAAACGCACACACTCACAAACTTTCGCCTTTATAATATGTATTAGTGTGATTTATTATTTAATTGTTTTAACCATATTTATCTATCTTCTTCTTATCTACCTATATAAAAATCAATTGCCGTGCGTTAGTCTCGCAAAAACTCAAGAAAGGCTTGACCGATTGTGATGAAAGTTTGTGTTTAAATTGTTGTGTGCACGCCGGAGAACGTTCCTAACAAAAAAAAAAGGCATTGCAATAGTTGCAATACATGTTTACTTATTTGGTAACGTTGGTCTGGTTGCAGCAGTCGCAATGAGCTAAGATTTAAACCATGGAATTATTTTGTATGTACTATATACGTATTTAGAACTAATTTACAACCACTTTACCTTTATTCTCTTCATGTAATACTCCTTGTGACCTGTTCCAGGGGACGTGGTGACAAACTATCTCGGGTTTTACATGCTGTGGTTCGTGGTGCTGATCCTGGAGCTGCAGTTCGCGTTCACGGCGCTGTCAGTGCGCGCACGTTTCTCAGCTGTCAACGACGCGCTCGCACTCACCGCTCGACAAGTCTCCATCCCTGGTACATACACATTAAATATGACATTTAAATTATTCCAGATTCTTCTTCATAATTTTATTTTTATCACGGAATGTAAATTGAGGCTAGCAGAATTTATAAAGATGGACTTTAATCAGTCCTTCGAGGGAAGCCCAGTAAGTACTTAATAAACATTCAAAAAAACACAAAAGAAAGTGCTGTAGTTGAAGATCCATTGTTATGATGGTGATTGAGGTAAAAATAAAAAGGGCACTCCAAAACATTTCTTGCCTTGTATTTTTTCAGTGGAGAAACCCAAGAGCGCATCACCTCTGAACATCTATGCTATCCGGGTGGCGCCGGCTGACAACCAGCGGCCTGCAAACGTGAGCTTGCTGGTGGACTCTATGACTGGCAGGGAACATGTCGTCATCGTCAAGAGAACTGGTAAGATTATCACCGCAATATGTATGTTGTACTGGTAGCACTGGCTTACACTCAGTGACAAAAGTAGTTCACCAACACCAAAGACAAAAGTAATTCTATAATAGCGTCGCTGTACTCGTACGACAAAACTTTTGTCGGCTGAGAATGTCATTATCTATGTCTCTCTCTCTCTGTCGTATTAGTTTCACTAATAGCCGCGGGATTTTTTTGGCGGCGCGGGGGAACAATAAATGCTCATATTCATCAATAGAACGAGAACTCGTAAGGATATCACATCTGAACATTATGCTATCCTGGTAACTCCGCCGCTCTCAGGTAGGTATCTATCGGCTTGTTATCCATCCAATATTATAAAATTATCGAATTAATTAGTAGGTACTCGTATGTTGTAATTCTTCGGTATTGTTCGTCGAATTGTTGAGCTTCTTATGCTCTGAGTTGAGCTGCACGATTTCTGACAAATGCGTGCACTGACTGGACAGGTCCTCTCAATCTGTGTGGTTCTTTCCTCAAAAGACCATCTCAGACATCGATCTACATGGTGTTCATATAACCTGACCAAGATTATGTCTGGACTTTAAAAGAGACTGTGACCTCTGAGTTTTTTTCGGCCTTTCTTCTCAGAGTAGTCAGGTAGGAAACGCAGACCACATCTTGTTAAAAAAAAAAGTTTAAAAATCTGTGGCCTGACTAAGGAAAAAAAATAAAAGTGGTGAAGTACGAAACAAAAAAATATACACTAATTATGTTTTGAGAAGCCAGCCTATAACCGCAACAGTGTCTCTAATTTCAGCGACCGGCGAGCCTCGTCTTACAGTGTCTCCATGTGATGCGGTCCGACGACTGGCGGCGCTGCACGGCACGCTCTGTGACGTCGTCAACAGCATTGACGATAGCTATGGCTTGCCCCTCGTCGTCATACTGATATCGACGCTGCTGCATCTTATAGTCACGCCGTACTTCCTAATTATGGAAATTAGTGAGTGGATTTTTAAAATGTATAGTATAGAAGGAATTAAGAGCATGACGCGGTTTTGGGTGGTCATATGAAGCTTATGTTGTAAGTACCCAAAGTTTCTATGATTGAAATGACCGTTGGGAATTTCTCAGTAACTGCCCGAAGTTCGGAAGTCGCCGGTGTGCTACCCCCGTGCCTCGGAAAGCACGTTAAGCCGTTTGTCCAGTCGTGTCGGATTGCCATCCCATCGGACAATGAGAGTGCATCTATGTCTGCGGACGCACTTGTGCACTATAATATTTCCCGCGCCGATGGATAGTCTCCGCTGCGATTGGTCGCTAAGGCCGAAATTCTCTGTCTGTACGACTTTATTTATTTATGATCTAACTCAATTAATGTTCAAGAATAACATGAAGCTGCCATGGCAGTATTTTCAACCAACTCTAGAAGGAAATTTATTTGCAAATCCTACCTAATTAACAAATTCTGTTCTTTCAACATTGCAGTTGTGTCCACGAATCGCGTGCATTTCCTAGTACTTCAGTTCTTGTGGTGTGTGACGCACATGCTGCGCATGATCGTGGTCGTGGAGCCTGGCCATTATACTATAGCTGAGGTTAGTGTCTTACTTACCTTACCACCACCACCTGACGCTCATTTTCAACTACAGCCCACGAGTGCCATACTCTGGAATAATAATAAACACAGGGATGTGCATGTTTCCATTTTAATCAATTAACAGAATAAATTAAAACTGATAATAAAATTACTCGTGAAAGATTATAAATGTATCATGAAGATCTAGCAAAGAAAGTTTATAGTTTCTAAACCGTTGTGATGGGTCTGTACTGGTCTGTCTGATAATCATAGAAATGGGTTTTATCGACGGAAGAATAGAAAAAATGACAGAGGGTAGAAATATTTTTAGAGAAATTTTTCATTTTGTCTATGCTATTTGTAATTTTGTCTATAAGTACTTCCGTCGACAAAATCCGTATCTAGAACAAAAGTTGAGAACAACTTTGTTAGGTTTCTATAAGTTATTACTCTCATTGTACCAGGGTAAAAGAACCGAGGGACTAGTATGCCGCCTGATGACGTCAGCGCCATCTACCGGCGTGCTTCCCTCGCGGCTGGAGATCTTCTCTCGCCAGTTGATGCTGCAGTCTGTCAACTACGCCCCCATGGGGATGTGCACGCTGCATCGACCACTGATTGCTTCCGTGAGTTTCTAGCTATTGGGAGTTCTTCACCAATTATATTATATTGACTGCGACCACTAATCCAATCTCGTGGTCGCAGGCGCAGTAGCATTAGCTAAAAAGGATGGCTTGGGTTCCAGGTCGGGCAAAGTGATATTGGGTTTTTCCATTAAAAATTTATCAGAAGCAGCCCGGAGTCTGAATTGATGGTAAAAGCCTCTCCCCGTATTACATTGAACTTAAACGTTATTGGCAAAATTTGTACACCTGTGCCTAACCTGTTGGGGAATACAGGATTGATTTTATGTTGTTTGTATATGCGGCAAAGACCTTGAGGCATAGACATTTCAAAGTCAGTCTTAAATCTGCTTAAAAAGACTTTGTAACGATAATGTACATTAGCTAACTTCTGAAATATTATTTTTGCAGGTGATAGGAGCTGTGACGACGTACCTGGTGATCCTCATACAATTCCAAAGATATGATAATTGATACCTGTAATATAATAATTATGGCTCTAGTCACACATAGGTTCCTAGTATACTTTTACAAGAATTATTTTTTAAAACGAAATGTAAGGAATGACGGGTTTGTAAATAAATTAGTAGAAAATATTGTGTATGTTTAAGTACAATAATAGTTCTTACAAAATTATTTTGTTTTATTTAACTTAATTTTTTTCTGAAAGCAGACAAATGTAAAGGCATGCGTAACCTAAATGGAGCCTCTCGGCTTTGGTATGAATTTGAACAAGATGAAAGTCCTTACCGAGTCCAATCCACGCCGAACTTCTCGAAGTTGTGAAGGAGTATGTATACCTTTTTTTTTTTTGTCGCTGAGAAATGACATTACGCATCTCCACTCGTCGGGGGACGAGACGGAGTATGTGGGACTCCCTGCCAGGGTGGCAGTATACCCACTAAAACTCAGCGGTGTTCCCTCATCGCCTTGGTGAGGGGGTCATGGGAATCTGGCTCAGCCTTTGCGTCCACAACCCCCCCGGCGCATGCCCGCCTAGCTGGCGGGCCCCGCATGTCCCCCCGTCTGGGGAGCTACGGGAATGGCCGGGAACACCTGGCCATTCCCGTCCTGCACTGGTGGAAGGCGAGGGTGCCCCCGCACCCGTTGCCTGCTGGCTTCCACCTGGGAGGAGTCGAAGATGACTGTCATACTGACGTCTTCTTCGACCCCTCCTCCGCCTTCGGAGCGGCGCCGCGAGAGGGTCTTCCTCCCGCGTGCGCTCCGCCGCCTCCTTCTGGGACATGACATGTTCGCAGAAGGAGGCGACTGCCGCCCAGGACCCCTCATCCCCCAGCACGGCGTTGACCAAGCCGGGGAGCGAGAGGTCCGTTCCGATCACCGCGGTGAGACTGCGGCGCGGCTCTGACCACGACGGGCACACCTCGAGAGTGTGCTGCGCCGTGTCCTTCGCCGCGCCACAGTCGTGGCACGACGGCGTCTCCTCCCGCCCGATACGGTGCAGGTACGATCCGAAGCAACCGTGCCCGGACAGCACCTGCACCAGACGGAAGGAGAGGAGTATGTATACCTAGGGCAAGTCATCCAACTCGGTAGACACAACTTTGAGAAAGAAGCCGACAGAAGGATCCAGTTGGGTTGGGCAGCGTTTGGAAAATTTCGTCAAGCCTTCTCGTCGCCTATCCCGCAATGTTTGAAGACTACGGTGCCATAGTGCCGAAACGTGGACACTGACAGTCGGGCTGATCGCTCAGCGCGCTATAGAGTGGGCTATGCTCGGAGTTTCTTTGAAGGAAAAATCAGAGGAAGTAAGCTGAAGTGGCGGAGGGCTCGCCATGTTTGCCGAATGACCGATAGCTGTTGGTTGGTGCAGACGTGTCCTGGAGTGGAGATCGCGTATCGGCAAGCGTAGTGTGGGACAACCTCAAAGAGGTGGCTGGGATAGACTGGATGTAGAAGGTGGAGGATGGTGGAGGTGGAGGGTATTGTGACGCAGCGTGGGAGAGGCCTATGTCCAGCAGTGGACTGTCGTAGTCTGAGTTAATTGATTGAAATAGAAAATAAAGATCACCCTTATTTTGACCATGCCACTTTCAATAAAGTTGCTTATACTATTAACTATTAAATATTATATTATTAACTATTAATTAAATACCTCGTTGGTCTAGTGATGGCAAGCGCTACTGCTGAGCATGAGGCTCTGAGTTCGATTTCTAGGTCTGGCAAAGTATTATTAGAAATTAGATTCGTGCCTAGTACATGGTAAAAGGCTCGCACCCTATTACATGTTACACGTTGTACAAGTCTTCATAATCCTTCGGGGCGTGGTGTAATGTGATGTTATTCATTCAATATTCCTTTATTCTTCGCTTGTCCTAATCATAAGCAAAATCGAAATTTTCCTCTCAGAACCTGCATAAAAATAAGTACCTACGTGTTGAATTTCCTTCAGAAAAGCGTTTTAGTGAAATAACTAAAGCAACCACGACACGCCACTATGAGGTCGTTTTGAAAATATGAAAACATGTTGCACATTATTGCGACGAGGCGAATATTAAAGTTTGGGGTAATAGCTAGTAAAATGCAATGGTGCATGTGTGTTGCTCGCTTTAAATAATTATAACTTAGAAGGTACCTAGGTGTAGAAAGAGACAATAATGTATTTATCTAAAAGGATAAAAGTTTATACAATGACTGGATAAACTTATGTTTTTTTTTTCAATAGGCAGATACCTTTTATCTTATAAATAAGTCTGACAGTTTAAGATTTTTTTTATACAAAAGCTGTCAAACTACAATATTTATTCCTGAGATAAAAGTTATCTGACCATTGAAAAATCAGCCCTATTAATCATCATCATCTGCCTATCATTTTCCCAACTATGTTGGGGTCGGCTTCGAGTCTGACTGGATGCAGCTGAATACCTGTATTTTACATGGAGCGCCTGCCTATCTGACCTCCACAACCCAGTTACTAGTAATGTACGATACCCCTTTGTAACCGATGGATGTTCTCGAATAAAGTTTAATTTTATTAATAGAAAACAAACAGCTCATTTTATCAAATTAAATTTCAGTCGACAACATCCATCGGTTTCTTACTAAACTTCAACTACCTATATATCAGACGATCCTGCTTACTTATCTCTTTTGTTGCCTGTACCTGTAGTACACCCATGTTTCGCAAGTTACGTTATGTTTATGTTTCTGGGGGACCTTTATTATAAACCTACATTCCCATTTCGCAATTTCTAAATCAACACTATCCGAAGTTACCGTTAAACTTCTGGAATACGCAGCTAACTAACCACCAAACAATTTCTCTATTTGTAACGTTAATTCAATCTCTTCTGCGCTCACCTTGCCACAACGTTCGTTCGTGAACGAATGAACGAGCGACATAGCTTTCCATTTAACGTTGAACATACATTAAAACTTACTCTGTGCTGCATCTGAACTTTAGACTGAGGTGTATCTTACATAGAAAGCGTTAACGTCTTGCCAAACACCGCTCCACTGTGGCATGTATTTTTAACAAGCTGATCATTCAGGATTTAGTAGGAAACTGCAATGGCTTACTGACTACAATCTTATTTTACACTAAAGGCAACGAGCCTATTTTAATTTACCAAACACAATTTGAATCAGTCCAGTCCCAGTCTACACACACACACACACACACCCACACCCACATACACATAATCAAAAGGATGAAACAAGAAAGTACCTTTCCGTGGTCGCATGCCGCTGTACTAACATATTTTAAGCTATGGTAGCATGCGACCACGGGAAGGTATTTTCTTGTTTCATCCTTTTCAGTAGCCGGGTTTTAGTTTTTAAACTTATTTTTTATTTCATTATTTTGGGGCTTATTTCAGTAATATTTATATTTTTGAAATGTGCTTATTAAGTTTTCTCCTTGTGTGCTCTGACATCACATAGCCTATAACCAGCGGACGATCAAGACGTTTCCAGTGATACCTCATTTGTCTAATTATGAAAAGTAGTTTAGAAGTTATGAGGGAACAGATGAACATACACACATACATATCGGTCAAAATCATAACCCTCCGTTTTGCTTCGCCGTAGTCGGGTAATAAACAGAACAAACTTTGTCAGGAGAAATAACGATAGCTAGTGAACTAAGGCGCTCGCTATTCGCTTTCTGTGTGACATCGCCTTAACATTTTGCATAGTTTTAGCAGCGGCCACTAAAATAGTACCGTTATGCTTTTATTCTCACATGAGTTAAGTATAGTTTAGTGGCATGATATAATTTGAGAGCGAAGTTTATTATGTTGTACTTTATTTTTGGGTGCATCGGAGTTACGAGTAGTTTTGGATTTGCATTACGTTTGAGTGGTAAAATGGAAGCTGCAGGATATATTATTAAAATATAAAATATATTTTACGTTACGTTTACGTTACGTTATATATATTCTTTTAGCTAGCCTTTTAGTCCCACTGCTTGACAAATGCCTCCCTCCATGCTTTCAATCATTCTCGGTGAGTCCACTTCTTGCCAAAGACATCTAAGTCGTCCTGCCCTGGTCCGCTCTGTCTTTAGGATATAACGTATTCAAAATGGGTATACAGTGTGGCTGGGAAGCGCAACCAGAACGCCAATTCTCGTAATTTAAAACGTTCAAAATCTAGGCGCAGTCTCATCTCGGCGACAAACAAATGTCAAAAACTTGTATAAATGTAGCGAAATTAGAGGTATTTTTGACAGATTGAGACTGAGAGCAGACTGTGAACCATCTTAAAATTACGAGAATTAAACCTCTGGTACCATAGATTTATTACATGATTCTGAACAAGGGGTTCAGAATCAGTTGATATTATTCGTCGGATATAAAAAAAAAAATTGCTGTTCCATACATTTTGACCACGTAGGTAGGTATTGCTATTTTCTAGTAGTAATTTCTATTTATAAAGTATTAACGTTTTTTTTTTATTACCGACCTAAAATTTATACGCTGGGAGTCTAGAATCATGATCTGAATTGCTTGGTTTAAGTTTGCCCATCGAAACCTTAGAAGCACTTTCCCAGCTTTAGAGCTGATCCATCGAAATTATACTTACTTATATATTTTAAAACACGACCTTTCTCTGTTTGTCAGGTCGTTAGTGCTCACATAATTCGAGAACCAATTTATTAAACGAACCATCTAAAATTGGCGATTTACAAGATAACAGGCAACTATGCTATCCTATATTCCTATATATATTTATTATCTACGACCAGATGTCCGAGCAGCTGACAAAGTTGCAAAGTGTTATATCTGTGCCAATCTCGATATTAAGTTTCAGGCGGTATCGCCAAACAACTTCTGAAACAGATAGGTACCAATCCCAACTTAGTAGCTCATTGTTCTATGTAGTTTCGATAGTTCTTTGATATTCAATTCATAAAGAGTATTTATTCTGTCTGTGATTCTATCCTGTCTATCATCTATCTTGACGGTAAAAACAACTGACGATCTCTGAGGCTGACTGATAAAAAATAACTGAAACCTGGCTTATATTCTAACCGAAGAAAGAAGAGGTGGTTATCAAGTCGACAAGTATTTTTTTTATAAGTTTGACTACGCATACCTTTTGACAGAAAGGTCCGATTTTGACGACCTTTTTTTGGTAGTATGAAAGGTATACCTGTATATAGGTGAAGTATATATGTACATAGGTGAAGGGCGGGCGTTTTGGGGCTGTCTTATATAATTTTGATGTTCGAAAAGTGCTGATTCTCAGCCTTTTGATTTTGATACCTAAAAGGTGGTCCCATTCAGTAAGTCATAACTTAGAGAAGAAAACTAAGGCTTGATTGATTTTTTCCTATTCAGTTTTTTTAATCGTGATTCTATCGAGCACACAATGGCTTACCTGACAGCCAATTTCCATAATTAAAACATTCAAAATCTAGTCGCAATCTCATCTCAGCGACAATCAATGTCAAAAATGTAGGGAAATTAGAGGTATTTTTGACAGATTGAGACTGAGACCAGACTGTGAACGTTCTTAAAATTACGAGCCTCTCTGATATTGTTTTTGCCCGTAAGGTATAAGTGGTGGTTAAGGACTATTGCCATCATAGAATCTTAGCGGCAGAACTGAAATGCCTTGAGTGCCTGTAATTTCACTAGCATCCATGCCTTTCACACTGTAACACAGCGAATTGCTGCTTAGCAGCTATGCTAATGGATGATTCTCTGCGAGCTACGAGCTCAAAATCATCACAAACATGCAATCCAGTTCAACCTCCTATCCATTACTCTCACATTTTTACAAAATGTACCGAAAGTAGCACACATATTTCAGCAACTATTATATAATAAAGCATTCACATATACGATTGGCATAAAGCACGGGCTACATCGTGCATCTCTTGAATGTGAAGCAAACATGCTGATGCGGAAACTTTCCTGTTACAACTACTCTTTTATGTATTTTCGCCTCTTGAGCACTTGTTGGTATTTCAATGAAAACTCCGTGTTTTTGGTTCATCTCTGGATGAAATTGGATGGTGGATGAGAGCAACATTTTGGACGTTTGGACGTATTGAAATTGATGTAAATTATTGCATGACCAGAAGTGGATTTCCATATAATGTAGATTAAAGTGAAAACTTCTTTAGGCGCGTCGGGCATTTTTTAAGACGGGAAAAAACCATTGAACTCGCTACACTGTTACCAGCGACACCGCTTCGGATGTGCTCGGCTGTCCTCGGGATGTACTCGGTTTTAATGTACCTATATCCGATATGTTGGTGAGTGATGGCAAAGTATTCTGTTTGTGTTTTGTTTAAAAGACGATTAAAAAAATACACACGTAATTGTGTTTTTTTTTAACTTTGGAGCTTTTCTGGAAGATTTATCACACATTTATAGAGTAGACCAAGGATGATGTAGGATATCTAGTAAGGTAAGATACTTATATCAAAATCAAGGACTAAACAAATTAGCTTTTGCACACATTATCAAACATAATCTGAATCATATTGAAGGAAGCTAAATTCATTGCTTCATAACTATGCTCGAAAAATTTGTCTGTCAACGTAAATAACACAATGAATATTATTAAACTGTCAAAAAGAAAGTCATTCCTACCGTTAGTGTGCTACGCAATTACCACCATGGCTTCTTGAAAAATCTGAAAAGTAATGAAACAACGAGCACCAGAAATCTCCTGTATTAAATTGTGAATAACTGACCCGTACTTCAACACATTCTCAATATAGTTGTATGTGTAAGTATTTTTAGGTTCGTTTCGAATCGGAAAACCATCGGACGTATCGTTTACTTCACTCGAACAAATTGAACAGTGAATTCGGAAAACGTTTTGCTGAGCACAGCGTTTTTAACTAGGTATATGTTGGGAAAAGGACTGTTTGTTATGTAGTTATTTTTTGAGTTGTTGGTGGAATGATACTTCTAAAGGTACCTACTTTTAAATTATCATGTTGGTTGAAGCTAAGCAACATTTTAAATTCGGATTTACATTTTCTAACTCCAATGCATAGACTTATAAAAAAAGATGGACTCCGCGCCACGCATATCGAAAGTGAAGCACCGTACCGATCTTTGTATGCGTGATTAACGACGTAACGGCGGCCGGTCGGCATACTATGATGTAAATGTGAGCGTGAGGCGTGTTTGTACAAACGGCATACTTGCGGTGCTTCACTTTCGATATGAGTGGCGCGGAGTCCATCTTTTTTTATAAGTCTATGCTCCAATGTTAAAAGATTCCACAATAATCATAAACGTTGTTTAATGGTAAGAAACGTTTAAACGTCAAAAAGTGTAATATTAAGTAGACGATGAACATCACTAAACTATAAGCAACGTTTATAAATAACGGGGCATACCACCCCCTTATTTAATCTAATTGGAAATTACCAATTATTCTTCAACCAATCGCTGAGAATGTTAGCAAACCAATAAAATGTCCAAACCGTGGCCTTTAAAGAACCGCGTTTAGGATCTCGCACAGACCAGGGAAACATGACACGGAGGTAGCAATTTTGTTCAGCAATGGGCGGAACATAGCTTCAAATGATAATGATGATGAATCAAGTGCTGAACTAGCTGCAATAAAGTTCAGTGAACGTAGTATTTATCATAATACCATGCAGCCAAAGTGTGTGAACCTATTAATTACAGCCAATTTCGTAAACATATCACCAACATAATACACAGTTTAGGAACAATCGGTAATGGATATAAATTAGTAGGCTGCAAACAAAGGAAGCCGGTGGCTTTCGAACTTACACTGCAGCCCCTCGATGCACGTTTAATACTTGTGACACACACACGGCTTCAACAAACAACATAATATGAACTTAATTGGCTATTTGGCCGACTTGGATTAAACTGGAGTCAATATTAGAACTCAGAAACAAGCATAATGTGCTACTGCTGTTGCTATGCTAGTTAAACACCATGACATGGTTTTGTAACAAGGCTATTTGTCTAAATTTTTGAGTCTGAAGAACATATGTTTCGTCAAAGGACTGCAATATAAATTTCAAACATATTGGGCAAAACGAACAAACATATTGGGCAAAAGAACAAACATATTGGGCAAAACGAACAAACATATTGGGCAAAACGAACAAACATATTGGGCAAAAGTCAAAAGAAAGAAATCAGTAGGTACTTCTACTGATTTCTTTCTTTTGACTATTACAGTAATTGCCCACCCAACACGTCACCCGTCTGGTCGGATGATCCTCCTTTTTCTATGGAGGACGAGTGAACTTTACACCCTGTTCCTCTCCTCAATCTTTACGGTAGCTTATCATTTGCCTAGCCTTTTCAAAACTATGTTGGGGTCGGCTTCCAGTCTAACTGGATGCAGCCGAATACCAGTATTTTACATGGAGCGACTGCCTATCCGACCTTCACAACCCAGTTACTGGGTAATACGATACCCCTTTTTAAGACTGGTTGTCAGACTTTCGGGTTACTGACGACCCGTAACGACTGTCAAAGATCCACTAATGACAGCCGGGATCAACGGCTTCATGTGCTTTCCGAGGCACGGAGGTAAAGATGGTCACCCATCTACAGACCAACCCCGGCAAGCGTAGCTCGTGATTACCAACGATCTTCTTCCAATCCGACTGTGTGTATTCATATGCAATACATCTCCTATTCGGCGCAGTAAAGTAGCGGCTGCGGATGTAATGCACTCTTGAGTTCGGTTCAAGTCTCGCTCGGTTAAGATACGGATCAGTTAAACTGCGCGCATTAAACTCCCAGAGTAAGTGTTTTACAATAGAACTTGGGAGATTCTGCTAAGTACCTGCACTGCAGTTCGGAGATAGTTGGGAGATAAAGCGAGGTAAACGGGGTACAAAAGTACTAAATTATATTGAATTTCGACAAATGATGATGACTGTACTCGTACGTTTATGAAATGTTTGTCCTGAAAAAAACATTATTGCTTCCCACCAGGCGAGACCGAGGTAAAGAGCTGGCCCTTCTTGAAATTAAAAGAAAATTATTTGTTATTAGTATAGAATATTTATTTATAATATATACTAATATATACTACTATATTCATAAATATTATAATACTATATATCGTCGGTTTAAAGGTAAAACTCATTAAGTGACATAATTGATCAAATTCATTAAATTCGTGAAACGGTCTCACCAGGGCAATAAAATTTTAATGCGTCGCATTTGCGGATTTTTTTTCAACAGGATCTCCATTATGACTGACAATACACACATAATGATTTTTTCTTGGCGTAGATATTGCCCTGGTGAGACCGTTTCACGAATTTAATGAATTTGATCAATTATGTCACTTAATGAGTTTTACCTTTAAACCGACGATATATAATATAAGCACTCCACTAACGTCTTACAATGAGAAAAACCGAGTAGGAACTTGATTAAAACTGCTACCTTCTTATCGTCAGAAGAAATACCGCCTGCTTACACGAACCCCACAATGTCCGCGCCTAACAATAAAAATCAGACGTTAAGCTTCATACATACGAGCGGCGGTCGCTTATGTCAGCAGGAGGTGATGTAGGGTTACTGATCAACATCAAGCTATGCTACGCGAGGTGTATTGTACGAGGAAACAAAATAAAAAATGAACTCAGCCTATCTACTAGTCTACTAGTCTACCTACTAATAAAAATCAAATGTTAAGCCTGATACATACGAGCGGCGGTAGCCTATATTAGCAGTGGGCGATATAAGGGTGACTTATCAACCTCAAGCTATGCTACGTGATGTATTGCTGTGTGTACTGTGCGGGGAAGCAAAATAAAAAATCTTCTACTTCTTCTAGGCCTATCTCTGGGCCACAACACCTAGTGCTCCAAATAAACAATGTCATTCTTATTTTATAGTATTAAATTTTTGGGCACAAAATAACAAGTTAAAAATTATGAATAGTTAAAATGTGTTACTAAATTAAATCATATTATTATATTGAGATCATTAAAAACCTTGCACTACTTATTTATTATGCTATAAGTCAATTAATATTTTAAGTAATTCAAAAATTCTTGTAATAATATGCTTTTTTTAATAATATTCGCTTGAGTTGACTTTTAAATGATATTTCACTAGTTTCATTCTTTATGACATCTGGGAGTTTATTATATATTTTTATTGCCATGACATAAGGACTGTTTGAATGTAGTTTCATACGCGAGAAAGAGGGTAACATTAACATATTCTTAAATCTAACTGATCGGTCGGGATGTTTATCACCACATCCTATCAAAAGGAGTATGTAAGGATCGTAGCAGTTGGCGTTCTGTAGTTTCTGCCTATCCGCATGGGAAGTAAGGTGTAGATTACAGCATAGCGCAGTATAGCTTGATGTTGGTTAGCCAGCACTCGAGTTGTGGTCGCATATATTAGCAGTAGCCGTGCCTATAACTGTAGGTGTTGGAAATCGGGTCGTTGCATGCAAAGTCGCCGTCTCACTTGTATTACACATCCACGGCACATCGTAAAATCCTTATGCAAACGATACTTGTAGTGTTGGGGAAAGTTTTGTGGAATAGTAAATTTTGGTTGTTGAGCGAAGTTGGTGGTAGTGTGGTCTGGGGTTTATATCATCATCAGGTAGCAAGTTATTATCACTGCTAAACATGGAATACTCTATGATCTTTGGAATAAATACACCGGGCCGCAAACAAATCGGGTCGGTTATAAAAAAGGCGATAACTTTTAATATATTTGAGCAATCCTTTTTATTATTACTTTTTTTATCTTGTATGTTTGTAAACTTACCTCCTAATGCATGCCATAACTATAACGAATCTCATTTTTGTCTATCGCGCTTCTATATAATATTCTCTGTAAATTGAGAGGTCTGGCTCTCTCCTAGTACAAGAGCCAGGGCTACACTGATGTTTGTGTCTTAAAGTGAAAATAAATAAATAAAAATCCTTATAAAATAAGTTTATTTCATTACAAATTACCTTACCCCATTATTAATTACCTTTTTATTTCCATTTGATGATTGTATTAAAAACCTTAAATAATTTTTTTTTTGCGGCCCAGTGTAGTTGAAATAGAAGTAGTTTTTCGCATATCTCGGGCCATACGGCCTCAGACCTTTGGTACGCACACTAGGGGCCGAAGCCAACTCGCAGAGGCCCATTACACTCTATAAGTAAAAGATATGAAGCACCAACCGACGATTATCCCTGTATGCACTGTGTAAGGCTATTGCAGGATATGGTAACAAAAATAATTATTGGATGGGTTAGAGTGGCTAAGATGGACTTGGTACTCAAAATTGTTGCCACCTCGAATTTTAATTTTGACCTCACTATTGGCTTCAGCGCACTCGAAAACCATGAAACATATCTCTTTATATAGAGAAGTCGCATGGAGGTGGCATAACACTTTTTCATTACACATTACGATGTCTTCAGGTTCACTCCTACCGCAAGCCGCGTTAAGAGCTTCGTTTCAAAATTCTAAAGATGCATGCAATTATCATACTTAACACCGTTTTATACTCTTCCTTTGATCCCCTCTCGTCATCTCCGTTCTATTTAACACCTCTACTTAAATACGGGTAAGCTTCACTCACAAATCCGCGCTGTAATTAGTAGTGTTAATTGCCTAGCAATAATTAAACGTGTGTACTAAGCCGTATGTTGCTAGGATATTATTGGGATTATGTAATGTGTAGTGCGTAAAATGTAGTAGTAATATTGTGTTATGTACTAGGGCATTATGTAGAAAGAAGAAATAGTTTTAGGAGTTTCGGGTTCAAACAAAGAATCAATGAGTCTTTATGAGCCAGGCCTAAAGTATCCGTCACGAGAAGCTATAAATTTTGTAAATCTTAGTGGTTCAAATAAAAAAAAACAGTTTTATAATGATTTTTATTTTTAAATAGGTATATAATTATGTTAATACTGTCGTCACACGTCACGTCACAAATGTTTACGTTCCAGTACCGAAAAACACTAGACGACAGCGCTTCATATCGCAAAAATATAACCCGACCAAGTGAAATTGCTCGTTAGTTTCGTATTACACGTATGTTACTTTGAATTGATTGAATTTGGGATCATTTGTTGTTGATTGAATTATCGCTACGTGATTTAGTAGAAATTCTTTATTTACTTCTGGTTCTAGTGGATCCAGGACTAAAAGCTACCAGACACCTACTACGACGTCTACTATAAAACCAAACCAAAGTGGTTTGGTCATGACAGCTAGCTTTTGGTTGGGCAGGAGACATCGGCCTCGAGGTAGCGTAGCAATGGGACATTAGCTACGAGAAAGCGTAGCACACCGCTACGAACGTGGCCCTTGAAACGAAAATGACAAAGTTAGTCCCTACTTGTCTAGAAAATTGAACCGTTTTACAAAAAAATAAACGCTAAAAAATATTCTTATCTTACCAAAGCAAGTCAAAACAAAATAGCTGCGTACAAGGAGGCGGTAACGACGTATTATTCTGTCAAATTACTGTCAAGCGTCCATAGGACTTTTAAAGAACCTTTTGTGTTAATAATACTGATGTCTAGACGCTGTCTGATAGTACATTGGTCTAGTAAACACATTAACGTCGTCTTGGTTGTTTCTAAGTAAATATAGCAGATATCGTTAGGTAATATTTCGTGGAAATATCGTCAAGTGTAGGCTGTTTTTGTCCTGTTTGTTGATTTGAACCAACAGCGATCACTGATCCGTCTGATTGGTTAAGGCAATTTTCCCTTTGACCATAAGCAATTAGAGTGGCTCATGCACAGCAAAGAACTTAAACCAGTTCATCTTTTACTGGCGCACAGAAAATCTGAAACAGGAAAAAAATAAAACTGTTTATAAATTATTTTTTCCGTACGCGGTAATCGAACCCCTCTACATAAGTAGACAGCAGCTCTACCACTGCACCATTTATGATTTACGTCTTGAAAATATTTTTTTCAATCAACCTCTTAAGATTTATTCATACAAAACCGAATATACTAAAACGAAACATATCTCCATATTTTCCTGCAGCACTTTTTAGCTTCAGTTATATCGATATGTTCAAGTAATATCGACACGTTTCGCATCACTGGAACTGTAAAGTGTTTACGTTCATATTTGCAAAATGGCGGCGTTACGACTCGCTACACACGCATAAGGGGTAAGCATTATAAGTAGCTGCCACCTGTATCGCTGTAGTTTATTTGAATATTTTTAGCCAGCACTAAATATGTAGATTTGTAGATATTTTGTTTGTGTAGATTTGAAAATTTGTTTTAGTAAACTTTTGTAAAGTAAATTAAACTTTAATGCTTAGACAGCGTTTACAATTTATTTTTAAAGAAAAGAATAATATGAGCACACATTAAAGGCACAACAGTGCATTAAAATGAGAGAAATTACTGTTTGAAAGTTATAACTTGTAGGACACACGGCTACACATCAAGCTATACATAACCTGTATAAGCTGACTTCTGATTGTACAAGAACCTTATACAATGCGAGGTCAGCTAAAACTGGGAATGTATAGCTTGATGTGTAGCCGTGTGTACACAGTTTGGCAAACCCGAAATAAACATGTGAGAACAACCTATTAAACATTTTAGTGACTGATGAAATTTATGTATGATCATTTCAGCTGTTAAATTACAGCCTACCCATTGTCCCAGCAGTGGGAACATTATAGGCTGATTATGCAGCCGAAAGACGTCCAGACCTCCCCCAAACATCGCCATTTCGACCGGTTCTGTGCTTCTCGCATTCGATTCCTGCGGCCTTCATCATCGGTCCACCTTGTGAGCCTTCCAAAGCTACGCCGTCCGTTACGCAGTCACTACTCCAAAACCTTTCGGCCCCATCGGCCAACTGTTCTAAGAGCAATGTGCCCAGACCAATGCCACTTAACTTTGGCAATTCTTCGGGCTTGGTTCTCCTGCCACACATTGGACATAACTTGACCCAAGATGTAGCCTTGGAGCATTGACTCCAATGTGTGTATTGGGCCTGGATAGGATTTTACTGATTTCGCTCAACATTGGATGTGGTGCCAAGTCTGAACTAATGGACAAGGCCAATGTGTAGCGCCGGTATAAGGTGACGAAAATTGTGAATATTATAAAAGAAGCTGATGTGTGAGTGGTGTTGAAAAAGGTAAGTCATCATCATCACCATCATTTCAGCCGAAAGACATCCACTGCTGGACCTAGGCCTTCGACTGATTTTGTGCTTTCCACATCCAGCGGCTTCTTGCGGCCTTCACAAGGTCATCGGCCCAGCTTGGTATTTTAGAAAAAGGTAAATTCAAGTGTCTATTTAAAACCGAAACTCGATTAAAATAATAAAAAGATAATGAATATTAATTTCACCATCATAATCCAATTAGATATTCTTGATCATTAATAAATTAAAACAACTTAAGTTTCTTTGAGTTGTAAAAATGGGGAAACAAGAATTAACCCAATTACGACGATAAAATTCCCAGCGTTCGACGAAGTATAAAATATTCTGAAGAAGACATTAAAAAGGAAGGAAGGCTTGATCGTCGAAAGTCAAATTATTTCTTGTGCTTATGAATGAATCTGAACAGAGAGGTCCATGGCTAAATAATGACAGCCGCACAGCTCGATGCCACGGTTGGTCTGTGAATGGGTGACCATCTTTACATACCTAGACCCCTCCGTGACTCGGAAAGCAAGTTAAGCCGTTGGTCTCGGCTGTCATTTTGTGGATCTTTGACAGTCGTTACGGGTAGTCAGAAACCCGAAAGTCTGCCAATCTTACCAAGGGGTATCGTATTACCTAGTAACTAGGTTGTGGAGGTCAGATAGGCAGTCGCCCCATGTAAAATACTGGTATTCATGCGAACAAAAAGTAAAAGAATATTTGCTAACCCTAAACACAAACCAAACCATAACTTCAACAAAACAAATCAGGCACCCACTCACACACACTCCCGGCACCTATGTAGTTACTTCCTTTTCCTTGTTATTAATCCATTAAAACTCGTTTTACCCTCTTTTCTCCGTATCTTATCTATAAAATGAATTGTATTAGTCTAGTTATTTTTTTTTAAAGTACAAATTACTAATTTGTATGTAATTATTGTAATATCCAGAATGGACGGATGGATGACCCCTGTAACAGAGGTTTTGCATAGCATGGGGGTCGTTGATAATTTATTTTGTACCAGGCTATTCGTACTCTTAAATTAAGTGTCACTCTGTATCTGTGTCACCTTTTTATGACTGTTAAGCACCAAATTAAACACAGATAAGATGCAATTGGATATAATAAATATAGTTAAAAATCACAAGAGTCTTATAATTAACAATATTAAGAAAAAGTTAAAAAAACACGCAAGCTGCCCGGTCGCTAGCCAACCAACCCACACCAAGACCCTAGCAACGCGGTTGCCAGATCTGTCGCCAACAATGAGCAAGGCACATTGCTCACAAAACAGAAGGACAATTCTCGTAATTTAAAAAGTTCAAAATCTAGTCGCAGTCTCATCTCGGCCACAAACAATTGTCAAAAACTTGTCAAAATGTAGGGAAATTAGATGTATTTTTGAATGATTGAGACTAAGATCAGACTGTGACCGTTCTTAAAATTACGAGAATTGCTCCTCTGATGGCCGATGGGGCCGAAAGGTTCTGGAGTGGCGACCGCATACCAGAAGACGTACCGTTGGAAGGCCTCTCACAAAGTGGACCGATGACCTGGTGAATCCGCTGTATGCGGGAAGCACAAAATGGGGAAGGCTTGGGGAAGGCCCATGTCCAGCAGTGGACGTCTTTCGGCTAAAATGATGATGGTGAGGCGTTGTGTAACTTAAACTTGTATAACCTACTACTTTATTTTCCTTGCTTATTTTTATTCAAAATGACAAATTGTCAAGTTATTACAAATCGAAACCTATCTTCTCCACATCTATATTCAGGAGACACAGCCAGACTGTAGCACATCAAGCCACATACCAGACACATGAATCTTTAGGTAGACATCCCAAGTTTGATAAAAAGAGCCTGAAGATCCACGCCTTGGGAGTTTAGTGAATAAGTGAACGAGTAAAGTCGTTAGCTACCTCCCACGGGACATCGCCTGACTTGCAGCGGTGTGACCACTGTATATGTGTCTTCGTTACATTGTGGTCCAAAACTTATGCCTATCTCTCAGTGGGTTATGTTATCCTGGTACCTGTCTACTAAGCGGACCAAAAAGATGGAGGTTTTTTATGAGTTTGTTGTTGTTTTATTTCCACTACAGACGGTTTTTTGGGGTTCTTATAATCCTGTGGGAGTCAAGAAAAAATCTGTTACTTCGATGGTCCCGGAACAGTAGGAGTTATGTGAAGCCTGACCATTGTATTGTGACTCTGTGCTGTCGACAGTGTTAACTAAATAGCAACTCCGTTTTTAGGGTTCAGTGCCCAAAGGGTAAAAGGGGACCCTATTACCAAGACTCCGCCTCCGCTGTCACTGTAACACTGAACTCGTTTTATGCCTGAAAACAATTTCCAGAAAATAATATGTTGAATAAATTGCAGTACGTCATTGTAGTCAGTATAGCCATAGCAGGCATAGCCATTAGCCATGGATTGTTCTTTTTTAAAGATTGATTCGACGCTGTAAAATAATAACGAAGTGTTTTTGTTTTGGTCCAACTAAATACGCTTTCGTCCATAACCTGCGCCCTGCAAACTTTATCACGTCACGATGCATGTGTGTGTGTGTACTTCGTGACTAGTCTTTCGATTCCGAGAACCCATATTTACCAGGCAAACATAATTACGTAAGATATTCAGATTAAGTTGGACTTGTATACAACTTGACCGGGGAAACTTTGGGGAATAAAATGTAATGTTTATATAGGACAGGCTTGAGTAGGTATCCACGCCATTTCTAACTACTTAAAAAAATAATTTTTGGTAGTAGTAGGAAAAAATCAATAATACGGTGCCGATTATTGATTTTTTCCTTCAAAATTATACCCAGGAAACAAGTGTATAAATCTATGTATAAATATGGTGCTTACTAAGTATGTACTTATAAAACCACTTTTAACTCTCAGCAATCCGCTAGCTGCCATTTTTTAATCTAATAAATAAACTCAAGCACGTGACGACTACTGACCTTTTTTATTGGCAATGCTTTGATATTACCTACCAGGAGGTCAGAGGCACAGAGTACTTTTTGATAGAGTGAGAGTCAGAGGTGAAAGACGTAGGTGTGTCGTTTGACAATGTGTTGTAACTTCAACCTTCATACCTCTAAGTGATACAGTGTGATGTTTCAAACTCTATACCTTTGTAGTGTTGATATAGGTAGATGTGATGTCATCAAACTCTTACTTCGAGGTTCACGACCCCGTTGACTTTCCTTGCTTGTTTCTATTATTTATTCTGACAACAACCTTTCACACAAAACAAACACCAAAATCCTTAAACAATCCTGCTTTTAACGCGAAACAAAAGACCTAACTCGAAATTACAAACAAAGAATTACTGAAACGTAAAAACGAACTTTTATTGCGTTATATTACACAAAAAGGTGTCTGGGTAGACTCCCTCCCTTCCCGCACCCCCTCTCACACACCGTATGGTTCTAACGTTCCTTCCAAAACTTGAGACAAATGTTAAACGCTAAAGAAACGAACTTTATTAATCAAACTTAACTAATACAGATTTAATGTCACTGGCGCCCTGGTAGGGTCACCCAGGCCTCTGGGGTTTAATCACTATATTAAACTCAGTTTAATTGTGTGAGGCTTGGGACACCTAGAACAGCTATTATGGTGGTGTACTGGGGTATTATAGAAAGTATGGTACATTTAACGACAATCTTCATAAATGTTGCGCGCAAAGAAGGATGTTCTTGATTTGACATCATTGAAGCAAATAATATGCCAAATGTCTCACAAATTTAAATTTAAAAACGTACTAAATAAGATAAGATTTAGATTTGACCCAAAGGAAGGTTTTCTTACTTATTACCTTCCCTTAAGTTTGAAACGAATTACCAGGGTTACATAAACACATCGCAGGTCAAGCGTCCACAATAAGTGACAGTCGATCCGATAATGTATACTTTCCCTCTAAAAGGCTATAAGCTAATAATGTAAATCTAAGTTAACACGAGCCTTCAAATGGGGAGGAGGAAAAGAAAATACAAATAATTGAAGAAAAACTAATGAAAATGAACTAATTAATGAAAATGTTTTTTTTTACATAATTACACTAAAAAGTGTGTGGCGAAAGTTTGTGAGTGTGTTTGAATATTTGTTTCTTCTTCACGCACAAACGGCGGGTGCAATTTTGATAAAATTTGGTATGGAGGTAGCTCACACCCTGGATTAACATATAGGTTACTTTTTATTTCACCTTCCTATTTGATGGGCACTTATGCGGGTGAAACCGCGGAGCGCTGCTAGTAGATAAATAAAAGTAAAAAATTAAAAAAATATTTAACTAGTAACGAAGTATGTATTGTATTCAATCAATGTTCATTAGTTAAGGAATCATAGAATGCTATAATAGGAAATGAGCTTAGGCCGAAAGTCCCAGGTTTTCAGGTCAGAATCACGTTGTATGATGATCTAAATATGATTTGCGACCGTAACATATATTATATTGTATTTACACAATTTGAGTTTGACTTAGCAAATAAGTATTCGGCGCAAATACTTGCCAGAGGCATTGAATGACTACCTATTTCATGAAATCGTGACATTTTAGGTAAACTCTAACATAGAAAGTTGTATTGGTGATGATTAAATATTTACATTTAAGGACTGTATTATGTACATAAAATGATATTTATATAATAATGATAGCCTTACGGAGCGACTTAGTCATGTTGACCAAGCACCTTAATAAAAATTTAAAAAGAATATGATGATTAAATAAATTGGGGTAGGTACGGGCAGAAGAGTAATGAGAGACTTGTATTGATGATGATTTTAATGCTGTATAATTTGCGACCCTAATCGCAAATTATATTTTAATCAACATACTCGTACAACGAGAAACTGACCTGCTAATTGCAAAAACTTTAAGAAAAAATTAATTTCGCGGGAATCCCCCTTAAGAGCTAAAAACACACCCCGGCTTCTGAAGTTTGTATATTTCTAAATAAAAAAACAACAACAAAAGATGTTTAATTAGTCCCCAATGTTAAGAAAATTTATTTTCAAAGTGCGATGCTCGTTGACCTGGAAAAAGAGAGACTTGTAGTGTAAAGGTGTATATACACAGCGACTTTTTGTTTTAAGAAGCCGGGCATTTAAGTCGTGCGACTACAACGCAGCAAAGTAAATCGATGGACTTGTATCTGAAGGCCAATTCTCGTATTTCAAAATCGTTCAAATTCAAGTCGCAATCTTATCTCAGCGACAGTTAATGTCAAAAACTAAAAATATTGATGAATGAGAGGTTTTATGACAGATTGAGACAGACGAATGTTCTTAAAAATACGGTAATTGTCCCCCGCTGATAAGCAAACTTATAAGAAATCACTGTAGAGGGGGCTCTGATAAGCTATCATACATAATCAGAATATAACGTTCCCACTGCTGGGACACAGGCCTCCTCTCAGTGAGGGGGAGTGGGCTGTAATACACCACGCAGGCCCAGTGCGGGTTGATAGATGTCACATGTCTTCGAATTTTTGGTTCTAGGACATGCCGGTTTCCTCACGATGTTTTCCTTCACCTTTTTGAGAGCAGTGGTGACGGAATAATTTACACAAAGCGCCTGTCTGGGTTCGAACCTACGACCTACAACTCGTAAGTACACCGCAGCCGCTACCACTGGGCTACCACTGCTCTCCTGATAAGCTTATCAGGAGAGCAGTGGTGATTAATTATTACTAAGTAATAATTAATTGTCCCCTCTGATAAGCTAAACTAACTCTTAGTTGTTGTGTGATTCGTCGTCTTCTAGAGGTCTACTGGTGGGAATAGATAGGCCTTTCCAATCGTATGCCATTTAACTCGATCCCCGACTACTCTCATCCGATTTCTACCAGCCGAAAATAAAAACAACTGATGTCATAAGTTTGACACGAGAACGAGAATAATTGACATTCTGAAAGTTAGCGACGACGCAAATAGCTGACAAACATTTGCTGTTTCGATTAATTTGTTCATAATACAAAATTAAATGATGAAATACTAGCTTTAGCCAGCGGCTTCGCCCGCATGTCTGTAGCAAATTATCCCATGGGAACGTACTACTGGGATAAAAGTATCCTATGTGTTAATCCACGTTATAAACTACCTGTGTGCCAAATTTCATCCAAATCCGCTTAGCCGTTTTTGCATACAAACTTTCACATTTAAAATATCAGTAGGATAATCGTAAGAATAGTTGTAGATAGATCGTTCTGCAGTGTACTCAAATATTTTATATTAAGTATAAATTGCTCTATAATTGGAGCTAAATAATCAAATACTCAGTAAAATTAAATATTCAGTGTTACGTCATTAATAATATTAATGACGTAACACTGAATATTTAGTTTTTGGTGAAAAAGGATTTATTTGAATACATTCTAAATCTTTTTTACACCTAAAACTTGACAACACACAACATTGAGTCAGTGTTGCAATGTTTTCGCAACGTTTTCCTTAACGTTAATGCGACTGTGTCTCACTAGAGTTACTACAAAGTCGCTGTGTAAAGAGACCTTTAGTCGAGCAACCAGACGAGCGGAAATAATGGCTTTATCCTATAAAAACATTTCAGCCTCAGGACCCAACGTTTTTCACTCATTAAATATTTGACGCTCGATTTTCTTTTATTTTTTAGATATTTTTTTAAAGCGTCTTTCATTTGTTTAAAGTAATGAAACAAATGTAGTTGTAAACTCGTGACTGCCTTGATGCTAATGACCATACCCTCATTCTTATGAACGAAAGTTATGGTCACTGGTTGACTTAAAAATAAGTAGAAATACTTTTGTCATTAGAAGTAGGTAGGTTAAACACCATTAATCTGAGGGGCAATTCTCGTAATTTTAAAAACATTCACAGTCTGATCTCAGTCTCAATCTGTCAAAAATACCTCTAATTTCCCTACATTTTGACATTTGTTTGTCGCTGAGATGAGACTGCGACTAGATTTTGAACATTTTAAATTACGAGAATTGGCCTTCTGTTCTCCGTCAACACCATTTTTTTGTTCTTTGCACTTGTTTCATGAAAATTATTGTATATTTAAATAGATAAGTATAATAAATGTCTGTCTTGAAATGTCCTTTCTTTGGTATTGTTCGTCGAATCGTTGAGCTCCTTAAGTTCTGAGTTGAGCTGCACGATTTCTGACAAATGCGTGCACTCACTCAATCTGTGTGGTTCTTTCCTCAAAAGACCATTTCAGATACCAATTTACATGGTCTTGACATGATCTAAACAAGATTATGTCTGGACTTTAAAAGAGACTGTGACCTCTGAGTTTGTTTCGTCCTTTCTTCTCAGAGTAGTCAGATAGGAAAAGCCGATCTCATCTAGTTTAAAAAAACATGATTCACGTGTAAAAGTGTTTGTATAAAACTATTTACAGAAATCAAATCATTTATCATTTATGTATTAGGTATGTTCTATTAATTGTATTTCTGTAAAAAGTACACCACAGACTACCTACAGTATTTGTCTGTCCTTTCCCTTTTTAATCCCTCCAAAGGTTGTCTTTAAAAGATCGCTCTTAGCGATAAGACCACCCATTGTGTCACCCTTTGTTATATTTATACATTTATGTCTACTTATGTGTTTTTGTGTTTATGTCTATTTTTGGTACATTTGTTTAGGAAAAAATATATAGGTACATTAGGTAAACAAACAATAACGAGATAATTAATAAAAATAACAAAATTAAATCCTAACTTAACTAAAACTATACAGAAACCAAAATATAGCGTCGAAAAGTTCATCCGCATCGCTGTCGACTGGTAATTTACCCAAGAGACTGGCGGCATTACCACGTTGTATGGCAATGCTTAGCCTTTGACCAAGGTAAAAGCCAGCCCTTGAGTCACGGGAAGTGTCAAACAGCCGTTTCGAAATTTCCTTAAAAAGACCATGAGCACTCGGACCCCACGGCCGAGGGTTTCAACCCCAAACGGCTCGAAAATATAATTTAATAAAGAGCAATCTATCTATCTAATAATATCTAACGATTATTCATATACATATTAAATCAAAATCAAAATCGTTTATTTGCTTAAAATGTGGTAGGTACAAAAGATGATATGTAAAATTGTAGTGCAAAGACACATTCAGCCATGTAATGATGGCATGCAAATATTTAATACATGAAGTAGGTAGGTTTGTATTAACAAAATGTAGTAATATTTTACTAATAACGTAGTTAATTGAATTAACATAGGAACAAATAATTAAAAAACTATTACAATATAAATATACAATATAAATAAAGAATCAAGTGTCTCGACAGCTATTCTCCAAGAACTACACTTGGGAACGGGCGACTAACTCAAGACTTCAACTGCTATAAATTCTAAAAGTGCCCTGAAAATAGTCTAATTGAAATAAATTACGCTCTGACGTCTTCGTATTTTATCTAAATTGCCAGTTTTATTAGCTACTTGGCACTTAATATTTTAAAATTAAAGTCAGAAAATTGACTCAATTCAGCTGTCACAAGAACGCTTGAAAGGTATTGGCCCCAGTTTTAGTTTTACGCCTTTGTTGTGTTACTAAGTACTTATAGCATTATCGGCCTTTAAAGTAACACTGTTTGAACACAGACCTGTTTTGTGTATGCTGATACCAAATTCCTATTAATGTACTGTATAACGTGAAGAGGACATTATATTACTAACCGCTCCCGCCATAATCCACGCACTTCTTTCGGAAACGCGTCTCGTTCGTTCCCGCCCGGCCAATAACAGCGAGTCGAAGCTTCTAAAACATTCTAGAAGCTTTTTTATAAACATGCGCCACACATCTTTTTTGACAAGTGTTGTCTGACGCCGTCAACGGTGCTGCGCACCCAAAGGGTATATTTTTACGAATCTATATATCTTCGCCACAAACCCTATTGTTTTATACCATAATATCATTGTGTGTATGTTAAAACTGTTATAAATGGTTGTGAATGGGTCAAAGTGAAATAGAGATCATCTTTTGAAAAGATCTGCTATGCCTTTTCAGTTACACGACGTGAGACGTGACTGGTACATTTTAACAAAATTCATCCTTTTGGTCTTATAGCATTCCTTACTCCTACCTATATCCATCAACATTCGTACTCAAAACGGGCAGGATATGCCTCTGCTAACACTTTGGGGGGAAAAGATATGTAAATATGTGTAGTGTGTGTATATTTTTATGTTTTTTAGGGTTCCGAAACTCAAAAGGAAAAATCGGACCCCTTATAGAAACACTTCGTTGTCCATCTGTCTGTCAAGACCGTTTATGTCGGGAACGCGTGGAAGTATCAAGTTAAAATTAAAACCATATAGGTACTCAGGTCTACAGTTCCTTGAAGCTCTGATAAAATTAAACTTCTAAGTTAACGAAAAAAAAAGATAGGACGGCCGTTTATCGAGCAAAAATCGTATATTTCGACACTCTCAAGGGAATCAAAATTTATAGGGTAGGTACTTCCCGTTGACCTAGAATCATGAAATTTGGCAAGAAGCAAGGTCATGTAGCGCAAGTAAAGGAAAAATATCCGAAAATCGTAAAATCGTAGTTACATTAAAAAACAAAAAGCCCGTGACAAACTATTTACATACTTACAAATTTGTACGGAACCCGCGGTGCTCGAGTCCGACTCGCACTTGACTACTTTTTTTGTAATAAAATAATATTTAAAAATGAAGTAAGTATGTCGTGTCATGAGGAATTATTACACTTACACAAACATACAAAGCAGACAAACAAACAGCCATTTTTAAATGGCTAAATTTGACACTGATAAAATACATTGGTAATAAAAAATAATGCGTTATCGGTAACATAACTGAAGGCCAATTCTCGTAATATAAAACGTTCAAAATCTAGTCGCAATCTCATCTCGGTGACAAACAAATGTCAAAAACTTGTCAAAATGTAGTCAAATTAGAAGTATTTTTGACAGATTGAGACTGAGATCAGACTGTGAACGTTCTTAAAATTACGAGAATTGCCCCTCTGAGCTTCTTACAACCACCAAAACACATGAAAATCACCAGAAACGTTACCAAATATAGTTGTTGTAACAGTTGTAACAGTAATTGGTATAACGAATGGACGGTTTTGACAGCCGATTGGCAGTATAACCACATTAGGTTACTGGCATCTACTGGCGAGTTAGGAGAGTTGTGTCCAATATAGCCTGTAATTGATCTTCTGCAAGATAAAGACCTCTTTTAGTACAGAGAAGGAATGAATATTGGATGGTGTCTTCAGTTTTTGGGAGTTCTCAGAACATTAAGGGGATCGAGAAGGGGGGGTAGAAGAGGGGGCTCAGGAGATCAGACCGGAATAAGTCTAATTTTCATCTGTACTAATATTAGGAACTAGAAAAAAAAAAATTTGAAAAATATTTGTCAAATATTTTACTAGTCGGATTTGAAAAACTATATTTGCATGTGATAGCCCAATTTTTGAAGAAGGCTATAGGCTATTTATCATCAAGCTGGGATAATCAAAAGCCGAGTAAAAAAAGGCAGAAAAACGCTAAGCGAAAACGCAGTAATAGCGCGGGCAGGCGATGCGATGCGACGGGAACAAGAAATTTCACGCGGACGAACTCGCGGACAGAATCTAGTTACAAATATTTGTATTTGAAACAATTCTGAGATCAAGTTTACGCGACAAACAATGTTGCTTATACTGTTTCTAAGTATTTACTTATGTAAAGCAGGTATCGAAATACGTATTAGTCTCTACCTGTTTAGAAATTATTGTGGTAAGTACCTGGTGTATAATATTAACGTAATCGTCGTATTCCCCCACGACGAGTGTTAGGGGCCGTCTCCACGAGCGAGAGAATCGCGGCGATAGTCTCGCCGTGCCATCAAATTTTCGCCGCGATGATACCGCCGTGTGGAGACATGTTCTAAGAGAGTGTATAATACTTACGTGGCCCGACGATAATATCGTCGCGATTCTCTCGCTCGTGGAGACGGCCTCTTGCTCTCTGAACCCGTAAATAGACACAATATAACATGAATAATACCTCGGTGCAAAATGCTAGACCCCAGTGAATCAGCAACGGCCTTATATATGACACACAAGTCACAAAAGATACACAACCAACAAACAAAAATACACCTTACGTTGTACAAAAATAAGTAGGAATTTGAAGAAACGAGTACCAATCTACTAAATAACTAAAACGATCCGAATCAAGACGAAGAAGGTCAAAACTGCGACGGAAATTAGACGGATAGGTCTTTATTACCTCAGTGCGAAGAGTACGTACATGCAGACGTGCACCGGGGGGTTGAAACAACCCTCCGACTTCCCAAAACGTTCAGTCTTCGCCAGTCCAGAGGGCCGGACGGACGCATCGCGCGCGCTCTCCAATTTTCCGAACTTTCAATTCCATATTTGAAAACCAGTGTTTTTTATTTTTACTTTTTTATTCGGCGGACGATCGGCAGCGTCATTCAGGTAAGTGCAGTTTAATATTCTTATCTCTCCTCAGAGGATATGTTCAAACGATTCCTTTTTTCGTGTTTTACGAGTAAACTTCGGTAGTTAATCCAACGGTTTTCCGTCGGGACGGCTTATTAAAAAAGTTTAAGTTTAGGCTGTGTATTTAAAAAGTCATTGGAGAGTATTTAAAACATTTTGGCAAGGAGAATTCTTAATTTTATGGCAGTACCTATTAACCTATTATAATTTAGTTTTAGAAGGACGGAATTTGCCTGTATTGTTTTACAACTTATATATGTTTTTGACTTCGGTAATAATGAATGTGCTTTTACGCTGTTTTATTTGACGATTATCAAGTTTTTTTGAACTAACAATTACTTGAATTTAAACTATTGATTTTCTTTTTAACCGACGAAAAAAACGGAGGAGGTTCTCAAGTCGACGCGTAAATATTTTTTTTTATATGTGGCCACGCATAATGAAGATTAGCTACAGAAATTGTATCAGTTTATAACTGATCCTCACTGGCGACCTAATTATTTTCAGATAGAGCAACCATCTATCTCCACGGTTGCTCTCTGCGTCTTCGACACTTAAGATCATTAAACCCAGGTTTCTTGACGATGTTTTCTTTAATCATTGATCGTGTCTAAGGTTAACTGGAAATGTACTTTTCGTATTTTAAATCGCATGTCAAAAACTTAACAAAAATGTGGGGAAATTAGAGGTATATTTGGCCGATTAAGACTTAAATTAGAATTCGAACGTTCTAATCCGTCAAAAATACCTCCAATTTCCCAAAAATTTTTTTTTCGTTTCATTTTTTTTTCGTTATTTGTGTCAAGTTTATGACATTGATTGTCGCTGAGATGAGATTGCGACTCGAATTTGAACATTTTAAATTACGGGAATTATCCTTCAGAAATGATCTCAACAAAAAAGGTTTTCGTAAAAAATCATCATAACGTTATTCCTCAAAGTAATTTATCTTCGTAATACCAGCAATTTGTACAGCCCGACAGAACACATTTCGCACCTAATTTGTGATTAATATAGCTAATGTCGTCTCACCGCAAATAAATTAAATAATGGCCCGCAATCTACGCACGCGGGTAATTGCGTACTTTACCCTACTGACCGGGGAACTGACGGTCACACTGTAGCCTGAAATATTGCTTACAGATAGGGATTTAAGCCTTCATGACTATTATAAATTGCATTTATTCTATAATGAGGGCTGATTTTTTAATAGTCACATAATTTTTATCTGAGGAATAAATGTTGCGGTTTGACAGCTTTTGAATAGATTTTTTGTAAATAGATAATTGCTTCATATTTTGCAATAAATTACCAGCGTTGTGTCATCGCGCTTCTCTTTCTTTTCTATGCAGTCCGACAGTGACCGCGCTTTAGGTCATGTAGTCTCCTTAATGAAAGGCTGAAAAGCCCTACAGTTAACTAACATGTTTTCATAGGATTAATTAACTTACTCACTATGTAATTCGTTTAACTGCCCCGTCGGTCTCGTGGTTGCAAGAACGACTGCTGAGCGTGGGGTTCTGGATCGATTCCCAGGTCGGGGAAATTGTTAATGCGGCCAAGTGAGAGTCAGATTCGCACAAAGGGTTCTGAACCACCGTAAAATATTTACGGGCAAAGTGTTATTAGCTTTTTCCATTAGGAATTTCTTAGTAACAGCCCGGAGTTTGGAAGTCGAGGGTGTGATACCCCCGTGCCTCGGAAAGCACGTTAAGCCGTTGGTCCTGCGCCTGATCTCTCTCCGGTCGTGTCGGATTGCCGTCCCATCGGACTATGAGAGCGAGGGAATGGAGAGTGTATAATTATGTATTTGCGCACACACTTGTGCACTATGATATCTCCCATGTAGATGGGTCGTCTCCGTTGATATTTTTGGCCACGGCCGAAATACGGTCAGGAGTATTAATATTAACCCTTACACATGAGATTTGACAACCACACTTCATCTATCATCCTCTGTCTAGCCTTTTCCCAACTATGTTAGGGTCGGCTTCCAGTCTAACCGGATGCAGCTGAATACCAGTATTTTACATGGAGCGACTGCCTATCTGACCTCCAGAACCCAGTTACTAGGTAATACGATACCCCTTGGTAAGACTGGTTGTCAGATTTTCGGGCTTCTGACGACCAGTAACGACTGTCAATGATCCACGAATGACAGCCAGGACCAACGGCTTAACGTGCTTTCCGAAGCACGGAGGTATCTTGGTATGTAAAGATGGTCACCCATCCACGGACCAACCTCGGCATGCGTAGCTTAACCTGATAGATCCACCTGTGCGACTGTTATTATTTAGCCACGGGCCCTTCACTACGCTGACTATCTCTGGTCTAGAATCATGTGCTAAATAATAACAATTAAAAAAAAAAAAAAAAAAAAAAAAAAAATTATTATTATAAAAATTGTCAATTTTTTTTTTTAAATTGATTTATAGGCTTTTGTCTACGCTGTATATTTATATTTTATGTCTCTTTGCTTTTTCAATTTTACTTTTTTTTTTATTATTTGTAGTGTGCGTTTTGTTTGTGCAGAATAAATAGTTTTTCTTTCTTTTTTTCTTTCTTTAAATTCATACTTTTTATATTTCAATACAAAAAATACCTTAAATTAAGGCCTGCCTGAATTCCTGTTGTGCTGACGTCGGTTGCGTACGTCGGTCGCGCGTGTGAATATACATTGTGTTCTATATAACACCATACTTCGACGCTGACGTCAGCGGCGCGTATGTTGGTACTGATCGTACGCGACCGACGCGCGCGACGACATCGTAACAGGAATTTAGGTTTCAAGGGGAAAAAAAAAATGATCGTCTTAAAAAAATCAAAGTAACGAAGCTGTTTATTATTCTGTTCTGCCTTCCTTGAGGAATCGTTTAATCTTAAGGACGCGCCGTTCTTTGATACAGTCGAGAAGTGTATGAGTCGTAAAATCTTAAGTTTGTTATACCAGACTAGTTTCTGTCAGCGGATTTCCTCAGGTGGGATTTCAGACTGATTATGTTGAAAAAAAAGACTGTAAAAGTTTATAAGGGACTAGCTTTAACCCGTGGCTTCGCTTGCGTGGAGGTCGGAAATTATCCCACGGACACTGATGTACCTGGATAAAAAGTGTTCTAACCTAGGCAAGTGCCTTTCATCGCAATCCGTTCAGCAGTTATAATACTTTTTGAAGAGGCAATAGTTCAATGGTTAGCTTGTAAAGTCGCGAGTGAGCGGTCATAAATTCTAACCGTGATTTGGAAAAAATTTGGAAAAGAAATTTTACAGATCGAAGTATCTCGATGTGCTGGCGTCTGTACAAAGGTGGACTTCTTCCTATTTAGAAATTGACGGAAATCCTACTTCCCTATTCCTATCTTAATTCCTACTACCTACTACTACACTAATATTTTAAAGGCGAAAGTTTGAGTCTGTTTGTATGTTTGTTACTTCTTCACGCACAAACGAGTGAACGAATTTTGATGAAATTTGGCACACAGATAGTTTATAACCGGGATTAACACACAAGTTATTGGGGGTCGAGGGGCCGAGAGTGGACTAAACGATACTTTTATCCTCATATTCCCACGAGATCGACACTTATGCGGGTGAAACCGCAGGGTACAGCTAATAAGTATTATATAAACGCGAAAGTTTGTGAGGATGGATGTTTGTTCTTTCATACAAAAACTACTAAACGGATTTTGATGAAACTTTACAGGAATATAGCTTAATTATCAGAATAACACATAGGATACTTTTTATCCTGATATTCCCACGGGATCGACACTTATGCGGGTGAAACCGCGGGGCTCTGCTAGTAAATTCTAAAAATACGTTATTGGATAGATATTTTTTATGAAAGGAAGAATAACAAAACATCAGTTGTTTGCTCTACTTATTTACTGTTTTGCTTTTATTTACGTTATGTTCATTCTTCAATCTTCATAGTTTTATTATAGAGTGTGATTATACATCTACGAAGCCAAAAATAGGTTAACCCGTCTTGTCCTATGGGGTCCGCCTTTAGGCGACCAAAAGATTTTGTCAAGTGGAAGGGTTGAAAGCACCTGGATACCTATGTATTTAGTATCTATTTTTGTTTATGTGTGTATGTACTTATCTATTTTTTTTTCACTAACCTAATCTGAATTTATCTATATCTCATTTTCTCTCATATTGTATTCATTTCTCATTTATTTATCTTTAACTCTATTTATTTATTTATCTATAGTTCAGCTTTTACTGCTGAGGGGAGGGTGAATCGGGGAGGTGAATGAGGGTTAATATAAACTGTGTCAAATAGAGGAATAGGATATTGAGTCTTTGGTCAACTGGACCCACTAGAAATGGACCCGTGGGATCACTCAACCCAATCACATTTCGAATAGGTCGACTGGACCTACTGCCCAATTTCAAAAGCATAATTGTTTTTGATTTTATGTACCTATTTTATTTTCCCTTTTACACACGTTGTCTACATCTCTTTTTATGTACCTACTCTACTATCGCAGGTATGCTTCAAGAGATTTCTTTAGAAATAAGCATCACCTTTGTACGTATTTATTTTCTTCGATCATAAATGTATGGATCAACAGATTTTTTTTTCACGATTTCAGGGTTGGTCCCATAGTAAAAATTGATCATAATGATGTGTACAATGACCCCTTTTAAGGATTAAACTGTAAGGGTGTATGTGTGTACATAAATGGTTAAATAAATAAATAAGTAATAGTAACAATAAATAAAAGAAATTTAATAATAACAATAATAATTCACCAACCCGCACTGGGCCCGCGTGGTGGATTACAGATTTACAGCCCACTCCCTCTCACCGAGAGGAGGCCTGTGTCCCAGCCGTGGGAACATTATAGGCTGATTATGTTATTAATATTTAATAAGTAATTATGCGATTATCGCTGCCGACGCCTATAGGTACGAGTACTTACATAACATAATCAGCCTGGCTTGGAGGGGCCCGTGGCTAAATAATAACAGCCGCGGAGGTCGATCGATCTGGTTAAGCTACGCTTGCCGCGGTTGGTCTGTGGATGGGTGAAGATCTTTACATAAAGAGACCCCTCCGTGCCTCGGAAAGCACGTTAAGCCGTTGGTCCCGGCTGTCGTTCGCGGATCTTTCGCAGTCGTTACGGGTCGTCAGAAGCCCGAAAGTCTGACAACCAGTCTTACCAAGGGGTATCGTATTACCCAGTAACTGGGTTGTGGAGGTCAGATAGGCAGTCGCTTCATGTAAAATACTGGTATTCAGCTGCATCCGGTTAGACTGGAAGCCGACCTCAACATAGTTGGGAAAGGGCTATCCAGATGATGGTTATTTAATTTTGTTTTATTTATTATTATTTATTTATTTAACCATTTATCACACCGATAACTTACAAACTCCGGGCTGTTACTGAGAAATAGCTAATGGAACAACCCAATAACATTTTGCCTGAGCCGGGAATCGAACCCAGAACCTCTCGTTCAAAAGTCGCGTTTGCGACTACGAGACCAACGGTTTTTGATAAATATAATGTATTATAATATTGACATGAAAGGTCTAGGTAGGTACAGATTATATCAGCTGATCCTCGCTTCACAAATTGCAAGACTAGTCACCTCGTGGGTTGGCAATTTATCAATATTCTAGCTCTAAGTATAGCTATTCTAGACCCACCGTGTTGTTAGCTTAAATAGGGACACGTTTAGTTAGGAATTTATAGAGTGCGAGTTGGGTGCTTAAATCGAGCAACAAGCATTCCCTTTTTTGATGTAAGTATGTGTGTCAAACAATGAGTCAGCAAAAGAGATAAGTATGCAGGATCGTCGGATACAGTTGAAGTTTAGTAAGAAACTGATGGATGTTGTTATGAGTAAATAATTAGTTAATATTACTTAGAACTACAGTGAACAGCGTCATAAACTAATACGTTTACATGGTATGTACTTGCAGGTCTGACACTTTATTTCACAGCTCATAATGAAAATTGATGCTTATGATATAAACTTTAATTTAATGTATATTTGGTTTTTATTGGACATACCGGCCAAAACGCCCATCATTCTTTAATTTGATAAATGAGCTGTTTGTTTTCTATTAATATAATTAAATTTTATTCGAGAAAATCCATCGGTTCCTTACTAAACTTCAGCTATATCCGACGATCCTGCATACTTATCTCTTTTGTTCAAATCAAATCAAACCAAAATCGTTTATTTGCATAAAATGTGGTAGGTACAAAAGATGATATGTAAAATTGTAGTGCAAAGACACATTCCGCCGTGTAATGATGGCATGCAAATATTGAATATATGAAGTAGGTAGGTATGTATTAACAAAATATAGTAATATACTAATAACGTAGTTAATTGAATTAACATAGGAACAAATAATTTAAAATATGTAATGTATTTCTGAAGTGGTAGGACTGACAAGATTTTTTGTTTAGAAATTCGCCTACGGAATAAAAGCTATGCTATGTCAACCATTTTTTCAAAATCACACAGAATTTTTTGTAAGGTTGTTCTTTTATCCAGATAGGTAATGAATTATATATAAGTAGCGCCATATATACGCAGCTGCGCCTGAATAGTTCTATCCTAGGTACAGGGATTTTCAATAAATACTGTGTGAGTTGACAAATACTGTTGATAAATTCTGTTGAGTTGAGTTGACTGTATCTATGTAGTTAATTATTATATGTAAACACATGTTGACAGATTACCTACCTAACATTCGATCTTCGAAAACAGCAAAATGTCATACTATTAGATGAGACGTGGAACTTGGAAGTAGGAAAATCGTGTGTCGTAAATATCGGAAGCGAAAAAGAGACAAGACGATACGTAACTACGCTAATTAGCCAAGTTTAGACATGCTACTTACGGAGCGTGTATACCGTATTTACCTCTTCTTATAACATCAATGATTCATTCAAAACTCTGTCGTTTCAAACTGAAAAAGGGCGAAGTTTTTTGCATATTTGAACAGTGTTTATAATAAATACAAAGTTATAATAAATACGTAGGTGGTAGGGTTATGAATAATTTGTATTTGATTGTTCAAAGTAAACTAATTAATTTGACAAAGTTTCAATGTTGTTAACAAGAAGTTCGGCTGCTAATTGATATATCCGTAACACGCGAGGTACGGGAAAATTAGAAATCTAATTTTAACCTTTGAGGGAAGGGAATAACTTTGTAACTTCTGCCCACAATTTCACAAGCGTGTAGTTTCTTGTTTTCAACACACAAAACATGTCCTAACACATTCGGTTATAGCGTATCCACCTAGCTTTCTATCAGTGAAGATATTTTTGTAATCTGGTTAACACCCTTTAAATCACAATCTGTATAATTTTGATGGATATTGGTAATCCATTGCATCATATGTTTGAAAAATTTGCCTGCTCAACAAACGTACCTACCTAAATAACGCAATAAATGTTGTTGAACAATCAAAATTAAAGCAAAGGTACTTTCAGTGACTTACCTATTTTAAACAAACAAACAATGTTACCTCTTTATAATAGGTCAGACTTGATAATTAAAAAAAATTATCATTTTCTCTCCACAAATTACACTCATAAACTAGTTAAATTAAGTTGGAAGTAAGACAGAATAAAACAATATATAACTTAATCTAACTAAAACTATTAACAAACTAAAATATGGCGTCGAAAGTTTCTACTCTATAATAAATTATTAGTTTAATTTAGGTATTACTTACTGAACTTGTTCACAAAATTTTCATGATTTGAGTTTACTTACCATAGACAAACACGCTGTACATCTATGGTACCTAAAATTCTGTAATAGACTCAAGCTAGGTTCGTGTTAGCCAGCCTCGAGTCTTGTCAGTGTTTCTTGTCACGCTTGCTTGATATCCCCAAAGGGCGATACTGTGCTCTTGATACACTAAGTTTGTAGATGACAAGCATAGACTAGTTCCTTTGTGGCGAGGTGACGAGGTAGCGAGATGGCGAGCCAGTCAGGGACAGTTTTCGATCGAGGTTTAAAGCTGATAAAATGTTGGCCATTTTTACGCTGTTTTTGCTTTTGAAGGATCAGTGGGTCGTCTTAGGGGTTTTGTATGTCTTTTGTGTCATCCAAACTCATGCCATTTTTGCTAGATTGAGTAATAAAAATCCAGACCTACAAACTTTCACATGTAAGTATATATTAGTAGGATTTTAGGATATTATAATACATATTTTAGTAGGTAATACCTACCTCAAGGTCTCTCTCTCAATCTTCTTAATAAAAAACCGATATTCTGAATCATAAAGCAAAAAATAGCAAATGTAAGTTAGTTAAGATGGAAGCCAGACAGATAAACCAGTTATCTGATAAGTCTAGATTGCAAATCCTTCCTATCTACCTTCGTGGACGTGATATTAAAAATGAACATTGAATAGAGCAATTGTTACCGAACTTTCCATTTTGTGAAGAATAAGGTCATTGCCCAATGGTAACGGCCGTGACCTTCGAGTTGTAGGTCGTAGGTACGACCCCAGACAGGCGTTTTTATTGTGTCAATTATTTCATCACCACTGGTCTCAAATAGGTGAAGGAAAACATCGTGAGGAAACCAACATGTCCTAGAACCAAAAAATCGAAGATATGTGACATTCTACCAACCCGCACTAGCCCGCGGTAAATTAAAACTTCTTAAAGAGAGAAAGCCGTTGATGTTATGTGACATAAAAATAAAAGAGCACTGTCTCCTTGACATAAGTAATCACAAAAACTTACTGAAACCTCAAAAGACTTTGTTATATTCAAACTTCAAATAGACGTTTCTACCCAGTTAACTAGTGTACCAAAATCTACCATTATACTTACATAATATTTCATCGTCATTTTCGTTAATCAGCCATCTTCATGAGTATTATGTCTACCCAAAAACACATTTCGCATTCAGATCTCCTAAATAATACGTGTTCATAATTATACAATTATAAATTCCACTTTTATCTATCCTCTATATTATCTCTGGGGGTTAGATATGGTGGATACCGCGTCCTGAATATTAAACGTGTATTATTATAACGTTTAGTATATTAAATATCATCGATTAAAATTTTGTCTTTATGTTTTAGTAGTAAATTTGCGACTCTAAACAAAAAAAAACATTTAAAAAAACATTGAGAGTTGTTTATAGTATATTGTATTGCAAAAGGCTGGCACCATTGCCACGTTGTATGGCAATGTTGATTCTTTGGCCCAAAAATAGGCCAGCCCTTGTAAAGTCGAACAATCGCTTGGCGATGTCTCGAAATACTAAGTGGGTACTCGGACCCCATGGCCCTTGTGTTTCATTCCCAAACGGCTCGAACATATAAGTTCCAAAGAGATTGGAGTATTTGCGCCGTTTGATGTATTCCGCAACTACAGCAGCCGCCCCAGCACTCCAAGGCATTATGGTCATTGGGTTCTAAAACAGCTGGCACCCCGGCGGTGACAAGAGCACGAAATCACGAGAATTGCACATCTGATCTGTGATCACAGAAGGATTTTCATACTGTACTAGGAGCCCAGATTTATAAAGAAATTGTTGGGTATCTCACATCAAACCAGTATATTTACCTATCGTGACAAAATTCCAATTTCTATTTTAAAGTCGCGAGAAGTTTTGTAGGCAGGAATTTAGTATTCAAAACGTTTATTCTACAAATTACGCTCACAGATACTTTAGCAAGCCCTCTACGCCAAAACAAATATTAATAGATCATAAATTAATCGAAAGCCCGAGCAGCCGAATGTTCATTTCAATTGATCCAATATTCAAAACATTAGCACATTGATTGAAAAGCGAACACGGTGAATTTACATGTAGATGTGATGCTACGAACTTCTGATATCCCAGTTATATATTCGTTGTATAACGTTACGATTGTATTCCAAAAAGGGTTGGGCAGGGGTGTATAGTGACGTATAACGGTAGATATGTTGCAGTCAAAACTCTTAACCAGTCAACAGTACTATTGACTAGCAAAATCAGTCAAAAGTACTTTTGCCCAATGCAGCTGGTTAAAAGTACTTTTGACTAAATGATTCCGTCAAAAGTGGTTTTGACTGGCTTTGAAAAGCGATTAACGTAATATACACACATCAAAAGTGTCTAGGGATCAACATATATTTTTGCAATAACTTTTCTCCTGATTGATATTAATTAAAATTTTCTTTAAGGATTCATCAAATAAAGTGTTTTCGTTTGTCACAGTAACGATAAACCAAGTCACCTTTGCATTAATAAAGAAATTTGCCATTTTCCTAATAAAGGGATTTTTGACATTTGAACCACTAACACAAAAGTTCGAAAAAAAGACTGAAATAACAGTTTTCTTTAAAATTTTATTGGGTAACTTAAACAATTAATAATCCGTGTTTCTACCGCGAACACTAACAACACAAGAACATCGGTTTGGCATACTCAAAATGAGTTCATCCAAATCACGCTGTGGAATGGCCGCCCATGTTCGTTGCAACAACAAAAAAAGGTCTTCTTGCGACTGGATACCCTCCATATTCGGCAGAGCTCTTCTCTGTAGCATATCCCATGCATGCTCAATCGGGTTCAAGTCTGGCGACTGAGCAGGCCAGGGCAGGACATTGATGTTAGCTGCGGCGAGAGTCTGTCTTACAACTCTTGCGGTGTGCGGTCGTGCATTATCATGCATTAACTGAAATAAGGGACCGATTTGCACTTGTAGAGGAACGATGACGTCTGATACAATCGTCTCAGCATAAATTTGAGCGTTGAGGTTGCCTCTGATCCAAATCAACTCAGTTCTTCCGCCGATCCAAATACCCGCCCATACCATGATGGTTCCACCACTATAAGGATGGACTTCCTGGCAGGATTTTAATCGCTGTTGGCGTCCAGGGGTTCTCCATTGTCGTATACGTCTTGTATCCGGTCTCATACCAAAACGAGACTCATCAGAAAAGCACACGAAACGCCATTGTTCTTCTGCCCAATTTCTGTGTTCAAGAGCCCATTGATATCGAATCCTACGATTGTGCATTGCTATAGGTGGTACCCGTAGCGGTCTTCGGGAATGAAGGTTCACTTCATGCAAGCGGTTTCTGACTGTTTGGTCGCTAATTAAGTTCCCTGAAGAGTGATGAAGCCTCACGGCTAACATCATGGCGGTTATTGTTGGAGCTCTTCGAGTTAAGATTTGAATGTATCGGTCTTGTCTCCGTGTGGTGCAGCGATACCGTCCTCCATGGCGCTCAGCCACGGTACCAGTGCTTCGGTAACGTGTCCAAAGTCGACTGATAACACTCTGACTTGTATTCAGAGCTAAAGCCACAGTACGTTGCCGGGAACCAGCTTCTATCATTCCCACGGCTCTGAGCATTTCTTCCCTGCTTAAATGACGTCGCCGCTCCATAATAACGTTGGTTATAATCAGTAGTAGGGAAACAGTAGCACTAATAATGTCTTCAATGCGTTGTATGTTTTTATAGGGAAAATATTGACAGCTGATTTTCATCTTTTACTCGAATTTGATTCACAGTTCCTGATTCAAATTATGAAATGCACCAAAAAGGATCCATATAAATTTATAAAATCATAAATTTATTACAAAGCCACATCTCAATCTCAAGAAATCCGCATAAAAATGCTTGATCCCTAGACACTTTTGATGTGTGTAAGTACTGTGTTTTTATAACCTGTGAATTTTCTGATTACCTATTTTAATGACAATTTTTAAGTGTATGTTTTCTTTGTATTGATTGTAATGCCAAATTTTTCGTAATAAACGATTTCACATTTAATAAATATCTTTTTTATTCACATCTAACTAGTTAATAGTGCTTTTGACTGATGCTTTATTGCAGTTAAAACTACTTTTGACGAAGAGCGTCAGTCAAAAGTACTTTTAACCGCAAATTTGCAGTCAAAAGTACTAATAACCAATAATTTTCAGTCAAAAGTATTATTGACTAAAGCATACGGTAAAAAGTACTTTTGACTGATTTTGCTAGTCAATAGTACTTTTGACTGGATAAGAGTTTTGACTGCAACAGATATAACACAGTCAAAAATATCGTCAAAACCACAAAATGTTTTGTGATGATGATTTCCGGCTAAGAAAAGTCGGCCGGGCGTTTACGAGGCAGATGTGAGTGGAAACGCTGAAAGGGTCGCCCTATAAAGGACATAATATACTGACCTTATTAGTGTTGACGTTCTTCAAAAAGGTCAGTTGCATAGTATTTGTAACTGGCGCGGCGGCGTGCGTGCATGACCAGTATGAAGGTAAACGAAGCAGAAGAATGTTTGGATACCTAGTAATAATAGTAGGTGGCGTTCTTTAGTTTCTGCCTACCCCCATGGGAAAAATCCGTACGATAATGTAAAGTCTATTTAAACTTGTGTTTTAAATTAATATTTTTTCAAATTAAACAAATATCAACTTTATTTTAATAGAAATTAAGTTGATTTCAGAGTGATTAGCACTATTGAAAAAGTTATAAAAATGTTTGAGGTTTATTGTGTAGGATTTGAAGTTATTTTGCCATAATGAGTTTATTTGTTTACATTTTTGGCAAATCGCGAAAGCAGATTATGTAAAAGTCTTATAATATCAACAAAACATTTTCAGTGTGGTGGCTATATTATTATTATAGCTGTCTTTCAATCTGCTATTTTATTGCCTAAAACAATACTGTCTCCTTCCAAGTAACGCCCCTACGAATCTAATTGATTGAATACCACCACGTCTGCATTCAAAGTGTTTGTCACCCCTGACCAATTAGAGCAGCGACAGCGTTTATTACGAGCTCTAGACCAATTAGCAGAGTTACACGAAGTTTGCTCACAATTGCAGGGACCGTGCACTTTCTGAACTAGTAACCCAGATTACAATGAAAGATAATAATGATTAATATGAGCTTAAGTGAGCAGTTTCCGCCTTCATATAAGCCAAATGTTGGCAAGTGTGTGTGTGTGTGTGGTATAAAACGAAGGGAGGCAGATGGAAGTGAAAGAACATTCTCTAGTCGAATAAAGGGAAGAGATCAAATCAACAATTTATTTTCCAGATGAGATGATTACGGTCTTTTCAGAACTCCGTCAATTACAAACCGATTTGAAAAATTCTCGTTTTTTTAAAGGGGTACCTGTAGGGTGGTCCCCTAAAAATTTGGTCAAGTTCTGATGCTTCAATTATACGTATTTTTGTCCAGTTACTGCCGAACCCAATAAACTATAGACAGATAGCTACTGATGGTAGAGATAAACTACGATAACATGGCGCGCCCCGGCGCCCCTCCAAAATTCAAAACGTTTGAAAGTATTTGTGAAAGTATTTACAATGCACCACTAAGATTCACAACGCATGTGTGCGTAATGAGACGGCCGTGTCAAACAAAAACTTACAACTACATACAAACACCTTCGCAAGGATGTTACTACACACATTAAAAAACAGTAATTTGGAGGGGCGCGCCATGTTATCGTAGTTTATCTCTAGCCAGTATAATTATACCAGTAAGTATAATATAATCATACAGATCGCTACTGATATATTATAGATTATTGGGACGTTAAAATCAGAGATAGATAAGTTTTTCCACCTCCAGTATGCCAAAACTGGTGATAGATAGGTAATTGGGTTCGGCCGTTAATGTAGGTAGGTACATATTTTTGTTGATGATGTTATAGTATACTGTTATTTACTTGGCAAGTGAAGGTATACGAATTTATGTGGGGTAGGTACTACCACAGCTAAAAACTGAAAACTAAAACCTTAATCATAAAAAAAACAACTGACTTCCATAAAACAAAACCGAAGACACCAACTTCCAAAATGAAAGTTATTTTTCATTTAGAAGTGTATTTTTTTTGGAAGTTGGTGGTTTTTTTTTTGTAGTAAAGTTTTTCTTTCAACTATTTGCTAACGGCCATGTTTAGAACTCAGAACAAATAAAATACCAAGACATAGGGCTGTCAATAGTAAAGTGAAGCAGGTTTCGTAAACATGTGTGCACTTAGTGAGGTGTAGTATGATTGTAAATGGTTGTAAATGATTGCGTGTGGGCGTGTATGCACAGAGTGGAGGTGTAGTTTTGGCATGCTTCAGTGTATCGTTGTCAGCACTGTCTTGGTTTTTTTATTTGGTCTGAGGTATAGAAGTACATGACCTGTCGATGTGGACACTTGAGGAATGCCTATGTCCAGCAGTAGACGTCTGTTGGCTGAAATGATGGTGATGATGTTAGAGGTACGTAACTAAACGATTACAGACTGATTTAATGAATAAAGAATCGATGATTTAAGAATCGTTTACTAAAAACTTGTCTCTCAGTTCTAAGAAAGAAAGACACCATATTTTTCGAAGCACTTGTTGTAGACAGACATCTTCATGCCAATAAAATACTTGTCTTTACTGCTTAGAAGCTTGCGGGCTGAATATTTTTATTTTAATGTAGAAAATGTTCTAGTTTTTAGTTCTTTGTACAGACGCCAGCACATTATCAACCTACCCGAAACTGTCAAATTTTCCCAATCAACTTTGAACCTTATGCGTTAGCGATAAAGTTGAAAATCTATCAAAGAAATTTGACAGACTGTAGTAGGTTGATGTGCTGGCGTCTGTACTTAAAATAAATAACCAAGATAAGGACCATATTTTGTGATTAGTCTAATTTTCTGTCTGTTTTGTAATAAGTTTATACGGTAGGTAATAAAAAATACTCATTGGATACTGTAGGTATCTTAATTGCCTAATACAGTATAAATCACATTCTGAATCATTTTGAAGGTTATTGCTAATTCATTGCTTCGTAATGATCAAAAAAATTGTCTGCTCAACAATGTAAATAACGCAATAAATGTTAGTCAAAATGAAAGCCATTGCTAGATACTGTTACGTTGGGTGTCGTGTACGCAATTACCCCGCTCGTTTACATTAGTTTATCTGCATAATTTATTTATAGACACATTCAAACCTTTATTGTTAACAAATAAACCCAAATACAAGAAGGCTTTGTTTGTCTCACTATCAATGGATAAGCGATAACAAATAGATGGAACCATACGCAATCTATGGGACCCATAAGGCCTCCATGTACCAGGATATCAGAAAACAATAGAAGGTATCAGCTGTTTATCTTCCGCAGATCGTAACAATAAGTGATAAGGGTCAGGGCAGACGGGTTGGCAAAACGTCGGTACTTAATGTCTTCGAGCGAACGATGTATGGATTCGGCTAGCGAGGATGGGGAAGCTTTTCACAAGTACCAGGATTACATAGGTATGTCTAAGTAGGTACCAGTTCATCAATTAGGTCGATTTAGGGGCTTTGGTCATTAGTGACTTGCTTTAAGATTTTTGTATATGATTGTTTATCGTGTAGAACTATTCTCTTTGAAGATTATCTAAATCGATTTCTGTCATTTTTAATACAGTTAAGTTTTATCAAAGTAATTTTATTACGGTCACACTAACGCTGTAAAGTCGAGACTAACCAAAATGGACGAAGAAAATACTACGCTAGTGCCATAAACGTGTGCGTCTGTGTGCGTGTGTAGATTTGTAATGTAATTACAGTTCTCTCAAAATTCATTGTATATACCTAAAATGATGACAACATAATATTATAATCAGGGTTTTTGGTGGTGTGCTAATTCCGGAACATGGTGTATATAAATTACTAGCTTCTGTCCGCGAACTCGTCCACGTAGTTAGGCATCGTCCTAATAGAACGCGAATGCGCGATAATCGCGCGAGTAACGCGTGTTCTCGCGATAGTAAAAACGGGGTGTCCTAATAGAACGCGAATGCGTGATCATCGCGCAAATTTACGACGCGAGCGACCGTGGAGTACCTAGTTTGGCACATGGCACGCGACCGCGTCGTGCGATTGTCAGTTAGGACACCTATTCCAGTTCAATATGTTTGATCGCGCGTTCATACGAGTAAAATTCGCGCGAACTTCTATTACACCGCGACGATGCCTGATATTTCTTAGTGCCGCGACCCACCCCGTCGCATCGCATCGCCTGCCCGCGCTATTTCATCGTTTTCGCTCAGCGTTCTTTACGGCATTTTTGTTTTTGATCAGCTCCTCATGGTCCTAGCGTGATGTGTAGCTTATAGTCTTCCTCAAGAATTGGGCTATCAAATGCAAATACATAGTTTTTTTTCAAATCCGACTGATAGTTAAAGAGATTAGAGCGTTCAAACAAACAAACCCGTAAACCGTGAACAAAATATCTACTCATATATTCCAGTCCGAACATAGGATAGTTGACTTTAGGACCTAAACTAATCCCTCACGTTACTTAGGACGAGACAATCAAAAACATCGGGTGAGGTGACAATGACATTAATCGGGTCTGGCTATGATACCCTGGTATTATATTGGAGCCCGTAAGGCATTCCACTCAGAATATCTAATAGAGAAATGGCGAACAAAAAGCCGCATAGAAATATGGTGATTTATTTATATAATCGAAATTGATCGTTGTTTGATATATCATTATACTTAAGTACGGCACTAACAATAAACCAATTTTTAAAATTTTGTGGATGGGTGAAAACGGCTGGACCAATTTTGACGGGACTTTCACTGGCTGATGTTATAAGGAGTAACTTATTAGGGTAATTTTATTTAAGAAAAAGAATTAGGGTTCCGCGCAAAAAAAAAATTGAATTATTCGACTTTGCCCCACCGCGCACCGAGAGGAGACACACACGCAAGCGACACATTATTGATACCCGTTATCCACGCGAATGAAGTCGCGGGCAGAAGCTAGTAAAATATAGGTAAAAAAAAAATATATGTATATAAATACTTATGGGTACTTTGAACATGCAGACTGGCGAAAATGGCTACCTAAAGGGTAACTGAACATCCCTGCCCACCTCTTTGGAGAATATAGGCATAATGGACCGTTATTACACTCAACTATGGCTAATGAGACACAATTGAATTTCTATTGACATACTTAAACCAAATTTTAATTTTTCGATAGTTGAGCGGATAGTTAATTCAAAATACAAAGACTGATTTCGTTTTGTAATAAGTCACATCCAGTTATTTTAGTCACATTTAGTCAGATTTAGGTTCTATTAGGCTATCACTTCGAATTTCATAATTTTACTTCCTATCCTACTTCCTACTTAATAAGTACTAGCTGTGCCCGCGACTTCGTTCGCGTGGATGTCGGAAAACAATAGGTAATGTGTCGCTTAGGAAAGGTGTAATTGCCACTCCTTCATTGAAGAGGAAGAATCATCAGATCTTGCCTGGTAACGCTTTCCTTACCTAGGGTTCGCTACCACGGCCCTTTCGACTGCAATCACTGCGTCTTCATGGTTCATAATGACAATGCGACGAAGTGTCACTTTGATTTTTGAGAATAAATTTAAATAAAAGCGCCTGCTCGAGGCTGATTATCTAACCAAACAGCCATAATTATGTCTATTTTATTTTGCGTCTGTCTTAGAATACCAACTTGTAAAATCATATCACCATTTTATCTAAAGTATATCTGAGATTAGTAGGTGAAGTTTGAAGTTAGTTTTTCTGAGTCTTGGTTTCTTCTCTGTGGTAAATTTAGAATTTCTTAACTTGGTATTGAAGATATCATATATACCTACCAATATTATGCCTTATGCATCGAGATATCTAGATGATAAAAGGAAGAATACATTAATGGTAAGAGCTTCTACATAAAGTTGCCCGTGTAAAAAGCAACCCATTAAACTTGGGTTTTATTTGACACCGGCCGCCTTTTAAACTACGAAGATGAAACCCATGAAAACTTTAGACATGATTTTGATTTAGACCTTATACTGCCGAAAACCAGAAAAAAATTGTAAAGATAATTACAAAAAAATATAACCGACTTCCATAAAAAAACCCTACAAAGTGCAAAATAACCTTAGTTTGGGAAGACGTTGCGCGTTGGCAAGAAATTACAGACTTCTGAAACCAAAGGTCTATTGCACTTTGAAGTGTGTTTTTAAGTCGGTTGTATTTTATTTTATTTCACACAAAGTCGTGTAAGTTTATATTGAAAACCATGAAAACGACACACATGATAAAAAAAGAAAAAGAAAATTGCAGCCGCCATCTTCGATTTTCATATTGACGTCACAATCGGCTTCAGCACTCTCGAAAACCGTGAAAACGACACACACTACGAATTTTTCGATTTGCAGCCGCCATCTTGGACTTTCATTAATTCATTTTAACCAGTACTGAAACGGTTTACCAACAGTCGATTGGTCCATGAACCGTTGGTCAACACCATTAACTTTTCATCCAAAGGACTTGTGACCCACGAACGTTTCCCCAACAGAACTCTACGTCAGTGAATGCTTAACCAACAGAATGTTTTGACCAATAACTTTTCACCCAAAGAACATTTGACCCATGTCAAATAGAACTAAGGATGCAAGGGCGAGCGAAGCGAGCTCGGGACTTGGGGCACCCCGACTCGGACAGGTAGGGTTCGAAGGGATGATGGCGGCTCAAGTGAGCGAGCAAAGCGAGCAAAGGGCACCCCGAGGTTAGGCTTGGTTAGGTTACTTTATACCCTTTTCACAGAAATAAAGGACTACGTCTTATTATTATTTTACTTTCACCTTTCCCGGCGTCTGTTGGCCTTGTTCTTTGGGTGAAAAGTTATTGGTCAAAACATTCTGTGGGTAAAGCATTCACTGACGTAGAGTTATGTTGGCAAAACGTTCGTGGGTGAAAAGTCCTTTGGAAAAAGTTAATGGTTTAAAGATAATGTTCACCAACGGTTCATGGGCCAATCGACGGTGGGTAAGCCGTTATAGTTTCATTTTAACCTCACTATTGGTTTCAGCACTCTCAAAAACCAATAAAACGAAACCCATAAAAAAAAATGCAACCTCCGTCTTGGATTTTCGTTTTGACCTGCCTATCGGCTTCAGCACCTTTGAAATCTATGAAAACGACATCCATGACAAAAAATCAAAACAAAATTGCAGCCGCCATCTTGGATTTTCATTTTGACCTGACTATCGGCTTCAGCACCCTCGAAAACTATCAAAACGACACCCATGACAAAACATTTAAAAAAAATGGTGCCGCCATCTTGGGTTTTCATTTTGACCTGACTATCGAATTCAGCACCCTCAAAAACCATGAAAACGACAAACATGATAAAAAAAATTGCAGCCACCATCTTGGATTTTCATTTTGATCTGACTATCGACTTCAGCACCCTCGAAAACCATGAAAACGACACCCATGACGAAAAAGTTAAAAATTTAGGCAACCGCCATCTTTGATTTTCTTTTTGACCTCACTTACCGGGGTCAGGATCCTCGGAAACCACGAAAAATAGCTCTCTCTCTCTCTCAGTGTGTGTGTGTCTCTATCTACCTATTACTTTGAAAAATGAGGCATAACGCTTTTTCGTTATTTGACGATTTCTCCCTTAGAACTCCTACCGCAAGCTCCATATAAGAACTTCGTTAAAAAACGCTCTGCGTTACTCAACTTTCTATATCAATAATTATCTAACTTCTTTATCGCTCAGAACACCACATTAATTATTATTATCTTACACTATCCTCACTTTTTGTTTAAAATTATTTAAGCGCCACAGGCGCCACTAAATAAACCATCAATGGAAAGCGATTTTGTTTAATATTATAATCATTATCATTACTTTTTAAAATAACATAGACATAAGTAGGTATCTGTGTTATTTCGTCATTAAAGTAAGCATAAACTAATAGGACGTGATTATTCACATCACAAAAACAATATGTTTTCGTTAGTAGGTACTATATCGCGCCAATAGATGTCGTTACGTGTTACTAAAAACGTAAAAAGTTGTTCTAGAATACTTTAAATTGATTATATCTTTTGATATAGTGAACCGATTGCGATGAAATAAAAACTAATCACTGCTCCGAGTTCTACACCATATTTGAGTATAAAAAGTAACCGTATTGGTTTGGTACTTTTTACGTTGACCCTGTTCAAATCAATAATCTGTCACATCCAAACAGACAAACAGACAAACCGACAAACAGACAAAAATTCCAAAAATTTATGAAATGGCATCTGTTGGTTATCCTTTAACACCCCAACTATTTTTTTTGGAAATATTTTCAATGTACAGAAACGTCTCGTCTACAGATTTATTATATGTATATAGATATAGATATAGATATAGATATAGATATAGATATATAGAAGAAGATTATAAACGTGAAAGCTTGTGAGGAGGATGGATGTATGTTTGTAACTCTCACGCAAAAAAAACAGAACGGATTTTGATGAAACTTTACAGTAATATAACTTATACATCAGAATAACACATAGGAAACTTTTTTATCCCGATCCGATATTTCCACAGGATCGACACTTGTGCGGGTGAAACCGCGGGGCGCTGCTAGTATTCACATAAAGGAGAAATGTTCTTTTGTTCTTAGTCACACGATGTGAATCGAAATGCCATTCAGAAGTTCAACAATTGCCTCTCTGCATACGTTCGCGAGATTTTTCGAGCATAACGTCATTTTGAAAAAAGGCTTTGCTCTATACTCGGATGTACTTACTTATATTAATGTTCGTACTTCGTGAGAAATCGATGGGAGCAGGTGCAGTAGAAGGAAGGTAGGTTTTATATTCCTTAGATGAAAAGGCTTGAGAAAAGAAGCTTTCGGCTGTCAGTTTCGAGAATTAATGACTTTGTTGAGGTATGAGGAACAGGGTGTAAAGTTCACTCAACCTCCACAGAAAGGGAGGATCCTCCGACTAGACGTGTGTTGTATTTGGTGCGCTACTGCCTGACGATTGATCGACATCAATCACACGTTGTAATATACCTATCGTGCAACTATAGTTGCACGGTGAACTTTGCTTGCGCGATGCAGGATTTAGCGTGACGTCATTGTGATGCGCAGTTCGCAATTCGCATGTGGCGTTGTAGATGTTGCTACAACTTAAATATTTACTTGTTTAACTTGAGAATAATCGAAGAAGAATCGGGGTGATGGTGCATGGCATGAAAAATTCAAAAATGTCTCCTATTTAGGTGTTTAATGCTTTTACAAATGAACATACCCTTTGGCTGGGAGATGTAATGGGGGTCTCGAAACGTAATGGTTACCAATCCACGAAACGACCGCGGCAAGTTTAGCTTAACCATCGATTGTCTCGTGCGGTTGTTATTATTTAGCCAGGAGCGGCTAGATCCTCTATCTAGCCGCTCCTGGCTAAATAATAACAACCGCTAAACTTGCCGCGGTCGTTTCGTCAGATTGTGATGAAAATTTGCTAGGGTGGTCTGGGGACGCCCGTGAGGGTTCCTAATTAACAAAACATGATAAAAATACTAAAAAAAAAAACTGCGGCGGTACGAAGTTCGCCATGGTCAGCTAGTAAATTATAAGAATGAATGATTAGTGGTATGTAGGTTTGTACAAACACTTCTACACGTTAATCAATTTTAAAAACAAGATGAGGTCGGTGTTTTCTATCTGACTACTCTGAGAACAAAGGCCGAAATAAACTCCGAGGTCACAGTCTCTTTTGCGTAATACACTGAAAAGAATCCCTAATCCATTTTTTCATATGTTCAAAAAAATTGTCTGCTCAACAACGTAAATAACGCAATGAATATTGTTGAACTGTCAAAGTGAAACCCATTGCTGCTGATAATGTGGACAATTACTCCGTAGGTCAGCTTAAACTGGAAATGTGCAACTTGAAATGTCCTGTAAGTACAGTATGCCGACGGTCGCTCGTTATCTCATTGCAGCCGGTCATTTGTTCATCAAGGAGACGTGTCATCTCTTGTCTAAAGTCTGTTTTTTTACTTTATTTTCTAAGGATTTTTTGTTTGAAACATCGTGTTTAATTAATTAAAGTCTTTGGGGCTTTGTTTATCATGTAATTGATTGTCAGTAGGAACCTGACAAGTCTTTGATATTTAAAAAAATAAGGTTATATTTAATTCATTTTGGCGCTTCTACTGATACAATGATCTATATAATGTATCAATCAACTCAGCCTATCGCAGTCCACTGCTGGACATAGGCCTCCCCCAAACTGCGCCACAACACCATCCAGTCAACCCCAGCCACCTTCTTTAGGTCGTCCGTCCATCTAGCTGGGGGGCGTCCCACACTACGCTTGCCGATACGCGGTCTCCACTCCAGGACTCGTCTGCTCCACCGGCCATCGGTCCTTCGACAGACGTGGCCAGCCCACTGCCACTTCAGTTTGCTTACTTTGCAAGCTATGTCGGTAACTCCGGTTCTTTTCCGGATAATTTAACTCCTGATCATCCATTCAATTTATGTATTCAATGTATCCTTCAATGTATCATAGGTATATTGGGTGTCAAATTGTATTCTGTAAAAACAGATTGGTGGTAGATTTCACCATTTTATGTGCAGGTTGTATTAGGCACATAAAAAATGAGAATTACAAGTAAAACTTGTGTATATAAACGTATTGACGGTGGCGGTAGTGTGGTCGCAAAGGCCACGCGCTCTGCCGGCGCGGGCGGCGGCGGCGGCGGCCGAACGGAAATGATGTTGGCATGTCCAGTCAGTGTTGCCAACCTCTGTGGTCTGAAATGATACATCAATGCGTTTTACACCTTTTTCAATGTCTCCTCCTAACATCGAGTAGAGAGAAAAGGTTTTGGTAACATGAGACCATTAGACCCACTTATTTCCCTGGATGAAACTCGCACATACCAGGAAAGCATGGCAGAAAGGAGGTCTATACTCGGCAGTGGGTTGCAGTGATGATGATGAGTGACGAGTCATTCATGATGATTTCTTCTTTGATAAATAGTTATTGCCCTACTATTAAACTTCTGAGGTTCCTAGACTGATTCTTCCCACCATTATATTTGAATACTTAAGATATTCCTAATGATATATTTAGGCTTAAACTAGAGTTATTGACGCCGTCCAAAGTAAGTAATATTATGTAATACAATTGTTTGGATTGCTCTTTTTCACTTTGAATAAATTGCGACCGAAAAAAGAGGAAAATGTGTCGAACGTGACTCATTCTGAACGACACAACCATTCGTTTGGCCACAACCTTATACTAACATACATAAATAAACGTTGATAGACTTTTGCAGCTCTCGGGACCAGCTAGCGAAGGACGTACGTCTGGCATCGTATGTCTCTTTCTAACAATCTTCTCCAAGTCATAACTTTCAAGTAATAATTTCAACAGTCGAGGTCTCTATAATATGCTCACATAAAGTTTTCGAAGAAGTAAACTTTGTTGCCTGGACGTCCGACGAACTGAGGAAGTTTTTACTCTTAAATTCATACAACGAATTTCTCTTGGGCACTTTTCCCACTGACAACGATGCAGACGAATTTTTTGATCCTCAATGAGTTCTTTTCTCATAAATAACCATGTGCTTAAATTATATAAAACCTATAATACCTATATAGAAATATCGATATAAAACCTGTAATAAAACAAAGTCGGGTAAGTTACACCATTTTTAAGTAAGTAAGTGAAGAACGGCTGGACCGATTTTTATAATCTTTGATTTTTAGGGTTCCAAGGAACCCTACACTGCGCGTAGCCAGACACGAACTGGACCGTTTTTTTTCGATTTGTCTGCGCCCCGAATAGCAGAATAACTATTAAAAATAATTAAGAAAATTATTTTTCTCATACTTTTTCCATGGAACGGCTTTTTTATGGTTCTGAGGAAGTATGAAGTTTGCCGGGTTGGCTAGTATTTTAATAAAACGTACTTACTTAATTACAAAAAAAAAAAAAACATAAAACTCTAAATATTACACAGGTTTTCTCATAATTTCAAGCATAGGTATTTATATTCATAAGTTTTTAATATTCGAAGTCAACTCACCGAAAATCGTTCCCAAATTATCCCATAAAGGCTTAAGTAATTTTTCAGGTAAAATATGAAACGCATTTTCCGTGCAGTCGCTTTCATAAGCTTTATTAATGCTTCTCGATACAGAGTGGAATTCAACACAGGACATACGAGTAATTTATCGATGGTCACACGTATTTGCGAACAGGTTTTACACATATATAAAGGGTTCCAACAATGCATCGATATATTGTATTAAATATAAACACGTCGACGGAACGCTTACACTCAAAGCAAATTGCACCCAAGCGTTAAATGGTTCCGAAGCTTCACGTTTTCACAAGAAAATATTTTTTTACAAAACGCTCGGCTCAGCTTTTTTTTTCAAAAGAACAATTTCCACGAGACGGATACAAATTCTTTTGAATGTTTATTCATTATGGGAGCACGAAGTTTAGACTCGTTGGTAAAACTAGTTTATTTTTCAACTTTGCTAGCGCTAGTTCGCAACTAGGATAAGGCTTTCATGATCCTGAAAAATCGTGAAAATCTCTTTGTTGTGGCTTTTACCGTAAAAGTAGATGGATTAATTATACGTTACCGTCACTGGTCACATTACCTATAAGCATAAGTAGAAACAGACCGGTAGTAGGGTCAGGAAAAATACGGTAGGTATTGAGAACCCGAAAACTGTATTTTCCTTCCCCTACGTGTTAACTACAAGCTATGTAAGGGATCGCCGAAAATAATATTTTCAAAGCAAATACAATGAGGCCTTTGTACGAAGAGGATGTGGTCTTTGTGAGGAGCATGCATATACGTTGAGCTGTTGTGAACGAAAATACTTGTGTGGCCGCGCATGCCCCAATTCCATTAATAGAACGCTCCTACTCCCTTATACAGTCCTGGTACCTCGTGATAGATAGGAAGACTCTGATTTAATTACTTGACACTCTGAGGTAGACTCAACGCTATCGTAGGAAAGCCGCGCCGTATTTCTTTAATTGACATGGCTCCAGGTCCCAGGTGTTTGTATAAAATTGAAATGTAATAAATGGATCTGCGTCTACGTCTGTGGTACTAAGTTGTCTCTGGCTCGGCAAACAATGGATGAATATTGTATTCAGAGCGGTATGAAACTCTCATTGTTAGTCAATCCGTACTTTGCTGAATCAATAATGTAGCAAGTTCTGTGGAGTCTCGAGTAATTTTAGTCTGTTTTGGATGACTGAACCTTTCTTTCATTACAGATTGGGAAAGAATATTACTTACGTATTGATGAAAACAATCAGCTGATGTTTTTAGCTGGGATGATTCTTCGAAATAACATAATAATCATAACAAAGTTTTTTTTTTTCTCATAATTTATTTAAACACAAATTTACAAGCTACATATCACACTAATATAATAAAGGCGAAAGTTCGTGAGTGTGTGTTTACTTATATGTATTTTTTTTCTCAATATTCCCACGGGGTCGAAACTTATGCGGGTGAAACCGGGGGGCGCAATTAGTAAAAATTAAAAGGAAAATAGAGAAGCTCAATGGGCATAAAAAAAATCGTCCGATTCGCTGTGTGTTCTGTGTGTGTGTGTGTGTGTGTGTGTGAGTGTGAGATTTAGAATTTAAGACATTTTAAATTAAATGGATTCTATGTAGGTATTAATTTGGGTAGGTAGGTACTAGGAATACATACGTATTTTAATCCAAATTTTGCCTTCTTTCTAATATATCCAGCTATTGAAAGGAGTCCTATAATACCTAAAAGTATCTGACAAACAAAAGCTACTAGGGCTGCATAGATTACGATGTAATCGGGTAAAACATGATAGTATCCAAACGTGTCATTTCCTCCCGATACCATAAAATAAAGAAGCTCAAAATTTCCCTGAAGTAATAAAACGATACAATAGCTATCACACTTTATTCGTATAGTTATTGGAGGCAATAGATAACACCATAAACGGTCTTTTTTATATTTTATATAGTTTTCTGAAGCGTTACTCTAGAGAATATCTCTATGGACGAATAGAGATGTGCCAAACACTATTCGATATCGCGTGACACCACTATAAGGAGTAGCGACCAAATACGCGAATGATTTATGTTAACAACAACCAAGGTTATCAAAGGAAAGTTATCTCCCAAACAAAAAATATATTAAACTCGTTTGAAATATGTCCGACAGATAAAAATATTTCACCAATGTAATGAATTATAGTTGGCGATTTCAGTCGTTGTTTCAAGTATAAATGATAGGAAAACGTTAATTTGAAACAAGTGATGACTTTAGTTGTCAAACTACGTTACGTTTTGTTTGACAACTCATTATTTCATAGACATCTGAGTGACAATTCCCGTAATTTTAACAACGATCGCATTTTGATATCGTTGATTGTCGCTGAGATGAGCTTGCAACTTGAAATTAAACGTTTTTTAAGTACAAGAATAGGCCTTTTGTTCAAATACTGAGTCAAAAATTAAAAACTCGGATAAATAATGTCATTGTGCGCCTTCATAATTTCTAACGTGACAACATTATCGTGGACGTCTACGGCATCACGCTATCAGAGTGAAGTAAAATGTATGGAAATATATGAAGATGCTTTTAAATTTTTGTCCATATAACTTATAACGCGAAGGGCTTGTGCGTGCGGTTGTGTGTGCGGTTGGTCAGTATGTATGGTATGATGGGTGACCATCCTTACATACCAAGACCCCTCCGTGCCTCGGAAAGCACGTTAAGCCGTTGGTCCCGGCTGTCATTCGTGGATCTTTGACACTCGTTACGGGTCGTCAGAAGCCCGAAAATCTGACAACCAGTCTAACCAAGGGGTATCGGGTGACACTCCATGTAAAATACTGGTATTCAGCTGCGTCCGGTTAGACGGGAAGCCGACCCCAACAAATAGTTGGGAAAAGGCTAGGCAGATGATGATTATAATAACGTTATACTCGTAACGTGCACAGATGTTTTACATCAACGGTAAAATCGCAGACGTCGACGTCCACGCTAACGTGACGTGCAGAACTTTGAAGCGCTCATTCTGTAGAATACGCAATTGTTTCAGTGTTCGCTATCTTAACAATCGAATAAAAAAAATATACATCCATCTCTATCGCGATACCTACCAGGAAAATATAAGTCCAAAGAGAAAATCCGATAATATCGAGGCGCGTATTGTCTACCGCTTATTGTTTTTTGGCCCGCATTCGAGTCTTTTGTTATTCTCCCCTACAGCTCTCTAAGCTGACAGTAATCAACATTTTTCAGGTTTTTCGGCTAATAGTTTCATTAGGATCTTCTTTGTTATGGAATTGAACAGTATTTTACAAAAAATACGAGACATTTTTTTATTCAAATTGAATGGGTGGTGGATTTTCTTCTGGCAGCGGGCATTAGTCGTAGCGTTTTCAAATAAGTCTTTGATAAAAGTATATTGCCCATTCACCGAGCAAAATTGCCTTTTATAAACCTATCTCTTAAAAAAAGATTATTTGTATCTTTATTTAAGTATTCAAAATTGTTTTACGCGGAACTTGTTTAACGTGTCTAAAAAAACAAAAGCAAAACAAAACGAATTTGAAACTTCAATTGTTTTTTTGTTGGAAAATTCGTCAAAAATAAAAACTGTCGTCCGTACCTATAAATCTCACAGCGGGCGCACGTTTAACACTCGGTGTCCTAGGTGCAAATACTTCCAAAGTTATTTTTCATGTAAACGAGAGGCGGCATAAACCGTATAAAGGTGCCTATATTTTATGCGGGCCGGGTGTTTTTTGCTCGGGACAATAGTGTAAAAAGATAAAAACCTGTGAACGACCGGCACATGTTTATATGTTAAAAGCATTTTTTTAATAAACCACCCACGAAATAAATGGGTACGCGAATATACGGGACTATTCCGTGTTCATATTTCTTGTTGAATGAGGTTTATGAATGTTGTTCATATTTAATTCTTTGAATCCCGCTTGCGTCTGACCGGAATAACAGCTTTTTATATATTTTTTGAGATTCACATCATGAATGAAGCATTCAAACGTTTTCGTCCTTTACCTTTTTCCTGGCAGGTGGTTTATCAAATACCTTTTTATATAAGACTAGCTTCTGCCCGCGACTTCGTTCGCTATAACAGCTACATTTTAATAAAACTATAAAGGAAGAGAGTCAGGACTGGTAACGTGGGAGCAAGCGACGTACATTAGAATTTCCCATTGCTTGCGAAGTTTTTCGTTTTTAGTAAATTAATAGACGCCTGTGTTCCTGATACTACCCCAATGGCACAAGTGATACACTGACTGATACAGATTATTCCTGACGAACAACTATCACTAAAATAATATTAAAACAGTAAACACACGGGATTTCTAAATTTTTATTATAACCAAAGATGACGGAAGAGGCCTAACTTAATACTTTTGTGTACGTTCTACAAACTATATAATGATTTAACATATAATCAGCCTATAATATTTCCACTGCTGGGACAAAGGCCTCCTCTCGTCAAGAGGGAGTGGGCTGTAATCAACTACGCGGGCCCAGGGTGGGATTGTAGATGTCACATACTCGTATCTTCGAATTTTTGGTTCTCGGACATGCCGGTTTCTTCACGATGTGTTCTTCCACCCCGTTCAAACATTACACACCCGTTTTGAGAGCAGTAGTGATGAAATTATTTACATATAAAGTCCTGTCTGGGTTCGACTTACTCGAAAGTCGCTGGGCCCCACTGCTCTTAAATAGTTTTACATATCTCTTGCTCTGTAAGTACACCCTTACACCCCTGAATGCCGGGGTGTATGACTATCATTACAGCATAGGTTTTGGAATTTGAAAAAAGAACTGTCATACTCATACTGCACGAAGAATATTTTTAAAAAGTTATTTTTTTTTTTCTCGGTATCGATTAATTACTCGAATCGGAATCTAGACAATTTATTTTATAAAGATTTTATTTTAAATATGGAACTCCAGCAAAGTGGCCGAAGGTTATATCGAAGATTCGATGGCAAACAAAAGCAAAATTACTTCTAAAATAACAGAAAATATAAACTTAAAATCACCACGTCAAAGCACATCATCTGAGCCATTTTTTAATGAAGAAAATAGTATCAGTCAACTGCCGCCATTTACGATGCAAGAACCTCAAGTCACTCAAACTCAAGTCTTATCATCACAAACTCATATTCAAACTATAAATATACCTAAAAAGAACGTGACCATATCTCTTACAAATTGTAATAATTTTACTATTAATTTTAATTAAATACACATTTTTTTCTTCTTAATAAATGTTCATTGAAACCTGCTGTCTTGTTGTTTACTTACCTCACAATCGATATGTAAAGCAGAGTATTTATCTCGGGCGTAAGCATCAATTGCATACTCGGGTTAATTAGCGCCTTCGCTTCGCTCAGGCGCCAAAAACCTCGTATGCAATTGATGTCATACAGCCCTTGTTTAATAATCTACTATTACTTTTTTGTAATCCATTCTTACCTAACATGAAAACAATTAGCAGGCCCAAAATCCCTTGAGGTTGACATAGCAACAATTTAAAGTAAACATGCGTAGGTAACCTTAGCGTGACTAGCCTAAAGCAATATTTAGGGTCATGATATTTTTTGACTTATTGTAACTTATAGTAGCCTAGTACCCAGTTTCTGAAAGTTACATAATTTTCCTTTTATAGAACGTTGCGTGTCATCTAGAAAAAACTATTGATTAATATTGGGCTCGCTTCTACAGGGTCAAATTAAATTACCTAGCGAAACTTTGCACTCGTTATGGGTATGGATATCTAAAGATAAAATCAAAACGAAAAATGTTTGTTTTTTTCGGGGTCAACGACCTCTGATAGTGTTATTATTTGTAGTTTACGTTGACTATATTTTTTTGTTTCATCGGATCTCCATCACATCTGTGAAGTTAAGTTGTTAAGTTAGTTGTGTTGTTTTTGCACATAAAAAAAATCTGTTTTTTTTTAACTTGTACTTCAAGTGACTACATTAATTATTGTAGTCGATGACTCCGTCAAATTAATTTCATTTTTGTTTTATAGTGTTTAGATATTGATACCCATCACGTATGCGAAGTTTCGCTAGCTAATCTAATTTGACCCTGTATATTGGCGCACCATAATAATCTTATTTTTCTTTTTCAAAATTTATTCATGATGATCATAGAAAATCCTTGTCCACACTGAATAATTACAAGTTCATAAATCGTCATACAATTTATGCGACTTCTGTCAGGCACAGCACGAGAAAAAAGTGTTTGACAAATTGGTATAGCTACCCAAAGTTTGAAAATTATAAAATTTCCGTTTTCAGTTCCTCTGTCCTTATAGATTCCAGCTGATTTCTCTTGTCCATTTAGGGTATCTTGTCTCTTGAATACTGATGCGACCCATCAGTTCTGTTTACCCTTTGAATTGTAATCTCCTTGCTCATTATGTTGTCCTACGACATCCTATCCACATATCCGACATACAGTGCCCTTTCGTTTTATACTGACGGACCTTTTCTTTAAAACGCGCGTGACATCACGCATTTCTCTGAGTGCTCTCATTTTGAACGCGTTAATTTTATTTTTATTATCTTCTGACCCATGTCTTCCTGGTACAAGCACGGGATCTTTACCCCGTTTGTGTACACTTGTAATTACCCCATAAACAATGTAATCAAATCTACAAGTAAATTTTAACTTACTTCTGATTGTCGTATCGGATTGAAACTTTGTATGTATATGTAGTTTGGATGACAAAACGATAATTTAGTATCATGGAGCTGATCTGATGATGGGGCCAGGAAGTGGATAGTAGGAACTCTTCAGTGGCTACTAGTAAACCGCTCGAGTTTGAGTTTGTTTGACTAAAACGTGTTTTTTTTGTTTTTAACCTACATTTCTGTTATTTTAAATACTTCATCATCTGTTTAGTTTTAGGGATCGATGACTTGTCATTTCTTCAGATTTATTTCAATGCTTTGAAAAGCTTAAAGCATTTTCACTCCTGTAAAATCACCGACTGCAAAATCCGCGTCGCAAAATTCTGGGTGCTCACTCTCGAATATAATTCCGATAGATCGACATTGGTCAAACGTCAGTTGGTTGAGTTAAACGTCAGGGATTGGCTAGACTCAGTGAGTCCAGCCAATCCCTGACGTTTGACTGACAATTCCAATGTCGATCTATCGGAATTATATTCGAGAGTAAGCACTCTGATCGCACAATCATGGCCGCGCTGCCCGCAAAATGTATGCAACTTTTTATGGTGGGTATGAGTATCTGACCTGGGGCTGCAGTCTCGACATTCATAGCGATCGCTTTACGACCGAATTCGGTCGCAAAGACCAATCGATCCGGATGTAGCGATATTTGGTAGTCTCGACTCTCAAAGTCATCGATTTTCATCGGCATTGTACCGACCTTTGTCGCAAACTTTACGATTTTCTTAATGTTTACAAATATATTTTGCGAGCATTTTGACTGAATCGTTATCATCGTAAACTTATAATTTTTTGTGTGTTTGCAAGTAATTATAAACAAAAATAATGCTAAATGGGCATACTCGAAGGCGTGTCTGTAACTCTGTACCGATGATGTAAGCGTTTGTCGTAAGCATCGTTACGGCAAGCGATTATTTTCGGTATTATTTAGCGATCGGTAGTTTGCGACAGCGTCGCTATGTATCTCGAGACTGCATACCCAGGGCCCTAATGCACTAGGACCACTTAACGATTCCTCAATTCGAAACCACGTCAATTCCTTAGTTAATCACGACATCTGCTATTAACGTATACTCTAATATCTAAAACAAATGCCTAAATAAAAGCGCGCTGTTGGATTTTCAACTTTCAAGCGCTGAGCCGAATGTTGCAAGCCAACAGCTCGCTTAATTTACTCGTGTTAGTGCGAACCCGCGACTGTCGGGTACGTAGATAGGTAGGTACATAAACGTGATGTCGCGTTAAAAAGCCGCTGCGTTTACAACCACGGCGTGGAATATATGGCGCGGTTAATTCACGAACGTATTTTATAGACACACTGCCTACGCTGCCTATTTTTCAGTCTGCGCATGTCAATTTTATTTTGCTACATTCGATGCTGTTTGTAGCTTATTGCCGACTATTACTAAAACTAATAAGTAGGTACTTTTCAGGAGAACTATTTGTGAAAAACCTATACGTAAAAAATATATTTAAAAAAAATGTGGTCAACAACCGCTGTTAGTGTTGTTACTTGAAGTTTGAGTTGAGTATTTCTTTTGTGCTCATCAAATTATTTTCTTTATCGTGCTAAGATATCGACACCCATCACGTCTGCGGAGTTTCGCTAGCTAATTTAATTTGACCCTGTATACGTTATTCACCACAAAAATACATAACAAAATATAAATCAAACCCTACAAAACATACAATGGGCGGTCTTATCGCTTTCTGCGACCTCTTCCAGGCAACCTTGGATCGGACAGTGATTTTCCTGGACATAAAATGGGGCTGTCGTTGGTGTAAATAATAAGTATACAATACACTAAAATAGACGCATAGCTAAAGAGACATTTTACGAAGCCAAGAGTCACTTGTACTCTCCTTCATTATATTTTTTTTTGTACTGGATCATACTAGGAACCATCTGGTTACAGAATGATATATTGAAGGTCTAAATTCAAACTTTTACTGAAGTTGTTTTACGAAAACAAACTTACACACACTATCTTTACAGGATGACCCCAATACAATAGTGGTTTGCAAACACATACCAAATAAATTGAAAAATGAACTTACGGCTAATACTTAAAAATCTAAACTTTAAAAATACAAAACATTCACAGAATACGTAGTTGACGACTATGTGATGGGTATTTTAACAGCCTGTTTAATAGGTATGCTTTTTCGCTAAGTTTGGCAAATACAAAAAAAAATCTTACGATAAAACATTCATTCGTCATACTTACCTCTGTCTAGAAATGATACTCAGAACCTCTTCCAGTTATAGCGGTACAAAGAGATTTAGGTACTTACGTACGATAAATCGCTACTTTTACGCGCATCCCTAACACGGTACCAAATAAACACTATGATAATATTACGTGCTCTCCACACAAGCCCCGCATTGCGCATCAACCACCGCCGACTAACTCAGCGGTTTAAAAAAAAAGCGGCCAAGTGTGAGTCGCACACAAAGGATTCCGTACCCACCGTAAAATATTTACGGGCAAAGTGTTATTAGCTTTTTCCATTAGGAGTTTCTTAGTAACAGCCCGAAGTTTGGAAGTTAGCAGTGCGATACCCCCGTGCCTCGGAAAGCACTTTAAGCCATTGGTCCTGCGCCTGATCTCTCTCCGGTCATGTCGGATTGCCGTCCCATCGGATTATGAAAGTGAGGGAAGAGAGAGTGCACCAGTGTCTGAGCATGCACTTGTGCACTATTACATATACCTCCCGCGCTGAAGACTAGTCTCAGTTTTAGGATTAGCCGCCATGACCTAAATACAACCTGGAGGACTATATTAAAATATTTAACGCTACATATTTCTATGATTTATTGCTATAGCGATCATAGTATTGGACCCTCTGTGAAAATTTCAAGTGTCTACCTATTACGGTTCAAAAGATACAGCCCTGTGACAGACGGATGGACAGACAGCGGAGCCATATAGGGTCCCATTGGCACGTTACCCTTTATATCACATCTGCTTATGAAGTATCATCCCTTTGAGTACGGAACCCTAAAAAAATGCCTATAAAATACATACGCAAGGAAAAGTTCTCCCTTTTCGCGGCATTAAAATTCACGTTCACCTATTCATTGTGTGGAACGAAATCGAGCATAAAATTGTTGTTCGGAATTTATTAGCTATTGCCACAATATACGGTTCAGTTCTTTGATTATATAGCGTATATACCTACTTTGATGGGTTCTCGCTTTTACTTCAGTCGTGCGTCTAACGTTGTTTGGGTAATGTGGAAATTGCTTCAATGTATTGTTAATGGTTCTATACTTCTCGTTTAGTCATTATTTTGTTATTAAAATTATGACTGAGAAAGATCTTAAAATCAACCCCAAAAGTAGCGGTCATTATCGACGATTTAGACGAAATTCTTATCAAAATTAAACACAGAGTAACTTTTTCAAAACGATTTTTTTTACTGTAACTAGGTGTGTTTGAAAAAGTAAAGTAAAAGATTTTTATTTCCGAACAAAAACAAATTAACATACGAGTATTACAATGGAAACGATGATAGCTACAAATGTTAAAAACTGTGTCGCAGCTATCAACGCCCGTATAAACATAGCACATTTCTAGACTTTTAACTATGCCTTGGGTACAGTTTAGCCAAAATAAAGATCTTAAACATGCAAATAAAAATATGCGTGTGTGAGTAAGCTAATACAATCATATTATTTTACGGTACATAAAGACGGAATGCAGCGGTTCCTACATGAAACCTGAATGACACGCGGCGCGCAACTATACACGCCTCATCTGGATGAGCTCTTAGTTATCATACTCAACTACATAAATATTTGAAGGTAACCGCACTTAACCTAGATTACAATTTCTTCAGGAGGTTTTTTGAGAGCTTTTCCAATTGACAGCGATGCTGTAGAATTTTTTGATGCCCTTTGATTATTTCCCCTCCTTTTTATATACTTGCACATATTATTATTATATTAATACTGTGTTAGCATTAAAAATTATGTAAATATACTGGATATAAATGTCTGAACTTTCAGCAGATAAGAAACTGAAAATGCTTTAAAGTAGGTACTGTCACTTCATAAAGTAGGTACTGTCACCTCATAAAGTAGGTACTGTCACCTCATAAAGTAGGTACTGTCACCTCATAAAGTAGGTACTGTCACCTCACAAAGTAGGTACTGTCACCTCATAAAGTAGGTACTGTCACCTCATAAACTAGGTACTGTCATCTCATAAAGTAGGTACTGTCACCTCGTAAAGTAGGTACTGTCACCTCATAAAATAAATTCCGAAACCACAATTTAATCAAAATCTGCACTGACATGTTCTACACGATACGTCACCAACGCGCTTCTCAAAACTTTGCACGCCTCATAAACAATGCATGAACCCTTAGCGATTTTATTTGAAGGTAATACCGCATCTATCTTTATTGGAAAAGTCCTTTGTTGAAAGAAAAATTCTGACTACAGAATATTTTTCTTGCGATATTTTAATCGACAGATAATTTTTATCCGTGGAATTTTGTCATCTAACAGATTTTATAAGAAGTCTGAAAACGTCTACTATTAATTATTCCAACACACTTTTCTCTTAACAGACAAATGGAAAGAAACTAAAATAGGTTTATAAATTCTGTTTCGAAACAACGTTTCTTTACAGACTGAGGCCCGAATAACTTCAGCAGTTGGCAGATTTAGGGATTAATAAAAAAGTAAATAAACTGTCGTTTCAATTTTAGTAAATTAAGTCTGAACTGGAGATAACGAGATTCAGGCAATACTGGCGGCCAGCAGTACTTGTTTCATTATTAAATCTATTTTAATTAAATGTGGTTTGAAATCGTTTCGATGCAATCTTTAGTTTAAATGACTCTTTATGTAGGCGGGTGATGTTTAATTATTGTTCGTGGTTGGATCTTGAAAAGATTTTCGGAAGGATTTACGCATGTTTTTAGAAGTGGTTTTCAGCAAAGAATAGGATCCTCAATTAATTTTCTTTGTTGTCTCAACATAATCAACCTATAATGGTCCCACTACTGGGACACAGGCCTCCTCGGGAGAGAGTGGGCTGCAATCTAACACGCGAGCTCAGTGCGGGTTTGTAGATGTCACATGTCTTGAATTTATTGGTTCTAGGACATGCTGGATTCATCTTTTTGAGAACAGTCGTGATGAAATTATTTACACAAAGGAAAGTGTCTGGCTGGGTTCGAACCCACGACCGTAAATCGGGGCCGTTGCCACTGGGCCACCACTGCTCTCTTTGCTTTCTCATGACATTATAATATGTAACAGGGTCTTCTTTTATACTAGCTGCGCTCTGCGGTTTCACCCGCATAAGTGTCGATCCAGTAAGAATGTTGGAATAGAAAGCAGCCTAATACATACAAAACTTTATCAAAATTGGTACAGCCTTTTGAGCGTGAAGAAGTAACAAACATATAAACACACACACACACACACACATTCACAAACTTTCGCCTTTATAATACGTATTAGTGTTATGAACTCTGTCTGATATTAAAGTTTTACATTATATTCATTTCAATTAATTTTTCACCACTGAACTGTTGATGAAATGTGGATGGTGTACTACAGTTACACCTCTGTCTAACCCTCCGGGATTACAAGCGTGTTAATGATCTGTGTACCCTCCACATTTAACTTTTCTGCCTTCAAAGCAAGAGTGAATAGACATCTTCTGGGCACGCTCGTTCCATCATAGACCTCATCCATCGCTTTCCATCAGGCCCATTAAGCAATAAAAAAAACTTTTAGCATTGAATAGGTACCTACCCTTAGGTACTTTTATCTCGTGCCGATAATAAAATAGAAAGTAACATCATTTATCAAAAGAAATAACAACCTACTTGCGGCATAGAATAACTAATAGTATTTAGTACTTGCGGTAAATAATGGCCAATGCTGAATGATGTAACAGAAATTCCCCGGAACTTATAAAAGTGTAATAAATATGAGCAATTATTACACTTTTCCCGCTATTTGGACTTGTTTATTTCCACAGTTTATCCTTTCACAATAATGCTTTATTTGTCTTTATTTACTCGGTAATGTTTTGTTTCTGTTTTGGTTAAAAAATTAACATCGTATCATCTGTTTATCGTCTCGCGTAAAAGATTACTAGGAAAACATATCGCGTAAAAGATAGCTTAGTGACTTGGCTTGGGGAACTGGTTTGTGTCATATTTTTTTTTCTAATTTTGAGTAAAAATTCTTACTGAAAAGGCTTTAGTTAATTGTGGTAGGTACTTCAATCTACATTACTAGCTTCTGTCCGCGACTTCGTCCGCGTGTAATATCTTGTTCCCCCGACTACTAGAGTATTATATATTATCTGTGCCTATATATTATCTGTATTATGTATTTCGTTTTACATTCTTTCTGACTAATTTATTTTTGCTCAGCTCCTAATGGTCATAGCAAGATGTTAAACAGCATACAGCCTTTCTCAAAAATTGGGCTCTCAAATGCAAAAATAGTTATTCAAATCATATTTCCAGTTCAGTATCATAGTTCCAGAGATTAGCACGTTCAAACAAACAAACTCTATAGCTTTATAATTTAGTAAGTATAGAAATGACATGTAGAATTGCATAACTAATCTCTGTGTGCTAGATAACTGATAAATAAAGTAGGTAATAATTACAATTCTGCAATAAGCTAAAACCATAAGCAAGCTATAGTTTTTTTTTCCACCAAAATCAGCCTCATCTCTCAAAACAAAAGACTGCCAATAATACGTACCACGGACCCACACACCTATCGGTTTCAATATTCAACGAGTGGTCGAGCATTAACAATGTCAAATACCGTCGGCAGGGGTCGGTCACCGCTGGCCGAGGTCCAATTGTTAAGACCCTCGTCTTCCTCTGTTGTCCTGGTGTTCTCATTACCGACGTCGCGTTAGCTGAGTTTTATTGCGATGTTTTAAAGACATTATTTTGGGCAAGTCAGACTGTGAAATTGGTGGTGCAGTTTCTTAATGACTGCAGTAACTTTAATTTTAAGATTGTGGAATTTAGTATGGACGGGGAACAAAACATTTGACTGAAAGCTGTCAACTAAGCAACATTATTTTGGATTTTTGGGAGACTAATCTATAAAATAAGACAATATAAGTTAATTAAGAAAATTATTAGAAACATGTTTGTATTGTTCGTCCAAATCGATTCGTCCATTATAAATTTTGATGGCGCGAAAATATACCTAACAGATATATTAAGAAAATATTTTTATTTAAATTTCCAAGACTTTTATTAAAATTAATTACGAGATTAATTTCAGTTAATAGTTACATGCACATATAATGGATGATAATAAACAGAAAACCTCTGAATATAAATTAACAAATCCAAACTCACGATCCAAAACGTTGTTTAAAACGCAATTGTCATTAATTCAACAAAACACATTAAAATGGTCGCGCAGTTTAATTTTATTTGCAATAAAACAGTTTGGTGTCGTATGCAGCGTCAGTACCGGGACAATTGGGTCGAGAAATAACGCTCAATGCTTGGCGGCAGTTCATTACGTCGAGACATGCAGAAAAGATTATTTACTTGGCAATTTTGCCTTATTTCCTTTTTGGCAGCTGTATTTTATGGTATAAGAATTTGGTGGTCATTACTTCTTGCCTGACATGCGGACCTGGTACTTAGGGGGCTCTTAAAAGTTAACTTTTTAGTAAAATCAAGGACAACAACATCAATATTTTTAAACACTGCCATTACTTCTTGCCTGACGTGCGGTCCTAGTAGGTACTTAGGATACTCTTAAAAGTTAACTTTTTGCTCGGTAAAATCAAGGACAACATCAATATTTTTAAACACTTTCTTTAAGATACTTCCAGCTGTATATGGTAGAAGCATTTAGTGGTCGTTACTTCTTGCCTGACATGCGGTCCTGGTACTTAGGGGACTCTTGAATGTTAACTTTTTGGTTGGTAAAATCAGGAACAACATCCATATTTTTTATTAACCACGTTTTACAAAATGATACTTCCTAAGTAATACCGGTGTCGATCGATCAGGTTAAGCTTTGCTAGCCGCGGTTGGTCCATGGATGGGTGACCATTCACTATCTTTACATATCAAAACCCCTCCGCGTCTCGGAAAGCACGTTATGCAGTTGCTCCCGGAGTCCCGGCTGTATAATGGCTCTAATAATGAGGTAAATGTCCTTCCCAATATTGTTCATGTTGGCCACACTTCAATAACTATTGTTAATTGATTTATTCTTGTCGACTCTACTACAGACTGCAAACGTAGGTACTAAGCTATTGTGCCAAAGCACCGCAGAAATAACTAGTATTCTTTTCTTTTTTGTGCAGCGAAGAAAGAGAGGAGACGAAGCGATGCGGTTTCTGTAATCGTTTTGCACCTTGCCTTGTTCACGATTTTATTGTAATGCCTTTTCCATTAGATTCATCCAATTAAAATTTTAGTGCTTTGCGGGTTTTGTAAAATTAGAATTTCATTGGTTTTTTATTCCTGTTCTTGATACAGAAGTCTTCCTGTTATTGTTAGAGTTAGATTACTTTTAAGAATTAATTCGGGACTTAACACATACATACAGAGAACATTTACGAATGCGTAAATAAATTTTCTTTCAATTTCAACTTATCTACTTACAAATCAATCTCCGCAAGCGTTGCTTTTCCTTGAAAATCAACCCGTGCGTCTGTTATTATTTAGCCTCGAGCCCCTATTGGCTTAAAAATATGCAATGCTAAAAGATTTTTAGCATGAAGAACTAGCAGAGGATCGAGGAGGGGGGCTCAGAGGATCAGAACGGAATGAATCGCAATAATGAAATGCATTAGATTTGACAGATGTTTGACATTTCCTGGATATTATCATGATAATTTTCTTTTTCGCCAGCAAAAATTCGCCACCTGCGTTCGTCATACTCATTTTGAGACCCTTGTCGAAGTGTAGGAATCTTTCATTTATTTGACCCTCAGACCAAATAAAAAACCAAGATAGAGGGCTGAGAACGATATAGTGAAGTATTCCAAAACTAGATTTATTTTCGTTGGATCCCATTTTTGAACACCTCCGCTCTGTAGGTACATACACGCCCACGCGCACACATTTACAATCAAACTACACATCACTAAGTGCACACATGTTTACGAAACCGGCCTCACTTTACTGTTGACAGCCCTCTGTCTTGGTTTCCTCTTCCTCGTGTTGTATTCCTTATTACTGATGGTCGTGTTTCAACCACGACATGAAGTCATAATAGTTATGGCATACATACGGTTTGCCATGCAGTGTTACCAGGCCAGGCGCACATAGCTCCACTAAGTTCAGTACATAACAGAACTTCCCCGATGCTTCTTAGGAAGCGGATATTGCGCCCTCTAGCTGGCGGCATCCGGTTTGAAACCGGTACACCACTTCCAACCGGCACTTTGTACTCGGTTCACTACCGGGAGATCAAAGGATATGAAGCACTTTTTTTGTTTACGGATGTTTTCGGGAAAAAATCTAAGACCATAAAAGCAAAAAAACAAATAAAATATGATATCAAACCTAACTAAAACTATTAATAAACTAAAATATAGCGTCGAAATATTCATCCGCATCGCTGTCGACTGGTAATGTGCCCAAGAGACTGGCGGCATTGCCATGTTCTCTCTGTGCCTCTGGCAAAGGTAAAAAGCCAGCCCTTAGGTCACGGGAAGTGTCAACCAGCAAAATTGGGAGAAGTTGTTTTACAAAAATCTATATCTATACTAAAAGCACTTTAATTGATACCGATCACTATATGAGGAAAAGCTAACTGTCTAGCGGTGGCTAATGGTAACATGCTACAATGTAGGTAAGCACCTAATTTGACAACCGTAAGGGGGAAATGGAAGGCCAAAATAATCCTTGCATGACATCCGGGTTGAATATAATTTAATGTCAACTGAAGGAGAAACGAAATAATGAGGAAAAAGAAGATTTAAAAAGATTCTTTCGGTAAAAAGAATATCTCTTTCCTATTTTCTTTACCGATATGGAAGACGTGAAGCAGTAATGTATTTAATATAATAATAGTCAGCCTGTGTTGTCCCACTGCTGGGGAAAGGCCTCCAAAGGAAAGCCTTTTTCCACTAATTTCAATCCTGAGCTAATATGGACCAATCCCTGCCATAATAGCGGCAAGTTCGTCCTGCAATCTACGCCTGGATCTTCCGCGATGTCGTTGGATGTTTTAATGGATCACAATGTATCCGACATGCAGTTGGCTGCTTTTTTCAGAGCTTGGCTGTTTTTTTTTCATGACGTCTGCATTTTGTGTCTTAGGGTTAGAGCACCATAAGTCGAACTCGAAGGAGTCGAACTATACCACGCCCCATCACTCGCTGGTAAACCAATAATCTATTAGATTTAAAACAGTATCTAAAATAATGCATTCATAGTGAACGTCTATCGGAAGTGCTCTATCCATTTATTTTGTTCATTCGCACGTCACATAAAAAAGCTTTTAAAGTATTAAACGCCTTTTTGTTTTGAAAGCGCGTAAAACTGAGTTATCAGTGGATATGCAATGGCCGAACTAACCACCGCTTGTTTAGTGGTTTGATAATGGTGGCTGATTGATAATTGCTCGTGTGATTTGACAAGAGCATAAAATACCTTATACATAAACACATAATCCACCAATAATGTTCCCACTGCTGGGACACAGGCCTCCTCAAGAGGGAGTGGGCCGTGCGCAAATTTCAAAAGCGATTTTCTCCTAAATTATTGATAGATATTGCATGGTGTTACCATAGACTTATAAAAAATATGGACTCCGCGCCACGCATATCAAAAGTGAAGCACCGTACCGATCTATGTGCGTGATTGACGATTGACGCTGTAGTGTCACGTAATGGCGGCCGGTCGGCATACAATGATGTAAATGTGAGCGTGAGGCGTGTTTGTACAAGCGGTCCCGGCATACTTACTGAGCTTCACTTTCGATATGCGTGGCGCGGAGTCCATCTTTTTTTATAAGTCTATGGGTGTTTACATAGGTAGTTGTATCGAAACCATATTATTCTGAAATAGGTATTTTGTCATATTTCTTTGTTTGTTGTTTCACGAGATAAGCTTTTTTAATTTTGCGAATCTATAAGGTTATTTATACTCGTAATTTTAGGGGGTTTCAATTATCGGGATACATATCTACATAGAACGTGTTTCAAGTGAAAACTTCTTTCTGCGCACTTTGTGCTCCTTCTGATCAGTAAATACGTCACGCTGAATCTAGTATATAATCAGCTCAAGTCGGTCAGTGACACCGAATCGCGTGTACTCGCTTCAATCGTGTGCTCATAATTTATCGAAAATATTGTATAGAAATATCAAAATCAAAATATTTTATGTCACATGTAACCAGGTACTTACTTTACAAAATAGAAAATGGTCTACAAAAAAATCTAGTTCAAGCTAGCACATTCACAAAATACAAAATATCTATTTATCTATGAATTAGCCAGCTTTAGTTACCACTTAAATTTATTCAGCCCCTGAAAGATTGCCAAAAAATACGAGTAGTTCAATTTACCAGAAAATTACAACTTTTTTTTTACCACAAAACACAACAAAAAATAAAGTATAATTTATCAATCTCTTCTGTATTTTTCGATACTAATACCTAGATGGTCACCGCTAGTCATTTGTCTTGTCGAGGCTCTGAGCGATTATTTGGGAGCCCACAGATCGGCGTGTTAGTCATGATATAGCTGTGTCTGATTTACTGTTTAAGGGAAGATTTAAAATGTAATTGATCGATGGTACGTTTGTTAATTGCTTTTAAGAGTTTTTGTGGGAGAAGATCAGCGTATTCCAGTGATTCTTTAAGGTCCACCCACTTTTCCGGACCTTAATGTAACTGCACTAAAAATGTGTGTGGATAATCTGGAAATCTTGTGCCGAAACGATCACGCTATTTATTATTGTGAAACATCATGTTTGTACGTATTTTTCTTCTTGTCCCTTTTTTAGTGTGTTAATAAATTAAAAAAAACTACTATCGCGGACACTCCCGCCTGACCACCACTAAGTTTATTTTTGCTTGAACTAAAAAAATAGAAGCGCTCTCTAGTAAGCGCGCCAAGGTTAAATAGTTCGTCCGTAAAATTCAAAAAAGGAGTACACGTGATGCGTCACTAAGCTGCGCAGTGTGCAGGTTGCAACTAATTGCATTATCGCTTTCCTAATAGCCGAAAACTTTAAGGGGGCGTGTCTTGGCGCCGCCGCAGGATTTAGACGAAAACAATTTTAAATGGTCAGGCGGAAAAGGCCGCGATGGTACACAAAGCACACTATAAGAAAACCATCGTGTCATATGTAGGTACCTAAACTGCTTAGTAAACAGTACAATAGTACAGTCATCATAGCCGTTTTCAACACTACATAGATAACAATGAACAGCCCCCGCTATATTGCCATTATCATGACGCTTGGCAGAACCACAGCGCACCAATGAATCACGCCGGGTCTCCCCACTGAGCCCACATTAGCTACGACACATTACCTTATATTCTTTGCGAGTGCACTTGATAGCTATTATGTGCCTGAATACGAGGAATGGTTATTGTTACTGGCACTATTTGTTAAGTTAGTGGGCATTAAACATTGTAGGTAAAAGCCAATTATTTTAAAAGAGAAACGGTGGAGTTTCTTGCCGGCTCTTCTCCATAGGAGGAAACGTAGCTTCTGACGTTTCATAGGTGTCCATGTATATTTATGTGAAAATTAAATATTTTTAATTTTAATTATATTAGTGTATTTTAATAAATGAAAATACTTAAGTGCATTATACGCCTCTAGGCGAGGGGTTAAAATGGTGGCGACGATTTTAACAAAAATTTGCAGTCGGTTAAAAAAGAATCCTATTTCTAAGACAGGGTTCAGACGGCGGTAGACAGAGACAAGTGAAAAGAGGTGTGGGAGAACATTTACTTGCAGCAGGAGCAAGCCATAGGCAATAATAATAATGACAGTATAAATGTACTGTCGGGGAAATAAATACTTCATATTTGCCGTGTAATAGCCATTTCATACAACTGTCAAAGAATGTTAGTTGTGATTTGAACATCCGGACAATTTAAATTGGTTGTCAATTTCTTTACAACATTATTTTCCTAACTTAATTCATCATAAAGTGTTTGTGAAATGCCTTCTAGGCTGTCAATGTCTTCTTTCGGTTCAAAATGGTGCTCTATAATAGACTAGCAGCGCCCCGCGGTTTCACCCGCAAATGTCTCGATCCCGTTTGAATATCGGGATAAAAAGTATTCTATGTCCTTTCCCGTGACTCAAACTATCTCTATACCAAATGTTATCTAAATCGGTTCAGCGGTTTAAGCGTGAAGAGGTAACAGACAGACAGACAGACACACTTTCGCTTTTATAATATTAAGAATGGATTTATTTACAATCATGTCTGTTCCTTTCTTCCTTTGTCTGTGCATAGAAAAATGCTGTGTTGTAAGCAATGACGGTCTATCCCGGATAATAAGGCACTCTTTTGTCTCGAGGGGATCCACAGTAACTACCAGGGGATTACAAGCAGATAAGCTGCTCCAACAAGATTGTATTGATCGAAGACTTACGTGTTTATTTATGTCGATATTATAGGTGGGCTATACTAATGTGGCTAATATAGAAGTTTGTAAGAAAAACAAATGTTGCGTCGACCACAAAAAAATTGGGATAAGGACAGGAGAATGATAACTATACTCGTAAAGTCTATTAAAACTTATGTTTCAAATTTTAATGAACACTAAGTTGATTTCAGAGTGACTAGCACTATTGAAAAAGTTATAAAAATGTTTGAACTTGTAGCGTAAACTGAACTTTATTGAGCAGGAATTAAAGTTATTTTTCCATTAATTCATATCTGTTTACATTTTTGGCAACTAAATCGCGAACTCAGATTATGTTTCTAGTGCGTCTGGAGTTGTGTGTGTGGGTGTTTGAGGGTGCTACTGTTACGTATGTATTATAATATTATCTATGGTGTCATTCCCGCCCTGTTATTACTTATTACTTGTTACCTTACTATCTGTCTGTCATGGCTGAATATAAGTAGGTATCTAAAATAGTCTATAGTATATTCAGATTAAGATTGACAATGTGTTACGCAGTTATATGGAGGGCGCCCACGAGTAACTTTTGTCTCCGCAACTAATTTGTCTCTCACATCAAGTCTAACGGGTACGTAAAGTGCGCGCACGTAGTTTCATAGACTTAATGTGAGAGACAAATTAGTGCCGTGACATAAGTTGCTTGTATGCGCACCCTTAGGATACGCGACTCATTAGATAGTGATGATTCATCACTGATGAAACATGTCGCTGCATAATCAAATGAGAATTTCGCGAGATGAGCTTAACGATTTAATAAACCTTTAACTCATGGCCCACATACCTGATTCTAAATAACTTTCTAATTTTATGTTCTTTAGCTAGATATAGACCTATTAGAGCCTATTAGAGCAGACGAGCGAAGACGAGGGAAAAACTAAACCTCAAATATAACGGAAAACGTTGTACATAAAGCTAATTTACGTGAAGATACTCGAACTACATGCCAAACTTAATTAGATTTCAAATTAAAAGAAACTGAAGCTCCACATAGTGTCAAGTGTATTCTAATTAACGATACTAATATATTCATGCATATAAATAATTATGGTTGCGTGTATTTGGAAACAGCCCCAAATCACCCCATTCGTAAGCATTACTTAGGGTAAATATTACTATTTGAGCTACAATAATTCAAATGAATTTGTAATTACATTAGCTTGTGTGTTATGATATCCTGGTAGCATTAATCGTGTAGGTAAGTAATCATTATAAATGCATTCAACGTGTGGAGTTTAGTATTTTGTTTGTACAAAACTGGGATGGATATGTCGCAGGCAATTTGTATGATTCCGCGTTTTACAAACGGCGTCGTCCGTTTAGAAACGCTCGCTGTTTTAAAATATGCCGCAAAGGCAATAAGGCAAATTGGCGACCCGAGGTTAGGTTTGGTTAGGTTACTTTAAACCCTTCACACAGAAATAGACAACATACAATTTTTTTCGGTATTTGGACGGACCCGCAATGGCCGTAATTCAAAGTTGAGTGCTTGAAAAATGCAAAATTCCTGATTTTTTTGTTAGCCTTTTTGTGTCCCATTGCTGAGCAAATGCATCCCCTTTTTCCTTCCAAACCTCGTGTTGTGCGATCTCTGGCCATGCTGGCCCTAAATATTATGAGATCGTTACATCACCACGACTCTTTGTGTACCAGAATAAATATTATTCCAAATAACATTGCTTACACCATTTTGCGACGAATCTGATCAAAGCGTGTCATTTGAACCTTGCCTGAGGCGTCCCTAATGTGTTTATATGAGAGCCGAGTTTGTTTTTAGACGGAAAACATGATATTAAAGAAGCAAGTTATACATATAGATGGCAGATAACGTTTGCAGTGTGTCAATAAGGCACTCTCAATTTTAAATTACGAACGATGATAAGAATCTTAGACAAAAAAATTCGCTATTTCAAGTACCTACCTATGACGTACGACGTACGTATACAGGGTCAAATAAAATTAGCTAGCGAAATTCTGCAGACGTGATGGGTAGCCATAACTAAACACGATAAAATTAAAAAGATTTTATGTTTTTTTTTGGGTCGACGACTTCTTGTACTGTTGTTACTTTTTTTTTTTTTTTTAGGATTGGAAATCGTCAAATGACCCCCCTCCCGCTCTGGGTGGAGCGGAAGGGAGTGTCAGACTCTTACTGACTAAAATCCATCCGTGTTCCTTCCTTAGCCCTTTATGTTCCGGGGCAGCGGTAACCCTTTCGGACAATCCCGCTGCCCCGGCAGGCTTCGGCCCTAACGGGCCCCTCCATGTCTGCTGACATCTCTTTGAGGCGCGCTTGGAACACATACGCGCCGTCCGGCACGGGCCTGGTCCTGATCGGACGGCGAGCTACCCATTACTCGCCGTCCGCAGGCCCGCGCCTACGGTGGCCGGGAGTCGTCACGCGGCTCCCGACGCCCGGAGCGTCTACCGCGGCGGCTGGGACGGGCGGCTCTCTCCGCTCTCTCCCTCGCCCATCCCGCCACCTCCTTCGCTAGCATGACTGCTTCGCAGTAGGAGGTGACTGCCTCCCACTCCCTCTCGGCCCGGGACCATGGCTTGGACCAGGGACGGGCGCGAGAGGTCGCCGCCGCTGCCGATCGCCTCTACGAGGACACGGCGGTGCTCTGCCCAAGCGGGACAGACCTCCACCGTGTGCACCACCGTGTCCTCTGGGCGATCCGTACTGTTGTTACTTGCTGTATGAGTTGAGAAAATCGTTACTATCTTTTTTATCGTGTAACTTTTATTTCGGAAGTCGGTGTCAATAAACGAAAATGCAGAACCAACGACACCGACTTCCGAAATAAAAGTTATTTATCACTTTGTAGTTTTTTTTTTTGGAAGTCGGTTGTTTTTTTTTTTTTTAAAAACGTTTTTTTTACTTTATCGTATTTGGAAATTGATACCCGTCACGTCTGCGGAGTTTCGCTAGATAATTTAATTAAACCCTGTATAAACCATTCTCAAAATGGCTGAGAGCAGGATCCCAGGAGATCAAAATAATATGTGAATGGCATAAATGAGTCGGTTTTAAATGAATCAGCCCCTTAGGTAGGTATACGAGCGAGCGCGGCGTGACAAGACGTGGTAACCTCCACTTTCAGGAAGTTTTCATAGAGATCTATTTTAAATTTAAAACACGTTAATTCTGTAAGTTTTGCAAAAGAAAAAGATACTAAAGCTTTTATCTTATATTATACTAGCATCTGCTCGCGACTTTGTCCGCGTAAAATTTTTTGTTCCCCCGATCCACGATGTCGCATCGCATCGCCTGCCTTGCCTACACTTTCGCTAAGCGTTATTTATCTGTCTTTTTTCCTTTTTCCTCTGTTCCTCCTCTGTTCCTTCCTGTAAGTATCCTAGCGTGATGTAAATTGGGCTATCAAATGAAAAAGAATTTTACAAATCTGACTGGGAGTTCCGGACATTAGCGTGGTCAAACAAAGAAACATAAACTCTTCAGCTTTATTTATATATCTACATAGATACCAATGGCCATGGCCATGCATTTTCATGGAGCTGTTTAAGTATAGCAATCCATTTTATGTGTGGTTAATAGATTACATGAATCGTACATAAAACATCGTATTGTTTTCGACGTTTGTAGCGGTTATTAAGGAAGCTTAACATAAATACCCAAGTATATTTCATCCGTCACTGAAAATTCAACCCTCAGAATTCAAACGTATAAAATTGAAAACCGCAGCGGACACAGACGAAATATAATCCCGTGAAGCACACTATTCATGAGATGAACCATTTATCTGACCTGGGGGCCGCGTCACTCGTCCGTTACAAATTATGTATTATTATATTTGCCAAGCGAATTTCAACCCTAAGCTCTTGTAACAAGAGTGGTTAAGTTTGGGCGGAAAACATTAGATTGGGTATCTCGTCTTAATCCAATCCTTATTTAGTATTTAAAGGTTTCATGATGCTTTGGTTAGTATTAATTGACGTAGGGACGTGGACATGAATGACTGAGGCTTGTATGTTACTGAATTTCGTATCCAATGAATGTCTTATGAATGGGGCAGATAACATACATGATGCATGGCCCGCTTTAGATGGTTTAGCTAGTGAAGTTATGTGATGGGTTCAATTAATTATATTTTACATAATATACTCGTGTTTGAGTTTCTTGGCAAAGATGTAATTAGCAGGGTCTGATATGGAGGGTACGGCGATACGGTCCCTGCACTAAATAATTTTTTATATATTTATCAGGAACAATTAATATTGTGTTTGATACATTACATAGGTCATAATTAATAACATTCATAATATAAATATTATTGGTGGCGTGTTCACAGTGGTTCCGGATGCTTGTGTATGTGCCATGAGAATTTTGTAGATTTTCGTTTAAGTCTTTCAGTTTCGTAACTTATTATTATTTAAATACTAGCTTCCCGCCCCTGCTTCGCACGGGTGCAATCTTTTTTTCGAATTATTTTTTTTCTCTCCGTAAGAACCATCCTCGTACTTCATACTTCATATATTAGATTATAATCCCTAATTCTTTTTTTATAAATCGAATATTATAAAAAATAAGAATTAGGGAAATCGGTCCAGCCGTTCTCGAGATTTGCGCTTAGCAACACATTTAGCGATTCGTTTTTATATATAAGAAGATTACCTACCGACCAACAGACATTGTTGAACACTCAAATTTCGTATTAGGTACGCACTTACTTGATTCTGACAAAGATTGTGTTTCGACTTTGAAGATTATATTGTAGTCAGATAGGAAATGTCGAAATCCATTTTAGCTTTTCTTTTTCCAATACGTGTGAAAGTGATTTCGTTATCTTATTTACAGAATAAACTATTTCGACGGTTAAGAGGAAATAGGGTATAAGTGACAAAAAATTAAATGTTCAGGAGACCCGTTCAAAGTTTTAAATTTTAGAAAAACTGACGTATTTTGTCATTTAGGATTTTTTTTGCTAGGGCATAAACGCCAAAAAAGTCATCGTAGAGCCATGGGAGTAAGCGCATTCGAAAGAGCGGAAAATTTTACGTAGGATGGCATATATAACTAATTTTTGACCAAAATGTCGCTTATGCCCAACTTCCTTTTTACCGTCGATTTAAATTCATAAATCATTTAAAAAAAAAATTACAGTCCCACAGTAACATCAAAATGTTTAAAATTCGAACTGAAACTGTAACTTTTTTCATTTTCATTCTGTCCCAGAGGAATGGCTTTGTATTTAACAAAGAATTCCACTATGATGGCTACGAACTAATGAAATAATACACGTTGGCTCTTTCACGGGCGTCACAAAACAAAAGGTGTGTTTCCCTTTAAAATTATTTGTTAACTAGCAACAACCCGCGGTTTCACCCGCATGAGTTTCGATCCCGTGGAAAGATCGGGATAAAAAGTAGCAATGTGTTAACCCAGGGTATCCGCTATCTCCATACCATATTTTATCAAAATTGGGCTAGCCGATTGTGCGTAAAGAAGTAACAAACATACGAACATACTCACAAACTTTCGCCTGTATAATATTATAGTGTGATACTCAATACTCAATCAATACTCAATCATTTATTTGCATTCCACAATGTGAACTTAGATGGTAACTTAAAATATATGATCATTGTGGACCCTGTCGGGCACAGCAAAAATATAGTAGGAGAGAGGAAGCTTTGGAATAACTGACTATTAGTCTTCTGAACTTGATAATTATAAGGGTTCTTTAATTTTGTTGGCACTTATATATTTTTATCGTTTAAGTATTCGTTTACACTGTAATAGCATTTTCTTATTAGAAATTGTTTTAGTTTTTTTATAAATATATTAATTTTGTCTTCTTTTTTTATTAATTCAGGTAGTTTATTATATATTTTTATGGACATTACATAGGGACTAGTAGAATGTATTTTTAACCGAGAAGTTGGAATGTTTAATCTTGACTTATGCCGGAGTGCGTAGCGTGACTGTATGTCTTCGCGTTTTGTATAAAAATCTGGATGTTTGCGAACAAATTTGCAGGTCTCTAACATGTAGATACTGGGGAGGGTTAAAATCTTATATATTTGGAAGTGAGGTTTGCAGCTGTCACTTTGATCGATGTTAACTATGGTTCTGACTAATTTCTTTTGAAGGGTGACGCCATAGCTCAGCCATGCATAAGCATACGCATAGTAGGTGGTGAGCGCCGTTTGCAGATTGGTGGTTTTTTTAATTTCACGGAGAGCATAGGAAAATCTTGAAATTTTTGATCTAAGTTTATGAATATGTATTTTCCAGTTTATATGTGTATCCAAATCTAGTCCAAGTAGGGTAAATTCGTTAACAATTTCCAGTTTTGAGCCATTGAAAGTGAAATCTATATTTAGAGGTGTTTTTTGGTGGGGATGGAAGGTAATCAGTTTAGTTTTAGAGTAGTTTATTTCGAGGTTGTGTGTGTTCATCCAGGTGATGGTGTTGGTGAGTATTGAATTTAGCTCTTCATTTAAATTGATATTGTTTTGACATGAGACTAGTAGAGAAATGTCATCCGCGAATAGAACACATGGTCCTTTTATGGTTTTCGGTAAGTCATTTATATATATTAGAAATAAGAGACATCCTATTACACTTCCCTGTGGTATTGAGGCGTTAATTGATTTGCTATTTGATCGGACTTTTTCTATTTCTTTCGTCTGGTGATTAAAAAATTCTAATTCTACTATTTGCTACCTGTTCTTTAGGTAGGATACAAGCCATTCATGAGCTTTTCCGCGAATACCGATTCCATATAATTTAGTAAGCAATATATTAAATTGAACTTTGTCGTAGGCTTTCGTCATATCTAGTAATATACCTACTGCATATTTTTTATTATTTATTATATCGAGTGCTTCTTGGATGTATTTATAGACTGCCAAAGTTGTTGAGCGGTTTTTGCGAAAACCGTTTTGGCATTCGTCGAATATTTTAAATTTTTCGCAATATTTATATATCCGGTCGCACATGGCTTTTTCAAAGATTTTAGAGGCTGAGGGCAAGAGAGCTATGGGGCGATAATTGTTTGGATCTGTTTTTGAATTTTTTTTGTGTATCGGTTTAATCAGCGACTTCTTTAATAGATCAGGAAAGGCACCTTCTTGAAATGACTGGTTTAGTAGGAGATAAAGCGGTAACGTTAGTTCGTCTGCGCACTGTCTTAATAAGATAGGTGGAATTTCGTCTATACCATGGCTACTTTTGTTCCACGTATTTTTAAGCTGTAATGTCAGTTTGCTATTATATCGATCAAGAGACACACTGGCACACTCTAGATCATATGTATTTTTACAGAATACACAGGTTAGATTTTCATTTCCTTGCAGTGTTTGATTACATCCTGCGCGTATGGAATCCATTTGTAATGGTAATTTTATTGTTGAAATGTAAAATGGTTTTGCAACTAGTAGCGCCCTCTAGGGAGGAATAGTGGAAGTATTCTGTCGATCGAAATGTTCTTGTTCTAGTTGAAGTTACTTTCAGCTGTCAACAACAGATAGCGCTGTTCACACTTATTGCCTAGGGTGATTTGCTATTTTTGAATAATTTCTTCGGTAAGTGTTAGTTGCTTAGGGTATTTTAAATGTCTTTCCTACCTTTTCTGAGGTCGTAGTTACCAGTTGTTACTTGCTTTTCACTGCTAAGGCTTTGATCTTGTTTTGCAATTGAAACAAAAATAATCTTATATTTGAAACGGATGGTCGTTAAAAGTGTTGCACTTATTTTTGTTTAGTTTTCTTTGCAATTCTTTGGGTATTGCAACGTTCATCACTCTAGTTTATGTAAAAGTTTAACTTATAGCACTTATTTTCACAATCTATCGATAAAAATTAATTGATAAAAAAGGGGTACCTTAGAGTTTCCGCGAGTACCTACATACTTTTAAATACCCTGGTCAGTCAGTCCTTTATCACGTCCACCGTATACTTCATCATCTTTCGCATCTTTGTTACCCTATGCTGAATATACTTAGGCTTCCTCCTTTTGTGCCATGGTTCCCTGGTCTGTGCAAGTCTCATCCAGATCCCCGCGATCCTCTGTACGTCGTCAACCACCTGGTTGTATACATACCTACGTGGGGATAAATACACGTCATTAATTTAGTTCGATTTCCTAAATTCTGCGTTTGCAAAAATTTTCGGCACCAGAATAAATGTGAAAGTTGTCAATGTATCATTTTATATGTCAGAAAAGTATTGCCTGACTGACTTTTGCGTACCCTAAATAAACCAGTGTACATTATCCTAAACAAAAAACGCCAACAAAAGCTTAATGAAAGCCAACGAATTTGGCGAAAGAACTTTTTTAATTTAGAAAATTATGCGGTTAAGTTGTTGTGCAAATTTAATATAGTACTTTTGTACGTTAATTTATTTACAGGTAGGAGTGTCCGTATTGTAGTTTTAACTTTGTCAAAGACTTTCTAATTTCCCGGTTGTAAAGCAAACGTAAATTACTTAGAAGACGCCTCAACCTCACCATCATCACCATCATTGGCGGCGTTGTTCCACCCAGTGCTGCGTAATAGGCCTCCTTCCTTTTGTGCCATGCGTGCCTGGTCAGTGCGAGTCTCATCCAGGTCTTCTCCGCGACGTTCTGTAGGTCGTCAGCGTCACACAGGGAAATAATTTTTACGTTCGATTTGCTCTGATGAAATAGAGTATTGATAAATTATAATATGTACGTAAGCCCTTTTAGACGTCAAATTATTACGATGTTCGAATGGAAAGAAGAAAATATCTGCCAAAATATACATTGATAGCCGGGGAAAGGCGGAAACAGGAAAATTAATAAGAAAAGTAAATAAAAACCTACATACACATCCCCCACGACTCAATATTATTTTTGTACGACAAAGTAAAATTCTTGCCACAGCACTACCAGGCGCGCAGAAAGTTGTGGGATGTTCACACAAAGTAAGCGGTTTAAGGCAGCTTTACCGGGATTAGACGTTTATCTGGACGGGTAGACACACTGGTCCAGCGGACTTAAACAACCTACTGTTAAACCAAAATCGATAGCAAACACCGAATATGATTTCCAGATTCTTTCCGCCATGTTTTTTGTATCCTTTGATTAAAACGTGCTGACAAATAAATCTCCTTCTTAGACTTTCAGCCTTCAATCTTGATATATAACGTACTTCCACTCGTACTAATAATTTAGACTTGTGATCGAATCAAATCTTTGGCTGCAATAACTTTTGTGTCTTTATGTACAGAGGATCCACTGCGAATCCAATGAAGTTAATTTAACATCTAAAACATGACCCTCCTTTCGTGATTCGCTGCAGCCGGGTAAAACCCATGACCATTGACAACGACATGACCTATTTTAATTAATCTTTTACAAAAAAAATAAGACAAGAGCAACAAACCAGCCTTTATAGATAAGGCTTTACGCTGCTACGGGATTAGCTTTTTATGTCAAGTGACGGAAGAGCTGAAGCAATTATAGCAACAAAGCAAACGAGCAATAAAAGCACAAAAGCAATAATAAACTGGTCGAAAGGCAATGTAGCGTTTGGCGGCTCAATGATGCCACCACGGAATTTGCTGGTTATTTCAGCAGCCATAGACAATATTAGCAACAAAGCAAACGGGCAATAATAGCAACAAAGTAAACGGGCAATATTAGCAACAAAGCAACTGGCAATAATGAGCTGGTCGAAGGGCAGTGCAGCATTTAGTGAGAGGGGCGGCTTTGGGCTACTGCCACGAGATTAGCTGTTTATCTCACCGGGACTGCGGCGTCATTGTTCATTTAAGGGGGTCGTAAATAATAACTTACAGCGGTTTTTTATTTAATATTATATTCTCTTAAGAGACTACTAAGTTGACCGTATTTCTTCTTCATCGTGTCGCTGACACCGTGGCACGACTGTTTTGTAAATTTTATTTTCCCAAAACTTTGCCACTTCCACGGCGTCGTCAGTGGCAGCGCAGAGGTCACTTTGACTGCATATTTTGGGACCAGAGGACAGGATAGGAGGTGGAGCATGGTTTGTGACATAGCTCCACAATCACACCCTACTGCCATTCCGTCAAAGTAGCCCCACTTTACCACCTGATACAGTGGGGCTACGTTACTTAGGTACATCTTCCCACTTGTGTCCGGAGACGGTTCAGAGATTTCCGAGAGGACTGCGGAAAGTTACACCCTGGAGGGAGATGTTTGTCCTACTCACTAGAGTAGGAGAGGAAAGAGTATCCTGCCACAGTTTGAAACGGGCGTGGGCTGACTGTGTTACAAGACTACTAAGTACCTTGTTATTATTTATTTATTTTCAAAACCATCATCTGCCCTGCCTTTTCCCAACGATATTATGTTGGGGTCGGCTTCCAGTCTAACCGGGTGCAGCTGAATACCAGTATTTTACATCGAGCGACTGCCTATCTGACTGCACAACCCAGTTACTGGGTAATACGATACCCCTTAGTAAGATTGGTTGTCAGACTTCTGACTACCCGAAAAGACTGTCAAAAATCCAGGAATGCCAGCCGGGAGCAACGGCTTAACGTGCTTTCCGAGGCAAGGAGGGGACTCGGTATGTAAAAGTTAAAATACATAGTCACTTATAACTTGGAGTAACTGTCAGTCGCCTAAAGGGAATCTTATTTATGGCTGCAATGGCTTTGTAAAATTATACGCTATACTCCATTCATTTGCTCTCGGCTCCACTTTGAGAATATTATGCAACTTAACGAACTTATTCACCGCTGAATTAACTTAATAACTTTATGAATTATTATTTGCCAACTTCCTTGCGTGGCGGAACGTGGAAATGCAATTCGGAAATCCAAACTTAAACCGTTATGTAAGTACTGCCCTGAGTGCAATTAGTAAGAAAAGTCCTTTAAACTGTTTATGTTATCCATAATAATATTATAAATTCGAAAGTAACTCTGTCTGTCTGTATGTTACCTTTTCACGCCTAAACAACTGAACGGATTTCGATAAAATTTGCCAGAAAGATAGATTGCATCCCGGGGAACAACATAGGATAGTTTTTATCGACATACCTCGCGGGCGAAGCCGTGGGCGGAAGCTAGTGTGTATATGTATTTTGAAGGATATTGCTAATCCCTTGCTTCATGTGTTCGAAAAAATTTGTCTGCTCACCAACGTAAATAACGCAATTAATGTTGTTGAACTGTCAAAATGAAAGCCATTCCTACTGTTGAGCTGTTATGCAACTACCCCGCAGAGGTCCTGTAGGATAAACAACCCTTATCCCGTGTTCCGGAAATAGGCAGGAGGTACAAAGCTCTAAATAATTATAATTAAAACAGCGGCGCCTTCCGAGTACAAAACGCCCAATTTGCATTCAAATCGGTTCAGATTTTCTCGAGAAAAATGTTAACAAACGACGGGGACCGCCAACCCTGTCAAACTTTTTTAATTTTTCCGTTTCAAAATGATGGAATGACTACTGTGTTCTGTGTTTCAAACTTCGAATGTGAAGTTGGTTTCGATTACGACGACGTCTGTATTTTATTTAAGGGTTGGTTCAGTTAACTTGTAGATCGTTCAATACGGTATAAAATGTGTGTGTTTAAAAGATTTGAATAGTATTGAATACGTGGCGCAGTTTAGGAGTCGTTTCGTGCCGTCGAACGCTTATTGTGAACAATCTATTGTTTAAACCTCTCGAGACGTATAGTGCGATGTGTGTACAGATAGGAGAAAAGGCAGACACTCTTTACTTTATTTCCTTACACTTATTCAATTTGTTTCTTGCTACATTCTTTGTGTTAAGGTTCAATTCACATTCTTCCAATTAACTTTACCAAAGTATGTTAATTAAATTTTAACAGTTTAAGTACCTATTTGGAGAATGGAACGATTTATTGCTTCTTATCCCTAAAAGTATTAAGTACCTCTAAAAGTTAATGGTTAACGTCGTTTATGGGGTCATAAACTTCGTATAAGAGGTATTTTAGCTATAGAATGAAACTAAAATTATGCTGATTTGTAGCACACCAAACTCCTCTCCAGCGAAGCGAAATTCTTCAACGAATTTAAAATACTATACAACTTCCCAGACGTGTTCCCAAGAACCGCGGCTGATGGCAGTCGTCCCTCCACAACAAACTCGCTAATTATTAATTAGCATAATTTCTGCAACTTCAGACTATCGAGAATTGACTTTCAACCCTTTGGGTAATTAAGCACGATCTTGTTTCACCCCCTCGGGAGTATCCGATGCCAAAGGTTGAGCACTCCAGAACTTTCATAGAACACGATGTTCTGTTTTTGAAACCATAGAGGGGTTCGGTTTAATAGAGCTTCTTTGTAACCCCGTTCTTCAATTTCATCTAAATTATTAAGTACATTATTATTATCTATGATATATCAGTTCCGTGAGTGACTTCCAAATATTTTGATTGTCTATCTGTTCTTCTAAACTACGCGACGGATTTTGATGCGGCGTATTTATTCAGAGAGGTTTAGGTGCATAATATCTGCATTATTATTAACAATACATAGAACAAAGAAATCTATAGAGATTTCTTTGTTCTATGTATTCGCACAGCATTTATGACTTGATAAAACATAGGTTTTATCAAGTCATAAATGCTGTGCGAAGCAGGGGCGGGTCACTAGTATTCTTATAATAAGTACATTAATTGATTATATTGAAGTTATTCAAAACCCATTAAAACCTCTTCTATAGAAGCCTGTCAATATAGTTCCATTACCAATATTTCCTGACGTTTGCGCAGTCTAAGAGGTACGGAACCATAGAGACACGTAAATTTTTAACCATCGACCGAACCGTTTGACCGAATCGACCGGACTTGGGCCTAAAGCCTAGTTCCGAATAGCGACTAACTAAACACTTAACGTACCTACGATTCGTGCATTCGACGAGTTCGGTATTTGAATTTGGTACCTGTATGCGGAACCGTGTTCGCACGATAAAGAACAAATTACACGAATCAATACCAATACCCTTATTCAATTAAATTTGTATTGCGCGTTTGTTCGATCCCCTGCATTTTTATGCCAAAAACATAGAGGTATCTATACAGAGTTCCTCATCATCATCATGATCACCAAGAGATGTCCACAGCTGGACATGGCCTCCCACATGCGTCGCCATATCGACGGGTACTGTGCCTACTTATATAAGTAGGTAACCAATTCTTTGCCATTTCTCCTTCTCTTAAACAAATGGTTTCATGGCATAGAAACGTAGGAAAAAAATAATTTCCCCATATTTTCGTATGTGCATCGAAGTTCTATCTTCATTTCAGTGAGCGTCAGAAATAAACACAAGGTAGGGTGGTATATCCTGATGTCATTTAAGTCCATTTTAATCAGCGACATTAAGTGAGTTAGAGTGCGGCTGTAATTGAGTAAGGCTGTACGTCTGTTGCCGTGGTCATTAATTGACGCTGCGTTCACTAGGCTGCCAGTGTCCGAATGAGGCAGAATGATTCTATTCACCTTTGCAACTTAAAAAAAAAAGATGCTTGGGCTAAACAACAAAAAAGGTTAAGTTTGAAAGCCGACCTACAATGTTTTTGAAAATATTCTGTTTAGCCAGAATTTAATTTAATTTTCGCTAATGGTACCTACTATTGAGATGGGACTGTGAATGTTTACCCTTTATTAATTAAGTTTCTTTAATTTCATAGGCAACCTTTTCCGAGATAATTAAATATGATTCTGGGTTAGCACACCGTAATTTCGTAACCCGGATCCCAAAAAGGTTTCATTTGCATACAATTTTATATATCTTGTACACAGGGTAGAGATATCGATTTTCTGCGGCCCAATGGATGGGCGAATAGCCCGATGACCTAACTGCATGCTTAGTTTATTAACCTGCCTGGTTTTATGTTTAACTTCCGACCTAGGTTATAAAACGAAATCTATGTATAATTCTAATCGATATAAATTTTCATGATATACAATTTTCCCAATATTGTGCCTCTCAATTGAATCAAGAGTACCAGGCAAACATGACTAAACAGAAGTGATTCAATCAAATATTGTTCTAGTCCTGCTAAGAATAACATTCAACAATTGAAGCAAGCATGATTACTACTGCTATAAGTGCTTTATCACATAACAAAGGTAGCTCAGAGCAGCCAATTTATTCTTAAACAAAAACTAAATAAGCTCGTTGGGGATATACGTGATTTTAGCAGCGCGGCGCAATTACGTTAGGTCCTCGCGAGACGCCAATTGTGTCGAGCAGCAAAATCATCCCCGCCGCCATCTTTACCGACAATTTTATCCTGATGCCGCAAATTCGCGTTTTGTCTCGCTCTTTAGTATGCTTAGTACACGGAGACTGCTGCGATGATTTTAAAATTGCTGCAAATTACGTACCAGTGAGCTGCCTTTATTTTATTAGGATTACTTTTCTCAAACTTATTGCAGCTTTTCTCTCGATATGTAGTCTTTTTCTTCAAGCTAGGTAAAAGTTTTGAATGTCAATTCAAATGAAATTCATAAAAATGTTCCAGTCTTGCGTAACAATGAAGCACGCTGTTTGTTGGAAAATTGAAAATTCCCACTTTCAGTGACGTTAAAAAGTTTTTTTCTACCAACGCTACCTGTTTAGTCACCCCATGAATGCATAAGTCGCTGGCATTGTGCCAAGCGTCCCGTATCTCTGATTCGCTAATAGATAAATCGCTACTCCGTCTGTCGGTTGCACTACATACTACAACCACCGCCAGTGCAGTCTCGAGGGAAAATCGTTTGTTTACATTTTGCTTTCATACTTTCCGCTGTTTTATTAGTCGCGTGCTCTTTCAGTTCCTGGTGGCCTGGTACTTCGTACGTATCGCACGTAAGGTAAACATGTGCGATGAACTGAAATAATAAAACCAAAACAAATAACTTAAGCCAAGGAGATCTCCATAGATAAAGCACCATACATATTATCTATGTCGCGAATAACAGTTATATACCTAACCCACACTGGGTGATCATCGTAGCAACAAGACAACCAGGGTATTAACTCTCGAATATAATTAAAGCTCTTCTCTACCTTTTACAATCGTATCAAAGCATTAGCAGTAATACTAAACCTATTTCCAAGAGATTGCCCTATATCCCTCTCAGCAAATAATATTCAAATCGTACCTATCTCCAAGCGAACCCAAAATAGAGAGGTAAATAAGTTTATGCTAAATCCAATAACGCCTTATAAAAACTTTTATACGACCAATCAAAGTCTAGCAAAAGTAACACTATATTCGTAACAAGGCTGGAGAATATTTGTTTTTGTTCAAAACTACGCAGATGGTAGGAACACGCCGGGTATCTACCTAAACCTCTAAGAAGATTAGGGGTAATACATAATACAGATTGCGTAGACCCCGGATTTTACAGAAATAATCGCAACAAAGGCTTCGCTTGGTCACTAAGCTTATTTAAAGTTTACAAAACCTTATTTAGAACGGTTTGGACATAACAGCTGTTGTGAAATTGGCTCGTATTTTCTATAATGTATCTTCAATTTCAGTTTGCGCATAGCTTTCGGACCTCAAACCACTATTTGAGTTAGTATGGAGATGGGATACGGCAAAATGTGTACAAATTATTGGCTGCCTCGAAGCCTTGTAACACAGTTGATTGGAGCAACGTATCGCATGTCAAATATTTGAATCGAGAACTTGGATAGGTTGACGGGCGTTAATTTGAAAATGGTGGTGTTCCGAACGTTTGGAATTATTAGAACATGACATACTTACAAATTAAATGGTCATTCTTATTCGTGATTTTGAACTGAATCGGTTGTATTTCATTCATTTTTTTTGTAGCTAGGTTCATACTACACAGAAAGTAATATTAAAAAGGGTTCAATCAAATTAACTTATGGAAAAACTCATCAATTTATTTTTGCAAAAGCTTTTTTTTTCAATTTTGTATGAAGAAAAATCAATCAAAATTAATGGATATTGGAAGACTGTCCAATGTCGACCACAGTATACACGAATCAATCGGTTAATTTCTTAAATAATCTTCAAATATAGGCAAGCAAAGGTCATAAAACGTCCATCCTTGAGTGTTTCAAAAGCATAAATTTCTTTTTTTACGCAAAGGCATAAAATTTCTCAGCCTATATACCTCTGGCAGTTTGTATCTGTGAATTCGGCGCGACTTTTTAAGTGGGTGGAGTGGATACTGGCAGGCAGGCAGGCAGCAGGCAGGTGAGACCGTTGCCTATTTTATGTGGCTCGTAATGATCGGGTTTCGGGACTTTCGGGTGCCGTAATGAATAGCAATTATTTACAGAGTTAACTTAGCAGGCTGTTGTCGATATTATAGAAGTTAGCGATTAAACTTTTGTATTTAACGTTGAAAGGAATATAATTTCGTAGTTAAAGTTCTACTTGCTTTTTATGCTTGAACAGAAGTGTATATTTCGTATTTTATATTGCAATAAGACCAAGATGGTGCCTATTTAGTCTCTAAGGCACCCACCCACCCCATGCTACCCATGGCAGGAGCGGACCCCATTCCTTTAATTAATTGAACACAAATGACCTATTTACTAACTCAAAATGGAAAGTTTGATAACCAATAATCACACTTTCGATCAATAGGACAAAATAAAGTGTCAAATTAAATTAGCTAGCGAAACTGCAGACGTGATGGGTCGATATATCTAAACGCGATAAAATTAATAAGATTTGAGTCAACAACCGCTGGTAGTATACGTTAATTAATGTATGAGTTGTGTAAAGCAGGAAAATATACTCATTTTTCTGTTTGACTCATCGAAAACGCGAAGCACTTGAAAAACAAAGACAGCTCTTTACATTCTCAGATGTAGTCCTTTTTAAGTCGTTTAATATCGAGATAAGTAAGGTGAAAACATAGACTTATAAAAAAAGATGGACTCCGCGCTACGCATTTCGAAAGTGAAGTACAGTAAGTATGTTGGACCGTTTTTACAAACGCGACTCACCCTCAGATTCACATCATAGTATGCCGACCGGCTGAAATTACGTGACACGACAGCGTCAATCGTCACTCACGCACACATAGATCGGTACGGTGCTTCACTTTCGATATGCGTGGCGCGGAGTCCATCTTTTTTTATAAGTCTATGGGTGAAAAGATGAATGTTGACATCTGTCAAATTTCTTTAATAGATTTTCAACTTTATCGCTAAAGCATAAGGTATTTGATAATAATTTTAATATAATTTTGACAGTTTCGAGTAGCTTGATATTCTGGCGTCTGTTCAAAGGTATTAAATTTATCTGAAACCCGTAGCCGTCTGATAAAGTTTGATAAAAAATATTGCCTAAACTCAGCTCAAAAACCTTTTTTTTTTCGCTTGTATTTTAAGAACTTATTTTGGTCGCAACAAAACATTTTTTATTAGTTATTCGTAGTTTGCGACCAGTAAAACAATGTCAGACTGTCGAGTCATCATCATAAATTCACAAAACAAATATTAATAAAATATGAAACGAGGCTTTTGCTTGTCAGCCATTAAACAAGCTAGTTATGCAAGTTGCCTGTTCCGCGTAACGAAATAACAAGTACGGTGTCAAATGAGGGGAATACTGTGAAAACTATGCATACTGTCACACTAATATTATAAAGGCGAAAGTTTGTGTGTGTGTGTGTGTTTATATGTTTGTTACTTCTTCACGCTCAAACGACTGGACCAATTTAGATTTAAAAAAAAATATCCCGATATTCCCACGGGATCGATACTTACGCGGGTGAAACCGCGGGGCGCAGCTATTATTATTATTATATTATATAAAGAAGTAAAAGTTTGTTTGTTTGTATGTAGGGGGTAATCTCTGGAACTACCAGTCGGATTCAATAAATTCTTTTTTCATTTGATAGCCCTATTCTTTAGAAAGGCTATAGGGTACTTAACATCACTCTAGAACCCTTAGGAACTGAGCAAAAACAAAGTAATAGGGCGGGCAGGCAATGCGATGCGACGGTCGGGAACAAGAAATTTCACGCAGACGAAGTCGCGGGTGGAATCTAGTTTTTAATAAGTTCCGTATCGCGAATGGGCGCGGCGGAGTCATTTTGACACATTTTAATTTTTCCCGCCGTGATATATGGCCGCTGCTGGGATTGTTATCTCAGGATTTAACGCTAGCGTCGCGTTCCCGTAAACGTGTGAATGAGAACAATATTTATGATAGTTGCGGCCGCGCTCGTTCTGACGATCCCGCTGTGAAATTCATATTTAGATTTTGGTTGGACAATGTATGAACATATTTTATCATATTTTGAGTACCCGAGGAGCTTGTGGAATAACAGCCGCACGGGTCGATCGAGCAGGTTAAGCTACGCTTGCCGTGGTTGGTCCGTGGATGGGTGACCATATTTACATACCAAGACCCCTCGTTGACTGGGAAAGTCCGTTAAGCCGTTGGTCCCGGCTGTCATTCGTGGATCTTTGGCAGTTAAGGATCATCAGGAGCCCGAAAATCTGACAACTAGTCCCACCAAGGGGTATCGTATTACCCAGCAACTGGGTTGTGGAGGTCAGATCCATCCTGTTAGACTGGAAGCCGACCCCAACATAGTTGGGAAAAGGCTCGATAGATGATGATGATTTTGCGTACCTACGAGACATCTGTTTTCGGTTATTAGCGAGTCCAAAAACAAAATAATCGAGTTTAATTCTAATAAAGCTGATTATTTTGGTGTTTGAGCAATAATCCTGATCAGAACGTACTAACAACTAATTATGTTCAGTCGTGAGTTTCATATTGTAATAATTAGGTAATTACACATGGATGGATTTTGTGAAAGGTAATAATTAATATGGATGAGAAGGAAGTGGATTAGGTGGATGGATACTGTGAAGGCATATTATGAATGTGTCTATAGGTAGGTACTAGGTAATAATAACGCTGAAGAGTTTGTTTTTTTGTTTGAACCTTTGAATCTTTGCTTTTTTTTGGATTTGAAATAATCTTTATATTTCAATTCTTGAGGAAGGGTTTAGGCTATTTAACATCACGCTATGACCCTTAGGAGATGGGCATGAGAAAAAAAAATTAAAGAACGCTAAGCGAAAACGATGCGAGGGGATGAGACGCTGGCACTTTTTTTTTATTAGCCATAACACGCCAAGTACTAGGCTGTCATAAGACTAGTAGAGTTTTACATCAGTAAAACGTTAGAGCAGCATGTTGTCCGAACGGAACTGCGTTATCAATATTTATTGCGGCGCGCGCGTGTGACGTCATTAATTGAGAAAAGGTGACACACCGAACGGCAGTTCGGCAGACAGATTTTGTGTTCTTTTAGCATAATCAGCCTATAATGTCCCCACTGCTAGGCAACATGCCTCCTCTCGATGAGAGGGAGTGGGCCGTAATCCTCCACGGGCCCGGTAGAAATCACGTATCTTCGATATTTTGGTTCTAGGACATGTAGGTTTCCTCACGATATTTTCCTTCACCGTTTTGAAAGCAGTGGTGATGAAATTATTTACACAAAGTAAAGCGCCTACCTGGGCTCAAACCCACGAGCTACAAACTCGTAAGTCGGGTCTTGTACCACTGGGCCACCACTGCTCATAATAATACCGGATGTTTTTTTCTTACCGTCTTGAAATTTTTACAGGATGAGATTTTTATTTCAATCTAGTTTTTTCTGGCTTAATTTTTATAATCTACCAATTTCTTTCAATATATTCTGTTTATTCTATAACACGATTATCGTCTGGCCTTTGAAGCCCTATGAAAATAAGAATAAAAATAGATATATTTTTGTCAATACGTTTAAGAAAAACGACCATAAACGTGTGTTCAATTAAAACGGCACGTTGTATTTAAATTTCAATTATGACAGCCTGTTCCACTGCAAGTTGGTAGGTAAAGTGAGCTGTCATTAGTGCCAATCCCTAGCATCAAGTGGAATGACAGTTTACTTCACCTAAGTTTTCATGGTGAGAATTTTGCAGAATAGACCGTAGCATCCTGGGTGTAAAAAGACAGGACAAAATTCGAAACACCATGCTGCGTTCCAAAACGGGTATAGTTGACGTAGGCATGAAGGCTGCCAGGCTCAAGTGGGATTAGGCGGGTCACATCAGCCGCATGCAGGATGACCGCTGGGCAAAAATTTCCACACAATGGGTACCTAAAGATGGCCGGCGCCGCCGAGGTCGGCCCAGAAAGCGGTGGCGAGATGACCAGGACGCGTACCGCGAGGGCTGGTTTGAGGTGGCGCGGGAAAGGAGTTCCTGGAAGGACTTGGGGGAGGCCTTTGCCCAGCAGTGGAACAGTATAGGCTAATAAAAAAAAAGACCTGCTTATTGACCTTTTGTGCGCAAAAATTCAAGTTTCCTTATATTTTTTTCCTTCACCATCAGTAGGTGATAACCGCGGATTTTGATAGTGAAAACTAAGATGTAGTTACTAACATAACATTAAATAGGAAAAAAAAAATCTTCTCTCGATTCATCACAACACAAAAGTCTCGCGCTCTTTTGTTCATGTCTTAGGAGCTGTCAGTGACAATATTCCACAACAATGATGACATTGACAGCTCTTGGACGCGGTTTAGCTAAGCTGACCGCATTCAGTTTCATTGGTGAAATTGGCACTTAAAATTAAAAAGCGGGTTAGCTGGCCATTTATATAACCAGTGTGTCACCACTAAAAGCACGTGTGAAGCTTAACTAGCCAAACTCTGCGGGCATGTTCGAGCATAATTCATATCTAGCGCTTTATAACTGTAACTTATCTAGAATGGTCTTCCAGCTCATTACAGAAGTAGCCATATTTTTCATGAGCACTTTAACGCGATTTGTTGGCGATTCCAGTCGGAAGTTTTTGTTCTGTGATCATAATTTACCTTTTGTGCGGAAAATTAGATGTGAAAATGTCTGGTAATAACTTCTGGTAGATTATTTTAAGAGGAGGGTTTTGTTAGAAGATAATACATCTGTATTCTCTCAAGTGGTTACTACCTACATAATAAATTCGTAATGCCGTCTCTAATATTAATGATTTGGAGGCACATGAATACCAAATTTGTTTCGACTTTTTTCTGTAATAAAACGATATTGGTAATATAAATATTTGCCATCTAAATGTGAACCCAATTTAGTAACCGTTTCTTCTCAACGGAGTAACTTTTTCATTTTAGTATTTTAACTTTTCCTAAATGGCGCATAGTAACTTTCCATTTGAATTCATTGTAACTTCGAATTGAAAGTCGAAAAATTCAAATAAGTACAGACCAATATTAAAAAGAAAAATCACTTTATTTCACAAACCACAATACCAGGATACCAGAACGACCGAGGAGCTTGAAGTAATATTTCACATTGGACTTCGAAAATTGAAAACGTGTTGAAATTGTATTAATTTATTAATACTGGCTGCTGGAATGTATTGTACAATTTCAGGGTTAATTTACGAACGAACGCTCGGGGATTTAAGGCTCGTGTTACGTGAATCCGCGGCTGAGAGTCGGATTAATAATTATTGTAATGTTGCTTTCAGTCGGTCTGGTGGAGTTTTGCTCCTGGTACCGGCTGCAAGATAGTGTATCTCAATTTAAAATACCTATTTTTGTTCAACAAAGTTCCTTGATTTTCGTGAACGGCATTTTCTTGCACACACATGCCCCTAACTAGGTAAACAATTTCGAGCTTATGATGCTGTTACGGATGAATTTGCAACATAGTTATAGGTACTGCCATCGCACAACTTTTCAAAATAAAAACTAACATGAACCTTATCCTAAAACAAGCATAATATTGAAGAATCTCTTTTATTTTCTTTACAGAATAATAACCGGTCGAGGAGGCACCATTTCGGTAAGCAATTCCCCTCTCTTACCAGGGTCGTATAGGCCCCTGTTATTATGCTTTATCTTACACTCTCGGCCACGAAGTTCACGGACAAAAGACCGCGGGTACAAAATACCCCCAGGTAATATTAATTTCGGAAGTGTAATTACGGGAAAGAATATATTATGACTTTATGAGGCACGCCTTTTAAGGTGAGATTAAAGTTTTATTGTAATATCGTAAATTTAAATTGCTATTACTAAGAGAACATGAAGTTTAGGAGGTGTTTTGATGCCGTATTTGAGGTACAAGTTAAGTGATTGCTATTAATAAGGGTTGTTTTGCTAGGGCAGTATAGAATTCAGCGTTTATGAAATGAATATTCTATTCTATTATATAGTACTAGCTTCCGCCCGCGGCTTCGCCCGCAAGGTATGTCGTTAAAAACTATCCTATGTCCTTTCCCGGGATGGAATCTATCTCTCTGCCAAATTTGATCGAAATCCGTTGAGTGGTTTAGGCGTAAAAAGGTAACATACAGACAGACAGACGTAAAAAACAAAAAAATATGAAATATTATTTATTATCTTCGTCGTGTGTGATAGTCCATTGAATTGTATGGCGAGCGATATTGTATCATTATTATAGTATCTTAGCCGTGTGCAGCGCCCCTTAGTGACCTCCACTGCGGGTGACGTAACCTACGACAAACTTATTATTTGCGGTTGGTACAGTAATCGGGTCTAGGGATCAAACCGCAAAATTAAGTTTGTTTTTTATTGTATATACTTTTCCGGGATAGAAAGTATCCAGTGTGGTGCCCAGGATATTAAAGAATAATTATACCAAGTTTCATCGTAATCGAACCGGTAGTTTTTGCGTGATGCCTGAACAAACAGAAAGACAGACGACAATTTTTTTTTAAATTACATTTTTGGGTTCGGTGTCGGTCTAGTAACACCCCCTACCATTAATTTTTATGATATTTTCAATGTACAGAATTTTCACTTCTACAGATTTATTATAACTATAGATAGTGTAACAACGGAAAACAGAATCTAGCCATAATAAGCAGCAAATTGTGTTTGCCGCCGATTCTCGTCTGTAAATGGACCGATTTTGTAGCATATTTGAAAAGTTGGTTAAATTAATAAAGTTGCTCGTATCATACAAATTGGTCCTGGGTTTTGCAGAAAAGTAATTATGCTGGAAATGCACCATTTTAACAACACAACAAAACAACAGTCAACGTCTGGGGCTACGCTTATCGCGGTCGATTCGTGGGCCATCCATTAAATAGCCATCCCGACTGTCATTCGTAGATCTTGTGACAGTTGTTACGCGGGTAGTCAGAAAGAAGCTCAAAAGTCTGACAACCAGTCTTACCAAAAGTTATCGTGTTACCCAACAACTAGGTTGTGGAAGTCCGATAGGCGATAGGCAGTCGCACTGGTATTCAGCTGCATCCGGTAAGACTGTAAGCCGACCCCAACGTAGTTGGTAAAAGGCTAGTCAGATTGAAAACAAACATTGCCCAAGAAAAAGAAGTACTTAGAAGAAGAAAGAAGTTATCTGGACCAAGGTTTTGTCTGGACTTTAAAAGAGACCGTGACCTCTGAGTTTGTTTCGGCCTTTCTTCTCAAAGGAATAGTCAGATAGGAAACGCCGACCGCATCTAGTTTAAAAAAATATGACTGACGTGTAAAAGTGTTTGTACCTACTTACAGAAAATAAATCATTAATCTATTCTTGACCTGTTAAACGTAGACGAGAAAAAAAAATCGATGCAGGAAAACTTGATTTAAGTATTTATATTGATTTATCTTTACTTTCTAAGAGACACATTCTCCAAAGCAACTCAATCTCATTTTTCTCTCCGACTTGCAACTAATTATAACAAACACCTGGCTAAAAAGATAAGAAGCCTTAAGCCACCTTAAGCACACATAGTTTCCAAACATGATACATCTTCCTTGGTGTTGCCAGTACGAATGATGATAAATGTTGCCAGCAACGCGTCGAAATTACCTACGTACGTGGTAAATGCACTTTCAAGATGGCGTCTCATGAAGATTTATGAATGTGTACCTTACACACAAGGAAGAATATTTTAAGGTTATAGATGGCCGCGACGACGGTCCTTTGCCATTTTAAATTACGTTAGGCACTTTTTTTATTTTTACGGGCGAACTTTTATTTTTGAAGTTCTATTTTTAACGTTGGGGGAAATGGGGAGCATTTTTTGGTTGAATACGAAGGTAATGTACTTTTGTACTTATTCCGACAAATTGAGGCTTAACTTTTAAAGAATACTGGCTACTCAAAAATTAATTTGGAATTACTCCTAAGAATAGGAAAACTCGTCTACGTTAACACACTCTGAAATAATTATGTACCAATGCTAATGGCAGGAGCATTCTTCTTGTGTGCTCTTAGTCCAGTTTGCTAAGCATGTATGTACATAATATGTACGCTTTTGTGGGCTCTAATAAGGTAAAAACAAACTGATTCCTCTAAACTATACATTAGAAACAAACTTATCGTAGAGTCCGTCTCACGAAAGAAACGTCTCTCCCGCAGACGCGGCGGAACAGGCACGCAACGGAGTCATAATTTATGTTATTTATTTCAAGACTAGCTTCTGCCCGCGACTTCGTCCGCGTGAAATTTCACCCTCCCCCCATTCACCCTCTTAGGAGTGGAATTTCGAAAAACCCTTTCTTAGTGGATACCTTTATACACTTCACACAGAACACACTCCAAATTTAATGTCTCTATGACCAGCGGTTTAGGCTGTGCATTGATATAATCAGTCAGACAGGATCACAGGACTTTGAATTTTATATTAGATTATAAAAGTAAAAATAAGTACCTAAATAAACCTATTTCTGATGATAACTAATCTAAACTCAATAAATAAGCAAAAAACTAATATCTATACGAATGACTAATCCTACCTAACAGTTTTATAAAATAACCTACGGTCACTACGTACACTATCAAATATACTACCCATACTTTAAAATTAAAATCTATACCTACGACTTATAAAAATATGCCTAAATAACTCTACCTTAAACTGTACTTAGTAAAAACTAAAAGGAATAAAAAGGTCGCACTGAAAAGCACGTTTTGGAATTGAAAGTAGCAGTTAAAACATACAATTTATAGAATGCTAATATGAACGAACGCTCGCCTAGGGATCGAACCGCAAAATGAAGTTTGTTTTTTATTGTATATTTTTTTCCGGGACAAAAAGTACCCAGTGTGGTGCCCAGGATATTAAAGAATAATTATACCAAGTGTCATCGTAATCGAACCGGTAGTTTTTGCCTGATGCCTGAACGAACAGACAGACAGACAGACAAAAATTTTTTAAATCACATTTTTGTGTTCTGGGTCGGTCTAATAACACCCCCTGCCATTTATTTTTTTGATATTTTCAATGTACAGAATTTTCACTTTACATATTTATTATAAGTATAGATTTGTAATTTGAACGAATATTTAAACACTACCAAAACAACTAATACCTATTTTATAAAATAACAACAAAAGAAATTCAAATAAACTATTTAAAGACTAAAAGTCGCGCTGATAAGCGCACTCGGACCTCCCGCCTTTTTATACCCTACCGCCACGACCCGCGTCGAGCGCGGCAACCGTTACACAAAAATAATCCTTATGGCATGATTCAGTATTCACGCGCGACGGCGCGATGGCTTATTAGCGTATTTCATGTATAAGTTTGGTGTTTCTATACCGATTACTATGATTCTTTTTTTATTGAATAGGTAATAATATTAACTTCTTTTAATTAGGGATGAGTGAGAGTATTATAAACGTAAGAGTAAACAAATATAATCAGAAAGCTCCGAACTGCTAAGCTATCGGGAGTTACACGTGTTATTGTGAGTCAACCATAAAAGATAGACATATACTGTTGTGGGATATTTTTTAGATAATTTTATGTAGAACATTTCCGTCATAAATTCATTCATTCTATGTAGCTTTAACCATTAAGGCTGCACACGCGACCGAAGCTTAAAAAATGAAGCAAATTCTCCCGTTTTCCCAACATTTCCTTTCACTGCTCTGCTCCTATTCATTGTAGCGTGATGAAAAGTATACTATAACCTCCCCAGGAGTATGAAGAATAATTGTACCAAGTTTTGTTAAAATCCGTCGAGTAGTTTTTGTTTCTAAAAGGAACATAGAGACAGACAGACAGACAAAAATTTAACTGATTGCATTTTTGGCATCAGTATCGATCACTAATTACCCCCTGATAGTTATTTTGAAAATATATTTCATGTACAGAATTGACCTCTCTACAGATTTATTATAAGTATAGATTCTCAACATAACAGGCACTGGTTAATAAAGTGTACAATCTTAAATAGAGAAATATGTAAGAGATAGCAGGGTTGTTGTTGGAATATTGCTAAACATATAATAATAATTAGTTCCACTTATTCCCGCGGGACTTTCTTGATACGGTCTCTATAATGCGTTGAATATGGTGCGTAGAAGGTACGTTTAACACTATCAATCTCAATCTGAATCATTTTGAAGGATATTGCTAATACATTGCTTCATTATGTTCGGAAAATGTGTTTGTTCAACAACGTAAATAACGCAATGAATGTTGTAGATGTGGAACTATCAAAATGAAATCCATTGCTCCCGATAGTGTGTTAGGTACGCAATTACCCCGCAGTTTGCCTCTACTTTGAGTTTTCCCTTAGCATTCAATTTAATCTTCATTTCAATATCCCCGTAGCTCCCACTCAACATTCTTCAGCATAGACCCAAAGCTTCATGCCACCTTGGTATTGCGCAAAAAATTTGACTCCCGTAAAATGGCGGCCGCGATTCAGAAGGCCATTGTCCTGCACTGGATTGTCATACCTGTCAGTCTGTTCAGCCTGCTATAGCATTCCGGACATGTGCGCAACAAAACGATGAAAAAAGTAAAAAAAAGCTTTGCCTGTCTGCATCCGACGTTTAGTTTGAATATGGTTTGTTAAACGTATTTGTTTAACGTAATGTTATATTGTACACTGAACTCCATCATCGTCTGCCTAGCCTTTTCCCAACTATGTTGGGGTCGGCTTCCAGTCTAACCGGATGCAGCTGAATATCAGTATTTTACATCGAGCGACTGCCTATCTGACCTCCACAACCCAGTTACTGGGTAATACGATTACCCCTTGGTAAGACTGGTTGTCAGACTTTCGGGCTTTTGACTACCCGTAACGACTGTCAAAATTCCACGAATCTTCAAATGAATCTGAAAATTCCAGCCGGGACCAACGGCCTAACGTGCTTTCGTTTGTATGTTTGTTTGTTGGATTTGGATGAAATTTGGCACACAGATAGTTTATTACCAGGATTAACACTTACGATACTTTTTATCTCTATATTCCCACGGGGCGAAACCGCGGCGCTGCTAGTAGGTACTTACCTTATAAATTTGCCATTTATTTAATACCAGCTAAGAAAACGTTATAATCGAACCTATTAACAATCGGCTAGCTATGAATCGGCATATCATTCAATTAGTCTTACAGTAAACCACACAAAACTTCTGATGTATTAGTTGTCGTTGTTCCACTATGAAAGGAGCGAGGAATTTTAATTACGCTGGTTCGTGAACTAAGTAACAGAGACGGACTTTGGTAATAGAATCGTGCAAGTTAGAAACTCGGTGAATTCCGTAATTAACGACTAGAAAGCTATTAAATGTGCATTCTACTATGTAGCCTGTATGTCTCGCTAATGGCCGAGATCGAGAGGTCAGTGTTGGTCCAAGAAGCGAATACAGTATTCTCCCTCTCTCTCTGTTTTTATCTGTTTATTACGTCGTCGTTCTACAGAATGCTAAATAAAATAAAATTAACTGTATCAAAAAAGGTGATATTGGGTTACTAACAGCTTTCCTAAGTTTAAAAAGGTACACAATTACCTTGCAAGTAGATACTTTCGACAAAAATTGAATAAAAAATAAATACTAATATTAAAAATACGAAAGTAACTCTGTCTGTCTGTCTGTGTGTATGTTACCTTTTCACGCCTAAACCACTGAACGGATTTCAATAAAATTTGGCAGAGAGATAGATTGCATCCCGGGCGAAGGACATAGGATAGTTTTTATCGACATACCTCGCGGGCGAAGCCGCGGGTGGAAGCTAGTGTGTCTATAAAATCATCTTGTTTTATATTCGCACCGCTCTGGCAACAGCTAGTTATTGAATATGTTTATAGTGTAAAGCCAAATCTATCGAGAATTTCGATTTATTCCGGTTATTATTGTCTGTGGTAAAATAAAAACAATCTGTCACTTCAGTCCTGACTGTTCACAGTTACTTTACCTGTGACAGCAGCATCCGAATAGCAACCTTATTGCAACGATAATAAATATCATTGTGTTTTTGACAGACTTGGTAATGGCAGCAACCCAATAGCAACCTTATTGCCAGGACTATAAAGATCATTGTGATTTTGACAGTGATGCAAATTCAAAAGGTAAAATTACTTTGAAAGGACTGTATCCAGTATGTGTATGGTTCTCTCTTTTTAGCTAGTTTTTTCCGTCCACGTAATTTTATGCGAGAATAAGTATATTTTTCTTCTAACGATCGGCAAAAAGTTTCATTAAATACGAGAAATGAAATTGAAAGCTTATACCTATCTTTCGTCGCAAGTCTGAAATATAGGGCGGTCCTATCTACATTTTTTTCAAGGATAAACTTTTTATGCCCATGAATTGGACTTAAAGAAAAATGCTTGCGTTCGCTGTTATACCAGTTTTCATTGTAAAAACTTTTTCGTCATGCCTTCGACGTCCGAAACATTTCGTTTGTCATTTTTACAGAGACCCCTCAACCCCTTTGTACCCCTTTCTGTTGAGTATGACTCCACACATTTTTGTAAAGGCATTTCGTCCGTTAATTTTATTTTAATGCTGTTTGTGATACTCTGCTATATCGATTAATAGTAGTGTCAAGTTCATCATCATCATATGCCTAGACTTTTTAACTGTGTTGAGATCGGCTTTCAGTCTAACCGGATGCAAATGAATACCAGTATTTTTCATGGAGCGACTATCGATCTGACCTTCACAATCCAGTTACTGGGTAATGGTAAGACTGGTTGTCAGATTTTCGGGCTTCTGACTACCCCGTAATGACTGTCAAAGATCCACGAATGACAGCCGGGACCAACATTCCGAAGCGCGGACGAGTCTGGGTGTGTAGCTTAACCTGATCGATCATGGGCCCCTAGAAGCGTCTTGACGCTACATGAGAGTATGTAGGTAATGCATCCTTCTTTTAACAGTCGATTGATGCATTTTAGGCTAACATAATGGCGAGGGAACCATAGTTCAATGTGCCGCAACACCCCAAATAAAATTATGTAAATATTTTGTAAGCCATATTTCCTCTTAAAAAACACGAGAACTGTGAATTTTCAGTAGGTACACACTTTTAACAAAAGGTTACATTTCCTTATAACAGCTTGTTGTAAATTAGCAGGTTCAGGTACAACAATACTGAACGAGCTTTAAAAACACCTCATTAGCATTGCCACAGTCCACAGAATACATTTTTGGAGCATCCAAACGTTTTACCAACTACCAGGGCTTAATATCCAACCAGCGGTCGAGTTAATCTATTCCTTCGTTTCTCTGCCCTCCTGGTACTTTCCTACTGAATTTATTTAAATTTTAAAGTTGTCCCTGCTAACTGAGTGTGACTAAATTAAACTTTTATGAATACAAATTGATCTCCATGGTATTTTATTTTACCGAAATGTTTCATGAAATTCTGCTTCGTAATATTAGGTAGGTACTTCGGTTGAATTCATTTAAAACTAATGTATGAATATATAGATGAAGGAACACCGGAATACACTGTTTTTTTTTCTCAGAGAAGAAGTAGAAAAATGTGATGTAAGAGTAGTGTTATGAGGAACAGGGTGTAAGGTTCACTCATCCTCCAAAGAAAAGTGGGGGATCCTCCGATCAGACGGGTGTGTCTAAGTGGAACTGCCCGCGATTGATGTCGGGACGTTGTGCATATATATTATGCTAGTCGAGCGGTAAACGCTGTAGTTCGCATGAGGCGATGTCGATGCCACCACATTAGTAAACGTTATCATTAACACACAAATTATGTTGTCTTGTTCACCTTGAACAATAACCTTGTTTTTGATTATTTATTTTTAGTTAATGTAGGTAGGTACTTATATTTTCTACCTACAACCTCAAATGAGTCTGAACGTTATCTACAAATGTCTTGAATAAACTCATTAGAGTTGACACAAAGTAAACATTGTAATGTAGGTACATACTTAAATACGAAAACGGAGTAAAACAAAAACAGCACTCCAGTTTATTGATTGATCTTTTCCATTTAGGTATGTTTTGTTTGATTACTGATATCTTAACTCGTTTTATGCAATTTTCGGGTCAATGTCAGGTTGAATTTTGATTAAAATATAATTCGCGACCATAACAAATCTGGCTTTACAGAATTATAATCATTAGAATCAGCAATACAGTTGTATTCAAGGAGTTCCTTGAGTTAGAATTGACCTCATAATGTCAAGATGCCATGAAATTGTCAATAAGGAATGGTAATAGGAACTTAGAGAGATTTATTGATGATTTTTATGGAAATAATTCTATTAATAAATATTGCCGTTACCTCTAGGCCACCACTGCTCACTTTTATCTTAGGCGGATCTCCACGATTCAACACGCGCCACGCTCCGGTGCCCGAGACGGCCGAGACAAGCACCCCCGTGCGTGATTTCTACATTCACAATTCAATAAGAACAAAAATTCAAGAAAAAACGAAACAGGACATTGAACGACAAAAAATACAATATCATCGTAAACCACATTTAATTATGTTTAGGTAAAGGAAATGTCTTGAACACTATCCACTTTTTAACAACGAACCATTATCGATAGTAAAGTTTCCTCCAGTAATACTCTTCGCCTTGCTACTTGCTAGGAACAGGATCAAGTCGGCTACTTCATCCGGGTAAGCCACTTTACCCAGAGGAGAATTTTTACCCCATTCGTCCCACTTATTAGGTATGCCAGCAGTTTCCAAAATATCAGTAACAACTAGACCAGGACTCACTATGTTGACCCTCACTCCAGATGGTGCCAGTTCCAAAGCAGCAGTCTTGGAGAAATGTTCCAAACCAGCTTTTGATATGCAGTACGCCATCATCCATGGGTAAGCTTGTGTTCCTAATGTACTTGAGATGTTAATAACATTTCCTGCGGTTTTAACAAGATAAGGCACTGCCAAGGTCGTGAGGTTGACGACTGCTCGTAAGTTCGTGTTCATGATTTTGTCATATGTCTTCATAAGTTCGCCGTCAAGCAGTCCTCCCGTGAAAACAATACCAGCGTTGTTAACTAGAACGTCGAGTTTTCCATACTTATCGATGGTTTGTTTGATAATCTCACTTGCTGCTTCATCTTGAGAAACGTCTGCTTTGATGACGAGTGGTGTGACTCCATGTTGCTGACAGAGTTCAGTGACAGTTTTTAGCTTAGCTTCATTCCGTCCTACGATAGCCACGGAAGCACCTTCTTTAGCAAATAAAACTGCAGTAGCAGCACCAATGCCGGAACTCCCGCCCGTTATCAACACTATTTTATTTTTGAAACTCATTTGTAAACGCTCCAACACACACTGCACGCACGTCTCACGTCGACTCGGCGTCGACTCACACCCTTGACACACTCTTGTGCTATATAAGTAGTTGATATAGTACAAAAACTGGTTATCACAGAGATGATAATGAGTGCCTGATTTTTCCTTGACCATATATTTCTTTACTAGACTGCTATTTGAAATCAATAAATGCTAAACATGTGTTTTAATTACGTCGTGAAGATAACACAACTTGTTCTCATTACCATTCACGTACGCAATGCCGCAATGATAACAGTAGGTACGATATTTAACTGTATCACTGTATAATGTTGGGATCACATTACAATTTTTTTTTTACACCGCGTGGTCATAGTATGATGTTTGTGCGTGTGATCCCAACTTTTTAGCGCAAAATGGTGTACCGATCATCGCCATGCGACGACGGAGCCGTGGTTTCTTGAATAAAATCAATAAATAAATCAGTATTGCGGCATCAAAGTACCAGGAGAACAGTAATTAATGGTATCGGCTGATCGGCTGACCATTAGCGGTGAACCATCGAGTTCTGGAGTATTTGTTTTTCTTGTTGGGATTGATGTCGCCGCCCGGCGGCGCCCGGGCTGGCTTTGAATAAATAAACGTCGTGAATACTTCGATGTATGGTTCCAGACGATGTTTTGGACATGCACTACAAATTGATAAAGATGGTTTACCTTTTCAAACCAGTAATATCTTTATATTACAGTTTTAATACTTTTATTACATTTTGGGTTATAAATGGCTTAAATGTTGTTGACTCAAACTTACATTATTTTACAGCCGAAATTCACTAGTGCCTTCATAACAACACTTAATTAGCTTTTTATCATTATACTGCGTAATTGCATTGGCGTACATTGCTATCTATCACGCAACTTTTTTCTAGAATCTACCTATCTTCTCGTTGTTTATATTCTCCATTTACCAATATAGCTTTTGGCCATGTCTCATAAAGTCGCCGGCGACTCACTGATGACTTCAAAATCACGTACAGACGCAGATTTGTCGCTAACGATGTTGATGTGAGATTTTAAAATCGCAAACTAGTCACGGCGCGGCGGCGCCGGCGACTAGTGTGTGTACCTAGCATTACGATATATACTTAACCACAGACAACAAATAGAAAAGAAATGAAAACTCCGCTCCGCTCACTGACCTCTTGTATAATACAGGTCAGTGGCTCCCCTTCGCCAACGGAACTAGAACCTTATTTTAATCGGCCTCCTTTGTGTAAGCCTAATGAGCCTCCTTTATCACTATCTAAACTGAAGAATATTAATTTTAATTAGGTATCTTACAACTTAAACCGACGATTTGGAGTGGGAGAGAGGTTCTTACTTCAATATTGTGAGAGAGCTCATTATCAGACTATACTAAAGGGAGAGTAAAGTGGGAAGGTTTTTTATTAGACTTTGTGAGTTCGCTCCGCTGTTGAACTTTAGGTACCTATACGTTTTATTGCACAGCTGTTGATCAACATGAACAAAATTAAGAGAATCTTAAAATTGGTTTTGGATCATTTTTAAGACTTATTAACAAAAGTTTGCATTCTGTATAAACAACAAAATTGTATTGTCCTCAGGGACATCAAATATTTTCGGGAACACAAAACTTTCAAGGCCAGGGTGAAAGAAGACAGAAAGCAAAATATATCATTTGGGACACGCACAGGAAATACAAACAGTAAAAAAGGAGCATTTAAAACTAACAATTACATTAAAAACAAAACAAAAATTAAAAATCAGAAAAAGAAAAGACCTGTACGAAGCAAAAAACGCTCCTATCTCAAAATAGTGCTGCGATATCTAAAAAATAAATATCGCGAGAGGTTATACTCATAATTTTAAGAACATTTACAGTCTGTCAAATCTGTCAAAAAATCTGTCAAAAATACCCCTAATTTCCCTACATTTTGACATTAGTTTGTTGCCAAGATGGGACTGCGACTAGATTTTGAACGTTTTGAATTACGAGAATTCGCTTCTGGTATTTTGATAGGGCCCGATGTAATGCCACCTTATTCATATAGGTGTTATTTATCTGTCCTGTGATCGAACCTAGATTTTCTTTTACTAATCAGTCCATACATATCAGACGAACTTGGGACTGATTGCAGTCTATTATCAGAAACGAGAAGTAAAGAAGAAAAAGAATACGTTTGGTAAATGGATCACACAAAACGTACCTGTTTTCAACAATCGACCATTTTTAGGATTCCATACCTCAAAAGGAAAAACGGAACCCTTATTAAATCACTTCGTTGTCCGTCTGTCAAGACTCTTTTTCAGAACGCGTGGAGTTATAAAGTTGAAATTAATATCAAATACTGCAATCCCTTGAAGCAGTGAAAAAAAACTTCTAAGTCAACGCAATCAAAAGATACGGGCGTTTATGTTCCGTTTATGCCGCATATTTTGACACTCGCTAGGGAATCAAAACCTATAGGGTACTTCCTGTTGACCTAGAATCATGAAATTTGGCAAGAAGCGATGTATGTAGCACAAGTAAAGGAAAAAATCCGAAAACCGTAAATTAGTTACTGTATACTTACGGAACTTAGTACGGAACCCTCGATGCGCGAGTCCGACTCGCACTTGACCTTTTTTTTTTTTCAGAAGCCATTTGGTTCGTTAAAAAACTGTAGCAACAATTTTGTTTTCGCTCATTCCAACAGAATACAGCTAGTAGGCATAATAAACTTTTAATCTATCAAATAGTCGATGTGAATTCATTCATATTTGCTGTCTGGCAACTCTGCTGACAAATTAATGGCTAATGGAATTACTATTGTGAACCATCGACATGTTAGCTAAATAAAGGTACCTAAATTCATATTTGAACAGTCACTGTTCAATTAAATTGAATGGTTACTGCCATGTTCAATTCACTTAAATTGATCGTTTAGTTTTTAATTAATCATTCTACGTTGTGGTAGTTCCGATATGAGAATAATTTGTGGTTCATGTGTAAAACTATTGTTTAGTTAGGGTATGTATTTTGGCCATTGTGAAGGTTGTAAAATTATATTTTAACTTATAATATCATTGGATATACCCATCTAGCATAATTATGCCACATCAAACTCTCATTTCACTTAAGTACCTACAGCTGAATTCTCAAGCACAGGTCATCAATCTTAGCATAATCAGCCTATATTGTTCCCACTGCTGGGACACACGCCTCCTCTCTGCGAGAGAGAGCGGGCCGTAATCCAATACATGGGCCCAGTGCGGATTGGCAGATGTAACATGTCTTTGAATTTTTAGTTCTAGGATATGTCGGTTTCCTCACAATGTTTCCTTCACCGTTTTGAGAGCAATGGTGATGATGAAATAATTTACACAAAGAAAGCGCCTGTCTGGGTTCGAACATACGACCTACAACTCTTAAGTAGTGGCCGTTTTAAGTGGGCCACCACTGCTCACATCAATAGATATTAATTCGCCTTAAACGGGTCTTTATAATACAAACATAATAGGAACCACCAAACAATAATTCAAATCAAACTTCAAGAGCAGTCAAGAGCATAGTGCTAAATAAACAAGAAAGGGGGTACCAAAGCACCACGCATCGCAGACTGCTGAGTCTGAATCACCAGACAAGTGCGATCTGTCAGTGACAGCCGCTAGAGGGCGCCCGGGGAAATTGCACATCTCAACAAATTGCTGGAAAAAGAGCAATCGACAATATGTAGGGAAATGGCGTGACCAATGATAGTGCAGCGGTATTATGGGAATATGTTTTAGATGCACTTTAAATAATAATAGATAACTGGATAGGCTAATCAATAAAGTACAGCATCTGAAACAGTGCTATTTTACATTGTAAGATCTTTAGCGAACTGGTGTCGCGAAAATAATGATGGACCACTTTTAAACGAATTAATTTGTTTTTAAGAGAAATCCACGAAAATTTACATTCAAACTTAAGTGAAGTGAGCTGTCAATTGTGTTAAACTCATTTCAGACTACGCTATAATATACGAGTAATAGCATATAGTTCAAAGCACAACAATATCGCTCGCCATACATTTATTTAGAACTATACTAAAGCAAAGTGTGACCGTGTTCTAAATAAATGTATATGGCGAGCGATATAATTGTGCTATGAACTAAATGCTATATATATGCTATAGGCGCAGATTTACGACTTCTAATGATTTTAAATTCAACATCACGTCTAATCGACCTTCCTTTGAAAAAATTAAATGTTATACTAGACCATTTGCTTCGTAATATGATATGTGAATATTTGCAATTATATTTTTTTAACATAGTGTAATTAATTTGTAAAGTAATGTATACCGCGGACATAAAAACGATAATCACGCAAACACAATTTAATTCCCCGAATTTTAGTATACGGTTTTTATTTGTGTGGGTGTTTGAGAAATCAACAATAGATGATTGTTTCATATTTTGCAATAAATTACCAGCGTTGTGTCATCGCGCTTCTCTTTCTTTTCTATGCAGTCCGATAGTGACCGCGTTTTAGGTCATGTAGTCGCCATATTCACTAGCCAACCCATCAGGTGGAATAGCAGCCACTCCAAACTCACTTCACCTAAGTATTTCGGTGAGATTTCTGCAAAACTATATCGGCAGGGCAAAAAAACATACCTAACGTAAAAACAAAAGACAATAGCATATCAATGACATTGCTTCATAAAAGCCGGAATCAGTGCTCTAAGTGGAATACCTCGAAATTTCCACGCAAACACATATCTGGATTGCTCATCTGTTACAGATTGAAAATTTTAATTTGATATCAAGACGTGTTCCACCGATACATCGAGCACAATTCAGCCAGATTATTGGCAATCAACGTCCAAAGTGATTGAAATTTGCATTCATGATGATACACAGCATACATACATACCGTGCGATGTAGATAGTATCCTTATTGATACGGGCAGTAATCTCACGGCAAATGGACGGAGATTCTTTTGCATATACTTTAAAAAATTATTGGTATCTACCTACGTAATGCTGGCACCTGATCCGTTTCTTATATTTGTTTTATATTTATGAGATTCTATAGGTTATTTATGGTAATTGTGTCTCCATAGACTTAAAAGATGGACTCCGCGCCACGCATATCGAAATTGAAGCACAGTAAGTATGCCGGGACCTCAGACCAAATAAAAAACCAAGACAGAGGGCTGTCAACAGTAAAGTGAGGCCGGTTTCGTAAATATGTGTGCACTTAGTGAGACGTAGTTTGATTGTAAATAGTTGTAAAAGTGTGCGTGTGGGCGTGTATGCACAGAGCGGAGACGTAATTTTGGCATGCCTCACTGCATCGGTCTTAGCGCTCTGTCTTGGTTTTTTATTTGGTCTGAGGCCGGGACCGCTTGTACAAACACGCCTCACGCTCACATTTACATCATAGTATGCCGACCGGCCGCCATTACGTTACACGACAGCGTCAATCGTCAATCACGCACACATAGATCGGTACGGTGCTTCACTTTCGATATGCGTGGCGCGGAGTCCATCTTTTTTATAAGTATGTGTGTCTAATTGGTGATAGTTGAGATCTTAATCAACAATTTTTTTTTTCTACAAAATACTCAGTTCAGAAGGCCAATTCCCGTAATTAAAAACGTTCAAAATCTAGTCGCAATCCCATCTCGACAATCAATGTCAAAAACTTGTCAAAAGTGTAGGGAAATTTGAGGTATTTTTGTCAGATTGAGACTAAGCTCAGGCTGTGAACGTTATTAAAATACGAGAATTGCCCCTCAGATCTCTTTTTAAATAGATTTTCCTTGTAGAATCCTGCTGATTCTGTATTTAAGCTGATTATACAATAACTACACTGGCTCATCACTACACCAAGCCTCTCGTGCAGGCACACTTCACTTCCCATTGTTTCCCAACATTCGTGGTGAACTGACAGTTGATATTAGTGACAGCTACCTCACTAGTGATGTGCATGAGATAGTGTTATCACAAAATTGATACATTACACCCCAATTAAAGGATAATTTACGCAAAAATACATAGGACAACTAGGTGAATTTATTAGATAGATACGTATATGTAAAAGTAATATGAAGAACAATTTGATTTTTAATTATACCTCCTAACATTCAGCTGCCCAAGTTTCAAAATTTTAAATTAATGACTTTACGTATGAAACTTTAAGACATGGAGCGTTTCAGAAACTTATAAACTTTGCTGTAACACGACAAAAATACGGCTAATGGCGTACCGAGCAAAACTGTCGTAGTGTTCGTAGTATTTTTACTTGAAACTTGTACGCTTCGGCTGACTTATAAAAGTACGAGACGCAATTTGTGGGACTTGCATAGTTTCATAGCTTTTCCTTATAAGTTCCGATCTGCATGGTTGAGTTAAATGCTGTCATGTTTTAAACATTCAACTGGATATCAGAGGTTCCTTTTTAAATGGACTAGTCGTTAATATTATATTACTTTAATTATTGTGAATGTGAGGACTATGTGGGTAATTATTTTTTTGTTAGTTAGGTTTAGTGATGGTCTGGCAGTTTAAAACTTTATGCGGCCTAACCAAATGTCCTTTCTTTGGTTTTGTTCGTAGAGTCATTGAGGTCCTTCAGTTTTGCGTTGAACTACGCGCTTACTGACAATGCTTGCAAGGACTGGAAATGTCCACTTAAATCTATGTGCATCTATCCCCAAATACTATCTCAGACACTACATGGTCCTCGCATGATCTGACCAAGATTGTCTGGATTTTAAAATAAACTTTGACTCCTATGTTTGTTTTACCATTCCTTCTCAAGGGTAGTCAGATAGGAAATGTCAACTCCATCTAGGCAATTTTTATATGGTATGTAAATGTGATTCCTTTGTGCTATTTACAAAATAAACGTTTTCATTTCATTTCTTGTTTCTTCATTCGTTTAGCAACCGTTCACAGTTCTTATTAAAACCAAAGAAATAATTTATTTAGTTACTTTACATCAGTTAAGTTATACTTAACAAGAAATGGATTTTAATTTACATATTCATAGATAAGTACATACTGCTCTATAAATATGTATTGGCTATAGCTCGCAAGCTCGTGAATTGTGATTGATGACATTTTTCTGATTGATCACTTAAGCGATCCGAATATTGAAATCGAATTCGTCTGCTTCCCCGACATAAAATAAATGGCCGTATCACCAGCCGCTAGTAGTTAAAATAAAATTGCTTTAATTGTCAAAATAATAACACAACAAGAACTTAATTGGTAGGTAAGTAATTATATCCACCCTAGCTATTTATTAATTTCTTTTTGATTCATGAAAACCTCTGGTATGTTATTTATTACTGTCATGTTTTCGTTATCCAAACGTACCAGGCTGTTATAAAATAAAAGGAGTTACTTCAATTATACTAGCATCGCTGTCGTCGGTGAAAAAGGCGACAGTTTAATTACATCGATGACATGCGAATATTTGGGCCAATATTTTTGTTCTCCCGTGTTTGCCCCGGACCCTTTTCAGGGATGGCGGTCAGTTCAGGTGCGAAGTTCAGAACACCTGTGGCAATGTTATGTAGTCTTAGTACTTGGTCGCTGATTTATTTGCTGTTTCGGCGATATTTTTACGGATTTATTTATTTATGTTTCGGATAGTTGAATGTCTGTTTATTGCATGATCGATTGGATGGATTTGCTCTTTAGTATTTTACATGAAGTGACTAAATATTTGACTTTCACAACCCAGTTACTGAGTAATACGATACCCTTCGATAAGACTGGTTGTCAGACTTTCGGGCTTCTGACGACCAGTAACGACCCACGACAGCCGGGACCAATGGCTTAACGTGCTTTCCCAGTCACGGAGGGGTCTTGATATGTAAAAATGGTCACCCACCATCTACGGACCAACCGCGGCAAGCGCAGCTTAACTTGATCGATCGACCCGTGCGGCTGTTATTACTTAGCCACAAGTCACATTGTTCATGTAATGTTCTGTTTAAACGGTAGACTTACATTAGTCGATACTATCTAGGATCTACCACTTGCTGCCGCGGATCTTGATGTTGTTATACGGACTAGAAAGTTAATTTTCTTCTACGATTTGTTCACATAAAACTGCTCTCGATTTACCAACCAAATATAAACTTGGTATCACCTCAACGTTACCAATAAATTAAGCTGTTACAAAAAATCTTTTAATTTCCTTATTCAAATAATGTACATTACCAGACACACGTTACCATGTGTAAAAATAACCGGAGGTATAAAGGCGTGCGCTCACCGGCGGTTATCACGCATGAGCGCTGATCAAACTCGATTATCTGCCGGAGCATGTGCGGGACACCTCACCGAACATAGACCGTCATCGCTTTTTAATGTGTGCACACGCGTTTAGTTTGTGATTTTTTTTTTATTTACGAGAGAACCACAGTTAGTGTTCAAAGGCTGCCAGGTTTTAATTTGAGTTACCTAATTAGCTTGTGAAAATTTTATGTTTTTCCACTGCTGGAAACATTCAATGAGTCTTTTTATGAGAGAAATAGGTACTTCTAATTCCTGGAAAAGTAGATTACATCTGCATTACTGGATAGAATGGTAAAAATACAAATTGTGTTTAAAATTTTAGGTATCTGGAGTCAAAAGGGGATTTAAAACGATTGCTACTTGTACTTACCTATGGGACACTTGAAAACGCAATTCCAATTCTCATTAAATCGTATTGAATTCACACATCCTAAGGATGGTAAGGCGGAGGACAGGCTGTTGTGGCACAGCTTGGGAGAGGCCTATAGGATGATTTCCACCAAACGGCTCGCATCGCATCGGATCGGAACGGATTTTACAATTTAAAAAAAATATTAAATCGTGTAAACAGTATTTAAAGTCTACATTACCAAGCCCCACACAACAGCTTGACCGCGGACATCTTCCGCGACACGCGATCGTAGCCGACAGTATGCTGCGACGAGCGATCGGCTCCGTTCGCCTGTTGTCGTATCCGATCGAATCCTTTCGGCTGTCGTCGCGTGTAGTATACATACACGGAATGAAACTATTTGACTGAAATGGATACGTTCGCAAGCGACGGTACGGAGCCGATCGTATGCGTCGACATCCTGCCGGACGCGATCGGCTGTCACCGCATTCGTTCGTATCCTTTTCGATCCGATGCGATGCGAGCCGTTTAGAAAGAAATCTTCACATTGATCATATAATTATTTCGTACCTATTATATGTACCTATACAGAGTTGATTTTTAAGACGGGGCAGTAAGGACGGGTACCTTTAACTGACCTTAACTTTTTGAGAAATTGTGATTTAAATTCACAGATTTTGAAAAAAGTTGTAGTCAGAAAGAAAATGGGCAACTTTCACAAAAACTTTGTTTGATGCCAATCGATACTGTTTCTTAAAAGGATCTAAAAACTCTACGAGACCAACTGAGGTTTGAGTACTAGAAAAGTCAAAAATCGCAAAAAAACTTCTCCCCTAAATTTCGTAGAAAATGAGAAAACATTTTTTTTTATAATGGGTAGACTGACTACTTACAACAAAACTGGCCGAAAATAAATAAATAAAATTTAAACTTTGAATTTCGAACGTCTCATTCATTCATTTTTACTTTAAACCTTTATGTTTAATACTTCTTCCATGTAGGTGTGTATTGTTAGAAAAGTAGTTGTCTAATTTTTTTTTTTATCGTTATCCGTTGCGATTATTATCGATTAACAGAATGGAAACCGTTATGTGGACAGCAAATTACAGGAAATTCATGAATAAAATTAATCGATGTGTTCAGCCATCGTATTGTACGCCATTATAAATCCGTAATACCAGGATCGCATAATTGCGAAGATAAGGTGCGTTATGTACCTACACATATTTCATGTCGATACTTGATAGTATCACAATCAGACACAAATCTAAAGTAAGTACCTACCTGTCAGTACGATACTGCGATGTTAATAATTGCATTGTTATCAATACAAGATTAGCTGAAAATAAACACAAAATTAGCATTTATATAAATGTGCATGTGACAATAACAACGATAGTGGTATTTAGATCAATATACTAGGTATACGAGTATAGTTAGTTTTGAAAAATTCTGAGTGGTTTTCCTGCTCGAAGGATAACGAAGGTAACTTACAGTTTATTTTTAATAACACGTGAACTCGTACTTATTTAATTTTTAATAATGGAAACTTCCATTATAAGTGCTTCAGAAAAAAAAAATGCACACTTTAAATTCTTTTTTAATTTGAATTGAGCAAAAAGCCTTTTGGAGTTGTTTGAAGTAAAATTTTTTGCAGCCGCCATCTTGAATTTTCATTCGTTTTACTTCGTTTCTGCCGGGAGTCCCCCGGCCCCACAGGTTTTTATTTATTATTTTAGGTCTGTTTGCTTATATTATGGAAATATAATCTTGTTAGAAAATAAAAATAATGTATGTACAATAATTTTTTGGCCCAAATTGCTACAAAATCAGTAAACAAAAATAATTTTATGAAAATGATTTTTGAGAGTTGTCATAAGGATTTGTGCAACGGGATGGGAACGATTTCTTCAGTGATACCAGTTATTTTGTTTACAAATAATTACGGTGTTTGGAAATCGAGCGCCATATTCGTTTTACGAGTAGGTAGGTACCTATTTTGTAATTTGATAACGTAGAGCTGTTCTGCCAAGGTGCACATAATTATTTCCCGTCCCTAAGTTATAAGAAAAACAACCAAAGCTTTTTATTTTACTAATCGTTTACCAGTTTAGATGCGACTAATCATCCCACCTGGTTACAACCGGTTTAGAACGAACGAACTTAGGACCAAAACAAGACCGAGACATGCTTTTCTTGATATTCTCAACATTTTATAGAAAGACGAATGAAAGATTTTTTTTTTTTTTTAACAATGGCATCTCGCAGTTCGTCCTTTATGAGGATGGCTACTGCTTAACCGGACTTTCCTGTGGATGCCTCGAATTAAGGCCTCCAGCCAGGGCAAACAATAACTTAAAAACTAAGCGACAGCGCTAAGGGTAACCCCCTGCGGGGTTCGGACCTCGGCTCAGGGCGTCGCTGGAAGAGGACAGCAAGGGACAGGCTGGATCGGTATTATTATTAGTGTTTAGGGGCGAATTTAAAACTACAGGCTCAGCTGCGCGGGCTGGCTCGAGCAAGGGTCGGGGCGGGCACGGTGATGGTGCGGGACGTCGCGACGGGCCTCGGCGGCGAGGACGGAAGGACGGATGTCTGAGCTTGACGAATGAAAGAAAGCATGCTCTTTCATTTATACACATACAGAATTTGGAGGAGTGGGGGTAGATTGTGCATTCACTCGATTGTCTAATCTAAACCAGCCTTTACCTAACACCCAAAAAACAAAAGTAATCTGAATAATTTTATACGGGTACCTTCCTTTTTAAATTGCCCCTAGACCTTTGAAACTGTAATTAATTTAATTAAAAAAAAAAAACAAATGTTTTATTGTAATGATAATTTTATTGGTTCCCAGCGTAATAGGAGTTCAACATTGTGAGAGCGTGTCCGACCGTCCATGAAATGCAAATGAATACCAGTCCGTTTTCATGTCATCCTGGTAATTTCACCGTATCGTTTTACATGACACATTCTACTACCTAGATAACAAACATTGATATTACGGCTATTTGCATATAGAGGTGTTATTATTGTTTAAATTGTGTGCGTAAATAACAAATTGTTTTAAGTATGTAAATTAGGTAAAATTACGCCTAATCACGTACGTTTTATTTTGACAACACGTACGTTATAATCGGATGTTACAGTTGTGCAGACAGCGAACAAATATAAATAGGATTACCCATTTCACAAAATTCAACAAAACTCAAACTCAAAGCATTTATTTCAAATAAACCAATTACAGATGCGTTTTTTAATTAATAAGGGGTCGCTCAGTCAGAAAGATGATCTAGTTGCCCATTCCAAAGCGTAATACCTAATCGTAGGTGGAACAACGGAACCCTGCTTCGGTGGAGAAGAACGGGCAAGAAACTCCACGGACACTCTTTTAAATCAAAATATTGGTTACATCATTTGAAATTCTACATGTGAGAACGATGTAGAAAGACGTGCACGTGACAAGCTTCCGTAATAAAAAGATAAAAAAAAAACAATTCAGAAATTGATAGTACATTACGACACGTGTGACCTAAGTAATCCATTATTGCACGGCGTGAAATAAAATAATAAACGCCTTGAATTACGTATCGTATACTATTGTATAGCTCTTGTGACCTTAACCCACACTTAAGTCACAGAAAAGCGTGACTTAAATGCTGGTTTAGGTCACACAGTGCCATAAAATAAATTAAAATAAACCGTAAAATGAAAGATCTCTCGATGTTCGATCGAAACTTCAGAAATAAGACTGTAGCAAGAACTTTCCAGTTGCACGTCGTTTTCAGTTAATTTTGCTGACCGTTCCAAAAGTTCACAAAGTGGTAAAATCAATATTTTACGTCCGCGATAAAATCAGTTTCCCCGTAGTTTCCTTTCCCATTATCAAATTTTATAAGATTTTTACTTTGACCTAAAAAAAGTACAATTTTAAACTTAAACATATTTACGTGCAATTTGAACTTGGTCGAAAGAACACTAACGATCTTTTTTAGGGTTCCATACCCAATAGGTGCCAACGGGATACTATTACTACGCCTCCACTGTCCGTCCGTTCCTCTGTCTGACAGCGGGCTCTATCTCATGAACCGTAATAGGTAGACAGTTGACATTTTTAGAGTGTGTATTTCTATTGCCGCTATAACACCTAAACAACAAATAAAAAGAAATTTAAAAAAATAATAATAACCCCATCGCCGTATCTCTACGTTGACGTCGTGGTGGGGCTTGCGCGCTCCAAACTCTAGGCCTGTGCCGGAAGAGTTTACTTTGCCGGAACAGGTCTAAGGTGAGGAGCCAGACCAAGAGAGATACAGAAACCCGCATGGCAGGGCAGCATGTGGCGAACTGTTGGGCAGTAGCGACCCCACGGACCCTACCTCCTGGGAGAAGTTTGTTCCTCACCTCTGGCTTGCCTTTATTGGCCGGCTGGAGTGAACAATGACGAGGAACAGAGCTCCCACCTCATTCTTGCCTTTATTGGCCGGCTTGAGTGGAGATTCGCAAGAGCAAACGTGCTCGGAGGAAGGAAGTATTCCAGTAAGATGCTGGTAGGGATCTTGACCGTACTTCCGGGATTGTCCTGATAGCCGTGGAATACCTCTCCACTCCTCTTAAGCACCTCAGGACATGTTGCCCCCTTGTCACTACGTCACTATGTGCTAGCGACCGTTTCCGGGGGCCCATTATTGAGTGTGCAAGTCTTGGTAACCAGCCCACTTTAGCCACCCAAACCCATAGTCCAACTTTATATTTTCCATATCCTGCAATAGCCCTACACCAACCGGGGTTGTCCTTGGGTGCACTTGCATAGTGCGAACAGGGATAATCGTCGGTTGGTGCCTCATTTCATTGAAAACGTCCAACGGGCCTCTGCGAGTTGGCTTCGGCCCCTCGTACGCCTTTCAAAGGACCGGGACCCCATGGTCCCGAGATATGTTAAAAGTATAAATAAAAATAATAATAATAAATATCCTTGGACATTTAATGCCATTTAGTCCCAAGCTAAGCAACCTAATGCTTGTGTTATGGTAACGAGATGGCTGATAAACTACTTATATACATTTTTTTTTTGTAAATACTTACATATATAGATAAAACACCCAGACCCGGAATAAATACTTGTAGGTCGTACAAATATTTGTTCCGTGCGGGAATCGAACCCGCGACATGCTGCGCAGCAGTCAATTGCTCAACCACTGCGCCAACCGTGTCGTCAAAATAAAATAAAGTAAAAAATTTAAGATAGTCTCCATTCAAGTAACATGTTTTTTTTTGGCGTTTTTTTCCTTGTGATGCGGAACTCTCGTATAGTGAGCACACTCGCCATTAGTACGCTTTTTAATAGGCTACTTAGTGCCGTACCTGGACGTTATTTAAATATTTATTGTCTTTCATGTGTGACAGAGACGGCGCGGCGCACTAAAAAGCCGAAGATTTTAAAAAACCGCACCCTTCACTCTATCAATTATAAACTGAATCATTTTGAGGGATATTGCTAATCCATTGCTTTATATGTTCCAAAAATTTGGCTGCGCAACAACGTAAATAACGCAATGAATGTTGTTGAACTGTCAAAATAGAAGCCAATCCTACTCTTAGTGTGTTACGCAGTTACCTGTTCGAGTTCTGTAACATAACATAATCAACCTGTAACGTTCCCACTGCTGGGACACAGGCCTTTTTTTTTTTTTTTTGAGATTTCTGTTTCACCATAATAATAATAGACCTAACGAATTCATACGATAATTTTCATGAACACACAAAAGCACAGACTACTTATTAAATTTATTAATCAATTATTCATGTTCCTTACTAGGAAAACATACCTATTCGAAGTTTCTTAGTACTCGCAGACTGAGACACCTTTATTATGTTAATACTTGCAGATTCTCCGTACTCCCAAAGTTTCCGAGTGCTTACCTGTGTAACATACCTACCTATTACCTACAAGTGAATTTCTACTCCTCTCAATTATTATTTCCTAGTAGCTACCGTTTATTTACAGTCTTTTTTTTTCTCTTTATTTGTTTTGTGGTTTTTATCTATTTACAGACTTACCAACTGAACTTCGACAAACCGTACTACGACAAGATTTTATTTCGACAATACGAAACTCCGACACGTCTTTATTTCGACAATACTTTAGTTCGAAATATCTTAAGTCCGACACTACTGTACTCCGATAAAGCTTTTCTTCGACATGACTTAACTAGGAAACGATGCGACTTCGACGACATGCTTCTTCGACAACAATGGTAGTCCGACATGAGTCAATTTCGACGTACTCTACTCCGGCATGATGTACTTCGACAATAGCTAACTTCGACGTGATTTACCTGAGACACGATGCTACTTCGAAATTATTTTAGGGAATTACATTAGGGAACAACTAAACTTGTGAAAGATGTTAAGGCAATATATATACATACACACATAAATATATATATTTATGATATTTTTGTTCAAAGAAATCCGACGGGTAGTGCCAGATTAGCGCGTTCAAAGAAACAAACATTTCGGCTTTATTATTAACACATATTATGTAGTAGCCCGCGTGGTGGATTACGGCCCACTCCCTCTCACAGAGAGGAGGCCTGTGTCCCAGCAGTGGGAACATTATAATCTGATTATGACTATATGACTATGTAGTAATAGATAGTAATCATAGGTGGCTCCACTTCTACACTAAATTGAGAGAAAAACCTTGTTCGACAATACGGTGACAATCTGTAAAAAACATTTGCAAATGAAGGAAACAATGCAAACGACTGATTTTCTAGAAGGAATTGCCTATATTATGTACATTAAACAAAAATAGATGCAATTATTGTGTAGTTGTTTCTTCCATTTTGTTTTTTTTTTTTTTTTTGTTTGGGATATTTCATATATTCGAAATATTTCATTTTCTTTCAATGTGAAGTTGTTTAGTTGACAGTGATTTTGTCACCTTTTTTGTGTTGTTTTTTCGTTATATTTAAATTGGGTATTCAGTCATGTAGGTATGCTTACGCATAGCATTAGGATCCGCACTCAGTTATGTTCTAATAAAAATAATGTTCTATTAAAATACAAGTTACTCTTTATTCCTTATCATAATTCTCTTACCCATAATTATTATCCCAATTTATTTGAGGTGGGCGCAATATGTTTTTTCTTCCATAGGTACTTCTCTATTAGTCGTCATCTCGGTAGTCACCCCCTTTCTAGCCATAATTATCATCTTTCACAAGTTTAGTTGTTCCCTAATGTAATTCCCTAAAATAATTTCGAAGTAGCATCGTGTCTCAGGTAAATCACGTCGAAGTTAGCTATTGTCGAAGTACAGCATGCCGGAGTAGAGTACGTCGAAATTGACTCATGTCGGACTACCATTGTTGTCGAAGAAGCATGTCGTCGAAGTCGCATCGTTTCCTAGTTAAGTCATGTCGAAGAAAAGCTTTATCGGAGTACAGTAGTGTCGGACTTAAGATATTTCGAACTAAAGTATTGTCGAAATAAAGACGTGTCGGAGTTTCGTATTGTCGAAATAAAATCTTGTCGTAGTACGGTTTGTCGAAGTTCAGTTGGTAAGTCCTATTTACAGTCTTATTTTGTGGGATTTCATTCAATTTATCCGTGTTTTGGTTTAATTATTACGTGTAACATGGGTTTAGGATGTTGTTGGTATAAGTTCAATGAACTTACCTATTTGTTTTTCTGTTTTGCAGGTAAGTTGGAGCTTATGGTTATTTATTCGGTAAGCAGAAGAACCGGAACATAACGGAAAAAGAAATATTAAGAAGTAGTGTCTAGAGTTTTATGCAAATGTCCGGCTATATAACAGGGCTTTTCAAGTTTTGAAATGGTAACCGCCTTTGTGATTCATCTGCCCTAACATCCCATGTTTTAGTTAACAAGTTGTCCAATTCCATGTAAACTAACATTTAAAATAATAATATGTACATTTATATGAAAAAATAAGCAAAAGAATCATAGGGCATCAAAAAATTCGTCCGCATCGCTGTCAACAGGAACAGTGGCCAAAAGGCTGGCAGCATTGCCATGTTGTATGGCGATGCCAATTCTTTGGCCAAGAAATAGGCCAGCCCTCTGGTCATTCCATGTTAGAAGTTATTACTGGTTGGCCAAAATATAAACCAATTAATAAAAGATAATCTAGGCGATTAGACACTTAAGTAATTAATAACAGAATTGGATTGAAATGCTGACAAGGCGTATTCCTACATTTGTCGTTTCCGATTTACCACTAGCAATAAGTGAAATCTAAAAAAAAAACAAACAAGCTTACCACAATCAGGGACTGCCATTTTATGAAGTAGACATAATATCAATGCCGCATTATTCCATTGCAAAAAAGTGATGGTGCTATCGGCCTTCTATAGCTCTGTCTCTCTCTTGTACACTGAAAAAACAGTGGTATTAATACGGCCGGACCCTGCGCAAAGAAAAAAAAAAATACATAGCTACATTACATATTCTTTACAGGTAGGTAAAATGCCAAAACCAGGTTGAACGCTGAATACTTAAAAAAATATGTTTCATAACGTGGGACCAGGGTTACCTACAGGTTGGCACAGATGCTGAAACCAATTTATTTTTATTTATACAATGCGTATTTGCTCGTAAATCAAAACGTATTTTATGAACATTATTTTTTGAAAGCTAAGGTTTTATTGTAAAATAGTATTGTTAAATTATATTTGGATTCCAACAAACAATAGTTGGTACACACGGCGACATTTCCAGTTTTAGTTGTTCTCGCATTATAAAAGCTTTTCGTACAATGAGAAGTCAGCTTATACTGGAAATGTATGATAATATAAAAATTAAATAAAAAATGTTTAATGAAGAAACGTCTAAGTACATACTAAAACAATGATTATATAATAACTAAGTGGCTATGCTACGCACAATACATTGAAACCCTGATCTCCAAATTAGGGGTGACCCTGTATCTTACAGATCAGTGTCCCTCCGCAAGCCAATATTTGTAACTCATTGGCACTTGATAAAGTATTTCTTTACATAATGTAGTTAAATAAAAAGGAAATTATCTAGTATATTATATAGACAGTATAGCTTGATATCTCGTCGTGCGTACCTAGGTAACCCGTTTTTCTGTCTCTGTCAACTTGACATGACTGACCGAAATAGAAAGAGTTTTCCTTCAAACCCTTTTTTTTTAGCCGTTAATGTCCCACTACTGAGCAAAGCCCTCCCTACTCTCTTTCCACCTCTCTCTGTCCAGAGCTTCCAAGAAGACCAGGAGGCCTACCATGATCTATTTTAACAACGATTCAAAAGCAAGACAGTTCAGTTTAGGTTCTTAAACTGCACCATTCACAGCCGTACCATGACGTCCAATACACTCAGCGGCATTTGGATCGTTGAAAGTGAATGAGCGTTAAGAGCTCGTGGTAGGTATCCAGATGGCACGGCCTAAATTGAATCGTTAAACTGATGTCATGGTACGAATTAGCAGAACAGTTCAGTTTAGGTCCTAAAGTGGATCGCGTTAAGAGCTCGTGGTAGGTATGCAGGGGGCCAAACATTCGACCCAGTGGGTCCCGCTTAATGGCAAACGACATCGCGGCAGGCCCAGACAGGGATATAAACTTCTGCTCGTATTGTACACCAACAGTTTCTGTGTATAAAGGCCTATTCAAACCTAAGCGGTATTCGCTGCCGCTGTGGGTACTAGGTACATACCGCGCGGGTTTCGCACAGGTATTTAGTGTCTGGTATTGTTTACCTTCTTCTGCAAACTTCTTTACCTTCCTGAGCGAAATTCGAACTCGGTATTCTACCCACAAGAATAGCGAAATCCGCTTTGATGTGAACAGTAATATTACCGCATACGCACTCGGTTTTCTCTGCCGCACAGACGGTATCGAATACCGCTTAGGTTTGAATGGGCCTTAATGAGGTATTATTCATTGCATTCTACTGGTCCCGTTTTGACGTTCGAAAAGTGCAGTTTCTCAGCCTTAGAATAATGGACTTTTGATTTTGGTTGTTTGCTTGCACTTCTTCCATGCAATTACGACCTTCACGATTTTCAGTAAATTTATTCAGATTACGCATAAATTAATCAACTAATCAGTTCACTGCTTGGAACTAGGTACTATGTACTTGTACAAGTACGTTCTCAGGTCATATAAGCACGTACTCGTTTGAGTACAAACTTGTGGTGCTTCTGCAAGCACTGTTCAAATGCCATGTGTTGCTAAACTGCAAAACCACTTGCGCAGAACTGTGGCGTCTGAGTTTGAGACTGAAGGAAACTATTAGATGAAAGCTTGTGGTACATTGGTGAGGCGTTTAACTACTAAATAGGCTGCATATTATGTTTCTTGTAGGTACTTACAATAATTGTGCCACTTTACCTATAGTGTTTTCATTTATTTATTTATTTTATTAAATAACGCATATTTACAATATTAAGTCTTACACTAAAGTGGTAGGTATATAATAATGGGATCGACCTGAACTAGGATAAACCTGTATCTCCTCAGGTACCTATTATACGTGCAAATTAGCTTATTACATTAATATTCTTAAGATTGATGATATAGGTACATAAATAGTGAGTACCTAACTTAACAGACTAATTATAGGACAATACTGAATAAAAAATAATACTTAACTTAGAACAACCAGTAACTTTCTGTGTCATAAGACAATTTTTGTAACCAAGTTGTAATAACATTTTTGCAATCTAGGTACCGTTTTTAATGCAGACATAGACAAAATTGCGTTTACACGCATATTATACAGAAATGGCGCTAAGTATAGAAAAAAATCTATACATAAACGAATGCCTTAATCTATAATTATCTATACAGATGTCTTTTCGTCTTTTATCAGTGACAACTCTATTGTACGGCAATTTGGATAAAGCATTCATAACCTTTTAAACAGCTATTGGTCTCAATATGACTTGTCCAATTCAATTGTCCAGCAACGTCTGGCCTGAAATGGCAGAGTTCGATTCCGGGCATACGATACGACTATGTGTCGTTGAATTTACGCAATTAGCAAGTATCTCGTTTTCCAAGTAAACTCTATTGCTATCCTGAAAGACCAGGAAAGCAGCAGCATTAAAGAGGTGACTACCGAGATGACAACTAATAGAGAAGTCACCATCTGCCTAGCCTTTTCCCAACTATGTTGGGGTCGGCTTCCAGTCTAACTAGATGCAGCTGAATACCACTATTTTAAATGGAGCGACTGCCTATCTGACCTCCACAACCCAGTAACTGGGTAATACGATACCCATTGGTAAGACTGGTTGTTAGAATTTCGGGCTTCTGACTACCCGTAACGACTGTCAAAGATCCACGAATGACAGCCGGGACCAACGGCTTAACGTGCTTTCCGAGGCACGGAGGGGTCTCAGTATGTAAAGATGGTCACCCATTCACAGACCAACCGCTGCAAGCGTAGCTTAACCTGATTGATCGACCTGTGTGACTGTTATTATTTAGCCACGGACCCCTTGGCAACTTAAGAGAAGTATGAAACTAAAAGACATGTATCGCCGACCCCAAAAAAATTAACGTATTAGTGAATGAGACCTATTAGGGATAGCGACGAAATAGCTAATGTGTAACGTGCTTTCCGAGGCACGGGGGTATCACACCACCAACTTCCAATTTCCAGTGAATTTCCAAATGGAAAAACTCAACCCTTTATCCGACCTGGTAATCGAACCCAGGAGACCACACTCAGCAGTCGCGCTTGTGACCACGAGACCAACGGGGCAGTTCAAAAGTTTAGGCCCCAAATAAATTGGGATAAGGACTGGAGAAAAATAATACTGACCGCAAAAACCTTCACTTATATACCCATAAATGGTTATATAAGAAACCTTATAAAAAATGCAATCATCAGACATTCTGGTAACTGATAAGCAAGAAAATTTATCACATTTGGGCACGTCGACGTCGGAGTGATATCCGAGCCACTGGCCATAAAAACGATAACGGTTTTTATTTCCCTCGATTCCTTCGTTTACACATATTTTTTATAGACACTACTTACTGTATATCAACGTTGCGAAGCAGTACGATGTTTATGACAATCATCACCATTAATACTGCTCTAGAAGAAGCAAGTTATATTAATTCCATGCTAAGAAATCATTTAGAAATGTAAATTAGAAAGCTGTCACGTTTGTTCGTATAAAAAACCGGCCAAGTACGAGTCGGACTCGCACACGAAGGGTTCCAAACCACAAGGGAAAAAACCGCAGGAAAAAAACACGATTCTTGTATGGACCCCCCCTTTAATTTACAACTTTATTTCATTTCTGTAATATTTTCTTATAACGGCAACAGAAATACACATTATGTGAAAATTTCAACTGTCTAGCTATTATGGTTCATGAGATACAACCCGCTGACAGACAGACTGATGGACGGACGGAAGGACAGCGGAGACTCAGTAATAGCCTAGGGTCCCTGTGGCAATTTTTGGGTACGGAACCCTAACAACCATAGACTTTCAGCTGGTTATAGTCACCATTTCAGCCGAACAAAATTAAAGTCGAACGATTTTGCGGCTATTGTTGCATATTTCATGAGTACCTATCTACAGCAAACCATTACAATTGCAAAATGGGAATCAAAATAAACTCATTGCTATGTGCTATATTGTATGTAAAACAATTCACATCCTGCACATATCAGTGGCAATCATTCATCAATGATGTAATTCATCATTGTAATATTCAAGTCAACTCGAATTAAATTAATCCATGTATTTTATCAACGGAAAATGATGTCAGGTATCAATCAATCGCAGTCGCATCAAATGAACATGGTTTACCTGCAATGCATTGTGACTAGAATAAGCATAGCTTAATCATCCTATAATGTTCCCACTGCTGGGACACAGATCTATGAGAGGGAGTGGGCCATAATCCATCACCATGCGGGCCCAGTGCGGGTTGCTAGATGGCACATGTCTTCGAATTTTAGATTCTAAGACATGCCGGTTTCCTCACGATGATTTCCTTCACCGTTTTGAGAGCAGTGGTGATGAAATTATTTACACAAAGTAAAGTGAAAGCGTAGCGTAGTAAAGTGTCTGCCTGGGTTCGAAGTCATGACCTCGTCATCGGCAACTCGTGACTCGGGGCCGATAGATATCTACCATGGGCCACCACTGCTCTACGAATTGTGATTGGTGCTCGTAAATTACACCTAAATATCTAGTCCTAGACATACAAAAACGTAAAATAAGTTGGAACTCTTTAGTATCTCCGTTTACGGAGATACTAAAGAGTTCCAACTTATTTCTTCTACATATTTTATTATGTATTTTTATTGCATTTTTATTATATTTTTTATTTCTTCTGTTTACAGAGGGTTGCTATAGTTATGGATCAGAACAAAAAAAATTACAATGACGGACAGTGTAAGTGACTCTCGCGTCTTTTTACGTCCCGTTCTAAAAGTATACGCAAAGGTCTTTTTACAGAAAGCGGGAAGAATTATTAATCTCTAACACGAATATAGGTAACGATACCTATATTATTTAGGGCTGATTTATCCATCGCCGGATAACTTTTATTCGAGGAATAAAATTGATGTTTGACAGTTTTTGTGTGACATACCTAACTGTCAAAATTTCAAAATAATTCCTTGAATAATCAGCCCTTAGACAAATAATCACAATGCCAGAAGCATAGGACAGGACACAGTCGGAGTGTCTATGAGGATGATGAGTATACACAATTTAACAGAGAACGTTATTTTGTAGGAAACTAGCAACCTTTATAAAAAAAAGTAACAAAAAAAGTAGAACGGAAGCTTCGTTAAACACATTTTGAATTAACTTTCTTTTATATTCGTGGAACCGCCCGTATATGACGACTCGTAATTAGCAATGTTGAACGTACAAACAACTCACCGTAATTACCGTTTTACAATCAGAGGGCTTTTTGTATTTTTTCCTGTTCTTTTTTCAACCTTTATTTATTTTAGCGACAAACGGAAATGGGAACACGCCTAGTTTTTTTTTTTTTTTAATTTTGTCGAAGGAGGTTTTATGCCACTTAGTTAAGTATGGAGTTCCAAAAAAAGAGGGGTCCCAGGCTAAATAATAACAGCCGCACAGGTCGATCGATCAGGCTAAGCTACGTTTGCCGCGGTTGGTCTGTGGATGGGTGACCATCTTTACATGCCATGACCCCTCCGTGCCTCGGAAAGCACGTTAAGCCGTTGGTCCCGGCTGTCATTCATGATAAATGAATGATAAATGATTTTTATTTTGTAAGTAAGTTTGCACAAGCACTTTTACACGTCAATCATATTTTTTATAAAACTAGATGAGGCCGGCGTTTCATATCTGACGTGGATCTTTGACAGTCGTTACGGGTAGTCTGACAACCAGTCTTACCAAGGGGTATCGTATTCCCCAGTAACTGGGTTGTGGAGGTCAGATAGGCAGTTAATCCATGTAAATAGTGGTATTCAGCTGCATCCGATTAGACTGGAAGCCGACCCAAACATAGTTGGGAAAAGGCAGGCAGATGATGATGATGAGTTAAGTATGGAGGTTTTAAGTGGTGAATTAGCGCAACTGCACATACCTAAACTCACGCTTTCTGCCCATGGGGTAGCCAGTAACTACAGCACGCCACCTGCTTTGATCCTAACACACTCCTTTTTTTTTTTTTTTTTAAGGATGGGAAATCATCAAATGACCCCTCCCGCTCTGGGTGGAGCGGAAGGGAGTGTCAGACTCTTACTGACTAAAACCCATCCGTGTTCCTTCCTTAGCCCTTTATATTCCGGGGCAGCGGTAACCCTTTCGGACAATCCCGCTGCCAAAAGGAGTGTGTTAGGCACACTCCTTTTGCTTGTTTTACGTTCATACATCGGCACCCTACTTACGAAACACACTATCATTCACAAACTGAAACATTTTAAAGGATATTGCTAATTTAATCCATTGCTTCATATGTTCGAGAAATTTGTCTGCTCAACAACGTAAATAAAGCAATGAATGTTGTTGAACTGCCCCCTCCATCCCCCCCGCTGGATCCCCTGCTAGTTCTTCTTCTGTTTTGATCTCTGTCTTGTTACGCACCTTTCTGAAGAAAGCCAATAAGTTCACCATATTATGTCTTTCTAGGGCGTCCTCACCGCGTTACCAATCACATCTGCCTTGTTAATACCATCACTGTAACTATTAAACTTGAAAATCACACTTATTTCCTCAATCCTGTTATCAACCTCATCGTCAGTTATTTTCAGATCATAAAATCCATTTTGTTAGTACTTACATACACAACTTTTAACACTATAGCCGACCGTTTAACTGAGACGTCCTGAGGAAGCTGCGCGGTGCGGGAGGGGTGATAGTTGTCACAAGTTGACGAATCACTGAGCTCTCGCATCACGTCACCACACCCCTCTCCCTCACCGCGCTGCTACCTCCGGCAACGTCTCAGTGAATCGGTCGGCCTATAGTGTTAGTACATTCATAACCAACACACACAGTATACGTTTTTATTATACTTTATGCATATAAATGGAATAGTTACGAAACATTATGAAATCATTATATATACACTTAAGTGTAGACTACTCACTCAAAAGCTTTCCACATTTAGGTATAGTACGAATTTATGATTCATATCCCAGCTGACGGCAGCCGACGAAATGATCTCCATAAAACATTATTCCCAGTTTCTCGAGATCTTTCAACTCTTCGAACATAAGGTATAAATAAAGGTCTAGCTTTTCCATCTGAACTCATTAATCACTCAAAGTGCCTCTCACAGCCGGGCTGACTACTGACTATAAGACAAATGCGTACATCTTTCTCAAGTGGTCATGCCGCCTTAGTACTTCAGCATTGTTTCCTGAACTACAACCATAATTAATTTTCTTCCTTTTTAGTTCAAAGACCGTCTGATTTTTGTTTCGAAGTTGTTTGTTTATATTGGCGTCGCAAGTTTTTCTTTATTTTTTGTAGAAACAATCTTATATACTTCCTTAGCTTCAATTAGGTAACGTTTCGTTGAACGTTTGATTTAAGGAAATATTGTCTATTTTTTTTTATCAATTACTATTTCTATAACAGAGACAAAATAAAAAGCATCTCCGTATCCCAATCATCTAGCACCATTGTCCGTTTTTGTGCTATAATAGGTAGGCATTGGTTAGTTAGTCCAGGTTTACATACATTTACGGGCAAACACGAACGCAGGCAGGATTGCCCGTATCGGCTGTTGTTCGGCGTGGACAACAAGCCTTATTTATGGCTCGCATGTGCTATCGTGTACCGAACAATCCAGCCGATTATTGTTTCTGATTGCCTGGTATCTGCTTATCCGTAACCGCTGCAATTACTTAACAAAATAGACAGCGGACGGACAAAAATAAAACCGTTTTTTCGGAAACAATGTTTTATGTTGGCATGTAAATTCTGTTCATATAAATAAAACAACAAACTCACATAAACGACCCAACACATGTTACAAAAAACCGTGAATTCATAATCCTTCCGCCGTGTTCGGATACTGTGAAGGTCAATGTAAAAAGCTGAACCATAAAATATTTCAGTGTGTGTATCCGAATTTTTTCGTCACAGACATAATGAGAGAGGTACTCGCCCGCCATGCCGCTATCTCTCGCATTTCCCAACGGAAATGAAATCGGCGGCATTGCGCGGTAACGCACCCTTTCGGCGGTTAGCCGACGGGTTGTGAAAAATACTGAGGTTTGAGAATAAAAGTTACCCCACGGTTTAATGTTGGGGTTATATTTGACGTAAACACATTCCCATTTATTCATAAACGTTGCTTAAAGTTAAATAGTGATTAACGACTGTTTAACCATACTTTTAGCCCTATATATATGACAGTAAATATTTTTTGTTTCGAAAGTCGAAAGAAAACATACACTCAAAATTATTTTCACACACAACGAAAATTAACTAAACATAAACTAAAACTAAAAGGCAATCATTGATAATTACTTACTTTGTAATTTGTTCCACCCACTGCTAAAATGCTTAATTAATTAAATTGCTAAATAGCAAACGAATCTTAGTTTATATAGTCATACTAGCTTCCGCCCGCGGCTTCGCCCGCAAGGTATGTCGATAAAAACTATCCTATGTCCTTCCCCGGGATGCAATCTACCTCTCTGCCAAATTTTATCGAAATCCTTTTAGTGGTTTAGGCGTGAAAAGGTAACATACAGACAGAGTTACTTTCGAATTTATAATATTAAAGCAAGTATGGATTTCCACCGTTCCACGATGTTGTGGTCCTGTGGTTTATTAGGTTATACAGCCCACGCCTCTACTACATGTAACCCTGGTAGCGGCACCACATAATGTACAGAGGCCAGCACATCAAGCTACCCCAATCTGTCAAATTTCTTTGATAGATTTTCAACTTTACTGAAAAGGACTAAGGTTCATATTCAATGTGGAAAATTTGACAGATTGGGGTAGGTTGATGTGCTGGCCTCTGTACACATTACATGCAACAGTGCCTAACTAGGTAATAGTAGTTTAGCAGACGGCCAGTGAACCATCAAAGTGTAACGTTTAGCGTTTACCAGGATATATGGATTGGAAATCTAGGTAACCTATAAAGCTAGTTTTATGACTAACTAGCAGCGCCCCGCGGTTTCACCCCCATAATTTTCGATTCCGTGGGAATATCGGGATAAAAACTATCCTATGTCCTTTCCCGGGACTCAAACTATCTCTATACCGAATTTTATCTAAATCGGTTGAATGGTTTAAGCGTGAAGAGGTAACAGACAGACAGACAGACACACTTTCGCATTTATAATATTAGTATGGATATTGTATGGATAAACGCAATAGAAATATTAAAAGTTGATTCTTAAATTAATGAGCTAGCATCCATTTAGTAATAAAAGAACGGTGTAGTGCGAGTCGGACTCGCGCACCGTGGGTTCCGTACATAGGTATGTAAATAGTTTATTACGGGATTTTTTTTTTGTGATGTCACTCTTTTAGGGGACCAGTCATGAGGCATTTCTTATCCATTAAAAAATGAGAGAATTTTGCAAATCCATACGAATATTATAAATTCGAAAGTAACTCTGTCTGTCTGTCTTTTCACGCCTAAACCACTGAACGGATTTCGATAAAATTTGGCAGTGAGATAGATTGCATCCCGGGGAAGGACAAAGGATAGTTTTTATCAACATACCTCGCGGGCGAAGCCGCGGGCGGAAGCTAGTCCGTCTATATATGACGGAGTTATGCCCGAACATACATAAAAAAAAAACAAATTGAGAACGTCCTCCTTATTGAAGTTAAAAATGGTCGAAACCCAATGAAATTACCTTCAGATGTCAGAAGTGATCTCAGTACTCAATCTATCATCATGAATTTGTTATTACTCTTAGTTTGAATGACAGTTCAATTCCCAATCTTTTATATAAAAAATCCGCCCGCGCGCGCGTATTTGCTTACCGTTCTTTCTGTTTTTTAACCGACTTCAAAAAGGAGGAGGTTCTCAATTTGGATGTGTATAATTTTTTTCTCTTTACTCGGCTCCTAATTACTCCTAAAGGTCGTAACGTGATGTTAAATTGCTCATAAGTCATAACCTTCCTCGAGAATTGCGCTAGCAAATACAAAAAGGATTTTTAAAATACGACTGGTAGAGATTACCGGTTTTGAACAAAAATGTATTATAATAACTAGCTTCTCATCATCTATTACTTGGTTTTCGCTTAGCATTCTTACTAACTTTTTTCACTTTGCTCGGCTCCAAAAGGGCCGTAACGTGATGTTAAATAGAACAACGTCACGGTAGCCAATCTCTATGCAGGTTAGCCAGGTACGCAGAATATATTATAGTGCACAAGTGTGTGCGTAAACACAGATTCACTCTGTTCCTTTACTCTCATAGTCCGATGGGACGGCAATCCGACATGACCGGGGAGAGATCAGGCAGGACTAACGGCTTTACGTGCTATCCGAGGCAAGGGGGCTTCACACCACCAACTTCCAAACTCCGGGCTGTCACTGAGACATTCCTAATGGAAAAACCCAATACCACTTTGCCCGACACGGGAATCGAACCCAGGATCCCACGTTCAGCAGTCGCGCTTGCCACTACGAGACCAACGGGGCAGTGCCATTTTACCTCACTGAAAACAAATAATAACTTGAACCAACATTTTTTCAGAGCAATAATTTTAACAATTGCCATTAAAATAACAAAACAACCCTTTAATAATTACACTTCCTGATTATTTAAAAACAAAAGTAACAATTTAAAAATAAACTGTCTGTGGCCTGGCTTGCTGTGCCGCACAATCGTCCATAAATTTTGCGTCCGCAGCCACAGTTCTGTGTTGCATCTGTAACATTTTGCCGCTGTAACGAGCTGCTGTACTAGGGGATAATAACTCGATGGATACTCGCTTTGAAATATGTCTTTGTCATGCATCGTTTTTTCACACATAAACATAAGCTCTCGCCTTCTTCCCTTGCGGGTAGGCAGAAACTACAAAACAGCATCAGCTACGATCCTTACATACTCCTTTTGCCTCGTCTACGTTAATACATCGGGTCATACACGCAGGCTTTTTTTAGGGTTACGTACCTCAAAATGAAAAAACGGAACCCTTACAGGATCATTTTGTTGTCCGTCTCTCTGTCAAGACCGTTTATCTCGGGATCGCGTACAGGTATCGGGTTTGAAATCAAAATCATATACTCAGGTCTACAGTGCCTTGAAGCTGTGAAAAAATCAAACTTCTAATTTATTTAAAAAAAGATACGGCAAAAAACGTATATTTCGACACTCTCAAGAAAATCAAAATTTATAGGGTACTTCCCGTTGACCTAGGATCATGAAATTTGGCAAGAAGCAAGGTCATGTAGCACAAGTAAAGGAAAAAATCCGAAAACCGTAAATTTGTAGTTACATTAAAAGAAAACCCCGGGCTAAACTATTTACATCTTGTCTTCGACCGCTCTTATCCTATTTACTTGAAATATCAGCTTAAAAATAAAGTTTTATTGTTTGTGTAAACTTCATAAACGTGATTAGTATCGATATCTGAAAACGATAAAACACATTTTCTCATTTCCACTTCACAATAGCGGTTGTTGACCCCTAACAAAAAACATCAAATCTTTTTTTTTATCGTGTTTAGATATCGATACCGCCGCGTCTACAGAGTTTCGCTAGCTAATTTAATTTGACCCTGTATGCAGTTGCACAACGATGGTTGCTCCCCACCACATGACGCAACAATGTATGCGAGATTGTCCGCTTTCCGAGATTAGATGTATCAAGAATCTGCGTTACATGGTTAAAGATAGAATATGCTTTATAGATAAAATATGCTTTATTGTACACCAATTAAAGATCCAAGACTAAGCTGTGAATCGGCAGAAAAACTTAAATTAAAAGTGACGACAGCGTGTTACGTGATCTTAACGCTTACGGCTTTTAGCGCGATAATTATACGTACCGAAAATTTTCCGAGAAATCCTACATTCTGCAGCGTTCTTGTCGACATTTATGACAGCAAAATAGCACTTTGAATACATTAGCTATATATTCACATAGCTACTACCAAGTCTTATTCCTATCGAGTTTTCCCCGAGTTTCCCCAACAATAGTAACCCAACTGAATCTATGTCGAGTGGGCACCACTCCTGCCGTTCCCCCGCTCTCGAGCAGCGATACTATTCGAATGGCCGACCAAAGAGCGCGCAGCTTTGTTCCCGCGTTTTTTGCAACCGCAATTTTTTTAATTTTTAGAACGTAGAACAAGGATGGTTTGTAACTTTAAGTTTTTTTTTGTGGCTTTCTCTTAGAGCTCTGCAGCTTGACATTGCATCCTGGCTGACGAATTTATATTTTTAATGGTCAGACCGAAGAAGTTTGTTTAAAAAAAATAATGAAACAGACAGGCGCCGAAGGCATCTTACCCAGAAAACAGTAAGATTATAAACAAACGTTTAGGTATACTTTTCTCCGAAAAGTTAGATTCCGGTATTACTTACTACGTAACCTTTTGCTACATTGATTCTAGAAGTACCTAAATGTAAACAGAGATATGTAGGTATCAAAAATGAACTAAAAAGTTTTACCTACTTCTCCAAAATATCTTTAATAATACCTACATAAGTAGACCATACTAATAATGCATTCCTTTAACATAACTCCAAGAATTTTAACAAATATTCAAAACAGTTTCGGAATCTCACAAAAATAAATATAAAGTTGCTCCGTACATCCTGCTAAGTAAATGCAGAGAGTAGTTTCATCCGCCCGTCCGGCTGTCCGACCGTCCGCCCGTCCGGCCGGCACCGGACATTGCTCCCGGCGGCCTACTACGAGCTAAAATACAGCACTCTGACACTACAGCAGGAAATTGCACTTTTGCAATAACTGCACTGTCTATGGGAGAAGATCTTTAGACGATACTACTAGTGATTTAGGATTTCACTTGTTGGGGAATCTGTTTTATGTTGAACAAGATAGGTACATTTTTGTTAAACATTATTCCTAAAAGTAGAGACTTCAGATTCTTGAAAAAGGACTCGAACTTGGAACTCCTATCAGTTTACTCAATAAATAACACATAGGAGCTTTTACTTATTTTTAATTATGAGTAATACAGTTAGCTTACACGTTGTGCATGTAGGAGAACGCTAACAAGAAAAAAAAATACGCGACGAATTGATAACCTCCTCCTTTTTTGAAGTGGGTTATAAATGGAATGGCTGGGACGGAAAACCAGGACTATAGTTACTGCTTACACCCACGGAGCTTTTACTTATTTTTAATTATGAGTAATACAGTTAGCTTACACGTTGTGCATGTAGGAGAACGCTAACAAGAAAAAAAAATACGCGACGAATTGATAACCTCCTCCTTTTTTGAAGTGGGTTATAAATGGAATGGCTGGGACGGAAAACCAGGACTATAGTTACTGCTTACACCCACATATTTCTAACCGTCAAAGCGTGGTGTAATAAAGGATAAAACAATAGTTCCTACGCCACCTAAACGATAATAAAATAGTTAGTTAAAATGTGATTTTGAGGTGTAACAAACATTATCTATTCTAGCACATATGTACCAGGATTACATAGGATGACAACACATTGTTACGAAACCCTAAGCCCTCAGAAATAGAAACAATAGGGTATTACACTGCCTTACTGTTTATTGTTGTTTCTGTGCAATTTTCATAATATTCTCGGAGTAGAATTTCATCGCCAACGATAATTTAAGTTGAATTCTCTAAGAAAATTTAGGAATATTCTTTCTCTCTTTAGGAATATTTTTTTAGTTCTGCGGTCTTAGATTTTTCGTGTTGGTCGCTTACGAAAAACTTGTTTAACCCTTTTTTTATGCGTGTATGAAATTCTCATCACGTGTCTACGCACATGAAATTTAGCGAGGGCCCGGAAGTTCTTCCGTGTAATTCCACTATAGAGAGTAAATGATGCTTAACGATGGTTTCACTATGTGGTCTTAAAAGTTAATGATAATGGGACAGGATGCATAAGGATGTTCAATGGAGTGCGTAGCCAACCCTCGACATATCGTGTGAAAAAGGCATTATCTGTTTGTTGTGTCAAGATTTATCAAGATTTCTAGAAGCATGAAGTTTCCACTTGTTACTGATGTAAGGCCCTGTGACCAATAGACAGGCAGATATCACTTCGTAACATACTATCAATTAAAATATTAATCATTTTGAAGGATATTACTAATCCATTACTTCATATAGAAAAATTTGTCTGCTCAACAACGTAAATAACGCAATGAATGTTGTTGTACTGTCAAAATCAAAGCCATTTGTACTGGCTTGCTTATAGGATTGATTTGTTATGCAAACGTAAGATTGACAATACAGAATGTTACCGGCTCCAAATTTTTACAGGGTGTTCTACTCATGAATATGAACAACTTTCACTATGGGACCAACTCTGAAATCACGAACAAAAATCAGCTGTTTAATACAAAAGTTCAATACTTACCTGACCAAAATGTATGAAACAATCTATAGGTCAATCATTTCTTCAGGTCTTGAGGACTGTTAAGTTTTAAATCTGACCACCGTCACAGAACTTTAAGAGCGTTTACGCCGTACGGCATTTCATACAAACTTTCAAAGCCTTGTTTTTCGAAATGAATGAACTGATTTTAATGAAACTTCATACGCATAAGCGGCATGCAAAGGTCTAAAAAGTTACTTCAGAAATTTTTCGAAATGTCTTATTTATAAAAAAAGATAACTGGAAATCTGTTTCTATGGAAACATTAAAATCGGTCTAATTTGGCTGTAACACTATTTTTCGAAAATGTTCTTAAGTGACTTTTTAGTCCTTTGTATCCTGCTTACGTATGAAGTTTCAATGTAAAAACAAGGGCTTGAAAGTTTGTATGAAATGCTGTACGGCGTATATAATTAAACAAAATTATTTGTCAGTTAATCTAAACATATTTTAAACTGAAGTCGCTTTTGTGCGCATTGTTCTTGTAAACTACGCAACTGATTTTGATGCACTTTTCACCATGATTTACAGAATTTATTCCGGAAGGTTTAATAAACATTTTACGCCGTACGGCATTGCATACAAACTTTCAAGCCGTTGTTTTTCGAAATGAATGAACCAATTTTAATGAAACTTCATACGCATAAGCAGGATACAAAGGTCTAAAAAGTTAGCTGAGAACATTTTCGAAATGTCTTATTTAAAAAAAGATAATTGGAAATCTCTGTTTCTGTGGAAACTTTAAAATCGGTCTAATTTGGCTGTAACACAATTTTTCGAAAATGTTCTTAGCTAACTATTTAAACCTTTGTATCCTGCTTATGCGTATAAAGTTTCATTAAAATCCGTTCATTAATTTCGAAAAACAAGGGCTTGAAAGTTTGTATGAAATGCCGTACGGCGTAAACGCTCTTAACATAACATTTATATTAAAATATTATACAAAAGAAAACTCCATGTTTTGTTAAGTCGTAAAAACCGTTTGAAGCAGGGGGGCGCTAATTTAGTATAATTCAGTGTATATTTTTATCGTATTAAAAAAATTAATTTGAGAGCCCAAAATAATTCCAGATCGAGATAAAAAACAAGTACAGACGCCAACACATTAAGCTACTACAATCTGTCAAATTTCTTTAAAATATTTTCAACTTTATCGCTAAAGCATAAGGTTCAAAGTTGATTGGGAAAATTTTATAGTTTCGGGTAGCTTGATGTGCTGGCGTCTGTACATAAATCAAACTGAATCATTTTGAAGGATATCGCTAATCCTTTGCTTCTTATTTTCGAAATAAAAATCTGCTCAACAACGTAAATAACGCAATGAATGCTATTTAACTGTCAAACTGTAAGCCATTCCTACTGATAGAGTGTTACGTAATCACGGCGCTGGTTCGGGAAGACCAAATACCCGTCGCTACTGCTAAATAAAATATTGATATTCAGCCGTATCTAGCAGCTACACTAGAAACCAATTCCACTGTAGGTTCGAAAAGGCCAAAAGGATATTTAACTCTCTAAAGCCATAAATATTAAATACCGTATCACTGTGGTCGGGTCCGAAACACGCTGAGTGGATTCATAATCGAATATTGATTTCGTGCAGCCATATTTTGTTAGAGACGCGATCACTTTCCTGTTTCCTTTAGCTATATTTAATATTCAGATTCTATATTAACATTTATATTAATTTCGCCATTAATTAATTGTTAATCTTTTATTTATCTGCCGCATCTCCCTTATTTATATTTTTTTACTCTTCAGAATTTCGAAGACACTCTTTGCATGTCTCCGCTCCTGGTACTGAGTAATGAAAAACTATTTTCAACTTTTCATTTGACATGATGATTTATTTTTAACCCTCGCAATTGCCTTGACCCAAAAAGTTCGATATGAATAAATAACCGTTCATCGATTTTCATTCGTTCATTTCAGTTCGGCCCATCACATGTGCCTCCTGAGAGATTGATTCTACGGAAGACTGGCTAGATACTCGTATATGTATACCTACGTTCAATATTTTTACCTATATGGCAGGCACGGCAGGGTTAATGGTAGAATGTGATCGCGAGATTGGAACTTAGATTAATTACCTACTGTTTACCATATTTGATTCTTGTCATAAGTAATAAATTATTCCTTTCTTACTCGCTCAGCCATAACTGGCCTTTGCAGGTTCTAAGCACACTCTTTTTTTTCTGCTTTTTCTCTGCCTCAATACTTCGCTGACTATCTAAGATCTTATTCGGCATCAAAGATAGCAAAAATGCATTGAACACAAACGTCATAGAAATGCTAATAAAACATGCATTTGGAGGCTTCATTTAAATACAGCTTTCTCAGTAAGAATTCACTTTGACTGCAAAATTCAAATAGAAAATATTTTTAAAACGCCGCCACTCGCATACATGACCGCGACCATCGAATACTTTGTTTATTTTATTTCCTTCAAGAAATATTGCTGAAGTCACAATATTGATACTAGGAGAGCATATTCCCGGAGCGCTTTAAAAATATAAACAAGTAAACTTTAGCCCGACATGTTTTGTACGCGCAAGCCAAACTCCGCGATAGTTTCTTAGACAAGGTTAAGTTGAATTGTGGTTGGTACCGATATCCGATACGAGGTATTTTTATTTTAGTATCAACACGTGACGACTCTGTGGTTATTTGAAATTGAATCGAAATGATGAACTTCCATAGAATATTCGAACTCAAGGCAGAAGGTTTAATTTGACGCCTAACTGAAGTTTGCCTTTTGTTTTTCTTTTTAGAATGAAAGCCAATTCACGTAATTAAAAACATAAAAAATCTAGTCAGTCTCACCTCAGCGACAAACAAAAAAATGGGGTGTGGCTTTGTCTTGGACACTGCCGTGTGTTGTACGTGAATACGTTTACGTAACGGGATTGATCCAGTGTCGATATAGAAGTGATTTCATCATTCACTTGCTTAATTTCAACCGCCCCAGCTGCAGATGTACTGGCACCGTCGTTGATCCGCTCGGCCGCATTCATTCTTTTACGCTCCCGGCACTGCTGAACTCGGTCATATGGTGTTTTATTGGTACCATTCGAGAGGTCTTGAGAAGTCCTTTCCAACCGTATACGATTTCTGTATTTCGATTTGGCTTTTTGACGCGTATAGGCCGACATTATATATTTTAGATACTATTTTAACAAATTATATTCACTGTCACTATTTTACACTAATGTTTTGTATAAAATTGAAACTTTAACGAACGTCGTAGATTTTCCGAGTCAAAAGTTATACCTACTAAGTGGAAATCTCGATAAGCAGCAAAATTACCTCAAAATGGCGGCGCTTCCCCCTACACCGCGCGCGATGCGTCACGATGAATTCTTTGATCCTTTAACTATCCAATGGTGTAATTGAATTTACGATGGAGATGATAGATATGAAGCTGCAACACCAAACTGTATGCCCCGATTTTGTTATGTTATATTACGTATTCACGTCAAAACTGGTGTTAAAGGTACGTCAAAGAGAAGTATTTTTGACAGATTGAGACAGATTAAGATGTAAAAATACAACCATTGGAATAAGCCAGTTCTTCCTCTCAGACAAATTACTTACCTTTCCCTACCCAAAATCAAATTATAAAGATTTTACCTCCAAAGGAATAAATATAAACCTAGTTACCATTTTTTGTCCGTAAGTATTCAATACGTGTTAAGAATTCTCAATTCAAAGTGCTAAATTATTTCTTTACGTCTTGTCAAACTTCGTTCTTGTCCGCCATCAAATGGAAAATTAAATGCGTAACTTAAAAAGCTTTATTTTTATTTAATATAATATCATCCTGTTTGCCGATGGACATTGATTGATCGCGCGGATGGATTCTTTGTAATCGGTCATGGTGGAACGATTCCTTTTTTGAATTGTCGTCATAAAGAATCTCTTGAACGGATTTTTTTTCATTACTTTCCACAGAGTAAATATTTTTGGAACGTGTTTTGTTATTTAACGTTTGGCTGCGATTACATAGGAATAGCATTTTTATTATTACAATTTTCCCAAAAGTAGCACAATGGTTTCGTTTTTTTTGTAATTATATTTTATTACTAGATTATTTATTATGGATAAAAATTATGTATTAGGTACGTATGCCGAAACTGTTTGTACTCGCCGTCAGGTTGTCCTTAAAGATTCATTTGAAAACCAGCATCTGGCATTAATAGATACTGAGATGAACCTTTTTGCCGTAGCCATGAGGCACACACTATTGTAGTTAAAACATTATTTACACTTTTTTATTTCGTTATTTGTATTTTGTGTTCCACGAACTGTCTTCTTTAAAATCTTGTAGGATAGTGAATGCTCAAATGCGATTTCCACTATAAAAATACTTTTTATTGAGCTAAAGTGTGTTTACAGCTTAATTAAGTCTTTTCTTTTGCACATTCGTCAATTTCATGTCTGACAAACTGTAGCGCCTGGATCAACGCTACTACGATATCATCGTAAAGGAAAACAAACCAACTAATGGAATGGCGCAAGGATCCATCACGCTTGGACAGATTGTATCTCGACAGGTTTACGGACCATGTTCCAATTTCAATGTTTAGCTTGACACGTTATTATATTGCGCTGTGCTATTTGTACATGTCATTAGTTCCTTCTGGCAGTTTTTTTAGGAAGGTTGGCGATCCCCTCGAAATAACCTCATCATCTGCCTAGCTCTTTCCCAACTATGTTGGGGTCGGCTTCCAGTCTAACCAGATGCAGCTGAATACCAGTATTTTACATAGAGTACAGTATTTTTCAGATAGGCATCTGACTGACCTCTACAACCCAGTTACTGAGTATTACGAAACCCCCCAGGGGAAAACTGGTTAAAGATCAACGAATGACAGCCGGGACCGACGATTTAACGTGCTTTCCGAAGCACGGAGAGGGTCTTGGTATGTAAAGAAGGTCACCCATCCACAGAGCAACCAAGCAAAAGTTAACCTGTATGATCGACCCGTGCAGCTGTTATTACTTAACCACAAGCCCCTCGATAGAATCTAAAGAAACTAAAAATATTTCCAAGTGGAAATAATTACACCACCGACCACCTCGTACTTTCGTCAGAACCCTCAGTTGAACTGTAACTTAGCAATCTGCTTGGTGACAAGAATATAAGAAGTTAGTAGGGTATCCGAACAAACAGTTCCAAAAAGCGACACTTCCTTGAATAACTCCTAACCAAGTTACCTAACTAGATAACACAACTGAATGAATAACCCCATATAACTCAATATTTCGGTGAATAAACGATCGAAAATCAACTTACGCAGGGCTCTTTCAAACAAAATACTTTGCAATGGAGTTCGTTACAATTGTCTAACGTCACTGCGCCGTAAACCGGGCGTCATCAGAACTTCGCGGAGGAAACTCCATTAAAAGTTGACTCGCTCACACACACGCCCTGTGTCTTTGGCATTCTTTGTGATACGGAGTTCGCGCGTTAGTGTATTGTTCACTTTACCTAAACAGCGGGATAATTGCGTATATAACATACTATCAATGGGTTTCACTTTGACAATTCAACAACATTCATTGCGCTATTCACGTTGTTGAGCTGACTTTTTCGAACATATGAAGCAATGTATTAAATAGCAATTTCCTTCAAAATTATTCAGATTGTGGTTGAGTGTTTGTTACGGAATTAGAGTGCAGGGTGGCAGGGAATCTACGCGCAACCTGTCACCATGGATTCATTATATATGATTCCGGAACCGTTTGAGTTGAAATTTTACGTCGATTATTTAAAAAAAAATTGCTGTTCCATACATTTTGACAGCTACGCGGTCAAAATCCTCACTGTTCTATAAATAATAAAATAATAAAAGCTTTATTGTTCAAAAAGTACATAAAGTTATTGGGTACAGACGCCAGTACAACCTACTACAATCTGTTAAATTTCTTTAATAGATTTTCAACTTTATCGCTAAAGCATAAGGTTCAAAGTGGATTGGGAAAATTTTACAGTTTCGGGTAGCTTGATGTGCTACGCGTCTGTACATAGTAGGTACGCTCATACATAATATCGGTCGGTAAGATTTCTGAGGCGACAATAGTCGAGTGTTCTTCCAAATATTTACAATAAATACTCGTAGAATCAGTAATACAACTTGTTAAGTTAGTTTATTCCTAAAATGTAAAAATTTCATGAAATAGTCATTCAGTAGGATTACTTGTTCTTAGATACTTGTGTTGATGACTTTTATGATTATAATTCTGTAAATACATATTTTTTACGGCCGCGAATCATATTTCAATCAACGTACAACTTAATACTGACCAGCAAATTGCAAAAAACGTAAAAAAAATGAATTTCGCGGGCTACCCTGGATTGTGATGTGCAAACTTAACTGTGTTTATGTAAAATTACTGTCTGTCATCAACTTTGCTTTTTGCCAATAAAACTTTTTTTGTAGTTTGTTTTTGTATTTCCATCGGTCTGCCCTCCTTACCAAAAATAAATCCAAGTATTCTTTTACGTCAAAACTCAAACGTAAGAGTGTAACTTCCCCTATTATTGATGTATTCCCAACTTTTTGTTAGCTCGCTACTTTTCATACATTCGAGAAGAAGCGATTTGTTTACTGACAATACTGAAGTTTCTTATTCACCTTGTTTGTTACCTCCTAACTTGGTTTTACTTTAATATTTATATTAGCTTTCATTTTGAATTGATGGATGTTTGGTATCGTCATTATACCTACATAATATTATTAACCTACTTATAATTTATCGTCCCACAGGCAAGTAACGAGAAAAAATTATTTATTTTTATTGGTTTAATAGCTGCGCCCCGCGATTTCATACGCGTAAGTTTCGATTCAAAAAAAAAACTGGAGGGCCACCCTTATCACCTAGGGGTATAAAAATGACCTCATTTGTTGTAATTGTGGGTACTTTCTGTTCGTTTAAAACTTATCTAAATACGACTATCACCCAGTTTCTGAATTGAGAATTTGAAGTTGAGAACATCTTAATCTGTACTTAAGTATGACTTAAGTATGAAGTATGACTGTATTTGAGAATAATTAGTTGAGATTTGCTACTTTCTTCAAATCAGAAACCGGGTGTGAGACTTGCTCAATATCTGTCTACTTTTAAAACTTTGATAAAAAAAAACACGTCCTCTCTCCTTAAACGATCATCATTATATTTTCTTTGCTCCTGTTTCATGATATATTTATATAGTTTAGTAAAGGCTTTGTGTATGTATTTATTGTATTATGTAAAATTGTAAGCGGTACACCACAGACTATCTACAGTATTGTCTCGCTTTCCCCTTTTTAATCCCTCCAAAGGTTGTCTTTTAGCGATAATACCGTCCATTGTTATATTTCTCATTAAGCTTCGCATTCGCTGGGGTAAGACCGTACGAATCAAATTTCCAGATAATTTGCAATATTTAGTATTTAGCCAAGTTGACTGGAACTACCTTATAAGTATGGATTAAGACTTATAAGGCCAAATTATGTGGAAATTTGATTCGTACGGCCTTACTCCAGCGCTGAACTTACCCCAACATACTTTATATCTGTAATATGGTGTACATAATATTCTATTCTGAAGATGACACAAAAGTGGTCATGATTGACAGGCAAAAAGTGGTCATCATTTCAGCTGAAAGACGTCCCCTGCTAGATACACGTCTCCAAAATATTGTCAAAATTATATCTGCAAACCATAAAACCAAAACCAGCAGATGCTCAAGAATTACTTACATTAAAGGCACTAAACCAGTATTAATTATAAGTTTTGTGACTCTCTCTACACAATAGGTACAGACGCCAGCACATCAAGCTACTGCAAAACAACTACTGCTACTGCTTTTGACTACGTTATACCTATGTGTATATTTAATGCCCTTTTTTTTTTCTTTTTTGTAGTGTGCGTTTTGTTTGGGCAGAATAAACAATTTTTCTTTCTTTCAATCTGTCAAATAGATTTTCAACTTTATTACTCAAGCGTAAGGTTCAAAGTTGATTGCTAAAATTTAACATTGTCGGATAGCTTGATGTGCTAGCGTCTGTACATTAGGTACTCTCCATACAAAAGTTACAAATGATGTAGGTACTTATACATCATACAAGGTGTATCAGAAAGGTGGGGTCAAATTCAAGGGTGTGGTACAGACCATCAAACTGAACAGCTTTCTCCAAGGGACCAACATCGAAATCGCGAAAAAATAATCAACTGGCCCATACAAAACTTCAGTACCTACCTGCTCGACCCACATGTATGGGATGGCTGAATATTTTCGATGTTGGTTCCATGGAGACAGTTGCTCAATTTGATGGTCTGTACCACACCCTCAAATTTGACCATAACTATCTAATACACCTTGTATTTATAAGTACCTACATAACAGTCTGTTTAGTCCATGTCCCTAAATTCATTGTCCGCAGAAGCTTTGAAAAAAAAAAACAAAATGGCGGCGGGATAATTATGCCACAAAAGTTCAAACACCTTTGGCTGAGACAAACAAAAAAAAAAAAACATGGTAGATAACAAGATAATTCATCGTACGGAACCCTCACCAGGCGCCTGACTGTCTTAACTTCCATAGAGAAATGTTCGAACCCCTTTAACCACAGTTTTCTGATTCACCTTCTTTGATTTCACCTTGTATGCACAAGCTATACAGGTTGAAATTGAATACATGCGACAAATTGAAATGGGAGAATAATCTCAGACAGCAAAACAGCTGTTCCCTACATTTTGACTAGTTATGCAAACATAAATGTAGGAAACAGCAGATTTTTTTTTTCGCGATATCGGGTTTGGTCCCATATTAGAAGTTGTTCATAATGATGAGTACAATCTCCCATTTCGATTTGTCGCATGTTTTCAATTTCACCCTGTATAAGAACTTGTACCTAAGCAAGTTATTTAAGATAAGGTAAGGTAAGTGGCACGTGAGAAGACATTTACGTGACGTGTATGTTAATGTATTTATGAAGTTTCCAGGTAAACGGGACCGTACTTCTAGACTAAATTATAGACATAAACACTGAAAGTTTTCAGTCGGTTCTACCTTGTATCTATGGTAGTTTTGGAAAGGTCGAGATCTTAAAGGTCTAGATAACATAGAACTGTGAACACGAGGTAGAAGTTCGTGTTGTTATTTAGAATGTTATTGATTGGTTTATTTTGGTTGTGTAGGCTATTGTTACAGACTACAATGGAAGGTTTACGAAAAAACTAAGAATAAAAGGTTGAAAAAGTTTTTGGTTAGTTACCTACCCAATTTGTATTGTAGGTAGGTATTTTTAGGTATCTTTGAGAGAGCTTTTTGTAACTCAAATCATACATTTTAACCGACTTCAAAAAAAAGGAGGAGGTTATCAATTCGGTTGTATTTTTTTTAAATGTTATTTACCTCAGTACGCCGTCATTTATGAAAAATGATGATTTGGAAAATTATTTTTTTATTTAAAAGGATATACTTCCAGATTGGTCCCATTTTTGTCAAAATCCAGTTCTGATGATGGGATCCATGAGGAATTGAGGGAACTCCTCAAATATTATAGGCATACATATAGCAATTTTGGTATTTTCTTCAACAAGTCAAGCATTTGCATTCAGAAAGTATGATTTGGTGAAGTGGAACTGATGATGAAGACCACAGATGGCCATCGGAACTATTCAATGACAAATATTTCACGGGTTGCGATTCCATTGCTTTAATATGGTTGCTAAGTAATTTAGGTTCGTCACAATGCATTTGGTGAAGTGGAGCTGATGGTGACTACACAATCAGCTCCAGTTCTCCTGGTTCTTACCAGGAGAAGTCCTCAACAATTAACGTCCCAGCATCGGGAAAAGGAATACGTTTTACTATGACTTGTATTTTATTATTTATTTGTTAGCTTAGTTGTTAACTTTATTGTGCATATGTGGTCTCCATTAAGTGAAGGACTACACCTACTTAATACCAGAAGACCGATTCTCGTAATTAAAAACCTCGCAATCTCATCTCAGCTACAATCAATATCAAAAACATATAAACGTATCTATAATAACGCAATTAAATTAAATGAAATTTATTTATTTATTTCCTTATACAACGATGATCCATATTATGTTAGTTAGGTAAAAAAACTTTAGAACTATCTTAGTGTGTTACAATTAAATCTAAATACCTACCATGCTACTAGAAAAACAATATTTACATACATTCACCGGATGAAATGAATCACTCCTGCTTAACTAGCACGGTCCTGCATGAAGTGATTCATTATCGGCGAATTTTGTTCACTAACATCTTCAGAACGCTATTAGGCTCTGATATGACTTGACCGCGTTCTCTCCAATAGTGACGCCGCAATGAACGCGGTTGAACTGTCAAAATGGAAGACATTGCGATCTTGTATATTTTTACCAAATTTTTTTTTGTCTAATATTGTCTTATTTTAAGTACCTCATTTTATCAAATTTGTTTAATTTCATCTTGTCTAGTTTTATGTAATTTAACCTTTTATGATCGTATGTGTAATTTGTTACTAATGTTGACCTGTAATTTGTATGTGTGGTGAAAATGTAATTAAAAGTTGGTTATTAACAATGATTACGCTAGTGGTATTTATGTCAATACATAATCAGCCTATAATGTGCTGGGACACAGGCCTCCTCTCTGTGAGGGAGTGGGCCGTAATCCACCACGCGGGCCCAGTGCGGGTTGGTAGATGTCACATGTCTTCGAATTTTCGGTTCTAGGACATGCCGGTTTCCTCACGATGTTTTCCTTCACCTTAAAGATAATTTACACAAAGTAAAGCGCCTGTCTGGGTTCGAACCCACGACCTACAACTCGAAAGTCGCGCCGTTAGGTACCACTGGGAACCACTGCTCTCCTTTTTATGTCAATGGTTATTAATAAATAAATGAATAAAATGGCCATTTTATGTGTGTTACGCACTTACGCTGCAGATAGAATTTATACATACATACAATAAAACATGAATTCAGTCATATTTATTATGTATTTGTATTCTTCAACAACAATGTCTCGCTATTTTGTTTATAGTGGTCCACAGAAAAAAAGCGAGCTAGCAATGAAAAGAAAAGAAAAACCATAAACAAGGGACAATAGTGTTGTCCGTTCTCAGTTGATGACGTTTCATTCCGTTTCCCGCCACAATCCAAAGACTTGTTGAGGTCTCCACACACTGCAATAACATGATAAAAAATAAACAAGGTTTTTTTTCACAAAATAACGTCGGGTGGCTTATCTCGATAATTTTTTTTTCCTTTTCGAGATAGACGCTGCAAATAGCGCCCTTGTTTGCTTATCAAAATTGGAAGACATAAACACTATGAATATGTGAATAGACTGGCGGCATGTTTAAAGTAGATACTTTGTGTTATATTTTTCTTAAGAAAAATGCTTTGTTGTTTATGGAAGTGTACACAATGGCACAATCAATAGACAGGCACTCAAGTCATTTTTATTAATTGCATACATTCACAAACACAAGCCCTTAGGAGTAGGCAGAAACTAAAGGTACAGAACTCCATCTGCTACGATCCTTACATACCTACTCTTTTTTTCTTCTTTTACGTACATCTGATCATTTTAATTAGCTTTATCAAAAAGGCAACATTGGAAATGGCATTGGATGACCGAAATTTACAGTAAAATTCACTAAAAACCATACACAGTAGCTTTAGAAAGAAAGAAAAATAGGTTTATTTGTCACAGTAACACGTGCATACAAAAAGATAAAATTAATTTTAATATAAGGAATTATTAATAAAAACAAAATATAATACTATCTATAATTACGAGCACAAAGCAAGATACTATGACAGAAAGGCTTCCACTCAACATATGCACGCTAGCTTTACGCTCGAAATATACTAAATATACGAGTTACTAATCAAGCAAGCAGCAATAACTAAAAATGTCTAAAAACCATGACGGACAACATCAAATGAAGCTAACATTCCAGTAAATAATAACCTGAATGACGACACAGAGTTAAACAAAATTAACAAAAAAGTCCTTAGCACAGACATGAGTTTCGATACTTTTTCCGATTATTTCCGTTCAAGCTTTCAATCCAATGGACAGGCGCCTTAACAACCCTTTTTGCGCAGACAATTTTACGACACAACCGGATAAATCGGGACATGACTATCCCGCCATATTTGGAACGTAAACTTGTGTCACACGACTTTGTCTATGTTTTTATTCTGTGTCGACATTTTTACACTAAACATTTTTCCTCTATGCACTAAACGTTTGATGGATTGCAGAGGAAATCGTGGGCACAACAGCTAATAAAATATTTAGGTAATAAAAGAAAACGATACTCCAAAAGCAAGCAACCACTCCGACAACATATTCCCACTTCCACAAAATAAATAATTCTTACAGATTTAGGGATCTAGACTCGCTAGTGTGGTCTAGTAGGTTAGGTACGAGCGCGCCACGACCACTATTTTTATGACCATCATTTTTCATTGAGGACCAAAGTTTGTTTTTAACGTGTGTGTTGTGGCTTGTGGTTCTGGCTTAATACTTAGCTTCTTTGATACGGGGCACAGCCCAGGAAAGAGTACATGGTGTGCCATAAAATAGGAGTTGTCTGAGCTGTCAGATGTTCTAGAAGCTAACATCTGCATAAACTCTGCTGCAGGTTATTGCCATTGAAACCAAATAAGTACTGTGATACAGTGAAAAAATACAAGTACAACCTCCAACCCGCTCTGGGCCAGCGTGGCGGATTATGGCCCCCTCTCACAGAGAGGAGGCCTGTGTCCCAGCAGTGGGAATATTTTAGGCTTATGCTTATGATACAGTGAAAATCTGGGATAGTCTATGGTGTACCTACCAAGGTAAGGTTGGAAATAGAATAGTCTAGACTATGGTATTAATTTGGTGATTGTTACCGAATTGAACAATAAAAAACCTCAGTATATTTCGCCGCAGACCAAGTTATCCTGGACGGTCTGTATGTAATTTAGTGGAGTACAGACAACACACGATTTATAGGGTATTAGTTTAATCTGATGATCGAGGCGAGTGAGCGTTGGAATACTAAATTTGAAACAGATTTTTATCCCTTTTTATAAACGTGGGTGGAGTAAATTTTCATCTAGATTTGTGGAAAATCGAGTTTGGATTAGTAAAATTCTGAAATATTGGTTATAGTTAGATTGTTTGTTGAAATCAATTCAGCAAAATAAAAGTTTACCACTTATCTAATGTAATGGAAAACAGATGCAATGCTTTCATGTTGAAAGATCAACAATTTATTGCGTCATTTACGCTGTTGAGCAAACAAATTTTTCGAACATAAAAAATGAAGCAATGAATTAGCAATAGCCTTCAAAATGATTCACATTGTGATTGACAGTATGTTAAGATGTCGCAATGTTTCCCTATTATATAGGTTTGTTTTTACGTTTTTAATTTAGATACCTATTTTACGAGTGTACAAAAACAAATGACTTCCTATTGATATGATTTTAGCAAACGCCCTTGTCCACTAATAACAAAAAATACCATCGCCAATCGCCATAACCAATCCGTCGATTAATTTAAAAGCAATTTCCCCTTTCACTTTACTTTGCAAATACATTAGAAAACTCTTGTCACGTAGTGGTCATTTATAGGTCCATCCATAGTACTCTAACGTTATTCAAAAATGTCATAAAACCTCATTGAACATACACGAGCAATATAACACGAATTGAACCCGTTCCCTACATCACAGAACACAACCACAAAGGATCAAACTGTTCATATTTTACAACCCTGCAATGTTAATAACTACAGCCGAGAAACTTTCTCGCTTATAAGAAATCAAATGGAGAGGAGGGCGGCCCGTGGCTAAATGATAACAGCCACACAGGTCGATCGATCAGGATAAGCTACGCTTGCGCTTGCCGCGGTTGGTCTGGGGATGGGTGACCATCTTTACATACCGAGACACCTCCGTGCCTCGGAAAGCACGTTGAGCCGTTGGTCCCGGCTGTCATTCGTGGATCTTTGACAGTTGTTACGGGTAGTCAGAAGCTTGAATTCTGACAACCACTCTTACCAAGGGGTATCGTATCTAGGTTGTGGAGGTCAGATAGGCAGTCGCTCCATATAAAATACTGGTATTCAGCTGCATCCGGTTAGACTGGAAGCCGACCCCAACATAGTAGGGAAAAGGCTAGGCGGTTGATGAAGAAATAAAACGGACATGAAAACGAAAGAAGTTCCATTAAGAAAATTCGCATCTTTCAGGAATATTATAACAAATGATGATGTTGGAGCAATCTAAAAAAGGAATTTTCAGAGGCCTTCCAAAATTCAACGCGGAATTTTTATGAAAACACGTTACAAAAAATACATGTTATGTTAGAAAAGCAAATATTTTGTCGATGGATCTTCAGAGCAAACTCCTCATTCTTAAAAATTTTTCATGCTGAACTATTATATATCGATTTGCCTTTTAGGCTGTAGGTATTTGGTGACGCCAACCTTTAGCATTTCGTAAATGACTGTACATGTGGAACCACAGAGTGACCTCTGAGTTTGTTTAGGTCTTTCTTTTCAGAGTATTCGGAATGGAATCAAAACTCATCTTGTTTTAAAACGTGATTGTTTACGTGCAAAAGTGTTTTTTTGAAGCGATTTACTACAGAAATACATAATCATTTATCATCAAAATATATTAGCTAACTGGACGCCTGATGGAGGACATTCCCGTTCTCATTCGCGGCAAAAGTGGTGTGACGATCTAATCATGTTTGCGAAGCCAACATAGCCAGAGATCGCACAAAATAGAGAGGTATAAACATAGACTTATAAAAAAAGATGGACTCCGCGCCACGCATATCGAAAGTCAAGCACAGTAAGTATCCCGGACCGTTTGTACAAACACGCCACCTCAAGCTCAAATTTACATCATAGTATGCCGACCGGCTGCCGTTACGTGACACGACAGCGTCTGTGCAGGTACTAATTGTGTCAAGTAATAAAATAAAATAATGTGTTGTGTTGTGAAAAGGTGTAAAAATAATTCTACATCCCAGAAAAAGTGTCAAGGAATAACTTATCACAGGTTATGACATGGATCGGTACGGTGCTTCACTTTCGATATGCGTGGCGCGGAGTCCATCTTTTTTTATAAGTCTATGGGTATAAAAGGAAAAGGGGAGGACTTTGCCCAGCACTTGGATACAGCATAGACTAATAAAAAAAACAAATAAACTTTATTCCAACAGGACGTCAACCTACACGTTATGAGTCACTCGAATTCCCCATGCGATGTATAAATATGACACACGCGCATCACACGCGCCATTTTATTGACCGCCTAACACCCTTTCCTTTGAATAAAACATTATAACAACTAGATAGTCGCTTTGGCAGGTAATATCTCTTTTATTAGGAAACTTTGGGAGCGCGAGATAATATGGGCTGGTATCCAAAGTTAGGTAGGAAGCTATGTAACGTTATCGAGGTGAGAAAAGGCATTCAAACGTGGAAATGCGCAGAGAATTCGTTTCATCATCATCAGCCTACTGCAGTCTATTGCTTGATATAGGCCTCTCCTACTGCACGCTATTTAGCTCGATTCTCGGCAACTCTCATCCTCCAGCTGCTACCAGTCACCCTGTGAATATCGTCGCTCGACCTAGCCTGAGGACGTCCTACCTTACCTTTGCCGATTCGCGGTCTCCATTCAAGAACACGTCTATCCCAACGGTCATCGGTTTTACGGCTAATGGTCGGCCCATTGCCACTTCAGCTTGCTTATTCTGTGAGCTATGTCGACAACTTTGGTTGGCAGTTTATTTGCAAATGACAATAAAACTTTATGCTACATATCATTTTCAAAAGCAGGAAAAACTTACCGAGTTTTTGGCGTCTCATTATTTTACGCGGGGGTGAAAAAGTTTGCCAGCTAAATTAAAAGTAATTTTAAAATAAATTATTTACACTAGCAATATTTTCCTAAGTGTCATCCCGTACATAAAGCTGTGTTCACATGGGATTAAAAAGCTCAGACGATAGCCAATTTTCATTAGAGGTGTCATCCTCGCCAAAAGTCATTGTAGCCGTACGAGCTAGGCATTTCCCCCGGGCGTTACCCGCGACGTATTTCCGCTGTAATATCACCAGTAATAACACAAAAATGTTACTATGTAAATTCGTATACTTCTCACTTTTAAATCGTTGAGCGTGTTTTAAAAGGTGAAATACTTACCGATAGGTATACTTACATTTTTCTTTGCTGGGTCGAACTGTGGTTCGTTGTAACATTTATCATTATTACATTTTACTACTTACTTTTAATTATTTGAAAAAGTAGGTACCGACTACCTAATGATTAACTTAATAGTGATTAAATCTTCGATTTATTTGTTATTGACTAAAGTAAATTACTACTAAGTACTCTGTCTGTGGTAGTGGTTACTTTTAACACTTTTAACGTTTGTTATTTTATCGGGTGTCGCTCTAAGCAGGGTCAGTACGGCCTCAGATAAAAAGCCTCCTTTGCACAGTTACGACCCGATTAATGGTAGATATTATCAGGTCGATGGTAACAGCATCCACTTTGTATTCTAATGATAATCCTATTAAGTTCACCAACCTGAACGATAACAGTGCCGGTAATTGCTGTAGTTTGCACGAAAATTGTCTGATTCCACAGTTTTAGGGAGTATACTTAGCTTAGGCAATGGACAATTAACTATTAAGGGCATAGTTAAGGCTTGTCCTGGCTTGTAGGTGCTAAAATTAAAATACCGAATAAACAGCAATCGTTACTTTAAGCGTCGAAAGAGGGTAATGTGGGGAAAACTAAATTAACTCGTAGCAAAAGGATAAAAGGATTGCCAGAAATGCTAGTATACTGACATTCAAACCAAAAGTCATATTGCAAAAAAAAATATGAAAGGCCAATCTTGCCACCATGCCCTATTATTGATTGAAAGATAGAGATACCTGTTTCTAATAAAACTTCTTGGTCCCCGAGAGCGGGAAGTTTAAAGTAAAAAAAAGGTGACTAATCAATGCAGATCTACATAAATCCGTCGAACTGTGTATCCGAGTCTTAAGATTAATCGCCGAATTGAAACGATATCTACTACATAATTCTACATAGATAGCAACTTGTAATAAATCACACAAGTGACAAATTGATTTAGTTCGGTATATTCAGCAGTAGGTATCTGTTATTAGAGAGAGGCACGTTATTAGTTGTGATTATATCTGTCTAGGCCGAAAGTTAGTCACAATGATTCATATACCTGATTACTGAGAACTTATGACAAAATACACCGGTGTGCGTATGATCAGAGGGGCAATTCCCGTAATTGAACGTTCGCAGTCTGATCTCAGTCTCAATCTGTGAAAAATACGTCTAATTTCCCTACATTTTTGATAAGTTTTTGACATTGATTGTCGCTGAGATGAGTCTGCGATTTAAATTTGAATGTTTTTTAGTACGAGAATTGGCCTTCTGATGATTGAGCGTAAACCAAAAGAATATGTAAGGATCGAAGCAGGTGGCGTTCTGTTGTTTCTGCCTAGCCCCCTGGGAATATGGCGTGAGTTTATCCATGTATGTCTGTTATGACAAAAGCTCACTATAATATGTTTTTGTCGATATTTTATCGCATTGTAAAAACTTGACATTTATAAACGCTTTATTTCTGTCTCGCATAAAGTTTATTTCCACAAGCTAAATTTATAGTAGGTACATAATAACTGAACTTGACATTATTGTCCCGCCATAATAACACCGTTTAAGGGAGAAGCGTCGGGGTAGCCGGTTTCACCCGCATAAGTTTCTGTCTCGTAGGAATATCGGGATAAAAAATATATTCTGTGTTAATCCTGGTTATAAACTATATGTGTGCCAAATTTCATCCAAATCCGTTTAGTAGTTTTTGCTTAAAACAGTAACAAACATCCAAACATCTTTTAGTAGGAATAGTATTATTTGAATGATTTCCTTAGTAAGTAATTCTTGAATGCAGTATAAGCAGCTTTCCGTCACTTTAAAGGAAATATGCAAGAAGAGTTTTATATATTTCTTTTCATATTCAGGATTAGAGCCTCGGCAAACTCGCCATGGTAACAATGGTAGGGTAGCGAGGTAAAAATGTAAATTGTTCCTCGCATTTGAAAGCTCGGCCCGACGTTGCTCTTATGCATATTTTACATCATATCATGTGTCGATAAGCAAATTTGCATACGTGTTAACGTTGGGGAGAGGTCTTTATATTTATGGGATCCTGGTACATTTTTTAACGTACGTTGAAATAAGTTCCATCTTCTCGTTAAACGGTTTGGGAGTGTTTGAACTCTCCAGGTGATGATAGGGTGATTTAAATTATAATGGCTATTACCAGCTTTCAGGAATCGTTCTCGTTTATGTTGATGGCGCTCATGAATTGGTAGGTGCTGAATAATGTTTAACCAAGCTGTTTAGAAGCGTTTTGCATCAAGTAAGTAATGAAAACAGTATTAAAGTGTCGTTTACCCCAGTGAACAGGAGTCTTTAGTTCGATATTTATTTAATGAGAAAATATTTGAGCAGTTGACAAACATAAACGACATTTATCATAACAGTAATATTATAAAGGCGAAAGTTTTTGAGTGTGTATGCGGGTTTTTATATGTTTGTTACTTCTTCACGCTCAAACGGCTGGACCAATTTTTGTGGAGGTAGCTGACACCCTGGATTAACATTTAACTCGATATTCCCACGGGATCGACATTTACGCGGGTGAAACAGCGGGGCGCAGCTAGTTGCCAGTAATTGCAAATTACATTTTAGAATAATCCTATCGGATGACTATTTCATGACATAACAATCAAATATATGAACTTATAAAGTATTACTTGTATTATATGAACTTAGAAAGTTGTTTTGATGATTTTAATGATAATAATTCTTAAATACTTGTTACGCTCGCGAATCATATTTTGTTCAACATACACCCTGACAATGACCTGCAAATTGCAAAAAACGTAAGAAAATGGGCTACCTAGCGCGTCCCCCTTGAAACGCACGCGTGTGTGTGTGTGTGTTTCATTTGGTCTGAACACGGCCTTATAATTAAAAAGTATTTTCTCATTTTATGACGTCATACCGCTCAGAATATTGTTTTAGTTCTAAGGGCTGATTTTTCCACCGACAGATAAGTTTTATTCGTGGATTAAAATTGACGTCTGAGACTTTTTGTCTGGAAGATCTGTCAAAAATTCAAAATTATTCCTCCGATAAAATTGTCTTGCGTTGGAAAAATCAGCCCGACAGATTGAGACTGAGATCGATTGTGAACGTTCTTAAAATTACGAGAATTGCCCCTTTGGTCAGGCTATAGTCTAGATAAGTTTAAATATTCCAGCTGCTTCGCTGCTGCGGATTAGTTTTTTTTTTGTTGCTTCTTTGCTGCTGCTTTTTTTTTATTTTACCTATGTTTTCATCGTGAGATTTTTACGGAATAGACCGGCTGTCCATCTCAGTATCTAATAAGCTCTAAGGAAAGTTATAAATGGTACACATTTCTCATTTTAATTGCCACTTTGAGTGCTATTAGTTTTGATGAAAGTCTTCCCTTCGAATCACGTAAATTAACTTTGAAGTTCTAATGGCTAGGCTGCGACTTTTGACTGCCTGAAACAAAATTCTGGCGACGTAGTTTCTCGTGAACTAAATTTTAATTTTGCCACTACTATCTGACACTGCTGGTTACGACGTTAAATTCGTTGAAGTTACACTAACATTAATATCACTTAGCTCGTGCTCTAGCTAAGTAGTACAAACTAATTCCATGCATAATCAGCCTATAAGGGGCTTGTGGCTAAGTAATATCAGTCGCACGGGTTAATCGATCAGGTTAAGCTACGCTTGCCGCGGTTGGTCCGTGTATGGGTGACCATCTTTACCTACATACAAAGACCCCTCCGTGCTTCGAAAACCACGTTATGCTGTTAGTCCCGGTTGTCATTCGTGGATCTTTGACAGTCGTTACGGGTCGTCAGAAGCCCGAAAATCTGACAACCAATCTTACCTTACCAAGGGGTATCGTATTACCCAGTAACTGGGTTGTGGAGGTCAGATAGGCAGTCGCTCCATGTAAAATACTGGTATTCTAAGTTGATTTTTGAGTGACCATTTTTAATAAAAAGGTCCTGATTAGTTTATGGTTGCAATGGAATTTGAACTTTGTTAACTTTGAACATTCAGTTGTTCCATAAATTGAAAAAAACAAATTCGTTTCTCTAATATATGAAGGTAATTCTGTAGTCCATTCTCATGACACGCGAGGTCGGGCACGGGGAGGGCTATTTTTAAATTGGGGACAACATGGCTTCGTACCCTCATAGTTCCGTAATGGTAATTTTTGCTGCCTTTTCTTAAACCTGTTGAGCCGTTGAGGGCAGTACTTCTATTACTGATTCGAGAGTATAGTTTACTTAACAGATTATATTTAGAACATCGTTCCTAAGTGCGTTTCAAAAATCTATTTTCTAAAGTAGCAGTCTCGATAGATTTTCATAGCTACCCTGCTGGTTTGGGAATCGAAAATTTTTTTGGCATGTCTGACTTTTAGCTATCCTGTTTAATACTGAACTGAAGAGGGGCCCGTGACTAAATAATAACAGCCGCACAGGTCGATCTATCAGGTTAAGCTACGCTTGCCGCGGTTGGTTTGTGGATGGGTGACCATCTTTACACACCGAGACCCCTCCGTGCCTCGGAACGCACGTTAAGCCGTTGGTCCCGGTTGTCATTCGTGTATCTTTGACAGTCGTTACGGGTAGTCAGAAGCCCGAAAGTCTGACAACCAGTCTTACCAAGAGGTATCGTATTACCCAGAACTGGGTTGTGGAGGTCAGATAGGCAATCGCTCTATGTAAAATACTGGTACTGAGCTGCATCCGGATAGACTGGAAGCCAACCCCAACATAATTGGGAAAAGGCTAGGCAGATGATGACTGAACTGAAGACTTCGCTCATAAAGAGATAAAACGTAATAGTTGAGATGAATTTGATATTATGAATTAAAATGAAGTAATAAAAAACAGTATAAACGTAAAATTCAAACATGGTGCTTTAGTGCCTTTAAAAAATTGGAAATGATTTAAATTCCTTATCTATTAGGTATAGCGTTATAGAGTGGAGCCGTCTTTTTATAGATAAAATTTTATTGGTCGATACAATTCTATCCTATCCTATAAGTAAAGAATAGAATACTCTTTATTATGTACTTACAACAAATAAAAATATATTTTGTATTAAAAAGAAGCGAAGCCTTCAAAATAACATTATCTGTGTAGCTGCGTAGGTGGTAGGTACAGTAATCGAATGAGTACTTTTGTGAACAAAAGTAATTTATCTTTTGTAAAGTGGGAGTCTGAGTGGAACTTTATAGGATTAAGTAATCTGCTTTATGTCTAATTTTACACTCGCAAATATCGCAAGACTAGTAATCTTGCGAGAAAGATTCTATCCTATTTGATAGTGTTGTACCTAAAGTGTTGCTAATAATAATTACCCAAGAGGAAACCGATCGACAGTTATAAGTATAGCTTTTTATTTAGCAGTGATGGCGTAGTGGTAAGAGCCACGACTTACGATTTGTAGATTGTAGGTTCGAACCCAGCCAGGCGTTTTACTTTGTGTAAATTATCTCATCACCACTGCTCTCAAAACGGTGAAGGACATCGGATAGGTGAGGAAACCGGCATGTCCTAGAAAAAAAAAATCGAACTCTTGTGACATCTACCAATCCGCACAGAACCCGCGTGGTGGATAACGGCCCACTCCCTATAGCTTTTTATAAACTAATAAAAATCAGGTAAATACAGTATCCTATGTAAAAAAACAAGACCACCTTGAACCTACATTCATGTAATTTCGCTCAGAAAAACTTCGTGAAAATCGCAATCCGAACTTCAAACACGGAAACTGTAAAAAAAAAAACAGTACTCAACTCGTCTAAGAGCCGGCAGCGGCCCCTTAGTCGATTTTCCGCGACTCTTAACGCCGAAACGCCCGTCGAGCATAAAATTAAGCGCGTAAATATATATAACAACATATAGTGAGCAAGTAAATGGGCTCGAGTTTCACGGCCGGCTGCGTGGACGCCTCTTCAATTAGTGCAGTAGACAGAAAATTAGCTCTCGTCACCTAAATGCACACCTGCGACGCTTATGCGCGACTAACCGAAATAAACAACCTGTGATATATCTACTAATAATCACACTATATAATATTATAAAGGCGAAAGTTTGTAAGTGTGTGTGTGTGTTTTTCTGTTTACTACTCCTTCACGCTCCAACGGCTGGACCAATTTTGATAAAAAATTTATGGAGGTTGCCGACACCCTGGATTAACATATAGGCGATATTCCCACAGGATCGACACTTATGCGGGTGAAACTGCGGGGCGCAGCTAGTAATAATATAATATAATGTAATATTATAAACTCCAAAGTTTGTGAGGATGCATGGATGTTTGTTACTCTTTCACGCAAAAACTACTGAACGAATTTTGATGAAACTTTACAGTAATATAACTTATACATCAGAATATCACTTGTGATACTTTTTATCCGGATATTCGGACGGGATCGACACTTATGCGGTTAAAACCGCGGGGCGCTGCTAGTCATGTAATAAACGAACCCAGTACCTATTTAGTTTCCCTATAAAAAACTTGGCATTTTCCGACAAACTTCTAGGACGCTTTGAAGTTCAGAAAAAATTAAGGAGCCACCTCACTCATACGTTAATTACGTTAGAGGAGATGTTTCTTTTTCTTACTTAGGTAATGTAATTAACACCGACAGGGATTTCCTTGAGGCTCATCAAAATTGATTGTTCTTCTTTGTAGATGGAACGAGTGTTACCGTCGGCCCTTGGTTACTGAAACTTTTGCTCAATTTTATCTGTAGTTAAATCTCTTGCCAAGTATACAGATGAAGCAGATTAGCGTTCAAAAATCACGTGTTTATTAAAATCCTGTTCTAAAAACACAAATTTTACTTGTCACAAAATACCTTTCATTATTCAAAATGATCTCCTCCAAGTGAGAGAAAAAGATCTACTTACAGTATCCATTCTTCAGCTCTGGAGGTACCAGGAACGCAGCACTACTCAGGAGGTCCATCAATCACGCGTCAGATCAGACACGGATCGTTGCGCGGCGTACAGTAGATAAATTGTCTCTGTTACGTACACAAATATTAAAGGAGGTGAGTTATGCTTGAAGGTTTAAAACAAATGTTTTCGTTTTGATTCTTGATGTATGAAGAAAGAGTGAATGTGATATCACGTTTAACAATTCAAGCTAAACTGAGCAGTCGTACGAATAACGATATCTAAAGTATTAAGTTAATAAAATACCAACTGCCAACTCGACAATTACACAACTACCAACTCCTATTATTCACTATTTTGTACACTTACACAAATCTGGCGTACTTACCCGCAGCCATTAGCTTCAACGCAGCGATAACGCCCACGCGTTACCAATTCCTTATGCGAAGGCACCCTTACATACAATCGCCGCATTTCCTTAAAAAGTCAATCCGAGTTCATTAAAACCACCATAAGACATCAACCTGTAGTATCCTCTCACCTCCTGGTACATAAACACAGGTAAATGATGTGCGTGCTCATACATATTTAGTCGCATCACACGATCACACTCACTTACCCACGCCTCGCCAAACGGCGCCATCTTGCCTCTTATCTTGTTTATTTCCACGTATTTCTGTATCTCTGGTACTTGTGTTATAAGTACTTGTGTTTTTTTTTTTTGTTCCTATGTGTGAGTGTTTTTAAATAGGTCGGTATGAGCATAACGAGGATAAAAAGGTTTTTCAAAGATTAGAGATTTTTTCTTATTTCTCTAATAATAATGGACTATTTATACAGGATTGAATTAAACATTGTTAAGTTGCTTATACAGGGCGGCCCATTTACTTATAGTGGTCCAATTTTTTTTTGTGTCTAGGACATCCCATACCTAAACGCAACATAAGTTCCTTGAAAATCATTATTTTCTTAAAGTACTTTTTATTTACTTTAGTCATGTAAACCTATCTATATAGAAAATTATTGCTCTATATGCCTGTTTTATTTTCGAAAAGAAAAGAAACAACACTTTGGCTATTTTCAATCTAAGTTTGGCATTTTCTAACGCCTAAAATTAAACCCAACATTAGCATTTACAGCCCAGCCATATCCAGTCTGCAGCTAAACACACGTCTTTCTCAATTTTCTTAAAAACTCGATTTCAGATCAATCTCATGTTACAACACTAATTTCAATTCTCGCTCCCATAAGCACATATAAAACGAATCCTCTTAAAACTGTATTTAGGTATTTATCTCCGAGAACATTATATCACCAAGACAGCCTGTATTGATTTCATATTATCCTGGTACAAAAGCTTTGCAGAATAAATCATGCAGGGAAATAACAATTTGTTAAAATGTAGGCGCCGACGGGAAATATCGCTCGGTCATCTAGCGATGTTGTTTATGACTCCACTTCAGGTACCTATTGGTTGGTTATCAAGACTCCGAGCAATTTAGAGTATAATCGATTTTAAAGATACTTTCGCTTTGAAAGGCAAATTAATCAGTGAGGTTAGATTGGTCTGAGTTTTAGAGAATTTGATGATTATTTTAGGAGAATCACAGTTTTAGTCAGACTTCGATACAAGAAATAAATTTCTCAATTAGCAGTAATAAAGACTACGTATACTGAAGTCTAAATATTGCACCTCTTTACATACTAAAGTTAAGTGTTATTGGTTTTTCTATCTGGAATTTGTCAGTAGCAGCCAGGCAGGAGTCTGGATTCGTGCCCGGTTGATGGCAATAGGCTTGCCCCCTATTACATGGGACTTAAACATAACTGGCTAAATGTGGGTGTACTAACATGGGTACGCCTCTGCCTAAACGTACAGGGGGAATACATGCGTGATGTCATGTTATGTGTTAGATACTAAAGTTTTCATCTATTGACCTTCTTTCCACGGGGGAGGCAGAAACTAAGGAACGCCAACTGCTACGATCCTAATTTACTCCTTTTGCGTGAGTTTATGTATGTATGTATATAGGGTCAAATTAAGTTAGCTAGCGAAACTCCGCAAAACGAAAAGGAAATTAATTTGCTTGTTTTCGTGAGGTCATTGACCGCAATTAGTTTATTCACTTGAAATATCAATTTAAAAAATCAGTTTTTTATGTCAACTTCGCAGACGTGTTTACTATCGATATCGAAATACGATAATACATAATATATTATCTCTAATTATACTTCAAGTAACAACACCACCAGATGAAGAGGCTCCCAAAAAGAATATAAAAAAATATATAATTAAAAAAATATAAGTAATCATGCTATCCCGTCTGCAGAGTTTCTCTAGCTAATTTAATTTGACGCTATATATGTAATTGTATTAAGTCAGTTCCGTGCGAATACCTCACTACCTCATAACTATCAAAATGTCAAAATATCCTCATTATATCTACGTTGGCAGTATGGCAGTGAACAAGCATTCAACTTATGATTTCATAAAGTTTCTAAATTCAATAGCACATTGCAAACTGCTTGCACGGCCGAACCTCACCGGACGACTTTCAATTTAAATATTGGAATAAATCTATTGCTTCTCCGAAATTGGAGTTTAGACATGAGTTCTGCAAACTATAGTTATACATACATAACTGCATTTGCCAATAAGTCAGAGTAATTATATCCGTCAGATTTGATTTGGTCCTAAAAGCTATTTTAGAGATATTCAAGATCATTATTGTTTTATTTTTAAAAACCTATTTATGTTTACTTAGTAATATTAAAATAATTAATTCACCCTGTATACCTAATTATAAACTCTTTGACTAGTGTGACGGATGTATTCGTAGCCTAAACTCGCTTACGCCGCCGCCGTAGCAGCGTAGCCGCGTAGGCCTGTCGTAGCAGTGCGGCATAGCTGCATTCTGAATACTTCTCGAACTAAATGAACGGATGACTGGAAATATAAGAATATTTTCTTTAAAATTAATTATCATCACCGTGCTTAGCCTTTTCCCAACTATGTTGGAGTCGGCTTCCAGACTAACTGGATGCAGTTGAAAACGATACCTTGGTAAGACTGGCCGTCAGACTTTCGGGCTTCTGACGACGCGTAGCGACTGTCACAGATCCAAGAATGGCAGCCGGGACGAACGTCTTAACGTACTTTCCGAGCCACGAACCCCTCTGTGTCTCGGTGTGTAAAGATGGTCACCCATCCACGGACCGACCGCGGCAAGCGTAGCTTAACCTGATTGATCGACCCGTGCGGCTGTCATTACTTAGCTTGCTTCCTTCATAATTAATAACACCACTAAGTGCCGATTGTAACTAAACTGCTGATCTAATTACTCTCCGTACTCAATCTCCGGACTGTTGCGTTATCGTAATATTGGCTTCGTGTCGTATCTAACAACAGTGCTGCCATCTAAAGGGCCTCTCAATCGCTACACTTTATGGCTTTATTATTTTATTAGACGCAAGTACGTTTAAATATAAAATACGTAATTTCCAATGCAATTCTATTTGGGATAGAAAAGACGAGTAAAATATCGAGAAACCTTGAGAAACACTATTGACTTGATGATAAAGATGGCTCTTGTGATACATGAACTCCTAGTACAATAGCCAGGGCTACACAGATGTTATATCGTTGGAGAATAAATAAAAAAAAAATTAAGAAAATAATTAATTAATTATTAAATTTCACGGCAATGTCTAGCTGTACTATGGGCAACTATTGTTCGGCCATCACAAAAACAATTTATTGAGTAATCTATGGCCATGTGTTGCAATATATCTGCAACAATATGGCTGGCCCATAATTCACACTCGTAAACGGGCTACACAATCAGACAACAATGGCAACCTATCGTCAATCGTCCGACAACCTATCGTGAATGCATTGGCCATACCCAGCTATACCAAACATGTGTGGCTATATAGCCGGGACATTGCTGCAATATTGCATAATCTGGCTGTTATTGCTGGCAAAGTTACCGGCCATGGTGTTGCAGTCACAATATTGCTCGTTTAGAAGCACCTTTAAAGAATTACTCTTATCATTCATCAGTCTTCACTGCTGTACATAGGTAACTTTTACTCAACGAGATTAATTTCGGTCTCTTTCTATCATCAAATACCAACTGTTACCATCCCGCAAATTAGGACTTTGTGTACATTATATTGATAGTTTATTTTCCATTGTTTCAGATCTCTACCATGGGCCAGCGTTACTTAATAACTTTATGTGCTTTGATGTTTGTCGCGGCGGGCTACTGCCAAACTGGTAAGTTTAGCTTAGATAGGTATTAACATTTAGGTAGATGGTATTTTAATCTGACCCTGAGCAACGTTCTGAGCAGCAATTCTCATATTTTTAAGAACGTTCACAGTCTGATCTCACTGATATCAATCTGTCAAAAATACCTCTATTTTCCCTACATTTATGACAAGTTTTTGACATTGATTGTCGCTGAGATGAGATTACGACTAGATTTTGAACGTTTTTCATTACGAGAATTGGCCTTCAGATGCGATTCCCAGTAAACCTTATTTTAATGCAATTTTAAAACTTTGAAACCATGCACAGTGGCTGCATGATTGGCATCTTCGCTACGGGTCGGCTCAAATCCCGTACCTGATAAAAACATATGATATACAATGCAAGACAGGTCCTACATTAACCCTTGGCTAAAATGATCATGTTTAAGAAACAAAATGGCCATCACATAATTTTTTTCTAGCTACTCAACTTTTACGACCATCACAAGCACATCCTTTCGCAGTTCATTGCATAGGCAAATCATATTTTTTTAGCTCCCAAAGTTGTCGCCCTGTGGGATGGGAACTTAGCGATGATTGTAACAGCCAATGGCTTAATAACCAAGAGCCTCGACCAACACCTGAGGAGGATCTAGTTAAGCAGATGGATCAAGGGTTTGATTCAGAAAGCAGTACTTCTAGACATGGCTCGCATTGGTAGGAGGTTCCTCTCTCTGGCTTAGACCCTGTTCCCCATACCGGTGGGCTACAATTTTAATTAAATCCAAATTTTCCAGAAACGGAGCCACCAACAACAGTCACCACCAAGGCTCCTGCGACCACCACAGTGGTGACGTCCACCACCACGGCGTGGGAGACAGAGACCCTGAACGAGGGGCAGGCCATACAGAAGGCGCTGCAGTATCTGTTGCAGCACCGCCAGCCGGACTGGGGGTGGGGCAATGATACGCATCATGTCATGCTGACTTTGCAGGTAAATAGGGGAATGGTTGGGTTCCTTATGAAGTTATGAATGAGCTCGCCTGTGAAAGTACACAAGAAAAACTACAAGAATCTTTTGGCGCCTTAATGACAGTGACTGGGGGCCATTTTTGGTAAACATTTGTGAAACTGTCACAGAAATGGTAATGACAAAACCAATATGGCGGCGGTAGTTCCGATTTAAAAAAATCTTGTAGCGTTCTAGTAGCGTTGGTGTTTTGTAGCTTCTTCTGCTAAATAATCGGGCCCTCAATGCTGACGATAGTGATATTTTTTTTTCTTATCACGGCTAGGCACCAGTAGTCGCGGTCCTGGGCCACTGTAGTAGCTTACTGAAAAGAGAGCCTTAAGTCTTAGGTCTGCTTCTCGTTTTAGATATATTTAATTTGAATCTCTCATGTTGGAAAATGCATTGTGGAAGTCCTAGGTGATAATGGTATGAGATTATAGCAGAGCTTTGCTAATATAATCAAAAATTCACTTTATGTAGGTATATTTTGTCATTTTTATATGAAACTAGCAGTGCCCCCGGTTTCACCCGCGTTAGTTTCGATTCTATGGGAATATCGGGATAAAAAGTATCCTATGTGTTAATCCTGGTTATAAACTATCTGTGTACTAAATTTTATCCAAATCCGTTCAGTAGTTTTTGCGTGATTGAGTAACAAACATCCAAACATCTTCACAAACTTTCTCATTTACAATATTAGTAGGATTTGTAGGATTCTTCGATAGCCTTACCCCTTATTTTTAAGAGCTAGTAACATCTAGACTCCAATTAATTTTGGACATAACAGTTGTCATCATGACTACGGCCTATCATAGCCTAAATATTAACATTTGGAGAGTAACCAACTAACATGCAACTAGGTCAAGTAGGCGGAGCTGTCATCAACGGATTTCCGATACAGCTTAGTATCGCGCATTGGCATCTGCCATATGCACGGATTATCTTGCCAGTATCTTGTCTGATTGTCGAAGTACGTTATTTATAAGTCGGTAGGTAAAAGTCACCTTAATTTGGTCATCCAGGAACCTAGCAATTATGGCTACTTTTAATTTAGTATATAATAAACATAATAAATATTGTAAACATAAAACTTACTACAGAACTATATTCAACTGTATCCGGTTAGACTGGAAATTGACCCCAACAATATTGGGAAAAGGCTAGGCTGATTTTGTTTCTTTTTTTTTTCTTTTTTTGGAGGACCCTTATCATTTTGAGTTGAACCATAGGAATAAAACCCATAGGAATAAAAGAACTACTGCCCCCTACGAACATGAAATGTCATACGTTCATTTCAAAAGAGCAACAGAGTTGGGTCGATTTCAAGACCATCATCGCTTTCAATCGGTGACTGTGCCGTTCTACCGAAACACATACTAGATATCCTGTGTAGATAATTATGAATCGTGTTGTACAAAGGAGGGTCCACCCATAACACCAACATCATTGGAGGCCACTACCAGTCAGATAGGGTATTCTCTTCCTGCTGGACTTCTGTCTTCTGGCTTCTTAGACACTTCAGTCGTAGTTGTGGAGGTCACTCCGGATAAATCTTTAAACTAGTTAGTCAGACAACAGAAGTTACCCCTTCAAATAACCAATTACTATTAGAGAATAATAAAAAGGTATCTTCTGGCAATATTACTCAGAATAATGACAAACTAAAGGGAGAGCAACATATTTTAAAACTATTTAACCAAAATATCCAAGGTTGCTCTTCTAAATTACTGGAAATAGAATTGTTTTTAGAAAATACCAAGTTTGATGTCATTTGTTTTACAGAACATTGGTTAAAAGCTCATCAAACAATGTCAATTAACTATGAAAATTATTGTGTAGTTAGCCATTTCAGCCGAACACGTATGATACATGGCGGATCATTAATACTAGTTAAAAATTCAATTAAATCAAAGGAACGAAAAGACATCATCGGGCTGTCTGTTGAACACACCATTGAATTGTCCTGTGTTGAGCTCGATAAGCATGTAATAGTATGCGTATACAGACCTCCAAGTTACCAGAATCTAGCTGTGTTTGATTCTGTAATGGAAGATGTGCTAAAGAAACTTTCTGCTAGTAGTAAGTCAATAATCATTTGTGGTGATTTTAATATTAATTTACTAGAAAATAACTCTAATACTATCAGATTATTAAGTCTTTTTAGGTCATTTGATTTGTCAAATGTTTTTATTGAACCGACCCGAGTGACAGCTTCCTCTGCCACTTGTATAGATAATGTTTTCTGTAATTGTGATTATTTACACAAACAAATTGTAAATAAGTTGCCATCTGATCACAGTGGACAAACAATAACATTTTGCGCCTACATGCCTTTACAAAAAAACTTAATAAGGTTTAGGCCAATTACAAGTAAAAATTTAGAGAAATTAAATAATTCTTTGGCCAGTAAATTAGGTGCTCAGACTTTTAGTAATTTATATGACCCAAATGAGTTCTACGCCGAGTTCTTTTCAATATTAAACACGCAATTTAGTGACACTTTCCCACTAAAGACTAAAAGCATTTACACAAAGTTCTTATTTAGTGATTGGGCGACTCCAGGTATTCGTAAAAGCAGGGAAAACCTTTTTGAACTTTATGGCCTGAAGCAACATATGAATAACACAAGCTTTCATCAGTATGTTGCAACATATTCTAAGACTTTTAAAAGTGTATGCAAAACAGCTAAAGCTCTTTATATTAGCAATAAAATAAAAACAGCCGATGATAAAATAAAAACTACCTGGCAAATAATAAATAATGAAACAGGTAGGAAAAAACAGCGTAATACTGAATTTAATTTAGAGACTGCACAGGGCCCCATCAATTCAGATATGGAAATTGCTCAGGAATTCGAAAACTTTTTTGCTAATATTCCCATTAAAACTACTGAGGCTTTAAATTCCTCACCCGCGCTTTCTGCTGACTTACTTAGAAAGAATGTTAAGGCATGCCCTTCGGAGTTTAGGTTTCAACATACAAACCCTCAGGCTGTTATAAAAGCTTTTAAGGATCTTAAAATTAAATCAACAGAAGATCTCTGGGGAATGTCTGTAAAAATTTGTAGATCTATCATCGAAACAATTGCGCCCTATTTAGCTTTCATATTTAACATCAGTGTAGACCAAGGAGTCTTTCCGGATCTCATGAAACACAGTAAAGTAGTTCCTTTGTTTAAAGCCGGTGATAGTAAAGAACCCAACAATTATAGGCCTGTGTCAATTCTGCCAGTTCTCAGTAAGGTGTTTGAAAAGTTGATGCTCAATCAAATGTTACGTCACTTTAATAAAAATTCCATCTTTCATGAACAACAGTACGGTTTCACCAAAGGGCGTTGTACCACTGACGCCGGTGTCACTCTAATAAAGAACATTTTTAACGCCTGGGAAGAAGCACAAGATGCCATTGGAATCTTTTGCGACCTCTCTAAGGCGTTCGATTGCGTAAATCATGAGACACTTCTGCTGAAACTTGAGCACTATGGGGTTAGGAATTTAGCTCTTGATTTACTAAAGTCATACCTAAAATATAGAAAGCTTAAAGTTCAAGTAAATGGCGTAAACTCATTAGGGTCTGAAATGGCAATGGGTGTTCCTCAAGGTTCGATATTGGGTCCATTCCTCTTTTTAGTTTACATTAATGATTTACCCCAATTACTTCAAAATCAACCGAAGATGGTGTTATTTGCAGATGACACCTCATTGATCTTTAAGATAGACAGACGGGCACAAAATCTTGACGACGTGAATAACTCTATTCTTCAGGTCCAAGATTGGTTTACGGTAAATAATTTGGTACTTAATGAAAAGAAAACCAAATGCATTAGATTTAAATTGCCTAATGTTAGAAGTAGCGAATGTGACATCATATTGAATGGAGAAAAACTGGAATTTGTTGATCAAACGGTTTTTCTGGGAATCACGCTAGACGAGAAATTACAATGGGGACCTCACATAACATCTCTTGCGGGGCGGCTTAGCTCGGCCGCTTATGCTGTTAGAAAGATAAGACAGTTAACAGATGTAGAAACTGCGCGTTTAGTATATTTTAGCTACTTTCACAGCATTATGTCGTACGGCATTTTACTATGGGGTCGAGCTGCTGACATTGAATCCATATTTATTTTGCAAAAGAGAGCTGTCAGAGCCATTTATAATCTACGTCGCCTCGAATCTCTCAGGGAAATTTTTAAAGGGATTAATATTATGACGGTACCTTGCCAATTCATTTATGAAAATATTATGTATGTAAGAAAAAATCTACATCTTTTTAATAAAATAAGCGATAGACATAATTTTAATACTAGAAATAAAGATAAAATACATCAACCATTTTTCAGGTTAGCCAAAGTACATACATCTTTTATGGGGTACTGTGTTAAATGTTACAATAAAATACCTTGGGATATATTGCAATTAAATGAAAGAAAATTTAAAACTTGCATTAAACGTACACTTAGTAAACAAGCATACTATAAATTGGAAGATTATATCCAGGATAAGAACGCTTGGAAACATGCTGGTCCTGCTCCATAGGACAATCTAGAGTCTAGACAAAATCAAACTGGTTGCTAATTTAATTGTAAATTTATTCTTTTTTACTTTGTTTACATTCTGTAATTACTCGTAACTCACACCCTGACTTATTACTTGTTAAAATAGTTTTTATATATATATACATATATATTTTTTTTTTTTTTTTTATCAAAATCGTTTACTTTTTCAATTTTTGTAAATATGTGAGCACCATGTATCTATCAGATTATTAATTTATATGTCATGGTTTCATTTCTAATTCTTTTACCTATTGTGGTATAGTAATTTTATTTTAGGTGCATCGTCTTCACATATTATTTTATTATATAATGAATGTATGCAAAATATTGTAAAACATTTTAAAAGAGTAACGGTGGAGTTTCTTGCCCATTCTTCTCCATACGAAAACTACCTTTTGGAAGGGGCGACTAGAATCAATTCTATTTCATTGTAATTTTTGACGTTCAAAAGTGCCTTTTATGTGCCTATTTGAAATAAATGCTTTGACTTTGACTTTGACTTTGTGATTACTTTCGCAGTTGGCCAACAACACTGGCAAGGAGATCGAGCAGCAAGGTCTGGAGATGCAGCTGTCAGCCAAGCAGATGGAGATCGAGATACTGCTCATGATGTCTAAGTGAGTTACCACTGTTCTTTGATCATCTTATTCAGGTTTAGACTGTTAAAAGACAAGCAAAGAAGCCTCATTAGAATTCTTTCCATTTCATTTCATTTATTTTATTCATAAACAATTTACATTGTGTTGAACATTACATATTAAATAAAATTATCACATGCGGAAACAATACATATAAAAGGCTTATTTGAATTGATGTGCAATTTTTAAGTAGTTTAAGAGTCAATTCATATATGTATAATATGTCAACAAATAATAATAATGAAAAAGAAAAAAAAAATTGTAAAGGAAATAATTTTAATGTAAAACTTGTTCACTGTTATTAGGTATTACAAGTGACTATTCTTTTCATTTGTCATAAATTCTGATTTGTGCGAACTCTTCTAAAGTTTCATTGTATAACTTCAAAAGACGTAACCAATAAAAAAGTCCTATAAGATTAAGTAAGCATCGTATGTCACTTGAGTGTGACAAAAATGTAATATGTTCGTTTTGAACAAGAGACATCACCATCTATGTCATTCAATTCCTCAGGCACCACGAGTCTCCTCCTCCTCTGGGGCGCCTGGCCGCCTACACCCTCGCCCTGGGAGCTCTCTGCAAGGACCCTCGCTCCTTCCACGGCCGCGACCTGGTAGCTGCCCTCTTGCACCGAGAGCCTCCACATGACCTGGAGTTTGCCTATGCGACCCTGGCTGCTTGCTCTTCAGCAGCTCATGTTAGACGCCGCCATATTAGGAGGCTGTTGGATATCGCTAATGCTGCATCGGATCATAGTCTTGGTAAGTGCTGTACTTATTTAAAAAACATGACGGTCTTGTGGTCGAGAACGCAACTGCTGAGCATGAAGTCCTGTGGTTCAATTCGCGGGTCGGGCAAAGTGTTATTGGGTTTTTCCATTGGAAATTTCAGTAACAGCCCGGAATTTGGATTTGTGCCCGTTTTATGACAATAGGATCACCCCCAAATGGGACTTAACATAACTGGTGAAATTTGGGTGCCCTATTGGTCAACTCTGCTTAACTCTTCTGAAAAAAAAACAGGTGTGATGTTATGTTATTTATGGAGTATTGACAGAAGATGAAGAGGGACTGCAATAAATATGCATAGGTAACTCCGCCAACCTTCGCAAGTCTAAGAGGCATTAAAAGTGTCAAAACTCTATCCTTATCTCTCTCCTATCTTTTTTAATTTGTAATGTGCGTTTTGTTTGTGCAGAATAAACTATTTTTCTTTCTTTTCTTTCCTTACATACACCATTTTCGTAAAATATTGAATCAAGTTACATGTAACGATATCCGACGGCCGAAACTTTGCCAATTCTAGACGACTTGGCAAAAGTTTCGGCCGTATGCTTAACAATTTTATCAGCTAATCGTACTATTCTAATTACAAAATCTAATCCACTGACCAGAACCTTCTTGCCATTTCAGACACGATCTCGATGGTGATCCTGGCGCTGCGCTGCGTGGTGCAGGACCACCGCCACCGCAGCCTCATCCACTTCGTGCGCCGCCCCATGGCCGGCCTGGCCAGGCAGCAGCACTCTGACGGCAGCTTCGGAACACTCACAACCACCGCACTGGCCATTCAGGTAATCATACGAGAATCAAACACACTTTTAGCATTAACAGGTCAATTTTAAACGAAAAGCGAAGTGTCTTGCGATTCGCTACCATGTGCTCACCAACATACTGGGAAGTGGCAAAGATTTTGGCCAATGAAATCCGAAATACTGTCGTGTCAGCGACATTAAGAAGAAGAACTTACTGTTCAAGAAGTAACGAACTGTAACCTACTATGTACACCTGCCTTGCATATGATTATGGCAGGGCTCTGTATAGTCTTTACAAAGGGCAGGTCCACAGGCGTCCATTTAATAAAAATCCTAAATTCATTGACAGACAACGCACAGTCTAAACTGTTAGGTGTAGAAGCATACAATTTTACATAAAGGTTATCTTTACAACAAATGACGATGTTTATAACGATGAATTTTGTATGGAAGAAATTACGAAAGTTTGAATCGAAGTTCGTGATGTTTACCAATGGGAAACCCTTTCGGGCACACTGCTTGTTTCTCAATAAACAACCTCGTCCTTCGGAATTTTGAAATTCGATTTAAAACACCAGCTCCTCACCTCAAACTCCTTTTTCCGGGCCAGGCTCTTGAAGACTCGGAGTCAGGTCCAGGCGCGCACCAGCACTGGAGCTGCCCGGCGGCGCGCAAGTGGCTGGTGGCGCGGCAGCGCGCGGCGGGCGGCTGGGGCGACGTGGCCAGCACGGCGGCCGCCGTGGCCGCGCTCACGCCCGCCTCGCTCGCCGCCGTGCGCCCGCCGCACTGCTCGGATAAGCTGCTCGATAACCGACATGAACCGTTAGGTGAGTAGAGTGCTACAAGGATATTTTGGCGCCTGAATGACATTGAACAAGGGGCGTTATTGGTTTGGTAGGTTTTGAAACTAGTACAGAAAACTTGTTATGGAACAGTACTAGACCTATATTAGCATCACTGGTTCTTAGTACCTACTGAGGTGTCTGGGTGTCACACTGCTAGAGAAGTTCCACACTACAGCAATAAACTCTTGCTCAGAATTTTTGTCATCGTGTCCTCTGCAACACTTCTTCGGTTTCAACCTAAGAAATCAAAAACGCAACCACATTCACGCACATAAGGCGTTTCACCTACTCCGACTAGAGAGTTGGAAACCAATAAAACATAATGGTAAATCTCAATAATACGATCCTTTTAAAACATTTAACTTTGTCTAAACGCGGGTATTTTGATATTCCAGACAGCAACGGCGGTGACGGCACCCTGAAGCTGGCCTACCAATCAGGCAGCACCAGCAACGAATCCGACGCACGCAACGTATCCTTCACGTACACGCTATGGGTCGGCACCAACGTCACCGAGAACTACACCCTGCACATGGTCGCTCCTAGGTAAGAAAATAGGACTAGGAGAACAGAATGAGCGAGGAGCCCGCGTGTTGTTATTAACATTCCATTTTTTTGACTCATATTTGTATTTTCAAAAAGTCTGACAACCAGTCTTACCTACCAAGGGGTATCCAGTAATTTGGTTGTGGAGGTCAGACAGGCAGTCACTTCATGTAAACATTGTAAAATACTGGTATTCAAATGCATCTCCTTAAGACTGGAAGCCGACCCCAAAATAGTTGAGTAAAAGGCTAGATAGTGTATTTTGGTTTTTCCCAAATCTCTTATTAATCGCAACTAGCTAACCCGGCGAGTTTCGTACTGCTTAATCATCATATTTCTGCAATTATCCGATGTTACTTCGTACCGCCTAAATGTATGGGAAAATGAATTATCCTCATAATTTTTCGTGAATTTTTCCTATGTTTTCATAGTTATTCTGCAGTTCGGGGCGGAGACAAATCGAAGATCATAAAAATCAGTCCACACGTTCTTGAGTTATAAATGGTGTAACTAACCCCTTTTTTTACATATTTATATAGATACTTACCTACCAATAAACTTTCAATTACAGGAACATATCATTCTTCCACGTGATGCAAATTGCTGCGGAACTGCACCCTAAGTTCAAGTTCGAGGCTAGTGAGTGGCCCAACGGCCACTATGTGCACACGATTGCTGGCCACAAGGAGGAGCCGATGGGTTATCACTACTGGCTGCTGTACCGCCTGCCGGAGAAACCAGACCCCGCTAGCCCGCCCGGCAACCAGCTCGTCGCCCCCGTCGGTAAGGGCTATTCTTTACTCTCTTTTAAATCATGCCTGGACTCTGGTCGAAGATATATTTTATGGGAAGTCATATTATTGCTTGATTTCGTTTCATCATCATCTACAACCCGACTACATCCACGGCCGAGTAAAGGCCCCTCTTTTCATGAACCAATCTATACGCTCTTGTGCCAACCTCATCCAAGTTCTATCCGTGAGCTACCGAACGAGTCGGATGACCGACACTTAGTCTTCCAGTCCTTGGACGCCACTCGGTCACTGCTTTACTCCACCTGTCATCACTGCACCTTACGTGTCCTGCCCAACTCTATTTCAGTTCATTTACCAATTTGAAAATTGAGAAATCAGAATAGATTCAGCAACATGCATTCACTAGTTACAGTTTCGTTTAAACTCCACTAACGTTATCTTTCTGTTACAGGTGTGGACGACTTATTAGTTGAAGATGGAGAACATTACCTGTTCTGGTACAAGAAGCTGTAAATCTTCCACCAAACACAACCCAGCACCTTACCGTTACCAAGTTGATTGTACTCCTGTGACATCCAAAGAACCGTATTTAATACCATGACTATCTATTTGTTTACGTAACTTTTTAATACCCTGTTTCCGTTAATGGCCGAAGCCAATTACCTATATATCACCAGTTTTGGCATACTGGAGATAGAAAAACCTATTTATCTCTGGTTATAATTATACTAGCTACCTACCAATCTGTCAATAAGTTATTGGGTTCGGCTGTAAATCGGTAAAAAAAACCCGAAACTTAGTTGTAAGATTCACAGTCATATTATCGTATGTATTTCAATAGAATTAATAGGGTTTAGGAACATATTTATCAAATAACGTATAATAATGAATTAAATCTGACTACTTGAACCTTTCATGAAGCAGTCTAGCTGTGGTCAATTCTCTAACATTACTATAGAACTTTTCTATAAAATTGTAAAAGTGCTATCTCCTTTTCTACGTGACCTGTCTGCTGTAAAAGATACCAAAGATCTATGTTTTCAAATCCCACAAGGGTTGATTTTGATGTAAATATTTCCATAACGGTTTAGCTTGAGATACTTACTATTTAGGCCAAGAAAAACTTGACTAAAATTATAAACTATCGATTACCTAACAAAATTCAGGTCCGATGATTGAACCTTGGGGAACCCCTTGACTGAGAACTAACTATTACGAGTCATACCAGTACGGTTTGGATTTTTTAAATCTGTCTTTAAATGACTTATAAATATGATTCTTTTTCGCTTTATACCAAGTCTATAATAACATATGGAGTATAAACCCGAGGCCTTTGTAACTATTTCAAGCTTAACCAAATATTGTAGGTTCTATAAAAGACGAACAATTACCTAGTTCAGTGTTTACTTAATTATGCATTATATTTTAACGGTGCAATAATTATGTAATTTGTAATCGTCAATAATATTATCGTCAGAAAATTTACATTACAAGATGTTTTTCAATTTCCTGAAAGTAATACTGACACTATTTTCATCTGCAATACCTTGCATGCGTTAGTTGGGCATGTATAATAGCGAATAGATCAAACTTAAGATTCATGTTAAAGTAAGCGATTCTCAATTTAAAACATTTTTAATAAACATGCATAGAGTTAATGGAAAAATGGAAAACAACGGTATATCGCATACTTCAAATTAATCTCAGATTACAATGGCATTGATTAGTTACGTATACAGGTAAATCAATTACCACCGTCGAGTACCGTGATATGAATAACATTGCTAGATTATTCAGTAAAACAGTGCATTTATGTTTTACAATTTAGTACTTTTGTAATACAATGAAGTTAACAGTACCTATTTTAAATTTAGTAAACAGCTGCATTCTAAAAGAAGTGTTTTTGAACACTTTTCTTGAATACTTACTATGCACACATTTAGAATAGCCTATAATTTTCCCACTGCTGGGACAGAGGCCATAATCCACCACACGGAAGGTGGTGGGGGTTGGTAGATGTCACATGTCTTCGAATTTTTGGCTCTAAGAAGAATTTTGATAAGACATGCCGGTTTCCTCATGATGTTTTCCTTTACCGATTTGAGAGCAGTGGTGATGAAATTAAATACTCAAAGTGCCTGGCTGGGTTCGAAGTCACAACCTACAACTTTTGCAATTTTTATTTCATTATTTTCTTTTGTGGCTAGTTCGTCACTGTTAGATGGCAAGCTTTGTATTATTCACTTAAAATCAGTTTGTTACATAACATTATTCCATGAACTCGATGGCTATTGTAATAATTCTATTATAGTAATAATATATATTGTGTAATCTCGGAAACAATAGATTTTAAAACTAATCATTTTAGACGAGACTGAACGCAGCGTTATCTGATTGAAGTGCGTTAGATTAACATTTTTATTGTACCTATTGAATGGTTCTTAATAAAGTATGAAAATTCAGTATTTTTAGATGTTTTATTTAAAGGCTGACTCTTAATGCCTAAGCTTTATGGAGACTAAAGTAGTCATGAACATAACACAATAATATGACAATTAACAAAACATGCCACACAACATAGGACAAACTCCTTTAGATGAAAAAGTCAGCTTGTATTTTCTACATTCAGAGAACCTCTGGTTGGTCTTGTGGTGGCATCTACATCGCCACATGCGTACTACAAATTACACTGACGTCACGCAAAATCCTGCATTTCGCAAGCAGAATTTACCGCGCGACTAGCATAATATACAACGTCCCAAAGACTGTAGCAGGGATTTGCATGAACATATTGCAGTGTTAGGTTAAGTGTGTAGGTTAATTTTACTGTCTCTACTGATCGTCGGGCAGTTGCCCATCAGACACCCTCCCGTTTCTATGGAGGAAGAGTGAACTTTACACCCTGATGGGAATACGGGTGTTTTCATACCTTTATAGTCTGTTTCATAACATTATAAGTTTGTCAATTAATTAACCCCCTTACTAATAAACGTATTATATCAGATGAATAGTTACACACCGATTTCTCTCTTTCAGTCGTCAGTAATTTGACTTTCGAAAGAAGAAGACAAAGCGTTGTGTAACTATACAGACGCTATACAACGTTTATTAGTAAGGGGGGTAAGAGCTTTTTAAAGTAATAAAAGCCAATCATAAGATCCAACATTTATTAAATTTGTACAATTTACATGTAACACCAATATGACCCATGTCGGCTAGGTATCGCTGCCTAGACAGTGGATAGGCTACAAAATGTTCCGTATATGGCTTACAAAAAAGAAAACAATTTCCTCATAAAAATAGCATTTGAATATACTTTATTTGAAAGTGTAATAAGAACTTACATAATAAGTTATTAAATAACTTAAATCACACATACAACCTTCATTTATAATATTGGAACGTAAAATAATAATGCTTTTTTCAGTTTGTAAATTAATCTACCGGAACTTAAAATTCTCACATTTTCACAGATAACATAAAATTAAGCTATTATTCTATTATTTCTTAACCGCTCTTTAGAAAAGACGTATTTTAAAGAACAAAAGTTAATTTTGCACTTTACAAATTATAACGTCTTTTATAAAAAATGCTTATATCCGTCTCAATTATTCTTGTGTATTATAAGAAGATTTCGACTCAAAAGATATCGAAAGTTTCGTTCACGTAACGCTTGAGGTTTAATAAAAATAATATTAATATATTCTCTTAGGTTCGTTTAGAAAAGCTAATTTAATTAACATAACTAAACATAAAAATACCTACTTAAGTAAGCAACCTCTTTGATAAAACTTGCCACCAGGCACACAAATGTTTTCCAATTTTATTGTGAACATACAAATTAATATATTAATGATGCAATCATAACCATTTCAGTATACCATTTATATTTATAGCACTGTGTGACCTAAACCCGCAATTAAGTTATGCTTTCTGTGACTTAAGTAGTACATTTTTACACAGAAAAGCATGAATTTAGTGCGGCGTTTAGGTCACAAGAGCTATAAAATAGTATACGATACGTGTGACTTAGGTAATTTATTAACGCCGTGCAATAATGGGCTACTTAGGTCACACGTATCGTAATGTACCAATATCGATATTAAATATTTGGTGAGCAATCATGCAAGTCACTTCCGTGTAAAAAAAATGTTATATTTTATTTATTTCCAAATATTTTGTAACATTGCTTGCTGTATAATGTTGTAGCCATTGTGGCTGGTAACCCATCTAGGATTCAAACAAGCAAATTAAATTAATAGGACTTACATTGACCACTTTCCATAACCAATATCTACAAGATGCAAATAATTTAAAAAAGAACTTAGAAACAATTGTAATCTTGCAAGACTCCTTATTTCATAAATTCAATCTAGTAGAGATATAGATAAATAAAATGATCAATATTATTAAATAATAATTAGATTATGCATAATTATAAATAATTGTGTCGATATAATTAATATACATGTGCAATCGCAGCTTGTCTAATAATTACACGGATTTATGATAACTCACACAAAGTAAGGTATAGTCATAAAAATGTGAAAAGGTTTTTTTGAAGTCCTACAGTTATATCAACTAGTAGTATAATCATAAAAATAGTGAAGGCAGTTTAATAATACCGATATCGATATATCGATTGCAAAAAAATCACAGAATGTATCAGAAATTATCTTATACCGTATAATCTGGAATAAATTCACAGTACACACAACCACTGAAAATTATATTCATAAAAAGTTAAAATTAAATTAGTTTCCAAAAATCATAATAAATTACCTTTCTTTGTGTCAGTTTATCATCAGTTTTCGCATCTTTAATTATTGGATCTATAAACATTTTTATAATGTTGTTAGATAAGTAGAAAATCTTCCTGTGTTCAAAGGACCACACACATCTTTGAATAGCTTGTAAACGCATTACACACCGAAACCGCAAATCTTGGCAATCCTTTACTTTTTAAACTTGACGAATCAAATAAATTAGTCCTAGCTCGCACGGACGCAAAGGAGAGTGCATCGCTCCCTGCGCGTCAAAAAAACAAAATGTCGGATTTACAACTCTCGGCGTTAGCGCAGTGCGTTGAAAATCCAGTGCGCGAAAACCAATCGCCGCGGGAAGAACATGCCCATGCGGGCCTGAGCATAGGTCACCTTTTCTTCATTAGAAGCCCATAACCGTTGCTTTAAGGTTCCCCAGGGGTCACGCAACAAAAGGTTATTGCGTCTTATTAGATAAGACTTTTTAGGTCTGTTGACCATCGAAAGATACCACTATAAAAGTAAGGCAATACTAAGCTAGCTTATGAAAATTTGGAAAATCCAAAAGTGCACGACTCATAATGCTCATTTGATCGTATAAAAACCATAGATATTATATTAGTTAGTTTTTTATTAATTATAATAATTTGTCGTCCATTAACTTATATTTTCTTTTACTTAATATTTTTTTGAAAAATACAGAATTAATCTCCATTAAATTATCTATAGATACAATGGTATATAAATTAAGTAGGTTCTGTGTATTAGCAGGAGCATAACAATAGAAACAGTTGCAGAAAGGAGGCAACAAATAAAATTCGATAGTAAAGCACTCTCCGCATTATGAGTCGTGCAAAATGTCACAAAACAATAATAATATGTCAGAAAAAGATGTGTTGCTGATAAGTGTTAATACACATGAGTGGCACGCGTTAACGGTGCTGGCAACTGCGTCGACACTCGTCGACGGCAGCGCGTGCCGCCCGTGTATATATGCACACTAAAGCTACAATTTCCTAGAAGACAGGTGAGCGCCACATGCGGTCGTAATGTTAGTATACAGGGAGATTTTTAATCACCATCCAAATTTTTACACTGTGTTCTACCCACGCTTATGAAAAACTTTCACTATGGAACCAACTCTGAAATCGCGAAAAAAAAAATCTGCTGTTTCATACAAAAATTCAATACCTGCTTGACCAAAATGTATGAAACAGCTGATTTTTAATTTCGTGATTTCAGAGTTGGTCCCATAGTGAAAGTTGTTCGTATTCAAGGGTAGAAATTAGTACCCTGTAAAAATTTGGATGGTGAAAAAAAAAATCTTCGTGTATAGTTATCTGTGGTCCAAATACAGAGCATTTCTTGACACCTTAATGTCAAATACACATTTACATGACGTCCGTTATGATTATGACGGTAACGCTCTTCTAAGAAAACTTAAGGGGTAACGTTTCAGCGCCACTTATTGGTCCATGACAAAACACTCAGAAGCGATGAAGGACAATTTTTTTTATGTTTTATTTAGCAAAAAGTGCTTAGGCTTATGTTCAATAAAATAACGACGTTTATAAAAGTGTGTGTAATTGTTGTTTCAGTGCATATTACGCCTCAGTCATAAGACATTTAAATTCGAACATTTTCTAACTGGCAACAATATTACACGTACATTCTAATACGATACAATGTGCGTCGAACTATTGCTTCATCGAAAATATAAATACCAGCTTTCAGCGAAATATTATTTACAAATACATGGTCAAATTGAATTAGGCTAGCGAAACTGCGCAGACGTGATGGGTATTAGACATGATAAGACAAAAAAATAATTAATTTTATGTTTTTTTTTTTTTTTGTACGGTCATCGACCGTTGTTAGTGTATTTACATTAAACAACAGTTTAAAAAAATCTGTTTTCTCTGAGTAAACTTCACAGGCGTGACTAGTATTGATGTCTAAACAGGATAAAACTTATTTTCTCAACATATATTTCTAGTAATAACACTACTAGCGGTCGTTGACCCCTAAGAAGGAAACATGTTTTTTTTTGTGTTTAGATTTACCGTCTGCGGAGTTTCGCTAGCTAATTTAATTTAACAATGTATAGTGGAATAGAGAAGAAACAATAATAAAATACTTAAGATACATAATATTATTTATATCACATAGAGTACCAAAGAGGTAACGGTTTCAGGTCAAATCACTTAAAAAGTTAGGATTAGAACGGACTGGGTCGAAACTGACTTGTAATGTCTTCTAAAAAATGTAACATCCCTGTATAATATGCGTACGATATTCTATTATTAAAACCAAGTATAAAAAGGCAGACACACGATAAAATCAGAAGAATTAATATGAAAAAATAACGAAATGGTGCAAGCCTTACAATTAAGGCACTAGATTTTTATGATTCTAGTCAAACTACACATAATAAATACATATATAGTGGTACAAATACATATCAACATTTTACACGTATAGTAAGTATTTTAAAATACTTTCAATACTCGGTAAAATTATTTACGTCGATTGCTAACGTAATGATTTCGGGTTGGCCCAAGTACCGAGATGAAACTTGGGCGTAAACTTACTCTTCGATCTATCAAAATCAGTCCGTTTTGGCGTGATTTTGACAAATCGAAGCGTCAATTTACGCCAAGTACCCTAAGGCGCGGCAGGTTAATGAGTCAAATCTACTTCGATCTATTACGAAACTAGAATAATACTTCGGAACTAAATACATGTGCTATTACCGGCAAACTTGAATGATTATGAAAATTGTAACATAAAAATGTCATATTCTCACATACCTTTTGTACAGACACTCTTACGCACACAAAATCCGCTAAGCTCGTTTACGACCCAGTCCTATAATACCCAAAACGGGCAAAATCACTGGACAGTACCCGAGTGTAAATAGACACATCCAGCTTAAGACAGTTTTCAATACCATCCAGGCAACTCTTAAATAAGAGGTATGTGTTCAAAATCCAACAGTGCAATAATATGGAGGCATTTTCAAAATATTATCGTACTGTTAGATTTTCAACTCTCAGCGCTGACCCGAGCGTTTAAAATCCAACCTGACATTTAGGCTCTACAAAGCCAAACTTTTTCTAAAACTCGGTGTGTCGATATTTACGTCCGGTTACTTGAATTGTTCTGCTACTAATCTTAACTGACATGCTGCTGACGTCATAACGGTGAGGTCACGTCACTAAGGCGTGATCACGATGCGGTTCATGACGGTCGTGTAGGCGAGCCCTAACGCCCAGGAGACTTCGTGGCCGTTCACTTTCTTGAACAACTGGAATTAATGAAATATTGTTAATATTGTTGATAAAAATATGTTTTCGAAAATATGGTTTACCTAAGTCAACTCAAATGGCAACGGTGACTAATTAATAAACATAATAAAACATAAGTTAACATTACATTTCTATGCATAACAAGTTAACAATATGTTATAAAATAAATGGAAAATAGCGGATTGAAATACATTTTGTAAAGCGATTTGTTTAACAGAGGAACTTACACGAAAACGTTCTTAGACTTTGGCCATCCCTAATTGCAGATTTATTTTAAACTGCATTCACAGATTTTGACCATTGTGAAATGTTTTTTTTTGTGACTTTTGGCTTGATCTACGTTGACCCAGGGTTGGTCCTCGTTGGTGGCCCTGGCGGGAGGCAGCCCCTCTCGGGGCGATCGCCGTTTCCGCGGTGGGCCCTGACCCGCCCGGACAGGGAGGCAGCGGGGGAGGCGGCGTTCATCCAGGACTGGCTGTCGCCGCCTACAGCCGGCCTGGATGTGGACGCCGCAGCGGGGCAGCTGCGCCAGTCTCTGACCGAGGTATGCAACTCCAGCATGCCTCGGTCTAGCCGACCGCCAGTCGGACGCGCCGTGTACTGGTGGTCGGCGGAGCTGGCGGGGCTCCGAGCAGCTTGCGTGGAGGCAAGGAGGGCCTACACGCGGAGTCGGCGGCGGCGTCGACGGGACCTGGCCGATGAGGACCACCTCTACGAGGTATACTCGGAGGCGAGACTGGTCCTCGATCGGGCCATCGCCGCCGCCAGAGACCCGGCGAGAGCCGAGCTGCTGGAGGGTCTCGACAACGACCCCTACGGGAGGCCATATAAGGCAGCGCGCAACAAGTTGCGCCCCTTTGGCCCCCCGGTTGCGGAGACCCTGGAGCCCTCGATTCTGGACGGGGTGGTTCGGTCCCTGTTCCCGCGCAGGGACAGCTTCACCCCGCCAGAGATGCGCGGAGCCCCGCTGGAGGACGAGGAGGCAGAGGAGGCCCCTCCGGTCACGGAGTCGGAACTTGGCGCGGCGGTTTTCCACGTCCGCGCCAAGAAGACGGCTCCGGGACCCGACGGCGTCCCCGCCAGGGTGGTGGCGATCGCCGCCACTCTGATGGAGGAGCGGTTTCGGGACCTCTTCAGCGCATGCCTTGCGTCTGGGAGGTTCCCGAAACCGTGGAAGGAGGGGCAGCTGTGCCTCCTCCGTAAGGAGGGCCGCCCAGCAGACTCCCCCTCGGCATACCGGCCCATCGTTCTCCTCGATGAGGTCGGCAAAATGTTCGAGGGGATAATAGCTGCTCGCGTGAAGAGCCATCTGCGGGATGTCGGGCCGGACTTGTCGGACGCTCAGTTCGGCTTTCGGGCTGAGCGTTCGACGGTGGACGCGCTGGCCTGCCTCAAGGGGCAGGTGCAGGGGGCGATGGAGGCGGGGGACGGAGTGTTGGCGGTGTCGTTCGACATTGCCAACGCCTTCAACTCTGTTCCCCACTCCACCATCCTAGAGGCGCTCCGGTTCCACGGAGTGCCTCGATACCTGCGCAGTCTGCTGGCCAGCTACCTGGAGGACCGGGCGATCCTCCTGGTGGACAGAACTGGCCAGGTCCGGCGATATCCCGCCGAGGCCGGCGTTCCACAGGGGTCAGTCTTAGGACCTCTCCTCTGGAACGTCGGCTTCGATTGGCTCTTGCGGGGAACTCTCCTCCGAGGCACGAGTGTCGTCTGCTAAGCGGACGACACTCTCCTCACCGCCCGGGGGGAGAGTTTCAGGGAGGCGGCCAACCTGGCCTCGGCGGGCGGATCCTTGGTCGCAGCGAGGATCCGCCGCCTAGGTCTGAAGGTGGCGCTGCACAAGACCGAGGCCGTGTGGTTCCACGGGCCTCGGCAGCGCCCCCCGCCTGACGCCCACATCTTCGTGGAGGGCGTCAGGATCGAGGTCAAGGCCCAGATGAAATATCTGGGCCTCGTGATCGACAGCAGGTGGCGCTTCGGCCCGCATTTTAGCGGGCTGTCGGCGCGCCTGCTGAAGACAGCGGGGGCGCTGTCGTGGCTTCTCCCCAATTTGGGGGGGCCCAGCGCACGATGCCGGCAACTGTACGCCGGCATCCTGAAGAGCATGGCCCTGTACGGGGCCCCCATCTGGGAGGACTCCCTCCGACGGAGGGAGAACGCCGCCGCGTTGCGGGCGCCCCAGAGGGCCATATCTCAGCGGGTTGCGCGGGCCTACCGCACGGTCGGCTGTGCAGCGGCGTGCGCTCTGGCCGGCACCCCGCCTTGGGAGCTCGAGGCGTGGGTGCTCGCCAGAGTGCACGAATGGACGGCGGGGCGGAGGGCGAGAGGAGAACGCCCCGCCCCGGAAGAGCGGGAGGCCGTCCGGCGGGAGGCGAGGGATGCCATCGTCGTCCATTGGACGGCGGACCTCGCCACCGCAGCCTTCGGCCGCCGAACCCTCGACGCGCTCGGGCCGGTCCTGCGGGACTGGCTCGAGCGCCGGCACGGGTTCCTCTCGTTCCGTCTGGTGCAGGTGCTGTCCGGGCACGGCTGTTTCGGATCGTACCTGCACCGGATCGGACGGGAGGAGACGCCGTCGTGTCACGGCTGTGGCGCGGCGGAGGACACGGCGCAGCACACTCTCGCAGTGTGCTCGTCGTGGTCCGAGCCGCGCCGCAGTCTCACGGCGGCGATCGGAACGGACCTCTCGCTCCCCGGCGTGGTCAACGCCATGCTGGGGGACGAGGGGTCCTGGGCGGCAGTCGCCTCCTTCTGCGAACACGTCATGTCCGAGAAGGAGGCGGCGGAGCGCGCGCGGGAGGAAGACCCTCTCGCGGCGCCGCTCCGAAGGCGGAGGAGGGGTCGGAGAAGACGTCAGTATGACGGTCATCTCCGACTCCTCCCAGGTGGAGGCCAGCAGGCGACGGGTGCGGGGGCACCCTCGCCTGCATCGCACGCGCCTCCACCAGTGTCGGACGGGAATGGCCAGGTGTTCCCGGCCATTCCCGTCGCCCCCCAGCTCCCGCTCGGGGGGCACGCGGGGCCCGCCAGCTAGGCGGGCATGCGCCGGGAGGGTCGTGGAAGTAAAGGCTGAGCCGGTTTCCCATGACCCTCCCATCACGGCGACGAGGGAACACCGCTGAGTTTTAGTGGGTATACTGCCACTCTGGCAGGGAGTCCCACATACTCCGTCTCGTCCCCCGACGAGCGGAGATGCGTAATGTCATTTCTCAGCGACAAAAAAAGAAAAAGGATTGGTCCTCGTTGACCCAGGCAAGACCACGTTGGCCCAGACTTGACCACGTTAGCTCAAGCTAGACCACTTTGGCCCAAGCTAGACCACGTTGACCCCGATTGGACGGTAGCAGACTTTTAGCATTCAAAAAGCCTCGCTAAATATACGTACGCTGATGGGCTTGTTGTTGTCGATCTTGTAGGCGTCCTGCAGCAACGTGACCACGTACACGAGGTCGATGCAGGCCCACGGCTGATCCACGTTGGCCGACGTGCACGCCAGCATGGCCGCGGCGCGGTACGCTTCGACTGTTACTGTGCCGCCAGTCATTACGTCTGTAAGAAGATTATTTTATTAATTAAATAAACATTGTAGCAAGTTAGATTCGACACAGTGGTTTCACAGTTTACGAAAGTTCGACGCAGTTTTTCTTGAAATATTAAGATGTTTTATTTTTATTATTATTTCTGTTCACACGTATTCGTCAGGATGCAAGACTCGCAGTTTCGCTTGCACTTTTCAACATCCCATCAGGCAAAAGCCTTCTAAATTAAAAATGTTGCTGAGTATTTTTAATTATTACTGAAGTATAGGGGCAAGGTTTACTTCACTGACCAATGAGACGAAGAAGAAGACTTACCGATAATGCCTGCGTCAGCCGCGACGTCGTAGAAGTAGCTCATAGCGGCCACGCTGCCGAGCGGCGCGTGCGCAGGCTCCCAGCCCAGCGTGGCGCGCACGTGGCGGCGCACGGCGGCGTGGCACGCGCTGTACACTGCCGCCGGCTTGCTGCCGTGCGCGCGCGCAGACCCGCTGGACAACGAACAATACAACATTTGAAAATATTCGCAGCCGTGATCTAGGATTTTCATTTTGACCTTACTAAATGGAAAGCACGCTAAGGCGTTAGCTGTCATTCGTGGATCTTTGAGTTTGAGTGAGTTTGAGTCCAGTAACTGAATTGAAGAGGTCAGATAGCCGCTCCATGTAAAATATTGGTATTCAGCTATACCGATTCAATTGAAAGCCAACCCTAAAAATTGTTGGGAAAAGGCTAGCTAGGCAATTAAGACAGATGATGCACACGAACTGCTCGCTACTGCACTCACCTAACAAAGTAATTGTTGTTAGCATAAGTCCAGGGCTCGCGTTGTATGATAGGGTCGACGCACACCGAGGTGAGCTCCTGCGAACTGTTGCTGTCACTCTCACTGCGGAACACGCCGAAACGCGCCGCCAGCAAGCCTAGGTTCAAATAACTGGAACAAATAACATAAACCTTGACACATTGAAATGAATAATATCGTCGCCTTAGAGTGAAAACTTCGAGAAATCAAAAACCTCGTAAGGCATTTTATGCATTTCCATCAATCTTATAGTATCGAAAAGTTCTGGATATAAAAACGGGTTAAATTTCGATAAATATTAATTTAATTAATAAGAATACTGTTGGCGCGCACACGCGCCCCACCAACGCATGAGCGGGACGCGGGAGGGGGGGAGGAGCTGCGGGAGGAGGGGAGGAGCTGCGGGAGGAGGGGAGGAGCTGCGGGAGGAGGGGAGGAGCTGCGGGAGGAGGGGAGGAGCTGCGGGAGGAGGGGAGGAGCTGCGGGAGGAGGGGAGGAGCTGCGGGAGGAGGGGAGGAGCTGCGGGAGGAGGGGAGGAGCTGCGGGAGGAGGGGAGGAGCTGCGGGAGGAGGGGAGGAGCTGCGGGAGGAGGGGAGGAGCTGCGGGAGGAGGGGAGGAGCTGCGGGAGGAGGGGAGGAGCTGCGGGAGGAGGGGAGGAGCTGCGGGGCCCGCCGCGCGGCAGCTCGGCCGCAGCGGCCGCAGAGAGCGTTCATTGTCACTATTACTTTAAAATAACGTGCGAACCAATCTGTCGCGTCGCGGTCCGGAGAATGTAAAATACTTTTGCATCATTAAAAGCCAAAGTACTGTAAAAATAAGAGTTATTCTTTATCTCCGCTACACATCAAAAACGGGACGAGATCACAGCCCCAACAAATACAGAACCTTCTTTTTTTAATTCGGTTAAAAAAACAGAAAAGACGCCGTACAAAAATTTTACAGCACGCAGTTTTTCTTCCTCCTGAAAAATTACTTCTTTTACACTTACGAAGTTTTCACTCTAAGGCGTCGATATGCACTTTGTAAAGTAAATAAATAATTAAATCAACATGTGTTGTACCACTGGCCTCGCTTTCCTTTTTTTTCACTCGACTACTTCCTCCGCTAACAAAGACCAATCCAATGGACCAATCTTGGTGAAGTTATTAAATGTTTTATTACTGTGTTATTCTAATGTATAAGCTATAATACTGTAAATTTTCATCAAAATCCGTTCTGTAGTTTTTGCGTGAAAGAGTAACAAACATCCATCCATCCTCACCAAATTTCGCGTTTAATCTTCTTCTAATATATAAAATTCTCGTGTCACAATGTTAGTTACCATACTCCTCCGAAACGGCTTGACCGATTTTTATGAAATTTTAAATGCATATTCAGTAGGTCTGAGAATCGGCTACTATCTATTTTTCATACCCATAAGTGATAAGGGAAAACTTAAGCGGGTGAAACCGCGGGGCGCAGTTAGTAGGATTGTAAATGTGAGGACTATGTGGGTTTTTTTTTCTTTAATTTTTTTAAAGATAGTCTCGCAGTTTTGAGTACTTTATGCGGCCTACCCATATGTACGTTCTCTGGAATTGTTCTTCTAGTTAACAATATTGTTCCTACTTTTACCGTTCCGATACTCGTTCGAAAGAAAGTTTATTTCTGTACAACCAGTGTTTGTCATTATATGGGCTGATTTTTCCAACGCCAGATAATTTTATCCGAGGAATAATTTTAATTTTAATTTTTGACAGTTCTTCGATTCAAAATCTGTCAGACGTCAATTTTATTCCACGAATAAACGTATCTGTCGATTGTAAAATGTGTAGTAGTGAATAAAATTCTGTTTTTGAGAAATAAATGTCATAAACCATATTGACATTTTATCATCTCACCTGTGTGTATACAGGGTGATGTTGTTACCAGCAGGCACTACATATTGATCGGCGGCAGGGTACGCGCTCTTGTCGCTGTCACTTAGCTGGTACGTGATCTGTGTGGAACCTCCGCCCAGGTCTAGCGCTGCCATCGTGTTGCTCTCTATTAGGTCTGGAATAGGATGGAGATTTGTGATCAGTCTTGTGGAACAGATAACAGGAAATAAAAAATCGACCAAGTGCGAGTTGGGACTCGCACACGAAAGGTTCCGTACCAACATACAATATTTAACACTCCATATAAAATAACAGCAAAAAATCATGTTTGTTGTATGGGAGCCCCCCTTTATTTTATTGTTTTTAGTATTTATTGTTATAGCGGCAACAGAAATACACATTCTGTGAAAATTTTAACTGTCTAGCTATCACGGTTCATGAGATACAGCCTGGTGACAGACAGACAGACAGCCAGACAGTGGAGTCTTAGTAATAGGGCGTTTTTACCCTTTGGATACGGAACTCTTATAAAAATGGTTTGGTGTAGCATGGTATTAAAATAAGAATATACAGAGGGAATTTGAAAGAGATATCAGAGGAACTCAAAACATTGGGAAAGGTCAAATGATCATAAATAATGAAAGGTCAAATGGTCATGAATAAAAATATAATAATAATGTCTATTAATAATGTCTTTTGGTCAAATGAATCATAAGCTCGATTTTTTTTATTAAATACTTACTTAATTTTTTTTTGTCTTCAACCATTCATTTCCCATCAGTTTTTTTTTTAAGAAAATGCAATCATCACCGTGAATTATTTTATTATTTTTCTATGAAAAAAAAAACTCCTTAGTTGTTCCACTTTCATGTTACATTTTCCATTTTCCCTAATAATCGAGTTTCGTGCAAACTTACTGTGCAAAAGATTGATGGTGTACCAAATGAAGATGCCTTCATCAGAGCCGTCCATGACCTTCACTCCGTCCTCAGCCACGTCATAGCCCAGTCTGGAAATATACATTATCGTATGTGGTTCAACCAGTACTGACAGAGCCATGCATTTTTTTTTTGTCATGCGTATCCTTGGACATTGTGTGACTGGTTTTGTCATGGCAACGCACAGGAATCAGTGGAAGTTATGGGGGAGACATTTGCCCAGAAGTAATAAAATACAGGTAAAAATATATCATTGAAGTAAGGAGGTTTTACATGTTCTCGAATGAAATATTTAGTAACTCCAGCTAGCAGCACGTGGGCAGCGGGATGTCCGAAAGGGTTACCGCTACCCCGGAACACAAAGGGCTAAGGAAGGAACACGGATGGGTTTTAGTCAGTAAGAGTCTGACACTCCCTTCCGCTCCACACAGAGCGGGAGGGATCATTAAAATTTGATGATTTCCCATCCTTAAAAAAAAATAAAGCTAGCAGCACGCCATAGCAAGGATTTTCGACTAATCATAACATTACGCAATTCTTGAAAGAAGAATTATGTCTTTGATCAACTTCTCTTCTTGGTTAAACTTACTTGTTAATAGCATGAGCGACGTGGTCTATGAGTTGTTGCGCCTTATCTGCAGGCAGCAGCCGCAGGCCGGCTGTGGCGCGAACGATGAGAGGCGTCGCCTTTCGTTTGTTCGGCGGCGTTAAGAACTCAGCTTTCTTTATCAGCTGCACTATTGTGTCCGCGCCCTACAATTGCAACAAATTGTTGTTAACATCATATTGGTAGCAAGAACATTCAAGATCATGGTCTTAAAAAGATGTCTATACAACATAAATTTGGGTCATCCCGCTCGTTAATCCTGGGTACTGAACCCCACGTTCAGACGTACTACAGTCGCGCTTGCGCCGACCAAAACAACGAATCAAAGCTGTGGAATAAAAAGGCGGAGGTGTTGGATTGGAGAAGAATATAAAATTAGATTTTCTTACTTTTACTGGATCATCGGCATAAGACGACAAGCCTGGCTTGGATTGTTCAAAATATTCATCTACTAAGTCCAAGTTGCCCTGGCTGAATACTGAAACAAGGTACACTAAACATTAATGTCATATATATGTGTACTCCACAAACATACATACATTCACGCCTTTTACCCATGCGTATAGACAGAACTTATATTAAAGATCTAACACAACTTCTGCCTACATTGTTTTATTACTCGAATCATCATCATCATTCATCCTCATCATCATCTACCAAGACTTTCCCCAACTATTTTAGGGTCGGCTTCCAGTCTAACCGGATGCAGTTGAGTACCACAACCCAGTTACTGGGAAAAACGAAAAGTATGCGGTTACATTATTTTACTAAAGAATAAACAAAAACATGCTTTGTAAGTTCTTTCAAAGGCTTTTTAATATGACTATTTTTGAATTGTTTGGAAACAAATTTTGGTGAAATGCCAATTTTCATACTAACTTAGAATAAGTCACATTTCTGCTACTAAAGGCCTGAACATCACGCTAAATAAAGCATAACACTATAATGCTAATCCATTGCTTCATTGTTCGAAAAATGTGTCTGCAAAAAAACGTAAAATAACACAATAAATGTTGTTGCACTGTCAAAACTAAACCCATTGCTATTGATAATGTTTTACGAGGTGTACCTGTCTATATACCCACTCCAGGCTAATATGGAGACACTGCTAGAACAGGGAATCGAACCCAGACCATCACGCCAGCAAGTTATAACTACTAGGCCTACGAGGCAGCTGTTACCAATAATTAAGAGAGATAAAAGTTGCGATCCTACTTTTTTTGGATTTTTCTGAACCCTATATTTAATAGTACTTATGTGATGATAAATGTTCACTTGTGTATTTCCAAAAGTAAAATCACTATTTAAGGTTTAATTTTATTTAAAAAACAATATCAGAGGGGCATTCCTCGTAATTTTAAGAACGTTCACAGTCTGATCTCAGTCTCAATCTGTCAAATAATAATAATAATAATAAATTTATTTCAGACCTTAAGTCCATAAAACAATACACATTACAATTTTATACACAAAAACATACATATATATAATAAACATATAAGTACACTAAAAACAACTTATTTTAAATAATGGAATGACGCACGATGAGTGGTCATCCAGTGCCACATCATTGGACTGTCTATCCTGTCGGAAAATGGAAATCAATGTCAAAAATACCTCTAATTTCCCTATATTTTTGACATTGATTGTCGCCAAGATGAGATTGCGACTAGATTTTGAACGTTCTAAAATACTGGAATTGGCCTTTAGATTCGTTTATTTAAAGATTCTAACGCAGTCGGACCATATATTATTTCCTACTCTTGTTATAGTAGGAAACAACATAAATAGTTATTATTATTATCAGTTTTATCTTATCAGCAGTTATAAAACAGATTAAGTAGGTACCTTGTCCGCAATACTGTTAACTTTACCGTTAACTAAATATTTAATGGACTAGCAACAGAAGTATGAGGGGCTCGTGGCTAAATGATAACCGTCACACGGGTCCATCGAAGGTTAAGTTACGCTTGCCGCTGTCAGTTCGTGGATGGGTGACCATCCATTACCTACATATCGAGACCCCTCTGTGCCTCGGAAAGCACGCTAAGCCGTTGGTCCCGGCTTTCATTCGTAGATCTTTGACAGTCATTACGAGGAGTCAGAAGCCCAAAAGTTTTACGCAGTAACTGGGTTGTGGAGGTTAGATAAGCAGTCGCTCCGTGTAAAATACTGATATACAGCTGCATCCAGTTAGACTGGAAGCCGACCGCAACATAGCTGGGCAAAGGCTAGGCAGATTGAACTGAACTGTTTCATAATTATTATTTACAAATAGAACAGTTTCATAATTATTTACTAATGGAACAGATTTTAGCTTCTAATTCCAAAAAAGCACTCCATCAAAAAAAAAATCTTTGACTTTGTAGGTACTTACTTATAAACAAAAAAGTATAAAAATAGAACAGGTTTAATATTCTACAGTTCTTTCAATTATTTTACCTCTGGTCTTACATGACTACCCAAATCATAGTGATCTTTATTCTCATTCTAATAAGGTTGCTCTTGGGTTGCTGCCACTGACAAGCCTGTCATTCTCGTCACAATTGTTTACTGCTGTCAGATGTAAAATAACTGGGAACGAACGGTATTTCCCAAATGACACTCCATCAAAAAAATAATCATAACTTGTAAACAGAGAAGTTTGAAAATAGAACACGTATAGTTTCTACTTCTCAAATAACATTCAATCAAAAAAATATATTAGTAATTTTGGACAGTATCAAATTTTCTTGGGACATAATAATGATTTCTGTGAGTCATAGTCTAACGACCAACCAGAGAGAATGAATGAGTGAATGAAATTATAAAAAAGGCACTCACCTGTAAAAGGTACCCTAAACTTATAAGCAAGCACCCTGGAGCCAGAAGAGCCGGCGTCGATGATGACCGCGTGGTGGTACACGCTCTCGTACCCCAAAGTCTTGGCGAGCCCATCGAGCCATTGTGACTGCCCAGCGAACAACCCTGCGACATAAAACCTTATGCTGAATTTTAAGAATACAGACACTACCTTTGCCAACATTGCAAGTTAAAAAAAAGTTCTATCAACAATTCTCCCGCGTTTTATATCAGCTGTCAAACTTTTCGCGGGTTTTCAGATGTCAAAAATGTTTTCTTCTTTCATAAATTAGAACAGCGGTATTTTACATGGCCAGTATGAGTTTAAACTAAATACGAAATAATTATAAACACACAAATTGGGGCTAATATAATGCTAGAGGGGATAAGGTAAACATACCTAATTAATTCAACACATCACAATTGACCTGGAATGAACTTTGCACAATGCGATAAATCTAGTCTTGTGTTTGTACTTACACATATTAGAATATACTATACCTACTACAAGTACTACGACAATCATCTTTTTTTTAACAAAACAAATATAGATATATACAAGATAATATCTAATATTTTAATAAACATAATTGTTGATAGAACTATGTATACAATTTAGTTGATAAGCATGTATGTGCGGTACAGGATACAAGTATACGCACACAATGGTATGGCTGTGTTACAAATAACTAACTAGTACTTTAAGTAAATTAAAAAAAAAACATCGAAGAAGATGCTCTTATTTTTAACCGACGAAAAAACGGCGGAGGCATATTTTTTTTATGTATGACCACGCATATCTTTTTTATAGATACTTACAGAAATAAGTACAAAATAAATACCTAGAGCACTACAAGTTTGTCTCGGGCCAAAATCGGAACTAACGCTACCATCTTGTTTATTTATTCAACAGCGCTCGAATGACATTGACAGGTGTCAACGTCATTCGAGCGCCAAAATATCCTTGTAGCAGTCTTTAAAAGTTCTTATTCCTCTTTTGAAGGGTCATTGTTTAATTTTACAACAAATTACTAACTTGGCCCGTTTATAATCTGCTTAACAGTGCCTACTATTGTATGATTAACAACCAAATTACAAAGTTAAATTAAATAATAAAGCTAAACTTAATTACTGAGTGAATCTAGTCTTGATATACTTAACAAGCGACCCAAGCTTCCCACGGTTTTTACAGCTTGAAAAAACATCGAGACTTACATAATTTAATAAGTAAGTTTAATAATACAAATAAACCTTCCGGAATAAATTCTCTAATATGGCGAAAACCGCATCAAAATTCGTTGTAGTTTAGAAGAACAACGCGATTACACAAACAGACACGACAAACAACTTTATTTAATACTATTATAGAAATATTAAGGTACGAGAAAATTAAACTAAAATTATTTACGGAAAATAATCGAGAAAAACACCATAAACAGTGACATGGTTATCAACAATGAGTTGCCTCCGAGATTTTACAACTGATTCAAAATTCAAAAGAAACGGTCAAGTGTGTGTCGGACTATTCACGATGTATAAATATAAATAAACAAATAAATCGTTTATTAACCTAATAGTGTTCCATATAACTAGATACAAATAAACTACTCCTAAAGTTATTGTTACAAGGAAAACATAATTTTAATATTTTAACTTGTGGACTCCACACTAACTCGAGCCTATCTCGTGGAAGCCCTGAGAGTTTATTAACAATTTGAAATATCAGGCTCGATACTGTATCATGTACCTATCAAACTTTATATTTCACTAGCTGTTCGTCTTATTTTCGATTGCCGACTTATCCGGGAAATTAAAAAAAAAATCTTTCATACAAACCTTGTCCTGACAACTACGAACAAAATAAAAATAAAATTAAGTACGAAATCTATCGAGCCGTTCTCAAGTGACACAAGACAATAAATGATAACGCAGAAAATACAAATACATAGAGGACTATTTTGGAACAAGTATCAATTAAATCCTAACATCGAAATTGAAAACGTGATTTTTTCAAACAAACTAAATAGTAGTGATGGGTTTTGCAAAACTTTGTCTAGCGACTAAACTATTGGGTATATTTTGGTTGAATTTCTGTACAGTCTGGGAACCAGTGTTGCCAATTCAGTGGATTTTCCACTAGATCTGGTGGTTTAGACTTTCCTTTTAGCGAATAAATATTGGTTTTAGTGGCTAGTGGATTTTTGTAGTGGCTTTCGTTGCTTCAGTTAGAGGTGGTACGACATTCAACCACTAGTACGATTTACAAAAATATTCTAGTTAGGAAAGAACGATTGAAACAAGTGTATTTTTTTTTTGTTGTGTAGGCATCACAACTGGTAACGTCATTACATATACGAAGTTTAATTGGGTGCGTTTCATAATATGTCAAAAACGCTCGCATAATATTCATATATCCCATAATATATAATAAATATTCCCTGTAGGTGATTAGTAGTGTAATAAACTATAGTAGTTACCATGAACTTCTAATGGCATTTAAAAATAAAACAATCCCAGTCATAAAATAATAATTGCAAATAATATGTGATACTATTACAATTTTGCGGTTATAAATAAATACTCCTTTTCCGTTTGGGAAGATACTTTCTAAATTACTCACAAAAATTTATAAACCAAATAAAATAAAATGTGTATATTTTACAAAATTGGTCATATTTTTATTTATTAATAAGAAGTTGGTAACGTTCTATTTTTAATTTGGACTACAAATCATTTCCTTGTCTGCGAATATTTTTACAAACGGACCCACAGATCACAATATAGGAAATATTACAAGCTGTATTTAAAAAAAAATACACATACATAATTTTTCAATAAAATGTTATTTACATAATTACCTAGAATTATAATTAAAATCTACACAAATTTACTATAAGATACATAATATTAAAATGTTTACTCACTCCAAAACAATTATTGATCTACAACAAAATACCTGATAGAGAAAAAACAGTACGCACTAACGTGGCAGTTCCATTCATCATTTCTTTTCACTTTACTCGCTTCCCGAAAAGCAGATAGTATGTATCTATCTGCGAAACAAACTCAACTGTTACAGTCATATAGTTAAAACCTTATTATATCCTACGAGAAAATACATAATACATAGTTCCTTAAATAATTCTAAGCTTTACTGCTTTCGAATTTAAGTTGGTTTTCGCATAATCTATGGACATATAATGCGACATTGAAAAGAAATATCGTCAACTGATGACGAAACTCTGCTTCGAAACTTGTTTTAAGGCTATGTATAAGGCTTTAATATATTTTGATAAATGTATTGGTGCGTAAAATCGCGAACGATACGAGCGTACTGCGTTCATACTATGTATGAGTAATTTTTAACCGACTTCAAAAAGGAGGAGGTTCTCAATTCGACTGCATGTTGTTTTTTTTTTGTGTGTTTGTTACGCGATATCTCGGGCAATTGTAAATCAAATTCTAAAAATATTTTTTATGGATAGGTTATACCTTAGGGTCCAATATAAATTTTAATAACTTTGCTTGGGTAGTTTTTGAGTTAGCTTCAATAATACGTATTTTTGCCACTTAGTTTTTATTGACGATGTTATAATGAGTTCGATATTTACATAGCAAGTAGTGATATTATACGAATTTGTGTGGGGTAGCAAAACTTAAAAGTGAAAAAAAAAAACTAATAAAAAGTTATTTTTCACCTTGTACTGTCTTTTTTGGAAGTCGATTGTTTTTTTTTTTTGTAAAGAAGTTTTTATTTTTTAATGTAACAACCGCTAAACAAGGAAATTTAATTTGCTGAAACGTTTCGTCTAAGTACAGAAACCGTTTTGTTTTTTTTTTTTTCAGAATCCTCCCTTTTTCGTTAAATATCTTTTTATTTTGATGTCCTCCCTCAGGCGTCCAATGAGTGACCATCTTTGCCCATCTATCCAGGTGCATTCGAACCCAGTGTTATTTTCTAAAATTATTATAATTGTTTATGAGTAGAATTTGCTGGGTTTTTGTGATCACATTTCCGTTTGACAGCACAAAGCCAGTTCGAGATTTATATTGAGTGAATAAAATTGGTCTTTACTTGTACACCGGGCTTAGAACCATATTATTATCGTTACACATAATTGTAACGTGACTGGTACTATTTATGTGTAACGTTTGATATCGAGCGAGACGGTGTTATGTTCGAATGTTTAGGTCACTACTCGGCCAGTAGCACGGGTAGCACCTGTCACATTTTTTCTTTTATATTATATATTTGATGAAACTTCCGAAACCGTAAATACAGGTAAGTAAGTTACAATGTTAGAAAATGTACCATCTATGAACACACGTGAAGGGGGAGGGAGGGGTCAACAAAGTGTGACATCCTGCGACAAGTATGTGACGTCAGTTAAGGGGAGGGGTGGTCACAAATATGACCACGAGACAAGGTATTGGGAGGAAGGTAAAAAAATCAAGAAATTTGTGTGACATTACTTAAGGGTGGCGTAATACCTACTCGATTCGTCCGTACCATGTGGATTTTATACAGATTTAAAAAAAAATTGAGAATTCGGATAAAGTTCCGTAGGTACCTAAGTTAGAATGTCCGTGATTCTTTTAAAAGCTACTGAACCAATTTTGGTGACCTTTTCACTAACGTAGTCTGCATATTTTCTGGAGGGTTTAGTTAGCATATTGCCATCAGCAAGTCTTCCTTCAAGTGTACTCTTTCTTTAAAGCATTTTTCAGAAATACTGAAATTTAAAAATGGTTATACAGGTACGGTAAAGATATCTTTAGTTAGCAATAGAAAAGAAAGAGCGAGAAGTAAACTGACGCTAGTTCTTCAGATGTTTTCTGCAAATGCTAACTGTTACATCTGATAATCACATGTTTTTATTTTAACCTATCAATTTGTTGTGAATAGCTATGCAGGACTTTGACCGGTTCATGATGAAATAAAGCACTGTCACGGTGAGTATTTTTCCGGAAATAATCTACTATTATAGACTCTATTATATTTTGATTAAAATAATCACTTTCAATGATAACGTAATTTAAAGTCATTCACTTCGCGATAAGAAAAAGTTTTATTAATCACATCAATCGTGATTTCTTTACTCGAGGGGAGACTAATTTCCACATTGGCGTAGTGTTATCGTTAGGAAAGAGGGAAAGATTAACATATTTATTTGGCAATAGTTCATGAAACACAAAATTTAAAATAAAAGGATTGAAATAAATAAAAAGGTTCATCAAACGCTGTCTGTACCTGGACGATAAAGACTTATCTTGTTGCAGCGCCCCGCGGTTTCACCAACATAAGTGTCGATCCCGTGGGAATATCAGGATAAAAACTATCCTACTCGTATGTCCTTTCCCGGGATTCAAACTATCTCTATACCGAATTTCATCTAAGACGTTTCAGCGGTTTAAGCGTGAAGAGGTAAAAGACAGACAAACAGACACACTTATACGCATTTATAATATTAGATGGATTCGAGAGGAATTTGCGAGAGTTTTTTCTACTCTATAAGTACCTAACTATTGTTTGAAACCTCTTACCGTAAAATTTCGAGACTTCCGTCGACCCTCGTTGGGTGGGTAGGGGTACGTGTGTAACTTGCTTCCTACATTTTACTAACTCGATCACAAGAAAATAGAAGAAAAGATCTAGTATTTCCTTCATGGGTAAGTACCAGAATAACCACACACATACTGCATAACCGCATACTGGTAATTAAAGTGAAATTAACATTTTTATGTTTTCCAATCACAGATATTGTTTAATAAAACAACACAGCCAATGTTTATGAACACGTAATTGTTATTATTGGAATGTGAAGCGCGGGATATGCATTCACATTCCCGGAGAGACTGTTAGAACGGACTAGAAAATTGGATCCAGTGCATCATTTTAAACGTCAGAGTCATTTAAGGAATCTGATTACTTTTAACTGGGATAAATCTAAGGTTAGGGATTTGAACTGACCTATTTTCAGGATCAAACCAAGTGGCGTCCAAGTACTGGAAGACGAAGACTGGAAGACGAAGACTGGTCGTCCGGCGGCGAGGTGGGCAGACGAAATTGTTGCCATCAAGGGTAAAACCTGGATGAGACAACCACAGAAGCGTGGGGACTGGCTCAAGACAAGAGAGGCCTATGTCCAGCAGTGGGCAATGTCGGGCTGTGGATGATGATAATCAGGATCTAAATTGCCTAAAGAAACCCAAATGAGTATTTACCACTGTTGCAAAAAATTCTAGGAAAATCATCTAAGTACTTTTACAATATGTCTAAATATGTGAGCACCATGTATCTATCACATAATTGATTTACCTGTTGTCATCGCTTTAACCTTTTGTGGTAGACTTATTCTGTTCTAGTTGCATCGTCTTCACATATAATTATAGAATGAATGTATACAAAACCTTGTAATACATTTTAAAAGAGATCTTGCCCATTCTTCTAAACTACCTTTTGGAAGAGGCGACTAGAATCAATTCTATTTTATTGTAATTTTTGACATTCAAGTGCATTTTAGGTGCATATTTGAAATAAATGATTTGACTTTGCAATCGCAACAGTTTTCTTTTATCAGTTCAACCATATTCGAAGCGTTCTGCTAGTGATAGGGTTAGGGATAATACACACATCAAAAGTGTCTAGGGATCAAGCATTTTTATGCGGATTTCTTGAGATTGAGATGTGGCTTTGTAATAAATTTATGATTTTATAAATTTATATGGATCCTTTTTGGTGCATTTCATAATTTGAATCAGGAACTGTGAATCAAATTCGAGTAAAAGATGAAAATCAGCTGTCAATATTTTCCCTATAAAAACATACAACGCATTGAAGACATTATTAGTGCTACTGTTTCCCTACTACTGATTAAAACCAACGTTATTATGGAGCGGCGACGTCATTTAAGCAGGGAAGAAATGCTCAGAGCCGTGGGAATGATAGAAGCTGGTTCCCGGCAACGTACTGTGGCTTTAGCTCTGAATACAAGTCAGAGTGTTATCAGTCGACTTTGGACACGTTACCGAAGCACTGGTACCGTGGCTGAGCGCCATGGAGGACGGTATCGCTGCACCACACGGAGACAAGACCGATACATTCAAATCTTAACTCGAAGAGCTCCAACAATAACCGCCATGATGTTAGCCGTGAGGCTTCATCACTCTTCAGGGAACTTAATTAGCGACCAAACAGTCAGAAACCGCTTGCATGAAGTGAACCTTCATTCCCGAAGACCGCTACGGGTACCACCTATAGCAATGCACAATCGTAGGATTCGATATCAATGGGCTCTTGAACACAGAAATTGGGCAGAAGAACAATGGCGTTTCGTGTGCTTTTCTGATGAGTCTCGTTTTGGTATGAGACCGGATACAAGACGTATACGACACTGGAGAACCCCTGGACGCCAACAGCGATTAAAATCCTGCCAGGAAGTCCATCCTTATAGTGGTGGAACCATCATGGTATGGGCGGGTATTTGGATCGGCGGAAGAACTGAGTTGATTTGGATCAGAGGCAACCTCAACGCTCAAATTTATGCTGAGACGATTGTATCAGACGTCATCGTTCCTCTACAAGTGCAAATCGGTCCCTTATTTCAGTTAATGCATGATAATGCACGACCGCACACCGCAAGAGTTGTAAGACAGACTCTCGCCGCAGCTAACATCAATGTCCTGCCCTGGCCTGCTCAGTCGCCAGACTTGAACCCGATTGAGCATGCATGGGATATGCTACAGAGAAGAGCTCTGCCGAATATGGAGGGTATCCAGTCGCAAGAAGACCTTTTTTTGTTGTTGCAACGAACATGGGCGGCCATTCCACAGCGTGATTTGGATGAACTCATTTTGAGTATGCCAAACCGATGTTCTTGTGTTGTTAGTGTTCGCGGTAGAAACACGGATTATTAATTGTTTAAGTTACCCAATAAAATTTTAAAGAAAACTGTTATTTCAGTCTTTTTTTCGAACTTTTGTGTTAGTGGTTCAAATGTCAAAAATCCCTTTATTAGGAAAATGGCAAATTTCTTTATTAATGCAAAGGTGACTTGGTTTATCGTTACTGTGACAAACGAAAACACTTTATTTGATGAATCCTTAAAGAAAATTTTAATTAATATCAATCAGGAGAAAAGTTATTGCAAAAATATATGTTGATCCCTAGACACTTTTGATGTGTGTAGTTTGGGTGAAAACGAATCATAAATTCATAATCAGCAAAGGTCAAAGAAGAGCAGCCAAAACGAAGGGACTGCACTATCTTATTTTTATAGGACCAAGTCAGATCATTGGAAGCGAGGATGGGATTCCTCAATTCTTTTCAGGGAAACGAGGGTCTAAGCTGGCCAGAAAATCGGCATAATATCTGATTTGCCATTATAAAGAATGAAAGAAAATAAGTTTATTTGCGGCAAACATGACGCATCATAAGAAAAAACACAAAAAAAAATTGGGAGAAAACGTGCGTCACATCTACGCAAAACGGCCATCGCTCAGCATAATGCTAAGACCCTATACGAGACAGAGGCCCAGCGCTGGTTTTCAGCGACAGCGACAGTTGACGTGATGACGTCAGCCAGTGCAGAATACAATTAAATAAGTATAATAAAAAAAAAAAACAACAATCAAAATAAGAAATGAAATAAACATTACAAAAAGATGGTATCAACATGAAAAATATGAAGTGGTAACATTCCGGGCAACGACTCACGGGCAATTATCACTGAGATAATGAGTTTGGAAAGAATATGAACGACACATACGAACTACGCATTGCACCAGTCGTCACGCAAATCCTACATCGAACCAGCATAGTTATCCGCAGGAAACCCAGCAACCACCGTCGGGCAGTATCTTACCGGGCAATACACCCGTCTGGTCGGAAGATTCTTCCTTTGCAAAGGAGAATGAGGATCTTTCCACCCTGTTGCTCAAACCTCTAAAAATCCAACAGGTTGGAATCTTGCATACGTTCCATTTGCAGTTCATAGCTGCATTCCCAAATGCAGTACTAAAGACTTGTTTATTCCATACAATTCTACACCAAATTTAAAAAAAAAAAAAATATTAATAAATAAATTACTGTACCTACTTTTATCATGCACACAAACTGCAATGCAGACTTCAAGGCAATTTTTCTCAAGTATTGTTTTGCCATCCATCCAGCCTTGGGAGAACCGTTTAACTACGTACATCATTAACTCAAATATTATATTGTTTATTTTAATGATATGGCAAGTCATCAGAGAAAATTAAAATAAAATAAACAAGTGCAATACTTGTTTATTTTATTTTAATTTTCACTACAATATAATTGAAAACAATACACATGGAATTGAGAACATAAACTGTAAGACACAATTAAGACATAAAGTAGGTTTGTCTGACATTTTTTACTTTAATAGGGGTGGGTCAATTCGCTGACAGGTCAATATGGGCAAAGTCAAAGGTCAATACGACCCAAGTCCATTACAAGCAAAAGGCAGAACAACGAAGTTCTTTGCTACAGACGCCAATTTATGGTACGTTCCGAGTTGGAATGTACTTAATCGATTTGAGCGTGCTTAAACCCGCACCGAATTAGCGTGAGAGCGATAATGAAGTCCCGCGAACCATCATACATGACGTCATGACATGCGCCATCTTGCGATAACGCCGACGATGCCTTCTAATTAATATCACTGTCAAAAATGAGAGAGGATGTGTGTGTGTGTGTCAAACTAAGTTGGCAAAATTGTGCTTCTAGCTGACAGTCGCCACCTAAACAAAGAAAAAGAAAAAATGTGGTGTTTATACAAAGAAATACTGCTGTAATATCGTTTTGACATTGAGTTAAGCACTGTGAGAGCGTTCACGAGCGTTAGGAATTGTTGACAGCCCTCAGCTGTCATAATCGTAATATCTAAATCGGAACTCATGTGAGATGATGTGAGTGCTGTGAGCGATTACTTACAGCTAATTCGGAATGCGGCCTCATTGTTCGCTACCACAATAACTTCTGTCTACCTCTATAAAATAATCTCTAAGGTCCACTTGCATCATAAATCACTGAAATGCGCTTAGCCTTAAAGATGTTAAATAAATCATTCCATGACAGAAACAGAACAATGTGTCGGTTATTTCGTTTATCCACTCAAAAAAATCACCCTAAGGCACGGAAACGCATGACCGAAAATCTACACTAGGCCTGTTTGGATAAACGGAATTTATACGCATCCGCTTACTAATAAACGTTGTATAGTTACACAACGCTTTGTCTTCTTCTTTCGAAAGTCAAATTACTGACGACTGAAAGAGAGAAATCGGTGTGTAACTATTCATCTGATATAATACGTTTATTAGTAAGGGGGTTAGGGTGGATTTTTAGGGGTGGATAATGGAAAAACCCAATCTTTTAAATATGTTTAACAATAAACGCATTTAGTGATTTGTGGTGCACGGGTCTAACCATTAGCGGGTTAGCCTATCCTTTTCCGGGTACAAATCTTATCTCAATCTTTGATATTCATTAACAGCAATTATTTAAGTAAATGGTTCAGATTATTATCTATTCTATTAATGTTTTATATCAGTCTGATAAAGGTGGTCACAAAGGGGTATTGTTATTGGCAAGAACTTTTCCCTTTTTTGAAGGTGCAAATAAATAAAATTGAAGTATCTGTTTGTAACGTCAAAACAACCGCTTTTTACTAAATTCAGAAAAATATAAAAGTAACGAACATATTAAAAATATTTAATATAGAATTTTTATTTGTAAAAAGCTGTTATTTAACAAAAAAACAATTTTGAAATTTTTTGTCTGTGTGTCTGTCTGTTTGTTCCGGCTAATCTCCGAAACGACTAGACCGATTCTGACGGGACTTTCACTGGCAAATAGCTGATGTTCTATGGAGTAACTTAGGTATTACTTTTATTTTAGAATAAGAATAAAAACTAATAAAGATACACAAATTATTGTTTTCCGACATCCACGCAAACGAAGTCGCGGGCACAGCTAGTAATAATTATTATAAGACAAAATGGGGCTGAAAACAGCTATAACTAACATTTATTGGCTGATTAGTCATGAATGCGAAGTGGTAGACCGCGAAATTAAAATTTTCTTACGTTTTTTGCTATTTGCAAGTCAGTGTTAAGTTGTATCTTGTTCAAAATATGATTCGCGACTATAACAGATATGTATTTACAGAATTATAGTCATTAGAATCATTAATATATCTCTTTAATTTAAATTTGTTCCATAAGCACTTTCAATTTTTTTTTCTTTTTTTTAAGAATGGGAAATCATCAAATGACCCCTCCCGCTCTGGGTGGAGCGGAAGAGAGTGTCAGACTCTTACTGACTAAAACCCATCTGTGTTCCTTCCTTAGCCCTTTATATTCCGGGGTAGCGGTAACCCTTTCGGACAATCCCGCTGCCCCGGCAGGCTTCGGCCCTGGCGGGCCCCTCCTACGATGCTGACATCTCTTTGAGGCGCGCGTGGAACACATTTACGCGCCGTTCGGCACGGGCCTGGTCCTGATCGGACGGCGAGCTACCCATTACTCGCCGTCCGCAGGCCCGCGCCTACGGTGGCCGGGAGTCGTCATGCGGCTCCCGACGCCCGGGGCGTCTCCCGCGGCGGCTGGGACGGGTGGCTCTCTCGGCTCTCTCCCTCGCCCATCCCGCCACCTTCTTCGCTGGCATGACTGCTTCGCACTTTCCCTTAAGATTTTTTCTAATGCAACAAACACAAACAAATACAAATAACTATACTCCGACTTTTAATTAGCTGCAGTAAAATGACACTTCTTAATAACTCATTTCGGACTGCGTTCAGAGATATGCATGTCAAATAAGCTGCGTTTGTTACACTATTCTGTATTAAAAAAAAAACAAGATTTGGTTGATGGCCGCGAAAAAACAATAAGACGCCAATTTCAGTCATTTAAATAATACACAATTTTACTGCAGCTAATTAAAAGTCCGACTATAGCACACGACTTCGTCAGCGTGAAATTTCTTGTTCCCCCGCCCCGTAGCATCGCATCGCATTGCCTGCCCGCGCTATATTACTTTGTATTCGCTCAGCATTGTTTCTTTTTGTTTTTGCTCAGTTCCTAAGGGTCCTAGCATGATGTTAGCCTATAGCCTTCATCAAGAATTGGGCTATAATATCCTTTTTTTTTAGTTAAGGAAATTACCCCTTACTTACTACGTACAATCTTTTATAATATTAGCTTTATTATTAGTTTGACAAACATGCGTTTAGGGGGGCCCGTGGCTAAATAATAACAGCCGCACAGGTCGATCGATCAGGTTAAGCTACGATTGCCGCGGTTGGTATGTGGATGGGTGACCATCTTTAAATACCGAGACCCCTCCGTAGGTCGGAAAGCACGGCTGTCATTCGGTGATCTTTGACAGTCGGTACGGGTAGTCAGAAGCCCGAAAGTTTTAAAACCAGTCTTACCAGAGGTAATAGGTAATAGGTAATACGGGCTGTTGTCCGCAACTCCAAGTCAATGCGCGTATTTTGCGTGCGTATTATTATATTACCCAGTAACTGGATTGTGGAGGTCAGATAGGCAGTCGCTCCATGTAAAATACTGCTATTCAACTGCATCCGGTTAGACTGGAAGCCGACCCCAACATAGTTGGGAAAAGGCTAGGCAGATGATAAGATAACATGCGTTTGTTGCACCATAAATGACGCGATGAGTGGTGCCCCATTCATCCAGATTTTTTTTCCATTTCTGCCTTACCCTTCAGGGGTATACAGGCACAATGCTATACTGTTGGACTATGTATAAATTCGCGTGAATGTCGATTTTATAGTAAGGTGGATAGCAAGGTGGTTTCCATGACAACATTGATGAAATAACACTGGCATTTTATAGGCTAATGTATGCGTTATTAGCAGTTGTCACGAAACTTGGGCGATTACCTAAAACGCTATAATAATATGGATAATATTTCTTTTTTAGAATAATAGGTACATCATGCCTTCGATGCCATTATAACACTCTTTTATCGATTGTCTATCTGTAATTAAATGACAAAACACTGAATAATATTCAATATTACAGTATTATAAGAATTTCAAAACAAAACACAGATACCTATTTATTTATTATGTTAGTTTAATACTAATGTTGCGTAGTTTAGAAGAACAACGCGGCGGTCACACAGACAAGCACGAAAACCGACTTTATAAAATGTATGAATACTTAACATTCCTTCTGCGTTTCTATTGTACAACCAATGAATAGGTACCTTTATTCAACCATTGTTTTGCTTAAATAAAACTGTTTACTACTTAATGCAGTAAACAGCTGGCAAATATCAAGAAAATATTTACATCAATTTACACCTGTATCTACCTACCTACAGACTAAGCAGCCTATTCACAGCTAATTGACCGTGACTTTTGTAATAATTATTACTTTGAAGTTTCAAAACAAATCAATTCAAAAGTCATTTACTTATTCAAGTTAAGCGAAGAACAAGCACTTTTTCAACATCAAAATTATGTAACAAAGACCCAAAAAACATCCACCATTCACCACTTCCTAGTGCATTAGCTGGGAAGAAGTGGCGCAACTAACTCCCTGGCTGCTAGCAAGATTGATTTGTGTAAGGTTTATCATTTAAGGCATTGACTGCCAACGCGGTCACCGGTGACCGCGAACAATAGATTTTCTATTGTGTCTGTTGCCTGGCAGTCAACGTGTTAAGTAAGAGTGTACTGAAGATATCTCTGTTTAACATTTATGGCAACTGGAAACCAACATCAAGGCCCTCTGAAAATCTCCAATCTCAATTTATACCCCTTCACATAAAAGATTCTGAAATCATAAACAACAGCTCTCTGATCTGCTGATCTATTCTGCAAAAATCTCACTGTTAAAACTTGCAGTCTGGCCATTGCGAGAATGTATTCCTGACACCTGTCAATGCGACGATTCTAGTAGCTAATAAAGATCAAATTTGCAAAACACCATACTCGTTTGTATGAAACAATGAAACAGACATTGTCAAGAACGCATTCTCTTTTTGGTCAAACTGTAGGTGAAGTGAGCTGTCATTCTTGTTCAAGTTGTTCTACTTGATGACACTATTAATAGAAAGAAGAAAAAAAAACACAGAAGACAATATCAAGGTCTATAAAGTTACTTAGGAATATTTTTGAAAAATAGTGTTACAGCCATTTTAGACCGATTTTAAAGTTCCATAGAAACAGAGATTTCAACAAGGGCTTGAAAGTTTGTATGAAATGCCGTACGGCGTAAACACTCTTAACATACATACTCACACCTTCTTCCAAACGAATGCCACCTGCTACAATCCTTACATACTACTTACTCCTGTAAACCTAGGTATTTTGTATTATAATGTAATGACAGTACTCACCCAAAAAGTATGTGATGCTAAGTGCCACTACAATGAGGAAGATAAAAACTTTCTTCAATTTCCTCGGATGCTTAATTGTCCTACTTCTAACATTGATATGTGGGGCTGAGGTATCATCTTTTAACTGTAAAAAAAAACGCAATACCTTGTAATATATTTTACGAAACATTACTAAAAAACTATGACGTGTTTCTATGACCATATTTTGTCAACTACTAGTTGTAAAAAAATTTTAGTAGCTTGGTGAGTGAAACGATAAAATTCTATGAGATTTATTATTTTATTACCGTTTACTGTTTTTTTTTATTTAGTTAGTTTGGAATTCTGTGCGGAAAACCAGCTCACATAGTTATTTTTTATTTTTGAATGACTTGATCAAATAATAATTTAGTATTTTTGGAAACGTGTGCAACTCAAAGCTGTGTAAACTTAAAATCAATAATTCCGTAAGTGATGCAGTTAACAGTCTACAAGGCATTTACTAAATTGAATTATTCATTTTCACAGAAAAATCACGTGAAACCGAACAGTAGGTACACCATACAAGGTACAAAATCAGACATTTTTACTTGACCATTTATTGATTGATTCTTTTTTCTTTTATAATTCAGTGTTCATGTGTATTTGAAAAATCGTACGAGATAAAAATATAAACATTCCATTTAATACATGACAAATACCCACCTCTAAGTACCTGTACGTGCTGAACTTTCCCATGTTGACTTAAAATAAACATCACAACCAATAAATCAGTTATGTTAATATTATTTCTAATTGGAATTCAACAAGCGGTACGTAGACATTTTTCATAATATTTTTTACAAAAAGAACTTTAAACACATCGTCACACCACCACTGTTAATACTGCTATTATATTTTTTTGGATTGTCAAAAAAAACTGACCGTCTGACATTTATGAATGTGACAATCTGTAAAATGACAATCACAGAGTACTTTTTGATAGAGTGATGACAATTTGTAATTTTGTACTCTTCCCATTGTCAATTAGTGATGCCCTTAAGTTACTAAAAAACTAGTAAATGTGTGAGCGAGAAAGAGTATGACACGAGTCGACGGTTTATAATGACAATGGACATTGAATGTAATCGACTAAATCTGCACATTTGATTTTATTAGTCTTGCAATAGAACCGTGGGAGAAAAGAAAATATTTGTTTTTTTTTTTATTGTAAATTATTTGCTCGATACGGTTTAACACAGTCCTTCAACGATCACAAAATAATTACAGTATGGTTTTTGTTTGGGTTAAATGTTCTATCTAAGGCTCAAGTGAATCAATAAAAATATTCAAATAAATCAAATAAAACCTAATCATTTCATTCCAAATTCAAAATTGGTTAAAATGCATTCTGCTTTGCCTTTCAATTTCAAGTATTTTTAAAAGTTCTACTTTAAGTAGTACCCACGATAGTACCATACAATAAATTGTATTCAAAAGAGGAGTCTTGCCTTCAGTATCTGTCTTAATTAAGTAAGCAAACAGAACAGAAGGAAGAAAGTGGTGAAAAAGATAACACAAATGGCGAGGTAAGTGTTTAATATTATTCAATAAATGAAACAACAGTTTGTACTTAAATAGTCTAAATAAATGACTTCTCGTAAACGATGTTTCGTAAATTCTCGTATAACTTCGGCATTGAATTAATAAAAACCTAACCTCATTATTATAAGCTCCTAGATAAAAACTACCGTAATAACTTCATAACCTTTGAACCAAGTAAATATGATACGTAATAAAATTACAACTTTAGTAACTTACCTTTCTTTGGCGTACGTTCATTTTATTTTATTTATCACTTTCGCTATTAACCACAAGTAATTTAATAAATAAGAAAGTTCCGGTACTTGTTGCTTAATTTTTAATCCTTAAAATGTATGTATTAATTTATGCACCTCATTTAATACTTGCCGAACGTAAACTAACTTTACTTAATATCAAGATTATCTTAGCCTTGGCCTTGACAATACATGGGTAGGTATTTTTAATGTATTAACAAGTACATAAGAGACGTGCGTATCACATAAAGCCACAGACTATACAACTAGGCATTTGGACAACTTTACTACTGAGACTTATCTTGATGACTGAACATCATTGGTAGCAGTTTATTATATAACAGGCAAGTTTATCGTTAATTTATCATGACTTAGCATTTTTCTTAGTCGTTCAGTCCGCGATAACATTAACAATGAAGTAGTCGTATAAAAACTAGCACTATGCCCGTTGCAAATGTTATACCGATAAGATTGACCTGCAGATACGTTAATAGATAAATGATTTTGACCTTGAGGGGATTGTTTATCTTGTAACAGTTTATTAGAATTGTTCTACATATTTTGATGGTCATGGTAATTTCTTAATTATTTACGTCCGTTTGTTGATTTAGATAACTACGTTATTAGTATATTACTGTACCTTACTCAACTTACATAGGTAGGTACCTACTTCATCTATAAGTATTTGCATGCCATCATTATTCATTACATGGCGGAATGCGTCTTTTGTACCTACCACATTTTGATTCCACATGCTAATTGGTGGATCTTAAAAACTTGTTTGATTATTAAATCAACTGGAAACTTGGTACCTAACAGTTAAAATATCTAGCTGTTTAATTTTTGGCAAAACATAAACCAATCACAAACAGTATTAGAACGCCGGAAACATAATGAAGCTCATATGAGGTTGTTAAGAGGGTAGAGCTGTAGCATCCTCCTTCGAGCTACAATACCACAATCAAACTCCTTTTAACAAACATAGTCGTTAAAGACATTTTTACTTCTAGGGTTTATGTCTGATTATAGGCTGATGAAATAAGGTGTAAAAAACATTGTACTACATTGCAGGAGACTAATCTTAGAAATGACGCAATAATTCACAGTTTTTTATCTACTTTGGTACTATTTAGTGACTAGGAATTTATTTACTGACATACCTATTAAATAAAACTAATTCATCATGTCAGCCTTGGGAAGTCTATACACAGTTCGACATAGACTTCTAAAAACGAATGTAATGGGGGTAAACTGCCATAATTGTCAAGCTTGGCGGACATTTCAGGATTAGGAGGAATAGGTTACTGCCTCAGCCTCACGCACGGTCTGCCCCAATGGCCTGAAACCTCGCCTTTGACTTTATCCATCCTTTTAAAACATTCATCACATGGCTATTCTTTTCGAAAGCCTTCGGGAACTTAGGTGTTTACTTACTGCCTTACCTTCAATAATGGTGAAGCTATTTAAATCTGTAATCAATCCAATGTACTTCAAGTGCACGTGTCATTCGTTATCTATTGCACGTTATTTATAGTAGATGCACGATTATACGGTCTGGTAGTCCTTAAAGCATACATTACTGATTATCTCGGGTTGGGCAGCCTCATGCTCATTTTGTGTAGCTGGCCCGGACAGGCTGATTGAGCAGTTAACAATACTTTTTTTTCTTCTTTAGGCTTCGCACGGTTTGTGCATTTAGCCAATGTCACTTTAACAATACTTAACAATCGAAGTATTCTGTCTTTAAATTCAAATTATTGATTTCTTCTTTAATCTTGTTTCCAGGATGGAGGTCAGCAACTACTTCCTTGTCAAATTAAAAGAGTATGGTGTCGGTCGCCGTAAACTGGATGATATACTTTTTATTAACGACAAACCGCCACCCAGACTTGGTGTTTACGACTTCGATGAAGAAAATCTCTGCCATGAAGTGTAAGTAGACAAATGAAATACACTGTAGCGGCCATAGACTTATAAAAAAATATGAAATCTTGCTGCTTACCCGACACCCCAAAAAAGCTTTCTAACCCAACTCCTACCCAATGAAGATGTTTAGCCTTCTCGTGTATTAAATGTTACCCTATGTAATGTAGCTCGAACTTGTTGTTAATTAATGATAAATCTTGCCAGTAGCTGTTCCCGAAAATTTCTAAAGTATGATTGAGGGAAGTTAAACTTTAAAGTAAAGAACATTGAACAAAATCATCCTTGAGAGGAATTGAGGCTCACTGCCTACGGATATTTTTGCACACCCGTAAACTAACCGTATGATGCAATTGCGAATTTGTGCGAATCTACAAAAACATTTGCTATAATTTACATCTATATGTAGTATAAAACAAAGTATTTTCGTGTTGTTCTCTCTAACAATGTAATGGATTGTGATGCAGTTTTCACCATCGTTTAGAGAACTTATTCCGGAAGGTTTATGTTTAGAATAAATTAATATTAAACTCATAATTAAAAAAAAACTCGATGTTTTGTCAAGTCATAAAAACCATGGGAAGCAGGGGCGTAGCGCTAGTATAACTTATATACTGCTTTTTTATAGATCTATTCAATTTAATTCACAATTGTTAGATTGTGAACTAAACAAGGTCATATATGTATGCACGGCCATCTAGTGAATTCATCTTCGAGCAACGATCCATTAGTTGTTACTCGAACATTAATTTGAGCCGAGCAGTCACCCTTCAGAAGTGGAAGTCGTAAATAACAATTTGCACTGCAGCTCTTATGACAAGCCGTCCAATTTAGGCTTCAACATGTTAGCAATTTCAAGGTCGAATAAAGCATGATGAACGCAATCCTATTAATCAACTATTCAGCAGATTTTTATGTTTTAGCATAAAATCCACATGCAGCATTCCTGGATGTGAGTTCACATCTGAATCTTTATTGGAATCCGAAAATCACTATAACGCATCACATCGGTACACCTGTGCTCGATGTAAAAAAGTTCTACCGTCGCCTCATTTGTTGGACTTGCATGTACAAGAAAATCACGACTCATTCTTCGCAGTTCTATCTGAGAGAAAGCCTTCGGTAAGACAGAAGTTTAAAAAGAGGTAAAATTATTTACATGTAGCCTTTAGGCAATGTGACTTACGCCTTGACCACAATTTTACAGTACTCCTGCTACATTGAAGACTGCAAATTAAAATTCGCGACCGCCAATGATCGACGTCAACATTGTGTAGATATACACAAACTGCCAAAAGATTTTCGGTTCGATATTAAACCGAAAATAAAGACCAAGAAAAAATTAAAGGCAACTACCAATGAAAACACAATGTCCATGGAAGTTGAAAGCGAAAGTACTAGTGAAGCTAAAAACAATATAGTACTATCTACGAGCAGGCAAAAAACTTTTGCAAAATACAGTGGCAAAAAATTTACGAAAAATGATGGTAATAAAAACTCAAAAGACGTCAATATGGATGAAGTAATGGCAGATCTAAAAGAAAGCTTGCCGGAATAAAAAGAAATTTGAAGTATGTTTAATTACGTTTTAATGTTTTTCCACAAGCACTCTACATTGATTAATATTAAACTCCTATGGTAACAACTTGCAAACTTGGCATACACCCAATAAATAATCTCTTGGATACAGCAGCTGATTTTGAATATCAATCTAAACATTCTGTAGAGATTCCATAGCACATTTTTTTATTGTTTGCAGAGCGAAATTTATTATTTATACAATACATACATGATTAGATTCTTTATAATAATGTCAACCGTCATGATAATATTTAACGACTACAACAAAATAAATTACTGATCTTTGCTTAAAATTACTTGGCCTTGCCTTGGGAGGCTACGGCTTCCATCGCTTTCTTCACGGTTTCTTCATCTCCGAGGAACACCATGGAATCGACTGGTTTCATATCCTCATCTAATTCGTACACGAATGGAATGCCGGTGGGCAGGTTCAGTTCCATGATGGCTTTATCACTTAAACCTGGAAATATACACGGCACAGATATACTTCCTATTGACCTCTGAAGTGTTCTTCAGTGACTTTCTTGTCATTTAGCAAACTTTTGACCGTCACGGTCTGCCAAAGGCCGACGGAATTAGGAACACGCCGATCAATTTATAGGACTGAACAATTTAACATATTTAAAGGGGAAAGCGGTGTTAGATTAAATAAATAGGATTGACTTCAAGGTTCAAATGTCATGTTTTCGTTTCATTCAATGGGGTAATTTGAACTAAGGGAGTGTGTTGATGATTGTATTTATCATAATTCTGTAAAAACATATTTGTTACGGTCACAAATCATATTTTGACTATCATAAAAATTGTTATAACTATGATACAACTTGACCTGCAAATTGCAAAAAAACTATGAAAAACTATGAAACTTTGAATTTCGCGTACCTTCTAAAAGGTACGACAAAAATAGTAATATCTCATATCAGAAGGCCAATTCTCGTAATTTAAAACGTTGAAAATCTAGTCGCAGTGTCAACTCGGCGACAAACAAATGTCAGAAACTTGTCAAAATGTAGGGATATTAGAGGTATTTTTGACAAATTGAGACTGAGATCAGACTGTGAACGTTCCTAAAATTATGAGAATTGCCTCTCTGATCTAACCCTTTTATCAATTCTACGATTCCTAATGACAAAAATAAATAGTGTTGTAACAATAAGATGTAGGTACATACCATCTAAATGCTTAACAATACCCCTGAGGCTGTTACCGTGGGCAGCGATAATAATCCTCTTTCCTTCTTTAATCTGAAAAAATACAGAAATAATGTATTCTTTATCGGTTATTATTTTAAAATAAAATAATGATCTTTATCAGTAACTTAGTTTGAAGTCAAAATGAAGTTCTCATCATAAATAACTTTTTATAAGGCGGTTAAGAAAGTTAATATAATTACTGTTGTTTTATGAGATCTAGATAAAGCGACACTAATCTGATAACTCTCATTTAAACCTGCTTTATTGATTAGGTACTTTTAAAGTTATTCATGGATAACTGAAAAATAAATATACAAATAATAATAATGGAGTTCTTCTTGTCATTTGTAAGTTTTCAAGCGATTCTTCCTCGTTAAATTGGGTACCTATTTATCATGCTACACAGCCCTTATCCCAATTTATTTGGGGCTGGTACAGACGCCAGCACATCAAGTTACTACAATCTGTCAAACTTCTTTGATAGATTTTCAACTTTATCGCTAAAGCATAAGGTTCAAAGTTGATTGGGAAAATTTGACAGTTTCGGGTAGGTTGATGTGCTGGCGTCTGTACATGTCTGCTTCTTCCACACTTCTCTATTCGTCGTCATCTCGTCACACGGTCCATCCATCGTTTCTGCTACACATTATGATAGTTTTTTTATTTAACTAATAGATATACCTGGGGTACAATAACATTGTTCCAGTAGGGCAGTGTCCTCTCAATGGTGAGCTTCAAGCTCTCGAACATGGGGAACTCATCAGGTTTTGGGTCACCAGCGTAACGGGGATCGTTGACGATGGTGTCGTGGTAAGGGTGGTCCTTCTCCATGGGGGGAGGGGGCACATCGAAGCTACGGCGCCAGATTTGTACCTGCGAAAATAATTGAAATCGTAAATCGCAGGTCAACTGAAAGAAAATTTTAAAGAAAGAAGTTAGAAGACTGCTTCTTTCTAAAAAGATCACAATGGTACTTTTGTTATCTTGTATCTGTACAAAAAAAAACAGTGTTGTAACACGAGTAGATAGTCTTTAAATACTTGAGTCATACTTTCTATCTATCTTATATGAGGTCTAATAAAGGTCTGCCAAAAAGATGTCAAGATATAACGATATTAGTCTAGGACTATGCAGAGAAATTATTAGACGCTTTTGTCCATGTCTAGTAAAGTTGTTCCAATGAGCTTGTGTGTTGTCTGTAATAGCCAAATTCTAATGGTGATAACAAATTCTAATACAATAAATTCGTTTGAGGAAAAAAATGTTTATGTTGAATACACACTTGAGCTTCACCATACTTGGCAGCTGTCTCGGCCTTGTTAAGACCAGTGAGACCACCATAGTGCCTCTCGTTCAATCGCCAGGTCTTCTCAATCGGCAAGTCTTCCTTACCGAGCTCTTTCAAAATTGTGCCCAGGGTTATTTGAGCGCGTTTCAACACCGAAGTGTGGGCGACATCGAATTCATAGCCCTCGGCTTTCAATGCCTTTCCGGCAGCAACTGCTTCATCACGTCCTAGAAGGGATTTTGATGATTAGTAGGTACTTATGATAAAAATAAAAAGATCTTGTAGGTAAAAATGTTTTGAACTTACCCTTATCGCTGAGGTCAGCGTCGAACCATCCGCAGAAAAGATTCTTCTGGTTCCATTCACTTTCGCCGTGGCGAATCATAACAATCTTGTATTTTGCAGGCATTTTGAACGAATTTACAAATCTAGACCGGCGATGTAACAGAAGCCGACACTTTTTCCTCTTCCTGACGTAAATAACCTGAGTGACCTCTAAGTCAAATCAAAGTCAATACAAAGTCGCGTTCCATACTATCTTGATCAGAGTTAGAGAATGCAGTATTTTAAGCATTGATTTCAAAAAATCGACTAAAATTTAGGTTTTTTTTAGAGAACTTTGATTTAGTACCTAGTGAAGAGATTATGAAACCAAATAATTAGTTTTAAGGTCTGTGCTCTCATATCTATTATACTATCTATTTCACTACTAATAATAAAACTGAAGTTTGTTGGTTTGAACGCGCTAATCTCTGTAATACCAGTCGGAACTGAAATCTTTTTTTGCATTTGATAGCCCAATTCTCAAGGAAGGCTATAAGCTATTTAACGTCACTCTAGGAACCCTTCGGCTTAGGAGTAAAAGTAATAGCACTGAACAAGAAATTTCACGCGAATGAAATCGTGGGCAGAAGCTAGATTGTAATTTAAAAAAAACCGTGTATCTATGGATTTGGGCATTTCAGGGTCAGGCATGGGTCACCCTACGGACTTTTTAAAATCGAATCTGGCAACATTGTCTCTTTTAGTCTTTGGAAGAAATGGAGAACTTTGATGGAAAATAAAATATTTTTGTGTGTCAAAATCTTAAGAAAATATATATTTTGGCAAAAATGCCACCACAGAAAGATGAGAGGAAGAGTACAGAAAAACTGCGATCTGTTCGCAAACCAAAATCACATTTAAATATGCCTGTTAACTTAAAAATTAGCATACCTTTACAAGGTACAGGTAAGTTTGAATCCAACAATTTGCAAACTCTGCAAAATTGCTATAAACTTGTAATAAACTTATCATAACCACCTATTTTTCCCTCGAGGTTGGACTTTGTAAAAAATTACTTTTGTAGTATTGTTGAATGTTCTATGAATTAAAAAGAAAATATAAGCTAACCTTGTATAAAATTCATAAATATACCAGATCTATTTTACCCTAGACCAAGATGGTACTCTTATGAATGATGCAGTTACTTCAGAGTCACTGGCAACTGTTTCGTTTTGATGCCAATAACAACAACAAATTATTGTTGAATACAAAATGGCTTGATTCAGCTGTCAGCAATACAAAACTACTTTTGCAGGTCCTTCTTTTATTCACATTCTTACGACTAGAGCGTTACAATAGAAAGGTTAAGATATTATGGCTAAGGCATATGACAATATACCATATATTTTTTTACCATTATCACTATACCATCCGTTGTAATGTAATTAAAAATCTCACAACAAGACAGACACACACACACACAGATTTTATGATACTGGTACAAATAGATTGTACCAGTATCATAAAATAATAACAAAACACCATGCCTGTATCCCATGCCTCTGTGCTTCTGAGGGGTTAGGTAGAAGTACACCTTAAATACTCAATCCATACTAATATTATAAATGCGAAAGTGTGTCTGTCTGTTACCTGATTTAGATGAAATTTGGCATAGAGGTAGTTGTGAGTCCCAGGAAAGGGCATAGGATAGTTTTTATCCTGATATTCCCACGCGAAACTTATGCAGGTAAAACCGCAGGGCGCTGCTAGTACTCAATATATTTATTACTTCCACATGTGAACATAGGTGGGGTTTTACAGAATATGATGATTGTGGACCGTGTCAGGCACAGCAACAGTAAGAGAGAAGGAGAGGGCTTTAATTTGACTACTTATTTGTTATAATAAATATTGTAATACTTATTCATGTAATCAGTATTTTAGGAATCAAAATCAAAAATCAAATTAGGCTGCGAATTAGCACTTTTCGAATGTCAAAATGACATAATATTGTCCCCCAAAATGCAGCTTTCGCTGGGAAGAAGAATTGGCGCAACAAACTCCCCAGTGTCTGTTCAGTTAGAACATAATGTACTTGATTCTATACAATAGTAGGTATGCAAAGTAATTATAGTAATTGTTTACTTTTACCATGTTCATAAATATGTAAGCACCATCAGATAATTAATTTAAATGTCATGGTTTTTTTTTTAATTCTTGTACCTATTGTGGTATAGTAATATTATTGTAGGTGCATTGTCTTCACATATTATTATATAATTCATGCATGCTAAATATTGTAAAACAATTTAAAATACTAACAGTGGAGTTTCTTGCCCATTGTTCTCCATACGAAAACTACCTTTTGGAAGGAATCAATTCTATTTTATTGTAATTTTTGATACTTTAACTTTTATGTGCTTATTTGAAATAAATGCTAAGACTTTGACTTTGAATTAACATTCCGAGACACAGAACATTTAATTAAATTTAATTTAATGTTCTGTGTCTCATAATGTAATTTGCCATATTACAGCTAGCCACGCCAATATACCAACAAATCCAATAATAAAAAAAATATATAATTTTTTTTTTTTTTTTTTTTAAATGTAAACAAAACACAATACCTAAATGAAATCTTCAGGCATAAAGGGTGTGACAGCTTACATATTTATGCAATGCTGGGTTAAGTTCACATAGCTGTCACTCCATGAATGTCAATGATGTTTGCACCCCAATGTTTCTAAATATCTAAGATACTGATGCATAAATAACTTATTTATACCAATGATGACTGCAATTTATAACTCAGTAACTAAGTTTAAAATAATTATCTTCTTACAGAACAAAAGGGAGTACATGTCCCTATTGTCAGAGGCCGTCGTCCTCCACAATTTACAAGGCATTTGGACCTTGCAACCAAAATAAACCTAGCAAATTCAGGTATACTTAAATTATTTTCCACTGTTGACTTAAAAGCACTAGCTATTATGTTTAGTACAATTTTATTGTGACCAATGGAATATAATTATGGAATGCAATCTCGAGTTGAGATTGTTGAGATCTCATTTTCTAACTTAGTATAGCCTGCTTTTTTTGTACACATTTTTTTTTTATTTACTTAAGTGAAAACTACACAACTAACTAGTGGTAATCGTGTTATATTTTGTGAAAACGAAACCCATAATGGAAACAAGAGACATAAAAAAGAAACTGCCCTGCTTCTGTAGCTGGGATGAGTATTAACGCATGCACAGTATTGATTTTACTGTCTTCAAAAATAATTTTGTGTCATAGTGTCTCACTATAGTTATTTCTTTTAAACAAAAATAACTCAAAAACTATTGATTAATTTAAAACGGTACTTAGAAACATCATAATCTTTTCTAACTAAAATGCTGAAAAAAAAATGCTCATACACATGTGGGACACCCCACATGTGTATGAGCATTTTTTTTTCATCTCTTGTTTTTATGCTAATAAACCATAAAGTCTGCGGAATTTCGTTAGCTAATTTGACCCTGTATTAAAAAGGGCTGGCTTAACTAGCATATTGTGCTCGCGTAAGTCGTGGCCTGTCTCAAAATCGAACGTGATTGCAATAACGAGGTTGTTTTGCCACAATTGAATCTCAAAAAAAGGCTCGATGTCTCGACTCAATCGAGATTGCACTCCATAAATAAAACATATACATAAATAATGTCATGCCTGTGTTCCCTTATGTAAAGACTTGTTTGACTGTTGAGAAAATAAATTGAGCTTATGTGAGGACCCAAGATTGAACCTTGGGGATACCGTAGTAATCCTTAAGATATTTGAAATTTTCAACTATCTTGGCCCTAACAAAAGGCTTTTTAGTGAGTAACACAAGTGTCTATAAACTATGGTTACTATTTTCGGATAGTTTAGGTAAGATCACAAATCTTTTTAAGAGTTTCTTTGTGCATTACTCAGTAAAAGGCTTGTTCAATTGCCAGATAAGCATCATTGCATGAGATAATTATAATACCGTTCTTTTGTTTCAGTTGCTAGACAACAGTTGGTTAAAGAAGAACCTCCTGTATTGCAAGATTTCCACCTCGATAATGTTGTTCTTATTCCGACTACAAAGCCTAAGGGGAGGAAAAAAAAAGTTAAAGTGGTGTCAGATTTTTTCGAAAACCGTGTAGTCATGGGAAATAATACAGCAGGTTAGCAATATTTTACTTTACATAATTCAAGTACCTATATGAGGGAAGTATGGCAGAAGAGAGGACAGGCCTAGAATACTCGGCAGTGTGTAAGGCACGGCTTAAATTTTGGTCCGAATTATTGTTGTTTGTTTGTTACAAAAGTAGTTATTTTTTCACTCTGCAATTGGCATTTTGTTTTGATTGTTGTTGTTTTGTTGTCATCTGCCAGTGTCGCGGGCGCATCACGGATTAATTTGTATTGTCAATTTGTCAATGTCAAATGTCAATTAATGTGTGTTGTCTTTGGTCCCTGGCTGGCCCTGACATCAAGCAATGGACAAGATGGTCAACATTTTATATGCTTGAGTACGAGGCTTTTGACTATATTGTATGCATATATTTTTATTTGTAATGTGCGTTTTGTTTGTGCAGAATAAACAATTTTTCTTTCTTTTTGAGTGATTCCGGGTTCAAATGATGATGATGATGATGAAATACCTACATGAATATCTTTTGTAACACATTTTTATATATTCATCTTTTCTGTATCACTGCTGCTCTTTACGATCCCTTACATTACTTTACCTATTAGCAGATTTGAATGTCACAATATTGTTTTTTTACAGAAGTGGACGTGACGGATACAAAATTACCAGTGAAACTTTCACCTGAAAAAAAGCCATCTCTGATAAAAAATCCGGCACCTACACGAAAAATTCGTAAGATATCATTTCATATTCCTAAATTTTTATAGAAATCAGTGGCCTTTTGTTAACACATTGCTTTTGTTAACACACGCAGCACCATTCTCCCATTATGTTAGAAGAACAGATGATAGTATGATGATGATATATTATAATATTCTTTGTTACAGTTACTAGAAAAAGACTGGCTGATTCAAAAGCACAGGAAGATGCCAAGCGTTCCAAAGTCGAAACAGAAACTGACACCAAAACCCATGACACTATCGTAAAATTGGAAGTCAATGCTGTCGATGAGCCAGTTGAACCTGAATGTGACCCTTTCGTTGAACCACTACCTACGGTAGTACAACCAACATCTGTTGTCCTACAACTAACACCTGTAGACGTACAATCAACATCTGAAATGGTTCCACATCAACCTCAAAAAAGTAAATGTTCAGTCAAGCGGCTGCAACCTACAGCTAAGAAACCACCCCCAATGAGACAACCTACACCTAGAAGGAGGAGAGGATCTAAAGGTAAGCAACAAAATGTACAGGCTAGTATTGAAACACCGTCAATAGTAGACTTATTGAAGAACAAAGTAACAGAGACTGAAGTCAAAACCGAGCAAAACCAACAAAATGCACCAGGAGTAGTGGAATCTCGTAAGAGTTCTGTTGGCAGCAGCCCGAACTTATCGAGAAACCAAGTAACAGAGGCTGAAGTAAAGACCAACCAAAACCAACTAAGTGCACCAAAAACTCGAAAGAATTCTGTTGGTAGCAGCCTGAACTTATTGAAGAACCAACTAACAGAGGCTGTAGTAAAAACCAAGCAAAATCAACTAAATGCACCAGGATTAGTGAAATCTCGAAAGAAATCTGTTGGTAGCAGTCCGAACTTATCGAGAAGCAAAGTGAGAGGGGCTGCAGGAAAAACCAACCAAAACCAACTAACTGCACCAGGATTAGTGAAATCTCGTAAGAAATCTGTTGGTATCAGCCCAAACTTATCGAGAAACAAAGTAACAGAGGCTGAAGTAAAAACCAACCAAAACCAACTAAATTCACCAGGATTAGTGAAATCTCAAAATATATCTGTTGGCATCAGCTCGAACTTATCGAGAAACAAATTCACAGAGGCTGAAGTAAAAACCAACCAAAACCAACTAAATGCACCAGGATTAGTAGACTCTCGTAAGAATTCTGTTGGTAGCAGCTCGAACAAGTCATGGACTAGAGACATATCCAGTTCAAGCAACACCACTTGCATTGATTCAGTCTGTTCCAATGACTTTGTCCGTATTAATAAGAAGTTGCCGGTACTTAAACTTACTAACATAGATAGTGAAGTGCAGAAACGACAGAAAAAGGCGCAAGAGATCGCTGCATCTGCTCCTGCAGATGAGACGGAGGAAGATCTATCAGACTCGTCTGACTCTGATAGCTCGGACGGCGAAAAAAATGTTTCTGAGCAGTTAAATGATTCATTAGGTGAGAACTCGCTACATTTGAGCGCCACGTCTAGTAGTCAGTTTACACAATCCCGTAGAAAAGAAAGTAGTTCGGATTACCCGAAAGGAAGTAGTTCAGATTACGGACAAGCAGCTAACAAACTAAGCTTGACAATGGAAAAGTTGGACCTGGAAATAATAAAATGGATGAATTCGGATAATGAAGACGTCAATGTGAATCTCGTGAAGTTTAGAGATAAAATGTTCGATATCTTGGATAGAGAATTTGGAGTTATAACACACTGTCGTCATCTGAAAGAAATGTTAAACCCTTCAAAAAAAGGAGGTAGTGTTGATGAGACTTGTGTTTCTAAGCAAGTTCAAGATTGTGACGCTAATAACGACATAGTTGAAGAAAATACACCAGCTGTAGAAAATATCCGAGTTGTAGAAAAGGCCCCAGTTCTACAAAACGTTTCGGTTATAGAAAATGCCCCAGGTGTAAAAAATGTCCCATTTGTTAAAAATGTCACAGTTGTTGAAAAGGCCCCAGTTCAAAAAAATGATCCAGTTGTTAAAAATGTCACAGTTGTAGAAAAGAACCCTATCGAAGAGAATCCTCCAGTCAAAAACCATACTAGAGAACTTGTAAAAGATTTGTCAGGTCCTAAAAGAAGAACTAGTAGACATCTATCAAGTCTTTCTGAGGGTGAGTGTAGTATTTCAAACGCGAGCACTAAAGTATCCTCAGACGACGAGACGGCGCCAGGCACCTCCTACCCGTACTATGATCACCATGATGATGACGATACCCTGTCTCTGTTCGCTGAAAGCATAAGCGGTTTTGAATCTTCTAGAATGAATACATCGATTGTCGCCGTCGACGTTACCGAAAAACTCCGAATCGAGGAATACATTCCTAAACCGGTCAAGGATAACTACATGCCAAACACAGAAAAGCAAACCTACTGTCCAACGAAAATAAGAGAAGACCCTGAAATGATAGCATCAAAAACAATAAACGTTTGCGAAAAACAAAATGCTGATTCAACTTCAATTTATAAGCAAAGCAACAGTACAGACGACGCTGAAAGCTACCAAGATTTTACTGAAAATATAGAGTTAGATACAAGATTGGGACCCCCGGATATGATTAAAAAACCGCGTCTAATGGACTCTTACTACGAAGCGTTGCCTAAATCCAGAAGCGTCGTGTTTAACACTGTATGTTTCTATAACCTAATGAACTGTTGCCGGAAAATGTTCTACGGACAGTGTCGGTTTCTGCACTTGGTACCTACCTGCGCACAGATTAAAGAAAAACTTAATCATTTAGACGAGAGGATGTTAATACAAGAGTATTTGTTGTTGAGGAACTGGCCGGAGCTAAGAAGAAGGTATGGGATGTGTTACGTTGAGGAGTGTGCAAAACGTGGACTCACCAGGATACTCATAGAAATGGCGTACGATTTCATTGTGAAGGCTAGAAACGAGTGCGAGGAAGACACGCGGCGTAGAGTTAACGCGATAGAACTGACTTTATTACATTTGAACACCGTCGACTTGAGTATCTGTGAAGATTTGTTGAAGCTGACCATTCACTCTGATCAGGTGAACAGGACGCTACTCTGCGACGTGTTCATGGCGACGATGTCAATAACGCAGAACTTCTCAAGGTTCAAAATAGTGTTTTTAAATCTCACGTATTTCATGGTGGACAACGACAGGACATTTAACAAAGATGTTGTCGAGCATATATTGGAGCGCGTGTGTATATTGCCTTTCGAGGAGCCGATAGCACGAGCTTTGATACAGATGATGCGGTTGACGAAGTCGGACATATTCAATAACTCGATGATTGGCCACTTTGAGAAGCAGATATCTGGGAACAAGGCTGTGTTTGAGGACTACACGTTGCTGAAGAATCAGTGGGCGTTCTCATCCATGCTGGCGTCGTCAGTGGTGTCGCCGAGTCCGCCGCTGCAGGCCACGCCAGCGCGGCCCGACGCGCCCGACCCGCAGCCCCCGGCCGCCTCGCCCGACACCACCAACCTGGATAACGTGGTGAGTCCTTTTTTGTATTTTCGTTACAGATGTAATAAAATAAAACTGTAAAGACTATCGTGTATTCTGTAATTGAATTATAATGCATTTTTAGAAAAGAAAAAAAAAATGTACTTTTGTGTCTTAGGGGCCGCCTTTACGAGCGAGAGAATCGCGGCGATAGTCTCGCCGTGCTATCAAATTTTCGCGGCGATATCAAGTTCTAAGAGAGTGTATAGAAATACGTGGCACGACGATAATATCGCCGCGATTCTCTCACTCGTGGAGGCGGCCCTTAGGGTTTTCATTATGTATATTAGTTTACGCAACTTGGTTACAACTACCAATTACTATTACATAAATTCACGCCATCCTATGGGGGGTACGCAGAAATCAATAAACGCCACCTGCTACGATCCTTACATACTCCTTTTCTTTCGTTTATGTTCGTACATCTGGTCATACACGCATGCCGGTTGCGAGTACTAGGTACCTGCTACCTAATTGCATCACACACTATCAATCTCAATCTGAATCATTTTGAAGGAATAAAATAAAATTTATTAATTAATTTTTGGGCTAAAACATTGCTTCAAAAGGTCAAAAAATGTGTCTGCTAAACAATATAAATAACGCAATGAATGTTGTTCAACTCTCAATTAAACTCATTGCCACTGATAGTGTGTTATGTAAACCCCCCCCTCCCCTCCCGCTTTCTGAAGAACATCACCAATAAGGTCACTATATGTCCTTTTAGGGTGTGGACAGCGTTTCCATCTGCTTTGTAAATATATTTTGTTAGTGTCCTCAACATGACCTTGATTCATCCTATCAACATGACCAAACTGTCAGCACTCTTGTCACTACATCTTTTAAACAGCAACCTTGCTTTTTGACATCATTCCTCTACACACAGAATAAAAATGGTCACCAAGTCTATTAGAATAAAAAAAATTAAAACACCTGGAATTTCAATAATTTACTTTTTATTGATATACTGATATTTCAACAGAACAAAGTGGCCGAAGAGCCGTCGAAGCCAGTAATTACTAGGACTATAGGCATGAATCCGGCAATCATCTTCAACCGAGCGGCGTTGAGTTCCGGTGACTCGCGAGCCCACGTGAGCCCTGGCCTCTCGACTTCTTCGGCCAATCCCGGCCCATCGAAATCTTACATCAACAACACAGAATCGGATACCAGCGACGAATCAAACAAACAGAACATCAGGAAATGGCGGAATCGTTCGATATTCCCCCATATGCTCCCACCTCCGATGGTGAATCTGGGCTACAGGCACAGCTCTCCTACGCGTGGTACACGTGGAACACCTACACGCGGCACCATGAGGCCTCCGATGTGGCCTCAAATGAGACTGCCTCAAAGATTGCCCTTTAATCAACGGCAGGTGACGTTCAAGGGCCCCTCTGTATGTATACCTGATTTTATAACTTGTGTAGGATAAATTGCGAATTTGCATTGCGTGTTTTTAGCCCAACATCAAAGATCGAAGACTTTCAAAATGAATCCATTCGCATATGAACGTGACAGATTATAAACGAATGGGTGTCTCGTGTTTAGAATAATCTTTGGACTTAAGGGGCCGCCTCCACGAGCGAGAGAATCGCGGCGACATTCTTGCCGTGCCATCAGATTCACGTTCTAAGAGAGTGTATAGAAATACGTGGCACGACAATAATATCGCCGCGATTCTCTCGCTCGTGAAGGCGGCCCCTAAGGGGTAATCGCCGGGGTTGCCAGCGAAATTCATTTTGTTTTGTTTTTTTATTTGCTGGGCTGTTTCAGGTTGTATCTTGAACAAAATATAATTACAACCTTAACAAATATGTATTTGCAGAATTAAAATTATCAATACAACCCTCTAAGTTTGTATGCCGCTATTGATTGATATATTTCATGAAATTGTCGCGGGCTGCTGGCGCTTCCACCTTTAAGATAAGCCATTTAGGACTTTACCGAAAAGATATGATCGCAACGAATTATATAAGGTCAAAATAAATGAACTAGCGAAACTTCACATGATGTCTGTTAAGTTTTGCCAATAATTTAATTTGAAACTTTGCGTCCCTGGGATAGGCAGACTTTACTACGTTGAACTTTGATATTCTCGTTTTCCTCCTATATTCTAACACGTAACAGTAAACGTCATTTACACCCCGGTTTAAAGTTTGGCAAACTTGGCTCTGATGTGCGCTACTAGCTGCGCAGTACCTCACCCCTCATCCCCGCTGACTCGTGAACTTGGTACTGCACAGCGACTCGCCTGATGTTCAGAGCCGCCATAAAGTTTCGTTTCGTTTCGTTTGTTAAATGCGACTGTACAACGAGCATTATGATTGCGCTTTGAATTCAATAACTTCAAGACGTAATAAAAATTGTGCCATCTATAAAATTTAAATATTGTTTCCAATTATCGATGAAAACTAAATTACTCCTTGTAAATGAATGCGACTTCAAAGTGAATATATTTTTTTACTAATACTTTTCACCATTATTTTCAGAACTACGTACACAGACAGCCTGGTCCGCAGTACTGAAGCTCTTCACTTCTTTATGCAAGTTACTGTTAAGTACTGTTAAGTTAGCATTACAAATGCAGTCAGGGATATTAATAGCCATTTCACAAAGCTGTATACTGTCAATTTAAGTTGCTAGTCAACTTTTTTAACAATTCATTTTTCTGAATTCAACCTTCAATGTTGTAATTGTCGGTTTTTTTTAGCTTTATATTGTATTATCAACTTGTAGTTGAGTAGTTGTATGAATGTTGGATACAAATTATAATATACTACCCGGTAAATACAGTGTCGTACCATTTTGAACTTTACCAACAACCTAATTGCCTAACACTTACCAACAACCTAATTGCCTAAAACACTATCAATCTCAATCTGAACCGGTTTGAAGGATATTGCTAACCCATTGCTTCACATGTTCGAAAAATTTGTCTGCTCAACAACGTAAATAATGCGTGTATAATGTTGTTGAACTGTCAAAATTAGAGCCGTTGCTACTGATAATGTGTTGCGCAATTGTGTTTAAAGAAAACATGTGAGATATTTGTATCTATAGCTATCATATTGTAAAATGTCCAGTTTGGTTGGCCATATATTGTAAGGACTTCTTGGAGTACAGCATGGTGTCAAAAAAAAAAACAAAAATCTCAGGTGCAACTAAACAGTTCAACACAAGCTCACTTTTCAATCAGTCCGATGCAGTTGGTGGCAACAATTTAGTCCAATCTCAGATTTTTTATTTTAAACTTATACTTTTGGATTCTCTCGTTAGCCGGACTGTAGTTGTCAAGTATTTAAAACAGCTGTGTGTTGCAAAAACCACATAAAACATTGAAACTATTTGAATATTTAAATGCTATTTCAGGCACATATACTCCATTTGAAATAAGATTAGACATTTGAATAAACCTTTTTTACAGTCCGTCCAACCGATTTTGAGTTCTATACCGTAGTCATAAGGATGGCATCAAAAGCAAAAAAGTGGTTACAATACCAACTGTTTACTGCAGCTGCCATTTGTCATGTCACCAACGCAATAGAATTCAAAGTCGGTTCAACGGACTGTAAAAAAGGTTTATTTAAATGTCTAATCTTATTGCAAATGGAGTATAAGTGACTACAAGATTGTGTTCTTGTTGCAAGCAATTTAAAATAAGGTTTCTGTACCACCAACATTATTATAAATACTTTACAGTCTTTTTATTATGTTGGGGTGGGTCTTGTGGCTAAGTAATAACAGTCGATCAGGTTAAGCTACGGTTGCCGCAGTTGGTCTGTGGATGGGTGACTATATTTACATATCAAAACACCTCCGTGCCTCGGAAAGCTCGGTTAGCCTTTGGTCCCGGTTTTCATTCATAGATCATTGGCAGTCGTTACTTGTAGTCAAAAGCCCGAAAGTCAGACCAAGTCCAACCAGTCTTACCAAGGGGTATCGTATTACCCAGTAACTGGATTGTGGAGGTCAGATAGGCAGTCGCTTCATGTAAAATACTTGTATTCAGCTGCATCCGGTTAGACTGGAACCCGACCCCAACATAGTTGGAAAAAGGCTAGACAGATGATATTTGACCTTCTTTTTATTATTTTAATAACTTGATATTCGTTCCCTATTCAGTCCAGTTTAGCGTTTTTTTTTTTGCTATTTATTAGAGACAGACGTATTCTGTAAAAAAAAAAACAACTGGCTAACTATTGCAATTGAGGTTAATATTCAGCCATGAGACATCAGACATGGCTGTATCAGTCAGATGGCGTATGCTTAGTTTAGTAATAAGGTTGGGAACCCAACGGAACCCTAAAAATTAAAACATTGCTATCTAATTGGTTTTCAGTCGAAATGTAGTTCTTCGTTGGTCTAATGGTCGTTAGCGCTACTGTTGAGCGTGAGGTCCTGGGTTCGATTCCGGGGTCAGGCAAACTGTTATTGGATTTTTCTATCTAGAACTTCTCAGTAGCAGCTCGGAGTCTGGATTTGTGCTCGATTGATGGCAATAGGCTCGCCGCTTGTTACATGGGACAATAACTGGCAAAATATGGGTGTTCTATAACTGAAATCCTCGGGGAATAGAGGCATGAAGTTATGTAATTGGTTTTCAGTAGAAAAGCAGTTCGTTTTATGCTCAGATTGAAAAAATCTAGTCTGCTTATGGCATATTAGGAAGTTATTTATTTATTTGGGACAAACAAACAGTAACACATTATATCTGCGAAAACAATATAAACAAAGGTATATAAATGTGAATAAGTTAGATACAGAAAAAAAAGGAACAAGGAAAACTACAGATTGCATTTTCGATGTCCCTGTCCGTCTACATCGTTCTCGTTACGAGAATATTGCACAAAGTATGCAATTTTGTTTCACAATGCGTTTTTACTCTTTAAGCGCTAAGGAAATTGTAGTTTCATTGCAAATGGACTTCAAGTCCCAATGTGAAAGCCCACATACGCACTAACGTAAAAAATTAAAAATATCACGCACTGGATTTTCAACTCTTTGTGTTGACCCAAGCATTGAGAATCACACAGAGTGCATCACAGCGCGTCAAAAAAAAAAAGCACTTTATTTTCAACTCTCGGCGCTAAGCAGCGTGTTAAATCAAGCGCGTGAAAAAACATCGCCCGTGCAAATGAACCTGGGTTAAGAGTTTCAACGATTGCAAGTATTTCCTTTGTGTGGTCTAGATATCCTATTCAAATGGGGCTGTTTGGTTGTTCGTCAAGCTCAAGCTGTTAGTAACATTTTTTTTGTTTTTCTTTAAAAAAATTCGTAAAATTTCAAACTGGTGGTCTTTTTATTGTTGTCTTGTGATCGAAAAATCCATTTGGTGAAAATATTTTTTTTTTGGAGGTTGAAATCTTTTTCATAGTTTGCTACTAGCCAATATGTATATTTTTTTGGGAAAAGAATAGAGACATTTATTTGTATGTATACAATTTATACAAAATGCCTCTAAAATTCGTTGACGTCGACTATCTAAAAATACCAGTAATTATTAGGTCTCGTATTTTTTTTTTGTTACTTATTTCTTTCGTAGTTTAGGTAAAAATGTAAATATTGCGATTATCTCATTATTCATAAGAAATATTGACATGTTTGTGGAAATGGGACAATTCTTGCTAACAATAAAAATCTTGTATATTATGAAAAAAAAATGACTAATATTATTAAGTAAACAATTAAATTCCATTTCATGTACTAAAACAATTTCAGCTCATAGCATAATCAGCCTTATAACGTTCCCACTGCTGGGACACAGGCCTCCGCTCTATGAGAGGGAGTGGGCCGTAATCCACCACGCGGGCCCTGTGCGGGTTTGGTATTTCAAGTCATAAAACTGCATTTATTTAACAATGACATTGTTTTAATAATTATCATTGTATGCCTAACTGGGTGGATAGCCTATCTAGGAATCTCTAAACACACGCGCTAATGATAAGCGGCAAACCGGTCAAACAAATACCCAACATTGACCCAACATTTACGGACAAGAACTATTGTTTCACCAATCTTAAACATGATGACATGAAGATAAGATACCTACTATAAAGAGTTATTATAAGTACTATTAGGAGGTCCTTATAATATTACTAGCTTCCGCCAGCGGCTTCGCCCGCGAGGTATGTCGATAAAAAGTATCCTATGTCCTTCCCTGGGATGCAATCTATCTCTCTGCCAAATTTTATCGAAAACCGTTCAGTGGTTTAGGCGTGAAAAGGTAACATGCAGACAGACAGAGTTACTTTCGAATTTATAATATTAGTATGGATGAATGATCCTAGAGATGGCATGCTCCTACTGCATAAAGTCAAGGATACACTAGGGGACAAATGTCGTGCAACACGTGTCGCCAGCGACGTCGGGTGAAGTGGTGCGACGTTGCCGAACTTCCTTCGACAAAGCTAAAGCAAAGCCAAGCCATGTCGAGCGAAGTCCGGCAACGTCGCACCACTTCACCCGACGTCGCTGGCGACACGTGTTGCACGACATTTGTCCCCTAGTGTATCCTTGGCTTAAAGTTACTTACTTCAACTTTTTCCCATAATTTGATAATTTCTGCGATGTCCAATCCATAAAACCATACATATAGGCACCTAGTTTTAGATTCTCGATCTGTAAATACTTAGTTCTAGTTAGATTGTTTTATTTTGTAAAGACTATCAGGTTTGCTATTATGTGACAACCGCGTTAATTTTTAGGTTATTGAGTTAGGTACAGACGCCAGCACATAAAGCTAATATAAACTGTCAAACTTCTTTAATAGATTTTCAACTTTATAACTAAAGCATAAGGTTCAATATTGATTGGGAATATTTGACAGTTTCGGGTAGCTTGATGTGCTGGCGTCTGTACAAAGAAAATAAATACTTATTATGTTGTCTGTTACAAAAGTGATTTGTTAAAATTGTTAACTTCGTTTAATTAAACTGTATCTAATATCACTTTAAGGCCTGAGTTCACCAACATTCTAACCATCGGTTAGGTATTTAAACAGTTGATTTATGTCAAATTTCCTAAGGAAATCAACTGTTTAAATACCTAACCGATGGTTAGAATGTTGGTGAACTCAGGCCTTATATTTGTGTGATTTGTAAGTGGCCACTTAGCTATAATATTTAAACAGTGCTATGTGCCTCTCATTCGCACTTGCGAGACAGATTGCCACCTCTCTCTCTCTCTCGTATTTTTAGTGTAACTCTGTGTTATAATAATTGTTAGGATAAGACTTGATGTGTGTAATTATGTATTTGCAGAATTTTGAAAAGCGCTGCTATTTTTTTGTGTACTTTACCAAGCAATGTTTTTCAAAAGTTTGGCAAGTTTCAGGCAACCTACGCCACAAAAGATAAAAACTTCTTAAAGTTTATTTACATTGACAAGACTTTGTTGAACAATAGTTTTTATCAAAGTACACTATGTATAAATTAAACTTCTTACATTACTTACTTATTTCATTCTAAATATGTTTATTGATAAGATAAGTTAGACCTGTGAAGATATTTTTATAATAAAAATATGATCCTAAAATAACATTTTTTATTTTTATTCTCTCATTTCATCGTGTTGTAGGTACGAAATCGTGACGAAACTTGACAGGCTAGCTCTGCGACCATTCTAACTCTGAAATTCCCCTAAAATACAAAATCGTCATACTCTGGAAATGTATTTTGGAAAAAAGAAAGAAAGAAAATACGATAATTTGCGGTAAATATGACTAAGAAACAACGCGAACAAAAACGAACAAGTTGGGGAAAATATGCGTCACATCCACGCGAAACTGTGCCATCGCTCAGCATAATGCTGCGACCTTATGAGAGACAGAGCCAGCTAACCCTTATGCGGCTAGCGAGCGGCGGTAGCAGCGCGGTGCGGGGGGTGTGGTGAATGACGTGTGCGAGAGCCGATTTCGTCAACTTTTGACATCAGCCTATAACTATCACTACAGAACGATTTGCTACAGATCAGTTGATTGATTTTGAAAGTCATCCATTAATAATCTGTAGACAAATATCTCATGGGGTAATTTTTTTTATTATTTTTGATGTCTATTATTTTAGATGTTTGCGAAAAAAATCAAAGAGAGAAAAAGATTATTTGTTATCCATTTTAGGACGCAACATACAATTTCGCTTTTCTCAATTCATAGACGGATTCGGATTCCGGTATTACTATTGACAGCGTCCTTCGTAGCAGAGGGCGGTTTTTAGTTGTTTAGTGTGCTAGCTACCAGCCCGTTTTGTGAGAAATACGGTAAAATTACTGTGAAAGGATCAAGGCGCCATGATACACAATTATTTATTTTTAGCCTATGTTGTTCCACTGCAGAGCAAAGGCTTCTTTTCTCCTTTCCACTCCTCTCTGCCTTGAGCTAGTGTGGACCAATCCTGTCTGTAGGCGTCAGTCATACTCATCTTGAAGCTGTACTGAAAGTAAATGAAACACCATTTTGTAAAAAATCAAATATAATTAAATGACACCACACCAGTGTCTCATAGCTAATGCATTACATACAACTGATGAAAATACATTTAAAATAATAATACATACCATCGTATTAAAATATAAAAAATTGGTGGGTAAAAAATACATTTGAGCCTCCTCGACTAATAAACTAAAAGTAAAAATATACAACTACAAGACAATCAGTCTTAAAAATACAGTCAACGCCATTTTACGCTTATTCAAAAAGTTGCCATCTACAAAAATCTTTTCATTACTTATAATTTTCCAAAATTACTATACTTTCTCTTGCCGCGGACTGTATTCGCCAATAAAAACTTAGGAGATTACTGAAAAAAAAAGACACAATCTTAACCTACGTATAAATATTAATAGGCGACTACAATATTGTCACAGCGAAGCGTATTAGTGTAAAAAAATCTAAACGTACTACGTGTTTATTCGAACGAAAATGGAGTAGCATACAATTTTGTACCTAAATGTACAGAGGCCAGCACATCAAGCTACCCCAATCTGTCAAATTTCTTTGATAGATTTTCAACTTTACCACAAAGGTATAAGGTTCATATTCAATTGGGAAAAAAAGACAGATCGGGGTAGGTTGATGTGCTGGCCTCTGTACCAGTTTTTGAGTCCTATGTCCAGCAGTGGACTTCAATATACCTTAGGTATATAATAAATAATAATACCAGCCTATGCAAATACTTCGTCTCATAGGTACTGAGAAGGCATGAGCACTTAACATTGATCACCCTTCACCATGCTTGCTCAAGACGGTTTGGCGAGAACCTTGCTAATACATTTTTATAAACAGTTCGGCATACTATCAAATATCTTCTTTAATATCTAAACTTGTTAGTAATGTAAAGAATAACTGATAGTTCTGTTCTAAGTTAAAATACGCCTTTTTCGACAGTTTCTGTAATTCATTTGAACTATTTCTACATTTTCACTACTCCATTTTGTCCGGCAGTATACTTATACAATTTGTACTCAAAGCTATACAATTTGGCGTCATAATACTGAATATGCAATAATACATGTTACCTTAATACAATTCAATTGGATATAAGTACATACGTAAATCACTGAACAGTTCTATTAGAACTTAATTCAAAGGAATTTTGGAGTTATCTTAAAAATACATATTTTACGGGAAGTTAAATATTATTAGTACATTAAAGATGGCCTGCTTTTCTAGACTTCAATCCAATCTTTGCATTATTTTTAAAACTACGCAAATCAGTCCTTCCTTTAGCATAATCAGCCTATAATGTTCCCACTGCAGGGTCACCGGCCTCCTCTCAGTGAGAGGGAGTGGGCCGTAATCCACCACCTAGGGGTCAGTACGGTTTGGTAGATATCACATGCCTTCAAATTTTTGATTCTAGGACATAGCAGTTACCTCATGGTGTTTTCCTTCACCGTTTTGAGAGCAGTAGTGATGAAATAAATTACATTAAGTAAAGAGCCTGTCAGAGTTCGAACTCACGACCTACAACTTGTAAGTCGGAGCCGTTACCTCTGGGCCACCACTGTCTTTTCATTACCTGATTGAAAATAAATATCTCATGTACTAATAATTCTAATTATCCACTATCTTAAGTTATGTAGGTATTTATTCGATGGGAAAAAGCCAATCGCGGATGTGATACAATAATAAGAATATACTATGAGTATAGCACCAATTGCATACAAAATATCGACAAAACTGGCGCCAGGAGATTGCTAACCGCTAATGTCAATGGCCAAATCAGTCTGTGCTTAGTAAAATTAAGCTATCTAAGTTTTAGAAGCATTACAACGAAACCAGTTTATTTTAGGCCACTGCTGGACATGGATTCTTGCTGAATTGACATGAGCTTATACTTGGAAAGCAGGTTTGGCTGCCGAGTAATTTTCCAAATAAAAACCTATTTGGAAAAATACTCCAGTCAGCAAGAAAAATACTCCATAAACAGCAAGGTTAAATAAACTCGAAATATAGCAAATAATGCTATGCAATGCGCATGTCACTTTTTCACAAATTTCTTATTTAAAACCTCAGTACCAATTTGGATTCTCCAAAACTGTAACAATGAAAGTTTGGTTCTCAAGATCCTTTGAACATTTTCGCCATTTCTTGTTATTCGTTTTTACCCATACAAACTTATTTGAAAACATCAACCAGCGACCCTTGTTGTCTACATACATGTAGCAAACACATTATAATCTTTAAACCAACATTTTTGTTGCTAACATGTTGACTGCCAGACAATAGACACAATAGAAAATCTATTCTTGGTGGACAGCATGTGACCGCGACTGAATGACGAAATGTCTTCATGATTGATATTAGCGTTTAACAATCTCGTGTAGCCTTTTGAAGCTAGTCTTACATTAAGCTGTGGGATACATTTGTGCGTTGAGTTATTACAAGTTGTAATATAAGCTTCAGTGGAAGAGCGCTCGGGGTCTCTTCTTGGCGAGGATATGCCACGAGTGGGTGACGCCTTTGCGCCGCTTCGGTGATAAACTGGAAATTAATTCGAACAAATGAATTACATAAATAAAAAAAACCCCCTTTAATTTTTAACTTAATTTTAATTTTATTATAACATTATAGTGGTCATAGTAGTACACACTCTGGTTTAAATTTCATGTGTCTAACTATTATGGTTAAAAAAATACAGCCCTGTGACAGACATACGGACGGACGGACAGCGGAGCGGACTAATAGGATAAAAAGATGAGTGACAGTGGTAAGATTGGGTGTTCACTTTCTGTAAGGGCCCCAGTAATTCAACCAAAATGGCATCCTTTATTTGTAGGCTATTGCTGATGTTTGCAGAATAGCACATCCACAATGATTGATCTCTCCCATTCACTGCAGTCTACTTGGCCTTTTCCTAGTACTAGTAAATAAAAATAAACCTTTTAGTTGTCAAAACTGAAATAAATCAAGAAATAATAAAATAGGTACAGATTGCTTACCCATTGTCTGGTGTATCAGGCATGTACGGCGACATTCTAAAGTCCCGGCTGTGAGGCGTCTCTATGCCGAAGGGACTGTACAGCTTAGTGGGGCTCCTGCCAAGTATCTGGAATTAACCAGACAAGGTGTTATTCAAGTTAGTAATGCTAGACAAAATGTTATTCAAGTTGGCAATGTCAGACAAAATATTTTATTCAAGTTAGTAATGCCAGACAAAACATTATTTCAGACAGAGAGTGTGCTAAAAATTGACACCTCATCATTTATTTCAATATAAATGCCTATACCTGTTTCTTCTTCATGACAGGTGTGGTAGGTGCCCTGCATGGAGATACAGGGTCTGTGAGCCGGTGACGACGCCGGCCTCCCAGTCTGAAATGCTGAATTAAAATATTCCATTTGGTCATTTTTATTTACTGAGAGAAAAGATATATATACTTTTATAATTATTATTTCCTTTATTTCATATTCCGTTTACATTTTTAAATATATTTATAAAAACCATTAAAAAAAAAAATAGAAGCTCATCGGCGGCATCAGAAACAGGCTCCAGGCATATTATTTATTTATTTAATACTTTAAAACACATAAATGTACAGAGGGGGACTTATTGCCATAGCCATTTTCTACCAGATAATAATTTGGTAATTTTGTTTCATTTGATTTATTCCTGTGATTTTGATAACCACACAAGAAAATTACATTTTCGAATGGCATTACAAAACAGAATGTGTTGTATAGATCTTAGTAAAAGTTTCCCAGGGGTTATAAAACTCAATCTATGTTAACTAAGTTGCAGATATCAGAGGAGCCATTCTCGTAATTTTAAGAACTTTCAGTCTGATCTGTCTCAATCTGTCAAAAATACCTCTAATTTCCCTACATTATGAAGTTTTTGACATTTTGTTTGTCGCCGAGATGAGACTGTGACTATATTTTGAATGTTTTAAATTACGAGAATATTGGCCTTCTGATTATAATATAGTCATAATGACAAGAATCCAGTGAACGAAGATGTTTATTTAAGTTCACTGCAAGAATCCTAAAAACTGATTTTGAAGATGAACAGGGATATGTTGTGACGACAAATAATATAATACTCTAGGTTGTGACAAAGTACAGTCTCTAACTATAGACTTGAAATGCATTAGGCTCATTGATTTGTGGGAAGGGACAAATTGAAAAGGTCATAATAGGGCATTGACTTTAGTTTTTATGCTGAAAAGACAAAGTATGATTAAAAAATAAAAGATAAGTGCTTTTATCCGTTTAGAAGGCAAACCCAACCTTGAATAAAACAGAGAAATAAGTTATGGTTTTTTTTTCTTGAAGTACCACACACATCGAGCATATTATTAAGAAAGCATCAAACATGTTAGGGTTTGTGCTTAGAAACCCTGGTGTTTCTAAGCACAAACCCTAACATGTTTGATGCCAGGTCGGTACTAAAATAATGCTGTACTATAGCCTTGTACGAAGCGTTTTGGAGTACTGCAGTGTTGTATGGAGACCACACTACGCCACACATAAGTTACTTCTGGAAAGAATTCAAAAACGGTTTTTGTGGCACCTCGCATTTTCTAGAGGAAAAAGTAAGCAGCTTATCTCCTATAATACGCGTCTCAAATATTTTAAAATGCACTCGTTATCAACTCGAAGAGAAGTCACTGATACCTTGTTTCTTTATAAGTTGCTTAGAAATAAAATTGACTGCCCGATCCTACTGAATCTCCTAAAATTTCGTGCCCCAGCCAGATATCCGCGAAATCCTATCACACCATTATACCCACCGTTGCGCAGAACGGTTCTGGGTGCTAATTCACCGATTTCACGCATGTGTAAAAATATAAATGTTTGCAGCGATGTTACGGATATACACCATGACAGCATCGGAAAATTTTATAAAATCATTACTGAGCATTATTCTTACAACCAATGATCTCACTATTAATGTAGTTTTATTTTATGTTACTTTAATATGAATGTGAATTAAATTTAATTATTTTAATTTTTTATTGTTACCTATTGATCTGTTATTTTTTTTTTTTTTTATTATTTAGAAAGTAATATTTTGAAAGTTTGGCTTTGTATTAATTATTATGTTAAACCGTAAATGGTGCATGTTGTGTTAGCCTTTAAGTAATTGTTGCACTTATAAATGTCTTTTTTTGGAAATTATTTGTAAAATGTATTGTGTAAACAATTGTTGGCTAACCTAAATAAATAAATAAAAATAAATAAATAAATAAGTATAGTTTGACTTCACATGTTAATTTTTGAGTTTTATTCTGAAGTTTGTTTCAGTATATTGATGTCAGACACTACGACAGGGGATAGCTTAGGGATACAGTATTGGAAATATACAAAGCTAGGTGAACTTTTAGAATATTAGGTACTTACTGGAAAATATCGATTACTGTTACAATGGAAGTTTCGGCTTTCGGCCATAACTTTCGATGTAAATTTTATAGAAAAGAATATTAAATGAGGTATATCGGTGTGGGTAATTTATTTTAAATAAAGGTTTTATGTTGGGTTTTTATTAGGTTTATTTAATTCTTAAAATATGACGCAGCGGAATTACCTGTGACAGATTCCCAAAGGTGTTTCTTACGCTTCGAAATGTTCTTGATATCTTATCAGCACCCGACTGCAAAGCACGACGGGAGTTCGCGAACGAACTAGTCTTAAATAGATTCTTGTTGTAGCAACCTTCCACATTCCTAAGACTCTCCCTGGCCGGCGAATCGATAACCGAATCTTTAATAAAAGGATCCTTCATTTTGAAGAATTTGTACGTCGCACTACCAATATAAATACACTAGCAGACCGCTAACACTAATTTCTTGCTAAAAATCTATCGAAAACTCACACTTCGATACACATTTTCGTTATAAATTTTAAGTAAAAAAATCAATCAAGCTGAACACGGCGAAGACCGTTGATTTTGTTGATTTTTTAAAACGGAAACTTCCCATTTCTTCTTGCTTCAAGTTTGAATAGCTGCCTTTTGGCATTGCGTTCCATTTCATAGCCAGAATTTGTCATATTTTTAGCAAGTGATTTAGTATGGATTTCAGGCGTAGAGTTCAGGATTTCAAAAAAAAGGAAATCCTGAACTAGACTGACCTGTATTATAAATTTGTTTAGAGGTCAGCCTCTAAACAAGTGTATAATACAGGTCAGTGTTATACAGCCTACAGCCGTCCACGCCTATGGTACAGAGGCCAGCACATCAAGTTACCCCAAACTGTCAAAATTTCTTTGATGGATTTTCAACTTTACCACAAAAGTATAAGGTTCATATTCAATTGGGAACATTTGATAGATTGGGGTAGGTTGATGCCTCTGTACAAGGTTACGTCGTCGACCTATGCAACGCTGCATTCACGTAGTTCGTATGAGTTATGACAGATGGCGCTACTTTTGCTTGTTAGTATGACTTGAAGGTTTAAAGACAGGTAAAATGTTGAGTTGAATTCAGATAAATATTTACTTCCTTTTGAAATCATTGAATCACCTTCAGCATAGAGTAAATTATACATAGGACACTTCAGTTTTTTCCTGAATTTTCTTCTAAATGTTCCTTTCCCCAAAAACCTAATTCGAACTATTACGAACAATCGGTCCAGCCGTACTCAATTGATGCGATTACCAACGAACACCATTAAATTTTTTAACCGACATGAAAAAACATTTTTACAAAAATAAAAAACAACCGACTTGAAAAATAACTATACTTAATTTCGGAAATCGGTGGCAAACAACGAAAATACGAATCCAACGAGACCGACTTCAGAAATCGTTAGGTATCACTTTTGTAGTCTTTTTTCATCAAAAAGGTTCTCAATTCGCCTTTATGCGTTTTTGAAGTGAAAACTTCTTTAGGCGCGTTGGGCATTTTTTGAAATGGGGAAAAACTATTAATCTCGCGACACTGTTACCGTTACCGACACCTCTGTTTTAAGAATGACCTTCAAACATATTTATAAAATTGCTATAAGTATGCTTTTAAATATACACACGTAATTTGTTCAAGTTTTCACATCTCACACTCCTGGCACATGAGTAGATTTTATCATAAAATCAATCAATCAATCATCAATTTTTTATGTCGTAGGTACATTTAATTTGTAAATATTTACATAAGCCAACATTTAAAATAATAATTTATATGAAAAAATAAGCAAAAAAAGAATTATAGGGCATCAAAAATTCGTCCGCATCGCTGTCAACAGGAACAAACAGTGCCCAAATGACCAAAAAATAGGCCAGCCTCTAGTCACGTGAAGATTCCGACTAACCGCTTGGCGATATCTCGAAAAACCAAGTGAGTACTCGGACCCCATGGCCCTAGTGTTTCAACCCCAAACGGCTCGAACATATAACTCCCAATCAGGTTGGAATATTTTCGCCGTTTGAGATTTTCTGCACCTGCAGCAGCCGCTCCAGCACAGCCCACCGTACTAGGAAGATGGGATGGCGCAAGGGTGTCGACACATGTGCATCCCACACCAAAGGTCTGCCTAACTTCCAGGGCATTATGGTCATTATTTTATTTTCTCGCAATCGTAGTGAAAAGTAGAGTGTAACACACGGCGCTAAACCCATTATAATATTATATTCTATTTACTCCCTCGCTAAAGCTCCGGAGTAAAACTATGTATACTGATAATAGTTCCTGTTTTACGAAATGAAAGACATGGTTAATATCTAAGTGTTTTGTTTATTGCTAAGAAGTACTAAATATAATATTTTTTTTTTTTTTTATAATTATCCACGCTGATGCATGTAATAATCAATGACTGTCGAAAATGCTGCGAAACCTGCTGCGCCAAACAAACCCGCCCTCATGCCACCTGAAAAGAAAAAAAAAAAGAAATTTGGTTATTATAGTAGTTATTGGATGCTTTTTGCGCAGGGGGAAAGAACCGAACAGCAGCCAGAATTTTTTTTGACAGAAATTCTAAAGTAACTGTCAGTATGTTGCCGTTCCACGCCTAAACCACTGAACGAATTTCTATAAAATTTGACAAGATAGATGGCATCCAGGGGAAGAACATACGGTACTTTTTGTCCCGGTCGGTAGCACGTTCCTGTGGGATAATTTTAGACATCCCCGAGGGCGAAGCCGTGGACAGAAGCTATTTGAATAATATCATTGATGTATAAAATTAGGAAGATAGTCACCACTTACTAACATCACGTAAACATTAAATGGACTAGAAACACTTACATGTAAACACACCCACACAACTACATTTTCCGATGTCGTGCGTCATGTGCTCAACAACCGAAATATAGAGACATATTACGCGGGCTGTAGCGGGAACGAGAAAGTAATAAAGAAAGAAAGAATAAAGTTTATTTGGACACAGTTCGTGAAACACAAAATACAAAAATAACAAAATAAAAAATAATGTTTCGAACAACAAGTTATGTGCCTCACGGCTGCGCCAAAAAGGTTCATTTCAGCATTAATGCCAGACAGATGCTGTCTGACGCTGGTTTTCTAATGAACCTTTGAGGAAAGTGACGGAGAGTACACACAGTTTCAACATATCTAATACATACTGCAATAGGCTGAGATGATCGATATTTTTCAATCCACTAAACAATAAAATATGAATCATACCTCTTAATCCTATTAGGCCGCCTGTGACCCCACCAGCATAGGTACCATTCTTCCAGTCAGTTTTCCCTCTAGCAGATTCTATACAGCATTCAACGCCAGAAAATACAGCACCAAGTATAGCGAAGTTCTTTGCGTAACTGAACATAGATGTTTTCATTTCTCGTAGTATTTCCTTGGCTGATTGTGTTTGCATGGGATCTGTTACGGCTACACTTGGCATTAATGAGGATGTGAAGAGACCCACTGCCATTCCAAGACCGTATCCTGAAAAGAGAATAATATTTTAGTGAAACAAATGTCATTTGCTAACTGCCTAGCCTTTTCTCAGCTGTGTTGGGGTCGGCTTCCAGTCTAACCGGATCCAACTATAATACCAGTATTTTACATGAAGCAACTGCCAATCTGACCTCCACAACCCAGTTACTGGGTAATACGATAGCCCTTGGTAAGATTGGTTGTCATCTGTAGGTGAAACAGATGTATTCTCCGGAAGTGGTGGAAGGAGATGTGGCCCTTACATGGGGACAATGAGGCTAAAATTAATGAATCGTCGTCGTTAGCCTATAAAGTTCCCACTGCTGGGACACAGGCCTCCTCTCGCTGAGAGGGAAGAATGAATAAATAATGAAATTAAAGGTGTGGTGTATTAGACACATTGGCTAATATTGGGAAGATTGAGGTAATTTTTCCTGAACTGGGCCTTTTTGGTGCAGCTGTGAGGCACGCTTTTCTGCAAATTTCTTACATCAGACTACACTTTCTGTTTGATTTTTATTTGTTGCTATCTGATGTAAATCTGGTGTATTGTCTGTGCTAAATAAATGTATTTTCTTTCTTTCTTGTCAGAGGATTTTCTAAGGGGTTCAACAGTAACCTGCCTCTACAGTCTATATTAATATGTTGACTCTTGGTGCATGCTCATTTTTATAAAACTGTAGACCAATTACAATAGACAATATTATGCCTTAGGCATTAAGTCCGCTTTTGTACAGTATTTATTTTACTTCCTCGAAACAAAACAATAAACCGCTGGTATTAAAAAAAATACTTCAAATTTGATCAGGAAACTTTGTATAATAACTAAACTAACTATAAAGCAGCGACTATGTTTTTTTTTTTTTTTTAATTACAATTATTTTCGCCGTAAAAAGCAAAAACCTAAACTATTGGCGCTGCTTGCCGCCCAGCACCGCACCCTGTCTCGCTCACACTTAGTCCGCGAGCAGTATCGTGCGAGCGAGACAAAGAGTGAATTTTAGCTGAGGTAGTATGGGCTCTTAACAATTGTTTTCCTTGAATTATGAATTTTTTAAAGAATGCAAGTTTGGGCAGGGCATTATTACATAACAAAGGGTTTTCTATTACCACGCCCCTGAATGATTTGATGATCTTAGGGTTAGGTACTACAAGGCTGCTACTGCTCTATTCACAATGTTTCTTAAATATTGACTGGAGACTGCAGTATGTCAAAATAAAAAGTCAAATAAGTCTTTTCTGGTGGCCATTTTTCGCGATTATTCAAATTAGGCTGAGAATCACCACTATTTGAACGTTAAAATTACATAAGACTGTACCACTTACTAGTGCTTTCACTGTGAAGAAGAAGTCGCGCCTTCTATTCAGTAAAAAAAACTTGTTTCTTTACATTAGTAGGTAGGTATGCAAAGTAGTTAATATTACGAGACACAGAACATTAAATGAAACTATTTGCCATATGTCAGCTAGCCACGCCAATATACCCATAAATAAAATGTTAACTATATTTAAACAGTTGATTACTAATAACAATAACAAAACCCTGGTCAGCAAGACTACCAGGCACCACAAGCAGCACCCGTTCACGAGTATAATGTAAAGTTCAGCCATTACCCCCCTCATCATATTTGAGAGAAGGAGGTAAGCTGACCCCCGACCCTACCGCAAGCAGTGACATCTAATGGAGTATGAAGAACTTGCAGCCGGTTGTTCAGGCAAGAATAATGCGATCAATTGTCAAGGTCGCTACCTAACTAATTATTGCAATACAACTCATTAACCAAACATTGAAGTGAGTAGATTTTGTCAATAATAAGTTCAAATAAAATTTAATTGAATTGACTTATACAGTCAAATAAAGTATACAATTATATGAACTTATATAACCTATCCATAGGTAGGTAACCTAATTCTGGAGATAAAATATAAACATTGTCTTCAGTTAATCACAGCGACCAACCATGTTGTTATGTTGTGAACAGATTTGAGAATGGCAATCTGCATCTTATATGATCTATTGTTATAATTGTATATTATGGAAGTCAGTGTGGGCTATCCTTGGACAAGAAGCACACAATATATATCTAATTACATCAATTAGTAGGCACAGACGACATTAACAGGTATTGAAGCACTCAACTTACCAATAACACAACTGGTCACTGATTTGAAGGGGCAGCTCTCAATTGTAGATTCTATCATCTTCTCCTCATTAGTTTTAATGATAACAGGCCCGAGGATCCTTGGTATTATGATATTCTCGCGAAATCTGTGGTTGTTGCCGACAAGGTACTTTGTGAGTGAATCGTAGTCATTGTCTTCCATAAATTTTGATAAATTCGGGTCCGTAGGTGGTCGGAATATTATAGACATTGTGAACACTGATTACACTAGCTCGTTTTTATACATAAAAATTCTTATAAAATTATTTTTGCAATTTTATAACCTACAAAGTATTCAGCTGAGCTGATGTTGTTGAAGTACTCTGTATAGATGAAGTAGGCAATAAAATCAAACTAAATTCCATTTATTTCGTCCGAGACATTGTGAGTATGACATTGATAGTGAGCAGGGTGCTCAATCTTAGAACAAAAAACTCGGTATAGCAGTGTATACAATGATACAAAATCACGAAGTATATATTGTCTCTGTACAAAATAAGTTTGAATGTGTTTTTTAATTTTGTCGGATTATAATTGAACTTTACGCGAACGCTGGTTAAGAGATGGAACTCTGAAGCAATGTTCACTATTAATTCGAATAGATGGCTCTAAACATAATCGCAACTTTGATACGTCGGTAACCTATTTACTACTAAAATAGTATATTTTTAACTGACTTCTGTTTTAGTGTATCCAAAAAATATTTTTAATTATGGATCATTGTCAAGGGTTTTAATTACATTTATCGCGCAGTATGACATTCAATTATTTTTCTATCAATGATTATCACCTATTGCAATAATTTACACAAATATTTTGCAAACATTCATAGGGATCCTGGTAGAATTACTTTGGAGGTTTTACTATCAATAAATTGGTATCCCCAATAAAAATGTCTGATAAGATAATGTCTCACGCTTGCTCTAGTGTTGAATTTAGCCATATTTTTGTGATCTTTCTGTGTAACGTTGCGCGTTTGTCGTTGAGTTGAGCGAAAGTTCCTACGACTAATCCATATTTGTGACCAGAAAGTGATTTTGTGAGTGGTTATGTCAAAACCAAGATAGGACTCCAGTGTAGTGCTAAGTTTGAGAAAAAAGAGTCTTTTAGTGCATCAGGTCATCGGATAAGCACTGCTGTGTAACTATGTTCCTGGGTGCAAGGACAGTGGAGGTATGTCACATTGTCATAGCTGAATCTTGGAACTTGGCCTTTTACTTGAATGCAATTCAAAATTACGTTTTATCAGTTGTATGGTTGTCTTAAATTTTTGTTTCTTTTCAATATAAAATTAAATTTGTTTCGAAACAACAATATTATGGGTTTACTAATGTTTGACAAAAAACGAATCACAAATTAAATATAAATAAAAATTAATAATTGTCTGCAATTTTTTTCAGACATGCATGCAGTTCTCCATGGATTTCCAAACCCTGAAAAAGACCGATTTAGATTCAATACGTGGCTTTAATCTATTGGAACTACGGGAAGTGATATTTTGTGACTTGAAAATGCACACATTTTTAAGTCCCATTGTGTGTGTCGCAAACACTTTCAGAATAAATATTTATGTCGCATTAACAGAATAAACAATATTGCAGTTCCAACATTATATTTAACAGGTTTGTTCATTACCTTCATAATGCTACTTTGTATAATAAAAGAATAAAGTTGACAATATTCCTTTAACTGATAAAAAAAACTATAAAGCGCCTTAGTAAAATTATTAATGCAGTTATTCCTTTATAATTGTTTCAGGTCTAACATTACAATCACAAACTAGATCCATTATGGATCTGGCCAATGGATCTTCTGAGAAAAAAAATCTCAGTAGATCCACATCTTCAAAACAGGATCTAATGAGAAAACAATTTGTCACTAGATCCATCATGGATCTGGCCAATGGATCTTCTGAGATTGAACAATATTCACAACCAAACTTGCCATGTGTTGGAAGAAAATCATTGCAAGAACTTGTACATCAGCCAATTCCATTAACTTCTTCAGGTATATTGTTTTTTTTTTATTTGACTCATATAGGGTTCCACATCAGAATATGTGTCCCTGTGGCCTCTATCTATCCATACTAATATTATAAATTCGAAAGTAACTCTGTCTGTCTGTATGTTACCTTTTCACGCCTAAACCAATGAATGGATTTCGATAAAATTTGGCGGAGAGATAGATTGCATCCCGGGGAAGAACATTAGTTATTATCGATATACCTCGCGGGCGAAGCCGCGGGCGGAAGCTAGTACCAAATAAAATGAAGGTAAAGTGTAATAGTCTTGATGGAATAGAACCCTTAGGCCTGTATTAATAAACGTTACTCAGCCCAGGAGCTCGCACTTGATATCGATCTTGAGGTCATGATCGTATTAATAAACATAATAATTGACATACTCAAAGTACAGTTTGGGTTTACGAAATGAAAAAAAAATGCCTGTCTAGCCTTTCCAAGTATGTTTTGGTTGTGGCCAAGATTTCATCTTTTACCGAGTTCATCTGAAGTTGGTTGTGAATTTCAGTATATAGTAATCTTACGACATACCTAGCAAGAACGAAATGTGATGAATGATAATTCTAAACTTCGGCAATGTGACGTACAGCGTCGACGAGCTGAGCTTGGTAACTGAGATACTGTTTTCATGTGTTTATTAATTAGCAATGATCTTGAGATGCTGATATCGTAATAATGGCGTTTCAAATGATAACGCACTTGAGTACGTCCGTCGTTGAGAAACGTTTATTAATACGGGCCTTGCGCTTGCACTTGTCAGGTTTGCAATTTAATAGTTGAATTAATGTAATAATCCTACTGATTAGAAATTATTTAAAACAGATTTACTTTTGCACTCATACAAAATCATTTTCTACTTTACAGGCGGGAAAATATCTGCCAGGACGCTTAAGCTCTCCAGGGCAGAAAGAGATCTACAGCTGAAAATAATGGCTGCCAAAAGAAGAATATGTACATTAAAAAATAAAGTTAAAAAGCAGACAGCGGAAATAAGGCAGCAAAAAAATTGTTGCCAATCCTGCAGTACTAGATGTACTGCAGAATTGCTCAAGCACTGCAATACTATTAATGCGGATGCAGTGGAGAGAAGACAAAAAAAAGGATGAAGGACGACGATTCACGCTGCAAGAAAAAATTGCAGCATTATCGGTTTTTAAACAGAGTCCAAAGGCATATAGATTTATAAGAAAAATATTTATATTGCTCGCAAATCAGACATACGCCAAAGTTATACAATTTTTTTTTAATGATGGCGTGACCAAAACTGCCAAATGATCTCATTTATTGCAGCTTCTTAAAGAAAAAATTGTGAAAATGACTTCAGTCAATGTGTTAGCGTCAGAATGGCTGGTTGCCTATGGCAAGCGGCTCTGAAAGTATATTCAAAAATTGCTACCCAATTGCTTATATTTGCTACATTTCTTCAATAATTGCTACATATGATACATTCAGAGAAATATTAATATTTTTTTGACCAGCCATTCTGACGTCAGGATGGCTGGTGGCCTCCGTGTTCAGCATGAAAGACGCAGAATTTCTAAAAGTACACTAAACAAACAGCACAGTAAACACACACAACAACAACACAGTACAGTAAACTTTAAAGTAGCAATTGCTACTTTTACGAATTTTAGTTTGAGCTTCGTACATACATTAGGTAAAAAAAATGTAGATTTTATTAATAATTGTACGCTCTGATATCTTCTAAGATTTTCATTTTAATGATATGCTGTAAAGGGCAATTTTAACCTACATGAAATGCACAACGTATCTAATGTATTTAATTGGAAAAGGAATAATACTGTATTGTTTAAAATAGCTTGGTAAAATATTCCATAATTTTTATGTAATATGTAAAAGATGAAAATGGTTAAGTACTGTGGGTTATATGTAGGAGATAAACATATACCATCGCGGACTTTTTTTATCGATATTTTTAAGTTATACAATTCCGTAGAACCTAAGTAGAACATTAATTTGATCTATCTCGTAAGGTTTAGCCGGCATTTGCAATGTAAGCGCACAAAAACATGTTTGTTACGACAATCACTCTTGAATCACTCTTATCACACTCTTATCTATTGCTGAAAACTACATTAAAATCCGTTGCGTAGTTTGAAAGATCTAAGCTTACAGACAGTGGATGAGACTTTGTTTCATACTATGTAAAGATTTTGTACCCAAACTGTTTTGCTTTAGCTTTTGCTTTTAATTTTGTTTTCCTTTCTATGATATTCGTGTAAGTACCTACTGTACTTATTGTGATTTATTTTAATGTGTTCGTCCTTGTCCTTAAAACTTGTACCTACATAAATGTTAGGTGAATGATGCGTTGGCTTATGTTTAGAAGCGCACACTTGTATTTTGTTTAAATAAAAACATGATTAACCAAATAAAATTGTATTTCATTTATCAATCTCTGAAATGAACACTTGAATAGTACCGAAAAAAAAAAAAAACAAAAGTAAAAAAAAAAAAGTACAATAGTGGTGTAGTTCTAACGATAAAATATGGGTGGCGCTAGTTTCTTCACAAACGCAAATGACCCGTTCCACGGAACAAGATTGGTCTCTATCTCACTCTATTAAAAAGTACTCTGTGATAGTGAGTAGAGTACTCTGTGAGTGTGACTTTGACTCTTTCTTTCTGTCTTACTTATTTTGGTACTTTTGTGTGTACTTGGTGGCGCTGCTTGCAGTCAGAGGCTCTCCAAATAATAAGTATTTTAGTTTATGGTCAGAGCCTCAGAGGAAGTAAAATTCAGTTCACACACACAGTTCGGGTTCTAATTTTGCCGCGGGTCAAGAAATACTGGACGATTGCTTGCACAGGATGACTTCACTGACAGACACTGACAGAACCTTGACAAGCTTGTAGATTTTGACAGCTAGTTTTTTATACTTACGAAGTAAGCTGTAAATAAAAACTGCAATGGAATGAAAGAGCAACCTTACCTTCAGACAGAACTTTAACTAAACTTATTTATACTATGTTATTTTTATTGGAAAGTTTTATTTCTTGCAGTGAAAATAGATTTTGTTTGATTTGTCAATAAGTTTGTTTTTTATTAAACTTCTTAAAATCTGCTTTCTTTCACAATCTGTTTTGACAGCTCCACAGCAAGATTCGTGAACAACAGTAAACAAAAAGTTTTGGGGTCGTCGGTTGTGCAGTCGGTCTCAATTTTTTATTTACAACATTATAGGTTAATAATGTCTGATTCTTCCGAAGATGAGGATCTTTCACGTTTCAGAGAAGTAGTGGACACAGCTTTTACTAAGTTGATAAACGAATCTCGAGGGCTAACGACGAAACAAGAAGCCAGCGACAATGGTAAGTTTCCATCACATTCAGTGGTAACTGTATTGACTAGCGTAATGTTGTATTTTTTAACTACAATGCAACGTGTGCTTTCGGTTTATTAATATCACTCTTCTCTTATTGATGAAATTAGTAATAATTACAGGCCTACTTACACTTAAGTCTTAACCTCACTTTTGTACAGGGCTGTATTTAGGATTTGACAGTCAGATGCAAAACACAATTTAATATTTTGCTTGTAAACTAGAATAATATTTTCATGTATCGTTGGATCATTAAAGCTAGAATAATTATTTAAATAATTTTTGCATTAACTATAAGTACTTAAAAACTTTTTCAGCTCAAGAAAATCCTAAATCTGAAAGATATTTGGAAGTATCGTCCCACTACAATGATGTGAAAGTACCAAAAGAAATGCAAAATAGAATTGGTGCCAAAGTATCTGAAATAATACAGAAAAAAATTGAATTTGTGGATATGCAAATTAAACCTAAGTAAGCTTCTACTAAAAATGTTTTTCACTCACTGACTGTACAGCAAGATCTAGAAGCTAATGTGTTACTTATCTATTTTTAATACCAGAAAATAAAACAACCTTCAAAATGCGTAATTTTTGAGGTTGTTTTATTTTCAGACGAAGTTGAAGGCAAAAGCTTAATAGAACTGTTTGAACCCGCTAATCTCTGAAATTACCAGACGGATTTGAAAATTCTTGCATTTGATAGCCCAATTCTTTAGGAAGGTTTATAAGCTTTAACATCACTCTACAACCCTTATGAGCCGAGTAAGAAGAAAAAAAAGTCAGAAAACACGCTAAGTGAAAACAAATTAATAGCGCAGTCGGGCGATGCGATGCGATACGGTAGATCGAGGCCAGTAATTCATTTCTTTGTAATATCTTTCGTTCTAGAAAACGGAAGATCAAAGGTGGTGTAAAACTATTTAAGGCTTCTGAAGGATTTTTGTCATGTGAAGAGGTCCAGGACACCTACACTGAAAATCATAATATTAAATCGAAAAAACTCAAAAATAAAAAAAGACAAATTGATGACGAAGACAGTATAAATGAAGATGGTAAATAATTTTTCCATTGTTGGGTAACTGCAGCTTTGAGCCGGTTGGGGTCGAAACGCTCGGGTCATGGGTCCCGAGTGCGCATCTCCTTTTTAAGGTGAAACTTGTCGCGAGCTCGAACTCACTGGTGGGCATGGCTAAAAAGCATGCTGTCTCACCTGGCATTGTGTTCGACAGAGATATTAGCAGTGATGATTATTAGCAGTTAGACACTAGCCTACACGCACAAACGTCTAGTTCTCACGCACACAAACACTATTTTGAACCGAAACGCGCGTAAACGAAAAAGAAACGAATCGAGTTTTATGAAAAAACCACTGCATAATATATCTGTCGCAGCCAACTGGTTAAATTAGCCGTTCAGTTAACTGCCTAGCCTTTCAACTAAACGGCGGCCGTTCAACTAACGGCCTGAATGATATTCAATTACAGTTTACTTTGGAAGTCTGTAACCAATCACGCGCGAGCCGAATTGGTTGCAGTAATTTAGGGCATTGTACCCCGACCAAGTGGGTTAGGTTAGGTTAGAACTGTGATCAACCGCGTTCGAGCCGAGGGAGGAAGCGAGGCGAGCACTACTTCTAAAGGCCAGGCAGGTAACTGAACGGCTAATTTAACCAGTTGGCTGCGACATATCAATTACAAATAAAGTTTATTGAACTCTTCGATAACTGAGCTTTGTCGGTACCGACTCTGTTTTAAAGATTTTACAATTCTTTTATTACTTATTTACATCCAAAGTTACGTTAAAAACAGCAAGAAAAAACGAATCTTTGTTGGCTCATAACTTTTTTATGGTTATTTTACTATTCTGTTTCCGTACAGACAAAATTAATAATAACACAATAATATATCATGTTTAACTTTGAATGCACAATGTCAAACAGTGGAGTAATACTCTCCCGAAATTCGTCCAGAAAAAATATCGACTAGTGCCACCGCCTCGCCGGCTGATCGACACTTCACGTCACCAGAGGGCTGGGTCGTTCTTTGGCCAAAGAATTAGCATTGCCATTCAACGTGGCAATGCTGCCGGTCTTCTGGGCACGTTTTCGGATGACAGCGATGCGGACGAATACTTCGACGCCTAAATATCCTTTTGTTTTTGTATTATTTACACTCCATGAGTACTACACTCCCTTAATGTATGTCCCTCGTTTAACCTGATACACTGTATGGTTAGTTAGTATTTTAATTTAGTACCTAGTGCAAATAGTTATGAGATTATGAAAAAAAAAAATCCATCATATTTTAATTTTCTAAATAAAAGATTTAATCATAATCGTTTTTTTTTATTACAATCTCTTAATGTTTGCAGAGTTCCTGAAATTAAATCAAGTTGCAATATTACTGTCACTTATTTTATATATAATGTAGGTAGTTGAGTTCACCTGCTTATTCATATCTCCAGTTTTAACTCGTCTTAATTTTTTTTAGATCTTTCTTTTTTATATATACCTACTTAAACTATTATTTTGCAATTAGTTCAAGTATGTTTAACAGATCTTGAAAGCTATTATTTTATTAATCTTTTTCTTTGTAGATAAAGTAAATGCTGTGGTAGTCAGTGGGGAATCCATTTTATCCAAAGAAGAAACAAAAATGTGGAAGTCTAGAAGAAAAGAAAAGCTTTTTAAATATAAAGGTCAAAAGAAAAATAAGGTTTTGACTGAAGTGGTATAGATATTATTTACATACGTATAAACAATTGCTGACAACATTAACTGAAAGTAACTATTAAAATAAAGTAAGTACTTGAACTTGTCAATTGGAGGAAATAAAACACATAAAAAACATTAAGTAAACATTTATTTACAATAATCACATAACTATGAAATAAATATGTACAAAAGATCATTATCACAATATAATAACTGCATTCTACTAAGGATTTTTCTTATAGTTTCCATAGAACAACCAGAATGAATAAACCGGAAAAACACATTTTGCTGTACCTATCTATCCCATAGAATATGAAAGTCTTTTGTGTTCTAATTCACTTTGGTGATTTTTCTGTAGTCAAAGGAGTTTTTAAGCTTTCAAAACACACAAAAACATCGCCTAGACGCCATCTGTTCTACCAATAGATTATGCTGTACATTTTTCATAACAGAATTCATTGATTTGGCAAGTAAATGCAAATAAACTGAAAGAATTATGTAAGTAACAACTTTTGGGTGAATGAATTACAGTTTCTTGCACGGTCTGTTTAGAAATAAACTTTTCTGTACGTGTAATATGAATTTAATCTATTTTCAGTAGTTAATAGAACAGGCGGTTGTCGGTGCTGTTATAAAAATATATTCAATCAGTAAAAGGTGTAAAACCTATATTTTTGCAATATTTTCACACAATTTAACAGACCATTCGAATATACTGCATATCCATGAAAATAAATAAAATGTATTCAACACAATGACACTGAGCTTAAAATAAACTTAAAACAACTTATTCTAAAACTTAACACTCAGACATAACTTACTGGTACTAATGACAATGCATATTATAATATTGACCAATCAATCATCTTCATACCTGCAGGCAAAATCAGTCAAAGACTTTTTACGCGCTGTAGGTATTCATAGATGAATGAACTGTTTTGCTTACCCCTAAGGGAACATGCATTGTTTGAAAGAGTCATGATTAGGCTTTTTTATCAACTGACACACCTGAAATTTTGTTTGTCATGTATAAGTCACAGCCGCGTGAAATTGCTTTGTTTGTTCGCGACATTGTTAGGCGGATCCAAAATATATCGAAATATTTTTTGAGCAAGTAAAATGGTACCTAGGTACTTATTTTTAATAATTCCCCTAGATTTTGAAGATTCAGTTTTTAGAGTAAGACATTCAACTGTCATGAAAAAAATATAAACATTTATCACATAAAAAAAAGCTTTGGAAAGAACGTAAAATTTACCAATATTGAGCTGTGTTGTAAAGGCCATCTCACACAAAATCCTGTCATGCACCCATTTGTACTTTTATTGCACCCATAGACATCCTGAATACGGCCCTGGGGGCTTTCCACAAACTAATATTTCTGGTCCTTTTTACTAGCAGTTCTTGACTGTAGAGTTTATGGTCCCCGATATTTTTCATTCGAAGTTCGAACAATTCGTTTAATATCTACAGTCTTTCGCTAGGTGCGGTAGGTAGACTTCTTCCTGCGTGTCTGGCGGGTAGTTCGTCTTGAGTGAAGGCTCTGTTGTCGAGACCGCTGCGTTTGTCCGCGGGTTCATCTGTCGTTGTTGCTGGCTTCTCAACAGGTCCGTCCATTAGGAACATCGTTAGGAAGAACATTATGCTGCCTGTGGGTTAGAATAATGGTTAAGGTTTGATTTAGAGAGCTAGCTTGCTTTAAAAGGGTAAGGCCCTTTGTACATACATGTTTTTCTTGCCGTGAAAATCTACGGTTTATTCGCCGTGTGTAGGCACTGTCGTCAATGTTGTATGGATCACTATGAAAGCTTGTTGACAGACACGTTTTTTCTACGGAGCGGTTTATACGCTGTACACACGGCTACAAATCAAGCTATACATAACCAGTATAAGCTGACTTCTGATTGCAAGAAAACCTATACAATGCGAGGTCAGCTAAAACTGGAAATTATAGCTTGATATGTAGCCGTGTGTACTGTGTACAAAGAAAGGGTTTTAGGTATTAAAAACGCCGATATACGTAATATTACTCAAAAAGTGGATGCTAAATGAAAATATCGTTTCTCTATTATCCAAGTAAATATTGTAACCACTTTTTTATAGTACAATTCACGATAAAAAATTACTCTTTGGTAACTCCCATGACTACACTGACCTAGACAAAAATTGTAGTTCTTATAAACTCGTTTCATCAACTTACTTATGCCATAAAATCCAGCGTAGAAGATCATAATGGCCTCCCTGTATCCGATTATCTTGGACACGGGGTCTACGAGTATGGGCAGGTTGCCGCCGACGTTGTTCATGACGAACAGGAACACTCCCACCGTGGTAGAGCGGACGGACAGCGGCACGATCTCGACAAGGATGGCGAATACGATGCCGAACCACATCTCAGCTGAAAGGAAGAAGTTTTGTGTTAGGTTTGCGTCTTTAAATTGTTGAGGAGAGGGGTGATTTTCTAATTTCCTTGAGTTTGTTCAATTCTGGTAATAAGAAGTTGCTTTGCTTCAATTGAAACAGTTCTGCGGTCCCAAAACTCGCTAGTTTAATATCTGAGTAGTGATACTGCAATGTATTCGAGCAATACAAGACGTAGAGAACATCGTATAGACCTAGTAAAAAAAAATATTCTTCGGGTGACGCCTATTTTAAAGACTCGGATATTTTCAGGAGATTTTCTCCTTTAATTTCAGGGAGAGAATTGGAAATTTTCCAAAAAGTAAAATAGGCCCATTATGGAGCATTTCATCAGACAGAACATTGGTTAAAGACGCTAGCTGAAGCTTCGTCTTATGCAGATATAGTTAGTATGTGTGCTTACCAAAGAAGTAGGAAATAGCAAGAGTGATCATGGCCCACAGAGGTCCAAACACGACGGATCCGAACGCAGGCAGAGTAGCAATCAGCTGAGATACCGCAAGTACTAGCACTCTTGAACGAACGCCCATCTTCTCCACATACCTGCACAAACCAAATAGATTAGATATGGACATAAAAATGCCAGTGTTCAAAAACTCAGACTGAATTTTTATGCTGAGTTTTGAACAATGAATATACATAATGTATGTGTCGATGAAATTGCATTTTTTGTGGACGGTCCAATTAACGAAGACAAACAAGTTTTCGCCCATTCAGGTTATGAAGGCTATGATGTCAAAAGATATAAATACGTTTCCTTTTTCTAGATTTCTGCAGCTTTTTTTTAACAATACTTTTTTAAAACTATGTTGGGGTCGGCTTCTAGTCTAACCGGATATAGCGGAATACCAGTATTTTACATACGACTGCCCATCTAACCTCCAGAACCCAGTTACTGGTTAACACGATAATGACGATACCCCTTGATAAGACTGGTTGTCATACTTTTGGTTTTCTGACAACCCAAGAATGACAGCCGGTACCAACGGCTTAACGTGCTTTCCGAGGCACGGAAGGGTCTCGCTCTCGGTATGTATAGATGGTCACCCATCCACGGACTGACTGCGGCAAGCGTAGGTTACCCGATCGTTCGACCCGTGCGGCTGTTATTACTTAGCCACGAGCCCTCAATGTTTTAATAAAAATAGTCTTTATGTCTATTCCAAATAATTCTCTTCCACAACCTATGATATTATTGTATCCTAGGTTCGCAACCACGTCCCTAAATGATAAGAAAATGTACAATTATGTTCTTACTTGTCCGAGATAACGCCCCCAGCCACAACTCCAACAGAACCGATACCGACCGTGACAGCGAACAACCACCAGCCTAGATCAACATCGGGGAAGTAGTCACGGTAGTACAGATCCGCGTTGTAGGCGAAGCACATGCCTCCTGGAAAACAAGGAAATGTGTGTTTAGGATACTGTAATGGATGGATGGGAGTGGTAGATCGAGCTCACTCAGTGGACATGTTGGAGTGATGATGTTAGCGCGAATTTGGTTTTTTAAAGGCATACTTGCATGGTCAACATAATATTGATCTTAAAATAATAATATTCAGCCAGATCAGACTCTATTGTCCCACTGCAGGCCAAAGGCCTTCCTTTTTTTTTTAACTCGATCCTGATCCATGTGGACCAACCAACCCCTAATATAGGCGTCAAGTTCGTCCCACCATCTACGCCTGCGTCTTTCGCAATGCTCAAAACGTTTTCAGAAACGCATACTCTTTAGGCCCCCATGCTCAGGAACCCCTCATCATTCTCATTGTTTTATAAAGTATAAACAGGGAGAAGCTTGCACTACATTTGAGCATTCATATTCGTTACTTACTTAGCACAAAAATGCAGATTCTTTTAAGTCTAACTTAAAAAAAAATTTGTCTACATCCAAATTGAGAACCTCCTCTTTTTTTTTGAAGCCTGGTAAAAATACAGAACTTTTACCACATGGCATTGAGAAAGTCTTTCTCATTACTTATTCGTAATGGATATAGTGTCGGTATAAAGAAAATGATGTTGGCAGCTAATGCTCCTTCCAATGGCTTTATTAAAAGAGTATCCTTGCTGACCTAGATAAGGTCAAAAGGAAGATATAAATGTCTTGGTGACTGGCTTATCCGCCTACACGAGTCCACTTTACTATGAGCAGTGTCATGGACACAGAAAATGAAGAAATGGAGCTTTTAGTAGATTGATGCGCTCTGGCTCACGATAATGTTAATAATTCTATCCACACGGAACATTTGTGGGTAGATCGCTGTCACGAATGCTACCGAGCTGTGCCTCCTTGTGAAGGACAAGGAGGAATATTCATGTCAGGTGATGGCTAATCTTCAGCAATTATAATCGGAGAAGCACTACAAAAAAAGAAGATGCCTCTAGTCTTGGAATAAATATACGCTATTAGATTATTCTAATAGCGTATATTTATTCCTAAGATATTACGATTCTCGCTTTTATCCAAATGGAATTATTCTATTAAAGTAAAATGAAAACATTATTTTCTTCTTGCTCCTTGTTCAAAGACGTCGACTTGGCGTTATTACTTTATGATTTAGATTCTGATTCGCTGCTGTGTACAAATTTTGTGTTACTTGGGGAAGAAGTTGTTATAAGAGAAGCGTTTTAATTTTCGTGTGTCAATATTATTTTGCGAACGAAATAAACGTATAAGATAAATTAATGATTTTTATATTGCTTTTTTAGATGACTTCCTTGTTTTTTTTTTATGATGTGCCAGTAGATTTTTTCTGTCAGTCTAAATATATCCTTCCAGTCTAAGATTGATGGTGATATCTGTCTATTCGACTACGTAAAAGTTATCGGCAGCAATACATGTCCTACCTCGCTACCTCTTCCAATTCATTAATATTTATGTGTCTACCGTTATTGAATAAACAAAAACATTATTAGAAAATAATGTTTCAAGAAAATGATTAAAGTTAAAAGGGCTCTGTCCCTTTCAACCGTAACAAATACAATAAGGCTAAAACGAAGATACTTTAACGTTGAATAAACTAACAAACAAAGACATCTTAAACAACTACAAAGAATTGGATGTGACAGACTCTATTACGCGAAGAGGTTTGCGCCCCTCGAGGCTCCGACGGGCCCAAGTACGGCCCTGTCATTTTTAAATAACGAAAACATTTTTACTTTTTTTTGCCTTATGGTGCTTTTCTAATTTATTTTATTAATTTTTCTATCGTCATCTACTTTAATCGTCCTTCCGTCCATCCGTCCGTCCGTCTGTCTGTCAGCGGGCCGTATCTCATGAACTGTAATAATAATGAGTCATCATCTTCCTAGCCTTTTCCCAACTATGTTGGGGTCGGGTTCCAGTCTAACCGGATGCAGCTGAATAACAGTATTTTACATGGAGCGACTGCCTATCTGACCTCCACAACCCAGTTAGGCACTGGGTAATACGATTACCCCTTGGTAAGACTGGTTGTCAGACTTTCAGGCTTCTGACGACCCGTAACAACTGTCAAAGATTCACGAATGACAGCCGTGCTTTCTGAAGCACGGATTGGTCTTGGTATGTGAGGATGGTCACCCATCCACGGACCAACCGCGGCAAGCGTAGCTCGACCCGTGCGGTTGTTATTACTTAGCCACATTCATATAATAGTCAATATTCACAAAATACTTCCGTCCCGATTTCATTGAAATATTTTCTCAAAAATTGAGGTTTATAGAAAACCGAAGTTTTGATCGATATTTTTTGCTAACTTTACGTACAGACGCCAGCACATCAAACTACTACAATCTGTCAAATTTCTTTAATAGATTTTCACTTTATCGCTAAATTATAAGGTTCAAAGTTGATTGGGAAAATTTGACAATTTCGGGTAGATTGATATGCTGGCGTCTGTTCCTATTATTTTGGAGTCTTGATTCTCAGAAGAAATAACAATGATCTAAATATCCGGTGTACCTACCTAAGTACCTACCTACTTGCTTTTAGTCATTAATCCGACCTTGGATTCCGCGACATGACAAGTTTATTGCCGTGACTGGCAGGATACTAAAAACTACAAACTTACATTTGCGTTTAAAAACTTCTTCGTGAGATAAAAACTTGGCATTTTAATCCTTATTGTAAGGTCATAAAGCTTATGAATAAAAATAAGGGTTTTTATAAATAGAACATTTTAATGTTGTCATAAAGCTCTTGTCTTGTCGTGTTATTGTATTAGTTATGTAGGTAGGTGTAACAAGTCATACCAAGTACCTATACCGGATGATTTTTTTACCGTCTCGAAATTTTTACGGGGTGTTTTACTCATGAATATGAACAACTTTCACTATAATAATAATAATAATATCTGTGGCCCGACTGTCAAGTTGACGATAGCAAAAATTTCACTCCGTTTAATTTATAGTATTTTTCAGCATAAACCAATGTTTTGATATGTGTTCTATAATTTTTGAAGACCAATTATACATGAAAATGAAAATCAAAAATGAAAAATGTTTATTTGTACCAAAACAGTTACATATTATTATGACATGAATGAGATTTCCTCAAGATGCTAACACGAAGTCGGGCACGACAATTACATAACCCCACACACCCAACATCTTCGGGTTCGTCGCTCAGCTCCGCCTCGCAGTTGCCGGAACCTGCTCCAGACGTGAGTCCAGTGACACCGGCCGCTGCAGTTGCGTCGAGCTCGAGCGACGAATACTTTTCGCCACCGACGACACCACCACCAGTACGTCGGCGCGGAAGAGGCCGACCACCGGCCAGCTTAGGACTCCGAGGCCCACCGGTCTCTGATAGGGTCCCCGCTCCCGGTGGAAGTGTGCAGCGCATGAGATGGACACAAACTGTCAACGAAAATGTCATGCGCGCATACTTTGGGGCTACAGAGGGGGGAAGTAACTTGACTGCGTACCGTGGTCGGATGCTCTCTCTGTTTCAGGTGCTTGAGCCGGCTGTCAACGTGTCAGCACAACGACTATCGGATCAGGTGCGGGTCATCCAGCGTAACCATATGCTGGATAACGTCGTACTTGATCGACTACGCCTCGAATCACGGAATAGCCATGTTACGCCTGCTTCGTCATTGGTCGCGGTACAACTGCAAGATTTACCCAGGGTTTCACCGCGACCCGACCGTGTTGACGTAGAGGACGATGACGAGGCTATATCCGTGAGCTCCCAGTGCAATGCAAGATTGAGGAGCGCTTTGGAGGATGCCTTCCGTGAGTACCGCTCTATTCCGCCTGGACTTAGACCACGTTTACCTCGTTTGCCCATGCACAAGAAAAACAAGGCGCTGGTGTGTGCTCTAGACTCACAGCTGTCAAATTGCTTTAACAACAGCAAAGACCTTACCGATACCCATTCAATTTTGTACTGTGCAGCTGTAGCGGCATGTCGTGTGGCTCATGTCAAATTTTCCAACAGTGACAGAGCCCCACGACCAAAACCAGCTGTACCAGCTTGGCAGTGCAGGATTGAGTGTCGTATCGGTGAGGCTAGAGCACTCATCGGCAAGCTAATCTGCTTCAGGGAGGGCAATACTCGCCCTAGAGTGATGCGCTTTGTGAGGCGGGCGTTTTCGGGGACTGGTATTAGTCCTCGAGATTATTTGTCGCGCGTCACAGAGCGTATTGACTTCCTGAAGCAGAAGATCTATGCATGGGCAAACCGTATTCGTCGGTACAGGCGGAGAGTGGAGCGGTACACTCAGAATCGCACATTCCAGAGTGATGAAAGGTGGGTTTATAGAGCTTGGGAGCGACCGGACCAATGTGTGACTGACACACGCCTACCGGATGATGACGCCATGTGCTCATTCTGGCGAAACATCTGGTCGGTGCCTGTCAATCACACCGAGGGTGACTGGACTGGGAAGATTGAGCGAGCGTGCGATCTAATACCAGAAATGGGGGCACTTATCATCAGCCCCCAAGATGTTGCTCATGCAGTCCGTCCGTTGCCTAACTGGAAATCTCCAGGGCCGGATGGGCTGCACAACTTTTGGATAAAATGGCTCCAAGGGTCGCACGCCCGCTTGGCATCCCAGTTCCAGTCAGCCTTAGAGTCAGGGTCGTTGCCCCAGTTCCTAACGACAGGAATAACCCACCTGCTCCATAAATCAGGTAGTACCGCGGACCCCAAAAATTATAGACCGATCACTTGTCTTCCGACGATCTATAAAGTTCTGACATCCATTTTGAGAGCTAAAATTAACAAACATATAGACACCAACTCCATCATGTCTGTCTCTCAAAATGGATGTAAGAACGGGTCCCGGGGTACTAAGGAGTTGCTCCTCATTGATATGGCCATTAGCCAACAAGTTCGTTGTTCCCGAAAGGATCTGTCGACATGTTGGATAGATTATAAGAAGGCCTATGACTCGGTGCCACATACATGGCTCATGAGGGTGCTGGAGTTGTATAAAGTAGATACAACTCTGCGCACCTTCCTGATGTCGTGTATGGGGCAATGGAGTACGGTCCTTCGCTATCCAGGATGTCGAAATATCCAGAGGAATAGCGAACCGATAAGGATCGAGCGAGGCATATTCCAGGGCGACAGTTTGAGTCCGCTTTGGTTCTGCTTAGCCTTGAATCCTCTAAGTACACTGCTGGAGGACTCAGGTCTAGGCTATCGGTTGAGGAGAGGTGGCCAGGTTATATCTCACCTTCTTTACATGGATGACCTGAAACTCTTTGCCCCCAACAATTTGCAACTGATGGAGTTACTGAAAATCACTGAAAGTTTCAGTAGCGCCATCAGAATGGAATTTGGTGTGGACAAATGTGCGGTCATGCATGTAAAGCGAGGTGAGATTGTGGAATCCGTGGGAACCCAACTCTCGGATTCCACAAACCTGAGAGCCCTCTCCGCATCCGAAACCTATAAATATTTGGGTATGTCGGAAGCGTTGGGCATCAATGTTACTGACATGAAGCAATTGTTGAAGGAGCGCTTTTTTGGCCGCCTGAAAAAAGTATTTAATAGTCTTCTTTCAGGCGGAAACAAGGTGCGCGCCTTCAACGGTTGGGTCATGCCGGTTTTGATGTACTCTTTTGGCATACTCAAATGGACTCAGACTGAACTCGACGCCCTGGATAGGAAGGTCCGTACACTGCTGACTGCAAATCGAATGCATCACCCACGGTCATCGGTAATGAGGCTGTATATCCCGCGAAAGTGTGGAGGTCGAGGCTTTTTAAACACTAAGACTCTCCACAATCGCGAGATATGCAGTCTCAGGGAATATTTCTTAGAAGCCGACGTGGGGATGCATCGGGATGTAGTCGCAGTGGACAAGGGCCTCACCCCGCTCTCCTTAGGTAAAGAGAACTGGCGCAAACCAGTAGTGCTTGACACTAATGATCGCATGGAGGTATGGCAAAGTAAGGAGCTTCACGGACGCTTTTTCCGGGCCCTACATGGACCCGATGTAGATTTATTAGCGTCCGTAGCCTGGCTACGTTTCGGTGACCTCTTTGGAGAAACCGAAGGTTTTGTCTGTGCAATTATGGACGAAGTTATGATGACGAACAATTACCGGAGATATATTGTGAAAGACGGCACGGTTGACATCTGTCGGGCATGCCACCGGCCGGGGGAATCAATTAGGCATATTATCTCCGGGTGTTCTCGTCTAGCTAACGGAGAGTACTTGCATAGACACAACCTTGTAGCCAGGATAATCCATCAGCAGCTTGCTTTGAAATACAACCTTGTGGAATCGGAGGTGCCGTACTACAGGTATGTGCCCGACCCAGTTCTCGAAAATGGTAATATCACATTGTACTGGGATCGATCCATCATCACTGACAGGACTATTGTTGCCAATAAGCCTGATATAGTGGTGGTGGATCGATCAGAGCGGCGCGCAATGATTGTTGACATAACCGTCCCGCATGATGAGAACCTCGTGAAAGCCGAGAAAGATAAACAAATCAAGTATCTTGACTTGGCTCGCGAGGTTGTCGACATGTGGGATGTAGACTCAGCAATCATTGTGCCGATAGTCGTAACAGCCAATGGATTAATAGCCAAGAGCCTCGACCAACACCTAAGGAGGCTCTCGTTGGGCAGCTGGATCAAGGGCTTGATTCAGAGAGCGGTACTTCTGGACACGGCTCGCATTGTTAGGAGGTTCCTCTCTCTGGAGCCCTGACCGCCGGTAGCTTGGACCTTGTTCCCGATACCGGTGGGCTACTATTTTTTATATTTTTAAATGTTTTTATATCTTTATATCATAATATTTAAAAATATAATTTATATGTGTATATAGTGAAATAAAGAAATAATAATATAATAATAATAATATTTTATTTCAGATTTCTCCATATAAATTGTTAGTAACACGAAAATACTTAAGAGCTAATGTTAGTAAACAAAACAAATAATAATAAAAATATAGATTTTAGGACAATCCGACACCAGAACGCATGTATGCTACTTCACTGCGTGCAGCCGCATCCAGCGCTCAAGCATCGGAGAATCCCACCGGTCCGTCAATACGCTCAAGATGCTGTTGGAACTAACTCGCATGCGAGTTAGAGTCGAGGTGCAACGTTTGCGCATGATTGTCGCAAAACTGTCGACGTTGGCCTCGGCAAACATGCCGGAGGCACTGCAATACCGCGGCAGCCCCATCAGCATCCTGAACGCATTGTTATACTGCACTCGCAGGTCACTGTATGTCCTCTGCAAATAGCCAACCCACAGGCTGCACGTGTAAAAGGATTGACAGTATGCCTTAAAAAGCGTTACCTTTACTTGTGTTGTACAGCGTGCAAACCTGCGAGCAAGCATATTACATCGATATACTATGGAACAAACTTTGAAATCACGAAAAAAGATCTGCTGTTTAATACAAAAGTTCAATACCTACTAGACCAAAATGTATGAAACAGCAGATTTTTTTTCGTGATTTCAGTGTTGGTCCCATAATGAAAGTTGTTCATATTCATGAGGAGAACACCCTGTAAAAAATTGTCTAACATTAATTTATGTAACATTAATCATAACATAATCAGCCTATAATGTTCCCACGGCTGGGACACAGGCCTCCTCTCTGTGAGAGGGAGTGGATCGTAATCCGCTACGCGGGCCCAGTGCGGGTTGGTAAATGTCACATGTCTTCGAATTTTTGGTTCTGGGACATGCCGGTTTCTTCACGGTGTTTTCCTTCACCGTTTTGAGAGCAGTGGTGATGAAATAATTTACACAAAGCAAAGGTTCGAACCCAGACAGGCGGGGTTCGAACCTACGACCTAAAACTCGTAAGTCGCGGCCGATATCACTGGGCCACCACTGCTCTCACTATTAACATTGATCGATTATGTAAAATTGAATGATTTATATTCTTCATCATCATCATAATCAGCCTATATTGTTCCCATTCCCAATGCTGGACACAGGCCACCTCTCTTCAAGAAGAAGTGGGCTTATAATCTACCACGAGGACCCAGTGCGAGTTGGTAGATGTCACGTCTTCGTATTTTTGTTTCTAGGACATACGGTACTGTATTCTTAGATAATAAATACAAGTTTTGAGAGGCTATCTATGTGGCCTTGTCTACGATAAGACAGGCTGGTCATAATTGAGAATATATTCCTCTCGAACATCCAAGCAAACGTCAAATATTTTTATATAGGATAAAAGCAGTGTTCTTACTCTGAAAATATATTCCGCTGTTTGATTTAGTGGTGAGCTCCCTCTGAGCTTCAACCTCTTATAGTACCTACCACATAAAGTTGTAGGTACCTATTATAGTTTATATTAGATGATAATAAATGTGAGTCTTAAATTAACCAATTACTGATCAACAATCCAGCCAATTTTGTAATTTCTGCTGACAGATCAGCGTCCTCCTGCTCGGGATAAGTGGTTTAAATCTATCTATATGTGTGTGTTATTGGAATATTGCTCCTTCAAATCAAATTGTGGGTGTACTATAAAACACGGTGAGGAAAATGCCTTGAGGAAAGTTTTGATTATGAACATGGATAGCTATTAGAGTAGAAGAAGACCAAATAAACGATGGATGGACTGTGTGAAAGGTAATATGGCTAGAAAGGGGGTGACTACCGCGATGACAACTAATAGAGAAGTATGGAAGAAAAAGACATGTTGCGCCGACCACAAATAAATTGGGATAAGGGCAAGAGTACTGGGGGCCTAAAAAGGCCACTTTGGCAGAATCATAAAACAATTCATATCACGCAATTTCATCTGTATGACAGTTTTGTATGGAGATTCGTAAAATGCTATAGGTCTCTCTCTCCCTTCAGGGATATATAGGTATGAAACTGTGAAACAGATGAACTGCGTGATTTTGAATTGTGATATGATTCTGCCAAAGTGGCCTTTTTAGGCCCCCTGATGGTCTCTAGATTCCGTGCTCTGTGAGTGTAACAGTAACAAGTTGGACTCACCACAATGTCTGATGGAGGCGGCGAGGCACAGCAGAATGATCCTGGGCTGCGCAATCACGTGCCAGATGGTCACCTGGGGCATCTTCTTACCGGACTCTAACGTACTGTCTCCCGCTTTGTTGGTTCCTGAACGGAAGAAGGTGAATATTAGATGGCTGACAGAGTAAATGCAGCACCATCACTACCAATGTCAATGTTAATCATTTTGAAGGATATTGCTAATCCATTGCTTCGTATGTTCGAAAAATGTTTCTGCTCATCAACTTAAATAACGCAATGAATGTTGTTAAACTATCAAAATGAAACCCATTGCTACTGATAGTAGCAGGTTTTGGTAGACGCAGACAGTATCCACAAACCTAACGTGGAACAAAGAAGATTGACCCACGCGGAAATTGAACCTGTGTACCTATGCGTAATCAGCCAATGAAGAACATAACAATCCGTTTGTTCGTAAGTTCGTACCTTCTTCTCCAATAGTAGTTCTGGAAGGTTCCCGAAGAGTGAGGAAGGTGAACGCAGTGATGACCAGACCGACAATACCGGCTCCGAAGTAACACACACGCCAGCTCTGTGGACACATTTGGTATTGAAAATACACTCCTAGTATGTTCAACTATATTCTAGGTTTAGAAGGTTATTATTATTAAAAGTCTGTGATGTCCCACTGCAGGGCAAATGCCTCCCTACCCTCGTTCCAGTTCTCTCTGTTTAAAGTTGCTAAGGACCAGTTCTTGTTGAAGGAGTCCAGCTCATCCCGCCATCTCTGTCTGGGCCTGCTGCGATATTGCTTGCCAATAAGAGGGATCCATTGGGTCGTAAGTTTGGCCCATTGGTTGTCTGCCATGCGGCAGATGTGTCCAGCTCAGTTCCATGATAGGAAGTTATAAATACTTAGTAGATTCTGATTGTGTAGAAATGTACTTCTAAGATTTGAAGGTAGACTAAGAGCCTTTTCAATGTCATCAATTGATCATTTAAATTTTGCCGGTAAACTTACAAAAATTGATGATGTAGAATTAAACTTCAAAATTACAATCGTTTTAAATACTAAAAGAGTGAAACTCACCAATCCCCAAGCATTGAGATCAGGTATATACCGTCCAACAGGGAAGGCAATACCGTATCCACCATAGATTCCCCAGTTGAAGATGGACAGCGCCAGGGCCCTCTGCTTCTCAGGGAAAAGGTCTGTCAAGATCCCTGTGGCGAGGGGGTTGCAGCCGGATTCTCCTGCCGCCATGATCATACGCAGGATCACGAGGTGCCAGTACTCTTTGACGGTACCCATCAAAAGGATTGCGATTACGAAGATTAGGGTGCAGAAAGAGAGGATTCGGGCTCTGTTGTATCTGTTGAGACGGAAAGTGGATTGTGACATTGTGGGTTTTTTGACATTTTCAGATATGAGGGAACCGTAGGAAACAATAATTATTAAGTTTTGTCGTCATGCAAAGGTGGCTCAGGTATGGTAGCATAAGCAATCACCCTAATGTTCCCACTGATGGGACACAGGCCTCCTCTCTGTGAGAGGGAGTGGGCTTAATCACCATGCGGGCCCAGTGTGGGTTGGCATGTGTCACATGCTTTCAAATTTTTGGTTCTATATTGGACATGCCGGTTTTCTCAAGATCTTTTCTTCCACCGTTATAAGAGCAGTGGTGATAAAATAATTTGCACAAAGTGAAGCGCCTGGCATGTGAGTTAGAGAAGGGTAGACATAAATTCGTTATTACAGTTTTTTAATTCATTGGTCTCCTGTGGTGGTTCCATCATCTTGGTAGGAATTATCTCTTGGCTGTTGCCAATGTACTTTTGAGCAAAGGTACGAAAATTATGATTGAGTTGAATCAGTGCGATATTATACTATAGAATTTTTTAATACGGGACTTCTTGACCTGCGACACCTTCCCCTCCTCATTCCCCCCTCCCCCTCCCCTCCCTCCTTCTTCCCCCTCCCCCCTCCCCCTTCCCCTCCTTCTTCCTTTCCTTTTCCTTCCTTCTTGACCTTTTCCTCTTGCATTTGCGACAGATTTGCAGTCCCGAATTAGGTCATACATACCTAATTTTAGTGATATTTATACTATTGTTACTTACTTGTCAGCGACTACACCGAGTATGACTCCGACGACGGTGAAGACTGCCATGAAGGCGGGTCCCGCCAGCACCTGGTAGTCTATGCCTAGGCCATTGTAGCCCCACTCGCAGTATCGTGTCCCGTTCAGCATGAGAGTTGCGCATCTGTGGAGGGAAATGAGAAGATAAGTATAGTAGGACCTACGAGTACATCCCAATTGTGTAACATACTTTCAATCACAATCCGCAGAGTTTTGAAGGAAATAGCTAATCCATTGCTTCTTAAGTTTGAAAAATTCGCCTGCTCGACAGTTTTAATGAATGTTAATGAATTTTATATAAACATTGACATTTACTTACTTTGTAAAGTATTTTATTATTTTAATTATTGTGCATGTGAAGACAATGTGGGTCATTTTATGATTATTTTTTTTGTTTAATTTTTATTATTATCTTTTTTCTGTTAGTTTTTTTTTCTAGGTCTGGCAGTTTGAGTAATTTATGTGGCCTACCCAAATGTCCTTTCTTTGGTATTGTTCGTCGAATCGTTGAGCTCCTTAAGTTTTGAGTTGAGCTGCACGATTTCTGACAAATGCTTGCACTGACTGGACAGGTCCTCTCAATCTGTGTGGTTCTTTCCTCAAAAGACCATCTCAGACATTGATCTACATGGTCTTCATATAACCTGACCAAGATTATGTCTGGACTTTAAAAGAGACTGTGACCTCTGAGTTTGTTTCGGCCTTTCTTCTCAGAGTAGTCAGATAGGAAACGCCGACCTCATCTAGTTTTATAAAAAATATGAATGACGTATAAAAGTGTTTGTGCAAACCTACTTACAAAATAAAAATCATTTATCATTTATCATTTATAATGCCGTAATAGATGTTGTTGAACTATCAAAATTAAAGACATTGCCAGTGCTACGCAAAGACTCCACTGGTATCACTCGTTTGATCCTGGTATTCATTGATGAAATCAACCAGAAGAGAAGGCCCAATGAAAAGTAAAACGATCAAACTAGCCTGAATTAAACTTTATGATGTCGACAAGAAGATGTGCATGTAATTAGTTCAATTGTAGTGAGCTGCATGTCGATTCTGTAAAAATCTCACCGTGAAAACTTGCGTGGAGTGAGCTGTCATTCCATCTGATGCTATAGGGATTGACACTTATGACAGCTCACTCCACGCTCACTTCACCTAAGTTTTCACGGCGATGGTTACAGAATCGCACTGCTGAATTCTTATACTGGATGATTTTTTTACCGTCTCGAAATTTTTACAGGATGTTCTACGCATGAATATGAACAAATTTCACTATGGGACCAACTCTGAAAGACGAAAAAATATCAACTGTTTCATACATTTTGGTCTAGTAGGAATTGAACTTTTGTATGAAACAGCTGATTTTTTTTCGTGATTTCAGTATTGGTTCTGTAGTAAAAGTTGTTCATATTCATGGGTAGAACACCCTGTAAAAATTTCGAGACGTTAATAAAATAAAACATCCGGTATTTATGTCGCAGCCAACTGGTTAAATTAGCCATTCAGTTAACTGCCTAGCCTTTAGAAGTAGTGCTCGCCTCGCTTCGCTCTCTCGGCTCGCACGCGGTTGATCACAGTTCTAACCTAACCTAACCCATTTGGTCGGGGTGTCCTGGCTTAGTTACTGCGACTGTAATTGAATATTATTCAGGCCTTAAAAAGGGCGGGTTAAAAGGCTAGGCGGTTAACTGAACGGCTAATTTAACCAGTTGGCTGCGACATATACACGAACAGCAGTAACCAATGATTAATCTGTTATCAACATGATTACACATTGGCATAATCCACCTATAATGTTCCCACTGCTGGGACACAGGCCTCCTCTCGGTGAGAGGGGGTGGGCCCTAATCCATCACGCGGGCCCAGTGCGGGTTGGATTACATATTACGTATACAAAAAAATAAATGAGATAGGTACAGGAATGGATGAACCCTTAATACTACAATAATTCAATCAAAGGAAAGTAGAGATTTGCAGAAAGCGATTCAATCGCCGGAGGATATCCTGTACTGTATCATTTTCCTTTATTATCTTTTTGTTTCATTTGATGCGGAATTGATAGATAGAGGAATGGTAGAGGAAAGGATGGTATTGTGGAATACTGTTGTTAATTTGGGATAGATTTTGACGGCCAGAGATAAAAACGTGGAACAGCGCGAGAGAAAATTTTTGAGGTACGTGTTTAACCCATTCCCATCGCTAAATTTCCATATGATTGTGCTGTTTAGCTTTATGTGTAGTGTAAAATAGATAATTCATTTTGCATATTAGCATTGATTTCAACAATTTGTGTATTTTTAAATACATAAATTTGATGTTATGTCCAACTGCGTCTTGTTGCTAATTTGGAATACCCGATGTAATGTTACCAAAATAGTATGCCAAATTAGCTTCAGTCGGTTTAGGAACCGATTTTAGAGAGTTGCTCTCTGGGATCAATTTCGTTATCACAAACCCTTCACTTCCTTCTTAAGCATTGACTTAATAATAGTGAAAATAACTAAGTTAAGCATAGTGAATATAATTTGGAATAGGTACTCCTATACCAATTTACCTGCACCCCATCTCCATAACTAAATTGTTCCATTATGCTTTCAACCTAATATTTTAACGTGTAGGGATATTTAATTGTTTTTAATAGGTTGCACATTGATAGTAAGATAATATTGCTTCAATTTAATCAAGGTTTTATTTCTTAATACCCCACGGAAAAAATTTTGCAGGTCTGAAACAAAATGGTATTCCAAATTCCCATCCTTTCCTATATGTCTTGCTGAATTGCTTAAAACCATAGAAACGTAAACAACAGTAGTAAAAACTTCTTCCTTATGAGTAACACACTATCAATATCATTCTGAATGTTTTTGAAGGATATTTGCTAATCCATTGCTTCATATGCTCGAAAAATTTGTCAGTTCAACAACGTAAACAACGCAATGTATGTTGTTGAACTGTCAAAATTAAAGCCATTACGCAACTACCACGCTTGGTTATGGATGGGGGCGTACAGGCGTATACCTACTCAAATACTTATTTAGTAGACCAAGGGCAAGGAGGCGATATATCTTCTCAGTAAAACGGCTATAATTTATCTGCTTATGTTATTATGATTATTATACCCTGTAAATCAAGCCAGGTGTCGCGAAACGCTGTTTATGCTGGATATAAATCATGGTGAGATCTAGTTCATAAGCTGTTTGCGAGCGCGACAATAAAGCTGCGTATTGCGATGGCTTTTTATAGGAACGATAATTATGTTAGGTGTACTTCTTCATTATCTCTTTTTAATCTACGGTAGGTTTACAAAGTCTCTGTTAATTTCTTATTTAGTCTTCGTTCTTCTTCGCCTACGACATCGTCTGCGTGGCCTTATAACAGGATAAAAAGTATCCAATGTGTAAATCCAGGTTATATAAATTCACATCTATTCAGCCGTTTTTGCGTGATTGAGTAACAGACATCACACACATATGTATTACTTCTAAATTAATTGAATATTAAGCCTACTAATATTACAATTGTATATTTTGTAGTGTTTGATTTATTTTTTGTTAAGTAGGTATGTATTTTTTTGGTGTACAATAAAGTACTTATATAAAAATTTATAAATGTAACATTGCCATGTCATGTTACAAATGTAATACGAGTATTAGTAGGATTATCATTAAATCCATTAAATCCATTGAATAAACGGGGAACACTAGGTAAATTATGCTAACACTTGGAGAATGGCAATCATATCACTTGGTTTTAGTAGGTTTTTATAAATTTTATTATTTACTTTATCCTTTTCATGGATTCTAATTTTGTAAATGTGAGGACTTTGTAGGCCTTTTAGACTTTAGATCTGTAGATGATTTTTTATATTATCAAGTACCTGGTACTTGTTGACAGGCCTACGCTGTCCTCCCATAATTATTGTAACTTGAAAACATGGTAAAAACCAACTATTTTTAAAAGAGTAACCGTGGAGTTTCTTGCCGGTTCTTCTCCATAGGAAACGACCAATTGGAACCGTGCACCTAGCTTCTGACGTTTCATAAGTGCCAATGTAGGTTTATGTGAAATAAAATATTTTGATTTTGATTTTGTGTCCCAATTTCTTTCGGTGGTGTATAATATGGCGGATATTGTCGTAACAATATCCGCCATATTATACACCACCGAGAAATACCTTTTGATGCAAGTATTAAAAGACTTCCAACTCCGAAAGTGAGAAAGCAAACGTTGAACAAAGCCGAGGAGTGGAGGGGTGGAATTTGATCGAAGTCTTGAGGACAACGACCGTTGAACGATGATTCCAATCAGATAAGTTTACATAATATACTTAAATGTAGAATCCATTTAGATTCCGTTAATGATTAAGGAGTTGGGAACAGCAGGGTAATTGCGTATCACACTATCAGTAGGTAGCAATGGGTTTCATTTTCAACAACATTCATTGCGTTATTTACGTTGTAGAGTAGACACATTTTTGAACTTAGGAAGCAATGGATTAGCAATAGCCTTCAAAATGACTCAGATTAAGATTGATAGACGTTTAATTTTTTATTTCGTTTCCCATTAAAGAGTGCTACTCTAAAAAGTTAGGTAGGGATGCGGATGGGGCCCCTTGATATTGTATTTTTTATGTGGTAAAAGACGCGGGTGGAAACAGGTGTTTATTAATATGCATAGCTTCACGCCTGCTTTATTTATGTTTGTCCTTCGGGGACACCGAGGGATAAAACTAAGGGCTGATTTTTACAACACCAGATAATTTTAACGGAGGAATAATTTGGAATTTTTGACAGTTCTTCCATTCTAAATCAACGACGACAATCTAAGAAACGAAGAAGACGGAACTTAACTGAAATTCAAAAGAACACTGACGTTCTTGACTGAAATTTGATTTGATAAATGAGCTGTTTGTTTTCTATTAATAAAATTAAATTTTATTCGAGAACATCCATCGGTTTCTTACTAAACTTCAACTATATCCTGCATACTTATGTCTTTTGTTTACTGTACATTATTGGGGTATTAATACTTATGGGGGTTGCGCTGGCGCTTGGTAGCCCGCGAAATACAAATTTTCTTACGTTTTTTACAATTAGCAGGACTGTGTCAGGTTGAATGTTGAACAAAATATGATTCGCGACCGTAACAAGTATGTATTTACAGAATTATAAATATACTTATATCATCATCATCATCTGCTGTTATGCTGCATGTTATCCTTCGTTAGCATCATCATCCACCTAGCCTGTTCCCAACTATGTTGGGGTCGGCTTCCAGTCTAACCGGATGCAGCTGAATACCAGTATTTTACATGGAGCGACTGCCTATCTGACCTTCACAACCCAGTTACTGGGTAATACGATACCCCTTGGGAAGACCAAGTATAATAGCAATCTAATTATAATTGCAGAGAGATATCTTCAAATTGATACTGCGTTGTCATAACAAGCGTCTCAAAGTTCGTTCACAGCATTGTTTTAATATGAAAGGGACTAAAGCCTTATACAGACGACCGATTCAAATTAATGTCCTATCTAAAGCTGTCTCTTTTGTAGGAAGTAACAAATCAATTGAATTGAAATATACAATTATACGTGTACAGTCCACCACCAGTAGTCTTTAACAGATTTGGTACACTGACCCATTGAAATTTGTACAATGGCAGAAAACTAATTGTTGACCTGAATTTCACAAATGAAGAAAGTTACGTAGATACTACGCGAACGTCTTCTCGTAGCAAAGTGTGTGCTACGCCGTAGAGCTATATTTCTACGGACATCGCTACGAAAAAAAATTGCTCAGGGGCGTAGACGCATACATAGCTATTACGACTGGTTTCAGGGCGCATAGCTGGGTGGTTTGGTTTCCCAATTTCGTGTAGATTGGTGTTGGTTGAAAATATACGAGTAAGGTCCCATTAAAATATGTAGATAGAAAAACTTTTAGAAATCATTCAGACCATCAAATTAGGGACGATGGTAAAAAAATATATAAGAAAAACGCATTAGATACAAGAAAAATATTCAGCTAACGAAAATACACTAAAGTGCCGGCATTTTATTATTTTTGGTCAAAATAAAATTACTATGTTTTTTTTTTTGCTTGGATATCTTTGGTTAGACGTACTGAGCGCTGTGTTAAAATTTGTCCATCAATTTTAATGGGACTCTGTATAATCACAAAGCAAAACATGTTACAGCCCGATTCAAACTTTATTGCTGGTACGTGCACTACTCGTTGTGCAGTGCGTTTGAAACCAGGAAGGCGCTTTACTTTGTGTCAACTATTTCATCACCACAGCTCTCAAAACTGTGAAGGAAAACATCGTGAGGAAACCGACATGTCCTAGGACTAAAAATTCGAAGACATGTGACATCTACCAACCGGCATTGAGCCTGCGTTGTAGATTACAGCCCACTCCCTATCACAGATAGGAAGCCTGAAGTCCCAGCAGTGGGAACATAATAGGCTGATTATGCCTAGGCATCGTCGTTTCGGAATAGTCGGTCGTCGGTCGTCTGTCGGTCTGCACCCAGACTTAAGTTTTAAGCTATGTGAAAGTTATCAAAACAATATGAATTTAATATGGCAGCATTGCCGGAGGGGCGCGGTTTAATCAAGTTATAACTCAGTTTAACTTTAGTTGTAATAACTAGTTACTTGTTGGCTTTATTGGTCCCATGTTATACAATATGCAAGTGCACTGCGGTTCGAGGTGAGTTGTGAATTAATTTGATGATAACTTGCTTGATTATCTTAGTTGATTGATGGAATACTTAATTGAGCTCTAGGTTAGAGATATAAATTGACTGTTGTCACCCTGAGTATTGTGCAGTTAAAGAAGTTCATGGTTAAGCAAATTTACTATCAACGTAAATTGTCCATAACTCAAATCACAACAAATGGCTATAGCACAGCAAATTGACGTATGGTATCAATTTGCTTAACATTTAATTTTCCTAAGTATAGAAGGCTTGACCTCGATCTGGAGAAAAGCGATGCACGATAGAATGTGCGGCCTCAGAAGACGTGTATTCTCCCTTGTTCTTTAAACAAGAAAGCGACTACTTAGTTATGTCACCTATACTTCAGAATTTAGCCATGACATACTTTACCAGTGCCCTATCAATTATTTCTAATTCAGTATCAATTATATAGGTATACGAATTTTAAATTATTGTTGTAGTGTCGTCCCCACCGTTTAATTGGACATAGTGATGTATAAGCTTTAATTTATAAAAATCGTATTCGCGTTTGTTAATTTTCAGCCAAAGACCCTTTTTTTTTGGATGGGAAATCATCAAATGACCCCTCCCGCTGTGGGTGGAGTGGAAGGGAGTGTTAGACTCTTACTGACTAAAACCCATCCGTGTTCCTTCCTTAGCCCTTTATGTTTCGGGGTAGCGGTAACCCTTTCGGACAATCCCGCTGAGGGCCTATCATAATAGAACCGTCTAGATTTTGTGGCAAACATTAATCAATCTTCCTAGTCTTTTCCCGACTATGATGGGGTCGGCTTCCAGTCTAACCGGATGCAGCTGAATAAAAGCATTTTACATGGAGCGACTGTCTATCTGACCTACACAACCCAGTTACCGGGTAACACGATACCCCTTGATAAGACTGATTTTCAGACTTTTGGGCTTTCGACTATCCGTAACGACTGTCAAAGATCCACGAATAACAGCCGGAACCAAAGGCTTTACGTGATTTCCGAGGCAAGGAGGGGTCTTGTTATGTACAGATGGTCACCCATCCACGAACCGACCGCGGCAAGCGTAGCTTAACGTTCGTTCGACCTGTTAGCCTAGCCCCTCAGTGGCAACATCAATAACATACCTAGGTAATAAAAACGTCTAACTCACTGCAAAGTTCGAGTACCTAAACCAATTTAACTGCACCAAACGAGAGCACGCGACAAGCTTTTTATCCTGCGCCATTTAATTTCGAAAACCGAGCTTGCCAAGTCACGATCTACCAATAAACTAGTTACAAACATGACTTTACGTTACAAAAAACGTTTCTCGAGAGCCCGGGAGCAATAAGAAGTTAAGTGACAAACAGATCCTGCCACCATGCTTTACAACATTTTTTTTGCCTTACTTCCGCGTAGCTACTGCTCGTAATATGCAAAAAGTTTGCGTACCTACCTAGTTTAATAGTTCCTTTTGTTATTATAGTTGATAAGAACCTAGGTTACCTACTGGTTACCTGGCCTTGTTGGTATAATAATCTAGTATATCTAGATTTCTGTGGACAGTATAAAAAACTGAAGGTTCACAAAGTGGTTCAACAAAGTTATGAATGATTGAAGTTTTCGCTGTGAGTATTATATTATCTGTGGTTGTGTCGTGACTTTCAAGTTAGTCCTGACTTTTAAATCTTTTTGGAGTTTGGCTGTGGATTTTTGATGACATGACCATAGCACTTTATCTCAGTGGTCCATGCTGATGCTAGGGATTGACACTAATGACAGCTCACATTCAACTCACTTCACCTAAGTCATGGTCTTGTTATTATACCATGACCTAAGTTATCACGGTGAGATTTTTACAGAAATTTCGTTTGTTATTCTATTCTATTTTTCTAGAATAAAAAACGAACTAATGTAGGTATACATAATCCCAGAGACTAATCTGACAGGTGTAATGTCAAACTTCTATACTAAAAAAAACGCAAAGACAAAAGACTTGGGTAAATGTCCGATTAATCTCAGAACGAACTTTAGGTAGGTACTGAATATTGTTGCTTTTATTTTTAGGTCCTATAATATTGTCAATTACAACAGTTTTTAAACATCTTTAAAATCTGTTGTAATTCACAATATTATAATTTTTAAGTTACTGCGTAAATTCAAGAATAATCTACATTACCGACTAATATAAAAAATAAAGAACATAATTCTTAACAACCTATTGTCCAGTCATTACGTATTTATTAAAAACAATATATTATGTAGGTAAATAGGAACTTGTTTAATTACAATTTATTGTTTCCTGATTAATATGGAGATTATGTTCAGCTGACCTTGGCCACAGATAATATAATACTGTAACTGGCGAATACTGGCTATACATGGTGAGTCGTGGCCAGGGTTGCCAACCCTACTATAATTATAATATAATATCCTGCAATATTAGAGGCCTGAATACTATAAAATATTTCTAACACCTAACGTTGTTTTTTTATAACATAATTCTTGACTGAAAATTAAAATTGAAACTTATACTGTTTATAAAACAATGTTTAAAATAAAAATAAAATGTTTGGTTTTGTTTTTCTGGTTCTTTTTAAACTACTAGATATATTTTTATTTCAATACCTAAATGTTAGTATTAATCTCATAAAAGCTGCAGACTGAAGATTGTATTAATAGTTATGACATATTTAAAAATAACCTGTTAGTAAGGGCTCAAAGAAGCAAAAAACATATTAAAAATTTTTCTAGGTACCTAAATTTTTTGAAGTGAAAGCTTCTTTAGGCGCGTTGGGCATTTTTTGAGACGGAAAAAAACATTGAACTCGCGACACTGTTACCGTAACCGACACCGTGCTACATTCTGATGTGTTCGGCTATTTGTAGTAGTAGTTTATAATAATGAATAAAAAGAAACACTTCATTTAAAAGTATTTCCTGCACAATAAAATATTTCCTGACGATTCAAAAAATAGACACGCAATTGTTCAAGTTTTCACTACTGTCGGACTCCCGGAGTGCCACAGATTTTTTTTAGCATATTCTATATTTTTACAAGCAATGGTTTCAAAAATACTATATTTGATATAAAAAAGTTGGCAGCCCTAGTCGTGGCTTATTTCATCGTCATTTATATTGTGTACCTATATAATTAAGGGGCTTGATCTATCGATGTAAAGTATTTGCGCCTTGTTTATGTTTAAATCGATCAATAATCAAATCGATTGTCAAAGTCAAATAATTTATTTCAAATAGGCACTTTTGAAACGTTAAGACTTAAAAGAAAAAAAAATAAGAATAGTTTCTAGTCGCCTTCGAAAAGGCAGTTTCGTATGGAGAAGAATGCACAAGAAACTCCATCGTTACTCTTTTAAAAAGGTTTTACAATAGGTTGTATAGGTTCATTAAATAAATCATTTTTAGCTTCTGCGACTTCGTACGCGTGAAATTCCGGCCTCCGACCTACCGCGTTGCATCCCATCGTCGCCTGCCCGCGCCATTAGGTACTCCCTTTTCGCTAAGCGTTCTTTCTCACTTTTTTATTTTTGCTCGGCTCCTCAAGGTCCTAGCGCGATATTAAATAGCCTTCCTTAAGAATTGGGCCATTAAATGCAAAAATATTTTTTCAAATCCGACTGTTAGTTCCATAGATTAGCGCGTTCAAACAAACAAACTCTTCAGCTTTATTAATAGTATTTAAATACCATTAATCTTTTACAATATATTTTGTATACATTAATTGATAGGTATGATAAATACAGACAACTGCCGTGATCGCTGGTATTTGAGCTGAACAAAGATTTATTTAAAGGATTTTTAATCTGTGTTCAGAAAAACATAAATAAAAGACAGCTAAGGTAAAGTGATCCTTTAAAGGTTCGTTGTTACCTTTTTTTTTAAGGGCAGGTCTCTAAAAAGCTGTCCACATGTTGAATATATTTAGGTAGTCATTTTATTCGCCATAAAACGTGGCAATGCTGCCAGGCACTGTTCCTGTTGACAGCGATGCGGACGAATTTTTTGATGCCATATGATTATTTTGCTTATTTTTTCATATAAATGTACAGTCAGCAAAAGAGATAAGTATGCAGGATCGTCGGATATAGTTGAAGTTTAGTAAGAAACCGATGGAAGTTGTCGACTGAAATTTAATTTGATAAAATGAGCTGTTTGTTTTCTATTCATAAAATTTAATTGTTTGTTGTTGTTGTGTATAGTGTGTTGTATTTGTAAATTTTTTGTACGTATTATTATTTTAAATGTCAGCTTATATTATGTAAATATTTACTGAACATTATCCATACTTAATTTATAAATTCGAAAGTAACTCTGTCTGTCTGTCTGTATGTTACCTTTTCACGCCTAAACCACTGAACGGATTTCGATAAAATTTGGCAGAGAGATAGATTGCATTCCGGGGAAGGACATAGGATAGTTTTTATCGACATACCTCGCGGGCGAAGCCGCGAGCGGAAGCTAGTATCAAATAAATGAGTCATTGTATTAAACTTATAAATAAGTTAACTCGTTGGTCTAGTAATCGCAAGAACTACGGCTGAGCATGAGGTGCTCTGATCGATTCTTAGGTCGGGCAAAGTGTTATTGGTTTTTCTATCTGGAATTTCTCAGTAGCAGCCTGGAGTCTGCATTTGTGCCCGGTTGATGGCAATAGGCTTGCCCCCTTACATGGGACTTGGACATTACTAGCGAAATGTAGGTGTACTACAAAACCTGTACACCTCAGCACGACCCTTCGTTTAAACAAGGCGTGATGTTATGTTAAATTATAAATGATTTTATTTTTGTAAGTAGGTTTGCACAAACACTTTTACACGTCAATCATATTTTTTTTTAAACTAGAAGAGGTCGGCGTTTCCCATCTGACTACTCTGAGAAGAAAGGACGAAACAAACTCAGAGGTCACAGTCTCTTTTAAAGTCCAGACATAATCTTGGTCAGGTTATATGAAGACCATGTAGATCGATGTCTGAGATGGATAAGGAAAGTAATTTATTATTTAACTAAAGTCTATTCAAACTTATGTTTCAAATTAATATTATTTCAAAATAAACTTTATTAAATGGTAATTAAGTTGATTTCAGAGTGACTAGCACTATTGAATTGAAGTTGTAGCGTAAAATGAACTTTATTGTGTAAGATTTAAAGTTATTTTTCCATAAAATCATATTTGTTTACATTTTTGGCAAATAAATTACGAATGCAGACTACCTATCACAATTCGATCTGCATCGCGCGCAAGCAAGTTTTTATTAATTTAATTATCTTTCCGTAACTGCAGATTTTATTATAAATTATACGATTTGGTATAAGTAGGTACTTAAATATCTTTCTTTAATCCTTTACTTTTAATTGAAAAATACATTTGCATAATCACGCTTTAATGGGATACTCGAGTGATGCTCCAAAGATTAAAAGGTTATTTTGACTTTCCTTAAAAGATGTAAAAGGTTTTTTCCATTATTGGCACTTATCATGTAGGTACATATAATATCTCATCTAAACTTAGTGCCAAATAACTAAAATATAGTAAAACAAGTATTTCTTACCAATTAGGTACACAGATACCCAATACCCCTGTTTTAAAATAAACACTTTTAATTGGGCTCCTTATCGCAAATTATATTATCTAAGGCGTAAATACAGTCGTTATACCAATCATAGGCAATAACTGCTTCAATAAGTCACTAGGTGTAGGTGCCTACATAAGTGTCGGATTAAGTTGCATTCACACGAGCGACACGCGTCGACGACAGACACTACTGCAACCGTCGACAACGTGCCGCTCGTGTGTTTGAGTTCGGCGGTGCTCATACCTACATGAGCGGCACGTTGTCGACGGCAGCCGTCGACGCGTGTCTGCGGCTGCAGTTGCCTCTGCCGTGTACGCGTGCTGCTCGTGAATATGTAGCTGGTTTTTTATCAAAAACCTAGGCTATTGATCAAGAACCGGAAGAAGACAAAATTATTACTTTACTTTTTCATTTATGTGCTTGAAGTATTAAATAAATGATAATAATGGACGGAACGGATTCCACTGTGGTTAAATTACGAGCACTATTTTCTATTTTTATAGTTCTTGCCCTATGTTACCTACTAACCTCCTTACTAATAAACGTTGTATAGCGTCTGTATAGTTACAAAACGTTTTGTCTTCTTCGTTCGAAAGTCAAATTACTGACGACTGAACGAGAGAAATCGATGTGTAACTATTCACCTGATATAATACGTTTATTAGTAATGGGGTTACACTAGAAGTAAAGTAAAATTGTTACTAATCCTATGGACTCTTGTCTGAAATAAGTACGCATAAGTTTTCTATTATACTTATCTATGTTAGTTTGGTGTAAACACACCATAAGGTACCACCATTAGGTCACCATCTCCCGAAATATAGGTATGCACTCGGGTAAAACATATTAATGTTAAGTTTTTATTTCACATTCTTCGCCTCGTTTTATAGCAGCAATTTATTTTTCTTGAATTCGAAGTGAATGGACACTTTGTGGTTTTGGGTCTGGATTTTGTGGTAAGGATCATCGATGCGAAATGAAGTCATGGGACTTACCTAAAACTTGTTGACAGCAAGAACCAGCTTTCAAGTTCATAAGTTTATCGACCTTATTATGAGATGTGTTGTAGGTGTCTTGACTTTCAAAAGTGTTGCATTATAAACACTTGTGGGCATGATTTGCGAGAAGACTGAGTGAAAGGGTTAACAGTGCGTTGTGATTGTCAATGATTTTTTAATAAAAATCCAAGACAGAGGGCTGTCAACAGTAAAGTGAAGCCGGTTTCGTAAACATGTGTGCACTTAATGAGGTGTAGTTTGATTGTAAATGGTTGTAAATGTGTGCGTGTGAGCGTGTATCCACAGAGCGGAGGTGTAGTTTTGGCATACTTCACTGTAGCGTTCTCAGCGCTCTGTCTTGGTTTTTTATTTGGTCTGAGCTACCTACCTAATGTGTAATACATAATTTTTAATGTGTTTAATCAGTGTACCTAATTGTTAAATAAATACCTTAATAAATGTCATTTAAATGGAACCATTTCTAGTCTGTTACCGTTTTCAAATTCAGTTCTTTATATTGATTATTATCAAAAAAATATCATTAAAACGTCTAACGGGCTTCTGCGAGTTGGCTTCGATCTTCGTACGCCTTCCAAAGGTACGGGACCGCAAGGCCCCGAGAAATGTCAAGAGCCGTAAAAATAATAATAGTTTGCCTAAGTTCACTGCGACAATTGTAATTTACAGCTCATTACCATCTAGCTAGCCTTTTCATAATTAGGTAGGTATATTGGGTAGGCTTCCTGTCTAACCGGATATTTTACATGGAGCGAAAAATTTACTTATTGCTATGTAGGAACAATAAGGATAATTCTGATTTCCATTTTGCACAGCTTCTATATTAAAGGATGAAGGATCGGCCTAGTCGTCTGGCTACAATAGTCTACGCTGCATGAGCTGGCTGCCAACCAAATTGTAGTCATTTGGCAAATTTAACCTATTCTAATAAGTTTTGTTTGGTTCAACCTTCAGTTGAAGGTGGTCAGAGTTAAAATTAATGCAGTTTCTTTCTATAGAATATGTTACTTACTCCAGGACCTTTTTACCACAATTTTTTTCCCCAATACAGGCGTGTTGCTATCTTATAATATTGAAAAAAAAACTTGGGCCTTTTGCCAACAAGATAGCTTGGAGCGTCCTCTTTTTAACAAGGAAATTGGATACTACCAACTAAAATATAAATTGATTATTTTAAGACAAATGGATTGACGTAAGAATCATCAAAATCTGCCCATGCGTTTGATCTCTAGAGCGTAATAAAAGAACAAACATACATACATAGGTTGATGACACATCACCCTTCTTAGGAACAAATGGATTGACGTAAGAATCATCAAAATCTGCCCACGCGTTTGGTCTCTAGAGCGTAACAAAAGAATAAACATACATACTTAAGCTGATGACACATTACCCTCCTTTGCGTCGTTCAGTCGGTTAAAAAGGCAAGTTCATTCTTAGGGTCCTACTGCCACCTTAACAGTATAATTTTAATCGTATTTCAGTGTGGGCAGTTTACAGGACGTATAGCTCCATTTCTTTTCCACACTGAAGTTAGATTAAAATAAAATTGCTAGGTCCCCAGAACTTGTCTTAATTGTAACTTACCTTTTACAATCGTTCACCCTATCGGCTTATGCAGTATCGCACAAAAACTTGATTTGTATGAACAATCAATAAATCAATTATTACTCAGCGAAATTTTTTTGCCCCAAATAAATAAAATATCAAAAACGAAGTCTATTGCCAGAAATCGGACATACTTAGTTACCTACCAATGTTTTTACATTAAGTAGGTTCTACCGAATGCTGGCTCAATATCAGTCTTAATTAAAACAACGAACAGAAATGTCTGTCACGCTTCAATGGACAGATACTAATCTAAATAGTCTGGTGTAATTGAGATCAATTGACTAAATAAAAGATCTGTTTCATGTCACCGCTAGTAAAGACACAGATCACGAAGAATAAGAGTCGGCATTGTCAACTGTTCTCAAAGAGGTGAACCAAAAATTCGAAGACATGTGACATCTACCAACGCGCACTGGGCTCGCTTGGTGGATTACTGCCCACTCCCTCTCGAGAGAGGAAGCCTGTGTCGAAGCAGTGGGAACATTATAGGCTGATTGTGATTATCAACACTTTCCATACAAACCAAGCGTCTCACATTCGCACTACGACACAAATGACGCATAGAAACTGAAGGCTTAATGGCGGTCCGTGACCGACGTTGAGCGCTCAACGCACGCGCAATGATCCCTGTGCTGTGGCCCCCATATGATAGGCCCCATAGCACAGCATTATGCTGAGTGGAAGCCTTCTTGTCACAGCTACGACGTGCAGCTGTCGACTAGTCTCGTGAATGCTCGTAAAAACTCGTGATTATAGACTAGCACCCTAATTGCGTAGTACTATCAATTAAAATCTGAAACATTTTGAAGGGCATTGCTAATCCATTGCTTCATATGTTCGAAAAAATTGTCCGCTCAACAACTTAAGTAGAGCAATGAATGTTGTTGAACTGTCAATATAAAATCCATTGCTTACGCAACTACCCCGCTCTTTTGTTTTTTTATTCGAATTAACTTACTTATATTTCACACATGTCTGTGATAAATAAAGTTAATTTTCAAGGTTTTTTTTTTCTTTTTGTCACTTTGGCGGCGGCGGCGCTCCGAATTTTGTTAGGCCTATAAGTGTACTGCCGTCTTTAGACACTGCTGCCGCGGCAATTCCGTGCTCTATGGTTCTAGCTATGATGAGGTAAGCTGTACTCAATGTTGACTAAGACGCAGTTTTGTATGAATCATAGTTTTATGATCGAAGTTATAAAAATGCATCTTCACGAGTAGAATAATGCCTGATAATACAATATTATTGTTTTTATTGTAATGTATTATCCTATATCATCTTAGCTTGCGTCCGCAATTGCAAGTCATCTTGTCATTTAGAGACGTATGATCATTGTACAAACATAAGCTCACGCCTTCTTCACATGGGGTCAGACAGAAACTACAGAACTACCTGCTATGATCCTTACATACTCCTTTTGCCTCATTTACGTTTATAAATCTGGTCATACACGCACGCCGGTTGAGAGTACTACTCACCTGACCTTTATGAAGAACGTCACCGATATTAAGGTCACTAGGACGTTTCCATTCATATTTGCTTTCATCATAATCACCATTAACATTTCAGCCGATAGAAGTCACCATAAACTAGACGTCACCAGCTGGACATAGGCCTCCACCAGCGACGCCACATCGATCGGTACTGTGCTTCTCGCATCCAGTGGTTTCCCGGAGCTCCCACAAGGTGGACTGATGACCTTGTGAAGGCCGCGGGAACTGTATGATTGTTGATAGTTATAAAATATTCTAAATGGTTATTAATATATTATTGGCATTACATTAATCGATATACTTTATACGATTATTGATTCTTCAAAGGATTAAATTATAGCCAGTTACAGCGTAATTGTTTGAACGTTTGATCATTCCTGTTCTGAGTTGAGCTGCACTATTACTGACAATACGTGCACTGACTGGACAGGTCCACTCAATCTGTGTGGTTCGTTTCAGACACCAATCTACATGTTCTCGTCACATGATCTGACCAATATTATGTCTGGACTTTAAGGAGACTGTGTGCTCTGAGTGTGACTCTGAGAAGAAAGGCCGAAGCCTTTCTTCTTAGAGTAGGTAGTCAGATAGGAGACAACGTTAAGTTTTTAAAATATGATTGACGTGTAAAAGTGTTTGTACAAACCTACTTAAAGAAATATAATCAAATTAAAATTTATCAATTATGTTAATGGTTCCTATAATCTTATGGCTTTCCCTCAATATTTCAACACATTGTTATCATTCATTTATTTATGAAACCGTACAAAGGGGATGATCGGTAGAATTGTCCAGAACGCTTTGTGCACAGGTTGGTTTACAAAAGATTATTTTGCCAAGGCCGGTTTCGGATCCGACCGATCTTCATTAGCCTGACAGTCGGAACCGATCGATATTTAAAATTGGAATTAATAATTTAGTTCTTGCTCGTCTTGACCCATTTTTTATCGGATTAGAATATTTAATTGTGAACTCCGTCATTGATTACATAATGTTATTCAATGTTTTACTATAAAACAGCTTGATGTAATGTAATCAGAAGGCCAATTCTCGTAATTTAAAAACGTTCAAAATCTTGTCGCAGTCTCATTTCGGCGACAAAATTTTTTCGAAAACTTGTCAAAAATGTTGATTTTCGATGATTTCAGAGTTGTTCCCATAGTGAAAGTTGTTCATATTCATGGGTAGAACACCCTGTAAAAATTTGGATGGTGATAAAAAAATCTTCCTGTTTACTAAGACATCCTCCAATGTGGCAAGTTCATAGGCGGCATAATTATTATCAAACAATTGTTCAAGCATGGTGATTATGTAAATATGTATAACGAGAACAGTGGAAGTTTACGACCGATACGTACTTGTACGTATGTACGTAGGTGTACTTATGTACTAGCTCCCTGCCCACCTGTACACAGCGACAATTTGTCATAAAATTAATATTCCCTACATCTAATGAGTGGCCTTCGTAATTATGACATACTTTGTGACTCATAATTTTTTTTATATTATTTAAAACCAATAGCAGGCGCGCAGTTTAAGATTTATAAGCATTTATTACTTCCTGAGTGGTTTTTCATATTTTATTATTCGTTTTGATTTTTTATGATTTATCATTTACATTTTTAACTAGCGGACCCGACCCGACAGACGTTGTCCTGTTCAAAGTTGATTAATTCATATAAAACTCCCATAGAAAATTTTCCTGAATTTTCCAATTGTCCGGGCAACTCTTCAATTATTTCTTTCCCTAAAGAGTTTATTTGGAGTTATTATTACCAAGATTAATATTGATTTGAATAACGGCCTTTTTTTTAATTGGACCAGTGTTGCGCTTACCAACGAACAATCTGTCTCGCCAGATTTTAAACTGTCGATAAATTGTAAGCTGTACCATACTGCTTACAAGTTGTAGCAGTTACTTAGCTATTTAGTTTAGTACAAGGTGCGATCCGTGTCGCATGCAAGTTTGATACAAATTCACAATTTATTGGCTTGCCATGGACTATAAACTATCGAAAAATAATGCGTTAAATTGTAACTGGTTTGTTGCAGTTCACAATTTTGCGATAGTTTATCGCGAGATATATTATAAACTAACGATGTCCATGATTATGTGCGGTGATATTTACATTCAATTGATTGTGTCTTTTCCTCTCCTTCATTTCATCAATTAAGTTAATAGTATAATTAGTTGAAGTTGGAGTAATTATAAGTTAATCAAGTTGAAAGCCACCTAACTTTTGCTCCTGACTGTATAAAGGGACCAGCGGAAAAGCTACCTCACTCAATGGAAGGCGGAAAATAAATTATTTTTCGAAATATACCTATTGAACAGGGTGATAACGATCGCTCTTCTTAATGTGATATTATTAAAAGATTATCTAAGTTAATCTTGTAACACATCGTTAGATTTATCTCGAAATGGTTACGTATTAGAGCATGGCTATCTTATTAAACGTTTTGTGTATAGTCATGTAGAAGTCTTACAAATTAAAGTTAATTAATTGACTTTAAAATCATCATCTGCCTAGCCCTTCCCAACTACGTTGGGGTTGGCTTCCAGTCTAACCGGATGCAGCTGAATTCCAGTACTTATTTTATATGAAGCGCCTGCCTATCTGACCTTCACAACCCAGTTACTGGGTAGACAGGATTCGATAGCCCTCGGTAAGATTCGTTGTCAGACTTTCGGGCTTCTGAGGAACCCTAACGACTGCCAAAGTTCCACTATTAACAGCCGGGACCAAAAGGCTTAACGTGTTTTCTGAGGCACGGAGGGGTCTTGATATGTAAAGATGGTCGCCCATCCACGGACCAATCGCGGCAAGCGTAGCTTAACCTGATCGATCGACCCGCGCGGCTGTTATTACTTGGCCACAAGCCCCAATAAATGCTCCGATTTGTAGCTTGATTGTTTGGGTCTTGTTAGCTCAGACACCAAAATTTAGTGATTTGGGAGTGATCATATTTTTTGTATCGTTCCGTGCTCGAACTCACCTACGGCCGTTTCCTATAATTTACGGACCGTTATTCGACTCTTGTATCTTTATCAATAATGAAGCAAAGACCTCATTGCTTAGCTTAGTAGACCCTCCCATATGGAAGTAGCTGTCAAAGGTAGCTTACCTATCTATTTATATGCCCAGTTTGGCAATAAAAAATGCTACAATTGGTAAGCAAAACGATTGGTTTTTGTTTAAAGGAACCGAGCATTAACGCTAGAAGGCGCTGCCTGACCGTTTGATAACCACATACATATCATATCAAAAATCGATGGAAGAAAAGCTAAGTACTTACATATCGCTCGAGTTGACCTTTTCGCAGACAACAGGCAAGTCAATCAGCGAGACGTGGGTTAAGTTCAGCATGCAGGATTTGTCTCCATAGTGAAGATCGTCAGCCGTTACTTTCGACGTTGTACCTGAGGAACAAAAATTGGGACAGTTAGTCTTTTGTTTGTACTATCTATTACTAGGAACGCCTTTCTTCTTAAGAGCGTTTACGCCGTACGACATTTTATACAAATTTTCAAGCCGTTGTTTTTCGAAATGAATGAACCGATTTTAATGTAACATCATACGCATAGGATACAAAGGTATAAAAAGTTAGTAAAGAACATTTTCGAAAAGCCTTATTTAAAAAAGATAACTGGAAATCTCTGTTTCTATGAAAATTTAAAATCGGTCTAATTTGGTTGTAACACTATTTTTCGAAAATGTTCATAACTAACTTTTTAGACTTTTGTATCCTGCTTATGCGTACGAAGTTTCATTAAAATCTGTTAATTCATTTCGAAAAACAAGGGCTTGAAAGCTTGCATGAAATGTCGTACGTCGTAAACGCCTGTAAAAATGTATGAAAAGCAATGGACAATCAGCCAGTCAGTCGGCGGCTGACGTCGTTTTTTTTTTCATACATTTTGAACTTGACGCTCAGTCGGTGGACGACTACTAAACGTGTACCCCGTTATTTATAAACGTTGCTTACAGTTAAGAGACGTTTAAACGTCAAAAATGTAAGGTTAAACAGTCGCTAATCATTACTTAACTTTAAGCAACATTTATAAATAAAACCCTTACCCTCTTACTAATAAACGTTGTGTAGCGTCTGTATAGTTACACAACGCTTTGTCTTCTGGTTTTGAAAGTCAAATTACTGACGACTGAAAGAGAGAAATCGGTGTGTAACTATTCATTAGATATAATACGTTTATTAGTAAGGGGGTAAGTATAAAAGCTAAGTTGTCAAGAAGATGGGTAGTTTTCTTAAAAGGTCGAGCATTTTGGTTAGGTTCTAGGGCATGCCAATTTTGAGTCATTACAACTTTGTGTGTTGAAGAATTTAGTAACATTTTTTTTTTAAATGTTAATATGTGTTTCATTTCCAACGTCCAAACATTCAACACTTGGCCGTTATAAGCTAAATCTAACAACCAGTTGTACAAACTCGCGTGTGTTGTACAAAGTCGTGAGTAAAACATTATTATTCTGGTTTATATGAGTACCTACAAATGTATTGCCACAAGTATCTTCCCACGTTACAATTTACTTTAAAAGTCGCATAAATAAAGCAAACAGGTCTGTTAGGACCTCCTTTCAAAGAAGTCTCTCTATTAGTGACAGGCAGAGATATTGAAATTGGTCAAATTATTATTTTGATTTCTAAGGTGATGATAATGCAGAAGTGTCTCATATAGACATGATGACGATAAAGTCGATGTGTTAGTGGTTCCAGTTACTTCAATTCTAGGGCCAACGTACATCCACAGCCATAAATCTACGTTCCTAACATCAGTTCGTCATAGGCTTTCCAAAAAGGATACTGCTCTTTTTTTTTTCCCACTCTTGGGCAAAGGCCTCTATCCACCTTTCGCGAGCCCGCGCGTCCTCCTTTCAGTTTTGGCAGAATCTGTTCATCACGACTCTGCCTCACTCAGGGTCTCAGGGTTCCGCTACTACTTAAACTGACATATATTTTGGAAGTCGGTTGTTTTTTTTTTCTCTATAAATATTTCTCTCTTTTTTCTATACGACTGCAGTTTCTGCGAAAAATCATTTGGTAATTCTAAGGAGCGTTCAGATGTTGTGTAACACTGTCATAAACTAAGACCACTTGACCGAATCACTGGCGTCATGTGAACTAGGCCGTACGCTGTGCCAATGATAATGACTTTGAACGGCCTCGGTAATGACTTACGATACGATTAATTTACTTTTATTGACTGATTCGTAACGAAGTTTTTTGTCGGTTTTCGTCTGATCATTATTGGGCATAGCTATAAATACGTTATTTATAAATTGTTGGCAGTTTTTTTGTTAAATGGTGTAATACTGCGTAGCTAATGTTGAGCATTCCGATAAAATTAATATACTAATAATAAAGCTGAAGTGTTTGTTTGTTTGGAACGCGCCAATCTCTCGAACTGCCAGTCGGATTTGTTAGTCCAATTCTTGATTTAACATCACGCCAGGAGCCAAGCAAAAGGAATAAAAGTCCTAAAGAACGCTAAGGGAAAGCAAAGTAGTCGCGGGCAAATGTACCTACTATGTAATGTGTGTAAATGCAGTCGGGGGAACAAGGAATTTTAACGCGGACGAAGTCGTGTGCAGAAACTAGTTATTAAAATAACTTAATTAAACTTGAATTAATTTAATGGCAGTTCTATTTTAATAGTAACCTTGTATAAATATTTAATGGTACCTAAAGGTTGGCGGTTGATTCGTAGGAAGGAGTGAAATTGCTTCTTCGCCGTCTGTAACTAAAAACCAGCGCTGGGGCATAATGCTGTACAGCATTATGCTGAGCCATCGCTCACCGCTTTGCGTGGATGTGTTCTTTTTTGTGTTTGTATTCTTTCTTAGCGTAATGTTTACCACAAGTAAACGTATTTTCTTTTCATCATAAAATATTAACGAAACTGGAAACATTTTCCACCACAATCAACATTCTCTACATCAAACATTTACATAGACCACCGTCCAATCAAAACTCCATTCGTCTGATTCTCCTAAACATAACTTAACTCGAGTCTAGCCTGACATTTAGTTTGTAACAATCTGAAGGCTGGGTTAGTGGGACATCAGATCCATGCCGGTTCGATTCAGTAGTATTTATAACTTGTCATGAATAAGTAAAGGGGCCCTTTGTCTACCCGTATGTGTTACAAAAGGGGCCAGACAAGGGAAAGGAAATGTGGTTGTATTGAGAATGACATCAAAACGATAAGAAGTTGGTCCAATATAATGATATTAGGCAACTGAAAGCAACAAACTGCGCAAACTGTGCAAAACTTTTCCAGTAAGAATCCAACTGAAATTATGTTATCATGATCATGATTTCATGAATGAAATGCGCATGAATGAAATGCGAGGGAATCTTATTCCCACGATCGTTATGGCACAGTACCTATTAATCTTGTGATTCATTCATTCATTGTTTTCCTTTTGCCATGAAACATTATTTATTGTTTTTTAATACGGCTAATCTTGCTCGCCTTAATCGAGACTTTTTACTTGGTACATTTTTGGGTACCGTACCTCAGGACAAGGTTTGGATCGTAGTAACAATTATATTTGTGGTCCATCTGTATGGCGATTTTGGGTTTCGATTTAGGGACAAAAACGTTTTGCCTTGGAGATGGTGGACAATTTCAGACTCCTTTTGAATACATTTGAATTACTAGCAGTGCCCTGCGGTTTCACCGGTGGCATAACTATTGATCCTGTGAGAATATCGGGATAAAAGTATCCTGTGAGTTAATTCAGGTTATAAACTATCTGTGTGCCGAATTTCATCCAAAAACGTTCAGGCATTTTTGCGTGATTGAGTAACAAACATCCAAACATACAAATTTTCACATTTATAAAATAATTAGTAGGATTACCCAGTAGGATAGCTGATTTTTCAATAGTCAGATAACTTTTATCTAAGGAATAATTATTGCAGTTAGACTTCTTTCATTTAGAAAATATGTCAAACTGTCATATTACTCTTCAGATAATAATTAACTGACTAACTGTCTAAGCATTTGTTTCTCTCCCTTTTAAAAACCTGTTTGTTTGAACCCTATAAGCCAATGGAAAAAAATCCTATTCTTTACCAGGAAACACGTCAATATCGATATCATATCAGTATTCGATTCCCAGGTATAGCAGTTTATTCAGGCAGATCAACGAGTACGAGTATCGGAATTCGTTCCCTAGGGATATAAAATATGTATTTGTGCACCTCTCTCATTCGTTCCCTGGTTTTGTTTTCCATACACAGTGTATGTTAATGTATGTAGGTATACATACATTTGTTTTTATCATTCTGTATGGAGATGATATGGAGATTGATACCTGTTAGGATCTCTTTATTTGTCGCCCGTTCATACAAATTCATGGTTCGTAAATATTTGTGGCATTTTGTGGAGAGTTTTAGTAAATGAGATGGGAATTGGATTTCTTTTAATGAGGTTTCAGATACTCTGGTTGTCGTAGCCGGCAATTGAGTTGTTTCCATTATCGTAAGTACCTAACTATCTAAATTGTTGAGATACGGAAGTGTTCATTAGTCAAGTCGAAAATGCTACAAAACATCAAAACAAAAGGCTTGAGAATCGCCTCCTTACTTTTTGTCGATTAAAAATTAACAGCAACAGTGACTGTGATCGTGTTTATTGATGTTCATCAACTTGTTTAGTGATGTTCATCATTGTGTTTAGTGATGTTCATCATTGTGTTTAATGATGTTCATCATTGTGTTTAGTGATGTTCATCAACGTGTTTAGTGATGTTCATCAATGTGCTTAGTGATGTTTATCAACGTGTACTGTTTAGTGATGTTCATCAACGTGTTTAGTGATGTCCATCATCGTGTTTAGTGATGTTCAGTTTAGTTTGTTTAGCCACTAGCACATAACATAATTCCGGTTTATAGCCTCTTCTAAAAGGAAAATAGCAGTGACGTTTCTTTTCTTTATGTAATAGCTTGACCTTTTGAGAAAACTTGAATCTCTTTGTATCAACGGCATAATTGCGTAACACACTAATGGCTTTTATTTTGACAGTTCAACAACATTCATTGTGTTATTTACGTTGTTGAGCAGACAAATATCTCAAACATATGAAGCAATGGATTAGGACTATCCTTCAAAGTTGTTCCGATTATTGATTGATACCCACATCGTCAAAATCTTGCCTCAGCAACAATCTTTAAAAAAATTTATTAAAACCTTGTTCTGCCCTTTCCCCTGTTCTGTCATTGTTGCCCCTATATCATTATAATATTGCTGTAGGTACTCACCAATAAGATAATGTCCGAGCTCCCCTAGGATGTAGCCGATGGACACCAGACCCAGCACATACCACTTGTAGAAGCCCTGCAGCTTTGTCCAAATGCCTCCGTGAAACATTTTGTTTTATTCTGTGGACAAAAAATAATGTTAGTATTGTTGGCTCACATACAACTCATTCTCTCATTAATTCTTGGTCTTTTAATATGACCGATGCTTCATCATTATCATCATTTTAGCCGAAATACATCCACGGCTGGACATAGGCACTCAAACATCACACGATCGACCGGTCTGATGCTTGTATCCTTCTTATTTTAAACTATGATTGGTATTTATATTTCAACGCGTGTTTTACTTGTGTTAACCAAGTGTACAAACACGCTGTGATTGTGTGTGTGCAGGAGCTCTCGGTAGATCTCTCGGCTCGCGGTACCGTCCGAGAAAATGGCGTAGTCGGAACTGTGCGAGTGTGTATGTGCTGACGCTACTTGTCTTCACGCACACGTTCACAGCGTGTTTTTACTCTTGGTTACCACATGTAAAGCACGCGTCGCTCGTGAGACAAAAATACTGTACCAAAAAAAATTAATAGCGCCTCCTTATTTTCATTTTATACCCAAGCCGAATTTACTTTAGTTACTAACTCGCTAAGGCCTTATTGCCCCAATACCATGTTTAACTTGCGTCAAATTAAAGTACTTTATAATCACCATATTAGGTAAAACAAACCTAAATGCCTAACACCACACGCCCAAAAGATTTCACGCAAAGGTATCGATAATATTATAAATTGTAACACCGGATGAGATCAATAACGTGCATATGTAGACATTTTAATCACCGCCATGTCTAAATGGCCTCAAATTAAAATAATTAGGCCTTATACGGCCTAAACTGTATCACGTTCGTGACATAGTTTGATCTCATTTTGAAAGAAAAACTGCAATACGCCCTGAAGCTGGTATTTATTAGGTATAATGTGTAACGTGGTAAAGAAAGCGGAAAGCGGATCGGACTGATGCTGATTTCCTTTACACAAAAACGAATCGTTTTGTTTACCAATGGTAACATTTTTTGTTTTCAAAACTGGGTATATTAATAGATTTGTAAGCTAATTTTATCTGTGAAAGCTACTTCCATATGGGAGGGTCTTAGATACTATGCAAAGCAGGTATAGGATTGTCTGATGAAAGTATAAACAAACCCCGTTCAGCTTAAATTCTTATCATGCAACCTTATTGTTGTTTACATAAAATAATCAGCTTAGCGTGGGCCGTAATCCAGTCGGACTCAGTTCAGCTCAATTGCGTAATACACTAACAGTAGCAATGGGTTTAATTTTGACAGTTAAACAACATTCACTGCGTTATTTACGTTTGTAGAACAGACAAATTTTTCGAACATATGAAGCAATGGATATTCAATATCCTTAAACATGATTCAGATTGTGATAGAGTGTGTTACGAAATTAGGGTGATGTATACCTAACCTTACATAAAGCCTTCAAACACTACTTGGACCTTTTCCGCTCCGCTACTAATAAAGCCAAGGGTTTATAATCTCATGTCAGCGGAAACTATTGTGTGAATTATGTGACAAGTTAAGGAGACATGGAGGCCGCTCTAACAACTGTCAGTTAAGAGGTGTTCCGTTTTTAAACACTGTTGTGAATTTGTGACTGTTTATTTATTTATTTATTTATTTATTTATTTTAGGATCTCCAACAAAAGATATACACTAAACATCATATAGTAAAGGACGACAAAGTATTTGGTAGGTGTACTCTTTCAATTACAGGAGACCACAGCATGCACAAGAAAAAGAACAACTAAGCTAACAAGTTAAATACATACTTAGTAAAGGTAAATTTTTACAGTGAAACATAAAAACACAACAAATTCTGTAAAAGATTAAAATATGGAATAATAAACCACCTAACATTAACATTAAAAAAAAAAAAAAAAACACAAAAATAAAGAAACATTCACAATAATTTTTTAATACATTTCTTATATTTAGAGAGAGATTGGTTGATATCTAAATTTGTAGTTTTAGCTAGCATGTTGTATTGCCTACAATGTTATGTCCTGTTAGGTTAATAACAAAGAGTATTTATTTTGCAGAAAACGATAAGAATAAGAATCATTTATTTGCAGAAAATATAGGTGTTACCAGTTATAAAATTTGGTGGTTTAAAGTACTGTCTATATTTTTGCCTGTTTAGGGCATAATTTTACATAAATACTACTGTACCTACTACTGATAGGAACTTATTTTAATAAGATATACAGAATATACATAAAAGTACCTGTGTTCTAATATTGTGATTATGTATGTTTGTTTATGATTTTAACGGTTCTATTTTACATACATGTTTAGCCCTCAGGTTAGGTTGAGCAACGATCTTCACAGGTGTAGTAAGTAGCAGCTGGATGAGAGTTTCCGAAAATCGAGTTGAATGGCGTGGCCTATGTCCAGCAGTGGACTGCTGGGTGATGATGATATCCTAGACTCGGGGCCCATTATTTATGATTATTATTATTTATTTTCAGACTTGATTTGGTCAAAGCAGTTGGAAAAAGAAAAAGAATTTGTGTCATTTTGTTAAAACAAAATGAGTCATTTCCCATCGCACGCGAAGTTCGTGATTTTTGTCTTAACAATAAAATTATAAAAAAAAAAATGATAATAATAGTATTTAAGCACAATCAGTATCGATTAACGTCATAAGATTATAAAATGAAGCCAATTAACCCATTGAAGTGCATTTACTAAATATGGACATCAATCACAAAGCGAACAGACGGTGCTGCAATATTAACATTATTAAAACGACTGTAAGAAGTCTTGGAATCCTACCCGCCAAGGCGCCAACCCACACTGGGATCGCGTGGTGGATTACAGCCCACTCCCTCTCGCCGAGAGATGGCCCGAGTCCTAGCAGTGGGAACATTATAGGCTGATTGTGCTTATCAACACTTTCCATACAAACCAAGCGTGTCACATTCGCACTTATGCTTCGCTGAATATGGTGGGTTGGTGGTTACAACGTCATCAAGAACAGACAAAGCCCCAGTTGAATGAGAGACAAACGAAACCGACTCCAAAAATTTATGGTAATGAATGTCCATATGCAACATCTGCCTAGCCCTTTCCCAACTATGTTGGGGTTGGCCTCCAGTCTAACCGGATGCAGCGGTATTTTACATGGAGCGAACATGGTCACCCATCCACAGACCAACCGCGGCAAGTGTAGCTTAATCATTTTATTTACTTTTTATTTATTTTTTTAATTTTTATTTACTTACGGGAATTGGCCTTCTGTACCTAATCATGGAATTAGTAAAGTCCTAATTCTGCAGCTATCAAATCTCACGACAGTGAAGTTTTTTTTTGACCTGTATTATAAGGTATTATACACTTCTTTAATAGACGTCAGTGTCTCACGACCACCATGATTGGTTGTCCAAAATAATAACGACCAATGACAAAGCTGACAGGCGGAGAAAACTACGGAACTAGTAAGCACTATGTAATAAAACCAAGTACCTTAGTACCTACATACTAATTCCATGGAAAACACTGAACAGAGGCTGTAAAAAAACACAAAAAAAAAAATTGCCACAAACAAACAAAAGTCATATTTTAGGAAACCGCCATTAACCTGTCAGAAAGTCCTATTTTCGGATAATAAAAACATAACAATGACCTAGATGGTAACAATGACGTAATTAAGTAAATTTGACGTCGCGTGTCTGTATCCTCCATTGTGATGGCGGGGCGGTAAAATCTGTTATGTAACCAGCTCTTGGAAACTAATTATAAATAATGCTGGAAGATTTGTCTTATAGTTTCGTTTGAGTTCGGATTGAGAGGATTCGTTTTTATTCAAACAGGAACTTCTTCCGCCCGTTTAACTGACCGAGGAAAGAAGCGGACAGAGTTTAAAAAATCAAAATATATAGATAAGTATAGATTGGGTGATTTTTTTGAAGGTTATTTGATTTACTTACCTAAATATTAAAATGGAAACGCCGGGAGGGTATGGCCTAGGAGGACATTATGGTGACCTTGTTGACGATGTTCTTCCTAAAGGTCAGGTGTGTAGTTCACCCAACCGGCGTGAATGTATGACCATGTATGATCGTAAACGAGGCAAACGGAGTACCTATGTAAGGATCGTAGCAGTTGGCGTTCTTTATTTTTTGTCTGCCCCCATGGGAAGAAGGCGTTAGTTTAATTATGTATGTATATTGTTATGTCGAGAAAAGAAGCCGTATGACAAGTTCGTAATGATTTCCAAACGTTTCGACTGTCGAAGGATTGAATTTTTTCCTACTTTGTCATAAGTTGAACCGATTCGCGCAAAACTATCAAAACCAATTAGAAATCTCACGATGACTTATAGCCGCTCACTCATTTATTTTTTGTTCCTACAAATTGAAAGTAGTGTTCTTCCATCAGTCATTCTTACCGACGACCTTCACCTCATGACCTTGCACTTGAATCTAACGTGTAGTCTTCGAAAACGTTAATTAACTAAAATATAAATAAACTTCCGCATTTGCATTAATTTCACGGCATTTTACGTCAATCAGCGAAACGCATCAGTGAAATGACTGCTTCTTCTTGTCATTATTTTGCAAAGCTTTGGTAAAAATTAGATGTTGTTCGTATTTTTGGCTGTTGGGGAAAATTATTTAAGTACAACATTTGAGTATTTGGTTTCGATATATTTTGTCCTGTGATCATAGGTCTCAAGACCCATGGCTTATAATTATTTGATTCTTTAAAGATTGACTGATTTTTTTTATTGTTTAATTGATTTCTATTTTTTATTTTTTTCCCAAAGGTTCTCCATTTTCCAAATAACACTAAGGAAGAGTAAGACAATTAAAGGCAATAAAATGACGTATTAACCCGTCGCGCGTCTAATTAGCAGACACATTATTGTTATCGGTACACATGTTGTACGCTCGACATGGGAAGAGTTAAGGGACTTACCCAGCTGGATTGTGGGGTCCGATTGGCAGGAGCTCCATGTAATATATTGGATTTCTGTTACATCCAGTAAGACTGGAAGTCGACCCCACCATAGTTAGGAACATGGAGGCAAATGATGAACGTAATGGGGCTTAAACATATCTGGTGAAATGTGGGTGCACTATCCTACATTTCTGCTTAATACTAAGCGTTATGTTGTGTTGATAATGTAGTGTCAGTTATCTACCAGTTAGAGGAGTTATCTAATGATTAGGTAATACATCAGTTACCGAGGTTATGTATGATTGTATACAAATACACGTGACGCGTGACTCAACAGAAATGTTACGATGCCAGTAATTTGGGAAAGTGTGTGAAGGTCATCTGTCATGTGATCTGTTAGTGCTGACTGTTACATTCTCAGTGTTTGAACTAACTTTCAGGATATCTAATAAGGTGCCGTCAGTTGGGGCTGGTCATCACTTAGCTGCCTCGGCTTATTTTTAAATTGTTGTTTTGTTACTATTTGCTGTACTCTGGACGCTTTTAACGCGTACGACTTTTTTTTACATCATTCTCACATTATACTTTTATATTCAAAATTAATGATGTTTGTAACGAATATTTTTGTAAAATATACCTTATTTAAAAGAGTGTCCATGGAGTTTCTTGCCCGTTCTTCTCCATAGGTACCTAGGTACCATAGGTACCTACCTACGCTTTGGAATGGGCAACTAGCTTCATATTTTCTGACTGACCGACTTCTTGACAATTCAAAAGTGCCTGTAAATGGTTTAATTGTTTAATTGAAATAAATGCTTTGAGTTTGCGGACATTATAGGCTGATTATGTAAACCAAAACATTAAGTAAAATTTTTATTGACCTATGATATCTATTTATAATTCTTTATCGAGTATCCTCTTGGCGATAGAGTATATAAATAAATTGTTCAATAAATATGAGCATACACCATTATAATTGCACAAGTATGTGGTTATCGTTCTAATTGAATAGCTATTTTAATTGATATTGAATTTTAATTCAGTTTTGTCTCCTTTAAGACTTAATATACTCTTGATATAGAGGGCGTCATTGTGCCCATTTTAATAATGTATCTAACGTCATTAACATCTGTTCGGATTAGAAAAGAATTATTGTTGTAATTGGCCTACATATTTACTTGACAACACGACTTGTCTTTTTATAGTGTTTAAGTATTTAACATTATTTTGACCTTCGCATATATGCTTGTGCTTGTTGTGTTCAATTTTATCATCATAATCAATAGTATTTTAAATCTAACTATTTGCATCTACTGCCATTCTTCCATTGTTGTCTGTCAGATTCCTATTTGTAAAGTAACTAAAACATCGTTATGAAATAAGTTGATGATCTTTACGTCAGCTGCCTTTTCTTGAAAGTTTCCACTGAAATAGGAGTGACCTTTCCAAAAATCTTCTTGCAACATAACGTAGATAGAAGGTATTTACTTGAAAACGGCCTACCTACAGACCACGAAATAGTATCAAGTGCGGTGACGAAATTCATTAGAATTACAATGCCGGTCGAATATCATCAAAGTGCTCGCAAAAATACGACGGAAGAATTCGTAATCAAAATTAGCATGTCCTATTTTCTAAGTAACATTTCTAGGCCAACTATTGTAAAATCAGCATTTTTCTATATAGTACAATTTAGTCTTCATCATTCATCATTCATCTCCTCCATCATTCATCATCGATCATTCATCTCCTGCCTTGCCTTTCCCAACTATATTGAGGTCATCTTCCAGTCAAAGCGGATACAGGTGAATACCAGTATTTTAAATGGAGCGACTGCCTATCTGTAGGCCAATTCTCGTAATTTTAAACGTTCAAAATCTAGTCGCAGTCTCATCTCAGCGACAAACAAATGTCAAAAACTTGTCAAAATGTACTGAAATTTGTGGTATTTTTGACAGATTGAGACTGAGATCAGACTGTGAACGTTCTTAAAATTACCAGAATTGCCCCTCTGACATCCACAGACCACATTACTGGGCTACAAGGTAATATAATACCCCTAGTAGCACAGAACAGTACCCTTTTTTTTTTTTAAGGATGTGAAATCATCCAATGACCCCTCCCGCTCTGGGTGGAGCGGAAGGGAGTGTCAGACTCTTACTGACTAAACCCCATCCGTGTTCCTTCCTTAGCCCTTTATGTTCCGGGGTAGCGGTAACCCTTTCGGACAATCCCGCTGCCCCGGCAGGCTTCGGCCCTAACGGGCCCCTCCTTTGATGCTGACATCTCTTTGAGGCGCGCGTGGAACACATACGCGCCGTCCGGCACGGGCCTGGTCCTGATCGGACGGCGAGCTACCCATTACTCGCCGTCCGCAGGCCCGCGCCTACGGTGGCCGGGAGTCGTCACGCGGCTCCCGACGCCCGGGGCGTCTCCCGCGGCGGCTGGGACGGGCGGCCCTCTCGGCTCTCTCCCTCGCCCATCCCGCCACCTCCTTCGCTAGCATGACTGCTTCGCAGAAGGAGGTGACTGCCTCCCACTCCCTCTCGCTCCGGACCATGGTTTGAACCAGGGCCGGGCGCGAGAGGTCGCCGCTGCTGCCGACTTACAACCTTCGTGGTTCGAAGTTCAAGCATTTTCGTTTTAGCTTTTCGTGTGCACATCCCACCTTATTTCTCTACATACTGAGATGATTTATTTTTATATTATGTAGTTTGTTATATTTCTCGATACCAATTATTTTTTTATGGTCATTCACATGTTCTCTATAAAGATGAATATGAATTTACCAAGATCTGTGCTACAATTGCAGTAAGCTACGCCTTTAAACAGGATGAAATTAAAAACATGCGACAAATCGAAATGGGAGACTGTACTCATCATTATGAACAACTTTTGCTATGGGACCAAATCTTAAATCGCCAAAAAAATAATCTGCTGATCCCTAAATTTATGTTCGCATAACTCGTCATAATGTAGGGAACAGCTGATTTTTATTTAAACTGTAGATTTTTTGTTCTGCATCGATGCATAGCAGAATGCATGATTCCGTCAATACGTCACTACTCACCCGACTGTTGCAGAAACTTTTTTGTCTAATCTTTGTCACTATCAGTACATTCAGTACCATCTACTAGCATCTCCATTGTACTTGTGTAATCAACCCAATAATAATAATAATTGTTGACCTCAACGTTTTTTTCAACATTGTTCTACACTCCTACAACTGTTTTATGCTCTGTCCTTCACACAATGCATGGTTAGTTAAAGTGTATCGTTCATAATTTCACGGATGATTAAATGTCACGCGTTTACAATTAAATGGAGTGCGAATTGGTTGTTTATATATTATTTTCAGTGGGTCGTTCGTCGACATTGTTTGGTTGTAATCAAGGCTTTAGTTTATATTACGGAGGAGACAGAGCGTAGTATGTAACCTTAGGCGTTTAAACCTTTGTGTTTGTGAAAACAATTAGCAGTGTATTGGACGCTCAACCTTTTCTTTCATTAACTATTTAAATGTGTATTTTTTATCATATTTCATACATAGGGCCAACAGAGTGACTTTTTGTCTTTCAACTTCATTTTCCTATATTACCATAATTATAATCAGCATAACGTTCTCACTGCTGATTCACAGGCCTCCTCTCGATGAGAGGGAGTGGGCCCTTTTAATTTACACAAAGTAAATCTCCTGTCCTGGGTTCGAACCTACGACCTACAACTCGTAAGTCGCGGCCGTTACCACTGGACCACCACTGCTCTCTATCTTTTGTGAACCAAACTTTTTTCTTTTTAACCTGTAGCCTGTAGATTAACTAAGTTAACTTTGGCTAGCCGCATATTCGGAATTAAGTTGAGTTTTAATTAAGTTTTCGTTAGACTTACGTTGCGAGGAAGTCGGACTTTATTAAAAAAAAGAATTTAATACTTTCTCATGGTTTACTGGTTTAGAGTTCGTTACGTTAATACCTAAATGTATTTTGAGTGCACGATGCGAAAAATAAAAATTACTCATCGTTAGAGATGAGTAGGTACCTACTGATGAGTTATTTTTCGTATTAAAAAAAAATCTTTTACTGAAAAATGATAAGAGTCGCATAGCCTTTTATCTCTTCTGATTTTGGCACAAGTTATGCGATAGCAACCCCTATAGTGGTAAAATAAAGCCAGCCAGCTAGTTAAGCAGCGAGGCTGAACTTCCAAGGTGCACTAGAGTAGTTACGTACTTATAATTATATTCGTCTCTCGTAGAGGCTCTGCCCCTAATAGGTTCAGCCTTTATATTTATCTCACATTATTCGTAAATTCTTATGGTTTAATTAGGAAGGTCGTTCTCCCACGCCCATTATATGTGTAAAATTACCATGTGTATACGGAAATGGCATTATTTAGACATACGAGTTTGATAGTATATGTCATATTTTTTTATGAACAAGATTGTTTATTTTGATGGTTATCTGCCTAGCCCTTTCCCAACTAAGTTGGGGTCGGCTTCCAGTTTAACTGGATGCAGCTGAATACCAGTGTTTTACATGGAGCGACTGCCTAACTGACCTCCACAACCCAGTTACTGGGTAATACGATATCCCTTGGTAAGACTGTTGATGATTGATTGTTTACTTTGATGGTATCCGTCAATATTTACGTAACACCTTCCCACACAGGCCTCCTCTTTTTTCTGGAGGCAGTGGGCTGTAATCTACCATGCGGGCCAAGTGCGGGTCATGTTTTCGATTTTTTGGTTCTAGGACATGCCGGTTTCCTCACGATGTTTTCCTTCGCCTTTTCGAGAGCAGTGGTGATGAAATTATTTACACAAAGTAAAGCGCCTGTCAGGGTTCGAACCCACGACCTACAACTCGTTAGTCGCGACCGTTACCACTGGGCCACCGTTGCTCACCGTCAATATTTATCAACTTTGAATTATTTTCTATAGCAATCTTAATTAAGATTTTCTTTATTTAATAAACTTGAATTTGTGAAGGAAAACTTAACTAACAAATAAACAATTTGCCCTTAGTTCACCTTTCATTAAAACCAGGGTTTCATTTAATTCTTTAGTCTAGTAAGCAATTACCTCACTGATTAGTTACGCATAATCCTTCATAATACCAAAGAAGGTAATGAAATTTACATTTTTCTTTAATTTATTCAGTAGATTATGCACAAGAAATGATCTGTTCATGATTCAAAACAATAGACAATACCTACAACGACAATAATTACGGTTCTAAACGAATGATTCAAATTTAAATTCGCTCGAATTATGTTCTTAAATTTATGGCTTTTAACGATAAATAAAGTGGCCTGTGTTATTGTCTGAGGGCACAGTCTGAGGGCTATAGTAAGTTAACTGTCCGTTGCTGAGTGAGTGAGTTGGGTCGATTCTCAGGTCGACAAAGTGTTATTGGGTTTCCATTAGAAATTTCTTAGTAGCCCGGGGTTGGCAAGTTGTTGGTGTGCCACCCCCGTCTGATCTCTCCCCGGTCGTGGCGGATTACCGTCCCATCGGACTATGAGAAAGAGGGAAGAGGCAGTGCACCTGCGTTTGCGCACACACTCCGGCGTACTTGGCTTCTCACCGTTTGAGATTGGCCACCGTGATCGGAATCCGGTCGCGTGAGGGTATATTCAATCAATCACTTAACTCAGCCTATCGCAGTCCACTGCTGGACATAGACCTCTCCCTGACTACGCCACAACACCCTGTCCTCCGCCTTCCGCATTCAGTCTACCTGAGCCCAGCCTTCTTTAGGTTGAGGGTATAATATAGTAAGTTGTTTGAAGGGTGGCAGTTATAGGACCTCTTGCAGACGATGAAACTAAGGGCGGAAATATGGAGGGATCAAATTGGGTCGTTGACGCAAAAATAGAGCACATTTTTTAATCATTACATTATTAAAATGACTAATTTATAGATTAATATGTTGATCATGCAAATATAAATTTATAGATACATTTAAATAAATGAATAATTAAATAGTCATGCTAGTGATAGTTGTATAATTTTTATGCAAACACAAGAATAACTTCCGACACTTGCAATTTTCGAAAAGTTCGTGGACGTGATTATGTCTGTTTTTGACCTTAAACATTAATGCTAGACTGGTGCATATGTATTTAAACGTTTACATACATACGAGTACAATGAATGAAATTAGCGACAAAGCATGTGACATTAAAACAAAAAAAAAAAATGGTATTTTAGTCAGATGCGGTTATATTAGTGTGAAAATAGCAAATTGTATAACAATAATATGTAATGTAATTTTACTGAACTGTGGGTGTTACTATAGGTACCTACACCTCTGCCTCGCTCTTCAAGGATTGCAAGCGTTATGTTATGTAATTTAGCCCTATATTTTTGCCATGATCTTGTTTACTTCGTTTGTCGGTTTATGCAAAAAAATAAAATCGTAAGTACGCAACAAGTCTTGGCCTTGCTCTACAATCTAGATAGAATATCTTAGTTATCATCTTAAACGGAATGCATTCTTTCACGTACTTGCATAGCTTTTATAATATTTTCTGTGAGTCAGACACGAAACACCTTGATTTTTGGATCCTAGTTGCGCCATTTTTTTTTTCCTTTGTCTATTTAGCCATTTGTGTACAGAGGCCAGCACATGAAGCTACCCGAAACTGTCAAATTTTCCCAATCAACTTTGAACCTTATGCTTTAGCGATAAACTTGAAAATTTATTAAAGAAATTTGACAGATTGTATTAGCTTGATGTGCTGGCGTCTGTACACAAATAATATTTATAGGGGTTTGCCTACGATAGGGTCAATATGTTTAAAACTTAATTAATACTGTTACAGATGTTCTATGTCACGAAGTCCGTTTGGCTATGAATGTTGTCAAGCGTGCGCATGCACATTTTTCGTGTAACACATACAAGCGCGCTTGTCGGGATGCGTCACTACTACAATCAAAGCCGAACGGACTTCGTGAAATAGATTATCTGTACTGTTAATATTTTTTTAACGTTGCTATTACGTTCGTGCTCAAGGTAAAGATGAATGAATCTAGCAATTTCAGTTTCAGGTAGAAAATTGATTATTTTTCCAACGCCAGACAATTTTAATGTAGGAACAATAATTTTGAATTTTTGAAAATTCTTCCTTACACTTAACTGTCAGACGTCAATTTTATTCCACGAAGAAAAAATATCGGTCGATTGAAAATCAGCCCTTAGAAAAATAAAATCAGATTTTTTTGTGTTTTCCTCATTTCGGCGCATCCGTCTGTTTCAAGTAAATATTCGGAACATGTAAACGGCGTATTGCGTCAAGAAACACTATCTATAATAAAATAATTAAATATTTTATTATTAACAGTAAAAGGGACAACAAATTATATTCAAAAAGAGGAGAGGACGGGCTTGTGGCTAAGTAATAACAGCCGCACGGGTCGAGCTACGCCTCGGCTCGCTCGTGGATGGGTGACCATCTTCAAGACCCCTCTATGCCTGGGAAAGCATGTTAAGCCGTTAGTCCCGGCTTATGCAGTGAACGAAAGGCTTATGGCAATATGGAAGCTTGTTGACGGACACGTTTTTTTTCTACGGCCGTAAAGAAACAGTACAGTGTACAAAGGGCCTTACTGTACTTGTGTTTTATATTTACAGCTTGTTTGCCACTCACCCCGCATTATAGCATCGGGTTTCAGCGAGTCGATACTATTGTGGAAGAGATAAATGCGCTAATGGCTCTGTGAAAACATGAGCTTTGTTGAAGTACGTTTGTTTTGATGCCAGTTTACGAGTTGTTTATTTCTACAGGTAACCTAATAAATACTGACAAGATCGCGTGTCTTTGAAAGGATTATTTTTGTTGTAAAAGCTTTCAGGCTCCCGCAGACAGGCGCGACGCGACCGTAGTAGAGCAATTAAGTTTGTGAAAACTTCATGAAAAAATGTCTACCAACATCGCGTCGCGCCTGTCTGCGTGAGCCTTTAATAACTTTAGATTCAGTTAACATGACAATTTAAGTTTTAAAGGGCTTTGAAAGTCCGTGGCATAACAAAACTACTGTCGAAAAAAAAAGGCGCGACAGTAGGTACAGACGCCAGCACATCAAGCTACTACAATGTGTCAAATTTCTTTAATAGATTTTCAACTTTATCGCTAAGGAATAAGGTTTAAGATTGATTGGAAAAAATGTACAGTTTTGGGTACCTTGATGTGCTGGCGTCTGTACTTTTCTATTAAACAGTAGATTTTTTTAACGTAAAATTTCTACGCTAAGGTCTAGAATCTTGTTCTAAATTCAGGGTTACAGGTTGTACGTTGATGACCCTGCCACTCTGTATGATAAGGCATTAAAACTATAAGCAATTGGATACAGCATATAGTAAAAAAAACTATGTAGGTGTGAATGTAACGCAATGCATGTATGTATGTAAATAAGTTTTTTACTGTGACTACATTCATTACCCACTACATGGCGACTAATGGAGTTCAAGGACTATAGATGACATATACAATTACGATTGATCCTGCTAGAAAAACTAAGTAAATGAAACCATAGGAATGCGGATTATAATTCTAGATGACAACTACATACACTAGTGATGTAACTTCGGAAAATCTTGTTCCCTAATGTCATTGAATGAACGAATGAATGAATGTATTCTTGTCACGTCCTTTGCGACAATACCTACCGTGAGAGCAACGAAATATTTAACATACCTACAACCGGATATCAAATATCCTGGAGCCCGTAATATACAACAATGAGATCCGAATTATTATTAAATATTTATTGAGGAAAACTTACTTGTATAGCCCGAAAAGGTCGACGAAACGACGAGGTCGGACGAAAAGGAAAATGAATAGGAGCTTGCTAGAGTGTCAGTCTATTTTGTAAAAACATCACTGTGAAAACTTAGATGAAGTGAGCTGTCACTCCACCTGCCGGTCGATTCTGTTAGAATCTCACCGTGAGAAATTAGGTGAAGTGAGCTGTCATTCCATCTGATTCTATAGGAATTGACACTAATGACAGCTCACTTCACCTGAGTTATCACAGTGAGATTTTTACAGAATAGCACTACTGATGTTAGAAATTGACACTATTGACAGCTCACTTCAACCTAAGTTTTTACGGTGATATTACACAATAAGTTGATTTTGTTATCATCTCGCGAATCGGAAAAGCTTATTTTAATTTGTATAAATCGCTAAAGGTCTATTCTAGGTTAGGGTTCGATCTAGTTGTAATTTCAATAAATAATCTTTATGTAATTAATAGCTAGGTTAAACCTGGTTAATAATTAAGCCAAAATTAAGAAAAGAAAAGTCAAAGTCAAAGAATTTATTTCAAATAGGCACATAAAAGGCACTTTTGAACGTCAAAAATTTAAAAGAAGAAGGTTTTATCTCCGAAAATCTACATTTTAACCATAGTGTTTTCTACTTTTGATTGCATAGTGGCCAATAATAAATGAAACTGTAAGTTCATCTTATAATTTCATTGCAAAGTATTTCTACAAGCAATCTACAGGTACCTACAATGTCACTCCTTAGAAAATACATTCAATATAAACGGAAAAATCAGCGAGAAGAATTTGCGCACAATGCCTACTAAGATTTTTTTGCACAAACCAATATAATTTGCGTTTTTTGCCTATTATACCAAGAAGTGAAAGTCATCCTCTTGCTCAATTACAGTCAGACCTTGGATCAGGTCGCACGTTGTCCCGATTCGTCGCACTGACTATCAGATTCAGAAGCAATTTTTATTGTCCGTCCATGACTTAAGCTTCCTTTCTATTGTTCTTGAAAGTGAATTGATAATGAATTGCATTATTTGAGATTGTTAAGAATTTAAATTTATTAACCTTTTAACCGCTTACGTCGGATTAATCCGACAAATATTTTCGCGTCCATTTCGCAAGGGTCGTACTTATATTTACGAGCAAATAGCACAGCTCGCTTAATCTACCTTTTTATTTAAGTAATTACGCTGTATTCTATCAGGTATATTATTGTTTTTTTTTTGGGAGCTGGGGGCACGACGACTGATAGCGGTTAAAAGGTTAATGATTGATTAAACTAATATGACAAAACCTAACATTATAATCATCATCATCTGCCTATAGTCTTTTCCCAACTATGTTGGGGTCGGCCGTGGGGTCGGCTTCCAGTCTAACCGGATGCAGCTGAATACCAGAATTTCATTCTTCAATCTGCCTAGCCCTTCCCCAACTATGTTAGGGTCGGCTTCCGTCTAAACAGATATAGCTGAATACCAGTATTTTACATCGAGCGACTGGCTATCTGACGGCCACAATCCAATTACTGCTTAACTATACCCCTTGGTAACACTGATTGTCAAACTTTTGGGCTTCTGATTACCCGTAGCGGCTGTCAAAGATCTATAAATGACAACAGAGACCAACGGATTAACGTCCCGAGACTCGGAGGGATCTCGATATAAAATGGATAGTCCAATACACGAACCGACAATCGACACGTGCGGGTGTTATTAGTTAACCACGAGCCCCTCCTGCATTTGATTCTTATTATTTGCATAATCGACGCCTCTATTATCATAATTAATTAATGTTGAAGGGTGATATTGTAGAACACTTGATAGCCACATGACTGGACCACATTCCGTGTGTGCAGTGACCGATATAATCACTGAAGGTTGTAAATTAGTGCAGGTTTCTTGACGAGGCTTGGTTAATCAAAGTGACAGACTTATTAGGGAGGTGCATGTCTTAGTTAAAGGTATTGGTTAAAGGTATTGCATGTCTTAGTTAAGGCTATTTCTAGTGTCTGAGATACAATGGAACAATCTGCTCGACTTTCTACAGTCAAACTGAAAGCGCTGTTGGTGTTGAGCCCCTTTTCGAGATCACTGCAGCCCCATGTTCTGGCCAGACTCGTGCGTCAGCACCAAACCCTACCCCTGCTGATGCTACAACATTGCCTCTGCCTCGTCGAACTCGGCAAGCGAGATACCGCAGTGAGTGGATTTTTCTAACCCTACTGCTATTCATAATGCGGTTAAGACTTATGATGACTATTGAAAACGATTAAGTATGGTATTTTTATCACGTTTTTAGGTCGCCCTCTGGCTGCACTAGATGAGGCTCGGAGAATTTTACCACAGATGGAGATGCAACATGCTACAGCTGATATGGCAATTTAGGTAATAGTGCAGAACCTTGGGAGGCTTGCTGATGCAGTCGAAAGACTATTTATTGGTGTCCTATAGAGGAATTTTTTGTGCATGCAATAAAATAAGTATAATATTCATAAGTACTTACTTAATATAATTATAAAGAAATAAGTACAAAGGAAACCCTACTATATTTTTACAATTAAATAACACATAAACGTTGCATAAAGGGAAAAAGGTATTGGGGCTCTGTGTCCACTTGTGGTGTCTTCAGTGTTGATTTTAAGGGATAGTCTTCATCACCTGAAATATAATTATTATAATATGTACTCAAATTAAACAATGATGTATGCAATTTTTATAAAGTTATTTTAATTATTGAGTGATGATTACTAGTCAGAAACCCGAAAGTCTGACAACCAGTCTTACCAAGTGGTATTGTATTACCCAGTAACTGGGTTGTGGAGGTCAGATAGGCAGTAACTACATGTAAAATACTGGTATTCAGCTACTTCCGGTTAGACTGGAAACCGACCCCAACATAGTACATAGTTGGGAAAAGGCTAGACAAATGATGATGATGATTTGACTTACTAAAAACCACAAACATTCCTTTTCAGCCTGGTGGAGTTGTTCCAAGTGAGTCTTAAGTGGATGGTGATTCCATAAAAAGGAAGACATGGTTTGCCCCTCCGCAGCTAGCATCAACACAAATCAGAGTTGCAAACCTAAATGAATGAATGAAAAAAAGCCTAATTAATTATTATGTTTGTATTAGTTTTTTAATAATATAAGATGAGAATTGTTAATACAGGTATTAAAATATTTTTCCTATCACTATTGTTTTATTTTAGTAAAAAGTATAAAATATCTTTTGTAAACTTATTATTTCAATAAATTTTATTATTATTATTTATCCTCTTCTACGGTCCTCTTATATTTACTACTTAATAAAAATGAAGTAAAGTAAATGAAATATAACAATATCACACCTATTATATATCCCTAAAGGGTTAGGCAGAGGTGTACCTATAGTACACCTAAAATGTGACTAGAAGATTGTAGTAAGTAGGTAGGTACTAATTTAAGCATATGATCAATTTATTTAATTAAGGGGTACAGAGTACCTAAACCTCTATAATAATAGATGATAGAGTCTATCTAGAACTACTTAGTTAAAACACACTACTTTTATCACAATACTTTTACTTACCTTGGGGATAGTACTTATGCCATCGCGGCGGGTACATATGTATGGCTCCAGGCCATACATATGTACCCGCCGCGATGGCTAAGGAATAAGGTCACTAAACACACTTATCTATTCTGTATTTAATAAGCAAACAATCTCTTGGTCCGGCATTTCGAAGTCTATGTCCAATCTTCAGAGGAGCTACACTTCGACGGCGCAAAAAAATGGTTTGCAACCGCGCGTGCTCAAGAAATTTTTTTTTAATGGCTAAATCTGCCGTTAGTAGAATATTTCTTCAGAAAATCCTCAATATGAATTGTAAGATGTTGCTATTGACTAACTTCTTATGAATCTGCTATTTGACATTAAAGCAATTCCTCTTTTGTGGACCATTTTACGAATCTCCATACAAAACTGTCAAACAGATGAATTGTGTGATATTAATTGTAAGCAATTCGTATTATGAATTGTCAGTTTGTGACCATTTTACGAATTTTAATATGATCCATAATGTGATCCTTTTATGATTCTGCCAAAGTGGCCTTTTTAGCCCCCCTGGGCCGAGTCCATTTTCTGCATCACTGTTAAAATTAAAGTGTCTTTGTTTTAATTTCAATAGGTTGCTGGTGGGTTGACTATTGTCAACTCGTAAATACCAGTGTAACATAAACAACTGACTGTTTGGGTCGAAACTAATTTTAGCTTTGCCAAAAGTTGCTGTACCGCGAAGCGTAATGTTAGTTATTGGACTTTATGTAGCGAATTTGGGGCGCAGTGTAGATACCTGACCAGACTTTACTTTATTTTATCCAAAATTACGGAGATTTTATAACACACACACAACATATTTAACGCCTTTTCTTTCATTTACACTGAAGCTATAATATGCTATAACTAAAGAAATAACGTTTACGATTTACCTAAATGATACGTTTGAAAAGCTCTGATAGGATTTCTAACAACAAAACTCTCAATCAGTTGGCTACACTGTGGGATTACTTGTGCTCCGAAATATAACCTAACGTATCAAAATATCGAAGTATCTAGCTAGCATTGTCAATACCCATACACCGTAATATGGCAATGCCCGCCAATCTCTTACATTACCAGTCGACAGCGATGCGGAAGGATTTTTCGACACCATATTTTAGTTTGTTGATAGTTTTAGTTAAGTTAGGATATATATATTGTTATTTTCATTAATTAATTAGGTATAAGTTCTTATTTATATAGGTACATACTGACATTTTATTTTAATTCTGAATAAACACCAAAATAGCTAAAATGTAATAACTCATCATTCGAAATTCAAGCCAGAAAGTCGCCCAAGATTGAGTTTCCGGCCTCTAAATTATCACTACGGTCGCCAGTATTATCACGACCATAAAATACAGGATACAGATCAATCAAACAAATACTTTTACTATTACCACAGATAATAATAATACTCTAGCTATTACGGAACTAAGATCGATATCTACAAACAAGTTTTAGCTAATCTACTTGGCGGTGCGACAAAAACAAACAAACAAAAAAGGATTTAAGCATGTATGTACGTGTTTGTAATTTGCGGAGCTTTTTTTTCCTTTGGCAGCTGTCTCGGAAGGGAAGAAACAAAATACTGGTTTGTCAAGTATGTTTTTTAAGTCGGCTTCTTTTAACTGTGGAAACTGGCTTTAACAATGAGCTAACTCTAATTTATTGTAATACTAGCTGACCCATCAGACGTTGTCCTGTCCAATCAATCATAAAAAAATCCAATGGAAACTGCATTTTCAGTTTTTCTTGAATTTTCAACATTTTCCGGGAAACTTTTCGAATTGTTCTTTCCGTAAAAACCTGATTTGGACTATTATGCACATTTAAAAACAAATTGGCAAACCAAAACGATCCAGCCGTTCTCAAGTGTAGTAGAGCATATCAGCTAACAGCATTTTATTTATATTTATTCTCAACGTACTTCTTCGACGTAAAATTTCTTGTTCGCCCGTCACGGCCCGTGTATCGCATTGCCTGTCCGCGCTATTACCTTTTTTCTTTTTACTCGACTCCTAAGGGGCCTAGCGTGATTGTTAGCCTTCTTCAAGAATCGGGCTAACAAATGCAAATGAAAAAAAAAATCCTATGGCAATAAGTCCGCCTCTGTACATTTATACAGGGTGAAATTTAAAACATGCGACAAATCGAAATGGGAGATTGTACTCATCATTATGAACAACTTTGACTATGGAACCAAACCTGAAATCGCGACTCGTCAAAATGTAGGGAACAGCTGCTTTTTTTTGCGATTTCAGGTTTGGTCCCATAATAATGGTTATAGTATTAAATATTTTTTTCAAATCCAACTGGTAGTTTCAGAGATTAACGCGTTAACAAACAAACTCTTCAGCTTTATTATTAGTATAGATATAGCTAATTGTGTTCTGTAGGTAGTTAGAATATTCTTTTTTGTACACCAAAACAAATTACAAAGGATACTGTCCCATATTCTGTACTTACGAAAAATGATTTTCCTTTGTTTGGTAAAATTCAAAGCAGTGATTTCATCATTTTTGTCTTACAAAAATATATTATTTTTTTTCAAGCTTACTGTACCTTTGAAATGATGAAAGCTGAAACATTTCAATGCGAAGCGGAAGCTTCGAATATTGTAGCCTTTGAAAATTTCATTCGACGAACAATATTGTGATGAATTTCTGGAAAACTGAAGTACCTAGCTAGATGCTTTACTGGGAACTTATTAGCCTGCGTCCTCCTAGCTTGAGGGGTTTACGAGAAAATTGCAACAAGCGAATAGTTACAAAACAATCTAGAGTTTCTAGAAATGAATGAGCTTCAAAATATCCTGTTATTTCTCAGAAAAAACAATACAAGTAGTCTCCTCATAATGTCTATAATTAAAAAGATAACAACGCTTCGTAAGAAAAAGGCATTATTACCACATACTTATGACATAATTCTTAATAAAACAGTATCATTCGCGTATTATCACAAGTATGCCAAGGGCGATGGCTCTGTTAATGACCGTGGCGTGGCCCACACATACTGGGCGCCACAGCCTAGCGACGGACAGAAGAACAACAATGCAGCTCAACTCATCCGTGAAGGCTGATCTACGCTACTCTGTGCTAGCCATCCGGTTATTTAGTAACTAATGATATAAACTTAGTTGAGGACGAGTCATGGGCCAAATCTACCACCATGTGAGTCCCTGAAAACGACCGGCGACATCGAGGCAGACCCAGAAGATGGCGGGACGAGCATGACGCCTACAGCCATTATTGGTCCACACTAGCACTAAAATACGAGGTAGGTTTACTGATCAAAGACTTTAAATGGCTTTTAAAAAGTAGGGAATCGTTGGCAAGGATCATCAACAATCACCTTTCTATTCTCTGATAGAATGTTATTTTGATCTTTTATGGAATCAGAGGGGCAATTGTCTTAATTTTAAGAATGTTTACAGTCTGATTGCAGTCTCAATCTGTCAAAAGTACCTCTAAATTCCTTTCATTTTTGACAAGTTTTTGAAATTGATTGTCGCTGAGATGAGATTGTGACTATATTTTTAACGGGAATTGGCCTTCAGTTATGGCAATGGGCATGTGATGCGGCGCAATAAATGATATGGCTAAAAAGGGGGTGAAAACTGAGGTGATGGCTGGTAGATAATTATGTATGGAAGGAGAAGATATGCTGCACTAACTCCAAATAAATTAGGGTAAGGGCGGGAATACGATATTTTCTCTTGTCCCATTTCTTGCCGTTGCGAGTGAGCCTTAATCTACATATTTCTATGCCGTGCGCACTGCGCAGGACCTTCGCCGCAGACGATTGATGGGCTCTCAATAATATTAGGTAATATTACGTCCACTGACGACTGACATAGCGGATGATCAAACGTCGACATGTTATTACTTGTTACTACCGTCCGTGGTGGTGAGATGGTAGTTTTGTGGGTATTGAAGTTGATAATTTTGTTTCTAATTGCTATTTGTCAGTCACTAGCTTATGGCGCGAAACCAGAGTCCGTCAGAATACAGGTCCGTTCAAAAGAAGTTGATCCGTCAAAACAAATGTACAGTAAAATTTTTAGAGGCACATATCGGGAGTAGGGACAACTGTCAAATCGTGTTGTCATTCATTCTTAGTTTAGGCCCCGAACTAAACATATATATTTATGGTTAGTTTGGGGCATATACTTCGGGGTATTCATATACTTCGGCTGAAACTAAGGATTTCGTGCTTAGGGAGTAGACTCCCCCAGACTTGGGGCGCTACTGGAAATTACAAGCCTATTAAAAAAAACAATGTAATTATCAGACCATTTCATTAGAACATTCCCCTGAGATTACATACCCCTATTAGCGTAACACACTTTCCACCACAATTTCAATCTTTTTGAAGATATTGCTAATCCATTACTTCATATGTTCCTAAAATTTGTCTACTCAACAACGTCAATAACGCAATGCATGTTGTTGAATTGTCAAAATCAAAGTTACGCAATTACAGCGATGTACAGAGAAATCAAAAAATCAACCTACCCCAATCTGTAAAATTTCTTTTATAGAATTTCAACTTTACTGTAAAGGAATAAGGTTCATATTCAATTGGGAAAATTTGACAGATTGGGGTAGGTTGATGTGCTGGCCTCTGTGCCAACGAAGAAGTCAGTGAGTTAATGAGACCCTAAGCTCTACAATGCAGACACAAAACATTAACAACAACAATAACAAAACAACAACAACAACATTGTAACACAAAATTTTAAATCATGCAACGCTCTACTCTTACAGTATTGTTTTCATATCTTAAGACATTTAAAATTGAACTGTCCGCCCATATCCGAGGTCCTATCACGAGCTGACTATCTGCACTACAATCCAGCGTGACGTGGCTTCATAAACTACCTATTTACCATACTGGGTTCAGCTCGGCAGCGTTGCTTGGGGCTGGTCACGAACTTACTGTTTTCCTATTTGTTTGTTGCATGTTGCAATTCTTGGGTCAGCTTTGTGAGGTCTTAAATAACCCGCGCAGAAGTTGAATTTCGAGGTTTTAAGCGGTCAATTTTCTCCTACCAAAATGGCAATATTTTTGCCATTTGATATTGCTGTTCATATGTTCTTTATTCTAGGGACCCGTGGCTAAATAATAACAGCCGCACAGGTCGATCGATCAGGTTAAGCTACGCTTGCCGCGGTTGGTCTGTGGATGTGTGACCATCTTTACATATCGAGATGCACGTTAAGCCGTTGGTCCCGGCTGTCATTCGTGGATCTTTGACAGTCGTTACGGGTAGTTAGAAGCCCGAAAGTCTGACAAACAGTCTTACCAAGGGGTATCGTATTACCCAGTAACTGGGTTGTGGAGTTCAGATACGCAGTCGCTCCATGTAAAATACTGGTATTCAGCTGCATCCGGTTGGACTGGAAGCCGACCCCAACATAGTTGGGAAAAGGCTAGGCAGATGATGATGTTCTTTATTCTAGGTTCTTAAGGATAGTTTTACCCGACCACAATAAAATAAGATTTCATAGTGGAGAGTACACTACAGTGAAATTATTGAAGTAGCAACAGCCGGACTGACAAACGAGAGATCAATAGTGTTGTCGCTAACGCATTACCTCAACAAAAGTCATATTTTATTATGTAAGCAGAAATAAAAACAGGTAGCTAAACACCCATAAAATATAAATCGATACCCTATAATAACAACAATGCAATATATCAGAATCGATCGACTTCCGTACAAGACAATCGATGGCGAGGTCGCCACTCGGTCTTGACCGGTAACTGCAGAACTGTGATCTACGGAGGAATGGTGTGACCAAAATGTCTTGATACTATAAGATGGCATTACTTGCAAACATGACCGCAATTTAATTAAGTAATTAAAATTTTTCATTGCGTTAATTACTTTGTATAGAATAAAGTTCCTTTTGTTGCGCGTTTTGGGGGACTGTCTTATACATGGCTACTTGTAATTCAACGTACCTATATCCGTCAGAAGCTGATAGGGGGGCCAAAATGCAACAAATTTAAAACCCCTCGTATGTATGCCCGAAATTCAATAGTTTTCGAGATATTTGAATTTTAAGGGATTTTCGATATAATTCCAAATAAAATAAAAACTACATAATATATTGAATCTGTAGCTGGGACTTCAATTAAGCTATGAACATAATTAAAAGTACTTAATTCCGCAAAATAATTAAAATGATGAGCGATTTAAGAATAATATCTTAGGTACCAATATTTTCATTTCACGTTTCAAAAAGGGGGGTTAAAATTGTTTAGCAACAAATTTAACCCCCTTATGTATGGCCGAAAGTCAATGGTTTCCGATTTTTTTTAATAAAATAATTATACCTAATCTATTCTATTCTTAATTTTAAATTATAGGAATCGGTCATAAGTGACAACTTTAGGGTAGTAATAATAATTTTATTTTGAGCAACAAGACTCATAGTGTTAGCACAGTGTTAGTAACAAAGTACTTACAAACTATGTTAATAAGGCTATTACAAGGTCGACTATCTTAAACATTTGAACTTAGTTCCCTATTTTGCCGCCTTTCAAGTTATGCTCATCATTGATACGTGTGAAGGTTCACATCTTCGTTGTTCTAGTAATTATTATGATCATGCTAATTAATGTTATGTTTCTAGTAAGGTAGGTATGCAAATAACTCAAAGTGGGGTCACCGGCTTAACCGGCTCACCTGCTGTACACCTATTGCGTCAGCGTGCAGACCTTTCCTATGCACGGAGGTAAATCCGGTCAGGGAGCCCATCGACCAATTACTATCGGAACAGAATGCAAATCAGAATTAAATGATCTTGATCCGATCGGCCGAGATGTGCCCACAGAGATAGGTACATTATTGTGCTCCGGACTGTATTTCGGCCATGGCTCTCAATCTCAACAGAGACTAGCCTGCTGCGCGGGAGATTTTATAGTACACAATTGTGTGCGCAGACACAGGTGCACTCTGTCTGCCCTGGTTCACAGAGATAGGTACTTAAGCTTTAAAAACATAATGTATTGCTGTTAAGAATTAATCTGGTGTACTTAATTCGATACCTAATCTACATATATCGCTCACCTAGTAATATATCGGCACATCTACAAAAAATGTGAAATTGAGTTTTTACCGTATAAGTGTTCAAAAGTGCATAATTTAAAAAAGTGGTAAAACGGCACAACGCTGTACTAGTAATCAAACCCATAAAATAGTAAAAAATATAAAAATATAAACCCATAAATCAATTTTTAACATTTTATATAAAATCTTTGATCCTCGTTTCTGTAAAATGTGAAAAACGTAGATGTGCCAATATATTACTAGGTGAGCGATATGTACAGACGCCAGCACATCAAGCAACCCGAAACTGTCAATTTTTCCCAATCAACCTTGAACCTAGTGCTTTAGTGATAAAGATGAAAATCTATTAAAGAAATTTGACAGATTCTAGTAGATTGATGTGCCTGTACTTACCAGATTTTCCATAATTGAGTGATTATTAAGAAAAGCTTTGAAAACTCTCTCTGTCTATGATAATATCGCTCATTTGGAGAAACATCGACGTAAATGTATTCTTTCCCAAAACATGAGTTAAATAAGTATGCTAAAAACTGCACTTAGAAAGAGTATTAATTTACGTTAGGAAAGCAGAACAAAAAAAAAAAAAGTTGCAGTTACTTCGATGTTTCTCCAAATGAGCGATATGTACCTAAGTCGTTAGTATATTGGATACTAGCGCTACTGTTGAGCATGAGGTCCTGGGTTCGATTCACAGGTTAGAAAAAATGTTAAAAGGATTTTTCATTAGGAATGACTCAGTAGTAGCCCCGAGTCTGGATTTGTGCTCGGTTCATGGCCATATACCTACGCCCTCTATTACATAGGACTTAAATATAATATAGTCGGTGTATTATAGCTAACCATCTGCCAATATAGATAGTGCCATCTATGAAAACGCGCCCCACTCTTCTTAAAAATCGAAAAAAAGAAAAAAAAAAGAAAAGTGGTAGGAGTGAAAAGTGGAGTGAAAGGGAAAGTGTTTTAGTTTTTTGATAAACACTAATTACCCACTAATAAGTAATTACTGTGTATCGACAAAACTAAAACACTAGCGGAATGTTGCACTGCACTTGTACTGCAGTGCGATTCTGTAACCATCTCACCGTGAAAACTTAGGTGAAGTGAGCGTGGAGTGAGCTGTCATTAGTGTAAATCCCTATAGCATCAGATGGAATGACAGCTCACTTCACCTAACTTCTCACGGTGAGATCCTAACAGAATCGACCGGCTGTACTGTAAGCGATTAGGAAGAAGCGTGGGGCGCGTCTTCGTGGATGGCGCTGACTGTCTTTACTAGCTTGACGTTATATTACTTTATGTTATGTACTCGTAAGTAGTACTTTTTATTCCTAAAGGGTTTGAAGCTAATAGAAATGGAGTTGAAGTCCTATTTTCGCAAATATAATTTGTCAGCAGTCTTAAAAAATCTAGGTTACAATCTAGAATAGATTACGTCACAGACGTCTTTTAGACTCACTTCAAATAAGGTCACGTCTTTATGAATCAGTTTTATGAAGTTGTATGAATTGTGTGTATGAATTGAATTGTGTACAAGCTTTAGTAAGAGGTTTAAATCATAGACTTGGCAGTTACAAATAGGAGGTAAAAGTATCAATGAAAAGGATCACGAGAAATTTAATAAAAAAAAATTGTTCATAAATAATGACATCATAATAATATTTTTAAAACGTGTCATAGTTTGTGAGAGACTAGTGTCTGCATTAGGAATGCCTGTATACCAGATCACCAGGTGGAACCCTGGTGATCTACAAGGCACTAATAATAAAGCTGAAGAGATTGTTTGTTGTTTTGTTTTTCCATATCTGCAACTGCCAGTTGGGTTTGTATATTTCTTTATGTATTTGATAGCCCAATTCTTAGCAGGAAGGTTATAGTAAAGGGAGGTTTATTGGTGATACAGGCAATTTGGTGATAGACTCTTAAAAGTGTTTCAAAACGTTACCTATGCACGCAGTAACGCAGAATGATGCAACCAATTCACCACAAAGGTGGACAAAACGTAGGATAAGACACATTGCCCCCAACATAATGTTTTGGAAGACTTTTAAGAGTCTATCACCAAATTGCTTGTATCACCAATAAACCTCCCTTATAAGCTAATATCACGCTAGGATGCTTTGGAGCTGCGATTTTTTTTAAAAAGCGCGGGCAGGCGATGCGATGCGACGGGTTGGGTCGGGGAAACAAGAAATTTCACGTGTACGAAGTCGTGGGCAGGAATTGGTGTAAACATAATTAGTTATGTTAACATACCTTGAAAAAATTTTGTAAGAGCTTACAAGTTATAAACAAATCAATACCTAACAAACAACAACTCATCCAAGGTATCATTTGAATAAAATATAATCTTCTTTAAAAACTTCCACTTTCCTATTCATTTCACCCATATTTTGAACTTGTTTGAGTTGGGTAGGCTCAAATCTGTCTCAATGATATTGGTAAATATTTGAACATCACCATATAATTTAGTTATTTAGGCACATTGTGATTTCTTGTCATCGTCAATTTCTGAGTATGTCAGCGGTGACGTAACTACTTCTGTCCATAGCTATGTGACAGCCCTACAATTTTTTTATGAGAAATGAATTTGTATATTTATAAAGGCGTATAGAAGCTCTAACAATAGGTAACTCTGATAAAATAAAAGTACTACTAAGGGATTTTCTAAGATATAGTGGATTGTGCAAAGGATATAACAAACTTGAATCAGCATTGTCAGAGTAAACGCCTGGAACGTGGAACACTGCAGCAGAGGTCGTTCAATGAAATATATAATTTGTATATATTAAATTAATAATTCATCCTAGAATCGGTTCTACTTTTTTGCACCATGACAAGCACTGCCAGCTTACAAAGCTGACTCGATAAATTGTTTTTTAATATTCTTTAAAGATGCAGTATTTGTATCATAGTTATTCCATTAACTTCGCGAAGGTTGCATGCAAGCACCACGTAGGCTTATTATCTATACCGCACCTAGTTTAATACAAATACTTCAAGAATATCTTTTATTCTTTTACACAGTAAAAAAGACACCGCAGAAAAACAGATCAGTGCTCTGAGTGGAATACCTCGTCTATTCGTGGGACAAACAGAAAATGCAGCTGTTTACTATATTTTATAAAGTCGGATTGAACAAGTTCGCCAGTTACCTTGTTGTTTACACTCGTGATCAAGGACCCACGCATTTCTACCAAGTTAGTTTAAATTATGTTAAAATTTATAAATATTTTATGTAATTTAAGGTTCGTTAGTTGCGTCATAAGATTTGGTAGTACTTTATTGCTTCCGCATTCTTTTTCCTAAATTGGATGAGTGTTGGTTGATCTACACGTTTTTTTTTACTATGTCAAAAGCTAGTTATCAATATACAAACATATGAACTGTCTGTACTGTTTTTTCATCTTTAATTTATTCTATTTTTTTTTTAAGGAACACACTTCCCTGTGTATTTCTATTATGGCACTCGTGAGTTGCAGCTAAAAATCAGCATCAGGTGGTACACCTTGTGTTGTCATCTGACATTATGTTGTGCTGAGGCCCTTTTGGCATCATAATAATTGTTTTTTGTTCTTTCTAATTTTAAGGTCTGATGTTTCAATCATCTGACAACTTTATTCGAGGAATAGTTTTGAAATTTTGACAGTACTTTCGTACAAAAACTGTCAAACGTCAATTTAATTCCTCGAATAAAAGTTATCTGGCGATGGAAAAATCAGCCCCAAGGTGTATTTTTTTGGTGTAATACCATTAAACGCATTTTTTTTTTCTTTGTATATGTTGATAACTAAGTTTGGCCCACCCAGTTTGGTGAAATTCGGAAAATATCGCAAGGGAACGCATCGGAATTAAAAGTACCCTATGTGTCCAGGTAATCCAGATTATAAACTATCTATGTGCCAAATTTCATCTGAATCCGTTAAGACGTTTTTGGGACAATCTGGAACATACATTCAGACAAACAGACAAAAAATCTTCTTTAAGTACTACTTTATTATATGTATAGATATATATAAATTGGTCTTTATTTAGGCAGTTCAATGATCATACCGTAAAAATACACAACATATTGCAAAGCTCCTATTCATTATATCATAATGGTAATCATGCCCCAATCATCAAATCAAACGCACGCGAATAATGTCGTCTAAATATAATAAGTACGTTGTTAGCAACATGTATGACACTGACATATTTTTTATTATTATTTACATATTTTTTATCATTAACACGCGACAACTTGTTCATAGATTTCTTGATGAAGATTTATTGTGCATTTGTTTAGAATAGGCATGATAGAATGTCACGTCGACCTGAGGGGCAATTCTCGTAATTTTAAGAACGTTCACAGTCTGATCTCAGTCTCAATCTGTCAAAAAATACTTCAAATTTCCCTACATTTTGACAAGTTTTTGACATTTTTTTGTCGCCGAGATGAGACTGCGACTAGATTTTTAACGTTTTAAATTACGAGAATTGGCCTTCTGATATAAAGCGATGACTGTATCTATTATGTAAGTAAGAATAAATTCAACCACAACATTTAGATATCCTATCATCATTCATTATTCTCCTGCCTTTATCCCAATTTATTTGGGGTCAGCAGCATAATCAGCCTATTATGTTCCCACAGCTGGGACACGAGTAGGCCATAGTGCGGGTTGGTGGATGTCACATGTCTTCGAATTTTTGGTTCTAAGACATGCCGGTTTTTTCCTCATAATGTTTTTCTTCACCGTTTTTAGAGCAGTGGTGAAGAAATTAAATACACAACATGTCTTTTTGTTCCGTACTTCCAGAAAATATCGTGAGAAATGTTTTAAGTACGAATGTGAATGTCTATAAGAGAAGGGGAGGACCACAGAAATAATGGATGGACTGTGTGAAAGACGATATGGCTAGAAAGTGGGTGACTACCGAGATGACAAGATTTCTATAACTATAATCCCACTGGTACTGGTACCTACTTATTGGAAAGAAGAAAGAAAAAATAGTTTATTTGACCCAGGTTAAGTAAGGCAGACAATACTCACAAAAAAAAAAACAAAAAAAAAACTTAGGATAGTATCGTATGCCTCACGGCTGCGCCAGATAGGCCCAGTTCAGCATATAGAAGTGTAACACATAATAAAAAATCGATTAAATATTTATAATTGTAGATAGTAATTACAGTGGTGTTTAAGGAAAGAAATAAAATGGTGTGCTTGCACAAGAAATAAAGGACTGTCGTCAGTAAATAATAATATCTTAATTCAGATCACCTGGAACGTTCACATTGATCATGTCTAGCTTCCGTTGCGCATATATGAGGTACTGCCGCAGGCGTCTTCTAAATGTGTCGATAGTGTTAATTGAATCGTTCCTGTTAAACATGGACAGCCTAATGTAATCACTATTACCAAACCATTAACCAAGAATTTGTTAGTGAAACGAAAAAACATATATGTGTGATCCTAGTATGACTGTGGTTATTAAACACACACATAATCAGTAAAACATCATCTTTTTAAATTTTGCATAATTTCATGTCCCCTTGACCTTTCCTTTTCTTTAGATAAAAATACACAAATAGCTGCAACACTTACGGAAATCTCTCTCATCAGGGTCCGGATTTGTCTTCAAGCAACGTGTTTCGGTTTTCAAACGGAACACGTTTCGACCATCAATAACTTGAATCTGATAAAGCCGTAATCTGTTCTATCGCTGCAATTTTTAACCCGTAGTAATTTAGGTGTGTAACATACGATTCCAGATAAATAAAACATAAGAATTTTGGGTGGACTTTCAATTGTTTACAACGTATCGCTCTGAATCTCGTACTTTCACGTCTAGCTTATTATGTAGGTAGGAACGCATTACGTACCTACTTACGATAAATGGAAAAACAAACTGTTCTCGCTTACATGTTTTGTCCTACTGTTCTAACTCGTGCGTCACTGCGTCAAGCACTAGTTGTCTGGAATGTATGCTGAACTGGGCCTATTCGGCACAGCTGTGAGGCACACAATACTAGTTCAAGTTTTTTCTGTTTTTTGTTTTGGCCTTAACCCTGGTCAAATAAATTTATTTTCTTTCTAACTGATCTGCCTAGCCTTTTCCCAACTATAATTGGGGTCGGCTTCCAGTCTAACCGGATGCGGCTGAATACCAGTGTTTTGCATCGAGCGACTGCCTATCTGACCTCCACAACCCAGTTACTGGGTAATACGATACCCCTTGGTAAGACTGGTTGTCAGACTTTCGGGCTTCTGACGACCCGTAAGGATTGTCAAAGATCCACGAATGACAGCTGGGACCAAAGGCTTAACTTGCTTTCCGAGGCACGGAGGGGTCTTGGTATGTAGGTAAAGATGGTCACTCATCCACGGACCAACAGCGGCAAGCGTAGCTTAACGTGATCGATCGACTCATGCGGCTGTTATTACTTAGCCACAAGATCTCTAACTACGTTTAAATTATTTTTCGATGTTTTAGGAGTCCTTCTGCCCACGCATATAATTAGTGTCTACTTGCATGATTTTTAGACTGAAATTTTTTTACTGAAAGTTCACCAACTGTAGAGAACCTGGATGAGGCTGGCAAAGGGGTGGTGGGATTGGCAAATGAAAAGAGAGGCCTTAGCTTATAGCAGGGAAATCGGGCTGTGCACGATGAAATCTTCCGCCAGAAGACTCAAACTTTCTTACATATCCGAGTTATCTAATATCAGGATCGATTTAAGTAGTACAAAAAGGCACAATCATAGAACTGCACGCGTTCAATTATCTCTGCAATAAATCTACTACAAAGCCTAGCCTATTAACTTCCACGTGTTCATTTATAATTAACTAGCTACCAATTGATCTTAGTGATCGATTTGAATAAAAACTTACGGAAGTTTATGTAAAACGTGCGTCAATTGTCACGTCATAATAGCTATTGGCTCAATAATAACAAGCCGCATGGTCGGTCGAAGGTTAAGCTACGCTTGCAGCGGTTGGTAGGTAGATGGGTGACTATCTATTACATACCGAGACCCCTCCATGCTTCGGAAAACGCTCGTCCTCAGTCGTTACGGGTAGTCCGTTAAAATCTCCCCGTGAAAACTTAGGTGAAGTGATCTGTCAAAAGAGTCATCAGGTGGAACGACAGCTCACTTCACGTAAGTGTGAAATTTTTGCAGAATAGACCGAATGGGATCTCACTAAAAAATAACCATAAAAATAACGATACATTGTTCCACCGAACCGCAGGTTACAAAATTTTGTGTGAGTGCGGTTAGTGGAAGTGCTCAGGTGCCGTTCGTCTAAGTGCTGTTGAAATCAGTGCTCTGAGTGGAATACCTCGATTGGAAGCCAACCCCAACATAGTTGGGAAAAGGCTAGGTGGAATTAAAAGCAATTGCAGATAGCTTGCAAATGCAATAAAGACTGATAAACACGAACAATACTCGTAAAACTGCGTACAACCTTGAACTTCAAACAAGCTTGCCAAATTCAGTGAAAGGGTTGGATGGCGTTATGCACTAATGTAAGTAATATTAATTGAATTAATTAATGGTGGGTGGTGGGAAACCGGCACGATCTAGAACTAGAATTTGAAAACATGTAACATCTACCAACCCGTACCAGGCCCGCGTGGTGGATTACGGCCCACTCCCTCTCACAGAGAGGAGGCCTGTGTCCCAGCAGTGACAATTTTATAGGCTGATTATAATAATATGCTTATGAATTAGTGGTAGTTAAAAATGTTAATTTAATGTATGAAAATAGCTCTTACCTACTTAGTTTTTGTTTTAATTATAATAATGAGGCTTTTATTGTTTTGTTTATTTTCATCAGAATTAAATTTTAACGAATAGCGTTTTTTGTAGTTAAGTGAGAAATTATAATGGAGTCTTCATTATTTTTAAACAGAACCACTGTTTAAAAATAATGAAGATTGAAGATTTTATTACTGAAGGTAAAACAGATAATGTATGTACTCGTAGGCATAACATGTCATGTAATTCGTGCTTTTTAGGCTAAGGGCGCATAGACGCTGCAATTATTTTAAAATAAGGCTAAGGCTGCATACCTACTTATTAAAACCTAACTGATCAAACGCAACTACCTATTACTTCTGATTTTATATTTTTTAATTGAAAATATTTCTAATTAATGATTCATCATTAGTCACAGGTTATAAAAATGTCTAATCTTTAGGTTCAATTGTATTTTTCAGCCTAGACTCGTAAAGTAATTATCCTAATTAGTTAAAGCTTTAATTAATTTTAATTGGGATTCACTTTAGAGGCAATTTGCATGCCGGCGGATATCATTTTACTCGGAGATTACAGAGAGCGATGAGCATGAGTTATTTTTCCCTAAGGACTTGAGGATAACGCCTGCTTAACTGCTTCCATTAAAGTAGGTATTTTTATTAAGTAATTTTAATGTAAAGTCTTTATGTTTGCAAAGATGTTGGTTGAGTGGAATTTCTTTACCTAATGCCCATCATAGGCCTATTCGTTTAAATCGTATTTGAGGCATGGATTTCATTTTAGACTAGCTAACCCGACAGAAGTTGTCATGTCCATACAAAAATCCCATAGAAAAAGGACGTGCAGTTCTTTCCGAATTTGTATTTCCAATTTTGTTTCCAAAAGTACCTAATTCAGACTCCTTCCTATTACGAACATTTTAAAACAAATATAGCCAAACCGGTCCAGCCGTTCTCAAGTGATGCACTTACCAACGAACAGCATTTAATTTTTATTTATATATAGATTTTAGTCGTGCCATGAATTTCTAATGTGCAAGAAAGCACTAACCATTAATGATGAATTATACAGATAACTTTAAATCCATGGTCAATGTTTCAGGGGTTGAAACTAATCATGATTATGAACTGTAATAGGATCAACTTTGAAATACAAGAAAAAGAAGGATACGTTACTTACATTTTGATCTTGTGAATTATGAATCAGCTTGTAGTTATGAAAAAATATCAATTTAGTTAGTGTTTATCTACATTTCCTCATAGTAACATAATACCAATAACAAGTCACCGACAGCATTTATAAATGAAAGTTAGACGTTAATTAGTGTTATGACATGTTGACATGTTTTAACAATGACATGTTTTAACAACTATTTTAGCATAGAGCAATAAATAAACAGCAAGAATAACACGTTTTGTATGCAAACTGATATTGTAATTGCTAATATCGGCCCGGCAAGTAATATTTATGTATATTTTAATAAGTATCTGCTTTTCATTAACTTTAATTATTTGTATTTGAAACATAAATTCATCAATATATATGTTGAGATACCTTCAGCATTGACAAATATTCATTCAAAAGCAGAAGATAAAATATTTCACACTTTTATGGAGTCTGGCTCTTTTAAACATCATTCTACTGTTCTGAGTAAGCGTACTTCTTCAAGTCCCTCGAGTGTTGCCGATGAGTAATTGTTTTTTTTTTTATCGTAAGCAGATGCAATTTTCTTAAGTGTCAGTTATTATTTATTTATAGTGAAGGAAAACATCGCTTGGGAGGCTGAGTCTGCAATAGTACCTAAACGCTGCAAAGAGACCTGAAGACCAATTCTCGTAATTAAAAACGATCAAAATCTAGTCGCAATCTCATCTCAGCGAGTCAAAAACTTGTCAAAAATATAGGGAAATTAGAGGTATTTTTGATAGATAGAGACTGAGATCAGACTGTGAAAAATTGCCCTTCTGATTCCTGCTCTGTAGGTAATTTATACAATTTTATTCTACAGTGAAACATTTTACAGGCTGCAAGTCATATAAGCAACCATAAAAGGACCTAGATACTTAGTTCCTGCTTCAATCTCGCATAACACCGTCCACTCTAATCGCATTGTTACGGATATTGACCCGCTACTGGTCCAGCCAGTTTGCAACCAAGCCTTTTACTATTGTAAGTTTTTAAAACAAAAGCATTCGTATGTGTCCTTGATGCTTGAAAACTTTTTATCACAGATCTAGTAACACGTTTTTATGTGAGACGCTCGCAGATATTTTTATTAAATTAATGAGCGTGATAAAGAATTAAGTAGCTTAATATAAGTATGAGATCTTTGTCCTCAGGTGTGGGCAGAACTGCTCGGGCAGTCGAAAGTTGCTAATAAATTAGTTTTCTCCAAGGTTTGTAAACCTCAGTCAAGCAGGACGAAGTGCGCTTGCGTCTTTAGTATTTTATGTTGGATGAAATTATTAATATCATATAGGTACCTACGTACGTTCTGTAGGAGACTTGAGGAGTGTCCTTAGGATCTTCGTGCCCCAAGCTACTACAGTGAAACAAGTATTTGTTATAAGATAATTATTCCTATACTTATGTACAGACGCCAGCACATCAACGTACCCGAAACTGTCAAATTTTACCAATCAACTTTGAACCTTATGCTTTAGCGATAAAGTTGCAAAATCTATCAAAGAAATTTGACAGATTGTAGTAGCTTGATGTGCTGGCGTCTGTACCATGAAGACTGGCAGCCAGCTATCCCAATTGACCGCGATTAATAAAAATTAAATATTATTTATCTCAAACCTTATAATTATAAAATACTAGCAGCGCCCCGCGATTTCACCCGCGTTGGTTTCGATCCCGTGAGAATAAATATCGGGAGAAAAAGTATCCTATGTGTTAATCCTGGTTATAAACAATTTGTGGACCAAATTTCATCCAAATCCGTTCAGTAGTTTTTGCGCGATTGCGTAACAAACATCCGAACATCTTCACCAACTTTCACATTTATAATATTAGTAGGATTCGTGTAGGTTGGGTGAGAAAACCATCCAGATTAAAACCTCTCCAGTTCCGACATCACTGAACTACCCTGTACCTTTTGCAGCCCACTCATAGCTTTAGGTACTGCTTTGATTACTTGTGACAGCCCCATGAAAATTATCGGGACTTAAAATCAACAGTAAATCATTTTCGTACAAGATAAACTAGAACACAAACTGATACTAGACTGTGAAGGTGTCGAGAAACATAATCCGGAGATCGCGAAACACCAACAAACACCAAGTGATCGTGTTGCTACTGCTGCATTGCACTATCGTCTAATAAGTATGTCTTTATTAAGTTTTATTAAATTAATGCATTACCACACTACGTATCATTAGATAATAATAATATTTTTTTTGCCATAAAAATACAGATGGGAACACAAGCGACTCTTTATGAAATACTGTAGGTACATTGTATACATGTGGTTCTATGTTAAAATCTGTACTCAAGTATTATAACCCTGTAAACCTGTATCTTAAGATAGTTTTGTTATCCTTATTAACGTTTCATAGCTAGATAATGTCATCATGTGCCTAGAATTTTCCCAACTATGTTGGGGTCGGTTTTCGTTCTAGCAGGATGCAGCTGAGTACCAGTATTTTACATGGAGCAGCTTCATATCTGACCTCCACAACCCAGTTACTGGGTAATACCAGTAACGGGCAGGCTTCTGACGACCCGTAAAGACTGTCAAAAATCCACGAATGACAGCCGGGACCAGCGCCTGCACGGAGGGGTCTTGGTATGTAAAGACTCCCTTAGCTACTGTAAAATAATCTAATTGATGCCGTTGTTTGATCGTGAAAATTAAAATAAAACGTATCAAAAAAGAAAAGAATATCTACGTTGAATGTGTGAACGACCTTTGTTACTAGCGCACAAAAATGGCCGCCACTCACGAAGGGATTAGCGCGAAAAATATAATATAAAAACAGAGAATAATATAATGTTGGAGCTTTGTTAATTCCACTGGACGTAATTGTATAATGATTGCCCGTGATTGATTTCGTGTTGCCATAATAGCTACAGACTCAGACAGATTTGGATAGGTAGATTTAATTCAGGGAATAAGCGTAGGTACAGGTACAGATAATCTTCCATATTTCTTTAATATATTTTCAACTTTATCGCTAAATTAGAAGGTTCAAAGTTGATTGGGAAAATTTGGCAGTTTTGCAGTTGGTTTGGCAGTCTTGCCAGTATAGCAGACATAACGTAGTTAGATAAGTACCTAACCACCATTTTGTCTAGTTGAACGATTAAGTTAAAAATATAAATCCCGTGAAAGAAGTCGCAACTAAAAATATAAATAAGTAAATGCAATTAAAACGCTATATAAAATTTAACCACATAATAAAAGGCATTGTATAATCTAACTAAAAAAGAGCTGTTTTTAGTGTGTAATAATAACTAAATTAACAGCCATTATATCCATTCGTATGATCCAATGTCTTTTGTCATAATATTTGCATACAATAACAATGCATTTTGTAATTTTAAATCTGGATATTAAAAATTAGAATATTTAGTTTTAAAATGCATTAAACATTTTACATATATTTCAGAGCGTTCGCCCCATGTCTAATGCCGTAAACTTCTTTATCAGTTTCTATACCTAGTTGTTATAAAATTAATATGCCAGTCTCTTGGACATTACCACTTGACAGCCGCGATTCGGATGTTTTTTCGACGCTATATTTTAGTTTGTGAATAGTTTTAGTTAAGTTAGGACATAATTAGGTATTTATTTATTTTGTTGTAATATTACTGTCTCTTAATTAAATATAGAATTTAAAACAGAATATTACCTACTCCATAAGTTTTCCTTTTACTCCTACTTTCATTTCTTAATAATGTGCTGAGATCTTGTGTATACGCTGAAAAATAGGCCCGCGCGAAATTCAAACCTATTTTATACCATGCGTGAAAAGTCACAGAATATTGGGTAAACGTAAAAAAAAATGTAGCCGGTTTCAAGCCAAAGAATGGCTGGTATTATTTTAAACGATTATGAGCATCGTCGCCTTTTAACATCACATCAGAATTTTGCACAAAAACTATAATTGCCATCCGATTACTCAATTTACGACGATGATGTAATATACGCAAAAAAAAGACAGTTATAACCAAAAACATAAAAAAAAACATAAAACAAACACAAAAAAAGTAAAAAAAAAATAAAACATAAAATAAAAACTTACATAAGACAGCAAAGCACTTCGTAATTATATCACCTCAAAATTTTCAATTTGCAACACTACGAGATCCCGCCAAAAATATGCGCGCGGAATTCGAAAAAAGTTCAAACACGTTCGCTTCGACTTTTGAACATCGAACTCGACAGATTGATATTTTTTTTTAAATTGATTTTTATTTATTTAAGATGTTCCTTTACAACCTCTATGTATTCCAAATAGGTTGTAGCGGTAACATGGGCGCGTGCGCCGTGGTTTGGTGCGCGTCGACTACTAACCAGGCTGGTTTCCTTACGAACCTTGAAAGCTACTGAAAGCCCCGCCCGCCTTTGCATTCTTAGTAACAATTCAATTAGATCGATGTTTTAGTAATATAGTCCTTCGTGTCGCTTTGTTCATTCGAGATGAAAAAATAGGGTCATCAATGAGAATCAGTAGTCGGCCATTACGAATCGATGTCAGAGTTCTAGCAAGGTTGCGAAAAAGGGAAAAATGTTGGTTTTCGAAGAAGTATGTTAAGTGGTTCTAACGATGTCGTCGGTAGATCGTGGAAACGGCAAAGGTCATTGGCTGATACATAAAATGGTACTTAGTTCTATTGTGCTAGACAATGGGGTGTCGCTAATGAGTGCTGGCAACATCGCCACCGGAAACCTGCGTGTACTACACTGAATTAATGAATCTAGATCTTAGACAAAGTAACACGATGCAAATAGTAGGTATAGATTTTTACGCCAATTGCAATATAGAATATACTAGAATAAATAACTTCCTGTATTTATTGATAACGCATATCGATGCAGAGGGGCTTGTGGCTAATTAATAACAGCCGCACGGGTCGATCGAACAGGTTAAGCTACGCTTGCCGCGGTTGGTCCGTGGATGGGTGACCATCTTCGAATACCAAGACCACTCTGTGCCTCGGAAAGCACGTCAAGCCGTTGGTCCCGGCTGTCATTCGTGGATCTTTGACAGTCGTTACGGGTTGTCAGTAGTCCGAAAGTCTGACAACCAGTCTTACCAAGAGATATCATTACGAAGTAACTGGGTTGTGGAGGTCAGATGGCCTGTCGCTCCATGTACAATACTGGTATTTCAGCTGCATCCGGTTAGACTATAAGCCGGCCACAACATAGTTGAGAAAAGGCTAGGCAGATGATGATTGACGTGTAAAAGACTACTAACAAAAATAAAATAATTTATCATTTATATACCTATTAAAATTTGTGCTTCAAAAAAGTTAACACCTGTCAATCAACCAACAGTCATTTATTCAATTTAGACTGAGAATAACCATCTTTTGAACGTGAATATCACATAAGACAGTCCCCCAAAACCTTTTTTTTTGTCCTATGACCTTCAGAGGTCGTGACCACTTAACTGGACTATACTGTGGCTGCCTTAAGTGAAACTCAAAGCCTCCAGCTAGGGGCATATACTAACTACTTTATACTAAGAGACTACGCTCTAAGGGCACGCCCTGTGGGGTACGAACCTCGGCTTAGGGCGTCGCTGGAGAGGGCAGCAAGAAGGGACAGGCTGGATCACAATTATATTATTTAAGCTTGCTCGGGCCGGCCGCCCTTCACCACTCCCTAGTGCTTTCACTGGGGAGAAGAAGTGGTGCCACAAACTCCCCAGCAGCACAGCTGTCTGTTGTCAGAAGAACTTGATTCTATACAATAGTAAGTAATTAACATTACGTAACACAAAACATAATTCCAATGAAAGTATAGTAGGTACTTGCAAAGTAAAAATTAAAGATTCATTAAAATCGATTGTTCAGCACTACTTTTGTTTGACCTGTTTACCTACTTTTAAACCAGAAGGGCAGGAAAAGGCTGGAAATGATATTTTCTAGCTGACACTCCGACGTTTCCCGGGTCATCTACTTTTAATTTTTCACTATCGTGCATTCATTTTGTGTCGACTAATTATAATCGAACAATTATTGAGCTTCATTTGTGATTCTTTGAATAAAAACATCACGCTTTGTTTCCCCGAAGGGTTGGGCAGATGTGTGCCTATAGTACCTACACCCACATTTCGCCAGTAATATTTAAGTCCCATGTAATAGGGGGCGAGCCCATTGCCATCAACCGGGTACAAAGGTTCTTACTGAGAAAATCCAGACATAAAATCCAATAAGATTACCCGATCTGCAAGCCCCAGGTCATTACCCATGTCCTTATATTCAGCAGTAGCGCTTAGTATCGCAGACCAACGAATAAAAAACCCTAGAAAAATCCATCGGCAATTTAAAAAAAATAAATTATTCCAAGTTGACTGCGTAGTGTGATTGTGAACGGTGCAAAAAGTTTTTAAGCGAAAAAATTAAACGGATATTTCACGACGGCGCTGACTGAATCGCGGCACGTCCTGCACGGAAAGTCTCCAACATTACACGACATCCTAACAAAATAATGTCACTGTCACAACGTAATGGAGAGCAGCTTAAAAAAATGTATCATCATCATCTGCCTAGCCTTTTCCCAACTATGTTGGGGTCGGCTTCCAGTCTAATCGGATGCAGCTGAATACCAGTATTTTACATGGAGCGACTGCCTATCTGACCTCCACAAGCCAGGGTAATACGATACCCCTTGGTAGGACTGGTTGTCAGACTTTCGAGCTTCGGACTACCCGTAACGACTGTCAAAGATCCACGAATGACGGCCAGGACCAACGACTTAACGTGCTTTCCGAGGCACGGAGGGGTCACGGTATGTACAGATGGTCACCCATCCACAGACCAACATCGGCAAGCGTAGCTTAACCTGATCGATCGACCTGTGCGGCTGTTATTATTTAGCCACAGGCCTCTATTTATGTAAGTAAATGATAGAAATGGTGAAGTGGATACTCATACAATTCATAAATGCGTTTGCTGTGCAATGCTGTGCTGAAAAAAACATAAAAAAGAATGAAATCTGAAAACTTTTTGCCATAATTTTTTATAATCATAAAAATATAATGCATAATTTATGCCTTCCTTATATTTTTATGATAGGTTTTTGTAAACCGTACCTAACAAAAAATGCTTAAAAAAATATTGCTCCCTGAACTTTTTCTGCCCGTTTCATTCATCATGTCATTTCGTATTTCAATTTATGTCTTCCATGTACCAGTTAAAACTGTTTCTGCTTTTCGGAGGCTGTAGTGACAGTTGTGCTTGTTAGCCTATGTTGTTGGGCAGCGGGATTGTCCGAAAGGGTTACCGCTACCCCGGAACATAAAGGGCTAAGGAAGGAACACGGATGGGTTTTAGTCAGTAAGAGTCTGACACTCCCTTCAGCTCCACCCAGAGCGGGAGGGGTAAAAAAAAAGCCTATGTTGTTACGGGCACAGTCTTCCCCAGTTGGCCCCGCAGACATGATTAGATCGTGACACTATCTTCGCCGCGGTTTACCTCAACGACGATGTTCTCCATCAGGCGTCCAGTGAGTGACAATCTTTGCCTATCTCTCCAGATGCTTTCGAGCAATGTGGGCAGCCCACTTCCACTTCAGCCTGGTGGTTATCCAACATCCGCTTCTTGTGTTATCGAGCGCAGGGTGGCTTTTCGATGCGATATGTTCGCTTGACACCTATTTATATCTTATATAATTTATTTATTTTGTTACGGGTCGTCAGAAGCCCGAAAGTCTGACAACCAGTCCTACCAAGGGGTATCGTATTACCCTGTAACTGGGTTGTGGAGGTCAGATAGGCAGTCGCTCCATGTAAAATACTGGTATTCAGCTGCATCCGATTAGACTGGAAGCCGACTCCAACATAGTTGAGAAAAGGCAGGTGATGATTTACATAAATATTTACTTTTTTTTTATGAAACTAGGAAAAGTGCAACACCAGTAGCAAAATGCTATAAAATAAACGTAATAATAAATAATGCTGCGGTTGGACTGATGTATATCTAAGTAAGGGATAATTAAAGCCACTTTGTTTACTTATTCATGTAACTTGTTATATACAAATGGTTATACCTGTAATGTTAAACTGAACATCGATGAACGTCTATTTGTCCGACTGCCATCGTTTTTTTTTTTCTTTATTAATGAGAACTAAAAGTTCTTAGTAATTGATTACAATCTAGCTTCTAAGCTAGATTGTAATCAATTAGCGTTAGCTTTAGAGAAAGTGCAAAAAGCGTTCCTCAGACACCTTTACAAGCATATGTACGGGTTTTATCCCTTCTTGTATCCCACTAAATTCTTGTTGGGCTGTTTGGGTTTCAATTCTCTAGAAGTAAGACGGTCGCGCGATCAGATGATACTGATATTTAAAGCTTTTCGGGGGATTATCGATGACCCTGAGTTACATAATGTAATCTGCAATCTATTTGTCCCAGACAATTACTGTCGCGGCAGGAAACACCGCTTACTGGCTGTTCCAACTTGCCGCACAATTGCTCACTCCAAGTCACCCATCCCTCGGACATTAGGCGCGATTAACGCTCTCCTGGACTCAAACACAGATCTTGATATGTTTGCGGATGAATGGAAGATGATACTATCGGAATGTTTGAAGTTTTGTGAGAAGAATGCATGACTGAGTTGAATCAATTATATTTTATGTAAAATTATATTAAATAGTGTAATTGGCTTCGGCCGTTCTATTTAAACAAATAAATAAATAATTGTAATCAATTACTAAGAACTTTTAAAAAACTACTACCAACCTAACTACTTTTTAAAATATTAAGTTAGGGTTAAATTGCTTAATATTCTAATATTAAGCAATTTAACCCTAACTTAATATTTTACGAGTTAAATTATGTTAAACTAAGAATAGTGTAAATTTGCACTTTTACACAGTTTCATAGCACTTTCATAAGGTCTGATAAATTGATAAAACACTTTGTTCATGAGATAAATATGCAGGATCGTCGGATATAGTTGAAGTTTGGTAAGAAACCGATGGATGTTGTCGACTGACATTTAATTTGATGAATGAGCTGGGGGCCGAAAAAGGCCACTTTGGCAGAATCATAAAACAATTCATATCACGCAATTTCATCTGTATGACAGTTTTGTATGGAGATTCGTAAAATGCTGTACATACACCTCTGCATAACCCTTCAGGGATATATAGGTGTGAAACTGTCAAACAGATGAATTGCGTGATATGAATTGATTTATGATTCTGCCAAAGTGGCCTTTTTAGGTCCCCTGTTTGTGACCTATAAAAAAAATCTTCTATAAAAAAAAATTTGTTTCTTACTAAACTTCAACTATATCCGACGATCCTGCATACTTATCTCTTTTGTTGACTGTACCTATAGCACCATTAGCACCGCACTAATATTCATTCACTATACATGGCTACTTGTAATTCGTCTTATATCCGTCAGAAGCTGACAGCTGACAAAATGCAACACATTGAACCCCCCATATGTATGGCCGAAATTAAAATTTTTGAGATATTTGATTCTGAGAAGTCAGCTGGATCACCAGTATACATAACATTACATGATCAGCCCATAGTGTTCCCACTGCTGGTACACAGGCCTCCTCTCTGTGAGAGGGAGTGGGCCGTAATCCACCACGCGGGCCCAGTGTGGGTTGGTAGATGTCACATGTCTTCGAATTTTTGGTTCTAGGACATGCCGGTTTCCTCACGATGTTTTCCTTCACCGTTCGGAGAGCAATGGCAGTATGTTGCCTTTCAAATCGCACACTATTTAGCTTGATCCTTCATCAGTTACAGCTAATATGGTCGGCCCAAGAAATTCGGCTTCTGATTCGATAAACATAACGATGTTTGTTGTACTGTCAAAATTAAAGTCTCTGCTAGGTAATTGTTGACGACCACCAGCGCCATCTATTAGCGACGAGTGATACCAACCGATGACGAAGGCAATGCGCAAGGACACCAGCGCGATACTAGCGACGCGCTACGGCTCTTCACTCTCTTGACTGTCTTGGTGACCCGCTAACGAACCACTTATATTAAAACCGCTATTTAAATTGTTATAAGAAATACATCCAACCATTGTAGAACCAGATATTACACATTATCATAAGGAGCCTTGTGTCTAATTTCTATTCACGACGCTGACACGAAGACGACCTGACGCAGAATCCCCAACATATTTGGACCTTCGAGCCGAACGTTCATACGAAGCAGCAAGCACACCCAATTTCCTTCCAAAATCCTGTGCTCAGTTTGTGCTAATATCGTTATTTTCGCATAAATTCCAGTGTTCGACTACGGTGCAAATTGTGCGTCTACCTACATCGCTCGGGCGCACGCCGGTCAACTGTAAGTACTTGATCTTTTCTCTTGCAAGCCACCAGAATGACCAACAATAAGAGGCATTCAGTAGTAGAAATAGAAAGTAGTGAAGATATCATTCGCGAATTAGTTAAGAAAAGAGGTACCATTAAACGAAAATTAACTTTGTTTTCTAAGTATGCACAGTCATTAGATGTTTCGAAATTAACGGACGCTCAGAAAGCAGAGTTAGAGGAGCGTTTTCAACCCTTTAAATTACTAATCGATCAATTTTCTACTATACAAGATGAACTAGATTCCATAGTGTCTGATAGTCAGTTGGACGGGGAACTGCTAGAGAGAGAAACGTTTCAAAATCAGTTTTATGCTATTGTGGGCAAGGCTAAATGTATTTTAAAAGATACTTCCACTCAGAATGTCGGCGGTCAAAGTCGCACTTTTAATTGCATGAAGTTACCCACAATTTCATTACCGAAATTCGACGGTTCATACGATCAATGGCTCGAGTTTCGCGATACTTACTTGTCAATGATACACAATAGTGACAATCTAGATAACGTTCAGAAGTTCCACTACTTACGTTCAATTCTTACAGGTGATGCACTACAAGTGGTTAAGGCACTGGAGTTTTCTTCCGACAACTATGTAGTAGCTTGGAGTCTCTTAGAGAATAGATTTAACAATGACAATTTGCTAGTTAGTAATCACGTCAAAGCTTTATTCTATGCTCAATCAATGAATAAAGAATCAGCTTCTCAAATTCGTAAACTAATCGATACAGTTTTAAGAAACATTCGGGCGCTAAAAACGTTAGGAGAACCTACAGATACGTGGGATACTTTAATTATCCACATAATAACTTCCAAGCTAGATTCTTCGACCGATCGCGAGTGGAAAAGTTACAGAAGTACCCTCCCGAAAGTAGGAAAATTAAAGCTGTCTGAATTAATGAATTTCCTCAAGGATCGTGCTGATTTTTTAGAATCTATTAGGCCTCAAAGCAAACAATCAGTAGACGCTCACACAAAGAAACAGTCGGTCACCAAATCACACAGTCATGTTATTACACGCAAAGATAACAACAATAAAAAACCATCAAAATCACCACGTTACAAATGCGCTCAGTGCGGTTCCAATCACCCGGTTTACTCGTGTGAAGATTTCCTTAATTTATCTCTTCAAGATAAAATAAATTTCATTGAGGAGAAAAGGCTATGTCGTAATTGCCTACGATCAGATCACGTAGTAAGCGAGTGTTGGTACGGGCCGTGCAGACATTGCAACAAAAAACACAACACGTTAATTCACACAGATACTGTTGTAGACGCTCGCACATCATCAGCTGTTGCTCAAATCACGCAAATAGTGCCACAGTCTGAATCAAATGATACGAGAGCTTCACACATACAGATGCCGCTCACCACTTCTCACAAATCTCACACAATTTACGAGGGAGATAATAATACCAAAGCGCAATGTTTTCTAAATCCGGTATTATTATCGACCGCATTAGTGGAAATAGCGGACAAACATCATAAATACCACACAACGCGAGCTCTCCTCGACAACGGGAGCCAACATTGCTTCATATCAGAATCGCTTTGTAACAAACTTAGTCTTTCATTGATACAGTCCACTGTTCAAGTTATAGGGGTAGGTAATACTATTTCCCAATCCACGCAATCATGTCGTATTCAGTTGCGATCCAAAACGAACACGTATAGCACGCATTTTAGTTGTTTAGTTTTGCCTCGTATCACGGCACAATTACCATCACTAGCAGGTAATTACCACATCGAAATACCAGGCAACGTTCAACTGGCCGATCCAGAATTCTATCTGTCTGGCGAAATTAATTTATTGTTAGGGGCAGATAAGTTCTGGGACCTGCTTAGTGAAGGTCTGATACGGTTGCCGAATGGTCCATATTTACAAAACACACAACTCGGTTGGGTCATATCGGGAACTGTTCATGAAAAGGTTTCACGCGTTAACAACCTTACTCATTGTAATTTCACGCAAACATTAGATTCAGAACTCAAACGATTTTGGGAACTGGAAGAAATATCTTCAACGCATAACAATCTTACCAAAGATGAAAGTGCATGCGAAAATTTATTCAAAGATACGACATTACGCGACGTTAAAGGTCGTTTTTCTGTGCGCATTCCACTCAGTCAATCAGCTGTTTTGCATGACACATTTTCTATGGCAAAAAACAGGTTTCTTGCACTCGAACGCAAACTAATTAGGAGCGCGCCTAGCTATAGAAAAATGTATAACGATTTTATGAGTGAATACTTAAGTCTGGGTCACATGAGTCGCATATCAGAATGCTCCTCACCTTGTTATTTTTTACCACATCATGGTGTCTATAGGGAACATAGTTCAACAACAAAACTTAGAGTTGTCTTTGACGCAAGTGCAAAATCCACTTCGGGCAAATCATTAAACGACATACAACACATTGGGCCTGCGTTACAAAATGATTTGTTTTCAATTTTGCTCCGTTTTAGACAATTTAAGTATGTAGCATGTGCCGACGTTGAGAAAATGTATCGGCAAATATTAGTTCAGCCTGATCAGCGAAATCTGCAACTAATACATTGGAGGGAAGATCCATCTGAGCCGCTCGGTGTATTTCAGCTTAACACTGTCACTTACGGGACGGCGTCCGCGCCGTATCTCAGTATTAGATGTTTAAAACAACTCGCGTTAGAATGTAAAGATGACGTCATCGCACAAGTAATTAATGACGACTTCTACGTCGATGATTTAATAACGGGACATCAGGATCAACAAAGGTTATTAGAAATATGCAAAGATGTTTCTGAAGTTTTAGAATCAGGTTGTTTCTCCCTTAGAAAATGGATATTTAACTCAGCAATTCCACAAACAGAGTTACCATCTACGTCTAAGGAATTCTCATTAGGAGACAATTGCCATACCAAAACACTAGGTATGGGATGGTTTTATTCATCCGATGAACTGTATTTTAACACAAAATGTGATCATGACGTAACTCACGCTACCAAACGTAATATTCTCTCAGTCATCGCGCAGATATACGATCCTTTGGGTTTACTTACACCAAATATCATTATAGCTAAAATTCTATTACAAAAGATGTGGCTATGTAAGATAGGGTGGGATGACGCAGTTCCTAACCATATACTATTAGAATGGCAAAAGTTCATTCATAAATTACCCAATCTACAAGACATACGCATTCCACGTTATGTCATTGGAGAAAATACACACATTATTGAGCTACATATATTTTGTGACGCCTCGCAAGATGCATACGGCGCCTGCGCTTATATACGCAGCTATATAGACGCACAGGTGATATCAGTTAACTTGTTGTGTGCGAAAAGTAAGGTCGCTCCCGTTAAACCGGTTAGCGTACCGCGCTTAGAATTGTGTGGCGCGCAAGTAGCTGCAAAGTTGTTTACGAAAATTAGTAACTCATTAAGATTAACTTTTAATAGCGTACACTTTTGGTCAGACTCAACAATAGTTTTAGGATGGCTTAAAATGTCACCTAATTTATTAAAAACATTTGTGCAGAACCGCGTTGTACAAATTAATGAACTCACGGGCGATAAGCCGTGGCTTCATGTAGCCGGTAAACAAAATCCAGCTGATTTGTTATCGCGTGGTGTGCATTTAGATATACTTAAAACTTGTGAATTGTGGTGGCGCGGACCGCCATTCCTACAGGTTCCTAACACACAATGGGAACATGATATTAACTTAAGTAATGTTAATCACGATGAATTACCTGAATTAAAATCACTTAAAACTTCATTGCTAGTTCAAGTAAATTCAGATTCCTTTCTATTCGATAGGTATTCATGTTTTAATCGCTTGCGACGCGTAATGTCATACGTTATGCGTTTCATTAACAATAGCCGTACAAAACTAAAAACAGAACGCCTCACAGGTTGCCTATCGATGGATGAATTAGATATTTCTATTAGAACTTTAACCCGAATAGCACAACAACAATCTTTCTTAGACGTTTATAAAACATTAAAACAAAATCTACAATTAAAATTCCCACGCAGTATTTCTAGTTTAAATGTTTTCTTGGACGACCACGACTTAATTAGAGTAGGAGGTAGATTGTCATATTCAGAATCGTTTTCATATGACAAAAAACATCCTTTGTTGTTGTGTGGTAAACACAGACTTACTCGCCTTATATTTGAGCATCAACATAAATCACTATTACACGTAGGGGCTCAATTACTACTGGCCACAATTCGTGATACTTGGTGGCCTATTAGAGGGCGTAACTTAGCTAAACAAGTGGTGCACACCTGTATGACTTGCAAACGTATGCGACCTAAACCGTTAAACATACAAATGGGTAACTTACCTACCGAACGATTGGAGCCAGGGTATCCATTTAAACGTTGTGGCGTGGACTATGCTGGGCCATTGCTTATGCTGAACCGCGCCGGAAGGGGGGCAAAGTTAACAAAATGTTATATCTGTCTCTTTGTATGTTTTACTACGCGCGCAATACATTTAGAATTGGTCACAAGTCTTACTACTAAAGCATATCTGCTGGCGTTGAAACGTTTCGTCTCTCGACGCGGCAAACCATTGCAGATTTATTCTGATAATGGCACGACTTTCGTAGGATCTTTAAAGGAATTTTCAAAATTTTTAAATTCTTCAGAATCAGATATTATCAATTTTACAACTAGTAACTCCATAGAATTCACATTCATTCCGCCGTATTCGCCTCATTTTGGTGGTTTGTGGGAGGCAGGGGTCAAGTCCTGTAAATTTCATTTATGTCGCATTATAGGCAATGCACATTTCACATACGAGGAGTTAAGTACGATATTGGCACAAATTGAAGCTGTCCTTAACTCCCGACCTATGTACCCAATGTCCACAGACCCGAACGACCTGCTTCCTTTATGTCCTGCTCATTTCCTGATTGGCCGACCGCTCACCGCACCCGCCAGCCGGGACCTCACTACGACGGCTACGCAGCGCCTGCCACGATACGATCGCGTGGAACAAATGAGACAGAACTTCTGGCAACGCTGGTCAACTGAATTCATATCTGAGCTCCAGAAGAGAACTAAGTGGCAACTCAACCAGGACACACTTACCCCTGACACCCTCGTCCTAATCAAAGACGACAACTTACCGCCCTTGAAGTGGCGCCTCGGACGAGTGCTGCAGACTTTCACCGGCAAGGATGGCATCTCACGCGTGGCAACCATCAAAACAGCGACGGGCGTCATTCGGCGATCATATCCGAAAATCTGCCCGCTCCTGCATCCGGATGACGACCAAACCAGCAGCATCTCAGCTTCATTGGAACCTGGTACTTCCAAGGCCGGGGGCATGTTGACGACCACCAGCGCCATCTATTAGCGACGAGTGATACCAACCGATGACGAAGGCAATGCGCAAGGACACCAGCGCGATACTAGCGACGACGCGCTACGGCTCTTCACTCTCTTGACTGTCTTGGTGACCCGCTAACGAACCACTTATATTAAAACCGCTATTTAAATTGTTATAAGAAATACATCCAACCATTGTAGAACCAGATATTACACATTATCATAAGGAGCCTTGTGTCTAATTTCTATTCACGACGCTGACACGAAGACGACCTGACGCAGAATCCCCAACAGTAATTAATTATGCAATTAGGCGAAAGCCTAGGTAATTTACTTAAAGATATCATAGCTACCTTGATCACTGTTGTAATATCCAACACGTTTGCGGAGTTTCTCTAGCTAATTTAATTTGACATTGTACACTATCAGTAAAACCTAATTAAAATCACACACATAATTATTTAAAATTAAAATAAAGTCTGACCGACGCCGGGGCGTGTCGTAGTTAACAATAAATAAAAACTTGTACACCTGACAACAATTAAAGTTCTGTTATAAGTACTTACCAACAGAATAATTTATACATCTTATTGCGTAATATATTAGGTATTTACATATGAAATTGGCGTTTTGTACGGGAGGAATATAAAGTCATTTTTTTTTTGTAAAATATATTTAATTAATCAAAGTATGCACTTTTGTCATAGGTAGTTTATTGATCCCTTTACTAAAAAAACCATGGGGGCGAGAATCAATGAACTCTTTGAAGGCGGTGTGGACTGCCGCATCGGAGTTGATTTTTTTTCCTTGTAAGGAGTTGTCCAAATTCCGGAAAAAATGGTAATCTGTTGGAGCAAGGTCCGGGGAGTACGGTGGATGTCGCAGACATTCCAATTGTAGCTCATCTAACTTAGTGGTTGTTTGTTGTGCAGTGTGTGGTCTTGCGTTGTCGTGAAGCAGCAGTGGCCTAGAGCGATTGACCAATCTCGGTTGTTTAGCAGCTAGTTCTTCTTTCATGGTTTGCAGTTGCTGACAATAGATAGATATCTGCCGTAATCGTTTGGCCAGATTTTAGAAAGCTGTAGTGAACGACACCGGCGCTAGTCCACCAAACACTCACAAGTAACTTTTTTTGAGTCAATTTTCGTTTAGGGCAGGATTTGGCTGGTTCTCCAGGGTTCAGCCATTGCGACGAGCGCTTCCGATTATACAGTATCCACTTTTCATCACAGGTACGATTCGATTTAAAATCCCTGCATTATTGTGTCGGTTGGGCAAAGTAACACAGCAGTCGACGCGTGTTTGCAAGTTCGATTCACTCAATTCATAAGCTACTCATCGTTCAAGTTTTTTTACTTTCCCGATTTGCTTCAAGTGGATTAATACAGTTTTATCACTTACCCCGAAATCTGGAGCTATCTCAGAATTGCTTTGTGATGGATCCGCTTCCACAATAGCCTTTAATTCTTCATTTTCCACTTTGGTCTCCGGCCGTCCACGGGGTTGGTTCTGAAGGTCGAAATTTCCAGAAAGAAAAAGTTGAAACCAAAAACGTACCGTGCTTTCTTTTGCGACACCAGCGCCATATACATCATTAACCCTTCGAGCTGTTTCTGCAGCACTGGTGCCACGGTAGAACTCGTACTCGTAAATATACCGATATTTCATGTTTTCCATTGTGCGGTAATAAGCGACGCCAAAGAAAAAAATAATGAGGACAAAACAAATGAATGACTGTTTTCAAAACTCTAATGTACCACCTAAATGAATTTATAAATTTGAATTTGGAATTCTTAACCAAAGAGGAGATATTTCAGATCAAAGTGGTCAGTACGACAAAACGCTAATTTCATATGTAAGGACCTAATATTATCTTCGTGATGTGAGGAGCAATTCTCGTAATTTAAGAACGTTCAGTCAGTAACACATAAGCTGTCATTTTACTGTAGCTAATTAAAAGTCCGACTATATATCATAATATACATATATCCTGTGGAAGTCAGCAATAGTGTAGCTGCTCTTCGTAACAATGGATTTTTTTTTAAAATCTGATGTGTAGTTCCGGCCATTACATCCTACATCTAAACTCACAAACTTAAGCTCTTTTTAATATTAGTACAGTCGCCAGCACATCAAGCTACTACAATCTGTCAAATTTCTTTCATAGATATTTAACTATATCACTAAAGGATAAGATTCAAAGTTGATTGGGAAAATTTGACAGATCCGGGTAGCTTGATGTGCTGGCGTCTCGTCTGTAAATACGAGTCGATAAAAAAAAGAAGAAAGGTGTTTTTCCAATAACCCTGTTTAGGGTTATTGGAAAAACACCAACAACCTCTTAAGAGGTCATTGTACTCATCATTATGAACAACTTTTACTATGGGACCAAACATGAAATCGCAAAATAAAAATCAGCTGTTCCCTACATTTATGTTCGTTTAACTCGTCAAAATGTAGGGAACAGCAAAATTTTTTTTCGCGATTTTTGATTTGGTCCCATAGTAAAAGTTGTAAACTTTCGCGTTTATAATATTAGTAGGAAGTAGGATAGTAGGAAGTAGGAAGTAGGATAGAAGGATTACGCAGAGAAAGAACACAAACACAAAAAAGGACAAGCAAAGCCGCAATTGATAAAGTGCAACCAGCCTGGACCACTGTGTAAAGACAGCATTAGCCACGTTTCTTCATTCGCCGTTGATGAGGAAAAAAAAGTGACGTATTACGTACCGCTTATCTCGCCAGCAAGCTATCAAAGTTTAATGAGAAAGACGCAGCATTATATTTTATCCCTTTTATACTTGGTGAAATATAAGTGGGTCGGGAGAGCATACAACTTTGTGGCTTCAGGAAATAGAAGATGCTCTGATTTCTGCGTCCCGCATTACATTTCCGGAGTTTGGAATTAGGGAGTGGTCCTTGAAATATTTTTCGTTTTTTCACTATGATTTGACGTAGTAATTTGTACTTCAAAGCAGTCCAAATTACCACGTCATCCAATGAGTAATTTAAACAGCAAGATTTATTACCGGCTACAAGAAAATACTAATGGCTTAATGATTTCGCCACGTCCGGATAAATTCTCGTATAATTATCTGAAAGTTAACTTATTAAAAAATCTGTTCCATTTACATCTAAGGGGAATTACTTTTATTTTAAGAACCAAGAGGATAAGAATAAGATAAGAGAATAAGAGGGTTCCGTACCATCATGTTTTTAAATTTTCATCGGCAAGGCCTATTCGCTGCACGCTGCGGTGTAGAAATTGCAGTTTTAGGTCAGCGCCATCTCTTGACCAATAAATTTTGTTGATGATTTTTAAAACAGAGTGCTATTTAGAAACATCGTTTTGTTTTTCCTGTAATCTTTACTTAAACTTCTATCACATAGAATAATTTCAGATTTTTCTCTATGCAAACTTCGGAGATAAGGAGGGGAACGGTTTTTGTTTGAATTTATTATCAAAATTCGAAAACTATGCGGCCTTAAAAAAAATAAAAAGTATTTGAGAATGTGCAAACTGCGCTCTTTCATATGATACCCACATGCTCTATTAGCCCCACTTCGAATTTTTCAGAACCCCTTTCAGTACCTGTTGCAAAAAAAAAACATTTTTAAATAGCTGTGGAAATGTCATCTAAAACTGTTCTAAATTTCAAGTTGATAGCATTAGTAGTTCTAAGATATCCAGCTGTGACAGACGGCCAGACATGAGTCGCGCACCGTAGGGGTTCCTTTTTACCATTTTGGTACGGAACCCTAAAAACGAATAAAAATCAAATAAATAAAGTGTAAAGCCCGATGTAAGAAATAAGCAAAAACGCGCAATGACGTCTATTCTACCGAAACGAACCCGTACCGATTGTTTGGAAATGTGTCAACCGGTTGTACTGTGCGACAATAATTATGCGCCATTGGAAAACCCAGGGCCACCACCTTGAGTGTAATCATACAATAATTCACACGTAAAGGGGGCGGGAAGCGTAAATTCACACGTAAAGGGGGCGGGAAGCGTAAATTCACACGTAAAGGGGGCGGGAAGCGTAAATTCACACGTAAAGGGGGCGGGAAGCGTAAATTAAGTGTGTTATCATTTGACAAGGGGAGGGGGGGGGGCGAGTAATAAAATTCGTGAGGTCATAATTGTTATGACCTCACGAATCTTTAAAGGAGACAATTTTTTTTGTTTGGGGAATAGGCCCACCACAAATTGTGGCGTATAGCAATGAAATGCACGTTAGTTTATTCCTTATAATCTCTAGATTACAGTGGTAATATTAGCAAAACTTTATGTAACCGGAATACTGTGAAATACGACAGTCAAAAGATGACTCTCATAATAACCTAAAATCTCACAAGAGCTATTGTCTAATGAGTGGATAGGTCTCCTTGGTATTTTAAGTCAAAATAGTGCACTTTTCAATAATAATATAGTATAAAACAAAGTCACGTCTGTACTATGTGACAGATTTTGATGTGATTTACACGATTTGATAGACTTATTCATGAAAATGGATTAGATGTAGGTATTCATTTCGAAACAGCGCGGCTTTTGCCGGCCAATACTGTAGATCTAAAATAATAAGGTGATGTGTTATAAGCTGGTTGTGCAAGGAGAAAAAAAAAACACACGTTGAAATCGAGCTGCACAATTGTACAACGGTTTTGTGGATTGTGCACTGTATCTACAGATGCCATTTTCATAAAATCTTTCAAATAAAAATATGAAAAAAAAACAGAAGAAACATACAACTATTGCAGGAAACAATAATAATGTTGCCCAAAGAGTATGTAATCCTACATTCTATGTTGTCTGTCAAACTGTTTTTTTTTTTGAAATGTTTTTGGCATGGCTTCGAGGCCTTTATGCCAATCTGTCAAACTGTTTGAAACTGGACCACAGAGTATCTGCAACGGGATATTAATTACGTTTCGTTCCACGGTGATTTTTAAAGTACGTTGATTGATAATTATAACGTGATAACCGTTAATAACAGCATTAATAAAAACAAGTTCACTGTACCAATTAATTATTACCTCTTTAAACGTATTTTAAAGCCGATGTTATTACCGCTGCGCACCGTAGTAATTTTTTTTTTCATGTTAAACAAACCTAAAAACGCTCCTATACAAGCATTTTTTGCTGAAACACTTTTTTACTATTATTTCATTATTCCGGTTACATTTCTATATAATTTCTGGTCTGTTACCTAATTGTAATAAGATGATCACTTTTTTCATGTGCAATATGATTAATAAACGTTACCGTTTGACAGTGGGCCCAAAAAAAATTGTCTCCTTTATACATACATTATGGAAACTACTTATATACATAATTATATGCAATAAATTATACCACATACTTCTTTGACGAGTTATGCGAACATAAATGTAGGGAACAGCAGATTTTTTTTCGCGATCGATTTTGTTCATTTATTGTATATCGTCAGAGTTTATTAAGTGAGATTAAGATTTAAACACAATTATGGCTACCTCTTAGAACAAATAAAACACCAAGACAGCGCTAAGAACGATGCAGTGAAGTATGCCAAAACTACACCTCCGCTCTGAGCATACACGCTCACACGCAGACATTTACAACCATTTACGAAACCGACTTCACTTTACTGTTTGTAACAGCCCTTTGTCTTGGTTTTATATTTGGTCTGAGGGCTACCTCTGACAAGGACGGGCAGAGGAGCTCCAAAAATCATGTAATTTATGTGACGTCATTTTTGGATGACTCCTTAAAATATCAACACAAAAAGCCACGGGCATAGCTCTTCCATCAATTTACTCTTACGCAGCTCTGTGAGCAAAAAATAACCATCATCATAATGTTCATAAAGTTCCCATTGCTGGAGCTCAGACCTACTCACTGCGGGTAAGAATGCCGGTTTCTTCACGAAATAAAAATATGATTCTGAATTCTCAAGCTACATCGATCATTGCTGCGCCATTTATCATGAAATGGCGCAGTAGTGATTATTTGATTTACTTTCTTTTTATGTTTTGTTGTGGGTAGTTTTAAGTATTACTAACACTAGTCTATATAAGAACATTGTTACTAACAAAATGGACGCCATGATCTAGTATTTGTTATTATGAATGCCACTGCTGCAGGTCAAATGTCCTTTCTCAAAATCAGGAAGCTCCTTGTTAGCTAACTGCGGGTTGGCACATTCAGGCCAATTTTGTCCAGGTTTTCCATAGGAAAAGTCAATGGAGTCATAGATTATATGTATGTAGCAAGCAAATAGAAGTTTCCAGATTTGTACCTGCATTTTGATGTTTACCTAAGAAGCGAATCCTTTTCCTTAAAGCTATAACTTATAGTTGTTTTTGTACCTAAGTAGATTCAAAATATTTCCAAAAATCCATGTTATTCAGTATAATACTTCCTTAATTAATTTTATACTAAAGCCATATCTTGTTTTCCTTGTGCAAAACACATTCAATTATTCATTTTTATTTTCCTTTTAAATAAATTAAGAGTCCGCCGTCACCACAAAAATCCCAGAAAAAATTATGCAGCGACAAATCGCATTTATTCCACCGAGTCAAATGGAGCGACACCTACATAGGCTTGTTGCTTATATGCGACGTGGTATAGGAAAACCCACTGGCTTCACCTCGGCTGTCAGAATCCATCAGCGACCAGCACACATTCTCAGAATCATTGGAACCACCGTCGAGTTGTCGACACAATACCGGAATTGACAACGCCCTGTGGCACATAGAAATCTGTAGAGTATGTTGGTACTTAATAAAAAATATAAATTGGAATTTCTCGTTCATTTTAACATTTAAAAGTCCATAAAAAGAGCAGGTAAAAAGATGCAAAAGTTTAATAAGCTAAGATATTTTTGAAAACTTAATGGTTTTCGAATCAGAAATGAAGAGATCCGTAGGAGAACCTCGGCAAACTTAAGTGGCAGTGGGCAGGGCACATTGCTCGCATACAGATGGCTGATGGAGCCGAAAGGTTCTGGAGTGGGGACCGTAGACTGAAGACGTAGCGTTGGAAGGCCTCTCACAAAGAGGGCCGATGACCTGGTGAAGGCCGCAGGAATCCGCTGGATGCCAGAAGCACAGAACCGGTCGAAGTGGCGGTGCTTGGGGGTGGCCTATGTCCAGCAGTTTTTGGCCGGATTGATGATGACTGGTTTTCAGAATAATACTACCTATATGTTAAAAACCATGTCCGTAGTTGATTATAAAATTATTATAGTTGTGGATAATCTGTGGTCTTATTTGTGATTATTCGAGAGATAATTGTTTAAAACGTATCCAATTTTGTTTTTTAGTCCTATTATCCTAATTAGTCAGTACCGGTTCAAAAACTTTACAGACCATAGTAGTACCTCTTATTATTTATAGTTTTTTTTTTATAAAAACACCGTGAATGTAGATATTTTTTTGCCGATGGCAACTTTTTATCATAAGTCCGTACTTAGCAAACAAATTATAATTAACGCATTAACACCATTGATCAACTTTATAATACCTACATAATTATAAGGTTTGAGATAACTTTATTCTCATAAGAATACAACAATTCAGTTGCATGAGAATATTAGAACTATAACATAAGTCTTTAAGGTTGAGCGTTTTACAAAAACTACTTAGACATTTGTAAAATATGAGTAGGTATACGTGTATTAATTAGTAGCGCCCCGCGGTGAGAATATCAGGATAAAAAGTATCCTATATTTAATCTTGGTTTAAACTATCTGGATACCAAACATTCAAATCCGTCCAGAAGTTTTTGCGTGGAAGAGTAACAAACATCCATCCATCCGTACATTCTCACAAACTTTCGCGTTTATAATATTAGTAGGATAGTAGGATAATATTATTATAACTTTGATGTGACAGTTTCTCAAAAACAAAAGCCACAACACTCAATCAATCTGTTTAGCTTTTACCCTTGGCTCGTCGGCTTCCAGTCTAACAGGATGCAGCTGAGTACCAATATTGTACATAGAGCGACTAGGCTGTCTATCTGACCTCCACAACGCAATTATTGGGTAACACGATACTCCTTGGTAAGACTGGTTGTCAGAGTTTTGGGCTACTGACTACTCGTAACGACTGTCAAAGATCTACGAATGACAGTAACGTGCTTTTCGAGGCACTGAGGGATCTTTTATATAATTGATGGTCACCCTTTAGTTAGCCATGAGCTCCTCTTAAAGACACACAACACTACAATATAGAAAATGATAAAAAAAAAAATGTCTACTCCACGCATTTCCCACTTCTAGTCCAGTACCCTTATTAGTAACAATGAAATAACTGATATAATAAGTTATTAATTGTCGGATTAAGAACATAATACGTTACAATACCATTGCATATAGGGAACCTAGACCTTTTTATTAAACAAACGCATACAGGAAATGTACTCGTATCTTATCTTTGTCAGTTCCGATTCTTATCACAATAAAACTGCGACAGTTTCTTTCTGTCTGTTTTAAACGCTGAACTATGAACCGATTGTGATGAAAGGCAGATTTATATCATCATTATCGTCATAATTTCAGCCGAAAGATGTAACCTGCTGGACATAGGCCTCCCCCAAGCACCGCCACTTGGACCAGTTCTGTGCCTCTCGCATCCAGCGGATTCTTGCGGCCTTCAGCAGGTCATCGGTTCATCATGCGGGAGGCCTTCCAACGCTACGTCTTCCGGTTAAATATTTATATACTTATAATCAAATATTTAAATCGCTTACTCACGCACTCGAAAAAGTGTCCATAATGAGAGAAGAGTGAGCTCACACATTATTAATCAACATTTCCATGACAACTAAGTCAAATCACTGTTTTATTGTGTTTCAGAGGTGCCAAAACGATACATAAACGCATCTTTTGAAGTTTTGACGTGACAGTACTAATCTAACGATTTAAATCGTGACTTTTGATGTTTTGATCTATGATCGCTTAAGGACTATCCTATATAATAAAATATGGAGATTATAATACGAATTAGAATTAAATAGAGGCCGCTGACCAATCTTAATTCTCGGTAAGAACATGAATCAGCCGAGGTCGCGTAGGTACCTACTAACTAGACTTTATTGCCTAAAACTATTTTAGATAATTATGTTGCCCTTACAATTAAACGCAGTAGCCCTGTATATATGGTAATGAATAGCATAAAGCCTATAATGTTCCCACTGCTGGGACACAGGCCTCCTCTTTTCGAAAGGGAGTTGGGCTGTAATCTACCACGCGGGCTCAGTACGGGTTAGTAGATGTCACATGTTATCGAATTTTTGCTTCTAGGAAATGCCGGTTTCCTCACGATGTTTTCCTTCACCGTTTTGAGAGCAGTGGTGATGAAATTATTTACTCAAAGTAAAATGCCTGCCTGGGTTCGAACCCACGACCTACAACTCGTAAGTCGGGGCCCTTACCACTGGGTAACCACTGCTTATGGTAATGAATTAATTTGAAACTAAACCTAACGTGAAATTCTAGAAAAGAGGTTGATACATACATAACATGTCATACTCGTCAGATTTAACGATGTGCCGTTGAAAAATAATGATTTACAAGAACTCATTGAGCATGAACCTCGAATTCTTTCCTGATAGAGTAGGAAGGTACGAGTACATAATATATCAACACACATGCATGTTTTTAATGAGATGCAAAAACAGTCGTCTATTCTGTAAAAATCTCACTTTGAAAACTTATGGTGATTGAAGTTTCGATCTCGGCATTTTCGAGATCTCGAATGGATTTCGAAAACTGAAACATGATTGAAACTGCTTAGTAGTTGTGAGTATGATGCGAGTAAGATACAACATGAATTATTGAAAAAACCTCTTTATTTTATAATTTTTTACTTATGTAATTATGTTAGTGAACACAAAAATTCAGGCCCGTAAAATCTCTTATAAAGAAAGTACTTATTTTAACAAAGATAATGATAGTGAAAACAAAAATTGCTATTTCCAAAATCACTCCTAAAGTAGGAGTGATCACACTGCCGCTCGATCTCGTCAATCTCGGCCGAGATCTCGTGATTTTATGCTTCGAGATTGATCTCGAAAAATGAGGCGAGATCTCGGATGATCGGGATTGCATTCCCTAGCTGGGCTATTCTGTAAAAATCTCACATTGAGCTGTCATACCCCTCGAAGCTAAAGACAGACAGCTCACATTTTCTAAGTTTTCAGTGAGATTTTATCCGAATCGCACTGCTGTTATTTCACCTGAAACTAGTTATTGACACTGCTGACAGCTCACTTCACCTAAGGTGAATTTTTCGTCGGTTATTTAAAAAAAAAATTGCTGTTCCATACAATTTCGATAAAACAGCTGAATTTTTTTATTGATTATCGACGAAAAATTTCCACCCTAGTTGATCTAGAATCATGTGTTGTAAAAGAAAAATCTTCTTCTAATGAAAAAGTATCTCTCCGCCGCCAAGACCAAATATGTCGCGATGATTTCATAGAGCTGCAATTAATGCATGGCGATATAAGTGTTGGGTACTTTTTAAATAAACTAAGATAATTATTTTTGTTAATGACTGTACAAGTATATTTACGAACTATAACAAAGGGTGTACTATCCGGAACAGAATTCCTCGTGGTCAAATCAGTTTCACCATTAAGTTTGACCACGAGGAAGGAGCGTTGTATTCATGGTTACAGTTTGTGAGTCGATGTTCTGCCACCCTGTATTAAGCTTGCCCCATTAATGTCACACACCCCTTATCAATACGGTCTATAGTCACCGATAATGATGTTTCCATGTCCCTCGTGAGCCGCTTAATTTGCGACCATCGTTAAAAGCCGTTCAGTAGAGCATGGTTATTTTTCCTCTTCGTTAATTTCGTGATCCATTTCAATTTTGTGTTTCACGAACTATGTCCTAATAAACATTTTTTTCCTTCTTTAAATTTTATTCACGGTGATATTATTTTGTGTTTATTTTTAGTTTGAGTTCGAAATACAAAAAAAAAACAATAGGCATTGAAGTACTAGTCAGCATCATCATCTGCCTAGCCTTTTTCCAACTATGTTGGGGTCGGCTTCCAGTCTAACCGGATGCAGCTGAACATCAGTATTTTACATGGAACGACTGCCTATCTGACCTCCACAACCCAGTTACTGGGTAATACGATACTTCTTGGTAAGACTGGTTGTCAGACTTTCGGGCTTCTGACTACCCGTAACGACTGTCAAAGATCCACGAATAACAGCCGGGACCAACGCGGAGGGGTCTTGGTATGTAAAGATGGTCACCCATCTACAGACCAACCGCGGTAAGTACTATTTAGCATCGCTGTCAATAATAAATAGAATTAGAATCAGGTCTCCATACCTATTAGCAAAAGTCTCTAAAGAAAATATATACCCCTAATAAATAAAGCCCTACATAAATTCAAGGCATTTCGACAGGGTTAGGTATTATTATTAGGTTCGATGGGGATATAGAGGTATGAGGAACAGGGTGTAAAGTTCACTCATACTCTATAGAAAAGGGAGGATCCTCCGATCTGACGGGTGTTGTGTCTGACGAGCAACTGTCCGATGATTTATGTCGGGCCGTAGTATCTATGCTAGTTCCGCGGTAAACTCTGCTTGCGAGATGCAGGATTTTGCGTGACGTCAGTATGACGCGTTGTTCGCATGTGGCGTTGTAGATACCGCTACAGCAATAATTCCCTATCATCCTAATGAAAGATAGAAACTGACTTAATTTACAAGCTCTTTTACATACCTACTACTAATGTACTTATTTTTAATACCATTTTATCAGAAATATCAATTAAAATGACTACATGATATCATAAATCTATGTACCCAGTGGCCACGATACTCACGTCTGAGACCGGAAACATGCGAATATGTCCCCTAATGACAATGATATTGTATTTATTACCTTTGTGATTGTTATCTGATTGTGTCATTCATGTTACTTGCCTTGACCTCAAGTAATCATGTGTGACAGGGGGAGGTCGTTGTTAAGTTATGTTAGAGAGATTTATTCCAGTCTGATCCCCTGAGCCCCCCTCCACCCCCCCCCTCCTCGATCCCCTGCTAGTTCTTCTTCTGTAGAAAGGTACCGGCGGGGTAATTGCGGAACACACATTTTGACAGTTCAACAACATACATTGCGTTATTTACATTGTTGAGCAGACACCATTTTCGAACATATCAAGCAATGGATTAGCAAATATCCTTCAAAATCATTCAGAAAACGAAAACAAAGAAGAAAATAAAGATTACTTTGCTTTTGAAAGTGATGCTAAATCAGAGGTAAAATATTGAAACAGTGAAAGGACTCTATAAAGATTGATTTAAAAAATTAAGTAAAGAAATGTCACTTTGACATCGTGGGGTAAAGATATGTGTTAATGTAACGCTATTTTGTAAAACTCTATCCCATAAAAAAGATAAATGTGAAATGAGAGCCAAGTTCATTATTATGATATATGCCTTGGTTGTTGACTTCAGCGACAAAAGAAGTGAGATCTGAATGGGCGCCAAGTTCAATGGTCAGTCTTGAAATTTATTTATAACAACATAAAATATCATTTCTTCCCATAGACTTATAAAAAAAAGCTGGACTCCGTGCCACGCATATCGAAAGTGAAGCACAGTAAGTCAGTTTGTACAAACACGCCTCACGCTCACATTTACATCATAGTTATATTATCTGTGATCATAGTATGCCGACCGGCCGCCATTACGTGACACGACAGCGTCAATCGTCAATCACGCACTCATAGATCGGTACAGTGCTTCACTTTCGATATGCGTGGCGCGCAGTCCATCTTTTTTTATAAGTCTGTTTCTTCCTATAATTTACGATAATTTATATTGAAGCCTAGGGTCTGACTTGCCCTAGCTATGCATCCACTACGTGCGCGCTTCGTCCAAGATATACTTAGGTATAATTCAACTGAAAAGTGATCGAATTTAACTGGAAAGTTGGTCTCGTGGTTGCAACTGTGGGGTCCTATGTTCGATTCCCGGGTCTGGCAAAGTGTTATTGGATTTTTCCATTAGGAATTTCTTAGTAACAGCCCGCAGTTTGTAAGTTGGCGGAGTGATACCCCCGTGTCTCGGAAAGCACGTTAAACTGTTGGTCCTGCGCCTGATCTCTCTCCGGTCGTGTCGGATTGCCGTCCCGTCGGATTATGAAAGTGAGGGAAGAGAGACTGCACCTCTGTTTGCGCACACACCTAAAAAGCTAGTCTCCTTTGAGAACCTAAAAAGCTAGTCTCCTTTGAAATTATAAAGAACTAATACTTCGGTATTTCACGACAAAGTCTCATTGGATCATTAAATTCTAACTAGTACCACCCGATAGATTACTCTCTTGTTGCTAATTGCTATTGCTCTATCACAGTGTATATCTAGTATTTAATATTTGCCTTTATACTGAGGAAACCGGCATGTCCTAGAACTAAAAAAAATGCGAAAACATGTAAAATCTACCAATTCGCACTGGACTGGGACTGGATTACGGCCCACTCGCTGTCACAGAGAGGAGGCCTGTGTCCCAGCAGTGGGAACATTTTAGGCTGATTATCCTATGACTTTCTGATCTATGCGTCATGTTCGTGAACGGGCGCCGTCAGTTGGGGCTGGTCATCACTTAGCTGCCTCGGCTTATTTTTAATTATTTTATTTTTGGATTATTGTTTTGTTAAGTGCTATTTGCTGTACTCTGGACACTTTTAACACGTACGTCTTTTTTTTACATTGTTCTCACATATAATTATAAATTCAACATTAATGATGTAACTAATATTTTTGTAAAAATATAATTTAAAAGAGTGTCCATGGAGTTTCTTGCCCGTTCTTCTCCATAGGTACCTACGCTTTGGAATGGGCGACTAGCTTCTTATTTTCTGACTGACCGACTTCTTGACAGTTAAAAAGTGCCTGTAAATGGTTTAATTGAAATAAATGCTTTGAGTTTGAGTTTATTACAAATGGTCCTTATTAAGACACTATAGGTATTCGGTAGAAATTGAATTACAAATTATTGTCTACAAGCAAGTTTTACTGCGCAATCAAGCTTTGGGCATCGTGATTAAATATCTAGTTCCTGTTACAAGCTGATTTGGTCCTGCATTTTGATATCAACTCATAAACAAACAAGTATTCTAATAGCTAACTTAAATGCTAATCTGAATTGGTTCTTTATATCCAAAATAGCAACGACATAAATGTATATGGACTTGCTGTATCAAATATTTTATTTGGAAATACTTTTTACGTGATCAGAGAGTTGGCCTATTTTTTGGCCAAAGAATCAGCATCGCCATACAACGTGGCAATGCTGCCAGCCTTTAGGGCACGTTTCCTGTTGACAGCGATGCGGACGAACTTTTTGATGCCCTTTTATTAATTCCCCTCCCCTTTTATATACTTGCACATATTATTTTAAGACTGTTAGCTTTTTAAATTATTTAAATATTTGAGCCACTAATAAAAAAAAACATGAAGGTGAACCTACATAGTTAAGCTTTATTCACGCAGCTCCGGGTGAGTGCCTTTCGGGCTTTTGGGTCCGTTCCCAATTGTGGCCCAAAGTCTGTCAATCATCAAGTTCAAAGAAAAAATGTCTACAAGAAATCTTTTACCCATTTTTAGTGGGACACTAAACCAGGATATAAACACCATAATTCTCATTGAATTTCTAGTACCTATGTTTCGAATCTAAATGTAAGTATTATATGATGTATGTGGGTATGGTATGGTGCATCATTGTAGATGTAATTGATTAAAACTAACATTCACATTTTATTCATGAATTTTTATAGCTAATCTTTTTAATCTTCAGAAGCGTTAAACACTTAAGAGATCCTCCAGAATCTATTCAAATGACCATTCTTGATTCGAAAACATACGGTTGGTAAGCAAGAGAAGTCAGGTTTGGCTGGAAAGTTTATTCATATTGCATGCTATCATTTAAATGCCAAAATAAGATTGATAGGAATATAATTAACAACATGTATAATTATGCTGTCTGTTTATTGATAGTTGTACCAGGTATATTTAGAACGCTGCACTACGCCCGCGCAGGTCGTGACTAGGACACCTGAATGTCGTCCACTTTTACAAAGGAACTTATCGGAATAAGAATAGGATTGACCTTTCGCCATATTGTTTCTACTCAAACTCAAAGCATTTGAACCATTTACAGGCAATTTTGAGAAGTCAAGGCATTGGTGAGTCAGAAAGTTGGAGCTATACTGTCACAAGAATCTTTGTATCTTCTGGTGCTCAAATGACGTTGACAGGATAGCGCTGTTTTGGTAAACAATTGTGCAATTATTTTGTGTAATGTGTAGAAAAAACAAGATGGAGTCGCTAGTTTCGATTTTGGCCAAAGATTCTTTCATTCTTGAACAGCTATTTAAACCGTCTGCCTTCAAAGCAAAAGTGAACAGGTATCTTCTGGGCACGCTCGTTCCATCATAGACTTCATCCATGGCTTTCCATCGAGATCGAGGTCAAGAGCAGATCCATTCAGCATTAAATATAATATCAGCATAAAAATAAAAAAACCGGACAAATGCGAGTTAAACTCGCGTGGAGAGGATTCCGTATGATGAATATGTTACCCACCGGAAAAAAATCTTATAAAGTAGGTTGCCAAGACTTACTTATTTTAGTAATTTATACTTAACTCGTATTTTTCAACTGAATAGTACCTACTTCAGTATTATGCGGTCGACGATGATGAACGCGTGATCAGAAGTTAATTATTCAGCTGTGACACAAATTCTTCCGGGTTCTAGCTATTTCGAAAACACAGGTAATAAAGAATTCGCTGACGCACTTGAAGTTTCCTAGTACGGAAAGGTCAAGGCCATTCCATATCTTATTTCGAATACTACTAGATTTACGAGGTTTATACCGACCAAAACTATCTTAAGTGTGACCAAAATCTTAAATAGGTACACACGACGACACATCAAGCCTTTTATCTGTTCTGTGCATCAAGCTATACATTTCCACCTTCCTAGTTATAAACTTCAAAGCATGGAACCAAGACGCAGCCTACTGATGGCCATGATGCTTCATGATCTGAGTTACAGGTTCGATTGTCCAGATGTTAGCAAAAACCTATGTTGCATTTATTGTCCCCAGAACTGCGATGCGTCGAGAGGAATGTGCCCCGGTTGTTCCATATCGCAAGGTTCAGAACTCATGTTGGGGCACGGGCGCCTCTCCGTCGCATTGTAGATACCATAGAGGTATGAGGAACAGGGTGTAAAGTCCACTCATCCTCCATAGAAAAGGGAGGATCCTCCGACCAGACGGGTGACGTGTCGGGTGGGCAACCTGCCCGATGATTGATGTCGGGGCGTTGTATATATTATGCTAGTTGCGCGGTAAACTCTGCTTGCGCGATGTAGAATTTTGCGTGCCGTCAGTAAGATGCGTAGTTCACATGTGGTGGTGTATCTATATCCGTGATTCTGTCACACTTAAATTATAATGTTTAACTGTTTTATGTTCCAATAAAGTAAAATAAAAACAAAATAGTAAAAATAGAGGAATCGAAATATGAGCAAAGAAAGACAAATACATAGTCAGGAAAAGCATTCCTTTTATCAACTTGAAAAGGTTGACTGACAAGCAAATAGAGGTTTGTTATAGCGTCAAAATTACAGGAAAATAACTTACAAATGTCTAGTTTATATTTCCTTTTTACCCTCAGCTTCCGACATGGGATCCGAATAATATAGCGCTCCATAAATAAGGACGTGACCTGACTAAGTATCAACACTCGACCTCTTTAGTATGGCTACAAATAACAACATCGCGGGAACTGCGGTAAAAGCAGCCGTATTTTTTTTTAAGGAATAAGTACGAGAGTGAGAACAGTTTCGAGTATGAATGTCGATGACTATAAGAGTAGGGGAAGCCAATGAAACGAGGGATAGACTGTGTGAAAGATTATATGGTTAGAAAGGTGGTGACTACCGAGATAACGTAAGTCAAAAAAAAAGAAGAGAAGTATAATAAAGTAGAATGGAAGAAAAAGACATGCTGCGCCGACCTTAAAAATAATACGAGAACTTTCTATTGGGTTGTTGTACCTAATGTTGAATAGGTACGTATAGTTAAAGGGTGGTTTTCGTAGTTTAAGTTACTGTTACTACTGTTGTGTAGTTGGCTGTACATTTTATTTAAGTATTTATTTATTTCAGGCATCAAGGCCCATATAAACACATACAATACAATATTAATATTAAGTTAAAAATACTATAAATACATACAAAATTATACTAAAAACTAACACTTACATACACGAAGTGTCTGCATCGTGTTTCGCTGACTGGTGTCATGTAGCCGGCCACGAAACCCTTTGGCCAGAACTCTTCCTTGAGGAACTTCTCGAGATTTTGTGGCAATACCTCAGTATTGCCACAAAATTGTTTTGTAAGTTGTATTATATATCTAGTACATACGAATTCCATGCAAAAATAATGATCTTTGCGGCAACTGGCTAAAAAGGCATTCTATTTTTGAAATGGAGAATCTATCTTTAAATGAAATTTTAGCTCTTAAATTATTAATGTCTCTAAAACAATAGCACTCCACACAAGATTAAAAATAATTAACCACAGTATCAGATCAATGGCCAGTAGTAACAATCAATTGTAATGTTCTTAGAATGACCTTCAAGGTCACAATGTAACGAACTTTCACGACGCCTACTTCCTGAAGTTTTTGTTTCTACTGTCATTAAAATAAGTAAGTTCAATTAGGAAGAAAAAAATGTTACGCACTGTCGTGTGGCGAAAAAGTGTGTGGTATTTGAAGGTTGCAAGGACGGAGAAAGATGTTTTGATTGTTTTGGCATTCGTCCGACCTTGAAGGGTTTAATAAAAATATTTTACGTTTTTATGCCTGAATCGCTGGTCTTGTCGCATGCTTAATGGAACAGTGACCCATTAGTAGATAGGTCAGAATTATTTCCGGATTTGTTTTACTCAGATCTCATCAATAGTTGATCATACGTTCAAAATTCAAGCATTCATGATTAATTAATCTAATCTAATCCAATCACTTTTAATTTAATGCGTCAACAAGTAGGTTAAGTCCTCATAGCGAGATCTTCTTTGCGCTTTCCCAAAAATTTTCAGTTTTGAGTTAAGTCAGTATTCCATTAAGCATGCGTTGTGTTCACAAACGCTTGCTGATCATCAAGGCTGGGTTTCAGTACTTCCATCAGTTTTCAGCCTAGCCTTATCTCAACTATGTGGGGTCGACTTGTCTAACCGGATGCAGATGAATGCTAGTATTTTTTTGTAAAATTTTTATAGGGTCCGTCTGCCTATCTGACCTCCAAAACTCAGTTAATGGGTACCACTTTACCCCTTGGTAACACTGGTCTCTTCGTGATATAATACCTAACCCATATAACCCACCTGGACGCATGGAGCATAAAAAAAATAATCATTGTTTAATTTTGTAAAACATGAAACCAACATGCAACGTTTATTTTCTGTTGACTGTACTTACCTGACAAAAAGAGTAACCCAGATAAAGTGGATAAGAGAGAGATTAAACAGAAGAAGAACTACCAGGAGATCGAGGGGGGTGGGGGTGGAGGGGGTTCAGGAGATCAGACTGGAATAAATCCCTGTTACGAGTAATATGGGTTACGTATTATAGTCAAAAAACCATTTACATTTATATTTTACTAGCTTCTGCCCGCGGCTTCGCCCGCGTGGATATCGGAAATTATCCCACGGGACAGTAACGATGAAGTAGCCCATGCCCTTCCCTAGGATGCTATCTATCTCCTTGCCAAATTTTGTCGAAATCCGTCCAGTGGTTTAGGTGTGAAAAGGTAACATACAGGAAGAGGTACTTCGATATGGCTCACTATTTTGGGCTTCCACATAAAAGGTAGATAATTATGCTGTCGCGGACATTTATTTAGAACTGTTTAAGAAAAACAGTCCCACGATACATTATATTAGTGTAACAACAGCGCATCTGCGGGATTCAGCCCTAGTAAAGGTTTCTGTGGCTCTATGGGCCATGTAAGTCGCCTGCTGCTGACGTCGAGCTTGTGACTGTTCTGGTGTCTCCGCAGCCCGTTGTGACACCACTATACTCAGCATGCTGTTGACACCGATCTTGGGGCTGTTCCGGTGTTTCTGCAGCCCGTTGAGACACCAGATACTAAGTCTGCTGTTGACGCTGATCTTGGGACTATTCCGGTGTCTCCGCAGCCCTTTGAGACACCAGATACTCAGCATGCTATTGATGCCGATCTTGGGACTTTTCCTGTGTTTATGCAGCCTGTTGAGACACCAGATACTCAGCATGCTATTGATGCCTATCTTGGGACTGTTCTGGTGTTTCTGCAGCCCGTTGAGACACCAGATACTCAGCATGCCGTTGACGTCTAGGTTGACACTGTTCTGAAGTTTCAGCAGCTCGTTGAAATGCCAGATACTCAGCGTGTTGTTGACGATAATCTTGGAACTGTTCTGGTGTCTGTCTCAGTAGCTCTGTGTGCGCCTCACGCACCGCCTGCTCAAACCTTCGCAGCTCAGTTTGTTGAGACGTCTCGTTAAGTCTAGCTATTTTTATAGCTCGAGCTTTATTAGAGCTTTATGAAATATATATTAGACTTACGCTTTTGAGTCATTATTGTAAGTACTATTTAAAAAATCACAAAATCCGTAGTAATTTTCAAACTAACTAAAACAATTTCATTAGCTAATTATGAGGAAAACGAATCTATGTTCTTCCTACTTACAACACAACCTAAACCTAAAACTATACGTTAATCTTAAACTAAAAAAAAAAAACAATTGTAATAATCTAAGTAATGAAATGTGATTTGATTTGATATTTCTTTTTAAAATATCATCTGCCTAGCCTTTTCCCAACTATGTTGGGGTCGGCTTCCAGTCTAATCGGATGCAGCTGATTACCAGTATTTGATGTAGGACGACTGCCTATCTGACCTCCACAATCCAGTTACTGGGTAATACGATACCCCTTGGTGAGACTGTTTGTCAGACTTTTAGGGGTTCCGACGACCCGTAGCGACTGTAGAAGAAAATATCCACGAATGGCAGCTGGGACCAACATCTTAACGTGCTTTCCGAGGCACGGAGGGGTCTCGGTATGTAAAGATGGTCATCCATCCACAGACCAACCGTGGCAAGCGTAGCTTAACCTGACCGATCGACCTGTGCGGCTGTTACTATTTAGCTACGGGCCCCTCGGGCCCTTCTTAAAATATACTACCTAAAAATTATAATTATGCCTACTCATTCATTTCATTTTGGCAGTTCAACAACATTCATTGCGTTATTTATTTACGTTGTTGAGCAGACAAATTTTTCGAACATATACAGGTAAAGCGATGGATTAGCGATATCCTTCAAAATGATTTAGATTGAGATTGATACTGTGATAGGTACGCAATACGTATTATAAAAGTGCTCTGTGCCTCACGCGTCTGCCTGCCCGCGTTCGGGACCGCCGCGCCGCCGCCGCGCCGCCGCCGCGCCGCCGGCGCCGCGCCGCCAATTTCTATGGCGCTCTACCTCAGGTCAATCTTATCGTGATAACTTTTAAAGAATTAGTCCAAATTACTTAGTGTAAAAGACAAAGTTTATCTACATTAAATACCCAAAGCGATAAATGTATTAATTTTCATAAGAATTAACTAAGTACTTTAAAATGTGCATTGTAAAAAAAGTATCCGATTTAAATGTATTTATGGATCACTATTTTGGATATAATGGCTTCCACATAAAAGGTAGATATATGCTGTCGCGGACTTTTATTTAGAACTATTTAAGACAAACAGTCCCACGATACATTATCTTCGTGTAGCTGTAACGGTTTAGGCAGCGCACGCCAAGATAGCTCTCAGAGGGCAGGAATTTTTCCGACTTACTAATAAGGCCAAAAAAAAATTACACAAAATCTTTATAAATTGTAGCCTATGTGTTATTCTGATGTATAAGCTATATTACTGTGAAGTTTCATCGAAATCCGTTCAGTAGTTTTTGCGTGAAAGAGTAACAAACATCCATCCTCACAAACTTTCGCGTTTATAATATTAGTAGGATATATTTATATTTTATATAATAATCATTAGTTAGGATCCTATTTTGGAGCTCATATAGCTATACGTAAGTGGGTCGGGTCGTAACAGGATCTCAACAACATTTAAGGCATTTTCAACAGGAAAATAATATCTATTTCGAGCGTAATCGTAGTGCTGGTAATGGTATTATGATTACGTACGAAATTGATATTATTGGACTTGCTGCTACCTAGCTGAAACGTTGGGATTCTCTATTTGATATCAGCTTCCACTGGGTTTACGGTATGGTGTAAGTGGGAAGATTGAGTCACGAGTAATAAATAAATACCTTACATTATCTGCTTAGCCTTCTTTCAACTAGTTGGGGTCAGCTTCCAGTCTAACCGGATGCAGGTGAACCAGTATTTTACATGGAGCGACTGCCTATCTGACCTCCATAACCCAGTTACTGGGTAATACGATACCCCTTGGTAAGACTGGTTGTCAGACTTTCGGGCTTCTGACGACCCGTAATGGATGCCAAAGATCTACGAATGGTAGCCGGGACCAATAGCTTTACTTACGTGTTTTCCGAGTTTCACCGAGGGTCTTGGTATGATGTTAAGATTGTCACCCATCTACGGACCAACAGCGGCAATCGTAGCTGAACCTGATCGATCAACCCGTGCAGCTGTTATTACTTAGCCACATATCATGGCTGTCATTTGTGGATCTTTGACATCCGTTACGGGTTGTCAGAAGCCCGAAATTCTGACAACCAGTCTTACCTTGGGGTATCTGATCACAGGCCTCCTCTCAGTTAGAGGGAGTGGGCCGTAATCTACCACGCGGACCCAGTGCGGGTTGGTAGATGTCACATGTCGTCGAATTTTTGGATCTAGGACATGCCGGTTTCCTCACGATGTTTTCCTTCACCGTTTTGAGAGCAATGGTGATGAAAATAATTTACACAAAGTAAAGCGCCTGTCTGGGTTCGAACCTACGACCTACAGCTCGTAAGTCGCGGCCGATACCGCTGGGCCACCACTGCTCAGATAGGCAGTTGCTCCTTGTAAAACACTGGTATTCAGCTGTACCTCAGGACAAAATTCAGTGTCATCATATCCAGTACCTAAACGCTTAAAACTTAAACTAATCAAACGCATAAAGGTGGGATGTGAATGTCAATAAAGGTGTCCGTCCACAAACGTGTCCAGAATCTGTTGTCTGTCTAACTCGAGCCTAAGCCATAACTTACGGCCAGCGTGCCGGCTCCGGGACATTAATCTTTGTACACCGGGAGTAAACCACGGTAACCTGTGACAGATATATACTACATTCTGTCATGCCTGCAATAATATTTAGGGATCGATGGGAACCTCGGGTGACTTGTGTTTTATTTTATTTGTCTCACTTGTTTGTTCAGAAAAGACTAGCTGTGCCGCGGCATCGCTCACGTGATCAACCACGTATTACATTGGTACCTATATTAAAGGCCTGTATTCTATTAGTATGTTTTTCTTCGTGTCACGACAATTAACTAATTTTTTTTGACCCAAAACTGCGCCACTACGGTACGGTAATGTAGAGGCTATCTATGTAGCCTTGTCTTTAAAAACACAGGCTGGTCATAATTGACAGCACATTCCATTCGAACGTTCAAGCAGAGACGTCAAATATATTGATGGGGTATTTTTGTTAGAGTAGAGAAAAAGTGCCAGAATTAAGATGACTATGTAAAAGTCCCTCCTCTCAAATATAGTAAAAAGTTATCGCTGTTTGATTGTACCGTGAGGTCCCACTGAGCCTCACCCCCTACAGTAACGTGATGTCATGTGATATGCTCTGCAACATCGGTTGAGGTTATTAATTTAAACTCAAACTTGTTAGTTTATGATAAATTCTTCTTGGCCCATCAAGATATGTAGGTTCCGTTCCGATAATAATAGGTTTTCCGATAATAATAAACGTTTCAGCCAGGTTTCTTCGTTATAACTGATGTTATGCAGTCAAATATTAGCCATTAGTAAGGTGAAGGCAGCCGAAGTACCCGAGAATTATTTCAAAATGTTGGCATTCTAAACGCCTGATTAAAAAGTATAAAACTAGGCATTCATGACTCCGTAAAGCTTGTAGAATGTTTGGCCGCACCACTGCACCGGCACCACTAGATCAACGTGGCAGTGACCACTTAAACTTTCAACTAGGTACAGTATATTAGCCAATGTTATTATACGAATGTCAAACCACGAAATGCCAGACATGTTTCACTTTTGACATTGACATTGACTTGATTGATAGATTAGCTACAAGTTTTGCTGAGCCACACCGCGTCTGGGCAAGCCGTCACGTTTATGTACAGCTCCATACCTACAACGAGCGAAAACGGCGCATGCACACATAGACACGAATGCGAGTCGCGAGTGCACTTGCACTCGCTGTTCGCAAAGCGTGTCTATGTGTGCATATGTGCAAGTAGTTTTGCGTAATCAGCCTAGAAGTTCTCACCGCTGGGACACAGGCCTCTTCTCTGTGAGAGGTAGTGGGCCAAAATCCACCACGCGAGTCCACTGTGGGTTGGTGGATGTCTCATGTCTTCGAATTTTTTGGTTCTAGGACATGCCAGTTTCCTCACGATGTTTTTCTTCACCGTTTTGAGAGCAATGGTGATGAAATTAAATAAACAAGTAGTGCCTGGCTGGGCTTGAATGAACGATGATGTTGATTTCGCGCACTTTCATTTTTTAATTTCGATATGTCGTGACTCTTATCAAAGCAAGTTATTAAAGCTTTTCGAATAGTTTAGCGCATAAAAATAACTAACAAAAACAACAAAATAACCCACGAAAAGTTATATTACCCATGTAGAGGGGGTCCACAATAAAATTGTGAACTGTATCCATGATAACAGGTTTGCGTTTCGACGTCCCTGCCGCTTGCCTGATGACGTCACCATGGCGTTGCGGTGAAGTATGGTTTTAAATCGCACTAAACTTTATTTGCCAGAGTAATTTAATTCATAGGTACAGTCACCAAAGGAGATAAGTAACCAGGGTCGTCGGAAATAATTGGAGTTTAATAAGAAACCGATGAATGTTTTCGAATAAAATTTAATTCTGATAATACTGGAACATTGGGTACGCCTGTACCCAATGTTCCAGTATGGGGCTGTCCCACCTCTCTGCTATAGCATTCAGGATGGTGTTGGGGGTGGCGCGTGCCCTAGCTGCGCTTAATGGAGGCGCATCGCTTGCGCATGATGATAAGCGCGAAAGCCATCTATTCCCGGCTCTGCGAAGTGCGAACATGCCGGAAGCACTGCAGTAACGCGGCAACCCGGTCAACACCCTGAATGCATTATTTTATTGAACGCGCAGAGCGCTTTAGTTGCACTCATGCCCTTTGCGTGTGGTCCACAGACTGCATGAATAGAACAACTGCCAGTACGCTGTAAATAGTGTAGAAATAATAGTACATAAATGAATCATGGATAAAAATAGTAATATTTCTATATAAACTAGGCCAATAAAGGAGCATTTAAGATCCTTTCCGCTGCCTTCGATGTTAATAATATTACTTGTCAGTTTCAATTGAAAGCTTATAGAGGAAGCATTTATACCAAGTAATTTATGTATCCGGACTTAATTTATTGCACCACATAGATCCGCGACCAGTCGGCGTTTTAAGAAGAATTCTATTATTAATTACTAGCACTTTGCCCGCGACTTCGTCCGCGTGGGTTTCGTACTTTCCTCTAAAAAATTCGAAGGCTGATTTTTCAATCGATAGATAATTTTTATTGACATCTGACAGTTTTTGTATGGAAGAATTGGCTACGTGAACATCTAAAAATAGGAAACAGTATGTATCCAGAAATATGCGGGTTAATGGCTATAACAAAACAATTAAGTTTTAATAATATTTCTTTATAGACTACATTCTTGGTCGTTCTGGAGGGTGTTACCAATATTACCAGGCTGCAAGATGAGCTCACACGAGAGCATGCTACGTAGAACTGACCATAGGAGAAACAGGGCTGTCGCAAGTCAACTCCTGCAAATTTAAGGGTTTGACCCTGTGATTTATTTATAGTCATCGAAAAGCAAACTTTTAAAGGGAACTGAAGTCTTTTGAATTCGAAAGGGAGATTGTTCGGGATTAATGGAATACGTGGAATGAAGACTGTTTCTCCCTGGGAAGACCCAGTTAAAATGGTAGCTTCAACAATATTACGATGCAAAGCTTTTACTTGTAGCCTAGTACCGTTGCATAGTTTTGGGGGTTTCAAATTTCTAAGTAACATCACAGGTGTGCCCACGCGCATTGTTAGTTTATGATATGGAAGTCCGGCTGGATTAATAGTGTTCAGAAACTCAACCGGATAATGGACTGCTTCGTCTGTATTTACCACCGTGTCTATTGAATTATATACCATTTCCGTGCTGTCAAATGATTTCAGCAAAATATCATTAATTACTGTTGCTTGGTCATTTTTAGGTGTCATTATAGCTCTTTCACGTAGCCATTCTAAAGGCTTGTCCTTTATTTGAGCTACATCTGGATAATTTTTTTCTATAAGGTCTTCGACTGTAGTTACTACACTACATAATTCATCTGTTATAGCTATCAACCCGTCTGTTTCTGTACAAAGTAAACACTTTTATGCTACGTAGACTTCCGAAAAGTACTGAAAATTTATTCCTATAAATATATTTTTACATTGAATAAAATTGATTAGGATCGTGATGGCAGGTAGCGCCATCAAAATCACCACTCCTCAACTTATAATCGATGCACTTTGAAAACTTTAAATTCGCATATCTTTTGATTGGATTGGACTTAGACGATTGCTAACAAACAAAAACCAAATGTTTCATTGTATTTTACTGTAATTAAATTGTAGTAATATTATGTATTTTATGTAGAAATGTATTTCGTTAGTACCATGTGGGCCCAATAGATGTCGTTGCATGTGTCTAAATCACGATCGATGCACTTTGAAAACTTTAAATTCGCATATCTTTTGATTGGAAAACCAAATGTTACATTGTGTTTTATTATGACTGTAATTTTATGTAGATATGTATTCGTTAGTACCATTCTGGCCCAATAGATGTCGTTGCATGTATCTAAATTCTTCTATACAAATTTTCACACCCCCTCAACCCCTCTCAGGAGGTAATTTGGAAAAACAAAAAATGTCAAACTTCATAATTTACTTAGATAGATGTTCGTGCCAAGTTTCATGTTTATTAACACAAGTAATAAGATTTTCCATACAAACAAAATTCCCCCTTTTCACCCCCTTAAAGGTTAAATTTCCAAAAACCCCTTCTTAGTGCTCCCCTACATTATAATAGGAAGCCGTGTGCAAAATTTCACATTCCTAGCCCCAGTAGTTTCGGCTGTACGTTGATATGTCAGTCAGTCAGTTCTCCTTTTATATATATAGATTATGTGAGGAATTTATTTTATGAATTACTGCTGATATATGGAATGATAAACATATCTAATTCAGATCTTTATCATAAGATATCAGATTACTATCTAGATTTATATACATTGTATATTATCTAAAAGATGAGTCAACCAACACCATTCATAAAATACCCAGCATTTAAGCATAATCAGCCTATAATGTTCCCACTGCTGAGACACAGGCCTCCTCTCGGTGAGAGGGAGTGGGCCGTAATCTACCACGCGGGCCCAGTGCGGGTTGGTAGATGTCACATGTATTCGAATTTTTGGTTCTATAACAAGCCGTTTTCCTCACTATGTTTGAGGATGTGTGATAAAATACTCAATGTGATTTCAATTCTGCCTGAAAATAAATCTTTAGTCAATAATTAAACAGAAATACTGTGTTATAGAATAAAAAAGAATATACGTCAGATAAGCAAGATGAGATGTACATTTAAACTTGGATACTTTTAACCTAAACTTTGGATGGAATCCTTCCAGACATCCTTTTCTAGAGCCACCTCGATCCAGCCCTTGAGGTACGCGGCTAGGTCGTGTCTCGCCACCTCTTCTTGGGCCGGCCTCGGCGGCGCCGTCCATCCTCAGGCACCCACCATGTGGAGACTGTGGCCCAGATAGTTCATAAAAAAAGTTAATAAAAAAAATATCAAAATTTTACGTTAACGATAGTGATTTATTTCGAAGGTTTTATCTATAGAGTGTTTTATCCTTGCAACTCTTAAATACATGCGGCTACCGGATAAACCAGCCTAATTTTATGTACCTCCGTAGTTAAGTTAATAGTGCCATTTGCATTTAAAATTAATGGTTGAACGTCATGTTTTAAGCGAATTTTTAACGTGTGCTTAAACAAGCATCAGTGAATGTAATTAAACTGTTAAGTAGCATCATAACCTTGATAATATTCATTGATTGACTTTTTGCTATGAGCAATGTATTGGCTTGATCGATGAGCAGTTATTGCATAATATATATTTACATATTTCTTGATGGTTTGACCATGGTCGGCAGAGATAATTTTTTAGAAAATGTACCATTCCCTTCATGGCTTCATAAATAATTCAAAAGAAAGAATATTCTTGCACCTACTTTTATCGTATTGGATAAGAAAATAAATTCTTCTATATTGGCATGGAGCATAGGTTTAAAAAAAAAGATGGACACCGCGCCACGCATATCGAAAGTGAAGCACAGTAAGTAGCCGGACCGTTTGTACAAACACGCCTCACGCTTACATTTACATCATAGTATGCCTACTGGCCGCCATTACGTGACACGATAGCGTCCTTCACTTTCGATATGTGTAGCGCGGAGTCCATCTTTTTTTATAAGTCTATGGCATGGAGTATATGAAAACAGGTTATGTATCCAGTATAATCGGATGCAGCTGAATACCAGTATTGTACATGGAGCGACTGCCTATCTGACCTCCACAACCCAGTTACTGGGTAATACGATACTCCTGGTGAGACTGGTTGTCGGACTTTCGGGCTTCTGACGACCTGTAACCACTGTCAAAGATTCACTAATACCGGGACCAACGGCTTAAGGTGCTTTCCGAGACACGGAGGGATCTATGTTCGTAAAGATGGTCACCCATCCACGTACCAACCGTGGCAAGCGTAGCTTAACCTGATCGATCGACCCGTGCGGCTGTTATTACTTAGCCACAAGCCCTTCACAGGAAATCACAAGTATCGACATAAAATTAAACTGCTAATCGAAAATTGGAAGCAAATGGTAGACCACGAAATTCAAATTTTCTTACGTTTTTTTGCATTTTGCAGGTCATTTTCAGGTTGTATCTTGATCAAAATATGATTCGCTACTATTATTAGATATGTATTTACAGAATTATGGTCACTAAAATCATTAATACATATCTTTAAGTTAGATTTGTTCTCTAAGCACTTTTCCATAAGAGATTTGTTCTTGTGGAACAAATCTAACTTGGAAAGTGATTCTAATGATTATAAAACGACTACAAATCTGGTAATACTGTTTATTCTGTATTCTGTAAATAAATAATTTTGTAAATGAATATCTAATATAGACGCGAATCATATTTTGATCAAGATACAACCTGACACTAACCTGCAAATTGCAAAAAACGTAACATTATTTGAATTTCGCGGTCTACCACTGCGCATTCACCTTAAAGGTATGCAAAAATTACAGCCTTTAATAGCAAGGTCACTGTAAACTACGTTCCTTGAGAGGAAATAAGGATAATGAGATGTTTCCTGAAACGATCCAATAATGACAGTGTAACAAGGATCTGGAAACTTTTTACGAAGTTCCGCTACACGGTCTCTCAGAAATACTTCGAGAAGAAATAAAATTGTGACTTTTTTATTAACTTGTAGCTGTTACTTATTTATAGAGGATTGTGTAAGTTTTATAAAAAAAAAGAATATATTTGCTTTGATTTTGAAAGAGATTTAATCGGATTAAATACGAAAGCATTAATTTTTTTTGTTTACAATAAGTAAATTCGAGAATTATTATAGTTATGACGAAAAAATGTTCATTCAAGATATAGAGCTACAAGATTATTTTGGCACGTGGCTAAAAACGGAACTATCGCCGAATAATTTTTCTCTAGAATTTCACGAGATAAACAAATGTTTGCCAACAACCCAATGTCATTCGACCGACAAAATTTCCTTGTAGCAGTGTAGAGATGAATTAGTACGAGCAGCAAAGATTTTTTTTGTGAATTTCATTGGAAACCCCTTTGACTGCCAAGTGGGTAAGCTGGTGGCAGGTAAGGATATACCTGGGCTGACTGTAGTTGCCTTTCGCCTTTAAAATGTGGTTCGAAGAATAAAAGTGAGAGTCTGTTACGTATGTATAAATATACGCAATTATTGTCACAGTTGCATGGGCCTTATTAGAAGGCTAAAAGTCACCCAAAGAGCAATGTAGAGGGCTATGCTTGGAGTTTCCCTGCGTGATCAAATCCGAAATGAGGAGATTCACTGGAGAACCAAGGTAACCGACATAGCCAGAAGAATTGCCAAACTTAAGTGGCAGTGGGCAGGGCACATTACTCGCAGAACAGATGGCCGATGGGGCTGAAAGGTTCTGGAGTGGCGACCGCGTACCGGAAGACGTAGCGTTTGAAGGCCTCCCACAAGGTGGACCGACGACCTTGTGAAGGCCGCCGGAACCAGTTGGATGCGAGAAGCACAGAAACGGTCGAAGTGGAGGTGCTTGGGGGAGGCCTATGTCCAGCAGTGGACGTCTTTCTGCTGAAATGATGATCACAGTTGTAGCACAGTAAAGAAAACAGGTAAAACCAGTTTTTTTTGTATAAATATTTACACAACCATTCTAGATCTTCTCGGAACTAAAAATGTCATGATTTAGTTAATAAAAACAACAAACCAAAAATAGGAAGTAATTAAAAGCAAACTCGCCCGCGTCACCGTTTAAAATGTCCTCACACGAAATAATTAACTCCCAAACTAAGTATAATAAATTTATTTGAATGATATTTGCGGCTCTAAATTGACGTAAGTAGTTCGTATAATACAACTATTTATTTTTATACATGAGTTTTTAGTCGTAGTCAAGTAGGTATGCGTTTTAAATTTTTACGGCTTCCTTAAAGCGAATTTAGTCTGCTAAATTTTTTATTGCGTAAAACTGCAAAATAAAGATTTTGCACTTAAAACCTACGACAGACGACCATTTTAATATATTTATTCGTATTACTATCTGATTTTGCATATATATTTTAGTGTGCAAAAATTGTCATCTGATGGCCATCTGCAATTTTGGATTTTTTGTGACGTTCATAAAGCTATGCATTATGCAACATCCTAGCTCGTATGGTCTACTAATTATTAATTAATGTAAGTAATTTGGCTTTAAAAAAAATCTTTTGAAAAAGCAAGTTAGTTCTTTAAAAAAAATACTTTTGAAAAAGCTTAAGTAAAAAGTCATAATTCGAGGTTTGGCTCTCGCCTATTTCCTCCTCCAACATTGGACTAATTTAAAAGATACATATGTCATAAGCTGAATAAAAAGAAATATACTGTGTCCTTATGTTTTTCTTTTATCATTAATAGTTGTCAAATTTATACACTAGGCCAGTGTAGGCCTCTGTTGACAGCGGTTTAAATGGGCATTTTTTAAGGGTTCTAGTGCTTATAAAAATAATGTATCATCAAAAAGGAAAACATATCACTCAAGAAAATATTAACGTATAATCTTGTGGAGCACAACTTAACGTGCTTATTTTCTGCATTTTCATTCTAAAACAAAAGAAATAACCAAACAAACGATGAGGGCGCCACTGCGCGGTCGGCGTTTGGTCGATGCCGTCTTTATATTTATTATTCTGTAAAAAAATCATTGCTTTATGGTCATAAACCAGAAAGAAAACAGGCGAGAGCGTTTCTATGAAGAAAAGAAAACCCGCATTTCTTCGAGGGACACCTTAGAAGGAAAATTATAAGTAGTGACCTTTTTGGTAATGTTCTCCAGAAGGATCAGGCATGCATGTATGGCCAGGGGGCCACAATTCATATCACGAAATTCATCTGTTTGACAATTTCACACCTATAGGTATATCCCTGAAGGGTTAGGCAGAGGTGTACCTGTAGCACACCGGTTTACGAATCTCCATACAAAACTGTCATACAGATGAAATTGCGTGATATGAATTGTTTTATGATTCTTAGGCCCCCAGATGTAATGTATGAACGTAAACGAAGCAAAAGGAGTATGTAAAGATCGTAGCAGGTGGCGTTGTGTACTTTCTACCTACCTCCATGGGACGACTGCGTGAGTATATGTTTGGAAGATATAAAAAATCAATATCTACTTGACTAGTAAGAAAACTGTTCACCATTTGGTATTTTAATATCCAGATTAAGATTACTTACTTACTAAAAAACCATTCTCATTATTACCATGTAAATATGGATTATTAAAATCAAAAATATGATTATTAAGTATGACGTGTATGACAATGTCATCATCTATAACCTTTTCCCCACTATGTTGGGGTCGGCTTCCAGTCTAACCTGATGCAGCTGAATACCAATATTTTACATGGAGCGACTGCCTATCTGTCCTTCACAATCCAGTTCCTGGGTAATACGATACCCCTTTGTATGACTGGTTGTCAGACGTTCGGGCTGCTGACGACCCGTAACGACTGTCAAAGATCCACGAATGACAACCGGGATGGGAGGTCCCGAATGGCTCTTGGTATGTAAGGATGGTCTCCTATCCACGCGCGCGGCAAGTGTAGCTTAACCTGATCGATCGACTTTATTACTTAGTCACAAGCAAGTATGATAATTTCCAGGCTAAAATTAATTGCACTACATTTTTCTACACCACAACATGTTATTTGAAAAAGAATTAATATTGTGAAATATATTGCAACAGCAGTAATTAATTAACCTTAAATATTCATTTTATTTAAATTAAATAGGTTTTTCCTTGAGATCTTGTCAATGTTTTATTAGAATTGTTACAATATTATTACTTGCATGAGATGTAAAATAACTAGTATATATTTAGATGTTAGAGGTCAACGACTTCGTACTGCGGAATTGTTCAATAAATAAATAGTTATATAATAAAAAAAAATGTTTCACCAGCGAAGTCAAAACCGGGAGTCACGGCTATTTGATTATAGTTTTATAACCTAGAAAGACTTGAAATAATACTTATTTACACATAACTTATAATTTATTAAAAATACAACTGTTTGGTCCACAGTAGCTGTGACTAGTACGTAAAACTATATTAGTCCTAAAGTAACTAATATATATTTTAAATCTATCCTATTAAGGGTGGATTTCGCCAAACTTTTATACCTAAAATAAGTCCTATCCTGAGAATAAATTTTAAATTTTTGACATTTTATCTATACTAGAACTGTCAGACATAAATTTTATTACATGGATAAAAGATGTCCGGCTTTGGTAAAATCAGCCTTAAGTCAAATAAGAAGTCGACAATAATAATAAAAAATAAGTCCTCGTTATGGTTCCTGTCTCTGGAGCCCTAACGTTGGCTAACCTAACCTTGCTCTCGACACCGGCGGACCACAATTTTTGATATTTTTGTATATTTTTTAAGAAGTATAAAAATGCATTTTATATCGAAAGAAATTACGGAATAAAAAAAAAAATTTTACTTTGTAAAATTTCCAAAAGGCAGGTTAATTAATTTATTTTTAGCCCTTGCATCTTTAATTCTTTACCGATTATAGATCTAATTCGATGGTGTACTTATCAACTAAGTACATAATATTATTATAAAATACAAGCTAACATTTAAAATAATAATATGTATAATTGTATGACAAAAGAATCATAGGGCATCAAAAAATTCGTCCGCATCGCTGTCAAATTATTATAAATAAATACTATTATAACGAAATATGTAAATTTATTATATTATTATTATTGTATTTTAATAACTTTAAATAAACATTAAACAACACACACATTAATACACTTTTTCCCAAACAAGTCTAGTTCTAGACATTTTGTTCATCGCCCACATTCCTATGCACACTTGGTACAGAGGCCAGCACATCAAGCTACCCCTATTTGTCAAATTTATTTGATAGATTTTCAACTTTACTTCAAAGGAATAAGGTTCATATTCAATTGGGAAAGTTTGACAGATTGGGGTATGTGCTGGCCTCTGTACATTTGTATCTTTTATACAAAGTTTTCCAGCACTAAAAACTAATGATCAGTGTTATCATATCATACAGAGAAAGCTTCCTAAAACGTCCCGAACGCGAAGGTGTAAAGTGTACGAAGCCAACGCGATCGAAGCACAGTGCGTCCTACGTCGTAGCAAAGTGAAATATAATCGTTTTATGAATTGTGGATCTGGGATATTAATAAAACTAACTAGGGATAATGTTTTCATGAACAAAATAAAATATTTAAGTTCAGATTAGTCCTCTAGCTGTGAGTCCGAGAGCTGTGGTGGCGCAGTGGAAACGGCTGTGACTTACGAGTTAAAGGTCGTAGGTTCGAACCCATACAGGCACTTTACTCAGTGTACATTATTTCATCGCTACTGTTGTCAAAACGGTAATCGGAAACATCGTGAGGAAACCGGCAACCAATGACCAGAAATTCGAAGATATGTGATTGTGTCATCCACCAACCTGCACTGTTCACTAAGAACCTAATTTGAACTTAAATCATTTTTGATAAAGCGACAAATAAACAAAAAAAAAACCACAGCATTCATAAAAATGTTGCCAACCATATTCAACCTGGGTATTTAAATAACAATAGGTACATTAAATATGTCATATACCTTTCATACATAAGTACGTCGTTAAGGACACTAGAGCCATCTGTTTTGGGCACATAAGTACCTACGTATACTCAAAGAACACGTTCAAGTAAGTACTTGTGCAAACAAAGTCGTCAATCCCTGCTAAACCTACCACTTGTGATTTATTGCCACACTTCGTCCTGCGGCTTTGCCTGCGACCTTTTGAATTTTCTATACAATATCAATACTTTGAGTTTTGCAATGTACCGGTACAATATGAGGAACAATGACTTTTGTCAAAAAAAAAAAATCACGGAATAAAATTCTGAAAGATCAGATGCGTAGTACTCGCAACCGGCGTGTGAATATGACCAGAAGTATGTATGTTTCCAGTTTTCCACACTGCTTCTCCATCTAAAGTTTCTGGTGTCTTTGTATTGCTGTTTATGTGGTAATAGGACGAGGAAATGCGTTAGCCAAGAGGGAAGACTTAAGAAAAGATGATCTTATTGATGATGTTCTTCAGAACGGTAAGGTGCGTAGTATATTTATGACCAGAGGGACAATTATTCTCGTAATTTTAAGAACGTTCACAGTCTTATCTCAGTCTCAATCTGTCAAAAATATCTCTAATTTCCCAACATTTTAGACAAGTTTTCGACATTTGTTTGTCGCCGAACATTACTGATAAGTCTATACGCCTACATTTCTGATAAGTTTTTGACATCGATTGTCGCTGTGATGAGATTGCGACTAGATTTTGATCGTTTTTAATTACGGGAATTGGGCTTCAGTTTGAACGTAAGCGACTCAAAAGGAGTATGTAAGAATCGTAGCAGGCATTCTGTAGTTTCTGCCTACCCTCATTTGACGAAGACGCGTGTTTATGTAATCTGCATCCGCGACTTATTTGCCAAAAATGTAAACAAATATGAGTTTATGGAAAAGTAACTTTAATTCCTACTCTATAAAGTGCAGTTTACGCTACAGCTTCAAACATTTTTATAACTTTTTCAATAGTGCTAGTCACTCTGAAATCAACTTAATAACCATTCTAAAAAAGGTGATATTTGTTTAACTTAAAATAACATCAAACTCAAACTCAAACTCAAAGCATTTATTTCAATTAAACCATTTACAGGCACTTTTGAATTGTCAAGAAGTCGGTCAGTCAGAAAATATGAAGCTAGTTGCCCATTCCAAAGCGTAGGTACCTATGGAGAAGAACGGGCAAGAAACTCCATGGACACTCTTTTAAATTATAGGTATTTTTACAAAAATATTAGTTACATCATTAATGTTGAATTTATAATTATATGTGAGAACGATGTAATAAAATAAAAAAGACGTACGTGTTAAGAGCGTCCAGAGTACAGCAAATAGTACTTAACAAAACAACAATCAAAAAAAAAAAAAAAAAAATTAAATAAGCCGAGGCAGCCAATTGATGACCAGTCCCAACTGACGGCGCCCGTTCACGAACATGACGCATAGATCAGCACCATTCAGCTCAACCATTTTGAAGGGAGCTAAATGATCCAACACACACGCCACCGTCAGCGAGACATTTTAGTGAGCATGACATACTATCAGCCGCCAGGGCACATTCAAGTCAATGAGAGACATATTATTACCCGGTAAATGGTAGCTCACATAGCTCATAGCTCATCAATTAGAAACATAAATTTTAATAGACTTTTGTAGATTAATTACATTCCTGTGATAACAATTTGGTGTAGACTCCAATTAGCGTTGTAGGGCCTCCCACAAGGTGGACCGATGTCCAGCGGTGCTCTTCTCTATATATCTCACCGTGAAAACTCAGCCGTGAAGCTTGAAGTGAGCTGTCAATCCACCTGACGGATTGACACTATCACACTCACTTTAAGCTCACTTCACCTAAGTTTTTACGGTGAGTTTTTTTACAGAATAGGTCCGCAGACCGCAGGAATCCGCTGGATGAATCCGAGAAGCACAGAACCGGTCGAAGTGGAGGTGCTTGGGGGAGGAATACCTATGTCCAGCAGTGGACGTTTTATGGCTGAAATGACGATGATGATAAACTCCAAATAAATTTTACTCCGTTTTTATGAATGGGCATAAATAAACGTACGTCATTTAAAAGAAACAAGCTAATATAAAGCTTATAAAAAGAGAATAAAAGGTAAGTACCACGGAGTAAAAACTCCGTGGGTAGTACCAATACTCGAAAAAGGTTTTAGTGCATCACGCTATATTAAGTTGGGGATCTCCCCGAGATAAGGTCTGCGGACATCAACCTACACGTTTATAATTTATTTATTCAAACTTTATGGTATGTACAAGTAAATAATAAAAAAAAAAACTGCAAAGGTGGCGACGGTTTGTTTTAGGCGTTTTTTATACAGAATGCTGCTTTAATGGCGACATTAATTTAACACACATATCGTGTTTTCGTTTTAAGAACACATTTCAATTTTATTAAACGTTATTATTTATTTACAATTACACATTAACATATAAGTTGATACATGCTATTTTAGAAAATAGCATGTATCAGCAACTTATACATATAAGAACTGTAGCGCAGGGGTCATTTGCAGGGTCACGGATCATAACACCGCATCAATGAAATTAAAACGAATAACGTGCAAAGAGTAGGCGAATTGAAGAAGAGAGAGAGAGCCCTATGTCGGCGAGCGGCGCTGGCGGTAGTTTTCAAATTACGAGTTATTTTATGTTGTTACTCGAACCAGTTTTGCAACAGATGTGTCGATATCACAACATAGGCAGTATACAAGCGGCAGCGGAGGAACACACGTTTTTCTTGAACAGGGTAACAATCGTGTTAATAAATCACAGGAGTGGATATGATTACTGGCCACTAGCCGTGCCCATGAGTTAAATTAATGACAACATTGTAGCGGCACGTTGTACATAATATGATTATGGAGGAGAGATAATCAAAGTTTATCAAAAAATTCGTCCGCATCGCTGTCATCAGGATACGTCCTCAAAAGGCTGGCAGCATAGCCACGTTGTATTGCAATGCTGATTCTTTTGCGACATTAGTTTAACTTGTGGTTGATGTGCTAGTGTTTGGTGCCTACAACCATTCGCCTGAATAAAAATAATAATAAATTTAATTAAAATTATACTAGTATACTATTTAATTATAATTATTCTTTTTAGGTTTCTCTTTTTTGTTGAATTAAATACGTCTGTTTCTTCCCAATGTTACATTTACATTTTTTTTGTACTGTTTTCGTTCCCCGTTTTTGCTTTGCTATTTTGCATATTTATCATGTTGAACAAGTGACTTACCATTCTCCCTTTTTTATTTTTGTCTTAAAATGAGCTATTTTATTTTTGCCTCTGGGTAATATTCCAGGTTAACTCATGCTAAAACTCAAAATACTGACGCCGTGTGACCTACACACGGCGGGCTGGCCACATCTGACACAAGCCGGAGGAGCTATGGGCTAAAATAACCACACAGTGGGTCCCAAACAGAAGCAAACGGCAGTGGGACAGATCCAGGAGGAGACGGCGGAACGGACTCGACTTTTTTTCATAAGGATTAGCCACAAAAAGCAGTGGAAAGAGGGAAGGAAAGCCTTTACCCTGCAGTTGGACACAAACGGATCATAATAATAATAACGCATCTACAATACCCATGATAACACATCAAAAATCATTCAAACTGCAAGGTTTTGCACAAATTAATGTCCTATTAAAAATCATGGTAGCATTATATTTCGCTGTGACTTGATAACATTATATTTTGACTCTAAATTCTTACAACAATTGCTTCCAGCAATTAATTTAATAGTGTAATAGAGCAGTCCATAGCTAACCTATAAACACACAAATAGCCCCTGCAGTGGCTACATGCGGCGAGCGCAGTGGCTCGGAAGGGTGGCTACTGAGCCATGCCGCCCCAGCCGCGTCACCGGCGCGACAATTATGTCCATTTACCTTCCATTCAGCTGGGCGTAAATCGTGATGAAGCTTTATTTGATTCTTTAACAAGCTGACTAATAGTTATACTACTTGCTACCGGTTTATTTTGTAAAAGTCTCACCTTGACAAGGCAGGTGAAGTGAGCTCGATGTGGGCTGTCATTCAAGATCATAATCATTTCAAAAATCAAAAGTCATATCAAGCTAGGCTGAGAATCAGCACTTTTTGAACGACAATATTACATAAGACAGTCCCCCAAAACGCCCGCCCTTTACCACTTCCTAGTGCTTTCGCTGGTGAGAAGAAGTTATGATGATTATTATTGTATCTATACATTTATTTTTATATACGTTCGTTCGTTCGTTACGTTCCGTAACCAAAGGGTAAAAACGGCACCCTATTACTAAGACTCCACTGTCCGTCTGTCACTAGGCTGTATCTCATGAACCGTGATAGCTAGACAGTTGAAATTTTTACAGAATGTGTATTTCTGTTGTCGCTATAAAAGCAGAATAAAATACATATTTAAGGGGGGCTCCCATACAACAAACGTGTTTTTTTTGCAGTTATTCTGTATGTAGTGTTCAATATTGTATGGTGGTACGGAACCCTTCGTGTGCGAGTCCAACTCGCACTTGGCCGGTTTTTTTTAGAATATACTGTCCCACAGCCGGGCAAACGCCTCCCCCAAGAGCTGCCAGGAACTCTTACCCAGCGCCACCTCGAACTGGCTCTCGCGGTACTCGTCCAGGTGGACGGGTTTAATAGACCGAATTGCCTTACAGGAAGAAAATTATTGCAGGCTGATTTTATTTATTTAAAAAATGAACTGTTTTACTACCACATCTTACTCATAAAAACCAGGGGCACTCAGCATTTTCGCAAGCGTTTTCTCATTACCGCGAGTTGCCGACGGCCTTTTATTGCTTGCTATTCTTTATTTTGGGTCTTTTATATGAATTCGGACCATATGGATAATGCTGGGGTTGTGAAAGCAGTGAATTGAGCGTCTCTGGTAGTAAGTGCAAAGCTCTGGATATGTATGAAATGTAAGCGTCGTGATTAACGCCTAGAATTTTACGTATAGCAAAAGTGAGGTTGTACTACTGTAAGCTATTAATAACCATTTTCGAGATTTTCCAACAATGCTGTTGTAGAACACCGCACCGTGTTCAGGAGATGTTTCAGTCGTGTTTAGCTTATGATAAAGAACCTTTCGCTAACAAGAACAATATATTATTATGGGACATTCATAATATAAAAACATATTAAAAAATCAATCAATTTCAAATTAATCAATGTGAAATCGACTCCTTAAACTTATTGCGTTACCTTAATACTTATTAAAATTACATAAATCTTTTTTTTTTCGTGTGGTTCTCATAAATTTTTGCTCTCGGAAGATTACGAATTACGTATAACAAAGCACAAAGCAGAACATTATGTGCATTCACCTGATTCACCATTACACCATTCATCAGAGCTATAGTGCAAAAATATAATCTTGAAAGAAAGTTTCAACTCTACATTACGCAAGAACGAAAACATTAGCTGCAACATTTTCTCAAGGCGCTATAATAAAACAGAACAAAACCCCACTCATAATACAAAAAGTATAACCGTGAACTTAAAATGACTGTGCAGGTCAACACGGGCGCGAGTCATGACCCAATTCCAGCACAAACGACCTATATTTATGACATACTGACATTTACGGAGCTTTCAGAATCAATCGCATTTGACGGGCGAGTAAGCGAGGGTCGTATTAACCTTAATTGTTGGAATTACATGCTGCTGTTGGTAGCTAAAGGAATTAAATTGAAATATTGCCAAGAAGTAAAAAAAAATACTTAAACGTAGATAACGTAATTTTTGTAGTATTTCCAGCAATTTTCCTGACTTCGTCAAACATCTCCGATAAAGTTTTCGATTTTATTGGTTGGTTATTGAAAAGCTACGATGACAAAAAATACATAAAAAGAATCCCTACGGCCATAAACTTGCTTACAGCCTAGTGAATTAACATTCTTCTAAACACGCTAGGCGACCAGCGAAGGCGCCAAGCGTGAAGTGCGGCCGGTTTCGAAAAATCTAGTGTTCGTTTCACTTCGCTTCTCGTAAGGTGACTCAATAGGCTCTTGGCGATTTATGCAAGCTACCTGTCAGTGCGTTCATAGCTCAGTTTGTAACTGTGCCACCTGCAGGGAAAACGCCTTTAAAAAAGCTACGAGCATTAATCCCCACACTAGCTCATTAATCCCCACACTAGCTCATTGCGTGTTGGCGATTTCAGACTACTTTACAAGTCTAGAATCAAACTATCGAAGTTTCATTTAACATCACGACTCTAATCCCCGAAGTATTAGGCAGAGGTGTATCTACAGTAGGTACACCTATTTCACTTCGCCAGTTATGTTTAAGTTCTTTGTAATGGACGAGCTTATTGTCATCAACCGGGCACAAATCCCGACTCCAGACTACCACTCAGAAATTCAATCTAAGTTTTTTTGGCATTATAATCCTGAAAAATTTCATAAAACTATTCTATTAGACATTAGTCCCTTAGGCCCACTGATATTTATCACCACAACGCGAACACACGGAAATTGGAAAACTTTCAAAGTGCTCAGGTGTGTTTCTAGCCCAAGATAAGTTACAAACTTGCGGTGATATTTATCTTTGTACGGGAATATATATATTATAATATATTAATAAAAAATAAAAATAAATATATATATAGTAATACATATATTAATATTTATATATTCTGCAGGTTTAAAAATAGCGGGTGGTCTGAGTAAGTTTGTTATTCACTCTGTATTTAGGTGAAACTACCTAAGTAGGTACGTCCAATCTATTCTGTAAAATTGTCACCGTGAAGTGAGCTTGAAGGGAGCTGCTGTCAATAATGTCAATCCTAGCATCAGATGGAATTACACCTCACTTCAAACTCACTCCACGCAAGTTTTCACGGTGAGATTTTTACAGAATCGACATACTGTTTTAATATACCTACATAGCAATTTATTGGTAGAAAGTATATCCTATAATTATTTATGTTTATTGCGTAATCTGTGTGTTATTTAATGTATTTATTGTATTATGTTTTTCATTTTTCCGCCTTTGTTGCCATTTTGCTAGTTCAAACAACGGCGCTGCTGCTGTACTGTGTAAGTTAAAGTACGGTGTAATTACATTAATTGTTGAGCGGTACAGATGCCAATAGGTACTAAGACCGTTCTTCTATAAATTCTATCATCTCTTCACGAACTAAAAAAACAATATCTATAGCTCACTAGCGCCCCCGCCCAGGTCACCCTGCTTCGAACAGATTTTCGACTTTAAAATCGTCGAAATTTCTTAAGTCTATCATTTCTTCCGGAATAAATTCACTAAATTATGGTGAAAACCGTAATAAAATACGTTGCGTAGCTTTCACAAGCAGACACGAAAAGTGACATAAATTTATTATTATGTACACACGTATAGGTTTTTCGTACAATCAGAAGTCAGCTTATACTGGTTATTATAGCTTAATGTGTAGCCGTGTGTACAATGTAGCCTGTTACAAGGGATAGTTGCAGAGTTATATTCGATGCTCCCAATGTCGTCCAATACAGAAGCTCCTTTCACGCACGGGATAAAGTACAAGATTTAAAACAAAAAAATACCTTTTTTGCAATCTTTCTCTCAGAAAATAAGCTTGTGACCTCGTAGCGCAGTCATAAAAACATCTATCAAATGTTGACAATAACATAAAACATCGTAAAGGTTACTTTTACTTCCTCTTAAAGCCATAAGTTTCATCTGTCATCTGATAGCGACACTCTCGCGTGGACCACCAAACTGTGTTGACCTCGAACAACTTTACAACTGGAGGGTTTGGTTAAAGTTCCGAATGTTTGCAGCCCCTGTTTGCTTACCAACATAAATACGTTTGAGTTTTCACTTTCTGATGTTTCTACGAGATTATTTTGTTGTTAGAGGTTTTCATACCTAAGTTCATAATTTTGGGAATAAGTATAGTACAAAAACAGATTTAATTTATCGTTTTAAAATAGAATAATTTTGCTTTAATATTTAACATTCATTTCTCAAAAGGAAAAATCGCACCCTTGTAGAATCACTTCGTTGTCTGTCTGTCAGTCTGTCAATAACCTTTTTCCCAGAAACGCCTCCACGCGTTACTGAGAAGTTATCAAGTTGAAATTAATAACAAATACGCAGATCACAGTTACTTGGAGCTCTAAAAAGTTTCTAAGTCAACGCAATACGGCCATATATTATGCGACATATTTTGATACTTGTTGAATCATGCAAGAAGCAAGTAAAGTCTGAAAATCGTTAATTTGTAGTTTTATCAAATAAAAAAAAACAAAGAAATTTTGATTACAAACTTACATTTGCAGTTGGTGAATTGATATCGAGGTATGGGAGAACATTTTTTTCAACTACAATGTTAAGTTTGTTCTTGGGATAAATTCATTCCAACTGCGGAACCCTTCATTGTCCGGTTATGTCAACTTATACTAAAGGAACCACAAAATTGTATTATGCAGAATGAACTGAAACATAAATCCGCAGCCTTTTAACCGACAAAAAAAAGACGATCTGGTTTTGCCTCACTTTCATTATTTCATTTGATCCGAGTTGCTAATCCCTGACACTGGGAAACTAAATACTTACATTGTTTGTTTACAAGTGCTAAGTTTTCCCCGATCCCCTTGTTTCCGCTCAATTACTGGCTTTTTGTTTAAAGTGCTAATGTAAGCGACACCTTTGAACTGGCCTTTGCGCGCCTGGTTGAATTTTTAGAGCAAATTGCGTTTGACTGACGCTTTGGATATTGGGCAATTATTAGGCCCTTTAAAAATTGAAAGAGTGAACGTAACTTTTAAAATTTAATTAATTTAGTCCATCTAATTATTTTATTTACAATTCAATGGTTTGTTGTTTGACAAATGGGGAACAGTATGGAGACCACATTGACCACTGTTAAAGTGGTCTACGTGGCCTTTTTTTTTTCATAAAACTTCTCAGAGGAATGTTTCCATAGCATTTTCATAATATTACCTACACATTTCTGCCTTGTTGTTATTAGTTGACAAAAGATAAACGATCGTGCATAACCCACATAAGTAGGTACCACACTAAACATTGTTACGAGTGGGACACACGGGACATTATTATCAAAGAGCCTGTCGTCCGTTTCCGTAGCCGCTACAGGAAACTCAACTCTCGGGGAAATAGTCCGTGCATCACCGTAGTACAATGTGGGCACGTGTGTCTATTGCCTTATAGATGAGAATGAACGTCCTTTACGTTGGTTCTAAATAAAGGGGTTTAGTCAAGGTTTAGTGTTTAATATATGGCCAGTGACATGGGTTTTGGTGATTTGAAAACCTGCTTTTAGGTTTTTTTTTAACCGTAGCTGTGCGAGGGAGTGCCATAAATTGGTTCCATATTCAAAATGTACCCCATATACCTACGAAGTATTAAAAAAACCGGCCAAGTACGTGTCGGACCACGCACAGTGAAGGATTCCGTAGTCGGGATGATAATTTACACATGCACAGTATTGTATTTCATAGTATTTTTCGAAAAAAAAAACATATATTAACGTTGAAAGTTGATCACCTGACAACCATATTTTGTTGCATACATGATTTACATATAGGTTTAATGCGCGGCCGCCATTTCGAAGAAAAAAAAAACAAAATGGCGGACAGGTAGGTTTGCCACGGATCTTCAAACCCCTTTGGCACACAGATAATTTATAACCTGAATTAACGAAGTACATTCCTGTGGGATAAGCACACGCGACATCCACGCTGCAAAATCTCGTCCAGTATATTTCACGATAAGTCTCTATTTCGTCGCATGTATAAAGAAGTATGTCGGTTAGTAGAACAGCCGCGACCGACATGCGACACGAGGGTCTCACCAGACACCTGTCAAGTCGGCCCACACTTCTACCCGTCCAAGTGACACGAGACACCCGTACAAACTTCGTAACCTTGCCGTATTTAGTCAAGGAGGTTCGGACCGCGACCTCGCAAGAATAATAGATAGGTACCTACAGAAGGCTAGCTCCATGCAACGAGCGAGAACAGCCGCACGAACACAGACGCGTATTCGTATACGAGGTGGATTTTTGAGATGGTGCAGTAACCAAGGGCAGCTACCTTAACCGTTATAGCTGCAAGAAATCGGTGTTAGGAGACTTTCCTTAACTTTTTGAGAAATGTTGATTTGCATTCACAGATTAAAAAAAAAAAAACAGTCAGTAGGAAAATGGGCAATTTTCACAAAAACTTTTTTTGATGCCAATGATAAATGATTTTATTTTTGTAAGTAGGTTTGCACAAACACTTTTACACGTCAATCATATTTTTTATAAAACAAGATGAGGTCGGCGTTTCCTATCTGACTACTCTGAGAAGAAAGGCTTCGGCCTTTCTACAAACTCAGATATCACAGTCTCTTTAAAAGTCCATACATAATCTTGGTCAGGTTATATGAAGGCCATCATGTAGATCGATGTCTGAAATGGTCTTTTGAGGAAAGAACCACACAGATTGAGAGGACCTGTCCAGTCAGTGCACGCATTTGTCAGAAATCGTGCAGCTCTACTCAAATCTTAAGGAGCTCAATCGATAGGCTAGAAAGCTCCGAAGTAAGGTTGATCGATGAACTTTTGGCAATGTTTCTGTATCATCAATACACGGCGTATTTCAGAATGTCAAGTGTTGAACGACATTATTGCAATTGTTGTTGTTGAATTATATTCTAACATCCTTATAATAAACGTTGTATAGCGTCTATATAGTTACACAACGCTTTGTCTTCTTCTTTCGAAAGTCAAATGATTACTGACGACTGAAAGAAAGAAATCGGTGTGTAACTTTATTAGTGAGAGGGTAAGTAGATACTGTTTATTTTGTTTTACTTTATTATCTACATATGGAATGTAAAATACGAATGATATGGAAATATATTTTTTTAAACTTATTTTATTGTGTTTGGGTGGCTTACAGCTATTAAATACAGAAGTAGTAGTCAGGTAATTGAAGACAAGCTATTTTCAAGCCTCCACAGCTAGCAATAGAGTACCTATTCTTGTACATATTTTCAAATTGACTAACTATTCAGTCGAAAATATGACAGTCAGTCTTGTTGACTTCTGTGCCAACATACGGTGGTTAATCAAAGTTAATGATTGATTAATTTTCAGTGACGTCTCTGAGTGCGGCAGTGAGTACCAAGGTATAACATTATTACTTAAGTAATAAAATAAGCACCTGTAGGCAGGTGCCATTAGAGTGTATTAGAAACAATATTATACTGTTTAGACAAAACAGTAGTGATAGACGCTAAGCTGCTTGCAAAAGGGTATATATTCTTAACATATTGGTTAAAAACTTTAACTGAGCTAATCATATAATTTTAAATCATATAAAAAAATTGCTAGGGTGTGTGAGCGTGAGGAGCATAAAACGCAAAAACAACAAACGACGACGCATCAAACGAGAATGCCGAGGAAAAACATTCAGAGACAGCTTAGAAAGAAGTTCAGCCGGTCGATTCTGCTAGAATCTCACCGTGAGAAGTTAGGTGAAGTTAGCTGTCATTCTATCTGATGCTATAGGGATTGACAATAATGACAGCTCACTTTAAGCTTACTTCACTGAGTTATCAAGGTGAGATTTTTACAGAATAGCACTACATTAGTGCTATTCTGTAAAAGTCTCAAAGTGATAACGTCTCAGAACATAACTTGTATCAATAGTCACCGTCGGGATTGGACGGTGTTATGTGTTTTATTGACGACATCTGTATTACAGGTTTAAGTTTAGTCTGACTTTTGTTTTCCGTGCCTTTTGGTGTTAGAGTATTAGCTCAAGTTCGGACGCGCACGATTTTTGAATTTTCAACGTACAGCCGCCGACAATTCAAAATCCAAGACTGTGTTTTTGTGATCCAGGTAGGTAATGAGTTACTTATAGTAGCGCCATATACACGCGTCCCATGCGCACCGCATGGTCGCGGCCTACCATGATCTTTTTAAAAACGATTCAAAAGCAAGACATTTCAGTTTAGGTTCTTAAACTGCATCGTTCACAGTCGTACCATGACGTCCAATACACTCAGCGGCATTTGGATCGTTGAAAGTGAATGAGCGTTAAGAGCTCGTGGTAGGTATCCAGATGGCATGGCCTAAATTGAATCGTTAAACTGACGTCATGGTACGAATTAGCAGAACAGTTCAGTTCAGTTTAGGTCCTAAAGTGGATCGCGTTAAGAGCTCGTGGTAGGTATGCAGTTCTATCCATAGAAATGTAAAAATCATATAGGTATCTATGGTACCTACTATCTTAGATACAGGGATTTTCAATAAACTGACAGTTGTGATTTAAATACAGACAATTAAAGTTGCTAATCAACTCGCTTAATTTCCACTTTAAATCACATGGTTTTAAAAGAACATTTAATTATTTATTTAGTACTTACTTTGAGCACACAAATGTACAGAGGCGGATATTGGCACCATTTAATAAACATTACAAATTACAGTCACGAAGCTAATTACTCTTTAACAACGTACCTAACGTTGTTACTGTAATAATCATGTACTCGTAAGTAAATGACACGTGAATTGTCGAGTGCAGTTTACATTTTCCTGTAGATAAACGTCACCGTCGTTTGTTATGTATTGACATCTTCCTCATTCCGTATGTTATGATGAATACCTAAATAATGTACTAATAGAGAAGTATGGAAGAAAAAGACATGTTACGCTGACTGCAAATACATTGGGATAAGAAAAGGAGAATGATGATATGCCTATTTTTATTTTCACTGACTCAAAATCGAATACTATCACAATCATCAAAACTTTTATCTAAAAATTAGAATGTATGTACTGTCATCAAGTTTCATGACTTTTCCGCAGTGTCCTTTTGTCAAAAGTAACATGTTAACATGAGTCAAAAAGTAACATTTCGATGACAAAAGTGACTTTTTATTTTTTAGGGAATATTTGTTTAAATAGCTCATAAAACAGTTTTTTCTTCTTTATACCAAGGAAACGGCCGATAGCCAGAATCCGAAATAAAAAATTTAAAAACATTTTAAAATAAAATAAATGTTATTATTTCATAATCTGTAATTTAATTTAAACACAAAGTCATAATTAAACATACTTACTCGTTTAATAATTACGACATAGAACTTAGAGCCTAGAATATATACATTTTGAATAGAACCTAAGTACTCTCGTTCTGCAAGTGCACGAAACGGCGAAAGGGTTAAAATTATCGGTACGCGTGGCTACACATCAAGCTACGAATATACCTACAAAACCAGTATAAGCTGGCTTCTGATTGTACGAAAAAACTATACAATGGGAGTTCTGTCAAAACTGGAAATAGGTAGGTATATAGCTCGATGTGTCGCCGTGTGAACATGTAGAGATATTTTCATTTGATCGATTAAACAAGGTTTGCCGTCTGCAACTGTCGTTCTTAAAATTTTAAATATTTTTCAAGTATTTTTTGTAGTATTTTTCAAATGTAACGTAACTGTGTCTAAAAAATTTAAATAAATGTCTTGCGTCGTGTAACTTAGAAGTAACTTAACAGGGTCAAAAGTAACGTAAAATGTTACAAAAGTTATATTCTGGCAACACTGCTTTTCCGTGCCTTTTGATGTAAGAGTATTAGCCCAAGTTCGGACGGGCGTGTTGTTCACGCGGCGATTTTTTTCGCGCACTGATTTTTCAACGCTCCGCTTAACGCCGAGAGTTGAAAATTCAACAGTGTGTTTTTTCGACGCGCTGCTTAGCACCGACGACAGTTGAAATCCAACAGTGTGTATCTTTGACGGGATGGGATGCGCTCTGTTGGATTCTCAACGCTCGGCTCAACACCGAGGGCTGAAAATCCAGTGCAGCACGTCCGTGACAACGTGGGCTTTGATGTACAGGGATGTATGGACAAAATTCAAAGTGTTTCAACGTTCAATTAACAAGGATGGCGGCCATAAAAATGCAAATTCGTCATGGTTATCATTTTCCCTGTTTTCAGGAGTCTTACGGCATTGTTCTCGTTCAAAAGTGAGATGGAGAGAGCGAATGATTTAAACACTTTAAAATAGGTACGTCCTCGTGGCGTTTACTTTCTAATATTATGCGTTTGTCTTCTTTTCCGCTCGAACGAATCTCCTCCCTTCCCAACCTTCTCGTTTAATCATGTTCAACATGATACCCTGGTCCTTAGGTTGCGTCAGAAAGGTTCTGGAGTCTAAGGTCAGGGTCTCCGGCATGCCTTCAGCCAATTCCACTCTGTACTTCTTCAGGACGCTGATAAGACCAGACATTACTTGCATCTTTGCGAAACGTATTCCTGAAAAGTAATAAATTTAGGTAAATATGATAGTAGTTTCTTAGTGTATTAGCGCGCTCACACACGGCACACTATTTGTTAGTCCTACAAACGGTCAGATTATTTTGCCCTACGTTTTGTCCCACGAGTTGAGACTTACATTTATCTCCTACAATAAAAACGGCCACCGATCTGAGTACGCTCTTATCATTGGACTAACGGGATATGATGGAGGGTCATGCCTCCGACTTATCTAAACGTAGGTTGCCCTCGATTTACGTAGAAATCTCATGCACTAAGCGGCCACGACAAAGGTCGGTGGCCGCACAGGCTGGGTCAAACTATACGAGCCGCCCGACTATACAAGTCGTAGTCTTGCCGAGGTTCCTTAAGATTATGTAAGGAATTATAATTACCTATACATAGCCTGGGACCCGATCCGAAAGGGAAGAATGTATATGGCTTAACATCGTCTTTATTTTCCGGCAGGAATCGTTCCGGGTTGTACTTCTGCGGCTCCGGGAAGTATTCAGGATTGTGGTGCATGTGGTAGACTGGGATATGGACGCGGACACCTACGTCCAGTTTCAGGCCCGTAGGGAGGACGTAGTCGTTCATGACCTCGCGAGCGAGGTTGCCCAGTACGGGATACTTGCGGAGTGTCTCGTACATACAAGCCTCCAAGTAGGGCAGCTCATGGACACACTCGTAGTCCAGTTTGTTCCCGTGACGTTGCAGGAACTCGTCCACCTCCTCGGCCGCTCGTTGCTGTACCTCCTGGTGCTTTGCGAACTCAAACAGAGTGAAGCTCATGGTTGTCGCAGATGACTCAAACCCCGCCGCAAAGAACACGATACACTGCGCCACCAACAACTCATCGTCCACCTTCAATTGTACCTTTTTGTCAGCGCCAGTCTTTACGTTACTCATACTGTCTCCAGTTATGTAATCCTCTTTCTTTAAACTCAGGACCAAATCCACGAAGTCGTTCCTCGGTGATGGCTTGTAGTCTCGGCCCTCGAACACTCCTTTCAACAATTTTGAGAAGAATTGGTCTATTGTTGGAGGAAAAACTTTAAGTCCCATTCGGTAAAAAATAGCAGGCCATATGGCCCTGCAAATGATTTTGAAGCCTCGATAATTTGAAGCCTCGAAAATTTCACTTGCCATGAAACTGAAGGGGTTATTTTCTTCTTGGGTCATGGTGTTGGACTCCACTCCAAAAGCTGCTGAGCATATGCAGTCTATGGTGTACCTCGCGCAGGTATGTCTTATTTCCATGACGTCAGACATACCGATTTCATAGTCGAGCATATTTTCGAAGACGATGTTACAGTTTTCTATCAAATGGTACATATTTTTCATCTTAGCGGAAGAAAAGAGTGGAGTTAGATTTTGCCGGACTATCTTCCATCTGTCACCGGAGCTGAAGAACAGGTTCTGCGTGACAACTTCACTAGCAGCGTAGTTCGATGATTCTCTGCCGTTAACGTAGTAGAAATCTTTGGTCATCACATGTTTGATGATCTCGGGGCTGTGCACCACGAGAACAGGCTCCGTGCCGTAGAAAGCTCCGAAGTAGGGTTGATCGATGAACTTTTGGCATAGTTTTTGTATCATCTTGCCAGGATACTCTCGTTGTAAAATATATCTTCCGTAGTTGCCCAGAAGGGGCAATGGTTCAATGTAGGGCACATTCTTCTTTTTCCAGTAACCGAACTTCCTTTTAGATATTAAATATAATAAATAAAAGATTATCGTTAACAAGGACCCGAGAACGAGAAGAGCGTTCATGTTGGCAACCGTGTTGCTGACAACTGCACGGAGCTAGCATGTAACGTTAAACGTTGATAATAATAAAGATAAACTCATGCAATATAAATACTCTACTACAGTGCACACAACACACATTAATGTTATTATCATCCGAACCGACCAGAATACTGATTAGGTATCTAAAGGCTTGTTTTTAGCTTTTCAGTTAGGTCGGGTTTTTTGTTTTTTTAATTACTATCCCGATATTCCCACGGGGTCGACACTTAGGGCGCTTTCAATTTAGACGGTTGGTGCCGGACTGCTGCCGCACGGTTGTTACGACCATGAGCCGTACTGCTGCCGGACGACAGCAGTACGACGTAAATCGTCTTATTTGAAGAGATACGCGGCTGCAGTCCGATCGAATTTTAGTGATTTCCATCGAAACCCAACTTTAGTCGGTGCCATGGACTCTGACGAGGAAGTGTTATTGTTAGTTCTCTTGCTTCGGCAGAAACATAAACGACGCCGTACTAGGGCGTCGCCAATGTTTTCTTTAAAATATAAAACTGGTGATTTTTATACACTTTACCCTAGATTAAAAGAAAGCTCAGCTGATTTTTTGAACTATTTTAGAATGTCTAGAGAATGTTTCTATGAATTATATCACTTTGTTAAAAATGGAATACAACGTCAAGAAACTAAATTCAAAAATACTATATCCGCCGAAGAGAGACTTGTGATAACGATAAGGTAAGTAATATAAACACATTTAGTATTTTAATAAGTATTTATTGCTACTCTTAAACAGATCCGATAGAGATTTTGATGATTAATGTTTTCTCTTTTGTTGATACTCTTCGTCTTATTTGTGTCACCATCGCTAAAAAGATCTTCATGTAAAGTAAAATCAGAATTCGTTGATGTATTAGACATAGGTGATTGTTGTTGTAACTCAGTAGACGGAGCATGAGCCTGACTACGATATTCGGAAGATTGACCTGTGTAGTAACCCTGTTGTTCATAATAATCAGCGGCATATGAACTTGACCCGACGTATTTTCTTATGATTCCAATTATCTCGTATTTAGCATCCATTTTGCGATGTTCCGGAATTTTTTTAAAATCATTTAATAATGACAACAAGAAATATCTATCGCCGTCTTCAAAATTGTCTGCATTTGCATTGTTTTTATTTTGCATTCTTTCAGCAAGAAGTTTTAAAATCTTATTAGTCTCATCGTTGCTCGAAGATGCTTTTTTAATTTTTGATGACGATGCTATTACAGAAGAATCGGTTTCAGGAGAATCAGATTGCTAGTTGGTACCAGAGTTGGAAGGTTTTGATTCATAAAGATTAGACAGAAACTGAAGCCGATCAAAATATACGTACTTCCGATGATTTTTTCCAACAGATCCACTTTTTAGCTGTCGTTGCTTATTCAACTCTCGTGAATAGGAATCCTTAATATTTCTCCATTTTTTTTGGAGTAACAAGGCTGAAATAAAATTTTCTGTTATTATTTTCAGATATTTATCAACTGGCTGTACTATGACTGATCTGCATCACTCTTACCAACATGGCGTCTCAACAATTAGTGGAATTATTAAAGATACATGTCAAGAGATATACAAAGTTTTGAAAGATATCTGTATACCTGATCTTAAAAAGGAGGATTGGTTACAAATAGCTCAAGTTTTGACAAGAGACATTTTGTATGAAAAATCATAACCGCCCGTGCGCAGTACGATACCCGGACTGCAGCAGTCCGGCACCAATCGTCTAAATTAAAAGCGCCCTTATGCGGGTGAGGTCTATACGGACGGACTGCATTTGAACTGCATGCCAGCTGCAACACCGCAGTTCGGACGCAGTTGACTTAACTAGGTTTCGAAGAAGTTAAGTCAACTGCATCCTAACTGCGATGTTGCAGCCGAAATGCAGTCCGTCTGTTTAGACTCTAAAAATAACGTAGGTATACCTAAATAATATAGATAGGTCCAATTCACTGGAACTATTACCTACGTTCTTTTGTTTATTTTACTTGTTTATAATGTTCATTCATTTAAGAAAGTTTAAGATGAATGTACGGTACACTTACACATGAACTAATAACATTCCGGAATTGAAACTCCCTAAATTATACAGTAGGTAAATCGGACCCAAATCCATGGCCTAATTTAGTAAAACATCGCGGTCAAACACAGACCCGAAAAACGCCTTCATTTTATTTTATAATATGTATAAAGAATAATGTACTAAATACACACATGCTGTTAGACATCTATTATACTGCATAATATAAATAAATAAAATTGAAGTGTCTGTTTGCAATCTCAAGTTAACAGCTTTTTACTAAAGCTTATGAAAGTGGTACTTATAATTAAAAAACATTTTTTGAAATTTGTCTGTCTAGTTTTTTGTTCCACCTACCCTCCGAAATGGCTGGTCCGATTTTGATAGGACTTTCACTGTAAGATGTTATAAGGAGTAACTTATAGGCTACTTTTATTTTAGGAAAAGAATTAGGCTTCCGAGCAAAAAAAAATAGACCCCAAAACAACCTCTTTGCTTCTCTAACTAATGTCTGTTTTCACAATGAAATCAAATGTAAAAAAAAAAAATATTTTTCAATTTTTATTTTTATCCTGCCATCCATTTGTAACATGAATGCTCAATCTTAATATTTTAATTTTATTAATTTTTTTCCTTCTAATTTTATAATTTTTACTCATAATTTATAATTTAATTTCTCTATTTTCATCGTGTTTACACCTAGTTATTGTATGTGCATGCTGTGGTCTCCTGTAATTGAAGGAGCACACGTAAAAGAACCTTTGTTATTATTGTAAGTTTCTATTGTATATTATGTGTGTCCTTTGTTGGAGATCCTCAATAAAATAAAATATATTTAGGTATCATTTGTGGTATGCGAAACTTATCATAACAATAGATATTATATTAGTCAAATTAAATCCCTACATACTATACTTTTTATTATTTTATCTACACTCATGCTATTAATCCTCTATAAAAGTTTCTGTAACAGTTAGCTTATTGCCAACATTAAAACAACCTGTGTCATAGGAACCATAATATCATCCAAACGAGTGTTATAATGTTGTACTTTTCATTATGCAGCTCCTTTTCAAAAAAATAACATTCGTCATGCACGCGCGTTTCACTACCACAGCGCCGTAATTTAAAAAAAGAACTTATAAGTTATTCTTATAGGTTAGGGTTATAGGTTATTAGGTTATTCTGTTTTAGAACCTTTTATAGAGGATTCATATCATGGGTGTAGATAAAGTCTTGTATGCAATTGTACATAAATAGGTATTAAAACACTCATGTGATACTATTATCACACTCGGCTTCGCCTGACGCCTCGTGTGATAAACCCACATTCATGTTTTAATACCCCTTATTATACAACAGTTGCATAAATAATTATTAATTTATAAGTATTATTTTAATTATCTGATTAATATTGGCACTTATAGGAACAGGTTTTAAATAACAATAATTTACTATTCTTATAACTAAGGCATTATATTGTTTTCTTTTGTAAAATAAAATTAAGTATTCTAGTCTTGTCTATATTTACTGCAAAATTATTACTCTCTAGCCATCCGATCTGATGATGTTTCTGTCCGCTTTGTAGTTATAAACCTATTATAAGGTTTTTTTAGAATTTACATAGATATATTATCAGCAAAATGGGTACAGTGATTTGTAACATAAGGTAAAACAATGTAAATTAATGTAGAATAGAAAATAATAGAAGCCGGCCCAATATACTACCTTGACTCTAATATATTGTAGTTCAGAATGCGATTTCTATATTCACATCATTAATAATTATTAGTGCTTTCCACATAATGTTGCCTATTTTTCAAGCAACTGTTCATGTTATACCGCGAATACTTCATGCGGATATGCTTTTTGGGGTCATAGATCATGTATAGATGTAGACAGGTCTTGTCAGTAACATATTTAAAAGGTAGCAATAACGTTATCAAGGAGATAGACCTAAAATCTTAAATAACCCTTCCTTTCTCCTTCATGACTCTGTTCTTGCAGTGTTAAGTCAAATAATCATTTTCACATGCACCTGGATAACTTACCATGCTGGCTGATTCACCGTCAGTCGCAATCATATAATCAGTACTCGCTGTCCTATGGAACTAGTGAGACATACATTAAAAAATATGTTAGTATCAGTTGTCCCATGGGACTAGTGGGACATATTATCCCACATGTCCCATCATGGGACTGGGTCAATGGGACTAGTGGGACGTACAGGGTATTTTTTTGTTTTTTGGCTTGCTCCCCGGATAATAACAATTTTTTTGGGGGTTTGATTCCCTACATTTTTATTGTCATTTTATTTTCTTCGTCTGGCATCTGGCATCTAAGTTGGTATTTATCTTGCACTAAGCTATCCTTCCTACTATGATCTTCGATAAAATGTTATTTTATAAAATACATACGCTTTTTCACCTGACACCATGTATAAACAGGATTTATTGATTAAATAAAACAAGCTCGTGGCGTCCATGATGAATCAATGTAATCCTCTGACATTTGTTTTTGGTGTTGCCGTCAGTTCCTCACACCCCTAGTAATAATCAATATCCAAACATGAGTGGCGTCCATGGACTGGAAGACGAGGTGTTGGTCGTGTCCACTGCACGTTCATCACCCGAACTCCTGACTCCCGATTTTCCAGTAGTTCGGCGCGACCGCTAGAACTCGACCCGAGATTGTGATGGGTCAATGCCGGCAATGCAAAACACGTTTAATCTTGTGTACACAATACAGTCACACCGGTGCCGTTCATCTGGCTTTTGTTTTTTCTATCATAACTCATAACATACTGAACCGCCGAGTTCGGTCGCGGTGGACAAACAATCGACGTCACCAGGACGTCACGTTCGATTCCAATAATCTCTTTTCTCATTGACGTCCCGTTGACGATGGCGGTGGACAAACCATGTAAACTTGAGGCTTCGACCTAATGCCCATTTTCACTAACACTGGAAAATTTCGAAATTACCGCCTAAATATTATTGCACTATTGGATTTTCAAATCTTGGCGCTGCGCCGCGCCGAGCATTTAAAATCCATCAGTTCGCTTTCAATTAGGCATTAATTTAAAGGAAAAAATATAAAATTGGGCCCAAAACCCAATGTTTGCAAGCCAGCGAACAAAAAACGTATTACTGTTATTTAACTAATTTATTATTATTATTTAACTCAGATGTTTTTAAAGTTGAAAAATCTAGTTTTACCTACTTATACATTTTAATAAAATAACTGATTGGCGAAAATAAATGATAGGTGATCTTAAACAAGTACCTACCTAATACCTATAGCAGCAGCAGTACGGTTATGGAATGACTTGCCTGACACCTTGCTGACTTGCTTGAAATTATGATAAAAAAGCACTTCATCTCTCCTTAAACTTCATCATTCTTTGCTACTGTTTCATGTTTATTATTATATGTATAGGTATATTTATTTAGATTAGTATAATATGTATTATATTTGTCTGTCCTTCCCCTTTTAAATCCCTCCAAAGGTTGTCTTTAAAAGATCGCTCTCAGCGATAAGACCGCCCATTGTGTCACCCCTTGTACAGTTTCTATATTTATGTCTGTAATTTATAATATGGTGTTCATATTAAAGAGTATTCTATTCTATTCTACTATGACAACAGAACTCTGCAAATGTTCTTGTAACAATTTTTTGCATATTTCGTTTTGGAATCAGGTTTTAAAATGTATGAAACTAGATTTTTCAACTTAAAAAAAAACAGCTGAAGTAATGGTCGCAGAGATTCGGCTCAGTAATAAAATGATAAGGAGGACATCCTCGACTCAACATTTAATTCTAATACATTCTTTTTTTGTTATTTAATTAAAAAGGAAATTACGAGTTTTTATACTTAAACAATAAGCACACAATTAGACCTCTGGGGTCTGTCTTAGCATGCCATGGCCTGAGGTTTGATCAACGCGCTATTAACAGTTACGTTATGATCGAATTGATGTAATGTTCTTTCAGCTTAAACGCTTTATGTTTTTACTATTCATTGAGTCGTTTCTATTCGTTGTGTTTGTTGATGTTTACAGAGGGCAATTCTCGTAATTTTAAGAACGTTCACAGTCTGATCTCAGTTTCAATCTGTCAAAAATACCTCTAATTTCCCTACATTTTGACAAGTTTTTGACATTTGTTTGTCGCTGAGATGAGACTGCGACTAGATTTTGAACGTTTTAAATTACGAGAATTGGCCTTCAGGTATTTGGTTTAGTAAATTGGGTATTGTGAAGGAAGCGGTACGCCTGCCATAAAAGTTATTTTTGCGTGGCACTTGAAATGTTTTTAATTTAGTTTGTCGTGTATTCACGTCATATTTAACTGGAATTTGAATATCACTGTTATCAAAATGTTCCATGAAGAGCATATAGGTACTCAGCGCGCGCTAGAACAGATAATACTTTGCAGTGTTTAAATAACCCTGTGTAAAATTGTCTTGGTATTTATTTTTTACATAGTTTGGTACTACAACTTTCAACAAACGTGTTTGAAAATTATGTATTTTATCTAGGTAAGTTTTAAATGTGCGTCCATAACTGGTGAGTCCATATGATATTATCGATTCAGCAAGAGCTGTGTACATTTGAAGAAGGGTTCTGTACGGTATATTGCGCTTTATAATGAAAAATTTGGTGAGTATCGCACGCAACCGTGTTGGCCGGCCATTTTGGATTTTAGAGCCCAAAAACGGTGTATTCGATCAATGACAGGTCTAAAGTTTACTGAAAGTTGTCAATCGGTATTTTTATCCCTAAACATTCTGTCATTACCTAGTTGTTGTAGTTGCCCTATTCGTTAAATTAAATAAACACCTATTTACCTCAGTGATTGACATAAGGCAACGCACAGCACCAATGAGGTCCCAGTATAAAAACCAATTGTGCACAGGTTGTCATAAAACAGCCTTATTAAAAAATAGCATCCTTTCCATGGGACCGATTGTATATAATAAATTACCTCAAAATTTAAAAGATTTTTTTTTTAAACATTTTTCGGGAAGGTTCCCATAAAAATGTTTAAAAAACAATCAACAAAACAAAATAAAATTAATAACTGAGGCAATGAATGACAACATACCTGTAGTAGCAATTTTTTTAGACATGAGTAAAGCCTTTGACTTCGTTGATCATAAGCTACTACTAAGCAAATTAGATAAATTTGGCATAAGGGGCCAAGCGAATGACTGGATTAAATCGAACTTAAGTGAAAGGCGTCAATGTGTGCAAATATCAAAAGTCATTGATGGAAACAAAGTAGAATATAAATCTAATTATAAAATTAACGCAGTTGGAGTACCCCAAGGCAGCGTGGTGGGGTCGTTTTTATTTCTGCTATATATAAATGACCTTCCCAATGCAACATGCCATGAAACAATCTTATTTGCTGACGATACGACAATAATAATAAAATGTAAGTACAAAAATAAGTTGGAACAGGAAATTAATGAAGCAATCAAAGACATAATAATTTGGCTTAATAACAACAATTTAAAAATCAATATAAATAAAACAAAAATAATTCAATTCCAAACTTATAAATCAAACTTAAAAAGTCTTAGCATAAAATATGACGACAGTATCCTAGAACAAGTAGTAAACACAAAATTCTTGGGCATTATAGTGGATCAAAACTGCAATTGGAAATCACACATCAATTACGTATGCGATAAGCTAGACAAATTCATATACGCAATAAAACATCTTCGATCAACAGTGTCCGTAGACGCAGCAGTCACGGCATATTACAGATACGTAGCGTCTGTGCTGTCATATGGTTTGATACTATGGGGAAATTCAATTGAAGTTTTAATGGCAATTCGGGTACAAAAGAAGTGTGTTAGGGCAATATCTGGCGTCTGGTTTTTGGACAGCTGCAAACCTTTATTTAAAAAACTTCACATTTTACCATTACCCTGCATGTACATCAAGGAACTATGTATGCTAGTATAGCAAAATCCGCACTATTTTCGAATGCAATCAGAAGTGAGCCACAAAAAGGCTTCTGCACGAAACAAATACAAACACGAATTAAATGTACCCCAATGTAGATTGCAAATATTTAGGAAGAATGTATATGTTAATGCTATTCAGGTATATAACGTGTTACCAAACTCATTTAAAGAACTTCCCATGCCCATGTTCAAGAAAAAGCTGACAAGTTGGTTATTGGATAATTGCTTTTATGACATTGGTGAATATAAGGAATATTGTAAAAATCCATGATGACATGTTCATAATTTTGACATTGGTTTTAAAGTAACGACTACCTATTTATAATAATAAAATTCATACTGGACTTATAATGTAAATAATTAAATCTTAAAATTAATTTTACTTGTTATATAAATGACATTTGAATATTTGTACACCATAATTATGTTATGGTAGAGTGTATAGAACTTTAAAAAATATTAACACCATACTATGTAAAACTACATTCTTACAAATAAATAATTATTATTATTATTAAACGATTGCTGGAGAAATGCTATTACACAATTAAGGACTTTTTAAATGACAAAACTATATAGGAAAATGTTATCGATAAATGTACGTTGTCTGCAATTTCGAATGTTTTAGATTATATTAATGACATTGTTATTTTTTTATTATTTTATATGGTTGTTGCTATATGTAATTTGACAAACAGATTTTGGCATTACCAGCTTATGTAAAGATTATAACTAGTAATAATTGTGATTGTCGTTATTGTTTTTGATTATTTTGACATTAAGCTTTTTAAAATTACACATTACGACATATATTATTCCTTATATGATTTGCGAGAGTATTTTATATTTAATTCATTGATTATTTTTATTATTATTATTGTTATTTTAATTTAATTTTTTTATTCTATTTTCTTGTTTTAATCTGATCTGTTTGATCTGAATTACCTACATATTAAATAATAATAATCGTATCGATGGCTGTATCTATAGTACTATTTAATTCACACCAAATATGTTGCATGCCGTAAGGTAAAATGTTTCGGGACACTTAACAAATATTCCAATCTAACTTATATGTATACCTACATTATGAGCAAATAAATGATTTCTGATTTCTACGCCCATTATGGCTGATCTCCTTTGTTTGTAAGTAATTGAGTAAGAAGTGGCATTATTGTTTCGTGTTCGTAATTTATTATTATAACTAGCTTCTGCCCGCGACTTCGTCCGCGTGAAATTTCACCCTCCCCCCATTCACCCTCTTAGGAGTGGAATTTCGAAAAACCCTTTCTTAGTGGATACCTTTATACACTTCACACAGAACACACTCCAAATTTAATGTCTCTATGACCAGCGTTTTAGGCTGTGCATTGATATAATCAGTCAGACAGGATCACAGGACTTTGAATTTTATATTAGATTATAAAAGTAAACCTAAGTACCTACCTAATAAAAAAAAACTCAATAACAGAAAATAAAATACCTAAATAAACCTATTTCTGATGATAACTAATCTAAACTCAATAAATAAGCAAAATCCCTAAAAACTAATATCTACTAATCCTACCTAACAGTTTTATAAAATAACCTACGGTCACTACGTACACTATCCCCATACTTTAAAATTAAAATCTATACCAAACCTATACAAACTTATAAAAATAAACCTAAATAATAATTTAGGTTTATTTTTTAAAAACTAAAAGGAATAAAAAGGTCGCACTGAAAAGCACGTTTTGGAATTGCAAGTAGCAGTTAAAACATACAATTTATAGAATGCTAATATAAACGAACGCTCGCCTATTATTATTATCATCTTCGTCGTGTACTACGACAAACTTATTATTTGCGGTTGGTACAGTAATCGGGTCTAGGGATCGAACCGCAAAATTAAGTTTGTTTTTTATTGTATATTTTTTTCCGGGATAAAAAGTACCCAGTGTGGTGCCCAGGATATTAAAGAATAATTATACCAAGTGTCATCGTAATCGAACCGGTAGTTTTTGCCTGATGCCTGAACAAACAGACAGGCAAAAATTTTTTTAATCACATTTTTGGATTCTGTGTCGGTCTAATAACACCCACTGCCATTTATTTTTTTGATATTTTCAATGTACAGAATTTTCACTTTACAGATTTATTATAAGTATAGATTTGTAATTTGAACGAATATTTAAAAACTACCAAAACAACTAATACCTATTTTATAAAATAACAACAAAAGAAATTCAAATAAACTATTTAAAGACTAAAAGTCGCGCTGATAAGCACGGTTTGTTAATATCAATTATTGTCCAGCCAAATATTGAATGAAGCTCGCGCTCAGACCTCCCGCCTTTTTATAACCTACCGCCACGACCCGCGTCGAGCGCGGCAACCGTTACACAAAAATAATCCTTATGGCATGATTCAGTATTCACGCGCGACGGCGCGATGGCTTATTAGCGTATTTCATGTATAAGTTTGGTGTTTCTATACCGATTACTATGATTCTTTTTTTATTGAATAGGTAATAATATTAACTTCTTTTAATTAGGGATGAGTGAGAGTATTATAAAGACAGACAGACAGACAGACAGACAAAAATTTTACTGATTGCATTTTTGGCATCAGTATCGATCACTTATTACCCCCTGATAGTTATTTTGAAAATATATGTCATGTACAGAATTGACCTCTCTACAGATTTATTATAAGTATTGAATAGGTAATAATATTAACTTCTTTTAATTAGGGATGAGTGAGAGTATTATAAACGTAAGAGTAAACAAATATAATCAGAAAGCTCCGAACTGCTAAGCTATCGGGAGTTACACGTGTTATTGTGAGTCAACCATAAAAGATAGACATATGCTGTTGTGGGATATTTTTTAGATAATTTTATGTAGAACATTTCCGTAATAAATGATTTCTATGTAGCTTTAACCATTAAGGCTGCACACGCGACGGAAGCTTAAAAAATGGAGCAAATTCTCCCGTTTTCCCAACATTTCCTTTCACTGCTCTGCTCCTATTCATTGTAGCGTGATGAAAAGTACACTATAACCTCCCCAGGAGTATGAAGAATAATTGTACCAAGTTTCGTTAAAATCCGTCGAGTAGTTTTTGTTTCTATAAGGAACATACAGACAGACAGACAGACAGACAAAAATTTTACTGATTGCATTTTTGGCATCAGTATCGATCACTTATTACCCCCTGATAGTTATTTTGAAAATATATATCATGTACAGAATTGACCTCTCTACAGATTTATTATAAGTATAGATAACTAGACTAACTAGACTAGACTTCGTTCGCGTGGAAGTCATAAGACTACAATATAGGTACTAAAATAACAGCCCCACTTTTATAAAACTTTCACCTTTACCTTTCACTTTCAATAAAACCACGTTTGTAGTTTTGGTCTCAGCACCTAATATAAGAAGAGAGTCAGAACTGGTGACGCGGGAGTAAGCGTCCTACAGTTATCCGTGTGAGAAGGTGGTCCTGAGGTCGACACCCGCAGCCTTCAGTAGTCATTTCGCATTGCTTGCGAAGTTTTTCATTTTTAACCGACTTCCAAAAAGGAGGAGGTTATATGTTCGACTTTATGTATGTTTTTTTTTGTATGTTCACCGATTTCTCCGTCAATTGTGGACCTATTTTAATTTTTTTTTTTGTTTGAAAGGGTATACTTTCAAGGTGGTCTCATTGTCAGCAAGTTGGAATCTGATGAGAGGATCCCATGGAAATCGAGGGAAACCCTCAAATTTTATAGGCAAACCTATAGCGATTTGGATATTTTTTTAGAGTAACTTGAGCATTTGCTCTCGGAAATCATTATTTGGTAAAGTAGAGCTGATGATGAAGACCACAGACGGCCATCGGAACTACTCAATCATAAATATTTCACGGGTTGCGATTCGATTACTTTAATATGGTTGCTAAGCAATTTATGCTCGTCACAATGCGTATGGTGAGTATTTGTTACAATTAACGTCCCAGCATCGGGAAAAGCAATATTTTGTAAAAAGGTTATGAGCAGTTGACGTTAGGCTATTGTAACTTAGATAAATTACAAACTCTCTCACTAAAAACTGAAAAATAAAAACTTTTTTACAAAAAAAACAACAGACTTCCAAAAAAAAACTACAAAGTGATAAATAACTTTAATTTCGGAAGTGGGTGTCAATAAACGAAAATGCAGAACCAACGACACCGACTTCCGAAATTAAGGCGACTACATGACCTAAAACGCGGTCACTATCGGACTGCATAGGAAAGAAAGAACCGCGATGACACAACGCTGGTAATTTATTGCAAAATATGAAACAATCATCTATTGTTAATTTATCAAACACCAAACAAATAAAAACCGTATACTAAAATTCGGGGAATTAAATTGTCTTTTATATGGTGAAAGTTTTATGAAAATACACCCGATAGTGTTTGCGTGATTATCGTTTTTATGTCCGCGGTAGACATTACTTTACAAATTAATTACACTATGTTAAAAAAATATAATTGCAAATATTCACATATCAAATTACGAAGCAAATGGTCTAGTCTAGTATAACATTTATTTTTTTCAACGAAATCAGTCCGGTCGATTAGACGTGATGTTGAATTTAAAATCATTAGAAGTCGTATATCTGCGCCTTAAAGTTATTTATCACTTTGTAGTTTTTTTTGGAAGTCGGTTGTTTGCCGCAAAAAGGCTTCTGCACGAAACAAATACAAACACGAATTAAATGTACCCCAATGTAGATTGCAAATATTTAGGAAGAATGTATATGTTAATGCTATTCAGGTATATAACGTGTTACCAAACTCATTTAAAGAACTTCCCATGCCCATGTTCAAGAAAAAGCTGACAAGTTGGTTATTGGATAATTGCTTTTATGACATTGGTGAATATAAGGAATATTGTAAAAATCCATGATGACATGTTCATAATTTTGACATTGGTTTTAAAGTAACGACTACCTATTTATAATAATAAAATTCATACTGGACTTATAATGTAAATAATTAAATCTTAAAATTAATTTTACTTGTTATATAAATGACATTTGAATATTTGTACACCATAATTATGTTATGGTAGAGTGTATAGAACTTTAAAAAATATTAACACCATACTATGTAAAACTACATTCTTACAAATAAATAATTATTATTATTATTAAACGATTGCTGGAGAAATGCTATTACACAATTAAGGACTTTTTAAATGACAAAACTATATAGGAAAATGTTATCGATAAATGTACGTTGTCTGCAATTTCGAATGTTTTAGATTATATTAATGACATTGTTATTTTTTTATTATTTTATATGGTTGTTGCTATATGTAATTTGACAAACAGATTTTGGCATTACCAGCTTATGTAAAGATTATAACTAGTAATAATTGTGATTGTCGTTATTGTTTTTGATTATTTTGACATTAAGCTTTTTAAAATTACACATTACGACATATATTATTCCTTATATGATTTGCGAGAGTATTTTATATTTAATTCATTGATTATTTTTATTATTATTATTGTTATTTTAATTTAATTTTTTTATTCTATTTTCTTGTTTTAATCTGATCTGTTTGATCTGAATTACCTACATATTAAATAATAATAATCGTATCGATGGCTGTATCTATAGTACTATTTAATTCACACCAAATATGTTGCATGCCGTAAGGTAAAATGTTTCGGGACACTTAACAAATATTCCAATCTAACTTATATGTATACCTACATTATGAGCAAATAAATGATTTCTGATTTCTACGCCCATTATGGCTGATCTCCTTTGTTTGTAAGTAATTGAGTAAGAAGTGGCATTATTGTTTCGTGTTCGTAATTTATTATTATAACTAGCTTCTGCCCGCGACTTCGTCCGCGTGAAATTTCACCCTCCCCCCATTCACCCTCTTAGGAGTGGAATTTCGAAAAACCCTTTCTTAGTGGATACCTTTATACACTTCACACAGAACACACTCCAAATTTAATGTCTCTATGACCAGCGTTTTAGGCTGTGCATTGATATAATCAGTCAGACAGGATCACAGGACTTTGAATTTTATATTAGATTATAAAAGTAAACCTAAGTACCTACCTAATAAAAAAAAACTCAATAACAGAAAATAAAATACCTAAATAAACCTATTTCTGATGATAACTAATCTAAACTCAATAAATAAGCAAAATCCCTAAAAACTAATATCTACTAATCCTACCTAACAGTTTTATAAAATAACCTACGGTCACTACGTACACTATCCCCATACTTTAAAATTAAAATCTATACCAAACCTATACAAACTTATAAAAATAAACCTAAATAATAATTTAGGTTTATTTTTTAAAAACTAAAAGGAATAAAAAGGTCGCACTGAAAAGCACGTTTTGGAATTGCAAGTAGCAGTTAAAACATACAATTTATAGAATGCTAATATAAACGAACGCTCGCCTATTATTATTATCATCTTCGTCGTGTACTACGACAAACTTATTATTTGCGGTTGGTACAGTAATCGGGTCTAGGGATCGAACCGCAAAATTAAGTTTGTTTTTTATTGTATATTTTTTTCCGGGATAAAAAGTACCCAGTGTGGTGCCCAGGATATTAAAGAATAATTATACCAAGTGTCATCGTAATCGAACCGGTAGTTTTTGCCTGATGCCTGAACAAACAGACAGGCAAAAATTTTTTTAATCACATTTTTGGATTCTGTGTCGGTCTAATAACACCCACTGCCATTTATTTTTTTGATATTTTCAATGTACAGAATTTTCACTTTACAGATTTATTATAAGTATAGATTTGTAATTTGAACGAATATTTAAAAACTACCAAAACAACTAATACCTATTTTATAAAATAACAACAAAAGAAATTCAAATAAACTATTTAAAGACTAAAAGTCGCGCTGATAAGCACGGTTTGTTAATATCAATTATTGTCCAGCCAAATATTGAATGAAGCTCGCGCTCAGACCTCCCGCCTTTTTATAACCTACCGCCACGACCCGCGTCGAGCGCGGCAACCGTTACACAAAAATAATCCTTATGGCATGATTCAGTATTCACGCGCGACGGCGCGATGGCTTATTAGCGTATTTCATGTATAAGTTTGGTGTTTCTATACCGATTACTATGATTCTTTTTTTATTGAATAGGTAATAATATTAACTTCTTTTAATTAGGGATGAGTGAGAGTATTATAAAGACAGACAGACAGACAGACAGACAAAAATTTTACTGATTGCATTTTTGGCATCAGTATCGATCACTTATTACCCCCTGATAGTTATTTTGAAAATATATGTCATGTACAGAATTGACCTCTCTACAGATTTATTATAAGTATTGAATAGGTAATAATATTAACTTCTTTTAATTAGGGATGAGTGAGAGTATTATAAACGTAAGAGTAAACAAATATAATCAGAAAGCTCCGAACTGCTAAGCTATCGGGAGTTACACGTGTTATTGTGAGTCAACCATAAAAGATAGACATATGCTGTTGTGGGATATTTTTTAGATAATTTTATGTAGAACATTTCCGTAATAAATGATTTCTATGTAGCTTTAACCATTAAGGCTGCACACGCGACGGAAGCTTAAAAAATGGAGCAAATTCTCCCGTTTTCCCAACATTTCCTTTCACTGCTCTGCTCCTATTCATTGTAGCGTGATGAAAAGTACACTATAACCTCCCCAGGAGTATGAAGAATAATTGTACCAAGTTTCGTTAAAATCCGTCGAGTAGTTTTTGTTTCTATAAGGAACATACAGACAGACAGACAGACAGACAAAAATTTTACTGATTGCATTTTTGGCATCAGTATCGATCACTTATTACCCCCTGATAGTTATTTTGAAAATATATATCATGTACAGAATTGACCTCTCTACAGATTTATTATAAGTATAGATAACTAGACTAACTAGACTAGACTTCGTTCGCGTGGAAGTCATAAGACTACAATATAGGTACTAAAATAACAGCCCCACTTTTATAAAACTTTCACCTTTACCTTTCACTTTCAATAAAACCACGTTTGTAGTTTTGGTCTCAGCACCTAATATAAGAAGAGAGTCAGAACTGGTGACGCGGGAGTAAGCGTCCTACAGTTATCCGTGTGAGAAGGTGGTCCTGAGGTCGACACCCGCAGCCTTCAGTAGTCATTTCGCATTGCTTGCGAAGTTTTTCATTTTTAACCGACTTCCAAAAAGGAGGAGGTTATATGTTCGACTTTATGTATGTTTTTTTTTGTATGTTCACCGATTTCTCCGTCAATTGTGGACCTATTTTAATTTTTTTTTTTGTTTGAAAGGGTATACTTTCAAGGTGGTCTCATTGTCAGCAAGTTGGAATCTGATGAGAGGATCCCATGGAAATCGAGGGAAACCCTCAAATTTTATAGGCAAACCTATAGCGATTTGGATATTTTTTTAGAGTAACTTGAGCATTTGCTCTCGGAAATCATTATTTGGTAAAGTAGAGCTGATGATGAAGACCACAGACGGCCATCGGAACTACTCAATCATAAATATTTCACGGGTTGCGATTCGATTACTTTAATATGGTTGCTAAGCAATTTATGCTCGTCACAATGCGTATGGTGAGTATTTGTTACAATTAACGTCCCAGCATCGGGAAAAGCAATATTTTGTAAAAAGGTTATGAGCAGTTGACGTTAGGCTATTGTAACTTAGATAAATTACAAACTCTCTCACTAAAAACTGAAAAATAAAAACTTTTTTACAAAAAAAACAACAGACTTCCAAAAAAAAACTACAAAGTGATAAATAACTTTAATTTCGGAAGTGGGTGTCAATAAACGAAAATGCAGAACCAACGACACCGACTTCCGAAATTAAGGCGACTACATGACCTAAAACGCGGTCACTATCGGACTGCATAGGAAAGAAAGAACCGCGATGACACAACGCTGGTAATTTATTGCAAAATATGAAACAATCATCTATTGTTAATTTATCAAACACCAAACAAATAAAAACCGTATACTAAAATTCGGGGAATTAAATTGTCTTTTATATGGTGAAAGTTTTATGAAAATACACCCGATAGTGTTTGCGTGATTATCGTTTTTATGTCCGCGGTAGACATTACTTTACAAATTAATTACACTATGTTAAAAAAATATAATTGCAAATATTCACATATCAAATTACGAAGCAAATGGTCTAGTCTAGTATAACATTTATTTTTTTCAACGAAATCAGTCCGGTCGATTAGACGTGATGTTGAATTTAAAATCATTAGAAGTCGTATATCTGCGCCTTAAAGTTATTTATCACTTTGTAGTTTTTTTTGGAAGTCGGTTGTTTCTTTTTTGTAATTTGTTTTTTTATGTAAATTAATGAACGGCTGCGTTCCTGTAACTTGACGGAAACTTGTAATTTGTTCTTTCCAGGACATGATAATGTGACCTATTTGCAACAATTAAGCACCCCGTCAAGCTTTAGGCGAAAATTCATGGAATTCGAGAAAATCCAATTTGTATGTATTTACGAAATTTTGCCAGAAGTCTTCACTAAATATCACTTTTGTCTAAACTCTCAAATTGCCTTCATCGCTATTCTATTGGGTACCCAATACCTTAACAAACCTTTCGATGTAAGTATTCAAATGTTCTAAAACATAAAACTTAAAGGAAATTCCTTTGAAATTTTTAAAAAGAATCAAAATGGCGGACACTGTACTGTAGGTGCGTATGCCAGGTTCCATATAAAAATCTAGAATTCGGCATTAGAATCGTTCAAAGACCTCGCAATAATTACTATTTAAAAATATAAATTCAATGTACATTTTTAGGGTTCCGTAACCAAAGGGTAAAAACGGGACCCTATTACTAAGACTCCCCTGTCCGTCTGTCCGTCTGTCACCAGGCTGTAGGTTTCTCATTAACTGTGATAGCTAGACAGTTGAAATTTTCGCAGAATGTGTATTACTGTTGCCGCTAAAACAAACAATACTAAAAACAGAATAAAATATATATTTAAGGGGGTTCCCATACAATAAACGTGATTTTTTGCCGTTATTTTATATGTAGTGTTAAATATTGTATGGTGGTACGGAACCCTTGGTGTGCGAGTCCAACTCGCGCTTAGCCGGTTTTAACTTTGCTATGATTTTAATGTATAGATAGATTAAACATAAAAAATCACACACCACACATTAGAAGTGAAATATAGTACGGAACTCTACAAAAAATACCCAAATAACTTAATATTTTTTTTTTTTTGTTTGTATCTGTATCGCTCAAATGATTTAAAATTTTAATTTATAATTTAATAAGTTGTAATTAATAATGTATGTAATTTGTAATGTAATAATAAATGTAAAAAAAAATGTAATAACCAAAAGATAAATAAAAAACCTCGCGTGAACCGGAGATATAGGTCAATTTGAATATGATTAGGTATGTTCGATGATGCGGTAAATGTCTATATTTAGGTATTTTATCAGTTACTAGCTTATGCCCACGATTTCGTTCGCTTAGAAGTTGTAAGACACCAAAATAAAATCTTATCTTATCTTATTATTAAATCTGTAACTATCTGAAATATTTCGGCTTTTTACAATGTGCGCGAAATTATAGATGAATTTACGAACAATTTGCAATATTGCTCATCCCCCATAGCACATAGCGTGATGATGTATAACCTGCATGCTGACCAGACTTATAGGAAATATCTATGCAAAATTTCAACAAAATCTACATAGTAGTTTTTGCGTGACACATTCAGACCATAGAAATGTAAAAAACCGATTCAGACCAAAAGTTCGACAAAATCTATTTTCGGGATTAAATCTTTCCCGGACCTCCGTTTAATTAAAAAAAAAAAAAAACTACATACAGTTTTGACTTCACTACGATTATATTATATGTATAAACGAGCACTTCGGCCCGCGACTTCGTCCGCGTGTATTTCGTATTTTCCTATAAAATTTTTGAAAATGTATTTACAGTCTGTTTCATTTATTTAGATAAATAAGTATTCGGGCCAATTTTTTAGTTTAATAGACTCCCGACCGATTTCTGTCACGGTGGCCAATCTCAACAGAGATTAGCCAGGTGCGCAGGAGAGTGTGTGCGTAAACACAGGTGCATTCTCTGTTCCTTCACTCTCATTAATCCGTTAGAAGATGCGCACAATATTGAGAGATTTATTCAGACTTTTTATAGATTTTTCTGTAATCTATAGGTATAGCACTATTATCTGTATTTTTTCAAAAATTTTGGGTTCAGTAGTTTCGGAGATAAGAGGGGGGGGGGGGGGGGGAATGGTCAATTTTCTTCTATTTTCTTAAATAAATTTAATACAATTGACTTTAAAAATTGTGAAAACATCTATTTGAGATCCTCACAGTAAGTAAGCCCTTTAATTTGATATGTCACACGGTACAGATTGCGAAACATTTTTTTAAATTTTCTATTTGCCCCTTAAAAATTACTACCATATTCAAAATTCATTTATTTACGTTGCACTTCTGTGTTTGGGTCACAGTCATTCAGTGTACCAATTTTTAACTTAATCGGTCCATTAGATTCGGAGCAAATTGGCTGTGACAGACGTACGGACAGACATACACACTAGTGATCCTATAAGGGTTCCGCTTTTTTCCTTTTGAGGTACGGAACCCTAAAAAAACATTAGAACGATAGGCTAAAGTTTAGCCCACTATTTTATTATCTTATTGATCTTCTAAACTACAAGAAAATTATAATAAACAACCATTAAAAAACAAAGATATAAAGCATGCGTAAGTCACAATGACTATTATTTATGTTTGAAAAATATTGTTTGTTGACATTAATATTGCTAAAAATATGAGCAGTTAGAATGACTATCCACTTTTTGGATCGTGAAGAAATCTGGCGCAGATATAGAAAAAGTGTTAAACATAATATGATCTGGAGGAACATTGATAGGTTTTTTTTTTATCAAAGGGCTTTGAAGGTCCTTGGCAAAGCTACTTGTCCGCCATGTTGTAATTTTTTTTTTAAAATTGACTCTACGGGGTTTGGTCTTATTATGTTTTCTGTTTGCGTTGATGTCAGCTATCGAGGTATGCTCCAACTTTTAATTAGCTGCAGTAAAATGACATTTCTTAGTAACTCATTTCGGACTGCGTTTAGAGATATACATAGTCAAATATGTTTCATTTGTTACACTATTCTGTGCTAAAAAAACATGATTTGGTTGATGGCCGCGAAAAAATAAAACGTCGCCAATTTCAGTCATTTAAGTAACTCATAGGTACCTAAGCTGTCATTTTCAAAATGGCGTGACAGTAGGTACGACATTAAAATCTTCAAACACCCTTTACACAGTGAATGTTGATTATTTTGTCTAAGATTTTTTTTTATCTACTATATCTACTATTTTATACAGGCTGGCGGGATATCAATGAGCAAACAGTTACCATAAATTCAGCACATGGTTCTTGATCCCTAGCGTAGATATTTTTCGTCGGTTATCAAAATAAAAAGTGCTATACTTACGCGAAACAAATGAATGGAACAGCTGTTTTTAAGATTCCGTACCTCAAAAGGAAAAACGGAACCCTTATAAGATCAGTTCGTTGTCCGTCTGTCTGTCCATCTGTCAGTCAAGACCCTTTTTCTCAGGAACGTGTGGAGTTATCAAGTTGAAATTAATATCAAATACTCAGAGCTGCAATCCCTTGAAGCAGTGAAAAATCAAACTTCTAAGTCAACGCAATCAAAAGATAAGGACGTTTATGTTCCGAAATCAAAACCTATGGAGTACTTCCTGTTGACCTAGAATCATGAAATTTGGCAAGGAGCAAAGTCAGTGACACAAGTAAAGGAAAAAATCCGAAAACTGTAAATTAGTTACATTACAAAGAAATATATTTGAAAACTACCACGTACCTACAAAGTATGGAGCCCTCGGTGCACGAGTCCGACTCGCACTTGAGCGTTTTTTTTATAACCGCCGAATAATTTCAACGCCTCGGAGAGGCGTTGAAATGCAGGGGTTCGGATTCAAATACTAAATCCATTGTTGAGGAAGTTTTTTGGATTTCACGGACGTTACGACAACAATAAAAAAAACGAAAACGTAGCAATAGCGGGCGGGCGATGCGATGCAACGTGGTGGATCGGGGGCCGAAACACGCAGATAAAGTCGCGGGCAAAAGCTAGTCATTATTAAAATCATTTATCAGTATAGGTATCTGCAATATTCATTTGAGGGTTTGACGGATAGTCAAACAATCTTTATATATGCATGGCCAAATAATTCCCCCTGCCATGACAAGGTACTTTCCTAGTCGAAAATAGTTTTGGTTGAGATAAACTCATACTTTATCTCTGTTCACCTCTGTTGTAAAAAGAAGCGAAATGATGACATATTAAATTGACATTCTCAGCATGCCTGATTTAGACGATAACAAGTTATTGATGCCAATAATACGCTCCGATTTTCGACACATGTCATTGTTATAAGCGTAAAATATTACCGTATCATCGGTCATGCTTCTTGTTTAGGACAAAAAAAAGGATTATAAACATTTAGAATTTGCATAGAAAAAATTATCTGTCTAACGGGTAATCTCATAAGTTCGGGGGCTAAGGTCATCACTTTGTTGTTGCTAAGTTGATTATTGTAGTGGTGGAGTCTGCTTGCTTTTATAAACGTGGTACGGAAAGCCGGCCGCAGTTGTCAGCAACGCGGATACCGAAATGAACGCCCTTCTCGTTCTCGCGGCCTTATTGTCTGTAATCTTTTATTTATTATACTTAGTATCTAAAAGGAAGTTCGGTTACTGGAAAAAAAAGAATGTGCCCTACATTGAGCCACAGCCCCTTCTGGGCAACTACGGAAGATATATTTTACAACGAGAGTATCCTGGCAAGATGATACAGAAACTATGCCAAAAGTTCATTGATCAACCTTACTTCGGAGCTTTCTACGGCACGGAGCCTGTTCTCGTGGTGCACAGCCCCGAGATCATCAAACATGTGATGACCAAAGATTTCTACTACGTCAACGGCAGAGAATCATCCAACTACTCTGCTAGTGAAGTTGTCACGCAGAACCTGTTCTTCAGCTCCGGTGATAGATGGAAGATAGTCCGGCAAAATCTTACTCCACTCTTTTCTTCCGCGAAAATGAAGAACATGTATCATTTGATTGAAAAGTGTACCGTCGCCTTTGAAGATATGCTCGACTATGAAATTGGAATGTCTGACGTCATCGAAATGAGACAGACTACTGTGAGGTACACGATGGACTGCATATGCTCCGCAGCTTTCGGAGTGGAGTCCAACACCATGGGCAAGGAAGATAACAACCCCTTCAAGTTCATGGCAAACGAAATATTCGAGGCTTCGAACCGCCGTGGTTTCAAAATCATTTTCAGGGCCGTATGGCCTGCTATTTTTTACCGAATGGGACTTAAAGTTTTTCCTCCAACAATAGACCAATTTTTTTCAAAATTGTTAAAAAGAGTTTTCGAGAGCCGAGACTACAAGCCATCGCCGAGGAACGACTTTGTGGACCTGGTCCTGAGTTTAAAGAAAGAGGATTACATAACTGGAGACAGTATGAGTAACGCAAAGACTGGCGCTGACAAAAAGGTACAATTGAAGGTGGACGATGAGTTGTTGGTGGCGCAGTGTATCGTGTTCTTTGCGGCGGGTTTTGAGACATCTGCGACAACCATGAGCTTCACTCTGTTTGAGTTCGCAAAGTACCAGGAGGTTCAGCAACGAGCGGCCGAGGAGGTGGACGAGTTCCTGCGACGTCACGGGAACAAACTGGACTACGAGTGTGTCCATGAGCTGCCCTACTTGGAGGCTTGTATGAACGAGACACTCCGCAAGTATCCCGTACTGGGCAACCTAACTCGTGAGGTCATGGATGACTACGTCCTCCCGACTGGTCTAAAACTAGACATAGGTGTCAAAGTCCATGTGCCAGTCTACCACATGCACCACAATCCTGAGTATTTCCCGGAGCCAGAGAAATTCAAGCCTGAACGGTTCTTGTCTGAGAATAAAGACAATGTTAAGCCTTACACGTTCTTCCCGTTTGGATCGGGTCCCAGGCTATGTATAGGTAATTATTATTTCTACATTATATTTGTCATTAATATTCTCTTTAATTTTGTTACCTAACAATTTTAAGAATTCCGATTTTTGTTTTGAATAATCATATAAGAAGTTATCGGTCAACTTAAAGTAGTTTGACTGATAACTTTTTATATGCTTCATCACGCAGGTGTTAGCAGGTGTTCAGTCTTATCTACCTAAATGATTGTGTTATGTCCGTCACTATCTCTGAAGTTATTGATTTTATTTATCCAACAACATTACATTAAATTAAATCACAGTCCTTTTTTATCTCAACGGCGTAGAAATATAAATGGGTAAACATCAAATAATTATACATTTTCGCATAATTCAAAGCAATTAACATTACAAATTAGAAATTAAAAATTAAAATATGGTGCAGCATAATGGCATCAACTCATTATAGAAATATGTTTAATAAAATAGCTAATTAAATGTCAATGTAAATAAGAATAAAATCAAGATTCATTATTTTTTCTATGAATTTTTCTCATGTTTTGATAGTTATGTTATTCGGGGCGGAGACAAACCCAACAAATCAAAGATCATAAAAATCGGTCTAGCCGTTCTCAAGTTATAAATTTTGTAACTAACCCTATAGATATATAAAACAAATATGGACAATTATTGTCATACATACATATGTGTACCATACAACTTTGTCCATCAATGCTGAGGATAAGTCATAGAAGACTATATTTTTGTTTTCAGGCATGCGTTTCGCGAAGATGCAAGTGATGTCTGGTCTCATGACGTTCTTGAAGAAGTACAGAGTGGAACTGGCTGATGGCATGCCGGAGACCCTGACCTTCGATGCTAGAACCTTAATCACGCAACCTAAAGAGCAGGGTATCATGTTGAAGATGACCAAACGCGAAGGGTGGGAGAGGAGGAACTTCGTTCGCGATACAAAGCTGGCATAATAATAATATGTAGTAATATCAGAAAGTAAACGCTCTGAGGTATTATGAAGTGTTATGGTCATGACTGATAAAAGAGATGGTGCAATTCATCCCCATAATAATAGTTAGGACCAGACCAGGGATGTTACGGAGCTTCGGTTCCGATTCCGAAAAGTCGGAACTTCCGATTAATTTTATAATTCCGATTCCGGTTCCGATAATTTTTAATCGGAGTTAGGTATACCGAAGTTCGAAACGCAGCGATACACGTGGCTAGAGCACCTACAAACAATTTTTTACTTGTCGCCAGGGTAATGTTTGTTTATTTTATGCTCGCGCTCGAAGTCTCAGTTTATTGTTTTGTTTGTGGATGTTAGAAGAAAGATGTGTTAAGGGCCTTCCCTTAAAATATCTTTCTTCTACTTCCACCCCGGTTCCGGTTCCGATTCCGATCAATCAAATTAAAAACCTCCGATTCCGGTTCCGGTAAAACGACTTCCGTAACAACTCTAGTTAAGACCCAACCTGGGCCTCACATTTGCCTCCCTATAAAGTATGGACCTAATAAGATCTTTTTCGTCTACAATTTGCAAACCTTTCCTTTGAGTTGGTTAAGGAATGAGTTTTGAAACTTTTTCTTTTATGCTCCCGCCGATTGCCATAATAACATATTTTCTTATATTGACTGGTTAAGGCTAAAATAATTTATTAATTAAAAAATTATGGTTCATATGTGGCCATGACGAATATACGGATTTAATTGACAAAATTGATATTTAAGTAAGTACGTAAAGCTAAATTAGTTAACGATACTTTATGTTATTTATCAATAAGGGTCAGTTCACACCGCGACGCGACGCGGCACGCAGTTTTCAAGATAGCAATACATTTATAGACCTTATCTACTACTAAAAAAAGTACACAATTCAGTGAGATGGTGTCTACTACGTCGAGCTACGCCGCGCGGCCCACCTCACTGAATTGTATGCCTTTTTGTGTCTATAATTGCTATCTTAAAAACTGCACGCCGCGCCGGGTCGCGTCGCGATGTGAGCTGACCCTTAGGCACATGCAATGAACCTTTTGTACTTTCAAAGTTTTCTTTTCATAAAACCTGATATAAGCATGTGCATCTCTTAGTAGGTAATAAATACATCTTAGATTTACTGAAACTTTTTATTTGCACCAAGACCACCCTTTTTACGTCCAGAAAACTATTGTGTACTCCAAGGTTGCCTGAAAGAGATCGCAGTTTGTATATTTTGTAGTGTTTAATTTATTTTTGTAATAAGTAAGTACGCAGATAAATAAAATAAAGTAAAAATACAAAATGAGTGCGCGTATCACTGGTCAGTTTATTTAATTCGCCAGTTTGGTTAAAATAAATTGGTTCTTCCTACATAACATTCTAGTTCCAGCAGTTGATGTGATCGATAAGCACATGCATAGCCAAATATACCCCTCAGGGGACCAACATTATTTTCGACAAGGTACCACACTATACCTCTCTTCACCTCTGTTGTGACAACTAGCGAAATGATGACATAATACATGCTAATGGTCCATTAATCTTTCGATATTCTCAACATAAGTGATTTAGACGATAACAAGTTTCTATTAAAGCAATTTTGAATTAATTTAAGTGCCCTACAACGTGCCAGATAGTCACTTGCTGTCATTTGTATTATAATACTCTATGACAGACGGTAAACTACAAGTCACGTATTCTATTTATTACATAATTATCATACTCTTTGGTTCAGCTTCCAGTCGAAACATAAATTTAAAAGTAACCCGGGGAGACATCAACCCCTATCACTTATAAATACGAGTTGAAATTTAATGCAGATCAATGACTTAAGCTCTTACAGTGTCTTATTGCAAATCCCTTATGGAATGGACGAAGGTAAACTTATGAAATAAAAAAATAAGATAGATAGAGAGAGAATGGAAGTAGCTACCTACTTCAAGCCCTTGTTTTTCAAATGAATGAACCGATTTTAATGAAACTTCGTACGCATATGCAAGATACAAAGGTCTAAAAAGTTAGTTAAGAACATTTTCGAAAAATAGTGCTACAGCCAAATTAGACCGATTTAAAATTTTCTATAGAAACAGAGATTTCCAGTTATCTTTTTTTATGAAGTTTCAATAAAATCGGTTAATTCATTTTGAAAAACAAGGACTTGAAAGTTTGTATGAAATGCCGTACCTACGTCATAAACGCTTGTCAAAACAACAAAAAAATATTTACCATATTTTAGTGTTAACCAGAAGCTGGGTTGTGGAGGTCAGATAGGGAATCGGTTCATATAAAATACTTGTATTCATCTGCATCCAGTTAGATTGGAAGCTGATCCCAACAAGTTGGGAAAAGGCTAGGTAGATTGATCGATGTAAGTTTAATATTAAAGTATTATTCACATAAACATCTAACGGTGACAGATATAAAAGGAAAATAAAAATCAAAAGCTTTCCTCTCAACTTAGTGCAGAAGAAAAGCTAACTACAGTCCATCCACAGTTTATTTTACGTCTGATTTTGAATCACTGTAAAAATCGGAGTGATTTTTATTCTCATTCTTATAAGGTTGCTTTTGGGTTGGTGCCACTGACAAGTCTGTCAAAATCATTCTGATCTATAGGTACTCTCGTTACAATAAGGTCGCATTTATCATTTACTGCGAACGGAGCACTGTAGCACCATGTCGCCCATTTGGAGAAACACCGACGTAACCGAAGTCTTTGCTTTCCTAACGTAAATACGCTTTAGCATATTTATCTCAATTTCGAGATATCACCAAGCGATTGGTCGACTCTTCACGTGACCAGAGGGCTGGCCTATTTTTTGGCCCAAGAATTAGCATTGCCATACAACGTGGCAATGCTGCCAGCCTTTTGGGCACGTTTCCTGTTGACAGCAAAGCGGACGAATTTTTTGATGCCCTTTGATTATTTGCCCTCCCCTTTTTATATACTTGTACATATTATTATTTTAAGACTGTTAGCTTTTTAAATTACTGATGTAAATATTCGAATCTCTAATAAAAATAATATTTATGGAAAAAAGTTATCTATGTTTCTTCAAATGAGCGATGTGTTATAACTAATCTCTTTGGAAGATTTCGTATAATTAAGATAGCAGTTCGTTTACAGAAAAAAATCTATTACGGATTATAGACTGTTGTTTGAACCGTTGTTCATTAAAGAACGTTTTAACAAAAAGGACTTTGAAGTAACAACAGCAACTTATATTATAAAATGTCGCAGTTTTACGGTAACAATACTTTATTTTATAGACCAATAAAACACTCAAAACTACGCTATAGGGACTCTAGTTTACCAGTAAAAGTGTGAGCGGTCGTTTTTATATTAAACTTGCGTATAGATGATATAAATGAAAACTTTGAATAATAAAAACTTACCAGGAATTTAATTAATTTTAACCTTGAGAGGACTTAATAAGATTTATAGTAGGTAATGCTGATTAGATTAGTGTAAAGCTTCTGCCCGCGACTTCGTTCGCGTGGATATCGTGAGACACCACAATATCCTATTTATATACTACTTACTTTGTTTTCACACTAATATTATAAAGGCGAAAGTTTGTGAAGATGGATGGATGTACGGATGTTTGTTACTCTTTCACGCAAAAACTGCTGAACGAATTTGAATGTTTGACACACAGACAGTTTATAACCAGGATTAACACATAAAAACTTTGTATCCCGATATTCCTACAGGATCGGTATTTATGCGGGTGAAACCGCAGGGCGCTGCTAGTACTAAAATAACAGTCTAAACTGGTCCAAACACTCAGCCAACTGCATACTACGTTTGTAGTTTTGGTCAAAGCAGCCAAAATATAAGGAGAGTCAGGACTGGTGACGCGGGAGTAAGAAACGTACCTAACCTACAGTTATCCGTGTGAGAAGCAAGTCGTCCTGAGGTCGACACCCGCAGCCTTCAGTAGCAATTTCCAAATGCTTGTGAATTTTTACTTTTTTTTGGAATCAATGAACGCCTGCATTCCTGCACATGTCGTGGTCCGCTCGTAGAAATGGCCATATCGTGATCTGCCTGGCCATGAACCACTTGAATAATAAAAACTAACAAGGCATTTAATTACTTTAACCTTGAGAGGACTTACATGATAAGATTTAAATTAGGTAATGCTGTTTTTGTTTCTTGGGCCGTGTTTTAATACTGTAGCTAAAAATGGTAAGTAAAAAATCATATATGCGAATTTGGTTAAGTACAAAGCTTTTGGAATTTTTGGGATGCATGAAGAAGCCTTCTCGTGTAGCGCAGTTTGTTCCGCCATCGCCAGTTACTCAACTGAACTTACTGAACTGAGCGCTCGGCGCATCCTGGACAGTCATACCCAACACCTTATTTGACTGGCCAATTTCTTCCCTTGCGGTGGTAGGGCTAACGCCCGCCTGATTTGCGACCACCCTCCCACCGGAGTCCAGCGTCAAAAGCAGCCTACTGTGTTTTGTCGATGCGTGGGAGTTCCAGTGCCTTAGGCATCTTCTTGGCACGCTCGTTCCCCATCATAGACCTCATCTATCGCTTCGAATCAGGCGTGATCGAGGTCAAGAGCGCCCGCCCCATACAGCGATAAAAAAAAAACAATTTATAATCAGGAATACCGAATAGATAAAGCACAACATAACATCATGCAAATTTTTCCCAAAGGGTTAGCAGAGGTGGTTGGCGCACTGGTATAACAGCTGGGCTCGTGAGTTATATGGTCTAGGTTCGAATAGGTTCGATTCATACTTCGACCTAAAGATTTTATTACATTTTAAAATTCTGTTGTGAGTTTTTAGTAAGTGAAAAAATATAATGTTTGTAGAGCACGTTTGGAAGTTTCAAAATATCAATTGGTAGGATGCGATGGATATTACCTGGCGGTCGCTTGCATGGGCGCCGTCATTTTATACATTTCTAGGGGTGAAGTTTATCTGGAGCTGTAAGTACCTATAGTACCTACACTACACCCATATTTTGCCGGTTATGTTTAAGTCCCATGTAATAGGGGCGAGCCTATTGACATCAACCGGGCACAAATCAAGACTCCAGGCTGCTACTAAGAAATTCCTGAAGGAAAACCTCGTTAAACACTTTCCCCGATCCGGAAATCGAACCCAGGACCTCATGCTCAGCTGTAGCGCTTGCAACTACTGGAGCAACGAGAGAGTCACGAATAAAACAATTTTGGACAAATGTTGGATGTTGATTAAAATATGATTCACAAGCGAAACGAATATGACTTTACATAATTCTATTGAACGACTATTTTATGAAATATCATTCAACAGGATTAAGAACTTAGAGGGTTGTTGGATTGATTATTTTAATCAATATAATTCTATAAATACATACTTGTTACGCTCGCGAATCATATTTTGTTTTTGTTACGGACAGCTGATGTCGATAGCCATTACGTCTGCAAAGTTTCGCTATCTAATTTAATTTGAACATGTATTGTGTAACTAATTGCAAAATAGCGTCTGGCCTGGCTCGGGAAAATTAACGACAAAATAGGTGTCGCCAGACATGTCGTGTGAAGTCGCATTTAATTTTCATCCCCTCTAGTTAATACTTCACAAGCATCAGGTTGCTTAGCTTGGACTATATGGCGTTATTTGAAATGTCCAAGGACATTATTATTACTTGGTTACAGATCAATATTTGAACCCGGGATTTTTCTAGGTATTCTCGCCGACCTTTGTCGGACTGATAACTGTCGGTCATTGGACTTACAGGACCTCCTGTTTTAGTGATGCCTTACTTGGTATATGACGTAGGAACCCCCATAAATGCAAACAAAACAATGACTTTGCTTTAGCAAACACACATTTATGTCAGCATAATATTATCCACTTATATTCCACCTATTAATAGTTTTTGCAATGTAACTCTTAAACGTTTTATTTACAAACAAAAAAAACACTACACATTACACTTAATGATAAAATTGCTCCTTTATTTTTATAAGTGGTATTTATTATCTTGCAAAGAATTATTAAACTTTTCGATCCTATTACATTTAATTTTGAGTTCGCTATCATTTGTTTCGTGTGTAAGTGTGACCGTGTGTCGCACAGTGGAAGAACCCGCTGACATTGTCATACAAAGTCCAGTTTGTGATTCTGAATTTCACTTCCAGTATGTAACCTGTAAAGATATAATTAAAACCTTTCACACGTTAAATGTAAAAAAGACCGCAGATCTATGGGGTAATTCTGTGGATGTTGCTAAGTCGATTATAAACATTGTAGCACCTACTTTAAAGATCAGGAAACTCACCACGGTCAATTGTATTGACCGTGGTGAGTTTCCTGATCTTATGAAAAACAGTAAAATAATACCGTTGTTTAAATCGGGTAGTACATCAGACCCTACTAATTATAGACCAATTTCAGTACTACCTACCTTTAGTAAAATTTTTGAAAAACTTATTTTAATTCAATTGCAAAGTTTTTTTAATAAAAATAAATTACTGCATTACAAACAGTTCGGTTTTACAAGGGGTCGTTCAACTACTGATGCGCCGGAGTTGAACTTTTAGGACATATTTATAATGCATGGGAGGACAAGTGCGATGCTTTGGGCGTCTTTTGCGATTTGTCCAAGGCATTCGATTGTGTTCTTCATGAAACTTTAATCAGGAAACTGCACCACTACGGAATCCGGAACGCCTCTCTGGATCTTCTTACTTCTTACTTAAGTGATAGGATTCAGAGAGTTGATGTTAACGGAAAAAGGTCACCCGGATCTGTAGTAAGAATGGGGGTCCCCCAGGGCTCAATTCTTGGCCCATTTTTATTTATTATTTATATAAATGACTTGCCTTACCTCATAAGGGATAAACATGATATAGTGTTGTTTGCAGATGATACTTCACTTTTATTCAAACTCAAACGTCAGCAGCTGGTTACTGACAATGTAAATAGCGCCCTTGCAGAAGTAGTTCACTGGTTTAATGTCAATAACCTACTTCTTAACGAAAAAAAAACTAAATGTATTAAGTTTACGATACCCCACGTTAGACAAGTAGAAACTAGTGTTCTCATTAAGGATGAAGAGTTGAAACCCGAAGATACCACAGTATTCTTAGGCATAACTTTGGATGCCAAGCTTCAATGGGGCCCCCATATAGATAAAATGTCAAAAAAGCTTAGCTCTGCAGCATACGCAAGGGCAATTCGTTCCATTTATAAATTAAGTCCCAGACACTCCCTCAGAGACAAATTTAAAGAGATTAATATAATGACTGTGCCTTCTCAGTACATTTATGATAATCTTTTGTATGCACATAAAAATAATAATCTGTTTAAAAAATACAGTGATATCCATAACATAAATACTAGGAACAAACACAAATTTGTTGTTCCTACAACAAGGCTCAAGAAAATAGGTGGGTCGTTTAGATGCCAATGTATACGTTTTTATAATAAACGTCCTAGTCACATTCAAGAACTAAGCCTTAATAAATTCAAATCTTTTATAAAGCGAAAACTATGCCAGAAAGCCTATTATACTGTAAAAGACTATATTGAGGACAAAAAGGCTTGGGATTGAGCTGCTCCAATAGGTTTAGACTGTAATTGTTGTTTTTATTTTTTCATTTTGCTATTTTACACTTTATTTATTTTTTTCAAAATATATATTTTTCTTTAACAATGACATGTACATTTACTGTATAAAGTATTATATTATTTTAATTATTGTGAATGTGAGGACTATGTGGGTCATTGTTTCAGTTTTAATCATGGTCTGGCAGTTTGAGTAGTTTATGCGGCCTACCCAAATGTCCTGTTTTTGGTATTGTTCGTCGAATCGTTGAGCTCCTTAAGTTCTGAGTTGAGCTGCACGGTTCTGACAAATGCGTGCACTGACTGGACAGGTCCTCTCAATCTGTGTGGTTATTTCCTCAAAATACCATTTCAGACACCAATCTACATGGCCCTCAAAGATTATGCCCGAATTTTTATATACACTTTGACATTGATGATTTTTATATATACAATGACATGAATATTTACTTTGTAAAGTATTTTTTATTTTTTTATTTAATTGTTGTGAATGTGAGGACTATGTGGGTCATTTCTTTTTTTACTGTTTTCCTTCTTAGTTAGTTTTAATCATGATCTGGCAGTTTGAGTACATTACGCGGCCTACCCAAATGTCCTTTCTTTGGTATTGTTCGTCGATTCGTTGAGCTCCTCAACTTCTGAGTTGAGCTGCACGATTTTGACAAATGCGTGCACTGACTGGACAGGTCCGCTCAATCTGTGTGGTTCTTTCCTCAAAAGACCATTTCAGACACCAATCTACATGGTCTTCACATGATCTGACCAAGATTATGTCTGGACTTTAAAAGAGACTGTGACCTCTGAGTTTTTTCTCAGAATAGTCAGATAGGAAACGCCGACCTCATCTAGTTTAAAAAAATATGATTGACGTGTAAAAGTGTTTGTACAAACCTACTTACAGAAAATAAATCATTTATCATTTAAAGCGATAAGTACACGTCACGTGCGTAGTTTATCCAGCGCCGCGGCCGGCGCCTTCAGATTTCCATGAGCAACATTGCATGACTGGTAGAAAAATGTAGGGATTTTACTAATCATGCAGTACCTATAGTGCGCAATATTACTTGTTTAAGTAGGTATTCCTATTTTATATTGCTCTGGTTTACATTGTTGTAGTAACTAGTAACTAAATGTAATCTGTGCACTGAGGTACTGATTATTATATTGATATTATAGCACTAGAGGGACTTGTGGCCAAGTAATAACAGCCCCACGGGTCGATCGATCAGGTTAAGCTACGCTTGTTGGGGTTGGTCCGTGGATGAGTGACCATCTTTACATACCTTTCTATGTGCCTCGGAAAGCACGTTGGTCGCAGTTGGTCCCGGCTGCTGTCATTCGTGGATATTTGACAGTGACAACCAGTCTTACCAAGGGGTATCGTATTACTCAGTACCTAACTGGGTTGTGGAGGTCAGATAGGCAGTCGCTCCATGTGAAATACTGGTATTCAGCTGCATCCAGTTAAACTGGAAGCCGACCACAACATAGACACATTGGGAAAAGGCTAGGCAAATGATGATAATGAGAAAAGTATCTACTAGTAAAATTATGTACCACCGTGGACAAATTAACATGTTTTAACGAGTTATTCCGGTTTGATCCCTAAAAAAGGTGGGTGTTCTACTTTCGTGGCGGACTGCGGCCCGTACTGCGTCTGCCGTACCGCGCGTGTTGACCGCACTAAATGAGCTCGAGGAGGCCAATCCACACTGCGATCTGAGGGCCTAAAAAGGCCACTTTGGCAGAATCATAAAAGGATAACATTAGGTATGAATCATAATATGGCGAAGACAGTCCGTGTTTTTCTTTTTTTCGCTGCACTACGTAGGTATAATCAAAGAGATTGGGATTGGATTGATTGGTATTGTACCACACACATAAAAAAATTACTGAAAAATCCATGGGATTTGATACGATTAACGTCGACCAAACGCCGACCGCGCAGTGGCGCCCTCATCGTTTGTTTGGTTATTTCTTTTGTTTTAGAATGAAAATGCAGAAAATAAGCACGTTAAGTTGTGCTCGACAAGATTATACGTTAATATTATTATAAACGGTAGTTTTACTTTGTTTAGTTGTATTATAATCATAAAAACGGAAAAAAGTGGCCACTATTTTCCGTTTTTATGATTCAGAACAGTTAACTGTCCACTATGATTCGTAATGTTATCCTTTTATGATTCTGCCAAAGTGACCTGTAAAGGCCCCCTGTTCGCAAATAAATTGCCAGTTTAATGGTTATGTGCCTACATTTTTGTGGGAATTTAATTGTTGTTATTAGTTTATGGAGAAAATGTTAAAGCACCATTTGGGCCAAAATGAGTTAGATAAATATATCGTTCGATTTTCATTTTTTTTTGCCTTTAAACCTAAACAGATTGACGCAGAAAAAAAAATCTAATCCAACGATATATAATAAAACTCATTTTGGCCCAAATGGCGCTTTAGCATTTTCTCCTTTCCAGTGACGATATATGTATAATATGTATGTATATACTTTGATTTATGTAATTCGTTTCTTAAGCCGTGTAAATCAAATAAATAAATAAATACCTCTGCCTAACCCTTTGGAGAATAAAAGCGTGAAGTTATGTTTGTTTGTGTTCTGTGAATACTTGTATGGAAATCTATCTTGCTTTTCACGTAATGACGCAGGATAATGAAAATAACTGCTACTACATAATTCAATGTGTTATAATATACGATTTTTTCAACGCTAGATACCTAGTTTTATCCGAGGAATAATTTTGAATTTTTGTCAGTTCTTGAATACATAATCTTTCAGACGTCAATCATATTCCTCGAATAAAAATTATCTGTCGATTGAAAAATCAGATAGATTATTTCTTCTACAGAAAATAACCGAATTAGCATAGTTCCTTGCCGAAAAATTCGATCAACCACTATATTATACTACTGGTTGATCGAATTTTACGGCAAAAGCTAAGCGTATCTAGTTTTTTTTTTTTGTGGTTGGCATCTAGGAGGGTGTCGACTGCTTAACCAGGGTATCCTGTCTTAGTAAATTAAGGCCTCCAGCCAGGGCATAAACTAAACGACTACACGCTAAGGGCCCCTGTGCCATGGGGTGCGGACCCCGGGGGGAGGGCAGCAACGGACAGGCTGAATCAGATCAAAGTTATTTTCTTAATAAGTTATAATCTTTATGTGGATAGTGACTGCTTCGTAGGTACCTAAATGTTATCTAGAAAGGTAAAAGTCTCTTGAGCTCAATTTTTTAGGAGTCTAAACTAATGTCAGATATAAAAACTAGCAAGAGATGAGAAGCTAACAAGCGTTCGACTTTGAATTTTTCTTGTGGTAGTGAAAACACGCCGTTAGGGTTTTTTTGTAATTGAAAATCTTCAAAAAGCGCCCGGGCTTTGGGAATAACACCGGGGAGTGTGGGATTTTCACCTCACTAAAACCACCCCGGTGGTCACTGTCTTAGCGATGGGCGACTCGAGTTATCTAACTCGCGTAACTCGGGCCAGACCGTAAGCGAGTCAGCCCGAGTCAAAATTTCTGCAAACCGAGTTGAACCGAAGAGCGCGCGCGGCGGGCGGCCCGGTGCGGTGGGTTGGCGCTTGGCGCGTTGGCGGCCCGCGGCTAGCCGCCTAGCCCGAAGTCGCGAGGCCCGAACGACTCCGAGCGAGCCCGAATCAGCCCAACGACCGAATGTCCGAGCCGCGAGTGAAAGAGATAGTTCTCGTTGTTGGTTTCTTTTTCTTATCAGACGGTTATTCAGACAGAACTTGACAGAAGTGATGAGAGAGTTTTGACATAGAAGCTTATTTGTTTTGTTTACCTTTTTGTTATTGTTACTTCGTCCGTTGTTTATTGGTTTGTTACAGTTGACTGACTGGACTGAAGAATGGTATTCATTCAAAAATAAGTGCTATTACTTAGATGTTGATTAGCTTTTTTTTTATAGGTGTTAGTTGATAGATACATGGCCAAATACCAAATGGTACGGTGTTTAATTTAAGGAATAAAGTACCATTACATTTATTTTAGTTTCTTATTATTTTCTAGGTAAAAATGTTACCCACACCATATACAGGGTGGTGGGTCCCAGGGTGGTACCCAGGGTGGTGTGGGGGGGTGGGGTATGGTGGTGGGGGGGGGGTCATTTACAGGGTTGTGTTGTTTGTGTTGTTTAGTATTCGTTTTGTGATTTGATGTTTGAAAACACTTAATAATAATAAACGTCAGATTTTTGAACGGGCTCAATTTTATTTGACTACCATTGACTCGGCGCCACGCAGCCCGCCGGACCCAACCCGGCGAACCGTGAACGTAGCAAACTAGCAACCCGCGGAAAGATGCACCGAGTTGAGCATTTACTGACTCGGACGCACGAAGCGGCGACACGGGCAGACTGAACGAGTCAACTCGAGTTGCAGCCCGAGTTGGTAAGCGAGTCAACTCGAGTTACCCGAGTTACCAAAAAGTCGACTCGGCCCATCGCTATCACTGTCTGCACAATATAGAAGTTAGACGTTACCTCTCAAAAGACCGATCCGAAACCTTCTCTGTGCAACGCCTATTACATCTCTGGGGAAACTGTAAAAGGGTATCCACGACACTTAATTGTACAAGGCAGCATGTGACCACTGTGCGCAGTTTTCCCCGAGGTCACTCAGTGGGCAGACAGTCCCCATTCTGAGCGCCCGCGACCGTAAATTCCCGCCTGCCTTTAATGATGCAGGCGGGACCGCCCCTAGGGCCTAAAGTGATATTCTATCAGCGATAACAATGAACGCTACAGCGATTACCGCTTGTCTAAACCCTCTTAGCCTGTCTGCCCATAAAAAAACTATCTATAGATTAGATTGGTTTAATATACCTATCTGATTTCCGTTGATGTCGTGATATAGCTAAGGAATTGACGTGGAAAATTTTGGGTTAGCAATCCTGCTAGTATCATATAGCAACACAAAGTTAGCAATATTATCTTCATACGTACATAAGGTACCTACTTATGAATTTGACTACTTATTGTAAATATCGATATGATATCGATAGTATATTTCATACTATTTAGAATTCCAAATTCAATAGTAGATTGTACAACCATCAACCAACTTCCACTAAATTGGCAAAAGTGTATCTTCAATGACCAACACATAAATTAAATATAATATCATTAGTTCTTTAAACAACATATTTTTATTTGATTTTTTCTACGTAAAGCTGCAATTTCATAGGTAAAGACCTGGGGGCCTAAAAAGGCCACTTTCGCAGAATCATAAAACAATTCATATCACGCAATTTCATCTGTATGACAGTTTTGTGTGGAGATTTGTAAAATGCTATAGGTACACCTCTGCCTAACCATTCAGGGATATATAGGAGTGAAACTGTCAAACAGATGAATTTCGTGATATGAATTGTTCTATTATTCTGCCAAAGTGGCCTTTTTAGGCCCCTGATAGCTTCATCATCGATAATCGAGTAAATAAAGTCTATATATTGAGTCGAGACGTTGACTTCACTGACGACAGTGCCATTGCCTTGATAACAAAACACGTTGGTCATCGCGAGATTCTTATCTTAAAATACCTAAATATCTGTCTGCTAATTCGTTCTAAGAGTATCTGATTATGATGTTAACAAAATCCAAATGCCACTTATTGTAATTATAGGGCGCTAGCGTTACTTTGGACAAGTTATTTTATACCTACCGGCTGAAAATTATAACAATAACAGTTTTTTCATAGTGCATAAGATCTTATCTAACAAAAAAATATCAAAGATAATAATTACACATCTCACACATACGGAAGACGTAGCGTTGGAAGGGCCCCCACAAGGTGGACCGACGACCTTGTGAAGGCCGCAGGAACCCGTCGGATGCGAAAAGCACAGAACCGGTTGAAGTGGAGGTACCTACTTGGGTGAGGCATATGCCCAGCAGTGGACGTCCTTCAGTTGGAATGATGGTGATGATGAGAATACATCTAATTATTTCGACAGTTCAGCCAGATCAACTGGGCACAAGATATTCCTGATGGAAATTCTAACAACACTTTGTCCGACCTCAGGTTTGAACCAGGACACTCATGCTCAGTAGTAGTGTTTGCGATCACTAGACGAACGACCACGAGGCAGTCCAAGGTTATGTGCTGTATTTTTGATTTCGACGAATTGAGAACCTCCTTTTATAAATCGTAACTATATAATATCATCATCTGCCTAGCCTTTTCCCAACTATGTTGGGGTCGGCGAGCGACTGCCTATCTGACCTCCACAACCCAGTTACTGGGTAATACGATAAAACTTGGTAAGACCGGTTGTCAGACTTTCGGGCTTCTGAGTACCCGTAACTATATAATATAATTTAAATAATATACATAATATAATAATATAATCCTAACTATCCTAAATAATATTATAAATGCGAAAGTTATTTTGTTTGTTTGTTACCTTTTCACGCCTTAACCACTGAACCGATGATTGTCAGGTGTACAGAAACTTACTTTCGGACATTAAATTTGGCACATGGGTAGACTATGACCTGGGTAAGGACATAGGCTACTTTTCATCCTGGATCGCAGACGAAGTCGCGGGTAACAGTTAGTAATTAATAAATTCTAACAACCTTTTAACTTTTCGAAATTCTCAGCATGTGATTTAGACGCTGACAAGTAATTTTAGCGAATAATACGATCCGATTTTCGACCCATGTAATTGTTATGAGCGTAAAATATTACCGTATAATCGGTCACGCTTCTTGTTTAGGACTAAAAAGGAATTATCTACACCCATGCTATAAATCAGCGGTGCCCATACTTTTTCTTAAGGAGATCGACCTAGCAAAAATTTATGACTTCGACATTAACCGTATATTTGACACGAATAACATTTGCATTAGTAAAACTACATTGGGTGCAAAGTGTCAAATCTGAATTAAATTTTTAATCATCCAATATTAAAAAAATAAATTCAAGTGATACAATATTAAAAATGAAAAATTATCGTGATGCTGATGTCGAAGCGTGACATTGGTGGTCTTCCGTTTCTCTTGAACGACCGGTCGACCGCGATCGACCGTATGGGCACCTCGGCTATAAATCCTCTATAAAAGTTTCCGAAACAGTTAGCTTATTACCAACATCAAAACAACCAGTGTAATACTAACCACAATAACATCCAAACGAGTGTTAAAATGTTGTAGGTACGAAATTTCATAATGCAACTCCTTTTCAAAAAAATAACATTTCTCATGCACGCGCATTTCACTACCACACCGCGCCGTAATTTAAGAGCGTTTACGCCGTACGGCATTTCATACAAACTTTCAAGCCGTTGTTTTTCGAAATGAATGAACCGATTTTAATGAAACTTCATACGCATAAGCAGGATACAAAGGTCTAAAAAGTTAGCAGAGAACATTTTCGAAATGTCTTATTTAAAAAAAGATAACTGGAAATCTCTGTTTCTATGGAAACTTTAAAATCGGTCTAATTTGGCTGTAACACAATTTTTCGAAAATGTTCTCTTGTTCAATGTTCTTCGCCCGCGAGGTATGTCGATAAAACTATCCTTCCCGGGATGCAATCTATCTCTCTGCCAAATTTTATCGAAATTCGTTCAGTGGTTTAGGCGTGAAAAGGTAACATACATACAGACAGACAGACAGAGTTACTTTCGAATTTATAATATTAGTATGGATTCATATCATGGGTGTAGATAAAGTCTTGTATGCAACTGTACATAATTAGGTAATACTCAATACTTTATTGCATTCCACATGTAAACTTAGGTGGTAAAAACTTAAAATTAGATCACATCTAAAACAGGTAACATCTAAAATCGGTACTATAACACTCATGTGATAAACCCACATTCGTGTTTTAATACCCCTTATTATACAACAGTTGCATAAATAACTATTAAACATTTGGTATTTGCATAATCTAATTAGAGAAAAAATTAAACACACTTAGCATTTTACCTGCCTATCGGGTAATCTTTGTTGTTGCAAGTTGATTATTGTAGTGGCTGGAGTCTGCTCGCGACGGTTTTATCAACTTGGTACGGAAAGCCGGCCGCAGTTGTCAGCAACGCGAATACCGAAATGAACGCCCTTCTCGTTCTCGCGGCCTTATTATCTGTAATCGTTTATTTATTATACTTAATATCTACAAGAAAGTTCGGTTACTGGAAAAAAAAGAATGTGCCCTACATTGAACCAGTGCCCCTTCTGGGCAACTACGGAAGATATATTTTACAACGAGAGTATCTTGGCAAGATGGTACAGAAACTTTGCCAAAAGTTCATCGATCAACCTTACTTCGGAGCTTTCTACGGCACGGAGCCTGTTCTCGTGGTGCACAGCCCCGAGATCATCAAACATGTGATGACCAAAGATTTCTACTACGTCAACGGCAGAGAATCATCCAACTACTCTGCTAGTGAAGTTGTCACGCAGAACCTGTTCTTCAGCTCCGGTGACAGATGGAAGATAGTCCGGCAAAATCTTACTCCACTCTTTTCTTCCGCGAAAATGAAGAACATGTATCATTTGATTGAAAAGTGTACCGTCGTCTTTGAAGATATGCTCGACTATGAAATTGGAATGTCTGACGTCATCGAAATGAGACAGACTTCTGCGAGGTACACGATGGACTGCATATGCTCCGCAGCTTTCGGAGTGGAGTCCAACACCATGGGCAAAGAAGATAACAACCCCTTCAAAGTCATGGCAAACCAAATATTCGAGATTTCAAACTATCGTGGTTTCAAAACCGTTTGCAGGGCCGTATGGCCTGCTATTTTTTACCGAGTGGGACTTCAAGTTTTTCCTCCAACAGTAGACCAATTCTTTTCAAAATTGTTAAAAAGAGTGTTCGAGAGCCGAGAGTACAAGCCATCGCCTAGGAACGACTTCGTGGACCTGGTCCTGAGTCTAAAGAAAGAGGATTACATAACTGGAGACAGTATAAGTAACGCAAAGACTGGCGCTAACAAAAAGGTACAATTGAAGGTGGACGATGAGTTGTTGGTGGCGCAGTGTATCGTGTTCTTCGCGGCGGGTTTTGAGACATCTTCGACCACCATGAGCTTCACTCTGTTTGAGTTCGCAAAGCAACAGGAGGTGCAGCAACGAGCGGCCGAGGAGGTGGACGAGTTCCTGCGACGTCACGGGAACAAACTGGACTACGACTGTGTCCATGAGCTGCCCTACTTGGAGGCCTGTTTATACGAGACACTCCGCAAGTATCCTGTACTGGGCAACCTCGCTCGCGAGGTCATGGATGACTACGTCCTTCCTACTGGGTTAAAACTAGACATAGGTGTCAAAGTCCATGTGCCAGTCTACTACATGCACCACAATCCTGAGTATTTCCCGGAGCCAGAGAAATTCAAGCCTGAACGATTCTTGTCTGAAAATAAAGACAATGTTAAGCCTTACACGTTCTTCCCGTTTGGATCGGGCCCCAGGCTATGTATAGGTAAGTATAATAAATTTATACATCTAGGTAGGTCATTAATATTTTCTTTATTTGGTACCTGACTATAACGATTTGTGTACCAGCAAAAAGTACCCGTTTCGTCGCTGTTTCTACAAACGAGCGATATGTGGACATATTAGTTATACATACTTAAATGTGTACTGAACAACTTTGTCCATCAATGCTGAGGATAAGTCATAGCAGACTAACAATAGTAGATTGTTTCCCAAGGGAGCAAACGACTGTTTTGAAGGCGAGTGTTACTTTGAATCCTGAGCGCAGCACAGATAATTAAAAATGAATATTTAATTTTAAAAATATTATTTTAAATATATTTTTAAAACAATATTTTTATTTTCAGGCATGCGTTTTGCGAAGATGCAAGTAATGTCTGGTCTCATGACGTTCTTGAAGAAGTACAGAGTGGAACTGGCTGATGGCATGCCGGAGACCCTGACCTTCGATCCTAGAATCGTCCTCACGCAACCTAAAGAGCAGGGTATCATGTTGAAGATGATCAAACGCGAAGGGTGGGAAAGGAGGAACTTTGTTCGCGATACAAAGCTGGCATAATAATAATATGTAGTAATATCAGAAAGTAAACGCTCTGAGGTAGTATGAAGTGTTACTTACATACACAAGTGTACTTACATATTTTTTTGTATTAATAAATTAAGTAAAAGTACAAAATATCGTAGCGAGAAAAAATTGGCTCTTCCGACCGTACGATTTGTAAGAAATTGCTGGAACTATCCAGCAGTTTGATGTGATCAATAAGCACACATTCTCAGCAGACAATCTCAGCATGCGATTTAGACAATAAATAACAAGTAATACAGTACGGCTGGTTCAACGAAAGACATCAAGGACATAGTAATATCCATATTTAATATTATAAACGCGAAAGTGTGTCTGTCAATCGGTTCAGCGGTTTAGATGAAATTTTGTATAGAGATAGATTGAGTCCCAAGAAAGGACAAAGGATAGTTTTTTATCCCGATATTTCCACGGGATCGAAACTTATGCGGGTGAAACCGCGGGGCGCTGCTAGTTTACACATATATGTAACATCACGCCATGTTCCCCCGAAGGTTTGGGCAAATGTGTACATAAAGTACATCCACACATAATCAGCCTATAAAATTTCCCACTGCTGGGACAGAGGCCTCCTCTCGTCAAGAGGGAGTGGTCGAGTGGGCCGTAATCCACCACGCAGAACTAGTGCGGATTAGTAGATGTCACATGTCTTCGAATTTTTTGTTCTATGACATGCCGATTTCCTTACGATGTCTTCCATCATCGTTTTGAGGGCAGGGATGATGAAACTATTTACACAAAGTAAAGCGCCTGGCTGTATTGGAACTTACGACCTACTCGTACGTTGCAGCCGTTACCACTGCTCAACTACTGCTCCTTACACAGTACGCCAGATATGTTTACGTCCCATGTAATAGAGGGCGAGCTTATTGTCATCAACAAGGCACAAATCGTGCTGATACTGAGAAATTCCAGATAGAAAAACGCAATAACACTTTGCCCGACCTGGCAATCGAACCCAGCAGTAGCGCTTGCGACCAAGAAATATATACTAAAAATTATGTTTACAATTCTGGCATGTACTACCAAGGCTGTGTTAAACATCTGGAGGAACATTGATAGGTTTTTTTTATCAAAGGGCTTTGAAGGGCCTTGTCATATCTAGCCATGTTGTTTTTTTTCAGCATTGACACTTTACGGGGTTTGGTCTTATTGAGTTCGCCACAATTTTGAAAAAAAAAAATGGCGATCAGGTAGGTATACCAGGCTCCATACAAAAATCTTCAATCCCCTTTCAGTATTCCATTTTTCAAGTATTATATTTGGATGGAAGATGGAACATATTGTACCTCTATTTCTTCTACATTAATTTTAGGAGCTATTAATTTAATTACTACAATTATTAATATACGATAAAATAATAATTTATCTTTTGATGAAATACATTTATTTATTTACCCTTCACTCCATTATCTTTACGACATTGGTAAAATAATAAATGTCTTTAATAACATAACACTGTTTTGTTACTAATTTTATGCGTCGCTAACGACACTTTTTTACATTATCATTTGTTATCACAATTATTTATCTTTATTTGTATCGTTTTTTAAAGAAATTCGTATATAAGACCATAATCTGTTTATCACACCAGTGTGATAAAAATAATAACAAGATTATTTCCTTTATTTCATTGTAAACATATAAATTATATTTTTAAATAACTATTAAGATATAAAAAATAGTAGCCCACCGGTATCGGGAACAGGGTCCAACCTACGGTCAGGGCTCCAGAGAGAGGAACCTCCTAACAATGCGAGCCGTGTCCAGAAGTACTGCTTTCTGAATCAAGCCCTTGATCCAGCTGCCCAACGAGAGCCTCCTTAGGTGTTGGTCGAGGCTCTTGGCTATTAATCAGTTGGCTGTCACGACTATCGGCACAATGATTGCTGAGTCCACATCCCACATGTCGACAACCTCGCGAGTCAAGTCTCTTGACTTAGCTTATTATTATTATTAAGTGGATCAAGTACGTTTTTAACTATAAAAAATTATCCAATTAATATTTACCAAATGTAGTCTTCCAAACTGGCTTCTTACTTTAATTCCTATATTTTGTAAAAATTAATAAAAATTGCAATTTATTAGAAACTGTGGGAAATTAACATAGGTTAATTATTTATGGCATAAAAATACAAAAATGAGGATTTTTAGCGGCGTGTAGTGTTCCACGCGCGGGCCGACCAGTCGGGGGTTGCGGAAGGATCCTTTCTGCGACCCCCGGCGTAGGTGTGAGATGGAACACCGGGGTGGTTTTAGTCAGCAAGAGTGTGCCAGACCCCTCCGCCCTGACATCCATGAGGATTTACCAACCCGGAACAAAAAAAAAAGAGGTTAGCAGCCATGGTGTTATGTACTTATTTCATTTCAGCTCATTTGCAATCAAGATGAACTAGGAAGAGAGAAACGAGTGATACAATGAAATAATGTTGTGATAAAAATACAGGGTGTAAGGAGATGCGTGACGCGGAGTTAGTCCCGGTTGTCATTCTTAGACCTTTGATGGGCTACAAATGTCGCGACAAGGCAAACTACACTTCGTGCGCTCTCTTTCGCACACCGCTCGACGTCTCGCTGCCTGTACACTGTACAGCCAATGTAGCCGTAGCATAAGGCTGGACCCACACATTCTGAATTCCTCTCTGAATTCAGAGTCGGAATTCATATTATTAATTAATAAAGCCCGGAATTACATACAATTTAATTATGCTCCACACACATTCAGATTATGCAGATTATGATTTTCTCATATCGATCTGCAAGAATGACACTGACGAGCATTCCGAATTCCGGATCATAAAGCGCGTTTTCCTATATTTGAACACGCGAACACAAACACACCGGAATCAGATTATGATTTTTTTCAGTTGACACTGCGAGCGGTAACGGTTAGAGGTGTTGCGACTTGTGAAATTGTGATCTGTCCAGCCTACCTACCATGACGTCCAATACGCTCAGCGGCATTTGGATCGTTGAAAGTAAATGAGTGTTAAGAGCTCGTGGTAGGTATCCAGATGGCACGGCCTAAATTGAATTGTTAAATTGACGTCGTGGTACGAATCCACTTTAGGACCTAAACTGAACTGTTCTTCTAACAGTTCAGTTTAGGTTCTAAAGTGGATCGCATTAAGAGCTCGTGGTAGCTAGGCTGTTGTGTCCTGTTACGACGCAGTTGCGATTCAGTTTAAGTTAAGTTTAGTTTCCAGTTTGCCTCTGAAATAGTAGAATGACTTTATAGGTAACTATCGAACGGCAATCGGAATCGAACTGTTGCTTAAACAGAATTGAACGTGTAACGTTGCAAATTAGTAGAATCGGCCCTCTGGCGTGATGTCTGACACGGAAAATTTTATATTGTGCGTCGAAAGCCTTGTAAGCCTTGTAGCTTGTTTATGGGACACTTTCATTGAGGATTATCACGACAGGGAAAAGAAAGATATAGCGTCATCATGATCATCAAGATATAGTGTGGTTTTAATTAATTCCTGTTCCATATCCAAGACGTTGGCCTGAGCCGAGCTACACAAGACTATTGATTTATCTGATTTATTAAGATATGTATGAGGCAGTAACGTGTTGCCCAGTAATTGGAATGAGATGGTCGGGCGCGCCATGTAACATGGTATCCGGATACCTTTTCACGCGTAAACCACTGAACCGATTGCTACAAAAAAGGACATCTTGGATTTTTGTACTTAATAAAAAAAAAAAAGAATTAGCAGACGTAGTCGCGGGTAATAGCTACTTAGTTGCTAATACTTTTCATAATTTATAAGTCATTGAATCTTCATTATTTATTTGTTTTAATTTATTTCATGAATAAAGATAGACAAGTTGCCCAAAATTCAACCCACCATTTTATTATCAAATAGACATTAGCATAAAAACAATATGAACGACCCGCCCTGCTTCGCACGAGTGCGAATGTACCTACCTACTGATGTGGTCACATGTCAAAACCAAGGTTTCTGTGCTGTCTAAATAAAAAAAAACAACCTCCTGGAAAAAAAAACAAACCAAAATAATTTTTTCTTTCTTTCTTTTCTTTCTATAAATGAAAGTGAAAGCCGCATCAAAATCCGTTGCGTAGTTTAGAAGAACAACACGGTTTCACGCACTAATACGGTAACCGATAACTTTAATTTATAATATCAGATACCTACATATTAGATACCTACTTATTATTTTATTCAGTTGTGTCTAAAGTCCAAGCAAAATTTTCCGAGAACGAACCGTTAATTTGTAATCGATAAGTGAGTGTCCTAAACAACACAGATAATGATTACGATCGAAGCTTATCTACCCTGTAATATTTATCCTACCTATTTGCCTAACCTACGTACCTTACCGTTTGCCGTAGCTTTGATATGATTTGATGTCTAATAAAACAGGATTTTTGTTTGATTGATTGTTTTATGACTAGTAATTCCAAAATAAACTATACCCCTGTAATAGATAAATCAGTTATCAGTATAGTTCAAACCATAGATATCCACATGCGCTTTACTTTGTATAAATTGTTTCATTAGAAACAATTTATACAAAGTAAAGCGCATGTTGTTGATGTTTTCCTTCGCCGTTTTGAGAGCTGTGGATTACCACAGCTCTCATCGCGAGGAAACCGGCATGTCCCAGAACCCAAAATTCGAATAACAGGACATGTTACAAAACATACTTATATCACATGTTTCTGTAGGGAAGTTAGTAATGTTAAATAATTTGGATGTGTTATATCTATAATAACATAAGTTTATGTGATAAATAACATAATCTAGACGCACCCTAATAATATCAAAATCATTAAGATAAACAAGTTAATAATTAAAAGTAACGGTCACATGACTATGAATTTTGTTTAAAAAAAAATATTGTTGACGTTACTAACCAAAAATATGAGCAGTCAGAATGACCAAGCACTTTTTAGATAGTGAAGAAATCAGGCACAGATACGGTTTCTATTGCGACACGACTCATTTGAGAGTGCTTTACGCTTTGATTATATACATCAAAGGCTTTATGATCGTTTTTTTTTTTTTGCCTCCTTTCTGTAACTGTTTTTATCCTTATACTCCTGCTAGTACACACAACCTACTTGATTTATATACCATTATATATATGTCGCAGCCAACTGGTTAAATTAGCCGTTCAGTTAACTGCCTGGCCTTTAGAAGTAGTGCTCGCCTCGCTTCCTCCCTGGGCTCGCACGCGGTTGATCACAGTTCTAACCTAACCTAACCCACTTGGTCGGGGTGCAATGCCTTAATTACTGCAACCAATTCGGCTCGCGCGTGATTGGTTACAGACTTCCAACGTAAACTGTAATTGAATATCATTCAGGCCGTTAATTGAACGGCCGCCGTTCAGTTGAAAGGCTAGGCAGTTAACTGAATGGCTAATTTAACCAGTTGGCTGCGACATATAGATAATTTAATGGAGATTAATTCTGTACTTTTTCAAAATTGATTTAATGCAGTAGAAACGAAAAATACATAAAAATATTTCTAAAATTTTACCCGTCAATCAAGTGTGAAACCTGAAATAATTGAAGCTTGCGAAAAAATCAATTAATTGAGTATTTTTTTTTTCATAGCTTCGTTTCACCCATAAATAGGAGAAGATTGAAAATGGCTCTTTTATTCAAAGTAGTTTAATTATAATTAATAAAAAACTAACTAATATAATATCTATATCTATGGTTTTTTATACGATCAAATGAGTATTATGAGTCGTGCATTTTTGGATTTTCAATTTTTTTTTTTTTCGTAATGAAGATATAGTGTGTGTAATAATGGCGATATGGTAGAAAGGCGGTGACTACCGAGATGACGACTAATAGAGAAGTATGGAAGAAAAAGACATGTTGCGTCGACCACAAATAAATTGTCACAAGAGCAGGAGAATGATGGTGTGTAATAATTTACAAAACATTTTCATGTGCAGAGATTTTATATAACATGTAATGTTCTGTCATAAAACCTTTTCCTATCTGATTACCCCCTTTTTTTAGGATGGGAATTCATCAAATGACCCCTCCCGCTCTGGGTGGAGCGGAAGGGAGTGTCAGACTCTTACTGACTAAAACCCATCCGTGTTGCTTCCTTGCCCTTTATGTTCCGGGGTAGCGGTAACCCTTTCGGACAATCCCGCTGCCCCGGCAGGCTTCGGCCCTGACGGGATCTGACTACCCCTGAGAAGAAATGACGAAACAAACTAAAGTACAGAGCACATCAAGCTGCCCGAAACTATCACGCAAACACTGTCACCACACTTACTGTGCGTTTCCGGACATTCCCAAAAAGAGAGCTTCCATTTTAATATATCAGAATTAGGCAGCGTATATTATAGTTCATAAATAGGTACCTAATAATTGTTTTCATATTTAAGGAAATAAAATATTAAACCAGTATTTAAAAAATTACAAACTTTTTTTTAATAGTTTGTTCGTAAAATTGAATCAGTACTTATAAGAAGTTGTTCCAATGTATATATATATATATATATGTATCGTATACAATTAAAATATAATATTTTAATGTGTATAGGTAGCTATAGTTTAATTAACAATATTTACTATTAACTTAACATTAATTTTAGAATATAAATTTTATTGACCGGTTTTGAAACGTGTCCTAAAATTTGCTGTATTTGCAAAGATCTTATTATCCTTGAATAATTCTTAACTTATTTTTCTCAGTATAATGTTTTTCTACTTTAGTTCCTTATGTTGTTAATAATAGCAGAGAACCTCCACAGGTTCTCTACAACCCTCGTACTTACAGCTCTCGTACATCTGCACGTCACTGGCAACACGTAAGTACTACGAAAATCATCCGTTCTAATACTGAGTAACTTTTTGTTTTAGTTATTAGAAGGAAAATAAACCACCGCCTAAAGAAATCTGCTACAAAATACAGCTAGATGCATTTTCTTCCACTTTAGGATTGAAGTATCAGTTAATTATTATCAAGTGCAATCGACACCCATCAACATTTGTATAAAAATCACTAACGGGAAATTCCTTAAAACTTCTAAATACATTGTTGACCTCAAGTAGGTACCTACGCGTTATCTATAAAACTATAAATACCCAAACACACTTCTAACACAATCAGAATTCTCGAAACTTCAACATGATCGCGTTACTATTGCTCGCCGCGCTACCTACGATTTTCTACGCGGTCTACCTCATTTCTAAGCGAAAGTTTCAATACTGGGAGCATAAGAAAGTGCCACATTCACCACCCGTCGCGTTTTTCGGAAATTTCACCGAATATATTTTACAGAAGACGTACTTAGGACAACTCACACAGAAAATATGCCTAAAATTCCCGAACGTGCCATACATTGGCGCCTACTACGGCACCGAACCCACCCTCATCATACAAGATCCAGAACTGATCAAGCTCGTAATGACGAAGGATTTTTATTTCTTCAGCGGCCGTGAAGTTTCCAATTACTCTGACAGGGAGCTGCTCACACAAAACCTGTTCTTCGCTCACGGCGACAGGTGGAAGGTGCTACGTCAGAACATGACTCCACTGTTCTCCTCCGCCAAGATGAAGAACATGTTCCATTTGATCGAGAAGTGTTCTCACGTGTTTGAGAAGATAATCGACGAAGAAGTACAAAAAAGCAACGAGCTCGAAACGAGGATGCTCATGGCGAGGTACACGATGGACTGTATTGGATCTTGCGCGTTTGGTGTTGACACAAACACGATGGAAAAAAAAGAAAACAATCCATTCAGTAACATTGGTGATGTTATCTTTGATACTCATAGGTTTAGAGCATTCAAGAATGTTGTACGCGCTATCTGGCCGGCCATCTTCTACGGACTGGGATTCCGATCGATGACGTCAGAAGTTGACCATTTCTTCACTAACTTGTTGACGGGAATTTTCAAAGGCCGCAATTATACGCCAACGTCGAGGAACGACTTTGTTGATCTCGTGCTGAAATTGAAGAACAACCATTCGATGACGGGAGACAGTATGAAGAACATGAAAGCTGATTCAGGAAAGAAAGTTAACTTAGATGTGAACGACGATCTATTAGTGGCGTCGTGCTTCTTGTTCTTTGCAGCAGGATACGAAACTTCGGCAACTACATTGAGTTACACTTTGTTTGAGTTGGCGAAACATCCTGAAGCTCAAGAACGACTGTTGGAAGAGGTGGACGATTACCTGCGTCGTCATAACAACGTGCTGGAGTATGAGTGCATTGCAGAGACACCTTACATGGAAGCGTGTATTGATGAAGCTCTTCGTCTGTACCCAGTGCTAGGAGTGCTAACTCGTGAGGTGATAGAAGACTACAAGTTCCCATCAGGACTGAAGCTAGAGAAGGGTCTCCGGGTGCACCTGCCGGTGTACCACTTGCAGCATAACCCGGAGTTTTTCCCGGAACCGGAGCAGTACCGTCCGGAACGGTTCCTGGCGGAGGAGAAGCACAACATCAGGCCTTACACATACATGCCGTTTGGTGATGGTCCTAGAATCTGTATCGGTAGGTGCTACATTTATTATTTTTCGGTCATCTTTGGGAAATGGTTGTATTCTGATTATAGCTCACACGATACAGTCAATCAATCAATCTACCTACCCTTTTCCCAACTATGTTAGGGTTAGCTTCCAGTCTAACTGGATGCAGCTTAATCCCATACAGTTAGTCAAAAATCTAAAGAGAGAGGTTCTTCACTGTACAGTTTTGTTTAATATGTTTTAATTAGCCATTTAGGACGAACAAAAACTTGAGAGCACTTAGCTAAGCATGGGGTGCAACTTTTTTTTTTTTTTTCGTGGGTAAATTCTCATGGATGCCCTCCGTCTGGGAAGAACGGAGGACTATGTCGGACTCCTACCGACTAAAACCCCACTGTTCCTTCTAGTACCATGAGTCGGGGCCCCATCACGACCGCGCGTCCTTCCATTAAGGCGCGCAGTGTAATATCGCACGCTCAAAGTTAGCATGATATCTTAAAATATTAATTATTTGTTAAATAATTTACAATCATTGTCTTTTTCAGGTTTGAGATTTGCAAGAATGCAAATGACAGCCGGTTTGATAACATTACTGAAGAAATACCGCGTGGAGCTGGCTCCGGGCATGACGAAACAACTGACGTTCGAGCCCAGATCCCTAATAACGCACCCAATTGGAGGAATCAGACTGAAGCTTATTGAAAGAGAGGGTTGGGAGCAAAGACTGTTGAAGTCACCTTGAATTTTTAAGAGATTTTAACATCTAAATTTTATAGTCTGTTGCCAGCAAACTATATTATTTTAACGTTAAAATCCATTTTAAAGTTTCGTCCAGATTCACCCCGGGCATCCGTATTCTCCCCGTTTGTAGGTACCTAAATCTATTTTTGGATTCTAAGCAGACCTCTGTGACATTTGGAAGAGTTCACCAATCCCTCATTTAAGAAAGATCTGCAAATAAATAACTAAAACAACTAAAGAGTTCACTGATATCATCAACTCACATTACCTATATTTGTATCTAGTTATAAGTAACTAGTTCTAGTTAAGTATGTAAATAAGTTTTGTAAAAAGAAAAGAATAAGACTAGAATAACTTTTACAATAATATGTTATCTTATGTTTTCATGTAAGTGGCTCTTTTGTCTTTTTGAGAATAAAGTAATTAAACCTAAAAGATGAAAGAATTGTATGTTAAATGTAGGTAACTACCCAAAAGGGGCCTTTGTACACACACGTTTTTCTTGTCGTGAAAAACTACAGTTTATTCACCGCGTTGATCACTATGGAAGCCTGCACAACTTCTACAGTGGTAGGTAAAGAAACTGTGGCGTAAACAAGGGCGCGTGATACGCGTCTAATGTAACATAGTTTAAGGTAGAAAGCCGCACAATTGTTTGTCTTCTAATCACTTGTTATCTATTACGATAATAAAAATGTCTAGCATATTTATTTATTTATTTATTAAAACTTTATGCACAAGTAAAAGAAATACTGTACAAAGGCGGACTTAATGCCTGAGGCATTTTCTACCAGTCAACCTTAGGGTGATGCAGAGACAAAACATGGCAGGTGCAACATACGTGATAAATAGTTAGGAAATTACTATAAAATACAAGAATAAATATTAATACATACATACATACATATAAAAAAAAAACGAACTGCGAGGAGAAAAAAAAAGAAATATCGGTAGAGGAGAAAACGAATCCAGCAAATCAGCGCTGAGATGCTACGGCCAACTTTTGACGGATATGTTCAAGTGCCTTTACTTTAAAAGATAACCGACTGGTTGCTGTTCTGATGTTCAGAGGGAGCGCATTCCAAAGAAAGACCGCCTGGACAAAGAAAGAAGAATGAATGAAGCCAGAACGGTGAGAAGGACATCGTAGAAGACGATTGTTGGTGGAACGAAGGTTTTTAGCATGGGCAGAGCATAAATATTGAATTTGGGAAGTCAAGTAAGAAGGAGCTGTGGCTTTGGCCTAGCATATTGTGCTACGTTTGAAAAATAAAACGAAATTAATTGAAAATCAAAGTTGGGCGTTTGTTATTTCTGTCAACACTTGGAATTAATTCCGTCCCTGGCTAGTTGTTTGTTCCGGATTCATATCGCTTCCTTTTCAACCTTTCCATGTCTGTAGTTTTGTCTTTTGGCTCGCTAACATCAAAATTAACAACTGAAGATCACTTCGTGAAAACGGGCGTTTACGACACTTGTTCGGGATGTTGTACGGCAATTTTTTTTGTGTGGGATTCAGTCACTCCGGACCCATCATACCCCTGGCCATACCCCTGGAGGTAGGGTAGGACTGAACCATACCACCATAGAGATGTGCCACCCTAGTTCCATAGTGTATACTGATTTATAGGAATGGAACTAAGTCCATAATAGTTTTGTATTGACCTTTGAGAGTCAAAGTAAAAACAACAGCCAAAAGCGAATAACTAATAAATAGTATTCATTTGTGCCCAGTTGATGGCTAGCTCACTGTTACATCCTATTCTACTATAATAATATATAAATTTGATAATTAATAATATTAATAACTATTAATAATATATAATATATTATTGTATAATAATATATTATTATATTATTATATATTATTCTACTATCCTACTTCCTACTAATAATAATATAATATAATATATAATCCTACTAATATTAAAAACGCGAAAGTTTGTGAGGATGGATGGATGTTTGTTACTCTTTCACGCAAAAACTACTGCATGGATTTGGATGAAATTTGGCACACAGATAGTTTATAACCAGGATTAACACATAGAATAATTTAATTTTTTTTTTAATATCCTTGGACATTTCACACAACGCCATTTAGTCCCAAGCTAAGCAACCTAATGCTTGTGTTATGGTAACGAGATGGCTGATAAACTACTTATATATATTATATTTTTTTTGTAAATACATACATATTATAGATAAAACACCCAGACCCGGAACAAATACTTGTAGGTCGTACAAATATTTGTTCCGTGCGGGAATCGAACCCGCGACATGCTGCGCAGCAGTCAATCGCTCAACCACTGCGCCAACCGTGTCGTCCAAAAAGGGATTAGGCTTTTTATCCCGATATTCCCACAGGATCGAATCTTATGCGGGTGTAACCGCAGGGCGCTGCTAGTGGGACATAAACATAACTGGCGAAATGTGGGTGTAGACCGTATACATTTGCTGAACCCTTCGTGAAAAAAGGCGTGATATTTTAGTTATGTAATAAGTACTTATTTTGATTTGTATCAGGTACAGTCAACAAAAGAGATAAGTACCTATGCAGGATCCTCAGATATAGTTGAAGTTTAGTAAGAAACCGATGGATGTTATTAAATTACCTCGTGACTCAAATGCTTATAATATTTCGGCACTGTGAACCGACACTCAGATAATCGACATGGTAGTAAAAACTAATATAATTACTTATATTCGTTTTTACTAGACGAAATAAAAAATGTGAGGATCACAGAAGGTGGTGTTCTATAGTTGCTGATATGCGAAAAAGAAGTGCGTTTAAGTATGTGTAATATAACATACTAGCTTCCGCCCGCGGCTTCGCCCGCGAGGTATGTCGATAAAAACTATCCTATGTCCTTCCCCGGGATGCAATCTATCTCTCTGACAAATTTTATCAAAATCCGTTCAGTGGTTTAGGTGTGAAAATTCAACATACAGACAGACAGAGTTACTTTCGAATTTATAATATTAATATGGATAGTATGGATGGTGACAAGTACAGCTATCAATTGCTCCTTATTCCGTGCAAATAAAAAACTTTGAACGAGAGTTAGCCCAGTCTTAAAAGATGATAGAAACAAATGCTCTGCGGGCCCAGTTTGTCGTAGTAATATTAGGGTGTCGTGTTTTGCTGTGGACTGAGGCTGGTCATACAGCCGATTTACCTACTTCAATCTATTTAACTTATTTTACGACTGGGCTATACTGTCATCAACACCTGAAATCGTGAAAAAAAAATCTGCTGTTTACAAACATTTATGTTCGTTTAGCTCGTCAAAATGTAGGCAGATATTTTTTTTCGCGATTTCAGTTTTGGTCCCGTAGTAAAAGTTGTTCACAATGATGAGTACAATGACATCATAAGAGGTTGTTGGTGTTTTTCCAATAACCCGGTAATGTTATCAGAGCGAGCTCATTCCTACATACATTCTAATTGAAACAGAAATAAATAATTCAGTTGTGTATGTAAATAATTATTCAATTTGTTACTTAGTTAGTAATTTGTTCTTTTTTTCTGTTCTTCTTCTTGTGTTTTGTGTTCTGTTTCTGCTTTGTCATCCTCTGTGTTCATCGTATCACCACAATCAATTAGTGTCAGCAAATAAGCAACAATGTAGTTTTATGATATCGCGGGTCTCTAACCTAGCAATTATGATAAGAGAGCAAACATAACATACAAACAAGTAGTAGGTATTACACTAATTTATTATCTACTAGCAGCGCCCCGCGGTTTCAGCCGCGTTAGTTTCGATTCCGTGGGAATATCGGGATAAAAATTATCCTATGTGTTAATCGTGGTTATAAACTATCTGTGTACCGAATTTCATCCAAATCCGTTTAGTAGTTTTTGCGTGATTGAGTAACAAACATCCAAACATCTTCACATGAACTTTCACTTTAGTAGGTTAAACACTACCCAAATAATTTACAATTATCTAATTATCTCATATAAAACCACATACGCTACACTTACACAAATCAACCCACTTACACATGCACACAACACTCAGTTCAATTCATACTATAAAGTTTCGTTTATCTTTATGTTGTTCTAATTACGTTACGTTATTTTTATAAATTTTTTGTAAATTTTTTTTTTCTTATAATATTAATTCTCTTCAGTCTCACAAAAGCAACCAATTAAAGCTTATACACTACATATGAAGCGTCGTTGTGGGGCCCTGGTGACTTGTACTACAGGCGTTGCTTGCAATGCCTATTTCAAGCACCAGTCTCTCTCAAATATAAAGTTATCCTTAAGCTAGGTTTAAGCACTACTACTGTACATTTGTGAAGAGATAATAAATAAACTTATTATTATTATTATTAATTGTGTCCCGTCAATATGTTGTGGTGACCCAGTGGTTACGGCCCCGACTACGAGTTGTACACGTCGTCAGAAGCCCTAAAGTCTGACAACCAGTCTTACCAAGGGGTATCGTATTACCCAGTGGCTGTATTGTGGAGGACAGATAGGCAGTCGCTTCATATTAAATATTGATATTTAGCTGGATCCGGTGAGACTGGAAGCCGACCCCAACAAAATTGGATAAAGGCTAGATAGATGATGGCAGATGATGATCTTGAGCTTAGTCGTTTTAACCAAAATTACTTGATCATTTCGCTCTCCTATCGTTATACTTCATAGGTGCGTTGTCATTGCCACTCACTGTGTTAGGTATGATACTGCCGTCTATGAACTCAAACTCAAAGCATTTATTTCAATTAAACCTTGTAAAGGCACTTTTGAATTGTCAAAGAATCGGTCTGTTAGTCAGAATGTTGAAGCTGTAGATCTCTATGGAGAAGAACGGGCAAAAAACATCAAGGACGCTGTTTTAAATCAAGTTTTAACAAAATCGTAGGTAAATTATTCTTGTTGCTTAAACTCTACAAAGTGTTAAATTACTTTAATTTCAGAAGTCGGTGTCAAAAAACGAAAATGCGTAATCAACGACACCGACTTCCGAAATTAAATTATTTATCACATTGTAGTGTTTTTTTTAAGTCGGTTGTTTTTTTTATATTACAAAGCTATTAAAGTATTGAAGTATGTTCATCATCTATCTATATCTATACTAATAATAAATCTGAAGAGTTTGTCTCTGGAAATCCCAGTCGGATTTAAAAAAATCTTTTTGCCATTGATTGTCTTGAGGAAGATTAACATCTAGAGGCTAGGACCATAAGGAGTCCAGCAAAAAAAAAAAGTAAAAAAGAACCCGTAGCGAAATCGAAGTAATAACGCGGGCGATGCGATGCGATGGAGTGGGTCGGAAGAACAATAAATTTCAAGTGGACGACGTCGCTAGTGATGGACGATCCTCCGTGGGTCAAGGCTGGTCGAGCCATGGGTACTAGGGTAGCATACATATTTCTTATAATGGGAGAGAGTATTGTGGGTCAGGAGTCCGTCATCTCATAAGTAATCCTTTGTCTTCTCAAGAACGTTGAGTTAACAAACCCTTTGAAGTATTGAAGTACCTACATCAGATTGGGCCAATGACCTTGGCATCGGGGAATCAGTGTGCAATGTGCTTAAACACCAATATACACTCCAGTCACAGGACTAGTGTGAACTTAGCATTAACAGCATTAGCATTCCATATCACACCCGTGTGATCCTGACCTTATTCCCTCTCTGAAAGCCATGGTTCATCTGCACCAAGCTACTAGCATCGCAGATAAACATAGATATATAAGCTAATATGTACTCTCAGGCTTCAGACAGACGGTCCGGGGCTGCGCGCATGCGTACCAGCTCCCTTCTGCTGGACTCACCCTGACACGGTAGGGCCGCCATGACGGAAATAATCAAAGGATAATGCCCATATCAACAGGTTGAGGAGATGTTAATTGCGGTCATGAAATTGGTGGTAATTTGTTTAGTGGATTTCATTAACAGTGTCAGATTTTGTAAACCACTACTTGTGGATTTGTTTTGTATTTTTTTATGTCGAATTTGGATGTTAAGTACGATCTAGATCCAGAAATAAGATCCAGTATACAAATATACTTTATGTAAATGATTTAATCACCACTGCTTTCAAACGTTGAAGGAAAACATCATGAGGAAACCAACCATGTCCAAGAACCAAAATTTCGAAGACAAGACGTGACATCCACCAACCCGCACTAGGCCCGCGTGGTGGATTATGGCCCGCTTCCTCTCACAGAAAGAGAAAGCTAGCGTCAAAAATTATAGGCTGATTATGATGCCTATGTACAAATTTATAAGCGTATCTCGTAAATCATCAACATGAAATCGGTTTAAAAACATGGAATAAAGTGCCTTGGCAGGTTACGAAGATAAACAGTGTGGCAGTGACTTTTAGTTTAGTTTTGGCATCATTAAAATTAAAACAGCTGAGGTGATAGACACAACCTTATCCCACGTAGCGTACCTATGTATTAATTGAGCAATTTCCCCAACGATAAGTTAAAGTTAGTGAGTGTTAGTGTTCTTCTAAAGAGTGAAAAAACAATGAGTCAATAGCCGACTCAGCCACCTTATTATAAGTTAAGTAAGTGTTATTACTTGCTGCGCCTTACCATGGTCAAGTACTCATAATATATGTCTCGCCTAGTCATAGCCTGTATATCTGAAATAAATAAATACTCAATTGAACTGTAACTGACTCATTTGAGTTAAGGTACAAACAAAGCAATAAAATTCTGAAATTACGAACGCCTAGTTAAATATTTACACCTACATACAGTTTCAACAACACTAATATAATAAAAAAATCAGGCGTAGCAATACAAAAATTTCATTTGCAAATTCAATTTCCCTCACTAATTTCTCTAACAAATATTTTCCCAGACATATCCCTAAGCTTCCGACTACATGGTCGCCCTACGTGTCCCACTCCACGCCGCAAGCTCAGTGTTCTGACGCGTTTCAAGCGTCGCCGCGTCGCCCACAAACGGAGACGGAGCAAAACATTAGCTAGTTTTCAGACAATAACATATCTAACAACTAAATCATATCAGTAACAAAATAAGAAGAAAAAAGCTCTATTTTGTAACGGTTTGTAACAGTTTATCCAGTTGTTGTTAGTGATTGTGACTAAAAGTGTTAATATGGAAACGTAGTGAAAGAAAATCGTGTTGTGAATTTGAAATTGCTTTTTGAAAGCGTATGTGTTGTCAAAGTGAGTAGTTTTGTGGTAATTTTTTTATTAGTTTTTTCAGCTTATCGTCTGTGGATTACGTAACTACGGATTTTCGTGCAATATATGTCGTGAAAATTATTTCGTGAATTTTTAGGGTGGTTGCACACTTTTTTTCCAATATTCTGAATCTTTTACACCTTTTCACGAAAACTGAGCCAAGTATTTGGTAGCTTACTATAGAAAAACTTAGCCAATATTAATGAAGAGGCCTATTTAATCCTTTAATATCTAAGTCGTAAAAACATATCAACAGTTGTAGTAATTTCGGGTGGGCGTTTACACGTGTGCGTTGATTCAATAGCCGTCGATGTCCGCATTTCTAGCCCAGTTGTATTCGGTCTTCGTTTAGGGCGCCTACAATACGTAGTGCGTTGGCTTATTACTATAAAAAATCTTATAGGCGCTTTATTTTGATTGGACGTTGTTTCAAATGGATGCTATCCAAAATCATGTACAATTTGTTCAGGGAGGAAAACATGGTAACTATAAAATTATGCCAAAGTTACGTTACGGATTTTTTAAGGAACTTCGAAATTAAGGAACTTTGAGAGATAACAATTTATTAGTATAATATTATAAAAAATCGTTTCAAAGAAACATTGGTCTGCAGTCATTAATATATACAACATTGATCTGTATAAAATCATAAAATTACATACTTAAAATTATTTGTTTATCAATATGAAAAAAAAACGTCAAAAGACAAATTAAAAAAAGAAGCAGAGGCAGAAATTAATAAAGATGTCTGTATATGTCGGCATAGGTACAGTCAACAAAGGAGATAAGTATGAAGGATCGTCGGATTTAGTTGAAGTTTAGTCAGAAACCGATGGATGTTCTCGAATAAAAAATAATTTTGTTAATAGAAAACAAACAGCTCATTTTATCAAATTAAATTGCAGTCGACAACATCAATCGGTTTCTTACTAAACTTCAACTATATCCGACGATCCTGCATACTTATCTCTTTTGTTGACTGTACTTACAGCCAGGGTAAGGCAGTATTTGAAATAAAAATTCGTATTTGGTATTTTCATTTTATTTACTTCCTAAAAATGTAATTTGTAATATGCACTTCAAATATACCTGACGCCGAGGTATTTTGTAGTTAAGATTTCAAATACACGACTTTGAAAATATTTCGTATTCAATTATATGTTGAAACGTATGTATTTTGACCAATCCTGTTTACAGCTAATAAATATCGCCAAGAAAGTGTAATAAAAAACCAGTTAAAAACGATCACCACCCGTCTGAAAGTCTCGATAATGGCGACCAAAGAAGCCAGTACCTACAATTTATTTTCGTTTGTAAATGCGACAGTCGACATCCCACTGGGACACACGCGCCAACACTCCTACACTTTTTACTTATAACAAAAATAGATTGACTCCTTAATTAATCAAAGAGCATAATCAGCCTGTAATGTTCGCACTGCTGGAATACAGGCCTCATCACTGTGAGAAGGAGTGGGCCATAATCCACCACGCGGCCCAGTACGGGTTGGTGGATGTCACAATATGTCTTCGAATTTTTGGTTCACCTAGGACAGGCCAGTTTCTTCACGAAGTTTTCATTTATCGTTTCGAGAACAGTGGTGATGAAATTATTTACACATAAAGTGCCTGTATGGGTTCGAACCCACGACCTACTCGTAAGTCGCGGCCGTTTCCACTGGTCCACCATTGCTCCCAAGACGTTGACGACGACAAATACTAAGCCTTTGATTCTAACGCTGCAAAGTAGTCAAAACCGGTCAAGTGCGAGTTGGACTCGCACACGAAGGGTTCCGTACCACCATACAATATTTAACACTATAATACATATAAAATAACGGCAAAAAAATCACTTTTGTTGTATGGCAGCCCACCTTTAATGTTTATTTTATTCTGTTTTTAGTATTTCTTGTTATAGCGGCAACAGAAATGCACATTCTATGAAAATTGCAACTGTCTAGCTATCACGGTTCATGAGATACAGCCTGGTGACAGACAGACAGACAGACGGACAGTGGAGTCACATAATATAAGCAAACTTATAACAATCATTTCATCTATTTCATTCCATTTAGGATTACGCTACCTACATAATTGGCTCGGAAAGGCAGACATTGTGAACGTTAAATACATATATCACACTCATTCAATCAGATTAGATCCATTAATACTGTTGTGAGATAATAACTAAACTTGACTATTGTTAACATAAAGTAACAAATTGACGATTGTTAACATGAGCCAGTAACAAAGTAAAGTTAATTAATAAAGTAAACATCAAGAGAACTCGTCAATACTGATCTATCTAATTAAATTCAATACAGTACATAATCAGCCTATAATGTTCCCACTGCTGGGACACAGGCCTCCTCTCCGTGAGAGAGAGTGGACATAATCCAAAACGCGGGCCCAGTGCGGGTTGCGATGTCACATGTCTTCGAATTTTTTGTTCTAGGATCGTATCGGTTTCCTCGCGATGTTTTTCTTCACCGTTTTGAGAGCAGTGGTGATAAAATAATTTATACAAAGTAAAGCGCCTGTCAGGGTTCGAACCTACGACCTACGATTCATAAGTCGCAGCCGTTTCCTTTGGGCCACTAGTGCTCCTCCAGTACAGTGCAATATATTATTATTTACGAGAGTCTCAAACGTTTTCTACGTTGTTTTTAAAATGCCAATTACTAGCTTTTGACCGCGGCTTTGCCCTAGTGGATGCCAGAGAATATCCCACGGGGACGTACTACCGAGATTAAAGAAAGAGGAATAATTAAGTAATTTAATACATTGTTTTCATTTATAACTCTTATTGGTTTACGCGGCGTATTTTAAGAGTCACCCAATTTCACGAGTCTACGAAGTTGCTACAAAGTTGCTACGCGACGTTTTTTCCTGTCTTTTGCTTCATCAACTCATTTCATTCGTTATGGGATTTTCACGGTGTTTGCTATACACGTGTCCACATATTTATGTTCAATAGAGTAGGTAGGTAGATATTCTAGAATAATTCTAAATGAAATATTGAAGTTTCATGTAAAAGTGAGGTTCCGATTCGTTATATTTTTTTTGTATTCTATCATAAAAAATACATAAATGAAACCACGCTGAATTATATCTTAATAAACTCGAACAAAAAAAATATTAATAATAAAAATCTTTATTGAAGCAAAAAAAAAAAACTAATATTCATTTTGAATCAAACGGTGGGCTGCTTTATCGGTATCTGCAATTTCTACCACAAATCATAATAATATCTTATATCATAAGCTAAAAATAATATAAGCTGTTCAAGAATCTTTTTAGAAAGTTTGTATAAATTCGCAACACCACACTGCGCTCCAAAACACAGATCACTGGACGTTCCTCAAAAAGCCGCTAAGCTGAAGTGGGACTGGGCTGGCCACATCTGCTGCTGTTGTGTGCCAAAATAACCACCACATGGAGCCTTGACACAGCTAGAAGGCGTCGCGGCAGACCCCGTAAAAGATGGCGGGACGAGCTGGACAAAACAAACGACCAGTGGCCCGCTTTAGCCCTGGATCGAAAGAGCTGGAAGTCATGGGGAGAGGCCTTTGCCCAGCAGTGGGATGATGCAGGCTAACAGTTATATAAATGGCGAAGCACTGCCTCTGGTTTTCTGGACAATTTTAACAAATCCTACTTAATGATATTATAAATGTGAAAGTTTGTGAAGATGTTTGGATGTTTGTTACTCAATCACGCAAAAACTACTGAATGGATTTGAATGAAATTTGGTACACAGATAGTTTATAACCAGGATTAACACACAGAATACTTTTTATCCCGATATTCTCACGGGATCGAAACTAACGCCGGTGAAACCGCGGGGCGCTGCTGGTAATAAAATAGTAGTTATTTCGAGAATTCTAATGTTAAATATTGTTATGAATTTTATTGTCCTTCAATTACCATAAAGTATGCTCATGCATAAGAATTTATGTAATAATTTGACCAATTTTAATACTAAATAAACATTATTATTATTAAATATTCGAGTACGTGTAGTCATTGTGTGACCATCCTTTACATACCGAGACCCCTCCGTGCCTCGGAAAGCACGATAAGCCGTTGGTCCCGGCTGTCATTCATACATTTTTGACAGTAGTTAAGGGTCGTCAGAAGCCCGAAAATCTGACAACCAGTCTTACCAAGGGGTATCGTATTACCCAATAACTGGGTTGTGGAGGTCAGATAGGCAATCACTTTATGTAAAATACTGGTATTCAGCTTCATCCGGTTAGACTGGAAGCCGACCCCAACATAGCTGGGAAAAGGCTAGGCAGATGATGACATAGGCGAGAGCCAAACCCCGAATAATAATTATGACTTTTTACTTAGGCTTTTTAAAAAGTCTCTCCGACAGCATTTCCTCTTAAATCTTCGAACGTTTTCCTCCCTGCTTGCAGCCACATCTCAAAGTTCCACCCTGTCCGTTTCTTGGTATTATATAGTATAGAGTTTTATGAACGAATGTGGAAAATCACGTACCGACATACGACAGGCGCATTACGTTTAATATAATGTATACGTAACGTACCTACCTGTCGTCTGACGTTAGGTGATTTTAGGTAAATAAACCCAATTTGTTCGTGAGTTTTTTCACGAAAAGTTCTTTTTTTTTGTTGTTTTTCTTTCTCAGATGTCCCTTAAGTTCTACGTTGATCTGCACGATAACTGACAAATGCGCGCACTGACTGGACAGGTTAACTGCAATATTGTGTCATTCTTTCCTCAAAAGATTTCAGACACCTATCTACAATTCTACATCGTCTTCACATTTTAAAAGAGAAATACTTTAAAAGAGACTGTGATCTCCGAGTTTGTTTCGACCTTTCTTCTCATTATTTCTCAGAAGAGTCGTCTAAGCGTTTCTTGTCCTACTACTCTGAGAAGAAAGGAATCCTCTAGTCACACTATATGTATACTCGTATTATTATTAATATTATAAAGGAGAAAGTTTGTGAGTACGTGTGTGTGTGTTTGTTACTTCTTCACGCTCAAACGGCTGGACCAATTTTGATCAAATTTGGTATGGAGGTAGCTGACACTCTGGATTAACATATAGACTACTTTTTTCCCGATATTCCCTCGGCATCGAAACTTATGCGGGTGATACTGCGGGGCGCAGCTAGTTATACAAATAATATTGACGTGTAAAAGCGTTTGTATGTACAAACCTACTTACAGCAACAAAATCATTTATCTTTTAAGAAAGACTGAAACAAACTCAGAGGTCACAGTGTTTATGAAAGTCCAGACGTAATCTTGGTCCGGCAACTCTTTTCTCAACCTTATTCCTCATTGGTCTACAAATATTCACGTCTGTTTCCTCATTGGTCGTCGGACATTAACCGTTGTTTGTGACCACTAATGCCTACATTTGATGACTCGGCCCGGGCAGCAACGTAATTGTGTTGTCTGGTTATTGTCTCTGGTATAGAGGTCAATGAGTTTAACGAATTTGGGGGAGAATTGGATACTTACTCGGTTATTTGTGTGGGTTGCTTGAAAAAGTTTATATACTTACATATCCTTTATTGTATACCACAAAAATACATAACATGAAAAAAATACATCAATCACTACAAAATATACAAAGGGCGGCCTTATCGCTTTCTGCGACCTCTTCCAGGCAGAATGGACAGTGATTTTCCTGGACATAAAATGGGGCTCGTTGGTGCAAATATTATGTATACAATACACTAAAATAGATACACAGTTAAATACATATCTAAAATTATAGATACATACAAGAAGTAACAGATTAAACGCAAGTCCTGAAAGTAGTTTGTTCATAATTGACTACTGAATCGATTTCAGTAACTTTGAATATAGGTATTTTTTTCCAAAATATTATGTATTTTGCCATACTGGCCGCCGATTGAGTCAAAGGAAATTAAATCTTATCTTATCTTTTTGAAATCAATAAGACTTCAACATATTTTTGTCATTAAATTAAGTCGTTGGGCCTTACGAGGTTAGAGAATTAAAGGAGATGGAAAACGGTGGGCCAAAATGTAATAAGTTAAGATATGATCTAAAAAAAATTGTCATATTTTTTTATCTTAGAATATGAAAAATCACCTCAATTCTCAATCTGGAAGCGGAGAAATATGAAAAAGATAGTTTTCGTGAGATTATCAATTGAGTAATCGATTACACAAGTTACGAATATAAAACCTTTGCACTAAGTAATTAACTGAAAGTAATTAAATGCACTATAGTGCATGCAATATAGTGCATATAATAACTATTAGTGCAAAAGAACATATTTTGCACTTCAGGAATCAGCTGTTAGTTAAAGATTGTAACATAACCTCACTTTTACTTAATCTCTTATATCTCTGTTCTCAGATTGACAAAGTCCGAATAATTTTCAGTAACAGGTTGATAATATCTGAGCTATTAATTGACACCACTTTCAACTTTTTACAACCAGGCCCAAAATTGTATGTAATCGTTTTATTCTCAGTCATTGTATTATACTTTCTAATTGGGGTGTATGAGGTCTTGCGTTAATTATGTTACACACTGTAGCAGCGAAATTATAAGAAGCCTGTAATGATTGCAGTTAGGACAACAAGATCACAATAACAGTAGTGTTCCTTTATGAGTATGAAAACATTACTGAGGAATCGAATGTTTCCTTTCACTGAAAATTGTTAGCATCAATATTTATGATACTTACCCTACAGCCAGTGCCTTCAACTTTCTACCCTCTCATCACTCCCCTGCACTATTATTATTATTATTATAAGCCTGTGTTGTCCCACTGCAGGACAAAGGCCTGCCTTCCCTCTTTTCCCGGTCTACTCCGATTCTGCACTAATCCCAATTCATTTGGGGTCGGCGCAACATTTATTTTTCTTCCATTCATTATTAGTCGCCATTCCACCGTCAAGGAGGAGCAGTGATAGCCCAGTGGTATCGGCCGCGACTTACGAGTTGTACGTCGCAGGTAGACAGGTGCTTTACTTTATGTAAATTATTTCATCACCACTGCTCTCAAAAAGGTGAAGGAATACATCGTGAGGAAACCGGCATGGCCTAGAACCAAAAATTCGAAGACAAATGTGACATCTACCAACCCGTACTGGGCCCGCGTGGTGGGTTACAGCCCACTCCTTCTCACAGAGTGGAGACCTGTGTCCCAGCAGTGGGAACATTACAGGCTGATTCTGATGATGATTATGACCACCGTCTATATGACGATTTTTTATTTCGATATGAGGGTTCGAATGTGAATAGGTAACTAACAACCTAACAACTTATAAATTACTGCGAATAAAAAAACCATGCTAGTTGTATTTTTGTGATCATTTGCATTAAAAGCAATTTCCCAAAGTACCTAAATATTTCAGAAAGCCTGTATAGTCTTCTTAACTGTTTTACTCATTTATATTTCTATGGTTTTACAAGTTTTGACAAAAATTCCTGAAACTTCACTAAGGTTGAAACTATCTAACTGTCACATAAACAAATAGACCTTGTCGTTTTAAGAATTCCAAGACGTGGTTTCAACCTATGAGTGATAAAGCATTGAGGGCGACTCATCATCTGAATATAGCCTTTTCTCAACTATGTTGGGGTCGGCTTCCGGTCTAACCGGATGCAGCTGAGTACCAGTATTTTACATGGAGCGACTGCCTATCTGACCTCCACAACCCAGTTACTGGGTGATATGATTCATCGTGGTAAGACTGGTTGCCAGACTGATGTACGGTAGGCTGCATCAATTGGGTACCTTACCCAGTTGATACAGCTCACTGTACCTGGAAGAAAAAAAAAATACTGCGGCAAACATGACGCAGAGAATGAACACAAAACACAAAGAAGAACAAGTGAACATCATCGGAACAGTGTGAGTGGACTAGAAAACCCTGCATTCATACTCAATCCTCACGTATGTAAAACACTTCATTATATGTCACTGAAACTTCAATAAAGCTCTGTGTAAACCTGTCTGTTGCTATCGATCAGTGTGTTACCTACAAATAGACAACCGGCGGGGTTTAACGTATTAACATACTGAACTTAAAACCTACTTACTTACTTTAAAGACAGCTCTTAAAAAAACAAACAAAACAAAAACAACACGATAAGAAACATCATCATTATATTTTCTTTGCTCCTGTCATTATTATATATGTTTATTATTATATATTTAGATTAGTATACTAAACTTTGTGTATGTATTTATTGTATTATGTAAATGGTACACCACAGAATACCTACAGTATTTCTGTCCTTCCTCTTTTTAATCCATCCAAAGGTTGTCTTTAAAAGATCGCTCTTAGCGATAAGTCCGCCCCACGCCACGGAGTAAATTTACTCCGTGGTCCGCCCATTGTGTCACCCTTTGTAAAATTTCTAAATTTGTATCTGTAATATTTATGGTGTCCATAATAAAGAGTATTCTATTCTAAGACATTGTCTTAATGAACTTACTTAACTTAAATATTCCCACTGCTAATACACAGATCTTTTCGAGAGGGAGCCGACCATAATCCACCACGCGGGCCAAGTGAGGGTTGGTAGATTACACGTAATGTCTTCTTTTAATTTTAGAAAAAACATCGTCCGGGTACCGATGCCGCTTTCGTGACGATGTTTTTCCGTTACCCTTTTTATGAGCGGTGGTGATGAAATAAATTACACTTATTAAAGTGCCTGACTGGTTACAACTCGTAAGTCGAGGGCGTTACAACTGGGCCACCACTACTCCAGCAGGCCGATGCTAGTAGGGATTATCCGAAACAATACCTATTTCCTTTGCCAGACAAACTTTAAGCTGTAAACCAATGGAGACACAATACATTATCCATTGTTACAATCCCCCTGGCACACGGCCATCAATAATAATATGTGAAAAGCAAACAAGACCCTCATGAAAATAATCAATGAGATATTGTTTCCACAAATGAGCAGCTCCAAATCGTATTTTCCTCAACGCCTGGCGCCCCGTAATTTCACAGATACAATCAGCTTCACAAATCTTCCCACCAAAAGAGCAAAATATCTCTCAAACACCGTATTATTTAAATTAGATCACAGCACCAACTCGCAAATGTTTGATCAATGGTTGGCGGTGTTACCGACCACTCATGCGGACCGATTAGGGGTCGAACCGATCACTTAGCCTTTGAGCCGCTGAACTGTTTATACTGGCAACAGATTACTTTGCTTTGGTAGCGTGGCTGAATGTACCGACGTCTTGTTTAATTAAGATTTAGGTCTTAATTAGGTAGGTAGGGGCTTGTGGCTAAGTAAGAACAGCCGCAAGGGTCGATCAATTCTGCGGTTCGGACAATATTTACATACCAAGACCCTCCGTGCCTCGGAAAGCACGTTAAGCCGTTGATCCCGGCTGTCATTCGTGGATCTTTCTTTGACAATCGTTTCGGGTCGTCAGAAGCCCGAAAATCTGACAACCAGTCTTACGAAGGGGTATCGTATTACTTAATAATTGAGTTGTGGAGGTATCGGACCTCAATCGCTTTATGTAAAATAATGGAATTCAGCTGCATTCGGTTAGACTGGAAGCCGACCCTAACATAGTTGGAAAAAAGGCTAAGCAGATGGTGATGATGTCAATTTGGTAGCTAATAGAAGAAATATTTTCTTCGTGTTTTTGAAATAGGGTTTCAAGAATTAGCTTAAGATGGAAAGTAGCGGTCTTTTGTGCGCTCAAAATACGCGCCGAGACTCAGTGTTGTAGACACCAACCCGCACCCTATTTGCGTCAATCATAATCTAAATCGTTTTAGAGGATGTTGCAAATCCATTGCTTCATAAGTTCGAAAAATGTGTCAGCTTAACAATGTCAATAACGCAATGAATGTTGTTGAGCTGTCAAAAGGAAAGCCGATCCTACTGATAATATGTGTTAAGAGAGCGTTTACGCCGTACGGCATTTCATACTAACTTTCAAACCGTTGTTTTTCGAAATGAATGAACCGATTTTAATGAAACTTCATACGCATAAGCAGGATACAAAGGTCTAAAAAGTTAGCAGAGAACATTTTCGAAATGTCTTATTTAAAAAAAGATACCTAACTGGCTTTAAAATCGGTCTCATTTGGCTGTAACACAATTTTTCGAAAATGTTCTCTGCTAACTTTTTAGACTTTTGTATCCTGCTTATGCGTATAAAGTTTCATTAAAATCCGTTCATTCATTTCGAAAAACAAGGGCTTGAAAGTTTGTATGAAATTCTGTACGGCGTATATACCAATACAAATCAACTGGGATAGGTTACTTTGTGTTAACAATTTCATCACCACTGTTCTCAAAACGGTGAAGGTTAGGAAATCGGCATGTCCTAGAACCAAAAATTCGAAGACATCTACCAACCTGCACTAGGCCCGCATAGCGGATTACAGCCCACTCCCTCTCGAAGAGGGCAGGCCTATGTCCCAGCAGTGGGAACATTATAGAATGATAATGCTAACTGGGATTGGTAGTTATGATCATTCAGACATCATCATCGTCATTTCAGTTAACAGACTTTTTTAGTCCAAAATGATGAAAACTGAAATCATCATTTCGTCAATCACTTTACCTCTCGGTCACATTCCTAAAGCCTGACTACAACTCAATCAAAATGTGTGTCTATCTAAATTCGCACTGATTTATTGGTGCCGACAAATTCGGATACCCGCTAGCTCAACTGTCTAAAATTCAATTGGTCTCGGTTCACGCCTCCCGTAGTTCTGATATTTCAACATCGAAGGCTTTACTACAAAATTTATAGATACAGAAGGTTGGGTCCATACAATGAGCGATAACATATTCATATATAGATAGAGACATGTCAACAAACAGCGAGTGCAAGCACATACGCGTATGTGTACGTTACGCTCCCTGTATGGAGCCGACCTTTTTTTTACATGCATCTCGCAGGTCAACTACAGTCTATCCTGTAAATTAAGACACAAAACAAGACCAACAAATTAAGGCCTCCAGTCAGGGCAATTACACACTAGGGGTAGCCCCTGTAGGGTACGTATCTCGGCATAGTGCAGCACGACACGTTTTCGATGCGGCGGCAGTTGCCTCTGCCGTGCAGCAAGGAGTAGACTAGATCGGATATGGAGCTGACCTTCTGTACGTCTACCTATTCTGTGTCGCAAGTTATACTTGCTCTTGTAAATCACTTGAGATGTTTGGTTAAATGTCAAACGATAAACGATTTCACGATATAGTGTAATCGAATTGGCTCAATCCCTAGGGATATGTAAATCAGTCGTTTATGTGTAGGTTACGTACCCATTTGTTATTGATTTTGTTCACATTTATCCGATCACTGAATACGATTCTTTTTGCTTGCTTATAAAGCAGTGGGGGATGATTTGAGGACTAGTGTTCATAGTGTAGATGTTGCATTTGAGTTGAGTGGCTTTTGAGAAGGTCATGACCAAGCATTTACTAGAACGAATGTTTAGGTTGGGCTCGTTTAAAGTGCTTCAAGTGTGAATCAGTGAATGTTGTCGATGTCGAGTTGAATAGTGGCCGTATCACTAGAGTCAGCTACTGAAAGAGCAACTTTGACATCATCAGCATACATTACCATCATATAAACGCCAATTTAATCATCAACATAACATTTTCATGCCATCTTCTCACAACTGACCAAAAACAGAATATTTTATGCATTGTTGACTTACCTAATGAATGTAATGTATTTTTCTGATTAGGTTATGAAACCGGATAGTATGTCCGCCGGTGTGTAGCCGGTGCCTGCGCATGGGCAGCCTACCGGACCTGACGGAGCGGTCGCGTCCGGCGCCCGTCCGCGCCGCCGTGCGGACCGTATCCGACCCGCACCGGCATCGGACTATTTTAACTCCGGTACGCTACACTTCGCTGAAAGATTATTAAATAAAGATGTGTTACTTATAATCATTTAATAGCACCAAAATGTTTGTACACAGATCCCAGTGAGCACAATATACAAGAAAGAATGGCCTTGGAAGAAGCAGAAAACTCCGGTCCGAGTACCGGGGTCTTGCATCGGACCTCGCCGCCGGGACTCGGCTGCGTCATCAGTCGGGGCGGCGTCAGTTCGACGACTGCTAGCCCGACAACCCCCGAAGTTGCCCAAACCGCTCGTCAACCGGTTCACGCTTCTATGTATCTCCAGTGGACTATGTGCGACTGCCTTACTGCCTTTCACAGCGTTCGCTGGTGCGGAAGCTGGAGCGATGCCACTTTCAATTATGCACACTGCAGCAGCAGTGGTCGCGCCATTCTCTCCCCTTATACTACAAAAGACTGGAACGAGGCTAGTGATCGCTGTCGCACATACCTTAGTCTGTGTGCTGTTAACTGCTCACACTGTGGAGACTCCACTCCCTGTTCTTCTAGCATTGTACGGAATCTGCGGCGTGACGCTGTCGCCGATGTCTCTGGCCTTATCTGCGTCTGCGACATCCTTAGCTCAAGCAGCTGGCGATGAGGCAAGGAGAAAAGTTGCTCTCAGAAGAGCAGTAAGAGCTTTAAGGGCTGCCCAGGACCTAGGATTGGTGTGTGGGTCCCTGCTTTTAGGTTTTGCCCTATTAATATGGTCTGAGGAGGTATCTAAGCCTGTCACTCCGGTGCCAACGAATATATCAGTGCCAAGATGGCCGCCGCCTGAGGAATACTTCTTAGAAGATGATTATGAGGTAAGTTCTACTATTGGAGTATTAAATAATAATTAATCATTTATTGTCCAGTACAAGAATTATAGAGTTAATAACAGTTTAACTTATAAACTAAGTCAATATCCGTGCTTAACATTCATTTATTATCTTTATCATCCTCCTCCAGGAGCGCACCTGCGGGGCCGCCGGCTGCCCAGACATGCAGACCCTATCAGGCACAGTGCTGGACGCTGACGGCAGGATGCTACTGGTGGCCATGTGGGCATTCCTGGCTCTGCTATCAGTGGGGATAGGCGTGTACGGTGCGCCGACTGCGCCCGCGCCGCCGCCTGATGCGCGCTCCGTCTTCGGGGACCCTCGGGCCGTGCTCGGAATGCCCATGGGCCTGTTCATAGGACTCCAACAGGGATTTATTTATACATCGTATATTAAGGTATGTTTAAAAATAAAAGTATTTACTTTTTAACCGACGAAAAAACAGGAGGTTTTTACACATAAAGCTTTTCATAAACATAATGGGGGCAATCCTGAACATTTACAGCCTGATCTCAGCACGGATATCGAGATCTCAGTCTCAATCTGTCAAAAATACCTCTAATTTCCCAACTATTTTGAAAAGTTTTGACATTTGTTTGTCGCCGAGATGAGACTGTGACTAGATTTTGAACGTTTTAAATTACGAGATTAGTCGTGAACGTAGTAGAAGAGATCATTTCCAGCTAGTAAAATAACATAAAATCTGTAATACCAGAAGGATTAGGCAGCGGTGTCCAGCTAGTAGCTACTAATTTATGTTTTGCGTTTCAAATATTCTTGTATCTTTTGCCTATGCTATCTTTGAGTCAAGACGTCAAGAGTTCAAGACATGACTTGACAAATCAGTGGCATTAAAGGGGAAGCGCCAGTACCTCGCGAAATTATCTTACGTTAACCACCCTATTGATGCAGAATTGTCGACATCGACTCAGTTGCCATTGAAGGAAAAAATAAACCCTATTGATTGATATTTCATGAAATAGTCATTCAATAGGGTTATTAAATATGAACTTAAAAGAGTTGTATTAATGATTTTAATGATTACGTATAATTCGCAAATCATACAGCAACTGTTCAACACCTGACACTGACCTGCAAATTGCAAAAAACGTAAGAAAATTTTAATTTCGCGGTCTACTCTGGTGCTTCCCTCGGAGAAATGAAAGCGGCTTACGCACCAGAATAATACAAAGACAAATTCAATTATTTCAGTGGTACGGAGTATGCGTGGACGGGTGGTGGTGTGCGTGGCGCTCTCTATGCGGTACAGGGGTCCTGCAGGCGCTAGCTGCCGGCACGCTCTCCATGGCGGCGGCGCGCGGCCGGCGCGGCGCGCTCGCGGCGGGCGGCGGGGCGGCGCACGCGTCGCTTGTGCTCGCTCTCCTGCGCTGGAGAGCTGCTAAGACGGATCTAGCGCTGCCAGCGCTCGCAGCAGCGGCGTGGGGCGCTTGTGCTGCACTTTGGGATGTTTTGCAGGTATAGATTTTGAAGGTTTGGATATCGATTAAGGATATTTTGTTTGTTACTGAATAACAATGAGATCAGCAGGGCAGGGCGAAGGCCTATTCTCATATAGAGAAGGACTTTTAAGCTTCAATATAACTATAATTTTCTTCTGTCTTTTAGAAAAGGCCTATGAAGTAGTTATGTATTGAGTATGCTATTTTAGCAACAACCAGTCTTGCCATGGGGTATCGTACCCAGTAACTGGGTTGAGGAGGTCAGACAGGGTAATAAACTGCAGCTGCATCACGATAGACTGGAAGCCGACCCCAACATAGTTGGAAAAAGGCTAGGCAGATGATCTTGGCATTATAGGGTCCTATTACTTGTTGGAACTAAACTGACCCTTTTGATGAAAAGATGAGGACATTGTGTGAAAGATTATATATATGGCTAAGAAGGTAGTGTAATAGTTTGATAGAAAAAGACATGCTGCGAGGATCACAAATAAATTGGGACTAGAGCAAACTTGACACTGTGTAATCTCATTTACAAACCAACACTTCTAAATGCGTCACACACTATCTATCTCTTTCTGAATCATTTTGAAGGATAATTGCTAATCCATTGCTTCATTTATGTTCGAAAATTTTGCCTACTCGAGAACGTAAATTACGCAATGAATGGTGTTGAACTGTCAAAATAAAGGCCATTGCGACTGATAGTATATTTCGCTAATACCCCGCAGTTCACATAAGACCAAACAACTTTTTTCCTTCCCCCAGTCTGGTATCTGCATAGGAGGCCCCGGGTGGCGCGGCGCGTGGTCCATGATCCTAGCGGCGCGCCACTCCGGACTGGCGCTCGCCTGCATGGCGCGCCAGCTGCTGTGCGTGCGCACACAACTGGCAGGCTTAGCGGCCGCCCTGCTCGCTGCGCTGGTGACGCACACTATGCTGGAACTTAGGTTGCGCAGAGGTAAGTCTTAACCATGCTCTGGTAGAGTAACATGGTCTGGTTCTTTTATTAATTTATGTATGTTTATAGGCTTATCAAACTAAACACATACAGGTACAAATCATTAACCCAAAGTCTTTGTCGTAGTATAGATCTCGCATGTATCTAAATTATAGGATAGCACGGCACTATCAATTAGCGTACAAGAACATTACCTATACAAAAAATAAAATTAAATAATTATAAATTTATAAACATCAGATCAAAAATAAAACCCTTCAATAACTGCCATCAGTCCTTTCTGGGCTATTATCAGTTTCGTTGCGTGAACAGAGATCAAATAATAAAAAACAATTTATATTGAATAGAACGTTAAAGCTTACAAATTCTGGGGTTCTTTTTATTTATTACTAGCGACCCGCCCCAGCTTCGCACGGGTGCATTTTTTTTACATTTTTTTTTTCTCTCCGTTATAACCATCCTCGTACTTCAAGGAATATTATAAAAAAAGAATTAGGGAAATCGGTCCAGCCGTACTCGAGATTAGCGCTTAGCAACACATTTAGCGATTCATTTTTATACATAAAATTATTATTCATTTATTCATTCGAGTTACAAAGACTCATCAATATAGAAAACACATTTTTAATAACAGTTTACGTTTTACTAAAGATATTTTTTATTGAATTTTAAATAGTAGGTACCAGCCTTTATTGTCCCACTGCAGAGAACGGGCTCTTCTCAATCAGAAGGCATGGAAATTGATCACCACGCTTGCTCAAGATTTCAGACTTATATTCTTCTTTAGGGTTCCGTACCTCAAAAGGAAAAACGGAACCCCTATAAGATCACTTCGTTGTCCGTCTGTCTGTCCGTCAGTCAAGACCCTTTTTCTCAGGAACGCGTGTAGTTATCAAGTTTAAATTAATATGAAATACTTAGGGCTGCAATCCCTTAAAGCAGTGAATAAAAATTGTAGTTATATTACAAAAAAAAAAAATTACATACAATTTTGTACTGAGCCCTCGGTGCGCGAGTCCGACTCGCAGGTTTCCTCATATTCCCTTGACAGGTGAACTGTGATTTAAAAAAAACAGGTTGACCCTACTACTCAGGTCGACTACATTTTTGTACCAGCTGTAAAATAATAATAAAATCTTACTAAGAAACAAAATGTGGCGATATAATTATCTACTCTATTGGTTTTTAATCATTTTGATTAAAATTTATACCAAATATTGATATCCTTGTTTGCAGACTCGTTTGTTGGCAAAAAAATTAGGTATTAATTTTATTGTTACCATTAATTTGTATTACAGGGGACGCGAATCGCCCAAGATCCTAGCGAAGACCAACAGCGACGCAATTGGCGGCGCTGGCACCGACGACGTCAGACGACGTCGACGAGGCTGACGTTCACGACGTCGCCTGCCACGTCATCAGTTAACGTCGCTGGCGAGTGACCGACGTTTTTAGAAAACGTCACGACGTGTGAACGACGTTTTTAGAAAACGTCACGACATGTGAACGACGTTTTTAGAAAACGACGAGACGTGTGAACGACGTTTTTAGAAAAACTCGAGACGAGTGAACGACGTTTTCAATAAACGTTAAATTGTAACTAATATAACGACGTGTTGTGACACTGGACATGCAGTTTACTGACATTATGACATACTGTTAACAGACTATTTGTCTACTTTTCGAAAGCACTAAAAATGTTCTATAAACGAGTGAGATCTATTGACCTTTATACTTCTCGATATCTATTTTGTGAATGTTCTTGTGGCGTAGGATACGTTTTACTCTAAGTTTTATAAACTAAGAATATTTTTTTATTGTTCTCGAATTTTCCGTGTAAGTACCTATTTATCAAGATGGATTTATAGAAAAAGTTGTACCTAGGTTATTCTCTCTGCTTTTGATCAATCATTAATGTCCACCTATATCTTACGCCATAAGCTGGTCGTGACTTATGAAAGTAAGGGTAGGTACCTACAGTAAAATTACTGTCGACAGAAGAACGGAAAGTGATCCTGACAAGATGGTAGTTACATAATATCAGTAGCTTAATTTCTTTCTTAAATGGGCTCACCAAAGTACCTAAATTGACATTTTGTAACTGGGCAGTTTGTCTAGCTCAGAGAAATTCCTCAGATTATGTCCCAGCTAGTACTACTGCTGTAGTAGCTACTGCTTGCTATATCAACCTAAGTTTTCTAAGCCACGACCGTACAACCCACAGTATTAAACTATAACATAAGGACCTAACCCTAATCTATTCTGTTTTATAAAAAATATATTTTATTTTAATACCTACCTATTATGTCCTTGACTGACTGTTCACTACTCTAAAGTCAATGTTTTATAAATGTTTAGGATAAAGTCGTTGAAATGTTATTAGACTGATCGGGATTGAACGTGGATCTTTGGATGGCTGCGTTTATGTGACATCGTGTTTCTCTGTACGTACGGTTCAGCGCTCTATAAGAATCCTGGTTTTCGTTCTCATAATGACGATGATTTAGGAATCAGTTAAACTCAACTATTGATATATTTTACTATCTGCCAAAATTATCAACAGACGGAAGATTTTTACGACGCAATCAAACTCAATCTTTTATAACTATGTATTATTTGAATACCTGCTGATAATTAATTAGGTACAAACGAATGTTTTTTTTATTTGTAAGAAAAACAATCTTCTTATTAACCTGACCAATCATTTGTTTTGGCAGTTTGCGACACTTTAAAGGCAAACCCGTAATATTTTCATAACCAGCCCATTATAATAGGCAAAAAGATTGTCAACTTCGTAACACAGGGGGCAACTAAAGTAATTACATTACATAACCAATTGACCAATTTCAAGTTATTAACAAAATGTCCTACTTACAATATTATTACTTTGTAAACTAATTGACGGCGACGTCAATTAAGTTAATGTAAACTTACTATTTTGGTTATAAAATGTCATAAAATAATCAGACAATATTATTTGGATATGCGATAAGTAAAATAACGATGTTGGATGTGAGTGTTAGGATAAAGCTCTGTTTACGACAAAAATATGAGAATAAATAATTGTTGACTGAATTTAATTTATTATTCATTTTATCCATTCACTTGAAACCTAAACACACTTGTTTCTTCTAAAATACCTACTGAACCGAAATTATATCCATGTCCCTTTACACTGATAAATATGAGTTCAACTGTCACTAATGAGACACAATTACTTTTTCTATAGTTACTTGCCTAACAGACGAGGGCATAATGATGTTGTAGTATCAAAGCACATGAGTAGTTCCAAATAAGTTATTTGGAACTACTCAGTCCGACTCGCACTTGACCGTTTCTGAAGTATAATATGTCGCAGCATGCAGCACAGAAACAATATTTATTTTATACACACTGAAGCTAGTCGTACCTACTAATACCAAAATATGCTAGTCTCCCCACCCTCATTGTTAGAAAGAGATAGGCGTATAAATTACCTACCGGTATAACAATTGTAATTTTTACCGATAAGTACTAATACTAAAAATTAGATAACGTGAACAGACCGGTAGGTTTCGTTATTAATATTGTTACTTTTTTATCGTTAACATTACGGTAATTAGTATCGTTAACATAAAATTAACGGTAATTCGGTCCCTCCAAATAACTACTCATGTGATCAAGTAAGTAGGTGACATTTAGGTTACTTTTCAAGGTTTGAAGGCCACCAAAAAAGAACAATAACATACCACTTTTTAGTGGTTAGTTTTTTGTCCAGTGTAAATAAAACACACATCATCAACATTAACACATTATTTTTATTTTTCCAATGTTGTCTAAGACTAGGAACCCCGTCGCATCGTCGTCATTTCACAACTCCTAAAACTTATGTTTGTGTACAAACCTATAAAATAATAACCACAAGCATTCTGCTACACAAAATACAAAATAAGCTGTTAATTACTGCAACTTTATGCCAAGATTTAAAGTAGAATTTGACACCACTAGTCAATTCTCGAAATAAAATGTCGTCGAATTCGACATTACCTACACCGTCAAGTTCTCCAGTGATTTAAAATAACTTAGAAAGAACTTCCAAATGTCTTGCTCAATATTTGACGACCACGAAACAGGGTACATTACATTCGTTACAATATGATAGTAGGTACATAGCACTAGCGACAAAGATCATTTCTACAATCAAGTATAGGAAATGATATTTCCAACAATTTAAAACCGCTTTTATATTTATTCGGATACTCCAACATTATCTAGTTGTAAGCTATATGTGTGAATTTGCTACCTTTACTGAGTGTTGCATTACCTATTAATGTTTTTTTCTAATGCAGCATACTAGGATAGGTATTGCATTTAATTGAGTCGTTGTCTAAAAGCCCAATGTTCCATGTATGTATCGCAAAGCGGTCGTTGGTGGAAAACACCTAATTAACGGTAAATGATACCGCTAATAATAATTGATTGCAGAAATCATCTTTGCTTTTCATTTATGATAAGGATAAAAATACTAACAACACATATTATATCATACTATTATTGTCTGCAATAATCGATTTTTATTTCTATCTGACCAAAACGTACAAAAAAATTGTTCGATAAAGCAATTTTTCTGTTCCTGCTATATTCTTTTTCAAATTGAACATCGTCATTTTCCAAGTGTCATATTGTATAAGTAGTTAATTTAAACATCAACAAAAGATTGACTTCAGTCTAATATCAGTTTTTTAATGACATTGCAAGCACTCGTGTGTTTTTTATTTATTTTTAAAAACGATACATGTAAAACCATTCATTACTTTTTAAATACATAATTGACATCTAAACAAGTTATGCTGAAGTCTTAGAGCAACGCGGCCTACCATACGGTAAGTACCGGTAGGCCGCGTTGCTCTAAGGCTGAAGTTAAAAGCTAAGCACTTATTTGAAAAGGTCGTTATTTGTGGACATTTTAGCTACATCGCGTGCTATATCAGTAGCTTCTTTTAAGTTCAACCGTCTACTGGTTATCATATTTGAAACTATATTAAATATCTTTTCAGCTCCTCAATCACGCATGCCAGTTATTTCCCGCCACAAAATGTTAAAATAACGGAAAAGAATGTACCAAATGAGGAAAAATAAAAATAAAAGAAACGTATCAAAACAAGTTTTGTCTTTATTAAAAGTCTATCCGTAAAATAATCTAAAAATAGCATCACAATAATAATTAATTAGCGCAAAGGGGATTTCAATGATAAAGATTACAAATTAATAAATAAAAACGTGGACGAAATAAACGTTTACAAAAACAAAACACAATTCCAGAACTAAAATCTACACGCATTCCATTTTTAAAATGAATTCACGCTGTTACATTAACACTAATTCAACAAAATATTTGTTTTAGTTGTAAAATGTCAGGATTTTGACACCATACAACGTTTAATGACACTGCGCAACTAACTTTTGGAAAAAGACGTCGGCATGTGTTATAAACATAGGACTTGATTATAAGTACCTAACTAAGTTGTAGGAACTGAGCGTAGCTACGGTATAACTCACAAAACGAATACATACAAGAATTCTATCAAATAAAATCGACGGATCTATTCAAAATAATGGCCATTTAAAATAGATCCATCGATCCTTGTTTCTTATTTAAATATAAAACTTATAATTTCATCAATATTGTTTTGGGCATTCAAATAAATTTAAATACGATACCGCAGCTAAAATACAAAGTTATGCGAGTTATTAACAGGCAAGTCTTACTCAAAGTACATGTGTACACACATAGATGATCGTAGGATAACTGCATTAACCCTAGAGTGAGAAAAAACAGAGGGCTACCTATTTTACACAATAAATAACATAAAACTTGATTATAACTTAAGAAAAGTGCGCGTGGAACTATGAAAATGCATTATTTCATCGCCTTAGTATATTAAGCGTCAGCTTTTTATAGTAAACTAGTGAAGTGACTAGTTTTCTAACTGTTTTCGGATAATATTTGCCATATTTTGGCTTTCATAAGTTTTGTGTAAATGCTAGCCAAACGGATAAATATTACGGCATTGCTCGCTTCTGTTTTATAGATACATCTATAACACGAGCGATACAATTTAAAGTAAATCAGCCCTTATCCCTTATATCTCCGAAAAGAATCTTGAAGACTCTTCCCATAAAATGATGCTGTTTTCAAGTCGACAATTCTTATTTTGTATTATTCAGTTACTCAATAAACTATTATTAATCAGATTATTCATTGTTTTGTTTTGTAAAACCCTGTCCTATTTGAACAAAATATTTCATTGCATTCCTAATATTACAGAATGACGCGACACACCCGATTTTTTTAATCGTTATTTTTAAATATTTAACTTCCTACATTTTATAAACAGCGATCTAAGTTCGATTTAACACTAGGTATAAGCGTTGATAAATAATATACATACATACGTTGATAAATAATAAAAATACTGTAAGAAGCATAAACAATCAATACTGTTCGCCATTTTACTTTTCATTCGGTTTATGAAAATTACTGTCAGTGTTGCCATTAGTTACGTCAAAATCATAGACAAGTTTTATTTATTATCTGCGAATTTTATGAGTTAGGTTTCGACAGTTATGGAGGTATTATTATTATACGTATGATACACAAGAGCTGGCGCCAAATGAAGAAGATCATATGGCCCTCTTCAACCCAGACCAGCTTGGTTGCAAGGGGGCCATTGTGTAAGTTTTCTTTCTGTTCACAACTTTTCATTGAATCGCCTTTCTGTACAGACGCCAGCACGTCAAGCTACCCGAAATCGTAAAATTTTCCCAATCAACTTTGAACCTTATGCTTTAGCAATAAAGTTGAAAATCTATTAAAGAAATTTGACAGATTGTAGTAGCTTGATGTGCCGAGGTCTGTACAATATCAGGTAGGTATTAGCAACATTTAAAAATATTTACAACTCCGATCTGTTTAATATTATGAATAAATACAAGATATAGTAAGTACATTTTGTGGTTATAGATAGGTATATTAATGGATTCGCCAATTTTTTTTTAATAAGTAGGTATATCTACCTATTTCAATTTAACTTTGGCGTTTAAACACGAATGCAGATCCTTTATTATAGTTGTAGCATACCAGACGCTACAAACTGACTTATGTACATGTTACTATAGTTCATAATCTTGTATAATTTTGAAATTTCATTTTTTTATGCCAATTTTTTTGTATTTACTCTTTTCCGCCACAATCTGGCCACCTCCTTTTTTCTTCCAAACGGTTCATAAAACCTCTTTCAAATGATCATTTCTAAGCTTAACAATTTGGTATTCAAAGAGCCTGATAAATAAACCTAATTAATTGATAATAGTTACATCCTCTTTAACTTTAATGACAAGACTATGATACCTGAGTTGTATTTATCAAACTCGATTAAATTACCTATAATAGTTTTAATATTTACCTACACAAAAATTGTGTTCTTATTAGAAATATCTGTTCGAAATAGGTTTTAAGGAAATAGTTCCTAGACAACCGAATAACTAACAATCAATCACAGACAAACCACTACCAAGGATGGGACCCGACGCGATTATATCGATAGAATGTCAATCGAGTCCTTATATCGATTAATCGCGTCGACTGGCGCCATACAAACATCCCGCACTAACGCATCATCAGCGACTAGAAGTCTCTCACATACCGCGTCACATGGCATCTCCGTACATTCCGCAAAGTAAATTAGACTATAACACGTGGACTTAAGGTGTATATTTACACGGGCGTGTAGTGCCCGACCGGTTTGTAGAACATTTGTCCGGTGAAGACCCGGCGGACGATTTCTTTGAGGATTAACTTCTTCTCTTTCTTGATCTTCTTGAGGAAGCCTCGGTTCTCGTTGGCTCGTCGGGACAGGTACGGCAGGACCTCCACCACGGGGCCGTATGGGACGTATTTGTAGGCGGAGTAGCCGGCTTGGCCTGGAAAAATGAACAGGAATTATAAGCCTTAACATTCAAGATATACAAGTAAATAGGGTTTTTTTTGTGTTATGTTCAAATCCTCCATTAGACATCAGAGGGGCAATTCTCGTAATTTTAAGAACGTTCACAGTCGGATCTCAGTCTCAATCTGTTAAAAATACCTCTAATTTCCCAAAATTTTTGACAAGTTTTTGACATTTGTTTGTCGTCGAAATGAGACTGCGACTAGATTTTGAACGTTTTAAATTACGAGAATTGGCCTTCAAGTTTCCAGCCAGACAGATTTACAAGTATCAGAATTTACTGACACCAAATCCAAATATGGATTTTAAATAACTATTTGGGATTTGTACCATTGGAAGACGATATCACGAATTCACGACTAGTGTAGTCAAAAAATATTTTAAATGTTGAAGGGGTAAATCCGTTTATCCACACCAAAAAATCCACCTTAGTCCTTAAGGTGGATACGCGGAAACGCATTTCCGAGAAAATCCGTTTATCTAAATAGGACTAGGGTGGATACGCTAGGCCTAGTTAGATATAACGGAATTTATAGGCTTAGGGTGGATTCTCAGACATGAGCTTTAGCGTATCCATCTTAAGGTGGATTTTTTGGGGTGGATAAATGGAATAAACGTATTGAAGAAGTTATCCTTCATCAACTGACAGCAATGAGTGGATATATTTGAATTTTGAATACGTCCTAGTGCACACTGACAGACAGGCCCGTTACGAGCTTGCTCGCGTAGGTTAGGGCATCCAAATAAATCGATCACTTACGATGACCAAAACCATTACTTTTACAGAATTAAATCGTTGAAATTGAACAGTTTGCTCGTTTCGGGTAAGTGCACGTTTCAGTCAGGGTGATCGTATCAGATTCGTCTGTTCAGTTTTATATCTCCGTATAACCTTTTGTCGATGTAAAGAAGCTGGTGTAACATACCTAGCGGGAAGGTGATGTGGTCGCACATGCCGAGCAGCTGCCCGAAGCACACGACCTTGTCCTCCGGCTTGATGTCGTGCTCCTTCATCAACTGGATGGCGTACCGCACGGTGTCCTCGTTGTGGGAGGCTACCATGATGCCCAGACGCTCCTTGTTGGGGCCCTGAGGAAAATAATCATGTTTAAGAGCTGTTGAAAATGGCGACAGAGTAGGTTAGCGTCGTTGTTATTGTATAACATTCAGTGTTTTCTAATATACTGAAAAATGTCGTGCTCATTTAAATAACACAAAGGAGGGTCTGCCTTAAATCTATGAACAAAATCAACGAGAAATTCGGCTCCAAACTTCACTACATTGACAAAATACCTCAAGTATTCGAACGAAAGAACACACATGCAAACCATGCAAATGAGCCAATCAGCTGCGCTCGCGTAAAGCGTTGTATTACGGTAAGCGCCGTGATTGGTTCTGGTGCGCGGTAGCCTTTTCGGCAACGCCCACCGCGGTAAACATTTGCGTGGTGCCATTTTTGAGCTTGAGTTGCATTTCTTGACTTTTATTATTCTTAGGATGCTACAGACACACAACATGGAATTATCGCGGAACCAAATCAGTTTTAATATAAATGTTTAAGGCTCGCATTGAGTCTTCCAACATAATCATATAGGGCTTCTCGAATCCAGCTAATTCTCGCTACATCAGCCCTATGCGTGGCCTACACATGATCTGAAGCTTAGACCTTCCGGTTCTAAGGTTCTGAAGCCCACGCTTCCGATACGACTTCAGAACCTTTCAGACTTGTCGGCTATCTGTTCTGTTTTGGTCGTAGTGGAGAAGCTTGGGGCGGGGGAGCTATGTCTAGCAGCGGACGTCTTTCGGCTCAAAGTTAATAATGATGATTATGATGAAGAAGCTCACCTTGACCCTGCTGAGGATCTCCTTGAGACACTTGTGGAAGGACACGGTGGTGGCTTCCACAGACTCGCACGTGGGGTCGTCGTAGCCCATCGCCGCAGCACGGGCGCGTTCCTGTGGGAGGGCAGAAAGAAAAATTGTTTATTTTGCACAAATAAGACGCACATTATAAAATAATCAGTCAAAAGACAATGGGTAAGATTGCACAGACCCCGTAACAAAAAAAAATTGGCTGTAGCATTAGAAATTATATCAGTCTTAAATGCCCTCAGGGAGTAATTTGAATAATCATAAGAAAGCATGTCTGAATCCAGATGGAGAAAAAAGATATTTGAGAAATTATGCATACGCTACCGTAAACCCCGATTTCTGACACCATAAATAAAAGTTGTTTCTCAGCAATTATTTTTGCACAAAGTTACTTAGTTTAATGAATGCGTAGGTCCTGGCTTCGTAATGGGTCTTTTTACACCCCGTATGTGTTATCTCGGACATTATCTTCTAAAGCCAAGTCTGCTGACAATCTCACCTGCTCAATATACGCGCCGCGCACCAGTTTGGCTCCCCAGTAGAAGTTCTGTCGCTGCGCCTGCTCCAAGTCCGTGAGGATCTCCTGGTACGTGTTCTTCAGGTAGGTCTGGTACGTGTTGAACACTAGGAATTTATCCTGGGGGAGAGAGCACAGACTTAATTAATATAATGACAGATCGTAAGAGGGTTAGGTTTTTAAAACTCATCTTCTAAAATGATGTTCCTACGAAAGAGTCTCGAGATCTCGACTCAAATCAAACTCAAATACACAACTCGAGATGCATGCTTGAGCATCTCAACTGCCTGAACTTTTCCAAACTAGTTTTGGGATCGGCTTCCAGTCTAACCCGATGCAACTGAATACCAGTTTTTTACATGGAGGACTGCCTATCTGACCTCCAGAACCCAGTTACTGGATAACACGTTGCCCCTTCGTAAGACTGGTTGTCAGACTTTTGGGATTCGGACGAACCGTAACGACTGTCAAAGATCCACGAAAGACAGCAGGGAGCAACAGCTTAACGTGCTTTCCGAGGCAAGGAGGAGTGTAGGCATGTGAGGATGGTCGCCCACCCACGGACCTACCGCGGCAAGCGTAGTTTAACCTGATCAATGGACCTGTTCGGTTGTTATTACTTAGCCACAAATTCCAAGACAAATCTTGGTTATCGTCTATAAATTAAAAATGAAAACCGTTACGAAATTTGCAAACATACAAGGAAGAAAAGGGAAGCAGATTATAGCACTCACTTTATTGTATCTCCTCATCATCTCCAAGCAGATCCTAGAGATAGCAGGCTGGAAGTATGTCTGCTCCGCATCAATCATGATCCTAACATCAGCATCGTTGGCGATCTTGATGATGTGGTTCAGTCGCCTCAGCATGTTGCGGAACATCTCCTCCTCTTTGGGCGAGATCTGGGAGATCAGGCGACGCATCTGACCGCTCTTCGGGTCCGGAACTCGGAACGAGTCGGAAAGATTCATGTCCTCGTCCAGAATGTTCGACCAGGGGAACAAGTGGACGATTCTGCAATGAAACAGTTATTTAGTAAGGTTTTTTGGTGATGAATGGTGTAAGATTATCTCGATGTTTTGTTGAAGCACAACAGCTAACTTAATTTTGTCAACAGATTTGCTTGCACTGGGAGTTAATAATATGTTAATAAATATAAATATCACTCAGAATGTTATGTCAAGCCGTACCTAGGAAAGATTTTATACGTTTTAAAGATGGATCTTCTATTCGTTTAGCCTACGAAAATCCGATATTAATTACATTTTTACAATAGCTATCAAAGAACGACACATCACACGGAAAGTACTAAATAGGTACTATAAGGGATTAGAAATGGCCACGCACATTATTATTCACCTCTCGCTCACACATATATCCTGTAAGCGAGAGGAGAATAGTTTACACGCGAAAGGGCAACCGTCGAAAGTAAGTTGCGTCTTGTTCTTTCACACACTGTGTACGTGAGAGGTGAATAGTTGGGCCAATTCTAATACCATTATTTAGGAAGTAGTGTAGTAAACACACTAGCAACATTTACGAGACAACGCTTACAAATGTTAAAAGGTGTCGCCACTGACCGGTCCCACGGGAATATGTGGACCACACTGAAATTACCAAATGTAGCTCTGAATAAACAGTATAGAAACCACTTATATGCAATAAATTATACCACATACTTGCTAAAAAAATTTGCTGTTCCCTACATAATTATATGACCGCATAACTCGTCAAAATTTAGGGAACAGGAGATTTTTTTTTGCGACAGATTTCGTTCATTTTTTGTATATCGTCGGAAAAGGCAATAACAAGTATGTGGTATAAAGTATTGCATATATGTGATTTCCATACTGTATATATAGTACCACTGTGTCTATTGGACAACCCAAAAATTATATTATAAGTTAACAGTTTATACAGTAACATACAGCGTGGCTGGAACATCGACGCGCAAATCGCAACCATGAATTCAGCACACGATTCTGAAAACCATGCGTAAAAATGTTTCGTGGTTGTTAAAAAAAAACAGCTGTTTCATAGAAAAGTGCCCGGTCAAAATATATGTAGGTACAACATTTTTTTTTTAATAACTTACGAGAAATTTCAATTTGCAGGGGCGTTCAGAATCGGAATCCATGGTGACAGGATAGGCGTCGATGTCCCTGCCCCTCTATGTAAAATCTAGCTACCTTCCACTTTGGTTCACACTTCCACCAGAGCAAAATAAATAAAATTTGATAACATGCAAAATTAAAATAAGATTCAAACAAAAATAAGGTATAATTTGGAAAATGACACACAGCAATATACAGCCGGTTTTACCAGGCGATGTTTTGTCATAACATCAACGGTCCTAGGAAACTTCATCTTCGTTTCTTTCAAATGTCCAGAAATTATCAATGATTGGAATGTCTGGCAGTAGTTTAAAATGTTATCAAGCGGAGCCTACGTGCCCAGCCCAATGAAGGATATGCTGCATCGGGCCTCATACCTGGCACCTCAAGAATCGCAAGTGCTAGAGGAAGTGACTGACTTGATACCTCGCAAAAACGTCTCTGAGAAGGATTTCCACTTACACCAGAGAGAATAAGGCATCGGAAACCAAGTATCAACAAGGGCACAAAAGAAAGCTTCTGAAATCTCAACAAATATCAACAGTATGACGATTTATAAATCTGTTCCACTCACCCCTCCTTATCCGAGGTTATCTTCTTCATGAACTCCTGGACCTGCGGCTTGGAGCTGTGGTCTCCGAAGTACCGCTGGAAGTCCTCAATAGTCTTGTGGTGCGTCAGCACGTTGCCTGTGCCGCCGCCTATCTGCTGCATGTAGTTGCGGGCGCGCATGATCACTTCTGAGAGTTGCAGCTGGAAGGTAGAGGGATTGGGGTTAAAGAGGATCAGTTTTAATAAATAGATAATAGTCTGCCTCTAGTTTACTTATGGAATAGTCCAGCTAGGTATATTATCCTTTTTTACGTGCAGTGAAAAGCTGGTAGAATGAGTTTTAGTCGGAAGACGTTTGCCAGCCAGAAAGGCTGGTCAATAAGATAGTGTATGAGCTTTTTTTGACATCAGATTTATGTAATTAGAAGTATACTTATATATCCTCTTCCTCACTAATCCATCCATCATTTTTTTCTTCCTTACTAATCCATCTTTCCTGACATGCTGGTCTCAATAGCAGCCATAGGAACTATGAAAACTAGGCTTTTACGATATATACAACCAGTTATACTCATACGACAAAACTTCAGAACATTGCCACGGTATAATATTGCCGTCTGCCACGAGGAACATTATCCTTCCTCATAAAAGTCCGTACGTCAGTAAATAATTACAATAATAACCAACTTACAAGTAACTGCGGCCTTCCGAGCGCGGTAAGTTTGACTGCCATCAAACCCGTGCTTTTGGTGATGCCTGAAAAATAAAAGTGACGATAATTCAGTACAATTTTATTTGAACTTTATGTCTTTCAAAGTAATGTTCAAATTAAAAATGACAAACAGGATTACATAAATAATAGTTGACAATTTGGCACCAAAAACAAAAGTGTAATAGACATGACAATAGCATGAAAATAAGAGTTTATTTGAATCGAACTGATATCAATAGAATTTAGAACTATTCTCATAGCTACAATGAAGTCCCATCTAGATTATAAAGCCCTGGTAGGCGGTCAATCAAGACCCAAACCCAGTGCGGATGTATCAATTTAACGATAGTGTCCGGCGCAGAAAAACATCGCGGGCATTACGTAATAACACGATGTATGTTGCGAGAGCAAGGTCAAAGAAAATGATGAATGGATTGCATGAATAATTATATGGCTAGGGGGGGTGGATGAACACTGAGATGACGGCTAATAAAGTTTCATGAAAGAAGAAATGTTGCGCCAAGCCCAAATAAATTAAGATAGGTAGCATTGGGATATGTAACTGCGAAAAATGTGGCAATATTCAAATCAAAAACAGTTAAGTAATGGGAGAATTTGCTGTGAAAAGTGACGAAATGTGATAAGATGTCATTCAAAGTACAAGACAAAGACAGAAAATTAGACCAAGGAAAGAGAAGCCACGAAAACAAAGGAAGGAAGTCATTGATGGAAGGTCGTTGGTCACCAATATTCACCTACTAAGACCAGAAATCGATCACAGACAAAAAGCAATCGTCTCCTTTCTACCTAAGGTCTAAAATAACCAAGTCCTCACCAGCAACAGCATCAATACTCTTCAAGAAGGCCTCCATGTTCTTCTCACAGGAGGCCTCGTTAAGGTAGAAGTATGTTCTGGCGCTGGTCACCTTGTACCGCCTGTCTGCGAACCTCTGTTCCACATGGTACTGCTTCAGCTGACCCTCTTCTGCCTTGTCACCGCATGCTGATATTGAAGCACTGGAAATTGATGGTTGGTGGTTAGAAAAGACCGAGAAATAAGATTGAAAATTGGCTAGCAACAGTGTTGTTTAGGTTTGGACCATTTTTGTTGGTTTTGAATTCAAATCAATCCCAGATTTCAGTCGAAACGCGCTTATCTATAGGTTTTGGCTACTTTGTAAGTGTGTACTTTAAGTATTTTATTTTTGTCATGTGCGTTTTGTTTGTGAAGAATAAACAATGTACTTTCATTCTTTACCTTTTTATACTTAGGTATAAAAAATTGGACAGGTTAGAGGACCTCATAAAAAGGCTGATCTGAATTTTTTTCTATACATATTTTTTTTATAATTATTGGTATTTGCCAACTTCATTCAGTGTCGCTCAGGGTATTCCATGTTTAACCTTTAAAATAAGCCCTATTTACATTAACTAAAACAACCACATCAAAATCAAATCCAATAGACAAAATTTCAATCATCAGCCATAGACTTATAAAAAAGATGGACTCCGCGCCACGCATATCGAAAGTGAAGCACAGTAAGTATGTCGGACTGTTTGTACAAACACGCCTCACGCTCACATTTACGTCATAGTATGCCGACCGGCTGCCATTACGTGACACGACAGCGTCAATCGTCAATCACGCACACATAGATCGGCACTTCACTTTCGATATGCGTGGCGCAGAGTCCATCTTTTTTTATAAGTCTATGTCATCAGCATGATGTTCTGAAGTATTTCTAACACAGAAACACACAAAACTCTGCTATACACATGGTTTGTTCTTAAATAAACTTATAACACCCCTCAGCTTTTGTCGAGAGTTAAAAATACACATGTCATGCTCAGGAATTCATTACACACACTTCGGGTTCGTTAAAATTGAGTATGAGTTGTAACGGAGAAGTAAACGTTAAAATTTTACTGGTACTAGAAATAGTAAACTGCCAACATTATAGTAATAATAATTAGTTAGGTTCTGCAACTGTTTCGATTTAAAGTGATGTGGAGTGGAGCGAAAAGTGCCAGAGGCGAGGCTGGGAACCGACAAAAAGCATCAGGCCACCAGTGCGATGGACCGACGACCTCATAAAACCTGTAGAATTAAAGACATGAATGAGAACTGCTAGAGACAGAAAATCATGGAAATACAAAACAAAAACATAAACCGATACCAGTGTTAATAATCTTAGATAATGGTGCAAACTAAACTAAATTTAAGTTCAGTGCATCTTTTTCTTTCTGTTTCATTAAGAAAAGGACAGAAGATAAATTTTAGTTTAGTCAATCAATTATCTACTTTAGCGAAATGTATTCTAAGTTGATTTTTGAGTTACCATTTTTAACTTAAAGGTCCTACTAAGTTTTTGGATGCAATGTAATTTGAACTTTGTTAAGTATGACATTCAATCTGTTGTGCCATAACTTGAAAATTATCTCAAATTCCTGGCTCTAAAAACTCGTTAAAGAAGAACATCCACACTTCCAAATCATAACAATTCCCATATCAAATTATACGCACATCAAGTTTATCAATGACTAACACAAGTCAAGACAAGTGCCAACTGTCCTAGCCATTCATCAATTGATGACACTTTCATTGCTATTATAAAACACTATGCTTCACTTTCGTGGAGTGACTCGGACTCATCGTTAATCTGTGCTAAGAGCTATGGCACTATGTGGGTCATTTAATTTCCTACTTCTTTTAGACAGGTATGATCTACCAGTGTCAGCAGAGCTTTAAGTACGATCCTTAACGGTAACACATGGTTGAATAATCATCATCACTGGCCATGACACGATCCTACTTTTCGTTATTCAAAAGCGAATCCAAACGAAAAGTCTTATGAAACAATCATTCTCTAAATGACGCTTCACTCGCTCCACATATCCCATCGTTCATTAACCCATATTCCGAACAAATGACTATCGTCATCAACTTAAAAATAATCTTCTAAGAATCCACTTTCACTATCAAATTATTGGCACGCTTCGTTCGGATCCATCCAATTGAATATCGACCTAATTTCTTGGAAATACGGTGCAATGGATCATATTATAATTTTCATGCTCGACTCAGTCTTGACGTATCTAGGTCATCTTAATAGTTCAATGAAAGTTATTTTCGGTTGCGCTTTCTCCGCAGTTTTTTCTACATTGTAACGAAGTATTTGTCAGAACAAATTAGTAGGCTAGCTGCTCGGTACGGTGGGTTATATATATTATCTTTATAAATCGAGACTGATCTCTAGGTTCACTAGGTTGTCTTTAAAAGATCGCATTTAGCGATAAAACCGCCCATTGTGCCCTTGTAAAATTTATACTAAATATCTGTCAGTTTTATGGTGTACAAAATAAAGATAATTCTAGGTATCTTCACGATAGGTATATTCAAGTTCTTTTGCCGCATTATGATCAGAGAACCATTACTTAGAGAACCATAATATGTATCGGTCTGTCAGATATGTAAGGTGTTACCTGGACACCTATATGAAAGGCGATTTATTTGTCCTGATGTAAATACTAACTTTTGACGAACTTATGATCAGCACCTGGCTGCTATTCCCTGGTTTACGTTGAACGCCGTTAGAGCGCAAAATTTTTCTTTTGGTGCGTGTCCAAAATCGGAACTAACGCCGCCATCTTGTTTTTTCAATACATTCACAAAACAATTGCACCAATATTTAGCAACAGCGCCCCTTTGTCAACGTCATTCGAGCGCCAAAAGATCATCGTACATTTCGTTCACAGATATTTTACCTCTGACAGCAAGAACCTAACAGGAACTTTATCGTTTATATGACAAGGCTCATAAGAATGGCGGAGTAACATGGGTCATTAAAAAAAAAAACATCTCAACTTTTATGACCATCAAACCAGTGTAAAACACCCCACGTCGTATTCGCAGAGAAATGATCCACGTGAGTAATAGCGTACCTAGATTAATATTGTGATTTGTTTCTTGATAAAGTTATGATCACGCGATTTTTAACGCGTTTTTTAATATTACAATTATAGACACGGCGCCAACGCATGTTTGGAATGCACCCTATATTTACAATAGTAGGTAGTGATAGTAGAAATTATATTTTTATCGTCAATGGAATTCACTACTCTTGGTTAGACAATTAAATGAATGAATGAATTGCACCGATCCCAGCATGGTTAAACCAGACTCGATTAATCGAATGAACCCCAAGATTCGCACTAGCTCCTGTAGCCTCATGTTCATGGTGCCACAGCGACCACTGCATATCAAGGAATAGACCGGGGGGCGCGGTAATGGTAGAGAAGACGTCCCCGTAGGATAGGTAAGGATTTAAGAGCCTACCGGATATGCATCCTAGAATAAGCCTTGGACTAGTGGAGAGATGGGTAATTATTATCTATGGATGGGCATCTTTTAATGACCTTGCCGCCAGATTGGTTCAGGTCGAGCTTCATCGGTGAGTTTTTTGGCGGGGCTCTACTGCTTTCTCTCTTCCTTTGTATGTCATTGCTCTGTGTTGTGTTAGTTTGAATAAATTACTTTCCGAAGATGACATTGAAAAGAGCAATGTTTTCAATGTCATCTTCGAAAAGTCATTTATTCAAACTAGACTGAAAATCAGCACTTTTTGAACGTCAACGAACGACAGTTCCCCAAAAGGCCCGCCTTTCACCACTTCCTAGTGCTTTAGCTGGGAAGAAGTGGCGCAACAAATTCCTTAGCATCACATCTGTCTGCTAACAGGTTCCGGCGCGGTAAATGAGGCACAATACAAGTTTTATATAGGTAATGTGACGGCTATAGCCGTATAGTGCCCTTAAAAATGTTAAGAACTTGAATGATAATCTACGTTTCTGATACTGCTAATCACCCCCTTGACGTAATCAGCCTCTCTGCAGCCGCCAAGCAACGAGTAAAAGTTCCAATTCTTTATGAGTCGACACACGGACATACAGTGCGTCAGAAAATCAACTTTATTTGTTTAAATATGTTCACAAATTAGTTAGTGACGTCAAATACGAGTTCTCATTTGTCGACACGAATCGAATGAAGCCCTATCTAGTAACTGTGAGTTGTAATTACTTGAGGGATATTCACATAAGAGGCACTGGGCTATCTTTTACGATAGATATATCGCAAAAAAGTACAACATCTTGACTATAGAAAACGTTGAGATATTTATTAGACCCTAACAGAATCAAAATAAAGGTAACTACACTATTTTACTTATGACCTACAAACAAATAAAATAGAATGTTAAAAACACTATGAAAAACTAATAATCTACCTAACAACGTTTCACATAAAGAAACCATTTACAAGAACAATGATCGAACTAAAATGCAATAAGAAAATAAAAAAACAATCGTGAAAACAAAACGCGAAGATCAACCATGATGAAACGTCTACGTCATATGACGTTTTAATGACAGTTACGTAATGACAGCTATAATATGTCAAAAATACCTTGTCCCGTCAGTCATCAACGAGTGACAAGGCTCAATGAAACAGGACCTTGGTCCACAGATATTTTCGTCACGCTACACAATACTAGTGAAATGATAAAAAAGAAAAAAAAAGCAAAACCCGGCAACGATTAGATCTTGAAAATTGCTTGATTGTTTTAGTAATTCCGTCAATCGTTCACTGGTTAAACTGCCACTGAAATGAGGGGGAAAGCTTTAGTAAAAATGGTAAAAAGTAAAAAAAAAAAACAAAGGATCTATCTGATCTACTCATAAATAATCTCCTAAAACTCCTATGTATTATCATTTAATCACTGTAACTGAAAATGCACACAGGATCAGAATTTTAGGGGTTTTAATTAGTTAGCCTGCATCATCCCACTGCTGGGGAAAGGCCTCTCCCCATGACTTCCAGGTCTTTCGATCCAGGGCTAAAGTGGCCCACTGGTCGTTTGTTTTGTCCAGCTCGTCCTCCCGCCTTATTCTACGGTTTTAATAATACATTAAAAAAAGACAAATGACAGTAGGTACTTATACCCCAAACACTAAAAAATGAAAATATTTATGAATTTGAGAAGGAATTAGACGATATATGTATATATTGTCTATATTATCTATATTATCAAGAACTCTGCAGCGCAATGAGAGCAAAATTAAGTCCAAGGTCAAATTTCTTTTTGCTAAAATACAGATACCTACGCTAATTAGAAAAACGTGATGTCTATCTTTGTAGATTGTAACAAAGAGGCAGAAGGTTGGACATTTTCACAACAAAGAGTGTATGCGAAGTAAACGTTTTTCTTCACAATTAGGTATGCGAGGCGAGCGAAACCAAGGTGTTTTCTACTATGCCTGTGAGAATAAGAAAGGAGTTCCGATTTACTTATTTATGGTTTAGGACCAAGTCGGGATTAGAATTTTTTTTAAACTGTGCTACTATCGGTTACAATACCTAAATTTAATTTTACAATATAAGGATAAATCGAAAAGAGAGTAACAATTAACAGAATTGAATCGGTCTGATTAAATTTTTTTTTTTTTGTTTTTACAACATAGATAATTATTTTTTTTTTTTTTTGATGAAACATTTAGGTACCTAAGTATACATGAATGATAGTTAGGTACAATTTTAGGTAATTAATAATTAGAAATATGGGGCTAGAAATTAATGATTTCATTTTAACACATAACATTTCAATTTATTTGATAACTTTAATTGAATTATCAATGTAACTAGGTTAGGATAGAAACAAAGAGTTTCGGTCAAAGACAAATAAAAAAAAAATTGGGGCCCACTTTTTTTAATCCCACGTATTATGTCGTATGTCATTTATCTGACTAATTAGTCTCGCAGTACACAAATAGTCCCCTTTTTTGCTGTACTTTATTCCTCATTTCTCCCCGTTGGCCTCAGCCATCATCGTTCAGCCACGCTTGATCTTCGCCTTGAAATCGTTGCTATGCGAGGCACACGTCATGACGTATAAGGCCTTACACCGACATACGATGAAATTATTGTTGTGTTAGGTACTCACAATGTAGGTATGCTATTTACGATGGGTTTTAGCGAGAGAATGAAATGTATCACTGTATTGGCGACAGCGGTATGAAAAACTATGATTTAAAGTGGCTATTATGTAACTAATATAAATTTTACACAATCAAATCGATTTAAAATATTTTTTTTATTATCGTTTAGCAAATTTTTTTATCAAACCAAACTATTTTTTTTAAACATTAACGTTATCCTCTTTTAAAATTTTAACGGCTTTAACCCACGGTTTTTAAAAGCCCGCCCATATTATTTAATCTCTTATCAAATCTCATGTCAAGTAAAGGCGGGCTGTTATTATGTGGTAACCAATTTAACCAGCGAAACCCGCTTCCTAATATCAATGAGCTAAACTCTGCTACTAAAAATGACAGCTGCGACCTGCGATCGACCTTTTTTTTGTCATGTTGACAGCTGTACAACAATCGCAGCTGTCATTTTGGTCTCTAGCAAATTAAAAATCAGAGTGTAACGTGCGTGATTCGTGACATTTGAGAATAGATTTTGCTACCGAGCTATTCTGTAAAAATCTCAACGTGGAAACGTAACCAAAGTGAGGATGAAGTGCTGGTGACAGGAGTGACAATCCCTAGCATCAGGTGCAATGACAGCTCACTTCAAGCTCACTTGACCTAAGATTTCACGGTTAGATTTTAACAGAACAGACCGTCTGGTCAGTTCGGCCTTTTAAAAAACGGCACCTTAACACTACTTGGTTGATAGTCAACCTCAATCAGAATTAATTTGAAGGATATTGCTAATCCATTGCTTCATATGTTCGAAAAATGTGGCTGCTCAACAACGTAAATAAGGCAATGAATGTTGTTGAACTGTCAAAATGAAAGTCATTCGTACTGTTAGTGTATTACGCAATAACCCGGTGGGTGTTAGATTGTAACTACAATTTAACACATTGAAGATTGTAATGTATTATATTATCAGTCAGTTTCAAGAAATGTAACTTGTTTCTTATATCTATGGTCAGTTTAATTACTCTAGGTACTTACAAAGAGAACAGAAACACCGGTTGTTTTGTCTCTGAAGCTAATAGTCAATTAGTCACAGAAGTAAGGAGTTTCTGTTAGAACGTTAGGATTTACGAAGGCTTTGTTTCTTTTTTTTTTACAATATTATGTTGTTACTTCTATAGGTATATTTTCAACATTATAAAACAAAGTCGGGTTAGTTAGCTACAACATAGCTCAAGAACAGCTATACCGATTTTTATGATCTTTAATTTGTTTTGTTTTTTTTTTTAAATAACGTATAGCAAAATAATTATAAAAACGTGGGAAGAAAAAAATTAAGAATAATTTTTTTATGTAACGGCTTTTTGATAACACTCGAAAACGGATTGACTGATTACTGAAGAATATATACGAACATGCTTATAGAATTCTGTACAGTCTACGACAAAATTGTTGAAACTATTTTTCAATTAAAATTAAATCAAAATGTTAAGTAAATAAGTAATAAAATTTAACATCACGCAACCACGAATATTATTAGGATATAACATGAAATATTTCAATGCACACGAATATCTTCGTAACATTGTTATTATTGATTTAACTGTTTTTCGTTTCCATCCTTCCTTTATACCGCAAGTCGCAACTATACATCGTTAGGCCCTTTGCACACGGCACGGTTTCATTACGGTAGGGCGTATAAACCGTGCCGTAGAAAAAACATGTCTATCGACAAGCTTTCATAGTGATCCATACAATACTGAAGATATTTTATGTTTAGAATTTGTACTATAATTATGTACCTAATGTATAATGTGTGTATATTTACCTCACTTCTCGCTTCTCAGCCTCCTCCTGTGACAGATCCTCCTCTACGGAGTAATCGAGGATTGACTTCACTCCGAAAGAGCGCAATCTGAAATAAGACAGACATTTATATTGATTGAATGTTAATTTCTCCTCTTCACTAGATTTTCGAGATCTCCTACTAATTTGAAGGGAAAAATAGGATTATTGTAAGCTAAACTAATAATATAAAGAGAAAAGATTTGATTTTGTATGTTTGTTTGTTATGCTAAAATGGCTAAATGGATTTGGATGAAACTTGACACATGTATAGACCATAACCTGGCATAGCACACAGGATCTTTTTATATCGATATTCTAACGGGTTCGAGACTTATGCAGGTGAATGCGCGGGGCGCAGCTAGTTTGTGATATAGGATCGACAAGTGTCTATTCATCTTTATGATAGTTTAAAAGGGGTTATAGAGACGATTACTCATAGACTCAGTCGATTATTGGCGAGGGTCAGGAAATAACTGCAGATACCTCTGAAATAAATTATTGCCAGTTTCAGGAAATTTCATAGGAGCTATTAATATGGCCAAAAATATTTGGCCCAGGCAATATTAGATAATTAGGACCAAGAATATAAAAAGAAGAAGACTGGGAGCTACAAATGATAATCGCAGAACACATGGTGTACTTAAACGTTTTGAAGGTAGTAAAACCAAAAAAACGAGACCAAAAGAAAAGAAACGAGAAGAAACCAGAAAAACGCTAGGATGAAAATGGGAGACGAAATCGTAAGCCGTCTAATATTCAATTAAATCTTACAGCTCATTTGATGTTTCCAGGCAATGAAATAAAAATTAAAACGCTGTCATTACTCATGGGTTATTGCTAATTGCAGCTCGTAAATTCATAATGTTTGTGTTACACGTTACTTTACATGTTACGATCAGAGAGCTGAATTGTTTCACAGAGGGCAGTCCCCAAAACCACAGTTTTTTTTATTAGCGCACAATAATAGTCATTGCGACGGCAAACTACAATTTATCCACCCCTTCTTTCATATATCTATTATCCACCCAGAATTTGGCTACGAGTTTAGCGCCTTTAGTAGCGTCCATCAGTTCCTGTACTGCAGTAGGTAGGAGGGGGTAGGGTGCCGAGATACGGGGTCGTCTGGCGCCCATGTGCTGGTTTGGTCCCTGGGGTGGTCACGGCGTGTTATGTGTTCTGGTGCGCCGGTGACGGACAGCCGCGGTGGGTTCACGGATGAGTGCTAACGCGTGCCCGTGTTCCCGCCGTAAGCGGCACAGGAGGACACCGTGAAGTTTTAGTGGTTTAGAGTCCCACGTAACTGCACTATCTCCCCGTGGTAGTTGCAGAATGCATGAGCATTTCCCCACGAAAAAAAAAAGTACCACCACCACACCACAGATTTTGTTGGTTAGCAAAGAGCTGCTGTAATTTTAATTCTTTGTTAGTTGCTACATTTTGATTCGTCTCAAACATGCATGACGTAAATTATTTAGTAGTATAATGATCATCATCCTGGGTCAGTTCAGTGATATTGTCTTCTAAACGTCCATCTCCCGTCACTACCTTGCCATTTATTAATAGGACCTTTGGGCTTTTATCAACGATGCACAATCATGAAACTTGCAGCGAGCGATAAGAAGAGAGATTACTGGACTTAGTTTTAGAATATGGATCTTCAACTAATAATAAATAGGTAATCCATTAACTATAGAGGTTTATTTACCTACCGGCGCGTATGTGACCAGAGGGGCAATTCTCGTAATTTTAAGAACATTCACAGTCTGATCTCAGTCTCAATCTGTCAAAAAAACCTCTGACTTCCCTATAATTTTGACAAGTTTTTGACATTTATTGTCGCTGATATCAGAAGAACAATTCTCGTAATTTAAAACGTTCAAAATCTAGTCGCAGTCTCATCTCGGCGACAAACAAATGACAAAAAGTCAAAATGTAGGGAAATTAGAGGTATTTTTGACAGATTGAGACTGAGATCAGATCATCAGACTGTGAACGTTCTTAAAATTACGAGAGTTGCCCCTCAGATTGCAACTAGATTTTGAACTTTTTTAATTAAGGGAATTTTTATTGGCCTCCAGATTTATTGTATGAACGTAAACGAAGCAAAAGGACATACTCCCATTGCTTTTTTTAACTATCGTAGCAGATACCGTTCTGCAGTTTCTGCCTACTCCCATGGAAAAAGGTGTGAATTTACGTATGTATGTATGTAGCTATATGTATATCTACCTCTCGATGGTTGGTTTGATGGTGTTCTGATCCTCGCCTGCGACGAACTGGCCATAGAAGGTGGCCTTCATAAATATCTCGAACATTCGCTGTCCCACCACTTGACGCATCCGCTTCATCAACTGTGGACATGGAGAATATAGAAGTTAGAAAAAAGAAATTTAAAGTTTTACAATAGACGAGGTATACAAGCGACAATTCAGAATCATCAGAGATTCCTACAAATGGGATTGGCATTAGTTGTTGGCGATATCTTCCTTAAAATGGTGTCTAGTCTACAAATCATCTTCCCCATCTTCATCCTCTCCCTGTTACATTTATTTGGGATTGGCGAAGTACTCACTTACGTCTTTCACCTCCATACGTGTCTATTACCCTTCATCCCAGTGTTAGCTTCTTTCTCAGTTAAACCTATCATCGTTCACACTATCCAAACATATCTATTAAAATATCTACATATATCTTCATGAATTTAGTAGTAGTGGTAAACTTATCCCCAATTTAAGACAATCTGACCTTAGCTTCTTCATCATCAATATTTTTATTCAGCCTTGGTTCTAAGTTATCCTAACCATCCCTTGATACATTAATGGCGTGCGAGTAAACGATGTGAGTGAGTGATGATCGAAATAAAAAATACCATAACATATACCATTATTCCATTACTTCCACATTTACATCGCTACCATAAATACTATGTAAGTACTTCTCTTTCGTCCAATTTAGATAAAAGCCCGCATTTTCTTTGACAAGTATTTTCAGAGTCGTGTGTAGCATGTAGGTAATGTATATAGAGGCACTTTGCCAAGTTTTCTCAACATTTTTTTTTATAAAGTAAAAATGATGACATAGAAAAGTTTGGAGCTATAAATGGATTTATAAAAGCAAGAAAATGTATTTCTAATGTCTATTTTTCATGTGCATAATGAGAGTGAAAATGTCGGCCTATCTGAAGGAAAGTACCAATCACTAGATAACAAAGTACGTAATGATAAAAAAAAATGTAACAGAACTGGCAGAAAACGCAGTGTAGGAGCAGCCTACGATTTTTTTGGTAATAGATTTCACAAAGGCGTTCGACACGCATGACACTGCGATCAAACGATGTTCGTTCGACTATATCATACTACCAACAGTTCTACCATTTTGTGTATAAGCTCGCAATATTGATACAACAGCAAACCTATTGTCAAGGTTATAAGAAGAAATCTATTTCCAGCCAAACCACACGTACATGCAAGCAAATATAACCCTTACGCAATTAACATAATGCATATGTTCGCATATTTGGAGTTGTTGTACTTATGTCAGCTGTTTAAATACTGGTTCCATAAAAGTTGTTGCTGATGAGCATAAAAACCTAGTTCATCTTCCCACGCTACACTTACTCGTCACATGACTTACAACTCTATTTATATTGTCCTAAAATCCAAAATTCCTTACACCCGTTGCTGCCGCATAGAATTCTATCACTTTATCGTTGGCATTTCTTTAGTCGCATTGCTAATTTGCATTATTGGCAAATCTACATAAATGAAACATAGTAGTTTGGCCGTTTTCATGACATTTTAGTTCGTATTTCTTTCCCACCTAAAAACTAATAATAAAGCTGAAGAGTTTATTTGTTTGAACGCGCTAATCTTTAGAACTACCAGTCGGATTTTTGATAGCCCAATTCTTGAGATTATTTAACATCACGCTGACCGGAACTGAGCAACAAGAAAAAAAGTCAGAAACAACGCTAAACGGAAACAAAATAATAGCGCGGGCAGGTGATGCGACGCGACGGGGTGGGTCGGGGAACAAGAAATTTCACGTGGATGAAGTCGCGGGTAGATGCTAGTTTCTTAAATAAAAGCTCAGGTACCTATTTCTTTAGGAATCGTAACTTTAAATTTGAATTCAGTTCAATAGCAACCTCTATTGAACTGAATTGAAATTCGCGTGACCTTTGAAATAAAAACTATCAGTCTACTGCTACATATCCCTGATATGAGCTCGTTAGTAAACCACGTAGGTATTAACAGTAACATTATAGGGTTTCTGACCCCCTCTCCATCCCCCCTCTCGTCGATACCCTGCTAGTTCTTCTTTTGTTTTAATCTGTCTTATCCAACTTTATGCTAGGTTACTCTTTTTGACAGGTAAGTACAGTCAAGAGAAAATAAACGTTTCATTATGCCAATTTTGTTTGATTCAGAAATATTGCATGGCTTGTTCATATGGCATGCATAACCTTTTCCCTAGGTCATTTTTACAACTTGTCAGCACGCTAGGTAAGTCAATATGGGATCCAAGAATTTCCAGCTTCGTTTATTACAAATCAATCAGAATTAGGAATGTTGCTAGGTATAATAAAAAATTAATGTTGCTAGGTATAATAAAAAATGAGTCTAAAACGGTCTGGTTATAATTAAATCTTGATAACACCATAATGACGTGTAATCCGGTAACAAAGATTCCTCATTAATAAATCAAGATAAGCTATTTTTATATATGAACCCTGACGAGCAAAAATGTAAACGTTCCTACTTCATGTTTTATGTAAAAGCGAGTAGTAAATTGAAAGTATAAATAAATACAGTCAGGTATTTGCAGACGATGCCAAACGGTAATTTGCGAACGTATTCCACCTTCACTTTTCAAATACAGAGACGGGCATTGCGCCCAACTGACCAAGCCGCACTGGGCCCACGTGTTGGATTACGGCCACGCCCTCTAGCAGAGAGCTGGAGGTCTGAGCTATGTACCAGCAGTAGGATCACCTATTGGTAGACAATGCTATACCATGTCATCATCTGCCTATCATCATCATATACCTATAATATTGGTCGCAGACCGAATAGCCGATGGAGCCGAAATATTCTACAGTGACGACCACGTACCGGGAGGCGCAACGTCGGTAGTTCCACAACAAGGTGGACCTGGTGAAGATGCGGGGAGACACTGCATAAGGGAAGCACAAAGAGTTGATTATGGCGATGCTTGGGGAAGCGTATCTATAGCAATGGACGTCTTTCGACTGAACTATGATGACAGTTACAAATAGCGCGTTTCTGTAAGTGATAAGCATGTGAAAAATGAAATAGGTATGGAGATGGCGGGGCCCGATAATCTCAAGGGAGTAGCCTTGGCAATGAATACATAATGAGCTCGCGCGCGCGTCGCTCTGTCGCACTATGTAACAATGACGCATATTTTATAGCATTTCGAACACGATTGATTGTTATTTCAGTAGTTCATGCCGATAGGCGATAACTACTGAAATAAATCTTGTTAGGAATTCTAGTCGCAAGAACGTTTTTGATACCTACATAATCAGAATCTGTATGTGTGAACTATTGGCTGGATTAGGCGGCGGTAAGTGCGAAAAATGTGGGATTTTGTATGCAAATAATCCAAACACAGACCTATCCAAAAATATTTAAATATCTACACAGTTGTTTGTATCTGCTCAGTTCGACGATCAAAGCCGTCCTTCATACGACCTTAGACAAAGTCACATTGCAAAAACTTGATATGCGGATCTCCAAACGTTATGTTAAAAACTAGGAAACTTTTTATGGATCCTTTGTAAATACATTTTGTACTGTAACGGTTGAGGCTGGCAAATGAGTATGGGGTTTATCACAAGCAAAAGAGAGGTCAGGCCTCTTTTTGCTTTTGCAAGCCTTGTGTGCCCAGCAGTAGGTGAAGTCGAGCTGTGTATGATGACTGGCTTCTGCCCGCGACTTCGACCGCGTGAAATTTCACTCTCCCCTCATTCACCTTCTTAGGGTTCGAATTTTGAAAAACACTTTATTAGTGGATACCTACTCTTCACAAAGAACACACCCTCCAAATTTGATGTCTCTAGGACCAGCGGTTTTGGCTGTGCGCTGATATATCAGTCAGTCACGACTTTGAATTTTATATCTAAAGATGGTGAAAACGGTTCTGAAAAACTCTCGGCAACCATGCTGAGATGAGTCTAGAAAAGAGATAAACGAGTCAAAAAGCAAGACTTGAAAATACTTCATCAGGTGATTGTTGGATTCAGTCAATCAATAAGTCTGCCTAGCATTTTAACTGGATGCAGCTGAATACCAGTATTTTACATGGAGCGACTGCGTATCGAGCCTCCATAACCCAGTCAGATTATTGGATTAAGTACCTACCTAACGAAAAAAACGTGCTAGGTTATGTCCCTTCATTGTACTGAGTTGTGACTAGAAAAGTGTCTTTCATCAAGAATTTTAGACCCTTCAAAACCGAGTCACAATATCTAAAAAATACGAATTTGTTCATTTTTTTAATGTTACATTTGCCTTGACAATAATTTCTAAAACGTGTGCTCCTTACATAATCAATATTGCGTGAAAAATTGTTATAAGAGCCAAGTTTACTGTATCCAGCACTGTTTGTATACCGTGGCTCGGATTACGAAGTAGTAAACAAAATTCCATGCTGCAAGATTGATCGGTAGACTGGTAGTAACTATACTGTATCTACTACATATCTTAGCGAACTTGTACAGTTTGTTTTACTAATATTATAAAGAGGAAAGTTTTTGTTTTGTTGCATCACTCTCGGGCTAATAATATCAAACGTTTTATTTTCTTATCTCTTAGCTCACACCAAAATATTGATCAGCAATGTGGTAGCCGGGATCACCACCTGCAGTGTGGGCTATCAAGTGTCAACATTGTTTAAAAAACTATAGACTACATACTCCAATTTGGAGACAGTCCTGGTAAGTGGAAAGATACCAAGGAAAAGACAATAGGATAGACTAGAAAAACGGTGGGCAGAGCTGATCCTGCCTTTTTTTTCAGGAGGTCTCAAGAATGGCCTAGAAATGACATATTTGTATCCAAGCCGGTGCAAGATTGATAATACAGATAGCTCTCGATCCGCAGCACTTAGGGACCGAGAATAAATACTCGTATGAGTAGACCCTACAAAGATTTTCGGTCAGTAAATAAATCTAAAAGATTCAATGTTAGACATAATAAGGACTTAAAATCAGGTGTGTGGATCCATTGTTCCTATTTAGGACAACGGTTCGTAAAAGGCTCTCTAGAAAATATTTCAATCGTTCGATTTGCCGTCATCGTAATTAGTCGGGCGACTAATTACAGTGTCCATACTGAGAACAGTGAGCCCACACAATAATAATGGAGTTTCCATGACAATCAAGTCAATTCACTTCGTCTTTTTGTGTTTCAGAGGTGTCAAAATGAAACACAATTTTTGATGCGATAGGGCGATACGATTTAAATTTTTAATCTTTGCTCTCTCGCCGAATAATCAACAGGTCCTGTTTGAATTTAGTAGATTTGATTTCGCAAGAATAACATTTTAGTTAATAGATTAGCTAGATGGAGTGGAGTGTTCACGTTTACATCTACTAAGATTTTGTGTTTTACTATAAACATTTATAGGTTCTAGTCAAAACTGCAATATAACATAAACAAAATTCCTCACATTGATTTCTTCCAGCATGTTTTCGTTATTCTTGGTGGTGTAGTGTCTGTGAGTGAAAGAGAAGGAAGCATTCTGTCATCTCTAGCGCACGTGCGGTCGTAAAGCAGTGAGTCAGCTGTGAGCGGCGGGAGTGAGAGGGCACGCGCGTCTAAGAGCCGACAATATAGAAGGATATATATATACCACAGGTGGAATTTAAATTTTCAGATAAGATGCTATCTTAGTATATCCATACTTAGTATATTATAAATGCAAAAGTGTGTCTGTCTGTTATCTCTTCACGCTTAAACCGCTGAACCGATTTAGATGAAATTTGGTATAGAGATAGTTTGAGTCCCGGGACCCTTACGTAGGATAGTTTTTATCCCGATATTCCCACGGGAAACTTATGCGGGTGAAACCGCGGGGCGCTGGTAGTACTTGGGGAGTTTGTGGCCCCACTTCATCTTCCCAGCATAAAAAAAACACTAGGAAGCAGTGAAGAGTAGGTAAAAGGGGCCGTGTTTTTTTATCATCAAAACCTGCTGTTATACGAGTACCATTCTTAAAATATGTATTCCTATTGGAGCAGGTACCAGAACCCATACAAACACGTGCATTATTTTTTTTACTCCCTATGAGTTGCAAAAAAAAACGCCACACGGAGGGGTTTTGACGAGTTTTTTATTGAAATGCTTTTCATACCCTGACAAGATTTATCATACTATAGGCTAGAACGAGAGTACAAATTGTGTTGCTGGGAGTACCTAACTGCTAAAAATACGCAATTTTTCCGCAATTGTCGTGTGAGGCGAAGGTGACATTAGTGACATAGATACTTTTGGCAGAACGGCAGCAGTCCACTTTTAAAGTCGAATGGAGATCGCTCCACCTGAAACTAGCTAAATTGGACCGAGCTAGCTCGTGCCACCCAGGAGGCCGCATGACGACAGCTCATAATACCTATATGGTCTAGTACTCGATTCTTTAAATAGTCTATTTTTCTATGGCCTTTTTTAAAAGGCGGTTTGCTTTTGGGATGTTTAATGTACGCGCCGTTTGTATATTGTTGGGCAATGACACGTGGAAGTTGCGGAGTTTCCTACTGCAACCAATTCTTTGCTTAAAATGTGACACCAAATATTGTAAAGAAAGGCACTTATGTTAAATGAAGTACAGACGCCAGCACATCAAGCTAATACAATATGTCAAATTTATTTAATAGATTTTCAACTTTATCGCTAAAACATAAGGTACAAAGCTAATTGGGAAAATTTGACAGTTTCGGGTAGCTTGATGTGCTGCCGTCTCATCATCTGCCTAGCCTTTTCCCAACTATGTTAGGGTCGGCTTCCAGTCTAACCGGATGCAGCTGAATACCAACTGTCAAAGTTCCACGAAACCATTTCCGTATGTGGAAATGGTCACCGCTGGCGTCTATAGGTACCTATTTAAACATTTTCTTTTAAATTAAACTATACTCCCAATAATATTATTATGTTGTTTTTATTATGTTTTGTCTCTGCATCACCCTAAGGTTGACTGGTAGAAAATGCCTTAGGCATTAAGTCCGCCTTTGTACAGTATTTCTTTTACTTGTGCATAAAGTTTTAATAAACAAATAAATATTAGTGTGTATGAAAAATGAAAAGAGCAGTGGTGGGCGAGTGATATCGGCCGCGACTTACGAGTTGTCGTAGGTTCGAACCCAGACAGGCGCTTTACTTTGTGTAAATTATTTCATCACCACTGCTCTCAAAACGATGAAGGAAAAGATCGTGAGGAAACCGGCATGTCCTTAGAACCAAAAATTCGAAAACATGTGACATCTAACAACCCGCACTGGGACCGCGTGGTGGACTACGGCCCACTCCCTCTCGCAGAGAGGAGGCCTGTGTCCCAGCAGTGGGAAAATTACAGGATGATCATGATTGTGATGAAAAATAAGTCAAAATGCCCATGAAAGAATGATCGAGTCGTCGCCAATACGTTTTGTTTCTATTTTTAGTCAGTTTTTATCAACAGGAGTAAGATATCGACAGGAAAATACTGTCGATATTTTTCATGTTACTTACCTACTTACTTATTCAATAATAATAATATATCTGCCGTTTCTATGCAAGCCGTTTTTTCGTATTACTTAATAATTATGTATTATTCCAGCAAATCTTTTTATAGATAAATCTCTAGATCTACATGTAGATCTAGAGATTTATCTATAAAAAGATTTGCTATTATAATTTATTTATAGGTAGGTATAAATAAATTATAATTAATCAACCATGAGCTTAACAGTGTTGATAATAGATATTTCGATATCCAACATTATTTGATACTTATATGTCTTTTAATTTTTGGTTTTAGGACATTTTTCCTCACGATGTTTTCGTTCACCGTTATGAGTGATACCTAATATGACACAATCCCACATAGTTTATAATGACACAAGTCATATTTTGTGGTCTAATTATTTGTCAAAATAACTACCAATTTACCTTAAAGGTAGGAATTATATTTACGCACAAACGTGGCTAATGATGACGAATGGATTTACCATACTAATTTAGTATCGAATCCACATAATAATGTGGTGTTCATAGCGAAACAAAGATAAAATAACTTGATTATAAATACTTAAAGGTTTATTAGGACTAACAAGGTGATCATAGTAAGTACAAAATTAAAAACATACAAACACATAAACATAATATTACAAACTTCGATTGCTCAGGAAATGAACTATACGACAATGGTTCAGGTACTGACAATCGAACCTCTGGACGAACGTACTCCGTACTCCTTTTACCTCGTTTACATTCATACATCAGAAGGCCAATTCTCGTAATTTAAAATGTTCAAACCTCGTTCAAATGTCGCAGAGATGAGACTGCGACTAGATTTTGAACATTTTAAATTACGAGAATTGCTCTTCTGACCTTTCTGAAGAACGTCACCAATAAGTTCAATTGCCCTCCTAGGACGTCCCCTCCCCGCGTTTTTAACATGTCGCACAATGGAGAGTATGTAACACAGAACACTTACGGTAAAGGATAATGTATTTAAACATTATTATTTAAATTAAATGCATAGACATACATAGATGGGCCACCGAATTGGATTAATGAGCAAAATTGTGAGCAGAAGGTGGGAAAATTTTGTCAAACCGAGACGGTAGAAAGGTTTTGAGAACGAGGGTTTAATGGATGAAAATTCTTTGAAACTTCATGCTATGTACTTATACTAATCAAATTACTCTAAGTAATTAGGAAACATTTATGTGGTTATGCGCGTTCACTGGGCTGGACACATCTGCCGCATGTCAGACGATCAAGGAGCCAAATGTACGACCCAATGCGGCAGCCCCAGACGGAGATAGCAGGATGAGCTGGACTCTAATAAAGATTGGTTCTTGGCAACTCTAGACAGAGAGAGGTGGAAAAATATCTACTTATTACAAGAAAATTATATCTATTTTTTTTATGTCCTACAATCGGTTAGATTTTTTTTTGTACGACAACGTGAGCGACGTTTGCATTGATATATTTGATCTCTACAGTTTCATTGAGCTCCTGCAAAAAATCGGCCACACCGCTTGAAAGCCATCTGCTAAAGCTCTTGGACAGACTACCAGTTAATTGCACTTCTCCAGCTAGAAACAGTCTAAAGCTAAAGATTGTATTAAAGTTTAAAATAAGTTTTTATCGCTCCCTTATAGATACGTTCTAACCCCGATAGATACCTGCAAAAATATAACATTGCATAGGATTTTCGATATGCTGCTCCGATACTAATCAGACGTAATATTATGATGACGTCACATCGATATAGGTAATGTTAAGAATTCACGATGTTTACATTACGACGTCACAGTTAGATATTAATGAATGTGCGATAAACGTTTACGTTCGTACGATAGACGAGTGTTTAACTCCTATTCCCCAAAGAAAAGCAAATTTTAAAGTCTGCGAGACAAACATTACATACATTTATAAACTCACACCGTCTTATGGGGGTAAGCAGAACTTTAGAACGCCACCTGCTATAATCCTTCCATTTTCCATTAGCTTCGTGTACATTCATACGACTGGTTATACACGCACGCTGGTTGCGAGTACTACGCACCCGACCTTTCAGAAAAGCATCACCAATAAGGTCACTATATTTCCTCCTAGAGCGTCCCCTAACGGCGTTTCCACTCACATGTCTTGTAATCTTTTGTTAGTCGCCTTTCATTCATCCTCGAGATCAAAATCTGGTTTCTAAAAGGCTTTACAACATAAAAATTAACTAACAAGCTGTCAAATCTCGTGTTGTCAACCACAACAGTGGTTGGTGTTTGAACCCTAGGCTGTAAAATTTTAGTTTTTCAACATTTTGATAATTTATGTTAGTGTTTAAGGTCTGTGCAGTCCAATGGGTCCAGAAACCCACGGTAATTAAAATTGATTGATAAATCATCATCTTAAATGTATTATATATTAATTCTCAGATTAATGTATACCAAAAGAGCTAATCGAACCAAGTAATAAACATAAAACTAATAAGTTAATACCACTAAACCGCAAATACTTCATAAAACTTCAATAAACCCAGACGTTTAGAACGATAGATCTCATTTCGTTGAAATCGCTCTTCTTGACGCTGTTCTAATTCCGTGAGAAAATGCGCAGAGCCCACGTGAAAACGTTTCAAGTTTCTTTAGAAAAGCAGAAAATCCCACATAACTATGATGCACTTCAAAGCTAATGAAGCTATATAAAAGTTCTTTCGCTTTCAGTTTTATTTCAAGACTTAGGTTTCATTATGAAGAAACGTAAAAGAAAACGAGTAAGGCGTATGAAATCAAGCTTTAAGTTAACAGAATCTCATCAAAATCGTAGCTATAATGTATACCATTATGTCATTCAGAAAAGTCCTTGAAAGGAATCCAAGAATAACAACGAATTTACACCTAAAATCAATTGCAATAGGAAAACAAATTTAACAGAATAAAAAATAACCAAAGTTTCGAAGTATCGGGAACACAAATTTTAAGTAAGACGCATGCCAAGAAATGCAGTTAAGTAAAACCAGGAGAACGAGGAAAAACATCTTAAAAATGTACCAGCAATTAGTAAAATTGATTGGCATTTAGAAGCAGAAGATTTTGGCAATGTGGATGGACCTAGTGGGCAATTCGTTGCTATGCGGGATACAAACGTCTGTGTAGAGGCTAGAGCCTTGAGCACTCAATCTATGGCCTTGGTGGTAGCAGGTCACCCATTGACATGTTCAACTCACATACCACATGTATGTGAGTTGAACATGGAGTCTGTTTTCACCGAAATAATGAGGTCTATATCTTTATTACGAATAACTAGTTATGTTTTTACGATCCATGAGATTATTGTTAGAGGTCGCAGGAATCCACAGTATGCGGGAGGCACAGTAGGTACTAGTCGTTGAGGGAAGTCATGTTCAGCAGTGGATCTGTCCGCTTAAAGATGATGATGTTTTATGAGACTATACTCTATTGCTATATCTCTAGCTTTTGACACTCAATATGCTACCGTGACCTAGGAGAATAGATCTATGCAAACGTATTGCTTTATTCAATGCAAATATTTCGAATACGGCTGAAAATAGTCTTGTAGAGATGCATAGCGTCGTAGCATCATGACCTTGCACTATTTATATATATTATTCAACTGGTTCTGGCAGACAGAAAGTCGACTGGCGCATATAGTAAAGAGGATTACAATTAAAGTAATAGGTTTTGTTTCCGTTATTGGATTCAGACAGGTTTCTGGTATGTCCTTGAAGTTTTTAGAGCTAAATCAATTAGAACAACATGTGGGATAATAGACAAATATAAAAGGCTGATTTTGCGTAATTTACACTATATTAAAATTAATTAGGAACTAAAAATAATTTGAATGTGAATTGGTAATTGGCATACAAGCTTTAAAGAAACCTGTACTGGTTTCTTATTGAACACTACGTTGAGCCTTCGATTACACAGTAACCAGTTGAGAACTGATAGAACTCACAAATTAATAAGCTAGTCATGCGTCACTAATCTTCTTAGCAACTACAACATTTGAATAGGTACACACCGGTTACAGTTGTATATTCAAAAGGAACCGGTTTTGTGCATTATTCGCCGGTTTCCCTACCTTTTGGTGTGCTTTTGGTCAATCAAAATGCACATGAAACTAGTTTGTTCCGACAGCTGACGAATCAGACGCACGTGTTTTTTTGTCTTCCCAAAGATGTGTTTAGTTTCAGCAAGGCGCGCGGCGGGCGGCGCGCCGCGCGCGGTCAGTCTTTAAAGACATATAAATAAATATAAACGGACCGGTTTTGATGATGCAACCGTCTCCAATATCTCCATGTTCTTTTGTTTGAAAAAGAGTTCTCATTTTATTTGCTTGCTTGTTACTGTATCACTGTCACTAGATCCATCATAGATCTGGCCAATGGATCTTCTGACATTGAACGGTTTTCATTTTCCTGAGCTTCTAATCTGAATTTTCAATAATTCAATCATTTAAGAAGCATGAGGAATGGGGGTTTTAAACAATAGATTATCTTTTCATTTTAACAGCATAGCAGAAAATCAAGAAGATGTTGGAAAGACTCCAACATCTTCTTGATTTTCTGCTGGGGAGTTTGTTGCGCCACTTCTTCCCAGCGAAAGGACCATGAAGTGGTGAAGGGCGGGCGTTTTGGGGGAAGATCAAAAAGTGCTGATTCTCAGCCTAATTTGAATAAATGACTTTTGATTTTGGTTTTTTATTTCGAGCGAATGCACCCGGAGAGATGGGCAAAGATCGTCACTCACTGGACGCCTGAGGCAGGACATCGCCGTCGAGGTAGACCAAGGCGAAGGTGGTGTGACGATCTAATATCATTTGCAGGGCCAACATGGCCAGAGATCGCACAAGACAGGGAGGTTTGGAAGAAAAAAGGGGAGGCCTTTGCCCAGCAGTGAGACACAAAATAGGATACAAAAAAAAAACATTTCGAGCTTCGGAAAACTCCTTTAGTCTTCTCAAATTTGGACACGTAATTCTCTATTTTAAGAAGAGATGCCTTAACGCATGTATTAGAAAAGGACGCAAATAACAAATCTATCAGTATGGGAAAGCGGGCAGGTGAACTCAATGTTATGTTATCTGGATTGTTTGTTTGACAACTTCCTTCAGTGAGAGTGTTTGGGTTCCTTATAGTCTATTGTGATTGTGACAGCCGACCAGTGAGAAGTTTTCGCTACTAGTAAATTATTATTCATTATAATAACATTATTGTCACCACTTGAGACTAGCTATGGATGAATTTATTGACCGCAAGGAACCTAAACATACCTACTCTTTCCTAAAATGATAATGTAAAAAATAATTGAATGCAGTTTTCGAGGAGAAAAAAGGGGATATATTTTCGTTGGATCCCGCTTTTGAATCCCATTTTTTAGGTATTAACGTGGATCCCATTTGCTATTTCCGTTGAATCCCATGTTAAAACAAAATGAGTACTTTTCAGTACAAAAGTGATTTTATAGACCTTTATCAAATACTAGTAGTGCCCTGCGGTGTCACCCACGTTAATGTGAGGAAAAAACTTACTCGAATATATTCCATTACTTTAAGAGTATTACATAAGATTATTAATTAGTATATTAATATATTATATATCACAAATATATTCTTATGATAACAAAAAAAAAAGCTATTTATTATTTTATTAAGAAAATAGAAACAATATCTCTGAAATCACTGGGCCTAAAATAAAATTTCAAGATTCCAGAAGATCCTATCAGAAGTCGGGTTTCAAAATAACACAGCAAATCTCTCAATATACTGCGTCCATACCTACTTACCTACATTTGGTCATAGTCAAAACATGTTCAGGACGTTATATTCAGTTTAAAGTTGGTATTTTTAAATGTTATGCTTAAAACACTTTTATAAAAATAAGATTTTTGGAAACGTCGATTTCGTAATTTTTTTTTGCAGCTGTCCCTTTTCACACTCGGGGGCAGACGTGAGGTAAGGCGACGGCAATAGTTTCTTCAAATACCTATTTTTCGAATTCCTTGCAGCCCTGTCCCGTCTTAAAAACTGTACGCAAGGAAATATAGACACAGGGGTGAGTGCAAAAAACCTGTATTTTTTGTACAGCAAGAATATGATTGTAAGTATTGTAACTCAAAACTGGTAACGATGTTATTCCTTGCAGGTGTCTTAAAGATTTTTCGTTTACGAGCCGATTCTCTTTCATTTTGTTTAGGGGTCTCAAAACAGTACGTTGAGGCTCGCCAAATGTTAAAGTTCGATATTTTGGATTGATAGAATCCATTTTTTGTAGTTGCTTACTAGAGGCACTGATACGGAAAAGTGTGATTGGCTATACCTATCCCATTTTTTTAAGTGCATTTTACTTTAGGGTCTTTGAATAAAGTGAGTGTGTGCAAAGCTTGTCCAGCTTACTGTGAGTTCATCAGGCTATATTATAAAGAAGGAATATTTATGAGTATGTATATTGATGTTTGTATAATTTATGAGTTTGTTTTTGGGTAATCTTCGGTACTACTGGTCCAATTCATCTTTCACTAATGGGAAGGTACAGTATTGCCGAGTGTCAAAAGATACATGATATTTTATATTAAAACAAGGAATTTCACACGGACGAAGTCGCGGGCTCTAGTTAGAAATCATTTTAAGAGTATCGTCGGCCTTTTGGATAGAATGCAAAATCGAAAGCGGAAGTCTCAAATTTATCGTAATAATGGCTATTGCAGATTCTAGGTGGGCCGGCAAAGCATTCAAGGCAATGCAATTGAAACCATGCCAAACTTTCGATTGGATTATTTTCTTAAAATAAAAAAGCATTCTGGTTTTTATTCTGCAACCGCTTCGCATTGTCAAAATGACATACGCCGATAGAAAATTTGGTGCGACAGCTGAATCCACCGTTCGATTTATACTCTACCCAATGACGTGAATAAAAACTAAACGATAACGTTAAGAACAATACTATTGAGGTCGCTAACCGCTACTTCTAACTGGGTCACGAGGATTACACTGGCAACACTCTATAAACGTGGATTAAACAAATTACAATACAGCGCAACTTTCTTGCGCCTAATGACAGCCCTGTGCCCAATACATCCAAAACAGAACTGTATTCTTTAAAGATAAGACTGAATCCACCTTGACACTGCAATTTTTTTAATTCTTATGAATGCCAATCCTCTTGTTTTTTAAAATTGCTTTACAGTTCACTTTTCTACTTTAAGGTTAGAGTTTTACGTTCTTAAATCGTTTGGCTGTGATGTTTCAAGACGGTTAACATTCTTGATCCGTTTGCAAACCAGTTTCAGGGTTTTTATGGTTAATGCGAAGTTCATTGACATAGTCGCCTCTGTTATATAAGATTTCTATAGTTTAAACCCCCTTTTCTTTATTGATCCCTGTTTCGTTTTTTCCTGCATCCGTATTGTATGATTTCCAAACTTCTTCATTAATTTTTCAATACTTATGGCTTATAAATTATTGTTATAAATGTAGGAGATCCTACTAGTGGCTTCGATTATCAACATTCTTCGCGTTCTAAGTACAACCCTGACTATGGATTGTGAATAATTGTTTATTTTTAAAGGGATAGTTAGTAATTCTTTTTATTGCATACCTACTTATGTTTTTAAAACATTGCAACGCTTTAACATTATGTCTTCTACCTATATCTCATGTATTGTTCTGGAAGATGATTGATTGACATTTATAAATAGTACTGTTAATACCTGTTTAGAAAACAAAAGAAAAAAAAAGAAATATGATAATATTTAGAATCGAAGTCAGACATGGCGTATAAGTAAATATGACTCATGATCTTAAGTCCATAGAGTCGCCACTGCTTTAATTTATATTGACGTCAAGCATGAAGTTCTCATATCAATAAAACGACACGGTCTTAAGGACACCCAACTGTCTCACTGACAGGCGAAATATTCCGTACTCCTGGCGCCATGTGGTCACGACTCCATTATACTGAGCGGTCATAACCGCTGAAGTGCTAATGGCCATCAATTAGGATGCTATGTATAAAGAACTGATAACGTTTGATTAGAGCCGAATGAGACACAAGGAGAGTTCGGTAGCTTTGGCAAGGATTTTTGACATTTCCAATTATGAGACACGTTCCCGTGGTCCACAGGGTATGAAAAGCATAGATCCGGTTGATGTGGCGACGGAATGAAAGTGGACATGCCAGCGACATGTGTTTGTTCGGCCGGTCATCCGTTTTGTCCGGACATAGCAACTAGCTAATCAGCTGGCAAACATGTCTACGCTAAAAAACATGTCTGTCAAAAACATGCATAACATGTGCTAAAATGTAGTCACGAATCTGATCAGCACATCTGGTTTTTACAAGCTTATATTTAGTTTTTTTCTGTATACGCATTGTGAATATCTTGTTGAACTTTAAGAACTGGATGTATCTGGTTTGTGTTCGACAGACATTTTTATTTTGTGGGATTTGCAATGTGATAGTGTTGCTTGTCAGCCTTAAATTTCATTGTTTTACATTTGTATAAACTTTTATCTAGAATTACAGATTTTTTGTTAACGTGAATTTTGATAGTAGTAGATATATAAGTAGATAGAATTGTACGAGAACTACAAGATATTAAAAAAAATATGTAACTATGCGATTCTAAAATTAGTTTCGTACAAAGAGGAATTCACTGTCAACGGAATTAAAAAAACCAAGCAATTTTAAGCGAATTAGCGGAAACTGTAATTGCACATAACCATGGCAATAATATCTACAACCGCATGAATCACGACATAATGAAACAACATAAAAATGTGCGAATCAAAGCAACTATTGTTTTACTTTAGAATGAAAACACTCGATTTATTCTATATATCCCCCTTAAGGACTAAACACAACACATTGGATGAAGGGACGTAGCCTGAGAACTATATTAGTCTGCACGGTATTATTAATAAGTAACTATACTGTACTGTGGTATTGGAGGTCACTTGGAAATAACTTTTGCAAACTTACCTACTGACTCCATCACATCAAAATCTTAGACCAAATAAAAAACCAAGACAGTGCGCTGAGAACGATACAGTGAAGTATGCCAAAACTACACCTCCGCTCTGTGTGCATACCCGCTCACACGCACACATTTACAACCATTTACAATCAAACTACACCTCACTAAGTGCACACATGTTTACGAAACCGGCCTCACTTTACTGTTAACAGCCCTCTGTCTTGGTTTTTTATTTGGTCTGAGGCTAGGGGATCTAGAATCATGTGCTGAATTCATGGTTTCAGTTTGCGCGTCGATGACACCCTATACACATAGCAAACAGTATATAGCAAACAGTGTAACGAAATGGTGTTGATTTGAATGGAGGGTGCTAAGTTAAAAGATTTAATCTTCATTAATTGTCCACTAGTAAATTCATAAAGATTTGTAATCCTCAGTTGGTGGCATGCAAGCCAATTCACCGCAAGCATGGGTGCGTCCAATTCACGCAATTATCGTATCGTACTGTGCTCACGTGAATTTGATCAGTCATGGTTTTTTAATATACACTTTTGAGTGGTTGTGGTCAAGTAAAGTCATCGCTTACAATCTTATTCGTACTTATAATAACCTAGGATCTTCTTTGTAGTTACTAACGTTCAAATATATAATAAATAAATATTTAGATTCATAACAACTTTTGGTTCACGTTAATTTGGGACTTGTTTGTCAAAAATCTTTAAATCTTGAATTGGAGTGAATTCTGCATGTGCATTATTTTGTCTACCACAGTTCTCGTTTTCTTTTTTAGTCACTTCTTTGTTACAGTTAAGCGAAAATTTATTACCTCGAGAGACGGATAATTTAATTAAATATGTTCCTTTTTGTCACGTCATTCTTATGAAAATGACTACGGTCAGGTTATAAGTTTAACAGTTGTTTTCAAGTACCTCGGCAGTCAAATACCAAAACGGCCGAGTTGCCGAGTACCGAACAATAAACGAGTGCTCGGTGCATCTCTACTCGCTACCTAAAGATAACAGTCTCTGTCTCGGGTTTCCATGGACTCTGGTGTCACGCCAGATATTCCTATCTTCAGTCGTAGCTCGTACCTTGAGCGACATCGTCACTTCCCTGTGTTCAAATGTTTCGTGAATTTCTTTACCCCACTATCTACATACAAGCATGTGCGTCCTAAATCTCTAGCTTTTGAAGTTGGCAACTGTTCGTTAGCGCTCGAGACGCCATGGACGTATTTAACGGTGCTTTTATTGTAACAATAACTGACCGACTGCACTGTAAACATGTTTGACGCAAGCGAAGTCGCGATGTAAAGCTACTTAATGGATATTGGATTCTAATTACCCTGTATTTTGTACGGCATAGAGACAAATCACCACATTTCATCGAGGTATTACAAAGACCAAGATTATAGACATCTGGTGGAAGGCCTTTGCTGAGTCCAGGCATGATTAGTGACGGAAAACTATAGAAACATTAATATTACAAATAGTTTTCCATTTTATTAACCGACTAAGGGCGCATTCTACCAAACTTTTATACATAGATTTACTTATACATGGTCTTATACTGAGAATAAATTTTGAATTTTTAACAGTTTTTCCTTAATAGAACTGTCACACGTCTTTTTTATTCCGTGGTGAAGATCTGATTTTGGTAAAATCAGCTCATAGGGTTATAAATTGGTCAAAATAAAATACGTTTGTAGGTAGGTATCGCAAAAGATGACTCGATGGTTTTACGCAAATAATAAAATATGTCAACCGATTTCTTTCGTGGTTTTCCTGAAGGTTGCATCAATAGGAAAAATTGTTTAAATAGGTAAATTAAATTTAACAATACGGCCTTTAGGTAGTTAAGACAGTACATTCAGTTGGTAGTGTTGGTACACACAGCTACACATCAAGCAATACATTCATTTCCAGTTTTAGCTCACCTCGCAATGTATAGGTTTTTTCGTACAATCAGCTTATACTGGTTATGTATACATACATATTTCTGTTATGATTTATTAATTTCACAAAATTCCCAATTATTGTTTATTATCCTTGTAGTATTTCTGTATTTAATTCATTTAATCAATTTAATGTCTGTCCTCGATTGAACAACAAAGGTATAATTACAAGTAGGTAGTTTATTAAAAAAAAAAAGGACTTTATAAATTTCTAGAGAAACTAAAGAAAATACTACTATTTTCGCAGTATCGCATCGCTTTGTACAGACGCCAGAACATCAAGCTACCCGAAACTATCAAATTTTCCCAATCAACTTTGAACCTTATACTTTAGCGATAAAGTTGAAAATCTATTAAAGAAATTTGACAGATCGTAGTAGCTTGATGTGCTGGAGTCTGTGCCTACCCCACTTCGTTGTCTTTTAGGTACTCTGTTGTCTACTACCAGCCATAAATCTAGTTACTGACCAATTTGTAAAAATATCTACATATATAATTATCTATCTACGTAAGCATGTGCGCGAACCGTTATGGAAATAAGTCACAGTTTACACGTGTAGGTCACCTACCTTATTTTATTACTTTTCGGAATGCTTTTGAGGAAAATTTCCACGAATTTTATTATTCTAGCAAGAAACTCGCACTGTGGCCGCGTAGTGGATTCCGGCCCACTCCCTCTCACCGAGAGGAGGCCTGTGTCCCAGCAGTGGGAACATTATAGACTGATTATGCTTATGCTTATTATATTATTCTAGTTTAGTTTTATAATTATATCATACCTAGCACTTACATAAATTCAATGGCCTAATATAATTTATTTATAGACAAAACACTAATCGGGTAAATTTTGATTGCGATTTTAATTGCCTTCATCATTTTGTTATTTATTTTGTCTAGGAATAGATTGTCGTTGGCTGTTCATCATGTTTATTTATAGTTTAATTAATTTGTAAAGTTCCCAACAAACAAATTACTCTTTACTGTTGAGCATGAGGTCTTGGGTTCGATTCACGGTTCGGGAAAAGTGTTATTGGATTTTCTATCTGGAATTTCTATCAGTAGAAGCTTGGAATCTGGATTTGCGTCTGGTTTTTGGATGTCACACACAAACACACACGCTCACACACACACACTGATACAATTGATCGTATGTAGGTATTTTATTTTTTTTCTCTTTTAGTTATTTAGGTACCTATTTGTATGTTTATGATACAAAGGGAAGAACGGAGCCTTCAACTACAGACATTTTCTATGCTTAAATGGAGACTCCTCGACATGCAATGTAAGCCAAAATTATATGAAATAAACTTATTTTATTTTTATTTTATTTGATGGCAATAGGCTCGCCCCCTATTACATGGGACTTAAACATAACTGGCAAAATGTGGGTGTGGGTGTAGATACTATAGTTACACCTCTGCCTAACCCTTAGGGCTTGCTACGTTGCTATAAATGCGATTGATATCACCAATCATATTAATTGGTCTACATAGCATAGCACTGGTGGAAACGGGTTCAACTAATCTGTTTTTTATACGGAGGAATGCGTGCCATAGATGGGAGCTATGGATGCGCGAGTGGTGTAGCTATGTGCAGAGCAGAGTACTCCCCGTGCCTTCCCTACTATCGATGCATCGCATAGCTCAAGCTGCGCAACTTCCTCGCACAGCTACCCTACACGGCAGCTCATCTTCATAGCACATCTTACTCGCTCCGCTACACAGCTTAGCATTAGTGGAAACGGTCGCATAGTTTTGTAGCCTAGCTTTCACATCCTCGCAGCATAGCTGCATAGCACATCTCTTGTGGAAAAGCAACCTAAAGCTTATTTGCATTTAATTTCCCAAAACTCTGATTTCAGCAAATCCAAGCAACATATCACTGAAAAAAGATAACGTAAGTAAATCCACGAATTACGAGAGATATGAGCAATAAAAAGATAACAATGCGTCTCCATGTCTGTCGTATGTCTACATTTCAGATCTAACCGGGTTCCCTGGCAATCTGTTTACGTTTAAATATTTAATCAGTCCATGCCAACGTGTCTATCTCTAACTGTAATCTTTATGAACTATGTTTTATGTTAATGCCGGATTTTATTGTTTAATTTGTGTATTTTTCAGTATTAATACAATTTTTAGGAAACTTCACTGAGTTTTCAGTCAACATACCTATTTATCTTTTATTTTTGAAATTATTTTTTAAATCACTCACAACGCTCGGCATAACTAACTGGAAATGGCAGCCGTGTCTTGTTATTTTCATTATTTCAATCATTTATTCCCGCCATCTTGGAGCTAGATAGCAACAGAAAGAGAAGTCCTAGGGCGACATAACGTGAAAGAAGGAAAACACGGGGTAACCAAATTAGATTCGTATATTTAGTTTTGTAGCCATGGTGAGGTTAAGTAGCTTCACTGTCGCCAAATAAATCTTTTATTCACCCGAAAAAAACATGATGCCCAAGATACAAGCTATGCTCCTCTATCCTCCTATCCCCCTTAGTGTAATTTGAATGAAATGTATAAACGATTTTTACTTTACTTTAAACATATCTGAACGAGTAAATACCAAAATCCTAACTAGTATCCTATTAAGAGATCACAACAGAACGTCGTGTAAGCTATAAAAAGCTTAGTGAAGTCTGTTGCAAGACTGAGGAGATGCTTTATGACATGAGATTATGTGAAGCGGCCATGAACGATTACCGACAGAATACTTATCAACGTACATCACACTATTAAAGTGGGTTGACACTCAACACCATTCATTGCGTTATTTACGTTGTTGAGCAGACACATTTTTCAAACATATGGAGCAATGGGTTAGCAATGTCTTTTAAGAACATTCAGATTGCGATTGAGTGTGTTATGCAATTAGAGTACGCATAGACTGTTTCTATTATGCTGTGTTTATGTTACCTTAAATATTAACAAAAAATATTTTAGATCATCATTAACGGCATTATAACAGTACTAGCAGCGCCCCGCGGTTTCACCCGCATAAGTCTCGATCCCGTGGGAATATCGGGGATAAAAGTATCCTATGTGTTATTCTGATATATAAGCTACTGTTATTGTTAGCCTGCATCATCCCACTGCTGGGCAAAGGCCTCTCCCCATGACTTCCATAGTAGCAATGGGTTTAATTTTGACAGTTCAACAATATTCATTGCGTTATTTGCGTTGTTGACCAGACACATTTTTCAAACATATGGAGCAATGAATTAGAAATTTAAGCTTCAAAATTATTAAAATTGAGTGCTGGTTGAGCAACGATGTCTCTGCCATGCCACCCTGTGGAAGCTATTTGAGAACACTAAACGAGGTAGGTACCTACTTAAACTAAATTCGGCAAACCAAATATCCATAGCAAACATTAATTTCAAGGATGTCGCAGAATCAGTTCAGTTACTTTGTAGAACTAAAATCGAAATCGCATAAGCGTCAACTAACAATGGATTTAATTAACGATGTGATACAAATAATCCGTTGATGCGAAACGGTAATAAATCGGATTAGCTCCCCCCCTTTACCTCCCCCCTAGGCAGTTCGTAACGTAGTCGGTGACTGCTAAGAGTCAGTTTAGTTCAATCTTCAAATTCAACTGTAAATCTGGGCTTTGGGAAAGATTCACCATATTTTGTTAATAAAAATCAGGGGTTTATTCATCCGGATATTATCCCACGGAAACGTGCTACCGTGACAAAAATGTAGCCTATGTTACTCCTTACAGAAAGAAAGAAAGAAAGAATAAAGTTTATTTGGACACAGTTCATGAAACACAAAATACAAAATTACAAAATAAAAAAATGTTTCAAACAACAATAATGTGTGTCTCACGGCTGCGCCAAAAAGGTTCATTTCTGCATTAATGCATGCTTAATCATCAGCTATCTGCCAGTGAAAGCTACTCCCGTCAAAATTGGCCCAGCTGTTTCGGAAATTGGCCGGCACAAACAGACAGACAGTTAAACATAATAAGATACCATAGATACCTACTGTTATAATTATGCATTTAGTAAAAAGCTGTTACGAGTACATATTTTGACATTGCAAACAGTCGCCTCAATATTATTATTTGTATAGATGAATAGCAGGGTTTGCTCAGTGAAGATTGTTCAAGCTTGTCACAGACTAGTCCAAATTCACGACAAGTGTCTTGTTACAGCAGTTACAGGTATACATATTATCGGGAGTGACATAATACCTATGTGAGTCACGACTTTTGTCCAATCTTGTCACAAGACTAGTAAGTAGGTATACGAATACTCAAGACGTCTTGCCAATGGAAGAGATGCTTAGTACTATCGGGAATTCGGGAGTGACGTACCTACCTAGATAGGTACTCCTGTTGAATACAGTATGGTGGCAGGAACAACGCGCAAACCGTAACCATGAATTCAACACATGATTCTAGACCCCTCATCATCATCATCATCATTATCAGCTATAGCAGTCCACTGCTGGACATAGGCATCCTATTGCACGCCGTTCAACTCGATTTTCGGCAACACTCATCCAGCCACTATACCAGCCATCCTGCGAAGATCGTCGCTCCACCTACCCCGAGACCCGTAGCGTAAAAATTTTTCGTCGGTTATCAAAAAAAGAAACCAGATGTTTCATATAAAAGTGGAATAGGTACAGAGGCCAGCAAATCAAGTTACCCCAATCTGTCAAATTTCTTTAATAGATTTTCAACTTTATGACAAAGGAATAAGGTTCATATTCAATTGGGAAAATTTGACAGATTGGGGTAGCTTGTTGTGCTGGCCTCTGTACCTACGCGGTCACAATGTATCTAATTCTTTTTTATGTATTTAATTTCTTGTTTTTTATGTAGCTAATTCTTTTTTTGAACAACCGCCCCCTGCGTTGAATTTTTTCGTCGTTCAGAATCATATTCTAAATCCATATTAACAGGACGCACATCGATGTCCCTACCACCCTGCACCCTCGCGTAACACAATATCAATCTGAATCTGAATCATTTTGAAGGTGAAGGATATTGCTAATCCATTTCTTCATATTATTATGTTCGAAAAATGTGTCTGCTCAACTTAGAGCAACGCGGCCTACCGGTACTACCGTATGGTAGGCCGCGTTGCTCTAAACTGCTCAACGACGTAAATAACGCAATGAATGTTGTAGAATTTTCAAAATGAAACCCATTGCTACTGATATAGAGTGTTACGCAAATACTCCGCTGTATATATCTGCATGTATTCGATCACCAATCTGTCTGTTATGTGTGATGAAAATTTCTTTTTGATTGTTGGTGATCAGGAGGTTCATTTTTCAACAAGACGATTGAGAAGCTAAGGCCAAATGTCGGGATAAAAATACTTACCCCCTTACTAATAAACGTTGTATGGCGTCTGTATAGTTACACAATGCTTTGTCTTCTTCTTTCGAAAGTGAAATTACTGACGACTGAAAGAGAGAAATCGGTGTGTAACTATTCATCTGATTTATTACGTTTATTAGTAAGGGGGTTAGTGGGCAGTTTTCGGTTAGCAACCAGGAATATCATTGAAATCATATAAATTTTACATATTTCCTGAATTCATACAAAAATATGTTTTTTTTTTTAATTAAAATGGAAAACATATTTAAAATTTTTTTTTTTCATCGTTGATAATATTTATTAGCTGTGCTTATCATTAAAAAGTATAACATATTTTACTACTTAATTAGTTATGTAAAATCTGTTACTTAGGTACTCGGTATCTAACCTACCTTAATAATTTTGAAATTTTAATATTCTCAACTAAATTAAAATATGATCACATGCCTCCTACGTATTTCCAATCTTATTTAAAATTAAAGTAAGAGAAATTGCAATGAAAGGTAGTTACAACTACCTTCATATGGCTTATAAGCAGGTTTTAACATGTTGCACTTTTTAAGGAAACCTGCTGGTGGAAAGTCTGACCATTTATTGATCTTGACTTTTATGTGCAAATATTGAAACCTAAAATGTCCTTGAAATACCTACAAATACTTTAAACGTGTTGCTCAATTTTGTCAGGTAAAGTATTTAAGTAGTTAATTACCTACTTTTAAAAAAAATGGGCTTTTATTAGGTCTTACATCAACAAAAAAAAAAACATCCCACACTCATGCGCCGGTCAGCCTACCGGCTAGCCTAAAGGCAGGTCGGTATTCATGACACCGTGTCAAGTGCTAGTGTAATCAGACGTCTACGTCGCGAGAAACGCGACGCAGTCGTCTGACTGCCGATGCCGTCAGTCCGCACCGGCCGCTGGGGCTGGCCCGCCGGCACGCATGCGCGCTAACCACCGATCAAAAATCCATTCATTCCTGTCACTGTTAGGTAACCACGTTTCCTATCGCCCTCCCCTATCCACATGCTATCCGGGTTACCTACTCACTGACAACGTCTCTAATCCCGAGACACTCCCAAATTTACATTAGTTAGAAAAATAACTGAGAAAACCACGCCGCCTAAATCTAAATACACACTCATCACTCACTAACATGTAACACAGACGCAAAGACGCCAACCGAAATTAATTTAGAGCTGAACGGTTGCCGGCGAGTAAACATTGCTATGCAGATCTTACGTAAGCTAACAGCTGAGGTGTAGCGATCTACTCACCATATCATTGTTCTCGACCAGCCAGTTCACCGAGCATATTTGGTACACGAAATACGCCCGCACAAGTTCGCTCGTCTTCTTACTTTTGAACGCATCTTTAGGGCTGTTAAAGTTGAGGTCGAGATCGTCCCGTGAGGGAGGCGAGGAGGACAGCGCGCGTACTTTCCGGGGCGCGTTCACCGCTAGCCGTCTGAGCAGAGCCATGTTCAGAGCTCCGCGAAATACAACACGTACACAACACGCGCCCGTCGTCCGCGACTGACAACTGACACTGACGTCCGCTCGATACCAAGTCGCCGGCGCGCGCAGCCGATCCAATTTTAAATCCGTCGGAGCGTCGCGGAGGTGTGTCTTGGTCGGGTGCCGCGATTGGTCGTTTGGGCGGCAGCACGCGAACCTGCCGTGACGTGCCACATTATAAACAGCATTGTGCGGTAACCTCAAGGACCAGAACTCAAGGGCAGTTCAGCCGGCAGTGCAACAAACAGCTAGCCGAATTCTTTGATGCAACCTCGCCAACTTCACTAACAATCTTTGTAAACTGCTCCATAGCCACAGAACAATCCATCTCACATACAAACTCCTTTACAGTTTTCCATCGCGTGCAAAATTTTCATGTAACCTATAAAATTAAAATGAGGGGTTTATGTAACCAGCCGGGACGAGGGAGTTTACGTAAAGCGCCAGCCAGAGTTCAAGAACCTGGGGCGACCTGCCGATGCCGGCGTGGCGGCTCGCAGTAGTCGTACTTGAAATTATTAGTCATGGCTTTTTTAACGAGCCGACTGTGCAACCGCCTGGTACCCTGGTACCTAGTAGTTTGAAGGCAGTTCTAACTACTTAACAAGCAGCTATTCAGAAATAATAGTAAGGCAATATTTCCACTTGAAAACTTTATTACTTACTTCATTTAACTAAGTACCTACTGAGAAATGTCATTCATTATACAACACTTCCTATTCAAACTATCAATTGAAAGGTCTTGATTTCTTGAATGGCGTTTGGTACAATCTGCAAAAAGAAAGATGAGGTCATTTAATTTGAATGCGTTATCATCGATTACCGTAAAAAAATATTTCATTGAAAAAAATGCTGGCTCATTCAATACCATCAACATCTGTGATAGTAAGTAATAGCAACAAGCTTAGAATATAAAACAGAGAAAGATGTTGACTTTATCTATGGAATGCCAAGTTGGCAACGCTCCTGCAATGCCTCTGGTAGATATTGCAGAGGTCAATCGGCGGCGTTGGCTTAGGTAGGCCGAGTTTAGGTAATGTGGCAGGACCAGAAATCCGTCGATTTTCAAAGTAAGGAGATAATTCGGCTGTACTTGATGATGATGATGAAAGCCAACGGTCACAGCTGCTATGAAGCCAGCATAGATATTTACGACCATTCGACAGGCTTCCAATGGATGAAAAATATAGATAGAATACTCTTTATTATGCACACCATATAAATTACAGACCTAAATATAGAAACTGTACAAAGAAAAATAGAAATAGAAAAATATTTATTGTCCAGGTAATACAATAAGCAGGTTCACTGGTTAACAGCAAGTTAAGACGACATGAGTAGCTTAAAATATTACCTACAGCTAGGTTACAATATAGTATTAACTAGTGAGCCCCAAACTAGACAGTTAGTCTGTATCTTGGGGCTCGGAGTACGACTACCAGAGTGGAGACTAGAGAGGTGATTTCAGATTTGGTATGGTACATTTGTATGTGTGATCTTTGTGTGGTGTGTGTGTGTGTGTGTGATGAGTGAGTGGTGTGTGTACGTCTGGTATACACATATACCAGACGCACACACACACTCATACACATATGAGTGTGTGTGTTTGTCCGTTGTCCTTCGTTTGTTTTGGTGTCAGGTCAGGGTCTTTATATCAATTGGACAGTGGATACATTTTTGGTTACCTGACACGCCCAGTATTGCCCAGTCGCCGACCGCAAATACCCTTCGATAGAATAGTCGTCGTCTATTTGGTTTAAACTGTCAACATTTGTTTCATAATGAACTCGTTACGCCCCGCGGTTACACCCGCATAAGTCTCAACCCCGTACACCATGCGAAATTACACCCTATAACTTACCAGTCACGTTTGCTTACCCACTGAAGCAGCCTTCGAGAACATTGATTGATGTTCGATTCGGCCTGATACGCTTTCGGGCCGAATCGAACATCAATGGTTGTGAATGTATAATAATAATACATTCACAACCATTGATTATATAATAATAATAGTGCAGATGTATAATTGGAGCCGTAGTCAGATTTTTCAGAGATGCTTACTGCAGCATTAGCTGTCTTCTGCATGATGGCCAGACGCTGTGTTCTTTGGACACGGAATAATCTCTTTAGAGAGAATATAACATTACGCCTCCATTCACCAAAGTATTAGGCAGAGGTGTAGGTATGGTGTACTCCATTATGTTCTTTGTAGTATAAAGTCAAAGTCAAAGCATTTATTTCAAATAGGCACATAAAAGGCACTTTTGAACGTCAAAAATTACAATAAAACAGAATTGATTCTAGTCGCCCCTTCCTAAAGGTAGTTTTCGTATGGAGAAGAATGGGCAAGAAACTGTCCCGTTACTCTTTTAAAATGTTTTACATTAGCCATCAACCGGCCACAAATCCAGCATCTAAATCTATGAGTTTCTAATGGGAACACATAATAATAACAATGCCCGACCTAGGGATAGAACCCATGCTCGTCAGTTACATTTCTGAACACCAAGTAGGCAGCCAAGTGAACTGCTAAGGTCTGTATAGTTTCGAACCATAAAAACCACCGACCGACAATTATGCCGTTGTTTAGATGACAAGGTTTAGGAAGGCCACTTTTTTATAAAAGTACAGAAAACAGATAAAAACTTCAATCGTTGTAATCGTTATAGAACGTAATTTCTGATTGAAAATGACACCAGTAAAAGAGCCTCCATGAGTGACGAAACTTTAGGCAGTCAGTCCCACTACCACACTGACTGGCTACAATTTGTCATGACATCAACTCTAATACACCGAGCCGATTCGAGAAAGATAGATGAGGCTACACTGAAGCTCATCTACCCTGAGTAACTAAAAACCATCCCCATTTCTACAGGCATCTCTCAGCTCTTGAACTGAAACTCAATCGCGTAACCTATGGCTTACCTACATTTTGACAGTTGAATAACATTCTTTGCGTTATTTACGTTGTTCAGCAATGGATTAGCGATTTCCTTCAAAATGATTCAGCATAACACTATCAATCTCATTCTGAATCATTTTGAAGCTTATTGCTAACCCATTATTTCGTATCTTCGAAAAATTTGCCTGCTCAACAACGTAAATAACGCAACCGACAGCCGTAGCAGCCGCAGTAGCAGTCGATAGCGATGCAGATGAATTTTTCGACGCTATACAGGTTGAAATTGAAAACATGCGACAAATCGAAATGGGAGATTGTACTCATCATTATGAACAACTTTTACTATGGGATCAAACCTGAAATCGCGAAAAAAAAAACAGCTGTTCCCTACATTTTGACGAGTTATGCGAACATAAATTTAAAAACTAAAAAGAGCATGATCACTTCACTTATAAACTGAAGTGATCATACTCTTTTTAGTTTTTAATAAGGACGTTACCACAACGCGAATTTCGTGACGTGGCTATTTTAGATCCAGAACGCGTTTTCCCCGGATGAGTCTGGTGCGTATGCGAAATCAATGATTTCAAAAATAATTGAATGGCCATAAATTATTATGGCCAGTGTCAGTTAACGTGGCCATTAATGACATAAGTAACAAGAGGGTGTCTATTAGGTATACATAGGTACCTATACAAGCAATTTCTTGAGTACTATCTTTCCCATGATTGCAAAAAAATTGCATAAGTAGGTACCTACTTACAATACTTATACAATTTTATTTGGTACCTATCGAATTGCAATTTGTTAGTATTAAGTAAAAGATTACATGTAAGTACACCTACTCCATCACGAGCAAAGTACTCTGTGGTCACGAAGAGGATGTCATTGTTTGACAGTTGCATGAAATGGCTATAACCAAGAACCTTACTTATAGATAAAGTGGAGGCAACACTTTAAATAGGTACATAAGTGAAGACGGCTGTGGGTGGTCGAACACTCTCTTTCTAAATACACACATTAGAACGAGACAGTGTTATGTGTTTTCTTTGTCATAATTATGTAATATGTATTTAGAAAGAGAGTCTGACCACTGACAGTAGTCTTCACTTAGGTATTTAGAGTGTTGCCTCCACTTTTATCTATTTATTAAGTTCTTGGCTTGCACAGCAAATTGTCGTCGGATTGTAGAAAATCCAATTTTTCCTCTATGAAAATGTATTTGGCATTTAGTCCGCCTCTGTACATTTGTGGGTACTAAATAAATCATGAATTTCCTTGACTGTACCACAGATAATATAATACTCTAGACTGTACCTACTGAATCTAGGTATGCTGCATTATCCTTAAGAAAGGACGTGAGACAATGTTTTCACTTAAAAAAGCTGTCGACAGTTATAATTATGTGTAATCGAAAAAAACAACACGCGATCCAATGATCTCACCATTAGCAACTGACATCAATCATTTTAGCCTAGGTATAGGTATTTCGTCATTTAACTTCCAGAACGCATGAAGGTACATACTAACATTAGGTAAAAATAACATGGACTTATAAAAATAATGACGCAAATCCAAATTACGCATTTCAATATTGTTGAAAAACATGACTGCAACCTCGAAGAGGGAAAGAGAATTAATGTAAGTAAGAAGTAGGTAGGTTCTACCAAACAAAGATAATTAGGCATCTATGTAAACTATGTAAAGGCAGCTTAGCTAATTTTAAGCTAATTAGTAAAATCTTGGGAAAAAAATCATCTTAGTGTGCTGTTTAAAAAAAAAAATATACAATCGAATTGAGAACCTCCTCCTTTTTTTGAAGTCCAGGGTCCAAGTATAGGGTTCCGGACCAAAATGGGGCCAACGGAACCCGTCTGTCAGCTGGCCGTATCTCATGAACCGTAATCGTAGACAGTTGAAATTTTCAGTGTGTATTTCTATTGCCACTATAACAAATAATAAAAAAATAATAAAGTTAAAAATTATAAGAAACGAGTTTCTTTTAATATGTAGTGTAAGGAGTTTCTTGCCCTTTCTTCTCCATAGGTACCTACGCTTTGGAATGGGCAACTAGCTTCATATTTTCTGACTGATCGACTTCTCGACAATTCAAAAGTGCCTGTAAATGGTTTAATTGAAATAAATGCTTTGAGTTTGAAATATTGTACGATGGTACGGAACCCTTCGTGTGCGAGTCCGACTCAAACTAGGCCGGTTTAGCACCTGCATAACAAACTCTAACGTCAACCAACGTGGCGCTAATTAACAGAATATCCTACGAGTAGGTACTTAGGTACTCATCCGCATAATCCGCATTGAAAATTCATGCTCGTAATAAGTTCCAAATAACATAATCATATAATGTTCCCACTGCTGAGACACAGACTTCCTCTCTGTAAGAGGGAGTGGGCCGTAATCCACCACGCAGGCTCAGTGCACTTTGGTAGATGTCACACGTCGTCATGCCGGTCACGATGTTTTCCTTCACCGTTTTGAGAGCAGTGGTGATGAAATTATTTACACAAATCAAAATACTCGCAAGTCGCCACTGCTTACTTTCACATAATTCATATTAATAAAGATGGGATAATTTATAGTGAAAAACGGACTAACATCTAACTAACAAACACATACAAACAAACATCTAAATGCAGTAACTTCAGAGCAGAGGCAACGGCGTCGGACTTTCGATCGATAGGTCGCGAGTTCAAATGCCCGTCTGTTGCCAAGGGAAACTATGTAATGCTTGTTGCAGACATGTAACTACATAATAAAACTAATAGCCAATGCAGACCGCCATTTCTACAAGCTTTTAAATAACGTTCAATCACCTTTAATCAGATACCCGTGTTCGAGGTGATATGAAACACAGCTTTCGAAAATAATAATAGCGTTAGAACACAGGTTGGCATCATCGACTCGCAAACTGTAGGTACAGAGGCCAGCACATCAAGCTACCCTAATCTGTCAAAATTTCCTAATTGAATAAGAACCTTATTCCTTTGTAATAAAGTTGAAAATCTATCAAAGAAATTTGACAGATTGGGGTAACTTGATGAGCTGGCCTCTGTACCTACTCATGGATTCAGCACAATACTTACATGATTTTAGGCACCCTAGCGCGTAGCGTAGAAATTTTTGGCAAGAACCCAAAAAAATAATTTGCTGTTTCATTTAAAAGTGCAATACCTCCTACGGTCAAAATGTATGGAACAGCAATTTTTTTTAACCTTTTAACCGCTCACGCCGGATTAAACCGACAAATACTTTCGTGTCCATTTCGCCAGTGTCGTATATTTACGACCAAGTACCACAGCTCGTTTAATCTGCTTTTTTATTTAGGTAATTACACTGTATTCTATAAGGTATTTTTTTTTCGGGCGCTGGGGCGGTAAATTTCAGCGCAGGGGCGTTCAAAATCATGCAGGTAGGTACTGGATCCATGGTAACAGGTTGATGATGAAGAAGCACATTAAGGAAAATACATAGGTACCTAAACATAGTGGCCTAATATTGTAATAATTGTTCAATATATTCACGTCTAACCTTCGTGGTCTAACCACAGACAGCACAGTCTAATCTAGAGACGAGTAATAGCCAACACTCATACAAATTACCCACTGAAAATAATAATAGGTAAGTACCATATCACAGGGAAATTACCAATGAAAAAACAAATATTTTCGTTAACATTCCAGTTAAATGGAAAATCCGAATCGAAATAATTGTTGCGATTTAATTGTGATGATTTCCTTTAAGCCTTCCTTTGTATCAGAAATCAGGACAATGACTGAAATTTGCGTAAGGATAATATTCATAATATTCTTCTGTGTTTTCCAGTGTTCAGTGGTTTTAGTGCAGATATTAACTTGTTCATATTAGGTATGTTATAAATACTAAGTTGTGTTTAGACATTTAAGGCCATAAACACACCTCTTCAGACAGATGGTGCCTGCATCTGCACTTTTTTAATGATGTGGAAGCAGATACGAAGCGCCCCTCACTCAGCAAGACTGTGAAATGAACGCATTCGAGCAAAGCGATTAATTTGACTGATGACACAACGACTTCGGTTGAGCTGTGCTCGGGCCGAGATAAGTCACAGATTATTAAAGCGATTAAGCTTCAAATTTTATACATAAATAAACACTTCCCCTTTCTTTCTAAATAAAACAATAAAATAATGTATACATAGATATTTTTATTTGAAAAATATTTCGTGTAGCTAACAAACTAATCACAATATGGCATTCTACATCCGAATTAATGTATTTATACAAAACGCTCTTACTGCAAATAATATACATCGGCCATAGCCGTAAATGCCCGCACATATCCGCACAAATTCTAACAACTGCAAGCTACGCGAATATGTACAACCGCAAACGTTGGCGGCCGACCAGTTTTCAACCTTATGACGTTTTAATTTTTAATTTTAAATATTTAAATTATTTTATAATATTTATAATAAATTAAATCTTAAAAAATTATTATTTCAGTAATAAGGTTGAAAAGTGGTCGTTCGCCTACGTGCATCGACAATTTAGAATTTGATACATTACTTCTCGATCACAATCCAATTCATTTTATTTACATTACCTCCGCTTAAAGAAGGATATGGCCACTCAGAATAACGATACAATAATAGCGTACTTTCTTTTTAAAAACCGGTAAAAGTACAGTGTATGAGAACTCGTTTCGTGTCGGTCGTCTGAAACCGGAATAATTCATTCGGGACTTCTAGACCGGTTGTAAAGACTTTTCGCACACGTGTTGCCGCAGGAATGCACCTTGAGGGGCTGTGTCTGTGGCCTGTCGTGCGAAATATCGACTCAGAAAATTACTTTTTAAAGAACCAGATGTATTTGGCACAAGTAGGGTAGCCTGACGATTTTTGTTTGATTAAAAAACTTGTCAAAAATCAAAGTGTCCTTTTGTGCTACATAAAAAAGGTTAAGAGGAAAGAATTAAACACTTAAATCATGATAATTTCCAGAAACCCTGACATGCCTCACGATTCTAGTCGATTATAAGTAAAACTCAAAAAAAAAAATCGACAACATTCGCGACAAATATATGTGTTTTGAAATTTTGTGCTTTGAAATTTTTGCTAGTTGTGCTTGTGGTATACTTTTGCAAAAAAAATTTGATCCAGACTCCAGAGAACTGAATTTATGTCGAAGTCAGAAACCTTATTCTAAGTTCCATGCCCTTCTTCAAACTACAGCCTCATCCCTTCATACCAAAACTTCCCAAAAGAGTTTTGAACTAAAACGTTCTAAACTCATAGGCTTTTCGTTTTTACTTAAAAGGTGTGTTTAACATTCAAATATAAGCAGAACAGTTTCGATTCAATCTCTAGGAACTTTACTATCAAGGTTTATTGCCATTCAATTTTATTAGATTTTCCATACATTTAGCATGTATTTACAAATCAAATATGTTCTGCATACATTTCGTTCAGACTGCAAGGGATCCAAAATAATTATAAAATAATTTACAGGCGTCATATTTTTGATTCACATTGACCTCGTTTAAATAATATAAATTGCCATGTAAGCATGTTGTCCACAACTGGTGAAGATGTACAGGACTTACATGATTTCCTTAAAATATAAAATGTTTAAATGCTTTTTTTTTTTTTTTAAGGATGGGAAATCATCAAATGACCCCTCCCGCTCTGGGATGTTTAAATGCTTCAAGTTACTTAAATTCCAAAACTTAATGTTTAAATGCTTCGATTAAGTTTTGGAATTTAAGTAACTCAAAACGAATAAATTGATCTTTAAAAGTAATCTGTGTACTTATATATGCCATAGATTTTTGTAATGACTTTTTTAAAGTTTTTAAGTTCGAAACGATGTCAATTCTCCTTTGTCAGCTAAAATACGCCAGTTGTGAACAAAATGCATTACATTCTTCCCATCACATAATCGGATTATGCCTATAAATTGAGTAAATAAGAAAAAATCTATATGCCTCATGTATTGGCAAGGAAAGTATTATTTATAAATAAAAAAAAACATTGTGTGCCGGCGAAAAGCATGACCTCTTATACTAAATATAATATACTTTAATATATAAGTGACTAATAATTTGGCCGCGTTAAGTAGGCTGCACACTGCGGGGTCAAATTCATTAGCGAAACCTAACAGACCTGACGAGTTTCGATATCTTAACAGGATAAAGTAAAAACAAATGTGCTTCTGAATTCTTACCTACTTTACATTTAATGTATTCCTCACTAATTTTTCCGACAGACGTTGTCCTGTCCAATTTTTAATAATTCAAACAATAATCCCATGGAAACAAGGCCTTTGAGTTTTTCTAAAACTATTATGGTACGTTTTAAAACAATAAAAACAATTGCCAAGTCGGTCTCGCCGTTCTCAAGTGACGCTTACCAACGATCGGCATTTCATTTTTAATTGTAAAGTTGTCCGTGCGTGAAACTATACAGTACACTTGTATTTTCATGATATTATAAAATAAATCACACAATATTTTTGTATTGTCATGAATTCATGATTTGATATTGATACTTACCCGTCATGTCTGTGAAGTTTTACCGAATAATTTTATTTGGTATCTGTATAAAGTGTCAGCGTGTAAAATACTGGTATTTAGCTGCATCCGGATAGACTGGAAGCTGACCCCAAAATAGTTGGGAAAAGGCTAGTCATGATGATAAGGGTGTCAGCAAACTGACCTACGCGAAATCCGGTTGAACTGACTGTATTGTTGCTACACTGCAATGTCTGCTTAGGAGTCTTCCTTTAATAAGATTTTGTTAAAGTTGGCTCAAACCGTTTCAGCGTAAGTCACTGTGGGGACGCCCTAATTACTTCTGACATTTTAATTTAAAGCATAGTTTGAGATATACCTTTTAAATGCGATTTATCTTCCATAAACTAAAAATATGAAAGTTTAAAAAGTACTGACTTACAGCGCAATATTATTTAGACAATCTCTCAAAAACTCTTTTTTCAGTTAAAGCGGAAGTTAACGTTTTCTTTAATTATAATAAAGCCTAATTAACGTGGCCACTAATTATATGTTATATGGTAAAAGAAACATCTAAATATATCTTACAAATACAAATATCTATTACATCTTAAAAGTAATAATAAAACTTAAATCTAGTCTACGTCTAATATGTACAACTCATATATCTTTGATGATATTGTGATAATTTCCGCACTTTATCATTCATTAAAAATCACTTTCCGTATTTTATAAGCATCGTTTATTGTTTCAAAAATACTATTTAACCTTTTTGAACGCCAGCGTCATTTATATAAGACAAATAATTTCCACGCTTATAAAATAATGTGAAATCAACGATTTTGGAAACACCGCGGCGGTCACACCATAAAATGTTCTCTCAAAAGTACTTAATATTTTAATTATAAAAAAGTATTGCATTATTGGTGTCAGATTAAGGCGATTTAATATAACCGATGCTATAGTATGTTTATATCACGAAGCGACACGCGCTTTACTTGTGGTTACCAAGTGTAAAAACACGCTATGAATGTGTGCGTGAAGACGAGTAGCGTCAGACCACACACACACGCACATTTCCGACTTCGCCATTGTCTCGGACAGTACCGATAGCTCCTGCGCTTACATACATTTACAGCGTGTTTATAAACTTGGTAACCACAAGTAAAACGCGCATCGCGTCGTTAGATAAAGATACTGAACCATCCATCTGCTAAAATTATACAACTACTATAGTTTATAAGGACACCGATACACTATACATGGTATTATGAAAATCGTTTAATTCTGCGCCTATTACTCGATTGAACACAAAGACCTTCCTACGTCCAACATTGTGTTCACTGAGATTCTTAAATCCGATAATGTAATAAATAAAAAACTATAAATTCGTTCTTCGGCTAAGTATAACTCCTAGCTGTCAATAAAGGAATAATCATAAAATCATCACATAAAAAAAAACAATTGCTCTTATAAGCAAAAAGACTTTTCTTATATTAACTTTTTAAAGAGTCTTTGCAAATGATTTTCTGTACTTAAAGATTGGTCTTCTCGCACCACTGTTTACATAACTATGAAGAATATCGCGCACGTAAGAATAACACAATGACAACTTCCGTCTGCTCAGATATATCGCACCTCTCTTTCCCTCATTCACTCTCTCGCATATTTACAAAGCCGAAGTCATACAAATCTTGTCCAAATCTCAAACCTGTACAAAAATAACGCAGGACACACAATATTATGTATTTTTTTCTTTAATATATACAACATCTAAATTTAATAAACGTCTTGGTGTTACCAATTTATTGATATTAATAATAATTAATATTATTTGTTATATAAACTAGAGTATAAAAATTCGACTCCAATCAAAATACAACACATTCTGCTATTAAAATGAAAATTATTACTTTTTAAGGTAAGACTCACACACATAGAATTATATATAGTTTTTTTTAATAGTATTATAGGCACAAATGAACAATATTGAGTGCCTTAAGCTTCACTACTACTACTTAAAGTAGGCGAGGGGTTTTAGTCCTACAAATACATCCGTAATCACTAAGGGACCGCCTTCCCTTCCATTTTACACACAATTTTCTAAAAACCAATCCTTCTCAATTTGACTTTAAGGGGGAAGCCCCTATGTAGCCTGCGAAATTCAATTTTTTTACGTTTTTAGGGTTCCGTACCTACCCAAAGCGGGACCCTATTACTAAGACTCCACTGTCCGTCTGTCTGTCCGTCACCAGGCTGTATCTCATGAACCGTGTTGGCTAGGCAGTTGAAATTTTCACAGAATGTGTATTTCTGTTGCCGCTATAGGTAACAACAAATACTAAACACAGAATAAAATTAATATTTAAGGGGGGCTCCAATACAACAAACGTGATTTTTTTGCTGTTATTTTATATGTAGTGTTAAATATTGTATGGTGGTACGGAACCCTTCGTGTGCGAGTCCAACTCGCACTTGGCCGGTTTTTTCGCAATTTTCAGTTCAGTGTCCCGTTGTATGTTAAACAAAATATGATTCGCGAGCGTAACAAGTATGTATTTACAGAATTTTAATCATCAATACAACCCATGTGAGTTCATATTATCCTATTGATTGATATTTAATGAAATAATCATTGAATAGGAAATTAAATGAATTTGTTTATTCTGTAAATAGGTTATCGAAATCTCTTTTACACGCCATATTATAAAAAAAGTAAGCTAGATGAGGTCGGCGTTTCCTATCTGGCTACTCTCGAGAAGAAAGGCCGAAACAAACTCAAAGGACACAGTTTCTTTAAAGTCCAGACATAATCTTGGTCAGATCATGTGAAGACCATATAGATTGATGTTTGAAATGGTCTTTTGAGGAAAGTACCACACAGATTTGAGTGGACCAGTCCAGTCAGTGAAACATTTGTCAGTAATCGTGTAACTCAACTCAAAACACGAATCTTTGAGCTCCTCGCTCAATGATTCGTCGTACAATACCAAAGAAAGTACATTTGGGTAGGCCGCATAAAGTACTCAAAAACTGCCAAACGAACATTAACAGCTAAAATTTAAAAAAAAAATGATACACAGTCCTCACATTCACAATAATTAAGTATAGTAAAATAATACGATACGAAATAAAAAATTATGTTTTTTGTATATAATATTCCTCAATGTCAATATGTATATAAAATGCTGTATAATGATGGTTTTGGTTTTTTGGCAAGTTTTACGATTTTATCACAAGGCTTACCAGAGCGAGCAGCTCATTCCCAAGCTTTTTTGTCTTCTAAATAATAAGACATTTTATAGTAACCCTTTTTTACAAAGTTTGGTTTTAACAAAGCTTTTGAATCGTTTAATGGGTAAGTTTCGAATGTCAATGGGAAGCTTGTTGTAAAAGCGTATACATTGACCCATGAACGAGTTACCTACTTTGTGGAGGCGAGTGCGATGTTCAGCAAGATTGTGTTTATTCCTGATATTAAAACTATGAATATCAGACATTTTCTTAAAATTTTATATATTTTTGTGAACATATAATAGATATTCAAATATTGTGAGGCTACAGTCAGAATGATTATTTCTTTAAACTTTTCTTGTTGAATGTTGTGAATGTTTATTAATTTGAAAGGAATCCCTTGGGCCTAGGTTGTAAATGGCTCGAACAGCCCTTTTCTGTAACAAAAAAGATGGTATTCATGTCCGCACAGGTTCCCCAGAGAAGTATCCCATATGCCATAAGACTACGAAAATAGCTAAAATAAACATACTGGCTGTATCCACATCAGTTATCTGTAAAAAAAATTTAACAGCATAGACGGCCGAATTAAGCCTTCCTGACAATATTTCTATTTGTGGGCCCCATTTTAATTTACTGTCAATAGTCATTTCAAGAAAAACTGTCGACTCAACAGGGTCCAAGGATTATATGACTGATAGATGGATATTTGTTATGGTCGCGAATTATATTCAAATCAACATACAACCTAACACTGACCTGCAAATTGCAAAAAAACGTAAGAAAATTTTAATTTCGCGTGCTACGTAGCGCACCCAACTTAAAGTTACAAAAAAAATAAAGCTGCCAGATAAAAAAAAAATAGAATTATGCCGATTTGTCTTTTTCAATAATTTCGATATGATTTATGACTAGTGTTTTTCAATCGCTGTTTTTTTATAATAAATAATATTATGAGAGATCGAGAATATGTTGTGATTATTGCGATTCACGTCAACATGCTACAATTTGTAGTCTAATAAAAGAAATAGGAAACCTCTGATTAAGGCAAGTGTCCACTGAATCGTAGATGTCTTAGGGCGAGTTTCACCAATGAAACTGAACGCTATCAGCACATCTGACAGCGTGCCATGTTGTTCCATACGCATCTGTGGCAGTCGACAAGTGTTTATAGTTTTTTTTTTTAATGGGCCTATGAATACCTATGTCATATGAAAGCTCTTGGCGTGTAGTTTATTTCATTCTATGGCAGCTAAGTTCAAATCCAGCGCGAAAATTGTTTTTTTTGTGTTTTTTTTAAATCGTTCAACATTGTTCAACAGTGATCAAACCTATGTCATATGAAAGCTCTTGTCGTGTAGTTTATTTCATTCTATGGCAGCTAAGTTCAAATCCAGCGCGAAAATGGATTTTCGATTGGAAGGAAAATGGATTTTTTAAATAAAGTTAAGTTAGTAAGTACACTTTAAGAGCTTTCATATGACACATAATTCATCACTGTTGAACAATGTTGAAAGTTGGTAGAAAAAGCAAAAAAAAACATTTTCGCGCTGGATTTGAACTTAACTGCCCTAGAATGAAATAAAGTACATGCCAAGAGCTTTTATATGACATACATTCCACCACTGTTGCACAACTTTGAAAAGTGGACCCAGTGTTCATACAAAAGTGCCCATGGTCCTTTGTTGTTGATTTCACGGAAAAACTAATCAAGAGGTAACAGACTTATACTGTATTTACTAAGTCGAAAGCGACGACATTACGCTCAGATTGCTACAATTCAACTGACTCTCATGATGTTCCGCTACTCAAATCGCGACATAACTGTATTCATGTTTCTTAACGGAATTCGTAAAGCTGTTTTCCATCATTATTTTCGCGGCGGGAGTGTGCTAACGCCCTTAGTTTCATTGATGAAATTCGCCCTTAGAAGACACTTATAAAGGGGTTAGTATAAGCTGTGTTTGGCGCGCCAGTATATGGAATGACGACAACCAGTGGACCGTCTAGCTATTAGCGACTCTAAACATAAAAGCAATATTATCAATACGTACTATTACAACTCCACCCCTAGTTGAGAACACTTAGAACACAGAATAGAGAAATTAATGAAACATTTCATTACAACATTGGTATTACTTCTTTAATTTCATCGTAAACTGCACCTTAGGATCTCTCAGATAGAGGTCAACTTATAAATCATCTTTACCTAGACTTTCTCTTGGAACCATTATTCAGCTTTGTTCTTCACTAACAGCCATATCCTAAGGCATTTCCTTAGAAATTCTTCGACTCATCATCACTCAAGGACATCGGTATTCTAAAACATACCTTACGCAGTAGACATAATGTCTAATATTCTTGGTTATTGAAAATAATATCCTTGACTGAAGCATTCCTCGTTTAAACAAATTGGAACGATTTGTTCAAGTGAAATTGCGCCGGAGTCGATTACATTTTCCATAATCAACTAAGAATGTGAATGATAATTTGTGAAAAATTAGAATACGCGTGTTATTGGAGCCAAGTTTAAGAAAACGTTTTACAATACGGCTGTTTATAGCTTAACACGGAACCACCTATCCCTACTCTACGCCTAATAAAGACTGATCATAAATTATGCAACTGTATACTCTATTGTCATTGACCATAACTTATTGTTGGCTACGCTTCCTTCATTGCACTAAACATGCTGACTGCTAAGTCCGATGATCAGCATGTGATGACGACGCGATGAAACGAGACTTTAAACAAAATATGGACGCTTCACTGTTGATCCTACAAACTCGTACACAAAGTACGGTAAGCAAAATAATTAAGTACGCAGGCAAGTAAATCTGCATTTACAAAATTTTTGTGACCCTGTCAAATATCATGTCAAAATTAAAATTCGTTTTAATGTTTGAGGAAAAGTCGTGAGGAAAGTTTAGAGTATGTATGTCGATGGCTATAAGAGTAGGGGGAAGATCAAAGAAGCGATGGATGGACTGTGTGAATGATGATATGGTTAGAAAGGGGGTGACTACTGAGATGACGACTAATAGAGAAGTATGGAAGAAAAAGACATGTTGCGCCGACCCCGAATAAATCGGGTTACGGGCAGGAAAATGATGATTAAAATTGGACAGCACAATTATTGTAAACCTAGACGTTAAGTCTTTTTATGTTTGTGTAATAAGATGCCAATCCATTAATGTCGAAATGTACTTTGTTTAACCCATTAATATACAACTCATTATTTTAAGAACACATCTGTCACATGTCAGACGCTCAATGGGCCAAACTTACGATCCAGTGGGTCCCCGGCAGGCCCAGACGGAGATGGCGGGACAAGCTGACTTCTTTAATAAAGATTGGTCCTTGGCAGCTCTGGACAGAGAGGTGGAATGAGAGCAGGAAGGCCTTTTCCCAGCAGTGGGACATAAATGGCAAACAGAAAAAAAAGTATTTATACATGATGCAAATAGCCTAGTTGCTCCATGTAAAAACTGGTATCCAACTACAACTGTTTAATCTGGAATCAGATGATGACAAACAATAACAATTCCCTTTGAAATGCTCGGTATTTAACCTGCACACCTAATTATTTCGCCGACTGTATAGTCACGAGCAAATATAAATACCTTAACACTTACGTAAGATTCAAAAGTGATTTTCTCCTAAAATATTGATAGATATTTTATCATGTTACGAACATAGTGTTATCAAAACCATACAATTATGAAATAGGTCTTCTGTCAAAGTTGCAATTTATATTTCACGAGAAAAACGCATTGGAATTTTGCGTAACGGTAACGGTAACGGTATTTATCCTTATGATTACCCACTAACCATAAATAGGTTTTTTTTTCGACCTCGTCTCATCGCGCCGCCATTTTGTTTCACCTCTACGCACCACATACCGCTAATTTCGACGCAAACACTAACATTAGTAGGAATTAATCACGCATATACTACGTTATCGTTAGTCCAGACCTCCGTCGAAGCACTTTCTAGAGGTCACTTGTTTCGCTGCCCGCTATTAGTATATTGTACTGTGTCTTACTAGGCAGGGAAAGGTTTACCTGGAACAAATTATAATTTATTTATTAATAATCAACTTATATTAACAGTTTGCACCACATACAAGTTAATAGTCAATATTAGTAATTACACATGTCATACAATCATAAAATTAGGTTAAATCACATAATAAAACTTTACAAAATTTAATTCAATAAAATGAAAGAGAGAATTGGTCAAAATTAGATAGTATTAATTATAATAACGTAAGGATTGTGAACTTTATGATTCAGACTTGGTTCAACATAACATGAAAGCAGCTGATATTATAACTTTATGGATTGAAAAAAAAATTTGTATGACTTGTAATGAGAATGACCATAGATTATTGCAGTGGTTCTCAAAGATATATAGTCGGTATGTCGTGCATGTCGCAATATAAGGCTAAACGCGCACTACGAATTTTAATCATTGTCACAAATTCGTCAATCTGTGAACAATAGAAATGTACTAGAGTCCGCGCACTGCGGAAAAAAACGCAAGAGAATTTGTCTAAAAATGTTAGTGTTTGCGATTTTATAACTAAATCGCAACGATTAAAATCGTAGTGCGCGCATAGCCTTTTTCCGCCCCGTCGCACGCAGTGTGTGAGCGCACACACTTGCATGGCTCTCAGCTCCGCTGTCAAAGTTGTTGTCTGACTTATCTTCGGCCAGGGATGGCAGTGGGAGATGTGTGACATAGCTACCTAGTCCGAGTCCGTGTCGTCGTTGACGGACGAGCGCAGCTTGGAGAGCGTGCGGCGCGCGGCCGGCGTGTCGTCCTCCTCGTCGGACGAGATGACGATGCGCTGGCGCGGCTGCACGCCCGTCGCGCCGCGCGTCATGCGCCGCGGCAGCGAGCCCTCCGGCGCCGCTGGGACCGACCACAAGTACATACATCACATGCCCTCGTACATAATATACTAGCAGCTCTAAGGGACGAGATGACGATGCGCTGGCGCGGCTGCACGCCCGTCGCGCCGCGCGTCATGCGCCGCGGCAGCGAGCCCTCCGGCGCCGCTGGGACCGACCACAAGTACATACATCACATGCCCTCGTACATAATATACTAGCAGCTCTAAGGGACGAGATGACGATGCGCTGGCGCGGCTGCACGCCCGTCGCGCCGCGCGTCATGCGCCGCGGCAGCGAGCCCTCCGGCGCCGCTGGGACCGACCACAAGTACATACATCACATGCCCTCGTACATAATATACTAGCAGCTCTAAGGGACGAGATGACGATGCGCTGGCGCGGCTGCACGCCCGTCGCGCCGCGCGTCATGCGCCGCGGCAGCGAGCCCTCCGGCGCCGCTGGGACCGACCACAAGTACATACATCACATGCCCTCGTACATAATATACTAGCAGCTCTAAGGGACGAGATGACGATGCGCTGGCGCGGCTGCACGCCCGTCGCGCCGCGCGTCATGCGCCGCGGCAGCGAGCCCTCCGGCGCCGCTGGGACCGACCACAAGTACATACATCACATGCCCTCGTACATAATATACTAGCAGCTCTAAGGGACGAGATGACGATGCGCTGGCGCGGCTGCACGCCCGTCGCGCCGCGCGTCATGCGCCGCGGCAGCGAGCCCTCCGGCGCCGCTGGGACCGACCACAAGTACATACATCACATGCCCTCGTACATAATATACTAGCAGCTCTAAGGGACGAGATGACGATGCGCTGGCGCGGCTGCACGCCCGTCGCGCCGCGCGTCATGCGCCGCGGCAGCGAGCCCTCCGGCGCCGCTGGGACCGACCACAAGTACATACATCACATGCCCTCGTACATAATATACTAGCAGCTCTAAGGGACGAGATGACGATGCGCTGGCGCGGCTGCACGCCCGTCGCGCCGCGCGTCATGCGCCGCGGCAGCGAGCCCTCCGGCGCCGCTGGGACCGACCACAAGTACATACATCACATGCCCTCGTACATAATATACTAGCAGCTCTAAGGGACGAGATGACGATGCGCTGGCGCGGCTGCACGCCCGTCGCGCCGCGCGTCATGCGCCGCGGCAGCGAGCCCTCCGGCGCCGCTGGGACCGACCACAAGTACATACATCACATGCCCTCGTACATAATATACTAGCAGCTCTAAGGGACGAGATGACGATGCGCTGGCGCGGCTGCACGCCCGTCGCGCCGCGCGTCATGCGCCGCGGCAGCGAGCCCTCCGGCGCCGCTGGGACCGACCACAAGTACATACATCACATGCCCTCGTACATAATATACTAGCAGCTCTAAGGGACGAGATGACGATGCGCTGGCGCGGCTGCACGCCCGTCGCGCCGCGCGTCATGCGCCGCGGCAGCGAGCCCTCCGGCGCCGCTGGGACCGACCACAAGTACATACATCACATGCCCTCGTACATAATATACTAGCAGCTCTAAGGGACGAGATGACGATGCGCTGGCGCGGCTGCACGCCCGTCGCGCCGCGCGTCATGCGCCGCGGCAGCGAGCCCTCCGGCGCCGCTGGGACCGACCACAAGTACATACATCACATGCCCTCGTACATAATATACTAGCAGCTCTAAGGGACGAGATGACGATGCGCTGGCGCGGCTGCACGCCCGTCGCGCCGCGCGTCATGCGCCGCGGCAGCGAGCCCTCCGGCGCCGCTGGGACCGACCACAAGTACATACATCACATGCCCTCGTACATAATATACTAGCAGCTCTAAGGGACGAGATGACGATGCGCTGGCGCGGCTGCACGCCCGTCGCGCCGCGCGTCATGCGCCGCGGCAGCGAGCCCTCCGGCGCCGCTGGGACCGACCACAAGTACATACATCACATGCCCTCGTACATAATATACTAGCAGCTCTAAGGGACGAGATGACGATGCGCTGGCGCGGCTGCACGCCCGTCGCGCCGCGCGTCATGCGCCGCGGCAGCGAGCCCTCCGGCGCCGCTGGGACCGACCACAAGTACATACATCACATGCCCTCGTACATAATATACTAGCAGCTCTAAGGGACGAGATGACGATGCGCTGGCGCGGCTGCACGCCCGTCGCGCCGCGCGTCATGCGCCGCGGCAGCGAGCCCTCCGGCGCCGCTGGGACCGACCACAAGTACATACATCACATGCCCTCGTACATAATATACTAGCAGCTCTAAGGGACGAGATGACGATGCGCTGGCGCGGCTGCACGCCCGTCGCGCCGCGCGTCATGCGCCGCGGCAGCGAGCCCTCCGGCGCCGCTGGGACCGACCACAAGTACATACATCACATGCCCTCGTACATAATATACTAGCAGCTCTAAGGGACGAGATGACGATGCGCTGGCGCGGCTGCACGCCCGTCGCGCCGCGCGTCATGCGCCGCGGCAGCGAGCCCTCCGGCGCCGCTGGGACCGACCACAAGTACATACATCACATGCCCTCGTACATAATATACTAGCAGCTCTAAGGGACGAGATGACGATGCGCTGGCGCGGCTGCACGCCCGTCGCGCCGCGCGTCATGCGCCGCGGCAGCGAGCCCTCCGGCGCCGCTGGGACCGACCACAAGTACATACATCACATGCCCTCGTACATAATATACTAGCAGCTCTAAGGGACGAGATGACGATGCGCTGGCGCGGCTGCACGCCCGTCGCGCCGCGCGTCATGCGCCGCGGCAGCGAGCCCTCCGGCGCCGCTGGGACCGACCACAAGTACATACATCACATGCCCTCGTACATAATATACTAGCAGCTCTAAGGGACGAGATGACGATGCGCTGGCGCGGCTGCACGCCCGTCGCGCCGCGCGTCATGCGCCGCGGCAGCGAGCCCTCCGGCGCCGCTGGGACCGACCACAAGTACATACATCACATGCCCTCGTACATAATATACTAGCAGCTCTAAGGGACGAGATGACGATGCGCTGGCGCGGCTGCACGCCCGTCGCGCCGCGCGTCATGCGCCGCGGCAGCGAGCCCTCCGGCGCCGCTGGGACCGACCACAAGTACATACATCACATGCCCTCGTACATAATATACTAGCAGCTCTAAGGGACGAGATGACGATGCGCTGGCGCGGCTGCACGCCCGTCGCGCCGCGCGTCATGCGCCGCGGCAGCGAGCCCTCCGGCGCCGCTGGGACCGACCACAAGTACATACATCACATGCCCTCGTACATAATATACTAGCAGCTCTAAGGGACGAGATGACGATGCGCTGGCGCGGCTGCACGCCCGTCGCGCCGCGCGTCATGCGCCGCGGCAGCGAGCCCTCCGGCGCCGCTGGGACCGACCACAAGTACATACATCACATGCCCTCGTACATAATATACTAGCAGCTCTAAGGGACGAGATGACGATGCGCTGGCGCGGCTGCACGCCCGTCGCGCCGCGCGTCATGCGCCGCGGCAGCGAGCCCTCCGGCGCCGCTGGGACCGACCACAAGTACATACATCACATGCCCTCGTACATAATATACTAGCAGCTCTAAGGGACGAGATGACGATGCGCTGGCGCGGCTGCACGCCCGTCGCGCCGCGCGTCATGCGCCGCGGCAGCGAGCCCTCCGGCGCCGCTGGGACCGACCACAAGTACATACATCACATGCCCTCGTACATAATATACTAGCAGCTCTAAGGGACGAGATGACGATGCGCTGGCGCGGCTGCACGCCCGTCGCGCCGCGCGTCATGCGCCGCGGCAGCGAGCCCTCCGGCGCCGCTGGGACCGACCACAAGTACATACATCACATGCCCTCGTACATAATATACTAGCAGCTCTAAGGGACGAGATGACGATGCGCTGGCGCGGCTGCACGCCCGTCGCGCCGCGCGTCATGCGCCGCGGCAGCGAGCCCTCCGGCGCCGCTGGGACCGACCACAAGTACATACATCACATGCCCTCGTACATAATATACTAGCAGCTCTAAGGGACGAGATGACGATGCGCTGGCGCGGCTGCACGCCCGTCGCGCCGCGCGTCATGCGCCGCGGCAGCGAGCCCTCCGGCGCCGCTGGGACCGACCACAAGTACATACATCACATGCCCTCGTACATAATATACTAGCAGCTCTAAGGGACGAGATGACGATGCGCTGGCGCGGCTGCACGCCCGTCGCGCCGCGCGTCATGCGCCGCGGCAGCGAGCCCTCCGGCGCCGCTGGGACCGACCACAAGTACATACATCACATGCCCTCGTACATAATATACTAGCAGCTCTAAGGGACGAGATGACGATGCGCTGGCGCGGCTGCACGCCCGTCGCGCCGCGCGTCATGCGCCGCGGCAGCGAGCCCTCCGGCGCCGCTGGGACCGACCACAAGTACATACATCACATGCCCTCGTACATAATATACTAGCAGCTCTAAGGGACGAGATGACGATGCGCTGGCGCGGCTGCACGCCCGTCGCGCCGCGCGTCATGCGCCGCGGCAGCGAGCCCTCCGGCGCCGCTGGGACCGACCACAAGTACATACATCACATGCCCTCGTACATAATATACTAGCAGCTCTAAGGGACGAGATGACGATGCGCTGGCGCGGCTGCACGCCCGTCGCGCCGCGCGTCATGCGCCGCGGCAGCGAGCCCTCCGGCGCCGCTGGGACCGACCACAAGTACATACATCACATGCCCTCGTACATAATATACTAGCAGCTCTAAGGGACGAGATGACGATGCGCTGGCGCGGCTGCACGCCCGTCGCGCCGCGCGTCATGCGCCGCGGCAGCGAGCCCTCCGGCGCCGCTGGGACCGACCACAAGTACATACATCACATGCCCTCGTACATAATATACTAGCAGCTCTAAGGGCCACACACGATAAGTTGCGTTGCGTTACGGCGCCGCACCGCAGTATTTTCGCCGTGCGGCGTTCAGATCACGTCAGGGTGCGTCATATATATGCTAGTTGCACGGTAAACTCTGCTTGCGCGATGCATAATTTTGCATGACGTCAGAGTAATGCGTAGTTTGCATGTGGCAATGTAGATACCACCACAGTGGCATTCCCTTTATACTGTAGCGGCATATGTCACGCCACATACGAACACCACGATACACCTAACGTCACGCAAATCCTACGTCGCGCAAGCATAGTTATCCGAGCGATTGACATTATACTAAAAATAACCGCATGGCCGTAGCTGACCAGACACACCACCGCTCTGGTGGAAGAATTCTCCCAGGATTCCCCGGAGGATATCGGACTTTCCACCCTGTTCCTCTAGAGGCTCTAGAATACAAGCTCAAAAGCCCGGCTTGCCCTAACAATAACATAACATCACATTTGAAGAAATGAATTATCACTTTAGTAGGCGAAAAATAGGATGCATAAAAATAATGAAGATCTTATAAAGACAACAAAATCCTTTAATATAATCTACCAATAGTAATGTTTTTGCGAAATCAGCCTCTAGCTCTACACTTGGCCTATTTGCGCAAATATTTCCATTATTTCGTTGAAACAAAATGAATTTTATTTCAATAATGAAAGAGAATATTTTTACAAATACGATACCAAGTACACCACATCCATACATACCAACAACTTCTTTGTGCTTGACCTTGGCCTCCTTCTTGGCCTGTTTTTCCTGCTCTTTCTTCTCGATCTTGGCCTTCTTCAGCGCCTGGCACTTCTCTAGCGTGGGCTTGCCGTCGAGCCCGGCCGTTACTAGCAGGTCTAACATCTTTTGAACACGTTCCTTGTTTTTTGTGCAACCTGGAGTACAAATAACGAAAAAGATGTTATTAGGGACACAGGAAATACAAACTAACATTAAACAAAACAAAAAAAAAATATTAGAACAAAAATAAACATCTGTGCGAAGCCAAAAAGGCGCCTATCTCAGCATAGTATGATTATGTTTAAAATAAAATTATTGTTCAGGTCGGCTGTAAATAGGTTACTTATATGCAATATTGCACCATCGTTGATTACATCAGCTCTTATCAGCAGGTAAAACAGTGGATAGGCTAGAAGAATATCAAACGTTCTCATCCAGTACCTAATTTGATTCTGATTTAATTTAATCATTTATACCCAGAGCGCAGTGGTGGAGAGAGAAGTGGTGGCCCAGTGGTATCGAGTTGTAGGTCGTAGGTTCGAACCCAGACAGGCCTTTGTGTAAATTATTTCATCACCACTGCTCTCAAAACGGTGAAGGAAAACATCGTGAGGAAACCGGTATGTCCTAGAACCAAACATTCGAAGACATGTGACATCCACCAACCCGCACTGGGCCCGCGTGGTGGATTACGGCCCACTCCCTCTCACCGAGAGGAGGCCTGTGTCCCAGCAGTGAGAACATTATAGATTGATTATGTTATGTATTTATACCCAGAAAGTGGCTAAGTAATAACAGCCGCAAGGGTTGATCGATCAGGTTAAGCTACGCTTGCCGCGGTTGGTCCGTGGATGGGCGACCATCTTCACATACCAAGATCCTCCATGCCTCGGAAAGCACGTTAAGGTGTTGGTACCGGCTGTCGTCATTCCTGGATCTTTGACATTCGTTACGGGTCGTCAGAAGCCCGAAAGTCTGACAACCAGTCTTACCAAGGGGTATCGCTTACCCAGTAACTGGGTTGTGGAGTTCAGATAGGCAGTCGCTCCATGTAAAATACTGGTAAATGATAAATGATTTTTTGATTGACATTTAAAATACTGGTATTGATGATGATGATATTGTCTTCTTGGCTATCTATGATTGAACTACGTAAATATCGAATTATTTTATTAGCTTCTTTGGTGTTGGGTAATGTTAGCCGTAATAAAAATAATTTGATATTGCCATACCTTCAACAAGCTTCTTATAATCGAACCGTATCCCAGCTGCCTTGCAGAACTTCTTCATGTCCGTAATCCCGGGCTGGCGCAGCTCGGGCGGCACGGGCGGGCGGCCCCGCTTGCCGGTCGGGGTCCCCGGCGTGCCCCCCGCGGGCCTCTTGGCCCCGCCGGCCCCCGGAGTGCCAGCAGCCCGCGGACTGTTCTTGGTCCCCTTCGGCCTGCCCGGGCCGCGCTTCAGTGGCGTATCCTGTTTGTGATAGGCGCTTATTTCACTCGGTACGATTGATTATGAGTTATGGAAGGTGCGGGTGCTTTGAGATGATACTTCGATCAACAATACACTAGATAAAGGATCACGGAAGAAGACTCGTCGCTCAACTGGCCACGGTTGCATAATACTTGTACATTTAAATAAATAAACATGCAGAAAAAGGTTTTTAAATATCAACAATTTAATTTTATAATAAACTTTAAGGTGGCACTAATCGATATTTTTTTCCATACAAATTTCGAGAGGGTATTACTCCACTGTTTGAGATTGTACATCCAAAGTTAAACATTTTCTTATTATTGTGTATGTACGGAAACAGAATAGTAAAATAAAAAGTCATTAAAAAGTTATGAGCCAACAAAGATTCGTTTTTAGGGTTCCGTACCTCAAAAGGAAAAAACTGAACCCTTATAGGATCACTCGTGTTTCTGTCTGTCCGTCTGTCACAGCCAATTTGCTCCGAATCTTATGGACCGATTAAGTTGAAATTTGGTACACATATGAATCTCTGTGACCCAAACACAGACGTGTAACGTAAATAAATGAGTTTTGAAAATGGGAGTCATTTTTGAGGGGAAAATAGACAATTTAAAAAAAAAGAGTCGCAATCTGTACCGTGTGAAATCATATCAATGAAAGGGCTTACCGTGAGGATCTCAAATATATTTTTTTCACAATTTTAAAGTAACTTGTATTAAAGTTATTTAAGACAATAGACGGAAATTTAACATTCCCCCCCCCCCCCCCCCCTTATCTCCGAAACTACTAAACCGAAAATTTTGAAAAAAATACAGAAAATAGTTCTATACCTATAGATTACAGGAAAATTAATAAGAAGTCTATTATCTTGAAACAACATGGTAAATCTCTCAATATTGTGCGTACAAACTTACATTTTCAGTTGGAATGTATGGGAGAACATGTTTTTCAACTACACACATCAAAAGTGTCTAGGGATCAAGCATTTTTATGCGGATTTCTTGAGATTGAGATGTGGCTTTGTAATAAATTTATGATTTTATAAATTTATATGGATCCTTTTTGGTGCATTTCATAATTTGAATCAGGAACTGTGAATCAAATTCGAGTAAAAGATGAAAATCAGCTGTCAATATTTTCCCTATAAAAACATACAACGCATTGAAGACATTATTAGTGCTACTGTTTCCCTACTACTGATTAAAACCAACGTTATTATGGAGCGGCGACGTCATTTAAGCAGGGAAGAAATGCTCAGAGCCGTGGGAATGATAGAAGCTGGTTCCCGGCAACGTACTGTGGCTTTAGCTCTGAATACAAGTCAGAGTGTTATCAGTCGACTTTGGACACGTTACCGAAGCACTGGTACCGTGGCTGAGCGCCATGGAGGACGGTATCGCTGCACCACACGGAGACAAGACCGATACATTCAAATCTTAACTCGAAGAGCTCCAACAATAACCGCCATGATGTTAGCCGTGAGGCTTCATCACTCTTCAGGGAACTTAATTAGCAACCAAACAGTCAGAAACCGCTTGCATGAAGTGAACCTTCATTCCCGAAGACCGCTACGGGTACCACCTATAGCAATGCACAATCGTAGGATTCGATATCAATGGGCTCTTGAACACAGAAATTGGGCAGAAGAACAATGGCGTTTCGTGTGCTTTTCTGATGAGTCTCGTTTTGGTATGAGACCGAATACAAGACGTATACGACACTGGAGAACCCCTGGACGCCAACAGCGATTAAAATCCTGCCAGGAAGTCCATCCTTATAGTGGTGGAACCATCATGGTATGGGCGGGTATTTGGATCGGCGGAAGAACTGAGTTGATTTGGATCAGAGTAACCTCAACGCTCAAATTTATGCTGAGACGATTGTATCAGACGTCATCGTTCCTCTACAAGTGCAAATCGGTCCCTTATTTCAGTTAATGCATGATAATGCACGACCGCACACCGCAAGAGTTGTAAGACAGACTCTCGCCGCAGCTAACATCAATGTCCTGCCCTGGCCTGCTCAGTCGCCAGACTTGAACCCGATTGAGCATGCATGGGATATGCTACAGAGAAGAGCTCTGCCGAATATGGAGGGTATCCAGTCGCAAGAAGACCTTTTTTTGTTGTTGCAACGAACATGGGCGGCCATTCCACAGCGTGATTTGGATGAACTCATTTTGAGTATGCCAAACCGATGTTCTTGTGTTGTTAGTGTTCGCGGTAGAAACACGGATTATTAATTGTTTAAGTTACCCAATAAAATTTTAAAGAAAACTGTTATTTCAGTCTTTTTTTCGAACTTTTGTGTTAGTGGTTCAAATGTCAAAAATCCCTTTATTAGGAAAATGGCAAATTTCTTTATTAATGCAAAGGTGACTTGGTTTATCGTTACTGTGACAAACGAAAACACTTTATTTGATGAATCCTTAAAGAAAATTTTAATTAATATCAATCAGGAGAAAAGTTATTGCAAAAATATATGTTGATCCCTAGACACTTTTGATGTGTGTACATTGTTAAGTTTGTTCTTGGGATAAATTCATTCCAACTACGGAACCCTTCATTGTGCGTGGTCCGACACGTACTTGGCCGGTTTTTCTTGCTAATTTTAACATAACTTTGGGTGTAAATAAGTAATAAAAGACTTGTAAAATCATAAAAACAAAGTCGGTACCGTAAACCGGGGTTACTTTGATCAATATTGAACTTTCAAGGTCCATATCTTTTGAATCTCTGGTTGTAAAAAAAATATATAATCGGTCTAGTAATCGATTCTTTTTAAACTCGCGATTTCTGTAATAACATGTGAAAAAATATGGCTTGCTTCTAAGAAAAAAAATAAAAACTGTCTAATCAAAGTTATAATGAGAATGGGGTTACTTTGATAGCTTTGGAATTACGCAAGAATAGGGCACGTTGCGTATGGGGTAACTTTGATCTAGTAAAAGACAAATGAAACCTAAAAAGAATGCTTAAGCTTACGGTGCTTAAAATAGTTGGTGAATTCCCAGCGTGTCCTCTAGAAAGGATTCAACAGTTCATCAATGATGTTAGACAAGAAAAAAAAAAACAAATTGCGTTTCGTTTTACGTACTTCGCGATTTTATATGAAATAAAAGTTTCAATCAAAGTCACCCGGCTGTTCAAAGTATCCCCGGTTTACCGGTACCGACAATTAGTTCAATTACCGAAGTGTTCAATAAACTTTATTTTGAATTGATTTATGCAGTGTATTTTCATATAACTCGATTTTCCAAAGGATTTTTCGTTTCGAATTTTTTTACGCGCGTTTTAGTTCGGAACCGGGTTTGTGTGCGTGCGAAATAGACGTTGTGCGTGTAAACTAGCGTCTAACTGCTCATCACTGATACTATCTCTGTCAGACACGATGCCAGGTGAAACAGCGTGGTTTTTGGCCATGCCCACCAGTGAATTCGGGCTCGTGACTAGTTCCACCTTAATGATCGAATGTATCAAAATTGTATAGTCAAATTACGTTTGCGATATATAGGGTCACGCATTTGTTGGGGCCCTATTTTTACTGGCCGTTTTTAAGGTGCTGATGCGAAATCTAGTGTATCATTGATCGAAGGGGCGACTAACGTATTGCCAAATGCCATGCGAATGGTTTCAAAATTGCAATGATGCTGTAGGTATAATAGATTAACTTGAAAAATATTTGCTGAAACAATGTTACATCCAAGCTGCAGAATCAATGAGTGACAATGAAATAATAAATGTAATGATGACCATGATAATGGAGAAAAAAAAAACTTTCATTTCACACAAATGTGTCAATGTTATCTATGTGTCGCAGCCAACTGGTTAAATTAGCCGTTCAGTTAACCGCCTAGCCTTTCAACTAAACGGCGGCCGTTCAACTAACGGCCTGAATGATATTCAATTACAGTTTAGGTTGTAAGTCTGTAACCAATCACGCGCGAGCCGAATTGGTCGCAGTAATTAAGGCATTGCACCCCGACCAAGTGGGTTAGGTTAGGTTAGAACTGTGATCAACCGCGTGCGAGCCGAGGGAGGAAGCGAGGCGAGCACTACTTCTAAAGGCCAGGCAGTCAACTGAACGGCTAATTTAACCAGTTGGCTGCGACATATGCATCATAATTATGATAGCAACAACATAAAAAAATATTAATTTGGTGATAAATATCAAATGAATGTAGTGTGTACTTACTTCGTCACTTTCCTCCGAGTCGCTGCCGGAAGATCCTGAGGAATCGTCTGATGATGAAGAATCTACCGTCGTCACCTGGAGATAACAGCAACATTTTATAACAGAAATTGGTTTTTTACACCACTTACTGGACAATGTAAAAGTATATGTCATGCTAACCTACCCTAAGGTAAGTCATTTTAGCCCTAGGGTACAGCCAGGCAATTACGTTTTACTGAATTACATTATAACCGGCTTGGGCCATAATTTAATTTGAATTTCGAACCTCAACTAAAACTTCCTATGAAACTTTTTACAAAAAAGGAACCAAATTGCTTTTTATTGTCTCATAGGTATGAAAAGTAGAGTATTCTCCTCGGGGACGGTAGGTGTCTTTGTTTTGGACGAGCTTAAATCCCTCGCTGCACTCAGGATTATAGTCTTAACTCACTCGAATTACTCAAGAGTTGGCCCTGGTATTCTTTGTTACGATCAGGATTCAATAAAAAGCTCCCATGACATAAGACACTGCTTTATCCCCTTGATGAATAATGTACTATTAAACAGAAGACGGGCAGTAAGAAGGGTGTGCTTGGCCAACTAGTTGAAAGGAATATGCGGAATAAGATAATGCAAGACTGCCGTAACTTGTTAAGAAATAAATTATCCTTATTTTTACTTCGCCTGTACGTTTACTTCAATTTATATATTTAGAGATTGTGAGTTTGCCAGCATTTTAAAAGACTTGACAGTATACATTTATTTATACCGTGTATACTTGAGCATTAGAAAATCTTGGTGTGGACAGTGTCTACGAATACAATTTTCGGGGAGAACTTATAACATACATTCTTGTTTTTTATAACTTCAATTTTTAATTATTGACACTTTCGAAGGTCTTTTATTACTATTAAACGTACTGATAAGCGTAGAAAAACTATTAAACTAACCTCACTGGTAGCCGGCATGAGCCCCCTAGCTTGCAATTTCGCAGCCGCTAACTTAGCCGCAGCGGCTTTCTGCGCAGCGATCTGCGCCGCCTGTGTTGCCAGCTTCTCTCGCTCAGCATTCGCGTCGTAATAGTTGAACAGAACCTCCATGGAGACGGGGACATCGCCGAAGTAAACCTCGTTGGGTATGTGGGAAGAATCGAGGCAGTCGTCGCTCCATCGCCTTTGAAAATGGAATAGATGGAAGTATTAGGTTTGATTAATGGAGATATTGTAGAAATCAATTTACACGCAAAACATTGTGCATAAAATAAACAGGGGTCGTGGGGTTTGCGACGTTTTTGGAACAACGTCGCGATGCTTCGGGGTGTCGCGACGCACAGTTAGGGAACTTCTGGTTTAACCGATGTTTTAACCAGTACCTCCTATGTTTGACCCTTTCATTTTCTTTAATTATTTTATTCTCACTGTTTTCTTTGTTGAACAGATATCTTTTGGTTCTAACAGTTCGGTGAAAACGCGCGCGCGTGCGGTGGTGACTTCGCGCGTCCCTCGATAGATAAATGCTGAATGTGTAGACATAGAGCCAGAACTGCTACTATTACCGACATGTTTGCTCGATCGAGTTATACCGTATGTGAGTACGGAGCATAATGAGTATCTCTGCTAATTTTGAGACCGTATATTTTGTATAAGAAACCAACCTTCATTGAGCGAAAAAAAAAAATACTTTGGCTTAAAATTACCAGAAAAAATCTATCATTATAATTTTTGTATGGCTGGTTCATAGATTCATCTGTAATGTAATTACACTAATATTTTTAAAGGATCCAACACATCTAAAATATTATGGACATAGGACCAAATTTTTTTTTTATAGAAGTGGTATAAAAACAACATTAAACTACTAACCTTCTAAACTGTATCCCAGAGAAGTCCTTCCTGAACGGTCTGATAGCGTACTGGTAGCCTGTCGCGCGCGGCCGGGGCGGCGGCGGCAGGGACCGCGGCGGCGGGGCCCGGGGGCCCGGGGGGGCGGGGCCGGGGGCCCGCGGGGCCCCGGGCGCCTTCGGCTTGTTGGTGGAGCCCTTCGGTCTCCCCCTCTTTTTGGGCTGTCGATAGTGACGATTTTATTCTCAAGATTTAACGGGTGCAGTGACCATGTGTTACGTGTATGATAACTGAACTTTTCTTGTAAAAAAAAACACTATGTTATAAAGCAAATTAATTCTATAGCAATTAAAAACACATTGTGGTTTATAAACGTCTCTTAAATGACTTACATTTAAGCAACATTAAAATTTATAAAGGAATCTAAAGCGCGAAATCCGAAGGCAAGTTTGACAATAATCGTTGAATTTCGTAACCAACTATTAAAAATACCATGAAAGGACTTACAGATGACAATATGATGAAGCTGATGATGGTGAAAAAAAGGTTCAATTAAAAAATTAGTATAAAACTAGTTTACCTCGCTGCCTGGAGCCGGCACTTTCCCAGGTATAGAACCGGATTTAGGTAGCTCTGGACTGCTGAACGGTTTCCTGTCCTCTTCACTGAAAAAAACAATAAAATGTCAAGATTTCAAACAAATCCCCATACACTATAGCCGATTTTAAACCGTTCTTCTCCATAAGAACCTACTGTACTTTGGAATGGGCAACTGAGTTATAAAACTAGATATGTTGCCGCTGCAGTAAAGTTACGGCGTGCGGACGCTTTTTCATACACCGCATCAAAGACAGTTGTCGAGCCACAACTGTCGTTCTATGTATGTATTTAGAATGTTATATAGCTTCCTTTTTGTTTATTGCAAGTAAAGTTGTACATATGGTTTCATTAAAAAAGGTCCATGAGAGATTCCACAAGCCATCAAACCTGGTTGCGATTGGATGGCCAAAATAACAGCAAATCATGAGTTGAGAGATTTGAATACAGATAAAATTAAACAGCTTTTAGTAGTGATTCTTTGTGGTCAAGTCAAAATCAAAGTCTACATCTATTCCCAAGATAAGCTAAAAATACTTTGTCAAAATGGATGACTGCTTTTAAGATGCTGTCGGGTTGAATTAACTCTTTACATTTTGTAGTTTTGCTCCACCTTCACCTACATAAGCTTTACTGTAGAGACAAAGAAATAATCACAGAAGTAGCATTGAAGTGCATTGAAAATATTGAGAAATAATTTTAATTGTACTTTAGTGGTATTTTTTATTGTCTGTTATTTTAATTATTATTGTTTTAAAGTTAATTGTATTTGAATTATATTTTTAATTGTATTCTATTTGTATATATATATATTGTATTTTTTAATTATAATGTATTTTTAATTGTGTTTTTTTTGGGTACCTACTACCTGCGCAATGTAAGTTAGATGTATGTGTATCTTTGTGGTAGTAACATTGCTTTGGCGTTATAGCTGTTAAGGTGTTATTTACGAAATTTTAAATAAATAAATAAAATAATACTGCAAGACTCTCATGTCTTTCAATTTAATTAGGTACTAATCAATATATTTTACACAGCAGGTGGTGATAGCAACTTTGGACCTGGAGTCGATGGAGGCAAATTGTCCCCTTAAAAGGGGTCAAGTGGCCACGATCCTCAGTAATGAGGAACCGATTGAAGAAGAGAAGACTCAATATATTTACCTCTTGTCACTGAGCGTGGTGGGCTCGGCCGCGCGGTGTAAGTCGCCCGCGCCTCCTTCCGTCGCACCTTCAGCCTTGCACGCTTCTGCGCAACAAACAAAACAATCTTTTTTGAACATATAATGTATTTTGTAAAGTATCGTCGACCTCGTAATTGCTCGTAGCCGTAATACCACTTTTGACAATTCCCAGTAAATTGAAACTGCACTAAGGACGAAAATATCTAACTGTCACATACACCTTGTCGTTTTTTGACATGCAAGTGACATTCAACCTTAGGGTGGTAAAGCTATTACGAGGTCGACTAAAAATATTAAAGTACATTTTATCAAAGGGCCGCTCTCTGTAAAAAAAGCACCCAAAGGAAGACAGAACTTTACAGAATAGCAAACGACATCGCGGCAGGCCCAGATGGCGGGATGAGCTGGACTTTGGTTTGTCATTGGCAGCTTTGGACAGAGAGGTGGTAAGAGAGTAGGGAGGCCTTTGTCCAGCTGTGGGACATTAATGTCTAATAATAAAAAAGGGCAGGACATGTCTGCCGCATGGCGGACAAACTATGGGCCAATTGGTGTGGCAGAATTGGTGCCCTGAGACAGTGAGGCGGGGTCGCAGCAGACCACGTAAGAGATGGCGAGGCGAGCTGGATAGTTTCAGTCAAGACTGGAAGGAGGACGCGCGGGCTCGCGGAAGATGGAAGGAGTGGAGGGAGGTCTTTGCCCAGGAGAGGGACAGCGCAGGTTAGACAAAAAAAAACTATGTACAGATTTTCAAGTAAATGTAGACTTGTGGGTTTTTGGGATTTAAAGGTTTTATTGTGGGCCTAACATATTTGAACTTTTTTAACAGCCTTCTTATTTGCCATCAATATGCTAAGAAGAAGGGTGCGCTTCCACTGAGGCGAAAACGATCGAAGCGGAGTAAAGGCGACTAGGAATTGACCAATCACAGCGATGTAGATTTCAGCCAATGAGATTGGTGGATTCCTGCAAGTCTTTGCTCCGATCCGATTGTTCCAAATACGAGTGCTATCACAATACCCAATGTTCGTAGTAAAGTAATGTAAGTAGCAACTGAAGTAGGTACTGTACAGACGCCAGCACATCAAGCGACTCGAAACTGTCAAATTTTCCCAATCAACTTTAAACCTTATGCTTTCGCGTTAAAGTTGAAAATCTATTAAAGAAATTTGAGATTGTAGTAGCTTGATGTGCTGGCGTCTGTACGTCAAAGTTCAGTATTTGGACACTAAATGTAAACTGGCTTCTGTCCGTGACTTCGTCCGCGTGAAATAGCTTGCTCCCCCAACCCGCCAGGTCCTTTCGCATCACCTGCCTGATCATTTCGTTACCGCTTAGCGTTCTTTCTGACTTTTTTTTTCTTTTTACAAAGTTATTTAGAAATACTGTAGATTTTGAGAAATGAGATAAATAATCTTCCGGTTGCAGAACGACAAAACCTTACTTTTTAGCAAGATGGGGCTCCGGCTCATAACGGTCACAGAACAAGGGACCATCTCAATGAACACTTTCATCCCTGGAGCGGGACAAATGGACAAATAAGATGGCCGCCGAGATCCCCAGATCTAACCCCGCTAGATTTTTGTTTATGGGGTTATGTAAAAAATTTGGTTTTAATTTGAACCAGTATAAAAATGTCCACGAGCTACAAGCAGAATTTAAGAAGTATTATTCTAAATTTCCACCACAACAAGATCAAAAAACCGACAGGTAGCGAAATAATCAAAAGAGTGCGACTTTGTATTCAACAGGAAGGGACTCATTTTGAGCATTTGATAAATTGATTAATTTTGTATTAAAAATTTTAAAATTCATGGTCTTCCTTTTATTTTTGACACTATGTTATTTAGCAAAAAATAATCCTTATGATGAAGCCTTTCGATCGGTATGATAAAGATACAGGGTGATAATTTTTCTCATGTAGATAACGGGTTCGATTCTCGGTTCAACCATGTAATTATTTAAATATCTATGAATGCAGTTAAAATTGTTTTTTAAATTCAAATAATATCTTCTTTCAGTAAAATGTTCTATCTACAATATTCAAGATACTTTCCCTCCATGTGGCATATCAGTGGGACGCCCTGTAGATAATAAATATTCGCTTACCGACTGGTTTATCCATTAACTTGTTTTCAACTCCGATGATTGCATGTCCGTCATCTGGAAAACGGAAATCCGGAAAATTATTGTTCTGTAAATAATTATTCCGTACCAAAGGCTGACGCAGATTTGAACGGGCTGCGACCTTCCCGAAGAGAGGCTGACTATGGCGCCGATATGCAAAAATCCTGTTACATTTTTTCCAAATTTTTTTATGAACCATCACACAGCAGTGGCTGCCCAGCGGTAGCGGTCCCGACTTACGAGTTGTAGTTCGTGAGTTCGAATCCATGGAGGCACTTTACTTTGTGTATTTAATATCATCACCACTGCTCTCAGAACAGTGAAGGATAACATTGTGAGGAAACCGAGCATATATTAGAGCCGTATCGGGCCGCATCGCATCACATTCCAATACAAAAAAGCGTGTTGCAGCCCGTCTGTAATTTGTCGCATAAAATAATAAGCCACGTTTCCGATGCTGGGAAACAGGCCTCCTCTCTGTGAGAAGGAATGGGCCATAATTCACCACGCACGCCTAGTGCGGATTGGTAGATGTCGCATGTCTTCGAATTTTTTGGTTCTAGGACACGGCGTTTGGTGATGAAATAAATTAAAAAACGTAAAGCGCTTGCCTGGGTTCGAGCACACAACCTAGAACTCGTAAGTCGGGGTCCCTACTGGGCCATCACTGCTCCAGGCTAGTCTTCAACAGAGGTCAATAAACGTATTACCCCCTTACTAATAAACATTGTATAGTGTCCGTATAGTTACACAACGGTTTGCCTTCTTCTTTCAAAAGACAAATTATTGACGACTGAGAGAGAGAAATCGGTGTGTAACTATTGATCTGTTATGTGAATATGTTTATTAGTAAGGGGTTATTGTATTAATTAATGAAAATAATGTTAGGTACCTTTATTTTGCAGATCAGCAGGCTTCTGTACCACATCCAGTGATAAAGATTTTTGACCAACATCTAGAATGAAATTAATTTATCAAATCAACTAAAATGTATTGTTATTAAACAACATTACAAAGATTATAATGTAATTATTTATACAGTATGTTAGGTTAAACGAGGACCATACTTAAATGTACTACTCCTGAAAATGAACAACTTTTAATATGGAACGATCACTAAATTTTATCTGTATCGTTTAGCTCGTGGTCGCAAGCGCGACTGCTGGGCGTGGAGTCCTCGGTTCAATTACCAGGTCGGGCAGTGATATTGGGTTTTGCCATTAGCAATTTCTCAGTAACTGCCCGAAGTTTGAAAGTTGGCGGTGTGATACCCCCGTGTCTCGGAAAGTACGTTAAACCATTGGTCCTGCGCCAGATCTCTCGCGCCGACGACGGTTAAATTCTAACAATATAAATTTGTAAATTGAATAGTGAATAATTTCATGGTAATAGTAGATAATAATAATAGTAATATAATAAAAATGTATGTAACTTAATAAAATTTGCATGCTTGCTTGCAGGCAGAATACAATGCAGAAAAATACAAGGCAGAAAACACTTAAATGAAATAAAATATATACATACCAATTGGCTTATCCTGTCTATGCGCTAACTCATCAGGCTTGAATATATCTGTCTTTATCTTTATTTTGGGTTGATCCAGATCCCCACCCTGCAACAAGTCATTACATTCAATCATTCATTCAAATGAATGAGCGTTTACTAATCAGTACAGTGGAACCTTTTTTATGTAACAGGGCAATGATCCTCTTGAATAAGAGAGTTTATGACAGCCTTAAGAAAGCCAAAAGAAGTGAAAAGCAAGGCATTTTTTGATGAAATTGAAGAATCAACTTTATTTTCAATGCTATAAAGTGCAAAAGAGTGAGAGAGCAGGCGCCCGAAGAACCGATTATTGTATGTTCATAAAACTTTGCACTTTATCATACTGTCAATAAAGTTCAGTACCTATTTAATATCAAGAGATCTTCTGCTGTGGGCTCCTTTCGGTCTTGGCTACGCTTTAGATATATGCTACACCAAGAGGATTGCCAAACTTGGAAAAAAAGACGAGAAGTCTAAGGTGTCTGTTATTGCAGCCTTTCTTGGTGGCAGAAACAGACTCTTTTATACGGTCTTAAGCAAAGTTCAACCAGGTGATAGAAAATTGGATAAACACAAATTATCAAGAATATGCAGTCTTTTTATAGGTACTGTAAAGTTATAAGCATGGAATCAATCAATACTCAACAAGAAATTTCTGTCATCAACTTTTTTTGTGGATAAGGTAAACATATTAGACCAATAAAAAAAGAAATACATATATATACATACATGATAAATTGAGCTCTAAGATACAGCAGCCAATTAAAAAAACTTGGAAGAGCGTTTGTACTCTCATATTTGCATTACAAAAAGATATGCGTGGTTATACATAAAAAAAAAAACCCGCGAATTGAGAACCTCCTCCGTTTTTTCATCAGTTAAAAAGTTCTGATTCTCAACCTAAGATGGAATGGAAGATTTGGAATAAAGACCCATTGCATAACCAAGGTTCCACTGTAATTTTAAAATATGATGTTTAAATATTAACCAAAGTACTGGGAATGTGGACATTGAACTCTCTCTGCCGTGCCTGTAGAGCCTGATTGAACATAATATACACACATTATTATAATACACATAAAGAAAGAAAGAAAAATACAATAGCACCAAACTATGTAGATTCATGGAAGTATTCCACATTGGGCACCCGCTTAAATGGCACTTGAGTGAATGTGCCGCTGTGTGTCAGGTGCCATTTAAGCAGGTGCCCAATGTGGAATACGTCGATTCATGATTGGTTATGGCATATGTCGCAGCCAACTGGTTAAATTTGCCCTTCAGTTAACCACCTAGCCTTTTAACTAAACGGCGGCCGTTCAACTAACGGCCTGAATGATATTCAATAACAGATTAGGTTGGAAGTCTGGCAGCGGGATTGTCCGAAAGGGTTACCGCTGCCCCGGAACATAAAGGGCTAAGGAAGGAACACGGATGGGTTTTAGTCAGTAAGAGTCTGACACTCCCTTCTGCTCCACCCAGAGCGGGAGGGGTCATTTGATGACTACCCATCCACAAAAAAAAAAAAAAAGTTTGGAGGTCTGTAACCAATCACGCGCGAGCCGAATGAATTGGTCGCAGTAACTAAGCCAGGGCACCCCAACCAAATGGGTTAGGTTAGGTTAGAACTGTGATCAACCGCGTGCGAGCCGAGAGAGCGAAGCGAGGCGAGCCATACTTCTAAAGGCCAGGCGGTTAATTAAACAGCTCATTTAACCAGTTGGCTGCGACACATATACCATGTTCATACTATCTACTTTCCCATGAAAAGTATGCGCTTCGGGAATCGTCGTCGCCTGTCTTCGGAAATACGAAAGCGCGATGAGATCTGATATAGAGTTGTTACTACTATGGAATTACTTGGCAATTTTGTGTATTTACCATGTTTACAAAATTATGGATTATCAACTCTATGCAATTCCAAAAATCTTTTCGTAACTTTTGAGTGACAAATGACGATCTGATACAGGCGTAGGAGAGAACTTCATACAAATGCGCAATGAAAGGTGCACTTCTACAAAGCGGGGTAGAACAAAACTGAGAAGCATTGCCTCTGTGAGGGTTACTTTGTGGAGCGCTGCACAGGCGAGCTGTTCGTTTTAATTCGGAAACACGAAGATTACCGAAGCTCATACTTTTTCTGGTTTAAATGTAATTTGCTATTGAAAACATAAACAATAATTATTAAAAAAAAAACATTAAATTTAAATGTTTAGTTACCAGAAACAAATAAGTATTTAAGTTATGCCATAATTATTAATCAAAACATGAACAGTAACAAAGAATAGCTTGAATAAAGTTAATAAACAAGTTTAGAAAATTCTGTAAGAAAAAGTAAATTAGAACTTAAATTACGTATAATTAGTATTTTTTCAACTAAGACTCAAATCATGCATGCTTAAAACACCTAACCCAGATTGAAGCAACAAATCAATAATTGACAAGATTATTTCTTGTCAATAAAATAATATACTTACCATCATCTCATTTTCAGGATGTGGCCGTTTCTGAGCATCTGTTGGCTCAAGTTTGATCTCAGACTTCAGCTGCTTCACATCAAGAGGCTTCTGCGTGTCAAGCGGCGGCAGCAGGTGTGGCTGCGGAGGCCAGGCCGGCTTGTGCACCCCCACGTCACCATAACCTTGAACTGACAAAGTGCAGTCAAGTCACAATACACAAAGACTTAAAAATAAATTTAATTGTTGGTAATTATAAAAGTTTTGTACTTAGTATAGCTTCAATTTGAAAGACATTAACAGAGAGAAAACAGGTTTATAAATATTTGTTGTTATTATAATTATATTTGTAGTTTTTTCATACTGCCCTATAAATCAAAATTCTGTAGTATTCAACCATTTATGGTGATAGGATAAGTTTACATGAATATTATATACTTTTCTATTAAAAAAGTTAGAACAATACAGCTTCCATAGATAAAATTTTATGTGTCGATTTTTAAAATCTGTCAAAAATTTACATACAAATATGACCTCTATTTCTTATTAGACAAAATCTATTATACTCTACAAGCTGACAATGTTTTGCTATATTTTTATAATAAAAATATTGTGAAAATTTTGACATTTAAACTCACCCATATGGGACTGTGGCATGTGCAACTGTGCCTGTGGTGGCTGTTGTGGCGGGAAACTCTGATGATGCGGGTAGTTCTGGTGCGCAGGCGGCGCATAAGACAGATTCTGAGGGGCATAGCCCCCAGGGGGCGGAGGCCCATACGGCGAAAACGCTTCCGGAGGCGGATAATGAGTGTTATACGCACCAGCATACGGCTGATAGGGTATTTGATGACCATTATCTACAACAATGAAAACAACGTCAAAACTTCCGTAATATAACCAATTTCCTGCGCGTTTCGCGCTCAAAGTTCACTTACCTATGTAATTTAGCGGCAAACCGTTCCCTTGGACAACACCGTGGCCCGGTTCGCCCTCCATTCGCAATCGCTTCTGATTCATGGCTCTTTCGGCTTCATAATTCATCTTGGTAACTAAAAACAACAACCACTTACAATAGCACAGTACGCGATCGCAATAAAACTCATTTCTACATCAATATTGCAACCATACAACGCATATCAAACATTCTTGCGTTAATTGTGACGGACGCCAACCGGACGCCAGCACAAAACACAGGTTATATGCTCAGCAAAAGCAAACACAAGCGTACCTTTGTTGGTCAATGATTGTTATTGATTTTAGTTTATAGACGCACTTAGAGCATTCCCCGCGATGATTTGGTACATAATAGAGCACTTTAACAAGTCAAAATAACTGTTGCATACAAAATATGCATCAAATTATCGGCCTAATGACAGTAAAATTAGAAAAAAAACACAAGTGAAGCGGAGTTCGAGTATTTTTTTTCTCATTCTTTTGTGATTTTTGGTTGTGGCAACAATTTTTTTACTTTTTTTGTTGTTGTGCACGGAGGCTTAACGAATTTTGCTTCTGTTTCTGGTTTCTACTTCAAAATACCTATTGGGGTTTTCAATTATTTCTATCAGAATTACATTTTGTATCAATATTGACTTTATTATCTTTAGGATATTGACAAAAAAAAGCCGTGGGAGACATGCTTAAAATATCAGTAATAATGGAACAAGCCACAATACGGTTTGAAGCGGCTACAACTTTATTCTCTATCTACGGGCTACAAGAGAAAAGAAATAATGCGATGCGCACACAAGGATTTTTTTGTTACAGTAACATTAAAGTTTATTTTTAAAAATCTATTTGACTTGCCATTTTTTGAAAATGACTTCTATTCTAGTATTATTTTTATAACTCAAAGAGTTAGCCATGAAATGAATCAAACTTCCATTATTTAGATTAGTTTGCATTACGATAAATAATAACTGCGTTCGTGTAACTCTAAAAGTACAATTGTTTGTTTGAGAACTGTAGTCCTACAAATCCTACAATAAATAAATAATATTAAAATTGTTATTAGTAGAAACCTCAGGGCAAATATTATGGACTGGTAATTTTAAGTACCCCTCTCCTCACCCGCTCCGCACCGCACAACTATTTGCACAGCAGAGTACTTTTTGATAGACTATTTGGCATTTGCGATTTTGCGTCCGTCAGCGTTGAATGGAGTGCAACAAAAAGTACTCTGTGGATTGGATTGCACTCGCGGTTCGCGGATTTTGTTGTTTTTTTTCAATGTAGTAGCAGCGTTTTGTACTGTGTTATCTCGAACAAAAATATTTTGAGGACTTTTATTTTGAATGTGACTTGTTTTTATTTTAAGGTAAGTTTATGAGCACTTCAAACTATTTCATCACAATTATAACTGAAGTTTGAAAATCACGTTTTGGTTTATTTTCACATAAACTATTGTTATCCAAAAGAAGAAACAGTAACGGCGATCTCAGAACTTGTAACTTATTCTAGTTTTAATTCAGTTTTCTAACTTTTCTTCATGTCTTTGATGATGACTGAGTTTTCGGTTGGTAAAAAAAGTTAAGTATCACAAAAAACAAGCCTCGGTACGCCAAAACTGTAGAGAAAATCGATCATACTTGCCGATTGTGTTTGATGACCGATTTTTGTGTGGAATTAAATAAATTAATGACCGATAGTTTTAGCTTTGACTATACACAGTTTAATCAAAGAGTTTTAGTTCGAAGGTGGGAAATTCCCAAGTTATAGGTTATTTATTAACTACATGACTTTTCAAGTGTACCAGTGTACTGTGTAACTGAATTACTGAAGACCTGTACCTGTTTTTTTAACTTACAAGTTTAGTCTTCAGTTATTCTATAGTGCTCTGTGCTTCAGTTCATGTTCGAAAATCGGGAAATGTACTTTATCACTCAGTAAAAAGTTATCATCAAAAATGTTCTTTTCAGAACATTTTGAATCAATGTTATTCAGCAAAATTTGTTGTTTCAAGATAGGTATTTTAATAGTTTTACAAATCCAAGTTAAACAAGAACAATGACGTTAATGATTTTTTCTTTTGGATTATGACTCCAACTAGAGTCATGGAATTATGAGTTTGGTACAAATGTAACTCCTTTGGAGTCATTGGACAGTGAATGTGTTAGGTATGATAAAATTGTAGTGTTTATTCGATTTTGATTTATTTATAGGTTTTTTTTTCAGAGTGATAGTTGTAGTAAAAAAGGTTTAGTATCAGTTCCAAGTCTCTGTGTGCATTTTGGCAAACCCCTCATCCAACCCCTTCCAATTCTCCCTGTTTCTTGCCTGTCCAGTCCATGTCTTTCCAGCTGTTCTCACCAAGTCATCCTGCCATCTTTTCAAGGGTTTTCCTTTCTCTTCCCTTCCCTAGGGTATCATAGAGTCACATTTTGTTCAATTTCTTTTGCTGGAAAGAAAAAACTCACTTTTGACTAGTCTGTATCAGTGGTGGATCAAGGGGGGCTAAGGGGCTCCAGCCCCCCAAAAGCATCTGAGTTCATCCATGAAAAACCTTAAATTGAACTTGATATTATTCTAATTGAACTTTTTAGCAAGTATAACACCTCAGGCACATTTTTATTGTCATCAATTGTATTATGTTTCGAGTTTTAAATTTCTATAAGATGTTTTGTTTGCATGACGAATTTTAAATCCGTACACCTGGTAGGTATGTAAATGTTTAATATTTTCTTTGCTAAAACCCACCCTCAGTGAGGTCAAGCCCCTCCCAAACAACAATCCTGGATCCGCCACTGGTCTATATATTGGAGTTGTCTTCTCAACTTATCAGACTAAAACACAGGTGCATTTACTTGTTATCAAATTATTTATGTGAAACATTCGAATATGTGTGTAATATACCCAATAAATGCAGTTGACATGCTCATAATTGTGTGCAAACATTATTTCCTTATACAGATAGCAAAATAAACGTCATCATTGTTTGTGGTTTCTCTAAATCTTTTTCTGTTTGTTTTAGAAATAATCATGAATGATTCTCCCAAGTTTTACGACCTGGAGTACCAGAGTATCAATGATCAGGAGTTGTTGTTGTAAGTATGATTGTTTTAAATCCTGTAATAGTATTACCCGCACGCTTTACTTTGTGTAATTTATTTCACCACCACTGCTTTCAAAAACCGTGGAGGAAAACATTGTGAAGAAAACTAAGAGAATGTCTAAAAATTCGAAGACATCCACCAACCCACACTGGGCCCGCATGGTGGATTATCCACTCTCTCTCACCGAGAGGAGGCCTGTGTCCCAGCAGTGGGAACATTATAGGCTGATTATGCTTATAATATTACTCTGTTTAAAGGTTTCATCAATGCTCCTTATCAAAAACAGGCAAGCTCCTATTTATGCTCAACTAAAATACAGCAAAGCAGCCAAGAATGTTTGATAAATTCTGAAATTTTTCAAACATATTTGGCTGCTTTGCTGAATTTTTCTTGTACTGGATTCTGGAGATCAGATAAACAGTGGTTCCTCCAAAAATTGTTTGGAAAAGGCTAGGAAGTTGATGATGATGGAAAACCTCAATATTTGTTTATTTTCAGAGATATTGATACATATAGTCTGCATTTGGAAGATATTCCACAATCATTTATTCCATCCCCGGCCTCGGAGACTATGGATATTGCCTGCAAACCAAGTCTACAAAATGAATTTCCTGTAAGTGTGACAAGTTATCTGAAATACTCAAAAGTATTATTGTAATTCACCTAGTAATACTTACCAAAACCTAACCTGATGCTATAAACCTTCAAAATCATGGCAGGATTTGTACAAAAAAATAAAGATGGTTAGAGAAGTTGGAATTCTCTTGGGTACCTAAAGAGCATATTCAGGCATTTACAATATTTTTATAACCCTGCAGTAAAAATCGGCGTAGCATGCGTAGCTCATACAAACGTAATTTGTAAATGAAACATATTCTTAAATTCCGATTGGATTACAGAATATCTAGGTTCCCAAATAATATATTTTGAAAGGACTCTGATATAAAGACGAGATATGAGGAAGTTCAAATTTCTATAGAAAACTTATTTTTCTCATAACTCGTCGTTAAATCAGTTCAGTTTCATTAGATTAGCCCACATATAAAGCACAATTTAGTTTTGTTCATTTATTTTTAGTGACTTACCCTAAGTCAACTATCAATCGTATTGGGTTTTCCGCCAAGAATTTGTCAGTGAGTAGCGGCCTGGAGGCTTGATTTGTGCCCTGTTGATGGCAATGGGCTCGCCCTCTGTTACAGGGAATTAAAAAATAACTGTGTGTTTTATGGGATACCTCTGCACAACACTTCAGGGTAAACTGGTGTAATTTTAAGTATGTTTATTTTTGACCAGTTCTCTCCCCGAGGCCCCCCAGAGAGGAGCAGCTTTCCCGGGGAGTTCAACTTCTGTGTGGAAGTTAACAGCAATGATGTACACAAATCAACTTTCTTGGTAAGTGCTCCCTTGCAAAGATGGCGGTCTTATACAATATGTATTGAAAACAAACAAGAGATCTGATAAGGTGTGTATTTTAATTGTTTGAATATTTTAGCCTACACCTAAGTTGTAGGCCTGGTTTTGAGTTTGTAGTTTGTACCACAGCTTTTACTGAAGTAAGGAGTTGTGAAACCCAGTCTCATTAAATTATTTAAGTTTTCAAGATTAACAAAACCCTTATCAAGCGAGGTTTCTTAGCTTTAAGTATTTCTTTCAAATACACTTATTTTTTTGCATGTTATAAAAATATATAGCACTGTGACCTAAACCCGCTCTTAAGTCACGCTTTTAAGTCACGCTTTTCTGTGACTTAGTAGTCTATTTTTACACAGAAAAGCGTGACTTAAGTGCGGGTTTAGGTCAAATGAGCTATAAATAGTATACGATACGTGTGCCTTAAATAGGCATAATGGATGGCGTTTAGCGCCCTGTCTATGCTCGGGTGCTAATTTCACGCCGTGCAATTATGGACTACTTTAGACAGACTTATCGTAAATATACTATTTTTCAACGATAATAGCATGATTGTGGCTGCTGCTGAATAATTTCTTAATTCTTTCACACAACACCTGTAGGCAGAAAAGACCCATTCTATTTTCACCTGATTTTAATCTCCATAATTTGTCTCCAGTACTCGCACCAGCTCTCTCGCATCTTCGTGGGCATGAAGTGCAACTTCAGCATACAGTTCAACTGGGCTTACACGAAGGCGCCCCACATGTTTGTGAGGGCTACTGTGGTCTTCTCTGATGAGACACAGGCTGAGAAACGTGTAGAGCGGTGTGTGCAGCACTTTCATGAGAGTTCTGTTGCCGGTGAGTGACAAAACTATTAGTACACGTTTTCTTAGTTAATTACGCTGTTGTCTTTATGGTGAATGATGTGTATACAGGAGGTGGATAGTAGAACTCCTTAGGGGCTACTAGTAAACTCCTCGAGTTTGGGGTCATATGATTCGTTTTGACGAGTCCAATATATTGCACTTGGTGTCTCTGAATTTGTGTCCGGTTGATACCAATAGGCTCGCCCCCTATTACATGGGACTTAAATATAACTGGCGAAAACTGGGTGCCCTACCTCTGCTCAACACTTTGAAGTTTACAGACGTGATGTAATGTTATGTATTTTCATACTACCTTCATTTCAGGCATCCAAAGACAAATCGGGAAGAATGTCCTCCATTCCTCCCGAGAGATCGGCACCCAGGGCGTCTATTACTGCGGGAATGTAGACATGGCCGACTCCTGGTATTCAGTCTTGGTGGAATTCCACAGGACCAGCCCGGACCCATGCACTCACGCATACCAGTTCTCTTGCAAGAACTCATGCGCTACCGGCATCAACAGACGGGCTATTGCCATCCTTTTTACACTGGAGGATGATTGGTGAGTATGTCTATGGTTTTCTGATGGCTATTTTTTTTAAACATTTAAAAAGACGAACTGGATTATAAACACATTATTTAACACTTTCCGGCGCGGTCCTTTAATAGAGAAAGGCAGTACAATGTTTCATACAAAATCACAATACTGTCACAACGGTACAACAACAATATCACGGAAAATTAAATCGTTTACCTAGGGCGGTAGACTGCTACAACCGTAACCGTTTAGGGCGTTGTGGATGACATCTGTTTACGTGTGGGTATGGCATGACATTGAGAGCACGTACACCACACACACACACACATTCCATGAACTTTTGAAATACGGTCACAGCCGTTACCGCGCCGGAAGGTGTCTAAGGAAGGAACACGGATAGGTTTTAGTCAGTAAGAGTCTCGACACTCTGATTTCGCTCCACCCAGAGCGGGAGGGGTCATGTGATGGTTTCCCATACTGATACTGTTAGCCTGCATAATCCCACTGCTGGGCAAAGGCCTCTCCCCATGACTTCCAGTTCTTTCGATCCAGGGCTAAAGTGGGCCACTGGTCGTTTGTTTTGTCCAGCTCGTCCCGCCATCTTCTAAAAGATGGTTTCCCATCCTTAAAAAAAAAAAAAAACTAACTGAGAAACTACACAAGCAACGTTAATAAAATTGATATGGGACTACCACGCGGGCTACCTCTACTAAATGAAAAAAGGATCACGTAAAATTATACTCGAAAGCATAACCTTCTCCTTTTTTAAGTCTGTTAATAATGGTCTGGTGGTTTATGGTCCTCTCATTAAAACTTGCTTTTTAACAACCTTCCATCCTTATCATATCAGCTTCCAGATGCCTTAAAAGCGCCTATTTTACTATCTTCCCTTGCTTTTCCCATTAGTGGCCGTATCTACGGTCGTCAGAAGGTAGGTGCCAGGGTATGTGCGTGTCCGCGTCGCGACATGGTTAAGGATGAGATGGCTGAAGGCGTCTATAAGACCGGCAAGAAGAGGATCCCCTCCAACCAGATCGAACAGCCCCAGACCAAGAAGATCAAGGTGGAGAATCTCATGGATTTCGATGACACAGTACATAAGCTGCCTCCGGTAAGTCCAACTGTATGATAAACCTTTCAAATTTAAATTTTGTGTTAGTTTCAGAGTTCTACTTTTTTCGTCCTTATAATGTTGTATATAATTGCGACTTTTTATAAATAGATATCCATTACGTCACACGAATTCCATGATTTTTGGAGCCGTCCTTGTCACAAGTCGTAGGCATAGGACATATTGTCACATATTTTGCCATTTTAAGTTGCATTGTATAATGATATTGACAGGCTTAGTAAAATTTTTTTCAACTTTTTCGTAATAATTGAAGTTATGAATTTTAGATTTTTGCATGTGACGTCACGAAACTTAGTCACCCCCATGTCACATGATGTCACCCTTTGTTGCCCTTGTTAACGTCTGACGTAATTTATGGATGACCCCTTGATTTTTTTAGAAAAGAGTACATACATTTTCTTTCCTCATAGTAAACATTATCACATCACATAATTTAGGACCCTCTTCTTCTAGGTTTTAAAAAACCATTCTCTCCTCACAGTTACAAATCGTCGGTTCAAGAGCGATGCTCTGCGGCCTCAAAATGATGCAAGAGATGATGGAGCTGGCAAAGGAGTGCCGAAAAAACGACCCACAAGCAGTGGGTCTTTATGAGAAGCCCATAAGCGACATACAAGAAACCATTAAAAAAATGGAGCAAGGCAAAAAACAGTCACAGTTGTAATTGTACCTTCTAGCAAGTAAGATGTACAGACGCCAGTACATCAACCTACCCGAAACTGTCAAATTTTCGTATTCAACTTTGAACCTTATGCTTTAGCGATAAAGTTGAAAATCTATCAGAGAAATTTGACAGATTGTAGTAGCTTGATGTGCTGGCGTCTGTACATATGTTAGGATAGAACTATTATTTCACACTTACCAAATGTAAGTGAGAAGTCTATTTTTATTATGTTTTGATTTTTGATACGCCCAGTTTTAAGTTGACACTTCGTATTTTGATATAATCATGACCAAAGGATACGCCTATCTGAACATTTTACATAGACCTTCTTCATACAAGCAAAAGTAGCGCCATCTGTTATTGACCACTGTCAACTGAGTCGCGTTAGCGGTTCGCGCGGTTAGCCCGGTCCTTACGCTAGATCTACAGGCTGTGTCGTAATGAATGGATAACCTCTAAAGGGGTCATTCATTGTACTTATCATTATGAACAACTTTTACTACGGGACCAAACATGAAATCTCCAAAAAAAAACAGCTTTTCCCTACATTTATGTTCGCATGCCTCGTCAAAATGTAGGAAACAGCTGATTCTTTTTTCGCGATTTGAGGTTTGGTCCCGTAGTAAAAGTTGTTCATAATGATAAGTACAATAATCCCTTAAGAGGTTATCCATTAATTACGACACCCTGTATATGTCAATGATCATGACTTTTTAACTTGACAATTACTACAAGCAGTGCTTTGATTATAGCAGATAATTTACATTCTTGTCAATTGGAAATAGTCGCCGTCTGTCAATGACTCGCAAAATGCGTTATTATTGCTATGCCTCTTGCAACTTTCTTTCAGGCTTTTTCATATTCAGGTCAAGTATAAATTAAAGCCAAGTCTCTGATCCGTTGTTTTCATGTTAGTTGCTATGTTCGTATCGTATGTTCTTATTAAAATGTTCAAAATCTAGTCGCATCTCAGCGACAATCAATGTTAAAAATGTGAGGAATTTTTGACTAATTGAGACTGAGATCAGACTAAACGTTCTTAAAATTACGAGAATTGCCCTTCAGATCTCATCTCTTTAAAAATGGTTTTAACAGTCTGGTCCCACCATAACTTAAGACGTATTCACAAGTGTTAAGACAGTAGGAATTGCATAATGCAACGTCTCATAAGATTACCAAGTTGATGAGTTTTAGGGCCGATTTTTCGAACGCCAGATAATTTTATCTGAGGAATAATTTTGATTTTGTCTGTTAGACAACAATTTTATTCCTCGAACAGCTTTATGCCTCGGTTCATTCATTTCATCGGTTTCATTCTCTGATTTATATAATTTATAGCACTCTGTGACCTAAACCCGCATTTAAGTCACTCTTATCTGCGACTTAAGTAGTCCATTTTTACACAGAAAAGCGTGACTTAAGTGCGCGTTTAGGTCACACGTGCTATAAAATAGTATACTATACGTGTGACTTAAGTAGCAAGTTTCACGCCGTGCAATAATGGACTAATTAAATCACACTTATCGTATTCTTTATTCACTACCTATACCTGATATGATACTGAAATTAAACGTGAAAATTATGCTGGTATGATAGTCCGATAATGCTTTAAAATACAACTTTATCAATCAAATAGCACCGTCATTGGCTTTAAAAAAGACTGATATAATATTTTAATTCAATTGGTGGTGGACTTCGGTAACAACAAAATTACTACAAATTTTAACGTTTTTATTTTATGATTGTTTTTCGTCTGTAACACGAATAATTATGTTGGTATGCACTTTGCGAAATAAAAAGCTCTTTAAAGAACTCTAGAAATAACAATAATATACCAACTTTTGAGTTTCGCTAAGTGTATACTTATTTATATTGCAGACTGTTCATTATAAAATAATTAGTGCAAGATAAGTTGAAAAAAACTGTAAAAAAAATTGCAAAAAAAATACCGCATATTGTTTACTTTATACTTAATTTTGAAGTTACATTTTGTTTTTAGAATATCATGTTAGTCGAAGCTAGAAAATAAGTAGGTAACCATGCTGTTTGCAACAATTTGTATCTTTTATATATTGTTGTTATGATATTAGTATGTATGCAGAAATATAATTTTATAAATTCTTGATTTACTGGTGTAAAATTAAGTAATTAATCCCGTGTTTGAAATAAACTGTTGATTGATTAACAGAATGGATTCTGTCATCTACAACATGATATGGAATCAAATATCCCAGTAAAGATAAATATATTAAATATACATAATTATGTATCTTTTCATACCCTAATCAGACATTGATACAGAAAAGAACTTATTATAATACTTATTATAAAATATATAAAGTGCTCTTATGTATTATCTATATAACAGATGAAAGTGATTCTGTGCAATTCATGTTACATAGGTGCCTATCACTGTTAAAATAATTGTTATAGATTCTATGCAAAATATTATGACCTAATGTTGGACAGCACTTACCTACCATCTGTAAGATTCAATGTGGTTAGTTACTTATTCAATTTATAAACCCTCTGGTTGTATCTTGAAAATGGAAATACATAGTACAATACGAGTTGTATTGATAGAATAAGAAATATTTTTTTAAGTTTTGTAGGGAATTATTTTAAGATTTGATTGTTTTTAAGTATTTTTTATAATTTCATTAAATATGTAATTTAAAATATATTATGGATGTTGTTCCTAATATGTTTCAAATTAGCCGCCTTCTTACAATAATTGAAATACAAAGATAATAAATACATAAAACAAGAATTGTCTTTTTTTTTGCCATCTCTGTCTTCATAATTTTATTTGGTTAAGTATGTCACTAAGGGCTCATACGCACTACGGCGGTAACCGCAACGTACGGTTGAAGAACCGTTGCGATTTGCGGTCCTATCGATCCATTTCAAAGATGGACGTGGAAGAAGTTGCAGCTATTTACAAAATAAAGAAAGTACTGAGTGCATCCTTAATTGCAAACACGAGATGAGAGCAAGAATTTTGAAATATTTTTCGAAGAACTAAAAAAATATGAAGATAAGTTTGACGGATTCATTAGGATGAGCATTAACACGTTTGAAGAATTATTTGAACGTTTTAAAAACATTTATGACGAAGCAAGACACAATTTCAGTCAATGGCGGGCAGCCGCAAACTGAGGCGCACAGTGCGAATAGCAACCGTCCGGCTGGCTGCCATTCGGGCAGCAGCCCTCCGATTTATATATATTAGTCTATACTCCGAGCGACCGGAGCGGTTTGCTGGTAACCGCATCGCAGTGCGCATACAAATAAATGTTACTTATATATTTTTGCTTGCGGTCGGCCGTACGGCTAACCGCATAGTGCATATGAGCCCTAAGGCACCTGTCGCACTGCCAGCGATTAACGAGAAGCATTTAGAGCTAGCAATCAAAAACGAGTTTGCGAGCGACTGCGCGACGGCGACCGAAGATAACTCGCTGGTATGCGTATACCAAGCGTGAACAGTCAACGATCAACTATTAATATGTATCTCTTTAAATTACAGAAACATACAAAATATTTTGTGATTTTGTGATTGGTCCCGCTACAACCTTTTGTGTTTCTTTAGCAAGGAAATCGTTAATAGAAAGTCGCTCCCTTTGAACCCAAAACTTTTTAGGGAGTGTTCATTCTGGGTTTTTGATTGCGAGATATTTTGAGAACTGGACTTCCCTTTTCATCTAGGGATTGGTTTTTCCAGAGATTGGAACATTTGAGCAATGTTAATGGGTATTTTTAGAACTAGAGGGAATCTATATTGAAACAAAGAGAATGCAATACATTACATAATCAGCCTATAGTATTCCCACTGCTGAGGCACAGGCCTTCTCTTCGAGAGGGAGTGGGCTGTAACCTACCATGCGGGCCCAGTGTGGGTTGTTGGATGTCACATGTCTTCGAAGTTTTGGATCTTGGACATGCCGGTTTCCTCAAGATGTTTTCCTTCACCTATTTGAGAACAGTGATGATGAAATTATTTACACAAATTAAAGCGCCTGTTTGGATTCGATCCCATGGCTTAGGACTCGGTAAGTCGGGGCTGTTGCTACTGGACCACCACTGCTCTGTCACTTACATTGCTAAGGTAAAAATATTCATTTGAATAAAACAGGTAAGTATGCCAAAATACAAGCAAAAGTATTTGATGTCATAAGACATTGAACTTTATATGTATAATATCTTATAAAAATGCAAGTATACTTATAAATATTTACAACAGTTTCAAATGTCCAGTGACTTTGTCAATAACATCTTTAGGTGCAGGACCAACACCCAGTACTGTGATGGAATTTGGAGCAATCTGTGTCCTACCAGCATCCCGAATTAATGATGTAATCAGCCCCATCTTCTTTGCATTGTCACAGATATGTTTCACTTCGTCCAAGGAATCTGTTTTAAGGGCTACTTTGGCTTGACCAGTGTATTGCCATAGTTTGAGTGCTTCAGGGTCTTTGTGCTGAGCTTTCTCGAAGGCTCCGACGGCAGCATGACTACATTGGGCTGCAATCTTTCCCTTGCTCATGTTGAGGTCAGTTCGTACTACAAGTACTAGTTTGAATTCTTCGGATGAGTTGTACTGTAAGAAATTGTGAATAATTACTATTGCGAATAAGATGTCAGTACAATTATCAGTTTTGGAGTTTATTTATAAACACTGCTTACATTTAAGTAATGCTTTTGATGTTTAACCTTTTGACCGCCACAGTCATGTATATGTCGCAGCCAACTGGTTAAATTAGGCGTTCAGTTGACTGCCTGGCCTTTAGAAGTAGTGCTCGCCTCGCTTCCTCCCTCGGCTCGCACGCGGTTGATCACAGTTCTAACCTAACCTAACTCACTTGGTCGGGGTGCAATGCCTTAATTACTGCGACCAATTCGGCTCGCGCGTGATTGGTTACAGACTTACAACCTAAACTGTAATTGAATATCATTCAGGCCGTTAGTTGAACGGCCGCCGTTTAGTTGAAAGGTTAGGCGGTTAACTGAACAGCTAATTTAACCAGTTGGCTGCGACATATAGATGACAAACCAAAATAGGCTCGGCATGCCACGGTTCGGCTACATGTCACACTTTAACGCCAAGGGCACATTTTTGAGTTTTTGATGTGGCAGTCAACAGGTTAAAGGTCTCTTAACTTTTGGTAATGTTTATAAATAAACCACTTTATGTTAAGGTTCAAATGTTTTAAGAATATAAATGAACCTCAATAGGTTGCAACATGTAGGTACTTACCTAAGATTCATTGCAAGTTTTTAGGAAGTGAATGCTGATGCAATCATTGCATTTGTTAGGAATGATAAAAGTGTGGAACACTCTAACAGATATTCATGATGATTAATGTAATCATCATCCACAGCACAGTCAGACTTTACCCACTGCCGGCCAGTTATGAGAGAAATATTTAAACAAAGCATATAGCAATAATGTGAAATAAGAGTAGGGTATGTATGCTCACCTTGCCTGCATTCTTTAAAGCTTTCGCAGCTTTGGGACAGGTTGTAAAATATTTCTTTAGTGCGAGTAACGATAAGCCGATACATAGCCCACAGCCTACGCCGGTTATGAATGAAATGTTAAGCTCCATTTTCCGTTGAGGTGAAATGATTGTGTTTTAATTTTCTACTTTTATTTTTCTTGGTTCTTTAAAACTTTGTTTTAGTATTACAACCTATGAGAAGAAACCAAAGTACTCTGTGGAAGAAACAATCGTGAAATCTTCTTGGTGAGCGTGCGTGAATCCCTCCGTCCTCAGATCACAGATTACTGATATGTAGCAAGCTACCTCAGATTTCAAGATTTCTTAATCTGACAGTGACAGGTGACAGATGACAATTGACAGTCAACGTCACGTCTAGTTTTTTTTAAATATTATTTTAATGGCCTGGTTGCTGGGACCTTTTAGCCAAGTCTGTATTTGGTTTAGTAATAATTTTCTTCACTCATAGCTAGAATACCATTACCATCGCAAAACACAAACGACAACACGTGCAGTAGCATTGTGAGAAAGAGACTTCACTATACGTCACAAACCTAGCAAGAAAGAGACTTTGTCGAGTACATAATGGTGCCTTTTGCAATCGGAACATTCGGAACACAAATATGGGACAAATGGGACACACCGACGTAATTGCCATATAAATAAAAAACAAAATATTTTAGGATTTAGTCAAAATCTGAATTTCGACCATGGAATTATTATGTACTGTTGTACGTAAGTACATATTAATTCCATGATTTCGACATATTGCTAGATGATTGATGGATGATTGCTAGGCAACGAAAAATATTGACGTGATTTACGCGTGATCTCCTCAACACTTTTTAATTTGTTTTAGAGATTGAAATAGTAAATAATCTTTTATAATCATGCCTCATAAAACCAAGGATTTGGCTCCCATTGCCATCCCTCATGGCCCTCCCGTGGAGTGCACTGCGGAATATTTCAAATCCTTGATGGAAAGTGAAACAATGGTCAAGTGAGTGGTCTTATAATATCTAGATTGCCTTGGATTTGCTAAACCTTTTCCACCAAAGACTTGATTTCCCTCCTCTCTCGTCCGCAAGTTTCAGGCAGGACTCAACTGTCGTCTTTTTCGTACCACCATCCCATTATGAGTCGTCATAGTTCATAAGACCGTAATCAAAACAGGCATATATATTGTGTACCTACTTAAGGGAAATGTCACACAAAGTTCGTTTGCAGCTCGTTTACATCGGACTTGCGGCATTCATTAAACACCACTCTTCACAGCGGACATGTGGCATTCATTAATCACCACTCCACTTGGTCCTTTCATACGGTTATCTAATGTTCTTCTAGAAAATATCCAGTATGGGATGTCGCACGGCCCACCCCTCAAGTCCTGATGGAGCAAGCTCGCCGCGACCTAATGGAAGCAGACACGAAGCTGGCGATCAAGAGGGAGGAGGCGGCACAAAACAGAATCACTATGGACGCCAAGTGGGAGGAACTGAGGAATAAAGAGAACCTACTTAAAGAGTCTTTTATCAGCTTTAATAAGGTATAGGTTATCTATAATGGGTGAATAAGTACCTACAGGTAGACTTATTTTTTCCATTAGCTTAGGTGTACCTGCTAAGAAATTACTTTTGATTAAAAAACTTCTGAACTTATGTACTTAGAAGTATCTCTTAAATTATTTATCAAGAATACAGGCTATTCTTATAATTTTTAGCTAATGTTAAAGTGTCTGAATCTGAAATTTTGGCAAATTAAATAGATAATGATTTCCATTTGTCAAAGTACACACCGATAATATAGCATTATGCTACGGCTACATTGTCGCGATAAAGCGAAATGCACTTCGAGCACTCTCTGTTTACAGCGAGACGTCGAGCTGTGTGTGAGAGAGAGCGCGCAAAGTTCGCCTTTTCGCGACAATGTAGCCATAGCATATCACACAAAAGCTACTCAACTACTGCTTTTCCACCTAGTTCATAAGAGAGAACCAGGAGAAGCGAGACCGAGCTGAACGTAAGATGCTAGCTGACAACGAGGTCTTAGAGCGAAAGACCAAGGAGACCGAAGCTATGAGGCAGAGAGTCATCGAAATGGAAGAAGTCAAGAAGTTGATGGAGAAGCAAGTCAAGGACTACACCATTTATGAGGTAAGTTTAATACGGCACGACGTCCCGAGCTCGACATGGATGCCGAAATTTTGACGGAAAGATGGCGCTAAGATCTATCACCAACTCTTTTCCGCAATGGACCAATGATGGCGTAAGCCATAGGTAGGTACAACAACGACCCTTCGTCCTACCGAGGTGGCCAAAAGATTTGGACTTGCTTTGCTGCAAGTTTGCTAACTACCTAATTACCATCAATTGGTCAAGTTGTTTTGGACACCGCACAGCCTGAAATTGGCAATACGCATGACGCCATGACAGTCGTTCCTTCTCCATACGAGAGACGTCTGCTTTGTTTTGAGAAGTACTTTTTTGTCACCTTTGGAACTTTTTGTAATAAAATGTTCTTTGAATCTAGGACTACCTCATGTCTGTGGTGCATAATTACCCTGAGTTCAAACAACCTCTGGATGTACTCAACCGTTATGAAGCTTTGGGTAAGGAATCATTCCTAACTTACCTATCTCCTTCTGTATCTCTAATTTTAAACTTTCGTATTCAAAACGCCTGTCTATTGTCGCGCAACAAACACAGTGTTTCACGCGTACCTACTATGTATCTGCAGGGTCAAATTAAATTAGCCAGCGAAACTCCGCAGAGGTTATGGGCATCGATATCTAAACACAATGAAATAAAAAAGATTTGATGATCTTTTATTTGGGTTCAATGACCGCTGGTAGTGTAGTTCTAGAAGTATGAGTTGAGAAAATACTCGTAAATTTGTTTTTGTTGTCACTACTTGCCCTTCACGTCCGTGAAGATTAAAAAAAAAACTGATGTTTAAACAGACAGAAAACTACCAGCTGTCGTTGATCTTAAAAATTAAACTCATCAAATTCATTTCTTTTATCATGTTTGTTTTATCCTATACTCATTACGTCTGCGAAGTCTCGGTAGCTAATTTAATTAGACCTTGTATATACTTAACTATGTATAGGTATCTATATACGTCAAAATAACGTCTTGAAAAAAAAAAGTATCATTATAGGTGTATGGGGCTAGATGAGACAATTCCCTATCACCCAAAAAATACAACTCTGAAAATTAGCAACAATAACTGCCACCAACTGCATCAGACTGCTTGAACAGTGAGCTTGTTCTGAACTATTTCGTTGCAGTCGAGTTTTTTGATTTTTTTAAATGTTAGTTTCAATAGGTTTTTGCTACACGGACTTGGAACAAAACAAACCTAGATACCTACTTATCTTTTTGTAAATACAACGTGGGACCTTAATGAAAGATCATGCTCCTAGCGGCGGCCAAATCAACGCTGGCGGAACGTCAAGAGCATGATCTTGAAATGTTGGAGAACGCTCGCCAGGAGATCGCATCCCTGACAGAGGAGAAGAAACTCTTCATCATGGGGCTCAACAACACGCTCGCTAATCTAAGGGTATGTAATAAAAAATAAAAAAAAACTTGTAGGTACACTGTAATCCCATATCTATGGTAACACGTGTGTGTCATTCAGTATTTAGGCTGGTTTGATTCGGGGTCTGTGATGGTATCTAAAAGGTTACATGCTCTGTGATTGTATCATACATAGGTACTGTGACCGTTATATATATGAGGTATACAACTAAGGAGGAGTTTGAAGACATTTTCCCTCGGCCTTAGACTTTATGAGGCCCAGTGTAAGATGGCTTAAATTACCAGGAGGAGGCGTCATCTCTTAAAAATACGTGAGCTAAAATCACCAGTAGGAGGCGTCATCTCTTAAAAATACGTGAGTTAAAATCACCAGTAGAACTGCTGCCAAGATCTTTTGTTGCCGGAATGACATTGACAGAGGGTTGTTGGTTAACATTTGTGATCTTGTCACGGAAATTGTATTAGAAAAACAAAATGACGGCGTTTGTTCCGATTTTGACCGCACGCCAAACGATAGACGATATCAATGCTAAATTGCCACCACTATAATGTGCTAGCAACCACAGAACATAATACTCAGAGGAGCTAGCAACACATCTGCTGATTACAATCAACCGATACCTACTTGAGGAATGTACTTATAGGTACCTACTTAAACTAGCTGATTGTTTATTTTTCTTTGTTTTTTGTTTTCACCGGACAATTATTATTCGACATCCACAACTCGATCCCAAGCAGTCGAATCTAATTTTGAAATTTGAATTATCAATAGATATCGTGGGCTTAGCTAATCAATCAAGTCATTTATTCAAATTAGGCTGAGAATCAGCATTTTTTTAACGTCGGAATTACTTAGACAGTCCTCCAAAACGCCAGCCCTTCACCACATTTCAGTGCTTTAGCTGAGTTGCCGGTTTTCCGTGATAAAAGAGCTAGATTTCTGTCAAAATGTAACACTTCTACATTCTAGACCGTACCTACGTAGTTTCCATTCAAAACTTCTAATAAGTAAGTATAATAAAATAAATACCTCCTCAGTGGCGCTATGACAAAATCCGGAACAGAGTGATTAAGTGGGAGCTAGCTCTGAACCGACTGAAGGAGACAGCAGCGCAGCGCCACGTTGAGCTCTGCCATGTCCGTTCAGCCATTTGGAGCCTCTACGCTAAGATCTGCAAGCAAAAAGGTAAAACTATCGAAATAGCGAATCTATTCATTGGTTATGTGTGGTGTACCCAGCTTTTTGCCAGTCTTTCCAGGCGTATCGTGTTACTTAGTCACTGGGTTGAGGTCATAGAGGCAGTCGCACCGTGTATGATACTGGTATTCAGCTGCATCCGGTTAGACTGGAAGCCGACCCCAAAGTTATTTGGGAAAAGGTTAGATTAACCCAAGGGTGAAAAAATTTCTAGTGATCTCGTGGACATCCGCCTGGAGGTGCTAGTAAAATTATTATTAGAGTACCTATTACAAGAATCTTTTGGTGCTCGAATGACATCTACAGAGGGTCTTTGTTGGTAAACATTTAATTTAGTGAAATGGTTCTTCGAAAAACAAGGTGGCGGTGTTAGTTTTTATTTTTACCACACCCCAAACGATTCTCGCACAGACTGCTTTACTTTGCGTGGTTTTCCTGCACAACCATTCCGTGGAGGTCTATGCTGCTATGATGACTTTTATCCAGTGTAACTTACCGATGGTAAACTTGTTCTTTTGCAAAGGTCTCGTTATCGATGTGGCGGTCGGCGACTTCGAACAGCAACTGGTGGTCATTATGAGAGCGTTGCTCGAACTGCGCAGGATTTACAGGCTCGCTCAGAAGAGGTCCAAGGAAAAGTGAGACAAACAGATATTTCTTACTGTTCTAACTTTTATTATTAAGCAACATTAAACCAGCGGCACTGCATGATAGCGCCTGCGACAGCTATTTGCTGTCGGGGCACGTTTTTTTTTTTTTTTGACATGACCACTCGCAGTTGCAACTCGCTAAGGTTGCCTTTCTGCTTAACCGGACTATCCTGTGGTGGCCAAAAATTACTTTAAGGCCCCCAGCCAGGGCTTACAAACTAAGGATATTTATTTTAAATGAGCTACACTAAGGGCACCCCCTGTGGGGTTCGGGCCTCGGCTTAGTGAGTCATTGAGGGGAGGGCAGCAATGGTCAGGCTGGGTCTGGTTATTTTTATTTGGGGAGTTTAAAGCTACTTGCTCAGCCTCGCGGGCTGGCTTGTCGAGCAAGGGTCGGGCAGTGGCTGTCGGGGCACGGTAAATCAGCATAGCTAAGTATTTACAATCGTTTGATGTAGTTCCGAGCCGAATTAAAATCAATCAGTGTTAAGAAAGAAGTCCTCCTAAGACTTTTCACAAATCAAAAAGTAGATAATTTTGTTAGTTTAAACAAAATAGTTGACCGCTATTCTTCCATCAGCTATTTGCTGAAGATGGTTATGCTGTACCTCTTCAAAATCGGTAAGCAATAAGTATTTAGATTGACTGAATTTATGTTTTCATTTTCAGAGGAGATGCAGAATCGAAACAATCGAAAGAAATTTGAGTTTTACTGAAGCTTTGTAGGTAGGTACTTACTTAGGTATTTTCTTTACCTACGCCTACACTAATCTCTGAGATGCCAATGTTTTATCTTTTTTTATCAAAATGTTACTCATTTATTGTTAAATAACTACTGTGACAATATGTTTGTAATTTGTTTATCTATTAATAAATGTTTTAAAGAATTACGCTTACTTTTTATTTTACTGTCCCAAAAAGAGGGTAGGTAGGTATATTTTTTTGCCTTCTTATCTTTCCGGGATTCTTATGAGTTATTTATTGCCTTTATAGAGCAAGGACCCGCGACGATCAGAAGGCCATTTCTCGTAATTTATAACGTTCGACATCTAGTCAAACAACAAATAAATGTCAAAAACTTGAGGTATTTTTGACAGATTGAGACAGATCATACTGTAAACGTTCTATAGAATTACGAGAATCCCTCTGACCTTCGTTATTTTATAAAAGCTGAAACTTTCTCGGTGTATGTATATCCCCAATACAGGTAAGGCTGATATAACGAACACCATGCGCGCACGTCGAGCTCTACCAGCGCGGACGCGAAAGCGCACGCGGCCTATGCACAGCGCGGGTACAATGTGATATCAGCCTAAGAACGATCCCCGATTCCCCAAATATGAAGTTTGGATCATGGTTGCATTCGCAATAGGCCGATAAGCACTCATAGATTATGCATTTGCAGCTAAGCCACTATAGAATCGCTATATTCAACGGAAATACGATTCAATCAATCAGATATAGCCGCCGCGAATAGCGCCGTCGACGCCAGAGTGTACAAAATGGCAAGCTCGCGGCGCGCCCGCGGCGTCTTCGCGGCGAGTTCGCTGTGCACTCGCCTCGCTTTGGACTCTCTTGCAAATCGCCAGTCTGCTAAGGCCCATACATACATAGTAACCTACATACCCACCTATTCATATAATTTATTATCATTATGGTAGATACAATTACAAACTAAGAACTTGCAAACTAAGTTAAACTTAAGGGCAATTAGCTGTTCTAATTGGAGCTCTTTCCGATAGTAAGTAATTAAGTACTTTACAGAATTTAAATTAGCAAAGTTTGAAGCACTGCTTGTTAATCTTTATGAACTGTCCTTGTGACCCTTTCATATCATACCTACGTGTCGAAACGATTAATTAAAATATTTTAGATACTGATTCTCTAAGAACTTACAGATGTTCTGATACTTTTAAAAATTAATTAACTTCTAGGTACAAACTTGTTGCGCTTCTGGCTACCTACCCCGACCTAACGCAACCACGCGCGAGGAGTCGAATTGGTCGCAGTAACCCATATTTTAGTTAAAAATCTGTTACGTTAGGTTGAGACTAACCAACCGCGACAACATGAGACTGGTTTTTGTGTAGAATGAGTAAGTTTTATTTGTTGTTAGGACAAAATTATGATAAGAAAGATAGGTAACAGTTTATCTACGTTATCTAACAAACACTGTACAATTTTATAGTTTCATGAAAAACAGGAAAACCTTTAAGTAAGTAGGTATATTAATTAGTGTCCGACAGAAACACGATATGCAGCCGTAACCGAATATTCAGCTCCACTTCTAGTTTCGGCCTAAACCGAAACCGAACGAACGGATAGCTACAACTAGTTATAAACAGAAGTTTAGAAGTAATTCATTTATTGACCTAACAAATGGCTGTCCGTAGGTCGTAAGGTCGTAAGTTTGATTCCCGCATTCTTCGTCATTTGTTGTGCGTCTGAAATAAGAGTTAAAAGATTTCGTCGCATAAAAAGGACTCAGGGATCAAACATAGACTACGACAAAGCCACATTACAGAGTAGGACCTAAGTTGCACCGCTTAATATTTTCCGACAGCCTAATGTATCAGACTCTTTAAATTCTACAAACGCATATAAGCTCGCGACTTCACAAGGTTAGAATACAGTTCCCATTAAGTTCAGAAGGGTATCTAACATCTATAATGTCGTCAACAGAACCCAAAACCACTTTAAATTCTGAAAAATCTGAGCGTTATATTCAATACATCGAAAGGTCGTTGAAGATCTGCGCTTGTTGGGATCTGTTCTCCAATACTACCAACCAATGGAGAATAATTATCAACGAGTTGTATTTAGGGGTTGTGCTCTTCGTTCTTACACATTTACCCGTGGTTTTGACGGTGCACTTGTACACAGAATGGCAGGACATCATGTCAAGCTTGGCAACTATTGCTGATTCTCTCCCTCTTATAGTTTCCTTAATAATTGTCTCGTACTATGCCATATATCGCGAAGATTTGTACAAGTTGCTGGAGTATATGGATAAGAACTTCAAGCATCATTCGGCGAGGGGACTTACGAATATGACGATGGATCAGAGCTACATGAAGGCCCGAAGTTTTGCAAGGTTCTATACGGGTTGCACTATGTTTAGCGTCACTATGTATACAACGATGCCTGTTATTGTTCACTGTACGTGGTAGATAAGTAGTTCTAATATATTTCGAATGGATGTGGATAAAGTGGTGGTGGGCAATTAAAGAACCAAATGGCCGTTGGGGCAGACGAGCCCTCGACTACAAAACGGCAAACGTATTGTGGTACTCTCCGCAGTACCCGGAAGATGCAGCACCCGTATTATTGCACTCCATCTGGGGGAGGCCTATGTCCAGCAATGGACTACGATAGGCGGAGTTGATTGAAATGACGAAAGTTTAATTATGATTGTTTTAAAGTGGATCACTACGGGGTTTATTTAAAAATGTTCCTTTGAGTTAAGGAATTTGAATTTGATATGAGACTGTTTATCCATACATTTTTGACGTTTAAATGAACGTTTATAAATAAACCCCTGTAAATCCGGAAGTTTTTAGTGTGGACAAAAGAGCCCATTCAGGGTTGGATCTACATGGACGTGACTCGATCTCCTTTCTACGAGTTTGTGTTCATGCTTTCATGTGTAGCGCAGTTGTACGTTGGACTTGCCATGGGACAGTTTGGTAAGTCAATCATTTAATATTATCATGCTATTCATAACCCATAGGTAGTTAGGTACTTCACACTCCTCCAAAGCAGTGGTAAACGGTTTGAAGTTAGCCGTTGGAAAGTTGTCAAAAAAGAAATGACGTGATGCTGGTTTTTTCGTGCTATTGAGAATGTAGATAAAATGCTTATTACCTACATATTACATAACAGCACGCTTGTACCTAAGGGTTGGCCAGAAATGATTATGTAGTAACACCCATGTTCCACCAGTTATTTTTGTAGATACAAATAGGTAATAAATGATTTTGAACATCTACAGGAGTATTCTTCGCCTCAAACTCGATCTTGATCTGCGGGCAACTGGACTTGTTATGTTGCAGTCTCCGCAACGCGCGTTACACCGCGTTGCTGCAACACGGCGTGAAACACGCGGCGTTGGCAGCAACGTACGCGAACATACAGAATGATGAGGAACACAACTACATCTACAGTGTTTCGGAAATGAAGGAGTCGGAGTATCATTATGATGAGAAAGTGGTAGGTAACTGGGTACAGTATTTTTATCCCACAAAGCGAAGACGAGTAGCGTCAGCACATAACACATACGCACATACAATCACTCACACACTTTTAAGTTCGGCATTGTCTCGGACGGTACCGTGAGCTCCTACGCTTACACACACACACATACTACACTTGTACACTTGGTAACCACAAGTAAAACGTGCGTTGCTTTGTGAGATAAAAATCATGTTTATGGAAGCTTGGTTTTATTACGTAGGTCGTCATGAGATTAAAATGATTTTAGTACACAGTTTATCTCGTTTATGTTTTAGAACAAGAATTTCGAGGGTGTGAAGACTCAGTTTGGTACGTACCTATTGGAATAAGTAGTAAGTAATAGAAGTTGTTGGAAGTTGCCTCCCCGTGCCTCTGATTCTGCGCCTGATTACTATTCAGTCGTGTCGGATTGCCGTCCGGCTAGCTCATTGCTATTTTAAGACGTTTTTTAATTTAAATAAACACCAGTTATTAATTTATTATCCTTCCCGGTATTTGATTCCCAGACATATACAGCTCCGAATACGACGATGCAACCATGGCCGCTCTTCGAGACTGCGCCTCTCTCTGCCAAGTGGTGTACCAATACAAGGTTACGTTTGAAAAGTTCGTGTCACCTCTGTTGGCCCTTAGAGTGGTCCAAGTCACTCTTTATCTGTGCACGCTGCTGTATGCTGCTACATTGGTAAGAGGTTAAGGAAAAAGACGCCGTAGCCCGCGAAATTCATTTTTTTTTCTAAGTTTTAGCGATTTGAAGCAGTGTGTATGTGATCAAAATATGATTCGCGGCCGCTCGACCGTAACAATAAGTGTTTTCAGAATTATAATCATTACAACCGGGTGAGGCTTATATACCTACCTAGTGCGTGAAAACCTAAGAAAAGTTTAGCGCATTCCCCTTAATAATAACTGAGGGGAAGAGAGGGCTTACCATACTGTCTAATCTGCTCAGCTGTGCACTTGTAGTCTGCAGGATTACAGTCTACTGGGCAGCCTCACTGTAATTCCAATCGAGGGCTCACTGTCGAAATAATAGAGCTTACGATTCGGTGAAATGTATCCTTCCATCCGATGATCGCAGTCACAAGGACTGCGTCTATGAGCGGAGGCCGCGCAACTGAATTTTGGGTTAAAGATGTTTAAACTTTTTGCCATCGTTAGGTACGCTAAGAAGAATACGGTGAACATTAAATTTATTTTCCGTGATCTCACTTGAGAAGATTAATTAAAAAAAAAAACACTCCCCTCTGATGAATCTCTGCATAATACAAATTAAACAGCTTGGTGTTTCTTCAGGGCTCTATCATCGGCCCACATTTGCTTTTTTTTTTTGTTACCTACGCAGAATTTCAAGATGATTTTTTGTTACGCAGTATTTCAATATGATGACAGTGGAGTACGTGGCAGCAGTGGCTTTGGACATTTTCGTGTACTGCTATTATGGAAACCAAATCATTTTGCAGGTAAGAATACTAGGTAGGGCGTGACCTACTGGTCACGCTTAAGCACGACATCCTGCTTCACCGCAGGTATTTCAACGATTTGAGCCTTGAGTCCGGTAAGATTGTCTTCCCAACCTACTGAATGATTGAGTGGGACCTCTCAGGAACGTTTGTACCGCTTGTGGTACATGTGTACCAGCTCGAACTAATGAAGTTAATCACAAATGAACTGTGGGCCTTGCGTAATGTAGGTAAATTAATATGATTTTAAAATTGAAAATGCTCATTTCGCAAGGGATAATTATTAACTTTTAAGACTTTATTTATACATATTTTTATGGGTGGCTAGTAATTGTGATTGCAACGGAAAGAATTGAACAAAAATGGGATAGTTATATTTACGATCCAGAAATCGTTCGAATTTACGTTACATTTACGACCCGCGTTATGGGTCACTGAAGCTTTTTTAATTTTACCAACAATTTCTCCCAATGCCAGGCGGACCGCGTATCGACAGCAGCTTACCAAAGCATGTGGCACACGATGGGTGTCCGTCCACGAAGAGTTTTGCTGAACATACTACTGGCTAACAGACGACCAGTCATCGTGAGGGCTGGCCGGTTTCTGCCCATTGATCTGCATACTTTTGTTGTTGTACGTATTTTTTGTATGGCAACACTGACAATAATTGTTGCCATGTTTGCAACTTTTATTCTACCATAAATTGGTTAAGTATGTTTGTAAGTGTAACTGGCTAAACTGATTTTGTTTATATTTCAGATTATAAAGACTTCGTTCTCATATTATACGCTGCTTGTCAACGTCAATGAAAAGTAGCAAAATATTACAAGGTTGTTCCGAATGCACTTCAGTAGAAATCTAGTTTTTTGTAGTATTCTGACAAGCGTAGATGTAGATTGTAAATGGACACCGTAAATAAAACATAAAAATTTTCAGAAGTATTTTATTTAAGAAATTAATATACAATTCTTTTCATACATAGATCAATGATTCAATTTGATCGGCAGTCAGCCGCGGGTATCAGTCTAATACATCCAATAGCAATTAAATAAAACAAAATCTTCAGTTATTTCTACCCTTTACTCTTATGCGACCTTTTTGTTTTTCCGTATGGTAACTATCGGTGGAGTTTCGCAAACCTGGTGAAATTAACCGTTGATTTCAAGATTCGAATATCAAGTCTGTTTAACAATTTCGTGTTACAGTAAACACGTCAATTAGAGGAATTCTAATTTCATTTCTAGTGTAATCTTGAGACAAAATAGCTGCTGATGGCCCCATCAGCAGCCATTTTGTCTTTTGTCACAAAATGCCAGCCCGGCCATTTTGTCTGACGGTTAAAGTCATCCGTTGGTATTGTAAACATATGTAAGCTACCAGGTCAATCGCGCGAAGCATAGTGCGAACTACGATCGCATAAGAAGTAGGGCGACAAAGCAATGCTACAGTCCTATTGACCGACCTGAGGGGACGGTAGAACGTTTAAATCTAAATACGCCCACATATTGACCACTTGGCTCCTACTTAAATGCTTATCAACCGGTTCCAATTAAACAACGGATCGTTTTAGTTTACTTACCAATACATTATGAATTTAACTGGTCCTCTGAAAAGATTTCATAGGCAAGAGTCCCATAAAATAAGCTATGAAGCTATGCCTCGTACATTTTAACCGTAAAGAATACTAGGAATAGGGTACAAATAATTCCTCGTTTCTATAGCAATGTAGTCACTACAACTAGATACTGTAAATGCATGGTAAGGAAGTTCTTTCACGTACTAGTTACAGGGATAAAATCACTGGCTACGTGAAAATGAATGTATTACTTACAAGTTACTAAAAGAAACCTACAAAAAAAAAAAAACTATGGTTTAAATCAAGATCATTTGTATTTCTTGAGAGGGAATGAACGTGTTCTAGTATCGTACTTGGCTAATTTCAACCAAAGGGTCCAATACTGTGGGCGTTTTGTTCATTATATTATCAACAAACTACGGCTTCGTTACGATATTTATGCTTACTACTTATGATACTTCCAATATTTCCATCATTAATTCTGTAATTAATTTTAACTGCGACACAACTTCGACATGAATCATATCGCGTCACCCTGCGGTCAATGATGAAATAATCTCAATAAAAACATAACCCTCTCTTAGCTTTCGCGTAATAGGGTAAAAGGGGGGTATGACAAAAAATGTCGAGGGAGCGGGGGGGGGGGGGGGGGAGGAGGAGGGAGCAGTCGAAGTTGCAGCCACGGGCGTAATCTTACATTAATTGTTGAATATTGAATACGACACAAGCATTCTGGGGGCAGTCATAAATACACACATTTACACAGACATTATCATTACGCGCATACAAGTGCATCCGTCCACATGTGAATCGCCCACGGGAAGCCCCAGAGCCGAATGCTAGACCGCCATTTTGTTAATGAATAAAAAAATATTGAACTACATTAACTGTTTGCTACAATATCTTGAAAACTCGTTTAATGATTAAAAAAATAACATGGGACTTTATTAGCTACTGTTGATCGAAATGTGGCTGCTATTGCCGTAAATCAAAATATGACCATTAAAAGTCGACTGCAAACTTTTTGACAGCAAGAATTATGTTACTTCTTGTATCAGCCCGTCATAAAAATGACCTTTAGATGATATTTAGGGCGGATATTATCAATGCAACTGAACACGATCAACACATCTAAACCGCTGTCAGTGGAATATTGACACTGACAGTTCTTAAACGCAGTTTAGATTTGATAATCGCGTTTATAGTAGAAATTGGCACTTACTTGGTCAGTTTTTCAAATTACGGCAGTTTTAACAGTGTTAGTCTCAACGCAATCGTCCGAGGGACAATTTGTCCAGCAATTGATCAATAGTTACCGACTTACATTAAGATAATTATGTATTAAAGAGAGAAGCGAGATTTTGGAAGGAACAACAGGAAGACGACTTCCTTACAGTCATCTTATATTTAAAATCTAGTTGATACTAGTTAGGGCTGATTTTTCCAACGCCAGATAATTTTATCCGTGGAACAATTTTGAATTTTTGACAGTTCTTCCATACAAAATCTGTCAGACGTCAATTTTATTCCACGAATAAAAATTATCTGTCGATTGAGAAATCAGCCCTTAGTAATATTATGTTACTTTTTGAACAAAGTAAACTATCAATTTTATAAATCTCACATCGCCCTCTCTATAACATAATCTGTGAACAATTTAACTTCAGAGAGCTTTAAAAATACTTGACCGCCACAAGATTTCATAGACAATTAAAAAAATGTACAAAATGTATTCTATTTTATAAAATAGAAGAGCGAAAAGGAACAATATGACATATCTGTTTTGCTTAATACCCATTCCAGTAGACAAAGCATGAATATCTTTACCTAACATCAGACTAAGACGGCATTGGGACGACCATTTTATAAAAAAAAAGGACTGGACAAGCATAGCCATTTGACACAGTGAATTATCATTATTTAAAATGACATTTTTGTTACATCGCAGTGAGTAAATAAGCCCTCTCACTACAAAACTACACCTTATAAATATGATACAAAAACTTATTTATCAATCATCCATTGCGCGATTTTCAACTGTAGGTAGGTACACAAACAAGGCCAAAACGCGCTATGGAAGGTAAGCTTAGCAAATTGTCGTATTATTTATATAGTCCCTTATCGCTGTCTAAGATTTATATTTTTAAGGTAGGTAATAAGTAGGTACGTGGGAGTCCATGCGAGTCGACGACGGGGCGACGCAGGCGCATCAGGATGGGGCGATTAACTGGCGATCGGGAACAAACACAAAATAATACGTGAGATGATGTCATACATTGCAATTTGATACATGAATCTTCTATTCTTATTCCAACTTTTAATGATACAAATTCATTGAGATATTGAGAACAGTTCTAAGTTATTTACATACAGTTATGAAATAAAAAATAATAAAAACAATGATAATGATACAAGACATAGGACAGAAAAACACTGGAGTGGCGGCGCGGGTACTTATAAAATAATACCGTGACACGAGATGTGTCACACTCCCTTCTTACAAAATCTGCGACATATCTTAGGGGGATCTATGTTCTATGTTATGGGTTTGGTTTCCGCTCTTAGTCCTTCAAATGGACCATTGTGCGTGTCTTTTAGGGGGATATTACACTATCTTATTTCCTTTAAAAAATAAAAGAATTATAATTACATACAGGGTGACAGGGCCATCGCTCGCAACCTGTTATCGTGGAATCACATGATTCTGACCCCCCCCCCCCCCCCCTCGTTTTGAAATATAGCACCGGTTATTTAAAAAAAAAAGTGCTTTTCCATACATTTTGACCGCGTAGTAGGTATTACACTTTTCTCAGCTGTTTTTTTTTTGATAACAGCCTATAAATTTCTACTTTAGGGGGTTAGCAACTTATGTTGAAATCATATTTGAGGCGTCTAGTTGCAAACCTCGCTAAAACGGTTTTCGGTTGAAACAATGAAGTATGAAAAAAAAAGTTACAAACTGTAAGAGAATATTTTTTACCGTTTAGCGGGGTTTGCAACTAGACGCCTCATTTACAGTTTGCGCGTAGATCTTAGATATCTGATTATAAAATATTATTTATGATAGTGTGCCCCTTGGCAAGCGTTTGTTAGACCGACTAGTCTCTCCAGATGTGCACTCTTCCAGAAAATTTAGAAAGAATTAAAAAGTTCAACGTTTCTAATCCAGGGGTGGTGAATCGGGCCAATAGTGTTTTCAAGTTCCTACTACCACAGCACTATGCCTCGCGCCGCCATAAGAAATCATGCACTTCTTAAGACCTTTAAAACGTCATACTACAAATGCCGGTTTTATTGTAACAAAACTTAATTTTAAATTGTTATACTCTCTGCACACAATTCTCACCAAAACCAAAGATTCGATCGTTAGAATTGCCTTCACAGTACTTAGGTCGCGTTATTCAAATGTCATTGTCAACGAAAAGTGACCATCTTTTGACGCTGTGGGGCGAATCTAACGATTAAAATCTTTGCACCAAAACTGTTATTTTTATCGACAAGTTTCAATACTTTTAAAAACTAATGGCAGATGGACTTCATATAATGTGAAAACTTTTTAATATATAGTATCACAAAATTATATTTTCAATCGTTAGGCGTTTTTTCGTAGATTATTAGTTTTGTGCGAGTATGCAACCCCAGTGAATGTTACCAGTGCAAAAAAATGGTTTTTGTTAATGTATGCCAAGATGCATTTCAGACGTCATCGTTTGGTACCTTTTGTGTAGCGGCTTCATATAATGTCTCTGCGATTATAAATTATAACTGTTTAAATTTTTTTGTAACACAATTAGGAAGGTAGACCGCACCTTCACAAATGGCGCAATCTGAAGTAATATTATAAAGAGGTAAAAAATAGTTTGTTTGTAGTGTTTGTTATCTCTGAAAGTGCCGATCCGATTACAAAAATGTTATCACTGATAGAACGCTCTACACTACTGTCGAATGTCATAGGATATGTTTTATAGTACAGTTGACTTCCAAGAGGGCGGATGTCGCGGACAAAAGCTGGTGGCATTTAAAAGAGCGCTTTCGTATCGTAAAGGGCCCTTTTTAATTTTAATAACGGGTTTATGTATCAGTTTGTGACACACGAGAAAACGTGACTGCCAACTGATGTAAGTACTTACGTTACTTACGTAAATATCTACGGTTCAATGTAAGTACAAAAATCTGTTTTGTAGGCAAAAATACTTTGTGCTTTTTCAATTCAGCATGATGTTAAAGAAAAAGTCGCAACTCAACGTTAATAACATTATATCCCCATTTCCTGATACTTTAAAGATTCTACCACTACTAGTCCACTGAGAAACTTGTTTCCGCCTGCGTTGGCTTTAATCCCTTCTTCCTGCTATAGATGTGTGCATATTGTATGTCTATGTATGTGGATTTGAGTATGTGTGAGTTCTGAGACTATTGCCATATATGACAAAATCCGCCCTTTAAAAAACCCATGTTTTTTTTAAAACCCACTACGATTGTGTCTAGGGTGTCAATTCCTAAGGTATTATTAACGAAATTCAAACTACCGAATTAAATGGGGAATGCTTTATTTTTTACATGTCACTTAAATAGTACACTTACATTGTTAAAGCCCCAGCTGTTAGCATTACTTACATGACTTAAATAACTATAATTCGCATACAATTTCACATTATTATAACCAATTCAATTCATACTCAATATAACTAAATTTGGCATAGTCTGGCAATATAGCAATGATAAGAACTTATATTTTATCATTTATTTTGGCAAATAATTTTATTATCTGACAACACTGAGCGGTAAACCAGTCAATTTGGCAATACTGAAATAGTGTGGTGTACAAAAAATTGATAATAAAAGTGAAGCACGTTATTTAATATTACTTTGTGCTCATCACTATTTTTATTTGACGAGTAGTATTTGACTCATCACCTCTAGATAAAAGGGGTCGTCCTAGTTGGCAAACAACGAACTATTCATGCAATCAAATATAACGTTGAACTGCATCAAGTGTCTATCGACACGACAAAACTAATATTGTTTCGACATAAAAACCCACTGAACGAAATTCAATTACGGAGATTAGTAACATTACTGCCCACTCGTAAAGTCGTTCGCGAGTTACGAACCCACGCCATATTACGTAGCCATTATCATGCCCTATTACCAAACTCACACCCATCTTTTCCCTATAATTTCCATCGTATTATGTCTACACTGAGTAGTAAGTATGACGTGATCAAACGGGAATCACCCATTGACGTAGACAGAGTATAGCAATAAACTAGTCCCGAAATAGTCATAATGATGAGACAAGGACACACTTATTAGAGCCCGTAGTAAAAGTAAACGAGACAAACACATTTTCTCTGTCTTCTTATTTTCGCGTATGCAAACTTTTTGTCTGACCCCAACAACGGGGGCCCAACAAAACGGCTGTCACGGTACGATTTGTTCGGTATGTATTACCCGACTAAATTGAATTAGCATAACTTTGCAAGTGTCAAAGACTATTGCTATCTCATAAGGTATACGCTGACAGCTAATCTATACAATACTCTTATCTATGCTCATTGGAGGAACGGAGGTGTCATAATGACTTCTGATTGGTCCATGAGCACAGCATTCTTACTACTCCGTGTACGTGTACAATGTTAGTGCAACAGTTGTGTATGTGTGTGTGGACTCACTTCTTTTTGTTCTTGGGCTGCGCGCGCGGCGGCGTGTTGGGTCGGCCCATGTTGAGGCCGGAATAAAGCTTGCGCTTGTCGGCCGGCTTTAGGATCTGGAACGAGCACATTAGTGTCTCGTCCACTGACATGAGGGCTCCTGGAATTGGAAAAATTAAAATTAGATAGGTATTTGAAGTTATGGAAGTATTTTGATTCATTTTGCTTTTGTGAGTCATCCATCAAGGCTCTGACGACCGACAAATGGTCAGCTGTCGAAACTATTAGACTGAAACACGAGGTGGCTGCTGTCAGTACCTATATGTCTTTTATGAAGAATTCGGAACACAAGCCACCAATCAGCGCGGCAGCGTTTTGGGTGACTGTGTAATAACAGGCACATGAAACATTTCACCTTTGGATTTGCGACGCCTATGGCAATGCAGATGTACAGACGCCAGCACATCAAGCTACCCGAAACTGACAAATTTTCCCAATTAACTTTGAACCTTATACTTTAGCGATAAAGTTGAAAATCTATTAAAGAAATTTAACAGATTGTAGTAGCTTGATGTGCTGGCGTCTGTACATAGGCCGCTACCTCGCCATCAAGTGGGCCGTCGTCGTTACCTTTACCATAACTTGTTCATTTTAAGTACTGACCTGCGTTATCAAACTCGCCGCAGTAGTTGGGCGCAGAGAAGAGCGTGACGAGCTGCCGCTTGGCAAAGAACTCGTAGCCGTCCTCCACGACCTGGTGGGCGCGGCAGATCAGGTCGAACTCGTGCTTCGACAAAAACTTGCCTACCACCTGCAAATTGAAACAAAGTGTTGAGAAAACGAGTCGTGTGATTTATTATTGTGATTATGGTCTTGCTGTGACCATTAAAATGTGGGCCTACCTGAAGCAATTGACAAACTTTTAACTTTTATTTGTTAAATACGAGGTTTTTGTCTACTTTGTATTAATTTTACTTCTGGTTTTTATGCAGTTTCTGACCAATGTCTTTTTTCTTTCAATGTTATGATAGGGTCATTATATTGAATCAGAATCCTCTATTTTACAAAACAGCTCCGTTATGTAAGACAACTGAACAAGCGGTTTTGTAAAACAGCGGATTCTACAATCCATCTGCGACATTTACATTAGCAGTAATATTACCTCACAATAACTGTAAAATAAAATTATTCGACAGTTATTGAGGGTTTTCACAAACGGAAGCTCGTTCTTAGAAGCCTCTGTTCAGATGTAGACTACTACAACGCTACATAATCAGCCTATAATGTTCCCACTGCTGGGACACAGGCCTCCTCTCAATGAGAGGGAGTGGGCCGTAATCTACCACGCGGGCCCAGTGCGGGTTGGTAGATGTCACATGTCGAATTTTTGGTTCTAGGACATACCGGTTTCCTCACGATGTTTTCCTTCACCGTTTTGAGAGCAGTGGTGATGAAATAATTTACACAAAGTAAAGCGCTTGTCTGGGTTCGAACCTACGACCTACAACTCGGTAAGTCGCGGCCGATACCACTGGGCCACCACTGCTCTACCAAAACTACGCTCTATAACGCTACGCTATCTACAAACCAACAGACGAATTTCCTATTCTACGTGCGTGCCATCATAACATTTAACAATAGACATTTTTTTCTTGTCTAAGCATCCTAAAGTACCTTCCTACCCCAAGGTATTAGCACGTGGTACAACATAGACTAATGCTGCACAATCTAACACAAACAGAGTAATCAGTGACATTCTGTGATAGTGCGTAGAGGCCAGTCATGCGGACGCTTTGTGTGAAGCAGTGCACGCGCAGATAACAATGTACCACGAGATCACCTTTTGAGCTTGTTTGTCTAAGATAGGTTATTTATTTATTTTGATTGTATGGTGGATGATTATTGAAACCAAACACATCTGCCTAGAAATTTCCCAACTATTTTGGGGCGGTTCTAGTCTGAACGGATGCAGCTGAGTACCAGTATTTTACATGGAGCGACTGCCTATCTGACCTCCACAACCCAGATGCGTAGTATCTATGCCAATCAAAATAATGTTGACTATTGACAATGGCTGTAGAGATCATCATCATTTCAGCAGAAAGGCGTCCACTGCTGCACATTGGCCTCCCCCAAGCGTCACCACATTGACCGGCCATTTTAGTTATTCTCTATATTTGACTTGTACATCATAAATCAAGTATACAAATACAGAAGACAAAACTGTAAAATTAGGTGTAGCTAAGACTCAAAATAGATGTGGACGACACTTAATATGCCGCCGCGCCGCATAAATTATGTTTAAGTTGAACATGTACTTTACTTTGACAGCTTTTAATTTCTTTCTCATTATTCTTGTGGCTTATGCTTACGTAAAACAGCAATATATTTAGTACAGTCGGCGCTCAAAGTAATCTGCACCAATATTAATGGCAGCAAAACAAAGAGTATATGAATTTGAAAAATCTCATTTACAGCATGACCTTACTAAAACACACAACACACATAACATCAAGTCTGTTTCCACGAAGGGTCGGGCAGAACTTGGGGTTGGGGGGGGCTAAAGCATAACTACCTTTAGCCCGCGAAATTCAAATTTTCTTACGTTTTTTGTAATTTGCAGGTCAGTATCAGAAGGCCAATTCTCGTAATTTAAAATGTTCAAAATCTAGCCACAGTCTCATCTCAGCGACAAACAAATGTCAAAAACTTGTCAAATTGTAGGGAAATTAGATGCATTTTTGACAGATTGAGACTGAGATCAGACTGTGAACGTTCTTAAAATTACGAGAATTGCCCCTCAGGTTGTATGTTGGTCTAAATATGATTCGCGGCGGTATCAAATATTTATTTATAGAAATAATAATAAAAAATATTATCACAATAAAAATCATCAACACATCTCTAAGTTCATATTACCTTATTGAATGACTATTTCATGAAGTTATGACATTTGAGCCCAAATCAAACTTAAGGCGTTTTAATGCTGACTAATGATTATAATTCTGTAAAGCCATATTTGTTACGGTCGCGAAACATATTTTAATCAACATACAACCTGATGATACTCACCTGCAAATTACAAAAACGGTAGTAAATTAAATTTTAGCGGGGTTCGTTAGCGTCCCCCTTAAATGGAACTTTCTAAAACCTTACTTCCTTGCCAAACACAAACACTTAGAACAGTGAGGCGGTTCAAGCTATTTTTATTTGGCAAACAGTATACCTACTGCAGCATCTCGCCCGCAACATTATAAAGCAAGCTTTCATTTGGCACGTGGAAGACTATGTGAGGCACGAAATAAGCTTCAACGCTGAAATATTCGTCTCTCGTGCTCGAGAACAATTTAGAGATTGTATTATTACCTAACTTGGTAAGCTTTAAGGTAGCAATTTTGTGGTAATCCTTTGGCCAGATCAAAGAAGAGGCTAGGGACATTATTTTAAACGTGTCGTCCTCGTGATGTACATATTTATCTAGGAATTGCACTTTTAGCGTAGTCTACCTCGTGTACAAGGCTACAAGACCACTCTCTACATATCGCATGCTTAATGGAACAGTGACCCATTAGTAGATAGGTCAGAATTATTTCCGGATTTTTTTTTATCTCATCAATAGTTTATCACACGTTCAAAATTCAAGCATTCATGATTAATTAATCTAATCAACTCCAAGTTTTAAATTTTATGCGTCAACAAGTAGGATAAGTGCTCATAGCGAGATCTTCTTTGCGCTTTCCCAAAAATCGTCTGTTATGAGTTAAGTCAGTATTCCATTAAGCATGCGATACATAAGTCCATCATCACAGCACAGCAGATATTTGAGTCAATGCAAGATGCTTTGCAAGATGTTTCCCGCGTTCTTTATACTTCTGGGGCCGTAGACATTATTGTTCCAGTGTTAGAGAGATAAAGAGCTAAACAGAATAGCACCATATTTGTTTGACATATACCCTATTTTAACTTGTACTGTCTTCATCTTTGCTACACAGAAAATATAGAGTAGCAGTAGCAGTTTGCTTTGCAGCTAACGATAAAGATCCGTAAAAAAATCGTACTTATATTTGAATCAAGAATTTGAGATAATTTTCAAGTTATGGAACAACCAACTGAATGCTACACTTAACAAAGTTCAATTTCCATTGCAACCAAAAACTTTTTAGGACATTTTTGTTGCAATTGGTCACTCGAACATCAACTTTATTAATACATTTAACTATAGTAGATAACTGAATAAGTGGCGATGGAATATAAATTTCAGTGAGATCATGAACACTGCTATATAGCACATCTTTAAAATCTCTAGAAAGAAGTTTCCTCACCTCAGTTCCGAATGTAAAGCTGACACCGCGGTCGTTCTCGCCCCATCCGGCGGTGTCCTTGTCTGGGTCGGACCACAGCAGGTCGCAGAGCAGGCCCTGGTCGGGCACGTCGGTCGGCCGCATGATCCGCCGGATCTGTTCCATCGCCTGCAGGTCTGGAGATAAGCCGCCGTGGCAGCAGAATATCTTCTCGTCAACTGGAACAAGAGAAAGGAAGATTTAGTTTTTGGAATTATAGGATCATAACATGATGCTTGTTTTTCCCGACAGGATAGGCACACACAGGTGTGTACATTTCGCTAGTTATGTTAAGTTGTAATAGGGAACAAGCCTATTGGCATCAAACGGGCAGAAATCTACAGGATGCTATAGAGAATATTAAAGGGGAAGAAAGGACCCTTGGTCTAATTAGGTCATAGCTTCTCAACGTGGGCGGTAACGCCACCTATGGGCGTTAGAGACTTTTAGGGGGGCAGTAGAAGATTATATTCCTAACTTGCGACTATATTTATACGTTTAATTATAATCTTGGCAAAAGCTGTTTCAGATTTGCGACAGATGATACCTAATAAAAAAAAAAAAACTCGAAAGTGGGCGGTGGACAAAATAAAGCTGAGAATCTATGATAACCCATAATTAGGTGATGAGTACTGATGAGTGTCGGTTTAGCGCAAGAAAGAACATAACTAAGATCCGCAGTTTTAAGTTTAACCGTCTAGAAATATGGTCCCATGTTGATAATCTTCAGTTTCTTCTCAGCCAGTAAGATATAAAAAGTTTTTTAAAAAGAGAACATAATATTTTTGCACAACTTCAGCAGTCGCGTCGCAAGTAAGGATCGATTTTAATAATATTATGATTCATGAGATACGAACGGAGAGGGCGTTGACACCGTCTTCGAAGGTACCTTTGTAAATAAATAATATCTTGAGGGATACAGTCACCGTACTGGGAGGTACTGACGTACGAATTGATAGAATGTTTGATCTTAAACTTGTATGAACCACAAGGATCCACTAAAATATTTATTTTAAAGTTTTGAGGTAAGGCTGATCTCATATTAAAGGTTTATTCGTGATATCAAAGATACCAGTGTTCAGTTGATAGTTTTTATGAGAGTTCACACTGAAACTAAAATTAATATTTAAGGTAAATTAGTTTGCAGTCTAAGGTGGGCCCTAGAAACCTTTTAGTATGCATATAACGGCAGACGAGTATCAACAGCTGCAGTAGCCTCTGCCGTTGACGCATGTCGCTCATGTGCACGAACGGAAAACGAACGAAAGGAAACGGATGTAAGAGAGGAGATTTTGATAGTACCGCAGTTATCTAAGTGACGAGTAGTAAACAGTACATAAAGGGTTATCTGCCTCAGCCGTCCGGCGCCAAACATCAACATGATCATGCAACAATGTTTAATCAATTGAATTATGCAACCGAGCTTCTGGAAAGATCATAGCACAAATAATCTTAGCTCGATCTAGCACAAACCCTAGATACCGCTAAAGTGCTCGCCTGGTGTCTGCATACATAACAACCTTTCATTTAAACTTTTTCTTAGACTTTCTGATCAGTTGAAAGAGAATTTATTTTTTTGTTTATCTTTTTTGTTAGCATTTTATTGGACCGACACTTTATCTGTGAAATTTGCAAATTCGAAACAGTCTCTGGTCACCATAGACAATATTTTAGATATACCCAATCAGTTTTATAATAGAGCACCATTAGTGTCCTTTTGAGACTTAAAAAGGACGGTTTTCGCTCGAGTAAGCGTCCAACCACTTTTGATATTTGATACCTTTCAAAGTTGTTATAACAATACATAAGACTCTTTTCGATCACCGAATTTTACAAAACAAAAGATGTATAAATTAGAGTAGGTTTATAAAATTAAATTGAATTCGTAATGGAAAAATTGCTTCTTCCTCTGATTTGACATTGCTGATTGCATACAACAAAATAAATGAATAAAAGTTTCCAATTTGGGTCCAAAATTGAAAATCGATGTACAATTTGTATTCGCGTGCTCCTGGTAAGTGCTTTGTATCGAATAATTCAAGACCGAAGCTTGGATCGGCTCTTCCTGGCAAATTGGAGCGGATGATTCTGGATTAGGTACAGACGCCAGCACATCAATCTACTACAAAGACAATATGTCAAATTGTTTTAATAGATTTAAACTTTTGTCGCTAAAGTATAAGGTTCAAAGTTGATTGGGAAAATTTGACAGTTTTGGGTGGCTTGATGTGCTGGCGTTTGTTCTTCGCTTTCCTAAATAAACATTCCAAGAACTCTCGATCAAACAAGAAAACAGGAAACGACAATCTACAAAGGTATTCCTAGTTTATTAAAGCAACATAAGTGCCTGAGCAAAAGTTTTGGCACAGCTATACGAAATATCTAGCCGTTAAGCAAGTAATGTAGGGGGAAGACTATATCAGACGGTAAGCCATTTATCACCTCCCCCAGCTTTCAATGCCACGGTCTTTAAAGCGTAATGCGCAAATGAATCACTGGAGGAATACTTGCTAAATTCGATATTTTGGCATCAAAGATAGCATACGTTTCTACAACAGACGACGGAGGAGTTAATGGTAATTTTTTTTGCGAAAAGCGGTTTAACTAACTGCTAGTTTCAAGATTTGGTCTAGTGGTCGCAAATGCTACTGCTGCGCATGAAGTCCTTGTTTCAAACCAAGGACCTCATAGCACCATCCCAGGTCGCGCAGTGTTATTGGGTCAGTCCGGATTTGTGTCCTGTTAATGATATTAGGCTCGCCCGCTTTACATGAGACTTTAACATAACTGATGAAATGTGGGTGTAGGAACTATAAATATACTTCTGCCTAACCCTTCGAGGATTACAAGATTGATGGTATGTTAAATTTCATGATTTCCAGGAATTACTCACAATCAAGGGCGTAAGTCGAGTTTGAAACAAGGTAGTCAGGTAATCACGAAACATGCTGAGTAAAAGCATACCTACATAATCATACTCATGAAAGTTACGGAGGACTTAGGTATATTCCTACAGAAGTGCTTAATTCATTAAGTTGATACCTGGGAGCCGTAACAAGAAACTTTGCTCTGAATATAGAAACCATTTTGCAAGTGAGGTTGTAGTTTCAATAAATTACTGACGATATACATAGCTGGGAAGATACGCCCACGTTCTCAGGCCTGAAATATAAATGCTTCGTCTAAAGACAATACCACTTTAGGGAATCCTAAACTGTAGTTCTGAGGTACGTAATCCTTTAGCTCTGAGGCTTATAGGTTTTATCTGGGACAGAAAAGAGCAGACATCTAACTAATGCAGTGTAGAATGTTTTCGTACTATAATACGGTCGAAATTATTCATCTCACAAATTTACTTCAAGAAGCTTAAAAATGCGTATTTCTTCGAATAAGGTTTCTGGAGATGTTTTAAGTGAAAAGAGGATTGAAGCATTTTTCAAAACGTTATCGAAGCGATCAAGAGGCTTAAAAAAGTGAAAATAAAGTATCCAAGGTAGGAAGACTGAATTTTCGGATTATTCACTTGAATTTAACAGAAAATTACAATGTTAGTGTATGAAATCGCCGCAAAAGCTTTTTAGCATATGGATACTCGTACGCGTGTCGTACTCACGGTACACCTACGCAAAAGATCAATAGTGTTTCCTAAAATTGCGTGACATTGACGTTAGAATATTGCGCGAAAGTTGGACGGGTTTATAAAACTACGAAATACATATGCTTATAGAAAAATAATTCTGACGGAAACTGCTGGAGAAAGATGCTGGCGAATCCGTCAAGTATAGGCCTTAGAAATTTCTCGACGAGGCACCCGTGTTGTCTGTTTTTGAAAGGATTTGGCGTAAAACAACGTAACGCAAAAAAAAAACTGCTTGTACAAGCATCAAATGCGCTATCGCATTTATCTGGATATGTGCCAAATCTCCTTCATCGCACCCCACGCGAAATTAATTTGATAAAAATGTGTTTACATGTGTCAAAAGTTATTTTATATATTTATATAAATAAACAAATTATAAATAACGGGTTACTGTAAGCTTAGGATGTTCTGGCTAGTTTGCTAATTAATATTTCTCGTCAAGCCATGTCAATGTCCTTGTTGTTGCCGAAAACTGGCTGCAAATTATATTTGGACAGTTTTGTAAAGTTTTAGAGCAATATTAATTGCTACTTTTGAGTTGTGGGTATTAAATCTATCTAAATTTGGTGGGTATTACCTAGAATTAAATTAGAAACCTGACCCTTCAAATAAACGGTTTTCATAGGTTCTCCTATCAAAAATTATATCATTATTACAATGCTTTACCTCAATTTATTTGGGGTCGGGCGGCGCCACGTGACTTTTTCTTCCGTACGTCTTTATTAGTTTTCATCTCAGTAGGCCCCATCGCTTCTTTGGTCAAAACTTATAAACTCAGTAATATATCGCACTGGGCATGTCACAAAATCTGGACTGCCTTCAGAACATTTATCGCAGTTAGCATTTATTTTTATGAGATCCAAATCAGCAGGACTAAAAACCTTTCACTATGCTTTTACACTAAATGTGCTGTCGCAGCCATTTTGTTAATTTAAGTGGAAGCCACTCAACCTCCACATGCTTTAGGGCCCAATAACTGTTAACAGCCCTTAAGAACATTAACAAGTACCTTAAGCTCACGTGGAGTGACCGTTTGAAGAGTCAAAGGAGATTAAAGACAAGGCAGTTTGACCTCTAAATTGTTATTGTGTCATAGATGAATCATCTGTTTTGCATATCACGTGCCAGTGAAACACGTGAAGTATCTTTATAGATCAGTAGCAGTAACTAATTGCTATATTTACGTCGTACAACTAAATGGGATAATTTTTAAACTGAGTGACGTATAATAATTAGCAACGACAAGGTTGTCCTAGGAATTTATCTTCTGTAAAGTTAATGTTCTGTACTTCGGTTTAGAATTTGTTCATCCTCATTGAAGGTCATCGATTTTTAACCTGTTCTTTCTCTACTAATGAAATTAGCAGCACGACAGTACCCAGTAGTTTATCTTCTTGAGTTAATTTTGTGATCTTTCAACTGCTACCCAAATAATGTTTTCATCAACGGCTTATCAGCCATTTCAATATAATTTTAAGTCCTACTGAAAAGCAAACATCCGTCCTCTATCAATAATAATTTAAATTAAGCGTCAGTTGATGCGTTTCAATTGAGAAGGGAGTGTATGCTAATGCGCCGCGCCGCGCGCCCGCCGGTTCGACTGTCTGACCGACCACGTGTATGTGCACGCGCACGCACGCGCACGAGTACGATCGATCTGCGCGCACTTCTAGCGTAGTTTTACGATACGTCGAATGTGTCATTGGTTTGGATTACAGTGCAAATACTCCTACTGCATACCAAATTCTGCAGTCTTGTCTATTTGATGGCTACCTAAAGGAACTGGTGATTTTAAGGCAGACATTTAAGGCTTCCTAACTTTTATTTACGACAACTGTTGCAGTTGTATACTATATACAGAATATCGCAGAGAAGACCTGGATGACACTCGCACAGACTAGGAGGAAGCATGGCACAAAAAAGAGGAGGCATTTAGGCCTTTACTTAGCAATGGGTGGAATAAGGCTGGCGATGATGATGATAGCAGTTTCAATTAGCAGAGGTTGACGCCTTAACACAAGACAGTAATTAACAACCCCCTATGTATTTATCATGTAGGTAATCAATGTAAAGTAACTAAACATTACGTACATACATTTACGATTCATTTTCACCTGCTCGCAACATGCAGAACATACAATGTAAGCTAATTATAGCCTCCACATTCCAAACAAGCTTCCTTGACGAATATGCACTGACGCACAGAACAAAACGCCCAAAGCCACAGCCCCATGTTTCCAACCTCCGCTTTCATATTCATACGCTTATTTCGCGAAAATAAGCCACAGTGGCATAGTAAAGGTTACCTACCATAACCATAACTATTTCTGTATTCCGTGTCATCCGGGGATGTATGCCATGCTATGGCTCACGACCTAATTAGGGTACTTTAATGTTAAGCCGAATTTGGTCCTTTGAGCTCGGAGATTATTTTATTGCATGATGACGATTCATGGTATTATATATTTTAGTGACTTTATTTGTTGGTAAATTCTGATCCTGTTTTTGCTTAGGTATAGTTCCATGGTAAATAATTTGATTGCTGCAAGTAGGTTTGTACAAACACGTTTATTCGTCAAAAACCAAATATGTTTTAAAACTAGATGAAGTCAGTGTTTCCTATTTGACTACTCTGAGAATAAACTTGGACGTCACAGTTCTTTTAAGTCCAGACATAATCTTGGTCAGATCATGGGAAGTCCATGTAGATTTCGTTCGTGTATCTCGGTTTGATTCCAGTATAAGTTTTAATAACATTAGTTTATAGTGTTTTTAGCTTTAATAAAGATGTGAAATGAGTCCATGATCACTAATTGCGAACTCAAGCAAGCCACAGAGTCCATGCATCATTCGTCGCTTCAAATTTGACATTCTCGGCTCGTGAGCCCAGTGGACGGTGACGTCAGAGGCAGTAACAAGAAAGTGGTGTGGGGGGATGGGGCCAGTACTTCAAACGGGAGCCATACGTCATTCTGACAGCTTTCATTTATGCAACGAGCGTGTTTTTGTTTTGGCTAAAATTTTCCTCTGTTTATAGTTTAAATGTAAAAATATTGATCGTTCCTGAATATATCCACTACAGCGGAAGAAAGATGTCTTACTGTCTATCGGGACAACTTTAGCAACAATATTGGAAATTGAGATGAACTTCTAACAATCTACTATTATGTTGCAGACGATGCAGTTTCGACTTTATAACTCACGACACAACGTTGTATTTGAACCCTTAATTTTCTACTCCTGCTACATCGAGTCGATGAACTGAAGAACATAATGTAGATCATTGGCTGTCAATCAATTTCTACGAACAGAACTTTGCAACCGAATGACGTCAGAGCTTCAAGATATATCATTGATCTACATACTTCACTGTCACGCATTAGGACTGAGACTTAAAATAGCGTTGATTTTGTCAGTTGGAACTGGGAACGGTTTCCAAAACTTTCTTTTAGAATTTTTTACAAACGACGATTTACGAAGAAGATAATTCATGAAAGATATCAGTAAAAATTAAAGACGTTTTCGAAGAATGTATCAAGTTCAAGCATAAGTTAGTGGCCTAGTGCAGAGTACGTGCAACAATGAAACATAATAGGTGCAGACATTGTCTATAGCAAAACAAGAAGCCGAAGATCATAAAGATCAATCAATCAATTGACACTACACACAACCGATGACGTAGTCAAACACAATGTACGGTCATCCACACTTGCTCAGTAGTAACACTTTTGAATTACGAAAAGAGCCACTACTGCTACGAAATAAAGGAAGCTTTTAATGTCAAATTGTACTATAGTCGCGCGGTTGACTGTATACTTAATCCAAGACGTACTTTGCTTGTAAGATACCGACATTAAAATTTGTTTCTTTCCGGCTCAGTAGCCACATGTAGGGAGGAAGTGGGACTCCATGCCACATGGTTTGAGGCATCCCGCAATCCCTCCCCATCCTGTCGGCACTTTAGACAATGGCACTCGAGAGATAGCAGACTTTAGCAGAGTAACAAGCGACTGTTGTTGTGTTACGAGGCTCGTATGGTTTGTTTGATAAGAGCTCTAAATATTTTTTGTTGTTATTTTGTCGTTGTGCAGTAGTAGTATGTGCGAAAGCGCCTAGAGTAGAATAAGGCGGAAATCCTCCAGTGGTCATGAGTCTCGATGGCTTCATTTCAACGATTTGATGTGTAAGTAAGCACCTCATAATCCAATGGAGACATCAACAGCAATATAAACGATAATTGAAGGAAGAAATCGGACAAACACGTTTAAAACTTCCATCATCAATTCAAAATTTTGAAGCATCGTTAAGTACAAATAGGCAGATATTTTTAGCCATCGGACTCAATTCTAGGCATCCAGACTAGTTTGAACTGCAGAATACAAGCAACAAAACGTACCAGTTTCCATAGAAAAACAAAAAGTCAAGGCAGAGCATACATAAGTCAGACCGCATTGCGACGTATTCGTATCGTACCAAGTTACCAACTGACAAAATTGTCGTGAAGTTTTTCGGGATTTGAGTAATGAAACCACAAATGTTCAAATGTGGCCCAAGGTCACCGTTGCGACCCTGACATTCATAGGGAACTCCAGGAAATGGATGTTTACCCACCAACCCTGGCAGGAAGGGGTGAGGAAATTATCAATACAGTGCGGGAAGTCAACACAGCTATTGTGGAGATTAACGATCGTCAAGTATAAATAGACTTTCCAGTTTATAACAAAGACAATATTGGGTAAATTAAGTAAACAAGGATAAATTAATTTATACAACAATATCAAATGTTAAGCTCAAGGATAACTGGAATAGAGACTACGATTATACAATATTGTTAATATATTCCTGGAAATTCCTTTGTGGAATAAGACCTGACATTTCAGTTTCAGATTTCGTAATAAATGATTGAATTCATGAAATCACGGGAGTCGGTTTGACTTGTTGTTATCAGAAATATTAGCAGGATATTCTATGAACTGTAATATTTCCTTTAAATCCAACATCTGATGCTGAAAGTGACCCTGCTACTTTAGATAAGGTTAAAGTAAAAACGATTGGGACAGACACCGGACAAAGGCCAGGAACACGTGTTGGCCATTAAACAACTAACTACAAAAGAAGAGAAACTTAGTTAACGGCAACCAAACGTGCACTATCAAAAGGCAATAAGATTTCCTGCCAAGTTTTTATGAGCACTAAAATTGATTTACGTACTAAGTACTGAAAAGCTTATTCTAACTTGACAACGTAAGATCAATTCCGATTAGGACAGTAGATATAGTGTGGTCACAGTGAATTAGGGCCCACCCGATATAGCTAACAAATTAATGAGGAGGACCTTTTTACAAAGAACAAGGCTCATGCAGCGCTAACAATACAAATTATGTAGAGCATGCGAAAACACTAATTTCAAGGTTTAGCGAACCAAAGAATTCTTTAATAAAGAAAAAAATTAGTGAACCGTTTTAAAGGAAAACATGATGAAGTAATAATATTTAATGATTAAGTAAATAGCCTTCAGAGTTCAGACATTATTTTTATATATTATGTAGTTGTAGGTTCAAACAGAATTTGATCATTTAATTTTGTGTTTGAAACTGTTGAAGAAACTGTGGCAGCCGCAGAGGATCTTAAATTAGTTCTGAGTTCTGACTTTTAAACTTATACATACATCTGAAATCTATATATTATGTATAGCTATGGATGAAATCACCTTGTACAATCACAGTACTTTTAAGAGATACCTTGTAATAGATCTCAATTCGTCTGTTTACAGCTCATTACAGAGAAAAGATTCATGATAAACAGTAAACGCCTCACCATTGGTTGAATCGGCATCTACATCAGGATTTTAAGCAGATGTGCTGATCGATACGTGGCAAATGGACGATCAAAATCCTATAAAATCAACGAAACTACGTAACGCATAAGCTATTTCTTCTACGGTTGTTGTTCAGAGGAAAATTTAAAAATCAACCCTAAAGTTATATGATTTACGGGCAGCAGGAGACGAATCACAAGATTATAGGAAGTTCGCACGTGCACGTTCTGGTTTGAAACGTTGTGCAATACTTGTTTGGATTTATTGATATGTTAGATCAAAACTGTGAATTCAACACGATTCGCAGAAATATTAATGTTTAGTGAACCACAAAATCAGGTAACGGTTGCTTTTAAATCTAGAATTTAGGCTATTTGTTATTGGGTTTGACGAGTCAACATGAGGCGTGATTGACCACTCACTTTGTTGGGGATCCGAAGCTGTTTTCCATTGGTTCTAGACTCAACAAACCGCTATCGACATCAGAATCAATGCAAATTCAAGATTTTTTTTTTGTAAAATGGGTAGCCCATTTTACAAAAAAAAAGTCACAGACTGATATGGTAAAGATAGCAAGAAAATAAATACCTATAACATCAGAAAGCGAACCTATTGTTCCATACAACATTTAACATAAACAGAGAAGGATATGAAACCGCCGTTTCAATAATAACAATGTCTATATTTATCACATAACAGCGTTTCTAAACGAAGAGAAAAGCCATTTCCTTCGAATGTTTGCTGACTGGTATACAAACATGAGTAACGTTTGTTTTTCCATGTCTTAATGGAAGGCTGTCTTAGTACTTAATTAATTATATTTATATTAGATACAGTGAGAATTTTTCTGAGTATCACCACGAGAGAATTCAATTACAACATAAGATTCTGCGATTATTTTATTATCAGTAACTTTTCTCTATCTTTGGAATTAATTTCATATATTTCCCCAAAGGAACCCCAAGAGAGTCCATAATTATTATCTCCAAAAGAAATTATGGCAAGATCTCGCACATAAAAACAATTTGGAAAATGAATACGACACGCTTATCTTTCATATTTAATGATCTAAAGCAGAGAATTGGCTCAATTAGTGTGCCGGCCAAGTAAAAATAGCTCGGGGACTTAAGCAAACATCCTTTTACGTCACCGTTTCAGGGACAACTTTGCAATGAAAACGCTTTCAAGTAATTGATTACCTACTTTCTTTAGTGTTCCGTTTGTTTACTTTAGACAATAGAGGACCCAGTCTTTAATAATTACTATCTCATATAAACTTTTACTTCATGTAGTTTGTATTTTCACTTTTTTTTTTAGTAAAAGCATGTTTTCATTAGTAAGTACTATTAAATACAGCAGCAACAATGTTTTCAGACAGAGTTTTGGCAAGAGTTCTTTATGTGTATTTTGCTTTTAAGCAGAATCTCTGAAATTCTCAAAAGCACTTGCTTCACAGGTGTTTCCAAAGTTTTTATATTGTCTTCTCCAAATTTCACAACGCCGCGATAAATTCCTTTATTATAACGTGGTGGGTATTATACATCTGTCATGGTGCTGATATGTAAATTCTTATCCACCGTATAGCCACCAAATAAAGCAGCAACAGAAGGCCTGATTGTTATACATATTATACGAGCAAGTAGCAGATTTGATGCGTGTGAGTGGGCCTGTTATAACGCATTGTGTGCAGTAAACAAACGGGGAGGTAATGTGTTTGCGAACGTGTGAGGCGGCGTGTATCAGCAGTTAGCCGTGTATGTCTACATAATGTCAATCTGATACTACGCCGTATGTATCATACGACATCAGAGTCACGGTAATGTATCTAAGAGTGTCATGTTTATCAGCTCACTTATAAAATAATCGTTTTTCAGCGCCAGTAATATGAGTGCCCTTGTTGACTTTGTAGTTCAACTTCTGTAGCTTCAATTTTATGAAACCCTTTCGTGAGGAGTGGGTGTCTCCACCCCTTCCTTCCAATGTGTTGCAGTAGCAGACTCGTTTTCAAGACACGTGACCCAGATACCGAACATCGTATGAAGACGTTCTTCCATTCTAGCGTCTAGACTCTTTGTGTCAATTAGAACTAGGCTTGGAATTGTGTTGAATGCTTAGGTAAGATGTTATGTCTACATTTTAGCGCTCGTTTTATCTCCCCATAATGTAATTTCTAGATGTGCTGACACTTAGTATGACAGCAAAGTTAAATACATTAGGTTGTTTGGTTACTATCTTCATAACAGCGTCGTTCTGAACATTTTATTTTTGGACATTTTTCGTATTGGACGTTTATAATTTAAGACATTATTATAGTATTGATTTGATATGTCTACTCAATCGATACCAACATCTAGTGACATAGACATTGTTCTTATTATCTCGTTCTCCATCTGGAATTTTTACGACACTTAGTTTCACCCAAGGGACGAAATAGGGTCTAAACGTCTTAGAAGAGGACACTATAAGTACCACTTCCTATAATGTCGCCCTCAATTCTCTTCAATGCACGTCTTGAAAGGAACCTATTAAAGAATGTAAGATGCGTAACATCATAATATGAAAATATTTCCGTATACTCATACATCCGTTTGTTTAAAATTCACAGTTCATTTCATATTTCTTTATGGGTGGATATTATTAGAAATGTTTATTGTAAAACTCCATTATTTATGCAGTACGGTCGCTGTTTGTTTTGTTATGAAGGTTAACATTGTTTAATGCCCAAGGGAAAATTCGTACATATGTTCACGTCTATATATGCCTATTCTATTCATATTTAACCGATTTAACCTAATTTTGTTTCCTATTTATGTGACAGAAAACGTATATTCAGTGTTGTCATCTCGATGTTTTCCAGTTTTTTTATGCATCGTAAATCGTAATCTTTAATTTCTTCAGTATATTATCCAAGTTGCTTAAGTTGGATTTATTTTGTGCCCCTTTTCTATTAGGATCCCCGGTTTTACATGGATGCCTTATTAGCGATTCTACATAAGACAGGATATTTCCCGACCCTTCCGTAAATTGCCTTCGTGATAATTTATAGAGCAATCCATACAGCATTTTGTATTAATGTATTAATGTTGCAAGTCTTTAGTTTATTAAGTAAAACGTTTTATACACTTGAGAACGATGAGGCCACGTCATAAATATTGTATATCTAAGGTCTTTATAACCTTGCTGCTGTATGTTTTTAACCTTGATTGATAAGAATCCTGCCGAATTAGTTGCTTATCTAATTTATCAGTATGAAAATGTGCGAAAAAAGCCATGCCTACCTGTGTTATGCAAACCTAACAACAAAATCTACACGCTCAATTTATGAATCTCTTTAATTTTTTACCATGGCTGTTATTTTAATTTAAAACAATGTCTTAATAAATTGGCTGCAGGCGTACGAAGCAACAAAAAAAAAACGGGTCCAGAAATGGCGTATGGGCTAAATTCTCGTGTGTATAGAAATCACAACAAAGGCCGTGTACACACAAGGAGGGATAACTCGAATATCTCACTAGATACTAGAGCGTTTGTGTAAATATTTCTCCTGTTAACGATATCGACCTCGTTAAACAATCGCGGGCTCTCGAGGCCCAAGTGTCTACACGATGTTACGCTCAACAATATTATGTACTTCATTTAGGCCTTTGCGATTATGGATCCATCGAGACTACACTCAAATTAAGTAACCAAGGGAATCGAGAATGCGAAAAAACAAATGATAATATTTAAGTAAAAACGAGGGGGATAATTGGAGAGGATAGGCACGGGATAGGCCTCTCAGCAGTGGCTGATGACAAGAACAATGGATTTTGTAAAAGTTGACAGAAGATAAAGGTTGAGATCAAATTGTACGGTCAATTACAAACCGGAATCGAGACGTGTTTCAACTGGAGAGTCCCCCATAGTCCCATACACACAATTCAGCTCCGGACGTGAGATTCCGGTTGATACTTTAATATGGGGGCTTTTATCTAACATGCCTATACAAAAAATTAAATCAATTAGGTTTTTTACAGCATACAAGATTTTTTTTTACAGGTGCTAGTGGGTTTTAGATCTATTCTGGTAATAAATCCTGCAAATTAGTCCGCATCTGCAGGCTGTAGGAGTTCTTCTTTTAAGTCCTCAATTTACAATGGGATAAATTCTCCGTTAATACATATGTAATGCAAAATCACAGATTACTAAAGTGAAGTCGGTTTCGTAAACATGAATGTGTGCACTTAGTGAGGTGTAGTTTGATTGTAATTGGTTGTAAATATGTGCGTGTGAGCGTGTATGCACAGAGCGGAGGTGTAGTTTTGGCATGCTTCACTGTATTGCTTGACTTTTTTATTTGGTCTGAGGATGTTAAAGGTAGCTTTTTCTTTAAATACCCTCTTTAAAATCGACAGTTATGTTTTTTCGGCATCAATATCAATCTGAGGATGTTGTCAGGGGCAGTCGATATTAGATACGCTTAAGGTTGTTATGTTATTAAAGTATGCCTATTTTCTAAGAATTTTCAACTCCTAACTTTTTCTATCAAAGTTTTGATATTTTGAGAACTTGATAAGTTTTTAACTGTTTTTGTTTTGAATTCGTGGCTTGAGTATCAAGTTTTATTTGAAAATACGTTATCTTGAAGGAGCAATCTAAGCCTGAATACAGATTTCTCTAGGGAGAGAGCCTTAGTGATTAATAAGAGGCGTCGAAATTGAAGGGTGATCGATATTATAATATTTCTCATTAAATCCTCGAAGGTTTGCAGCCTCGCGCCGAAGTAAGGGTGTTCCATTTTTATTGGTCTCCGTTTTGCACATAAACTCGGCGATATTATATATTTTATAACAAGCCTTGCGATCTTTTTATGAGGTGACCTTTTTCGGAGATGGCCATATTTTCATGCTTGGATTCCGAAATGAAAGCAGATTGCAATTTTGCTCGAATTCATTAACTTTGCGTTGGTAGTTGGCGCACTGGAACAAGTGGAGTAATCAAAACCTTTGGGTGAGTTGTTTGTAAACGTACAGCTGTGGTTCTGTGAAGTTCATCAAGCCATTCAATTATACATAACTTAGTTTTTACTGCATGACCTTCTAGCAAACTCACTCGCCTGTCAACGAAACTAATTCAAGTCATATCAATACAAAATCCCACACTGTTGCAGTTCATTGTTCTAATGTCAAAAAGTTGATAACGTCACGAGTGCTGATAGTTCGTTGGCACATCCGCACGTGAGTCGATGGAAGCGTGGGTCGATGATTACAGACTTGATCGAAGCATTTCGGAGCAGTTACGCATTGATACGGCTAAGCCGCAGACCCGCATTGTTTTGATTTTATACGAGCGTTTCGAGTCAAGACGAATTTCAATCGATACGAGGCTAATAACGCACCATGTTTGGGCTGAAGTTTTGACTTTCGAATACAAATTTCAATCGATACTTGAGGGTAGAAAGATAATTTGAGTCAACGTTGGAATAAAATAAGATGGAGGGGCCTGTGGCTAAATAATAACAGCCGCACAGGTCGATCGATCAGGTTAAGCTACGCTTGCCGCGGTTGGTCTGTGGTTGGGTGACCATCTTTACATACCGAGACCCTTCCGTGCCTCGGAAAGCACGTTAAGCCGTTGGTCCCGGCTGTCATTCGTGGATCTTTGACAGTCGTTACGGGTAGTCAGAAGCCCGAAAGTCTGCAACCAGTCTTACCAAGGGGTATCGTATTACCCAGTAACTGGGTTTTGGAGGTCAGATAGGCAGTCGCCCCATGTAAAATACTGGTATTCATCTGCATCCGGTTAGACTGGAAGCCGACCCCAACATAGTTGGGAAAAGGCTAGGCAGATGATGTTGGAATAAAATAAGATAATTACAAATGGGCGATCTTTACATGTTATTGAACGTAGTGGTTATTTTTATCTTCCTGTTATCGAGATGAAGAGAAATGTTGACATTCAATTTCCTGTTGCAGATAGGATCTGAGAGAAAGGTCGTGTAGTAAGTCTTGTACACGATTCTCTTTGATATCAAATTAAACACATCAGTTGTGTAATAGGATTCCAGTTAGCTTAGCAGCAGATGGATAATAAAAATAGCTGATAGTGTGTTTTCCGTTGACAATAATAAAAGATTCCCCAACTTTCCTCCGAGGATTTTCGCACTCAATCGCCTTCCAACAAATTAGTCCACATCTACAGAGTCATAGACTTATAAAAAAAGGAGGACTCCGCGCCACGCATATCGAAAGTGAAGCACCGCACCGTACCAATCTATGTGTGCGTGATTAACGCTTGACACTGTCATGTCACGTAATGGCGGCCGGTCGGCATACTATGATGTAAATGTGAGCGTGAGGCGTGTTTGTACAGACGTGTACTTACTGTGCTTCACTTTCGATATGCGTGGCGCGGAGTCCATCTTTGTAAACATTTATCTGTTGATAAAACCTATAAACAATAAAAGGAATGTTTTAATTAAGTACTAAAATTACTTTTTGTTACTATCTATGCCAAGGTTCCCTTCACCAGCAGTTTTTCTCCTAGTCCTCGCTCGTCGCAGCCCAAGCTAACCCAGTTTTTGTTGCAAGCGTGGCGAGATGCCTAACCTAGTTTTTGCTCCAAGTGTAGTTTGAAAGAGCCTAGTCTGTGCCATTTCTATCCAGTGTCATAATCAGATTGTCATGTTGAACAGTTGGATTTTTTGTGGTTGTCCACTCGACTGTGAACAGTTTGTAGTAAACGATTGACATTGATAAAAAAATAGACTGCTAGTTGTGTGATTGCGTAATGTCCTTTGGTTTGGTTTTAAATATTGTTGCCATATTAGTTTTAGATACAGGCGTCAGGTTGCAGAAGACTTTGGGAAGGGGGGCCAAGGAAGTTCTTCCTATCCTAGCTTAATTGAAACGTCAGTCGAGTTGTATACGAAACTCTTTTGGCACGCGCTGTGCACAATATAACTGTGTAGACAATTTTTGAAGAAAGTTTATTAGTTTATTTAGTACAAAAGCCAGAAAGTATCTAACCTTCAGGCATCCGTGTTATTGTCAAGAAACTGATGCCAATTTAAATTTCAACACCAATATTACCAGCTGTGCAAAAAACCTGTATTATTTAACAGGTGCATGTAAGCAATATTGTCTTCGACACCTGGGAGCCGTGAAAATAAACTATCTACGAGTACCCACCTGCTTACAGTGGGTACTGGATGAAGGCCAAACGTATTGACACGGTTAGTGTATGAACATTATTAATTGAATTCATTAAAGGTTTTTTGTTCAGTGGTGATAGAAAAAGGAATTTAATATTGTATCGTATTTTCTGGAAAATAGTGAGAGGTCTAGTTTATCTACCTATCAGACAAATCTGCTAAATGACAAATACCTACTGAAGAAATAATTGTACTTTTTCTCGATTAGAAAAATTACATTCAATAAATAGTAAATAAAGCTAACGACTTTTAATCAGTTTGAAAGCGTTCAATTCGGGTCCGCATTGTTCTAAGACCACAATAAAGGTATTAATTTGTGAGGAGTCAGAACGATTAATGTTATAAACAGTCCTCACGAGGCAGATAATTTTAGTAAAGTATGTACATGACAAAGTTATAATGAAAGGACCAGAATGTTAAATGACTAAAGTTTCGTGTCCACCCACGGTTCCAGGCTTGTCACCTTTAGCCACTTCAGCTGACGCAGTAATTTTTTTAATTTTCACATTTATATTCTAAATAGAAAATGTAATAATTCCTGAATATAGGATAGGAGGGAGCCTTAGCTTGGTGCAGACAAGAAAGCACTTTCTGTTCCATTGATCTTATCGCTTATCTCAGTGTTGGTAGAGACCTTTCTAATGGCTGGAATATATTGAAATCATGTTATGGCTTTTTAAATATATTTGTATAATACTCGACTATGATTAGACCTGCTGTCTTGTATGGATCAGAATGTTGGGCCACAAAAGGGATGAACGAAAGGCAATTGCATGCAGCAGAGATGAGAATGCTAAGAGGGATGGTTGGTGTTACAGGAATGGATAGAATAAGAAATGAGTACATAAGAGGAAGTTTGAAAGTGGTACCGGTGACCGTTGTGTGGGAATCGGTTGTCATGGTATGGGCATGTGCTACGGAGAAATGAGGAAAATGTCGTGAGGAGAGTTTTGAGTATGAATGTCGATGGCTATAAGAGTAGGGGAAGACCAAAGAAACGATGGATGGACTGTGTGAACGATGATATGGCTAGAAAGGGGGTGACTACCGTGATGACGACTAATAGAGAAGTATGGAAGAAAAATACATGTTGCGCCGACCACAAATAAATTGGGATAAGGGCAGGAGACTGATGAATGATGATGACTCGACTATGGCACTGATAGCCGAAATACAGGCTCTGCCTAGTTCAGCTACAGATGACTACACCAGGGCTTGTTAACGTTACCAAATAACAAAATAATAACCGTTAAGTAACGTTAATTTCAATTTGATACCTTAATAACGTTCACAAAAATGTAACGTTACTTGGTCACATTACCAGTAAAGTAACGTTAACGTAACGTTACCGCAAATACATCAGTAACGTTATATTTACCGTTAATTTAGCTACGTTGCCGTTCCGTTTGTTTACTGTTTTGTGCGCTCGCGCGGGCGCCTCGCTTAGCATTGGATTAGATGCACTGTTGCCGCTCCGCCACGCGCTAACCGCGCCGCCTGCGCCGTCGCCACGTAATACGTAATACGTGTCGCGGCGTAATACCATGACGATCGACCTTCGCAATTTATCAACCTAAAGTAGGCATGCCTACTCAAATCCAAACGAGTATGAATGTTAAAATCGTAATTTGTAATTCGTTCGTAATTTGGCCGTACGAAGAAAGAAAGGGATGGATATTGAGATTGGCGATAGTGAGATAAAAATGAAAATCCAAGATGGCGGCTGCACAATTTTTTTTTTTTATCATGGGTTTCGTTTTCATAGTTTTTAAGGGTGCTGAAGCCAATAGTGAGGTCAAAATGAAAATCCAAGATGGCGGTTGTAATTTTTTTATAATTATTCATCATGGGTGTCGTTTTTATGGTTTTCAAGGGCGCTAAAGTCGATAGTGAGGTCAAAATGAAAATCCAAGATGGCGGTTGTAATATTTTTTTAATTTTTCATCATGGGTGTCGTTTTTATGGTTTTCAAGGGCGCTAAAGTCGATAGTGAGGTTAAAATGAAAATCCAAGATGGCGGCTGTAATTTTTTCATCATGTGTGTCGTTTTTATGGTTTTCAAGGGCGCTAAAGCCGCAAATTCCGTGGTAGTTAGACGTTGGACGTTGGCGTTAGACTATTAATTCCTGCATGTCTAAACAACAATTGTAATAACCATAAATAAGAACAATTAATTACCTTGATTATTGTCTTCTGCATGAAGTACGCCACATCATAAATGTAAAACATAAAAACACAAAACAGCCGCTACCTTTATTCTATGTAGATCTTGAGCACAAACACAACAACAAAGAAATCTTTAAAATCAACAGAATGAATTACGTAAAAGTTTCATTTGAAGCACCATACAAAAACCTGGACATTTTACAGTGTAAAAGATGTCAAAGATTCGGACACGCAAAAAACCAATGCAACAGACCATTTAGATGTGTAAAATGCGGGGAAGAACACTCAACAACAAGCTGTTTAAAAAGACCGGACACCGAGGCAACTTGTGCCAACTGCCAAGAAAAACATCCAGCAAGTTACAAAGGCTGCACAAAATACAAACAGTACAAAGACCTACTTACGAAAAACAAGACAGGAAAGGGCAAAGAAACTAATGAAAACACAAACAACATAACACAAAATCAATACCGCAAAACCCCAACACAAACTGTACAAGAAAAACATCAAACTAAGAACCTCTTCAATCACTCGAAACCAAATATCACATACGCACAAGCGACAAAACAAGAAAACTCAGCAGGATCATTAACCGACATCAAGGACCCAAATAATTTTGGGGAAGTACTGGACGCCATGTTCAACAAATTTCAAAACATAATAAATATTATGTTAGACAACATGATGGATCGTATGATCCAATTAATCACAAGCCTTATAAAACACCCCTAAACCTTAGAATAATCACCTGGAATGCCAACGGGCTGACAGAACGTCGACAGGAACTTGAACTGTTCTTGAAACTTTAAAGAGTTGACGTGGCTTTAATTTCGGAAACAAGGTTCACGCAAAAAACCCATTTCAGACTTAAAAATTACATGGTGTACGCTACAAACCATCCTTCTGGTAATTCACATGGAGGAACTGCAATCATAATTAAAGAGAACATCAAACATTATTTTTTTGGGGAAAACAGAACTGAAAAAATACAAGCAACTTCAATCAGGATCCAGGATAACAATATAGAAACAACAGTGTCTGCTATCTACTGCCCACCTAGGCATGTTATTACAAGAGATGAGTTCAAGAATTACTTCAACACTCTAGGAAACAGATTTATTTGCGGTGGCGATTGGAACGCAAAACACGCCTCCTAGGGCTCCAGACTAACCTCGCCACGGGGTCGACAACTCTATATAGCCACGAACGAACTTAACCTACATTGCTCTTCACATGGTATTCCTACATACTGGCCTGCGGACCCACAAAAGGTACCAGACCTATTGGATTTTTTCATCACCAAAAATATCCCGCTTGGACAAATAAATGTAGAGGAATGTACTGACCTGTCGTCAGACCATACACCAGTAATTATCAATGTTCACTCTAAGGCCATTCTAACTGAGTACCCACAAAGACTGTATAACCACACAACAGACTGGGGCAGATACAGAACCAAAATATCAGAATCCATTAACTTGAACTTGCCATTAAATAATGTAGATAGCGTTGAAACAGCTATCGAAACGCTCAATAAGCTTATTCACATAGCGGCCAAAGAATTTACGCCTTTTTCAAGACCAAAAACAACACAAATTGCCCACTATTCTAAAGTAATAAAGGATAAAGTAAATGAAAGAAGACTGCTGCGGAAAAAATGGCATTCTACGAAATATCCCCGTGACAAAAAAGTTTTCAACATGGCCTCTGAGGAACTTCAACAAATGATCTGCCAAGCAGAAAACGAGCGTCTACAAAAACAATTAGCAGAACTTACTCCTAATAAAGACACCAACTACTCTCTATGGAAGATAACAAAAAGGCTGAAATGACCGAAAGAACATATACCACCCATAAAAGCTCCTGATGGCAAGTGGGCAAAAACAGATCTTGAAAAGGCAAAAGTATACGCGCAACACTTAAAAACTTTCAGCCCCTTACCAAGCAAAAATCCTGAACACGACAAGGAAGTCTCCGAATATATGGACGCACCACTGCAAATGAACCTACCACTAAAAAGTGCAAGCCCCAACGAACTATGGAGAGAAATCCTAAAACTAGAAAAGGGTAAAACACCAGGCTATGACTTAATCGACGCACAACTTCTCAAGCAGCTGCCTAGAAAAAGCATAATTCACATTGCGGCCATCTACAACGCCTGCCTAAGACTAGCAATTTACCCCGCTCAGTGGAAAATTGCGCAGGTTATAATGATACCCAAACCAGGCAAACCGCTCCACGATGCAAGCTCCTACAGACCAATAAGCCTACTCCCCGTGTTGGGTAAACTCTTCGAAAAAATATTGCTGAACAGGATGCGCCCCTATCTACCGGAAGTTATTCCTCTTCACCAGTTTGGCTTCCGAGAGAAACATGGAACTATTGAACAGATACACCGTATTACGGATACTATAAGTCGTGCACTAGAATGCAAACAGTTCTGCTCTGCTGTCTTTCTTGACATTAGCCAGGCGTTCGACAGAGTGTGGCACGAAGGACTTCTCTTCAAACTTAAAAAGTTACTGCCTCACTCTTTCTTTCCGATTCTACGATCGTACATACACAGTAGATGCTTTGAGGTGAAATTTAACAATGAAGTTTCTTCTTTAAATGAAATTTGCTCAGGAGTACCACAAGGAAGCATATTGGGACCCATCCTATACTTGCTTTTTACCGCAGACCTTCCAATGCACGCTGATACTATAACTGCCACCTATGCAGATGATACAGCCCTTTTGTCGGTACATGTGGATCCGGTTATAGCATCAGCCAACATACAAACCCACATCCATGAAGTGGAAAAGTGGCTAGATAAATGGCGTATTAGGGTTAATCAAGGAAAATCTGCTCACGTGACCTTCACCCTGAGAAGGCAGACTTGTCCCCCAATAAGACTTCATAATGAAGAGGTTCCTCAAGCTGAAGGTGCCAGATATTTGGGTATGCATCTGGATAGAAGACTCACCTGGAGAAAGCATATCTGGACCAAGCGTAAACAGCTGGATACGAAAGTCAGATCAATGAACGGGCTGATAGGTCGCAAATCAAGCCTGTCACATGAAAGCAAGATAGCTATCTATAAGACCATTCTCAAACCAATCTGGACTTACGGAATCCAGCTATGGGGTACTGCTAGCAATAGCAACATAGAGATTCTTGAATGATTTCAAAGCAAGACACTGAGAACCATGCTAGATATACCCTACTATGTAAGCAACAAATATATACACGAGGACCTAAGTATCACTACCGTCAAACAAGAGATCGCTAGATATAGTGAAAGCTATCAGACGAGAATATCAACTCATGTCAATGAACTGGCATCCAAACTAGAAGGCACAGGAAGTATTAGACATTCCCGATTGAAACGGCATAGTGTCTCTACACTTACCGTGAGATTTGGTGACATATGATAAAAGGGATTCATAGGAATTCCTTACGCTATTAAGACATAGATCGAGATACCTCATCTGAATGGCTTATTGTGTTAACACAGATTGCCAAGTTACTGTATTCATAATAAAAAAAATAAAAAAAAATATTGTCTTCACTCATCTTGATGTTGGATAAATTATCTTATCAGTTAGGTATCTCACTTATTACTTCTCACGCGTAAGAATCGGCAATGTTTTGATCGGCACGGCATCACAGAGCGGGGCGACGGCGGGTGGCCTGCCCCCGCGCGTCTCGTCCCCCTCTACTTCAAACTCACTAGATTAACCGTTCTAAAAGTATCGATAAAATTAACGTTAATAAACAACTAACGTTAATAATGATTACCGATAAAATGGAGCTAAAATAACGTTAAATCCATTAACGTTATTTTAATATTAACGGTAACGCTGTCAAATCAAGGAAACGTTATGAAAATTTTACCGGTATTTAAAGCCCTGGACTACACCACTTAATCTGACCTAAATTAGCCTATTAAAATATTTTGTAATCCATGTTTAATTTTCTTTACATAAACATTTATATTATATTATAATTATTATTACTTAGGCCTGATTGAGATATGGACACGATATTAAATAATTTTTTCTTGTATTGCACGGATGTAGTTTTAAAAGACATACGTATGGTAAGTGATTTAGATATATTTCTACCAAGATGTTTTTTTGTGATAAGTCTTTTTGTATTTTTATTTATTGTGTTATGTGATATTTAACTGATAAGTATTTTTGGTGTTGTGACAAGTACAAAGGACTTGCCTGTTACATATAATGACAGGTGAATAAGGAAGTATAATTTTTAAAATCTTCTAGTACTCACCTACATTTTAACAAAAACATGGATAGGAAAATTGTGTATGTAAAAGTACTCCATGATACAAAAATAAACGTGAATAATTTATTTATTTAATACTTCAATAACATAAATGTACAAAGGCGGACTTAATGCCATAAGCATTTTCTACCAGTTAATTTTGTTTGAAAACATCCGTGTTCAATTTTGCTCGACCACAGCGGTTAGTGTCAAATTGTTTTGGTGAGATTCGAATGAAAATATTACAATGGCACCGTAAAAATATTACAACAGTGGTTCTTGGAAAGAATTTGTAAGAATCAAAATAAAGGCTTTTTCAGAATCATTTGAAAATATTCTTCCTCGAAAGGTTACATTGCTCAACCTTTTAACAGATCGTTTTAGCTCAATTCAAAATGGCCATGAAACATCTTCAGAGAAAGTAACCTTACTAAAACCATGTTTTTTATTTTCCCTGAGGCAACGTTACCCACAACCCTATTCTGTCCGTTGAAAATATAAGTTGTTTGTTATCAAAATGACCAACTTTGGACGAACAACTGAGCAGGCAAAACTTGGGTATGGCAACAGTTGCCTGCTCGCTCTTTTGTTTTTTCAACACGAACCGTAAACAAGGTTGTTTGCGAAATTAAAAATGTATATTCGTCTGTAATAAGGTTTTACAGCTGAAGCCTTAGGGGAAAGGAAAATGGGCTCCAACAATGCGTAAAATGGTATAAATTGTGCCGAATTTCGTATGGAAAGCAGGCTAAATATCTTCCTACACAAACTAATTTGAAATTCTCCTGTATGCGACACACACAGTTACTTTGACTAAGAACCTCTCTCTTTCGAAGCTGTATTACTTCTGGCTGAATTCCTTCACGAAGCAACAACCAGTAATCTTCCTCATGGGAACACTTCGTAGACGGTCCCTATAAAAATAGCGCATTGCAAGTGATGTAGCCTTGCTGGTCACGTGTCTCTGGCGTCACATCTGCCTCCCAGCCACGCGCTAGACCGAAATAGCCAGGCTAACCTTACGAGGCCTTGAACCTGTCCAAGAGCAGATGCGTTCAATTAATACAGACTGTATATTACCTATTACGCTATATTGCAATCAACACGATATTTCAATGTTGTTACACTGGACGTTTAAGTTGCTATTAACTTACGAATAAAATTCCAATGTTATTGTTAGATTTACAAAATAAATGTTATGGGTACTTATACCTTTTGAAGGAACATCAGTGATTTAATATTAATTAATGTTTCTACAATTAAGAACCGTGGGGTGGTCGAATAATACCCTTCTGCTCATAAAACGAGCAGTTCAAAGCAATATCTTAAAATGGATGGCAGGTAATGAAACGAGTAGCCAAATACATACAAATGGATATAAAATATCGTGAGCAATTCGCACAAGTAGAGCAATTTTCTTGACAATTCAGAAGCTAATACGAGATGAAGGATAAAAGGATTTTGGCCATTACAAATACAAAAACATTTCATCTGAAACATTGTGTCAGGCATAAATTGAGGCAGCCCCTAATAGGTTACAAGAGTACTTGTGTCGGAGCTGTCTAAGTTACCAACACTACTTTTCAAAAAAAAAAAAAACAGGCAGAAGAGGTACTTAATTATGTCTAATGATCACATGATCTGACCAAGATTTTGTCTGGATTTGATAGGAAACGCCGACCTCATCTAGTTTAAAAAATATGATTGACGTGTAAAAGTGTTTGTACAAACCTACTTACAGAAAATAAATCATTTATCATTTAATCAAAACTAGTCAGACTGCAAACATTTAGTTGAATCAATTATTTTTCTATCGGACCAATCACTGGGTCTCTTATCACTGGTTATCTGATGTTCCGAGGGGTGATGGAAGGGTACGATAAGGTGCTATCCAAGTCAATTGATGCTCGATTTTGGAACTCTTGCTAATTTTGACAATCGTATTTGATTTAACAATATTTTGGACGCGCAAATTAAACCAGTTTGGGCAGTTTTCAAAGACACACAGATCAAATGAATTGTATCAATTTGCTTAAAAGTATAGTTTTTTTAACTTACCTTAGAATATTTGTCCACAATTAGAAAGAACTTGTTTTAAGTGATACTTATGTTTAAATATTGATTTATCAATTTGTTTAAAAGTGTTTTGTGATGATTGGCTCTAAGGAAAACATTGAATCCCTATTTATAACATCAATCACTTACCTTTTCCGAATAGGTACAAGAGCAATGATTTTAAATTGATACTTGTCATTTCATGTTTAGGACATTATGTATACTTAATAAAATAATTACTTATATGTTACAATATAATCGGACATATTTACTTTTCAAAATCCCTTTTCTATCTTCGATACGCAAAAAAGTCTGCTAGTGTAAAATTTGAGCAAGTGTTGAAAACAAATTATGTGCCTCTAGACCTCTCCCGACAAAACCCTTGACACAGATAAATAAACAAGCACTTTCATTAATATCCCTCCACACCTAGAATTAAAACCTCCCCCAATAGAGAAGCGTCGATCGTAAAAATAGATAAGTAGGCGTCGTCGTGTAACACAGTAGGTACCTCTACTATCTCCTACTACTCTAACGAGTGACAAGAGGCCTTGAACTACGCTCGTAAACAAGCCAGCAGTGTCAACCTACACTTACATATTATATCTGTTACCCATTACCTAGATTACGTGGTAAAAGCCGATTGGGTTTTTACACGGCGTTTATACTCGTGTCGTCTGCGCGTTTTATGCTTTGAAAAGGGAGCTAGTTGCGTTTGCAGCCCGTATACGTACGCGCGTGAGCACAGGCCCTTAGGTAGTTGATATACTGCCAAATGAGTCTGTAATCTGTGGTTCTGCTGTTATATATCATTTAGTTTGTTGTGATTGGTTGATGGAACAAAAAAACAGCCAATGAAATAACTTGACATAAGATTGAAATGCACCAGTTTTTGAAAGCTGAAAGCCTAATTAACTTAATCTGCTGTAAAAGTTAAAAACAAATTTTCATACGTTTTTTTTTACAATTTGCAGGTCAGTATCAGGTTTTATATGTATTAAAATATGTTTCGCGACAGTAAAAAATATTTATTTATAGAATTATAGTCATTAAATAGTCAATCAACATAAAACCTGAAAAACTTCCTAATCAGAAGTTTGGCTGTCTAATTTCTGTCTTGATCGTGCTTATACACACATCAAAAGTGTCTAGGGATCAACATATATTTTTGCAATAACTTTTCTCCTGATTGATATTAATTAAAATTTTCTTTAAGGATTCATCAAATAAAGTGTTTTCGTTTGTCACAGTAACGATAAACCAAGTCACCTTTGCATTAATAAAGAAATTTGCCATTTTCCTAATAAAGGGATTTTTGACATTTGAACCACTAACACAAAAGTTCGAAAAAAAGACTGAAATAACAGTTTTCTTTAAAATTTTATTGGGTAACTTAAACAATTAATAATCCGTGTTTCTACCGCGAACACTAACAACACAAGAACATCGGTTTGGCATACTCAAAATGAGTTCATCCAAATCACGCTGTGGAATGGCCGCCCATGTTCGTTGCAACAACAAAAAAAGGTCTTCTTGCGACTGGATACCCTCCATATTCGGCAGAGCTCTTCTCTGTAGCATATCCCATGCATGCTCAATCGGGTTCAAGTCTGGCGACTGAGCAGGCCAGGGCAGGACATTGATGTTAGCTGCGGCGAGAGTCTGTCTTACAACTCTTGCGGTGTGCGGTCGTGCATTATCATGCATTAACTGAAATAAGGGACCGATTTGCACTTGTAGAGGAACGATGACGTCTGATACAATCGTCTCAGCATAAATTTGAGCGTTGAGGTTGCCTCTGATCCAAATCAACTCAGTTCTTCCGCCGATCCAAATACCCGCCCATACCATGATGGTTCCACCACTATAAGGATGGACTTCCTGGCAGGATTTTAATCGCTGTTGGCGTCCAGGGGTTCTCCAGTGTCGTATAAGTCTTGTATCCGGTCTCATACCAAAACGAGACTCATCAGAAAAGCACACGAAACGCCATTGTTCTTCTGCCCAATTTCTGTGTTCAAGAGCCCATTGATATCGAATCCTACGATTGTGCATTGCTATAGGTGGTACCCGTAGCGGTCTTCGGGAATGAAGGTTCACTTCATGCAAGCGGTTTCTGTCTGTTTGGTCGCTAATTAAGTTCCCTGAAGAGTGATGAAGCCTCACGGCTAACATCATGGCGGTTATTGTTGGAGCTCTTCGAGTTAAGATTTGAATGTATCGGTCTTGTCTCCGTGTGGTGCAGCGATACCGTCCTCCATGGCGCTCAGCCACGGTACCAGTGCTTCGGTAACGTGTCCAAAGTCGACTGATAACACTCTGACTTGTATTCAGAGCTAAAGCCACAGTACGTTGCCGGGAACCAGCTTCTATCATTCCCACGGCTCTGAGCATTTCTTCCCTGCTTAAATGACGTCGCCGCTCCATAATAACGTTGGTTTTAATCAGTAGTAGGGAAACAGTAGCACTAATAATGTCTTCAATGCGTTGTATGTTTTTATAGGGAAAATATTGACAGCTGATTTTCATCTTTTACTCGAATTTGATTCACAGTTCCTGATTCAAATTATGAAATGCACCAAAAAGGATCCATATAAATTTATAAAATCATAAATTTATTACAAAGCCACATCTCAATCTCAAGAAATCCGCATAAAAATGCTTGATCCCTAGACACTTTTGATGTGTGTATGTGGACACCGCTGCGTCTGTAGGTATGTCAGTTGTAAAACCCGAAGCTATTTATACAGGGTGAAATTGAATACATGCGACAAATCGAAATGGGAGATTGTACTCATCATTATGAACAACTTTTACTATGGGACCAAACCTGAAATCGCGAAAAAAAATCTGCTGTTTCCTACATTTATGTTCGCACAACTCGTCAAAATGTAGGGAACAGCTGTTTTTTTTTTCGCGATTTCAGGTTTGGTCCCATAGTAAAAGTTGTTCATAATGATGAGTACAATCTCCCATTTCGATTTGTCGCATGTATTCAATTTCACCCTGTATGTATTCATTTATCATATTATAATAGTGGCATAGTATGACGTAAATCACTGGTTAACTGCTGCCTTACCGTGTCTGCTTGCTCAACTATGCTCGTAAATCCGTCTAGTGATTTAACCTATTCTGCATTATACAATTGGCTGCCATTATCTAGAACTATGCTTATAGGATAAAAGCCGGCTTGCATTGCACAATAAATCAAGTCTCTGCTTATAAACTGTCAAGGTTCTAGGGTAGTTTTTTTACGATTTGAGGTTATTCTTCTCCTATAACCTCAGTTGGTCTTGGAAGTCTTTGGAATGTATGTAAAATAAAACGTAATCTTCGTGGCGTTTTTCTAGTTGACTGTATTTTTTTTTCCAAAATCTGTGACTGCAGTTGACTTATTACTCAAAAAGTACCTAACGATATTCTCCTACGAACGTACGTACGTTGTACACATTTTTCTGTTCCTTTCTTGTCTGTTTATATGTGTACATATATAGAATTGAATTACATAGATAGTTAAATAAAAGTTTTCCTGTAACTATAGGTACCAACCTAATGGTTCAGATGCCTGAAAAAAATCCAACCTGTATAAAAAGCAAGAATAGGTATTGCGACCTGAACAACCCTTATTGATCTTGAAAATTTTCGTCGAATGTCAAATATAAGCTGCCCTCGAAAAGTTCAGGGTAGACAAAAGTGTCACTTTGGTGCAAATAATACCTGTCGTTTACACGTTTTCACTTTCACGCGATATTAATACTTAACTAACTTCTGTCCAACGCTTCGTTGGGATGGAAGTCGTAAGACACCACAATTTATCTACTTACTAAAATAGAAGCCGCACTTTTATAAAAATCCTTTTAATTGGTGACGTCGCATCGTATCGCCCGCCCGCGTTATTAGGTACTTCGTTTTTTGCCGTTATGGGTCGCAGCGTGATGTTAAATAGCCCTTCCTCAAAAATTGGGGTATCGAATGTAAAAATATTTTTTGAAATACGACTGTCCCAGACTTCCAGAATGCACTACATTAAAAAAAAAACTTTTCAGCTTTATTTTTTGTATATAGATATCGATATGTATCGTGAACATAGGTAAATATTGTATTTCGAACGTATCTGAAAAGTACATGAGGTCATTTAAGTCATACTCAAGGTTATGTGGCCATTACGGATCCCTCAGGAACGTTCATTGTGGCGGTCCGTAGAGGCCTATATTCTGTAATGGATATTACTGGCAGAAATTGCTGGATATTAGGTTCTATAAATTGTTATTGCGCTGAAAACAGTAAATATACTTTAGCTCATAAAGGTTCTTAAAGAACTAATCCTGTAAATTGGCAGTCAACCTTGTGCGCTGAAGTAGCTGTTTTATGTAAGTAACAGAAAATAGCAACAATGTTACGTAATACCACAGCCTAACTGGATACAGTTGATTAAGAGGCAGTAATGTTTCGATCTGTCTTTAAAAACAATGTCCTACCGGAGCTGTCAATGTCAAAAGCATTGGAGTACTGTGTGAAGATAGGTTCGTTTACTGGGGTAGCACGATTAAAGGCTCCCACAGACAGATGCGTCGCGATTCTGGTAAAACAATTTCCATGGGGTTTTCATAGAAATTGTTTTCTCGCCTTTCTGACTTAATCCTTAGCCTATCGAGATATTCCATGATCTCTTATAATTTTGCGACAGTTTTGTTTGATTACTATTGCTTTTCTCACTATTGTGCTAATTAGTCGGAATGATAATATGGTTCTAGGACTTCCAGGTCAATTCGTTTCAAGTACGTTTCTCAATCTTTATATAGATGCTATTAGTTATTTAATTTTCTTAAAAGTCAACATCGTGATGTGTTAAAACCAATGGTATGCAGATCTGCATTTATTAGAATGGAAACTTCCATCTTAAGACTACATAGGTCATGCTTATTATTTTCAGAGTTCGCATTAGGACTGAGAAAATGTTGTAAGTGCTAACTCCAATTTCATAGAAAGTTCTTAGGATTACTTAATAAAAATATTATTTACCAAATTAGGTGACAATCTCAAATCTTTGAGCTTAAATGTTATTTTATGAATATCAAGTAAAATATCGTTTATTTTACGAAAAGTTAAACCACCAGCTTAATTTACGTCAAGAAAACTCTTTATTTCAGTTTTGTAATTCAAACAATTTCTTGGCAATAATTTTTTTTTTCCTTTGTTGTGTTAATCTGGCTTTGAGCAGTTCATAAGTATAATTATGATAGCTAGCGTGTCTGTTCGTTTGTGTTCTTATTGAAGGCTGAAGGTTCTTCCTTATCAGTCAAGCTAGTGTAACTGTCACGAGCTATCGATGTGTAGGCTACGTCACTTGTCTTATACACTAATAGGTACATAATGGTCACAGGGGCGTGTCGTGCGTCGTGATCTAAAAGGTAAGTATGTTCAATACTGCCTTATATCATCGAGAAAAACAATAAAGTAGAATACCAGAGACATTCCTTCTTGTTGTTGAGAGCAACAATGACAAAGCATTCAAGATTATGTCTTATCCAGAGAAAGGTAAACTCACCACTCGAAACTACCCACTAAACCTTAACCTAAAATGGTCGTCCCTTCATTTACGACCATTTCCACCAATAAGGGCTGCCCATTTGCCCAACGACGTCCGATTCGGAGCTATTAGCCCTCGAACGCACGGACGACTTTTTTATCGAGCACTCTATTTTCAATGCATTGCGTAGCGCCGAGAGTTGACAATCCAGTGCGCGATAAAAATTGCCCGTGCCTGTTTGTTTGACAGCGATTCGTATGCTCACCACGGGGAGGAAATCGAAAGGAAGAAATGCGACCAGCCCTAGAAAAAGTGCGGTATAGTTTTGGTTATATCTGGGGTTTAAGGGTTCCGGAAACTGTAGGGCGAACGGTGGAGTGTGTGAGGGTTGAGGACGCTTAAATGAGATTATTGTTTTTCGATTCCAAGCAAAAGTCGAGGAAACTTACGAAAACATGGCGAAATAAAGACGTATGCATTAAATTTGTATATTTAATGCTAGGTACGAAGCGTAATGAGAGTAAGATCTTAATCTATGAACATAAGTATGAAAATATTAATGAATATAAATAACCAATTATCAATAGGTAAGTATATTCATGGCGATTATTTACGCAAGCATCGTGACATGACTCTCTGTATGTGTAAGCAATCGATTCTGAGTAATCGAATATCCTGTTTTTGTAAGACGTCTCGGTCGATCGAGTCGAAACAAAAACACTACATAAAAGAAAATAACAGTAATCGATACTCAGTTATCGCTGTTAAGTAGATTTTGTTCAAATGAACTCTTTAATTAAGAGTTTAAATAAAAGAAATGTGTCAAACTCAATCAGAAATAGACTTACTAGGACTTTACTTAGCAAAATTAAGAAAACTTCTTACGTAAATGTTAATTCACGAGAGAACAGTCGTTTAAATCCTACTTCCTACTCATATTATAAACGCGAAAGTTTGTGAGGATGAATGGATGTTTGTTACTTTTTTACGCAAAAACTACTGAATGGATTTCGATGAAATTTGGTACACAGACAGTTCATAACCAGGATTAACACATAGGATACTTTCATCCCGACATTCCCACGGGATCAAAACTTATGCGAGTGAACCGCGTAGCACTGCTAGTAAAGCAGTAAATATAAGTTAGCAATTCACAAAAGTTTTACAATAAATCCTAGCAAGTCTGTAACAAACGTGAGTTAGATTCGAGGAGGTAGGTATGAGGTGAAACGAGAAATACCTACCAATATACCAGCTTCAGGGCTCTTCTTTAGAGGAAACCCAATAGCGAAGGCCCATTGCTTCACGTTTTAAGAATCATTTATTTTTATTTCGGCATAGGCAGTATTGATCTTTGATTCACTTTCGAAATGAGGTCATAGTAGGAAAGGGAAGAGCAAATTTAACACGAAACTTCACAGTTCAGTAGGTCCAATAAACTCGATTGACAGCAGCAAGTCTAGCATGCAAAACAACGTTTGTTTAACGAGATTGAGCCCGGCTTTTACCAGAATCCGCCTATACAGGCCGATAGTAAATTTAATTGCGTCGCCGAATTAATGTCCCAGAAAGCCTGACACACTTTCGCTATGAAAGACAACAAATTAATCATATGCTTTGGTCCTGGCTGGGTCGAGGTGAACGTTCGAACCAAGAGCGTGTCAGTCTGCGACACGTTTTTAAGAAAGCCATTAAAAAGTGTTTATTTAAATGGGTTTAAAACGTGTCTGTAAGCTGAACATTTTAGGATGGCAGTAGAAAGTAGCATCTGCTCTAAAATGAGTTATGAAATTAAGCTAAGGGGCTTTGAGTGGTTTAAAAAAGCACGTTGTAAAATTTAATAAAAGAGAAGATCCACCACATTTGGTGGAAGCTCTCTTTTATTTGGGGCGAAAAATATAGAACATTTCTTGTAAAATATGAAAGTACACTAACACACTTTCTGCGTTTCAAGATAAGTTTTACAAATAGCAGATATAAGCGAGAAAGTTTCAAGGATATCGCTGAAATATTACTATGTTGTTTACCAGAAAAATCTTAACTCCCGAAGGAATGTAAATAGGTAACTTAGACAGACGACTTTCTAGAAAAAAAGGCCTCTTCAGATAGAACTTTATGTTAATATTATAAATTGTAAAGTATATCTCTGTACATCAACTTTTCACGTCGATTTTCTCCACGTGATTGAGTAGTTGTCGAAACACAAAAGCGAAGGCGAAATAAATAAAAGCTTTTGGGGTCATACGATCAACAGGAGTGCCATTCAACTTTTATTTCGAATAAACCCGATATGCCTACATCTACACGAAACAAAACCCATCGACAATCGTCCTGCAATCAAATTACGACTGACGTAAGAATATATAATTATGGAGTTTTTATTTTTATTTTATTTTTATGGTGTACGTACATAATAAAGAGTATTCTATTCTATAATTTTCGATCGTGATTGTAAAAAAAAACCGTTTCAGCATCTCGCTATACATCGAAATTCAATTCAATTCATCGTCCAATTTTGAAACCATGCAATCACTTCAACGCTAAAACGTCCAGAGTTATGCGAACAAAATTAAATTTTCGTCCACCTTAAAATAACCTCTCGAATTTCATATTCTCATCCAATTAACCCAAATAAAAGTTTTGAACGTGTCTCATTTTCCATGTCACCATTACTTTCTTAACGTCACCCCGTTTTGAGCTCGGCTTGGGGTCAACAACCGGCAGTAATACGGCTCATAATTTGCACTGCAGTGGTTTTGCATACGTCTGTCGCTATGGCAACTGTGCCGTTGTGCATTGTCAGTAAATACTACCTTTGTTAGGAAAATAGAACGCATGGAACAGAGGGACTGTAGAGAACTGGCAACTCCAAAGCGACAAAATGCAAAGAGTCAGTTCAATTTAAATACGGGCTGGTGTCGAAATTGTTAAAGCTGGAAGTGCTAATATTTTTTGAGGCAATACTTTATCTCATAATCCGTGAAGATACTATCACTATTTGTGCAGTATGATTGAATCAAATCAAAACATCTCTTAACCGCAGATGATTGATCGATACCAGTATTAAATATTGCAACGATAATATTTGGAGACAAGGTCACTGCTCCCATCCATTTGATTTGACACTTATAAGCTGTATCATCGTTAACCGTTGAGTAAATCTTTATTATGATTCATAGGAATTTAACGGTTCTGCACATGCAGCTCCCTTGCGTACTAGTACCACATTGCCGTATTGCAATGCAAATAAATGCATAGAAAACTGTTTAATATTCATTCTATCAGTCTCGCATCACATGTGCTCCGATCAATATCTAGATTTCTTTGAGTTGAACAAACTGTTTTCTAGCCTTTTTTTTATTTTATATGCAAATTGAGAAATATGTTGGAATAATGCGTGAGTTGACATCGATTGAAAGATAGAATGTAATGTTTCAGTAGAATCCTGTGTTTGGAAAGCCTTTTTCATACGTTTTTTCATGTCTTTTTGTTCACCTCCTAAGGGTCATAGCGTGATGTAAAATATAGCTTTTCTCAAGAACAGGGCAATCAAATGCAAAAATAATTGATTAAATCCGACTGGTAGTTTCAGAGATTAGCGCGTTCAAACAAACAAACAAACAAAACTCTTCAGGTTTATTATTAGTTTACCTACTTATCTACTGGGAAGTTTTTATACAATTAACCATATTGTGTTCTAAAATATATTATGCTTTATACAAGTGTTTAATAAAATAAAGGAAAAGAAAAAGGCAGGAGCTCATTGGGCATCAAACAATTCGTCCACATCGCTGTCAATGGCATAAGTGCCCAAAAGGCTGGCAGCATTGCAATGTTGGATGGCAATTATTATTAGTTAGTTTATAATTATAGTATATATTATCTCCATGTTTAGGTTGTATAAATTTCGTTTCGTTGTTTTTGTGTGTTAGGGTAAAACATTACAATTTTCTGTCAAGAATGTTCGAATCAAAATTCCTGAAACCCTCCATTTCGGGCTAAAAACGACGACAGCATTCAAAAATTTTTAATCAAGCAGGTATCCACAATATTGAGAGTAATTCTCTACGTCTCATTAATTTGTAACAAAATTCTTCGCAAATTCAAAAGTCTGAGAGCGCATTCAAAGTTGCCATTGGTTTTGTTTCCAGACCAACAACTTCAGGTTGCCAAGCTGGGCTGAATATTGCGAAGTTGGAATTAAGGCCAATGTTGTTATGATAATTTAAACTGGGTTTGAAGAAGAGGCTGCAATTTGTTCTCAGTATCTGTTTGCATTTCCTATAAAAGAAGTTTCTGTAGAATGTGCTTTATTTGATTTTAACATCAGCGCTTCACCTTCAACCTTTTTAATATCCTCTGCAAATCCACGGATCATCATCATCTGCATAGCCTTTACTCAACTATGTTAGGGTCGGCTTTCAGTCTAACCGGATACAGCTGAATACCCGTATATTTTACATGGAAAGTCGGCTATCTCGCTAGTTCCACTAAAATCCCCTAGAGACCAGTCCCCTAGGGGACTACACAGCACTCAATGTTCCACTACGATCCCCTATGCTGGGAATTCTCTAAGGCCCGGACTCCACTGAAGCGGAGCGGAGACGTGCAGGAGTCGTCCAATCACAGACGAGACGAGTGACGCGATGAGAATTTCAACCATTGTGATTGGTCGATTCCTCCGCTTCAGTGGAGTCCGGGCCACAGTCTGATCTCTCTCTCTCTCTTTTTCTGTCTAGTAGTCAAACTTTCGGGCTTCTAACTACCAGTAACGTATGGAAGATCTACGAATGAATGTTTATTATGCCGGGACCAACGGCTTAACGATATTGTGCAATATGCTTCTAATATTCAAGTCTTTAATCGTCTAGAACCTTCTAATCCGGCATCAATGTTGCCCAAAAGCCTCTTCTCCATGAAACAAACATTCCCGCATATCTTAAGTGAATCTACAGTTGGTTACATAAATCTTTTCGTATTTACTGCAAGTTCCGGCGTGGGGTCGCCAATTTATTCACTTTTACTTGTCAGCGGCCGTGAGATGTTCGTTCGCATCTTGAAAACATTATCTTTTGGCAGATTCGATTTATACCATTGTTCAGGTTTCTCTTTCTTTATTATTGTGAATTCCGGAATGTATTTCTTTTAGTAACCGAATTATCGTGTTCAACTACAAAAATTGCAAGTTCCGATTGAGACCACGCCATCAGATCCCATGATAACATGCCTTAGTTTCATTATCTAGGCAATATAATATGTAATTCCGTCCTTCGATCAGCAAGTAATATCACGTTTAGGAATAAAATCTCAGTTATGTTCAAAATAGGTCGAGTCTGTTCTACGCGACTAAAGCCTCTAGGCAGACCTACAAAGGCTTGGTTTTATTTCCAAGACTATCAGAGCCTTAATGAATAAGATCAAAGATGTCTGCGCCAATTGTTCCGTCGACACCGGAATCTGTTCAAGTAATAGACACTTGACACATGATAGTCTTTATTGACTTGGAACAGCTCTGAATACAAGCATTTTACAAGTATTTGTTCCGGGTCTGGGTGTTTTATCTATAATATGTATGTATTTACAAAAAAAAATGTATATAAGTAGTTTATCAGCCATCTCGTTACCCTAACACAAGCATTAGGTTGCTTAGCTTGGGACTAAATGGCATTGTGTGAAATGTCCAAGTATATTTATTTTTATTTATTTTATTTTATTTTAGCAGTACTACAGTGAGTTGTAGCACAGTTGTAGTTTGCGTGGTACTCGCAAGTTTTATTGATCAATTTGCATGTGATTGTTAAGAAGTTAACATAATGTTTTTGTGTAGATTTTATTCATAATCTTTTGGTAATGAATTCACTATCAATTAGTTTTTGAGAAAAATCGCGGACATACAAACATACATACGTACGGGTCGAATACAGAACCTCCCTTTTTGAAGTCGGTTAAAAACGAAATCAAGGATCAGAAAATGTCGAAGCTTATTTGAAATCGGACTAGTTGCAAGATTTCTGGATGAAATTAGTCTGAAGGTCTTAAGAAACTCAAGCAGAGATGAAGGTAATCCTGAAATTGTAGACTACTCTTTATAAAGATGAGAGATTCCTGGGCTATGCAGCAGTAGACATCTGTGGGCCTAATTATTGGTAAGAAATGACATTCAAAATATTCCAATATGCATTCAGTGACATCAGATTACCAGTGAAATAATTCTTCGTTATGATAAGCAAACTGATTTCTATTTAGTTTTGAGTAATTCACAACTGTAAAATTTTGGCACGCCTGTTTCAATCAGTATACCTTTCAAAACGTCAACATTACACTTCTCAATCAGCAAAAAAGTTCGTCAAAAATACTAAACACCATTCAAGAGACAGGTGTGTCAAAAACAACATTATACAATGTCCACATGATTACTATCTGTCTATAAATACTATAGCATCAAATGTGTGTAGCGTGATCCGATAAATATAGCCCCGGCGTATATCCGACCTTCGCGTTGCGGTGAGCGAGTCCACCGATCTACGCATGTAAGTATATAGGGAATTCAGGAGTAACAAGGTTGGGGCGAAATTGTACAGACTTGGGAGTGCCGTGAATATCGGATATTTCGAGTTTAATTTAATGTTCTGTGTCCTGTAATGTTAATTACTTTGCATACCTAGTACTGTACACAATCAAGTATTTTGTAACTGAACAGACAGCTGTGCTGCTGGGGAGTTTATTGCGCCACTTCTTCTCCCCAGCGAAAGCACCAGGAAGTGGTGAAGGGAGGGCGTTTTGGGGGACTGTCTTTTATAATTTTGACGTTCGAAAAGTGCTGATTCTCAGCCTAGTTTTAATACATGACTTATTTTTTCGATGTCGATCTTCGGTTTGGTTACAATTTTTTGTGGTGTTAGGGGTGCTAAACACTTCTTCGGGAAGGCGTGATTCGTCGGAAGTGGTAAAATCGCATACGTATTTCGCGGCAAAAAACGTACTTACACACGTTTTTTGCCGTGAAATACGTATGCACGCCTTCAACAAATTTTAGGTATGAGTTATTGTTGTCTTAATTGTGATTGCGTGGCTTTCTAAATTAGAGCAGAAATTAAATATTTCCTTCAAAGCAATACCTAAGGGTACCTATTAGAAGAAACACAAAAAAATCATACAAAATAATTTCCGCCAACTGTTGAATGACTAGCAAAACTGGGTTAATTTTGTCCCTTATTTATACGCATGGTCACCGCAAAAACGGTTCAGAAGTTCTGAGTGGTTTTCACCGCAAAATGCGCCACCATCACTACTTAGGGCTGGCTTTCTGAAGAATTAGTCTGTGTAGGCTTGTAGTACACGTAGCTCAAAGCACAGTCTATAAAAAAGCTGCCCCAACTTTTCCGAAAACAAAAAATTGTTCAAACAGTGTTCACGAACTAACAATTTTAAGCTGGATTCGTGCCTATCTGTTAAGCGGGTTCACAGTCGGCTGAGCGACTAATTAGATCAATCACCGAACTGAACCTGGCATGCAAATACGGGGCAGGCTTAAAAAATATCCACAGTAACAGGGATGGTGCGTCTGTGACGTACCTAATTACAAAAAGGCCCGTATTTATTTCGGTTCTGTGTTTGAGAGGAGTCTCCGAAAGAGGTGCGGAAAAGCATCTTAATTTTAGGTGATCGTCATCATTATTTATTTATTAAGGTACACCAACAGCTTCTATGTATAACATATCTGTAGTACTAATTGGCGCAATCTCAGAAATAAGTCATCACTCATAACACATAATAATAACAAAACTAAAGGTCTGGCCTTTAGTTTAAAAAATTATGGAAAAATCATGATTATTTTAGCCGGAAGGTGTCAACTGCTAAACATATGCCTCCCCCAAGTATCGCCACTTCGACCGGTTCTGTGCTGCTCGCATCCAGCGGATCCGCGCGTACCAGAATTGGGTGTTACTTCTTATTAATTTCATTCTAGTTTCCGCGACAGGAGTTATTTACGACAAACCAAACGTCATTATGACAAGCCAAGCGTCTTCAACTTTTTATTAGAATAATAGTTTTTTGTTGAACATATTTCTATTTATTGTGTGTTTTAAACCACTTTTGTATTGGGGTCATCCTGTAAAGATAGTGTGTAAATTTAATAATAAATAAATAATCTCGTTTATTCAGTCCGCGAGATACTTCACAAATCTAGAAGCGTGTAGCCAGCCATCAAGAACTTAATAGGATTTAAAAAACAAATTAAGTACTACAATATTTAATCTAACACAGGGTAGACTTAAAGCGGTGTAGTAAACCGTACCGTTAATAATTAGGGTATGAGACTAGCGAGCTTAATGAAAAAGTGGCATAAATGTGCGAAAATGCCAGACAGGGACCGACCTTGTCTGACAATTTCGCAATTACATGTAAGTACGAAATAATGTCATAAAATTCATGAAATACTAATAACGTAGTCCTCAGTTTCTAAAGCCTTAAGGAAATTAGGTTAAGTATATTGATGTTCTATTAAGGGCTGTTCCAGACAAATCTAGACATCGCAGAGCTGTCTACTTAAAACAGACTCAAGTAAAGTTCTGACGCAATAACTTTCCCTACTTTTTCCTGTAGTTTAGTTGGCGTGTTGTCAAATTCCGGTTTTCGACGCACCAACTGCGGACAGGACTGGTAGCAAAATTTTTTGGCATTATTTTTAAAAGTTGTGTTGTGATGTGAAAAGAATGTGGAAGCAGCAACTTTTGGGTTTTGAGAAGCCTTGTTTTTTGGCACTCGAGGAGCAATGCTGAACTTGTATGTATAATACTGTTTAAGGGACGGGTAATAGAGTATTTTGTTCTTAGGGCTGTTTTTTTTATTGTTAGATATTTTTAGGGTTCCGTACCTCAAAAGGAAAAAACGGAACCCTTATAGGATCACTCGTGTCTGTCTGTCTGTCCGTCTGTCACAGCCAATTTGCTCCGAATCTTATGGACCGATTAAGTTGAAATTTGGTACACATATGAATCTCTGTGACCCAAACACAGACGTGTAACGTAAATAAATGAGTTTTGAAAATGGGAGTCATTTTTGAGGGGTAAATAGACAATCTAAAAAAAAAGTTTAGCAATCTGTACCGTGTGACATATCAAATGAAAGGGATCTCAAATATATTTTTTTCATAATTTTAAAGTAAATTGTATTAAAGTTATTTAAGACGGAAATTTACCATTCCCCCCTTATCTCCGAAACAACTAAGCCTAACATTTTGAAAAAAATACAGAAAATAGTTCTATACCTATAGATTACAGGAAAATTAATAAGAAGTCTATTATCTTGAAACAACATGGTAAATTTATTTACATAATACAAGCTAACATTTAAAATAATAATATGTACAATTGTATGATAAAAGAATCATAGGGCATCAAAAAATTCGTCCGCATCGCTGTCAACATGGTAAATCTCTCAATATTGTGCGTACAAACTTATATTTTCAGTTGGAATGTATGGGAGAACATGTTTTTCAACTACAATGTTAAGTTTGTTCTTGGGATAAATTCATTCCAACTACGGAACCCTTCATTGTGCGTGGTCCGACACGTATTTGGCCGGTTTTTTTGTGCATAGACATTCGTTTTCGGATGGAGTTTTCAGACAGTATAAACTTAGGTCCATGATAATTGTAAATACTCTCAGAACGTTACGACTTAGCCTAGGCAGACAAGACAAGTACCTACAATATTTTCTAACCCAAGAAGCGTTTGCACAGCTTTCACCATCTTTGCCCTACTGCAACGAAAATGGCGGTCGGATCAGGTTTGTCTATGTCTAAGTAGCTATCCCATAGGCAGAAACCGCACTCTAATACTTGGAAACTATGGAATCTAATGGGTGTAGGTAAAAAGCGAGCGAAGCGATTAATCGCACGCGATCGTTTTGTTCGAAACCAATCAGTGCAGCGATTTTCTTTACACGTTTTTCTGTTTTATGTAGTGTGTTCCTGATAATCTACAATCTTATGCTGAAAAAATTTTCTGCTTATAAGAAGTTTTTACAGACACGTTTTTTTAAATGTAATTTAGTTTGTAGACTCACCTATCGCAGCAACCGGTAAGCAGTTAAAGCAGTCTGTGAATGTTTTCCATAACTTGATGTTATATCTCCGTTTGCATTCATCGTAGAATCTGTTGGACAAGAGAAAACCTTCGTGAATAAACAATTATAAATATATAGTAATATAGTAAAATGTGCTGCATTGCTCTCAAAACAATGAAAGAAAACATCGTGATGGAACCGGCATGTGAATGTCCTACAGACAAAAATTACATGTGACATCCACCAACCCGCACTGGGTGCTTACTCTCGAATATAATTCCGATAGATCGACATTGGAATTGTCAATCAAACGGCAGGGATTGGCTGGACTCACTGAGTCTAGCCAATCCCTGACGTTTAACTCAACCAACTGACGTTTGACCAATCGGAATTAAGTATATTCGAGAGTAAGCCCGCTGAACCCGCGTGGTGGATTATCGTCCACTCACTGTTACAGAGAGGAGCCCAGTGTCCCAGCAGTGGGAGCATTAAAGGCTGATTATGCTAGGCCCATTTGTACAACACATCACTAAATGCATTTAGGGTTTAACATATTTATTTAAGACATATTTCTGGCTCTATCGTCATTAAACGATTGATAGAAACAGAAAGATGTTTTAAATTCGAGCTAAACATATATTTTACTGATTTGTTGTGCAAGCGGGCCTTAGAGATTAAACACGGTAATCAAGTAAATGAACGAATTAATATTAAATACTGCATGGTTCTCATAATGATTGAATTTATTCATTTTCCTGGTTGATTGGTCTATTTATGGCTATTTACGACAAGGTTGATGACCAAGGGACAATAATTGCGTATGCAATAAAACCGTAATAATGTAGGTTCGTAAAGATGGATTAGGCATTTTGGCAAACATGTATCTTTCTACGTATAGTTTTGTCGAATATTATTATAGTCTTCTAGGCCGTATTTCGGCCACGGCGGCAAATCTTAACGGAGACCTTCGATATATTTAGTGCACAAAAGTGTGCGCAGACAGGTGAATTCTCGCTTCCCTCTCTCTCATAGTCCGATGGGACATCACGCAATTAGACACGACCGGAGAGAGATCAGGCGCAGGATAAACGGTTTAAAAGTGCTTTCCGAGGCTCGGGTGTCGTATCACACCGCTAATGCCGGGGTCACACCAACGGAAAACGCCGTTGATTATCACGATGTTGGGCGTTAACCGTAGACTTTAAAGGCCCAAAATCGCGATAATCAACGGGTTTCCCGTTGGTGTGGCCCCGGCTAACGCGCATCGAATATTGCATAAGTTATTGAGTACATCCAAACACAAGACCTTTCAGTCGCCATGACACTGACTTTCTACCTCTTGTCACGTAACACATTAGCTAGTTTGTTCAATGATTATGTTAATACTTTAGCAGTCATCATATTCCTCGCTCACAGGTTGGCAAGAGTTCAAACAATACGTCACATGGTAGCACGTCATATTCGATGTTTTAGTGGCGTAATATTGCCACGGTAATGAATGCAGAATTAAGCCGTTATTGCTAATGCTTTCTTGGCTTGGTTTTTCTCTTTATGATGATATCAATGTTAAAGGTCAGCCGGCTGCCATTCACTCTGATAAAATCTGACCTTCTTTTATGGTCAGGAATTGTACAAGTGGCCACTAAAGGTGACTAAAGATCAAACATATCAATGGAAATAAGAATGGGTACTACATTCTTAATTATTTGGAGTGAAGACTGTGCATTCAAAATATGTATGTACAAGATGGCAGGGACTTCGACACACAAACTGTAACCATGAATTCAGCAGATCGTTATATATAAAAATAAAAATTGCTGTTTCATACTAAAGTGCATTGCTCCTACGCGGTCATACAATAACGTATGGAACAGTATTTTTTTTTACTAAACTCCACAGCTAATTTGTTTCAGAATCATGTAGGTACTGAATCCATTGGTCCCTGTATTTTCTTAACAGCCACAAAATTCGTTAAAAGGTAATAAACCTCATTAGCTCACTACCTGCACACTTTACATAAATACATACAAACACACTGACTCATCTATCCATACGTTAGTTATTCACGTTTGACACATGTTTACGAGATAACATTTAACCGCATTTTACTGTAAGGGCTGACACACATCAGCGACTTAGGACTACCACCCGTAGCGAAACGTTGGAAAATATAAATTGTGATTCGCAGCATATATTTTGATACTTTTGATTTTGAGGTCTTGAATGAAAGCAAATGACTAAGGACGAATTTTGCGATCTGCAAATCTAAACCGCGTTCAAGAGCTGTCAGTGTCAATATTCCACAACAAAGATGACACTGACAGCTCTTGAATGCGGTTTAGATGTACTGCTCGCGTTCAGTTTAGTTGGTGAAATTCACCCTTAGAAAATAAGAGACGTATCTTTATGATAGATATTGAGAAAAATGTCCTAAGAGGTTAGGTATGTATCATACAATAGGTATCACAAGAATTGTTGAAAAGGAAAGTAAATAACAATGGCCTTTGACGTATAGTCATCAACAATCCGGCTGTCAGACAAGAATTTATGGCAATGGGTGCCCCAGAGGACCATTGTTGCTGCTACCTAAGTACCTACTACAGTTAGAGTCAATTCCCCGTTCTGTAAATGATTCTTAATCAATGAGGACAACTTACCGACTAATTACGTTGATTAAATGAAAGTCGACGTAAGAAATAAAAAATGTAGTCCATCGTCTGAATTTATTAGACCTTACTTGTTAGTTTAGATAAACGTTGCGCTAGTTTAGATATACGCAACGTTTACGAGTAAGCGTTAAAACTGTAGGAAAACGTGAATTTTAATAAACGTGCTACCAAGGTCACGTAATATCAATTTTTTTCCTATAGACTATAGAGAGAATAAATAAGATCATTATTCTAGTATTATTGCATCCGGTTAGACTGGAAGCCAACCCCAACATAGTTGAGAAAAGGCTAGGCAGAAGATGATTGTAGAGTATTATCGAGAGGCCTTTAAGGAAATAAGCTGAATATATCATTGGATGGGTCATGTTTAGAATTCGAATGGGCCACCTTTAAGATTCTACAAAGGAAATTCAAAATTCTTTTTCAAAAAACAATCACACAAAAAAAAACAAAAAACATCATTCATTATAAAGGCGAAAGTTTGTGAGTGTGTTTGTATGTTTGTTACTTCTTCACGCACAAACGTCTGGACCAATTTCGATAAAATTTGGTATGAAGGTAGCTGTCAACCTGGATTAACACATAGGCTACTTTTTATCCCGATATTCCTGCGGGATTATTAGAGAATACAAAAGTAAATAAAATACAAGGTTAAGCTTACAAATACAGATCTGTTAAAATATAAACTAGGATATAAAAAAAAATACAACAGCAGCTTAGGGCGTTCCACCCTAGTGATCAAACGCCCACGTCCACAACATTCTTAAAAGAGAGAAATGAGAATACAGCATTATTTTATTATTCTATACTCCACATTTTACTTATATCAAATATCACAGACAAAAGTAAAGGGTCGTTGAGCTGGGAGATTAATCTCTATCGCGAATTTATTTGAATATTCCACGTATATTAGATAAGAACACCTTCATTCATCTCATTTGAGTAGGTGTTAGGTTATTGTTCTTTAACCTTTCGGTATATTTTATTAGGCACGTTTGTATTTAATCAAAATGAGTAATGCTTCACAGGGTAATATTTAAGTCTATTCCGTATTCAAAGGCTCAATAATAATACCAGCCTATTATTGCCCCAGTACAGGGGGAACGGCCTTTTCTCATTCATCACCAAGTTCAAGTTTCCTCACCGATGTCAGTAATGTCCAAGATAAACTCAGAAAGTACATGAGAATTGAAAGTCACAGTGGTACTTGCCCGGATGTAGACAAAACAAAAACTGATTCTCAAATCCTTACATAGTATTAATCAAAGTCGCCGAAATGTCTGTACGCGCATAACTTCCGAATGACTGCACCAAATAGGATAATAATTTTTTTGTTGTGTTCGGTATTGCCCGGGCAAGGTTTGTATGAAAGAAAATTTTGGAAAATTTAAAAAAACAATTGCACCCCTGCGAAGCTGGGGTGGGCCGCTAGTTTACCAAGCAAACAGGCGAGTAAAGTCTCCGATATGTACCAGTCCAATTAAATTGTTAAACGATTCAAACGCAGCTCATTCCTAGGAAATAGGAAACTGTCTTGAATTCAAACTCCTCTCATTCCCAGAATGAAACTGTTTATGCAATGGAAGACGACTATCAGGCGCGCCACCGACAGTTCTAACTGCTCATTATGGGAAACGTCATCTTTCGATGTTTGAATCGATTTTAACTATAGCAACCAAACAATTATTGTGTAGAAACCGTGTGTCCAATGGGATTTGATAATAATAAAAATGACGAACTTCCATACAAACTTTTATTCCCTATAACCCGTTTAGCGGATCAATTTCAAAAATCCTTCCGTAATAGTGTTTACTTTCGTTATATAATTAAGGAACTCTTGCGCAAAAGTTCATTATGTAGAAGATTGTTTACAGGTTACATCTATATGCAACCCTCTGATAAAAATGAGCTCACGTCAGCTCAGTCACATAAGAAGCAACACTTGCAATGTTGTGAATTTTAATTTAAAAAAATATTGCGGTGTGGGCCTGCTCTTGACCTCGATCTCGACTGATGGAAAGCGATAAATGAGATGAGCGAGAATGAGATGTACACTCTTGCTTTGAGGGTTAACGGGTTATAATTATGTGGAAGAGAACACAGCAGAGGGCTGGCAGAGAGTGAGTGGCAGCCGATCGATTCGATCGATCGATAGCGAAAAGTTATGTGAAGTGAGTTTAAGAGTGAGCTGTCAATAGTGTCAATCGCTAGCATGAGATGGAATGACAGCTAACTTCACGGACGTTTTCACGGTGAGATTTTTACAGAATGGACCGGCGGCATGCGGCAGACACTTTTTGTTTGCACAAACTTTACCTCAGTGTTCATTATTAATATTTTTGTACAATGGCATACGATTGCAGACCACTATGAGTCACTGACACAATTACTAACGTGCCAACGTACGGGAAACGGTTGTAAGCGATTTTGTTATTGCTCATTGTAATTAAATTGGTGAAGTTGCTTTTTGAATGTTAACGCGGTTGAAATTCTTCTTCCGTGTTTACTAATGTTCGTTATTGTTTGTGTTAAGTTACACAATAATCTAGGATTATGAAGCAAGCGCAGCATTGTGCTAGCGACCCGGAAATGAGGTCGGTATTAGTCTAGCAACACCAACATTACGTCTGAAAGCAAGATCTGAAAAATGAGCTATTGAAATGACTTAATTTTTTTTCATTCACTTTTCAGAAGACTTTTTTCTGTCAGCTTTCACAGAGGGTCGTTAAGTGATACCAAAATAGTGTGTCTCAGTTAAGGATATGACTGTTTTACTTTTTTGTTCGTTGGTTGATCCCTACAGCTTTATGCAGGGCACAGACTCGACTAGAGAACCTGCAGTAGCCAGTCGAATCAAGTTTGTTGTCCTTCACTGGCCATTGAGTCCGAGGCTATCAAAATCTATTCAACAGCGTATGTTGACCCCACCTGGACCCAACTTAACTCTTGTTTTGAATTAGACTGTAAATATGACCTGAATTTGTATTGGCAACTTTATTGCAGAGTGAATCTGAGTGTACCTAAAGCATTTATCGTTTCAGTTCACTTTGTATTTTCTGAAGTACTCAAATTGCTATCTCGCCATCGACAATTTACGCGGTCTAACAAAAGCTCGATCAATTTTTCTGGTAGTCAGATTGAACATCCCATTAGTCAACCTCTTTTATCTGGTCGTTCGTGTGATTCAATGAATATTGGGTAGATCCACTGGTATTTGGAGCACATACAATTGTTGCGCTCCCTGAAAATGTTAAAAGCTTTGATATAATGTATCAATATTCACATTTATCGGGGTATTTTCGAGCATCATATCATTTAGCTGCGTTGATTGCTAACAAAATATAAAATTCAGAAAGGTTGTTGAATCTCATCTGACATTTCACTCGGTAATTGGATCATTCGTAAATTTTGTTGGCATTTCTATTGTTAGAAGTCCGTAAGTATGATTTATTACTCGCCTATTTTTTTCTGACGGGATCCGAATGATGCTTAGTGATAAATGGGGTCTTTAGCCATGATCAGAATAAAATAATTATAAGTAATACGTTCATGATGCCAAAGCCATTTAGAAAAAGAATAGTCAAGTTGAAAGAGGAAATTCTTGTAGATTTTCTTTTTAAATTGACAAGGACTGGTCGCCAGCCCATGATCCATCACCAACTTTTTTCCTTAATAGAGCTTACGACATGACCAGAATTATAAGTAGCCTACACATAGCGTGTTCCTTGCGTGGTAGGAAGTCTGTGACAGAAATGGATGTGATCAACATTTTAAATTGCACATCCAAACCGAGAAGGTAAAATATTGCTTTTTCAATTGAAACCTGACGTCATTCGTTCTCTATCAGTTTGTTTCCCCGGATTTTTTATTCCCGGATCCCGGAAAATACTACAATTTCATTCCCTGCATGGAAAGTTGGAAAGCTGTTAACATTTTCTAGTTTTTCCAATAAAAATGCATTTCATAAAAAGAGTTTCTGCTTCATACCACTCATTTCGGATGGTTTGTTTACTAACGAATCCGGAAATTCTGACATTCCCAAAAACCTTATTGACTTTTTTTTGTTAGATAATGCTTATGGATACCCTCCGTCTGGGGAGAACGAACGGTTATGTCAGTCCTACTGACTAAACCCCACTGTCCCTTCTACTACCACGAGTCGGGGGCCCCGGGAGATCCAATATTTCCAATATTTGAACAGTTCTTAAAATAATTGCACAATACAGTATGACATCACTGCGTTGTTTGAGTCCGTGTCAAGATAATCCCTATCAATCAATGGAGTTATCATGTTTAGCCAGCCTTATCTGGTGGATTGCTGCAGATAAGAGAATGGCGTCATTAGAAAAACAACGACGGGACAGCGCGACACGACTCTAGTAGAACAATTTCTATGAAAACATCATGGAAATTGCATTACCAGAACCGCGTCGCACTGTCGTCGGTCGAGTCGCGACTGTCTACTGGAGCCTTTATAACAGAAAATAGCCTTTTTTTTTTAAGGATGGGAAATCATCAAATTGCCCCTCCCGCTCTGGGTGGAGCGGAAGGGAGTGTCAGACTCTTACTGACTAAAACCCATCCGTGTTCCTTCCTTAGCCCTTTGTGTTCCGGGGCAGCGGTAACCCTTTCGGACAATCCCGCTGAACAGAAAATAGCCTTAGCATTTACCTACTACATGAACATATATTTTTTTTTCTCTTCAAATATGTTTTATTCTTCTAAAGAACAGGTGCTTCTCAGACTACGATCTACAAAACAGCTTCATCGATCAAATATTATATCTCTATCTATCTAATAAATATCTCATACTAAAATAGATCTTTGTCAAACAGACGGTTGCATTTATACCTAATCAAAATGCATGGGACGTTGTTGTTCCATCAAATGGAACATGACATTCGGCGCGATTTGATCTGTTTTCCGGAGATAACAAATTGTTATCACAAGAGGTGTATTTTACGTCCGATAAGTTTTATCACACTAATATTAAAAAAAGGCGAAAGTTTGTGTGTGTTTATGTTTGTTACTTCTTCACGCTCAAACAGCTAGACCAATTTTGATAAAATGTTGTATGGAGATAGCGGACACCCCGAATTAACACTTTTTATCCCGATATTTCCACGGGATCGACACTTATGCGGGTGAAACCGCGGGGCGCAGCTTTCATATAGAGAGAAACCTCTAAAGAGAAGATTATAGTCATTCGGTTATTTAACTCAGAAACTCAAGTAGCGGATGACTACTAATACAGAAGTATGGAAGAAAAAGACATGTTGCACCGGCCCCAAATAAATTGGGATAAGGACAGGAGAGTGATAACTCAAGTAGCGGATGTTAGAGAATAACAGCCAGGCTGAAGGTCCACACCCTTCACACCACACCACACCACCACACCACACACCACCACATCCCTCGAACTAATCCAACCCGACAGCTAAGATTGGCAAGAGGCAACCACTGTCACAAACGCCTGGAGGACTAGGCAACCAGGGTGACGTGGCGACATAATACGGACCATTTTGCAGAACAGACGCGGCCATAAATTGCACAATATAGATTTTGATGGAGAAAGAACCAAGAGTCATAGAAAAACTGTTTTCTTTTCGGGTCGATGCCTTAGAATTTTTCGTCATTCGTAAAGTTTTGTTGTCAGTTATCGAACCTTTAAGTGATCTATCGTCGCCAAATGCCTCGAACTTGACTGTTTACTGCTTATCGACCTCGCACTGAATGATTCAGAGCTCTGACTCATTGGTGTTTACCGCATACATGCAAAGAGTGGCAAGGTGTCTGATTAAGATCGGTTGGGGGAACCTGGCGTTTGATTCATTGATTTAGCAGTACCTACCTACCCGGTTGTATTCAGGTGTACCTATCGTGAATAAGCCCACGTCGCTCGGACAAAAAAATATCGCGGCGGGATTTTATCGCGCAAAGGATTTTCAACTCTCGTTGTCGAGCCGAGCATTGAGAATCGAGCAGAGCGCATTCCAGTGCGTCAAAAAAACACTGAAGGATTTTCAACTGTCGATGTCGGCGCTAAGCTGTGCGTTGATAATCCAGTCCGCGAAAAAAAAACGCCACGGTAAAAACCCGTTCGTCCGAACCTGGGCTAATGCCGAAGTTTGGTCTTTACAGCTAAGTAGAGGAGCCAGTGTTCAAATAATAATGACATACTTAAAAAAAAACAGTGTTAAGGACTTCCTGTAGATTGCTACGAAATCATGTTACTCAGTATGGTAGTTAATAACTACACCTGTACATTAACAGGTATGCGTATTTTCATAAATAACACATTTGCAAAAAACAAACCGAAGTTCATCGGACTTGAACAAAAAAAGCTTCAAGCTTGACCCGAGGCGTTAAGTTTGATAAGAACAAGTATTTTGTTTGAATAAAAAAGCTTTGAATTAGACGAACCTACCTACCTACTATGATCTATCTGACTTCATCAGATTAAGTAACTACATACAATATATTACAGATAGGCATATATCACGAATTAGTTAGGAGATCCGACAAAATCTTTAAAACATGTCTTGCTTACCGTCGTCGTGCGTGCTAAGACGCTGCGCCGCCATGATTGGCCACAGCCTGCCAAATCAGGTATGAGTACATACAGTTTTATAAGATGATCTCATCCTACAGGCTTGCTAATACGCATCAGCAGCCTTATAAGGATTTTAAAAAGTGCGTCACTTTTTCAAACTAATTATTATTTAATAAATAGTCGAGACACTGCTTTTGAGGAACCATTTCTGGGTAGTGTTGTTGGGCTCTTATATGGAACTTATAAGGATAGCTTATATTGAAAAGTTATCATCATTCATTCCAATGCCCCTTGCCAATTTGGGGTCGTTGGCGCAAGGCGTCTTTTTATTCCATAAATCCGTAGTGAAATAACTTAAATGAATAAAACTACCCTCTTATGCTCCGCACTCTGCACTTGAAACCTACAAGGACCTAAATTATAAACTAACTGAAGAGTCAGTCTCACTTCTAAAAGTCCTTCAAACGTATTCTGAGGCACGTAAGAGTACGTGCACACTGTGCAGACAGACGACTGTCTACTGGTTTTGTTTGGGAACCGTCGGTGCATGACGGATGCGTGGATGCGTGCTTACTTCCCATGACTCGTACTAAACATATGCGAGCGATTTCTTTGTTCAGTATAGGGGAGTTTCAAGGATAAGATTATTTTCCGAACGACGGGTTTCGTTTTAGGAGTATCGATTCAAGACGAGGGAAGGAAGTTACTTTTTCCTTAGAAATATACTTCGAATCGCTTTCGAAACGTAATATAGGTACGTAGATAGGTACCGAAGAGGGAGAGAGTAAACACTTAATTAGGGTGACGGAAACCTAACAAAAACTGGAAATACAACAACCCATTAGACGAATGTAGCGTAAGGAATGTACGTCCATTCATTACAATAAAGAAGTAGACATGAAAGTAGCGTTTAGCCATGTATAGAGACAACTCGCTAAATTAGCTAGTCAATCGACCAACACAGGACATTTCTTCTCATTAGGCTTTCACACGACTGGCGCAGAGCCACTTATGATTTGATGGTGCAAAATTCCTAATGTATTGTCGGCAATGGAGAAATGGAAAGAGGCTCATGAAAGTAAGACTATACAAAATACAACCCATGATAATACATCGATCGATGATAAGATATTGGCTTGTTTGTTTATTGCCTTTATCGGAGGGGTTTAATGCCTTGTAATATTGGTGCCGTTAAGCAGGAAAAAACTCCTTGATAGCCCTGCGGGAGCATACCGATAAAGGAATTTAAAAGAGTGTTCATGCGAGTTCCGTGCCCGTTCTTCTCCATAGGGACCTACTACGCTTTAGAATGGGCAACTAGCTTCATCTTATGAATGACAAACTCCTTTGATAAAAAGTGCCTATAAATAGTTTAATTGTAATAAATGTTTTTAGTTTGGTAACGTCAAAGACTGCTTTCTGCCATGTCACTAGAATCCCTGACATGCAGACTTATCTAAACTAGTTATCAAATGAAATGTTTAGAAACATGCGATTACCGTTGTTTCTTTTTAAACTTTACCGAAATAACACGTTTTATCACGAGTCAGTTAACCAGTTACGTCGAGTGACGAAATATTTGCACAACAACGTACCTACGTTTCATTACTCTTTTTGGTAACTTAATCTTGTTACGCACAACTCTTTATGTAATTTTACTTACTTCGTAACTTTGATTTTGTTCTTGTACCAATTTCGAAAGTCCGTTTAGTTAGGTACTCTGTAATTATGTATGAACTTTTGCTACCCACTTTTAGAAAATTGATCTTAGCGTGTCGATGTCAATCTAAATACAATTTTAACAATTCATTTCAGAGTCAGCCCAGAATTTGGCTACGAGTTTTTTTTTTATGTGCTGAATTGAACTGCTTTTGACCTCGATCTCGCCTGATGGAAAGCTGAGGTCTATGCTGGAAAGAGCGTGCCCAGAAGATGCCTATTCTCTCTTACTTTGAAGGCAGACGGGTTAAATGTGGAAGGTACCACAGACGCTGGCAGAGAGTTCCGCACTTTGGTTGTGCGCATAATAAATGTTTGGCACCTGTATAGCGTTCAAGATTTCGCAAACATGCGGGCAACAGGACACGCTGGACACGATTGAGAGGCAATTCTCGTAATTTTAAAAAGGTTCAGTCTGATCTCAGTGTCAATCTGTCATAAATACCTCTTAATTTCCCTACACATTTGACAAGTTTTTGACATCTGTTTGTCGCCGAGATGAGACTGCGACTAGATTTTGAACGTTTTAAATTACGCGAATTGGCCTTGTACAGTACACAGGTACTTACCACATTTTACATGGAATATGTTTTTTTTTAGGTCACAAATAATTATTACAATAAGATTAAAACTTTATGGGGGCTCGGAACATGAGGCGAGTCGCTGCGCAGGAACAAATTCATGGGTCAGCGGGGGTGTGGGGTAGGGTACTGCGCAGTCAGTAGCGCACTTCAGAGCCGCCATAAACTTTGACGCGAACTATACCAGATGTATGAACGTAAACGAGGGAAAAGGAGTATGTAAGGATCGTATCAGGTATAGTTTCTGCCTACCCCATTGGAAGAAGGCGTGAGTTTATGTACCTAACTACGTAGTTCTATTTAACAAAATTAAATTTAAGTAGTTAAATGGATTAAATGCTTGTTTAAAATAAGTATACTTCGTTCTCCAAAAGTGACCTTTGCATTTGTCCTAAAAGACAACAAGGCTTATGAGTTAATTACAAAGCCTATTAAAGTAGATTCAACTTGAACGATTAAGTTAATTAACACCACACGGATAAGAGTTAAGACGAAGACTACTAATTAATCCTAATCCCTTTAACCTTTTAACCGCCCGACTTCATATCAGGTCTCGTGCCCCAAGCAACCGAAAGAAAAAAAAAAACGAAAAAAAAAAAAAACCTCATAGAATACAGCGTAATTACCTAAATAAAAAAGCAGTTTAAACGAGCTGTGGTATTTGGTCGTAAATTTACGAGCCAGGCGAAATGGACACGAAAATATTTGTCGGATTAATCCGGCGTAAGCGGTTAAAAGGTTAACAAGGTTATCTTGGGCCTAATTAAAAACATTCGTCCATACCCCTCAGAGAGCGCGCTAAATATAAGAGCTGACATACTAATGAAGATAGCGATTCATGATCATCACCCAGCCTTCAGATGCAACTGAATGCCAGTTTTATATCCATACTAATATTATAAATTCGAAAGTAACTCTGTCTGTCTGTCTGTATGTTACCTTTTCACGCCTAAACCACTGAACGGATTTCGATAAAATTTGGCAGAACGATAGGTTGCATCCCGGGGAAGGACATAGGATAGTTTTTATCGACCCACCTCGTGGGCGAAGCCGCGGGCGGAAGCTAGTATCTATATAACCCAGTTACTGGGTAAAACGACACTCCTTGTTAAGGCTGCTTGTCAGATTTTCGGGCTTCCGACTACTCTTAGTAGAGGTAGCGGTTAGATGCTGTAAATCCTGATCGTTATTTTCATTTCACGAAAGATGATGCCACTAGTATATCCTTGATACGTCGACACAAATTAAAATCGCTTTTCATGTCTGTCCGTGTGTTTTCATGTCTGTCTGTGTAATCGCGTTGTTACGCAACGGATTATGATGCGGTTTGCACCATCATTTAAAGAATTTATCCGAAAAGGTTTATATGTATAATTACATTTGTATTAAACTTCATTATGATGAAAACTCGATGTTTTGTCAAGTCGTAAAAACCGTGGGAAGCAGGGGCTGGTCGGTAATGTTTAATATTCTATGCTCTTTATCATATAAATACGATGACACTGGCGTTCCACGAGACATTACATGATAATATTTATGATATCAGAATAACATACCACATATTTGAATATGTAAACTATTTCAACCTTAATTTACATAAAAACGTGAATTCATGAGACAACTAAACACAGCTGTTGAAAACGTTATGCGATCCAAACTTTTGTATCCATTGCTAGAAAAGTAATAGAAAAAAGTAATAATTATTACTTTTGTCTATGATGTTGTGTCATGCAAGAGTTAAATAAACTAGAATACGTTATTTTGCACACTTTGAATTGTTTTTAGCGTATCATCATCATCTGCCTAGCCTTTTCCCAACTATGTTGGGGTCGGCTTCCAGTCTAACCGGATGCAGCTGAATACCAGTATTTTACATGGAGCGACTGCCTATCTGACCTCCACAACCCAGTTACTGGGTAATACGATACCCCTTGGTAAGACTGGTTGTCAGACTTTCGGGCTTCTGACTACCCATAACGACTGTCAAAGATCCACGAATGACAGCCGGGACCAACGGCTTAACGTCCTTTCCGAAGCACGGAGGGGTCTCGGTATGTAAAGATGGTCACCCATCCACAGACCAACCGCGGCAAGCGTAGCTTAACCTGATCGATCGACCTGATTGGTAGAACACTAACAACCTTACAGGACTCGATTACTAACATTATAAACAACAACTTTTGTTCTATGACTTTTTACAAAACATAATAATACATTTACCAAAAACAAACCTTTAAGATTTCGTTGTTCTACCCCTCTCACAGAATGGAGGCCTGTGTCCCAGCCAGTATGTTATGTTCTATCTAACCCTCGCTCCCCTCAGCTGAATTATGTACTAGACACGGCAGTTTGTTTACCTAACTAGCGCTTTCTTATGCTTCGCGTAGAGTTCGTATGAAAGTCTGATGAATTAAAGATGAATCAATAAAACTAGAACAAAAAGTTGTTGTTTTGATGTTATTAATCCGTTTCTAGCCCTGAGAGGTTACCAATAACCCGGTATCCATACTAATATTATAAATTCGAAAGTAACTCTGTCTGTCTGTATGTATGTTACCTTTTCACGCCTAAACCACTGAACGGATTTCGATAAAATTTGGTAGAACGATAGATTGCATCCCGGGGAAGGACATAGGATAGTTTTTATCGACATACCTCGCGGGCGGAGCTAGTAGTATATATTTATTTATTATTGACGTGCCTTTTGACGATATTTATAAAATCAGTAGTGATTTAGTGCTACAGATAAGTAGATAAAAATTGTCCTTAATCAACACATTTGATTTCAATGCTAGTTTTCTGTAACAACAGTAGACGACACGTAAATTGATTGAATAAATCATCTGTTGGCTTTTACATTTTTGGAGTTAAACCGAGCGTTGAAAATCCCACAGCGCGCTTTTACTTGTGCATTAATTTAGGTGTGGCCTAGTGTAGAAACGGGCAAAAATGTTAAATTTTAGATCATTATTTATATAATTATCTTATGTCTGAAAATTTATGTTACGGATAAGGATCATCCATTTTGGATAAAGTAATGGGCCTTTATAAGTAAGGTTCGGGTTTTTCCAGACCAAATTATAGGTATGCGATGGTCGCGATCCCTTTGTAGTAATTACGACACCCAGGACCCGACACACGCATATTCTCATCCACCAAAATATGAATAAAAAATTTGCACATATTCAAAGTCCACAGCGTATTTCGAATACATGTATTCGATTTCGAAATAACCATACTAGACCTTTTTTTTGGAAAATAGCATCTTAGGGTCAGTTCACCACCGAGATGCGACGCTGCGCGCACATTTTGATAGAGCTAATCAAAATATTACTTTTTTTACACGAAAAGATACACATTTCATTGTGAGAATCATTTCATAATTTCATTGTTTTCTCGTCGCGTCGCGTCTCGGTGTGAACTGACTCTTATACGAAATTCTCATTGAAAAAGAAAACAGAGTCAAATTCATTCATTCATATTTATTTGCACTTCGAGTTCTTGTGCTAAGAGCCTATATATCTGGATAAGGTTAAACAAACTTCGTTTCAGTATAATCTGGAGTGTTTAATTGGTTATTAACTTTACTGACAGTTAAAATAATAATATCATCTTTTGCCCAGGATTGGGTATGTTTGTTAATGCATGGGAGATGACATTTTCACGATATTTTCTGTTCAGTGGAGTGGTAGGATTTTCTTAATTTTGCATTGATGGCTTTTCACTGTGCTAAATAAATAATTATTATGGACAGATAAAAAATAAAGGTTATCAGTTATCACACTAATAATTATTATAAAGGCGAAAGTTTGTGAGTGTGTGTGAGTTTTTATATTTGTTACTTCTTCACGCTCAAACGGCTGAACGGAATTGGATGAAATTTGGCACACAGATAGTTTATAACCAGGATTAACGCATAGGATTTTTATCCCGATATTACCACGGGATCGACACTTATGCGGGTAAAACCGCGGGGCGGAGCTAGTAAAATAATATTCCACTTACCCATAAATCCTATTAATGCTAGCGCATTCATGGTTGCCACGTAAGAGGAAGAAGTTCTCGGGGTACTTGATCTTGTAAGCGAGGAGTAAACATATGGTCTCCAGCGACTGCTTCCCGCGGTCCACGTAGTCTCCGAGGAACAGATAATTCGACTCGGGAGGGAAGCCTCCATATTCAAACAACCTGAGGAGGTCGTAGTATTGCCCGTGAATGTCACCTGTGGGAGAAAAAGGGGGGTTTAGAACTGGTTATAAACTTATAAAGCATGCAAAATATTGGTTATAATGTTGCATAAGATGATAAATACAATCAAGTATTTTCTAACTGAACAGACAGCTGTGCTGATGGGGAGTTTGTTGCGCCACTTCTTCTCCCCAGCGAAAGCACTAGAAAGTGGTGAAGGACGGGCGTGTTGGGGGACTGTCTTTTGTAATTTTGACGATCGAAAAATGCTGATTCTCAGCCTTGTTTGAATAAATTACTTTTGATTTTGAATGTCATTTGTAGATCTTTAACAGTCATTATGAGTAGTCAGGAGGCCAAAAGTCTGACAACCAGTCTTGCCATGGGGTATTGTGTTATCCAGTACCTGGACTGTGGAGGTCAGATAGGCAGTTGCTTCATGTAAAATACTTTATATTGAGCTACGTCCGGTTAGAATGGATGCTGACCATACCAACCAACCATACCGAAAACATAGTTGGGAAAAGGCTAGGCAGATTGATTGAGGGTGAAAACAGTTTTTATTGCTAGCTGTTGATAAAACAAACTAGCAATAACAACAGTGATTCTTTATTATTGGCCTGCATTTATTTTCCGAGGAAACAAACATTTACTGCCAGTGGCAAGAGTTGTAGCAAATAAATTTAATGAAAGTTTCATGAGTGACAAGTTACTTGGTACTAAAATAATAAAAACATACAGAATTTCTCTTGCAATAACAATAATATTTTCATTAAAATGATTAATAAAATATGAGTCATATGATTTAACTTCCATAAATTTATTTCTCATAATAATATGTTTATTCTGACTCCAGATATCAAAAACCGATGCATTCTAATTTAGAATGCTACCTTATATTATGAACTATTGAATGAAGAACTCGCACTACAAAACAATTCAATTTAAATCACTAACATCAGAACAAACATATCTGATCGAGTGCACTTCGAAAGAATTTTAATTATCCTGTCACAGAACTTTCACTCTTTGTCATTTACAAAGTTATCGATCTATGAGAGGTCCCTATCATAGATACAATTTTATAAGTAGAATACAATTATGAATGTATGAATGCTTTTAACTTATAAACAATTCCCTTTTCATTGGCAAATTATACATGAATGAAAAACTTCCTTCTTTACATATTTTGTTTTGAAATAGATGTTCTGATCTCTGGCAAGGTTTAAGACCACTTTAGTTCATGCACACGAGAATTCAGAGAACTGCCGACATAAATAATTTAAAACTTTTGCTTATCCAACATGTTAGGGTTAGCTTCCAGTCAAACCGGATGCACCTGTATTTTATATGAAGCAACTGCCTATCTGACCTAACAGTTAACTGGTTATCAGATTTTTGGCATCCTCAATTCCCATAACAAATGTCAAAGATCTACAAATGCCAGTTTCTGCTACCTATTATCAATAATTACTATACAAGAATAAGGACAGCTGCACAGCGCACAGTAGTAATTGTGTGACACATACATAAGGAAATACTGGTTTCATTCAAGTAATCATTTTGGATAAGATACTAGCGAAACATTACTGATAACTGCACCTTTGTTCTATAAACTATCTGAGTAGGAATTTGTCTAATGATATCTAATGTTTAGGCATTTGCAATGTCAATGATATTACTTTTACATTTTAGGAATATGTGCTTATCAAGGCATGTTCCACCATGTCAAAGGTGGAACTTAGATGTTAGAAATGCCCAGAAAGCAAGTATAAGTGTCAATGTGAACTTGAATGTCACAGGCGTTCTCTACCAATCATTCACAACAAACATAAGTATGCAGTGGAAAGCTATTAGGGACACTTTTGCTTAGCACTGAGAGAATACAGGATAAATAAAAAAAAACTAGGGATGGAACTGCATTTCTTTTTTACTTTTAACTGAATTCTTTGCTTGCTTGTGTATCAGAATTTGTTTATTGAACAAAAATAAATTACTAATTCATTAAATAATATGTTGTAAGATTAGACTGAGAACCATTTAAAAACTTGATATACAGTAACAAAAAGCTTAAGATATAGGTATTTTAAGATAACATAATTATTGTAAATTGAAGTCGTTTTTCATGTACGTCTGTGCTCTTCTAAACAATGCAGCAACTTTTGATGTGGTTGCCACCATTATTTAAAGAATTGATTATTATCCCTCTCACAGAGAAGACGCCTGTGTCCCAGCAGTGGAAACATTAAAGGCTGATTTTAGGATAAAAAATCAAAAAATGTTGTTAAGTCGTAAACACTGTGCAAAGTAGGGGTAGGACCCTAGTTAATTAAAATAGGTAAATTACAACTATAATATTAATCTCAAGACCAATACTTTTATACACAAAACAAAACTTTATATATTTGGGTAAACACAAATAACCCTGGCCCTCTCAAGTGCTTAAGAAATTAACCCAATGAAGGACACTGAACAAGACACAGAGGTTTTATTGTTATCACATTGAGGGGTGCTAGTGTCCCGAAAAGTGACCTTTAGATAATTATCTTAACAAGGGCTTAAAAATATTGTTAGTGCTTGAGGCTAATAACGTTGCTTGCAATTGTTACATTTGTATGGATTTAATGGACTATTGTTTAAAATGTTTTCACATACCTACATAGGTTAGATCATTTACAATAAAATCAAAATTCTTTGTATTATTTACACACTTTGTTACCATTTAGTTTCAACAAGCACCCCAATAGATCAGAAAGACTACAACAAAAACAGCTACTCAAATATTACAAAGTTAAACCTCAAGAAAATGGTCAAATGAGGGTAATTAGCAAGGTGTTCAACGTAGTACCTCACACATAACAATGTTTTACAACGATATTAACCTTTTGTAAAGTTCAACAATGACATTAACGGCTAAAGATGCAGTTTCATCATTTCGAAAGTGGAAGGTAGCATTGGAAAGTAAAAATATTGGATAGAAATTGGACAGACGACTTACCGCAAATTTTTAGCGGTGCTTCCAACTCAAGTAATATCGGTTGTGACAAGAATATTTCCCGCGATTTCAAGCATAGCCCTTTGATCTCTATTTCCGTTAACTGTACATTCATTCCAGGCTTTTCGCCCCGAACTGAAAACAAACGTAAACATATCACCAACACGTAAAAAACACAACTTATTCACACTTTTATCACTTATCTACACCAAAATTGTAAATATTTCACTGATTCTATGATGGAACACTTGTAACTTTGTTTATTTCAAACCGTATCAACATTTACCTTTTAACAATTTTTTTATTACATTATCGATGTTTAACTCATCTGTGTCTCTGTCAGCCATTTGATATAATTGTGGTGCACGGAATATAGCTAAATAGAACAGGCAAAGGAAGAAAGATTATGAAGATATTTGCCGATTTGTGAAAGGTACAACCTATTTCAATTCTCGGCTAAAATGAAATTCAATGGCGGAGACATCACTCACACACACAAACAGGATAAACACATCATCGGTGTTTCCAGGTCGAGGATAACGTTTCCCCACAATTTCACAAAAAAAAATTGCTTGTTATAAAATGAAGAAGAAAGAAAGTCATCGATTAGGCATGGTTTGATTTTCATATGTTAAACTTTAAGAAATAAAAGAACCGCAGTAAGCACTGTTGGTAAAAAATATTCAAAAGATATGGTTTTCGGTTAGAAGTGAATAATTATACCAAAATCCGACGCACACATGCAACGAAATGAATTTGATTAAAGAGAAGTTGAAGTTATAAATGGAGATAAATCTTAATAATAATTATTCTAAAAAACAGTCAAATAAACTATATTTGCGAGATTTATGGCACTTTTTTTCTTACTGGAAACACCGTGATATTTCGGTGCTGCCAATTAATAACAAACCATTCAATGTTGCAATTTCACAAAAAGTCAAAATGTTGCCATATAATAAATACAATTTCTACTATCTTTTAAATTAACGAACATCTGACGTGCCCTAATCATACTTTGTTAATGTGGGTACTGGCCGGCGTTACGGGGCATAATGTTGTATAATATCCTGATTGCAAAGCCACATTTTTGTAGCAAAGAGAATGTAAATGTCGCAGCCAACTGGTTTAATTAGCCGTCTATTTAACCGCCTAGCATTTCAACTAAACGGCGTCCGTTCAACTAACGGCCTGAATGGTATTCAATAGTCTAAGTTGGAAGTCTGTAACCAATCACTCGCGAGCCGAATTGGTCGAAGTAACTAAGCCAGGGCACTCCGACCAAATGGGTTAGGTTAGATTAGAACTGATCAATCGCGTGCGAGCCGAGAGAGCTAAGCGAGGCGAGCACTAGCACAGAACATATATACCCTAAAGGGAGCACTAGTTTGCTGCGACATAAACATTAGCGTTATATAGCTTGGCGTGTTTTGGAGCTTTGACACACAGTCACAGCATGTTGTTTTGAGGATGGTTTAGTGGTAATGATTATTAATAATGAAATAACATTGGAAATACTTCACTATAATATTTATTTATAACTTTTTACAATACATACATCCACAAAAAATCCAGAACTAAATTTGCCAAAAATGTAATACATTAATCAGCTTAGCTGTAATATTATGATAATTATTATTCAACGTTGATTAAAATATTATAAATAAAAAAATATATTATAGGTAGTACTTCCTTTTTTTCTTATTTAGTCTTTCTTTCCTCGGAACGGGTGGCGTTTACTGAAGCAAAAAAAAAAACATTAATTTTATAAGTAGAACCATAACACACACTCTCAGACGGAATCTATTAAGACATGCTGAAACCATTTTATTATTGTTCAAGATTTATGCCACCGTTTGTGTTACTGAATTGGAGCTATGCGATAGTTGAATCAACGGACAACAGTAGGATTATAATGTGCGTAGTAGGCAAAAGAATAAAATTTTTAGTATGTACCCACCTACTTGTGCTCAACTACTTTACTAACTTTATTAGAGAGCATAATACAGAGCTTTCTTTATGCGATTGCGTACCTAGTTTTACAGGCCCTCATGCCGATAGTTTGTACGTTATGTTTACTTACGCAGGAATAGTGAGGGTATAGATTTCGAATTTGGTGTTAATATCCTCGAGATGGAATATGTAATCGACGTATTCCTTGTCGGCTGGCACCGCTGGCGTCTCGAACACCAGATTCATTATGTAGTCCTCCACGCAACTAAAACGAAAAAAGATGCAACGGTTAAAATCGGAACTAACGCCGCTCTCCTGTTTTTTCAATACAACCTCTGTGACAAACTGAGATTTCACAATTAATGTTAATCAAAAACGCCAAGCAAAGTCATTCTGACACGACCACAGTGTTGCCAGTTGACATTATAAAACTACTCTCAGCAGTCTTAGCAGTGCAGCTTTGGTTTATAGTAGAGTGTGCACCGTAAGCCGTAAGCCAAGAAGGATTCCAGCTCAAGACCTTATTTCAGAGTAAAGAAGAATAAACGGAGCATTCACTGTACGGCTTCCGTAGATACAAAGCCTATTTCAAACACATTGCTGAATATCTGAAATGATAGATTGCAATAAAAAAAAAAAAATTAAAAAAAAATCCTTTCGGCGACGGGGCTCTGGGCCCCCGGGCTCTCTGGACCCGGTGACATGAATGAAAATTTTGTGCCGGTCACTGACACTACCAACGCTGTGTGCCCCTAACTCCCTGGGTTCTGGTTCCGCGGACCACTTTGCACCCCAGTATTACTATTTTGGGGTCGGCTAATCAGATCAGATCGAACAGTGCTCTCCGCGTTCAGTATAATAACGCGTTTAGGATGCTGGTGGGGCTGCCCCGCTTCTGTAGTGCGTCGGGGATGTTCGCGAATGCGCATGTAGATTGTTTTTACACAACAATGCGCAAAAGATGCGCTTCCCGGTGCACAGGGTGTGGGGCAGCACCAACAGTATCCTGAGCATGATTGCCAGTCGCCTGGACTGTGTTTATGCGGGTCGCTGCTGTGCAATTAGGTACTCACGGGTTGTTGCAGCAATGATCCACCATTATTTGTTGTGTTGTTTGTATATTCAGTGTTTAGGTACTAACATAGTCATAAGTTTTACTAACAGCTTTTGAGTCTTGGATACTCGAATAAAGAGAAATTCTATTCTATTCTTCTATTCTAATCGGCTTCCAGTCTAACCAGGTACAGCAGAATATCTGCCATGTATTTTACATAAATCGTCTGTCTATCTAACTTCCACAACCCAGTAACACGATACTCCTTCGTAAGACTGGTTTTCAGACTTTTTGGCCTTCTGATTACCCGTAACGACTGTCAAAGATCTACGAACGACAGCTGCTGGGACCAACGGCTTTAACGTGCTTTCCGAGTCACGGAGGCACGAAGGGGTGTCGGTATTTTATGATTGTAATAATGGACGGTTACCCATCTACGAACCGACCGCCAGCCGTAGGGCCGTAACCACGAGCCCCTTCCTCTATTCCCCTTCTATTAATTTTAATGTAAAACTTACTATGCACAAGGCTGGTAAGGCACGAGCTTTTCGATCCTGTTCGGTCTTAAGATCGCTACGTACGGATCTGCTACAAGTTTTGTCGCTCCAACGGAACCTTTGCGGCCTTTAGGCGTTGGCGCTGGTGGCTGTCAGAGAAATATAATAATAGAATAATAACAGAAATATGATTAGTTACAGCAAAGTGTGACGGATTGACAATTACAACAAACAATGGTCAACAAGACTGAACGAAAATGCGAACCCAACGACACCGACTTCCGAAATTAAAGTTATTTTATACTTTGCAGTCTTATTTTTAAAAGTCGGTTGTTTTTTTTTTGTAAAAAAGTTTTTTAAATCTTTATTGAGGAGCTTGGTCAACATAAGTCACTCCGTTAGATTATCTTATAGTACCTAATAGGTAATACGGGCTTGTGTCCGCAACTCCACGTCAATGCGCGTATTTTGCGTACGGACCGGATCTTATAATATTACGTAAACATCATTCTAAAAACATAATACAGTCCTTAACTATGAATAACTATCTTCTAGGAATACCAATTCGCACAAGTGTATACAATAGCCTCGCTGTTTCTGACAAGGGGAACGCTAAAATATTAAGTATAGCATCTTTCCATCTCTCTAACATCAACACCAAAGTGTATTTAGGTACTAACTCTCAGATCTTCGTTCTGGACACACTACACCATGATGTAAACTTTTCCACTTTCTCACATTCTCTGCAGTCCGCGGAAGTAATTTTTTCATTAGAAATACGAACTTATTTAAAAGGGATATGTCCAGAACGAAGTCTCGAGATCTGTCACAATATCTGTTCTGCCAAAATAACAGGAATAATATATCGAACCATGACAATTGCCACGGTTCGGTTTTTATTTTCTTATACCAAATCCCCTTCTCCACAGACCTCATAGCAAGGTGCTCCTGTCAGTTTAAAAAACAATGTTTGTGTATACATCTCATGCAATCTGTATGTCTAATTCTGGATGTCTAATGGCTGTCTAATGGCTGGAATGTCTAATGGCTGGATGTCTAATGGCATGCCGTCACTTGAAGCAAGTCTTGCTAATTGGTCTGCCCTTTCGTAACCTACGATATATGCCTATGTGGGAGAGAATCCACTGTATGATGACATTTTTCGAATTGGCTCTCAATCTGTTAATGGAGTCTATAATTTTGTAAGCTATCGGTGTTTCTCGGATGCCAGAGGTACAGACGCCAGCACATCAACCTACTACAATCTGTCAAATTCCTTTGATAGATTTTAAACTTTATCGCTAAAGCATAAGGTTCAAAGTTGATTGGGAAAATTTCACAGTTTCGGGTAGGTTGATGTGCTGGCGTCTGTACATCGAGCTAAATATTGGACTGAACTATCAGATTCTGTTAAAATGATAAAATTGGTACGTTCAATAGATTCTATGAAAGTCCTCAGACTAAATAAAAATCCAAGACAGAGCGCTGTCAACAGTAAAGCGAAGCCTGTTTCGTAAGCATGTGTGCACTTAGTGAGGTGTAGTTAGATTGTAAATGTGTGCGTGTGAGCGTGTATGCACAGAGCGGAGGTGTAGTTTTGGCATGCTTCGCTGTATCGTTCTCAGCGCTCTGTCTTGGTTTTTTACTTGATCTAAGTTTAAGTCAATGTTTCAAAAATTGATAAAAGTTCTAAATACATGATATCACAAACCTTGATAGCGCCGTATACAACTTCAATGAGACTCTTGACTTCAGCCTCCAGGATCCTGAGAAACTTGGAGACGTTCCACTTGGTCACCTCCTTGTGGTTTCCGAGGAGAGACATCAGCGGGGAGAAATCGCATTTAGCTAATCTGTGGGAGATTACGTAATAACGTAGAATACCTATTTTAAAGGAAAGGAACTGCCCTGAAGCCCAATAGCCATACCAATGGAAAGATCTCATTATGGAGAATATTTCTTATTATGACGACTTCTCTTGATTATTAGCACGTAAGGAGCTACAAAGCTCTAAATGTCAGTAATTAAGTAGGTACCCATCAAAAACATAAATGAGAAATTAATGAGAGCCAAGTTCAATATTAAGAATAAGCGTGGTTGGTAAGGCTGAAAAGTTTGACCATTGTCCGCAGTTGTCCGAATAAGTCTACACCTAACATATTATATCCTAATGGTGCTCACCTTACAAGATCGTCAATGCCCCTCAGCACTTTTAACGTAGTGGCATCGGCCATATTGTTTTCATCCTGCTTCCGTTGTGTAGTCGCTCGTAGATTTTCCATCTCATGTGTCATGGCCGCTATTCTTTTGTCCTGCTTCTCTTCCCGTGCCTCGTTTATATCGCGCTGGTCAACTGGAATTCGGAGCTATAATTTACTATTGTTTTATAAGGATCTTTTGGTACGTGGCCAAATTGGGAACTAATGCCGCCATCTTGTTTTTTCAACAGACAATTGTTTACCAAGGTCGCTCTTCTGGCAATATGATTCAAGTGCCAAAATATTCTTGTAGCAAATTAGCTTTTGCCAGCTGGTTCGCCCGCGTACAGGTCGGAGGTTTTTCTACGGAAGCGTATAGGTACTTTCCCGTGGAAAAAGTACATAGGATACTTTAATTTTATCCCTACCCCACCCCAGTTACCCAATGTCTTAACCCAGGAAAGCTTTACCAGTTGTGTGCCTTTCATCATAATCTGTTCAGCTGCTGAGCTTTTAAGTTAATCTTACCTACCTTTAGAGGCATATTGGCACGATGTAAGTTACTTGGTAATGTCACTTAAATGAATGTCTACTTATATAAAAGCGCGCTGTTGGATCTTCAACTTTCAGCGCTGAGATAGCGTTGCAAATTCAGCGGAGCGCTTTTAGTTCTAGTATCTAGTGATAGTGAAATAATTATAATTATTAAATGATAAGTTACAGATCGCGAAGAAACCGGCATGTCCTAGAACCAAAAATTCGAAGACATGAATGTGCCATCTACCAACCCGCACTGGGCCCGCGTGGTGGATTACAAGGAGGCCTGTGTCCCAGCAGTGGGAACATTATAAGCTGATTATCACAGATAGGTAAGTTCATCCAAAAAAAACTCACAAATCCTTTGTCTTAACGTTTCCACTTCCCTCCTGACAAGAATAGCCTCCTGTAGAACTTCGCACAGTAGGATGAAATAGGAGAAGTTCTCGATCTCATCCATTTGAAAGTGGTTAATGATCGTAGGCACTCTGTCGGAACCAGCATAAGCCTGAAAGACCAGATTAATTTGAAAACTTGTACGTGCGGAAGAAGCGGATTCATCTGTAGGTATGCAAGTGTACCTAAACATTAGGAGGACCTTACTTTCTAGGCAATTTAGGGCAGTGAATGATGATATAGTTAGAAAGGGGGTGACTACCGAGATGACGACTAATAGAGAAGTATGGAAGAAAAAGACATCCCAAATAAATTGGGATATGGGCAGAGCAATATACTTATTTTGCTGTGCCCGACAGGGTCCTTATAATCTATTTAGGTATAAGTTTACCACCAAAGAATACCTATGTGGAATGCAATGGAATGCAATGTATTGAGTATTGAATGATGATTGATGACTTACAAATATTTCTTCAAGCAAAGCGTCGTGTCTGGCGATGTCTTTTTCGCAAGCCTGCATTTCTTCCATCTGCTTCATCTCCTCAATCTCATCTGCCTCACAGATTCTCCGAGAACCTTTTACTCGCAGGAACTCTTCTAACTTTGCCAGGTGATTAAGCTCACCTTCAAAAGATTGCATCTCCTGCAAAAATGTTTTAGAACAGAATCTTTGTGTAATTTGCTAGCTGCGCCCCGTGGTTTCAAACGCATATGTCTAGATCCCGTATGAATATCAGGATACCCTATGTCCTAACCCGGGCCAAGGTGTAGGTACCCATTGACCAAATTCATTAAAATCTATTCAGCCGTTTTTGCGTCAAAGCGTATCAAAAAATCTTTTCTCTTTATTTATATATATTAACTATAAAATATTAGTTTAGATGTTAATAGATTGTTGATAAAATGGACCCACTAATTGAGCTATAACTAATAAAAAATAGCCCTGTTTTCTTCATTATTTTGCATCTTCTCACAAAAAGTTTTTGTGACAACCACAAAATCACGTTCAGTGTACGCTGCCGGCGGATTTTAAGCTGCTCTTTTAAACGAGCAGATAATTGCTCGATTATTATAGTAAGCTGGAAGTAAAAGTTCTATACAATCGTCGAATTGCCGTAAATTGCTCGGTGTTGTCAAGACGTCATAGTTGCCAAGAGTTGCATTAGTGAGTTGCCGGTGCAAGCGCAAAACATCAGAAAATGTTCCGCTTTGTACAGACGTCAGCACATCAAGCTACAATCTGTCAAATTTATTTGATAGATTTTCAACTTTATTGCAAAGGAATAAGGTTCATATTCAATTGGGAAAATTTGACAGATTGGGGTAGCATGATGTGCTGGCCTCTGTACTTAGAGAGTCGACGTCTTAGAGTTATCAGCGGGGTAATTGCGCAACACACTATCAGTAGTCAATGAGTTTCATTTTGACAGTTCAACAGCATTCATTGCGTTATTTACGTTGTTGAGCAAAGTTTTCGAATATACGAGTATGAAGCAATGGATTAGCAATATCCTTCAAAATGATTCAGATTGATATTGAAAGTGTTCTATCACATACCATACAATATTTTATCTGTGAAGTCTCTTTCCAAGAGCTTGATTTGTCATAGTAATGCTCGGGTGCCTACTGTTAAAGGGCCAAGGTCATCACCTTAAAAAGTTTTGGCTGGGACAGACTGGATGCAGAAGACGAGGAAGAGGGTGTTGTGACACAGCTTCAGAGAGGCCTATGTCCAGCAGTCGATTACAATAGGCTACGTTGATTGATTGCCTGTAAAATGATGCATAAACTATAGATACGTACAGCAATATCCCTATTTAGTTGGAATAGTCCTTTCCACTTTAGGGCCTCAAGTTTCCGACAGCACTCGTCCCTGTTTGCGAAGGCCACGGAGGCTATCTCGAATATATCCATGAGGTACATCTTCCCTTTCACCAGCTTGCCTATGGTGCGATTCCATTGGATGTTGAAGCCGTTCCTGGATCAAACGTAATTTTGCATTCGTATTTTTCGTTCGAAGGAAACGTCTGAACAAATGTTGCTTAAGTGAAAAATGAATTCATAGTGAGCCAACGATTTTGGAGCACCTTTCCATCGTCTACCGAATCATCGAAAACTGCATGAGGGGCAGATGAATGTTTAGGTATTCGTAATTTTGTCGGAGTCGTGTAAACGTTAAATGAAACAAAAATTAACATTCATTGCGGTGGCTTAAACCCGCAGGTCGTATTACTGTAGAATAAGACAAAGCGGACTTGTCATTGGCCATGTAGGTACCGCACAAGCCCAATATAAACAAATATCAAGCTATTACTGGATATTGATTAGATAGATTACATTATATAATTATGTCGCAGCCAACTGGTTTAATTAGCCGACCCGAGCACATCAAGCTACCCGAAACTGTCAAATTTTCCCAATTAACTTTGAACCTAATACTTTAGCGATAAAGTTGAAAATCTATTAAAGAAATTGGACAGATTGTTGTAGCTTGATGTGCTGGTGTCTGTACATACATGTAAATCTAACCTAATTTAACTAGAAGGTGGACCAGTATCGCTACCGAGCGTGACAGCGATAGCCCTTAAATCTGAATAGGCCTTAACAGTACTAACCTCTCAACCAGCAGTCTGTGTATCTCTTCTCTCACTCGTCGGTTATCAGTGTTGACCACACAGAACCTCTTGGTGGCCAGGTCTAGTCTGTTCTCCATACGTCGGAGACGGTTGTTGGCGTTCTCTATCATTCCCAGTTCCTGTTTAATAACTTCTAGAAATTACGAGACTCTTCCATAGACACGAGTTTTAGAAAATTTCGGATCTTTAGTCTCTGTCCTGACTGACTCATTACGTACTGCATGTAGGGTGGGGTCGTGTCGGATTGTCGTCTCGTCGGACTATGAGAGTGAGGGAAGAGAGAATGCACCGGTGTCTGCGCGCAGACTTGTGCACTAGATGTAATATCTCCCGCGCCGAAGGCTAGTCTCCGTTGAGATTGGCCGCCGCCCGTGGCCGAAATACGGTCTGGAGGCCTTTTACAGGGTGACACTTGGACCCCATGTGTTGAAATTTTTCGTAGGTAATAAAAAAAAATATAAGCTGTTTCCCACAAAAGTGCAAAACCTACGCGGTCGAAGTGTATGGAACAGCAATTTCAATTTTCAACGCAGGGTGGTGGTTCTAGTCATGTTCTGAATCCATATTAAGAGCGGTTTCGCACGACGTCCGATCCGAATCTGAGAAATGCCGGTCCGAAGTGACCACAGTCCTATTTGTATGAGGAGTTGCGCACTAGATCCGAACTCTATTCGTACGAATTTAGAACATTTCCAATTCGGATTGAAGTCGGATCTTTAATTCGGATTCGGATCGGATGTAGTGCGAAACCGCTGTAACAATCGATGTCCGTGTCACCTTGTATATTATACGCCATGGTATACCTACCGATGACCTGTGAGAATCTAAAGCTCGCCAAACCTGTGCACGTGAGCAAATCCGCATGACACTTTTACCTCTGATTTGACATCACTATCAAAATCAAAGTCATCTTTATCATAACACATGATAGTTGTCCTAAGGTTGATGGAGGGTTGCTGTCAGAGGTAAAATAACTATAAAAGCATCTTATTTCGGATCTATTCACACAGATTAAGAAAATATATCATTTTCGCCATGCTTAGATCCATGCCATTCCTGAGTAGGCGAAGATAAAAGTTAGTATAGTAAAAATAAAAATAGTAAAGTTACATAACATTTACGTAATCAATGCCAAAACATGCTCTCTAGAGCAAGAGATTTAACAAAATTGAAAACAAAATAATAGATACCTACATAGTAGTCAAAACTTTATTGAATTCGGAATTCACCAAAATTTTTTTTTTTGCTGTTTACATTTTCGAAATGATTTTTTTCCTATTAGGCCGAATTAATAAGTCGTATCCCTTATTTGCGTTTTCGAGTACTCACATCTGCCTCGGTAGGAACTTTCTTGGAGAGTTCGATGAGATTCTTCTGCGCGAGGTAGTTGAGGCAGTCCAGCTCCGCCTGCTGAGCCCTCTCGTCTCTCAACTCACTCTCCAGCTGCTCATACTCCACTATGGACTTGTGAGTCCCACTCTTCACGTAAGCGTCGCGGACTGCGTGCTGGCCTTTTCTGGCAAGCTGAAGATGAGTACATTAATGAAAAGGTTTGATAAGGCTAGGCTTATAAAGAAGAGAACGATCGTATTATACCTGATCAATAGTAGTTAATTATTGAATCACGAAATAACTCAGGTCTCAGGGACAGTAATCAGATAAAAACCATTAGGTACCCATTACCATTAACCATTTTAGATAGGAACACTTGTGCATCCAGATTTGGCAATCGGGCACGGAGGTTCACTGCTAGAGATCGTAATGAGATCATGCTCCAAAGGTCATTCAGAGGAGTTACAAAATGCAGACTCCTTAATAATTAAAACGATACCTTAGGCAACTGACGTGCCTCTGGCTCTATTGCATTGTCCATAGCTAGCACTCCGGCAGTGGCCACTATCAAGTAGAACGACCATCAGTTTGTCACACAGAGCAGGGAGACGCCGCTGGTAGAGGCAGCATAGTCTCTATAAACACTTTCCATACAAACCAAGTTTCTATACGTAAGGTGGGACGCCCTCAGGCTACGTGGAGCAACGATCTGCGCAGGATGGCTGGTAGCAGCTGGATGAGAGTTACCGAAAATCGACTTGAATGGTGTGCAATAGGAGAGGCCTATGGCCGGCAGTGGACTGATAGGCTGATGATGATAAAAACCAAGCGTGTCACCGTTACAACTGATGTTTAGAAACTGATGGCTTTGAAGACGCGCTCAACGCGAATTTTATGAGTACTGATGTCTAGACGCGGCTGTTGCTGCAATTCCGTGGTCTATGCTTTATGGCATAAATAAATACAAAAAAGATATGGACAACTAACATTGATGCACAGCAGGGTTTCTTTGAGCTCATACGTCAGTATGTTGAGCTGTTTCTCCTGTGGAGCCAGCTGTGGTATACCACCAGCTCGCTTCTCCACGCTGCATTGTGGCGCAAGTTTCAGGTACTTTGAAATAAAGAAAAAAATAATGTTTATTTGGCACAATATGCTATAAGTACAACACTATGGGCAGTAACAGACGGGTGTAGTGAGGATATGGTGCTGTTAGTGCTTGTGGATGTCATGGGAGGTAAAAGATTTCCTGAAGCAGAAATACTTGAGTGGAATTTCCTGACACTATTAGGTACTTTTTCTATTAATAAATGGGACCACTCTTGTACCTTCTCAATTTCAATGGAAAGCGATGGATAAGGTCTACAAAGGAAATACTAAAGATGCGTTCGCTCTTACTTAGAAGGAGCTTACTCCATCATTTTATCTCTGTCGCCAAGTATTGCCGCTCCGTGTTGCTGTTTCAACTTCTTAAAATTCATGGCCCATCATCGATTTATTTTACTGGGGGAAATGACGTCACCGAAATTCGTAGCGATAGGTATTTACAAAAATCTACGCCAGCAGGATAGTTAGCCTCGCTACCCTCAGACCAAATAAAAAAAACAAAGACAGAGCGCTGAGAACGATACAGTGAAGCATGCCAAAACTACACCTCCGTTCTGTGCATACACGCTCACACGCACGCATTTATTAACCATTTACAATAAAACTAAACCTCACTAAGTGCACACATGTTTACGAAACCGGCCTCACTTTACTGTTGACAGCACTCTGTCTTGGTTTTTTATTTTGGTCTGAGTCACTACCTTCTTGTTGGCTGCCTTAGATTATTACCACCACATGAGCTGTTCTACAGGATACAAGAGGAGAGGAAACTTCCTTACAGTTCTCACGGCATTGCTGAGTTCTGCTTCAGGGTCCGCAACTTTCTGCTCCACCTGTTGTGGCTTACGTTCCTCTTGGGGCGGCATTTTGATAAACGATTACTAAAATATAGGAATACTACAAATGAAAATAATATTATAATGTCCAATTAACAAATGTTTTCGTAAGACGTTCACGGTGACATCTTAAGTGTTTTTGAAATGTATATTTTCTTCTTTTATTTGATATTCTTTGTTGACGTTGCTACTGTCGACTCTTTGTTGACTCTTTGTATCAAGACTTTTTCATGATTTTGAGTGATTTCTTGCAAGTGAATCTTGCTTTATCTTGAGCTTAAATGTCATGACGCGTATATTTAAGTCACTAGATATATGAGGAACAGGCTGTTAAGTTCGCTCATCCTCCAAAAAGACTCCCGACCAGACGGAAGTTGTGTCTGGTGGGATACAACCCGACAATTGAAGTCGGTATGTTTGTATATCATTTATTTATATATTTCTTTATTTATTTTAGGATCTCCAACAAAAGATATACACTAAATATTATATAATTAATGTACGATGAAGATGGTGATGGAAGATGGACGTCATATGTTATTCACGCGGTAATTTGATTTTGCGTGTCGTCATAATGAAGCGTAGTTCACATGTGGCGATGTACATGCCGCCACAAGTATCACCGTGAATTTCCAAAAACCTATCAGGCTCATACGTTTTAAAGAGTTGTTTCAGCGACAGACAGACTTTAAAAATAGGAGTAAGTTATTTCTAAGCATGACATTGTCTAAGTGAAGTAGATCCAAAGCTTTCCTCCGGACGAAGTCAAGTACAAGAGTAAACCCATTTATTAATAGAAAGTAGGACAGGTCTTCCATGGAGGATACTATCCTTAACAGGTATTTCTGCTTCAAGACATCACCGCTCATAATTATCTTCCTCAAATACTAGAACATCATCATATTTCATTACACTGTCTATTGCTGAACACTAATATGGCATGTGCCAAATAAGCACGTTTCTTTCCTTCTTTTACAGTACCTGAAACTTCCGCCACAAAGCAGCGTAGAGAAGCGAGCTGGTGGTATATCTAAACTAACTCCATAGGACAAGCAGTTCAACATCCTGACGTAAGAGCTCAAAGACACCTTTGCATCAACGTTAGTTATATCCACTCACATGACCCGGTTTTCACGTGACATCGCTGCATCATCTAGAATGTCCGAATGTCTTTTCTGCGCACCGCGGGTGGTCTCGCCACTTATACACGACTCGTACACAAAATAATTCTATGGACCGCTATTAGCCTAATGATTGTATCGCCAAGGGGACAAAACAGGCAAAATTACACAGCTTGTTTCGTAACTTTAAATGACATTGATTTATTTTTTATGCGTGTGAGTGGGTATAAATCTTTTTTTTAATTTATGTCATAGACATTAGAGCAGTGATGGCCAAGCAACCCAAGCAAGCACGTTATATTATGTAAATTATTTATTTACCAAAGCTGTCAAAACAGTAAAGGAAACATGTTTTTGAACCAAAAATTCGAAGATATGTGACATCCGCCAACCCGCACTCACCCCGCGTGGTGGATTATTGCCATCTCCCTCTCACAAGAAGGAGGCCTGTGCCCCAGCAGTGGGAACATTATTATAGGATGATTAACTACATAACAGAAGGGTTAGGCAGAAGTGTACCCTTAATAGTACAGCCACATTTTGCCAGTTATGTTTAAGTCCCATAGCTAGCGTATTGCCGCCAACCGAGTCCAAATCCAGAGTCTGGGTTGTTACTGGGAAATTCTTGATGGATAAACCTAATATAACACTTTTTCCGACTTGGGAATCGAGTCCTGAAACTCTTGCTCTGCAGTAGCACCACTAAACAAACGACGCTGATTATCTCATGTTTATAATTTCTTTACCATGACACGTTACTTCATTAATTATTTTACATCTGAAATCAACCTTATGGAGAAAAGAATAAAGGTCACTGTGATCCAAAAACAGAGTTAAGTAAAATAACTATGAACGGACAGTAGATAATAAAAATATGATTTTCCGTTTAAACTCATTCTTTATTTATTAATTCCATAAACATAATTAATTATTTATAATGATATTTCTAGTCACTATTAAGATCTTATAAATTACGATTATTTAAGTACTTATGAAAATGTGTTTATTAAGTACACTTGCACTAATAAAACGATGGATTGGTTCATGTAGTAAATACGTATTAATGTACATAAATAATTCAAATGGATTTATTACATCTTTTTTGCAAAAAAAAAAAACTACTTATTATTTGTCCTTGCAACCAAACGTTACCTTGATAAGTAGGTAAGTAATGAAATAGGTACCTACTGTTTTTAATGTTTCTCTCCCAGAAAACAATCAGTAATTTTTAAATGTAAAAAATTAAAAATTTTTCTATGGAAAAGTTGTAGAAAATTTTGCTAATTTTGTCAAATCAACTGGTACCTACTGAATTTCAAACCGTTTACACTACGCAGCGAAGTATTTTGGTCGTTAGGTAATGTAATAAGTCCAAAGAATTTATAGTAAAATGGAATGACTAAGAAGTTATACTCGCCATATAAGTGTTTTGTGCTAAATAGGAAAACAAAGCAAAAATACAGAAAACTATTGCTAAAATAAAATGTTTTGCAAATTAAATTTCGGATACAGCAACTATAAAAATCAATATTATAATTCAATAATTATTAGTTCAGTCTTAAAAATAAATTAAGTACATTCATTATTATTATCTCTTTCGAATAAGTGATGAAAATTATTTTATTTTAAATCTTATTACATTGATAAAAAGTATAAAGTTGATCGTGCAACTATAAACACATAAATACATTTTGCAATCATTTATATTGCATTTGCATTATCCTATTGCATTGTTTAGTAAAATATTAATAGTAAAATGTTAAGTAGAATATAGAAAAATGGAAAATAAAATGTACTGGTTTAAAAAAATATTGCAATGATACTAGCTCCCCTAACGATTAATTGTAGAACTAAGCAAGGTGTAATTCGGTAGGTATTAATTTTTTTCCATTCTTTTACAGTCTATATAACAAGTTACACAGAATAATATGAATTTATTAAATAATATTATTTCAATGTCATTTAATTTATTTATTTGAGAAATTCATTTGATTTTAAAACATATAATTATTAGAAATGTTTTTTTTCTTACATTTCATAGGATCATTACGGGGTTTATTTTAATTTTAAATCTGAACAGACAGAGCAAAATATATTTTTGTAAAAACATATATGAATTTTGGTGTTATTATTAGTTTTCTACTAACAAGAGATGGATTTTATTTTTTTAATAAAAAATTCATGTTTTGCACTATGTTGTATTTTTAGGTATGTTTTAAATTGGAAACAAGTATTCAATATGTATATGTGACCAATATATTATTTTATACACTTGAGCATGTTTATAATATAAATATTCAAATATATTATTAGTAGAACAGTTTATTATTATTTTCTGAACTTATTATTACTGAATCGAGTGGAAGATTTTAGACACAAAGATATTCATTATTTTATATGCATAAATGCACTTAAAAGAGCTTTATTAAGTGCCGTAACTGTTATTATTCTCATTTATTTATTTCTAAATCTTCAGAAAACTGTTGTCGAACTTGGCTGGGTCACTGCCACGGACGAAAGTCACGCTGACCAAACTTTTTTAACGGTAGAAATAAAGTTGACTTTATTAAAATCTAGATTTATTTAATTTAATAGACCATCTTGTTCGGCGAACAATTAATTTGATTTTGTCCTCGTGTCTTAATAAGCGATCTACGCGTTTTGTTCGGCGAACGCGAACGAGTCGTCACGCCGACGAACAGAGCGCGCTTTCCGGTTTTCCGAACGGAATGTGTGACAAATTAACGCGACGATTGCATATCCGCCCGATGTTCGCTTATGTTAGGACACGGCCTTATTCTTACAGTTTTCTTTGATTTCAGTGCGAAAATCCAACAGAATGTTTTCTAAGGCTGTTCGGTATATTTTAATAATAAATATATAAATACAATTGACATTTCTATAGAAAAGGCACTTTACAAGGCCAGGTACTTTTAAGGCACAGAATAATAATTAAGTAACAACTACATTACTATTGCAAAACAATTCAAAATACATATGTTAATTAAGAATTTAATTATACGTGATATTTTACTAAAATTCTTGAATTATGCTACACACAAATTATTCTACAAATTCCACCAGATCATGTTAAATTCGCGTCTCTTTTATCCTACTGGTCAATGACGACATTGGCTGGCGAAAGTGCAACATTGTCTTGGTTATTTTATACAATGTTTAATCAGAGATATCACGTTTACAATGACGTAATCAATAAAGATCAATGACAAGACAATGGCGCCGATTCTCTTGTTCACCAAGGTGATACCTAAAGCAGTGTCTTATGTCTATGTTGAATCTAGAGGCAAAAATTGATGTCTCTTACTGACAGACAGTTCGAGAAAAGACCGGTCCGGAAGGACTAAGTTACAGATGTCAAATTAGTTTACTTGAACTTCGCCGACTTTTAATTTGGCAACCATACATGTGTGGAAGTTCTAGGTTATCTGAAATTGACAGCTCTTAAATACGTTCGTCCCTTTTTGATTCGTTGAGGGAAAAAGATGGAAATAGCCCAAATTAAGTTCAGCTTGTGAAAACAGAATCGGCACCAATATTAATATTCGCCGGCTAATGTGAACACTAGAAGTCAAAGTGGAGCAAACCAGTATTCATTAAACATTAGTAATGTAAATAATATGGCTATTAAATGTTCTTTATTATTTAGCGATCTATTTCTATTATATCTAAAGGCCTGTTTTACCACTTTTTAATAACTTATTTAGTTCAAGAGACTGAGTAATACCAGATTAAAAAATAGTTCTAAAACCTTGTTTTTTTTTTAAGGATACCCAGTAAGGACTTTATGGCAGTTTTGACGGACTGCGCTTAATATTGAATGTAACTGCATACCAATGGTGCAGTTAGGATCCTTTGATACTCGAGTGTTTACATTATCTTTGCTCGAAACTGCTCATCGTTATTTATATAAAAATTGTTGTTCAGAATTGACTGGGAGGATAGCCCCTATAAGTGTATCAGTCATTCCCGCTTGCTTACTATCAACTAAGATTTTTTCTAATAGAAAAATCCAATTATAATTTCGCCTGAACCGGGCTTTTAACCTTTCAGGCTTGCAAGATCATGCAAAACCAATTCGTATTTTTTTCCATTCTTTATAATCGAATAGGGAGGTACTACTCAGCCTCTTTTATAAAGATATTTGTATTAAATTATTGCAAAACTATCTAATTCGTATTTCTCCGTGGTAGAAACAGGCGGTAAAAACTAATTTTACACTTTAGGTGCACCGAACATCTCACTTGAAGTGAAGATTTACGTATAATTATGTATAAGTACCAACTATACACACATAGTTAAGGTAATCTCAATTTAATAAAACATTATTTACAAATAAAGCAATGGGTAGTAAACCTAATAAGTTAAGTTTTAAAATGGCTGACGTATTAAAATGGCGGATTATTATGACTTATTTTGTAGGTTAGAGTTCATTTTCGTTTCATATCGAATCGTGTTGTAATTTTATCGTTAGTCGTGACACGGACCGAAGATCTTTAATCTCTTGGGTTTCTGCCCGTCTAAATAAACTTATCTGTTGTACTAAATCCGCCCTACCGGGTAAAAAGAATGCCCAAATGCCATTATACCAGCCATTTTACAGTGAAAAACTAAAAAGACACAATAAAACATTAAAAATTAAACGTAAACTAACTATAAACAATCTAACTAGGACACTAACAATCACTGCGATAGTGTAAAAATCACACGGTTTAAAAAATAAAATTAGAAAATAACCTAAAAACTCGGTGATCGCGGACACGTCAATACGGCAAGCCAAGATGGCGGTCGCTGCGATTAATTTTGATAGATTTTTGTACAAAAGTATTAAAAATAAACTGTAGGCAGCTGGTAATGAGGATGGATGGTAATATTTGATGATGATAAGGTAGAGAGTTGATATGGTAGAGTGGTCTATGGCTTCATAGAGGCGCACCAAGAGTGGGGTACAACAGATCACCGGTGAAAAAATCCGAGTAGTCGAGAGGTCCTGCTGGTGGGAGGAGGCTGTTCTGGAAGCTTCCTTCGCTTCTCTTGTGTGGTCAGCTTGTGTTTCATCTGCTCGTCGATGAGTTCTTGCATGTCCATCTGGAATTTAAAAAGTTATTAAAGTAAGATTTTGCAAATGCATAACCAAATTCCCGAAATAAATCTCATTTTATTTCGATTATTTATGAATCAAGGAACGAAATCACACTAAGCATAATTTCCAATATTTCGTTAAAATACAACAATACTTCTTTCGACCTTAAACTTGAAAATCATCAGAGCTGCACGTACGGCGCTATTTCATTTAGTTCCGCAGCTCAACATTTATTTGGTTGGTATTTTAACGATAGGTACCTACTTCTAACATTACTCAAACCCTCCGTGCTCGAGCCTATTCAAAAAAGGTTTAACGACTACGTTAATTTTGAGTAAAATTTCAGATCCAGTACATAAGATTAGGAATTAGTAGACCGTGAAGGAGTTTGGAAAGCACATTTCATAAATTCTCGGTAAGATTAACGAGATATTTTTCTGCTAATAAGTCCGAACTGGCTGTTCGCCTTCCTTTTTATTATTCAGTACTTTTATAATGAAAAAAGAAATGCGGATCTCAGCTGATAGAGCACCACACCGTTTTTTTTTAGCTTTTTTTTAGCCCGCGTGGTAGTCCCATATCAATTTTATTAACGTTGCTCGTGTAGTTTCTCAGTTAGCTTTTTTTTTTAAGCATGGGAAATCTTCAAATGACCCCTCCCGCTCTGGGTGGAGCGGAAGGGAGTGTCAGACTCTTACTGACTAAAACCCATCCGTGTTCCTTCCTTAGCCCTTTATATAAAGGGGTAGCGGTAACCCTTTCGGACAATCCCGCTGCCACGGCAGAGCACCACACCTGACTTTATCGCAAAGAAAAAGTTAATAAAGGATCAAGAAACTCTATTTGTAGCCATCGTCTTTCAACCGTCAAGAAATTTTGCGTTTAAAAGCATAATATCTTGGCTTTGCATGCGTTGCCACCGTCGCGTCGACGCCGAGGAAGGAGCGAAGTTTTGGTCCAACAAACGTAAGCCATCCAGGCTTTGTTACATACCTGCCACTGTTCCAGTTGCTGCCCAAGGTCCACCTTCTGGCGAACAGCTTCGTACAGCTGACTGTTGGCCTGCATCAGCTCCACCCTGGTCTTGGCGAGGGCCACCTGAAACGTTAATAATGCACATAAAATATTTGTCGTACTGTGACCTTCTGGGATTGTGACCACTGGTTCTAAGAGGTAATCAAAGCATCATCGACGGAGATCAACGGCCTGGTCAACAAATTCTGTGGCTTGTCTACTATTCCATTTGAACCTGCTTGCATGCTCAAAGAAGTAGGAATTGTTTGCTAAAAGTATTACTGTGTCAATCAGGCAGTCATCACATCATCATCAGCCTATAGCAGTTCACTGCTGGATATAGGCCTCTCCTATTGCACACTATTCAACTCGATTTTCGGCAACTCTCATCCAGCTGCTTTCAGCCATCCTGCGAAGATCGTCGCTCAACTAGCTAGCCTGAGGGCGTCCCACCTTACGTTTGCCAATCAGGCAGTAGCAGCTTGGATTTTAATTGAAAATTGCAATATCCGATCTTATTTGTCAGATGCCTTGTTGGACCCTACAAGAAGCTTGCAGGCAATTATTGAATGGCTTCCAAGGTTCTGTTCTAGAGATGGGAAGTAAAGGTCCTTACCTCAGCAGCCTTCTTCCTCTCCATGGCTTCGTCTCTCTCCTGTCTTGCCTTCGCGACGGCCTCGTCGTTCTGCAGACTGCTGTAATTGGCGTCGTTCATCAGATTGTCACGCTCTTCGGCAGCCGCGCGGAGTTCCACTTCAGCCACCGACAGCTGGAAAAAGAGAATTATTTTAATATTATTTATCATTTTAATATATTACGTATTGTTCGGTGTTTGGTTCGGCTACTGCATAGTCAGCCTATAATGTTGCCGCTGCTGGGACACAGGCCTCCTCTAGGTGAGAGGGAGTGGGCCGTTTTCCACCACACGGGCCCAGTGCGAGTTGGTAGATGTCACGTCTTAAATTTTTTGGTTCTAGAACAGTTCCGGTTTCCTTACGATGTTTTCCTTCACCGTTTTGAGAGCAGTGGTGGTGGGTACCTACGACCTACAACTCGTACTCGATTAGGCCACAGCAACTTTTGGCTACTGTCTACGAAGGAGTTCTAAGAGAACACTTTACTTTTGTTTTTTTTTTCTGCGACGATTACTTAACGTTCAGACTAGTTGTCGTACCTACCTACTTTGGTAGTTTTTACAAAGACATTGCCGACCGTATTTTTTTCAGATGGTAGCACTAACTTTTAATAAAATATTTTGATTCTGTAATACCTATCTAAATAATTAATGTCGAGAACTTTCTAAAACACGGGCAAATTAAAACCTCGCGCGTATGCTAATGAGTCCGTGACTGATTCCTTTAAGGAACGTGGATCATGACATGTTTTTAAGTACACCCAAAAAAGGCTAGGGTGAAAAAGGTACCTAGATACTTATACACACTTACACATTACGTAGTTAACTAGCATAACAGAAGGCCAATTCCCGTAATTAAAAAAGTTTAAAATCTAGTCGCAATCTCATCTCAGCGTCAATCAATGTCAAAATCCAAAATGTAGAGAAATTAGAGGTATTTTTGACAGATTGAGACTGAGATCAGACTGTGAACGTTCTTAAAATTATGAGAATTGCCCCTCAGAACTACAGACATTTCATTCACAACAATGATATTTCATAAACTGCTCTCACAAACATTGTTTTCTCCGGATCTCCCACGGTGTGCGGTGGTTTATTTCCGCATCACCCGATCGTTTCGCGAATTGCCGGAGCGCAGTTCAACCTCTATTGTTTGTGCTCGCGCATCGTAAAGCATCGTATTGTGATTTCGTGTGTTATTGGAGGATTTATTATGTAATTAAACGATGGATTATTTCTTTTTTTATTTAGGTAAAGAAATTATAATGCGCTCTTTCTGTTAGTTTCAGACAGAGATTGTAAACAGAAAAAAAAAATTCTCTGTTATTTTTTATTCATTTAACTAAGAATCTCGAATTCGATCAAAAAAATGGACGACATAACGTCATCAGACTAAAAAATAAAATAAATTGTTCCTTTAGTCCGCAGTAAAAGCCATCGCCAAATTAACCCTTGAGATGGTAGACAAAGAAAGGCAACATTAAAACACTTTATCTCACAAAACTTTCAACCTTGAACAGCAAACAATAACAGAATACAACAAAAAATGATCGCGGCCGTATAAATGACCAAATAAATTAAAAAAAAGAAAGTGGGCCATTGCATGTTATCCACACATTTATGGTAGATCATAGCTAATGTGAGAACTAGCCTTAATACATAATTAAAAGTACGTGTAGAAAAAGAATAAATTCTCTTTGTTGTAAGGCTTGGGACACATTAGCTGTATGGTTATGCGGTTTATGGTGGTGCAAGAAGTTAATGATGGCGTTGAAATAATATAGACGAATTATCAAGCTGCGAAGTCGTGATTGTACACGGAAAAGGCTTTTCCCAGTTTCAGAAACATTCTGAATCACCATTTCTGGGAACTGAATACTTAAGTAGGAAAATTGTTTTAAAATACCTACGTAGCCTTCTAGATAGACATCTAAGTTTAAACCGAATTGTAATTTGAATTGCTAGATGGCTGGGATAACCGAATCAGAACTTCACGCTCGAAGGACCAGAGCGTTTATTCGTCGCTCAATCGTGGCCACACTAACAAGAGGTTTCTTCATCTGTAGTAAGTACCATAGAGTCATAAAAATCTGACACACATTATAAACATTGAGACCTAAACTATCGACTTTTTTATGTAAACCTATTTTGCACTGCTGGGCAAAGGTCTCTCCCATACTTCTCCAATTTTCCATATCTTGTGCATCTAAACAAAAACAATGTTTCGTATGGGACATGAAACCGTGACCCAATACTCAATCGTTTATAACAAATTGCATTCCACAATGTGTACCTACTTAGGTAGTAGCTATACCTAAAATTAAATAATTGTGGACCTGAGCGAAAAAGCCAATCGTCCAACCACTGCAACAAACTCGTAGGTAGTTCATCAACCTTGTTCGTTTGTGTTTACCTACCACAAAACAATCGCAAAAAAACAAAATTAACAATCACTTATTTTAAATACCGAATCAAAATGGCGTCGGTACAAAAACGCGCGAATTGCTACAAAATTCCAAAATGCCTATTCTACGTCCGTGCCGAGGTGATTCACCTTTGTGACGTGTGGCTACGTCACTAGGGTCACGCCATGCGGTTAGCTTGCAGTCTAGTGACTATGCTAGAATTCTAGATCGCTGGATTTGATTACGACCTAAGGTTATACTTTATTTAGAACTAAGTATTTTCGCTTCAAGATCTGATAAGTCGGTTATTTTATTAAGACATTTAGCTTATTTGAATTGGTTTGTAGAAACCCAAGGTTGTATATTTTTTCTGAACAGTAATTATAAAGTGACTAAATTTCTCGTCTATCTATGCCATGTTTCCTCAATCGATTTATTTCTGAATTAATTGAAAATGGTTGAACCTGCAAAACGTTGAGTCTGTGGTGGCATCTCTACATTACAGCGCCACATGCGAACTATGCTTCACACCGTAGTCACGCAAAATCCTGCATCGCGCAAGTAAAATCAGCTTGATTAGCATTGGTAAATTCAACATCCCGACATCAACCGTCGTGCAGTAGTCCACCAGACACAACACCCGTCTGGTCGGAGAATGAGAAACTTTATACCCTGTTCTTTGTACCTCTTCGTCTATCCATCTGAAGAGACCAGCCATTTTCACAGTTAAAAGAATGAAAGAAAAAATAACGTATATTACATTTTTCAACTATAGGTAAGGTCATTCTGGTTTACAATATAATTTCTTATATAAAAACTTTAACACGCTTTAATTTGCATTAGAATTAGACTCCGAAAATTGCTGATGTGTGTTAATTGAGCTATGAAATTTTAATGAAGTGAAGTTACATAAATGACCCGCCGCGCGCCGTAGGCCGGACGTGACCGAAAATGTAGAGAATTAAGAAAAATTGACTTTTTGAGAGGTCATCAAATTGTTTACTTAGCTTGAAGACACAGGCGAATTACATAAGAACATTTAGAAACTCGCACTAATTGTTAAACCCCACATTAAATGTAAATTGGGAAAGAACTAGAGACATTAGTGGCAATTACTAGATTAGTCTCAAAATACCAATTTTGTCACTGACACATTAGATCTTTATTCTACTTAAAACGTGCCTGTATCCCCCTAAGGTTTTCGCAGACGTGGACAGTGCACCCACATTTTTCCAGTAAGGTATGTTTAAGTCCCATGTATGTACCTAATAGGGGCGAGCCTATTGCCATAAACCGAGCCCAAATCCCGATTTCCGGCTGCTACTGAGAAATTCCTAATAGAAAAATCGTAATAACACTTCGCCCGATTTGGGAACTGATCCCAGGACCTCAATTTTTATTCTGTACAGCGATATTTGCGTCTTGCCGTTACCATCCAATCTACTCATGGATAAAAAAAAAAAAGATCAATCGTTGTTGATTGATACACCTCTTAGCCAATTTTGTTTCAACCAAGGTTAGCCTAACAAAAGTCTAGATCTTGTTGTCATATGAGCAACACGCCTACCCACGCGTGGGCAATAAATATCCTTTTAAGGCAATCCTTGGACAATTACATATTGAGAGGAGCATAGTAAAAACTGGTTCTTGTTATATGGAAGGATTTGGAAACCGGTGAGGTCATGTAATGGAACACGTGTGAGGACATGCTGTGGTCGAAAGAAGTCTAGATTTAGCGTGATAAATGTAAGGCTTTTTGAAGTGAAAACTTCTTTAGCGGCGTTGTACACTTTTTTTTTTGCAATGGGTAAAAAATGTTAAACTCGCGTCAGGACACGTGACCTGATCGAAAATTCGTAAGACGGATGGAGAGTACCCCCTCTTTCTACGGCGCGGCGAAAATGTATGCCTGCGCCTGCTGTTTTTGAGATGGGAAAAAAACCAATGATCTCTCGACACTGTTACCGACACCGCGCTACCTTCGGATGTGTTCGGCTGTCCTCGGGATGTACTCGGTTTTAATGTATTTTGTTTTCACTTCTGTCGGCACTCCCGGAGTGCCACAATTTTTTTTTTTTATTTAACAACCAACCTATTGCATAGCTTTTCACAACCATTCGACAGGCCTCCGAAAATGACACATTTTCCGAGTCCCTGTTTCCGTGTGACCTGATTTGGCAAGTCCCCTATAGAAAATAGCTATCGGAAGAGTAGCGGTCATCTATTTGATTTAAACTGTCAAGATTTTCGAGTTTCGGATTTGTAAGCAGCACTAAGGGGCCGCCTCCACGAGCGAGAGAATCGCGGCGATATTATCGTCGTGCCACGTAATTCTATACACTCTCGTAGAACGTGTCTCCACACGGCGATATCATCGCCGCGAAAATTTGATGGCACGGCGAGACTATCGCCGCGATTCTCTCGCTCGTGGAGGCAGCCCCTTAGAAGACTCCTTCGATAACATTGATTGATATTCGATAGACACGGAAGCGTTTCGAATTTTTGCGAATAAAGCTTGTCTCTTTTTTTATTCAAGTATTTTCTTAGAGTTTACCGGTTACAGATTTGCAAAGTATAAAAGGCGATAACTGCCTCGTTAGACCAGTGCTCGCAGGCGCAACTATTGAGCGTGTGGTTTTCTGGTTCGATTCCCGGGTCGAGCAAAGTGGTATTGGGTTTTATATTCTCAGTAGCAGGCCAGAATTTGGAAGTTGGTGGTGTGAAACTCTCGTGCCTCAGATAGCACGTAAATCCCAACGGCTTTACGTTTTACGTTTACACGGGAGCTTATCAGGCGCAGGACCAACGTCTTGCGCCTGATAATCTCTACCCCCCCCCCCCCCGATATTTACCCGGAACGTCACTGATATTTACCCGGTCGTGTTCAGAGAGTGCTCCTGTGTCTGCGCACACACTTGTGCTTGCGCTTGTACTTGGCTAATCTCCGTTGAGATTGGCCACCGTGAATTTATCCTACTAATATTATAAACGCGAAAGTTTGTAAGGATGTTTGTTACTCTTTCACGCAAAAACTACTGAACGGATTTCGATGAAACTTCACAGTAATATAGCTTATACATCAGAACAACACATAGGCTACAATGTATAAAGATTTTGTGTAATTTTTTTTTTGCCCATACGATAAGTATCAAGTAATTCGGAAAAATTCCTGCCCTCTGAGAGCTATCTTGGCGTGCGCTGCCTAAACCGTTACAGCTACACGAAGATAATGTATCGTGGGACTGTTTGTCTTAAATAGTTCTAAATAAAAGTCCGCGACAGCATATATCTACCTTTTATGTGGAAGCCATTATATCCAAAATAGTGATCCATAAATACATTTAAATCGGATACTTTTTTACAATGTACGTTTTAGAGTACTTAGTCAATTCTTATGAAAATTAATACATTTATCGCTTTCGGTATTTAATGTAGATAAACTTTGTCTTTTACACCAAGCAATTTGGACAAATTCTTTAAAAGTTATCACGATAAGATTGACCTGAGGTAGAGCGCCATAGGAATTGGCGGCGCGGCGGCGCACAGAGCGGGGAAGGAGGGGGGGACCCGGAGTCCCGAACGCGGGCAGGCAGACGCGTTTTTTTTTTTTTTTTACTATGGCATCTCGCAGTTCATCCTTTATGAGGATGGCTACTGCTTAACCGGACTTTCCTGTGGATGCCTCGAATTAAGGCCTCCAGCCAGGGCATACAATAACTTAAAAACTAAGCGACAGCGCTAAGGGTAACCCCCTGCGGGGTTCGGACCTCGGCTCAGGGCGTCGCTGGAAGAGGACAGCAAGGGACAGGCTGGATCGGTATTATTATTAGTGTTTAGGGGCGAATTTAAAACTACAGGCTCAGCTGCGCGGGCTGGCTCGAGCAAGGGTCGGGGCGGGCACGGTGATGGTGCGGGACGTCGCGACGGGCCTCGGCGGCGAGGACGGAAGGACGGATGTCTGAGCTTGTGTTTGTGTTGTCGACTGAGAGTACTCGTGGCCTTACTGCTCTCCTGGAGGAGGGTAGTGGCGTCGTCGGGGATAGTGAGGGTATGCCTTGGTCGGCGAATCCTACTTATGCGGGAGGGAGTGTATCGGGAGGCCGCCGCAATCAGGGGATTGGGGTGCTTTATGGCAGAGTCAAAGAAGCGCTTGGAGAGGCGTTTCATGAACTGCTGGATGGTGGGGAGTCTGAGATCGCAGGCAGACGCGTGAGGCACAGAGCACTTTTATAATACGCTCAATCTGAATCATTTTGAAGGATATCGCTAATCCATCGCTTTACCTGTATATGTTCGAAAAATTTGTCTGCTCAACAACGTAAATAAATAACGCAATGAATGTTGTTGAACTGCCAAAATGAAATGAATGAGTAGGCATAATAAAATAATAAAAATATTTTAAGAAGAGCCCGAGGGGCCCGTAGCTAAATAATAAAAGCCGCACAGTTCGATCGGTCAGGTTAAACTACGCTTGCCGCGGTTGGTCTGTGGATGGATGACCATCTTTACATACCGAGACCCCTCCGTGCCTCGGAAAGCACGTTAAGTGTAAGCTGACCCAAACATAGTTGGGAAAAGGCTATGCAGATGATATTTTAAAAAGAAATATCAAATCAAATCAAATCACATTTCATTACTTAGATTATTACAATTGTTTTTTTTTTTTGTTAGTTTAAGATTAACGTATAGGTTTAGGTTGTGTTGTAAGTAGGAAGAACATAGATTCGTTTTCCTCATAATTAGCTATTGGAATTTTTTTAGTTAGTTTTGAAAATTACTACGGATTTTGTGATTTTTTAAATAGTACTTACAATAATGAGTCGAAAGCGTAAGTCTAATATTTCATAAAGCTCTAATAAAGCTCGAGCTATAAAAAAAGCTAGACTTAACGAGACATCTCAACAAACTGAGCTGCGAAGGTTTGAGCAGGCGGTGCGTGAGGCGCACACAGAGCTACTGAGACAGACACCAGAACAGTTCCAAGATCGTCGTCAACAACATGCTGAGTATCTGGCATTTCAACGAGCTGCTGAAACTTCAGAACAGTGTCAACCTAGACGTCAACGGCATGCTGAGTATCAGGTGTCTCAAAGGGCTGCAGAAACACCAGAACAGTCCCAAGATCGGCATCAATTGCATGCTGAGCATCTGGTGTCTCAACAGGCTGCATAAACACCGGAACAGTCCCAAGATCGGCATCAATAGCATGCTGAGTATCTGATGTCTCAAAGGGCAGCGGAGTCACCGGAATAGTTCCATGATCAGCGTCAACAGCGTGCTTAGTATCTGGTGTCTCAACGGGCTGCAGAAACACCGGAACAGCCCCAAGATCGGCGTCAACAGCATGCTGAGTATAGTGGTGTCTCAAAGGGCAGCGGAGTCACCGGAATAGTCCCAAGATCAGCGTCAACAGCATGCTTAGTATCTTTGGCAAGGAGATAGATAGCGTCCTAGGGAAGGACATGGGCTACTTCACCGGTACTGTCCCGTGGATAATTTCCGATATCCACGCGGGCGAAGCCGCGGGCAGAAGCTAGTTTATTTATAAATGGCGATAAAGCGGCAGTATTAAGTAGGTACGGTCCACTTAATCTTATGTCAATGGGCACGTAGCTCCCAAAAATGGTCACGTATTAAACAGAAGAATACTTCTTACATAACAGTATATAAACAGCAAATGAGCTAAACAGCTTACGCAACACATTAATGTTCGTAACGGTGGGTGACGCAAAATGCATTACAGTGCACTGCCGAGCCTTCGCGTTCCGGGTCTTTATTGAACGTGTTTTTTTTTTAATACAGGATCGTGCAAAAAAAAACGATGTATCGTACCTAATTATTGGTTTTATATCCGTTACGCGTGACTGTATTTATCTGGGTGTTGATTATGCCTTTAAAATCGCATTTTTTATTCTTTTTTCGGCTTTATAGTGTTTCGCATTTTTGGTCTTTCAGCTCATCAATCCGAAAAGTAGATATCAATTACTATAATCAGCCTATAATGTTCCCACTGCTGGGACACAGGCCTTTTCTCTAAGGAGAGGGAGTGGGCTATAATCCACCACGCGGGCCCAGTGCGGGTTGGTAGTTGTCACATGTCTTCGAATTTTTGGTTCTAGAATATGCCGATTTCCATCCAAAGTTTTCCTTTACCGTTTTTAGAGCAGTGGTGATAAAATTATTTACACAAAGTATAGCGCCTGCCTGGGTTCGAACCCACGACCTACAACTTCTTACTTGGTCGTGACCACTGGACCACCGCTTCTCCTATCAATTACCTAATCGTCATTAACTAACGTGTTTTTTTCATCACGCATAGTCGCGCTAAGATCAAGATAACATTGCTAATCCTCAGCTGATCAATACATTGGGATTTCTTCAAACATTCCTCAATCAAAAGCACTTAGTTTAATTATCTACTATCCGATATTATCATTGCTCTCAATTGAAGTGTTGCAGAAAGTCTTTATTGGTAAAGTACGTTACGAAATTGAGATTGCATTGCAGTTTTAAGATAATATTATTATCAGATAAACGGTTGAAATTAAAACGGTAGTTCTTGCGCGTAATGCAAAAGTATCACATTTTTAAAAGATGCGGCATTAGTATAAATTGGAAAAATATTTTTTTTTTTTTTTTTTTTTTTTTTTTTTTTTTTTTTTTTTTTTTTATTCTGGCATTCGAATCCCAGGACCAAGATATATTAAAACTCCAAAATCAACAGGACCACAATCTTCAATGAGGCTGTTAAAGGCCTTCATGGCCGGATAAACATAATAATTTAATTATAGAATGTAAAAAAAACTTAAAACTTCTTTTTGTTTTCATTTGCACCTTTTTTTTCTTCTTCATTATTATTTTCTATTGTATAGCTACAATATTTAAATGGTACTCCACAGACTACCTGCAGTATTGTCTCCCCTTTCTCTCTAAATTCATTCAAAGGTTGTCTTTAAAAGATCGCTTTTAGCGATAAGACCGCCCATTGTATCATCCCTTGTAAAATTTCTACATTTATATTCTGTAACATTTATGGAGTATATCATAAAGAATATATTCTATTTTATTCGTCTCTTAGTCATCTCAAAGTTTAGACTCTAACGTAATTAAGACCACGAAGAACAGTATACTTTTGTTGTTTAATGAAACGTCACATTTCGCAGATAGTGATCCTATTACCGCTCACATGGCTGGCAGTCTGGCTACTGACTAAGGAAACCACTTAAATTCCTTAAGCCTTATTATAAGGCCATTAGACGATCACGTTTTTCTTACTAATAATCTGTACCCTTGACTTCAGCGCACAAATTGGGGACTTTTCTGCTTAGTAAGTAGGTCTAATTTTCTTCAATGCTAACTTTACCATCGTTTTGCGTAGTTCTTGGGTATTTTCTTTTGTCTTGGTTTTTTAGCTTTGTAATTTTTATATGTGGAAATTGTTTTCAATAATTATGCTTTTAGCTTAAGTTGGCAAGGAGAGTACTCGTAACCTGGTGTTAACTGCGGGGTAATTGCGCAAGAAACACACTATCAGTAGAAATACCTTTAATTTTGACAGTTCAACAAGATTCATTGCGTTATTTGCGTTGTTGCGCAGACAATTTTGTCGAACATATGAAGCAATGGATTAGCGATATCTTCTAATATTATTCAGATTGCGTTTGATAGGGGGTTACGCAATTAGGGTGCTGGTTTTACCTAGCTCTTGATATATGTAAATATGTATCTACCTAAGTCCTAGTTTATGCAATAGAAGAGATAGAATAAGCTGTTTGTACAATTAAATATAACAAAGTTCATTTACGAAATAAAATAAATAAATAAATGATTTTGAATTTGAAAGCCATTCATATTCAAGGTAAGGTGGTCTTATCGCTAAGAGAGATGGCAACTTTTGAAGAAGATTATAATACTACCTCTCAGAATCAAATAAAAACCCATTTACAACCACCAAGGTCTAGTTACCTCGAAATAAAAAAAAAATCGTTCAACTACAACACTAAACGCCAACCGATCATCGATCTAACCGAATCGATTTCGCATTAAATCGATTTAGATCGGTTTAGAGCACAAACGGTATTTCAATTGGACTTAACGTGCAGTAACTGTGTAGCCCATACATTGGGATCGGAACATCGGGAACTTAACTGTATCGATGAAAACGACAGCTCTTTGTCTATGGGGTTACGTGGTGGTGAATGGGTTATGGAATTTACACACTGGCCTAGCTTTAACCACAATGGTTTAGCTTTGGCACACACTATTGTTGTTTGAAACATTATTTTTACTTTGTTAATTTTATATTTTGTGTTTTACGAACTATGTCCAAATAAACGTTTTTTCTTTCTTTGATGTCTCTTTTAATAACAGTTTACTTTTCAATAAAATATTATGCAGCTTTCGCCATGTTATGGCGCCTAGTACCTATTGCAAGAAGGTAGCAGTATATTGCTCTCTGAAAAACGTAGGCATTTAGGCATAGGTTTCTAAAAGCCGACCGCTTAATCACGGGCTAAATTAGGACGTTGCCTGAGCTAGCAGCGCGGTGCGGGAGGGTTGTGGTGACGTGATGCGAGAGCTCAGTGATTCGTCAACTTGTGACAACTATCACCCCTCCCGCACCGCGCAGCTAGCTCAGGCACGACCTACAGTAAATTTCGCCAGGCACATGGAAAAGCAAGCAAGAAGCAACCAACTTTACAAGTCCCTCGAGTCTAGCAAAATACTGCAAGAAAACATGCCAAATAAGCTATCCATAACCAGTTAGATAAGGGAACGTTAATTTTGCTGAGACTACAGAACGACTGTACCTACCCCTCTTATTTATTTAATGAACAAGCTGCCCGAGAGTAGGTTTTTTATTTTAACGTGACTACGGAAATTCCAAAATGAGGGTAATGTGTTTTACGCGTGTGGAAGACGAATATTGCCCTCCATGACCTAGGTAATGTGATTAAATTAGCACTACATAGTACGTCACAAAGCGGTACTGTTAAAATCAAGATAAAAAAAATTGAAATGATTTGATTTTTTTGTATGTTTGCTTGTTACGCTTTCACGCTATAACCGCTTAATGGACTTGGATGATTTATGGCACATGGGTAGACCATGACCTGGATTTGGATTAAGGATACTTTTATCCCGATATTTCCCATGAGATCGTGACTTATGCGGGTGAAACCGCAGGGAGCAGCTTGTTTCACATAAAACTACATGGGCACTTATGAAACGTCAGAAGCTAGGTGCACGGTTCCAATTGGTCGTTATCCATTGGAGATTATCCATTAATTACGACACACCCGTATTTCAATGCTTTTACAATATTTTCAAGTAACAGTGTAATGTAGGCTTGTCCACAAGTACCGGGTACGCACATAACAAAATAGACCATGTTAGTTCCAGAAGTTATAAAATAAAATCAATGTCCGCGAAAAATGCTCTATCATTGGTCATTGTAATGTTGTTACGGTAAAAATCGATCCGTATCAGTCAATGCCTCATTCAGAAGCTCTTTGTTGTAATTTTTTGCTGTCCTAGGCCTACCGTTACTTATAGATGTGTCATTGTGTGCTGATTGATTTCAGCACGTGGTTGACCGTTTATAGAATTTTATAGGTTTGTGTTTTGAGGACACTTGCCACCAAGGGCTAATAATTTTACATGGTTATACGCATTACTGGCTTGACTTTATTTTTTGCTGTACAGGGGGCCTAAAGAGGCCACTTTGGCAGAATCATAAAACAATTCATATCACGCAATTCTTCTGTTTGACAGTTTCACACCTATATATCCCTGAAGGGTTAGGCAGAGGTGCACCTATAGCATTTTACTAATCTCCATACAAAACTGTCAGACAGATAAAATTGCGTGAAATGAATTATTGTTTTATGATTCTGCTAAAGTGGCCTTTTTATTTAAAAATATCTAGATACATTCATTTCTCCGGAAGCCGCACCTACCAGCTTATTTTTCTCGTACCATAAACGTCTCCATCTTGTAACAGCTTCCGTTCTTTGATTATCAACCTGATAAAAGTCTTTCTATGATATCTCTTTAGCTTAAGATACTCGAAGAATCTGGTCTAGTACCTATAGTGTCCTACTCAAGAAAGTACATTCTAGAATAAAAACTACTAACCTTAGAAGACAAATCAGCAATAATCTCATTCTTCTCATCGATTTGTCTCTCTCTCTCCATCGCTCTGCGCGCGTGCGCCGCTATGGAGTCTCGCACGCGCGATCCTTCGAGCGTGGCGTACGCCGCGACTGCGTCTGCGCATGCTGCGGCAAGAGCACCACGTCGGAGCGTCTCGCCTTCCTCGCCGTCGAGAGATGTGAGCGATAAGTCGGAGTGGAGTCCTGGAAGAAGGAATACTAAGATTTAGAAATTTAAAATCAAAAGCCATATTTACCCAATCATGGAACAGTTTCGTGGGTTCATTAAACTTGCTGGCAAGCTTTGCTTTTGCAATGTCGTTGCCTAGCGTAACACATGGCCACATCATGGGAAACACATTACCCTATTTATTTTCCGAATTGACACCTTTTTCTTGTCCAAGAATAACGTTGTAGGTGTTTACAATCGGTTGTTAGATATCATTATAAGACCACATGTTTTATGTTATCATTTAAGGCCTGGAAAATTATGGGAACATGATCAGGCGAGTTCAAACAAAGAAAACTAACAAAAAGCGATTCTGTATGAATTTGTTTTACTAACTGTTCGTAACGGATATTGTTACAATAATAACAGAGAGATGAACCAATAGAATTATCAACGGTAATAAAAATATTATTGAAAGCAAGTCCCGTGGTTGAATTGATTAGTTTTTTTGAAAAAAATGAATGATTTTTATTTTATTAATACAACAAACAACTTGTGTAGTTGGCAAACTCATAATTATACACACATCTATGTCCCAGGAAAATATAACAGCACATTGTAATGATACCACTTTCACCATATACCACTTTCTCATAATTATCTAGTGTTGATCAAATTTTGCGTATTGTCCACGCCGCATCAGAGATCGCGGAAATATTATAACCAGATCAAGTGACTCGATCGATGATGACTTCTTAATAGATGGAGAAGTAATTTGTTTCGTAATGTTGTGGTTTAGAAGTAGAAAATATCATTTATTTATGTTTTGTATTCTAGTTTCAACTGGCGATGACGAGGTCTTAGATGAAGAATTGAATGGAAGGTTTGGATAAGAAATTGTGATTGTTGAAGATACAGACTTTAATAAGTTGCAAAGAATAGTTCAGTTAGAAGAACTATCATGAATAGTCCCGAAGTCTGAAAAAAAATTAGCCCCAGGGCTGACTGGTGCCAATTGGCGACATTTCAGTTACAAAGAAAACGAACACACCTTCCAAAATGGAACATTCGAGAACAACCACCAAATAAGCATCGTCGAAAAAACTGCACTTGTTTGCAAAGTGCATTCGATTTAGTGACCAACTACAATGGTTACGAAATGCACCCGCTATTTGCAAGTTTTGCAACACACCTGATTTCGATTGATATTGATAAAAACTATCTCAAAAGGCTATTGACCTGGGATTGAAACGAATTGCATGTTGGATATGCAGTTTTGAACACATTAATAATAAGGAGTTACGAAAATAGTTGTAAAAGAAGACCATAATCTTTCTCTAAAAGAATAAATCGACCGGTGGTCCACTTCGCCCTTGATCGAAAAAGCTGGAAGTTATGGGGAAGAGGCCTTTGCCCATTAGTGGGATGATGCAGGAAAAGTAATGGGATTAATCTCTGCCTGTAAATCGTTTCATGACATCATCTGTCTAGCCTTTTCCCAAGTACTCGTATGTTGGAGTAGGCTTCCAGTCTAACCGTGCAGCTCAATACCGACACAGACCAAGATTCACCGACTCATCAATCCGATACAGACCTCCACAACCCAGTTACTGGGTAATACGATACCCTTTGGTAAGACTGGTTGTCAGACTTTCGGGCTTCTGACTACCCGTAACGACTGTCAAAGTTCCTCGAATGACAGCCGGGACCAACGGTTAAACGTGCTTTCCGAGGCACGGAGGAGTTTCGGTATGTCAATATGGTCACCCATCCACAGACCAACCACAAGCAAGTGCAAGTGTAACTTAATCTGATCGTTCGACCTGTGCGGCTGTTATCATTTAGCTACGTGCCCCTCGCCCCTAAATCGTTTCATGACAAATGGTTTTAATTTGGACAAGAGCCTCGGTCCTTGGTCCTAATTTTGGGAGTCCAGAAAAGGACTGGTTTACCCTTACTTTAATTACCGTGAGCTTATAATGTGACTGTGCTATCACTATTTACATCTGCAACACAGGTATCCATATTAAAATCAACATAACTATTCATATGTCGTTACTAAAACCATGAAGAGACAACAATTGACCTTGCCAACTCCAGTTCAAGAAATGAAAAGCTTCTGAAATAGCAACGCGTTGCTTTGCAAAATGATGTCATATACCGTCACGTCAGGTTAGAGCATGGTACGCCGTGATACCTCGACCCACGGCATGTCGGCAGTCAAACGCCGCATGTTGGTAAATATTGCCGAAAATATTAGCTCACGATTGCCGATTTGCAACAAAGTGATGAATGACTTCAGTTTCGGAAAGATATAGAGAAAGTGACAAAAATGTTTTCAGGCTCGTCATTCAAAATTCTATAGCAGTCTGCTGAGAAAACCCATGTCTTCCGTATATTGATAACATTCGCCATCTACAAATCTCTTCTGAATTTATCATAATCATCCACAGCTCCACTTCGACAGCAGAGGAAAGGCCTCTATTTACCTGTGCCAATCACGACGCTACAGTGCCAGCCACATCCAGGTTTTGCCCTCGAGGGTAACAATGTCGCCTTTTGAATTACTCCTGAGTAGTTTATCAGCTACTTACGTACCTAATACTAATTTAGGAAGAAAATCGCTCAAGATTGATTGGAGATTAAAGCTCTTTGAGACCTCTGAATTTTGACACTGTGCCGTCAAAAGTACCATGACGCAACAGAAGTCCACTTCTGGAATCGCCGGCACCAAGTACCCAATCGTGGTAAACAACGCTCATTTCTTCTTAAATAGGCCAAAATAGGCTTTTGAACATCAACATTTTACAAAGTAATTACACAAAGAAATCTAACTTCAAGATCGTGATTCGGATCGAATTTTAATGCTTTTCATACATCGTCTAATGCTATAATGTTTCCGTAAGCCAACGATCCAGGAACCGATTACGAAGGTCGAACACAATTGTCTGCAGAATTGCGTATACTGCCGATGTGTTGCCACTGCGCAGACAAGTTGCAGTAAATCAGTGGGGCAATTGCGTAACACACTTGCAATAGCAATGCCTTTAATTTTGACAGTTCATCAATATTAATTACTTTTTGTACGTTGAGCAGACAAATTTTTCACACATATGAAGCTATGGGTTACTTTCCCCTTTCTCCATTGTGATTGAAAGTAGGTTGTCAAACATAAGAAAGAACACACAGGAACGATGGAAATGATAATTTGAAATCGCCAACACAGTGAAGAAGCGTGGTGATAAATAGGCATTACATCCTCCCTAATACATTGAATCACACGGACTCAACAAAAGCCTTATTCTATCAGATTCTCTTAGCTGTCTACAGGATTTAATAAAATCGCCTTTTCGGTCTCGCCACAATTTTCCCCTTATCCTAAAGATAAAACAACTCCTGTATAGATGTCACTGCTTAGGCATAGAGATAGCACTGGTTTGGATCCCCAGCCACTCTGGAATTGTTGATAATGAGAATGTGGATTCGATTGCCAAGCTGGCTACTCGGAACGGGATCGAATCTCATCCGTCTTGTTATCCCCGAGATCTGCACTGTCTTGTTAAACCCGAGATGATGAAGGATTGGAATGAGCATTGGCAAAAAACTCTAATATTGAAGGGAAGATTTTATGGCTCTATCCAACCATTCATTCCATCTAAATGTTGGTTCAGTAAACAAAAATTTACTAGTAAAATAGCCACCTCTGTTATAATTAGGTTACGACTTGGGTTTGTTTGCACACCAGTTTTTTTGGCCAAAATCCATGTGAGGGACTCTTCTTTGTGTGAATGCGGTCTGAAGGAGGGTACTCTGGAACACTTGTTTTTTTCCTGACCTCGCTTAATCACTCCCCTTTACGACATACTCCCTTCTGATGTTCCCCGCCCAATTAACATTCCCTTCCTATTATCTTTAGCCCATACTCCTGCAGTTAAAATCCTTTATAAATTCATTAGCATTAATAAAATCCAGTTATAGTTGATATTTATATGTACTTTTTATTGTATATTTACTGAATGTTCTAAGTGTTCTAACATTTATTTTGTGACGTTTTACATATGCATCTACTAATCAAAAAATGTTTTGTCCCGTTTTAGCATGGGGATCAATGGATGCCACCGCTACAAACACTGATAAAAAAAAAATTGTAACAGTTTACATTACTATAGCCCAACAATAATATTATTTTCTCATACCTTGACATTGGCAAAATCATCGAACGTTACCGATGGAGCCAGAACCTCGAACAATAGAATAGAATAGTGATGACATAACGTTGCATTGTGAACTTGCTGATATTAGTGTACAGCATAGCTTTTGGCTTTATTGTGATAGGAATTAGTCGTAAATCTTGTAAGAGATAGTCCAGTTTTTGTCAGAAGATCTGTCAAAGCTGTAGGAGATGGAGATAGAGAAAATTTCGTGCATACAAAAACAACTGTGTTAGGCACAGTAACAGAGTTCCTGTCACAGTTTACGAACCAAATCACATCACTGGGGGCAGATCAATGACTTGACGATGATTTCATCAACAATGCGTCGAGGGTAACATTGATGTCATTCAGTTACAGGTGAGCTCACCGTAGGTCATCAAATGACCTAATGTTACAGATGGTGCCAATAACAGTTGAACGTTTGTTTTCTTTGTCGCTATCATTCTCCATGACATCCTTGTCGCGTGGTGGTTTGGAATGTCATGTCGAGTTCAGTCAACGATCAACGATGAGTTCATCAAATGACCTTATGTTAGAGTCTGTATCAATAACATTGCGATTGTTATCTTTGTCTATATCCCATCATTATCTATAACATCCCTTTTAACGTGGGAACCTCAGCTTGGAATAACTATACTCAGTTTATATTTTCTTTTAGGAAACTTCAAAGAAATATTTTTAATGAAAGAATTGGCAGTGGCATTAACAAAACTTTTGATTAACATATAATGAAAATCTGGTTCTACTATACAGATAGCTTTTATCGTGAAAAAATATCAGAAATGTAAAAACGCTGCAATTGCTGGGTAGAAAAATACTACGCTTGTGTAAGAGTAACAAGTTTGAGACATTAAATCCCTTCTACATAGTTCAAATTCCATCACAAGACTAAATGATAAGAAAAAAGAAGAAGCCTTCTGCATAGTTGGTCTAGTCGCAGCGTGAGGTCCTGGGTTCGTTTCTCAGGTCGGGCGAAATATACAGGGTTTTCTATTGAGTCTGTGTATGTGAATGTAGGTGTTACTATTCACCTCTGACCGACCTTTTGATGAATACAAGCGTGATGTTTTCAATAAAGAAGCTGTTAAAACAGTTGAACATCTTCCGAAGGCTTTTCAAACTGAAGCTTCTGCCTCTCGTCTACAGTATTTTGCCCTACAAAATGGTCATGCGAGCTGAGGCTACATTCAACTGGATATTTATGCCGTTTCGTGCAGGAAGTGTGCTTGTAGACCATTTATTTAGTAACACAACTTTTTATTTTAAAGTAAATAGGTACTGGAGTTGGATGTTCATTTGGCAAATCAGAAAAATCTTTAAAGCTGAAGGACTATTTTATAGAATGATAGAAAATTACATCTAAGGGAAAATCTGAATATAATTGCCAGTAATGGTACGGGTCTACACAAAGTGGCTTTCTATTTGCGATAATGATGATGGAGAAGTCAAATAAGTATTGGATTGACAAAAGTTACCGAAAAGCATAAGTCAATCTTGTTGAAGGTAGTGGTAGAAATCGATTGCTATTTGTCTAGGCTCTGCATATCGAGAACCGTCCGTGCCTCGGAAAGCACGCCCGGCTGTCATTCAAAGATCTGTGACAGTCCTTACGGGTAGTTAGAAGGTCAAAAGTCTGACAACCAGTCTTACCATGTTACCCAGTAAACTGGTTTGTGGAGGTCAGATAGGCATTCGCTCCATGTAAAATGCTGGTAAGCTGCATCCGGTTAGACTGGAAGCAGATTCCAAAATAGTTGAGAAAAGGGCAGATTGACTTGTTAAGGCCCTCTGGCCTATTTAATTGTTCCGTAAATATCCACTGTTGAACATAGGCTTTTTTAAAACTGTGGTAACAACAAATTACTCTAGTTAAAAATGACGCAATGGCAAATGTTTATAGCCTACCTACGAGTAGAGTATGACGCACTTCTTTAGGAGTTAACTCTACGATCACTTTACCTACCTATGTATTATTTCAGCTGAAGGTCTTAATATGAGGGGTTTAGAACTTGAATACTAACACCTGTGCCAATACTGACTAGCCTGAAACGTGAAACAGTGAAAATACTGAATTCAGAATAAAAGAAAAACCCAAAATATAATTTATATTCGTCGGTGCAGCCTGCTGGTCTGTTATCACCTCAAAGACTGTCTTATATTTAAAACGGGAAGTGCTTCAGAAGATTTTGAAAGTGCCCGAACATGCATACTGTTATGTACCTATAGGTAGCCTGGAACTACATCACCTGTCACGAAAAATTTCATGAATGAACTGAACCACCACCAACACAGCACCACCACCACCACCACCACCACCACCTACTGAACTTAGGACCATTTCCCTTGGTATAATTTATGTTTTGCCCTTTTCAAAGGTGTTTATCCCAAAACATGCAGTTGAAGTGACCTCTGCGCTGACACCGACGACGCCGTGGAAGTGGCAAAGTTTTGGGCCAACAAGATTAAAATACAGTCGTACCAGCGACACGAAGAAAAACAAGAATGGTGTTTGCAAATGCCCTTATTTCACTGGCACTGCACCTTCAGACTGGATTTAAATACCAAAAAGCCATTCTTTTGAAAGTAAACTTCGAAAAATTCTTGTTAACACCCATAAATAATTTGTACGCAGTTAATCTAAATAGCCTGAACACTCAACAGCACCGATCGATGTGGTCGCGTCATGTCCAAACTAGTTATTGAGGTTATTAGATATTTTGTTTGACGTATACGTCTGCAAGCTTCGATTTTTACGTGTCATGGTGTGTTATATATATCCTACACAAAATTGGTGTCGATCACGAATTTCTTGGTATGGACACACTGAACTCCTTTAAGGTGTTTGGAAAGTAAAATTTAAAAAAGCAGTACGTATTTGTTTTTGATTTCATGTATTTGGGTTTCTCTTCTTTTTCAATACACGTTGTCTTTATCTCGTTATATAGAGTACTGAAAGAGATTTATTTAGAAATAAGCATCACTTTTGGACGTAGGTTTTTGTCTGTTCCATAATATTTCTTCTTGTGTGTTTATATGTGTGCACATAAATAGTTAAATAAATAAATAAATAAGGTGTACTATCATCGTTCTTAGACCGCTGATTGTCTATCGATAAGACCGCCTATTGTTTTACCCTTATTTAATTTTATTGCTCTATTATCTTTATAATCATAAATGTACTTTTCCTTTATTTCATTGCAAATTGCACGTCTATGCGCGTTGGCGCATTAATAACCATAACATTCTTTAAAATATCTAGTTAATCATAAATTGTTGTTTATACTACCAAACACAATAAACCATCCTAATATTCATTACTTAACCACTGTAAGAACTCTTTAACTTGACCGTTATATTCTAAGACATCGTCATCCTAACTTTTATAAAATACCCTCATTTGACCCGCGTTGTGGATTACTACCCACTCCCACTCAGAAAGAAAAGATCCAAAGGCTTGTGTCCCAGTAGTGGGCCTTTGGACACTTTAGGTCTCAAAATATTTAGGTAGTGGTCGTCGCATTCAAATCTTTAGGTGGGTTTAGAACAGTAAAAAGCCCCACACTGGAACAGAGTATTCTTTTTTTGTTCTATGCTTATAAAACTGTCAAAAATATCAAGAAAATTATAATGGGAAAAAGCTAGGCAGAAGATGAAGACCTTCATCTTCTGCCTAGCTTTTTCCCAACTATGTTGGGGTCGGCTTCCAGACTTCCAGATGCAGCTGAGTACCAGTATTTTACATAGAGTGACTGCCTACCTGATCTCCACAACCCAGTTACTGGGTGGGTAATAGGTACGATTCCCCTTGGTAAGACTGGTTGTCAAGACTTTCGGGCTTCTGACGACCAGTAACGACTTTCAAAGCAGTCGGAACCAACGGCTTAACATGCTTTCCGAGGCACGGAGGGGTTTTGGTATGTAAAGATGGTCACCCATCCACGGACCAACCGCGGTAAGCGTAGCTTAACCTGATCGATCGATACGTGCGGCTGTTATTACATGACCACAAGCCTCTCTAAAAAAATATTGGTATTGTCCTATGTGTATCATCACGTACCTGAATCGTCATCATGTCCAGTATTAAGCTGTAACGCCAGCGTTCTGAGCTGCTTATAGACCTGAACAGCTTCACTTCTCAGCCATCCGTCGTCCTGGTCCTCCGGCTCGGATTCCATCTCCGCATGGAGAGATCTGGCAGTATCTGTGGTGTCGATGGGGTCTGGGGCTCCAATCCTCTCAGCTAGAGTGTCGTGGGATCTTTGAAGGCGCTCCAGTTCTTTCAGGGTGTTCTGGTACTGATGTTCCTGTAATAAAATGAGGGTAAGTAGGGATACAAATAACTATTGATTATTGTCAGCCTACATTGTCCCATTGCTAGGCACAGGCTGCGCGCATGATTTGATCATTACGCCGTACGGCATTTCATAAAAACTTACAAGTCCTTGTTTTTCTAAATGAATGAACCGATTTTAATTAAACTTCATACCAATAAGCAGGATACAAAGATCTAAAAAATATTAATTCAATAAGAGAAATCAGAAAACCAGTTATTTTCAAATAAAACCTAATTCAGTATATAGCAGTGTTCACAATCTCAGTTAATTTACATTCCATCGCCACATAATCAGTTACTACCTACATTTTAGTGAAATGTATTCTGAGTTGATTTTTGAGTAACTGTTTTGTAACAGAAAGAAAATATAAATGACTTTTTGGTTGCAATGGAATTTGAACTTTGTTAAGTATGACATTTAGTTTGTAGTTCCATAACTTAGTACAGTAAAGATGCTTGTAAACCTTTTACAAAATATTAAGTACCAAAATAATCAACATCTTAAAATTCAGACTGGCCATTCGCAATAAAATAAAAAAAGGATAAATGTTTCAATAACTTTAAAAGACGTCAGCGAAGGTTGTGGGACATTTGTACAGAATAACAAGTACGTGCTAAGAACAGGTGTTCTGGAAACAAACAAGAAAGCCTTGGAAAACGTTCCTGAGCAACGCATTGTGCAATTTATATTGTACTGTGAATAGTCACGTTCAAACGATTATAGAATTAACCAAATTGCAAGTACGATGATACACTTAAGAAACATATGGGCAATGTGAGGATAAAAAGATATAATTTAAAAATAATACTGTTTTGAAAGGCATTAAATTCGAATAACAAGAAGAATGAGAAGAATCTACATTCTACAGCCTATTTCTTAACCACTGAAATCAATGACGACCAAGGAAAATTAAAAACAAATGAACGAGCACTAAACCTACTTCAACAGAACTAACTTAAAATTTAGAAACGCCTAAGAAAGTATACAACACTAAGAATGAGCCAAAGTAATTCCGAAAACCTCAGTCTATAACTTAGTCTTTGTTGCTTTAATCATAATCAGCCTATAATGTTCCCACTGCTGGGACACAGGCCTCCTCTCTGTGAGAGGGAGTGGGTGATAATCCACCACGCGGACCCAGTGTGGGTCAGTTGATGTCACATGTCTTCGAATTTTCGTTCTAGAATATGCCGGTTTCCTCACCGTTTTGAGAGCAGTGGCGATGAAATATTGTATACAAACTGCCTGTTTGGGTTCGGACCTACAACTCGTACGTCGCGGCCGTTACCACTTGGCCATCAGTGCTCTCCATTAGTTCAAACAATAAAAGAAGAAACTCTAAGCTACAATAACGACCTTAAATAACCTTGCAACAAATAAAACCACACATTGCTTAACACAAAGCGTCATTGAAAAGGTTCCGTGTGCAAGGACCATTACGAACAGATCAGAGCCCATAGCATTGCCCAACAGTAAGACCTTCGGGCCGAGATTAGTTTTTAATTACTGTCCATTGTTCTTGCCTAATCCGCCGGATATTGTGAAGTGAAAGGATTATTTTGTTTAGGGTTAGAATTGAATGAAATGTCTAATTAGGTAATGAGCTTGATTTGTTTTGTCAAAAGATTTTGGATGGATTCAAAGAATTAAAAGGTAAACCTAGACTTTTTATGTAAAACGAATGCAAAAGCAGCCTGCAATGCACTCTCTGGTGTGTTCTTTGTTATTTTAGTTTTTTTTTCTATGCTTTTTGTTTGAATTAGGTACAGAAATACAAAGTTCATTATTAGATCTGCCAGCTATTGCTATCAACTAAGTGTCTTTCAACTGCTCATTATGAAGACGTCAATTCATCGCTAGCTTGGTTTATTTCTGTTTCTGAATCTTCGTTTATTTGTTGTATATTTTTAATTTAAACTATACCGATTAGCAGTGTAACATGTATATTTTTCCATTGTAATACATATTTACTTGCTCCCATCAATACATATCGTCGCCAACTGTAAACCCTAAGCAAGGGCTTAGTACGTAATAAGGCGATACGCCGAGCACTTCCCATACAACTACTTACGAAGCCATACAAAACTGATGATTTTTCTCACAATTGAATTATATCGCAAGTTCCACAGGAAATCATGTTACCTTAACTGAGACAACGAAATAAAGGCAAGGAGAAGACGAAGAAAAGAAGTATGTCTTAGACCTTAACAAAGCCTGACAAATTCTTTTATGCAACTTCACAGTTAAAAAAAATGAAAATGCAAATCTCTTAATAATGAAGGAGAACAAAAGTTGACCGACTAAAAAAGAAAAAACTGAAATACACTATACTAAATAACACACATAACAAACACACGACACGTAACTTCTGATCTAGAACTACAAGCTATCAAGTGAATGTTACTCCAAATTAAAAACCATCAAATATTTTTATTTCAGTATCGGAAGTACTGGTACAAGCCACTTGAGAAGTTGAGATATCAAGTTCATTGCACAACGCTACAATATCATCCATAATTATTTTTAGATCTGAGTCAAATTAAGTACTTCCAATCTTGTAATCGACGTCATTAGAGTTATGAAAGTCAATTCAATAATAAAATATTACAATAGAGTATTATTAAGTAGTGTTGCTTACTTTGGAGGTCGCAATGAATACGTTGATTTTGATCAAAGCAAAGCAAAAAGCAATGATTCAATAGAATCAGCTGACTGTGCGAGGTTTATTTTGAAATTATAGAATATAAGGCACGTCATTTCTTTCCTAATATTTCTAGGACACAATATCGTTATCATTACAGCTTTTTATAACAAGCCTCCACTGTAAAACGAAAGGGAATACAGGTCTATTGGAAAAGGTGCTTACAGATGCACTTTCGGTTTATAAAATCTAAACACGAATTGCCCGGAAAGGGTGGAATATATTCCTTACTTTACAAAGTGGCCGCCACCTTGAACCTATAATATGATATTTAGTTTTAGGAAAAAGTGGTCTCCTGGTACTGGTATCGTGTTCACTCCTAAAGCTTCATTATCATAATTTTCCTGCCCTCAACCCAGTTTATTTGGGGTTTTCGCAACAGGCATTTTTCTTCCATTTTTGTCTTCTTTATTAGTCGTCATCTCTGCAGTCACTCCCTTTCTAGCCCTATCATCATTCACACAGTCCATCCATCGTTTTTTTTTATCTCCACTCTTAGAGCTACATTTTTGGTAACAAAATCATAGTTAACATTCCTGCGTGCTTCTAAAATTGACACGTAGGAAAGTTCATTATGACATAAGTCCTAATTACCTATTGACGCATCGTTAACGACATGTTTTAATTACATTAAGTGTTCATTAACTCGGCTATGTCATTGAGGTCAAAAAGATTTAGACATTGCAGGTTTATCTAGGAATGTTGATTGTTTTATTTTCCACATGCACGCCGCATTCTACTCATCTTATAATTAAGTGTGTATTCATTTCATTACAGAGATTTTCCTGACCACCAATACATAATAATAATATACATACATAATCAGCCTATAATGTTCCCACTGCTAGGATACATGCCTCCTCTCTGTGAGAAGAGTAGGCCATTATCCACCACGAGGGCCCAGTGCCAGTTGGTGGATGTCAAATGTCTTCGAATTTGTTGGATCTAGGACATGCCGGTTTCCTCACGATGTTTTCCTTCACATTTTGAGAGCAGATGATGAAATTATATACAGAAAGTAAAGTACCTACCTGGGTTCCTTTATGTTATTGGAGCTATTGGTGGTCAGAAAACACCCTTTTAAATTTTACTTTAACTTAACAATAATGCCTGTCTCCATACCTGTTCTTTCAGCTGCCTCTCCAAGGCGACGATCCTGTCGTTTGCCTCATCAAGCTGCTGCATCAGATTCTCTTTATCTTTTAGCGATCCCGTCAGCCTTCTCTCCAGATCTGACCTCTTGTCCGTCACCATCGCCAGCTCTGCTTTTAAGGATTCCAGACTTTGTACATGGTCCTGTTGGATAATGAGTTTGATTAGTATATTTATAACTAGCTACGCCCCGCGGTTTCACCCGCATAAATCTCGATCCCGTGGGAATATCGGGATAATAAGCATCCTATGTGTTAATCCTGGTTATAAACTATCTGTATGCCAAATTTCATTCAAATCCGTTCACTAGTTTTTGCGCGAAAGAGTAAAAAACACCCATCCATCCATCCATCCATCCACACAAACTTTCGCGTTTATAATATTAGTAGGATAGTTGGAAGTAATCCTACTATCCTAGCATGCTATGTACCATTCACCAATTAATGGATTTTATGGTTCAGACTTTAGGGTTATTAATTACAGAACTGCAATGGCATTTGCACTTTAGACAGGCAAATATTTTTTGTCCCAGTTAGTTGGACCAAATTCGATCAATTAAGGAATTCTGGCTATTGTTGAAATAAATATCAACACTCGCTAAGTAGGTACTTTAATTGACCGTAGAATTATTGCCTATCTCGCTATTTGCCTCGTATTTAAGTTTAATAGGTATTTTACACAAACCTGTAAGCTGGTTTTCCTCATGGAGCATTGGTCCTTTAGCCCCTCAAGTTGGGCCAATAGGAGTGCTTCTGTGGCTGATGACTCTTTAAGCTGCACTGTCAGTCTGGAGTTCTGGGCAGTCAGCTCTGCTATTAGGTTCTGCTTTTCCTCATCACGCTGTGGACAACATTTTAAATTTAGTATTTTTGCAAATAAGAACTGCCGGATGAACGCGCTGGATGTGGAAAGCACAGAACCGGTCGAAGTGGAGGTGCTTGGGGGAGGCCTATGTCCAGCAGTGGACGTCTTTCGGCTGAAATGATGATGATGATGATTGTTGCAAAATCTTCACTACTTAAGCTCCTTCAAAATATTCATTAACTTCTTAAATTATAAAATGATAGGTAGTACAGTGGATAACTCACACAATATTTTTTTTCCCCCCAGAATTATTCACTCAATAAGATACTTCAGCTAGTATGAATAATTGAGTATGTGTGCATGCAATTATATTCTTATTTCCTTGCGGTAGGAAAGCAAGCATTAATGTATAAAAAAAATTATGGATAATACCTATCATCAATATGGATGGGAGCATACTATAATTTGACCTTTGGCTGATTGCAGTTAAGAAAATTGATAGATTGTCTGTTTTGTGGCTTAGCTATTAAATTCTAGCAGTATTTTTTACAATATTAAGTGATATAACAAAGAGCCATTGATTAAATCTACATACATAATTATATATATAAGAAAGTCTGAAATGATTTAAACGAAGGAACTATACGACGTTGTTCATCTCATATTTTTTCTTCTTAGGACTTCGGAAACTCGACAAACGCCAAAATAGAACCTTAAATGTACCTCATATACCAGCATTGTGCGACTGAGTGATATCTGAAAGTATTTATGTAACACCTAAAATCCAAGGCCATAAAATTTTCATGGTTGTGATTCGTGAAATCATAAAAAGCGTAAAATGGCACTTCTGGTAAGTTTATTTATACCTATGGATAATTGTTGTTTTCAAGATTACTATACCATTCATAATGCGTATATACACATAGAATCATCATCATCTGCCTAGCCTTTTCCCAACTATGTTGGGGTCGGCTTCCAGTCTAACCGGATGCAGCTGAATACCAGTATTTTACATGAAGCGACTGCCTATTTGACCTTCACAACCCAGTTACTGGGTATTAAGAGAACCCTTGGTAAGACTGGTTGTCAGACTTTCGGGCTTCAGACTACCCGTAACGACTGTCAAAGATCCACTAATGACAGCTGGGACACGGCCGTTCCGAGGCACGGAGGGGTCTCGGTATGTAAAGATGGTCACCCATCCACAGACCAACCGCGGCAAGCGTAGCTTAACCTGATCGATCGACCCGTGCGGCTTTAGCCACGGACCCCTCCGGACTGTATATACAAATAGAATACATGATGTATATTTGAATGTTTGTTTGTAAAAATTTATTAGGTATTTTTGTAGGTTTTTGGTGTCTGTACCTACCCCAACGGGAAAAAGGGCGTGAGTCTATTATCACCACCCTTCAGAATCCCTAGTTTATGTACGTAGGTAAATAACAATAGTTTTACACAACCAATACCAGTTATCGAACATAACAAGTTATCTCTTAAACTAAACAAACAGTGATATTGATCAGTATCATTTCTGTGAAACATTACCTATCGCCTTTATGAGCTGCGTAAAACCTATCTGCCAAAATTGACTCACTAAACCCAGAAATACAAATACATTATCTAATCTAAATCCAGATAAAATATAAGAGCTGATCCTCGAAATTCGCCAGTAAACACAGCAAAAAGCGAAACAAATGACTAATAATACACTTTGCTGATAGGTACAGCAATCAAACATTTAACCATACTCTTAAACTACATTGTTCCTAACATCAAGCGTGGTTAATCGTCTTAATGGGTGTAACCGCATAAAGTTACAGCAATCTCAACTTTCATCCACTAGTCTTAAAGATCATTATATCATCTACATAATTTGCGAAAGAGTTTTTTCTGAGTCGTTTTGGAAGGACGTCAGATCAAGAGGCGTGACGCGTTTCAACATTGTCTTTTGGTAAGATGTTTACTTATGTTTTAAATCTGGGTTATTGTCATTATAGAGTAAATATTGAAGAGTAATATGATGTATGGAGGGGTCCCGTGGCTAAATAATAACAGCCGCACAGGTCGATCGGTCAGGTTAAGTTACGCTTGCCGCGGTTGGTCTGTGGATGGGTGACCATCTTTACATACCGAGACCCCTCCGTGCCTCGGAAAGCACGTTAGGCCGTTGGTCCCAGCTGTCATTCGTGGATCTTTGACAGTCGCTATGGGTAGGAGCCCGAAAGTCTGACAACCAGTCTTACCAAGGGGTATCGTTTTACCCAGTAACTGGGTTGTGGAGGTCAGATGGGCAGTCGCTCCATGTAAAATACTGGTATTCAGCTGCATCCGGTTAGACTGGAAGCCGACCCCAACATAGTTAGGAAAAGGCTAGGCAGATGACGAATATAATGTAGAGAGATTTCACAATAACCTTTTGCATGATCCAATAATGTTTTAATTTTCTGTTGTACCTTGTTGTATATTTTCTTTTTTACCTAATTAGGGGAAAACCATATATTGTTGGCCTCGTGTTTACAATTGCTTTGCTACAATGTAATCCGTTTGGAACACCACAAGGTGAAAACTATGAGTAAGGCTTGCACATTTTTCTACAGTTTCTCGTCTAAATAGCTACGCTGATGATTTTCACCTTCTTCAATTACTAGACAAGAAACTCAAACTCAAACTCAAAGCATTTATTTCAATTAAACCATTTACAGGCACTTTTGAATTGTCAATCGGTCAGTCAGCAAATATGAAGCTAGTTGCCCATTCCAAAGCGTAGGTACCTATGGAGAAGAACGGGCAAGAAACTCCATGGACACTCTTTTAAATTATAGTTTACAAAAATATTAGTTACATCATTAGTGTTGAATTTATAATTATATGTGAGAACGATGTAAAAAAAAAAAAAATACGTACGCGTTAAAGTGTCCAGAGTACCTACAGCAAATAGTACTTAACAAAACAATAATCCAAAAGTAAAATAATTAAAAATAAGCCGAGGCAGCCAAGTGATGACCAGTCCCAACTGACGGCGCCCGTTCACGAACATGACGCATAGATCAGCACCATTCAGCTCAACCATTTTGAAGGGAGCTAAATGATCCAACACACACGCCACCGTCAGCGAGACATTTTAGTGAGCATGACATACTATCAGCCGCCAGGGAACATTCAAGTCAATGAAAGACATTATTATCATTACCCGGTAAATGGTAGCACTACAGTACATAGAACTCACATTTGTGCTATGCAATTATACAATATAAAGGAAATTGAGTTTATACAATGCAAAGATAGTCTTACAATCTTCAACAGCTCCAACAGTATTTTCAAGAGTTAATCAATTAGTTGTGGTTGTGGAGCAGGACCAGCATTGAGCCAGGCATCTTTATCAACGATGTAATCCCCTAACTTATAATATGCCTGCCTGCATAGTGTGCGTTTTATACAAGACTTGAATTTTGTCTCATTCAGTTGAAGAATGTGGGGAGGTATTTTATTATAACATTTTAAACAGTACCCCATAAAAGATGAGTCTACTTTAGCCAGTCTGAAACCTGGTTGAACTAATAGGTCCCTATTTCTAGTACTATAATTATGTCTTTCACCTCTTTTGCTAAAAAGATGTAAATTTTTCCTTACATACATGATGTTTTCGTAGATATATTGACAAGGCACCGTCATGATGTTAATTTCCTTAAACAGTTCCCTTAGAGAATCGCGCCTGCGAAGATTATATATGGCTCTAATGGCTCTTTTCTGCAGAATAAAAATAGAATCGATATCTGCAGCCCGTCCCCAAAGTAAAATACCGTAAGACATGATACTATGAAAGTAACTAAAATAAACTAGTCTCGCGGTATCTACATCAGTAAATTGACGGATTTTTCTGATAGCATAAGCTGCTGAACTTAACCGTCCTGAAAGAGATGTTAAATGAGGACCCCATTGTAGCCTTGAGTCGAGCGTGATCCCCAGGAAAACAGTTTTATCGACGAATTCTAGTTTCTCGTGATTCAATATTATCTCACAATCACTACCTTTGACATTTGGTAAAGAAAATCTTATGCACTTAGTTTTTTTTCCATTTAATACTAAATTATTAGCAGTGAACCAATTTTGAACCTGCATTAGGGCGTTATTTACGTCGTCAAAATTTGTAGCCCGTCTATTTACCTTAAAAATTAAGGAAGTGTCATCAGCAAATAACACCATTTGAGGTTGATTTCTTAATAAATGGAGTAGATCATTAATATACACTAAAAAGAGGAAAGGACCCAATATCGAGCCTTGTGGCACACCCATTATTACTGTTAAACCATGTGAATTGACACCATTTATTTGAACTTGCTGCAGTCTATCATTTAAATAAGAACTAACTAAATTGAGCGCAAGTTTTCCAAGTCCGTAATGCTCAAGTTTCAAAAGCAAGGTTTCGTGATCGACGCAATCAAATGCCTTGGAAAGGTCACAAAAGATTCCTATGGCGTCTTGAGCCTCTTCCCACGCGTTAAAAATGTGTTTTAATAAGGTTACACCGGCGTCGGTCGTACAACGTCCTTTGGTGAAACCAAACTGTTGATCATGAAGGATTTTATTCGTGTTAAAATGATTGAGCATCTGATTGAGTATTATTTTTTCAAACACCTTGCTGAAAACCGGCAACACGGATACGGGTCTATAATTATTGGTGTCTTTACTGTCCCCGGATTTGTAAAGTGGTATTACCTTACTGTATTTCATTAAATCGGGAAAGACTCCTTGATCAACACACGAATTAAATACTAAAGCTAAATAAGGCGCAATAGTCTCAATTATGGAGGTACAGACTTTAATGGACATTCCCCAAACATCTTCGGTCAATTTGATCTTAATTTGCTTAAAAGCTTTTATTACTGTTACAGGGTTAATATGTTTAAATTGAAATTCAACCGGGCAGGCTTGAACGTTCGTTCTTAATAAATCAATAGATACGTCGGGTGAAGAATTTAAGGCTTCCGTCGTTTTTAATGGTATATTAGTAAAGAAATTTAAAAATTCTTGAGCTACTTCTAAGTTAGAGCTTATGGCACCACGTGAAGTCTCCAACGTGTAATCAGTGTTTCGTTTTCTATTCCTACTAGTTTCGTTATTTATAATTTTCCAAACTGTTTTTATTTTATTTTCTGCCGATTTGATTTTGTTGCTAATGTACAGGGCTTTGGCAGTTTTGCAAGTATTTCTAAAAATTTTGGAATATGTAGTAACATACTTGCTGAAAGTTTCAGTATTGATGTAAGGCTTAAGGCCATACAGCTCGAACAGTCTTTCCCTACTTATCCTTATACCTCTAGTTGCCCAGTCACTAAATATAAAATTAGGGCAAATGTTTTTTGTTTTCTTTTCAAAAGTTTTATTGAATTGAGTGTGCACTAGTGAAAAGAAATCCTCGTACAATTTATTTGCATCACCAATATCATGGCACAGATCATTTAACTTATTATTTAGGGTACTATTGAATCTAATTAGTTTACCAGTCGTTATTGGTCTAAATTGAATTTGCACAAGTTGAATGCATCTCCCAATTTAAGCGATGCTAATCAAAATTATTACGCAGAACAATATTTACTTAACAAACACATCTTTGTTCTGCTTATTACCCAACAGATCGGCAAGATGCCAATTGCCAACACAGGTAATTGCTGAGGATGTGATGGGACGGAAGCCAAGCTATGGCATCCTGGCAGGAAGACCACGAAGGTCTCCATATAATGCCTTGAACTAGAAGAATCTGATGGGTTTTTGTTAGGAGAGAAAAGTAGACATTATATTATGGTCATTCCATGGTCATTTTATGAGGATGGGAGTGAAATGAAGGTTGTGAATGTCATTGTTTAGTTTGACAGCGAATTAATTGTGAATTTCATGTCTAGTTAATGTTACATGAGAAAACAGCATTAAATCTGGCAATAGGTAAGATTATTTTCTCCGCTAAAGATTCAAAAGAATAAATACTAATATTATAAATTCGAAAATAACTCTGTCTGTCTGTCTGTTACCTTTTCACGCCTAAACCACTGAACGGATTTCGATCAAAGGAGGATGGCGAGGTTGCATGTACAATGGGACCCACTGTTAGGAGTATCGTACAGCATGGAAACTTATAGCTAGTTGTAGAACTATATAAAACTAGCAAAAAAGCAAATGGGCAGTAAGTGGTAGAGGCTGGGAGAAAAAAGATATGCAATGTAAAAGATTATAACCTTAAACGAATCTAATAGTGCTTATTTACTATTACAATATCTTTTTTATGTATTATATTGTTTCAAAAAGGCGATCAAACAGAATATAAATATTTACCAACACTACCATCGTGTTTCTGCATCTCTCTGGCCAATTAAACTACCTACTTACCTACTCAAAATAAAAAATACGTCTGGGAGCTAGGAAAATAACACTAATGGTTTTGACACTGACAGCCAACATCAACCCCGATAAGAGTCAGGCGGTCATCTTCTCGAGACCGCGCAAACGACCCCCCCCCCACTCCCGCGCCCGATCTCTATTTATGGCAAGCCGATCCCCTGGGGAAAGCGAGCCAAATACTTAGGTGTCATCCTAGACCACAACCTCACCTTCAACGAGCACATAAAGAAGGCGCGTTCGTGCGCCTCTTTCGCTCTCGGTAGGCTCCACTCCATGATATCTGCCCGCAGCAAATTGTCACTAAAGTGCAAATTGCGCCTCTACACCGCGGTCATCCGTCCCATCATGACCTATGCTTGCGTAGTCTTCGCACACGCCAAGCCGCGACTTCTGCATAAAATGCAAACCCTCCAGAACCGTTTCCTCCGAAAGGTCACGGGAGCCCCCTTCTATGTCCGAAATGTGAATCTGCATCTAGATCTGAGAATCCCCACCATCCAGCAGTTCATGAAACGCCTCTCCAAGCGCTTCTTTGACTCTGCCATAAAGCACCCCAATCCCCTGATTGCGGCGGCCTCCCGATACACTCCCTCCCGCATAAGTAGGATTCGCCGACCAAGGCATACCCTCACTATCCCCGACGACGCCACTACCCTCCTCCAGGAGAGCAGTAAGGCCACGAGTACTCTCAGACGATAACACAAACATAAGCTCAGACATCCGTTCTTCCGTCCTCGCCGCCGAGGCCCGTCGAGACGTCCCGCACCATCACCGTGCCCGCCCCGACCCTTGCTCGAGCCAGCCCGCGCAGCTGAGCCTGTAGTTTTAAATTCGCTCCTAAACACTAATAATAATACCGATCCAGCCTGTCCCTTGCTGTCCTCTTCCAGCGACGCCCTGAGCCGAGGTCCGAACCCCGCAGGGGGTTACCCTTAGCGCTGTCGCTTAGTTTTTAAGTTATTGTTTGCCCTGGCTGGAGGCCTTAATTCGAGGCATCCACAGGAAAGTCCGGTTAAGCAGTAGCCATCCTCATAAAGGATGAACTGCGAGATGCCATTTTATAAAATAAAAAAATAAAAAAAAACTGACAGCCAACTCCTATTGACAGCATAACGTTCCATTCTAAGTTATCACAAATAATCGTAATAATTATAATATTGTACATTTTTGGATAAAAAATGTGAATGCATTTTTAATATTAACTTTTGTATATTATTCTAATACTTTACAAGTTTTGTTAAAAAAAAAAGATGATAAGCGTAAACGTCTACAAGTGTAACAACGTAAATCATTTATTGTGTAGGTTGGAATGTAATACGAAACACGGTGCGTTTAATGACTGCATGATGACTTATTTTTAAGTAAATAAAAATCTTTTCTAACTTTTAATTCCCATCACCTAGTGACTCAATATTTTTGATATAATCCTCTTACAAACTCTTAATTATAGTAAATATGAACTTGCAAGTGAATGACACTTCGTTAATTTATAAATAATATGGGTCCAAACTCGCCATCCTTCTTTGGCAGAGATATAAATTGCATCCTGGAGAAGGACATAGGATAGTTTTTATCGACATACCTCGCGGCTGAAGCCGCGGGCGGAAGCTAGTAAGATCTAAATTTAGATAAAGAAGAATGCCTGGACTTGAAAGAAAAATGCCTGGACTTGAAAAAGAAAACCACGATTCGCAGTCATAAAGTGGCCATTCAAAATCCATTTCTTTAAGCTTAACGCCAAGTCAAATAGATACGAAAGGTCATAATGACAAACGGCTGCTAGACAATCAAATGAAAAGTGCTTCAACAGGGTGTGGTCCTAATTTTCTAATTGGCCCTGAAAGCTTTGAGGGACCGGCCCGATGACTATAAATTCCCTAGAATTGCGTAATTCTAACGTGTAACGTCACTTTGACCTTGACTTTTCCGCCATTTTCGTTGGCGTACAGGGTACGCCTGACGTACCCTACGATTATTATAATGATATTATTATGTTTGACATTTCCTGGAAAAGGGTACTTTATTTTCAGTGTTAGTTTTTTATATGGCAATATTAATGTTCTTACTTACTTAATATTAATGTACTTTAACGGTCGGCAATGGTCCTTTTACCCAGGAAACAATATTTGCCAATTTTAAATTCAGTCTACATTTTACAAATGTTTTTTTAGATAGTTATAATGTTCCCACTGCTGGGACACAGGCCTCCTCTCTGGGCCTCAGTGGGCCGTAATCCATAACGCGGGCCCAGTGCGGGTTGGTGGATGTCACATGTCTTCGAGTTTTTTTGAAGCAAGACACACATAAAAGAAAAACTTAAAAACCGACGAAATCGACGAGAGAGCGGAGGTTATCAAGATCAGTTTGTTTGGAACCAAGGTTGATTGCTGGCTGGATAAGTTAGCAACTTCCCATCTACATAATAATATGTGAGTCAGTAATTGTGTAACAATCACTTTGTCGAACGCGAAACATTGAGACGATGTGACTAAATTTAATTGTATCACGTTTATGGCTTCTGCAGACAAGCGTAATTTTTTTTTTCTATGTAAACTTCGTTGAATTTGTTCTACAAGTGTGGCGTCGCGTGTGTCTGCGGGAGCACTTATTGTACCGAATCGGGGTCTGGGTGTATTTAAAATGCTCTTGTATACAACTGAGATATCTGTCTATATTAATAAGAAAGCTGAAGTGTTTGTTTGTTTGAACACGCTAATTCTGGAACAACCTTCGGATTTGAAAAAAAAACCGTTTTGAATTTGATAGAAATTTTAAATGAAAATCGTTCACTTTTACCATGTTTGTAAATAAAATATGTGAGCACCATGTATCTATCAGATAATTAATTTATATTATGTCATGGTTTCCAGTCTTACCAAGGGGTATCGTATTACCCAGTAACTGGGTTGTGGAGGTCAGATAGGCAGTCGCTCCATGTAAAATACTGGTATTCAGCTGCATCCGGTTAGACTGGAAGCCGACCCCAACATAGTTGGGAAAAGGCTAGGCAGATGATGATGATTATGTCATGGTTTCATTTTTAATTATTTTACCTATCGTGGTATAGTAGTAACTTTATTTTAGGTGCATCGTCTTCACATATAATGTTACCATGTATTATATATGCAAAATATTGTAAATGCCATTCTTCTCCATACGAAAAAACTACCTTTTGGAAGGGGCGACTAGAATCAATTCTATTTCATTGTAATTTTTGACGTTCAAAAGTGCCTATTTGAAATAAATGCTTTGACTTTGACTTTAGAGACCAATACTTGAAGAAGGCTTAGGCTATTTAATATCACGCTAAGAGCCAAGCAAAACGAAAAAAGTCAGAAACAACACTTAGCGAAAACTAATCCATAGCGCGGGCAGGCGATGCGATGCGACGGGGTGGGTAGGGACACAAGAAATTTCACGCGGATGAAGTTAGCTAGTATAACATAATCATAATGTTCCTACTACTCTGGCTTCCTCTCAGGGAGCGGGCCGAAAAACCAGGCGTGGTTGGTGGTTGTCATAAACGTCTTTGAATCTTAATGTACCCATATATTTTTATCCATAACAAATTCCAGTTTAAGTGCAGGACTGCGAAACGTTTATTTATCTATAACTATTAGAAATAAGCACTAATGGCGAAGTAATAATCTCAAGATTTCTAAACACTTTCTTCACGTCACTTACAATCGACGCAACATCTATTTTATTCACATTACCTATACCATTTTACCACTTTCAAGATCTTTGAACTCTTCTGTAATAAGTATGTGTTGTCCCAAATAAATAATATTAAAGACAACATAACACGTACGTATATCCTAATCAGAATTATTACGAAAGTACGGTGAATTTGACAGTTGACCTCTCACGTACTCGCATTTTTCGACTATCGTGGTTTTTTTGCTTAGTATCGGAATTTAACGGAGTTTCGTCAGTGTTGTCAGTTACGTCTATTGACAATTGATTGGTGCAAAAAACAGCCCTGCAGTGATGGACGGGCTTTCACGAAACGTGCGATGGGCTAAGTAATCGTGACCCGGTTTTATGGCGTCACTAAATATAGTTCAAATCTTTAAACCAAGATTTTGAGTACGTTTCGCAAAAAGATTTGCCTTATAACCGACTGTTTATCTTTATTTAATTTCGTTAGAACAGATATAAAGTGGTCTTTCAGCCCGGATCCGGAAGCTTTCAGCTCCATTTAATTATGGTGAGCCAAATCGACGATCCTCTTGTGATGTTAAAATAAAGATAAATAATAATTTGATGTACATTAATTGTAGGCCAAATCTAATTCAAAGTCCTGACTGACTGGTATATCAACGCACAGCTTAAACCGCTGGTCCCAGAGACATGAAATTTGGAGGGAGTGTTCTTTGTGAAGAGTAAGTATCCACTAAGAAAGGGTTTTTCGAAATTCCACCCCTAAGAGGGTGAATGGGGGGGGGGGGGGTGAAATTTCAGACGGACGAAGTCTCAAGAAGAAGCTAGTTCTTTTATAAATTGATAGTAGTGTCCAAAAATATCTAGAAGAACTGATGTCCTCCATTAGTATACCACAATGTTAACGGTAAGGTCGAACCAGCTGATGACCCATCATGCATAATCGGCTTTATATTAACGTTCAACCATTAACAAACCACTAATAACATAAGTTAGTTAACAATATACACATTAAACGAAACCTGTTGAAGGACATTAGGGTAATCCTTCGCACGGTAATAGGATTACTATCAACGAAATTAAGCTCCAGCATTTTTTTTAAACAAAAGTAAGGTTTCAGCTTTGGTACGGTGCTGTTGTAAGCGGTTTGGAAGATTTGGCTTTCTTATTGTGACGTTTCTCACGACAACAATAAGAAAGGAATTGTTTGAGTCTCATTTTGAGGTAGGCTTTACAATGACAATGATTAAAAAATAATCTTACAAGAAAATCATCGTGGATTTGAAGTCAAGACTGTGCAGATGAGATGCGAACTCTTAAAGACTCAAACTTTCTTAGAAATGAAGAAAAAAATAACTACAGAAGTTATAATAATATACCCCAAGATAACTTCGATCAAAACACCAGAAAAAGTCTACCACGTTCTTTATGTCGTCAATGTCGTCTTTCATGGCTACTAGCATCCTTGTATTCTTTCGTGCATAACGCTTTGCTGACACCACGTACGTGTCAGCTACCGTGTCAAATGGAAGCGAAAGTAAGAAGTACATTTTGATGCAAGTGTGCAAAGATTGTCATTGCAGTCGAGGAGGGATTGTGTATATACATACATATAGGTGAAAATAAAGTTTCTCTTTGTAATGTCAAACTAAATGCATATGGAAGTATATTACGGTACTTATAAAAAAAAAAACAATTGTCTGTATGCCTGTTTGTTCCGGCTTAACTCCGTAACGGCTGGACCAATTTTGACGGGATTTTCTCTGGCGGATAGACTTATAAGGCTATGTAGGCTATTTTAGAAAAAGAATTGGTTTTCTGCGCAAAAAATCAAAACCCATGAAATCCAACCTGTTTTCCAACATGCACACAGCTAGTATGTAATTTAATCGGAGCCGAGAAAAATTTATAACTTTTCACAAACATAATATTTTGTAACAAATATTTGTGACAGATGTCAGATGGGCACGCGGTTTTTTTTTCGTGCCTGACTAGCTATCGCCAAACAGCCTAATATTGAAATTAAAAGCCTAAAAGCGGTGCAATAAGAGCTACTTTTCGAGCAAGTGTTAAAAATTGCATTGCGTTTAAAAAAAAGTGTGGGTCCTAAAAAAAATTGTCCTCATGGTTCTAAGCTGGCTAGCACAGGCGACTCGCCTCAGCCTTGACTCAGTTCACTAATAGTGGTAATGCACGTTTTCAATGTTAATTACATTGAAACTACGAAGTTTGGACACAAAGCCTTTTTGTGCCAATTGTAGGGTCAAGGGGACAGGCTTATTGTTTTAAATTGTGGCCGTTTTGCATTATACATTGTTGAACGATGTGATAAACCTAATATTTAAACTGTCCTTTTATTATAGTCTGAAAAGGACAGGATATCTAAACTCAATTCTGATTAGGCTAAAATCTAATTTATGAACCTTCCAACTATTAAAATATGTTTAGGAATCTCTGCTCTTAAAACGCATATCCTAGGACCAGATATTTTAAGGACATGTCGCTCATTTAGAGAAACATCGACGTAAATTTATTTTTTCCCAAAAAAATTGTTACATATGCCAAAGCACTTAGAAAGCGTATTTACGTTAGGATAGCAAAGACGTAAAAAATAAAATAAAGTAGCAGTTAGCATGATATTTTTCCAAATGAGCGATGTGTCATCCACCATCTCACACTAGGCCCACTCCCTTTCACAGAGAGGAGAGTTTAAGATTCAGCAGCAATGGGGAACTTATACGGTGGTTAGATTATGTTAGGAATTATTAGATTTGGCTAAAACTTACTAATATCAGTCACTTTCGGCTATTACGTGACCATTTCTTTAGCTCTTTGATGGCCCATCAGTTTTTAAATACCTTCCGTGTTTAGGATTTCGCAACCTTACTTCTCTCTATATTTAATGAACAATCTGGAAAGCACGACAGTTAATGTCGCTAATTTATTATCTTGCATTACCTAAGCTTCATGAAGAAGTTAACAAATTAGTATTTAGCCCACGTTACGTATGGCCGGACGTTAAAATACGCGTCGGGATTTTATCGCGCATTGGATTTTCAACTCTCCGTGTTGAGTCTGTTGAAATCAAGAGGCTACTTGGATCGAACACATTTATTAACATGACAATTATTATAATAAACAACGACTTTTCTCCTTTGACGGAACAGTTTGTAGTGACATATTCTAAACAGTTTTACTCGAATCTTAAAACACTGTCATGTAGGTATACAACTTCCATCACGCACCCTTAATCTACAGCAGATGCATGCGCAAGATTACAACAAATACCTACCTAACATATTACCAACCTACATGTGCACGCACCCTTAAAATAATCAGTGTGCACATACCCTAAGTACACAGTATATTCAGCTGGAGCTATCGTTCACTGAAATACAATCTATCTTTATTACTTAAGAGTTCTTAACACAGCTCTATTACAAAAAATACTAAACACAAATAAAATAAAATTATCTATTACAAATCACAACAACTCAAAATAAAATCACATCAGAAAACAATATTAGCAAACATCATTACATCACACATCGCTCGCCCTTTGATTTTAACTGCTCAAGTTTAATTTCTTTTCCTCCATTGTCTATCGCCATTATAAATGGGTTGTAATCTGACGATAAACCGCTTAATAATATAGAAATAATCCACTCGTCAGAGATTTTTGCATCAATATCTGCAAGCTGTTGCGCCAAACAAATAATTTTGGAAATATATGTTTCCATGGTTTCGCAATTTTCTAGTCGGCATTGCCATAATTCTCGTTGCAGTCTGATTCGTCTGCCCCAACCCTTGTCTTCGTAAGCCTCACTGAGACTCACCCAAACTTCACGTGCTGTTTTTGCACTATACACATGTGCGAAACATGAAGGCTCAAGGAGCAGACATAACGTCGTTCGTGCCTTCCTGTCAGTATCTTTCAATTCTGCTGTTATCTCTGTAGCTTCAATTACCTTGAACCAGTTTTTGGACTCTAAGTAATTCCTCACCACAAATTTCCAATTAGCGAAGTCCTCAGCACCATTCAATTTTCTTATCCCACAAATTGAACCTGAATGTTCTTCTGTCATGATGAGAATTTCACAACTGACACCTTTTCAAGACACTCGTTTGTATTGTGTTCTAGCTTCTAAGCGTTTTAAAGCCTGGGTCTGGGCCCATAACCTGTTGAAATCAAGAGGCTACTTGGATCGAACACATTTATTAACATGACAATTCTATTCTATTCTATTTTTCTTTATGGCAATGGTGCCGATGTCGACAATTCTGCCAATGTCAGATGTGATATGAGAAAACGTAGTGATTTTTAGAATTATAACAAAAAAAAAACTAATATTTTACATCCATGATTATATCCAAAGAAAATAGTTGAATTTAATGTGAAACTTGTTGAAGAATATTAATAAGTACACTGAAATAAATAAATAGAGAGAAAAAAAAATTGTTATGTCATTAAAAAATAATATACATATTATTATTTACACAGAAATCATCATAATTTGATGTCATTGACGCGGATAAAATACATCAAAGCTTCAAGGAGCTTTGGGGAAGAATATGTTAACAGGGATGGAAAGTTAATTGGGACAGGGATCTTTAATTTATAGAGATGGCTATACAAGTCATGGGCAGGGTTATTATTGGAGCAGTTAAAAAAGATGTGCTCCAAAGTACCTTCATCCAACCCACATTCGCAGAGAGATGTGTCTCTGACCCGTAATTTGTGAAGAAACACCGGGGAACAACAGTGACCTATGCGGAGACGGCAGATTACAGAAATTACTTTCTTGGATATTTTTTTGTAAGGGTAAAACCAAGGCTTGGGTGTAATATTAGTCTGTATTGCATGATAAAAAGCACCTTTTCGTTTACTAGAGTTAAGCCACTGCATCTGCCATGAGGATAGCAAGCTCTTTTTTGGAAGGCTCAGCAGATCGTAGCCCTGGCATTGGAAATGCTTAAGATCAACGGCTTGGGACGTGACAGCATCCTTAGCAAGAGCATCCACATATTCGTTTCCTCTTATGCCACAATGGCTTGGAATCCAAACCAAGTGAACGGTTTTGTGATTCTTGGCACAAGAGAAAAGAGACTTTTTGATTTGCAATATAATCGGACTGTGCAGTCTACTCTTGAAAGGATTCTGCTCCAAAGCCTGTAAGCAACTAAGTGAGTCTGTAAAGATTACACCTAAACTTATGCTATGGGCTTCTATGAATAAGCACGCTTCTAATATAGCCACGCACTCACCCGTAAATACCGATGATTGTACAGGGCATTTGAATTTTAGAACGATTTTGGAGTTTTGGTAGTATACCGCAGCACCAGTGCAACTTGCATCTGATAATTTAGAAGCGTCCGTGAAAAATCTTTCAAAATTGCACCATCGCTCACCAACCGCCGCATTGAACATAGAGTCCGCCGAAGGTGACTTTTTCGAAATGCCAATATTGTAGAAAATATCTGGTATAAAACATATAACTTCATAATCAAAATTAAAAAGAGGAAGTTTCGGAAACTGAACAATGGTGGAATCTAAATTTTGATAACAACGGAAGGAATTTAAAATCAAAGGAACTTCTTTATGGTTCCAATAATTGGAACTTCTGCATGCAGTATCCAGGTCGTCAACCTTTTGGACAAGAGGGTGGGAAGATTTGGAAATGACTCTAGCCCAAAATCTCGACGCTAGATACTGCCTTCTCAAGGCCAACGGTGGTTCTGCGCACTCTACCTGCAATGCGTTAATTGGTGAGGACTTCATACAACCCGATATGATCCGTAGACACTTAGCCTGAATTCTGTCCAGCCTTGTTAAAGCACCTTTGTTGCAGGGAATCAAAAGAAAAGATCCGTAGTCCAGAACACTCCGGATTAAGGCATTGTATACCAGTAACATGACAATTATTATAATAAACAACGACTTTTCTCCTTTGACGGAACAGTTTGTAGTGACATATTCTAAACAGTTTTACTCGAATCTTAAAACACTGTCATGTAGGTATACAACCTCCATCAGAGTCGAGCATTGAGAATCCAACAGAGCGCATCCTAGCGCAACAAAAAGACACGCTGTTGGATTTTCAACTCTCGGCCCTAAGCAGTGCGTTGTAAATCCAGTGCGCGAAAAAAATCGTCGCGGGAAAATCGCGCCCGTGCGTACCTGGGTTTAAGATACTCTTGCGTACGTGAAATATAAGTAATAGCAGTAGCCGTAATTATAATATGTTGGTAGTCATCATCGTATTGACCTGAAAACGTCATCGGTTGAGTGTGGGCGTCTTAATGACTAGCTGTAAGATATTGCTATAAATATCACGATTGGCAGACAGATTGGTGATCGCTGTATGTAATTCCTACCTATTAACATGCAGAAGGATGGTGGTGCCAATCTTCTTGGCATATCCTTCAGGGTATGTTGAAAGATTCGCTGAGACTAAGAAAGTAAAAGTGTTGCATCTTCTAGTTTGATTTTTTCTGAACAATATAGTATTCATAATCAATCTATCATCATTACGGAAGATGAGAAGAGTTTGGCAAAAAAAAAAACTTTTGAAGAAGCAAAATTATATAACAAAATACCCGTTAATACCAGTTATAAAAAAAATATACTAATCCAATGCATTAATCACAAATTTAGAATTTATCATGCTCCCGCGACGTCTGTGACAAAACTTTATATTTATTAATTTTAAGCATTTTTCTCATGTACAGAAGCCAGCACATCAACCTACCCCAATCTGTCAAATTTTCCCAATTGAATAAGAACCTTATTCCTTTGTAGTAAAGTTGAAATTTTATCAAAGAAATTTGACAGATTGGGGTAGGTTGATGTGCTGGCCTCTGTACCTAAGTTGTTTTGTGTCTTTTTTGAGAATCTATAATGTCATATAATGAAATCTTTCCAAAGGCATACATTTCACAATTACCTAGGGTAAAAGTTCAAAGTAACGGGGCGAGCCTGTCGCCAGTATCTAAAAAAGCTTTTCTTGTTGCGTTAATAACTCTTAAGTAAGATAAAAACATAAAATCATAATAGAAATGATAATAATTCTCTCTAACGACAGGTTGATAATCAAACGACATTACATTATATTGCAAAACCGCCATTCTGCGTAATGTCCAAGTTATTACGGCAGGTGTTCGAACTGACTGGTCTAAATGACACTATTTATTATCTACTTAAGTGAATGTCAATTTGAATAGTTGTGCTAATGTTCTTAGTACTTAATAGTTTAAGGTGAAAACGCCAGGGTAGCCCGCGAAATTCATTTTTTTTTACGTTTTTTGCAATTTGCTGGCCAGTACTAAGTTTTACGTTGATTAAAACATGATTCGCGGCCGTAACAAATATGTATTTACAGAATTATAATCATTAAAGTCATCAACACAACTCTCTAAGACCAAGTAATCCTACCGAATGAATATTTCATGAAATCTTGACATTTTAGGATTACACTAACATATCAAGTTGTATTACTAATTGTAATGATTATAATTCTGTCAATACCTAATTGTTACGGCCGCGAATCATATTTTAATCAACGTACAATTTAATACTGACCAGCAAATTGCAAAAAACGTAAGAAAATTTGAATTTCGCGGGCTACCTTAGCGCTTCCCCCTTAAGTCTTTGTATTAGATGGAGCTTAAGGTTGGAGCTTCTAGGAAAAGGATCAAGGACCAATTAGAAGGCCATACAGGTCGTAAATACTGGTCCTTTTCGACAACAAATAGCTTTAGGTTCCCACGTTATCTAAACTTAATATTATAAACAGAACAGATTTGATTTTTTGTATGTTTGTTTGTTACGCTTTCACACTAAAACGGCTCAACGGATTTGGATGTAATTCGTCAAATTTGTTGACCATAACCTGGATTAGGACATAGGATATTTTTAATCCCGATATTCTCTCGGGGTCGAGATTTATGCGGATGAAACCGTGGGGCGAAGCTATCGACAGATAGTTTTGACCTAATGCTAGGGCCTTTTACTGACTGCTTGACAGCTGCCAAACTTATAGTGATATAGCTGAATGATTGCGTTAGAGTACTAACAGTTTGTGTTTGTATAATAACCAAATGAACGATATGAGTCTGAAATAACAGATATATATATTTTACACGATAATGTTTTGTGGGATATAACGCCAAAAATATTAAACTGGGATTCAAAAGTGGGATCCAACGAAAATAAATCTTCTCAAGTCGAACGTAATCGAATAGAACAAAAAGACAGTTCTGACGTTCGTTAAACTATCAGTCATAATAAAGAATGAATGATGAATTAAATAATGCGTAGTAAAGTGCTTAAAAAAACCGCTACGCAAATTGCCCATGAAATTGTACAAAAACATCCATGTCGTAACTCTCTCTAACTAGATGACCAAGGTGAGGCCACCACGCTTCGATTATTATTGATTCGCTTTTCAACAACTTAAAGTTATCGTCGTTAGAGAAATGCCATAACTTTTGTTATGATTTTGTGAGGGACTTATGGCTAAGTAATAATAGACGCACACGCTTGCCGCGGTTGGTCCGTGGATGGGTGATCATCATTACATAGCAAGAAACCTCCGTGTCTCGGAAAGCACCTTAAGCCTTTGGTCCCGGCTGTCATTCGAGGATCTTTGACAGTCGTTACGGGTAGTTAGAAGCCCGAAATTCTGACAACCAGTCATATTACCAAGGGTTTTCGTATTAGCCAGTAAATGGGTTGTGGAGGTCAGATAGGCAGTCGCTCCGTGTAAAATACTGGTACTCTTAGACTGGAAGTCGACCCCAACATAGTTGGGAAAAAGCCAGGCCAGATGTAGTAGTATGCATGTATAGATGTGTGTGTCACGAACTCACGAATTTGTTACCTATCAGGATTATGTACTTCCCCGTAGCAATTATAATTTCAATCAGACTTTACACTCGTCATCAACATCAATAATTCAACATAGAAAACAAAGACATAATTATAACGTAACCTTTTTTTAATCTATTCTGAAAATGATTTATAAACGAAACTCGTTCAGTTACGTTAGACCAACAACATTTGCATCCTAAACAGATCTTAAGTATTAGTCATTTGAATTTATATGTATTTACCTAATATATGGATGGTATATTAACCTAATCATGTATTCATGGGATGTGATGGTCCTTATTGAGTAAGAGTTATGTTGTATGTGGATTACTTCATTGCAGTGACTTAGAGGTTGTATAAGGTGAATCAGTTGTATTAAATTGTAATTACATTGATAATGTCATGTTCTTACTGTTTGTAAGATTCATGAGTATCATCCTAGTCATCATCAGCCTATTACAGGCCACTGCTGAAGGTAGGCCTCTCCAATCGCTTGAATGCCACTCTCTTCCAGCTGTCATCAGTCACCCTGCGAACATCGCTAGCCTGCAGAATCGATACCTACTAATGTCGATGAAGAAAATCCCTAATTGGTACTTGAATTATTAGACAGATGTATTAGCGTTGCTCATAAAGGGCCACAATTATATTAAGCAGCAACGACACGATTGCTCCAAAGAGTTTTTCGATAAAGATTCACCTAAAAGTATGTACCAGCACTGCTATTAAGGGATTAGTCCAACAATGCTATTGATCCTTCAACGACCTGTACGAGTATTCTCACTTAAACAGAGGGGCAATTCTCGTAATTTTAAGAACGTTGACAGTCTGATCTCAGTCTCAATCTGTCACTAATTTTCCTACATTTTTGACAAGTTTTTTAGATGAGATTGTGACTAGATTTTGAATGTTTTTAATGATGGGAATTTGCCTTCTGATAATGTATTATCTATAACTAACCTGTTTAACAGAATTATCTCTAGAGTCGATTTTCGCTGTGAGCTCTTTGATATCATTCTGTAGCTCCAGCATCCGCGCCTCATACTCTCCTTGTGTTGTGTCCAGCCGTCGTCTCAGCAGGTGTTTCTCTTGTTCTAGTTCCTGAGGAAGAGAAAGAGATGACATAAGTAAAAGGTTCAGTAAAGGGGTCAGCCAAAGGTGTCTAGAAATATTAGGGGTTAACTTAATAACTATGCCTAACTGTCTTCGTTTATAACTTCTAGACATAGACACAAACAAATAAATAAAATTGAAGTGTCTGTTTGTAATGTCAAAATAACAGTTTGCATTACTAAATTCATATGAAAGTGTAAACGGTACTTAAAACAAAAAAAAAAATCTTTTTGTCTCTGTTCTGGCTAATCTCCGAAACAGCTCGACCGATTTTGATGAAATTCGGTATGGGGGTACATTGAACCCTGGGGAAGAACATAGGCTATTATCGATATACAACGCTGGCGAAGCCGCAGGCGGAAGCTAGTTTGAATCTATTATTTTATATTATATGTAGATTATAGAAGATAGTTACTATAGAAGATAACGTGTATAATTAGAAACAAAACTCGTAAAAGCTTGTATTAACTTTAAAATAAGGCATTACAATCAAAATACAGTCGCTGAAACTGAAACTGAACTGAAGACACAGGCATGAAAACGTTTGGAATAAAGGACCAATTTCTTCATTCATCGAAAATAAACTCTTAAAATATGTAGATCAATCCGAGGCTATTATTACTTATAGTAGGTACAGAGGCCAGCACATCAAGCTACCCCAATCTGTCAAATTTTCCCAATTGAATATGAACCTTATTCCTTTGTGTGGGTAAAGTTGAAATTCTATCAAAGAAATTTGACAGATTGGGGTAGGTTGATGTGCTGGCCTCTGTACTTAAATTAAATTATACATAGAAGCTATTGGTGTAACGTATCTTAATAAAACATCCTCATAATTTACTTATACCTTATAAAGTAAACAATTTAATTAAAAAGCACTGAACGGTTTAATTGAAACAGAAGAATTAACAAAAAAGGTTTTTATCATTTCCGCGCCGGAAGAACAATGTGAACGAAGCATTTCCGGCCGCCATCTTCATTCCCATCCATTGTCTCTGGCTGTAAAGTGTGCTATTAGAAAGCATAGTTTACGCGTTATCGCAAATAAACATAATTAATGTTGTCTATGGGAAATATTTTAATCAAATAAGGAAAAGATTTAGTTTTATGGGTTTCGTGTATTTACTTTTTATTGTGAGATTGAAGTACTTAAACTTTAAAAACGAGCGTAACTGAGTATCTACCCATCAGATTACAGTCAAAAGAAAAAGTTGATGAATGTTGTGAACTCTTTCTACTGTCGTTGACTAAGCGCTAATGATTGTTCTGCATATTTCATACTTTTTTTTAGCATCATCATCATCATCATCATCTGCCTAGCCTTTTCCCAACTATGTTAGGGTCGGATTCCATTGGCCCGTGGCTAAATAATAACAGCCGCACAGGTCGATCGATCAGGTTAAGCTACGCTTGCCGCGGTTGGTCTGTGGATGGGTGACCATCTTTACATACCGAGACCCCTCCGTGCTTAGGAAAGCACGTTAAGCCGTTGGTCCCGGCTGCCATTCGTGGATCTTTGACAGTCGTTACTGGTAGTCAGAAGCCCGAAAGCCTGACAACCAGTCTTACCAAGGGGTATCGTATTACCCAGTAACTGGGTTGTGGAGGTCAGATAGGCAGTCGCTCCATGTAAAATACCGGTATTCAGCTGCATCCGGTTAGACTGGAAGCCGACCCCAACATAGTTGGGAAAAGGCTAGGCAGATGATGTTAGGGTCGGATTCCAGTCCAACTGTTTGCAGTTGTAGTATTTGATATGACACGACTGGCTATACACAACCCAGTTACTGGGTAATACGATACCCCTTTGGTAAGATTGGTAGTCAGAGTTTCAGGCTTCTGACGACCAATAACGACTGTCAAAGATCTATTAATAACAACCGGAATAACCGCTTTTTTTTTATCAATATGTTCTAAAACGAAATCCTTTCAAAACTGAATTTCCCACCCTTCACAAAAGTAATTTATTTAATTACATTAAAATCAATTTAAGAAGATTTATTAATTGTGGAGAAGCTAACATCTTTTGTTTAAAACAATAGTTTTGTAAAACAATAAACGATATCGTAATGAATAATGCGTCAGTCAGTTCGCTACATTGAACAAATACAACAGCACGAAACGTCACAGCATGTATTTGTTACAATTTTGCATTTGTGTAAATAATCTTTCTTTACAATAAAATAACTCTACGCATGGTTTTTAAAGCAAAAGTAAAATAAAATTTATTCTGTTTAGATATTTCCAATTAAATTAAGTCGAAAGACAACAGGATCGCAAATTACAAGAAAAATATGACCCTAATAAGAAAATAGCAATGATTATGACGTATTATTTGTTCTTTACAAAAACGCTACTGCAACTCTGAATAATGATGTATTTGCGGATGAATGGAGTAAAATTATGCATATTTATGTCTGGTGTTCTTTGAAAGAAAGTATGCAAGGAATTCCACTGTTCCTTGTTATTTTTAAAGTAATTTATATTATTGCCAACGTAATAATTGTCTTTATGTTATCAATTACAGTTCAATTTATATTCGAATGTCTTCCACAATCATATTCCTTTCAGTTTTTACAAGAAGAACTTTGAAATTAAACCGGACACAGCTGAATATCAGCGTATTCCAAATTTCACTTTCATCATTCTTCATAGCTTCCTAATTATTCGGCAAGTGAGAGTGAGTTGACGACCGATACTGAAAGTGAGTCGATGTGGGCTTTATCTTTTTAATGGGCAATTGTCAAAAACGGCGCCACCGAAAACTGGGGCAACTGGAATAAAAACTATAGACTACTGATGACTAACTATAGATAACTGCTCATCGTTTTGAAGCTGAAATGATGGAATGGAGGCTAAGTTATCTGGTGATGGTACTGTTTATTAAAACACAAACGAATAATTTAAAAAATAAAGGAAAGAAATAATTTGATGTGTAAAAGTGATTCCGATATAAGTACTATTTACAGAATTAACAATTTCATTTTATTTCATCAATCAGTTAAGTTACGTAATGAAACAAAAAAAAACCTAACATAATTGGATTTGCCCAGCAGTGAGACAGAATAGGCTAATAAAGAAAAAAAATTGGATTTACGAAATTTGAAAAATCCATGGAATGAACCAAATCAAAGATCCAAATAAGTTTTTCAAAAATCTGAAAGAATCCGGAGATCGGGAAATTTTTTGTCCAGCACAAGATCACGACAAGCATTAAACGGATATTAACCTGTACATTAAACGGATATTAACCTGTACATTAAACGGATATTAACCTGTACATTAAACGGATATTAACCTGTACATTCAATCTATCCAATAACACTTACTTGCGACATAATAATTTACAATTTCCTTCTATTAACACCGGATCAGTGTATCTAGCTAAATGGCCGGATCTCCTAATAATACAGATTTAGTTTAGTCTTAGATTTAATCTGAACGTTGATACGAAAAGCCTGATTTAATGCGTGGCTCAAGAAAGTGATCTAGCTGTCAAAGTAGATCATCATCTGCCTAAGCCTTTTCCCAACTACGTTGGGGTCGGCTTCCAGTCTAACCGGATGCAGCTGAATAAGAGTATTTTACATGGAGCGACTGCCTATCTGACCTCCACAACCCAGTTACTGGGTAATACGATACCCCTTGGTAAGACTGGTTGTCAGACTTTCGGGCTTCTGACTACCCGTAACGACTGTCAAAGATCCACGAATGACAGCCGGGACCAACGGCTTAACGTGCTTTCCGAGGCACGGAGGGGTCTCGGTATGTAAAGATGGTCACCCATCCACAGACCAACCGCGGCAAGCGTAGCTTAACCTGACCGATCGACCTGTGTAGCTGTCAAGTCAAGCTGTCAAAGTAGATATAATCTTTTGTAGTTGTCATTTGTTTGAAGCTAAACAAAAGGAGATCGTCTTTAGACGTATAATATTAATATTGTAATAATATTGATACTGAACATGGCTGTTATGTTTGCATATTTTTTTCAAACTGGTACCTAGTAATGGTCCCTAGTACTAATTCATTTATTCTTCTGAACGCGGACATGCCGGTTTCCTCAAGATGTTCCTAAAGAAATCGGCATGTCAAACCAAAAATTCGAAGAAATGTGACAGCTATCAACCCGCATTGGGCCGGCGTGGTGCGTACGGCCCAGTCCCACTCAAAAGTGAGGAGGCTTATGTCCCAATAGTGGGAATATTATCTCTAGGCTGATTATGCTGTAATTATATCGATGAAAACGAAGCAAAAGGTACAGCATCATTTAGATCTACACTCCGAACACAGCAAAGTCGTCAACTCATCAAAAGAATAGCTTCACAACACACAATTAATTACAGAGCAAAGAACCATTTTGAAATTAGAAACTACATGGAAACTAGGGTTGTCGAAAGTCATTGTAAAGAAGCGCACTGACCCAGTTATGTGCACCAAGTTGTCAACTTATGTGAACCCCTGAACCATACCAGATAGTGATGATTATGGGTACATTAACTGGGGCATTTTCACATCTCTTCTTAAACTTTTACTTTAACAATACAGCCTTACCCTTAAATGTCTGTTCTTATGAATGACGGAGAAATTGTATTGTCTATGACTAGTCGCGATTGTGATGGTAAAATTGCTATTTCTTTTCTGATGTCGGTTATGAATGACAAACTGGGATGTTTGTGGTATATAGTCAATGTTTTGAAAAAGTATGAAGTTACATAATATTACTGATACCTAATCAATTTTATGTTTTTGAGCGGTTGTATGATAGAAAAGTAGAATAAGTACTTATAGATTTTTTTTTTGGTTTTCGAGACCTTTTCGTAGTATTGTGTTAGTACCTATTTGGTTTCAGAATAAGTTTGAGAAGTGAAAATACAACCATTTATAGTCGGCTACACAATTTTAGATGATCGATTAGGTATTAGGATGCTCACGCGTCGCACGTGACGCGCCATGCGCTAGAGTCGACTGTCAGTCACTACGCTGTCATAATGTGAAAACTTGTAGCAGGTCCGAATTGGTTTAGTCTAGTTTAGGAAAAAATACCCACCTGTCTTGTACGGTATATTTTTTCAATTTAAACAAAACGCTGCAATTAATAAAAGAATATTATAATAAGTATTTAGTTAGACAGCCTTTAAATTTCAGTAAGCATGTTTTTTTGTTTAGATTTTAAGTAGTTAATTAGTGCATAGAAAACGATATTCAATTCTAATAAATTAAGGTCAATTTACATGTATCAATAATTTATCTACGAATCTAATCCGCCTCTGCTAATCGCGGGCGCACGTAGCATACAATACATCGACTCCAGCGCAGACGGCACACATACCTACCTACTACGCAACTGTCTATCCTGCCTGATACACTTTCACTGATAATAATAATGCACCAATAGTTTCAATCACAGTGGATAATGTATTTGGGGTGTTTTTGTTTTGTTAGAATATGTGTGAAGTTGAATAAAATTCAATTTATGATGTTTATCTTCTCACTCGACTACAGTGCAGATCGAAAGAGTGGTATGTTTTACACTAGGTATTTATTTATTTAGCACCACACGTTCAAGTTATCAGTCAATACTATACTCCGGCTTTTAATTAGCTGCAGTAAAATGACACTTCTTAATAACTCATTTCGGACTTCGTTTAGAGATATGCATGTCAAATTAGTTTCGTTTGTTACACTATTCTATACTAGAAAAACAAGATTTGGTTGATGGCCGCGAAAAAACAAAAAGACGCCAATTTCAGTCATTTAAGTAACACATAAGCTGTCATTTTACTGCAGCTAATTAAAAGTCCGACTATAGTTAGGTACACATACAATCATAGGTTCCATTACATAAAACTGGGAAAGACGAAATTAAGCAAAATTAAATACCTAAAATGAGATCGACGAGAGGTAGGTACTTATTTTGCATTTAAGATGCATGCTGCGCCCCAAATAAATTGTGATAAGAACAAGAGACTGATGATGGCTTATTTGATTTTGTGTTTCAAAATCAGTCTTGGTTTATCTTTAGTGAGGCTAGACTAAACTTGTATTGTATCTGCCAATCTGTCATTTGTTTTTAGACGTTCAGTGTTGACATCTTGTGACATCTACCAACCCGCACTGGGCCCGCGTGGTGGTTTACGGCCCACTCCCTCTCACAGAGAGGAGGCCTGTGTCCCAGCAGTGGGAGCACTATAGGCTGACTATTTAACTGTTGTGCAGTGTTGGGTTCATTGTAAGACAATCAAGGTTGGTAAACCAGTTTTGCACTGGAGTTCTATGTTATTGTAATAAGAACTTCTGGTAAGAACAAATTACATGGTTTATAGAATGTTAGTTCTACTTCTAAACGTTTAAAAGTCTAATCTAACCAGAATCTTACAATTCAGTTAAATCGCTATATGAATGTTAACAAACTACACCAGTTTTACTTAGACTAAATGCAACATTGCTATTTTAGAGCAATTTCTGACTAAATCCCGAAACACAGTCTACTATAGTTTGAATCTATTCAAATGAACCATTTGTCATGAGTAGGCACATAGAATATTGCACATTATGTTCAGGCTATGGCATTGGCCTGTCATATCTCAAAGCCATCTTTTAGCACTAAAGTCAAGGCTAAACACTAAACAAATGGCCAGGAAGTGTAACGAACATTGTGGACCACAGTTTCTCAAACTGTTGGGGGTTCGTATTAGAAAAACTAAAATCTTTAATTTTTTTCAATAATCAGCTCGCTAACTGACTGAGAACAGTGGTGATCCTGTCAAAACGGTGAAGGTAAGGCTGGTTATGCTAAGGCATCTGTTGAATACTGCTTTTAAAATAAATAAGTAAATTATCTGTAAGATTAAATTTATATCTTCTAATCACTCGTGCTCCATCGCCAAATGCGTTAAGTGGTCAAACGGACTCTAAGGTCAAATATCATAATGAAAAAAAAAAATTGTAAGTATTTATAATTTGAATAATTGTACAGACGCCAGCACATCAAGCTACCCGAAACTGTCAAATTTTCCCAATCAACATTGAACGTTATGCTAAGGCGATAAAGTTGAAAATCAATTAAAGAAATTTGACAGATTGTAGTAGCTTGATGTGCTGGCGTCTGTACCTAAGTAGTGGTGGAATAAAATTTGAGAATCTCTGTTGTAAATGACTAACTTTACCTCTTCGTGATGAGTGGATGAGCTAATCCTTTTATTATTTTTATCTGTATGTCACGAAGCTATAAATAAGCATGTTCTAATATCATATTAAACTGTAATTTATGTGCGAATTGCTACGTGAACGATATTTCATTCTATGAAAATGTTAATATCATTACTAATACATACGTAAACTCACAACTTTTTTTCCCGTGGGGGGTATGTAGAAACTACAAAACGCCCTATTATTATTGAATTATCCTCGGTTCGAGTCCCAGGTCAGGCAAACTGATATTGTGCTTTTCTATAAGGAACTTCTCAGTAGCAACCCGGAGATTGAATTAGTGCCCGGTTTATGTTAATATTCTTGCCCAGTAATACATGGGATTTAATTCGGGCAAAATGACCCACATTTCGCCAGTTATATTTAAGTCCCATGTCCTAGAGGTACATCTCTGCCTTACCATTCCGGGATTATATTCGGCGTGACGTTATGTTATACTTAAACATTTCGTTAGAAATATCAAATTCCAGCACTAAATACTTCGTAAAAACCAGTACACAAATTAATAAATTCTTCAAAAACATTTATCAATCCAAACTAGCTAGCACTTTCTTTCATTCACAAAGTCATTCACAGGAGCATAAGCACGCAGCGGGATTGTCCGAAAGGGTTACCGCTGCCCCGGAACATTTCCCATCCTTAAAAAAAAAAAGAAAAAAAAAAGGAGCATAAGCACTTAATCTTTTTTACATCCCAGTAACCACAGAGTATTAATTTTAGCGTAAATAATCGTAATTAAGTACGGTCAACAAAAGAGATAAGTAAACTGACACCTACATTATGATTGATATGACACATGCTAAACGTTTATCTTTGAGCTATGTGTTATTTATAAATAAAATAAATGGTAGTATGATACTAAGTAATTAATTAAAATAAATAGTTTACTACATCATTTTAATTTAACGTTTTGTGAAAACTCGTAAACAATGTTTTTACATGTCATAATTATTTAAGTAACAAAATAGCATAATCAGCCTATAATGTTCCCACTGCTGCGACACAAGCCTCCTCTCTGTGAGAGGGAGTGGGATTTAATCTACCACAAGGGCCCAGTGCGGGTTGATAGGTGTCATAATCATGTCTTCGAATTTTTGGTTCTAGGACATGCCGGTTTTCTCACGATGATTCCCTTCCGATAAGAAAACAGTGCTGATAAATTAAACAGAGTACTAAGTACCGCCGTGACTACCTTCTTACTCCAGTTGTACATGAGCTAAGTAGTCAAACATTGACATCATCAGTCTTTTTTACAAAAAAATATTTCACACGTAATTAAAATTGGCAAATATTTTGATTTATTTCTCGATTACAAACTTTTTTGTTGACTGTACTTATAGTAACTGCACTTTCATCTTTCGAACTAGGCGGCCTACATTCCTGGCATGAATTAGGGACACACTGATTACAATCGATGCCAATACAATTAAAATGGCCGCAAGTAATGGGTGACGGCGATGGCCGGAGAAGTTTGAGAAACGGTGCAGCTGTGGTTCGTTTTTTAAAAACGTCGTTTTATTTTTGTTGTGATACTTTTTGTTTTAAATGGTTACCTCTTATTATGAGTATTAAATACTGGAGTTTAAGTTTAGTATCAATCAAGCTGATTGCCAGCTAGACAATAATATAAGAATTTATCATAGAAGTAATTACCCCCAATAGGAAAATAAAACTAGCTACTTACCTACTTTATAAATTTCTGTTATTATTTATTATTATTGTAAGCCTATGTAATCCCACTGTAAGAAAAGGCCTCCCTTCCCTCTTTCCACTTTTCGCGGTCTACTGCGTTTGTGGGCCAATCCTATAAGAAGGAGTCCAGCTCATCTATCTATCAATCTCTAGCTTAAATTCATTAGGTAATTTCAAGAGACTTCAGTATAGGCACTTCCTCATTTCACAGAACTCTTCTACATTAATCAGGTCCAACGCCCGTTAACATTTCAACCTCATTCCTTTAAAAAAAAACCGGCCAAGTGCGAGTTGGACTCGCACACGAAGAGTTCTGCACCACCATACAATATTTAACACTACATATAAAATAACGGCAAAAAAATCACGTTTGTTGTATGGGAGCCCCTTTAAATATTTATTATATTCTTTTTTAGTATTTGTTGTTATAGCGGCAACAGAAATACACATTCTGTGAAAATTTCAACTGCCTAGCTATCACGGTTCATGAGATACAGCCTGGTGACAGACGGTCCCTCTCATAGAGAAGAGGCCTAGCCTGTGTCCCAGCAGTGGGAACATTATAGGCTGATTATGTGTGACAGACGGACGGACAGTGGAGTCTTAGTAATAGGGTCCCGTTTCTACCCTTTGGGAACGGAACCCTAAAAACAATGAAAATTCATTCCACCATGAAACTACTACCCCTTCCACCATCAAATCTCCTATACCTTACACCACAGTACTAAGGTCACACGAACGCTTGGGCAATAGCTTCCGTAAAAACGAAGCATTGTTTCATTACAACATGCGCCTGAGCAAGCATTCAACTGTTTTGTTCGTGTGAGAAACAGATTGGCCGATCATTGTGCTGTATTGGTTTTAGGTTTTTTTTAAATATAATGTGCACATAGGCATAGTCTGTGTTTGGGTGGAGATATCTTTCTTCGGAATATGAATTTAATGGTTAAATTGATTAACACTGATAACTAGAAACACCCATAACGCGTATAACGTTCCCACTGCTGGGACACAGGCCTCCTCTCTGTGAGAGGGAGTGGGCCGTCATCTACCACGCGGGCCCAGTGCGGGTTGGTAGATGTCACATGTCTTCGAATTTTTGGTTCTAGGACATGCCGGTTTCCTCACGATGGGTGATGGGGGACGAAATTACTTAATTTTTAGAGAGAAAAACAATCCAATTTGGTAAAGCGTTGCTTAAAGTGAAGTACCTAGTGATTAGCGTCTGTTTAACCATATATTTTTGATTTGTCACTTAACTTAACTTTTTATTAAGATAGCTTGCCACGCCAAGATCAAACGGTCTGAGTATTAATTTTTTTCCCACCAAATGATATAAACTGTGAGGTTAGATCATATCTCCAAGTTCCCATCCTCACTGCCATAGGAATGCGACAATCTTCTCAGCGTATTTTACAAGATAAGGCCTTTCCAATCTTCATTACTGTCTCTCCGTTACAAGTTTAATTACTTAGCCATTTCTACAATTACTGGTGCTTATTTAGTCATCGTAAAAGTGAGGAAGCTTGAGGAGTTTTACATCTATACGAATATGTCTGTGGCTGATGATCGTCAGTCATCCAGACATCCAGTCAATAAAACAAACTTAGTGCCTTTTATAATCAACAATATTGGCAAATATATGTATCTATAATCTCATTTACCTACCACCAAAAATATAGCTGCTGTATATATTACAACTTTAAAATGTTTGCATAATCAGGTTATAATGTTCCCACTGCTGGGACACAGGCCTCGTCTCTTCGAGAAGGAGTGGGCTATAATCCACCACGCGGGCCCAGTGCAGGTTGGTAGATGTCACATGTCTTCGAATTTTTGGTTCTAGGACATGCCGGTTTCCACACGATGTTTTTTTTTGTATTAAATGTTTTTCGCTGGCAAAAGTGGATGTTACGTAGGTTCACCAAATATTGATATGACCAAAGTTGCCACGAATTCCATAGGAACATAAATATCGCAAAAATCTGCTGGATGCGAGAAGCACAGGACCTGTCGATGTGGCGATGCTTAGGGGAGGCCTATGTCCAGCAGTAGACGTAATTCGGGAGAATGATGATAAAACGGTTTTCTCAGAGAGCCTTTTGATGTTTTACAAATCATCAGAGGAGCAATTCTCGTAATTTTAAGAACGTTCACAGTCTGTCAAAAATATATCTAATTTCCCTAAATTTTTTGACAAGTTTTTGACTTTTGTTTGTCGCCGAGATGAGACTGCGACTAGATTTAAAACCTTTTCTATTACGAGAATTGGCCTTTTGTGGTCAACACATTTTCCTTAAGATCCAAGATTCCGTATATCGAACGCTATCTTCGTATCCCATTAGTGCAGTTTATCAAAAGATAGCATAATACCTGACAAGATCTCATCTCCTCAACAGTCTGCCGACGCAACAGTAATTACAACCTCACAGACTATTAGCTGTGTTTGTAATTACTAACTACGGCATCAGTTAACGATCGGTGATATAAACTGTTCGTAAAAGATACGAGTTATGAAAATTGTTGGATTGTACGGTGTTTAGGATGACTTCAGAGAGTAAATTCTTGTAATTTTATTTTGGGGAGTTCCCAGTCAATTACTGCGGGTGAAGTTCTGAGGTTTCACTTTGTTTGGGAACGGTAGACTGAAAGCTAACTTCAAGATGGGATACTTCCACAGTGAGGGTAACTTTGGCATTTCTACAAAGGTTATGTTTAAATATTTACCCCCTTACTAATAAATTATATCAGATGAATAGTTACACACCGATTTCTCTCTTTCAGTCGTCAGTAATTTGACTTTCGAAAGAAGAAGACAAAGCGTTGTGTAACTATTCAGATGTTTGTGTTCCCTAAAAGTTTGTTTCGTTCAAGTGGTATGTTAATTTGGTTCACAAGGCAAAAAATTTTTTTTTGGAGGTTAAAGACCGCTGTTAGTGTACTTGCAATTTCAGTTGAGAAAAATTATTTTCTTATCTTTTATCGTGTTTAGATGTCGATATTCATCGCGTCTGCGGAATTAAATTAGCCAATTTAAATTAACCCTGTATAAATCAGTTTCCAAGAGCAACGCACCCGCATACAACCAACTCTAAAAAGTTCCATATTACATTAGATGCACGAGATTGAATAAGCAAATTTTCCATTAGCTTTTTCATCGAACTCTATTAAGTATACTGCAGTGAGTGCAATAATCTGTCTATTACAATGTGACACGAGTATTTTCCCATGATTTCCCCATTTTCTGCGAACGACAAACAGTTTGACAAAGTGTTATAATTAGCTTACATGCATGAGAATTACGTTACTTAACGTTCTACAAAAACGTCTTAAATTCTTCAGGATATGAAGAAATCGATTCTTAGTGGGTGTGTGGGTGTGTAGGGTGGGTGTGTAGTGTGACGGCTTGGTATGCTTTCGCATCAATCTTACACTAGCAACCGCCTTCAAATTATTGGAATAATCTGTCTTAGGGTTCCAACGCATTGTTAATTCTTGCACCCTAACTGCTTACCACAATATCAGTCTCAATCTGAATTATTTTTAGGGATAGTGCTAATTCATCACACTAATAATATTATTAAGGCGAAAGTTTGTGAGTGTTTGTATGTTTGTTACTTCTTCACGCACAAACGGCTGGACCAATTTTGATAAAATTTTTGTTTGGAGGGATGCTTGTGGGAAAAAAGTTTTGTAATTATTTTAAGCGAAATGTGCTTACTACAATTTTGATCAGGTAATCTTAGAAAGAAATACCAAGTTAGATATGTATAATTTGCTTCAGTGTCCCTATTATTATTTAACGTTTTTTTAAGAAAACTTAAATTTAATTGTTTTCATAATTTAAAAAGCTAACAGTCTAAAAATTATAATATGTACAGGTAGGTAAGTATATAAAAAGGAGGGAAAATGACTAAAGGGCATAAAAAAATTGGTCTGCATCACTATCAGAAAAAGTGACCAGAAGGCTGGCAGCAATACCACGTTGTATGGCAAAGCTGATTCTTTTGCAAAAAAAAAAAATATATCCCTATCAACGAAAATGCCGTTAATATCTGTTTCTAATATGACCGTAGTTAACACGCAAAGCAAATAGTTACTTGACCGCTTAGACACAGTCCACTTACCCCAATACCACTGGTCACCAACCCCGAGTAGCCTTTTGCTACCCAAGGTGACCTTAACGTTGAGGGTGGCCTGTACTCGACCTTATCACAATAGAATGCCTACATTCCTAAAGGCCTACAGAGTCTTAAACAATCGACTATAAGTCTTAAGCCTTAACATATAATGGAACCCACACAGCGTTCAGTGTAGCTATTCATTAGGTAGTGCAGTCAAACTGAATGAGGGATTTTAGTAAACAAACAATCGTGGGAACAGCAAGCACTGTCGTTTTGAATAGGAAAAAGGTGTGATTTATATAATTATAACAATTTTAACAAAAATTATGTAATTATAACTGAAAACCTCAAAAGGGGTCATTGTAATCATCCTATAAATGAACATCTTTTACTACGAGACATAGACTTATGTCAATGGGCTGACTTAAATTTATTTTTTGAGGATTGTTGCCACCTAGAATGCACTCCTGTCATGTTGACGACGTGTGACACTGATCACTCATTAATCTCAATAACTATCTTATACGATAAGATAAGATAATATTTATTTGCTTAAACATGTGTCATACATACAAGAAAATACATGCATGCAAGATGGTAACAACATTATTAGGTACAGGCATGTTTGCCACATGATGTGACGTGCAAATGTCAAGATATGTTATTAATTAAAACATTCTCTTAAAATAACAATAAATCAAGCAATTATAGTGTAATTAAAATATTGTAAAACAAAAATAAAATAACAAAAATCAAACAGAACATCAAATTATATATTTTGCAGTCTATTAAATATACATTTTCATTATGTAGAAATATAAAATTTAATAAAATAGACAATGAGTGATCAATGTCACACGTGCTCAACATGTCAGGAGTGTATTCTAGGTGGCCAGTATATAACAAGGATCTAGCATGAAAATGCAAGGCTGGCTCTCGTCAAATGTGGCTGGACAATACTAAGTTATTATACTAAAACATTTTATGCAATGTTTATTGTCATGTTCTTCGTAATACTTGCTCACTGTTATTTCGCAAACGATGTTACGGTGAACATGTGTAACACGTTGTTTTTATACGAAATATAATCTGCTAAAGTGGTTTCATGAATATAAATGTCTGAAGCAGTAATACTAAGGATAAGATCTAAAAAATGTTATAAATACATACTTATAGAAGAAAATCATAAAATGTATTTACGTGACTTTAATGACATCACTGACAGTGAATCTATTATAGAATAGATTCTTACACTGCATAGCAAAAAACAGGCTGGTAATCGGCGTAAGTTTTGCGTATATGAGACTGATTATGTTACAGCATATCAGTCTCCTTGTTGCCCATAATAAATTATTCGAAAATGTTGATGAGATTGATTATTAAAGAATAATAATCAGTCTCCTTCTTGTCCATAATTGTTCGAAAATGTTGATGGGACTGATTATTAAAGAATAATTATCAGTCTCCTTCTTGCTGATATTTGTTCGATAATATTGATGAGACTGATTATTAAAGATTATTAATAGTCACCTTTTTGCCCATAGTTGTTCGAATATGTGACGAATGCAGTAAAAATAATTAGCACCAAGTAGGTTTCTCTAATATACGCAAGACCTTTTCTGATAATCAGCCTGTTTGTTGCTATGCGTGGTTATAATAATCATGATTATGCCAGTCATTCTACCAGTTTATTGGGAACACCATGTTCTGCAGAACATAAGTTACCAGGAAACCAGACTCCGGAAGAGCTAAGCGTATAAACAACTTTACTCTTAATTAGCAACCACTTAACAGAGAGAGCTAAAATAATGCAGAAACATGCTAATTTCATACAAGGCATAATTTAGCTAGAACTCACGTACACCTATCAACGCAGGTTGCAACGTTATCACTATAATCTCGTGTGTGAAATCCGAGGCGACTTGAATGGACGACTGTACGCACTGATTACATTGCTTCTCACGTCTTACATAAAGTATAATGGGACATTCATGGGCAAATGTGTCCAAGTTATGAGGTTCCGGATAATTGGCACATTTTTGGGGTTTATCTAGATGTTGTTTTGCCACTTCTCAACTATGTTAAGGTAGGTTTCCTTGTAATCTCTCGGGGGATGCGAATGGATCGTACATTCCCGCGACCCCTGGCGTAAGTGTGAGATGGAACACCGGGGTGGTTTTTAGTCTGTAAGTCTAACAGAGACATCAATGAGGCTTTTCCAAACCGGAACAAAAAAAAAAGAAGGCTTCCATGTAACGAGATGTGTATTTTACATTGGTCCATGTCGTTGCTGACAAATCTGACATTATTTTATGCCATAAAGTCGCAAACATGCAGGCGATCCACCAAATGGTAGGAGTTCCCGTCGCCCATGGACATTTGCAATACCAAAATCGTCACAGATCTCTTCTATCTTTGGCCTGTTATCAAATGCGTATTTTTTCTTCATTCATTTTTATAAGGTCCACTTTACAAGCCATATTCCATATGCACCATGGACACCACCATTCAAAATCATCCCGTCTTATCATCTTCCTCTTCATAAAACTGCCAGGCCCAGTAGTCTAATATAATTTCATAAAACTGCCAGGCCCAGTAGTCTAATATAATTTCAGCAGTGATCGCTAGTGGTAAACTTTCACAATTACATAAATTTTGTTATCTACCTCTTCTTCCTCATTCAAATTCCTTCTCATCATCGTGACCTCAATTTCTAACCTACTATTCAGTATCATAACGATCTTCAAAGCCAACATTATGTCCAACATATTGGCCCAACATTATCCCACGCCAGTATTGGATAATGCGGTTACCAAATACTGCTGGTAATACGTAAGACATGGTTTTGCGACTCATCGTCAATAGCTACATTTACTTAGCACTTTGCACTTTTACTAAACGATATTGATGTTATCATAATGTTTGATCAGCGTGATTATTTGGATCGGTTTTGTTGTCACATGTTTTTTTTTTTGGGAAATCTGATCCGGAAAAAAGGGCTCTCATAAGCTTTATTAATATTCGGTGTTCTTGATCCAAATTAACACACATAATAAAACACAACTGGCAATTAACGTAACTAACGAAATGTCTACGCGCTATAGGTATACATCTGCCTAACTTTTCAGAACCCTGAAGGGCCTGTAAACCTACTAGCGTGGTGTTGTGTTATGTTGTGTGTGTGAGTCCCTTGATCTTTATTTTTTTCCATATCCTGCAGCGGGAAGCAAATAGATTTCAACTAGCCTAAAAATGGTTTTTTATCACATCTATTCAAAAAGAGTTAGTGTATTCTTCGTAAACAGGGAATAAAATAGCTCTTTAATCCCTAGGGACTAAAACTGATTTGAATTTGGAATGTGGATATTGTTAGAAAAATTTCCAATCACGAACATTATGAATAAGTAACTCTGTATGATAAAGTAAAATGATAAAATAAAGTAAAAAAAAAAAAAGTTTGTGAAAAAATAAAAAAAGCGCGAAATGCATTCTGCCTTCATTCGTAATTATTTACTCAAAATAAGTAAATAAATAAACATACTATTCTTATTCATAAGTTGCACTTACTGTTAATACCCGATGAAGGACATTAGGGTATTTTTTAACGTAAATTTTTTTTAACACTTTCAACGGCTTACGGCCATAGCCGTCATAACAATAAAATTTCTATGGTGTCTCGTTTACCGCGTTTGCAGTTGGAGCCGCTAACACTACTTTATACGCTTTGGAATGGGCAAATAGTTTCATCTTTCTGACTAACCGACTCCTTGACAATTCAAATGTACCTACCTGAAAATAGTTTAATTGAAATAAATGCTTTGATTTTGAGTTCATTATTCAGTAGGTATCTCTACTCTAAATCTCCATAAATCTAACGCTAATTTCAATTACCTGTCACAACTAATCACCATAATTAATTTCTCGTGTATCTCAGTACTGATTTATTATGATAGTCATTTATTAGTTTTAATGAAGCGGTATATATACCGCATTCGTTACAAAGAAGTAAAAGTGAAAAACATACTGTTTTCCGCTTTCTCGATCCGAATAGAAATAGTTTTGTGTAGTGAGGTGCAATTACCGAGATATTCACACAATGCTGCGTTGTGTAATTATTTTATTTGTAACATTATGTGCTCTATAATTAATAATCAATTAGAGATTATGTTTTAGAATCGTGGTGGCTCGTGGCCTTACGGGTCGACATTCCAAGTAAAGCAAAACTTGCCGAGGTCGGTTCGTGGATGGGTGACCATCTTTACAAGACCCTCCGTGCCTCGGAAAGTACGTGAAGCCGTTGGTCCCGGCTATCATTCGTAGATCTTTGACAGTCGTCACGTACGAGTCGAAATTCCTGAGTTTTGGAGGTCAGATAGGCAGGCACTCCATGAAAACTACTGGTATCAGCTGCATTCGGTTAGACTGGAAGCCGACCCCAAAAACCGTTGGGAAAAGACTATGGATGATGATGTTTTAGAGTAATGTAATGTAGTTTTTTTTTAATGTATGACCTATGGTCCAGTGCGCTTGTAAGGTCGTTTCTGCTTTAGAGTACCTAATGTAACAATTTTTTTTGTTATTATGACCATTTTCATTGGTCCAGTGCGCCTGTAACATCATTTGTTGAATTGATCAACTGACAATTTTTTTAGTTTTCAAGTTTATTCAACCCAAGCTAAATGTAGACGAGGCGCTTAAGTTTCTCATTCTTAATTAGAAGCAAGTTTCTTTAACAATTAAAAAGCATCATAAAGCTTGCTCTGTTTTAAAAAACCGGCCAAGTGCGAGTCGGACTGGCACACGAAGGTTTCCGTACCACCGTACAATATTTAACAGTACATATTTAATACTAACACACGTTTCTAGTATGGTGAACCCCTATAATTTTTAACTTTGTTTTATTTATGTTATAGCGACAATAGAAATACACACTCTTTGAAAATTTCAAATGTCTATCTATACGGTTCTTGAGATACAACCCGCTGACAGACAGACGGACAGCTGAGGCTCAGTAATAGTAATAGGGTTCCGTTGGCACCTTAAGGGAACGGAACCCTAAAAAAGAGAAACAAAAACCCAGTTACCCAAGAACAATTTAAAATCTTCCTCATTTAGCAACAAGCACACATGGTCGTGAAGTTTCAACGTCCCTTCAACAATACGATGTCGCAAAGCAATCAGCAGCTCGAAGCACGAGCGGCCTTAATTGATGCTGTCGTGCTATAGCGCAATAAGGAATTCTATTTTATGCAAGCATTTCTCACGTTGTATCGTAAAATACAAATTAATGATGTTTTTGGGCAAAAATATGAAGAAAAGGATATGTTTCTGCGAGCTAACCTACATGTTGCTCGTCATCATCAAGATTCTTCTGATTTTATGAAAGAGAGGCTATAGGGGGAAGACCAAAGACACGATGGATGGACTGTGTGAAAGATGATATGTTTAGACAGGGGGTGACTACCGAGATGACGGCTAATAGAGAAGTATGGAAGAAAAATATATGTTGCGCCGACCCCGAATAAATTGGGATAAGGGCTAGAGAATAATGAGGCTGTCCAACTCTTTCCTGTGATTTGATTGACTGTTGAAATCTTAGTCAGCCAATCACAGCAATAAGAAAAAAAAAAAGAATTATCAAAATCGGACTACTCTGTAAAATGTTATGCGTGGTCATACATTAAAAAAATATATACGGTCGACTTGAGAACCTCCTCCGTTTTTTCGTCGGTTAAAAAATGTGAGACGAAATTAAAAAAAAAATTAAACATAAGATAATTTTCTGCAAAGTTAACAGAAAAAAATGTAGTAGAGAATGCATGTATTTAACTTAAGATAATAACTTGCCCAGTTTTAAGTTAACATGAGAAATACTCTTAGTCATATCCCATGTCGTGTTTGGTCGCACTTTAAATCAACGAACTTTGTAACATAGAAAAAGGCTTTTAATTCACTTACCTACTAATTTTAAAAACTATACGTTTTAATTATGAGAATAAGTATTTTTTTGAAGTTTGTTTTTTGCTGACTTACGCATGTTTCATTTTAGATGGAGTGCTGTTTTACCTGTAATTAAACAAATATTTTGTTAATACTTTAGGAAGTATGATCAATCAAATATTAAAAGACACGTTCTAGTTGAGGAACTAAGTTAATAGAGACTTGTCATTGGACAAAAATGTAATAATTGAGTCGTGACAGCCAATGGGTTAATAGTCGAGAATCTCGATTAACGACAGAGGAGGCTCTCGTTAGGCAGCTGGATCAAGGGCTTGGTTCAGAAAGCGGTACTACTGGGCACGGTTCATATTGTTAGGAGGTTCCTGTCTCTGAAGCCCTGACCCCTCTGGTAGCTTGGACCCTGAGCCCGGTGGGCTACTATATTTATATTTTTTAAACTCTAACAGAAACAAAGGGAAAAATAAATCATCATCTGCTGAGCCTTTTCCCAACTATATTGGGGTCGACTTCCAGTGTAACCGGATGAAGCTGAATACTAGTATTTTACTTGGAACGACTGCCTATCTGACCTCCACAACCAAGTTCCTGAAAAAATTTAATAAAACGTGCTGAGGAGCTCATTCTGTGTAGTCAGCGCTTCTTGGGCATACCCTTCCGCTGGTAGGCGCTGTATTGACTGTTTACCTGTATTTACGTTTTCGAGAAAAAAACGTGACAATCATTTATTATAATATATTAGTTAACTCCCCGAAAAAGGCTCGAGACGCTTAACAAAATTTTACGATTCAACCTATAATTACACTACTGCGTAGATACAATAAATATCGTTACAAGCGGAACCATAAACTCGGAGCAAAAGAAATCAAGAACAAAGCCGTGTCCTTGTGCAACAAAGAAGTGCTTCGATCATATCTATAAATTACACAAATTGTTCATATTTTGTTACTATTGTTCAAGTCGGTACTTATTTTGTAAATTACGGATTTGTTTGATACTGTCCGTTTCATTTTTGAGGAACAGGAAGTAATACTAATGTCAAAATGTTTAATTTCGACATTTTCCCTCTTCACTGTTTAGAGTCACGAAGTATTTTTTTGACAATAAGTTCATGGCGTGTGGTAGCTAGTATCGTTATATTATATAAAAAAGAGGGAAAAGAATCATAGGGCATCAAAAAATTCGTCCACATCGCTGTCAACAGGAAAAGTGCCCAAAAAGCTGGTAGCATTGCCACTTTATATGGCGATGCTGATTCTTTGGCCAAGAACCATGCCACCTCTCTGGTCACGTCAAGAGTCGACCAGCCGCTTGGCGATGTCTCGAAAAATCAAGTGGGCACTTGGACCCCATGGCCTTAGTGTTTTATCCCCTAACGACTCGAACATATAACTCCCATTAATATTGGAATATTTTCGCTGTTTGAGGTTTTCCGCAATTGCGGTGGTAGAAATAAATATCAGCCAGTCACCATGATGGACGCTGGGATTGACTGCCCAGGATCATTTACTGTTCTCTCTTTTATTTACATTTGGGGCCGGTCATGTATTACGTAAGCAGATTTCTTGCAATTATTAACGCCTCCCTACCCTCGTCAGCAAAAGTAAGCAAAGCTCATACCCCCCTCTCCCATCCTTACGTAAACATTGGTATATGCATTTTTCAATGTGTTCTGGTTTTTTTATTGATTCATGAGCAGCAGTTATAAGTCCAGTAGAATCCCTGAAAATGCGTTACGTTTTCAAGCATAGACAAGTCGCTTCGGCCGTCAAGGAAACCGAGGTTTCATAACTGTAAGGGTTGCCATATGTGTTCAAACCAAAATCAACTAAATTTTGTAGAAAATCCTAAAAAGTAAAAAAAAATATTACCTACTGCTGACGTAATCACCATCCAGACCCCCCCCCCATACCCATGTCATACTTGGTCTGCTGCTGTTTTAATTATGATATTAAAGAGTAAATTCGACTTTGGTAACTTTAGCCAGTGATCACTGCCAGAAAACGATTCATGGATATATGGTAAATACCAAAGTATTACTAAAAGTATTGATCGGAGCTAAAAGCCAAGATTAAATTTGAAATTCGTCATCCATGATCTAAGATAGCACAAAAAGCGTCAGTACCACAAGATTCACAGCATCTTTAACATGGTCACGATCTGCAGTAACAGTTAGTTAATCTGGAATCGTGCTGGGAACGAGCTTATCTCAAACTGTTGCGTTAACTGAGAAGCTTAACTGTTATTTCATTTTGACGATAAAAACTTGGCTTTTGTAATGTGTTACGTCATTGATGAAGATGTTCTTATTTTGATGGTCTACTTTGAGACAGGCGGGTTAAATAGGGCAGATTTAATCACGTTTTCTGAGATAGTTTTTTATGTCTTGCCTTGCGTTAACTAAAATATATTGTTGTTATTGTAGTCCATTAGATAGTCAATCATCGAGAGGCTCGTGGCTAAGTAATAACAGCCGCACGGGTCGATCGATCAGGTTAAGCTACGGTTGCCACGGTCGGTCCGTGGATGGGTGACCATCTTCACATACCGAGATCAAAATCAAAATATTTTATTTCATATAAACCTACATGGGCACTTGTATCCTGCTTATGCGTATGAAGTTTCATTAAAATCGGTTCATTCATGTCGAAAAACAAGGGCTTGAAAGTTTGCATGAAATGCCTTACCTACGGCGTAAACGCTCTAAAGTTCCTTTTCACAATCTATGACTATATACACCTAAAGAGGAAGAAAAAATATGCCTGCCCTTCCCATTCCTATCCTCCTTCTACCACTACTGCTTCTTCCCTTTCGGGTCCTTAAGGCTGTTGTACACAAAACTACGTCACGTGAAATCAAGCGCACATGTAACACGTTACACTCGTATATCTCCGGCATAAAGTTCCAATCGATAGCCTTATCAGCTAACAATACGGCCACAATCACGCACAAACAGCATTGTTCGATTTTTTGTGTTTTTGTTACGATATTTAAAGCTGGGAAACGGTTTGTGTAGTACTTAGGTAAAAAAGTAGTTTTTACTAAAGTCGCTAAAATATTATTGTTAAGAAAATACCGACATAGTTGTACAATGTACAGAGGCCAGCACATCAACCTACCCCAATCTGTCAAATTTTCCCAATTGAATATGAACCTTATTCGTTTGTGGTAAAGTTGAAAATCTATCAAAGAAATTTGACAGATTGGGGTAGCTTGATGTGCTGGCCTCTGTACATTGTTAAATGATAAAAATATCAACAAATTAAATTACATAAGGTTATGAGCGAATTTAATCACCAGTGCTCTCAAAACTGCGAAGGAAAAGCCATCGTGAGGAAACTGACATGTCTTACAACCAAAAATTCGAAGAGATGTGATATCTACCAATCCACACAGGGCCCGCTTGGTGGATTATGCCCCACTCCCTCTCACTGAGAGTAGGCCTGTGTCCCAGCAGTGGGAACATTATAGGCTGATTATGATATTATGCTGAGAGTAAAATTAATGCTCCATTCATAAGCAGTTGTGTGCAGCACGATGTTTCTGTTTATCATTCCAGAAACACTGAGCTCAAAAGGAAATAAGCACATTGTTTGTGAAGTAACCAAATTGACAACATTAACATTTACAAACAAATAATTGATGTTCTAGATTTTATTTCAACACAAGCCGTGAGCCCGATGGAATTACCTATCGGCCAAAATGACCCTTGATGATTTTTAACTCCTTTAGGACTAAAAATCTTTCCTTCGTACTGACGCGCGCTGATGAGCGATGCGTAGGAATTGTTGGACGCCATATTTTTATTTGTTAATAGTTTTAGGGCGCTTTCAATTTAGACAGTCCGTACGCAAATACGACAAACGCACCAGTTCGGCACCGCAGCGGTCCGACACGAAACGTTTAAATTGAAAGCGCCCTTAGGGCTGATTTTTCCAACGTCAGATAACTCTATAGGAGGAATAATTTTGAATTATAGACTTCTTCCATACAAAACCTGTCCGACGTCAATTTTATTCCACAACTAAAACTTATTTGCCGATTGAAAAATCAGCCCTTAGTTAATTAAGTTAGGATATTGTATTTTTATTATATTAATTAATTAGGTATTAGTTGTTAATTATGTCCACTTCAATTTAATTCTGAATAATCCAACGTCAGCGCTTTGGACAGAGAGAGGTGGAAAGATAATAGGGAGGCCTTTGTTCAGCAGTGGGACATTCATCTAACACCTAAAAAAAAATACAGCGTCCACACATCCATCCAACATCAATGTCTGCCATAATTGCAACTTCTTCCTATATTATATCTTTTATTACTAAAACCTGTAACTTTTTCACAGAATATCCCAAGGAAGCTGTTTGCCGCAGGTAAGTACCGGATAAGAAAGCCTTTGATATATGGACTCCAGCGGTAATCACTGGCTAATGGTTAGTTTCTAGATAAACGGTTAGTTAACTGCATTTTTTAAGCGGTTTGTGAAGGCGGGTTCTTTGTATTCTAGTAAGTAAAGGTGCTATTTACAACAAAAAAAGTGAAATTGTATATGTGTGTATAGCGTGCCATTAAGGCCTGAGTTCGCCAACATTCAAACCATCGGTTAGGTATTTAAACAGTTGATTTATGTTGGTGAACTCAGGCCTCAAACAGTTTTTCGAATCAGCGTGTTCGCGACAACGTCATTCGACATACCGGTTTTTGACTCAATGTGTTTTCGAACTGGCGTACCACTCGTAAAGTTTTTCTAAATAGCGTGCGTCGCAATAACGTCATTCGAATCTACATATCACTCCCGTCGCAAACCATGCTCACGGCTCCTCTCCTGCCCTCTGTGTCCCAAACCATGCAATCTAAGTGACCTATGCACTTACTCCGACGACGCCGTGGAAGTGGCAAAGTTTTTAGCCAACAAGATCTAAAGTACAGTCATGTCAGCGACACGTAGAAGAAGAAAGTAACTTTTTATTACTTGATTGACTTTGAGGGTAGATAGACTTACTGAAGATATTTATAGAAAGGACAGAGTAATGGCTGTTAAATATGTAGTTCCCGTTTTAAGCAAAAAATTTGCTAGAACCTAAGGATTATGGCTGAAAAACGCATTCAACATACAACACATCAATCTAAATTACATAGCGATGTGACGAACATTGGGTAATTTGGGTAACATACGAGTAGTTCAATGCCTTATTTGCTGACTCAGATGACGGAACTCCACACACAATGTTACAAAATGATAGATGAACTAGCAGAACTAAGCTTGAAATATTATGTTATTGGTCAAACTGTGAATAGCCGTTAGTCACAGTCGCTCAGACAGCATTTTATGAGATGTTGAATGACACATTTTGTTAAAGTGTACTGACAAAGCCTCGATTTATATACAGTAAGATGAGCAAACTGGGTTTCTTTCTGAGTTTTAAGGCCAGACAAAGCTTACTTATGCTGGGCATATTATATGCCTCTCCGAATTCCTATTAAACGCACTTTGCTTTGCCGAATTTATAATATGATACCTATGTCATATCGTAATAGATCTTTGTACTTAAAAGAGCTAGATTCTCTCGCTTTTTAATTTTTATTTTCTTTTTCTTTCATTATTGTTTAAATATAAAGACAATGAGCTTCTATCAATCATTATATCCTAAAGGTCATAGACTTCATAGACTTTCTTTCATACACACCATTCTCGTTCACAAAAAACTCTTCAACCGTAACACCCTTAGGTGGATAATTATACACTACAGCGCGCAATGCCACGGGGCGCGGGAAACGAAGTCAAACTCCCCTTTTTATTGAATTTGTATGTAAAAACCACGCGCTTTCCCTGCGCCCCGTCGCGTGGCGCGTTGTAGTGTGTGATCCGCCTCACCAAAGGCATCGAGCTACGTTACTTAAACACTAGGCAGGCGTAAAGACACATATTGCATAGAATTACGCAAGTTCCAGCCAATTGATATCATATTACGGACGTTCGTCGCGTCGCCGCCATTGGCGGATTGAGTTGCATAGGCTGCATAACGCGTATGTCTAGGGTTTTCATTTTCAACGTGATTAAAGGTATGATATGTGTGAACTGCATTTAACAAAATGTTATGACGTAAAGAATTATCGGTGGAAATTGAGATAGGAATGCTCTAAAACTTCCGCTATTCGCAAGGGCTTACTAGATGGCGTTGATATAAATCGTCATCATCATAATTTTCCTGTCCTTATATAAAAAAATTATTTGGGGTCGGCGCAACATTTCTGGGTTTTCAATGTATCTCTTTTACTCTGCATCTCAGTAGTCATATCCTATCTTATTGATATAAGTACGATCTGTTGCTGATCATCTTATTTTAACACTTTCAAGGGCGCTAAACGGCCATAGCCGTCATAAAAATAAAACTTCTATTTTCAATTGAATAATATCGAAATAGTGTACGTGCACAGAAAAAAATCGGTTTTCTAGAGCTTTCCTGTCACTCGTAGGGATCTAGATAAGTCATATAGTTCTTTCTAGGACTTGTGCCAAATAAACTGTCGAGTCTTATATTGTCATATTATTGAAACCAGCGTGAGTATATTTCCGAAAATACCCGAGCATAGCCGAAGCATTTCACTCGTTTCTCCAATTATTTTAACACTCAATGAGTTTCCCGATTCGATTAGACTATAGCTGTGTTATTTTTACAGTTTGTTTTTATTACTGAAACACGTGTTTTGAACTTTCCCAATCGTTCACCGGTTTTAAAATTGCAACTAGATACTAACAACTATTTTTAACACTCGTGCTAAAAAATTTTAATTTATATTTAGTAGGAGTATATTTTACTACTTTTGCTGTATTGTGATCGAGCAAGAAAACTAATGCTGTGGTAAATAGATAAGAGCCAATCAGCGGGCTACACCCGATGCTAATAGATTGTAAAACTCATGTTTATTGCTCTGATTGGCTGACTGAAACAACATCAGCCAATCAAATCATTAGACATGCTGTCAGCGAATTCTGTTGATCTTATAGAAACTGGAAAAACATTTGATCTATTAGAAAAAGCGTGCCCAGTAAGGCTCTGGCTTCATAGGAAAGCTTTGGTGTCATTTTAACCAGTTTTTTATTTGTTTTTTTTTTTACTCTAATCTTTGAGGTTCAACTGCTGGGCAAAGGCCTCTCACAAATTCTTAATATTAGTCTAATACCTTAGGATTTGACCTGATTTTTGACATTAAGGTGTCAAAAACGCTCTGGTTTTGGACAGCCGTTGTGTGACCGTTTCAAGAAAACGGTTCTTTGGAAACTATAGCTTTAATAGTCTAAAAGCCATTAAGAAATTAGAAATTAAAGTCAGAAAGGAAATTATAATGTTAAACAAACTATTATTACTCAGTTTATTTAAATGCAGTTGCAAGTGTTGAATCGATTTAGAAACAAGGTATCAAATTACTACGAAGTAATTTACTTGTCAATACTGATTGCGTTACTGCTGTCTAGAATTTGATTTATGTGCATTATGACTGCAACGTATAAGTTTATTTTAATATAATTTTGTTCATGCAGTCTGTACGTAGTAAAAACTCGTTGTGAAAGACTTCTTTCAGGGACGTACATGTATGTACAGTCAGCTTGTAGCGTCATCTACATCGCCACAAGCGAACTATTCGCATCATACTGAGTCAGGCAAAATCCTGCATCGCGCAAGCAGAGTTTACTGCGCAACTTACACAGTATACATCAATTGTGACCAAAAACGACACCTGTCTGGTCGGATGATCCTCCGTTTTCTAAGGAGGATGATTAAACTTTACACCATGTTCCTTAAACTTCTATAAGCTTATATGGTCAGCTTCAAAAAGATGTAAACATCGAAAATTATTTAATTGATGGTCTACAACCTGTGTAAAATGAAGACGCTTGTCTTCATAAATTTCTAAACATGTTACTTCTACTAGCCGTGGACATCCACGTTAATATCGTCACAATCATAGATTTTGGTCACAATAGAAATTATAAAAACGTCCAGTAGTAAAATTCAACTGATTAGCTATTACGGTTCGCAAGATACAAGTTTGTGATAGACAGACCGACAGACAAACGGCAGGAAACCCTAATCTGCTACCAACCATGATTCCAAGATCCGATTCTTTCTCAAATAATAACAAAGTAAGAGTGTATTGCGTCGTAATTTTACTCTGAATGCATTGACAGATATGATCGTATTGAATTGAATACAATCTGATTTGATTCCGATTGTGTTTCGACGGAGCTGATGACTTGCATCTCAGGCGTGGTTCAAACGAAGAGAAATTGAAAGTGATATATTCCACTATCAATTTCTGTGGTTAAGTTTAAAGTTACGACTTTATCTCTATGCCTTTAACGTTACCACAAAACAATGAATAGGTTTGCAACATTTCTTCTAAAAAGTAAAGTAGGTACTTAAAATACACAGAGAGATTTATTTTAACTACAGTTTCCTACACATCACACTATAAGTATTCCCCGAAGAGCTAGAAAGAGGTGTACGGAAAAAATTATAATTTTAAGTCCCATTTCAAAGGGGGCGAGCCTATTATTATCGTCCAGGCACATCGCCATAATCCTGATACTGAAAAAATCGTGTTGGAAGAACTCATTAACACTGCCCGACCTGGTGATCGAACCCAGGACCTCACACTAAGTGGTCGCACTAGCCACCACTAGACCTATTAGGCAGTCCCCTATAAGTCACTTTATAATCAGCTCCACTCTCCCACTCCCGCACCCAGTAAATAAATAACTTGAACGTATTACCTCTTTGTAGGTGAAGACCTACAGAGAGGTAATAACGTCAATATTAATAAAACACCATCATTCAAGAGTACGGCATTGGCAATGGTATTATATCCCCAGTTTATGATGCCTATACGATGTAACTCGGTATACTGCGCACACGATGTGTTAGAGTGAAAGCTTTGACTTCATAATTTCATATCGAACACTTGATCCGCTTTCCTAGTGCTTTTGTCAAACTGTAGATGTTGCCTATTTCCGTCTTGATCCCTATTTTAATGAGTCTGAGACTAACTGTCTAGTTTGGGGCTCACTAGCAAATACTATATAGTAAAATAGCTGTACGTAATATTTTAAGCTACTCATGTCGTCTCACTGTATTACCTGGATAATAAATATTTTTTATTTCTCTCTTGAGCAGTGGTGGCCCAGTGGTAACGGCCGCGCCTTACTAGTTGTAGGTCGTAGGTTCGAACCCAGACAGGCGCTTACTTTGTGTAACTACTGTACTGCTCTCCAAACGGTGAAGGAAAAAATCGTGAAAAAACCGGCATGTCCTAAAACCAAAAATTCGAAGACATGTGACGTCTACCAACACGCACTGGGCAAGCGAGGTGGATTACGGCCCACTCCCTCTCACAGAGAGGAGGCCTGTGTCCCAGCAGTGGGAACATTATAGGCTGATTATGTTATGTTTATGTTTTGTATGTTATTTCTCTCTTGCAGAACGATATCTTGCTTTAATTAACCTGGCAAACAGATGGGTGAGCAGTGTGATTGGAATACGTGAACCCATGACGACGTAAACCACAGTTCTGTCTATAAGTGCAATAACGCACAAAGATAGATAGCACATCCACTTATCTCCTGTATAATTACAATAGCGATGCAGCAGCAGCACAGCATAAATAATCTGCCTATAATGTTCCCACTGCTGGTACAGACGCCAGCACATCAACCTACCCGAAACTGTCAAATTTTCCCAATCAACTTTGAACCTTATACTTTAGCGATAAAGTTGAAAAACTATCAAAGAAATTTGACAGATTGTAGTAGGTTGATGTACAGACGCTGGCGTCTGTAGGCCTTCTCTCTGTGAGAGGGAGTGGGCCGTAATCCACCAAGTGGACACAGTGCGGGTTGGTAGATGATTGTCACATGTTTTCCAATTTTTGGTTCTAAGAGATGCCAATTTCCTCACGATGTTTTCCTTCACCGTTTTGAGATAGAAAATATTTAATTGTCTCATCCATGCCAAATGGTGAGTACGTATAAGAAAATTACCTACATAATTATTCTTATTAGGTTTTAATAAAGTCCCTTTTTATATGGTGGGTCCATCTGATGTCATTCTGTGTAGGGTAGAGAGGATATGAAACCCTAGCAGCGGCAGCGTCCTGCCAGCGCAAATATTTTGAAAGAAAATTTGAAAGATTGACAACGTATTAAATGCGCATTATTATGTATACGTTTTACACGTTGCCAATATCTTTAAAACAATAACTCATCATTGCAGTAGGTACCAATTTTTTTTTGTTTTGCATCTGATTGCCAAAGCCCTTTATAAGGAACAAAAAAACGAAATGAAACATCACACTCTAATTCTCAGCACAGCCTTCACAACTATGTAGCTCACTCTTGTGATCGACTCGACGCCGACTATCTGAACCACTGCGTATGGGAGATAGCCAGAAGGTTCACAAAATTGATCATTTGGTCCGCTAAGAATAAAACCATTTTGATTCATATTGGAATTGTAAATTATTCAGAAACTTCATAATTATGGTTGGTAATAGTAAGCAGCCTACAAAACATTTAGATAAAAACTAAGTTAATTAAAATGGAAAACTGTTTTTATTTCTAGTTTCTTGTGTTCCCCTACTCTTAAAGCCATCAGAACTTTCCTCACGACATTTTCCTCATTTCTCCGCATCATGTGGACATATCATGACAATATCCACACAAATTTTCAGTTCCCGGTGCTACTTTCAGCAGACTTCCTCTTATGTACTCATTTCTTATTCTGTCCATTCGCTTAACACACACATCCCTCTTAGCAGAAATTCCACCTAAACATAGCTGTGAAAATTCTAACGTATTCTAGTAAACACTATGTATGTTTTATTCACGGATTTATCAGAAATATACGGGACCTACCCCGTATAATGTGTAGGCGCAATGTAAGTAGCAGGCACTGTAGCAGTCAGTAGGGTAATGAAACTGTTGAAGGTATCAATCTAGATTATTATAAAGTCAAATATAAAACAGGATACGTACTAATGTACTAATGTTTTGTTAAGTATTGCACAACGAAGTGTTAAAAGGTTGTAAAAATAAATAAAAAAGCGCCAAAAGCACTTCCTTTCTAAATAATTTAGGTATGTTCTTGGTTCTTGAGTTGTCTAAAATATATTTTTTACTAGCTTCCGCCCGCGGCTACGCCCGCGAGGTATGTCGATAAAAACTATGCTATGTCTTTCCCCGGGATGCAATGTATCTCTCTGCCAAATTTTATCGAAACTGTTCAGTGGTTTAGGCGTGAAAAGGTAACATACAGACAGACAGACTTACTTTCGAATTTATAATATTAGTATGGATAGTATGGATGTCCTTGTTAGTAGTTTTAGCTCAGTGACAATGACATTACATCAGTGCAAGCTAGCATAATTTTAACGTTTTATTACATATCTGCCACTGTAACTGCAAGTACACTAAGATAGGTACTTAGACTATTTTCCATCACATTACATACAAAAGTCAAAGCATTTATTTATACAAAACTGATGTGTTCACATTTTCCAAACCAGAGCAAATCTCCTAAAACAAACCTACAGTTACAACATTAGACATCGTCAGTTAATAAGTCAAGAAGAATTTATTGTGGCTGGGAAAGAAAAAAAAAGTATTTATTGGGACTTGCACAGAAATATTACAAACTAAACTAAATACACTCATAGCAATATAAAAATAAAAAAGTAAACAAAAAGGCCCCCAATCTCAGTATGATGCTGCGATCGCAGCGCTGGTAATCTGGGGGCCTAAAAAGGCCACTTTGGCAGAATCATAACACAATTCATATCACGCATTTTCATCTATGACAGTTTTGTATGGAGATTCGTAAAATGCTATAGGTACACCTCTGCCTAACCCTTCAGGGATATATAGGTGTGAAACTGTCAAACAGATGAATGGGGATTGTCCAAAATTTCTAACCATTACATATTTTTTTATTTTTTTTTAAATTTTGAGCATTTTGAGAAACTAATTTGAATATTTTGATGGTTGGCTCAATAGTAATTTTTTTATAAATATTTAAAAATTTAAAATTTTTAAGGTAGGTTACGTCATCAGTGGCACTAAAGATTAAGTGCTGTTGCCTCACTAGTACAGAAATAAAAAAATTCAATCTGTCAACACAACGTCATCCACACCTATCAAAGTGTCAAAGTATCAATGTATTAAAATTTTTCATTCCATAGCATTTCATTCCATTTTTTTGTATTCCATAGCTCTTCCGATATATTAAATATTGTCGATTGTTGAAACAATGTAATCAGATTTATAAACGACATGAATAAGAGGCAAGTCGGAATGTTTAAATTTAATATATTTTTGACATAATTATGTTAATTTTACACTTGACAGTGATTGATTGTAGACAATACTTGCCACTTACTTTTTATTTTATTTTTGAGGTAACGATACTAAACTGTACGGTCGCAAGTGACGTAATTTGAAGGGCACAGAAGGTCAATCGTATTTTATCAAAAATATCAATAAATATTAATATTTTTCGTAAATTAATTAGTCCCTAATGATTAGTAACGCTATTCCTCGAAATGGTTTTTCAATTACAACATTGAAAAAAATATGAACAATGCCCATTGCGTGATATGAATTGCTTTATGATTCTGCCAAAGTGGCCTTTTTAGGCCCCCTGATCAGCATCCTAATTGCGTAACGTACTATCAAACGGAATCTGAATCATTTTGAAGCAAATTGCTAATCCATTGCTTGAAAAGGTGGAATATCTGCTCAACAGTTCCAACACTGAAGAATGTTGTTGAACTGTCAAAATGAAAAGTGTCAAACGGGCCCGCTGTCTTACTGAATTTTTTTCTAACCTTCTATCTCCAACCTACATATTGACAAACAGCATCTAGTATCTTATACAGGCCCTAAAACGACTTTTATCACCGCGTCGCCGGCGCCGCTATACATAGTTTAGGTACCTATACACTTCCCAGCATGTTTTTTATGGCCGATAGGATACGGGACCAGTCTGACATGTCCGTTAGCTGTCACTAACTGTAATTTAACTCCATTTGTGTCAATTACATGGTTTCTGTAGTGTGGAAAGGAAACAAACACTACCACACCACCACACAATAAATACTGTGATGACAAAATTGCAATTAAATAAATTAGAAACTGAAGACTTTAATGGTAGGTATTATTTAAATCTCAAAAGCGACCTTGTAATTCAATCATGAAGAGAATTAATAATTATAGTTTTATGTAAAACATTGATAACAAGTTTCGAAATTACAAGTTTCGAGTTCAAAATATTTTTATTTTTTTAAAACAGAATCTGTCATTACAGGATTTACCAAGGTGATAGGGTGGTTCCTATCCATGTATCTAGATTGTAATAGAAGATATCTACCATCAAACGTGTTTGGATTTTCATGATTTTGTAAATCCTACCGGTTGTATGAAAAGGACCAAATCAAACACAAGATTGAGTACCTTTTTACCACAAGACTGTCTTTCAATATAAAAACTGATTTAATAATTTTAAGTTTTACGTTAGAGCTGTTCATATAATACGCAATAACTACCAATCTATAATTCCTACTAATCGATCAAGAATAAATAACAAGGCAACCGCCCCAATTATAAACACGCGTCAAACTAGAAACAAGATAAATACCATAGCAATTATATGTAAAATACATAATTGTTAGTGCATTCCTAGTTAACGTACCAGGGAATAAAGTGAAGGGCTGACATTTGTGGTAGGCTAACTCAGTGAGTGAGTGGTCACCTGTTTATGTGAATATGACCTATTCTTGATCGAAGAACGTTCTCTTAGTGATAAATGGAGATGGAATTTGAAAGTCTTTATGTGTGTTTTATACAATTTATTGCTATTGCTAAATCTTCATTGCACATAGTTTTGTTCGATTGCGCGTTTATCTTGTGTTTTCTGGGAAATGGGTCGGTTGTAATAAAATAACGCCTCGTTGACCTAGGCACGCAAGCGTTAGTGCTAAGCATGGCGTCCAGTTCGATTCCCGGGCCGAGTAAAGTATTATTTGGTTTTTCTATCTGTAATTTCTCAGAAGTTGCCCGGAGTCATGATTTGTGCCCGGTTGATAGCATTAGTCTCCATGGAGGGGCCCGTTAGGGCCGAAGCCTGCCGGGGCAGCGGGATTGTCCGAAAGGGTTACCGCTGCCCCGGAACATAAAGGGCTAAGGAAGGAACACGGATGGGTTTTAGTCAGTACGAGTCTGACACTCCCTTCCGCTCCACCCAGAGCGGGAGGGGTCATTTGATGATTTACCATCCTAAAAAAAAAAAAAAGGCTCGCTCCCTATTACATGGGACTTGAACATAACTGGGGAAATGAAGGTGACTAGTCTACATCTGCGTAACTAACTTTACGAAAAATACAGGCGTTAAGCTCATTTTAGACTACATATATCATATATTATATATATATCATATAATATAATAGCATATATCATATAATTCAGCACAACAATATCTATCGCTCGCCATACATTTATTTAGACCCCGTTCTATACTGCATAGTACTAAATAAATGTGTGGCGAGCGATTTGAACTAGGTATAACTTGTATATTATAGCGTAGTCTGAAATGAGCTTTATGTGAGGTTATGTAATAAAATAATTAAGGTAAAGTTAAATTATGGATTTAGGTTTATATTCACTATCCATCTCAATCTGAATCACTTTGAAGGATATTGCTGATCCATTGCTTCATATGTTCGAAAAATTTGTCTGATCAACGTAAATGACAAACGTAAATAACACAATGAATGTTGTAAAACTGTAAAAATTAAACCCATTGCTACCGATTTAATTACCCCGCTGGTTTTAAACAGGGCTCCCTATGGTACATATATCACGTTTGAAAATTTGCGTTAAAAATGCTTCTAGTTAGATATCTGCTGAAAAGTGTAGTTCTTAGACAAATCTTATAAGAAATACAGTGACCTGCATGAAATATTTCTCTTGCTGCTCTAATGTTTTCATTTCTTATATTGAGAGAGACATTTTATTTTACGACTGAAGCCAGTCGTTGGCCGCTACACCCAATGTTTAATGGGCTATCAAAAATCGAGTATTTTTATAGACAACATCTGTTTTGTTCAGAACTGAATCTTTTACGAACAACGATGCGGACGAATTTTTTGATGCTATATGATTCTTTTTTCATATAAATGCACATATCATTATTTAAAAAAAAATCATCAAAAAATTTATCATTATTTTAAATTATGTAAATACAACAGAAATCAATTTACGAACATCTAAATAACATAGCATCACGCTTGTAATACCTGCAGGATTTGGCAGAAGTGTACTTACAGTACACCCACATTCCGCCAGTTATGTTTAAGTCCCATGTAATAGGGGGCGAGCCTATTGCCATCAACTGGACACAAAGCACAACTCCGGACTTCTTCTGAAAAATTATTGATGAAACACTCAAATAACACTTTACCCGACCTAGGAATCGAACCCAGGACCTCATGACAGACCGGATGTTTTTTTTACCGTCTCGAAATGTTCACAGGTTGTTCTAGCCATGAATATGAACAACTTTCACAATGGGACCAACTCTGAAATTACGAAAAAAAATCAGCTGTATGATAATAGGTACAAAAGTTCAATACCTACTAGAGCAAAATGTATGAAACAGCTGTTTTTTTTTTCCTGATATTAGAGTTGGTCCCATAATGAAAGTTGTTCATATTCATGGGTAGAACAGCCTGTAAAAATTTCGAGATGGTACTTATAGTATTTTAAAGTTAATTAGATTAATATTGTATTGTAGGTATGTTTATATGGGCCTTGATGCCTGAACTAAATGGATAAATAAATAAATAAAAAAAATAATCCGGTATAGCGTTTGCGACCACTAAACTAACGAAGCAGTCAGGTATGGATATGACCCCCCCCCCCTCCACCCCCCTCCTCGATCCCCTGAAGGACATGTTCGGTTGACAAAAGACAATCACATAAAAACAATGGCCTATCATAGAGTGTCAGTGTTACATTTTCTGCCCCCATTTATTACATAATCAGAGCATCAACAATGCTATTTGTTTATATACAAGTCAGAAAGAGACAAAAAATCTTCCCTTTCGTTTGATTGACGGCTCATTGTCGCAATTTTCGAGATCACAAAGACTGTCATATAACATCTACTTTCTTGAAAATAAGGATGATATTTGAATGGCAAGATGGGAAATAAAGAACTGACAAGACAATGTAACTGGGACAAGCGAAAGTGATCCGATGACAAGAAAATTGTAGCAAATTTTCGAAATCAGTTTAGTTTATTATATTTTGGAGACATGAATGCAAGGTCAACTATAATAGATGATATTATAGCTTCTTAAGACGCCATTGTACTTCAAAATGATGCTTCTGAAGCATGAGCTGAAATTATAGAAATCGTGGGAAATTACCAATGAGAAAAACTTTGGGAAGTGTCATTTGTAATGTAGTGTAACATTACAAATGACACTTCCCAAAGTTTTTCCGCCGTCGTCGGGGCTTTAGCTTTATTGCAGCCGTATTTAAGTTATCAATTGCAATTGACTTTGAAAGTTCTGGGATATAGAAGATTAAATATTCTCATAAGGAAACAAAAAATATATAATTCTGCCACACCTAGTAAGACAAAAAAACATATTTATCATGCATGTTGGTTAAATATTGAAAAGATATAAGTAGCTAATACATTTGGGATAAGGATCTAAGTATATACATAAATATATCCCATTCTACTTAGTTCTGAATGAAGAGCAAAAAAATAAAGGTTCTACAAAATATTTGTGTTCACAGCCCTGACCTGTATTGCCATAAAAGTCAAAGTTAAAGAGGTCGCCATCAACATTATTTTTGAATAGACTCAAAAGGAGCACAAACCATTATTACATACTTTTCTCCACCCATAATCCTATCCCACATGCACCAAATATTCAGCCTACGAGTCCACTACCATACATAACTTCACCTTATTCGGTACAGTCGGGTAAACAACCTGTATGACTCACACACCACAAAATAGCTTAATGCAGAAGGCCAGTTCAATATAACGAGCGAAAACTGGCGCCCGCACACATAGACGCGTACGTGCGGCGATCTCAAACAAATGTCAGTCGTGACTCGTAAGTGCGCTTGCAGCCTGTTGTACGTGAAGCATATCTTTGTATGCGTGCGGTTTCGTTCGTTGTATAGATCTGACCTTCTGTATTACTCTAGGACTCAGACTATGTTCCACAGACACATTAATTTGAGAACCGGGTCAGTTAAACCAATCATTCGATACATAACTTTATCTATGTGCAGTTTTACACCTGGGTTAATAGACTTTTGTTGTTCATTTAACTTGTTAGTACTTTCTACATTGTATTTCGGTTATTGATCTACTTGAACTATTTGTGTCTTGAGGTTCATGAAAAAGTCTCTAAGATATTTCATTAACGCAAGCCGTGTGCCCGACGAGAATTGTCATCGACAAAAATGTCGAACTTTCATACAAACTTTTATCCCCTATTTAACCACTTTAGGGGGGGATGTATTTTCTCACTTTCGTTTTATGTAAGTATAAGGAACTCATGTGCGAAATTTCATTTTAATTTCTAGACCCAGCGGTTTAGGTTGTGGGGTGCGTTGTCTGTGAGTGAATGAATTTATGTCTGAATGTGTTTTTTTATTAAGTTGGTTTGGTTTAAAATAAATTTGAAAAGGAAATAAATAATTTTCTAGAAAGTTTTAAAAAACTATCAACAGTCTGGCTTCAGTATTATCAAATTACTTGAATAAAATTCGAGTCTACGATTCCTTTTTGTTTTTATTGTCTACAAAGCATTAAAAATTAGTAATGTTGAAGAAAAATTAAATTAAAATCTCATTTTTCGTTACACTATTATTAGCAGGACGTGATTTGTGCACGGTCTAGAGCATTAATTGGGTATTAAACTTATAGTTTTTATTTGTCTAAAGAAGTTGAGTTTTTTTAGAAAATAGCGACAAGATTAGAATGCATAAACAAGAAATATAACATCAGTAAAATTTATTGCTAATGCAACAATCATTCATCCATACATTTCTTATAATATCTCTCATCGGATCAAAGACAACCACAATACAATTTTTTTTTACATACAAATTCAACAAAAACGCAATCACGCGCGTGGAATTAGGCTCCGGTTCACGCACCCTGCTGCGTGATGCGGTGCAGTGTGGGCATCTCCTAACATAGAACACAAAAAAGGCAAACTCGGCTGACAACAAGATAATCAGTCAGCTATATCAGACTCTGCACAATACCGCAAAAAAAAATGCCAAAATCTACCAACAATGGAACACTGCGTCAACCGAACCAAAAATCGACTGATGCGCAACCGATTCCTAAATCGATTAATCTAGGCTTTAGACAAACGGTACGTGAAACAGATCATCCACGATGACTGCTCACCTCACCTACTAAAATAACGGTAAGCTAGAACATACGGGAATTACAGAATAGATAGATACAAAAGGCCAGCTCTATACAACAAGCGTAAACAGGCGCACGCACACATAGACGCGTACGTGCGGCGATCTCAAACGGTTGTCAGTCACGAGTGCGCTTGCACTCGCTGTAAGTGAAGCGCGTCTGTGTGTACGGGCGGTTTCGTTCGTTGTCAAATCAATCTGCTCAACCTTTTCCCAACTATGTTGTGATCGCCAATCTAACCGGATGCTGCTGAAAACCAGTATTTTACATGGAGCGACTGCCTGTCTGACCTGCACAACCCAGTTACTGGGTAATACGATAACCCTTGGTAAGACCGGTTGTCTGACTTTCAGGCTTCTGACGATCTGTAACGACTGCCAAAGATAAATAAAACAATGACAGTTGGGTGGGACCAACAGCTTAACGTGCTTTCTGAGGCACGGAGGGGCCTTGGTATGTAAAGATCCACTATCCACGGAGCAACCGTGGCAATAGTAGCTTAACGTGATCGATCGAGCCATACGGCTGTTATTATTTAGCCACGAGCCCCTGCCTTGTTTTTCTAATTCTATGGAGCCTAAATAGACGCGTATGTACAGAGATCTCAGTCTACTTCAGCCGAATGCGCGTCGCAAGTGCGCTTCCACTCGTACGTGCAGCGTGTCTATATGTGCGTGCGCTTTTGCTCGTTGTATGGAGGTGGACTTCTGTTTCTATCTATTTTGTGGCTATGTGCACGAATGGATCAAAGAAATAGTGCAAGATCGCGTGAGAAGTAAGGATTAAACTTTCGATTTTAGCCGACCGTATTGTTCTGTCTGCTACACGGTTTGGCACGCAGAATTTGGAATTGGTACCTACATTGTTAAATTGTGGATGAAAACAATAAATGAATCAGCGAGCTTGATTTTTAAGATGCTAAATATTTTCGGTAGGAGAAGATTGTGGCTGGAATTGAACGTGGACTGTTTTTACGTGGACTGTTCAAAGACGCCAATAGTCGGAGACTAACGGAAAGTGATGGGAAGGCTCTTATTCCGCGGAGATGTCTTTATCCTATGGAAGTGTACTGTAGTACATGTAGTATAGAATAAATACTAACCCCCTTACTAATAAACGTGGTATAGCGTCTGTATAGTTACACAACGCTTTGTCTTCTTCTTCCGAAAGTAAAATTACTGACGACTGAAAGAGAGAAATCGGTGTGTAACTATTCGTCTGATATAATACGTTTATTAGTAAGGGGCTATAGCTGAAGAAAATACCACCTCATTCAACAATCAACTTAGCCTATCGCAGTCCATCACTCCAAAGCTGTGCCACAACACCCTGACTCTATCACCTTAGTGATGGAAGATAATTTTGCAACAACATCCGTATTAACCCTTTGCCCCGAAAACAAAGTTAAATACACCAATAAGCTAAATAACAAAGACAAACTATCTATTGTGTAGAGATATATAAAACGGATTTTCTAAAGTTGACCACGGTGAATACGGGAATATTTTCTCATTATTTTGGCCTCACCTAAATCGCCATAAAAGAATAACAGTAAATCTTACTTGCTTAAGAAGTATTTTCCAATGATGACATCATGCATGTTGTGGTTTTGTGTGAGATCCTTTTTGCATTCATATTAAAATTTATTTACTCGATCTCATGGATTAGTCATAAGGTTATGAAACCTGTTCATGATCGGGTTTACCTTCATTGCTTAACTTTGTGGGGTTAGCAATAATACCTATTCTGATGGAGATAAATCTGAATGGGTAAATTTAGGTAATGTTTCGGCTGTTGCCGCTGTGTTATACTTCGATATGATAATGGACTGTATAATGATTATTCTGTCTTTGTATGAATCTGAATTTTAATTCTTCTGAAAAACGATGGTGAGACGACGACTACGACTCGACGACTGGCGCCTCTGGCGGCGCGAAGTGGAGACTCGGCGGTATGGCTCGGCAGGCATGGTTGTTGGAAAGTCCTGCCGTGCGCCACCTGGCGGCGGCGGGGCCGTAACACGTAAACAATTAATTGACTATGGACTTCCATAGTAGGGTTATGGATACTTATGAATACTTGTCCATAACCATATATCTAAAGCCAGTAGGCTTTACTCATAAGCCTATCCATAATATCATCATCTGCCTAGCCTTTTCCCAACTATGTTGGGGTCAGCTTCCAGTCTAACCAGATGCTGCTGACGCTGAATACCAGTCTATCCATAATATGAGAGGAGAAGGATAATCATATTTTAATCAAAAGAATCATTGCCCCATAAGGTAGGTCTACTTACTTACTTAGATATAAATAATAAGCCCTTTTTGAGAAAATGCCAATCATGATCAACATCATCATCAGAATCATATATCCTTCTGCCCATAACCCATTTCTTTTCTTTCTATAAATTTTATTTGATGTAAGTAATATGGCTTTTACCTGAATTAAATGTTTTACAAGCCCAGTTCAGTTTTCCAGTATTTTGCTCACAATCAACTCACAAGAAATCTTGGTCCTTCAAATTTCCTTCCGCGGTTTGTAAACGTAGGTAATATAACTTTAACTTATGTCTGAATCATTCGTCACTCTTGACTTTGTGCCTACAATTCCACACGGATGTGTATGACCTCATACACTCACAATCGTGATCACACTCTTGAGTCTGAGGGGCAAAACAAAAGCCTACATCATAGTGATCTCAATACATGAAACTTGCCAATTCATCATAAAGTTCATGTTCACTAGCACCTGGGGGTCTTTCAACATTTTTTATGGCAGAGTAAAACTTTAATCTTAATTAATTATAAAAGAGAGATGTAAATACAGGACGAATAACACTATCTCTTTTTGGCCAGGGAACTTTGGCTTGGGAACTTGGGCTTGGGAACTTTGGCTTGGGAACTTGGGCTTGTGGCTTTGATATATTACAGTAAGGCTTCTGAACCCTGAAATGTTAATATTGGGTGATATTGTAACTGATAACGAGAACTCACTGAACTCAATGATCTTGAAAGGTTCATAGATCCAGTTCTTAATGCAAACAATAAAAAAGAAGACAATAAACTTGATCAGAAAGAGAAACAAAAAATAGCAAAGAGGAATATAAAACAAGGAAATATAGGGCATTAAACAGATAAATCAAATGAAATTAAGGACGCCAATAATACTGCAAAATTAATTACGCAGCTAAGCAAACAATTATTACAGTTTCCACCCAATCCATTAAAGTAAATGAACTTAAAAGTGTTTACGTCATTCGCGAGCCTTGAGTAAAAAGCCTTGCACATACTCGTACGTTACATTAAAGGTATTATAATATTACTCAGCCAATCATCGGGCTACTTCAATTTTGCAATACTGTTCGTAATTATCATTTCATACCAAATTACTGTAATTAGTACCTACTTTGTTCCGACGAAGGCGATGGGATATTGAGAAATCAAAGTGTAAGTGACGACAGTGATGTTGATTTTTGGAAATAACGTAAACATAATTTGAGGAGATTTTTTTTAAATAAACCTATGTGAAATTTTGGTCAAGAAGACCACTTTAAGAAGATTTTGTGTAGGTATCTACAGTCAACAAAAGAGATAATTATGCAGGATCGTCGGATATAGTTGAAGTTTAGTAAGGAACCGATGGAAGTTTTCGAATAAAATTTAATTTTATTAATAGAAAACAAACAACTCATTTTTATCAAATTAAATTTCAGTCGACAACATGCTATCTTATCTCTTTTGTGGACTGTACGTACCTACAAGAAAATAATAAAAAGATATAAATATGAAACTTTTATTCTATTTTTGTTAAATGGTAAGCAAAGCCGATGTCGACCATTATAATTTAAAAATATTATAATTAAAAAAAAACAGCAACTGAAGAAACTAATAAGGTTCTTCGATTGATACATGCAAATTTAATTATTATACACGTAGATATTTCGTTAAAAAACACACCAGTAATTGTAGTCATCAAATTACGTAGAATAAAAAATAACGATACTGACAAACTGACTATGAAAGCGAAATGAAGAAACATAAACCAATAAATTCATACAGATATTTTAAGTAGTACAACAATCACAAAATCGTAACTGTAAAGAATTAGAACATTGTCACGTATTTTGTTATAATGTAATCCTAATAATTTCCTCCGATTGCTTCAGACACTAATTACAAAAGACAATAATGTAACTTTTATAATGAATGTGGTTAGTGTGACTAATATTGTGATGTAAAGAACAAATGGAGTGAATTTATGTGTGATGGGTGCAGCAGGTTCGACATCATCTTTGAGTCTTCCTATGACACCAATAAAGCATTATAATAATTCTCCCACTGCAGGGCACATTCTCTCCCCATACAGAGAAGGCACGAACATTCACCACCACGCTTGCTCAAGACGGGTTGGATTTCAGACATATCACAAAATCACTACATAATTATAAAACAAAGTCCCCCAGCCGCATCTGTCTGTCTGTCTACGCGATAAACTCAAAAACTATCGAACGGATTTTCATACGGTTTTCACCAATGAACGGAGTGTATATGAGAATGGTTTAGGTGTATATTTAATTAAGGTTCTGTGTAAATTGGCTGAAATATGACGATGATTATTGAAGATGTAGGAAAAATCATGGCGACTGGGAGATTTACTGGTGTGTGCTTCGCGTAAGCCAATTTAATTTTAATTCCATTAAAATATTTTATTCCAATAGTACTTTCCTGTGGGATCTGTTAAGAAGTATTTTTCATTAATTGCGGACCGATTTTATTTTTCAATTGGTAGAGGAAGCTCGCGCGATGGTACCATATAAAATAATAAGTTTGGGTAGTTTTTGAGTTAAGTTTCAATACCACGTATTTAGTCCACTTGGTGTATATTGATGACATAATAAAACGTTCTGTCACTGTTGTTTACATAGCAAGTAGTGGTTTACGAATATGTTATGTTTACGGCGATGACCTTAGATATCATTGCATAGGCATCAAAGATGCTTGCGCTACTTTCAAAATGTAGGTATGTTATCTCAAACAAATGGTCAAAGAAATAACAATCATGATTCCGCAATAACCTATCACGAACAAATAGAAAGTTATCTCTCAACACGATCTAATGTCATTGAGGACATTAGGGTGCTAGAGTTAGATAAATACATACTATCTGCATATACCCACGAATGTCAGCGATTGTAAACCAGACACTAATGCCGAAGCACAAACAAGATATTAACATGCATTCAATATTGACAAAATATAACACCCAAGAGAAAACTGAAAGAACCTCCTTAAAGAAATGCAGCAATGAGAAAAGTTAGTAGAATATATTTACTTATTCATTTATCTCTTAAATCTACCATTACAAGATAACCCAATACGATAAATGCGCATATCCTAACTTAATTGATACTAACATCTATGTATAACTAATCACAAACAGCGCATTCCATGAGAATTCACTCTAAGAACAACAGAATAAGTCCTCGCTATGAGGTTATATTATTAGGTGAGGGAGTGTTCATTAAGTTTAAAAGCATCCTCCCTCCTTTTACTTAGCTGTGCCCCACTGGATCTCAATACATTTTAAGTTACCTCCTAAGTATACATTGTAGAGTGATAAATGATTGAGTATCTGGTTATGGCAATATTTCTAAAAACGTATACTTAAAAGAAACAGTAAATCAATGGGAATTCGAAACATATGAAATATTATTGTACCTACATGAAAATGAAATGAAACATGGTTAACACAAAATAGAACCACAAGGTAAAACAGGTATTTTACTTTGTGACAAACCGCAGAATTATGTACAAGTTATAGAACCAGTGAACATAAAAAGCAAGACTTATCGATTGACTGAAATAATGAACGAACAGGCAACCTGCCTCTGCATTATTTAGCAGAATAAACTTAGCAAGTTATTGTTCTACGCAATGCCAGTAGATATGATATTAATGGATGTAATACATACACAGGGGTTCGTGGCTAAGACGGGTCGACCGAAGGTTAAGCTACGCTTGCCGAGGTCGGTTTGTGAATTGGTGACCATCCATTACTTAAGGAGACTCCTCTGTGCCTTGGAAAGCACGTTAAGCTGTTGCGGCTGTCATTCGTAGACCTTTGATAGTCGTTACGGGCATTCAGAAACCCAAAAGTCGGTGTTGTGGAGATCATATAGGTAGTCGGCGCTACATGTAAAATACTGGTATTTGCTTCAACTGCAACTACTTTCAAAACGGTGAAGGAAAACATCGTGAAGAAACCGGCTTGTCCTAGGACCAAAAATTCGAAGACATGTGACATCTACCAACCCGTACTGAGCCCGCGTGGTGGATTACCGCTCTGGATCTCACAGAGAGGTCTGTTTTTCAGCAGTGGGAACGTTATAGGCTGATTAGATTATGCTTTACTATGCATCTAAGTTAGAAAATCTTCCAACAGTAGCAGCTACATCTAGTAAGTTCGATATTATAGACGGTAAAACCAGTTTTATAACAAACGGAATTCTGATCGCCACGCTGTTCGTTCTACATATGAACACGAAAGAAGGTCACGCAAAATTTTAATTCGCAACGCCTTACCGAACTACTGTTTTGGTAACTGTCTATGATATTCAGTTGAACGATAAACTTGTACGGTACTTATGGGGATTTTTAACGCAAGGAATACGTGAAGCAACAACTTTACTACTGCATTTGTTTCTGTTTTAAATGTGTTTGTATGTGCATTTTAATGAGTCAAAGACACATAAGAGAAAAGTATAATATAAAACTATCTTAAAACATATCTTGAGAAAGGATGCCTCATTAAAAATGCTTTTACAAAACACGATCTTAAAGCAATCTAAATTTCAAATAATTAGGAAGGATATAATTATATAACTGGAAACACACACGACAAGTTCAAACACAAATCGATTCTTGTCACTCCTTCAAACATATAAATCTAACAAACAACACAGAAGTCAGAAATCTGACTCACAATTCAACTAAAACCGAAGCTAAATCTAAAATCAAAAGTGATATTCTGGACAGTGCATCGACAAACATGAGCACATTAGCAACAGACTTCAAAGGAACACTTACACTTACACTCATAGCATACGTAATGATATTTAGAAACACCGACACTGAGCCTGCATGAATGCTAATATAAACTAAAGGTGCACTTACACGGGAAACATTTGATTTGATAGAATAACTAACTGAATTATTGGTCAACTATAATGATATATAAACGAACAATAACATACATTTTTGCGTTGTCATCATGTAGCTTTGCTAGAGATACTCCCACACCATATCTATAAAGCTAACAAGTTTGTTTGAACGCGTTAATCTCTTTAACTACCAGTCGGATTAGGAAAATTATTTTTGCATTTGATAGCACAATTCTTGAGGAAGGCTATAAGCTATATAACATAGGACCTTTAGGAGTCGAGCAAAATAAAAATAAATAGAGGGAAAAAACGCAAAGCGAAAACGAAGAAGTAGCGCGGGCAGGGGATGTGACGAGGTGGGTCGGGGGAACAAGAAACTTCACGCAGACGAATTCACAGATAAAAGCTAGTTGAGCTACAAGGAGCAACTTAATAAACAACATTGCCCCACTACCTTCAGCGACGATGGCCGGGAATTATTGCTGGAAAATGTTACCGTGTAAGCACAGCTTTACAGACTATTAATAAATGCATCGAGTTGCACTTACAGATGCAGAGCGCATTCATAATTATGGTGAATGTAATAGCTCTATTATAATGACAAGGGTTCCTTTGCTAGATGTGGAAGAAATTGTTACTTTGTCAGAAATTTTATGGACGTTAAGAGCTAGATTGGCATTTAGTGGATCATTATCGTTTTCTACTGTCTCATTCGTCTAGTAAAGTCTTGTTGGGACTGCTGATCGTGCCATTTACTCCTGCCTACCTATCTCATTTCTCACGCGGGCCCAGTGCGGATTGGTAGATGTCACATGTCTTCGAATTTTTCGTTTTTGGAAATGCGGGTTTCCTCACGATTTTTTTCTACACCAGTGGTTCAGCAGTGGTGATGAATAATTGACATAAAGTAATGCGCTTGTTTGGGTTCGAACCTACGACCTACAACTCGTAATTCGCGGCCGTCTCCTCAATGTTATCTTCGTCATGAGCATATCACCTGTTGTCAGTTTTTCTCTGACTACTAGACGTATATGTGGCAAATTGCAAAGGTCTACTCGTGGATATTTACTAGACTGTGAACAATTGCATAACATGAATCAGATTGATTTCGAGTCCAAACAAAATTCATTGATAGTTAGAACTATTTGTTCAGTATCACCAACAACCGGAAAGATTGGTCAGTCTGATATCCTAAAATAGAGTAGCCAATAGATTACAATTTGTTCCGCAGTTTTCAATCAATCTCGTTCACAAAGAACGCTTAGATTGTTAAATTATAAAAACGGATAAATAACTCTAAGGGACAAAACTGGCGTTTTGTAACTATCTTTCAATAGTTATGCAGGTTTTACTAAAAGTTATGGCCTCGAGATGGACGTGTCCATAAATGTTCCAAAAATATAAATAAAGGGAGTACTTATAAGTGAAGGGTAAGATTATAACCAAATACTGGAAACATTAACCAAGCGTGGAGTTTGAGGTAACATTTGCCCCGGAAAGCCTCGGCTCAGTAATAGTTTAACTGTTATAATAAAAAAATATTCACTAAGTAACAATAGATTATATATTATAAGCAAACATTTGAATACAAAAGAAAGTAATTAGAAAAAAAAAACCCTAAAGCACAAAACTTAAACAAAACAGAAAGATAATCTAGCAAACCTTTTTTCTAATACCCCTAATACCCACTGTCATAAATTCAAGTCCACCAAACACTTCAAAATGAAGAAAAAAATTATATAAGGCAAGGTACCATAGAAATATAGACCTATACCTAAGTGCGAACATCCATATTCAAAACAGCTACCATAAACTAAAGTCAACTAATAAGAATGCTACTGTGAACTTTCTCGGCCACTCCTCAAGGCGACCATAGATTCTATGTATATTCTATAGCAGTATATTTAGTTACAGTATACCAATGAGTAACTGATGATGTCATGCTGTGACTCAGTCGGAGGCTGCCCTCATACCGGACCTGAATTCGAATGAGGTTTTATTCGGATCGAGGAAACGTGAGGCGAGAATTCAACGTGTAAGTTATGTTGAGATGTTTTATCATGTTGGAGTTTCACGGACACTTCCGGAAAGCATAATCAGTAATCAGCCTATAATGATCGCACTGCCTCATCTCTACGAGAGGGCCACGCGGCCCAGTGCGGGTTGGTAGAAGTCACATGTCTTCGAATTTTTGGTTCTAGGACATGCTGGTTTCCTCACGATCTTTTCCTTCACCAGGTGATGAAATTCGGAAAATCGGACGGAGGAAAGGTAAGAGCGGTTCTGCACTATATACGATCTGAATTCGAGAAATGCCGGTCCGAAGTGACCATAGTCCTATTTGTATGAGGGGTTGCGCACTATACTCCGACTTTTAATTAGCTGCAGTAAAATGACACTTCTTAATAACTCATTTCGGACTGTGTTAGAGATATGCATGTCAAATAAGTTTCGTTTGTTACACTATCCTGTACTAGACAAACTAGATTTAAAATCAAAAAGACGCCAATTTCAGTCATTTAAGGAACACATAAGCTGTCATTTTACTGCAGCTAATTAAAAGTCCGACTATAGATCCGAACTCTATCCGTCCGAATTTAGAATATTCCCAATTCGGATTGAATTCGGATCTTTAATTCGGATTCAGATCGGATGTAGCGCTCTTAGGCGAGAATACGTCGTGTAAGTTATGTTGTAGCAATGTTACATTACGTTGTAAACTTGTAGTTTCACGGTCAGTTCCGGTGAAGTTCCGCTAATTTATCGTGAAGATAATGTCTTGATTGTATAATTCTTCAATTTATCTTGTACATAGATAATCTTAGTCGAATGCTGTGAAATCGGAACCTAAGTGCGGAATGCTGCTTAGTCCAAAAAAAACAATTTTAATTTGTCTGTTGATATTCTTATGAAGTACCTATCAGACAATAATTGAAACATAAATATTTCGTTTGCGACCATTTCATAAGTGTCTCTGCCTACCGTTAAGGAAAATGCAGGCGTGGTGTTACTTGTGTCGGTATTATAATTATCATAATTAAGTATGTTTTTCACAAGTTTAATTATAACACCCTAACTTTGTTTTTTTTAAACTTAATAAGGAAGCAGTTACTCAACCCCCAAAACCTATTTTTACCATTTTTCAAAACGTTCGCCATTTGTCATAGACAAGACTGTACCTACCTACTTCCTTCCGCTCTATCAGCTGTCCTACCCACAATGTTTTGATAAAAAATGCTTCACCGGGGAATTGAACCCCGATCCCTCTTGTGGTAACACGTGCTATTGATATAATGAAGATAAAGAACAGTGATGTGTGTTCTTGTGCGTATGGAGCGTAATATGTTAAGGCATGTGTTTTTAATTTAGCTGACAATTGTTTTTTTAATGGAGTTAAGGGGTATTTACATTTGGCTCGATGTTTTCAAACCCCACTTTATACTATGGATTTTGCTTCTGAAGTTTTTTTTTTCACAAAGGCATTTTCCTAATACTTAAATTGATTTAAGTATTTATTCATTTTCCTTTTGTTCACTTGTTTTCAATGAAACTACACCATTTTTTTTTTTTTTTTTTTTTTTTTTTTTTTTTTTTTTTTTTTTTTTTTTTTTCTTTTTTAAGGATGGGAAATCATCCAATGACCCCTCCCGCTCTGGGTGGAGCGGAAGGGAGTGTCAGACTCTTACTGACTAAAACCCATCCGTGTTCCTTCCTTAGCCCTTTATGTTCCGGGGCAGCGGTAACCCTTTCGGACAATCCCGCTGCCCCGGCAAAACTACACCATCTTGGACGGACCCTCGACCATTTCCGTACATTAGCCTCCAAACATTAACGAAACAACATTATAAACAGTTAAAAATACATAATGAAAACACATAAAAATAAAATAACAGAACATAGATTATGCCTTCAAGCACTTCCAAAGTTAACGCAAGTAAACAAGCTTTTAACGGCGCCATTTTAGCGGCTCAAGACCGGAAGTAACTTGAAGCTCACGTGTCGGCCGGAAGTTCTGAGAGGAAGCTCAAGAAACAGCTTTTATCTTAATTGGCGCCCGAATAATATAGATTGTGGATAAGAGGATAAACAGATGCCAGAATGAGAAAACTATATTAATTAAGTTGATGTAAGAATTGGGGAGTTCTGTTTGCGTATTTTCTTATATATCGATGATTAATGGCAATACCTTCACCGCCCAAGCACTCGAGAAAATTAAGCATCATAAACTACACCCACGATTCGTGCCAAATTACACATCTTCTAATAAAATTAACAAAACTGACAAGAATTTGGGGATGACCATGACCGTCTAATTTAGTCTTGTACAAATTTTGATAAATAAATAAATACATTTGAAAAATTACAGACATTGTACAACAAAACTCAGCAAAGGAAAGACAATAGCTTCGTTACTATGTGTCGCAGATTCGATTCCGTTCAGTGAACAAAAGCAACCACAATTATTGAGGGTGTAAAAAGATTTGTAGTCATAATCACAAGCGCAAACCATCAATTGATTAAATCACACTTCCATCAAAGAAAAACTGCAAAAAATATTATTATGTAAACTGAATTTCCTTATATCTACGATTATAAAACTCAATGATTCATTATAAGATTTTCCTTCAAAGAAAATTAATTACCTATTGTGTTGAACAATAGATACACAACTGATTATATTGTCAATTAATGGCAACATGGAAGCCATTTAAAATATGATTATAACACGTCACATTGACAAGTAATGAATAAGGTGAGAATGGTAAATAAGTAGAAAACAGCTAATTCTAGACCTACTTAGTACTGGCCACATAATTCGCCCAAACAAGGACATAATCTTGATAAAATTAGCAAAATAATAATCTAAGGTATTCATTTGACACTCGAGGACTAAAAAAGAAAGAAGCTAGCCATGAAATTAAAACGTTTGCACTATAAAGGCAAAATTAATTCGAAGAGAACGGTCCATCATGAAAAAAGTTCGACTTAATTTCAAAACAAAATGTCACTTCTCACTTGGATACTCTAGTCCACTTTAAGCTGTACCATTGAACCTAATTCCGCCAGTTGAATAAAAATACGCTACCGTCTACCGGTACTCTTTTAATCCCATTATAGGAACATACTCTAAAACTTGACAGCTGCTTTGCGCACGCGTCAAGGTGCGTTTGCTGACATTTCAACAAAGAACCAACAAAGGACCAAATTGATCTCGTGTGCAGCTGCCCTAAATTCCAAAAGGGTTAGCATTTCACTTGATAGTAAATGGCATAAAATATGGGACATATTTTATTATTAATTAATTAAACGATGGCCACTGTCCCGATATGTCAAATGTATTCGGCCATTTTGAATTTTTAACGGTAATAATATGACGGGTATAGGTACTTACGAGTTTTAAGTAGACCCAACTTCCTATAATGCCATTAATTAACTAAATAATTCCCCTTGGAACAACAGACGTCACAATGGTCCATAAGTGTACTTTCTTTAATTAAGAGTAGATACACATATAATATTAGATATCTTAATTATATAAAAATGGATGGGTACACAAATAGATCCCTTCTAAATCAAAACTCATCAAAACAAAGAACGCCCCAATTATATTTTATGTATTTAAATCACGAACGTCTTAAATAAATTCAAAGTCATGTACAGGATTTTAAAATCTGTAGTGCTGCATAATACATACTTTTAAGAACCAGAGTAAATCTTCGACACTGACACTAGTCATAAATTCGTGTCAATTTATTGTTGAATTCTAGACACCTTTACATAATGCACCTATTTTACAAACACTGTGGAAACAATCAGTTAAGGTAACAGAGACGCATTTGGTCACCCGAAGGGGTATAATACACACATCGTTTTGATTTTGTTATGTTCTCGTGTCAGCACCAACTACATAATGGCCCGTATTGTGGTTAAAATATTAGCCAGCAGTCAGGTTGTAGCCGGGTTGACGGTCCATACCTCACTGGCCTTCTTAGATATTGATAACTTAACATTGATTTAAACTTCGACTTTGAAAATATTAATGTGCGATTATTTTGATCCTCTGTTCTGATCAAGTCATGTCTGATGGATTCTGGTTGGGTGAAAAAAAGTAGCAAGGCAAGGGCTACTTTTGAAAATAAATCTTGTTTGTTATACCATCTAAAGTCAGCCCTGTAGTCCTATAATTAGACACTGCCTTATGTCCAGTACCAAGGACAACCTAGCTAATTGTATGCTAATATAATTAGCGCAAAGAATACTAATGGTAAGTACTAGGTACTCCTACGATCAAAATATTTCAATACTATTATAGGCTTGGAATAATTTATTCGATATCAGTTGGTGGGAAAATCATCTGACAGTTGAAATTTTCCTTGAGTATAGTTTGAAAAAACATTATTTTGTAGCTGTAAACAATAAAATTGGAGGGCTTCTGATACTTTCTGGGGAGGATAGTAAGAATGACAAGAACTTTCGACGCACCCTGGGCAATCAGCCCCAAAGGGAATGTAAACACTAGCGGTATAATCAGCCCCGTGATTTTACTATAGGCTATAGTGACATGTTACTTTAAATTTTACTTGCTGAAGTAAAAGTTTTCTCTACTAAATTACTACTTACTTATTACCGGAAAAAATGTTAACTATCTATCTTTACGAATATCTTCAGAGACTACCTTTAGAGACTATCTTCAGAGACTATCTTTAGAGACTACCTTCAGAGACTACCTTTAGAGACTTTCATCAGAGACTATTATCTTTAGAGACTATCTTTAGAGACTATCTTTAGAGACTACCTTCAGAGACTATCATCAGAGACTGTCATCAGAGGCTATCTTTAGAGACTATCTTCAGAGACTATCTTTAAAGAGTATCTTCATAGACTATCTTTAGAGACTACCTTCAAAGACTACCTTCAGAGACTGTCATCAGAGACTATCTTTAGAGACTATCTTCAGAGACTATCTTCAGAGACTACCTTCAGAGACTATCATCAGAGGACTATCTTTTGAGACTATCTTCAGAGACTATCTTTAGAGACTACCTTCAGAGACTACCTTTAGAGACTTTCATCAGAGACTATTATCTTTAGAGACTATCTTTAGAGACTATCTTTAGAGACTACCTTCAGAGACTATCATCAGAGACTGTCATCAGAGGCTATCTTTAGAGACTATCTTCAGAGACTATCTTTAAAGAGTATCTTCATAGACTATCTTTAGAGACTACCTTCAAAGACTACCTTCAGAGACTGTCATCAGAGACTATCTTTAGAGACTATCTTCAGAGACTATCTTCAGAGACTACCTTCAGAGACTATCATCAGAGGACTATCTTTTGAGACTATCTTCAGAGACTATCTTTAGAGACTATTTTAGAGACTATCTTCAGAGACTATCTTTAGAGTTCTTTACTACGTTAGTACTATTAGTTATTCTGTGTCTTTACTAATATTGAGCTTTATAAACAAATCTCAATATTTGTAAATGTTCTACGACGAATAATGTTGAATCATATCAATTTCAACACATTGTTATTATGATACCTTGTCAAAACTATGTCGGCGTGCCACTAACCGCGGCGTGCCCCAGACTTGACAATATAATCGAATTTCAATACCAAATAGATCAAATTATATCTAATTTATGTCTTCGTGAAACCGGACCTCGGCAGAAATCAAGGTTGTTTCATAAGGTTTTACTTACAAGTTAATAAAACATAAGTTGATATGTTATATTATTTAGTAGGACGGAAATCAAAATGACTGCCTCACTGGTCTATCTCGACTCCTTGGTGCCAACACCAGGTCAGGCAAAAAGTTATAGGATTATTTCATCAGATTTTTTTTAGAGGTGCATACTGGAATCTGGAGTAGTGTTCAGCTAATGTAAAAGGTTACAAGTTTAGGTTCCATTTAGACTTAAAAATAAATATGACTGGCGAAATGTGGGAGGTCATCTGCCTACCTAGAACCCTACGTCTTTGGCAAAGAAACTATTTATAACAAAAATGTATCTTTAATTGCATTGTGAAAGTGTACATTATGCTCATACAGTAATGGGTTCTGTCACCATCGTTTATGGCCACCGTAACTACGCGTTTAATCCTGATGATTGTCACGAGTTTCAACATGGACGCCTTGCTCATTCTTGTGTTATTTTAAAAGCACAGATTATAAATAAATAACAAGAACTCGACTAAGTACTTACCTACCTACTAAATAATACTTAAACACTTTACCTTAAAAAAATATTTCTAATTATTTGTTTTCATTTCATGTGCCTCAATGATATTAAAAAGCCCATGAATCAATCAGTTCCAAAAAACAAACGTCAAAACTCCAGCCTTTTATTCAAGTCATCTGTCAGTTTGACTTTACTTTTCAATAAACTTTAGATATGGCGTGAAACCTTCTGGTTTTTCATTTGAAAATGGGACGCAAACGTAAAAAAACATGGCGGCTCATATCAATAGAGAAACGTCAAAATACGTGACATGTAGCGTAGCGTACCTATGTTATTTATACTGAAGTGGCAACGCTCTAGTTATTCCGATGAAAATATTATAATATTCGTAGCTGGGAGCAGGCCATTAAATTAGTTACCTCATCGTAATGAAGTTTTGTAATGTAGGTTCAGTTAATATTATTTGAATATTAGTACAACTTTATTAATTGTATTAGACAATGATATTATAAGTAAAAATATATCTATATATATTATCAGAAGGCCAATTCTAATATTTAAAAAAACGTTCAAATTCAAGTCGCAATTTCGGCTCAGGGACAATCAATGTTAAAAACTTGTCAAAAATGTATGTAAATGTATTGTATTTTTGACAGACTGAGACTAGAATGCGGGAATTGCCCCCCAGGGTAGGTACTCGTACTTACCTATTGATTTAACAGTGATTCCTACCACTGTTCTTAGTTTTGAATATGAAACTAATTTATCTATTAAAGTTGTTTGCACTTATTTCATCAGAAAATTGCAAATAAATCGAAAGGACGGCTTCATATATAATAGGGCAATAAAACATAGATAACCGTAAACCGTTAATAAAAATGTCAAAAAGATAATTTAATTATAACTGCACTTTACAGTTACTCTGTCGTACGAAACGTCTTCTAAGAACACTTTATTGAAAACATATCCCATTTACGGTTTTATTTCTTTCAACACAAGTCTCCTTGGAAGAATGCAGTTACACAAAGTTATTATTTTAAAATTGCTTACGCAGTTATGTGTAGGAGGCACTGACCTCTATTAACTTGTATAATACAGGTCAGTGGTAGGAGGCTGAATAGAAGCATTGTCCTTACCTGTAAAAAGAAAAATATAGATTTAAAATATTGCCAGGAAAAATAAAGTAACTATTACATAAGAATTTTTGTGCCACAAAATAAGCAGTTTGCTTAAGAAACGATGATAATGCCAAAATAACGAGGTAGATCTTTAGAAAAATCTCTGCTAAAATTTTCATTCAGGTTACAAAATTCATTGCCATTACATGTGATTTTCAGTATAAAAAAAAACTTGGCCTAGTATCTCCCGTATCACACACACTATTATCACATCAAAATCCTAAAACCAAAGATAAGAGATGAAACGTAACCGTCACAGTTAGCGTTACGTTACGTTAACCCAATAACGTGGTTATCTAGACAGGTTGACACGCAATGACTGCGGTTAGCCACTTAACCTGACATAACTAAAACATTGCTCGCGGTTTTTTTTACTGCAGTTTTTCTTACGAGATTTTTGGCGAAGGAACAATGAGGTCAAGTGCGTTTTTGGTGCTGGTAACACTAGTTACTTCTTACTAACTTTACTTATCTTTACTTCTAAAGACAAGTAAAGCTAAGGCGGTAAAATTGCAGGCACATGAAGACTTTTCAGTTTTTTAGGTGGAAATTACCGTTTTACATCGAAGTAATATCAAAAAATCTGACACAGGCCACATTGTGTCAGTTTCGTCACGGTAGTCCCATTTCTCTACCGTCTATTACTTATCCCAGATAGTAATCTGACATTCAAGTCTTTTGTGTTTGCTTTTTTTAGTATAGGAGTTTGATATTACACCTGTCAAATTACTATCTGGGTTTAAAAAACGAACTTTACTTTTGATACTTTTTTTGAACGCAGAGTGAGCTGTCCACGTGATGATTGAGATTGACTCTATTGACAGTTCACTTCAAACTCATTTTACCTAGATCGAAAGTAGAGTCTGCGACAAAAAAGTATTGTGTTTAGTTTAGTGTTTTCACTGTAAGATTTTTACAGTAAAGGAAATGAAATACCTAAGTAACATTTTTTTATGATCAGAGTTTTTTTTGTACTCTTAAATTTTAAAAGAGGCTTTATCCACAGTGGCATGGCAGCCTCATCACAACTAAATATGAAAAAAAAAATTTAAGTGTTCTAAATTAAATCTACAGTGTAAACAAATAAGATACATAGTAGGTTTGCTATTTCAGGTGAAACCTTCGCTAAGATCATCATCATCTGCCTAGCCTATCCCCAACTATGTTGGGGTCGGCTTCCAGTCTAACCGGATGCAGCTGAATACCAGTATTTTACATAAAGCGACTGCCTATCTGACCTCCACAACCCAGTAACGTATATCATATCCATTTACTTTTATATCCTTTGCTTTTTTTTCCTTCTTTGTCTGTGAGTGCACTATAAGTATATGGTGAACGTATGATGAAGAATTTAGGTCTATCACTAAGTCTTCTTCAGTCTGGTCTGTACCATATTGTTGACGATGCTTGTGAATGAACAAATCTGTGGTTTAACATTGACCAACAACATTGCATGTCAATACAAACGTTCTGATTAAAATGCTACCAGTAGTGACAGTGACATCAACGTGTTGAATTATTTTGCTTTTCTGATTCTCACTGGACAATACAATATCAACCTTATGGCAGAAGCAAAAAGACTTCATCTTACTTTGTGTTGATTGTGCTTAAAAAATTGAAATGTCAAAGCCAATTTCAACTCTATTGTTAACAAGAAAGAGTATTTTTTTCTGTTTAGTTAGTTCGTATGTTGAGTTTTACGATTGTTCAACAACTCGTGTGAACATTGCATTATTTGATATGAAATATGAATTTTAAAAAGGAATAAAAAAGTAATTTGTTTTGCAGTATTTTTCGCCAGGCGTTTCAGTTGAAACTTGAAACGTATTTTAGTGATTTATAAGTCAGTTTCAAAACATACTAGTCTTTAAAACATTACCCTCCTTTTGGAATTTTACCGCAGTCGGGTTATTTGTATTTCATCATATACTTAAACCTATACCTAATAATATTATGAAGAGGTAATTTTTTTAAGTTTGTGTGTAGGGAGTGATCTTCAGAACTACTCACCCGATTCCAAAAATTATTTCACTATTGCAAACATAAAGTAAATATTAAGTAGCAGTAAATATAATTTATGTTAAAACAAGATATTTCGCGCGGACGAAGTCGGGGGCAAATTTATAACTCAAATATTCTGAACAAAAAGTAGCCCAGGTTTTCCAGGTCTCATGCAAGCTATCTGTAAAATTTCATAACGATCGTTCAGTGGTTTAGGTCTGAAAACGTGGCAGACAGACAGTCACTTTCGATTTAATTAAAATCGTAAGTATGGATTTGAAAATAAATATTTCCAACAATGTTTTTAAGTTTTTATTATGTTTATGTATGTTTTTTATTTTGTATACTTACTATGATTCCTTGTTGGTCTGACAACCAGTCTTACCAAGGGGTATCGTACTACCCAGTAAATGGGTTGTGGAGGTCAGATAGGCAGTCGCTCCACGTAAAATACTGGTATTCAGCTGCATCCGGTTAGACTGGAAGCCGACCCCAACATAGTTGGGAAAAGGCTAGGCAGATGATGACTATGATTCCTTGTTGGTCGAAATAAACGTTTTTTTTTTTTTGTTAAATCATATTAAGAAATACGTAATATTAGGCCAGATGCAATCTATTTTCTGTCTACAATCAGCCAAATCTAAATTACGATGTTTACTAAACTTCATCGTAAATCGTTCGTCATTGCCTCGTCTGCATAAATCCACACAAGCAAACATTTGCTGATTTATTGCTAATTCAAATATCTAGCGAAAAAACTAGGTAAGTATTTTTCTAAGTAATAATGGCATAAGCAAAAAAATATTGGTTATTATACTTATTTACTTGTACTTCGACTTAACTGGCGAAATCTGCGGGTAATTGCGTAACACTCTATCAGTAGCAATGGGTTTAATTTTGACAGTTCAAGAACATTAAATTCATTGCGTTATTTACATTGTTGAGCAGACACATTTTTCGAACATAAGAAGCAATGCATTAGCAATATCCTTCAAAATGTTTCAGATTGAGATTAGTGAGTTGCGCAATTAGGGTGCTGAGAATACCATATAGGTGCACTTCTGTTTAACCCTTTGGGGAATGCAGGTGTGATGTTATGTTCATACTTATGCATTATGATACTGTATGCTTTTAGCTTATAAGTCATACTGGTGACGTATTTGTCTCTGTCTCAGAATTCCTTAAATACAGCGACGATGTTAAATATTTTTGGCTGTAATCGCGAAAATCAAATTATTTAAAAAAAAAACCAAAAAAAAACAGAATTGAACTAAGTAGTCATAGTCCAAAATAAACTCTTGTAAGTACCACAATTATGTGGCAACATTTACGAAAACATAAATTAAAAAACAAACACAATCAATTTATTAACAGACACAATATTGATAACTATCAATAAATTAAATTGAAAGCAGTTCAATTGTAACAACATTTAAATTAAAATTCATGTTACAGGCACAAAAGAAACACAAAAATACAAAACAAAAAAAAACATAAGCCGAAGACAAAATAAGCGTAGGCATACAATAACGATTGCGACAGATAATAGCTACGATTGCAACGCATGAGGAAATGGTCGAGGAATAAGCACCCATTCACGTTTCCCACACTGCCTGTGCGACTAAATCTATAACAATAGCAGTTGTCAAATACAATTAGAAATTAGGTACTTTTTAAGGCCAATTAATAAACTTAATAATTATTAGGCTTGACTTGAGAAAACTTATAGAAATTAAACCTTGTGAAACATAATCACCAAAAAACGATAGCTGACTCATATCTATTTAGGAAAAATGTAGTTTATTCATTCGTTTTTTGTAAAAGCAATTTCGACATAAATCATAATGCGCGAGGGGTTTTCCACGTTGTCATTGTTAGAATCAAGTGACAATGTCATAACTTGCTCACAAAGGGCAGCCAAGACCACGACTCAGAAACAATTTATGATTCAGGAGGCAGGACAGTGTAGAGGAAAACTGGAAATAGTATACTACCTGAACAGAAGGCAGATGCTCTAAAGAATATTGATATTGAATCGCATTTGGCTAGACTAGGTAGACCCAAACATACAGGTATACCTACGACAATCTGTGGAAAATAATATATGGAACTTAATGAAATTTAAGGTCTAAAAAAGGAAAGGAATTTTATCGTCCAAAGACTTATAAGGATTATGAGAAGTTACGCTAGAAAGAATGAAAGATTCCAGATTTTAGATAAATAAGAACCGACAGGAAGACCAGAAAAGCAAAAATACGTACGACCAATTTAAAATCCGATACAAAATGGAACAATTCACTCAGCACCATCGTCAGCCACAGCTCAGTTGAACACTAATCTAATCTATCTAATTTGAATACCACTGATTTAAACTACTATTTCTATGTTTCCAATTGTAAAAATAATTGTCTTTTTCATCCATTCACGCACAATCATTATGTATTTATAGCTTAGATATACCCTATAGTTTTTCCTTCTTTCATTGCCACTAAAGGCTACTGAACTAAAATACAAACAATCGAAACGTTCACTCGACCTTGGCTATCGATTCGATCAAAATTATTGTTCTAGTCGTCATTAGGATATAATTTGTCCATTTCAGGTGTAATACCGGATCTAGTTTTTGTTGGATTAAGGTAATGTAGGTATATCTGTAATGATTGCGTTGAAATTGTTATTTTATAGTTTATGTTTGCGTAAATTATTATTTCGTTATATCGGAAGAATAGATTCATCAGCCATTGTGGGCTTTTGTAATTTATATAATATAATATCCTGGATAACTACGTTCACATCCATAAAATGTATGGAAATACGTGCACCTTATACCTAACGTTATCGTGGACAGATAATACCATCACGTTAGAAATTATAAAAGCATAGGGAAATTGTCCAATCCGCATTGGATTGGACAATCTTCATAACATTCTTTGTTCGAATCATTGTTTGTTCTATATATAAAGAATTAACTAAATCTTTCTTCTTGAATGTTTCCAATATATTTTTACGCAAATTGGAAAATTCTGCAATTATGACTCCCACAACATGTCATCACATCATTTGCACTACTACACTAATTACGTAAACATACAAATGTAAACCAGCACTAATGCCATAGTATGCATGAAATAGCCATCATTCATTATAATTATAACACGTTCCAAGTACCTTAGTGGTGTTGCAGTGTTACGGTAAAAAAAAACAAATTAATACAAAAGTACTTTATTCAAACTAGGCTAAGAATCAGCACTTTTTGAACGTCAAAATTAAGTAAGACAGTCCCTAAAATACCGCCCTTACCACTTCCTGGTGCTTTAGCTGGGAAGAAGAGGTGGCGCAACAAACTCCCCAGCATCACAGCTGTCTATCAATAGTAGGTAGGTAATGCACAAAAAAATACCCATCCCCTCTTCATGAGAGGTATCCGCCATGGTAGGTACATCAAAAGTAGCAACACGCAGGAGTACAGTGGGGAACATTAAATTTTAAAATAGCGACCTTTGAAATAACTAAGTTAATTCACGCCAAGTAATAATACCCATAGTTAATTATTTTAAACGAGTTTGCAGTGGGTGTGACTTGCAACTTGTCCGTTGTCAGGTTATTGAACTTACTTCAGTAAGTGCTGCACACTCTATGGCTACAAGTGTCTATATAATGCTATTGTTTTTACCTTTTAAACAATGCAGTTGCACGTCTTAGAATTCTAGCCAGGTGTGATTGAAAAGGATGACCACTTCCTGTGACATGCACTGACTAGGAAGAAAGTTGTCGTGCTATACAAGGTTAATTTTACTTTAGAATTTAAACTATAGTTCGTTCAGAATCACAAGAGGGCGTTTACAAAGTGACATTCACTCAGCGGTAACGATAATGGGAAAGTCGAAAATGTATTGGATTCACATTCGCTATCGAAAAGGTCAATCCTGTAAAAGCGTTGTCGAAATAGGAAGAGCTTTGAAAGCGATTGCCATTTATCTTGGCCTTCGGGAGTCCACCACTCAAATTGTGGAACACACTTTCAATCACAATTTGAATAAATTTGAAGGATATCTAAAAATCTTATCCAAAGCTTCATATTATAAATATTCGAAAAAAATATCTTTAACTAAACGGCTAATTTAACCAGTTGGCTGCGACATATACACAAAGACACAATAGGTACTATTCATATAATATATTTCCATTGATACAAAAACAATCGATTTCAAAATGAAATTGAAGATACAATAAAGTTTGGACGACTTTTCAATACATAATAAAACAAAATTCGAACGACTTACGAATAGTCCATTCAAATTATACAAACCTAAAAATAACTGTCATCAATTTGCCGAAATGAGACTAAAGCCAGTCAAATACTAAGAAAGGTTACCGAAATCTAGGTCTTTGCCTAGACCGGTGCAAAACTAGACAATTAGACACACGTAACACTAAAACTAGGGCACTGACAATAGAGTGAAAATGTTTAGTTTATAAACATGAATATTTTGAGAAAACAAGCATTTTGAAGAGAAAAAGGATGAATGAAACAAATTAGTAATGAAATATTGAAATGGCTAGATATCTACTCCTATTCCATATCGGTACCTATTTTCATAAATTGCATCACATACTCATTTAGCACTACCTGTAACCCCGCTAACTCGTCAAACGACTGCCAATTTCATGAAAAAGGTCAAATACCGAACAATAGCAAGCCTTCAATTCCAGCATTACAGATTGCCCGATAGTGCATGAGAAACTTAGACTAAAAACCTTAGTCGAGGTCATCGGACTGTTCGTGGAAACGCTAAATCACGATAAGTCACATTATTCTCATTTTTCATTGTGGGTGAGACTGTGTGTGTGTGTCAGTGAACTTTATGGGAATGAGGTGTGTGTGACTATGGTATCCTAGTAACGGATCATGTGTGTATTGTTGATTTTTTGGGTTTCCGCTTTTCGTTTCTTTTGTGTTGTTTGCAATTGTGTGATTTTTAGGTGATAGGAACTAGATCAAACTGGAAAAATGTTACTGAATGACATGTGCTAAATCAGTTTCCTGATACTGTGTTGTGGGAGTCAGATAGGCAGGCGCTCCTTATTAAATAGTGGTTTGCAGTTGCGGCTAGACTAAAAGCCGACCCCAATACCATTGGGGAAAAGGCTGGACAGAAGATGGTGACGTGCTGTCATACTCTTCGTCAAATTTAAAAACCAACAAGGTGGACCGATGACCTGTGGTGAAGGACGTGGGAATCCGCGGGATGGGGGAAGCACAGGACCGGTCGTAGCGTAGATGCTTGGGGGAAGCTTACGTCTAATATTAGAGGTCTTTAATAGCGTTTACGACGTACGGCATTTCATACAAACTTTCAAGCCCTTGTTTTTCGCAATGAATAAACCGATTTTATTGAAACTTCATACTCATATGCAAGATACAAAGGTCTACAAAGTTAGTTAAGAACATTTTCGAAAAAAGTCAATTTAGACCTATTATAAATTTTCCATAGACACAGATTTCCAGTTATCTTTTTTAAATAAGAAATTTCGAAAATATCTTTACTAACTTTTTAGACCTTTGCATCCTGCTTATGCGTACGCATAAATCTATTAAAGTATGGCAACATTTTGTTTATTTTCTCGACGATTAGCTGAAAAGGTTTTTAAACGGTATTTTGTCCGCAATTTATAAAAAGAAATCTATTAACACAAGTTATCCATTAATAAAACCGAAACTAAATCAATACAAACGAAAAATCATTCTAACCTATAAAATAATTACTAACAAGAACACGCCATAATATAATTATATCGATCTGGATCTGGCTAACAATAGTAATGACAGTGAAAGTAGAAGGTCAGTCAGGGGCGTTACAAACTGTTTACCATAAATCGTTAGCCACTACTAAGAAATTGAATCATTTGGATCGATAGAATGGAATCCGGCGGGGTAATTGCGTACCTAACACATTAATAGTAGTAATGGCTTCCATTTGACAGTTCAACAACATTCATTACGTTATTTACGTTGTTGAGCATACAAATGTTTCGAACATATGAAGCAATGAATTAGAAATATCCTTCAAAATCATTCAGATTGTAATTGAAAGTTTGTTGAACGAACTTATAGTCAATAGATACAAGTCTGAAATAGCCAATCCGTTTTGAGCAAGCGTGGTGATTAACGCTCGTGCCTTCTCTTTATGAGAAGGGGCCTTTGCCTTGCATTGAGATTATAACAGACTACTATTATGATCGATAGATAAAGAATATCGTCAAGGCTATAAAGGCATTTTTTTAAACAGCATAATCTCTGTGTAATATAAAACACCAATCCATTTTACCAAGCGTAGTCATTAGGGCTGTTCTAAGAACTACATGCCTGATGATCACCATAGCGATCAATCAATAGAGCTAGTGGACTTACGTACAGAGGCCAGCACATCAAGCTACCCCAATCTGTCAAATTTCTTTGATAGATTTTCAACTTTACCACAAAGGAATAAGGTTCATATTCAATTGGGACAATTTGACAGGTTGGGGTAGGTTGATGTGCTGGCCTCTGTACATACATAAATTCATGCCCTCTTCATATTACAGAACACAACCTGCTACGATCTTTAGATCCTTATAAACATAAGGATTGTTTCATTTACGTTCACACACGCCGCCGCGCCGCTTGCGAGTATAATACACCTGACCTATCTGAAGAACACTAATTTTATTTTATTCTGTTCGGGAACCTTACAGCTAACTTAAGGGTCAGTACACACAGGGACACGACGCGACGCGACGCCGCGCGCAAATTTTTATAGAGCAACTCAAAATATAACTTCATTTACTACACGAAAAGATCCACATTTCATTGTGAGAATGAATTCAGAATACGTTGCACCACGCAGCGCTGATCACTGGCCTCTTCCAGTATCGTCGCATCGCGTCGCGTCTCGGTGTGAACTGACCCTAAACAGTGCTCTTAAACAATATGCATTTGAAGGCCATTTACAAGTTTCCACTGGTAATAAGGTCACTAGGTATATGTCCTTCTAGGGCGTTCCTCTGGCATTTCCACTCACATCTGCCTTGTTAGTCGGTTTTCATTCATCTTTCCAACTTGACCAAACCATCTAAGCATAATCTTTTAAATTTTTAGCCACGATGTATTCTCTTTTTTCATAGCTGAATGGGCCCGCTCGTGACCTCGATCACTCCTGATGAAAAACTATGGATGAGGTCTATGATGGAACGAGCGTGCCCAGAAGATGCCTAAGGCACTGGAACTCCCACGTATCGACGAAATAGGCTGCTTGACGCCAGACTCCGTTGGGTCAGTGGTCGCAAACCAGGCGGGCGTTAGCCCTGCCACCGCAAGGGAAGAATTGGCCAGTCAAATAAGCTGTTGAGTGTGACTGTCCAGGATGCGCCGAGCGCTCGGTTCAGTTAAGTAACTGGCGGAACAAACTGCGCTACACGAGGAGGCTTCTTCATGCATCCCAAAAAACGACTCTCTACGAGCCAATATGAAAACCTATTAAATTCCACTACATGTATCTAGTCCATGGTGTCTACGGGAAAATGACAGGAAAGTAGGTTACCATGGAATGTATACGTTGAAAAGCTATAGGACATTTTAGGGTTAAATAAAATTGATTATATCTACAGCCGACGTTTTGGGGTCAACGAAAGAATAGCCCTGTAATTTATGGTAGAAGGCCATTGCCTACTATTAATTTAGGGCTACGCTAGGCAGTTGTCCCCATTAAGGCACTTTCAAGAAATTTCCTAGTAGAAATGTTAGTAGACAAATAGCCAGGTGGAAGGACCACCTGAAGGCCAATTCTCGTAATTTAAAACGTTCAAAATCTAGTCGCAGTCTCATCTCGGCGACAAACAAATGTTAAAAACTTGTCAAAATGTAGGGAAATTAGAGGTATTTTTGACAGATTGAGACTGAGATCAGACTGTGAACGTTCTTAAAATTACGAGAATTGCCCCTCTGGATAAGACTCGCACATACCGGGGGAGGTATATACTCGGCAATGGGTGGAACAAGGATATCAATATAAGAAAGGAAAGAATAGCATATATTACATAGTTACAGTAGAGTAGTAGTTATTTTATAGTGTTACATTTGTAAGACATACCAAATATCAGGGTCCGATTAAGGATACAGAAAATTACCCACAACTACTTACCCCAAATTAGACCCAGTCGCGTGCAAATAATCGCAAGTGTCGATATTAATACATGTAATTTTAAACCTAATCAGGACACGTTACGATTGATAATTGCCTAACAATTGAGGTTGATATAACACTTATATTTGTATTAGAATTAATTCGTGCGTGATTGTACAGGGGCCTTGTACGATTTTCCAATAATTCAAGCGAATCGGAAGGAAACTTAGGTATAGCTCTGCGTTGTACTGGAATAACTTGGTATATACTGCACGTAGACTTGGATAACTTAGAAATATTATTAGTTATTTATGTAGGCTTCATGTTTATGATTTCCCCGGGGTCAGATAGAGACCAGTGGAGTATACTAGAGCGGTGTGTACACGGACGGGACGGCTCGAAAACACAGTTATTCCATTAAGTAAAGTTTAGGGTGGGTTACCTTCAATAATATTGTAAATGATATGTCATCAAATACTGGCATTCAACTGCATCCGCTTGGACTAAAAGCCGACCCCAACATACTTGGGAAACGGCTCGGCAGATGATGTTGTCATCAAATAGGTACTTACTTAATGAAATCGCGAAAAAAAAATCAGCTTTTCCCTACATTTTGATGAGTTATACGAACATACATGTAGGGAACAGCAGATTTTTTTTTCGCGATTTCATTTTTGGTGCCATAGTAAAAGTTATTCATAATGATGAGTACAATGACCTCATAAGAGGTTGTTGGTGTTTTTACAATAACCCTGTATAATATACCATATTCATAAATACCTAATACGATATCTAACCGATGACCGTTGGGGTAGACGTGTTCTTGAGTGGAGACCGCGAACTGGAAACGTAAGGTAGGACGCCCTCAGACTAGGTTGACCGACGATCTTCGCGGCTGGCTGAGAGTTGCCGAAAATCCAGTTGAATGGCGTGCAATAGGAGAGGCTTATGCCCAGCAGTGATGATGAAGGTGCCAATTGAACGAAAAGAATCGTTCATATTACCGGGGCAATTAAGGAATAATTATAAAGTTGGCTTTCATTACCAAGAACAATAATGACCTTTATCACAAGCGAAATACGAACCCTCAAAACTACCACGGCGACTAAACGACCTTTACATCGAGAGGTCATATCCTACATACCAACCAATTAAAAATACACCCCTTAATTAATAAGAAAATTGCCTACAAACGATATCCTCTAGTTATACATCGTGTATCAGAATGGTGTTTTCAAATTACAGACAATGCACTTTCTCCCTAAGACCAAATAAAAAACCAAGACAGAGTGCTGTCAGCAGTAAAGTGAAGCCGGTTTCGTAAACTTGTGTGCACTTAGTGAGGTGTAGTTTGATTGTAAATATTTGTAAATGTGTGCGTGTGAGCGTGTATGCACAGAGCGGAGGTGTAGTTTTGGCATACTTCACTGTAGGTATCGTTCTCAGCGCTCTGTCTTGGTTTTTTTATTTGGTCTGAGTTTTCTCCATGGATAATTGTAATCGTGAAAATATAATTAACTGTCCCATACAAAACTTCAATACCTACTCGACCCAAATGGCAATATCCTTCAAAATTATTCAGATTGTGATTGATCGTGATAGTGTAGTGTGGGTGTTGATTATTTTTTGCGCGAGGACGTCGCGATGTTAGTTCCATGTAGAAGTTGTTCAGCTTTTTTTGTCTGTACCACTCCCTTAAATATGACCAATCGTTTATGTAACACGCTGTATAAACTATAAGCCACGTCGACAGTGTCCTTGGACTTAACAGGGCCATTTATTTCTACGTCAAATGCCAGCGTTGGCCATTACAATGGGCCAATAAAGGCCACGCTGATAAAAACCTGACTGATGCCTGTAGCACTTAACAGTAACAGGTCCAAGTTGTGGGGAACAATAACAGAATACCTATATATATAGCCCTATAGCCTGAGAACGTTTGGAAAGAATGTTGATTGGTGAGTTGGACACTTCTTATTTGCTATGGAATTGCAGTTATGTGCTGTGGGGTGTCTTGTCAATTAGTAATGTAATTAGAACGAGTAGGCAGAGTTGTTAGTATTAGTGAATATGTTCTGGTAATTTTATTGTCAATGTTAGTATTCTCGTCAAGGATTGTGCCCCAAATAATGCCTGCATTATAAAACCTTTTTTTTTCGTGGTGAAATCCTTATGGATCCGTCTGGGAAGAACGGAAGGTTTTTTTATCATCCATTTATTTCAGGCAGGCCCATTATAACATAAGTAAACACATACAATATTAATATAACTTAAAAATACTACTTATAAATATAGTTACGTCGGACTCCTATCGACTATGGAGCAGTGGGCAGTGGGCCCCCGATTGGTGCTAGTAGCATGAGTCGGGGGCCCGGGAGATACTTGCACATTCGCCGCACCCCCGACTTGTATCAGCCCGCCATGCCCCATCACGTATGGTTTTCACAGATTATTTCAAAATCGTCAAGTTGAATATTACACGATATTATTATAATGGCACGCTCAAGTTTTTTAAATATCAATTTGGCAACGATGCAACAGTCTGCCTTTTCATTAGATCGAAACTTAAGGTCAAGTTTTAATACTGACCTCGTATATTTATTTTGAATGGACCAGTCTGAATTGTAACTTATTTAAAAGAGTGACAAAAGTCACTTTTTCGGTTAGACAAATAAAACAAGACGAGCTATTATAGGCCAGATTTCTTTCCAGGAAACCACAAACTGATAACGCAAATTTTTGTTCATTTATGCAAATATTCTAAACAGGAATTTGTGAGTTTGTTGTAGGGGGTAGTCGTCGGAATACACATCCGATTCCGAAAATTCTTTCACTAATGGGAACCTACAGTATTTCTGGTGTTTTAAGATTTTGTTGAAACAAGAAATTTCACGTATCTAAACACACTATGGCGAAGGTACGCGACCGAAGTTCGGCATGATTATGCCTGCAATGCTATTTGAATTACTGACGACACATTATGCCGAAATTACTTTGCATTATAAATAGCATTGTAGGCGTAATCATGCCGAACTTCGGTCGCGTACCTTCGGCATAGTGTGTTTAGACACTTAGTCGCAGACAGAAGCTGGTTTTGGTACCTACTAGATTTTTGAAAGCAAATTGTCTGTATTTGTAAAGACGCATAGATACATTAATCATTCCTTTGCTATGTTTTTTCCGATCGATTATGTGACCCTGACGTTGAGTGTGGCGATTCTCTACAAAATGTATGTGTCTCTGAATAATGAAGTCTTCAACATGTGGCACGGTCACTTGTGATTATGACGAATGACTCCGTGTGTGGTTTTATATATAAAACCCAAAAGAAACACCTCAATGTATCACAACTGACACAAAACACACCACAGTGCGTGTACACTCTGTTTCTACCTATTTTATGTTTCAAAAATGTACCTTTTGGTATAAAATTGAACCTGGATCTCACAAAAAAGGCAATCCTAATGTGCGGTCTAGGAATTCAATCCACTTGAATGTAAACTTAGCGAAATTTTTTTTTTCTTATCACGCGTTCCTTGAACATTGATCTGAATTGTCACAGTTACTTGCAGTCTGTCAACGTAAGCATTTAATTTATATGTCATTTTTGACATTTCTCAAGTCATTCCAAATGAACGGGCGATGAAGTACGAACGCTAGTAATAACGAACATTACTAAGTAGATTTGTAACCCCTGCAATCATAAAGTATACGATGCCAAAATATTGGCAATCTGTTAATCTGATTAGTTTGGGTTACTTATCCAAGTTTTGGATATTTTTTCATCATCGCAAATCAAGCGAGAAAATTATTGCAACAGTTCTGTTGACGCCTTAACACCGTGAGTCGTGATGAAGTAACAAAGAGGTTTCGATTTGGAAAACCCTTTGTTTGGTATTTTGATTATAAATACTATTCAGAAGATTAACAATAACAGAAAGAGAAAGAGGGATTTTGTGAATGGCAACCTCGTTTTGGAATAGGTAGATGCGGAAGGATAACCGATTGTGACAAAGTAGCTTAGAATATAACTATATTAGGTATTTGGATGCATCAGGTCATCCAAAAAAAAAATTCTAAAGAACCAAAACTGGAAATAAATAATTTAAATACAGAAAATGAGGATTACGAAATGGACACGGGAAAAACATTTTGAAAGTTCTAGCTAGAGTCTATTAAAGATTTAGTAGGTAGTCCTTGATAATTGAATTCTAATTTCTACAGTACTAAATGTGATCACACTACCTTATATAATTGCCTATATATATCCTTGCATCACCAACCACATACTTCTGCGTAAAGGTTCCTGAGAAGAAATTAGTTTTACGCACAGATCGATTATTTAACTTTAACTTTTAATCTTTGATTACTAACATAATTTTTAAGTATACTAACATAAAAATATGGATCACTGTGTCTGAATTAAATAAATAAATAAATAAATTAACTTTTTTACAATTTTTGACAGAACCCTTCACGGTCGCGTAACAAAACTCATCAAAGCGCGAAGTAACCCGCGTAATTCGTTTCGTTTCAATACGTTAAGACTATGAAATGGAAATCAAATCATATGGCTTAGGCCTTTTTTTTTTTTTTTAAGGATGGGAAATCATCAAATGTCTCCTCCCGCTCTGGGTGGAGCGGAAGGGAGTGTCAGACTCTTACTGACTAAAACCCATCCGTGTTCCTTCCTTAGCCCTTTGTATTCCGGGGCAGCGGTAACCCTTTCGGACAATCCCGCTGCCCCGATGCCTTAGGCCTTAAGTTGACTTTGTGCAGTTTTAACTAGTGCAAAAAAAAATAACATTGTCAACAAAGAAGGCATCTATTGGTTAAAATCACCAACTTTATTATTTTTATCAGCTTGTTTAGGTACCTCAAAAAAGTACTGCTACGATTATCTCTTGTATTACTTTTAAGTCCTATAAATATGTTTCTTTGGTTGAATCAAAATTCATTATTATCAAACCAAAAATACATATTTTCAAGACAATGACAAAACGTTATGTTCCATTCGGATCATTCTAAACTCACGGAAACATTCAAACTAACGGAAATAAACCACCCAGACACTGCTATATCCATCACTCTCATCTAATTTTTATTATACCCATTTAAAAAAATGCAAGTAGAACAGTCCCTTCCATATTGTCCGCCAGGTGTACCGTTAAGGGCGACCGCACACTGCACTACGAACATCTGTTTCCGACATATGCGACTAAACGCACTTTTTTCTATCCAATTGAAGTGCGCTTTTGGCAAGCAGCACTTGGTTGGATGTTTTAGGGAGCTTTTAATGAGGTTATTTTTTGATAGGATACTTGAGAAAAAGATGTAAAGGTTCGCAAATCGGTTTTTAATCTTTTTCTTGCGCTAGAGTTTAAAAGGCTACAGTGGGAACGTTCCATAGATTGCAGTTAGCATTTTAAAAACTTTTCTTTTTCTTTTGATTTTACTGCGAAGTAGTCAGGTTCTTGACCACCTGCACAATCATTGCTTAAGATAATATCTAAGTTGTATTTTCACTAGAATCTACAAGGCTATAAGATAGCAAAAATCTGGGTCAGAGTTTTAATATTATACATAATAGTATTTTTGTTACCGTGCATGCCAACTAAACATTTTTTTTTTCTTCACAGAAATGACTATTGTTTTAAATAAATTACCATATTAACGACAGTTCTACCATCGCTCACATTTACCAACAAAATATAAATAATTAAGAAATGTAATAAAAAGTTGCTCCAAATATTCACTGAGCTACAAAAACGTTTACAAACTCCCAATTCGACGACTGATATCCGTGCCAACTCACAAGGGCGATTAATTAAACAAATTAAAACTCATGGCCACTCCTTTCTCTCTTTAAAACAGAAATAATTACTAACCAAACAGAACAATAGACTATAAGACATAATATGACCCGGTCACAGAGTAAAATAATTATATGACATTTACTTATCTAAATGATGATGACAGGTTATGACTATACATTTGTATTTTAGCCAATTATTTGCTAATTGAGTATGACAGGTGGACGTGCTTTATAGGTCTTCATATAAATACCAATTTATATGCGAAGTAATTTTGTAAATTTTTTTATGCGTTATAATTTTGTTTGCGAAGGTAAATGCCAATGCAACGCTTCGCTGATTATGCGTATTGTGTTGTGTTGACCTTACTAATTATAAAGTGCTTTAAAAGTAAAAAATATTGGTTGGTCCCGGCTGTCATTCGTGGATCTTTGACAGTCGTTACGGGTAGTCAGAAGCCCGAAAGTCTGACAACCAGTCTTACCAAGGGGTATCGTATTACCCAGTAACTGGGTTGTGGAGGTCAGATAGGCAGTCGCTCCATGTAAAATACAGGTATTCAGCTGCATCCGGTTAGACTGGAAGCCGACCCCAACGTAGTTGGGAAAAGGCTAGGCAGATGAATATGATGAAAAGTAAAAAATATGGCCATTGACTGTGTGTGCTTAACTTTATTTATTAATGCTTTAATTCTAGCTCACATACAATAGAACATCACAAAAAATACAAATGGCATCATTTTTTGTGAAACATCGGAGGATAAAATCTCAAAAAACTGTGAAGAAACTCCTCAAGTTCTTTCAAATATGTTTTTCTGTAAAAGACTATTTAGACAGCATCAAACTTGCTCCGCCCCATCACGGTACCTACATCCGAGGCTACAGTAAAACAGTACAGCCCGATTCAAACTTTATGGCGACTCTGAAGTACGCTACTCATTGCGCAGTTGCCTGCGTTACTGCGCAACGACTCGCCTCATGTTCCAAACCGCCATAAAGTTTGAACCGTGCTGGAACCATTACATAAACTCAAAGCCACAAAAAATTGTAACACTGACAGCATACAATGCTCATAAAGAATAAAAATCAGAACAAAAATCGAGGAAGGTAAATCACACAGATGATACGATTATAACTGTGCATAACAATCATTCGCACAATGAACACAGGGTCCCTGACATAAGGCTTACCCATGTGAAACAAGCCCGGAAGACTAAAAATATGTACCAGATTAATCTACTGGCAAAATGATGAATGCATTTTTTTTTTACTGTGAGAATACAGTGTGCGGTTCTACGTCCTTGCGAAAGTGAATTTTAATTAAATATTTGAATAATAAATATCGTTTAGCAAAAAAACATAATTTGGAAGTGCTAAATTGACGTTGATTTCTCTGTATTATTTGCCTAGTTTAACGATGAAATCATCTAAGTATGTTTTGTTTTTTCAATATCAATCAAGGACATAGGGGCATTATTTTTATGTGAGGAATGACGACATGATTTTTCCATTAAATAATTATGTTTATCAATCCTATACGAAATTTCGTTGCTATTAGGTTGAAGGTGTGTTAGAAGAATTTCAAAGACTAATCTTGCTTACAGACTTACTAACTACTACCTAAATACTTACTTAATATCTACTACTACTTTTACTCTTTAAAAATACAAGGTATTTGATATCAACACGCTGAAATAATATCAAAAACTCAGGCAAAACTTCCCTTCAATAATTCGACGTCAAATTAAGAATCAATTAGGTACCTACCCACAATTGACGCCCACATCAACGTTGCCATACAAACACGCCACACTATTAATCGTCCTTCGAAAAAACCATTAGAACTTCCACGTGCTTTCCACAGCCATCGAATATCGATATGTCAGCGTGACTAGTTCAAGGGCAATGTATGATTAATGAGATATTATCGACCATAAAGCTCAAATTCTACTAACGATGTATCGATATTTTCAAGGCTTTCTAGCTGCTGAATGTTAAACTACGTGGTATCTGTAGTTTTTTGTTTGAATGCGCTAATCTCTGCACCACGAAACAGATTTGAAAAATTATATTGATAGCCTATTGATAGCCCAATTCTTGAGTAAGGTTAGGTATCGGCTATTTAACATCACGCTACGGCCCTTTAAAGCCGAGCAAAAAGAAAAAAACTAGAAAGAACACTAAGCGAAAACGGAGTAATAGAGCGGGCGGGCGATGCGATGCGATGCGATGCGATGCAATGGGGTGGGACGGAGGAACAAGAAATTTCACGCGGACAACGTCGCGAACAGCAGCTAGTTTTTTTTTATATAAAAATTGGTGTAGGTACTTATCAAAAATGGAGGAAACAAAGTGAAAGCGAGTTTGGCAGTCATGTTCTTAGTCATATTAATATCTACATATTTTTTGTAGGTAGTATATTTTTCTTCAGTTGTCATGTTACTTTGTCGCATTAGATTTAGTATTATCTGTAATGGCAAAGGAAACATGTCATGTGAATAAATAAATAAATAAATAAATGAATGTTCCTGTTGGCTTAGGACAACTGAAAATATTATCATAATTACAAAAACAATAGCTGCTTCTATTGCTTTTAATTCTTCAGTTAAAAATGCCGTATACTATACACTAGGCAATTTTAATCGGAACTTATTCAAAGATGAATTTGACGTGAATTTTTGTTATGTATTTTCTAAAAAGGACCTCAACCATGATCTATCTAGCCTGTATTGTCCCATATCTGGTCAAAAGTTTTCCCTCTTTAATGTAACAAACTTCCCCAACTTTAATAAATTTTGCAAAAAAGCGTATAAATAGCTAGAGAATAGTAAATAACTTAAATTCTCATCAACAACTTAACACATTCAACTCTGCACCAAGACAATAGCCCCAACAAAAACCGCGTACTAACTAAAACGCAAGATAACATGTAAACCAATAGATTTCACGGCCCCGACCATGTAGGGAACGCGGTGAAACCAGCGCGTGCGCCTCTGTTCCGATAGTGATGGACGTAAGCGCAAGCCTAGACTAATGAGCAAGACGGATTATTCACTTTAGATTTTAACATAGCATCACGCCTAAATTTCATGAGGAGTTGGCAGAGGTGTGGCTATGCGAACTCATTTCGCAAGTGATCCTCCAGCAGCTAGCCTCCTACTGAGAAATTCCTTACGCCCAGCTCATTTCCTAATAATAATTGTTTTTAAAAGGAATATAAAGAAGAGGTAAACGCAGAATCCATTGGCAATATCATTCTGCAAGTTGTAGTACTTACTGCATCAAACTTGTATTGAAAGAAGACGTACCTGCAGTAGTAAGAGACGATTTTGATGAAAACACTCGCATAATAGATGGCAAAAGTCAATTTAAGCAATTAGGTATAGTAGGATTCAGCGCTCAAGACACGGAAAATCATTAAGAAGTAGACTAAAGGAAATGTATAGTTTAAACAATAATTTATTTGAGATGATACAGATAAGCTGAAACTGAAAACCTACAAATCTAAACCAATTTAAAATCTTTGCAGATTACGGAATCGAATGTAAGCCTTCAAGGTTTACAAGTAGTTGTGAGTCATATATTATATAGTCTAAACATTTCATTATATAGAAGCATTTGAATTAAATCAATCTTTACATCATCAACTATAACAATCTTTGTAGAATAGTAGTCATCGATGTTAATGTCATGGACTGTCCATAATAGGATACCTACACTATAATATCGATATTATGACGACGTTGAACAAAAAGCTGTTTTCCTAGCTAGATGAGGATATTAAGTAGTCAATGTGACATTTAAAGCACCCACGCTGTGCGTTGGTCATCTTAGCCTTTACAGGCTTAATGACTTTGGTAATGGTGCCAAGCTAAGTAGGCATTAATCATCGCGATATGATACATTTATAATCATAGTTCATAACGGTATCTAGTAATACTCATCATAATCTAGTATTTTATCTAATGGGGCCTAGAATATAACCTTGAGACACGCCCAAATAGAGTTACTTAGAAGATGGGTTTGAAATAAATAAAACAGTTGAAACAAAAGACAGCAAAACAGAAGAATATGATAACAAGTATGTACATAATATATAAGATCAAAGAAAAAAAACTCAATATTAATAACATTAGGTTTGCCTAAAGGAGATATTGCTCGTTCAACCTTCTTTGTGTCAAAATGATCACTCAATCTTTAAGATTACAAAATTTCATAGTAAATTACGCGAATTCTAGCAAACTTTACTCTTGCACCGTCTTGCAAGCCATCCCATCTCTATTGGCACGCAACTGCCTTTCCTGATTAGCAATAGTTATTAGCCTCACGCTATTAAGAACATTTAGTTAGTTATATAATGTACTGACTGATGAATGTTACTAATTATGTGCATAGATTCAATCATCACTTTCTTTTTTGTTTGCGTTATTACGACCGTATCTTTCAAAATTGTCTTAATTGTTTTGCTGACTTTTGGTATGCTTGTCTTTTGGCAGATGCAAAATTATGACAGAAGAAATCAGTATTTTACATTATTTATTTATTTTATTTTATTTGGGAAACAAACAGATGCAATAAAAAACATATTCAATTAGTTCAACACAATCCAGAAACAGTTTCCACAGATACAACTAAATTATATGGGAGAAATATTGGATTTGGAACTCACTGCATAATTATTGATTACAGTATCATTCATTAAAACTGCTGAGTTATTTAGTAACTATTTACAACTGGTCATGGGTCTTACAATAATTACTATGCTAAATGCTATAGCGCCAATGAGTACGTAAACCTATGCTTAAAGTTGTGAATTCCACAGTAAAAGAACAGTCACATTTAATATTATCATCATCACCTGCCTAATATTTTTCCCCAACTTTGCTGGGGTCGGAATCCAGTCTGACAGGAAGCTACTGAATACAACTTTTTTTACGGAGAGTGACTGCTCATATTACCCCACAACCCAGTTACTGGGTAACACGATTTCATTTAACTGTATTTATTTATCATTCGCACATCATCTTCCAATCCATAACAAACACGCATTAGTCACACCTTGTTTAACGCATTGCATTTTGTTGATGTTACATGTACAGTCTCATATCTAGATATTGAGAGATTATTGTGAGTTTATCTCACTCTTATTGCTATCAAAGAAGAAATCTATATTGTAGCAGGTTTTATCTTGAGTACTGACGTCTTTCTTTAAGATATGGGCGTTGCCTCTCAATCAGTAGGTAAGTGTATTTTCAATTAGGTATCAAATGCGTGATGCCTTCTCTAGATTAGCCGGTTTATTAGAAAAAAATCTCGTCAGCTTGAAGTGAACTGTCAATATTAGCCTAAAATTGGGTGAAATGATATCTCACCTTATGCAGATTTTTGCGACAGCCAATCTATGATGTACCAAACTTACTGTGAAAACTTAGGTAAAGTGAGCTGTCCTGGTATTAAAACTATTGCCAGTTTACTTCAAACTTACTTAACTTTCAAACCTCACGAAAGTTATTTTGTTGAGATTTTTACAGAATAGATCGATAGATCAGCTGGTATGGTAATTTAAAAGAGGAAGAATGAAGGTAATTTTAAAATTGTTGCTCTCATTAAGTCTAAACAGGAAGATTTTTTCATCACCATCCAAATTTTACAGGGTGTACCCATGAATACGAACAACTTTCACTATGGGACCAACACTGAAATCACGAAAATAAATCAGCTGTTTCATACATTTTGGTCAATTATGTATTGAACTTTTGTATATGCAATATTGCAAGTACGAGACTATTGCCCCATACTCAATTCCTCGAAACCGTCCCTATTTCCATGAACTTTCTCTGGACGGCTCATAAATTTTATACCAACCAAACTTTGCTTTACGTAAAGTATCTACTTGACGTGCAATCCATTGTTCATTCAAATTTTATTCAAACGATTTGCCACTGCCGTGATTACACCAACAGCATGAAGATATGCGACTTTATGCTAAAGTAGTTGGTAAAAAACCTTCGTTTGTTCAAAAGAATTGAGCAAGCGCCTCAATTTCTCAAATTACAATACCTTTTCACTATACAATGTAAAATAGGAGCGTTTTTGTGTGGAATGTCAATCAAGTATGTTATGAGACAGGCTCGAATATCGTTTTAAAGTACGCAAAACAATAATTTTGACCGAGAATTGACAAACAGGATTGAGAACTATACAGACAGCTGTGGAAACCTAAACCTGTGGTAGGATTAGGTTTTCATAACAGGGGAATATCAATATCTGAGAAAGTGAGAACCAAAGGATATTGGTTTGTTAAAACTACATACTTAGGAAAAGTCCATAAACGTTCAACCAGAGATTCTAACTATATTCCATTTCATCAAAACCAAATGTTAAATGCCCCAAGAATTACCTTCGTTACATCCACAATATCTTTGAGAAAAACATTTATACCAAGAAAGAATTGACGTACGACCTTCGCAAGCTTCAGAAGTCATTCTAATAGCATTCCATTACGAAATTCCTACAGGTGGATGCAGCTGCCAATTCTTCAAGTATAATAACTAAAAATGTTCATCTTTCTTTTTATAAACACGAAACCCCACGTCTCAGGAATGCAACTACAAATTATGTGTAAGAGATGTTTGTATTTACATAAGAATTTCTTATTCCGTATCAACAGCCACGCGATCTCAGAGAGAATTTGCGTAAAGTATCGGTAAGTGGTCAGATTTTACTCTTCCCGTAACATTAAGATAGTCTAAACATTTCTTCGCATATACATTTGTTAATATTTCGTCAAAGACATCGCGACAAATGAATATATCACATTTATGATATATAATGTATGTTTCTGTATTTGTGGGACACCTTCCAGCTATATGAACAGACGACCTCAAAAAGATAGCTGGGACAGACTGGATGTGGAAGGCGGGAGACAAGGTGTTGTGGCGCAGCATGGGAGAGGCCTATGTATGTCCAGCAGTGGACTGCGATAGGCTGAGTTGATTGAATGTAATCTATCCTAAAAAAGGGTTATAATATCCAAATTTAAAAAAAAATCTTTACGGTTTCAAGCCTTATTCATGAATGTACCAAGAATAATGAGAAAGAAACTACAGTTATTTATAAGTAAAAAATTATCAAGTCTAAGCCATAAAAAAAAAACATAAAATTCATGAACTGGTTAGCCCATAACGCAGTACATTGACAACCCACATAACTGGCGCATATAAGGACACTAGCACCATAGATAAAGTCACTCCGTATCTATAAAATTGATCGGCCTATTTAACTGCCGGAACATTATGACATAATTGTCAAGTATTGATTACTACAGCGGCAGTTTGAAAGGAAAAAAAAATGTTATATGTAAAAATATTTTATAGGTAGGTATGTGTATTTTTTACAAACTATGTACAGTCAAAAAAAGAGATAAGTATGCAGGATCGTCGGATATAGTTGAAGTTTAGTAAGAAACCGATGGATGTTGTTTTATTTTATTAATAGAAAACAAACAGCTCATTTATCAAATTAAATTTCAGTTGACAACATCCATCGGTTTCTAACTAAACTTGGACTATTTCCGACTATCCTGCATACTTATCTCTTTTGTTGAGTGTACCTACTTACACTGGTTTGTTAAAAATATTATCGTGATTAAATAGGTACCTAAACTATTTAGCAAGCGGATTGCGAAAACGATATGCTGATAAAACAAGAAGTTATGCGCGTCGTGCGATCACTGATATGAATGATAATGATAAACATTATCTGTAACAAGATGGCAGTCATCTCGTGATATCATGGCGATGGAATTAAGAAAATTATTTTTGTTGATAAGATGCACAATACGACCGATTCCAAATATCTATAACGGTTTTGCCTTATGAGTCTTAAGGTTTTGAAATACGTTACTCGGCCTTAGAAATAATTCTGCAGACAATTTTTCTCATAATTAAGTAAACGTTACAAAGAATGAATGAGTTGCTATACCTAAGCTATAAAATTAGACCCCGATATTGGCAAAGATGGGTATCGGTTAGACTTACAAAGAACTAGCTGACCGGCAGCGCCACCTACCGGGTCCAATTGTGAATCTAAACCATCCAACACACACACACACACACACACACACACACAGACAACACACACAAAAAATTTCATCAAAATCGCTCCAGCCGTTTATTAATTCCGTGACATACATACGTACAGAAGAATTAGGTAGGTACATATATAAAGACTAGCTAAATGCATTTCAATGCCTTTTTTTTGTTGGGAATCTTCTCTGGCGCGCACACAACAACTAACCAAAGTTCCATCACAATCGGTCGAGCCATTTTCAAGTTTTTGCGAGACTAACGCATGACAATTGATTTTTATATATAAAAACAAGATAGCTAGAGGATAAGGTTAAATAAAGAAAGGCTTTTTTTTCTTTTTCACAAAAGAAAAAAGCCTTTTCTAAGCCAGAAACAATCAATGAAGAACAAACGACAATCAAGCTTGAATATATAGACTACATAACGCATGTTATACAAGAGAGTTCAACATTGGATCAGCATCATAAAAAACACCACACTGTTTAGATAAAAACAATTGCTTTCGATAAACCCTTGTATTGTGCACAATGCTTTCATAACGATCACAATAATAGATGTTGTGAAAACATTTCTAATGAGTCGATTGAACTAACACCTCGATCTAAACAAAACGACTTCTTTTTCAATATAGGTACTCGGAAAAATATTAAACTAAACGTACAAATAAATAACAAAGCCGTTGGTCCCGGCTGTCATTCGTGGATCTTTGACAGTCGTTACGGGTAGTCAGAAGCCCGAAAGTCTGACAACCAGTCTTACCAAGGGGTATCGTATTACCCAGTAACTGGGTTGTGGAGGTCAGATAGGCAGTCGCTTCATGTAAAATACTGGTATTCAGCTGCATCCGGTTAGACTGGAAGCCGACCCCAACATAGTTGGGAAAAGGCTAGGCAGATGATGATGATGTACAAATAAATAACAATGAAGTGTCTGTTTGTAATATCAAAATAATACTAAATGCATATGAAAGTGCAATACGGTACTTATAACAAAAAGACAATTGTTAACATTTTTGTCTGTCTGTCGTTTGTTCCGGCTAATCTCCGAAAAAGCTGGACCGATTTTAAAGGGATTCTCACTGGCAGATAACTGATGTTATAAGGAGTAACATAGGGCTTTTGTCCTGGTAGCACGTCCCCGTGAGATAATCCGACATTCAGGCGGGCGAAGCCGCGGGCAACAGCTAGTGCTTTATAAAAAAAAAATACTAAACTGCGATGCAACACAATGCGGATGCGCAACGCGATGCGGAAGATACAACGCCAAATTAAAAAAAAAAAAAAACACTAATTGTGAACCACGATTTTCTAAAAAGTTTACATGTGAAAAATGTGCGTGAAAATCAGTAAGTTACATGTAGGTATAATAAACATGTTTATTTAAATGTCACAGCCTTCCCTTGAGTGGGGTCAGATCATCAGCCTTGAGGCAACCTTGGTAACCCTTAGGTAATAGAAAACTTAATACACGAACGAGAAAGTTTAAGTATTTATAGCTTGGTTTTACTTAAAGGCTCCCGGGATCGTTGGTCTAGTGGTCGCAAGCGCAGCTGCTGAGCATGAGGTACTTACTGGGTTCGAGTCCCAGGTCAGGTAAAGTGTTATTGGGTTTTTCTATCTGGATTTTTTTTGTAGTAGCCCGGAGTCTGGATTTGTGCCCGGTTGATGGCAATAGGCTTGCCCCCTATTCCATGGGATTAAACTTAACTGCCGAAATGTGGGTCGGTCTTATAGGTACCTACAGCAAAGCTGAAATCTTCAGGGAACCAACATGAATTTAAATGTTCTCCCAAAACGCATGTTCCACGAAACAACAATTTAATAATAAGCATGTAGAATATTTTCGTAGAGAAATCGGAAGCGTTGTTACTTTCATATATTATGTAGTTATCCAACGATTGCACACTTTAATTGTATTTGTTGTACAAAAGAAATTGTTCACTTTGTACTTCATAATAACTGGTAAATAATACATATCACTCCTGTAAAATACTGGTATTCAGCTGCATCTGTTAAGGCTGGAAGCGGACCCCAACATAGTTGGAAAACCTTCGCCTTCAACATCAACTTGACTACTGCAAAAAATAGCAGTGTTTTGTCAATATTCCTACACTTCCTTACTGAAATGTATCAAAATAAATTGTTTAGACTTTACTAATATCAAAACCTAGTGTACCTTGAAACCCTAGCACTTTATTTTTCAGAAAAGTTCCAAAGAAGAAAAATCTGACCACATTCAAAATACCCGTGAGGAGTTAGAAACAAACTTCGTCCGATCCAATTCCGAATTCAAAACGAATTGGGAATGTTTTAAATTCGGTTGGAGACAGAATTCGTTTCTAGTGTGCATATAGTACGTACCATGGCTACTTCGCACCGATATTTCTAAGATTCGGATCGGATGCATTGCAGAGGGCCCTACTCTCTAACTAAGCACAAAATCCTTATTTGCTAAGTTACGGGCGTTTCCTACTCCGTATACCTACGGAGACAAAATTAGTTCAGGGCCCGAAATTAAAATAGAATGACATCACGATTTCACTGTTTTCCTTAGGTTGCTTACTCTCAAATATAATTCCGATAGATCGACATTGGAATTGTCAGTCAAACGTCAGGGATTGGCTGGCCTATTGAGTCTAGCCAATCCCTGAGGTTTAACTCAACCAACTGACGTTTGACCAATGTCGAATATCGAAATTATATTCGAGAGTAAGTACCCTGATGTGTTTTTGCCCGTCTGAAAAAAAATATTAATCGGGAGCAGGGTTCAATGCGAAATCCTAACTACTACGAACGGAACCATATCTTAGTTGACGGACTTCGAGAGAAGGATACCAGAATCGCTCAACAATTCGAAAACATAACGTTCCAATTTTTGAAATAGGAACTGATTACCACAGAAAATAAAACCGTACATTGTATAAGACAATCGTGTAGAATCGTTAAACACGTGTACAAAAACACAGGTCGGTTACCTCACACTGAACAGTTACTAATTGGATAACAACGTGGTTTGATCTCTCAACGTTTATGTGAGTGAAACCGTTTTACGTTTTATATAGAGGAGACACGCCAAGGGTAGTCTATCTAGAGCAGTTCTTTGGTGAAACTGGAAAAGTAGGTCGTTGGTATACAAATTGGTTTATTATTTCCCAACTATATTTTCAAATAGGTACTTTTAAACTATTTACTCTAGATATTAAATTAAATGACTATAAACTAACTTATTATGTAAATAGTTAAATACAAAAACAAAGGACACTTAGGCGTCAAAGTACTCGTCCGCATCATCCGAAAACGTGCCCAGAAGACTGGCAGCATTGCCACGTTGAATGGCATGCTAATTCTTTGGCCAAAGAACGACCCAGCCCTCTGGTCGAGCAGCCGGCGAGAAATTTCCTTAAAAAGGAGACGCGCACTCGGGCCCCATGACCCGAGCGTTTCGACCCCAAACGGCTCAAAGCTGTAGTTGTTTGGTTACAGTATTTGCGCCGCTTGTGGGCCTCAGCAGCTGCAGCAGCGGCGCCAGCACAGCCCGCCGTGCTAGGAACATGGGTATTGACATCACGTTGCGTCCCGCACCAGAGGCCTACCCACCTCCCAAGGCAACAACGTCATGCCGTCTGGCCTCTTCCCATCGTTATTACTTATTATTTTAATCAATATTTTTGTGAAAGAGTTTGTTTAGTGCACCAGCATTATTATTTTACCGTCAAACAACACCGGTTTTAAGAGTATCATGTGCGGTAATGGAATTACAAATGTCTTGCTATACTCCAGAGCACACAAAAGTTCAAATGTCACCTAATGTCCTTTGGGGTGTTTCCCTATGGACGTAAACGATGGTAACCCTATACTGTAAGATGAATGCGAAATGACTGCTTTAGAAATACACAAAATTAGGTACATCAAAATAATGTTTAAGAGTGATAAAATTCCAATATTGACGGAGGACATTACAATGCTTGAATTTGAGTCATGCATTGTATGGCTTGTGAAGTACAGTTAAAACTGAGACACAGATAATAGTTAGTTGACCAAACAATAACCCATTAGAAGTGACGTCAAACTAAACAGCAGTTATGACAAGTTTGTCGTTTAATAGTTAACGACTGTCAGTACGTGTGTGGGATCTCCCTAATTAACGTCTAGACGAGCTGAAGACTTGGCCAGTTTATCTTGATATTTGTGGAGAAGCTGCTTGCAAAGGCAATTTAAAAAAAAACACATAGTGTAGCTATGTATATATTATTCTGTGGCGACAATCAGGCGGTTTACCTGATGTGCAATGGACAGTACCATGCAGAAGCATCTACATGAACATTGAAATAACAGAGACAAAGAAAGTATAATTATAATTCTTAGGTTATCACAAACCCGCACATGTGCCACGTGGTAGATCACTCTCTCTTTGCATTTTGTAGCCAACAATTAGGCGGCCCATCGGATATTAAGGATCAATACAAGAGGCATTGCACGTGCGTTGCCATGCCTGATCCCGTCTGTACCTAGTTACACCGGCACCCACACCACAGCAACACTGCTTACTCGCAGAAATAGGAATAGTGATAGTATTTCCCAGGACGAATTCCTTCACAAAGAGCACTGCTAATCAAATATCAAAAAACACCAAATCTAATACTTTTAAATAAACTTCGCAACGTCGCTGCAGGCCAAGATACATTAGACACATCGTCAGTTCAATTATTTATAAGTTTGAAGTGACCGCGAAAGGCCGCAGGTTCACAGTCGTTATTAAAATGAAGATATTCGTATGTAATTACTGGTTTTGCTGAATTGCTGCTTTTAACATAGCTATGTGAATTAAGCTGTAACTTGAGGACTATGTGCATGGTGGTGATAAAGACGCGATATATCCTATATAGGATTGCAAAGTTAGCTTATTATATTTTTCTTTCGCATACTAGACCATTAACGGTGTTTTGTTACTACCATATAGATATTGTTACCATTAATGGACAGAACCCATTCAGTAATGCATCATAACATTGTCCCCCAACTCGAAATCATCAGTCAGAGGGCAATGCTTTCAAGTAATATATAGGGCAATTACGTAACGCAGCAGGAATTTTAACAGTTCAACAACATTCACTGCGTTATTCCCGTCGTTGACCAGACAAATTTTTAAAACATATAAAGCAATAATTTAGCAACATCCTTCGAAATGATTCAGATTGTGATTGATAGAGTGTTACACAATTAGGGTGCTGTTCTAACTTTTTCTAATATCCCATGTTGGCATAATAGCGAAAGACAGATTTTTTCAAAAGCATTTTATCCAAAACTTCATTAGTACCCAAATTTTTAGTTACACTAAATACGTACTACATAAGTATACATAATATGAAACTAATGTGTAGGTACACGTTATAAAATGAAAATTCTAACTACATGCAAAGACGATTAGACAAATCTAAGCTTCCCGTCACCTTCTCCATCAGTCTGTCACGTTTCCTTCGTGTCACAATCGCAGTCTAACTTGAGTACCTCGACAGGCGACGGTCGCGGATTAGCATCGTTAGCCATTAGCCATTCATTTTGACCATTGACCTTGTGTTGCTGCAGTCTTGTCAAAAGCGTGACTTTATTGATGCAAAAACTTGTTAAATTCATAAGGTCTTATTACGACAAATCGTCTGTTTAATCATTTAAACATTAAATCAGAAAAGGCTATTTCTCCGCCTTGATGGATGTTGCAGAATATGAGTAATTAAGGTCTGTTTCAAAAAAGCGTTTACAAATCCTGTGTAGGTTAAATTCTAACGCAATTACTAATTGAAGGAAATTTGTAACACTTTCTTCTGTATTTAAAAGTTTTTCAACTATTATTGTTTGAATAGCATTATTATTGGCACTCTGTGGTCTCCTTCCTATTGAAGGCGTACACCTAATACTTTGTTGTCCATTAACAATGTATATGTAATGTTTAGTGTAGGTATATCTTTTGTCGGAGATCCTAAAATAAATTAATTAAATCTCATTGAAATATTATCGACGAAAATTGAGGTGATAAAATTAACCTCAATTATCGAATATAAAACATCAAAATAATAGACTTTAGCAGAAACGACTCAACCCACACTATGGTCAAAAATGAGTTATATATGCCAAAGAGGTCCTAACGGTTGGTTCTCTCACTCAGCAAAAAAAAAACTTTTTGTGGCTTGAGTCCTTTCTGCTAAACTACGTCCAATTAAGGTTGATTTAATTTAATTGAAATACATTTCGGGTTTAAATATTCAAATAATCAAATCAAACCTCTCAATGTGTAAGTGGCAGTTCATATTGCCCTCCACAGGTACGATAACTGATCCATTTAAATTCATTTTCATCAGATACTTTTTGAACAGACTATAGGTTACTTTTTAGTGACATAAAATACAAACCCCTGAAACATCGTCAACATCATAATCATCATCTAAACTAATCTCTAACTGCAACAACACTTCCGATCAAAAGATTTTGAACAAAAACCTAATTACACAAATGCATCGGATTCGTCGGCTGAGCCAGATGTACAAGGTCGTGCCCTCAAAACGCCACTCTCACTTTGTACAGACAGACTGACGGATTGCTTCGTGGTTTTAAATACCGACGAAGTGCTGTCGTACGACAGTGAAGACCGAAGTTTTAAAGGAACAAAATATACAAAAATAGCGTATATCTAGAAGGGAAAAGTTGAGTCAGTCAGGTTGCTAGCAAAGGTATTTAAGCACTAACGCAATGCAACCCACAATTATATGTCATCTAAATATGTATAAGTATCTGGAATTTCATTAAAGTTTTCTGGATCAAATCAGAAATTTACATAATCTAATCTGTTTTCGCTGCTTGAATCAGAATCAGGCTTTTAATTAGTCTAGATTGGATTGGAGTTTTTTCTTTTCCCTAGGTTGGACGGCTGTCTTTTCTCGTCTTTCAATATCCTTATTTCTTCCACAACCATAAAACCGTTTACGAATCTAATCTATCGATACCAATAACTACACAGCACCAGATTATTTCGTTACTATACTGAGTCACCAGAGTTTTACGTGCTTGTCGCAACATTGATCTCTCTTGCATGCTGATGAGACAACACTGGATGTTAGGTCATGTAGCTTGAGGATAATCGGCCATTTAGCTTTACATCTAGGTCAATAGTCTGGCTAATTTTGTTGGTCATCTTTGAGGTTATTGTAAGTAGAGAAATACTGGTTATTTTGTTATTTTTTACCACTATAACAAGCAACGAATTCGGGAGTCTTAGCAATGTTCAATACTCAATTTGGGGGTCTCCCAAATGCATCACACTAATATTATAAAGGCGAAAGTTTGTGTGTGTGTGTGTTTATATGTTTGTTACTTCTTCACGCTCAAACGGGTGGACCAATTTTTTTTTTTTATATAGGCTACCTTTTATCCCGATATTCCCACGGGATCGACACTTATGCGGGTGAAACCGCGAGGCGCAATTAGTTACGAATATTATTTACCGTTATTACCACAGCCATTACCACGCTTGGCTTATGGGTGGATATCAGTCGTCAGATCGCGTTGACTAAGTCCCATTTTTCTTTGGAGATAGCCCCGGTTAGAAGATTGTTTTTTACCCACATAGGAAAACAAGAGTTTCTTGGAGTCCAAATGCGGGAAGCACAAAATCAGTCCTTGTGGTTTATTTATTTAATTTATATTGCATTCATGTCGTTTACAAGGTTGTTTAAAAACCTGGTGATTCTTAGGTGAGGCCTATGTGCAGACGTAGATATGTTTCAACTTACTATGGTGATAAGGAAAATAGACCAAGTAAAGTAGTCATTTATCCATTCATAGCCAAGAAATATTGAATACCCAGTAATTTTATGATCCAAAGCTACAAAATATTTACCAATCATATTCAGATCTTTGTAAGCGAGACAATACAATGAAATGCATTCCATATTTCTATTGAGAACTAAAACAATAGAGGTACATTACAAATATGTAAGCACATACAAAATTATATCGCAACGAGTCTGCATGTTCTAAGTATTTGAAACCATTCAATTTAGTATCATTATATTATGTGCTTAGGAGAAAATGTAGAAATAATAGGTTAAGGAAATTTTATGTTACTGTGCATTGTGTCTATAGGTATATTTTTCCGGAGTTCAGTATGCAAGAAGATTTAGTTACAAAAATTTAAAAGAGTATGCTTCATTGGTTTCGTCATGTTGAGAGAATGAGTGAAAGGCATAATTCATCATCATTCTCCTGCGATTATCCCAATTTATTTGATATATTTGATTTCCACCAAACGGCTCGCACCGCATCGGATCGGAACGGATTTTACAATCTTTAAACGATATTAAACCGTGTACACAGTATTTAAAGTCTATATTACCAAGCCGCGCACAGCAGCCTGACCGCGGGCGTCTTCCGCGACACGCGATCGTAGCCGAAAGTATCCGCTCCGTACGAATCCTTTCGGCTGCCGTCCAAATTTTTTTTCTCTTCTGTGTTTTATGATTTTTTTTCTTCTTCTAATGCAATAGCCAACAATACTACGTCAACTTCAACCATTTTCAAAAATTATAACACGTCAACACGGTAGGAAAGAAACTATTTGACTAGGCGCAGAATACTAAACCGACCGTGTGCTTCGACATCCTGCCGGACGCAATAGGCTGTCGCCGCATCCGTTCGTATCCTTTCCGATCCGGTGCGATACGAGCCGTTTAGTGGAAATCATTCTTTAGTCGTCATCTCAGTAGTCACCCCCTTTCTAGCTAAATCATCTTTCACCCAATCCATCATCATTTCTTTTAAGGGCTTCCCCATTCTTATAGCTACTCACATTCATGCTCACGACCAAAGACATTAAATTATTATTTCTTTAATCTCTTTGCTCACGACACTCTCTCTCTCCTCTCTTTCTGTCGACTTCCTAATGTTCTCTAGTTCTCCACTAAAATGAAATAAAACCTTTTCATAATATAGATACATAAGGCCATTCAACTAAAATAAAACCTTTTTCAGATTAAAATTTGATATTATATTTAACAAAGCAAAGCAAACTTATACTCCCACAGGTTTAATCTAGAGGTCAAATTCGCCATCATTTTTACGCGTATGGTCGAAAGACCTCAAAAACCCATAAGTTAATAATAGTTCTACTATAATCATGGTGAATTCTAATGGTTACAAACGTGTTCTACTTCCGTGGTAATCATGGCTGGACTGCGTTGCCAAATATCTTCGTTGCACGGTGCGTGGCTGTGTGGCTATAATTGTCTTGGAGTACTTTTAGAAGTTATGTGACATGTTACATATTAAACTGATGTTGGAGGAAGTTGTAGGTTTGAGTTTCGAGTCTTAAAGCTTCCAGAATTTTGAGTAAACGAACTGTTTAAATGTCAAGACCGATACGCACTTAAAACTTTGTGTCAATCGTTTGAAGATGACTGTGACAGAATGATATTCAAAATATGTTTAGTGTTAGCACTTAACATATTTAGAACATAATTCAACATTGTGTTTAAATACATATAATGTTTCCTGGCGCAAGCGGTCCTACATCCAAAGCAAATCCCAAAAATCCAACACCAATTTTATTTGGTGAGAAGCCTATGAAATTAAAATGAAAAGCAATGAACGACATATACATTTTTATTTTCAGTTACAACAGCCTACAAATGATATACTACACCCGTGACAACTGACAACCACAGCATACTCAAATAGCAATGAAAACCCAGTTATTAAATCTGCACACATCTCCAGGAAGTGCTTGTGAGCGGGCAAGGGCTGCCGTAATGTGGAACCGGTCGTACCGGTCTTCGGGTCAAGCGATCAGACTGTAGCAAGTTTAACATGTTTCGATTCAATGGACCGTATGGTCATGTTGTGATTTTGAAATATATAGGAGGAAGGTGATTTGTGATTGGTTTGAAAGTTATTTTTAAGGTTCGATTTTGGTGCGTTCTTTTGGGGGACGGTTTCCCATTTTTAACTAAACTGAAAATTTTATAGAAAAATACCTACGCCAAAGTTGGGAAGTTTTTGGACTTCCTAGTAACAGAATAAATGAAGTAGCAGATCATCTTTCCATCAGACGAGATCCAGGACAAGAGCAGATCCAAAAAAAACATAGCCACACGACATATTACTTTCTAAAATGAAAAAAAAATCTGTTTTTTTTTCTTTTAGTAATAACGTATACAAAATAGGATATAAGAGGATATACACATATGACAGTCCCCTAAAACGCCCACCCTTCCTAGTGCTTTAGCTGGGAAGGAGTCGCCAGCATTCGATCAGCCAGTCAGCAAGGTTACACGTGGGTGGTTGACCATTAAGTCAAAAGAAAAACATGAAATCGTTTAGCTGTTATTGCTTCCTAAAGATCAGTGTGAAAAAGAGACTGGTTGCTAGCCTTCGAATGTTACTTTATTTTCAGTTGAACCTTTTACAATGAATCAGCTGATCATGCATATAGTGTCAATTTATTATCTTTCGGTACAAGTAACAATTGAATCTTGAAAATCATTCGGGTCGTTTTTTCTTTTAAACAAAACACCGAGAGTGTTTTGTTGTCTCTCATATACCTTCCTGCAGAAGATCATCTGCAGTATATTATGAGAGACCGTTTCTCAAAAATAGACTTCTAATTTTATTCTTCAAAAGACTAGTATGGCTTATCGTATCACCAAAAGCGGGGATTTTTAAATCAATGTTTTTATAGAAACTGGTATTATCCCGGATTTTAGCGTCTTTCTCTAAGCTATTTAAAACATACAAACAAATAAAGATTTTAAACATACAAACTTAATTAATTTATATTTAAAACTCTGGCCTGAATAAAACATCTGACCTTCGCAGACGAAACAATTTTATAATTCGTACCTATAAACCAAGTTAGGCTTTGTCGGCGCATGATTCACGATAACGGTATAGAGTCCGACGGCTCTCACAGTGAAGTAAAAAGGCATATATTTTGTGTATATGTTTATGTTTTTAACCTCAAACGTATGATGATTTAGCGGCAATGCCCTGGCACTTTCTTAAAAAAACACTAGCTGAGACCCTATATTGCTCTGCCTTTTCTCTAAAAAAGAGACCTTGATGTCTGAATATGTATTTTCAGAATTTTTTGGATCATAATGAGACAAAAGATAGACTGGTTTTTCGCTATGTATTTGGTCAATCAAAAGAGAAGGAGGGACACACGAAACGAAGAGAGGCATTAACACTAAAAGAAGGATAAAAAGAACTATTGCTGATGAACAAAACGAGAACTACTTATTCGATTTGTGCAATGATAAGCATATTATTATTTGCTTCTACACTACAAGACGCGGGTTTAATTCACTCAAGAATCGAAAATTTTAATGGCCTACAAAAATAATGTGCGTCTATCAAAAAACCGATGAAAATCTCAGATCACGCCTGGACTCCCGAAGAATGAACCACATTTTGTTAGTTAAAATTTAAGACCCATATAATAGGGGGCGAGCCTATTGCCGTCAACCGGGCACAAATCCAGACTCCAGGCTGAGAAAATCGCGCTTGGGACCACTAGACTAAAAAACGGTCCCGAGCTTGCGTATATACAGGCATAGCCTATCTTCAGCAGTGGAAGTCTGCTTGATACGTGGGAAATCACCTGCGCAATGCATGGCTCTAATCAGTGACTAAGTAATTAATATTTATTGTGTGAGGAAATTATTTTGATATTTTCATGTTTAGCAACATAACTCTGTGTTATTGACTTAATTTTTACGCCATGACTCATATATTACTCATATTGGAAACAAACACTTATCGAGCTCACTATTCAGTGTATTTACATAGTCTATAAGTGTTCTGTAATCTATTGATCGAACGATTATCCACCTGTTGGATTCAAGTTATAGTAGATCCATATTGATGTATCTAACAGAATGGTTCTGTTCTGAGAGATGGTAGAACGGTTAGGTTAACAGTCAGACGGGTGGATGATCTACAAAGGGTAACGAGTAAGACCAGAATGAGACTCACACAGACTAGGGTAGCATGGCGTAAAAGGGGAGAAGTATACACTTAGCAGTGAGTGGAACAAGGCTGCTAACGTTGATGATGACAACAGCTATCTGACCCTTACACTCCGACTACTGGAGAATACTCAATATCCCTGATATTCACTTACAAGCTCTGTTGATGTTAGGCTACCGACTCGCACTGTGCAAACATTAACTGCACAACCTAAAACTGTAAAAAAGAAACAACTGTCTGAAGTCATCTTGGGAGCTGTCATTTTAGGCTTTGGAGCGTAGGTAATAGAAAAAAAGACACTGGAAAGTAATCAACAAAACGCAAAAATAATAAAGAAAAAGTGGACATTGTAGATAAGAACATAAGATTAGTGCGGTTTACAACCTTTTAGTCTTCTTACTAGAGACATGCTTTCTGAAGCACGGCGAGGTCTGACCCAAGGTCTGGTAGCTGCAAGCGCGACTGAACCTCAAGATCGATCTCTGTATGCATTCAACCACAAGCCTCAATCAATCGATCTTATCATAGCAAAGATTTATTGCCTCATTATTGCATAGAGAAACTATACATTATTTTTAATTAATTGTTTGCCGATAGTCATCTTTAGCACGGTTGATTGTATAGTCAAGGATACGCTTATGAACATCGTGAGTTTGATACCCACCCGTAGCAAACTTTACGGGAACCTTTTCGTTTAAAGAAAGAGTTGTAGGTCGTGGGTTCGAACCCAGAAAGGCGCTTTACTTTGTGTAAAAATTTCACCACAGCTCTCAAAAGTTGAAGGAAAACATCGTGAGGAAATCAATTTCCTTTAACCAAAAATTCGTAGACATGTGACAATTAAAAACCCGCTCTCCCACGTGGTGGATCACGGAGTACAGAAAGAAGGGATAGAGAAAAACACACAATTGATAAAGAACATTTTCAAAATGTCTTATTTAAAAAAAGATAACTGGAAAACTCTGTTTCTATAGAAAATTTAAAATCGGTCTAATTTGGCTGTAACACTATTTTTCGAAAATGTTCTGAAGTAACTTTTTAGACCTTTGTATTCTGCTTATGCGTACGAAGTTTCATTAAAATCGGTTCATTCATTTCGAGAAACAAGGGCTTCAAAGTTTTTACGAAATGCCGTACGTCGTAAACGCTGTTATGCTGTGTTATGTTATGAGGAAAGAGCGACAGATTGATTCCTGGATTTTGAGAAAGACGATATAGCTAGAAAGGGAGTGACCACTAAGATGACGCCTGATAGAGAGGCATGGAAGAAGAAGATAGGAAGCGCCAACGCTAAGCCCAATATAATTGGGATATGGACAGCAGACTGAGTACAGTTGTGGAGGATAACAAGAATACTTTAAAGGGGCAACCCTCATTGCAAATAATGTTTTTAGAGTCATAGAAAATCGAGGTCTTCAAGAATGATATCATAATTCTCTTATTAAACTGCGTAAACTAACTTTTTCTAGTTCATTTAACAATTATCATCTTACTTTACAGCTAAACACATTTACTAATAGATTAGCATCTCCGTAGATAACACAGTTAAATCATTATCAGCAATTCAGGTTAAACCATACAATAGCTGTCTAGACGCGCCCGATTCGGCAAACTTATTGACCTGCTTAATGTGAACAATGATTTTAGTTGTCAGTTTCGCCTATGGGGTTATTGTTGTTTTTGTAGGTTAGTTTTGGCATTGGAACAAATACGTGGAGCCAAATAGTTTTGCATAGAAACTTTACTATGTACCTGATTGCTTTTTTTCTGCCATGGTATTTCCATGAGTCCATTTTTATCTGTCATGGATTCCTGGGAAGGTACTATAAACCTTTCAGGTACAGAAACTCAGAGACTATAGACACTATACTAGCCACAGAATGTGAGTAGACATCATAAAAATAAAAATAGATTTGAGGAAGACCAGAGAATTGATGGATGGACTGTGTGAATGATGATTTATTGGTTAGAAAGGGGTGACTACCGAGATGACGACGAATAGAGAAGTATGGAAGAAAAAGACATGTTGCGCTGACTGCAAATAAATTGGGATATGGACAGGAGAATGATGATGGTCTTAGAAATAAAAAGCACACCGTATTCGTTTCGTTCATAGCTAGGTGTGGTCGCTGCAGAAGATAGAAAGAGAGAAGTGCAGATTGAGAAGAAGACGCCTTGTAAGGACAAGCTAACACTCGAGCCAGAATTGCCTGTGCCCAGCTGCCGTATTATTACGGTTTAATGCCATCATGATTCCAGTGTAAAAGAGAGATGGAGCTATGCAGGATGTATAGCACTGTCCTTTTTCCTCAACGAAATCATCATGGCTTTAACACTTTATAATACTGCCTCAGGATTGGCACAGCTAAGGCTAATAAAAAAAATCGAATAGTTCTCGATATCCAATATGGAGACCACAATACCTACGACAATAAATGTATATTAATAAACTGGCTATACTAATGCATAAGAGTGTTTTCTAGCTTCGAAATTAAAAAAGTGATTTTGACTAACAAACTAACTTGTAGTGATGGGCCAACTATGGGTATTGCAAATCTTTGACTAGCCATAGTGACTATACTATTGGATATATTTGATTGAATTTTCGTATGCAGACTGGAAACGATACGCTTTTTAAGTTATTGTTGTATTTTCGTCTCCACCTTGTTTGTATATTCGAACGAACGTACAGACAACCATGCTACAGCAAAATGCAAATTAAGCACGTTCCAACAGTACGGGTGGGATCCCACAAAACGGTTAAACACAAGAAAAGACAGTACGTAATTGAATCATCAATCTATACCGAGCGAAAACTAGCAAAAACTAACAATAGATGACTTCAAAGTTAAGCAGGTAGTACAAAAACGATGCTCATCTGTTTGAAGGTAGCCACCGCTATAGGAAGGAGCTTTTTTTAACAAAGATTCATCTTTTGTCATGTAGATTACTTTCGGTCGGTGTAAACATTTTTCTTTTAATGGGTAATTATATGGTCGGGACTTTTTTGAGTTAAACTGCTTTTTACCTACATGGAATAAGCTCGTTTGTAGGGCCAACATAGCCAGAGATCGCACAAAGTTTGGAACAAAAAAAAACTCGTTTTGTTTAACGATTAGGTATACATAACTCACTTGACGATATGCGATAATGCAGTCGACAATGGTCAGGTTTTCCTAGGAGTAACTTATTCATTTGAATATTCCCAGGTTATAAATATCGGGAAACATAATCGAGCAAGGGAGAGATGGGGGATCTCACATGTTTTTGAATGCCTTGCTTTGGGTTTTAGGATTTATCAGTTTCTTCAAGATCCTTACCCGTTTTAATAATCGTGGCTAAGGGTCAGTTCACACCGCGACGCGACGCGGCGCACAGTTTTTAAAATAGTAATTTATGTTCGCATAACTCGTCAAAATGTAGGGAACAGCTGTTTTTTTTTTCGCGATTTCAGGTTTGGTCCCATAGTAAAAGTTGTTCATAATGATGAGTACAATCTCCCATTTCGATTTGTCGCATGTATTCAATTTCGTCCTGTAGAATATAGAGTTATGGAATGTCAACTTATCTGCATTGCAGTTTCCTAGATAAAATTCCATATTTATATCATTTCACATCTGACACATACCTACATACTTACATACCTACACATTTTATGAGTTCGTATATCACAAAGGTGCTAGGCAGGGCAAATTTTTCGAATATTAGATTAAAATGCGAAAGTGTGTCTGTCTGTCTGTCTGTTACCTCTTCACGCTTAAACCGCTGAACCGATTTAGATGAAATTTGGAACAGAGATAGTTTGAGTCCCGGGAAAGGACATACGATATTTATCCCAGAAATCATCCTTTAAGGGGGTGAAAAGGGGGGTGGAAGTTTGTATGGGGTAATCAATAAAAAAGGACTATGAGACTTTTATCGCGGGTGAAACCGCGGGGCACAGCTAGTCTTTTATACACATAACAGCATCACGATTGTATTTTCCAAAGGGTTAGGCATAAATGTACCTATAGTATAGGTACCTAACATTTGGTCATAGGGGCGAGGCGAGCCTATTACCATCCACCGGACTTCAGACTCCAGGCTGCTATTAAGAAATTCAAGATGAATTCCTGGAATAAAATTAACGATAGACAGTTTTTTAAAGGAAAACAGTCTAGGTTTCCTCACTGAAGTCAATCCAAGTTTCCTCACGATGTTTTCCTTCATCGATACCAGAGTCCAAGATAAACTCAAAAATTACATATGAATTGAAAAAGTCACATTGGTACTTGGCCGGATTTGAACCCACAACCTCGTGCACAAGAGGCGAGATTTTAACCACTAAGCCATCACGAAAAGGTAGATAAACAAAAAGTAAATTCCAGTCTTAATTCCAATCTGCCGATCTCATCTCAGCATCTCGCACGGATGTCACCTTGGGACACACGGTACATCCCAGTGTGATATTGATGTATCAATACTTTGATAAGATAACAACACATAATGATAACAGAATTATGGTAGTCGAGACTGACGTAGGAATTTCCGAAAAGTAAATATTGTATTATTTTATTCAAGCAAATGTTTTTGTCCGGCCATTGGCAGAACGATCTTAAGGCTGCTTTTGCACCAGAGATGTGCTATGCTACGTTGCTATGGATGCGTTTGGTATCCACCAATCATATTCGTTGATCCGCATAGCATAGCACTGGTGGATAAAGGCTCAACTAAGCTATGTTTTCTATACGGAAGAATGCGTGCTGTGGATGGGAGCTATGGATGCGCGAGTGGTGTTGCTATGTGCAGAGCAGAGTACTCCCCGTGCCTTCCCTACTATCGATGCATCGCATAGCTCAAGCTGCGCAACTTCCTCGCACAGCTACCCCACACGGCAGCTCATCTTCATAGCACATCTTACTCGCTCCGCTACACAGCTTAGCATTAGTGGAAACGGTCGCATAGTTTCGTAGCCTAGCTTTCACATCCTCGTAGCATAGCTGCATAGCACATCTCTGGTGGAAAAGCAGCCTTAGGCTATCGCACATCATCATCTGCCTAGCCTTTTCCCAACTACGTTGGAGTCAGCTTCCAGTCCGGATGTAGCTGTAGGCTATAACCACACACGATACCTACGGATTTTAATGAAATCAGAATAATCTTCGTTGTGCAATTGTTTTTATCACTACTGCTCTCAAAACGGTGAAGAAAAACATCTTGATACTATTTGGTACTTGGTAGGTACTAGAACCAGAAATTCAAAAACATGTTCCACCAACATGCACTGAGTACGCGTGGTAGACTACGGGCCCCCCTCTCACTGAGAGAAAAACCTGAGTTCCAACGGTTGGAACAATATAAGCTCATAAATGCTATGAAATGTTATGCTAAACTGATCTGAAGATGACCGTGTAAGTATAGCTCATACATAGGTAGAGACGTACATTTTGTACCTATTACACTGATCAAGTGTTGGTATGAGTGCTATCCGATGACGCATGCGTACTACCAGTTAGGTTAACGAGAAAATAATTACTTAATGTTACTGATATTGGCTCGTTAGGAATACTTTCGTATCCAATGCTTCAGGTGTTTTTTTTTTTTATTGAACCAATGTTACAAGTATTACCTTATAATTAACTTAACGTCGTCGGTCTGTAGCTGTCAGCGATCATCATTTGGATTTTGACGGCGGTCCCCAAACTAGGCGGCGCCTGTATCTTGGGGACCAGAGTTGTGATACTCGTACACAATAAATACGTTTAACGTGAAACGTCATCTTCAAATGGTTAACAGAAACAGAACGATCTTTTACAATACACATTTGTGGTGCAAGAGGGCCTAAAAGTTGTTTAATTTTTCATAGAAAATGTGCAAAAAGAAATATGTTTTCATCTAATCAATCAATGAGTCATCCAATAATGTCAGCATAAACTATGGTTGAAAATTTACTGGAAAAAGTAAAACGTGCTCAAATCATAAAAATAAATAATCGTGACTGTTCTGCCATTTTGAAAAAATGTTAATTGTCTCGTTAAGACTCGTTATCTTATTTTATAAATATAATTGAGTATTACTTCAACTCGTGGTTTTCGTCAAGCACGGATTGTGTAGCATTTATATTCCCTATAAACTCTAGTTCTCGACTTTTCGTCAAACCAACCTCCTCTGTTAATATTAATTTGAAGCATGATATGGCACTAATGAAATAAAAATAGTCGCAAGGTTAAAAGAATTCGAAACACCTTTTCAGAATTTCAGGAAGGTGGGTACCGATTCACGGTACTTAGTGCAACGCAAAGTTTGCCTTATACTTTCCACAAATAGGTGTTCACGTGGAAAATAATCTAGTTTGTCGTCCATTATCATTACTAATTCTATTGTTTTAGATTTACTACAACAAAATATAACTGGAAACCATATTTTATTGTCATATTTATCATAAAGTTTATAATCATAATCATTGCCAGCCAATACGATTTCCAAACTGAAATAATAAATCTCAAAAAAAAAAAAGAAATCATTGGCTAAAGAAAAACCGACTGCTCAAAAAGAGGTTTTAAATAAAGTAAATTGAAATTATTTAAAGTTGCAGTTTTAGTAAATGTCCTCATTAATTGCATACTTACATGATTTTTTTGGTATTCAATAAGTAAAAGGTTTGGTTGACGAAACCATGTAGCAGGTTCTTACGAAAATCCCCGATCTTTACCGATTCGACGAGAATTTAGCTGACACTTTTTACGTGATTGCTAAATGTTTCTAAAGAAAAAAGCGTAACGACTTCTGGCAGTTGGTAATTAGTTGTTAATTTGCATAATTTTTTGTACCCACTTAGTAACATATTGCAGTCGAGGTCTTGAGCTGGCCGAGTCCTATAATTTGCGAACCGTTATTGATTAAAATTAAGATTCTTATATCTTTACCAATGAAAGCAAAGACGTCATAGCTTTGCATAGTTGACCCTCCCATATGAAATTAACAATCACAGGTAATATTTTTTTTTTATAAACGATTATTCCGATACAATCAGTCAATAGGTAGGTAAGTACCATTTCCAAACATTTTCTTGTAAATATCAAAACATCCCTTAAGATCCCGTAATTTCTAAAGTGCGGGAAATAAGAAGATGAGAATAACAAAAAACTTATCCAACAAAATGAAAGTGATCCAATAACACGAACAAATTCGCTTCAGACTATCTAATACATTAACAATGTCAGTATATGAAAGGACATAAACAAAGAGTATAAATTGCACAATTTCAACAGCCGCACACCGGCCAGTGTTTCTAAAAAATAGAACAACCACAACAAAACATAATTAAACCTTATCCTGATCGAATTAAAGTTGAAAATCGATTGTGGGTAATGTTGAACGACCGCAAAAATATCAGTGCACATCGCGTGCCTGAATCAGTAACAAACAGTGAAATTGATTGACTCACCTCAACTTTTTTGGAGTACTCTTCCGTCACGCGCTCCTGTTCTTTCTCGAGCTCCTTGTTCTTGTCCAGGAGGGCCTTCCCTAACTCTGCGGCCAGCAATAGGTCCGACTCCTTCTGCTGGAGTTGCGACCACAGGTCCTGCTCTTGACCCGCGTCCATGGTTCCTGTTGACTGCCTTGTTGCTGACATTTCTCTAACATATGCTTCTAAGTCCTCAATAAAATGTTCGTCTGAAAAACTCAGTGGCACAGGAGTCTTCCTCGTACCACTTTTGCTTCTACTTCGTCTGTGTTTGTTGATAGGGGTTGATGTTCTTATGTCTCCTTTGCCCACAAATTCAGTTTCATCTGTTATAAAGTTGGGTGACTTGTTGCGATCCGGCGGTTCAGGTTCAGTGTTGTGTTGTCTACTTCTACAAATATTTGCACTAACTTCACCGGCCATTTAATCGGACGAGTCTGTTCAACAATTAGTGGAACTAACTTTGCACTATTTTGGTGTAGTTGTTCTTTTTGAATATTTTGTCGATCGCCTGTTGGAACGAGACAGTTTTGGGTAGTTTTATTTTGAATATGCTCTTGTTTATGTCGAAATCCTTTTTTAATGCCATTATAACAATTGGTGGATCACAATAGTAACATTTCCGGCACACTGGCACTCACAACACTGCACTGTTATGTCGATACACTCGCGGGAAGGCACGGCACAGATGTTGCCTCGACAACGGTGCGGACACAACAGAATGCCTGCAAAACCTTCGAGGTAGAACAGCCCGCGACAGCCACAGATTATGAGAGCGGTGAGACGTGGAAATAGGTATAAATGAAGAGGTTTATTTATAAACGTTGCTTAAAGTTATGAGACGTTTAAACGTCAAACATGTAAACCATTAAGCAGTCGCTAATCATTCCTTTACTTTCATTTATAAATAAAGGGGTAAGCTTAACATAATTAATTGTATTGTAACTACTTATAGGTAGTCTGCGCTAATTAAATTAATGATTTAATACATTATTAAATAATTAATAACTGTAGTAAATTAAATTAAACCCAACCAGAATGTTCTAGTCTACAAATTAAACAACTGTCACCCGCACCATGCTACAGCGCAAAGACTATATAGCTAATGATATGACAAGCGAGCAAAGGTAAAGAAGTTAAGTTTTTAAAGAAGTAAAGCTGAAAAAACATGGCACGCCAAATAAACGGAACGCATTATGAAGGGGATAGATAGTTCTACCGGTCTATTCTGTAAAAATCTCACCATCGAAACTAATGATGATGAAGTAATCTGTTATTAGTGTCAATCCCTAGCATTAGGTGGAATGACAGCTCACTTCACCTAAGTTTACACGGTGAGATTTTTACAGAATCATGTTAAGATATCGATTCCCATCACTACTGCAGAGTTTCGCTAGCCAATTTAATTTCACCCTGTATAATGTACTTATAAAGTAAATAATAATAACATAGTTAAGTGTTTTAGTCAGAAAGGTGAATAATTCCATACATTATCAAGTATTGTAACATATTATCACTAATGCAATTAGTGTTAAAATAATTACAACAATTAGTGTTAATTATTTTAAATAGGTAGCTTCAAACTCAAACTCTAAGCATTTATTTCCATTAAATCATTAAAGACCCTTTTTAATTGTCAATGGAGTCGGTCATTCAGGAAATATCAAGCTAATTGCCCATTCCAAAGCGTAGTAGGTACCTATGGAGAAGAACAAGAAACTCCATGGACACTCTTTTAAATTATGATATTGTTAAGTACTTACAAAAATTTTGAAGGATATAGCTACCTAATCCATTGCTTTATATGTTCAAAAAATGTCTCTACTCACAACGCAAATAACGCAATGAATGCTGTTGAACTTTCAAACGCAAAATCATTGCTACTGTTAGTGTGTTACGCAATTACCCCACAGATATTATTTTGGTTATACAGTACTTAATTATTTTTTATAACTTACGATGGAAAGTGTGAAACAATAAACTCAAGTCTTGAAAAATGGCAAATCTTAAGATTTCTTCTAACTCCTAATAACAGGTTTAAGATTAATCTAAATACAACGCATTGCTTGCCATTTTTTTTCCGTACCCAAAGGGTAAAAACGGGACCCTATTACTAAGACTCCACTATCCGTCCGTACGTCCGTCTGTCACCAGGCTGTATCTCATGAACCGTGATAGCTAGACAGTTGATATTTTCACAGAATATGTATTTCTATTGCCGCTATAACAACAAATACTAAAAACAGAATAAAATAAATATCTAAGGGGGACATACTCGTACAACAAACGTGATATTTTTGCCGTTATTTAATACGTAGGTAGTGTTAAGTATTATATGGTGGCACGGAACCCTTCGTGTGCGAGTCCAACTTGCACTTGGCCGGTTTTTATTCTTACCTTGTTAAAAACTAGGCGCATGTAGAAACCACACCGTCACATAAAAACCTCTTCCATATTTATTTAATCTTTGGTGTAAATCAACACGTGCGTCAGGGCGAGACGCCAACAAAAAGGTAACGTCAAACGCCCAAGCTAGACAAGGACAGCTATAACTCATCAAGGTGATACAAAGAGAGTGGTCAAACAAAATGTCGAAACATTTATTTTTATTGTTAGTAAACGTCAGGAAATGATCTCATAGTGATCCTATAAAATTCGCATCTAAATTAAACCAGTTTTTTTCTTAAAAAGTAAACATTGAATTATTTATTGCGTAGCTCTGAGAAAAATACTCAAAAAGATTGAGTTTCTTGAGCATATAAAATTAATTTTGTCGTAAAAGGGATGCATTTCCGTTACACCTTGATTCTTTTAAGGAGAATAGGGAGCATTGTATTTATTTGACTACCTAAATAAATATGTATAAATATTATTTTCGACAAACTTTTCGATGCACTTCCGTGCACCCTAGAGAGTTTCTTTAGTCCGGTTATTTTGTTTCGTAGTCTGTTACGATATCCACAAATACCTTCTGCTGACTACAAGTCCACAAAGGCTTCACTAGGCTTCACACTTTAAACCGTCAATAATATTATTTACCTACCTTTAATTTAATACAAAACTGCTTCTTTGGTCAATTGGGCGCGGGCCTGATTGCTGAGCGTTCTCATCCTAGGTTCGATCCGCAGGACGGGCAAAGTGATATTGAGTTTTTCCAATCAGGTATTTTTTCACCAGCCCATTCTATATTTGTGCCCGATTAAGTGGCATAGGCTCTTAGGCTCCTTTGGGGACCAGAGACGTTGTGTTATGTTATACAAAATATCAACATTGAACACAGTTTTACATTCCGTAACCGAGCGACAATATCGATCCAACGTCACTGAAATTCAGCTGAAAAAACATCGTCAATGTCATCGTCAATTATTCACAATTCATAGAAAAAAGTTTTAAACGAATAATTCAAAATGGCCGCTTTGTTAGCCCCTGTTGATGATATGGAGATGGAGAAGATCGCAGAGGATGAACTGTCCAAGTTGCAGAGACAGGTACCTCATTAAACATTAAATTTCTTAATTATGTTATTTTATGGCAATCAAGCAAATGGTTCACCTGTAAGTGGCAATCACTGTCGATGGACGGTGAATGGCAATTGCATTTTAAACACAATGGTGAAATGTTTCATAATATGCCTATTTACATCGGCGGCGTCCGGCACCGCCTCAGGCCTATATCCTTCAGGGCGCGTTTCATCAAAGATCCTATTTCTCAAAAACTACTTAAATGTCAACATGGGACTTTCTATAGTAAATCATGCAAAATTTATTAGACTAGCTGTCAACACAACAACACAAAACAGTTTTTTTTTTTTGGAAATGTAGTATACAGCAGATTTTTTTTTCACGATTTCTGGTTTTGTCCCATAGTAAAAGTTGTTCATAATGACCAGTGATTAAAATTTCAACCTGTATATACCTACTCAATACGCAGAAAAGAAAGGAAGAAAATAATTTTACTTGACCCATATGATATTAATTATTATTTCGAATATAAATAATATATATTTATATAAACACATGATATTCCTACATCAACTTCAAGGTATACAGGCGTCATATTATAACATGTGTTTTAACAGTTCAGGGTGATGGAATTAGACCGGGCCACAGTGCTGACCAGCGTGCAGCCGACCCTCCGGATGCAGAAGAACATCATCAACACCCTCAACCAGGACCTGGACAAGATTATGATGGAGCTTAAGGTATATTATGGACAGTATTCTATTTATTTTTAGAGAGGCCCATGCCGCAAAACTATGTATACCATCCGAACTTATCAGCCATCTCGTTACCATAACACAAGCATTAAGTTGCTTAGCTTGGGACTATATGGCGTTGTGTGAAATGTCCAAGGATATGATTTATTTATTTATTTAACTTCGTAGACGTGTCCCGACAAGTCGAACTCAGCGCTTCCCCTCCACATTTATTATTCGCACAGCTAAAGCTTGGACCTCCTAGCCATATGCTCCGTTCTACCTCTAATCCACCCGTCAGCCTTCAAAAAGAGTAGTGGTGGCCCAGTGGTTACGGCTGCAACTTACCAATAGTAGGACGTAGGTTCGAACCCTGACAGGCGCTTTACTTTGTGTACCTAAATTTTTTCATCACCAGTGCTCTCAAAAACGGTGAAAGAAAACATCGTAAGGAAACCGGCATGCATGTTCTAAAATAAAAATACGAAGACATGTGACATCTACCAACACGCACTGCGCCCCCTTAGTGGATTTCGGCCCACTCCCTCTCACCTAAAGGAGGCCTGTGTCTCAGCAGTGGGAACATTAGAGGCTGATTATGCTTATATGCAGCCTTCAATGTAAAGGACTAGTCCAATTATTGAGGCTAGGGATGTGGGCTAAAATTCACTCGCGCCGAATGTGTCAACTAAGTTGTATGGAGATGTTCAAACTAATGTAACGGCGCGAGTAGTCATGTGACTTCCGACGCAATGAATTGCGTCCCGCACCCCAGGTTTGGATAAGTTGCTGAACTAGATCGTCAGCGGATTGACGATTCTTCTGTGGATTAACTACATTTTCACTTCTATTATATATTATTATCTTCTCCTTCTAATCAATTATTATCTCAACAGTTTACCAAAAGCACCTCCAACCTCATGGAAGGCGCCAGAAGTCGGGACAAGCTGATAGCTCTTCTGAAAGACCACGAGAAGTACTCAACAGAAGTAAGGGAGCATAGGGAAAATATCAAGGAGCTGGACTTCTTGCTGAAGCAGGTGCAGAAGGAGATAAAGTCATTGAGGACCAAAGTCACCGGGTTTGAAATTGTAATTATGAGTTTACAAGCGATGGGATTTCTCATTCATGAAATTTCAGAAATCCTTCCTTAGTGCTAACAACTCTTGTACAAATTATGTTTCTAGATTTACCGTAAGATTCTGTGCCTTGCATGGCCGTAATATACCGGCTACCTTTTTTACTGTCTGAACAAAAACAGGTTATAAAACCTATGGCACAGAAATCTCTTTGTTATAAATAAAATCTTTTATTTGTTTTTTTAGGGTTCCGTCCCGCAAAAGGAAAAACGGAACCGTCTGTCTGTTCGTCTGTCAAGACCCTTTTTCGCTGGAACGCGTGGGGTTAGACGCGCTGTATATGGGGCGTTGCCTGTCAGTGACTGAATGAATAATAAGTAATAACAACTGCACGGGTCGATCAATCAGATTAAGCTACGCTTGACGCGGTTGGTCCGCGGATGGGTGACCATCTTTACATACGAGACCTCTCCGTATCTCTAAAAGCACGTTAAGCCGTTGGTCCCGGCTGTCATGTAGATCTTTGACAGTCGTTATGGGTATGAGTAGCCAAAAGTCTGACAACCATTCATACCAAGGGGTAGGTATCGTACTTATTACCTAGTAACTGGGTTGTGGAGGTCAGATAGGCAGTCGCTCCATGTAAAATACTGGTATTCAGCTGCATCCGGTTAGATTAGAAGCCGGCCCCAACATAGTTGGGAAAAGGCTAGGCAGATGATGACCTAGATTTAACACAATTGAACAAAAATTGCACTACCCATGACGTGAGAGACGTGACAACATTTAAATAATACTGTCACCTCCGTTATAATTGTGTGGTATTACAATACACTAAGATGTTTTAAGTTTTTCAGTGGTAGGTAAACTTAAGAGCATCAACGATACTTTACAGACCATTAATTACAAAATCTCTAATCTTTTATTTCAAATCGAAACACAGCAATACCTCAATACCGTGAAAGGTCGGAGGTAGAATTTGATTTTTATTTCCTGGACGAGTTTACTTGTTCTGATAGTTATTTATTTCTTTGACACCAGGCCTACGCTAACGTGCTGACCGGTCAGACGCTGCTCAGTCAGCTAGAGAACCGACTGGACACAGCAATGAAAAAGTTCAACACTGTCAACAGCGAAAACTATTCCATGAGGCTCGAGATCGACCGGCTGCTGAGGGATCGGTAACTATGGAGCCGTAATATTATTATTACGGCTGAAATCGCCAACCCGTCTTGAGCATGCATGGTGATCAATGCTCGTGCCTTCTACAGATAAAGCACGAGCATTGACATACAGATGAGAAGAGGCTGTGCACACACGTGTGATGTGGGCACAGCCTGTTGGCGATTTCAGACTAATATTAGATAACTACTAGCAGCGCCCCGCGGTTTTACCCGCATAAGACTTGATCCCTTGGGAATATCGGGATTAATAGTATATAATACTATGTCCTTTCCCGGGACTCAAACTATCTCTATACCAAATTTCATCTAAATCGGTTCAGCGGTTTAAGCGTGAAGAGATAACAGACAGACACACTTTCGCATTTATTATATTATGGATATGGACAATATATCCAGGTTTCCTTACGAGGTTTTTCTTTTGCCGATGTCAGTAACGTCCAAGATAAACACAGAAACTACGGAAACTAAAAACTTTGAAAGTATGGAATAGTAAGATATTTCAAAATCAAAAGGCATTTATTCAAACTAGGCTGAGAATCAGCACTTTTCGAACTTTAACATTACATAAGACAGTTCTCCAAAAACGCTCGCCCTTCACCACTGTGCTTTAGCTGGGATGAAGTGGGGCAACAAACTCCCCAGCATCAACTGCAGTATATCTCAAGGAAACCCGGTGTGTTTAATCATAGGCATGCAGTGAGTAAGTATGCTGGATAATGCAGATGATGAGATGACTTTGTCCAACAATTGGAAACTTCAAAAAATTTATGTTCTAGTGAAGACACCGCTCGCACTGTTTCAAATCTTTCATGGATTCTTTAGCAACTGGGAGGAACAAGTTCATCATTGGATTTTAGAGGTTTTAAAGTTCACTAGAATATGGATTTTAAGAACATCTACACCACCACCACCACCGTACCACCATCGTCACCTAATTTTAGATACTTGTCAATTTCTGTGAATTAAATTAGACCGGTCAATGGTAATTGCAACGGATGGGATTCGAACTTACGACTCTGTTCCCATATCGACAGCCTTTGCCAGTAGGGTAGGTATTTGCACCTTATTTTTAAGTAAAAGTAAACTTTAATAAGTGAAATTGAATGAATGAAAGTGATCCAAATTCGTGAAATGGGCGCTCTGGTTAAAAAGCGTGGCGACCCGTAATGTTCTGGACTAGGATCGTCTTGATATTCGCCCAACGAGACTGCACGCTCTGTTTCATAACAAATTGGACTCACTCGTTTTGTTTCTCAATTTGATTAGTTCGATAAGATCGCCAGGATATGAATGTAGGTAATGTATAATTTTGTGTTCTTTATAAGGATTGCTTTATTTACCTAAATAATATTAAACACGCTCAGTAGGTAACTTTTAAAATTGTAAACTGTTCTATAAGTGGGGTTAGACCATAAACTTTCATATACCTATGGGTTAGACCGTTAGACGAACCCGATAGGTACATAGGTATGTACATTCACTAAAGCAGATAAATAACCCAAAAATTCGATAAATTAACTGCTTGTTATCTATTAATAAAATTTTTCATTCGAAAACATTCATCGCTTTCTTACTAAACTTCAACTATATCCGACGAATCTGGTTACTTTTCTCTTTTGGTGACTAGAAGCGTACGCGGCAATAGCCCAACCATAACAACGGATATAGGGCGGTTAAAAGGCGCTGACTAACCTACAAGAGCTCTAGAGTTCATTTCATAATTCACTCGTGGCTCTATGGCTGAAGAAGATTTGGATGGGCCGCATCTAGTAGCAAAAATCCTGCTATATATTGTATGACTGCGTATATTTTGTATGACGGGCCGAACTCCTAAATCCTTGGTTTCTCAGCTTATTGTGAAGGATGGAACTACACAAAAACCTTCTAGTAATTATTTATGTAGGCACCTATTTACTTACACAAAGTGAAAAATAGTCGTATTTACTTATCTTTGAACTCATCCGAACTCAGTTGATATTCTTCATCTTCCAAGTCAATTCTTCAACACCCTCTGGAAGAACCAACTGAAGCGCCTAATGGATGGAAAGGCGATGATCATCGAGCTCCTGGAGCAAGCTATCTCTACATACGACCAGCGTGAGGAGTGGTGCTCCAAGCTGGACGCGCTCAAGGAGAAAGCGGCTACAGATTATAGGAAACATTGCTTGGTAAGTAATAGTACCTATTAGTTTAGTTAGCGCTGCCCAAAAGTAGATACCGTGAAACGCTCAGATTTTTTTCACACAGTTTGGTACATACGAGTATAACAAGCCATAAAAAAAACTTTTTTACAAAAAAAACAACCGACTTCCAAAAAAAAAAACACTACAAACTGCTAAATAACTTTAATTTCGGAAGTCGGTGTCGTTGGTTCTGCATTTTTGTTTATTGACACCGACTTCCGAAATTAAAGTTATTTAGCACTTTGTAGTGTTTTTTTTTTGGAAGTCGGTTGTTTTTTTTTGTAATAAAAAAGTTTTTATTTTGTACTTTTTAGTGGGAGAGTTTGTAATTTATTTAAGTTACAGTAGCCTAATGTCAACTGCTCATTACCTATTACAAAATATTGCTTTTGAATTTTTTGATTTTTGTTGATTTTTCAAAAACCGCTTGTCAGATTTCGAAAAAAAAATTATGGGACCATTTGGGAAGTACACCCTTTCCAACAAAAAAAGAATTTTTCAAATCGGTTGGCAAGCGACGGAGTTATGCGCGAACAAACATAAAAAAAAAAAAAAATACAAACATCCGAATTGAGAACCTCCTCCTTTTTTAGAAGTCGGTTAAAAATAGTGTATTGTCAAATGTTCAAAGAAAACACATTCAAAAATATTTCATAAAAATAAAATAGTATCGATAAAAAATTGTAAAAACAGAGCTCAAAAAAAAATTTTATGCAGCCAAGATATGGCCGCCGTAAGAGTGCCAACGTACAGACAAAGTAGCCTGGCAGATGTAGCTAAGTTATCCGTAAATATACGCACCAGCTGTTTTAAGTCACCAAAACTTTTTATGACCATTTTAGTTTATATACCCTTTATAGCTAATATAACACGAATAAACCTATGTCAAGAACACCTTTATGTTTTTTAGGAAGTCCGCGAACTCCAGCGTCAATTAGACCACAGTTTGAAGCTGGAAGAGTTCCTCAGAACTAAGGGCACGGTCAGACTGACGGCGGCCGACGCTAAGGCCGAGGCCAAGAAGTTGGAGCAACAGGAGGAGGAGATGAGGATCTATAACAATTACGTCAACATCCTGGATGCCATTAGGGTAAGAAAGGAATACTTCATAATATCACGCCTATTCTATATTTCTCAGTAGTAGTCTATAGTACAACCAAATTTCGCCAGTACCAAGAATATATTTATAAGTATAATTTATTTAATCTATGACTATTTGGGCTTTGAATTTCCGTGCCGTACCTACCTACCTAGAATTTTTGAAGAGAAAACTTCTTTAGGCGCGTTGGGCATTTTTTGAGATGGGAAAAAATCATTGAACTCGCGCCACTGTTACCGTAACCGACACCGCTTCGGATGTTTTCGGCTGTATTCGGGATGTTCTCTATTGAAGAATAGGACGCAAAAGTTTGTAACTCAACAACAACCAAGTCTGTGTCCACTACAATTGAAGAGTAGATACACACGACATGGTGGCTGATGCTCTAACAAAGGGACTTCACCGATCGAAGCTGCAGATCTTTACCAAGGCAATGGGTTTGCGTCCAGAGGAGGGTACCTATTGAAGAATAGGACGCAAAAGGTTGTAACGCCTGTTTAAATATACTTGGCAGCAATGTACTGGCTGTCTATATGCTTCTATGGTTTTTTCCTCACTATGTCAGTGCTCCTTCCGAGTACTATGCTAGTATATAAATCCATAGTGACATCAATGCTAACAGAAAACAAAATAGGACCAAACGCCGTAAAGTGTCACGTTTTCGAGATACAATTGAAAGTTGATCACGTGACATCCATATATTTTTAAACTTGCGCATATCTTGTTGCATAGATATTTGATTATTTTAAACATTCAGAATGATTATTTAAAAAAAACAAAATGGCGGTCAGACTCTACAATGATCACGCCCTGCATTCTTCGCCATTTTTGCGAGATAAAAAGCTGGAGGTTATAAAACTACTGGACACATGAACCCCTAGTATTATTTCTTGTGCAGATCATCTTGTAACAGCAGTTATATTTCAGGAGTTTGCCGGCGAAGAAGACGTGGACAAGCTGATCCAGGAGTTCACTCGTCGTGAGGAGGAGAACTACGCGCTATTCAACTACATCAACGAGGTGTGCACCGAGTTGAAGAACCTCAGCGATAACGTCAAGATGCTGAGTGTCAGCATCGGTGAGAATTTTTCAGTTTTGTTTTTGTTAAAGAGAACTTGACCACTCATCGAATTGGCCTTCAATGATTGCCCCATTTGAAAAAGAAGGCCTATTTTCAGAGAAAGAAAAAAGTATTGGTCACCACCTTCGCTTATACTCATAGTCATATACTAGATCTTATTAACTCATAGAAGCTTTTGTCGCACATTGAAAAGAAACGATTTTCGTAAGCTCTTCGTGTGAGCACTAAGTCACCACGCTGAACAGACCTTGCGAAAATCTGACTTCCATAGAATGTTTTCATTTATTTCGTCCAGAGATTCAACATCCAGAGTTGTTCAATAGCGAGGCAGACACACTAATTTGGCAAAAAAAAAGCATTTTAACGCATTTTTTTCTTTTTCTTTCTCAACAGAGGAAGAAAACGCGAAACATCAAGCCAAGCTCTTGCAGCAGCAGGACAGCATCGAATCTCTGCGTAGTACACTGGACGAGAAGCGCAAGGCCACAGCGAGTGTACGCGCGACGTGCGAGAGGAGCTCACAAGTGCTGGCCACACTGCTGCAGCAGATACATGCTTTGGCTCTGTTAGTATCCCTATGTACTGATACGAGCTCTTCCAAAAACAACTTTACCACAACTGGAGTAGAGCTCTTTTTAAAGGAGCTCGTCCAGGAAAGTACTACCACCAAAGTCAAAGTCAAATCATTTATTTCTTTTTTTATAATGTTTCCGTCTTTATCTTGCACTTTGTTTCACAGTTGTGCGAAAATCACAAGAATAATGCTTAGGCTAAGCCCATGCTAAGTAACCTTTTTTTTTATTTCCGCTCAGTGATTTCGTTAGTTCCACTTTTGGCCACTGGTTCAGTAAGTTTCTCGCGCCGTCATGGCGGCCGACCGCGGGAGATGAAACCGCCACTCCCGCGCGCGCGTAATATAGGTATATAAGCCACGCTCCTCAAACTACTACTTATTTTCAAGGTTGGGCCTTAAAAGGCATTTTTGAATGTCAAAATCTGCAAGAAAACAGAATTGATTTTAGTGACCACTTCCAAAAGTAAGATTCGGACAAAAAACCATACTTATGTCTGCAGCCAAGCAGCGCTGCTGTTTTTGGTTTGACGGTGTTCTGGTATGGCACTGTCCTGATAGAAAACTAAAACTTTCCAGATCTTCGGAGTGCGACTCACTGCCTCTTCTGAAGCTGCTGGGCAGACGGTTTGACATCAACGTGAGCAACGCGCGGCTGTACATCAAGAGTTTGGAGAAAAAAGTGCTAGAAATCATCGATATCATTAAAATTGATGAGGTAAGCAATTGAGAAGTTGCCATAACCATCACGCTTGTATTCCTGAAGGGTTAGACGTTAGACAGAGGTGTGAAATTGTGTGAAGTACACAGACATTTCCCCAGATACATATGTTTAAATGCCATACAACAGGGCCTTTTGTCAGTAACTGGGCATAAATCAGGACTAGGGACCAACCTGGGAACTCTGCCCAACCTGGGAATCAAACCCAAGACCAGCAATCGCTCTAAGCGATAAGACCGCCCATTGTGTCACACTTTGTAAAATTTCATATCTGTAATTTATAGGTGGTGTACGTACCTACTCGTAATATAGAGTATTCTTGCGACAAGGCAGTATTTAATAATTTCTTGTTTTAAATTAACTTTATATCGTTTGCAGTTGATCCAGCGACAGACGGAGTCGAAGGACCGCACTCCGCCTTCCACCCGCCGCCGTCGCGCACGCGCCGCGCCCGGCCAGCGCGCGCGAGAGAGTGTCCCGGTGCAGTAAACATAAAGTGATCTACGAAAGGACACTATGTCAAACTTCAGGAACATAGATATCTCCTTTTGAACAACACCGAAAAAAATGTGCACTGTATATACCTACAGTTACCTAGAAAAGTTAAGCGCTTCGGTAATCTTCGTGTTTTCAAATTAGAATAAATTTTGCGCCACAGGGTAACACAGAAGAACAGAGACAAACCTTCAAAATTGGCATATTTTTAGGATTCTAGTGCTTATAAAAATAATGTACCATCAAAAAGGAAAACATAGGGACATACAAGTAATTAATACTTATTATTCTGTAAAAAAAATATTTATAGTCATTAACCAGAAAGAAAACAGACGAGAGCGTTTCTATGGAGAAACGACCACCCGCATTTCCTCATAACGTATCCTCTATGACACAATGGCGTGGTTTGAACCATCAAAATACATGTTTTCCGTACGGTTGACATTTCAATTCCTTGCCGAGACGCGATCTTGACGTGGTTTGCACGTGGTAAGAAGATTTCGCAGGAAATAATGCAGAATTGGGACGCAGGAGTGGTACGAGACTTGACATTTCTCGGGACCTCGACCGTCGGGGAGGGCCTCGAGAAATATAAACGGACATAAAAAAAATTTATATAAGTATAATATTGTTGTATTATTGACGTCAAAATATGCCGTAACCTTTCACGTCAATTGTAGAAGAAACAATAAAAATCATTATTAAAACAAATATAGTTTTATTTGACTTTAACCCTAACATAATTATATTTTTTAAATATTTACAGGTATTTTTAAATCTCAGAATTACATTGATAGAGTGAGAGATAAGTTACAAAAAGGCTCAATAAGAAAATGACAAAGATACTTATTGACCACACAAAAATAAAGAAAAATAAATATTTGCAAATACGCATAAACGGCTGAACAGATATGGATGAAATTTGGCACATAGACTTGATAGAAGATAGTTTTTCGGGTACATAACGTAGTTTTTACAAACATTAAAAGTAATGTTCTTTATTAATTATTACTTAAAATAATAATTACATACCCTAAAAAGTATATACATATTTTTTTATTATTATGAACATCAGTCAGTTCTTATGTAAAATAGTTTCACGAAGCCACCTGAAACAATAAATAACGTACCTAATAATTCGTTTAAATACTGTCATTATATTATTTTTATAAAATCAACATAACATAAAATTTTGGCTGACTATTAGAATCGGACCTCTTCTCTGCAAGCTGAAATTGACAGTCATCAAACACACGGGCCCAAAGTGCGCTTTAATAATTTCTAACGTGACGATATTATTGTGGACGCCCACGTCCACGTTACGCCACCATGATAACACAGGACGATGAACTTTCCGTCCACGATAACGTTATAACGCACACGTATTTCCATATATTTTATGGTCGTGGGTTCAAAGTTGATTAGGAAAGTTTGACAGTTTTGGGTAGCTTGATGTGCTGGTGTTTGTACAATGTGCACCTGAATGGGTGCGAATCCTGAGGTCTGAAGGAAAGAGCAAAGAAAAAGATAGCGACCTAGTTTTTTTTTACATTTTTTAACTATTTTTTTATAGAGACTCTTCGTAATGTCAGCACTAAACTTGTACTTTAAGTTTATTATTGCTTCAGTTTACAAAAAGGGGTTAAGTGTTTGGAGCCTCCTTTTAAGCAAACAATGCCTGTGTTAGGAGACTCCGCTCTTCCATAGTACAGCATTTTTACTTATTCTAGTTTGTTAACAAGCCGTATAAGGTACTTACAAAAAATAGAACTTATTATTTATATTTAATTTGGTTGCACCTCATACTACTATTTCTTGCATTGACATTTTATTTTATTCTTATCCACTCTTGGTATTGTGAAAATGTAATATAGGTTGTCCTGATTCAATTTTTTTTATGTTTAAGCCTGGTTTACCTTGTCAGCCGTGTATCAGTCTCGTACCCTGACAGGCAGTCCCCGGGCGACCACACTGCTAGCTATCATGACGTAGTTGGTAGAGCAGCGCGCGCGACACACGGCGCGGAGTAGATCTGGCTCTGGTGTGAACTGGCCTTTCTGCTCGCATGGTGCTGTGTCTGGAACCAGGCATGGTTTATGTTATTTCATAAAAAATCGGATCATAAAACATAAGAACCACTTACGCTTGCGTCACATATTAAACGTTATCACTAACTCTAGCATAAGCGTAACAGTCAGAATATTTTTGAAGCTGCAGTGAGCGTTTCAAAGGTCCACATCAGCTGACATAGCAATTCCATAGCAAGCATCTTGACGCGGCGTAAGGCATGACGCTGTGTGCAGCCGATGACATTTATATGACACTTTACCCTTTTGCTGACATTCAAATAGCTTTGAAGGTCTTTCGTGGAATGGCTGCCACATATGAATCGATAGCTGTCATCAATGCAAAAAAGTGCCATTTGAAGAAAAAAAATGGCAGACACTAAAAAAACTCGATCCCTTTCAAATACAAAATATTTTATTTCGCATATAAATCAAATTCAAAAACAATATTGATGATCGGATTGGTAACTAACAGACGACGGATATTAGTCGGCCGCTTTTTGTCAATGACTGACACCCGGCGGGTATTTGGTCGCAGTAACTAAGCCAGGGCACCCCGACCAAATGGGTTAGGTTAGGTTAGAACTGTGGTCAACCGCGTGCGAGCCGAGAGAGCGAAGCGAGGCGAGCACTACTTCCAAAGGTCAGGCGATTAACTAAACGGCTACTTTAAGCAGTTGGCTGCGACATATACATTGGAATTGGATAAAAGGTGTGATTCTCACCTAACACTCCATTGCTCCACTTAGCCTTGCCCACACTATGCCAGGGCACGGGTGCGTCAGAAGGTACGTACAGCGACACCAGTGTGCTCACCACTTTGTCCACTTCCAAGTCTGTTACCTCCCACAGCATGCCCACTACCATCGGACTGGAAAATATAACATTAGGGTTAAAGAAAAATATAATACAAAATATGGGGTTTACTCGCCGAAGGGTTAAACGAGTACACCAATATTTTGACGGCAAAACAGGGTAAATTTTTGATGGGACATTAGTGGCAGGTACCTCTTTGAATATCGCTATCAGCATTCACAGATGGAACATGGTACAGTCAACTACAAAAACGTTAATTCTCACGTTCACGGTGCCAATCGATGGAGTTCGTACAAGGATTATTTAAGACTGTTTGACAAGTTGGAGTTTTAGAAAAGCGACAAATCGCAATAAACTTTTCCCATACATTTAATAGTGACAAATTATTTTAGCCACAATCTTTTACAACAAAATGCTATAACTTTTTTTGTCAACGTATATCCTTAGTGAAAAAAAAAATATTTTGTTCTCTCACAAATTTTCTCGTTACATTGTGACGTTAATTGTGAATTGTGACAATTCAAATCGTTAATTGTGACGTTACGTGCGCAGTCACTCTGCGCCTGCGCAGCCAATCGTCATCCCACGTCATCATTGCGGACGTCGCTCGTTTTCTCAGATAGGTATTTATATTCAGATTCAGAATTTTAAAGATTATCATTCAGAACTCGTATAATACAAAAGATTTTTACCAGTCCAGTACATTATTTCGCAGGGCATACAAACATTACACACAACGGTAGTAGCTGGCTCAGTAGTGATTAAATTAATTGCAGTCACTCGTAAACAGAGGCCGTTACCACTAGCGACCTCTGGTATATTTGTTGATGTTAATAATAAATATACAATATGTGAGACAGTCACCAGCCAGCTATGTGCAAATGATGATGTGCAGCCGCGGGCGGAGCCCTGGGGGCTGACGTGGTGAGCCTGACGGAGCCGCAGCCCGACAGCACGCACAGCGCGGCCCCGCGGGCCTGCAGGCCTGCGCCCCCGCCCGCCGCCAGCTGGCAGCCGTCGCCGTGCCCGCAGTACCTGGAATGTTATGTGTTGGTATAGCAGGGATCCACACTTGCTTCACAAAAAAGTTATTGTCCTAATATAGAGGTATGAGGAACAGGGTGTAAAGTTCACTCATCCTCTATAGAAAAGGGAGGATCCTCCGACCAGACTGGTGTTGTGTCTGGCGGGCAACTGCCCAATGATTCATTTCGGGCCGTTGTATATATGCTAGTTGCGCGGTAAACTCTGCTTGCGAGATGCAGGATTTTGCGTGACGTCAGTATGACGCGTTGTTCGTATGTGGCGTTGTAGATACCGCTACACTAATAAAAACCTAGTTGTGCTTCTAAAAAATAAAATTATACGCTTTTTTAAATCAATTTACCAATTTTCGCTTTTCAGAAAGTTGGTTGCAGTAACTAAGCTACACCCCAACCAAATAAGTTGGGTTAAGCTCGACGACGTCGATGATGATAATCTATAATATATTTTTTTATTTAGCCTACACTGTCCCACTGTTGATCAAAAGCCTCCCCCAAATCCTTCTAGACATCCTTTTCTAGCGCCACCTCGATCCAATCCAATTCAAACTGAAATGCGATTGGACAGGTCACGTCAGCCGCATGCGCAGTGGCGGGGCCTGAGGGTGTACCGGCACAGGGAGACATGGCGAGACTACCTATACCAAATAAGTTTACTAACATTTATCAATGATATTAATACTTACAAGAACACATCAGCTTCAGTAAGGTGTGAGATGAAGTCTTGCGCAGACGGCGGTTCCCCGATGTGTCCGTTCCATTCAGGACACCAGTACTCCACGAATGACGTCATGCGGTTCTCCATGCGGTCCAGATTCTTCTCTGAAAGTAATTTTTTAACATAAAATTATTTCGTTTAAGCTATAAACATGACACGCCAACACTGACTGAAACTAAAATAAATAAAAAGTTAATTTATGTGATTTCGGAAAAGTGACTTTAATTTTCTACTCCTTAAGTTTATTTTCAAATGTAATTTAAATATTTTAATTGCCTTTTTAATAGTACGGTAAACCACACATTTCAACAACAACTACATAAAAACCTCTAGCCTTTCAGAAATCAACATAATCTACAAACACGAAAGTTGATGTTTGTTTAACTGAAAATTACGCCTACCTGGATTGATGACGTATCTGCCGACGTCACACTTGGCCGCGAAGTACCCGTCGATGACGTTACTCTCGTGTATCTTGTACAAGTAGTATAGGAAGTGAATATTCTCCATCCGGGACACAGGGTGCTGGTTCACTATGGGGAGAGTCTCCCATGGAAATGTGTCTAGCATCTGAAATTTAAAAAAGTATGAGGTTAAATATTATGTTTATATTGTTAAATATTATGTTTATGTTGTTAAATAATATGTTTATGTTGTTAAATATTATGTTTATATTGTTAAATATTATGTTGTTAATTAATATGTTTATGTTGTTATATATTATGTTTATGTTGTTAAATAATATGTTTATGTTGTTAAATATTATGTTTATAATGTTGTCTGGTTGAATACTTTGTCTCATTTTTTGTTTTTGTTACTGTTTTTTTTTTTAATAACTTGTTTTTATTTTTTACTGTGTTTAGTTTTTAGTTTAGTAATAGTTTGTGATCCTCCTGTACGAGTCGCAATAAATACTTTTTCTTTCTTTCTTTCTTTATACCAATAAGCATACAAGCACTTTTAGTTTTGTCAGTTTACCACGTTTTTTTGCCCAGAAGTTATCGCAACAACACACAGATCTAATATTTCTTCATAACTAAAAAGTAATCTACATAAAAACAATGGTAAATTAATTAATGCCACATTACCAGTCGACAGCGATGCGGATAAATTTTTCGACGCTATATTTAGTTTCTGTATAGTTTTAGTTAAGTTAGGATTTAATTTTGTGATTGATTAATTAGTTATTATTTGTTTACATAATGTACTTATGTAATTTTTTTTCCCTAAAAAAGTCGTTACCGAAATAAAGTCGGTACATGGTAAATCATTCTCATCTTTTTTTTATATAACTTGTTTTTTTTTTTTTCTTTAATGTGTTTAATTTGGTTTGTGATCTTCCTGTACGAGTCGCAATAAATACTTTTTCTCTATTTTTTTTTCTTTCTGGAATTCTCATACATTAGTCAAAATACTTCTTTAGTTTTAGTTCCAAATACCTCACATGGCGACTTACAAATTCTAAGTACAATTTTTAAATGACGCTCTGATAACGGTGACTTTACTAATCTTGACGTCTGTGCAAAACTTCAACAATAGAAATAAAGTTCAAAACTCACCTCGTCCACAATAAGTATGACCGGATGTCTTTTAGCCTTCTTCAAGCCCCAATCATTATCTTTGACCTGCGACGCTGCCTGAGAAAAAGCCCTAATACCATCCACTAAACCAAAACCATGAATCTTCTCAAAACTCATAGACAAACATTTTAAACAAAGTTCGTTTAGAAATCTAAACTCTTTGGAGCAATTGCTGCATTCTATATTCAAAACTTGACGGACGTCCTCAATGTTGCCATGTTCGGTCAATATTCTTCTGATGCAGGACTTTATTTGTTGCGATTGCAACACTGGGCAGCATTCTATTAGGTTGTAGAGAAGGATTTTTTGTTTATGCGTTAATCTGATGAAGCTGGAAAGGAAAAATTATAAAGTCAAGAGATATTTAAAACTACTATTACCAAACTGATGATATCTTATGTCGTCGCTCGCATGGCTAACAGTCCTATCTCATTTTTCAATTTTTTTTACTGATTTGAGTTAGGACAACTACAAATTTCTATTCGTGATTTATTTTCATTTATCACTAACCGGTTGTATCTCTGATGATTGGATCTCAAAATATAACCATTTTGAAAGGCAACAAAATGTAAAGAATCACGAATAGAAAGATGTAATTGTCCTAACTCAAATCAGCTAAAAAATGAGATAGGACTGTTAGTCATGCGAGCTACGATGTCTGGTTGACAACAAATTGACTACGTAAACCGTGCGATAGAGACCCTAAAACGTGATTGTAAAAGTTTATATAGTAAATTCCTTTAATCACAATGTAATCGAAAACTTAAAATCTCAGGGGTGTAATGAGTCTGCCGGGGCAGCGGGATTGTCCGAAAGGGTTACCGCTACCCCGGAACATAAAGGGCTAAGGAAGGAACACGGATGGGTTTTAGTCAGTAAGAGTCTGACACTCCCTTCCGCTCCACCCAGAGCGGGAGGGGTCATTTGATGATATAGCATCCTTAAAAAAAAGGGGTTGAATTGAGTAGTTAATAGAAGTATAAGAACTTACCCCCAGTCTAATATAGTGGTGTCAACTAATTTGACAACTTTTTCCTTCGAGGTCTTGTCCACTAATTTACCCGTGAGCAAACAACCCCATCCACCAAGCCATTCTTTGTCCATCACATTGATTACACTCTGCAAATAATTTAGTTATTACTAGCTGTGTCCGCGACTTTGTTCGCGTGCATAACGAAAAGCTTTTTAATTTTTTTGCGCGGAACCCTAATTCTTTTTCTAAAACAAAAGTAGCCTAAGTTACTCCTTATTACATCAGCTGCCAGTGAAAGTCCCGTCAAAATCGGTCCAGCCGTTTCAGAGATTAGCCGGAACAAACAGACAGACAGACAAAGGTTGTAAAAAATGTTATCTTGGTCTATGTACCGTGTATACATTCATATGTATTTAGTAAAAAGCAGTTATTTTAATATTACAAACAGACACTCCGATTTTATTTATTTGTATGTATGTATAGAAGATATCAGTTCACTAAAGTAGTAATGCCTTTCCCAAGTATGATGAGTATGTGTGTATCTCAATCAGAATCATTTTGAAGAATATTGGTAATCCATTGCTTCATATTATGCTCGAAAAATGTGTCTGCTCATCAACGTAAATAACGCAATGAATGTTGTTGACCTGTCAAAGTGAAACCCATTGCTAGTTACCCTGCTGAGTTAGATCCTCAGAGGCTGGGGAATATCTCAGGATTGAGTGTTTCCATTAGAAACATTCTCGGTTACTGCTTGGCCCCATTTGCAGCTGGTTCATGGCAAAAGGCTTCCTAATAATAGCCTCCGATTTTGGCCACGGTGGCCAATCTCAACGGAGATTAACCTGGTACGCAGGAGATATTATAGAGCACAAGTGTATGCGCAGGTGCACTCTCTGTTCCTTTACTCTCATAGTCCGATGGGACGGCAATCCGACACGACCGGGGAGAGATCAGGCGCAGGAGTAACGGCTTTACATGCTTTCCGAGGCACGAGGGTATTAAACCACCAACTTCCAAACTCTGGATTGTTACTAAGAAATTCCTAATGGAAATCCTAATAACACTTTGTCCGCCCCGGGAATTGAACCCAGGACCCCACGCACAGCAGTCGCAGTTGCAACCAAGAGACCAACGGGGCAGTCAAAGGATTCCTATTACATGGGACTTCATTATTGGTATACAATCATCATTTCTGCCAACCCTATCGGAAAAACAGGTGTTGGGATATGTAATGTAAAGACGCCAGCACAACAAGCACTACAATTTGTCAAATTTCTTTAATAGATTTTCAACTTTATCGCTAACGCATAAGGTTCAATGTTAAATGAGAAAATTTGACAGTTTCGGGTAGTTTGATGTGCGGTTTGGTGTGTGGGGTTGTGTGGTGTTTGGTGTGTGTGTGTGTGTGTTTGTGTGTCTGTTCAATGAATTTATAAAGTCAACACATGGAAGTATGAAAGGTTCTGAGATCCAGCAGCGGGACACTAATGGTTGAAAAAAAAAAACAGTGGCACTCCGGAAGTGCCGACAGAAGTGAAAAAAAACACAAACAGAATACTTTGCCATCACTCACTGACATAACGGATATACATTAAAACCGAGTACATCCCGAGGACAGCCGAAGACATCCAAATGTAGCGCGGTGTCGGTAACAGTGTCGCGAGTTCAATGGCTTTTTTCAATCTCAAAAAATGCCCAACGCGCCTAAAGAAGTTTTTTCAAAAATGTTTAAACGAGGCGGTCTTTCTTTGGAATGCGCTCCCTCTGAACATCTGCAACCAGTCGGTTATCTTTTAAAGTGAAGGCACGTGAATATTATCCGTCAGAAGTTGGCTGTAAACCCGAGGCCCGTGCCGTGCCGTGCCGTGCCGTGTGCCGTGGGCCGTGGGGGGGAGGGGCCCGTGGCTAAATAATAATAGCCGCACAGGTCGATCGATCAGGTTAAGCTACGCTTGCCGCGGTTGGTCTGTGGATGGGTGACCATCTTTACATACCGTGTTCCCTCCGTGCCTCGGAAAGCACGTTAAGCCGTTGGTCCCGGCTGTCATTCGTGGATATTTGATAGTCGTTACGGGTAGTCAGCAGCCCGAAAGTCTGACAACCAGTCTTACCAAGGGGTATCGTATCTGCCGGGGCAGCGGGACTGCCGGGGCAGCGGGACTGCCGGGGCAGCGGGACTGCCGGGGCAGCGGGATTGTCCGAAAGGGTTACCGCTGCCCCGGAACATAAAGGGCTAAGGAAGGAACACGGATGGGTTTTAGTCAGTAAGAGTCTGACACTCCCTTCCGCTCCACCCAGAGCGGGAGGGGTCATTGGATGATTTCCCATCCTTAAAAAAAAAAAAAAAAAAAAAAAGGGGTATCGTATTACCCAGTAACTGGGTTGTGGAGGTCAGATAGGCAGTCGCTCCATGTAAAATACTGGTATTCAGCTGCATCCGGTTAGACTGGAAGCCGACCTCAACATAGTTGGGAAAAGGCTAGGCAGATGATGATGTAGTTGGCTGTAACATCCCAGCGCTGATTTGCTGGATTCGTTTTCTCCGCTGCCTATAATTTATTTCTTTCCTCATTCATCATCTTCTCGTTCATTTTGTTTATATGTATGTATCTATCTATGTATTAGTATTTATTCTTGTATTTTATAGTAATTTCCTAGCTATTTATCCCGTATGTTGCACCTGCCATGTTTTGTCTCTGCATCACCCTAAGCTTGACTGGTAGAAAATGCCACATTTTTTTACTTGTGCATAAAGTTTTAATAAATAAATAAATTTACAAACTAAGACTGCAAAGCAATCTTAATGATAATAATGAGCTATTCATGTCGTATAGTGCACTGCACTCCGTTAGTTATATGAAGGACGATTCAATTGTATAAATGATGTCATTTAACCATGCAAGCCGCACCGCGCTGCTATCAATATTTCTATTACAATTTGAGATTCAGAAAGATTTTTAAACGACTGTCAATGGTCGAACATTACGCCTGTATCCCCAAAAGGTGTAGGCAAGCAGAGGTGTATAGAATACCTAGATTTAGCCTATTGCCATCGACCTAGCATGATAATCACACTACTACCTACTGAAAAATTCCTAATGGAAAAATTCCCAATAATACTTTCCAGGGTGCTGAGTTCGACCCTGAGATATGGCCCCAGGGTCGAACTCAGGACCCTACGTTAAACACTCGCACATGCAGAATGCACAAGCAGCTACAGAATAAATAGTTTTATTTATTTCTTTTATAAAATACTAGCTTTTGGCTTAGCCCGCGTGGATGTGAAAATGTACGGGATCGTGCTACCGAAAACTAAATAAGTATAATAATATGTACTAACCCAGGGAATGGTACATCCTGTGCCCAATTTAAACCTAATCCGTTCAGCTTTTAAGGCAGAAAAGGTCGAGAGACAAACAGATAGACAACAAACAGACAGAGTTCCTTTCGCATTTCAAATATAAAGTACTAGCTTCCGCCCGCGGCTTCGCCCGCGAGGTATGTCGATAAAAACTATCCTATGTCCTTCCCCGAGATGCAATTTATCTTTCTGCCAAATTTTATCGAAATCTGTTCAGTGGTTTAGGTGTGAAAAGGTAACATACAGACAGACAGAGTTACATTCGAATTTATAATATTAGTATGGATGGATGATTGCATATTTCGCGTACCTTCATTCGTAAATCGATGTCCTCTCTTCGACTCCAGTAGTTCTGCACAAGGCGCTTGTTGTTCAGGAACTGAGCATTATCTATAGTCTTGTAGTTTTCGTCTAGTAGTGAGTACAGCTCGGTGAAGAGAGGCCTCTCGCCTTCTGGAATTTGTTTAACAAGCCATTAATATTAATTGTTCAAAATATTATCTAAACTAATAATTATACAGGGTTATTGGAAAAACACCAACAACCTCTTAAGAGGTCATTGTACTCATCATTATGAACAACTTTTACTATGGGACCAAACCTGAAATCGCGAAAAAAAAATCGCTGTTCCCTACATTTGACGAGTTGTACGAACATAAATGTAGGAAACAGCTGACTTTGTTGTCGCGATTTCAGGTTTGGTCCCATACCTCTTAAGAGGCTGTTGGTGTTTTTCCAATAACCCTATATATTAACTTGAAATATCAGTTTGAAAAATCAGTTTTTTTTTTGTGTGTGTAAACTTCACAGACGCAGAAAGCAATTGCCAAAATTGCTACTGTTTTTTCGGCGTCAATAACACAGGGTGATTTTTCGATTTGATAGGTTTTTTTTTTCAACAAACCTTTAGTAACATTAGCAGGTATATGCACAGTCATGGGACCTAAACTTGCATCCTCCATATAATCATTGGTGAACATGCTCAAGAATATTGAGTCTACCTCCGTTCTATACTCAAGCAACGACTTCAAGTTCTCGTTAGGGTTGTATGGTACAGTCAATTGTACTACGGTCCACTCTGAAATAAAAATATTAGAAAATTATTATTGGTGATGGTGAAACGGGTGAACGCCGGGAGGGGACGCTCTAGGAGGACATAGTGACCTTAATGGTGATGTTCTTCAATAAGGTCAGGTGCGTAGGACTCGCAACCGGCGTGCGTGAATGACCGAGAAGTATGAACGTAAAAAATAAACGTACCTATTTAAGGATCTTAGCGGGTGGTATTCTGTAATTTCTGCTTACCGCGTGGGAAGAAGCCGTGAGTTATGTGTGTGAAGCGGGTAAACTTTGATAGGATAGCTAACTTGACAGAACTATGTAAAGTCTATTGAAACTTATGTTTCAAATTAATATTATTTCAAGTTAAACAAACGTCAACTTTATTTTCATGGGTATTAAGTTGATTTCAGAGTGACTAGCACTATTGAAAAAGTTATATAAAAATCTTTGAAGTACCTAAACTGTACTTTATTGTGTAGGGTTTCAAAGTTATTTTTTAATAAACTGTATTTGTTTACGTTTTTGCCAAATTAATCGCGAATGCAGATTAGGTTACTAGGGACTAACGAAATAGTTTGTGGTAGAAATTGTGTGGAAAATATTTTCAATTACTGTTTTGCCTCTTTTTGACCTACTGCGAGTCAGCAAAGACAGTTTTTCACGAGCATAGTCTGTCTGTATGTGGTTAAATCCATACTAATATTATAAATGCGAAAGTTTTGTCTGTCTACCTCTTCACGCTTAAACCGCTGAACCGATTTAGATGAAATTTGGTATAGAGATAGTTTGAGTCCCGGGACCTTTCCCGGGACTATGTCCTTACATAGGATAGTTTTTATCCCGATATTCCTACGGGAAACTTATGCGTGTGAAACCGCGAGGCGCTGCTAGTTTTTAATACAATCATATTAATGGCTGATTTTAGACGTGCATTAAATGTGTTGGAAAAATATTGTACCATGACCATTTTATCAAAATAAAAGGCTTGAGGAGATGATTCCATAAATATACCTAAGTACTTAAAGTAAATAAGTAAAAATTTTAAAAAATCTAAACACCCGACTGAAAGTAAAAAGTTCAAAAAAAGCTCACTTTTCAAGCAGTCTAGTGCAGTTGTTGGTTTCAAATCTGAGAACTAAAATTATGTTTATACCATTCAGCTACTTACATAAACAAAAATGGTGAACAAAATTATGCAGACAGAAACGCAACATGGACTACCCACGCCCTGTAAATTATAGCCAGATTCCTTGGACAGCTAACAAATTATGAACAAGCATTTTGATGAACATTTTATTTTGCACGCGCTAACATCTGTTGCAAGAATCAAAGTATAATGGGCCTTATTACAAAACAAGGTTTATCTTTAGAACCAGGTTTAAACTATCGACCTATTTTCAAATTACGAATTATAATCCGACCCGAGTCTAAGTTGACAATTTTGCATTAAGAACTTTACGTTTGTCAGAATTAAGTTTAAAATACAGTAACTGGCTCGAAGGTTCTAAAGTTAGATCTCGTTTTGTAATAAGACGGTTTAAGTCAAAACCCCTCAGGGACGAGCTAGTACAATTTTGTACCGCTTGTGGTATACATGTAAGAGAAAAAAAGAAAAAAAAAACTTAGCACAGACTAAAAGACACACAATAGACCATATACATACCTACATCAGATAAAAAACAAAAAATAAAGATCAAATAAAAAGTGTAAAGTCCGATGTAAGAAATTTGCAGGAAAGTGTGCCTCACGGCTGCGCCAAAAAGGCCCAGTTCAGCAAAAAATGCCAGAAAACTAGTGCCTGACGCTGGTTTTCAACTGGACTTGATGTGTGAGGTGACGGAAGTTAATCAGTTTTACACTGCAACGTGTCGTATATATGCATACTTAAATAAAAAATATGTGTCAGACAAAAAAATTGTAACGAATATGTACCTACTTAACACGTTGACTGCCAACGCGGTCACCGGTGACCGCGAACAATAGATTTTCTATTGTGTCTGTTGCTTGGCAGTCAAGGTATTAAATAGTGTGAGTTGAGTAACATTCCAAAAATAGGTAACTAAAAAGATACTGATATACTAATAAAGCAGCTTTTATTTCAAATAAATAAATTACATACACTTTAGAATTGTCAAGGAGTCGGACAGTAAGAAAGATGAAGGTAGTTGCCCATTCAAAAGCGCAGTAGATTCCTGTGGAGAAGAATGGGCAAGCAACTTTATGGCCACTCTTTTCCTAAGAAACATGATAATAAAGAAAGCTATTGTTATAAACATTCACAGTACCTTTAGGTAATTCTTTCAGAATCTTCAGAAAGTTGTCAACATTGTTCTCCTTGGAGAAGCGAAGATATTTCTTGTGAAATGGCTCATCGTCTTCTATTGCAAATGATTCCAAACCATTTGTTATGTCGTCTGTAGCGCCTGAGATCAAATCTAAAATCTTTGCTTCTTTCTTTGGTCTAAAAATAATCACAATTATTAATATTAAATTAGCTTTTTATGTTAGCACAAACTACTTTAGATCATCATCCTTATTTTCAGCCTTGTTCGACCCCCTGCTGCTTATAGGCCTCCTCGTTTTTGTGCCATGCTTCCCTGGTGCGTGCAAGGCTCATCCAGGTCCCCCCGCGATCTCCTGTAGGTTGTCCACCTACCTGGCCATTGCTCTGTCAATGCTTCATCTACCGTTTCTCGGCAACCATAACTCATACTCAGGTAAAAATATTTTTAATCAATCTGTCTAGCCTTTTCCCAACTATTTTGGGATCGGCTTCCAGTCTAACCGGATGCAGCTGAATATCTGTATTTTACATAGAGCGACTGCCTGTCTGACCTCCACAACCCAGTTACTAGGTAATACGATACCCTATGGTAAGACTGTTTGTTAGACTTTCGGGCTTCTGACGACCCGTAACTGTCAAAGATCTACGAATGACAACCAACGGCTTAACGCGCTTTCCGAGGCACGGAGAAGTCTCGGTATGTAAAGATGGTCACCCATCCACAGACAGACCGCGGCAAGCGCAGCTTAACCTCATCGATCAACCTGTGCGGCTGTTATTATTTAGCCACGGGCCCCTCTAGGTAAAAATATTGTTACCTATGTACAGAGGCCAGCACATCAAGCTACCCCAATCTGTCAAATGTTAGATTTTTAACTTTACGACAAAGGAATAAGGTTCATATTCAATTGGAAATATTTGACAGATTGGGGTAGCTTGATGTGCTGGCCTCTGTACAGACGCCAGCACATCAAGTTACTACAATCTGATATTGAAGGGAAGATTTTATGGCTCTATCCAACCATTCATTCCATCTAAATGTTGGTTCAGTAAACAAAAATTTACTAGTAAAATAGCCACCTCTGTTATAATTAGGCTTCGACTTGGGTTTGTTTGCACACCAGTTTTTTTGGCCAAAATCCATGTGAGAGACTCTTCTTTGTGTGAATGCGGTCTGGAGGAGGGTACTCTGGAACACTTGTTTTTTTCCTGTCCTCGCTTAATCACTCCCCTTTACGACATACTCCCTTCTGATATTCCCCGCCCAATTAACATTCCCTTCCTATTATCTTTAGCCCATACCCCTGCAGTTAAAATCCTTTATAAATTCATTAGCATTAATAAAATCCAGTTATAGTTGATATTTACATGTACTTTTTATTATATATTTACTGAATGTTCTAAGTGTTCTAACATTTATTTTGTGACGTTTTACATATGCATCTACTAATCAAAAAATTGTTTTGTCCTTTTTTAGCATGGGGATCCATGGTTGCCACCGCTACAAACACTGATTTAAAAAAATAAAAATTGGCATCGTTTACATTACTATAAGTATTCCAAAAATAATATTATTTTCTCATACCTTGACATTGGCAAAATCATCGAATGTTACCGATGGAGCCAGAACCTCGAAAAAATAGAATAGAATACTACAATCTGTCAAGGTTCCCATGGGATCAAGACTTATGCGGGTGAAATCACACTAATATTATAAAGGCGAAAGTTTGGGTGTGTGTGTGTGTGTGTGTGTTTATATGTTTGTTACTTCTTCACGCTCAAACGGCTCAAACCTATTTGACAAAATTTTGTATGGAGGTAGCTGACATCCTGGATTAACATTAAGGCTACTTTTTATCCTGATATTCCCACGAGATCAACACATATGCGGGTAAAACCGCGGGGCGCAGCTAGTTATTAATAAAAATGTTAATTTAATATAATGATAAACCAGTTGTCAGTAAGTTGGTGGGGAATAAACCAGATACTTACACAGGGTTTGCATCTATTAAATCTTGTATAGGTTTTATGTAACTTGTGATTTTGTGTAGTTTATTTGCTAAAAACAAAAAAGAATATATTATTAAAACTAAGATTATTGTTCATTGAACCTCTAGAATAGTGCCAGGGGTTGTCTTTATTTGATGAGTCAGCACATCCAACGCAAACTTCATCAAGTACTTCTAACAATATTGTCAAAGGAACAACCCTATTTTTTTATTTTTTTTTGCACATACGCCATCCATTCAGAGAAACACAAGTAGAGGTTGCAATCGCAATTGTTAAATGTAACACACATTTACATTTGCAACTGTTAAATGTATGTTATATTCTGGGTTTGATTCCCAGGTTGAGCAGTATTAATGAGTTATTCTATCGAGAATTTCTTCATGGCAGCCCAAAGTCTGCATTTGGCTATGATTTTTTAATGGCAATAAGGTTCTCTTACATGGGACTTAAGCTTATCTGGTGAAATTTTGGTATCATATACACCTCTGGCAACCCCTTCAAAAAAAAACAAGCACGTCAAGATGTTGTTTGTAATGAACTAAGTACTTAGGTAGGTACCTAAGTACTTATTTCTAATAATATAGGTACTGTCACCAAAAGAGATAAGTAATCAGGGTCCTCAGTTATAGTTGAAGTTTAGCAATAAACCGATGGATGTTTTCGAATAAAATTTAATTTCATAACATTGAACTGTTTGTTTTCTATTCATTACATTAAATTTATTCGAAAACGTCCATCAGTTTCTTACTAAGCTTCAACTATCACTTCACCGTAACATACAGTGAAGTGTCACAATTTCAGGACCGTGCATTATTTACTTAACATACATACCAGCGGCCTTCAACTGTTCATCTCTATAAACAGCCATAGTTCTTAGTGAAGCTGATGATGCCTCACTCAAATGGAATGCACACCCCACGTCATCATTGTCCGCTAGACATTCCTCAGCCATAAGTTTCCTACCACCTTGAAAGGCAGAATAATTATAAATATCTTTACACATCACTCATAGAAAAAAAAACAAAGACCTTTGTCTTTGAAAAATATTTAATTGATTACTTCACTAATTTCTACAGTTATCATAAGCACTAGATCTTCGTTTATATTCATTTAAAGTATTATTTTAAATAAAAATGTGATGGCAAAAACTTACTTTGATAATTGGGCCCGTTGGGAGTCGGGGGCACTTCATGAACATATTTATGCAATATGTTTTTGAACAAGGGCTTCGTAAAGTTAATCTCATTTGTAAATATATCAAAATCTTCCATAGTTTTAAGCACTTTTCAACTTTTAATTGAATTTTAGAGTGTTTGTGCTGGTTTGTGTAATGTTTTCAAAATTCAAATTTGACATTACGTTTTGCGTTCCAAACCTCAAACGTCATTTAGGACACACGCTTGTTGTTTTCTCTTTCATGTGCGTAATGGTGACAGAAATAAAAGCTAGCTCTTGATAAAAATTCTATTCTGCTTATTTGGAACGCGGTTCTTCTAATTTGACATTTCGAAATCCGTTAGGTATTGCGTTCCGATTTACAAAGGCAGGTAATTCAGGATCATTTTGAAGCAGTAAATTATAACAACGCCAACGCACAGTGATTATTTCTACCACTATGATAATCTTGATCACGACGAGATCATTTAATTAAATTTTTTTTTCTTAAATGAATGCAGTCGTGTAGTTTATTTGATAGTAAAAACACGTTACAATTCTAGAAATTGCGTGCTGATTCATGCAATTAGCTTGTTGTATGTTCTTATGTATTTCTGTCGAACTTTCTATTTGCCGTATGAGCAACTAAGACGCAAGAATATTAATTAGACAACGCCATTGATATTCCATACAGTATTATGCAAACTGCATTGCTGTGTAGTACACATTAACACACCTGATATTGCTTGTATAAATATTTAAAACATTGTTATATACAGAGTGGTCTAAAAGTCGTGGATCAAACGAAATAGCTCCCTATTTCGTTTGATCCACGACTTTTTGACCACCCTCTGAATGACTTCCTTTATCTCCGTAAGGACGTAATTTCCAACAAAAAATCTTTCTACAACATGAGCATGGCCCTAATTCAATTGCCCTAAAAGTTATGAATATTTTTGTTTTCTCTAAATGCTTTACCAAAAATTATTTCTCACTTTAAAAGCACACTGAAAAAAAAATTTTAGAAGTGGCCTTGTATCTGAAAAACTTGCTGTTCAAATGAGGTGTAACCACTGACCTGTAGGTATGTTTAATAGAGGTCAGTGGGTGTATCAAATACTCTTTGTTTCTTAATTCTGGTTTTATGATAGTTTTTTCATAACAAGGCAAGGTAGGTTAGCTTAATTCAAAATAATTTTGAAGTTTATCGTGCTGCTAGCTCAGACCACAGAGCATGTAACCCTCAGACCGAATAAAAAAGCAAGACAGAGGGCTGTCAACAGTAAAGTGAAGCCGGTTTCGTAAGCATCACTTAGTGAGGTATAGTTTGATTGTAAATGTGTGCGTGTGAGCTTGTATGCACAGAGCGGAGGTGTAGTTTTGGCATGCTTCACTGTATCGTTCTCAGGCTCAGCGCTCTATCTAGGTTTTCTATATTTGGTTTGAAGCTGCTAGTTAAACTGTTAGTAACAGTAAAACACCGTTTGTTTTATATCACTTTTTTTTTATTAGTCTAATTGTAAAAAATATCGGTATTTTATTTAAGTAAAGAAAACAAAAAATTTCAAACTTTTAGGGCAATTGAATTATGGATATGCCGTTGAAAGATTTTTGTTAGAAATGACCTTCTCTATCTCCCTATTTCGTTTGATCCACGAATTTTTGGCCGCCCTGTATAAGAGGTAGGTACCCGCATCGTAATTTGATGCCAAATCGAACAATATACTTGAATTCACAACCATGTGTACAGAGTACAAAAACAATCCGTACTTAATGTTCCATTTACAAAACCGGTAATTTTTCTTGTGGGTAAGCAGCTCCATTTTTGATTGATAGGCAAGAGGCACCTACCTAAAGTACCTAACCCATTGTTTAATTACCGACGGTAATTATTATTTCCTACAGCTTTTTTTGTTTTTGGTTTTCATGTCAATCCACTTCAACCCCAGAACAGCAACTGACTCTAATCGAGGACCTTACGTTCGCTGGCCGCGCTTGCAACGTATAAAATTTAAATTTAAACCAAGTGGCGCTATAAATTGAATGGATACTTTTCGGATACGCAGAAAAAGGTAATTTGGAAATTATAGAACAGGTATTTTACAACTTTTTATTTCATAATAAACATAAACAATGCGCAAATGAGTTAACCGTCGATTTGCCACATTACAATATTACCGACTTTCACGTCGTAAGCAATTATACTCTTGGTAAGTAGGGTAAAATAAGTTTCTAAAGATTTTTTAAGTTAAAAATAACTGAAAGTGGTTACGCTTATATTGACTAACAAAATGCTCCTTACAAATAGTACAAAAATTATTAGTGGCACTGATAAACGTTCTACAAAACCATACAAAATGTGTAGAAGGACACAGCATATTTTAGTACTTAATTGTGCAAATGTATAAGGCACAAAATGTATAATTTTAACGTCGAACAACAAATATGGCCGAAAAACTTTAAAAATACAATTCATTATGCTTATAAAAGTGCCTAATAATTTCATAGATAAATAAAAGGAGGTAAACTTGACTTGAGTATATGTGACGGAAAATGCAAATACAAACAGTGGACATTCTTTGCATTTACTAACGATTTGAACATGTTGGCGAGTGGACTTCCAAAATAAAGGATACAATACTGATAATTAATACAATGACAGAGTATCTACACCGGTACATATATTGCTATATTTAATGAGGCTTAACGAGATGGGCCATCGAACCGCACCGAGAGAGCAACCTGTCGTTTACGCAATTTGTATCATGTAGTCACTACTTAGAACTTTACAAAACAAGCAACAAATAACATTATCACGTATTAAATTGCACTTAATTTACACGTAATCGCATACCAACGGGTACCGCGACCTATTTGTTAAGCCTCATGTAAACAATGATAATATGCTGAACTGTAAACATGCCGCGAACTCAGTTTCATGTAACTGAATGCGCTACGAACATCGTCGCATCTTTGGAATCGTGTCGAAATCTGGCAAAATTCGTTGCCATAGTTCATTGTACAAAACAATCGACTTTTGTTGAGGGAGATAATGTAATTATGCTTTTACTAATAATACCTACCTACAAAATATATTTTTGCACACATGTTTATTGCGTTTAGTCAAAGTTTTGAAACTAGTGAAGGAAAACTGTTTTTGCGGCATGCCCACAGTAGCAGTTTAGTTTTTGTTCAGTGTAGAAAGTAAGGTACAAATTCAATACAAAGCAACAGTTTTGCTATAAGAAATAATAAGCAAAAAGCATTTTAAAAATATCACTTAATTTTTAACACATTTCTACTTAACCATAACACAAAAATAAACTATTCGAATGAATTCAACATGTTTTAGAAATATTTTCGTTTATCTATTACCTACGAAGCTTTTCGTACACCACGCAAGTGGGTTGAAGACGAAAACATTAATAGATTCAGAGAACTACCCTATCTAGTTAGTGTTTCGTGGTGAGTTTAGTTCACTATATAAATTTTGTATACCAAAGTGTTATTCACAAACAACAAATCTCTAGACTTCGTGTTACAGAATTACTACTAAATATGTATAAAAACCTACTAATTCATATATTAATTGAATATAAAGGCATTCGTCGGATATGACTCGAAGGCACATTTTTTAAACAAAAGTTTTAGGATTTAACCGTCGCTGGTTACCCATCACAAGTTCGTTATATTATAACGTTAATTTGCATATCTACGTACAAACGCACCTACCGTATGTCTCTATAACATTCTACGTGAAATAAAGTTTTAAATCGATTTCTCCAAGCACCTCGCACTACTACATAAAACATCTCTTTCAATAACACTAACCCTATACCACTTTTTTAATATTTTTTAAACGTGTTTAATAACTAGTCTACTAGTAAATCTAACGTTTTATAAATATTTTACAATAATAATTAAAAAAAAACTTTATTGTATACACCTATTATTGCCCTCTTCGATATAGGTTCAGTAGTCTCGATGCTACTAAACATAGCGTATAAATAAATAAATAGGTATATACACTTGACTTACTAAAGATAACGGAAAGACGCTCGATCATGTTCGCGATTCGCAAGATTTAAAAGATTATGCATGCTTATCAAAATTTATCTTATTTACAAATACCAGAGTAGATCGAGAAAAAAAGGCCTTGAAATCTATCACATTTAAGTTTGGGATACTTACCAGGCAATAGCCAACATAAAATAAATTACTATAAAACTTGAAAAACAGCAAATACTGTCATTTCCAGATGAAGGAATTAAGTAGCTGTTCTATTATGCGAATTACTGTTGCATTTATTCGAGTGTACGCGTTCGTCTCCGCTCAAATGAACATATAGCGTAGGCGTTATACACTTGGCAATGCACGACCTCACAACACCTTAATTTATTCTATCTCGTACAATCGCACCGCTATCATTCCCCCGCAAAACTAGTTCAAAGTAATAAGTGATTTAAGACGCGCGGGGGCCGGACGAAATACCATCAAACTTAAAAAAATATATAAAATGATCACATAAATACACAGTTCCGAAACTAAATTGTGGCACTCAGAAAATGGAAGTACAATAATAGCCTGAGTGTCGATCAAGACATGTTGTTGATGCCTACCCTTTTGCTCAAAGGGGATGCATCGAGAATCCTTTCGTTAGCTTTGTCTTCCTCCCTGAAGTGAATCCGCGTGATCACAATGTCCCCTGTGCTAAGAGTTTGCGAGCCAACCTCTGTTTTCTTAGTTTCAATGAGATCATTGCACTTAATTTCATCATAAGTGGAATTATGGCATCTGCAGCTACAGCTTTTCTTGTCTGGCTCTCCTAAGTTCAAAATTTGGCTTAGATTGGACCAATCCTTGTTTTTGAGCAATGGCAGTGTTTGTTCCATTGTTTGTGAGAATTTATCCTCCAGCTCTCCACTGAGGGGGGCGACAGCCGACAGAATAGCCTCAAGGCGATTAATTTTCTCTACTTTATCCATATTTGTGTCTGATAAGATTTCATCCATCATCTGCATGGATTCTGTGAGACTTGGTGGCTGTGTGGAGTGTGGGGATGATATTGGATCTGAAGGGTTGGACTCTAAGCTGGCCATTTCATTTTCCCTTTCATCATCATCTGAATCAGAGTCCTTATCTTGTCCAATAGCTTCCAGTTTTTCCAACTTCTTGGATATTTTGTGACAACCCTTTAATTTTTCCTTTTCTTCTTCAGTGAGTTCAATGTATCTGAGCAGTCTAATTTCCCTGTTGCTCAGTACAATATTCTTTGTTGTTTCAGCCAGTTTCTGCTTCAACTCACCAACTTCTGTGTTAATTTTTCGTTGCCTCTTGCGCAATTTAACTTCAGTTGGCTGAATATGCATAAATACCTGCTCATTGCTCAGTTCTTCAAATAGCTGCTGATTCTCGGGCTTGATATTGCTTGACATGTAAGCATAAATTGCTGGGTTGACCAAAGATAGGACATCTGAAGCAGAGTAAATGATCATATCTTTTGTCAATGGTCTCCTTGCCCAGTAACGTTGGTCCCTGCGATACACATTTTTCAATTGTTCCTTCATGGGGTTCATAGGTGCATTATACAATTCACATAAGGCATTGAGACTAAGGTTCTTGACTTTGTATACAGGCACACCTTGTTGTTGCAACTGTAAAACAGCATGAGCAGCTTGTGTGTCGAAAACATTCTTCAAAACAATCTCAAATTGATTGTGTAAATTGACTGAATCATTCCTACAGTCATGTATAATTTTAACAACATTTTCACTCTCTAGTAATTCCTTAATTTTACCCTCCACAACCATGCTTGGACATGCCATTATATCTAGTATGTACACTTCCCCATTCATGGTGGCTATTTGACACAATGTCAACACTCCTTTAAGGCCAAGGTTTATTCCTTCACAGTCAAAAGAAACAATGTTTTTTGCATTGCGTTTAGGCACCATAATACTTTCGATTAGCGTGGCACATTCCCTTACATTAGCTATGACAGTTGTGCACTGGAGCACCTTCTGGCGCCATGCTTCACCCATCACATTATTCCTTAAACTTGGAGTACCATTAGTTTCTTCAGCACTTCGCGCATTCAAATGATTGTTGACCCTGTCACGGACCATGTTCTCTGCCAAATTCTTTATGACAATAGAATTGATTCTTTGCTTCAGAGTCTGGTTTGCAATGTTAGCTTGAGGTCCTCGGGGAGATTCAATAGGACTGAGTATTCTGTTGTTTGCTGGACTCTTTTTGCCATCTGATGGAGTAGGACTCTCAACTGTGAGGGGGATAGGGGACACAGGCTTTTCCTCGACCACAGGCTTTGGTACATCAGTCTTTGCTTTAGCTTTTGCATTAAGATACATAACAGGTATTTTTGGTTTACTAATAAGTGTGACCAAGTTCGATTGAACGTGGAATGAGTCTGAAAATATTTTTAAGAATGCACTCAAATCTGCGGGCGACTTGAACATTTGATACCAATACTCTTGTGGGAAACGTGACACAATTAAGTGGAAGAGCTGGTCAACCATCACAGGGCCTTTAGCCTCTATGCACTGTGCAACATAATCTAACAACTGTTGGGCAGTGTCTGTGTTAATATTAGCTACAGGTAGATTGTGGAATTGTTCAGAATTAGTGTGTGCGTTACCTCTCCTATGATTCTCACTGACTAGAACGACGTTGTCATCGATGATCTGGAAGGAGTCAGGATGCTTCAGCAGGAAGTCCTTGAACTCCTTGATCCTCTGGCCGGAGATGTGACGCACCTGCGGGGAGGCCTGGCTGCGGTGGCCGAGGAGGCTCTTGATCGGTACTTCGGTGCCCTCGCCGTACTGGACCATCTTGCCCGCGAAGTACTCCTTCGCTTCCTCGATGTAGTCGTTGTTGGACGAGGCTCCAGCCCCGCAAGGATGCTTCTGGAAAGTGTTGATATCAACATAGTCCCCGTCTATGCTGAACAACGCCGGGTATTGAGCCAGGAACTTCTTCAAGCCCGACTGCGACCCGCCAGCGATCTGTCGCATCTCCTTGGTGAATCCTTTGGCACCAAACTGGCAGGAAAGATCGTGCAACGTGCGCGGCTCGCCTTTGTCGAGTAGGCGTTCCACGAAGAACAACAGAGTAAGGTTCCTAGCGAGCTCATATTCCATTGATTCCATTTCCCTGCAGTTGGTGCCAATGTGTTTAACTTAAACTAAAAATTTTTTACGTATATGTGTCACCCACAACACCATGAAATTTTTCTTTTCTATCCGCACCTGAACCATAGATTATAGACGAAAGTGAAGTGTTGAGCTGATAATACCAAAACTAATGACTTAAAAACTCGAATGGTAAACAAATTAATTTGTTAATATTGCTATGTAACCGCTATGTAGCATTATCTATTCTACAAAATCTCGATAAAATTGCATGATTTACGCTACGACATCAATCATTAGTTAAGCAAGTCGTTAAATTAAAGTATGATGATTACACACAAACAACACATTTAGCAAACAAAAATTAACATTTACTTGATTCAATTATCTAGGGTAAATCTGGGGTACCTAAATAGATTTAATGTTTTTTGTGTCGTTACTTTAGTAACTTTAGTTTTCTAACGTTCCATCACTTTTTCATAGAGTTTAAAACTGTTTTTTATAACGGTACAAATGCATGTTAAGGAACTTGCAAATGTAAAACATAGTAATTAATTAACTACGTACTAATTAAGTACACAAATAAAGATAATAACAAAAATATGTGAACCTTGAATTAAAATAAAAACCGTTTGGCATTCCATTTTTGTTTCTTGAAGACCAATCTCCTCATCGTCTATTAAAACTAAACGGAAATGTTGGTCAACCAACGTCAACGTCAACCCTACAACATAAGTGTCAAACAAAACAAATGTCAAACCACTGACTGTGTCAATGTCAAACGATTGTGTTCGTTTTCACTATCAAAAAGTACTCTGTGTTCGTTTTGTAGGTCTCGCAGGGTTGCCAATCTGTGGGGAATTCCCCAAACTGAGGGGAATCTCATGTTGGTTGGGGATTTATTGGGGATTGGCATTATGTGGGGAAAATGCGGGGATTTTGACATCATATTCTTATCGGAAAATATTTCATCGTTTATTATCGATAACAACATTTTTTTTGAATCATTAAGTAGGGATTTTCATCAACATGGGCTTGAAGTTCATGGAGATAACATTGATGCTGAATGTTACTGGGGTAAAGTGTTTTGCATGAAAAACGCTGCGGGAGAATACCCGTTCTCAAACATAAAAATTGCTATTTCATTATTGCTGATATTGCCTTTTTAAAATGCATCAGTCGAGCGTAAATTTAGCGTCCTTAAAAATTTAAAAACTGAAAACCGCAATAGATTGAATACAGATACTGTAGTATCATTAATGGCTACAAGGGAAGGGATTAAAAAACTGGGCGGCAGTGTCAAGTTTAACCCTTCGAACAAAATGCTTTCGACTAATATATGGAAAAAAATTATAAAAGATAAACAATAAATATTATTTAAATAATTGATTATAGTTTCATTTTATAAAAAACTTTTGAGGGTGTGGGGAATCAGTGGATTTTTATCCCCAAATTTGGGGAATTCGATCAGGATTTTTGGGGATTTGGATGAATTAGCTTTGGCAACTCTCGCTCGCGATTTCTGATTGCTGTAATTAGTAATAAACTAATAATTGCTTTTATTTCTTCTCAGTCATACTTCCACGAATCACAATTATTGCAGAGCTGTAACTAACGGTTTTCTGTAACAATATCTTACTCTAATAACATCATGGTAAGTAGTTTTTATTACTAACACGGAACTTCTACAAATTGTACACCCACTTTTTTCAATTGATTTTTAATAAGCCGCTCGGAATGCATCAACTATGCTCGTTCCTTCAGAGTATAGTAGAGACCACCACAACACAATCATTTTAAGATAAAATACATTGGATAATTTTAAGTCCTTACAAAATTGTTCTAGCTAAGACAAAAAGTTAAGAGACAAAAAATGAATGATGTAAATTCTAGTTTTAGAATTGACACTGACCTATAGCTATTGTTAAGCTAGAAATCCCATATCCTTAAAGTGAGACTTTATCCAGGTCACTAATCATCATTCCTATTTTTCGACCAATTTTTGTAAATGATTTTTCCAGCTTGTCCTAGTACTTGGTGACCTACACATCCCTCACCGCTGCAGCAGCCTGCCTCCCAAGTTCAAGAAGCTTCTACTACCTGGCAGGATACAGCATATACTGTGTACGGGCAACCTTTGTACGAAGGAGTCTTACGATTATCTGAAGACATTAGCCAGTGATGTACATGTTGTTAGAGGAGACTTTGATGAGGTGAGTATCAGTTTAAACCTAATAAATATAATTTTAGAAAATTTAACAAGTTAAAATATGCTTAAGGCACTTTGAGACCACACGTCTTGTTAGTTTAATAAGTTGTCTTTCATAATTTTATGATTTATATTCTGTCCAACTGCTGGTCAGTGGGTGAATAGCTCCCCCATTCACTTCCACATACTTTCATCACAATCATAATTATGGAATTATTCAAATCATTTACTTTTTCTATTATTTAAGTATTAATTAATTCTCAATTTCTTGATAAGTATTCTAAGTTGAAATATACATTATTTCTTATTCCTAACTTATTAAAACAAAACATTTTCAGAACTCAACCTACCCAGAACAGAAAGTGATAACTGTCGGCCAGTTCCGCATTGGTCTCATCCACGGTCACCAAGTTGTGCCCTGGGGTGATGAGGAATCCCTAGCTCTAGTCCAGAGGCAGCTAGACGTAGATATCCTGATATCAGGCCACACACACCGGTTCGAGGCGTATGAGCATGAGAACAAATTTTATATCAACCCAGGATCTGCTACCGGAGCTTATAGTCCACTGTTCAGGTTATATTTTGTAAATACTTTCTCACTAAAAAAATTGTGTCTAACTGAAGGTTCGGTTTCAGCCAGTTTTGCCATAAAAGCTGGTTTCGGTTATAAAAGCTGGTTTCGCCATAAAAGCTGGTTTCAGCCATAAAAGCTGGTTCCGGCCGCAGTTTCGGTATCGACCAAATAGTGGCCGAATCTTAAATAATCGAAACGGACCAACAGAAAACTGGCGTATGGCGTTCATGAACTATTGGTTTTAATATAATACAAACAACTTAGAGATAGACAGACAGCATAGAATTAGTAATGGCGTAGTTTCACACTTTTTGTACGAAAAAAAAAAATCATTTAGATTCCATGCAGACATGCTGCTTTTACTATCAGCGAGTAGGGATTTATTGGCATTCTGAAAGATTGATACAAGCTCTAAGGGCAAGAGCAGATGCATCTTAGCGACTTTGTGTTAAATGATAAATGATTTATTTTCTGTAAGTAGGTTTTGTACAAACACTTTTACACGTCAATTATTATTTTTTAAACTAGTTGTGGTTGGCGTTTCTTATCTGACTATTCTGAGAAGAAAGGCTGAAACAAAATCAGGGGTCAGTCTCTTTTAAAGTCCAGACAAAATCTTGGTCAGATCATGTAAAGGCCATGTAGATTGGTGTCTGAAATGGTCTTCTGAGGAAAGAACCACACAGATTGAGTGGACCTGTCCAGTCAGTGCACGCATTTGTCAGTAACCGTGCAGCTCAAGTCACGTCATCGTTCGGTCACAATACCAAAATCATATATTTCAGTGATTACTTCGATGAGGTATTTTTTGACAGATTGAGACTGAGTTAAGACTGAACATTCTTAAAACGAGAATTGCTCCTCAGCTGATATGCCAGATAGCTTACTCTGCAGCCATCTTTTAGTTAACAATCTTCATTTTTCCAACTTTTTATTACAGGAATGCAACCCCATCATTTGTGCTAATGGACATCCAAAGCTCGACCGTAGTGACCTACGTCTACAAACTGCTCGGAGATGAAGTTAAAGTGGAAAGGATTGAGTATAAGAAAGCTTAAATAATAATTTTATTGTAAAATAGTTGTAATTAATATATTATCATAGATAAAAAAATGTTTATTCTGAATAATAATTTTATATGTAAAAATGGCTCTTGATTTTCGTGTCAGTGAAGGAATTAAGTACCTATTATTAAGTAAACAATACACAAACACACCAAAAAATCATTTTTGTAAATTATGAAGGTGGCGCGGCGCTACTTGTAAAAACCAGTCAAACAGAATACCTACATTAAAATTAATGTTCTATTTAGTTGTATTTTCACCACATTCATTAGATATGTGGTGCATTATAAAAAACTTCCGAGAAATCGCATGTAATACATGGCCTATTTTGTATAGTAACAAATATTTTGGTCCATGATAGGTGGAGTCGATTGATTGATTCATATTTTATAAATATAGAGAATAAGGCAACGCAACTTTTTATTATTACCAACCTGTGTATTTTTAACAGTCTGTGGCCTTAGTGTGAGTTTTTTCACTCACGGTCGCTTGCGAGTGCGTTAGAACTTTTTAGGGGAAAAAGTTATAGCGCCACCTGGTGGTCACTAGGAGACACCTAATTTCCCATAAAAAAATTCTAATACCCTCACAATCGAACGTGAGTCGAAAAAACTGGGAAAAAACTCGCACTAAGGTCTCTGTTTTCTGTAAACGGCGTGTTAAATAAAATAGGTGGATGAAATAGGTAGTTTTAGGTTATGAATCTCGCAGTGAGTAGTGCTTTTTATTTGGTCTGAGTGAGTACCATGTAGGTATGTACTTATCTGAGATTTTCCTACCTCGTCCAGTGAAATTCATAGTTTTCATTGGGCCTAATTCACTAGAACCACATAATGGTGCCTTATTTCGAAACCACGTTAATTCCTTAATCACTACATGCTATTAACGTACCTATTGTTTAGGACACAATGAACGAAACCGCTCGAATCGCGAAACGAAAGCGAAGTTGGCGTGGTTTGATCTGTCAAAATACATTTGCTTTCTGGGGGCCTAAAAAGGCCACTTTGGCAGAATCATAAAACAATTCATATCACGCAATTCATCTGTTTGACAGTTTCACACCTATATATCCCTGAAGGGTTAGGCAGAGGTGTACCTAAAGCATTTTACGAATCTCCATACAAAACTGTCATACAGATGAAATTGCGTGATATTGAATTGTTCTATGATTCTGCCAAAGTGGCCTTTTTAGGCCCCCTGTATGGTTGATTTTCGATTCGTTGCTATTACAGGGGTTTCTACAAGTCACGGTATTGACATGGTTTGCACGTGTTAAGATTACACGGGGAATAATAATTATCATGTTACCCAGGTACTTACTTATAGTTATTTCTGTAGTCGGGTTTTACAATAATAATAGATAATCTTGATAGTTACGAGCGATAGTCCAAACCGTACCTAGTATATTTTATTGGTACCTACCTATTGTGAATTTCTGAGCCCGAATTTTAACTAAAATAGTATTTAAAGTCATCGTTATCGTGTCGTCATCGTCGATAATTGTGTTTAGAATATTTAGATATTGTAATGCTAGGTAAAGTTTGATGAAATGTAATACTTAAACGTTGAAACAAATTCACCCAGTTGTTGTGTTACATTTCCATGTTACTTTTTTGATAGCCCCGTTAGTCTAGTGGTTGCAAGCGCGACTGCTGAGCCCTGGGGTCTGGAGAGTGGGGTCCTAGGTTCGATTCTTGGGTCGGGCAGTGTTATCGGGTTTTCCATTGGGAATTTCTTAGTAACAACCCCGAAATTTGGAGGTTGGCGGTGTGATAGCCCCGTGCCTCGGAAAGCACGTTAAGCCGTTGGTCCTGCGCCTCATTTCTCTCCGGTCATGTCGGATTGCCGTCCCAAAGAGTGCACCTATGTCTGCGCACACACTTGTGCACTATAATATCTCCCGCGCCAAAGGCTGGTCTCCGCTGCCATCGGTCACCATTTATTTACTTACTTTTCACCAATCTGCAACACACGTGAACAATAATTTTTAGATTGTTATATTAGGTACCAATAGTAGTTATTGTTCTTCACTTTTATGTCATATTGCATGCTTAGTTCATACAAACGTAGGTAATACTTATTTGATTAATTATTATTATATCTAAAGTTAGTATTGAATAAGAGAATGGCCGTTTGTCGAAAAATAAAAAAATAAGTAGATAACAACATTTTATTTAGTTAGTAAATAAGTAAATACCTACATAAGTTCTTGTACAATCAGAAAACAATATTACTAAGCAAATTGATCGCCAGAAGATCTACGTTGCGTTCAATTGTATCATTGAATAGTTTTATTGTTCTACTTCTTTATTTTTTAATTTAAACAATGCACACTTGCTTTTCCAATTCACTTTAGACATTGGCAGAATGGTCGATATGAGCTCTGCTTGACATTGACATTGCTTCTTGCCAAATTTCCTGATTCTAGGTCAACGGGAAGTACCCTATAGGTTTGGATTCCCTTGTGAGTGTAAAAATATGGGGCATAAACGGAACAAACGCCCGTATCTTTTGATTGAGTTGACTTTGAAGTTTGAATTTTCCACTGCTTCAAGGGATTGCAGCCCTGAGTATTTGATATTAATTTCAACTTAATAACTCCTCGCGTTCCTGAGAAAAAGGATCTTGACAGACGGACAACGAAGTGTTCTTATAAGGGTTCCGTTTTTCCTTTTGAGGTACGGAACCCTAAAAATTTTATAGAATAGTAGTTCAAACAACCGTCGTTCTTTGACAGTTGTATGAAAAGGCTTTATTATAAGTAATATCATTATCATCTGCCTAGCCTTTTCTTTACTATGTTGGGGTCGGCTTCCAGTCTAACCGGATGCAGATGCAGCTGAAATGGCTTTATATAAAGCCATTTCGGCTGCATCTGCAAACACTACAAATTGACGTAGTGTGTTAATTTGCTTAATAGTATATTTGAATCATATCAAGTCAGCCTATCATGGAACACCCTTGCACCCCAGGCCTATCTGTAGTCGCGCCAGAAACTATCCAGAAGCAATTTAAATTGGACATTGTTACTTGCACCATGGAAACACTTGCTGCAAGTCGACATACTGTAAGTATCAACTTGTCGCATTTCCATGAGAACTTTTGATGAGAAAATATGTCACAGACTGCAAAATGATTTACTTATGTTGCTTTAATAATTATGTATTGGTGTCACTGACGTATCATTCGGTATCATACATGTTTAATAGAGGTCAGTGATTGGTGTTATTATATTTGGCTTCTGTAAAAAGGTTATGTAATAAATATTTGTACCTACAAACAATTTTTTTTTTGAATATGCAATATTTTTTTACCGACTTCAAAAAAGGAGGAGGTTCTTTATTTGGATGTTTATATACTTTTTATGTATGTTCGTGCATAACTCCGTCATATACAGGGAGATTTTTTAATCACCATCCAAATTTTTACAGTGTGTTCAAAATGGGTAGAACAGCCTGTAAAAATTTGGATTATAATTTATACAATAAAATTTATTAACATTTATAAACAGTTATTATTATTTTTATTAATTATATTTTATTATATTTTTATTAACAGTTATTAACATTTATACAATAAATTTTATTAACTTTGCTTGGGTAATTTTTGAGTTAACTTCAATAATGATAGGTACGATATTTTATATTGACTTCCTGTCAGTGATATTTACATAGCAAGTAGTGTTATATGAATTTGTGTGGGGTACGTCGGTGTGAAAAAACGAAAATGCGGAACCAAGGACGCCGACTTCCGAAATTAAAGTTATTTTTCACTTTATAGTTTTTTGGAAGTCGGTTTTTGTGTTTTTTCTAAAAAGGTTTTTTGAGCTGTTATGTTTTCGGCTCGAACTTAGGAGGAGAATAATAATCGTTCCAATAGCACGTCATCAGCATCATCATCATTTCAGCCTAAAGACGCGTCCACTGCTGGACATATTCCTCCCCCAAGCACCTCCACTTCGACCAGTTCTAGGCTTCTCGATTCCATGCAAGTTCCGGCGGCCTTCACAAGATTTAACGTCCGTGCGAAAAGCACGTGCCAATAGTGCGTGAAAAATACGTGCTTTGGCTTAAATATGTTTCCGTCTCTATGTTGCAGTTATGGTTTGATAGCTGTGCGACAGTGACAGGAGTATCTAATGCTTACTGCTTAGCCAAAGCACGTTCTAAGTACCTACTTACTTAACATTTATTAATCTCGGATCAAGTCACGTGTCGTTTAGCAATCCGTACCTACCTACTTACCTACTATGTCCAGAGCTTCATTAACGGTTGGAGAATGAAGCCATCTTATTGGTACTTGTTTGGTCTAAAAAACATAAATAATCACAACAAAAAACTACATTACTACTGCTTATTTCAATCAATAATCGCCTTTGAAACTCAACGTTAAAGTTCAATTGCGCTTGCACAATAGATACTGTGACTGTATATTAAGTGTGTACGTGGACCAAGGCCTATAGTTCGTTGACATTATGTTATATAATGTTGCTAGAATAAAAATGAATATCGCAATGATGTCAGCTTATCATCAATTTATTATCAAAGGGTGATGTTTATTTTGCCTTGCATGTAGTACCTACCTATTAATTTTATTATAATAACACGGATTTGAATAAAATAGTCTTTACAAATAATGATAGGTAGGTACTTAGGTACTTATCGTGGGGTAATGTGCTCCCAGTAAGTAATTGTGTTTTGGAGGTCAGATAGGCAGTCGCTACCATTCAGCGGCCTCTGACCATGTTTAGAGTTGAGCTATACGATTACTGACAAATGCTTGCACTGACTGGACTGGTCCACTCAAATCTGTGTGGTACTTTCCTCAAAAGACCATTTCAGACATCAATCTACATGGTCTTCACATGATCTGACCAAGATTATGTCTGGACTTTAAAAGAGACTCGTGATCTCTGAGTTTGTTTCGGCCTTTCTTCTCAGAGTCGTCAGATAGGAAACACCGACCTCATCTAGCTCTTTGTTTATTTATAACATGTAGTGTAAAAGTGATTCCGATATCATATTTACATAATAAACAATTTCATTTAATTTGCGGTTAGACTGGAAGCCGGCCCCAACATTACAGTTGGGAAAAGGGTACCTACCTACTTAGGCAGATGATGAGTAGCGATTTAGCGATACGCAAAATATATACGGTAAACGATCAAACTTAATACCTACCTATCTACTGATAAAATTGAACTATTGACCTTTAACGCTCCGCTAGGTACTGTGTGTATTTCGTCAACAAAATCTAACCCCTGAGAGCCCCAAGAGGTCACTACCAAAACGGTGGGCAGACCCTCAGACCATGGGACTATCTTCTTAGGAAGCCTAGTCAAAAATGGTCTAGTACCTCCTAGGGTTACTATTTCGAAATCAGGATAAGTCCGGACAAAAAGCCGGATACCTACATGTAATTTGCAAAAAGTCCGGACATTTTACATTTTAGTCTTTCTTTTTTCAGTAATCATTGAAATCTCCACATTAACAAAAAAACATCCTTCAAGTAGAAATAAGTTCGGACAAATGACAAGGCCCGACAAATTCCGGATGGGGCTAAAAAGCCGGATATGGTGTAGACAACTCCGGACGGATTGTAACCATACCTGGAGTCCTGGAACCGACTGATTTGGCGCCAAGCCGGGACAAGACAGTTACAAGATAGGTCACAATGCTTAGCACTGAAACAAAGAAAAGAAAGAAAAATGCGTTTATCTATTGACATTACAGAAAAAAAAAACACCTTAAAAGTATAATATAGAACAGAAAACAATGCCTTTAACGTCAAAGGGTCTAACCTTAGCATAATGTCAGATGACAACACAAGGTAGGTACCTAACCATAGTCACCACCTGACGCTGATTTTCAGCTGCAGCAGTCTATGGCTGCAGCCTGCAGCCAGCCCAGGGAGTGCCATACGCTGAAATTATAAACACCGGGAAGTGCACGTGTCCGTTTTAATGAATTAACAGAATAAATTAAAATTGATGATTTAAAATGGCTCATACAAAACAAATAAAATGTCGTAATAATCCAGCTCCCTAATTGCATAGCACACTTTCAATTCCAATCTAAATCATTTTGAAAGATATAGCTAATCCATAGCTTCATATGTTCGAAAAAATTGTCTGCTCAGGAACGTAAATAGCGCTGGGTACATATGAATGTTGTAGAACTGTCGAAATGAAAGCCATTACTACTGTTAGTGTGTTACGCAATTATAAGGTACCCCGCAGGACCAAGTATAACGAGGAATCAGCTTGCATCTATTCTGAGGCTTGCGTGCGTAACCTTGACACCCAAATCAGTCATGGAAAAATATTCAAACAAAACACCGTTTGTTTGTAAATAAACAAACATCGCAAACACCGGTGACCTACGTGAGATACGCCACGTTAAACCAATCATATTCTAGTTCAATAAGGAAAAACTTAATCTAAAGTCGTTATCACTAATTCACCAAGAACAATTAGAAGAAGAATTAGTAAAGTAAGTAGTTTTTAATTAACCTAAATTGCAATTGTTTGGCCTACGTGGCGCCCTGTGCGTAGGGACGGCATCGGCAGGGTTTGATAACGCTGTGGGCAGACGGGTCCAGTTATTTACGATTCTACTTGATAACACGTTCACTGTCCAGCCAAAATGTCAAATTTTGGCTCTCACGTCCAATTTTCTTTTTATCGTTCCTGTGTACCTACAGACGCCAGCACATCAACCTACTAAAATCTGTCGAATTTCTTTGATAGATTTTCAACTTTATCGCTACAGTAGGTATAAGGTTCAAAGTTGATTGGGAAAATTTGACAGTTTCGGGTAGGTTGATGTGCTGGCGTCTGTACGTACTGAGGTACTTACCACTTCAGGCTTAAAAAGGCCACTTTGGCAGACTCATAAAACGATTCATATCACGCAATTTCATCTGTATGACAGTTTTGTATGGAGATTCGTAAAATGCTATAGGTATAGGTACCTCTGCCTAACCCTAGGGATATAGGTGTGAAACTGTCAAACAGATGAATTGCTTGATTTGAATTGTTTTATGATTCTGCCAAAGTGGCCTTTTTAGGCCCCCTTAGAGGCCATAAAAGTTGAAGGAAGGGTTCCTTAAGTATCTATCTAATCTTACCTATTAATGACTTTTTTTTTTTCGTTCTTTTTGGGTAGGTAATTGTTGGTTTCGTAATGAAACTAAAAAAATACAATAGGTACACACGGCTACACGTCAAGCTATACATTTCCAGTTTTAGCTGACCTCGCATTGTATAGGTTTTTCGCACAATCAGAAGTCAGCGTATATTGGTTTTGTATGGCTTGATGTGTAGCCGTGCGTACATAAGCAACCAAAGAAATGATGGATGTACTGTCTGAATGATGATATGGCTAGAAAGGGGGTGACACAGAGATGACGACTAATAGAGAAGTATGGTAGAAAAAGACATGTTGCGCTGACCACAAATAAATTGGGATAAAGGCAAGAGAATGATGATGATCTCGATTTTTTTTGCAGCAAAATTATTCAAATGACGCGTGACATAGGCTCGATTAATAATCGGCGTGACGGCTGAGCGTGGGATTCAAGGATTGAATTTTTCAATCAGCGATTTCTTTGTAACAGCACTAGCTGCCCTGCCGACTTTTGCCTAGTTGATAACAATAGGTTCGTTCCCTACTAGACGGGAGTTGAACATAATTTGTGTGTAGGTACGTTAATACTAAGTTAGTTTAGAAACTGTGTCGCAGTTATTAGCGCAAATTTAAAAATGTATTGGGTGAATTTTCCGTAGGATGTACCTTTTAGCGCATGGGAGAATCCCCCAGCCGTTCCCCCACCTTCCTTCTCACCTCAGGAACCTCAGGATAGTACTTCCATTGTTCTATGTGGACCGAGAGGCAAATACAAGGACTTTTTAAAATCCTATCCAAGATTTTTTAAATCCCATTCTTTACCTGCGCAAGTAGTAGGTATCTCGTAAAATAACTGAAATCAAATATGCAATAGACCGAAATTGTGTCACTGTAGTTACTTTTGAAATTAAAATAAAGTCACCAATACCGGTATTGAAAAATAAAAAAAAAATACCTCTGACCACCTTGCCGGTGCTCTGCCTTTCACCCGGCCCAGTATCATAAGTCTATAATATCTACTTATGTCTGAAATAGCTGAGGGCACGCTTCTGGCGTATTGTAGATATCCGCTAGGTGATGTTGAGTTCCTCCAGTAGGTATAGATTAATTCGTTCTCATGGCGGTCGACTCGTAACACAAAAAAACCTTTTCTAAACTTGGGTCATCTCAACACAGTCTTATAATCTCCTAATATTGTCTCAACTATCTAGTTCCTATCTATTACGATAGGAAAAATTCACGTGTATGTACCGGCGTCACACGAATATATCATATTGCCAAGCAATAGAGTTGAAAAACGTGTGCTTCCTTTGTTACTATGTGCGTTTTGTTGTGTTCAAGCGCTTACAGCTGCATTTAGTTAGCACTTTCTTTCTTATTTTTTTTATTTATTTCTCGTCAAGCTGTTTGCCCGATGGGCACTCTCTATTTAACCCCTTTAGGTGAAGAATATTCAAAAATCCTTCCTTCACTTCACTATCTCTACATATTTTAGAACAGAGTTCACCCCCCAGCGTCTGAACGGTTCATACGGTTTTCACAAATGGACGGAGTGTACATGAGGAAGGTTTAGGTGTATAATTCATGAAGGTTTTGTGTAAATTAGCTGAAATATGATGATGATTGTTGAAGATTTGGGAAAAAATCCTGCCGTCCGACTGATGGGAGCTTTACTCGTGTGCGCGGCGTAAACCAATAGAGTTCATCATTTTTGCCGATCCGGAGCCGGTCCACTGCTGGACATGCAATCACCGCATCAGTCCACCTTGTGGGCGGCCTTCCAACGCTAAGTTTTCCGGTACGCGGTTACCAAACCATGACCATTGACCTTTCGGCTCCATCGGCCATCTATTCTGCGAACAATTTGGCACTGAATTCTTCGGGCTATTCGGTTACCTTGGTTCTCCTGCGGAGTTCTTTACTTCTGATTCGATCATCAATAGACAGTTATATTAAAACAATGTGCCTATAACGGGATATTTTCCCACATCCATGCGGGCGAAGCCTCGGGCTAAAACTAGTTCGTTATAAAAGGAACTCTTGTGTAAAATTTTAGATCTAGCGCGCAGCGGTTTAGGCTGTGCGTTGTGTGTCAGTGAAATTAAGATTTTTATTCGGGGGGTTACAGGACCTAAATGCAAAAAACGCAAGTTTTAGAAGCACTAAAAGTAAAATTGATCGACTACAGTAAACAAAATCAGAAAAATATATGATATTCTTAAGGATATAATTATGCTAGGTAGATAGTGTTGAAAACATAATACAGCTAATTTATTATGATAGAAAAAATCACGAAAATACCTCTAAAAACTTTTTACAATAAAAACTATACCTACACATACTTACAATTATTCTCATTTTTTGTCAGATTATTCTACAGGCAACATACTAAAGCACAAGTGCTTTAATTTTTTTGTTCAAACAATAGATTTTTTGAATATTTTGCAATAAATTACCAGCGTTGTGTCATCGCGCTTCTCTTTCTTTTCTATGCAGTCCGACAGTGACCGCTTGATTTATTTGGCTTGGCTTCTCTTGCCTTTCTTAATGCTTTGAGGTTTTGCTCACATTCTTGAATTGGCTATCTTTAACCCTTTGGCACACCAATAAGAACAACATAACATCTCGCCTATACATTTATATTCTCCGAGGGATTAGTCAGAGATGTAAGAGGTGTATAATACCAACACCCATATCATTTCGCCAGTTACTTTAAGCCCAGAAGTGCTATTCTGTAAAAATATCACCGTGATAATTTTGCTGAAGTGATCAATGTCTATCCCTAGCATCAGATGGAATGATTTCTCACGGAATGAGCTCACTTCATCTAAGTTCTCACAATGAGAATCTAACAGAATCGACCGGCTGTGGTGCTATTCTGTAAAAAAATCTCAATGTGAAAACATAGGTGAAGTGAGTTTAGAGTGAGCTGTCAATAGTGCCAATCTCTAGCATCAGTTGGAATGACAGCTCAATTCACCTTAGTTTTCGGTGAGATTTTTTACAGCTGCAATGCTATTCTGTAAAAATATCACCGTGAAAACTTAGGTGAAGTGAGTTGTCAAGTGTCAATCCCTATAGGTAGTATCAGATGGAATGACAGCTCACTTCACTCAAGTTTTCACGGTGAGATTTTTACAGAATAGACCAGCAGCAGATCTATTCTGCAGTGATCTCACCGCGAAAACTTAGGTGAAATCAGCTGGCAATCCACCTGATGCTATACGGATTGACACTATTGACTATTCACTAAACCTAAGTTTTCACGGTGATATTTTTACAGAATAGCACTACTGTTGCCTTGAAACGAGCACAAAATATCATCAAGTTTATTTTTTTGTAAGTACTAGCAGCGCCCCGCGGTTTCACCCGCATAAGTGTCGATCCCGTGGGAATATCGGGATAAAAAGTATCCGATGTGTTAATCCTGGTTACTTACAAACTATCTGTGTACCTTATCAAAATTTGTCCAGCCGTTTGTGCGTGAAGAAGTAACACACATACAAATACACTCACAAACTTTCGCCTTTATCACAGATAATATAATACTCTAGGCCTTTATAATATTAAGTAGGTAGTGTGATTTATAAAAAGGTTTCATGGTCGATCAAGGAACGGGATCCTCATTTTATGTACTTAAGTACTAGTATAACTACAAAACAGCTAAAAATAGTGATCGATTTTTGGAAGGTCATAGTAGATTCCTCTCATAAGCAGGAGGAAATGAGGCTGAGGCAGTTTAAACTTTGTAGCTGTTCTTTCTTAATAAAGCGCTGCATCTGCTACAATGCTAAATGGTCATAGACCCCAAACACTGTAGTGGCACATGTATCCAACTATCCACTATCGAGCCGGCATAAAAACTCCCTCCCTGTTCTCCTCGGGCCACGAACCACGAATAAAACCGACCGCGTGTTCTAAATTCAGTTCAGTCCAATCCAATAGCTATCGAGAAGTACAACGCGCGCGCGCATGCGTTTGGAGATGTCGAAATAATTGTTAAAAAAAAGAAAGTTGTTTGTTTATGTGAACTATTTGAATTGAGAACAGTGAACAAAATGGCGATTTCCATCGTGCGTTTGGGATTAAGATCTGTTGTTAATTTTGAAAGAAATGCCGCAGTATTGTCAGTGATTAGTGTCCCGAAACAATTTAAAGTAAGTAAATGATAAGTGGTTTTATTAAATAAGTTGTTTGATCAAATGTCAAGTGTCATTGACTTCTTGCGGGCGTTTCATTCTTGTTGCTTGGAGCGTAACTTTGCTCCGGCGCAGTAGCGCTGCGGTGTCTAGAACGAAAATTGGTTAGTCTGAAAAAAATCCATGATGTTTGGAAAATGGATGGAAACATGTTGCTGGACAGTTTATAGGTAGAACCTATTTTTAAAGGAGCAAGTTTTGTTAGTGGGCTCTTATATTAAGTACCTACCTAGGTGCTGGAAAAGTGGAATTAGTGATGTTATGATAAGTATAGACTTTGTTTGGCTAACTGGCTGACTGGTTCCAAGGAAATGTACTTTCTTTTAGCCTGGCACTGAAGAAAAGTCACTAGAATCTGAAAAAGAAACGGTTCTTATAAGAAAAATATTAAAAAAATACGTTTTTTTACGGTAAACAAGACGCAAAGAAAGAACACAAACTCTAAAAAGAACAAGTTGGAGGAAAATATGCGTTACATACAAATCCACGTAAATCCGCCATCGCTCAGTATAACGCTGCGACTCTTTCTTTGCGAGACAGAGCCAAATATTTTATATTGTTGAAAATATTTAGGGTGTTATAGCATATGTTACGGTTTACCTTCGTTTTACCTTTGTTTTGGTTTGGTATGGGTTTTTTCCCCATGACAGTCCTTGATAAGAAGGCCATGTTACACTGGGACGGTATACTAAGCTTGCTCTGCTGATTGTATTGTAGAGAAAAGGACATATTGTAAAACGTTACGGTGCGCGTACGCAGCAATTACTTGTTTGGGCAATTCTTAGGTCGCGTATTACTTACGGTATTTTGAATTGTCAAAGGAGTCTGTCATTCAGAAAGGTGAAGCTTGTTGCCTATTCCAAAGCGTAGTAGGTACCTATGGAGAATAACGGGCAAGAAACTCCACGGACACTCTTTCAAATTATATTGTAGAGAATAGTTAGTACTTACCTATCTAATTGAGAATATTAATCCTACTATTCACTAGTTCTTATAAAATCCCATGAATTAGGGATAATGTGGCGAGTCTATTGTTAACAGGCACTAAAATGAAGATGATAAGTTACCTAGTGTTGACAAATAAAACTCATAAAAGTAAAATAAAATAATTATATCTACTTAATTAAGTAACAGAGCTGTTTGTTAACTGATAACCTATTATCTCAATGTCTCTTAGTTAGGTACTGGTTGGTTAATTATGGTCCTTATTATTTAAGTAACAACGACGAGGTTTGTTTGATCTTGATATTTGGCCTGTGCTGGTCAGTTGGCAGCTTTTTATTCCTTATCAAACTGCTCTTTTATGAAGATATTATTGTGTTTGCAGTCGTCTGACCATGGTTACGCTTAGATTGCTTTCTTGGCTGACTAGACAAGTTTTGATTATTTTAACTAAGTAAGATACGATTACATTAGATATACTTACCTAGTAAAAGTTTGCACTGCTGCACACCCCCCACCCTATTTCAAGTTAAACAAATATCAACTTTATTTCAATGAAAATTAAGTTGACTTCAGAGTGACTAGCACTATTGAAAAAATTAGAAAAATGTTTGAAGTTGTTGCGTAAACTGAATTTTATTGTGTAGAAATTAAAGTTATTTTTCCATTAATTCATTATTGTTTACATTTTTGGCTAAGAAATCTCGAACGCAGATTACTTAGTTACTTAACTTTCCTGGCCTTGAAATAATTTAATGTTGTTATTGTATCTTTGTTTATGTACTGATATCTGGCGTACGTGTGCGAGGTCATTTTTTATATACAATCGGTTGTACATAATAATTATGTTTGTCGAGAATGGTAATCGCAAGTACCAATGTATTTGGCCATTTGTAAGGTCACAAAGTATTTATGACTTTACAAATGGCCAAATACATCTTAATATACAGGTTGAAATTGAATACATGCGACAAATCGAAATGGGAGATTGTTCATCATTATGAACAACTTTTACTATGGGACCAAACCTGAAATCGCGAAAAAAAAACAGCTATTCCCTACATTTTGACGAGTTATGCGAACATAAATGTAGGAAACAGCTGATTTTTTTTTGCGATTTCAGGTTTGGTCCCTTAATAAAACTTGTTCATAATGATGAGTACAATCTCCCATTTCGATTTGTCGCATGTTTTCAATTTCACCCTGTTATATATAAATTACGTGTCACGATGTTTGTCCGCGATGGACTCCTAAACTACTTAACCGATTTTAATCAAATTTGTACACCGTGTGCAGTTTGATCCAACTTGAAAGATAGGATAGAAAAAAAAAAGACAAAAACGTTAGCCACAGCAACGCGTGGCCGGGTCAGCTAGTTTATTATATATTATTATGTTAGGAGAATGGATATACCTACACCGACATTGTGTAATAGAAGATTTAAGTGGTTCTGATTATGTACTTAAGCTTTCAGATTTAACCTTTTATAATACCAAGAAAATAAAATAGAATGAATAAACAGAGCGGCCGCGGCAAAGACATGGACGCGCAAAATGAAATCATGAATTTAGCATATGATTCTAGGCGTAGCGTAGACATTAAAATATAATGTTTTTTTTTTAAATATAATGTCTATTTAACTAACCTGCATTGTCTCACTGCAGGGCAAAGGCCTCCCTCTCCCTTTTCCACACAATATAAGTACTGTCTTTTGCGAGTCCAGTCCCTACTTTAGGAGTCAAGCTCGTCCCGCTATCTTCGTCTCGGCCTGCCGCGATGGCATCGTGCGTGGGATAGGGGTCTTTGCGGCAGACATGTCCGGCCCAGTTCTGGGTAACGTCTGTTATCTTGGTTTTGGCGCGCAGTATTGTGTTCCTTTTACGGTCAGAAAATCGAGCCCCCAGGATACTGCGCTCCATGGCTTGCTGGCAAACCTCGAGCTTGGAGCTCTGCTGAAGTGTCAAAGACCAGGTTTGAACACCATATGTGAGAATGAGAAGAATACACATGTCCATAATTCTCCTTATGAGACATAGCAGTAGATCTCCTTTTAAAAGATCTTTCGTTGACCAATAGCTCCTCCAGGCGCTCTTGGCGCGTCGAGCAACTTCTTTGTCTTTTCGCGCCTCGAAGGAGACTAGGTATTTGGCCAGATAGATACTTATAGCCCTGGACATATGCAATCTCCTCACCCCCAATATATAGCCTCCCTTTGATGCTGTTGTGTCATGAGTTTGGTCTTTTTACATGTTCATCCTAAGCCCAATCTCGAGGCTAGGAAATTTAATAATAATAATTTACTTAAAAATTGTTAGTTTACAAAGTACTTACTTAAGTATATTATATAATTATGTAAGTACTTGGGTTGGCAACTCTACACTCAACAAACAGTTACCGAAAAACCTAGTTAGAATACAATGACTCATTATGTTTGTATGCTACCGTATATTTAAGTAAGTAGGTACCTAGCTACCTACTGCATACACGTGAAAAACATGTCTGTTAGGTAATCAACCATCGATTTCCGTACTTGAGCTTGTGTGAAACTATAGTGGCCTATTTATTTACACGCGTAATATTTTACTACGCATTTTTTTTAATCAGCAACGTCCATTGCCGACTGCCGAAACATAGCGACAAAATGGCCGCTACAATATAATCACGTTTATACAAGTAATAACAGATATCTAAAGTCTGTTCAGACTTATGTTTCCAACTTAATTGCCATTAAAATAAAGTTGATATTTGTTAGGTACCTAATCTATTTCAAATTAAACAAATATCAAGTTTTACTTTTTTCACTTTCCTATGAAACAGCTGGGTTTTTTTTTTTTTTGATAACCGGTTCAAAATGCCTACGCCAGGGGGTCACGAAGCAGCGGGATTGTCCGAAAGGGTTACCGCTGCCCCGGAACATAAAGGGCTAAGGAAGGAACACGGATGGGTTTTAGTCAGTTCACGAATACAGAACCTCTCTATCTGTTCAGTAGTGCTATTCTGTAAAAATCTCACATAACTCAAGTGAAGTGAGCTTAAAGTGAGCTGTCATTAGTATCAATCCATATAGAATCAGATGGAATGACAGCTCACTTCATCTAACTTCTCACGGTGAGATTCTAACAGAATCGACCGGCTGAGGTCAAGAATGTCCCTTCTTTTATTATGTTCTGTGGTCAAGCATCATGTGTTGAATTCATGGTTACAGCCAAACTATAACAATGATATCCAGAATTGCCAGCCTGTATTTATTTATAAACATTCTATTTTGTTTTTTTGGTACTTAAAAATCTTCTATTACACAATGTCGTTGTATATTATCCATTCTCCTAATATTATAGTTTGTGTCCTTGCTTTCTAACCGACGAATTGTTATTAGAAAAATCAGATAGGTTGCAGCTAGCTAATACCAAAGTAGTAGTTCGTTCTGGTTGACTTATCTGGTAGATTCAATTTAAATTAATCTTGAATTCATTCATTTATTCACGGTCAGACAACGCACAGGCTGAACCGCCGTCTGCATGCATACAATTTTGCACAACAGTTCCAGAGCTCAAGAGAACATACGGCTTTTTTGTACCTACCTATATTTTTTCCTACTGGACTGTCCCCTTCCCTATCCGGAGATTAAGGCCGTACCTCAAAATCTAAAATCCTTGAATCCTACTAAGCGAGCGAAAGTGGTGCAATTACTTTTGAAACGCAAAAGAAGAAAATAAAATGTGCGTGCGCTCGGAAAAAAACGACTTATGTGCCAAAACTAATTTACTCCTTTTTAACAAAATAAATGAATTAAATTTAAAACTAGTTTGAGTAAACTTTGTTATGATAATTCTCTATGTTTTAAAGTAAATTCCTTTGAATAACTCTTATGCGTTACACCGTGATGTCGAAAAGAGTAAAAAAATAGATATAACTTTGCAATTTTTATGTATCGAGAAAAAAATCATTGAATCGTATATTCCTTTTACACGATACTAGACCAAAGAGTCAAAAAACATATACCAAAATGTTAAATCCCTATACCACACACTTAACAAGTTACACGAAATAGAAAAACCAATTTTCTTTCAACATATCCCCTTAAAACAGGTCCTCAATGTCTCAATTTCGACTCACAAGCATAATCTCTATTAAATATCCTACATAACTCAGTAAATGTGGTATTACTTAACACCTACGCCGCCCCGCAGTGGGTCATTGACCCCAGCACATATGTATGTCATAGAAAATTGTTCAATGCTACTGTGTGTACATTGAGGCCCTTTATGTGGGTGACAGATAAACAGTTACAAGTAGACAAGTCACAAGGCTAGATTATGATGTCTGGCTTATAGAAAAGCTTGATTTCGTGAACGAGAAGTGGTCAAGCAAATTGCTCGATGAACTGAACCGTCCGAAGTGGTGAGACCTGCGGAGGCCTATGTCCAGTGGACGTTTTTTGGCAGAATCGATGATGATGAATAGAGCGTACCATGGCCCCTCCTGTATCTATAAGTATCTTTTATAAATTATAGTCGGTGTTCGTGTGTGTGTGTGTTTTAATTTAATTTATTGTTCGTGCGTGACGCGCTCGCGCCTCAGGCTAGGATTAGTCTAGGAAAAAAAAAAGAAAAAAAAAACAACATTGGGATTCTGACTAAGTTTCTGTTTTGCTAATTTATTTTAGAACCCCACAAAATAGTATTATTTTGACAAATGAATTTGAAAAAAAAAGATCAATAGAATAAATTAGCATAAAACATATAAATGTGTGCTTGGTCAATCCCTAGTATCAGCCGGTCGATTCTGTTAGAATATCACCGAGAAGTTAGGTGAAGTGAGCTGTCATTCCATGCTGCCGGTCGATTCTGTTAGAATCTCACCGTGAGAAGTTAGGTGAAGTGAGCTGTCATTCCATCTGATGCTAGGGAGTGACACTGATGACAGCTCACTTCACCCCAGTTATCACGGAGAGATTTTTACAGAATAGCACTACTGCCGGTCTATTCTGTATAAAACTTACAATGAAAACATAGGCGAAGTGAGCTGTCATTCCACCTGGATGCTAGGGATTAATACTGCTGACAGCTCACTCTAAGCTCACTTCACCTAACTTTTCACGGTGAGATTTTTACAGAATCGAACGGCAGGTGGGATGACACTGACAGCCCACTCCACGCTCACTTTACCTGAGTTTTCACGGTAATATGGTTACAGAATCGCACTGCAAACTTAATCTCTCATTCCATGATTCCAACAGCATCAACGTCTATCTATTTTGTTGTTTTTTGTACTTGTTTAATTTTTTATGAGGGGCCGCTCTACCTGTTACTCGCGCCTACTGCTATGAAACTGGTTAGACCGGAGTGGGGAATAAAATTCTCTTAATCAATTATGTGTTGGTACTCGTAGCATAGTGTTGTACGGTCGGAATGGTCGCGTCTATTTAAAAAAAGTGAAGCACAAGTAGTATGCCGGGGACCGCTTACTTGTACAAACACGCCTCACGCTCACATTTACATCATAGTATGCCGACCAGCCGCCATTACGTGACACGAGCGTCAATCGTCAATCACGCACACATAGATCGGTACGGTGCTTCACTTTCGATATGCGTGGCGAGGAGTCCATCTTTTTTTATAAGTCTATGAAGTTCGATAACAATTTGTTTAATATGAGTCTATGCAAACTAACACAAGGAATTCGAGAAATGAAAACTGATGATTTACACTCTATCAAAGGTTATTTACACGCTAATTACGTAACACACTATCTCAATCACTGAATCATTTTGAAGGATATTGCTAATCCATTGCTTCATAATTATGTTCGAATAATTTGTCTGCTCAACAACGTGTTACGTAATTACCCGCTGATCGAACCGTATTACGATGTATCAATGCCATTTTTTACATTTCTATGAATGCCATCATTGATTCCAGTGCGAAAAAGGAATAGTGCGATACTAGGTCATATAGCTAAGGTTAATGGCAAAGAGGCTGTCAAAACTTCTTCTCGGAAAAATCTTTGAAGTCTCTGAACCGTCTCCGGACATAAGTGGGAAGATGTAAGTCCAACCTGGTAAAGTGGGGTTACCTTGACGGAACGGCAGAAAGGTGTGATTGCGGAGCTATGTCACAAACCATGCTCCACCTCCTATCCTGCCCTCTGTGTCCCAAAACATGCAGTCAAAGTGACCTCTGCGCTGCCACTGGCAACGCCGTGGAAGTGGCGATGTTTTTGTTGTTTAAAATACCTACAGTCGTGCCAGCGACACGAAGAAGAAGAAAACATCTTTTGGCATTTGATTGCCCAATTCTTGAGAAGGCTATACTTAGATTATTTAACATCACGCTATTACCTTTAGAAGACGAGTAAAAAGAAAAAATCAGAACGAACGGTAATCGAAAACGAAGTAGGTACTTAGTTTCGCGGGCAGGTGATGCGATGCGACGGGGTGAGTCGGGGGAGCAAGAAATTTCACGCGGACGAAGTCGCCGCGCCGGCAGACGCTAGTCGATACATGAATGCTTAATGGAACAGTGACCCATTAGTAGATAGGTCAGAATTATTTCCGGATTTTTTTACTCTGATCTCATCAATAGTTAATCATATGTACGTTTAAAATTCAAGCATTCCTGATTAATTAATCTAATCAAATCCAATCAGTTTAAATTTTATGCGTCAACAAGTAGGATAAGTCCTCATAGCGAGATCTTTGCGCTTTCCCAAAAATCGTCGGTTCCATTACCTAACCATGCGAGTCATGAACACTTGAATGACTATAACCCTACAAATCAATTTGACTCCTTTAGTCCTGAGACCTGTCACAGGTCACGTAGGTACACTTCAGATCCAGACCCCTTGTTATGTCCATTTATCACGATTTATTTAAAGCATCAGTCAACAGTTATGATTTCGGTCCATGAACTAATTCGCAAATCGTTGCGGCGGCGGCGGGGCATCGCGGATTTATGTGCTCAATGAACTTTGAGCAGTAAGGTCAAGGGTTATTTGACGGAAACCAGCGCTGGGGCTTTGTCTTGCATAGGATAGCAGCATAATGCTGAGCGATAGCCGTTTTGCGTGAATGTGACGCATGTTTCCCCTTACCTTTTTTGTGTTTGTTCTTTTTTTGCGTCATGTTCACCGCAAATAAACGTATTTTCTTTGTTTCTTCTCCTTTCTAAATAGTGGCCCTCTATTAATAATATTAAACTACCATACAAACATTTGAACATTTTATAGTACTTAAATGATCTCTATCATCCTTACTGACTATCAAATCTTCTCATACCGGAAAATTACTGTTGAAACGGAACCCTAAATTCGCAACATAATCAGCCTGCCCATAATGTTCCCACTGCGGGGCTGTCACCTCTGCACCACCATTGCTCTCCCATTTGACAAAATTAACATTCGTGCGTCCGTCTGTCCTATGTTTAATTGAGTGGGAGCCCTACAAAAGAGCTGATATAAGAAGCCTACGTGTTTGATAACACCTAATAATTTTGTCAACAACAAACCATATACTAACTAGTAATTATCAAAAGTTATAAATACAACTTAAACAGTACCGATCAACAGGAAAATGATTTCGTTCCAGTTTCTTACTGACAACACGAAGTTGTAAACAAATTTATTATTCAACCTCAATTATTCTACTTCAAGATTTTGCGGTAACGTCTTTTGAACGGGAAATGACATGGAAGTAGGTCGATACATGCCTACATAACTATCGAAATCACTAGAATTTACATGTCTACATATATTAGGTTAAGTATGGTATCCTGATCCACTTTAACAACCAATCAATCTGCCTAGCTTTTCCAACTAGGTCGGTACCTACGTTGGGGTCGGCTTCCAGTACCTATAACCGGATGCAGCTGAATACCAGTATTTTACATGGAGAGACTGCCTATCTGAGCTCCACAACCCAGTTACTGGGTAACGCGATACCCCTTGGTAAGACTGGTTGTCAGACTTTTTGGGCTTCTGACTACTCGTAACGAATGTCAAAGATCAACGAATGACAGCCGGGACCGAGCTTTCCGAGTCACGGAGGGGTCTTGATATGTAATGGATGGCATTGGATGGTCACGCATCCACGAACCAACCGCGGTAAGCGTAGCTGAACCTTCGATCGACCCGTGTTATTTAACCACGTATTATTTAACCACGAGCCCCTCAATTCACTTTAAAAACCAAATTTTTTAAACAGATTTAGTTACTGCAAAAATACAAGTTACTCATACACCAACACTTTCCCATTATAGCTCCTGATTATGCGCTTGCACACAGCCGTACCCAACTATAAATACACTGCAAGGTCACTACAGCGATCCCTTAGTGTGGTGCATAACCAATGCAGACTGGATAATGTAGGTAGACCTACATAATATAAAACATAACGGGTGTAAAAAGACACTTAGCGAAGTCGAGATTCCCTTCAACTCGTCATCACTGTAATCATGTTTTTTTGTACTGGACCACACCTGGGAACCTTTTGGTTACAGAGATATTGAAGGTCTTTTTACACCCTGTATAGGCATCCAAAACATGGTACCTATTGCTATTGACTATCGGTGCCAAATGTCACATAGTGCACATAACCTGCGCTTGCACACGGCCGGTCCGCATAATGCGGTCATCGCTCTCGACGATCGATGTGAACTGGGCAAGACACAGGTTAATTGTTACTATGGTTGATAATTCAATGATAAGCTTTGTAGTCTATTTTAGAGATGACGTGTTCATTTTACCTGATCACAGTTCATACCTACTTCATCGCATTTTAGAGTATCTCACTCTTAAAAAACAAAAAAGCATTGGAACTCTGATGACACTTGACAACATTTGTTTATGTACCCACCGTGTAGGTATGTACCGCATGCCGCATGCATACGAAACTTAAAAACATCTGCAACATTCCGAGTTGCTAGCAACATATTTTCTGTACAAAAACACGTCGCTAAAACAATGTTGTGTAACAACCTGGGGGTTGGGGCTTAACCATCATGTATTTTCCTTCCAGTTAATCCATACGAAACCAGCCTGCAACGGCAGTGTGTGCTACCTGGGCGAGGTGCCCCATGACCGAGAGCTCCAATCAGAGCGCGGCTCCATTCTGCGACGGTACAGCAAACAACATGGCCGTCCTGAGGAAGACCGTCGGAAACACTCTGACAGCGAGTCTGATTCTGATTCCGATACCGAGTGTAAGGGATATGATAGGGTGAGTTCATTTTCATAAATAACTGTAATAACAGAATGATGGTGGTGATATCTTATAAATATCACCACCATCCCCATAGGTTATCTATATCATTGATGAACGCATTCAGATAACGCATTCTCTAATGCAATGAATAAAACCGCATTCAGGTAACGCATTCTCCTATGCAATGGAGGGGTCATAGTGAATTAGGGCTCTGTTAACGCTTTCCCATTCAGAACTCATAAAAATAACTTTCAAAAACGCTTTCGCTGTGTGCTTTGAACGAAGCATAATAATGACCCTGTATACCTAATATAACCTTTCAAGACAAACTCAAGTTGTTTTAAGGCCTAACCTCTATCATTGTAACAAGGTCAAATAGGCCAAAACGTAAAAACAAGCCTGTTTTTCGAGACGCCTTTTATTCTGCAGTAGTACGGTTATCATTTTATGTACTTATAGTTACCTGTCGCTTATAATATAGTATGTTAAACTTTTAAATAAATAATTCTGTTCTTCCTCCAGTCTGAGTTCTGGCGCCGTAAGATGCGCACAGTCCACAACATTTTGGATGTCGACAAGGACGGTCTGATCTCATATAACGACTTCATACTCTTCGCTGAACGGTTCAAGTCGCTCGGGCACTTGACCGAACAGCAAGCTAACGAGTTTACCAGTATTATTAATGTAAGTTTTATCTATGTTTCTGATTGAGGAGACCCTCGTCCTTTTACGGCGATTTTTTCTTAGAAGACCATGGCATACAAACTTATTGAAATGGACTTGATGAATGTCGTTGATGCAAACATAATTTATCAAAATCTTTTCTTCAGTGTACAGAGGCCAGCACATGCAAGCTACCCGAAACTGTAAAATTTTCCCAATCAACTTTGAACCTTATGCTTTGGCGATAAAGTTGAAAATCTATCAAAGAAGTTTGACAGATTGTAGTAACTTGATGTGCTGGCGTCTGTACCTAAGTACAGTACCTACCAGTGGGGTATACCTAATGTATATCAGTAGTAATGGCTTTCATTCTGACAGTTCAACAAAATTTATTGCGTTATTTACATTGTTGAGCAGACACATTTTTGAAACATCAGCAATGGATTTGCAATATCCTTCAAAATTATTCAGTTTGAGATTTATAGTGTGTTACGCAAACAGGTCTATAACAATTACATATCGTGTTTTAGAAAGAGACTATCACACAGGCATGAGTGACAGAGATGACGATGATTCTCTTCCAAGCCGAACTTTTCCGAAAACTAGATGTGTCCAGTAATCTGGTATCAAGGCTTATTTAAGCTGACATTTACAATAACAATATTTTTCCTCTCGTAACAGATGACTTGGGAGGAGCAATGGGGCGCTATCGACCCTTACAACTTCGTGACGGTGGAGCAGTACCTCGAGGACATGCATCACGTGCTCAACGACAAATCGCTCAAGAAGAAGGCGCATCGCTGGCTGCCGTACTTGTTTAAGGTACTTATAAAAAAAAAGTAGTAACTGTATGAATACAATATGATCACTGCTGCCTCATTAATCATCACCATTATTCATACCACCACCACCAACCACTATCACCACCACCCCCTCACCCATTACCGTCTTCATTATTTTAGTTTTTTTTTAATCATTTATTTGAGTGTCATTGTTACTCTCAATAACGAATTTAATTAATTAATTGTCTAGTGGTCGCAAACGCTTCTGCTGAACATGAGGTCCTGGGTTAGATTCTCAGGTCGGGCAGCGTTATATTGAGTTATTCTATCAGGAATTTCTCCGTAGCAGCCCGGAGTCTGGATTTGTGCCCGACCGATGGCAATAGGCGCCATCTACCGGCAGAGGTTATAGTCAACAAAAGAGATAAGTATGCAGGATCTTCGGATATAAGTAGTTGAAGTTTAGTAAGAAACCGATGGATGTTCTCGAATAAAATTAAATTTTATTAATAGAAAACAAACAGCTCATTTATCAAATTAAATTTCAGTCAACAACATCCATCGGTTTCTTACTAAACTTCAACTATATCCGACGATCCTGCATACATATCTCTTTCGTTTTTTTTTCCTATCACGTGGGACTTGAAAAATAACTGGCGAAATGTGGGGCACATCTCTGCCTAGACTTTCAGGGATTACAGTCGTGGGTGTTATGTTATGTAATATTATTACTAATTACAAAATTGAGTGTTTATGGTATTTTCAGGCAGTGGATAAGGACAAGTCCGGTTTCATATCGGTGCACGAATTCAAGCTGTTCTTCCAGTGCTTAGGACTCGACAATGAGAAAGCGGCCGTCGCCTTCGCTGTCATAGACGTTAATGGGGTAAGTACAGTTGTAAAACATGATCATTTTTTTTATGTTGGATGGATATTATACGGTAATATTTTTTAGGGTTCCGTACCTCAAAAGGAAAAAACGGAACACTTATAGGATCACTCGTGTGTCTGTCTGTCTGTCCGTCTGTCACAGCCAATTTGCTCCGAATCTTATGGACCGATTAAGTTGAAATTTGGTACACATATGAATCTCTGTGACCCAAACACAGACGTGTAACGTAAATAAATGAGTTTTGAAAATGGGAGTCATTTTTGAGGGGTAAATAGACAATTAAAAAAAAAAGATTCGCAATCTGTACCGTGTGACATATCAAATGAAAGGGTTTATCGTGAAGATCTCAAATATATTTTTTTCATAATTTTAAAGTAGATTGTATTAAAGTTATTTAAGACAATAGACGGAAATTTACCATTCCCCCCCCCTTATCTCCGAAACTACTGAGCCTAAAATTTTGAAAAAAATACAGAAAATAGTTGTATACCTATAGATTACAGGAAAATTAATAAGAAGTCTATGATCTTGAAACAACATGGTAAATCTCTCAATATTGTGAGTACAAACTTACATTTTCAGTTGGAATGTATGGGAGAACATGTTTTTCAACTACAATGTTAAGTTTGTTCTTGGGATAAATTCATTCCAACTACGGAACCCTTCATTGTGCGTGGTCCGACACGTACTTGGCCGGTTTTTTATAACCATCCATATTTTTACAGGCTGTTTTACCCATGAATATGAACAACTTTCACTATGAGACCAACTCTGTTTCATAAAAAAGTTCAATACCTACTTGACCAAAATGTATGACACAGCAATTTTTTTTTTTGTGATTTCATTGTTGGTCGCATAGTGAAAGTTGTTCATATTCATGGGTAGAACAGCCTGTAAAAATTTGGATGGTGATAAAAAAAATCTTCCTGTGTGTGTGTCTTCCCCCGATCCTCCCCGTCGCATCGCATCGCTTGCCCGCGCCATTACTTCGGTTTCGCTTACCGTTCCTTCTGACTTTCTTTTCGTTTTGCTCTGCTCCTAAGGGTTCTAGCGTGATGTTAAAGAGCATATAACCTTCCTCAAGAATTAGGCTATTAAAAAGATTTATTAAAATCTGAACGGTAGTTCCAGAGATAAGCGTGTTCGAACAAACTCTTTAGCTTTATTATTAGTATAGTCACAGATAATATACTCGTAATACTGTATAGTTAGATGTTTCTAAAGGGTAGTTTTTTTTTACGAGAAAAAGATGTTGGTTCCAAATTCAGACTAAAGTTAAAAATAATATACTCGTATATAGTTTTAATTATCGACAGAATCATGCCCATGGTTGCTGATCACTTTGCGCTATTTATCATGGTTTCAGTTTTCCTTATCTCAAAAGCTCGCCAGCATAGCTATTCACAAACCTACGATGCGCGTCCGTACCGAATGTTTACTTGATAGTAGAAGGAGTCCTCTAAACGCTGTTCACAAATCCGTAGCCCGAATATTTTGACAGTTAAAAAATACGAAGGGCGTTCAATGTATTCTCGGTATCAGGGTGATTTACTTGTGGGTAATTTGCTGTTGATTTGCGGCCCATGCATCAGAGGATTAAAAATCTGCATCATTGGCTGCAGACGACCCTCTTTCTTTCGACAGCTTTTTGCTGTCGGGGATTAGGTAACCAATAAAAACTTTTTTACAAAAAAAACAACCGACTTCCAAAAAAAAAAACACTTCTAATCCAAAAAAAAGTTCTAAATAACTTTGATTTCGGAAGTCGGTGTCGTTGGTTCTGCATTTTCGTTTATTGACACCGACTACCGAAATTAAAGTTATTTAGAACTTTGTAGTGTTTTTTTTTTTGGAAGTCGGTTGTTTTTTTTTGTAAAAAAGTTTTTATTTTGTACTTTTTAGTGGGAGAGTTTGTAATTTATCTAAGTTACAATAGCCTAATGTCAACTGCTGGTCACCTTTTACAAAATATTGCTTTTGAATTTTTAGGTTTTTGTTGATTTTTCAAAAACCGCTTGTCAGATTTCGAAAAAAAATTCATGGGACCATTTGGGAAGTACACCCTTTCCAACAAAAAAAGAATTTTTCAAATCGGTTGGCAAGCGACGGAGTTATGCGCGAACAAACATAAAAAAAAAAATACAAACATCCGAATTGAGAACCTCCTCCTTTTTTAGAAGTCGGTTAAAAATGTGTCATTTTCGATTCGGAAACTTGTGGATGGTTGTGAATAACTATGCTGATAATATTTTTATCGTTTCCGCTCACAAAATCGACTCCATATATGAATTTGATATCTATACTTACCATGCTTTCTTATCCATTTTAAATATTTAATCAAAAATATATTTTGTTACAGGATGGCAAACTATCACAAAAAGAGTTTGTAAAACTCGGAAGGGAATTCTTCTGCACTGACGACCAGAAGAGGGTGTCCAAAATGTTCTGGGGACCCCTGATTAACTAAGTCATTGTAATATTAACTTTACATTTAGGACTTAAGAGTAATTATCGACTGCAGTTTTAATTTAGTTTTTTAAGTCCGTGTAGTTCTTTTTATATTATCGTTTGTATGTGTTTATTAAAACAGCTGTTTCATAGGTGTACTGGGATCGTATAGGGAAGTGTTAAAATAAAAAGGAGATGGTGCTATTTAATCTGTGTAGCTCCATCTCTTTCTCGCACTGCTCAAGACTATTGTTGGAAAGAGATGGAGCTATAACAGTCGAATAGCGCCATTCCTGTTTGACTTTAACACTTCTATATTCGGCCACTATCTCTGGTTAGGCAAGTTGATTGTTCTTATGATAAGCGCATTGAGGGAATTCCAAATTAGGGGACATTAAGAATACATAAGTTTATTTCTATTAAACCACGAACGCATAGACAATATCAACGTTATTTTGATTTTTGACAACAGGCTTTTTGAAAATGACGTTTACTTGGATGTTGCCCTTGTAAAAATTAGCATTGTGTTTAGTAGAAAGTTTTAATTTATCAAAATATCCCCTAATTCGGGTTTCTCCCACATTTTTGTGTTTTTCAATTCTGTATCTCAACTGCTACAGTAATTTTAGAAAGTTGGTACTTGTACCGCTTATGTTTCGACTTTTTTTTTACTCATGTTTGTATACTGTTATTACTTAGTGGTAGTTACTAGTTATTACTAAGGTTTTATGACGCTAAATGATAATAATAATTATGTTAGTCATTCCTATATTACGGACCAACATTCATTACTGAATGTATAAAAATATTATTGTTGAATCTTTGAATAGCATCTCGATTTTAACAAATAATTTCTTTGTTTTATTTGTTTGCAACGCATAATTCCCGTTTTCATTAGATACATAAAACATAAACTCACGCCTTTATCCCAAGGGCTAGTGGTAGTTACTAGTTATTACTAAGGTTTTATGACGCTAAATGATAATAATAATTATGTTAGTCATTCCTATATTACGGACCAACATTCATTACTGAATGTATAAAAATATTATTGTTGAATCTTTGAATAGCATCTCGATTTTAACAAATAATTTCTTTGTTTTATTTGTTTGCAACGCATAATTCCCGTTTTCATTAGATACATAAAACATAAACTCACGCCTTTATCCCAAGGGCTAGTGGTAGTTACTAGTTATTACTAAGGTTTTATGACGCTAAATGATAATAATAATTATGTTAGTCATTCCTATATTACGGACCAACATTCATTACTGAATGTATAAAAATATTATTGTTGAATCTTTGAATAGCATCTCGATTTTAACAAATAATTTCTATGTTTTATTTGTTTGCAACGCATAATTCCCGTTTTCATTAGATACATAAAACATAAACTCACGCCTTTATCCCAAGGGCTACCCCCCGCAGAATCAACAGAACGTCACCTGCTACGATCCTTACATCCTACTTTTGCTTTGTTTACGTTCATACATCTGAAGACTAATTCTTGTAACTAAAAATGGTTAAAATCTAGTCGCAATCTCATCTCAGCGATAGTCAATGTCAAAAATGTAGGGAAATAGAGGTATTTTTGACACATTGAGACTGATTGGACTGTGAACGTTCTTAAAATTACTTTTAATCGCCCCTCTGGTCGTATACCCACGTCGGTTGCGAGTAATATGCACCTGATCTATCTGTAGAACATTGAATCTTATTTAAAAAAAAAGTAAAAATAAAGTTATACTGTTTTAAAAAAATATATATAATTATTGTAATATCTTTATTGAGAAACAATACAAAATTAAATGAAAGTCAGTTTTAACAATTAGGCTTAAAAACATAAAAGTTACACAAAAAAAAAACAAAAAACTTTGCTAGGATAGTTAAATAGTAGCTTTAAATTATATTTTCATCACGACGGTGAATATAAGGGACTTAGCGTAAGCATATAGCCATGCGACACTTTCATACAAACCCATAGACCTGACGTGAAAGGCAAATTAGTTGCGGAGACCAAAGTTGCTCGTGGGCGCGCTCTCCCTTAGGGTCTAAACAGACGGACTGCATTTCGGCTGCAACATCGCAGTTTGGATGCAGTTGCCTTAACTGCTTCGAAACCTAGTTAAGTCAACTGCATCCAAACTGCGATGTTGCAGATGGCATGCAGTTCACATGCAGTCCGTCTGTTTATTTTAGACACTTAGTCGCCAGTATTTAACAACCCAGGTAATATAAACTTGTTAGATGTTATGGCGGCTTACCGAGAAGTTATCTTTGTCAACAAATCAATACAGCTCTTATGACGCTTGAAAAAATATAAGCACAGAACTTAAAGAAAAATTAGGGGTTAAGTCACTGAATCAACATACCCACTTAACCTTTTGAACGCCATTGTCACATATATGTGACAAACGAAATCTTACCCTAAACGCCAACGTCACAAATATATGACAAAATACACGTCGCACCACTCGCACCATATTATGAAATAAACAATTTAATCATTACTTTTGTGTGTTTTTATTTATATAATTTAAAAGTTTAAGCTTCCGTCTATATTGTATTGCATGAAACTAATATAAATAAACCACCAATATCGAGAAATTTGTTGTTTTAAAAGTAGATGTTCATTTGACAGAAAAAGTGGCCTGGCGTCAGGGGTACGGCGATACTTTTATACTCTGGCGTTCAAAAGGTTAAGCTACAGTTTGCTAGAATAGCGATGGCCGCCAAATAACGGCCGTAGTGACGACTGTCATGAAAATTATGACAGTGGGCTTTTACTTTACAGTGTCAAAAATGCTGTCTAGGGTAACATAATAACTTTAACTTACTTTTTTTATTTTTTGCTAACAGCGTCCCGCGGTTTCACCCGCGTTAACTTCGATCCCGTGGCAATATCGGTATAAAAAGTAACTCCTGATTATAAACTATCTGTGTACAAAATTTCATCCAAATCCGTTCAGTAGTTTTTACGTGATTGAGTAACAAACATCCAAAATCTTCACAAACGTTCACATTTATAACATTAGTGATTGTTTTGTTGTGTGTGTTTGTGTAATTGTGTCACTAACATAGTTTTAAGTTCGTTTATTGTAACTAGCACTGCATGAGTGTTATGGTTACTCTCAGTAAAGAATTGAATAAGTATAAATGACGGTTCAGTGACGTCATTCGACGGTAAACTGCGGCCGCTATGTGCTTAACTTTCATGACGTGTTAAAATTAGTTTTGCTCTAATTATGACAATTATATAACTACAAACAAGAAAAACAACTACAAATACTAATCGAAATTATACTAAACAATGCTGAGTTGGTCTTTGAGGAGCTTCGTTTCCTCAATGAGCGTCGAAATCTGTCCGGTTCTGTAAACAAAACGAAATAATAGGTAGTCAACATTTTAGATATACTTACCGGATGTTTTTTTTTACCATCTCCAAATTTTAACAGGATGTGTTCTACCCAAGAATATGAACAACTTTCACTATGGAACCTACTCTGAAATCACGAAAAAAAAATCGGCTATTTAATACAAAATTTCAATACCCACTAGACCAATATGTATGAAACAGCTGATTTTATTTCGTGATTTCAGAGTTGGTCCCTTAATGAAAGTTGTTCATATTTATGGGTAGAACACCCTGTAAAAATTTCGAGATGAAAAAGAAACATTCGGTATACTTGAAGTAAAAGAAGATATGCTGCGCCGACCCCGAAAAAAGTTGGATAAGGTCAGTAGAGGAGGATCATCGTTATCTACCTAGCCTCTTCTTATGTTGGGGTCGGTTTCCAGTCTTACCGGATGCAGCCTGAATACCAGTTTTTTTACATGGAGCAATAAATGTCTATCTGACCTCCACAACCCAGTTATTGCATAATACGATATTTCTTGGTAAGACTGATTGTCGACCTTTTGGGCTTCCGATTACCCCCCCTAAGGCTATGCGCGCACTACGATTTTAATCGTTGCGATTTAGTTATAAAATCGCAAACACAAAAAAATTTCAAGCGAATTCTCAAGCGACTTTATTTCCGCAGTTGTCGGACTCTAGTACATTTATATTGTTCACAGATTGACGAATTTTCTTCATTCGTAGTGCGCGCTTAGCCTAACGACTGTCATAGATCAAGATCTAAGCCTTAATAAATTCAAATCATTCATTAAACGTAAGTTGTGCCAGAAAGCCTTTTATACTGTTAAGGATTATATTGAGGACAAAAAGGCTTGGGATTGAGTTGCTTCCAATTTTTACATTTTGAATGTTTTTATTATTATTTTTTTTTTTTTCTATATACACATTGACATTAATTAATGAATTTTATATAAACATTGACATTTGCTTACTTTGTAAAGTATTATATTATTTTAATTATTGTGCATGTGAAGACAATGTGGGTCATTTTATGATTTTTTTTTTGTTTAATTTTTATTATTCTCTTTGTTCTGTTAGTTTTTTTTCTAGGTCTGGCAGTTTGAGGAATTTATGTGGCCTACCCAAATGTCCTTTCTTTGGTATTGTTCGTCGAATCGTTGAACTCCTTAAGTTTTGAGTTGAGCTGCACGATTTCTGACAAATGCTTGCACTGACTGGACAGGTCCTCTCAATCTGTGTGGTTCTTTCCTCAAAAGACCATCTCAGACATTGATCTACATGGTCTTCATATAACCTGACCAAGATTATGTCTGGACTTTAAAAGAGACTGTGACCTCTGAGTTTGTTTCGGCCTTTCTTCTCAGAGTAGTCAGATAGGAAACGCCGACCTCATCTAGTTTTATAAAAAATATGACTGACGTGTAAAAGTGTTTGTGCAAACCTACTTACAAAATAAAAATCATTTATCATTTATCATAGATCCACGAGTGACAGCCGTCATGTCTTATCTTTATATTGAGCTAAATGGAATGGCTGTTGTGTTTAAGAGCGTTTACGCCGTACGGCTTTTCATACAAACTTACAAGCCGTTGTTTTTCGAAATGAATGAACCGATTTTAATTAAACTTTATACGCATAAGCAGGATACAAAGGTCTAAAAAGTTATCAGAAATCATTTTCGAAATGTCTTATTTAAAAAAAGATAACTGGAAATCTCTGTTTCTATGGAGACTTTAAAATCGGTCTAATTTGGCTGTAACACAATTTTTCGAAAATGTTTTCTGATAACTTTTTAGAACTTTGTATCCTGCTTATGCGTATAAAGTTTAATTAAAATCCGTTTATTCATTTCGAAAAACAAGGGCTTGAAAGTTTGTATGAAATGCCGTACGGCGTAAACCCTCTTAAGAATGTATAAATAATTAATCAATTTTCTTTAAAAAAAAAGGTTCCCTACACTAGTTTCTTCACTATCGTGCGAGTGCGTTTACAAACAAACAGAGAAAAATGCAAGATTGTATGTCTACTTATAAATCCTACTCAAATTATAAACATTCGACATTGTATTTTGTTGGCTTATCCTCCTTTCATGCAGCAACGGAGCGACGGGCCTACGTGTTTTTTTTCCAAAGAGATTTGATATACTAAAGAGAGGACATCGGAAAAAAAAAACATGGAAAAACTGTGAGTCCATGTCTTAGTCTCCCCACCTAGCGTATTAAAAACTGTGAGTCCATGTCTTAGTCTCCCCACCTAGCGTATTATAAGCAAAACTAAATAAAAGCCAAGTTTGACACGTTAGTCCTAACGACACCAACATTTGATTACTAACGGTCAGATAGTTTGACGCTCCGACTAAATAAAAAACCAAGACAGAGGGCTGTCAATTGTAAAGTGAGGCTGGTTTCGTAAACATGTGTGCACTTAGCGAGGTGTAGTTTGATTGTAAATGGTTGTAAATGTGTGCGTGTGGGCGTGTATGCACAGAGCGGAGGTGTAGTTTTGGCATGCTTCACTGTAACGTTCTCAGCGCTCTGTCTTGGTTTTTATTTGGTCTGAGGTTTGACGCATCTAAGAAAATTATTAAAAAATAAATAAAAAATTTAACCTAAATACTGCATCAATTACAAAATAGTAACGAAAATAAACCATAGTTAAATCCAGTCGTTTTACCAATCCCATAATGCACAATTCGGCATAGTTTCTTCGAACGTAATTTTATTTTAGCTTGCTTTAACATAGAGAACTGCGAGTAGATTTTAATGTTGCTCGTCCATTGAAAGTATATTTAAATGTCTTTGCTTTTTTGCGAGATTGTTTATGGGCGGGAGTGACGAATGAGTTGGTAGGCTAGTTTTTATACCTGAAAAATGTTATGTAGTGTAATAAATATAACTTACTGCTGTTGCAGAATGGAAGAGATCGTATCACTGTGCGACTTGCCGAGCGCGATGTCCTTTTTCTTGTATTCCGAGTGCCATTTCTCCAGCTGAAAATAAAAGTTACGATAAATACAATATACAACATAGTTTCCCATCTCGCAAGTGTTATAACAGTTGTGTCAGTTGCAAACATTATGTGGACAAATGAGGAATATGTCGTGAGGAAAGTTTTCAGAGAATAGTGTGGATGGCTGAGTAGAAAAAAAGAGTTGGAAGACGAATGAAAACGATGGATGGACTGTGTGATAAATTCTATAATATGTCTAGAAAGAGGGGGACTTACTGATATGACGGCTAATAGAGAGGTATATATAGAAGACTAGCTTCCGCCCGTGGCTTCGCCCGCGAGGTATGTTGATAAAAACTATCCTATGTCCTTCCCCGGGATGCAATCTATCTCTCTGCCAAATTTTATCGAAATCTGTTCAGTGGTTTAGGCGTGAAAAGGTAACATACAGACAGACAGTCAGAGTTACTTTCGAATTTTCAATATTAGTATGGATAGATGAGATCTAATACAGAGTCAAGTAAAACCATGGAAGTACTTGTCTATTTTGTATTACCATGGCTATACATTGAATTCTGGGCTGAGTCCATTTAGATTGCTATCGACACCCTAAGAAGGTTTATACATTTAAGAGCATTTAAGAAGTACGGTATTCCATACAAACCTTCGAGCCCTTGTTTTTCGAAATGAATGAACCGATTTTAATGAAACTTTATAAGCATAAGCAGGAGACAAAGGTCTAAAAAGTTAGTAAAGAACATATTCGAAATGTCTTATTATAAAAAGATAACTGGAAATCTCTGTTTCTATGGAAAATTTAAAATCGGTCTAATCTGGCTGTAACAATATTTTTCTAAAATGTTCTTAACTAACTTTTTAGACACTTGTATCCCGCTTATGCGTATAAAGTTTAATTGAAATCGGTTCATTCATTTCGAAAAACAAGAGCTTAAAAGTTTGTATGAAATGCCGTACGTTAACGCTTTTAACAGCGTGTATCTGAAAGGCGTATCCTCAAACTGAAAAAAAATCTCCAAAAAATAATGAACCGTTCCATAATTTGGATCAAGTCGGTATTGAAGTTTTATATGGGGCAGTTGATAATTTCTTGGCGATTCCGATGTTGGTCTCTCGTGTCGCGTACCTCGGCAGTCTTGTGCTGCGCGTGTTGCTTGAGCAGCAGGATCTGGTCGCCGAGCTGCTGGCCGCTGCGCCGGTGCCGCTGCAGCTCCGCCAGCAGCTCGCGCTCGGCCGGAGTGGCCGACGCACACGCGCGGATGTTACGGATTACTGCTGAGCATCTGTAAGGTTAAAATATAAGGTAAATAAAAATGTATTCGAGTGCATTGTGCCCTTATAGATGTACTAAGAATTATACAATGTGTAACATAATTAACGCAAGACCTCATACACCCTATTTAGAGTATTGAGTTAAAAGCATAACATAATGACTAAAAAAACTTTTTTCTAAAGCTTATATCATTATTAAGAAAATCGTGTAGACCACAACATTATTTTATGCATTTAAAATTGAGTCTTATTGCTTTGAAATAAGATTTAATTTTCTTTGGCCCAATAACCGCTTAGTATGGCAAAAAACAATTTAAAAAAAATACCCATATTAAAAGTTACTGATATCGATTCAGTAGTCAATTATGAACAAACTACTTTCACGACTTGCGTTTTGTTCTATTACTCCTTGTATAAATAGCGAAATATTATTATGTACAGACGCCAGCACATCAACCTACCCCAATCTGTCAAATTTCTTTGAAAGAATTTCAACTTTATTACAAAGGAATAAGGTTCATATTCAATTGGGAAAATTTGACAGATTGGGGTAGCTTGATGTGCTGGCCTCTGTACCTATAGAAAATGGTATTTAAAATATTTTTGTGGTAACCAGGCTTTTAAATCGGCCAAGAGCACGGAAGCGTAGTAATAATTTGGTGTCTAGTAGAGTCGTTGACCTCCTTATATTTTGGATTGAGTTATTTGACAAGTATCAAGTTACTACAAGTAGCAATAAAAGTATTCTGGCAACAATAATCATCATCATCATCATCATTTCAGCCGAAAGACGTCCACTGCTGGACATAGGCCTCCCTCAAGCACCTCCACTTCGACCGGTTCTGTGCTTCTCGCATCCAACGGGTTCCTGCGGCCTAACAATGATATTCACCTGTATTTGAGATCGTCTTGATGTTTCTCAGCTAACATACACTTCTCCTTGAGCACCGTAGAGTCAAGTTGGACATAGTTTATTTCTTTCTGAAATAAAAAACAGTAATTTTTTTTTCTAATTATTTTGTCTTTCAAAATAATTATACAATCTTTGTTTTTGTTATTCTAATCCTGAAAAATCCCAAGTGAACACAAATATGTGGAGCAGCTGATTTATTTTCGTTATTTCAGGGTTTATCTCATACATAAACATAGAATAGATCATGCGTTAGCCTCATAAAAGAGACAAAACGACCAATATATGCAGTACTTACCTACTAATAAAACTACGGATTCTTAGAAAAGTGGTAACCACATAAAGTCCGCATTGACGGCTATCATGAAAACGATGACAGCGGCAAAGATTTAAATCGTTAGATACGCCCTACCAAGACAAAAAATAGTCGCAGTTCTGTTTAAATTTGACACCTCTGACACAATGACGCAGTACGCGTGAGTAAGTACGGTGAGGGCAAATCTAGCGATTTAAATCTTTGAGTAGCGGGGTTTGCCTTTACGATATCAGAAAGACGCTAGGAAAACAACATACTTTCATAAAATTTCAGTGACGTCATTCATCTTTAATTTGGTTTTCTTATCCTGCCAATGATTTGATATGTGTTGATCATGCTAACCTGTAAGTCCTGCAGCCACTGCTGGTGCTGGCTGCTGAGCGAGCGGAGCGAGTGGAGCTTGCGAGCGATGGCGTCGCTCGCGCGCTGTTGGCGGGAGATGTACTCGCCGCGGAGTTTTAAAGTAGCTTGTGTTAGGAACTGGAAGATTTAGATGTTTTTTTTTTTGTTAGAATACAATACTTTAAATACAGGAAAAAATCGTGTTAATCTTAAAACCTGTTAGGTTTGCACACGCGGTAGGAATTTTAACTACGGGATCTACTTCGAGAAAAGTTTCAAAGTTCAAAGTTTATTTTCATTGGTAAAATTCGTTCTAAGAGTAAGGTTTCACCAAACTTTGACGGCCATACTACAAAACAAGGTTTATCTTTAAATCCAGGTTTAAACTAACGAGTCATTTTTAAAATTTCGAACTATATTTCGACAAAGTTAATGTTCTTATTACAAAAACTGACGTTAAACCCGAGTCTATGTTGTAAATTTTGCATTAACAACTTTACGTTAGTCGGAATAAAGTTCAAAATGCAGTAACTGGCTCGAAGGTTTAGGCTAGGTCTAAATTTAGAACTCGTTTTGTAATAATACGGTTATAGTTTCAACAGGTTACTATTATAGTTAAAAAGATACAGCCATGTGATGTCAGACCAACAGACCTGTGTTCTGTAGGCACAGTTTGGGTAAAGGACCCTAAAAAGAAAGTACCATGTTTAAAGAGGAGTTTATAGTTTCATTATTCACAAAACGCTGGTCTTTGGCAGTTTCTGCCTGCCTTTTCCCAACTATGTTGGGGTTGACTTCCAGTCTAACCGGATGCAGCTGGACACAAGTATTGAGTACAAGTATGGAGTTACTGGGTAACACGATACCCCTCGGTAAGACTGCCTGTGAGGCTTTTGGGCTTCTGGCTACCCATAACGACTATCAAAGACAAACGAATGACAGCCGGGACCAACAGCTTAGCGCGCTTTGCGAGGTACGGATGAATCTCTGTATGTACCATAGCGGCCTTTTCCGCCTGATCACTTAAATTTTTTTCGCCCAAATCCTGCGGCGGCGCCAAGCCACGCCCCCTTAAAACGCAATTAGTTGCAACCTGCACTGCGCAGCTTAGTGACGCATCACGTGTACTCCTTTTGTGAATTTTACGGACAAACTATTTGACCTTGGCGCGCTTACTAGAGAGCGCGTAAATTTTTTTAGTGCCGGCAAAAATGAACTTAGCTGTGGCCATCCATCCACGAACTGACCGCAGCAAGCGTAGCTTAACTTTCGGTCGACCAGTGCCGGCGGCTGTTAGCATTTAGCAAAAGTATTGCTTCAGAATGTGTATATTATGTTACCTCTAAGCATTCCTTGGGACTTGGTTCCGCTTTCTTGCTGATCTGCAGGATCGGCTGAGACACGTCACGCGTAAGAATCTCTTGTACTATCGATGTGAACGTCAGTTTCTGTCTCTGGAATTACAAATAAAAAGACATACTCAGTACTGTGGGGCTCTAGGCTCTCATACCCGGCGCCTCCACACTCTGTGGGGGCTCTAGCTATGAGAGCCTCACAATATAATTAAACAGCGATAAATTTTTACTTGATATATTGAGAGGAGGAGGGACTTTAAAATATCATGTTACAACTAGCACTTCTTCTATTATATAATAAATATCCAATAAAAATATTTGACGTCTGCTTAAACGTTCGAATGGAACACGCTGTCAATTATGACCAGCCTGTACTATTATGACCAGCCCGTACTATTATGACCAGCCTGTACTATTAATGGTAAGGCTACATAGATAGCCTCTACAGTACACATAGGGATGGAAGAAGCAGAAAAAGGAGATTGAATTTACATACGATCACGCATGATGGTTTGGTCAGGGGTGTAATGTACACCCAAATTTTGCTAGGCATATTTCAGACTCATGTACTAAGGGGCAAGAATGCTTGCTACTGAGAATTTCTTAAATCATCCAGCAGTATTTGCAAAAATATTATTTTTGGCACTTTTTTATGCAATTTATTCCATGATAACCCTTGCTGCGCCCAATAAGGTTCCCCATCGGCAAAAATAACGTACTTTCATACAAACCTTCATCCCCTATTTAACATCTTCAGGGGTTGAATTTAAAAAATCCATTCTTTCTCAATTACGTTATAATGAGAAATACTTGTGCGAAATTTAATGAATTAAGACGTGCGTTGTCTGTCACGCAATGAATGAATTTAAGATTGTTATTAAGAAGAAAATTTCTTGCTTAATTTTTTGACGTGATAACGTCTTTTATAAATCGATGAACGGCGGCTACACGCACGAAAAAGCAAATCATTGTCACGTTCCGCTTGAGCCGAGCGTGCAAGCGAGAGCGCGGTACAAGTGATAGAGAGGCACGATCGGCCTAAGCGTTCGGCTTGTGACGCATCTATCTCTTATGACGTTATCTCGTAAAATTATCGTCTGTAAACCGACTTTACAGGCATAATTTTTTTCCATTCATATTTTCTGTGATAAATAAGTACCTCTTTTAGTATATTGTTGATATCCTCTTGTTCTAACGTCGGGTTCTTCAGCTGCAGTTCCTTGTATAGCTGTTCTTCTAAGTCAAAAGGCTCCAATGTTCTACGGGGAAGCAAATTATCTATTGTTTAGTAACTTATTACCTCTTTTAAAGAGGTACACTTTAAGCATTATAATAGTGTTGTGCACTTCTGTAAGTGACGAATTCACAATTCCTAAAACTGTCTGTGATTTTTGTTTGTGTATGTCTTAGTAAGTCGTTGAAGTGCCATATATTAATAAATAAATAAATCTAATAAAAAAAAAATCTCCCATGATAGACTATTTAACATTAAAATTATTTGTTGAAACTTTGCAGACAGCAACACTGGTTCAAAAAGATTCATGAAGCTTTTTTTTGTTATTTATCATTTTGTAGTTTTTTTTTGGAAGTGGGTTGTTTTTTTTTTTGTAAAAAAAATAAATATTTATGAAATATGCACTGCTCTTGAGAAATTAGAAAGAAAGAAAAAGTATTTATTGCGACTCGTACAGAAAGATCACAAACCAAACTAAACCTAGTAAAAAATAAACAAAACCAAGTTATACAATGTGTTAATGAAATAACCCAAAACCTGAAACTAGTTTGTTTAGAATCGGCAGCAAAATCGAATACAATAATTTTTAATATACTTAGGTTATTTTTTTTTTTCAAAAAATAATTATTTGTCATGCCATATCGAATACTTTTTAACAACGCTGTACAACACGACTGTGACACTAATGTCCAACGCGATGTAAACAAAAAGTGCAGGCGAGGGTGAGGGGGGGGGGGGGGGAGAGCGGGTGCTAGAGCTGGCGCCAGCCCGGCTACCCTCCGTAGTGTCCCTGCGCACCGGCGCGTGCGGCCGTAGCCGTTCATTCCAGCCTCGTGTTGAGTTTTAATTTACGAAAACGTAAATTACGACGATATTTACTAGTGACACTACAGTGATAAGTTCTTTGAAAAGTAATTTACGAAAACGTGCTTTAACGTGTATTCAACAAGGTGGTAGACATTTCGAGGCATTGCTGTGACAAACAATGAACGATTGTAAATAGGTAGGTTGATTTATTTGAAATAATTATTGTAAATATGGTGATGCAAATGTTTTAAACACGCCAAGTTTTGTTTACCACCACCGGCATTTTGATTTTTCTTTCAACTAGCCTTCGCTTATTTTTAAGCGTGTTAGGTTTACATGCAGCCAGTCCAAAGCCTGGAAAAAATGTGATGGAAAAATTTGAGTCACTTTTCTATTCCAAAGCAAAACATACGCATTATTTAATAACAGAAGGACCTCTACGACAGTGCTCCCGTCACTCCCGTGTCAACGAACGTTTGACAGCGCGGCGCGGCAATAGAGCTACGAATCTGTAAGAAGTAGCGCCACAACATTTACAAATATCTTTTACAATAATTTATGAAAATAAATAATTATACGTCATATCAATTTATTAATATAAAAATCGGTTGGGGTGTCCGAGGTTTTGGGTTATTTCATTAACACGTTGTATAAAAAAATAACAAAAGAAAAATTAAACAGAAAGTCCTATACGAAGCTAAAAGGCTACTATCTCAGCATGATGCTGCGACATTTAAAAAATAAATGTCGCAGCGCTGGTATTCTGATAGGGCCCGCTGTAATGTCACGGGCAGTTACAGAAATACATAAATAATAAAATATATTTAATATGTAAAATAATTGCAAATAAGATAAAATATTAATTTTTAATCCGCGTCAGACATAACCTCATAACTTGTCTATGCTTTGAGTGTCAGAGGCACTCTGGTGTGTCTGTGTCACTCTGTGGCATTGCTGTAAAAGCAAGCAAGTAAAAGGCCGCAGGCGTCGACCTTCCGGCGTGAATAAATAAATGCAAAAAAAAAATACATTCAATTAGAACTTGCTTATGGGCCGGTATCACCTGAAATAATCTTTTTACCTTGTTGTGTCTGGTGGGCTACTGCCCAACAATTATTGATGTCGGGACATTGTATAGATGCTAGTTGCGTGGTAAACTCTGCTTGCGCGATGCAGGATTTTGCGTGACGTCAGTGTGATTCGTAGTTCGCATGTGGCGATGTAGATGCCGTCACTTATCTACATCGTACATGTCAGGTGGAAAAGCATCCCAGAAGCAAGGTATGAGTTACCTAGTCAGCAGAGTGCACTCGGCACACAGCACCAGCAGCTTGGGCAGCGGCGGCGACGTGAGCGCCAGGTATGAGTTACCTGGCCAGCAGAGTGCACTCGGCACACAGCACCAGCAGCTTGGGCAGCGGCGGCGACGTGAGCGCCAGGTATGAGTTACCTGGCCAGCAGAGTGCACTCGGCACACAGCACCAGCAGCTTGGGCAGCGGCGGCGACGTGAGCGCCAGGTATGAGTTACCTGGCCAGCAGAGTGCACTCGGCACACAGCACCAGCAGCTTGGGCAGCGGCGGCGACGTGAGCGCCAGGTATGAGTTACCTGGCCAGCAGAGTGCACTCGGCACACAGCACCAGCAGCTTGGGCAGCGGCGGCGACGTGAGCGCCAGGTATGAGTTACCTGGCCAGCAGAGTGCACTCGGCACACAGCACCAGCAGCTTGGGCAGCGGCGGCGACGTGAGCGCCAGGTATGAGTTACCTGGCCAGCAGAGTGCACTCGGCACACAGCACCAGCAGCTTGGGCAGCGGCGGCGACGTGAGCGCCAGGTATGAGTTACCTGGCCAGCAGAGTGCACTCGGCACACAGCACCAGCAGCTTGGGCAGCGGCGGCGACGTGAGCGCCAGGTATGAGTTACCTGGCCAGCAGAGTGCACTCGGCACACAGCACCAGCAGCTTGGGCAGCGGCGGCGACGTGAGCGCCAGGTATGAGTTACCTGTCCAGCAGAGTGCACTCGGCACACAGCACCAGCAGCTTGGGCAGCGGCGGCGACGTGAGCGCCAGGTATGAGTTACCTGGCCAGCAGAGTGCACTCGGCACACAGCACCAGCAGCTTGGGCAGCGGCGGCGACGTGAGCGCCAGGTATGAGTTACCTGGCCAGCAGAGTGCACTCGGCACACAGCACCAGCAGCTTGGGCAGCGGCGGCGACGTGAGCGCCAGGTATGAGTTACCTGGCCAGCAGAGTGCACTCGGCACACAGCACCAGCAGCTTGGGCAGCGGCGGCGACGTGAGCGCCAGGTATGAGTTACCTGGCCAGCAGAGTGCACTCGGCACACAGCACCAGCAGCTTGGGCAGCGGCGCACATACGGCAATATTACCACTTTAGACGGTCAGAAATAGATTTTACTACTTTAATATAAGGTCTAAAATTGCTTGTATTCTTCGAGTCAAGTACCTGGGCCATCGTGCAGGCCATAAACATCTTTTGTTATGCTTATAACAAAGGCCCAAGAGGGTCCGACAGATAAGCGTTGTGCAGCGTACGGCTAGTTGCATTCGAAACCAGAAGGCATTATAACGTGTTATTTTTGTTCAACTGGTGCAAAAATCTAAATATTCATTATGGACATTGAGGTTACAGGTATGTTTATTAATTAATTATTTTTGCGCCCTGGTTATAATACAATATTGTAATAATAAATGACGGTTTCATTCCACTCCTACCTTTCATAAAAAAATATAGTTCCTTAGACTTTCAAAAAAAGTTCCGCTTAGTACCGCTTTCTGTCCTAAATATTTACACTTGTGTGTTTGTTGACTACTAATACTGTGAATTTTAGGAACTCTTACCAACTCATTGTGACACTAGACCCTTTTTTTCACAGGTAGTCGGAGTGGACCAAGTCACTCGGAATTCAATATTAAAAAAATGTATCTGGTTTTAGTGTTAAAAAGCGAAAACTTTTATAAACAATCATCGTCTCAGTGTGTAGAACGATTAACTAGTTACATAATGGACAAGTTTAGTGAATATAAACTGTCAAAAGCCTGTGTAAATAAAATCAAGTGTGTTTTGAAAGTGTTTGTTTCAAAATTGTTACAAAAGTGGAAAAAATCGAATTGGAACATGGAAAGATTTATGAAATCCAATTCAAAATGGTTAATAAACGATTTGGTCTTGCCAGCAGTAGGCACTATAAGCTCGAACAATGATTTGCAAGTGAAAAAGACCAGAGGCAGACCTGCAAAATCTTTTGAAGAAAGCTCTTTACGAACAAAACGAAGGGTGATGAAACCACTTGTTTCTGAGTCAAGCCCAGAGCTATTATGTTCTGCTGCTCAAGCCAGCCTTACTAAGAGCGGAAAAAGGACAGCTGCCAAATTAGTGAGTTTAGCCTTAACTGCAAGCCCTAGGAGATACAAACGCATGAAAAAAATTTACGATACGCCATCACATTCGGCTTTAAAGCCTTACTCTCCTGAGGAAGCTTTAGCGCTCATAATCGATTCAGACATGGGAAAAGAAGATTACATTTATTGGCAAAAAGGAGCGAAATCCCGAGGCGCCAACATATATCCAGCTTACAACGTCATAGCACAAACAAAAAGGCAATGTTATCCGAATAACATAAAAATCACGGAGACTGAAGTGCAAATTCCAGTTAAAGATATTTTGGACCACACAATACAAAGACTTGCTCATGTGCAGCAGGATGTACTTCTATTACACCACGATCACGAGAAAAACTCAGCGATCAAAGTCGTTTACAAGTGGGGTCTTGATGGAAGTGGTGGACATTCGATTTACAAGCAATGTTTTGCCAACAATTCATTGTATGGAGACACTAACATAATTCTATGTACCATCGTTCCATTGCAAATGTCAGAGGTCACCACGAATGGAAAACAGATTTTCTGGCAAAACCCAAGTCCGTCTTCATCGAGATATAACCGCATCATTCACCTGCAGATTGAGAAGGAGACAAAGGAATCCGTTAAACACCATTACGAAGTAATAAAGGAACAAATATCAAATTTGTTGCCTACTGAAGTCACTCTTGGGGATAAATCTTACACATTCGAACATCATCCTGTGTGTACAATGATGGACGGAAAGACATGCAACGTACTCACAGATACTTCGTCGTCACAAGCGTGTAATGTGTGCAAGGCAACACCCAAGGATCTCAACAACCTTGACTTACTTTTACAGAAAGAATATCCTACAAGTTCATTTAAGTTTGGAATATCCATACTGCACTCATACCTTAGATGTTACGAGTACTTATTACATATCTCCTATAAACTAGAATTACGACAATGGCAAGCGAGAGGCAGAGAAGCCAAAGAAAATATAAAAAAGAGGAAAGAAGAAATAACCACAAAATTTTACCAGCAAATGGGATTAGTGGTAGACCAACCGAAGCAAGGTGGTGGAAACTCAAATGACGGGAATACGGCAAGGAAGTTTTTTGCTGAACCTACAAAATCTGGGGCTATCACAGGCTTAGATCCTGAAATTATAGAAAGATTTGCCAACATCCTCAGTGTTTTATCATGTGGATTTAGCGTGAACTACGTTAGTTTTAAAAACTACTGCATCGAAACTGCAAAAATGTGCTTAGAACTTTATAATTGGTACAAAATGAGTGCATCTGTGCACAAACTATTAATACACGGTGCAGACATAATAAAGGACCTACCTTTGCCTGTGGGGTTGTTTTCAGAAGATGTGCTGGAAACCAGTCAAAAAGAATACAAAAGCTTACGACTTTTCCATGCTAGAAAAACCTCCAGAATCCACACCAATACCGACATTGTGCACTGGATGCTAATAGCTTCCGATGCAATCATTGCATTCAAGAGGAGGAGCCATCACAAAAAAAGGAAACCTTTTTCTAAGGAGGTTTTGGAAATGTTGGACTTGCCACTTGTAGAAACAATCGAAGACAAGGATGGTAATGACGAAGAATCAACGGATGATCATGATGATAGTGACAGTAATTAACTCCATTGTTTACAACATAATTGATGTATAATTTATAATTATGTGTACTTTAATTAAAATATACAAATTTTATTCTCAATTCAATTTTATTTTTATAATCTATAAAATACACCTTTTAGGTAGGTAGGTACTTAGAAGTCTTCTCAAATCTCGACACAAGGTAAACTTGTAGATAAGAAACATATTATATAAGCATAAATGCATATTATTGTTTCACATATTTTATTTTTGACCCTCTAAAGTGGTCATTTCGCCGTATGTGCGGCGGCGACGTGAGCGCCAGGTATGAGTTACCTGGCCAGCAGAGTGCACTCGGCACACAGCACCAGCAGCTTGGGCAGCGGCGGCGACGTGAGCGCCAGGTATGAGTTACCTGGCCAGCAGAGTGCACTCGGCACACAGCACCAGCAGCTTGGGCAGCGGCGGCGACGTGAGCGCCAGGTATGAGTTACCTGGCCAGCAGAGTGCACTCGGCACACAGCACCAGCAGCTTGGGCAGCGGCGGCGAGGTGAGCGCCAGGTATGAGTTACCTGGCCAGCAGAGTGCACTCGGCACACAGCACCAGCAGCTTGGGCAGCGGCGGCGACGTGAGCGCCAGGTATGAGTTACCTGGCCAGCAGAGTGCACTCGGCACACAGCACCAGCAGCTTGGGCAGCGGCGGCGAGGTGAGCGCCAGGTATGAGTTACCTGGCCAGCAGAGTGCACTCGGCACACAGCACCAGCAGCTTGGGCAGCGGCGGCGACGTGAGCGCCAGGTATGAGTTACCTGGCCAGCAGAGTGCACTCGGCACACAGCACCAGCAGCTTGGGCAGCGGCGGCGACGTGAGCGCCAGGTATGAGTTACCTGGCCAGCAGAGTGCACTCGGCACACAGCACCAGCAGCTTGGGCAGCGGCGGCGACGTGAGCGCCAGGTATGAGTTACCTGGCCAGCAGAGTGCACTCGGCACACAGCACCAGCAGCTTGGGCAGCGGCGGCGACGTGAGCGCCAGGTATGAGTTACCTGGCCAGCAGAGTGCACTCGGCACACAGCACCAGCAGCTTGGGCAGCGGCGGCGACGTGAGCGCCAGGTATGAGTTACCTGTCCAGCAGAGTGCACTCGGCACACAGCACCAGCAGCTTGGGCAGCGGCGGCGACGTGAGCGCCAGGTATGAGTTACCTGGCCAGCAGAGTGCACTCGGCACACAGCACCAGCAGCTTGGGCAGCGGCGGCGACGTGAGCGCCAGGTATGAGTTACCTGGCCAGCAGAGTGCACTCGGCACACAGCACCAGCAGCTTGGGCAGCGGCGGCGACGTGAGCGCCAGGTATGAGTTACCTGGCCAGCAGAGTGCACTCGGCACACAGCACCAGCAGCTTGGGCAGCGGCGGCGACGTGAGCGCCAGGTATGAGTTACCTGGCCAGCAGAGTGCACTCGGCACACAGCACCAGCAGCTTGGGCAGCGGCGGCGACGTGAGCGCCAGGTATGAGTTACCTGGCCAGCAGAGTGCACTCGGCACACAGCACCAGCAGCTTGGGCAGCGGCGGCGACGTGAGCGCCAGGTATGAGTTACCTGGCCAGCAGAGTGCACTCGGCACACAGCACCAGCAGCTTGGGCAGCGGCGGCGACGTGAGCGCCAGGTATGAGTTACCTGGCCAGCAGAGTGCACTCGGCACACAGCACCAGCAGCTTGGGCAGCGGCGGCGACGTGAGCGCCAGGTATGAGTTACCTGGCCAGCAGAGTGCACTCGGCACACAGCACCAGCAGCTTGGGCAGCGGCGGCGACGTGAGCGCCAGGTATGAGTTACCTGGCCAGCAGAGTGCACTCGGCACACAGCACCAGCAGCTTGGGCAGCGGCGGCGACGTGAGCGCCAGGTATGAGTTACCTGGCCAGCAGAGTGCACTCGGCACACAGCACCAGCAGCTTGGGCAGCGGCGGCGACGTGAGCGCCAGGTATGAGTTACCTGGCCAGCAGAGTGCACTCGGCACACAGCACCAGCAGCTTGGGCAGCGGCGGCGACGTGAGCGCCAGGTATGAGTTACCTGGCCAGCAGAGTGCACTCGGCACACAGCACCAGCAGCTTGGGCAGCGGCGGCGACGTGAGCGCCAGGTATGAGTTACCTGGCCAGCAGAGTGCACTCGGCACACAGCACCAGCAGCTTGGGCAGCGGCGGCGACGTGAGCGCCAGGTATGAGTTACCTGGCCAGCAGAGTGCACTCGGCACACAGCACCAGCAGCTTGGGCAGCGGCGGCGACGTGAGCGCCAGGTATGAGTTACCTGGCCAGCAGAGTGCACTCGGCACACAGCACCAGCAGCTTGGGCAGCGGCGGCGAGGTGAGCGCCAGGTATGAGTTACCTGGCCAGCAGAGTGCACTCGGCACACAGCACCAGCAGCTTGGGCAGCGGCGGCGACGTGAGCGCCAGGTATGAGTTACCTGGCCAGCAGAGTGCACTCGGCACACAGCACCAGCAGCTTGGGCAGCGGCGGCGACGTGAGCGCCAGGTATGAGTTACCTGGCCAGCAGAGTGCACTCGGCACACAGCACCAGCAGCTTGGGCAGCGGCGGCGACGTGAGCGCCAGGTATGAGTTACCTGGCCAGCAGAGTGCACTCGGCACACAGCACCAGCAGCTTGGGCAGCGGCGGCGACGTGAGCGCCAGGTATGAGTTACCTGGCCAGCAGAGTGCACTCGGCACACAGCACCAGCAGCTTGGGCAGCGGCGGCGACGTGAGCGCCAGGTATGAGTTACCTGGCCAGCAGAGTGCACTCGGCACACAGCACCAGCAGCTTGGGCAGCGGCGGCGACGTGAGCGCCAGGTATGAGTTACCTGGCCAGCAGAGTGCACTCGGCACACAGCACCAGCAGCTTGGGCAGCGGCGGCGAGGTGAGCGCCAGGTATGAGTTACCTGGCCAGCAGAGTGCACTCGGCACACAGCACCAGCAGCTTGGGCAGCGGCGGCGACGTGAGCGCCAGGTATGAGTTACCTGGCCAGCAGAGTGCACTCGGCACACAGCACCAGCAGCTTGGGCAGCGGCGGCGACGTGAGCGCCAGGTATGAGTTACCTGGCCAGCAGAGTGCACTCGGCACACAGCACCAGCAGCTTGGGCAGCGGCGGCGACGTGAGCGCCAGGTATGAGTTACCTGGCCAGCAGAGTGCACTCGGCACACAGCACCAGCAGCTTGGGCAGCGGCGGCGACGTGAGCGCCAGGTATGAGTTACCTGGCCAGCAGAGTGCACTCGGCACACAGCACCAGCAGCTTGGGCAGCGGCGGCGACGTGAGCGCCAGGTATGAGTTACCTGGCCAGCAGAGTGCACTCGGCACACAGCACCAGCAGCTTGGGCAGCGGCGGCGAGGTGAGCGCCAGGTATGAGTTACCTGGCCAGCAGAGTGCACTCGGCACACAGCACCAGCAGCTTGGGCAGCGGCGGCGACGTGAGCGCCAGGTATGAGTTACCTGGCCAGCAGAGTGCACTCGGCACACAGCACCAGCAGCTTGGGCAGCGGCGGCGACGTGAGCGCCAGGTATGAGTTACCTGGCCAGCAGAGTGCACTCGGCACACAGCACCAGCAGCTTGGGCAGCGGCGGCGACGTGAGCGCCAGGTATGAGTTACCTGGCCAGCAGAGTGCACTCGGCACACAGCACCAGCAGCTTGGGCAGCGGCGGCGACGTGAGCGCCAGGTATGAGTTACCTGGCCAGCAGAGTGCACTCGGCACACAGCACCAGCAGCTTGGGCAGCGGCGGCGACGTGAGCGCCAGGTATGAGTTACCTGGCCAGCAGAGTGCACTCGGCACACAGCACCAGCAGCTTGGGCAGCGGCGGCGACGTGAGCGCCAGGTATGAGTTACCTGGCCAGCAGAGTGCACTCGGCACACAGCACCAGCAGCTTGGGCAGCGGCGGCGACGTGAGCGCCAGGTATGAGTTACCTGGCCAGCAGAGTGCACTCGGCACACAGCACCAGCAGCTTGGGCAGCGGCGGCGACGTGAGCGCCAGGTATGAGTTACCTGGCCAGCAGAGTGCACTCGGCACACAGCACCAGCAGCTTGGGCAGCGGCGGCGACGTGAGCGCCAGGTATGAGTTACCTGGCCAGCAGAGTGCACTCGGCACACAGCACCAGCAGCTTGGGCAGCGGCGGCGACGTGAGCGCCAGGTATGAGTTACCTGGCCAGCAGAGTGCACTCGGCACACAGCACCAGCAGCTTGGGCAGCGGCGGCGACGTGAGCGCCAGGTATGAGTTACCTGGCCAGCAGAGTGCACTCGGCACACAGCACCAGCAGCTTGGGCAGCGGCGGCGACGTGAGCGCCAGGTATGAGTTACCTGGCCAGCAGAGTGCACTCGGCACACAGCACCAGCAGCTTGGGCAGCGGCGGCGACGTGAGCGCCAGGCCCACAGGCGGCGACACCGCGCGCGCCGTGCCCGTGCACAGCAGGTGGCGCGCCACGCTGGCGCGGGAACACATCGCTGATAGAACTGCTTCCATTTCGGCTGAGGATTAACACACCAGCCTTAAATAAGTATGAATAAGGCTTAAAATTAAACCTATAACTTATTATGTATCAGGATATTATTGTCCCATAGCAGGACAAAGGGTTCTTCTCACATAGAGAAGGCACGAGCATTGATCATCTCATTAGCTCAAGACGGGTTGGCGATTTCAGACTTATATTAACAACAAGTCCAGTTTTTCTTACGATGTTTTTCCTCACCGACGATGTCTATAATGTCCAAGATAAACTCCGAAAGTACATACAAAGAACCATGGGCACTTTTGTATGAACACTGGGCCCACTTTTCAAAGTTGTGCAACAGTGATAAAATGTATGTTATATAAAAGCTCTTGACGTGTACACAAAGCAAAGTAGTTCGATTTACATCCCAACACGGATAGCTGTGTCGGTATGAATAGTTACGCACACAAACGTTAAATAAAACGAGCGCGAGCGAGCTCTGTTTTTTATTAGTGTGCGTATGTCGCACCAATAAGCAATAACTATGTAACCAATGTATAGTAATCATTAATTTATGTAATTGAATGAGTTATAATATTTTGCGCATGTTCATCGTGACAGGTTTGGCACAATGGCTAACGTCTTTGTTTAGTAAACAAATCATAATTTTCCTAAAACATCTTTACCTCGTTGAATTGCTAACGATTCAATCCCGTTCATAGACGAGTAATTTACAACGTTTGAGATATGAGCACGGAATTCTCAGATAATTTATTTTGACCGCTTAGCATATAACTTTTTTGTAAATATTTTTTTACCTTTCAGCTTAATTTATAAAACAAATTGCGTTCTTATACTCGTAGCTGTCAGTCTACGAGTATAATTTGGACTACTAAGTATATTGATGACTACTCATATTCCTGCGCTTTCTTTGTTTCTGATTCGAATTGTGCTTGAACTTGATCCTACCATGCAACATTTAACGATGTTTAAAAAGGCGGAAATCGTTGTTTTGCATGAACAAAACATTTTTTATTGTGAAATTGCAAGGCGCTTATTAATATCGGTGAGTAACAATCTACTTGTGATATAATTATTTTCATTATGTTAGTAATACCTGTTTCAATTAAAATTCTTAACTCATCTCACCTTTCACTGTTTACTTAAACATTGGAATACATGTAGTTAGTCGAAATAAAGATAAACATTCAAATTAGATAAATAAAATAGTTAGGAGACACATTTATTATTGGTATCTTGTATGATTCCTTGCTAGACCATACATTACTTTTAGATGAGGGATGAATGGAATAAAAGAAGATAAGTACTGAAACACTACTGTATTGTCCCAAAAGGTATTTATAGGTAAAATGAGCTGAATGGACTGATGGTGTGGAAATGAAGTGAGTGACGCGGCCCTTGTTGGCTGTAACGAAAACGCCTGGCTGACTTGATAGCACAACGCGAACTGCGTCAATTATTATGAGTTGAAATGATTGTGCGGCGTGAACTGCTGAATTGCAGAATGTGCGGTTGCACCGTACATATCTAATGCCACAAATGTAAAGCGATGTTAACTTTTATTACATTATGAGGTAATATAAGTAATTCATTAGCTATGCTTTATCCACCAATCCACCATTGTTTATCTTCATTATTTTGTTTTTATCCATAGAGAAGAACCGTGCAGTTATGGGTCCATCGGTATGCGGATTCTGGAGAAGTGGACCATCATCGACGTGGGCCAAAACCGAAGGTGAATTCTTCGGCTCGTCACTAAGACATCGTGGCAAGGCACAGGGCTAATCCGTTTTTATCCACCCGCATAACTGCAACAGCACATAATGTGTGCTTACAAACAGTGCGAAATCACCTGCATGAAGATGAAGCTGGTTTACGCTGTAGTAAGCCAGCAAGGAAGATTTTGGTGTCCACCGCTCACCGACAAAAACGACTTCTGTTCGCTAGGTCTTAAATAAATTTTAATTGAGAGGATAATGTGGTTATTTTTAGTGATGAAAAATGTTTTAAGTAATTAAGTATGAAGTGTAAGTGATGTTATTGTTATGCAGTTAGAAATTGTCATAATTTCTTACTATCTAATAGTTTGAAAAAAGATTTACGTATATTCTTATTGAACAAAAAGCCTTCTTATAAACTGGTAAAGATGTTACCAGCAGTGTTCTACTCATCCAAAAGTTTGGGAATATGTTTAAAATAGTTTGCATTACTTACTGTATTGGCCACGCGTAGTTTTTTATTTGCTAAAATATAGCCCATGCCAAATTGAACCTTAAGCCAACTATTGTAAGAAACATAATAGTCGAAACGAGCTGGCTCATTCACTAATGACCCAAGCGCTATGGAACAATAGATGCCCGCATTCCAAAACGCCTAGTTCATTTAATAAAATATTTAAATTTATTTTATTGGTTTTATTTAATTACCTTTTTAACTTTTTTGTTTTAATAATTTTATTGACACAAAATTGATGTCTTATTTATAAGACAAAAAATAAAAACCCATAAAACAAAATTTCTCTGCCGGGGTTTGAACTTAAGACACGAAGTTTAAGTCGTTACCTATGCCAGGTGCTTACACCGACCGGCTATGGGACAAATATTTACAAAGTTGAAATATTGGACCTCATTCAATTATGATTACTATACATTGGTATATTAGTTATTGGTATATGTGGGTATATCATACGCACACATACAGTTTAGCGGTTTGCTATTCGTACCCGACCGACCGACACATTAATTTACGCACACAGTGAAAATAACCCGTACTTATGTTTGAAATGTAAATCGAACTCTTTGGCAGTGTGTACATTATTTCATTCTATAGCAGTTAAGTTCAAATCCAGCGCGAAAGTGTTTTTTTTTTGCGTTTTCTAAAAACGTTCAACATTGAAAAACGATTCAACAGTGATGAATTATGTGTCATATGAATGTTGAACGATTTTAAAAAACCGCAAAAAATCCATTTTCGCGCTGGATTTGAACTTAGCTGCCATAGAATGAAATAAATTACACGCCAAGAGCTTTCATATGACATAGGTTTGATCACTGTTGAACAATGTTGAACGATTTTAGAAAACCGCAAAAAAAAACATTTTCACGCTGGATTTGAACTTAGCTGCCATAGAATGAAATAAACTACACGCCAAGAGCTTTCATATGACATAGATTTCATCCCTGTTAAACAATGTTGAAAAAGTGGGCCAAAAATTACGCATGGTCCTTTCGCGGTCTAAGAAAAGAACATTAATTTTTTTCAGCGCAAGTTTCTCAATAACTTAAGCAAAAAAAAATTGTGGACTTACTAATTATACTATATGCCCAGTATTTAGGATTTTTTTTTCAGATTGTTATTTGCTACCAGTAAGCTAAAAAAGCAATTGAAAAACATGGTGTTTCGTGCTTACGTAAAAACGTGTGTTAGATTTTTATTTTTCGTAATTTATATTAAGGTAGACTGGTACTGGTGGTTTTTTTTTTTTTTTTTTTTCTAAGGTAGACTGGTAGAAAATGCCCAAGGCATTAAGTCCGCCTTTGTACAGTTATTTTACTTGTGCATAAAGTTTTAATAAATAAAATAAATAAATAAATATATTAAGTAGTCAGCAAAATTTTAATTTGTACACTAGGCGATAAATAATAGTTTATTAAAAAAAAAATCTGTTTTTAGACCGCGAAATTAATAGGGACTCTTAAACATATCTACCAGGACCTTGTGGCAAAGGAATAACAGTAGCACGGTTCGATCGATCAGGTTAAGCTACGCTTATCGCGGTTAGTCCGTGGTTGGACGACCGTCTTTACATACCAAGACCCCTCCGTCTCTTGGAAAGCACGTTAAGCCGTTCGTCCCGGCTGTCATTCGTAGGTCTTTGACAGTCGTTACGGGACGTCAGAAGCCCGAAAGTCTGACAACCAGTCTTACAAAGGGGTATCGTATTTCGCAAAAACTGGGTGGTGAAGGTCAGATAAGCAGTCGCTCCATGTAAAATACTGGTATTCAGCTGCATTCGGTTGGTACACAGTTGGGAAAAGGATAATGCAGATAATAATATCTATCAGTAAAACTAAATAAACCTTTAATCAAAGTTTCTTACTCTCATCAGCCAGTGCATAGTCTACGAGATGTCCAAGCATAGGCAGAGTGATCGCATGCACACCCCCTGCGTGCACGCAGGCATACGTGTTGTTTGTGCACTGGAAAAAGAATGATAAATATAAATGATTAAGTCGACTATAGAATGATAAATTATACTGTAGAAAAGGTCATAAAATCTTAACGTTGCATCGGAAATTAAACCTTAACAATAAGCATTTAAGTTACAATATTACTTATAATTTACAGGTTCAGTAAATATAAGCTTAAGGGGCCGTGCACGAAATTGGCTGAGTTTGATCAATTTTGTTCATCGTTTGTGAGAAAGGGAAAGAGAATTTAAAGAAAATTATTTGTGATTTGAAAAGTTTAGTTCTTTGTCTAGCATGTGATTGAAACGGATTTTTAAAAAAAAAAAAAGTATTCATAGAAAATCACTACATTTCGCAACAAGTTTTCCAAAAAATGACGCGAGACTGACGTTTGATTATCTTTTTACAAGCAACTACTTTTGATTTTGAACATTAAAAAATATCTCCAGCATCGTTATATAGTCTACTTGCACGTGGCTGAACCACTTTTTTCAACTTCAATACAAAATATAGCAGGAAAAAAATTTTGAAATAACATAATTTTTGAGAAACTTCTAGACAAATAAGTATTTTTTTCAATACCTTAGAAAAACTTTTTAGAAATTCTAAAAATTACCTATTAATCTTAAGTTAACCATTTAATAGAATCTGAATTTTATTTTATAAATAAATGTTAATTTCATTTCGTAAATAAAAGGCAAAGTGAACTATATTATCGACCGCGCAAAACCGATCCCGTCAGTAGCAAAGAGTACTTTGTATATACGGAAATAGAGAGCCATCTTGCGCGATTTGAACGATAACATTAAAAAAGCGCCCTCTGCGATTAAAATACTAAACTACATCCGTGTCAGTATTATAATCGCGCGACCTAGATCCATTCATGGTCCAACTGTTTTCTATAACAGAGATAGTAAAATTATACCGATATAAGTATTCAAAATCTGTTTACTACAACATATTTAGATATTATTTAAATTACACACCCCCTTACTAATAAACGTATTATATCAGACGAATAGTTACACACCGATTTCTCTCTTTCAGTCGTCAGTAATTTGATTTTCGACAGAAGACAAAGCGTTGTGTAACTATACAGACGATACACAATGTTTATTAGTAAGGGGGATATAGGTACAACGAACGATCACAGCAGACAACGAACGATCACAGCATTCACAGCAGAACGACATCAAAACAACAACAGCCATTTTTGTTTATTACTTGCCAGTGCTGCCAGGGCATATATTTAAATATCTCTAAATTCTTACCAAAGTATGTAAGATCTTTTTATTTAAAAATTTTTATCAGCAAAAATGACTTATCATCATGGACACGTATGTTTATATTTAATTTATTCTGACGAACCCTATATTTACAATAAACACTCTTTGCTTATCTCCAATAATAGAACTAATCAAACTTCTATGTAGCAAATAATGAATTAATTATGGCAACACATTCTTAACAGTACTACTAATATTATACCATTTATTTAGGGAGAACATTGTAAACCTTAGTGTAGTATTATATTTTGAATATTTTTTATTTTCCTATATTATACGCCACATTAGCGCCTCTGATTGTACAATACTAAACTGACAGATTATTATACTACGAAATTGTAAAGCTAATAACCAGCTGGAAATATATCTTTTGTACATGTCATTTGTAATAAGTTGGGTTATCACAATGCTGTTGCAGGGTTTCTACGAGTAAGATTGTAAGGCATGGTCAGTAGCGACCGGGCCTTCCCAGCGTGAGGACGTATCACTTTGCATCGCAGGCGCCCGCATGTTCTACGTAAAAATATTCCAGAAATTGTACGCCGACTACCACATTTTGATCCGGTAAGTATTAATTTTATTTTAAGCAAGTACTTTGCTGATTTATGAAGAACATAAAAAATTAGTATGCCTATGCTAGCTATGCTTTTTATTTATATAAAATACCGGTGTGCGCGTGTTTGTAATTCTTCTCATCCTAAACGATTTGACCGATTTGGATGTTTTTTTTTTATTCTTTTTTTGTCATTTGGATGGTTCTTAGCTATAGTTGGACCCAGCTGGCGCTGTTGTCGTTTTTATAGTTTTCGAGGGTGCTAAAGCCAATAGCCGGTGAGGTCAAAATGTAAATCAAAGATGGTGGCAGCGAAAAATTCCGAAATTTTCGTCATGGGTATCATTTTCAAAGTTTTCGAGGGTGCAAAAGTCAATTATGAGGTCAAAATGTGAATCCAAAATGGAGGCTGCGAAATTTTTCAAATTTTTCGTCATTGGTGTCGTTTTCATGGTTTTTGAGGGTTTTATAACCGATGGTGACTTTAAAATGTAAATCCAAAATGGCGGCTGCAAAAATTGTCAAATTTTTCATCGTGGGTATCATTTTCGTAATTTTCGAGATTGCCAAAGCCGATAGCCGGTGAGGTCAAAATGTAAAATTACGTATTTTTTTTAATGGTTCTAATGCTTTATTTTGACTAATCAATCGATGTAGAGTTTTAGCGATTGAGCCCAACACTGCCCATAAGTTACTGATATTAATATACAAATTTGTTGTAGATAATGGGTCGAAAAAAAGGATCGCATTACCAGTGCATCACCAAAAAAAACGACGAAACGTGGGATTGGCACGTATAAGACAAATTCTAACAGAACGTAATTTGAATCAAATCGCTACGGCTTTGTCTCAAGAACAGGTAAGCTTTTACTTTCGATCAGCGCTAGAAGTTCTAGAAGTATTTACGAGTACATTATTATTTTCAAATGTTGGTAATTTTAGGAAATCGATGACAATGGAAGTTCTGAAAATACAGTAGGTAATGACTTGTGATAATGTTCTATGATCAAGTTGACATGAGTTGTTAAAACTCATATCAGCTTGATCTAGGCATGGCATCACCTTTGTCTTATATAAATAAATTATGAATTTACGTAAATATCTACAGTATATACATAATTTTAAATATTTATGTTTTCAGAATAAGGAAGATAATGATTCCCTCAAATATGGCGAGGGGGGTAATGGCTGATCTTTGCGTTATGCTCGTGAACGGGTGCTGCTTGTGGTGACTGGTCGTCTTGCTGACCATGGTTTTATTGTTGTTATTAGTAATACCTAACTTGTTTATTAATTTTTACTTTGATGGTCCTAGTCTATCATTTGTGCCTTCAAGTGACAGCTATGTGAACAGAACCCAGCATTGCATAAATATGTAAGTTGTCATGCCCTTTATACCTGGAGGCTTTTATTTAGGTAGTTTTTATTTTTATTTTATTATTTTATTACTTTTGATTTAGTATTTTTATTTTAGCTTGAGTACGTATAGATTTTATGGTATTTGTTGGTATATTGGCGTGGCTAGCTAACATATGGCAAATAATTTTATTGAATGTTCTGTGTCCTGTAATGTTAATTAGATACTTTGCAGATCTAGTTTTGTATACAGTCGAGTATTTTATAACTGAACAGACAGCTGTGCTGCTGGGGAGTTTGTTGCGCCACTTCTTCTCCCCAGCGAAAGCACTAGGAAGTGGTGAAGGGCGGGCGTTTTTGGGGGACTGTGTTATGTAATTTTGACGTTCGAAAAGTGCTGATTCTCAGCCTAGTTTGAATAAATGACTTTTGATTTTGATTCTGTGTTAGATAACACCTTGAAAAATGCCCCATCTCGGCCTTTGGAATGTATCCTGATGACGCTATAAAAGCCAAAAAAAATAAGTTTTGGAAAATTCAAAATAATGAAATAAAAATAAATAAAAATCACGACTGGTACAAGTACAAGTACAAGGGCAACTCCACATCACAAAGCAAGATTTGTGCCTTTTTGCTGTATGGACAGGGCCTGAGCAGCCGCTGAAAGTAGAGCAAATATGTAGGGACGATAGTTTTTGGAAGAGAAAAGGCTTATAGATTTCTAGAATACATGTCTTTTACCCGAAATAGTCGATCCAAGAAAAACTCGCTCAATGCCACTGAGAGACACAACATTTTTTTTTTAAATTAACTGTTATTGAGCAGCCAATATTTTATTGTAATAATTTATTATAATTACACCACGAATACTCGATACCTATGAAATTGTCATTTTATTAAACTGCCACTTCGATCTGTAAGTTTTAGTAGTTACAGTTTGACTAGGAATTCCCAATTCCTTGGTTCGCGGCCAGTAAAATAAAACAGCAATTTCACAGGTAAAGAATTAATATTAAAATTTAGTTGTTTTGCATTTTCCAAAACTTTATTTTTTATCCCACTCCACTTAGAATCTACCTATTTTTTTTTATAATACAGGTTTCAAATACGGTTCCAGTCCCAATAAGACTTTTTCAATTTGTTTGAACTTTCTAAGTTTATCTTAATCATCTTTGACATCGATGAAGGAAAATATTGAATTACTTAAATATGCATACTACTCGTATTTATGTAAAATGCTTACCTGAATGTTATTGAATGTCTAAATGTACCTAAATGCATATAACAACAAATTGTACCACTTGTTATGTTGATTTTGGTAATTATACTAAACGAATAATAAACTAGACAAACATTCCAGACTTTTATTTCTTAACTGTACCTATATGAACAAAAAAATATCATTTACAGGATCAAAACTGTTTATGCGATCACTACGCTCGATTTTTAGGCGTGTGTGTGTGAACGGTGCACACAAACATAGCATCGCAATGAATTTGCCTAAACTCTAGCGAGGGAATTTTATGCACGGACTCTTAACTTCTTTGTAAATTAAGTGGACTTCAGAATGAAAACAGTACTTAGAAAAGGTCATGAAAATATAAAAATTGCAGCGCAAAATAAAGCTTATTTGTAAGCATTAAAGTGACTTTTTGAGAACCGAATCATTTTAATGTAGTTCAACTTACCGCATACAGGTGTACTGGATAAGAATACTGCAGATCATCGTCTGGGTTCAGAACCATATTCAGTTCGACAGCTTCGACCACGTAGAGGGCGTGACTCTCGCCGTCTTCTTTTTCCGATGGCTGCAACCAGAAAAAAATTTTTTAAGAGAGCTTTTTGGGCTTCTTGCTGAACTGGGCCTTTTTGGCTCAGCCATAAGGTACACTTTCCTGTTCATTTCTTACATCGGACCTTTCACTCTTTTATTTGATTCTTATTTGTTTTTATCTGATTTACAGTCAACAAAAGAGATAAGTATGCAGGATCGTCGGATTTAGTTGAAGTTTAGTAAGAAACCGATGGATGTTAGGATTTTTTGTGAGTCTAACAATGCAGGGCTATGTATGAAAGGGCCTTTTGAAGAAAGAAAGAGCCAATGCAGCTTTGAGTTGACCTGTCCCATCAAACCGCATGCATGCATCAGTCATCGTGAAGCACAACTCTATTTTAGAGAGCTCAAAGACCACAACGCTCAAGGACCTACATTCAAATCTCACCATAACTTCAGAATAAGGCAGATTTTACTTACATTAGGTAGCAACAGACAGTGGTACAGCGCCGCTGAGCAGGTCGCGACCACCACCAGTGGAGGGGTGTCACCTCCCCCTAAAGCTGTGATGGAACACGACTCCGAGCCGTAGTTGTCGTCAGCAGGGGGGTACATAGCCAGGGGACCTGACAGCTTCGGGTGTAGGGGACTGAAATAAAGAAAGGGGAAATTAAAGGCTATCCTAGGCAAATTAATAAGGTAAATTAGATGTTCCCAAAAAATCCGATTATTATTGTTAAAACAACAGTTTCGCGTACTCTATATTTTTTTTTTTTAATAGCCGTTTTTGTCTCATGTGTTTATTAAGGCCTGGGCATTGTAAAATAAACTTCAAATAAGATCTTATTTGTCTTACCTCTTACGATCAAGCTCACACTCCATCATATAAACATCCCCGTTGCCCCTCAAGATCAGCAGGGTCTCGGAGTCAGGTATCGGCGTGAAGTCTACCGCCGTATCACCCAGACTATCCAGTATGTTCCTGCCAGCAAGTTGCCCTGATGGCTTTATGCCGATGGTCAGGATCTGCACCAACTTGGGGCCTTTCTTTAGGGCTATGTTGTAGAGCCTGTAATGGATGAGATTTGGCTGAATTTAGCAGATTATTATTGAGTCCTCTAGTAGAAATAGAAATACAAAATAGTACACTGTATATAGCCACAGAATAGCTGCTTTTGTACCAAAGAAGAGACGGATTTCTTTCTTCATCTCAATTATCTTTCAAGTAGATCTATTTTCACGGTTATCTTCGTTTTTAGTTTAGCTCGTCTACAAAGCAATGAGGTCACTGTAACATGGCTTTACCCTTAAAAAAAATTGTACGCCCCAAATTAATCTCCCGAGTGTTTTAGGTCGAGAATTCAAACATCATAATCTATGCTGCAATAATCAAGAGTGACTTACCTGATAGTGTTATCAGATCCCAGCACGAATACATGTGACAGTGACCCTGGATGCCAGTGTACCCGCCGCACTTCACCCTGGCAGTACAGGAACCTTTCGTCCAGCGAGTAACTCCTGAGGAAAAAAAAGAGAACTTTAGTAACTGATGGTGAAGTCACAAAGTTAATTTTAACAGAGGCACAGAACATTGAGATAAAGCGTTTTCCTTCGTTGAAGGTTCTTGTCGCCAACTAAAATGTCGATGCATTTCTGTTAGCGAAGATCAAGTTAAGAATGATTTAGCTTTTTGAATTTGTGCGCTTCTTTGCTGAAATTAATTCCAACCTAAATCAATCAAAAATTCAGTTAAATCATGAGATAGCCACTAAGCCGCGACATAACTGACCAATGGCAAACTAATATTATTGCAACAAATAAATGCGGCAACCAAGTCATCTACACTAAACTAAAACGGTAACATCCATTACATCTATGATAAATAAGCGGTAAGACTGCGGTGCTCTCACGTGGGCCTTCTAATAATTTGATTATTCGCCGGCCATTTTGCTTTTTTCCTCTTTTTTGGCGGGAACGCGGTCTGGATTAATCGTGCGTTTAGAACTCGCCTTCTTGTCGGATTTACTTGTTTAATATTAAAATGGGGACTGTGATTCCGAACTGAAGGTAAGGCAAAATGAGCCACATTCTGTGTGGGTAGACTTATGTACCTAGTATATTTATGCGGTTGTTATTTGGACCATATTAAAAATTGAATTGTAATGCGCAGTTGCTGTCGAAATTGGCGAAGGGTTGAGAAACGGTCACGGGAATGGTTAAATAACAAGGGTCGAAATAATAAGTTTTTCAGCAGTACATGTGGTTTTCCTAAAGTCGAATTTGAGAACCCCATGTTTAAAGCAGAAACTCATTCTCTCATTTGAGGCCCAAATATTAGAAGTAGTGTTTTCAGATGACTTACTTCATGCTCTTTTGAATCCTAAAGTTGACTGACATGACAAAATGCCTCCTTATGTTAATATTGAAGAGTTATTCCGGACTGGTATATCAAAACGTTCTCACACAATCTTTTTTCCAATTAATGAACCTATAAATAATTACGATTATGTATTGTTCCCCCCGTGTTTGGTAAAGCACGTTAAGTCGTTGGTCCCGGCTGTCATTCTTGGATTGCTGCGGCTGTCATTCTTGCTTTGGCAGTCGTATCGGGTCGTCAGTAGCCCGAAGGTCTTACAACCAGTCTTACCAAGGGGTATCATATTACCGAGTAACTGGGTTGTGAAGGTCAGATAAGCAGTCGCTTCATGTAAAATATTGATATTCGGCTGCATCCAGTTAGACTGGAAGCCGACCCGAAAAGGCTAGGCAGATGATGATGTATTATATTGTAAGCATCATTGTAGTAATCATCATTGTTTTAAGATTTAAATGAATGGCTCGTCAGCGCACAGATAAACCCTAATAGGTTTGCGTTGTATGACTAAAAACGAATGGTAAAATATCCTACTAATATTATAAACGCGAAAGTTTGTGAGGATGGATGTTTGTTACTCTTTCACGCAAAAACTACTGAACGGATTTCGATGAAACTTCACAGTAATATAGCTTATACATCAGAATAACACATAGGCTACAATTTATAAAGATTTTGTGTAATTTTTTTTTGGCCTTATTAGTAAGTCGGAAAAATTCCTGCCCTCTGAGAGCTATCTTGGCGTGCGCTGCCTAAACCGTTACAGCTACACGAAGATAATGTATCGTGGGACTGTTTGTCTTAAATAGTTCTAAATAAAAGTCCGCGACAGCATATATCTACCTTTTATGTGGAAGCCATTATATCCAAAATAGTGATCCATAAATACATTTAAATCGGATACTTTTTTTACAATGCACATTTTAAAGTACTTAGTTAATTCTTATGAAAATTAATACATTTATCGCTTTGGGTATTTAATGTAGATAAACTTTGTCTTTTACACTAAGTAATTTGGACTAATTCTTTAAAAGTTATCACGATAAGATTGACCTGAGGTAGAGCGCCATAGAAATTGGCGGCGCGGCGGCGCGGCGGCGCGGCGGTCCCGAACGCGGGCAGGCAGACGCGTGAGGCACAGAGCACTTTTATAATACGTATTGCGTACCTATCACAGTATCAATCTCAATCTGAATCATTTTGAAGGATATCGCTAATCCATCGCTTTACCTGTATATGTTCGAAAAATTTGTCTGCTCAACAACGTAAATAAATAACGCAATGAATGTTGTTGAACTGCCAAAATGAAATGAATGAGTAGGCATAATTATAATTTTTAGGTAGTATATTTTAAGAAGGGCCCGAGGGGCCCGTAGCTAAATAGTAACAGCCGCACAGGTCGATCGGTCAGGTTCAGCTACGCTTGCCACGGTTGGTCTGTGGATGGATGACCATCTTTACATACCGAGACCCCTCCGTGCCTCGGAAAGCACGTTAAGATGTTGGTCCCAGCTGCCATTCGTGGATATTTTCTTCTACAGTCGCTACGGGTCGTCGGAACCCCTAAAAGTCTGACAAACAGTCTCACCAAGGGGTATCGTATTACCCAGTAACTGGATTGTGGATGTCAGATAGGCAGTCGTCCTACATCAAATACTGGTAATCAGCTGCATCCGATTAGACTGGAAGCCGACCCCAACATAGTTGGGAAAAGGCTAGGCCGATGATATTTTAAAAAGAAATATCAAATCAAATCACATTTCATTACTTAGATTATTACAATTGTTTTTTTTTTTTTAGTTTAAGATTAACGTATAGTTTTAGGTTTAGGTTGTGTTGTAAGTAGGAAGAACATAGATTCGTTTTCCTCATAATTAGCTAATGAAATTGTTTTAGTTAGTTTGAAAATTACTACGGATTTTGTGATTTTTTAAATAGTACTTACAATAATGACTCAAAAGCGTAAGTCTAATATATATTTCATAAAGCTCTAATAAAGCTCGAGCTATAAAAATAGCTAGACTTAACGAGACGTCTCAACAAACTGAGCTGCGAAGGTTTGAGCAGGCGGTGCGTGAGGCGCACACAGAGCTACTGAGACAGACACCAGAACAGTTCCAAGATTATCGTCAACAACACGCTGAGTATCTGGCATTTCAACGAGCTGCTGAAACTTCAGAACAGTGTCAACCTAGACGTCAACGGCATGCTGAGTATCTGGTGTCTCAACGGGCTGCAGAAACACCAGAACAGTCCCAAGATAGGCATCAATAGCATGCTGAGTATCTGGTGTCTCAACAGGCTGCATAAACACAGGAAAAGTCCCAAGATCGGCATCAATAGCATGCTGAGTATCTGGTGTCTCAAAGGGCTGCGGAGACACCGGAATAGTCCCAAGATCAGCGTCAACAGCAGACTTAGTATCTGGTGTCTCAACGGGCTGCAGAAACACCGGAACAGCCCCAAGATCGGTGTCAACAGCATGCTGAGTATAGTGGTGTCACAACGGGCTGCGGAGACACCAGAACAGTCACAAGCTCGACGTCAGCAGCAGGCGACTTACATGGCCCATAGAGCCACAGAAACCTTTACTAGGGCTGAATCCCGCAGATGCGCTGTTGTTACACTAATATAATGTATCGTGGGACTGTTTTTCTTAAACAGTTCTAAATAAATGTCCGCGACAGCATAATTATCTACCTTTTATGTGGAAGCCCAAAATAGTGAGCCATATCGAAGTACCTCTTCCTGTATGTTACCTTTTCACACCTAAACCACTGGACGGATTTCGACAAAATTTGGCAAGGAGATAGATAGCATCCTAGGGAAGGGCATGGGCTACTTCATCGTTACTGTCCCGTGGGATAATTTCCGATATCCACGCGGGCGAAGCCGCGGGCAGAAGCTAGTTGGATATAAATAAACAATATATCCTACAGTTCACTACCAGATGAAGCTAGACAGGTTAACCAAAAACACAAAAAGCCCAGTGTTTCAAAAAGCGTTTAGTTCATAATTACAATGTCTATCAATAAGTCCCGCCGCTGGGGCACAGCGCATGCTACACGTCCAATTTGATGCTAATCCCATTCCCAGCCACGTTCGGGATTCAGTTACAGCAGCCCGTTCATTGTGTACAACTTTGCATTCATAGGGTGCCTCAGTAGGCACATGTACGAGTATATACAAGGTGTAACAGAATAAACGCAAGTAGTTTGTTCATAATTGATTACTGAATCGATTTCAGTAACTTTTAATGTAGGTTTTTTTTAGTTATGTATTTTGCCATACTGACCGACGATTGAGCCAAAGAAAATTAAGTCTTATAATAAGGCAATAAGACTCAATTTTGAATGCATAAAGTAATGCTAGGATCAACGCGATTTTCTTAATAATAATCGTTACCTTTAAAAAAAAATTGTGTTGGTCAATGTATTATGCTTTTAACTCGGCGTGTATGAGGTCTTGCGTTAATTATGTTATCTAATGTAGATTCTTTTATATTTAGTGAATGTGAGAACGTTGTAGGACCTAGACTGTAGATTTGTAGACCGTTTTCTATTTTATTAAGAACCTGGTACTCGTTGACAGGCCTACTCTGTGCTCCCGTACCTATTAACACTGTAATTTGAAAACATTACAAGAGTAAATTATTTTCAAAAGAGTTTCTTGAAGGCTCTTCTCCATGCGCGCACCTAGCTTCTGACGTTTCATAAGTGCCTATGTAAGTTTATGTGAAATACCTTAAATATTTTGATTTAATGTTATAACAGTATTTTCGTTTGTAATAGGTAGGTACTAGGTACTTAGCTACACTATCATTAAAGTTCTAAATCTCGGCAGTAGTTTTGGGACATTAATTTAATATGTTGCAGTGCTATTTTAGACCTTTCACAAAGAAAATAGTCGTACAAGGTTGTAACTGGCTGGTTTCCATCAGTATGCATAGTCACTTTTTTTTTTAAAGACACTGCTCTTTGTGTCCCAGTGGTAACGGCCCTGACTTACGAGTTGTAGGTCGTCGGTTCAAACCCAGGTAGGCCATTGCTCTCAAAACGGTGAAGGAAAACATGGTGAGGAAACCGTCTTAAAGTGTCCTAGAACCAAAAAAATCAAAGACACGTGACATCTACCACCCCGCACTGGGCCCGCGTTGTGTATTACGGCTCACAGAGAGGATGCCTGTGTCCCAGCAATGGGAACATTATAGACTGATTATGATGACATTAAGTACACAAATGTACACAGTTGGACTCAGATCATGTAGGTATTACAATAATATATAACTAAGTATATAACTACGAGTATGTTACTTCTCTCTGAAATGTGATTTAATTATAATTAAAGTAAACAATTGTAATATTAATGCGCAATCTTGACATGTTAACTCTTAATAATTATTATTTTCCTCATTCAATGTTATTTCTCAAATTTTATTTTTATCCTGCCTACACCATTTGTAACATGAATGCTCAATCTTAATATTTTAATTTTATGAATTTTTTTCCTTCTAATTTTATAATTTGTACTCATCATTCATAATTTATTTCATCTATTTTTATCGTGTTTACACCTAGTTATTGTATGTGCATGCTGTGGTCTCCTGTAATTGAAGGAGCACACGTAAAAGAACCTTTGTTATTATTGTAAGTTTGTATTGTATATGTGATTTGTTGGGGATCCTCAATAAAATAAAATAATTTGGAAAAGGCAGCGTCAACATTTTGTATTTTGGGCTTCATTGTGTTTACATCTGAAACTATTGCACAGCTACATGGAAGTAATTGTAATCTGGATAAAACAATTCTGCTTGATACACTAGATATAGAATGAAGAAAACTGTCGCTGGTAAGCAACCAAAATATAAATCAAACAATTTTTACATACCAAAGAAAAGGGTAGCCATTAGGCGGTCAACTAAAAAAAATACACATACAGTGAAACGTAAAAATTACAAATGGGATGACATTAGAACAAACGGGGTATCCGACCCGGTCCGTAGTGTCTCCGGAACAAAAACCGATAAAAAACGGCGAAAAGGATCCGATCCGGTAAAAAATAAGAATCAGACAAAGCGGCCGGACGGCCGGTAACCTCTATACGTGTCCAGTTTTTTTACGAGCACCCCGCAGCCCTTTTGTCCTTCCGGGAGGCCTTTTTTAAATAGATCAGGGGCTGGCAAGTAAAGACCGCGGCCGACGTCCACCCTGAAATATTATTGTGGATTTTTCTGCTTGGCATTCATAAATATTTCCCAGGGAGAGGCCCACAACCCCCTCCGTCTACCCATTGTAGGGGATTTACTCGAATCGGCGTAGAATTATAAATTCGGTTAATAAAATATGATACGATAAAGCCGCTTTTTTCTCTGGCGGACCTCTATTATATTTTGTTTAATTTAAATATGAATAATTAAATTTAAAAAGGAAATCTCGGGGCTAATGAAATTTTTGTTTTCGAGATAATGAATTGAAAACACCGAGTGTCGCTCGCTCAGAGCTGTGTTATTCTTTTCTCGCTCATTCGGATTCATCCTTCGTAGTCTAAAAACGCCCTGGAAAATATAATATTTTTTAAATGTATTAATTATGAATACGAATTATATTTTTTCCATGTTTATCTGACCCTTTATACTATCGTGGGGTCCTACACAAGTGAATTGTATTTTTTAAGGCCTACAGAGTAATTAGAATTAATTAATTTTTTATAACGCGCGGCGGAATTAGGAAATTTCGGTATTTTCAGTGCCTAGTTAAAGTTAGGGCTCGTTATGTGAACAATGAACTACTTCCATAACGGCCTCATCACTCGTAATGGGTGTGGAACAGGCAGCCACAACATAATCACACTTTTAATATTCTACACCCATCCAAATTGTCGGACACAAGTAAAATGTATAAAAAGAGAGTGCGGTCGAGACATGGGTCCCCAAAACCTCGAACAACGCCTTTAATCAACACAAACGCACCCGGCGATCAAACGGCCGAGAATTAAAAAAAAAACATCGATCCAGTCTGCCACAACCACAAGGGATTAAAATCGTAACGAACGTATAAAAATATTCAAATACAATACTAACAAATTGATACAAACACTCATTAGGTGCGGATCGTGGAAGGCGCCCCCGGCCCCACGCTTGCGGCCCCGCCGGCCGATCTCTCCCGACATTACAATCCACATCCAACGTACAAATATTATCTAAAATTCCTTCTCATTTATAATCCTTTTGTGTCCTCAGCGCGATGTCCTCCGTCAAATCCCCCCTCTCCCCACAGGGGTCGGGTGGGGGTATTTTTATATTTTTAATCGCGTTGGGCATTATCCAAATGGACATTGGCGGGTGCGCCGACTGCCGGTGCCGTCTAGATGATAAATTCTCCTTTCGTTCGACACCGGCCGCAATGTTTTGTTTTGTCCCTTCAGTAATGTCTCCTTTATTGGTATCGGAGTGAAAAAAAAATACCCTCATAGTCATTAATTACAGTAGATTTGTCTGTTGGTGACTGGCGAGTTCTTGGCGACTATTAAAAATGCTCCGCCATCTGTGGCTTCTCGTTGGCTGATTTTTTCGGCGTCTCGGCAAATGAGGATTGATTGTGGCAATCGTTTGATGCAGATTCTTATTGAATGCGATGACGGCTTCGTCCGTGATCGATGGTCTGCCTTTGTGGCTACAATTAGGTTACAGTTTTTGTGGAGACTCTATAGACGGAAGACAAATTGTGTCAGTTTAAGTTAGGGAATACAATATTTTATGGTTTTTGGTATAGACTGCTTATCGATCATCTTATGGAAAATTTAAGATTCAGATGTCTTCAAAACTTTTGAAGAGTTCTTCCTATATAGTTGTAATATAGATGATGATATGGCGACAGATTTCTAATTACACGAGGACATGAAATTCACTCACTACATAATTCAACATACTCCTTTAATCAATGTTCAAACGCTAACAAATGATCAGCAAAAATTCGCCCAAAAACCCGCCAGCTACGGAATCGTGAACGTACATAAATTTAGACCGTGCCGTATAACCGGCTCCCACGACGGCCCGGTCCGAAGTTTCACACCATTAATTCTTGCGCGCAGTCCACTGCACTTTTTCCATCGTTCCTCAAAAACTTCCAGCAAAAAAAGAATCGCTTTTCTATATGCAAAACAGGGTACGGTGCTCATACCACTGTTATAATAGGGATCATCTATACAATATCAATTTCGTCTAATATATTGGGGTATTTTAATGTTTTATTGGAGCCAGGATTTTGGTCCCATTAAACTTTTTTTCGAATTTTATGTTACGGAAGATATTGTTCTTCTTGTTTTGGGCTTTTAAAATTGGGGGTGGGTTTGTGTAATGTATTGTTTTTGAGTTATGTTGTAAGTTATAGGAATGTAATCCGGGTTTTGTTTAAAGTGGTATTTTGCATATTCGGAGCTCGATTCTGGTGATCGTTATGAAACGACATTAGATTTGGTTTCCATTTCCGATCTAAAATTCTATGGTGTCTTACCGTCTCTGCCAGTGTTGAACGCATTGATAATTTTGACGATATTTTCGTGGACGTCCTCGTCCATAAATTGTATGGAAATACGTGCACGTTACTATAACGTTCCTGTGGACGGTATTTAAAAAGCGTCTTCATATATTTTCCTAAATTTTACTTCCCTTTATTATCGTGATGTTGACGTCCACGATAGTTTCGTCACGTTAGAAATTATAAAAGCGCATATTGAATAGTGTAAGAAATCCATCTGGAGATTCAATGGTCTGTCGTAGATTAGGCACAGGCAACTCTAGGAGGTTTATATCTAGAAAGATACCTCCTCCAATTTGCACCACAACACTCGGTCTTACGTCCAGCAAGTCCAGTTTTTGATTGAACTTCTTCATTATCAGCTTATAATGTTCTCACTGCTGAGACGCAGGCCTCCTTTGGCTATAATCTACTAAGCGGGCCCAGTGTGGGTTGGTAGATGTAATATGTCTTCAAATTTTTGGTTTTAGGACATGCCGGTATCCTCACGATGGTTTCCTTCACCGTTTTGAGAGCAGTGGTTATGAAATTATTTACACAAAGTAAAGCGCCTGTCTGGATTGGAACCTGTGACCTACAACTCGTAGATCGCGGCCGTTATCACTGAGGCACCATTGCTCCCTTCTTCGGTTAGGACTAATAAACAAATTGATTCTATATTTCGTAATTTGCTGCGTATAGCACAGTGATAATGAGGTAATGGTAAGCCCTTTGCTGAATAATATACTCTATGTTAATGGTGACGGCCGGACACCTGAAATAATTGACGCAAATCGCGTTCATTATCAAAACTGATTGTGGAGCCTCTGAATCGAGTTGCTGGTTCCTCTTAATAGGACAAAAAGACTTGTGACTTGACTTGGAAATGTGCATCAAATTTTTGACCAACTATTTGATGTAGCCGGTCATAAATTCCTGCTAATTTCTTACAACGGAATATACTTTTTAATTTAGCAGGTTATTTTGTATTTCTGTTCATTCTTACGGAGTTATGGTGCAACTTAATCTATGTATATTCTGCTACAGACTTATCAAAGACTGTATATCGACGGCGAAGTGCCAATAACACCTAGCTGACAAAGTAAAAAATTTACACAAACTGAAAAAAATAAAGTTCTAAAATAGACGCGTTGCTTTAATTGGGAGGTATTTCCACATTTTATTTTAATGCTGATGTAACTAAAAAATACTCTTAGGAGATTTCACTAAAACATGCGAATAACGTCTTTAAAGCTTAATTCAAAACGACAAATAGTTTCTCGAAAAATGTCAGTTAAATTCGACGTCGATATGCTTTACTCTTGTAAGACATTTTATAAGAACGAAAAGTTTTCTGACCAAGCTTTATTTCGCTCATATAATAGGTACACTAAAACTATCCGCTAGTAATATGAATGAAGTGGCAATACAAACGTCACTGGCGTTAAAACTGTCAAAGCGTCCCACATATCCCAAAATGTAAACCAGGACAGAAAAAATCGCAAGTCAACCATGTCCCAATCACTCGATAAACTCTGTTTATCTGTTAAACAAACAGTTGATTTTGAACACAGTGTACGTTTCCCACACGTTTGCAAAAGCGAATCGGAGAATGTGTCGTTTACGCGCGTTTAGCAGGAAAACGCCGCGTCAAGTGTCGAACCGACGTGTGACGTAAAGTATTGGCTTCGAAAATGTTGGAGTAGACGGTTTTGATACTTGGCGGTTTAATTTTTTTTTTGTTTCCTTTTTTTGCTTGGGGTTTATGGCTTATATTTAAGCCAATTTTTTTCTGTTTGTATCTCTAGTAGGACGTAATGAATTTAGAATAACTATCTGGTTAAGTTTATGTTGTGGTCAGAAATTAAGTTAATGATAAATAACGGACGGGGCAACGGTGTTTGCAATAGAAATTGAATATCGCGATCTGAAAATGTTTTTATATTCTATATATATTATACCTACTTTAGAAAGTAGGTACTTGCTTATAGCTACCGAATCGCTCGCCATGGGCTACGACCCATGGAGAGCTGGGCCCTAATTGCGTAACACACTATTAAACAAAATCCATTGCTGCATATGTTCGAAAAATTTGTCTGCTCTACAACGTAATTAACGCAATGAATTGTCAAAATTAAAACCATTGCTGCTTTTGGGGGTTACGCAATTACCCCGCTGTACTTCTTGTACCACCTATCAGAAACTCTCTCACTTGTTTTGCGAGATACCTATATTCCCCTTTTATATAATAGCACCAACAACACCGAGTCGCACTACATTATTATCGTGGCTAAACAGCGATCACTGCGTCCCAGGCCAACGCTTCGCAATTTTTATTCCAGCTCCTTTTTTTGGCCACAAACCTCCTTTTTGCCCGCAACCGCGTCCGCGGTCGAAACTGTTTAATGATTTGAAAAACGTGTTCTATCAGCCTTTATTCGGAAACAACCGAAAAAAGGCGACAACAAAGGGTTCAGAGTGCAAATATAGACTCATCGGTAACCACTCTTCTATCCCTGAACACTTATAACACCCTATTTTCACCTTTACCCCATTGACTTAAGATGCACGTTAGATTATTTGGGACGCAGATTTTTTTTTGTTGAAGTGTACGCACAGATCTCATCGGCAATTTATTATATTTTGTCCGTTGGTGAATTTACGATTATTTGAACGGCCGGTGGTCTGTGCGATTGGCTGTTTCTAACGCAGATAATTCGCGGACGATATATCGAGGAGTGAACAAAAGGTTTGTGTTTTATGGTAATGAAGCTCGATGAATAATATTGAAAGGCAAATACAATAAATATTAATTGTTTTTATTTTGAAGGCTGTGTTTTATGGACTGGACTGAAAAATGGATCATCATTACAAAACGAGTGAATAACACGAATCATATTTTTGTACAGATACAAATATTATTATAATGAAAAAAATCCATTGTAATTCGGGGATTAATTGGATTGCGAGTCGTATTCATAACTTCAACAATTGGTTAGACATAATTTAGGTTACTTACTTTAAAAATATAATAAGTATATCTAGTGATGTTAAATTGTCGACGCTAGTGACGCTATCATATTTGATGTTCTTTTTTTATTTTATTCCAAAACTTTCAGAAACTCAGAGTTGTAAGCTGCTGAGGGATTCTGTAGTTTTCTAAACCATTCAATAATAAGAATAATTTATTATGGGCACTTACACTTTAACATCTGAATAACATTAATAAAAATAAAATATTTGACCCAATACGGCAGAGGTCAATATAACTCGTACGTAAAATTTACGATATATTTGCATATGTGATAAAAAATCGTGTTCCACACGGGGTCGCCGGTTCAATTCCCGTGCTCGTTTTAATTAAACAAACCGAATATAATATACGGTGGCAATTTTATACGTGTGCGGCCGGCCTAACGACACTTTATAGATGAGTTGTGAACACATACCATTTGTCGGCACATATTAATTTATTATTGTTCAAATTTATATGTGACGGGAATACGGGATATTTATGTTTTTTAATAAATTTTGACATGACTGGCTTTTTGTAGGTACTGGTGAGTTTTTGATTTTCAGTAATTTTATTTAAAATTTGTAACTTTTTGTTGGGTTATTATCATCAACCATCAAATAACGAAGAACCTTAACTACCATAATATTTGACTTGAGACTTTCTGACGGTAATTAATAACTAATAATTAAAATAAAATCATGGTCCTCATTTCCCCACATAATTTTGTAACTGACACAACTAAATATTAAAAAAATATTTATGGTTATTTATTTATTTATAATAAGCACACCAACAGCATAATCACTTAGAATTCAAATTAAATATCATCTAAAATTAGCATTTCAGTAACCATGCAAATAACAGGTATGCATGACATCCAACTTAAAAATATTAGAGACAAAGGAGAACAATAATATGTGTGTCTAGTAGATCTTCTAGAACACTACAAAAACAAACTAATTTGAGCTACATAGACGTGCACTCTTCAGACTGTCTAAATAGGGAACGTCTGTATTAAGCAAAACTCACGAAGAAAATATCAATAGGAAAATCTGCCAAGTTGGACCTTTTATTATATTGCCTTGCCATAGATGTTAGTGGGCTATTTAATGTGGTGTTTGAGGTGGATGTAGGTAGTTCAATACAATGATGACGCTTACTACGTTGGCAAGACCAAAAGTTAAAATAGTGTATCAATTGTGCATCGATGGAGCCGTTTATAATTTTATGGAGTATTAGTAAGTCAGAATGGCTACGTCTTTCTTTTAAGCTAATCATTTTAAAGTGCCTTAATCTGTCATTGTAATCAGGTATAGCTTTACGAATCCCATTCTTCACACATAAATACCTAACAAAACGGGCCTGAACAGATTCAACACTATTAGAATAAGTTGAATAATAGGGAGACCAAATAGTGGAACAATTATATTAATAACTAATAAAAAAAACACAAACAATAAGGCTTTACATTGAAGTTATCAAGGATCAAAACATCATAAGCTACCTACAAAGATACCAAGAAATAAAAAAAATCTTTAACAATATTTTAAAGTACACATAACACACACAATTTTCGCGCAATCCTTCATCGAGTTTGCGTAGTAACAGCAACTAATGAATAGGGGAGTTTGAATAGAAAAATAGAATTATTAATTTATTCTATTTTTGTACGTGATGGTTAATATGCATGCGCAGTTCGGGACAAGTCTCTGGGGCTTGAAACATGCTTTCTATTATTTATAACGTATTTAATGCTAGGGATCATCGTGTGTGAGCTATTTTTATTAATTATGCATGAGGACTGGACCATTTAAATGTGATAGGCCATGTTTATCTGAATGTTTTGATCGATTTTTTGTTATATTTTTGACCGCCATCAGTGATGATGCCGCGAAATAATTTACTTTGACTTTATTACTAAAGAGAATGTGTTTGCAGGTCGTAGGAACACCTAAGTTTATTTATATAATTAGTTGTTTATGTAGTTGCTTTATATTCTAAGTACCTACTGTTTATTTTGTTACCCATAGTGTGAATCATTTAACCTGACTTGGTTTCCGTATGTCTTTTTTAGGCAACCGCTGAAAGCTCTGTGCTGTGGGTCCCCTATAGCACAGCATCGTGCTGAGTGGAAGCCTTCTTGTCAGAGTCATGACGTGCAGCTGTCGACTATTTTTGTTTTGTGCTCGTGATTATAGGTAAATTTTGATTTTTTTCTTTATTATTAGAGGTAATTATCTTTTTGTATGCACGTGTTTCTGTGATAAATAAGCCATTTTTTCTTCTTTCTTCTCTCTAACAGAAGGACGTCTTAAGATATTCTGTGGTCAAAGGATTTTTAAATATCAATCATTCATAACAGGCACGTTGGTATGAAAATATACATACCTACTTATGGAAAACGCTAAAGAAAAATGTTAATGAAGCGTTGCATTTGGTTTATTTTTGTCTTCCTGCCTTATAACTGCAGTTCCCCAAAAACATTAAGTACCATGTCCTACTGCTTAAATCGGCTCCAACTTGTATGCAAAGCGACATGTTGCATTTCTTCCCTAAAGCTTCCAAGTTCTCAGCAGATTTGAAAATGCACGTGCATGTTATAAAATATTCCACCTAGGACAGGCTAGGGTTGTCTTGTCAGGAATACCTGAGAACAGGCGTCACTGTTGAAGTCAGGTTGTCAAGCAAACGCCACCCTGACGGATGAGGAACCTTTCTAAAGGATTGGCTAAGGAACCACACAGAGAGGGGTGTTAAAAGATGTGTTTCGAAAGAGACGGTCGGATGGAAGTGTTTAGTGTTTTAAGATGGATAGGATGTTGTGTGAAAGTAATTATTAATTATCTTTTGTTCCATATGAGAGTATCAGGGTATCATATGGAAATGGTAGGTAAGCCGGGTGAGGTAGTAAAAGTAGGGTTTAGTGTCGAAAAATTTGGTAGTAAACGGTGCAGTTCTAAAGTCATATGCCATTTACAATTAATTATACGTTCAAACAACCAGACGGAACCTGCAACACAATTTATTTTTATTTAATTACTTGAGAACCTAATAAAATTTTTATCGACATATTTCGTTCCTCTACACGAAGAACCATCAATACACGAACAGGTAGGTAACAGTATCAAGTCTACCCACCGGTAATCAACGCACCGAACGAAATGATCACAATAAAATATTTGGGGTGAAAATGGCTTTCACCATCCGAACCCCGACTTTTCACCTTACGCCGGAAACAACAAACATTTTTCGCGAGGAACGTCATGGATGTTGAAAATATGGATGGGACAGCGTTGTCTATTTATTTTGTTTTTTATTTCTGATTATTGTGCTATTTATATCTCATCATATACTTCACCGGTGACGTCATCACGTTAACGCCGGCTGGAACCAGCCCTGCGGCTCTGGCTCGCATAGGTGCGTAGCACTACCTATTCTGAGCGATTGCCGTTTTGGGTGGATTTGACGCATATTTTGCCTCAAATAAACGTATTTTATTTCTATTATAGTTAAAATGGCCGACGACCCATCCGATGGGAATTGATTACCACCACGGGCCACACAGAGGCAGCAGTGGATAACAAGAGGCTTTACAACTTAATATAATTAAGTTTATTTTAAACTAGCCCGCGCGACTAAGTGCGTGTGGAAGTCGCGAGGGGACACCACAATCTCCTAACTAATATTACAAATGCGAAAGTAAGTTTGTTTGTTTGTTACCTTTTCACGCCTGAACCGATCATCCTGAAATTTTGCATATACGTTGTCAGGTGTACAGAAACGGACATAACCTTTCATCCCGAAAAAAAGTGCTGTTCCCGAGGAAAACAACAATAACGTTATTATGATAATAGATGGCGCCACGTGTCTTTTTTCTTGATCGCAGACGAAGTCGCGGGCAACAGCCAGTACTAAAATAAATGCTTGTACTTTTGGTCTCAGCAGCCAAAATATAAAGAGAGTCAGGACTGGTGACGCGGGAGTCGTACAGTTGTCCGTGTGAGAAGCAGGGTGCACCCGCATCTAGTAGTTAAGCGTATTTTAAATTTTCATTAAAGTCGATCTGATGCGGTCGGACGCGGTCATTAAGTATCAGTAACCCTAGCATTTATTTCACTGTTAATGTATCCTATAGCTAATCTGTGACCAGCGTTGTGGGTTACAATATTGTCTGTAAGTTTTGTGTATTCCTTTTTTCTATGTTTTAGCTGTTTGAATAAAATAATAATGAAGACTTTTCTTAAATTATGAACTAGGTAAAAGTTTCCCTTAACTTAAAATTAGTAGATTGTCATTGATTTTCGATTTATCTAACCTATCAATTTCCTGGAATTTATAGTTTATTAAATTTATAATTTATTATAATATAATAATTATATATATAATTTATTACATTTTTTAAAATTTATTTACGTAATACACTAACTGTAGGAACGGCTTTCATTCTGACAGTTTGCGTTATTTACGTTGTTGAGCCGATTTTTTTTTGGAAAATATGATGATTCAGATTGTGATTGACAGTGTTACACATTTAGGATGCAACATGGAAGGATGATCTATGTATCAGACGCTGATCAATATGATTACCCAAAATAAATAAGTAACCTTTCGTTTGGCTTGTTCAGTTAAACTGCATCCGTGTAAACCTTTTAATAATTAAATGTATAGCGATGCACAGTGGAACGAATGTATGGGAGCGGTTGGACGTAGACATGTCCGAAAAATAAGAGTAAAATTATGACAAACTAATGATGCCATCTTATTCGATTACTTAATGCCTTCATAAATTGTGGTGATGAATTTCTTCATAACTCCCATATTTCGGGAGTAATTTGAGAAAATGTGAAATTTTACTATGAAAATGAGTGTATCGAGCTCTCTCCCTCCTGATTCCGGGCTTGTTTCAAGTAGCGGTCTCTAATATCGTAATGCTATTACTAAGAGCTATATTTAATACTAAGACACATAGTGCGCCAAATGTGCACTTTCTGGGATAAAAGGAAATGAAAATTAAAAAAAAAAAACGTTTTTTCCCCATTTGTATTTACTTTAAACCGCAGACAGACTTATTAAGAGGTCTATAAATATATTATATATATACAGAAATATATATTAACAAAAATATTCACAAGAACTGATGAGAGTATGACTTTTAAGTAAGTTGATAATAAATTACCTAGTTTCATTAAAAGTACAATAAATAATTAAGATGTAAGCTCTAATTTACTAAGTTACACATTTTAAAACAATAACATCATTTAATTATCTTCGTCATCATCATCATCATCAATTAATTCAAATTCAGAATCGATGTCCGCTAAATCATTTATGTTAACAAATTCGATATCACTTTTCTCAGAATCCGTAAGCTCATAAAATTCCTTAAAAGAAGATTTTTTTACAAACTTATTTCCTTTTGGACGGATACTTGTAACAAGTGGATCAGAAGACAGTAAAAGATTGTGCATAATATCTTCATTGCATGAGATACTGCTATGCTTTCGAGAATGCCCCTCTCTATATTTTCTAAAATCTTTATTTCTAGCCTCAGATGCCTCTTCGGATAGAAAACCAATGGGCACAATTGACATGTTCTGAACTATGTCTGGCCCATGCATTAAAATTTTATGAAGTGAAGAAGGCATATAATACCATGGGTATAACTCCACGTAAAGCTTAGCAGTATCAAAGCAGAACTCTCGGAATTTAGTTACGTTGATCTTCTCTCCTGATGAAATACACTGCAAGATCACACAGATTTTTCTTAAAAGCATAGCATCTATTCCGGTCAGTTCAGCAGATTTAGTGTAGTTTTCAAAAAATCTCCTTGCCGAGTTGCCATTGTTGGTGGATCCACTGCCTTGTTTCACAACATCGAGAAGTAAGCCCGTTTCTCTTCTTACAGCCTCTTGAACTCTTTTCTTCCTGTCATCAACTTGCCTTTTTGCTATATCACCCCTTACTTGCCATGATTTTATGTCTAATTTGTAGGAAATGTGTAATAAGCATTCCATTGAGCGAATCCAAGCGTGAAGGGTGCTTAAGCTATATTTATACATGTCCTCGTTTGCGTGTTTATCTTTGATTAACTCTAAATTATTCATTTCTTTAGGACAAGCCTTGCATATGTCACACACTGAAGCTGCTGTATTGGATATAATGGAATGAATTTTACCATCAATCATTGTCAACAGCAGTTGGTGTTTGACACTAATTCCATCAGTGATGGTGGATGGAGTTAAGGCTTCAATCTCTGCTTCGATTTCAGCCATCTCTCTCTGCACATTTTCTTTGGTTTCCTTTATAAACTTAAACAATATTGGCCGGCAAAATGAAGTGGAAGATGGTCGCTCGTTTTCCCAAATTGTTACACCTTTTGAGACGAGCCGCAGTGGTACAAGACTAATCATAAAATTACTAGCAAGATCGATTTGCTCATCTTCACTCGTCCTTTGATGATAAATGCTTTGGCTAGATGATCCGTCAAAACCCCATTTGCTGGTCAATACGAGCTGTTGATTGGGATCAACAGGGGTTTCTAACGACCTAATAAGTCTTCTTGAGGTTAAATCCATCAAGGCTTGTAATTTGATTTTTGCAGAGCTCTCTGTAACTGTGAGATCTTCTTTGGCCGGATAGCACTTAATTTTTTCTTTAACCAACATGTAGTAACTCGGGTATTGAAGAGCTCCTTCTTGAGTGTTGAAATCCCGAAGAGTGTTATAGCGCCATTTCGATAAGTTCATCGATACATAAAGAGCCAATGCCTTCAAAGGGGATATTTCCCGTACCTGAATTGATTTACCTTCAATGAAGGCTTTGATTTTTGAGGCCTCTTCTGGATTCTCCGTCAAGTATTTCATAACATAAGCTGTATCGCTTTGTCCTGCCTTTTGAAGCGCCCTTTCGGCCGAAAACATAATTTCAGCGCTGCTACTGCTGCATGAAAGACTATATTCAGTGCGTCTTCTTTTTTGCCGGTTACTAAGGTCCTCAAAAGATTTACGAGGACTAGGATGTGTACAAGTTGAAGCATCAGATTTAGCAGGAGAAATTATGGGCTCGATGACGTCACTTATATTTTCTGTAGAAGGTTCCATATTTTCATTCTGTAATTCCGGCCATTGAATTGCAGCCTGTAGCCAAATCTCATGTTTCTTCCGAAACTTATCTGTGCTTCTTCCAGACTGTGTCCATTTTGCATAAATGCGGTAGCAAAATCGACGACACCAGTCTTTTAAACTTGTTTCAGCACTTTCACATAACTGAACACAACTGTTATCTTTTAAAACACTGAACAAATAGTTAAAGTCGCGTAAATCTTTATGTGCGCGTGCGCATAAAGCAACGTGAATATCAAGATTTGTATTAAAATTTGGAAAATACATTGCGAGATTAGCTTGGATACAACGAGGTGTAAATCAACACTGATTTTAAAGTTACTAATAGTGACCTATTTATATAAAATCCAGGTATCCCAGGTATCCTTTGTTAAATATTGCAAGGTAATTAGTTATTGTGATAATTAGTAAATGATGCATGCTAAATTAGTGTATTAAGAGCCATTTAGTAATTAAATAATAGCAATGTTCTTATCAGTAATCATTAGTGCATCAGTTTTATATGTAAACCTTAAGTCCCTAATTATATATCCTAATTAGCTTATATCTTCTCTAATTGGCTGCTCAGAAATGTTATTGTAATAAGGTAAACCTTTAGAAAAACGGTTTTAATCAACAAAATAAACAAAAAATAAAAAAATTGTGTTATAAAATAAACATCACTCTTTATCCCAGAAAGTGCACATTTGGCGCACTATGTGTCTTAGTATTAAATATAGCTCTTAGTATTAGCATTATGATATTAGAGACCGCTACTTGAAACAAGCCCGGAATCAGGAGGGAGAGAGCTCGATACACTCATTTTCATAGTAAAATTTCACATTTTCTCAAATTACTCCCGAAATATGGGAGTTATGAAGAAATTCATCACCACAAGTTATGAAGGCATTAAGTAATCGAATAAGATGGCATCATTAGTTTGGCATAATTTTACTCTTTTTTTTCGGACATGTCTACGTCCAACCGCTCCCATACATTCGTTCCACTGTGCGATGTGGGAGTCCGGTGTTTCACGTAAATCGTCGATCCGGGATAATACTGATCAATATTAACGATCGTCGAACACTTGGTCCGTTTCCGCCGCGGTTCGGCCACGTTCGCAAATTGAATTAGTTATGCCCTCTGATTGGCCCCGTGTTTTATTCGTCACTGATTGCGTGTACGTTGATGACGTAATAAGTTCGTTCGTTTTTTGAAATTGGGTGTTGATTGGTAAAGATCGGTTGTGTATTTGTGGGGAATTCAGTATGGTACTCTCGTACCTAATAATCAAATAAGGAATTGGCAATACAAACAATTTGAATAAAAATGGTGTCGCATTCAATAATCGAGATCGTGAAAACCGCTGAAGTACTTATTTGTATTATGACTGGCCAAAATCACAAGTAAATAACAGAAGATTTTTTTTTTTTTATAAATTAGAACCTCCAAGGAGTGTTGTTAAGCGCGCCATTTATTTCCTACTATATAAACTAGGACCTTAGTACAAATATTATACATTGTGTATTTTTTCAGATTTCATACACGCAAAAGCTGTTATTTCAAAATTCTCATCAAAGATTTCGTCGTAAACTACTCTCAGCGAAATAAAAAAAAATATATACGAGTTAGATTTGTTTTCCATTTGAATAAATTAATCCTACTGAAAACCAGAAAGGAGATCAGATAGGTACTTATTTTTTCTCAGATTGTCTGTCTCAAAAACATCCCAAGGATTATTTAAACATTGCCTCCAAAGACCAAAATCACTCACACGGTTCCGCCCACCCAAGACCGTATTATCTAAAAACGCGAAAAACGTCCACACAATTATAATACTAGACGGGGTCAACTATCTGCCTTTTGAATTCACCCTAAATCGCGTTCATACGAACTGAGAGCTTAAAACTAATACATCTGGGTGGCGTATGACTGGAGTGGGGGGGTGTCTGAGGGTGGCATGTAGAAGGGGGGGGGGAGGTCGGTGTTAATTATTCACATTTTAATTTACGAAGCCCGGCACTGGCCAGTCGCAACGGGGAAAAATGTCTTGTGATCATTCGACAGATGTATGGACTATTTGTGATGGCATGAAGGATTTATCTATGTATGATAATTAGTGTTTAGATGTCACTGGTAATGGAGATGGTAGTGCATTAGAAGAAGGAGATAGTATCACACTAATAGGATTTATTTTCCTTGGATCCCACTTTTGAATCCCAGTATAATGACGAGTTTGTGAGTGTGTGTTTATATGTTTGTTAGGTACTTCTTCACGCTCAAACGGCTGGACCAATTTTGATAAAATTTTCTATGGAGGTAGCTGACGCCCTGGATTAATATATACGCTACTTTTTATCCCGATATTCCCACGGGACCGACACTTGTGCGGGTAAACCGCGGGGCGCAGCTACTATTAAATAAAGGTGTATAAAGTCATTTAGAAGATGATGAATTCGAATGGGAGTAAAGACAGTCCGGTTTTAATTGTAATTTAGTAGAAAAACTGTAATGGTCAAATTGAATTCATAAAAGTTTGTAAATAATGATAGCGTTGTATTTTCTTTATAGAAAAGTTACAATAAGAAACAGCAACTCAAGCATCTTCAGTTTCACTCGTATAAAGAAAAGAAAAGGTGAACGGCAGATTTCGTACAGGATACTTTTTTTGTTGTTCTGTTATAGAATTTGTACCATTTATTAAGACAACTAAGCCATTTATTTTCATGTAAGTGTACTATTTTTAGAACTTCGGATTAATTAATAATATGAATAAAAAGATTTTAATAAATAAACGTAATAGAATCGTAAACTAAACGCAGTTATCTTTTTAGAAGTTGCCATATGTAAAATAACACAAATATCGAAATGATAACTAATTATTTAGAAATGGTAATAACATTAAATATAAATAAACACTTATATAATAAACGTATGAATGCATAATTGTTGCCTATACCTAATCATATTATTTAACGATTTTATGATAAGAATGATTTTCGTCAAAAATATTTTTTTGTTCATATGGCAATTATTTTATTGACAGGAAAAGAAAATCATTCTGTCTTTCAGTTCAGTTCCGATATATTACTTTACTCTATGGTTCAGTTCTTTGCTGTTGTTTTGGATTGTGGTTTGTGACTGCATCTGAGCAATTTATTATTATGCCGCCATTACGTGACACGACAGCGTCAATCGTCAATCACGCACACAAGTCTATGACCTCTAAGTATCAATTTACATTGGTACACTAGTACATAACCTTAAAAAACAAAACTGGTTATAACTTTTACGTCCCAAGTTCTAAAAATCTAAGAATTTAAAAAGGGCTTGTTTATCATATTATCTACCAATTAAAACAAAAAGTGTTCCAAAACACGAACTTTTATTAGCTGTACGAAATTCCCATACAAGCCTGCCGTTCTCCTTTTATCAGAAGACCACAATACCAATAACAGAAGTAAATTATATTTTCCATTAACCATAATTTCAGAACGACTATAATTCAATGGAACTGAAGTCTAAAACTACCTACAAACCCCTGATTATTTACCAAAAATATTTCGCGAAGGGGCATCCTCTGCCGTCCTCAGGTACATTATTCAAGCCAACATTCAAACGCTACGCTCAACCCCAAACGTATTAGACATCACTTTCATGACACATGCTATGAATAAACGAAACAAAAGCAGCCCCACCTATGAATACAGCCATCCCTCTCTATCACTAAAGAGAAGATAAGGACAGAAATAGTGCTCCTATCCGATACCGATGAGAAAAACGATCAGAATACGGACCCACGATTGCTATCTAAATAATTCAAGCGTGTATTCAGTCTCTGTAGCACTTTGCAAAATTCTACACACCATTTTTAAAAGCGTACGTAACCTTTATTTACACCCGTGTAAGGGTTATATTCAAATGTGTCACAGTTTGGAAGGGTTGGCGAAAATGCGGTGCAAACGTATGGAGTTTTTACAGACTCTTATACGAAAATGTCGAACCGAATCGGTGTTCTCATAAGCAAAATGTATGGGACAGAAATTTAAATTCGTGTATGCAGGAGAGGTTCAGAAGATTGGATGTTTAATTAGTTTGAAGTTTTGTTGCAAAGCGAAATACCGTAAGCCGGGGTTACTTTGATAAATATTGAACTTTCAAGGTTCCATATCTTTTGAATCTCTGGTTGTAAAAAAAAAATATAATCGGTCTAGTAATCGATTCTTTTTAAACTCGCGATTTCTGTAATAATATGTGAAAAAATATGGCTTGATTCTGAGAAAACAAAATAAACTGTCTAATCAAAGTTTATAATGCGATAAGGCCGCATATTATATGTTTTGTATTAATAATCGTATTTTTTGTTATTTATTTTCTGGTGTACAATAAAGTATATATAAATAAATATAATGAGAATGGGGTTATTTTGATAGCTTTGGAATTACGCAAGAAAATAGGGCACGTTGCGTATGGGGTAACTTTGATCTAGTAAAAGACAAATGAAACCTAAAAAGAAAGCTTAAGCTTACGGTGCTTAAAATAGTTGGTGAATTCCCAGCGTGTCCTCTAGAAAGGATTCAACAGTTCATCAATGATGTTAGACAAGAAAAAAAAAAAACAAATTGCGTTTCGTTTTACGTACGGTACTTCGCGATTATAAATGAAATAAAAGTTTCAATCAAAGTCACACACCTGTTCAAAGAAACCCCGGTTTACCGGTACTTGATGAAAGATCATCGATAATTTCGGAATGAACATTTTCAACTTAGGTATTATAACTTAAACTCATCTATGTATTACAAATTTATTCTGTAATTAAAATACATATTATGTACCTTAATGATCATAGGCTACAATGATAACGAGGGTGGGCACTGATACCTATAATTACAAGATAATAGCTTAGGTATTCGCTGAAAGTCTAACATACATCTTTACTTACCTTAGGCCAATTTTTTTGTAAACCATATTTTTTATTTAAAGGAGCAAATAAATATTATTTTTTTATGTCTTTGTGAAAATGTGACAATGGGGAGTTAATTTATGTACACATTTTGAAGCTTCGGTTATATTTTGACCCCTGTTGATTGTGGTTGGTATATACCTACTGTAGTCAGTTGAGCGATTATTATTTTCTTGCTTCTCAAAATATCTTTCAGGGATTACTATATACTCATGTAGCAGATCAATTTATGTACCTATCGTGTTCAGCGTGCCCTGAAGGCCAATTTCCGTAATTAAAAACTTTCCAAATCTATAAGTAGCAATCTCATCTCAGCGACAATGTCAATAAAAAATGTAGGGAAATTAGAGGTATTTTTGTCAGATTGAGACTGAGATCAGACTATGAATGTTCTTAAAATTACGAGAATTGCCCCTCTGTTGTCTGAACGCTACAGGAGTTGATCGACGCAACTGAAGGTGCCAAGCTCGTAGCCAAATTCAGGGCTGACTTTGTATAGATTGCGATCGGCATGCTAAGAAAATGTGACAAAAACTGAAGTGTCAAGCGGTTTTGAACAATGTGCGGTACAACTATTCACTGTCACCTTGACTTGCCCTGCAAATGATAATGTTAAGGCCCCAAGAACACATAACTCTCTTAACCAACATGGAGCCCTGGTACTTCTGTTACAACTACACCATCCCCCTTTACATTAACCGAGCAAGCACTCTCAAAAACAATGAATATGAATCGTAAAAACTGAATGACAAGATGCGGTGAGATAAGGCGCTCTAATAACGCGTCAGTGTCGATCATTGTGGGAGATGAGGCCGATTTGTAATGTAGATGTGTACTGTATGAGCCCTTTTATGATAGCTCTCTCCGAATTTATTACACAACTCAATGGAGTTATGAATATGGGTTTTTATTAGGTTTCTGTCTGATGTATTTTAATTGGGTGTTTTGATTCGTTCGAATGTCTTATCTGGTGTGAGTGTTATGGATGGATGTACTCTTTTAGTACTCCTTTGTGAATATTTACGAGACTCTGTTATATTAGGTACAGACGCCAGCACATCAAGCTATTAAAATCTGTCATTTTTTTTTATACATATTCAGCTTTTTGTGTAAAGCATAAGGTTCAAGGTTGATTGGGAAAATTTTACAGTTTCGTGTAGCTTGATGTGCTGGCGTCTGTACATCATCATCATTGGCAGCTTTGTTCCACTCACTACTGATTATAGACTTCCTCTCTTTTGTCCATTAGGTGCAGACGCCAGCACATCAAGCTACTATAATTTGTCAAATTTCTTTAATAGATTTTCAACTTTATCGCTAAAGAATAATGTTCAAAGTTGATTGGGAAAATTTTACAGTTTAAGGTAGCTCGATGTGCTGGCGTCTGTACATGTGTAGAGGTAATTCGGTAAGTAATATTGTTTAATCTTTCACAAAATGAATCGTGATGTCAGTCTTATATTCTTTTTTGCGCATAGAATCCCTATATTACCTACCTTATACGACACCATGAGTTGTCTTTCGCTGAATTGGTCCGGTCTTTCCCTAGTAAAGTGAGGGGCTACCTCGACGGAACGCCACCTCTTATCCTGCCCTCTGTGTCTCAAAACATGCAGTCGATGTGACCTCTGCGCTGCCAGGCTGCCACCGACGACGCCGTGGAAGTGGGGAAGCTTTGGGTCAACATGATCTATGATACAGTTGTGCCAGCGACACGAAGTAGAAGACGAGTTATCTTTCATCCTAAGATTATCTCTGATATCATCTCATCTCACAAGTCACTATTTTTTTTGTCCTAGTTTGGGTGTCAGGAGTTTCACACAATGTGCATATACTTAGCCTATTAATATAAGGATTTTCTATCTCCTTATTGTATTAGGCTTATGAAATAAAATATTATTATTTTCTTGACTGTAAAATAAACGGTCTTATTATCTGGTAGCAAAAAATTTTCTGCCGCCCTAAAACAGAGTTCAAAATAATAAGTAAGAAAACTCATCTTCCATTATCGGTGCAGCAGCAAAACATGGCCAGGTATCGAGCGGGTTCATTAAAAGGACAGCGAGGGTGGGCCTTATCCAATATTTATTAACTTATTTCAAAGAAAATCGTATAATTAACACCATAGCTTCGCCCCTGGAGCTAACACCCCACGCGAGAACCTTCGACGGTGAGCGATAGAGTTGATAACACAGATGCGACATGATAATATAAAATGAAGATATTCATACTATAGGTTTTATCGGATTGTGGTCTGCTTAAGGCGACTACATGACCTAAAACGCGGTCACTATCGGACTGCATAGAAAAGAAAGAGAAGCGCGATGACACAACGCTGGTAATTTATTGCAAAATATGAAACAATCATCTATTGTTGATTTATCAAACACCAAATAAATAAAAACCGTATACTAAAATTCGGGAAATTAAATTGTCTTTTATATGGTGAAATTTTTATGAAAATACACCCGATAGTGTTTGCGTGATTAATTACACTATGTTAAAAAATATAATTGCAAATATTCACATATCAAATTACGAAGCAAATGGTCTAGTATAACATTTATTTTTTTCAAAGAAATCATTCCGGTCGATTAGACGTGATGTTGAATTAAAAATCATTAGAAGTCGTATATCTGCGCCTTAACTAAAAAAAATGCTGTCTATTATTTTTAAGAACGTTCAGCGTCTTTGTGGTGTTGTATACCTACTCGCATGTCTATTAGCAAATTATAGTGCGGCCGACGAGAGACTGCGGTGACACCTGTCAGTTTCATACAAACGAATACGTGTTTTGCGAATTTGATCTTTATTAGCTACTAGAATTGTCGCCCTGACATGACAGTGGTTTCAGGAACGCATTCTCTCGACGGCCGGACTGTAAGAGGCCTTTGTATAAGGAACGTTTCGTTTTACACAATAACAGTGTCCGAGTTCCTCAAATCATTAAACAACTGCTTAATCCATACTAATATTATAAATTCGAAAGTAACTCTGTCTGTCTGTATGTTACCTTTTCATGCCTAAACCACTGAACGGATTTCGATAAAATTTGGCAGAGAGTTAGATTGCATACCGGGGAAGGTCATAGGATAATTTTTATCGACATACCTCGCGGGCAAAGCCGCGGGCGGAAGCTAGTCAGCCTATAATGTTCCCACTGCTGGGCCACAGGCCTCCTCCCTGTGAGAAGGAGTGGGCCATAACACACCACGCGGGCCCAGTTAGGGTTGCGGGTTGCTGGATTGTTTTTTTTTTTAATTGTACATTTTGATCGCACCAACGAGAAAGCCTGATTATTTCCTTCAGAGTCAACCTTACAAAAATGTAAATCAACATCTATCTAAAAAAATCTTTACATAACCTGCCTCGCCAATCAACTTCCATCTGATCTCTGTAGGCAGAAACACCGCCACGTCTGTAAGTTATTTGCCAATTATCCATCTGTCGGTTCTACTCGCATCACTCTTAGCTCTCAATTAGTATTCAGTCTCTCTCCTTACGTGTTCCAAACTTAATGAGAGTATGTGTTGGAGTCGTATTTTTGAAATTCAGACCCTTTGAAACAACATGGCCATCGCAAAAATATGTTAATGTCACCTGTGAAGCGGCTATGTGAGCAAAATTGATTAACTCTCTTGCTAAGTAATGTATTTTTGATGTTATATGTGGATTATGATTACTTTGGGTTGGGTTTTCTAAATATTGTCAGAGTTGCAGGAAAAGGTATGAGAGCTGGAGTCTAATAATGGAATTTGAAGAAGGTTTTATATCTACGAATTGCTTGATAAAGTCTAATTGTTATGCAAGAGAACGCAGACAATACGTCAAAAGTAGGAACTGAATGAAGGCATGATTAGGACAAACATAATTTGGTGTGTTAGAGAGTGCAAGAAACTCAAAGTATAGTATCGATAGATCTAGTAATTTTGCAGGCTGATGTGCGCTTTTCATTTCTAATCTAATATTAAACGTCCACGCCATTACGACAACACATGGAAGTAAAATTTACGGACATTATGAAGACGCTTTTTAATTTCCACAATATCGTTATAACTTGCACTTATTTCCATATATTTTATGGACATATAATAAATAGTATCGCCACGTTAGAAATTATAAAAGCGCATGCGCATTGATGCTACTGACTACATTTGTAAAAAAATATGGTAATAAAGCTTCACCTACTCCACACATAATCTAAAACAAAAACGAACACTCTCCAAGCCAGAGGGTGCAAGAACGAGCTATCGATGCACCCCATTGCCCCCGCTTTGATCTCGCCGCCGCCGATCGGCTAACTGGATTATTTAACGAGTTCTCACCCAATTCGGTTAATTGGTCGGTAATCCGGTAGCTAAATGACAGGTACAGGGCTTACGCCAAGCTTGGTACAATAGTGAGTTTGATTAGTGCTCGTGTAAGTAGAATTGTTATGCGAAGTTTTTGGCGGGGCTTTTGATAAATTGAGCTTTATGGGAATGGTTAATGGCTGATGGGAAATTCTTTGTTTTATTTTAATTTACTTTATTAGCGATGATATTTCGTTCTAAACTAGATCTTGAATGATTATTATATTTTTTTTGTTATACTATGTCCATCGTATACTCACTTTATTACTTTAGGTGTTGAGTTTAAGATAGAGAATATTTAAAACTGTTAAATATTTTTTATTTCGTCACAAAATTGTTATGATTTTTGGTGATAGTGGTGCCTATCTTAAATTCAGAAGAAAACTTGAAGCCACAGATAATAAATGGGTGCCTAGCCTACTAAATTAAGAGATAGAAAAATCGGACAACAAACACCACAAACATTAGTACAGATTGCAGCAGTTCCTACTCCTATCCATTCTTCAGCAGATACAACTTGTATCCATTCTCTACAAACAAAACCTATTTTTAATTCATCACTGACTAAGCTAAGGGTGGCCACACATCTCGGAGCTTACACAGGCAAGGCGAGACATGCATGCATACGATTGTCGCAAAAGGTTATTTCTGCAAGGCGCTGCGGGTTTGTGGCCACGCCTGGCCTGACGTACGGACTGACGTTGTGGCTTGTTACGTGCTTCTTACGGGCTTTACGACTTGGCCCATGACAATGCGTAGGTGAGGGAGAAATATTGGAGTGGTCAATTTTCGGGTAGTTCGTATTTTGTGCGGACTTTCAGGGCAAGACGGATTTAAAGGTGAGAGTTAGCGTTGGGGTATCGCATTGTTTAGCTAAGTAAACTAAATACATTGTTAGCAATACATGACTTTGTATATAGACGAAAACAGAGAAATCCAAGTCTAGCGTAAAAAATGCGTGCAATAGTTTGATATAGTCTGATCGGGACATACATAACTTCCTCATTGCAACCCTTACTCCTAGTGATAATAAAACTTTATACCAACTTTCTTTGCATTGCCAACTTGAAACTTAGAACATCATCAGAGCGAACTCCATCCATTATGCTAACAGTTCAAGTAAGAGTTCCTTACCGATATATTCCGAATGTAAGTTAGAAGCTAGTCCGTAGCGAAATAACACTAAATCTAGACCAACTTCGCGCGTGTTGGCTGTATATTTTAGAACTTTCTTTGTGTAGAAATGGTTCTAGCATTAGATGCTAGTAAGAGAGGATTTGGACTGAAGAATAGTATCAGCCCGAGGTAGTTGACGGGAACAACGCAATAATTCTTACGGGTGACCCAATTCGAAAATAATTGTATATAGCTGATGGTTCAGAGAAGCGCCGTGTATTTTAAACTAGCACCGGATAGAAAAACAGCGTCACAACAAACCTCTCTGGGCAGAAAGAGTTATCAATGGGGTATTGTGGCATAAAGCCAATAATAGCCCAATATGAAAATAATTTTCAAATTTTACTTTTCTAATAGTACGCTTTGATGATCTATAGCTTTGCAATGGAAGTGTTTATGAATCCCTCAACACACTCCAAGCACTGTCCAAAGGCAGTACTCATCAGCAAACATGTGTTAATTAAAATTAATTGTCTGTCATGTCTGAGCGTTAAATTATTCGCCATTATAATTGTAATAATCAGAAGTCAGACCTAAGACCGTCCGAACCAAAAAGCCGGAGCCGGCCGTATTAATATTATCACATATCCGGGCAGTGGAGCTCTCTGGAAGAATTTTTAATGCTATGCTTTAATTATTTTGCCGTTGGCCCGTTTGGGCGCCAGTCTAAGTTCCATTCACATTAGAGAATTCATTTTTGCTACGGCCGCGCCTACGTTCTGAATTATTAAGGTGCTTGCCGAAAACTGAAAATTGCTGAGATCACCGGGTGCCAGACGGTGTGTATTTATGAGTGCGTAAATTTTCTAGAGGTATTCTGTAACCGTTTGTACATTATGAAGGGGGCTAATTAACCGGCCGAGTTCGGGTACTGTTAATAATGGAGGAGATGCTGCGTAGTTCTAATGTTAGATGGGTGTGGGTAAAAATCTAGGGTCTGTATAATTTTGATAAATTATAAATTATTGACAACCGCTGCCCAATGTGTCGATGTTGGTTCTTTCTGGCGTTTATTCATTCTTTTGTAGGGCTTTTTTATGTTTTGTCTGATAATTTAAGTAAAATTGACGACTTCCATTTCCAATAAGTTTGATATCTTTAATCAAAGTCAAAGCATTTATTTCAAATAGGCACATAAAAGGCACTTTTGAACGTCAAAAATTATTATGAAATATAATTGCTTCTTTTCTTTGAGTTTTCGTATGGAGAAAAATGGGCAAGATACTCCACCGTTACTCTTTTAAAATGTTTTACAATGTTTTTCATAAGTACATTAATTATATGATAAATAATATGTGAAGACGATGCACCTAAAATAAAATTACTATACCACAATAGGTAAAAGAATTAAAAATGAAACCATGACATATAAATGAATTATAAAGTAAAATTATTGACTTTAGCAAAAACAAGTTTCTTTGCACAGATATTTGTAAAACATAATTATCTGCTCTAAATAGCGTAGCAGAATTCGCAATATAAACACACGCGAAAAAATGTTAATTAAAATTAAATCTTACCTAGTGAAGCCGCATCACAAAGAAACAGACGAAACAAAAATGTAATATGATTAGAAACAAATTACATACGCGGCCACGATAAGTCCGGCTCGCGGGCGCTAACCAACCATGGCCCCGCGTTGGGCGCCATTCTGCCTTTGTCCGGCCACTTTCTTTGTATATTGTACCATTTCATGCAAAATTTAATTTCGTTTTCAAGACTCGTGCGGAATGATATTACGGTCGGCGGACGCCACCGCCGTTTGTAATTTCCCTCCTCAAGTGTGTGTGGACATCGTGCCTTTTTCATCGCATTCCGTTTCGGTGGATGGGCACGGCACCGGTCCGGTACCGTTACGTTTATTGCGGCGTTGTTCGGAATTAAACAGTTGGATTGCAACCGCCGTTAATTACTATACACAACTACGGCCAGGTGGTTTATTAGCTGCTCTTTTAAAGCTATGTGCATGATTTTTCTGGTTAATCAAGGTTCCCATTGGAGTTTTGATATTCTCATTTGTAATATTGCACGATTTGCTTTGTTAGAAACGAAATTGGAAATTAACTTTGTGTCTGTCACCACCATTTATACTAGAAATACAGAGACGAAAACAGTCCAGCATAAAAAAAGTTTATTGCGATTTGAATAAGTAGTGGTTTGTAACAAAACATCATGTATAAGCAGATTCTTAGGTATCTGTAATAACCGTGATCGCAGTCTCCTTATCAAACCTACGTGGTAAACATTTCAGTTTAGTTCATCCAAAAATACGTTTATACACATAAAAGTCGAACAACATAGATGAATTTGGACAACTTTATACGAAAAACTTGAAAAGCAACAAGTCCCTATAACTCCTCACATAATTTTCGAGACCCGAATCCACAGGGACTTGACAAAAGATTCAATAACCCCTATCTTGTAAGGAACTCCCAAATCCTTTCAACCCTTTAAGAATTGCATCCCCAATTTGTTATCGATACCGGTAACACGGTCCAGTGGCTCAGCGAGACTCCCTGAAGGGATAAAAAAGGGATTCTTTCTGTGATCTACCCGCAAATCGGTGTACACACAATAGGGGGCGATTAAGGTACTTAGGTACGACGTGAGAAAGGGATTTTCTTTTTCTTCAGTTTTTTATGGCGTTTGATCGGTTTTGGGGAGGAAGTGTCGGGATTTTAACTTGTGTTTTGTGGTTTGGACATTTTTAAGGATTTCAGAATATCTTTTGGTATTTGATAAACAGTTTTTCGCAAAAAATAAAAGCTTTTTGAAAATATTTGCAATTTAGTTTAGGCGTTCTTTTCGTATTGTCTACGGAGTTCTAAAATCTTGCAATCATAGAACAAAGTTCAGCTCATTACAGTCTATTTATCATAATAATGTATAATATTCTACAATATATATTCGTCACTTAATCCACCCCAAAGCCCCTAAGCAAAGACTACTAACACCATACAAAGATATTTAGTGGTACACTCAATAACTACCCCAACATCCCTCAAACATGTTTACACTGGCGATCCATGTCCAGTCTTGTTCAAACAACCTCGTACAAACTGGACGGGGGCTAGATATTTGCATATCGGTATCTTACATGTTTATTGAGGCGTCCGTGAGATTATGTTGTTAATAAAGTTTGGCTAAGATGTGATGGTCATTTGGTGTGATAGTTTGGTTAAGGATTTATGGTAAGTTTGTTTTTGTTGAAGGACTATTTTGGGGAGCCGATTTGTCATCATTCTATCTTAATTAGGTGACAAAACTTCATATTTAATTACTGTTTGTGGAATTTATCATAGGAACTAGAGCTGACTGCCGACTGAGCTAATAAAATTTCTTATTCTTATTCTGAACCTCTACATATAAATGATAAATGATTTATTTTCTGTAAGTAGGTTTGTACAAACACTTTTACACGTCAATCATATTTTTTTAAACTAGATGAGGTCGGCGTTTCCTATCTGACTATTCTGAGAAGAAAGGCCGAAACAAACTCAGAGGTCACAGTCTCTTTTAAAGTCCAGACATAATCTTGGTCAGATCATGTGAAGACCATGTAGATTGGTGTCTGAAATGGTCTTTTGAGGAAAGAACCACACAGATTGAGCGGACCTGTCCAGTCAGTGCAAGCATTTGTCAAAATCGTGCAGCTCAACTCAGAAGTTGAGGAGCTCAACGATTTGACGAACAATACCATAGAAAGGACATTTGGGTAGGCCGCGTAATTTACTCAAACTGCCAGATCATGATTAAAACTAACTAAGAAGGAAAACAGTATAAGAATTTTAAGTTGAGACTTTGCATCGGTAGAGAACATTATTTAGCCAGATTAACCCCAGATATAAAGCGTTACATTATACACACTACAAGCTAGACACACTACAAGTTCGACAACATACCAAAAGCCTATCATCACCAAAATCACCGATAAGAACAAAATCACATGGAAAGACAAAGAATAAGGAGGTATTAGCTGGGTGTATTGCTGGGGTCCCGAAGCGTCCGTACGTGTACCTCGGATTAACCGGCAAATTGGTTTAAGCCAAAAGCCCGGATCACGCCGCAAGAGAATCAATCCCGATCACTGGAGACGTGAGGGCAAGGATGGAAGCGGTTAGAGGTAGGAAAGGTAAACTTGAAACTTGAAAACTTGACAGAAGAAATAAACCTAAAGCAGTGGGTGATGAGAGCAGTGGTGGCCCAGTGGTATCAAAGACATGTGACATAGCTACCAACCCGCACTGGGCCCGCGTGGTGGATTACAGCCCACTCCCTCTCACAGAGAGGAGGTCTGTGTCCCAGCAGTGGGAACATTATATCATTAATCAGCCGATTATGACTTATGAGTAGGTGATTCCGGGTTTGAAATGATGATAAATCATGAGAGCATTACAGGTAGTGCTTCTGAATTATTGAGTCGGTCAGTTAGAAAGATGAAGCTAGTTGCCCATCTCAAAGCGTAGTAGGCTCCTTTGGCGAAGAACGGGTAAGAAACCAGTTCATGGTATAAGACTATCCAATCAAATTCATATTATTTGTAGATCTAAAAATAAATGGACCAGTTATTTTTAAAATCTACAACATTTCAAATAATCAAATAATGTTCTAAAACAAGAATATTGTACAAATGGAACTTTATTCGACAATGCGAGATCTACTCCATACTTTCTTGGCACGATTTCGATTCCAATAGATTCTAATAAGATTAGTGTTGTCACACGGGTGTTAGATAAAATAGTTTGTGGCCTATAATTGGGGTTCAGGTCGGGCCGACCGATGTCAAACATGGCCATTCCAAAACACACCCTAACCCCTCTAATCAAAGCGTAATTTGGTGCATAAACATTTTCCATGGTCATCACTCGCATGACTAGACAATATCGACTTGGAAGGTGATCTCTGGACTCTAAATACTAAAATTCGACTTTCTACAGTTGAGTTTAGGTTGGTTTTTGACTGTGAATGTCTTGAATAGTTTTCTCCGATCGAGTCCCGTTTACAAATTGGATCGGTCGTCGGGTAAATCAGGGTTACCCAGTAATTGAGACTTACAGGATCGTTCGGTTTGCGGGTAGGTCGACGCGGTTGAAGGATTAAGTTGCAATGTATCGCTATCTATCGATCTTGGGTTAATGTATGGGATTTGTCTTTGATGGTTATGGTAGTAGATTATGGTGTTTTGTTGATGCGAAGTGTTCGAATGTTACTTGTTGTCTATTTATGGATTCGTGATAGACCATTGCTGATGGAATACTGATTCCATCCGTAATGGTTCTCTTTTGGACGCAGTCTAAACAAAACGCATGCTTAATGGAACAGTGACCCATTAGTAGATAGGACAGAATTATTTCCGGATTTTTTTTACTCATATTTATTTATTTTATTTGGCTTTTCAACAATGAGTACACTGTTACTTTATAATTTGTACATTGCAAACTTAAGTCTAAGCGCCTCATCACTTACAGAAAAGCACAGCATGCACTACATTATGCGCAGATAATAACACAATAAATTAAATAAAACAATTAATACGTAATAAGTTGATTGAAAAAAAATACATACTAAAAATAAACTGTTAAAGCTAAAATTAATTAAAATGGAATAAATAACATAGATTAAATTTAATTAGATTAGATTGAATTGGACTATATTCTTTTTTTTTTTATATCTCATAAATAGTTAATCATACGTTCAAAATTCAAGCATTCATGATTAATTAATCTAATCAAATCCAATCAGTTTTAATTTTATGCGTCAACAAGTAGGATAAGTTCAAAAATCGTCTGTTTTGAGTTAAGTCAGTATTCTATTGAGCATCCGAAAAGTTATACAATAAAAAATTGCTCAGCAAGTGTTAAAAAAAGAAAAAAAGAAACCCTTTTATTACCTATTCTATACTCAGTAGACAAACAAAGGCCTAAGCCCTAACAGAATCAATCTCTTACTTTCAAACTAACATCAAACAAACTTCCTTGGACGTAGGTTCTATTCCCGTGCGAGTCTACTTGTTTCATTTGTGTTTAAAGAGGATCGACTGCTGTTTGACGTCCGTCTGTGCCAATAAATGAGCGTTTAATTATTTGTTAGGTTTTAAACTGTTTTAAGGTTCTAATATTATCTACCTAGGAGTTAGGATACAAATTAAAAGTGCTTTGGTTAATATCGATTTAGTTTTGAAAATAAATCATACTGGAATTGGACATAGGACTCCCTCAAGCATCGTCACTTCGACCGGTTCTGTGCTTCTCGCATGATGATTACCGATTTGAAAATTTTCAAAACGGAATTTAAAGCTCGCCCGTCATACTATTAGCAATAAAACATTAAAGTATGTAATGTTACTAACGTTAACACATAAACCAAAACGGGAAACAATTCAGTTTCCAAAGAATTAAACACAAAACACTCTTCTCTATCAAATCAAGAGACAACCTCCTAAACATACCTGAACTTACATAACCAAAACAGAAGCAAACACAGTATATATTACAACATAATATTTAGCGGGAGATTCGCTTCGGAACCTCGGAAATGCACCGAACGGCGGCGATAAGGGGTTATCAAAGAATATACGAGCCCACTCGAGCTGAAGATGCTGCGACACAGGGTAAATTAGTTGGCGAAAATTTTGTTTAAAGATTATTATACTTAAAGGTGAAGGCAATTTGTGATTGCTCATGTTTAATAGGGTTTGGGGGTTATAGATTACTTTGTATTGTCTTCTCTTCTGAGCTACTTCTTTCTGCTTTGTTTTTTCTTCTGCTATCTATGGTTTATTATTTTTTTGAAAATATTTAAGTCCTTTTACTGTCAAATATTTGGGTGTTTTTTCATCATCATTCAGCTGAAAGATCTACTGGTCATAGGTCTTCCCTAAAGCATCGCTACAACAACAGGTTAACGTTTACGCTTGCGATGTTCTAACATATTATTAACTTAAATATTTATATATTTTTTATTAGTAAGTAGTAGTTTTAACTTTGTTATTTTTGTAATTTTAAATTTATCCCTTTGCTGTTCCCTTACAGGCTTCATATTTCTGTATCTTGCTTTAAGCCTTTTTTACCAATGATATTCACGTTCAGTATTTGAACCTGCTTTCCCAAGATTTCATCCACAACTTTATTCTCCACCCAACTTCAACGCCTCGTGCCAAAAATCATGCTATCATCCACGTATACTGGAGTATAAACAAAGTGTAAAACTCAAATCCTCGGTGCAGACGGCAAGACTGAACATCTTAGCATAATTAGCCGAAAGGGGCCGTTTATTGCTAATATTAGTAGTAAGGATTAATACCAACGGGTTCTGCGCTGTGCTGGGACTGCTAACAGCTATTACTATAAGTCAGGCGGGATATAAGATGTATTTGGTGAACTTGATGCTTTTGCAACTTTTCTTGTAGATTTAGTTAGTGGTGTGGGATTGGTTTTAAACGATTATGGAACTGAAGAGTTTACTACAGGATTTCTAATTGACAATCCAAATACTCCTTATAGCCGTTACATGCATTGGGATAAGAAAAGTAAGAAAGAAAGTTGCAATAGGAAGATAACAACGATAATCTGCGTGACAGTGCAGAAAAGAACAAGAACATAAGAGTTATTAGCAAAAGATCACACATAAAAGTAATTTAATGCTGGTAACATGATTACACACACTCTGTCGAGACTTATAACACAGTACTTTTGACAAGAGTTTTGGTACAAAGCCACAGCGAATACAATAATTACTGTAACAATAGATTTGGTTATTATACAAAGCTTGTTTAACTAATTGAATCTAGAACTCTGAACAAAGATAACTTACAAGTTTACGAGACAACTAATATTTCAAAGCAATTTTAAATCAGTCGCAATCTTTGCCTTCAATAAACGACTTTCCCCCCTAACAGAATAAAAATTAAATCAATCCTCTAACCTACTTATCATAAACTTGGAAACAATTTTGATACTTGGTCGGCGCTCAATCGAAACACTTAATTGAAAGTCATCGACTCGTATAATACTCGTCTTAGGGACGAAGCCACAATACGTATCGGTACGTATAAATTCTAATGCAGAAATCCAAAAACATTACAAAAGCCACCCCCTTGAGCACCCGTCTGGATGGTGGATGCGGGCAAATCTTCGAATTAATTTTACTGCCGAAATATGCAAATTTAGAGATATAGCCGCCTAATAACATGTACAAAAGAGTGGTGACTCCGAGCGCGAAACACTTAGACTATAATTGTGGTGGTATTGGGGCAGTTTTGTGCCTAATTGAAGTCTGCCTCTGAGAGGTCTTCACTTGCCATTATGGCTGGCTTTTTTGTGGCACAAAATCCTATAAAGACAGTAAAATATAAACTGCATCGATAGAACCTAATATTATGCAGAGCGCATACTTATTTGATTATAATTAAATTGTGAACTATTCGATTGTTCATGTCATATGTCTATAAGGTAATCTGAAAACAGACCAAAATAATCATTCAGACAAATTTAAATTCTAACTTCAAGGATTTTCCAAATTCTTGACCACCAGCTTCCTTCAAAGAACATTCTCATCTACAAGTGTTCGTCTAAACAGTAATCTATGCCTTAATCGTTACCTCAGGCTAACATTATAGCCGCTTCGAGGAGCTTAATAGGTTACAAAATTTACCGTGATAGTAGAAAATACACGATGCTTACGTGCCAGCTTTCTCGGGAACTTATCAGGCTTTATTAGATTTCAGGTGTTTAGTTTCTTCACTAGACGTGGTTAAGCCTTCATTTTATAGTTGAAATTTGTTGCATTATATTGGCCTTTGTTTAAAACTTTGTTGGGGGCGAATTTATTAGTAATTTTTATGGTTATGGAGTTTCAAGAAGATTTTGCTGTGTTGACTTGCTTTATGGATATAGGCTTTAGAATAATACTGTTGAATATCACTTTGATAGTCGTTGTACGCAAGTAGGTTAGTCATCTTAGAAATGACGATATCACAATAGGTGCTAATGCCGTTAAATAAACTGGACGTTACGTTACGACGTAGTTTTTGTAGATTTAGCCATCACATTTCATCAGATACCCATCATTAATATATCTTGACGACATAATCATTGTATTATTAAGAAATGCCTAAAAAAGGATCACTTACTTGCACAACACAGTCTCCTTGCCAGAATCAAAGAGGCCAGCTCTTCCCCATCTAGCAGGCAGTTCGGCGATGGTGACTCCTCGAGACCCCCACACGCAGATCCGGCTGCCGCAGCCGCTGGTCATGATCCGCTCCACATGGAATGATGGCGAGATGAGGAACAGGAGTTTCTGGAAGGAAAGAAGAAGATAGTTATTATTCTTTACTGTTTATTGAGAGGAAGAACATTAAGACGGAATATATAATTATTGGAAAGTTATTAATGGCGGTCTTAGATAGATAGATAAAACATTTATTTAGTCCTCACAAGAGTACAAATAAATGATAACTTAGTACTTGAAAATACAAGGTGTCAATATACAAGAAAAAAAAACAACGTCCATTGAACAATGGTAAGAACATAACATGGGACGGTATCTGTGGCAAGTAATGGTAATATATGTAAAGTACCTTCATATATGTAGCATGATTTTGATACTGGGTTCATCGATTCTAAGATTAACAAGCTGTAAAAGTATGATGTTAGAGAGAATAAGATGTTGATATGGTTTGTTGTTGTTGTTGTTGTTGTTGTATGTTGTTGTTGTTGTTGTTAGAATTAATTTTATCTTTTTGTGTGCACTTGTTTCTGTGACAAATAAACCTATTTTTCTTTCTTTTCTTTCATATGTGTGTGTTGTGACAGTATTTATGTTTTGCCTTTTTGTAATATATCTTCAAGATCAAAAGATTTTGAAAGACATCGTAAATACCGGAAGGTATCAATGTGATTTTGCTGCCTCTAATATGGAGTGGACCAAAAAAATCAGCGTAAGCTCAATATGCTGCAAAATCATGTTAAGATATAATTTATGCAAGCTTTACAAGATTATGTACATTCCAGTCTTAAATCAAGCCATCAAGCCCAACAAGCAGCTCTGAGACTCGATCCCGATTCTATTTCACACTTCGCGATCAAGGCAACTTTTTCAATTTCCTTTAGAAATAAGCGCTGTGCGGACCGCGGGCGGCCGTCAAACGATAAATGATTATAACTATGACGTCAGGGGAAACGAGGCAAGGCGCCGGTGTAATGAGAAATAAGACGAAAAAATCCGACGAAGCCAGGAAGCCGAGAACGCTTCCTACTTTATTTTTTGTTCCTTTTATTGATTAAAAAACTTTCCTAATCATATTTTCCTTCGTCTCGGGAGATAGTTAGGTTATCGGCGCTGCTGTGGATTCTCATGTTGATTGTTTTTGTTTTTGATATATTTTTTCGGGATTTCAATTTTGACGGATGGTGTTTGTCTTTTTTAATTAAGCGAGATTAAAATTATTAAAAGTTTTATCATTTCTTTGTAGTGTATTTATATGTCTCTTTAAGCCAATTAACATGGTGGCACAAAAAAGGGCCATCCGATTACTGTACGCTGTAACCTGAAATTAAAATCTAATGACAATAGATTGACAGCTAAGTCATCTACATAAACGAAATTAGTTTTACCTACCATCTCTTACTCTAATAAATATTATAGAAAAATCTCTAAACTATCTAAGCAAAACAGACCTAAATCAATGCACAACGAAGCGCCATCCAAACCAGATATTAATAGTCTAATCGCGATACTAACTATTGCAGTTTCCAGTACATTAACCGCTACGCGAACTTGCCAAGCACAGCCCCTGTTACAAACTGTTCAATGTACTTTAATGGTCTATTAATATTTGGGTGGTCAAAGGTTTGTCATTGGCGTTGGATTTGAATCTTTGTAGTTAGAAGGTTTAGCGTAGTTTCTGTTAATTGTTAAAGGCTCTTCATAGATTGCTAAATTATTAGATTTATGTTTCAAAGCTATCGGTTTATCCATAAGGTATTTGTTTGAAATCTCATTGGCAGAATTTCGCTCTTAAGTATCAATGTTTTTGCTTAAGCTTTTTCGTGAAATTAATTGGAAAAAAAAATATCAAGATAAATTATTTGAAATAAAATCATGATCTACCCTTACCATAAAAATGTCAAACTGTGGGCAAAAACATTCACATTGAACAAGGTGTATTCAAAGACAGCCACCCACAGAAATATATCTACACGAAAAACAATAGAAGTTCACCCTCTTCGGCCATTATTTAAAACATTGAAAAACCCAAAACGGCCACAGTGCATTAGCGGGTGATTATCGAAAAGAATCAAAGTGGGTTAACCCTACCGAATGGAACCCGGAACGTTTTGACCCACGCGGTAACGTTCAGTTGGGGTCAAAGTGTTAGCGGGTAATCTTTTCTTAGATAGGTACTTTATTTACTTAGGTACTAAAGCAAAAAAACCTTCCCGAATAAATTCTCTGAATGATTGTGAAATCCGCATCAAAATCCGTTGCGAAGTTTAAAAGAACAACGTCTTAGACCGGCAGACACGAAAAGTGGGTAAAAGTCGCTAAGTCGCTTGCCGTGTCCATCTATAGGTACACACAAAACGCATAAAAGAGAAAATAAATGAAGATAGAGAGTATGAAAGGTACTGCTTATTGCCTTTCTTAATATTTTATGGTTTTCATCATGTGGAATCTGGGCCTAATACGATCAGAATTTTAAAATTATTATGGAATATCGAAGCAAGACCTTCGCTTGGAAGCGAATAACCAATTGTTAGACATTTTTATATGTTCTTGGGTGCCAAACCAGCAACTCAACCTGATGGTTGGTGGGTCTGTGGACAACTGCAATATCTACCAGAAGCATCGGATGCCATCCTCAGAGGCAAAGCTGAAATATCTTATGTGCCGGTGACACTCCAGTTTAATATTAAATAGTGTGAGGACACTTTCATGGAGGTATTTTTGAAGAGTCAAGATTTTTCCTTCGTTTTTATCCCAATGAAAGAAACATACATAACTTGATTATGACCCCATTGCGTGACTAAAAACAGGGTTTTAATGTGGGATTCTTTAAACTCTTGAAGCATCCTGACGGCTGGATGGATTTTAATACATGAAGGTGTCTATCGATTCATCAAAGTGACTCGATGGTTATCATATAAAATGGTTATCATGTGGTTATCATATGTTGGTTGTCATATAAAATCAATAAGTAATGTATAAAAAAAAAGTACCATTACAATGTGGGATATCAAAATAAAGAGCTCGAGGAGATAATTTCACACATATAATAGAGTGAAAGGTTGAAAATAATCTCTTTCAAAATGTTATTGCTTACTGCAAGCGTGTCCCCGTCATTGGCACCCTACAGTGGGACCAACTCGCACGCTGTGCACAGCGGGGCGGGCATAAATTCAGACGACGAAAACCTCCGACAGTTCCGAAGCGTAGCCTACGCGACGCGATAATGGCTTCGAATTTCACGCCTAAAATATGGCCAGCACTTTTTCGAAAAAAAAAAAAAAAGAATTTTTGGAGGCTGAAATATGGGTTACGGTGGATGGTATGATTTTTAATCACGATTTTTACTATCTACGAGTAATATTGACGAAATATGTATTTTTAGATATATTTATAGTTTCCAAAGGAATATACCTACTGTAGCGATACATAACATTATCAAACATTGAAAGGATCCTCGCATACTGAAGTAACTGCGCTTGATATCTAAATAATTACATCTAAACACAAAAACCTTGACAGGAAAAAAATTAATTATATATGCAAATTCACAAACAAAACCTACAATAAAAATAAGAGCTAGGGATTACTGTGGTTACGTATTAAAATTCCTGATAGGTACACACATAGCTGAACCTTGAACAATTAAGCGAAGGTGGGTGTCTAAGGGGACCCCGGCGCGGGGGAAGGGTTATTCGCCATATTTAATAAAATAATAATATTATGAGAAAAAAAATTAAATTATTCAACCCGCGTACGTCCGTGTATCGCGATCGGTGTCCCAGCCAGATATGTATAATTTTTTTTTTTTTCACCATTCTAGTCTACGTGACCGAGGAGGCTCGCAAAGATTGCCAGTGCGGGGCATGTATTCAAATAATTGTTTGTGTTTTTTCATTTTAATTCTTCCACGGGTGGAATTTTAATGATGCGTTGGTATAAAAGATTGGAGGATGCTAAGCGTTTATATAAAATTTTCGCAGCAGGATTAAAAAGGAAAATCGCCTTTGGATTAAGAGCGGGCGGTCAGTTTTTATGGGTACGAGATTGAGGTTTTAGTTTATCTTTTTTCAATTTCGTTGAAATTATTTATGTAGAATATGAAATCGGGCTTCAGGACCTTTAGACTTATTTCAAAATAATCAGTTTTACAATGATATACTATAAAGAAAGCCTGTCGAAATTAAGGAGTCATCCCAATACCAGTCATTAATATCAAAGACAAATCATTTATTATTATTTAAAATTTCATATAAAAGTATTATGTATTTTCTGGTGTACAATAAAGTATATTTAATTAATAAATAAAAGGCACTTTTGAACGTCAAAATTTACAAGAAAAAAAAATAGAATTGATTCTAGTTGCACAAAAGGTAGTTTCGTATGGAAAATAATGAAAAGAAACGCCATAGTTAGTTGTGGAAAAAAATTAAAATGTTCTTCGAATCGTTCATCTAAGGGCTGATTTGATCATTTGATGATTTCCCATGCTAAAAAAAAAAAGGGCTGATTTTTACCAATGCCAGATATCTTATCTGGGAAATAAAATTGACGTTTGAAAGTTTTTGTATCGAAAATTGGTGAAATTCAAAATTAATTCGCAGTATAAGACTTATATTATACTGCGAAGTTTGATCGAATTGGTCCTAAGGATACAAAATTATCATGTCTAATTCATCCCTAATCCATTCCCAAGGTCTTAAAAATGGATAATTTTGCAGGTACACTTAGGGATAGGGGGGACCTTGTAGATGAATATTAATATAAAACTTTTCAGATAACTGTTTTTTATCCTTTGGCCATTTTTCCATGAATTATTCAGATTTCTTATACCTAACTTTCCAAAACTATTACAAAAACAGCATATTGCGGCCGTATAATAATTAACAGAATGCACCTAAACTTTTCACATAAACCGATCACAGTGCACCGTTAGTTATTAAGAATTAAACTCCGTAAGTCGACAGGTTATTAAAATTAGTACCGCTACCCGACGCTAGATGGCGCTAGAGGTCGTAAGTCGTGTTTAAAGGGATTTATTCCGGAGCTATACAGGCTGATTTATTTAGTTGCTGTACTGTTTTATTAATGAATATATTTTGTTCTACTGGTAAATAAAATTAGTAGTAGTTAGTTATAAGTAATCCGTAAAGTGTGAACATTGTTGCTTCGAAAGTCACTTCGAACCACTCCGAAAAAACAAGAAAGTTTGTAAAAATCACGTAGGGTAAGGTTGCGACCATTGGACCAGCGCCTTGATTGGACCGCTTTGATTTCTCGGAAACGAATTGTAATAATAATTGTCCGTTATGACGAAACGCTGCGTATTCGACCCCGCACCCACCCCCTCAACCGCCAGTGTCGCCGTGAGCTTCCTTCGGGAAGAATGCACGTCGGTGTGTTTTAAGAGCTTCCTATATAAAATTTTCGCGACATACTTTACCGTGTAAGTACAGATTTATTCAGTTTTTCAATATGATTATTTCTAGTAGCCTAACATATCTATTTATTCAGCTAATTTACCAACCAAATGGTACATAAGATTAATATATATTTTTTTATTTTTATTTTATTGTGATAGCAGCAAATTGCCATCAATGGACCAGTGCAAGGCTCCTTGATTGGACCGGTCCAATGAAGGCAACTTTCCGGTTTTAATTTTTTTTTGTTTTAGAATTGCAAAACGAGGCCAGTATTATAACTGGAATGAAGGAAGTATGAGTAAAAAAGAGGTCGGATTAAACGAAGCAAGCAGGATATATGGTGTACCAAAAGCGACATTAAAACGAAGATTAAATGACAAAAATTTTAAAGCTAAAAACTATAATAGCCAATTCCTTAGTTAAGACTTTTAAAATGTTGCATTTCAACGATAAATTAAGACGTTGTGATTCTTCGTGATTCTTATTAATATTAAAGACTGTGTTTAATTTTGTATTACATTTTATTTTATTTCAATTTCCTTGGGCACCTTGAATGGACCAACAGAAAAAATATCCTAAGTCCAATCATAGCAACTAGGAGGTCCAATCAAAGAGACTGAGGTCCAAATAAGGGAACCATCACAAAATCAGTTTTTTCTGTTTTGTTCCTTTATGCTTCAAACAAAAAATCCGAAAACACACCTACGAGGACAGATGTATAAGACCTATAAAATTTAATAATCACTATTCCCTTAAATGTCATACTTCAGGTGCTACAACCGCTCAAAGTTAAGTGGTCCAATAATCGCAACCTTACCCTAATGTTTGTAGACTTAGGGGTACAACAATAATCTGTACCTGCATTAAACGTTTATTAGTTCTCAAACTCAAGGAAAGTAAGCTTGACGGAAGCCATACAAATTAAGAAAGCTCGTAGACCTCTGCTACGGCCGCTACGGCGTAGAACGCTACGCCGTAGCACAGAGCTTTACTAGTAGAATGAATGCGATAATATCAAAACTCGGAGATTATTTTGCTGATCATACCGGACGGTAAGAAATATGTTGGTAATTTGTTTATTTATTAATATTGTAATTCGAGTCCTGCTACCCACGCTCTTACGGCTTGATACATCAAGATTTATTTATTGTTATGTAAGTTTAATATTAATGTTGTATACACATAAACATTTTAAAATAAATTCTCTAATAATTGTGAAAATCACATGAAAATCCGCTGCGTAGTTTAGAAGAACAACGCGGTAACACTGGCGATTGTGAGTTAAATACTATTTATTATAGAAAAAATAACAGTTAACCAAAAACAGGTTAAATTAACCGTCAACGAGACAAACATTTTCACCAGAAATCTTTAAAGAGACTTAGTACTACATGGAAACTACAGAAAAAACGCTGTAAATAATGAAAAACCTCATCCACTTTTGTGAACAGTTTCCACGAACTACAAAATGACCCTTGGCATTGGAAAAACAGGTCTTTGCTTAAGAGTAACATTGTATCTTAAATTTTTCAATCTGCTTTAGAGTACTGGATGAAATAGGAGTACTCGAAAGAAAGGGATGTCAAGCTAGATTTAATTAGGGCAGTCCTGTGTAGGATATAGGATCTAAGCTATCATTGGTTGATGGTTATGAAGGGACGTCATTATTGAATTAGCCGAAAGACGTCCACTGTGAGCCTCCTCAAGCATTGACCGGTTCTGTGCTTCTCGCATCCAGCGTCCATCTTACCATCTCTGTTGGGTTATTTTGAAAAGTTAGCACAACAAGAGATTTTTTTCTACAGAAATAACTTACACGGACAGAATAAACTATTAAACAAAAGGGAACAGGATACAGCCATAGGGACAGACTTCCTTTTTAGTTACCACAGATAATAATCACCGATGATATTCTGGATAAATTTGATTTTAAATATTCAACAACGTATTTTAAACAACAATGATATCCTTGCAAGGAAGTTTAGATCTTCCATGTAAGTTCTAAATGCTAGTTTCCAAATGTGGCTTTATCGTTGAACAATATACATTTCGCACTATGTTCTAAAACCTTTTTTCACGATTTCCAAAAATGCAATAGATGTTCTGGAAAGTAAATGTCATTAAGTCTGCTACCCAAGTAGACTGTAGATTTGACAACCGTTTAATTGTGAATAGCTACTCCTTTCAATATAAAAAGCCCTGACCAACTAACTCATAATACGCACTTTCAAAAAAATAACAAAGGAAAATTTCGCAGCCACCATTAGCGCCTTCTTCCAACTTCTAAGGCCCACCTGTCCTAAAAACACCAGGGTGCGACATCGAACCGCGAATAGTTACAAAACTCCCGACATAAATCAGCCAACTCCAACGTTACGTACTCTCTTCAGAACCATTAGCATTTTTTATGCATAGGAATCGATCCAGCGACCGGCTAATGCCTCCCACGATACATTAATATCTTAGTTTTTATGACTCTTCTGCAACAATTCGTCTCGTATCGCTGCGTATAACCACCTTCTCTTCCTCAGGCGAACTTCAACTTTATATTTTATACCGTAAGGTGTGAATTTCGTAAGCAATGAGGTGGTAGGATGTGGATTTGCTCGCGGATTAAGTCGCGTTTACAGTTTAGCTGAAAAGTTACGCTATAATTGTGAAGTGTACAAATATTTTGGCTAAGATTGGATTAAGGTGTGTGTGAAGGTGTTGATTTTTAGCTCGGGCGGTATTTTGTGAGATGCTTCTGTACAGTAAGTATACTTTTATGCAAAATAGCCAAGCATCAAAATCAAATGTGCTGCTGCTTTATGCGTAATTTTGTAATGTTAAAAGATTAGTACATTATCTAATCTCCTTTCTCTGACGTGGTCTTCGGGAGTACCTTTAAATCGATGATAAAGAAATTGGAGCCATCGTAAATCGTAATGAGAGGAATTAAGGGCAGCAAAGCAGATAGTACGTCAAAAAATAATCTTAGTGTTTTCTTAATGGGGACATAATCAGCCTAAAATGTTCCCACTGCTGGGACACAGGCCTCCTCTCTTTTTGAGAGGGAGTCGGCCATGATCCACCACGCGGGCCCAGTGCGGATTGGCAGAGGTCACATATCTCCGATTTTTTGGTTCTAAGACATGCCGGTTTCCTCACGATAATTACCTTCACCGTTTTGAGAGCAGTAGTGGTGAAATAATTTACACAATGTAACACGCCTAACTGGGTTTGAAATCACGACCTACAAGGTCATAAGTCGGGACTCGGGGCCGTTACTACTGGGCCACCACTGCTCTATAGGGCTAATGGAGATATCGTTATAGAATATTACAAAAAAAATGCTTATATTTTTGGTTCTGAGATCCGTGAACACACCTTTATCCGAATCGGAGTTGATAATAGGTGGATCTGGCGATTTCCTTAAGGCCGCCATTTTTCTTTCACGGCCACTTTGAGATTAAAAGTTTCGAAAATGAAACGTTCGGCGCTACTTCGCTATTTTTAACGTATCGGAGCATCGGGCGTTTTTAAAAAGTTTCAAGGGAGAAAATGTGGTTTTTTTTTTCGTCGAAACGTTTCATGGAGAGTTGGGCGATTTGAATTTGGCAGTTGCTTAAATAATGTTGACAGATGGAAAATGGTCATGATTTATGCACAATTCACAAAGTCTATCATTTTCATTAGTTTCGGAGTCTTCATATAAAAAAAAAATATTATAATCCTGGGTTGCGATTATAACAAGTTGATTAACTGTTTTGTTAGTACTTTAAGGTTCACAGAATGTTTTTTCTATTTTCTGATGTATGGAGCAGGCTCTAAATCTTCTTGTTGCATTCTAGTCTTAAGTTCCATATTGTTGGATGTTTACTAAATTATTACTTCCAAGAGTTATAATAATAATAATCTCGCCATCATACTCAATCTTACAACTTTATTTTTTTTTAATTTTTACGTATTTATTTCAAATAAACCAATTACAGGTTCGGCCAGTCAGAAAGAAGAAGCTAATTGCCCATTGCAAAACGTAGAAGTTTCCTATGGAGAAGAGCGGGCAAGAAACTCCACGGGCACTCTTTATCAAGTTCTCACCATCCTCAGCATCTTTCCTACATCATCCTGTATCCGTAACTTAGTCCTGATCATCCATTTGCCTCTAAAGCAAAAATACGAGCGATATTATGGTAATACACGATACAGCACGTTTTCCTCTGGCGATATGCCAAGCAACGTTATCGGGAGCGTCTCTCTGAATATTATGACCAATACTTTAGCTCGGATTAAAAACTTATTTAGTTATTCTAATGGCGAACACTTGGTTATTTTGGCACTCTGGGACTTTAGGGTAAGAAATGGTGGGTATTTGTTTGGTTTTACATTAGAATAATAATGTCTGGATTTTAAAAGAGACTGTGATATTTGAGTTTGTTTTGGCATTTCTTCTCAGAGTAGTCGGAAAGGAAACGCCGACTTCATCTAGTTTTTAAGTGTTTTAAAAAACCTACTTACAGGAATAAAATCATTTATCATTACCATAGTTAAAATAAGAGTGAGATAGCTTTGTGATAGCACTTTTAAATGGAAAAGCATGGTGCATTATTTTTGTTAGGTACTCAATATTCTGTTGGGGTCATGCGCTTCGTAAATAAAAAAAAATCTTTTCTTTAAGAAAGTTGTTTATTATGATGAGTACAATCATATGTTTAAGCATCGGTCACTAATTACCAGTCACCGTATATACCTTTTCAATTTGATATGTCTCCGATCTATGCATGGCATTTGTGATGGTATCTTAATAACACGACAAGCCAAAAACTAGCCTTCCCATATTTTTATCTCCTACTCTCAGATCGGATATGAAATTATCTCATCATAGAGTATAGAGTTATACGACGGTATCTAAGCAGCGCACACGACCGAGCCGATATCCTGGCACGGAGCCATTTTGTCAGCGTTATGTTAGGTTTAGGTAAAACCTAACATAACGCTGATACTGTACTGCTTTAAAGATTTTGTATCGTAACTAAAAGCTATGTTTTTTTTTAATTTTTTTTTATTTGAAATGGGTTCGCTCTTGACTCTAGTCTAGGTCAGAGGTGACAGAGACAGAATCGACGATGGAGTGAGCTTACCCAGAAGAAGCCTATTCACTCTCACTTTGAAGAGATTCGGGTGGTATGCGCTCGGAAACACAGACGCAGGTAGAGAGTTCCACTCTTTTGCTGTGCGTATTAAAAAAGACATTTGAAAACGCTTAATTTTGAATTTGTGGAATAGCAACTTGGTAGGGATTTTTTTTTTTACTTTTTTTAGCTTATTTTTTTATTTTTGCTTATTTCTCACACATCTGTAGAATGATTGTAAACTGGAGGAGCGGAACCACCTAATACAAGCAAATCTTTGCTTAAAAGGTGACTCCAAACCTAACATAGTTATATCCTTAAGTGAAGAAATAAACATTTTTATTTATTATTTATTTAAAAGACATGTTGCGCTGACCACAAATAAATTGGGATAAGGGCAGGAGAGTGATGATGATGATCTCAGTCAACTGACATCTCAGTGTTCTTTCTTTTTTTGCTAGTCAAATAATTTTTGACCATTGATATTTTCTTTGGTTGTCCTGTTTTCTTATCGCCACCCTATCATGTGTTAAAATGCAATTTGGGAGAATCTTGCATTGGTTTACTTTGAAACATTGAGAAACATTGTTGAACATTACATTGTTGTCAAATAAAAATGTGGAGATGAAACATAGAAGGGATGATTTTGTTTTGTGCATTAATAACAAGCCAATTTAGAGCCAAAGACATCCCAAACAAAGCGCCATTTCTCCTAAACAATACAGCACAAACAAAATTTTCCGCCAACTTGAACATGGGATTTTTAATATGAAAAAAATAAACGTTGAACCGTTCGCGGAATCGTTGCGACCATCTTTCCATTACCGCAAATTACCGGGAGAGGCCAGGGCTAAATAACGTCACGTATTTAATTACGAGCTCTGCGGAGCCTCAAAAGTGACGCTTTAGAATTGAAAGCTAGAGTTTTGGGACACATTGGCAAGGGGACCTCGGATCGGGAGTGGAAGTTGGTCCTTTCGATGCTCAATACTTTGGTTCCACCAATATTTGCACCGTCCAAATCAGTTGAGCTGTTTTACCGCGAAAGCGCAATTAACAAACATACAAATCTTTTCTCTTTATAATTTTTATTTTATTATTTTAGATTTCCGCCAACAGAGGTTGAAGTGGGACTGAACGGGTCACACTTATAAGATGCATCCAGACAGATGGGCCAAAGTCGTCACATAGTAGATGCCTGAAAACGGGCGTTGTCACCGAGGCAGGCCTAAGAGACGCTGGCGTGACGATTTAGACTCGTTCCTGACCGACTGGACGGAGAAAGCACAGCTTAAGGAAATGTGGAAGATTATGGGGGAGGCCTTTGCCCAGCAGTGGGACAGTACAGGCTAACGAAAAGAAGAGTTTAGATTATGGAAATCTAAATTAATTTGTTGAAATGTGTGACAGCAGCTGTGTTGACAAAACAGGACACCATGCACGGACAAAAGGATTAACAATAACCCAAAGATTCTTCTCTTCAAGTTGAAGATTTAGGGTTTCGTGGTATTGTAAGTAGCTGATAGGTAACCTATTTAATCAACATCAATCATTATGGATGGTGTTCTCTCCATCTTCGCGATACAAGTATACCATCAAAATAAAACAAACAAGCTAAGCATCTTCCTCATCCGTGTTCCACAACAGCCGGAGGTCAATCGAGTCGGCCACTCTAATGTTTACTGATAAAAAGAAAACCAATTTGTGTTCCCACCCCCGACCGCCCCTGCCACAAAGGAGCGCTATCTAGCGATAAATTATCGAAATTATTGCATTAAAAATTCCATCTAGTAAGTCAAAGCGAGCCATTATGGCCGCTCTGTGCCGCGTTCAAAAGAAAAACGATGTAACTACATTGTTCCTTGTACACTTCGTGTCGTTCTAGTTCCTTATATGTAATTTTTCTTGGTAAATATTATGGGAAACCGTTTTTCTCTCGGAAGAGACGAGATACTTTGATATATTTAGGTCGGCCTTCAGTTTTTTGTTTTAGGATTTAATGAATGCTCCGAACGAATTTTAAATTGGTGGTTGTTGCTTTTTCCCGGTATAAGTGGGTAATTGGAAGGTTTTGACGACATTCGAACTTTGTTTAAGTTAGGTTTCTGTGAACTGCATGTTTGGTCAAGTTTTTAATGAGGCAATTTTTTTTCTGTATTAGGATAAACTAAATTCTAAGACGGGCAATAATTATTATCTTAACAATGTTGATTCGACGCATTGATTTTTATTAAATATATTTGCTACGGTCCGGTCACCGGTACAAGTGGTGGTGCTTGAGGGAGGGCTATGCTCAGTAATGGTCATATGGTATTTTGGCTGAAATGACGATATTTGCTATATCAAAGCAGCAAATTATCGTGCTTTCCGAGGCTCAGTATGTAATGATGGTCACCCATCCACAGACCAACTGCGGCAAGAGTAGCTTAACCTGATCGATCGACCTGTGCGGCTGTTACTATTTAGCTACGGGCCCCTCAAAGCAGCAAAAATAACTTTTGAAAATAATATTCTGACAATAGAAAGATCGGTCTTACGCAATGATTACAATCAGTTTCAAAACATTAATTACCCACTAGCACATACCCGTAATACCTTCCGTACATTCCCACATGACTCAGCGAATAATCCAGAATTCTGGTACAAAATCCTGCACCATCGATGCATAACTACGTTGCTTTAGCATGGAAGGTGCAGCCAATTTCCTGGAGCGCCTCATTCCAGCTAATTTTCATATTAACGAACACGTCTGGCTTGTCCCGAACGATATGACTTGTTCGTGTAATAAGCTATTGTGTATGAACTGGTAAGTTTTCTTGGTGGATGAACAGCAGGATGACATGGAAGAATTTTTGAAAAGTTTAGGTGTACAGATTAGCGAAATATTGGTTGGTTTATTTATTTATTGTTGATTATGAGATGACGAGATGAATGGCGTACGATTGGACTGGCTTATGTCCAGCAGTGGACTGTTGTAGGCTGATAATGTTGGTGGTTGATTATAATGTGGAATATATTTTAAGAAGTTTATTAATAAGGTTTTTTAAAATCCATTTCGCAGTTTAACTAAAAGGTGTGGACATGAGTATGAGAAACAGACTTTATGTTATGTTGACGAGTGATCTCAGAGTTTTACTGTAAATTATCCTATTGACAGCGCCGTGTAAACTGCCGCTTTTGATGTGCAAAAGCGGTTATGTAATTTGAATTACTAGTGCAATAAGATTCTGACTTTTTTGTCATGTCTTAACGATGCGAACATAGAGCAACAACAATTAAATAGTCAAGATTTTTATGAATAATTGATTTCTCTGAGATTTCTGTGCCACTTTACGTGATTATTTTATTCAAGTTTTCTTCTATATGTATTTACATATAACATAGCTACCTTTTATACCTTTTACAAAATACATTTATTACCCATCAGTTTCTTGAAATAAAGCACTCGGTATAGAACTTTCTTCGGGAAACTGCTTCGGGAAACAACTATATGTTTCAACAGGAATGTATCTTTAGGTTTTTTACGATAAATATTTGGCAGTAGTAGTCATTGTTTTTTGCTGTATCATTTTATTAGACCTTGCTAGCAAAATCAGCCTATAATGTTCCCACTGCTGGGACACAGGCTTTCTCTCGGTAAGAGAGATGTAATCTACCAGTGCGGTTTGGTAGATGTCGGACGTCTTCGAATTTTTGGTTCTAGGACATGCCGGTTTCCTCACGATGTTTTCAGAGCAGTGGTGATGAAATAATTTACACAAAGTAAAGCGCTGGGTTCGAAGTCGAACCCACGGTCTACAACTCGTAAGTCGCGGTCGATCTTCTAATCACGTAAAGCATGGAAATGGCTCAGTCGATTTCAAACCATTCATTACATATTTGCATACAATATTTTTCTTTATCTGAAATCACGAATCGTGCAGTGGAATTGGTACTTGCACTGTACATCGGTAAAAAAAAAAAACAATTAAGTACCTTAATACAGTGGGGTAATACTAACGGTAGATTGCGTTACACACTGACAGTAGTAACGGCTTTCATTTTGAGAGTCCGACGACATCCTCAGATTAAGATTGAAAGTTTGTTCCGCAATAAGGGTGCAGGTTAGCCAATAACTTACTTACTACTTACTTATTACTGCTGCTTATGTCTATATTACTTAAGTTTTATAAACAATAGGTACTTGTAGTACACAATTCACAACCTTTCCTATAACTATCTGACCAACGGCCAATTAATCCGAATGTCCTATCAAGACTGGCGTACGATTTAATTTAAAACCAGAACGCCGGAAACGCCCGAACTCTCCCGATGATGTACTCCAATATTGCACGCCTTGTTAATATAAATTTTGCACGGGCCATAGTCTGGTATAACGAGGAAACTGTAAAAAATATAAATTAAATTTGCCTGTGCTGTGTTTTGGTTCTGCATGTATTTTTGTATTGGCAGGCAAAACTTTTTATGAGGGGCTCGTGGCTACATAATAACAGCCGCATTGGTTGATCGAAGGTTGAGCCGCGACCGCGGCAAGGCGGTCGATTCGTGGATGGTTGACCATCTATTACCCTCCGTGCGTCGGAAACCCCGTTAAGACGTTGGTCCCAGCTGTTATTTGTAGATTATTCACAGTCTTAATGGGTAGTCAGAATCGGAAAAACAATACACTCCTCTGAAAAATGAATTCTACTAAAATAGGTTTACAAAAAATCAACTAACATAAAATTAAAACATAACACTCTGTATAATTGGTTTCTAATTTCCAGCAGATCCCTCGAACACAAAATCGCTGGCAACTAATAAAGGCGTCCCCGCTAATTCATCATTGTTTTTCACTAATAAAAACACGACAAGAACACATTTTTTCTTAGCCATCCCTCCCTCGAAAGAGGCGACACCTACAGGTGAGGTAAAAAAAATATATATTTGTTTGTTGGTCTTATGCGGTTGTATTTAAGATATCAGACAGAAAAAAAAAAACCGAGATGAGAACGTCCTCCTTTTTTGTAAACCGATGCTGCTGCGATGTTTGGTGATTATAGCCTTTTGGCTCATGTTCATAGCTGGACACAGCGTTATTGTTTTATTCATAAGGCTAAGTGACACTTAAAGACTTACCACAAAAGGCTAAAGGACCAAAAACACAAAAAAATATCAAAAGACAAAGCGTCACACATAAAATTAAATTATTAAAAAAATAATCGTCAAGACAAAAGGAGCGAAACCGTGAAGAAAGCACTAGTGGGTAATAACGGCCTCGTCGCCTCGTATTCGTATAGATTGAGAATATTTTAAAGTGATGTGCTCGTAGCAAATAATGAAATTATGCCGGGAGGGGAGAGTGGGGCGAGACGGCCCATCTTTCGCTTTTTCCTTCTTTTGTTTGTTTATTCGTTATTTATCGGTAGATCGAGGAGCCGCGTTATAGATTAACATCAAAGGCATTTTACGGCGTATACGATCTCGTTAAAATTGAATGGGCTCCCGTAATGAGGGGGAATTGGTGTTCAGATCAGGTAAATTTTTGGAGCTATTTAATAAACTTGAAAGAAGTCAGAAATGTATGGCTCAATTGCGTTAGAAAAATATGACGTGGTAATTGTGAGAAGTTATTCAAACATTTGCACAGGGCAAAGAAAAATTTGTTTATGTATTGCTAAGGACAATCGCGACTGACTAATCAGTGGCTTATCTTTGTACGAATAATTCATTCATTCATTCTAAATTTTCAGACTAAGAAATAATGATAAAGCTGTAACTTCCTGCTGTTATTGGTAAATATGATTAACAAAGGAAAATTTCTCTTAAGCCGCCCGGGCAGACTGCCCGCTAATGTGTTGAACTGTTTTAGTTATGAAGTAGGTACTATTAATAGCGAAGCTATTTTGTTACAACCATATTGGACCTTATTGTAGTCTGAATAAACAACGTTAATTTATTTATTTAATGTCTGCCACTGAGAACACCACATAAAATTCTTCAACACACATATAAATACAGTAGCAAGAAAATGTGATCAAAATCGTCCGCAGACCACCCGAACAGTCGTTATCGTGCTTATTGTTGTTTTTAATGAAATGTGACCGAAATGATGGCCGCCGAAGCTTTGTCCGTCGGATCGGTGTCCATTATCCCCCTTTTCCCTCTTAATATCGTGAAGGACCCGCAATAAAATTTGCTTCGCTATTCGGACGAGGTTGCGTGAAACTGATCGTGTGACAACTTTAGAGTCGGAGATAAAGTTTGTGATGCGTTATATGTAACGTCCTATTTGGATTGCTCTGTTTTTGGGATAACGGAACGGTGGTACAAGTAATTGTGTAGATGGACAAAGTAATTACATTCTTCTTCTTTTCGAGTCGACAGTAATTAAATGCATTTATGTTAAATGAGTTGGGTCTAGATGGTGGCCACGCCAATCGCGGTATCAGTTGCGTTTTTAAGGTCAGAAGTGCAGGTGTATGGACACTTTGAACACTCCAAAAAGTGGGACCTGGGGATTTACTTTCTAAGTCCGTCAACGAAGATACGGGCCGTCCGAATGTAGCTATTCCTTTAAAACATGTGTCAAACTGTTTTTTTCGGACTGGCAATTACAACTAATCATATGTCCGTAAGTGATACGGAATAGGAAATGCCGTTAACTTCGGCTAAAACTAAGACTACTAGGGCTACCGATTAGGGAGGAGACCAAATGGTGTGGTCAGTATTTGACTTAATTATTCGCCAACAGGGTGTAGTGGTATCTACAACGCCACATGCGAACAACGCGTCATCACGCAAAATCCTGCATCTCGCAAGCAGGTTTTACCGCGCAACTAGCAAATAACGACCCGAAATGAATCATCGGGCAGTTGCCCGCCAGACACAACACCCGTCTGGTCGGAGGATCCTCCCTTTTCTATGGAGTATGAGTGAGCTTTACACCCTGTTCCTCATACTTCTATAAAGGTATGGATTTGTATGTGTTTTCTAATAATATCGTTAAGTATGGACGGGTGATTAAATACAGAATTCCGTATATATAAGAAATGAAGAGAAGAGGGAAACGTTGTTAATACAATTCCAATGCAAACAAAAACTTCGGAACAAATACCCCAAATCTGTTTTCGACTATCGAAAAAAACCAAATGCAAATTCAAGGGACAGCGACCGAAAAAACACGCAGAGGAAATTAATAAAACACCCACTAAAGCGAAAACAGGCGGAAAAATAGAGGCGAGGGACGAATAGAGGAAAAAAAAACGGCGACCAGCAACGTGCTCTTCATTACGGCGAAATGGAAACACCGGATGAATTGATCAATCAGAAATTTTATGGCCGAGAATCACTCAACGGAAAATAATTCCCCGGCCGTTTCGTGCTTGGCTCATCGCCGCTGTTTTAATTTCGCCCTCTTGGGGAGATCGAGTGTCATCCAATCTATCTGACGACTTGAAAAAAAAAAATGCCATCATCACCCCCTCCCCTTTCGAGGAGACTGTCTTAAAGACCGGCGGGCGATTATGTCCGTGGGAGCTTTGAGACTATTGTGTGATAAAGTTGCCTGTTATTGATACCTTATTAGTAGTTGGGGTTTTTCAGTAGCAGTCTTGGGTCTGGATTTGTGTGCGGTTGATGGCAATAGGCTTGCTCCCTGTTACATGGGACTTAAACATAACTAGCGAAATGTGGGAGCACTATGGTTACACCTCCTGCCCAACCCTTTGGAATACCGAGATGTGTTGTTTGACTTCGGCTGCCACCAATAAAACTAAAATGATTTAAGAAAAATGTATACTGTATGTCGATTATTATTTACAATCATTTACCAAATAGTTTACAAGACTTACCGCTGACAATGTTTAAAAAAATACTTTTCAAACTATTACTATTTAAAAGATATTATACCATAAAAGACAAATCAATAGAAGCCGTAATTTGTCAGCTAGATTAATTGACATCGCTGATTGTGAATATATTTGCACGCCATGTTATGGCAGGATATGCTGAAACAAATTTACTGTAACACCTTATGTACCATATTTTAGCAAATACATATTTTTGATTTGATTTGTTATTCTTTCATTAATCTATATAAATATATAAAATTCAAAGTCCTGACTGAAGGATATATCAACGCACAGCCTAAACCGCTGGTTCTAGAGAGATGAAATTTGGAGGGTGTTTTCTTTGTGAAGAGTAGGTATCCACTAAGAAAGGATTTTTTGAAATTCTACCCCTAAGAGGGTGCATGGAGGGAGTGTGAAATTTCACGCAGACGAAGTCGCGGGCAGAAGCTAGTTATGTTATGTGATGCTTATTAACCACTACCACCACCACCACCACCACCACTGTTGACTAAACTAACTATAGCTGATCAAAGATTGGCAAAACCCACAGTCGACCTATGACTAATATTTAGTTTGTTTGAGAAAATCACTTTCACAAGCTAGGATTTATTTGATAGTTCCAAAACACTCTTAGGCAATACTAATGTATTGCCATTGTTTTAATTTATTGTCATATTGTTGTCTCCGCATTATATCTTACTCGAGACGCCATTATTGAGTTTAATCCCAAGAGATACAATCTTCATAATTGTTTACAAATTATTCAACACCAATGTATCGATGTTTAGATTAACCTGAACAAGTAATTTGACGAGTAATCGCACCCCATCAGCGTGGTAATATCGCATTCTGTTTGCAATCACTAATTAATCAAGATCAAACGGGAATAACAATCGCTTGCACATTCATCATTGTGGCGGGCGTCTAATGTTTTATGGAAGAAAAAAAACACTGAGGGTAGAAGGAAGATGTGGAGAATAGTAGAAATTGACAGCCCTATGACTTGACAAGTGTTATTATTCAATGAATGTTTTTTTTTTAATGACACTAAACTTCAGATTTAATAATTGAACTAATATTTACATGCTTCTTAATCTCAATATACAATTTAACACTAAAATTTATTGTATGTACAGATAACTAACTATTTACACTAGATACTAAATTAAATGACAAATAAATAAATAAAAACAAAGGACATTTAGGCGTCGAAGTACTCGTCCGCATCGCTGTCATCCGGAAACGTGCCCAGAAGACTGGCAGCAGTGCCACCTTGAATGGCAATGCTAATTCTTTGGCCAAAGAACGACCCAACCCTCTGATCACGTGAAGTGTCGACCAGCCGTCGAGAAATTACCTTTAAAAGGAAACGCGCACTCGGGCCCCATGACCCGATCGTTTCGACCCCAAACGGCTCAAAGCTGTAGTTACCCATAAGGTTACAGTATTTATTTTTATATAATTGATCTTGTGTGTTTCCTTATTGTTATAATAACATAACATAATATAATCAGCCTATAATGTTCCCACTGCTGGGACACAGGCCTCCTCTCAGTGAGAGGGAGTGGGCCGTAATCTACAGCGCGGCCCAGTGCGGGTTGGTAGATGTCACATGTATGTCGTTCAATTTTTGGTTCTAGGACATGCCAGATTCCTCACGATGTTTTCCTTCACCGTTTTGAGAGCAGTGGTGATGAAATAATTTACACAAAGTAAAGCGCCTGTCTGGGTTCGAACCTACGACCTACAAGTCGTAAATCGCGTCCGATACCACTGGGCCACCACTGCTCTCATTGCGCATTGTTATAATGCTTGGTTTAAATTCAATTCTTTTTTCACAATTTTTATTTGACTGACCTGTTTATTAATTTATTTTCAATGTTTGCATGCCTCATTTAAGGGAGGTAGATTGTATAGGGACTACAAAGTTTTGTAAACAACTTTATTTTGTGTAAGTACCTGCTTTCTTAGCAAATAAAACATTATGATTACGAATAGTAGAAATAACATCGATTTAAAACGACACACTGAGGCTTACTTCTCATGAACTTTGCGATCTTGACAAATGTGCCTTAAGGAACCATGTAACTATAGATGTTGCAAGAGTTCTACTTGATGTATTGGCAGCTGAACCCCAAAATAATTATAATCTATGTACATCAATTCTAGATCAGAAAAAAACATATTCAAACGAACCATTTAACATTCACGATGTCTTAAAAATATTCCTATTTATCAACATTAACAAGCCGAACAAAAAAAGATGCGTCAGCTGCCTCCGATTATCCTAAAAAATACACCGTCCATCGCTTATTATCCGAAAATTTTAAAGATAATTTTCCAAAGGAAAAGATGGGAAGGCATTAAAATAGCAATCAAAGTGGCAATTTTGGGGTGAAATGTACGAATTCAAAAAAAGTACTGCGTACCGATTTGCGATGCAAACCTGCTAAGATGGCGGCCTATATCAGATTTGAATAAAGATCTGCCGTGGACAGGGACTCGTTCCGAATTCGTGAATAATTGAAAGGCCGTTTCTTTATATTGAATTTGTTTTTTTGACGGTCAATTTGTTATGCGGCTTGAATTAGAAGACTGGGGAAATTTTCAACTACCCATTTGCGTAAACAGGAGGAGCCAAGGACGAAAAAATATGTTTCATTGAATTTAGTAAGAAATTTTTAAGATAGCGTCAATTCAAGATGTGTTGATGAACAAACCTTGAAAAGCACTGTGTTGTGATGATATAGTTATGAGTAGGTACAGCTTTTTACTTAAGTGTTTACCCTGCTTATAAGGCCATTAGAATATCGTTGTTTATCATGCTTGGTTATTGAAAATTAATTTCTGTCTTAATAACGAACTCTCACGAATTTCCAAAACCCAACAAAGAACGCGTATTAAAACACTACGCTTCCAAAACAATTGATTTCCATACCCTCGGGAGCGTCAAATGAGGAGTGCAATCGCAATACCTACAGCACAAGCAAGTTGCAATCTTAAAAAATAATAGGCATTAAACATCACCCCATGATCAAGGTTTACAGGGACTCGAACGATCAGCCCTGAAGCCATCTTCATTAATGAAAACCATAAAAGTGGGGTTCCGCGACTCGAAGGACCGTAGCGTAAAAATTCGCGTCAAACGACCAACGCCTTATTAAGCCCGCGGGGGACAGGTGGGGATGAAAAAAATTATAGTATTTAACGATATTAAGTTATTGAAGTTAGATTGGTAGCTAAATTGGGTTGAGCGGTGATCTGGATCGATTTTTGTGGATGGTTGAGAAAATTTATTTTATGGGTACAGTAGTAAAAGTGGCTTTTGTGTTGTTAATAAAAAGGGTCTTCGACGCTTGTATTTTTTCAGACTAACAAATAAGGAATATGATATGACTGATCGGTCATGCTTCTGGTCTTACTTTTATACAGGGTGGCATGACATCGACACAAAATCTAGAACAACTAGCGCACAAATAGTATCATCGATAATATTTTTTTGAAATCAGCTCTTCCATACATGCAATTCTATGAAATATCACATTTTTTTTTTGATAACCGGCGACAAATTCCAACGCTAAGGCTCAGACTAAATAAAAAACCAAGACAGAGGACTGACAACCGTAACGGTTTCGTAAACATTTGTGCACTTAGTGAGGTGTAGTTTGATTGTAAATGTGTGCGTGTGAGCGTGTACTTATGCATAGAGCGGAGGTGTAGTTTTGGCATACTTCACTGAATCGTTCTCAGCGGTCTGTCTTGGTTTTTATTTGGTCTGAGCGCTAAGGGGTCTAGAATCATGTGTTGAATTTATGGTTACAGTTTGCGTGTCCCTGCCACCCTATATTATGTCTCATTTACTGCACTATTCTTAGACACAATAACTTTCCATAAACACAAAGAAGCCTTTTCAAGAAATTTTGGAATTTTGCGGAAGTCCCAAATTAAAGTGCAATCGAACAAACAGTCACTAAAATGAGTACCATCAATGCTACCTCCAGAAGCAAGTAACTCATTACTCAAAGCAAAAAAAAGCGATCCACTTTTAACGAAAAGACTCAACAAAAAGCATTGAAAAATTCGCGTTCCAATATTATAATGATACAGAGGAACATTCGCGTTATTAAAACATACAAGTGGCCTATTAGTGACGAACATGTTCCAAATGAGGGTAAGCCAATGTGAAAAATTGTCGGGTAGGTGAATTACAAAGGTAGGTTCGCGAGTCGCGCCGCGCCCATTAGTAAGCTACAAGGTTCATCTCGACTGACGTGTAGAAAGACATTGTTGGTATTACGTAAGTTGAGTTTTTATTTGCTATTGCCTTTTTTTGAGATGCCATCTGAAAGTTACTCAATAGCCCTCCGGAAATGTTTTGGCGGCTGTTGAAGTTTTTAATTTAGAAAAATAACTACAGACTCTTAAGGCCCTTTGTACACAAGATTTTCTTGCCGTGAAATACTACGGTTTATTTCGCCTTGTGTAGGCGCGGTCGTTAGTGTTGTTTATATCACAATAGAAGCTTGTTGACGGACACGTTTTTTCTATGGCATGGTTTCTATAAACATCTTTATTTCCCATTTCGGTTTATTCGCCGTTTGTAAGCACTGTCGTCAGTGTCATATGGGATCACTGTGGAAGTTTGTTGATGGACCCGTTTTTCTACGGCGCGGTTTATACACCGTACTGTGCCGTCTACAAACAGCCTTAAGGAGATTTTAAATTATATACCCGGTGAAATACGCTTTTGTATGCTACAAATCTAGGCCAATTCTGTAAGCTAGCTAAACCAGTACTAACCATAGCGAGAACAATAAGAACTCCTGTTCCACATTTCTCCTTGCTTCATGTAATCAAACCGAAGCCAAAACACTGGTAATTATCCCCATACCCGATACACGTTATCACCGCAACGATACGTAATAAAACCCCAAGTATCATGTTTTTGCGTAACAAGCAGGCTAAATTACGACAATTATTCAATGTAACCGTGTTATCGGCAGCTGTAAAATCGGGAGACAGTGGGGAAACCTCATTAAGGTGAAACACGGGAGGAGGGAATCTCCACAATTTTGATAATGTCGCCGGTATAAAAAGTCCCGGCCCAGTTGAATGATGTATTGGTAGGTTGGAAGGTCTGCCTGACTCGGGTCGGATGGGTTTGGCCGCTATCTTTACCTCTCTGGGAGTTTTCTAGAATTTGCAATTGTTCTGTTATCATTGTGGAAGGGCGAATTTGAACAGGGTAATGACGAATGGCATCTTGGTTTGTTTTATTGCAAGAAAATGTACCTACAGTACTTATTATTTATTTTACTTACATAATTCTGTGAATCAGCACTTTTTGAATGTTAAAAGTTATATAAGACAGCCTTTAAAACGCCTGTCCTTCATCACATTCTAGTGTTTTAGCTGCTTCAACAAACTCCTCAGTAACATATTTGTTTGTTATAAATTAGGTATATTATTGGCATCATACACATATTTCTTGATGGTTTGACCATGGTTGGCAGAGATATTTTCTTTGAAAATGTACAATTCCCTTCATGGCCTTCATAAATAATTCAAAAGAAAGAATTTTCTTGCACCTACTTTTATTGGATTGGATAAGAAAATAAATTCTTCTATATTGGCATGGAGCATAGACTTATAAAAAAAGATGGACTCCGCGACACGCATATCGAAAGTGAAGCACCGTACCGATCGTGTCACGTAATGGCGGCCGATCGGCATACTATGATGTAAATGTGGCGTTTGTACAAACGGTCCCGGCCATACTTACTGTGCTTTACTTTCGATATGCGTAGCGCGGAGTCCATGTTTTTTATAAGTCTATGATTGGCATATAACAGATCCATGTCCAAGTACTAAAAATAAACAAGGTCAAATTAAATTAGTTAGCGAAACACTGCAGACGTGATGGGTACCGATATCTTAACATGATAAAACAAAAAAGAAGTCAATTTGATGATTTGTTTGTGGGGTCATCGACCGCAGTTAGTGTATTCACTTGAAATATTAGTTTTTATTGTGTAAACTTCACAGACGTGATTGCTATCGATATCGAAACACGATTAAACATATTTTCTCAACTCATACTTCAAGTAACAACACTACCAGCGGTTGTTAATCACAAAAAAAGAAGCAATACATTTTTATTTTTTTATTTTATCGTGTTCAGATATTATATATAATTTGACCCCGTGTAGACCAAATTTATTGATAACTAAATTTCATAAATTAGTCATAAATACCACTTGAAAATTGAATTCATCCCAAATTCTAACAAGCCAATCCATTCTTGTGTTAAATTCAAAGAATATTCTGACCTAGTGATCTCACATGCAGCCGTCAGCTTGAACCCATGTCATGGCATCCGCAACTATGATCAAAGCTTATAATTGACCGGGATCCCGTCTGCATCACTGCCTATGGTACAATGTAAGAGGATTTGAATTAGTAGTATTAACGATTGAGTACTCAAAGGATTTGTTAGTGATAGTGGTTGTTAATGAAAGGGGTCGCAGAAATATGAAGTTGAGTTTCTGCGGGATACTAAGAAAATGGGTATAGATTAATTTATATATACTTTATTGTACTACATCCGCATTGTATCCGCTGGATGCCGGAAGCACAGAACCGGTCGAAACGAAGGTGCTTGGGGGAGGCCTATGTCCACCAGTGGACGTCTTTCGGTTGAAATTATGATTTTACAATGAGCGGCCTCATCGCTTTTTGCTACATTTTTAATTTTAGAAGCATCATAATCACTAGAAACAAAACTTTAGTTTAAATACTATATTTTGTCACAAGCATTCATTCGAGATTTCGAGGACCATCTACAGCCCATTAATTTGTTTTATGTTATAATATTCATAGATACATTCGAACTAAAATTTGAAACGAGAGATTCTAAATAAAACACGGTTTCTATTGATCTTACGTTATTGACTTCTTTACCGTCCGCGTCATCTCTGTCCTACGCTTTAATACGAGGCATATCGGCCAGTATTATGTATTTGGATTTGTATTTAATTTTCCACAAAAGCATTAACCGTTTATTTAATATTTCGTACTAGGATTCGCTCGTGAAGTATCGTCTAAGTGACGAGAGCTCTCGTGTTTAGACGCCGTTAACACTTGGAGGCCGGCGTGGATTTCCTATTCCTCTTTCAAGTCCACTCCATGATTAGTGGTTGTTTTTGTATAAATGTTGTCCACATTTTGTTGATTATTTGAACATTTATCTTGTTGTTGAATGTTAACCCTTTAACAGATGCTATGTTTTCCGATTAGTATTTCGTCTACATAAATTACTCCGACCATAAAACAAATCTGTTTTTTCTTACACCACTTGTTTATATTTTTCTTAAACGAGATTGAATATAATGATCGGATCAGTCTTGGATGTTTTCAGATAGCTTTCCATAGCTTCAGAATATATTTGCTTTGAACTCATCCCGATCTTAGATTTAACTTGGCTTGGGGACTTTCGGCAGTTTCCTGTGCATCTTCAAATAAAAGTGGTCTACATAAGCAAATCATGCTCCCAATAAAATTACCACTTAAAAAGCTGACTTCCAGAACCGAACATTCTCACCGCGGCCAGAATAAATGCATCGTTATTAGGCAGGGTCGCTTCATTAGTTATTCATCAGGACTCTTCAGCGAAAACGCGCGTAGCCAATTTGCACATATAGTATAAAATATTTTTTTAACGAGCCCGTTTCATGCTAGTACGAGGGATTTAATACGATTTTTTTTAAGTTAGTAGGGTAGATGGATTTTTTTTTCGTCAGATAAATCTGTGGCGTCTGTAGTTTTGTTGTCTTTAACAAGTTCAAAATTTGTAAGTTTAACGAGTAACTCGTAAATCAAAAGCCATAAAGCTTATGTCTTAAATGTATTCAACAGGTAAAATAAAGTTAAGAAAAATTACTCTTTACCTAAATTGCAACTGCCCTGGCCCTCTAAAAAAAACCGTAACACCGTTGGTACACACCTAATTCACCTCGCAGTTTACCCAAGATCCATCAAAACATATTTATTGCTACCCGCATTTCAAACAAGGCGAAAATACACAAATAAGGTCTTGCAAATAAGACGCCCGGTGGTATAAACACGAGGGTATCTAGGAAAAATAAATTAAACAACCACCTTGGAAGGCAGGGGATTGATCCGGGCGCATTATTGTATCTATAAACATTTCAATTGCGGTGAGACACGCTTATCTGGGTCGCAAAGATCGCAGAGGGTCTATGCGAAAGAAAATTTTGGAGGAAAACCTTTGGGACTTTCAGTTTGAAGGAAAGAGAATGATTCAATATGTAATGTTGTATGTGCTATCCAGGTGAACTTGGGTATGTAAGGATATTGATGATGATTTAGCTTTACAACTACAGTGACTTTTTATGTCCCGGAGATTGGATTACTTGCTCTGCCGATACTACGATACTTCAACTATTATCAAGACTGAGCATCGAGTTTTACGGCACCACCAATGAATTATTTACAGAATTTTCACACAGTCCCTTAATCTTACAAAACGTTTAGTTATTCAGAAAGATACCGCTGAAATAATTTAACAAACATTTTTGTCAGGTCTTGAGCAGCAAAAGACGTATCTTTCACCCCGAATTTAACACAGAAAGGCCCAAAAAGCGGGCTTCAAGACAAAGTACTGCCGTTCTTAACCCTCAACAAATAATCTATGTAAGGCTCGTTCTCACGGCCGATATATATGCAGATGGAATTATTACCGACGACGGTGTTAAATAAAACGCGAACACCGGCGTCGGGTCTCTTCAACAGGATTACTGCCTAGTGATGAAAAAGGGAAAATCATTTATTTTATTACCTGTGGAAAAATAATAAGCCTTCGGAGAGGCCGAGGTCAACATATTTCTGGAATTACGTGAGGAATTTTAGAATATAATTAGAAGACTTATGTGTGCTGGAGAATATATTTTGTTTTTTCTTTGACAGGGAAATATTGAGAATTTCGGTCCGAAGTTTACGAGATGGCGAAGATTATTTAATAGCATTTTTTACATCACAGAATAATCATTCGTGTATACATGTCATCTTTTTAAATTCATGGAGCTACAGCTCAGATTATTAGAATATCAAAACAGGTTTAAGTAGACATAATGATGCAATTTGAATACTAAACTCGTTGATTTTAAATATTAATCTCAAAACATTACCCCCATAACGGAAGAAATAATAAAAAAACATTGTGATTTCTCCTATGACACCCCTTCCTCAGTCACTGCCAATCATAATATTCTTTACAAAGATACAAAATTCATCCCCATCCTCACATATCCCTTACGAGTATCATACGTTTCAATCAAAATTATACATAAGTATTACGTATAAATGTTGGCGCGTTCTTCTTGCAAATTTTGTTGGTATACAGTATACAGATGATTATCGATTGAGTTGCTCAGTTTACAAGTTGAGGAGGCTGATATTACGATACCAGGAGCTACCTAACAGGTAGCGTTGGATTTGTACAGAGTGGTCAAGTATGTGTTGATGGTTTTGGTGTGACAGTTAGCTTTGGTAGCATTTGCTGGTATGAATAATTAAGATTTCAATATCATTCCAATTATACAGAATAATGTAGGTACTTTTTCTCATGTCGGTCGTGCCGATCAGATAGAATGGTGCTCTAGCACATGCTACCATAGTAAAAACACAGAAAAGAATATAATACTTTGCAGAGAAGTGGTATATGATTCCAGTTAGCCTTATTTGTAACAGAGGCGGATAGCCCAGGATGCACCAAACATACATAAGAATCCGTAACACGCAGAAGCTGTGAAAAAACTATCACATTTATAATTATAGTCTTTCTTTTTTTCACTGAAGCAAGTTCTCATCCAAATAAAAAGTCGGTAGCAGCAACTCTATAACCATACGCGGGGTGCGGTGCCCGTGCGTTTTTCGCGGGGTATTATCAATTATTAAACATCAGCATGGAAATAGCACCCGTGAGTCCGTCTCCCCTACATTGCGTACTGGTATAAAATATTCCTGGATTACTGCTCAGCCCGCTTCAGCACCGTGAAATGGTTTTTGGTTTTGTGCATGTTATTAGCAGGATTTGCATGTTTCTGATTTATTGTATTTTTCGGTGGGGCTGGAGTTTTGATTAAGATGTCAGTGTCTTCGCTGTTCCAAGTTTTGGGGAGTCTGGTGGAGGTTTTCATACAATACTTATTATAATGTTATTTCATTTTATGATGCACACAGGTATCTTTTGAACAGAGATCATATCTTTATCAAAAGTTAAATTTAAATGGTTAGTTAAGAATATTTTTAGTAATATTTATCGACCAATGACTTGCTATGCCCAGCAGTGGAGTACTCTATTCTTATAATGATGATGATGATGAAGCAACACCTAAAAATCATAAACCACCTGCAGCCTCCCACCCAACCAACCCAAGCAGCCAACCAACCAACCACGTTACCACTAAACCGAAACAAACAAGAAACAAATTCTCGCGCACACAATTTATCTCGGTATAACTAAGGGAGTTTGTTACTAAGATCTAACTGTAGTTCCTAATCTGTTGCGAGCTGCGATCAGGCGATAGTGTGTGACACTGGAGTAAACAGATCGTTTGACGCTGTGGTGAACAAGTGGCTTTGACAATAGTTTAAATACAAGTTAATGATTATCAGAATGTGAGGAGAATTATTTATAACGAGTAATAACAGCCGCACGGTTCGATCGATCAGGTTAAGCTACGCTTGGCGCGGTTGGTCCCTGGATGGGTGACCATCTTCACATACCAAGACCTCTCCGTGCCTCGGAAAGCACGTTAAGCTGTTGGTCCCGGCTGTCATTCGTGGATCTTTGACAGTCGTTACGGGTCGTCAGTAGCCCGAAAGTCTGACAGCCAGTCTTACCAAGTGGTATCGTATTACCCAGTAACTGGGTCGTGGAGGTCAGATAGGCAGTCGCTCTATGTAAAATACTGGTATTCAGTTGCATCCGGTTAGACTGGAAGCCGACCCCAACTTAGTTGGGAAAAGGCTAGGCAGATGATGGGTGTAAAAGTACACTTAACGAAGCCGAGAGTCACTTGTACTCCCAGTCATGTAATATTTTTTTTGTAATGGACCACACCTTCCCTTCCTTCTCCTACCTTCTTAACGAAAATATGTTTTTAATGTTATAACATAACTCTAAATACCCTCACGACCTATATACCGTTGCATGCACCCATGACCACAATGTTTTGCGTGCGTTACGTTGCGCACTACCGTAAAAGGTGAACCATTGATCTTCTTAAGTTTTGAGTTGAGCTGCACGATTTTTGACAAATTCGTGCACTAATTGGACAGGTCCACTCAATCTGTGTGGTTATTTCCTCAAAAGACCATTGCAGACATCGATCTACATGGTTTTCATGTAACCTGACCAAGATTATGTCTGGACTTTAAAAGAGACTGTGACCTCAGAGTTTGTTTCGGCCTTTCTTCTCAGAGTAGTGACCTCATCTAGTTTAAGAAATCGCGAAAAAAAAAAACCAGCTGTTCGCTACATTTATGCTCGCATACCTCGTCAAAATGTAGGAAACAGCTGATTCTTTTTTCGCGATTTGAGGTTTGGTCCCGTAGTAAAAGTTGTTCATAATGGTAAGTACAATAGTATATATATACAATGACATGAATACTTACTTTGTAAAGTATTTTTTATTTTTTTATTTAATTGTTGTGAATGTGAGGACTATGTGGGTCATTTCTTTTTTACTGTTTGCCTTCTTAGTTAGTTTTAACCATGATCTGGCAGTTTGAGTAAATTACGCGGCCTACCCAAATGTCCTTTCTTTGGTATTGTTCGTCGAATCGTTGAGCTCCTCAACTTCTGAGTTGAGCTGCACGATTTTTGACAAATGCGTGCACTGACTGGACAGGTCCGCTCAATCTGTGTGGTTCTTTCCTCAAAAGACCATTTCAGACACCAATCTACATGGTCTTCACATGATCTGACCAAGATTATGTCTGGACTTTAAAAGAGACTGTGACCTCTGAGTTTGTTTCGGCCTTTCTTCTCAGAATAGTCAGATAGGAAACGCCGACCTCATCTAGTTTAAAAAAATGTGATTGACGTGTAAAAGTGTACAAACCTACTTACAGAAAATAAATCATTTATCATTTATCAATGACTCCTTAAGAGGTTATCCATTAATTACGACACACACCCTGTATATAGGGTCCTCCAAACGTTAGTTGACATTTTTCCACTTCAGATGCGATGCCACATTATGATTTAAAAAAAAAACAGGTACTCTTAAGAGATTACTAATTTTTTTTTTAAATGATAAGTCATAAGTAGTTTAATTATTCAATAAAAACGTTACAGCAATGCAAATATTTGGATCACTAGAATTTTAAATCATAATGTGGTGTGTCAGTGTCACAGCTGAAGTTGAAAAATGTCAACTAACTTTTGGAGGCCACTGTATGAGGTAACCTAATTTGACATGGCACAGACGACGTCGATCTAGCGCGGTATGGTTGCACCCTAAGTACTAAACTGCAACAGGTAGCCGAAATAGCTTCATATCTCATTGACAAGACGATGCCATCGGGTCGGTATTCCTCAATTGGCTACCATCTCGTGCTCGAGCCAGCGGTTGTAATCAAACGCATCGCACGGCTGCTTGCCTTGCTTGGTATTTGAGGAGAATTAGCTAGGACGCTTGAATTGGCATGTTTAATAGCAAGAGAATAGGCAAGCTTGGTAGTTAGTTGAAGATCTACAATTCCTTTTAAGGAGTTATTTTTTCACTAGCAGCGCCCCGCGGTTTCACCTGTATAAGTGTCGATCCCGTGGGAATATCGGAATAAAAACTATCCTAGACAATCGTCAGTTCGGGCTGGTCATCACTTAGCTGCCTCGGCTTATTTTTAATAATTTTTAACCGACTTCAAAAAAAGGAGGAGGTTCTCAATTCGGTTGTATGTTTCTTTTTTTTTGATCGTTTTGTTACTATTTGCTCTACTCTGGACGCTTTTAACGCGTACGTATTTTTTACATCGTTTCAAAATTAATGATGTTTGTAACTAACATTTTTGTAAAATATAATCTAAAAGAGTGTCCATGGAGTTTCTTGCCCGTTTTTCTCCATAGGTACCTACTACACTTTGGAATGGGCAACTACCTTCATATTTTCTGACTGACCGACTTCTTGACAGTGTAAAAGTGCCTGTAAATGGTTTAATTGAAATAAATGCTTTGAGTTTGACTCCTCACTTTTGACAAACACAAATGAACACTCTTAAAACCCTACAACTAATTCAATTAGCCGAGTGTACGACGATCCGATACACCCTGAACATCTCCCATAAATACCTGCAACCTACCTGCACCTACCATTCAATTTTCTAGTCCATTTCCGAATGAAATAATTAAATTCGTCCGTTTTGCCTTACGGGCGACCGTTTATACGACAGTCCCTAGCTGTGCTATCAGTTGAATCTGATTATATTGTTGTTAGATCTTTTGTTCTGCGTTTTAAAGAACGATGGATTTATCAACTAAATTCTCATTAACACAAGGAAAGTAACAGTTTACATTACACCAGCACATATTTCATAATCTCAATAAGCCATATTCCATAACAGAATCCCCAAAATCCATCGCGTTTAATACATTTAAGAAACATCTGTTCTGATATAATCAAATTAATCCATCTAGGAACAGATCGAAACGTCAGACTGGACCAGTAGTGAAAATAATTTCATCCGAAAACCAATATATTTAGACCCTCATCGCACTAAGCAATACCCCTGGTCAGTACAGAATTGGGATGGTTTTGAGGAGGTCTTGATAAAATGGTGTCGGGTGTGCGAAATGGTATTATGATGGATGGTTCCTACACCGACCGAATGGTCTTTTGACGGGTCCATCGCTCAATCGTCGACAATCGCTCTTTGACACGAAGTGAGTGCTAAGAAACGATTGGGTCCATTATTTTCTGTATCACAGTAGGAGCCTCGAATTGTTATGATTGGAAGTAGATTGATGTTCATCGAAATATCACATTCTTCGGTAGTAAGTTTTGTTAAAAGATTTGTTAGTGGACACCAATTAGTTTGCATTATATTAAAGAGTCAAATACATAACTAATAATGACAACGCATGCCTTTAAGCAGCTTATGATAAGCAAAACACGCGACCAGAGGAATGGAATCTAAACAATGCTAATGAAGTCAACGTCCTACTTCATAAAGATCCCCTCAAAAAGGATTAACTATCAACCGATAACAATACATCAAAAAGAATATTACTACAACCAAAAACACGATTGAACCGGCCAGGCAGATACAATCTACATTTAATTAACGGTCAAACCCAAACGCCACAAAACATCAAAGGCTATCTAAATACGCTCAGAGCAAAATCGTCTAAACATCGGCATTAGGGACCCTCTAACAATTTGTGTCTTCATACGAGGTGAAATTTTCACCCACGTTTGTCCAATAGTCTATTAAAACCCTACTACCAATAAGACTCTATCCTTTGTTTATAATAAACACTTTCCCTATCTGCGTCCTCCTCGCTCTAGTCTTTCTTTTCATCTTGGTGTCTCGTTCTGCCGTTTGTTTTGTAGTAGCATTCTAGTGCATATCTAGGGTAGAGCAGTACAGAATACTCCCCAGGAACGTTAACGACGCACCCCGAGTATGCCTGAGGCCGATTCAATTACTACTGTCGTATTATTTCGACGAAAATATGTATGTGTGTTGTACATTTGTTGTGGTGTATATTAAATTCTGTTTCGTGTTTATTGGTCACCGTCGGCGATGTTTGGATAAGGGTTGAACGTTACAACACCCGTATATTGGTACGAATTGTTGGTACCTGTTTAGATTAATTCTGGGTGCTCGTATGTCCGAATTTCTCAATATTACGTTTGGTATTAAGTTTAAGTTTTGATAAGATAATGTTAATATAAATTTTGCTCATGTGAATAACATTTAGTTACAAAACTGTAAACATGAATATTGCATTTTATAAAGAACTAATACAAGAATATGTATGTATGTACTACTATTAAACTAAAGACGATAAAACTACTGAGTTAATTGCTGAATCTATCTGAATTATATATGAACTAATTGACAAATTATCTCTCGATCACCACAATAGTTAAGCATCGACTATCATAATTCCCATTTGCGAAGATCACGACGTCATTATAACTTAATTCAAAGGGCAATAACAGAGGCGAACTATAATAGGTTTGATTAACTAGCGGCGGCCCGCAGGGTACAATCATCGGCCCGATATCGCCCTTAAACAACTCGATAAGGTGTTATCGGTGGCCCTCGCTGCTATTTATGAGGAGTTAATAGTTATCCCTCAATTTTGGGCCCGAAGCTTTGATTTTCTTGATTGATATTATTTAAAAGCTATTATTATGTATACCGGATGGATTTCCTCTTGATTTTTTTGTTCATTTAAGCGTCATGTGAAATATTGGTATTTAGCTGCATCCGGTTAGACTGGAAGTGTACATAGTTAAGAAAAAGACTAGGCAGATGATGAGATGATATTCATAGAGCTCAGATTTATACAACATTATTATCAAGAAGTAAAATCAAAACTGATCGATATTCAATCACCATTATTTTTTTATTTTTTTTATTTTTTTTTAAGGATGGGAAATCATCAAATGACCCCTCCCACTCTGGGTGGAGCGGAAGGGAGTGTCAGACTCTTACTGACTAAAACCCATCCGTGTTCCTTCCTTAGCCCTTTGTATTCCGGGGCAGCGGTAACCCTTTCGGACAATCCCGCTGCCCCGGATTCAATCACCATTACGTGGAAATATTGGACATAATTCGCACTACGATAACTTTCAACAACCACAAGCCTACAGTTACACTAAATGAGTACCAACTACCAAATAAACACAGCCACACACAACACAGCGACGATGCGTGCGGTATATTAATTTTTCAACGAGTGCAGTGGTGCTCTTGAAAACGTCGCCGCTGGCGTCGCAGACAGTCGCGAGTGTTGTAGACGCGACTGTCTGGTCGGTGAGCTACGGAGCCAGCGGAGCGAGAGCGAAGCGAACACGGAGCGAAATGGGAGGCTGTTTATTATAAGATTGTTTGGAGCTAATTGAACATATCGTTGTGTAGGTAATAAGAGCCCAGTGTCCGCAAATCCAAGTCAAAGAGCGTATTTTGGGTATTTGTGTAAATCGTATTCCAGTATTTGATAGAAATAGAAAAAAACATGTTTTTGTTAAAATTAATAGACAGTTGCTAATTAAACGAAATTAAAAGATTAAGACACTTTATAAAGATACGCTCTTCATAAAGTTACTTGATACAGATGAATGTGATGCTAAGTGAATGTGTTACGTTTATGGTTTTTAATTTAAGTTGCAGTTTTAATTTCTGCTAAACTCGTATTTTTTTTCATAATCGCTATTCTTATAGCCTTGTTACGGAGGCCGCACAAATATAGTAACGCAATGCGCGCAAAATATGGATTCACCGTGAATTCTCATTCACTATATAGTTCCATGTTAACATTTTTGTGTTTTCGATATACAGATCTTAGTTATCATGATTCACTAGTCAACAGTACCAAATATATTAAATTGGTTTTCATACTGACAGTTTTTTTTATAAAACGAAATGTTCAAGTACAAAAGTAGTGGTTAATATCGTCATTGTTCAGTAACGCAATCAATTATCGAATAAAGTAGGTCTGAGTAAGGACTGATTTCACCAAAGTCACTCATTAATCTTTTGTCTTTGTAATAAAATTGATGTCTAACAGTACTAGTATGAAAAAACTATCAAAAATTCAAAATTTATTCTCAGAATAAGACTTATTCTAGTTTTAAAAGTTTGGTGAAATTCGCGATAATTCCTGCATCATCTAAAATACAAGCCTGACATAGTTTGAGAGTTGGTAGATCATCTATTATACGTATGTGCTGTTGTACATCTATCAAAACCTTAATAAATTGTACTTCATAGATAAGTTTTTGTTTTGAGGGCGAAATAATTTACTAAAGTAGCTGCATCGCGGTGAATTATAATCAATTTCTTAATGTGTGATAATATGTGCATGACCAGAGTAATCCAGCCAATTATTTTTAAAAGAGTAACCGTGGAGTTTCTTGCCGGCTATTCTCTATAGGAAACGACCAATTGGAAGCGTGCACCTAGCTTCTGACGTTTCATAAGTGCCTATGTAGGTTTACTTATGTGAAATAAAATATTTTGATTTTGAATCACTCTTTTTAAATGTTTAATTACGACTGAATGTCTAACTTTCGACTACACTATAAAAGATTTTTTACCTCGAAATCTTTCTATCGATGACTTTCTAAGTAAAGGAATCACAAATATCCAAATATTGAACATATAATTTTATCCTACTAATATTATAAATGTGAAAGTTTGTGAAGATGTTTGGATGTTTCTTACTCAATCACACAAACACTACTGAACGGATTTGGATCAAATTTGGTGCACAGATAGTTTATAACCAGGATTAACACATAGGATACTTTTTATCCTGATATTCCCACGGGATCGAAACTAACGCGGGTGAAACCGCGGGGCGCTGTTAGTAATATATATTTTTATATAACCGCTCCACTCATCCTAGCAAATAATAACAAGGGATGTTCCTGAGGCCTAATTTGTTTAGTCTTCTTCCCCCATCATTGTCTTCAGCCGTGGGGGCCCACGAATGATCAATTATAGAGGTTTTCATATGCAAATGTCTCGGGAGCAATTTTAATTATGTGTTTTGATTGCATTATATATTGATTGTGTTCGTTGCCAGAGGTAGAAGGGGGTGAATATAAATGTATGTGATTAAGCGTGTATTGGTTGAGACATATCTGTAAATTAAACATACGTACAGTTCTTGGTGTTGAACACATTTTGTTGTAGTTAGCGACTGTCACATAGATATGAGTGGCAGATACCATGTTACTTTTTCTAAAACGTAGATATGTGTATAGTTACGTTAACCCTTGTATTCTCCTTGATGGACCGTCCAGACCAAATAGATTACGATTCGTACATGGGCAATCATAGTATCCAGTTTAAGATTAATCTTATAGTTTGATACAATGTACCTTTGTGTCCAAGTCAGTATTTAATGGGCAGATGGATGTAACATACCTGTGAACAAAGATAAATATTTTTAGAATCAAAAGATAATACAAACAGACAAGATTTAGTAAAAATAACTTAGAAGTTGAAAGACATGAAAAATGAAATTGAGATTAACTTTTAATGCAGGCTGCTCAAATCACAATCAGAGTATAATGTTCCCACTGTTGGGACACAGGCTTCCTCTTTGTGAGAGCTCCTTCTCATTGGCCATAATCCACCACGCGAGTCCAGTGTGGGTTGGTAGATGTCACATGTCTTTGAATTTTTGGTTCTAGGACATGCCGGTTTTCCCACGATGTTTTCCTTCAACGTTTTGGGAGCAGAATACACAAAATAAAGTGTCTGCCTGGGTTCAAATTCGAACTTACGACCTACAGCTCGTAAGTCGGGGCTGATACAACTAGGCCACCACTGCTCAAATCACTCTGAATCAATCAGCTCCAAAAACAAACGAATTCTTCTCTCCAATGAAAACCGAGATTCAACAAATCAATTTCACGTTAAAAGCTATCGCAAACTGGGGTTAACATTTAAATCAGTTTGCTCAATTTATCCCAAAATCCGTTACACCCGAACAAAAGGCAAACGTCTAAGATTAATATCATCCCAATTCCAATATCGGATCAGTAGAAGTAACGGGTTTGAAAATCGAGAGCGCCCCTTCGTGTCAAGTTGCGCGTAACGAATCGGTGAATTTTTGATCTTAGGGGCTGTCACCGACATTATTAACACTTAATATTTAGTGGCGGGTGGATGCAGTGTGTTCTGTTAGTGTTATCCACTGTTTTGGGGATATTTGGTGTGTTGAAAATGGTTTTTTGTGAGGGCAGAAGGCTTGGGTTAAGGTAATTTGAATTGGTGGTTTTAAAACTGAAAGCTAAGTCGAGATTAATCCCTTTATTTAGAACATTTATTTTGCAACTATGGGTAATACATAATAGGGGCTACAATACATTAAAGCTACGCTACGCCAAAGGTTGCTTAATGTTAAGTAATGATTGGCAACTGTTTAACCATACATTTTTGACGTAAAGGTCTCTTTAACTTTAAGTAACGTTTATAAATAAAACCCTAAATTGAAATAGCTAGAATGATCTATCCTGTTGGACTTGTACGTTTCGCTTAGATTATGTTTCATCTGTTGTATTCATTGAATCAGTTCCAGGGTTTAACATTATCATACTTCAATATTATTGATACTTTAAACGTCTTGATCTTCAGCGATTCTTCGCGAGCAGTAACTTCTATTTCGTAAACATCACGAGTCACGACATTTAATTTCTCAATGAACTGCTTAGAAAAGTTTAGCAGTAACACTTACCAAACTTCCCCTCACACTAATTGCCTACACACAACGTCGTACCAAAAACAAGAAAAAACACCTATAACATATTTCGCCGTAAAATTACGTCGAAAATATTCGGTTGGCGATAAGTACATAAAAGCTTAAAGTTTAAACCTCCTGGAGAACACCCCTGCTATTAAGCGTAAGAACGGGCGCAGACCGCCAAAGTGTCACAACTCAGTGTAATTAATATTTTAATTGGGCATTTTGTGCGCTGTTACTTAGCTGATATTGCTCGATAAATTCCGTGCCGCTAATAATGTCTAACCCCCTTCGTAAGTGCTTTTGGTTTTAGATTCTGTGTGTGTGTCGAGAAGTGGTGATGGAACATTGTCAACTGTCAATGTAGTTACAAAAGATATTATGGTATGAGTTAGCTCAGTGACATGAAAGCCTAAAATCTTCCAGTTACATACAATCTGTGTTAAGTATATCAAAAGCTTATTATAATCTTTGCAGCATCCGATACCGTCTGGGTCTGAATATTTATTTTGAACAAAATACAATTTATGTGAGTAAGCAAGGTAAATTATAATTTCATCAACATTGCTCTCAAAACGGTGAAGGAAAACATCGTGAGGAAACCGATATGCCCTAGAACTAAACATTCGAAGACATGTGACATCTACCCGTAGCCGGCCGGGCCCGCGTAGCAAGATTACAGCCCACTCCCTCTCAAAGAGGGGAGGCCTGTGTCCCAGCAGTGGGAATATTATAGGCTGATTATGATACAGTAAGCGGGATCGATGACAAAAGACCTTAGCCACAGTCAAGTAGTCATTAGTCTAGAACTGAACTAAGATGATGGAAAGATTGACATTGAAATGATTATCAAACCAAAAATTCTGTTAAAAAGATTCCTCCAGCATTAATCTAAATGAAACTTCGCAAATCATCGACTCATAACAAAACGAGTCGAGCACTTCAGTACCATTTAAAAATCCACACTTAACACAAGGGTGAAAATCATTGCACCCTTCAATCACTATAATCACCTAGCAATAACGTTGTGTAATCAAACATGCACATACAAAAACTATGCTTTGATCTGATACTTTTGTTCAGTTCTAATGAGACACCTGAAGTGCGAAGGGCGATAGTAGGCCATGAAATCAGCTTAAGAGTAAACTAGTCGCGAGCTCGAACTCACTGGTGGCCAAGGCCAAAAAGCAAGCTTTCTCACCTGGCTTCGTGTCTGACAGAGCTAGTATCAGTGATGAGCAGTCGACGTCTAGTTCTCACTCACTCCGAACTGATAGGTGCGCAAAAAAATTCGAAAAGTGCTTTGGAAAATCGAGTTTTAAGAAAAAACCACTGCATAAATCAATTATTAATGAAGTGCGGACTTGGTTTTGAAGATTTTACAGTTCTTTTATTACTTATTTACACCCAAACTTAAGTTAAAAAATAGCAAGAAAAACGAATCTTATTTGGCTCATAACTTTTTAATGGCTTTTTATTTTACTATTCTGTTTCCGTACAGACAAAATTAATAATAAATCAAAACGATATCATGTTTAGCTTTGGATGTACAATGGCAAACAATGGAGTAATAATTCTCCCGTTTTTATGAAAAAAAGCGCCTTAATACACTAACACAATGTCGATTTTCTAGTCAAATTAAAGTTATATCAATAATGGTATACCTAATAAATAGTCTTTAGGAGAGCAGTGGTGGCCCAGTGGTAACGTCCCCGATTTACGATTTGTAGGTCGTAGGTTCGAACCCAGGCAGGGGCTTTACTTTGTGTAAATTATTTCATCACCGCTGCTCTCAAAACGGTAAAGGAAAACTTGAGGAAACGGATGACGGCATGTCCAAGAACCAAAAATTCTTGCAATGGATTACAGTCCATTATCTCTCACACAGAGGAGGCTTGTGTCCCAGCGGTGGGAACATTATAGGCTGATTATTAAGAAACTTCTTCTAAGAACGAATCTACAGGTAGACATGAGGTGTTGCATCGGCTTGATGTTATGGGACATGCTATATCTACCTTAATCAAGTTATTGATTTACCGAGACGTGATTGGGTAACAGAGTTACTTTCATTATTAATTATAGGTCTACAGGGGATTACGAGTAGGGTCATAATAAATATGGCTTCTATCATTTTCCGTATTTTCTTCTGATGTTCGAAGGAAATGAAAAATAAACATTATTACATGAAAGTTAGCTGCACAATAATAGGTGAAGTCGTGGTATATAGATTAAAATTATTTTCATTCTGTTTTCATAGTTTTAAGGTGTTTGTTGTAATACCAATAAACGCCTTTTTTTTCATCATTAGACAGCAGGTTGGTAGTAGGGCTGATTATCCAGAGTGTGCCGGGGATCAATTAGATAGCATCAATCGTGGACTTATTTAATGCAACCGAATTTTGTATTAATTAATCTGTCTAGCATTTTTCCATATTTTTTGAGGTCGGCTTCCAGTATAGCTGGATGCAGCCGAATATCAGTACTTATTTTATTTGGAGAGACTGCCTATCTGACATCTACAAGCTAGTTATTGTGTTACACGATACACCTTAATAAGAATGGTTGTCTGACTTTTGTATAATAATTCGTAAAGCGATTAATAACTCTCCAACCTAGGCGCCATACACAGCACTTAACGCAGTTTACGATCCGCTGTAAGCACGCGTTAAAAAGCGGCAGCGATCGCGTCATATCGCGCTCGCCTGCCTAATTGGTATCTTTGATCGCTTTGCACCGACTTTTGACGGGAATTACGTGGAGTTCGGTGGCGTTTTTAAGTTCATCCGATTCATTACGTACGGTTTATTTTGTATTTTTTAGGGTCAGATTTACAATTTTCGAATAGGCACTAGATGCCTTAATAAAAAATGGATCAGAATTGGTTTAGAATTATTTGCCAGATAAATTAATTTTTCATCCGGAGGCGTTGCACAGGCCATTAAAGTGGTGTTTTTGGAAGTCCAGTAGGCAAAGGTGTACATTTTGCCAGTTATGTTTAACTCCCATGTAATATGGGGCGAGCTTATTGCCATCATCCGGGCTGGAATCTAGACTCTGGGCTGCGACTGAGAAATTCCTAATAGAAAAACCCAATAACACTTTGTCCAACCTGGGAATTGAACCCAGGATCTCCTGCTCAGCAGTACCACTAGACGAACGAAGCAGTGTATAGTATTGTCTCTTCTTAAAGGTCGATGTGACATTTTACGCTCAAGTACCTACTGTAAGTTTACCCTGATCCAATTAGTGAGATGATAATGAAATGGGGCGAATCTAATCGCGAACTCGGCGATCCCGGGTGGTCGCTAGAATCAATAAATCATCTCGTCTCAAAATGTTGGCGGTTGTTCATTGGATACACACGGATGACTGTTTTAAGGAACTTGGTCTTTTATGCTACGGTTTCTTAAAAGAACGCTGGCTGTCATGAAAATTATGACAGCGGGGTTTGATTTGATTACGGTGTCAAAAAACGCTCTCTAGGAAAACATAAGTACTAACTTACTTTGATAACTTACGTTTCAGTGACGTCATTTGAAGGTATTTTGCTGACGCTATGTGCCGGCCACCGTTTATTTAGGAAACCGTGACGCTTTACATTTTTTTTTCTATAATTTTTTTTTTGTTTTATTTGAAAGGTTTTTTAAAACTTACTTCAGGCACCAGCTCTCACAATATGATTTTTTATACTTCGTGCCATTGTGATAGAAAATAAATAAACTTAGAGCGTTTACGCCGTACGGCATTTCATACAAACTTTCAAGCCCTTGAACACACAACAAACAACACAACAGAGAACATTTTCGAAATGTCTTATTTAAAAAAAGATAACTGGAAATCTCTGTTTCTATGGAAACTTTAAAATCGGTCTAATTTGGCTGTAACACGATTTTTCGAAAATGTTCTCTGCTAACTTTTTAGACCTTTGTATCCTGCTTATGCGTATGAAGTTTCATTAAAATCGGTTCATTCATTTCGAAAAACAACGGCTTGAAAGTTTGTATGAAAACCCGTACGGCGTAAACGCTCTTAAGGCTGATTTTTCCAACGCGAGATAATTTTATCGGACGAATAATTTTGAATTTTTGACAGTTCTTCCATACAAAAACTGACGGAGGTAAAAAGTATTCTTCGAATAAAAATTACCTGTCGATTGAAAAATTTGCCCATCGGCAACAGCACATCATTTTTTAGTAATGTGGTAGTGAGCTGACTGTGCAGGTTGCGTCAGACGTTAAATATCGCCAATTCGCCAGTATCGAAGACTATAATGCACTTCATGATGCTATCCAAAATGCAAAAGTTTTCAGTATTTTGTGTTGATTAGTGGTGTAGGTATTTTTACACGAGTTAACAGTCATTTCCTAATAATTATATTTTCCTGCGATTCGCCGTTACAAAGATTAAGAACTCAAGCCTGGTATTGGCAAGCATTATTCAATAAACGGATTCAAATGTCAATCAGATTCAGATGTAGTAAATTAGATCAACATTGATTCTTTACTGTAAATGGTCATATTTTTGCCAAAAGCTCGTCCAATTCAGAACCAGTATCACATAAATGTATTAATGAAACAAAGTTTCCTGCAAACACTTGTAGGCCTAAGTCAGTCGCAAGTGTAACCACAAAACGCCCTCCCGGGAGTGGCTCGTATGTTGTACCTACACAATGGTACACGATGGTACACTGTGCGTTCATGGTGCCATGGTTTTTATTACTCGTCTTATGTACCTATGTTTGGATGTTCAAAGATGACATTTTCTAGAGGGAGATTTTTGGTCCTTTCGGATTAAAGTAAGATTTTGCGGATGAGTCCGGTAAAGCTTATTAAATTATACTAAACCATTGTTTTTGATTGAGATTGAGCAGTGCCCAGTGGTAACGGACACGACTTAAGAGTTGTAGGTCGTAGGTTCGAACCCAGACAGGCGCTTTACTTTGTGTAAATTATTTCATCACTGCACTACTCTCAAAACGGTGAAGGAAAGAACCAAAAATTTGAAGACATATGACATCTACCAACCCGCACTGAGCCCGTGTAGTGGATTACGGCCCACTCCCTCTTACAGAGAGGAGGCCTGTGTCACAGCAGTGGGAACATTATAGGCTTATAGAAAAAGATGATTATATTTGATTGAAATTCTTATTGTGATGGATGATGGAAAACCACAGTAGGTATGTTTTGTGAAGTTTTAATTAATTAACTCATGTCTTATTCTCACGGGGGTGGTAGGTAGAAACTACAGACCCCTGCAACTACGATTTACATACTTCTTTTGCTTCAATTACGTAATTAAGTGTATAAGTCTATAATTATTAGATACCATAACAGTAATAAGACAATATCTTATTATTTCCAATAAAAAATGTTACCAGTCTTTAGAACGACTCTAAAAGACTCTAAAGATTAAGGCTAAGCGTGCACTGAGATGCGATATTTTTTATCGCATGTTCATGCGAAATAAAATCGCGAACGCTATTTTGATTTTCCATTAGCGATTATTTGCCGCAGTGCGCGGGCTCTAGTTTATTGGTATTGTTCTCAAATTGGAGATTTATTTCCGCAGTGATTATAATTCGTGGTGCGCGCTTAGCCTTAGTGCATGCATTTTTGGTAACTAAACTATGGTCCCCATTTCTCCACATGCTATAAGTTTGTCTGCTTCAAACCAAAACCATTGCAATGCATACCTATTATGTAATCAGGACGGCAACTGGTTAATTTCAAGTTTTTTTTTAAATGCAAAACAGAAAAATGTGTGTTCCATGCTGACATGAAGCGGAAGTAAAGTTACAGCGACACAGTAGTCTCCGTGTCTTGAGTTGGAAACGTATTGTGTTCGACGACGTTACACCATCGGCGTCTTGACATAATTTCGACCCCCGTTGTGGCAAAAACCGAGTATGACCGAAACATTAGTGATGTAGGCGTATCGATAGTTTTTATGGGCCATTAAATGTTTTAAAATTAAGTACTGTTTTTATGACTACTTCTTGAAAGTAAAGTTCAGTTATTTTTAAAGACTTTGCTTCGCTTCAGTTAGTATCTTTAGTAATTGTTATATTAGGTACTAGCATATACATACAAATTAAGCAAAGGCTTATAATAAAACATTGCATTTAACTGACTACCTAATCAATGTTTTAATATGCGACATACTTTCTGCAAAAACTGAAATAATATTTTATAAAAAAAAATTGTAAAAAAATTCAAGAAACAGTCAAATACTTATTTGTCCTTTATCGTTGACATCGATACAAAGCGTCCTCCCAGCGCTATCTCCTGTCCACATCGACACTTATTTACCCAAATCACCCCATCCCTAAACTGAGACAAAGTGTTGGTGTACATTAGCGGGTGGCGGGGTGTTTTTATTGCCTCCACGCCTTAAAATATTGTCTGATTCATTAGAGGATATTTCACATTTAAGTTTCGTGTGTGCTCTTAGCTTCCCTGTGAGGATATTCCCAACTTTTGAGTAGCAAACGGAGGCGATCATTTAAAAAGGGGAAAGGTGGGGGGTTATAACGACACAGTTACAATTTTCTGAAAGGATATCGTTACGTTCGCGTAATAAGACGCTAAGATTCCGTTATACTCTTAATTATGGTGGGGGGTGGGTGGTGTAAGGTAATGACACATGTATGTAAATATTCGCTGTAACGACTCGAGGTGGCGACGTGTTCACGCCTTAATGGGCGCTTGGTTGTTTTCTTTGATTAAAGAATTTTATTACCGTATATAATTCACGATTAGACGTTAAAGGGTTTGGGAGGAGCTGCGTTTTCTTAAGATAAAATGTTCGCGTAAGGACGGGTGCGTGATTCCGGATCGTAATTGTTATTGCCGACGGTTTGCGGGGCGGCAGTTGGAATTTAAGCTGCCGAATTGGATAGTGTTCCTATTTTAATATTGGAAGTTGATATAAAGTCTTTGCTGTTCCTCCCAAAATGTCGTAACGAAACTTATGGGTATGAATGTGGTTGGCAATAAAAGTAGGAGGAGTAGACCTAAAAAACGATGGATGGACTGTGTGACGTGTGTGTTGGATCATTTAGCTCCCTTTAAAATGGTTGAGCTGAATGGTGCTGATCTATGCGTCATGTTCGTGAACGGGCGCCGTCAGTTGGGACTGGTCATCACTTGGCTGCCTCGGCTTATTTTTAATTATTTTACTTTTGGATTATTGTTTTGTTAAGTACTATTTGCTGTACTCTGGACACTTTAACGCGTACGTATATTTTTTTTTACATCGTTCTCACATATAATTATAAATTCAACATTAATGATGTAACTAATATTTTTGTAAAATATAATTTAAAAGAGTGTCTATGGAGTTTCTTGCCCGTTCTTCTCCATAGGTACCTACGCTTTGGAATGGGCAACTAGCTTCATATTTTCTGACTGACCTATTGACAATTCAAAAGTGCCTGTAAATGGTTTAATTGAAATAAATGCTTTGAGTTTGAGTTTGAGTTTGTGAATGATGATATGGCTAGAAAGGGGGTGACTACCGAGATGACGATTAATAGAGAAGTACTTATGGAAAAAAATACATGTTCCGCTGACCCCAAATAAATTCAGATAAGAGCAGGAGAATGAAGATGAAGTCGATATTGGTATTCTTTAAAGGCTGAGGAATTTTGGAATAAGCGTGTATTCAGTTGTAAGGAATGTCAGGATAGTTAAGTAAACAATATTCCGCGGTTTTTTTTTATTGTCTTGTTGGTTTTGATCTTTGGACAATATAATGTACTAAAGGACCAAAATTCTTAAGTTATTGAATACCACCGCGGTCACACGGTGTCCGCCAACAATAGATTTTCTATTGTGTCTGTTGTCAGGCTGTAAACGTGTTAAGGGAAATCGTGACCCAGTTCATTATACAACTTATTTAATACTTACATGACAGTGACATTAACTAAAACTCATTAAATCGTTGATGATTACAAACGTGACGTTTTGGGACAACGAACCCCACGCCTAACCTTTGAACTACCAACACAACATCACGTCTGAATTCCCCTATAATAAGAGAGGCAGAGATGTACCTATAGTGTATTACAAACGAGCACATATCTAGATTCCGGGCTGCTAGTGACCTTTGAACAACTAACAGGTTCAGTTTTAACAAGCAACACCACTTTTCCATCATCCATTTTCGAACAAATATCAACTGTAATTTTTCCGCTCTCATATATAAATTAGCGTCCAATTTAAACTATATACAGGTTATACACGCGTCCTCTACACCCTCCTTTTGAATCTTATAACCCGCTCGCGTTTTAAATTTTAATGAATATAGATATCTTTATTCGCTTTGAGCGAGCCTCGCCTGCTCAGTGAGAGCGCTCATTAAGGGGCCGTCCCGATGAAGCAATTTTTTCATAATTATGAAATATATTTTTATAATATGGGGGAGACGTTTGCCTAGCACAGCAGTAGGAAAATATGGGATAACGACAAAAAAATCGTGTTCTCCTCGTGATGGTGGTGGTGGTGGTGGGGATTGGTGGTCGTGGTAGCTGAATACCAGTAATTCTGGTATTCAGCTGCATCCGGATAGACTGGAAGCCGACCTCAACATTGTTGGGAAAAGGCTAGGTAGATTGATTGAATCTCAAAAAATAGTTTAGAACCAGTTTTCACGCATTTAGGCCTGAGTTCACCAACATTCTAACCATCGGTTAGGTATTTAAACAGTTGATTTATGTCAAATTTCCTAAGGAAACCAACTGTTTAAATACCTAACCGATGGTTAGAATGTTGGTGAACTCAGGCCTTAGGCCCGCTTGTACCGCAAACCACTATTTAGAGCTTCATTTAACGCTAAAGAAATTTAAATTATTGTTAAGTATTAATTTTTTTTTTCTTTCTTTGCCCTTTTTTGTGTCTAGCTGTAACATTTTTTTTTACAGTAAAGTAATAAATAAATATGAATATGGAAATATCATTCAGTCTCTGTTAACTTCAAACGATTGACAGAAATAGAACGATTTTTTCTTAATACCAAATGGTGCAAGCAAACCTTAAAATAATAACGCCTTATCATTTTGTATAACTAAGTAGGTAGTCATACAAAATCACAATTATTATGAAGTTAGTTTAAAAACGAAGGGTATAAGCATCGTAGCAGGTTCTGCAGTATCTGCCTACCCTCATGGAAGGGCGTAATTTTAATTATTTTTGTGTAAAATTAGTTTATTTCGAACCACGAATTCTTGGTATTTGACGCACCGAACACATTTAAAGGTGCCATAAACAAAACAAAGAACAGTATATCAAATAAAAACAGTACCCAATAACCGCCGAACATTCGGCGCCACCCCGAACATCGTTCGCCTACTCCCGCAGCGGGTACCCATCTTAAATTGTGATTAAAACATTCGGAGCGCGCCATTAAATCTAATATGCAACAGAATCATGTGCGATGTGTGTGTAGCATGCAGTTTTTTGGTGTAATAATCATAATTAGTTACCTATAACGGTTATGACTTACTTTTAGCTTGTAAAAAAATTGTGTCATGAATAGAGATTGATTGTCAAAATTGTGGGCGAAATGGTTGTTTTAAATCATCATCATTTAATAATCAGCCTATAATGTTCTCATTGCTGGACACAGGCCTCCTCTGTGAGAGGGAGTGGGCCGTAATTTACCACGCGGGCCCTGCGGGTTAGTGGATGTCACTTTGATGTTCCTTCATCATTTTGAGAGTAGTGGTGATGAAATAAATTATACAAAGTAAACCGCTTACTTGGGTTCAAACCCCAACTCATAACTCAAAAGTCAGCGTAGATACTACTGCGCCACACTACTCTGTTCTCCTCATCATTTCAAGTGGTTCCTCCCCCAAGCACCTCCACGTCGACCAGTTAAGTGCTTCTAGCATTAAGCGGATTCCTGCGGTCTTCACAAGGTCATCGCTCCACCTTAAGTCCTCACTTAAGGTGGATCGATGACCTTGACCTTTTAAACACGACGAGACGACAGCGTGTTTATGGTGTACATAATAAGGAGTATTCTATTCTATTCTATCACACCTTAGATAAAATCCTATAAGTTAAGATATGAAGGCATAATGTAACTAGGTATGAGTGTCACCGATTTAGATGGGACCTTAGCAGCGGGGTAATTGCATAACACCTTGTCAGTCGCAATGGGTTTCATTTTGACAGTTGAACAACATTCATTGCGTTATTTACGTTGTTGAGCAGACACGTTTTTCGAATATATGGAGCAATGGATTAGTAATATCCTTCAAAATGATTCAGATTGAGATTGATAGTGCGTTGCGCAATTAGGGTGCAAACACCTGAACATCTGTGGCCATTTTAATGTGAGTATCATATCATCACGCTTATATCCTCCGAAGAGTTGGCAGAAGTGTACCTATAGTGCAACCACATTTCGCCAGTTATATTTAAGTCCCATGTAATAGGGGCCAGCCTATTGCCCTCAACCGGGCACAAATCAAGACTCCAGGCTGCTACTTTGAAATTCCTGATGAAAAAACCCAACAACACTTTGCCCGACATGGAAATGGAACCCAGGACGCAGTAACGCTTGCAACAATTAGACCAAAGAGGGCAATAATGTGAGTAATTATAAGGTTATGACGACACCCGCGATACGCGACTTTCCTATGTCAGGCCATTAATGCAGTTGATAACTTTAAGCTGTATGCACACACTTTACTGGACTAGAGCACCAAAAAAACGACACTGTTCAATCTTTAAACTCATCAACATCAATCATCTCTTGCCCTTATTCCAATTTATTCGAGGTTGGCAAAACATTTTTTCTTCCACACTTCTCTATTAGTCGTCATTTTAGTAGTCACCCTCTTTCTAGCCATATCATCTGTCATACAATCCATCCATCGTTTCTTAGGTCTTCCCCTACTCTTATTGTCATCCACATTCATAATCCAAACTTTCCTCGCGACCTTTTCTTCAATCCTCCGATGAACAAACTACACTTATGAACAAGTTCATATAGATGGCCTCGCAAGGAAGTCACATTTCATTCCCATACAACGACACAGATGATATCCTAGAAGTGATACATGATTAAGCGTTCTACTCATCGTTGTCGCGCGTCAAATGACTACCATAATGACGTTCAATAACCGCTCCTATCTTCAGACAAAAATTCAGTAAACATCGTTACAGTGCCGTCAATTAGTCGGCTAGCCGTAGAAGCCATCGCTAATTACTGGCTATCGTCGATGTGTGGCCGCGCCTTCACGTCAAACGCGTCATAGTAATTGATGGCACACTTTCTAATTAAATTGCTTGTATTGAAATAGTATAGTTTATGAGTAAGTGGTTCGGTTTATAGGGCATTTATGTTGGTATTCACTGCGGCATTAATTTCCCTGCGTCAGCATAATCAGCTTTTAACGTTTCCATTGCTGGAACACAGGCCTCCTCTCTGTGAGAGGGTAATCCAAGACGCGCGCCCAGTGCGGGTTGGTGGATGCCACCTGTAGGTTTGGGAGCAGTGGTGATGACATAATTTACACAGTGTCTGCCTGCGTTCGAAGATACGGCCTACAATTCGTACTGTCTGTTTTCAAGTAGGGGAGACTGAGGACACTTGATCCCCATGGGAGACAAGGTACACCAACATTTTGAAACTACTAAACGTATTAGAATAGTTTAAACTAGCAACGCTAAACCTACATTGTAGCCAACAAATAAAGAAGAAACTCGCATGTAAAAAATCTGTCGCTTTTGGAAATGGCGTCGGTGTGTTGTTTACGAGCACGTGGAACTAAAATTTGTGAGTTATTGATTACGTTTTTTTTTTTGAGTAAACTTTATTGTACGAGTTGTTCAGATGGAAAAGATATTGTGTATTTTATGTGGTTTCCTATTATTCGTGTCATAAATGGCAAATCGTTAGTTTTATATCTAGAGTGTTATAGTTTTTAATGAAATGTCATTCGGGAGACATGGTACACTCGGTTGAGGGAGATTTGATCCCCGGATCAAATGTCCCATATGGTGAGTGGTAGACCGCGAAATTCAAATTTTCTTACGTTTTTTGCAATTTGCAGGTCAGTATCAGGTTCCAAAATTTGATTTGCGACTATAACAGGTACGTATTTACAGAATTATAATCATTAGAATCATTAATATATCTTTCTAAGTTAGATTTGTACCATAAGAACAAATGTCTTAAGGAAAAGTGCCTATGGTACTAATCTAACTTAGAAAGATGTATTAATGATTCCAATGATTATAATTCTGTAAATACGTACCTGTTATAGTCGCGAATCAAATTTTGATCAAGATACAACCTGACACTGACCTGCAATTTACAAAAATCGTTAGAAAATTAGAATTTACACCGACGACGTTTACAAGTTCAACAAAGGCTTGTTATACACCCACTGTGCAACAATCCCTTCCGATGTGACCGTGCAGCAAACATTTTCAAATGTGAACTCTGCTCTTTGCCTCGGCAATAAGCCTATGGTGGCTGAAAATAAAACTCTTACCGATTTTGCAGCACCGTCGACCTCGAAATACGTAAGCCCCGATATTATTAGACCACATCCTAAATCAGGACCAAGAAAAAGTAACAGCAGAGGCAAGAAAAAAGGCTCTACAAAAATTATTTCTGACACACCTGAAAAGAATGAAATAGAAGAAGAAGCTCGTAAAAGAGAAGAAATAAATTAGCTAAAGTAGTCAAAAGGAACTTTAAAGACACATCAACAAAGCAGCAAAGGGCTAAAAAAGCAACAAAAGCGAAGCGACAAAGACGAAATTCTAAGAATAGAGCAAGTTCTAGTTAAAGTTTAGTGCAAGTTCTGAAGAGGACGTAATCTTACCATCTTCGCCAGAGTCCGATTATGTTATAGAAGATGAAATAGAAGAAAATAGTGAAGAGGAAGAAGACGACGGAAAAGACCTCGATAAAGATTTATTGTTGATACATTATATTATTGATGATGATTGAATAGTGAATAAGAATTTTGAAACAAGACTGTTTAGAGAGAGTAATTGTTACGTATGAACAGAAAGTTAAAGATATGATGATAATTTTTCTAAATAAAACATTTAATTTATATTTTGTGCTTTACTTTTACTTCACTCACAATAGATTAACTTTTAATTAATGAATGTATGGAGCATAGATTCTGTCGGTCATGTTTGGGAAACTTGACCCTCCTCAACAGATCAAGTCCCCCAAGTATTTGGAAAACATGGTCACATCTATTGAAACAAGTGTCCCCAACGTGTGGGAGTCTTGATCCGGGTGGATCATGTCTACCTAAGGGTGGGGACCAAGTCTTCCACATATAGGGGACACTAGATACCAATCTATGCTTACGCTTTTAGTTGAACTTTCATTACAAATAAAAGGCAATCCTTATTTTTGTTTCATATAACACAAAACAAGTTAGATTTCGAAACTTTTGGTCATTAAACATCCTAAAATTTGCTTTAACTACAAACTTTAGGGCCAAAAAACAAAAGGGGGGATCAAGTGTCCTCAGTCTCCCCTACTTAAGGACCAAAAATTATGTGAACTAAAAAAATCTATCGAAACTTTCCCATCGTCTCTTTACATAAAAATAGCATAATGCTATAGTGTCGTCAGCACCTTAATTGCAAGTGCCTAAACGATAACATAAAATGTAAATAATAATTTAAACGTAAAATTAACGACAGCCATAGCTCATGGGCACCGCCTGTTATTCAACATCGCATGCATCGATTAGGGTGCACCCTGACAATTCTAATAGAGATAGGATAGTGTTTATTAATCAAACAATTTTATGAAGAGCCCCTTTTTTATTATAGCTGAATGGGCGCTCTTGACCTCGATCACGCCTGATGGAAAGCGATGGATGATGTCTATGATGGAATGAGCGTGCCCAGAAGATGTCTAAGGCACTGGAACTCCCACAAATCGACGAAACACAGCAGGCTGCTTGACGCCGGACTCCGGTGGGAGAGTGGTCGAAAACCAGGCGGGCGTTAGCCTTACCACCGCAAGGGAAGAATTGGCCAGTAAAATGGCCCTTTTCGAAGAACTATAGTATTGTAGACTGTTTTACCTAGAACATACACACCTTTTTTGATGTTGGTTGGAAACCAGAAAATATGTGACAGGTAAGTACCTAATTTGTGTCTAATTATTATTTTTGAAAATTTTGGTAGTTATTATGTATTTCTGTTGCATTCGTAGATCTTTGACAGTCGTTACGGGTAGTCAGAAGCCCGAATCTCCCAAAGTCTAACCACCAGTCTTGCCAAGGGATATCGTGTTACCCACTAACTGGGTTGTGGAGGTCAGATAGGCAGTCGCTTCATGTAAAATACTGGTATTCAGCTGCAGCCGGTTAGACTGTAAGCTAGCCGACCCCAACATCGTTGGGAAAAGGCTAGGCAGATATATAGGTAGGTACTACTTCTACATAATTATCTGTTATCGTAACCTAAAAATAATATCAATCAATCTGGTCGTTTAAAAAATATAAATGCAAGTTATTTAACTTTTTGCAATCTGAATGAATCTATGCTAAATATTACTTTATTTTTACCTGAAACAGCCTTAAGATAATAATTACTATTTGTAACTACATGCATGCATACCTAACCTACCATTATCGTCATCCAATCAAACCATTACTATCACTTTCAAAAAACAAATAGGTATCAAGGCATACGTTAACGACAATTCCTTCGTGATGCCAGTAATTTAACTTCTCCCTATCGATTAGGGTGTAACCTATGATATCTAATAGTAACTATTAATAATGTGGACAGCAGCGATGCGATCGTCAATTGTCATGGGGATTCGACCTTTTATGATTATTAGTTATTACAATGTAAGTGAATTGTATGTCAATGGTGTTGTAGGTGGGAACGTAGGTTATTTAGTTTACTTTGAGGGTTGTTTTTTAACTGGGTGTAAATGGACCTTGGTGATGGCGCCAAACAAGCAGCCGAATTTTGGGCCGAGTTCATTTAGATTGCTATCGACACGCTAAGAAGAAGAAATTTGTTTTTTTTTTGTATCTGTGCATAACGTTGTTGGTTGTAAGCGAAACTCCGCAGACGTGATGGGTTATCAAATAAGAAAAAAAAAAAAAAAAAATATGATAATTTTTTGGGGTCATTTCCGTATAACAATTATAGTGAAACGCACCCCAATTTCTTTTTTTTGTTTTCTTGGCCTGATTTATTTGGTACATAACACGTAAGCCACCTACGTAATGACCAAAATTACGAAGCTATAAATAATCTTATTTGTTGCCGTGCCACGTCATCGCTAAAACTTATAACTGTTAAACCCTGAGAAGACTGACCTAAACTTAAGCTTATATGCACCATGTTCTTCATTTTGTTTCCTAACAATTAGAATGATTAAAAACTTTTTTCGATTTTGACGAGACTTTTAATGGCAGATAGTTGATGTTATAAGTAATAACTTAGGCTACTTTTATTTTAAATAATACCACTCTGTTTTTCTGTCGGGTGTTAAAAAAGTGAAAGAATTAGTAGGTAAAAATACACATTAATATTTTCCGACATCCACGCGAACGTCGCGGGCACAGCTAGTTAAGTAACGAAATTATGAAACTTTTATAATGACAGAAGCTGTATCATTTTTAATAAAAATGTTGTGGTTACTTAATCTTTTTTTGGAAAGATCAACGTTCCTGGAAGGACTTGGGGGAGGCCTTTGCCCAGCAGTGGGACAGTATAGGCTAATTAAAAAAAAAACTAAATGTAGATATACATAATTCAATATCTTCAATGATACTCGATGACAACGTCAAGAGGCTCCCCCTTCAGAACGCGTATCGAATTATTTAAACATATTTCCCTGGACGCAATGTTACTATGCAGTATAACTTACAGGGGTGGACAGAATTATATACTCTAGATGAGAGACAAGTATATGGCTGACGTATAAAAAAAGGTAAGTAAACGGTACCCTGCGATTTCTAAATTTTCATGCGTTTTTGAAAACTGTAGCTCAGTTTTAGGTTGTATATTCATTTTAATTTTATTTGTGAATTTATAAATTATAATATTAACTGAATAATAATCATTTAAAACTTCAATGCCTAACTAATATGGAAACCTTAAACCATGACGTTTCTTCTCTATTATTATTATACTGATAATAACGAACGAACGAACTGCCGAACGTACTGACATTCGAGCTAAGATGCAATCGGTTGAAAACTTTTTGTTCATTTTCCTGTCAATAAATCATCCCGTTTAAATAGTGTTTTAGCTTTAACGATTTAGATCACAGAGTAAATACAATTTTTCATTCTGTGATTTAGATACTAGCGCTGCGGTATTTATTATGCTGAAATAGGAGCATTTTTGGCCTCGCATTTTTTAAATGTAACATTGTTACTTTTAAATGCTCTTTTTTACTTTTTTGTATTTCATGTGTATTAAATCAAATAAATAAATATAAATATCTTTATTTCCCAAAAATGCAGATAATTGTACCTACCTACTTAAGTTTTCAATTTTTGAATTTGTAATAGTGAACGTTTACATAAAACATTTGGATGCTGAAGAAATCTGTATACAATAGATTAAACTCTGTCTACTAAACTCAAATATGTGTGTCTCAAATAAAAAAAAAAAACTTTCTAACGTTTACAAAAATATCATCCTTATCACACAGAAACATCAAGGGCGCAGCAATTCCTTCCATAGCACAGTCATAGATATAAATTGTGAGTAAGAAACCGATATTTCCTCATAAGCTACGGAGGAGGTCACATCTAGATAAATAACATATGTCCAGTCGCCCTCTGTGGCGCCCCCTAGTGGCTGGCGGTGGCTAATCAAATATCTTTTCCTGCTCCCGAGTAGGTGACAATACGCGACACGAACGGATGGATGTCAAAGTTCTAAGCATTATTTTTATATTGCACATATTCAAAAGGTTCGAGCAATGTGAGGATGCTATTTTTTACCCGACTCCGGCAAAGCCAAAGGAGGGTTATGCATAAGCATAATAAGCCTATAATGTTCCCATGGTTGCGACACAGGCCTCCTCCCGATGAGAGGAAGTGGGCCGTAATCCACCATGCTTGTTTTCGAATTTTTGGTTCTATGATATGCCGGTTTCCTCACGTAGGGCATGTTTTCCTTCACGGTTTTGAGAGGACGGTTAGATTTTGACATAAATCCGACATCTTGGTTAATTTTACAGCGCTAAAAATAATATACTTAAAAAACTCGCAGTGATCCTTGACAACGTAACTAGTAAAACAGTTTGTTTTAATGCATAGACTGCAATATAATAAAGACAAGCCTTTGGGTACAGAAATAAAAAAAAAAACAAAAGACAGAAAACAAAAGATTGGGTGCCACTGTCTCACGTCTGTACGAGGAGCGAATGGCAAATGATTAATAAGGCTAATACCATTAGTGGTACGGACGACACATTCGATTACTATTGGTAACACTACGTAGGTATTATGGCGGAAAATAACAATGTAATTGTTGCAAAGAATATCGGACTGGATATTATGCGTTTTGGTGAACGACATGAACGCGAACGGCTAGATGGATCACGGATGATCGACCTCGTGTTTTCGTCAACTACTACATACATTTTATGTGTCCACCTCCTCAAAATTACAAGCAAATATTTGTAGGCTGTAGAAATATCGTCATTCTTCTGCCCTCATCCCAATTTCTTTGGGGTCGGCGCAACATGTCTTCTTGTTCCATACCTACTTCTCTATTGGTCGTCATCTCGGTAGTCACTCCCTTTCTAGCTAAATAATCTTTCACACAGTCCATCCATCGTTTCTTTGGTCTTCCCTTAATTTTATAAGCCTTCCACATTCATACTCAAAACTTTCCTCAAGACATTTTATTCACTCCTACGCATTACATGTCCATAACATGACAAACGATTTCCAGACAACTTTTTAGTCACCGATACCACTTTCAGACTTCCTCTTATACATACTCCAGTTATCATATCAGACTATAGAATATTGGCTATAGAAATATGTCAGAATATAATCATTATATCACGTTACCTAATAAATTACAGAATATAATACGATCCTTCAAATCAAAAAATATTTTCAAGATCATTTTAATAAAACCTAAATTAGAGTAAAGGCACATTAGAAACAAGTACAGCTAAACAACGCCAAGTAAATATTGAACCCATGATAAATGACAGAACAATGAATAGAAAGTATCACCCGAGACCATATATTACGTGATCTTCGTCTTACAGCCTGTCGGGGACACAATTACTCAAAACTAAAGCCGTGTCACCGATATAATGGACAATGGACACGCGATGCAGGAAATAACCTGAGATGACACAAGTGGCATATGTAATTGTTGATGAAAATAACAATGTTGAAAAGAAAATAGTTGCATTTGGATTTATGATTGTTATAGACATCTATACTAACCCCCTTTCTAATAAACGTCTTCAATAAACGTCTTCTCTCTTTCAGTCGTCAGTAATTTTACTTTCGAAAGAAAACAAAGCGTTGTGTAACTATACAGACGCTATACAATGTTTATTAGTAAGGGGGTTATATAATAAAGAGGTAAAATTTTTGAGTTTGTATGTAAGGGGTAATCACCAAATCTACTCATCCGATTTCAAAAATTCTTTCACTGATAAAATGCTACACTATTGCAGAGTATCATAGGATATGTTCTATGGTAAGTTATAGTTGAATTCCAGGCGGACGAAGTTGCGGGCAGAACCTAGTTCTTAATAAATGATAATATTACGTTACTGGAATGCATTGAAGTAAAGAGACATAGACAAGATAATTTAAATTTCTTAGTAACCTATCCTCTATTTCAAACAAACTAAACACAACCTGAAGCTATAAGGAATGAGCAATATTAGAAATAGGATAAACAATTCCAAGCTATCAATTACAAGGCCAATTTACTACTTTAGATGCCAGCATTTCTCTTCACGACATTCTTTTCTCCCAAGATCGACAAGAAATACACCCTCTAATTCCTGAGAAAAATTCCACTTTCCTATTTACGGACAAACAAGAGACAGTCGACTGTATAATCATTTATCTCGAGTTTAATAAAAGGAAGATTATTTAGTGCTGTGGACGAGGCAACGCTAATGTCGCATGATTTAATCCCATTTCATTGGGAACTCTGCCAGGGATAGTTATCGGGGTGAGGATAGTAAAGACTGAATAGGTGTTTTTTGGGCAGGAAAGTTAATAAATATTTTTTGTGATGAATTTGTTTGAGGGGAATTGTAAATAAGGGCTGATGAATATTAGCCTCAACTATTAGAGTTTAAACCGAAACGTTGCGTCGTCAAAGAATCAATGTTAGATGCTAAACTGACGAAATCTGTTGATTGTTAAAAGATATTTATTAAAACAATGAAGAAAACAATTCATAAATTTCTAGATGAATGGTCAGCCGATCCCCTAGTATGTGATGACAACAATCTCAAGAGGACCACTAAACCAAGACTCGGACACAACAATAGAAAACCGAACACAATTGAACGCGTGGTAATATTTCCGCTAAACCCCATTATATTAGTAGATTAAAGGCCACTTTACTCAATATTCCATAATATATTGCCTCATAAATAGACGGGCAGCTGCAAAGACGTGATCAGACCAGGGGTCGGCGAGTGTAATCCCGTTAAAAATTGCCAAACAGAAAACAAACTGACAAGTGCGGGTAGATATACATCAAGTGCCTTAAAAAGAAGGACGAAAAAAAAGGAATTCGTCCGAAAGTAAACGGTAGATGACGTCCGAAGACAGATTCCGGGCGGTTCCGGACGACAGATACGAATGAAATCGGATGGGTGTAATAGAGACTGGCACGGTCAGGCTAAATGACCGACATCCGGCCGAAGACAAAAGCGAATCCGCCGTAATAAAGCAGGATTGATGAAAAAGCGCTAAGCTACGCCGATATAACTGCAAGACGTAAGATATAGGAGATAAGCGGAGACATACACTTCATTGGGGGCAAGTTTTAAGCGCAGAATTACTGTTTTAATGATTTTATTTAAGACTTCTCTTTAAATGAAATACAGCCGAATAACAACTCATTTTAAGTATCAGATTTTGGACGGCGGTGTATTAATTATAATTGATAAGGAATCTTCACAACGTTATAGACTTTAAAAACTACTTTCTGAATTTCAACATCACGGTTTACAATCACTAAATCTCGAAACAAACATCTTTCCAATCTAAGAAACAAGTTATTCGCCAATGTTTGCACCATACAATGAGACTTCACTCCGGGCAGCTTAAACACAAAGCTATTGCTATTACAGAGATCGCGAAGAGCGGACCATCGAACACTGCCAAGCTTTACCGGACTCACTTTACCGGGATTTCGGATATGACGTAAAGCACTCACTTAGATCCCCCTCCACCCCCTGACCGAGTTTTTCTCCTTCTATTTATTAGCTTAGGATACATTTGAGGATGAAAGGAGATTCGGCGGGATTATTTTTCGGCAATGCAATATGAGGGTTTGTGATGTCGTTAATTACGATTCGCTATTATTGGTGTATAGTTTTTCGTCTCCAAGATGTTTTGTTTAGGTTTAAAATTAAATTTTTGTAAGTAAACTTGGTCGTATTATGACGTCGAAACTACTCGGTTTAAACTAAAAAACAGGAAAGCCAAGAAAAGGTGGCATTTTAAAAAGACCGTCGTAATATAAGTAGGGGTCGTATGCATGTCGTATGTATGCGTTTTTGGGTCTTATAAAGGCCCATCGCAGTATCTGGGTTCACGTACCTTTAATGCCTTATTTTTTTCTGAACAGCGAATATTTGATGCATAATAAAAGTAATAAATACCATAATATGATATAATATTACAAAAAATACAAACTAAAAAAAGTTTTATTAGCAAAAAGAAAATGGAATACCTAATGTAAACACTATTTCGATAAATTAATATCTAAATATTGGCGCACTTTCGCGGCTACAAGGTCATTATTACTAATAACCTTTTTCAAAAAATGTAACTTAGTACTGTAAGTTTAGACTCACTTTTGAACCACCACAGCCACCGTCGTCCGAAGAAAGCATATATTTTCAAAGCCCCTACAGATTCTTTGACCGAGTGAAACGCTTTACAAAGATATCCCGCCATAATGAGAGCAAAACAAACACGTCACCCAACCATATCATAATTTATTAACAACACAAAAAGCGGAATGGCTACAATATTTACAGTTGACCCGAAATTACTGTTTCTTAACTCACAACCTTTGTTGTAAAATGAAACAGAATAGAGAACATACCCTGAAGGGACACCTGCCAACCATAGGGTCACAGTAACATATATTAATAACGCGTTAATTTATTAACAAGCACTGTTTATCCAGGGATTAACTGAGAATAGTTTTAGTTGAACAACAAAGGGCCGAAAGGGTTCAAAGCGAATTTCTTGCCAACATATTTACGCAAGGTGTAGGTGATAGTAATTTTACGCGCGAGAGGTCCGAGCTTCGGACGATGGCAAACATGCTCCCCGGGACATGCCTAAAATTTTCACGTACATTATAGAACGAAATGTTTTAGAATCAAAATCCGTTGTTTGTTTGATGCTGTAAACGGTACATGTGATTGTAAATGAGAACTAACAGGTCTCACAATCAAATACACGTTACTCATGTTAAATTCAAATGTTTGTTCGTGCGAAATGAGATTTTGTTACAACTTTTGTACGGTTTGCTAAACTGAAATCAGACGGTGTTTATTTGTTAACGTGTGGAATAATGAAACTATGTTTTAGAAACGATGTTGTGGAAAGTATTTTCGGTCTTTATTTTGATCGATTCATCAATGTTGTTTATCAGATTGTTGTTCTAGTCGACTTTTATTGGGTCTTCCTTATCCTAATCAATGGTTTAATAAAGATACAGTCGTATGGGCGTAGTCAGTAGCACGTAGCAATCTGGCTACGAGGTTACGAATCTACATTTTAAGCTTTAAGACTTATGTTATATCAAAATTCAGTTCTCATAACAGACTATTAAAGCAGGCAAAACTATCTCCAAATCACAGCAAAATTCACAAAGCTGAATCGTTAACTTTGTTACATTCAACATTTTCACTACTTGATGTTTTATTTGTGAAGTCTCTAGTTAGAGCTTACTTCTCAGAAAAAAGTCTGGGGGTATCGCAAAAAAGCTATCGCACAGCCAGGACAAAGAGCCGGTTCACTAACATAATTAAAATCTCCCGATTCCAACTCCGAGCGTCGCGAGCAATTCCCTACTTTTTAATTATGGAGAAATAACCAAGGATTGGGTACTGCGTTTATTCACAGAATGTGGGTAGGTACATATCCCCGAGACAAGTCGAGGTGTAGCCAAAGAAAACACTGGCTGTATGCATTTCGTTTTTTATCGATATGGAAAATGATTTTTTTTGTTTGAGAAATTCTCAAATTGAAAGCAAATAAACATAGACTGATCCCCTTACTAATAAACGCATTACATCAGATGAATACACACTGATTTCTCTCTTTCAGTCGTCAGTAATTTGACTTTTGAAAGTAGAAGACAAAGCGTAGTGTAACTATACAGAAGGGTGAGAATCTGGTATTACAATCAGATCTTTAGGTAACTCAATAATTTATTTTTTTTATCCATTTATTTAAGGCATGAAGGCCCATAAAAACACATACAATACAATAACATTATAATTACACTAAAAATTGTATAAATAACAATTTAAACCAAAAATTAGTGTTATTGCTGGTAACAATGGGAAGCGAAATGGAGTACGCAATAACGTATACATGAGCAACTATGAGGATTATAAAGTCAAAAAGGAAAATAATAACATTCAAGAAGCACAATTTCACAAACTCAATCCCGAATCACGGAACCAACTAATTATTAACACCAATGAAAAACCCTTAAATCCTCACACGGGTCACTTTCGATACGGACAAGTCAAACATCCACCCACTTCTCCTGAAGCCGAAACCTTAGAGATTAATTTACCATACACATTAATTAATACCACTTGTAACAATAGTTTTATTTGCACCGTCCGGCGTCCGCCCGTGTGCTCCGACAAAGAGTTTTCCCAGTATTATTTTCTATACAATCATTGTTGGGCGAGTTTAATTTGGTACGAAATCCCCGCCTGAGAGGGTAGTTGTTAAATAGTGCACAATAGATGTGGCCGGTGGTTCATTAATGATGCATCGCTTCGGTACGGACCTTCGGAGGCCCTTTTGTGGATGCCTTAGGTTCGACGCATTGGGCGTGAGAGGTAGTGTTACGTCATAAAAGTTTTAGAGTGATTTCAAATTCATCGGACTTTGAATAATTAGTGCGAAATATTGGCCGATGGTTGCCCGTGTGGGGTGTTAAGGATTTCTCGACGGAAATATTTCACACGACCCTGATTTGCGGATTTCTATAGAGAAAAAGCAAACCGAGGGGCATTTCTCGCAATTTTATGAACGTTCACAGTCTGATCTGTCAAAAACACATGTAAAATCCCACATTTTTGACATTGACTGTCGCTGAGATGAGATTGCAACTAGATTTTGAACTACGGGACTTGGCCTTCTGATATAATGGACATATGAAATAGAGTTGAATTACTATTCAAAATAAAGGTGAGATTCTTGAAATCATGATACAAAACCAACCAATTTTCAAAGCAGATTTATAAGTGTCCCCATTCATTCAAAATTATGTCTTAGCACCTATTAGCACCCAAAATCATTATCCGAGAAAGAACTCGCCCTGCAGGGAGAAATAGAGAAAGAATCAGATTTCCGAGTGGAAACCCTCCAGTTTCCTGTGAAGTGGCATGATAATTATCCTTTAATGATCCGTTCGGAGTCACCATCGGTGAGGCCTGGTATTAATATTCCATGCATTTGGTGCTGGTACAGATTTTGTAGTGATCATGTTGAAAAATTACGTTTTTATTTTAACGGTTTGATAATTTTCTATTCTAAAAAAATTGGTAAACAGGTATCAATTTGAATTTTAAATAATAAGTACTTAAGTAAATTATAAGTAATACCTAATTAATTAATACAAATTCTTAACAAAATGAAATCCTAAGTTAACTAAAACTATACACAAACTAAAATATAGCGTCGAAAAATTCATCCGCATCGCTATCGACTGGTAATGTACCCAAGAGACTGGCGGCATTACCACGTTGTATGGCAATGCTTAGCCTCTGGCCAAGGTAAAAGCCAGCCCTTGGGTCACGGGAAGTGTCAACCAGCCGATTCGAAATATCCTTAAGAATTTAATTTTAAATGTTGTATGTTTCTTCGTCATATGCGTGATACTTACCCGTACATAATTTTTTTTTTTTATAATTTATTGTGGAAAGCTGAACATAAGACAAAAAGGATACGCGAAAAATATGCTCCTACTAACTTTGGAAACCTTTCGAAACAAAAAATCTTGAGAAATCTTTATACATAATACACATTTAAAAATTATTAAGTAAAGTTGAAACCAAGCCCAAACAGTGCAGTTACAATTTTTCTATTAGCGATGTTTAGAGCGCATCTCGAAGGACCGGACTTAACAGAAAGTGCCTGGTGAATCCCATCCTACAATCTTACTTATGCAAGTATATGTTTGCATCAGCAAAACCTATCAAGTAGCATTGAATCGATGTGTTTGTTTCGATAAAGATAGTTTACGGACCGGAGAATGACAGGCTATTTTTTCCAGAAAAATGCACGATTCCTGTAGAACTGAAAGACCACGAAAGCAAAGCCGCAGGTAAATGCCAGTCTAAAATAATTCCTACCTAACTACAAATCCTGCCGATCCTGTCAGCAAGTCTGTACATAGCCCGCGGAAGTGCGCTTTCAAGTCGATTGTTTCACGAGATTTTAATAACGGTGCAACGCAAAGAACAAGTCGGGAACCATTGTTGACTTCAAGATGGTCGGGCTCTCGTCAAACCCGACGCCACTCCGCTCCTCCCTGTTTGATTTTATTAGGTTCATAATAATTCTGTAGGGTCTACAATTCATTCGATATTCGATTGACGGTATATACATTTTAAATGAAAAACTTGTGAATTGGGGAGAATTTTCAGCCAGTAGATGAACAACTTAAGAATAGATAAAAAAAAACGGACAACTGTGAGTTGAACTCGCGTGGAAAGGGTTCCGTACGATGAATATGTTGTTAAAAATATTTCATGCCAAGACGGATCTTAAGAACAAACTTGAAATTGTATTTTAAAAACACACAGCATAGTTTGCAAAACGTTTGTTTTTAATTTTCTAGTTTGACCCCCATATTCAAAAATTAATTTATTTACGTTACACATCCGTGTTTGGGTCACATTTATATGTGTACCACCAGTCCATTAGATTCAGAGCAAATTGGCTGTGACAGACGGACAGATAGACAGACACACGAGTGATCCTATAACGGTTTCGTTTTTTCTTTTTGAGGTACGGTACCCTAAAAATCAATGAAAACACCTTTTAACAGTTATCAAACCAAACAAGAGCATCGCTATAATTCCAACACATTTCAATTCTAAAATAATCAGCCTTTAGCATAATATTGTGAACGCTTGGACGATGCAGTAGGTTACAACGAAAGTCACCCCATACATCAACAAAGACATTCCCAAACTTACTACAATGTCAGTTTCTTTTGATGAGATGCATAATCCCTGGAATGTGGCCTCTGTATGAGCGAGGGGCGAATCAATGAAGGTAGCCATAACTCACATAGTTCCCCAACTATCATAACAAGATCCCGCAAACTATTCGGACTCTTTGTCTTTAACCTCGATGCTCCTTTAGTGCCAATAAATAATGTCATTACCTGTTCATGAGATGCTGTGAACCATATTCGGGAACAATAAGAAGATTTGGGACGCTATTATATGCATATAAAACAGAACGAGACATCGGTCGCGGTTTATTAAGGGATCCTTATGTTTCTGGAAGGGGTTGGGGCGTAAAATTAATGAATGCGACCTCCCATATCTTCAAGTTAGATGACCTTCAAGGTCTTTGGAGAATAAACTAGTGTGGTGTAAGCGTAGAAGTGCATATCGAAAAGGGATAATGACTTTATAACTCTCGGAGTAATATGTAATTGAAAAGCGATATTTTAGAGGTATGAGAATGGTTTATGACAACGATGGGTTAGATACGTGACGCATATTTTGCATAAATTTTGGCCTTTTGGTCATGCGAAATCAATCAATCTGCCTAGCCTTTTCCCAACTATGTTGGGGTCGGCTTCTAGTCTAACCAGATGCAGCTGAATACCAGTATTTTACATGGAGCGACTGCCTATCTGACCTCCACAACCCAGTTACTGGGTAATACGATACCCCTCAGTAAGACTGGTTGTCAGACTTTCAGGTTTCTGACGACCCGTAACGACTGTCAAAGATCCAAGAATGACAGCCGGGACCAACGGCTTAACGTGCTTTCCGAGGCACAGAGGGGTTTCGGTATGTAAAGATGGTCACCTATCCACGGACCGACCGTGGCAAGCGTAGCTTAATCTGATCGCTCGACCCGTGCGGCTGTTATCACTTAGCAAGAGGTGCGAGTATATATTCACATTTATAGTAACTATAACTTTCATCACACACAGTAAATTTATTAATTTCCGAAAACTATAAGGATTGCAGTTCTTTAAGCATCTGCAACCAAAGGAATTATTGCAAAAAAACATGTTTCTGTAGTAATAATTCTCAATCGCATCCAGATATTTTCCCTCCAACCGTAGGCAGCGGGGGCAATTACCAACATCTCGGACACAACGGCGCAGACGTCCTCGACTCACAATGGTCTCCACTAGACTCTCGCTGTAACGAATCCACTACTGCGTACTATCAACCAGTCCCTCGCGAAACTGGAGCGGGATTGTTTGTGTGACACTCCTACCACAACATAAATGGGTACAGAAGACCGGCTCCAGACAACGAGTGAAAACCGGTGCACGCACACATGAGTGTGTGCGTACTTACGGCAATCTTAAGGTGGATGCGCTAAAGTAGCCCGAGAAATAAAAATTTACTTAAAAAGAAAGAAAATTAGTTTATCTGTCACAGAAACACGCGCATACAAAAAGATAATTAACTCTAATAATAAAGAAAAATAAAAACAAAATAGATCTATAATCACGAGCACAAAACAGAACAGTCGACAGCTGCTGCACGTCATGACTCTGACAAGGCTTCCACTCAGCATGCAGCATAGCGCAGATTTTTAGTGGTAACCCGAACTTAAGTTTTTTTTAAATTTGCAGGTTGTATGTTGATTATAATATGTATGATTCGCGATCGTAACAAAAATGGCTTTACAGAATTATACTCATTTGAATCAGCAATATTGGGATATACCGATTGATGATTTTTATGATTATAATTCTATAAATAAATAATTGTTACGATCGCGAATCATATTTAGATCAACATACAGCCTGATACTGACCTGCAAATTGCAAAAAACGTAAAAAAAAATTAATTTCGCCGGCTACCCTGACGAAAGATGACCTAAAGGTGACTGGGCAGCGGGATTGTCCGAAAGGGTTACCGCTGCCCCGGAACATAAAGGGCTAAGGAAGGAACACGGATGGGTTTTAGTCAGTAAGAGTCTGACACTCCTTTCCACTCCACCCAGAGCGGGAGGGATCATTTGATGACTTCCCATGCTTAAAAAAAAAAAAAAAAGGTGGCTGGAACAAACTGGAGTTGATGTTGATTGATGATCCTGACGCTTTCACCTTAAGTTATGACAGGTGCACAGACGCAGACAACGCAGAGACGCGCGTGTATATACAGCCGCCTTCACTCGCTGTATGTAGACGCGCGTCCGTGGATTCCCGCTCGTTGCATGCAGTCAAACTTCTGTTCATATCTATCTGGTGCCCCTACACTACCAGTTAATGATGTATGGGGGTTCATTACACGGCCGGTTTTGTTTCGCACGCTTTTAGAATTTTTGAAAGATTATCTTACTGATGATAGTTGCTGTTTGTTGTGATTATAATATTCCTTTTCACGTTGATAATTGTGTGCCTGACGATGTTAATGATGATGATTCAGACTTATGAAATAAGGATCGAATAATAATGATAGAAAGGAATTGGACTGGACACATCTGCCGCATGTCAGACGATCAATGGACCAAACTTACGACCCAGTGGGTCCCGCTTAACGGCAAACGACATCGCGGCAGGCCCAGACGGAGATGGCGGGATGAGCTGGACTCCTTTCATAAAGATTGGTCCTTGGCAGCTCTGGACAGAGAGAGGTGGAAAGAGAGTAGGGAGGCCTTTGCCCACCTGTGGGACATTAATGGCTATTAAAAAAAAGATAGCTAATGAAGCATACATTAAAAACGCTAAGATCGTGCAGAAAGTACTTCAAATTAGTTTGATAATGGTGTATCTACTGTAAATTAATTAGGCAATGTCGTGACAATATTCCCTCCAATAATTCACAAACATCAAACCCATATTGTACGAACAAGGCGACAACTACAAAAGCCTTTATTGGCCCGTATCCCACACAATCCATCACAACCGTTGTTTCCCCCGTCCAAGGGTCTCTTGTACCCTGATCATTATTTAAAATATAGATGAGTGTTTTCTTTCCGATAATCGAGACCAGGATTGAGGGTTGAACACAATAGGCAAGGTCCTTCTAAAAGCGTCGCCTATAGCGGTAGGTAGTCGGGGGCCTAAAGGACCGAGTCGCGCTTATTTGTATTAGTAAATTGAAGGTACACTGTCCACTCTATTGAGAGCCCCGTCGTTGCATTCTTCGACTCCCTTTGGCTTTCCTTTTTGGGTACCGTGAATAGTTGGAATGTCTGTTTCTTTTTTAAAGTATCCACTGATTTTACTTTGATGTGTTATCCGTTAAACTTTCTGTAGGTACATATTCTTTACTAACTGCGCTCCGCGGTTTCACCCGCAAAAGTATCGATCCCGTGGGAAGATCGGGATAAAAATCCTATGTGTTAATCCTGGTTATAAACTATCCGTGTGCCAAATTTCATACAAATCCGTTCAGCCGTTTGTGCGTGAAGAAGTAACAAATATAGAAACACACTCGCCTTTCGCCTTAATAATTATTAGATAGAGTGTAACTGGCTGATCCGGCGAACTTCGTACTGACTCAGAATCAATAAGAACGAATGTAGGTGACAACGAATTCATTTTTTTTCGTGTCTTTCCCATTTGTTTTATCATAGTTATTCTACTGTTCGGGGTGGAGACAAATCCAACAAATCAATGATCATAAATCCAAAAAATTGGTCCAGCCGATCTTAAGTTATAAATGGTGTAACTAACACAATTTTGTTTTATTTATATCTTATAAATTCTTTTCTATCGTGCTTGTTAGTGATCCTATAATTTATACTGCTTTTTCTGATTTTTACCCGTGAGAACCTGCAATTGGCTCTATGTCTCATGCACTTCTCATCTTACGTATTTGTTATAGCTGTTGGTTCTCCTATAGATATCTCCCGATACAAGTCAATTTTCAAAATACATTGTATATATATCACGCACCATTTTTTATATCTAGTCCCTTCTCAAATAATTAGCGGCTCACAGAGACTTCCTGTTACGCAATCAACAATATGCAGTTATTAACGAAAGAAATTCCACCCCCAGTCTGACTTTTTTTCCTTTTCAATAGCCCTGGAACCATCAAAGTTCGTCCAACTCACACCTGACCGGTTTTATATATTTCAAAAAGGGGAATGGGGCGCGGGGGGATCAATTAAGGTGGTCTTTGTGAACATTATATCGACGCGCATTGAAAAGAGTTGTGATTTTCTTTGATAGCACGCAGACGTGGTTTGCCGAGTGAAAAATCAAAGGACCTGCTATGGTGATGCATGAAGGGATTTATTAAGATTTAATGTCGGCAACGACACTCCGAGGCGGGAAAAGAACGAGTTTCAAGTGCTCACCGCGATGTACGTTTTACATGACGCCATTTTAGATTTGTTCGTGTAAAAAATGTGGAGTGGCGAGGTGAACGCGCTGCTACGCTGAACTGTGCTGGATTTAAAATAAATATTTATAGTTTGTGTGGCGTAATTAAATGCTGGGATCAGTTTGTTTGTGAGCGTTAACTTCTTAGGTTTGAGAATGTCTTAAAAGTGTTGTCCTTTATAAGTGATGCGAGGATTCTAGTAGATCCTTTGATATTAACTTGAGTTTCTTGTAATAATATAGCGAATGACGCGTGGTCCAACTTATAATACTTGACTAAAACCTTCGTAGTCGCCATTTTCTTATTTCTGAATACTTACTTCCTGAATTCAGGTAAAAAAAAAAAAATGAAATAAAATGCCTTTAATATTATTAAATTAAAATTTTAAGGCCTTCAAATCGTATTCTATCCGCATTCACTGTTCTTTTATTGTGGTCCTGATCCGCCCCAGTGTCTTCACAATCGAGCTCGATGGAGCGACCACAAACACTATCTACGATCATCGGCTTAACATGCTGAGTTAATGAACACCCGTGGGCTTACATATTCACACTAACCATGTACGGACATAGAGAAGGGTGGGAATTGGGTAGTGGGGAGGCGGGAGGCGAGCCGTCTTAGAGAGCCTTGAGACACTCACACGGGTGTGCACGTTTTAAAGTTTTATTAGTAATTAATATGTGAGATGGAGATCTAGTAAGGAAAGGAGAATAAATTTTGTGCTTGGCTCTTTGGTTTTTTAGGTTTTGTCTAGTACCTGTTAAGAAAATACGTTTATTTACGGTAAAAAAAAAACGAAAAAAAAACATACCATTAAAGAACAAGTTGAGGGAAAATATGCGTCACATCCACGCAAAACGACCATCGCTCAGCATAATTCTGTGACCCTTGCGAGACAGACCCACAGCACTGGTTTTAGCGACTACAGCCAGCGTTGATGTGATGACGTCAACCGGTGCAGCATAAAATGAGATACAGAAAACAAAAATCCTACTTCCTACAATCCTACTTCCTACTTCCTATCCTACAAATATTATAAATGCGAAAGTTTGTGAGGATGGATGGATGGATGTTTGTTACTCTTTCACGCAAAAACTACTGAACGGATTTGGATGAAATTTGGCACACAGATAGTTTATAACCCGGATTGACACATAGGATACTTTTTATCCCGATATTCCCACGGGATCGAAACGTATGCGGGTGAAACCGCGGGGCGCAGCTAGTATAAAATAAATACACAATACAAGTTCGAAATCTTTATAACATTACTATCATTTTTTTTTAAAGACTCAGGTAATGCAGATAGTATTTAACAAGATCATTTCCAAGAGATATAATGTAGCTTACGGATCAACCAAGTCAGTAATGAAAAACTTTTAGATATTTTAAGCGGAACTAAGACCTTTAAAAATTACACAAAGCCAATCATAACACTAACTATTTAACTAAATAAACTACAACTGTTAGCATAGTTTCGCGGGCTTGCTAAAGCTAATTGTATCATGCTCCGACATCCCGAAGACTTCGCTACCGCTTTGACCGAGCTTATCGCCGAACTTTCCCTCACCGAAACCCCTAAATATCGCTGGCTGTACAAATTAATCCAACTATTGGCACATCAGACAATACACATGAGATACAACTAATAACTTGTGACGTCAGCAATGTGCAGTTAATTCCAGAATGTTCGTTAGTAAAGGGCCCCAAGATATATCGTCTCCTTGGGACTTGTTTATCTTCTGCTGGGTTATTAAGACCATTGTGTCGATATTCCGATGTTTAAGTGAAAGATATATTATGGTATTGTTTATCTGGAGGGGAGGATATGATTTTATTAATTTTGTGTAAGAAACCAGATTTTGGGAATTTAATATTGCCCTTTTAACTACATAATTATGTCCAGTTTGTTTTTTTTTAAAGTCTTGTTTATTATAATTAGCCCGGTTTCTTCGTTTAAATATAATTTAGGTAGGTAGGTACTTAAAAAAAATTTCAATGGTAAAACATGCCTGAAACTAAAACTATTTAACACATTGGGAAAATTATAAAGAACAAGGGATGCTCTTATATTATATCCCTTGACTTTGTCCGCGTGAAATTTCGAGCTCAAGACTGGATTACGAAATGCAAAAAAAAAAACAAATCCAACCCCAGTTCCAGAGACTAGGGCGTTCAAACAAATAAACAAACTCTTTAGCTTTATTATTAGTATACATATAAATTCCGGTTCCTAATCCCAATAAAAAAATTTAATGTAAATAACTTTACATTAATATTATATCCCAACAACAATTAACACTGTCACGAAAACTCCGTGACTACTTCCCCGTTTTTCTTAGTCCAATATCTTCCATTATCACATGCCACTAAACAAAGTTTACCATTCTACCCTTCTATTGTACCCTCGATAAATCAGCCACCCAACACCACACAGACCACACACTATCGAGACATTATTAATTAAAATCCTTGCAAGAACACACCTGTCCCAGGATACCTCCTTGGGGTACCCCGTAGCAATCGGTTTAGACAAAGAACCGATGTGCCTTGGGCCGGCAACTTGAGGGTAATCCGTACAGGACTATCGATAGGTACTGTATGTTTAATAGATTCTGTGAGGTTTAGTTTGATTAGTTTTAGGATAATAAGGTTTTACTTTAGCTTAGAGAACGTTGGTTGGTTCAATTAAATGCTACACTGAAAACTTTATTTAGTACGTGAGAAAGTGTTAGCATATTTTGAGTTTTATATTACGCACATGGCAAACCTTTCATGATTATGTTAATTAGTCACGGTCAAATCGGTTTAGGTTCGAATTATTGTTTGGGGGTAATTTACAATCTTTAAAAAGAAATAGGAACATTTACTTACGTCACCTTAAAACTATAGTTCATATGTCATATGTTACAAAAGAAAAGAAAAAGATTCATCTTTCCCTAGAATCGACAGCAGCCTACGAAATCTAATCGTAAGCAGATGCAAAAATCAACACAAACCATTAATTACAAACCAATCCTCGTTACACAATAAATAAGGCCACAATCGGAACAAATGGACAGGCGGCAAATTAAACCCACGCTGTTCAATCCACATACATTAGGCACATCGATCTAACACGTCTAAACAAAGGCCGTGGCGAAATGCTTCCGAACACGCGATTGTCTTAAGTTCACCTCCCAAATCTTTACCTTCATCCTTTGTGTGAATTTAAACCTTGATGACGAGTCTTTAAGTTTATAATCGGTTGGAACTGTGTTAAGAACTAGCAAGACGGTGTTGTTACACCGAAGTGTAAGGTAAATGATAATGTTGTTGCAAAAAGGTGGACTCATAAGGATAGTGTTTTATTATATAAATATATTAAATTAAACAGAAGACAGAATTAGGAGTGTATTCCAATGGAAACTATGCTGATCGATGGAAACTATGAATCAGAAAACACCATTTGAAGCAGGCACTGAAAGTGAGAGGTCATAATATCATAGATCTATTCATTAAAATCCAATAATATAATTTTCCTAAAAGATGTACGGATGATGGCAAATCCGGATATGAAAATATATCCTTTATGCCAGATAGTATTTTTTTTCAAGTTGCAAACCGGTGTGAATCGCGGCTATCCTTAATGCGGCCCGACCAAAAACAAAACAATCCGATGCTCACCTCCTCGCGTCCGGTTCCGTACAGTAAATTTACATTCCCCACCATCCATCCCCGAAGTCCATCCGGGTTGGTAATAAAACGATCTTAAGGTACGGAGGAAAATATCTTAGAGTGTAAGCTGCAAGTTGTAGACTTTCAGCACTATAATCTTTTACATTATGGCATTAAAATTGGACCAAAGAAATGTGATACGAGGTGCCATCGACGCGATAGAAAAACCATGGGTTCAGAGACCTTTGATTAATTGGATTTAGGGCGTTATAAATTAATGAATGGGCCTAATTAGGCTAAAAGTCACCCAATGGGCAATCTCGAGGGCTATGCTTGGAGTTACCCTTCATGATCGAATCTGAAATGAAGATATCCGTAGAAGAACCAAGGTAATCGACATAGCCCGAAGAATTGCCAAACTTAAGTGGCAGCGCATTGCTCGCAGAACAGATGGTCGATGGGACCGAAATGTTCGGTTCAAAAAAACGCCATTTGTAGGCATCATCTTTGAAATTAAGATATTTTTTTTATTTGATTTTATTAGCATATCAAATTATGATTTTGAATTAAAAACAGTTTACTCCCAACAAAAAATAACTTCATACTTACTTACTAGTTACCTACTACATTACTATGTATAACAATAATCTTACTAATTTAATAATCTTACTAATTTAATCTTAATAATGGTAGTGCTACATGTAAACGAAATTCGTATGTATATCTATATAACGTGCATGATAATTTTTTTAACTATTGTGTAACCAAACGAATAATTGAAATAAATATTAGGAGCTGTCTGAGCCATAATATTTTAAAACTTGTAGCAGTTCACCTTCGTATTTTTTAGTCCCTCAAAGATTTGCCTCGCTTATTCTCAAGACTTGAGCCTGTATCTCGATTGCCACACGGGCCTCCGGAGCCTCAAGATATACGCCGAAGGGTACCACTCTTCGCCCGTGTGTTTACAGGCTGATGCTATCGCGTAATTGTGACAATATTTGCTTTACACATTTATGTATGGAAGGCGGGTCAAGTTAATTGTTCCGCCCAGGTATAGTGCCCCCTGAAATTACCTATTGAGTAACTGATTAAATCGAAGGTCTAAGTGGGTCACTTAAGTTGGTTTTAATTAAAATGTTACACAATGTATACTGTCTGGACATTAATTGGACCCAGTTTAGGTCAACGCGTGATGTTTCCGATGCTTCTATTGCCTGGATAAAGAAACACGTGATTAGGGTTCCTTTAGTCACGTTTTTGAAACCAACAAGGGGGTCTCAACCTCTTGAAAGTTTTATAAAAGGAATAATGCTTTTCAATGTTTTACGCGTCACAAAAGCCGGAGACTTATTACTAAGCGTCGTTCTTTTGTTTCTTGTTTTACGTAAACAATGTCAAGAATGATATAGGAAGGAATAGGCAACTTCACTGCAACTAGACAACCATTCAACAACATTCCAAATATCCCCTTTTCCGCATAACAATTCTCATAATTTTCCAACAAAAATTCAGTTCCCGTTAAAAGCTATATAGAGACCATCCCGTAACTGAACATTCGCAGCGATTTAGGACCGTCTTGGCCCGAAACGGCGAAGGTGAAAAGTACACCTAAGTTCAGATTAACAATCGGGCAGGGCAAAGGGCTATTCGGACCGAAGGACCGGATCCAAAACAATAAATCCTGCTAGAAAGAACATGGCAGTTAAGATATGCGTGTGTAGGGACATTGAAGTACCTACATTATTACTTTCTGAAGTTTTTTGTGTTTGCGCGGAAAACTGTAAATTTTCTTTTTTCAACAGATTTATATCAATTATGCCAAACTTAAATCTGTGAATGAAACATATATACTTGCGATATTAAGTAGTTCTCTTGAAATATTAATAATATACTGCCAACTCCAACCTCGACGTGTCTGAACAGCTACAATGTTTCTTCAACTCATAGCCACAGCAATATTTCTCTCCCCAAATGGACCTTATCCAGCTTCCACTAAATCTCGGGCACTCTGGTCACTATAAATCGGCCAATGAGATGTAGTGATTTAATCGGAAACCTCAGGGTCCCTCAGGAAGCCCATTAAATCGTATGGTCAGAGGATAATTAATTCCGTGGTAACGTTTCAAGTGAGATTAATGGCGGTCGGATCGAAAGCTCTTTTCAATGGCCGTTCGTAACATGTTCATTGTTTTGTTTAGCTATTCATCAATTTGGTTAATTGATTTTCTTTGGTTGTCTAGAACAGAACGGGATGTAGTTTTATTTACATAGGTCGTAGAAAAAAGAAAACTACTAGTGCATTGGCGATTTGAATTTGTAACCCGTTGCTTTTGAGGATTTATTTCGGTCTGATCCCCTGAAACCCCCCTCGTTCCCTTGCTAGTTCCACTTCTATTTTAATCTCTGTATTATCCACTTTTTCTAGGTTACGTTGTGGACGATGGGCCTTTCCTAGAAGAGCGGTGGCCGTGACATAACGGCTACAGTGACTGTCATGAAAATTATGGCAGCTGGTTTCACTTTACGGCGTCAAAAAACGCTCTCTAGCTTGTTGAGAGCGGTGGTGGCCCAGTGGTAACGGGTCCGACTTACGAGTAGTAGGTCGTAGGTACGAACCCAGGTAGGCGCTTTTTTGAAGTGAAAACTTTTTTAGGCGCGTTGTGCATTTTTTCAGATGGGAAAAAACCATTGAACTCGCGACACTGTTACCGACATCGACACCGCGCTACATTCGGATGTGTTCGGCTGTCCTCGGGATGTACTCGGTTTTAATGTATATCCGATATGTCAGTGAGTGATGGCAAAGTATTTTTTGTTCAGCCTATACTGTCTCACTGCTGGGCAAAGGCCTCCCCCAAGTCTTTCCAGGAACTCCTTTCACGCGCCACCTCTAACCAGTCCTCGCGGTAGGCGTTTTACTTTGTGTAAATAATTTCATCACCACTGCTCTCAAAACAGTGAAGGAAAACATCGTGAGGAAACCGGCATCTCCAAGAACCATAAATTCCAAGATATATGACATCTACCAACCCGCACTGGGCCCGCCTGGTAGATTACAGCCCACTCCCACTCGAAGAGAGGAGGCCTGTGTTCCAGCAGTGGCAATATTATAGGCTGATTATGTAAAGTCCTGTTGTGCACAGTCCTAATACTACAATAACATTTTGTGTTCTATTCCGGAAGAGCAATACACAAGTTTTAATTCTGTTGCGTCTCATTTGCCACGTTGAGTTGAGCTAATAGTACAAAACAAAGTCGCCAAAATGTTTGTGCGCATAACTCCGAATGACTGCACCAAATTGGATAATCATTTTTTTCTTGTGTTCAGTATTGCCAGGGCAAACTATGTATGAAAAAAAAAAAACTCCCTTGCGAAGCTGGGGCGGGCCGCTAGTTAGCAATAATTATCATAAGGAGGCACTCAGGCTTATCATCACTTTTGATGATTAACCCAGATACTGTTTGCAGTAAACGTAAGTGGCCTTTTAAAAAGCCACCTTTTCCTGGCTTTAATGGCAAAAATTGTTTCAGTAATATCAGGGTTATTGACTAAGTAGTTAAAAAAATATGATAATTTACCTACAAATAATGTATGTCTGCAGAGTAAAACAGTTAAAGTTACTTCAATATTCTCATTGAGCAGTGGGAACTGTGGTGGCCGTGACTAATGAGTTTTAGGTTCAAAACCAGTCAGACGCTTTAACTTGTGTTATTTCATCACCACTTCTCTCAAAAATGGTGAAGGAAAACATTGTTAGGAAACCGGGATGTCCTAATATCAAAAGTTCGAAGATATGTGACATCTACCAACCCGCACTAGGCCTGCATGTTGGATTACAGCCCCACTCCCTCCCTCAGAGTGGAGTCCTGTGTCCCAGCAAGTGGGAATGTTATAGGCTGATTTTGCTGAATTTTGAATTATCCAATTTGAAAGTTATGCGAGTGAGTACACTTTTCGGTGACTTTGTTTTATACTATTAGCTCAAGTCAACGTGGCTAATGAGACGCAATTGAATTATCTTGTGTATTGCTCTTCAGAAATAGGACATAAAATGTTATTGTAATATTAGGACAGTTTGTTTGTTTTGTACTTTTAGAGTCCTGACCAATATTGCCCGCTGCCAGAGCGGACTGTCTCTTTTAGGGACACTGGGTGGAAACAGTCACACGACTGAATAAATAAAATTTTATTTGTGAAAACTAACAATACTAACCTATTTACCTAAGCATTATTGTTACTAACAGTAAAATACTCACAAACTATGGATCTTAGTCTGAAATAAAGTTTAATTTCATTTCATTATGCAAGATTGCATTCACTTTGCTTGTTCTAAGTTACACTTTAAACATTGTTTTAATAGGACATAAAATAATAGATTTATCACAGGATTTAATTAATATTATTGTCAGGCGCGTTTGCTTCGAAAAGAAACAAAAACAAACCATTAAATTGTTTGAGTGTTCATAACAAGACAACATAACCTCAAAATGTTTCATAGCAAAAAATCATGCCGGCATCAAATACAAGGATAAATCAATGAAAATATCTACAGTATAAGTGATACAATACCTGGTAAGGAGTCTCGTCACCACTTTCTTCCAAATGCTTCAGATTTAAACTCAGTAAACAGTTCTCTTTGCAATTCCAAACATAAAACACATCATCCTTCAACTCGATCAAATTTCGCAACTTTCCACTAGGATTTTCACTCAAACTGTCCTTTAGATCCTTAAATATTTTATGGTTTGGTAATTTAGTTTCGTACAAACGGCTATCCATCGTGAAATAATTAAAATAAACTCTTGTTTTGGCTAACAACAATTTTGCAAGTTATTTTGACAGTTAATGTCGCGGTATTTTGCTGCGTTTAGTTTCTTCGTAAGAACACGTTTCGTTATACATTTTGAGTTAAAATGCGATGCGTTGACGAGTAGGAGGAGATTAGAATAATAATTTAATAATAATTATTATTATGACGAACAATAAATTATGCATGCCACCGGCCGGGGCAATCAATCAGGCATGTTGTCTCCGGGTGTTCTCGTCTAGTTAACGGAGAGTACTTGCATTGATACAACCTTTTAGCCAGGGAAATCCATCAGCAACTTGCTCTGCAGCTTTGTTGGAGGTATGTGCCAGACTCAGTTTTCGAAAATGGAAATATCGCAATGTACTAAGATCGATTTATCAGCACTGATAGGAGTATTGTTGCCAATAAGCCTGATTTATTGGTGATGGATCGATCAGAGCGGCGCAATGATTGCTGACATAACCGTCCCGCATGATGAGAACCTCGTGAAAGCCGAGAAGGATATACAAATCAAGTATCTTGATTTGGCTCGCGAGGTTCTCCACTTGTGGGATGTGGACAGTGGACTCAGCGATCTTTGTGCCGATAATCGTGACAACCAATGTATTAATAGTCAAGAGCCCCAACTAACACCTGAGGAAGCTCTCGTTGGGCAGCTGGATCAAGGGCTTGATTTTGAAAGCTACTGGACACGGTCCGCATTGCCAGGAGGTTCCTCTCTCTGGAGCCCTGACAGCCGCGCCGACAGCTTGGACCCCGATACCGGTGGGGTATAACTTTTTTTATAAGTACATAAGTTGGTATGTTTAAATGTTTTTATATTTTTATATTGTAATAAAAATTTAAAAATAAAATTTATTTCTATTTAATTAAATAAAGGAAATTAAAATGTAAATTCAACGACTATTTTTTATTACAATACACTGCTGTCGAAAAGATTGTCCTCACATCCCATACTTATTAACACTGTAATTTGGAAACATTGTAAAAGTATTTTTTTTTTTAAATATTTTTTGTAACCGTGGAGTTTCTTGCCGGCTCTTCTCCATAGGAAATAACAAATTGGAACTGTGCACCTAGCTTCTGACGTTTCATAGGTGCCCATAGTCTGTAACACTGACCTGTAATATAGAGGTCAGTGGTCTGTAACCATCCTGTAAGGAGAGGTATATGAGGAGTTTGTTGACGGCGCGGCGTGGCTTAGCTGCGTCGCCTACATAAATGAGGAATTATTATATTTATGGACAAAGTGATTAATCAAGCTAAAGTGGCAATAGCCTGGCCATATTATTCCGTAAAACTGACGCCCGTTGGGGTAGGATTGTTTTTGCATGAAGGCCGCGAATAAGCAAACGTTTGGTCAGACGCTCTCAGGCTAAGTGGAGAGACGATACGAGTAGGGTGGCTCAGAGAACATAATGGTTTATATGCTCTGTGTGGTGGCTGGTAGCAGCTGGATGAGAGTAGATGACCTGAGGATCGAGCTAAATGGTGTGCAACTAAGGAGGCCTACGACCAGCCAGTCTCAGTTTAGGCGGATGATATGGACAAAACCATGACATCACGATTTTGATTATTTTGAATACAAGTATGTTTTTTCAGGACATAATTTAATAATGTACTATCGTCGTCAATCGACCGAGTAGGCTCAAATGAAACAACGCACACACAGGTAACTGATTGTGCCACACACAGAGCTGTATATCACTTTGATTCGCAATGGTATCACGTAATTTCATCTCCCTCAGCGCGGCCCATGCTTTCTTATAAATAAAACAACACAGGAGGCAATAAATTCCATTCTACAAGATTTCGTACGTGAATTTTCGTTGTAATTTAATATTTTGTATGGTTTAAAGGTTTGTAGATTGTTCTTGGCATTGAATGAGTGGCGGCGTTAGTCGCATTGCGATTAGGAACTCGCTTCGTATAAACTGCATCTTTTTTAAAATCATTTTTAATAAAATTGTTGATAAGTATTGTAACATTCACGTAACATTAGGTATTGTTTAGGTAGGTACTGAAGATTTTCTTTTCTACTCTATTACCAAAAATGCCGATGGTGGTATGTACAAAACAAAAAGCTATAATATCCACTAGCTGTGCTCGTACTATACTCGGCAATACTGTAGCTTCCCATTAGTGAAAGAATTTTCGGTATCGAATCAGCGGGGTAAATGCGTTGTCAGTAGGAATGGCTTGCACTTTGACAGTTCAACAACATTAATTGCGTTATTTACGTTGGTGAGAAGTTTTTTTTTCCGAACATATGAAGCAATGGATTAGCAATACCCTACAAAATGATTCAAAATAATGATTAAAGCCGGATTTACATTACTGTGTTGTGTTGTGTCGTGACGCCTTATGACGCAATGTTAGCCAATCAAAACTCGTAGTGATTTGACGCAGTTCTGGACAGATTAGTTTGATTGGTGTATTTCGCGTCACGACACAACACGACACAGTAATGTGCCGGTGGCTTAATACGCAATTAGGGTGCAGTCGTTCCGAAGATTACCCCTACCTACATGCAAACTCACTAATTCTACCTCTTTATAATTTTACTTAGCATAGATAATCTGCCTCATGTGTCCACACCACGTCCATATTCCACACCGCCAGGTCGTAGGACTCTTCTCAGTGAGTGGGAGGAGCGGGCGTAATCCATCTCGTGGGCCCATTGCGGGTTGGTGGTCTTTCAATATTTGATTCTATTACTTAGCTGCTGCATTTGGCCCCAGTCACATGACCTCCTGCCATAGCATGTTACGAATGTGATCTGCCGGTGTATTCTGTAATAAAATATCAGAGAAAAGTTAGGTGAAGTGAGTTTGAAGTGAACTACCATTCCACCAGCCGATTGATTCTGTAAAAATCTCTCCGTGAAAACGTAGGTGAAGTGAGCTTGGAGTGCGCCGTTAATAGTGTCAAAATCCTTAACATCAGGCATCAGGTGGAATGGCAGCTCACTTCACTTAAATTTTCCCGGTGAGATTTTTACAGAATCGATCGGCTGATGCTAGAGATTGAAACTATTGACAGCTCACTTCAAGCTCACTTCACTTAGGTTTTAACGGCGTGACTTTCACAGAATAACACTGCAGGAGATAAGCCTATTAGTTTAACGCAATACCATTTACAATTCCAGAGGCATAGCAGGGGCGATGCCATCCCAGAGTTAAAGATAATATGCTACTTGAAATCTAGATGAAGTCGTCCGGTTTGTGTGAAAACTGTCACCTATCTCTTTCTTATCCATATACAGGCTACTATGCACCGATAACCGGCTAGCCACAGTATAAGCGTGAAAAACGACTATTTCATGAAATATCAATCAACAGGACTAAATATTAACTAAGGGCTGATTTTGCAATCGACAGATAATTTTTATTCGTTGAATAAAAATTGAGTTTTTGTATGGAAGAACTGTCAAAAATTCAAAATTATTCTTCGGATAAAATTATCTGGCGTTGGAAAAATCAGCCCTTATAGGGTTGTATTGATGATTTTAATGTTTATAATTTTATAAATACATACTTGTTACTCTCGCGAATCATATTTTGTTCAACATACCCCCTGACACTGATCTGCAAATAGCAAAAAACATAAGAAAAGTTGAATTTCGCGGGGTACCTAGTACATCTCTCGTACAACCCGATTGATTGTATTGCCCGGCGACTGATAGGATTCCGAAATTTCGACTCTAATGTTTGATAAAGCATTTGAAAATGAATGACGGCTACTGTTAATCTACAGGGTTACTAACGCACTTAATTGCAAAAACAGCAGTCATCATTTCATCATTTAGTAGTCATAATTTCAGCCGAAAGACGGCTACTGCTGGACGTAGGCCTCCCCCAAGCACCTCCACTTCGACCGGTTCTTTGCTTCTCGCATCCAACGGTTCGTGCGGCCTTCACAAGATCGTCGGTCCACTTTGTGGGAGTCTTCCTATTAATTACCTATCTACCTAGTAGTAGTAGTACTAGTAGTGCTATTCTGTAAAAATCTCACCGTGATAACTTGGTTGACTGTCATTAGTGTCTATCTTAACATCAAGGATGACAGCTCTCTTCACCTAACTTCTAAAGGTGAGATTCTAACAGAATCGACCGCCTGTACACCTATTGTCTATTTGCCGCAGTGGTAACGGTTGCGACTTACGAGTTATGGGTCATAATAATAATTTCATCACCACTGCTCTCAAAACGGTGTAGGAAGACATCCTGAGGAAACCGGCAAGTCCTAGAACAAAAAATTCGAAGACATGATTGTGACATCTACCAACCCGCACTGGATATGCGTGGTAGATTACAGCCCACTCCTTTTCGAAGAGAGGAGCCTTGTGTCCCAGCAGTGGGAGCATTATAGGCTGATTATGCTGTACACCTATTAGTAGGTACATTTTAGGCAAGGTGCAATTTTCAGGTAATATTTGTAGTTTGTCATTCCATTTAAAACTAGGGATAGACACGATTGACAGCTCACTTCACCTAACTTTTCACGGTAAGAATTTTACAGAATAGATCGACTGTATGTTTTCAAAAGAGCGAGGCGTGAGTGTTCAAGTAGGTATGTATTTCTTGTATGCTATACCTACAGGATTTCCTTTGGAAACAAAGATCAATGTCGTCGTCGCAGACTGAATAAATAATACAAAGCCGAGTGCCGGCCGCGATGCCGTCCTACCGCCATTGATAAATTTAGCAGAACTCTCACATGATATTAAAGGGTGGTGAATGTACGATATGCCTCCCTCTCCGATCTATTATTATGCTGGGCAGGCCTCCAGAATAGGGCTGCGCTTTAGTGTTATTATTACCTACTATAGGTTAGGTTATTTTTTGTGAACTTCATAAACAACTTTTCTTTTGAGATCAGAGTAGTTTCTGTGATATGTATTGGTTACTTAAATTCATTGCAGTGAGGATTGTAATTAAAATGTAAGTTCTACAGTATTCGGAAAATTTTGTAAGTATTTTGTTTGAATGAGGTACTTATTTATATCAAGTTGGTTCGTCAACTTAAGCTACATATTGGAGTAAAATAAAAACTCGATTTTGTCCTCTAACAAAATCATAGACAAATATAGGCTAATGTCTTAGATACCCTTCACTATTAAGTCGATCGTCCACCGCCATCAGCTAAAATAATTAAGAACTAAGCTAAGCTAAACTGGGAATAAAGTTGTCTGTCCACCGAAAAATAAGCTAAAACTACGTTAGTGATCACCAGTTTATGTTCTCAGTTCCCAATGCTGCATTGCTATAACATACAAATCTACAAACTTAGGTATATACTTAGCGCTAAAAGGTCCTTTTGTCGCGCGGCCAAATTCGGAACTAATGCCGCCATCTTGATTTTTCAATACATTTCACATTACAATTTGCACAAATGCGTCCAACAACGCCACCAAATCAACGTCATTCGAGCGCCAAAAGACAATATCTTCGTTTACATTCCTGGCAACCCTGAGTTTGTCCGTCGGGAGGACACCGATGACTTGTCATTAATAACGACAGTAGAAATGTATCAAAAGGTGACGCGTCCCGACGTCTGTCTCGGCCCTTATTTATGATACCAACAAACAATATTTATTCGCGTCTATATGCCGCAGGCATTAGCCTGTGACGGACGTGCGTTGTGTTGGATATGTTTGGGTATTGTGTTCAATTAAAAGATAAGTAGCTAATTCTACAAATATTGATTATTAAGCAGATTATCAAATGGTCCTATATCCATGAGTTAGGCTGGACAGGCTCGCAGCTGGTTAGGCTGATAGATCTCTCAAATTGCACGCCATTCCACTGGATCCTTGGATAAATGTGGGTACCAATATTTTCTTATAGTCCAGGAGCCTCATTATCAGCCTATAGCTGACTACTGTTGGAGATAAGCGTACGTCATTACACTCTATCCTCGGCTACTCTCAGATCGCTTTCACACTTAGCGACTTTAGCAGCGCGACAGTCGCGCGACCGTCGCGCTCAGTCAGAATATCATTATTCGCGCGCAGCTATCGCGCGGCTGTTCTTGAAATGTGCTATCGCGCTGCTAATGTGAAAGCGGCCTCATTCGCCTACTACCAGCTGCCAACAGCGGCTCATTTTTTAGGCTCTAGGTATATCTTAACTTTATATAAAATTAGTTATAAGTATTAAAATATCAACAAAAAATAAAAATAAACGAAACATTATATTTATTGTGTCTTTGACATATCTCGGGACCCTGGGGTCCCCGGACTTTTGGAAGGCATACGAGGGGCCGAAGCCAACTCGCAGAGGCCCGTTAGTCGCTTTCAATTAAAATTAAATGAAAACTATATTTCTGACTAAGGTCCAAAGTTTGTTAGTATTTTGCTGTTAGTAACAATAGTGCCCAGATAACTAGGTTAGTATTGTTAGGTTTGACAAATTAGAATTTATTTAATCAGTCATGTGACTGTCGCCACCTAGTGTCGCTAAAAGGGACAGTCCGCTCTGGCAGCGATCATTATCAGAATGCTGTTGTCACTACCATGAAGGCGCTGTAGAATGAAATGAGGCACAAATTTAAATTATTATTATTAAATATAACAGTTTATCCCGCACGTACAGACGCCAGCACATCAACCTCCCCGAAACTGTAAAATTTTCCCAATCAAGTTTGAACCTTGTGCTTTAGCGATAAAGTTGAAAATCTATCAAAGAAATTTGACAGATTGTAGTAGCTTGATGTGCTGGCGTCTGTACAAATGACGAGAATGTGATCCATTCTTTGGCAGGAGTAGAAAGTCCTATTAGCCTAGTTATTAGGGACGAACAGAACTTCCCTACAACTGAAAAAACTGCAAATCTCGCAAGCATTATATCGTATTCAAACAAGCCAAAATAGGGTGGCATCACCAGTTTCAGTCACGTACAAAATATGGGTATACAATTTACACAATATCGTCATATGTCAAGTGTGTCAGAGATCCTCACGAGGCATCTACCCCAATTACCGTTAGAATTGTTTCGCACCAACTATCTATTACTTCCCTGGCTCCCGACTTGGGAATTGGGACGGTGTTGCGTGATAAAAAATTGTTGGATCTGTCGCAGCTGTCATATTTGTCGCATTTGTTGTCTATTCTTGGGGAAACGTCGTAAAGTAATTACTATGATTGATCTTACTGTGCGTATCGGATTACGACGTAGATGTTGTTAGGTAGGTGTGATCTGAATTAACAATATTTTGTGGGACAGTAATAGAATTTATTGGAAAACTTATTTTTTCGTGGAAAACATTTTTCTTGATCCTTTTAAGCTCGCGTTTGGTCAGGATGAGTACCACTAGGTTCTACCAAGTCGCCTCGCAAACGAAGGGTTCCATACCACTGAACAATATTTAACAATTTTTTTAAAAAACTTTATTTAATTATACAACATGTTGTTTTAGCAACCATTGTCTTACCAAGGGGTATCGTATTACCCAATACCTGGGTTGTGGAGGTCAGATAGGCAGTTGAGTCGCTCCATGTAAAATACTGGTATTCAGCTGCATCCGGTTTGACTGGAAGCCGATCAGAACATAGTTGGGAAAAGGTTAGGCGGTTGATGAGGTAGATTATGAGTAGTACACAATCTGTGAATGTCAAGTGTCTACCTATTAAGGTTCACAAGATACAGCCCTGTGAAAGACAGGCGGACGGACGAACAGTGGAGCCAATTGTAACAAAGATCTTAATTTCTTCTCTGTTCACTTATGTCCTGATGACGATATATAAGAGCATTAGAAGCAGAGTACAGTTAAGGTATTACATAGGTAGAGGTAGTGGGTAGTGCAGGTACATGCTAACCTAACGGAACCAATACAGTCCGCCTATAAATCCGACGGGACGTCCGAACACTTCAACTGTCTTAACCGCGTGCCCCTACGAGGAGTCACTGGATCGCAAAACGGTGGATAAGAAATAGTACAATAACCATGCAAAAACTTTGAGACTTGCAAAGAAAGAAAGAAAAATATTGTTTATTCTGCACAAAGGAGACGAATATTAAAAAAAAAATTAATTTACATACATACACCAATGACCTGTATAATACATTGTTTAATAGAGGTCAGTGACACACTTACACAAAGTAGCCAAAATCCTCGTATTCGAATAAAAGTTCAAAGTTTAACAATGTCATTTGAAGTACAGACGCCAGCACATCATGCTACTACAAGCTGTCAAATTTCTTTAATAGATTTTCAACTTTATAGCTGAAGTATAAGGTTCAAAATTGATTGGAAAAATTTGACAGTTTCGGGTAGCTTGATGTGCTGGCGTCTGTACATACTAATTCCATGAGTCTCACACCTATGGACTTATAATGTCACAATAATACCAAAGACAATAAATATTGCTGATTCAGAAGGCAGTCCTCGATACGGCTCGCATTGTGAGGAGGTTCTTCTCTCTTGAACTCTAACCACCCGGTAGCTTGGACCCTGCTCCCGACACCGGCGGGCCACTATTTCTTATATTTTAAAATGCTTTTTATTATACTTATTTTTCCTATTTTAAGAAATGTTTAAAAATTAATAAGATAAAGAACTAAATAAATAAACATGTATCACATGAGTAATAGTAACATGTCGCAACAGAACTTCTTATCCAGTACTTTTACTAATTTAAGGTGTACCAGCCATATGTTAGCCAAGAAAGGGTTGAGCAAGTGCTACCTGTGGGGTTTGGGGCAAGATGGAGGGAGAAGGGGGTGGAGGGTAGGATTTACACCCCTCATTTGTTTGCGATGACCCCCGAGCACTATCTCCTTAGAGCGTCTTGGTATCGCCTTGGCTTAAGCGTCGTTTACGTTATTATGTTTTCGGCGTTTTATAGTTATCTATATTGGTGTTGTGGATAGTCGATCTGTAGGTTTTTATCGTGCTGGTAAAACCTTTTTGGCTAATAGTACCTACATTTGGTTAGACATTCTTCGGTTGTTCAACGTGTGGGGGCAGGTACCCAGCCCAGCGTATGGCCTCATTATTAATCAATATTTAGAAATAATTAAATTAAATATTTGTTTATTAATGGCAACTAGGCCCAATTGTTAGTAACATTGTTCTTAAAACTATTGTTAGTAAACAAAACACAGCCACAAAAACAAAAACAAGAAATTTTTTTTTTTTTTTTTAAGGCTAGCTCGGGGGGGTTCTGACCAGCACCTCCACAGCGTGTGACAACCAGGGTGCGTCGTTCTTCAGCATCAACATACTTAGGATGCCGTTAGAACTAGACCGCGCTCTTGACAAGACGGAATTAGTTTTTTGCGCATTATGGCATAAAAATCATCGGTATGCGCAAATGCGAACATACTGGACGCACTACAAAAGCGCGGCAGTCCCAGCAGCATCCTGAAGCAGTTATTATACTTAATACGCAGGGCGTCTAGCGATCTCTCAGTATGCCTCACCCACAGCCCGCTCGTGTAGAACGATTGGCAATACGCTTTAAACAGCGTAATCTTTACCCCAATACTACACAACGGGCGAACCTGTGAATAAGCATGTTGGCCCTGACCACTAGCGCCCTACGCTAATAATTTTTCACCATTTTTCAGAAGTGAACAAGTTTTTTTATATGCTAATTTGCCATGGCCAATGTGAGCACTTACACTATCATAAGTCTACAGTCCACTGCTGGACATAGGCATCTCCAACTGCGTGCCATTCGCTCGATTCATTTTCCGGGAGCCTTATTCTATGCTGTTACAACTCTGATAGACAAGAATTGCTTGAAAGGCTATGTATAGGATAATAACTATTAGATATTCTGTGGCATTGCACTAAAATTATGTAAGAGACAAACCTTTCAAAAGTACCTTCTAGGTAACCTTCACTTTACACCGTTTTAATATTAAGGCTGTTGGCAATATTTACGTCGGTTATTAGGCAGGACGACAACAGTGCCACTTACCCTGAAGCTCTCCTACAAAGATTGGAGGCTCTTAAGCGATATAGTCCGGTGATCTTGTGCACGTTCGGATAATGGCCCGACTAAGTGCAGTTTTGAAGATTTTTATGAAAGTTCATCGGAAAACTTTATTTACGTATTTATGTACATAGATAGACTGTAAGATCCACCACGTGTAGCCGTGGGGGCTCCACGTGGTGGATTTTACAGGGTACACAGCTAGAAGGCGTCGCGGCAGACCCCGTAAAAGTTGGCGGCATGAGCTGGAGCAAACAAACGACCAGTGGTCCACTTTAGCCCTGGATCGAAAGAGCTGGAAGTTATGGGGAGAGGCCTTTGCCCAGCAGTGGGATGAGGCAGGCTACAGTAACCAGTAACACTGTAAAATTCATACGAAATATCGCTCATCTATCCATTTATCGTTGGGTCACCAAGGTACAGGCTTTGCCTACGTAGTTTACTACTTGTTATTTAACCAATCTAAGTCTTCTGTCAGTGACAATTGCATGCCATGCTACTTGTACAACATACCAATACCAATCTAGATACAACATACAAATCTTCATCTATTGACCTCGGACCAAATAAAAAACCAAGACAGAGGGCTGTCAACAGTAAAGTGAAGTACTATAGTAACTAAGTAAAATACTTTGAGTTTGAGTTTAGGAGAATGTTAATACAAAATAAAAACTAATGTCAAATCGTTTGTATTACAGTAGAAAATGTCACAATAAAACAATAATGGCAAATGTCAACTAAGTTTACAATTAGGTATCTATATAAAAAAAGAGAAAAAAAAAACTGTTTTTGTAGCATCATACGATAATGGCAGTTGAATACAATCCAATGATTAAACAGAATTCTATGGAACGTAGTAATTGAGTATCAATTATTTCCTTTATCAAGACTGCCACGCTAAAGTTGTGTGGCAGCAGTTCTTCACAGTCTTGTAATTTCAAATTGAAGTTAAAAACTTAAAAAAAAAACACCAGTTTTGGCGTACTGGAGGTAGAAAACCTATTTATCTCTGGTTTAATCTATATCAGAAGCAGCAGATCTGGGGGCCTGAAAAGGCCACTTTGGCAGAATCATAAAACAATTCATATCACGCAATTTCATCTGTATGACAGTTTTGTATGGAAATTCGTAAAATGCTATAGGTACACCTCTGCCTAACCCTTCAGGGATATATAGGTGTGAAACTGTCAGACGGATGAATTGCGTGATATGAATTGTTTTATGATTCTGCCAAAGTGGCCTTTTCAGGCCCCCTGGTTTAATCTGGTTTGATCTGTATGTTTGCCGAAAGTTATAAGTAATTTGTGCTGGCTACCATCACTAGCGATCTGTCGATAGGTTATTGGGTTCGGCTGTAACACGTGTACGAAGGTAGGTATGTAAATGTAACATAAGAGATATAAGGATGTACCTTACCTAATAACGTAAATAAAGGTCAGTGACATCTTGTCGAGAACTTTTTATACTTCGTTATAAGCGACATAATTATTAATGAGTTGTATTATAATTTTGGTGTATAGTCGGCCTCGTTAGTGTTTTATCACTTTTGGCAAAAAAAAGAATAAGAATTAGCATCGCCATACAACGTGGCAATGCTGCCAGCCTTTTGGACACTGTTCCTGTTGACAGCGATGCGGACGAATTTTTAGATGCCTTAAGATTCTTTTGCTTATTTTTTCAAATAAATGTACATATTATTATTTTAAATGTTAGCTTATATTATGAAAATATTTATGAACACTTAGTAATAAATGTTAGTTGTTGTAAATAAAAGAGTTTTATGGAAATTGTTATACCAGGCCTAATCTAGAGGTACTATAATAATATGTGCATTTATTTGGTTTTTATACCTACTAATAATATAATTTGTTTAATATTGACAATCGAGGTAGATTTACATTTAAAAAATTCAAAATACATTAAAATGCTTATATAACTATTTACACTAAGTACTAAATTAAATGACTAGATTCGCTGACCAATCAGTGAAAAAAAAATCAACGAATCTGACGAGTTCAGTAGACTGACGACTGAGGAGAAATTGACCGGTGATACGCGGGTTCAAAATATATTTGTACACGTGTAACTTCGCAGTCGTATAATATGCTTAATATGAACTAGTTTACTGGCTTACCTACCGCGTACATCTCCATTTTAAATTACATAACGCATGTCTCGTACCGGACAAGTGTCTCTTTAATACGTCTGTATTTAGATCGTTGTGTAGATGCTAAGCCTTCAATACGCTACCAGTCCTCGTACCTAACAGTCGTGCAATATGAGCTTCAAGAACAAAGTGGTCCTCGTCACAGGAGGCAGTGCCGGCATCGGTGCAGCCACCGCTGAACAATTCGCTAAAGCAGGAGCTAGCATTGCCATCGTCGGAAGAAACGAAGCCGGGCTTAAGGCAGTGGCCCAACGCTGCGTGAAATATAACGCTCCAACCCTCATCCTCAAAGCTGACGTCGCCAATGATGCAGAAGCGAAAACTATCGTCAAAAAAACAATTGAGAAGTTCGGGAAACTAGACGTCCTCGTTAATAACGCTGCCATACTGAAGAACACGTCGCTTACAAGTCCAGATGTGATGCAAACATACGATGAAGTGCTGGGCATCAATCTGCGGGCTGTGGTCCATTTGACGAGCTTGGCGGCGCCGTACTTGGCGAAGACTAAAGGCAACATCATCAACATCTCGAGCGTACTCGCCAAAACGTACGTACAAGCGTCGCAGTTGATGATGTACTGTGTTTCTAAGGCTGCTCTGAACCACTTCACCCACGGAGCGGCGTTGGAGCTGGCAGCTTCAGGCGTCAGAGTGAACATAGTGAGTCCAGGTCCCGTCCGCACTAACATGTTACAGGGTTTGTTGACTGATAAGATTTGGGAAGAAAATTGCAATGCAACTGCTCTACAGAGGATCTCCGAGCCAGAGGAAGTAGCTGATGTGATAATGTTCCTGGCTGGTGATAAGGCTAAAGGTGTGACAGGCGCTAATTATGGTGTCGACAATGGGGTGCTGCTGAAGTATTAAAAATTGTACACAGTGTTGTCTTTACGTTGTCTTACTTTTTACTGTACGCATACTGTTCATAATCTCAGATAATTTACATTCTATCGCCACTTAATCAGTTGTGTAGTTTAGTGAAATTTAGGGGGGGGGGGCGGGTTCAGGGGATCAGAACGGAATAAATGGAAAAATTATGCACTATGTAGTGGAAGTAACATTGCACCTATATTCCTCAAAGGTGTGGGTGGGTGGTATCTGTGATTTGCATTGAGTAGCGTGGGTGGGTGTGGGGGTGTGAAAGAAGGCACATGGTGCGTTAGAAAAACAATTAAACAATATCTTATAAATCTTGTACATACAAATTAAGTCACCGCTAGTAATATATTTTTCTAAATTTTGTATTGTATTTTGTACAGAGGCCAGCACATCAACCTCCCCCATTTTTTCAAATTTTCCCAATTGAATATGAACCTTATTCCTTTGCAGTAAAGTTGAAAATCTATCAAAGAAATTTGACAGATTGGGGTAGCTTGATGTGCTGGCCTCTGTACATTGCTGTACCTGTTAACGAACGAGTTATTTTTTTTTGATTTATAGAAAAATATGCCCTACCGGTTTTGGTAACCGAAAACACTAGTCGCAAATAACCAATAATCATTATGGCCCTACAGACAGAGTCGATGATGTCGATGTATTTGACAGTAAACGAGCTGGTGATGCTGAAGAAAGAACGGTCTACTCAGACAGCTTTGATAATACCTAAGCACCGTCTGATTGTACCTCGGGCCCTAACGATAAACCCGATATCAGACGCTTCACTCAAGTGAATGGTTTACTAGAGTGAAGGTTCATTTTTGTTTCATTCCGGTTCACACGACACCAATATTTTACTGTTATATTTCACCTTTGATTCATTTTGTGTTTACTTCGAATGAAAAAATCTAATGAAAGTCCGAAAGGAACCAAACCTGATGCATCTGATATCTGCTTCAGCTATCACCTGTCGAAATATTAAATAAAAACTATCGAATAAGCGTTTGATTGCTATAAATTTTAAATATCCTAAGGTAAATAAAAGGTATTTATTTACAGGGTAGATGTGAGTGGTAAAGCACACCCTAGAAGGATTTTTTTTTATTTATTACATGCACACGCTACCATTAATTACAGTTTCCCAATTCGGTAGTGTGTAGTTAATTGACAGTTCATGAAATATTACACCATAAGATTAACAAATTACAAACATATCACGTGTAACGTTACCTTTGCGAACTCGCTCAGTGAACATGAGAAAATATCTATTCTGTCGGCAACTCTGCAACCAAAGTGTGCGCATTGTCAGAGGGACGTTATCCAACAGTTTAGTTCGACCGCGCGGCACCAAGAAAAAGTAGGGCCGTGAAATATAGTTTTCATTTGTAGCGAAATAAAACGATGAAACTTTACACTTCCGCTACAAATGGCGCCCGAACAGGGACCATTTCTATCGAAAGTGTAAAATTACAGTTAGTTAGTTAAAGTACGGTCCTTACGGGTGATGTTTTTCAAAAAGTCAGGTGCGTAGTAGGTACCTACTCGACCCCGGCGTGAGTGTATGACCATAGGGGCAATTCTCGTAATTTTAAGAACGTTTACAGTCTGATCTCAGTCTCCATCTGTCAAAAATACCTTTATTTTCCCTACATTTTGACAAATTTTTGACATTTGCTTGTCGCCGAGATGAGAATGCGACTAGATTTTGAACGTTTTAAATTACGAGAATTGGCCGTCTGATTTATGAACGTAACCGAATCAAAAGGAGTAGGTATGTTATGATCGTTGCAAGTGGAGTTAGCAGTATCTGCCCTATAGGAAAAAGGCATAAGTTTATAATAATAATAAACCATTTATTTATTTTCAGGTAACAAAGACCCATAGACTTAAATAGATTAAGGCGGCGCTGACCGCCTAGTGGCGCCCTCATCGTTTATTTGGTTATTTCTTTTATTTTAGAATGAAAATGCAGAAAATAAGCATGTTAAGTTGTGCTCCACAAGATTATACGTTAATAGAGGCCACTGTTATGAGGGAAAGTCCCTTGAAAGCGAGTCAAGTTGTGTTTCGTAATAACAGTGACAAGATATTTTGACGTGGTACAGATAAATCGTTTGCATGTAGCTATGATTATAAAGGTAAAATAGAAATTACTATAACGATATATCTAAAAACCCCAACTACAATTGGTGTAACAGTCAACACTTCGATAAAATCCACTAACACAGTTTGTTAGCACATTATGGAACAATGCAATTTTCATACTTACCTAGTACTTGACGCTTTATGCCAACATAAAAATGATGTTATTTTTATTTTGAGTAATGATAAATATTGACCGACTGGACGGAGAAAGCACAGCTTAAGGAAATGTGGAAGAAAATGGGTGAGGCCTTTGCCCAGCAGTGGGACAGTACAGGCTAACGGAAAAAAAAGAAAATTTTTACGCTGAGTCAGGTGAATCGCAAATAATAGTACACCATTGTCCGTCACAAATCGAATAAATAATTTGCAAATCATTCAGATAATAGACGATAAATAAGATAAGGGATATATTTAAACAGCTGAACATACATAAAGTCGAACATATAACCTCCTTCTTTTTGGAAGTCGGTTAATTATAGTTAGGCCCGGTATCCATCAAAGCGGAGAGGAGAGGAGAAGTGCGGAGCCGTCCAATCACAGACGAGACGAGTGACGCGGTTGAGGATTTCAACCATTGTGATTGGAGGACTCCGCACTTCTCCTCTCCTCTCCGCTTTGGTGGATACCGGGCCTTATACCGGCTGACCTGGCGAACTTCTTACCGCTTCGCGCCCCGCCAGCCGCTCTGCCCCCGCTTTTTAAATCTCTGATATCTTCTAAGATATTCATTTTAATGATATGCTATAAAGGACCGTTTTGATCTACATGAAATGCAAAACGTATCTAATGTATTTAATTAGATAAGAAATAATACTGTATTGTTTAAAATAGTTTGGTAAATAACCCATATTTTTTTTGTAATACGTAAAAGATAAAAATGGTTACTGTGGGTTATTCTTAGGAGATAAACATATACCATCACAGACTTTTTTATCGATCTTTTTAAGATATACAATTCCGTAGTTCTTTAATTTAATCTATCTCGTAAGGTTTAGCCAGCGTTTGCAATGTAAGCGCACAAAAATATGTTTGTAACGACATCACATTACAAATCTTTTTTATCAGCTTTTCTCTACTATAATAATCTAGTGTTATACATATAAGGCTTCCTCTTGAATCACTCTATCTATTGCTAAAAACTTCATTAAAATCCGTTGCGTAGTTCAAAAGATCTAAGCTTACAGACAGCGGGAGCGACTTTGTTTTAATACTATGTAAAGATTTTAAAGCTGATCGGTAATTTTTGCCAGTCATTCTGATGTTCACAAATTTCTATTTATCTAGTGCTTACTTATAAATGATGTTATTTGTAAATGATAAATTAACGCTGAGTCAGATGATTCGGAAAATAATTTGCCAATCATTCAGTTAATAGACGATAATTAAGTTTATTTTGTACGATTAAAGGATATATTTAAACAGCTATGGCTTAGTAAATCTACGAATTTCGTGATGTGAGGTAGTTCAAAATGTTTGCAAACAAAGTGGTCCTAGTTACGGGCGGCAGCTCTGGCATCGGAGCGGCTACTGTGGAGTTATTTGCCAAGGAGGGAGCTTCCGTTGCCTTCGTCGGAAGAAACGAAGTCAAACTGAAGGAAGTTGCCAGCCGTTGTGAGCAGCATGGAGCTAAAACTCTCGTTATCAAAGCAGATGTCTCCAAAGACGAGGAAGCAAAGACCGTAGTCCAAAAAACTGTTGACAAGTTTGGAAAACTCGATGTACTTGTCAACAATGCAGGGATATTACGGCATGCGACTGTACTACAGCCCAATTTGATAGAGAACTTTGACGAAGTCATGAACACGAACCTGCGGCCAGTCGTCCTTATCACCAGTTTGGCTATCCCACACCTTATAGCTACAAAAGGGAATATCATTAATGTGTCTAGTGTTCTGTCATCGTGTATCAAGGTACCTGGACTGATCTCTTACTGTATGTCTAAAGCTGCTATGGATCATTTTACTAGAGGAGCTGCTACAGAGTTGGCTTCTTATGGCGTTAGAGTGAATTCGGTCAATCCTGGACCAGTGATAACAGATATTACAACAAATTCTGGGATGCCTGCTCCTCAGGAAAATATTGTTGAAAAGATGACTGCTTTGGGAAGATATTCAGATGCTGATGAGATTGGTGATATAATCCTGTACTTAGCCAGTAACAAGGCTAGGAGTGTAACCGGGTCGTGTTATGTTATTGATAATGGCATGATTTTAAAGTAAATCTTTAGTTTTTTGTCTAAGTTTCTACTTCTAGTTTAAGGTATGTTTCTATATTGTGTTTAAATCTTTACACCTGTCACTTTCCTAGAAACGAATACTTAGGTATTTGTTTTGCGAATTTGATCTTTGTTAGTTAATAGAATTGTCGCACTGAGAGGTGTCGGAAACGCATTCTCTCGACGGCCGGACAGTCATTTTCTTGGACTCTAGAAGTGTTTTATTTATTTATCAGTATCTATTTATTTATCATTACCTTGTTGGATTTGTTTTAGTTTTAAATTTTAGTTTTATATAATTTATTTTATCATAATCAGTCAATGATATTTCCACTGCTAGGGCACATGCCTCTTTCCTGTGAGAGGGAGTGGGCTGTAATCCACCACGCGAGCCCAGAGCAGGTTGGTAGATGTCACGTGTCTTGTTGTCTCTGAATTTTCATTTTATATTCACTGTATAGTTCATTTTATAGTCATCTGTTGTTTGTATTACCATTATTTTCACGGTAAAAAGCAAATACCTAAACTATTGGCGCTGCTTGCCGCCCAGCACCACACTCTGCCTCGCTCACACTCAGTCCGGGAGCAATATCGTGCGAGCGAGATAAAGAGTGAATTTTAGCTGAGGTAGTATGGACTACCTCAGCTAAAATTCACTCTTTATCTTGCTTTACTTACGTAATTAAAGCAAAGTGCGTTAATCAATAATAATTTTTTTTTTAAATATTAAAAACGTTCTTGAAATATTTAAAATATTTTAGAAATATTAAAAACGTTCTTGAAATATTTAAGATAATCTTAAAATATTGAAAATGTAATGTTGTTTCATCATTATCATCATCATTCACCTGCCCTTTACCCAATTTATTAGGGGTCGGCGCAACATGTCTTGTAATGTACTTTGTCAACGAATAAACGGAAGAAACGAAAGTCTTTTTTTATTGCGATATTGGCTTGCTCTTGTCCTCGATCTCGCCTTCTGAAAAGCGATGGATGAATTCTAGTTTTATAATTTTTCCTATATATCTATTGCAACAATGCAAACTAAATACCTACGCGCAAAAAACTTTACGAAAACAGTAAGATTTTTGTGACACTGGTAACTAAATCATAACTGTCAAGCTATGACATTCTTCTGTCAGCCATAACTTTACGAAAACTTGGATGGTCTGACAGTTTAATAATAATTGTTGTTGTAATTTTATTTCTGATTTTCTTCACTGGTCAATTTTGTTTTGCAGTGAACTATCTCCTGCGTTTGGTAATATTTCCGAAAAATCTACAAAGTGAAAGTTTATTTTTATCATAGTGGTATTTATTACGAGGTTCTTTGCATGTTGTCTTCAGAAGATAATGAGAACCACTTAGTCATCAGTAGCTTTTCGTTCACTGTCAGTAGCATGTACAACGATTTTATCCTACTAATATCATCGCCATAGAATATATTTTTATGTTGTTGCTCATTACTATGACAGACATTCCTTCATTAGAATACTTTTATCCAAACAGAGCTCACAGGACAATAATTGGGCAATGATTAGTAAAAATGAGTTTCGCACAAAAAGTGGTTCTGATCTCGGGAGCTAGTGCTGGCATTGGGGCTTCTACAGCAGAATTATTTGCTAAGGAGGGTGCTACAGTAGCCCTAGTCGGGAGAAACAGAACTAGATTGAAAGCCGTTGCTCAATGTCTGGTGAAAATGGGAGGTGAAACACTAGCCATTGAAGCAGATGTGTCCAAAGATGAAGAAGCAGACGTAATTGTTAAGAAAACTATCGACAAATTTGGAAAACTGGATGTTCTTGTCAACAATGCTGGAATACTGAGAGAAGCTGGTATTTTGGCAGACCACTTCTTGAAAACGTATGACGAAGTGATGAACACTAACATACGAGGTGTTGTCCGCATCAGCTACTTCGCTGCTCCCCATCTCATCAAAACTAAAGGAAACATAGTAAATGTGTCGAGTATATCTGGGATCAGTACCACGAGAACTTTAAACATAGCATACAGGACATCAAAGGCTGCAATGAACCATTTTACTAGAAGCGATGCTTTAGAACTAGCCGCTTATGGAGTGAGAGTGAATTCAATCAGTCCTGGTCCAGTCCGTACTAATATTTTCAAAGATATGAAAGTAGATTTAGAAAAAATGCAAAATAACACGGCACTGCGCCGATTATCAGAGCCTACTGAGATTGCTGATATGATATTGTATGTAGCCAGTGATAAGGGTATGAGTATCACTGGCTCGAATTTTGTATTAGATAATGGTTCTTTGTTAAATTACAAAAAGAGTTAGCTAAACTACAGTCGAATGGTAGCATGGTGAATTATTATTTCAGATGTCGTTAAGAATTTATAATTATATTATATAATATTATAATTTTTGTGTTTTTGAACATGAAAAATAAACTTAGTCAATAGCATTTGATTCTTATAAGTGAATTACTCCTTTTTTATTTCTAACACACTTACCCTATTTTACAATTTCACACAATATATATAAATAACTTATAATTAAAAAAAAGAAAAGACAGGAGCTCATTGGGCATCAAAAAATTCGTCCGCATCGCTGTCAATAGGATAAGTGCCCAAAAGGCTGGCAGCATTGCCACGTTGGATTGCAATGCTTATTTTTTGGGCTAAAAATAGGCCAGCCCTCTGGTCACGCGTAGCTAGAGTCAACCAACCGCTTGGCGATGTCCCGAAATAGTCATGAGCACTCGGACCCCAAGGCTCAAACCCCAAACGGCTGTTTCAACCCCAAACGGCTCAAACATATAGGTCCCAATAAGGTTGTTATATTTGCGCCGTTCGAGGTTTTCTGCTCCTGCAGCAGCCGCCCCAGCACAGCCCATCGTGCTAGGAAGATGGGATGGCTCGAGGGTGTCGACACCGGTTGCATTCCACACCAAAGGCCTACCCAACTTCCAAGGCATTATGGTCATTCCATCTGGCCTCTTCCCATCGTCGCGTGCCATGCCATTGGGTTCTAAAACAGCTGGCACCCCGGCGGTGACAAGAGCCTGATGGATGATGTCGTTAATGCTGGCGTGCCATTCCATCCCACCAGCGCTCTTGCTGCAGGATAGGCCATAGAGTCCGAGGCAGTCGACTGCTTTACCGAATTGACAGCGGCACAACAGCAACACCCAGCATAGTGCCTATGTTGGGTGACGGTAGCGCCTGAAGCCAGAGGCCCGATTTCCATTCACCCACAGCCAGCAGGCGGGGGGCACGCTCAGCAGTATTGGTGGACGTATTAATAAGTTAATTCCGTACCAACCTGCAATGCGGCTTATCCAACTGTCTCTGGGAAGACGGATTCTAGGGCTGAACCGTGTATATATAAGTGATAATATTTTTGTGTGAAAGAAACAGGTTTCTATTTTTGTAATAAAAAGGATTGATTCCTGTCTAAGAGTGGTACTGCACTATATCCGATCCGAATTCGAATTAAAGATCCGACTTCAATCCAAATTAAGAATGATCTATAGAAATTCGGATGGATAGAGTTCGGATCTAGTGCGCAACCCCTCATACACATAAGACTATGGTCACTTCTGACCGGCATTTCTCGGATTCAGATCGGATGTAGTGCAGAACTGCTCTTATACGTGTAATGGAGTCTTTTTTGTATCCTCCATTGTGTACCACTACTGAGCCTCCCCTTTCTACTTCGGAGCTTCTCTGTCCTTTGAAATTTCTGGCCACAGTGGCCATGCCTGACGTGCAAACCTATCCAGATCATCACACCAGCTTCGCCGCGGTCGATCTCAGCGACAGTATCGGCGTCCAGTTTGTGACGATCTTTGCCCATTTCTTCGGGTGCATTCTCGCGTCGTGGGCAACCCACTCTCAGTCTAGCTGTTTTTGCTCCAACATCCGCTACTTGATTTATATACAGGGTGACAAGGAAATCGACACGCAAACTGTAACCATGAATTTAGCACATGATTCTAGATCCCCTAAAATTAAAATTTTACCGCCCCCTGTGTTGAAATTTTTCGTCGAGTCGGGAGTGGGGCAAGACGGGCGACGCACGCGGCGGCGTCTTTGAATCGATTTGAGTTTCCCATCACTAAATAGTGCTTGTGACGTCATAGTAGGCAGTCAAAAAATGGCACGCTTGATTTTCATACAGATCGTGATACTTGCTTTATGCAGGTATGTTTATATCTGTGACCTGTATCGATAACTACATACATTATACATTTTTCTAAGTTTACTGAGTTGTTTTTCTAAGCTTAGCATAGGATTTCGATGCGGTTTACATCATCATATAGAAAAGGTTTATGTATATAATACTATACCTACAGGTAGTTAAAGAAAGTGCGTACCATAGCATAGGGGTAGGTTCATTAGTTCAGTAGGTATCGATATGGGATCGCTGGAAAAAAAAAACGTATAGAAATTATTGCAAGATTACTAAATTAGGTTGACCTAGCAATAATTTTTTTTAATGCATTTTTTATACATAACAAACTTCCTCTTGAATCACTCTATCTACCTTAAAAGTCTGAAAACTCCTTTAAAATCCGTTGCGTAGTTTAAAAGATCTAAGCTTACAGACTGCGGGAGTGACTTTGTTTTATAATAAGTAAAGATCTAACTAGGTAACCAGTTACCAATTACCAGTTACCAGTCGACAGCGATGCGGATGAATTTTTCGACGCTCTATTTTAGTTTCTGTATAGTTTTAGTTAAGTAAGGATTTAATTTTGTTACTTTTAGGGTTCCGTACCTCAAAAGGAAAAAACGGAACCCTTATAGGATCACTCGTGTGTCTGTCTGTCTATCTGTCTGTCTGTCCGTCTGTCACAGCCAATTTGCTCCGAATCTTATGGATCGATTAAGTTGAAATTTGGTACACATATTAATCTTTGTGACCCAAACACAGACGTGTAACGTAAATAAATGAGTTTTGAAAATGGGAGTAATTTTTGAGGGGTAATTAGACAATTTAAGAAAAAAGTTTCGCAATCTGTACCGTGTGATATATCAATGAAAGGGCTTACCGTGAGGATCTCAAATATATATTTTTTATAATTTTAAAGTAAATTGTATTAAAGTTATTTAAGACAATAGACGGAAATTTACCATTCCCCCTTATCTACCCCGCCCCTTATCTCCGAAACTACTGAGCCTAAAATTTAGAAAAAAATACAGAAAATAAAAACATAAAAAATACAAAAATATAGAAAATAGTTCTATACCTATACATTACAGGAAAATTAATAAGAAGTCTATGATCTTGAAACAACATGGTAAATCTCTCAATATTGTGCGTACAAACTTACATTTTCAGTTGGAATGTATGGGAGAACATGTTTTTCAACTACAATGTTAAGTTTGTTCTTGGGATAAATTCATTCCAACTACGGAACCCTTCATTGTGCGTGGTTCGACACGTACTTGGCCGGTTTTTTTTTTATTAATTAGTTAGGTATTATTTCTTTAAGTTCAATATCTCTAAATTATATTAAACGTTAGCACTAGAAAAGAAAGTAAACACTTCTTTGCCACAGAAATACGTATAATTTTGATAGTCATAAGAATATTATTAAAAAAAAAAAAATACAACACACTCACAACAAAACTTGATAATAAAGAACGACGGGTTGTTTTAAATTCGACAACACAAAAATAATTTAGGCGTATGTGCCTTTACTTATTCGTAGACCTTATTTATAATCTTTAAACGTGATTTTGTTACGCGTCGAAATACGATACGATTGCAATCGAACCCTGACGATCGCGTAACTTAAGAAGTCGGTTAAATACGCGACTAGTAGGCAAAGCAAATCAGGAGGCCTAACATGATCTATTTAAAAACGATTCAAAAGCAAGACATTTCAGTTTAGGTTCTTAAACTGCATCGTTCACAGTCGTACCATGACGTCCAATACACTCAGCGGCATTTGGATCGTTGAAAGTGAATGAGCGTTAAGAGCTCGTGGTAGGTATCCAGATGGCACGGCCTAAATTAAATCGTTAAACTGACGTCATAGTATGAATTAGTCATTTTGTGTTTACTTCGAATGAAAAAATCTAATGAAAGTCCGAAAGGAACCAAACCTGATGCATCTGATATCTGCTTCAGCTATCACCTGTCGAAATATTAAATAAAAACTATCGAATAAGCGTTTGATTGCTATAAATTTTAAATATCCTAAGGTAAATAAAAGGTATTTATTTACAGGGTAGATGTGAGTGGTAAAGCACACCCTAGAAGGATTTTTTTTTATTTATTACATGCACACGTTACAGTTTCTCAAATCGGTAGTGTGTAGTTAATTAACAGTTCATGAAATATTACACCATAAGATTAACAAATTACAAACATATCACGTGTAACGTTACCTTTGCGAACTCGCTCAGTGAACATGAGAAAATATCTATTCTGTCGGCAACTCTGCAACCAAAGTGTGCGCATTGTCAGAGGGACGTTATCCAACAGTTTAGTTCGACCGCGCGGCACCAAGAAAAAGTAGGGCCGTGAAATATAGTTTTCATTTGTAGCGAAATAAAACGATGAAATTACACTTCCGCTACAAATGGCGCCCGAACAGGGACCATTTCTATCGAAAGTGTAAAATTACAGTTAGTTAGTTAAAGTACGGTCCTTACGGGTGATGTTTTTCAAAAAGTCAGGTGCGTAGTAGGTACCTACTCGACCCCGGCGTGAGTGTATGACCATAGGGGCAATTCTCGTAATTTTAAGAACGTTTACAGTCTGATCTCAGTCTCCATCTGTCAAAAATACCTTTATTTTCCCTACATTTTGACAAATTTTTGACATTTGCTTGTCGCCGAGATGAGAATGCGACTAGATTTTGAACGTTTTAAATTACGAGAATTGGCCGTCTGTTTTATGAACGTAACCGAATCAAAAGGAGTAGGTATGTTATGATCGTTGCAAGTGGAGTTAGCAGTATCTGCCCTATAGGAAAAAGGCATAAGTTTATAATAATAATAAACCATTTATTTATTTTCAGGTAACAAAGACCCATAGACTTAAATAGATTAAGGCGGCGCTGACCGCCTAGTGGCGCCCTCATCGTTTATTTGGTTATTTCTTTTATTTTAGAATGAAAATGCAGAAAATAAGCATGTTAAGTTGTGCTCCACAAGATTATACGTTAATAGAGGCCACTGTTATGAGGGAAAGTCCCTTGAAAGCGAGTCAAGTTGTGTTTCGTAATAACAGTGACAAGATATTTTGACGTGGTACAGATAAATCGTTTGCATGTAGCTATGATTATAAAGGTAAAATAGAAATTACTATAACGATATATCTAAAAACCCCAACTACAATTGGTGTAACAGTCAACACTTCGATAAAATCCACTAACACAGTTTGTTAGCACATTATGGAACAATGCAATTTTCATACTTACCTAGTACTTGACGCTTTATGCCAACATAAAAATGATGTTATTTTTATTTTGAGTAATGATAAATATTGACCGACTGGACGGAGAAAGCACAGCTTAAGGAAATGTGGAAGAAAATGGGTGAGGCCTTTGCCCAGCAGTGGGACAGTACAGGCTAACGGAAAAAAAAGAAAATTTTTACGCTGAGTCAGGTGAATCGCAAATAATAGTACACCATTGTCCGTCACAAATCGAATAAATAATTTGCAAATCATTCAGATAATAGACGATAAATAAGATAAGGGATATATTTAAACAGCTGAACATACATAAAGTCGAACATATAACCTCCTTCTTTTTGGAAGTCGGTTAATTATAGTTAGGCCCGGTATCCATCAAAGCGGAGAGGAGAGGAGAAGTGCGGAGCCGTCCAATCACAGACGAGACGAGTGACGCGGTTGAGGATTTCAACCATTGTGATTGGAGGACTCCGCACTTCTCCTCTCCTCTCCGCTTTGGTGGATACCGGGCCTTATACCGGCTGACCTGGCGAACTTCTTACCGCTTCGCGCCCCGCCAGCCGCTCTGCCCCCGCTTTTTAAATCTCTGATATCTTCTAAGATATTCATTTTAATGATATGCTATAAAGGACCGTTTTGATCTACATGAAATGCAAAACGTATCTAATGTATTTAATTAGATAAGAAATAATACTGTATTGTTTAAAATAGTTTGGTAAATAACCCATAATTTTTTTGTAATACGTAAAAGATAAAAATGGTTACTGTGGGTTATTCTTAGGAGATAAACATATACCATCACAGACTTTTTTATCGATCTTTTTAAGATATACAATTCCGTAGTTCTTTAATTTAATCTATCTCGTAAGGTTTAGCCAGCGTTTGCAATGTAAGCGCACAAAAATATGTTTGTAACGACATCACATTACAAATCTTTTTTATCAGCTTTTCTCTACTATAATAATCTAGTGTTATACATTTATGGCTTCCTCTTGAATCACTCTATCTATTGCTAAAAACTTCATTAAAATCCGTTGCGTAGTTCAAAAGATCTAAGCTTACAGACAGCGGGAGCGACTTTGTTTTAATACTATGTAAAGATTTTAAAGCTGATCGGTAATTTTTGCCAGTCATTCTGATGTTCACAAATTTCTATTTATCTAGTGCTTACTTATAAATGATGTTATTTGTAAATGATAAATTAACGCTGAGTCAGATGATTCGGAAAATAATTTGCCAATCATTCAGTTAATAGACGATAATTAAGTTTATTTTGTACGATAAAAGGATATATTTAAACAGCTATGGCTTAGTAAATCTACGAATTTCGTGACGTGAGGTAGTTCAAAATGTTTGCAAACAAAGTGGTCCTAGTTACGGGCGGCAGCTCTGGCATCGGAGCGGCTACTGTGGAGTTATTTGCCAAGGAGGGAGCTTCCGTTGCCTTCGTCGGAAGAAACGAAGTCAAACTGAAGGAAGTTGCCAGCCGTTGTGAGCAGCATGGAGCTAAAACTCTCGTTATCAAAGCAGATGTCTCCAAAGACGAGGAAGCAAAGACCGTAGTCCAAAAAACTGTTGACAAGTTTGGAAAACTCGATGTACTTGTCAACAATGCAGGGATATTACGGCATGCGACTGTACTACAACCCAATTTGATAGAGAACTTTGACGAAGTCATGAACACGAACCTGCGGCCAGTCGTCCTTATCACCAGTTTGGCTATCCCACACCTTATAGCTACAAAAGGGAATATCATTAATGTGTCTAGTGTTCTGTCATCGTGTATCAAGGTACCTGGACTGATCTCTTACTGTATGTCTAAAGCTGCTATGGATCATTTTACTAGAGGAGCTGCTACAGAGTTGGCTTCTTATGGCGTTAGAGTGAATTCGGTCAATCCTGGACCAGTGATAACAGATATTACAACAAATTCTGGGATGCCTGCTCCTCAGGAAAATATTGTTGAAAAGATGACTGCTTTGGGAAGATATTCAGATGCTGATGAGATTGGTGATATAATCCTGTACTTAGCCAGTAACAAGGCTAGGAGTGTAACCGGGTCGTGTTATGTTATTGATAATGGCATGATTTTAAAGTAAATCTTTAGTTTTTTGTCTAAGTTTCTACTTCTAGTTTAAGGTATGTTTCTATATTGTGTTTAAATCTTTACACCTGTCACTTTCCTAGAAACGAATACTTAGGTATTTGTTTTGCGAATTTGATCTTTGTTAGTTAATAGAATTGTCGCACTGAGAGGTGTCGGAAACGCATTCTCTCGACGGCCGGACAGTCATTTTCTTGGACTCTAGAAGTGTTTTATTTATTTATCAGTATCTATTTATTTATCATTACCTTGTTGGATTTGTTTTAGTTTTAAATTTTAGTTTTATATAATTTATTTTATCATAATCAGTCAATGATATTTCCACTGCTAGGGCACATGCCTCTTTCCTGTGAGAGGGAGTGGGCTGTAATCCACCACGCGAGCCCAGAGCAGGTTGGTAGATGTCACGTGTCTTGTTGTCTCTGAATTTTCATTTTATATTCACTGTATAGTTCATTTTATAGTCATCTGTTGTTTGTATTACCATTATTTTCACGGTAAAAAGCAAATACCTAAACTATTGGCGCTGCTTGCCGCCCAGCACCACACTCTGCCTCGCTCACACTCAGTCCGGGAGCAATATCGTGCGAGCGAGATAAAGAGTGAATTTTAGCTGAGGTAGTCCATACTACCTCAGCTAAAATTCACTCTTTATCTTGCTTTACTTACGTAATTAAAGCAAAGTGCGTTAATCAATAATATTTTTTTTTTTAATATTAAAAACGTTCTTGAAATATTTAAAATATTTTAGAAATATTAAAAACGTTCTTGAAATATTTAAGATAATCTTAAAATATTGAAAATGTAATGTTGTTTCATCATTATCATCATCATTCACCTGCCCTTTACCCAATTTATTAGGGGTCGGCGCAACATGTCTTGTAATGTACTTTGTCAACGAATAAACGGAAGAAACGAAAGTCTTTTTTTATTGCGATATTGGCTTGCTCTTGTCCTCGATCTCGCCTTCTGAAAAGCGATGGATGAATTCTAGTTTTATAATTTTTCCTATATATCTATTGCAACAATGCAAACTAAATACCTACGCGCAAAAAACTTTACGAAAACAGTAAGATTTTTGTGACACTGGTAACTAAATCATAACTGTCAAGCTATGACATTCTTCTGTCAGCCATAACTTTACGAAAACTTGGATGGTCTGACAGTTTAATAATAATTGTCGTTGTAATTTTATTTCTGATTTTCTTCACTGGTCAATTTTGTTTTGCAGTGAACTATCTCCTGCGTTTGGTAATATTTCCGAAAAATCTACAGTGAAAGTTTATTTTTATCATAGTGGTATTTATTACGAGGCTCTTTGCATGTTGTCTTCAGAAGATAATGAGAACCACTTAGTCATCAGCAGCTTTTCGTTCACTGTCAGTAGCATGTACAACGATTTTATCCTACTAATATCATCGCCATAGAATATATTTTTATGTTGTTGCTCATTACTATGACAGACATTCCTTCATTAGAATACTTTTATCCAAACAGAGCTCACAGGACAATAATTGGGCAATGATTAGTAAAAATGAGTTTCGCACAAAAAGTGGTTCTGATCTCGGGAGCTAGTGCTGGCATTGGGGCTTCTACAGCAGAATTATTTGCTAAGGAGGGTGCTACAGTAGCCCTAGTCGGGAGAAACAGAACTAGATTGAAAGCCGTTGCTCAATGTCTGGTGATATTGGGAGGTGAAACACTAGCCATTGAAGCAGATGTGTCCAAAGATGAAGAAGCAGACGTAATTGTTAAGAAAACTATCGACAAATTTGGAAAACTGGATGTTCTTGTCAACAATGCTGGAATACTGAGAGAAGCTGGTATTTTGGCAGACCACTTCTTGAAAACGTATGACGAAGTGATGAACACTAACATACGAGGTGTTGTCCGCATCAGCTACTTCGCTGCTCCCCATCTCATCAAAACTAAAGGAAACATAGTAAATGTGTCGAGTATATCTGGGATCAGTACCACGAGAACTTTAAACATAGCATACAGGACATCAAAGGCTGCAATGAACCATTTTACTAGAAGCGATGCTTTAGAACTAGCCGCTTATGGAGTGAGAGTGAATTCAATCAGTCCTGGTCCAGTCCGTACTAATATTTTCAAAGATATGAAAGTAGATTTAGAAAAAATGCAAAATAACACGGCACTGCGCCGATTATCAGAGCCTACTGAGATTGCTGATATGATATTGTATGTAGCCAGTGATAAGGGTATGAGTATCACTGGCTCGAATTTTGTATTAGATAATGGTTCTTTGTTAAATTACAAAAAGAGTTAGCTAAACTACAGTCGAATGGTAGCATGGTGAATTATAATTTCAGATGTCGTTAAGAATTTATAATTATATTATATAATATTATAATTTTTGTGTTTTTGAACATGAAAAATAAACTTAGTCAATAGCATTTGATTCTTATAAGTGAATTACTCCTTTTTTATTTCTAACACACTTACCCTATTTTACAATTTAACACAATATATATAAATAACTTATAATTAAAAAAAAGAAAAGACAGGAGCTCATTGGGCATCAAAAAATTCGTCCGCATCGCTGTCAATAGGATAAGTGCCCAAAAGGCTGGCAGCATTGCCACGTTGGATTGCAATGCTTATTTTTTGGGCTAAAAATAGGCCAGCCCTCTGGTCACGCGTAGCTAGAGTCAACCAACCGCTTGGCGATGTCCCGAAATAGTCATGAGCACTCGGACCCCAAGGCTCAAACCCCAAACGGCTGTTTCAACCCCAAACGGCTCAAACATATAGGTCCCAATAAGGTTGTTATATTTGCGCCGTTCGAGGTTTTCTGCTCCTGCAGCAGCCGCCCCAGCACAGCCCATCGTGCTAGGAAGATGGGATGGCTCGAGGGTGTCGACACCGGTTGCATTCCACACCAAAGGCCTACCCAACTTCCAAGGCATTATGGTCATTCCATCTGGCCTCTTCCCATCGTCGCGTGCCATGCCATTGGGTTCTAAAACAGCTGGCACCCCGGCGGTGACAAGAGCCTGATGGATGATGTCGTTAATGCTGGCGTGCCATTCCATCCCACCAGCGCTCTTGCTGCAGGATAGGCCATAGAGTCCGAGGCAGTCGACTGCTTTACCGAATTGACAGCGGCACAACAGCAACACCCAGCATAGTGCCTATGTTGGGTGACGGTAGCGCCTGAAGCCAGAGGCCCAATTTCCATTCACCCACAGCCAGCAGGCGGGGGGCACGCTCAGCAGTATGGGTGGACATATTAATAAGTTAATTCCGTACCAACCTGCAATGCGGCTTATCCAACTGTCTCTGGGAAGACGGATTCTAGGGCTGAACCGTGTATATATAAGTGATAATATTTTTGTGTGAAAGAAACAGGTTTCTATTTTTGTAATAAAAAGGATTGATTCCTGTCTAAGAGTGGTACTGCACTATATCCGATCCGAATTCGAATTAAAGATCCGACTTCAATCCAAATTAAGAATGATCTATAGAAATTCGGATGGATAGAGTTCGGATCTAGTGCGCAACCCCTCATACACATAAGACTATGGTCACTTCTGACCGGCATTTCTCGGATTCAGATCGGATGTAGTGCAGAACTGCTCTTATACGTGTAATGGAGTCTTTTTTGTATCCTCCATTGTGTACCACTACTGAGCCTCCCCTTTCTACTTCGGAGCTTCTCTGTCCTTTGAAATTTCTGGCCACAGTGGCCATGCCTGACGTGCAAACCTATCCAGATCATCACACCAGCTTCGCCGCGGTCGATCTCAGCGACAGTATCGGCGTCCAGTTTGTGACGATCTTTGCCCATTTCTTCGGGTGCATTCTCGCGTCGTGGGCAACCCACTCTCAGTCTAGCTGTTTTTGCTCCAACATCCGCTACTTGATTTATATACAGGGTGACAAGGAAATCGACACGCAAACTGTAACCATGAATTTAGCACATGATTCTAGATCCCCTAAAATTAAAATTTTACCGCCCCCTGTGTTGAAATTTTTCGTCGAGTCGGGAGTGGGGCAAGACGAGCGACGCACGCGGTGGCGTCTTTGAATCGATTTGAGTTTCCCATCACTAAATAGTGCTTGTGACGTCATAGTAGGCAGTCAAAAAATGATGTACATCAGAACGTTCGGCCAGTCGAGATAGGGAGCTGGCTGCTACTCCAGTTTTTAGTGACGATTATGTGACGCATAAAGATGCCAGCCAAAGAATTTGTGACAGAACAGTTCGAATGTTAGAAGCATTTATTTATGGCCGAACGACCTGATATCAGAACGTTCGGCCAACCTGAATCTCCATAACTGAGGACCTTAGAGAAACAGTTACTGAATAAAGATTTAGTGACGATTTAGTGACAAACAACCAATGCTTTACTTTTACTCGTAATGCCACCGGTTAAAAGTAAAATGAATTTTGGTTCCTGGAACATCAGGTCGTTCGGCCAACGTAATCTCCATAACTGAGGACCTGAGAGAAACCGTTAATGAATAAAGATTTAGTGACGAGACTGAAACGATTTTTAATTGCTTTATTTTTTTTTGTGACGGCCCCTGTATATAGTAAATTGGACATTTAACATATAACCTCAAAACATTGGGATTATCGATTCCTCCACAACGAAGAAGCCCAGAGAAACTATTAATCAATAAAGATTTAGTGACGAGACTCAAACGAACTTTTACTGTTTTATTTTTTTTTGTGACGGCCCCTACAAATAGTAAATTGAACATTTAACATATAACCTCAAAACATTGGGATTATCGATTCCTCCACAACGAAGAAGCCCAGAGAAACTGTTAATCAATAAAGATTTAGTGACGAGACTCAAACGTACTTTACTGTTTTATTTTTTTTTTGTGACGGCCCCTATAAATAGTAAATTGAATTCTTAACATATAACCTCAAAACATTGGGCTTATCGATTCCTCCACAACGAAGAAACCTAGAAGACTCGTAAAACCCCTGATGTGTTATAGGTTTTCAGTGCAATGGTGTCAGTATTTTCGTTGATTCAAGATTAATATATAAAAATGCACTATGGCGGATGGCGACTAAAATAGGGTGACCATGTATACCAACGAAACAAGTATTTGTCGAGTAGGTACCTATTTATCTACTAAATCAAGAGAAACACGTTGAAATAGTTATAGTTGAGAATAGTTGAAATAAGGTGACGATGTAGGTTATCTTGTCGTGTACACTGGTTCTATTTTATTTTTGTCGTAAAGATCTACATCAAAGTAAAAATGTATTTCCTTTTTATCACTTTCTGAAGCTTCGATATCAGATTCGCTTTCTGTTGGTGGTGTTGTGTTACAAAATTATCTGACGACAACTTTAGTTGTACGTTTTCAGACGAGGAATTAGTGTCACTTTCGGGCTCACTATCAAAAAATAACTTTTAATTTCGTTTCACACACAAATTTCACACAAAAATTCTACTGTAGTACCAAGGGATCTCTGCACTCGCGTGGAATGCGTTCCTTCCCCCGCAACTTCCTCGGGGCACCTTGCTGTCTCTCGCTCGCCAGTCATGTCACTGGTGTGACGTCATCGAGGTCAGGTGCAGAGATCCTTTGGTACTATAAAAGAACCAGACTTATGGAAAATGGGTAGCTTAAGTTCTGGCTGACCTTACTGGAAAGAAAGCCGTAATGTTGTCGACTAGTATTTTTAAGAGTTCATTTAATGTAGTTATTGTATAATCTTACTGTGATTTATCTATAGAACTTTATATGTGTAATCTAGTTTATCAAACTAATAATAATATTGTCGGGCCACCACCGAAAGAAATCCGATTTGACAAGTTTCAAGTCAATCACCTAGCAACAAACACAAGAAGCTGTCAAATCGATCTATCTTCTCTCGTGGACCAATTAACTGTACCTAATTCTAAAAAAAGTACAAATTATTAAGTACAGAGGCCAGCACATCAAGTTACCCTAATCTGTCAAATTTCTTTGATAGATTTTCAACTTTACTACTAAGGAATAAGGTTATTATTCAATTGGGAAAATTAATTTGACAGATTGGGGTAGCTTGATGTGCTGGCCTCTGTACCTAACTACCTACCGCGTTTTTTGGATGATTGATTAGGAATAAAGCATTTTTTTATTTGTGTACCTATTTATTTAAGTATACCTACTTGTACTTAGTAAAATTTCCCAATCTCCAATGTCAGTCACCTTTCCACTTTCGTTTGCTTTTAGCCAAAATAGACTCGACTAAAATAACAAAAACTTCACAAGTGGACACTGGTATGCAGGCATCAGCTCAACGTTGCTTTTAGATATATCACTACATAGTATAAAGCAAAGTTGCTTCCCGCGTCTGTCTGTCCCTATGAATGCTTAAATCTTTAAAACTACGCGGATTTTGATGCGGTTTTTTAATAGATAGAGTGATTCAAGAGGATGGTTTTTAAATATAATACATGCATAGGTAATATAGTAGAGAAACACTGATAATTTTAGAGGTATTTAATGTAAGGTCGTAAATAAACACATTTTTTTGCGCTTACGTTGCAAACGCTGGCTGAACCCTACGAGATAGATCAAAATAATGTACTACAGTATTGTACACCTTAAAAAGGTCACCAAAAGAGTCCGCTATGGTATATGTCTATTTCTTATGGATAACCCACAATGACCATTTTTTATCCTTTACTTATTACTTCTTTACGAAAAAGCGATTTTAAGCAATACAGCATTAATCCTTACACAATTAAGTACCTTAAATAAATTGTGCATGTAATATAGATTAGTATGGCCCTTCACAGCATGTAATTTAAATGAATATTTTCGAAGATATTACAGATTTAAAATGCAGGGACATAGCGGTTGCATCGGCGGCGGCGGTACGGCTGGGGGGCCGGGGGGCATACAAAAAAAAACTAACTTAATTTTGCGGTTCGATCCCTAGACCCGATTACTGTACCAACCGCAAATGATAAGTTTGTCGATTTGATAGTGTACGTAATGACCGTATTTTATTTTATTACCGCGTAAAAAGGTGAAGCCGTGGGCAGAAGCTAGTAATTTAATATAAGGACGTGTTTTGCTTCATTGTTTAGGTAATTAAGTCGATAAATACTTGTTTCGTTGGAATACATGGTCACCCTATTTTAGTCGCCATCCACCATCGTGCATTATTATAGTTTAATCTTGCATCAACGAAAATACTGAGACCATTGCACTGAAAACCTATAACACATCAGGGGTTTTACGAGTCTTCTAGGTTTCTTCGTTGTGGAGGAATCGATTAGCCCAATGTTTTGAGGTTATATGTTAAGAATTCAATTTACTATTTATAGGGGCCGTCACAAAAAAAAAATAAAACAGTAAAGTTCGTTTGAGTCTCGTCACTAAATCTTTATTGATTAACAGTTTCTCTGGGCTTCTTCGTTGTGGAGGAATCGATAATCCCAATGTTTTGAGGTTATATGTTAAATGTTCAATTTACTATTTATTGGGGCCGTCACAAAAAAAAAAAAAACAGTAAAAGTTCGTTCGAGTCTCGTCACTAAATCTTTATTGATTAACAGTTTCTCTGGGCTTCTTCGTTGTGGAGGAATCGATAATCCCAATGTTTTGAGGTTATATGTTAAATGTTCAATTTACTATTTATAGGGGCCGTCACAAAAAAAAATAAAACAGTAAAAGTTCGTTCGAGTCTCGTCACTAAATCTTTATTGATTAACAGTTTCTCTGGGCTTCTTCGTTGTGGAGGAATCGATAATCCCAATGTTTTGAGGTTATATGTTAAATGTTCAATTTACTATTTATAGGGGCCGTCACAAAAAAAAATAAAGCAATTAAAAATCGTTTCAGTCTCGTCACTAAATCTTTATTCATTAACGGTTTCTCTCAGGTCCTCAGTTATGGAGATTACGTTGGCCGAACGTCCTGATGTTCCAGGAACCAAAATTCATTTTACTTTTAACCGGTGGCATTACGAGTAAAAGTAAAGCATTGGTTGTTTGTCACTAAATCGTCACTAAATCTTTATTCAGTAACTGTTTCTCTAAGGTCATCAGTTATGGAGATTCAGGTTGGCCGAACGTTCTGATATCAGGTCGTTCGGCCATAAATAAATGCTTCTAACATTCGAACTGTTCTGTCACAAATTCTTTGGCTGGCATCTTTATGCGTCACATAATCGTCACTAAAAACTGGAGTAGCAGCCAGCTCCCTATCTCGACTGGCCGAACGTTCTGATGTACATAAAAAATGGCACGCTTGATTTTCATACAGATCGTGATACTTGCTTTATGTAGGTCTGTTTATATCTGTGACCTGTATCGATAACTACATACATTATACATTTTTCTAAGTTTACTGAGTTGTTTTTCTAAGCTAAGCATAGGATTTCGATGCGGTTTACATCATCATATAGAAAAGGTTTATGTATATAATACTATACCTACAGGTAGTTAAAGAAAGTGCGTACCATAGCATAGGGGTAGGTTCATTAGTTCAGTAGGTATCGATATGGGATCGCTGGAAAAAAAAAACGTATAGAAATTATTGCAAGATTACTAAATTAGGTTGACCTAGCAATAATTTTTTTTAATGCATTTTTTATACATAAAAAACTTCCTCTTGAATCACTCTATCTACCTTAAAAGTCTGAAAACTCCTTTAAAATCCGTTGCGTAGTTTAAAAGATCTAAGCTTACAGACTGCGGGAGTGACTTTGTTTTATAATAAGTAAAGATCTAACTAGGTAACCAGTTACCAATTACCAGTCGACAGCGATGCGGATGAATTTTTCGACGCTCTATTTTAGTTTCTGTATAGTTTTAGTTAAGTAAGGATTTAATTTTGTTATTTTTAGGGTTCCGTACCTCAAAAGGAAAAAACGGAACCCTTATAGGATCACTCGTGTGTCTGTCTGTCTATCTGTCTGTCTGTCCGTCTGTCACAGCCAATTTGCTCCGAATCTTATGGACCGATTAAGTTGAAATTTGGTACACATATTAATCTTTGTGACCCAAACACAGACGTGTAACGTAAATAAATGAGTTTTGAAAATGGGAGTAATTTTTGAGGGGTAATTAGACAATTTAAAAAAAAAGTTTCGCAATCTGTACCGTGTGATATATCAATGAAAGGGCTTACCGTGAGGATCTCAAATATATATTTTTTATAATTTTAAAGTAAATTGTATTAAAGTTATTTAAGACAATAGACGGAAATTTACCATTCCCCCTTATCTACCCCGCCCCTTATCTCCGAAACTACTGAGCCTAAAATTTAGAAAAAAATACAGAAAATAAAAACATAAAAAATACAAAAATATAGAAAATAGTTCTATACCTATACATTACAGGAAAATTAATAAGAAGTCTATGATCTTGAAACAACATGGTAAATCTCTCAATATTGTGCGTACAAACTTACATTTTCAGTTGGAATGTATGGGAGAACATGTTTTTCAACTACAATGTTAAGTTTGTTCTTGGGATAAATTCATTCCAACTACGGAACCCTTCATTGTGCGTGGTTCGACACGTACTTGGCCGGTTTTTTTTTATTAATTAGTTAGGTATTATTTCTTTAAGTTCAATATCTCTAAATTATATTAAACGTTACCACTAGAAAAGAAAGTACCACAGAAATACGTATAATTTTGATAGTCATAAGAATATTATAAAAAAAAAAATACAACACACTCACAACAAAACTTGATAATAAAGAACGACGGGTTGTTTTAAATTCGATAACACAGAAATAATTTAGGCGTATGTGCCTTTACTTATTCGTAGACCTTATTTATAATATTTAAGCGTGATTTTGTTACGCGTCGAAATACGATACGATTGCAATCGAACCCTGACGACCGCGTAACTTAAGAAGTCGGTTAAATACGCGACTAGTAGGCAAAGCAAATCAGGAGGCCTAACATGATCTATTTAAAAACGATTCAAAAGCAAGACATTTCAGTTTAGGTTCTTAAACTGCATCGTTCACAGTCGTACCATGACGTCCAATACACTCAGCGGCATTTGGATCGTTGAAAGTGAATGAGCGTTAAGAGCTCGTGGTAGGTATCCAGATGGCACGGCCTAAATTAAATCGTTAAACTGACGTCATGGTATGAATTAGCAGAACAGTTCAGTTTAGGTCCTAAAGTGGATCGCGTTAAGAGATCGTGGTAGGTATGCAGCCAGCAGCAGGCAGGTAGGCGGGTAGCTCTAAGCAAATTCATAGTTTATAAAAAACATTCCTATAGTTCAGAACATAACGATGCCATTGGACACATCTGCTTCAATGGCTAGCGTTTCACATCCCATTTTCGCCAGACATTGAGCAATGGCTTTCAATCTAGCTCCGTTTCTCGAGAAAAAGGCTACTGTAGAATCTTTAAAGGAGGGTGTCCTTTAAAAATTTAGCAAATTGACGCACTTTGGTGTAATTTAATTGTAAAAAAAAATATCGTTTGAGCGTTTTGGATGTCAAATCTGTTAGCTCATAAGACCAATGAATGAATAAATAAGTACTTACGTAATTTTCAGTCGTTAAGTAAAAAAAAAAACGAGATTTTTTTATATTTCTTATAATTATCAAAACTGATAAAAGTGTGGACGCCTGCACTGATAATTGATGCAACCTGTCATGTAGCCGTGTTATGTGTCAAGAATATATTCACGGCTCCTTGTTCATCTGTCATCTCGTATGCTAACATTAACCGGTATGTTTAATTTTTAATCTTCCAAATAAATTCGTTATATAACAGTTTAATTGCCCTTGTTTATATTTCTTCAGGTTATGGGCCCAGCTCGCTTCCATAAACCTTGCTTAGGATATTAATAAATTTAAACACTGGTGTTATCATGAAACCGTAGTTTGCGCCACAAAATAGAGCCAGTGTAGCCTTTACCTTTGTCACTGGCTACATACAAAATCAAATTAGCGATCTCAGTAGGTTCTGATAATCGTTGAAGAGACATAGTTTGCATTTCATCCGATTTTTTTTTTATACCATCGTAAATAGCCAATCGGAATGGACCAGAACTGATTGTATTCACTCTCACTCCATGAGTGGCTAATTCTAAAGCAGTGCTTCTGGTAAAATCGCTCAGTGCAGCCTTTGATGTCCCGAATGCTATGTGTTGAGGTCTTGTTGTATTGTTCCCAGCCATACTTGATACGTTGATTATGTTTCCTTTCGTTTTGATGAGATGGGGAACAGCGAAGTAGGTGATGCGGACAACACTTCGCATGTTTATGTTCATCACTTCATCATACGTTTCCAAAAAGTTGTTTGATAGAATACCAGCTTCTTTCAATATTCCAACATTGTTGACAAGCACATCCAGTTTTTCAAATTTGTCGATAGTTTTCTTGACGATTACGTCTGCTTCTTTGTCTTTGGACACATCTGCTTTGATAGCTAGTGTTTCTGCTCCTATTTTTTGGCAAAGCTTAGCAACCACATTTAGTTCAGCTTCGTTTTCTCCGACAATGGCTACTGAAGCACCCTCTTTGGCAAATGACTCCGTTGTGAGAGCACCGATGCCGTCACTGCCTCCTATGATCAGAACCACTTTTTGCGCGAAACTCATTGTCCTAACTCCTCCCCAGTTACTGACATGAGAACAATGAACAACAGAAGTATTTTGATAAGGTAGGTATTACATGTTTGGTGGAACAAAAACCTTTTTTACAATTTTAGATTTAGTGTAGTCATCTATCACAATTTTGTCCATGTCGTGACATGGACAAAATTGTGTAGATACTATGATAGTCAATCAAACGTAGAGATTTTATCAGCGAACAAATTTGGTCGGTGAAGAGAATCAGAAGTAGAAGCACTTATAATCTGAAAGGCCATTGAAGAAGTTTTTTTCATGAACAAATGGTTAAGGCTGACAACATGATGACATGATGAATGTCATGACTTGACAGTAATCATTTATTGTCAGTTGTATAATAGAGCAGCATGAGAACGAGTATCGATTGGCGCTGGAATGGCGTTGACAGGGGGCGCTGTTGATAAGCATATTTAGTGCAATTTATTCAAAAAACAGCAAGTCTGGGTTAGGGTCTGTGCACACCACGACTTTTGAACGCGCCGTTGACGCGCGTTTTAGAAACGTGCGTCGATGGCGCGCTTTTATCCTATATTTTATCTACAGGCTGCGTCTAACTCGCGTGCGTATCGCGTCTGTATCGCTACAAACGCGCGTCAACGGCGCGTTTAAAAACCGTGGTGTGCACAAGCGTGTTAGTTATGATTTTTGCCACGCGCCAAAATAACCTTGTAGCGTTTTACTACTGTTATCAATATGACTAAAATCTTTTTTACTTTTCATACAGAAGTATTTAAAAAAACATGAAAAATAAAGTAATTTAAACTAATATTTTAAAGTGAAAAGATTTGGTTTTTTGTATGTTTGTTTGATAAGCTTTCAAGTTAAAACGGCTGAACGAATTTGGATGAAATTTGTCACATGTGTAGACCATGACCTGGATTAGGAAATAGGGTCGAGGCGTATGCTTATGCGGTTCCAGGCTTCTGCTTATACGAGTGAAACTGAAACAAGTATATTAAGTACTCATTTTCTTTCTCAAATGTTACCTCCTCATTACGTAGGTACCTACATTTTCAAATACTGTTGAAGAAAAAGGAAGTGTATAAACACTTACAAATAGTAGCCAAATAGCATCGGAAACGGAGTCCAAGCTACCAATGATCAGGGGTGCGTCTCATATGATATAAAGTTATTTGGTATATTTTCATTACAATAACGTTCACAAGATATAATAAACGTGAGATAAATCAACTGTTGATATAATTTATTTTCATATAACATTTGTTTGCTCTATAACTTATTTCGTATAACGTTATTGGATATAAAGTTCATTTAATTGAAAATCATTAGGTCTATCGTTTAAAATATAAGTACTCGTATATTGATACCGTCATTACCTACGCCGAACCCGCTCAGCGGGGCTCCGTCGACCTGCTGACTGAAACCCTAACCCTAGACGGTCGACGTCAGGGGCACCCCGAGGTTTGGTGGGTTAGGTTCCTCTAAACCCTGCAGACAGAAATAGGAGCCCCGCACGGCGGGGCTCCGTCGACCTTCTGACGGAAACCCTAACCCTAGGCGGTCGACGTCAGGGGCACCCCGAGGTTCGGTTGGTTAGGTTCCTATATACCCTGCAGACAGAAATAGAAGCCCCGCAAGGCGGGGCTCCGTCGACCTGCTGACGGAAACCCTAACCCTAGACGGGACGATTTATCCTAATGAATCTAAATGAAAAATGTATAAATGATTAAATAATTATCATCTGATGCATTTGTTAAAAGAATTGCCAAATAAATGTTTGTAAAACGAGTGTTTATAAAATAAAACATTTGCGGAATAAGTTGTTTTCGAAATAAATAGTATAGGAAACGTTGGTTGTAAAATGAAAATTTGTCAATGGAGTTTTGGTGAAACTTTAGTGAACCACTTTGGTCACTAACTATGATAGTTTTTTTTTTATCATGTTAGACTAAATAGGTTGTATGTATTTTGAGTGGTACATCTTTTTACTCCGTGGGTAGGTATATCAAACGATTTTATAAATTGTCTGTTATGCTTATAGAAATTAGTTACTTTAAAATCATATCAATCGTTTATTATATTAACTGATCATTATATCAAATAAAATTATAGTTTCAGTTGTTATATTTTGTAAATATTAGAGGTTTTGTAATTTTATCATATATTACTTACCCAATGGTCAGGGCTCCTCCGAAAGGAACCTCCTTGCTATGCGTGCCGTATCCAGGAGTACTGCTTTGTGTGTCAAGCCTTTTCTTTTTTATTATGATGTGTCCTCAAAATCCAATCTTATGTCATTTACACTTAACCGAACATCCCTTGCAAGAGGGTAAAGTTGTGCAATGTTTAGGTAACAATAAAAACCGGGCAAGAGCAATATGACTGGCACACCGAGGGTTGCGTACCATCATATTTTATGTTTTTAAATTTTCATCGGCGAGGCCTATATTCGTCAGAGAATTTTAACACTGCATGCTGCGGTGTAGAATATTGCAGTTTTAGGTCAGCGCCATCTCTTGACCGATAGTGGAACTAATGTAACTTTTGTTTATGATTTCTGAAAAAGTGTGCTATTTAGAGACATCGTTTTATTTTTCCTGTAATATTTACATAAACTTCTATCACATAGAATAATTTCAGATTTTTCTCTATGCAAACTTCGGAGACAAGGGGGCCGAACGGTATTTTTTTAACATTTTTCATCAAAAGTTGAAAACTAAACGGCCTAAAAAGAAGAAAAAAGTATTTGAGAATGTGCAAACTGCGCTCTTTCATATGATAGCCCAAATGTCCTAGTAGCCCCACTTCGAATTTTTCATAACCCCTTAAAGTCCCTGTTGCAAAAAAAATTGTTTATTTCTTTCTTATTTGCAAAATAGTTGGGCAAACGTCATCTACAAATATTCCAAATTTCAAGTTGAAAGCATTAGTAGCTCTTGAGATATCCAGCTGTGACAGACGGACAGACTGACTCGCACCACAAGGGTTCCTTTTTACCATTTTGGTACGGAACCCTAAAAATTACAAAAGATTTCGACAATGTGCCGCTCTTGTATTCGAGTACGGTGCTCAAATACACGAGCGGAATATTGTCGACGGCTCCCACCGACACGGGTTGGCACTGTTGGCAGTTGCCTCTACCGTTGATACATGTCGCTCGTGAGTATGAGCACTTACTGTATGCGAACGTTGATAATTCACATGGAGTTTTTGACTCAAACTCAGACATACTTGTAGGGAGACAAGATACTCTCCAAATCTTAACTCTTTCTTAAGCCGTGTGTGCCGTAACAAAGGTACTACTGGTACTCAAGGTTACTGTACTTTTTTTGTTGAATTGAATTGACAGCAAACTTGGATAAGTGAATGGTAAAGGAAATCATCGTGAGGAAACCGGCATGTCCTAGAACCAAAAATTCGAAGACATGTGACATCTACCAACCCGCACTGGGCCCGCGTGGTGGATTACGGCCCACTCCCTCTCACAGGGAGGCCTGTGTCCCAGCAGTGGGAACATTATAGGGAGATTATGTTATGTTGTGTTGGATAAGTAACATTTATCTAATTTATCAGCCGTAAAATGAAAATAAATCCTTTCCAATTTTTCATTATTTTTAAAATCTCATAAATTGCTAACAACATTAATTTATATTAATAAAATTGTATTATTCATGCAACCGTAGTTTCCGCCAGAAATTTGAGCCAGTGATGCCTATAGCCTTTCCACTTGCTAGAAACAATATCACAGCAGCGATATCAGTAGACTCTGATAAGTGTAGCAGCGCTGTATTGTTTAGTATTTTTTCTAAATTTATATTCATACCATCGAAAATAGCAGCACGGACTGGACCAGGAGTGACTGTATTCACTCTTACTCCAAACGGGGCAAGTTCTAAAGCAGCGTTTCTAGTAAAATGGTTCATTGCAGCCTTTGATGTCCTGTATGCTATATTTACAGGTGTGTTATTGATTCCAGCCACACCCGCTAAGTTGATTATATTACCTTTACTTTTGATAAGATAGGGAACAGCAAAGTATGTGATAAGGACAGCACCTCGCATATTGATGTTCATCACTTCATCGTACGTTTCCAAAAAGTGGTCTGTCAGTATACCAGCTTTTCTCAAAATTCCAGCATTGTTGACTAGCACATCCAGTCTTCCAAATTTTTTTACAGTTGTCTTAACAATTGCGTATGCTTCTGCGTCTTTGGACGCATCTGCTTCAATAACTAGTGTTTCTGCTCCTAATTGCGCCAAACATTTAGCAACAGCTTTCAATTTAGCTTCATCTTGACCGACTACGACTACTGTAGCACATTCTTTAGCGAACAACTTTGCTGTGTTAGAACCAATGTCAGAACTACCTCCTGTGATCAGAACCACTTTTCGCCTGAAGCTCATTGTACCACCCTGCCTAGTAACTGACACGAGAGTGTTGGGATAGAAGTAAATGATGCATGTGCAACAAAATACGATGGAAACGATAAAATATTACTGAAGAATTTCTAAAGGATCATATTTTTTTGAGGAAAATGTGCAAAGAGCTGCATCATAAATATGTACTCGTATGTTTTAAGTATCAGTCAACTGTAACTCTTGATTTCGTAGAGATTTAAAAGAACAGGTCATGTCACGAACTACGTTTATTTAAATATGCCATGATTCTGATTGACCATCTTCAGAGACCATCCAAGATTTAGTAACACAGACATAGAGGAAAATTTTTAATAGGAGTACTCATAGATAATATTACCAACGTTGATAGACTGAAAGTCATGTCTTGACAATGCTTGACAGTCACTAGGTTACTAGCAAGACAAACATCTTTTCTACTATACAAGTATACAGTATAAAAAGGGTTCTAATTTGTTGAATTAAACACTCGTACACACGGAATCAGTTTATATTTGCCAACTTGCCAGGTGAACATTAAAACTAAGACATGCACATGGAAATTTTCGTTTTACAGTCCATCAGATTCTCATCTCAGTCGTGGCGGCGACCAGTGTCGCGTTATTATAAGCCCATGGTATCGCCACTCCATGCCACGGGGTTGTCACACGCGGTGTTGCGGGAAATTTTAAAATCGCGCGTTACAGGATATTTGTTTTGTCAATAATGTGGAAAATCCACTGACCTGTAATACAATAGAGGTCAGTGGGCAAATCCCTTGAAAGCGAGTCAAGTTGTGTTTCACAAGGTTTCACACATTGATGGTTTACAATAACAGTGACAAGATATTTTGAAGTGGTAGGTACAAATAAATCGTTTGCATGTAGCTATGATTATAAAAGTAAAATAGAAATAACTATAATGATATACCGGTAAACCGGGGTTACTTTGAACAGCCGAGTGACTTTGATTGAAACTTTTATTTCATATAAAATCGCGAAGTACGTAAAACGAAACGCAATTTGTTTTTTTTTTTCTTGTCTAACATCATTGATGAACTGTTGAATCCTTTCTAGAGGACACGCTGGGAATTCACCAACTATTTTAAGCACCGTAAGCTTAAGCATTCTTTTTAGGTTTCATTTGTCTTTTACTAGATCAAAGTTACCCCATACGCAACGTGCCCTATTTTCTTGCGTAATTCCAAAGCTATCAAAGTAAATTAATTAGTTGTCAAATATTTTCTATTTATTTTATAACACTACGAGGCTGACATAATCGCTTCGCGATTAAAGCCTTTTTTCTAAATAAAGATTTAAAAAAAATGCTATCAAAGTAACCCCATTCTCATTATAACTTTGATTAGACAGTTTTTATTTTTTTTCTCAGAATCAAGCCATTATTTTTCACATATTATTACAGAAATCGCGAGTTTAAAAAGAATCGACAACTAGACCGATTATATGTTTTTTTTACAACCAGAGATTCAAAAGATATGGACCTTGAAAGTGCAATATTGATCAAACTAATCCCGGTTTACGGTATCTAAAAACATCAAGTGCGCTTTGTGTAACAGTCAACACTTTGATAAAATCCACTTACACAGTTTATCAACACATCACGGAACAATGCAATTTTCTACATACAGAGGCCAGCACATCAAGTTACCCCAATCTGTCAAATTTCTTTGATAGATTTTCAACTTTACTCCAAATGAATAAGGTTCATATTCAATTGGGAAAATGTGACAGATTGGGGTAGCTTGATGTGCTGGCCTCTGTACCTATATAGTACTTGACGCTTTATGCCAACTTATACATGACTTTATTTTTATTTTGAGTAATGACAAATTAACGCTGAGTCAAGTGAATCGCAAATAATATACGCCATTATCAGTCACAAATCGAATAAATGATTTGCAAATCATTCAGATAATAGACGATAAATAAGATTAATTTGTACAATAAAGGATATATTTAAACAGCTGTGGCATAGTAGGGTTACGAATTTTGTGACGTGAGGTAGTTCAAAATGTTTGCAAACAAAGTGGTCCTAGTTACGGGCGGCAGCTCTGGCATCGGAGCGGCTACTGTGGAGTTATTTGCCAAGGAGGGAGCTTCCGTTGCCTTCGTCGGAAGAAACGAAGTCAAACTGAAGGAAGTTGCCAGCCGTTGTGAGCAGCATGGAGCTAAAACTCTCGTTATCAAAGCAGATGTCTCCAAAGACGAGGAAGCAAAGACCGTAGTCCAAAAAACTGTTGACAAGTTTGGAAAACTCGATGTACTTGTCAACAATGCAGGGATATTACGGCATGCGACTGTACTACAGCCCAATTTGATAGAGAACTTTGACGAAGTCATGAACACGAACCTGCGGCCAGTCGTCCTTATCACCAGTTTGGCTATCCCACACCTTATAGCTACAAAAGGTAATATCATTAATGTGTCTAGTGTTCTTTCATCGTGGATCAAGTTACCTGGAACGATCTCTTACTGTATGTCTAAAGCTGCTATGGATCATTTTACTAGAGGAGCTGCTACGGAGTTGGCTTCTTATGGCGTTAGAGTGAATTCTGTCAATCCTGGACCAGTGATAACAGAAATTGCAACAAATTCTGGGATGCCTGTTTCTCAGGAAAATATTGTTGAAAACTTGACTGCTTTGGGAAGATGTTCAGATGCTGATGAGATTGGCGATATAATCCTGTACTTAGCCAGTAATAAGGCTAGAAGTGTAACCGGGTCTTGTTATCTTATTGATAATGGTATGTTTTTAAAGTAAATCTATATTTTTTTGTCTAAGTTTCTTGTTTATTATTATTATTATTATTCATTTTATTATCAGAATCAAAAAATATTCCATATATTGTTAGTAAATCATAAATGTTAGTATAATTATTGTTATTATTTTTGAATGTCAACATTATTAATTATACATTATTACACTTACACTATTTTACATTAAAAAGGTTTTATAGTTTTATTTAAGGTGTGTTTCTATATTGTGTGTAATTTCTGATTTTATTTGTGTTTTTAACTTTTACCAATTATTTTCTTCACTTATTCACTTCTTCTACAGTCCGCGCGTCTAGAGAATGCCTTCTTGACACCTGTCAGGTTCGTAGAAACGAATACGTGTTTTGCGAATTTGATCTTTAATGGTCACTGGAATTGTCGCACTGACAGGTGTCAGAAACGCATTCCTTCGACGGCCGGATAGTAATTTTATTATATGCTATGGCTCTGCAATTGAAGTGTATTCAATATAATCCATTGGTACCGATTCTCTTGTACACCGAACTAAACTATCACTAAAATTCCTTACTTTTGGATATGAGAATCATCAAGCTATTCTGCAAAAAAAAAAAAACTCTACTAAAATCGAATTTGTTAATCGCGGCTCCACGAGGTACTTGTTTGCCCTACCCCGTGAATTTTGTTTAGAGCCGAAGGCGACCGCGACCGCCACGCGACGTGTTTTATATGGAATTTTTCACTTTTTGTATGGAAAATATGAAAAATTATTACCTAGGTACATGTTGAGTTTTAGAGGTTTAAGTGTTGTAGAGGGGGTCGATTTTCATTATTTTTGCGATAGGACACACCATTTTCGAGATTTAAGAAAATAAAGATACATTACTTACTGTTTTTGCATCTGAAGTCGAGGTGTTGGTGTGAATTTTAGTTCATGACAACTAATTTCATTCCACACCTTTTTAATCGCGATTAAATATAGTCTGATTTAGTTAGACAATCAAAATTTTTGGTAAAAAACGTCAAATTCAGAATAGCAAAATTACCATTTTCAATAGAATAATAACTCAGTGCCATCTCAGTGCTTTCAAACTAAAATATAGTTAAGTTGTCTCACTTTATTCAATTTCAGAATGGGAAATCGTCGTTTGACAGGAATAAACTAAATTTCGGTGATTTTATATTTTATAAGCATTTGTGACAAGAGCATCGGTACCATTATCTTTTTAGATTCGTTTTAGTTTTATATTTTGGTTTTATATAATTAATTTTATCATAATCTGCCTGTGATGTTCTCACTGCTGGGACACAGGCCTCTTTTCTGTGCGAGGTAGTGGGCTGTAATCCACCACGCGGGCCCAGTGCGGGTTTGTAGTTGTCACATGTCTTCGAATTTTTAGTTCTAGGACATGCCGGTTTCCTCACGAAGTTTTCCTTCACTCTATAATTAATTTTATAGTCATCTATTATTTGTAATTTTGAACTTGATCATCCAAAGGCATCATTAATTTATGAGAAATATATTATTCCTTGCAATAACCATGTCCTCCTTATTTTAAATTGTGTACAATAAATCTTATTACTGAGTTGCCAAATGTTTTTTATACTGTAGACGACAGAAATTGAGAATACTTGTCTTTCTTGAGTTGGTATAATACATGAGGCATAGTATGCAGAAGCTCTTAATTACAGCAAGTGACAGGAACACTAAATTTATATTCAAAAGTCCCTTGTCCCGAGCGGGTTCAACGAAGATCAATAAATTGTAGCTTAATGCATTTACACGTCACGCTTGTTTCCATTGGGGTAAGTATAATATTGTGTAGGTAGGACATTTTATTATACTACGGGTGTAGGTAAGTGGTATGTATAAAAATATGGGCTCTGTTAGACCCCGTAGAAGATGGCGGGACGAGCTGGAGAAAACAAACGACTAATGTTTCACTTTAGCACTGGATCGGGGGACCTGCATGTCGTGGGAAGAGGCGTTTGCCCAGCTGTGGGATGATGCAGTAACAGTAAGTTGTCTTCGTTGCCTATGGATATTGCAGTACCAGAGGTATAGCATGTGTTAATCCAGAGACAAAGCTCAAAAGTCTTATATTCCAGTAACACCTCTTTTAACCGGAGCACAGCAACGCTGCTTAGCGGCAGAAAAGCTGTGGCACTTGTGGTATAGGCATGGACTTATAAGGTATAGGTAAGTTACAGTCCGTTCACAGTTATTTTATCTGTGACAGCAGCAACTTAGCAGCAACCTTATCAGAATCAGAATAAAGATCTCTGTGATTTGGACAGCGATGCGGAATCGAAGGTTAAAACTGTAATAATCACATTTCAGAAGGCCAATTCCTGTAACTAAAAACGTAAAAAATTTAGTCACAATTTATTGAGAAGTTAGGTGAAGTGAGCTGTCATTCCATCTGATGCTATAGGGATTGACAATAATGACAGCTCACTTCACCTGAGTTATCACGGTGAGATTTTTACAGAATAGCACTACTGATCTCAGCGACAATCAATGTGAAAAACTTGTCAAAAATTTTGTGAAATTAAAGGTATTTTTGACAGATTGAGACTGAGATTAGACTGTGTATGTTCTTAAAATTACGAGAATTGCCCCTTAGACAGTTCGGCAAAAGTATCAATCCCTAGTATCAGGTGAAAACCAGCGCTGGGGCTCTGTCTCGCATAGGGTCGTCGTAGCATTATGTTGAGTGATGGCAGTTTCGCTTGGATCTTTTTGTGTTTGTGTCCTTTCTCTGCGTCATGTGTTTACCGCAAATAAACATATTTTCTTTCTTTTCTTTAGGTGGACTGACAGCTCACTTCACCTAAGTTTTCACGGTTTTTACAGAATAGATCGGCATTACTGTTAATTTGTGGTAGCCACTGACCTATAATATACAAGTACGCTGGACTAATGTGCTATAATAAATAAAATAAAATTGACACATTGCCGCAAATGGTCGTCGTTTTGTTTTGGTACGCCTCTAATGATTTAGGTCTAAAACGTGGAATAAGGTTTTTTGTGTATTTTGTGTTTATTAAGAGATATTTAGAACATTTTTATCCTGACAGTATGCGCATCTTGTAAAACTCGCTGTCAAAAATATGAGTTTCACAGACGCTCACGTTCCTGCCAGCGTCAAATTGGCAAAAATCAAATGTCTTCATTTGTCATCGATAGTATGAAGTCCAACGTACATGTTTATTATAACAAGTGGGTCAGTGGTGGAAGGTTACATGCTATGTGAGTGGTGGCAGCCCTTTGTAACGATGTCTGCGCGCCGCCAAAATCGGAAATAATCGTTTGCCGCTATCTGGACGTTTGAATCAGTAGGCCAATTCTCGTAATTTAAAACGTTCAAAATCTAGTCGCAGTCTCATCTCAGCGACAAACAAATGTCAAAAACTTGTCAAAATGTACTGAAATTTGAGGTATTTTTGACAGATTGAGACTGAGATCAGACTGTGAACGTTCTTAAAATTACCAGAATTGCCCCTCAGGTGTCAAAAGAGTGTGCTTCCAAAGTAAATAATTTCCATCATTACGCCGAAAATGATTAAAAGTTCTGGCAGGGATATAATCTTCAAGTCAAACGTCGCGCACAGTTATCTTTCTCGCGTATTTTTTTTTATCGCAGCCTTTTGTTATATTATGAGCCTTTTTGGTCTCGCTCAGGTAATTTTTTTAACTTTGGTAGTTTTAAATGCTCCGTTTTTACTATTTGTATTTCCTGTGTGTCAACCAAATAAAATATGTTTATTTCTTTCCTATAACGTTACCTTATTAGCTGACTGGTCGACTTATCTTTACACCACGGCAGCCACAGAACAGCTAAAATACGGCAGCAGCATGGAGCTACCTTGGAAATCATGAACTGGCTAGCAGAAGTGTTATTTTTATAAGATACTAAATGATTATTTCCCTTTCTTTTCCACTAGTTTTGTATTTACCCGACTACGGCGAAGCAAAAAGGAGGGTTATGATTTTGACCAGTATATTATGTATGTATGTTCATCTGTTCCCTCATAACTTCTAAACTACTTGTCATAATTGAACAAATGAGGTATCGTTGGAAGCGTCTTGATCGTCTGCTGGTTATAGGCTATATGTGACGTCACATTAAATTGATTATGGCGGACATAAAGTAATGAACTAAAAAAAAAAAAAACATGCCGTGTTGGATATCAAATAAAAGGGCATAATTAGCACATTTAAAAAATATAAATATTACTGAAATAAGCCCCAAAGTAATTAAATAAAAAATAAGTTTAAATACTAAAACCCGACTACAGAAAGGATGAAACAAGAATGTACCTTCCCCTGGTCGCATGCTACCATAGCTTATAATATGTTAGTACAGCGGCATGCGACCACGGGAAGGTAATTTCTTGTTTCATCCTTTTCAGTAGTCGGGTTTTAGTTTTTTTAGTCTCGATTTATTAAATCTAGAGTCTAGAACATAAAAAAACGGATCCTACCATTTATACTGCTAAAGGACGGTTTGACTGGATTCCAAATGAGAAAAGTTTGAACGAAATCCACTGTTGACGAGTCAATATTAACTAGAGAGCTGCCATTTTTTATTTTTCTGTCTGCTGTATTGAGATGCCAGCGATATAGACCTAATATCTTTAACAATAAGGGTCATGGATGAGGTTGTTCGTATTTTCGATAAGTTGGTGGTTTCCCAGCTTTCCGATGAAGTTTTTTCTAATAAGGACTGTTGCAATGGTATCCTGCTATACTGCCTAATATATGTTTTGATTTGAATTACCTATTAGTGTATTTGAATGTTTAGAATTTAACTGATGTTAATTTTAAATATTTTTATCACAATCATCAGATAAACTCATCACCGATGGAAAATTAGATTATTTACAACATTACGTAAAGGTCGAATTAAATTAGCTAGCGAAACTCTACAGCCCTGATTCCTAAACACGATTAAAAAAATACTGGTAGAGTTGTTATTTGAAGTAAGACTTGAGAAAATGAGTTTCATCGTTTTTAGATAGGTATCGATACCAGTTACGTCTGTGAAGTTTACACAACCTGTTTTTTTTTAATAGATATTCCATGTAATACACTAAAACGGATGAGGAATTCACAAAAAAATCTTTTATTTTTTATTTTTAGCATGCTTAGTTAGCATGCTTAGATACATAGCGGGGCCCGTGGCTAAATAATAACAGCCGCACTGGTTGATCGATCAGGTTAAGCTACGCTTGCTGCGGTTGTTCTGTGGATGGGTGACCATCTTTACATACCGAGACCCCTCCGTGCCTCGGAAAGCACGTTAAGCCGTTACGGGTAGTCAGAAGCCCAAAAGTCTGACAACCAGTCTTACCAGGGGTATCACATTACCCAGTAAATGGGTTGTGGTGGTCAGTTATGCAGTCGCTCCATGTAAAATACTGGTATTCAGCTGCATCCGGTTAGACTAGAAGCCGAAACCGAAACATAGTTGGGAAAAGGCAGGCAGATGATGATGAGATATCGATACCCATCACGTCTGCGGAGTTTCGTTAGCTAATTTAATTTGACCCGGTATATGTCTGTAGCTAAGCGTATCAATTGCCACCAAATAATGAAAAATACAGTTCTATTATTTTAATACTAGCTTCTGCCCGCGGCTTCGCCCGCGTGGATATCGGAAATTATCCACGGGACAGTACCGGTGAAGTAGCCCATGTCCTTCCCTGGGATGCTATCTATCTCCTTGCCAAAGATTCTAAACATGCTGTTGACGCTGATCTTGGGACTATTCCGGTGACTCCGCTGCTCTTTGAGACACCACTATACTCAGCATGCTGTTGACGCCGATCTTGGGGCTGTTCCGGTGTTTCTGCGGCCCGTTGAGACACCAGATACTAAGCACGCTGTTGACGCTGATCTTGGAACTATTCCGGTGACTCCGCTGCCCTTTGAGACATCAGATACTCAGCATGCTATTGATGCCGATCTTGGAACTATTCCGGTGACTCCGCTGCCCTTTGAGACATCAGATACTCAGCATGCTATTGATGCCGATCTTGGGACTGTTCCGGTGTTTATGCAGCCTGTTGAGACACCAGATGCTCAGCATGCTATTGATGCCGATCTTGGGACTGTTCTGGTGTTCTGCAGCCCGTTGAGACACCAGATACTCAGCATGCCGTTGACGTCTAGGTTGACACTGTTCTGAAGTTTCAGCAGCTCGTTGAAATGCCAGATACTCAGCATGTTGTTGACGACGATCTTGGAACGGTTCTGGTGTCTGTCTCAGTAGCTCTGTGTGCGCCTGACGCACCGCCTGCTCAAACCTTCGCAGCTCAGTTTGTTGAGACGTCTCGTTAAGTCTAGCTTTTTTTATAGCTCGAGCTTTATTAGAGCTTTATGAAATATTAGACTTAAGCTTTCGAGTCATTATTGTAAGTACTATTTAAAAAACAAAAACCGTAGTAATTTTCAAACTAACTAAAACAATTCCAATAGCCAATTATGAGGAAAACGAATCTATGTTCTTCCTACTTACAACACAACCTAAACCTATACGTTAATCTTAAACTAACAAATAAAAAAAACAATTGTAATAATCTAAGTAATGAAATGTGATATGATTTGATTTGATATTTCTTTTTAAAATATCATCTGCATAGCCTTTTCCCAACTATGTTGGGGTCGGCTTACACTTAACCTTGCTTTCCGAGGCACGGAGGGGTCTCGGTATGTAAAGATGGTCATCCATCCACAGACCAACCGCGGCAAGCGTAGCTTAACCTGACCGATCGACCTGTGCGGCTTTTATTATTTAGCTACGGGCCCCTCGGGCTCTTCTTAAAATATACTACCTAAAAATTATAATTATGCCTACTCATTCATTTCATTTTGGCAGTTCAACAACATTCATTGCGTTATTTATTTACGTTGTTGAGCAGACAAATTTTTCGAACATATACAGGTAAAGCGATGGATTAGCGATATCCTTCAAAATGATTCAGATTGAGCGTAGGTATTGTAAAAGTGCTCTGTGCCTCACGCGTCTGCCTGCCCGCGTTCGGGACTTCGGGTCCCCCCCCCCCCTCCTTCACCGCTCTGTGCGCCGCCGCGCCGCCAATTCCTATGGCGCTCTACCTCAGGTCAATCTTATCGTGATAACTTTTAAAGAATTTGTCCAAATTGCTTGGTGTAAAAGACAAAGTTTATCTACATTAAATACCGAAAGCGATAAATGTATTAATTTTCATAAGAATTAACTAAGTACTCTAAAACGTGCATTGTAAAAAAAGTATCCGATTTAAATGTATTTATGGATCACTATTTTGGATATAATGGCTTCCACATAAAAGGTAGATATATGCTGTCGCGGACTTTTATTTAGAACTATTTAAGACAAACAGTCCCACGATACATTATCTTCGTGTAGCTGTAACGGTTTAGGCAGCGCACGCCAAGATAGCTCTCAGAGGGCAGGAATTTTTCCAACTTACTTGATACTTATCGTATGGGCAAAAAAAAATTACACAAAATCTTTATAAATTGTAGCCTATGTGTTATTCTGATGTATAAGCTATATTACTGTGAAGTTTCATCGAAATCCGTTCAGTAGTTTTTGCGTGAAAGAGTAACAAACATCCTTATTATCCTCCATTTGTCAAGAAAAACTCTCACTTCTTCTCCACAGTAGCCGAAAACAATAGATTTACAAAAAGGGACCCCACCAAATTAAAAAACCAATTTTGTAATAGCACTCTCCATTACAGAAACAGCTACCTGATGTCCATTAAAATATATAACCATATTCCAAAAGTGATAAGAGAGCTACCATTTAATTTTTACAAAAAAAATCTGAAAGATTGGCTTCTCCAAAATAATTTTTACACTCTCAAAGAATTTTTTGATTATAAGGGTAAATAAGTAAATAATATAGGTATATATATATATTTTAATAATAAGGTAGATGTATTTAGTTGTTTAATAAAAATATTGTTATTGTTATGTTTTCATTTTGATATTGTATATTAGTGTTTAATAGTGTTTTGTATTATTCATTAGAGTTTAAGTAAGTACTATACAAGTTAGGTTTTATACCTACCCACGTGTAAATATTCGTATGCCGCTATTAGCGGCGGATGTGTTGAGCTTATCCATTTTAAATACCAAACAACTTTGTACCTACCATATCCGACGAATAAATGTCTTTGTCTTTGTCTTTGTCTTACAAACATTCGCGTTTATAATATTAGTAGGATTTACATCCTAGTTTACTGCCCGCGACTTCGGCCGCATGCAATTTATTGTGACCCCAATCCACGCCGTCACATCGCATCGCCTGCCCGCGCTTATTATTTCGTTGTCGCTTAGCGATCTTTCACCCTTTTTTTCTTTTTGCTCGACTCGACAAGATGCGTGCTAATCCTAGCGTGATGTTTAATAGCGTCTAAAGCCTTTCTCAAGAATTGGGCTATTAAATGCAAAAATAACTTTTCAAATCAACTTTATAAAAATGGTTATTGGATTGATTTCAGACTGACTAGAAGTATTGAAAAGGTTATAAAAATGTTCGAAGTTGTAGCGTAAACTGTTAAAAAGTTGCAGATTACATTATACTATAAGATTAAACCATAAACATATAATAATCATAAGTAGTGGATAAGGTGGTGATGCATTGTTAAGTAAAAGAGCGCCTCTCGCCATCAAACGTAAAAGTTTGGCGAGTTTAGAAATAAGTAACACCTCTGTATTATAAATCATTAAATAAATAAAAAAATAAAAAAAAATAAAATAAAAAAATCCGACCGGTATTTCGAGAGATCAGCGCGTCCAAACAAACAAAGTCTTAAGCTTTATTAGTAGTAAATAGATTATCCGATTTCATGCTTTTCATCTTAGATAATAGATATCTTACCACCATTACCTTTACGACAAACGCCACCCAAATTCATGAGCAGTTTAGTTGTGTTATTGAAAGCCTTAGGCGCTATTGTGTTTGGATCACCGGGGTACAACGGCCATATTCCCGCGTATTGTCTGTGGCATGACGCTCTGACCGACAGTAACCCATATATTCATCCCATTATGTGATCTTGCACAAGGCGTCCTGTGTTTGGACTAACATACGGACAAATGGTTTGGTCGACTGGGGCTGGGTTTGTTGGTTCCAACCTGCCAACGGCCGACTTGAGTGAGAACCGACCACAGATAAAAAGCGGTTGAGTAACGTTTGTCGTGCGTACGATTTTTAAAATCTAGACTCCAGATTGATACTCATAGCACCTGCGGATCTATTCTTTAAAATTTCTCTGTGAAAATTTTGTTGAAGTGAGCTGTCATTGCACCTGCCGATTTCTTCTGTAAAAATGTCACCGTTAAAACTGTGAAGTGACCTTGAATTGAGCTGTCAATAGTGTCAATCCCTAGCACGACGTGGAATGACAGTTCATATCCAACTAATGCCGCTGCCGTGTTGATAAAAAAAAAATTCAGGCATCCCCCCCCTCCCCCCCGGTGGCCCCCGGTGTTAGATTTACCAAGTATGGAATCAGTAGGTATGTACTGTACTAATTCCATGCTTTTGAATGACATTGACAGAATGTCATTCAAAAGCATGGAATTAGTAGGTATGTACTTTTTCAAGAGATACTTGTAGCACTTTAGTTTTTCGACCAAAAGTCCCGCCATCCTCTCAACCCGTATGTCACTCTCTCTATTCGACAATTAAGATTCCTTAGCTCATTGTAATTACACCTATGCGGGTTTCTTAATGAAGTTAAAGGGAATTAATTATTTTAGGGGGCATAAATTTAATCTGGGCCGACCTTTACTTATGATGGCACAATGCAGACCTTAACTTGATTATTGTGCGTTATCTTTTAGAGTTAATCTTGTGTGCGTAACGTAGACCCTGCGGTGAAATTAATTTTAGGACATAATTTTAAAGTGATTTGAAAGGTGTTTTTTTTTTCAGCTGGGTAACACTGTCAGTCACTGTCAGTAGCAATGACTTTTATTTTGATAGTTCAACATTATTCATTGCGTTCTTTACGTTGTTGAGCAGACAAATCTTTCGAACATATGAAGCAATAGATTAACAATATCCTTCAAAATGATTAGTGTAATTGACAGTGTATTACGCAATTATAGTAGCGATGTTTACGGAGCCTTAACAAAAGTTTGGTCGAAAAATCTAATCTAAAACACTGAAGCTGACCTTAATTGGTGAAAGTTTGAGAAAGTGCCACCGTCTAAACTTTGAAACTATTTTTGATAACATAACATCACGCTTATAATCTCCGAAGGAATGAGCAGAAGTAGCATACCTACCCACATTTGTCGACACAAATGTCCAGATAGATAGTAGATAGAATACTCTTTATTATGCACACCATATACCTAAATAACAGACCTAAATATAGAAACTGTACAAAGGGTGACACAATGGGCGGTCTTATCGCTAAGAGCGATCTTTTAAAGACAACCTTTGGATGGATTAAAAAAAAAACCACTGAAATTCCAGTCCAGAAATTCTACTGGAATTTCCTACTGAAAAAACATGACGCTGCCCGACTCATAGGTCAAACCCAGGACAGGCTCAGCAACTATGCTTGCAAATACCATACCAGCCATACAAGTCTAAGTTCCAAGTTAAGTCAAGTCTGCTTTTGTAACTTTTATGCGGCACTAACTTTAATCCATACTACTTGCTAAATGCTACTATTATAAATGCTCAAGTAACTCTGCCTGTATGTCTGTAATAAATAAATTACCTTTCAGCCGTTGAGGCGCCCCTCAACAGCTGAATGGATTTGATGGCTGAACATGACCTAGGTTTGGACAAAGGATACTTTTTATCCCGGTAGTAAGTTCCCGTGGTATAATTTCCGACCAAGACGTGGGGCGGACAAAAGCTAGTAAATTTATTATATATTATGTATTTTTATTCTATGTATTTCGGCCACGACGGCCAATGTCAACACAGCCTTCGGCGCGAGAGATGATATAGTGCACAAGTGTGTGCGCAGACACAGGTGCACTCCCTCTTCCCTCACTCTCATAGTCCGACGGCACGGCAATCCGACACGACCGGAGAGAGATCAGGCGCAGGACCAACGGCTTAACGTGCTTTCCGAGGCACTGAGGTATCACACCGCCGATTTCCAAAATCCAGGCTGTTACTAAGAAATTCCTAATGGAAAAACTCAATAACACTTTGCCCGACCCCGGAATCGAACCCCACACTCAGCAGTCGCGCTTGCGGCCACGAGACCAACGGGGCAGTTCAGTAAATAAATTAGTAAGTAAATAAGACAGTCTTCTAATAGAGAAATTCCGGAAAAAAGTCACACGCACATACTTACAAGGTTTTGTTTTCACGTAAAGTTCTTTGTGTGGGATAACAAATAGTTGAATGTGTGCCGTTGATTTTTATTCATTTGTCCGCTGCCCTGGGATCGCCGGAGACATATTGGCTGGTCCGGCGAGGAAATTGCATTCTGTGTTACCCCCTCGATAATTTGTTCCATTTTGTTGTAGACATGGCTTGTGGTGGCTTTCATTCTTTGGATACTGGACTGGTCAAAGTCAAAGTCAAAGTCAAAGCATTTATTTCAAATAGGCACATAAAAGGCACTTTTGAACGTCAAAAATTACAATGAAATAGAATTGATTCTAGTCGCCCCTTCCAAAAGGTAGTTTTCGTATGGAGAAGAATGGGCAAGAAACTCCACCGTTACTCTTTTAAAATGTTTTACAATATTTTGCATACATTAATTATATAATAAAATAATATGTGAAGACGATGCACCTAAAATAAAATTACTATACCACAATAGGTAAAAGAATTATTAATATATAATTATTATAAATACTGGTATTCAGCTGTATCCGGTTAGACTGGAAGCCGACCCCAACGTAGTTGGGAAAAGGCTAGGCAGATGATGAATAGGTAAAAGAATTAAAAATTAAACCATGACGTATAAATTAATAATCTGATAGATACATGGTGCTCACATATTTACAAAAATGGAAAAAGTAAACGATTTTCATAAAAAAAAAAACATAAAAACAATTTTAACAAGTAATAAGTCAGGGTGTGAGTTAAGAGTAATTACAGAATGTAAACAAAGTAAAAAAGAATAAATTTACAATTAAATTAGCAACCAGTTTGATTTTGTCTAGACTCTAGATTGTCCTATGGAGCAGGACCAGCATGTTTCCAAGCGTTCTTATCCTGGACTGAGAGTGACTGGACTGGATTGAGAGTACCTAACGTTTGTTCAATTTGTTCAAAATTGAATCTTCTTGCTACTTATTGGCGTGTGCTAGTTGCCTTATCTATAGGTAATAATCTAATAATAATTATTATAAAGAGGTAACGTGAAAGCTGAGATAGAAAAACAAATCAAATTATCTTGACTTAGCACACGAGGTTGTTAACATGTGGAATGTGCGCTAGGCTGTTATTGTGCCAATTGTCGTATCGGCGAATGGCGTGCTGGCCGAAATCCTCGTTCACCATCTATAGAGGCCTATCAATGGCCTGATTCAGAAGGCAGTACTACTCAACACGGCGCACATTGTGAGGAGCTTCCTGTCTACCTAATTTCTGATAATTTTGCGGATTTTGGCAATCTTCGAGCTGAGGTAAACGAGATCTAATAAAAGTGAGGTTACGTAAAAATCTATAATAACAGCTGACTTTTTGAAGTGTGACTGTAATTTTTGGGATTTTGCGTTTTGCGGCGTTTTTTGGGGACTGTCTTGTTTAAGTTTGACGTTCTAAAAGTGTTTATTTTTAGCCGGAGACAGAGGAAATCTGTCTACGTTCTCAGCCTTGTTTGAAAAAATGACTTTTAATCTTTTTATTTCTTTTTACTAACTGTTGGTAGAAGTGGCTAGGCATTGGAGTAGTATTTATTAGAATTATAAGTAGGTACTTATTAAGTAGAATTGATTGGGCGGTCGAATATAGAGATAACCTCCTAAGCCAATTGTTTTAAGATTTTTATAAAAAATAAAAATCATTTCACGTATGGTTTGTTTCAAAAGTAACTGATGAAAAAGTAAACAAATGTATCAGAAAACGTACCTGTGGATGCCAATTACGAATTGAGTGGTTTGCTTTGATTATTTGAATACTTAAACCCGACATTCTAACTTCAAATCATCTAGATATTTTTCATTAGACAATTGACGTTAGTTTTATAACTTAACCCAATTTTTGTCAATGTTTTTTTTTTTATTACAATTTAACAATTCAAACAGTAATTTGGTAAAAGTTGTGAAATTTAAAGTTGAATCCTTATACTTAAATACAGATGAATATGTTAGGTACTAATTTCCTTTACCGTTTGCGTAAGAATTTATCCTGAACAGAATTCTAATTGCGTATCATAGGTACTTTTTGTTTTGAAGGATTCTACTGCTAATCCATTGCTTCATAGGTATATGTTCAAAAGCTGACGTATTCCACATTGGGCACCCGCTTAAATGGCACCTGAGTGAATGTGCAGCTGTGTGTCAGGTAAGCGGGTGCCCAATGTGGAATATGTCCGAAAGCTTTGTCTGCTCAACAACGTACCTAAATAACGCAACGAATCTGTCAAAATTAAAGCCCAATTGGCTACTGATGGTGTGTTACATACGCAATTGCTCCGCTGGGTTTCTTTACACTTTCATCAGATAGGTACAGAGGCCAGCACGTCAAGCTACCCCAATCTGTCAAATTTCTTTGATAGATTTTCAACTTTACTACAAAGGAATAAGGTTCGTATTCAATTGGGAAAGTTTGACATATTGGGGTAGCTTGATGTGCTGGCCTCTGTACATTACAGACTATAAGACTTATTTTGAATGGAATCCCCTCATTTCATCCTCCATCATCATTTTAATTTGTTATTCGACCACTTAAGCCGAACATATTTTTAGCTACTGCAATCATTAAAAGATCTTTTATAGCCCAACACGTTTCTGTAGACAATAGTGACAGCTGTCTATGGCGGCACTGTACCCATTCAATTCCCTGCATCTAGCGCAGTTAATGCATTATTTAGTCTACCAGAAAATAGGCAAAAATATACCTTAAACTGCTGTCGATAAGGACGGGTGCGAAAGTAATAGTAAGTTGGTAAGCGTGTAAAAGAAAATGCTACCAATGTTGCGATTCGAAAAATGAAAATAAAACACTATCTGCGATGGTGTTGTCAATGTGCGTTTAGTTTTGCATGCATTTAAAAGCATGTAAAATGTAGAAAAAAGTGTTTAGTCTATGAATAATCTCAGCCTCTTTTATAGAAAAAGTATTACCTAAAACTGATTTGCGATCGATTGTACTTCTATGAATTATTATCTAAATTAATATTATAAAGAGAAAATATTAGATTTTTTGCATGTTTGTTTGTTACGCTTTCACGCTAAAACGGCTGAACGGATTTAGATGTGGCACAGGGGTTAGTCCTGGATTAGGACATAGGATATTTTGTTTTTATCCCGATATTCCCACGGGACCGAAATGTATGCGGGTAAAACCACGGGGCGTAGCTAGTATAGATAGTGCAATCCACGAAGATGCCCCCACTTTTCTTACTGATCGCTAGTGGTTATCGCTAGTTAATTCCGCTAATGTTTTAGTGTTTTTGATTCACACTATCCACTAATAAGTAAGTAATTAATGTGTTTCGACAAAACAAAAACACTAGCGGAATGTTGCACCACAGGTTGCACACTTGTACTGTAAGCGATTAGAAAGAAGAGTAGGGCGCGTCTTCGTGGATGGCGCTATCTGTACACTATAAAAAATCTAAGGATATTTGCCACTGAATTACGCATAATCGCATAACAATAACGAAACAATAATATTTTTTTATTTAAAATAATTCCACTGAACATGGATTCAAAAGACTTGTTCATGAATAAGGATCTTCAATTGGTTTTCCGTATTGTCAGTAAAGAGGCAAGGGTCAGTCCCCCATTCAGCCTTTATTGCGTGTTATTGAATACATTCCAAAGATTTGGACAAAGATCGGGTTGTTACCATCACCCTAGGGCCAGTTTTTATGTCGATTTCGATACAAGTGATATTTTGTTATTTTTGGGGCGATTCACCCATTGAAAGAGTTTGGTTTTTTGTTCTGAAATTATTTTTGAGTAGTATGAAATATTATTAATCTGTATCAGTGCCTTTTCTAATTTTGAGGGTTACACCATTCAAAATTTAAAAAAAATGTTTTTTATGAGCCTATTTATTGAAATACTTAAATAGGTCGGTAGGTATCTGGTTAGACTGGAAGCCGACCTCAAGATATTTGGGGAAAGGCAGGCAGATGATGATGACCTAAATAGGCGCGTCAATTTCTTCTCCTTTGTCAAAAAGACATCCATTTGAGCTTAGACCTGTAGCTCAACACATAGTCATATCTCCGTGTAAGAACCGAATATCATTATTGAGCAGTCTGTCGAGCTTATCCAACGTATTCCAAATAAACATAAAAAAGGTTATATTCATACATAACCATATGTGAAAGTATCCTTCTAATTAATTGGCTCGCCACTCCTTCCTCCAATAAAATATCTACTGTAATAAAGATTAAAAACAATGCAGAACAAATTACCTGTATGAACGGGCAACACTCACGCGTGATTAAAACATGGCGCCCGAGGACGCATAATAAATTCTCGACAGCCATTTTTTCAGAAAGAGAAAACTGTCGTATTTCCCACTACGCTCATAAAATATCCTGATGCGACGAAAATAGAACTGTATGCACACCCGATATTGTTTCTTTGAATTTTAAATATAAAATACATGTGGCGTTTGCCGCCAAAATTTCTAACCTCAAATTCTTATTGTTTGACAGTAAGGACTATACTGGCGCGAAAACTGTATTTATCAGCGCTGTTTTACGTTTGCAATGCATGATACGGTTTGGGGGACGAAAGGTATTGGTATTTTAAACAATATTAACTTTTCTGTTCATGTGAACTCTACTGCGTAAGAAATAAAGCAGGTATTTGTAATTTTAAGATTATGCTTAAGTTTGTATTATTGCGACGCTCTCGTTTACGAAGGATGTTTGTAAATATTTAAAAAAATGCAAATAAGATTCACAGTAAATGTGTCTGATGTTATTGTCGTTCGGTAGATTCATTGAATAATTGTATTTGTTTGTTCCTTATTTGTATATTTGCCTTTAGCGCGACTTTTCACGGATGTCTTCACAACTTGGCTAAGAATTACAAGATATTGAAGAAAATAATGGTATACGTTTGTACTTCTTAGGAATATTCTCAAAAAGGTGCTCAGTTTTATTTTCTTATCGATCCTATGAAATCCTTTGAAAATATTGTAACAAAAAGAAATAGCTATGGTTATTATTCCTCAAATACCACTGCATCAAAAGCTGTATGACAGTTAACAGTCTCACAAATAAAAAATAAAACAGGCAGTCAGAGAGACTGGGGACAGAAGTGAATACTTAAAACTATAAAACAACAGCCATCAAAAAAAAAAATTGGTACGTATCAAAAATAAAAATTTATAAATTTTTAGGCAAACAGTAAAAAAAACAGTGTCACTCGAGTGCCGACAGTAGTGAAAACAAAACACAAACAGAATACTTTGCCATCACTCACTGACATATCGGTTAAACATTAAAACCGAGTACATCCCGAGGACAGCCGAACACATCCGAAGCGTGTCGCTTACGGTAACTGTGGGCGAGTACAATGGATTTTTCCCATCTCAAAAAATGCCCAACGCGCCTAAAGAAGATTTCAGTTCAAAAATTGTGAATTAAGATTATTAACATTAGCCTGGTTTTCACATCTATCGGCACTCCGAAAAACAACTAGCACTACACGTTATAAACATTTATAGTTACAGATAAAGATATAAGGTGCTGCTTACATTATAGCATATCAATAACGCGAATCCATAAGATTTTCCGCTACCAAAAATCGCTCAACGCACTTAAGAAGTTTTCACTTCAAAAATCAATAAAACGAATGTCCCCAACTTATTCAATTACTTTTCAACATTACCATAATTATGATCAAAGTACAGGTATACCCACGCGATGATTTTTTTTACCGACTCGAAATTTTTACAGTATGTTCTACCCATGAATATGAACAATTTTTTTTTCGTAATTTCAGAGTTGTGTCACAGTGAAAGTTGTTCATATTCATGGGTAGAACATCTTGTGCAAATTTCGAGACGGTAAAAAGATCATCCGGTATATAAAGGGCTTTGAAGATCCGTGGCATACCTACCGGTCCGCCATTTTGTATTTTTTTCAAAATGGCATGGAACCTTTAAGAATCGATAACTGACATCAATGAAAATAGAAAACATAATGCGACCGAACCCCCTAAAGTGTGACGTTTCCGAGATATTCACCTAACATTCAAAGTTGATCACGTGACATCCATATTTTGAACTAGCTTATCCATATCTTCCATATCTTGTTGCCTCGATGTTTAATTACTTTTAACTTTCAGAGTGATTATTTATAACATCTTATGCATTGATGTCAGCTATCGATTTATAAAGGTTCCATGCGTGGCCGCCATTTTGAAAAAAACAACAAAAAACATAAACAATAAAAATCTTTAATCCCCTTTAGTAGCATCCATCAGTATTAGGTCCAGCAACATGGCTACCGGGACTCGAAGAACTGTCAGTTTGGAGCAAAGAAACGAATACTACATAACTTGACGGGTGAGACTTGGGCAAACAAAACCATGTGCATAGGTCAGGGAGCTCTGTCGTGATGGACATGGTAAATCAAAATATAAAAATCATTAGCAAAAAAATAAAAAATGTTGACCTTTAAAAAAGCGACCACCCGCGACTGTACATAGCGCAATCCACGAAGACGCGCCCCACTCTTCTTCCTAATCGCTTACAGTACAAGTGTGCAACATTCCGCTAGTGTTTGAGTTTTGTCGATACACAGTAATTGCTTATTAGTGGGTAATTTGTGTGTATCATAAAACTAAAACACTAGCGGAATTAACTAGCGATAACCACTAGCGATTAGTAAGAAGAGTGGGGGGCGTCTTTGTGGGTTGCGCTATCTGTACACGCATGATCGTTTGTATGAATATGACGTGTTGCGAGATCAATCAAGTCGCGTTCTCGTGCAACCGCATGCGGGTACAAAATTGTACTGCGAGAGTGGTCCCTCGGCGTCTAAACACGATATAACATAATAATAAAAAGGGTACCCTCCATGTGACTTTTTACGCTTTTTTGTTACGTTAAAGAGTTTTAAAAGGTTACTCCTGTCGCAAGCACGGAGCTTGCAAAAGAACTTCGTTTCAAAAATCAGATGCCTCATCCGCAGTTGACTCCATGATCTACACCATGCACATTACAGCAGCGAGTGGCTAGACAAGGCTGCCTCCCCTTGGATTTCGCGGATTACTCTCATAGCATGCAAAAAACGGAAAAAAGTACGTTTGTATATCAAAAAAATTGAATTTGTTCCGAACTTTTAGCGATGATTGATTTTCTCTTTTATTCGAAAATTGTGCAATTACAGTTGTATTCTTCTAATTATATTTATGACTAGCTGTGTTTTTTCGCGGAACCCTAATTCTTTTTCTAAAATAAAATCGCCTACGTTAATCATTATAACATCAGTTATCTGTCAATGAAAGTCCCGTCAAAATCGGTCCAGCCTTTTCGGAGATTATCAGGAACAAACAGGCAGACAGACAAGCAAATGTCTTTAAAGTATTTTTTTTTGTTATAAGTACCGTATGTACTTTTATATGCATTTATAAAAAAGCAGTTTTTTTTGGAATTACAAACTGACCCTTCATTTTAATTTATTTGTACAGATGCATGGCGGTTTTTTGATCGATAGGGTCTTATTAGGTTGTTGATTAAGCTGGTTGTTGTCAGTTAAGAATAAAAAGAATTGGTCGACCAAATTGGTCTATAGGATTCATGCGTGGCCGCCATTTTGATTTACACTCTATGTATACCTAAGTTTCCACGGTGAGGTTTTTACAGAATATTCCTACTGGTGTGTATGTAGGTATGCAAATGGCCATAGCTGTTGGTTACAACACCATCAAGTCCTGCCACTGTCTGCTATCCAATAACATAAAAAAACGCAAGCATACCCGCATGCCGAACACTACACATGCCAAACTAAATTCGAGAGATACCCCACCGTATATAATTACTCCGAATATTTTCGGATACACTCAAAAGCAAGCTGCTCGAGTGTTGGCATATTCAAAAATTTCAATACAAACCGCTGCTAACCAGGCTTATGTGACATATGGAGTTGTAAATCGACGAGTATATTTGTTAATAGTATTACTTTCATTAGTTTTCATCTATGAGTTAAAAGAGGTAGATGATAGGTTACCTAACCAACATTCGATCTTTAAAAACGGTACAATGTCATACTACTAGACGACACCTGGAAGTAGGATGGCATGTCGTAATTATTGGGAGCGAAAAAGAGACAAGGCGATACGTAACTATAGTCGGACTTTTAATTAGCTGCAGTAAAATGACAGCTTATGTCTGACTGAAATTGGCGTTTTTATGTTTTTTCGCGGCCATCAACCATATCTGGTTTTTCTATTTCATAATAGTGTAACAAACGAAACTTATTTGACATGCATGTCTCTAAACGCAATCCGAAATGAGTTACATTTTACTGCAGCTAATTAAAAGTCGGAGTATAGGCTAATTAGCCAAGTTTTGATGCGGTGTCTCAGTGACTTCCTTCTCGGTTTATCGTCATGAGAATGATAAAATCAGGTAGTTTGAAAGTTATTAACACGGTAAAAGGATCTTCTGGCGCTCGAATGACATTGACAGGAATGCGGTGCAGGAACATTCGTGAAATTGTTTTGTAAAATGTATTGAAATGAACAAGGTAGCTGCGTTAGTTTTAATTTTGGCCACGCGTCAAAGGATTTTTGTACAGCTAAACATAATTTCAAGGTCTGTCATGGCAACGGACTCCTGCGTGAGCGACTACCTACTACTTGGAGTTAAATGTAAAAAAATAAAAAAAAGAAGTGTTGTTGCCATCGCGGACAAAACCTGGATGAAGCTGGCACAGGAGCGTGCGGATTGGCACAAGAAAAGAGAGGTTGTGGATAATGATGAAACAAAAAAAAAAATCAAGCGTAGTGTTTGTTAGACGCAGAACTGTAGAAATATCAACCGTTACTGGCAATCCTGTTGAGCAGTGTGTGATCTGCATTATCAGCACTCGGCATCACTTCTGAACGTCAATGTGCAGACGACGTGTGTTCAGCATAATGCCGGATTACCGGACCGACTATTTTGGTAAAGAAGTTAAAAAAAAACAGCAAAGTAATTACTTAACAGTTTTATTTTATACTGATTTATTTTGGAGATTAGGTACTCGAAATATGTCATAGGTACCTTTGGTTGTAATTCATCATCATCAACATTTGCCGCTGTCATGTTCGCTGCTGGACATAGGCCTCCCCAAAGCACCGCCACTTCGACCGGTTCTGTGCTTCCCGCATCCAGCGGATTCCTGCGGCTTTCATAAGGTCATCGATCCACCTTGTGGGAGGCTTTCCAACGCTACGTTTTCCGGTACGCGGTTGCAACTCCAGAAACTTTCGGCCTCATCGGCCATCTGTTCTGCGAGCAATGTAGCCTGCCCACTGCCACTTAGATAAGTTTAGCAATTCTTCATTTAACATTTAACAACTTTGAATTTGTATAAGTAGGAATTTGAAATATGTAACAGTTCTCTATTCCTGAAAAGTCTAGTTAAAGTACAGTCGTGGGTCCTATCATAGTATAGATACAGTCCACCGAACGTCCATTCCATAGTACCTAACTGTAGAGTGTCTATTTAATAGTTATTCATTCATTAAAGTAAGGTAGCTGCTGTCACTAATGACATCTGTCAGTCATTATGAATTGCGGGATTTTTTTTATAGTGTAAGTGGTCCAGCTGTAGTTGTATAACAAACTAATACAGTTACAATGGCTTTCATTTTGATAGTTCATTGTTCAGTGCATTATTTACGTAGTTGAGCAGACAAATTTTTCGAACCTATGAAGCAATAGTTTAGCAATATATTTCAAAATGATTAAGATTGTGATGGACAGAGCATGTTTCCCCTACCTTTTTTATTTTATTTTTTGTGTTTATGTTATTTTTTTGCGTCATGTTCACCGCAAATAAACCTATTTTCTTTCTTTCTAGTGTGTTATCTGCACGAGAGGTCGTGCAGATAACACACACTTGGTGTGGTATAGTGTAGATAGTATTTTTTTTATGTATTTTTATAGCAGTGATAGTTATAACCTACTTTAAAAATTCGGTTGTCTCTCTGTTTTGCCAATCATAGCATGCAGTTGGTATAAAAAAATTACAATTACATCCAGACTTATAAATCATAAAATTAAGTATTTACAACTTAAGTTATTAACTTATTATAGTAGGTAATTAATATTGTCAGTAGACTGTAACTATTTAGGTTAAATATAGATTAAAGAAAACCGGGTGCAATTAGTAGGTAAGTTGAGTGTATTATTAATAACTAAGTAAAGCCTAAACACACAATCTCAAAAAACGCTAATAAGCCATCCCGTATTGAGAGTTGAGTACCGAAATCACGACAAAATTAACCGACACATCTTTCTTAATCCACCAACCTTACGCCCTCGGAATAGAGTCGAAAATCCTATTGGTAAATAGCAAAAACAAGTTTGCAAAGTCTGAAATGAAACATGAAATATTCAGACACGCGGACGTCGACTGATTTCTTACTTCGTAAGTATGTCGCTTTGAGTCATAATAGGGTGTCTATTAATTATTTATGTGGGGGTGGCCTGAGAGACGTATAGGTAACGTTTTTGATACCCGAGTGCCGATATGTTTATTTTTACGGGTCTTTTTGAATATTATAAGATCTGTTTATAAGATGGATTAAGCGCCATGTATTTGAATGTGTATCTTTTTATATATAAAATTATTTATTCCTTAATTTTCATGATTGCACCCATAGACTTATAAAAAAAGATGGACTCCGCGCCACGCATATCGAAAGTGAAGCACAGTAAGTATGCCGGGACCGCTTGTACAAACACGGCCTCACGCTCACATTTACATCATAGTATGCCGACCGGCCGCCATTACGTGACACGACAGCGCCAATCGTCAATCACGCACACATAGATCGGTACGGTGCTTCACTTTCGATATGCGTGGCGCGGCGTTCATCTTTTTTTATAAGTCTATGATTGTACCTACTATTTTGTCTCTGCATCGCCTAAAGATTGACTGATAGAAAATGCCGCCTCTGTATTGTTTTGAATCGTAAATTTTGTGATTTTTTTCAATGTTTCTGAAGTATCTTGTCTATGCAAAACTTGTTAAGTAGATATCGCTGTTAGCGATGTAATGAATAATGTGGTCGTTTTGAATCTTACCCGAATAACTAAGCATAATCAGCCTATAATGTTCCCACTGCTGGGACACAGGCCTCCCCTCTTCCAGAGGGAGAGGGCTGTAATGTACCACGCGGGCCCAGTGCGGGTTGGTGGATGTCACAAGACTTAGAACTTTTAGTTCTAGAACATGCCGGTTTCCTCAGGATGTTTTCCTTCAAAGAAAAAAATAATATTGTTTATTCTGTACAAAAAAATCGCACATTACTTTATATAAAATATGCACATACAAAGTAGCCAAAAGCCTCGTATTCAAGTTTACCGTTTTGAGAGCACTAATAACTCATCATCTGCCTAGCCATTTCCCAACTATGTTGGGGTCGGCTTCCAGTCTAACCGGATGCAGCTGAATACCAGTATTTTACATGGAGCGACTGCCTATCTGACTTCCACAACCCGGTTACTGGGTAATACGATACCCCATGGTAAGACTGGTTGTCAGACTTTCGGGCTTCTGACTACCCGTAACGACTGCCAAAGATCCGCGATTGACAGCCGGGACCAACGGCTTAACGTGCTTTCCGAGGCACGGAGGGGTCTCTGTATGTAAAGATGGTCACCCATCCACGGACCAACCGCGGCAAGCATAGATTAAGAAGATCGACCTGCGCGGCTTTTATTTGAGAGCATCAATAACTAAGCATCCCAATTAAAACCACAACATGGCTAAACTTATCGACCCTTAATAATTTTTCACTATAGCACAGGTCATCTCCACACACACACACACACACGGATCTCCCTTTCACACAGAACTATGATACATAGGTACACATAATCATAAACAATTAACAAAAACAGAAAAAACAATCTGCGAACAACAATGACTTTCAGAATAGCCCTTTTTAATAACCCAAACGGGATTATAAATAGAAACTAATGATACACAAAGCGTTTGTCACCATTACAAATAATTGTATGAAATCATACAGTTTGTATGGGAGCGGTCCGAACTAGGATTTTATTGTAATAATAGATTCTTATCAAACGAGTAGAAGGGGCGATTTTTTTAATTTTCCTAATAGATTTAAATGTGTGTTCTGATATAGGTATGGTTCGTGTAAGTCGACTGGTTTAAATGCATCCCTAGCAGATGACGCCAGACTTTTTTTATAATAGCGGCCGGCCGGTTTATACGACTTGATAAAACGTCGAGATTTATTTATTTTAAGTATGTTTAATATTATGATACACTTATGTGTATAATAATACAATGTTAAACTAAATTAGCTAGCGAAACTCCGCAGACGTGATGGTCAACGCCGACGTCCAAACATGATAAAATGACAAATACACGTAGACTGGGCCCGATAATTTTTTTTTGGGAGTCGTAACACGCTGGTCAGCCTAGAAGGTTGTCATTTGCTTAACTGGAATTGCCTGTGAGTCCAGTTGAGTGCCTCAATAAATTAAGGCCTTCAGTCAGGGTTTAAAAAACTTAAAAACTAAGCGACTACACGCTAAGAGCACCCCCTGTGGGGTACGGACCTCGGCTTAAGGCGTCGCATCGCTGGGAGAGGGCAGCAAGAGACAGGCTGGATCGGAATTATTTAGAGACGAATTTCAAACTACAGGCTCAGCGGCGTGGGCTGGCTCGAGCAAGGGTTGGAGCGGACATGGACTGCGGTGTCGCGGCGGACCTCTGTGGTGAGGACGGAAAGACGGCGGTCGGGACTTGTACTTCCTAAGAGTACTGGTGGCCTTACCACTCTCCTGGAGGAGGATAGTGGCGTCTCGTCGGGGATGGTAAGGGTATGCCTCGGTTGGTGAGAGGAGATGTATCAGGCGGCCGCCGCAATCAAGGGATTGCGGTAAGCTTTATAGCAGAGTCGAAGAAACTTTTGTAGAGGCGTTTCATGAACTGCTGGACGGTGGGCATTCTGAGATCTAAGTTTAGATTCTCCTTGCGGACATAGAAGGGGGCTCACGTGACCTTTTTTAGGAAACGGTTACAGAGGGTCTGCATCCTATGGAGATGGTGTGGCTTGGCGTGTGCGAATACGACTCAAGCATAGGTCATGATGGGACGGATGATCTCGGAGTAAATGCACAATTTTCATTTGAGTGACAGTTTGCTGCGGGTGTTCAATAAGACTTGGAGCCTACTGAGAGTGAAAGCGGCGTGCGGAGGAGCCACCTTTATGTGCTCCCTGATATGTATACATTATTACCTAATAATATATTTATATATATAATAAGTATTTAGCTTGCTTCCCCCAAGGGATTAGCTTGCTATACATAGTGATCGGACTAGACTGGGCACGATCAACTCAAGCATCGCCAAGGTCGTAACGTCATAATACCTTTTGAAAGTAAAGTTATAATAGTTAAATAGCTTTTGCAGTATCGCTCAACCTGAAGCTGTATAGTTACATCACACATTAGCTATAATCTGACCACACCCGTCTATTGGCTGACCTCCATTGCCGGTTGTGGAGTTATATTAAATAGTTACGGAAGCATACTTTTATGACAAATGTCATGTCAATGTTTATGTTTTTAACAAATAGAGGGTGGGCTCTCGGATATTATGATATTTTATATTATTTTAAATATGATTATGCTTTAGGCACCTACCTAAAGAATAATCATATTTACAAAAAAAATATTATCACACTAATATTATAAAGGCAAAAGTTTGTGAGTGTGTGTGTGTGTGTTTATATGTTTGTTACTTCTTCACGCTCAAACGGCTGCACCAATTTTGATAAAATTTTGTATGGAGGTAGCTGACACCCTGGATTAACATATAGGCTACTTTTTATCCCGATATAGGCCTCCCCCGAGCACCGCCATTTCGACCGGTTCTGTGCTTCTCGCATCCAACGGATTCCTGAGGCCTTCACAAGGACATCGGCTCACTATGTGGGGAGGTTTTCCAACGCTACATCTTCCGGTAACGCGGTCGCCACTCCGGAACCTTTTGGGCCCATCGGCTATCTGTTTTGCGAGCAATGTGCTGCCCTTTTGATGCTTTATGGAAATTATAATACCTAGATTATAATACCTAGATACCTTCATTTTCTTTTTTTAATAAACATTCAAATGCGTATGTACAGACGCCAGCACATCAAGCTACCCGAAACTGTCAAATTTTCAAAATCAACATTGAACCTTATTCTTTGGCGCTAAAGTTGTAAATTTATTAAATAAATTTTACAAATTTTGTACAACCAACGTACAATTTCTCCGCTAGACTGTTTAGAATCATGTGCATTTGGCGCGTCGATGTCTCTGCTACCCACATAAATACAGGTTGAAATTGAATACATGCGACAAATCGAAATGGGAGATTGTACTCATCATTATGAACAACTTTTACTATGGGACCAAACCTGAAATCACAAAAAAAAAACAGCTGTTCCCTACATTTTGATGAGTTATGCGAACATAAATGTAGGAAACAGCAGATTTTTTTTTTCATAACAAGCAATCCAATTTGAATACAAAAGAACATCACATCCTTAATTACCTTCAAACATATCGTTTAAAGATGATTGTTTATTTCCTACTTGAATAATACCAGTTACATTACGTAAGTACCTAGGTACTTATCATTAATTGCCACTACAAGTTCTCTCATCATGTGATAACCGCGGCTTTACTTGTTTTGTATTATTAATAACCAGCTGACCCGACAGACGTTGTTCTCCAAAAAATATTTTGGATTTACACGTACATAAATCCCATAGAAAAAACGACGTCCAGTTTTCCCCGAATTTGAAAATTTTCTGGGAAACTTTTCCATTTTTTCTTTCTATAAAAACAAATTCGAACTATAACGAACATTTTACATAAAAAAAATTGCCAAATCGGTCCAGCATTTTATTTTCATTTAAGAACTATCTAATGCCTTTTCCTTTTTTGACGTTCAAAAGTGCCTGTGCCTATTTGAAATAAATGCTTTGACTTTGACTTTCACTTTTGTTATTGTTAAGAACCTTCTCCGGCGCGCACTCATCAACTTACCAATGTTTCATCTTTCTTTCGAGTTTTTGCGAGACTAGGTAACGCACGGCAATTAATTTTACATATGTAGATAGAATATAGATACATGTTTGTAAATATGTGCCGCTACGGACTAAATAAGAAGTAATTTGATGCCTTGCCCCCATGAGTAAAGTGCTATATAGAAAGGTAAATAATAATAATGCCTGATAACTAGGTAGTGAAGGTCAGATAGGTAGTCGCTTCATGTAAAATACTGGTATTCAGCTGCTTCCAGTAAGACTGGAAGCCGACCCCAACATAGTTGGGAAACGGCTAGGCAGATAGAGTAGGTAAGAAAAAAAATAACTGTCACAAAATAAAAAGTTTTGGACCAAAATTTATTTCTACAAACAGATAGCATCATGTTATTTCAATGCACATTATCATGAACGGCGTACTTAATGTTAAAACACACTTATCTTTGTATACATTGAGTGATAATTTTATCACAACAGTATATTTCATGTCAGCATCACAGATCAGACGTTTGACAGAAATAAAGTTGAATAAAATGAGTTTTGTGAAAAAGGTGGTTCTGGTCACAGGAGGTAGTGCCGGCATCGGTGCTACTACAGCTGAGTTGTTCGCTAAAGAAGGTGCTTCTGTAGCCATTGTTGGAAGAAACGAAGCCAAACTAAAAGCAGTTGCTGACCGGTGTAAGAAACTAGGAGCAGAAACACTCGCCATCAAAGCAGATGTGTCTAAAGATGAAGAAGCAGATGTAGTTGTCAAGAAGACTATCGATAAATTCGGAAAACTGGATGTGCTTGTCAATAATGCTGGTATACTGAGAGAAACTGGCATTCTGTCTGACCATTTTCTCAAGACGTACGATGAGGTTATGAATATTAACATCCGAGGTGCTGTCCGTATTTCCTACTTCGCTGCTCCCCACATCATCAAATCTAAAGGAAACATAATCAACGTGTCGAGTATTGCTGGAACCTGCACCACAAGACCGAAGAACATAGCATACAGGACATCAAAGGCTGCAATGAACCATTTTACTAGAAGCCTTGCCTTGGAACTTGCCCCTCATGGAATAAGAGTCAATTCGATCAGTCCTGGTCCAGTCCGTACTGATATCTTCGAAGGTATGGAAGTCAATGAAGAAAGCTTGAAGAAGAACACGGCGCTGCAAAGAATATCGGAGACTAGCGAGATCGCTGATATGATAGTGTATGTAGCCAGTGACAAGGCCAAGAGCATTACTGGCTCTAATTACGTAATTGATAACGGCACACTGTTGATGTAATATTATTAAACAACACATTTATGCTTGGGTGATAGTGATAACATAGCAAATATTGTCGGGAACTGAATGTATCTATCGTTATTTGCACCTATATGTTGTATGTAGCTATTTAATGATTACATAATTGATTGTAAATGTATGATAATTTTATTAAAGATTAATAAATTATATTCTAGTTACTCTGTATATTTTTTGTCTGTCATCACGTTTGTAACACCATCATTGCGTTGCAGTTTTGCGTGGATGTGACGCATATTTTCCACCAAATTGTTATTTTTTGTGTTTGTGTTTTTCTCTGCGTTCATGTTTACCGCAAATAAACGTATTTACTTTCTTTAACATGACGTGACTTCGCTAAACAAGACAACCTTGACAAGTACTTCTAACCAATGACACTTTTACCCGACTGCGTTGGTTGGTGGTTTATGGATTAAACAGGTTAAAATGACCAGAAAAAAGAAAAAGTTTAAATTGATGAGACATGGGTAGTCTTATTTTTATGAAAAAAGTAAAGAAAAAAATGTCTTTGAGTGCCTTACTGAAAATAATATCAATATACACACGTGCAAAAAACAAAATTTAAAACGTTCTAGGCGCAAAAAGTAGATTTTAATAAAAACAAAGTATGACTTAAATAGGAGCTCTGCCCAATGATAGGCAAAGGCCATTCGATTGGCATGTCAGAAGTATTGTGAGAAGGATTTATGAAAGGGTTGTTAGGTATTTTCTTTAATTGTTATTTTTTATCTCAACTTTATTATTTTCTCTTATAAGTGCATGACTTTGTATAAGTGCACTGTGTCGTTTATTATTGTATTAAAGTAACCAGTCTTACCAAGGGGTCGTGCTACCCAGTAACTGGGTTGTGGAGGTCAGATAGGCACTCGCTCCATGTAAAACACTGGCATTCAGTTGCATCCGGTTAGACTAGAATCCGACGCCAACATTGTTGGGAAAAGGCAGATTGATTGATTGGGCTGCCTTAAATAGTGCACTCATGCGTACTGGCAATTTAAATAGTTACTGAAAAGGTGATTATGATAGATTGAGTGAGGAAAATAAATAAGGCATAGTCATTATGAGTAAATAAATGACCGTGAATGTGAATAAAATATGGCCGTGAAACGATATGAGATAAGATAATGGATATTATTTTATCAACATCGATGCTCTGATAATTTTGTAAGGTATTATTCTCTTATAATGTGAATCTATATTAATCTGGCTAGAAAGGAAACTACAAGACGGTTTGCGCTGCGCTACAAAACAAAGATAACAACGCAAAAGGCTGCCCAGCTTAAATGTTACTGAACAGACAGATGTGCTGCTTGGGAATTTCTTCTTGTTCCCAGCTAAAGTACATACTAAAAAGTGGTATTTGCGGACTATCTTATGTAATTTAAACGTTCAAAAAGGGGTGTTTCTCGGCCTCGTTTGAATAAATAATTTTTATTTTTTTTTTGTGATTTGGCAGGACTTGGCTCCTAGTCTGTCTGCACTGCACTGTAACTAAAATTTAAGCTTTGTCTCTGCGATAACATCTGCGATTACTCTGGTATTGCAGTGTCCATTGGCGGCATACTTGATGGTAAGAAGCCATCACGTATGTCAACTCTTAGGTAGTTTGCATAATAAAACAACATTGTGAAATTTTCATACATGCATTTGTTTACAATCACAATTGGAATACACAAATGATAAATTGGTAATCACCAAAGAAATAAAAGAGTCTACTTCAGTATATAACCATTATCAATAACATAACAGGACCCGGTTACACTCCTAGCCTTGTCACTGGCTAGGTACAGAATTATGTCACCAACCTCATCAGCATCTGACGATCTTCCCAGTGCTGTCAAACTCGCGACATTTCTATTCTCTTTTAATTCTGGAGCCAAGTCAGAATTCGTTATTATGTCAGTTATAACTGGTCCAGGATTGACAGAGTTCACTCGCACGCCAGAAGCAGCCAGTTCCATTGCAGCAAACCTTGTAAAATGATCCATACCAGCTTTGGAAACACTGTAAGACATCATTCCTGGTATCTTAGTTAATGTGGATGCAATACTGGATACGTTTATGATATTGCCTTTTGTTTCTATGAGGTATGGGACTGCTAAGTTGGTGATGTGGACGACGGAGCGCAGGTTCGTGTTCATGACCTCATCGTAGTTCTGTAATAGATTGGGTTGGAGTATACTCGCAAACCGTAATATACCAGCATTGTTGACGAGTATGTCGAGTTTTCCGAACTTGTCAACAGTTTGTTGGACGATAGTCTTGGCTTCCTCATCTTTGGAGACATCTGCTTTGATAACGAGGGTGTTAGCTCCAAGCTGATCGCAACGTTTGACGACTTCCTTTAGTTTGTCTTCGTTTCTTCCGACGAAAGCAACGGAAGCTCCCTCCTTGGCAAATAACTCCACAGTAGCCGCTCCGATGCCGGAGCTGCCGCCCGTAACTAGGACCACTTTGTTGGCAAACATGATGAACTCTACGACACGAAATTTGTTGGCTAACTAATCCAAAGTAGCTCAAAAGTATGGTTTTATCTTGTATAAAATGTAGCTTTATCTTGTAAAGATATCTTTTATTTCATTTATCATTGCCTAATAACTGATAATTGAATTTTTATTTCTTATATAATTTTGTGAAGTTAATCATGTACTACATTATGAATCATTTGAATTTAACGTACCTACCTTTATCATTATCACTTCTGCCATCTGACTTCTGCAAGGAATAATAATTATATTCCCGTTTAGTTCTTCAAGCGGTTTGCTAGTCTCCTTTTTCAGGTTATCATTCATCTTAAACATAGTTTGTTATATCTGTTTTCATAGTATTACCAACATTAACAATCGGACAACCATCAAGTATCTGACTTGGCTCGCGAGGTCGTCGACATGTGGGATGTCAGCGGTTATAGTGCCGATAATCGTGACAGTCAACGGCAAGAGTCTCGACAAACATTTGAGAAGGCTTCCGTTGGGTAGCTAGATTAAGGGCTTGATTCAGAAAGCGGTACTTCTGGACACGACTCGCATATTTACGAGGTTCCTGTCTCTAGAGCCCTGACCGCGCGTAGCTTGAACCCTGTTCCCGATACCGGAAAATGATATTGATAAGTATATTAATGAAATAAAGGATTTTATAATATTAATCTCTCCAACATATTTATTATGAAAATGCACGTTTTATATAAAGATAAAGTTTATTATAGTACACATTTACAATAGCTAATCATTGAACCTAAAGCAGGTACACTCGCAAACATAACGTTCTCAATATTTAAATCAAATATAACGTGTCACCGAAGTCCACTAATTGCCCACACGCATGCAATATAACCGTTATTAATATTACTACTCTAATATATTTCTGGTGGCTCGTGTACCTGTGGCATTTTAATGTTAATTGACTAGTGTTCGCGGTTGTACATTTATTTAATTATAAATCTTTTTTTGATTATGGATAGTTTACGTGTATGACTCCGTGTCTGGTCTCTACAGGGTGCGGTATTCTGAGGGCTGACAACACTATCTTTGCATTCCTTTTTCTGATATTAGACATGCTAGTAATTACCTTCAAATATTTTGACTTTTTGTTCATTAGCAAGGAATGTTTGGTTATTGATATTGTTGCGATTAACGGCCGAACCCTAATTATCACCAGTTTCGCCATACTGGAGGTAGAAAAACTTGTCTATCTCTAGTTTTAACCTCCCAATAATCTATATCAGTAGCGATCTGTATGATTGATGAACCTGACCAAGATTATGTCTGGACTTTAAAAGAGACTGTGACCTCCGAGTTTGTTTCGGCTTTTTTTCTCAGAGTAGTCAGATAGGAAACACCGACCTCATCTAGTTTTATAAAAAGTTTGATTGACGTGTAAAAGTGTTTGTGGAAACCTACTTACAAAATAAAAATCATTTATCATTATATGATAGGTACTGACAGATGAATGATTATCACTCCATTAAAAAGTACTCTGTGATGATTATACTAGCAACCATCAGTAGCGATCTGTCTTTAACTGAAAATAGGTTATTGGGTTCGGCCTTTAAAGATTTAAAGGCTCAAAATAGAGCAGCACATAATTATCTGGCTTGATTATTTATTACTACTACTGCCCGCGTGAAATTTCTTGTTTTAAAGTCAAAGTCAAAACATTTATTTCAAATAGGCACATAAAAGGCACTTTTGACCGTCAAAAATTACAATCAAATAGAATTGATTCTAGTCGCCCCTTTCAAAAGGTAATTTTCGTATGGAGAAGAATGGGCAAAAAAGTCCACCGTTACTCTTTTAAAATGTTTTACAATATTTTGCATACATTTATAATTATTTATAATAAATAATATGTGAAGACGATGCATCTAAAAAAAAATACATTACTTAAGAAACCATCACATATAAATTAATTATCTATCTATATCTTTTGACACTAGGCATTACTGTAACTTTCCATTAGTGAAAGAATTTACTGGGCCGGTAGTTCCGAAGATTACCCCTACATACAAACTCACAATAATTGCCTTTTTATACGAGTGATATTTAGTTCAGATAGGTAAGTTAGTTGTGATATCACTTTGAGGCATTTACTGGTAAAAAAAATTATTCCAAAGAAGGAAATCTTCGATTAAAGGTCACCATCCTAGCCATTTTCCAACTACCTATGTTGGAGTAGGCTTCCAGTTTACCTGGATGCAGCTGAATACGAGTATTTTACATAGAGTGACTGCCTATCTGAACTCCACAACCCAGTTACTAGGTAATACGATACCCGATAGTAAGACTGATTGTCAAACTTTCGGGCTTCTCACGAATGACCGTCGGGACCAACGGCCTAAAGTGCTTTCCGAGGCACGAAGGGGTCTCGGCATGTAAAGATGGTCACCCATCCAGGGACCAACCGTGGCTGGCGTAGCTTAACCTGATCTTCTGAACCTTATAACAGCTCCGCAGGTTTAAAACTCGGTCTAAAAAAATTCCAGCCCTCTGAAGCAACCATTCACAAATTGTCATAGGTACCTAATTGAAAACAAAAACACTCTAATATCACATACGAAAATAATTAAGGTCAAAACAACAATAATAAATCATGCGGCAAAACAATCAAATCTAATACGTATGGCCCCAATCCTCGCCCACTAGTTGAGAGGACATATTTTATTAATTACCTTACACTGTTATCACGAAATATTACCTTTATGTCCCAAATTTGCATATCGTGTTAGTCTATATGAGAATTTGGGCGTGCCGAGCATGCGATGAATGGGTTGAGGCAAGAGCGGCCGCGAGAGCGGGAGCGTGAAACTTTTTGGGTTAGAAAAACGAGCAATTGTTTTTTTTTTTATATAATAGCATTATGCTAATATACGACGCCATTACGAAGGAAAATAGTGTTTAGGGAAGGTTTGTTTGTGCATAGGTAATAAAAATGATAAATTATTTAAGTTCTGCAAGTAGGTTTAGGGTATGTAGGTTCAGGAACATCAATAAACCCCCTAAGAATTTTAAGTATTACAGTCATTATAAGTTGAGTATGTGCAGGGCAAACATTGACTTGTTGCTTAGGCTACGATGTTCTAAGAAGAGTGGTGGCCGAAATTTACCGGCAAATGACGTCACTTCAATGTTATGACACCGCAAGTCAAACCCCGCTGCCATTTTTTAGTTAGTTTTTTATAATTAAAAAATATGTATGTTTAGGTTAAGGTATTTATCTATGGGCCTGCGTCGCCTGAAATAAATGGATTATTATTATTATTTTTTTATTTCACTATATACACATATAAATTATATTTTTAAATATTATGATATAAAGATATAAAAACATTTAAAAATATAAAAAATAGTAGCCCACCGGTATCGGGAACAAGGTCCAAGCTACCGGCGGTCAGAGCTCCAGAGAGAGGAACCTCCTAACAATGCGAGCCGTGTCCAAAAGTACCGCTTTCTGAATCAAGCCCTTGATCCAGCTGCCCAACGAGAGCCTCCTTAGGTGTTGGTCGAGGCTCTTGGCTATTAATCCATTGGCTGTTACGACTATCGGCACAATGATTGCTGAGTCTACATCCCACATGTCGACAACCTCGCGAGCCAAGTCAAGATACTTGATTTGTTTATCTTTCTCGGCTTTCACGAGGTTCTCATCATGCGGGACGGTTATGTCAACAATCATTGCGCGCCGCTCTGATCGATCCACCACCACTATATCAGGCTTATTGGCAATAATAGTCCTGTCAGTGATGATGGATCGATCCCAGTACAATGTGATATTACCATTTTCGAGAACTGGGTCGGGCACATACCTGTAGTACGGCACCTCCGATTCCACAAGGTTGTATTTCAAAGCAAGCTGCTGATGGATTATCCTGGCTACAAGGTTGTGTCTATGCAAGTACTCTCCGTTAGCTAGACGAGAACATCCAGAGATGATATGTCTAATTGATTCCCCCGGCCGGTGACATGCCCGACAGATGTCAACCGTGCCGTCTTTAACAATAAATCTCCGGTAATTGTTCGTCATCATAACTTCGTCCATAATTGCACAAACAAAACCTTCGGTTTCTCCAAAGAGATCACCGAAACGTAGCCAGGCTACGGACGCTAGTAGATCTACATCGGGCCCATGTAGGGCCCGGAAAAAGCGCCCGTGAAGCTCCTTACTCTGCCATACCTCCATGCGATCATTAGTGTCAAGCACTACTGGTTTGCGCCAGTTCTCTTTAGCCAAGGAGAGCGGGGTGAGGCCATTGTCCACTACGACTACATCTCGATGCATCCCCACGTCGGTTTCTAGGAAATATTCCCTGAGACTGCATATCTCGCGATTGTGGAGAGTCTTAGCGTTTAAAAAGCCTCGACCTCCACACTTTCGCGGGATATACAGCCTCATTACCGATGACCGTGGGTGATGCATTCGATTTTCAGTCAGCAGTGTACGGACCTTCCTATCCAGGGCGTCGAGTTCGGTCTGAGTCCATTTGAGTATGCCGAAAGAGTACATCAAAACCGGCATGACCCAACCGTTGAAGGCGCGCACCTTGTTTCCGCCTGATAGAAGACTATTAAGTACTTTTTTCAGGCGGCCAAAGAAGCGCTCCTTCAACGATTGCTTCATGTCAGTACCATTGATCCCTAACGCTTCCAACATACCCAAATACTTATAGGTTTCGGATGCGGAGAGGGCTCTAAGGTTTGTGGAATCCGAGAGTTGAGTTCCCACGGATTCCACAATCTCCCCTCGCTTTACATGCATGACCGCACATTTGTCCACACCAAATTCCATCCTAATGGCGTTACTGAAAGTTTGAGTTACTTTCAATAGCTCCATTAGTTTTAATTGTTGGGGGCAAAGAGTTTTAGGTCATCCATATAGAGGAGGTGCGATATAACCTGACCACCTCTCCTCAGCCAATAGCCTAGACCTGAATCCTCCAGCAGTGTGCTTAGAGGATTCAAGGCTAAGCAGAACCAAAGCGGGCTCAAACTGTCGCCCTGGAATATGCCTCGCTCGATCGTTATCGGTTCACTATCCCTCTGAATATTTCGACATCCTGGATAGCGAAGGACTGTCCTCCATTGCCCCATACATGACATCAGGAAGGTGCGCAGAGTTGTATCTACTTTATACAACTCCAGCACCCTCATGAGCCATGTATGTGGTACCGAGTCATAGGCCTTCTTATAATCTATCCAACATGTCGATAGATCCTTTCGGGAACGACGAACCTGTTGGCTAATGGTCATATCAATGAGGAGAAGCTCCTTAGTACCGCGGGACCCATTCCTACATCCATTCTGAGATGCAGACATGATGGAGTTGGTGTCTATATGTTTGTTAATTTTAGTTCTCAAAATGGATGTAAGAACTTTATAGACCGTCGGTAAACATGTGATCGGCCTATAATTTTTGGGTTCCGCAGTGCTACCTGATTTATGGAGCAGGTGGGTAATTCCTGTCGTTAGGAACTGGGGTAGCGAACCAGACTCTAAAGCAGTCTGGAACTGAGATGCCAAGCGAGCGTGCGACCTTGAGAACCATTTGATCCAAAAGTTATGCAGCCCATCCGGCCCTGGAGCCTTCCAGTTGGGCAACGGACGGACTGCACGAGCTACATCTTGGGGGCAGATTGTGATAGCCCCCATTTCTGGTATTGGATCGCAAGCTCGCTCAATTTCCCGAGCCCAATCACCTTCGGTGTGACTGACAGGCACCGACCAGATGCTGCGCCAGAAGGAACACATGGCATCATCATCCGGCAGGCACGTCTCAGCCACACCTTGGTCCGGTCGTTCCCAACCATTATAAACCCACCTTTCATCACTCTGGAAGGTGCGATTCTGAGTATATCGCTCTACCCGTCGCTTATACCGACGAATACGGTTCGCCCATGCATACACTTTCTGCTTCAGGAAGTCGATGCGCTCTGTGACACAAGACATATAGTCTTGGGGACTGATATCAGTCCCCGCGAACGCCCGCCTCACAAAGCGCATCACTCTAGAGCGAGTATTGCCCTCCCTGAAGCAGATTAGTTTGCCGATGAGCGTTCTGGCCCCACCAATACGGCGTTCAATTCTGCACTGCCAAGCTGGTACGGCTGGTTTCGGTCGTGTAGTTCTAGAATCATTGGCAAATTTGACGTGAGCTACACGACATGCCGCTACAGCTGCGCAGTACAGAATCGAATGAGTATCGGTGAGGTCTTCACAGTTATCAAAATATTTTGACAACTGCGAATCCAGGACCGCCACCAGCGCCCTATTTTTGTTATGCATGGGCAAACGAGGTAAGCGTGGCCTAAGTTCGGGCGACATGAAGCGATATTCCTGAATCGCATCCTCCAAAGCTCTCCTCAATTCTTCATTGTACTGGGTACTTACGTTTGTAGCCCTATCATTACTCCCTTCGTCTGCATGACTTGTATTACACTGCGGTAGTATTGCAGCAGTCTGCGACTGGGGGGCGATGACATGACTACTCCGCATTTCACTTCGCAAGCGATCAAGTACAGTGTCATCCAACATATGATTACGCTGGATAACCCGCACCTGATCCGACAGTCGTTGTGCCGAGACGTTGACAGCCGGCTCAAGCACCTGAAAAAGAGAGAGCATCCGAACACGGTACGCGGTCAGATTGTTTCCCCCCTCTGTAGCCCCATAGTATGAGCGCATGACATTTTCATTGATGGAACGTGTCCATCTCATGCGCTGCACACTTCCGCCGGGAGCTGGGACCCTATCAGAGGCCGGTGGGCCTCGAGGTCCTAAGCCGTCCGGCGGCCGGCGTCCTCCCCGTCGACGAGCAGGTGGTGGCGTCGTGGGCGGAGAGAAATACTCGTCGCTCGAGCTCGACGCAACTGCCGCGGCCGGTGACGTCACAGCGTTCACAGTGGGGCTGGATACCGGCGGCGGCGAGGCGGAGCTGAGCGAAGAGTCCGGAGGTGGTAGGCGTGCACGTCTTGCGGCTGATCTTGTCAACATATTATTTTCTTCATTTTCTTATTTGTTTGGTTTTATCGGGGGTGACATGACATATGTCACCTCCGATTCGGCAGTTTTTGATATAAGTTTGGAATATTATGGTTCATTCATGGTTCATTGTACTTTTCTATTGATATTATATTAAATTGAGTATTTGGACTTTGGATGCAGGGAGAATTTCACAATAAAACTGGTGTAAAATTTAATTAATCTGAAAATTATTACGAATTGATTTGTTGACGTTGGTGTTGCCAGCCGTATTCTCTTATTATTATTTTTATTATTACGTAAATAACAGCCGTCGCTGAAGCCGTTATGTGGCAGCCACCGCTCTTGTAGGAACCTGTAGCTTTAGCAACACTGCCCTAGTTGCAAGTGATAATAGCTAACCTCGTATCACTTAAGCCGTGTCATATATTTGATGAAAATTTGGGCGTATCCATCGAAATACGACCGCGACTGTCCTCGCGTTCATTTTAATGATTTTGATAGACGCGCGATTCCGAGCCTCCATATTTATATAAAAGCTTTTTATTTGATTAATATTTGGTTATTAATTTCGGCATCATTGGTTTATGTTCCGTATTAGATAGCGTAATCAGCCGTTAATTTTCCTACTGCTGGGACACAGACCACCTCTCTGTGAGAGGGAGAGGGCCATAATCCACCACGCGAGCCCAGTGCGGGTTGGTGGATGTCACAAGTCTTAGAATTTTTGGTTTTAGGACATGCCGGTTTTCTCACGATGTTTTTCTTCACCGTTTTGAGAGCAGTGGTGATGATGAAATAAATTACACAAAGTAAAGCACCTGCTTGAGTTCGAACCCAGGACAAGACCTACGTGTCGTCGGTCGGTGCCAATACTATTGAGCCACTACTGCTGTCAGCTTGTATTAGATAACATAGCATCAATATGATGCTTACACGTCACATGAGGATGTTTTTTTTTTTCTATCCTGCTCTGTCCTTGATCAAAGGCCTCCTTCCACTCTTTCTAACTTTCGCCAGCCTGCCCGTCCTCCTGCCAGTTTGGATGGAACCTTTCCAGTTCGTCCCACCATCTACGCCGTCTGCCTACCTGGTCTTACTGTCTCACGGCACCAGTTCTGTGCTATTTAGGCCCACAGTTTGTCAGACATGTCCTGCACGCCTAGCATCACCACTATAGAAATGGAAGAATAAACAAAGCGACAGATTGTAGATTCATTTTGTCTATGCTTCCACCGCCAAAATCCGATTCTATGGTGCTTATGGTACGCTTGCTGCTTTATGTTATATTTGTTAATTAATTAACAGTGTAGGTATGCATGTTTATCAACAACCACGAAGACGTCCTCGCGGGTCGTTTGAGCCCACATCGTACCTCTGAAGTTCATAACCCTGTTACTGCTACCACAGTCACCTGAACTTCAAGCACACATCAATTAGATAGTGTTAATAACTGGAACTAACGTGTAAGAGCAATGGTGGAGCACAAATCGTTAGTGTCAACAACGGTCAGGAACTTGCTCGGCAAATATTCCACCTTTGGACCTGTCTTGGGTAGTGTGCTTGTAGATTACGGTAAGGAGGGAATGTCCTTAAAACAATAAAAAGAAAACGAGAAGGTTTCGTCGGCTGCATATAGTGTCTGCCGTACGTGGCATCACGATGCTTGCTATGAAAAGTACTGATAGTGATCTCTTTGAAATTTTCACTTTTCAATTGAGTATATGGAGTACCTAATTTATTTGGGCCTAATTTACTGGCGTCAGATGTCATCACTGATAGAACAATGGCCAAAGCCAATAAATTAGAAAGCGCTTTTTAATGTAAGTCAGTTCGAAAACATTCGTTAGTCCGTTTTAAATGCTACCTGATGTAAATTTTGACCTCCAAAAAGTGCTTATTTTCTTGAATCTGATTATTTAATCTGCGAGCAAAAGCAGGCCCTATTTCGTAATGAAAAATATGTATAAAGTCTAAATGAACCGACTGTGTTTTAATGCACTATTTTGTTTCGCATAAACCCGCCTGCACCATGGTCACTCTACACCCAAAACTCAAAATGTACAACTTGGACGTAGTTGTTCACAGGAGCGCCGCAGGGATTGTTCACAGGAGCGCCGCAGGGGTTATTGTTTGATCTCTAATCAATCCAGGGGTGGCGAAGTTTCCAGTGGTGGCTAATTAGGGATTATGTATGAATTTGTATGTTTGGTTAAGATTTAGGGATATGCTGGTGTAGGGAACCTTGGCAGAAGTGAAGGCACAGCTTTTTACAAGATAGCCAGATTGAAAATAAGAATTTATTTAATACTTTTTGCACTAGCAAAAATAATACTGTACAAAGTTGGATTTTAATGCCTGAGGCATTTTCTACCAGTCAACCTTAGGGTGATGCAGAGATAAAACATGGCAGGTGCAAAATACGGAATAAATAGCTAGGGAATGACTATAAAATACAAGAATAAATAAAATGCTAAGTAAATGATTTATTTCTGTAAGTAGGTTTGTACAAACACTTTTACACGTCAATTAAAGATTTTTTTTTTTAAATCACACATATTATATTATTTACTACCGCGCTATAAACGATAACGAACGCGATTAACGATGAAGTATGTAGATTATATTTAATCTATATACTTCATCGTTAATCGCGTTAATATATTATCTGCACACACACACACACACACACACACACAGCTGCAGCAGTGTGTTTTTATACAGCGTCTAAAAAGTGTGGTCACAAAAAAAATGTGTGGCCAAAGTGTGGGGTGTCGTACAGACCACTAACTGAACAACTTTCTCCTTGAGAGCAACATAGTTACGGCAAAAAAAAAAAAACATCTGCCCCGTAAAGGAAGGTAACTATTGAAGTTTTGTATGAGAGAACTAAATATTTTTCTCATACAGAATATTTTCAGTTGATAGTTTTTCTGTAAAAACAGGTAAAAAAAGTGAATATCATACGAAATGCCAGGGAAGACGGAGACCCCCGCTACATAATGGTCAAGTATTGAGAGGGAGATGAAAGCGCAGAACCTAACTGCTATAACAACCCAGGACAGATCGTCCTGGCGCCGCTGTACGAGAAGACCCGACCCCAGATAAGTTAAGGGGTGCAAGAAGAACAAGAGAAAGTCGTTCAGTTTAATGGTCTGTAATACACCCTCAAATATGTAAGCCGTTGGTCCCGCCTGTCTTTCGTGGATCTTTTACATTTGTTACGGGTCGTCAGAGGCCCGAAATTCTGACAACCAGTCTTAATAAGGGGTATCGTATTATCTGGTTATAATACTGGGTTGTGGAGGTCAGATAGGCAGTCGCTCCATATCTGCATCTGGTTAGACTGGAAGCCGACAACAACATAGTTGGGAAAAGACTAGGCATATAATTCATCTCTTAAATAATATATTCTTAATTATATTTTGTGAATGTGAGACCTCACATTCACAAAATATAATTAATTGAATTTATTAAATTTAATATAATTACATTGTAGGCCTTTTAGATATTAATTTGTAGACCATTTTCTTAATTTTTTTTTAATTAAACATTTTAAAAGCCAATTATTTTTAAAAGAGTAACCGTTGAGTTTCTTGCCGGCTCTTCTCCGTAGGAAACGACCAATTGGAACCGCGCACCTAGTTTCTGACGTGTCATAAGTGCCCATGTAACTATGCATTATGTGATTAATTTTTTTCTATTTGATTTGACTAAGTGAATACATATGTTTTGGCCTCGGCTGTACAGTGTACATAGTTTTGTAATAAGGTATGATTGTATGAAGGTACATATGTGCAAGTAAATATTTTCCTCCGCTACAAACTTTCCAATATAATAGCGCAACTGTTGCTCAACTAACTGTGGTTCGACTCCGTAGGCTCAGTTTCAATATTTGTGTTCCACAATAGCTTCGTATCGGAAGTTTCCCCGGCTATATCATAGCGAAGTAATATGGTCACAGAATAATCAGCAAATGGAGTATTTCAAATCATGCCTGTATTGCTCGGTAGTGGCCTGACCAAATATAAATACTGGACTTTAAAGGAGACATTTGAGTTTATTTCGATCCTTCTTCTCATGATAATCGGATAAGAAACACCGACCACGTCATCTTGTTTTAAAACCAATTTACAGAAATAAAATATACTGTCATTTATCATCAGTGTTGCAAACTCGGTTACTAATCTAGTATGTTACTAGTTCAACCGAAGTTGTAACTTAAATTTTCTAATTACTTAACTTTAAAGCCACCTTTTTACCTTGCATTTGGTCAGCGTAGGCATTCTTCGAACACATAAGCAAAGTAGATGCTGCGCAAAAGCAACGTTAAACCACGTTCAGGTCGTCACCCGTCATTTGATCATACAATTTCTACAAATCTGTCAAAATAACGGCCGCGCTCTGTACAAAGAGGGTGATACAATTAGCTGTTTTAGAATAGAATAAAAAAAGTTAGGTAACTTCAGGTGAGAAGATGTTACAAATAATGGTTTATTTCCAGGTAAATTCTACCATTTGGAAAAAAAATGTTATCATAACTAATACATATTATTATCTAATTTATAAAGGAATAGCCCTTTATTTATTTATTTATTTAATACTTCAAGCACAAAAATGTACAGAGGCGGACTTAATGCCATAGGCATTTTCTACCAGTCAACCTTTGGGTGATGCAGAGACAAACAATGGTAGGTGCAATCATGAAATTCGAGGAATAAATATTTTAAATATAAAGATACGCGTAAACCTATTAAAACTATGAATATAATATATACCTAATTACATATAAATATAAGCACAGATAAATCAATCAATCATTGACAGCCACCTGAGTATGAGCAGTATAAGTTTAGCATTCCATCTTCTATGTCATCTGTGCCCCCAGCTCATCATCTGCCGGTTGTAGTATTGACTCTAACTTACATAGCTCTCATATTGAGTAAGTTGTTGCTTGTATATGGGTACTAGGTACGCCCGCAGCTGGCGGACCTTCATATTATTGTCGTTTAGATAATTTGTGCCCGATTTGGTGACTGAAGGAAAACATCGTGAGGAAACCGGCATGTATACTAGACCTAAAAAATCGAAGACGTGTGACATCACTCAACCCGCACTGGGCCCACGTGGTAGATTACGGCCCATTCCCTCTCACAAAGAGGAGACCTGTGTCCCAGCAGTCGGAACGTTGTAGGCTGATTATGCTATTTTAGTTGAAAAAACTTTTCTAGTTTAACAGGATAACTTCTTCACCCTTATCGCGTTTTCAATCACAATCCGAGGGATTTAAAGGAAATTCATAATCCATTGCTGCATAGGTTTGAAAAATTCATCTGCTAACAACGTACATGTCACAATCAACACAGCTGAACCGTCACAATAAAAGGCATGCACGATGCCCCTTGGTTGTCAGACTATCAGGCTTCTGACGACCCATAACGACTGTCAAAGATCCAAGAATGACTGCCATGACCAACGGCTTAACGTGCTTTCTGTGGCACGGAGAGGTCTCGATATGTAAAAATGGTCACCGATCCACGGACCGACTGCGGCAAGCGTAGCTTAACCTGATCGATCGACCCGTGTGACTGTTATACATAGCCATGAACCCCTCGTAGTCGTAACCTACTTATTATACAAATGTTCCACCCTCTTCAATACTAAAAATGATGCCGTTAATCTCCGTACACATTAAAACGGTGTCCACTAGCTCTAAGGCCTTTTGCGACTGTGATACCAAAAGTCGCAATCGCGGCTTTGAATGCAATGAATGCACCCTTATTAGGCTGTGTTTACACTGACCGGAAGACGTTTCTTTCAATGCCACGCTCGGACCGGCAAGTCAATAGGACATCATTAAATGGCCGGGATGGGGGAGGTGCGTTTAGATGTGATAGTGGGGGGTGATTTACTGACTATGGAAAGTCGGAACTTACATAATCAGTCTATAATGGACACAGGCCGAGCCGCCGGCAGCAGGCGCAGGGTGGGCCGTAATCCACCACGCGGGCCCAGTCTGGGTTGGTAGATGTCGCATGACTTCGAATTTTTGGTTCGAGGACATGCGGGTTTGCTCACGATGTTTTCTTTCACCGTTTTGAGAGCAATGTAATGTAATTAAATACACAAAGCGAAAAGCTTGTCTGGGTTCGAACGTTTGCCCTTCAACTCGTAAATCGCGACAGATACCACTGGGACACCACTGCTCTCACTAGAACTTCATTATGGTAGAAATGTATTAATAACAAAGAGTTGAACAAAATTTTGTTCAAATCTCACCGTGAAAACTTCGGTGAAGTGAGCTGTCATGCCAGGGATTGACAGCTCACTTCGAGCTCACTATTCACCGGCTGAAACCCCACTTAACCCCACTTACATATTTTTAACGCAACATCTCTGACAATGTCTAGAGTAACTCGGGATTGTTTCTTATTTATAGATTTCTGTTCTCTGTTTTGGTTAGCACATTATAATATATTACTTTAGGCAATCCTTGTAAAATTATGGTGTTCAGCTGCATCCGGTTAGACTGGAAACTGACCCCAACATAGTTTGACAATAGCTAAACAGATTGATTAATTACTTCATGCGAGAAAGACAGTAATAATCTAGTAAGTTGCTGGCAAGTCAGCTATCCCACGCAAACACTCCTCCATTGGTTTTCGCTCAGAGTCGGTCAACATTTGCCTAGAGCTGAAAGGCGCGGAATGACCATCTGTAGTCTCATGACCACTGTGAATACCGTGCAGGCATTGAAGGCAGTCTTTGATAGATTGAATACTCGATGGCAAAGGCAATGTAGGAACATACCATAACATCTCGCTTGTATTACCCGCAGGGATTTTACTTATAGTACTAACATTTCACCAGTTGTGTTTTAGTTTTATGTAAATGGTCAGGAGCAGCGGTGGACCATTGGCAACGGCCCCGACTTACGAGTTGTAGGTCGTGGGTTCGAACTGGCAGGCGCTTTACTTTGTGTAAATAATTTCATCACTACTGCTCTCTCAAAACGGTGAAGGAAAACATCGTTCTTGAATAAAACAGGGGAATTAAGTTCGGAACCAACACGGGGTACCTATCTATGGATATTAAAATATTGATTACAAGAAGGCGATACCTTCGGTGTCATTATTTGCATAACAACACTTTATTGCCACCTTCAAGATACCCCTAACTGTACAAAATCATCACTTGCTAAAATGAACCTTGTGTCGGAAACATAATATTGGTTATTGAGTGAAGAGTACCTGTTTGCTGTATATCAACATACTTTCTATGGTAAAACTCGAGTGAATTGTGTTGAAGATAATAATATACAGGTTGAAATTGAATACATGCGACAAATCGAAATGGGAGATTGTACTCATCATTATGAACAACTTTTACTATGGGACCAAACCTGAAATCGCGAAAAAAAAACAGCTGTTCCCTACATTTTGACGAGTTATGCGAACATAAATGTAGGAAACAGCTGATTTTTATTTCGCGATTTTTTTCAATTTCACCCTGTATATACTGGAAGTTTTATTTTATCGTCTCGAAATTTTTACAGGGTGTTCTACCCACGAATATGAACAACTTTCACTATGGAACCAACTCTGAAATCACGAAAAAAAACCAGCTGTTTCATACATTTTGGTTAAATAGATAACTTTTGTATTAAACAGGCGATTTTTTTTTCGTAATTTCAGAGTTGGTAAATCTCTAGGAAGTGGTGAAGGGTATTTTGGGAGACTGTGTTTTGTAATTTTGACGTTCAAAAAGTGTTGTATTTCAGCCTAGTTTGATTTAAAAGCTTTTGGTTTTGATCTTTCATGGAAAAGACACGTAAGTATGTTCAACTTTTTCATATAACACGACAAGATACGCAATCTTCAATTATTTACATGTGAGGGTAGATGCACTTTTCAACAACAACAAAACTGTAATCATGAAATTCAGCACATGATTCAAAATTTTTCGTTGGTTTTAAAAAAAAAAATCTGCTGTTTCACACCTACGCGGTCAAAATGTATGGAACACCAAATTTTTTTGAATTTTTTTAACGCAATGGAGTCTAAAATCATGTATAAAATAAAAAAGAGATTAGAAATTAAATTAGGTATGTCCACTAATTTCAGACAGTCACACAAAAACACAGTGTTGCCTGTTGGAAAGCCGCGACGCAACAAAAGGGTTAACCAACCCCCAACCCTCGAATGTTTGTGTTAGGCAATTATTCTATTGTCATTTTATTTATATTTCTCCAAGTTATCACAGGAATATCTCCTAATAAACTTTAAGATGGAGACCGGGCGAATTCTAAGTGTTGTTTTATGTTAATACAAAATTATAGTTATCAACGTCTACAACTTTGATTTCGTTAATTTAAATACTTCAGAGTTATTATGTCCGTTTGTTGTGGCTTTATCGTGAATTTTAATTTTTGTTCGAAGTTTGTTGGTGAGGTTTAAGATGCCTATTAAGGAGTATTTGATTTTACCATTTTCAGGTACTCATTTCGTTAGTGACTTTGTTGTTAACGCGATTTTCTTTGCCACAGATTTTAGGTGAACTAGTCTTGCAGTAAGTACCGTTCAATAGTGTCAAACCCCATCGGATCTTACAGAATAGACCGGTTGATCAATATAACAATTTCATACGAATTGACACTATATTTATGAATGGCAAGCGATAATGCAGTCTAAGATCGTCGATATGAATACTAAGGATGATTCCAGTCTTTCTTTAATCTAACAAGGAGATGACGTATCGCTGGCTGTGAACAATCTCGATCTACCAAGTTAAGAAACAACCAATCAGCAGTGCTATTCTCTAAAAGACAATTTCATGGCTGTAAGCTGCGACGAGCTCGTCGACGAGACAGCCTTGAGATCGACCGAGCGTGTAGCGCTGATTCAAACCGTATTCACTAACGTGCTTGTGGTCGTCGTCGAACCCAAGGCTGTAACCTCCCGTCGCTGTTTCGTAGACGAACGTAGGGCTTGAAACAAATTCTATAAATTATAATCGATCAATCTCGACTTAGAGTTTTATGGGTTTAAAATATATATTATAGGTCTATATTTAAATATTTTAAGGAATACAGTAAAACTATAACCAATATCATAATTATATGAGCTTATTGCATATTTCATATTACATTTTAAGGCTGAATGACGATTCCTTTGCTCTTTTCAAGCAATGAAAAAAAGTTAGCACACAACAATGTCAACAATCGCGACGCTAATATAATCACTTGAATTTCTTAATTCTTTATAGTTTTTAAACTTTTGGGTGCATAGGATATTTATTATTTGCATTAGCGAGTGCATTGAACATAGGTATTTCTCTGACTAATGTGAGTATTATGACATTTTCACTTATTACATGGTTATTAATAAATGTGTCTCAGTAATATTGTATGATCCACGAGATAATAATAAAATTTAAGTTAATTACATAGTTAACTATTGTTTTACAATAATATGTACCTTTAACTTTATTGTATATACAACACTTTTGATATGATTTTAATATTTTAAGTATATATTATTGTTGTAACGTAACATTGTGTATTATAGGCATGCCAAGAAGTGCTATCCCATCTCGTGCGCAAGTAGAGAGATGTTATTAGAGAGTTTGGAAGAGCGACGTTGGCTTGCCACAGGGCACTCTCGGACATCATATGCGAGAAATCGCACAAGAGCGGCATAGCAAAAAGTAGCTGGCAAGCCTAACAGTGATGGAAGTGGCAACTTCTAAAGTTGGAAGCAATGGTCAAAGGTTTGTTAACAACATGTACCTAGGTATAAAGCATTACTGGTACTTTGACTGTTTCTTAAGAACAAACTGAAATATCCAGTACCTATGTACATTGGCTCTAATTATAACATAGGACATTTATTGTGTTATGATTATGCGAAATATAGATATTTAAACATAGAATATTTTTTTTTAGTATTGGAACGATAAGAAGTCAGCGGCAAGGAAAAAAGCTAGTCAAATAAGGATGGATAGGCAACAAACAGGTGGTGGTGGACAAGAGGAAGAGTACTGCCTGTATAACATTCTACTAAAGGCATGCTCCAGACTGAACAGTCCACATCTTCAATACCAGTAAGTCAATTCTAATAAAATATATTAAGGTGATGTTTAATTTTAAATTAGGCTGATGATGCTGATTACAAATAAAATATATTTGCAGGACGAACAGACGTACAACCAGATTCCCAGGTTGAGCCAAATTGTTGGGATTTTCTATAGGTGTTATCAACAACAGCCCTTATTCAATCAAAATGTATATAGTCTACGTCTAATATGTAAACTATTCCTTCAGAGAGAGAGTGATTTGATGCTGTTATACTTACATAATACCCTTTATATTTGTTTTACCTCTGTTTAGTAATTTGTTGCATTTTTATGTTCATAGCACCTCATAGGCGTTGAACGTCACGCCGCCGTCTGATCCAGAGCTCACCACCTTCTCTAAAGGCAATCACAAATGGCGAGCCAGACTGAAAGTTTTTTCGTCATTGAAGAGAGGCGTTTGGAAAATGAGAGACTCTTTATTGACAACCAGCAAAGGATGTTAGAAAATTTAAGGAAATCAGTCAGTCATGGTCAAGGCAGACCCAGGCACTGCAGGATTTATGTGCATCCATCAGACGAGGGAGTTGAATCCCGGAAACATGGATCTACTATTAGATTTTTAATATATTTAGATATTAAGTTTATGATAGATGTTAAGAGAACTGTTTTTTCTAGTAAATGTTAATGTTTGTTAGCAGGCATGCATCACGCCTGCAGGCTTTTATTTAGGTACCTACGTATTTATTTTGTTAGATTAGTTTTCATTGTATTTGTTGGTATAATTGGCGTCTGCTAGCTGACTTAGAGTAAATAATTTAATTTAATGTTTTGTTTCTCGTAATGTTAATTATTTTCATGCCTACTATTGTATAGAATCAAGTTTTTCTAACTGAACAGACAGCTGTGCTGCTGGGGAGTTTGTTGCGCCACTTCTTCCCCGCTAAAGCACTAGGAAGTGGTGAAGGGTGGCCGTTTTTTGGAACTGTCTTATGTAATTTTGATGTTCAAATGATGTTTGAAGAGTGTTGATTCTCAGCCTAATTTGAATAAATGACTCTTTGATTTGATTAAAGGATTGTTTATAATGGTAAATAAAAAAAAACATTATTATGCAGATATCTATTTAATTTCTCATGCCCCCATACACACATTTAAAAAAATTTGTAAAAATAGAGACAAAGGTAAGTATAAATATGCATGTAACAGCTAATTTTTGATATTATACCAATGATAACATAGACCATAAACACCACACTTTAAATACACACCTTAAATATCATGACATAATAATTGTAATTGTTTATCTAAAGCTAACACTTGTATCTACATTAACATTCACAAATTATACTTTCATTAAAAATTTTAATGGTGAGTATGTTCTATCTAATTTCTTTCTTTTGAAAATTTATATTTTACATATGACATGCTCACCATAATTAATTACCTACATAAGTAAATCTCACCTACATATCAGCCCACTCTAAGTCATCATGTGTCGGAACCTGATGTGTCAGGATTCTAAGTAGCCTAGATTCTTCATCTAAGTTACATTTTTTTAACATATGAGCTGGTAGCCCAGCTTGATTACACATGTGTGTTTACACATGCTGTGTTTTGTAAAACACCCACACATGTGGAAAAAAAAAATTGTGATAGCTTGCTGTAGCAAGCTATCACAATTTTTCCCACTGTTATAGGATCATAGTGCAATACCATAATTATGAAGTAATAAACATCTGAACCGCCCTTTCAGTATTCCAATAGTCCTCTCCACACTGTTCCTTGCACTGCTGTGCAAATTGTTGTAATGGCTCTCTGGAGTCCCAGTTTCTGGATTACTAAAGGGAGTCATTAAGGTCTTTGAGGATATCCTGACTCACCTGAAATCAATGAATCAAGCTGGAATTAAGTGCAATCTTGATTTGTGTTTAGGTTATCATTGTATTTTTTTTTTTAATCATAGTTTTGTAAATAATAACTTACCAAGTACTTACACTATTTCTTCATTATTTAAGTTTTCCAAATTCTTCGATACTTTAGTGTTTGAAAAAACAAAACTATCATTTGTTGCACCCCCAAAAGTCACATCCGGTCAGTGGGTCGTCTTAGGAGCGGTCCACATGCAAGATGTTCAGATCAGCATCATTAATCTGAAATAAGTACTTATACTTAATAATTAAGTACATACCTAGGGATTCTATAAAAACAAACATCAGGAATTCAATAGGCTTTTGTTGGTGTGAGGTGAGGTAGGTACCCATCATATCTCAAGAAACCTAGCTGTAAACAAACCTTTATCCTCTTGGTTAAACCACTGGAACGAACTCGCGGACGCTTATGGAGTTAGGTCATTTTCCAATACTCAGAATGCCTGTAAATATGGATAAAGTCTTGATCACGGGATATTGTTTTTTTTACACTTTCTTAAATTTGTTTCGCCTGTCGAGCTTTCTTCAAATCATCACTTTTCTTAGCTTCTTCTAATCATTGTTGCATTATAATTAACCGAGCTTCCATTTTTTCAGATAAGTTTTAAAAGAATCGAATTAATTAAATTTAATTTATGTACAGTTTATTATTTTTGTCAAGACTACGCACGAATATTTAGAGCTTTTGGATTTGACAGTTAGAAGCGAGGCTGTGGGCGAGGCTGTAAGCGAACTCGACGCTGTTTTTTTTTAGGGAATACCAAAATGTATGAAGAACTGTCAATTTGCCCTCCGGTGGCTGTGCCGTTGGGTAGTTTAACTCACGGCCGTCACAGCCTTGAGCGCTAGTGTAGCTGTACGCAGCTTAGTGAATACCAAACTGAGTTTCACCGCTGCGACAGCGCTGCCCGCAAGGCTGTATCCTTAGAGAATAGCATGGCAGAACCAATTCTTGTCATTTTGAGAACGTACACAATCATAGCCTTAAAAAACTGCCACATTTTTGACAAGTTTTTGACTTGATTTGATTGCCACTAGATTCTTAACGTTTTTAATTACGGGAATAATAAAAAAAACAACCTTTTAAAAAGTAAATTTTACATTGGTTTTACTGTCTCAGTAACTTAAAAACAGATCAAAATAAGCAAGAAGATTACAAAGCACAAGTGTGGATTATAGCATAATGTATCAATGCAGACACCAACAGTTAACAAAAAACTTTACAAAGTAACCTTACCTAACTGCTCAACTCTGCTACTTTGTTTAACTTGTCATCACTGGCTTTATTTAAGGCTGGTGTTAAGACGATTTTACATTGGAGTATCTCAAGGCCGCTGCGAAGTATATTAAAATAGAGTTTCTTGCCCATTCTTCTCCATACGAAACCTTTTGCGTCAATGTCATAATTTTTTGTTCCTTTTTTACTGTCAATTTAATGGCTTACTTTTTTTATTATTGGTTCACAAATCGGGCAATACAATGTAACTTACTAGGCAAACTTAAAAAAAAAAACTACTTTTCATGCAGTAAAATAGTGAACATAGCATGCACATTGTATGAGCTGCTTAAAATTATAAATAAAGTTAAAAATAATATGCTGCCATTGGACTAGTTATTGAAAGTTGACTTGAAATAAATGATTTGACTTTGACTTTCAGTCAAAAGTCGGAACTTACATAATCAGCCTATAATGGACACAGGCCGAGCCGCCGGCAGCAGACGCAGGGTGGGCCGTAATCCACCACGCGGGCCCAGTCTGGGTTGGTAGACGTCACATGTCTTCGAATTTTTGGTTCCAGTACATGCCAGTTTCCTCACGATGTTTTCCTTCACCGGTTTGAGAGCAGTGATGATGAAATAATTTACACAAAGTAAAGCGCCTGGCTGGGTGCAAACCTACAACCTACCATCACTAGTCTACAATAAAGAAATTAATTTAAAAAAGAAAATAAAGAGTTGGTTTTATGTTGCCAACTTAACCACTCATATTATAATCTTCGCAAGTGTAAACAACTCCTAAGAGGTTATGCTAATAAAATGATATTGTTTTCTTTAGAAAGTGCTATTAATTAAGAAGTGTCACAGTCGCATTTTATTAATCCCCTCAAACTCGGGAAGACCTATTAATGTTGAAAACTTCTCCTCTTTAAAAGACACAAGGTGTTACTGGAGCAATAAAATACAATATTATTTATCTTTAGATAATAATTCACCATTTTTATGGCAATTCTTGAAAGCAGTTTTGTTTTTTTAAATGGAGTTATGTTTGGAAGTTTGGATGGTAGACACTGTTACTGCAATTGCGTTTGTTGATAACTGCTGTTATTTATCTTGTGAAGACGCGTAAGTATTAATTTAAATTGGGTGTTTGTTTGAGGGGCTTGTGGCTAACTAATAACAGCCGCACGGGTCGATCGATCAGGTTAAGCCACGCTTGCCGCGGTTGGTCCTTGGATGAGTGACCATCTTTACATATCAAGACCCCTCCGTGCCTTGGAAAGTACGTCAAGTCGGGTCCCGGCTGTCATTCGTGGATCTTGACAGTCATTAAAGGTCGTCAGAAGCCTGAATCTGACAACCAGTCCTTACCAAGGTGGATCTGTGGGTGTGAGCTGAATGGTGCTGATCTATGCGTCATATTCGTGAACGGGCGCCGTCAGTTGGGACTGGTCATCACTTGGCTGCCTCGGCTTATTTTTAATTATTTTACTTTTGGATTATTGTTTTGTTAAGTACTATTTGTGTACTCTGGACACTTTAACGCGTACGTATATTTTTTTTACATCGTTCTCACATATAATTATAAATTCAACATTAATGATGTAACTAATATTTTTGTAAAATATAATTTAAAAGAGTGTCCATGGAGTTTCTTGCCCGTTCTTCTCCATAGGTACCTACGCTTTGGAATGGGCAACTAGCTTCATATTTTCTGACTGACCTATTGACAATTCAAAAGTGCCTGTAAATGGTTTAATTGAAATAAATGCTTTGAATTTGAGTTTTGAATCGTATTATCCAGTAACTGGGTTGTAGAGGGCAGTCGCTACATGTAAAATACTGTTATTCACAAACTGTCTCACTATATTTTTTAAGCACCGAAAAAACTGTTAATTTTTAACCTACTTAGCCAACAGTCAACTTACCCATTAACACAGAACCAACTAATATTATTACGACCCAACTTCTGTTTCTAGGCCTTTTAGAAACCATCTGTCCTGAGGGGCAATAATGCCCCATTAAGTACTATAAGAAGGTTGCCTAATGAATTTAAATATCCCTGAAGCCACTCCTGAAAGCTGACACATATTCTCTCGATAACATTACACAATTAGGCACAGTCGGTTACAGCAAAAATCCATCTCGAACTTCGCTCTTAAGGGCTCTCCAGTTGATAACTCGACCACTCGCTACATTCTTGCTACGAGCTACGAACGCTACGGCGTAGAGGTTTCGTAGACACTGCTTCGTGGAATATGCTTGGTTAGGAATTGTAGGAAAGTAGGCAGTTACGTTGCAAAAAAATATGTGTGTAATATTTTAAATTGAATTTTGAAGTTTCTGCTTGTTCTATATTAAATTTAAATGCTTATTTTAATAATTAAGTATTTCTTAGAGTTTGTAATATTTTAAAAACTCGAAAATTATAAATCCTTTTCAAAGAATATCCTACTTCAGTGTTAAATTATTAAAATTTATATTTCGTTTTGTTATATTATTTTATTTGTCGAATACTAGGCTTGCGGCTACTGTAAATGAGTGTGTTTATTTTATAGTGTGCGTCTACTTTTGGCAAAAAAATCTTACTTTACCAGGCGTTAAAAAGAAATTGGTCGCCGGTAACATTTTACAATTAACCCAGCTTTTAAGATTCTTGTTCCTAACTAACTTATGGATCGTTGTTGTCTGAACCAAATAAATAATTATTTTCTTTAAGAAACTTTAACCATACCAATTTAAATTTTAAATTATTTTTACTATCAGCCGTTTGCAGGTTAAAAGCCTCATTCTCTCCATTCAATTATGCCTATCTTCCGATGTTTGTTGCCAAAATAAAAATAGGTATACAGTGTGTCAGGTTAAACGAGGGACATACTTTAAGGGAGTGTGTACCCATGAAAATGAACAACTTTTACTAAGAGACCAACGCTGAAATCGAGAAAATAAAACCAGCCGCTCTATACGTTTATGTTCGCCTAACTGGACAAAATGTAGGGAACAGCTGTTTTTTTGTTTTTTTGAGTTCGCCCCATATTAAAAGTTGTTCATTTTCATGAGTACTACATTCCCTTAAAGTATGTCCCTCGTTTAACCTGACACTCTGTATAATTTTATTACAACAATTTCACCTCACATTTTCAAAACTGCCACATCCAAGTCTTCCCAGCTCGTCTCCGAAAAGGTGGCATTAGTGTTCCGTCAACGCATCCTCCCAGGGCTTCACTAGAAACAATAATGAGTCCCGCAGATTTCCCCAACGTGTACTACCGACCTACGAATTTGTAAAGTTATCAAATTTTCAAAACTGTATAACGCATTACGCCGCGTCGTCACGTCGGCGTGTATAATTATAATTGCAATTATTACTTTGCTGGTGACTGGATTTATTGTTGTAAGGGAAGTGGTTTCGATGTGGGATTGTTTTATTTTTGTGCTAAAGAAAGGAAAAAAAAAAATTCCTGTATTATTAAAATGATTTTTTTTAATCTTTAAATAGGATATCGGAATCACTTTAACTCCTCACAATATAAAAAAAAATAAGCTACTTGAGGTCGGCGTTCCCTATCTGACTACTCCGAGAAAAAGGCCGAAACAAACTTAGAGGTCTCTTTTAAAGTTCAGACATAATCTTGGTTAGATCATGTGAAGCCCATGTAGATCGTCTGAAATGGTCTTTTGAAGAAAGTAAGACAGATTTGATTGTCTCTCTTTCTCCCTTTAAATCCGTTTAAAGGTTGTCGTTAAAAGATGGCGTTTTTGCGATAAAGTTTACTCATTCAGAATTTGTACATTTATATCTGTAATACGTATGGTGTATAAAATAAAGGGTATTCTATTCTATGATTTCTGAAGATCAATTCCCGTAATTAAAAACGTTCAAAATCTAGTCGCAATCTCATCTCAACAACAATCAATGTCAAAAACTTGACAAAAATGTAGGGAAATTAGAGGTATTTTTGACAGATTGAGACTGAGATCAGACTGTGAACGTTCTTAAAATTTTGGGAATTGCCCCCTAGGTAGTAACAAAAATAAAATATTGTTTATTTTTGGAAAATTTTACTTTGAAATATAACAACTGCCTACCTAGTGTTTATAATATTATTATGCTTACTTTGACAAACATTGTATCTATCCTTTGATCAATACACACACAACTTACTCACTGCCAACATCTTGAAATGCCGCAGAAAATGTTTTTTTTTAAATGGTTTTTTTAGTTACTCATGTTACAGGCACATAAATGAGTAAGTACCTATAGGTAAAATATTTCACTACGACAAAAAGCCACAATTGATTTTTATAAAAAATTAAAACCGGGATAATATAAAAAAAAATCTGGAACACATAACTCTAAAAGTACCACAAAATTGACAACTTACAGAACAAGCACCACAAAATTAGCAAACCTAATCAAAACTAGCACATAACGCGAGCGCATAAGGCTGGCTTCACACGTCGATACATGAATGTTGCAGCGCAGCGAACGAAACTAGTCGCGTCGCTCTAATACGTAATCATACGCGCGCTACCATCATTATTTAGCGTAGGATGGTCGTGGTGTGACATAGAGCTGGTGATACCACCGGCTTTGTATATTTATTTGTGAGAAATATGATTTTTAAAAGAAAAAATATAACAATCTGAATCCTGCTGGCTAGTTAGTAATTTAAGTAGACCATTCCAAGCAACTTGCAAAAATCAAACAAAAATGGTTTTGAAAGCGTGTTCGAATGTCGAATTAATTGATAAACTGATCAAGTTAACAATCAGTAATGGAACCAAAAAGGGTTAATTATAACATCGTGAGGAAACCGGCATGTCCTTTGAACAATAAAATCGATGAAATGTGACATCTATCAACCCGCACGTGGTAGATTACAGCCCACTCCCTCTCAAAGAGAGGAGGCCTGTGTCCCAGCAGTGGGAACATTATAAGCTGATTAAGATTATTCTAATGGAACCAAGTTATGTATTGTCTTTCGTTTAGACGGGAATTAAACTTCACATAATCAGCCTATAATGTTCCCACTGCTGGGACACAGGCCTCCTGTCTGTGAGAGGGAGTGGGCCGTAATCCACCACGCGGGCCCAGTGCGGGTTGGTAGATGTCACATGTCTTCGAATTTTTGGTTCTAGGACATGCCGGTTTCCTCACGATGTTTGTTTGTTTTGTTTGTTTGATGTTTGGAATTAAACTTATGATCACACATATATAACATTATCATACTTTTCAAAAACAGTCATCATCTTTTATAAAAGTTCGGCTAATCGTACCAGACTCTTTCTATAACAAGATGAGTCAACTTCAACCTCCCCAAACGGTATCATCCACTCTTAAAACTTCCACCTAATAATACCGTTTGACATGTACCAATTTTGAGTTCATTTGATATTAAAAGGTTTTCAGCGGCAACCCCGCGGAGGCAGCGTTGGCACTAAATAGTGCGCTAGTTGTAACATTATCTTGTTTGTTCATTAGATTTTGTAATGTGATGTTAGGCTGGGCAACTACCTGAATTTGTAAGTCTGCGGATTTAGGTCGCCTCGTTTGTAGGCTGCTGTATTTTAAAATTTAATTACACTAAAACCTAAATCAAAATTCTAAAATCTAATATTTTTAATATTAACTTGTTTTTTTTTGTGTTGTGTTTATTTTTATGCACCACGTTTACTGCGAATATGCATTTTGTTTCTTTCTTTACAATAAATTTACTCCTGCCTGTAACTTTGTCTGCGTAAAATTTCGCATCGCATTGCATCGCCTGTCCGCGCTATTACTTCGTTTTCTCCAACCGTTCTTTCAATTTTTTTTTCTTTTTTCTCGTCTTTTTGGGTGTTAGCGTGATGTTATATAGCCTATATCCTTCCTGAACAATTGGGCTATCAAATGCAAAAATATCTTTTTTAATCCGACAGATTTTTCAGTTCCGGGGATTATTAATATATAGATAAGAATAATTTAAACAAAGTAAAGAGCCTGTCTGGGTTCGAACCTACGACGTATAACTCGTAAGTCGCGGCCGTTACCACTGGACCACCACTGCTCCAATCACTCAAGTAAACTATTATTTATTGGTATAACATTAAAAATAAATAAAAGAACATTCCACAAAAAAGTGTCCTTCCAAAATCACTTCATTACAACAAATGTAAATATTCCAAAAGAGGCTTATTTAAATAAGTGAAATTAAAATTAATCTATAGAACGATTAAAATAAAAGCTGGTGGAATCCCCTGAAGAAGCTTAATATAAAATAATAGAAAAACTTATAAATATTCACAGAGCGGAGTTAAACCTTTAGCTGGAGTGACGGATTCGTTTTTACTTATTCCACAGAAAATCTGCTTAAAATCCGTATTAAAAGAATCACTCGGAATTTATTTGTTTGGCGGTGCAAGAGATGAGTGAAACGCGGCTTTTTGAGACAAGGACTGGAAGGTGCAACGTGCAAGGTGGAACGTAACATGAAGACATACCTTACGGTATGGACTCGTTTAGCAAGAGACAGGAATACGTGGAAATCTTAAGAAGCCTTTGTCGACAGACAAGCTGTTCCACACGAACATCCAGTTGGCGTTAATTCAAATGCAAGTTAGAATTGATTAAACCTATTTAGTTTTTTTTTTTAAAGTAGGCATGTTAGGCATGTATTAATATGTATTAATGAAAAGGAAACAAACAGCAATAAAGGCTATTTTATTTTATTTTATTATTCCTACTAATTTCAACACCAATAATAACTAACGTATCAATGACGTACCTATTCCGATTTCCCTCGAACGCTTCTCCCCTGCACCGCTCCATCGAGTTTTCTCCTTATCTTGTGGCAATGGTCGCGATTCAGAGTGGTTACCCTTTGGATGTTGTCGTAGCGAATGATTTTAAATGTAAAAATTATTCAAATACGCCTCGGATAAGACGCTCAGCGGTCGAATAGTTGACGTCTTCCAAAAACTGGATCGGGGATCGGCGTTTTTGAGTAATAAGCCTGTATTTTCTGGCTCAAATGTTTCGGTATAATTTTTGGCATGACAAATTTTGAATTTTATCATTTCTGTTCTGTTCTGTAATGTATCTTGGTGAGTTCGAGATAGGGAGATGGGAAAATTTGAGGGAGACATTTTTATCGGGTTGGTGGCACATTAATATTTTCGATAACAAATAATTATTATTAGATGGCTTAGAAAACTTGGTATCAGAGAGTATTATTTTATTCTCCTGATCACCTTGTTGATGAAGATCGACGTCATCGAATAACGGTATTTTTGTAAAGATGCTATCTCAAATCTCACAAACACGTGTGATTCAATTCAATGTATTTTTGCACATAGCATATCATAATGTCTAAGGGTTAGGCAGAGGTGTACCCGGTTTACACCCACATTTCACCACAAGTGTCATGTAATAGGGATGAGCCTATTGCCCCATCAACCGGGCACAAATCAATACTCCGGGCGGTTATTAAGAAATCCTGATAGAAAAACCCACCAAAAAACAGTTTGTCTGACTTAGGAACGAACCCAGGACATCATGGCATGCTCAGCAGTAGCCCTTGCGACCACTAGACCAACGATGCCATGTCATCATCTGCCTAGCCTTTTCCCAACTATGTTGGGGTCGGCTTTCAGTCTAACCAGATGCAGCTGAATACCAGTATTTTACATGGAGCGACTGCCTATCTGACCTCCACAACCAAGTTACTGGATAATACGATACCCCTTGGTAAGACTGGTTGTCACACTTTCGGGCTTCTGACTACCCGTAACTACTGTCAAATATCCATGAATGACAGCCGGGGCCAAAGGCTTAACGTGCTTTCCGAGGCACGGAGGGGTCTCGGTATGTAAAGATGGTCACCCATCCACATACCAACCGCGGCAAGAGTAGCTTAACCTGATCGATCGACCTGTGCGGCTGTTATTATTTAGCCACGGGCCCCTCTATATTATTATTTACCAACGATGCCTTGTTTGTTTATAAAATATAACTAAAATCCCTTATTTATTTACAACTTAAACAGGCTTTAGAATTTACTGGATAACAAAAAGATATGCAAAAAATGCACATGTAACAATTAATGTATTGTATTAGACTTCAGCGATTCGTCACGAAGACTTCAATTAGTAAACTGACGAACTGTTAGCACCCCTCCAGTGGAGTGCACCTCTAGTATGCCACAGCTAATTAATACGAGAACCAGAGTGCATTGTTTAGTGTCTATGGTACGAAAACAGAATGTTTTTTAAAGGATTTAACTTGAATTTTCAGTTAATGGTGCGAGAGCGAGCGCTTTTGAAGGGCACTTGAAAGATGTAATTTTTTGTTAGATACCTACATAATAATACCTATATTGTGTTGGTTTTTCGTGGGAAATAAATTTTAACAAAAGAGATAATATCAATGTTACTCTCAATGTGTAATGAACATGTGAAAATGTCAAGTGTCCCAAGTAGGTACCTACCCATGTTTGCAAAGTAATAAATGATTTTAAAAAATCACTTACTACTACACAATATTGTTTATTTATTTATTTTATTATTTATGTACATGTTACGCAGCCGTAGTATATCTAAAGCGCTGACTAAGGACGGCCTCAATCAATTATAACATACAAGTAAAATGCGCAATTAGCGACACGAGGCAAAGGTGCTGAATGAACAAAATACCGCGGCACCATCACGCCAACGCAACATGAGGGCGAACTCTTCTATTTCGGCTTCGAAGGAAGACATAACTTTAGATTTAGCTAGATATAGTTTTTTCTTTCATTGTAAGCTTTTTTCACTTAAATTAAAACAGTTTAAAAATCTAAATTGGTTTTTTTAAGTATCCCGGCCGCAGCCTTCGTAATTTACATACAGTAAAATGGATACAGATACAATATATTAGTATTGAGTACAAAGGTAATTTGATTGTGTTATAATTATTTTTTCTTAATCTTGTTTACATTATATTATTGTTAATACTTATCCGAGAAAAAGGTAATTCTGAATTGAACAGTTTTCATTAGCAATAATCCTGCCACATTTACAAACCTAAATAAAACAAAGTGGATCAAGTTTTAAAACAAAAACAACCCTTTACACTTAGGAAACGTCAAATCATCAAACATAACCTGTAATTTCAACCATAGAACGGAAATTCCCGCCAAAATGGCGGCCATCTTGTTTTGAAACTCAAAACATTAGAGGCGCGCTTTTGAAAAAATAACACTTTTTTGAGCGTAATCGAATCGTTAACCCTAAATTGGCATCTCGATAACAAATTCAATTTAAAAACGACGTTCATTGCTCTCATCTTTGACAATTCTGTTGCCGATATAGCAAAGGAAGGGTTTAAGATGGCTGCCGATAAACAAAAAAAGGCGAAAAAAAAGTTAATTTAACTTCGAGCGAGGAAACGAAGTCGTGGCAAAGAATTTTTTTCTTGATATTTTATTTATTTTAAGAGGTTGGTTGGTGGTGTGTTCTTTGAAGGTTTTAGTATGCCAAAATAATATGAAACGTTAATAATTATTATATAAAAGTTTTATTGTGCGTACCAAACAATAAGACTTTTTCATAATAATACCAATCCTCTTAAATAGGTTTTTTTGAATTGGTATTATAATTAGGATTGGTACCTACTCTCAGTTTTTAGGAGAAATATGTAAAAAAATATTATTTGATCTTTACAAACATCACGTTAAGCATCTATGTATGTACGTTTTTTTACCATAACAATAAATGAAAATGCCGAAAACTTACCCTTAGTTTTAAGACGGATAGTTTTTTTAAACTTTTATGCCAGCCCATTACAAAATAAAAACACCAAACAACTCGAAAGAAAATGTGACAAATAAATCAGATCTATTCCGTAAAACTTACGTGAAGTTCGCTGTCAATATTGTCAATGCCTGTCAATCTGTCAGGTGGAGTGACAGCATACTTCAAAATACTTCGCCTAAGTTTTCACGCTGAGATTTTTCTGAAAATATCAAGGGGGTTGTGGCTAAATAATAACAGTTAGCCACGTTAAGCCGTTGGTCCCGGCTGACATTCGTGGATGTTTTATAGTCGTTATGGGTAGTCAGAAGCCTGAAAGTCTTACCAAGGTGTATCGTAAAACCCAGTAACTGAGGTGTAGGTCAGATAGGCAGTCGCTCCATGTAAAATAATGGTTTTCAGCTGCAATTGGTTAGACTGGACGCCGACCCCAACATAGTTGGGAAAAGGCTAGGCAGATGATTTTTGCAGAAAAGATCGGCAGCTCTATACAAATTCCGATGATCTCCAAAGACTAAAATAAAAAGCAAAAGCAGTCCCAGAGACAATACAACGGAACATTCTTCTAGGCAACTCACCATTATAATTTACTCCTGATTGGGATCAAGTTGAAATTAAGAAAAAATAAAAGGGACAAAGGGGGACGGAGCGACGTGATTGTCTTTTTTTATCTGTAAGACTTGATTTAACAAACAACCCCTTTTTATGTGCATCTCTTTGTGTTGGATTGTTGATTAACGGGCCCAAATTGGGTAGGTTCCGATAATGAATGTGTAATTACCGTCGCTTTCTCTGTTTTGTTTGACTACTCTGAGTCATATTGTCTACTACTAGCCGTGCCCGCGACTTCGTTCACGTGCATATCGAAAAACAATTGGGATTTCATGGGTTTTATTTCTCAGTTACTCCTTATAACAGCAGCTATCTGCTAGTAAAAGTTACGTCAAAATTAACCGACTTCGAAAAAGGAGGAGGTTCTTTAAACATTTTTTTCCAAAATTTCTACACAAGAATAGTGCTTGACTCGCCGACACCCATTAAAACGGAGCAATCAAAAGTCAACATATACACAACCGGTGATCGAACCTGCGACCCTCCCTAAGACTTATTTGTTCCCACTGTAATTTCGTGTTTGTAATGGCTAACGATACGATGGTTTTGAGTGGACATAGGAGGTTACATTTTCATTTAACTTACATCTTAGTTTTAAAAAGGCTTTTTTGAACTACAATGAGGTTTTAAGCAAACTGCGGTGTTATTATGTAACACACTGACAGTAGCAATGGCTTTAATTTTGACAGTTCAACAACATTCATTGCGTTATTTACGTTGTTGAGCAGACACATTTTTCGAACATATGAAGCAATTGATTAGCAATATCTTTTAAAAATTTTCAGATTGTGTTTGAAAGTGTATTACGCAATCAGGTCTTTTTGATGGTAAGTGGATCATTTTAGTCGAAAAACATTCATTATTGGACATAAGCGCTAAATTTCGCCACCTCGACCATTCCTGTGCTTCTTCTCTCCTCCATTTCTTAATTATCTGCAATATCGGAAGCATCACAGGCGTATTACCATCATGGAGACCAAAGAAAAAGGCAAACCTACTGAAATCACCCATAGATACACACACACACACCACACTGGACCACTGTCCATTCCAAGGTTGCCAGGAAGAGATCGCAGAAAGTCCATTGTACATGTTGTAGTCGATGTATTTTTTGTGTTATGTATTTTTGTGGTGTACAATAAAGTATATATAAATAAATAAATAATACAAAAACTCACGACTTCTTCGCATGGGGTAGGCAAGACCCCAGTACGCCACTACCTATGATCCTTATTACATACTCCTTTAGCTTCGTTTACGGTCACATATCTGGTCAAACACACTCGCCGGTTGCGAGTACTACTCACCGGAATTTTCTGAAGTCTGTAAATGTCCCTATATGGCGCCCCCTCCCAGTATTTTCACTCATATCTTTTGATAATAATAAAACTATGGCTACAAAGCACCTGACATACGAGGTCACTCCGCGAAGCCTGTGAAGCTCAAAGGAAGCTTCTGTGCTTTTGGGCGGAGCTGGGCTGGCTGACGGATCATCATCATCATCAAGCACCTGACATATTATTTCTTCATAGTTGCTTAGTCAGCAACACATCACAGAAAGTCGTATCCCCACAAAGCCATCATGATAAGTCTAAGGGGCGGTATACACTGGCTAGTTTTCACATTAAACAGTTTCCACTCGGCCCGGCCAGTTGTCCGAACACGATTAAATTCGGTCGTGTCCGGCCCATTGGCTGGACAGGGCCGGACTCCGATTTATGTCTCAGAATTTGTGGTGCATGACGTATTGAGGGGCTAAATCGATAGTAGTTGGTGTTTTTTATTTGCTTTACAATAACAAGACATGTAAGAAGCGATGACAGAGCTGTGAAGCGCTGTTTGCTTCCAAAAAATTGGAGAATATAAAAAATATCCCAATAACACATTTGCAATCGTTTTAAAAACCTTATAACTAATCACTTTTATGGTAAGATCTTTAATTCTAAAATAAAATATTTAAAATACGGTCAAGCTGTGTACCTAAATGTTAGTAAATTAAGTGTAACAACTAGTTGTTTTGGCAGAAACAATCCGTCCCCCTGTAGGTCAGTTCATCAGAGGTCGGATATCGTAAAGATATCGGTGCGACACTAAACCGAAAGGGTCACTCCCCGCCCTCCGGTTTACGAGAACGCACTCGGACATGAACGTGCATACACCGTTACTATTTAGGGCGAATTTCACCAATGAAACTGAACGCGATCAGCACATCTAAGCCGCGTTCAAGAGTTGTCAGTGTCAATATTCCACAACAATGACGTCACCGTTTTCATTTTAGGGTTCCGTACCCAAAGGGTAAAAACGGGACCCTATCACTAAGACTCCACTGTCCGTCTGTCTGTCTGTCACCAGGCTGTATCTCGTAAACCGTGATAGCTAGACATTTGAAATTTTCACAGAATGTGTATTTCTGTTGCCGCTATAACAACAAATACTAAAAACAGAATAAAATCAATATTTAAGGGGGCTCCCATACAACAAACGTGATTTTTTTGCCGTTATTTTTTATGTAGTGTTAAACATTGTATGTTGGTACGGAACCCTTCGTGTGCGAGTCCTTTAACTTGGCCGGCTTTTTTGATTTCTCCCATTATCTTCACGTGTACTATATCTGTACTAGCACTTGGTCAGTGTAAACTACAGTAGTAATGGTATACATAGTAACAAATCGAGCTCTTGCGATCGACCGACCGGGCCTTACAAATAACCATTAAGTGTGCCCCTAAGTACTGTACGCTACAATATAACTTTAGGAGGGATGAAATCTTAGGCTATCTAAGATGATTGTCTGGGTATGGGTTGTGGTTTGAAAATCTTTTGCCGTGATTTTATTATGAGTGTTGATGGTAATTCTGTATATGTTTGAACAGGTAACTAATGCATGAATAAAAAACCTGTAATTAAAAACTTTTTTACAAAAAAAACAACCGACTTCCAAAAAAAAACACTACAGAGTGCTAAATAACTTTAATTTCGGAAGTCGGTGTCGTTGATTCTGCATTTTCGTTTATTGACACCGACTTCCGAAATTAAAGTTATTTAGCACTTTGTAGTGTTTTTTTTTGGAAGTCGGTTGTTTTTTTTTGTAAAAAAGTTTTTATTTTTTACTTTTTAGTGGGAGAGTTTGTAGTTTATCTAAGTTACAATAGCCTAATGTCAAGTGCTCATCACCTTTTACAAAATATTGCTTTTGAATTTTTAGATTTTTGTTGGTTTTACTGAAACGGCTAGTCAGATTTCGAAAAAAAAATCATGGGACCATTTGGGAAGTATACAAAAAAAGAATTTTTCAAATCGGTTGGCATGCGACGGAGTTATGTGCGGAGTGATGCTCCTCGTTTTTTAGAAGTCGGTTAAAAATAATGTGGCTTTGAGATGGCAACTCATACGCTGCAGTTTTGTTTGGCTAGCCTTTTCCCATTTATCTGAATTTACACTTTTTATTTGATCTTTTTTTTTTTTTATCTGATGTATGTCATCTATCTGGTGTATTGTGTCTTTTAGTCTGTGCTAAATAAATGTATTTTCTTTCTTTTCTTTTTTTATATTGGGTTCGGCTTCCAGGCTGACCGCATAATTGAATAGGTACCAGTATTTTACATGGAGCAGCTTAGCGGAGCCTTATTGACCTCCACAACCCAGTTACTGGGTATAGTAAGACTGGAAATATTTATACGACGATAGTATTTATTATGGCTGTTGATTATAATGTGTGCACATTCGAATAGAACCTAACTAATGCATGTGTTGTTTTTACTATAAATTCAAGGCAACTCTTATACTGAAATTATATAACAGACACATTAAAATTACCATTATATCTCGCGTAGATCTACGTTCCGCGTAGATATATTTTACAAGTAAAAGTATTCCAAAAGTTGAAAGGCTGCAATATAATCAAAGTCAAATAATTTATTTCATTAAACCACTTAGGTATGAGACGCAAGGACATATAATATATGAAAAGACAATAAATTATTTTGCCCATTGCAAAATGATATTTCCTCTAAAGAAACATTTACATAAAAGGTTCAATAGGAACTCCTTTTAAACCTATCTACAATTCTACATTCTACGTCTAAAAACAATGCAATATCAACTAGGTAATTAGATATATCTTAATCCCTAACATCAAACAAAATCTAACCCTATCAATACAGCATCTTCACTATGAAACTTGTAACCCACAAAATTCGGTACATAATGAAAACATAAATAATTGAGCTCCGTTAATACACTAATAATGGGTTATAACAATAATTAGTTTGGCGATTTGGGTCCCGATCCCTCGGGGGTCAAGTGGACCGATTGTCCTTTGAAGGGTTGATTAAGATGACCGGTGGGGTCGGTTCGATTATAGATTAAAATGTAGATACGACAGATCTTTTCTCTTGGATGAGTGTAAAAAAAAGTTGCAATTTTTTTTTATTTTGCTTGGGTTTGACGCATATTTTTATTGAAATTGTTTTTTTTTGTGTTTGTGTTTTTCTTTGCGTCAGGTTTACCGCAAATAAAAGTATTTTCTTCTTTTCTTCTTTCTTTTACAGACTAAGTGCTCAGAAAGAAGAATAACAGCATAAACGCAAGATTTGAAACACTCAATTATGTATTACTACATAACATAACAAGGCGCCTGTATTTCCTGACGGAGTAAGCAGATGCCTTCATTATACTTACATTTTGCCAGTTAAAGAAAAAAAGAAAAATATTTTAGTTGAGATTTAATTTTTTTGCGCGGAACCCTAATTATTTTTACTAAAAATAGTAGCTTACTCTTTATAACATCAGCTTATTGCCAGTGATCACGAGAAATCACGTCAAAATCGGTCTAGCCGTTTCGGAGATTAGGCGGTATAAACAGATAGACACACAGACAAACATTTTAGAAATAGTTTTTTTTTGTTATAATTTAGTAAAAAGCTGTTATTTTGCCATTACAGACAGGCACTTCAATGTTATTTATTTGTATGTATGTATAAACTATTAGAAAAACTATATTCTATATTTTCCACATATTTTCTGCGTATCCCATCTACCTCTTGATCTATGCCAGCCTGTAATGACCAGAGAAAGTAAAGGGTAGGACACAAGTTTAATGCGGGCCTACCTGTCTCCAGGATTAACGCAACTCCGCTATTTGTTCTAAAAGGTTTTTTTTTTATAAAAGTGCTAATTACTGCCCGGACCTTTGATGTGTCGTTTTTGATCCTTAAGTGTAGACAAGGCTTAAATCATTTTATTGAATGGAATCATAGTATTTATTAGTATGGAAAAGTATACGATAGGTTTAAAGTTAGAACTTTTATGGTTTTAGATATTAATTTGTCATAACATGAGAAACACTTGTTAAATCACACTAATATTATAAAGGCGAAAGTTTGTGAATGTGTGTGTGTGTGTGTGTGTGTGTGTGTGTGTTTATACATAATATATTTGTTACATCTTCACGCTCAAATGGCTGAATCATATTTGATAACATTTTGTATGGAGGTAGCTGACACCCTGGATTAACATCTAGGCTACTTTTTATCTCTATGTTCCCATGGGATTGACACTTATGTGGGTGAAACCGCGGGGCGTAGCTAGTTATTAATAAACGGTCTTTATGAACAAACGAACGAACGGAACAGCATGTAAGTACTTATAAAGTTTATGAATAGAAAACAACATTGTTAGTTATTGATTTGTGGTAGGGTGGGGGGTACAGCAGTTGTGGCCCAGTGGCATCGGTCCTGACTGAGTTTTAGGTCAAGAGTTTGAACCTAGGCAGGCATTTTACTTTGACTATTTAATTTCGTCACCACTCCTCTCAAAACGGTGAAGGAAAACATCGTGAGGAAACCGGCATGTCCAAAACTAAACATTCGGAGACATGTGATATCGACCAACCCACAATGGGCTCACGCGGTGGATTATGGCCCACTCCCTATCACAGAGAGGATGCCTGTGTCCCAGCATTGGGAACAGTATACGCTGTTTATGCAGGATGAGTGGTAGGGTGATGGGTATTATGATGTTTTTTTCAGTATGTAAGGATTGGATGGCATTCCGAAGTTCCTGCTTACCCCCATGGGAAAATGGCGTGAGTTTACGTATGTGTATGTGTTTAATGGTATGAAAGCAAAACAAAACTAAGAAAAAGTCGAGTTTTATACAATTAATTTTTCGATGTAGGTCATAAACTTATAAAAAAAGATGGACTGCGCGCCACGCATATCGAAAGTGAAGCACCGTACCGATCTATGTGTGCGTGATTGACGATTGACGCTGTCATGTCACGGGTCGGCATACCTTGATGTAAATGTGAGCGTGAGGCGTATTTGTACAAACGGTCCCGGCATACTTACTGTGCTTCACTTTCGATATGTGTGGCGCGGAATCTATTTTTTTTTTAGTCTATGATGTAGGTAATCGGAAAAACATTACAAATGAAAATGTATTTGTGGGTAACAAAGACGTCTGCTGGAACTCACTCTCTCTCGTGCCAACGGCACGCGCGATATGAAAATCAAAAACAATAAGGAATTTTTCATAAAAAAATGAGCACAATAGCCGCACGACAATAGTCCAGCGAGTGGATTAGACAAACTGATTATATGTTCGTCTTTTTCTTTATTTCGCTAAAAGGATAAAAATAATTACAAGATGAAAGATATTTCCTAGCGAGCGCTTTTTTACGCTTTTTTCGCTTTTTCTTCGGCCCGAGACGCGATCTGTCGCCGTCTCATTGTGTTATCCATTGGCTGGTCGCTGGAATAGTGTGGATTATGAAGAGAAGCATAAATTAAATAAATAATCTGTCACTATCAGGCACCTGTTTGAAAGTGTCATCCCAAACATCGCTATCACTAATAAGTACCTATGTGACAGTATTTAACTCAAGGTCACTCTCACTAATAAGTAGGTACCAGTGTGACAGTATATTCCTAGAGTTCGCTGTCACTAATAGGCACCTGTTTGATAGTGTCTTCTTAAAGCTCGCTATCGATAATAAGTACCTAGTACCAAGTTAAAATAAATGATACCTAAGTTTTCTCATTCAAATCGAGCTAAAAACCTTTATAGAATTTACCAGTCATGAGCAAGCGTAATGATCAATGCTTGTGTCTTCTCTATATGAAAAGAGACCGTAGCTCTGCAATGGGACAATTGGCTGGGTATTATAATTAATAAAAAATTGGACCGCAATTAAATGTCGTGATGGCCCAGAGACCTCGCCTCGTGTATCAAATACACGATGTTGCAGGTTCAAATCCGGCCAAGTACTGACTTTCATATTTTCATATAGACTTTCTGAGTTTATCCTGGATATTACTGACATCAGTAAAGGAAAACATCGTGAGGAAACCTAGAATTATCACACTTCACACTAACATTATAAAGGCGGAAGTTTGTGAGTGTGTGTGTGTACATGTTGGTTACTTCTTCAAGCTCAAACGGCTGGACCAATTTTGATAATTTTTTTAATGGAGGTAGCTGACACCCTGGATTAACATATTGACTACTTTTTATCCCGATATTCACAGCGGATCGACATTTATGCGGTTGAAACCGCGGGGCGCAGCTAGTAGTTAATATAAGTCTAGAAATCGGCAACCTACCTTCAGCAAGCGTGGTGATCAATGCTTGTGCCTTTTCTGTATGAGAACAGGCCTTTGACTTTTACTTTAATCTGTCTGTTTTTATATCAAAACAATTTCCAATTGTTTTGAAACCATTTTGAATTTCTAAGCAACTAGTTTTCATAGTCAAAGTCAAAAAAAAAATTTCAAATAGGCACATAAAAGGCACTTTTGAACATCAAACATTACAATAAAATAGAATAATTGATTCTAGTCGCCCCTTCAAAAAGGTAGTTTTCGTATGGAGAAGAATGGGCAAGAAACTCCACCGTTTCAAAAGTCGTGTCCACTACGTTTCATCGGCATGTTTAATTCAATTCTTAGTCCATAGTAATTAACCCTTTTGAGACAATTCTTTACTAAGGCACAATAATAATAAGCTGACAAATGAACTTTAATACTAAAGGCATGCATCTACGTGACACGCTTGTCTTAAGAAAAGGCATCAGCAGAGCTGTAAGTAATCTGTATAATTATTATCATAAGAGCAGCGGTGGTGCAGTGGTTAAGGCCGCGACTTACGAGTTGTAGGTATGGTAAATTAATTCATCACCACTGCTTTTAAAACGGTGAAGGAAAACATCGTGAGGTAACCGGCATGTACTAGAACCAAAAACTCGAAGACATGTGACATCTACCAACCCGCACTGGGGCCGATTGGTGGATTACGGCCCACTCCCTCTCACAGAGAGGAGGCCTGTGTCCCAGCAGTGGGAACGTTATAGGCTGATTATGCTACATACTGCATGCTGCTGATTATGTACACAGTACAGTCTAAAAGTGACACCGTCGACTGAAAAGTAGTGTGGAAATCGGTTGTCATCGGTTGGCATGTAAAGTTTTGGGTATGAATGGTGATGGTTACACGAGTAGGGGAAGACCAAAGAAACGATGGATGAATTGTATGAATGATGATATGGTTAGAAATTGAGGGACTTCCGAGATGACGACTAATAGACAAGTCGTCATCTGCCTAGCCTTTTCAAAACATGAAACGTTTATTTTCTCTCGACTGTACTTACCTGTCATAAAGAGTAACCTAGCATAAAATTGGATAAGAAAGATATTAAAACAAGAAGAAGAACTAGCTGGGGATCGAGGAGGGGGGGGGGGGTGAAGGGGGGGTGGGGGCTCAGGGGATCAGACCGGAATAAATCCTTTTCCCAACTCGTAGAATGCTTCTGTCTATAGCGTGGGTTCGATCCAGGGTTGGGTAAAGTGACATTCTCAGTCACGGGCGTTACAGCAAAGAGTCCTAATTTGTACCCCTTTTATAGGAGTGAAATCATTACTGGCGTAACTTTAGTGTTAACTACCCCCTCGGAAAAAAATGGCGTGATTTTACGTCATTACTAAAAATAAATTTATCAAATAAACAACCAATTTCAACATTTAACAACTGTTTACGTAACATCTAAAAAAAAAAAAACTTTCAATTATTTTTAGAAACTACGCCAAAAAAAAAAAAACACCACTCTTTTTCTTTACACCTAAACCTACACCATCAAAAAACCATTACGCTAAAATAGAGCCTTCGCATAAAAAAGTTACGTCACGCCGCCCGCCCTACGGCGACCGGAAGCGGGCGTGAGGCGGTTATCGGTTATCGATTGGTTTCCGATCAGCCAACCGGAGCGAAGACTGGCACGCCCGTATGCACACGCCTCTGCACGGGCTGTGTGAGCAGGAAATGTTATTTATTGGTAAAAGATGGAGTTTCTTGCCCATTCATCTCCGTAAGAAATTTCCTTTTGGAAGAGGCTACTAGAATCAATCGTATTTTCCTGTAAATTTTGACGTTCAAAAGTGCCTTTTTTTGTGTCTGTTTGAAAAAAATTATTTGACTTTGACTTTGATGACAAGCAAAACTATATGTGCAATAGGGTTACAGGAAAAAGTGCGCCTTTAAAATTTTATCTACGACTTTGGCAAGTTGTCAAACGACATTATGAACTGATATCATAACTGCCAGGTTTTGTGAGATTATTATTATTTATTATTGATATTATGAGTGTTTGTTGTTGTTGTTGTTGAGTGTTGTTATAATTATAAATCCTCTATAAAAGTTTCTGAAACAATTAGCTTATTGCCAACATTAAAACAACCAGTGTCATAGTAACCATAATATCATCCAAACGAATGTTATAATGTTGTACTAAATTTCATAATGCAACTCCTTTTCAAAAAAAAAAAAAAACATGTCTCATGCACGCGCGTTTTATACCACAGCGCCGTAATTTGAAAAAAAAAATAAGTTATAGGTTATTCGAATTCACGTCGTATCCCGCCGTCCGCCATTTTTGTTCGACATTAGTATTGCAAAAAACTGTTTCAGAACCTTTTATAGGTATTAAAACAGTTGCATATATAACTAACCCGAGACATGAAGGGCAATTCTCGTAATTTTAAGAACGTTCACAGTCTGGGGGCCTAAAAAGGCCACTTTGGCAGAATCATAAAACAATTCGTATCACGCAATTCATTTGTTTGACAGTTTCACACCTATATATCCCTGAAGGGTTAGGCAGAGGTGTATCTATAGCATTTTACGAATCTACATACAAAATTGTCATACAGATGAAATTGCGTGATATGAATTGTTTTATGATTCTGCCAAAGTGGCCTTTTTAGGCCCCCTGATCTTAGTCTCAATCTGTCAAAAATACGTCTAATTTCCCTACATTTTGACATTTGTTTGTCGCCGAGATGTGACTGTGACTTTTTTGCGACTGAATTGGCTGTGGTGACTGACTTGATTCCACACGAATATCTCTATGAATTGCATCTGTTGCGTCATAGAATACGTCCTTCTGTGATACTGAAATGTCTGGAGTTGAAAAGATATCTAAGTTCGCTTCGACATATATCCAGGAAAAGCTAGGTTCAAAAAAGAAACAATAAAGTATTGGCATGTGAAAGTGTCTTCAATGTACAGTGACTTGACGCTTCAAATTATAATAATAATAATAATAAGGTAGCTGGATAAAGGGCTTGATTCAGAAAGCAGTACTTCTGGACACGGCCCGCATTGTCAGGAGGTTCCTCTCTCTGGAACCCTGACCACCGGTAACTTGGACCCTGTTCCCGATACCGGTGGGCTACTGTTTTTTATATTTTTAAATGTTTTTATGTTTTTTATATTCTAATATTTAAAAATATATTTAATATGTATATCGAAAAAATAAAAGAAAATAATAATAATAATAGTTTATTTCAAAAATGGGATTGCAAAGTTTACAAAAATGTAATTTAGGTATACAATTTATAGGTTCAACTGTACAATAAAGACGGGTGAAGTACTGTTCTCCTAGATAGGCTAGAATTTAGCCTGTGTTAAGGAGAGACAGTGCCGGTCCCCTGATTGGCGGATTATCATATAAATATTGTGAGAAAAGACAATAATTTCAACAAAATTAAAATTAAAATCATAAACACAGTCAAATCGAATTCGCAATCAATATCAACATTAAAATCAAACCAAAATTATAAACAAAATCATCACAAAATTACAATCAAAAACAATACGAAAATCGAAGTTTAAACTTATATTAATTTTATTATTATTTATACCAAACATAATTTCAAGTGTGTGTGCGCCAGTGTAAGTGCAATTGTGTTAAGTGTGTATGTGTGTACATGTGAGTGTGTATGTGTGTGTGTTAACATGATTACTTTGTGAGGAATATATTATTATGTTTCAACTCTTAACTTTTCCATAATCGGGTCCTTACGTTAATAACTTTTCCATAATCGGGTCCTTACGTTAATAAGACCATAAATACTCCTGTTATTGCAAGAAAATGTAGCAATAGTACCTAACCAAAAAGAACGATGACGTTTCCCTACGATGTTTTTCTTCACCGATTTCAATGTCCAAGATAAACTCAGAAAGTACAAATGAATTGAAAAGCTCACTTTGGTACTTATCACAACATATAAAAAAAAATGTTTTATAGAGATTTATTAAAAAAGTATGGGTAAATCATTAGCAGCCAGGTTGATTAATTTAAAAGAGCGCACATCATTAGAAAGGTGAATAAAGTCTATCTCAAAGTTGCAATCGTAATTTCACGAGTAAATCTCTTTTGAACTGTGTTGTCTATACATATTGATGCTCGACATTGTATACAAATGTTTAAAGATGCTTACTATCTTCGTATCTTCGAACCGATCAGACTGGACATGCGCGCATCGGTGTATTTTTTTCTGTGGGGCGTGGCTTTCGATACTTCGATAGCTATCGATATCGATACACCACGCCCTTACGAACTGTCGATACGATAATGTAAATTTACGCCCACGCTTTATAGGGTAGTGGCCTTTTCTATAATATTAATTACTTGGTAGGAATCAGAACAAATAATTTCCCATGTATCGTTTCATTCATGATACATTTAGATAACAACGCTTGGTTTCAGTCCTAGATAACAGCGAATTCGAATTTTATTTTTGTTTTTGTACTAAAATCTGAAAAAAATCGTCTGCCTAGCCTTTTCCCAACTATATTGGGGTCGGCTTACAGTCTAACCGGATGCAACTGAATACCACTATTTTACATGGAGTGACTGCCTATCTGACCTCCACAACCCAGTTACTGGGTAATACGATATCAATTGGTAAGACTTTCGGGCTTCGGACTACCCGTAACGACTGTCAAAGATCCACGAATGACAGCCGGGACCAACGGCTTAACGTGCTTTCGTGAGGGGTCTCGGTATGTAAAGATGGTCACCCATCCACAGACCAACCACGGCAAGCGTAGCCTAACCTGATCGATCGACCTGTTTGGCTGTTATTATTTAGCCACGTGCCAATCTAAATCTGAAAATAAATAAAGGTGTCACAAAATGAGTAAGAAATAAAGCAAGTTGGTGTTAATTTGAATTAAAGCAATTTTTTGTCCTTCTGGTCAGTCGAAACAGGCGCTTTACTTTGTATAAATTTCAACACCATTGCTCACAAAACGGTGAAGGAAAACATCGTGAGGAAACCGGCATGTCCTAGAACCAAAAATCCGAAGGCACTATGTGACATCTACTAATCCGCACTGGGCCCGCGTGGTGGATTACAGCCCACTCCCTCTCACGAGGAAGCCTGTGTCCCAGCAGTGGGAACGTTATAGGCTGATTATGTTATGTTAGGTATGTATAAATGGGAATGGCTTTCTGGGCGTGCCCGGCCGGCGTTTCTACTGGTGTCTGCCTTGTTAGTCGCTAATAGTTATTTGGCTTTCATTCATCCTCTCATCATGAACAAACCACCTAAACATACTCTTTTCAATTTTTATCACTGCATCTTGGATCATGATCATGTGTGAATATAAGCTGTGACAACAGACAACGCCACGGGGCATAAGCAAGCGAAGTTGTAACTCAATACGCCCAGTGCGCAGACTCGAACCGATACTCGAAACCGATACGTGAGTGGGCGGGGCGTGTGCTGAACATACCTGCTGGATATTGTGGAAACTGAAAGTTATTATGCAACTGCTAAAAGAAAAGAATTTATTATTGATCAGATTTTTATATCTTAACTGTCAAAATAACTTCAGTTGCAACTTTATGAATAACGTACAGACGCCAGCACATCAAGCCACTATAATCTGTAATTATTTTATAATAGATTTTCAACTTTATCGCTAAAATGTTAGGCTCAAAGTTGATTGGGAAAATTTTACAGTTTCGGGTAGCTTGATGTGCTGGCGTCTGTACAATTGTTTCCGACTCGCGATTATTTCAACTTAAAGTTAAGGTATCTATTTCAAACTACCTTTTACATGCGGCTTCGTCCGCTTGAATTTTGGAAGTTATCCCACGTATTTGACCCCTTAGGGTCGGTTCACATCTGACGGAAAATGCGTCGGGCGTAACTTCGATTGCGTCTATTTATTCGCTCGACGCACTAACGTATCATCGGTTGAGTGTGAAAGGTTGAATGTTTTTTGTTCATATCACGCAATTTCATCTGTATGACAGTTTTGTATGGAGATTCGTAAAATGCTATAGGTACACCTCTGCCTAACCCTTCAGGGATATATAGGTGTGAAACTGTCAAACAGATGAATTGCGCCATATGAATTGCTTTATGATTCTGCCAAAGTGGCCTTTTTAAGCCACCCGTTCGTGAAACACAAAATACCGAATTAACAAAATAAAAATTATTATCATCATCAATTTAAATTGCGTAACACACTATCAGATTCATTTTGACAGTTCAACAACATCCATTCCGTTATTTACGTTGTTGAGCAGACAATTTTTTTGAACATGTGGAGCAATGGATTAGCAATATTCTACAAAATTATTCAGATTTAGATTGATAGTGTGTTACAGGGGTCAGTGGCTAAATAATAACAGCCGCACAGGTCGATCGATCAGGTTAAGCTACGCTTACCGCGGTTGGCCTGTGGATGGGTGACCATCTATACATATTCAATTCAATTCAATATATTTATTTGTGAACATAGGTATATAATAGATGTTACAGTCAATACAGTAAGAACGATCACTATGCCTACCATTTAATGGTGTACAAATATTAAAGCAATTAATTCCATTCAAATAACATTTCCAAAGAACAGAATAAAATCAATAACAGGAATCGAAAAAAGAGGTATTAAGATTGTCAAGAAAATACAAATAAAATTCTATGGATATGTCAATTTTAAAACTTGAAAACACATTATCATTCACAATTGTAGTCTGCTTGCTATGTCATAAAATGAAAATAATGAAAAAAGTGGCAACGTCAATCATTATAAAATTCGTCAACTTACAATGCCACAATTAAGAATTTATATTTTATCATTAAAAAATTCCTCAATAGAATAATATACATACCGAGACCCCTTCGTGCCTCGGAAAGCACGTTAAGCCGTTGGTCCCGGCTGTCATTCGTGGAACTTTGACAGTCGTTACGGGTCGTCAGAAGCCCGAAAATCTGACAACCAGTCTTACCAAGGGGTATCGTATAATCCAGTAACTGGGTTGTGGCAGTCAGATAGGCAATCGCTCCATGTAAACACTGATATTCAGCTGAATCCGCCGACCCCAATATAGTTGAGAAAGGCCTAGGCAGATGATGATGACTTGTAATTGTTAATCACAATCAACTCATTTTATCTAACCAGCCCAATTATGACCTTTATACTAACACACAGAATAAAACAAACTTATTAATATAAATAACCACAAAGAGTTGTCGTGGGCGGCTTAAAACGAAAATGCTGTACTAGGTAATGAGCAAGGAAGTGATATTTATGGCCTCGTCTCATTACTTAATGAGGGCGCCATGGGATACAGTCTTAAAGGGGTGGAAAAATACACACGTTATTACACTTATGTCGTAAGTTCGAAGTCAGGCAAGCGCTTTTGCCGGGGCAGCGGGATTGTCCGAAAGGGTTACCGCTGCCCCGGAACATAAAGGGCTAAGGAACGAACACGGATGGGTTTTAGTCAGTAAGAGTCTGACACTCCCTTCCGCTCCACCCAGAGCGGGAGGGGCAATAAGATGATTTCCCATCCTTAAAAAAAAAAAAAGGCAAGCGCTTTACTTTGTGTACATAAATTATTTCATCTCCTCTGCTCTCAAAATCCGTTGCGTAGTTTAGAAAAACCCAGTCACACAGACAGCTACTCCTACGAAAAGCTACTTTAAGGCGCAGATATACGACTTCTAATGATTTTAAATTCAACATCACGTCTAATCGACCGGACTGATTTCTTTGAAAAAAATAATTGTAGACCACTAGACCATTTGCTTCGTAATTTGATATGTGAATATTTGCAATTATATTTTTTTAACATAGTTTAATTAATTTGTAAAGTAATGTCTACCGCGGACATAAAAACGATAATCACGCAAACACTTTCACCATATAAAAGACAATTTAATTCCCCGAATTTTAGTATACGGTTTTTATTTGTTTGGTGTTTGATAAATTTACAATGGATGATTGTTTCATATTTTGCAATAAATTACCAGCGTTGTGTCATCGCGCATCTCTTTCTTTTCTATGCAGTCCGATAGTGACCGCGCTTTAGGTCATGTAGTCGCCTTAATTTGTAATATGTTTAAAAAAGCTTGTTAAAGGTAAACTAAGGAATAGCGTACCGCGTAGCAAGGTACTCGTAGTTCGTAGCATGGTACTCGTAGTTCGTAGCTTCGTAGCACTTCCTACAGCTACGCGTCTACTGCTCGCTACAACTACATTTACTATTATATATAAATATTACATGACATTATTTTTCAATACTTGAAAATGGAAACTAAATAGTTGCTAAATTATTTGGGCCTGAAATAACATTATTTTAACAGAACAATTACTTTGTAACCATGAAAAAAAAAATTTTAAATAAAAAGCATGATAAGAAAAAACTCTCCTTAATTATAATTTAACTTTGTTTTTATTTAATAGTGTGAAACCGAACATAACTTTAACTAAATATTCTCCTGAAACTTTCACAAGAACAAGTTTTTGATTCTACTACTCGACGCTAGATGGCGTTACGCGTTCCATAAAATGTTTGACGGGATTATAATTTCGTAAGACGATTCTAACAAAATATTTTTTTTTAAACTGGTACAGGGTATAAATATAATGCTATCATTTATATATTTTTTGTGTTGTTCGTCGTTTTTGTTCATCGTTGCCTTTTAAATGTGACTTAAACTAACTGGTTATAGGTACTCCACTGCTTACCCCTCCGAACAATACAGTTTTCTTTTCGGCAAAATTGACGAACTTCCATACAAACTTGCATCCCCTCTTTTACCCTTCTAGGGATGAGTTTTAAAAAAATCATTCCTTAGTGCGCAGTTTCGCTATACAAATGTTTTAGGGACATCGGCGTACAACCTGTGACCATGTACTCAGTAGATACATGATTCTTAACCCGAATACTGAAATTTTTTGTTGGTTATTTAGAAAAAAAAATAGCTGTTCCATACATAATTTGACCGCGTAGGTATTGCAAATGTTCATTATTTAGTATTTTTTACAGCCAATAGCGATAATATTAATAATATTATTATTATTTCGTTTAATTATCTATTTACTTATCTAATTACATTTTAAATTATTTCTTAAAATATAAAATAAGAAGAAAAAAAATAAAAAAAATGTGATCCCCGATGTTGGGAACAGGGTCCAAGCTACCGGTGGTTAGGGCTCCAGAGACAGGAACGGACGGCTCGCATTGTGTGGAGGACACAATGCGAGCCGTATCGAAGAGTGCTGCATTTTGAATCAGGCCTTTGATCCAACCGCCTAACGAGAGCCTCGATAGCTGATGTTGATCGAAGCTTTCGGTCATCAGGCCAATGGCTATATATATTGGCTATATTTTATGTTATTATATAATTCATTCTACCTAACATAAATACTTTTCATAGAATAATTAAAATCTATATCTTGTTAATATATATTGGTAACAATAATAGCTAACAATTATGTTAGTATTGTTAGTACTTATCTATAAGTAGACTATATATAACCTAGGCTGACCTATTTTACGTTTATGCGTTCTCCTGTAATACTAGGTTTTGAAATGGGACAGCCGAAGAGCCAGAACGTCACAGCACAATAAGCAAAAAAATTTTAAATTTCTAAATAGTTCTACGGTCTAGAATCATGTCCTCAATTCATATTTACAGTTTGTTCGTCGATGTTCTGCCACCCTGTATTAGGAGCTCTTGTGCAAAATGACATACTTATGTACTTCTAGACTAGCGGTTAAGGTTGTGCGTTGTCTGACAGTAAATGAATAGGGGACCAGAGGACGCAAAAACGCAAGTTTTATAATGCCTAAAAGTATAATGATCGACTACTGTAAACAAAATCAGAAAAAATATATGATATTCTTTAGGATATAATAATATGCTAGTTTGATAGTGTCTTGAAAACATAATATAACAGTTACTTACAACTAATTTGATATGAAAAAAATCATGAAGATACCTACCTCTAATAACTTTCTTTTTACAATAAAAACCATACTAATATACATACAATCATTCTGATTTTTTGTCAGATTCATTCTACAAGCAACATACTGAAGCACTAGAGTTTTAATTTTTTTGTCAAAACAATAGATATTTTGTAAATAGATACCTAATTGCTTCATATTTTGCAATAAATTACCAGCGTTGTGTCATCGCGCTTCTCTTTCTTTTCTATGCAGTCCGACAGTGACCGCGCTTCAGGTCATGTAGTCTCGTTAAGGCATATTCTATCAGCCGCCCGGGTAAGGACCAAGCCCGGGTCGACGGCGCGTTGTGATCCACGCGCGCCTCAAAGAGATGTCAGCACTAACTGACGGGGTCCGCTAGAGCCGATACCTGTCAGGGTCGCGGGCTGTTCGAAAGAGTTACCGTGGCCCCTGGCACAGGCAACTGAAGGAACACGGGTGAGTTTTAGTCATTAAAAGTCTGACATGCAGTGGGAGAAGTTATTTGATAATATCCGACTCAAAAAAAAAATGTTAGTTTATTCCATCGATTCACGTAACACCAAACGTCCATTTTAGCATTCTCAACTGCATGCAATTGTCTTTCATTCATCCCGTTTGTTGCTCAACATTCTGATCCTTATAAGTCTTCAGGTCTAACCTGCTTACACAAATACAAAATAAATTAATTGTAGGTACGCAAGTCGTACGCCGAAAGTGCGTAGACGTCTACAATTATTTATGTGTGTTGGCGAGAACGAGTGATATATACGTTGCGAAAACGTATTTATTGCCCAAATAATAGGAACACAGGTTCTTAAGAAAGGTTCCGTACGATATTTGAGAAAATATTCCTTTAGTTTTAATTGTGACAGATAAAAATGTAATATTGATTTATAAACTCTTCAGCTTTAGTATAACTTTTTCAATATTTAAGACAACTAAATATTACACTAGGTACTAAATTAAATGACTAACTTATAATATTGATTTATTGTGTCGATGGTAATAACAACATACTAAAAAGCTTACATTGTAAAAAGTTAAGCGTTTTTTGGAATAACGTCGTTGACAGATGACATAATTATAACTTTAATATCAAAAGTTATGAATAAAAAGTCTAGTCAAGATAGCTAAGTATTTCTCAATATTGCAGCTATATTCTTGTAAATATTACTGCCTCTGAATGAATTATCTTTCACGGTCGGTGAGATTTATACAGAATAGATACCTCGGCTAATATTTTTTTTATGTCAATCAAAAATATTACTATTATTTCTAAAGTCAAATTACTGACGACTGAAAGAGAAAACGTTTATTAGTTACTATAATAATTATATTCCCCAATAATAAAATTCAGGTATATTAGGCGTTTTTCATATTTTCCTAAGTAACTCCAAAAAAAAAATGGATGCTTTTTTTGTATCTTTAATACAAAAAAAAGCATCCATAAAGATGTCAAGGTGCACGGTGAGACAACTTGATGCATGCGTGGAGCATTAATTATTTTTTGCTGTATTTAGGGGACATTACAAACGTCCCACGTGGCTGAAAAAAGGTGAGGAATTTATCCATTGGTACAGGTGTTTTTGTGCTTTCTTGTGAAATTAGGGTTGCTAATGTAAGATACTAGTTTCTGCCCGCGACTTTGTCCACGTGAAATTTCTTGTTCCCCGAAACACCGCGTCGCATCGCATCGCCTGCCCGCGCTTTTACTTAGTCTTCACTTAGCCTTCCTTCTGGTTTTTTTTTTCCTTTTAACTCGGCTGCTAAAGGTCGTAGCGTGATGTGGGGACGATACCACTGGGACACCACTGCTACTAACATTATATTTGTATGTTTGTATGTAGGAGGTAACTTTAATCTTTGGAACTACTGATTTGATTCTGATAATAACATTCTTTCAGTAATGGACACATCCGTATGTGTAAGAATTTTCGGAATTAAAACCGACGAAAAATTACAAGGCAGTGGGGGTCAGAATCATGTACTGAACCCATGTACCTCAAAAAAAAAAGGGAACCCTTATAGGATCACTTTGTTGTCCGCCTGTCTGTCTGTCAAGACCCTTTATCTCAGGAGCGCGTGGAGGTATCGAGTTGAAATTAAAACCATATACAGTTCCTTGAATCTGTGAAAAAAATCAAACTTCTAAGAAAAAAAGATACAGCTGCTTAAGCCGCATAAAACGTATATTTCGACACTCCAAGGGAATCAAAAATAGGGTACTTGGCAAGGAGCAATGTCATGGAGCACAAGTAAAGGAAAAAATCCGGTAATTACATTGAAAAAAAAAAAAAAAACTTGTGATAAACTATTTACCCTCGATGCGCGAGTCCGACTCGCACTTGAACAGTTTTTTTTTAATATGACGCTTAAAAGTGATTCCGATATTATCTAATTTACAGAATAAACAATTTCACTTCACAATTTCGTCTGTAGAGGTTAAAGCAGTAAGTAACAATTTACATGACAGTAAAATAATGTAATGTCCATTACACGTTAGAATGCGAGACAATTTGAGTTTAATTGTGCTCTCATAAGTTAACTATGTACAAATTCTACAATTATCACGATTCTTTAAAGCGAGTACACACTAGGGGAATTTTAATTAAAAGAATTAGGTACGTAATGCTGTGATGGATGTTTAATAGGTACTTCACCTCTTTGGATTGGTTGTTCTTTTCCTGAAACTCCATACATATAACATCTCGCCTGTAATCCGAAGGGTAAGGCAGAGATGTACCTCTAGTACACCAAAATTTCCTGAGTTATGTATAAATTCCATTTAATAGATAGTCTATTACCATCAATCGGGCACAAATCCGGAAAAATTGCGGATAGCAAAAACCAATATCACTGCCTGACCGATCGAACCCAGGGCCTCATGCTCAGCAGAAGGGCTTTTTTTTTTTAGGATGGGAAATCATCAAATGACCCCTCCCGCTCTGGGTGGAGCGGAAGGGAGTGTCAATCTCTTACTGACTAAAACCCATCCGTGTTCCTTCCTTAGCCCTTTATGTTCCGGGGCAGCGGTAACCCTTTCGGACAATCCCGCTGCCCCGGCAGGCTTCGGCCCTAACGGGCCCCTCCATGTCTGCTGACATCTCTTTGAGGCGCGCGTGGAACACATACGCGCCGTCCGGCACGGGCCTGGTCCTGATCGGACGGCGAGCTACCCATTACTCGCCGTCCGCAGGCCCGCGCCGCCGTCCGCAGGCCCGCGCCAGCAGAAGGGCTTGCGGTGACTAAACCAAGGAAACAGGGACTACCTTTATATGCATTGCAAAGAAAACTTATAAATACCTATTATTGACTAGCGCAAAATCAAGTGTTAGATTTCTTAGGTACCTACCTACTACATAAAAAAGGACATTATACAAAAAAAAGAGCGTTCGGAAAATTTCACAAACCATCTAATCACCGTTCGCGATTTATTTGCCAAACATGTAAACAAATATGAGTATTTGGAAAAATAACTTTAATACCCACTCAATAAAGTTCAGTTTACGCTACAATTTCAAACATTTTTATAACTTTTAATGTAGTGTTAGTCACTCTGAAATCAACTTAATTGCCAGTGAAATAAAGTTGATAGGTATTTGTTTCACTTGAAATAACAACAATTGGAAACATACATGAATTGACCTTAGATAATAAATTCTGAAGATATTTATTTCATGACCTACCTACCATAAACCAAAAAAAATTAAATGATAGTTTATTTACGTTCACTGATAATATTACATCCCATCCCATGGCGAATTCGGCTACGGTGACTACGGTTTCTAACGGCTAAGTATAGGTTACGAGAATATGCTCAGGTGTGGCCAACGTAACTTAACTTGGCAGTGAAGGTATCTACGTAATAAAATAATAATCCATTATATAACTTCAAATACTTAATCCAAAATAAATCACAACAATATTAAAAAAATTCTAAAACCATCATTCACTCATCACCCGAACCGGTTCAAACCAGCCAAAACCAGTTCGCACCAGTTTCCCTTGCTGCATCGAAGAGACTTTGTTCAGCGGCCATTTTTCCAGAGCTTCCGGCTTCCCCCGGACACGGAGAGCAATAACTCTCAGTATTGTTCTCGCTGTTCTCGGCTCCTTCAAGAAACCTGTACCAAACTTGGTAGAAAGCAAGTCCCTTTGTGCCTTCTTGAATTATTGCCGCTGAAACGGATAAGTCTTGCCAAGTATTGTTTGACGATTTTTGCGTTGAATTGTGATACATTGTTTATTATGGTTGCCGTGTATTTGCATGTGGGAAGAAAATAGTGTTTCTTTCGTTAAACGCTGCGTTTTACAGATTTACAAAAAAAGAAACAGTCATTTCGATAACAGTCGTTGTATTTTGTAAAAATCTCACCCTGAAAAAATCTTACCCTGAAAATTTAGAAGAAGTGAGTTTGCTATTACAATATTGCAATAATGGAAGTTTATCGTAACCTCCTTGAGGTAAATTCGGTAAACTAGGCCAAATATTGCCAAATTATCTGGAAATTTGATTCCGACGGTCTTACCCCACCGCCAAACTTACCCCAACATACTTTAATTGTAATTTTGCAACGAATAAAATTTTGTGGTCATCAATAGGCGCATGTTTATGTTTCTATAATGTAATGTTATCTGTATTACAACCGGAGCGTTGACAACTTGCTTTTACCTACTCTTAGGGCTGATTTTTCAATAGTCAGATAACTTTTATCTGAGGAATGAATATGACAGTTTGACATATTTTTTATACAAAAGCTGTCAAACTGCAATACTTTTCCTCAAATAAAAGTTATCTGACTATTGAAAAATCATCCCTTACTTGTTTTGACTCACTTTTATTTATTTTTCGTCACCATAACCCAGCCATGTTTAAAATGAACTGAAACAAAACAAAGATGACTAATTAAAACGAAGACAAGTCACAAGTTTGCGGCTAAACGCTAGACATAAACAGAATTAAGTCCCACGTCTTCATTCTCGATTATAATTTATAACGAATAAATGAAATATTATAAACGCATCGGCGCACCGCTCCGACAACGCCAGTGGCAATGGCGTTTGCTTTGTTGGGTGCGGGAGGGGACAGGAGAGTTGTCGATAGATTTTATATTTTATTGTTAGTTTTAAGGAGTCTTAAAGTCTCGAGTTTAGGTTACTTCTAGGCAAGCATTCACCATTGTCAGCTACATTACCGCATTTCACATCCACATCACTATTAACGTCAGGTGAGATAGTGGCCAAATGCGAAAATTATTATCCTGCTGTCAAAAACAACTATTGTTTTAACAAAACTTCGGAACACAAAAAGTGTATGTGTCAATACGTACCTAATTATTGATAAAATTAGAACGTTGTTCATTATAAACTGATAATCAAGGGAGCAGTTAGGTCTGTTAGGTCACTATAGAAAAGGCTTACCTACATGGCTAGCAATTTTTATTTAGTAAATCACTCTTTTGCGGCTGAAGTTCACACTTATAAACGTAGGTTCGTAACGGCTAGTCAAGGTAAGGTGACTACGTTTATTTATGCTAAAACTTTGCATGTATAATCAAACTGTCCATACCGACAAAGATGAAAATGTATGTGCAACAACTATACAGCCATTCTAAACATTACACCCGATCATAGATGATAAATTTACCTGCACAATAATTATAATCGTCATGCATATCTACCATACTAGAGTTCAAAACTATTGTCGCCTAATTTTCAAGAATATTTTCTCAATACAACTTTTCAACGACAAGCATCGTCTCATCCCTACGCCCCCTAGCTACCGACTTCCTTCATACTTGCGCTCACTCGCTCGAACCATGCCTTTGTCGGGCACAATTGTCGACAAATTACAAACGAATTGAGTTATTTAATATCAACCAGTAATATGCAGGTTATTGTTTATTATATTATTAAGAACACATAATGAACGCCGCTGTTTACTTTATTGTGTTTTGTGTACTTTGATGTTTTAGAAGGATCTTAGAATGTCTTGTGACCACATTTGATGGTGATTCTTTATCATACATAGCATTTTCTTACAATTGCTCCGAAGCCAGTGACAAATTGACAATTTAAAAGTAGGTAAACGGTTTTATTGTTCAAATCAAAGCTCTGCGGGGTAATTGCTAAGCACATTAATAATGGCTTACATTTTGACAGTTCAACAACATTCATTCAGTTATTTACGTTGTTGAGCAGATGCATTTTTCGAACATATTATGAAGCAATGGATTAGCAAGATTTTGACTGAAAGTACAGTCAACAAATGAGATAAGTATGCAGGATCGTCGGATATAGTTAAAGTTTAGTAAGAAACCGATGGATGTTGTAGACTGAAATTTAATTTGATAAATGAGCTGTTTGTTTTCTATTAATAAAATAAAAATTTATTGGAGAACATCCATCGGTTTCTTACTAAACTTCAACTATATCCGACGATCCTGCATACTTATCTCTTTTGTTGACTGTACATACTTTCGCACGAAATTAGGACGCAGCAGTAGGTAGAAACTGATAGAAACAAAAACTACTCTTTGATTAAACTTTTAGAACCTGGAAAAGTATCCCAAATGTTCGCTTTTATAGTTTTTAACAAGGAAGTAAATTGTATGGAAATATATTAAAACGCTTTATAAGGTTATAACGTGCACGTATTTCCATACATGTCATAGACGTGGACTTCCACGATAAATTATATCAACACGTTAGAGTTTTTATTACAGCACACAAAAGAAAAATAACAAAAGCCAACCTATAAAAAACAAATAAACCAATTTTTCTTTGTTATTTTTTTTTATTTCGATCACCATCATCTTGACCAAATCAATTTATTAGCAGCCTCATAAGAAAATTTACACAAAAATAAAGTACCAACTGAAGAAAAAAAGCCTATAGGTAACAACACAAAAAAAGAAAATAATACATCCCAAACACTTCCGTGCAAGAAAAAGGGATCATTCTATCACTCCCCATAAACCACCGTGATTTATGTAACAAATTTTATTGACAGCCAGTGTACGGCGGATATTGAGAGATCATATTTTATACTTTATTTGCCATATCTGTACGGTACCCTTCTTGCTGGAGGGTAGGAAAACGATTGTGTCATTTTACTGAAACTATTTGAATATTGTACCTGAGAATTATTTGTTTTATGATAAAATGTCAAGTTGACTTTCGGATAAAATTGTCTCTGGACATAATGGAATATCGTCTGGGATTGTCTATGAATACAGTTTTTTGAAGTGAAAACTTCTTTAGGCGCGTTTGGCATATTTTGAGATGGGAAAAAACCATTGAACTCGCGCCACTTTTACCGTAAGCGAGACCGCTTCGGATGTGTTCGGCTGTCCTCGGGATGTACTCGGTTTTAATTATAGTTGACCTTATTGGTGATGTTCTTCAGAAAAGTCAGGCGAGTATGACCAGATGTATGAACGTAAACGAGGCTAAAGGAATATGTAAGGATCGTAGCAGGTGCGCTTCTGTAGTTTCTGTCTACCCCCATGGAAAGAAGACGTGAGTGTATGTTACAACTCAAAAAAGTTTAGTTTTTGAAAAGATTTTGTCTATGATTTACTAGTAGACTTTCTTTCTAACAATGTTTTTGATGACGATTAATAAATTTTAGTTCGCTTGATGCCTACCTAATCGTACATAACTTTGGTCAAAAACGTCGATGCATTATTCGAGGTTTTATTTAATACATACATACATATACTCAGTCAGTCCGCGTTAATTTACTTTGGAAACAAGTGAGTAACTTGAGTGTTCGTACTATAAAAAAGCGTAAAACAGAATGGTACCAACAAAACAAAAATAAAAAACTTTCACAAAAACATCGAACTGAAAACTATCGAAAAATACTTTGTCCCAACTTCCTGGGGTTGAAACTACCCCTATCGATGTAAACACCCCCTTGAGGGCAGTCGCTACCGATTTATCCGCAGTATATCATATTCAGAGCACTTCCACGGAATATGGAGCGAAAATATATATATTATTATCCGATTGCCAACTACTGGGGCTTCTACCCTTTGGTAGAACGATCGACTTGGGAGTCGGAAGTATTTTGATTTGTTTTGTGTTGCCTTTTTTTCGGGAAGAAGTGTAAATCTCTACTGCTGAGATAGAGTACAAACTAATGACTTACTGTACACAAGTGTCGTGATATACGTATCGTAATAAACGTCGTGATACAGAGAACTATCGTGGAATGCATTTACTTTGACAGGTTTTTGACATCTTCCCTTAATAGCATTTCATACAAACTTTCAAGCCCTTGTGTTTAGAAATGAATGAACCAATTTTAATTAAAGTTCATACGCATAAGCAGGATTCAAAGGTCTAAAAGTTATTAAAGAACATTTTCGAAATGTATTATTAAAAAAAAAAAAAACTGGAAATCCCTGTTTTTATGGATTTAAAATCGGTCCAATGTGGTTGTAACACTATTTTTCTAAAATGTTCTTAACTAACTTTTTAGACTTTTGTATCTTGCTTATGCGTACGAAGTTTCATTAAAATCGGTTCATTCATTTCGAAAAACAAGGGCTCAAAGTTTATATGAAATGCCGTACGTCGGTAACGCTCTTAATAAGGGCAGCCACAATAAAAAAAAAAGGTAAAGTATATTTATTTCTGTAAACTGGTTAAAAAACAACACGTCAAAATTGTAATCTATGTCGCACTATTTATGTTTGATCCTTTTTTATTGCATGGTTTTTCTTTGATGGATAAAAGGCTTTCACTCCACGGAGAAAATTACTGGCTCATATTACAGTACACTATACAAAATCAAATCACATGAAGGGTTCCGTACCACAAGGCAAAAAAGGCAAAAAAAACAAGTTTGCTGTATGGAGCCTTAATTTTTTTCTGTAATTTATTTTTATTTATAACGCCAATAGAACAGAATAAAATAGAATAGAATCACACTCTGTGAAAATTTCAACTGTCTACCCATTACGGTTTATGAGTTGCAGCCAGCCGACAGACAGACGTGCACGGCCAGCGGAGACAGTAATAGAGTCCTGTATTCACCCTTTGGGTAGGTACTGAACTAGAATTTTTCTTAGAAAAAAAAAAACGAAGATTTTTGAGGAAAAAGACCCGTATTCACAAACATTTTAGTCTACCGTTTAAATAATCTTAAAACAACAGTTTAAATCTACTCGGTTGATTAAACGTTGTTGAAGACGGGCCTCAATGGTAAAAACTAAAATATACCTGGCGAGCAATCGATGCACCCCGGCCAGACGTAGGAAACAGATCTAATTCCCCATAAACTAGCGCCAAAACAGGGGAACCCGCAGCACTAAACTAAACTAAAGTACGCTAAATAGGGGACAGGGAAATACAGGAGTCAGATTTAGTGAAAGCATTTCTTGTGCCGTACGTAAATGGGAATAATTTTACAGTAAATACATACGGCATTTATGGTTTTTATATGAATAAAAATCGGTAAGAGGGGCTCGTGGCTAAAGAGTAATAGCCGTACAAGTCGATTGAAGGTTAAACTACCCTTGTCGCGGTCGGTTCGGGGATGGGTGATCCATTACAGTACGTTAAGCCGCCTGGCTGTCATTCGTAGATCTTTGACAGTCGTTACGGTGAGTCAGAAGCCCAAAAGTCTAACAACCAGATTTACCAGGTTGTGAAGGTCAGATAGGCATTCGCTCCATGTAAAATACAATCTAGACCCCAGGCTATTACTGAGAAATTCCAGATGAAAAAAAGAGGGGAATCGAACCTAGGAGGTCATGTTCAGAAGTAGCGCTTGCGACCACAGTAGCAACGTCGTATCTAACAAAACATTTGTATTCTCACAGAAAATATATTTGTAAATGTCTTCTCTTCGTATTACCATTGATTTTAATAATAATATGAAGTCCTTTTATAAATTATCTCCTATTTATATAAACGTGACCCATACATGAATTGACTTTGAAATTCATGGACTTTTCCGGAGTGAAGTTTTTTATTAAAAGCGTTTCAAAGGAATGTTCATTTTAAAACTCCGGGAATAACGTTCAAATTCACGTAAAGTTCATATCAAATAATATATTTTTAGAGATCCGTCAGTGACTAGGAAATGTGTGCTTTTCATGTAAGTACTTTTTTATTTTTTGGTTTCTGAAAAATGCTTTTTCGTGATAATATAAGCCTGAGTGTATTCTATGAAGTTTGGGCAGAGGTGTACCTTGGTTCGTAATAATAATTGTTAATTTAAATTATTTTTAGAAAAGATCCGCTTTGCCTTTTTGGCGCAGCCGTGAGACACACTTTTCTGACTTTACACTTTTTATTTGTTTTAATCTGATGTATGTATCTGGAGTATTGTGTGTCTTTTATTCTGTGCTAAATAAATATATTTTCTTTCTTTCCTGTATTAAAAAAAATATATCTCAAAAAGTGTTGGACTATGATGAAAAGAAATATTATTAAGTTAGAAGAAACGCTAAATAAATGTAAAAAAACACCAAATAATAGTCCATGTGGTATATTGCAAATTGTACATACTTACCCATAATAAAAATCTTAACTAGAAATATAACCGTTCTTCGTCGTGTCGATGGCGCGACGCCTGTATTGTTGGCCCAAAACTTTGGAGGTCATTATGGCTGCATTTTTGGGGCGAATGGGAGGTGGCACATACAGAGTGGCGAATAAGATATCACAATAAATAATACAGCGGTTATTAAAAGTTATTATCATTATTATTTTTTAGCTTTTGCTGTCCCACTGCTGGGAAAAGGCCTTCCCCAAATCCATCGATGGTAAAATAATAAAATAAAGTAAACATCTTTATTTTTCTATACAAAATACACTTGATAATAAGGCACTAGACACGTGAGGGGCGATGGTATATATGTCGCAGCCAACTGGTTAAATTAGCCGTTCAGTTAACTGCCTGGCCTTTAGAAGTAGTGCTCGCCTTGCTTGTCTCTCTCGGCTCACACGCGCTTGATCACAGTTTAACCTAACCTAACCCATTTGGTCGGGGTGCCCTGCCTTAGTTACTGCGACCAATTCGGCTCGCGCGTGATTGGTTACAGACTTTCAATCTAAACTGTAATTGAATATTATTCGGGCCGTTAATTGAACGGCCGCCGTTTAGTTAAAAGGCTAGGCGGTTAACTGAACAGCTAATTTAACCAGTTGGCTGCGACATATAAAATTCAACACTAACTTTATCGTATTGATACCAAATAATCACAAATTAAGTTTAATATTGTTAAATACTAAAACGAAAAAAGGTTCCACGGCCAGAGTGTGTTTTCAAAGTCAAAGCATTTATTTCAGTAAGGCACTTTTGAACGTCATAATTTATAATATCTAAAATAGAATTGATTGTAGTCGCCCCTTTTCAAAAGGAAGTTTTGAAAATACTTTGTATACCTTCATTGTATAAATATAATTTCAAGTATTTTAAATTGTTATTAACTATTTTAATTATGTATGTTTAAAATACGTGATGCAGAATACATGGTTTCAATTAATGTGATAACTTAATTGCCACATTGTTTAATATAGAAATATAATATGTTGACGGAACCTCACACAAAATCCCGGTAGAATCTTAACCTCTTTCACAGTGTGACCATATTAATTTATATTATAATGTAATTTATGCCCGGGTCTTCCTTTTAAGGTCTTTTTTACTTGATTCCGTTCTTTGTGTCCCACCACTGGCCAGAGCGCGTGAAATTATGAAAAATTACAAACGACCCCCGCGTTTAAAGGGTTAATATCAACTTTGGATAGGTACGAAAAATTGAGAAAGCGTAAAAAGGTTTGATGCTTTATTTTTCTTGATGCTTTTTGGTCGTTGATGTTTTTGATTACAGGAGCTTAATTAGATAGCAACATGGATTTCTTATTATATAGAAGACTGCTTCATTGGTCAACTTTCTTAACAAGGGGAATCGCGTTACATAGTTAACTGGGTTCTGTAGGTCAGATAGGCAGTCGCTCCATGTAAAATACTGGTATTCAGCTGCATTGGGTTAGACTGGAAGCCGATTCCAACATAGTTGAGAAAAGGCTATGCAGATGATGTGTTCATCATCTGCATAGCCTTTTCTAAAAAAAAAAATCCTTAAACGGTGTTCCGTTTAAGGATTTTTTTTCATTACACAGAAGACTGACTGTAACAAGTGAGCGTCAGGTCCTCGGTACGATCCGGGTTGAGAAAATGTTAAGTTTAAGTTTTCCTATTCGGAAATTCTCTCTTACATACCTAATGTCGTTGTTAGTAGTTGTAATGGCAATCATATCACTTGGTCTTCGTAGGTTTTTTAAAATTTTATTATTTACTTTATCCTTTTGATGGATTCTAATTTCGTAAATGTAAGGGCTTTGTAGGCTTTTTTTGTAGACTTTAGATCTGTAGATGATTTTTTATATTATCAAGTGCCCGGTACTTTTTTTTTTTTTTCTATTTATTTAAGGAATTTTTATACATAAAGTACATGTCAATTCCATCGTACCCTAACTTAGACTAAAATACATCTACTTACAAAATTATCGCTTACGACTAAATAACATAAACAGCGCTTTAGCGGCTTCAGACCAAGGAGAGGACAGAGGACAGTACCTCATGGAATATACCCACATTATTTCTGCTCAAGTTGAAATTTCCTATAAAATACTCTCGATCCGTGTCGTAACGGACACATTCCACCAACAGGTGATGAACATCTTCAATTACACCGCACACGTCACAATCAACAAACAAACAAACAAAGGTGCCTGGTACTTGTGCGCGGACAGTCGGCGTTTTTTACAACGCCACTCAAGTGGTGCGGGGCGCGTGAGTGGCTACGCTGTCCTCCCATACCTATTGTAACTTGAAAACATTTTAAAAACCAACTATTTTTAAAAGAGTAACCGTGGCGTTTCTTGCCGGTTCTTCTCCATATGAAACGAACGTAGCTTCTGACGTTTCATAAGTGCCCATGTAGGTTTATGTGAAATAAAATATTTTGATTTTGAATATTTTGTTAATGTAAATAGATTTGCATCATATTATTATGGGATTAATGTAACTGACGAAATATCGTTCTACTGTGTTAAGTCACAAGTAACAAGAATAATGTACCCAATATTTTGAGTTAACAGAGTGTTCTTGGAGTTTCTTGCCCGTTCTTCTCCATAGAGATCTACGTTTTGGAATGAGCAACTATCTTTAACTTTCTGACAAACTGACCGACTGTTTCACAATTCAAAAGTGCCTGTAAATGGTTTAATTGAAATAAATGCTTTAAGTTTGAGTCATTCCGTCGTATTGTTGATACAAAAGGGCTAAATTTCTTACTAAAGCAGGTACCACGTAACTCCTACAGTAATAAACAAATTCACAGCTCTCACGCCGGGCTATATGTACTATACCTCGGATTTAAATCGGGGGAAACAACCCCATTCTTATCCCTCCCCGTATAATTATAATTATTTTAATATGCAAATAATGATAATAAAATTTCGTAGGTTTTTGCTTTTGTTTGTGGCAAAAGGCTTATTGGGTTATACTTAATTATATTTAGAGGGGTAAAGGGTTACCCCCCTACCTGGGTAACCCTTAATTTTTATTTATGTCTACACGTTAATTCACTCTTTGTGCATATTTTAAATTATGAAGTCTTTACTTTTAGTCATAATTTGATATAACTTATGCCTGTGTTTCTACCCTTACCAGTTATGGATTGTCGGTGGATTGGGCGACTGCTTATTAACATTTAATTTGTATTATTTTTATTTTAGCAGGCAAGTACCAACGAAACTTTTCAATATATACCTTCTTACACCACACTAACATACACATACATTAACTTATACTTTCTGAGTTTATCTTGGACATTACTGACATCGTTGAACAAGAAAACATCGTCAAACCTGGACTTCATCATCTGCCTTGCCTTTTCCCAACTATGTTGGGGTCGGCTTCCAGTCTAACAGGATACAGCACAGAACAAAACAAACACAACAACAACGGAACAGAACAACTGAATAGAAAAAACAGAACATGTAGTGAAAATATGATGATGGAAAATATATGATGTCCTAATTTCAATCAAAAAGCAATATCCAAAGAAGTAAATCTTTACACACAAACTTGCATAGAACCCTGTATTCTACACCAAGCATTAAACAATCCGGGACCTAATAAGAAAAAATGTAGACAGACTACCCCTTTACCCCGTAAACTCTTCAACATTAATGAAATCGCCCCCTATCGTCCGCGGGGGGCGGCCATTTTTCTAAGATAACATTTTTAATCGTTTCTCACGCATCACTTGCTATTTCACCAACCCTCGACCACGGTTGGTTGGGCAGATTAAAGATTATTTCTTCTTTTAAAAGCCCTTTTCTGTGTGACTTGATTTTCGGTCAGTTAGACTTAAAAAGTTAAAATTTATTGTTCCCGTTTTCGGTGAATTTTGATCGGAGATAAGTATTGGAGTATTATTTTTGTAATTTAATTTGGTGTGCAAAGTTTTTTTTGTTGGTGAAAGGGTTAAGCCGGAACACTGAGGTAGCAATGACACATACATTTCTTCCAATAAGACGCACGGATTCTTAAAGACTATTTATTTGTAGAATGTCAAACTTACGCCAAGTGATTTGATGGGCTGTGAACAACATTTAAGTAAGCCAATCACATCAATTAACATGAGTTTAACAATCTTTCAGCTTTTTGTCTCAATTGGACTTATGACTTTGCAACTAACAGACTTAAACCCCATTTGCATGATGCAAGTTTCTTGCCTACGGCATACAATATAATTGAAGCAACAAAATGACTTGCATGGTCTAAATCTAAACACTATTTATACTCTGTACAAATATTTGTTTGAAGTAGATATTAAATAAATATTAAATTCGGCTACTTGTTTGGCGCCATCACCAGCGTCCATCAGTTCCTGTAACGTGCAGCCATAGACTTATAAAAAAAGAAGGACTCCGCGCCACGCATATCGAAAGTGAAGCACCGTACCGATCTATGTGTGCGTGATTGACGATTGGCGCTGTCGTGTCTCGTAATGGCGGCCGGTCGGCATACTATGATGTAAATGTGAGCGTGAGGCGTGTTTGTACAAGCGGTCCCGGCATACTTACTGTGCTTCACTTTCGATATGCGTGGCGCGGAGTCCATCTTTTTTTATAAGACTATGCGTGCAGCTGACAGGACACGCAGGACACGATATTAAGTGTCCCATCGTTTGTGGAACATCACCACATTTATAGTTACTTCAACTTATAATATATCACCGGCATGATCGAGTATATCAAGCGTACACTAGTTCCACATATCACTGAAATGTGTAGAGGTCTTTTGAAATTGACAGAATAATGTTTTAAATTATGTTTAGCGTTTAATTTGAAGTGGGACTTAAACTCTCACCAAAAACTAAACTCATACAAGAGAATCTATTCGAGTATACTTCACAATGTTTTGATTATTAATTAACAGTGTAATTGATCTGCCGAGCTACATCGCAAGCAAACAGCTGCAAAACTGGAGGTCGTCCGTGATTGCACCCAACGGCTATTAGTGACCGACTCGTGTGAATGTACTGCGGTCGGTTGGTCTTGATACTTTGATTAAACATATATGCAAATACTCAAGCTTCAAATGTAAAAAAATAAGTGTACATGCACCGAATATGACGCATAAAATAAAAATAAAGTAAAAAAGCAAGTGGGGATAATATGCGCCACATCCACGCAAAATGGCAATCGCTTAGCATAATGCTGCGAATCATGTGTGAATCAGAGCCGACCGGAGCAGCATTAAAAGAACCGATGTCAAACCTATACAAAAAATTAAAGACAGTAAATTAATTAAAAGAATAAAGTCATCATCATCAACCGGTTCTGTGCTTGTCGCATCCAGCAGACTCAGCAGACTGCAGGCACAAGTCATCGGTCCACCTTGTGGGAGGCTTTCCAATACTCTGTCTTCCGATACGCGGTCACCACTAAAGAACATTTCGGCCTCATCGGCTATCTGTTCTGCGAGCATTATACCCTGCCTACTGCCATGTTCTGATTGATCACGCAAGAAAACTCCAAGCATAGCCCTTTCTATTGCTCTTTTGGTGACTTTCAGCGAGAAAGCTGAAAGTATGTTGTAATACATTTTTTATTATTGCTTTTTGTGCAACCAAAAACAACAACAACATCAACTCAGATTATAAAAGACAACAATTTTAGTACCCACAATGACCACAATTAAAATGATACCACCTTAAAAAACTTGCAAGTATCAAAAACGTATATCAGCGTATACGTCAGGATGCAGACTCATGACCCAAATGTTGTGATAGCTCCCAATAACAGCCGGCGGCGGTCAATTATTGTTGTTATTAATTAAGAGCCCACCTGGCCCAACTTCGGACACTTCTAGTAAGATATTGGACGAAACTTAGTTAAGATATTGTACGTAAGTAAAGGGCGTTGGAAGGTAAGCAGCAATTTGAAGGTGATGGAATGGAACCGTTCCTATATTTTACCAATAGTATATCCATGTTGTATCTGTGAATATTTGAGTTGTTCAAATTTTACTATGGAAATTTCTCTTATTTTATAATTTTTTTATTAAATGCTTTGTGTGTAGGAACGTGTAGATTAAAAATACTTTTATCGAAAAACTTGTCTATGCTTTTATAGAAGTAAATCCTTGTTCGTTATCAAATAAAAAACATGATGACCAAGTTTCGTGACCTGCTACGAATTTAATACGCTACGCCGCCTACGATTTGTCGTAGGCCGCTACGAATTCCTGGTAGAGTGTGACGAGTGTTTCGTAGGTGATGTACCACGTGGACCTTATTATGTGGTCTACGTCATTGTAAAAATATTGTCCTTCTTTTCGTTATCATATTCATTGTAATAACGCATGTCTTTTAAAATTGTACCAGGGGGCGGGTGGGATGTTCAGGGGTTCAGTACATGATTCTGGATCCCTGGAGTAGAAATTTTTAACGATTATTCATTAAAAAAATATTTAACTATGTTCTATTAATTTTTACCGCTTACGTATTGCAGTTTTTTTACGAAACAGCAATTTTGTTTTACTAACCGACGAAAAATTTATACGTTGGGGTGTATACAACGTGTCCCAAAATTCAACGATAAGCGGGTACCAGATGGTGGACCTGCTCATGAATACTCGAGAAAAAAAAAATTTTTTTTGGAACCACAATATTTCAAATATTACTCTCTTTTTTTGTATCGGCAACATCAGTAGCACTGCTATCCACCACAATCCTTAATAATCCCAGAATGCCTGTCGTTTTTACACAAAAATGAATCAAACTAATTTCTTCCTTAAAATTTTCAGTTTTTTACTTTGTAATTACCAAAAAAATTTAGATTTTTTTTTTTTTTTCTCGAGTAGTCATGATCAGGTCCACCCTCTGGTGCAAGCTCATCGTTGAATTTTGGGACACGTTGTAGAATCGTGCTGAATTCATGGTGCCACCCTGTATAGAATTACGCTGGGTTAATAGGTAGGTACAACTTTGGGATAATCTTCGATAATTAGGAAGCTGTGAAGTCTAGTCAAATACCATATACCAAGCCTCATTCGTGCCAACGTTTAAAAAAATATAATATAACACCGCACAATTCAAACCGGCCAAAATTTATTATCGGCAATAAAGCTGAAACACTCCTAAAGCATTGCTAATTAATGTAAACATGGAACGATTAGGAGTAGGAATAAACACGCCAAATGGCCTTCTGCAGTAATAAATACCTATAATAATTTTAATTACCCCAGAAAAAAGACATTAAACAGTATAAAAGATAAAAAATACGCCATATTGCAAATGAGAGAAACAATACAGGGTCTGAGATAAAATTATATTTTTTTAAACGTATTAAATTAATGTATATATTAGGTAGGACAGGGCTGCACTCGGCGAGGTCATCAGAATAAATAAATTATGATATAGTGGGGAGTTTTTAGCCGCTCGACGCGTTGGAGGATGCACAGAGTTCAGTTCATTAGAAAGGGCTGGTGTTAAATCATTATTATTATGTTTTGGATAATGTTTGGGTTTTTTTTTAGGATATAACCTGTTTGTTGTTGAAATGTTAATGAGGCTGTTTTCTTTTTCTTACAGTTGAAGTTTTGTAGAATTGATGAAAATTGTTTACTTGCTATACGAAGATCAGTAAGAGCAGTAATGTCACATTATTTCCCTGAAAACCTGAAAACCAGCGCTGGGGCTCTGTCTGGCATAGGGTCGCAGCATAATGCTGAGCGATAGCCGTTTTGCGGGAATGTGACGCATGTTTCCCCCTACCTTTTTTTTTACTTTATTTTTTGTGTTTATGTTCTTTTTTTCTTCTTCTTCACCGCAAATCAACGTTTTTTCTTTCTTTTCTAGAAGACCACAAAAAAATAAAAAAAATATTCCGCATCGCTGTCAGTACGAAAAAAAACCCGAAAGGCTGGCAGCGTTGCCACGTTGAATGGCAATGCTGATTCTTGGGCCTTAACAAAAATAATTAATGAATGCCTTTTAAAAGGTGCCACTTCTAGGCTTACCACAGACAACAAGGACGTGAGTTTAAAAAAAAATGTCGTCGGTGTCTAATGAATTTATGGTCAGGAACTTGGTCGGTGGTCGCGCAATTTTTTCTCCTGGGACCAGATAAAGACTGATAACAGTGCGCATGACGAATAGTGCGGAAATGTTGTGATGATAATATTATTCACGTTGAGTTACATAATATTTTATTTGCATTTTAATTATTCAGACCTCATTGTTGATCCTGTGAGCGGTTTGATCCCCAGCTAAGGCAAGACACATCACTGTAGTATGTCTCGTATAAAATACATATAGAATAGAATATTCTTGATTATGTATGTAGGTACACACGCCAGCGCGTCAAGCTACCCGAAACTGTGAAATTTTCCCGATAAAATTGTAACCTTATGCTTTAGCGATAAAGTTGAAAATCTATTAAAGAAATTTGACAGATTGTAGTAGCTTGATGTGCTGGCGTCTGTACATAATTTATCATCATCTGCCCAACCTTTTCCCAAGTATATTGGGGTCGGCTTCCAGTCTAACCGGATGCAGCTGAATACCAGTATCTTACATGGACTGCCTATCTGACCTCCCTCCCTCATCTCGTGCACAAGGTTATGGGTTCAAATCAATCACTTTTTCAATTCATAAGTACTTTCTGATTTTTTCTTAGATATTACCGACATCGATCATCGTGAGGAAACCTGGATTTTATAGTTAATATAGGTCTGTAATCACCAACTCATCTTGAACAAGCGTGGTGATCAAGGCTCGTGCCTTCTCTGTATCAGAAGAGGCTTGTGCTCAGCAGTAGGACAATAATTTACCGGTATTATTATTATTGATAGGTACGCAAAATAAGTATGAGGACATAACATGCTACACACAAATGTGACCCGAGCATTTTGAGCCTTTACTACTAGGAGACTATCACGGCGATATATGGATTCAATATAACTCAGTCAACTTAGGACTTAGGCCTCACTCATGCTGCGCCAGAACAACCTGTCCTCCACCTTCCGCATCCAGTCCGTCCCAGCCACCTTCTTAATGTCGTACGTCCATCCAGCTAGGGGGCGTCCCACACTCGGCATACGCGGTTTCCACTCCAGGACTCGTCTGCTCCACCGGTCATTTGTCCTTCGACAAATATGTCCAGCCCACTGCAACTTCAGTTTGCTTACTCTACACACCACACACACATACATACATACACACACACATTCTTTACATACTATTTCTGATTCTCTTTGTATATTTTATCTACTACATTTGTAAATACAGACGTGATTTCATATATGATTCATTGATCTGGCTATATTTTTTAACAAAGAAAGAAAAAAAAAAGAAAGAAAATACGTTTATTTGCGGCAAACATGACGCATCAAAAGAAAAACATATATATAAAAAAATTAAAAATAATTAATATGGGAGAAAACATGCGTCACATCCACGCAAAACGGCCAAAGCGTGATTATAAGCATTGTCGATGATTATGTTCAGTGGTATTCAAAGAGCCGTCATCAAGGACAGAACCTCTATAACAGTAAAGAGCAATGCTGACCTTAGTATTGGTAAGACTCTTGTATGTTTGAACTTGGGACCAATTGAGTTGATCTTTGTTAATTTTGAATGAAAAGTTCAATTTTCATGTTCATGGGGTTTTTATTCAGGTATAATTAATGGTTTAAACTTAGTCTTCTGTATCTTCTTGATTACAAAATAACACATTTAAGTAAATAATTTTCAAAATAAAAATACTAGGAATTTTTACTAGCTTTTTTTTAATAGTTTTTAGATGCCATTTCAACCGGACGACAGACACTTTCAGGAAAATTGACGTGGTCCTACCTTTCGCTGATCATCTGCCTTTCCTTAACCTTAGCCATCTGTATCTCGTCGATTACAAAATTACTTATTTTAATTAAATAAAAATGTAATAAAAATACTAGGTTACAAAGAAAAATAGTGTTACAGCCAAATCAGACCGATTTTAATGTTTCCATAGAAACAGACATTTCCAGTTATCTTTTCTAATGATGACATTTTGAAAATATTATTAAATAACTTTTTAGACCTTTGTATCCTGCTTATGCGTATGAAGTTTCATTAAAATCGGTTCATTCATTTCGAAATCATTTCGAAAGCAAAGGCTTCGAAGTTTGTATGAAATTAAGTACGGCGTAAACGCTCTTAATTTATCGAATCCATTCATCTTTTAGATTTTTTTGGAAAATAAGTATCCAGGTGAAGATGGCGGGACGAGCTTGACAACTACAGGCAGCATTGGTCCACACTAGCTCATCAGAGAGTGGAAAGGAGAAAGAGAAGAGTTTGCCCTGCAATGGGACAACATAGGCTGACAATAAATAGTAAGTAGGTATCTGGTTTTTTTTGCCCGTTTCGAAAAGGACGTTTGCCTAAAACAGGGGATCAAGTCCACAGCCCCAGTAGCTATCCTCACCGATCTTCGGCCGCCGTATTAACGAAAAAGGCACCATCACACAATTCCGGTCGGATATATTTTCCACTTGGTTAGCCGATTTTACGGGCAATTGGGTTTAGGGGGCGTCCAAAGGTCGGCACTCGAACCCTGGACAATGGGTGGATAGTTTGTCTAGTGCCATTTTGATGGAGCAGTCCTGATAATGTTAACGGCTTTGTTCGGAATGTGTTTGTGGAATCAATTTGTTGAATGGGTCGTTGGTTAGTGTACTTATTGGATCGCCATTTAGATAGGATGTTCGCAGGGTGGCTGGTAGCAGCTGGATGAGAGTTGCTGAGAATAAAAGGCGTGCGATTGGAGAGGCCTATGTCCAGCAGTGGACTGCTGTAGACTGATGACGCTGATGAATTGCCATATTATTAGATCCGGAGAAAATGGCGTGAAATCTGACTAGACCACTTTCATTTGTATCGATTTTGATTTATTTTCGTTGAATCTCATTTCTTAGGTTTTTTTTTTTGTTTGAATTGGGTTCGCTCTTGACTCTAGTCTAGGTCAGAGGTGACAGATTATATAGGTATTAACGATGGATCCCATTTGCCTATTCTATTGAATCCCATGTTATAACAACACGTGTACTTTTCAGAAGAAAAGTGATTTACCTTTATTGATAAACTCTCAATTTGTTTATTTTTCATTTTGTACTCGTATCTAAGTGCTACAACTTCAAACATTTTTATATCTTTCTCAATAGTGCTAGTTACTCTGAAATCAACTTAATTACCACTGAAACAAAGTTTAGATAGTAAATAGATATGTTTACAGGAATATCGATAGGTCAATCTGGGGGCCTAAAAAGGCTACTTTGGCAGAATCATAAAACAAATCATATCACGAAATTTTATCTGTATGACAGTTTTGTATGGAGGTTCGTAAAATGCTATAGGTACACCTCTGCTTAACCCTTCAGAGATATATAGATGTGGAACTGTCAAACAGATGAATTGCGTGATATGAATTGTTTTATGATTCTGCCAAAGTGGCCTTTTTAGGCCCCCAGATGTTAAGATTTTTTTAAGGCTTGCTTCGTGCATGTTCATAAGTAATTTCATTTGAGATTTTTCCCCTCAATTCCAACTAATAAATTCTCTGCCAAACAATTAAATGCTGCACCGATAGGGCTACACTACAGGTTATAGGGCTAGTTTTACATCGACAGTTTGACTTTACGAGCACCCTGTAATTGGAAACGAGCGATTAACTGCACGGACAGTATAGCAATGGCGATAGTAGCAATTCCTTCATTGGATTTCGTAACTACATATTTGTCTTCGGTGAGCCCAGTGCGGGTTGGTAGTTGTCAAATGTCTTCGAATGTTTGGTTCTAGGACATGCCGGTTTCCTCACGATGTTTTCCTTCACCGTTTTGAGAGCAGTAGTGATGAAATTATTTACACAAAGTAAAACGCCTGGCTGGGTTCGAATCCAAAACTGTTTTAAATAATGATGACTAAAACGACCCCTTAAAATGTTTTAAATTACTCCTTGTATAGCCACTGTATTTTCAACCACGTAAACCATACATCAGCATAATAATCTGGCATCAAAGCAAGCTAATCGAAACTCTGAACAACGGGGTGAATATTTCGTTAATCTTGAACAAAATGGTGATAATATGCGACGCGGTTTCTTGCGAGTTACCCAGTTAATTTATGCCACAACACGAACTATAGCATTTTAACTCCTTCGGAGATAGTGGCCGTGGGGAAAAGTGGGTAAGTCTGGTCTTGAGAATTTTGGTTTTTGAGAAAAAGGTGAAAAAGTGTACAGTATAAAAGATGTTGCGGTGAATGGTAGCGTTACAAAGCTTATCTAAGCAAATTAAGAAGTTGTTTGTTTGGTATTTTTTTTTGTTAGTTATGTTGTTTGTTTGTTTGTTGGTGTTTTTTTACTTTTTTTTTTTTTGGATTAGCAATAATCGTCGTTATAAGCATTTCTTTGTAAATAAGCTAGTCACTAACACCATACTTCTGCCATTAAGCAGAGTTGCTGTGCTCCGATTTGAAGGGATTGGCACTGGTATCCGTTTCTGCTTTTGTCTCTGAGATAACAACCCATCCCTGATGTCGCTGGTATTGCAAATAATAATCATAAGGTCAATGAATATTATAAAAAAATAAGAATTAGAGAATAAAAGACCTTGCACAAAAAGTCTAAATCCATACTTACCCCTTTTCCACACGGGCGGTTAGTGGCGATCCGACTTAACCGAAGCCAAAAAGTGTACAGTCACGCCTCACGCCCCCCGCGACCCCCACGGACCCCGCGACCCCCGCCACCCCCTGTCCGGGCTAACTTCATAAGACTATGAATTTAAATACGTTAGTCGATGTCAAAGGGTCGTCTTGTTGCATCCGTTAGGGGTGCTAAAATGGTGCTTATAGGAGAATTGTAGTGAAGGTGATTTGGACATTAAAATTTTGATGCTGCTACATTAAATATAATGAGTTTTTAATGAGTTTGAGCCTGTCTATTTTGGTCATTGTTAAAAACAGTTGTGATGATTTCAAATGACATTACGATATACAACATCTATACTTCTTTTAAATAATAAAATAAATAATAATACTTCTTTTAATTCCCGAAAGAATTAAAAGAAGTATTTCATAAAATAACTTGAGTTTTATCTTCCAAGTCGTTCAACGAGACTCGCTTAATTAAAGCACACGAACGTCACTGAAATGTTATTTATGGAAGTAAGTTTATTTATAATATATACTTTATTGTACACCACAAAAATACATAGAATGCGTAGAAAACACATCGAACATTACAAAATATACAATGAAGGTGTGTTTTCCTAGTGAGCTTTTTTTGACACCGTAAAGTCAAACCACGCTGCCATCATTTTCTTGAAGGGCCGTCACTGGCCACCGCTCTTCTAGGAAACGGTAGCTTTAGTGCAACATTTTAGCGGCCCAGCGCTACCAACTTTCCTTATCACAACTGGATTGTTAGTACAGTGAGTAAAAATATTCGGAACACGACCCCCACTTGATGTTTGTTAATTAGTAATTACTAAACTTTCACTAGCGATGACTTTGTTGGCAATGAATTAGAATTAGGAATCATTTTGTTTTGGATTGGAATTAGGGATTTTTTGGAAGGTTCAAAAGTTTTGTGTTTTAGATACAGCGTGTATCAAAAATGTGTAGTCATATTTAAGGGTGTGGTACAGACCATAAAACTGAATAACTTTCTCTATGGTACCACCATCTTATACACCCACAATCCGCCAGTTATGTTAAGTACCATAAGTCCATAATAAGGGCGACACTATTGCCACCAACCGGGCCCTAATCCAGCACCCTAATTGCGTAGCCAACATTCAATCAGAATCAGAATTATTTTGAAAGAGATCGCTAATCCATTGCTTCATATGTTCCAAAAATTGGTCTTCTCAACAACGTAAATAACGCAATGAATGTTGTTGTGAAAAATCCCAATAACACATTGCCTCGAACCCAGGACCTCATGAAGCGCTTGCGACCACTAGACCAAGAAAGCAAGTTGATCCCAATACATTATTATTAGTACAAAGTTGAGTCAGAAACAAAACAACTGTCCCATAGCATGTCTGTACCACACAAGGGAGCCCAAATTGATTTTTCACCACTAATCGTAGAGGTTAGGTACGTGGACCAGGGAGGCCAATAAACGGTGGGGATGTCTTTATGGGGCTACAACTAGCAAACCGCCATTACGAGATCGCTATTAACTTGGGATGCCAGAGGTATTGGATGCGGTGGATTTTATATTTTTTGGTAGTAAACAAGGAATTTAACAGTCGATCTGTTCTGTTCTAGACACGCGGGAGCATGTCAAGCCAGGTTCTAGCTAACAGAACTGGCCAGCAGCACCGTGTGTAATATTACACGAACCATTTGGGGCCACTTTTGACCCCCTTTTTTTTTTTTTTTTTTTTTGTTTTTTTTTTTTTTTTTAAGGATGGGAAATCATCCAATGACCCCTCCCGCTCTGGGTGGAACGGAAGGGAGTGTCAGACTCTTACTGACTAAAACCCATCCGTGTTCCTTCCTTAGCCCTTTATGTTCCGGGGCAGCGGTAACCCTTTCGGACAATCCCGCTGCCCCGGCAGGCTTCGGCCCTAACGGGCCCCTCTATGTCTGCTGACATCTCTTTGAGGCGCGCGTGGAACACATACGCGCCGTCCGGCACGGGCCTGGTCCTGATCGGACGGCGAGCTACCCATTACTCGCCGTCCGCAGGCCCGCGCCTACGGTGGCCGGGAGTCGTCACGCGGCTCCCGACGCCCGGAGCGTCTACCGCGGCGGCTGGGAATAACCCCGACCCCCTCATAACTCAAAAACTATTTCACATAAACATGTCAAATTTGGCTTATATGAAAACTAGCCAAGTCAGACCTTAGGCTTCAATATATTATCCTAAGTTATAAGAAGAAATTATATTTTAAGTTGTTATAAAATATTTTATGTTGTTATAAATAAATTTCAGGACTGACCATTGAACTTGGCACCTATTTAAATCTCACTTCTTTTGTCGTTGAAGTCAACAACCCAGGCATATATCATAATATTGAACTTGACTCTCATTTCACCTTTTTATGTTTTTGATGGGATTTTAAATAACAGAATAGATCGGCTGGTCAATTCCTCGTAAAATGCATGTAAAAAATATATCAAATTGAAACTTTGAGAGCCTCTATTGAAAAGTTGTCAATTTGCACATTGGCCCATAGACATAGGACCCATCGATTTGTTATCAAATAATAAAATGACCCACCAGTCGATAAATTCTGTAAAAAATCTACTGTGAAAACCTGGGTGAAGTGAGCTGTCAATAGTGACAATCACGAGCATCATCATCTGCCTGCCTTTTCCCAACTATGTTGAGGTCAGCTTCCAGTCTAACTGGATGCAGCTGAATACCAGTATTTTACATGGAGCGACTGCCTATCTTACCTCCATAACCCTGGTTACTGGGTAATAGGATACCCTTTGGTAAGACTGATGGTTTTGTGGAGGCCTTTGCTCAACAGAGGGACAGTGTAGGCTAAATAAAAAAAAAATTAATTTACTAACTGTTTTTGAGCAAAGCAACGTATAGTTTAGAAAATGTAATTTAGCATTTTTTTTTATGCTAACAGAAAACTTAGCATATATTATATATAACACTACATTTACACAGTGCTTGTCATACTCATTCGTTGTTTTTGTTGTTGTTTTCACTATTTTGTTACTTTTAATATATTTTTTTTATTGATGTATTTCAAATTTAGTTGTGATTTGAAAATTTGTAAAACAGTACGTTTCCTGTAGTGCTATTCTGTAAAAATCTCACCGTGATAACTCAGGTGAAGTGAGCTGTCATTAGTATCAATCCCTATTGCATCAGATGGAATGACAGCTCACTTCACCTAACTTCTCACGGTGAGATTCTAAATGAAATCGACCGGCTGGACTGTTCCTGTTTACAATGTTTGTAAATATGTGAGCACCAAGTATCTATCACATAATTAATTTATAATATTATGTCATGGTGTCATTTTTAATTTTTTATCTATGTGGTATAGTAATTTTATTTTAGGTGCATCGTCTGCACATGTTATTATATAATTAATTAATGTATGCAAAATATTGTAAAACATGTTAAAAAGAGTAACGGTGAAGTTTCTTGTCCATTCTTCTCCATAATGAAAACTACCTTTTGGAAGGGGCGACAAGAATCAATTCAATTTTATGGCAATTTTTGACGTTCAAAAGTGACTTTTATGTGCCTATTCGAAATAAATGCTTTGACTTTAAATGTATGTTTTATTATTTCTATATTTGCCTTCTCCAAAACAAATCAATAGTTTCCCACATCATGGCTATCGTCCGTATCTTCGCGAAACACGTAAACAGTGGTGTACGATCGTAAAAGAAAATGCGTTCGACTGTACCGCGCAATTTGCGCTGCCGTATGTATCGATCAGGCTATATTGTTGGCAGCTGGACGCTACGATGGGTAGTTCCTTTTGTTTTTCTATTAAATAAACATAGTAAGGAATACTTTGTTCGTTATTTGACATTTGGACGAAAAAATACTTCAAAAATTAAATCACGATTCAAATTATAAATCACTAATGTTTACTAATAACAAAGCTGAAGAGTTTGTTTGTTTGAACGCGCTATTTTCTGAAACAGCCAGTCGGATTTGGAAAAATATTTTTGCTTTTAATAGCCCAATTATTGGGAAAGGTTATATAATATATAGAGGATTTTAATAATTATCCCAAACTTAGCCTTAATCAGTAATCAACAAAGTTAATGACAAAATAAATCAACAATCCAATCAGAGGAAACTATAATGGCGATCAAAGCCTCACCAGGGATGTGCCATACCTCATAATAATTACGAGTTATGCCCATAAAATCCTAGCACATTATTTTTATAACCTTATAAAAATATTACGGTTATATCTTGTCCAAACCAACGGTATATTGATGGTGGCCATCTAATTTGGATTAAGATATTATTATGGTGTCTAAGTGGGGTGTAAAAGTATTGATTTAATGGGACATGTGATAACCTTCTGAGGAAGAGCTGTTAATAATAAAATTATATATTAAGGGATGATTCGAGAGTAAAGGAAGAAAGGAATTATGTCTCAGTTATAGTATTAATAAATCTAAGGCCAAAGCACGAACGTGCGACCTAAACGTAACGTGAATTCAACGACTTTTGAATCGAAAAAACTTTTTTACAATAAAAATCGGATGCTTTTTTTGTAAAATAGTTTTTATTTTTCGCTTTTTATTTGTTACCTACCACAACTAATAAAACTCGCTGTAGGTGTGCCCATAATATTTAAAGAGTTCCCTCGTTTTCAAATGAATTCCATTGCTACTGTAGCGGTATCGACAACGCCACATGCGAACAACGCGTCATACTGACGTCACGCAAAATCCTGCATCTCGCAAGCAGAGTTTACCGCGCAACTAGCACATATACAACGGCCCGACATGAATCATAAGGGCAGTTGCCCGCCAGACACAACACCCGTCTGGTTGGAGGATCCTCCCTTTTCATAGAGTATGAGTGAACTTTACACGCTGTTCCTCATACTGATAGTGTGATACGCAATTACCCTTCTGTAGCCGTAGCTCAAATCGACATGGGATGTATTGAGTAGAAAGATACTGTTTAATTACTTGTCTTTAATTTATAAATCTGTTTATTAACGCGCTCGATCTCGATTTATTCCGGTTTGATCCCCTTCATGTGCCACAGAAACCGCATTTATTTCTACGTATGTCAAAAAAAATACAAAGAAAAACTGCACATCAAAAGCAAAAGCACCCCCTACAAAAAGAAACGCTAGCCATTTTACCAAGCACAAGATCCTCGAAAAAGATACGAAAGAAAACAAGCTCATTCTCCGTACAATCATAACTCCTAATCGATGTTATATAAACGCTGAGTAACTCAGAACGCCTTATTATGCCGAAAAAATGAACTTATACTGTAGGTGATCTTGTGGCAAATTAAAAACGCCTGAGGGCGATCGAGTAATATTCTCTCTCATTACAGAAAGGGAACGATTGCCAGTTTCAGGTGTATTGTGTAAAAATTGTGGGACCGGAATACGGATGTGTGGTGGAAAAGTTTTGAAGAATTGTGGGTGGGTGTTCGATTTTCGGGTATGGTTAGTTAAGGTACTGATGGTTTCTTTTCGGAGACGTAATGACTGTGCTTATGGGTGCACACAACGGTACAGGGGTCGTACAGAGGGGGTACAGGGGTCGTATTAGTTGTGCTATAACATCAAAAACTTGTTTTCGTAAAAAAACGTCAGTAAAGTTGGAATTTTGACCTTAAATATAACGGTTAATAGTAACGGTTCCCAGGTATGGATCAGTATTTAAAAAAAATTTAATGACGGGGAGTACAAGTGGCTCTCGGCTTCTATATTGTCTTTTTACACCCGTTATATTGTCTGCCTTTTAGTCTGTGCCAAATATCTTTTTGTTTCTTACTTTTCTTTCCATCTGACCTCCAACATATGTAGTTATTCGGTAACACGATACTGTTCAGTTATAAAATATTCTCTAAAATAAATAAAACTCCTAGTGAAGCTACCTGTAGTTCATAAGCGTCGGTGCGAGGTTACCTAGAATAAATTCAGGTTCGTTTCTGCGCCATAATGAATGCTAAGATTAAGATTTGTGCGCTGTTGGCTCGCGCTATTGTTTGCATTGTGCTTGACTGTACCTCTATGTACAGTCGCGTGCAAAGGTTATTATTATTATGTTTCTTTGTATATGTTGGGAGTTTTCGATTATGGGAGGGACAGTCGCAATGGAAAATATGTTTCAGTTTTTCTGTCGGTGTTAAATATATTTTGTTTTTTCCTTTAAGCTATTACTTTATGTGTGTTTCGGATTTTTAAGCCTTATGGCTAGTTCCACCAAACTTTTTTACCTAGGATAAGTCTTATTCTGAGAATAAATTTTGAATTTTTGAAAGTTTTTCCATACTAGAACTATCAGACGTCAATTTTATTCCACGGATAAAAGATATCTAAAAAAGTCAACTAAGCCTATTGCAGTCCACTGCTGGACATAGGCCTCTCCAAAGCTGCGCCACAACATGAAAAAATAAATTGCTGACCAAAAGATATCTGATTTGGTGAAACCAGCCCTTAAAAGTAGTAATTAGAAGATATTTAATTTCACTATTATTTTTAATATAATATAAACCGCATTCTAATCTTCGTCTGAATCTGTCAAAAATACCTTTAATTTAGTCGCTGAGATGAGATTTGCGACTAGATTTTAAACGATTTTGAACGGGAATTGGCCTTTAGGCGCGTGTATTGCAACTAACCCCACCATATTGAATTTTTCAATACATTCCTAAAAGCAATAATACAAATGTTTACCAACAGTGTCGCCATGTCTACGTCATTCGAACGCCAAAAGATCATTGACTTCTGTATTTACAAAAGAACGAACGGTAAATATTTTTCATAACTTACAAAAGGTAAGCAATTTTTCATGCCGACTGTACCCAGTACCGCTCGGGGCATACTTCTTGTAATGCACGTGGGATGACAACGCTTGACAGTCCTCGAGATACATACTCGCGACTTTATACGCAGACTTGTGACTTTTTTTGTCGCAAATACTTTCGTGAAAAATTATGAATGGTTATTAGGTATTTGTTAAAAAAAAAAACAAATGAGTTACCTACTCCCTGGGCTAAACAAGAATTACATAAACTATAGTCGGACTTTTAATTAGCTGCAGTAAAATGACAGCTAATGTGTTACTTCTATGACTGAAATTGGCGTCTTTTTGTTTTTTCGCGGCCATCAACCAAATCTTATTTTTCTAATACAGCATAGTGTAACAAACAAAACTTATTTGACATGCATACTTATCTCTAAACGCAGTCCGAAATGAGTTATTAAGAAGTGTCATTTTATTGCAGCTAATTAAAAGTCGGAGTATAGATAAATCTTGGAATTTTTTTATGAATTTAAATAATGTTACGTAATGTAAACAAACAAGTGTTTATTGTCTTTTATTTCACATAACTCCTCAATATTTTGACCGTTATTTTTTCAACTAGACTACAAGGAAAAGACCTTTCCTTCAACAAATCTATCTAAACCGACGTATACTGACCAAAAGTACTTAACGCAGATCGCCAGTAGTCGACAACGGCTAATGGCGACCATTTCTATTAGTTTTTATTATTGTGCGCCCCCTGTGTGTGGTGAACTGTTTTCCTTATTGCAATGTATTTATTTCGTGTTTTTGCTAGATTTGGCTATTGATTGCGCTGTATGAGGTGTTTGGAAACGATTTTGGAAGAAACAAAAAAATTACGTTTATTTCCGGTAAACATGACAGCACAAAAAAAGAACAATACGATTAAGTACTACGATTCTATGCGAGACAGAGTCCTAGTGCTGGTTTTCAGCGACAGCCCGCGTTGACGTGATGACGTCAACCAGTGCTGCATACGATAAGATAAAAAAAAAATAAGAAATAAAATATATACACAATACCTAGTTCTACATAATCTGTGGTGAAGGAAAACATCATGAGGGAAACCGGCATGTCCTAGAACGAAAAATTCGAAGACATGTAACATCTACCAACCCGCACTGGGCCCGCGTGGTGGTATACGGTCCACTCCCTCTTACAGAGAGGAGGCCTGTGTCCCAGCAGTGGGAACATTATAGACTGATGATGCATAAACTCACGACTTTTGAGAGGGTAGGCAGAAACTATAGCACACCACCTATTACGATTCTCACTCTTTTGTTTCGATTACAAAAAATACACAACGTTAAATGACATCACGCCTGTAATCATAACTCAAACACAAACTCAAACCATTTATTTCAATTAAACCATTTACAGGCACTTTTGAATTGTCAAGAAGTCGGTCAGTCAGAAAATATGAAGCTACTTGCCCATTCCAAAGCGTAGGTACCTATGGAGAAGAACGGGCAAGAAACTCCATGGACACTCTTTTAAATTATATTTTACAAATATATCAACATCAAAGGGTTATTCAAAGCCTATAGTACAACCGAAACAATAATTTATTTTAAATTCGGTGCTAATGTTAAGATTATGGCCGAGGTCGGTGGGGTATCTGACCAGCTTTTCTCCTAGGAAACGACAAGAAAAAAAAAAACCACGGAATTCTCTAAATTTGTACGCACGGCTACATATCAAGCTGTAGATAGTTTAAGCTGACTTCTGATTGACCGAAAAACCTATACAATGCGAGGTCAAAAAGTAACATAGTTTCACGCCTATAATCCCCGAATAGGTTAGGCAGAGGTGTTCCTACAGTAGGTACATCCACATTTCACCATTTATGATTAAGTCCAAAGTAATACGGAGCGAGGCTTTTGCCATCAACCGGGGACTGCTACAGATAAAATCAAAGAGAAACTCAAAAACACCAAAAAAAAAAACTAACAAATTATACAATAAACGCGAAAATGCATTCCCAACGATTGCCGACCATTCAATCAAACGAGTGACGTCATAACGAAACAAAACAATGGCGGTAAACTTTCCAAAATAACGATTGCTGTGCGGAATAAAATCACCATTAATTCGTGTTGCCGACGTAGGTAATGTGCCACTCGTATTGGAACAACCTGTATAGGCGAAAGGATGGCCTACACTCGATTAAACCACTGCTGGCTGAATTAATCGAGTGTTTTTATCGATCTTTTGGTGTTTGGAAGGTTTGTAAAGTGACTGTAACTTTTATAAAGATGAATGTAATAAACATTTGGTATTTACTAAGCCTAATAATAGTGTTTTTATCTCATGAAGTGACGCGTTCTTTACCTGTATTTACCAAGTGTACAGAGGCCAGCACATCAAGCTACCCGAAACTGTCAAATTCTCCCAATCAACTTTGAACCTTATGCTTTCGCAATAAAGTTGAAAATATATTAAAGAAATTTGACACATTGTGGTAGCTTGATGTGCTGGCGTCTGTACAAACAGACTGTGAATATGTGTGTAAGCGCAAGAGCTCTCAGTGCCGTCCGAGACAATATCGAAGTCTTATGTGTGTGAGCATGGTACTAAGTGCTGACGCTACTCGTCTTCACGCACACCTTCACAGCGTTACCACAAGTGAAGCGCGTGTCACTTCGTGAAATAAAAGTACTGTAACTGTGTGACACTGAGTCTAAATTCGATGTGTCATTTTTATATCCAGGTATAATTAATTTGTTTTGGAAGGCACATCAGATTATTCAGTTTGTATCAGTGTCTCTAGCGTGTAAAAACCTGTCAAAAAATAAAAAGAAAACTGATAAATGATTTTATTTCTGTAAATAGGTTTGTACAAACACTTTTACATGTAAATCATTTTTAAAAATCTAGATGAGGTCGGCGATTCCTAGCTGACTACTCTGAGAATAAAGGCCGAAACAAACTCAGAGGACACAGTCTGTATGCGAACGTAATACGAAAGTTGCTCCTCTGTGGTTTTAGACATCCCAAGGCGGCTGTGACCGGTTTCCATCAGGTGGGCTGCCAACGATGTTTGTCATCAGATTTTTTTATTTTTTTTTATCGAAAACTATATCGCCTGATCCCCTCCCTAAAGCGATAGCCATAATACAACAATTGTGGCGATACGATGCAGCAATCGTGTTAATTATTCAACCAATATTATAATTGTATTGCGAGCCATCGCCACCGAATTCATATGCCATCAAAACGTCATTGCCATGACGTCAAGACAATGATTCTGTCATTGTGTCATTTATGAAGTGGACATAAAAGCGAATTGAAATAACAGCGTTGTAGGTATTGGTTTTGCATTTTATAGTTTGCTATTTTACAAAATTATGTCTTCATGACAGTTAAGTGACAGGAGATTGGGGCAGTGGTGGCTCATTGGTAACGGCCCCGACTTACGAGTTGTAGGTCGTGGGTTCGAACCCAAGCAGGCTTTATTTTATGTAATTTATTTCATCACCACTGCTCTCAAAAACGGTGAAGGAAAACATTGTGAGGAAACCGCCATATCCTACAACCAAAAATTCGAAGAAATGTGACATCTAACAACCCGCACAGGACCCGCGTGGTGGTTTACGGCCCACTCCCTCTCACAGAGAGAAGGCCTGTGTCCCAGCAGTGGGAACTCTATAGGCTGATTTTCACAAAGTAAAGCGCCTGTCTGGTTTCGAACCCACGACTTACGACGCGTATGTCGAGGTCACCACTGCTTCCCTATGTTTTAAGTCATGTGTTGTATAAAATACTTTTATTACATACCTATTTGGTTAGTTATTAAGTTATGTTTAAGGTTGGTTATTAGGACTGTAATAAAAGTATTATATTTTTTATTAAGTATAAATCATATCGCTTTTAAATAAAGCTACATCTACACTTAAGTACAAGTAATGGTGTAGTAAACAAACAAATCTAAATGACGAGAATCAATAAGCCGGCGCACGACATTATGCGAGATTTATTATCGTAGTGTGGGCTTATTAGTTCGCCGGACGTATTCGCGTTAAACTGTCAAGGGTTAGGAACGTTTAGACGTGACTATCTTAGTAAAATAATGGAAACCAAGGTCTTAATTAACAGTGTCCGGGCAATTGACAGATAAGGTATGTATGTATATACGAGTACATAATCTGCATTCGCGATTTATTTGGCAAAAAAGGAAACAAATATAAATTAATGGAAAAATAACTTTAATTCCTACACAATAACGTTCAGTTTACACTACAACTTCAAACATTTTTATAACTTTTTCAATAGTGCTAGTCATTCTGAAATCAACTTAATTCTCATTAAAATAAAGTTGAAATTTGTTTAACTTAAAATAGGGTGTGCAGCACTGAGCATTTTTAATATAGATCATTTAAAAAATAATCCAAAATACATTTAATATCGTCTTCTTCTAGTTACTTAAAACTAAGTTGTTTTCTTATAATTAAAAACTAATCGGTTTTATGGACGTGAAATAATAGTATTTGCTTTAGGTAATAACAGGATGGACCGAAACAAAATCATTTGAATAGCCAACCCCATTACCCTAAATTACTTCATAGAAATGGCGGGCTAGAATAAACAATATCTATTAGTTTGCTTTACATTGTAACTTGATACTTTTGCTTTCTTCAAAACATTAATCAAGTATCTTCACTTTCACCTGCCCTGCACATCACCCGCATGGTAACGTCGAAATTTGCTGAATACCCTGCCATGTCTGATCAACCTCGTGGCTGCAGCATCCAATATACAAAAGTCGGCAAGAATGCGACAAAGTATTGGTGTATAAAAACCAAATGTTGGCGAGCTCTGCCGGCTCCTCCGACGTTTAATATACTCCTGGGTACAGGCGGGCACAAAAGTGTAGAAGAAAAATTTGGAACTGAATTTAATAGCGTTTACGACGTACGGCATTTCATGCAAACTTTCAAGCCCTTGTTTTTCGAAATGAATGAACCGATTTTAATCGTACGCATAAGCAGGATACAAAGGTCTAAAAAGTTACTTAAGAACATTTTCGAAAAATAGTGTTACAGCCAAATTAGTTCGATTTTAAAGTTTCCATAGAAACAGAGATTTCCAGTTATCTTTTTTTAAATAAAACTAAGGCCTGAGTTCACCAACATTCAAACCACCGCGCACCGCTTAGGTATTTAAACAATTGATTTATGTCAAATTTCCTAAGGAAATTTTAAATATAGAACTGATTAAATATTTAGTCAGTTGATTTAAATGTTGGTGAACACAAGGCTTAAGTAACTTTTTAGACCTTTATATCCTGCTTATGCGTATGAAGTTTCATTAAAATCGGTTTATTCATTTTGAAAAACAATGGCTTGAAAGTTTTTATGAAATGCCGTACGGCATAAACGCTCTTAAATATGGTTCGAATTGTAGAAGGTGCTAAAATAAAGGTTAGTTTTGAGCTATTTTGAAAATAAAAAAAGCATTAAAGCAAAGTATAAAAAATAATTAAGTTCAAATTTAATATTGTTGAATTTTTATAAATTACGTTTCTTTGAAAATAATAATTATATGATAACTATTATAGGCTGATTATGTTTTGTAAAGTAACATATTTACTTGAAGTAGTCTAAGATAATCTAGAGATAACCTATAAAATCAATTTAATTACTTCTAATTATGTTTAAACAACATTTTACTAACTAATCTTGGTATCAACATTAATTCTAATTAAATAGATATTCAATATTAAATCAAGTTTAGAAAAAAACTCCTTTTGCCGATAGAAGTAAAAACTTAAGTCAAGGGCATCACGTCAGACCAACGCAACGCAACTACAGATATACTGATAACATTAGAATGTCGGTAATGCGATCCCCTAAGATTTTCGTCTACGCGCCTAAAAAGTTTTCACTTCAAAAATCAAATTTATTTTAGAAAAAAACTTTTTTACAAAAAAAACAACCGACTTCGAAAAAAAACTACAAACTTCGAAGTCGGTTGTTTTTTTTGTAATAAAGTTTTTATTTTTCACTTTTTAGTGAGAGAGTTTGTAATTTATCTAAGTTACAATAGCCTAACGTCAACTGCTCATCACCTTTTACAAAATATTGCTTTTCCCGATGCTGGGACGTTAATTGTTCCTGTTGTTGTGCTCCTGGTTCTTACCAGGAGAACTCTTCAACAACCACTCACCATAAGCATTGTGACGAGCATAAATTGCTTAGCAACCATATTAAAGTAATCGAATCGCAATCCGTGAAATATTTATCATTAAGTAGTTCCTAGCGCCGTCTGTGGTCTTCATCATCAGCTCCACTTTACTAAATTATGATTTCCGAGAGCAAATGCTCAAGTTACTCAAAAAATATCCAAATCGCTATAGGTTTGCCAATAAAATTTGAGGGTTTCCCTCAATTTCCCTGGGATCGCATCATCAGATCCTGAACTGATGATCATGGGACCACTTGGGAAGTATACCCTTTCAAACAATAGAAAAATTTTCCAAATCGGTCTAGGCGTCTTCGAGAAATCGGGGAACATACATAAAAAAAAAAAAAAGATTCCGACGAATTGAGAACCTCCTCCTTTTTTTGAAGTCGGTTAAAAAATCGGTAAACACTTTTCTCTCCGCATACCCGTAACATATGTCCCAGCCACGACACAATAAATAAATAGCGCAAATTCCGAAGTGACCAGTCCCTCCCTATAAAACCTGACTACCACCCCGGGGTAGATAAATATTGCACCCCTACCGAACATTTGTTACTACTACTTATGGTTGCGTGGTACTACATACTCCGAAGAGAATTTGATTATACCCGAATTTTAGTTGGCGAATTTGTATAAGATTTTTTGGAAGAATTATTGGGATTTCTAAAAAGATATTTTGGTATTTCGCAGTCCGGTTAGTGGCAATGGCATATAATCAGCCTACAATGTTCCCACTGTCTGGGACACAGGCTAGGCCTCCTCTCAGTGAAAGGGAGTGGGCCATAGTCCACCACGCGGGCCCAGAGCGAGTTGGTAGATGTCACATATTGTCTTCGAATTTTTGGTTCTGTGAAATGCCGATTTCCACAAGATGTTTTCCTTCACCGTTTTGAAAGCAGTAATGATGAAATTATTTACACAAGTCTGGGCCGTTACCATCTGGTCTACCATTGCTCTTCAATGGGCAATAGGGTTGCCACTTTATTATATAAGTACATGGGACTGTAGAGGCTATCTATGTGGCCTTGTCTACGATAAGACAGGCTGGTCATAATTGACAATATATTCCTCTCGAACATCCAAGCAAACGTTAAATATTTTATTTAAATATTTTTATATAGGATAGAAGTAGTGCTAGAGTGCTAGAAGTAAGAGGACTATGTAAATTCCCTCCTATGAGAATATATGCAGTAAAACTTAACGCTGTTTGATTATAGCGTGTGAAGCCACTGAGCTTCACCCCCTTATAGGACTAAATGAGACGATCGCACCCCTAAGTTTTATCCACTTCAAACTAGGTACCTATTTATTTTCTGTTTTTTTTTTAATATCCCGTGGCACGGAGGAATGACTCTAATTTTACCAGATTTTCGTTTTTGCTATAATTTGTACGGAAGCCTATAGGATCAAGTTCAAGCAGTGCTATTGAGTATGTTATGTTGCCTTAAGGCGACTACATGACCTAAAACGCGGTCACTATCGGACTGCATAGAAAAGAAAGAGAAGCGCGATGACACAACGCTGGTAATTTATTGCAAAATATGAAACAATCATCTATTGTTGATTTCTCAAACACCAAACAAATAAAAACCGTATACTAAAATTCGGGGGATTAAATTGTCTTTTATATGGTGTAAGTTTTATGAAAATACACCCGATAGTGTTTGCGTGATTATCGTTTTTATGTCCGCGGTAGACATTACTTTACAAATTAATTACACTATGTTAAAAAAATATAATTGCAAATATTCACATATCAAATTACGAAGCAAATGGTCTAGTATAACATTTATTTTTTTCAAAGAAATCAGTCCGGTCGATTAGACGTGATGTTGAATTTAAAATCATTAGAAGTCGTATATCTGCGCCTTAATAAGATCACCTTTGTGTTTCTTGTTTAAGAGTTACTTCCAGTATTTACCTATTTAAAAAGTGGAAGTCGGAGTCGGGAAGTTAAAACCAGGAGTCTCGGTAGAACTATTTTTACCTTGTAGTTAATGTTTGACTTCTATTTTATCAACTACGAATATCTTTTTTAAGGGAGCAATAAAAGAAAACCAGAAATTCTTATCGCCACCAAGAATTTGCTATCGTTGACATAACTTTTCAACAGAAAACTGCATAGAATCATAAAATGCGCTACAAAAATGCCATACCTGACTTATCTATCACATCTGCCGATATACCTGTGACTATAACTTCCATGGTGCTTCGGAAGCAGTCCAGCAATAAATCCAGGGTAGAAGGTCACGTCAGCGACTTCCCGCCAATACAAGATAAGACAATATGAATGCAACTTGTCGTGACATTCTTGTGATATTACTGGCTAAGGAGGATGGAATAGGCTTCTTTTAAGTTAAGGTATTTATTGGTTGGCTCTTTAGACATTTTTTGAAACACTTGCTTGCAGGTGGTCTACTATTTTTTAGATACTAAGATTAATTTTATACTAGAAGCGCCTCGCGGTTTCACCCACATAAGTCGCGATCCCGTAGAAATATCGGGATAAAAGAAATAAAATTGAAAGTTATATTTTTGTTTTATTTATAGTCTATCTAGAGTGCCTCGTTGGTTTTGTAGACGCAAGCACGACTGTTGGGTTCTTGGTTCGATCCTGGCATAATGTGATAGTTTATAGTAGCAGCCCGGGGCCTACATTTAATTTTGTGCCTGGTTTTTTGGTAGTGACAATAGGCTCGTCCATTAAAACATAGGTACTAGTTTCCAAAACTGACAAAGATAGCGCATGATACATTTTCGAAAGAAATTATTCTTGTACAATGCACGTTTTTCTGCCATTTTTTTCTATGTTAATAAAGTTTATGTTCCACTTTTTTCTTTTGACAAGAGAAATGACTCAAACGACTAGGTACTGCATTTACCACACCTTTATTAAATTAATAATTAATTTAATAAATTAGTGCGCTTCTATTTTTTAAGGAAATTTTTCGCCGGCTGGTCGACACTTCACGTGACCTGAGGGCTGGTACGTTCTTTGGCCAAAGAATTAGCATTGCCATTCAACGTGGCAATGCTGCCAGTCTTCTGGGCACGTTTCCAGATGAAACCGATGCGAACAAGTACTTCGACGCCTAAGTATCCTTTGTTTTTATATTTATTTATATAGTAAGTAAGTTAATAATTTAATTTAGTATCTAGTGTAAATAGTTACATTTTGTCTAAGTAAATACTATTGTTTGGTCTGCACTTTTAAAAAAATAAAAATAAACTAAGACATTTTCTTTTCGAAATCTATCTCCCCACAAAACAACTCAACCCTTACCATGCAATCGTAAATCAATTTCTACGAGCGTCCGATTTGAATGCAGTCGATACGGCACGCCACCGTTACGGTCGCGTGCCGGTGGCGTGCCGGCCGCGTCGATTGCGACCCGATACCGAACCGATACGGTTTTGTTTTAAGTGCTAGTCGTGTACAGCGTAGGGGACTTTGAAATAAGTGATTTGATTAGTCATGGTCTGAATTAATTAGAACGTTTTCAAGGCATGTTGCAGTACCCTCTGCTTCGTTGGTCTAGTGCTCTACTGCTGAGGTCTCCTTTCCTCCCCTCCCCTGTGCAAGGCTTGCATGGAGGCTGATGGAACCGTTGCGCATGTGCTCTTTGAGTGCACAGGCGTCACCCAGATTAGATCAGAAACCCTCGGGACTTCCAGATCGTACACAGACGTTCTCAACAGACCCCGGTGGGCTGGTTGGAATAACCATAGAAGTTACCACCCACCCACTCCTTCTCACAGAGAGGAGGCTGTGTCCCAGCAGTGGGAACATTATAGGCTGATTATACTTAGACAATAGTAGAGCTTGCAACTAAAGACGAGTTGGCGAGCAACAAGCAGCGAGTGCGCGACGGCGACGAGTGATTACTCGCTGGTAAACTCTTTGAAAGCTTTTAACGAACAGTAAATATAATATTTATCTCTTGTTTCCATGGAACCTACTATCTTTTGTACGTTTCTTGAGCGAGAAAATCGTTGATAACTTATCGCTTCCTCATCAACAGTGGGACTGGTGCCTGATCTGGCGTATGATTATCGATGCAGATTGATTTCTTCGTGTAATTTCTATCTCTCTCTCAAACAGGTCAAATAAAAACAGCTCCTTCTAAAACTACAGCCCTAGTACCTCACTCCGTACATACAGTACAGACAGCAAGCAAAACTTAAGGCCATATCGTGACCTTATTAGACCAGCTCCAGTACAATCGATTTCAGTCGACGTACCACTTAACTAGACATAAATCTTTTGTCTAGATCAATATTTCATGTCAACTGCAATGACAGACTGGAATCTGAAATTAGTTCGTGTAATAAATTTTCAGTAACTGTTTTGCTATTGCATGCAAAAGCTTTGTTCGTTTGGCAGTTGGTTTTTTAGTGCATTGTGGAAGAGGAAGCTGGAGATTTCTAGTCCCCAGACGTTTGTTTTAATACCAGCCTGAAGAAGTACATATCGACGGTTAAAAGGAAGTAGTAACCAATTAAAGCGGCATTTTGGTCAAAAATGAGTTATATATATGCCATCCTACGTAAAATTTTCCGCTCTTTCGAATGCGCTTACTCCCATGGCTCTACGATAACTTTTTTGGCGTTAATGCCCTAGCAAAAAATCATAAATCACAAGAATACGTCAGTTTTTCTAAAATTTTAAACTTTGAACGGCTCTCCTGAACATTTCATTTTTTGTCACTTATACCCTATTTCCTCTTAACCATCGATATGACCTTACTGACGATATTCTTCAGATAGGTCAGGTGCCTAGTACTCGTAACTGGTATGCATGTATGACCAGATATATTTATTTATTTAATCTTTTCGCACACAAGAAAGGTACAAAGAGGCATTCTCTACCAGTAACCAATGGTGGAGAAGAGATTAGATGGCAGGTGCTTCTTATTACACTAAATTGTTGTGCCCGACAGGGTCCATGTGAAACATTTAAACATTTATTAAGATCTTTTATAATACACATGTGAATGCAATAAAGCTTTGAATTGAATTGAATTGAAAGAAACATTTCATTCATATATTTCATTTCATTTCTTTTTCTTTTTGTGTCACAATAAATACTTTTTCTTTCTTTCTTTCTGAAGGCTTGTAGCAAGACATTCTGTAGTTTCTATCTACCTCATGGTCAGAAAGCGTGAGTTTATGATGATGATGATGATGTTGATTTAACTTAAAACTTTCTATATATCTTCAAAAGTGCAAACAGGAGTGCAATGTCTGTGCTAGGCATAGTCAGTCTCTGCATATGTAGCTTTGATAAATGATTTAATTTTTGTAAGTACTCGTAGGTTTGCACAAACACTTTTACACGTCAACCATATATTTTAAGTAAACAAGGTGAGGTCGGCGTTTCCTATCTGACTAATCTGAGAAGAAAGGCCGAAACAAACTCAGAGGTCACAGTCTCTTTTAAAGTCCAGACATAATCTTTGTCAGGTTATATGAAGACCATGCAGATCTATGTCTGAGATGGTCTTTTGAGGAACCACGCAAATACAGCCATGCCCTGTTCAAATTATCATTTAACTGGCGACTTGTCTCTGCTTTGCTTGGTTTTTACAACTTTACAAAACATCTAGTTTATATTACAATCATGAAAGTTTAATAGTAATAAACTTACCGGAATAAATTCTCTAGATGATGGTGAAAACGCATAAAAATCCGTTGCGTAGTTTAGAACAACACAGACACGTAAAGCGACTTTAATTTATAATTTTATTACAGTTAAAGATACAGTGAAAGTCGTTACTAATAGAAATTAACCCCGAATTTCTGATAACTACATAGTTCATTTCGTATTTTAAATTACTTATTTTACCATGCAATTTTCTTTAAAAAAAAAAACAGAAATCAATTCCCACTACAAAAATAACTATGAAATCCCAATATTCAAGACTTAATAATCCAAAATAATTACACCCCGCACTCGTACGCAAGTGATGCATGATCACGGCGCAAAACTCAAGAGCGCCTTTAAAACATGGGTCAGGTTGCCATCGCCGAGGGATATGCCACTTTACAGTTAAAAAATAAGGTTGGTTTTAGATCAGAGGTGCTTGGCCAGAAAGTCCGCAAAATGAACATAGTCGCGAGTTTTTACGCGACGCTGTTATTCAGATCTAGCCAATACTTGAATACAGGCTGTTGGTAAATGTGAAATGGAAAAAATTTTGCTTTTAATAGTTTTCGTTCAAGTATGAAGGTCGTTAAAATCATTTAAATGCGAGTATTGCAGACTTGGCTGAATGTGTTTAAGGTTCTGGTCATACTCGTTTTAGAATACATAAAACATATTACGTCATAATAAAAATTAAACAAAATCCTACAGACCGAGTGCGTAACACCGAAATCCATCGTTGGTCGAAAGTCTACGATGTCGGGGACAGGGCCATGCGCCTCAAGTGGAAGCTAGACGAGGAAATGGCCGATTGAGTAACGCTATGGCCAAAGAAACCAGAGCCGTCCAAAAGTATGTTCATCATCATACCCTTTCAGTAGTCCACTCCTGGACATAGGCCTCTCCAATTGCACGCCAAGGGCCGATGATATCATCAAAATCGCAGAAAACACCTTGATGAGGGGCGCACGGATCCAGGAAGTATTGCAGAAAAAAGGCGAGGCCTATATACAACATTATTTTTAGTATATGCGAAACCTGAAACACGTGTCTAGTATTTTTATGTAAAGAATCTATGTACAAAATTTCAGAACTGTATCATGAGTAATTACAAAGTTATAAGCTTGTTATGTTACCTGGTTGTCTGTTCAAAATCATGTCCACTAAGCGGCGCGGCGCGGGGTGACCATGTTTTATGCTCCTCCAGCATCGTACGCTCATTGATAATAGTTTGGCAGTAGGTACGTAACTGTACGGCGATTTTATTGTAATTAACTAGTGATTTAATATTTTTGGGACAAAATATAATACGAGTATGGTGTAAAAATTATTGAAATCGATTCAGTTACTTATTCTGAACAAACTATATTCAGGTTTCGCATTTACTAAAAATAATGTTGTATATAGTGCCATCCACGAAGACGCGCCTCACTCTTCTTACTAATCGCTACTGGTTATCGCTAGTTAATTCCGCTAGTGTTTTAGTTTTTTGATACACACTAATTACCCACGAATAAGTAATTACTGTGTATCGACAAAACTAAAACACTAGCGGAATGTTGCACACTTGTACTGTAAGCGATTAGGAAGAAGAGTGGGGCGCGTCCCCTGAGGGGGGTGAATCCGGGCTGAAATAATGATGATGATAAAAATTCCTTTAGGAGTCCCAGTCTCAGCCACATCCTGTAACAGCATCCGATAGATATCACGGTACCAAGTAGATAGTTCGCCTTTTCTTCGAGCCACTTGCACTAACGATGTCATTCGCGTTCCGCGCTGTCGAGTTATTGAGACTTTTTCAAGAGACAAACCACCCTGAGTCCCCCCCACTCCCCCTTCGCATCGCCTTAGGGTGGATGAGTGTGGAGATAGTTGGATGGAAGTGACAATTGTGAAGAAGGTCATTAGTCTTTTTCTTAGCTTGTCGATAGATCAAATATTGTTTGAGAATAAGTAATTTTTTTTGTTTGCAAAAAGGATTTAATGGGAGTCTGGGAAAGTTATATCTTTTTCTGCTATCAATGAATATTCTCGTGTACTCGATGGGCTTTCACTTGTATGCATTCTTGAAGGAGTTCTACGTTTGCATACAGGAGGCCTAAAAAGGCCACTTTGGCAGAATCATAAAATAATTCATATCACGCAATTCATCTGTTTGACAGTTTCACACGTAAAATATATCCCTGAAGGGTTAGGCAGAGGTGTACCTATAGCATTTTACGAATCTCCATACAAAACTGTCATATAGATGAAATTGCGTGATATGAATATTGTTTTATGATTCTGCCAAACTGTCCTTTTTAGGCCCTCAGAATGCAGTCGATTGTTGTAAACAATATTGGTTGATTTTTTGAGTTTGCTATCCGATTTTGAGTGAGCATATTACTATTTCAGTCTTCAACTTACAGATCTAAATAATAAAAAAGCACGCTCACTAACCTCCCTTAACCACGTCCACCCTCTTCCACCGACACTACATCTACATAAAACTTGAACCTGGATATCTGACGATAATTATGTCGGTTGAAAGATTGAATACACTTGAAGCTGCGCATTTTTCCGTTCATCCTGCCCGGCCCCTTGGGGATGGAACGGATGATTGGTGATACGGCTTTAGAGGATTGTGGCCTTTTATTATTGAGTGAATGAAAAACATAATATTTTTGTTATATTACTTTAATTGTATCTTACGATTGGTTGGTCCCGGCTATCATTCATCTTTGACAGTCGTTACGGGTCGTCAGTAGCCCGAAAGTCTGACAACCAGTCTTACCAAGGGGTATCGTATTACCCAGTAAGGATGTGGAGGTCAGATAGGCACTCGCTCCATGTAAAGATAGTGGTATTCAGCTGCGTCCGGTTAGACTGAAAGCCGACCCATAGTAGGGAAAAGGCTAGGCAGATGATGAAGTATCTTACGATTGTAAAAATAAATGATGAAATATTTTCGTACTACACAAGGACTAGTAACTTCGTCGGTTTTGTGGTCGCAAGTACCACTGCGTAGCACGGGGTCCTGGGTTTGTTCCCCAGGGCAGGCAAAGTATTAACCCAGGAACGCACGGGCGCGTCCCGCGGCGATTATTTTTCGCGCACTGCTCAGTGCCGAGAATTGAAAAACCAACAATGTGTTTTTTTGACGCGCAGGGAATGGGATGCGCTCTGCTGGATTCTCAATGCTCGGCTTAACACCGAGAGTTAAAAATTCAGTGCGCGATCAAATCCTGCCGCGATAATTTTTCGTCCGTGCGAACGTTGGCATACCTATAAGGTTTTCCATCAGGAAATTTTCAGTAGGTGATCTAGATTTATACCAATGGACTTGACTGCCAAACGTTTTATGTAGAAGTTCATTTGTCCGAAGAACGTTTGACCGACGCACTTTTTAGTCGAAAGAACGATTCTTCGATGTAAGTTTTTTCGATACAGGCTGATGTTATGTTATACATAGTATTACTCAACTCAGCCTATCGCAGTCCACTGTTGGACATAGGCCTTTCCCAGGCTGCGCCACAACACCCACCTGCCACCTTCTTAATGTCGTCCGTCCATCTAGCTAGGGGGCGTCCCACACTACGCTTGCCGTTACGCGGTCTCCACTCCAGGACTCGTCTGATGGGCAGCGGGATTGTCCGAAAGGGTTACCGCTGCCCCGGAATATAAAGGGCTTAGGAAGGAACACGGATGGGTTTTAGTCAGTAAGAGTCTGACACTCCCTTCCGCTCCACCCAGAGCGGGAGGGGTCATTTGATGATATCCCAACCTTAAAAAAAAAAAAAAAGGACTCGTCTGATCCATCCGCCATCGGTCCTTTGACAAACATGGCCAGCCCACTGCCACTTCAGTGTTACATAACAAAGTAAATAATACAAGGTAAATAAAGAGTCTAACAAACAACTATACAAATGATGATACTATTGGGTACTCGTGTCTCCGCCTGTATCTCATTTGTTAGTAATGTGGCTCGCGATAATCATATTTTTGCACAGAGATCGGCCTCGATAATTTTCTACCTTGTACCGTTCGCAAAACAGGCGTAGGTAGATATTTTTTTTATAAAAAACAAAATACGCGTATTAACGTGGAGTTGCGGACAACAGCCCGTATAACAACTTCAGGGCAAAGCCCTTCCCTTTCCAAAGAAAGATAAAGAAGTTTTCCATGTTTTGCGATTACTGACCACGTTAATTTGCTTCTAGTCTAACCGGATGCAGCTGAATACTCGTATTCTACATGGAGGTACTACTATCTATCTGACCTCCACAACTCAGTAACTGGATAACACGATACCCCATGGTAAGACTGGTTGTCAGACTTTTGACCTTCTGACTGCCCGTAACGACTGTCACGAATAACAGCCGGGACTAACAGGTTAAAGTTCTTTCCGAGGCATTTCTAACGACGTTAGCCGTTCAATTAAGTTCATATCGACACGACACTCAAATGTCCAATGATTGATGATCCTGGGATAGTTTGATAGATCCACATAATTACACTGCAGCTGATCAGCCAGGATCAGAAAAGAAGACATTTATTTGTACACGGTTTTCTTTTGCAACTGTTTTTGCTATCCCTACCTTGTCTGGAATATAGCTCTATTACATTTGAATAATTATTCTTCACCGTTGATGTGTCGCGTAGCTCTGAGGCTGTAACTATAAATATATTAAGGCAAAGTAAACTGTCAAAGACTTTTATTGGGGTTTTATTTATACAGTTTTTTTTTTTTGGATAGGTACTGTTGTTTTTATTTGTATGTTTGTGTTTTAGTATTTAATTTTAGTATGCGTTCTTCCTGTGCGAGTCTCAATAAATACTTAATTTTTCTTTGTTTTTTACAAACAAAAGAAAAGCGCAGACTCTATCATTGACTGACTTATCATCGCCCAGCCCAAATCCTTGGTTTTACCTAGTGAACTGATTTTTTTTGTACAGAAACCTCTGTGTTACTGTCTATACCAATGTTATAGAATTGTTGAATAGTTCTGAATTCCTGAATTCTTCAAAATGAATACGGGACGAAGTCGCTAGCGAAGTACTTGTGTCAACAATACTTCATAACATGTGTACCTTTTAGTACACCCACATTTTCAATAGTTATGTTTGAGTCTCATGAAATAGGGGTCAGTCTATTGCCATCAACCGAGTACAAATCCAGGCTCCAAGCAGCTAACACTTTGCCTGGCCCGAGAATCGAATCCAGGACCTCATGCAGTAGTAAATTTGTATCAAATAAAATAATTATGACAACAATCACGTCTTGACCATCAACTTAGCAAATTATTTAAGATTTTTTCACCTACAACATAAAAATCAACTCTCTAGTAGGTAGGTCCCACTGTTGGGACACAGGCCTTCTCTCTGGGAGAGGGAGTGGGCCGTAATCTACCACGCAGGCCCAGTGCGGGTTGGTAAATGTCACATGTCTTAAAATTTTTGGTTCTAGGACATGCCGGTTCCCCCTCACGATGTTTGCCTTCACCGTTTTGAGAGCAGTGGTGATGAAATAATTTACACAAAGTAATGCGCCTGTCTGGGTTCGAACCTACGACCTACACCTCGTAAGTCGTGGCCGATACCACTGGGCCACCACTGCTCATAGTAGGTAGATAGGTATTACAAGCCAATACACGATCTACTAAACCATTGTACACACAGACATGCATTTTACGAAAACGTCCTATTTCTAATTGGGGCTATAGCCTCCCCTAGAGGGCGTCACGGGCGATTTCACCGGCGGGACCGATACGGGGCTATAGTATAGGTATGTTTAGTATGTCCTAGGCTTTAGTGACAATGTTTGTAATGATCGGTGAATGCCTTCTGTAGTTATAAATATGGTAGTTGTTGCCCGTGACTTCGTCTGCGATCAAAAAGTAGCCTGCGTCCTTACCAAGGTAATGGTGTGTTTGTGTGCCAAATTTAATTCAAATCCGTTTGGCCGTTTTTGTGTGAAAGCTTAACAAACATACCAACTCACTTTCGTATTTACAATATTATTAATATGGGAATTATAGTCAAGGCAATGTACCTACTGCTTTAATTGTTTCACGAAGCGTTGCTGTGTTCTCATTTGAACGGAGTGGAATTGGCTGGCTCACGAGACATTAATAGCAATGAAAAAAAACAAGCTTATAATAATATATCAGAGGAAAATAGAATCTTAGTAACCAATAAACTCGAAAAAAACATTCTAGCTTTCATTATTATTCAATTACTTTATTAATAATAAATTTATTCAGAAAATAACACAGCAAAACAATTCAACCAATAGTAGCGACCTATATATAGAATCTAGCCCAATGATTGATCAGCGCCGATTACCGACTGATTTCCAGTTAGCGTGTTCGCGGGCTATATCCAGGTGTGGGGGCAAGATCGATTGGTTGCCATCGATTTTTGGGCAATTACGTGCAATTACAATGGTAGTTACTGTGTTTTGCGTCTCCGGCTACAGTTTTGCATCGATTTAAAAGCTTAGTGATTGCGGTTGGTGAAAAATTGGGGATGGAATTAATGAATTACACGTCTGATTTTCTACTAATGAAAAGTCTATAATAGTTTTTATTTATTTTAGACTTATTGCCAAAGCTCTAAGTCAAATCTAGAAGCATGGATAAAAATAATACTTTGAAAAAAAAACCTTTTAGTAAAGTAGTTGTTGCAACAGTGTGACAGTAAATATTCCGAGTTAAATAGAATAGAAAAATATATTTAAATTCATTATTGGTGATTCAATGGTGGAAATAAAACAAGATGTAATCTAGAACAAGGTATCCGGCACTGTTTCAACAAAAATCGAAAACCGGGTAGCTAAAAATAGGCAAAAACCATAACAGAACACAAATAAATCTTGATTCAACACAAATTGACGTGTCCTGTGTAACAAAAAAAGCAAATCAAAGCTGTCGAAAGCCCAGCTGTCGAAAAACCCGCGAAATATGGCAAAAGCCGGTTTTTCACTTAGCGGCCTTGTAATTGGGAGATGTATATCGGCACATTTTTCAGCCGATATGCTGTTGTCAAAATCGAGACAAATGATGAGTGTGGTGTGGACGAGAACACGGTATGTGGGGCGGGTGTTGGTGTTTTTGTTTGATGAAAATCGTAATTGATTTATTAGAAGATAAATAATGGTTTAATGTGCATACAATGCTCACAGAGACTGCGAAATTAATTAACAAAAGATGTTTTCCGCTAACATACACAACGATAGAAAATTGTTTGTTTTTGTTGATGTATGAATGATTTAAATATATTACTCAAAAATTTTATTTTTATACATGTCATGCAATTTGTATCCGTAAAAATGGAGATTATTGAATCAAGCAACTCAGCCTAGAACTATTAGTATTAAATAAATAAAATAAAACAGCTTCTTATTCCATGCAAATTAAATAATCACAATAATAGGTTTAAAAAAATCTATCAAATACATATTTTTTTAACAGAATGATATGCTATATTTACAAGGTACTTCCTAAGACATATTTTTATCATGTTTTTTCAAAAATTATATTTATTTAAATTTAAAGAGTTAAAATTTGTTTGATGTCATTGATTGATTTGAACGATTAGTTTAAATAAGTAGATACTTTATTTAAAATGTATTGAATTAGCGTATTTCCACACAAATTCGCAGCCATTTTTCTGAACCAACAGCACACATTTTCCAGGTTCTGCGTCCGATCAGCGGCGTCCATTAGTATCGAGGATCGGAAAGTGCGTGTGATAGGTAAAAATGTTGGCTCTCACTAATGCTTCATCGGCCAGCTGTGAGCGTACAGTGTAGGGGACTTTTTGTTGTTAGAGAGAAATGTCGTTTTGTTTATAAAACTTGACAATACATCACACCTGGAATCTCCAAAAGAGTTAAGGGAAAGTTGTATTATATTTTAAGCCCACATTTTGCCAGTTAATTACTACTGACAAATTCCCAATTGGAAAAGATGTTACACCTTGACGGAACAGAAAATCGAACCCAGGACCTTACGTTTACGCGAGCGAATTTTACACCAACAAGGTCTAACAAGGTCTTATTTTGGTAATTGTAAATAATGGCATTATCAAGTTGACAGTAATAATAATTTTGACCTTAGTTTACGTAAAATGAAAGTTGCGTTGCTCACTGCAACCAGGGGGTCTACTCCCTAACTCCGTCCGTCCGTCCGTCGGCCCGTCCGACAGTAGCCCGATACGACGGTGTGAACCCTACTCCCTAACGATTTCGGACTCATCAGTTTCAAACGGAATCATAGACAATATTCGTGAACGAACAACGCATGGCGATACAGTTGCACTATTTTAAAGGTCGATTACCGGTTTACTTATTTTGTAGTTTTCTAGCTTATTAAACAAAAATTAATACTTTTGTCGTTAGAAAATGACCACATTTAAAAAATATACCTTTTATTATGTCTATAAATATAGAATTGAATTATTTTTGCCATTTTTGTCTGGAAACTGGCATCATTCTGTTATACCTTTGCCTGTTTACTTTTTTGAAGGAAATTTTATAATGAAATGTCAAAGGCCGCATTCCGAATTTAGTTTGTCTCATCATCTCACATGCGTTCCGATTTAGTTATTACGATTATGACAGCTAAGAGCTGTCAACAATTCGAAACGCTCGTGAACGCGCTCACAGTGCTTACTCAATGTCAAAACGATATTATTACAGTATTTCTTTGTATAAACACCACATTTCTTCTTCAGTTCTTCTTCTTTAGTTAGGTGGCGACAGTCAGACAGAAGAAAAAAAAAATTACCTCTACATTAAAAAATAATGTTGACACAACTTCATCGAATTTGACAATCGCGACACTACGTGGAAAATATTTTATTTTGAGCCGGAAGCGCGCAGGGGGGAGCCTCGACGTCTTTTAAATGGAATTTTTCTCTTTTTGTATGGAAAATATGAAAAATTATTACCTACGTGTTGAGTTTTAGGGGTTTACGGGCTTTATTTTTACGTTTATTTTTATTATTTTTACGATAGGACACACCGTTTTCGAGATATAAGCAAAAGAAAAGAAAAAAGATACAGTACTGTTTTTGTTGGTGTGCCAACTAATTTTATTCCACACCTTTTTAGTCGCGATTAAAAATAGTCAGATTTAGGTAGAAAATCTAATCGTTATCGCGCACGCTAATTCGGTACGGGTTTAGGCACGCTCAAATTCCTGTAAAGTTTCTTTAATATTTAAAAAAGCAGCCATACTTAGTTTGAATTCTATTCTATTCTTCTTCGTTTGTTTAAATTGGTAACTTTCGTCGACAGCACGAGAACTATTTTGGTGTCGTATCAACTGACATAAATATCCGTCAAAACCAGTGTCATCTTCAATTGTTCGGACGGGCTAAAACACATCGGGGGTAGGGACAACTATCAAATCGCGTTGTCATTCATTCTTCGCTCGGGCCCCGAACGAATCATCCGTCCGTAGGGCATAGGGAGTAGGAAACGCCCGTAACGAAGGCCGAAACGACGGACTTCGTGCTTAGGGAGTAGACCCCCAAGATTGAATTGTAAAGAGGTTCAAAGATCAAAGTTTCTTTTTCAGTTTCGTGTCAGTGTTTTCATGTGTGCAATAAATAACTAAACCAGCATCTATACTAATACTATACCATAATATTACAAATTAGAAAGTAACTCTGTCTGACTGTCTGTATGTATGTTACCTTCTCACGCCTAAACCACTGAACGGATTTCGTCAAAATTTGGCAGAGAGATAAATTGCATCCCGGGAAAGGACATTTTTTTATCGACATACCTCGCGGGCGAAGCCGCGGGCGGAAGCTAGTTAAAAATATAAGAGGAAATTTCCTCTCAAAAATCCTCTACCTACGTACGCACATTCATAAATCCAGATTAGTCAAGTGTTTGGGCGTACTCCGGACACAAGGTTGTCGTTCCCTGATTTATTTGCCACATCAATTCTTATGAAGATACCGCGAGTGTTCTGGCTTCGATTTTAGAGGGGACTGCTTGATTTACTACTCGTTGGACTGTTGCCTTATTTTTTGTTATTGATTTTTGAAGAGGAGGATACCCTCCTCCTCTCCTCTTTCAGGTTTTGATATGTTTTTACGGATGATAAACATTTACAAAGTTATTTTGAAAGGGTAAATGTGGAGTTTCTTATCCATTATTCTCCATAAGAAACTATGTTTTGGAAGGGGCGACTAGAATCAATTCTATTTTCTTCTAAGTTTTGACGTTCATAAACTAAGTGCCGTTTTTGTGAGCATATTTGAAATAAATTGACTTTGATTATTTAGAGGTCGAATATTTTGAAAATAAATAATAACCTTGATTTCTTTGGTACGGTAATTAACATTTTGAATATTTTTACGAGAGGACGCGGTGTTTTAATATTTTTAAACTGTTGAACAAAGGTGTTTCTAGAACCTAATAGAAAATAATTTAGAGGACATTTTTCCCGTCCGAGTCGAGTATTTGTTCCTTCAGGTACTTTACATTTTTAAATTCGATATGACTTAAAACCGATGAAACCTATTACTTATTTCTTAGTGCTCTTTTAACTTATTTCTTGAAACCCATTTATTTCTCAATAGTCCATGAACAAAAGTCAACGTTGAAACCGTTATACCGACATTCCTAATTACAATAAACTAAAATATTACAAAATTAAATGTTTTATTAACCTCTATAACAACATTATCAGTAACGGTGGCGTGTCACCAACACGTTATCGACGCAAACGATCTGTTGGTGTACAAATTAAAAATTCTTAATAGCTAACTTGGGAACGCACAACTAGCTAGTTGTCTGGGGACCTCATTGCGATAAACAGGGATATAGTGGGGATGGAAGCGAATTTCTATTTCAATATTTTATAATATTAGGACGAGATGACATTGTTTTTGAGGTTCACCGCGATGTAGGTCTGATGTGACGATCAGCACATATTTGACACATCTGACCAATATCATGTCTGGCCCTCTGGGTTTGTTTCAGTGTTTTTTCTCACAGTGGTCGGATGGGCAACACAGACGTCGTCTATATTATAAAATACTAGCTTCCTCCCACGGCTTCTCCCGCGAGGTATGTCGATAAAAACTATCCTATGTCCTTCCCCGGGATGCGATCTATCTCTCTGCCAAATTTTATTGAAATCCGTTCAGTGGTTTAGGCGTGAAAAGGTAACATACAGACAGACAGACAGAGTTACTTTCGAATTTATAATATTAGTATGGATTAGTATGGATTGTTTACGTGTTAAAATGTTTGTATAATCCTACTCACATAAATAAAGATCACTTATCATCATGGTCTAATATCGCAAAAGATAGAGAGAAGAGAAGGGTACATGCCTTTGCCCAGCACACGAAAAAAAGAAAAAAAAAAGTTTTGACAGCTGTCAGTCTATCAGAGCCAGTGGTTGTAAGTGCTATTAAATATAACTAATGGCTTTGGGTTTGACTCCTAGTATTGTTAACTTTTTCTTTCAGTTATCAGATCTTTTAAAACTGTTTTGCGAGGCGTCTTTAGTTTAAACTGAGCTCAACACTCTCAAGACACTTCCATCATCTCGTCATCCACGACACCTTCTGAATATTTACTTGAACCCACTAAGCCCGAGGTCTGTATTGACATAAAGGAAAATAGTAACTACCACTAATATTGATACAGTTTGTTTATCTTGCCCAATTTTAGAAATAACCTGCGTGAGTTTACGCTATTTGAATTTATTAGAACCGTTTTAGGTTTGGTAATAACCATGTTACCTCTCGGGCCTTGGGTTCAGTAAAGTTGTGTTGGGTTTTGGTGAATTTCTGAGCAGCACCCAGGCACAGATAATTAAAATACTCTAGTACCCGGGTATTTCGATTTGCGCGCTGGCACATAATCATACTTTTTGTAGGTTCCATACTCGTCCAGATATTTTTGTATGTCCTATGTTTTGTACAAAGTGAGCGTTAAAATATTTGATCGCCACTGTTTCATTTAGCTGAGGTATAAAAATCGGCAACCGATTGTATTCAGTCTGCGCTTTTATGAGTAGTGGTGGCCAAGTGGCTCCGACTTACGAGTTGTAAGGTCGTGAGTTCAAATCCAGGTTCGCGCTTTACTTTGTGTATTTAATTTTATTACCACTGCTCACAAAACGGTGAAGGAAAACATCGTGACGAAACCGGCATGTCCTAGAACAAAAAAAATCGAAGATATGTGACATCTATCAACCCGCACTGGGCCCGCGGCCCACTCCCTCTCACAGAGAGGAGGCCTGTGTCCCAGCAGTGGGAACGTTATAGGCTGATTATGCTACGTCACCAATGACATAGCACCACAGACCACCAATGATTAAATATAACAAAGCATTTTCCTAATTCAAAGGGTGAGGCCCAATCATTATCAGACTTAACCCTTTACTATGAAGCCATTATGTATTGGTAGTTAACCTAATGGCTCAACTTAAACCGTGGGTATCACGCGATCGAACCTTTTAAATGGTGTTTAGTTATTGTGATTTTGATGATTAAGGAGTTAATGGGAACTGGTACCGACCAGTAACTATTGGTTTGTAAGTTTTGTTTGTTTTAGTGGGGTAACTAGGATGGCATTGGGGCAAAATGCCATGGGCCCCCAGCCAGAGCGGGCCCCCGACCCGAGAGGGCCATCAGCACAGGAGGATCCTAACATAAGTTTATAAATGCAAGCTATTTTTGAAAATGTGCAACAAAGGACATCATTCAGGTTTCGAACATTTTGTACATTTTTCGCATTGTTTCTCTAATTTTTGGACAGGACCTCATGCTCAGCAGTAGCACATGCCACCACTAGACCAACGAAGCAGTCAGGTGTTCAATTTTGCAGGGGAAAATATGAAATCTACGCGGAACAAATCGCGGGAGAAGTGGTAGTAAAAAAAAAACTGACGTTGGTTGAGCTTCTGTATATTGAGGGAGGGCCCAATGCCTTTAATTTGCCAGGGGGCCCCAAACGCTATAGTTACGCCACTGGTTTGTTTATCGAATGGAAGAAGTTGATCATTGCTTTGTGTGGTGTATTATTTTTACAAATTGTGGTGGTTCTTGTGAGGATAAAATTACAGTATGTTGAATAGGAGATAGTAATCCGAAAGCAATCTTAACATTTAATAGGTATGAAGCACAATCTTAACTACACTTTTGAATTCTATGGAAGAAATTTCATTGGAATGACACTGCGCGTTAAAGGTATCTTAGGCTGTAAGTTCCTGTCGGGGTCCTGGAATTGTTCGAAAGAGTTACCGTGACCCCGGAACGCAAAGGTCAAAGAAGGAACATGGATGGGTTTTAGTCAGTAAAACTCTGACACTCCCTCTCGCTCAACCCACTGCGGTAGGGTTATTTGATGATTTCCCATCCTTAAAAAAGAAAGGTTGTAAGTTGCTCACTGCATAAGGTATGTTATTGGCAAAGAATACGTTAATGTGAGTGTACACATCTGCGTATCCTTTTGGGTAAAATTGGTGCGTTGTTATGTTTATGTTGTATCCGTTGCTATACAACAAATAAAAGTGAACAAAGTTAAATTTTTTATGTAAAAAAAAAAAACTCGAGGCGTGGAACTATTCAGTTACTCCTTTATTCATACAACCTTCAGAAGTAACGTTTAATTACCTCACAAATGAAGTTGTGACCGCTATTCCCAGGAACCAAACTACGCAAACAGGCTGCGTAGTGCGTAGTGTGGGATAAATAATAAAACATGCTATGACAGTTGGTGGCAACGAAGGGACTTCCCCAGGGGTACATAGGTTAACGCAGCTTGACCAACGAGGCACATGCAGCGAGGAAAGGGTTGGATATGACAATGATAACGTCTAGACTTAAAAAGTCTAGCCTAGCATAATCAGCCTATAATGTTACCACTGCTGGGACACTGTGAGAAGGAGTGGACCGTTATCCACCACGCGGGCCCAGTGCGGGTTGGTAGATGTCACATGTCTTCGAGTCTATGGTTCATGAACATGCATGTCTATGGTTCAAACATTTTTTTTCTTCGTCCTCAGTGAACACTGAGGACGAAGAAAAAAAAGAATGCAATTGCAAGAAAAGCATTGGTGAACACCAATGTCAACCAATTACCTACATAGCGAATTGTATTTGTAAAAAAAAAATGTATTAATGGATTTTTGAAGTAATAAATCTACTATTACTTTCTTCAAAAATCCATTAATAATTTATTACAGAATTTATATTTTTTTTTTTAACAAACAAACACCTTAACTTTATTTTTTGTATAGATGTCGCAGCCAACTGATTTAATTAGCCGTTTAGTTAACCGCCTAGCCTTTTAACTAAACGGCGGCCCGTTCAACTAACGGCCTAAATGATATTCAATCGTTATTAAAGTTTAGGTTGGAACCATTCACGCGAGAGCCGAATTGGTCGCAGTAACTAAGCCAGGGCACCCCAACCAAATGAGTTAGGTTAGAACAGTAACTGTGATCAACCGCGTGCGAGTCGAGAGAGCGAAGCGAGGCGAGCACTACTTCCAAAGGCCAGGCGGTTAACTAAACAGCTAATTTAACCAGTTTTTTTTTTTAAGGATGGGATATCATCAAATTACCCCTCCCGCTCTGGGTGGAGCGGAAGGGAGTGTCAGACTCTTACTGACTAAAACCCATCCGTGTTCCTTCCTTAGCCCTGTGAATGTTCGCGCGTGCCGACGCATCTGCCTGGCCCCACGTCCAGGACATTGCGCCCTGGCACGCGCGCCCCCCCGACGCGAGACCCTTGCCCCGCGACCTGGTAGCGGACGACGACCCCACCCCACCGGACTGACGCCTCGGGTGAGCCGCACCCAGGTTACACGCGGCTCACTCGAAACAATTGAACTCTACACTATACACACACTCGTTGCGTAGCGTGTTCTAAGTTAATATAGGCACGTTACGTAGCGAACTCAGCCACTCATCACTATACAGACGCTATACTCACACGCGTAGGCGCAGCGCGGGCCGCGATGCGCGTAGACACTGGGCGGTGTTACACAATACAATACCGCCCACACACTCATGACTGCTCCTTAGCCCGGAACGTGACCGGCTAGCTCTGGAAGCGGGACGGGCGGGAGCAAAACACCTACTTTCTGTAGGAGCGTCGAGTCGGCACCTTCGCCGCTGGTCGTCCTCCGCCGGGCCTCCCCCAGGCAACTGGGGGTCTCACCTGGCGGGGACAGACCGCCGAGGTGTCGTGAAGAAAGCGGCGCTGTGAATCAGCGTCGTGGCGCGCCTACAGAAAAACAACAAGCAACCACTCACATGACCGCACGTAAAGTTACGTGCGGTCAACATTCTGGAAGGCCACTGTAGCCGAGCCAGTGAGGGGCCTGTATTAGCAGGCCACCGCATGGCCTCCGCGGCAGGGGGGCGAAGCCCCGGAACCGCTCGCCACGCCCCCTGACGGGGGCGTCGCGATCTCTCGCTACCTTAGCCCTGTATGTTCCGGGGCAGCGGTAACCCTTTCGGACAATCCCGCTGCCCAATTTAACCAGTTGGCTGCGACATAGTTATATAGATATGCATAAAAAAAAATACTTTTGATCAGCAAACTTCTTTAATAATTTAATAAAGAAATACATCTTTAACGTTAGCTCAACCTAATTCCAGAAGCCTTATCCACATAACTTTATCTTCCCCATCCATGTTTTGACCCAATAGTGGACAGTTTCAGGCTCTTTAATAAATATTTATCCCCATATTGTTTGGAGCCCTACGATATTATTACATGAGCCGCTAATTTTACTTAATTACGTTATTTATTTGTTTGCTTAGGCTTTTCTCCATTCATTGAAAAATTACAATTTAAAGTGGGAATGGGTGGTGATTATGATGGGGATTAAGTGTAATGGCTGTCGGTTTTGGCGCGAAAATTATAAGGGACGTGTAAGTACTTAAGGATAGTGCAGTTAATTGGTGATAAGGTGGCGCCACTTATTATAAACTAGCATCTGTCCGCGGCTTCACGTGGATGTCGGGAAGTTATGGGTTTTGTTTTTTTTTGCGCGGTATCCTATTTTTTTTTTTATAAACTTATAGTAGCCTAAGTTAGGTACTCCTTATAAAAACATCAGCTATCTGCCAGTGACAGGCCCGTCAAAATCAGTCCAGGTGTTTCAAAGATTAGCCGGAATAAACAGACAGCCGAAATTTTTTTAAATTGTTTTTGACATTACAAAGAGAATTCAATTGTATTTATTTGTGTGTATGTATTTGTACAGATAGGGTTTTTTAACCATACGATTAATAAAAAGGATTTCAACTCTATTGAGAAAAATTTCGATTTCTAAATCAGCATCAATCTGTACTTTGTGTCCGATTGATAACAATAGGATCACCCTCTATCGCATGAAAATTAAACCGCCGCGGCGGGGTAATTACGTAGCACACTAACAGTAGCTGTGGCTTTAATTTCGACAGTTCAACAACATTCATTGCGTTATTTACGTAGCTGAGCGGACAAATATTTCGAACATATGAAGCAATGGATTAGCAATAGCCTTCAAAATTATTCAGATTGTGATTAAAAGTGTGTCGGAATTCGGAGAGATGCTGTTGAAAGGATGAGGAGGGGCTCATGGCTAAGTAATAACAGCCACACGGGTCTATCGATGAGGTTAAGCTAAGCTTGCCGCGGTTGGTCCGTGGATGGGTGACCATCTTTACATACCAAGATCCCTCCGTGCCTCGGAAAGCACGTTTAGCAGTTGGTTCCGGCTGTCATTCTTGAAACTTTGACAGTCGGTACGGGTCGTCAGAAGCCCGTCATACCAAGGAGTATCGTGTTATCCAGTAACTGGGTCGTGGAGGTCGTTTCATGTAAAATATTGGATTCCGGCTGCATCCGGTTAGACTGGAAGCCAACCTCAAAATATTTGGAAAAATACAGGCAGTTTTTTTTTTAACTAAAATCACTGAACACTAAGTTTTTTTCCTAGTTTATGTCTCAAATATACCTATAATAATAATAATACAATAGCGCCTAAAATTTTGATTAGTCATCAACTCATACCCTACTTAAACAAACGTTATCAGTGCCCAACCCTCCAATGCTCACGCAGTTAAATCAAAAATACACACGCCTAGCGATCGTTTATTAAAATTGACAGCCGCGCCACACCTGTGCCGCAGCCGAAGGGTTAAACTACAAATTGATTCGTTGGTACACACGTCATTATTAAAACATTATAGGGTTAAATGTTGGCTTTGTGCTGTCGAGCTTTTTAGGGTTGATTGTAAATTGTATCGGAAATTCGGAATAAAATGATAAATATCAGAGGGGCAATTCTCGTAATTTTAGGAAAGTTCACAGTGTAATCTCAGTCTCAATCTGTCAAAAATATCTCTAATTTCCCTACATTTTGATTGACAAGTTTTTGACGTTTTGTTTGTCGCCGAGACGAGACTGCGACTAGATTTTGAACGTTTTAAATTACGAGAATTGGCTTTCAGGTAACCTCCTACTTTTTGTGGAAATGATGTGATGCCATTTTTGTGTGTAATATAGAGAAATAAAATGGGCTATGTATTTTTAGTGTTTGGATCAGCTAAGGAACTAAAAGGGTAGGCAGAGATGTATAAATCACATTTCTCTAGTTGTGTTTAGGTTCTTTGGTGTACATAAGAGGAAACGAGCCTAAAGCCATAATATACAATGGGTTACTGGGCTATAATCCAGAGTCCGGACTGTATTACTATCATCTGCCTAGCCTTTTCCCAACTGTATTGGAGTTGACTTCCAGTCTAACCGGCTGCAGCTGGATACCTGTATTTTTCATGGAGCGACTACCTATCTGACCTCCACAACCCAGTTACTGGGTAAGACCCCCTTAGCACGACCCGCGGACTACCCGTAACCACTGTCAAAGATCCACGAATGACAGAACAGTACGTACAAATCCAAAACAGTACGTACGTACTTAAAATTAAAATGAAATCAAAAGTCATTTATTCAAATTAGGCTGAGAATCAACACTTTTCGAACATCAAAATTACATAAGACAGTCCTCCAAAACGGCCACCCTTCACCACTTCCTGTGCTTTATATGGGAAGAAGAAGTGGCGCAACAAACTCCTCAGCAGCACAGCTGTCTGTTTAGTTAGAAAAACTTGCTTCTATACAATAGTGGGTATAAAGATACAATTGAATGAATGAATGAATTGCACTGATCCCAGCGTGGTTAAACCAGACTCGATTAATCGAATGAACCCCAAGATTCACACTAGCTCCTGTAGCCTCATTTTCATGGTGCTACAGCGACCATTACATATCAAGGAATAGACCGGGGTGCGCCGTAATGGTAGGGAAGACGTGTCCGTAGGATAGGTAAGGTGGGTATAAATATACAATTATACAAATTCTTCCCCGATTAAAAGCACCCGCCATTGGGCAAGCGATCAACCAGAACCATAAGTTTAGCAGAGAGCCCGATACAAAGTTCTGCCGCTATTGTATTACAAAATATTATACCACTTATAGCGAAAAACAATAACAAAGTTTACTCTATAAATAATGGACGAGAGATTGGTGAGGGTTCAGAGAGGTACTATTGTAACTCTAAAGGTGTTGAGACTCTAGTTAGTTTTTCCTTGAGTGAAAAGTGAGTGAGTCACAAATTTTATTTAATTATTTATTTTTTTATTTAAACTTTTCGCCCACATAAAAGGTACAATAAAGACGGACTTAATGTCTTGGGCATTCTCTACCAGTTAACCAAGGATGGTGAAAAGATTAGATGGCAGGTTTTTTAGTTGAGAGGAACAATGATAAAAAAAACTATTAAAACTAACATTAATAATACAAATAAAACATTAACATTAATCACCTTCTGGGCTCCACCACAGTCGGGTCATCATCATCAACAGCCTACACCAGTCCACTACTGAACATAGGCCTCTCCACTCGCACGCAATTTAGCTCGGTTCTCGGCAACTCAAATCCAGCTGTTTCCAGCCATCCTGCGAAGATCGTCGCTCCACCTAGCTGGAGGGTCCTTCCTTATGTTTGCCGATTCGCGGTCTCCACTCAAGGACTACTATCGTGTTCTTATACACAATCGGGTTAATGAAAAATAATTTTCGTTTCAGAAATTGGTGTCATTGGTTAGGTTTGATTTTTTGGCACCGAACAGACATTTTCTGAAAGTAAAATATTTTTTCAGGTTTATTATATAAACAATTTAAGTATGTTTAGAAATATGAGCTGTGTCAAATCTTTTCTAAAGACGATACCTACATACCATTTCAAACAATATCTGTTTTTGTTAGTTAACTTTCGAGTTTGTAACCGTGGTAGTGGTAGTATAGTTAACTGTAGTTTCAACGTTTCCCCGTCGATTAAGATACGTTTACCACTCGATAATGATGTAAGTTTAGTTTACGTACTGTGTCACGAGCCTGCTGTACGGTTAGAAAAAAAGGCTGAGTAGAAAAAAAGAGTTCTACTATTTATTTATTTTTTGTTATGGGCACTGTTTTTTCTGAGATATAATAATTATCCTCAAAGGTAAAGGCCTCTTCGCCTACATAAAGGGCACAAGTATTCCACGTTTAATCAAGACGGGTTGGTGATTTCAAACTTATCTAGTATTAACTATAAGTCCAGGTTTCCTCAAGTTTATCGCCGATGCCGATTATATCAATGATGTCAGTAATGTCCAAGATAAAATCAGAAAGTAAATAATTATAAATTGAAAGAGTCACAACAGCCACCCACAACAGAATATACAAATAAGAAGATAAACAGATTTATTGAACTGATTGTTCAATCATCTGATAGCTTTATTCGAGGAATAATTTTGAAATTTTGACAGTTATTTCATACAAAAACTGTCAAACGTCAAATTTTCCTCGAATAACAGTTATTTGGCGATGGAAAATCAGCCCTGTGACAAATAAATCTATTTTCATTTCTTTCACTGGCGAAGTAAATTTTTTTCCATATTTTATTTGCTAACTGTATAAATACTATTGAGGCGTGTAGGTACAGTCAGCATATACCGCAGATGACAAACGATTGTTTCAAACTATTGTCGTTAGCGGATACTTTTATCTTTTCTTACTCTAGCTGGACCCGTACAAGGAAAACTGCAGTTTTACTTCAAGTTATTGAGTGGTAAACATGGGGAAATACTCGTACACTGATTATTTTATAACTTGTCGATCTTCTAATAAATAAATAAAAACTATATTCAACAGATTACATTGGAGCCTTAGGTGCTAGATTTTTTCAAATGCCCTGGATCCAACACTAGGATTCCCCGTGTCGTGAAGACTAATGACGTACGCTTTTTTAAATTAATCAACCTATAAAATGTAACTCTGTTTTTAACTTTCTGGCCTTTTCTCGCAGTAACTAAGCTGGGTATGGGGACCAAGGTTAGGTTGGTACTGTGAAACGGCTACATCCATCGATATCTAGTGGGGCTTAAGACGACCGAATGCGGACCGGAGGCGGCGATTGTGTCCCACTGCCGGGCAAAATCCTCCCCTTCTTCTTTCAAACCTCTCCAATTTTGTGGCGCCGCAAACATAATCAGATCGTCACACCACCCGCCCTGGCCTACCTCGACGGCGATATCGTCCCTCAGGCGTCCAGTGAGTCAAAAAAAATCAGCTGTTTAATACAAAAATTCAATACCTACTAGACCAAAATGTATGAAACAGCAGATTTTTTTTCGTGATTTCAGAGTTGGTCCCATAATGAAAATTGTTCATATTCATGGGTAGAACACCCTGTAAAAATTTCGAGACCGTAAAAAAATCACCGATATACTCTTTTTGTCGCGCTTATTGCAATTCTAGTAATTTAAAGACCGTTCACATTCTAATTACAGTCTTCAATCAATGTCAAAAATACCTCAAGTTTAAGTACAGCTATAAGGTGTACAGCTATAATGTTCCCACTGCTGGGACACAGGCCTCCTCTCAGTGAGAGGGAGTAGGCCGTAATATATCACGCGGGCCCAGTGCGGGTTGGTAGATGTCACATGTCGTCGAATTTTTGGTTCTAGGACATTTTCCTTCACCGTTTTGAGAGCATACAGTCGTGAAAACAAAAAAAATATATAAGTACAATTTTCAAATAAATCATGCAGTCGATACAATGCACTAACGATACAATTTTCATCTAAATTAATAATTACGTCAATCTGATTTAATATAAATTCTCGTTTATGTTATTTATTTCCTGCATTTACTCTCCTTTCCACCCATCTTAAAAAATTGCCGTTATCTATACTAATATAATGAAGAGGTAAAATTTGTTTGTAATTTTGTATGTACGAGTAGGTACCTATACCTCTGAAACTTCCGGTCGGAATTAAAAAAATTTTTTTTTCATTGGGTAGCCCAAGTTTTGAGGAAGGCTATAGACTATAACTGAAAAAACGCAAAGCGAAAACTAGTAGGTACTAAATAAATAGATTATAACAAAAACTTCAAGTAGATAAGCAATTATACCAACACAAAGCTAATGAGCCGAATTAAAGCAATAGAAAAAAAAATATTGTACAAAAAAAAAAAACAAAATAGGTAGGTAATACTATTATCAACACCGTTCGCTGTCCCCATTACCGATTAATGACATCGGCGAAAAAATCGCATGCTAAATAAATCCTCCTTTAAAAAAGAAATGCTGAACGCCACTGATGAGCGTAATATTTTTCCCAACTGATATTAAGTCATGTTTAAGAAGGTTCGTCATTATCCTTAATAGTAATAGATATTTTATTTTGTCGCGTTTCGCTTTGGGGTGTTTACACAATATTCTTGGGGTACTATCACGAGAAGTGTTCGATAAATAGTCGTTTTTTATTAGGAACTTAGGCCTGATAGAAAACTAAGATATACGTTTTCTTTAAGGACTACTGACAGAAATATTTTTTAATATGAAAAAGGTGAATTTAATAGTTACCTAATGGTATCATCACTAAGCATTAAATTTTTGTTTGCACACCTAGTGCCAAAAAATAGATAATTTAGTTTGTTTCTGGGGATTAAACACAACAATAATACAACACACGACACGACACGCGATGTCATGTACCTACCAATTTTTACATATTTGACAACATAATAACTATTATTGACGCCTAAAAGGCGAGACAAAGCTGATCACTGTGATGAAAATGCCTATATTCTGTACCTATCTATAATAATAATAATTTATCTATGATCCACCATAAAGAATATAACTGATTGATTGAATAATACTTACCATGAGGGAAAAATCAAAACCCAACCTTACCTCAATTTATCAAATTAAAATATCGTCAATCAGTCTAGGCCTCTCCCAGAATGCGCCACAACACCCTGTCCTCCGCCTTCCGCATCCAGTCCGTTCTGGCCACCTTCAAAACCATCAAAATATCATATAACCATCATAATAATAGGTACTCTTAAATCATGATCGCTATTAATATCGAGCACCATCACAATCCACCCCCTGATACATTTGCCGTTCGTTAATAGGTTTTTCCTTCATAAAGGGAATGCTAACCTATTTATTATACAGCTGATATTAAAAACGAGGGGCTCAGTGTTGTCATAGCATTACAAGATTAAGAAAGTATGTCCGCATGTCTGTGTGCTTGCATATAGAAAACTGATGTGTTTCATTTGATGGGCAAAGCTGATTGTTACTAGAAAGTCATACTTTGCATACCTACTCTGCTACGATCATTACATACTCCTTTTGCTTCGTTTACGTTCATGTAGCTAATAGCTCCCCTTTTTACAATATGGGATAAAATTAATACCCGAAGTAAATTACTTAAAGTTTTTATGATTTACATAAAATCTCTGATAATTATGCATCAATACGATGTTTCTTTGTTGAATTTTTCTGAGAGATCTTCCAAGACTTGCAGTTTAAAAAATATACTTTGTACAGGAAAAATCTGGATATTTTCCTAGTGTAGGTACTCATCTGAGTGTTCGACGATGTCTTTGTGTTATTATGGAAGTGTCACGGATTGTTTGGCGATCTTAATGGGGGTTATAAGTGCGTTTTTATTAAAATTTTTAACGGCTCACTTTGGCACTTATTTTTAACATTTGAGGTATAGCATTTTTTATAATATTGGAGTACAATGTAAGTAGGCACGAAATATTTAAAGAAGCTATAATAATATTACAAACACTGCAGACTTTTCGTGGCTAAAATCCACAAATTTAAATGTCAGCTACAATTTAATCGTCCAGTCATTTATGGCTCTCTACATTTAAATTTAACCGTTCATTTTGACAAAACACCATTTTGTATTTTAAGTTTTAAAAATAATTTCTGTTGGGCCCCCATCTTTACCAGATAAAAAATGTGACTAGGACAGCAGAACAACGATATCCGATCCAAATATAATTTTAAAATATCATATTGTTATTGTATTATTGTTTTATTTATTAGTCATATTTAGTACTTAGTGTAAATAATAATTGTATAAAAGCATTTCAATATAAATAATAAACTAAAACATTTAAAAAAATACATTCTCAACATCTAACCCTAAAATGCGAGCACATTTAAAATTCTCGATACGTGCCACATCGGGTTCTTAAGACTGTCACATTCGCACCATATTTATCACTGGATCAAAGTCGGATCTGGGTAATGCTCGCGACCAATATTTCATTCGTTCGCGTCTCAATAAGCGAAGCAGGGTTGTATATCATAGAGTGTGGATTCGGGAGCAGTATGAGAAGAATGTGGTAGTTTTATTTATGGGATTTGGTGGTGCTACTGGAGGGGCCCGTGGCTAAATAATAACAGCCGCACAGGATCAGGTTAAACTACGCTTGCCACGGTCGGTCTGTGGATGAGTGAACATCTTTACATACCGTGACCCCTCGGTGCCTCGAAAAACACGTCAAGGCGTTAGTCCCGGCTGTCATTCGTGGATCTTTGACAGTCGTTACGGGTAATCCGAAGCCCGAAAGTGTTACAACCGGTCTTACCAAGGGGTATCGTATTACCCAGTAACTGGGTTGCGGAGGTCAGATAGGCAGTCGCTCCATGTAAAATACTGGTATTCAGCTGCATCCAGTTAGACTGGAAGCCGAACCCAACATAGTTGGGAAAAGGCTAGGCAGATGATGATGATGGTGGTGCTAGTTTAACAATTTTGGGTGAGTTAATTTTGCAACTTTTTCGGTAAGTATTGGGTCCTGTCTTTTAAATATAAACACAGCCCATCTACAGGTTGGCAGGGATATCGACGCGGAAACTTACTATGAATTCAGTACATGATTCTGAACACCCGCACAGACTTCATTCACTCTTCCTTCTTCGTTCAGTCTATTTCTCTGTGGTTGCGTTCCCCCAGGAAATCAGGATGGCAACCAACCGATAATCCTTTAAAGTTAAAGTTCGCGGGCACATTCGCAAGAAGCTGGCAGTATCATCACAACGATAATACTTTTTCACTGTTTGTCTTATTTCTTTTTAGTAAGTAAATTCATCTATTTATGTATATTTATTTGTGCTTACATTTAAATGTAATGAGGTATATATTCTATTCATAGTTTTAATATGTTTATGCGTATCTTTATATTTAAAATATTTATTCCTCAATTTTCATGATTGAACCTACCACAGTTTGTCTCTGCATCACCCAAAGGTTGACTGGTAGAAAATGCCTATGGCATTAAGTTCTCCCTCTGTACATGTATGTGCTTGAAGTATAAAAAACACCCCAGCATTGAAATTTTTCGTCCGTTAAAAAAAGCTATTCCCTACGTTTTGCTGCGTAGGAATTGCACTTTTCTATGAAACAGTACATTTTTTTAGGTGCTGAAATCATGGTTACAGTTAGCGCATCGATGACCTTGCCACGCAATGTTCTGTAGAAGGTCTATATATGTGAATCTATAGGTGAAGTGAGCTGTTGATAGCATCAATCCTTAGTATCAAGTGGAATGACAGCATAGACAGAATTTACCTGACCTCATGTCTTGGTGAAAACAAGCGGTGATCTCAGAATGCCCAGGGTGGGCTGAACAACCACTCGTGGAAACTATTTTAATCCAATAATGAAACAAAAACCTTACACCCTTATTTTATTTTCATGCATTAAGCTTAACAAGAAGGTAACAATAAAAGTTGCCGCATCCAATAAAAATAAAACAGTTTGAACTCCCCTTCACAATCGGAATACATTTTTAAAAAGGAGTTTAAACTTCGACAGTAGGAAGAGTATAAAGTTGTTGGTGTAAATGTAAGGCAGAAGCGACTATGGCGTTCATAGGGAATTAAGTAATTCTGGTAATTCAGGCATTCTAATTAGATATAGGAAGTCTGAAAGTAGCTCTGGTGACCGGTAAGTTATCTGGAAATATGTTTTTATGGTACATACGCCAGCTCATCAAGCACTTTTCCCAATCAACTTTGGACCTTATTCTTTAGCGACAAAGTGGAAAATCTATTAAAGAAATTTGACAGATTGTAGTAGCTTGATGTGCTGGCTTCTGTACGAATATATGACGTGAAGGATTCAAAGAAGTGACGTCAATGATTTCAAAAGAATATTAAATATGTCAATGCCTGACGTGAGAAATTTTTTGAGTATGTATGCTGTGACTACATTAGCAGGGGAAGACTGAAAGAAAACATGAGTATATTATGTGAAAGATGATACGCCTGCATTTACCGATAATGAGTTGACGGGAGAAGTACATAGGTACTGCTTCGTTTATAATTCTACTCATCTTATTATAAGAATAATAATTAATAATAAAATCGTTAATTTATAAAAGGGAAACATTTACAATAAATACCTTAAAAGAACGCCGACGGTGCAGTGGTGCCCTCAGTGTTTATTTTCTGCATTTTCCTTCGATAAAAGAAATAACCAAACAAACGATGAGGGCGCCACTGAGCGATCGGCGTCACCTTAATAATTAGAATAGAGCACAGTTCTTACTTGCCTGAACTAGGTTGAACATGTGATTCAGGCTAGAAAGAGCATAAATACTTAATGTAATAAATAAAAAATGTGAAAACTAGGGAAAACTAATTAAAAAATTAGGCAAATAAAAGTAAAATAGCATATTAGCAGTTCAGGAACAAGTATTCTGGACTCCAGGCTGATTATTTTGCGCAAAAACTCGCATGATTTGACTTTGAATTAGTTATATGGGTGCAACAACTAAATAAATTAACTTCCAGCAAACACTCGCTTTTAACTTGGACCCCATCCAGAATTAAGACAGCAATAAAACAACGTCAAGCATGCGAGTGCTAAATTTGTCACGATCTATTTGAGCCGCGCCGATCGATCAGTTCGAACTGTCGTACGCGGCTTTTGGGATAAATGATCGCGATTACTATTGAGAGGAAACTTTTAAAAACAAGTGACGGTTCCTTGGAAAGTTTTTAAAAGTATCCTAAAAATCAAATGACTTGAGTGGATGATGACGTGAGCATTCAAGAGTTAAGTGAGTGTGAGTTGATCAAAGGTTCTTTCACAAAATTTCATACCTACCTAATATGCTGAGTCGTTTGCTGATCTTCAAGTAGGTAATTGTAGAATTTTAGCCGCCTTTAATCTCGATCTGAATAAATTTGAAGACTGCTAATCCATTGCTTCATATGTTCAGAAACTTTGTCTGATGAGCAACGTAAATAACGCAATGAATGTTGTTAATTGTCAAAATTAAAGACATTGTTACTGATAATGTGTTACGCAAAATATTACTCCGCGCTTTTGGGAATGTTTTCAACATTTGCTTGTTGCGCAGTTTTGGCAAAAAAGGTTTGTCCGATTAATCCTCTACTGCCTGTTATTTTAGCTTGTGGTATTCCATTGAAATACAAATAACCAACTCATTAATTACCCCGGTTAGTCAATTAATTAATAATCATAACCACTAATCACTCAAACAATCGAAACCTTTCATACAACCACAAAGTAACGGATTCATAACCACTGCATTACATAATATCACAATCAACAATATTAAGCCTGATTAATAACACATTACGCGATTGTTAGACGCGGGATATGTCAATTTAAACGCACAAATCCGATTCGCATCCATCACCGATCGCGGCATTAGCATTAGCACATTAATTAACAATTAGGTGGACGCGCGTCGGCGCGTCATCGCGTCCGCGACACGCGCGGCTTGACGGGTTAGGAGGGGGAGGTTGTAGTGTTAGCGGAAAACAGGCTTTATTTCTGGATTTTTTTATATTTGTTACAGTACGTATTTTGACTAATTAAAGAAAAAAATATTGTTTATTTGTATTCAAAATGACGCAGAGAACGAACACAAAAAGCACAACTTGGAGGCTTACAGGTGTAACAAGCCGTAGTTTAGTCATGTTGAGAGGATGCTCAAAGGCGCTTTAAAAAAAGGTTTAAACTTGGTTATTGGAAAAACGCCAACAATCATTATATATACATATATTGAAATCGCGAAAAAAGAATCAACTGTCCCTAGTAAAGAACAGCAGATTTTTTTTTCGCGATTTCAGGTTTGGTCCCATAGTAAAAGTTGTTCATAATGATGAGTACAATGACCTCTTAAGAGGTTGTTGGTGTTTTTCCAATAACCCCGTATATTATTAACAATGCAAATGTGGGTAGAAACGCCGGGAGGATTCAGATGCCTAATTGATGGTGCTCTTCAGAAAGGTCAGGCGCGTAGTACCTACTCGCAACCAGTGTGAGTGTATGACCAGATGTATGAACGTAAAAGAAGCAAAAGGAGTATGTAAGGATCGTAGCAGGTGGCGTTGTGTAGGTACTGCATCATTATCATAAGCAAACTCAGTCTATTGCCTACTTATAGCATGCCATGCTTATCAATTGTTACTAATTACAACAAGGTTCTTAAAGGTAATAACTACCGAAAAAAATACGAAATAAACCCACAATTCTACTCATCATCATCTGCCTAGCCTTTTCCCAACTATGTTGGGGTCGGCTTTCAGTCTACCAAGATGCAACTGAATACCAGTATTTTACATGGAGAGACTGCCTATCTGACCTCTATAATCCAGTTACTGGGTAATACGATACCCCTTGGTAAGACTGGTTGTCAGACTTTCGGGTTACCACACACCCACAATTCTATTAACTAGATAAATAAAACTATCACATTCTTCTCATACTCCTCCCGCACCCACACTCTGATCTACAACCCCGCTTCGCTTATTGAGACAATATTGACAGGTCACTGTATGCTCACTTCACATACGTTTTCACAGTGATATTTTTGCTGAACAGATCGTCTGGTATCCCGCTCTTCGCTGATAGGGTGACCACCTCTCCCTTTGACGTTTCGGACACGTAATGAAGTTTGTGGCGTGAGGTTGTCAACGCAACATGGCGCTGTCACTCGGACAGAACCGTGTTTAGAACATAGGGTCCGTTTGTTATGGAAAAATCTAACATATCATAGAATTTAATATTTATCTAGAACTTGTGCTAATACAGTGTTATAGATAAGTGGGGTCTCAAAGGGCTTAGAATTATTTTTCACTTAAAGAGATTTTTCATTTACCTAATTTCCCAAATATTCACGTTTAAAATTACAGTTGTCTTATTTGCAGAGCCGCGCTAAAACAGGCCAGGTCGAAATGTACCTACTGATTTTCATAAAGTAAAAATGTTAATTGAAAATGCCATTAAAAATGTCTAGACCAATATTCATAATGATAAGTTGTCTTACTTAAACAGGCTATTGCACTACAAATTCTCAAATAAAGAGGTAAAACTCGAAAAAATCTAAGTAATCCATTCTCAGTTATAGGGCTGGTTAATTATATGGTGTGCATAATAAAGAGTAATGTATCTATCTATCTATGTAAAATTACAAAATACTAACGAAAATAAATCGTAGTAAACTCCAGTCGTTTTATCACTAAGAGATTTGCAGTACCAAAGTGTAAAAGTCTTAATAATGATATAGGTATTATCTTCGAAAAAATAAATGTCTTATAACAAACACTAGACTGAGCGAAGATTTACCAGTTTTTAATTGCACGTAAGTAATACAACAGCCGCACAGGTCGATCGATCAGGTTAAGCTACGCTTGCCGCGTTTGGTCCGTGGATTGGTCTTTACGTACCAAGACCCCTCCATGGCTCGGAAAGCACGTTAAGCCTGGCTGTCATTCGTGGATCGTTGACAGGTCGTCAGAACCCCGAAAGTCTGACAACCAGTCTTACCAAGGGGTATCGTATTTCCCAGTAACTGAGTTGTGGAGGTCAGATAGGCAGTCGCTCCATTTAAATACTGGAATTCAGCTGCATCCAGTTAGACTGGAAGTCAACCCCAACATAGTTGGGAAAAGGCTAGGCAGATGAATTTCAAATAGATTATGATGTTGTTTGTTTTATCCCATTTATCGTAAGTACAGACGCCAGCCATCAAGCTACCCGAAACTGTAAAATTTTCCCAATCAACTGTGAACAGTATTTAGCGATAAAGTTGAAAATTTGTTAAAGAAATTTGATAGATTGTAGTAGCTTGATATACTGTACATTTAAATGATTATGACTCAATGTCACATTTTACGTCCTCGTCGCTACCAGTTCCAAATATGACACATAGTATGTCCCTAGCATAGACTTATTAAAAAAATGGACTCCGCGCCACGCATATCGAAAGTGAAGCACCGTACCGATCTATGTGTGCGTGATTGACGATTGACACTGTCGTGTCGCGTGGGCATGGCGCCTGGTCGGCCGATACTATGATGTAAATGTGAGCATGACGCGTGTTTGTACAAACGGTCCCGGCATACTTACTGGGCTTCACTTTCGATATGCGTGGCGCGTAGTCTATCTTTTTTATAAGTCTATGGTCCCTAGTTATTCATCCTGTATCCTCAATATTCACAAACAGCTTTCCTCATTTCCATATTGAGATCTAAAAATATCAATTTTCGATATAAAACCACCAATATCCACCCTCTTACGCACCATAAGTTATTATTAAATGTTGCATGTATTAAAATTTATATCGCTGGCAACCCCAAACTTATTGATATCGGAAGGACTTTTTGGCGGGAAGTCAAACGAGGCGGTAATTTCCATTTCACAAAAAGTTTTATAAATCTATAATTGTACAGAAATACCACATTAATAACATCGGATAAGACCTCGAAAAACCATGAGTGTCACCAGTGGCGGTGAGGAGTCGCCAGAGCCGGGGGAAAAGAAAAAACGCAAGTATAGTAGTAACAACCGAAATTCAGACTCTACCAAGTATAACATTTTCACCAAACCTAATTATAAAAGACTGTTCATTGAAAACACAAATTCGGAATATATAGTTTACGTAGAATCAACAGAGCAGGAGAAGGTAGGGAATAAAAATCCTATCACACTCACCAACTTAATATCAGATAATGTAAAAGGAGTCTTAGGAGTACACAGAATTAATGCACACAAAATAGGCATAACATTTAAGAAGGCGGCTGCTGCCAACAACTTTTTGAAGATGGAAGAATTTTTATGGAAAAATAAGTTTAAAGCCTTTATACCATCTTATCTAACAGAAAGGATTGGTGTATTGAGGTTTGTGCCCAAAGAACTCTCCAATGAGGAAATATATAAAAATATAGTGTGCGACTCTGATGTAATTTCAATTAAAAGATTCATGCGAAAAGTAGAGGGAAAATTAGTGCCTCTCAATACAGTTGCTGTCACCTTTGCATCAACATCTTTACCGCAATATGCTTATATAAAGCTATTTAGATATGAGGTGAAAACATACATACCAACATTATTACAATGTTATAAATGTCTTAAATTTAATCATTCTGCTAAGACTTGCAGAGGCGAGCAACACTGCTCTTCTTGTGCTGGTCGCCATTCCTACAAAGAATGCGATGTCGAAGAGATCACATGCATCAACTGCGCAGGTAATCATCTTGCCATTTCACGAGACTGTCCCATTAAAAAACAAAAAATTGAAGAGAAAAAGGCCAAATTTCTGCAGCAATCTTATGCCACTGTTGTGAAATCACCCCCTACATTTAATGAGAAATCTTTCCCTGTTTTACCCAAGGTCACTGATAAAGCTAAATCCAATGACATTTTAGATATTAAACAAGTAGCAAATAATGACATTATAATTAACGCAATTGTTAAATCGTTGGTTGCATTAGGAAACAAGAGTGACGCTGATGGTCCACTCACACATAAGAAAATAAAAGAAATATTTTTATCAAATTTAATTTAAATATGGATAATTATTTAAATATTTTACAGTATAACATACAGAGTTTACAGAGTAAAAAGAGCCTATTACAAAATTTATTAATTGAAAAAAAAGTAGATGTCTGTCTTCTTAATGAGACATGGTTTAAATCTAATTCTATAATCCCACACTTTCCCACATATAATTTAATTCACAAAAATTCCATAAATTCCCATAATGGAGTAGCCATTTTGGTGAACCATCGTTTAAAATACAGAGTAGTTAATACACACTTCTCAGAATCTATTCAAAACTTATGTATCACTATAGAAACACAGTTTGGAGCAATGGCAATAGTTTGTATTTACAGCCCTCCAAGTATCAGGTTTGACTCAGCAAAGTTAAAGGATTTAATCAATAACATACCCAAACCTTATATAGTCATGGGTGATTTTAACGCTCACAACATAGCCTTTGGATGCCATAGTAATAATAATAGAGGTAGATGTTTGTATAATATCATTGATGAATTTGACTTATGTATTTTGAATGATGGATCACCAACAACTGTTCCTTATCCTAATAGACAAGCTTCTGCAATAGATCTTGCTCTTGTTAGCTCTTCAATAGCTCATTTATGTAACTGGTATGTTCATGACGATCCCATGGGTAGCTATCATCTTCCAACCATACTTGAGATCAACATTCAACCATCTATGTATGACACGTCACCTCCGGTGGATCAAGAGAAATATATTTATAGTAAGGCAGATTGGGACGAATATTATAGCCTATCAGAAACTTGTTTTTCCCAGTTGGACTCAATAAATGATTCCCCTATCAATGCTTATAACCATTTTATAGACACATTAAAAGATTTAAGGAATAAAACAATTCCAAAACGAAAATTAGTTGCAAACACACCTATTAAAAAACCAGTACCATGGTGGAATACAAAATGTAGTGATGCTGTCGCAAAATCGAAAGAAGCATTAAAGTATTATTTTTCTCAGCCCAACATTGAAAATTGGATAACATATAAAAAACTAGATGCAAAAAAGAAAATAATTCTGAAGGAAGAGAGTTCTTCTTCTTGGAAAAATTTATGTAGTAGCTTCAATAGGTTAACTCCAGTTTCTAGGATATGGGGATACATTAAAAAGTTTAAAAAAATTGGAACAAATCGAAACAAAAACATCAATGATGAGTGGGTTCCCAGTTTTTTAGATAACTTAGCAGATTCTTCTGAAATAGATGACACTAGGCTTGAGAATTTATTCGAGAATGCTACAGAAAATGATGTAAATATATTTCTCAAGAGCAATTTCAGTATAGAAGAGTTAAAAACATCTTTAAAAAGTAGGAAAGATACTACACCAGGATTGGATGACATACCTTACATGTTAATCAAAAAATTACATTTAAATGCACAGACAACATTACTTAATATTTATAATAAACTATGGGATGAATTAGAAATACCTGAGTCTTGGAAAACACAGTGTGTCATTCCAATTTTAAAACCTAATAAGCCTGTAAATAGTGCTTCTTCATATAGACCTATTTCCTTATCATCTTGTTTAGGCAAACTCTTTGAAAATATGTTGAAGTTAAGATTAGATTATTTTGCTGAATCGCAAAGCTTAATTCCTTCTATACAGTTTGGCTTCAGAAAAGGTAAAAGTTGCTCTGAAAGCCTTGTATCTTTACTATCAGATGTAAGGCAGGTTAAATTAAGTCACTCTAATGCAATCTGCGTGTTTTTAGATGTAAAAGGTGCCTTTGACAATGTAAATATAGAAGAACTCATTCAAGTATCACACGATATTGGTATACCTGGCCATGTTCTAAAATGGCTTTATTATTTTTTAAACAATAGAACTGTATTTGTTAAATATAATAATAAATTGCATGGACCTAGAACTGTCAACAAAGGCACAATGCAAGGGGCAACTTTGTCTCCTTTACTTTATAACTTGTATACTTCTGAAATATTAAAATATGTAGATGTACCAGATGTAAAAATCCTGCAATTTGCAGATGATTTGCTTATGTACAGCATAAATCAAAACATAGATATAGCAATGGCTAATATTAATAAGGCTTTGTCTCAATTATACAACTATTATCATAATAAACTTAAATTAGAAATAAGTCCAGAAAAGAGTTCAATTTTAATTATCAGAAAAAATGTAAATACTCATAGCAATGTTAAAATTTCATATAATAATGTAGAAATTCCTGTTATTAAGCAACATAAATTCCTAGGCGTCATTATTGATGATAAATTAAAGTTTGATGAACATATTAAACATATTAGTAACAAAGCACTGAATGGTATTAATTTATTGAGACATTTAGCGGGAAGTTTTTGGGGATCTGACCCCAGAGTTATGAGTATGCTGTACAAAAGTATAGTGAGAAGCCATTTCGATTACAGCAGTTTAGCTTACATGAATGCCAATAGCACCTTGTTACGAAAATTAGATGTAATTCAAAATATGGGACTGAGACTTATTTGTGGTGCTATGCGCTCCACACCTATTAATTCGTTAGAAGTTGAGACATGTATACCTCCCTTGACATTACGAAGGTTGTTGTTGGCTGAGAGATTTTTATTAAAAGTCATGGCATCAAATGATAATCCTTTACTTAAGAAACTAACAATACATCCTATAATCTCACAGTCAATAGCTTCCAATGCCATCTCTGCTTCTTCTTTGGTTGGTGGAACTTTACCTGAAATGCCAACAATATTTGAACATGTAAATAGTAATTCAAAAGATATTGTTAAAAATGATATTTGGCCTATATACAAAATTCCTTTTAATGGTATTATTAACAGCTTTCCAATCCATTTAGACACGGTGCACAATAAATTTGACTTTTTACAGTTTAAAGACAATAGACCACAACATTATGTTATCTACACAGATGGATCAAAAACAGACCATAATGTAAATGCAGCTTTCTATGACCCACAGCTAGACTTCAGTAAATGTTTTAAGTTAAACAAAGTATGTAGCATTTTCACTGCAGAATGTTATGCAATTTATTGTGCACTGCAGCATGTAAATAGTGTTGTAAATAATGTACATAATATTTTAATAGTAACAGACTCTAGGAGTGTTTTGTCTGCTCTACACAATGTAAATATTTCTTTTAAGTTAAATTATATTTTATGCAATATTAGACTTATAATTCAAAAGCTAATTCATAAGTATATTAAAGTAGAATTAGTTTGGGTACCTTCACACAGTGGCATTCGTGGTAACGAAGTAGCTGACACTGCGGCCCGTTCAGACCATGATGAAGATCGATCCGAGTTGTTCAAGGTTCCATTCACTGATTACTACAGTCTTTTTAAAGAACATAATAGACTGTTATGGAAAGAGTATTGGGACATAACCTTGGAAACGAAAGGCAGATGGTATGCTGGAATACAAAATGAATTACCTATTAAACCTTGGTATCATAACATGAAATACATCACAAGAAAATTTATAACTATTATATCACGCATGAGATTGGGACATTGCTTAACACCAGCTCACCTGAATAGGATTTGCATAATTAACAATAGCCGTTGTCAACACTGTGGAGTAGAGGATGCTGATTTGGATCATGTTATCTTACAATGTTCAAGTTTTAACATTCAACGTTTGATTTTGGTCAGTGAATTGAGAGAATTAAATGACAGTGAAAGTGAAAGTGAACGTCAAAGTCAAAGTGTTCCCCGCCGCGTTCAGGAATTATTAGAAAATAAGAAATATTTTAGTTTGTTGTTTAAGTATATTTGTAATACGGTAGAAAAAATTTAACTAATTCTCTAATCTGTATATAATTATTCTGAAATTGTAACTGTGAAAAAAAAAAAAAAAAAAAACTAATTAATTAGTCTGAAAAGGATTATACTTGTTAACATTGAGATGTATTCACCCAACCCGAAAGGGAGGCAAGTGGATAATTATTTAGTGGAAAACGTGCATTTTTATGTAACTAACTAATGTAATATTGTTAAAACCCATAATGTATTCGACTGAAAGACTTGCTTCTATGGTCATGAATAAATATTATTAAAAAAAAAAAAAAATGATATCGGAATTTTATTGAGAAGTAAAATGTAATACTGTATTGCGAGTCTGGTTTTTTTTTCTCTACAAAACAGGTTGTTTTTTTGTTGGCATTGTGAGAATATTTTTGCAGTATACTTAATTATTATATTCGTTATAACGATGTTAATCAATATTTTAGTGCAAGTACACTACAGAGTAAACTATACTGATATTATAGAGAGGTAAAGTTTATAAGTTTAGTTTAAGTTTAGTGTAGGTGGTAATCTCTGGAACATCCAGTCAGATTTGGAAAAATCTTTTTGTATTTGGTAGCCCAATTCTTGAGAAAGGGTATAGGCTATTTAAGATCACTCTATGACCCTTAAGAGACGAGCAAAATGAAAAAATGAAGTAATAGCCCGGGCAGGCGATGCGATGCGACGGGGAACATGAAATTTCACGCGGACGAAGTCGCGGGTAGTATTTCATAATTTCATACAATAGGTAATATTATTATTCTCTTTCTTGACCTAGTGTGGACCAATCCTCTCTGTCGCCGTCAAGCTCGTCCCACCATCTTCGCTTGGGTATGCCTCGATGTCGCCGGACATTTTCTGTTATCCACACGGTGGTATATTTGGCCCATGACTCGTTCGACATGCGGAAAACGTATCTGGCCTAGTCCCACTGAAGCTTGGCTGCTTTATGGGGGACTTCAGCGATCTGTGTTTTTTGGAGCGCAGCACTGTGTTCCTAACACGGTCTGTTAATCTGGCCATAATATCAGTAGTATTATTGACAAATTAATAAAAAGAGTGATATATTTGACAGCATTTGCGAAGTGCCTAACTCTCAGAATCCGGGTTCCTGATAGGCATCTGCTATTTAAGGATTGAAACGGAGGTTAATGTCACCATTGGCAGGTTTAAAAATAAAATAACTAATAGAAGTACGTGCGATAACAAGCAAGTTCGAGCAACTTCATTCTACAACATAATAATAAAATATTATCATAAACCGTTTTTGTAGAACGCTTGCCAAACGTTGAAAATCACGCATCTTTCCGTCTATTACAAAAAAATAAAATTGAATTGTCTGTTTGTAATGTCAAATTAACAGCTTTTTACTCAATGCATATAAAGTAGGTATATACGGAACCTACATAAATATATTCTTTTATTTTTTTCCTGTGTTTCTGTTTGTTTCCGCTTATCTCCGAAACGGCTGTACCGATTTTGACGGGACTGTCACTGGCATATAGGTAATGTTATAAGAAGTAACTAAGGTTACTTTCCAACACCCACGCGGGCGAAGCCGCGAGAAGAAGTTAGTTGTTGAAATAATAAAAAAGAAAGCTAACAAAACATACCAAAAATAAACACATTTCCATACAAACTGCTTCAGTATCTATGATCAAATAAAATCTATACCCAATTTGAGATGAATAAAGAACGTTAGCACGTTTTTTATGGCGCCTTATCGCGCAAAACGATTGTCAATGTGAAGATTGAACCAATTACGTGAACAAATGTATGTTTGTCTCGTTTTTAGGGTTCCGTACTTCAAAAGGAAAAAAAAACAACCGACTTCCAAAAAAAACTACAAAGTGATAAATAACTTTTATTTCGGAACTCGGTGTCGATGGTTCTGCATTTTCGTTTATTGACACCGACTTCCGAAATAAAAGTTATTTATCACTTTGTAGTTTTTTTTGGAAGTCGGTTGTTTTTTTTTTTGTAAAAAAGTTTTTATTTTTCACTTTTTAGTGAGAGAGTTTGTAATTTATCTAAGTTACAATAGCCTAACGTCAGCTGCCTTTTTACAAAATATTGATTTTCCCGATGCTGGGACGTTATTTTTTGAGGAGTTCTCCTAGTAACAACCTGAAGAACTCCACTCCACCACCACACGCATTGTGACGAGCATAAATTGCTTAGCAACCATATTAAAGTAATCGAATCGCAACCCGTGAAATATTTATCATTGATTAGTTCCGATGGCCGTCTGTAGTCTTCATCATCAGCTCCACTTTACCAAATGATGATTTCCGAGAGCAAATGCTCAAGTTACTCTAAAAAATATGCAAATCGCTATAGGTTTGCCTATAAAATTTGATTTCCATGGGATCCTCTCATCAGATTCCAACTTGCTGACAATGGGACCACCTTGGGAGTATACCCTTCAAGTTACTCTAAAAAATATCCAAGTCGCTATAGGTTTGCCAAAAAAAGTTGAGGGTTTCCCTCGATTTCCATGGGATTCTCTCATCAGATTCCAACTTGCTGACAATGGGACCACCTTGGGAGTATACCCTTTCAAACAAAAAAATAATTTTCGAAATCGATCCACAAATGACGGAGAAATCGGTGAACATACAAAAAAAAAAAAAACATACATAAAGTCGAACATATAACCTCCTCCTTTTTGGAAGTCGGTTAAAAAAACGGAACCCTTATACGATCACTTTGTTGTCCTTCTGTCTGTCTGCCATGACCTTTTATATGGTATGGTATCGAGTTGAATTTAAAACCTGGTACCCAGGTCTGCGGTACCTTGAAGCTGTGAAAAAATGAAACTTCTAAGTTGACGTTAAAAAAGATACGGCCGTTTATGCCGCAAAAAACGTATATTTCTACACTCTAAAGGGAATCAAAATGTATATGGTAATTCCCGTTGACCTAGAATCATGAAATTTGGCAAGAAGCAAGGCATGTAGCACAAGTAAAGGTAAAAATCCGCAAACCATAAATTTGTAGTTACATAAAAAAAAACCGGCGATAAACTATTTACCTATATATCTACAAATTTGTACGGAACCCTCGGTGCGCGAGTCCGACTCGCTCTTGACCGGTTTTGTTCGATACATATCTATAAGGTTCGATAGTAGTAAGGGGAGGATTGGGGCAAGGAAATTGTGTGTGTGCGGAAACTGTGTTTGAAAAATTCACATTTGCAAGTTATGTTTACAGAAAGCAATTGTCTCGCGTGGATCCACGTTCCGGTTTAGGAAGGCTTTAGTAATTAGGGGGCGAGCCTATTTTCTATACAAATCTAGAATCCGTGCTGCTACTGAGGAATTGCAGATGGAAAAGTCAATAACACTTAGTGTGTAGTAGTTCATGGTTATTTGAACAAGCCTCCCGTCCAGTCGTCCTGAATCCTGCTAAACTTCACTAAACATTTTTCCACAGGTGTTGGCTTATGTTATTTTAGTTCGTATATTGTAGCACAATATCACAAAAGGACCATTTCTTATTAGAAAAAAATTATAGTGTAAAGATCACCCATCCACGGACCGACTGCGGCAAGCGTCGACCCGTGCGGCTGTTATTACTTAGCCACAAGCGTCGATCTTTATCGAAATTAGGAATACTTACGACATAATGTATTTAAAAAAATTATATTCGACCAAAATTTCAACTTAGTCGGTCTAGTAGATTTGGAGCAAATTGGCTGTGACAGACAGACACACGAGTGATCCTATAAGGGTCCTGCTTTTTTTATTCGGAACCCTAATAAAACATTCTAAATAGTTACCATTCGCAAGTTAAGTTTGAACGGTATAAATTATTAACTCCTCTTAATAAAAATGAAAGAATATAAATCCGCCATTCCGTTTAAAACTTCCATCTCGTAAAATCTTCAAGTTTCCGCTCCGGAAGTAGTCGGAGTTCGGAATTCAAATTCGAAAAATACGTTCCTTTCCGCTTCCGGCGTTTGATTCCTTCAGTGATACGATGTTTCCTCCGCGCCGTGGTGTTCGCGTTTATGTTACTGCATTAGATACTTGGGAAAAAAAAAACTTACCTGGGTACATTATTCTGGTTGCTTCCATATGTGAGAACAATGTAAAACAAATTAATAGACAAAAAACTATTAAAAAAAAAACTAAACCGCATATTGCTTAGTTTCTTTTAATTATTAGTTACATCTGAATTCAACAGCACTTTACAGTACGTTATAACCGGATCAGTTGCAAGATAGAGTCTGTTAAGAAACACATTTTTTTTTATATTTGGCGTACAAAATATTAAATATTAATAATGGTACTTTTAATTCATAGGCAATCTTTGAAGGATTGAAACGCATGAATATTTGCAACTCAAACTTTGCGGTTAACTCTAAAATATTTTGTAATTCAATGCCTGTACCTACGGCGTGTATCAGAAAGGTGTCGTTAAATTATAAAAATCCAAATCAAAAGTAATTTATTCAAATTAATTTATTTCATCACATGCAATTGCTCACAAAAACGGTGAAGAAAAACATCATGAGGAAACCGGCAAGTCCATCAAAAACTCCAAGACATGCGACATCTTCAAACCCGCACTGGGGCTACGGAAATCCTAGTTGATTACGGCCCATTTCCGCTCACAGAGAGGAGGCCTGTGTCCCAGCAGTGGGAACGTTATAGGCTGTATATGCTAGCGTATAAAAAAACCGGCTAATTACGAGTATCATAACCGATAAGACTCTCTGGTCTAACGGAGCATCCAAAACGCGCACACAACAATACACAAACAGGTTTGCAAAAACGCCTTTCACAACGAGACATTTGTTCGGAAAATTGGAAAATTATATCGCACATAAGTCTATGTTGGAAACAATAATGTCATATGTTGACGCTTTGGACTGGCGTGGGGTGGCAGGAGTGTGGTGTTGATGGGACAGCCATTACAGGAATATTGGGTTCCTGGTTTTAAGGATGATTTCTTAATTAGTATTATTTTTAGGTATTGTTTAGGTTGCCAGTAAGCTAACAGCCGTAACCGAAAAAAAAAATCTTAAAATTCATGTAAAATATTTAACTGATCCGCTAAAATCTTATTGAACTTCTAATGATCGATACTTTTTATAAGTATTTATTATTATTAAAGTATTTATTTCAAATAGGAACATAAAAGGCACTTTTGACCGTCAAGAATTACAATGAAACAGAATTGATTCTAGTCGCCCCTTCCAACAGGTAGTTTTCGTATGGAGAAGAATGGGCAAGAAACCCCACCGTTACTCTTTTAAAATGTTTTACTATTAATTATATAATTATATGAAAATTATTGATTAATATTAAAATTAATGAACCTCTAAAAACTTTTTGCTCTTCTAATGATTGCACACTTTTTTAAATAATTGAACTTCTTCCGATGAGCGCTAATGCGACCATCTGGGATGATGGTCGCATTTAAGTATTTTAGGACCCCAAAATATGAATTTAGAAAAAAATGCGATCATCAATAGAAGATCAAAAAGTTTTTAGAGGATCAATTAAATATTTTTCTTACATAAATATAATACAAAATACGTCTCTAAGCTCTTCATACATCAAACTACCATTGGTTTTGTGAGCAGAATAAAGCATTTTATCACGATATATTACGGTATTCAGAATAATATGACGTAATGTCTCCACCGCTGTCATACGTGACATTGATTTGCTTCTTTTAAATTGTGGATGGTGTTTGCTAGAGTGGGTCAGGAAGTTTTTTGTTAACATCGAATTTTGGCGTTTTTCACTGCTTATCTGTCATATAATAGTTTCAGGTACCTGTAGCACTGCCGACGAGGATGTGACCAGCTATCAGCGATTTTCTCGCTCAAGAAACTTCTCGTATAAGTAAAAGAGATACTTAGGTTAATAGTTAGTAGCTACCTGTACAATACATATCACTGGCGAGTATTCATTTGTTGCAGCGATAAGGGCTATCAAAAAAGTATCCGCTCAGCGACGCTCGCTCGGCGCACAGACCACTCGCTGAGAGACTCTCGCTTGATAAATACGCATACCAGCGAGTGATCACGCACTCGCTGCTCGCCAACTCGTTTTTAGTTGTTAGTTCTTCTTGATTCTCGTTAATGGCCAATGGTCTAACAGGTGCCCTGAGTTTTTGGACATAACTTTTTCTATGTGGGACTATGTCGATTTAAGTTAACGAGCAGCATCAAACACGCAGATGTTGATGCAGTTTATCAAACCAATTTGCTGATCCCCTCGGTTACTTACCTACCTATACTTGTACTTCAAAATTAGGCCAATGACCGACCAAACTTTCATTAAGTAGATATACAGGAAGATTAAGAAAAATCTTCCTGTAAAGTAGTGCAAATTCTTCACCGGAACTAAGGAATAGATAATTCTCTAAACCATATAATTTTTGACTTTGACAAAAAAAAATCTGTTATTTGACTTTTCTTCGCCGTTTCGATAAATTTATAAGTTTTAAGTAAGCTTAGGCCACTTCGACAGCTTTAGCTTTGGCCTTGCAAGGGTGCAATAACACCTGCACTATGGAAGTGCACGACAATTAGAGATGTGGATCTACAGTCTCACTGTAGCTCATCTTAGTACCCGCACCTGACTAAGTTGTACCTGCAGTGGCCGATGTGGCTTCTGAGTCGGTTAAGAGATTTCCATGGCAGTTGATGGCCCACTGGGAGCTTTTCTGCAGGCTCAACATGTCTGCTAGAGGGAGCTAATTTGATTTAAAAAAATATTTCTAAAACATTCCTAGCTACATACAGCATAACTCCTGCCATCCCTAATGCAGATAGATGTAGTGCAGAAGAGGGATTTTTGATAGCGCTCCAACTGCGAGGGACGCAACTATTTATATTGAATTTGTTATGTTAAACAATTTATTATTTCGCGTTTGCCAAACGGTTTCCTGCATACGACACTGTTTCTTTTGTCATTTGTTTTTAGAGACCTATTTGGAAAGGTAGGATCGATGTTTGAATTGGGCTTGACTGTGAAATAATGCTGGACCAAAGCTTTAAAATGGTATGGTTCTGGGTATTTTTATATCTGAGATTTTTGTTATTTTTATATTACTATAATAGACTACTATTACGTTTAATTCCATCTACTAGTGGTTGGCACTAAGTAGTGGCGTTTACCACTCCGGTAGTCAATGGCACCACGGAGTAAAATGGCACTTATTTAGTGCCATCTGCCCCCTTCATGATTATAGTAAGGTGGTCGAATCTCATTACGTACCTACTGGAAATTATCAATAGAAATTGATTAAAACATCGCTAGATATCACAGCAATAAACATTAAGTAAAATAAGTGCAAATATATTAAACTTTTATCCCCCTACTACGATTACTATTTATTTACATAAAAAAATATATTTGTCGCATCGTTAAAATTAGCATTATAAAAAAGTGCTGTCTAAAATTCAACGATTTTGGTAGCTAAAAACTATCTTGATCCTTTAACAACCATGCAAAAAAAAATGCTTTCAAAACCTGTAACGCAATATCTACACGGCTCAATTCCCACAATATTTGATAACAAGACAACGAAAACACGAACAATTCAATCTCACTTAAGGCGAAGTATTGTAAAGGGACACCCCATATATGTGCCTGACTTCGCCTCAAGCAAACAACACCAAATTGGTAAAGAACAAATTACATTTGATTTTATTTTACAATTTCCTTTCGATAGATTTGCCTTAACAATGACCTATGTAACGTTTAGGGGAGTTTGGACTTTATAATTAAGGTTTTAAGGCTCAAATTTGAGTGTCTACTGAAGATCTTGATGTTTCATGTGTGGTGAAAACATAGGGGATTAAATTTTTGTTGTAAAAGCCAAGAAAATGGTTTTCGGTTAAGTTTGGCTGCCGGCTTGTTTGCCCCTGTCTGGCTGGTTGGTATAGAGGTTGTAAGCACGACTATCAGGCTTGAGATCTTGGTTTCAATCACAATCTTACCATTTTTAAGGATATCGCTCATCCATTGCTGCATATTTACAAAAAAATTGCATGCTCAACAACTTAATAACGAAATTAATGTTGTTAAACTGTCAAAATGAAAGTCATTCCTACTCTTATTGTCTTACGCATTTACCCCGCAGGTCGGGCGAAGTGTTATTGGGTTTTTCCAATTGGAACTTCTATGCATTGTGCCTGGTTGATGGCAATATGCTCGCCTCGTTTTTACATCGGCCACTAACATAACTGACGAAATGTGGATGTATGTACCTGTGCTCAACTCTTCGGGGAATAAAGGCCATAGGTTAATGTAAAATAAAAATAATAAAAAACGTACAAAACTAAACCCCGTATATTCCACACTCGAGTCTAATGTTCAATACTTGATGTACACCAAATGTGATCTCCTGACAACAGGGGTGTTCGTTATTGATGTCTCTCTCAGATCAGCATGTCTGATCTCGGTAACCGTCTTGGTTTAGCAACACCCTTTATATATGCAGATGGCGAGGGTTTCCAAGTCATTCGCGGTATGTTTACGAAGAATGTGAGCATTAATGGAAGAAAAATATTGGAAGATTGTGTTGAGTTGATATCTATTTTTTAACCGACTTCAAAAAAAGGAAGGGTATAGTATTTGTACTAGATTTTTTCTATAACGTAGTTGAATTTTGTGAGGTAATTTTTTTTAAGTGACACCAAACGACTTAAAAAAAAATTTAGGTCTTTGTTTCGTAATACAAATCAAATCGTTGAAACAAATCACATGAGCCCAAACGAGGGGCTTACTATGTAGTAGCTACTGAAAAGATCCACTATCCACATCCTGGCTCCATCATCAGATCTGCTCCAAGATACCAAATTATAGTATTGTCATCCAAACTACATATACATGCAAATTTTCATTTCAATACGACAATTAGAATTAGGTTAAAATTTACTTCCCAGATTTTCCTACATTGTTAGTTACGAGCGTTTACGACGTACGGCATTTCATACAAATTTTCAAGTCCCTGTTTTTCAAAATGAATAAACCGATTTTAATGAAACTTCATACGAATAAGCAGGATACAAAGGATCGAAAGGTGTTATTTAAAAAAAAAGATAACTGGAAATCTTTGTTTCTATGGAAACTTTAAAATCGGTCTAATTTGGCTGTAACATAATTTTTTGAAAATGTTCTTAACTAACTTTTAAACCTTTGTATCCTGCTTATGCGTATGAAGTTTTATTAAAATCGGTTCATTCATTTCGCAAAACAAGGGCTTGAGAGTTTGTATGAAATGCCGTACGTCGTAAACGCTCTTAAGTACAGTGAAGTTAATAAAAGCGTGTTAAAATCAACATGGATACCACACTTGCCAAATTCAGCTCCAACTCTACATTTTTTTATCTCCACAAAATGACCGAAGGGTCTTATTCCTCGCACGTTTGACGGTGATTCGTCATGTCTCTACATATCTCTACAAATATCTCTAAACGGACGTCTCTATCCTTCAAACAGTGGCTCGTATCCGTCACTTTTATACCTTTATATTTACCTAGGCGCGCGTAAAAGCCGATACGTAGAGCGGGGAAGGGATAGACTCGGTTTTGAAAATAGAAGTTGTTATCTGTTGGTATAGTAAGAAAAAAATGTTCGCATGAGAAATCGTAAATTTTATGAAAATAGGTATTTACATTCAGTTATTAGTATTTATAACAGAAATGAAGAGATCCGCAGGGGAACCGAGGTGGCAGCGGCGGCGACCTCTCGCGTCCAGCCCTGGTTCAAGCCGTGGTCCGGGGCGAGAGGGAGTGGGAGGCAGCCACCTCCTTCTGCGAAGCAGTCATGCTAGCGAAGGAGCAGTGTAGGTGCCCGTTAGGGCCAAAGCCTGGCGGGTCAGCTGGATTGTTCGAAAGGGTTACCGCTGCCCCAGAACATAAAGGGCTAAGGAAGGAACACGGATGGGTTTTAGTCAGTAAGAGTCTGATACTTCCTTCCGCTCCACCCAGAGCGGGAGGGGTCATTTGATGATTTCCCAACCTTAAAAAAAAGGAAAGGGAAGGTTTGCCTTCGGAAAATATTTAGTTTGTTGATTTTTTCAAACTTCAAAAAAATGCCTGGTCTATACCGTGTTATGTCCTTTCACAATAACATTCACAGCATCACGTATTCGTCATTCGCAGCGCGGGCGCGGCCTGTATGCCTTATTGTAGCAAATCGTGACGGATTTTTACGAGAAGTCGCGACATCGCGCGTCTTGGACACTGATGCTTAATGAAAGATTTTTTTTACGACTTCGCGCGGTTATGTGGCCTTCGTTTACCGTAAATTACAGGACAACGTTGGTATAGTACATTTTTCTGTGTAGATTGTATAGAGAAAAATATGTGAAAAGCAAGGAAGAAAATAATTAGTCCAGACATAAGTCTGAGCCGTATACATAATGCGTTTTAACCAGCTAATTAGCTGATTATGGCAACACAAGATGGAGACGACAATTTGAAATTAAATTAATAAACAGTCTGCTTACGAAAATTCAATCAAATATATCCAATAGTTTAGTCAAAGATTGGCAAAACCCGTAGTCGACCCATCACTACAATATTAATTAGTTTGTTAAAAAAAGTTTTTTTTATTAGGATTTAATTAATATTACCGAAATTCCCTTGTGAATTATTAGTATTGTCAGTGTTCTCATTTATTAGATAGCTAGAACGTTTATTCAGTGCAACAAAAGACACAATACAAGTTAAAAAAAAAAAACGTCAGAAAAGAAGAAGTAAAAAAAAGATAGCAAAGATTGAAAAGATAAATTGACCCTTAAACACCTCACATCTATTACGGTCGATCACTACTGGGCGGTGTGTCTCATGGTTGCACCAAATGGGAGTCCAACTCAGTATATGCCAGGTACAATACCTGACGCTGGTATTCTGCTGCATCCCGTTAGTGACACACGGATTATTTAATTGTCGTATTGTTGTCTCAAAAACTTTTACAAAAAAAAAAAAACATAAAATCCTTTTATTTTGCCAGGCAGTAAATTGTTTTCATTTAAAGAAAAAAAGAAAAGTATTTATTGGAACTCTCACAGTAAGATCACAAACTAAAACAAAATCATAGAAACATAAAAAAAAAAAACATAATATTATGTCACACAGTATTTATTACTCCAAAAAGTATGTTCGCAAAACAATTAGACAATCGGTTGTTTTTTTCATCTAAATAAAATCATAGGCATCTCTATGCTTCAATTTTACTTTACCCCATAGAAAAATCATTCTGGCAAACCCTTAATAACTTTATTTGGCTTCGACAGAATACCCAATAAAACATACGATGGACAATTTGTGAGCAATACCCTACCTTTAAGGAAGTAGGGTGCCCAAGTTATGAGCCACATAAAACCGGGACACCCCTTATATGCGACAACTGGATTGACCACACTTTACTGCCGGAAAATAGGGATAGTAAAATTTTTATACCGTCCTTTACTTACGGCGAATTTGGCAGGATGTTAAATGATTGGTAAAATTATTTTTTTATGAATAATTCAAAATGGCGGATTTAAGTGTTGTTAGATTTTTATTCAAAGTAATTCAATGTTGTTTTTGTGGAGATAGAATGATTTTTTGTTTATTTTTATGGAATAAATGTTGTTTGTGTATTTTGTTTTGTTCAATGGTTTTGTTGCTGTCATTATTTTGTCAGGCGTTTGTTTTAATTCTACAAATGTTTTTTTTTTTGGAATTGGATATTTTTTTTTTATTGTATTTGTTGAATTTTTTTTTATTGGACTGTTTATTGGTTTCTATTTTTGGATTGTGGATTCTTTTTTTTTGTTGTCAAGGGGAACCTTCAAAAGGCACACAACCTCCAGGGAGGGAGATCGGGGAGTGTGGGATTTTTACATCACTAAAACCACCGCGGTGATCACCATCAGCATTTAGGGGTGGTTCCGGTTCCTTTTAAAAGATCAATTCCGGAACCCCCCCGTGCAACGCCTGTAAGGCACATAAACACAGAAGATAACTGGTTTTCTTCATATCAAATGTAGTTATTACAATTACCATGATAAGAAAACACACATCAAACTATACATAACCAGTACAAGCTGACTTCTATTGTACGAAAAATCTATACGATGCGAGGTCAGCTAAAACTGGAAATGTATAGCTTGATGTGACGCCGTGTGTACCACCTACCTACTAAAGAAATGAAATGATGTTTATTTCTATTATAGATAAGTGATTATACTTACACGTCAATATTTTTAGTAAAAATTTTAAAACTAGATGGCGCTGGCATTACCGTAAAGAAGGAACATGGATGGGTTTTAGTCAGTAAAAGTCTGACACTCTCGCTCAACCCACAGCGGGAGGGGGGGTCATTTGATGATTTCCCGTCCCCAAAAAAAAAACAAAAGGACACTTAGGAGCCGGACAAAAAGTAAGAAGTGTTCGCGAAAACGAAGTAATAGCGCGGGCAGGCGATGCGATGCGATGCGACGGAGTAGCTCGGGGGAACAAGAAATTTCACGCGGACGATGTCGCGAGAAGAACCCAGTCATGCATAAAATACATTTTACCACTGAATCCCATTCCAAATACATTTTACCACTGAATCCCATTCCAAATAATGCCCAGAAGTAATAGTATAATTTTGTTCTGAATGTAAGGTAAACAATGATATAATTGAAGGTAGTGCTTCGGCCCATAAGCGCGAGGTGTAGACTATAAAAGCGCCACAAAACGCGGCAAGCTGCGGATTGACAGCCGCATAAAGCTGAGTCAGAATGTTGTGGTGACGTTTTATCTCTTGCGGGAGATGTGTTCCTGGTACATTGTGGCTGGATCTGTGTGTGGAATGGGGAGATTTCTTAGTTAATTTACGACTTATTTGAGTACGGTATATAGTTTTCAATATAAGTTTACTATTTAGTACTCTGGAAAACAGAAAGTTCCTTCTAACCAAATAGATTTTTGTGTTTCTTTTAAAATTCTTTTTTTTTTATTTCTTTATTGGATTCGCTCGATGGAACCTTTAAATTGCCTCGTAGTCCATTATTCAATCTTTCTATATCTATACTAATAATAAAGCTGAAGAGTTTGTTTGTCTGTTTGTTTGAACGCGGTACCAGTCGGATTTGAAAAAATATTTTTGCATTTGATAGGCAAATTCTTGAGGAAGGCTATAAGCTATTAACATTACGATAGGACCAAAAGGAGTCGAGCAAAAGAAAAGAAAGTCAGAAAAAACTCTGCTTGTGCGAAAAAGAAGTAATAACGCGGACAAGCGATGCGATGCGACGGAGTGGATCGAGGGATCAAGAAAATCACGCGGACGAAGTTGCGGGCGTAAGCTAGTAAAATGTAATTATTATGCAACTTCCAAATAAAATGTGGGCATAGATTTATGCATGTGGTATTTCAAGGAAACGCCTGCTCAATGAGAGGAGCAACGCTGTACCTACCATAGATAATGCTATACTATTGTCAAAGTTTGCTATTGTTGATAGTTTAGTCTCCTGGGCAAGGTGTGACTCACTATGGTTTTAACTGGTATAGCTACACAGACAACATCACGCAGACTACCTTTTTAGTCTAGTTGCCACAAACACTAATGGCTTAGCTAGAGGTCCTTGTTTCGATTCCCAGGTCGGACAAGGTATTATTGGGTTTTTTAATCTGAAATTTCTCAGTAGCAACCTGGACTCTAGACATACGAGTATATCGCATGCTTAATGGAACATTGATCCATAAGTAGATACGACAGAATTATTTCCAGATTTTTTTTAACTCAGATCTCATCAATAGTTAATCAGACGTTCAAAATTCAACCATTTATGATTAATTAATCTAATCAAATCCAATCAGTTTTAAGTTTTATGCGTCAACAAGTAGGATAAGTCCTCATAGCGAGATTTTCTTTGCGCTTTCCCAAAAATCGTCTGTTTTGAGTTAAGTCAGTATTCCATTACGCATGCGATATGTCCGGTTGATGACAATAGACGCGCTCCCTGTTACATGGCGTCGAAATGTGAGTGTATACAGCAGGGTCAAATTAAATTAGCTAGCTAAACTCTGCAGGCGTGATTATATCGGAATCTAAACACGATAAAATTAAATAAGAACGATTTTTTTGATTTTTTTGGGGGATCAACGACCGCTGCTAGTGTTTTTACTTGAAATATGAGTTAAAAAAAATCTGTTTTTTGTTGTTTTATCTTATCATGTTAGATAGCGATACCCATCACAAAGTATGAAATGTGAAGTATTTATACAAAAAAACTGGTATTCAAGTGGCTACACAAACTGCGGTCCATAGTCTCACAATAAAATCATTAAATTCATTTCATTTTTTATGTTATCATGAACTAAAACAGGGTCAAATTAAATTAGTTAACGAAATTCCACAGACAATAATGCCTGCGGAGTTTCGCTAGCTAATTTAATTTAACCCTACATAGGGACACTAGCTTCTGTTGAGCGATGGCCGTTTTCCGTATCGACACGCTAAGAACAAGATGACATTGACAGCTCTTGAACTAGGTTTTTGATGCGCTGATTGCGTTCAATTTCATTCATGAATTCAACCTCAGTACCTACCTGTTAGGGCTCTCTGGTATCCTGAAAAAATTACTAACTAGAATTAATTTTACACGCACGTTTTAATCTTACTTTTTTTGAGTAAAACAAAGAAGGGTTGTTTATTTAACCCCTCTGATACTAAAGAGTCACGTCTTCATCTAATTTAACACCCAATTTGTGTTGGAACCACTCCGAAGACAAAGGGTTAAAAAATGGATCACTTTGGAGACAAGTGGCTAATGATCAGGCATTTAAGAATGGCTATTTATTATGATACTTATTGAACAGGTAGAGATGTATAGGTAAATATTTCTGTGTGCCCTGTAATTCCATAAGAAAATTAATAAGCCGCGTGCATTTTGGACGTAAATTTGTATGATCGTGGTTTTACGAACTGAGTGCGCACTCTGAATACCTTTTTCCCCGTCAAATACGAGTAGGTAGTGTTCCGATGATATCGCATTAATCTTTGGAGCGCGATGAATAATCTGTATCTTCAAGATATATTTGAACATAAAATGATAAAAGTATAAGTGATAAATAAAAAAATAAAAAAAATATCATAGGTTCGAACCCAGACAGGCGCTTTACTTTTTTTAAATTATTTCATCACCACTGCACTGCTCTCAAAACGGTGTAAAAAAACATCGCCTGGGACCATGTCCGGGAAGAACAAAAATTCGATGACACGTGACATCTGGGCCCGCGTGGTGGATTACGGCCCACTCCCTCTCACAGAGAGGAGGACTGTGTCCCAGCACTGGGAACATTATAGGCTGATTACGCCTGACAGCGTCATTCGAGCTCCAAAATATCTTTATAACAGGATGTTTGGATTGCTTTTAAAGCGGAAGTATTAAGTTCTTCTTTATCAATGTTGGTACTTTCCCGGATATAGTGACTAATCCTGATGACTAGGCCAGATTCCAAAGGAAATAAATACTTACCGTTTTGGTGTAAACTTGAGACATGTACGAAAACTCGTAAAGTGTAAATATTGTAAAGTGTAAATAGTGTAAATATTGTAGATAATAAAGCTAGGGATGCTAAGACTGCGGCTATCGCCACATTGCGTCCCCAATTTATCGGCGAATGACGTCACTGAAACGTTGTCTATGAAAGTAAGTTTGTGTGTTTTTTTTTAGAAAGTGTTTTTGGCCGCGTCACTGTGGAGCTGCTTCCACCTCCGCAACAACGGGGAATCCCACCGATCTGCGAACACACTGAGAATACTGTTTATGTTTTTTTTTTATGTCTGAATTATGATCATCATCTGCCTAACCTTTTCCCAACTATGTTGGGGTCGGCTTCCAGTCTAACCACATGCAGTTGAATACCAGTATTTTACATGAAGCAACTGCCGCAATCCAGTTACTGGGTAATACGAGTACGATACCTCTTGGTAAGACTGGTTGTCACACTTTCGGGCTTCTGACTACTCGTAACGACTGTCAAAGATCTACAAATGACAGCCGGGACCAACGGCTTAACATGCTTTCCGAGGCACGGAGGGATCTTGAGTCTTGTATGTGTTTGAATTATAATAGGTTAGCGAAAAAATCTATGTTTTTGAGTTCGGAAACTGGACAATTTTTAACAAACACCTACCTCTCACATTTCAGCTCTAGCAACTATCTCCTATTAAGTACATTCGTTTCAAAATAGCCAACAACATGAGTCCAAACTGACCATGTTTAGTAAGACAATGCGTTAAGGCGAAGTTTCCAGCGCGTCCACGCGTCATAATCTTATGAACGGAACCGCGGTCCGGCTACTTGGGAACTCGCCCTTAAGTTGGCCGGACTTTGCTGAAGTTTGTCATACACGCCAAGTTTTAGTTAATAGAAGTTTTGAACAATGCACTGTGGTGATTTATTTAGAATTACGATGTAGGGAGTATAAGGTCTCTGTTGTACAGAGGCCAGCACATCAAGCTACCCCAATCTGTCAAATTTCTTTGATAGATTTTGAACTTTACCGAAAAGGAATAAGGTTCATATTCAATTGGGAAAATTTGACAGATTGGGGTAGGTTGATGTGCTGGCCTCTGTACGTAAGTCCTGTCTGACTCTGAATTTATCGGTTTACAAGTGATAAGGTGACGAAAACGTGTTGCGCCGATCATAATCCTAGTATCCTTCCTAATAACCCTTGTTACTAATATAAACGCGAAAGTTTGTGTGGATGGATGGATGGATGTTTGTTAAGGCGCAGACCCACCGCGGCGCATGCTGTGCACATAGAGGTATAATAAATATTTTCATTTTACGCTTCAAAAATGTTTCAAGTATCTCGAAAACTATTGAATTTCAGTCAAACATATATTATGGGTGGTTCAATTTGTTGCATTTTGGCCCCCCTATCAGCTCCTGACGGATAAACGCTGAATTACAAGTAACCCTGTATGTACAAAATTCAGAACCAAAAAGTTCAAATAAATAGACAAATTAGGTAAATTAATCACTGGTATGTACTTAGGTATCTACATAAAAATAAATGAAGAATGTTTGTAAATACGGACTTACAAACATCATACACTCAACATTCTTCATTTTCCATTAGGTATGTGTGTTAGTGAAAATATGTGGGTGTTAAGTTGCTGGTTTTCAGTGGCAATGTAGTCAAGATTTAATAGTCAAATGCGTAGTTTTATTTCGCAAAGAGATCGACCGTTGAGTCGAAAATGCCTGGACTGGTCCATGAAGGCGCTAATGAAGGACGACCTTCCTAGTTCACTAAAGCGTAAGCTCATCGACACGTATATCCTGCCTATCCTTATCTATGGCGCCCAGACTTGGTCTTTGACAGAAGCTCAGAAGTACAAACTCAAGGTTTGGCAAAGAGCGATGGAGCGTAGTATCTTAAAGATTCTCACCGACCGAATTCGCAACACCACAATACGCTCCAAGATAGGTATCGCCGATGTTGGCGGCAAGTCTGCGAAGCTGAAGTGGGACTGGGCGGGCCACACTTATAGGATGCATCCAGACAGATGGGCCAAAGTCGTCACACAGTGGGTGCCTAAAGACGGGCGTCGTCACCGAGGCAGGCCTAAGAAACGCTGGCGTGACGATTTAGACTCGTTTCTGACCGGCTAGACGGAGGAAGCACAGCTTAACGAAATGTGAAAGAAAATGTGGGAGGCCTTTGCCCAGCAGTGGGACAAAAAGGGTTAACGAAAAAAAAAAAGAACAGACAACGACGATTCGTAGACGACTCCGCCTTGGAGTGTAAATGTAGTGCTGTTCCAAAAACGATGGGACACTTAACATCGTGTCCTGCGTGTCCTGTCAGCTGCACGTTACAGGAACTGATGGTTTATATTAAGGACGAACCGATATCAGTGCCAAGTACTGATAGATAATGTGACAAACAATAATTAGTCTATAATGATGTATAAACATTCCTCGAACTTTATTTAAAACGACATTTATTAATTAAAATACCAACTAATAAAGGGTTTTCCCTTCGTACTTTGGCCAAGGGCACAATGTGGGTTCATTATGCCCTTGGGCAAAGAACGGAATGTATTACCAATTAGTAAGAAGAAAATCGATCATTCATATTAAGTTAAAGTGCGTACAATGATTATGCACTTTTTGTGTTTTTTTGTACGTACTTATGTAGGAATAAGGGACTTGTTCCGCTTCTAATTATTGTTCTGTTAATGCCTATTATAAAGAAAAGGGACGATATTAATCATGACGCTTGTTGACCGCGAGTTTGGACCATTTTATGTATTCTATGTTGTTTTTCTGCCCCGTTGGTCTCGTGGTCGCAGTCGCGACTGCTGAGCGTGGGGTCCTGCGTTCGATTCTCAGGTCGAGCATAGTGTTATTGAGTTTTTCATGAGGAATTTCTTGGTGACAGTCCGGAGTTTGGAAGTTGGCTCTAGGACATGCTCTCGATGTTTTACGTTTAGCGCTTTGAAAACTGAAGGCCAATTCTCGTAATTTAAAACGTTCAAAATCTAGTCGAAGTCTCATCTCAGCGATAAACAAAATGTCAAAAACTTGTCAAAGTGTAGGGAAATTAGAGGTATTTTTGACAGATTGAGAATGAGATCAGACTAGACACGATATTGACGTGGTCAGATTACGCGGTGGATAATAATTACAATACACAATTGGGGAAAAAAATTTTTTTTTCAGCCTATTTTATTCTACTGCTGAGAACCAAAAATTCGAAGACATGTGACATATAGCAAACCGCACTGGGCCCGCGTGGTAGATTACCGCCCACTCCCTCTCACAGAGAGGAGGCCTGTGCCTCAGAAGTGGGAACATTAACGGCTGATTATGTATCTTAATGTTATGTATGCTGCGCAAAAGTTCTATAGCTTCCCACTCTTTCCTGTGTGCCTTCTCCGGCCAATCTCATTAACGCCTAAGTGATCTATCTTCAGTAATAAAAACATAGATCTATTAAAATAGCCTTATTGTCATTTAGGGCCCCGTGGCTAAATAATAACAACCGCACAGGTCGATCGATAAGGTTAAGCTACGCTTGCCGCGGTTGGTCTGTAGATGGGAGACCATCTTTACATAACGAGACCCCTCTGTGCCTTAAAAGCACGTTAAGCAGTTGGTCCCGGCTGTCATTCATGGATGTTTGACAGTCGTGGCGGGTTGCAGAAGCCCGAAAGTCTGTCAACCAGTCTTACCAAGGGGTATCATATTACTCAGTAACTGGGTTGTGGAGGTCAGATAGGCAGTCCCTCCATGTAAAATACTGGTATTCAGCTGCATCCAGTTAGACTGAAAACCGAGCCAAACATAGTTGGAAAAAGCTAGGCAGATGATCATTGTCATTTTAGGGTTGCGTGCCTTTAAAGCTACAACTAAATCATCGTTGGACAATCTGAAAAAGTCTGGAGGAACAAAGATCTTACAAAATCCGGCTTGTTCAAACACTGGTTTGCCTTATGTTCCTATACGCTGCTGAGACGTGGACGCTGCGTGACATCGAGAAGAAGATGATAGACGTTCTGGAAATGTGGTGCTGGAGAAGAATGCTTGGGGTATTCTCGATTGAGTTTCGCAGCCACATCTCTATACGCCAAGAACTCAACATCAAAAAGCGTGTATCTGTTCTGGTTCAAATGCGCATCCTCAAATACTTCGCACATGGCTCGAGGCGTAAGGGTGACTCTATAAAGCGCCTTGTCGTGCTGGGTTGAGTGGAGGGCACAAGAAGACGCCGACGCTTACCAATTAGATGACCTGATCAAATTAAATCCGCAGTGGGCGATTCCTTGTATGAGTGCACAAGAAATAGCAGAAATCGGAGTAGGTGGTGAGAAATCGTGAGGCGAATCACATCAGTCCCAAGACAAAAAACTACTTGAGGACCACGACCGCTCTGATAAGCATGCTACAAAGATGATGACCTTTCAAAGAAAAAGGATGCCTTTCTTAGATTATTCTTGTGTCCGTCTGTCAGTCTGTCAGTAATGGAGTCTTGTGGTAACAAGCGCTAAAGCTGACCATGCAGTCCTAAGTTTGATAGCCGGATCGAGAAAAGTGTTATTGGATTTCTCCATCTGAAATTTCTCAGTAGCAGCTCTAGGTCTGGATTTGTGCCCGATTGATGGCACTAGGCTCGCCCCTTTTACATAGGACTTAAACATAACTGGTGAAATATGGGTGAACTAGCGCCTCTCCTAACCCTTTGGACGATGCAGACGTGATATTATTGAGCCATCCGGAAACTCTGTTGCGCAACTTTTGCTCATTATTTTTGGTGACACTTTCTCCGAGAAAATAATGGTGTTTTTCCCAAAAACTTTGGCACATAGCGTGCTCGGTGACACGTCACCATTTAGATTCAGACGACACTGACGTTTCTATGCAATATTTACCTACTTAGTCATAGAGTTAAAATTGAATTGGACATTCTGAATTTCCACTTTCAAAACATGACATCAACCACAAATCCAGACTTGTCTAATCTGGGAATTGAAAACTGGACTCAGTCAGCATGTTATTCGATATAATTATTTTGATTTAATTGAATTTGATTTATTTTGTTTCTAGTTAATTTGATTTACTTTGATTTAATTTAATTTGACTTCATCGACTTATTTATTTATTTTATATAGGTACTTTATAATCTACGCCAAAAAATACATAACAAAAAATACTATTATCACTACAAAACATACAATGGGCGGCACTATAGCTCTCTTAAATTCTTAATTTTATTTTTATTATTTTCCTTTATGTTTTACTTTTGTTTGACTTTATTTTATGTGATTCCTATTAATTTATGTTTGGCTATGATGTTATTTATCTGAAATAAATATATTTTTTATATATTTTTTATAACAAATGTACCAGGTGCTCTGCCATCTCAAAGAGAGCTGGAATGTCTAGTATCTGTCACAAGTCATACTTTACCCCTTTTATTCCACACAAGAACGCATTGTATGGTAATAGTAACTTCTGCCCACGATCCCCCGTCCCACCCCGTCGCATAATATCGCATCGCCTGCCCGCGCTATAACTTCATCTTCGCTCAGCGTTTTTTCTGACTTCTATTTGTTTTTGCTCGGCTCCTAAGGGTTCTAGCGTGATGTTAAGTAGCCTATAGCCTTCCTCAAGAATTAGGCTATCAAATGCAAAAAGATTTTTTCAAATTTGACTGGTAATCCTAAGTATTAGCGCGTTTAAACAAACAAACTCCTCAGCTTTATTATTAGTAGTATTTAGATTTATTATTATCTAGTATATATTATTTCCCTAAACAATTACAAACATTGAGCTACCTAACGGTACCGCCATTTTTCCTGTTATGTTTATATTAAACTTGGACATTCTGAACTTAACTTTTACGGTCGTTACGTCACGGGTAGTCTGAAGCCCGAAATTCTGACAGCCAGTATTACCATAGAGCTATCGTATTACCCAGCAATTGGGTTGTGGAGATCAGATAGGCAGTCGCTCCATGTGAAATACTGGTATTCAACTGCATCCGGTTAGACTGGAAGCCGACCCCAACATAGTTGGGAAAGGCTGGGCAGATGATGATTCTAGATTTATACCTACTTTAAAAATTCATGACCATTTTGAAGATGGTGCTCTTGAGTTTTTCTATCTAGAATTGTACAGTAGCAGCCTTTTTTTTTAAGGATGGGAAATCATCAAATGACCTCTCCCGCTCTGGGTGGAGCGGAAGGGAGTGTCAGACTCTTACTGACTAAAACCCATCCGTGTTCCTTCCTTAGCCCTTTATGTTCCGGGGTAGCGGTAACCCGCTGCCCCGGCAGGCTTCGGCCCTGACGGGCCCCTCCTTCGATGCTGACATCTCTTTGAGGCGCGCGTGGAACACATACGCGCCGTCCAGCACGGGCCTGTTCCTGATCGGACGGCGAGCTACAATATAGGTACACCTCTGCTTAACGCTTCGGGAAATACAGTCGAGATGCTATGTTATGTTATTTTCAAGATGATGTAATTCGAGCAAATAAAAAAAAAGGTTGACGTGAATATATTGAAAAACCAAATAGGTATTCATATGAAAATTGCGAAATGGTTTTGTAATGAAATAATTGTGAAATTTTCAGGTACATTTTGCATGTTATCTAAGAGAATTGTGACGTGAATACTCAGAAAATTTCGTTAATTTTGTATCATGCTAAACGAGTAATTTTGATATAATTTATATTATATGATATACAAACCTAATGTTTCTAAATAATAAAGGTTGATAGTAACAAATCATCATAATCATTTCAGCTGAAAGACGTCCACTGCTGGACATAGGCCTCCCCCAAGCACCTCCACTTCAACTGGTTCTGTGCTTCTCGCATCCAACGGGTTCCTGCGGCCTTCACAAGGTCGTCGGACCACCTTGTGGTAGGCCTTCCAACGCTACGTCTTCCGGTACGCGGTCGCCACTCCAGACCAGAACCTTTCTTCTAGAATAATGAAGTGTTATTTATTATTTTGAACTTAATTAATATTGATTATTCTGAATTTAATTGTTAGGTATGTTTTATTAATTTCTATTTAATTTAAGTATTATTGATTTGTTTTTTAATTTGACATTATTGATAGTTTTAAATTGTATTACACTATTCTGCATACCCGTGTGATGGCAAAATATGGAGAACTTACTCGTATTAGAGGAAAAATATCTAAGTATGTATCTCTTACCCATGTTTTCAAATAAATAAATGATTTCGGCCCCATCGGCCATCTGTTCTGTCAGCAATGCCTTTCCTTTTTGCTTACCCTAATTCTTTAAGCTATAAGTACCTGCGTAATTACAGGCCGATTTTATTGGTCCAGTGGTTGCAAGCGCTACTGCTGAACATAAGGTCCTGGTTTCAATTCCCAGTTTGGGCAAAGTGCTTCCCACAAGCTGGACCGACGACCTTGTGAAGGCTGCAGGAATGCGCTGGATGCGAGAAGCATAAAGCCGGTCGATGGGGCGGTGCTTGGGGGAGTCCTAATGTCCAGCAGTGGCTGTCTTTTGGCTGAAATTATGATGATTATGACAAAAAAACCTCAACAGCGTCCTCCAGTCTGCTAATAAAAATTGCGTACCTATCTATCTAGGTACCTATATAAAACTTTTGATTATACATTTATTGTTTATAATCACAATAAAGCGTAGCAATAGGTATCTGCGTTTTTGTGTGTGCTGATAGTTTTCAGTATCGATAACAGTAAGTGCTTATCTTGTACATCCCTATGCGCAAAAATACCTGGAATACAGTCAGCAACAAAAATAAGTACTAAATATATGATTTTTCAATTGTTTTGTCTGTTCAATAAACTTTAATGAGCAGCAATGGTTCAGTTGTTAAAACGTTAAAAGTCTTGGGTTAAATACCTTACTGGTTGATTGCGTGCTACCGCAATTTTTTTTAAGGTAGAACAATTATATAAATAGAATAAAAGCCATGTCTTCTAATTCGTTAGTAATAAAAACAATTAAATCATTCAAAATTAATACATGACAAAAAATCTCATTATTTTACATTGCAACAAATACTGGGTTTAAAGTTTTCTTTACAGAAAATAGAATTTTTGCGTCTCTAATAATACACCAACAACCATTCTAATTATAACACTAAAAAAATTAGAACTTTGAACACTCACATTTTTTGTTCATGTTCCGCTGATGACTGTACCGTATCTGTTTTGGTATAAGTACTTCCCCCTCGCTATTTCCAGCCAGTCTTTACTCATATTATGAAAAGAACACAGTACGGACATCACCAGTTCGCACTGTAATTCGTTCGAAACACGAATTTTAAAAATTAACTGGAGGAAAGTACAATCAATTGAAGAGAGTGGTTCACGAGTGCGAAAACCTCATTTGTTGCATTTGTGTTGGTCGAATTAACAAGATATTTTTGCCACACCCAAGGGGAACTGCGGCGATGAATAGCAAACAAGATGGGGACTCAAGGTTGGATCCAGGTGAATCAATTTTACCCCGGAAAAGACATATGAGTAAGTTTCTGAACGTTACTAATTTCATATTTTTATTAATTTAGATTTCATGTTTCTGTGGACGATTACGTGATATCGAAATCATTGGCGATTTCTTGATAAAAAAAAATGAGGCCGCGTTTATTAGCAAAATTAATTTTCGCGTATGTAAACGACGCTTTGTGGCATGTATCAGAAAGTTTTGGTCATAAATGCAAGGGTGTGGTATAGACCATCATCTTTCTCCATAAGACCAATGCAATGGAGAAAGTTGTTCCGTTTGATGTTTTTTTTTTCTTAAATTTGACCACACCTTTCTGATACACGCTGTAGAATTGCCAGGTTTTTCGCATTTCTTAATATAATAATTAGTATATAGCAATAGTGAATAATTGTGGCATCAGACAATTATACCCTTGTATGTCAAATGAATGCCCTTATAATTGAAGGTAAGATTTTCCTAATAGATATAATAAATTAATATGGTATTGTACTTCCCAATACCCCAATATGGATAAATGGGATTCACAGTTCTACATCCTCATGGTAGGGGAATTCCCTGTCAACATACAATCTATCTTTTATAGCTCAAGGTCAAAGAAATCTTATCTAAACGTTTGTGTGAATGAACAAAGCAGGTGTAATGCATTACAAACAATTATTTAATAATAATAGTGCCTAATAAAAATACCGGTAGGGATCTTTATCGAGATCGAAAGCAACGACAGGAAAATTAACTACTTATGTGATAGATACATGGTGTTCACATATTTACAAATAATACAATGCAAAGCGGTTAGGGGACAGCTTCCAATTATTTTGTGATTGGTTATTATTGTTGCTATTTTTTCCTTTATTTCATGTACCTACTTAAATACTTATAAATTACATTTTTAAATATATTTTTTTATATATTTTTAGCTGCTCTTTTAGCATCTCATTATTAAAAAAAAACTACCTACTTGCAGACTTACAAATGGAGGCAAATGTGTATCAAGAGGCAAAGAACCTGCAGCCTCCTCTCGACCCACCCCAGCCTCCTCTTGACCCGGCCCAGCCACCAGCAGACACTGTGATAGCTAAATTGCTAGGACGTCATTTTAACGGCCATGCTCTGGTAAAAAGGCCGACCTCTCTCGACCTCGCTCTACGCATCGCACGCGCCACAGCAAAAGATTCGGAGCCTGAACCAGAAACTCAATTAAATGTCAACCATTATAACAACGAACAGCCATGTAAAAAAAAGCATGAATTGTTATGCCTTTTAAACGAGAAAGCTGAACAGAGAAGTTACACTATCAAGCCACCAAGCTAAGACCACCAAACTAAGATTGCATCTAAAAGTAGGAGTTTACAGACAGTCCTGTCAGTTCTGGGGCCAAAAAGGCCACTTTGGCAGAATCATAAAACAATTCATATTACGCAATTCATCTGTTTGACAGTTTCACACCTATATATCCCTGAAGGGTAGGCAGAGTACCTATATCATTTTACGAATCTCCATACAAAACTGTCATACAGATGAAATTACGTGATATGTATTGTTTTATGATTCTGCCAAAGTGGCCTTTTTAGGCCCCCTGATCTCGCACCGAGTACTTCATTTGTTAGCTACTCTGTGTTTTATGTAATTTCCTTTTTAGTTTTTTAATGTTAAATAATATTACATATCGTTAATCAGTATTTTGGTACCAAAGCAAAAAGTAAATTGTTAATTACTTAGTCATCAGTAAAAAAATATTTATATTGAATATATAAGTAACAATGGACTCAAATATGTTAGTAACAATATTTCTTAACGACTATGTTGGTAACAGCCATTTAATTATGAGGAACCCTGCTACAAGGTCAACTCCGATATGGAATGCTTGCAGTAGCGATTCATACACAAACAGTCGTCTGTCCGCGATACACCATTCTTAGTTTTGTATACAAGTGAGTCAATATTGAATACATATGACCGAATGCAGCTGAATACCGGTTTTTTACATGGAGCGACTGCCTATCTGACCTCCACAACCCAGTTACTGGGTAATATGATACCCCTTGGTAAGACTGGTTGTCAGACTTTCGGGCTTCTAACGACCCGTAGCGACGTCAAAGATCTGCGAATGACAGCCGGGACCAACGGCACGGAGGGGTCTCGTTGTGTAAAGATGGTCACCCATCCACAGACCAACCGCGGCAAGCGTATCTTAATCTGATCGATCGACCTGTGCGGCTGTTTTTATTACCCACTAATAAATAAATTCCGAAATGCTGAAAATTACAACTCGTTTTTTATTATGCTATCTGTACTTCAGTTTTTTAATATTAGTATGTTTTTTAATGTAATTATTTTGTTTGCATTTATTGTAACCTCTTGGAAAAAACGTCCAAAGAATAATATGTTTGCTTACCTGAAATGTGTATTAGATTAAAAAGTTGTGTAGGTACATTTATACTTTTATCCGTCTTGCGAACAAAAAGCACAAGAACGTGCTTATTTCAGTGATTATTAATAATAAATTAATTAAGCGTATGTAAAAATTTAAACTGCCAGAGACAGCTGCTGTTTTAGCACCTCATTATTATAAAAAATATTCTACTTGCAGACTTGCAAATGGAGGCAAATGTGTATCAACAGGCAACGAACCTGCAGCCTCCTCTTGACCCGCCCCAGCCTCTTCTCGACCCTACTGAGCCTCAGACGGAGGCCGTGGTAGGTGACAGGCCTTTTTGGATCATTGCACAAAGTGAAAAACCCACTGAAACGCCCAAAAACTCTGAACCAGAAACCCATTTATGTTAATCGTAATAGAACTAACGTGTTTACTTTAGAAATTTTAGATTATGCTTGAATAAATATTTATTAATTAAATCCATTTTTTTTATTTATTAAACCCATATACTACTAAATATACCGAACAGACAACTGCTGCAGTAGAACTCTGTAAAGTTACTTGGCCGGGGAATACCTACCAACACTCACCTGATCAAAATATTTCGATGGTTATCATGTAACTCGAGTAAAATTATAGTGCACAAGTGTGTGTGTAGGTAAGAGGGATAATTATGTGGTGTTATGCGAATGAATAGGATAAGAAATGAGTATATACCTACTCGTAAGAAAAAGTTTGAAAGTGCAGGCACCGGTGACTGAAAAGTTGTGTGGATATCAGTTGTCATGATATGGGCATGTGATGCGGAGAAATGAGGAAAATTTCGAGTATGAATGTGGATAGATGGCTATAAGAGTTGGGGATGAGCAAAGAAATGATGAATGAACTGTGTGAAAGATGATATGGCCAGAAAGGGGGCGACTACCGAGATGTTGACTAATAAGTACGGAAGGAAACTACATGTTGCGCCGACGCTACGTACCTAAATAAATTGGGATATGGGCAGGAGAATGATGATGAAGTGTGTGCGCACGACTCGAGAGTGTAACACCGCCAATTTCCTAATTCCTCTGCCTCTGAATTTATTTACAGATAAATCTAGCTTCTGCCTTTTTTAAGACAGTTCCGGGATTAATATAGGCATATGTGTAGGTAAGGATGAAGTAAAACCTGTGTAGGACAATACTAGTTCATTGGTCTGCCAACGCCATCTATAGTTGGCGACGCGCAACTCGCCGACATATCGGAAAACAGCACGTAAGGTGGCGCTACCTCGGCGCGAGCGCAACGCTCCATCGCGCGACGGCGACAGTGACGCGCGCCGTCCTTGGTTATGTGCAAAATAAATCTTTTGCACACACAAATTTTGATGCGGTTTTCAATGCCGGAATATTTATTTATGTGAATAAATACATTCATAATAAACTTACATTGAATGAAATAATCTCGATGTTTTTGTCAAGTCGTAAAAACCGTGTGAAACAGCGGCAAATCTTATTTCAATAAAAAGATCATTGAATACAATTTTCAATCAGTTATTTTTATAATATTTTATAAATTAATTATAATCACTGCAGAACAAAGCCGAAAGCTAAAAACGGTGAAGGAAAACATAAACGTCATAATGGCGGGACCAACTCTTGTAATTGAAAGATTCTACCACGTATATTTAGTACCCATTTGGTACTATTTTGTACCTGTCCTGAAATTTTTGTACCTCACAAGCATCAACGGAATTTCACGATAATACTGGTCCCGCCATTATGATGCGTAATAATGACGAGACCATGCCTATACTCCAAAACTATAACGAATTACATCATTCTGATCAAACCAGTATTTAGTACCTGATTTAGTACCTCCAAAAATCAATAGTGGGTGACGGAGATCTTAGTAGTTTCTTTACAAAATTAATTTTTAGTTTTTGACATCTTCTACGCCTGAATAATTATACGAGCAAAAATACTTCAAGTAAAAAGTTGCAGCTACATTTAGTGCAGGCGTTTTATTATTAATCATATTATTTATTTACATTATTATTTATGATTATGTTATTAAATAATATCGTTACGCCAAGCAGAAAAAATATTCTATATGTTCTTTAACATATTTTATAAAGGTATTACTATAAACAATCTGTACAGTCTGTCAAGAAAGTCGTGAAAAGAATGTTTTGGGAACTATTGCTGTTCCTAATACTGCCAGTACACTGAGTAATTGTCGAACTGAGTACCTCAACTGTCAAATCGTAGCTTTGTGATTGATATTTTATCATATTTTTGTGCTATTTCGAGTGTTTTTAATTGTGTGACCGTCTAAAGACAAAAAATGACTTGGAATGTTTATAAAAGCGGTGCGAGAAAAATTATATTTAAAGTAAGTTTTTCAAGAAAATTAACCGGTACGTAAATATATGTTAATGTTAAACACAGCAAAGGAAATATATTATCTTGACAATCTTCCGTTTTTAAGCATAATTTCTCTTATTTTTATCATTGTTTAAATTTCGTTGAGGTTATAAATTAACCTACGATTTATCATACTACCACTCAACGGTTTTGATTCTTTTGTTTTATTTATTTAGATATGATTAAGTATTTGTTATTTAAAATGTCTTTATTGATTTCAGGTGTTTCCGAAAGCATAATTCGGCGCATAGTGGACAAAGGCATAAAGAATGGAGGTAAATTTGTAACGCCTGGAAAACACAGGGAAGGGCGACCTAGAAAACACATGGATGATTTCGATCTATGTGCCATTCGTCAGAAAGTTCAGTTTTTCTATACAGTGCAGAAAGAAGTTCCAAAATTAAGAAAACTATAGGCAGTGGTGAAGGAACGTTTAAACTTTGATGGCAGCCATGAACTCCTTCGAAATTTTTTTGTTTCTATGGGCTTAATATATAAGAAATGCCAATCAAATAGACTAGCTCTCATACAAAAACCATCAAACGTGAGAATTATTTAAGGCCCATCCTTGAAAACAGAAGACTGCTTGAAGAGCTCTAAAAAAAACATTATTTATTTAGATGAGAGCTACATACACGAGTCCTATAAAATAACTAAATGTTGGCAGTCTACTAATATTGCAGGTGTCCAACAAAATGTGTCTAAAGGGAAAAGGTGGATAATTGTACACGCTGGAAGTGAGAAAGGTTTTGTGCCTAATGCACTTTTAATATTTTATGATGATTTGAACTCGGAATAATAAAGAAATATTGAATAAACTCTTAAGATTTTTTTTGCAATTGTTCTTTTATCGATATTCATTTATTTATTTATTAATCACAAAATTTCACCACCGTCATGTTGAGACGACAGCGCAAAGAGGCGCATCATCAAACTTTGCACTTTGTGGTAGATAAATGTTAGTATATGAAAGGACGAAAACAAGGGTTGGGCAAAACAAATATTCGTATTACACACACACATCTATTATTTTCTAATTTACATATTTATATAAAATCCGGTAATAAACATCACAAACAAACAACAGAATACATAAATATTAGGCACCAGTTAAAATGTAATTTGAATAGTTTAGTTAATAGTCATTTGAATAGAAATTAGGTGGAAGAGGAATGTTGTTCACCACTACCAATGAAAGTCTTTACAATATGCGTGTCAGATAGTTAGATAACGAGTGTCAGATAGAAATCTGCCAGGTTATCTACTTGACAGTAAAGAGATCATAATAATAAATCTGTAATTACTATTTTATAAAAAGAAAAGTATCAAAACCTTTCGGTCGAAATTTATAGGGATACCATACAATTGATGGTGGCGCCCTCCTTTTTTTTTCATGACTTTCTTAACAGAATGTACCTTCTAATAAATTATGTTAAAGAATGTATATTATAATAATTTTCCTGCTTGGCCTAACCGATATTATTTAATAACATAATGATAAATAATATGATTAATAATAAAGCGCCTGCACTAAATGTAGCTGCAACTTTTTACTTGAAGTATTTATGCTCGTTAAATTATTCAGGTGTAGAAGATGTCAAAAACTAAAAATTAATTTTGTAAAGAAACTACTAAGATCTCCGTCACCCACTATTGATTTTTGGAGGTAATAAATTAGGTACCAAATACTGGTTTGATCAGAATGATATAATTCGTTGCAGTTTTGGAGTGTAGGCATGGTCTCGTCATTATTACGCATCATAATGGAGAGACCAGTGTTATCGTGATATTCCGTTTATGCCGTGTGAGGTACAAAAATTTCTGGACAGGTACTAAATAGTACTAAATGGGTACTAAATATATGTGGTAGAATCTTTCGATTACAAGAGTTGGTCCCGCCATTATGACGTTTATAGGAAAACATCTTGAAAAAAACGGCGTGTCCTAGAACCAAAAATTCGAAGACATGTGACATCTACCAACCCGCACTGGGCCCGCGTGGTGGATTATGGCAAAGTCCCTCTCACAGAGAGGAGGCCTGTGTCTCAGCAGTGGGAACATTATAGGCTGATTGTGAATATCTGGCCGCCCTAGGCCCGGGCCTAATCCGTCTCATGGGAAGTCTGCCGTTTACTACGTACGGCATTTCATACAAACTTTCAAGTCCTTGTTTTCCTTTTGTCAGACAATGTTACTAGAAATAGACGTGCTAAATATAAGAACTTCTTACAGCCTCAGTCTGCAAAAACAGCACTCCTTCAAAAAACGTGTTTTGTATGGCACCATTAATATATAATAAGATTCCAGAGGTTATTAAAAATATAAACCAGCCAAACTTGTTCAAAAGAGAACTTAAGAAGTTACTTACTGAAAAAAATTACTATTATGTTAAAGATTTTTTAAATTATAGTTTCTAATCTATTTGTGTTATATTTTAATTTTGTTATGCTTTTTCTTTTATTCTTTCTTAATTTTGTTATATTCCAAGTGGCTATAATTTTTTTTTTTTTTGTACGCCAATGGTGGCAAATCATGTTGAAGCCCACAGATTTCCACTTTTACATCCACATTTGCATTTATATGTATAATGTTACACATGTTTACAAATAAGTATATCTTTATCTTTATCCGAAATGAATAAACCAATTTTTATTAAAGCATAAGCAGGATACAAAGGTCTAAAAAGTTAGTAAAGAACATTTTCGAAATGTCTTATTTAAAAAAGATAACTGGTAATCTCTGTTTCTATTGAAAATTTAAAATCGATCTAATTCGGCTGTAACACTATTTTATATGCTAACTTTCTAGCCCTTTGTATCCTGCTTATGCGTATGAAGTTTCATTAAAATTCAAAAAACAAGGGCTTGAAAATTTGTATGAAATGCCGTACGACATAAACGCTTTTATGTACAGACGCCAGCACATCAAGCTACCCGAAACTGTCAAATTTTCACAATCAACTGCCAATGTCAAATTACTGTTTAACAGCTAAATATATTATCTGGGTCATCTGACAGTTCCGCATACAACGGTGTATTGATACAGTCATCGGTGATGACCATCATAGGCACCTATTTTTTCCGCAGTCGTCAGTGCCCTGCATTACCTGACCCACTCTTCGCCTCTTCTTCATTACAAGAGGGGTCAGGTAATGACGGTCACTGGCTGTAAATACTCATAGGCCTGCCCTACTTTTCGTACAACGCGAAGATTGTTCATCTATATTAATTACTCATTACTCACCCTTACAAGGTTTTACTATTTTATTTACGTTAATAGTTTATTATAGATTCCTTGACGTGACTGATTGTACTATGGTAAAGACATCAGTCCAGTCATTCAAGGTTTCATAAAATATTAGGTACAGATGCCAGCACATTAAGTGTCCCGAAACTGTCTCATTAAACTTTAAACCTTAATATGCTTTAACCACAGACTTATAAAAAAAGATGGACTTCGCGCCACGCATATCGAAAGTGAAGCACCGTACCGATCTATGTGTGCGTGATTGACGATTGACGTAATTGTGCAGTGGGGTAATTGCGTAACACACTATCAGTAGCAATGGCTGTCATTTTGACAGTTCAACAACATTCATTGCGTTATTTATGTTGTTGAGCGGACAAATTTTTCGAACATATGAAGCATTGGATTAGCAATTTCCTTCAAATCATTCATATTGTGTTGGAAGGTGTTGCTTAATGAGGGTGCAGCAGTGGACTGCGATAGGCTGAGTTGATTGGCCCATATTCTTTGAACTGGAACAAAGGCATTACCTACTGCTTCACGCTATTAAGTACCATGGTATGTACTTATCTAGTATTTCTCCGAACGAGCCTTTTATTAGGAACTGACTATTATTTAAAATTGTATTATACACGTTTAACAGTAAATTCATGGAAAAACTCATTAACAAGTAGGTATGTACTAGAAAGTGTTAGCTATACATAATACTTAATAATATAATCGTAGCGAAGTCAAAACTGTATATAGATTACCTACGATTCTAATGCCGAAAATAGAATTTTTCGAACTTTGTCTGTTTTTCTGAATGTATGTTCCAACATCACGTAAAAACTACTACATAGATTTGGTTCAAAATTTGCAAAGATTTATGTCTGGGCAGTATGCAGGTTATAACTTATGCTATTTGCTACAATATTGCAATTTGTTCGTGTTTATCTATAGTTTACCACAAATTTTAAAAGCCAAAATATTTCAGATAGGATTTAATAATAAGACAAGATAAGATTTATTTTTAACCGACTTCCAAAAAGAAGTAGGTTATATGTTCGACTTTATGTATGTTATTTTTTTGTTATTTTAGTAAATTGTGATGTCTTACGACTTCTACGCGAACGAGGTCGCGGGCAAAAGCATAGTTAACTAATATATAGGTATTATAAAATTTAATGAAGGTAAGTAAAGGACTTCCTCGTTGGTTTAGTGGTCACAAGTGATAATGATAAGCAAGTGTCGGGCAAAGTCACAGGTTTTTATGTTATAAAATTCTTATTAGCTGTTCGAAGTCTTGTACAGATGCCAGCACATCAACCTACTACAATCTGTCAAATTTCTTTGATAGATTTTCAACTTTATCGCTAAAGTATAAGGTTCAAAGTTGATTGGGAAATTTTTACAGTTTCGGGTAGGTTGATGTGCTGGCGTCTGTACATGTACCAAATTACTCTAAGCCCCCTTTTACATAGATATATAATTATCCTTAAAGGTATTTTATTCAGAAATAAAATGAAATGTAGATAAATACAACATAATATACCTGAAGGCTAATAAACGTTTAAAATCTAGGCGTACATAATCTCATCTCAGCGACATTTACAGCGACTAAATTCAAATGAGTACTTGTCAAAAATGTAGGGAAATTAGAGGTATTTCTGACAAATTGAGACTGAGATCAGAGGGGCAATTCTCGTAATTTTAAGAATGTTCACAGTCAGAGGGAATAAAAAGGCCACTTTGGCAGAATCATAAAACAATTCACATCACGCAATACATCTGTATGACACACTTACATCATAGTATGTCGACCGGCCGCCGCCATTACGAGGACACGACAGCGTCAATCGTCAATCACGCACATATAGATCGGTACGGTGCTTCACTTTCGATATGCGTGGCGCGGAGTCCATATTTTTTTATAAGTCTATGATTTAAATATATTTTTGTATAATCCCAAAATAGACGCAGGTTGTCATTGCTTACCGTAACATGAAGTGAGTCATCAAGGTTGAGACTTTTACTTGTTACCAACCATAAAAGTGTGAATTATGGGGACTACCATGATCTAAAGCGCGGTCACTGTCGGACTGCAAGAAAGAGAAGCGCTATGACACAACGCTGGTAATTTATTGATAAATATGAAGCAATTATCTATTTACAAAAAACTACTTAATAATAAATAATCAATCACTGAATGCAGTTTGGCATTAGTCTAATGGTATACTTTTAAATATACCTAATTAAAATTGACAATGAAGGGATAAACTGCTTTTAAAGACATGTCAGAGGTGTATTTGAAGATTTTTTTGATGCATTAATGTATGTTTAATTATGATTTGAGTTCCATCACTTTATTAAAATAACATTAGACTTGAAAATAACATTTTTTTTTGGTCAAAATTATTTACGGTTTAAGAGATATATAACTACATTGTTTTATAAAAACAACTTTTTGACCGTTTTCAAGAAAGGCGCTTGCAAAAAATGGTCTAAGGTACCCTGCGGAATTATTTTCTTACATTATAAAAGACAGAATTTCAGCCATTGCAACCAATCTCAACGGAGACCAGCCATTTACGCGGGGAGACCATATAGTGCACAAGTGTGTGCGCAGACACAGGCGCTCTTCTCTCACTCTCACAGTCCGATGGGACGGCAATCCGACACCACTGGAGAGAGATCAGGCGCAGAACCAACGGTTTAACGTGATTTCCGAGGCACTGGGGTATCTCACTGCCAACTTACAAACTCCGGGCTGTTACTGAGAAATTCCTAAAACGGAAAAACTCAATAGGTAATACTTTGCCTGTGCGTTGGTCACTGTAAGCCGCTGGATCACGTTAGCACAGGAATCGCATTTGTTGCGATACTTGGGGGACGCCCTTGTCACAGTCTTTCAACTAAATGATGCACAAGTAGTTTCGAATCCTAACAGTGGAATTTTTTATTATTTGTTAGCTTAAAGGGTCAGGAAGCTGTTGTAAGTTGCAAATAACAGTTCAAGTCTGCTGCAGGAGAAATTTGGCAGGGTTTGTCATTAGGATAAACAAGTTATCGAGGGGAAACCGAGAATCAGCAGCGGCAGTGGTATATCTTACTATTTGCAAAACACCATCCAAACTATGCGAGTGTGCAGCGAGCAGTGGCTTACGAGTTGTAGGTCGTAAGGTTCGAACCCAGACTTACTTGCTTTACTTTGTGTAAATTATTTCATCATCATTTCTCAAAACGGCGAAGGAAAACATCATGAGGAAACCGGCATGTCCTAGAACCAAAAATTCGAAGACATGTGACATCTACCAACCCGCACTGGACCCGCGTGGTGAATTACGGTCCACTCCCTCTCACCGAGAGGAGGTCTGTGTTTCAACAAGGTACATTATAGACTGAATATGTATGTGTGTATCCAAACTATGAATCAATTGTCAGCATCGCAAGTCACTGCTGGACACAGACCTGACCCTGAACTTGATAGAGGTCAAGTTGCTCCACAACACCAGGCTCAGTCACGTCAACGCCGGCAACCGAGAGCTGGGGCTCTTTCTCGCATAGGGTCGGAGCATTATGCTGAGCGATGCCCAATTTTGGTGGATGTGACGCATATTTTCCTCAACTTGTTCTTTATAGGGTTCCGTACCTCAAAAGGAAAAAACGGAACCCTTATAGGATCACTCGTGTGTCTGTCTGTCTGTCCGTCTGTCACAGCCAATTTGCTCCGAATCTTATGGACCGATTAAGTTAAAATTTGGTACACATATGAATCTCTGTGACCCAAACACAGACGTGTAACGTAAATAAATGAGTTTTGAAAATGGGAGTCATTTTTGAGGGGTAAATAGACAATTTAAAAAAAAAGTTTCGCAATCTGTACCGTGTGACATATCAAATGAAAGGTCTTACCGTGAGGATCTCAAATATTTTTTTTTTCATAATTTTAAAATAAATTGTATTAAAGTTATTTAAGACAATAGACGGAAATATACCATTCCCCCCCCCCCTTATTTCCGAAACTACTGAGCCTAATTTTTTTTTTTAAATACAGAAAATAGTTCTATACCTATAGATTACAGGAAAATTATTAAGAAGTCTTTGATCTTGAAACAACATGGTAAATCTCTCAATATAGTGCGTACAAACTTACATTTTCAGTTGGAATGTATGGGAGAACATGTTTTTCAACTACAATGTTAAGTTTGTTCTTGGGATAAATTCATTCCAACTACGGAACCCTTCATTGTGCGTGGTCCGACACGTACTTGGCCGGTTTTTTTCATTCCTTCTAGTTTCTACATCTACAGCATCCAGTCTATACCAGTTATCGGTCGTCAGTTCATCTAGTTATGGGGGCATCCCACGCTATACTTATCGATACGTGATCTCCACTCGGTAAAACCATGACTCTATCATAATTATTTCTCCGCATTTAACTAAGCACCTTTTGTATTTGCCATATATATAAGGAATGGTCTATATAGGTGTATATGATAGATAAGGAAAGTACCTTATCTATTCTTTATAGCGATACGGTCAAATAAATTACGTCGTGCCCCATAGAAATCTCTTCAGCAAAATCTTTAATTGACAGCAATTAATCACTGACCACATCTAACCAATTTCTCTGTGACACACACGATAAATTTTCCTGTCTCTTTCATTCTTTCGTTAATTTTAATAGGCCCTCTCGCTTACGCGAATTTATCTTACAGAAAAAAGACGTCACTGACCTCAATACTGGCTTGGACGGTTTCACGTAGTATACTGGAGCATACTGTTGTATTGAAGTATACACTTTATTCTATTGCTTTAAGGTTGGTCTTCAATTGTCGAAAGCATGGCTCTTCTTTCGTAGTGAATATAGCTATCAGTCGCAAAATGTTCAGTTGCTCTGTCAGTTGACCATCGAACGCTGTTTTGAATGCAGTTCATTGTTTTAATTTTTAAATATCGAATGTTTTATTACTATTCAAATTTGTGTTGTAGAGCTGTGTGGTTCTCTTTTTGAGTTTGGATTTTGTTGCCGTTACCTACCTCTTTTTGTGAGTTTTACTTTTATTATTTTTATTTTTAGTCTGCGCGGGAGTCTTTTTCGTGGTTACATCCGTTCTGTTTTTGCATGTTTTTTTTTCTTTTTGTGTTAAACATTATTTTATTGTCTTTAATAAGTATAATTTATTACAACGACAAAGGGGCTTTTATGATGGAATTACATAATACCCTTTAAATTGATTTCAAGTAGTTTTACAACAAGCCTCAATTACTGTAAGGAAAATAACAAAAATTATTATGTAGGTACTTGTACGTAACAAAATTACTTAGTTATTTGCATATGCATGAATACCAGCTGTTGTTTAAGTTGGTACATACATTGTTACCAAGTGCACTTCAAAATCTATATCTTCGGCATAGTTTGTTTAAACAGCATGCAGTGTTGATCAGAGGGGCAATTCTCGTAACTTTAAGAAAGTTCACAGTCTGACGGCGTCAGTCTGAATCTGACAAAAATGCCTCTAATTTCCCTGCATTTTTGACAAGTTTTTAACATTGATTGTGATGAGATGAGATTGCGACTACGTTCTGAACGTTTTTAATTACGGGTATTGGCCTTCAGCTGTTTTTAATATGAGAAGCCGTAACAAATCAACATAAGTTTAATTGATAGCTTATTAAAATTACAATCCAATTTAGACAATGGACAATGCGTGTCCATGATCGGCCATTGTGTAAAAGCTATAAAAGTTGGCTGAAATTAAATGAGTCAGTGCTTATGTTTACGCTAAGTACTGAAGCTGAAATACAAATGAAGTCATACATTGTGTATTATTATTAATAATAGTAGGTAATAAGTTTATTATTAATGATAAATTTATTGATTATAATTAATCATTTCATATGACTGCTTAACCTTGATTGGATAAGGCTTTATTGCACAAAAGACATAGTAAACCATCATAATGATACAGTGTCCTGAAGATACCTATGTAAAACTACTTGCTTTAGGCAGTGACTTCGCCCGCGTGAAGGTCAGATCATCCCACGGGAACGGGATCATACCACTGGGATTAAATAGACAGCTGTGCTGCTGGGGATTTGTTGCGAAATTTCTTCCCAGCGAAAGGACGTATTCCATATTGGGCACCCGCTTAAATGACACCTGAGTGAATGTGCCACTGTGTGTCAGCGTGCATTCACTCAGGTGCCATTTAAGCGGGTGCCCAATGTGGAATACGATAGCGAAAGCACTAGGAAGTAGGTAGTAACGTTCGGGCGTTTTATGGGACTGTCTTATGTAATGTTAACGTTCGAAAAGTGATTCTCAGGCTAATTTGAATAAATGATTTTGGATTTTGATTTTAAAAGTATCCTTTGTCCTAATCCAGGTCATGGTCTATCCGTGAGCCACCATTTTTACGTTTTTGAGTAACAAACATACAAACTTTCACATTTGTATTATTAGTATCTAGGATTTTCTGCCAATCGATCCTGTTTCTTATTTTAAGGATCAAAAACGTCTATTAGAACAACTGAGGTTTGAGTACTAGAAAAGTCCGAAATCGCAACTTGTATTTATTTTATCAATATTGGTCATTTTCCTGCTGACTGTATCTAAGTACATTTTTTTTAAATCTTTGAAGGCAAATCAAAATTTCTCAAAAAGTAATAGGAACGTTTTCCTGTGGCTACAAAAAGCATCTGCCCTTACTGCTCTATCTCAAAAATCCGCCCTGTATATCACGATAAATTGGTAAGACTTCGTCTAAGACAACCATGGCTTAAATTGTTCTAAATTGTCTGTACTATCTTCACCTTAAAGCTTTGCACCCAGCTTCCAATCACCCTGTATCATAATCAGCCTATATTGTTCCCACTGCTGGGACACAGGCCTCCTCTGTTCGAGAGGGAGTGGGCCCAGTGCGGGTTGTTAGATGTCACATGTCTTCGATTTTTGGTTCTAGGACATGCCGTTTTTCTCACGATGTTTTCCTTCACCGTTTTGAGAGCGGTGGTGATTAAATAATTTACTCAGCCATTATTGATATTTATTGTCAATACTAGAATTCTTGCAGATTCAAAGTCTACCCTAGCAACACTTGACCAAAAACAACATTTTAAAGTACCTTTTCCGGAAGTGGCAATCTAATAATTCGTTTCGGGGATTCACTAAATAACGTGCAAGTACAGTTAGATAATTATTTAAGACTGATTATAATCAGGTTTTTTTTTTGTTATTTCTATAACAAAAACGTCAAACTAAATCACATTAAAAAAGCACTTACAAAATGACAATCGCATCTCTTTTAATACACGATATTATATCCGATATACATCGGATTCTATATCAGACACAGGACACAGATTAACTTAAGTACTTAGTTATAATTAAAATTCAGCATGAAGCTGCATCGACCTTCGCTACATCGGGGAATCCCACCGATCTGCAAAATCTTATGTAATTTTATGCAAGTGAATAATTTGAATACAACAATGTATGATCATAGCAAATAGGCTTCGCTGATCCAGTGGTCGCCAGCGCCATTCCTGAGCATGAGGTCTCTGGGTTCGATATCCAGGTCAGGTGTTTTTAGGAACTGTGGTGGTACTTACTATAGGTAGAGGTACACATCTGTCTCCCCTTTGGGAAATACATAGGCGTGAAGTTATGCTATGTAAATAGGACAGTCCATCCTCAGGCACCCACTGTGTGGAGACTGACTTGACTAGGAGCATGACCTTTATTAAATACACATTTTCATTATGTAGCAATATATAATATAATAAGATAGATAATGAGTGGCTGCCATTCGCAGATCTTTGACAGTCGTTACGGGTCGTCAGAAGCCCGAAAGTCTGACAACCAGTCTTACCAAGGGGTATCGTATTCCCCAGTAACTGGGTTGTGGAGGTCAGATAGGCAGTCGCTCCATGTAAAATACTGGTATTCAGCTGCATCCGGTTAGACTGGAAGCCGACCCCAACATAGTTGGAAAAAGGGTAGGCAGATGATGATGAGATAATGAGTGATCAATGTCACACGTCGTCAACATGACAGGAGTGCATTCTAGGCATCTAACAACCTTTGAGAATAAAAGAAATTGATAGTAAACTTAACTGGAGTATGTAAATTCTTCGACCAAATCACATTAATAAAACTTAACTAATTACTAGCAATTATCAATAATTGCCTGTCTTTAAATAGAAAACAGATAAAACAGTAACATACAGCTGATAACGTTTGTACTTACATATTGATAACGGTATTGCATAAAAGTAAAATAAATAACTGTCTGCTTCGTTAGTCTAGTAAGCAAACGCTCCTGCTAAGCATGAGATCCAATGGGTTCAATTCCCGGGCCGGGCTAAGTGTTATTGGATTTTTCCATAAGGACTTTATAAGCAGCCCGGAGTCTGAATTTGTGCCCGGTTGATGCTAATAGGTTCTTTAACATGGGACTTAAACATAACTGGTGGAATGTGGGTGCACCATATGTAGGTAGACCTCTGTTAACCCTTCGGATAATACAGGCGAGATGCTATGCTATATTATGAAGCTTTCCAAACAGAACGCAACATGAAACTTACTTAGGTAGACATGAACAATATTTTAGCTCTCGTTTGCAAATAATATCGTACTATTCGCGTAAAATTTGTGATTAGACTAGATAGCATATCTATAAACTAAATAATAATGTAAGTAGGTATCTACACAGTATACAAAATTTGTGTGTGTAGATACTTAGTACAGACTTAATCTTGATATGAACTGTCTTATAGATAACAATGATGATCTATAGGTATTATGTTTTAGCGGATTTATATTATCGTGATACTTGTTATGAAATAAGTCATGAAGAGGGGCCCGTGGCTAAATAATAGGTAACAGCCGCACAGGTCGATCGATCAGGATCAGCTACGCTTGCCACGGTTGGTCCGTGGATGGGCGACCATCTTTACATACCAAGACCCTCCGTGCCTCGTCCCGGCTGTCTTGACAGTCGTTACAATTAGTCTTACCAACGGGTATCGTACGAGTATTACCCAGTAACTGGATTGTGGAGGTCAGATAGGCAGTCGCTCCTTGTAAAGTACTGGTATTCAGCTGCATCCGACCCCAACATAGTTGGGAAAAGGCTAGACAGATGATGACTGTCCCCATAGTTCTGAAACCGTGCCCTGGAAATCACGCGCGGAGGTTTTTATTACCCAGATTTCGTTAGCTATGTTTTGTTCCGTGTACCTAATACTCAACTTGTGAGCCCATTACCATCAACCGGGTACAAATCTAGACTGACCTGAGAAATTCCTGATCGAAAACCCAATACCATTTTGCCCAACTCAGGTATCGAACCCTCGTGAGTTCTAGTGGCGACAGTTGCGCTTCTGACCACTAGTCCAACGAGGGAGATTAGGCTAATGCGGACACGTCTATACTACAATCAAGTAGTTTTATTCTTCACAAAGTAAGCTGATCTACCGGCATGCCCTAGAGCCAAAAATTTGAAGACTGTGACATCAACCAACCCGCACTGGGCTCGCGTGGTTACAGCCCACTCCCTCTCAAAGAGAAGCAGCAGTGTGTTCCAGCAGTGAAAACACTATATGCTAATTATGCTTATGCTGGTAGCGGTGAAATACCTTTCCACTCCTCAAGCACCTCAGGATATGTTACCGCCTTGTCGCTACGTCACTATGTGCTAGGGACCGTTTCCGGAGGGGCCATTATTGAATGTGCAAGTCACCCCTTGCCTTTTTATCCGTATATTATTAATTCTAACTATTCTAACTTAATAACTAATATTATAAATGCGAAAGTGAGTCCTGAAATTTTAATAATAATGATAATTCATTTAATTCAGGCATCAAGGCCCACAAAAACACATACAATACAATATTAATATACCTAAGTAATTTAAAAACACTATAAATACATACAAAATTATACTAAAAACTAACACTTACAAGCACTTGCATATACGTTGTCAGAAACGGACATAGGGTACCTTCCATCCCGAAAAAAAGTGCTGTTCCCGAGGAAAACAACAATAACGTTATTATGATAATAGACGGCGCCTCGTGTCTTGTCTTGATCGCAGACGAAGTCGCGGGCAACTGCTAGTATTAAATATTGGTTAAAGCTGGGGCCATAGTCCTAGGTAACCAGTCCATCTTAGCTACCCAAATTTATAGCCATTTTTTTTTGTTTCCCTGTAATAATAATAATATCATTTATTTGCATGAAATATGGTGCTTACAGATCTCATAATAAAATACATGATAGTACTTCATATTCCGCCTACTAAATTCAGCATGCAAATTTAGATTTTGCCATAATTTTAATGAATGAAATAATAATTGAAAAAATTATGTTACAATAGGAAAATGTCAAAAAATATTAAAATACAAGTGTTAATGAATTAATGAATATTACAAATGGCAAACTATGAAAATTACAAATGTCAAACTATGAAAATTACAAATGTCAAACTATGAAAATTACAAATGTCAATCTCTAAAAATACTAATGTTAGAACTATAAAAATTACAATGTTCAAAATAAGCCTACAGGAATGTCAAAGTTAATTTAATTACATTATTCATGTCTGCAATAAATTTCTCTTCGTATTATAATTCATAAATTCATTAATAGAATAGAACAGTTTTCAATGAGCCATGTTCGGAGTCTTTTTTGAAATAGATTCGTTGGCAGTTCTCTTATTATCTTAGGTATCTTATTATATATCTTTATTGCCATTCGACTGGCGTTTTTATGGCAAAATGCTGTTCTACACCTAGGCATAGCCAAACTAGTTGGATCCCTTGAGTGTTTACCTATTTTATATATGTTTACACTATCGGCTTTACTAAATAGGTTAGGGTGTTTTTTTACAAACACTCCAATTTCCAATATGTATAAGCATGCCAGTGATAATAATTTATACTCTTTTAATATGGGTCTGCATGATTGTATTGCAATGTCTAGTCTTACACCAACCGGGGGTTGTCCTTGGGTGCATGTACATAGTTCATACAGGGATAATTGTTGATTGGTGCTGAACTTCTAATTATGCTAACCATACCTTCTATTGCTAGTTTTTGTAACTGAACGGACAGCTGTGCTGCTGAGGAGTTTTTTGCGCCACTTCTTCCCAGCGAAAGCACTAGGAAGTGGTAAAGGGCGGCCATTTTGGAGGACTGTCTTATGTAATTTTTAATGTTCGAAAAGTACTGATTCTCAGCCTAATTTGAATAAATGACTTTTGATTTTGATTTTTAAGCTAATCTATTAATATAAGGATCTACTACAACTGTTGCAGTTGTGATAGATCGATAGGTTATCTAACTATTAACATTCAGACCATGATTCATGAGCCAGGTGCGTGCAAATACTTAGTTGTCCGAATTCCTTTCCCTACGTCACGAGTTGGCACTTTCACTTTGACATAGCTTTTGGGCGCCATTACTGTGACCAATAACGATGGCGGCTTGTATCCTGGTGTCGAAATATTATAGACATCAACTTGAAACAGAAAACCGGTTTTAATTTTGGTATTTTGAAGTAAGTGAACCTATTTGGCCTAGCCTCGTTGGTCGCAAGAGCTACTGCTGAGCATAAGGTCCAGAAGGCCAATTCTCGTAATTTCGGCGACAAACAAATGTCAAAAACTTGTCAAAATGTAGGGGAATTATAAGTGTATATTTTGACAGATTGAGACTGAGATCAGACTGTGAACGTTCTTAAAATTACGAGAATTGCCCCTCTGGTTTCGATTCCCGGACCAGGCAATGTGTTATTTTCGTTTGGGTTTTGGGTTTTTCTCTCAGGACTTTCTCAAAAGCAGCCCGAAGTCTGGATTTGTGCCCAGTTTATGGCAATGAGCTTGCCTTTCGTCTTTATTACTTGGGACTTAAACAAAACTGACGAAATTTAAGTATACTTTGGATACTGTTTGACGTTATGTTAAACCTAGTTTTGTTGTCTCCACGAGTGCATATGCAATCAGCTTCGCTACATTAGTGAAATGGTTGAACTTTTTGATAGTTTGTTCCGATACGAAAGAACAGAATCTCTAGTCTTGAATAACGGTTTCAAGACAAGTTATTAAGAGGGGACGTGGCCTGCGAGGAATCTGAAAAATAGGTATTTGACGAAACTATTGCCGTCGCCTTACCTCAAGTCTGTCCCCGTAGTGTGTGATAGGGACAGCTGCAGCTCAGACCGAAATTATCACAAAATTTTTGACGAGATCGACGTTTTGTATTCCCTGTTTTTCTCCTCGAAAACTGAGCCGATTCAATTATTTTTTACATTAACATTTTAAGAAAGAGTATGTTTAGGTGCCTGTAGTTTTTTCATGTTAAAAACTTTTCTAATTTGTCTGGTATTCCTCTAATTAGCCGGGTAAAAATAGGGCATTTTTTTTTTTCATTTTTAGAGGGTCATATTTTCTTTACTAATTAGTTGCTGAAAAAGAAAAGAAAATGACAAACCTTGATTTAATGAAAAAAAAAATTACTTTAGAGGCATTATTCAGGAAGAAAAAAGGGAAATACATTTGAATGGAGAATCACACGCCCTGTTCCCTCTTAAGTCAGACAGTCACGAGATAGAAAAAAAAAAAAACATTTACTCATTCACCACGGATATCTATCTCTGTCATTCACTGACAGACAACGCACGGCCTAAACCGCTGGGTCTAGAAGCACGAGAGTTTGCGCATGAGTTCCTTACATAAGTTACATTTCTACGGTCATGCAGCAAAATTGAGTTCTAAGGATTTTTGAAAATTTACTCTTTAAAGGAGGATGAAAGTGTCTATGATGTTTGTTGTTTTTGCCGACGGGAAATCCTATCGGGCTCAAGGGTTCATAATGGTTTCTTAAAGTTTATTCTCCAATCCACTAATCGTACCATTTATATTATTTTGTCAACAGTGGTTGACACAATAATATATAAATATGGTAGGTTGTTTTTGTGTTAATAGTCAATCAATCACAGATAGAACAGAGGTTCGATTAGTCCTTTAGATTGCATCTTATCTAAAAGATAAAGACTCTAGTTCCAATAGATATTTGGAAAAACAATGATCGTATGAACCATCTTTGAAAATGCTTGGTGTGATTTTATAGAATAAGCGTAATCCTACTATACTTAACGTTCCCACTGCTGGGACACAATCCTCCTCTCTGTGAGTGGGAGTGGGCCATAGTCCACCACGCGGGCCCAGTGCGAGTTGATGGATATATTTATGTATGCTTGTGCTAAAGAACAAAAAAATAAACAATTTAATATAAATGACAGCATAGCTTTTCTTACGCTTTTGTTTTGCAAGGAACAACATACATACATGCATAACATCACGCTTTATTACCCCGAAGGGCTGGGCAGAGGTTTTCAAAGAACAACCCAGTAGCACAGCTGTTTGTTCAGATAGGAAAACTTGCTTATACAATAGTTGGTATGCAAAAACAATATATAATAAAAAAAATATTTCATTTAAAACATTTAGATCCCTGTTGACACATGATTAAGTAATTACTGGGTCAAAGGTTAATAAAAGTACATTATTATGTTCCAACTTGTTATCATACAAGCAAAAGACATTGTTTTATTTTCATCGTTCACAAAGCTTAAAATAATATAGATATATATTACGTTTTGCTTTACTGTATGGTGTGTGTCATAATATAGCCTTTATACCTACCTATGAAAACGGTGAAGGAAAACATCGTGAGGAAGCCGGCATGTCCTAAAACCAAAAATTTCGGCCCGCTTGGTGGATTACGGCCCACTCCCTCTCACAGGAGGCCTCTGTACTAGCAGTGGGAACGTTATAGGCTGATTGTGCTACTTAACTACATACACACCTAGTTGGATAGGAAAAGCCGAGCTTATCTAGTTTTTCAAATATGTTTGACGTTTTTGTACAAACTTACACCTTTATAATTTTGGTTCTACACATTCAATAGGTACTTGTGCATTATTATATTTACGGCTTTACGCTAAAGACAACGTTTCAGTTATACTATTAAAATTGTTCTAGACAACACAGCTAAATACCAGTATTTTTGCTGTAAATTGCAACTAAACTTTAAATTCTCGAACGATGCAATCCTTGGCACTAACCCAAGAAAATACCACATCATACGACGAACGATAAACAAACCCTTGATTTTGATTAACATCCATATCGACTGGCAAGTTATAAACTTACTTAGAAATTCTAATATTATTGTTTCAAAGGAGCTCACAATTAAAATACAATGCTGTCTGCTGTAGGTATAAACGTCTACATATCAAGCCATATGTATAATTCCAGTATACACTGACCTCTCTGTACGGAAAACCAATGCAAGACCTGCTATTGATCTCTACCAACCTGCCGTGGACCCTGGTGTGCGCGTTGGTAGATTACAGCCCACTCCTTCTCGAAGAGAGGAGGCCTGTATCCCAGCAGTGGGAACATTATAGGATTATACTTTACCTACAAGTTCGGTCTAGATTTTCGAGCCGTTTGGGGTTAAAAGTTGAAACCCTCAAGATTTAAGGAAATCTCTCAAACGGCGGGTTGACACTTTCCGTCATCCGAGGACGGGCTTTTACCTAGGACAGAGGCTAAGAAATGCCATAAAAAAATATATATTAATTTATTTTATATAAATAAATAAATATAACGTGGCAATGCCGCCAGTCTCTTGGGTACATTACCAGTTGACAGTGATGAGGACGAATTTTTCGAGGCCCTTATTTTAGTTTGCTAATAGTTTTAGGATATTATAAGTTATTTTTATTAGTGAATTAGGTATAGGAGATCTAGTTAGACGAGGAGATGGCCGACCGAGTAAAGCTGTGACCGGATGGTGGCCAAGGTTAGGACAACAACAAACTAAGGCCATCCAACTACATATAATATAATTATCATCAAAGGGAACCTGGAAGTATGACTGAAAATAGGGATGGCCTACTACCAAACAGTGGGTGATTCCCGGCTAAAAAGATGATGATGAGGTATAAGTAAAAAATGTAAACAACTAAGAATTAATGGAAAAATAACTTTAATTCCTACACGATAATGTTCAATTTACGCTACATCTTCAAACATTTTTATAACTTTTTCAATAGTGCTAGTCCCTGAAATCAACTTATTAATCATTGAAATAAAGTCGATACTTGTTTAACTTGAAATAGAGTGGGGATCAGCACTGAGCACTTTTACTCTAAGTATTTTTCTTTTTAATTCTGAATAAATCGCCGTGATGAATTAAATCAAATGCAAGCCCGGCTCGTACTGGACATGAACAACTTAACATAACGTCGTGTGTACTAGAAATATTTGCGTAGTCAACAAATGAAGTCGGAACACGTCCGTATTATTACCAATTGTAATACTACTTAGAACCGCGCATTCTTGGACGACTGAATAAATTAGGCACGTAGGTACGGGGAATACGGAAAAATGCTGTCTCGACGATAGATGTGATCGTTTGTTTAGAAATGGACAAAATAACGTTCGTAGGCTAGCCATGTCGTCTAGATCTCTGTTGGAGTTTAAGTTTACTAGAATTATACCATAAGGAAATAATAATATTAACGGGTGTGATTGAAATCATGAAGAGGTTAATCAAATCGTTTTTGATAAAGACTAATAAAATAAGGTGTGTTGATTGTAATTTCCCACATACATATAACATGTATATAGTAAGAAAGAGTACTGATTTTAGCTTTTTTCCTACCGTTAAAGGGTTTTTGCTGTGCGGTCGATCGATGACATCAACCGTTAAGAAAAAATAAATTAAATATAAAGAAGAAATTAAACTTCGTATACACAATAATTAAAATAAAAAATAAAATCTTTTTAATTCAGACAATTGCCCATAACATTGTTAGTAGGTAGTACAACTTATAAACCATGTTAAATACAATAAAAAGACCAAAGTGCAAAAAAAATGAAAAAAAAATTATATTATAATAATGACGTTCCCAGTCAGCATAGAAAAAATCAACCAGATATTATATCCAATAGTTTAGTCACGATAGCTAGTCAAAGATTAGCAAAACCTTAAGGCGGAACATCACTAGGAACTATTAAATTTGCTTGAAAAAAAAAACCGTTTTTTAATATCGAAGTTAGGATATTTTTTTTAGTTTCAAAATACTCTTATGCATTCTTGCCAGTCTTTTCATTTATTATCGTCTCCACCATAGACTTATAAAAAAAGATGGACTCCGCGCCATGCAAATCGAAAGTGAAGCACCGTACCGATCTATGTGTGCGTTATTGACGATTGACGCTGTCGTGTCATGTAATGGCGGCCGGTCGGCATACTATGATGCAAATGTGAACGTGAGGCGTGTTTGTACAAGCGGTACTCACAAACTCTCGATTTAGCTCCATAAACATTAACCCCCTTACTAATAAACGTATTATATCAGATGAATAGTTACACACCGATTTCTCTCTTTCAGTCGACAGTAATTTGACTTTCGAAAGAAGAAGACAAAGCGTTGTGTAACTATACAGACGCTATACAACATGTATTAGTAAGGGGGGTAAATTAAATTAGAACACAAGGACTCATCACTAATCTAAATGTTCTTCCCAGTACACTCAGCCCTTAGTTTAGATCTTACCGAATCTCTAAGTTATTCCTGGAACTAAAACAAAGAATCAAGAGAGGAGCTGTATGACTAACTGACCAGACAGCAGTTTGGAACAGAGGCCAGCACATCAAGCCACCCCAATCTGTCAAATTTATTTGATAAATTTTCAACTTTACTAGAAAGGAATAAGGTTCATATTCAATTGGGAAAATTTGACAGATTGGAGTAGCTTGACGTGATGAAGACTAAAGATTTTTATTTAGATATACAGGAAGATTTTTTTATCACCATCCAAATTTTTACAGGGTGTTCTACCCATGAATATGAACAACTTTCACTATGGGACCAACTCTGAAATCACGAAAAAAAAACGTCAGCTGTTCCATACATTTTGGTCAAGTAGGTATTGAACTTTTGTATGAAACAGCTGATTTTTTTTTCGTGATATCAGAGTTGGTTCCATAGTGAAAGTTGTTCATATTCATGGGTAGAACAGCCTGTAAAAATTTGGATGAAATTCAAATTTTCTTACGTTTGCAGGTCAGTATAAGGTTGTATCTATGTTGAACAAAATATGTTTCGCGAGCGTAACAAGTGAGTATTTACAGAATTATAATCATTAAAATCATCAATATGACCCTCTAAGTTCAAATAACCCTATTGAATGACTATTTGAAAAATGAATCAATAGGATTATTTGAACATAAAGGGTTGTATTGATGATTTTAATTATTGCTCAGGCTGAGCAGCTTGCAACTTGCAACCACAAGACCAACGAGACAGTCCAAGTTTTTATCTCAATAACAATATTGATAACGTTCCCTTGCACTTTCAATGCATCAACCCACAAACATCCAGGTAGATAGGACCTTTGTCGGAACTTGTAAACTGGACGTAGCGACTTTTTGGTATCCTTTTTGGTTCTAAGAAACAAAACAAAGTGCATCCTTTGTCTTGTACCACGGATAGTGAATCATAATGCAGGTAGAAAGTGTTTAAGTTAATTAGGTGAGTCAAAGCTACTGTGGCTTTTGTATGACGTATGTATAGGTAATTACTTGGTGTTGAAAGAGGTTAGAATTGTATCGGAAGACGTAGCGTTGGAGAGCCTTTCACAAGGTAGCCCAATGACTGAAGGCCGCAGGTATCCGCTGGAGGCGAGAAGCATAGCAACGGTCGAAGTAGTGGGGCTTAGAGGAAGCCTATCTCCAGCAGTGGACGTCATTTGGCTGAAATTGATGCTGATGAAGGAGGTTAGATACTTTCCAAACCACATAAAATTTTAGTTTTTTCCATAGGATTTTAGTGCTAAGTTAAAATCAAATCATTTGTTTCCAGTTAGCCATCAAGAGGTGCATTTTTAAAAGTCAAAATTTACAAAAAAAAAAAATGATTCTAGGCATTCTCCCTTCTAATAGGTAGTTTTAGCAGTAGCGTTTGCGACCACCACAAGGTGCCTAGTTATTGTGTTAAATTCTAATAAAAACTAAATTCCGACTACTGAAAAGGATGAAAACGTGGTCGCATGCCGCTGTACTAACATATTATAAGTTATGATAGCATTGCGATGCATGGGTTTTAGTTTTTAAACTTATTTTTTATTTAATTATTTTGGGGCTTATTTCAGTAATATTTATATTTTTGACATGTGCTTGGGCCCTTTCATTTGATATTCAACAAGGCATGATTTAAAAAAAAAATTGATCATGGCTTTATGTCCGTTAGAGGGCGCCATAATCAATTTAATGTGACTTCACATATCCTATAACCAGCGGACGATCAGGACGCTTGCAACAATACCTCATTTGTCTAATTATGACAAGTAGTTTAGAAGTTATGAGGGAACAGATGAACATACATACATACTTACATAAATACATACCGGTCAAAATCATAACCCTCCTTTTTGCTCCGCCGTAGTCGCTTAAAAAGGATTCTATTTCGTAAAGCATGAAAAAGATAAATATGTACTTATCGACGTTGCTTTGTACGCACGACGACATACTTACCTAATTATCAGCTATGCCAGTAAGCTGTCTTGTCATTGTACGAAAACCCTATACAGGGGTCAGTTAAAACTGGAAATGTATACTTAGCTTGATGTGTCTACCAATTGGTTAGTCGTCTGCTTGTTTGCTAGGCAATATCGCAAAAATACCCAACGATCACTTAATTAATTTATATGAATTTACGCAATTACGCATACCAACACAGGTACTAAACTTATAAGTACTTTGTCTATCAAATTCCAATCATTTTCCTGCATTATTACTGCGCAAAAATTCATACCGCAAATAAAAACTGGGTCAGCAGAGTTTAAGGTCACTGTCCACCCACATAGGTACCGTCGACCGATAGGTAGGTACCTACTTGTCAACGTCACTACACTACGATACCAATACACCCACACTACACACTAACGGTACTAGATTTGTACTAAAAAGGAACATAACGGTTAACTGTAAACGGTATTTTTTTCTATGAATCCTTTTCGATACCCTGGGGCATAAGGCCACTTTGGCAGAATCATAAAACAATACATATCACGCAATTCATCTGTTTGACAGTTTCACACTTATATATCCCTGAAGGGTTAGGCAGAGGTGTACCTAAAGCATTTTACGAATCTCCATACAAACAACTGTCATACAGGTGAAATTGCGTGTCATGAATTGTTCTGCCAAACTGGCCTTTTTAGGCCCCCCTGTGTTTTGCAAAATAATTGTGTGGAGAGATTGGATAGGCGCTCCATATAAAATGCTGGTATTCAGCTGCATCTGGTTAGATATATAGCTATAAGCCGACTGATAAAAATAAATTCAAGTTAACCTTCATTAATTTGTTTGTGATTGCATTATGTATAGGTACTCCATACAAATAAATAAAATTGGAATGTTTGTTTGTTATATTAAAATAACCGCTGTTTACTAAATGTATATGAATGTATACACGGTACATATACCAAAATATTTTTTTTACAATTTTTGTCTGTCTGTCTGTTTGTTCCGGCTAATTTCTGAAACGGCTGGACCGATTTTGACGGGACTTTCATTAGCAGATAGCTGATCTAATAAGAAGTAATTTAGGCTACTTATATTTTAGAAAAAGAATTAGGGTTCCGCGCAAAAAAAATAAAACGTTTTTCGTCACGCACGCGAACGAAGTCGCGGGCACAGCTAGCAATAAATAGATACTATAGTATTTTTATTATTAATATAGCTTATCAAAACGGGAAGCATGCTAGGGATACACAGCTTAAACATAATAAGTACTAATATTAATCATTTATACTTAGTGGTATAGCTCAGTGTCAGTTGTAGGTATCATCGTAGCGTAGGTAGTTCTTTGTAATGACTGGATCGCAAGTTCGATTCCCAGACAAATTCATATTGGAATTATGCTATTCGCAACAGTGGATTTCAATACTACTAGCGTGAAATTCGTACTAGCGTGCCATTCAAACAGTTTTTCGAATCAGCGTGTTCGCGACAACGTCATTCGATATAGCGGTTTTTGACTCAATGTGTTTTCGAACTGGCGATGGCGTACCACTCGTAAAGTTTTTAGAAATAGCGCGCGTGCGTCGCAATAACATCATTCGAATCTTCATATCACTCCCCCCAACATAGTTGGGAAAAGGCTAGGCAGATGATGATCATGATGTCTTGAAAAATAATTGGTAAACATTAGGCCTCGCCTCTCGTGCACGAGGTTGTGGGTTCAAATCTAGGCAAGTAGGTACCTACCAATGTGACTTTTTCAATTCATTTGTACTTTTTGAGTTTATCTTGGACATTACTGGCATCAGTGAAGGAAATACATCGCGAGGAAACCTGGATTTGTAGTTAAAATAAGTCTGAAATCGCCAACCCGTCTTGAGCAAACGTGGTGTTCATGCTCGTGACTTCTCTGTATGAGAACAGGCGTTTGCCCAGCATTGGGACAATAATTTTCACTGCTAGGACTCAGGCCTCCTCTCTGTGAGAGGGTGTGGGCTGTAATCTACCACGCGGGCCCAGTGCGGGTTGGTAGATGTCACATGTCTTCGAGTTTTTGGTTCTAGGACATGCCGGTTTCCTCACGATGTTGTCCTTCGTTTTGAGAGCAGTGGTAATTAAGCACAAAGTAAAGCTCCTGTCTGGGTTCGCACCTACGACCTAAATATAACCTAAATACCTAAGCAAGTCAAAATAGTAAATAAATAACAAAAGACATATCTGACGTCATCATAACCCTCAAAAGCCACTTCCGTTCAATAAAATCGAGACTCAACCAACATTTTTGATACGTTATCGTTCAAAAATTGTGTCTAGGTTATAACCTTGAACTAATAAAGTCTAAGTTATTATTGTTAATTGGTTAATAATAAGTAAACCTTCGTTTTCTCTCGTTAATTCTTAATTACTTTTAAATGGCGTTTTTGGTTAAACATACCTAGATAAATGTGTTGCTAATTATCTATTGTTTGTGATTAGAGTACTTATAACGCAACATATTGGTTTGACAAAGTGGCAATAAGTGATTAATTACCTATACGGTAAGTTTATCACCTCATAATTAATTAGGTAGGTATACAGTCGCGAGTCCTGAGTTCGAATCCAGAACGGCGCCTTACTTTGTGTAAATTATTTCATCACCCCTTGCGCTCAAAACGGTGAAGGAAACATCGTGAGGAAACCAGCATGTCTTAGAATCAAAAAAACGAACGATATCTACCAAGTCGCACTGGACCGGCGCGTGGTGGATTACGACCAACTCCCTCTCACAGAGAGGAGGCCTGTGTCCCCACAGTGGGAACATAATACCGTAATAATTATGATCAAAAATATCTGTCATCACTTTGGCAACATATTTATGCCATATTATGATATATTTATGCTCGTAACTCTACCTGAAAATAAGTAAATTTCTTCCTTGTACTGATACTTTTAGGAAATCCATACTTAATATTATAAATTCGAAAGTAACTCTGTCTGTCTGTCTGTCTGCCTGTATGTTACCTTTTCACGCCTAAACCACTGAACGGATTTCGATAAAATTTAGCAGAGAGATAGTTTGCATCCCGGGGAAGGACATAGGCTACTTTTTGTCTCAAAAATGTCCTTAAAGGGGGGGATATAGGGGATGAAAGTTTGAATGGGTAACCTGTTATTTCGTAAGTTAGGGATATGAAAATTCAAATTTATGCTTTTGGTAACAAATAACGAATTTTATCGTTTTTCTAAAATGATCCCTCAAGAGGGTAAAATAGGGGATGATTTTAAAATTCACATGTGATATTGACATTTTTGTGTAACTATTTTCAAGAGATTTAAGGGACTGGAAATATAGTCCTGATAGTAAATTCCCGTGGGATAATTTCCGACCTCCACGCGGGCGAGATGAAGAGGATCTTCCTACTAAAATTATAATAGTAAGTAGTAATATAAGTAATTAGAATATTGAACCGCAGCCGACCAGCAGGGTAATTGCGAAACACTCTAACAGTAGAATGGCTTTGATTTTGACAGTTGAACAACATTCATTGCGTTATTCTTTTCGTTGTTGAGCACACATTTTTTCGAATATTATCTGAAGCAATGGACTGGCAACATCCTTCATAATGATTCATGTTATGATTGATGGCGTGTTACGGAATTAGGGTATTGAACTTAGAAAAATATAACACATGTACAGACGCCAGCACATCAACCTACCCGAAAATGTCAAATTTTCCCAATCAACTTTGAACCTTATACTTTAGCGATAAAGTTGAAAATCTATCAAAGAAATTTGACAGATCGTAGTAGGTTGATGTGCTGCAGTATGTACATCTTGTTCCCAAATATATAAATTACTAGTTTTTTTTTTTATAATAGTGTTGTTAATGTATTTATGTACGTACAATACACATTAAAATGGCTATGAAATTATTTTTCCTTAAATTACAGGAAAATGAACTGTATAGAACTATAATAACTAATGAATGTAAACGATCAAGCATTATTCTAAGAATGTCTTGTCTGTTTTCATAAGAATCTGTCGTATTTCCTCAGTTGTGTAGGTATGTATGAATCATCGAGGTCATTGGGTTGATGACTTTTGGTGAGAAGCATAGAAATATAAAACTTATATCAATGGTAGGTAGGTTGAGAATGTGTGTAATGTGGTTTTAGGCACCGTTTCAGTGCGTACGTAGAATTACCAATGACATATAATTTTTTTTGACTGTCTCATTGGTGTAGTGCTGCAAGCGCTACTGCCGAGTATGAGCAATCAGGTCCTAGGTTCGATTCCCGGGTCGTGCGAAGTGTTATTGGGTTTTTCGATCTAGAATTTGTCAGTAGCAGCCTGAAATCTGGATTTGTAGCCGGTTGATGAAGCCAAAGTCAGTCGATGGTGCCGATTCTGTTGTTCACAAACTAAACTTTTAAGTTCAGTGCAACAATTTTCATTATGGGACCAACTCTGAAATCACACATGTTGGTCTAGTAGGTAAAAATCAGCTGTTCAACTGATTTTTCACCACTGGTATGTTGTGTGTAAATAACAGACAGGCCTATTTTTGCCTGATGATAGGATTTTTATCAGCATCATGCTATAAAATAACAAGACAATCCATTAAGTAATTCCCACCAAATAAAAACAATTTTATTCCAAAAAAAGTTCAAGGCGTGACACTGCCAATCTCCGAGCCCAATTAAAGAAACAGGCCAGCTAAAGAGAGTACGAAATAAAAGTTGGGATTTATAACCGTGTCTTAACTTTAACTAACACGAATTTGTCTAAATCCACATTTATTCCTCTCCCCTCATTAGTTAGGCGGAAAAAATAATTTAATTCGCCAATAGGCCCTCCCCCACACGCAGACAGACAATCACTAATTACCCCCGGAGTAAGCTATACAAATCGCCGAAAATGTTTACTAATTTATAAAAAAGGCGAAAAAAAAATTGTTTTTTTTCACTCTGCAAATGAACTTATTTAGCTCAAGAGGGATTTAATAAAGATTTTTCACGGGTTCTCTCGGCTTCGACGAAGTTTTTGGGGTTCCGTTAGATGCGAGTTGGGATGCTTGGTGAGCCTTCCTAGAATAGGATACGTAAGATATCATAGGGACTCGCTTCTTCGACAAAAATAATAAATACATCAGATTAACTAGTGCTTTAAGTAAAGCTATCAAAGCGTACATTATTCCTTACACTTAGTCTGTAAGAACGAATATGATAATATTATGACTCTTGCAACCTCGACAATGTGGACAAGCAGTTTGTGCATTCAACACTTTTTACACGATTATTTTCTAGCTCAAAATAGTAATGGAGGCGTGTATATATATGACGGGAGAACTTTTGCGCCATATACATGCAGCCTTACACAGTTACAACATTTCCAACGCAAGAATCAGAGTCAAATAAAAAAACTTAAATCGGTACGGAACCCTCACCCAATCAGCGTTTCTATCAACCTTTCTTCCGGCGACTTTTTTCACCGGCAACTAATCTCAACGATATCTCTCGTGTCGCAGATTCAATTAGTGCACGACAAACGCACCTCATTTCGATGAAAAAATACGTTAAAATTATTTATCTACCCTCCTATTTGGCTGCTGAAATAGATGAAAATTCGTTTATACTGATTTGTGAAAAAGGACATGTGTGTATTGCTGAATTTATTTTTTACCTTAGCATTTTCAGAACAGTGTGCTCATAGGTACCTTATTTTGGCTGGATTTATTCTCAAAATTGACTTGAATTTTCGTATCATTAAAATAATCATAATAATACCAGCCTATTATTAATGTCCCACTGCAAGGCAAAAGCCCCTTCTTAAACAGATAAGGCACGAGCTTTGATCACCACGATTGCTCAAGACGGGTTGATGATTTCAGACTTAATTTAACTATAAGGCTAGCTTTGTTTCCTCATTTCTTTTAATTATGAATTGAAGAAGTCTCTGCCCGGATTTGAACTCACTACCTCGTGCATGAGTGGCGGTTTTCCGCCGATTTTCGCCGTAATTTGTTGTTATTGGAAAAAATTACAAGATAGGTTTTGAAGTTTCGCAATCCATCGGTAATTTCAGGTTTAATTTTAAATTAAATTACCAAAATACAACGAAACAAAACAAATCTAAGACATTTTTTACTCCAGCATCAAGAACAAAACATTAAAAAGACACCCAAGAGGGGGTCCACCTTCCACGTAGGCCCAATGATCCTAAATTAACGTCGGAAGGGCCTAATCGACCATTTTTTCCCCGCCTGATTACGAAAGGCTAATATTGAACCCCTTCCCCCATTGGCTCAAACAAATGTTAACCCTTTAGTCGCGCTTACCCCTTTCGAAAAAAAAGCCCATAAAATATATCTAATTAAAAAATATCCGCGTCTAAGGACTGACGCTCATAAAGAATGTCAATTAAGCCTGCGACGTTTTTTTTCTTTTGGCGAGTATAATTTTTTTTTTCGTAATATTTTCTGTCGTTCCGCGGCCAGCGAGGGTTAAGATAGCGAAATTAGTATCGGTATGAAATATTGAGTAATTTAATATTTGTAAGGTGGGTGGCGACTCCAACCCTTTTGTTCTGTTTGATGTTCGTATTTTTTTAATCAAGATTAACAACGGGGTGGTGTTTAAATATTATATTTGATATTTTATAATTTGGCGCATGTGTCGTTTATGGGACTTATTTGGTAGGATGGTTATTCTCTAGTGTTGTAAGTACAGTTATGTAGGCTTTTAAATCGTGGGTAAATCAACGCAGTAAGAAAGCATTCTAATCTATGCGTTCTTTTTATGCAGGTATAACATGATGTTAGTTAAAATAATGTTATAATAAATAGGTTGTACTCAAAAATAGTTCAATATAAAAAAGACTGTGGTACCTCATCATAATATTATATTGACATTTTAAAATCAGACGGGTAATTCCCGTATTTTGAAGAACGTTCGCATTTTCATCTCAGTGTCAATCTGCCAAAAATACCTGTATTTTACCTAAATGTTTGCCATTGATTGTCGCTAAATGAGATTGCGAGTTTTTAAACGTTTTTAATTATGTATTTACGGGATTATTGGCCTTCAGCTCGAGTCTCACAGACATCATCGTCACCGGGTTTTATTTAATTATGAGGTCATTGACATTCAACGATGAGGAAAAAACGCTTTTAAGAAAAATGTGGTAGATATAACTTGGTTACACCATGATTGTTAAAGTTATGCCACTAAGACGGAAGAGTGAAGGCAGTATTATACCAGTAGGTAAGTTACATCATCATAATTGTGATGACGTGTAAACTAGTGATGGTTTTTACGCGCATATTCGCCGCTAGCCTATGAACTCTTGGAATTTACGCTCTCGATATACCGGATGTTTTTTTTACCGGTTCTAATATTATGCTATACATACATAAACTCGGCGTGAGTTTTTTCCTTACGATGAGGGTAGGCAGAAGCTACAAAATGCCACCTGCTACGATCCTTATACCTTTTGCTTCGTTTACATTCATACATCTGATCTTACTCCCAAGCCGGTTGCGAGTACTACGAATCTGACCTTTCTATAGAACATCACCAATAAGGTCACTATACCGGATGATTTTCTTTATCGTCTCGAAATTTTTACAGGCTACCCATGAATATGATCAACATTCACTATGGGACCAACTCTTAAAACACGAAAAAAAAATATCTGCTGTTTAATACAAAAGTACAATACCCACTTGACCTTTTTTTTCGTGATTTCAGATTTGGTCCCACAGTGAAAGTTGTTCATATTCATGGGTAGAACACCCTGTAAAAATTTGGAAACGGTAAACAAAATCATTCTGTATTAATGGATGGTCACCCATCCTCGCTCGCGGCAAGCGTAGCACAGCTTAACCTTAGGTCGACTCGAGCGGCTGTTATTATTTAGTCACGTCTAGGAATTAGTGCTACTTAAAAGACTAACAAAATAAACTCACCTACAACTTTCCCTACCTCGAGAAATATCTCCATTACAAACTATATCATACATTGGAACAATCAAACATCTCAGTAGCTATGCACAAACATACAAACACACGAACATGCAGAACGTCAGTTGATAAACAAAATGGCTGTCACCGATGGTAGGTGGGTGAATAAATAAATACATACACTACTGCATCTAGGACGAACAATGTGGTGTACGTTGGGAATAAGGAGATAAGACTAGATTTAATTTTGTGTTTTACTAGCTGCGCCCCGCGGTTTCACTCGCGTAAATGTCGATCCCGTGGGTATATTGGGATAAAAGTAGCCTATATGTTAATACAGGGTGTCAGCTACCTCCATACAAAACTTTATCAAAATTGGTCCCGCCGTTTGAGCATGAAGAAGTAACAAACATATAAACACACACACACACACACTAGTGTGATATCAAGAGCATATATTTTGTAAGGGGCTCGAGATCTTTCACAGTCGTTACGGGTACTCAGAAACCCGAATGTCTGACAACCGGTCTTATATCGGGTATCGTGTGACCCAGTAACTGAGTTATGGAGGTCAAATAGGCAGTCGTTCCATGTAAAATACTGGTATCCCTGGTATTCCGCTGCATCCGGTTAGACTGGAAGCCGACCCGGCCAGGCACATTGATTGATCAAACGCTTTGGTGATAGTGGAATGTTTGAATAGGTGGATGACAAATAGACACCGTGACTCTTCTTAGAGGTTGATGACACAGGGTAACCTTTTGTTAACCAGTATCTATGAGGTCTGACGTCATTACAGGCTCATTTATTTTAAAACTTTGTTGATGTATGACGCTACAGACGGGAAAAGTAAAGTTGTCACAATGCCAACAGGAAAAAAAATATTGTGGCGAAAAAATTTAGTCATTGTCTAGATTGAAATATATATCTACGCAATCTCCTAGTGTCGCAAATGATTATATCTATCTAATTTTATTTTATCACACATAATTTTTTATTTTTTTCCATTTATTCATAAACGTTACCTACTTAAAGTTATGTAGTGATTTGCGACTGTTTAACCATACATTTTTGACGTTTTCATCCTAACTAATATTACAAATGCGTACGTAAGTTTGTTACCTTTTCACGCCTAAACCACTGAACCGATCATCCTGAAGTTTTGTATAAACGTTGTCAGGTGTACAGAAACGGACATAGGGTACCTTTCATCCCGAAAAAAAGTGCTGTTCCCGAGGAAAACAATAATAATGTTATTATGATAATATTATGAAGTCGCGGGCAACAGCTAGTCGTTTATAAATAAACCCCAAGCATATAATTGTAATTTTATGAACTCTCTAGCTATGTTTAAAAGAAGACACTATCTCCTTCTTTAATAAGTCAATTAATCAACTCTGTCTATCCTCCAGCCACTCCTGAACAGTAAAAAAATAAATGAACGAAACTGAGGCAATAAATTGTGCCAGTACAAAGATTTCAAATACCGAATTGTTGTACTTGTAACCTATGATCTACTCCAGTGCAGTATACCTAGCCTTATTCCCAACCATGTTTCGGCTTCCAGGCTAACCAGATGCAGCTGAATACCAGTATTTTACATGGAGCAACTGCCTATCTGACCTCCACAACCCAGTAAATAAATGTGTAGGTAATACGATATCTAGATAAGAATGGTTGTCAGACTTTTAAACTTCTGTCTACCCGTAACGACTGTCAAAGATCTACGACAATCAATGACAGCCGGGACCAACGGCTTAACATTCTTTCCAAGGGACGGAATCTAGGTAACATCATTGATAATAGCCCTAAAATAGAAGTGTCACTGTAGTCTCCGATAAACCCTTATGTTCGCCATTGTATAACTGATAAACGTTATCAATATAATATTATCAATATTTTCCTCTTATCAGGGGGTTTACTAGCTTGTCGTTTTTGCTCTGTCATAATACATATTTGGACAAACATGCTTTTGTGAATAATAATATCAATTTAACAAAAATACTTAGACTATATGACGTGTTCTCAGGGACAATTTTAGGAATTAAATGCTATGCAAAATGTAGCTTCTTTAAATGCGGATGCGTTGATGGGAATTGACCTAACGTTTCAAAACGATGAAAACATTCTGTAGAGCTGTATTTTTAACCGACTTCAAAAAAGGAGGTTCTGTATTCGAACCGTATGTATGTATGTTGTATGTTCGTGATTTTCTCAAAAACTAATATTGCGTGTTATTCTCTGGAAATCAACGGTGGACAGTTTTTTACTAAGTACAGTGAGATGGTAAGAGGGGCTCGTGGCTAAATAATAACAGTCGTGTTGATTAAGCTACGCTTGCCGCGGTATTTTTGTGGATGGGTGACCATACCTTATATATCGTGACCCCTCCATGCCAGTCTTAACCAAGTGAAGGTCAGATAGGCAGTCGCTGGGAAAAACCTAGGCTAGGATTGTTTGATTGAGTGAGATGGTCAGTTTGATTGGTTCGAACAAGGTTTGAACTCTCAACTTCATTCTTCGAAATGGGTCCATATTAATGACGAGAAATCCAAGAAATATGGGAAGGACTTTACCCTGGAGCGGGACAGAACAGGCAAACAAAATTGAAGAATTTCTAAACCTAAAGGCATGTCCACACTACGCCAACAGCCGCGCGTTGCTCAAACTATGGCGAACTTTCCACACACTGTGCTCGGTGTGAAAGCGTCGTTCCGATACAGTTGCTATCTTACACAAATATACAACTACCGTCCCGGGTGTCGCTGTATATCGTTTGTATGTTGAGCGCGTATTTTAGCTCGGAGATTCTGTATTAAAAAAGTTTCGAATAAAAGCCGAATCTTGTTGTAATGTTCCGAAATCTGCTCGTAATTATAAACTTGGCTATTGGGCCCCCTAAATAGGTATTAGTAGAGGTTCACAAAAACAGTTTAAATACTAATAATAAACTATACTTCCGGTCTTATCTGATGCAACTGAATGTATTACATGGTGCGACTGGTTATCAGGGTGCTTACTCTCGAATATAGGTAATTCCGATAGATCGACATTGGAATTGTCAGTCAAACGTCAGGGATTGGCTGGACTCACTGAGTCTAGCCAATCCCTGACGTTTAACTCAACCAACTGACGTTTGACCAATATATTCGAGAGTAAACACCCAGACTTACACAACCAAGTTACAGTGTATTAGGGTACCCCTTTGCAGGGAAGGATAAGTACCAAGTACTAATACAAAGAAATTAATGTAAGTAGTTAAAATTCGCATCGAAAAAATATACCTATTCTTATGCCTATTCTTATAAAACATAGCAATTAGTGGTGTGTTAGTGGTATCAATAAAGAAATAAATTAATCAATCAGCCTGTTATGCGTATCGAATTCATTATCTAGATTTTACATTTAATTTAAATGTATTGTAACATCCTTATTAAGAAATTGAACAAAGATCATTTTTTCCATATTAATTAATTTTTTAGGTACACTGTGTTAGTAAAAACCGAAACGAACTGGAAAACAAAGAAAACTTTGAAATGGCGATACGGTAAGTGCGTATTCTTGCAATAATATATATGACGGCGAGAGCGTGGGCGTAGCGATAACAGGGCCATCATCATCATTTCGTGGTACGGGTTCCATGGGGAAGGTGGGTACTCGGGCAAACCAGTAAAACGTAGGTTGAAGCACAAATCACAGTCACGTTTATTCGGTAATGAACAATTAGTATGAGTTAGTAAGAAACAAAGGCTTGTACGGTGAACGTGACAGTTTCGATCGTATGCTCTCAACTATAAGGCGTCAGCTCCTGCAAATCGAATGCCGCCTTTTTCAAATCGACTCTGTCCACGTGAAGCAAAATGGCGGGAAATTATAGCGCCACCTCACGGCGTTCACTGTACTAACCGATCAACCAATAAGAATTAAGTTACATTTGACCAATATTATGAAATCAACAGGTAGTAGTATTTTGATAATGTTGTCGTTTTAAAATTGCTTGCGACGCGCGACGACACATACATTTTAGTGCACCAAAAGCGTGCGTTTGCGCCTGCGCTTGCGTGCTTTAAAAATGTATTTTCAAACATACAATTAACCTCTTATATGCTTAGATTGTATGGTCATGTTAAAAGGTCATCCTCACTCCTCTCTGAAAGGCACCTAACAAAAGGTATTTACAAGGCAGATCCTTGATCCTTATGCCACAAATGCTGAAAAGCCGAAACAGTTTTTTAAAGTTTGTCGGCCCACTCACTGACGAATCGTCACAAGAAAGGCTAATGCTGTGACGAGACAGTGCTTCTTTACCCAAACCGTTCGTTCAACCCGCTGAAGACCTCCCACCTGGACATGAGTTACCTTGGGTAACCTGGAAGTCTTTAAACAGACTCTGAATCCAGGTTGGCCGAAGCAAGGAAAACCTGTTCAGGTGGAGATTTATAGACGACCCCGCCTTGGAGTGTAAATGTGGAGCTGTTCCACAAACGATGGGACACATAATATCGTGTCCTGCGTTTCCTGTCAGCTGCACGTTACAGGAACTGATGGACGCTGGTGATGGCGCCAAACAAGTAGCCAAATTCCTTAGCTTAACCTGATCGATCGACCTGTGCGGCTGTGATTATTTAGCCACGGGCCCCTCAAAAATATCTAAACACACTATGAAACTGATTTTCTTCCATAGGACGGCCTCGTTACAGGATCCAGTTGTAAACCAGTGTCAGGCACTAGTTGTCGAGAATGTATGCTGAACTAAGCCGATTTGGAGCAAGTAAAGTTAAGTTTTTTTTGTTTATGTGTGTTTTAACCTGGGTCAAATTGTTTTCGTTCTTTCTTTTTATTCTGTGCTGGAAACATTTTGCCCACACAAACTCTATGCATTGTTGCCAGCAACAGACAACATGTTGCGCAACTTTTAGGTACTTACCATGAATATGGGCTTCATAAAAACCCACCCCGTATAATACCTTTGTGTACCGAAACAGATAATCGTCAAAAAGATTCGAAAATCAAAGCTTTCTGAAGAATTAAATTAAAACCAATCGGGTGTTTCACATTCAAAGGGATGCCATCAAAAGAACGTCAAAGATAATCAATTTTACAAATATCCTCCCCCCTTCCCCCAGCGTACGTCTTTTTCTTTTCCTATGAAATAAATCTTTTCAGACAACGCTTGGAGATAGATGTGGTTACACCTCAAAGGTTGTAACTCTACATTACCATTAGACAAAATTGAACTTAATATCCTTCACGTAAAGTTAAAATTCGATTGCGTTTGTAAACGGTTGTACATAAAATTGTCCCAATAAACGAAAATATGATAACACTGTGTGAAAGTATCGAACTCAACTTTATTAATAATGGACACAGCGCATTATTCACCTTCTGTGGTATCTCCAAGCTTGATTTTTGAATGTCGTATGTTCAGATACGACTTTTTCAAGTCGGGTAGTTGTCATCAATACCGTATCGTCTGCATTATCGTTATATCGTAGCATTAAGACTGAACCGTTCAAGGGAAAAATTGGTTAATAAATGTTCTATAAAGGTTCTTACACATCAGTCTATGTTGAGGATTTTCTCGTTATTAAATTTTGTTGAGCATAAAAGTATTATGTGCACTTAGCTCAATTGAGGTTTGCGTTTTTTTGACTGGAGACAGCCAAATGATAACAGCCGCATGGATCGATCGAAGATTAAGCTACGCTAGCCGCGGTCGGTACGTGGATGGGTGACCATCTATTACCTACATTAATCAAGACCCCTTCGTCCCTCGGAAAGCACGTTAAGCCGTTGTTCGTAAGGCTGTCATTCGTAGTGTCGTTACGGGTAGTCAGAAGCCCAAAAATCTGACAACCAGTCATATCACGAGGTCTCATATTACCCAGTAACTATGTTTTGGTGGTCAGGTAGGATGTCGCTCCATGTAAGATACATATATGTTATATGTTATTCAAGTGCATCCGGTTAGACTGCAAGCCGACTCCAACATAGTTGGGAAAAGGCTAGGCAGATTGATTGATGATTTTGCTGAACAAGTGAAGATCGCCCTGTGTTTTTTAAGATGTTTAACAATACATTGTTTACTAGGAGTCCTTAGAAAATTAGGAATAAGCTGGGCGATTCATGAAAATGTTTTATGTTATTTATAGCAATGTGTGACCTAAACCCACATTTAAGTCACGCGTTTCTGTGTGTGTGTGTGTACTTAAGTACCTAGTCTATTTTCACACAGAAAAGCGTGACTTAAGTGCGGGTTTGGATCAAACGAGCTATAATATAGTGTACGATACGTAACGTATTTTTTTAATCAAAAGGTCCTAAGCATAAATAAAGATGAAGCTTCGATATTACCAATTTAAAAAAACTGAACGCGATCAGCACATCTAAACTGCGTTCAACAGTTGTCAGTGTTATCATTCCATAACAATGATGACACTGACAGCTCTATAAAGTCAAATTGGCACTTAGTTACGTAAGTAGACTATTCCAAGCACATAGTTTCCTTCTGTCAGGTTAGTTGATAAGATAATATTCGTAATGCACTCCGGATATCTCTAAAACCAATGTATAATTTTATCGATAGAGCCCTCCTATCGATAAAATTAGGCTTGTCTTTAACATTTTATTACTATCAACGATCGATGCGCTTAAATGGGTATTCCCCTGAAATCATTCTTGATACTATTTTATATTTCGAGGTTTCCCGCGATAGGCATCCATTATCTATATTTCAAGATACATATTCGTCTCTGCGACCTCGTGGATTAGTATTTGCCTATCTTATAAAGCTTAGATAGATAGCCTAACGATAAATAAAACAAAATACGTACCAACATCGTTTAAGCTAAATAAGCGGAGTGACGGGTGAGGTTACATTGTGTATTGTATTAATATACTCCGACTTTTAACTAGCTGCAGTAAAATGCATTTCGGAGTGCGTTTAGAGATATGCATGTCAAATAAGTTTCGTTTGTTACATTCTTCAGTACTAGAAAAGCAACATTTGGTTGATGGCCGCGAAAGAACAAAAAGACGCCATAAGCTGTCATTTTACTGCAGCTAATTAAAAGTCCGACTATAGTTGACCCGACTCACGTTGTCCTGTCCAAAAGTGCATACAAAATCCCGTCGAAAAAAACACAGTCAGTTATTCCTGAATTCAAACAATCTCCGGGATTTTTTTTTTAATTTCTTTTCCTAAATACTTAATTAGTTCGGATTATTACTAACATTCTGAAACACGAAAATAGGCAAATCGGTCAAGCCATTCTCAATGGTGGGCTACCAATTTTTTTTTTGTTTGAAAGTGCATACTCTCGATGTGGTCCCATTGTCAGCAAGTTGGAATCTGATGAGAGGATCCCATGGAAATCAAATTTTATAGGCAAACCTATAGCGATTTGCATATTTTTTAGAGTAACTTGAGCATTGGCTCTCGAAAATCATCATTTGGTAAAGTGGAGCTGATGGTGAAGACCACAGACGGCCATCGGAACTACTCAATGATAAATATTTCACGGGGTGCGATTTGCTAAACAATTTATGCTCGTCACAATGCGTATGGTGAGTGCAATACTTACACGGCCAAAATGTATCAATCAACTCAGCCTATTGCGCCACAACACCCAGTCCTCCGCCTTCCGCATCCAGTCTGTCCCAGCCAGCTTCATAAGGTCGTCGGTCCATCTAGAATTTCATGTCCACTTAGGACGAAAAATTTCAACGCTCTGGTGTGTCGAGAATCATGCACTGAGTTCATGGTAAAACTTTACTCGTTGAAACCCCAGACGACACTTTATAGAAAACAGATAGAATACTATGTAACGATGTAGGCAGGTATGTGTCACTAGGTATTTTTAAGCTCGTCATAATAGTTTTCTTAGGTAATTAATGACAGTTACTGTTGTTGTTATTGTGCACTTGGGAAATCTGGATTTATTTTATGTACATGCGTCAGTTCTATTATTTCAATTATGTAATGTTTTCTTTGATGCCAGTCTCTCTGCAATTATTGTTTCATCAAAGTCAAAGCACTTATTTCAAATATAGGCACATAATAGGTACCTACTTTTGAACGTCAATATATCCAAAAAATAGAATAGATTCTAGTCGCCCCTTCCAAAAGGTAGTTGGAAGAATGGGCAAGAAACTCCACCGTTACTCTTTTAAAATGTTTTTCAATATTTTGCATACATTAATTATAATAAATGTGGAGACGATGCATCTAGAATAAAATTACTGTACTACAACAGGTAAAAGAATTAAAAATGAAGCCATGACAAATAGATTAATTGTGTTAGATACATCCTTCCGCACCTTTTCTATCCTTTCGCACCTTCCTTCTAAACCTAAGCTACGACGAATCCGAAGAATTCCTAAAAAAGTGATCACTCAATCACATACATGCATCACACACTACACAATCAGCGAAACAAACACTCACCACACTAACAATATTACACACCACACCAAATCACTGAACATTTTTAGGTACTTTTATTTTGTAAATTTGTATTTTCCGAAATTGCTATTTTTATTAGATTCCACATTATTTTTGTTTATTTTTACATTTTGTCTCTTATTTTGTAGCTTGCTGTAATGATTACTATCCACATACTATAATATACATATTTAACACGTGCTGCTTTAAGTAAACCACTTATGACGGGGATCGAAACTGTTTCTCCTAAACACAGGTTATTTTGTAACCTATCTAGGAGGACAGTACGGCACCCACTAACTAGATTAATAAACTTTAAGCTTGTGCTATATATTGTATTACCTTACCATGTCATCTAGTCCTAGTTGATCAATAAATATTATTATTATTATACATGGTACTTACATGTTTCAAACATTGTAAAAGTACAAATAATAAGTTATCATCCTCGTTATTTCTATAATGAATGAGTAGGGACCTTAACACGTGATCACATCATGACGTACCAACAGTACACCCTTCGACTCCAAGAGATAAATACGATCATTTATTATTAATGGCCGCTGTAATATCTTGATTCGATGCTCGTTACCGCTCAGATTTATTTACGTGGCTCTATCGGTTCTTTATCTTTGCTTCTGCGGGAGTTTATTTTGAGAGAACCTCAGATGTATTACAATATAAAAGGTGAAGACGACAATCATATTCATCATAATCAGCCTATATAATGTTCCCTCTGCTGGGACACAGGCCTCCTCTCAGGTATCTTCAATTTAAGAGCTCAATGGACAGATATCAATGTCTACCGGACAACGTAATATAAAAAATTTAACCCAAAGAAAGGTGTTTTTAACCTTAATGTAATAAACATCTGTTTCTTTTGTTACAGACTTCAAAATGCCTCCCACCAAAGACTACAACACCAAACAAACCTACGCCAGGTCTCATTCTAATAGTAAGTATCATAATTATTATTATATCTTCATACTAACTTCGCCCCGCCGCTTCACCCGCATAAGTTTCGATTCCATGGGAATATTGGGATAAAAAGTCTTCTATGTGTTAATCCTGGTTATAAACTATCTGTGTCCAAATTTCATTCAAATCTGTTCAGTAGTTTTTGCGTGAAAGAGTAACAAACATCCATCTATCCATCCTCACATACATCCATCCATCGCATCCTCACATTTTTCGCATTTATAATATTATTAGTAGGATTAGTAAGAAGTAGAATAGTAGGAATAGTAGGATTATTTTGTCCTCGACTTTGAGTGACTTGACAGCCTCGGTAGTCTATTGGTCGGAAGCTCGACTTGCTGAGCGTGAGATCTCTGGTTCGATTCACAGGTCGGGCAAAATGTGACTGGGTTTTGCTACTAGCAGACCGCAGTCTAGATTTGTGCCCGATTAATTGCAATAGGCTCCCTCCTTTTACATGGGACAACATAACGGGCGAAATACGAGTATACAATAGGTACACCTTTGCCTAACCCTTTAAGGATACAGATGTGAAATTATTTTATATTTCATCCACTTACTGGACCGGTTAGGTCCAGTAGTATACAAGGTGTAACAGAATAAACGCAAGACCTGAAAGTAGTTTGTTCATAATTGACTATTGTATCGATTTTAGTAACTATTTAAATTCAAAATTTACGAAAAATTATGTATTTTGCCATACAGACACAGCCAAACAAAAATCAATCTTACTTCAAGGCAATAAGACTCTATTTTGAATGCATACAGTATTGCTAAAGTCAACACGATTTTCAACATAATAACAGTTAGCTCAAAAAAAAAAGTTTTGCTCATTGTATTATGCTTTTAACTCAATACTCTAATTGGGGTGTATGAGGTCTTGTGTTAATTATGTTACACATTGTATAATCATTTTTCAGCCCACGAGATACGAGTATGCAGGGCCTGTAATTGTCACATAAATAATAGTTAAAGTGCTTATAGTACAAAAACTCACGATACTCCACTTTTTGTCTTATCTTGATAGGAGTCAACGATAACCCCATCTGTTGTATATTAAATTACCAGCAATTATAAGCAAGGATTACTTAAATATTAATTATTATGATGACAATGCAATCTATGTTTCCCAACACATCCGACGTACTCGTACGTATGATCTAGGTAGAAAATATAATCTAGGTAGATAAGACTGGAAAAACCAGGTAATACGAGTCGATGGCCAGAAACAGTTGACGATCGGTGGCCTAATGCCAAGTAGGTCTTTGTTCTGATAACCTTGCGTGACGTATCTGTTTAGGGAAGACTTTGTATTTAGATATATTATAATCAAGGGCAACAGATATGTGGGTACTTGCAACCGGTGTGCCGGATGACGAAAATAATGGACTTCCACACAAAATTTCATCTCCTATTAAACACCTTTGGGAGATCAGTTTTCAACAATCTTTCCTTAGTTCATTAGAAGGAATTTTTGTGTGACATGTGCATGCTGCCATGTAACGGAGATGGCGGGATGAGCTGGACTCCTTTCATAAAGATTGGTCCTTGGCAGCCCGGGCAGAGAGAGGTGGTAACGGCTAAAAATAAAATAAAATAATTTCATGCTGCAGGAGACAGCAGTTTAGGCTTTGCGTTGTCTATCAGTGAATTACTTAGCCTACACTCTCCCACTGCTGACCCAAGGCCTCCCCCAAAAAGAGATTAAAAAAGAAGAAGAACTAGCAGGGGTTCGAGGAGAGGGGCGGAGGGGGAGGGGCTCAGGGGATCAGACCGCCCCAAATCCTTCCAGGCATCCTGTTCTAGAGCCACCTCGATCCAACCCTTATGTTACGCGTCTAGTTCGTCTCGCCACCTCTTCCTGGGCCGGCCTCGGCGACGCCGTTCATCCTCAGACACCCACCGTGTGGACACTGTTGCCCAGCGGTCACTGTGCATGCGACTGACGTGACAAACACAATCCCACTTCAGCTTTTCCTTGGCAGCCATTCTGCCTCTAGGATCCCCGTTTAGGAGCGCAGCGTGGTTTTTTGTATTCTTTCAGTTCTTTCAACGCCTAAAATTCTGTCTTTGAATTACAAATTAATTCAAAATTCCAGTGAATTACTCGTACAAGATATTTATAAATTAGATACATAACGGGCGGAAAGTGGATGTAGTAAACACTGCACACCTTTGTCAATTCTTCGACAATGTTAGTAACACCATATTTTTTTTAATTTCAGGCAGTATGACGATGTCAGCAAAGGTCTACCACCCAGCAACGAATCTCATGCCGCTGACGCCTCCCCAGTCACCAACTGGAATGGCTCCTGCCTTCGGCGCCGGGAAAACCAACACCTCGTGGGGTCGGCAGAACAGCAACGGAAAGTACTCATGATACCACCACCGACTCAGCCCGGACAACGACAGAGGGGGTTTGACACTTCCGAGCTCGGAAAATTTGGAAGGTCTGACAATCAGACCCAATTTTATCGATGTCTCGATTAGGTTTTGTAAAAGGATAGAAAGGTTTGTTCAAACAGGGCAACTTTTTGTTGAAAGCAACTTTATTGTGATCACATAATGTTAAGTACTTGTAGATTATAAGTATTTTATGTTTATAATTATGGTTTAGAAAAAATAGAAAAGAAGAGACAGGAATTTGGTTGTTATTATAGTTATCAGAGATTCCATGGGTTTCCAATTCAACGTATTTATCTTTACGCTATTAATACCTAAATAAAATCGGTAGGCACCAATGATTTCAAAAGTAATATATATGTCAATGGTAGGCACCTACCTAAATGTTATTACTTACCAACTAATACCAAACGTCACCTAAAAGGAAAATTCGCTAATTACGTATTAATAAATGTATTCTAAGTATAATAATAATCATTTATTTAACTTTTGTTACAATTTGGTGACGAATATTGAGAATTAATAAAAAAAATAGCATATATCTGTAAAAATAACCTTCTCACATCATTTAATTTATTTTTTTATAATGGAATCAATCTAGGAGTTTGTCGGCCGGGAGATCCTGTGGGTGCCTTGATAAACTAAGGCCTCCAGCCAATACATAAAACTTATTAACTAAGTGACTACACGCTAAGGGCCCCCTTTGTGGGGAGGGCAGCAAAGGACAGGCTGGATCGGATCATACCTCTCACATCATCTCATAATCTGTTGCTATGTCTGAACAAGTCCTTAGGCAGGGACAAAAAAAAATGTCGAATATTAAAAAAAACAAGAAAAAATTCGCATTTATGAATGTAATGTTAACGTGACTCGTAGTACTAATTTTGTTTGTAAGTTATTGTAAATATTGTAAAATATTTTAAGTAATAATTAGGGACTTACCTATTAAGGGAAAATAAATACTCCTGTAAACTGTATTTGTGCATTTTTTTTTCCTTATTGTCTTTGGTGTAACAATACCCATCGTCAAACTGACGTGACGTACCTAAATAACGATTTGTAATACCTTTGCGTAGGTGGTTTACCTCGTGGTATTTCAATGAAGAGTATGTTTTTCTGAAGCTTTATGGATATGCAAGCCGTGTGATGGGATTTTGACCGTATGTAGGTATTGGTGTAGTACTTTTGTATGAAACAACTGTTCACCGACGCCTACGCTTCGGGGTCCAGCTATCATGTGCTGAATTCATATTGACGGTTGGCGCTTTGATGTCCCTTTATCCGTGTTTATGCTGATATTACTAGGTTGAAGAAATGAGTATGGTTATGGTATGGGCATGTGATATAGAGTAATGAGGAAAATGTCGTGAGGAAAGTTTTGAGTATAAATGTCGATGGCTATAAGAGTAGGGGAAGACCAAAGAAGCGATGGATGGACTGTGTGAATGATGATGGTTAGAAGGGAGCTGACTACCGAGATGACAACTAATAGAGAAGTATCTAGAAGAAAAAGACGTGTTGTGCCGATCCTAAATAAATTGGGAGAGGAGTGAGGAGAATGCAGATGAAGAATGAGGGATACAAGGAAAGTCCGTAGGAGTAGGTAATGTAATCAATTTATTAATAATTAAAACGACACAATGGCATCGTGGCAGCCGAAGATGGTGGGATGAGCTTGATGCCTGACGACACGACAGGATTGGTATGTATGAGCACAAAATGGATTCGAGTGGGAAAAGGAAGAGGAGGCCTTTGCCCAGCAGTGGGACAACGTAAATTGAACTATCACAATATATTAAAAACTGCCTTAGTAACAAGTCTCATATTGTGAAGCTACAAACTGAAAAGTGTTTCAATCTTTGAGTATGCAACGCCATCTTTCCAATCCGTTGGCAGATAAAAAAAATCGATGTGGTTTTCAAACTGCACAACAGATGGCGCTGTTATTAAAAACGTTATTCTGTTTAATATTTTATAGACGTTATTCAGAGCCATGAATAATGTCAATGAATAACTATTCGAAATACAATTAAGTACCTACTTAAACTTTGGCATCCATTCCAACAATTAGTTTTTAAAGCTCTATCTATGTGTCCACATAATAACCATCAATAATTTAACCAAAACAAGGTTTTATTAGTGTTACCATAACTATGTAGATGTCGCTTTGCCTAACCACAATTTTACATTCGGAGGGCAAGCAATCATGCGTCGACGACGCTGCAGGCTAGTGCAAACTTGAAACTCGTAGGCCGGTAGTTATGTAAGAGAATGCGTTCTTGAGACAGGCTGTCAGTTTCATACAAACGAATTAATACGTGTTTTATGAATTCAATCTTTATTTATTAAGAGATTAGGTACCGGAACATCGAACAAACAACGATTTTGATTTCTTTTCTACCGAGCCCAAGAAAATCACGACATTGCCGCACCCATTAATTTATTCTATAAATACTCGAGTTTTAATTGACGCCAATGATTAAGTCGTTATCATTATTAATTATAAATTAAGTACATGCTATAGTATTAAATTACTGATGATACATTTATTACCTACGTCATTCTACGATTTGATACATATTATATACCTAGAGGTTTGGCAATAATAGAATTAATTAAATCCTTAATTTGCTTCTTACGATAATGGTATTAGCTACTAAATATTTTTAAACTTTATTTTCTGCCTTTGTCGTAAGCATCACAAATGAGCAAGGGGGCTTGAGTTCGATTCCCAGGTTCGGCAATCTGAAGGCCAATTATTCTCGTAATTAAAAACGTTCAAAATCTAGTCGCAATCTCATCTCAGCGACAAAAAAACGTCAAAAACTTGTCACAAAATGTAGGGGAATTTTTGACAGATTGAGACAGATCAGACTGCATGTGAACGTTCTTAAAATTACGAGAACTGCAGCCCCACAGCCACAATCCATTCAGTTTATTTGAACTGTCAACTAGGTAGGTAGGTGTGTAACGCTATTAGTTGGTAAGTACCTACATTTTCATTAAGATATTTTCCCAATCATTATAATATAATTGCAAATAGCTAGGCAATACTAAGAAAATGAGGAGTATTTGTACCTACTGTGTATTGTCTCTGCATCATCCAAAGGTTGACTGGTAGAAAATTCCCAAGGCATTAAGTCCGCGTTTGTACAGTTTTTATTTGTGCATAAAGTTTTAATAAATACATAAATATTTGAATCAAAGAATTGGGCTATCAAATGCAAAAATAATTTTTCAAATGCGATCGGTAGTTCTAGAGTTCAAACAAACAAACTCTTCAGCTTTATTAGTATTATACAGAGTGTCCCAGAAGTCGACGTCAAGCCGGAATCGGGTAATAGGCCATGTCATAATTAGTATCAGAAAAATATTTAAAAAAATCTATAATTTGTCTATATCTTTTGCTGGAGATCCTAAATAAATAAATAAATATCTGCGGAACCTTATGATTTTTATTAATCTGACTATTTTACATAGGCTAGAATAGAATACTATTTATTATGCCTACACCATAGCTAACAGATATAATTTACAACACCCACACAATTACATAATTTAACATAATTTTTCCACCTAATGTTAACCTTTATCAAAACCCATAATATTTTAGTAGGTTATAACATAACCGGATAGTTAAAATAAAAGTTGTTTTTGTATAAATACTGCTTACAATAATATTGTAATTAAAATTAACCTGGTATGAATGAATATTGATTAGGATAGCCATCAATTTAGTTTTTCATGCAGGACATTGTGTTTCAAGATTTTGATACCCTTTGGATTCGGATTCAAACCCGAAACTCAAATCACCTTTCAGATGTTTTTCATTTGACAATAATTGAGGTTTGTTTTATAATCTTAATTTTCATGAATGACTTTTCAATCACTATTCAAAAATGATAGTTAATCAATAAATGAGAATGCTAAGAGAGATGTGTGGTATTGTGGTGGTGGTACACGAATGGATAGAATAAGAAACGAGTACATAAGAGGAAGTCTCAAAGTGACACCGGTAACTGAAAAGTTGTGTGGAAGTCGGTTGTCACGATGTGGGCATGTGTTACGGAGGAATGAGGAAAATGTCGTGAGGAAAGTTTTGAGTATGAATGTCGATGGCTATAAGAGTAGGGGAAGCCCAAAGAACCGATGAATGGACTGTCATGTGTGAATGATGATATGGTTAGAAAGGGGGTGTCTACCGAGATGACGACTAATAGAGAAGTATGGAAGAAAAAGACATGTGCTGACCACTAATAAATTGGGATAAAGGCAGGAGAGTGAGGATAATGAGTCAATCAACAATTCTTGTAAATAGAGGTGATATATAAAGTTGAACACTTCTTGAATAATATGAACTAGTGGCCCGCCCCAGCTTCACACGGGTGCAATTTTTTTTCCAATTTTCTTTTAAACTAACCTTGTCCTGGCAATACCGAACACAACAAAAAAATAATTATCCAATTTGGTGCAGCCATCCGAAAGTTATGCTCGTACAGACATTTTGGCGGCTTTGTTTTACACTATGTAAGGATGTTACAAATTCCCTTTTATTGTTTAATAATTTAAGCTGGACGGAATTGGTTTACACTTTCAAGAGTCATTTTTGGAACAGACTATAGTATCCCGTTGGCGAACGTTTGAGTACCGAACCCTAGAAAATATAACAGTAACATAGATATAAATATTTAAAAAAATCTATAATTTGTCTATATCTTTTGCTGGAGATCCTAAATAAATAAATAAATATCTGCGGAACCTTATGATTTTTATTAATCTGACTATTTTACATAGGCTAGAATAGAATACTATTTATTATGCCTACACCATAGCTAACAGATATAATTTACAACACCCACACAATTACATAATTTAACATAATTTTTCCACCTAATGTTAACCTTTATCAAAACCCATAATATTTTAGTAGGTTATAACATAACCGGATAGTTAAAATAAAAGTTGTTTTTGTATAAATACTGCTTACAATAATATTGTAATTAAAATTAACCTGGTATGAATGAATATTGATTAGGATAGCCATCAATTTAGTTTTTCATGCAGGACATTGTGTTTCAAGATTTTGATACCCTTTGGATTCGGATTCAAACCCGAAACTCAAATCACCTTTCAGATGTTTTTCATTTGACAATAATTGAGGTTTGTTTTATAATCTTAATTTTCATGAATGACTTTTCAATCACTATTCAAAAATGATAGTTAATCAATAAATGAGAATGCTAAGAGAGATGTGTGGTATTGTGGTGGTGGTACACGAATGGATAGAATAAGAAACGAGTACATAAGAGGAAGTCTCAAAGTGACACCGGTAACTGAAAAGTTGTGTGGAAGTCGGTTGTCACGATGTGGGCATGTGTTACGGAGGAATGAGGAAAATGTCGTGAGGAAAGTTTTGAGTATGAATGTCGATGGCTATAAGAGTAGGGGAAGCCCAAAGAACCGATGAATGGACTGTCATGTGTGAATGATGATATGGTTAGAAAGGGGGTGTCTACCGAGATGACGACTAATAGAGAAGTATGGAAGAAAAAGACATGTGCTGACCACTAATAAATTGGGATAAAGGCAGGAGAGTGAGGATAATGAGTCAATCAACAATTCTTGTAAATAGAGGTGATATATAAAGTTGAACACTTCTTGAATAATATGAACTAGTGGCCCGCCCCAGCTTCACACGGGTGCAATTTTTTTTCCAATTTTCTTTTAAACTAACCTTGTCCTGGCAATACCGAACACAACAAAAAAATAATTATCCAATTTGGTGCAGCCATCCGAAAGTTATGCTCGTACAGACATTTTGGCGGCTTTGTTTTACACTATGTAAGGATGTTACAAATTCCCTTTTATTGTTTAATAATTTAAGCTGGACGGAATTGGTTTACACTTTCAAGAGTCATTTTTGGAACAGACTATAGTATCCCGTTGGCGAACGTTTGAGTACCGAACCCTAGAAAATATAACAGTAACATAGATATAAATATTTAAAAAAATCTATAATTTGTCTATATCTTTTGCTGGAGATCCTAAATAAATAAATAAATATCTGCGGAACCTTATGATTTTTATTAATCTGACTATTTTACATAGGCTAGAATAGAATACTATTTATTATGCCTACACCATAGCTAACAGATATAATTTACAACACCCACACAATTACATAATTTAACATAATTTTTCCACCTAATGTTAACCTTTATCAAAACCCATAATATTTTAGTAGGTTATAACATAACCGGATAGTTAAAATAAAAGTTGTTTTTGTATAAATACTGCTTACAATAATATTGTAATTAAAATTAACCTGGTATGAATGAATATTGATTAGGATAGCCATCAATTTAGTTTTTCATGCAGGACATTGTGTTTCAAGATTTTGATACCCTTTGGATTCGGATTCAAACCCGAAACTCAAATCACCTTTCAGATGTTTTTCATTTGACAATAATTGAGGTTTGTTTTATAATCTTAATTTTCATGAATGACTTTTCAATCACTATTCAAAAATGATAGTTAATCAATAAATGAGAATGCTAAGAGAGATGTGTGGTATTGTGGTGGTGGTACACGAATGGATAGAATAAGAAACGAGTACATAAGAGGAAGTCTCAAAGTGACACCGGTAACTGAAAAGTTGTGTGGAAGTCGGTTGTCACGATGTGGGCATGTGTTACGGAGGAATGAGGAAAATGTCGTGAGGAAAGTTTTGAGTATGAATGTCGATGGCTATAAGAGTAGGTTAAGCCCAAAGAACCGATGAATGGACTGTCATGTGTGAATGATGATATGGTTAGAAAGGGGGTGTCTACCGAGATGACGACTAATAGAGAAGTATGGAAGAAAAAGACATGTGCTGACCACTAATAAATTGGGATAAAGGTAGGAGAGTGAGGATAATGAGTCAATCAACAATTCTTGTAAATAGAGGTGATATATAAAGTTGAACACTTCTTGAATAATATGAACTAGTGGCCCGCCCCAGCTTCACACGGGTGCAATTTTTTTTTTAATTTTCTTTTAAACTAACCTTGTCCTGGCAATACCGAACACAACAAAAAAATAATTATCCAATTTGGTGCAGCCATCCGAAAGTTATGCTCGTACAGACATTTTGGCGGCTTTGTTTTACACTATGTAAGGATGTTACAAATTCCCTTTTATTGTTTAATAATTTAAGCTGGACGGAATTGGTTTACACTTTCAAGAGTCATTTTTGTAACAGACTATAGTATCCCGTTGGCGAACGTTTGAGTACCGAACCCTAGAAAGTATAACAGTAACATAGATTTTAGTCATCTACACTGATAAAATAAATGGTCCTTTTTTGTGCAATTTGCTACCACTTACCGACCATCACGAAGTGTCAAACCAAATTAGGTACTTCTAAATCGATTTGTCGTTAATTTTTCTATTTTCTATGTCATTGTTATAGTATGCATTAATATTCATTAGCTAACCTGGTTCCTAGTAATCGGTATCGTCGCCATAATTATTGACCTTGTTTCATTCATAAATTGTTGCAGTTCTCTATAAATCGATTTATTCTTGTTGTGCATTAGTAAGACTCGGATCTACGTTTACTTTTTTATTTGTGATCACTGTATCATTTCATTTTCGCGTTGGAATAACGTTGTACCTACATAAAATCCCTTCATAAAACCCTCTCACAGAGAGGAGGCCTGTGTCCCAGCTGTGGGAACATTATAGGCTGATTATGTTTACTCGTATGATAAGTTACATAAAATCGATTAATAGAAAATAAGTTAAAACACATTTAATTTCATAATTAAATTCTTTTAATTTCTAATTTAATTGTCACTCTTTTTGTTATTAGTGTTTATGAATCGTAGAAAAAAAATAGAAATATATTAGATCTTCCGTATTTTTTTAAAAATGCTCCAAAAATTGACAATTTTTTTTTTGGATTTTTCAATCAATGTAACAAGGAAGCTTATATTTTTAACAGACTTAGTAATTATTCTCCTTCGAACGATAATACTAGAATGTTAATAGTGTTACATTCGTAGTATATACTTATATTTATGTTTATGGTACGATATATTTTGTACTTACCGCAAAAATTCGACAAAAGTATCAAGAAAGTCCTGTTACAAAACAAACAGAATGGTGACCCTACATTTAAAGCCTGCATGAGGTCCACATCGACGTATTTATCTCAGTAGTCTGTCGAATCACAACCTGCACGATAAAACTGTTAAGGAAAATAATAATAAAAAATAAAAATATTATAAATAGAAAAAAATATCATCATCATCATCAGCAGCAGCCTATAGCAGTCCACTGCTCTCCCATTGCACGCCATTCAACTCGATTTTCGGAAACTCTCATCTAGCTGCTACCAGCCATCCTGCGAAGATCGTCGCTCCACCTAGCCTGAGGGCGTCCCACCTTACGTTTACCGATTCGCGGTCTCCACTCAAGAACACGTCTACTCCAACGGTCATCGGTTCTACGGAAAAAATATCCTGTTAATGAAAATAGTTTTTTATTATAAATATAATAAGTGAATGAATATAACTGCAGTTGTAAAGTGAATTTTGTGCAAAATGGAAGATAATTCGGAAAAAAGTGCAGAATCTAAAAATGTGTGGCATAAAAGGAAATATTTCTTTAGACAGGTAACATCGTGATTGTTTATTTTTTATTATAAGTAATATTATTTTTCGTTTCTTTTTCATTCAATGTATTTTGTACATTCTGAGTTTATCAATCAATCTTTATTTGTGAACATTTATATATCTTAGGCATTACTGACATCAGTGAAGGAAAACATTGTGATTTAAATAAGGTCCCATTAAAATAGATGGACAAACTTTTAGTTCAGACCACCAAAATTAGGACGATGGTCAAAAAATATGGCTTTTGCCTTGCAGTGGAAAAAAAATGGTCTGATATTATTATTATTATTTATACCAAGGAGTGACTTGCTTTACTCCAAGATTGTCGTAAAAAGTGACGAAGTGGGTATAAGATGGGATGTAAAAATAGCTTGGACGAGTGGGTATAGTTACTTAAACAAGGTACGTAACAGAATAAGCGCAAGTCCATGAATAAATATTATCTGTTGATTGAAAAATTTGCCCTAAGACAAGTATTGTTTGTAAATACGGATTTTAGTCATTATTTAAGTCATATTATATCAGAACAGGTCTCAGGTATACAATCATTATTATTTAATGTGTGGTTTAGGTTTTCCTTCCTCAAATGGATTTTACCTTTCAATCAAGTGTTAACAGTAATAATAATAACCTCTGATTGCTTCGATGGTCTAGTGGTCGCAAGCGCTACTGTTGAGCATGAGGTCCTGGGTTCAATTCACAGGTCGGGAAAAGTGATATTGTGTTTTTCTACCAGGACATTATAGGACAGGACATTATATTATACATCCATATTTTTTTTTAACTTGCGCATATATCTTGTTGCCTATATGTTTAATTACTTTAAATATTCAGAGTGATTATTTCAAACATTTAGGCAACAAGATGTAAACAAGTTAAAAAAATATGGATGTCACGTGATCTTTGAAACGTGACACTTTACGGGGTTTGGTCACATCATAGATTTATAAAAAAAGATGGACACAGTAAGTATGCCGCCGGCCGGACAGTTTGTACAAACACGCCTCACGCTCACATTTCATCAAAGTATGCCGACCGGCCGCTATTACGTGACACAACAGCGTCAATCGTCAATCACGCACACATAGATCGGTACGGTGATGTTTTCTGTTTGCATTGATGTCAGTTATCGATTTATATAAGTTTCATGTGTGGCCATTTTAGAAAGAAATCTAAATGGCGGACAGGTAGGTATGCTATGGACTTTCAAAGCTCTTTCTCAGTCCGGTGTCTAGATTTGTGCCCGGTTGATGGCAATAGGCTCGCCCCCTGTTACTTGGGACTAAAATATAACTAGCGAAATGTAGGTGTGCTAAGTATAGGTAGGTAGGTACACCTTTGCGCAACCCTTTGAGAAAAAAAAGTGTGATAATATGTTATGTTTTAATAAACCTTATAATTATTCCAATGCAGAGGGTTAGAAACACTATTATAATAGCAGGCCAATATTTGACAAAATCTGTCTTGTGAATTGCTAAGCGATTTTGAACTTTATGTATACGGTGCAACTACAAACACATAGATAGACCTTTGTGCTTAAACTGTCCTGTCGATGGTGAAGGTCAGGCTTTCCCAGATCTCCTCACTATATTATCCTTGACCGAAGTTTTTAATAAGTTTTGTACCTTTGACATTAGATTGACATCTGTTTATTGACATCATTAGTATTGTATTTTGACATCTGTATTGTATATTGACATTAGTATTGAATATTGACAATTATTATTATTTATTTTAATTTTTTCCTTTTTTATCGTTGGTTTCTATTGCTATTTATTATTATTAATCTTTATAAATAAATATTTTTTTATTGTCCAGGCGTATTTTTATTATATTGTCGAGACTTGGCTGGCTTGATTGCTAAATCACAAACATTTGTACGCCCTCTGGTTTAACATAGCGCACTATTATTATCTATTATATAACATCATTATTGTACGTATGTTCAACAAATGAATAAATGACTTACATAACTTAGTGGCAGACTTATAGAATTTTGGGCATACCATTTTACCTACTTGAAGGGTTTCTAAGCCCTAAGTGTGCGTACACACGTCGACGGCTTCAGTTGAAACCCGTCGATGTTCACCCACCGTCAACACGTCGACGGCTGCTGTTACGAGTACCTCTGCTGTAGACGCGTGCCGCTCGTGTGTATAAATAAATACTTACTTGTGACCTTGTGTCTGGAATCTCCCATGCCATAGGTACTTGCATTTTTTTAAATAAATAGATAGATACCAAAGTTGCAACCTGTTATGTTGCAAGTACTAGTAATTACCTTATTAACATTCATATATTTGAACAGTAAATAACCACTACCTAGAATAAGAGATTTGATGAATGGGTGACCTAAAAGGACCTGTTTTTCGACTGGTTTAAAGTCAGGTTCTCTGCAATCTAAAGGTTTACAAAAACAAGTATTACATTATACATATTATACATGATAAATGAATACTTGTTTATTTTTGTAAATCTTAAGCTGTGCCCGCGGCTTCGCCTTCGCAACGGGAACGTGCTACCGGTACACAAAATAGCCTATTTTAGTTATTCCTTATAATATCAGCTATCTGCCAGTGAAAGTCCTGTCAAAATCAGTCCAGCCATTTCGGAGATTAGCCGGAACAAACAGACAGATACCTACTTACTTCAAAGCTGTTATTTTGACATTACAATTCAGACACTTCAATTATATATAAACAGAAAATGAAGAGAAGCCTTTGGCCAGCTGTGAGACACCAATTATAATATTCTGGTATTTTTATTATTATTATTCCAACCAGATGCTGGTCAGCAGTGGTGGGTGGACCTGCTACTTCATCATGGGCATGTCTTTCGGCGCCTCCACCGTGTTCATCCCACAGATAAGGAAGGAGGCCGGCTCATTTGATGCCGTTAGTGAATCTACTGCTTCTTGGATACGTAAGTACCTCTAGCTACCAATTGTCACCATCATCCTATAGCCTATTCCAATTTATTTGGGACTAGCTGGGCCCCGCGGTTTCACCCGCAGAAGTCTCGATCCCGTGAGAATATCGGGGTAAAAAGTATCCTTTGTCTTAATCCAGGTCATGGTCTGCTCATGTGCCAAGTTTTATCTGAATCCGTTCGGCCGTTTTAGCGTGAAAGCGTAACAAACAAACATAGAAAAGTTTTTTTTTTGAAATCTTTTTTTATCTTTTTAATAATAGTTTAGATTGGCGCAGCATGTCCTCTTTTTCTATATACCTCTTTTAGCCATCACTAAGTAGATAAGTAATTTATCGCAAATAAAGTACCTACCTATATTCTTTCTTTCTTTTTAACAACGCAGTATGTAAATCTCTTGAGGTTCTCTTTGTGGTGGTCAATAATTATGAAATGAGATCACGCAATTAAAAGAAAGTTATTCTCTTTTCAATATTCCGACAAAATAATTATACTTAACATATATGCATGTACTTGCGCTGATGCTAGAATTTTAACGGCTATAATATCAGCATGATACATGAAAAATTCCAAAACAGGTTTGGCGTAAGTATTTTCAGTTATAAATTGTATAAATACAGCCTTATTTAATCTCAAATATTGTACACATAAGGAAAACCTATCCGCATATTCCCTTACATGGATTTTATTGACAGGCACACCTTGGAATTAAATTAAATTAAATTAAAATTAAACTCGACTAGTCTTTCAACACATTATAAAAGTAAATAAATTAAATTCTAACTGGGTACTAAGGCTCATCGTCCACGATGCTACTCAAAAGTAACGTGCCACAAACAAATCACCAATAAGTAGCCAGAATGTCACAGTAACGCCATAATTAGCCTATAATGTTCCCACTGTCTTCGGATGTCTTCCTTCAACATTTTGAGAGCAGTGGTGATGAAATAATTTACACAAAGTAAAACGCCTGTCTAGCTTCGAACCTATGACATACAACTCGTAAGTCGCGGCCGTTACCACTGGGCCATCACTGCTCATTGTCATATCCGTACACGATGCAACCAGTTAAGACCTAGTTAGTATCGATTTCACATCTATAAAATGGATGGGAATACATGCACACATTTTAAATTTCCGTTCACAATAACGTGATAACTCACGGATAGGAGGAGCCCGTGGCTAAATAATAACAGCTGCACAGGTCGATCGATCAGGTTAAGCTACGCTTGCCGCGGTTGGTCTGTGGATGGTTGACCATCTTTACATACCGAGACCCCTCCGTGCTTAGGAAAGCACGTTAAGCCGTTGGTTCCGGCTGTCATTCGTTGATCTTTGACAGTCGTTACGGGTAGTCAGAAGCCCGAAAGTCTGACAACCAGTCTTACCAAGGGGTACCTACCCATCGTATTAGCCAGTAACTGGTTTGTGGAGGTCAGTTAGGCAGTCGCTCAATGTAAAATACTGGTATTCAGCCGCATCCAGTTAGACTGGAAGCCGACCTCAACATAGTTGGGAAAAGGCTAGGCAGATGATGAATAACGTAAATTAAATAACTCAATTTATCGTGGACAAAAATTTAAAAGCGTCTTCACAAACTTTTTCTTATGTTTTACTTCCCTCTAATATCGTGATGGCGTGACGTGGACGTAGAGGTCCACAATACTATCGTCACGTTGTTATTATTATTTTTTGCCGTTAATATCCCACTGCTGGACCCTCCATACTCTTTCTATCTTCACGTTAGAAATTATAAAAGAGCACATTGAAATACTATACTACTAATAATTAAATTATTACTTCTACTAAACTGCTGTGACATTCTGGCTACTGGTGACTCATTGCTGATTTGAGTTTGTAACACGTTACCTACTTTTGAGTAGCGTCGTGGACGATCAACCTAACGTCTAAATTAACAAACTCTGCGTCAAGGAAGGAAAATGTCACTCCATCGTCGACGTACGACTGATAGCTCTGATCTACGAGTAGTTGGTAAAATGGTACCATTAAAACCGGTTCCCTAATGGCCTACTGACTTACTGCCAACATCGAAGTACAGTTTTGAAAGTTGAATTAATATTAAATACCCAAACGACGATTTTTTTTTATTTTCAAGCGTTTACCAACAGTTATCTGATCAGATCAGAGATCAGATTTCGAAGTAGAAACGAGAATTTCAAAAAGTTATGTTGGGTCTAGAATTAGATATGATTTGGGCTTTAGAAAAGACAAGGCAGGGACATCAAAGCGCAACCTGGATTCAGCACATGATTCTGAATACCCCTGCGCCGAAATTTATCGCCGGTAATTTAAAAAAAAAACTTTGCTGCATTTTGACCCCGTAGATATTGCACTTTTCTATGAGTGTGTCATTTCCATTTAAATTGCAGTCATTAACACGTTACAGCAATTGATTGACGCTGGTGATTGTGCCAAACAAGTAGCCTAATTCTGGGCCGAGTCCATTTAGATTACTATCGAAACGCTTAGAAGAAGATTAGCATAATTAATGAAATTCTCCCTTTTTACTTTTCAGCTGCTATCATGGTCTATGCAGGCTTACCCTGGGCGTTCATCCTGCCAGCCTTAATGAAATACATCGGAAGAAAGTATACCTTCACTTTTGTCTGCGTCAGCAATCTAATCAGCTTCGTGGTCTTCTTCCTAAGTACTACTGTTGACCACATCATCATCAGTGAAATCATCAATGGTATCAACACAGGATCCCACTTCACTGTATCAGTAATGATCATCACGGAATATACTTCACCTAAGCACAGAGGACTTTTCTTAACAGTAAAATCTGCCACCCTCTTCTGGGGTATTTTCATGTCAAATGCTATTGGGACCTTTTTCCATTGGAGGAACATTGGGATTGCTGGCATAATCCTCAGTGTCTACAGTCTCTTGGTAGCATTCATCCTTCCTGAGTCACCATTTTGGCTGGCCACCAAAAAGCGGTATGAAAAATGTTCCTCATCACACAGATGGCTCATGGGAGAAGAAAAGCAATCAGAAGTAGATTTAGAAAAGTTGATCAACTTTCAGAAGAGTCTCAGCTTGGATTCAAAGCCCAAAGCTTTTGAGCTAAAAGGATTCGTTACTAATTATTACAACATTGTATCCTCTAAGCAATTCTATAAACCGTTGCTTCTGAGTTTATTGATACAGTGTTTATACGTGCTATCTGGTAAAGTAGTTTTTAGTGTGTATGCTATAGATATAATTGGTAAAATAACAACAGGTCACAAATTGTCAGCCTATACTTATATGTTGTTATTAGATGGTGTCACAGTATTCTGCATGTATATCGGATGTATATTTGTAAAATTGTTGCCTAGAAGAAAACTATTAATAGGCTCCTCATTAATAGGAATTGGATTTCTTTTATCGATAGCTATGTACGCGTTTTTGATCAAATTATCTGTTTTAGATGAGAATAATTACTTGGCTATATTTTTGTTAGTAGGTTATTCAATTGGAGTTTGCTGTGGACCAGTTATATTGACTCAAACAATTTCTGGAGAATTAGTGTCCATAGAATCTAGAGGCCTTTCATCCTGTTGCATAGATTTATGTCTTAAAATACTTTTGGGTACTTTAGTTAAGGTTTCTCCTTACATGTTCAAGTCATGGGGTACCCATGGTGCTTTCTTATTTTATGGTGTGTCAACTTCTATATTTTTATTTTTAATCTATATGTTTTTGCCTGAAACTAAAGATAAGAGTTTGCAAGAGATTGCGGAGTGGATGAAGGGGTCTAAGAAAAGTCGTATTTTGCAAGAAGAAGTTAAATTTTTACCTGTTACATAGAAGTGTCAGGACAATTTTGCAAAGATCAATGATGAAGGAAATCTTGTTACTAAGAATCTAAGGATAAAATTTCTTGCCATTAGAAAAAGCCAGTAGACAAAGAGAAAAATGCAGCAAGTAAAAATAATTTTGTAAAAGAGTTATTTATTTATATTTACTGGTATGAAATAAAATATTTTTTTTAACATACCTATTTCAAAAGTGTCGCTAAAGACGTAATTAAAAAAATAACTGTCACAACAGTGATTTTTATTTTCCTTTTATTCCCAAACACCGTCGATTCACATAATCCTTCCAAAATATCTAGCTTTACGCTAATCCTTTGTCCTTAGGTTATTTCTAGTAGTATCTAAGTCCATGTATCCCTTTTCAACTGGATCTTGATCATCACTTTATAGACTTGAAACTGTTTTGAAATAGGATAGTTAACTGTAAATATGCCACAGACTTTCGCTAGTAACCACAGTGTTACTGCACCTACTTTTGATCGTCGTGTGGCACACAGTTGACAGTACTTAAATTTATTGAGTTGTGTCCAGTGCATTATTATTATTATTTTTATTCTAAACTGCTAAACAAGTTGTATGTCCTTATATCTTTGAAGTCAGAGTGTCCTTAAAGTTATATGTGCCTCCCAGCTTAAATTTCGTTTCCCAAAACTGTGAGACGAAGAAGTGCTGGCCTGTCTAGTGCTGGTTTCGAAATGGATCCACCTTAGTGTAGGTGCTTACCAGATGATTAAAAAACAACATTTGGATTACTTGTGAGCAGCGGTCCTACGAGCCATAGACTCAACTCTTCGATATAGTATTCCTTCCTTTAGGTCGTTGACCCTTTTGTAAAGTCTATCACAATATCCTTATTTACCTGTTTTGACTTTCACTGAAGACTTAAACGATAAGAGGCTACTTATAAAGACAATAATAAATGTGCATTTTTATCGAGTTGCCAAATAAATCACATTTATCCATTAATTTAAAAGATTAGATAAAGCCTATATTAACATTTAAGTGATTCTTCAATCGGACTGTAGTTGCGAAGTGATTTTGTGCAAAATGGAAGATTATGAGTTGGAAGAACGTGTAGAAAGAAAAAATAAATGGGAGAAGAGGATATATTTCTTGAGACAGGTACCTGCTTAATTATTTTTATAGATCAAACGTATTTTCACACTAGGTTACATGTTTTTGTATTTTCTTTCAAGCTATTTTATTATACGATCACTATAGTGTAATGATTTGTTCTGATTCCTAAATCTAAGAACAAAGCATTAGGTACCTTGTGTTTGGTCATTAGAAAATATTCTAGAAACGATTTCAGCACTATCTAAAATTAAACGGTTCACTTTTATATTGCTGAAGATATGGGTGTTATATGTAGTTATATTAACTATAAAATCATGAGAAATTTGGACATTAGGAATGTAGTTTTCTCTTATGACTTCAAGTAAAACATTTAAACTACTATAGTGGGAAGTAAGGCCAATTCCAAATTAAGGGAACAGCGTTTTAATAGGTATGAAGATATGCAAGTGTTTTTTTGAATCAACAACGAAGGCTAAATTATAGGCCAGGTAAAAATTCGCTGAAATTCAAATTCAGACATGACCCTATATTGTTACACTCTCATAAAACATTAATAATAAATGTTTGGACGTTAAAAAAGACCCTAGCCTCTGAATTTGTTACGGCATTACTTCTTAAGGATCAGTCAGTTAGAAATGCGGACGCCATCTAGTTTTAAAATATTGCCCAAAATACTGAGGCGTAAAAGTGTATTTTAAGATCTACTTACAGAAATGAACATCATTTCATTTCATGTGACTGTCGAAATTTTTACGATGGCCCCGTCCAGTCCCGTTTTATGAAGAAGCCGCAAAACAAGGCGCCACCGTATCACTATCTAATCTCTCAATCCTTGGCAAATTAGCAAAATACGATTATTATTATAAAAAGAAAAAAATATAACACTATCACATAATTATCAGTATCTATTGGATATACCTTCGGACCAGATTTTTTACAAATTTTATGAGAAACCTATAGATTAAATTAGAAGGGAAAAATAAATTTTATGGACCTAATCTGATTATTATTGAACCTGACCCAAAAGTATCGTGTTCTACATAAAGCTATTAACCCAAATGTGTAACGATATCTAGACTAAAATGTACAGCTACCGATAGCCTTCAACCAGAACCATAGTTTGAAAGGAGTAGGTTTAGTATATTAAACCTAGCCAACAATACTTAAAAAAAAAAAAACTATTAAAAAAACCTACATAGGCACTTATGAAATTCCAGAAGCCAGGTGCACGGTTCCAATTATTATTGGTCATTTCCTATAGAGAAGAGCCGGCAAGAAAATCTTAGGCTTTATAGAGCATAGGCCACATGGACCGCTGAATCTACACCTCTCTCTCGTGTTGAAAACCTCGAAAGCCAAGTCAAAACAATTAATGAATTCTTTATCATTCACCTGACGGTCATGAGGGACAGTGATATCAACATTCTTTGTGTGACATTCTTATGTATTTTACAAACACAATTATCAGGATTAACTGCAACATTAGTTCTGTCAGTATAGATATACGATGACACTACCATAATAATTAATTCATAGATTTATAACATAAATTATGTGGCCGAGTATTGAACTATTTATTATTTTGTTTCGCTCTACATTTTGGTTCCCATATTTCTCTCTCATTTACGTATCAGCATAGTAATAATGCCCGTATGGTGTGAAAGAAAATTAACTAGCTAAGGTCGCGCTAATTCGATGAATGTCAGTAGCACATGACCTTGATTTGACGGCACTTGGGGGAGGCCCATGTCCAACAGTGCAGTTTTTCGGCTACAATGACTTATGAATGATGTCAGTGATGGTAATAACATGTATTTTATTGATCCTCTTCTTTTTAGATGATGATCAGCAGTGGTGGTTGGACCTGCTACTTCATCATGGGCATGTCCTTTGGCGCCTCCACCGTGTTCATCCCACAGATAAGGAAGGAGGCCGGCTCATTTGATGCCGTTAGTGAATCTACTGCTTCTTGGATACGTAAGTAGAATATTAAGAGCACCAAACGCTAAATTAGTCAAATAATTAGATTAGACCTCTGAAGTTGTAAAATACATTTTGTATTTCACAAAATAGACAGGGCAGCAGCCATCTCTTAGATAAGGCACAAAAGTATTTAGTTATTACAAGAGAGGTAACCGAACGATATTTTTAGAAGACTCACTAGCAATGTATCAATCTATGTTGTCTAAACAATATAATAACGTCAGGCGTTAGTTTGCAAGGATAAAAAATATACATAATATGTGTTGGCTCTAGCAAAAAGTTAATAATTTATTTTTTCAACGTTTTGGTCCATAATCCATTAATTTAATGTTCCTTTATTTTTCAGCTGCCATCATGGTGTACTCAGGCCTACCTTGGACCTTCATTCTGCCAATTTTCATGAAGTATATCGGAAGAAAATACACGTTTATGTTTGTCACTATCAGCAATCTGGTTAGCTTCGTGGTTTTCTACTTGAGCGTTACTGTCAACCAAATCATCATCAGTCAGGTGATTAATGGCATCAACACGGGATCCCATTTCACTGTATCAGTCATGATCATCACTGAATATACCTCTCCTAAGCACAGAGGATTTTTCTTGACTGTCAAATCTGCCACCCTCTTCTGGGGTATATTCATGTCAAATGCTATTGGGACTTTTTTCCATTGGAGAAACATTGGCATCGCTGGTATTATCTGCAGTGCCTACGGATTATTAATAGCAATCGTACTCCCAGAATCACCATTTTGGTTGGCCACAAAACAACGCTATGAAAAATGCTCGGACACTCATAGATGGATGATGGGACAAAGCAAGCAAGCGGAAGCTGATTTAGAAAAGTTAATAAACTATCAGAAGAATCTCAATATGGAGGCGAAATCGAAGAATTTCGAGCTTAAAGGATTTGTTACTGGTTATTTAAGAGTAATATCGTCAAAGCAGTTTTATAAGCCTTTAATTTTATGTTTGATAGTGCACTCTTTATATATATTTTCTGGAAAGGTAGTATTTAGCGTTTATGCCATAGATATAATTAGTAAAATAACTGCAGGACATCACATATCGCCTTACACAGCTATGTTAGTATTAGATGGTGTGACAGTATTCTGTATGTACATAGGATGTTTAGTTGCGAAAGTATTGCCAAGAAAAAAATTATTGATAGGCTCTTCATTAGTAGGAATTGGCTTTCTTTTATCGATTTCTTTATACGCATATTTAATTAAACTGTCAGTTGTAGTTGAGAATAACTATTTTGCTATATTTTTGTTAATAGGTTATTCGATGGGACTTTGTTTTGGGCCTGTAATATTGACACAAACTATTTCTGGAGAGTTAGTATCAATTGAAGCCAGAGGTCTTTCTTCATGCTGTATGGATCTGTCTTCAAAGATACTTTTAGGTACTTTAGTGAAAATGTCACCATTCTTATTTAAATCATGGGGTACTCACGGTGCGTTCTTATTCTTTGGTTTGTCTACATCATTTTTCTTATTCTTGATCTACACATTCCTGCCTGAAACTAAGGATATGACCTTGCAAGAGATTGCCGAATGGATGAAGGGAACTAAAAAGAGTCCTGTTGTGCAAGAAGAGGATAACTTTTTACCTTCCCAAAAGAGTTAGAAGAAAAACATGAGATTGTTTATGAAGCTAGTCATTATCTACACCATATTTAAGTAATAACTTTAAGATTTGTTTGTAAAAAACCCTTGTTGTTTGTGGTTGTAGTCTAGATTACAATAATATTCGGTAAGCCTATCTAAATTAAAATAGAAGTTCTCCAACTGTGATTTTATTTACCGTGGCTCAGTGCTAACGGCCGCGACTTACGTGTTGTAGGTCGTGGGTTCGAACCGTGGTTCGAACTCAAACAGGCGCTTTACTTTGTGTAAATTACTTCATCACCACTGCTCTCATAATAGTGAAGGAAAACATCGTGAGTAAACCGGTGTGTCCTAGAACCAAAAATTTGAAGACATGTGACACCTACCAATTCACACTGGGCCCACGTGGTGGATTACAGCCCACTCCCTCTCACAAAGAGGAGGCCTGCGTCCCAACATTATACGCTGATTATGCATGCAACAGCCATTGATTCTTAATTAAAACATTATTAATTATATTATTGTTTATTTAATATACATGGTGCCTTCTTATTTCATATACATTTTCTGTATGTAATAATGATTATGGTGATCATATTTATTATATATTGTGCCAGAAAGCTTTTTATACCGTTAAAGATTATATTGAGGACAAAAAGGCTTGGGATTGAGCTGCTTCCAATTTTTTTTACATTTTGAATGTTTTAATTTTTTTTTTTTCTATGTTCACATTGACATTAATGAATTTTATTTAAACAATGACATTTGCTTACTTTGTAAAGTATTATATTATTTTAATTATTGTGCATGTGAAGACAATGTGGGTCACTTTTTTTTAATTTTTATTATTCTCTCTGTTGTGTTAGTTTTTGTCTAGGTCTGGCAGTTTGAGTAATTTATGTGGCCTACCCAAATGTCCTTTCTTTGGTATTGTTCGTCGAATCGTTGAGCTCCTTAAGTTTTGAGTTGAGCTACACGATTTCTGACAAATGCGTGCACTGACTGGACAGGTCCTCTCAATCTGTGTGGTTCTTTCCTCAAAAGACCATCTCAGACATCGATCTACATGGTCTTCATATAACCTGACCAAGATTATGATGTCTGGACTTTAAAAGAGACTGTGACCTCTGAGTTTGTTTCGGCCTTTCTTCTCAGAGTAGTCAGATAGGAAACGCCGACCTCATCTAGTTTTATAAAAAATATGATTGACGTGTAAAAGTGTTTGTACAAACCTACTTACAAAATAAAATCATTTATCATTTATCATAATGTTGTGTTAACTTATATTGTTAACTGTATACATTTTCTTCCTTTTTTTTCTTTCTGTCATTTATCAGAGATGGCGTTGTATCCAGTTTTTTTTTTGTAATTTTCTTAGTTAACCAATCAGCAAGGAAACTTCTGGAGAAACTATTTTTTTTTTATCGAAGTGGTCAATCTGTTCTCGAGATATCATCAAAAAAGCCGTTCCATACAAAATGTATTGAAAATTAATTATCTTCATTATTAGTTCATAAGTTATAAATGATGTAACGAAACCGTTTTTTTTTTCATTATAGGTTTTTGACAAAACAATATCTATTTAACAAAGCAGCCTTGAAATTAAAGCATCGCAAATATTTTCAGCTATGCCTTTTCAAGGATATCTTAAGTCACAATATCTGTCCACTATGCATGATTTCTTTAAATTTTAGAACAGTCAATAAAAAAAAAAAAGATGCGTAGGCAAGCCAGTAACATCTTTGCAATACAAAAACAAAAGTAAGTAATATGCATTGTTATTGTTTTTGACAAAACTTTTAAGTACTTAATGATATTTTATCATTCCAAAGATCACGTTATATAACGGGTGTAAAATATCCTTAACAAGGCAAAGACTTACTCATTCTTCCTAATATTATGATGTTTTTTTGTATTGAACCACACTTGGTAACCTGATGGTTAGGTACGGAGATTTTTAAGGTTCAATTTTTTTTTTTTAATGTTTTTTTCGTAAACGAGTTTAAAATGTTAACATTAAATACCCCTACAACTTCTTTTTTGCGTGCGTTACTTTGAGCACTACCGTTAACAGCGAATTTTCACCCCAGAAATAAAAGTCGTTTCCTAGAAATTATTATTGTACAACTTACTTAGTTCCTGTTATATAGTTTGATGAGGGGACCGTGGCTAATTAATAACAGTCGCACAGGTCGATCGACCAGGTCAAGCTACGCTCGAGACCCCTCCGTGCCTCGGAAAGCACGTTAAGCGGTTGGTCCCGCTGTCATTCCTGGATCTTTGACAGTCGTTACGGGTAGTCAGAAGCCCGAAAGTCTGACAACCAGTCTTACCAAGGGGTATCGTATTACCCAGTAACCGGATTGTGGAGGTCAGATAGGCAGTCGCTTCATGTCAAATACTGGTATCCAGCTGCATCTGGTTAGACTGGAAGCCGACGCACAACGCCAGCATAGCTGGGAAAAGGCTAGGCAGATGATGATGATGATATACATCAAACTAGAATGCGTTGATGACGGCTTCATGAAGGGTCAAGACCCTTCATGAAGCCTACAGCATACAGGCTGTAACAAGTTACAGCCTGTATTATCGACAAATCACCTGTTATTCGTAGTTATTTTAAAACTAATAATGTTCTGGCTGTGCTGATGGCTACGTTCTGCATCGTTGCTGCTATGACATCGCAGAAAGCGATAAGGCCGTCCATTGTATGTTTTGTATTAATAATCGTATTTTTTTGTTACATAATTAAGTATCCATAGGTCGCTGGTTCATATCCGGCTCGAAGGACCAAATGTTGGGGCGTAACACCCAACAGTGAAAATGTTATGCTGACGTTGTTTAATGTTATGTTGAATGAGTAGACAACTGAATGGTATAAAGGTTTTATTGCTACTGAAAATAACATGTTTTAAGTAATAATGTACAATTAAACAAACTACAACGTTTTCACTATAAGTGGAAAGAGTTACTTACATGTACAGCGTAGCTCGTACAATGTATTTTCTGGTGTACAATAAAGTATATAATTATAAATAAAAAAATAATGCTTTGAAGTTCACAGTTTCGCCAGCATACTCTTTAATTTATTGACTGTATAGACAGCAAATGTCTATACAACACTAACTGGCCTAACAAGTTTTCGTCGTATATTCCGAAGTAGCTTCACATACGAAACGAATATAATATACACCAAAATTGAGGATTCCGTAGGTTACTTCCTTAGGCACCGATTCCTTTGTTCACATACTAAACAAAATTTAAGTTAATTGCGTCTTTTTCTTTTTATTTCACTAAGAAAAGGACAGAAGATAAATTTTAGTTTAGTACTGTCAGATTAATCAGGCCTGATGCTACTCCATACAAGTTTAGACTTGATTAAAATTTGCCTATTAAAATTACGTCACGTCTGATTAATTTGACAGGTCTAAGCTAAAATTTATTTAGTTTATCAACAATAGAATCGGCACCATTGTCGTCTTATGCAGGAAAGCTCAAACAACTATGAATTGTAGAATGCAAGAGCGAGCGAAGCGAGCTCGTAATCTTTTCACACTTTCGGATAGGTGATCTTTTGAAAAAAAAACTAGGAATTAGTTGATTTGTCAACTTATTAACTGAAGCTCAGGAATCAAAAGAACGTGGAATGCAAGAGCGAGCGAAACGAACATGACAAATTTAGCACCCCACCTTGAATAAGTTCTGTTTTCTTTTGACATTATACAGAAAGAGTACTTAATTTGTCCAGTTATAAAGAAAAGCTTGAAATGAAATCGTTTTACAGCAGCTTAGGTTTTGGAATGTGGCCTTAACGCCTTTCGAGCCTTACGTACAAACGAGGTACCCAAATTCCTGAATTTGCTTCGCTCGCTCTTGCATCCTAGATTCCCTATATTTAGGTATAACAGGCTTTTTGAAGTGAAAACTTCTTTAGGCGCGTTTAGCGATTTTTTTTAAGGGAAAATCTTATGTGTCCGCGTCACCGAGCAGCAGTATAGATTACAAAATTAAAAAAACCTATTGGTATTTCGTAGTTTTAAATTTTCGCTTCTGTTGACAATTTTTGAAGTGAAAACTTCTTTAGCGGCGTTGTACACTTTTTTTGTAATGGGTAAAAAATGTTAAACTCGCGTCAGGACACGTGACCTGATCGAAAATTCGTAAGACGGATGGAGAGTAGACAGCCGGCGCGGCGTGGGAGAGGAAGTATCCCCCTCTCTTTCTACGGCGCCGCGAAAATGTATGCCTGCGCCTGCTGTTTCGTTTAGGCGGCTCAGGGCGCTTGCGCGAATGTTCGTGCGTGTTTATTGTCATGTTTGTGTACGATAGCGCAATAAATAAATATAGTATTCTACCACATAAATGATAGTACTTTTATATTGACAATTAAAGCAATTCGTGCAAAATTATTCCCGAACCATTCCAAAATATCAAAAATGCACAACGTTAATATTCAAGTTTTCACTTCTGCCGGCACTCCCGGAGTGCAACCATTCGTTTTTTTTTCTTAATGGTTTTCTAAGAGTATAAAGTCAAAGCATTTATTTCAAATAGGCACATAAAAGGCACTTTTGAACGTCAAAATTATATGCCCATGGGGGTCACCGTGGCTCAAGTACAGTTATAGGTAAGTCAGTAAAACAATTACAGTGCCGGCTGTCATTCGTGGATCTTTGACAGTCGTTACGGGTCGTCGGAAGCCCGAAAGTCTGACAACCAGTCTCGCCAAGGGGTACGGTTTTACCCAGTATCTGAATTGTGAAAGTCAGTTATGCAGACGCTACACGTAAAATACTGGTATTCAGCTGCATCCGGTTGGACTACCCACAACATAGTCGAAAAAAGACTAGGCTTGGCTAGACTGCCACATAACATATATTTAGCCTACTGCTGGAACACAAGCCTCCTCTCTGTGAGAGGGAGAGAAATTAATTAATTTCTTCAATAATAATATTTTTTTAAATCTTTAAGTAATAAAAAAAATATCGAGTCAGATTAATTTTTGTGGGGTCAACGATCGCAGTTAGTGTACTCACTTGAAATATCAGTTAAAAAATCATCTTTTAATTATGTAAACTTCACAGACCTGATAGACCCAGGTATCGATATCTCAACACGACAAAATTACATAAAGAAAACTTATTTTCTCAACTTCAAGTAACAAACCACGACTGCAGAGTTTCGATAGCTAATTTAATTTGACCATGTATAAACTCACTAATATCTAAAAATCATTAAAGGCAAAGAAACTATTGACGATGTTTGTGATCATATTTTATTTCGAACGTTTCTCTAGTTTTCCTGCAGTACCCTAAATTCTAACTTGAAACCTTATTAACATAAATACATTATTGAGGTACAATACTTTGTATTGATATCACGTGTGTTTTGTAATTCCTGGCTTTTTTGTGAGTAAAAAAATGAGTGAATCTGAGTCATCAAGGGATGGTTTTGTATGGATTTATTTTTTGAGACAGGTAAGTTATTAATTTATTGGATTAAACAAGATAATTTGGATTAAACAAGATAATTTTATTTAATATTTATAAGCTTACAGTCTTAAAATACTAATAAAATGGAGGGGAACGAATCATTTGGTCAGAGGGCTGGACTATTTTTTGGCCAAAGACAAAATACTTATAAATATAAATAAAATGCTGGCATTTTGAGCACTTTTCCTGTTGACAGCGAAGCAGACGAGATTTTTTCCTGTTGACAGCGAAGCAGACGAGATTTTTGATGCCCTATGATTCTTTCCCTTCCTTTTTTATTAAAATGTATCTACATAGAAAAAAAAAAGACTGATAAGTTACATATTGTTATGTAAATATTATCTTATTTGAAAATAAAGTTTCTCAGAATAATAAAATCAATCACGATTCTATTATGGGATTATGTATATTAAAATTTCTGCTTAAAAAAATATGACATTAAGTTTTTGTAAAAGTTATACAAGGTGTGTCTTATTTTTAATTATTGTATAAAATTTTATATTCTATGTTAAATAATATTTTTTGTATTAAAATTAAAAGCAATGTACTTAATTATAAAAAAAAATCTTACCTGAATTAATTTAGTAAAATATCCTGTAGGTATACTTAGTTTTTGCGTAATCGGGAACATACCTACATTCAAACTGACAGTAATTCTTTTTTTTTTACTTTAGGCCTTCGACTCGTTTCCAATGTTACAAAATTACTTTTGACTTCACTACGATTTTATTATACATAATAAGATAATAAAAGTCGAAGCGATATATGGAAATACCAGTCGGATGTAAAATATTTTTTTGCATTTGGTAGCCCAATTCTTGAGAAAGGTTATTATGGGCTATTTTTACCATCACGGTATCAAGAGCCGAGCAAAAAAAAGGCAGAAATAACACTAAGCGAAATGAAGTAATAGAGTGGGCGGGCGATGCGATGTGACGCGGTGAGTCGGGGGAATTTCCTAAAGTTTCTGGTTTTCTAAATATATACAGGATGAAATTGAAAACATGCGACAAATCGAAATGGGAGATTGTACTCATCATTATGAACAACTTTTACTATGGGACCAAACCTGAAATCGCGAAAAAAAAAGCTGTTTCATACATTTATGTTCTCATTAACTCGTCAAATTTGTCGCATGTTTTCAATTTCATCCTGTAAAAAAAAACCACTGCTTATATTATTATATTTTATCTAATCTGCATAATTAGCATCATCATCATTCTGCATTATTCTGCATTCTGTAGTGTCTGTCAGTTAGTGCGCTTATAACTTGAAAACAGGATTTTCGAAAATCATGAGGTATTTTATTCTCAAACGAGTTTTTTTGTCTACCTAATTTATACGACACAAAAAGCGATGACTATTCTCAGACGAGTTTTTAGTCTAATTTAGGCGAAACAAACAGTGTTGAATGGCGAATGAAATTGTGTTTTATTGTGCGTGTGGCTGTTGGGCCTGATTATCTTAGACTTAGAAAAAAAAAAATTATGCACTAGAACATAAAAAGCGATTTTATGTCGCCTATGCACAACATAAAGACGAACTTTTGGAGCATGAGAAGTGAAAATTATATTTTTTTAAGTACACCTGCATCTTCTTTTAGAATGGAAAAGTTAATTTCATAATGATACATTTAAATGCTTATATAATAACACAAGTAAAATTTACATTAGGTACTAAATTAAATGACTCACGAATCACACGAATAAATACAAATCAAAAGGACACTTGGAGCCTGCGCCCACTGGCGGCACGGCATGGCAAGGGAGTTTTATGCAACGAATATGAATATATCGGATACCTGAATAGTATGACATTAAAATTTAAATTTAAATTGTGACAGGACGTCGCGGGATGCCTAAGGATACCGGCATTTGTTTTTTTAATGTCGCAGCATTATGCTGAAATAGGAGCCTTTTGGCCTTCTAGGACTGTCTGGTTTTTTTTTTCTCTTTTTTTTATATAATTTGTTTTTTATTCATGACTCTGTTTAGTTTAGTTTGTAATCTTCCTGTACGAGTCGCAATAAATAGGTACTATTTCTTTCTTTTCTTTCAATATTGCCACGATGAATGGCAATGCTAATCCTTGACCAAAAACGAGCCAGAACGAGCCGTGAAGTGTTGAACAGTCGGCGAGACATTTCCTAAAATAAAGGACACATGCACTCAAGCCGATTACCCGACCGTTTTGATCCCAAACGAATTTCTGTAAATTGGTTTTTAAGAAACTTATTACAATTAAATATGTTTTCAAACTGGATGATGTCGGAATTGAACGCACAATGTTTATAAACGCCAATCAAATTACTGAACATGTCTACACCATACCTACATGTCACAACAAGTGTATAATTGTCCGGATTTTTGTTAAATTTCCGATGCATTTTATCACGATGACCACGGATGCACCGTAGTAGGGGGGGGGGAGGTGATCCAAGGCTTTAAAATAGTAGATTCCAGTTATTTTTTTTGTAGTCTTTGTATTTTTGTTTATAACAGTTTGAATTATTATAGAGTATGGCGGGATGAAATGAATAGGGTCCGTCAAAACTGGAAGAAGGACGCGCGGGCTCGCGAAAGTGGAAGGAGTGGAGGGAGGCCTTTGCCCAGGAGAGGGACAGCGCAGGCCAGTAAAAAAAAAGGCAATCGGTATGAGCCACCACTGGTCTTAGTCAGACACTGACAAAAATAAATGATACCTAATAAACAAATATTGATCGTCTGTTTTTTTTTTTAATACAGCTTAATGGTTTCTATTTCAGTTACTGATCAGCAGTGGTGCCTGGTCTTGTTTCTTCATGCTTGGTCTCTGCGTTGGATCGCCAACGGTGTTGGTTCCTCAACTCCGAAGAGACGCCAACTCTACTGATGCTGTCAGTCCGGAGATGGCATCTTGGTTACGTAGGTATTTTTGGCACTTGTTCATGTCCTGCTTTTGCTCACGGCTTCACCCGGAAAAAATCTAACCCAGACAAACACACAAACGGATAAAGTTTAAAAAAACTTGTTTCGGCATCAGACACGTTCCCAGAACATTAAAAACAAAAACTATCTACAGTTTTTTTATGTTACTATAAGTATATAGAGACCATTGAGGTGACAATACGGTTAAAAAAGAAGTAAATTAAATCTATAGGTGCAGTAAAAAAAATTAAACAGAATATGTATTGTGTTCTTGTATCTGAACAGACAGATGTGCTGCTGGAAATATTGTTGCGCTACTTCTTCAGCACTAGGAAGTGGTGAAGGGTGGGCGTTTTGAGGGACTGGCTTATGTAATTTTGTCTAAAAACAGAAAACATACTGATTGATTGATCAAAAAATGCTGTGCAACTTTTCATTCAAGTAATTTCTATTTTGACGCAGATCGACGAAAACACACATTAAAATTAATTTATTAAAATATATGCCTGACAAACACATATTATGTAGTTTTGTCTGTTGTCATACAGGTTATTTTGGGTATCAATAGTAATTTAAAAAAAAACCTGTCCTGCTAGTTGTGAAGATATTGTTCCAAAAACAATTCAGTGGACCAGTCTAAATAAATTCATAGTCTACTTCTAATGTTGTCTGTTTATCTGCGATACATATCATTACAAAGAAATTGCTATATAATGCTAATTTTACATCAAAACCACGCTAACAAAAATATATACGCGCAATCTGATACAACGGAATAAAAAAAAAATTGATGTTCCATACATTTTGAACGCGTAGATATTGCACTTTTCTATGAAACAGCAGATTTTTCTTTTATAACCCATTGCTACTTTACGGTCTAGAACCATGCTGAATTCACTGTTAGATACAGTTTGTGCGTCGATGTACCTGCCACCCTGTATATATGCCTAGCCTTTAACCATCTATGTTGGAATCGGCTTCCAGTCTAACCGGATGCAGCTAAAAACCAGTACATAATGATGACGAAGACGATAAAATATGATACGCTAACATAAACATTGCTAACTTTTTCTAATATACCCTAATTTACAATTACTTTATGAGTTAATATTGTGTTTCCAGCTGCCATATTCAGCTACAGTGGGCTGCCCTGGGTCATCCTCCTGCCCACCTTAGTGGCTCTCGTAGGCAGAAAGATCACCCACAGCTTCATCTGCGTTTCCACATTCATCGGCTTCATCATCTTCTACAACAGCAACGATGTCTACATGATCCTCATCAGTGAAATATTCCAAGGAGTCGTCAGTGCTTCGTACCTCACCATCGCAATTGCTATCATCACAGAGTATACATCTGCAAAGAACAGAGGCCTCTTCTTGACCATCAAATCTGCAACATTCTTTTGGGGTTTATTAGCCTCAAATCTTATAGGAACTTTCTTCCATTGGAAAAAGATAGCCCTATTTGGATTGGTGTGTTCTGTATACAGTTTAGGTACAGTGTACTTCTGGCCGGAGTCTCCGCTGTGGTTGGCAACAAAAGGACGCTTTGATCAGTGCGCAACAGCCCATAGATGGCTGAAAGGGTCGTCGATGTCTTCTGAAAAGGAACTCGAAAAGCTCATAAGTGATCATCAAAATGACAAACGTAAAAAATCTTTAAAAAATCAAGCTATGGAGTCTATTAAAGTAGTGGTTAAGAAAGAATTTTACAAACCTGTGCTATTCTCAGTATTATTGATGGCGCTGTATATATTTTCTGGGAAATTAGTTTGTACAGTGTACGCTATAGACATGTTAAAGAAAATAACTAACAATGAGTCTACTGCTTATGCTGGTATGTTAATATTGGATTCTGTGACAGTTTCAGCAATGTATGTAGGATGTGCTTTATCAAAAGCATTCAAAAGACGTAGTTTATTACTAACCTCATCTTCTATAGCAATAGCATTTTTATTTTTACTTTCTTTATATCTATATTTAGTAAAAGCATCAGTAGTATCAGAAAACAAGTATTTATCAATTATATTGTTGATTGGTTACTCAGTAGCCATAAGTTGTGGACCAATGATTCTATCAACAACTATATGTGGTGAATTAATATCTACACATTGTAGAAGTTTATCTATGTGTGCTATAGCACTATCTTTTAAGATAATGTACGGTACGTTTATAAAAATATGTCCTTACCTTTTTAAAGCTTTAGGAATGCATGGTACTTTCTTATTATTTGCATTGTCGTCATCCGTATGTTTGGTTTTGATATATTTCTATCTACCGGAAACTAAAGATATGAGTTTGCAGGAGATATCTAATTGCTTAAAGGGGTTGAAACCTGTAGAAGAGGCGAAGGAATTGCTTCCAATAGTGTCCAAAGATGTGACTATTGTACCTAGTAACAAAAGAACTGTGTGTGAATAAATTGTTGATCCTAATAAAAACGTGACATTTTTAGTGACGTATGTAGGAGACGCGTTTTACTCCTTGAATATAATTTAAGGTCAACACAGACGTAGCTACAATATATATTAATATAAATCATAGCTAGGCATATTAGGATATTTTCAATACAATACTTATATTTCTCCCACCAACCTATACTGTAAGTTATATTGCAGCAAGGTCAATAATCAATCCAATCAAGGCAAAATATATATTATATAATCATCGTCCCCGTGCGTAGGAGGTTGCTATAATATACATTATAGTCTGTGATGGGCTTCACTTAAGTTAACTTATGCAATACAATCAACGGATATAGATTATATTTACATAGTAATTATCATCATTTTATTATAGTATGTATTGTGTTATCAAATAAGTTTTGCAGCAGACGAGTTCTGGAGCGGACACCGCGTATAGGGAAGCGTAGTGCCCACGAGCTAGATGGAACAGCGACCTTAAAAGGATGGATAGGACAGACTGGATGCGGAAGGGGTACAGGGTGTTGTGGAGCAGCCTGGCAGAGGCATATGTCCAGCTAAGACTGCGATAGTCAGAGTTGATTGATTGATATACGTTTTAGCAGGCGTTTCAAAAACATGTGCTTGCTTTGTAAAAGAATTTTAATTAATAATCATGATACAATAAAATCGATACTTCTAGGTTGTGTATTAATTAATTTCGTAACAAATTTTAAATATTAAAATCATCCTAAATTTTTTTTATTGCAATGACGCAAACTGCACCCCTCTTAAATAGATTTTAAAAGTTATTGAAACAACCCCTAGGCCAACATTCATTGTCCTTCATGTTATGGGAAAAAAACCGTAGATAACGAAAAATTTTTCCTAATTTATAGCTCGCGGCGATATCGCTCCACTCGGGTCGCCGGTTCAATGCCCGGGTTATCTTTCAAAGAGAAGTGTTCCGTTTCCGTTTATTAATTAGATTTCAACGGAAATTAAGAAATGGAAAAGCGCAGTTTTTGTCGTTTTTCTGGTATGTTTCTGCGAAGATCGCTAATTAAGTTTCGAGATGTTTTGTGAATGATAATTTTTAATTATTGCGCTGTTTTAAAGTTGTCGCAGTACCTACCTATTGTATTCTTTTAATCCCATTTAATATTTGCTTGAAACTCTATCTTACTGCTTAAGGGTGCTTACATAAAGAGGCGGGTTTTCGTGCCTGACTCTCAGTACCCACAAATCTCTGCAGGTTGATCTTCTGAAGGAAACTGTTTCTTTATGTGTGAGCGAATAAGTTAATGTGGGACTATTTTACCTGCACCTATCAGTACCGACCCGCCAGACTCGTCTGCACCGAAACCGTGTTTCTCTTTTGCTTATTCTACAGCACGTAACAGATAGGTGTGGTCACATTTAAGAGTGTGGTACAGACCATTAAACTGACTTTCTCCATGGGACCAAAATCATAATAGTGAAAAAAATATATACCGCCCTATTTGTGTCGTTAGGTTTTGTATGGAGCAGTTGATAATTTTACCGATATCGAATAAATCTATAGACAAAGTGACGTCACTAACGTCACTTTATCTATAGATTTATTCCGGTCTGATCCCCTGAGAGAGTTGTAGATCGTAGGATCGAACCTAGACAGATGCTTTACTTTGTGTATAATATTTCATCATCTGTCCTCACAACGGTGAAGGAAAAGCGGCATGTACTAGAACCAAAAACTCGAAGATATGTGACATCTTCCAACTCGCATTAGGCCCGCGTTTTGGATTACGGCCCACTCCCCCTCACAGAGCGGAGGCCTGTGGTGTCCCTTAAAACGCCCGCCCTTCACCACTTTCTATTGCTTTAGCATGGAAGAAAAAATGGCGTCGCAAACGCCCCAGCAGCACAGCTATCTGATAAGTTTACCTAATTCAGTGTCACTCCCTTTTTCATCTCATTTGACCTTTTAAAAGAGTTCAAGGTAAGGCCCCTGACCTGGGCAGCGGGATTGTCCGAAATTGTTACCGCTGCCCTGGAACATAAAGGGCTAAGGAAGGAACACGGATGGGTTTTAGTCAGTAAGAGTCTGACACTCCCTTCCGCTCCACCCAGCGAGAGCGGGAGGGGACATTTGATGATATCTCATCCTTAAAAAAAAAAAAAGGCCCCTGACCTCTGCAATTCTTGATCTGAAGGATTTCCTGGCACCAAGAAATAGATCGTCAATCCAAAAGTACTTTTAATTAACAATTTGATGAAAGAAATCACATGACGAACCGATATATCATGAAATACGTGCCGTTTGTTAATTGTGCAGAAGTCAGTTATGATTTGATGCGTGTCTACATTGCTGTAACGAGTCTAATGTTGATCGCTATCGATTTCAGACGGTCTGCTCTTGATTAGGTTGTTTATCATTGAGTGTCTGCTGTGGTAAGATGGTTGAAATTACATGAAAAATATTGATAGGTATTTATTTATTTAGGATCTCCGACAAAGGATACACGTTATAATATAAATGTACCTACACTATTAAAAAGGTTATTTTGCGTGTCCTCCCATTCAATTACAGGAGACCACAGCATAACTCGTACAACTAGGTGTAAACACGATAAAAATAGAGAGAATAAATTATGAATGACTAATATAAATTACAAAATTAGAAGGCAAAAAAATAATGTCAAAATTGGGCATTCATATTACAAACATTGCAATCAAAAGATAAAAATTTATTTTATAAATTAAGTAGTATCGTAACTACACCCAGTGTATACCCAGAGTTGTTGTGTGGTAACTATGGTTATGCACCTACTTTGGGGACGGTATAGGTACTATCGCTACTTATAGGACTGTCCCCAAACTTGGTGCTTACCATAGTTACCTTACCACATTAATAAATCAAGTGTCTTACGATTCTGTACCATTCGCAGACCGACTGAAAATTGCCACCATGACCTGCCCTGCACATCCTTTCTTTCAAATAGTTACGATCCCTATCGTATTTCGTACCACTGAGCCGCTTCGAGTCGATTCCAGCCGTTCGGTTCTGTTAGAATCTCACCGTGAGAAGTTAGGTGAAGTGAGCTGTCATTAGTGTGAATCCCTATAGCATCAGATGGAATGACAGCTCACTTCACCAAATTTCTTACGGTGAGATTCTAACAGAATCGACCAGCAGTGCAAACGGGTTGGGCTGCAACACAGGCTCCTAGGTACGATCCCTTTTCAGGTCTTCAAAGTGATATTAAGTTTTTATTGTCACAAAATTTTCGGTAGCTGTCTGGCTTCTGGATTTGGCAATAGAAATATAGGCCCACTAATATAATTATGGTACTTCAAAATAACTAGGAATAATGTACGCCTCTGGTGTGATTCAGTGCCATTTTTTTTTCAAAACTGGGCCTTGTCAAAATAAAACGCCAAAAATAGACTCTTCCCCAAAGGAACCACTCCCGAATCAGCAACAGTCTTCAGGCCCACTATCAATAAAACGCCACGCGGCACTCTCGTGCTCACTGATGCATTTTCTATTATTAGATCCACTTGATCATAAGCTATCAACGAGGTATTGACCATCGCTAAATATAGCGGTGATCGCAGCATGGACGTTACTCAATGAATCGATTGCTCCTGAATGGGGTGGTGACTTGTCGTGATTCCTGAACGATTTATAATGGTCATTTGAGTAAGTGATGGTATGTGGGACGTTGTTGAGTTTTTGTTTTATAGATGTCTCATAATAAGAGAAACTAGATGGTCTATTTTGTATAAATCTCCTAGCATCAGGTGAAATGACAGCTCACGTAAAGCTCACTTTATCTAAGTTTTCACAGTGTGTTTTTTACGGAATAGACCATCAAATGCTAAGAATTGACAGCTTACTTCAAGCTTACTTGCTGTTAATAGCAAGTGGAATGTCAGCTCACTTTACCTAAATTTTCACGGTAAGAATTTTATCAAAACATGGGCTGATCTATGCATCTGGATCTATATTCATTCCAATGTTTCCAATTGTTGCTTTGGGAGACATTTTATTCTCTTCTAAGCCTTGATTCCGATTGATTTTTAATTGACGCTGATGATCGATAGCCGTTTTATCATGTATCCTTCTGCCCTTTTCCCGATCGATTTAGGGTCGTTGCAATATATAATATGCTTTCTTCTTTGATTATTCTCTATTAGCCGTCATCTTAGTGGCCATCATCTTTTCAGACATAATAATATTATCTTTCAATTTTATACTATCCATTCATCGTTTCTTAGATCTTCCTCATATCATAATTATAGCCATACACTTTTGTACAAAAAAAAAAATCCATCGACATTTCTCTTTGCTTTGTCAACAATAAGTTTTTTCTTTTATTATTCACTGGTCCATTATTTCATTTATTTGTATTTGATAAATGATTTTATTTTTGTAAGTAAGTTTGTACAAACACTTTTACACGTCAATTATATTTTTTATAAAACTAGACGAAGTCGGCGTTTCCTATATTCTGACTACTCTGAGAAGAAAGGCCGAAACAAACTCAGAGGTCACAGTCTCTTTTCAAGTCCGAGTCTCAAATTTGGTTGACACGATCCAAAGGAGCACCCGCCAGATTATAGTCAAAGTACAGCGGCGTGTGTGAGCGTGAAAACGTCATAATTTTACAATTGGCAACATATAATTACAAGCGATTTACCTCATTCCACCCCTCTACGGCGTCTATATCATCCTGCAGCCATTGGCAATCATCGAGGTCACACACCGCGTAGTAGAGTTTTAGGTCAGCAGCAAACAGAAGACATTTTGTACCCATCCACGGACCAACCGCTGCAAGTGTAGCTTAACCCGTGCGGCTGTTATTACTTAGCCACAAGCTGCTCTCCAATGACACAAAAAAGTATCCGATGATCAAAATAATTTTCAACTGGGTCACAAATAAAACATAGTTTGCTTGTTTGTTCACACACCAATTATTTCGCGTCTGAGTCATATCAATTGATTTAGAGCTAAATAATTCGATTGATGCCTTCATGGATGTATGGGAACGAGGAGACGGTTCAAGGCCAGTTTCTGGAGTAAATTTTATAGGTTTTAATTCTATTGTTTTATTTTTGTCGGTATTTTTGACCTGCAAGTGTAATCTGGGACATTTTTGAACACTTACGAGTATCTGCATTACACTGTTGAACACTTTATTAAAATTTTATCAATGTGATAAATAAGCGTTGATACGTTAAGCTATGGAAACTGGCCAAGTACTACATGGCAAAAAACGCATAAAAAAATCCTTTAATTTTTATTAACGGCAGTAATAGAAGCTGTCAAAATTTCAAATATCTACCTATTACGGTTCATGAGATACAGCCCACTGACAGTCAGGCGGACGGACGGACAGCGGAGGCTTAGTAGTGGTTCCGTTGCACCCTTTGGGTTCGGAATATTAAAAATATCCTCACGCCTGTAACGAATAGGTTAGGCAGAGGTGTATCTATAGTACTTACACTAAAATTTCGCTATTTATGTTGAAGTCCTATGTAATAAGGGGCGAGCCTATTGCCATGGACCTGATCCATGCATCATGTTGTCAGTTGGGGCTGGTCATCACTTAGCTGCCTCGGCTTATTTTTAATTGTTTTATTTTTGGATTGTTGTGTTGGTTGTTACTATTATTTGTTGTAACTCTGGACGCCTTTTAAAGCGTACACGTCCTCTTTTTATATTTTACATAGTTCTCACATTAAAAAAGGTAAGTATTGAACAAAAGATTATTGAAATAACAACATTAGTGACTGCAAAATATTTCAGCCTCCATTTTTATTATAAAACAAAATCATCATTGAACTTTAAAAATAACACGATGCAGCACTATGAATAATTATCCCAATGACATTAAAATCAGATAAGAAATACAAAAAGTTATGCCCCGGGTGAGGATCGAACTCACGACCTTAAGATTATGAGACTTACGCGCTGCCTACTGCGCTACCGAGGCTATAGGAGTGGGGCGCGAAATTAGCTATCATTATGTGACGTTATTTATTTTTATCAGTCATTGTGGTTTGCAAACAAAATTGCGTATTCAGTTCAGTTTTTGGCATGGCTTCATTATTTCGTATTTTCTATTTCTGAAAACACACATTTACAACGTAAGTATAGGTGTAAGGTTATAAGGTATGCCCATAATTATAATACTTAATATAAAAAATGGCTACTCAAAATTGCCATGAAACATAGGTAATTATGGTCTAAGTTTTTAATCATTATGATTGATACACTTTTATTTATCAGTTAAATTAAAATAAACAATAATATAAAACGCCGATAATTAAAAAAAATTCAAACTATTTTATATTATTGACAAAAATCTCATTTAATCCTTTTAAATGATTTTAATACACAAAAAATATCAAACTACGCAAAAAATCAAAAACAATAATTCACCACAGTTTTAAAATATTAAAGTGAGCAAAAAAAGGCTAAAATGTCGTGTAAAATTTGTATGGCCACCGCACAGCACGGCCCGGCGTCGAACCGCAACTATTGGTGGACGGGTGCAATTGACAGCACACCTCAATTTATGGCCCCACTGTCTACTGTGCTAGGCCATGGACTGGCCGTGCTGGATGCGGCCTGGCTTGAAAATGGGCTGTCAGATCGCGTGTGAGGATGAACTGAAAACTAATACATAGAAGAATAATATACAATAATCTTTGGTCTTCGGTTTAATTCAAAGAGCTTCATTGCTATCAAAAATAAAGATTTTTATGGAATTTTGTGTTGGAATCTCACCGTGAGAAATTAGGTGAAGTGGGCTGTCATTCCATCAGCAGTGCGATTCTGTAACAATCTCACCGTGAAAACTTATGTGAAGTGAGCGTGGAGTGAGCTGTGATTAGTGTAAATCCCTATAGCATCAGATGGAATGACAACTCACTTCACCTAACTTCTCACGGTGAGATTCTAACAGAATCGACCGACTGATGCTTTAAGGATTGACACTAATGACAGCTCACTTTAAGCTCACTTCACCTGAGTTATGACGGTGATATTTTTACAGAATAGCAGTACTGATCCATGAGAACAAGTTTATATCATTAACATGTCTACCGTCATTTCTTTTTTTTACTGTTTTCCTTCTTAGTTAGTTTTAATCATGATCTGGCAGTTTGAGTACATTACGCGGCCTACCCAAATGTCCTTTCTTTGGTATTGTTCGTCGAATCGTTGAGCTCCTCAACTTCTGAGTTGAGCTGCACGATTTTGACAAATGCGTGCACTGACTGGACAGGTCCGCTCAATCTGTGTGGTTCTTTCCTCAAAAGACCATTTCAGACACCAATCTACATGGTCTTCACATGATCTGACCAAGATTATGTCTGGACTTTAAAAGAGACTGTGACCTCAGAGTTTGTTTTGGCCTTTCTTCTCAGAGTAGTGACCTCATCTAGTTTAAGAAATCGCGAAAAAAAAACCAGCTGTTCGCTACATTTATGCTCGCATACCTCGTCAAAATGTAGGAAACAGCTGATTCTTTTTTCGCGATTTGAGGTTTGGTCCCGTAGTAAAAGTTGTTCATAATGGTAAGTACAATAGTATATATATACAATGACATGAATATTTACTTTGTAAAGTATTTTTTATTTTTTTATTTAATTGTTGTGAATGTGAGGACTATGTGGGTCATTTCTTTTTTACTGTTTTCCTTCTTAGTTAGTTTTAACCATGATCTGGCAGTTTGAGTAAATTACGCGGCCTACCCAAATGTCCTTTCTTTGGTATTGTTCGTCGAATCGTTGAGCTCCTCAACTTCTGAGTTGAGCTGCACGATTTTGACAAATGCGTGCACTGACTGGACAGGTCCGCTCAATCTGTGTGGTTCTTTCCTCAAAAGACCATTTCAGACACCAATCTACATGGTCTTCACATGATCTGACCAAGATTATGTCTGGACTTTAAAAGAGACTGTGACCTCTGAGTTTGTTTCGGCCTTTCTTCTCAGAGTAGTCAGATAGGAAACGCCGACCTCATCTAGTTTAAAAAAATATGATTGACGTGTAAAAGTGTTTGTACAAACCTACTTACAGAAAATAAATCATTTATCATTTATCATTGTCAAGTTAAGAAAGGTAATTCAAGCAAAAAATGGTTAAATAAATTATCTATAAGTATTGAATAAGTAAATAAAATTGATTTCATAGGTAGATAGAATATTCTTTAATATGTACACAATAAAAATTACAATTATAAATGTAGACATTTTAAAAGGAGAGAAGGTTTTTAAAAAAAAAAGTATCATCGTCATCTGCTTAGCCTTTTCCCAACTATGTTGGGGTCGGCTTCAAGTATAACCGGATGCAGCCGAATACCAGTATTTTAAATGGAGCGACTGCCTATCTGACTTCCACAACCCAGTTACTGGATAATACGATACCGATTGGTAACTGGTTGTCAGACTTTCGGGCTTATGACGACGAATAACAGCCGGGCCCAACGGCTTAACGTACTTTCCGAGGCTTTCGAGGTCTTGGTATGTAAAGATGGCCACCCACGGACTAACCGCGGCAAGCGTAGGTTAGCCAGTTAGCCTGATCGATCGGCCCGTGCGGCTGTTATTACCAAGCCACAGGCCCCTGATTTTTTTAAATAATATCTTTAAAAGTAAATTCTTAACAAAGAGAATATTTCGGAGGCGTATCCAGCATCTCTATAAGCACAAACAGAGGCAGTATTTAATTAATTCTCCCATTGGAATAGTGTGAATTCTGACTGCAACTGAAGTCCACGGTTATTTTGTTTTGTCGTTTTAATTAATGCCTATTCGGGTATCAGGGCATTCGGGGCAAGCTATAAATAGATTATAGTGTAGCGATCTAGTGGGTGACTAGTTTTATAGTTATGATAGTATATTTTAGAAATAAGATTACGTAAACTTAGGCTATTTACGTTAGGTGCAGTTTGGAAACATGTGTTTGGATCAACTGTTTCAGATTGAGTAATGAAAGTTATTATTTTAATTTACTGATGTACCTGAGTACCTAATTATGATGTAAGATGTTGTATTTTATATTTGAAAATATTCACAAATAAAATGTTACAGATTTTTTTGCAAACTGTTTTACTCAGAGAACCTTAGGAAAATATTGTATGTAAACATTATTACCTTGATTGATTGACAAAAAATATATTGGTGCCTACTTTGCATTAAGTATCTCTTAGTTACTTTTCATACATCCATTTTTTTTAAACCTTAGTAAATAGTAGGTAGGTATACAACAGGAGGGGCCCGTAGCTAAATAATAACAGCCGCAGAGCCCGATCGATCAGGTTAAGATATGCTTGCCGTGTTTCGTCTGTGGATGGGTGACCATCTTTACATACTAAGACATCTCCGTGCCTCAGATAGCACGTCATGCCGTTGGGCCCGGCTGTCATTCGTGGATCTTTGACAGTCCTTACGGGTAGTCAGAAGCCCGAAAGTCTAACAACCAGTCTTACCAAAGGGTATCGTATTACCCAATAACTGGGTTGTGGAGATCAGATAGGCAGTCGCTTCATGTAAAATATTGGTATTCAGCTGCATCCGGTTAGACTGGGAGCCGACCCCAACTTTGTTGGGTTAGGTTAGCATAGATAGTTGGGAAAAGGCTAGGCAGATGATGAGATGATGAGGTAGGTATACGACAAAAGGCCAGATAAATAACCGAAAGAATATTCAGATGTATAACATACCACCATTGATCCGAAGTCTAACATCATCATTATCTTTAGCTGCCTTGTACAGACGCCAGCACATCAAGCTACCGGAAACTGTCAAATTTTACCAATCAACTGTGAACCTAAAGCTTAAGCGATAAAGTTGAAAATCTATTAAAGAAATTTGACAGATTGTACTAGCTTGATGTGCTGGCGTATGTACTATCAACTGCTGAGGCCTTGTCCCCTGGTCTGTACGAGTCTCATCCGAACCGATACGCGTACCTACCTACCCACAATAGCTACCCAAAAACATCTACTCGCTCACTCCAAAACTTAACCAATATTTTTCCGTTATCGTTCAAAAATAATTTATAAGTAATTTAATTAATGAACCACCCCCTAGCTATCTATCTTCAACCCAAATAAAAAAAGGTTCTCAGCAGAATCCGCGAATGAATAAATCATTTGCTAAGAGATAACCTACAAAATAATTAGGTATGATGGCGGACGCCGCCTTTTTTCTTAATTAAAAATAAATATCAAATGAAGACGTAATCAGAAGGATGGCAGTTCGATACGCTTGGAAATTAAAATGTAGATCTGTGATCTTTTCTATGGGTTCTGTAGAGTTTTTAATCGGAGTTAGCTAGACCAGTGGGGTAATTGCGTACGTTAGCATTGGCTTGCATGTTCTAATGTTCTATGTTATGGGTTTGGTTTCCGCACTTAGTCCTTCAGTGGACCATTGTGCGTGGGCCATGGCGGCCGTTGGTGGTTATTCCAACCAGCCCACCTCCCTCCAGAAGCTGATTAGGTCTCCTGGTCTTTTGAGAACATCTGTGTACGATCTGGGTGTCCCGAGGGTTTGTGTCCTGATCTGGGTGACGCCTGTGCACTCAAAGATGAGCAATGGTTTCATCAGCCTCCATGCAAGCTCTGCACAGGGGGCTGTCCGTTATGCCTATAGTGTGAAAGTGTTTGTTTAGCGAGCAGTGTCCCGTGATGGTCCCCGTCACCAGGCGCAGGCCTTTCCTGTCCAATCGTAGTAAGCGACTGCTTAGCTTGCCATCCAGTGATGGCATAGCTTCCTTGGACTGCCTGCTCATTGGCTTGCATTTTAACAGTTTATCAACATTAATTGCGTTATTTACGTTGATGAGCAGACACAATTTTCAAACATATGAAGCAATAGATTACCAAGAAATGATTCATGTTGTAATTAATAGTGTGTTACGCAATAATATGATGCTATTTTTTTTTGTTAGAAGTTCTGTACATTTGTACAGACGCTTAGCACATCAAGCTTCTGCAATCTGTCAAATTTATTTCATAGATTTTCAGCTTTATCGCTAAAGCATAAGGTTGAAAGTTGATTGGGAAAATTTGACAGTTTCATGTAGCTTGATGTGCTGGCGTCTGTACATTTTAATTTTGAGACCGTAATGCGACGTCAAATAAGTAGGTAGGTATCATATTTTTTCAACCTGTGAATCTTTGTGCTATAATGTATGTACACAGTGATTTTGCAGAACCAGAAATGAAAAAAAAACACATAAAATTATAGGTTAGGTAGTTATTTAATTTGTGGACGTGGATTGCAGGTAAGTATTCAGAAATTTCAGATATCTTCTGAAAATATTGAAATAAACAACCAATTTAATATATTGGAAACAAATTCTGGCAGTTCTTGAAAATATAATCTTACTTCCACGGAGTAGAAATTGTATAAAATCCACAAAATATCCATTCTAAGTACACCTAATTAAAATCCCTAAAACTTTTTAAATATCTCACTGACACAGCATCATACAAGCTATACCTTTATCAAAAGTTCTGTTTCTGCGTTTGCCCAGACTTAATTCAAAAATACCTACAATGCCAAGATAAGGGTTCCCAATAAAACACGATACTTTTTTGTCTAAAAGAACCCTAAAAATAAAATCGCACCTAGGGCGTGTCGCCATTTTGAAATCGATTTTTCATTAAGAATACTAACGAACTTAGGGTGGATTGAGATGTTGTATTTTTATCTTAATTTGCATCTGTAAACAGTCTTGATACTGAAGATGGTATTTATTGAGGAAAATGGTCGCCTTAAAAGTATTAGTTAATTAAATAAGTATCGACCAGCCTATTGAAAAAGAAAAACATTTAAAAAAACCAATCTGCCTAGGCTTTTCCCAACTATGTTGGGTTCGGCTTCCAGTCTAACCGGATGCAGCTGAATACCAGTATTTTATATGGAGCAACTATCTATCTGACCTCCACAAACCATTTACGTAACACGACTTAACAACATTCATAACATTAAATACAAAGTTGAGCAAACACATTTTTCGAACATTTGAAGCAATGGTAATCCATTGCTTCAAATGTTGAAGAAATCATTTTGAAGGACATTGCTAATGCAATGTCCTTCAAAATGATTCTGATTGAGATTCACATAATGCGACGCATGTCTGTTGCGAGTACTACGCACCTGAATTTTCTGGAGAACATCACCAATAAGGTCACTATAAATCCAACTAGGGTGGGGGTCCCGGCGATTCCCCTCACATCAGCCTTGTTCATCTTCTCATATACTGCGTGACTGATGCAATATTTGGCACAGCGATAAGACACTTTTTAGACCATCCTTTTATAAAATAACAAACATAAATCCTTTTAGAAACCCCAGTTATTATTGCATCATTTTGTCGTCTAAATTTGAGCATAAAATTTTTACATGTCGGGAGGAGTCTGGTGGCTCACTAGTGAAGTGAATCAGATATGAATCTTTAATTTTCCAAATTTATTAAAACGCTAAGCGAACTCTGCGTTCAAACAGCAATATTTTTAACGACGGAGGTTAGGTCTAGTGATGTGCTGAACTGGCGGGAAAACTATCGATGTTTTGGGGTTGTTTGTAAAATATGGTCTCAAATATTTTTTTTGTCATTTATATAAGGAAATGCTTATTTCAGATAAACTTTATTTTAATTAAAATCTTGTCTATAATTGTTAAAGGTGTATTATACACAAGATCATGTACTCTGCACTGGCTAGATAGAAATCCGTCAAGATATAAAGTTAACGGATTTTATTTTTGTACGACTTTCCAGTTTTCCACTTTTACAGATGCCTTACAAATAAATGTTTAACAGTATTTCCTGTGTTTAAGTTCTACGGACCTCCCCAACAATAATTTCTTATCTTAGATTTATTTTAATTAATGATGTTCAGTACTGATTTGAATACACTATTTCTATTCTTCCAAGCGTTCTAATTGAAAGTGAATAGTCATGAATGCCACAATTGATTGCTAATCAAGAGAACTTACTCATCGATAAAAACGAAAGTCACGTACATGATGACTGCATCGACCATTCATTCAGCATCACCCAATTATATATTACCAAAACATGGACGGCGCCACTCAATTAAAAAACAATAAATGCCAATAAAACGATGACACTATATGGCACGGAGATGATAAGTTATACAAATGGAGTGCTGAAATGCGAATTTGTACAAAAAATTTCATATATCCGACATACATCTTTATCATGCATCTGTGCATGATATAGATGTTTGTAAGATGTATGTACTGTAATTAAAGTTAATTAAATTGAAATTAGTTCTAGACCGACAAACATCTGTGTTTGTCAGTCTAGAACTAATTTCAATTTAATTAACTTTAATTACAGTAATTTTCATGTTAGTTCTCTATTTCACAACGTTCAAAAAAGTGTGTCTACTAGAAAGATCATACATAATATGTTTTATTAAATTACCAAAGGTAGCTTCTTATAATTACATAGAGTTTACGCAGATACCCGACAAGTTTACAGCAAAAAAATGGACTGGCTTTGATTGAAACATTACAAACTTTATTTGAATGAGTATGTATGCGAATTGTACTATCGCAACCGAATTAAAGCTTATTTGACATCTAATATACAACATTTTAGTGACAAGTCAACTTTATCGTTTTTTATCGACCGTAATAGCAGTCAGTTCAGACGAAACTAACGATGCTATAAAATCGGTTGAAAGCACATTGGCACTCCATTTTTATCACACTCCGTGTTCAATAGCGAATGCATACAAATTGATATGTGCACAATACTATCGGATCAATTCAACATGACATCATCATGGCTATGCAAACTGTTATATATCTGTAGTGATTCAATTATTCTATATTTATGTCAAATTGATTGCTCACACGGTCGAGTCGTGATAAATTTTGAATTAGCTCGCCGTTTGTTAAATGGGACTGGTATTTTACAGTGACTGATAGTTTGGTGATAGTTGGTGGAAAACTGTTTTATACCCGTATATTCTGAAAAATAAAAATATGAATTTCAAGCTGATTATATTGTTATTAGTGTGTTTCTGCCAATGTGTTTGTCCAGTGACAAGACTGATCAAGATGTATTATGCTGACAAGAGATTTAACGACGCAAACCTTTTACGATGTTTTTGCCAGACACCACAAAAACATCAGTATCCAAGATTGGTTCCATCGTAATAAGTTTAAACAATAAATGAAATACTTTTTACAACATTAGAGTGAAGCATTTTAATTTAAAGAAAATGTATCGACACAGCACTACCCCATCCCTACGGTCGGTACGCGATAGGAAATTAAAATTTTCCTCTTCATTTAAAAAGAAGCAGTGCCCCAGGCTAACTCCTTAATGCGGTTCTACATCTATTTCAGAATATACTTTAATACCCATCGATGTAGTCTCAGCTTTATGTAGGTATACTGTTTGTGCATAGTCTGTGTAACAGCCGGTTTTGAGGTGAACGATAAATTGTTTTTATTTTTGAATTTGGAAGAGAAAGAAGATTTTATTATTATAGTGAAGTGAGCTTAACGTGAGCTGTCATTTCACCTGATGTTATTGACACTAGTGACAACTCACTTTAAGCTCACTTTACCTAAGTTATCACCGTGAGATTTTTACTGCGCTACCTTTCACCATGGACGCAGTACAATATGGTTCTGAATCCCCCTGCGTTGAAAATTTTTGTCGGTTATTTAAAAAAGAGGTGTTTCATACATTTTGACCGCGTAGGCATTTTTCTACGAAACAGATTGTTTTCTTTCTTGATAACCGACGAATAATTTCTATGCTGGGGGTCGTGTTTCTAGGATTATGTGCTGAATTCATGGTCAAAGTTTGTGCGTCGAGTTCTCCACCACCTCGTACAAGTACTGTAAGGCCCGCTTGCACCTCAATTCACTAAATAGAGTAGCGTTTAACATTACAATAATTATTTTATGTCATACCTATTCAAATAATTGACAGAACTTATACGATGTTTTTTTGTTTGGCGGGAAAGGTATTTAGTGATCTGGGGGGCAATTCTCGTAATTTTAAGAATGTTCACAGTCTGTGAAGTGAGCTTAAAGTTAGCTGTTATTAGTGTCAATCCCTATAGCATCACATGGAATGACAGCTCACATCACCTAACTTCTCACGGTGAGATTCTAAAAGAATCGACCGGCAGATCACAGTCTCAATCTGTCAAAAAATGCCTCTAATTTCCCTACATATTAACAAGTTTTTGACATTGATTGTCGCTGAGATGAGACTGCGACTAGATTTTGAACGTTTTAAATTACGAGAATTAGCCTTCTGCTGTGATGGGTTGGACCTTATAATCTTTGAGTGTGTTTATGTGATCTCGTTCTTGAGTGAAGACCGCAGATAGCAAACATAAGGAAGCCGGTCGATTCTGCTAGAATCTCACCGTGAGAATTTAGGTGAAGTGAGCTGTCATTCCATCTGATGCTATATGGATTGACACTAATGACAGCTCACTTTAAGCTCACTTCACCCAAGTTATCACGGTGAGAGTTTTACAGAATACCAGTACAGGATGTTCTTAGGCTAGGTGGAGCGACGATCTTCGTAGGTGAGCTTGAAGCAACTGGGTGATAGTAGTTGAGGATCAAGTTCAATGGCTTGCCATTGGCGGAGGTAGGTATATTGGCGTTTTGCGTGGATGTGATGCAGTTTTCCCCCAACTTGTATTTTTTTTTGTGTTCTTTTTATGCGTCATGTTTACCGCAAATAAACGAATTTTCTTTCTGTAATTGTTATTGGAAAAGGTAATGTGGCTGTTGTGGTAGAAACGCAACTTGGGGGAGGCATAATTATGTAAAGTATTATGTCAAGTTGATGATTATGACCGATTGATGACCAATAAAATGTGTGTCGGGCTGTTGCTAAATAATAACAGCCGCAAACAGGTCGATCGATCAGGTTAAGCTACGCTTGCCGCGGTTGATCTGTGGATGGGTGACCATCTTTACATACCGGGACCCCTCCGTGCCTCGGAAAGCACGTTAAGCCGTTGGTCCCGGCTGTCATTCGTGGTTCTTTGACAGTAGTCAGATGCCCGAAAGTCTGATAACCAGTCTTACCAACGGGTATCGTATTACCCAGTAACTGGCATGTGGAGGTCAGATGGGCAGTCGCTTCATGTAAAATACTGGTAGACCCCAACATAGTTAGGAAAAGGCTATACAGATGATGAAACGGTCCGTAACTTATAGGAATCGCCCATAATATGCAAAATACTGATAATAATAATGATGCAGACATAAAGCACAAAGACATACTTACAGTAAAAAAATACAAAAATACACGATTTTCCAAGTCTTAGAAAAGCTCTAAGACCAGACGGAAACTTAAACATAATTCAAGCATACAATTTTAGCCGAAAAAACGAATTCAAACGTTCTTTGCTGAACGAAACTTAAAAATCCATGACTTAAGGGCCATTTAAAACCTTAACATTACAAGAATAAGGTTCAGATTTCAGTGTTAAACAGGGTTTCTTTGAAAACGTACTCCTGCTTCAATTAATTTCTTGCAAGCCGTTTTACGATTTCAATACAGTGGGACCTGCATGCAAGTTTATTATAAGTTTGGGAACTCGAAGTTTTCGACTTGCCGTTGCAATTTCTGTAGGTTGTTATGTGTTAATATTGGTGAAATTAAACAGGGTAGGCAGGAGTTTAGCTACCTAAATCCCTGCCTACTCTGATTAATTCCAAATCACAATCAATTTCTACAAGGCATTTACCTAGTTGGACCTCTGCGGGGTAATTCCGTAACACACTATCAATAGCAATGGATTTCATTTTGACAGTTTAACAACATTTATTGCGTTGTTTACGTTGTTGAGCAGACACATTTTTCGAACATATGAAGCAATGGATTTGCAATATCCTTCATAATGATTCAGATTATGATTGATATTGTGTTACGTTACGTAATTAGTCAGTTGTAATCATTGTTGTTGGTTAAATAATATATAAACCGTAGACTTATAAAAAAAGATGGACTCCGCGCCACGCATATCGAATGTGAAGCACCGTACCGATCTACGAGTATGTGTGCGTGATTTACGATTGGCGCTGTCGTGTCACGTAATGGCGGCCGGTCGGCATACTATGATGTAAATAAATGTGAGCGTGAGGTGTGTTTGTACAAGCGGTCCCGGCATTCTTACTGTGCTTCATTTTCGATATGCGTGGCGCGGAGTCGATCTTTTTTTATAAGTCTATGACATAAACAAAGTTTTGTTTGGAGTTGTATTGACAAACTATCTTGGGATTGATTATTGTAATTTAGGGTTCCGCTGTATAAATCGAAACAGCAGGATGGTTCAGTAGGTGTCGGAGCGAAGCGCGGTTGATTGAAGTTAGCTCGCTCCATTGCTTCCGTAAGTGAAGATAGTGACAAGGATTTTATGGAGTGGATGATACCAACTTCTAAATGTATTTATTTATTTTATTATTTATGCACACACAGTAAAATTTATAGAGATACGACTTAAAAGTATTGAGCATAAAGGTACTGCTTATTTCTTTAGAAAGTTCTTCCAGTTTTTCTTGCAGATTTTTTTTGCTGCAAAAGGAGAAACGAATAAGAAATATATTAATATTTTGTTTTAAACATTTAAGAGTATGGCAAACCTGGGTTACGTGTACATCCCATTTTATTTAAAACAGCATTTTTTCTCTTTTTCTTTTATTTCACGATATCTACAATGTTTTAGCATCTGCCATATAAGTCTACATATATTTGGTGGATCTCGAATCAGTGCAATGTGTTTTTTATAAACTTTATCGTACTTTAAGCCGGCTATCGCTGAAAACCAGCTCTACCAGCGAGGCTCTGTCTCGCATAGGGTCGCAGCATAATGCTGAGCGGCGGATATGACACATATTTCCCCCAACTTGTTATTTTTTGTGTTTCTGTTCTTTGTCATGTTTGCCGCAACTGAACATATTTTCTTTTCTACTATTTATTTTTTACAAGTTTTGTACCATAATATCGAACTTTAAAAGGAGATATTCACACTGGTATGACTGACACAAACGACCGACTCGACGTTCTAAGAACCTTTTCCTTAAACCAGTCGCATACTGTATTGGGGGCTATCCACCCTCTCTATATAAATCCAACGTCCCGAAGACAAGCATCTTGGCAGATAATTTGATTTGTATTTAATTAAACAATGACATCGATTCGTTGACGAAGGCACCTCGAAGCCTGCCCACCCCCTATTGGAATTCTCGTTAAGACTGATGGAGGTCGGTGTAGTTTGACTGTTTGTTTACATTGAATATTGAAATTAGATGTCGATTGAATTTGTGGAATATTTTGTTTATTGGGCTGCATTTTACATAATCAGCCTATAAAGTTCCCACTGCTGGGACACAGACCTCCTCTCGGTGAGAAGGAGTGGGCCTTAATCCACCACGCGGGCCCAGTGCGGGTTGGCAGATGTAACATGTCTTCGAATTTTAGATTCTTTGACATGCTGGTTTCCTCACGATGGTTCCTTCGCCGTTTTGAGAGCAGTGGTGATGAAATAATTTAGAGAAAGTAAAGCGCCTGTCTGGGTTCGAACGTAGGTCGCGGCCGTTATCACGTGACCACCACTGCTCTCATGCATGGGGTGCATTTGTACCTCCAATAATGGATTTGGTGTTTTATAAATGTGTTGAGGCTAACCTACACAACTACCAACACATCGACTGTAGGTACATAAGGACTAATCCTTATGTACCTACAGTCGGATGAGCTATTTAGTAAGTGGGTATGCTGACAAAAATTTTCATATTTTCATTATTAAATTTTTAAGCTTATGACATAGTTACGAGAGTGATGTAAAAGAATTAACTACGTACTCAGCCCGCTCACAACATTGTTTAATAGTTGTTGCGTCTGTTCTAAAAGCTACTGATAAAAGTGTAAAATAACCCTGTTCCACTGTGGATAGACTTTACAGTGTACATTGTACATCCACTGCTGGGACACAGGCCTCCTCTCTGTGAGAGGGAGTGGGCCGTATCTCTATTTTATTTGGATTTCAAAATATAACCATTCTGAAAGGCAAAAAAATGTAAGGAATCAAATCAAAAATGTAGCTGTAATGACTCAAATCAGCTAAAAAATGAGATAGGACTTTTAGTCATGCATGCGACGATATAAGGGCTATTTATTTATACACGAAATATCTGAAGGCGTCATTGTACTCATCATAACGAACAACTTTTACTACGGGACCAAACCTGGAATCGCGAAAAAAAAACAGCTGTTCCCTACAATTATGTTCGCATAACTAGTCAAAAGGTAGGGAACAGCAGATTTTTTATTCCGTGTGTGAATAGATATAGGTACTTTATATATGTTCGGTTTTTGACCAACCTTTTTTAAGAAAATATTTGCTGGCGGCTTGTGAACCTTAGAATGTTGAAAGTAAAAAAATTGTGGATGGAAATCGTTCGTTCCTACTATCTTCAAGAAGGCAATTGAACACCACCTACCTTGTCTCAACTCCCGGGTCAGCAGGAGAGCTTCAGCTTGCACGGCACTTCACAGATAGGCAGTTTAAATATACTCTTGGTTCAAAGGTCTTGAAGATCGCACACCACACGGTAGTGAGTCCACAAACACTACAGATGCTAAAACGTTTAGCTTGAAACACGATCACAACAAGAGAGGAAGAAACGTTCATCCAGCTCAGGGCGTCAAATCGTACTGCATGTCATGGGTATGTATCGCCGCGACGTAGGTCGTGAGCAGGTTCAGTGATGATTTACCAACTACCCTCAATTCGATAATAAGAATCGAACAATATATAATCACGCCTGTAATACCCAAAGGGTTAGGCAGAGCGTACCTATATAGTACCTACATCCACATTTCGTCGGGTGGGAGCCCGACCTGGGAATCGAACTCTAGCCTTCATGCTCATCAGTAGCGCTTGCGTCCTATAAACAAATGAAAGAGGACTATTCAAGAAAACAAAAGAATAATACCTAAAAACAAATAAACATCGTGTATTTTATCTAATCATCGAATTATTTCCACCTGCTTCCCTTTACTTGCAAGTAAACCGTCTTATGACAAAAACAACACTACTGTAATAAACTATACCCCACTAAGCCAGAGCTCTGCTTACCCCTAAATCATATATTAGCGGCAAAATGAGACTAATGCGAGACTTATAATCAAAGAAAGAAATTTCTGGCTAGCCACACGTGATAATAAGGGAGCGGTTATGCTGGAGATGAGTAGCGGAGAGATTTGCAAATAAAAATGGTTGTTAAAACACTTTTCATAGGAGTTAGGTACTATATAGGAGGTGAAGACACCGCTTACGTGCCGTCTGTCTGTCACTCTGTCTTTCCGTCTGTCTGTAATAGGGCTGTATTTCAGTAACCGTAATAGATAGCCACTTTTCACAAAATATCTTCGTGATACCACTACTTGTCTCTGCATCACCCAAACGTTGACTGGTAGAAAATGCCTATAGCATTAAGTCCGCTTCTGTACATTTGTGTGCTTAAAAAAATCACACTAATGTTAAAAAGGCGAAAGTTTGTGAGTGTGTGTGATATGTTTGTTACTTCTTCACGGTCCAACGGTTCGACCAATTTTGATAAAATTTTGTATGGAGGTAGCTGATACCCTGGATTAACATATAGGCTTTTTATCCCGACATTCCTACGGGATCGAAACTTATGCTTGTGAAACTACGTGGCGCAACTAGTTTTAAATAAATAAAGGCAATGTATTTCATTATGACAAAATAATAATAAAAATAATGTAAACTGTAACCCCCTTACTAATAAACGTATTATATCAGATGAATAGTTACACACCGATTTCTCTCTTTCAGTCGTCAGTAATTTGACTTTGGAAAGAAGAAGACAAAACGTTGTGTAACTATACAGACGCTATACAACGTTTATTTGTAAGGGGTAAGAGTTTTTGTGGTACGAAACCGTGTAATGGTTATGTTTTTTTAGCTCAATGAAGACTACCATTTTTAACAATATATAAAACAAATCGCTAACTCACCCGCGACCGCCTCCACCATACACACTACCTTCCAAATAAAGGGGAGGCATTACCAGGGTGGACATCAAAGCGTTAAGTGCTTCTTTTGCTCATCGAATCCCATTTATGCCGGACCTACCCCCGCGATAAATAAGATTATGTTTGGTTACACGTTGTTCCTCGGTTTTCTTATAGCTTTCAAGTAATGGCGCCACTTAGTTTTTGACTTATTTTATGGTGGAAGGTTATGGGATATCTAATGGAAGTTATGGGGATCTGATCCTCTTTGAATTCTCTATGGATTTCGTGAGATGTATGACAGCTTTTGAAGATGTAGAAAAGTGTCTATTGGTCGCCAGAATAATTAATCAATGAAAATAAATAGCAGTGACAGTTGGCTGATGGAGCAGACGAGTACTAGAGTAGAAATCGCGTAGCGGCAAGCATAGTGTGGGACGTCCCCCAGCTAGATTGACCGACGACCTCAAAAAGATGGTTGGGACAGACTGGATGCGGAAGGCGGAGGACATGGTGTTGTGGCGCAGCCTGGGAGAGGCCTATGTCCAGCAGTGGACTGCGATAGGCTGAGTTGATTGTTTGATTGAAGTAATAATAATATAATACCCAGCCTGACTGTTCCACTGCAGGGCAAAGGTCCTTCTCAAACAGAGAATTCATGAGCATTGATCACCAGGCATGCTCATGACAGGTTGGCGATTTCAAACTTATATCCTCAGACCAAATAAAAAACCAAGACAGAGGGCTGTCAACAGTAAAGTGATGCCGGTTTCGTAAATATGTGTGCACTTAGTGAGGTGTAGTTTGATTGTAAATGTATGCGTGTGAGCGTGTATGCACAGAGCGGAGGTGTAGTTTTGGCATACTTCACTGTATCGTTTTCAGCGCTCTGTTTTGATTTTTTATTTGGTCTGAGCTTTTATCAAAACTAATAACATAAATACGAAAGTGGGTTTGTTTCTTATACTTTTACGCTAAAACGGCTGAACGGATTAGAATGAAATTTAGGGAACAGATAGATTTGGACCTGAGTCCTGAGACCTGATATAGGCTACCTTCCATTGTGGATCGCAGACGAAGTCGCAGGCTTCAGCAAATTAAATATAAGGTCAGGTTTCCTCACGATATTTTCCTTCACCAATCTCAGTGATGTCCAAGATAAACTTGAGTAAATAAAACAAAAGTAAACACAAAAAATATTTTCCATCATCTAAAATACAGATCAAACCATCCAAAGAATGTTTAATCCAGGCAGTGTACACACACAAAAATAATTCCTACAAATACAGCTTTAATAACATAGTAGCACAAATGATTTATATTTAGGAAACATTGCGAGCGAATAATCTAAAAGCCATAAGCTTCCGACGAAAAATGTTCGCGTATTCATGAGTGGACGTGGAACGGAACGGTGTCGAAGCCTTAGTCTACAATCGCGAGGAATGCCTAATGAGGGACATTAGGAAATTGTTGTAGGTTTTCCTAAGGAGTTATGGTTTTGACTACACAATTGTTTAGTGTGTTAATTGTCTGTTAATTTAGATATTGCGGAAAACATAGGTAAATTTTTTGTTAATTTAGATGTTACGGAAAACTTGTTAATCAAATACTGCTATTAGTATGCTTATAATGAAATTCTGTAATGTCAATACGTCATAATATATCACCAACAAAGTTTTTTAGTAGTTGTTACTAGTACTATATGGGCTGTTGTGTAGTTATATCAAAAGTCATTTATTCAAACTAGGCTGAGGCCAGCACTTTTCGAACGTCAAAATTACAAAAGACAGTCCACCAAAACGCCCGCCCTTCACCACTTCCTAGTGCTTTTGCTGGGGAGAAGAAGTGGCGCAACAAACTCCCCAGCAGCACAGCTGTCTGTTCAGTTAGAAAATACTGGATTGTATAAAATACTAGGTATGCAAAGTATTTATTTAACATTACAGGACACAGAACATTCAATTAAATTATTTGCCATAAGTTAGCTAGCCACGCCAATATACCAACATATGTGTGGTTCAAAATAGAGATTATATTATTATTAATTTATAGAAAGAAACCAAGCAAAAAATAAACTTAACGGAAATAAAAAAGCTCCATTTTCAAGTTTGTGATGGTTCAAAAGTTCATTCGGTTTTTAAGGAGGCTTGTAACATGAATCACAATATATTTTGTATGAAGAAACACTTTTTTACTCGTTTTCATTGACATTACACGTCGAAATACTACTATTACCACTTGGTACTTACTAGTAATTTCAACTCTAGGAATTCCCTAGTAGTTATCCGCAGTTGTACACCCCGCCGTATCTAAAACCAAACACTAATCCTTCTATATACACATTAACGGATCTGTGAGGCGCAATCTGTACAGTCGTACAGGGATTTTCTCTATTCGAAGCGAGCCATTCCTCTCTGGAAATACTACATTTAATTGAATATGTCCGTGCGTGTGTACTGTGCTTATTTTTGAGGTTAATATTTATTTATTTTAATGATACGATTTGTTAAGTAGTGTTTGTTTGTGTAGACTTAGAGAGCAATTTTGAGTTCTTAATTTGGCTGAGCAAGGGAAAAACGCAGAAATAATCAGACAATCATATTTTGCACTTGTATTTTTTACGTTTTGTTTTAGTATAAGGGTAAGGTGAAGAGAGGTTAGGTGAACCTATCCCCGACGACGCCACTACCCTCCTCCAGGAGAGCAGTAAGGCCACGAGCACTATCAGACGACAACACAAGCCCAGACATCCGTCCTTCCGTCCTCGCCGCCGAGGCCCGTCGCGACGTCCCGCACCATCACCGTGCCCGCCCCGACCCTTGCTCGAGCCAGCCCGCGCAGCTGAGCCTGTAGTTTTAAATTTGCCCCTAAACACTAATAATAATACCGATCCAGCCTGGCCCTTGCTGTCCTCTTCCAGCGACGCCCTGAGCCGAGGTCCGAACCCCGCAGGGGGTTGCCCTTAGCGCTGTCGCTTAGTTTTTAAGTTATTGTTTGCCCTGGCTGGAGGTCTTAATTCGAGGCATCCACAGGAAAGTCCGGTTAAGCAGTAGCCATCGCCATAAAGGATGAACTGCGAGATGCCATTGTTAAAAAAAAAAAAAAGGTAAGGTGAACCGTCTCATATGGGGGGAAAGTTGAAAAAGTGTCCAGCTATAAGCAGTAAATAACAGAAGGCCAATTCTCGTAATTTAAAACGTTAAAAATTTAGTCTCAGTCTCATCTCGGCGACAAACTACTGTCAAAAACCTGTCAAAATGTAGGGAAATTTGAGGTATTTTTGACAGATTGAGACTGAGATCAGACTGTGAACGTTCTTAAAATTACGAGAAGTACCCCTCAGTTCAAAAACCCTTCAAAATGGCGCTAACGTAGGCAAAGAGTATGATATGAATGTAGCACTTGTTGACGCGTTGAAGTATACCGAGTTAGATAATTTTATATATTTTAGTGATGACAGCCCAGTATACCACACCTCAACTATTTCCAAAGTTCTTCTGTCCTTGTTTATTTATATTTCTATCCTATCTTTTGGCGCTTTCTTTGAAATTTACCCACCCTGTTTCTACTGTGGCGCCCTAATTTAAAGCAGTTTTACGGACACTTTTTCACAACAGAGACACTTTCTCCTTACCATCCCTAGTTTTATTAAGAAAGTCACAGTCTCTTTTGAAGTCCACACATAATCTTGGTCAGGGCATATTAGGACCGTGTAGGTTAATGTCGGAGATGGTCTTTTGAGGCAAGAACGATACATAAGTACTTGGATTATATATATCCAGTACATACTGTGGATTCATCATTCAATACATGATTCTAAACCAAAGTTGAAATTTACCGCCGATTATTTAAAAAAAAAAATTGCTGTTCCATAATTATATTATGACCGCGACGGATTGCTTTTTGCTTTTTTTTTTTGCTTTTTAAGACATATTGCCAGTACTTTTACGCGGGGAATCTTTGGGTGAACTATAAAAATAAACTACAAAAGAACGCTGGCTGACCTACGCGTATTGTAAAGTAATATTTTTAGGATGCTGTTGGGACTGCCGCGATGTTGCAGGGCTTCTAATATCATCATCATCTGCCTAGCCTTTTCCCAACTATGTTGGGGTCGGCTTCCAGTCTAACCGGATGCAGCTGAATACCAGTATTTTACATGGAGCGACTGCCTATCTGACCTCCACAACCCAGTTACTGGGTAATACGATACCCCTTGGTAAGACTGGTTGTCAGGCTTTCGGGCTTCTGACTACCCGTAACGACTGTCAAAGATACACGAAGGCAACCGGGACCAACGGCTTAACGTGCTTTCCGAGGCACGGCTTCTAATATGTTTTCTCAAAACCAAACTGACGGCTTCCACGCCGTCATTCACAAGAAAACCGCGTCGCTGTTGTCAAGGTTGCGGGCGAGCGGCAACAGCATTCTAAAAACTATGGCGGAGAGCATCGACTCTCCGATTATTAAAAGTTTTGTGAGTAGGACAATCACTAAACATTAATTTGGGGATGTCCTTTTCACAATGCTATTTATTCCGTCTTCTTCTATACGGTATTTTAACTACTAACACCAGTATTAAGTTATAATAATTATTGTTTTCACTTCTCAGATTAAAGTCGTTATTTTATTTCATTTGCTATAATTAAGTATTACTTATCACTTCCGTGTTTTCTATCGTCAATTTAATAAAACCAGCTAAAAGAGTTGTTATTTATAAATGCAAAGAAACGTTTTTATGACTTTGCCGGGGCAGCGGGATTGTCCGAAAGGGTTACCGCTACCCCGGAACATAAAGGGCTAAGGAAGGAACACGGATGGGTTTTAGTCAGTAAGAGTCTGACACTCCCTTCCGCTCCACCCAGAGCGGGAGGGGTCATTGGATGATTTCCCATCCTTAAAAAAAAAAAAAAAAATAAAAAAAAAAAAAAAAGCAGTATAAAGTACCCATGTCGAATATCACTGTCAAAAAAAAAAAAACTTTTAAAAAGTTTCGTGGCGGGAATTAGCTATTCTCTTCTTCATTTTTTCCTGTTTCATTTTCTCGCAATCGAAGTGAAAAGCAGAGTCGGGCGTAAACCAGCCATTTTACCCCTCGACTTAACTATCCACCAGCGCCGGGTAAAATGGCTTATTTTATGCGCTAGTTGTACAATCTACTATCACTAACACGCTGGAACATTGTTGTCCGAAAATAAAAAATATTAATATTATTATTATTTCACTTTTCTGTGAAACAACAGATTTTTTTTTTTAATTTTTTTCTTTATGGGTTCTTGAATTTTGTGATTGAGGGTTGCCAGTATACTCGTAAGATAAGTATTCTAAGCACTGCGTAACAAACAAACGTCTATACTCACGATTCGCGATCACCTTCCACATTCCCGTTTTCCCTGAAAGTGGCAAAAAATACCCTTCAGCACAATATCCCATCAATTCTCATATTCCAGATCATTACACCCATATCGAAAAGAGTGCCTATTATCTTATTAGAAATTACTGCTGTATGTTACAGGCGATTATCAGCCTTATTGCATGGGGGTGCGAAGGGAATGGGGGTGATATTCCGGTGGATGGGAAGAGTCATTTATGTAGCATGCTGTTGTTATTACTCGTATAGGGTTACGTTTGCTGGATGTGGCTTGAGAAAACATTTCTGAAATTTTCTTTGTAAGTTTGTTTAGTACTTTGAGAAGCTGTTAACGTTAATATCTTTTGTACGGTTGCATAATTGTAGTATTTTTCTTAGTCTCAAACTCAACCAGAAATGCATATTTTCGCATCTTTAAACTTACATAAATATCATGTTTAAAACAGCTTTAGAAACATCTACTTTCTTCATTTTACCTTTTGGAAGAGGCGCCTAGAGTCTATTCTATTTTCTAAACAATATGACCTTTACAAAGTCGGCACTGTTCCTTGTTCCACCGTGTCTTGGAAAGCACGTTAAGTCGTTGGTCTTTTTGCCTGATCTCTCTCCGGTCATGTCGGATTGCCATCGAGAGCGAGGGGAGAGAGAGTGCACAATCATGCAGACCTGTGTCTGCGCACACACTTGTGCACTACGTGTAGGTACTTGTGTATGAAATATCTCCCGCGCCGAATCTTTGTTGAGATTGGCCGCCTTAGCCAGATACGGTCTGAACGACTATACTGTTCCATGGGCAGTCAACCTTTTTGACCGACCAATACAAAAACCCACGAACCATTCTACAACTTATGCCAACACAAGACAAGAACAATACTCCTCTCAACATGCCAGTTCCAGCGTCTCTAGGTCTCCAGTAAACATTGTGTGAGTACGTCTGTTATTACTTACTATCTGCGCACAACACTCCTTGCTAATGGTATTTCTTTACCATCGCGTATCGATGTTCGTTTTATGGGATATGTGGCGTTATTATTTTGATAATAATTAATCTTAGACAATAATCTTCTGTTGGGTGTTTTGTATGAGGAAATTGGTTATAGTTACATATGTGGGTGCATGAGACATTTTAGTTTTGTATCTGGAATAGCAACGTTTGGTTAGGCAGTATACGGCAGTGACAACTCACATGGCATGAGCCAAAACAGCATTCTTTTTTTTTCGGCAACATTTATGCAGTGGATATGTGGATTAATTGAGGGTCACAAGTTTGATTCCTGCAAAATAGTATTAGTATAAAAAGACACCTGAATCCAAGCTCCAGGCTGCTAATGAAGCGGGCCTGCGGACGGCGAGTAATGGGTAGCTCGCCGTCCGATCAGGACCAGCCACGTGCCGGACGGCGCGTATGTGTTCCACGCGCGCCTCAAAGAGATGTCAGCATTGAAGGAGGGGCCCGTCAGGGTCGAAGCCTGCCGGGGCAGCGGGATTGTCCGAAAGGGTTACCGCTACCCCGGAATATAAAGGGCTAAGGAAGGAACACGGATGGGTTTTAGTCAGTAAGAGTCTGACACTCCCTTCCGCTCCACCCAGAGCGGGAGGGGTCATTTGATGATTTCCCATCCTTAAAAAAAAAAAAGGCTGCTAATGATAAATTCCAAACCCACCACTTTGCTCGATTTGTGAAACGGACACAGGAGCACAAGGAAGGACTATCAAGCGACATTTTGGTCAAAAATGAGTTATATACCTATGCCATCAGACGTAAAATTTTCCGCTCTTTCGAATGCGCTTACTCCTATGTCTCTACGATGACTTTTGTGGCGTTTAAACCCTAGCAAAACAAATCATAAATGACAAAAATACGTCAGTTTTTCTAAAATTAAAACTTTGAACGGCTCTTCTGAACATTTCATGTTTTGTCACTTATACCCTGTTTCCTCTTAACCGTCGATATACTGTCATTGTTGCTTAATCTGTTGTCTATAACGAATAAGTAGGTAAAGCCCTTATTTTGTAAACATAAATGTTGTTTAAAAAGTAATACGGGCGACGGTTTTTTTTTTAAATAACCGATTAGGGCAATAAAAAAAATAGAGTTGTTCCATACATTTTGATCGTGATAGGTGGGTATTGCACTTGTATATGAAACAGCAGATTTTTTTTTTTACTAACGAATGTTTGAGACTAAGAATCATGTATTTTTTTTTTTTTTAATGTCATCTCGCAGTTCATCCTTTATGAGGATGGCTACTGCTTAACCGGACTTTCCTGTGGATGCCTCGAATTAAGGCCTCCAGCCAGGGCAAACAATAACTTAAAAACTAAGCGACAGCGCTAAGGGTAACCCCCTGCGGGGTTCGGACCTCGGCTCAGGGCGTCGCTGGAAGAGGACAGCAAGGGACAGGCTGGATCGGTATTATTATTAGTGTTTAGGGGCGAATTTAAAACTACAGGCTCAGCTGCGCGGGCTGGCTCGAGCAAGGGTCGGGACGGGTAAGAATCATGTACAGAATCCATTGTTATATATAGGTTGCACGTTGATGTCCCAGCCAACCTGTAGGTACTTATATGTATGGTAAAAAAAAGATGCTTATGGTCGGAGAGACTTTGACAAAGCCTAAATGAAAAGTCATTATTCGAGGTTTGGCTCTCGCCTGTTTCCTCCTCCAATATTGGACCGATTTAAAAGATAATTGAATAAGAAGAATAATACTGTGTCCCTATGTTTTTATTTTTTCGTTAATAATTGGTAAATTTGTACACTAGGCCTCTATTGATAGCGGCCATTTTGAGAATTTTTTTGAGGGTTCTAGTGCTTATAAAAATAATGTATCATCAAAAAGGAAAACATATAGACATACAAGTAGTTATTATTTATTATTCTGTAAAAAATCATTGCTTTATGGTCATTAACCATAAGGAAAACAGGCGAGAGCGTTTCTATTGAGAAAGGACCACCCGTATTTCCACTTAAGTCATCGTTTTCTATTATTTTTTACTTATAATTATTTTATAAGAGAAAGTTAATTTAATACTTTACCCAATAACATTACCTTTACATGGAATCGTAGCAAAACTAATCCAAAACGAAGCAAACCTCCGATCCAATGCGTCATCGGTTATATCCCTCGGGGCGTAATGCCAATATTTTCCAATATACCGCCATAATCGACTGTGGTGTCATTACTGTCTGTGCAGACATAAATTAATAGACGCTTCCTTCCCTTGTGAGGGTGGTAATAAGGGAAGCTGGCCGGCTTCGATTTATTTGTGGTTTGCCGATGTTTGTAATGAGAAGAAATGTTACGTGTGGACAGAGATTTTGTGTCATCTAAAAACACTATTTCAACTTTCGTGTTGTGTTATTATATCCTAGATAAGAATGGTTGGAAACATGCGGGTCCTGCTCTATAGGAGTGTGTATTTTAATAACGCCCTTTGCACACGGCACGGTTCTTCTCGTGTCCGTTATAAGCTTATATTAGTGATCCATACAACACTGACGGACCGTGCCTACAAAAGGCGAATAAACCCTCGTTTTTTACATTATGGTTATATTATGCACATTATGGTCATTATTTTCTAAGAAGATAATTGCACGTTATGTAATTCTTTATAATCTACAACATTAATGTATACAAATGTATGGAAACAATATTCAAATAACTAACTATTAAGACAGTATTTTCTTGCCTATTGAAAAAAGCGGCCAAGTGCGAGTTGGACTCGCACACGAAGGGTTCCGTACCACCATACAATATTTAACACTACATATAAAATAACCGCAAAAATATCACATTTGTTGTAGGTACGGGAACTCCCCTTAAATATTTATTTTGTTCTGTTTTTAGTATTTTTTTGTTATAGTGGCAATAGAAATACACATTCTGTGAAAATTTCACCAGTCTAGCTATCACGGTTCATGAGATACAGCCTGGTGACAGACAGATAGACGGACAGTGGAGTCTTAATAATCTAGGGTCCCGTTTTTACCCTTTGGGTACGGAACCCTAAAAACACTTATAGATTTTTACTAGCCAGAGTCACTTACCCATAAAATAATCAATCTAATAAATGGCAAAACGAATGAAATCTAATGAGCAGCAGTAAAACGCACAATTAGCTTCTGCCAAGTCGGGAAAAATCCATTAATTCCGTCGTTAAATCTTATATCAGTCACCCCTAATTAAAAGTCACCCCCTGAAACTGAGGTATCACTTTTAAGTGTCTTAAAGTGATGGCAAGTCGGTTGTCGATTGGGGAGACCGTGGTTCGATATCATCAAACTGCTCAGTTTAATTTAATATTTTTATCGTTCCAAAAACAGTGTTACTGATTATTTTATACCAGTTAAGTAAGAAAAAACTATGCAATACAATACAGTACTTAACTTTATTGGAAAAGATCACTTATATCCTGTACTCGTTAAAAAAACTGTATCCGTTCAAAATGAGACAGCGTCTGTAAACCAAAGTTTGTTGGTAAAAAAAAACATACTAATACTTATTATAAACGCGAAAGTTTGTGTGGATGGATGGATGGCTGGATGGATGTTTGTTACTCATTCACGCAAAAACTACAAAACGGATTTTGATGAAACCTTACAGTAATATAGCTTATACATCAGAATAATACATAGGGTACTTTTCATCCCGATATTTCCACGGGATCGACACTTATGCGGGTGAAGCCGCGAGACGCTGCTAGTCTATACTAATAGTATAAAACTGAAGAGTTTTTTTGTTTTCTTTTTTTTTTAATTTGAAAAATTATATTTGCATTTGATAGCCCAATTCTTGAGGAAAGCTATAGGACACTAAGGCCATTCTAGGACTTTTAGAAGCCGGGCAAATAAAAAGCTGTCAGAAAGAACGCCGAAATAATGGCGCGGGCAAGCGATGTGATGCCACGAGGTGAGACGGGGGAATAAGAAGTCGCGGGCAGAAGCTAGGAAGAAATATATTGAGGCAATAAAGATTAAAGTGAACTGTTTATAGGGATTTTATCTACCAATATCCCATTTATGTCGTTATCACACAAGTCACAAATACGCATAAATTCGCATCAAACTAGATCTCTATATTTTGAACAAGCTTCTCGATTCTTCCAACGCGTAATGTTTACTTCTGGGCATAGTCCATGCCCGGACCATCTTGCCCCGTAATCACTATGGGCAAAAATATCACCTCCGTAACATTAGAGTGACACTGAAGGGAGGATACGCCATTTTGCTTAATGTCCGTTGCTCACGAGATAAACTTCGTCTCGAGGGAGTGAGATCTGTGGAATCAATGCGGTGAGGACAAGAGGGGTAGGTACTGTTTTCTCTCGATAGTAAAATGAACTGTATAAAATAGAAATGAGCCTTTTATTTTTACGATGTAGACCAATATTATAGTTTAAGGGGCAAGGTTGCGCTCTTTCGAATCCAGATAAAATAATCACTTTGTTTTTTAGTTACCTACCTATGTTTGTAGTTAGTTATTTAACTTAGTATGTAGTGTAAAATAATATAGTTTAATCACTGTTGATTAAAGTTTAACAAAAAAAAAATGCAAAAAGAGTATTGATTCTTGAGCCCATGCTAAAAAGGTCGGGTACCTATCCTGGATCGTATGGATAAACAATGTTATTCAGTGAAGATAATGTCATATGCGTGCTGCTAACATATATATTTTTTATTGTATAAATTTAAAATAACATTTTATTTGACCTATCGAAGAATATTTTGGAAAAAACAAATCTATTTCATTTATCGAAACCCACAAAACAGTAAATGCAAAAAACTAAAACGAATTAACAAAATAAAAACATTGTCTTGTAAAATTCAGTAAAAGTAATTTTCCTTATCAAGTTTTTCTCACTTCCTTCTCACAGTTACCAATAGTATCTACCTCGGTAGTAATTTCGTCACAGATGTTTTCTATGCTAATTCTATTGTTTTTTTTGTTAATTTTTATGTTCTTTTTCATGCTCGATTTATTCCGTTCGTCCGTTCGTTTTAGGATTAATTGTAATGCTTCTCTGGATGGAAACCTTCGACTTAATTTCTTCGGAGATTGAAAGCTGTCTTGCAAGAATTGCTGATAAAAATTAATGGTTGATAATTAGAATTAATTTTATTGTAAACGATTTTTTTTTTATATTACGCGTTTGTATAGAAATAGGTATACGCTTCAATTATGAGTGACTAGCTTTTGCACTCGGCTTCGCCTGCGTTTATGCCGAAAAATATCACACGGGAACGTACTACCGGGATTAAAGTACCCTTTATCCAGGTTATTAATTTTTTGCGCTAATCCGGAGCTTACATCCAAAAAACATACAGACAAACGGACAAAAACTCTTCGTTACTTCGTTATTTTATAATATGTATAGATTCGAGTTACTTTTACATATCACATACTTACCTCATTATTTTAAAGTAATTATGAAGGTACCTACTTATAGAAATGTTTAGTTCTCTCCAAATAACTGGTATCCTAACCAATACTTTATTCATCATGTATTTATAGGCTTTCTAGTATGAGAAAATACCTCTCATAAAATTCATCTTCACAAACACATTTAAATCTGCATCATTCAAAACATATTTTCGAAATGGCAATCACAACGCTATCTTTAAAAAGAAATATTCGAAATTCAACCTTTCAAATATTGAATACTTGTCCCACCCTTTAAAAATCCATCTCTCGAATTAACGTTTAAAAAATACTGGCATAAATAAAAATTCGTAAAATGCAAGACGCTGGGGACCGGGATGGTACGATATTCGAAAGTTTTTGTCTCGATACGAATTCATTTCGGCTAATATTCGATTTTGATTTCGACCAACGTAAGATGACATTTCGTAATGGAAATTTGATGACATTCTGTCATTTTATTGTTTTATACGTATTTTCTTGATATTTCCAAATGTTTAGGCTATTTTCCGCAACAGTTGATAGAAACAGATATTCACTGATTTTTCGACTGACAAAAGGACTTACACAATGTGCACTATTTCAGATCCTTTAGAGCTTTTAATAGAACTGTATTTGCAAGGAACGACGAGTAAGGAATTGAAGGATTAATTATTTTCCCACTACTATTAAGTTCTAGGACATGTCGGTTTCCTCACGATGTTGTCCTTCACTGTTTTGAGAGCAATGGTGATGAAATAATTTACACAAAGAACAGTGCCAGTGTACAGTTGGGTTCAAACTCACGACCATGACTACTATTAATGCTACTATTTATTTATTTTTATGTCTAGATAGAAACAGAAATAAATAAACAAACACGATGCAACAAAACAGTCACAGATCTTCCTAAAATGGTGCATTACACACCGTTGCCCCGAAGCTAACTAAAAAAATTTAAGCTGTCATTAATTCGGAGTATAATATTCACCCCCTGCTCCCCTCTTGGGATTGGGGGGCGATTAATCTGTGTTTAATGTCGCCCCCAAAAATATAAAAAGTAGCTAATCAACAGATTGGCAACGTTTTTAGCCTGAGGGTGTGTGAACGATGCTTTGTAGTTTTTTTTAGGGTTTCTCAGACTGATTTGGGACCGAAAGCATGAGTTTATTATGTTTCAGATTCTTTCTAATATATTAAAAGATAATGGCTAGAATGGTGGTGACTACCGAGATGACAACTAATAGAGAACTATGGAAGAAAAATACATGTTGCGCCGACTGCAAATAAATTGGGTTAAGGGCAGGACAGGAGAGAGATATATGGTAATGATGAATAGCAGATTCTTAAATTTAGAATTCCGACTAAGTTTTTGGTGGTCGTGATGATGGCAGGTGGAGTAGAGCCTTTACATCCAGATGGATGTATGACATGCAGATGATCGCCGTTAAGACCTGGTTGAGACTCGTGACTCGCACAGACCAGGGAAGCCAGGGGGCCTGCACCCAGCAGTGGGTGGTCAATGACGATGATAATGACTAAGGCAGTTGAACTAGCAACTGAAAACGAGTTGGTGAGCAGCGGAGCAGCGAGTGTGTAGTTCCGATAGTTTTGTACCTCGATGATAAACACAACATACAAACATATTATAAACTCCAAATCATACTACACTACATACCTACCACACAGAAATTTTCAATTCCAAAAAAAAAAAAACAACTCGCTACGAACCAAATAACATCGCAAATAATTTTCAAGTTGGATTAGCATAGCTAATAAAATTATAGCTGACATCAAACAAGCAATCAATATTAAAGAGCATTGAAATCGCATCGTTACGGAGCACTGGGTTGATCACTAGTCAGATTGCCCTCAAACGTCCAGGGCTGGGAAAAAATTAAATTTGCCAAGTCGATTTCATTTTTCATTAATTCATCGCGGAGGGTCGTTTGTAGGGATAAAGTTACTGGATACGATATTTCTGAGACAGGTGATTTTCCAGTGTGCTACTCTGCATGTAAGACTTTTTTGTATCTTTTTGTATCTCTAAGTAGAAATTTATAGTCTGCTATTTAAAAAAAAAACAATATAATCGTTACATGTATTTATTAGATACGCAAAGCAATTTATCTCTTCAATTGCAGTAATTATTTAAGACGTTAGATTTGATCCCGTTCAGTCTCAGGCTGCGAGCTAATGTAGTTAAATAGGTTAAAAATGACAACATAATGATATTAAGGTATTTGTTTTAAATATAGTTATAAACCTACATAAGTAGGAACAGATGTAGATTCTGCAAAATGAGAATAAAACAACGAAGTTTCTTAGAATACTGAACTGCACTCTAGCGATGTTTATTTTGACTACACTCATGGCACATCCAGTCCACCTACATCACAGTGTCCCTAGTCGATACCGAGTTCCTATATAAAATTTCCCTCAGGGTTCTCTTGCACAAAAAATACGGTTTTTTCTTCTTTGCACAAGACTCTGTAAAACCCTCAAATGGTGGCTAATTTCGGGACGAGATGGCTGATTAATTATTGATAGTCGCTTGAGAGATCGCAAGTCGAACTGCTGTTTGTCTTAAATGTTAATTTTTCTTTTTTTAAATCCCTTGGCGGCCATGTTTTTTTTTATTAAGGATGATATTGTTTTGCGTCGATCTTTTACAAAAATGACTGTCTTGAATTTTTATGGTGTATATTTGTATTTGTTCATTTAAGTGTTGGAAGTTACTTAATCTGTGTTTTGATAATCATCATCCACAGTCCGACTTCACCACGCTCCTGTGACCGTCTCATTCAGGTTTTACCTCCGATGGCAACAATTTCGTCTGCCCATCTCGCCGCCAGACGACTGACATCTCGTCTTCCAGTCCTTGGACCACTCTGTCACAGCCTTACCACCTGTCATCACTGCGGCTTGCCAGGTGACCAGCCTAACTCCATTTGAGTTCCATAATACGCTTTCCGATATCGAAGCCCTTCGTACATCTTCGTATCTCGACGTTTGGAACTCGATCTATTAGTCTAATGCCAAGTATGTTACTTGTATTGTTGCTGATTGTTGATTGTTTTGATAAGATGCATGGCGATTTCCACCCTTTGTTCTTTGTCATTGGAGTTAGTATTCTATATCCAATTTTTTTATATTGTTGTACCTCTTGAAAATAAGGTAGCTGCGTTATGATAAAGATTGATGGTTTACCTGAAAATGGAAAACAAAAACCGAGATGGGTAATATAAAGATCCTGGACGTTGACCTTTGCCTAAGATTGGAACGGCTAGTAATAAACTAATGATATTTAGAGTATACGATGATATGTTCTATATTATGATGATATGTTCTTCTCCATAGGTACCTACGCTTTGGAATGGGCAACTAGCTTCATATTTTCTGACTGATCTACTTCTTGACAATTCCAAAGTGCCTGTAATTGGTTTATTTGAAATAAATGCTTTGAGTTTGAGGTTTGAGTTTTGAGTTTGATACAGATGGCTTTTCCTAGCAAATATTCATTCGTAAGTTTTATATGACAGGTGGACAGACATGACTAACAGTAGCAATGGCTTTCATTTGACAGTTCAGCAATATTCATTGCGTTGTTTATGTTGTTGAGCAGACAAATATTTCGAACATATGAAGCAATGGATTGTGATTAATGTGTGTTACGTAAACAGGTTTCAAGAAAATTACCAAAGTGGCTTCAACAATCTGTCTTATTAAGCTCCGAGTACAACTATTATACAAACAATAATTTCTTCTTTTTTTTTTTCATCTCAATTAGGACTAAGAAATTTTTCACATTCATGCTAATTAAAAAAGTTGGACTAAATGTGCTTTCGATAATGATTTCTTTTTTTCTATTAGAACTCAATGAAAAATCCTTTTTAAAATGTAAGTAGGTATTTGAAATGGCTTTTTGTTGCAAAACTGAGGTTAATGAACCTTTCGAGTTGTAAACTTTACTTTTTGGGTTTAAGCTTTATAGTAGGTAGGTACGCGACGAATTGATAACCTCCTCATTTTTTTGAAGGCGGTTAAAAAGTACAGTGCCTTATAAATCTCATGACCCGTAAGAACCCGATTATAAATAGATAGAATCAGAATGTATTTAATTGTAACAATGTAGTTTTACAAACCTAGTATGATCTTAATAATTTCAAAAGTTTAGTCGTAGTTTTAAGAACATCTCAGTGTCAGTGTCAAAAATACCACAACATCCTACATTTTTGACAAGTTTTTGACAATGATTGTGTTTTGAATGTTTTTCATTACGGGAATTAGCCTTCTGTAAATTCTTGTAATAAAAGATGCTGTTATATTTTTAATGAATATGCTTTATTTATTGTACATAAACCAAAATGTATGCTATGCTCCGACTTTTAATTAGCTGCAGTAAAATGACACTTCTTAATAACTCATTTCGGACTGCGTTTAGAGATATGCATGTCAAATAAGTTTCGTTTGTTATAATATTCTGTACTAGAAAAACAAGATTTGGTTGATACCGCGAAAAAACAAAAAGACGCCAATTTCAGTCATTTTAGTAACACATAAGCTGTCATTTTACTGCAGCTAATTAAAAGTCCGACTATAGTTCGTTTCATTTAGGTACCATCGCGGACACTGGCGGTGGACTTTTCACCCTTATTACCAAGAGCATACCTAAGGGTGAAAAGTGGTCGACCGCCAGTGTCCGCGATGGTACCTACTTAAAAAAACCAGATTATTTTATCCAGTATTTTGGTGTCAGATGGTCTTCCCCTTCCTTTACCTACCCACCATATGTTATGTGTGTGAACTTAGCAGATCATTGTCCAGCAGATCAAAAATAAAAATGAGTTCTTTTCGCATGCAGCTGAGTTCTACAGTTCCTGATACTTTTTAGAAATAGTTCTGGCGTTTTTACCAAAAAAATTCAATTGGCAAAATGATCTGCCAACTTCCCGTAGCAGATCATTTGCAGCAGATCAAAAACAAATGTGAGTTCTTCTCGCATGCGGCTGAGTTCTACAGTTCCTGATACTTTTCAGGAATAGTTCTGACGTTTTTACCTAAAAAAAAGTCCAAGAGCAAAATGATCTGCCAACTTCCCGTAGCAGATCATTTGCAGCAGATCAAAAACAAATGTGAGTTCTTCTCGCATACGGTTGAATACTACAGTTCCTGATGCTTTTCAGGAATAGTTCTGACTATTTTAGTTCAAAAAAGTCAATAGGCAAAATGCTCTGCCAACTTGCCGTAGCAGATCATTCGAAACGTTAAAAAGTCGAAAAATACCATATTCATCGATTCTAATGATAGTAAAAGGCTAGAACTCTTTCGTTTTTCACAGGTTCATATCAGAACTATAATCTAGAAATCGATTTGTGTCCAGAACTCACGTGTAAGTGCCAGCAGATCATGCCAGAAGGTTAAAAAGTGGAAAAATACCAAGATCATCGTTTCAAATAATAGTGAAACGCTGGAATCGCTAGAACTCTTTTGTTTTGCACAGGTTCGTATCAGAACTGCAATCTAGAATTCGATTATTGTCCAGAACTCACGTGTGAATGCCAGCAGATCATGCCAGAAGGTTAAAAAGTGGAAAAATACCAAGTTCATGGTTTCAAATAATAGTGAAAGGCTAGAACTCTTTTGTTTTTCACAGGCTCATATCAGAACTATAATCTAGAAATCGATTCGTGTCCAGAACTCACGTGCGAGTACCAGCAGATCATGTCAGAAGATTAAAAAGTGGAAAAATACCAAGTTCGTCGTTTCAAATAATAGTGAAAGGCTAGAATCGCTAGAACTCTTTCGTTTTTCACAGGTTCATATCAGACCTACAATCTAGAAATTGATACGGGTCCAGAACTTATGTGCGAGTGCCAGCAGATCATGTCAGAAGGTTAAAAAGTGGAAAAATACCAAGATCATCGTTTCAAAAAATAGTGAAAGGCTAGAATCGCTAGAACTCTTTTGTTTTGCACAGGTTCATATCAGACCTACAATCTAGAAATTGATTCGTGTCCAGAACTAACGTACGAGTGCCAGCAGATCACGTCAGAAGGTTAAAAAGTGGAAAAATACCAAGTTCATGGTTTCAAATTATAGTGAAAGGCTAGAATGGCTAGAACTCTTTCGTTTTTCACAGGCCCATATCAGAACTGCAATCTAGAAATCGATTCGTGCCCAGAACTCACGTCTGAATGCCAGCAGATCATGCCAGAAGGGTAAAAAGTAGAAAAATACCAAGATCATCGTTTCAAATAATAGTGAAAGGCTAGAATGGCTAGAACTCTTTTGTTTTGCACAGGTTCACATCAGAACTACAATCTAGAAATCGATTTGTGTCCAGAACTCACGCGTGAGTGCCAGCAGATCATGCCAGAAGGTTAAAAAGTGGAAAAATACCAAATTCATCATTTTAAATTATAGTGAAAGGCTAGAATGGCTAGAACTCTGTCGTTTTTCATAGGCTCATATCAGAACTATAATCTAGAAATCGATTCGTGTCCAGAACTCACGTGCGAGTGCCAGCAGATCATGTCAGAAGGTTAAAAAGTGGAAAAATACCAAGATCATCGTTTCAAATAATAGTGAAACGCTGAAATCGCTAGAACTCTGTCGTTTTTCATAGGCTCATATCAGAACTATAATCTAGAAATTGATTCGTGTCCAGAACTCATGTGCGAGTGCCAGCAGATCATGTCAGAAAGTTAAAATGTGGAAAAATACCAAGTTCATCGTTTCAAATTATAGTGAAAGGCTAGAATGGCTAGAACTCTTTTGTTTTTCACAGGCTCATATCAGAACTATAATCTAGAAATCGATTCGTGTCCAGAACTCACGTGTGAATGCCAGCAGATCATGCCAGAAGGTTAAAAAGTGGAAAAATACCAAGATCATCGTTTCAAATAATAGTGAAACGCTGGAATCGCTAGAACTCTTTTGTTTTGCACAGGTGCGTATCAGACCTACAATCTAGAAATTGATTCGTGTCCAGAACTCACGTGTGAGTGCCAGCAGATCATGCCAGAAGGTTAAAAAGTGGAAAAATACCAAATTCATCGTTTCAAATTATAGGAAAAGGCTAGAATGGCTAGAACTCTGTCGTTTTTCATAGGCTCATATCAGAACTATAATCTAGAAATCGATTCGTGTCCAGAACTCACGTGCGAGTGCCAGCAGATCATGTCAGAAGGTTAAAAAGTGGAAAAATACCAAGTTCATCGTTTCAAATTATAGTGAAAGGCTAGAATGGCTAGAACTCGTTCGTTTTTCACAGACTCATATCAGAACTGCAATCTAGAAATCGATTCGTGTCCAGAACTCACGTGCGAGTACCAGCAGATCATGCCAGAAGGTTAAAAAGTGGTAAAATACCAAGTTCATGGTTTCAAATTATAGTGAAAGGCTAGAACTCTTTTGTTTTGCACAGGCTCATATCAGAACTATAATCTAGAAATCGATTCGTGTCCAGAACTCACGTGTGAATGCCAGCAGATCATGCCAGAAGGTTAAAAAGTGGAAAAATACCAAGATCATCGTTTCAAATAATAGTGAAACGCTGGAATCGCTAGAACTCTTTTGTTTTGCACAGGTTCGTATCAGACCTACAATCTAGAAATTGATTCGTGTCCAGAACTCACGTGTGAGTGCCAGCAGATCATACCAGAAGGTTAAAAAGTGGAAAAATACCTAATTCATCGTTTCAAATTATAGGAAAAGGCTAGAATGGCTAGAACTCTGTCGTTTTTCATAGGCTCATATCAGAACTATAATCTAGAAATTGATTCGTGTCCAGAACTCATGTGCGAGTGCCAGCAGATCATGTCAGAAGGTTAAAAAGTGGAAAAATACAAAGTTCATCGTTTCAAATTATAGTGAAAGGCTAGAATGGCTAGAACTCTTTTGTTTTTCATAGGCTCATATCAGAACTATAATCTAGAAATTGATTCGTGTCCAGAACTCATGTGCGAGTGCCAGCAGATCATGTCAGAAGGTTAAAAAGTGGAAAAATACCAAGTTCATCGTTTCAAATTATAGTGAAAGGCTAGAATGGCTAGAACTCTTTTGTTTTTCATAGGCTCATATCAGAACTATAATCTAGAAATTGATTCGTGTCCAGAACTCATGTGCGAGTGCCAGCAGATCATGTCAGAAGGTTAAAATGTGGAAAAATACCAAGTTCATCGTTTCAAATTATAGTGAAACGCTGGAATCGCTGGAACTCTTTTGTTTTGCACAGGTTCATATCAGACCTACAATCTAGATATTGATTCGTGTCCAGAACTCACGTGTGAGTGCCAGCAGATCATGCCAGAAGGTTAAAAAGTGGAAAAATACCAAGTTCATCGTTTCAAATTATAGTGAAAGGCTAGAATGGCTAGAACTCTTTTGTTTTTCACAGGCTCATATCAGAACTATAATCTAGAAATCGATTCGTGTCCAGAACTCACGTGCGAGTGCCAGCAGATCATGTCAGAAGGTTAAAAAGTGGAAAAATACCAAGTTCATCGTTTCAAATTATAGTGAAAGGCTAGAATGGCTAGAACTCGTTCGTTTTTCACAGACTTATATCAGAACTGCAATCTAGAAATCGATTCGTGTCCAGAACTCACGTGCGAGTACCAGCAGATCATGCCAGAAGGTTAAAAAGTGGTAAAATACCAAGTTCATGGTTTCAAATTATAGTGAAAGGCTAGAACTCTTTTGTTTTGCACAGGTTCGTATCAGACCTACAATCTAGAAATTGATTCGTGTCCAGAACTCACGTGTGAGTGCCAGCAGATCATACCAGAAGGTTAAAAAGTGGAAAAATACCTAATTCATCGTTTCAAATTATAGGAAAAGGCTAGAATGGCTAGAACTCTGTCGTTTTTCATAGGCTCATATCAGAACTATAATCTAGAAATTGATTCGTGTCCAGAACTCATGTGCGAGTGCCAGCAGATCATGTCAGAAGGTTAAAAAGTGGAAAAATACCAAGTTCATCGTTTCAAATTATAGTGAAAGGCTAGAATGGCTAGAACTCTGTCGTTTTTCATAGGCTCATATCAGAACTATAATCTAGAAATCGATTCATGTCCAGAACTCACGTGTGAATGCCAGCAGATCATGCCAGAAGGTTAAAAAGTGGAAAAATACCAAGATCATCGTTTCAAATAATAGTGAAAGGCTGGAATCGCTGGAACTCTTTTGTTTTGCACAGGTTCATATCAGACCTACAATCTAGAAATTGATTCGTGTCCAGAACTCACGTACGAGTGCCAGCAGATCACGTCAGAAGGTTAAAAAGTGGAAAAATACCAAGTTCATCGTTTCAAATTATAGTGAAAGGCTAGAATGGCTAGAACTCTTTTGTTTTTCACAGGCTCATATCAGAACTATAATCTAGAAATCGATTCGTGTCCAGAACTCACGTGTGAATGCCAGCAGATCATGCCAGAAGGTTAAAAAGTAGAAAAATACGAAGATCATCGTTTCAAATAATAGTGAAAGGCTGGAATCGCTGGAACTCTTTTGTTTTGCACAGGTTCGTATCAGACCTACAATCTAGAAATTGATTCGTGTCCAGAACTCACGTGTGAGTGCCAGCAGATCATGCCAGAAGGTTAAAAAGTGGAAAAATACCAAATTACTCGTTTCAAATTATAGGAAAAGGCTAGAATGGCTAGAACTCTGTCGTTTTTCATAGGCTCATACCAGAACTATAATCTAGAAATTGATTCGTGTCCAGAACTCATGAGCGAGTGCCAGCAGATCATGTCAGAAGGTTAAAAAGTGGAAAAATACCAAGTTCATCGTTTCAAATTATAGTGAACGGCTACAATGGCTAGAACTCTTTTGTTTTTCACAGGCTCATATCAGAACTATAATCTAGAAATCGATTCGTGTCCAGAACTCACGTGTGAATGCCAGCAGATCATGCCAGAAGGTTAAAAAGTAGAAAAATACGAAGATCATCGTTTCAAATAATAGTGAAAGGCTGGAATCGCTGGAACTCTTTTGTTTTGCACAGGTTCATATCAGACCTACAATCTAGAAATTGATTCGTGTCCAGAACTCACGTGTGAGTGCCAGCAGATCATGCCAGAAGGTTAAAAAGTGGAAAAATACCAAATTACTCGTTTCAAATTATAGGAAAAGGCTAGAATGGCTAGAACTCTGTCGTTTTTCATAGGCTCATACCAGAACTATAATCTAGAAATTGATTCGTGTCCAGAACTCATGTGCGAGTGCCAGCAGATCATGTCAGAAGGTTAAAAAGTGGAAAAATACCAAGTTCATCGTTTCAAATTATAGTGAACGGCTAGAACGGCTAGAACTCTTTTGTTTTTCACAGGCTCATATCAGAACTATAATCTAGAAATCGATTCGTGTCCAGAACTCACGTGTGAATGCCAGCAGATCATGCCAGAAGGTTAAAAAGTGGAAAAATACCAAGATCATCGTTTCAAATAATAGTGAAAGGCTGGAATCGCTGGAACTCTTTTGTTTTGCACAGGTTCATATCAGACCTACAATCTAGAAATTGATTCGTGTCCAGAACTCACGTACGAGTGCCAGCAGATCGCGTCAGAAGGTTAAAAAGTGGAAAAATACCAATTTCATCGTTTCAAATTATAGTGAAAGGCTAGAATGGCTAGAACTCTGTCGTTTTTCATAGGCTCATATCAGAACTATAATCTAGAAATTGATTCGTGTCCAGAACTCATGTGCGAGTGCCAGCAGATCATGTCAGAAGGTTAAAAAGTGGAAAAATACCAAGTTCATCGTTTCAAATTATAGTGAAAGGCTAGAATGGCTAGAACTCTGTCGTTTTTCATAGGCTCATATCAGAACTATAATCTAGAAATCGATTCATGTCCAGAACTCCCGTGTGAATGCCAGCAGATCATGCCAGAAGGTTAAAAAGTGGAAAAATACCAAGATCATCGTTTCAAATAATAGTGAAAGGCTGGAATCGCTGGAACTCTTTTGTTTTGCACAGGTTCATATCAGACCTACAATCTAGAAATTGATTCGTGTCCAGAACTCACGTACGAGTGCCAGCAGATCACGTCAGAAGGTTAAAAAGTGGAAAAATACCAAGTTCATCGTTTCAAATTATAGTGAAAGGCTAGAATGGCTAGAACTCTTTTGTTTTTCACAGGCTCATATCAGAACTATAATCTAGAAATCGATTCGTGTCCAGAACTCACGTGTGAATGCCAGCAGATCATGCCAGAAGGTTAAAAAGTGGAAAAATACCAAATTCATCGTTTCAATTTATAGGGAAAGGCTAGAATGGCTAGAACTCTGTCGTTTTTCATAGGCTCATATCAGAACTATAATCTAGAAATCGATTCGTGTCCAGAACTCACGTGCGAGTGCCAGCAGATCATGTCAGAAGGTTAAAAAGTGGAAAAATACCAAGTTCATCGTTTCAAATTATAGTGAAAGGCTAGAATGGCTAGAACTCGTTCGTTTTTCAAAGACTCATATCAGAACTGCAATCTAGAAATCGATTCGTGTACAGAACTCACGTGCGAGTGCCAGCAGATCATGTCAGAAGGTTAAAAAGTGGAAAAATACCAAGTTCATCGTTTCAAATAATAGTGAAACGCTGGAATCGCTAGAACTCTTTTGTTTTGCACAGGTTCGTATCAGAACTACAATCTAGAAATTGATTCGTGTCCAGAACTCATGTGCGAGTGCCAGCAGATCATGCCAGAAGGTTAAAAAGTGGAAAAATACCAAATTCATCGTTTCAAATTATAGGAAAAGGCTAGAATGGCTAGAACTCTGTCGTTTTTCATAGGCTCATATCAGAACTATAATCTAGAAATTGATTCGTGTCCAGAACTCATGTGCGAGTGCCAGCAGATCATGCCAGAAGGTTAAAAAGTGGAAAAATACCAAATTCATCGTTTCAATTTATAGGGAAAGGCTAGAATGGCTAGAACTCTGTCGTTTTTCATAGGCTCATATCAGAACTATAATCTAGAAATTGATTCGTGTCCAGAACTCATGTGCGAGTGCCAGCAGATCATGTCAGAAGGTTAAAATGTGGAAAAATACCAAGTTCATCGTTTCAAATTATAGTGAAAGGCTAGAATGGCTAGAACTCTTTTGTTTTTCACAGGCTCATATCAGAACTATAATCTAGAAATCGATTCGTGTCCAGAACTCACGTGTGAATGCCAGCAGATCATGCCAGAAGGTTAAAAAGTGGAAAAATACCAAGTTCATCGTTTCAAATTATAGTGAAAGGCTAGAATGGCTAGAACTCTGTCGTTTTTCATAGGCTCATATCAGAACTATAATCTAGAAATCGATTCGTGTCCAGAACTCACGTGCGAGTGCCAGCAGATCATGTCAGAAGGTTAAAAAGTGGAAAAATACCAAGTTCATCGTTTCAAATTATAGTGAAAGGCTAGAATGGCTAGAACTCGTTCGTTTTTCACAGACTCATATCAGAACTGCAATCTAGAAATCGATTCGTGTCCAGAACTCACGTGCGAGTACCAGCAGATCATGCCAGAAGGTTAAAAAGTGGTAAAATACCAAGTTCATGGTTTCAAATTATAGTGAAAGGCTAGAACTCTTTTGTTTTGCACAGGTTCACATCAGAACTACAATCTAGAAATTGATTCGTGTCCAGAACTCATGTGCGAGTGCCAGCAGATCATGCCAGAAGGTTAAAAAGTGGAAAAATACCAAGTTCATCGTTTCAAATAATAGTGAAACGCTGGAATCGCTAGAACTCTTTTGTTTTGCACAGGTTCGTATCAGAACTACAATCTAGAAATTGATTCGTGTCCAGAACTCATGTGCGAGTGCCAGCAGATCATGCCAGAAGGTTAAAAAGTGGAAAAATACCAAATTCATCGTTTCAAATTATAGGAAAAGGCTAGAATGGCTAGAACTCTGTCGTTTTTCATAGGCTCATATCAGAACTATAATCTAGAAATTGATTCGTGTCCAGAACTCATGTGCGAGTGCCAGCAGATCATGCCAGAAGGTTAAAAAGTGGAAAAATACCAAATTCATCGTTTCAAATTATAGTGAAAGGCTAGAATGGCTAGAACTCTTTTGTTTTTCACAGGCTCATATCAGAACTATAATCTAGAAATCGATTTGTGTCCAGAACTCACGTGTGAATGCCAGCAGATCATGCCAGAAGGTTAAAAAGTGGAAAAATACCAAGATCATCGTTTCAAATAATAGTGAAACGCTGGAATCGCTAGAACTCTTTTGTTTTGCACAGGTTCGTATCAGACCTACAATCTAGAAATTGATTCGTGTCCAGAACTCACGTGTGAGTGCCAGCAGATCATCTCAGAAGGTTAAAACGTGGAAAAATTCCAAGTTCATCGTTTCAAATTTTAACCTTTCCACTTTTTAACCTTCTGACATGATCTGCTGGCACTCGCACATGAGTTCTGGACACGAATCAATTTCTAGATTATAGTTCTGATATGAGCCTATGAAAAACGACAGAGTTCTAGCCATTCTAGCCTTTTCCTATAATTTGAAACGATGAATTTGGTATTTTTCCACTTTTTAACCTTCTGGCATGATCTGCTGGCACTCACACGTGAGTTCTGGTTACAAATCGATTTCTAGATTGTAGTTCTGATGTGAACCTGTGCAAAACAAAAGAGTTCTAGCCTTTCACTATAATTTGAAACCATGAACTTTTTATTTTACTACTTTTTAACCTTCTGGTATGATCTGCTGGCATTCACACGTGAGTTCTGGACACGAATCGATTTCTAGATTATAGTTCTGATATGAGCCTGTGAAAAACAAAAGAGTTCTAGCCATTCTAGCCTTTTCCTATAATTTGAAACGATGAATTTGGTATTTTTCCACTTTTTAACCTTCTGGCATGATCTGCTGGCACTCACACGTGAGTTCTGGACACAAATCGATTTCTAGATTGTAGTTCTGATGTGAACCTGTGCAAAACAAAAGAGTTCTAGCCTTTCACTATAATTTGAAACCATGAACTTGGTATTTTACTACATTTTAACCTTCTGGCATGATCTGCTGGCATTCACACGTGAGTTCTGGACACGAATCGATTTCTAGATTATAGTTCTGATATGAGCCTGTGCAAAACAAAAGAGTTCTAGCCTTTCACTATAATTTGAAACCATGAACTTGGTATTTTACCACTTTTTAACCTTCTGGCATGATCTGCTGGTACTCGCACGTGAGTTCTGGACACGAATCGATTTCTAGATTGCAGTTCTGATATGAGTCTGTGAAAAACGAACGAGTTCTAGCCATTCTAGCCTTTCACTATAATTTGAAACGATGAACTTGGTATTTTTCCACTTTTTAACCTTCTGACATGATCTGCTGGCACTCGCACGTGAGTTCTGGACACGAATCGATTTCTAGATTGCAGTTCTGATATGAGTCTTTGAAAAACGAACGAGTTCTAGCCATTCTAGCCTTTCACTATAATTTGAAACGATGAACTTGGTATTTTTCCACTTTTTAACCTTCTGACATGATCTGCTGGCACTCGCACGTGAGTTCTGGACACGAATCGATTTCTAGATTATAGTTCTGATATGAGCCTATGAAAAACGACAGAGTTCTAGCCATTCTAGCCTTTTTCTATAATTTGAAACGATGAATTTGGTATTTTTCCACTTTTTAACCTTCTGGCATGATCTGCTGGCACTCGCACGTGAGTTCTGGACACGAATCGATTTCTAGATTATAGTTCTGATATGAGCCTATGAAAAACGACAGAGTTCTAGCCATTCTAGCCTTTTCCTATAATTTGAAACGATGAATTTGGTATTTTTCCACTTTTTAACCTTCTGGCATGATCTGCTGGCACTCACACGTGAGTTCTGGTTACAAATCGATTTCTAGATTGTAGTTATGATGTGAACCTGTGCAAAACAAAAGAGTTCTAGCCTTTCACTATAATTTGAAACCATGAACTTTTTATTTTACTACTTTTTAACCTTCTGGTATGATCTGCTGGCATTCACACGTGAGTTCTGGACACGAATCAATTTCTAGATTGTAGGTCTGATACGAATCTGTGCAAAACAAAAGAGTTCTAGCGATTCCAGCGTTTCACTATTATTTGAAACGATGATCTTGGTATTTTTCCACTTTTTAACCTTCTGGCATGATCTGCTGGCATTCACACGTGAGTTCTGGACACGAATCGATTTCTACATTATAGTTCTGATATGAGCCTGTGAAAAACAAAAGAGTTCTAGCCATTCTAGCCTTTCACTATAATTTGAAACGATGAACTTGGTATTTTTCCACTTTTTAACCTTCTGGCATGATCTGCTGGCATTCACACGTGAGTTCTGGACACGAATCGATTTCTAGATTATAGTTCTGATATGAGCCTGTGAAAAACAAAAGAGTTCTAGCCATTCTAGCCTTTCCCTATAAATTGAAACGATGAATTTGGTATTTTTCCACTTTTTAACCTTCTGGCATGATCTGCTGGCACTCGCACGTGAGTTCTGGACACGAATCGATTTCTAGATTATAGTTCTGATATGAGCCTATGAAAAACGACAGAGTTCTAGCCATTCTAGCCTTTTCCTATAATTTGAAACGATGAATTTGGTATTTTTCCACTTTTTAACCTTCTGGCATGATCTGCTGGCACTCACACGTGAGTTCTGGACACGAATCAATTTCTAGATTGTAGGTCTGATACGCACCTGTGCAAAACAAAAGAGTTCTAGCGATTCCAGCGTTTCACTATAATTTGAAACGATGAACTTGGTATTTTTCCACATTTTAACCTTCTGACATGATCTGCTGGCACTCGCACATGAGTTCTGGACACGAATCAATTTCTAGATTATAGTTCTGATATGAGCCTATGAAAAACAAAAGAGTTCTAGCCATTCTAGCCTTTCACTATAATTTGAAACGATGAACTTGGTATTTTTCCACTTTTTAACCTTCTGGCATGATCTGCTGGCACTCGCACATGAGTTCTGCACACGAATCAATTTCTAGATTATAGTTCTGATATGAGCCTATGAAAAACGACAGAGTTCTAGCCATTCTAGCCTTTCACTATAATTTGAAACGATGAACTTGGTATTTTTCCACTTTTTAACCTTCTGACATGATCTGCTGGCACTCGCACATGAGTTCTGGACACGAATCAATTTCTAGATTATAGTTCTGATATGAGCCTATGAAAAACGACAGAGTTCTAGCCATTCTAGCCTTTTCCTATAATTTGAAACGATGAATTTGGTATTTTTCCACTTTTTAACCTTCTGGCATGATCTGCTGGCACTCGCACATGAGTTCTGCACACGAATCAATTTCTAGATTATAGTTCTGATATGAGCCTATGAAAAACGACAGAGTTCTAGCCATTCTAGCCTTTCACTATAATTTGAAACGATGAACTTGGTATTTTTCCACTTTTTAACCTTCTGACATGATCTGCTGGCACTCGCACATGAGTTCTGGACACGAATCAATTTCTAGATTTTAGTTCTGATATGAGCCTATGAAAAACGACAGAGTTCTAGCCATTCTAGCCTTTTCCTATAATTTGAAACGATGAATTTGGTATTTTTCCACTTTTTAACCTTCTGGCATGATCTGCTGGCACTCACACGTGAGTTCTGGACACGAATCAATTTCTAGATTGTAGGTCTGATACGAACCTGTGCAAAACAAAAGAGTTCTAGCGATTCCAGCGTTTCACTATTATTTGAAACGATGATCTTGGTATTTTTCCACTTTTTAACCTTCTGACATGATCTGCTGGCACTCGCACATGAGTTCTGGACACGAATCAATTTCTAGATTATAGTTCTGATATGAGCCTATGAAAAACGACAGAGTTCTAGCCATTCTAGCCTTTTCCTATAATTTGAAACGATGAATTTGGTATTTTTCCACTTTTTAACCTTCTGGCATGATCTGCTGGCACTCGCACATGAGTTCTGCACACGAATCAATTTCTAGATTATAGTTCTGATATGAGCCTATGAAAAACGACAGAGTTCTAGCCATTCTAGCCTTTCACTATAATTTGAAACGATGAACTTGGTATTTTTCCACTTTTTAACCTTCTGACATGATCTGCTGGCACTCGCACATGAGTTCTGGACACGAATCAATTTCTAGATTTTAGTTCTGATATGAGCCTATGAAAAACGACAGAGTTCTAGCCATTCTAGCCTTTTCCTATAATTTGAAACGATGAATTTGGTATTTTTCCACTTTTTAACCTTCTGGCATGATCTGCTGGCACTCACACGTGAGTTCTGGACACGAATCAATTTCTAGATTGTAGGTCTGATACGAACCTGTGCAAAACAAAAGAGTTCTAGCGATTCCAGCGTTTCACTATTATTTGAAACGATGATCTTGGTATTTTTCCACTTTTTAACCTTCTGGCATGATCTGCTGGCATTCACACGTGAGTTCTGGACACGAATCGATTTCTAGATTATAGTTCTGATATGAGCCTGTGCAAAACAAAAGAGTTCTAGCCTTTCACTATAATTTGAAACCATGAACTTGGTATTTTACCACTTTTTAACCTTCTGGCATGATCTGCTGGTACTCGCACGTGAGTTCTGGACACGAATCGATTTCTAGATTGCAGTTCTGATATGAGTCTGTGAAAAACGAACGAGTTCTAGCCATTCTAGCCTTTCACTATAATTTGAAACGATGAACTTGGTATTTTTCCACTTTTTCACCTTCTGACATGATCTGCTGGCACTCGCACGTGAGTTCTGGACACGAATCGATTTCTAGATTATAGTTCTGATATGAGCCTATGAAAAACGACAGAGTTCTAGCCATTCTAGCCTTTTCCTATAATTTGAAACGATGAATTTGGTATTTTTCCACTTTTTAACCTTCTGGCATGATCTGCTGGCACTCACACGTGAGTTCTGGACACGAATCAATTTCTAGATTGTAGGTCTGATACGAAACTGTGCAAAACAAAAGAGTTCTAGCGATTCCAGCGTTTCACTATTATTTGAAACGATGATCTTGGTATTTTTCCACTTTTTAACCTTCTGGCATGATCTGCTGGCATTCACACGTGAGTTCTGGACACGAATCGATTTCTAGATTATAGTTCTGATATGAGCCTGTGAAAAACAAAAGAGTTCTAGCCATTCTAGCCTTTCACTATAATTTGAAACGATGAACTTGGTATTTTTCCACTTTTTAACCTTCTGGCATGATCTGCTGGCATTCACACGTGAGTTCTGGACACGAATCGATTTCTAGATTATAGTTCTGATATGAGCCTATGCAAAACAAAAGAGTTCTAGCCTTTCACTATAATTTGAAACCATGAACTTGGTATTTTACCACTTTTTAACCTTCTGGCATGATCTGCTGGTACTCGCACGTGAGTTCTGGACACGAATCGATTTCTAGATTGCAGTTCTGATATGAGTCTTTGAAAAACGAACGAGTTCTAGCCATTCTAGCCTTTTTCTATAATTTGAAACGATGAATTTGGTGTTTTTCCACTTTTTAACCTTCTGGCATGATCTGCTGGCACTCACACGTGAGTTCTGGACACGAATCAATTTCTTGATTGTAGGCCTGATACGCACCTGTGCAAAACAAAAGAGTTCTAGCGATTCCAGCGTTTCACTATAATTTGAAACGATGAACTTGGTATTTTTCCACATTTTAACCTTCTGACATGATCTGCTGGCACTCGCACATGAGTTCTGGACACGAATCAATTTCTAGATTATAGTTCTGATATGAGCCTATGAAAAACAAAAGAGTTCTAGCCATTCTAGCCTTTCACTATAATTTGAAACGATGAACTTGGTATTTTTCCACTTTTTAACCTTCTGACATGACCTGCTGGCACTCGCACATGAGTTCTGGACACGAATCAATTTCTAGATTATAGTTCTGATATGAGCCTATGAAAAACAAAAGAGTTCTAGCCATTCTAGCCTTTCACTATAATTTGAAACGATGAACTTGGTATTTTTCCACTTTTTAACCTTCTGACATGACCTGCTGGCACTCGCACATGAGTTCTGGACACGAATCAATTTCTAGATTATAGTTCTGATATGAGCCTATGAAAAACGACAGAGTTCTAGCCATTCTAGCCTTTTCCTATAATTTGAAACGATGAATTAGGTATTTTTCCACTTTTTAACCTTCTGGCATGATCTGCTGGCACTCACACGTGAGTTCTGGACACGAATCAATTTCTAGATTGTAGGTCTGATACGAACCTGTGCAAAACAAAAGAGTTCTAGCGATTCCAGCGTTTCACTATTATTTGAAACGATGATCTTGGTATTTTTCCACTTTTTAACCTTCTGGCATGATCTGCTGGCATTCACACGTGAGTTCTGGACACGAATCGATTTCTACATTATAGTTCTGATATGAGCCTGTGAAAAACAAAAGAGTTCTAGCCATTCTAGCCTTTCACTATAATTTGAAACGATGAATTTGGTATTTTTCCACTTTTTAACCTTCTGGCATGATCTGCTGGCACTCGCACATGAGTTCTGGACACGAATCAATTTCTAGATTATAGTTCTGATATGAGCCTATGAAAAACGACAGAGTTCTAGCCATTCTAGCCTTTTCCTATAATTTGAAACGATGAATTTGGTATTTTTCCACTTTTTAACCTTCTGGCATGATCTGCTGGCACTCACACGTGAGTTCTGGACACGAATCAATTTCTAGATTGTAGGTCTGATACGAAACTGTGCAAAACAAAAGAGTTCTAGCGATTCCAGCGTTTCACTATTATTTGAAACGATGATCTTGGTATTTTTCCACTTTTTAACCTTCTGGCATGATCTGCTGGCATTCACACGTGAGTTCTGGACACGAATCGATTTCTAGATTATAGTTCTGATATGAGCCTGTGAAAAACAAAAGAGTTCTAGCCATTCTAGCCTTTCACTATAATTTGAAACGATGAACTTGGTATTTTTCCACTTTTTAACCTTCTGGCATGATCTGCTGGCATTCACACGTGAGTTCTGGACACGAATCGATTTCTAGATTATAGTTCTGATATGAGCCTGTGAAAAACAAAAGAGTTCTAGCCATTCTAGCCTTTCCCTATAAATTGAAACGACGAATTTGGTATTTTTCCACTTTTTAACCTTCTGGCATGATCTGCTGGCACTCGCACATGAGTTCTGGACACGAATCAATTTCTAGATTATAGTTCTGATATGAGCCTATGAAAAACAAAAGAGTTCTAGCCATTCTAGCCTTTCACTATAATTTGAAACGATGAACTTGGTATTTTTCCACTTTTTAACCTTCTGACATGACCTGCTGGCACTCGCACATGAGTTCTGGACACGAATCAATTTCTAGATTATAGTTCTGATATGAGCCTATGAAAAACGACAGAGTTCTAGCCATTCTAGCCTTTTCCTATAATTTGAAACGATGAATTAGGTATTTTTCCACTTTTTAACCTTCTGGCATGATCTGCTGGCACTCACACGTGAGTTCTGGACACGAATCAATTTCTAGATTGTAGGTCTGATACGAACCTGTGCAAAACAAAAGAGTTCTAGCGATTCCAGCGTTTCACTATTATTTGAAACGATGATCTTGGTATTTTTCCACTTTTTAACCTTCTGGCATGATCTGCTGGCATTCACACGTGAGTTCTGGACACGAATCGATTTCTACATTATAGTTCTGATATGAGCCTGTGAAAAACAAAAGAGTTCTAGCCATTCTAGCCTTTCACTATAATTTGAAACGATGAATTTGGTATTTTTCCACTTTTTAACCTTCTGGCATGATCTGCTGGCACTCGCACATGAGTTCTGGACACGAATCAATTTCTAGATTATAGTTCTGATATGAGCCTATGAAAAACGACAGAGTTCTAGCCATTCTAGCCTTTTCCTATAATTTGAAACGATGAATTTGGTATTTTTCCACTTTTTAACCTTCTGGCATGATCTGCTGGCACTCACACGTGAGTTCTGGACACGAATCAATTTCTAGATTGTAGGTCTGATACGAAACTGTGCAAAACAAAAGAGTTCTAGCGATTCCAGCGTTTCACTATTATTTGAAACGATGATCTTGGTATTTTTCCACTTTTTAACCTTCTGGCATGATCTGCTGGCATTCACACGTGAGTTCTGGACACGAATCGATTTCTAGATTATAGTTCTGATATGAGCCTGTGAAAAACAAAAGAGTTCTAGCCATTCTAGCCTTTCACTATAATTTGAAACGATGAACTTGGTATTTTTCCACTTTTTAACCTTCTGGCATGATCTGCTGGCATTCACACGTGAGTTCTGGACACGAATCGATTTCTAGATTATAGTTCTGATATGAGCCTGTGAAAAACAAAAGAGTTCTAGCCATTCTAGCCTTTCCCTATAAATTGAAACGACGAATTTGGTATTTTTCCACTTTTTAACCTTCTGGCATGATCTGCTGGCACTCGCACATGAGTTCTGGACACGAATCAATTTCTAGATTATAGTTCTGATATGAGCCTATGAAAAACGACAGAGTTCTAGCCATTCTAGCCTTTTCCTATAATTTGAAACGATGAATTTGGTATTTTTCCACTTTTTAACCTTCTGGCATGATCTGCTGGCACTCACACGTGAGTTCTGGACACGAATCAATTTCTAGATTGTAGGTCTGATACGAATCTGTGCAAAACAAAAGAGTTCTAGCGATTCCAGCGTTTCACTATTATTTGAAACGATGATCTTGGTATTTTTCCACTTTTTAACCTTCTGGCATGATCTGCTGGCATTCACACGTGAGTTCTGGACACGAATCGATTTCTAGATTATAGTTCTGATATGAGCCTGTGAAAAACAAAAGAGTTCTAGCCATTCTAGCCTTTCACTATAATTTGAAACGATGAACTTGGTATTTTTCCACTTTTTAACCTTCTGGCATGATCTGCTGGCATTCACACGTGAGTTCTGGACACGAATCGATTTCTAGATTATAGTTCTGATATGAGCCTGTGAAAAACAAAAGAGTTCTAGCCATTCTAGCCTTTCCCTATAAATTGAAACGACGAATTTGGTATTTTTCCACTTTTTAACCTTCTGGCATGATCTGCTGGCACTCGCACATGAGTTCTGGACACGAATCAATTTCTAGATTATAGTTCTGATATGAGCCTATGAAAAACGACAGAGTTCTAGCCATTCTAGCCTTTTCCTATAATTTGAAACGATGAATTTGGTATTTTTCCACTTTTTAACCTTCTGGCATGATCTGCTGGCACTCACACGTGAGTTCTGGACACGAATCAATTTCTAGATTGTAGGTCTGATACGAATCTGTGCAAAACAAAAGAGTTCTAGCGATTCCAGCGTTTCACTATTATTTGAAACGATGATCTTGGTATTTTTCCACTTTTTAACCTTCTGGCATGATCTGCTGGCATTCACACGTGAGTTCTGGACACGAATCGATTTCTACATTATAGTTCTGATATGAGCCTGTGAAAAACAAAAGAGTTCTAGCCATTCTAGCCTTTCACTATAATTTGAAACGATGAATTTGGTATTTTTCCACTTTTTAACCTTCTGGCATGATCTGCTGGCACTCGCACATGAGTTCTGGACACGAATCAATTTCTAGATTATAGTTCTGATATGAGCCTATGAAAAACGACAGAGTTCTAGCCATTCTAGCCTTTTCCTATAATTTGAAACGATGAATTTGGTATTTTTCCACTTTTTAACCTTCTGGCATGATCTGCTGGCACTCACACGTGAGTTCTGGACACGAATCAATTTCTAGATTGTAGGTCTGATACGAAACTGTGCAAAACAAAAGAGTTCTAGCGATTCCAGCGTTTCACTATTATTTGAAACGATGATCTTGGTATTTTTCCACTTTTTAACCTTCTGGCATGATCTGCTGGCATTCACACGTGAGTTCTGGACACGAATCGATTTCTAGATTATAGTTCTGATATGAGCCTGTGAAAAACAAAAGAGTTCTAGCCATTCTAGCCTTTCACTATAATTTGAAACGATGAACTTGGTATTTTTCCACTTTTTAACCTTCTGGCATGATCTGCTGGCATTCACACGTGAGTTCTGGACACGAATCGATTTCTAGATTATAGTTCTGATATGAGCCTGTGAAAAACAAAAGAGTTCTAGCCATTCTAGCCTTTCCCTATAAATTGAAACGATGAATTTGGTATTTTTCCACTTTTTAACCTTCTGGCATGATCTGCTGGCACTCGCACGTGAGTTCTGGACACGAATCGATTTCTAGATTATAGTTCTGATATGAGCCTATGAAAAACGACAGAGTTCTAGCCATTCTAGCCTTTTCCTATAAATTGAAACGACGAATTTGGTATTTTTCCACTTTTTAACCTTCTGGCATGATCTGCTGGCACTCGCACATGAGTTCTGGACACGAATCAATTTCTAGATTATAGTTCTGATATGAGCCTATGAAAAACGACAGAGTTCTAGCCATTCTAGCCTTTTCCTATAATTTGAAACGATGAATTTGGTATTTTTCCACTTTTTAACCTTCTGGCATGATCTGCTGGCACTCACACGTGAGTTCTGGACACGAATCAATTTCTAGATTGTAGGTCTGATACGAATCTGTGCAAAACAAAAGAGTTCTAGCGATTCCAGCGTTTCACTATTATTTGAAACGATGATCTTGGTATTTTTCCACTTTTTAACCTTCTGGCATGATCTGCTGGCATTCACACGTGAGTTCTGGACACGAATCGATTTCTACATTATAGTTCTGATATGAGCCTGTGAAAAACAAAAGAGTTCTAGCCATTCTAGCCTTTCACTATAATTTGAAACGATGAACTTGGTATTTTTCCACTTTTAAACCTTCTGGCATGATCTGCTGGCATTCACACGTGAGTTCTGGACACGAATCGATTTCTAGATTATAGTTCTGATATGAGCCTGTGAAAAACAAAAGAGTTCTAGCCATTCTAGCCTTTCCCTATAAATTGAAACGATGAATTTGGTATTTTTCCACTTTTTAACCTTCTGGCATGATCTGCTGGCACTCGCACGTGAGTTCTGGACACGAATCGATTTCTAGATTATAGTTCTGATATGAGCCTATGAAAAACGACAGAGTTCTAGCCATTCTAGCCTTTTCCTATAATTTGAAACGATGAATTTGGTATTTTTCCACTTTTTAACCTTCTGGCATGATCTGCTGGCACTCACACGTGAGTTCTGGACACGAATCAATTTCTAGATTGTAGGTCTGATACGCACCTGTGCAAAACAAAAGAGTTCTAGCGATTCCAGCGTTTCACTATAATTTGAAACGATGAACTTGGTATTTTTCCACATTTTAACCTTCTGACATGATCTGCTGGCACTCGCACATGAGTTCTGGACACGAATCAATTTCTAGATTATAGTTCTGATATGAGCCTATGAAAAACAAAAGAGTTCTAGCCATTCTAGCCTTCCACTATAATTTGAAACGATGAACTTGGTATTTTTCCACTTTTTAACCTTCTGGCATGATCTGCTGGCACTCGCACATGAGTTCTGCACACGAATCAATTTCTAGATTATAGTTCTGATATGAGCCTATGAAAAACGACAGAGTTCTAGCCATTCTAGCCTTTCACTATAATTTGAAACGATGAACTTGGTATTTTTCCACTTTTTAACCTTCTGACATGATCTGCTGGCACTCGCACATGAGTTCTGGACACGAATCAATTTCTAGATTATAGTTCTGATATGAGCCTATGAAAAACGACAGAGTTCTAGCCATTCTAGCCTTTTCCTATAATTTGAAACGATGAATTTGGTATTTTTCCACTTTTTAACCTTCTGGCATGATCTGCTGGCACTCGCACATGAGTTCTGCACACGAATCAATTTCTAGATTATAGTTCTGATATGAGCCTATGAAAAACGACAGAGTTCTAGCCATTCTAGCCTTTCACTATAATTTGAAACGATGAACTTGGTATTTTTCCACTTTTTAACCTTCTGACATGATCTGCTGGCACTCGCACATGAGTTCTGGACACGAATCAATTTCTAGATTTTAGTTCTGATATGAGCCTATGAAAAACGACAGAGTTCTAGCCATTCTAGCCTTTTCCTATAATTTGAAACGATGAATTTGGTATTTTTCCACTTTTTAACCTTCTGGCATGATCTGCTGGCACTCACACGTGAGTTCTGGACACGAATCAATTTCTAGATTGTAGGTCTGATACGAACCTGTGCAAAACAAAAGAGTTCTAGCGATTCCAGCGTTTCACTATTATTTGAAACGATGATCTTGGTATTTTTCCACTTTTTAACCTTCTGGCATGATCTGCTGGCATTCACACGTGAGTTCTGGACACGAATCGATTTCTAGATTATAGTTCTGATATGAGCCTGTGCAAAACAAAAGAGTTCTAGCCTTTCACTATAATTTGAAACCATGAACTTGGTATTTTACCACTTTTTAACCTTCTGGCATGATCTGCTGGTACTCGCACGTGAGTTCTGGACACGAATCGATTTCTAGATTGCAGTTCTGATATGAGTCTGTGAAAAACGAACGAGTTCTAGCCATTCTAGCCTTTCACTATAATTTGAAACGATGAACTTGGTATTTTTCCACTTTTTCACCTTCTGACATGATCTGCTGGCACTCGCACGTGAGTTCTGGACACGAATCGATTTCTAGATTATAGTTCTGATATGAGCCTATGAAAAACGACAGAGTTCTAGCCATTCTAGCCTTTTCCTATAATTTGAAACGATGAATTTGGTATTTTTCCACTTTTTAACCTTCTGGCATGATCTGCTGGCACTCACACGTGAGTTCTGGACACGAATCAATTTCTAGATTGTAGGTCTGATACGCACCTGTGCAAAACAAAAGAGTTCTAGCGATTCCAGCGTTTCACTATTATTTGAAACGATGATCTTGGTATTTTTCCACTTTTTAACCTTCTGGCATGATCTGCTGGCATTCACACGTGAGTTCTGGACACGAATCGATTTCTAGATTATAGTTCTGATATGAGCCTGTGCAAAACAAAAGAGTTCTAGCCTTTCACTATAATTTGAAACCATGAACTTGGTATTTTACCACTTTTTAACCTTCTGGCATGATCTGCTGGTACTCGCACGTGAGTTCTGGACACGAATCGATTTCTAGATTGCAGTTCTGATATGAGTCTGTGAAAAACGAACGAGTTCTAGCCATTCTAGCCTTTCACTATAATTTGAAACGATGAACTTGGTATTTTTCCACTTTTTCACCTTCTGACATGATCTGCTGGCACTCGCACGTGAGTTCTGGACACGAATCGATTTCTAGATTATAGTTCTGATATGAGCCTATGAAAAACGACAGAGTTCTAGCCATTCTAGCCTTTTCCTATAATTTGAAACGATGAATTTGGTATTTTTCCACTTTTTAACCTTCTGGCATGATCTGCTGGCATTCACACGTGAGTTCTGGACACGAATCGATTTCTAGATTATAGTTCTGATATGAGCCTGTGAAAAACAAAAGAGTTCTAGCCATTCTAGCCTTTCACTATAATTTGAAACGATGAACTTGGTATTTTTCCACTTTTTAACCTTCTGGCATGATCTGCTGGCATTCACACGTGAGTTCTGGACACGAATCGATTTCTAGATTATAGTTCTGATATGAGCCTGTGAAAAACAAAAGAGTTCTAGCCATTCTAGCCTTTCCCTATAAATTGAAACGATGAATTTGGTATTTTTCCACTTTTTAACCTTCTGGCATGATCTGCTGGCACTCGCACGTGAGTTCTGGACACGAATCGATTTCTAGATTATAGTTCTGATATGAGCCTATGAAAAACGACAGAGTTCTAGCCATTCTAGCCTTTCCCTATAAATTGAAACGACGAATTTGGTATTTTTCCACTTTTTAACCTTCTGGCATGATCTGCTGGCACTCGCACATGAGTTCTGGACACGAATCAATTTCTAGATTATAGTTCTGATATGAGCCTATGAAAAACGACAGAGTTCTAGCCATTCTAGCCTTTTCCTATAATTTGAAACGATGAATTTGGTATTTTTCCACTTTTTAACCTTCTGGCATGATCTGCTGGCACTCACACGTGAGTTCTGGACACGAATCAATTTCTAGATTGTAGGTCTGATACGAATCTGTGCAAAACAAAAGAGTTCTAGCGATTCCAGCGTTTCACTATTATTTGAAACGATGATCTTGGTATTTTTCCACTTTTTAACCTTCTGGCATGATCTGCTGGCATTCACACGTGAGTTCTGGACACGAATCGATTTCTACATTATAGTTCTGATATGAGCCTGTGAAAAACAAAAGAGTTCTAGCCATTCTAGCCTTTCACTATAATTTGAAACGATGAATTTGGTATTTTTCCACTTTTTAACCTTCTGGCATGATCTGCTGGCACTCGCACATGAGTTCTGGACACGAATCAATTTCTAGATTATAGTTCTGATATGAGCCTATGAAAAACGACAGAGTTCTAGCCATTCTAGCCTTTTCCTATAATTTGAAACGATGAATTTGGTATTTTTCCACTTTTTAACCTTCTGGCATGATCTGCTGGCACTCACACGTGAGTTCTGGACACGAATCAATTTCTAGATTGTAGGTCTGATACGAAACTGTGCAAAACAAAAGAGTTCTAGCGATTCCAGCGTTTCACTATTATTTGAAACGATGATCTTGGTATTTTTCCACTTTTTAACCTTCTGGCATGATCTGCTGGCATTCACACGTGAGTTCTGGACACGAATCGATTTCTAGATTATAGTTCTGATATGAGCCTGTGAAAAACAAAAGAGTTCTAGCCATTCTAGCCTTTCACTATAATTTGAAACGATGAACTTGGTATTTTTCCACTTTTTAACCTTCTGGCATGATCTGCTGGCATTCACACGTGAGTTCTGGACACGAATCGATTTCTAGATTATAGTTCTGATATGAGCCTGTGAAAAACAAAAGAGTTCTAGCCATTCTAGCCTTTCCCTATAAATTGAAACGATGAATTTGGTATTTTTCCACTTTTTAACCTTCTGGCATGATCTGCTGGCACTCGCACGTGAGTTCTGGACACGAATCGATTTCTAGATTATAGTTCTGATATGAGCCTATGAAAAACGACAGAGTTCTAGCCATTCTAGCCTTTCCCTATAAATTGAAACGACGAATTTGGTATTTTTCCACTTTTTAACCTTCTGGCATGATCTGCTGGCACTCGCACATGAGTTCTGGACACGAATCAATTTCTAGATTATAGTTCTGATATGAGCCTATGAAAAACGACAGAGTTCTAGCCATTCTAGCCTTTTCCTATAATTTGAAACGATGAATTTGGTATTTTTCCACTTTTTAACCTTCTGGCATGATCTGCTGGCACTCACACGTGAGTTCTGGACACGAATCAATTTCTAGATTGTAGGTCTGATACGAATCTGTGCAAAACAAAAGAGTTCTAGCGATTCCAGCGTTTCACTATTATTTGAAACGATGATCTTGGTATTTTTCCACTTTTTAACCTTCTGGCATGATCTGCTGGCATTCACACGTGAGTTCTGGACACGAATCGATTTCTACATTATAGTTCTGATATGAGCCTGTGAAAAACAAAAGAGTTCTAGCCATTCTAGCCTTTCACTATAATTTGAAACGATGAACTTGGTATTTTTCCACTTTTAAACCTTCTGGCATGATCTGCTGGCATTCACACGTGAGTTCTGGACACGAATCGATTTCTAGATTATAGTTCTGATATGAGCCTGTGAAAAACAAAAGAGTTCTAGCCATTCTAGCCTTTCCCTATAAATTGAAACGATGAATTTGGTATTTTTCCACTTTTTAACCTTCTGGCATGATCTGCTGGCACTCGCACGTGAGTTCTGGACACGAATCGATTTCTAGATTATAGTTCTGATATGAGCCTATGAAAAACGACAGAGTTCTAGCCATTCTAGCCTTTTCCTATAATTTGAAACGATGAATTTGGTATTTTTCCACTTTTTAACCTTCTGGCATGATCTGCTGGCACTCACACGTGAGTTCTGGACACGAATCAATTTCTAGATTGTAGGTCTGATACGCACCTGTGCAAAACAAAAGAGTTCTAGCGATTCCAGCGTTTCACTATAATTTGAAACGATGAACTTGGTATTTTTCCACATTTTAACCTTCTGACATGATCTGCTGGCACTCGCACATGAGTTCTGGACACGAATCAATTTCTAGATTATAGTTCTGATATGAGCCTATGAAAAACAAAAGAGTTCTAGCCATTCTAGCCTTCCACTATAATTTGAAACGATGAACTTGGTATTTTTCCACTTTTTAACCTTCTGGCATGATCTGCTGGCACTCGCACATGAGTTCTGCACACGAATCAATTTCTAGATTATAGTTCTGATATGAGCCTATGAAAAACGACAGAGTTCTAGCCATTCTAGCCTTTCACTATAATTTGAAACGATGAACTTGGTATTTTTCCACTTTTTAACCTTCTGACATGATCTGCTGGCACTCGCACATGAGTTCTGGACACGAATCAATTTCTAGATTATAGTTCTGATATGAGCCTATGAAAAACGACAGAGTTCTAGCCATTCTAGCCTTTTCCTATAATTTGAAACGATGAATTTGGTATTTTTCCACTTTTTAACCTTCTGGCATGATCTGCTGGCACTCGCACATGAGTTCTGCACACGAATCAATTTCTAGATTATAGTTCTGATATGAGCCTATGAAAAACGACAGAGTTCTAGCCATTCTAGCCTTTCACTATAATTTGAAACGATGAACTTGGTATTTTTCCACTTTTTAACCTTCTGACATGATCTGCTGGCACTCGCACATGAGTTCTGGACACGAATCAATTTCTAGATTTTAGTTCTGATATGAGCCTATGAAAAACGACAGAGTTCTAGCCATTCTAGCCTTTTCCTATAATTTGAAACGATGAATTTGGTATTTTTCCACTTTTTAACCTTCTGGCATGATCTGCTGGCACTCACACGTGAGTTCTGGACACGAATCAATTTCTAGATTGTAGGTCTGATACGAACCTGTGCAAAACAAAAGAGTTCTAGCGATTCCAGCGTTTCACTATTATTTGAAACGATGATCTTGGTATTTTTCCACTTTTTAACCTTCTGGCATGATCTGCTGGCATTCACACGTGAGTTCTGGACACGAATCGATTTCTAGATTATAGTTCTGATATGAGCCTGTGCAAAACAAAAGAGTTCTAGCCTTTCACTATAATTTGAAACCATGAACTTGGTATTTTACCACTTTTTAACCTTCTGGCATGATCTGCTGGTACTCGCACGTGAGTTCTGGACACGAATCGATTTCTAGATTGCAGTTCTGATATGAGTCTGTGAAAAACGAACGAGTTCTAGCCATTCTAGCCTTTCACTATAATTTGAAACGATGAACTTGGTATTTTTCCACTTTTTCACCTTCTGACATGATCTGCTGGCACTCGCACGTGAGTTCTGGACACGAATCGATTTCTAGATTATAGTTCTGATATGAGCCTATGAAAAACGACAGAGTTCTAGCCATTCTAGCCTTTTCCTATAATTTGAAACGATGAATTTGGTATTTTTCCACTTTTTAACCTTCTGGCATGATCTGCTGGCACTCACACGTGAGTTCTGGACACGAATCAATTTCTAGATTGTAGGTCTGATACGCACCTGTGCAAAACAAAAGAGTTCTAGCGATTCCAGCGTTTCACTATTATTTGAAACGATGATCTTGGTATTTTTCCACTTTTTAACCTTCTGGCATGATCTGCTGGCATTCACACGTGAGTTCTGGACACGAATCGATTTCTAGATTATAGTTCTGATATGAGCCTGTGAAAAACAAAAGAGTTCTAGCCATTCTAGCCTTTCACTATAATTTGAAACGATGAACTTGGTATTTTTCCACATTTTAACTTTCTGACATGATCTGCTGGCACTCGCACATGAGTTCTGGACACGAATCAATTTCTAGATTATAGTTCTGATATGAGCCTATGAAAAACGACAGAGTTCTAGCGATTTCAGCGTTTCACTATTATTTGAAACGATGAACTTGGTATTTTTCCACTTTTTAACCTTCTGACATGATCTGCTGGCACTCGCACATGAGTTCTGGACACGAATCAATTTCTAGATTATAGTTCTGATATGAGCCTATGAAAAACGACAGAGTTCTAGCCATTCTAGCCTTTTCCTATAATTTGAAACGATGAATTTGGTATTTTTCCACTTTTTAACCTTCTGGCATGATCTGCTGGCACTCACACGTGAGTTCTGGACACGAATCAATTTCTAGATTGTAGGTCTGATACGCACCTGTGCAAAACAAAAGAGTTCTAGCGATTCCAGCGTTTCACTATTATTTGAAACGATGATCTTGGTATTTTTCCACTTTTTAACCTTCTGGCATGATCTGCTGGCATTCACACGTGAGTTCTGGACACGAATCAATTTCTAGATTATAGTTCTGATATGAGCCTATGAAAAACAAAAGAGTTCTAGCCATTCTAGCCTTCCACTATAATTTGAAACGATGAACTTGGTATTTTTCCACTTTTTAACCTTCTGGCATGATCTGCTGGCACTCGCACATGAGTTCTGCACACGAATCAATTTCTAGATTATAGTTCTGATATGAGCCTATGAAAAACGACAGAGTTCTAGCCATTCTAGCCTTTCACTATAATTTGAAACGATGAACTTGGTATTTTTCCACTTTTTAACCTTCTGACATGATCTGCTGGCACTCGCACATGAGTTCTGGACACGAATCAATTTCTAGATTATAGTTCTGATATGAGCCTATGAAAAACGACAGAGTTCTAGCCATTCTAGCCTTTTCCTATAATTTGAAACGATGAATTTGGTATTTTTCCACTTTTTAACCTTCTGGCATGATCTGCTGGCACTCGCACATGAGTTCTGGACACGAATCAATTTCTAGATTATAGTTCTGGTATGAGCCTATGAAAAACGACAGAGTTCTAGCCATTCTAGCCTTTTCCTATAATTTGAAACGAGTAATTTGGTATTTTTCCACTTTTTAACCTTCTGGCATGATCTGCTGGCACTCACACGTGAGTTCTGGACACGAATCAATTTCTAGATTGTAGGTCTGATACGAACCTGTGCAAAACAAAAGAGTTCCAGCGATTCCAGCCTTTCACTATTATTTGAAACGATGATCTTCGTATTTTTCTACTTTTTAACCTTCTGGCATGATCTGCTGGCATTCACACGTGAGTTCTGGACACGAATCGATTTCTAGATTATAGTTCTGATATGAGCCTGTGAAAAACAAAAGAGTTCTAGCCATTGTAGCCGTTCACTATAATTTGAAACGATGAACTTGGTATTTTTCCACTTTTTAACCTTCTGACATGATCTGCTGGCACTCGCTCATGAGTTCTGGACACGAATCAATTTCTAGATTATAGTTCTGGTATGAGCCTATGAAAAACGACAGAGTTCTAGCCATTCTAGCCTTTTCCTATAATTTGAAACGAGTAATTTGGTATTTTTCCACTTTTTAACCTTCTGGCATGATCTGCTGGCACTCACACGTGAGTTCTGGACACGAATCAATTTCTAGATTGTAGGTCTGATACGAACCTGTGCAAAACAAAAGAGTTCCAGCGATTCCAGCCTTTCACTATTATTTGAAACGATGATCTTCGTATTTTTCTACTTTTTAACCTTCTGGCATGATCTGCTGGCATTCACACGTGAGTTCTGGACACGAATCGATTTCTAGATTATAGTTCTGATATGAGCCTGTGAAAAACAAAAGAGTTCTAGCCATTCTAGCCTTTCACTATAATTTGAAACGATGAACTTGGTATTTTTCCACTTTTTAACCTTCTGACGTGATCTGCTGGCACTCGTACGTGAGTTCTGGACACGAATCAATTTCTAGATTGTAGGTCTGATATGAACCTGTGCAAAACAAAAGAGTTCCAGCGATTCCAGCCTTTCACTATTATTTGAAACGATGATCTTGGTATTTTTCCACTTTTTAACCTTCTGGCATGATCTGCTGGCATTCACACGTGAGTTCTGGACATGAATCGATTTCTAGATTATAGTTCTGATATGAGCCTATGAAAAACGACAGAGTTCTAGCCATTCTAGCCTTTCACTATAATTTGAAACGATGAACTTGGTATTTTTCCACTTTTTAACCTTCTGACATGATCTGCTGGCACTCGCACATGAGTTCTGGACACGAATCAATTTCTAGATTATAGTTCTGATATGAGCCTATGAAAAACGACAGAGTTCTAGCCATTCTAGCCTTTTCCTATAATTTGAAACGATGAATTAGGTATTTTTCCACTTTTTAACCTTCTGGTATGATCTGCTGGCACTCACACGTGAGTTCTGGACACGAATCAATTTCTAGATTGTAGGTCTGATACGAACCTGTGCAAAACAAAAGAGTTCTAGCCTTTCACTATAATTTGAAACCATGAACTTGGTATTTTACCACTTTTTAACCTTCTGGCATGATCTGCTGGTACTCGCACGTGAGTTCTGGACACGAATCGATTTCTAGATTGCAGTTCTGATATAAGTCTGTGAAAAACGAACGAGTTCTAGCCATTCTAGCCTTTCACTATAATTTGAAACGATGAACTTGGTATTTTTCCACTTTTTAACCTTCTGACATGATCTGCTGGCACTCGCACGTGAGTTCTGGACACGAATCGATTTCTAGATTATAGTTCTGATATGAGCCTGTGAAAAACAAAAGAGTTCTAGCCATTCTAGCCTTTCACTATAATTTGAAACGATGAACTTGGTATTTTTCCACTTTTTAACCTTCTGGCATGATCTGCTGGCACTCACACGTGAGTTCTGGACACGAATCAATATCTAGATTGTAGGTCTGATATGAACCTGTGCAAAACAAAAGAGTTCCAGCGATTCCAGCGTTTCACTATAATTTGAAACGATGAACTTGGTATTTTTCCACATTTTAACCTTCTGACATGATCTGCTGGCACTCGCACATGAGTTCTGGACACGAATCAATTTCTAGATTATAGTTCTGATATGAGCCTATGAAAAACAAAAGAGTTCTAGCCATTCTAGTCTTTCACTATAATTTGAAACGATGAACTTGGTATTTTTCCACTTTTTAACCTTCTGACATGATCTGCTGGCACTCGCACATGAGTTCTGGACACGAATCAATTTCTAGATTATAGTTCTGATATGAGCCTATGAAAAACAAAAGAGTTCTAGCCATTCTAGCCTTTCACTATAATTTGAAACGATGAACTTTGTATTTTTCCACTTTTTAACCTTCTGACATGATCTGCTGGCACTCGCACATGAGTTCTGGACACGAATCAATTTCTAGATTATAGTTCTGATATGAGCCTATGAAAAACGACAGAGTTCTAGCCATTCTAGCCTTTTCCTATAATTTGAAACGATGAATTAGGTATTTTTCCACTTTTTAACCTTCTGGTATGATCTGCTGGCACTCACACGTGAGTTCTGGACACGAATCAATTTCTAGATTGTAGGTCTGATACGAACCTGTGCAAAACAAAAGAGTTCTAGCGATTCCAGCGTTTCACTATTATTTGAAACGATGATCTTGGTATTTTTCCACTTTTTAACCTTCTGGCATGATCTGCTGGCATTCACACGTGAGTTCTGGACACGAATCGATTTCTAGATTATAGTTCTGATATGAGCCTGTGCAAAACAAAAGAGTTCTAGCCTTTCACTATAATTTGAAACCATGAACTTGGTATTTTACCACTTTTTAACCTTCTGGCATGATCTGCTGGTACTCGCACGTGAGTTCTGGACACGAATCGATTTCTAGATTGCAGTTCTGATATGAGTCTGTGAAAAACGAACGAGTTCTAGCCATTCTAGCCTTTCACTATAATTTGAAACGATGAACTTGGTATTTTTCCACTTTTTAACCTTCTGACATGATCTGCTGGCACTCGCACGTGAGTTCTGGACACGAATCGATTTCTAGATTATAGTTCTGATATGAGCCTATGAAAAACGACAGAGTTCTAGCCATTCTAGCCTTTTCCTATAATTTGAAACGATGAATTTGGTATTTTTCCACTTTTTAACCTTCTGGCATGATCTGCTGGCACTCACACGTGAGTTCTGGACACGAATCAATTTCTAGATTGTAGGTCTGATACGCACCTGTGCAAAACAAAAGAGTTCTAGCGATTCCAGCGTTTCACTATTATTTGAAACGATGATCTTGGTATTTTTCCACTTTTTAACCTTCTGGCATGATCTGCTGGCATTCACACGTGAGTTCTGGACACGAATCGATTTCTAGATTATAGTTCTGATATGAGCCTGTGAAAAACAAAAGAGTTCTAGCCATTCTAGCCTTTCACTATAATTTGAAACGATGAACTTGGTATTTTTCCACATTTTAACTTTCTGACATGATCTGCTGGCACTCGCACATGAGTTCTGGACACGAATCAATTTCTAGATTATAGTTCTGATATGAGCCTATGAAAAACGACAGAGTTCTAGCGATTTCAGCGTTTCACTATTATTTGAAACGATGATCTTGGTATTTTTCCACTTTTTAACCTTCTGACATGATCTGCTGGCACTCGCACGTGAGTTCTGGACACGAATCGATTTCTAGATTATAGTTCTGATATGAGCCTATGAAAAACGACAGAGTTCTAGCCATTCTAGCCTTTCACTATAATTTAAAATGATGAATTTGGTATTTTTCCACTTTTTAACCTTCTGGCATGATCTGCTGGCACTCACGCGTGAGTTCTGGACACAAATCGATTTCTAGATTGTAGTTCTGATGTGAACCTGTGCAAAACAAAAGAGTTCTAGCCATTCTAGCCTTTCACTATTATTTGAAACGATGATCTTGGTATTTTTCTACTTTTTACCCTTCTGGCATGATCTGCTGGCATTCAGACGTGAGTTCTGGGCACGAATCGATTTCTAGATTGCAGTTCTGATATGGGCCTGTGAAAAACGAAAGAGTTCTAGCCATTCTAGCCTTTCACTATAATTTGAAACCATGAACTTGGTATTTTTCCACTTTTTAACCTTCTGACGTGATCTGCTGGCACTCGTACGTTAGTTCTGGACACGAATCAATTTCTAGATTGTAGGTCTGATATGAACCTGTGCAAAACAAAAGAGTTCTAGCGATTCTAGCCTTTCACTATTTTTTGAAACGATGATCTTGGTATTTTTCCACTTTTTAACCTTCTGACATGATCTGCTGGCACTCGCACATAAGTTCTGGACCCGTATCAATTTCTAGATTGTAGGTCTGATATGAACCTGTGAAAAACGAAAGAGTTCTAGCGATTCTAGCCTTTCACTATTATTTGAAACGACGAACTTGGTATTTTTCCACTTTTTAATCTTCTGACATGATCTGCTGGTACTCGCACGTGAGTTCTGGACACGAATCGATTTCTAGATTATAGTTCTGATATGAGCCTGTGAAAAACAAAAGAGTTCTAGCCTTTCACTATTATTTGAAACCATGAACTTGGTATTTTTCCACTTTTTAACCTTCTGGCATGATCTGCTGGCATTCACACGTGAGTTCTGGACAATAATCGAATTCTAGATTGCAGTTCTGATACGAACCTGTGCAAAACAAAAGAGTTCTAGCGATTCCAGCGTTTCACTATTATTTGAAACGATGATCTTGGTATTTTTCCACTTTTTAACCTTCTGGCATGATCTGCTGGCACTTACACGTGAGTTCTGGACACAAATCGATTTCTAGATTATAGTTCTGATATGAACCTGTGAAAAACGAAAGAGTTCTAGCCTTTTACTATCATTAGAATCGATGAATATGGTATTTTTCGACTTTTTAACGTTTCGAATGATCTGCTACGGCAAGTTGGCAGAGCATTTTGCCTATTGACTTTTTTGAACTAAAATAGTCAGAACTATTCCTGAAAAGCATCAGGAACTGTAGTATTCAACCGTATGCGAGAAGAACTCACATTTGTTTTTGATCTGCTGCAAATGATCTGCTACGGGAAGTTGGCAGATCATTTTGCTCTTGGACTTTTTTTTAGGTAAAAACGTCAGAACTATTCCTGAAAAGTATCAGGAACTGTAGAACTCAGCCGCATGCGAGAAGAACTCACATTTGTTTTTGATCTGCTGCAAATGATCTGCTACGGGAAGTTGGCAGATCATTTTGCCAATTGAATTTTTTTGGTAAAAACGCCAGAACTATTTCTAAAAAGTATCAGGAACTGTAGAACTCAGCTGCATGCGAAAAGAACTCATTTTTATTTTTGATCTGCTGGACAATGATCTGCTAAGTTCACTGACATCCATATGTTGAGCTGAAATTCAGCTTATAAGATCCTGTTTTACAGAAAAATAAAATAATTGAGGAAAAAAAATGAAAAGTGTCAAAAAAAAAACGTGCCATTTAATTAAGTATTTTTCTTTGACATTTGTAATATGATATATAGACAATTCTTGATTTAGTACCTACATTTGTTTTTTGACATGGGAATTTAATAATTTAATTTAAATTGATTAAATTAGAATTGGAATTTTTATTATTGTCACAAATTTTGCATGCCGAATTTAGTAGGCGGAATATGAAGAACTATTATAATTTGTGTTATAAAATCTGTAAAATACCATATTTCAGGCAAATAAATGAATCTATCTATCAGCTAACAACAATTAATAAAAAACCACTCAATCGAACTCAATACCTAACCACCTAACCACATCAGACGGAAGCCCACCATCCAACCACCTCCGATGCGGCCACGGGCGGCCGAGCGCGGCCGTCACAATGACGGGCCGTCAACAGGCCGTCACGATGGCGGCCGCGCACAATGCTCGCGTGTCGCGTGACACATACACAATCGGAGACGTGACCCGTTTATGTACAGCGTGTTGTTTAGTTGTGTGGCGGTTTAGTTGGCTTTCGTAGTGCATTCTTGCAGTATCGCATTAAGTTATTATCGAATGGTTGACAATTGGTTTAATAATTTAGTTTGCATGTTCTTTTATTTTCTATACAAATAAATAAAATTGAAGTATCTGTTTATAATGTTAAAATGACAGCTTTTTATTAAATGCATATTTAATATACGGTAGATACCTATAACAAAAAAACAATTTTTAAAATGTTTGTCATTGTTGCCAAACATTTCACAAATGTTGTCATTATAATATTTTCTCATTTTAATAGCGGGCTGTGCCGCGGACAAAAGCTAGTCAATAAATAAATAAATTGAATTAAAGTTAAAAGCCCGCCCTCTGTGAAAGAATATGAAAGTTTCAGAAGGTCAAATTTTCTCTCTATCAATTTTCTTTATTGGGGGCTAAATATTTAGTTCTATAGGTGACAGCCTATGAATATCTTTATATGAGAAGCATTGCAGGTGCTATCTCTGAGGCCAAGCAGCACTATCATCACAATCCGAAGGTTTTTCAGGAAATTCCTCCATCCATAGCTCCATAGGTTTGAAAAATTCGTCCGCAATAAACATGGCTAAACCGTCAAAATAAAAGGCATTGCGATCGATTGCCATTAACATGTTACGCAATAACCCCGCTGAATTGTCCTATTCATTAACAAAAAACATACAACTGATTGTTAATTTCCACAATTTATAATGAAAAAACAACCTTGAATAGAGAGGCAAGTGGGCGTTGCTGAGCTAAAACAATAATTAACTCGAAACAATCATAAGAATCACCCAGACGTGGACAATAAGAAGCCAAGTTAATGTTAGCGAGGCGTTCACAATAGACTTGCGTAGGAGAACAAATCAACCCCTTTCCTTGGAAAAATGTTATTTTTTTGTTATTTTTTTTTTGTTATTGAAGTGACGCCCCTTGGCAAGGGTAACACCCACAGATGATGACGCGTTGATTTTGGACGTAATGGAAAGTTTATTGCCGTCTATTGGGTGTTTTTACCATTTATGTACCTACACACTTACATAAAGAGGCAAAAAAAAAAATAGAAAAATATATACAAAGGTGATGCTTGTTTCATAAGAAATCTCTTCCAGCATACCTGCGATAGGAAAGTATGTAGACAGAGCAGAAGCAGTAACTGGAGCAGTAGATAGTTTATTTGTAAATAAACTAAAGAAAAGGGGGAAAGATTCATAGGGCATAAAAAAATTCGTCCACATCGCTGTCAACAGGAAAAGTGGCAGCATTGCCACCTTGTATGACGATACTGACTTTTTGGCAAAAAAATAGGCCAGCCTCTGGTCACGTGTAGAGTCAATCAACCGCTTGGCGTAGTCTGTTGCATAACAATATGATCTTGTTTGAAGTTACAATTTAAATAAATAACACAAAAAAAATAAAAATATTTTGCATGCCTTCATTGGTAGAACATAATAGTGATCTGATTAAGAAAAAATTGATTTATTTTTTTCCATACATCAAGAAAACATCACCCTGTACTTGAAACAGGTAGGTACAGCAATCTAAGCGTCCATTCAATAAAACAAGAACAAGTCACAGTCCGCATCGGTCATACATCGCTAACTGTATTCAAGTTATTTGAATAGTTAAATAGTGGACAAAAGATCTAGAAGCTATTGGGTTACCCAACTATTATCTGGGTCAGTAACTTGGAAATGGAATAATAGACAAAAGTAACGTTATCGGGTGTTTTTGAAAGGAATTGTTTGTATAAGTGATGAGTTTGGATATCGAGAGGTTGTTTTTTATATACAGGGTGTCCGGTAATTAATGGATAACCTCTTCAGGGGTCATTGTACTTCTCATTATGAACAACTATTACTATGGGACCTATCCTAACCAGAAATCGCGAAAAATGAAACAGCAGTTTTTCCTGTTTCGACCGGATCGGACGAAACTCAGCGGCCGAGTCGCCTACTAAGCCATTTTGACGAGTTATGCGAACATAAATATAGGAAACAGCTGTTTTTTTCCAAGAGCCAAGGACCTAAATATTGTAGAATTGTTCTATACTAAAATAGAGTGCATACCGCACAGACACAGGAAACATCATTCTGCGATCCGGTTGTCAAGCGGTCACTGATAACGCTAGGTTCCTTCCTCCATTACCATAGAGCCTAAGGTCACACGTCCGCATGCCATCAGAAATGACATATTTTCTAACTGGAAGTATAACATTATGACCTTTACAATCAAGTTATGTAAGGGTTAAAATGTAGTTTTTTTTGTAGTGGTTGACAAGCCGACTGCTAACTTGATGGTAAATGGTTACCGTTTCTTAAGATAGCATAATCAGCATATAATGTTCCCACTGCTGGGACACAGACCTTCTCTATGTGAGTGGGAGTGAGCCGTAATACACCACGCGGGCCCAGTGCGGGTTGGTAGATGTCATGTCTTCGAATTTTTGTTCTAGTTACTTTCCTCACGATGTTTTACTTCAGTTTTTGAGAGCAATGGTGATGAAATAATTTACACAAAATGAGCGCCTGTCTGGGTTCGAACCTACGACCTACAACTCGTAAACTGCGGCCGTTCTCGCTGGACCACCATTGCTCTCTCCGTTACTGGTTACCGTTGGTAATGGAAAAACTTATGAAATACCTACTAAGGTGATTGCTAAATGCATTGCCGACAAAGTTCAAATTACTATTATGCCTCTTATTTTAACTGTTCAAATAAACTTACAGGAATAGAAAAGAAAATATTTATTCAAAAACATTAAGCAAATAAAGAAAATACATTTATTTAGCACATACTAAAAGACTCACAATACATCAGATAAAAAAAAATATACATATGCAAGAAATTAAATTTGGTATTAAAATGTAAAAATAATAAAATATATTTCATGTATTACTTGACGGTCAATAACCTAATAACTCAAACTTAAAAACAAAAAAAAGGAAATGATGATGTTGAAGATGTCTGCAGCTTTAACCAATTTTCACAAGATAAGTAATCCGTCGGCTTATCGACATGAAAAATTCCGCCAACTATACAGGAAATATAAGAGGTTACTGCCATTCAACGTGGCAATGCTGCCAGTCTTCTGGGCACGTTTCCGGATGACAGCGATGCGGACGAGTACTTCGACGCCTAGGTGTCCTTAGTTTTTGTATTTATTTATATAATAAGTTAGTTAATATACCTATATATATTAAATAGAATAAATTGTATTAAAAATACATTCAGAAATAAATTAAAACAATTTCTAGAGGTTACAAATTGTTAACAGCAAAATTTTTTTTCGCGATTTCATGTTTGGTCCCATAGTAAAAGTTGTTCATAATGATGAGTACAATGACCTCTTAAGAGGTTGTTGGTGTTTTTCCAATAACCCTGTATATTTCACCTACATCTAAAATGCAAATATAAATTCAGGAAAAACTACAAAAAAAAGCCCCAAACAACACATCTTGAAAAAGAATCGATCCCAACATCTCAACCCACTAAATTATGAAGCTACCAACATAAAAAATATCCACCGAGGCATTGAAAGATTGAAAAGGGGAAATCACTTAACTTAGGCAATTTATAGCTAAATCTTGCCCGTGGGAGAGCCGTGGTCAGACTAACAACATTAGGCGGTGGAAACTTATAAGCCAGTGGAGATGTGCCAGGGCAAATTGATGCGGTTCGGTTGGGGCGATTTTTTTTTCAGAGGAGGGATCTCTCTATTGATTTAAATGGAGTTTGGGTTTTCTAAAAGGGTTAGATAATAGACTTAGGCTGTTTTTAATAATGAACAATGTACCTAATGTTTCAGAGCCAATGTTTCAACAGGAAGCCGCTGGATGCGAGAAGCACAGAACCGGTCGAAGTGGAGGTGCTTGGGGGAGGCCTATATCTAGCAGTCGACGTGTTTCGGCTGAAAGATGATGATGAATGCTTAAAAGGTGTCAAAATGTTGGCAGTTATAAATTAAATCAATATCAATGATGTCTATATTCGTTGGATTCTTGTTACACTAGCGCAGATTGGGGCTGGCCACATCCCAACGTAACGTATTGCAAATCGCATGAGCTTCTTCATCATTTTCGTATATTATCTATGATATGACGCACAGGTTTGGCGGGCACAAGTTTTTGTATGAAAATGCGTTGGGCTGCGGCCCGTTGCGGTTGTGGCTTAAAAGAATGTAAGATTCTTCAAGCAGGTTCTATATTCGTCAAAGGCTTCAGTCGAATTAAGTCTGTCCAAAATAACACTACTTCATTAGAGTAGTACCGGTTTCATTGACATATCCAAAAGTGGGCATGCAGCGCGGTAATTGGGTAATACACTAACCAAAGTAGTACCTAATGGCTTTAATTTTGACAGTTCAACAACATTCATTGTGTTAATTACGTTGTTTATCAGACAGATTTTTCGAACATATGAAGCAATGGATTAGCAATATAATGATTCAGATTGTGATTGATAGTGTGTTGTGCAATAAGGGTGCGGGAATCAAATCTGGACACGTGACACAGCAACTATTTACAAGCAATGGGACAGTAAAAATGATTATAAAAAAAAAATATGTAAATTTCATTATTAAGGCATTGACTGCCAACGCGGTCACCGGTGACCGCGAACAATGGATTTTCTATTGTGTCTATTGCCTGGCAGTCAACGTGTTAAAGACCATTTGAAAGCCAGTTTGTATAAACATAATAATCTAATGCCAAACATTTTCTCCACCGAATCAAATAAAATAGATTACCCAACATTTTTCTAAAATTACCACCCGTACTCCAACAAGGTCATCTCAAAAACAATCTCCGGCTGATTCGAAGATATTTTTTATCCTCGGACGGGTCCGCATGCGAGCACGTCTTCCGCCCAATTTGGGGGTAGTGGCAAATCGTTGGCTATTGACGGCTTAAGTGTTATCAACCCCTTCGGGAATGGGGGTGGATTTATTTTCCCGCATTAGTGTCGATGTATTTGTGAGATAAAGTGGTTGTTCGTGCTTGTTGTGTTGGCTTTCAAATATTTATGGAGGTGTGTATCATACTTATTAAGCTTCTTTGGAAAAGTTTATAATAATGACTTGTTAGAGCGTCTAGTTAAAAAATGGGCCGGGCCTCGTTAGCCATAGAACCGATGACCGTTGAGGTAGACGTGATCTTCAAGCTCTGAGTTGAGTTACACGATTACTGACAAATGCTAATATCGACGTTTCCGAGGATGGTTACGCGACACCACGCAGCGAAACACGACGCCGACAACGTTACGTGTATTGTCATAGTTTTAAGGTTTTTAATATGAATTAAAAACCTTAAAAAAATTTAAAAGATTATTTCGTGTATTTTATCTATGGGCCCTTAGATGCCTGATAATAAAATTATTATTATTATTAAATGCTTGCACTGATTGGACTGGTCCACTCAAATCTATGTGGTACTTTCCTCAAAAGACTATTTCAGACATCAATCTACATGGTCGTCACATTATGATCTAACCAAGATTATGTCTGGACTTTAAAAGACACTGTGACCTCTGAATTTGTTTCGGCCTTTAGTAGTCAGATAGGAAACGCTGACCTCATCTAGATTATTTTTTAATAATTGATTCCGATATCCTATAAAGAGAATAAAATAATTTAATTTCTTGAGTTGAGCCCGCGAATCAGCAAACGTAAGGTCGCCCTCAGGCGAGGTGGAGCGACGTTCTTCGCAGGATGGCTGGTAGCAGCTGGATGAGAGTTGCCCATAATGAGTTGAATATCGTGCAGTTGAAGAAGCCTGATGATGATGGTGATGATGAGAGCTTCTAGTTATAGTACACTTATTTCCAAACATTCTCTTGTTAGGAAATAAGACACGGGATTAATGAGACGGACCAATCAATTCACTTACTGCAATGGAAAACCCTTTAAAAGACCTCTGACAGAGCTATATGGAGAGACATTGTGAGGTGAGCTATGAGTACCTCAACGACGGGATACAATTCATATTTCACCAACTCATTATCTAGCTAAACTACCTTCATATAACCAACGTGTGCTAAAAGAAGTAGTAAGCAAGAACATACAAATCCAGAGTCACCATTATTCCTCGAATATCGTCACACAAATCACAAAAAAAACCATAAAAAGAGAATGACCTGCCAAAAGCGATGGTGTTGTAGCGTAACAATATGCCGTATCTATGAACATCACCTTATCGGCCTGAGGGTAAGGTCTTTGCGAATAAAAATACAGATAAAATAAAACTAAACTTATTTTTCCAAACGTCGAACAATATGGCCGACTGTCACACCGATAGGTAACGAATGTTTCTCGTAACATATTCAAAGAAAATGTATAACCATTGGATGGACCATGGTGTATTCCAAGAGGCTGGTGGCATTACCACGTTGTATGGCAATATTTAGCATCTGGCCACGGTAAAAGCTAGCCCTTGGGTCATGGGAACTGTCAACCAGCAGTTTCGAGATTTCCTTGAATCAACCATGAGAACTCAGACCCCACGGTCCGGGGGTTTCAACCCCAAAACGGCTCGAATATAATATAATTATTAATTACCATGGTACTAATACTTACGCCGTTTTAGATTTTAAAAATATTATTTAAACTATACCAATTAATTTTAAATTGTAATCGACGAACCAGTTTCCAAAATTTAAAAGGTTTTATATTAATTACTTTTAACAAGTTATACCTACTTATAAATGTTTTTATTTGCTCAAATAATAGAATAGCATTTAAAAATAAGCTATTTGAGTCCACAAACATCACCACATACAATAAAAAACCAAATCCGCTACTCTACGGTCTGAATGCACTATAAAGTGTGGACGGCCGGGGGCAAGTGGGTTAAAATGGAACACAGCGCAATAAAACACCCCTTCTGTCCATAAATATCCGAGTTCGGAAGTTGCTCTGTTAGCGGTCGGATATTTTTTCTCTCCGTCCACTCTATTTTGCGGATACTCAATGGGGTGTCCTTATTTATTTGTTTCGAAAGTATCGGGAGTTTGAGGAGAAATACGGAATATGTTTATGAGTGTGCAAAGGAGAATTTTCTTTGAAGAAAATGGTCAAGATTCTGGATTAAATAGGCACTATTTGATTGTTATGAATTTATATTATTACGACACAGAAATGAAAGATTATGCATTAGGTAAACGATACCGAAGCATCATAGGAATGTTAGAAACTGCTTTCATACAATATAAAGATTTTATAATGCTGATTGCTGGCAAACATTGTTACTCTGTATTGACGAAGTATAAACGTCGCATCGCATCGCCCGCGTACGCAATCACTTCGTTTTCGTTTAGCATTCTTTCTGACGTTTCTTCTTTTTGCTCGGCTCCTAAAAGTCCTAGCGTGATGTTAAATAGCCTATAGCCTACCTTAAAAATTCGGCTACCAAATGCAAAATGATTTTTTTAAATTCGACTGGTAGTTCCAGATGTTAGCCTGTTCAAACAAAACAAACTCTTCTGCATTATTAGTAATACCTTTAGAGATATAGATTTATTCATTATTATGAGCTTTTACGCCGTATGGCATTTCATACAAACTTTCAAGCCCTTGTTTTTCGAAATTAATGATCTGATTTTAATGAAACTTCATACGCATAAGCAGGAGACCTTTGTAGGTCTAAAAGTTACTTAAGAACATTTTCGAAATGTTTTATTTAAAAAAAGATAACTGGAAATTTCTGTTTCTATGGAAACTTTAAAATCGGTCTAATTTGGCTGTAACATAATTTTTCGAAAATGTTCTTAAGTAACTTTTTATTAGACCTTTTATGAAGTTTCATTAAAATCGGTTCATTCATTTCGAAATACAAGGGCTTGAAAGTTTGTATCAAATGCCGTACGGTGTAAACGCTCATAAGTATATGAGAACCAACATCTATATTAGAAGGATAACGTTAATACAGATAACATAGGGCCAATTACAGGTTCTCATGGGTAAAAAAAGCAGGTAAAACGCGAGTAGGCTGCAAAAACTATCATGAATTTTGTTTCATGCTGATAAAGTATTATTCAAATATAAAGTACATAAATGAAAACGCTTATACTACAAATATATATTCTTATCATATCCCATCATATTTCGTGGTCATTACTTCCTTTTCTGCCGACCCTTCCAGTTGACATTCAAATTGCCACAATTTTTCACAAACATATTTTATTATATTGCAAGATCCCAATAAAGATATAAAAATATCGTCTCAGAAATCTCATTGGCCCTGGGCATTGTGTAAATCTGTCTCAATAGAAAGAAGGAAAATAGCCATTTAACCCTCTCCCACCCTTACGCACAAATGTATTTTTTTATCCCCCCGATATTCGGGTAAAAAGAACAGTGGCTTTAAATTAGTAACTTTGTTAAAAGTTTTCCCCTGATTTGTGAATGTGGTTAATTTAAAGTATTGAGCCAATTTAAATATTCTTTTGTTTGTAAAATGTAAAGGTAAGGTGTGTTTTTGTAAGTTTTTAATTGTGATTGCATTGTTTTTCAAGTTTTTCCAATAAACCCTTTTCTGCTATTTCACTAACTTTATTTTTTTTATTTTCTTAAGTACCTTTGGGTGGTTTTGGTGAGAAATTGTTTGATACTACTACTGAAACAGACGGGATATATTCAATGTGGGGAATTAAAATACTGGCTATACTATATCCTAGGAGTATTTTGCAACTCATCATCTGCCTAGACTTTTCCCAACTATGTTGTGGTCGGCTTCCAGTCTAACCGGATTCAGCTGAATACCAGTATTTTACATGGAGCGACTGCCTATCTGACCTCCACAACCCAGTTACTGGGTAATACGATACCCCTTGGTAAGACTGTCAGACTTTCGGGCTTCTGACGACCCGTAACGACTGTCAAAGATCTACAAATGACAGCCGGGACCAACGGCTTAACGTACTTTCCGAGGCACGGAGGGGTCTCGGTATGTAAAGATGGTCACCCATCCACAGACCAACCGCGGCCAGCATAGCTTAATCTGATCGATCGAGGTGTGCTGTTATTATTTAGTTATAGGCCCCTCAGTATTTTAGTATTTTGCAACTCTAACATCGAAATATAAAAGTATTTTTTTCGAACAAACTAAATACTTAGTAAGTAGTGATGGTCCGACTATTAAGGTTTTGCCAATCTTTGACTAACAAATAGCTATAGGGAGTAAACTATTGGATATATTTTACTGATTTTTTGTAAGCAGACTGGGGAACGTCCTAAGATATACGAAGTTTAATTTATTGTCGTATTGTAATAATAATACATAGGTAATACAACCTACCTATCAATTTGTTGTAATTTAATATTGACTGTTTTGTAATAATTTATAAATTAATAATTTGTAATTTTTAATCTGGTGGAAATTCATAATTCTATAGGTATGGGTGTACCCCTGAAAAAAAAAATTAATTGAAATTATTTTTTTATTATTATCTACATTTTGTATACAACAGAGACGTTGACACAAAAAAGTATTTCAAACGTATTTCAAATCATATTTAATTTAAGTCTAAAACTCCGTCTTCAAGAAGACTTTAATCAGTCTAAGAAAAGTCACGTATAAAATTAAGAACCGCAATTCCAATGAGCGCATCGGAACACCAATAAAGACAGAACGAGTGAAGAATGTTCGCAATTTAAATTTTTGATTCCAACTCCAATGGAATGCTCGTGACTTTCAAGCGCTGCAATATCTGAGCCCTTTTTAATAAAGTTAGACGTTATATAAGAATAAATTCGCTGAAAGCGCTGCTGGTGACAGGGGCACGGAAGCTATAAAACACCGAAGATGTTGATTGAGTGAGAAACGGTAGAGTAATTAAGGATTTATTGGGAAAAATTGCTAATGTCGCTGATAGGAGAAACTGAGCGGCTCTGTCAATTTTCAAAGAGTTAATTAGTCATTGGGGCTGCGAAATTGAGGAAGTGATCGAAAGGGTTGGCTTTGGAATTTGATTGGAGGAATATTGCGGAATTATGTTAAATAAAACGTTTTTTTTTTCAAGTTTTGCTATTGACGTAAACCACGTTTCGTTAATACTAATGTCCATACTACTAGGTACAATAAGAATGTTATATTATACAAAATAATTCGACGTGTATAGTCAAAGCCAATTCTTTTTTTAAATTATGAAGCAAAATAGCGTAGTGAGTTGACAAACAAGAAGTTACTCTGATTACACCCTCAAGAAATCAGGTGTACCTACCTAAAAACGAGTATTTACTCCCGAAACCTTTACAATTTCGTTGTTATTGAAAAATAGAAAAAGTACCTACATTACAAGACTAAGTTTTTAAAAGGACGATAAGCAATCTCAAAAGATTCTCTTTCGAAGATATTTCTTTATAATATTGTTGAATATATTGCAGTAACAATAAAACAACGAGTCAACGGCTACTCAATCTGTTACAAGTACAACTCAATCTATGAAAACATTAATTATATCCAATAAATTCGTTAGCAAAAACAAATTCTAGTAATATTGCCATGACCTGGATTATGACATAGGGTGCTTTTAATCCCGATATTCTTACGGGATCGAGACTAATATTAGTGAAGCCGCGGGGCGCAGCTTATATCCAATAAATAATATATTCAATTTTTTTATAATATTGAACCCACTTTGAACAAAAGCAACTCAGGCTCCGTAAACAGGTGGGCTCCAAACACAAATACAAGTAACTCTAACAAAAGAAAAGCCTGGCTTTTATAAAATTAAAAACGCAGCACAAGTAATGATATTAAAATTCAACGCTTGCGTTGTGGCCATAGACTCAGCGGGAGTGAGAGCGGAGCGATAATCATACATTATTAGAGACGGAAGTATTTATTTTCCTTGTTGTTTTAACGGTCAAAAGTTCAACGGCTGCGTGCAAGTGCAGGCAGCAGTTGAACTTTGGCACGTAAAGCACGTTGGGTTGACGATATTGCAAAGTCGCGGGAATCACCTGATTATGCATGGAACAAGAACGGGATGGCATATACCTAGTATTGGGTGATTCTGGGCTAAAATGAATGATGATGATAATGAGAGCGAGCCAATTCAGCAAAAAAATTATATGAGTGCAGTGCGACTGCTGAGCATGGGCCCGTGCTTTGATTTCTCGTTTGGAATTTCCCAGTAGCAGCCCAGAGTCTCGATTTGTACCTGGTTGATGACAAGAGGCCAGCCATATACACACAGGCTGTAAAAAACGTGTCTAGCAAAATTTGAAGCACTTTGGGTACACCGGGAAATACATGCGCGAAGTTGATATTATTATAGTAGGTAGGTATACTATTAATAGTTCGATTTTTATAACATACAGACGCCAGCACAACAGGAAACTGTAAAATTTTCCCAATCAACCTTGAACCTTATGCTGTAGCGATAAACTTGAAAATCTAAACAGATTGTAGTAGCTTGATGTACTGGCGTTTGTACAAAATAATAAGAGTTACCGCCTTCACGAACTTCACTCTCGATCCCAAATCGCTGTTTTTACAGCCACACCTAACGTACAGTGCAAACGGACATAATATTTGTTTTAAACAGAGCCGGCGTGCCCACGTAAACTTATTAAAATATTTCCAGTTATATTTAATTAGTGTTTCTGTGCCATTCGTCCCCTTTCTCCTCTAGCTCAGGTGTATCACAGATTCGGCTTTGGCTGTTCATTTTTTTTATTAGAAATAATTAATTTCTGTTATTGTGTTTTCTTTTAACCTTATTAGGAAAGGTAATAAACTTTTGTAATGGGTTCTTTTGAAAATTTATTTCTAATTTTAGATGCTTTTTGGCCATAAACTCCTTTTTTTAATTGTTCTGAAGAAACTGAACATATGTACGGTCTGAAAGACGAAAAAAGGCTTTGAATAAAAAAATATTATCGATCCATTTACCAACGCTTAGTTAGTTTTATTATAACATTATGTTACTACATAATTATTTTAAATACAAAATCACAATCGGTCTACTTTCAAAACATAGACCTGTTTAAAATAAAAGAAATCTGCCTAGCCTTTTCCTAACTATGCTGTGGTCAGCTTCCAGTCTAACCAGATGCAGCTGAATAACAGTATTTTACATGGAACGACTGCCTAAGTGCCTTTTGGGCTTTTGACGGCCCGTAACGACTGTCAAAGATCTATGAATGACAGCCGGGACCAATGGCTTAACGTGCTTTTCGAGGTACAAGGCGGGGCTTTCGATATGTAGTCGAGGGTCAACCATCCAAAAACTGACCGCGGCAAGCTTAAGTTAAGCTTCGATCGACCAGCGGGGTAATTGCTTAACACACTATCAATATCAATGGTTTTCAATTTGATAGTTCAACAACATTCATTGCGTTATTTACGTTGTTCAGCAGACACATTTTTCGAACAAATGAAGCAATAAATAAGCAATATCATTAAAAATGATTCAGATTGAGATTGATAGTGAGTTAGGAAATTGGGCGCTGTGCGGCTTATTTAGCCACGAGCCCCTCAGTTTAAAATAAAACTAAATGAAAATGCTATCCCTCTTCTTTTCCAGATGTAAATTAAGCATTACTAAATGAAGATATGCAAGCAACGAGTCACCAGTTATTATTTGTGGAGCAACGGAAACTCCCGACACAACGAACCCGGCACAACGGAATCGTACGTGTAACTTTAGAAAAATGTAAAATAATGTGAAAATTTACAAATAAACAGTGCACTGTGGACATGTGTATTCATTCATAAGAAATAAACTGGTTCCGTATATTGTTTGAGAGAGGTAAACCGTACATGCTTTATTGTGAAGATTGGAAAACCTACCAAACATAGATAGGTACAATTTTCTGCTAAAGAAATAATGTGCTGTAATTTGCAGTTTTGTAAAAAACCTAGGCATCTGGGCGTGCTCGTTCCATGGTAGAGCTCATCCATCGCTTTCCATCAGGTGAGATCGAGGTCAGGCCCATTTCGAAATAATAAAAAAGTCTACATCATTTATTAAAAGTGGTTACTGAGAAGTGACTTTCTAATTTTTACTCAAGTTATTTCTAGTTTTAAGTCAGAAGTTTTCTAAGAAACTAACTTTCGTCCTCTTCAGAGGGCGAATTTTCAAGAATTGTTAGTCAGAGCTCGCCTCCGTTGTATATGGGAGACTTTTATTAAGTAGGTCTTTTTAAATAGTAAATTTTCTCTACGCAACCCTAAAAATATGAGAAAAAAGCAAAAGTACAATAGGAGCGCAGGTCACACCTGCGCGTATTATTTCATAATTTAGAGAGCGGACCGCAAAGCTAATGATGTTTTTATTTTATGTTACATTACGTTGTGATTGAGGACTTGCATAGGTCACCCCGCTCCCGCATAAAGGTGTAAAAATAAAGTAATTAAATTAATGTTATTTGCATGTGTACGTTGTTTGTTGTGCACGTATATCGTATCCTGTTTCTAATGACCTATGGACCTGACTGAAATGTTGTAGGTATAGAAGGCTGCTGCGACCATGGTCGTGGAGTAAGTGCTGTTGAATACGGTATAGTGTTAGAAGCTGGTTAAAGACCATGGTCGCGGGGATATCAGATTTATGTCGAAGTTTTGGAATGACGTACAATAGAGTGGCATACATTGACGCACAACCTATTAGCATAGATTCAGTACATGATTTTGAACGGGTATTAAAAAAATATGTAGCTCTATACATTTTGACCGGTATTGTACTTAGCTATGAAACAGGTGTTTTTTTTTTTTGATAACCGACTTACACGCATTTCAACCGATCAACGACGAAAATTACATTAGAACCACAAAAACATTATTGTTTTCGAAACAATACCATAAGACCACACGAACATTAAAGGGTTGGTTACGTGACTTCAACTCCAGGGGTCTATTATCATCTGCTGAATTTATGGTTACAGTTTGTGGGTCGATGTCCTTTGCACCTATTTATTTATTTATTAAAGCTTAGTGCACAAATAAAAAAATACTGAACAAAGGCGGACTTAATGCCTGAGGCATCGTCAGAAGTCAGAAGTCTGACAACCAGTCTTACCAAGGTGTATCGTATTACCCAGTAACTGGGTTGTGAAAGTCAGATAGGCAGTAGCTCCATATAAAATACTGGTATTCAGCTGCATCTAGTTAGACTGGAAGCCGACCTCAACATAGTTGGGAAAAGGCTAGGCAGATGATGAATCGTCTTATTAAATGTGTGAAACTGGATTGCGTTTGTTCGAAGTTGACCAATCATCCATGCATGGGCAACAAGATACACCATCTGATGGAAAACTCAGGGATAGTTAACCGCTAACTTAATTCTAACTGTTACATAAACAAACGCAACTTCAAACAACCTCAACGACTCTTTCAAAATAACTTGCTAAAAAGAAGAACGCTTATAAAAGTGGCGGAGTATCAAAAACGCATCAAAGATTGCGCGAGTACCATCGGGCACAAACGCAAATAAATGAGCTTAAAATTTAAAATTATAATGGGATTGTGTATCCGGTGACACAAATGTGTGGAGTTTGTTACTAACGACTTGGGCTGAGACGACGAGCTGACGGACAGGGGCATGGAGTCTGTGTTGGTTCAACTTTTTTTTGGAAAGGGAGTTGGTCTTGGTGGCCAAGCAAGTGGTAAAGGCCGTGACTTACAAGTTGTAGGTCGTAGGTTCGAACCCAAAACAGGCACTTTGTGTAAATTATTTCATCACCACTGCTCTCAAAACGGTGAAGGAAAACATCGAACTAAAAATTCGAAGACATGTGACATCTGCCAATCCGCACTGCGCCCGCGTGGAGGATTACGGCCCACTCCCTCTCACCGAGAGGAGGCCTGTGTCCCAACAGTGGGAACATTATAGGCTGATTATGATGATGTAATGGTGAGTTGGACTTTATTAGCGTGGCGATGGTTACCAAGAAGTTAGCTATGAGTTTACATTACTTTTTCTAACTGTTATATGGCTAGAACCGTGACTACCAAGATGATGAATAATACAGAAGTATGAAAGAAGAAGACAAGTATAAATTGATGGGAATAGGACAAAAGCATGATGATGACATTAGTTAATGTAACGTTCAAGTATCAGGTGACGCAGGACATGATGTCGAGGTGTTCCATCCTTTGTGGAACAACACCACATTTACAGGCTGGAAATATCTTGTAATCTACATTGCGCAGATTTTCGTTGCTTGCTCCATCTAGCGTATTTGCTCTCAAATTCCAAAACGGAGTAGGTAATCCTCTTATAGTTATCTCTCTTAACGAATTATTGATTTTTATCAAAATGATGGGGTTGGGTTCAACAGGGAAGTTGCATAATATCTACTTTCCTGCTAAACATAGCCATAGTCACGTCATAAGAGCTGTCTCCAGAACCCAGTAGGTATCTGTTGTTCAAAAAATTAATTACTTTTGCGACTCCACGCCTTCCCCTGTCGTATAGTTTTACCTGCCATCTCGTGGCAACTAATTGTGAGTGCGGATAAAGTATGGTGTGTAAGATGGCCTTAGTGGGGCGATTGCATCACCGCAGTGTGTAACTACCCTATGCGTCTGCTGCTCGTATTACGGCACTAGTTTGAAAATATACTCATTTTACATGTAATTTTCAGCAGGGGACAGATTTGCAGATTCTAAAAGAAGGGTTAAAAATTGATTTTAGGTACTATAAAACTGTGCTGACTCTGAACATTACTAATTTTGTTTGTGAATATCAAGCCACGTACAGTGGGGCTGATTGCAGCACAAAACTGAAACAGTCGACAGCTGCACGTCAAGACTGTGACAAGAAGGTCACGATGCTGCGCTATAGAGGACCCACAGCACAGCGCTGATTTTCAGTGGTTACCCGAATATTAATCAAAATATTCTTATTAAGTATCTGTAGCTGTATCTACAAACGCCACATGCGAACTACGCGTCATACTGGACGTCACACAAAATCCTGCATCTCGCAAGCAGAGTTTTCCGCGCAACTAGGGCAGTTGCTCGCTAAATACGACACCCGTCTGGTCGGAGGATCCTCCCTTTTCTATAGAGGATGAGTTAACTTTACACACTGATCCGCATACCTCTATATATCAATGAACTCCTATTGCAGTCCACTGCTAGACATATGCCTCTCCCTGGCTGCGCCACAACATCCTGTCCTCCACCTTCTGCATCCAGTTTGTCCCAGTCAGCTTCATTCGGTAATCCATCCATTTAGCTGGGGGGCTTCCCACATTCCTCTTGCCGATACGCGGTCTCACTCCAAGACTCGTCTGCTCCACCGGCTTTCGGTCCTTAGGCAAACATGGCCAGCCCACTGCCACTTCAGTTTGCTTACTCTGCAAGCTATGTCGGTAACTCCGGTTCTTTTCCGGATAAGTGCTTTCCTGATTATTATGTATATACAAAGAAAATATTTTAATTAGACAGTCGCTCTCTCTGAACACGGCAGCATCAATGGCTTGTATGAACACATTGGTGCAGTGTGACTTAAAAACATGCAGCTAAGGAAGACGTATGTAAGTGCAGTTTCAACTACTGCAGTCTTAGGCGGGTTAGATGGTGCAGCAAGGAGTTTTCTTAGGCACAGGTAGGCTTTGGCAATGATTCAGGAGGCAAATTAAACATTAGCTAATGTAGGTATTGAAATAATACTTAAAAAAACAATGAAAGCTTATGCAGGACCCCTAAAGCTTTAATTTTTTTTTTATGAAAGCTTGTGCTGGACGGCGCGTATGTGTTCCACGCGCGCCTCAAAGAGATGTCAGCATCAGAGGAGGGGCCCGTCAAGGCCGAAGCCTGCCGGGGCAGCGGGATTGTCCGATGGCTAAGGAAGGAACACGGATGGGTTTTAGTCAGTAAGAGTCTGACACTCCCTTCCGCTTCACCCAGAGCGGGAGGGGTCATTTGATGAATTCCCATCCTGAAAAAAAAAAATAACAGTGTCCTGCATTCATTAAATTCCGTAATACACTATCAATCGCAATCTGAATCATTTTGAAGGCTATTGCTTATCCATTGCTTCATGTTCGAATTTGTTTGCTCAACAACGTAAATAACGCAATGATTATTGAAGTCTCAAAATGAAAGCCATTGCTACTGTTAATGTGTTATGCATTTACCTCGCTGGGTTCGATTCCTAGGTCGGGAAAAGTGTTATTAGGGTTTCAGGGCAAGAATTTGTCAGTATCATCCTGGAGACTGGATTTGTGACCGGTTTTAATGGTTGTCCCCTATATCATGGGATTTCAAAATTATTGAAAATATGTGCTATTTTATTTATTTCATTAAGAATTTTTACAGTATGTCAAAATGTATTACAGTAAAAACTAAAACAAAATGAAGTCAGTTTTTTTTTTGTATCCTATTTTGTGTCCCACTGCTGGGCAAAGGTCTCCCCTTTTATCTTCCAAACCTCCCTGTCTTGTGCGATCTCTGGCCATGTTGGCCCTGCAAATGATATTAGATCGTCACACCACCTTCGCCTTGGTCTACCTCGACGGCGATGTTCTGCTTCAAGCGTCTCACTGGACACTCACTGAACGCCTGAGGCAGGACATATAACTTATAGATATAAAACTAATCATGAATACAAGACATACATACACATATCCATGAGTAAATATTTAGGTTGTCCAAGCAAGTTTTTAAGATGGAATGATGGATCATAAATGAGGCAAAGCCAAATAGGTACTTTGCTACCCCTTTGAGAAATACAGGCGTCATTCAAAATTATCTACTCAACGTGACCCCCTAATGCAGCTACTTCATTATATCAAAACTGCCATTTCCTAAACAATATCATCGAATTAGTCGACAAATAAAGTCATTACAATAATAGTTATCATAACAGCAGTTATTAAACATATATTATCGACAAAAGTCCGGGGTTCACTCCCGGCCGAGGCAATAAATGTGGAAGTGGACGCGGCGCGTGAGTTGTGACCACTGCATCGCTCCATTAGTGATTATTGTACAAGTTTTCGACTAACAAACTGGACGATCGTAGATGTAGAGATGATAGAAGAGACACCATGATGTCGATGATGTTTTTCGTAAAAGAGAGAGCAATGTAAAACCTTAACAGCCCAAATACTCCAGAGGGTTAAGCAGGTGATGTTAATTACACCAAATCGCGCCTGTTACGATTAACTAATATGTGAAAGGGAGCGAGCCTATTGCTATTAGGCGAGCTAGAACAAAGACTCCCAAATGCTACAAAAAAATCTTGACAGATCAAAACCCGAACCACACTGGCGATCGAAACCATCTATAATATTTTTTTTAGTAGCTGATATAATATTTTTAAGAATTATGTTTGTAATAAAATAAAAAAAATTATACGCACCCATCTATAATATATGTTAAGTAGTTGAAATTATATTTTTAAATAATTAGAATTATGTTTGTAATAAAATAAAAATGGAATTACAAACCAAAATTGCCAGTGAAAATTTATACGCACCCTCTAGCCATATCACATCCAGCACCACTACATCTCGACCACCGGACACAACTCTGCCAAAATTCTTTGTACGTATTTACTTCTATTATTTATTGCTTTCGTATCGACTGTGCTCCGAGCGTGCCAAGTGCGCTATTACTTCGCCAGTTAAGCCACTTCCAGAGCTCGTGTTTCTTTGTTCTTGTTACAAAATTAACTTTGAGTTTTTGAATTAGAGTGCCAATTTTGTTTTCATATTGAAATTTGGCTGGCATATCCTCGGCTGGATTATGTACTATTCAGTGGTTTGGAGATAGGGATCTAGTGAATTGCATAAGTATGAGAAAGATAATATCCTTACATAGTATATAAAACAAAGTCGCCGAAATGTCTGTACGCGCATAACTTCCGAATGACCAAATAGGATAATTATTTTTTTGTTGTGTTCGGTATTGCCAGGACAAGGTTTGTATGAAAGAAAATTTGGGAAATAAATAATAAATGGCACCCTGGCGAAGCCGGGGCGGCGCCGCTAGTAGCTATTATGTGCAAAAAAAGCAGTACCGAAGTTTTGTAAGTAGGTATACAGGTTGGCAGTGACATCAACCCATAACCTTGTAACCTTTGATGCAGTACATGATTCTGAACCTGAAACTGAACTGATGTACTGTTCAGTTCATTTTAACCGCGTAGGTACGTAGACAATGCACTTTTCTATGAAACAGCAGTTTTTTTTTCATATCGACGAAAAATTTCGTCGCTGTCTGTCTTTATTTAATTTTGTAAAACATGAAACGTTTATTTTCTCTTGACTGTACTTACCTGTCAAAAAGAGTAACCTAGCATAAAGTTGGATAAGACAGAGATTAAAACAAGAAGAACTAGCAGGGGATCGAGGGGGTGGTGGGTGGAGTAGGGTTCTGGGGATCAGACCGGAATAAATCCTAGAATCATGTGCTGAATTCATGGTCACAGTTCTGTTGTATCGATGTCTCTACCACCCTGTATACAGGGTGACAATGGAAGTACGGATCAAATCGAATAGGGGAGTGGGCAAGGTCATTTCCAAACTTTTTAACCCTGAGAATGTCGGTGAATTTTTTTACGGTTCAAAAGTTTTTACCAATTTTTGTATTTTTTCAATCACTTCGCAAAGAAAAAAATCACAATCAGGGCTATGTAAAAAAAAATTATTGATAGCCCTGATACTCGTAGTTTTTTATTCTTGATTTTTTTCTTTGAGTACTCATCCACATCACTATCATCACAATCATCGCAGAATCTTTTTGACTAAAACTAACCGGTGTTCCCCCAATTATTTTTGTGGCAACCCTAATTCAATATATTAACTAAATTAAAGGTAAAATGGCTCCCAATACGCCAACTATCCCTACGTCATTCAATCGTAGTGTAATTCGAACAACATGTGACGTCACGGCCCAATACCTCACAATATCAATCCTGTATTTAAAACAAACTCTATTTGCTATCGCTATCGTCCGTATTGCTAATGGAATAAGGTAGGGTTTCATGTATTGTGTGGCTAATTTTAGTTGTGAATGAGATGCATTGCTCGTTCATTGGTTTGAATTCGAATTTCGAATAATGTTAAAGGTGTTGCAGACTTGGTATTTTGATTTCAGATTGTGATGACGATTGGGTAAGGACAAAAATTATACAAATGACTTTTAAAGCTTTTCTTGAACATTTTGTACAACATTTTGCTGTAAAATCTAGTACTTTCTTATGAATTGTTATAATTACGCACAAGGTCGTTCTTCTGCTTCTCGCGTGTCAGCTGTTTGGGATTAGACTAAGTATCTATAGGTAACATAATCAGTCTATAATGTTTGAGAGGCCGTAATCCACCACGTGGGCCTAGTGCAGGTTAGTAGATGTCACATGTCTTGGAATTTTGGTTGTAGGACATGCCGGTTTCCTCACGATGTTTTCCTTTACCGTGTTTCGGTGTGGTGGTGATGTAATAATTTACACACAGTAAAGTGCCTGTCTGGGTTCAAACAAAGTATCTATATCTATTTAAATAATAGACGCTTTTCGTGTCTGTCTGTGGAACCGTGTTGCTTTTCTAAACTATGCAACGGATTTGCTATAAGTAGGTATATATACGGTTTTCACCATTATTTAGCGAATTTGAGTGTTCAGTTGAGACGGGTTGCTAATAACTAAATAAATAAAATTATTTTACAGAACCTAAATTAAAAAGTTGCATTCAAAATCAACCAGTAACCAGTGTACAATGCACTTTATCAGCCACGCAATTGTCCGGTCGACCGGCGGCCGTTCGATGTCCGACCGGCAGCGATCCGGAATGATCCGAGACACGTGGCGTATTCGCTGTTATTCCGATATCGATACGTATTGAGGTGAACGAGTAATGATATTGTCGGCAATGATAATACAGGGTGGCGATTTAGTCACCTGCATCCGTCAAGGGGGGCTATTCTAAGGGTGGTTTCGCACTACGTCCGATCCGAATTCGAGAAATGCCGCGCCGATCCGAAGTGACCATTGTACTACTCGTATTTGTATGATGGTTGCGCACTAGATCCGAACTCTATCCGTCCGAATTTAGAACATTTCCAATTCGAATTTAAGTCGGATCTTTAATTCGGATTCGGATCGGATGTAGTGCGAAACCGCTCTAACCGTCATACTTATCAACTTTCGTTAGAAAACTCATACAGGAATAGTAATTATTAAAACTTGTCTTATATCCATCGAAAAGTCTATCCGCTGTCGAACTTAACCTCAAAGTATTTATTTCAATTAAACCATTTATAGGCACTTTTGAATTGTCAAGGGGTCGGTCAGTCAGAAAGATGAAGCTAGTTGCCCATTCCAAAGCGTAGGTACCTATGGAGAAGAACGGACAAGAAACTCAATGGACACTTTAAAATCATAAAATTGTTATAAACATTTGTTTACATCATTCAAGTTGAAAATAGGAACTGACTTTTTTATTCAAAAAAAATTTAAAAAAATATCAAAATCATTTATTTGCGAAATTGTACAGAAGGTTCTTAAAGATACGAGTATATTGACCTCTTATTCTGCCATTAATTTCGGCGTGCAAATTTTACATATTTAATTATTGAAAGAATAAATAATTAATTTGAATTCATCACGAATCGGATGTGAGTTTCATAGCGAATGTTGTTTGTAATGACGATTAGTATCACCGCCTTGAAGAATGCAATGACTAAATCACAAAAAGAGATCGAGTAAGACTAAGATCAGTTATTGCAAAATAAAGTAGGAAAGGCAAACCAATTATTGAAAAACGTTAAGTTTGTAATTTACCATTTTCCTATCCTTATCTCAACTTATTTGCAGTCAGCGCACCATGTCTTTTTCTTCCATACTTCTCTATTCGTCGTCATCTCGGTAGTCACCCCTTTTCTAACCATATCATCATTCACATGTTAAATTTTTAATTGTAATGTCAAAAAGAAAACTGCATGTCTTGGAATCGAACCTCCTTTCATATCCGCTGTAACCGATCTTAAGAGTACTTTAAGTCAAAGTACTCTCCAAATGCACGAACTGTTTACACTGACCACCCATCCAAAACTTGACCTCGACCACATCACCTTAACTTCCACTTCCACCCTTACTCCTGTAATCACATAACATACGACCATAATATACAATAGGGTTGTCCATCACTCAAAACGTACAGATACGAGTGAGGAAAGGACACAGTAATTCCATTCTCCGATATATTTGACGCAAATAAATTATAGTTAGTGTGACAACCCTCGGAGACATGCAAATCGAGGGTGACCCGTCCTTTGGAGCAGATTATTTATTTATTTTGTGAAATGTTATGTTGTTGTGGAATATTTTGGTGATGACTAGGTACTGGTGAGGCAAATATAAACTATTTAAATTATTAAATTATTTAATTTATTAAATAATTAATTAATATTATTTAATTTATTTATTATTTCATTTGTTAATTATTTTTTTCTTTATTTATTATTATTATTTTTTTATTATTATATTTTTTTTATTATATTTAATGCTTTATGTTATATTATTTTAAAAGCTGATAATTTAGTTACTTTAGATTTGAAATAATCAAGGCATTGTTGGTAAACTGAAAGCTTCACTACTTCATAATAAAAATGATATATTGATGTGGCAACCCTCAGAGTACATGCAAATCAGGGGTGACCCTACGTCTTTCGTAAAAAAATATTATTGAGGTATGAGTTATGGCTCGGTATGATGTCAAATGTTATATATTACTAGTTACTGACGACTCTATTGGATCCTTCTGACTGTGTTTTTTACCCGACTTCAAAGAAGTTTGTGAGTGTGTGTGTGTGTTTATATGTTTGTTACTTCTTCACGCTCAAAGGGCTTGACCAATTTTTGGAAAATTTCGTATGGAGGTAGCTGACACCCTGGATTAACATATAACCTTAGATTTATAAAAAAAGATGAACTCCGCGCCACGCATATCGAAAGTGAAGCACCGTACCGATCTATGTGTGCGTGATTGGCGAATGACGCTGTCGTGTCACGTAATGGCGGCCGGTCGGCATACTATGATGTAAGAGCGTGAGGCGTGTTTGTACAAGCGGTGCCGGCATACTTACTTTGCTTCACTTTTGATATGCGTTGCGCGGTGTCCATCTTTTTTTATAAGTCTATGCATATACCTAAGCTACTTTTTATCCCCATATTCCGACGAGATCGAAGCTTAAGTTTTCATAAATTAGTCCTATTTCTCAGAAAAATAAGCTTTTAGAAAAAAATTGGTTGATGATTTCTATGATTATTAATCAGTACATACTAGTAATTCTGCCTTGCTTATGACGTTCTGTGGTTTAATTGCGTAACACACCAACAGCAGCAAAGGCTTGCATTTGACAGTTCAACATCATTCATTGCGTTATTTACGTTGTTGAGGAGACAAATTTTTCGAACGTATGAAGCAATGGATTAGCGATGTCCTTCAAAATGATTCAGATTTTGATTGATCATGTTACGCGATTAGGATGCTGTTCAATATACGACCAATGTAGACCTAAAATTTGCAAAACATGTCATAAATACCATAAATATTAGTTTTAGTGTTTAGTAGCCACCCTAATTTTGTAATTCGACGAATAGGACAGCATTTTCTCTACATTTTTATACCACGCCAAAAAAGAACCTAAAAAATTCAGGTAACAATCTGATAATATTAAAAAATCCACTTCTAAAAAACAGGGTCGCGCAACCATCAATCCAGGGCTATCTCTAGACCCGGCGCCGGTACTGACCCGGTTATCCTTAAGTCCACCAGTCGCCTTTCATTTATCACACCCGATTACCAACCCTTGCGACGCGGCGTCACGACGAAGGGTTTGGCAAGAAAAATGAATGTCAATTGGTAGGTAAATACATAGTGGATTGGGTAAATTTGGGTTACTCTGTGTAGTGGACAATGGGGATTGATTGATAAATTATATTATTATATTTATTTTTGTAAATTGCTTAAAAAACACGCTCTGTGATGTATTTTTTAAAACAACTTTTTATACTACTAGCTGCGCCCCGCGGTTCCACCCGCATAAGTGTTGATCTCGTGAGAATATCGGGATAAAACGTATCCTATGTGTTAATTCAGGATGTCAGATACCTCCATATAAAATTTTATCAAAATTGGTCTAGCCATTTGTGCGTGAAGGCGTAACAAACATACAAACACACTCACAAACTTTCGCCTTTATAATATTAAGTGTGATGTTTTAAGCAAATACATTATTAATTCTATTGCAAAATTAAATTATGTTAAACTAGAGAAGTTCGGTGCTTCCTGACTGACTACTCAGAAGAAAAATCGAAAAAAACTCTGAAGTCACAGTGTTTTTTAAAGTCTTGGTCAGGCCATATGAGGACCATGCAGATTCGTGTCTGAAATGGTCCTTTGAGAAAAGAGAACCAAACAGATTTGAGTGGAACTTTCCAGTCAGTGCACGCATTTGTCAGGAAATAGATTGGTTTTAGCATTGGAGCAAGGGAAAAATGCTTGTCAACTTTTGGATGGCAGTTTAATTTTATGTTTAAGCGAGATTAGTCTGTCAACAACGGCAAATGGAGAGTACTTAGTACCAACTATAGCTTTACTGAAAGTGGTCGAATCAATTTATTGTTTTATAAGTAAAATTGGTACTTACTTGACTTTTTTGTCTTTTAAAAAAGTTGTTACACACTTAAGGCTGATTATTTTTTGCTGATTGCCTCTGGCATGTCATTAGTTCAAAAATAAAACTTGTTTCGTCCAAGCAGTTTTTAGACGATGCAAGTCATTTGTTACTTAAATTTTATGGTAGGTATGCCGCAGACAATTTACTTGCACCATGTAAATGGGGCTTAACTCAGATATTTAATTTTAAAGGCCTTTTTACAATTTTTAACGTAAAGTTAAAAAAACCGGGTAAGTGTGAGTCGGACTCGCGCACCGAGGGTTTCGTAAAGATTGTCTGTCGTAAGCTAGATTGAAACTCGATTAGGGTTTGTAATAATTGGAAAAGATTCAATAAGACAATACCAAAACATGTATCTAAAACCCATATTCCATTTAAGTATATAAATTCCAATAAAACTCCTTTTCTCCCTCTAACCCTTACAAAACCTATTGATTACCCAAAATCCTTGAACCATCCGATACAAAACACAGTAGGCTCCCATTAGGAAGCCTCCTAAAGGCTGACATTAGGAAGGCCGGAGGGTGTGCATGACCGATGGAGCCAATAAGTCAGCGCGTATTAACACCCTATACTTTAATGGGTCACATATGAATAATGGTCAAAGGAAATTTCGTCTATTAGAGAGGATTTCGTGATTTCGATGATGTTTTGGGGAGTGTCATGAGCGAGTGTTGTCATGTGTAACGTGTTTTGAGAGTCTGTTTAAGATTTGTGTAAATATTTCAATATCTACTCAACCATTTTATTGCATTCCACAATGTACCTATATGCTATATAGGTAACTATAGGTGGTTGACATTTGTTGTAACAATCGTGCGCACAGCAAAAGAAAAATTTGAAGTAAGAGGACTTATTTATACATGCAAACTAACATTATTCTATAAGGAATATAGGGTAACATTTTTTTTTCAATTTATATTATTATAATTATAATGTCTGTTCTATGGATTTGTCAATTAAATATTCATTAATATTTTTGTGTGAAAATAGCAATCTTTCCCTCATTTCTGAGTACCTCGGGTAGTTTTTTATATATTTTTATCGACATAACCAGTGGACTAGATGAGTGCATTTTTAATCGGGATTTCGGTAGGTTTAATCTTGTTTTGTGTCGGAGATCTCTTGCTGGTTAGGACGAAACCTATATAAAGTAATTTTCTAATGTTTTATGTGTGCACTGTTAAACATTAACTCATAAATGTATAAAAAAACATTGTCAACAACGATAGTTTTTTTTTTGGGTTTTTTTTTGATCTCGTTGTATTTATTTTAGCAATTTTAGTGACTTGACCTGACATCAGGCTTTACAACCTGACTTAAAACTTTAAATAATTTTAAATCTTGTTGTTTAGTTCAATTGAATTGCAACAGGGCTATTGGTTTTTGTATGTAATGTCTGTTTTATTTCTCCTGAATACACTTTTTTTTTTCTTTCTACTCTTCGTAGTTGCATGCAGACTATGGGATTATTAATTTATAAAACCCAATAACATTTCCAAACCTGGGAATTAAACACTGGAAGCTCAGCAGTCGTGCTTATGCACGCTCCAAATATCCAAGTAGGTAAATAAGAATGATCTAATTTGCGACTACAACACCCAAAACTAAAGACAAACACAACCCTCCGAATGATCAACAGCGAAAAATACAAACAACTATCAATCACCGACCACATTCATATACGACTAACCCTTTACTGTCCATCGCATCGCATCGTACGTCATTTATTACTCGCAAATCCTCCGAGCTCCTTCCTTGATATCTCTTATTTATTGTCAAAATGCCAACTGGGATGAAGCGAGCACTATTTGTCATTGACAAAGCTTTTTGGATATGTGCGACCCTTGGATATTGGGAGTCTTGGGGTTGAGTTGGATGCTGTGACATGATGTTTTGGTATTCCGATATTATATTTTTAAGGGTCATTTTTGTGGAGAGTTTTGTGTAAGTGGTTCCATAGGTGTCAAGGTCTTGGTGTGGCTGGGCGTAACAGAGATAAGTTAAAATAAATTTTATGTATCGTAACATCGTCTTTCAAGTCGATCTTTTGGGATGCAAAGTACATAAAAAGAAAATAAAATAAAGAACGAGATCAACTATTGAAAATAGTTTAAAAATAAAATACAAAAATAAATCCTATAGTTTATCCTGCAAATATTCAGATACACTGTAATATGCTTTATTTATCAAAAACTTTTTTAATTTTTTTAACTTTTTTAATAGTTTTTTTTTTTAATATTAGGCGATGATACCGCCTATAAATATTTAGGTAGGTTGCGTACACGGGGAGCCATGCAAAATATATTTCGTGTCGATTTCACTATAAAGTCCAAACGAGGTGGCTGCTAACTTATCTCCACGACCCACTTGTCGAGGAGATAAATAGTCACATCTTTATAAAATACTGAAATTCAGTAGCATCTAGATATACCGAAAGCCCTAAGTATTTGAAAAACCCTACACTGAAATGATGTTTATTTCTGTGTCTATAATCCTACGTAATGACCGTGGATCCACGCGAGACAATGATTTTTACAAGCTTTTATTTAACTTGCAATGTTTAATTGATTCTGTAATTAAGGCGTTCAACCGGTTAAGACATTTTTACACATCAATATTTTAAAACTAGTTGATCCCTGAGAAGAAATGCCGAAACAAACTCCGAGGCTATGAACGATGTTAGGTACCTTACCGGGAATCAAACAGATTTCTTCGTCGATTTCGCATATTATTATGATATAATTTGTAAATGCCCACCTCCAGTAAGGTAGGGGTGGCCAATGTCCTATTTCTCGATCAGATAAGACGTGTATTTAAGTAATGGCAGGCTGGATATTTAACGTCAGGACTTGGACGGGAGGAGGCGTCCGGTTTTTGAACGATTGTCATCTGTTGATGACTGCTAGGGTTGGCACTGCTAATGATGCTTGTTGAGGTAATATTTGTAAACAAGGACAAGGTAATAATTGAATTGTGAAACAATATAATAGCAGTTTTCTTCATCTTGAACATAACTGTTTTCGGATTTCATGCGTGATGTTATTCTGTTTTTATTTCTTGTTTATTGTTTGACGAGGTTCGTAAAATTAATATTAATCTGATATATACTATTTCCCCCCAACGTATTCTTTTTAGGGTTATGTACCTCAAAAGGAAAACTAAATAAGATCTTATAACGTTGTCCGTCTGTCTGTCCGTCAATTAAGACCCTATTTCTCAGGAATGCGTGGAGTTATCAAGTCGAAATTAATATCAAATACTCAAGGCTGCAATCCCTTGAAGCAGTGAAAAAATCAAACTTCTATGTCAATGCAATCAGAAGATACGGGGGTTTATGTTCCGGAAACAAAACCTATATACCCTATATCCTATACTCGTTGACCTAGAATCATGAAATTTGGCAAGAAGCAATGTCATGTAGCACAAATAAAGGAAAAATATCCGAAAACCGTAAATATGTTACAAAAAAAAAACAAACACACACATTACAAAAAAAAATGGTAATCTATTTACATACCTACAAATTTGTACTGAACCCTCGGTGCTCGAGTCCGACTCGCACTTGACCGGTTTTTTTGTAAGTGTTTTTATCATACGCCATGTTTACCGCAAATAACCTTATTTTCTTTCTAGATTTTTTCAGAGATTGTAAAACATATCTGGTCGTTTAGTTCGGAATAAATAATTGTGGATGAATATTTATCTGCCCTGTAAAAACAGAAACATGTGTATGAAGAAGAAGATAACCATAGAATGTCAAAAAGCACGTCAAATTCTCCCAGAAAAAATAGACACCACCCACAAACCAATCCATCCAAAGAATCCATCCACCAATCTATTACTTACCAACCTTCCTAACCAGCTAAACGCCTCTCCATTAAGAAACCCACACGAACCGATTCCACCCGATTTACTAAACCAAACCCGAGCCCTTTCAGTTTAAAAAACAATTTATTTTCCTCGCCAAAAAAAGAGCCGAAGAATTTTCGCCGATAAATATTTGTTGTTGGAAACCCTGGAATTGTTGGCATGTCATGTCCGAGCCCTTTTCAAAATGGCTGTCAACTCCGTAGGGTGGCGGTCAGTGTCCCGGATTGTGTCTGTTCGTAGAATTATATTATTTATTGATATGCCTATACGTGTGTTCGTAAGTAATTTTGGCAGGAGGATGTGATGTCGTCCTCTGTGTGGTTAAAGTTTTGTTTGCGCAGATATGACACTGTCTGGTTTCTTTGGAGGTGATGTCGAAAAACATGAAACGTCGTGAACTTTATTTTGCATGAACTGTTTCCACAGACAAAACGTGAAAACGGTTTTCGGTTTACGGTTTCGACCTGTAGAGATTATGGCCTATTTGGTAGCACAAATACGAGACAAACTTTACTTAGAAAAGTAGTTCCCATATGTAACTTAATTAAAGCAAGCTAGACTAAAGCCTTCTTTCCTAAGGTCGCATTCCACCAAACTTTTATACATATAATAAGTCTATTCTATTCTATTTTTCTTTATGGCAATGGTGCCGATGTCGACAATTCTGCCAATGTCAGATGTGATATGAGAAAACGATACTAAGAATTAATTTTGAATTTTTGACAGTTATTTCTTATAAGAACTGTCAGATGTCAATTTAATTTCACGGAAAAAAAAATTGCCGAGCAGTCGTCGACTATCCTGCTTTGTGCTCGTAATTATAGATAGTATATATTTTGTTGTTATTTATTTCTTTTATTTATTAGAATTAATATTATCTTTTTGTATGCACGTGTTTCTGTGACAAATAAACCTATTTTTCTTTCTTTCTTATCTGACTTTGGTAAAATCAGACCTAAGAAAGCGGAAAACAGTCACACAATAACGGTTGCACAGCGTTTCTTGACACTTTAATGTCAAATACTAGTGAAAATTACATATTTTCGTGACGGCATTATTATATATTTAAACCCCTTTTAAAAGTCAGGCTACAGTGCCCGATTCTCCGCCTTTCAAATCTAACTACTTATTAAATTGGCAATACTTAATCATCTGTGTAGGATGTCTAAACAGTGGAATAAACTGTTAAGGGCGAATTTCACCAAACTTTTATACCTAGAATAAGTCTTATCCTGAGAATTAATTTTGAATTTTTGATAGCTTTTCCATAATAGAACTGTCAGACGTCAATTTTATTCCACGGATAAAGGATTTGGTAAATTCAGCCCTAAGTAGCAAAATATATCCACACCGATATCCAATACACAAACAACATCCCTAATATTTATGAATCAACTCATTAACTTTGCATTACCGTTAACACATCACTCAACACTACCAATCAAAGCCGATACACAAATAAATTATGGACATCACTAAACACTAGTGAGGGGCGTTCGACATCGATGTCTGCGGTCAGAATCGCGTTAGGTTTACATTATTAATGATTCATTTAGTTCACACTAACCGGGCGGCTCTACTGATCCCTTTGGGTTTTGAGTAGGGATGGGGTAGTTGTTGTGGTTTGTATCGATGGATAGTTTGTGATGTTGTTTGTTCGATGAATCCGTTGTAAATTTAAGTTAGCTATGGTGGACCTTGGTTATTTTCAGTAAAAATGTTTGTTACACGATTAATTATAATGATAGAATCATTATATTTTTTTGAATATTTATGTAGTATGAAGTATTTGGAATGAAATAGATGTTGTTAACGTAATAAACTGTTTCAGATAACGAACGCCAGAATAAAATCAATCTATCTTATGAAACATTTTACTTTACACAAAAAATACATTAAAAAAATCCACAAAAATCTTAGGTTTATTTTTTACATAATAATGGTTTTGTTATAGGATAGCCTCTACCGACTATCTACCATAATGACGGCGCTGACTCGTCGTACGCCGCCTTAAACATAAGCCACTCTTGGTGTGTGACATGAATACCTATGACACAATAATGATTAAATCCTACAAACTAGCTACCCAATAATTGTATTAACAACAATCCCACCACTTACCGATATCGATGAACTACTCCACCCCCACATCCCTAAACTGATGTTTAGTCAGTGCAATCGGCGATCTGATTAATAGTGCTCCCGCGAAATGTTTAATCTTTCGAAGCTACTCGAGTCGGGACCCTTTGCTCGGCGACGAAGCAACAACACATATATTATGCATTAAAACTATCGATTGTATGCTTAACAACACTAATGTGTGAGAGTTTATAGGGTAGATCTTGATTATTGTTTGTTAACTTTGATGGTAACTAGATTTTTAGGGTGCTTCTAATTTTTCAATTTTACTTCTTAGTCACTTGCGAATTGACCACACGAGACGGAACGAGTATTGCTCTTTTTTTTTTTTAAACGACGTAGGAAAACATCGAGCTCCTTATCAGACACAAATCCAGACACCTGGCTCATCATTATCATCACTACAGACATCCACTGCTGGACATAGGCCTCCACAAAAGTGGGGGAAGGGGGGGGTGGCCCTAATCGCCACGCTTGGCAGGCGCGTGGGCGATCGCAGTATGGTTTTAAAATGCATAGAGAACGCTGCTGCCCATTTTCTAGTAATAAAATAATAATAATAATTCATTTATTTCAGACAAGTACAGTCCATATTCTTACAATTATAATCACACATATTAAAATTATAAAACTATTAAATTAAATTATAAAATTCTTGTAGAAATGAAATTTAAATTTAAGAATTCATTATAAATATTAATTAAAATTGTCAACAAAGAGAAAAATAACATTTAAAATTCATTGTAAATAATAATAAAAATTGACAAAAATAAAAATAAAAGTATAAAAAGTCAGGATCGAATTAAAATTTCCATTACTAATAGATTTAACAAAAATAAAATTATTAAAATTTATCTGCCCCAGTCCCTATAAACGGGTGTATGTAAGGCCAGCCAGTGCTGCATGAAAGGCCCGTCCAACCTGTTGGCAACAACGGCAAGAAGACTGTTACCGCTGCTCCGCACTCTACTCACAATCGAGGTCGCCCTCTTGCGCATGCTGGCATAAAAACAGTCAACGCGGACGCCCGCGAACATTCCCGATGCGCTGCAGAAGCGAGGTAGCCGCAGTAGCGCCCTCAAGGCGTTATTATATTGAACGCGGAGAGCACTGTAGGACTTCTGCAAATATGACACCCACAGATTACTCGTATAAAAAGATGTGCAGTAGGCTCGAAACAAGGTGATCTTTACCCCTTGGTAAAACTGGTTGCCAGACTTACGGGCTACTGACGACCCGTAACGACTGTCAAAGATCCACGAATGACAGCCGGCACCAACGGATTAACGTGCTTTCCGAGGCACGGAGGGGTCTCGGTATGTAAAGATGGTCACCCATTCACAGACCAACCGCGGCAAGCGTAGCTTAACCTGACCGATCGACCTTTGCGGCTGTTATTATTTAGCCACGGGCCCCTCCGGCACCACACGGAACTGCTACTGAGAAATGCCTTAGCTGCCATAAAGATGAAGTCAATCATATTAGCCAATTTAGTACAAAAAGTCGTGTAGACACGTGTATTAAGTTTGAAGTGATTAGACAAACATCCCAGCGTCTTGTTAGCATCGGGATCAAACGGCGGGGAGCGCCAAACATGGGGTCTCTTCGGCTACGGACCCCTCTTGAGGTTGGGGGCGGTAAGATGGCGCTTTTGTGATGAGAAACTTTTTGACGATGGATGGATGAATTAAACGGTTTAAAATGGTTTTAAAATTTTTGTCAGATAATAATGCTAGGGGGAAGCTCGGGCTCGCGAAAGATATAATGAGTGGAGAAGATGAAATTGGGAAGGCTTTGCCTAGGAGTGGAACGGAGCAGGCTAAGAAAGAAAAATCCTAGAAGATGGAATGGATGGATGGATGGATGGATGGATCGATGGAAGATAAGAAATACTCACCGGTTTTTTTACATGTTTTGTAATACTTATTCCCGTTTACTTATTATTAAAAAAAATGTTTGGAGTTGCTTTTGCATATTATTAAGTTACTATATTCGTCAGTGCTCAAACTGTATAATTAAAAATAGAATCCTTACACCTAGCACACTTCATACGGCCTGTTGAAATGTAGGTATGTTATGGGTACATCTCTGCCTAACCATTCAGAGATTACAGGAGTTATGTTATATGTGAAATCCTATAAATACTTTAAAAATCGCTAAATTGTTAAAAAAAATTCATCCGATTTTCATTTTCCCAAGCATTTTCCATAAAGTAAGAGCGCCATTTTACCGGCCCGATTTGTTCAGACAATCGGGAGTCTTACCAATGTTTTCTTTGTTGGAACCGCGGCAAATATTTGAGCTAATTATACGCTTGATTTAACACTCGCGTTCAATTTACAAGCATTTGTCTTTCTTAACAATGGCTGTTCCGTGTTGTGCTGAAGGGAAGTTTATCGCGCTTTTATTGATTCAGTTTTCATGATGGTGTTTTTTGGGCTGGGGTCTTATTTCAGAGATACGTTTAAAAAAAAGGTCAGATTGTGGGTAACAATGAAGCCTATGTTCTATCTTGCTAAAACATTAGGGAGCCGTATTTTTACCGCACTGTTTTTGATATATTGTACTACTTATAAATATTTCGTCTGCTATAAATATTTTTTCCTTGATTATCGTGGGGTTTATGTTTTGACAGAGGCGACTATGGGGTCAGGATTGGGCATACCAGAAATCTGATATGACATTACAATGCTAAATACTCTTTGCCATCAATCATGAAGTAAGCAACAGTATTTGCATATGAATGATAAATTAATCAAAAACTAAAACAAACTTTGAGCTTACAGAAATGTTTGTAATAAAACCGAAATTTTGAATATTTTTTTATTTTAAAATAACGTGCATTCTATTACCCTACTAAATCCAAAAATAATACCAAAATTCAATATACCAAAACACTAACCCTAAAACGCCGCATCATTTGTCACAGTAACTTTCAATAAGGGTACAATGTACCAACTTCATATCATACCTCAAAAAATATTCCAATATTATGATTTATGACATAATACCGAATGGCATGTGACTATTTGCGTCAACCAATATAAAAAGACCCCTACATTAGTGATGGGTACCGTAAAATGTGGGTTTTAGTACGTTGGTTTGTATTAAGATAAATATATTTTCTCCCCTAAGGTATGCAAAAATGTCGCTCAGATATTCCCCGTTCGGGATAATACTAAAATAGCGGGAAGCAGTTTTTGTTCATATAAATCTTCAATAGACTTAATACACTGGAGTGCTATTGGATTTTGGTGAAAAAAGGGTAAAAATAAAAGGGAATGAAATGTTTCATATTTTTATTATGAAGCTGTAAAAAGGATGGTGTTTTTTGGAAGGTCTATGCATTCCGTAATGAAAACGTAAAAATAAAAATTACGATGTCACCTTTTTTACGATTATTTTAGACATTATTTTACTTACAATCATAATCTTTAAGCCTTTTACCAGCTTTATTGGGGTCTACTTCTAGTCTAACGAAATGCAACTGAATATTATTTTAACTTCTACTTAAGACGTATGATTAATCGCAGTATTTTTGTAATACGGTAAACATAAAATAATATAAAAAAAATGAAAACAAACGTATTATGAATTAATCTGTAGAAGCAAATAATTCCAAAAATAACGAGTGTTGGAAATAAAATAACGCTCATTACTATTTGAATTCTGATATGACCTCAGGCTCATGACTGTATCTCGATCATCATTCAATTCTGTCATTAACAAAATGAAACAGCTTGGATCATTTAATGTGATGTGATGATTTCATGTAATCTAATTTATAATCAGCCTCTATAATGTTCCCACTGCTGGGACACAGGCCTCCTCTCGGTGAGAGAGAGTGTGCTGTAATTTGCCACGCGGCCGGGTCCAGTGCGGGTTAATGGATGTAACATGTCTTTGAATTTTTTGGTTCAAGGACATGCCGGTTTTCTCACATGTTTTTTTTTCACCGTTTTTGAGAGCAGTGGTGATGAAATAAAAAATATAAAATTACATAAAGTAAAATGCCTGATTAAGTTCGAATACACGACCGCTATGAAAAGCACCACTGTTACCTACTATGAAAAGGCTTGGCTCATTTTAAAATTTCCATATTACAATGATGGTCTCATGACAGCAATCAAACTAATATACCAAATCTGCCATCATCAAAAATCCAATTCCAAAACAAAACACAACACTCTCGATCACTCTCTAAGCCTCCAGTTAAAATATTACATGTACCATACAAATATAAAGCGAATATGTGCGTTATTTATTAGGTGCGAAATACTTTGATAAATCACCACCTTCTCGAGGGGTACAAATGTACCCCCTTCGCATTGTAAGGGTTAAAATTGCTCTGACTATAGAAATGCGAATGTGTATAAGAAATATATTGTAGTATTAGACACAAATATGATTGAAGAAAATTGGTTTGTTTCATATTTCTTATCAGTTGATATACAGGCTTTCTTCTTTTGTTTGTTTTTGGGGTAGGCAGACTTCCTGGTTGAAAGGGAAAATTGGTACAGTAGCTGTACGTAACTACTTTTTACACTTAACATATCATCACACCTATATTTCACAAAGTGTTAGGCAGAGAAAAGTACACCCAAAACACTAGTTTTGTCCCATGTATTCCTATACATAAATTCGCCCTCTAGGTTGAACCTATTGCCATTAACTGGACAAAAATCCAAAGTTCGGGATAGCTACTAAGAATTTACTAATGAAAAATCGCAATAACACATTGCTCGATCTAGGAATCGAATCCATGGTCCCGCGATGCGTCGCAGCGCAGTCTGGATTTGTGTCCGGTTGTAGTATTACATAGGACTTGAATATAACTGGTGAAATGTGGGTACCTTTCATTACCACTATGGGGACTAAAAGTCTTAATGTCGTGGTCTGTTATATAAATTATTCATTGAACACGACTTTTGTCTTTGACGTCAAGCAATCAATCAAAGAAATCCAATGATTCCTCTAGAAATGACAAATGACAATCAATATTTCACCAATTTTCACACACACCTACTACTCCCACGGAAAATGTACAATTACAGGCGAAAACAGTGCAAATAAAACATCAATACACGATGATAAAGTACACAAAACACAGGGTACCACCCCTCGGGGACAGGGGGTGCTCTAAGAATAAATGCCCTACATAAACCGGAGTGCTAGAAAATGTACGTGAGCGTTCTTAGCACACCATATGCGGGGATTTATATGGAGCTGTTAATGCGAACATTCGATGCGAAAGAAATCTTTACACTGTATATTGTACACCGATGACTGCAAATTTTCGTAGAAATCGGTTATTGTGATAGCTGCTAATCATGCTGCCTAATCATATTTTATTACCTGTTCTAACTGGTTGAACTGCAAGAAAACAGCTAGTCGAGGATTTGCTAGGTTTATTACGTACTTTTTCCATAGGATTGCAAAACGATTTATAAGTCTAGTAACTCCATTTAAGTCCAGTTTCATAAAAATATCAAATTATATTGCAAAAGATAAGATGAAGGAAAAAACGGTGAGAAAAATGATTAGCTCATGTTATCTGAGATTTACTCAAAGGAGTTTAGAATTGCTGTGCTCTCGTATGCTTCATTTATTTATTTATAGTTAATCAAAACGGTACGAAATCAATTGCATTATATAATATAGAGACAATTATTACGTTGACAATAATAGTATTCTTAATTTAATTTAAATCTAACATGGAACAGTGGAGTCCCTTGCAAACTTTCTCTCCCAGAACACACATCGCATTCAGGGTTGGCAGTCAGAAGGACATTTTGTACTATAATTTTTTTATAATATGACATATGCGACTTTTTATCCCCAAAAAAAGCACGGTTCCTCTGGGCCACGGGAGTGAAGCCGCTGTTAAAAGCTACTGGTACATAATGTTTTCCCGCAAACAATATTCATGTGTATCAACAGCTCTATATGAATACCGAACGTGTCGTTACAAAGACGGTTTTCTGTGGCGTAACGCGCGAGTATCGCATTATATCATTTATAAACAAAATGTGTTAAAATAAATCGCTACGTCGCGCCAGGAGCCTCAGATACGCGGTTTTAATGGCCACACACGATGTGTGTATATTTTATGTCACCGTTTATTTGAGGATCATTTTCGAGATGATTTGAGTACGAAATGAAAACTTTCTGTGATAAAAATACGGACTGTTACTTTGCCTACTTAACAACTTATGTTATTGTACCAATTGAGGTAAGGAAAGAGACTGTTACATAGACATTTGTAACAGAGAAGATAATGATCAGTAGCAATGACTTTAATTTGGACAGTTTAAGAACATTCATTGCGTTCTGTACATTGTTGAGTAGACAAATTTTTCAAACATAAGAAGCAATGGACTAGCAATAACTTTCAAAATGATTCAGATTCAGATTGATAGTGAGTTACGCAATCAGGGTTCTGTGGTCGATGAGCCATGTACACACGGCTACACATCAAGCTATACATTTCCAGTTTCAGCTGACCTCGTATTGTATAGGTTTTTCGTACAATCAGAAGTCAGCTTTTACTGGTTATGTATAGCTTGAAGTGTAGCCGTATGTACAAAAAAAACAAAGTGGGGACAAAACTTAATGCTGTACTAAGTTTGTCTTATAACATACCATAACATCATGCCTATAATTCCTAAAGTTTTAGGCAGTGGTGTACCTATAGTACACCCAAAACGATAATTATATTTAAGTCCCAAGTAATACGGGGCAAGGTTATTGCCATCAACCGGGCACAAATCCAGACTCCAGGCTGCTACTGAGAAATGCCATAGGGAAAAATCCAATAACACTTTGCCGGATCTGGGAATCGAACCCTGGACCTCAAGCTCGGTACTGACACTTGCGACCACTTATCGAACCCAGGACCTCAAGCTCAGCAGTGACACTTCCGACCACTTATCGAACCCAGGACCTCAAGCTTAGCAGTACCACTTGAACAGCGAGGCAGTCACTTTCCAAGGTTGTTTGTAATATTATGGTCAACTATTGGTAAAACATTAACAACTTCTCAGGACTATATTACTAACATCATAATCAACAACTTTTATTTTATGAGAAATAATTCATCAGATTTTATGTCATCAGACTTTCATAAGAAAATATATTCATTTAATTTTCTTTTTAATTCACACATTTAACCCGAAATAATTTTTCCTTCAAATCAAGAGTGAACAGGCATCTTTTGGGCACGCTCGTTCCATCATCACCTCATCTATCGCTTTCCATCAGTCGAGATCGAGGTCAAGAGCGGGCCCATTTAGAAATTAAAAAAAATCAATTCAACCAATTGAAATATTAATCGATTTTCAAAGGAAAACGCTAGTTAGGTAAACAAACTGCCGTGTCTAGTACATAATTCAGCAGAGGGGAGCGGGGGTTAGACATAACATGGTCGGAAAGTTTTTTGTAAAAGCCTAAGTAAAAAAACTTTTTTACAAAAAAAAACAACCGACTTCCAAAAAAAACACTACAAAGTGCTAAATAACTTTAATTTCGGAAGTCGGTGTCGTTGGTTCTGCATTTTCGTTTATTAACACCGACTTCCGAAATTAAAGTTATTTAGCACTTTGTAGTGTTTTTTTTTGGAAGTCGGTTGTTTTTTTTGTAAAAAAGTTTTTATTTTGTACTTTTTAGTGGGAGAGTTTGTAATTTATCTAAGTTACAATAGCCTAATGTCAACTGCTGATCACCTTTTACAAAATATTGCTTTTGAATTTTTAGATTTTTGTTGATTTTTCAAAAACCGCTTGTCATTTTTCGAAAAAAATTTCATGGGACCATTTAGGAAGTACACCCTTTCCAACAAAAAAAGAATTTTTCAAATCGGTTGGCAAGCGACGGAGTTATGCGCGAACAAACATAAAAAAAACCTCCTCCTTTTTTTAGAAGTCGGTTAAAAAATCATAAATCGACGTTCATTAATAATTGTTAATACACTAATTAGGCCTCTGTTGACAGCGGCAGTTTTGAGCATATTTTGAGGGTTCTAGTGCTTATAAAATTAATGTAACATCAAAAAGGAAAACATAGGGACACAGTATATGTCCTTCTTATTCTGTTTATGAAATATCTTTTAAATTGGTCCAATATTGAAGAAGAAAATAGGCGAGAGCCAAAAATCGAATTTAGACTTTTTAATTAGGCTTTTTCAAAAAGTATCTCCGACCACATATCCTTTTAAAGGTTTGATTTTTTTAAATGTATTACGTTTTGTAAAAATTCATAGAACAAAAACTCTTGTTTCTGATATTAGTAATCCAGTCCTGCAAGGTTGTTATTGTTTTACCAATAACCCTGTAATATTGCGGTTTACAAGAAACGTAGCCAACCAAAACAACATGAAAGATAAACTAAAACCAATTAACAATCACTGGTCTATCATAGCTACCCCGAGGCCGTAACATAATGACACTCGCCCGACACGTTCCCGGTCGAAACAATGGCTGTAGCTACAATTTTCTCCCGCATCCTGGCGCGGTACCTACGAGGTACCTAGGTGGTACCGAGGTGGTTCGACAGGCCACCCGGAGCTAGAAAGGTGCTCAGCAATGCGATAGGAAATTGTGCGAAAGCTTAGATTCGTAGCCGTGGGCACTGCCCATCTGGGTGCCCGAGATAGAATAGGATGGATTGACACAGTTACCAATAAAAATAAAAAAAACTGGGAACATTGTTAACTATTGGTGGCTGTCTCATAAGTCTAATAGATTGTTGGCTCGACTACAGAACGTAAAATATAATGTATGTAAATATGGCGAAATGATGGTACAGTACTGTCTCCATCCGTAAAAAACGAGCGTGATGTTTGTGAAACTGTGAAGCATGCAATAATAAAATTATAAGGTCTGCTGAAAGAAATTTCTTAAGAAATATAGCAGTACCTACTATTGAACTTAATACTTATATGTCGTATCTGTATCTACTTTACTGTGTACATAAATTTATAGTGATAAGAGGAACAGGGTGTAAAGTTCACTCCTCTATAGAAAAGGGAGTGATCCTCCGACCAGACGGATGTTGTGTCTGGCGGGCAACTGCCCGATGATTCATTTCGGGCAGTTGTATCTATGCTAGTTGCGCGGTAAACTCTGCTTGCGAGATGCAGGATTTTGCGTGACGTCAGTATGACGCGTTGTTCGCATGTGGCGTTATAGATACCGATACAAATTAAATAAATAAAGATCGTGTAGCATAATCAGCCTATTATGTCTCCACTGTTGGGGCACAGGCGTCTGTGACTCAGGGGTCTGTGAGAGGCAATGGGAAGTAAACCACTACGCGGGCTCAGTGCAGGTTGGTGGATTAAGATTGTGTGTTGACGGCAAACATTCAAAAACCTGTGAAAAATATGTAGTACTAGCTTCTGCCCGCAACTTCGTCCGTGTGAAATTTCACCCTCCCCCCATTACCCCTCTTAAGGGTGGAATTAAAAAAAACCCTTTCTTAGTGGATACCTACTCAGAGACCAGCGGTTTAGGCTGTGCGTTGATATATAAGTCAGTCAGGACTTCGAATTTTAAATTTATATATAGATGGGATAATAAAATCAGTTTTACACTTTTATTTTAAATATTGCTTAAATCGATATTTCCTATCTGACTTCGTCTGAGAACTGAGAATATACAGCAAGTTTTTACTTCAAAATATACCTATGTCTAAGTCTTATCCACACTTTTCTGCCGCAAAACTCAAAACACCAGAGGCGTTATTACAGGTCGGCACTCGGCGCTCACTATTGAATATCGGACAAAGAGCTCTAATTGTTCGTGTGCTGACATTGCTGCAATGCGGCTCTGGACACTCTCCCTAATATCCGCGACTGGAAGCTCCATAAATTCTACGTCTCCAGGAATGAGGGGTAAATAGTTTTACTGGTCTGGGAATTGGAATGGAATACTGATTTGTTTACTAGCGGGGGAAGACAAAGCTCCTTGGTGATCTAGTGGTCGTAGGTCCAAACCAGATAGGTGTTTTGTTTTGTGTTAAATTATTTCATCACCACTGCTCTCAAAACGGTGAAGGAAAACATCATGAGGAAACCAGCATGTCCTATAAAATTCTAAGGCATGTTACATTTACCAACTCGCAATGGGCCCGCGTGGTAAATTACGGTCCCCTTCCTCTCACACGGAGGAGGCCTGCGTCCCAGCAGTGGGATCAATATAGGCTGTTTATGCCTATGCTTATGCATTGGCTATTCCCAATATCCCATACGACACGAGAAAAAAAATTGACTGAAATTGTTTGTAGTAGTAACATTACGTCGAAAAAATTCTTTCAAAATTCACTATATCAAAAGGCACGCGTGGGGGTCAAGCATTCCTTTGGCAATGTTATCCTACCTTTTTCCAGCTGTTTAAACCTACATCCTGATATTTCCAGGTATTCGATAATAGAGGTTAAAAATTGAGTAAAAGGTGTTTCTATTTTAAATAATGTAGGCTCGAAAAATGAGACATAGGTAAGTAGTTACGGGGGGGGGCTTGTGGCTAAGCAATAATAGCCGCACGAATCGATCGATCAGGTTAAGCTACGCTACGGTCCGCGGATGGGTGACCATCTTTAGATACCGAGACCCCCCGGCCTCGGAAAGCACAGGTCTCAGCTGTCGTTCTTGGATCTTTGATAGTCCTTACGGGTCGTCACAAGCCCGAAAGTCTGACAACCAGTCTTATCAAGGAATATCGTATTACCCAGTAACTGGGTTGTAGAGGTCAGATAGGCAGTCGCTCCATGTAAAATACTGGTATTCAGCTGCATCCGGTTAAACTGGAAGCCGACCTGAATATAGTTGGGAAAAGGCTTGGCAGACGATGACGACAAGATAAGTAGTTACGGTTTTCTGTGCCTTAAACATATAATTCATGTAAACAAAAAAACGTTGGCAAAAAGTTTAGGAAAACACTGAGGTATTTGGAGTTTTTTTTGATCAAGGTCTAGTCCTTTTCCTATCTGAGTTCCCTTGCAGAGAGAGAAATTAACGATAATATTTCATTATCTAACTAATTTTATTTCAAAGGGCATCTCATATGCGATGATTAACACAATTACGCTAAAGTTATGCGAACTATCGCCCGATGTCCGCTCACAAAGAACTTAGCCACACATCACTTAGCATAATAGTAAGATCAAACGAGCATAGACCTTGCAACGCATAGAAACAGCTACAAAATGATCACTTATCACAAGGAACTCGCTTATGGAACTTCAAGAAAAAAATTGTTATAGCAAGCCGATTTATTTTCGCCAGCATCCTTTGAAGCTGTAAATAATCATTATCGAAATTATAAACTTAATGAAAAAAATATACCTATTGTGTTTTCTAAAATGTACAATATTTTCAAAGTGGTTTATGGTGGTGGATGTGGTTTTAGTGGTTTATGGTGGTGGTGGTTTTTGGTTGGTGATAAAGTGGTTTTGGTAGTGGTGGTGGTCGTGGTTTTTTTTTGTGGTTTTGAATATGTCTGTACATGTAGATCTTCTCGTCCCACATACCGCAATGTCTGAAGACGAAAGTCTTTGACCAGTGCGTGTTACCAGTGATGACCTAATGGCACTGAAACGTGATCGCTCACAATGGGCCTTATTGGAAGGCTAAAAGTCACTCAAAGGTCAATGGAGAGGGCAGACAACTAATACACTGCATTCATAAACTAAATAGGTTAGAAAAAAAATCTTTTTTGCTTGACGGCAATTCACAGCCTATGGGATCATGAGACGTAAACATAACTCGCAAAATGTGGGTATACTATGAACCTCTGCCTTACTTTTAAGGGAAAAATAAGCATGATGTTTGTGTGTTATGTTGCATGTGTTATTTTAAAGGAGTGCCCGAAAATGTTCAACTCTAAATCGTGCATGATCAGCCTATAATGTTCCCACTGCTGGGACACAGGCCTCCTCTCTGTGAGAGGGAGTGGGCCGTAATCCACCATGCAGTTCCAATGCGGGTTGGTGGATGTCACATGTCTTCGAATTTTCTGTTCTAGGACATGCCTGTTTCCTCACGATGTTTTCATTCACCGCCGTTTTGAGAGCAGTGGTGATGAAATAATTTGCACAAAGTAAAATGCCTACCAGGTTCGAATCTACGACCTACAAATCGTAAGTCATAAAAAAAACGTAAATAGTGCGCCATCTCTATTTTCATTCGTCAGTCTGCAATTCCCACCCCGCGGCCATATTTCTCTGCAAAGGTCTGTACAAAGGCGATACGTGGCAGAAGCATTGTAGAAAGTTATCTATCCCATTCGTGGTTAGTTGAACAATAGTCTATTACAACTAATAACATGGGGTTCAGCTTACGTGTGGGTTCAAAGCGTATTTTGATTTCTGACTGATGCTTTTCACGCCTGAGAGTTTTTGGAGCTGGTGTAATTAAGACTTATTTTCTGAGTAAAAATGGATAAACGGCTGTTGAAAATTAATAAGAAAATCTAAGAAAATAACAATATTTTATCTTTATTAATATTGATTACGTCTGAAGTTTCACTAGTTAATTTATTTAATTTCCCGTTCTATCTAAACAGTGTTTTATGTTAAATAGTGATTAGCGAATGTTTAACCATACATTTTTGACGTTTATACGTCATACTAGCTGACCCGGCCACGCGTTGATGTGGCTAACTTTTTTGCCATTTTTTTTTTCCTATCCTATCTTTCAAGTTTTATCAAACTGCACATGGTGTACAAATTTGATTAAAATCGGTTAAGTAGTTTAGGAGTCCATCGCGGACAAACATCGTGACACGTAATTTATATATATTAAGATAAATGAACCCTACAGTGTTCATTTTATCTGAATGCCACAAGTGATGCTTCAGAATAAAACCTGTATACAACAACTGTAACTCTGACAAGAATTTTATTAAATTGTCATAAATTCAATTCTCTAATTCATTGTGACTAGTATATTTCTTTATATTTTTGACGTATTCATTTCCAAGATTTCGATTTTATTACAAATACAATCAATTAAATATACCTATCAATCGTCTACGTCCCAGTATAGCCGACAAACGAACTAACCCATTTTGCATCAATTCCCTTTAACTTTAAACAGCCTCAGGCAAGCAAGCTCTATAATAAAATCCACCTTATAGATTTCATAGGGTATCAAAGCGAGGTATCAATTTTATCAAAACAACTGTAAAATCGATAAGGCATGGCCAATCGATGATGGTGTGTATGGTTATAATGGTATAAAGGTAATGATAACTTGGGCTGATGTTAGTACCATGGGGAATCGATGGCTTAAGGCTGGAGATAAGTGTTGTTCGAGGAATATTGTTGAAGTTTTGGATGTGATGGTTTTTCGTTTATTAATTTCTAAAGCAAATGTTTTTATGTTATTATGATTGTATTTATTTATATAAAAATTGCATGCTGCACTTACAGTATAAACACCATCGATATATATGTATTATATCTCTATGATAAACACCAAAGCACGCAGCAAGACAACAACAAAAAACTTCATACAAACATTAAACATAGATTTAGTGTTAATTTTTTACGTATATATTATATTTATAGTTTTAAATATAAATATAAACCTTCAGTTTAAACTTTTGCAGATCAATACGTCTTATTCTGTAAATTATCAATAATTTTTCACATTTTGATTTCAGACTCTAAAACTTAGACTTTACCTACTGACTATAAATACCACACATTGTAAAAACGCAGCATCCTTCGGCCTATTCTGTCAAAATTACACCGTGCAAACTTTCGTGAAGTGAACTTGAAGTGAGCTGTCATTCCAGCCAATGCTAGGGGTGAAGTGTATTGTCAATAGTGTCAATTAACAGCTCACTTCACCTAAGTTTTCAAGCTGAAAATTTGACCAAAACAGATCGGCTAGTGAACGATATTTATAATAAATAAAATAATGGGATATCATTCTTCAAAATATTACTTACAAGTAGATTTTATTAAGATTTGAACCTACTTTGTTAAAAAATTCCAACAACCAACTGTTACCTATTGTATAAAATTACATAGCCCCACAAACTTTAACCCTACACTTTTCACTTAACCCACTCCCAAGAAAACTTAACCTTCCAAAGTTCACTTGACATAAAGGTCACTTATCGAAGGGATGCGGTCTGATCGACCTGTGAGAAGGTCAAGGTGAGGAGGGACGAGTATTGGGCGTGATCGATGGGTTCCGACCGTCGGAGCAGCAGTAAAATTTATTGGGATAAGGGTTAAAGGTTTGATGTAAGGGATGAAAGGTGCCGATGGAGTGTTGTGGGTAGTTTTATTGACTTTAGAGTCTGAGGAAATTGGTTGTTCAGTTTGCTGCTATTTCAGATTGATATTAAAATAATAGTGGAGTGGTGACTGCGTACCGGAAGACGAGTGTTGGAAGTTCTCCCACAAGGTGAGCCGATGACCTTGTGAAGGCCGCAGGAATCCGCTGGATGCGAGAAACACAGAACCGGACGAAGTGGAGGTGCTTGGGGGAAGTCTGTGTCCAGCAGAGGACGTCTTTCGGATGAATGAATGAAAAAAATTATTATAAAAACGCTAAAGGCACCCAGACAGGCACGACGTAACTTTAGTAGAACAATTTGTTAAAAACTTCATGGAAATTGTTCTAGCACATTTGCCGAGCCTTCATTCAGTATTTCTCCTTCTTCAAAACCATCAATTTGATCTTCAACGCAGTCAGCAACAACATATCTAATCAATATTTTCACCTGCAGTAATATTAATACCATCACTTCATCATACTTAATGTAATCCTAGCCAAAAACATCTTTAAAACAAGTACCCAAACAGCGATAATCCTACAAACCCTAAACTCTTTCCAACTTCTTTGTAACACATATAAAAAGTGTCGGTACACGACGTAACCCTTAAATGCTGCGTGGTACAAAAATCCCCCACGCTCGGTTCGCACCTGTTAACGTATCAATAACAGATATCCCGGTACGGGCCGTCGAAGGTCCCAGCACAGGGCTGAAAAACGATAAGTCGGTGCAGGGTTGACTCTGGACTTTTCATGAAATTATTTTGGATTTATTTATTACAAAGATATAAGCACTTTGTTTTTCATTTTAAGTGAACTATGTTATTTAAGTTCTTGTGAGAAATAAAATATCTTTAAACCATTTCGAGACATCGCCAAGCGGTTGATCGACTCTTCCGCCAAAGAATCAGCATTGCCATACAAAGTGGCAATGCTACCAGCCTTTTGGGCACGTTTCCTGTTGACAGCGATGCGGACGAAATTTTTTATGCCCTTTGATTATTTCCCCTCCCCATTTTATATACTTGTACATATTATTATTTTAAGACTGTTAGCTTTTGAATTATGTAAATATTTGAATCTCTTCTGTATGTGAAAACAACCTTAAATCCTATTTATTCTAAAAAAATTAAAACGAGTAGGAAATTGAAGAGAAGTGATTGAAAAATGTACCTATAGTAAAAAGAGCTGTGAAATATATAAATTTTATCGTATTTAAAAGATTGTCTATGATTGCATCCTACCGAATGTATCTGCTCTGAAATCTTGGATGGAAAATAGGGAACCTTTCATCAGACCCAAAGTGAAATACAAATTTAAGTGACAGTGTGCTCTTCGTGACAACATCACACAACATGTTGAAACATAATCATACTTCTCCTGAATTGAATTTACAGGAAAAACATTTTCCTCGTCAAAAATAAGAATGTATCGGAAACCAATCAAACTGCCAACCCTATTCCTGAAGCCGATCAACCTGTTGCACCGAACATTCGATACCCTTCAATGGCATGCTAGATAAAGACAGCACGATACGACCGGACCTGCGAGCGTGTGGGACGGGACACAAGTGTGAGGGACCCACTTGAGCCCACACGTTCCAATGGTTTCAGCGGACCTATAAATATATGTTCGAACTTTGGTGTCGATGAGATGGGGTGAAAGATGCTCTACATCGAATATTATAGCAATAAAATTGCTATAATTGCCACCGCCTATCCTCATGGAAATAATCGTGAGTTTATGTACCTATATTATTAACATTTTTAAGTAGGAACTGCTAGCATGTGTATCTAGGCTATATTTACTAAGGACACCGAGCGACCTGCAGGGTCCAAACTTCGGTATCGAAAATGTAACTACAACGTCGTAAAGTGGGGGCTACCTTGTCAGTACTGCAGCAGAGTGTGGAATATGGAGTTGTGGTGCAAACTATGTCCTACCTCTGATCCTGCCCTGTGACCCAAAAAATACATCCAAAGTGACCTCTGAGCTGCCACAGACGATGCCGTGGAAGTGGCGAAGTTTAGGGGGAACAACATTTAATTCACTGACGTGTCAGCAGACTAAGTACCATTTATAATAATTATTATCAACCCTGAAGTTGCAATCAGCATGTCATTGTATAAAACAAACTTTGAAACAGATGATACCTAATTGTAATTAGCACGGTTAAGATACAAAACGATGCTGTCTTTAGTATATATTAGTAGTACTGTTCAACAATCGTAAGGAATTTAAAGATTTAAGACGAATCATGTTTTTTGTTTTTGTACAGAAATTAAGTAAGTTTATTTTAAATCACTTTGAAATAATTCTCTTAATTGTTATGTATTTTTAAGCTGTGTACCTACTTCTTCTTTAAGTGACAAATTCACCATAGTAATATGTAGATATATAAGTAATACGTTATTAGTCAAGTCGTTGGAGCACCTATACACTAATATTATAAAATCGAAAGTTTGTGAGTGTATGTGTGTTTATATAATTGTTACTTCTTAAACGCTTCAGCGCTCAAACAGCTGGACCAATTTTGATAAAATGTTGTATGGAGGTAGCCGACACACTGGATTAACATATAGGCTTGTTCCACCTCAAGTGGTAGTCTGTCCAAATCTGTGTGATCCAGCAGTTCGTTGTTAGCAGCTGGTCTTTTTCTCCCTCCACTTTTAATCCCGAGATTCCCACGGGATCGACACTTAAGCTGGTGAAAGCGCAGGGCGCAGCTAGTAAATAAATAAATCAACGATCTTCACACGTATTCTTCTAATAAAAAATGAAAGTTCTCAACCAACCTTGAAAAAGCAAAACCAAATTACTAAAACAGAGCACCATACCAATCACTATACCATCGACAAAAAGACCGCAAAAGCGACGTAAAAAAAGAATCCTTCGGCCGTCCCGTTCCCGGAAGCTATCGATGTCCGGAGATTAGGGCCGTCCCGGGTGGGACTTTATTGAACACCGGGATCACATTTGCATATCGACAAGTGATTTTACATTCTCTCCTGTGTCCCGTAATTGATATCCGGGGTTTTAAACGGGAATTGAAGGTGATTTTTTAACCAATGTTGAGTTGAATTTGTGATTTTTAAATGCTGCTGCATTTTCTGGTTGATTATTTTTTGTCGGTGAGCTGGAAAAGGTGTTGTCTTAACGGATTTGGTTGGCAAGCCATGATACTGAAAATGGATGTCCGATTTTAAATATGTTTAAAATCATTAGAAGTCGTACATCTGCGCCTTAAACGAAACTTACCACTACCTACCCCCCCCCCCTCCCCTTACCTTACTAGCCTACTCGTATCTAGTTAGGGCTAAGACTTAGCCAAAACGGACAACTAAACAATGAACGGTCTGATAGCTAAGATATTGCAGCACGGAGTTATTCCGGCCTGATCCCTGAACCCCCAACTGTGTTGGAGGTGCCCTTTCCCAACTATGTTGGGGTCGGCTTCCAGTCTAACCGGTTGCAGCTGAATACCAGTATTTTATATGGAGCGATTGCCTATCTGGCCTCCACAAGCCAGTTGCTGGGTAATACGCTACCGCTTGGTAAGACTGGTTGTCTGACTTTCAGGCTTCTGGCTACCCGTAACGACTGTCAAAGATCCACGAATGACAGCCGGGACCAACCCGGCTTAACGTGCTTTCCGAGGCGAGGCGAGGCGAGGCATTTTTTCCGGTACCTACCTACCTGTTAACACTGTTTGTGGCAAGCAAATTATATCTGTTATGTGTTCATAGTACATAGTACCTATCTTAAACAGAACGGCTGCCATATTTTTCAGAAAAACAAACTGTAGGGTACATTAATTCATCATTATTAATTCAAATCTCAATAAAACCATTGACATAACGGTAATTACTTTTGTAATACGAGTACAATCAACCAATATTAACGTAAAGCGATCCCAATGAACGGTGAAATATTAATGGCCGCCTGTCACACCGAAGTGTAATGTGGTCGTTTATTTTATGGGCGAGCAGATCATGTAATAATTGATAAATTTTATTTCATACTGCAAACCGGATTAAAGGCTCGCATGTGGACTTGTCGGGATCAAGTATATTGTAAGTATACTACGCTTGTGATTTTATAAGTTTAATTAATGTTAAGCTTTTGCTTGAGCAAACGGTGAAGCAAAACATCGTGAGGAAACCAGCATGACCTAGAACCAAAAATTCGAAGACATGTGACATCTACCAACCCGCACTGGGCCCGCGTGGTGAACCACTCCCTTTCACAGAGAGGAGGCCTGTGTCCCAGCAGTGGGAACATTATAGGCGTTTTGCTTGGCCTATTACTAAGGTTACTTGGTCGATGTTGTTGGCTGAAATGATAAACGTAAGTTATTAGACCGACTAATAATCAGAACACTTCTGAAACTGAGTTGGTAGGTCCATTTCAACACAAGAATAAGAACTGTGTTAATTAGAGGACCATAAAGGGCCAACAAATTTTAAGTAACTGAAATTCTATTCTTAGGACTCCAATTTGCGAATGTTTAAAGATTTTTTTAAGGTGATTGAATATCTAATATTTTTTTTAATTATAAGAAGAAGAATTATAAGCACTCAAATTATTTAACCAAAACAGAATTTACGTTCGTTACATTATCCATACTTTGCTTACAGCACAATAGACACAACATTCTTGTGACGGTGTAACAGCCACCCACCAAACATCTGAAACCTCGTTCAAACACCGATGTCGCTTAAAGGAGCGTTTACAAAAAAACCACGACCGACCGAAAATTAAATAATGAAAAAATATAGCCCCCACTTCCCTTGTACAGATGAAATTTGATTAAAAAATCACGATTATTACGCGACCACCCCATTGTGGAATTTGAACACACCCTTTACACACCAGAATTGCAAATCAAGCGAGTTTAGTCCTTATTCTCCGGGTGTAAGGACCATTTTTTCGGTGGTAACAGTAAATTTATCGATGTATTTTTGAAACAGTCGATCTCCCCACGCCACCCATCCTTCAGTTGAACCCCCTTTCAATAATTTTTCATCGTTTTGATCCGCTCTCTTTGCGGCCGACTCTTTATACTTAGATTAACAAAGTTTTTAAATTAAATTCAGCGTAACAAATATCGGCTTTGTTCGTGAAAGAGGTTTTTTTATTAATTTTTCGGAGACTTATTGATGTTGGTTTGAATTCATGTCTGGTTTGTTTAATATTTAAAATTACAGAGTATTTTTCAAAGTTCGAGATCCCTTTGTCTCTATAGACATCAGTTATATTAGTTAAATCAATCTGCCTATTCTTTTCCCAACTATGTTGGGGTCAGCCGGTCTATCCGGATGCAGCTGAACAGATAGATAGATAGATAAAACGTTTATTCAGTGCAACAAAAGACACAATACAAGTACTAAAAAACATCAGAAAGGTGACAAAAATAAAGGAAAACAAAGACTAAATAGATAAATTGACCCATAAACACGTCATAACTGTAACGAATGAATGAATGTCAGTATCTTACAAAGACCAACTAACAATTTGGCCTCCACAACTCAGTTGCTAGGTAACTCGATACCCCTTGATAATACTGGTAGTCAGTCTTTTCGACTTCTGACTACCCGTAAAAACTGTCAAAGATCTACGAATGACAACTGTTTAACGTGCGAGACATGGAGTGGTCTCGAAATGTAATGGACAGTTACCCATCAACGAACCGACCTCGGAAATGTGTAGCTTAACCTTCGAACGACCCGTGCGGCTGTTATTACCATTGTTAGTTATTCGGGTATATTAATGTTAATAGATTTTTTCAACATGGCTTTTTCCAGTGCTTTTTGCAGTCAAAGTTTTCACCCCCAGTCCAATCCATTCATTCCTATTGTTTTATCAGAAGCAAATTTTTCATTTTCCATGACAAACACAAAAAAAAAAACATTGACCATCAAGCAGCATTTTAATCAACTATCAAAGGGTCCTTTTCGAAACAATACACATATTAGGCGCCCTTGATGTACTCGGAGCTACTTTTGAAGATCAAAGCGTAATATTGGCGACCGAGTCAACAATACGATGCATGGATGCACGGATGCATATGCATGGGACATCGTCACATGGAATATGTATGAGGGATGAACGAGGTCGCGAGTGTGGATGCGGCTTCATGCAGTTATTGAGGCCTACTTTTTGAACTGGTTTTTAACCGACTTCCAAAAAGGAGTAGGTTGTGTGTTCGACTTTTTTGTTCGTTAATGGGATTCGAAAATGTTGTCTTATTGATTGTTTTATTCGTGGGAGTTGTAATTTGAGGCGTCATAGAATCTTTTAAGTAGTGAATGAACCCTGAATTAATTATAAAATATTATGTTAAAGACGGATTGTACCTATGCATGCGCGTTTCGAAAGTCTTCACGACTCCGCTGTCGAAATTAGGTATATTATTGACTTTGAAGTAAATACTGACGTACAAGAAAAGGTGGGTAAGTGGGTAAAAAAAGTTATAGGTAGGTACACGGAAATAAAACAGTTGGGTTAAATAAATGCACAGTATTTTTTTTTTGTAACTTTCAATGCATAATTTATTTAATTAGCTTTAGCCAGCGGCCGGGATAAAAACAATGTGTTAAAAACTTCATCCAAATCCGTTAAGCCGTTTTTGCGTGATTGAGAGCAAACGTACCTAATTTATAACATTATATTCATAAGATTAACAGATCCCAATTACTAAAAAATTCAAATTCCTCATAAAAGGTAACATTTTAACAAAATTGAATGACACAACAACAAAAAACAAAATTGATGTAAAGAAAATCGGCCGTAAGATAGATACTCCTATTGTACTTAAGAAGACAACAATAGGTACTTCTAAACGTGTCAAACCCTTTGATCTGCTGATAACTAATGACAATCAGTGCCGATGACGATCAGTGGCAGTCGTATTCAATCACCGATATGGGTATTCATGACGTCATGAATTTGTAATCGGTTTACCCTCGCAAGTACTAGGGTTGGTAGTTCTTAATAGACAGTTTTAAAAGTGTACTGGAAAATGATTGGGTTGGAGTAGTGATGGTCCAATGGGAATGGTCCCGACTTACGAGTTGTGACTGTAAGTCGTGGATTCAAACCCAGCTATTATATACTTTATATTGTGTAATTAATTTCATCACCACTGCTCTCAAAACGGTGAATGAAAACATCGTGAGGAAACAGGCATGTCCTCGAGTGGTAGATTACGGCCCACTCCCTCTCGAAAAGAGGAGGCCTGTGTCCCAGCAGTGGGAACACTATAGACTGGAGAAGGATTGATTTTCTCGACAATTGTTATAGGTACATACATTATACATACAAGATTGTAGCAACAATCTGTCCAAATTTCTTTAATAGATTTTCAACTTTATCGCTACAGCATAAGGTTCAAAGTTGATTGTTAGAATTTGACAGTTTCGGGTAGCTTGATGTTATGGCGTGTACATACATCGATGCGTAACCTGTTACCATGAATTCAGTACATAATTCTGAATCCCATGCGTTGAAATTTTTCGTTGGTAATTAAAAAATTAATTAGCTGTTACATGCATTTTGCACTTTTCTATGAAAGAGCTGTTTTTTTTTTGATAGGTAACCGACGAATTTAATTTCAAAATATTTTTTTTTTGGTTTATCACTTAATTTTCTGGATGTGAGACAACCTTGCTTAGAATCCAGTACTAAGCTTAAACAAGGGTTAGTGTAAGTGCAATGAAAACATTAATGCAGTTTAGATGCGTAGCTTATAATTTTCTTGTTAGAAAAAAGGGGCATAATAAAAATTCAAGAACTTTAACATATTATTAAGTAAAGGGTTCAAAATAAAATGAATCTTTGTGAATTTTGTGTTTTACAAGTCAATTATTTGGAACTAGATGAATCTCTGAGAAAAATGTTATTCAGAAGGACGGTCTTTTTTAAAGTTGTCTGAACTTTAAAAGACGTGGTACAGAAATATGTTATTTTTACAATGTAGGGCAAGTATTGGTGACCTTTTATGGACTGAACATAGTAGCTTTGAAAGTTGACCCATAGTTTGACTCAGATATATCATACCCAACAGATGATACGTAACATAACATAACATCACTCCAAAACCCCCAAAGTGTGAAGTGTTGTTGGATAGTGTGGGTGTGTTTGTGGGGTGTGTGTGGTTTGCGGGTGTGTGTGTGGTGTGTGAGAGGACACGTATCTAAGGTCATTGGTACTACTTACATATTATGAATATCTTCTGATCAAATAACTAGTAAGGGTTGGTGCACACAAGTTCGGGTCGGCACATTCGAATCTTCAGTACCTACCTATTTATTGAAAAACAAAGCCGAACCGAAGCAATTAATACGCATATTCGGCATTCATTCGGCTCTTGCCGATGTAAAATTCGTTCGGCATCGATCATCTCGTTTTCAATCATATTTGGGTCGGCTTGGCAGAATTCGAGCTAAATCGTGCGACTTTTTCATAACATAGCGCCTGTAATCTCCGAATGGTTGGGCAGAAATCTATGGTACACTCACATTTCACCAGCTATGTGTGTTAAGTCCCATGTAACAGCGAGGCTATTGCCATCAACCAGGTACAAATTTTTGGGACGCATGAAGAAGCCTCCTCGTGTAGCGCAGTTTGTTCCGCCAGTTACTCAACTGAACCGAGCGCTCGGCGCATCCTGGACAGTCACACCCAACACCCTATTTGACAGGCCAATTCTTCCCTTGTGGTGGTAGGGCTTACGCCCGTCTGGTTTGCGACCACCCTCCCACCGGAGTTCGTCGTCAAGCAGCCTGCTGTGTTTCGTCGATCCGTGGCAGTTCCATTGCCTTAGCCATCTTCTGGGCACTGTAATTGAGAAATTCATGATGAAAAAAACCAATACAAATTTGCCCGACCTGGGAATCAAAGTCCACACGTAGCACAACAAACCACTAGACCAACAAACCACCACCACCACCGATCACTAACCGATATTTACAATTACAAAAGTTTAAAGCACCGTATGCTTTATACTTGAAGTCATTTTATAAGGAAATAATAGAAACATTAACTTACCTGTAAGTATCTAGAACTAACTCGAGTGGTCGTGTAGTCCAAAATGGCCGCTTCTTATCTGTCATCGCGACAATAAACCACTTCTATAGAAATACAGAATAAAACATCATAAAATCCTGAACGATGAGAGACCAAACTTGTATGAGTAATAAATGTTTTAGGGTTCCGTAGCTTAGGACCAAAACATTTGACCAACGACTTTATCGAAAGAGATCATTTTTATCACACTGCAGAGCAAAACCTCTCCAGAGAAGTCACGAGCATTGATCACTACTCTTGCTGAAGACGACTTGGCGGTTCTTCACGATGTCAGTAATAACCAATAAACTTAGAAAATATTCATGAATTAAATTCACGTTGGTTCTTGTCCAGATCTGGACCCACAACTTCGTGCATGAAATGCGAGGCCGCAACTACAGAGTCATCATGACATTAACAAGAAACAAGTTACTCCGGTGAAATTCATCATCATCATCATTTCAGCCGAAAGACGTCCACTGCTGGAAATAGGCCTCCCCCAAGCACCTCCACTTCAACTGATTCTGTACTTCTCGCATCACAAGGTCGTCGGTCCACCTTGTGGGAGGCCTTTCAACGCAACGTCTTGTACGCGGTCGCCCGTAAAATTAGATTTAACGAAAATCAATTTGCTCGCGATTTCATTTGTTTTTTTTTAAAATGTGTTTGAAACTCTTATTACTTTGAATAAATGTAATAAGAAAAACATAGCGCATTAGATCTAAAGCCAAAGATGCTGAAGGGAATGCATTATCTTAAACGTATTGTTATTTAAATTTGTTGCAAATCTGCATTATTTTAGGCGAAAACTGCATACTCAGTCTATAATGTCCCCCCCACTGTTGTAACACAGGCCTCCTCTCTTTTTTGAGAGGGGAGGCCTATTCCACCACGTGAGCCCAGTGCAGGTTGGTAGATGTCACATGCCTTCGAATTTTTGGTTCTAGGACATGCTGGTTTCCTTCACCGTTTTGATGCGAAAACTGACCAAACATACATACGTAATTAATTACATATTATTTTAATTCTAAATAAAAACATATTATGTATCCAACTAGATTATAGGTTAACAAATATTTAAGTGTACAGAACCAAATCTCATAAAATGAACAGTTCCAACTGTCACGAATCAGTAAAAACAAACGGCAATTACTACTGTCTTTTTAGTAACAATCTTGATCTGTTACATTGTATTATTGTTCAGGTTCCAACATTTGGACAACGTATTATTGTTATTGTCAATTTACCTGACCTTACCTGAGACATTATGTCTGCAATAAGAAGTCGCCTTGGTTTTGGTCAATCTTTATCTTGGTTATTGCTGTAGCGGGATTGACTCGTTTTAATTTGATGAATCTTATGTTCAACAGTACTTTAACTAATCTAGTACTATTGAACTTAAAATTAATCTTATAAGTTTTAAGAAAAATTGATGATCATGACTCTTCAGCAGACAACAATAGATAAATACCATAATTATAGTTTTAGTTAGTTAAATATTAATAAGTACCTACAACATAACACAATACTGTCTCGGAATTTTTACAGGGTGTTCTACCCATGAATATGAACAACTTTCATTATGGGACCAACTCTGAAATCACGAAAAAAAAAACTGCTGTTTAATACAAAAGTTCAATACCTACTAGACCAAAATGTATGAAACAGCTGATTTTTTTTCGTGATTTCAGAGTTGTTGTTAAAAAGATATTTAAATAAAAATAAAAACTTAATTCTTACGCACTCCCATCAGACCGAATGCCGTAGCGTCCCATCGAAACTCCCATAATTCCATTTACACCATCGATTATAATATAAATCGTTGAATTTAAATGTCTACCCCACACCACACCATTACGTACTGTGGGGAAAATATGAGAAACGTCATAAAAAGCAATAACGGGTGTTCATAAAGTGTTGTCGATATATAAAAATGAAAATGTTGGATAAAAATATATATTTGAATGTGAGAATTCCCGTCGTGACGAATGCTTCCGTTGGCAGAGTAATATTATAGAATTGCAGATGTTGGTAAGCGTAAGACTCGGTAGATCAGGTTAAGCTACGCTTGCCACGGTTGATCCGTGGATGGGTGACAATCTTTACATACCAAGACTCCTCCGTGCCTCAGATAGCACGTTAAGCCGTTGGTCCCGGCTGTCATTCCTGTATCTCAGACAGTCGTTACGGGTCCTCAGAAGCCCGAAAGTCTGACAACCAGTCTTACCAAGGGATATCGTATTACTCAGTAACTGGGTTGTGGAGGTCAGATAGGCAGTCGCTACATGTAAAATACTGGTAGCCAGCTGCATCAGGATAGAGTTTGTAAAATGCAAAAAAAAAACAAATTGCAGATGTTGGTAGTTGAAAAGTAACGATGTTTTAAAGTTTGGTAGGTAGATAGTTTTGTGACAATAGAAGCGTTAATAAAAATATTGCGTTTTTTAATTTTGTAAAACATGAAACGTTTATTTTATTTCACATAAACCTACATGGGCACTTATGAAACGTCAGAAGCTAGGTGCATGGTTCCAATTGGCCGTTTCCAATGGAGAAGAACCGGCAAGAAACTCCACGGTTATTCTTTTAAAAGAAGTTGGCTTTTACAATGTTTTCAAATTACAATAGCTATGGGAGGACAGCAACAACTAGTTTTATTATTACCATAGAAGTCTTGTCTATGATTTTTACCTATCAGATCAGATCTATTATCAACTAGCTGACACGACAAACATTGTCCAGTCCATAATTTTAATCATACAAAAATTTCATAAAAAGGCCGTTCATAATTATTTTCCCAAATTTGAAAAAATCGGGGAAACTTTTTTCAAATGTTTTCCAAATGTTCTTTCCGTAAAAACCTAATTCGTATTATTACGAACAATTTTAAACAAAAAATGGCTGGTCTTAAGTGGTGCGCTTACAAACAAACAGCATTTTATTTCTATTTATAAAAGATAGCTGACGCTTTTAAAACTTTCTTCAACAAACCTTTACCTACGTTCCTCAGAAGTTTCCATACCAACTCAGCAATTTTCCTTCATAACATAACACTGCCACCACCCTAGAATCTCAACTCCGTACCAAAGTCTGGAATATTTTATCCGGCCCGGAAACGGATATTGCAGCGGGGCCGATGTCTCTGTCGTTCCATTTGTCAAGTTGCCCGTTTGATAACAAAGAGGGCGCCACAAAGAAGTGTGAAGAATTGCAGTCCAGTGACAGTTTTGTTTGTCTGTCTGTTTGTTTGCATGCGTGGGCGATGTTTTTTTTTAATGTTTTGTTGATTGATATGGTGAAGGGTTTTCTTAAGATTTTTCATGTGGATTTTTAATTTTCATTTTTGTTTGTGTTGCTTTTTTGAACTGCTAAGTTGATATTTTTTATGGTTTTTGTCCAAAACCGAAATAATACTAAAACGACGTTTTATTCAGGTACTTTATTTAGCCATTTTTATGTAAGAAAGACGAATATTTGATTCCACAGATTCTTAAAAAACGGTCATTTAAAATAAAATAAAAATGGTGTGCATTTTGCTAATATGAATTCCATGGTCTTTTATTGCATTTGAATTTGCGTGGTTTATTCGCTCATCGATAGTAGCCTTATGTTTTACTAAATACAATTACTACTGTTTATATATACATGGCTTTACCTTATTGCAAAAACACCACAAAACATTTTAAAAGAAAAAAAAAATACCGCCGCACACGAGAGCATAAAAATCGAAAATCCCAAGACTTATCCGCGTGAAATATGGCGAATGAATATAAACGTCTTCAAATACGGCGATACGGGGTAGTATCGGTTGAAATATGTTTACAATGACGGTAACTTAAAGATACACTGCCACTTTGGGGATGAAAGAAGGGGTGAAAATATTCAATGTTTTTTTGCGCATTGTTCAAAGTATTTTCTGTGAATTATGTTTGAGAAGCTGAAGTTTTGATGTTCGTTTTAATTTCGCGTTATTCTGTGTTTATAGAGGAACTCGTTACTTTGGAAAGTAACTGTGGTGGCAAAGATTTTGAAAAAAAAAAACTGTTTGTTTTATTTAACCAGTACAACCTAATGAATATTATGCCATGAATTAGAAGCATTCGACTTCAAACTATGTCACTCAAACTCAAAGCATTTATTTCAATGAAACCATTTACAGGCACTTTTTAATTGTCAAGAAGTCGCTCAATCAGAAAATATGAAGTGTCCATTCCAAAGCGTAGGTTCCTATGGAGAAGAACGGGCAAGAAACTCCATGGACACCCTTTTAAATTATATTTTTACAAAAATTTAGTTACATCATTACTGTTGAATTTATAATTACATGTGAGAACGATGTAAAAAAAAGACGTACACGTGAAAAGCGTCCAGAGTACAGCAAATAGTACTTAACAAAACAACTATCCAAAAATAAAATATTATAAATAAGCCGAGGCAGCTAAGTGATGATCTGCATCATTCAGCTCAACCATTTTGCAGGGAGCTAAATGATCCAACACGCACGCCACCGTCAGCGAGACATTTTAGTGAGCACTGTTGATCACTAAAATGTTGATTCACTGTGTGATCAACTAAATCTTAAGACACTGCATTGTATAATGTATTAGGTTATGAGTACTAAATAAAAAAAACGGCCAAGTGCGAGTTGGACTCGCACACGAAAGGTTCCGTGCTACAAGGCAAAAAACACGATTCATGTATGAAGACCCTTAATCTCTTAGTTGCGTCTTATTGTTGTTAAAGCGCCAATAGGAATGCATACTTTGAAAAAATTTTAACTGTCTGCCTATTACGGTTCATGAGATACAGCCCGCTGACAGTCAGGCGGACTGACGACAGCGGAGGCTTAGTAATAGAGTTACGTTGACACCCTATAGGTACGGAACCCTTTAAAACATATCTTTATTCAAAGAACCTATTCGTATTAGAAAAGAAAGCTAAAAGCATAAAACAGATTTTCAGTTCAGATACAGAAGACTTCAAACTACCTTTCAATAACCACAAACCAACTGCACAATACTGTACTGAACAATTCAAAGGACATATTACAGAAAAATCTATTAAAGCACACACTCATGCACACATTCACACTTCTTTCTACACACAGTGTCGCTGTGTGTCGGGGGGTAGGGAGAATGGAGAGAAATCTTCAGTAGATGGATGCTCTAATATTCAAATGGAATACGGAACTATTATTGTAGGAGCTACTGTCGATATGTATGTAGTTGGAGCAATCTTGATCGTTGGGGAAGGGAGAAATTGGTGATGTTCTGTTAGTGAGGTTATTGTAGATTTTATGTGCATCTTTTCAGTTTAAAAGTGGTTTAGAGGTAATTTTTTATTATCTATCTATACAAATAACAAGGCTAAAGAGTTTGTTTGTTTGAACAATCTAATTTCTGGTGTCAGATTAAAAAAATCCTTTTGTATCTGATAGTCTAATTCTTGAGGAAGGCTATAGGCTACTTGACATCAAGCTGGGACCTTTACGAGCCGAGCAAAGAAAAGTCACAAAAAATGCTAAGCGAAAACGAAGTAGGTAGCGCGGGCAGGTGATGCGATGCGACGGACGGGTGGATTTCGGGGACAAGAAATTTCACGCGGATGAAGTTGCAGGGAAAACCTAGTATAGTATAATGTCATAGCATTGAAAGGTCAGTTTATAAATAATAGGTAGTCGAAAATATGTATGTTGATAGATTAGTTAATTAGACATAACTGTCGTTCTTAATTAAAACTAGTGGGTAATGTTATAATTATTTATAAAAAACCGTTTTAGTAGATTTTTTGAACACAGTAAATAAAAAATAAGTTACGTAACATGAAATTACGTAACACAGTTCAACAACATTCATTGCGTTACTTACGTTGTAGAGTAGACGAACTTTTCAAATACATGAAGCAATGGATTAGCAATTTTCTTCGGAAAAATCTTTCGTAGTGTGATTGAAAGCGCATTACGCAATTAAGGTACTGTTTAACCAGAAGAATCTTCAAAACGTCAAAATAAGCTTATCAGTCGACTCAAAGTCATCTCAAGCTACAAACGAACACAAAATTTAATCTCAAACAACATGACACATTACACATAACGCAAAATAAATCAAAACAGAACCTAAAATCTAAAACTCCAAGTCAAAATGAGCTGTCAAAAGTTATGTGCCCCGAGGCGGCTTCAAGTATCAAGAGTGTAGGGCGGCGTAGCGGCAACTTCTTTGCATACTTCCCGGGAAGCGCGGGTGTTGGTGTGCGATACGTCACTTATATTATATTGTCTGCCTACACATATTGCTTGGCTAGTGAGGGGGTAGTATCGATAGGAGGGATGTGGTAATTTAAATGCTGTTTGGTGACCGTATCGATGAAAAGTGAAGTAGCGTTAAGAAAGATGTAGAATGAGAAAATTTGCGAAGTGATATTTGTGATTCATTAAGGCATTGACTGCCAACACGATCACCGGTGACCGCGAACAATAGATTTTCTATTGTGTCTGTTGTCTGGCAGTCAACGTGTTAAAAAAGGAATTTTGTATTAAATAGACATTTTATATTATTTTATCCTATTTAGTTAGTATGTAGACAGGGTGATAGTCAGCTGACTCTTTTACAAGTTTTTACTTAATTTCATTTGTCGCGTCCCATAAGCTTTTACAGCCAGGGTTACCAAGCCTTACAATCAATAGCTACATTCTAAATCTCTATTAAAAGCTGTCTGAAAACTATCGATACCCAAACTAGCCGCCATAATCTATCGATACATCCCACCACTATGAGATATATCAGCTCACTTCATTTACCCGCGTTGCCGTATCTTTTGTTTGCTATATTTTTGACAAGTACAAAGCGAAATCTGCGCTTGTCATATGTTTGACAGACGACAGGGTGAAGGGGGGGGATGTAGAGGGGGCAAATAGGGGTGATAAGTTGTTATTAACTACACTTGAAGACCTATAGATGCATAGTTTTGTGTTTTTTGGTGAGCTGGAAACAAAACAGCTTGTGTATTGTTGTAGCTTGATGGGGTCTGAAGAAAAGAGTTTGCGGTAAATGAAAAACAGTTTTCAGTATGAAGACCATGAGTTTATGTTAAAAGGAAAATTGACAGCTGATGAGCTGGACTCCTTTAATAAAGATTGGTCCTTGGCAGTTCTGGACAGAGAGAGGTGGAAGGAGAGTAGGCCGGACTAAATTGGATGTACCGCGGTTGGTCACGTTTCCAACCTTACCTAACCTTGGTTTGGTCGGAAGATCCTAGCTTGGTTAGTGCAACCAAGCTAGGCTCGTCCGACCAATCGGATCAACTTTGAGAAAAGGCCAGAAATATAAAAAAGAGGCTCAATTATTTAAAAAAAAGTGTAAAACATGCGTAAACATTTTAGAGTATTTTCTATTAATTTATAAAAGCGCCCATCATTAAAAGGTCAATCAGTTTTTAGAGGATCAGTTAAATATTTCCCTTTTTCTAAGAATTTGATGTCGTAGATTTACAATGACATCGTGAAATAAATAAAGCCTCCGTCACTCTGCATATACGAATACATTTCATATAAAAGCAGTGAAGAGTAGGAACTGTAACAATTTGACATATTATATAGTGGTGTTAAGTTATCCCCCCTCCCCCCCCCCCCTCGATACTGGCATCGCGCTTTTAGACACCAGGCTAATGGAAGGTGTTATGTTGTATTTGTTAATGGTGTTAATAATTTGTTGTGGAAAAAGATTTGGACCCCGTAACTGGGTTGTGGAGGTCAGATAGTCAGACACTCCATGTAAAACAATAGAAGTCAGCTGCATCCAGTTAAACTGGAAGTCGATCCCAATATACTTTGGTTGGGAAAGTGTTAAGCAGATTATCATGAAGATTTTTTACATTGTTATCATTGAAGTGAAAACTTCTTCAGGCGCGTTGGGCATGTTTTGAGATGGGAAAAAACCATTGAACTCGCGCCACTGTTACCGTAACCGACACCGCTTCGGATGTGTTCGGCTGTCGTCAGGATGTACCCAGTTTTTAATGTATATCCGATATGTCAGTGAGTGATGGCAAAGTATTCTGTTTGTGTTTTATTTTCACTTCTGTCGGCACTCTCGGAGTGCCACTGTTTTTTTTTTGGTATCAGTTTGTGTGAGAGACAAAAAATACAAATACAAAATGTTTATTTTCTGTACCAACTCGTTTACATTAGTTTACGATTGGAGCCTCCTTTCAAGCATGATGACGCCTGAGTTAGGAGACTCCGCACTTCCATAGCTTTGTTTTTTTTTAACATTTCTATAAATTAATGTGGGTGTGTTGGGTGTGCGGAGTGTGTGATATGAGACAAGACCGATGAAATTAAAAAGACACAAGGATGGACTGGATGCAAAAGGCTGAGAACCGGATTGGGTAAGCTGTGGAGTAATATGGGAGTGACCTATGACCAGCAGTAAAAGTAAAGACAATATGAAACCTATGAATCAGACTGGTTACAGGGTTTGGTATTTTTTTGTACTTACTTTTTTGTATTTTTTATTATTATTATTTTTTATTTTATTTTTTTGCAAAATACCCAGGTCTCCCCTATTTTTATTTTGTACTAAACAATCATTTTCTTCTTTTTTTTTGTTTTGGGATTTTTAAAGAGGTGAATAGAAAATGTCTGCCTGCTTATTGACTTCGTACATCACACCATCCAAACGGCTCCGCCTGAAACGTACATAATTTGATTAATTTTCGACTGGCACAAAATGCGAGCTGTAATTAAAACTAGTGTAAGTGGTTGCCGCGATAAGGGTAGTTTCGGGGTGTCTCCCCGCTTAGATGTGGCGTATCGGCTTTCGTAAGTATTGTCTGTACGACAGTATAAAGTGCGCTGTTTAGGAGTTAATATAATCTCCTCCTTTTTTTTTTATTCGGTCAAAAGAAGTGTTTATGTAATAACAGGAAAAGTAATAACCGCCACACAGCCTTGCAGATAAGGTGGACCGATAACCTAGAAGAGTTCGCGAAAATCCGCTATAAAAATTGTTTATTCTGCTCAATTAAGAATCAGACCGATCGATTCAGTTAAAATCTCAACCTGATAACTTAGGTGAAGCTGAAGTAACCCGTCTATGGTGAAATAATGGCTCACTTCACCCAAATTTTCACGGAGAGATATGTACAAAATAAACCGCCAGTCGTTGTAGCTGTGCTTGGGCGAGGCCTAAGTCCTTCCTGACCTTCAGTGGGATGTCCTTCAATTGACTGGTGATCGATAATCGTTCTTTCTCTAAATAACATGAAAGAAAGAAAATGCATTTATTTGCGGCATTAATGATACATATAAAGCATACAAACATTTAAAAAATAACAAGTTGGAGATGAACCCCATGCTTTACATAAAGTGGCCCATTCGAAGATTGAAAAATAAACTTTAAAAAATATGACCTTACACCTTGACAGTTTATAAACTTTATAACTTATTGATTTCAAGAGAAACCGTTGTTGGAGCTTTTCAGTTCTTATTATAAGGACGATGTATCATTAATTTTTTATATTGGAGTTCAAATACTTTTTCTATTTCTAAAAGAAAACACCGTTTTCAGTAATAGTTTTTTTAAACAAATGATTTATTCCTTCAAAATCAAACCATGCACTACATTCCGCCGCGCGTAAGCACCACCCACAAATGTAGCGACCACTTTTCCCTAAGTACTCATATCAAGCGTTTGACTTTGACAAGACATACTTAACTTATACTTAACTATGACTTGTGTTAGCTTATTATTTCGCTAACTACTTTTAACACCCGGTATGTGTAAAGCTAATTTTAAGTTGGCGGTGGATTGGGGTTTATTTGGTGGTGTCACTTGTGGAATGCATTGAAGGGGTTCATGTTTGTTCTTAAAAGTTATTGGATTGAGAAAATTTACTGGTTTTCTTTCTAAGCTCACGTTTGCTCGTCTACCTGTCGAAACACCAAACCCGTCGGAGTAGTTGAATGGGCGCCGTAGTCATTGTTTTAACAATAGAGCAATGACACTGTTGTGTACACTTGGTGTACTGTTGACGTTTTGAGCACTTTTTCTTATGTACAGTCAACAAACGAGATAAGTATGCAGGATCGTCGGATATAGTTGAAGTTTAGTAAGAAACCGATGGATGTTGTCGACTGAAATTTAAATTTATAAATGAGCTGTTTGTTTTCTATTAATAAAATTAAATTTTATTCGAGAACATTTTTCGGTTTCTTACTAAACTTCAACTATATCCGCACATCTTGCATACTTATCTCTTTTGTTGACTGTATACTTGGTGTACACTTGACGCTTCCTGTATCGTACTTTCAGTACTTATGTGGCTAATGTCATGTAACGACGCACAACCTGTTAGCATGGATTCAGTATAATATATGATTCTGAAAACCACCGCGTTAAAAAATATCGTAGTTTGTTAAAAAAATAATTTGCTCTGCCAAACATTTTGACCACGTAGCTATTGCGCTTTTTTATGAAACCGCTGATTTTTTTTTAAGATAACCCACCAAATCTTTCTACGCTAGAATCATGTGCTAAATTAATGGTTTCAGTTAGCGGATTTATTGTATAAGAACCTCACTGTGTAAACTAAGATGAAGTGAGCTGTCATTCCACATGATGCTAGCGATTGACACTATTGACAGCTCACTTCACCTAAGTTGTCACGGTGAGATTTTTACACAATAAATCAGCTGGAATTGATATTAATGGATAATATGATAGGCTCGAGCAGGTATGTCTATAAGGAAGGAGTGAAAGACATCTTAACATACAAATAAATTAGAAAACCGAAGTGAAGTGGTTCGGTTTTCTCATTATTTCATTACAGGTTTGACACTTTGACACACATATTGTTGAAGCATGTTCAGCTAAAGCATGCAAAATAAACAATAATACATTCTACATACCTAAATAAATCTACCAAATACAACCACATAAGTATTTAAAACTCAAAATTAAACCCAACCACAGCCCAGTTACTCAATCCAAATAAACCCCAGAGCACAAGGCTTCGCGAAAATAGACAACAGCAACATTACTCCGTCTGTCAGCTGTTATCTCCGAAACTCTCGCATCGGACGCGTGACAAAGATATGTTCATTTTCTAAAATAATCAACCCATAAATCCGGGAGAATGACAGCGGAATCGGTACGAGACGACTCGTGTATACACAGCCTTATTTATTTTGAAGACTTGTGTCTCACTTGGCGTTGCTTGTGTTAATTATATGCAAAGAAAAAATAGCTTTATGTATCTGCAACAAAACACACACAATGTTGGCAATTCAAAGAAACTGATAGCAAATAAGACGAAGATTGTGAGATGTCCATGTCGCCTATGGTACACTGCAAAGCGAGAGGCATAACAAATGCGTTGAAATCCCAGAGAAAAAGTCAGGTGTCTCAGGCCCCTCAATTTTACTCCAGCACCCATTCAAACCAGAAGACAGCAACATGGCGGGAGTACTCCCCTGGACGATCTACCCCTACTTTGTACTTACAAAATAGGGCTCTTTGTGAAGGCACAAGGAGCCCTACTGCTTGTCTCTTATACTAGATGGTGTTTATGACAAAATTCCTCTCCACCATCCATTCTGGAGTGAGTTAATAAGTGTCCTATGACCCAATCCAATATCTCACAATTCTGAGATATTTTTTTTCTCAATTGACATTACTATTCCGTGTTTTAACGGAATCCCACCTCTCTTCACTTCAGTATCAAAAGAGTTTCGATACTATCACCAACAACTGTCACTTGGGAAGCAGAAGTGACTTCACCTGAACTGTCTGTCAGGTCAACCAAATGTAGAAATTCAAGTGACATACATACAAAACCACATACAAACGCTAACTTTAACTAAGTTATCGCGGAGTGCGAACCGACGACACACAGACGGGAATAATTCATCGAACAAATGCATAAATCAAAGGCAATACACACTTCCAAACTTACCACACAGCTGTAAAACTTAAAAAGCAACGAATACTCAACCTTATTTGAAACCCCTGAAGGTTGATGGGTTTTAAATTGACACTTTCGCGACGGTATTTCCAAGTTTGTCGGTCTAGCAATTCGAAATTCAAACGGGCGCCTATCGCAGCTCGGTGATTGGTCAGGGCGCGCGTGGCTGTGATATAAATAGTGCGGTTGGTGCTAACTGCTAGGCTAATATGGAATATGGGATTGATTAATTGGGGAAAATGGAACACGTGTGAGTGTTCGGTTTTATTGGATCGAGAGGGGGAAAGTCGGGAGAAAGGAGAAGGAATTTATTTTCAGTTAAAATTGGTTAGAAAATTGCTTTTGCACCAGCTTAATGTCTGTTCGGTCGTGGTTTTCATCTTTTCAGTGTACAATAAAAGTTTTTAACTTTATCTTTCATAATTTTGAATATGCAGCCATTTTGTATGTTAGTAGTGTTGAAGAAACAAGAATTCTTGGAATAATGGTGCCATCTAATCTGAATTACTCCTGATCAAATGATCATAATAGCGTTAGAATTACTCGTATAGCGATCGAAAAAATCAGTTGACTTTAAGTCTCGCTTACACGAGGACAGTTTTTAGAACATTGTGACTTCGAAGCTCCAAAGTCTATAAAGTCTATAAATGAAGCTTTGCGGTAATACGTTCAATATTTTTTTCAGGTTCTCTAAAACCTCTCAAAACACTGCCAAATTCATAGCCTTTATATCTAATTACCTTCCTATACTCTTCCATATAAAACTAGATAAAACAAAATCCACCTCCACACTATCACATCGGATGCTGTAAAATATGCAGAAGGCTTCACTCGGATACTAGAGCGACATGTTATAGCACCTTCACACTCTATACTGGCAGCTTGGCTATTGATTGAGCCATATTTTGCAGTAGACGAGTTATCTTATTGCTTAGAGATGGTGTGGTTTCGAATATATAGCATCAGGCCTGTATTTGGAGAAGCAGGCAGAGGGGTCGCAGTGTACCCACATTTTCCAGTAATATAATAATATACTGTAGAATTCTAGACCATTTTCTATTTTGTTTGACAGACCTACACTATCTCTCATACTTGATAAACTCAAATTTGAAAACATTGTAAAAGTCAATTATTTTTAAAAGAGTAACCGTTTAGTTTCTTGTCGGCTCTTCTCCATAGGAAACGACCAATTGCAACCGTGCACCTAGCTTCTGATGTTTCATAAGTGCCCATGTAGGTAAAAAAGTAAATAAAAGTATAAGATAAGTAAAAAAATCTAGTTTGATTTAATTTGAATGATTCAGGCCCCTATAATAAAGGTTGCCAATCCGGGGTTCAGGCCGCTTCTGAGAAATTCCTAATTTGGAAAAGTCAAACACATGTGTAGGTAATTTATTTCATCACCACTGCTCTCAAAACGGTGAAGGAAAACATCCTGAGGAAACCAACATGTGCTAGAACAAAAAACTCGAAGACATGTGACATCCACCAACCCGCACTGGGCCCGCGTGGTGGACTACGGCCACAGAACGGCCCACTTCCTCTCAAAATAGAGGAGGCCTATGTCCCAGCAGTGGGAACATTATCTATGGGCGGATTATATTGAGCTTTTGAGATTTTTTGCATTTTTAACTACATGATCAAAGTATCTGGGTAACAAATACCTTCATCGTAAAAAAGTCTAAAACTTCCAAAAACCCCAAAAAATATGCAAAACTAATGAATCTAATTAGGCATCACGAGTACAAAGCCTTCTATTGCACGACGCTAACGCAAATCTGTCATGCGATTATCCTACGTTTGTAAGCCGGACAAGTGGACACGGAACAGATTTATAGTTGTCGTAAATCACTATTTCAATATTAGAGACGAGCCACACGATTGTCGCAACGGTCTTATTAGTCGCATGTCGCTCGCGTGTAATCAACCTAATGTAATTGATGCGGAGATGCTGTAAGGATGGGATGATAGTAAATTATTGTTAGGTTCAGTTAATGATATTGTGCTGTATCGTAATTAGGTGTGTCCAGATTGTAATTAGGAGGATTCTGATGTCTGAAGATGCGACGCAAATAGATACATAATGGACATTTATGGCTTATTAGTCGATTCGCCCAGACGGAGATGGCTCGATGAGTTGGACTCCTTTGATAAAGATAGGTCCTTGGCAGCTCTGGACAGAGAGAGGTGGAAATAGAGTAGGGAGGCCTTTGCCCAACAGTGGGACACTAATAGCTGATGAAAAAAAAATCGATTCGCACGAATTTACTCGCTTGAAACGGGCGAATCGACACTTTTATAATTATTATAATCTTTCTATAGGCGACTCGCACGATGTTAATGAATTTGTAAGCGAGTCGACTACTCCAGAAATATGTTTTAGACAATTGGCTCATTTTGAATTTTATTAGGTACTAGAATATTAAACTTATCACAAATAAATAGCAGATAGCAAAACGTATGTCAAGTGAAGTCACTCAGGCAATCACAGCAGTAAAAATGGGTTTTGCAGTACGTTCACAGCCATTTTACCTCTGACTGCAGTAATTTAATAGCAACCTTATTGTAACAAGTATAAAGATCACAATGATTTTGACAGACTTGTCAGTGGCAGCAACCTCATTAGAATGAGAATAGACTGATTTGGACAGTAATGCAAAATCAGAGGTAACTGTGAAAGAATTCTTGAACAATTTTTTTTAGAATAGCCTTCAAAATCCCCGATTTCTTTTAGTTAAAAATATGAAGTTTAACTAAGGGCTGAACTCAAACTCATAGCATTCATTTCAAATAAACCAATTACAGGCACTTTTGAATTGTCAAGGGGTTGGTCGGTCAGAAATATGACGCTAATTGATTTTTCAATAGTCAGAAAACCTATAAGTATTCTGAAGAATAAATTTGACAAGTTCACATCATTTCTATGCAAAAGCTGTCAAACCGCAATATTTATTCCACAGATAACTGAAAAATCAAGCCTGAATCTAATTATTTTAAACAGTTCTTCTACTACAGAAAGTGAACTCCCATCACAGAAATTGCAACGAAAGAGTTTCCAGATCAAAGAATTGACAAATTTTGTGAATTTTACATTTCTATGTGAAGATCTTAAGAAGCTATAGCATATAGCATAATTAGCTTATAATGTTCCCGCTGCTGGGACACAGGCCTCCTCTCTGTGAGAGGGAGTAGGCCGTAATCCACCATTCGGGCCCAGTGCGGATTGGTAGATGTCACATGTCTTTGAAATGGTCCTAGGACATGCCGGTTTCCTCACGATGTTTTCCTTCACCGTTTTTAGAGCGGTGATGATAAAATAATTTACACAAAGTAAAGCGCCTGTCCGGTATCGAACCAACGACCTACAACTCATAAGTCGCAGCCATTTCTAGGCCACCACTGCTCTCTAGAAGCTGGAAGTATGAACAAAAAAAAATATTGCATAGAATTTAACAAAACGAGGAGAGGTGGCCTGTGTCCCAGCAGTGGGAACATTATAGGCTGACTATGCTTGTGCTAAGAAAACTGGAAAAATGTGTACCTGTACTGTAAACCTATATCATACTCCTTTGCGGAATAAGTTGTGACGTTATTTATATCTGTGTCACAGACTAAGTAAATCATAGCCACAGCCTAACTACACCAGTCTACCCACAACAACAAATTATGTAAGACGACGATACAATGGAGGTTCGATGCTGATGGCGTATTGATAATGTTCAGCGGATATGTGACGCATGATTTATTACGTCACAACATAGGATTGTGATTGTCAAATGGATTGAATCATTAGGGGGTAATTGGGAGTAAAGGGGGTGTGATCGGTTCTTGTTTTGGTAACTTAATATGTACTGATTTAGACCTTTTGCACACACATTTTTCCTTGCCGTGAAAACCTATACTACTACGGTTAGAACTAACCTACTACTAGAACCAAAAGTTCGTAGACATGTGACATCTACTAATAGATATAGATAATCCACCACGCGGGCCCAGTGCGGGTTGGTAGATGTACCAACCCGCACTGGGCCCTCGTGGTGGATTACCGCCCACTCCCTCTCACAGAGAGGAGACTTGTGTCCCAGCAGTGGGAACATTACAGGCTGATTATGTATGTATGTAGTCGGAACAGTCGGAAGCGCTTATAGATATCCATCGATATCCGTGGAAGCGCTACCAATGCAGCTGAGCAAGCGGTCCTGGGTGCGACTCCCAAGTTGGACAAAGAATTTTCAATCAGGAATTTCTCAGTAGCAGCCCAGAGTTTGGATCTGTTCCTGTTTAATGGCAATAGGCTCGTCCCCAGTGAACTTTATCATGTGAGTGTAGGTACCTACTATAAGCACTCCTGTACCCAACCCTTTAGGGAAACAGGCGTTTATTTCAGAGGCAAGAACAAAGAAGTTATAATCACCTCCCATCCCTCTTATCACACATTCACTCAAAACTCATCGGAAACAATACCCCCCCTCCTCCCCTCACCTGCATACAATCCGATAATAACACAAGATTATTAGACATGAATTATGGTCGCAATTAGACGAGACAGCTAGGGAAATGGCCCAGTCGCGACAAAGCGCAGGACGCGACGGACAGTTGCTCACGTAAATCAATCAGCGCTTGAATGGAGCTTCTATTATGATAATGTTGTAAGAACTGTGTTTATGTTATAATAGGTTATCTAATTAATTAGATTCGTGACGTCAAAAGGACAAATCATCCAACGCTTTTGACGTTTCTAACAGAGGATACCTTCCTATCACCTTCTACTTCATTTTTTTTTGTCCCAAATCAATAGGTTTTAGGGCAGTGGTGGCAACTTGTAAGTCAGGACCCCTACCCCTGGGGGTCCTGACTTACAAGTTGTAGGTCGTGGGTTCGAATCCAGACTTTGTGTAATTTATTTTATTACTACTGATCTCAAAACGGTAAAGGAAAACATCGGGAGGAAACCGGCGGCATGTCCTAGAACCAAAAAAATCGAAGACATGTGATATCTATCAACCCGCACTGGGCCCGCGTGCTAGTTTATGGCCCACACCCTCGCATAGAGAGGAGGCCTGTATCCCAACTTTCTTTCAAAATTTCATCCAAATCCGTTTAGCCGTTTTAGCGTGTAGCGTAATAAATAAATAAACTCATTTTCGTATTAATAATATTAGTAAGGATAGTTAGGATTAGGAAGTTTGTTTTTGATGAGTTCTACCATTTCAGGAATTGTAATCCAAAGTATCTACATAATTCTAGTGTAGTTCCAGCTCTGCCTATGGGAGGTAGCCCGAGCACAGATCGCGACGCATAGTTATCTGGACAGCGGCCACCGCCGATATGTTTTGTAGTCTCGCAGGCGAGCACCGCCGCTGTGGACGCGTGCTCACAGACCTGGAAATGGCATAGAGCTTGCAGTTTTAGGTGTCATGAGAAACCTATGCGATTATGGCAAATGTGAAATTCATAAGAATGGAATTTGTATAGTGTACTTGATGAGGGTAGATTTCTTGTTCAGCGATCCATTATGACACGCCGTACACACAGTCAATCTCGACCGCGATCTGTGGTCAACACATTGACGGTGATCCAGATCGATAAAATAAAAGGTGGCCCCTTGCACAGTCTATCTGGATCTTTGAATGTTGAGCGTTAGAATGCTTTCCTCACTTGTTTGAGAGGGTCCCCTAACCCTTCGATCGTTGCTGCTTCTCACTGCAGGTATTGTGGGATGCCCAACATTATACCCTGTACCCTTATTGTGTACCTAACACAGTTTCAGACACAATCCGAGAGTTTTAAAGGATATTTCTAATCCATTAGTTTATAGTTTTAATAAATTCTTTTGCTGTAGCGTAATTAACGCAATGAACGTGGCTGAACTGTAAAAATTAAAGAAAATGCGATCAATTGTCATTTTATGTGCGCAATTACCCCGCTAATCTTAACAGGCTAGTGAGAAGTTGGACCATCGCCAGTTATTAAATATAAAAAATAAGCTAATTTTAAATGAATGAACAATTTAATATTTAAAAAAGAAACATAGTTGTTTTGTTTTTAAATTAGGCTCCTTACATACCACATGACGCTCCATGACAATATTGATATTCAACTGAATCCGGTTTGACCAGAAGCCAACCACAACATAGTTGAGAAAAGACTAGAAACCAATATTTTCCAATTTAATTTATAAATTCAAATTCCTCAAAAATACAACATTGTCCGTTCTAACATAAGGCTAGCTCCACACTCCACCATACCGTGTGGCTAGCCGAAATTTAGATGTCACAAGTGTAGCTCTTCTGGCTAATGTCCGACTACCGAGTTGTTTGTTACTGCCGTGTGGCGCGCAAGATGGAAGATACCAGCGAATTATACGCTCTTGTGTACGATCCTAATGGGTTCACTTTACTTTGTGATGTGCGCCACAATTTGCATGGATGGCAATTTCATTGATGGGTTCGTTTTGGGTTTAGTTGCGCAGGAACCGCTATCTTCCTACGCAAATATGATTTAGAGTTTATATGTTTCGGGGTTTTCAGGAAAAGGTTCTGTTGTGTTACACGTTGAGGATGGTAGCCTGTGTAATAAGAAAAGAATCATTGTTTCAGATAAAATAGGTAGGTACTGAGTGGGAAAGAATTTGAATAAAGCAGCTGCAAAATCAAAGCTGCTAGAACTGAGTAGACGGTCGATATGAGAATCTTTATCAAACTTCTGAATGTACCATTTAAAATATTTTCCAGTGTGTAAATTAATAACCTAAGTTATATAAAGAGGCATGTAGTTAACTACATGCCCCTTTATTTATTTATTTATATATACTTTATTGTACACCAGAAAATACATAACAAAAAATACGATTATTAATACAAAACATACAATGGGCGGCCTTATCGCTTTCTGCGATCTCTTCCAGGCAACCCCTTTATTTATATCTAAACGATGCGATGCTTACAGTTATAAGTTAATTGATTAGCGACTGTTTAAACATACATTTTTGCCGTTTAAACGTCACTTAACTTTAATCATCGTTCATAAATAAACCCCTTAGTAAATTTATTTCACCTGATCAAAACGATATTTCAGCCCAACATTATTTTACATAGTGGTAAAACTAAGATACACGCAAGCAAAAAAGCACGCACACTAGATGATCAATCCGCAAACATAATAAGGCTGTACGCACACCGCACGACAAAGCGCTACAAATGACGCGCACCGCGATCAACAAGCCTCGCTTGTTATTCAATAACCGTCCCGGGCGATATCAATTTATCACAGGTTCAATGAAGGCGAAACTATATTTCATTGCTGTTCTGCCTGACATTGAATCTCCGATGTTATCTGCGAATAGATTATGAAATTTCACCCGAAATTGAAAAACAAACCCTAAGCCTCACTCCCAAAGTTCAATTTTGGCTGCAGATGACGGTGGAGATAGGACGTTTCATGGGATGGCGAAGGTTGCATATTGACGTCATCCAAAAGGGAGTAGGCAGTCGAATGCAAAACGGTTGAACCATGGATTTGGCATATGTTATAGGGTGGTAACTATTGTCTGACACACGGTTCTGTTCATGTTTCAATTAATATTCGGCATAATAATTTAAACACAGAAAGTTGACTTGATAGAAAGCTGACAGGTGCATTCCAATGAATGTTCTTGCAGCCATGCCGGCAGAGGGTAGCTGATAGCTGCTTTTAAAATTCCAAACTAGAGCAATATAATTAGCGGCCTTTGGTGTGACATGTATGTCTTCTTTAAGAAGCTTTGTATTGGCCCGTCGTTGCTCAGTTGGCGTTTTACGTTAATTGTTTTGACTTTTCTCTGAATGATTTTATTTTGTTGAGGATAGTAGAGTGCCAAGACGACCTACGTTTAGCGAATTTCATCTAACCACTACACACAACTTAATTGCAACCTTATACCTAGCACAGATGCTGACCATGCTTCGATATACCTCCAGTAAGTACAAAATATCAACAAAACCATTTAAACCACCCCACTGAAACAAATCGTCCGTGTGTATCCAACCTAATCTATATGTCTTAGCTGATTCGGGCGGCTGTATTTCATATCGAAACTAGTGAGCATGCTACTAATTGCCGTCCGCGTGAGTATTGCGACAATTCCATTTGTCTGTCTGTCTGTGCGAACCCTTTGATTGAGCCCGTGTTATTGGTAGACTCGTACTGGATTCGGGATTATGGCAGATTATTGTTTGAGTGTACGCTGTGAACGTAAATAATGAGTGATTTGAGGCGTTTATGGTGACAGTGATGGATGATTCTGTTGTGATGTTATGATTAGACTTGTTCTGACTACTAGAGAGTAGGTAGTGTTAGTACAATCAGCCTATAAATTGTATCATAACTAACGCAAGAAAGTTAAAAGCATAACACAATGACCAAAACTTATTTCTTTTAAAAGCTAAATAATATTATTAAGAAAATCGTGTTGACCCTAACATTATTTTATGCATTTATAATGAAGTCTTATTTCTTTGTATTAAGATTTAATTTTCTTTGACTTTCAGCGGTCAGTGTGGCAAAATACATAATTTTTGTAAAGATACCTATATTAAAAGTTACTGATATCGATTCAGTAGTCAATTATGAACAAACTACTTTCAGGACTTGCGTTTATTCTGTTACATCTTGTTTATGATACAATTTTAACACATTTTCTGGAGATGATGAGATGTGCTGGCGTCTGTACCTATTCAACATGCAAACAAAAACAAAATGTCTTACTGAAAATGCTTTTGGCATTCCATTACATCAATCACCCATTTCAATATCCCACTTTTATAGATTAATACAAAAAGGAATGTTTAATCTAACCCCCCGATGCCATCAAACGCCACAAATTAACAATTCCAACTTTCAATATACGTCATAACCCTAAAAAGCGGTGGCGGGCAAAAACGACCAACTTAATAGGATTGACAAGATTCCCGACGACCAATAAAAGATGGGGGCCGATCCCATAAAACTATAAGCAGAAAATATGTCTAGAGGATATTTTCTGAGCTATAACCGTGACCATTGGAACCCCGAATGTCATACCAATGAATTCATGTCCCGCCATTTTTTTGCACAGTTTATCGCGTTTCTTTATTACGGTCGGTCGTTTTTGGCTTGTTGGGTATGTATTTTTATGGGCAGCATTCGAGGGTTTAGCCATCTACACCGCGAATTTGTTTATAGCACACATATTGGTTTCAGTGATCGTATTGTTCTGTTTTATTTTTTAATAATGCTGTAATAGGTTCCTGTTATGTTTATTTCTATTTTATTTGTAGCTGTAAAAGTGTATATTGGGGACAGATTCTTTCAGCCATATTAATATGTTATGATCTTTTTATATCTTTGTAGACATAGCGTATTGGTAAGTACATATATTATGGTTTATTGGTTAGTTATATAGGATACCGGGTAGTTTTGATGGATTTCGGAAAATCATCCATTACCATTTAACTCCTGCACACTAACACTGCTGGACATAGGCCTCTCCCAGACTGCGCCACAACAAGGCCGCATCCAGTCCGTTCCAGCCACCTTCTTTAGGTCGTTCGTCCATCTAGCTGGGGGAGATATTGATACCCATCACGTCTGCTGAGTTTTGCTAGCTAATTTAATTTGACCCTGTTTAAGGAATTGTTGTGAAAAATTGTGTGCTTCTAAATGCAGCAGTTTAGAATGTGTGTTGTTCGACAGAGAAAAAGTTGCCATTTTTATTAAGTAGAATTTCTGAAAAGAAATAAAACTCAAGCCATTAAAAACCCATCTCGAACCAATCAAACTTCAAGTGAGATGCATTCCTCCAATATCATAGAAATGCCATAATTATGACACTCCAGGACTAGGGCGACATCAAACACTCGAAATAATAAGACAAAGCATTGAATACAAAGGGCTGTATTAAAAACACGAGTATTGTAGTCCCCCCAATATGGAGGGCTTTCGACTCGATCTCGGGAAGACATCCATTAGGTATTATTGAAAATTTTAATATCAAAAATTGCGGAGAGAATTTTTTGTGTTACGACACGATTTATACTCCGACTTTTAATTAGCTGCAGTAAAATTACACTTCTTAATAACTCATTTCAGAGATTATGCATGTCAAATAAGTTTCGTTTGTTATACTATTCTGTACTAGAAAAACAAGATTTGGTTGATTTCCGCGAAATAACAAAAGACGCCAATTTCAGTCATTTAAGTAACATATAAGCTGTCATTTTACTGCAGCTTATTATAAGTTCGACTATAGGTTCTGCTTTTTAAAAACTATTAACAATTTGGGTGGAAATCAAACTCGAACTCAAAGCATAATATATATTTTAAGTAAACCATATAAAGGCACTTTTAATTTTCAAGAAGTCGTTAGTCAGAAAGTTGAAGCTAGTTGCCTATTCCAAAACGTAACCTGCTCTAGTAAGTTATCATCTCAGTTAACAAAAAGAAATAGAGTTTCATGATTTTGTTAGATTTAATGTTCTTTTTATTGTTTCTATTTCCTGTGCATGTCCCAAATAAAATATATTTTTTTCTTGTTTGCACACTTTTTTTTATTTTTATTTCGGTACTTTACCAATCACCAATGTGTAGTATATAACATGTACCATAAAAGTGTGCTCATATTTTAAGAGCGTTTACGCCGTACGGCATTTCATACAAACTTTCAAGCCCTTGTTTTTCGAAATGAATGAACCGATTCTAATGAAACTTCATACGCATAAGCAGGATACAAAGGTCTAAAAAGTTACTTCAGAACATTTTCGTAATGTCTTAAAGATTATTACTAGTTTGGCTGTAATACTATTTTTCGAAAATGTACTTAAGTAACGTTTTAGATGGTTACACACCGACACCGACACCGACACCGTTACGACACAGAAACGACTAGAATCGTGTCCACTAAAACCGGTCGGAAACATTTCAAGGAATATCATTTGGTATCGCGAGTGAGCCACTTCTGTTTTATAGCCTTCTCTATCTATATTGTGCGATTTGAATGTAGCATTCTTGATACTTAGATCGATATCTGTTTCAATGTTTTGCTATTTTATACTTGTAGTATATTGAATGACTTTAGAGGGGCTCGTGGCTAAGTAATAACGGCCGTACTGGTCGATCGATTAGGTTAAGCTGCCCTTGTCGCAGTCGGTTTGTGGATGGGTGACGATCTTTACATACCGAGACCTCTCCGTGCTTCGGAAAGCAAGTTAATCCGTTGTTCCTGGCTGCCATTCCTGGATCTTTGACAGTCGTTACTGGTCGTCAGGAGCCTGACAACCAGTCTTACCAAGGGATATCGTCTTACCCAGTAACTGCGTTGTGGAGGTCAGGTAGGCAGTCACTCCACGTAAAATAGCCACGATTTACGAGTTATAGGTCGTTCGAACCCAGACAGGCGCTTTACCTTGTGAAATTATTTCATCACTATTACTCTCAAAACGATGAAGGAAAACATCGTGAGTAAACCGGCATGTCCTAGAATCAAAACAATTGCAGGTGACATCTGCCAACCCGCACTGGGCCCGCGTGGTGGATTTCTGCGCATTCCCTCTCACCGTGAGGAAACCTGTGTCCCAACAGTGGGAACATAACAGGTTGATTAGGCAAGTAACAAAAGATATTTACAAGGCAGATGTGAGTGCAAATGCCGCCCTAGAAGGAGATGTAGTGTACCTTATTGGTGATGTCTTTCAGGACTTACCAACTGAATTTCGACAAACCGTACTACGACAAGATTTTATTTCGACAATATGGAACTCCGACACGTCTTCATTTCGACAATACTTTAGTTCGAAATACCTTAAGTCCGACACTACTGTACTCCGAAAAGGCGTTTCTACGACATGACTTAACTAGGAAACGATGTGACTTCGACGACATGCTTCTTTGACAACAATGGTAGTCCGACATGAGTCAATTTCGACGTACTCTACTCCGGCATTCTGTACTTCGACAATAGCTTATATCTGAGACACGCGTACTATTCGCAACCGGCGTGCATGCAATGCATAAACATAAACAATACAAAAGGAGTATGTAAGGATTGCAGCAGGTGGAGTTCTGTAGGTTCTGCTTACCCTCATGGTGAGAAAGCGTGATATTATGTTAGTATATACTTTTAGGAAAACCTTGGAACCTGGAAAATTGATGTAGTATTCGACGCCAATGACAGCATCCAAAATAACGGTTACACTCAAGTAATGAAGACTCAAGGCGTTGAAAGACTTGAAAGTCCTAAAGTGAATAAGGTTTTCGTAAAATTATTGTACGTCAATGTAATTTTGTGTTTTCAGTTCATTGTTTTATGGAACAATTCGATTTGTCATTGAACAAAATGCTTATTGACTTTTAACCAATGATGACCGTTCTCATTTTCTTGATTCAGAAACCTACATAATTGACTTCTCCAAATAAATAATTTTGTGTCCGGGATACTAATCGCCATATTTATGTGAATTGCTGAAGAGAAGGGGAATATCAAAGAAACGATGCGATTGCATATTACACGATTAAATACTTAGTAAGTTGGTACGTTGAAGACAGGGAAGTTTGGCAATAATTCCTTCTGCACATGTGGTTTCCCTGGTACCTCATTAACGGCATAACTATGTAAATGTCTATAATATTAATTTGCTCCCAAATTACCTAAGATGTTAATTGTGATTTTGATGTAAGTGTTGACTTTGTGAAATAGATAATGATATATAGAATGATAAAAATTAGAAAAATATTGCGCAGATCCCAAATAAATTCAGTTAAGAGCATTTACGCCGTACGGCATTTCATACAAACTTTCAGGCCCCTATGTTTCGAAATGAATGAACCGATTTTAATGAATCTTCGTACGCATAAGCAGGATTATAAAGGTCTAAAAAGTTACTTAAGAACATTTTCGAAATGTCTTATTTAAAAAAAGATAACTGGAAATCTCTGTTTCTATGGAAACTTTAAAATCGGTCTAATTTAGCTGTAACACTATTTTTCGAAAATGTTCTTAAGTAACTTTTTAGACCTTTCTATTTTGTTTATGCGTATGAAGTTTTATTAAAATCGGTTCATTCATTTCGAAAAACAAGGACTCGATAATTTGTATGAAATGCCGAACGGCGTAAACGCTCTTAAGAACAGGAGAATAATCAAGATGACGTTAGTTCCTCAATATAACCAAGATACATATATGTTTTAAATAATCTGTACCGGTATCTTCATAGCACTCAAAATTCAGCTTACCTACATAGACTTATAAAAAAAGATGGACTCCGCGCCACGCATATCGAAAGTGAAGCACAGTAAGTATGCCGGGACCGCTTGTACAAACACGCCTCACGCTCACATTTGCATCATAGTATGCCGACCGGCCGCCATTACGTGACACGACAGGCGTCAATCGTCAATCACGCACACATAGATCGGTACGGTGCTTCACTTTCGATATGCGTGGCGCGGAGTCCATCTTTTTTTATATGTCTATGCTTACCTACTTCTTACTTCGAAACTGATCTCATTGACAACCGCATCAAAACACTTAAAGAAATACCGCACGGCTCTCAAAAATTCACACAGACAACATCTGTCAAAGATTTTTTCTACAAATCTTAATCCTGCTCATCAAAGATCGGAAAAAAGTCGAATGTGTAAGATTTTGTTGTATTTTGTTATAAAATTATAAAGCGTAACGTATCCAGCTGAGTATGTATCGAGTTTGATTGTGAAGTATGTGAGATGAATTAGGGTTCCGTAGTGGATAATGAAAAAAAAAATGTCAGTAATACCAAAAACGTAAAAAGAAAGAGTAGGTAAATATTTTTACATAACATCACGAATGTAGATTTTTTTTTTGTTTGATTTTATTCGATTAATTTTAATTTTATTTAGTTTGATTTTATTTAATTTGTGGCAATGGGTGATATTTACCTTAAATAAATGAATTTATTATTATTTCCCTTAACGGTTAGGCAGAGGTGTACCTATAGTAAACCCACATTTCACCAGTTATGTTGAAGTCCCATGTAATAGGGGGGAGCCTATCGCCATTAACCGGGCAGAATCCAGACTGCAGGCTGCTATTGAGAAATTCCGATGGAAAAACCCAAAAACACTATGTTGGGAAAAGTGTTATTGGGTTTTTCGGCATAAATATTACAAGTTTCCGAATCATTTTTCCTTGTACAAAATTTAGCTTAGATCATAATTCAAACGCTTTATTAGTGCAATATTTTGGAAACTAAGCCTTGATCTATAGGGAAAGTCGATTAATCTTGACTTAACTCAAACTTTTTAAAAGTACTTAAGTTGATTTTTCTTAGGTATTACCCAAAAAATCTAGGTCTAAATTGCAACTTGGTAACTTAGTAGCGTGAATAAGTTTAACGCCCGTAAAACTTAAAAATCGAATAACACAAAAAAATAAACAATATGGATCAGGCACACCAACTTGATTGTGTTGCTGATGATAAATGAGTTATAAACAACTCTAGTAAAGTACCTTAAGCAATAGGTACTTATCCCAGAATAAAACCTATGTGTCAAAATCTGAACCTAAAAGAAACTCACATTTTACTCAAGTAAGTACCTACCTACTGATAAAATCCATCAACAAATGTACGGAACTTTCAGCACCAAAAAAAAAACAACTGCACACCCCTAATACATTTAAAAAAAAGAAATATAAAAAACCACCTTTCGCGATTCGACCTGTGTTTAACCGCTGTCAAGGGTTGTCAATCATACCGCTTTGGCCCCGCCCGCCGACTCGCGTTTGACAGCCCTAGTCTGATATTATTTTACTTGTTTTTGATTTTGTTTCGTCTGTTAGTTGTTATTGTTTCTTGTTAATTAGGGCTTTATTGTTTTTGTTTAATAATACCTAAAACATTAATTTTACAGTAAAATCTCTTCTGATATACTTTTTGATATGGCAAGCAATGGCGATGTCGACATTCTGCCAATATTACAAATGAAAAACAAGAATTCAAAAGAAAGAAATGGCTGTAGATATAATTAAAAATCTTTGATTGATGTAGTTGAAGTATGTACTTATATCAAAATAAGTAAGTACATAAGTGAAAACAGCGTGTGTATGTGTATATAAATGTGTAAGTTACCAAGTCACAATATTTTGCAGATAACTTTACATTTTGAAATGGCGTAATCTCTCTCTAAGATAGAGTGACTATAAAATTAAATAATAGTTAATCCGTGGCAGGATATACAATAAAATGCAATGATTTTTTTATTCATAATCAGCCTATAATTATCCCACTGCTGGGACACAGGCCTCCTCTCTGTGAGAGGGAGTGGGCCGTAATCCACCACGCGGGCCCAGTGCGGGTTAGTAGATGTCACATGTCTTCGAATTTTTGGTTCTAGGACATGCCGGTTTCCTCACGATGTTTTCCTTCACCGTTTGGTGAGCAATGGTGATGAAATAATTTACACAAAGTAAATCTCCTGTCTGGGTTCTAACCTACGACCTACAACTCGTATGTCGCGGCCGTTACCACTGGGCCACCACTGCTCTCTTGAATTTTTATTGGCCCCCAATATTCTCTATCAACATCATAATTATATCTATGACTATACAATACAAGTCCACCTTGTGCGTGACGACAATGCGACCATAAATTAAACATCTTATATTTGTATATATGTCTGCTTGAAAATTCAATCAAATTACATCCAATAGTTTAGTCACTATATGTATTAGTATTGCCAGTGTTTTCATTTATTGTCTCATCACATCCCATTATATAAAAGTTAATAAAAGTAATGAAGTTTCCAATGCCAAAACATTTTTCTAGAATTTATTTTAAATATTTGTTGCCACAATAAATACAATTTTTTAAATAAAATATCACTCTCAAAATATTCAACCGCATTGCAGCATTGACATGAAACTGACAGCTGACAGATGGACAGACAAACCGATATTTATATACGTAGCATCACTTATTATTAAATCATCAATCAGAATTAAGTCCAGCTCGGAATCCATGCTTAATTACTGGTTATGGGGTTATTGATTAATTTCCATCATATGTTATGGATCTTGAGGCCATTTTTTGTAGTAGGAGTTTAAAAAGTAAGTATGATTTCGTGGTTTTAACTATTTAAATAATATAAGAGTTAATTCTTCATAAATGACGTTAGCACAATCATTGAAAGGATATTGACAAGTGAGTATGCAGAGTTACCAGACGATTAAATTAGCATGAGGATTATGGACAATTATTTTTTACATTGCAAAGAAAAAAATTAAAAAAGTAAACTAGTATAATCTGCACAAATAATACGCACATTATAAAATAATTATACACACAAAAGCCCATTACCTATTCGAGATATATAAAAAAAAATAAAAACGATTTCTATTTTTACCCGGCTACTAAGGGTTATGATTTTAACCGGTATGTATGTACGTTCATCTGTTCCCTCATAACTTCAAAGGACTTTTAATAATTTGACAAATACGGTATCGTTAGAAGCGTCTTGACCGTCCGTTGGTTATAGGCTATGTGATGTCACACTAAATACAACATGGCGCCCTCTAGAGGACATAAAGTAATGAATTTAAAAATAAATATTTTGGCATGGTGCCTTGTTGGGTATCAAATTTCAAAAATATTAATGTTACTGAAATAAGCCCCAAAATAATTGAATAAAAAACGGTTAAAAAGCCGACCACTGAAACGGATGAAACAATAAGCACCTTCCCGTGTAATACTAGTCAAACCAAACCTAAACTATTAAAGTTCGGATGAAACAAAAAAACAGCAGATATAGGTACAACAGATTTAATCTAAGTACCACAAAAAAGTGCTCGACGTATCAAATAAATCGATTTCTCAAGCACGCTTTTTGCACAACACTATTGTGGCCCACTCGATAATCTTAATCCGCTGAGTATCATTGAAGAGGGTTATGCGCAAACCAGTGTTCCGTAAATACGTGAAATAATCGGATCAACACAGGTAGGAAATGATATACATCGAAAATACCGCAAGCGTATTTTTTGTTCCACACTTTTTTGTGTTTGTGTTTGTCACATGTTACTGAACGTGTTACATGGGTTTAAAGGTAAAAAAAAAAACGTCGTTTTTGAAGTTTACCGAGTTTCGTGCGGTGTTTGCCGATTGATATTATATCGTTCCCAGGACGTTATAAAAATATGCAAGGTGTTGACGACAACACGACAATAAATTAAACTGCATAATATCTTTTTCTATAAATACGAATGGTAAACTGACTGACTCACTGACTGGGTGATATATCAATACAGCCCAAACTGCTGGTCCTAGAGACATGAAACTTGAAGGGTGTATTCTTGGTGAAGAGTAAGTATCCACTAAGAAAGGATTTTTCGAAATTCCACCCCTGAGGGGGTGAATGGGGGTAGGATGAAATTTCTCGCGGACGAAGTCGCGGGCAGAAGCTAGTTTCTAATATTTTAATTTGTTTCCATTGCAGTATGCATACGGAAATTCAATCAAATACATCCAATAGTTTAGTCGATATAGCTAGTCAAAGATTAGCAAAACCTAAAGTCGACCCATCACTACTATTTAATTTGTTTCTAAACATCACTTTTTTCATTTCGATGCATCAGGATTTATTTGAGTGTTCAAAAATACTCGTATGGCCAGTGTTTTCATTTATTGTAGTATTGTTGTCTCCGCATTGTAGATCCCCTGAACTTCGCTGGCTCAATGAGTTAGGTACCGTCGAGTGCACGAAAGTGGTACCTAGCATAGCACGGAGTTTGTTCAGCTTATAATGGATTTGTTACCACGAGACGTACTGACGTACGGTGTACTGTGGGATCTATTCCTCGGTTGATTGACTGGAATTGACTTGAGTTGTAACTTGCTCGGATTGAGATCATCTTCGTGAGATGCGACGAACTGTGAACGATAGTGTGTGGTCATGAATAGATTTGTGATGATGTTTAACAACGAACTTTTAATAGTGAATAGCATACATACTACTGCATACTATGACCAATACCTTAAAGTATTATGGAGCTATAACAATAACTAATTCTTGGATTCGTGATACAATTTGCAAAAAATCACTCTTAGAAGAAGATGTCAAAATTAACTATACATAACTTAAAGGAAACTGGCATGTTCCAGACCCAAAAAATCGAAGACATCTGACATCTACCAAGCCGCACTGGGTCCGCGTGGTGGATTACAGCCCACTCCCTCTCGAAGAAAGAAGGCCTGTGTCCCAGCAGTGGGACACAGGCAATTATGAAGTGGGAAAATATAGTTCCAATACTTATAGTATATACTAATAGTTTCCCTACGTGATCGAATCAGAAATGAAGAGATCCGCAGAAGAACGAAGATAACCGACATAGCCCGAAGAATTGCCGAACTTAAGTGACAGTGGGCAGGGCACTTTGCACCCAGAACAGATGGGGCCTAGAGTTTCTGGAGTGTTGACCGCGTAGGTACCGGAAGACGTAGCGTTGGAAGGCCTCCTACAAGGTGGATCAATGGCATTGTAAAGGACGCAGAAATCCGCTAGATGGAAGAAGCACAAAACCGGTAGAAGTGGTGATGCTAGACAGCAGTGGACGACTTTCGGCTGAAATGATAATGAATCCCAAGGAATAAATATCAATATTTCCCATGGAACAAGTGAACGGCAGTCGTTGACCTAAATCCCTAACCCAGGAGGATGTAAAACTCCGAGTCGATACGAGCATTGAGTATTCAATGAATATCCTGGGCCACATGTAAAGCAATCTTCCATATTGGCCGTAAGTTATTCAAAGCTGTACCAGTTTCAACTTTCTTGTGTTTTATTTGCTCATCGAGTCGCGATACTCTCTGTGTGGGGTAAGTTAAAAGAGGACGAGTATGTGTGAGTGTTTACCAGAGCACCAATTCTGTATGGTAATTATTATTCTCCGTGTAATTTTACCACGTGCAAACCACGCACGGTTGTCAAGCGTGGTGTTTTGACAGTTCAAACCACGCCATCTTTGCGTTTTTTCTCGCGGTTTCGATAATTGTGTCATCTAGAGAAAACATTATTAGCAGATGTTGTGATAAGCTAAGGAATTGACTTGGTTTCGAAGTACAGAATTGTTAAGAGGAAATGTGGTCGGAGACAGAATAAAATGCAAAAGAAAGAAAAGAAAAAAAGAACAGAAAAGAAAATACGTACCACAACAACAGTAAATTATTATCTAAAATCCATAAAGCAAAACTATTAATACTTCTGAATCCGCTTCCTTTTTCCACTTGCACCGTATTATAAAGGGGATGTCAGAATATACGTCAAACGTCATCGGCCTGGAAGACGGCTCTTTGGTTTTGATACAGCCGTGTCTTATAAATATTATATCCATGTGCCCTGGACCTTGTATCGACAACGTTGCCATTCGACTTTAAACCTTGTCAATTTTATGTAAAGTAGGTTTCAGATTGGTATCTAACGGGTCTTAAGGGTGGGTTATCCACTTTGCCAAGATGAGCAACCAATTATAAGTCAAGTTTGATATTACTCTTTAGAATTTTGATTTCTTTCAATTCTTTTTGTATCGGTTTGACGAGCGAAGTGGTTATTTATAATTAAAATGGCGATTTCTGATCTCTTTGCGTGTGATTTTTAATTTTGTGTCGATCAAAGGGATTACTTATGTGATTCTAATTTAGAATTAAATTTTATGTGAAGATTTGCTTGGCATAGCTGTGAGACGTTTGTTAATTGAAGAGGTATTAGCAGATCAAAAAGCCTTTGAGTTTAATAATACTGCAGATATTTTGTCGATTTGTCATCACAAGCGAAATAATTGCCGATTTTAGACTCGTAAACCATCTAAACTTCGTCTTTTTCAATTAAAATTTTATATCACCTTCAGTGAACAAGTAGATCAATGCTGATTTGAAAAAGATGCTATCAGAATAATATTATTTAGAAGCTACCACTTCGTACGATACTTGTAAGATGTAGTTGGTCTATCATCCGACGAGACCACACGTTTTGCGTATGCATTGATTATTTCTGGAGATGTAAAAATCAGCTATGACTACAAGCTAAATCAAGAGACATAACATAACGCCTGTAGGTAACCTCCAAAGGAGTAAGCAGAGGTGTGAGAGGTACCTAGTACATCCAAACACTACTTAAGTTTAAGTCTATGTAACAGGGGGCGAGCCTATTGCCATCAACCGGGCATAAATCCAGACTCCGGGCTGTTACTGAGAAATTTTAAATAGATAAACCCAATAACACTGCCCGACCTGAGAATCGAACCCAGGACCTCATCCTCAGCAGTAGCGCTTGTGACCACAAAACCAACGAGGCAATTAACTAAAATTGTTTACTTGAAACTGGAATAGCATATACGGCCTTACTACACTTTCGATAAATAATGATGCAGTACCAATGCAATCATCATAAACATCGATTCAAGAATACTTAATCAAACGATCCCATTCAGAGTCAATTCCTCTTTGAAAGAACAACAAAATACACCAATATTAGTCATTTATTTTCCAAATGACAATAACACTGCTACCATAAAAGATCAGGCCAATAAAAATCAATACAAACTCGAACTGGCCAGAATTCCCTGGTCGATTGTCTGTGGACGTCGTACGGGAAGTGGTCAGCTACTTACGGCCCAATACGTCTTGTAAATATGGGTATGAGCAAAAAGATTATCCGTGATTGTTTATTGTATTGAATCGTTTATGTACGGTCAGCAATGCAATTAGGTATAAGATTTCGAATAGTACTAAAATAAAGAAAGAATCATAAAAATCTAACAATAAATTCTGCATTATTTTAAGGTTTTTTTCAGGATACGAATGATAGTAATGAAACACCACGGGAGTAGCTTCCGCCGTGCCCGCCGTACTACCAATGATGCAGGGTCACAGCAACTTGGGGGCCCAAGCTGCTGGGGTCCTCCGATGTATGTAGGTCAAATAAATAAATTATACAACATCACTAATTCATAGCGTTGGAAGTCCTCCCACAAGATGGACCGATGACCTTGTGAAGGCCGCAGAATTCGCTGGATGCGGAAAGCACAGAACCAGTCGAAGTGGAGGTGCTTGGGGGAGGCCTATGTCCAGCAGAAATGATGATGATAACGATGATCACAAATTCATAATGATTACGAAACGGTAAAAAAAGATGAGCTGATACTCTACTTCAAGAAATTGTTCAAAAGATATGCGTCCTTTGTTTCTAATCTAATGTTGTAATATTTTCCCTAATCTAATAAATGGCATTTATCTATTTTAATATTCGAGTGTATTATTTTGCTGACCATGCTGAAAACGGTAGGCAAATGAGTTGTGCGAGTGCCGATACCTGCGGTAGAGAACTTATTTTCATATTTGTCCCTCCACATTATTTATTACATTTACCTTAGGGCTGTCCCTGAAACCACCAATGTTAGTATATTCTAAATAATATCATATACTTGCGTAACACACTATATCAATCTCAATCTGAATCATTTTAAAGGATATTGCTTCATATGTTCCAAAAATTGGTCTGCTCAACAGCGTAAATAACGCAATGAATGTTGTTCAACTGTCAAAATGTAACCCATTGCGACTGACAGTGTGATACTCAGCTATCCCGCTGAATCCTCCTTATCACAGTAGTCATACCTTTTTACTTTGTTACTTTATCTTCATACTAAAAATCTCTTCTTGAACCAGTGAATACGCAACTACGATGTTCAACAGAAGAAATGATTATGTATCAGTTTTATTCGTGGGCGAACCATGAGATCTACGTTTTAGAACGAGCAACTAGCTTCAACTTTCTGACTACCTGACCGACTCCTTAACAATTCAAAAGTACATGTAATTGGTTATAGAATAAATGATTTGACATGCTTATGTCAAATAATTTATTTCAATAAAACGGTAAAGGAAAACATCGTGAGCAAACCGGCTTGTACCAGAGATAAAAATTCGAAGACAAATGACGTCTACCAACCCGCACTGGGCCCGCGTAGTGGATTACAGCCCACTCCCTCTCAAAAAGAGGCCTGTGTCCCAGTAGTGGGCACATCATAGGCTGATTATGATTTGACATGACCCAAGTTCTCTTTTACTACGAAGTACTAAAACTATTAAATTGAAAAAAGTAGGTACTTGGCCGTCGAAACGGCTTCAGAAAAAGTCACTCATACCTGTGTGACAGTTTTATTCGAAAACGTGATGTGTCATATTTAAAGCCAGTTGTGTATTGTAAGTTCGTGGATACTGTGGATCATCCATCTTAATGAATAATATAGTCTGTTTACTACCTTCCCAAATTCAAAGTAAAGGACATTGAAGAGCCGATAGACAATTAAGATAAAATTTTACGAGCTCCGTAAGAGGCAACCATGGGGTTTGACGTGACCACGCGTATTGTTCATATTTTTTAGTCTGCCGATTGTCCCATAAGCATAATATTCAAATTAGGACCGCGCATTGTGCAAGGAATACGTCGCCGATGTTTGCGCTGATCTTAGGGTTAGGTTATGTTAGAGGGGCTTGGTATTAGATTGTGTAGTTTGTTATATTTTCATTATACAATGTAGTGCTACGATACGAAAGTAACTTTAGATTTGTATAGCTAATGACGTTTCTAAATCTTTATTAAAAAGAAGTTCAATTGTTTATATAGACAAAGATTCTTCTCCATAGGAAACGAACACTTCTGACGTTTCACAAGTACCCATGTATAAGACAAGTGAAATAAAATACTTTGATTTTGAGTCGGTCCATCAGTAGGTACCATTTAGTTTATTTGAAAAATCACTTTTGTAATTTCGATGTTAGGATTTATTTGATAGTTGAAAAATACTCTTATGCGTTAGTATTGCCAGTGTTTTCATTTATTGATGTATTGTTTTCTCCACATTGTTTATTATCATTGCTATTTTTTGTAGTCTAAACTTTGTTGCCAAGTTGAACACGACCGTAAATTCCCCAAAAAATGTGGATGAATAACTCACAACGACGAAGACTATCTAATCGTAAGAAACTGATACTGACGTAAAACAGATGAAAGACATGTGTTGCATGAAATTTTTCTATGAAAGTAGTTGGAAGAGAGAAATCGAACAGTTTGAAGATTGGAAAAGCGTTTAAAGATTTTCAGGTGCATAGAACTCTGGAAGTTAATAGCTTTCATGATTCAGAAAATGTGAGAAAGATTTAAAGTGATCGACAGAGGAAAATTACATGCATGATATTTCCTATTTATTTAGTTATAGAAATTCAGACACGATGTAAAAATTGTTATTGAATAAATGAATTGAATTGAAAAAAAAGAGCAATTCAAATTCAAAGCATTTATTTTAACTAAACCAATTACAGGCACTTTTGAATTGTCAAGGAGTCGGTCAGTCAGAATGATGAAGCTAGTTGCCCATTCCAAAGCGTGGGTACCTATGGAGAAGAACGGGCAAGAAACTCGGTAACAAAATAACCATTACGTAAACAACACAAAGCCGTAGGTTGTAATTTACAATTAAGATATTCTATAGATTGTGGGGGCTTGTAGCTAAAGTAATAACAGCCGCACTGGTGTATCGATCAGGTCAAGCTATGCTTGCCGCGGTTGGTCCGTGAATGGGTGATCATCTTTACATAGCAAGACCTCTCCGTGCTTCGGAAAGCATGTTGCTGGATGGATGATGATGGACAAGGATGCTTCGACAACAAACAGTCTGAAAGCCAGTCTCACCAAGGAGTATCGTATTACCCAGTAACTGGGTTGTACAGGTTAGATAAGCAGTTGCTGCATGTAAAATACAGGTACCTATTCAGCTTCATCTGGTTAGAATAGAAGCTGACCTCGACATAGTTGGGAAAAGGCTATGCAGATGATGTATATTTTAAAGATCGCAATGCATGCTATTTCTAACTCTGATTACTTGGTTCATGGAATCACAAATTCTTTTAAAAATCAACCTTAAAGACAGGTATTTAAAACTGTTTCAGTTTGCTATTAAATAGCCGTCGTTAAAATTATCCCGCAGTGTGTCCGCACCTCATGATCTTGAATAATTATCCTATTATGTATCGCATTCTAAACTGATAGCTCTATTTGTGCGGGAACGCTAAATCTTTGTTTTTCTTTAAGATAATAACTTTTATGTGAATTCCGTCTGCTGTCGCGTTTACGCCATTTCATACCAACTTTCAAGCCCTTCTTTTTCTAAATGAATGAATCGATTTTAATTAAACTTCATACGCTTAAGCAGAATATAAAGGTCTTAAAAGTGACTTATGAACATTTTCGAAAAATACAGCCAAATTAGACCGATTTTAAAGTTTCCATAGAAACAGAGATTTCCAGTTATCTTTTTTTAAATAAAACATTTCGAAAATGTTCTTAAGTAAATTTTTAGACCTTTGTATCCTGCTTATGAAGTTTCATTAAAATCGGTACATTCATTTCGAAAAACAAGGGCTTGAAAGTTTGTATAAAATCCCGTACGTCGTAAACGTTCTTAAACTCCTCAGATTTTAAAAGTGTAATTGAATTTAGAGAGAACTAATTAGCATTTCCATTCATCTTTGAAAAAAAGGTAAAAATATTGTTTAGTAGATAGACATGAATTTGAACATTGATGCTAACACTTAAAACATATCATCACGCTTCTTTCACCAGTTATGTTTAAGTCCCATGTAATGGAGGGCGAGCCTATTGCCGTGCACAAATCCAGACTCCGGAAAAACCCCAATAAAACTTTGCCCGACCTTGAAATCGAACCCAGGACTTCATGCTTAGCAGTAGCGCTTGCAACCGCAAGACCAGCGAGAATTGATGCTACTATGTGCAGACGCTAGCACATCAAGCTACCCGTAACTGTCAAATTTTCCCAATCAACTTTGAACCTTATACTTTAGGGATAAAGTTGCAAATCTACAGATTGTAAGTAGCTTGATATGCTGGCGTTTGTACATAGTACGGCAATGACTGCATTTGAAATCAGCATCGAAAATTGCATTACTAATAATGGTCATACAATGAAGGTGTATAGTGAACTGGGATTTTTTTCAGTTTTTCACTGTTGAAGCCCGGACCTGTCCGTTTATCTTTCTGAACGCGCACCTCAAATATGTCTGAGAAAATTTTAGGCAAAAATTCTGCTATTCGCCAATTTACATCAAAGACCCAATGTAGGTACCATCACTTTTTACAACAACGAAAAAATGAACAGACACACAGTGGTACACAACCTTTTCTTACCGCAAAAAAGTTTTCCGTGGGCCAACCACCGGGCATTTTTCCCTCCAAACAAACGAACCGCAGCGTTTAAAATACAAAAAAAAAAGTTGTCGGCACTCGCCTCGACCGACAAGAGGATTTTTTATTTTATATTCCAAATATTAAAGGACATCGTTAGCGGTTAGCATTTGTTAAATATCTGAAATATTTTCGTGAGCTTTTAGGGCTTGAGTTTGTTTTTTTTTTGTAGCAACGGCACGCGAGCGAGTTGTCTTGTTTAAGTGGGGTGTTTAAAAAATAAAGTTTTTTTTTTCGCTCAGCGGTTATTGTTTTGCGAGAGTTGCAACCTTTCACCGCAAAGGGTGTTTATAAGTTCTTGAAAGGAAAGTTTTTAATATTTTTTTGTCCAGATGCTCGGACGCTTTGTCGCTCTGTGCGGATGAAGATGGTTCTATTTCAAATGTCTTTTATTTATGGCTAGTTGTTTGTTTTGTAGTATTATTTTTGTATAATCATGTGATGGCTTTTTCCAAAATACCATTCTGTATATATATTCCCACTGGGAGTGACGAAATAATTTTATCATAAGGACTAGCTTCTGCCCGCGACTTTTTCAGCGTAAAATTTCTTGCTAGCCCTACCCGCTCCGTCGCAACGCATCACCTCCCCGCAGTGTCACTTCGTTTTTGCTTAACGATCTACAAAACAAACAAACAAACTCTTCAGCTTTCTTATTAGGTCCTCCCACTCACTGGCGAACCGTCACAAGAAAGACTGAAGCTGTGGCGTGACAGTGCTTCCTTACCCAAACCATTCGTTCAACCCGCTGAAGCCCTGGAACCTGGAAGTCTTTAAACAGACTCCGGACCCAGGTTAGCCGAATCAAGGAAAACCTGTTTAGGTGGAAATTTATAGACGACTCCCCATTGGAGTGTAAATGTGGTGCTGTTCCACAAACGATGGGACACTTAATATCGTGTCCGTGTCCTGCGTGTCCTGTTAGCTGCACGTTACAGGAACTGATGGACGCTGGTGATGGTGTCAAACAAGTAGCCGAATTCTAGGCCGAGTCTATTTAGATTGCTATCAACACGCTAAGAAGAAGAAGATTAGTATAATAGCGGAAAAACCAATTGGGGGTAAACGTAGCCGATCGAAACCCAATAAGGTTTTGGAAAGGCAGGGTCCAGAGAAGGACACGTGCGACAAGAAGAAGAAGGAGAAGCCTCCTTGTCGGAACCAGTGCGGCACCGCGCTGGCAGGACTCAACATGCTGCTGCGTCCAGCAATCCCGACGACGCAGCTGTACGTGTCCAGACTGCACCACTCCACGAAGGTTGAGGAGGTCGTGGAGTACATGCGTGTGAAGACCAACTGGACTTTGAGGGTCGAGAAGTTGGAGTCGCGTCACAACACGAACTTCAAGTCGTTCGTGGTGCGTGTTCCGACACATCATCTCGAGAAGTTCCTCAAGGAAGAGTTCTGGCCGAAGGGTGTTGTGTACCGCTGGTTTCGTGGCCGACTACATGACACCAGTCAGCGAAACACGACGCAGACACTTCGTGCATGTTATTGTTAGTTTTTTAGTATAATTTTGTATGTATTTATAGTATTTTTAAGTTACTTATATTAATATTGTATTGTATGTGTTTATATGGGCCTTGATGCCTGAAATAAATGGATAAATAAATAATCTATAGATAGATAATCATATAGGTTTTTTTATGGTCCTGCTCTTAACCTCGATCACGCCTCATGGAAAGCAATGGATCCTCATCCATTCTTCATTCATCTATGATAGAACGAGCGTGCCCAAAATATTACTATTGGCATTGATCAAGTCTGCCTGGAAGTAAATCTTAGCATGGGAAAAACCTTTTTTTTTATTCCTGTTCAGTGATGATCAAGCCCTTTCATATGATACCCAACACGACATGATTAATTTTTTTTTTCATAGATCATGACTATGTCCGCTAGAGGGCGCATGTTCAATTTAATGTGACGTCACATAGCCTATAACTAGCGGACGATCAAGACGCTTCCAATGATACCTCATTTCTCTAATTATGACAAACAGTTTAGAAGTTATGAGGGAACAGATGAACATACATACCGGTCAAAATCATAACCCTCCTTTTTAAAAGCTTCACCTTTGTTAAGGCTTCACCAGTATTTCAAAAACTCCTCAACTAGTATTCGAAGCACCATCGCTATGATGTCTGCTCATTTTACAAACGTTTTATAAAAACACACGTAATTTGCCCCTTTTCTATTTTATTAGGTACTCGAACTCCCACAAACTTCTAAATCAATTAACCCCAAACTACAACCAAACGAAAACGCTTTAATATTAACACTAGTACCTACCTCTGAAATTCAATGAACTATATCAACATTCCCGATTGAGCCCCCGGGGCGTGTCGGGCACGTGCAGCCGTCATGCAATATGTTGACAATTGCACCTTCGCTTGCCAACAGGTGGTGGAGTTCGATCAGGAGAGTTCAGATTGGGGTAGCTGCTGGACTAGTAACTTGCTCTAGTAACTGTTGCAGGAGAGATTGAATGGTCATCCTGCAGTTGGGATGATCCTGGAGTTTCTGTCGCAATGTGGGTTTATGTGTAATGTAGGTTTATGGTTGCTGTCAATTAAATGTAAAACACAGAAAGAAGAAAGAAAGAAAAAACGTTTATTCGCGGTGAACATGACGCAAAAAAAAGAACAAATACGAAAAATAATAAAAGGTAGGAGGGAAACATGCGTCACATTCACGCAAAACGGCCATCGCTCAGCATTATGCTGCGACCCTATGCTAGACAGAGCCCCAGCGCTGGTTTTCAGCGACAGCCAGCGCCGACGTAATGACGTCACCCGGTCACCCGTCACAGGAGTGGGTTACTTGTTGTAGTAACTGTTGCATTGCAGTAAAGATTGAATGGTCACGCTGATTTTACATAGTAAAGTTCGAATTTTTTGTAGCAGTACATCAAGGCAATTTTAAGGTGATCGGAACATTTGTTTTGCTATCAATGTCACTGCACTTTTACTGCACTGTATTTTTTTTTTTAAGTCTGTGACTCTGACAATTTGTATCTTTCAATTTTCGGTAATTACATTGATATTTTATTTTAATTTTAATTCTGTGACCTTTTTAATTTTTCATTTGTATTCGTTAATTTAAGTATTTTATTTGTTTTGAAATTTTATTCAGAGGCATTTTATGTAAGTAAATATTCTCGTTTATCTAGTAACTAACCCCATCTGAACACAGCACAGTGCATACCATCTAATTCTCGGAGGAGCGTCTATGCAACGACAGTAGACATTACGTTACAACTTCGTTCAACTAGTCTCTGATTTGTTCACACTTACACATTATCTGAATGGCTTTTGTCACTTTCTCAATTTGACTTAGGATATTCGAGTATAGAGAAGTTATTTCATATTCAGCAGATTTGTTTGATGTAACACTTATTTGTTTGATATTTGATTTAAAAGAAGTCTTAAAACAGGTCTTTCCATCAATCATTGGATGTTAGAATGTTTTTGTTTTTGTAAAAGTTACTTCATCTTAAAAAGAGAAACAGTAATAATTATGCTTTATTATAATTATTTTGTCGATAGCTGTAAGAGTAGGGAAAGACCAAAGAAACGATGGATGGACTGTGTGAATGATGATATGGTTAGAAAGGGGGTGACTACCGAGATGACGACTAATAGAGAAGTATGGAAGAAAAAGACATGTTGCGCTGACTGCAAATTGGGTTAAAGGTGGGAGAATGATGATGATGACTTTATTATTTACCACAAAATTTATAACAAAAAAAAAAAAATACACTACACAACATACAATGGGTGAATGTATCGCTTCCTTTTCTCTTAAGGGGATTACAGGACCTATACGCAAAAATTGCAAGGTTTAGAAGCACTAAAAGTATATGATAGACTACAGTTAACAAAATCAGAAATATATATGATTATTCCTCCTGAGGAATATATATGCTAGGTCGATAATGTGTTGAAAATATAATACAACTAATTTGATATAATAGAAAAAAAATCATGAAGATACCTCTAAAAACTTTTGTTTTTACAATAAAAACTATACTAATATACATACAATTTTTTTCAACAGATTTTTTTGGCACTTAAAAATAGATTATTGCTACATATTTTGCAATAAATTAGCAGCGTTGTATCATCGCGCTTTTCTTTCTTTTCTATGCAGTCCGACAGTGACCGCGCTGTAGGTCATGTAGTCCCCTTAAATATTTCCAAAACTTCAAGAACGATACCAACTTAAAATAAAATAAAACCGGCCAAGTGCGAGTTGGACTCGCACACGACGGGTTCCGTACCACCATACAATATTTAACACTACATATAAATAACGGCAAAAAAATCACGTTTGTTGTATGGGAACATCCTTGAATATTTATTTTATTCTGTTTTCTGTATTTTTTGTTAAAGCGGCAACAGAAATACACATTCTGTGAAAATTTCAACTGTCTAGCTATCACTGTTCATGAGATATAGCCTGGTGACAGACGGACAGACGGACAGTGGAGTCTTAGTAATAGGGTCCCGTTTTTACCCTTTTTTGTAAGTAATCCATAGCAACATTGATAGAAAGACAGGCACAAAACAAAACTATGTACTTACGTAATGACACAGCAGTCCATATCTCTCCTTTATCTGCAAAAACCAATTGAAGTCAGCTAAAAATAAACCAAACCACACATGCACACAAAAAATACATTCCAATCATCAGTCTCCGATCTTAAAAAAGCATATTCCAGAAATATGTCGCTTAGATAACATGTCATTACGCTCTTTACGCTCGGCTAGCGTAGCGCGCGTAATTTTTATCGTTTTGCTCACATCTGAAACTTCAGGATTAATGATCCAGCGCGTCTAGTCATACGGTTCCGCCGAATGCCGTAAAAACGCTATGCGCAATTCAGTTTTGTTCAAGGATTACGGTTTTTGGAGACGGTATTTTTGTGTTGTCGAGCATGCAAAATGTTTCTTGATTGCTAGATTTACTAGCTTAGGGACTTCAGTAGGGAATAATTTTCTATATTCAGCATTTGAGCTTACATTCAAGCACCAGTGAGATACATTAATTGAATTCAGATTAAAAATGATAATCTAGGGTTAAAGATTTTAACCATTTGTCATTGCATTGTGACAATAAATTGACTTCTAAATTCGGGTTATAACACCCGGTTATCTCTACTTCTACCGTATGATTCATATCTACCTTCTTCATAAGCAAAACTTAGGTAACGAGAAGATGAAGGACAATTTCTCACATTATACCTACTTTGGGGTCTACTTAGGTATCTACATATTTGTAATTTTTACATTTGAAAGTGTTTTATGTTGACTTCTATTGTCTCCCTTGTTTTTTTTTTTCCCCTTTGATTTATTTATTAATTTTTGTCTCAATCCTCTTTCCTTCTTTTACTGTGCTGATGTTCTATACAGAATACGCGCTATTATTCATTCATATATACCGCCTCCACCCACCCTCACTGAAATCCACGTCATCCGACCTTTAATTGCTCTCATCCTGATACGGCTGGTATATCGAGCGAGAAAATGGGTTTTTCGCTGTGGTAAACGGCAGCAACTTTGTACTACGGCACATTATCGGATTTGCTACCAGCTCTGTGCGATTGCATGTAAACTTGTCGTGAATTGGTGCTGTGACATAGTTATCTGATGTGATTTAGTTTTGAATATGTTGGTTTTAATGGTTTCGTTAGAGCTTTGGCCATCAGATTAAGTTTATTTATGTCAATATGCTCACTACTGACATGCTTTTACGAGTAACCACGCTTAAATTGATTATTTATCTTAACATTTTGATTAAAGCAGTTTTATTTTTGGACACTAGTATTCGGTAAAGTTAATTCTATCAGGGCCCTGGCAACCTTCTTCACGTCGTTAATCGTTTGATTTAGTAATTAAATTCAAGATTTATCATAGCCAAATTCAACAATTTCCAGAGCCAACGTCTTTTAAATATTGTATTAAAATTAAGAAGTCTCTAATCTTACACTACCCTGTGCAAATACAAAACAGCCTCCAGCAACTCATCTGAACATATAGACGAGAGTATCGAACAAAACCTTTAAAAAAACACTGTTATTAAATGTTCATTAAGCTGCGACAACAAACTTACAAAGAAATTAACATCAAGCAATAATCACTCCTAAACCTAAAGAAATAGAATTTATACCAACTGCATTAGCAACTTCGTCACTTACTTTACATAAATGATGAAGTTATTTGCAGTTTGTTTAGAGAAAATTCAACCTTATGTCAGGGGGGGAACTGCGAAACTGGTGGAATATTTATAGGGGCAATGAAAGCCGCAATTGAACAAGAGGTTTCGAGGTGAACCGATTTGGATTAATGAATTAAATACACTTGTACGCCTGTGTTTACGTCTTGGTAAAAATATGTCTGAAGTACCTACTTATAATAACATCATTGCAGTTGATATCAGGTTATTGAGATATGTGAAGGTCAGTGTTAGATTGGAAATTAAACTGATGAAGATTCACGTGCACCAAATAATTAAAAAGAGTTCTGCATTATGTCGTGGATACTTTACAGCTATACCTACTTGATTTGGATATTTTTTAGAGTAACTTGAGCATTTGCTCTCGGAAATCATCATTTGGTACAGTGGAGCTGATGATGAAGACCACAGACGGCCATCGGAACTACTCAATGATAAATATTTTACGGATTGCGATTCGATTACTTTAATACCTATGGTTGCTAAGCAATTTATGCTCGTCACAATGCTTATGGTGAATGGTTGTTGAAAGAAAGAAAGAAAGAAAGAAAATACGTTTATTTAGCACAGACTAAAAGACACACAATACACCAAATACATACATCAGATAAAAAATAAAATCAATAAAAGAAATTTGCAGGAGAGTGTGCCTCTCGGCAAATTTCTTTTATTGATTTTATTTTTTCTCGGCAAATTTCTTTTATTGAGGAGTTCTCCTGGTTCTTACCAGGAGAACTCCTCAACAATTAACGTCCCAGCATTGGGAAAATCAATATTTTGTAAAAGGTGATGAGCAGTTGACGTTAGCCTATTGTAACTTAGATAAATCACAAACTCTCTCACTAAAAAGTGAAAAATAAAAACGTTTTTACAAAAAAAACAACCGACTTCGTGTCGTTGGTTCTGCATTTTTGTTTATTGACACCGACTTCCGAAATTAAAGTTATTTATCACTTTGTAGTTTTTTTTGGAAGTCGGTTGTTTTTTTTTGTAAAAAAGTTTTTTAATAATTTTATCCTTTTTGCACTATTCCTCTTTCGAACAAAAATATTAGATACAGACACGTTTATGTTTGAGATACTGCAAAACTGACTCCCAGAATCTTTCATAATACTTAATTAATACGGTACCATTGCAATGTCTCGGTAAATTAATTCTCAAATCTTTAAATCGGTAGAACGAAAAATCTAAGATTAATGAACCTATTTTATCCGCACATTAGCATCGAACCAAAAATATTTTAGGGCAATTATAATATGGTCTGTTTTTGTTGCAAAAGGGACAAAAAATCACGCGTGATGCCTCGGGAGAGGGGTGGGCAGGATAGCAAGCGTGCATATCTAAATAATTATACGGCGTCAACGGATAATGATTGAAAGGTCTTCAGATGGGGCCAGAGTAGTCTCTGAGACAGAGATTTTGTTAATCTTGGATGGGAAGAAAGAGGTTTATGTTTTGATTTTGAAAATGTATTTACATTGATGACTAGTTATGTCGAAACCTAGGTAGGTATGTGAATGTTTTTAAAAATCAAAATAATTTATTTGCATCAATGAGGTACACAAAGTTCTTCAGATAATTCACTAATTTAGGATACCTACCACTAATGTCGGTGTACAAATTTTAAATACATACTTTTAGTTCCATAGATTGTATTCAATTTGTTTTTAATATTATTGTTTTTGCTAGTGGGATGTCTATGGCCAGCAGTCTCTCGAATGAAGTGATAATGATGATGGTAGGTAATCATCATTTTTATTTTAGCTTAATTTTTTTGTATAATAATTATACTCTCTACTGTACTGTACTTTACTGTACTGTATTCTTTACTGTACTGTACGTATTGCGTAAGGGAAATTTGTCCCTAAAATTCGACAGTCCAGAGAGTATTACACATCATACGATCAGCATCTTAAAACAAGCATAAACCGTTGAGTTGCAAAATGTGTTCAGATTTTTGTAACCGAGCATTCTTCTAAGTAATTTTTTATCTCATAATTCAATCAATTTACATAACCGAAACGGCTTCCAAACATCTTTACTTTTCGCTTTAAATTACGCAAAAACCAGTAGCAATATCACAAGAAACCAGTCTAATAAAACATTTATACGAACATACGGCATTAATCTTGTGAAAAAATCAAAATATACGCAATAATAATAAATGTTCTATATCTACTATAGTAAGTACGACCAGACTATTACACGGTACATAATATTCTAAAACAAGACACTGTCCACTTTCTTGTTCCGAGAAAATACATAGTCGCGCGCGCAGTTCATTGGAATCGATCGGGCGTAACGTTTCCTATCTCTCTCACACTCACACTGTCAAACGGAAAAGCAACAGGAGCGAGGAGCACAGATATAAATCCTACCGATCTATAAGCCACGCCCCACAATCGATCTGATAAATGAAAAACCCGTTTGAGTGCGCGGGCGCAATGATTTGAATCTCGTCATGACTTGATGTTCGTTTCGCGATTACTCGTGCGCTTCGTTGCTTTGTATTTAAAATTATCTTTATTACCCCATCCGTGGGAGTCTTAAATCTCGCATTTAAATGTTTATTACAACATGACTCATAATTATGTACGTTTTAAATGTTCAAACGTGAATCTCTCTGATCCTAGGCAGTGTGTGAGGTCAATGTTAGTTCGTTGACATGCTTATTGAGTTATTTTTGCTATTTTTGTTCGCTTTTTCCCAAGTCTTAATATACGAATGAGTAGTTTTTTGTTGCACGAAAATATGGTAAAGATCGTTAGATTCTGCGATGCACGAACAGCAATAAGTAGGTACCGTGGCTATTTAATTTCCACAAAAATCACGTGGATTTGTTCTCTTAAATAAGAATAGGTTTCTTCATTCTATTCTCGTTCATGACAATTTACTGCAATAATTATCGTTAGTTATAAGATGTCAATATCAGCACCAACATGATTGTATCTATGTTTCACCTTTAATTTATCTTCCACATAGTTTTTTTAAAGAAAAAACTTGAAAGTCCATATCTCTTCAGTTCATCTCGATATATCTACTATTTTCTTTTTGTAACAAAATGTGCTAAATTACGTGACTGCATCGCCTATTATTTGCCATACAGACCTTAGAGATATACAATACTCTAACACTAAAATTAAATTACTTAATAAACACCTGTAAACCGAAGCTTTCAAACTTAACCTTACGCTACTCCACCACAGATGGCGCTGCTAACCTTAAAACTCCACAATCGACTCCTGCGCATGACACACTGACGCCATCTCTTGCCAAGCTTACAAAACTGTCACCACTATCTTCGACCAATTTGATCAGAGCTCCGATCTGTGAATATTTTTATGGAAGGAGAGATAATTTATGTTTGGTCGTCAATAATTCGATTTTAATAGCAGCTGAAGAGCTTTGATACATTCGTACCGTCTGTACAATTACTTTTACCTCGAATGATTGCTTGAATGATGTCTGGTAATTCGTATGAAGCATGCGCAGCCTGATTGCCTTATTTCTTATAGCATATTTTATTGATGTTCCCTTTAAAGATATTTATTACTTGGAGATGTGTCGTAGGTATTTCTATGTCTATCATCAGGTGTGTCTATTTGTGGCTAGATCCGGTTGATTTATTCTTTTTTCTGAAATTGCAAAGGTACTGGTAATTAAAAATAAACTCTGAGTACATCAATTCTTTAGAGAAAAAGTAAATAAGTAAATATCGTAAGATTGGCTCTTACTAATGGTTCTTCAGCAGTCATTTGTAATTTGGCTAATGTCCTGTTTGTACTTCTTGGTTGCTATTTGGTACATAATGAGTTACCTGACTCTAGTTTTCGAAATACTTGAGAACAGAATGGTGTACCTAACTACTCCATTCTGTTTCTGTTCATCATGTTCTGTGCGTCATTACTGGTGAAGTTTGCTAGCCTAAGACCAGAGATTATAATTTTTAATCTAGCTCTTATTTTCGAAGTTTTTGTGGGCAGAATGATGGAGTCATCCTATGTCATTGCAAAATTTATAACCTGAGATTGTCATTTTTTATCCGTATAACTTCTCACTTGTGGTAAATAAAATTTTAGCTCTGTGGTTGATGCAAGTCCCTATAAAGCATTGATCTGAAGAAAATATGATTATAATAGTTTCAGCGTGTTACAACCATGCAGGGTAAAGCGCTGACATATTGGGTTATGAAAGTTATGGATGACAGTCACTTTGAATTGAAACCTTATGGTATAATCGTGAGATCGAGATGAGCACGATTTTAATATAATTTGGTGGGAAGATAAGCTAAGTAATCGCGCAGTCTAATTTATATATTACTAGCTTCAACCCGCGACTTCACGCGAAATTTCACCCTTTCTTAATGGATACCTACTCTTCACAAAGAACACAGCCTCCAAATTTCATGTCTGTAGGACCAGCGGTTTAGGTTGGGCGTTGATATAATAATATCAGTCAGTCAGGACTTTGAATTTTATATATATATAGAGATTATATTTTGCTCCACTAGTTGTCGATTAAATTTTGTAGATGTCTGTGTGGCTTAGGCATAGATACTCTCAGAGGAGCAATTCCAGTAGTTTTAAGAGCGTTCGCAATCTAATCCCAATCGGAATGTGTCAAAAATACCTCTAGGTAATTTTCGTTTTTAATAACAGAATTTGGCCTTCTGGTACGCGTATAACTATAGTTTGTAAAATAGTACTAACTAATCAGCATTGGGTTGTTGCACTAAAGTTCACCTTAATTATTAATGCTATAACACACATTAGTTCTAATAACATCAATGACGAAAGGCAACACAAATTGTTACTCAAATAATAAAACACAAAAATCCGAATGACTCCAGAGCTACACCTATATTTAGTAGGTACCTACTCAAATAATTTAAAAGGATCACACTCATCGGATCAAAAATCCAAAAAGTCATATCAAGTTATCAATAAATAAAAAACACCGGACTCAACCCAAGTCCCCATGACACAGCAGATTCGAATGCTTTATGATAAAAAATCGTCGAGCTGTCATTGGGGTCAATAAAAGATTAGCTTTGATGTTCAGTAGCTGACGGGTTGAGGGCTACTGGGTTCGACAGATTAGGGAAAAAATAATCGGGATTTTTGAAAATAAAATGTTGATTTTGTAATGGTTACCAGTAGGGAACATAACAGTAGGATTATTGATCTGCGATGTGGTGTGGTGAGTTTTCAAACTAGCCACGAAACTATATAGTACAGTCAATGAATGGCCCAAAAGAAGCGCGAAATTCGAAAACGGTTAAAAATTCGAAAAGTAGATGCATAAAAGTTGTAGAGAATTTTATGAGCTTTTCATTTGGAATACAAACTTTTTCCCTACGATGCACTGTTTTTTTTAATTTTAGTAAAAAATCCAAAAAATGGGAACCTTGTGCCCCTCAGGCTCTCCTCCCAGACTGGCACTCTACAACTCCTTTATTGCCTGGGTTATTGCAAAAACACCTACAACCTCATAAGTGGTCATCGTACTCATCATTATGAACAACTTTTACTATGGGACCAAACCTGAAATCGAGAAAAACAAAATCAGCTGTTCCCTGCATATATGTTCGTATAACTCATCAAAATGTAGGGAACTGCTGATTTTTTTCCCATAGTAAAAGTTGTTCATAATGATGAGTACAATGACCTCTTAAGAGATTGTTGGTGTTTTTTCAATAACCCTGTAGGTATAAGAGATTAGAACCGAGTGGTTCAAAAATCTGTTCAACGGTAGCTTTCTGTGATCTTGCTACCAAGGCTAAATTATAAAACTTTCTGAGGCAAGACAGCTGATTATAAGGCATGAAAGCTAATCGTAGACATCTAATCTTCGATCCCTCCAACAAATAGATTAATCAAAAGACCGAACATTGATCACAAATGGTTATTGAGACCCAAAAGCCTATAATTTGACGAAAAGATAAATATCCCAGTCGCAGCTAAGTTATTACGATTGACTGTAACATTCTTGAATCACCAATAACATTACATAACTAAGCATTGCCATACAATGTGGTAATGCCGCCATTCTCTTGGGTACATTACCAGTCGACAGCGATGCGGATGAATTTTTCGACGCTATATTTTAGTTTCTGTATAGTTTTAGTTAAGTTAGGATTTAAATTTGTTATTTTTATTAATTAGTTAGGTATTAGTTATTATTTGTTTATTTTACTGTTTTAAAAGTAGTGTTATACAATCTAAACTAATATTTCAAACATTGGATATGAATATTGATGTAAAGTTTTCAAAATTGCTGATGCATAAATTGACTAACAAAGTTTATTTTGTTTATTTATCTATGTTTTAGTATTTATTCTTGTAAATAAAAAAGCCTGTAGTCTACTACTTTTAAAATTTGTGACATATATGATATTATACAGTAACTATGTAACAAAAACCCTGTCCGATCCAATAAAGGCGTATTCTTGTATTACTAATGCAGTGGTGCCGGGGTAATGGCTTTTTGGGAAACTTAAAACCAGCAGCTTATTTAAGGTTAAACGGAAACTCCACCAAAACCCACGCACATCCAAAGCTTATCGCCAACTAACTATAAAACTAACAATTAACACTGTCAACAGGAAGCAGTCCTATGGACCAATTTCCTCTCGCCTCGGTCCTTTGTACCAAAACACATCGTTACCATACAATGGAGGACCAAATTGTCGCTCTGATCCCCATAATGTATCGATTTGAATATTTTGACGGTTAATTCTTGGGGTTAAGAATGGTTTAGATAATAGCCCTATTGATGGTAAATTGGTACGTTAATGTTGTATTCAATTGAGATATCTTATATTATGTTGTTTGGCTTGAAATTTTTATCTGTTTATCGAACACTGATTCATTTCTGGATACAGCTCTTTGTGTTTGTGGGTTTTTAAATTTTAAAGAAATCTAACAAATGTCTGAAGATATTTTAATTTTATTTGAATAATTATATTCTGAGAGGTTTCAGTTCAATTTTATGTCATCATTGTAGGTGCTTACCTATATATTCTCTTCTCTATAAAACCTTCAAAATATATTTTGAGATAGTCACATATCATCAATACAACAAACAGTGCTATACCAACGCAACGGTTACTCCAAAATAAAACCCTATAAGAATTGACTCTAATAATGCCACAACAGATCATAACCGACTAACCACCGTAAAACTTAACAGGGCCAAGATGACCGCAATTAAAGGAAAAGGAAACCATAAAATATCTTTAGAAGAAGCCATACCAATCAAGACGGTACACACTACAGAGTAGTTATATGTTCTTGTGATAGACACGAGGGCATAATAAAGCTATAGGTACATTTCCAGTATAAGTTGACAACTCATTTTACAGAAAGCTTATGCAAGGCGAGGTCAGCTTCTACGGCAAAAGTATGGTCTGTTCCAAAAGCATCTGATGAAAGTGTAAACAACCCTGTTCAGGTTTGATTTGTACGCAATCACACACGAAAATTTGTAACACTTCAAGTACCACTTTTTCCAACAATGATTGTTTGAATAACATTAATAAGTTGTAATTGAAAAATCATCAACGTTTTAAGTTATAAAATTAACTTCAATTATCAAATGAAAAACGTCTTTAAGGTGATTTAAAATTAGAATTTTGGGTTTAAGTACCCAAATAATCAACTCAAAGCGCACAATTTATAAGTTTCACTACAAATTGGCATACACAGGTACGGCTTTTAATGTATTTGTTTACATTTTTATCAGATACTGTTTGAACACACTAGATATATGTATAGCTTGTTATGTCGTCGTGTGTACAAGACGTTAAAGACACAATGGAAATTAAGCGAGCGTCACGTGATAAAATTTAAAACGTCTCAATTCTTTGATCGAACTAAACGTGGAGCTTGCTGATGATTGACTTCCTCAGCGTGGGCTGCTCAGCATCGGATTATGTTAACAAGATTAGATTGCTCTTAATGGCTGTGAGACGAGTGAGGCGTCGATTGTTATAATTAATGAGTCATGCCGTTATCAGGTCACGAGGGTTGGAAATATGTGCCTTTTGTCTTTGCTAGGACGTTGGTGTCTAATGAGGAACAGAGGCTAGAGTACTAATGTATGTACAGCTAATACAGAATGCTGGGATTATGGCTATACATTTACTAGACGGATGCCATCATTTGAACTTAAATGACAATAAAAGTATCAGTGATATGTGGAATGCCACTGGAATGCGATGGCTATAAATCTATCGCAAATGAGGAAATTTTAGATGAGTTTTCTGAAGTAAATCTTATCAATAATTCTGAATTATGACATCACAATTGTCATTTTATATTTGAGATACAGTTGTATCCAAATCCAAGTATGCTCAAGTTTACACAGTAAAAATATTTAAAACGTTTTACAACTTACGCGTTTGTAACCAATTCATCGAATTCTCTTCGAAAGTCTTCGTGTTAATTACATTCATCTGCTAATTCCTGCACTAATTGTTGTACTTTAATTATGTTTACTTAATTGGAACTTCAATCATTACGACTCCTGTTATCTGTGTTAGTACAGAGAGAAGTTTGTCTTCGTTCGTGTATTTTGTCTCAAGTTTATTGTTCAATTCTATGATGTCTCGTAACTCCTATGACATATATTCCATGACAATCCACAAAAGACCATTCACATATTCTTTAAAAGAATAATTAATTACTACTAACGATACTGTTAATATCTAAATCAACAAATAGAAATAGATGAAATGATCTGTCATCATCTATTGAAGAGATGTATGGATGATGGATGGAATTAATAAAATTATAAAAGACATAGGTACAATGAGTGGTGGTTTGGCTTTCTGTGTGGAGACAAATTGTGACTCTTTAACTATAAACAGTGCTGTGATGATTTTGTTCTGGTTAGTGCGTAGTATATGGAAAATTATCAGATGCTGATTCGGTGATATCAGTGATGCGTTAAGTTGTAAGCATTTTGGAGGTAAATCTTTATGTTACATATTTGTTGTGTTGTATCTTAAATCTGTTTTGAGAAGGAACATTCATTTACAACCTTAAGATAGGCTAGGTGGAGCGACGATCTTCGCAGGATGGCTGGTAGCAGCTGGATTAGAGTTGCCAAGAATCGAACTGAATGGCGTGTGATTGGAGAGTCCTGTGTTCAGCAGTGGACTGCGGGCTAATAGTCATGATTTATTAATAAGCATTGAGTTTCTAGTAAAATAAACATTGAGCGAAATAACGAGTAATCATTTCCGTAGGATTTTGTTAACTCTGTCCCTCTCTATTCTTCAACCCGTATCCAATGATTTTGTTTTAACTAATGAAAATGATTTTACTAGTATTTCATTACCAATTTGACCTTTCCAAAGATTAATTATTCCTTCCTCCTACGCACACAGAATTGATCTCTAAATGCACCATATACTATCAAAAAGAGAATTAAATATGAAAACTCTTAAAGGATTAGAGGCGGTGACAGATTCGTTTCCACAATAAAGGTGGCTACTCACAATTGATTTATGATTTCCAGGCGAATAAAGCCTCGTGTGCAATAGCCTCATTTCATGTTTTATTTTGGATATGAATGGAGTTGTGGAGTCATTGGCTTAGATATATGTCTATATTGTAACTGCTTCGATGAGTTTTAAATCCGTTTATGTCTCATGTGTGTTCTGGTGCTTAGCTTAAGTATGAAGGCAAGGATTGTTGGAATTGTAGCGGATGACTTTATTTTTACTGAGATTTTATTTAGCGATGCTTTAAAAATATATCACTAAAACCAGGTGGCAGTTTTAAACATTATTTAAGGGAATTAGGAAGTAGGAATGGCTTCCATTTTGGTAGTTCAACAACATTCATTGTGTTTGAATACGTTGCTGAGCAGTCACACTTTTCGAACATATGAAGCAATGGATAAGCAATATAACATAATGATTCAGATTGTGGTTGATCGTGCATATGTGTGTGATAATAGAAGACGCTATCACTCTAATTATGTAATTAGGGTGATGGCGTCTACTGAATCGGGTCGTGGCGTCGTCGTGAGGTTATTGCTGTTAACAGCAGTCATCCGAAGTCATCTGTGTCATCAGTAGGTACTGCTGAAAATGTTTAACAATGACCACGAACACTTACCATTCAAGTGTTGTCCAAATATCGATGATGAATAGTATTGGCGTAAGTATCTACTGTTTTGTTTACAAGTTTACCATCTTCGTCTTTATTATTGACGACATCTTTCTTCAATTCCATTAGGAACGTGATAGACAGAGGAAAAATCTGCCCAAATCCAAAACAGAAAATATTATGAATTTACCATACAAAATATAAATGCAGTGGTGGCATTACTGGACGCGTATTGTTAACTGGCCCACAATGGAGTTTGAATCAAAGCGTATAGTTGTGGGCAAAAATATCGCCGGGTATGCAACCCAGGTGATGCATAGGGACGTAGGGTTGGTGGGAATGCTTCAGATTAGTTTTATAATTATTTAAATTATTAATCAGTTTTGATAAAGTGTTCGAGAATATAAGTTGTTGATGCTGCATTTAGTTTTGAGAATAGTTCAATATTCTAAAGAGTAAAAGTTAATTATTTGTAATAACACACTACTTTTGAAATTTTCAATAATCGTGTAGTCTTTTTGTTGATTAATGATTTCTGTTTAGCATTTTTGTTTTTCATTCTGGGATATATATTTTATTACATTAAAGGTACTAATTACTCGATAACCCACATCTTCAAACACTTTAAATCTCTATTCCGTAAATTGCATTTACAAAAACTTTTTTTCCCCTTCATCAATGCCAGTATTAATATTAACCCAGTCACATACACAACCAATATGAATGTCTATTATTGCTAATAATTTATAAACAATAATCGGCCAGTGACAATCCTGCGGGGTGCGTAGGCGACAACACAGCGAGAAGACATCGTCTCGTGAATGGACCCCTGAACATGCAGGAGTCGTGAACATCGGGAACGTTTTGAAAAACGAAAGTTATGTGGGAATTTAATATTGAAAAGGCTAAAATGATTCTTAATAACGATGGTAATAATTGTAAAGAAGAAATTGAGAAAAAAAATACTCTTTTTTTTTTACGCGGCGGAAAATTGCAACGCTGGGGTTTACAATCATGTACTGAATCCATGGTAACGGGTAGCACGTCGATGAACCTGCCACCCTGTATACGTGACTAGAGAAATGTGGAAATGGAAAATTTAATCTAAAATAGTCCTTAGAAGAGGCCAATGTCCATGAAATTAACAAAACACATGCGTATTGGAACAGTGACCCAGTGTGAGTGTAAATAGGTCAGAATTATTTCCGGTTTTTTTTTAACTCAGATCTCATCAATAGTTAATCGTACGTTCAAAATTCAAGCATTCATGATTAATTAATCTAATCAAATCCAATCAGTTTTAATTTTATGCGTTAACAAGTAGGATAATTCCTCATAGTGAGATCTTCTTTGCGCTTTCCCAAAAATCGTTTGTTTTGAGTTAAGTCAGTATTCCATTAAGCATGCGAAAAGACGGAGAAAATTACTGAATTTAAAAGTATTTCAAGTGGAATAGAACCAAAGTGGTAAACCTATCTTTCCTGGAAATGGGCAGGCAACATTCTGCTACATTAAAGGCAGTATTATTTAAAAACAATAATATGGTTCAAAATAAAACATGAAAAAATCAATCACTCGTTTAAATAGCTCATGATGGGTTCCTTGAACAAAATCTAACGATCAGTGCAAACCTACGAGTGTAAGGCAGAAAGCGAACTTTAACCAAATGTTGGCAACAACGCCAAGCTTACTCGAAGTCATAAAGAAATCATAAATTACATTACAATACAAACAGGCACGATATGTACTAATTTCAATGGTGTGGGATTCAATTTTATATAAATTAAAAGTCGCCTCAGAAAGCCTCTTGTGGTATTGTTTGGTGCTAAGAAAATAACCTTTTTTGTGTGGAAGTACCAAGGAGTTTCGATGGCAAAGAAAGGTTGAATGTCGACTTACTGGCTGTTGTGATGATTTACCGATGTCCCAAGTTGAATTTTTAATTTAAGTAAGGTAAACTACTACAGTCCGTTCACAGTTATTTTACTTTTGACTGCAGCTACCTAACAGCAACCTTATTGTGACAAGAATAAAGATCACAATGATTTTGATAGACTTGTTAATGGCATCAAACCATCAGCAACCTTATTGTCAGGAAATTAAAGATCATTGTGATTTGGACAGTGATGCAAAATCAGAGGTAAAATAACAGAACGCGCTGTACCTACAAGGATATTTTGGCGCTCGAATGACGTTGGCAAGGGGGCGCTGCTGATAAACAATTTTGTAACAGGTTTGTGAAATGTCACTTGAAATGCATACAAAAAACAAGATGGCGGCGTTAGTTCCAATTTTTACCACGCGCCACAATAACCTTGTAGCGGTACTACATTCTGAGTAACACATCGAGCTTTACGTAGAAAGACACTACCACACAGGTATGAGTCACAGAGACCACGCTCTACAAATGTGAACTTTTTCTAAAAATCGATGTGCGATGTGCATATTTACAACCGGGTATCTAGGTAGGTACTGCGATTTTTGAAGTGAAAACTTCTTTAGGCACACTTTGAGCTCTTTTGTTAATTTATTTTTTATAGCTGAATGGGCCCCGCTCTTGACCTCGATCACGCCTGATGGAAAGCGATGGATGAGGTCAACTGCCGTTCACTGGTCTTTCTGAACAGTGATCGATACTGAACCGTCACGATCGGGTTGGTGACGCCGAATCGAGCATACTCGGCTCCAGTCGTAAGTTTTCACTTCTTTCGTGTGATCATAATTACATACCCGTTTTAAAGAATTTGAAATGTTATAGAAGCATTTCATAATTTCCCGTTGTATTTTATTTTGTCCTAAGTTAATTTGCCATTTGCTTTTAGTCACACGAGCGACACGCGTCAACGGCAAAGACAACTGCTGCCGCCGACGAATACAGTTACCTCTGCCATTGAAGCGTGACGCTCAGATAGAATAAAACTTTTTTTTTTTCAAATTATCGGCCAACGATATTTGTATTTCGGAATGTCTTTCTGTCACCACATAACCCTGTTCCGCCAACAACCTAAAAATATTCATTAAAAATACAGAATCTCAACTTCGAGAAACGTTAGTAAGTTCCATAGAGAACACGCCTACTTTTGTACAGGCCTCAGTTTTTGTTGGCCCACAACTTGACTGCCATTGTATCACACGTCTTAACCGCTGATTTATTATACGAATTTATATGAACTATTAATTAGAAAACTGAATGAATAGGCATGTGTCGTCGAGTTTTCAATCTTCTGTAATTTATGACGGTTGGATCAATGGGATGATCATTCAGATCACACGATCATAGACAGCGTAAAAAATTAAGGGTTTTTTTTATTATTCTGCTAATTTAAAGAGTCCCCGGATTGCTTAGTAGGTTATTGGGTTGTGAACGTATGGAAATAATGAAAAAAATACTCGTTTTTGAGCCAAGGACAAAAGTCAGGGAAGTTGTAATTTTGGTGAACTACGAGTATATTATGTGAAAAAAGATTTTATTAGTAGAGTTAGTGGGTCCGCGTTAGGCTGAAAAACGAACTGACCTTAGTCGGAAAAAGACTGAACTAATAATAGAGCTTGATGGTGGCTAGCTGGCATATGGCAAATAATTCAATTTAGGTAATGTTTTGTGTTTCCTAATATTGATTACTTACTATTGTCTAGAATCAAGTTCTTCTGACTGAACAGACAGCTGTGCTGCTGGGGAGTTTGTTGCGCCACTTCTCCCCAGTTAACTGCACACACTAGCACTAGAAAGTGGTAAAGAGCGTTTTGGGGGTCAGACCGGTCTGTCTTATGTCTGGTCTGACTTTGAAAAAGTGCTGATTCTCAGCTTAGTTTGAATAAATGACTTTTGATTTTGATTATAAAGCTAAAAGCTAGAAAGACTGGTAGTGAAATGAGTGCTCATGACTTTTGAAATGTTTTGGATATACCTATTGCAATAAATGCAGTAGGTACATGAAACTCTGGAGATTGCACTTGGAAACCCAGAGATACTATACATTATTCTAAGTTCAGCCAATCATTTAAGACCCGATTACAATTTGTAACCTAAGTACATACCAAACACAACAAAACTAAGGGTGTCGCCACACTAATGTCATTGACACGATATTGCGTGAACGGATGTCAAACGTATTTAATAATTAAGACTTTACAATCATCTGTAATTACCTTAACTCCCTCTCCCTTACCAATAGAATTTCAACCTTGTGTATTAACATAAAGATTCAAATTCAATTGGGGATGGATAGGTGTTTAGTTTCTTTTGTTATGTAAAGAGTATTGATGACCAAAGTCATTCGTATGAATATAGGATCATGCAGTCAATTATGTGCGCCGGCGATCATCGCACGGATAGTATTAATACTAATTGGTTGTTTTTTTAGTTTGTCTGTCTGTTATGTTTGTTCGTTTGTTTAACAATGGATGTTGTAATGTTTGATGTTCAGTTGGTTTAAATTGTTGGGCTGCATCGGTTGGTTTAGTATAAGGATCAATTTGGGACCGTGAGATATGCGTTTAGACACCCATGACGATTTTATTAGACAGCTTGGTTATATGTTTCTGTAATAGTATCTATCGCTTAAAGCACTTCATCAGGCTCTTGCCCTAATGGGGTCGGTACAATACGTCTTTTTGTTTCATACTTCTCTATTACTCGTCATCTCGGTAGTCACCCCCTTTCTAACCATATCATCTTTCACACAGTCCATCCATCATTTCTCTGTCTTCACCTTATAGCATTCATATTCAAAACTTTCCTCAAGACATTTTCCTAGCTTCAGGCACTTACCATACACAAAAGCTTAATTTAATTCTCTTTTGTTAAAGATTACAGCAGCGTAGGGTAGACTGGATGCGGATGGTGGAGAACCGTTTGTTGTGGCGCAGAGGCTAGCAGTGGACTGCAACAGGCTGAGTTGATTGAACTACAAGCTGTAAAGCCAAGAAATCTACGTGAAAGAAATACCTCAACAAAGTTATTTTCATAGTTTTGTTTCTAGAAGCTAACAACCACCGACTGACTAAATGTGGAGATAGAAAGATTTAGCAGGATTTTTTCAGAAGGCAGATATCCAACAAATTAATTATTTGAATCTCCATGAAATTCATTCTCTCTCTCTCATTTCATAACAAAATATTTCCTCAGCAATGAAACTACAGAGGCTCATGTTACTGATTACTCTGAATCTGAAAGCACAAAGCAGAATATATTTATGAACATTTGCATATACAGTGTTCATCTTTGACAGCTATTATTTCATTAATAATATGACGCACCTGCTGATAAGTTAATCCCGATCGATGTGTTGCTGTCTTTGTCTCTCTTGAATACAAATCAATATATTTGTCTTCCTCTAACGGATGAACGGAGCTGTCAAAACGTCAAATAAAATTAAGCTAAAGACGGTCAAAGATTAAATATCGGAGTTGGTGTAAGAGGAAGATACGTTTTTGAGGTTAATCTATTTGAGATGTTGCTGTTTGCAATCATGGTTATTTAATCTACTTACATGAAATGTTAACTGTAAAAAACATGAACATTTAAAAATGATATAAGTTCAAAAGCTCCGTCGTTAATTTAGAGTTATCAGAATTATCATCACCCTTAGGCCGAGCTAAATTGCTAAGTTATTCATCTTGTGCCTGATAGGTTGGTTCTATAGCCCGCCATATGCAAATGTTGACTATCATTTTCATTTCTTATTAATTTATGATCGAATATGTCCACTGTCTCAAGATTCTCCAATAAAATCATCTTCTCTGTGTAGTTTCAATTCAAGTTTTTTACTATCATCAGTATCATCATTAGTCATTATCCTCATCATCATCATCCTGTTCCCATCATTGAGGTTGACGCAGCATGACTTCTTCCACGTATCTCTATTAACCGTCATCTCCGAAGTCACCCCGTTTCTAGCCATGTCTATCAAGTTTACTCTTTGACACAACCGATCGGAAAATCGCTTCGGTAATTAATTGAGACGCTAAGTAATTTGATGACAAACTTGATATTTTGGGGAATCGCTTAACAGTTAACGGTCAATTAATTTTGCTTCACTCTTCCCTGATCGGTTATTTTGTTCATTAAATTATAGACGTTTACTGTTTTGAAGACGTCAGTTGCAGTTCTGGGTGGATTTTGACGAGTGCCAACACCGGCAACGTTAAGTCAGATTTGATAGATGACTTCCATGTTTTCTTCTAAATTATGTCTTACTAGCTGCGCCCCGCGGTTTCACCCGCATAAATGTTGATCCCATGGGAATATCAGGATAAGAAGTAGCCCATATGTTAATCCAGGGTGTCAGCTACCTTCAAACAAAATTTTATCAAAATTGGTCGAGCCGTTTGAGCGTGAAGAAGTACTCACAAACTTTCGCCTTTATAAGATTAGTGTGACTAGCTTCTGCCCGCGATTTCTTCATCCGCGTGATTTTTTCCCCCAACCCACCTCATCGCATCGCATCGCCTGCCCGCTCTTACTACGTTTTCGTTTTGCAAAAAAATAAATAAATCACAATTAAAGAACGCTACCCAGAGCATTCTTTCTGACTTTTTTATTTTTCTCGGTTTCTAAGGCTCCTAGCGTGATGTTAAGCCTAAAAGCCTTCCTCAAAAACTGAGCTGTCAAATGCAAGAAGATTTTTCAAATTCGACTGGTAGTTCGAGAGATTAGCGCGTTCAAACAAACAGACAAACAAACTCTTCAGCTTTATTATTACTACTACTATACAACGTGTCCCAAAATTCAAAAAAAAATTTTTTTTTGGAACCACAGTTTTTCAAATATTTCTGTTTTTTTTTTGTATCGGCGTCATAAGTAGCATTGCTATCCACCACAACCCTTAAAAATCCCAGAATACCTGTCTTTCTTACACAAAAATCAATCAAAACAATTTCTTTCGTTAAAATTTTCAGTTTTTTACTTTTAGTTCACTTTGCAATTACCAAAATTTTTTTTTTTTTTTCATTTTTTTTTCTCGAGTGGTCGTAATCAGGTCCACCCTCTGGTGCCCACTCATCGTTGAATTATGGGACACGTTGTAGATATAGAAAGATGATTAGATATGATGATGGAATGGGCAACTAGCTTCATATTTTCTGACTGACCGACTTCTTGACAATTCAAAAGTGCCTGTAAATGGTTTAATTGAAATAAATGCTTTGAGTTTGAGTTTGAGTGTTGATTATAATTTGAAGGAGTCCAAAATACGCAATAAAATTGTAAGTCCTATGAACCAACATATTGACTTGTTTGCTGATTCGCTTCACACAAAATCAAGGGTCAATCAATCAACTCAGTCTATCGCCGTCCACTTTTAGATAAATGCCTGACCCAGGCTGCATGACAATACCCTGTCCTCCGCCTTTCACATCCAGTTTGTCCCAGCCACCTTCTTAAGGTCGTTGGTCCATCTAGCTGGAGGTCCCGCGCTACGCCTGCCGATACGCAGTCTCCACTCCAGGACTCGTCTGCTCCACCGGCCATCGGTCCTTCGACAAGCATGGCCTGCCCACTGTCACTTCAGTTTGCTTACTCTGCAAGCTATGCCATTAATTAATGTAGATAATTCCATTTCTGATTTTAACGAAAGAAACTTCAGAGTTTCTAATCAAGGTGTTGCCTTATAATTGATACTATTTTCCCTGGCGAACTCTTTCTCAGAAATATTTATGGCTACTTAAACTTCACAAGAAAAAGGTGAAGCAAGTATTGACACAGGATAATAATTTGCTTCACCTTTAAAATAACGAGAAGAATAAAATAACCCCATTTTTATATCTCAACGGATCCTCAAATTACCATAAAGCATTAAACTTTTTTGTCTCCAAATAACAAATGACAGATAAAAATAAAAACTTTTAATAAAACCCGTTGCGACAAGTCGTCGGTCGCTGCGATTAGTCGCCACATTTTTACGACATATCTGTCAGAGTTCGTTCGATGCCAATCTAACTTTGTCGAGACGAAGTAACACATTTATAGCATTTACATGTGTTGCGGTTGTTGTGGGGAATCGTGGAAGTTTGTAAAAGGCTAGTGTTTTTAAATAATATTGATTAGAATCGATTTGTGTTATTAAAATGACGAACATAAATCATAGTTAAAAGTAAAAGAATTGGTCAATTTCGAAAGTCCGCTCACACCACAAAGTTCATAATTTTGTTTCTGTCATCTTTAAACTATTGCTAGTAACAAAAACGATGTTTTACATACGTTAAGCGCTAAACGTAATGAGTGATTTGTTGTGCAAGCAGCCCTAAATACTTAAATCCATTAGTCGTATGCATTTATTTTAAAACTTTTATTTTGATTTACAAATTAATGAAAATGATAAGACTCAATGCAATGACTTGCATTGAAAGTTTAGTGGACTTTTTATGTACGTATATATTATATAGGTACAGAGGCTAGCACATCAAGCTACCCCAATCTGTCAAATTTTCCTAATTGAATATGAACCTTAATCCTTTGCAATAAAGTTGAAAATCTATCAAAGAAATTTGACAGATTGGGGTAGCTTGGTGTGCTGGCCTCTGTACGTAAAAAGTTATGTTCCTCTTTTTTACGGACTTGATGCGCAGAGGTCAAGTCCGTTAAGAAAGAGTGTTCCTTACACTCTTTATCTTAACACATATTGTACAGACGCCAGCACATCAAGCTACCTGAAACTGTAAAATTTTCCCAATCAACCTTAAACCTAATGCTTTAGCGATAAAGTTGAAAATCTATTAAACCAGACTGTAGTAGCTTGATGTGCTGGCGTCTGGGGGCCTAAAAAGGCCACTTTGGCAGAATCATAAAAAAATTCATATCACGCAATTTCATCTGTATGACAGTTTTGTATGGAGATTCGTAAAATGCTATAGGTACACCTCTGCCTAACCCTTCAGGGATAATAGGTGTGAAACTGTCAAATAGATGAATGCGTGATATGAATTATTATAGGATTCTGCCAAAGTGGCCTTTTTAGGCCCCCAGTACTCTATTCGATCAATACTAGACATTTTCGAAAGTACCCCAGTTCTCATTTTAGCTACAACACAGTACAGATACAACTTATTTTAAGTTTTTAATGAAATATCCTTTGGCGAAGTTGATCTCAAGCAAAAGAATTATTTAGTGAGTTTAGCGAATTTCCACCAAACCTATGAAGATTATGAAATCTTGCGAGATGAGACATTGTCTACATTGGTTCGTTAAATTCTTAAGAAACTGTGCTTTAGTTACGTATAGCGCCTAATACCTACCTATGCCACATAATAAGGTACCTATTTATATAAAGGTAATTTAAGTATTTATGGACTTATTGAAATTGTTGTTATAATTTATTTGAAATTCGACTATCCTTTCGCGGCCGTTATTATTTTCACAAACTTTTGTCATACAGGGATCTTCTGATAACATTTGAAATCATTAGTGGATCTTCCACACTGTTAATATCATCACTCTCCTGCCCTTATCCCAATTTACTTGAGGTCGGCGCAACATGTATTTTTCTTCCACACTTCTCTATTAGTCGTCATCTCGGTAGCCACACCCTTTCTAACCGTATCATAATTCACACAGTCCATCCATCGCTTCTTTGGTCTTCCTCTACTCTTATAGCCATCGACATTCATACTCAAAACTCTTCTCATGACATTTTCCCCATTTCTCCGTAACACATGCCCATACCATGACAACCGATTTCCACACAACTTTTCAGTTACCGGTGCCACTTTCAAACTTCCTCTTATGAACTCATTTCTTATTCTATCCATTCGTGTAACACCACACATCCCCCTTAGCATTCTCATCTCAGCTGCATGCAATTGCCTTTCATTCATCCCTTTTGTGGCCCAACATTCTGATCCTACAAGACAGCAGGTCTAATCATGGTTTTAGATATCTTCCCCTTAAGTTTAAGGGGGTTTTCACACTGCTAATATATAAATAAATAAAATTAATTCATTTCAGGTAATTTACACCCATTGCCAAACATAAATAAACGACCAATTTGAACCGCACACCTAGCTTCTGACGTTTCATAAGTGCCCACGTAGGTTTATGTGAAATAATATATTTTGATTTGATTTGATTTTACCATGTGACAAAATATATATTTTTTTAAGTGAAGTAAAAATAAATTATTCAAATTAGGGATCTTGATTATTAATTAATTAATTTTATTATTTATGTAGGTACACACACCAAAATGGATACCGACACGGCATTTTAGTATTGAGTACAAAGGTACTGTTTATTTCTTAAGAAATTTCTTCCAGCAGACTTGCGAAAGGTGAAATTAAAAAGAAATGTAGACAATAGTGTGTGAAAACAAGAAGACAAGAAAAAGTTGCAAAGTTTATTGTTATTATTTCCTATAGGTTTTAGAAAGTGTCTAAGATCATGGGTGACTTTCCACAAAATTTTCTCGGTGCATTGTGCAAACTAATCAATCATGTATACCTACATATTTTGAGGCTCAAGATAAGCACTAGTTATGTACTGACTGATAAGAACGCGAAATCGCAGCAAATTGCTTGCCAAAAAACAAAAGCAAACCGGTTAACTCATCAGAAAACAAAACAATTTGATGATGTGCGGAATCTCCCACCGATATATCGCCGAACAAATAGTGATAATACAACAAAACATTTCCCAGTGTAAGAGGGTTTGCAAAAACGTAGCGTCATCACTGTCAAACTATTCAGCAATAAACGGAATTGAATTTTTCGTCAACAATCAGATTACGATATTAAGTGTTGTTCAGTTTTCTGGTATGGTTCAGTTTTCGGTTTTGCTTGTGTATTTTTGAAGGATCTATCATTGAGGAGCTACAATTATGTTTAAACTATCCAAAAACTGTACAGCCTACATCAAAATTTGTCAATTTATTTCTATGCTATGAATGGAGTAGCAACAGAGTGATCCTTGGGATTTTTTTAGGTGTACGTTTTTATTTTATTTTTTAAGGAAAAACAAACAGTAGATAACAAATTTAAAATCATCAGAAATAACTTAACAATAAACTTAAGAAATTCACTACTCGCTACATTTTCCTCAAATTACAACCTAGTCAGGTTCTATAATAATACTAATAATTTGTTAAAGTATACGGAATCTACCGCTGATCCTTCAGAACTTTAGCTATATTACTTTTAAAAGTATTTCGGTTAAGAAATAGTACCTACTTATCTCGATTTCACCAAATCGCTTGTTATATGTGCCTTCGACTAAGCGGTGTAGAGGTGACGATTTCACTAAATCGCTTATTAGGTATATATGTGTCGTCGACTAAGCGGTGTAGCGATGCTCGTCAACCAGCATTGGATTAAGGTGGTAACGAACAGTTTCTCTCCTCTGCTGCACACCTCCCGCTTATGCATAGTTCGAAGGACCAGAGCTCCAGTTAGCGTATATATTGTCTTTATACATCAATATACAGGTTATTTACTGACTAAATGCTTGTAAACACTGTATTGCCAAAACTCAAAAACTACCTACCTATTGTTATTTAAATATTTTCATGTAAGAGTAAATAAAAAATATACCCTAAAAATAAACATACACCAACAGACAGCCACATTACGTGTTCCTACAACAATATTTCGTATTTCCTTGTTTTCCTCCAATCTTATTTATAGCTTGTTTTTATTCCGAATCTTTGGGATACAATCAAAAGTTCTGTTTCATCTCAATCAAACTTTTTTAAATGTCCTCTTACGTCATGGCACCCTCGCTATAATTCCATTCTGTATTATCGCCTTTTCATTTCGCGATATATTTTTATTTTATGGACGATTGTTAAAAAGTTTGAGTGCCGTATTTTGAGGTGCAATTATAAATGTAATGATGATAAGTTATGGCTGACTGTAAATGGAAGTTATTCGATTAATCTACACATGCAAGTTACGCCATCTTTCTATGGGAGTAAGCAGAAACTACAGAACTTTTTCTTTTTTTTTTTTTTTAAATGGCATCTCGCAGTTCATCCTTTATGAGGATGGCTACTGCTCAACCGGACTTTCCTGTGGATGCCTCGAATTAAGGCCTCCAGCCAGGGCATACAATAACTTAAAAACTAAGCGACAGCGCTAAGGGTAACCCCCTGCGGGGTTCGGACCTCGGCTCAGGGCGTCGCTGGAAGAGGACAGCAAGGGACAGGCTGGATCGGTATTATTATTAGTGTTTAGGGGCGAATTTAAAACTACAGGCTCAGCTGCGCGGGCTGGCTCGAGCAAGGGTCGGGGCGGGCACGGTGATAGTGCGGGACGTCGCGACGGGCCTCGGCGGCGAGGACGGAAGGACGGATGTCTGAGCTTGTGTTTGTGGTGTCGACTGAGAGTACTCGTGGCCTTACTGCTCTCCTGGAGGAGGGTAGTGGCGTCGTCGGGGATAGTGAGGGTATGCCTTGGTCGGCGAATCCTACTTATGCGGGAGGGAGTGTATCGGGAGGCCGCCGCAATCAGGGGATTGGGGTGCTTTATGGCAGAGTCAAAGAAGCGCTTGGAGAGGCGTTTCATGAACTGCTGGATGGTGGGGAGTCTGAGATCTAGATGCAGATTCACATTTCGGACATAGAAGGGGGCTCCCGTGACCTTTCGGAGGAAACGGTTCTGGAGGGTTTGCATTTTATGCAGAAATCGCGGCTTGGCGTGTGCGAAGACTACGCAAGCATAGGTCATGATGGGACGGATGACCGCGGTGTAGAGGCGCAATTTGCACTTGAGTGACAATTTGCTGCGGGCAGTTATCATGGAGTGGAGCCTACCGAGAGCGAAAGAGGCGCGCGAACGCGCCGTCTTTATGTGCTCGTTGAAGGTGAGGTTGTGGTCTAGGATGACACCTAAGTATTTGGCTCGCTTTCCCCAGGGGATCGGCTTGCCATACATAGAGATCGGGCGCGGGAGGGGGGGGGGGGGGGTAGTTTGCGCGGTTTCGAGAAGATGACCGCCTGACTCTTATCGGGGTTGACCTCGATTCTCAATTTCCGGAACCAATCGCTCAAGGCGCTTGCGGAGGTTTGGAGGTTTCGAGCTATGGATGACTGGTTGACAACCGAACAGTATATGGCAGTGTCGTCGGCGAAGAGCGCCAACTGTGCCTTTTTACTGTTCGGGATGTCACTAGTGAACAGGGTGAAAATGAGGGGAGACAGAACGGAACCCTGGGGGACTCCGGCGCGGATGGGGTGAGGGGGAGAGAGAGCGCCCTCGATACGGTAGCGGAAAGTGCGGTCCGACAGAAAATCTCGTAAGATGAGCACGAGACGGTCTGGCACACCTAGCAGGTACAGCTTATATAATAAGCCATTGTGCCAGACCTTGTCGAACGCCTTCGCTATATCGAAGAACAGGACGCCTGTCGAAGCACCTCGCTGAAAAGCAGCGCTAATGTGCTCGACTATGCGGTGGAGCTGGTGGATGCACGAATGCTTCGTGCGAAAACCGAACTGTTCGGGGGGGATGAGGCTCTTTGCTTCGGCATAGTCTTTGAGGCGCTTATAAATAAGCCTCTCGTAGACTTTCCCGAAAACATTGAGCAGACTGATGGGGCGGTAGCTGGAGGGCTCAGACTTGGGCTTGCCTGGCTTAGGGATGCCTATGACTGTGGCTTCTTTCCACATTTGGGGGAAGATGTTGTTGCTCAGGGCGCCATTGAAGATGGCGGTCATGAGCAGTATGAGGGGGGCGGGGAGGAGTTTGTACACCCTATTGGTGATACCGTCCGAACCGGGGGCTTTGCGGGTTGCGAGCCCTTTTATGATGTCTTGCACTTCGTCGGGAGTGACGGGAGGCAGAGGATCATCAGGGTCTTCGACTGGCGGGAGGGAGGCTCTCCGTTCGACTTCAGCGTTCACCTCGTCGAGGTGCGCTCTGTCTACTGGTTGAGAGCTGGGAGTGCATTGAGCCTCTAGGCTGTCGGTTAGGCATTCGGCCTTTTCGAGGTTTTCGAAAGCGACCGTTTTGTCGGGGCGTGTGAGGGGAGGAACTGTGGCCTCTTCAGAGGAGCGGAGCTTCCTGTGGAGTTGCCAGAAGGCGTGGTGGGTGGGCTCGAGTTCGCCGATCAACTTATCCCATCCCTCGGAGCGCCACTCCCCTATGCGTTTCTTTACAGCACGCTGTAAATGGCGCATGTGGGATTTGTTCGCGTCGCAGGGAAAAGAGTCGTAGGCACGAATGGCAGCGTTCTTCTCGGTCACCAGTTCACGTACGTCATCGGGCAGTTTCCAGCGATGGTCTTCCATCACTGGAACTTCCCGTGAGCAATCCGTCAGTACGGATTGAACGTGCTCTGTGAACGAGTCGATCGCCCCAGTCGTGTCTGCGACTGAGATAATTTGCTCGGGGATGGAGTCTAGGTGGGGAGACGTGGTGGATTTCAGTCTTTCGCTTACTTTCCTCCAGTTGGTGACTATTTTGGTAGGGGGGGGCTGGTTGGGGTCGTGCGGGGGGCCCGAATAGGGGGCCAGGTGCAAGATGACCGGGCGGTGGTCAGAATTAAGCTCTTGTACCGTCTCGATAGACTGCAAACGGAGGTTTACATTCTTGAGAAGCGCTACATCGAGAACGTCAGGAAGTTGGGCGGGGTCGCCCGGGAAATGAGTGGGATACATCGGAGCGATGATATCGAAATTGAGGGAGTCGCCTAGTTTGAACACGATCCTACCTCTGGTAGAGGTCGTGCTGCTATTCCAAGCGGGATGTTTGGCATTGAGATCCCCCGCCATGATGACGGAGTCACTCATACCGAAGAGGGTAGTGAAATCGGTAGTGAGAGAGATGGGATCCTCCGCACCATTGATGGGCGGGATATAGGCGGAGATGAAGAACCTACAGAACGCCTGCTACGATCCTTATATACTCCTTTTATCTGTTATTTATATAACAAAACATGTTAATCAATAGATTAGTACGTGTAAGTTTTTTTTCTAATCATTGTGCTGCAGATGCAATAAGCATACCTAAAATATTGGTTAGTATGAAAAATCTGTCGATCGTAATAAAATTCTGTAGTTAATGATAAAATTATATAGTTATGTTAATGATGAGAGTAGGTACATTATGCAATATTAAAACTTAAAGTCTTCCAAACGTTGTCTGTAACAAATCGCTTCTAGCGATAAGACCGCCCATTGTATCGCTGTGAAGTGTCTGTTTGTAATTTCAAAATAAGAGCTTTTTAATAAATGCATAATATAAAAGTATATAATTATAAGCTAGATACTTATAACAAACAATTTTTTTTCTTTTGGTCCGTTTGTTCCAGCTTCCAGCTAATCTCAGAAACGGTTTTGACAGGACTTTCAGTGAAAGATAGCTGATGTTATAAGAGGAATAATTAAGGTTTATTTTAGAAAAAGAATTTGGGTTCTGCGCAAAAAATTTAACGCATGAAATCCAATTTGTTTTCGGCATGCACGCAAACGAAATCGCTGGCACAGCTAGCCATCCTTGTAAATTAAGACAAGTCAACAAAATCAATTCTTTATTAGAAGACAAAAATTTTATATCAAGAAATATAATACATACCCATATAACATGTACCAGTCCAAAAGCAATAACAATCTTAAAAACATTCAAATAAAAAAAAATGGTTGTCTGTAAAGTCGGTTTACGGACGATAATTTGCGTCACAAGCCAAAATGCTTAGGCCGATCGTGCCTCGCTTGTACCGCGCTCTCGCTTGCACGCTCGGCTCAGACGGAACGTGACAATGAGTCGTGCTTTTTGGTGCGTGCAGCCGGCGTTCATTGATTTATAAGACGTTATCACGTCAAAACATACCCCAAACACCAACAAATCATAAAAATACCACACTAGCAAAAACAACACAAATAATTAAGTTATAAACACAATTAACAGAAAACATAACAACAAGACATTACCACAAAAAGGCCCATAAGAAAATTGTCGCGTCTTCGTCCAGACTTATGTCCGTACATAACTTTACATTTAAAACAGTTTTAAAAATAAATTGCGAAATACAAATTAACAAATACAACATCAATATCACATTCAGGCAATAATCGTCAGTTTGTAGCCTAAATGACCTTCAGGAGATGGTGCAAGTGATGAGAGAGTGGAGGGTATTTTATGAATACCCAATGTCTCTATACGAAATGAATAAATTAAGTAATAAAAATTATATAATTATGTATGCATTATGTGAACTCTTGTACCGGCAATTTATTAGAAGGTAGCTATGCTGCAATTTAGTATCTAGAAAGCTTTAATCAAGGCTCAGCGGGCTAATTGTGTAACACATTAACAGTAGTAATTAACGGCTTTCATTTTGAGAGTTCAACATGCATTGCGTTATTTACATTCTTGAGCAGACAAATTTCTCGAATCTATGAAGCAATGGATTGGTAATATGATTTAAAATTATTCAGATTGATTAATAGTGTGGTACGCAATTAGGGTTATGTACAGAGCATGTTGAAGTGAATTTACAGGCTATTTGTATTGATTGAAATCAATTTGATCCACCTAACGTTTGAGCGCTGGGCAATGAACAACTTTTCAGAATTTTTCAATGTTTATTATATTTATTTTGTTTTAGCATGTTTGTGAACTTTCGTCGTTGTCTACTTGGCTCCCTTTACACCTATCTTTCCCTTCTGTGACGTTTGGCTCTCTTAAAACTATCTTTCTTTTTTTTAAATTGGTTTCTCGTTACGTCACCATCCACACATTTCCTTTTTTTTTTTAAAGCCTTTAGATGATATTGCTATGAAACGGATTATAAAAAGATTTCTGTTTCCTTTTAATTCGTTCTACAGAAACATCATCTAAATTAATACTCTTACCGCTCCCTCTGCTAGCTTGACCCAGCCACAAACAGTAATGTCCACTTTGAATTATAATTATTGCCGGGTTAATGTATGTCTTCTTCAGTTAAAGCATTGGGTGTCCCTATTTTTTGTTGTCAAGTCACAATATGGATGGCCGACCCGCTGCTGCGATATTGGAAAAGAACGCTTTTTTGGTTTTTTTTTGGGTTCCGTACTCAAACGGTATCAACGGGACACTCCGCTGTCCGTCCATCTGTCACAGGGCTGTATCTTTTTAACCGTAATAAGTAGACACTTGAAATTTTCATAGAATTTGTACTACTGTGGCTGCTGTAGCACCTATAACAAAAACATAATAAAAAATTTAATAAAAAGGGATACAAGGAAGACATACAAGAAACGTGTTTTTCAAGTATTTTTTCAGCCAGCAAGTTTTTTTGCCAGAAGGTGTCGCAGCAGGCCCCGGAAAAGATAGCGGGACGAGCTGGAGATAACAATCGACCAGTTTACTTAAGCCCTGGATCGATAGAGCTGGAAATCTTGGAGAGAGACCTTTGCCCAGCAGTGGGATGATGAAGGCTAAAAGTATTATTTTTTATATGTTCCTATACTCCATTTGTTTAGGTAACTAAGTCACGTGGTTTTTTTGTTTACCATTCGTTTATTACCTAAGCAAATGGAGTATAGTGTTCTATATTGTACAGTGGTACGGAACCCTTCGTGTGCGAGTCTGACTCGCACTTGGCTGCTTTTTTTTCAACTGATGTCCCCAATGCGTTTCCGATTATGGTCGCTTTTTGTTTTGTTAAACGGTTATTGCGTTTCTATGTTTCTATATATGTTTGGGTAATTAAATTTTATTTGTGACACGTTTGTTAGAGTTGCATTTTATTTGGACGAATATTAATTCATTGGTGAGTGCAATATGGTCTTTTAGTTCTTTTGTTTGTTATTTAATTACGAAGTAGAACTTATTATTTATACTATACTTATTATTTATATTTATACTGGGTGATACTATCAAATTGATTGAGATATTGTTATTTTATTTTATAGCTACAACTATCCTTTTATAAGTGCAATTAAATAATATTACCCTTTATTTTGTACCGGTACCTACTTTAATTCATGTAATTGTTGATCAATATATTATATCAGCTATTTGTTAACTGTACTTTACCTTCTTTTGTTTTGTGGTCCCAAAATACCACTTAAAAATAATTATAGGTGGAATCCGGGACCGCGGTCCCGGTCCCGAAATCCCCCCGACCCTTACAGATAAAGATTCACCCTTTTTACTCATTATTTTAGTTATTAATATTAAATACTTATTAGGAAGTATTAATGACATGATGATTCCAGTCTGAAAAACGGAGTAGGAATTTACCATCACTTAAAAAAAAAAAAAAATTAATTAGTAAGTTTATTTGACTCAGGTTAAGTAATGCACACAATATTCACACAAAAAAAAGAAAAAAAACTTAAAATACCACCACTATCGATCATAGGTAATGTATAGCTCCGTCTCTCTCTTGCACTGGAATTATTATAGCATTACAACGTCCATATTACTGCACAAGCGGCAGCGGGGTAATTGTGTAACACAATTAACAGTAGCAATGGCTTTCATTTTGACAGTTCAACAACATTGCGTTATTTAAGTTGTTGAGCAGACAATTTTCTCGAACATAATGATGCAATGGATCCGCAATATCCGTCAAAATTATACAGATTGAGATGGATACCTAGTGTGTAGGTACTACGTAATAAGGGTGCAGTGCAGGTCATGGAAAAAATATGTTTCCATGAACAAAAATGGTGACGACATATCTATAGGCAGGATTATCTTCATTTCTCAGATCTAAAGAATGTTTATTTAAAAACACTTTTAAAATAATCAAATTCCTATTTCACAAAACCAGTGTTGAATTGACACATTTGAATTTGAAATTCGAATTCGATTGATGCGTTCGAACATGGCTGAACGCACTGCACGCGTTCGACTGGAAAATATATTAAAAATATTTATTTACACTATTTTATTTACCGTTTTTACGTAGGATATAGTTTTTAAGTCAAGGGGGTTAAGTTCAAAATAGTATTGAATATTGTTTCGAGACTGCAAATAAGTTTGTGAGTTCGACGTGTTCGGTAGCAAGTTCTACCGATCGGAAAGATATCTTATAAACACATTCCGATGAAACAACGCGGACAACAAAATGTTTTTGAATGCAATAAATAAAACAAAACAATGGGAATGCGATATTACCTATAGATTCGATTTCATCCATGATTCGATTCAAAAATAATCTTCGTAAGATACAAATATGATGCAGGTTGGTATCAAAATATCTACCTGCATCATAATTATTTGTACCACTTAAACGATGCGATACGTCAGAGCAATGACAGACATTGGACCTATTAAAAGTACGAGTAGATTGCTGAATTTGGATACTCTAATGAGAGCCCATTGGTTACTATTTCAAAGGGGCAATTTTATTCTCGTAATTGTAAGAACTTTCACAATTTGATCTCAGTCTCAAACTGTCAAAAATAACTACAATTTCCCTACATTTTTGACAAGTTTTTGACATTGATTGTCGCTGAGATGAGATTGACCAGATTTTGGACGTTTTTAATTACGAGAATTGGCCTTCAGATGTCTTTTGTTTCCCTATAATTATGACCCACGACAAAAAAAAAACAATCGCCCATCAAATTAAAACAAAGTTACCCAATTAAACTTCAAAAAACAACAATTGAACAATAACAAAAAATCAAAAACCTACAGCAGTAGTTCGTGCACCTCTATACGTGACGTTGACATCGAGATGAGGAGTATCACTCGACTGCATCGGAGGGTTCATTCCTTCTCGGAAGGCCTCCGACTGACCCTCAGGTACATTGAAAACCGTACGTGCTTGTATGATGAGCAAAGAAAGGGTTATTATATGGGTTTTCACCGAATAACTCAGGATTTATGGGTATTTAGGAAGATTTATGAAAATCGACAGCATTGGTGGCACAGTGGTAACGGCCGCGACTTACGAGTTGTAGGTCGTATGTTCGTACCCAGACAGTGTGATGTAAATTATTTCATCACCACTGCTCTCCAAACGGTGAAGGAAAACATCGCGAGGAAACCGGCATGTCCTAGAACCAAAAATTCGAAGACATCATCTGCTCTTCAACGAACTCCCCATTTCCACACTTCGACTCAAATAAAGATATTAAAGCATCCATCCATACTAATATTATAAATTCGAAAGTAACTCTGTCTGTCTGTATGTAACCTTTTCACGCCTAAACCACTGAACGGATTACGATAAAATTTGGCGTAGAGATAGATTGCATCCCGGGGAAAGACACAGGATACTTTTTGTCGCAGTAGCACGATTCCGTGGGATAATTTCCAACATCGAAGGCAAGAACTAGTTTATAATACTGTCTGTATGCTACCTTTTTACGCCAAAGACGAACAGAATTCGATAAAAGAATGATAGGCATTTCTGGCCTGATGACCAATAGAGTTAAAGAGTAACGACTGTCAAAGATTCGGAAATGACAGCCGAGACCAACGGCTTAACGTGCTTTCCGAGGCACGGAAGTGTCTCAGTCTGTTATGGTTGGTTACCCATCCAGGGACCAACCGCAACAAGCGCAGCTTTACCTGATCGATGAACCGTGCGGCTGTTATTACTTAGCCATAAGCCCCCTCAATGTTATGAGTCAATAACTAATTTTATTGAGAACTGCAGTGAACATTAGCGTCATAAACTAATACGTTGACATGGTACTTGCAGGTCTGATATCTCTTTAACCCGGTATTTCACAGTCTTCTGCTCGTAATGAAAATTGATGCTTATGATATAAACTTTAGTTTGATGTATATTGTGGTTTTTATTGGACATACTGGCCAAAACGCCCATAAATTTTTGACACACAGGTCTAAACATGACTTGGCATACTTTTTGTCTCGGTAGTACATTCCTGTGGGATCATTTCGGACCTCCACTTAGACGAAACCGCGGACAAAAGCCAGTCTTCGAAGTCTACAGCAAGTTTCAGAATGGTGTGGAACTGAACAATTTGCTCCATGCGACCAACAATGTATCGCGAAAAATTGATCACCTGTCACATACAAAACTTCAATATTTACTCGACCCAAATGTATGAGACAGCTGATTACTTTTTCACGTTTACGATGTTGTTACCACGGAGAAAGTTGTTCAGTTTGATGCTGTATACAAACAAAAGCTTTTAATTCTACACATACAAGTATGTACGTCACGATATAGATTAAGATGTATGTTATTCGCGCGACAAGTTATTAGTTATGCCCGGTTTTGCTCGCGTCTTATTCCCGGAATGACACCCACGCCTGCATCGTATAGAGAAGTTACATATTATTGTTACTAGATGTACGTGAAACTGCTAGATGTGTGCAGGAATTAATTGCTGGGAACTTTTGAAAAGAAGGGTTTGAACTGCACTGAAAGTTATAGAGTAGGTAAGTCTGCTGGTAAATGTATTACTTTTACTTTGAGAAGCTGAAGAGTTTGTTTGTTTGATCGCGCTAATCTCTGCAACTGTCAGTCGGATTTTAATAATTCTTTTTGCATTTGATAGCCCAATTCTTGAGGAAGGCTATAGGCTATTTAACATCACGCTATGACCACCAGGAGCCAAGCAAAAAGAAAACGAAGTAAAGCGCGGGCCGGTGATGCAATGCGACGCAGTAGATCGGGGCCGAAATTTCAAGCGGACGAAATTGCGGGCAGAAGCTTGTTGCCTAATATTATAAATGTGATAGTGATTTTGCATGTTTGTTTGTTACGCTGTCATGCTAAAGCAGCTGAACGAATTTGGATGAAATTTGGCACACAGTGGTCTCATGACCTTGGTGGGTGGTGACATAGGCTACTTTTCATTTTGGATCGCAAACGAAGTCGCGGGAAACAATGTCAGTGTGTGTTGTGTGTCAATTGAATGAAATGAAAAAAAATTCGTAAATTAATAAGTCCATAATGATTAGTAACGCTATTCCTCGAAATGGTTTTTCAATTACAACATTTAAAAAAATATGAACAATGCCCATTCTTCCCTTGCGGTGGTAGGGCTAACGCCCGCCTGGCTGGCGGCCACCCTCCCACCGAAGTCCGGCGTCAAGCAGCCTGCTGTGTTTCGTCGATGCGTGGGAGTTCCAGTGCCATAGGCATCTTCTGGCTTCGTTCCATCATAGACCTCATCCATCGCTTTCAACCAGGCGTGATCGAGTTCAAGAGCTGTCAATAGTGTCAATCTCAAGCATCAGATGGCCAAAAACCATCGGCTCGACTCGACCTGGCTAAGCGTTTAGATATAAAAGCGTAAAAAACAAACATAAGGACTCAATTTTACATTTAATTGTTAGCACGAAACAATCCGCTGCAATAATCAATAACTAAAATTAGATACCTTCCATGAAACTCTACGTCTATGGTTCCCAGTCTGTGGTCGGTCGTCGTGTGGTCAAACCGCTCGCTCTTTATCCTTTGTCTATGCTTTATGCCCGCTATTAGTTTGTACAACTATTGTGCCAGGATTGATTAACATTCGAGCATTATGCTACAAAGAAAATAAACAAGAAATTGTATTATGAGAGGTTATTGTCGTTTAAGGATTTATGCTGGAGCGGTAGCCGGTACATATTTAGATTATAATGGGGTATTAGAAATATTACTTTGACGTTTATTGGCTTGTATTGGCTATTTAGGACATAAGTCAGCATGTTTTGTGCTAAAGAATAGACAAAATCTGACATTAGAATGACAATTCCCGTATTTTTAAGAACAGTCGCAATCTCATCTCAGTCTCTATATGTCAAAAATACCTCTAAACTAAGTAACTAGATTTTTTAGTTTTTGACACAGATGTCAATGAGATCAGAAGGCCAATTCCCGTAGTAATGGAAAACGTTCAAAATCTAGTCGCAATCTCATCTCATCAGAGGTATTTTTGACAGACTGTGAACGTTCTTAAAATTGCGAGTATTGCCCCTTCGATAGCGACTAGATTTTGAACGTTTTTAAATATGAAAATTTAACTTTTTCTTCAGTTAGCCTATCAATGAGGTATCAAGCGGATGAGCAGCATGGCTCTTCTGTTCGATATTATCGAATTCATTTATAATTTAACAATGCAAACTATGATAAAGATTTTTCCAAAGGATTTTGTAGGTTTCTTATCAGACCAATAGTCAGAATATAAAATATTATAAACGACTAATAACCCGTAAAGAATGAAGCCATAAAATACAAAAAAATCTAAAAAGGTTGTAATCTATTAACACTTAAAAACAGTGGCCCGGTCGAAACGACCCGCGTATAGATTTTGAATTTATTTACGTTTGACAAAACTTACTAAACTACTCCATTTAATTCAGAAAAAATATACAAAATTAGTGTTTATTCTTAAGGCAATAAGGATTAAAGTTTTATTTTACAAAAGTAAATAAAAGATTGTCAAGTGAATAAATAACCAATCTTAATGTTAACTTTTGCGTTTAACAAGTCATTCTGTTACTGAAAATTATACTTTACCTGCTAACAAATAGGGTTGTTTGTATAGTTTTATGAAGGAAAATAAATGGTTTCAAATTCAGGTATTTCTTACTCGCGGAGGGTCTGTGATAAATAAATATCCACACGGTTTGACAAATGAGTGAACACTGCCTTTATAGAGGCGGCTTGTCCGAGAAAAAGAAAAGTATTAAATGGTATGCATCGTTTTAAATATATTTTTAAAATAAATTAGAAAAACATTTCTTTGAACTCGAGCTTTGGACAAATACACATTAATCCTAAGGTGACGAAAAGACAATTTATCAAGACTTTAAGCACATATCTTCTATCTACTTTTGCAAAATAAACAAACATTACTTTATAAAATACATTCGCGTTTAGTTACACTTTTTTGCACTAACAAGGTTTTGCACTCTAACTTGACATAACAGCATGAATAATTATTACACGAACACAAAACCCAATCACACATTAATCACAAATAACTGCAAAACTAACACTTAAATCAATACAAGCCATAAAACGATAACAAAAAACCAAAAAAAATAAAAACATAAAACATATCAGATTCCTCTCTCAACGTTGTAAAACACAAACGGAATTCATATTAGCCGATTAATAAATTCCCAGAAAATGAGAATAAGACATAAATTTAAATAATATCCTACTAATATTTTTAAAGTTTGTATGTTTGGATGTGTGTTACTCAATCACGCAAAAACGGCTGAACGGATTTGGATGAAATTTGGCACACAGATAGTTTATAACCTGGATTTACATATGATACATATGATTTTTATCCTGGTAATCCTTTTCCGTGGGATCATTTCCGACCCCCAAGCGGGCGAAGCCGCGGTCAAAAGCAAGTGCACCATAATATATTTATCGGTTGGTTTAATCTAAAGTGTCCACAGTCGTGTTCTTAGCATTGTTTTAGATGAACAAGATTCCAGTTTGCGTGATGTGGTATAAAAGATGGGTTTTAAAGTTTTGAATATTGTTTTTTTTTTCGGGCGGCGCGGATAGGGTTAAACGTCAGCGAGGGCGTTGACTTGTGGCAGTTAGTGTAAGGATTTTGATGTACTTGTTAGTAAGATAGGTAGGTACCTGTCGAGTGTATCCTCATAATTGGATAATGGAGGTCAGAATGACTAGTAGTTGTTTAGCATAACATTCTGATAATTTCTTGCGTCTGGTAACAGGTATACCTACTGGATGTGATGGTAGACTGACGTCCTTTGTTCTAGAATAGGTATTGATTTATAAACACCTAGATTACGTCAGTTTTCTTGCCGGATAATTGAATAACACCAAACGGTCAATAAAAATTTCAAAATATTATTTTCACTCTTTTAATTTCTTATTTGTATTTTGTGTTTCAAGAACTGTGTCCATAAACGTTTTTCTTTCAATTGGCTGGAAAAGCAGCAAAAAACATGCAGCAGTGTCGTGTAGTCATACCTCACACATATAGGAAGAATGAGTCCCAGCACAGAACAAAGAAGAAGACAGATATAGAACTCTGCCTAGCCTTTTACCAACGATGTTGGGGTCGGCTTCCAGTCTATCTGGATGTAGCTGAATACCAGTATTTAGTATGGAGCGACTGCCTATCTGACCTCCACAACCCAGTTACTGGGTAACACGATACCCCTACGTAAGGCTGGTTGATTACTTGTAACGACTGTCAAAGATCTACGAGTGCTTTCCGAGGCGCGGACGGGTCTCGATATGTAATGGTCACCCATCCACAAACCGGCCGCGGAAAGCATAGCTTAACGATCGATCCAGGCGCCAGTTATTATTTAGCCATGAGCACACACCAGCTGATTAGTACCGCCAGGCTGATTGTGTAAAAAACTATCAAAATAGTAAACATGAGTGAATATGTCTACACTAACAAAAACAAAAGAAAATCCCACACTTTACAAGCCCACATTGTCTGTACGATAAAAATAGCACATCACAGGGATCCCAATTTCATTCTCTATTAGGGAATCGCAGTCGGAATAATCAAAATAATGACGACAGACCACCGCATACGATTCGATTAGCAAAACTACCTAATTAAGACCACGATAGAAATACGAAGGAAATTGCCTTGGCACCATGATCACTATAATTGCAAGCATTCAGCTACCGGTCTTACTAATCTTCTATCACTTTCACTCTCGTTCAAAAACCTTGTTTCCATCTCTCTCCTACTTTTAGATTTATAAATCCAATTCTGAAATCAAAAACTCTTATGAATTTGATTCGGTTTGTTTGATTTTCGATTTTGTGTGCAGGTGATTGGGTTGGTTTTTAAGTGTTTTGGTTTTCGTATATCGGATAAAGTTTCGAGTATGTGATCGCATGTCGATTATTGAGGTAATAATACACTGATACTGTGTGCAATGATATGCATGCAATATCAATTCGATTTGTTAATTTTTCTCGTGATTGAGTTTGATTCAGTAGAGGTAGTAGGTACTCATTTCTGATACCTACTATACCTTATCACGTTTGGATTTTTTCATTAGTCTAGCAGTATTTTTTTCTGTAATGTGTATTTAGTTGTCAACTACGAAAAAGCACCCAAACCTATTTAGAAGCTTTTTAAATCAATTCAAACTAAATCAAAAGTGGTTTATTCAAATTAGGCTGAGAATTAGCTCTTTTCGAACGTCAAAATTCATAAGACATTAAAACACTATTACTAACACTCCACTGTCCGTACGTCCGTCCGTCTGTCACCAGGCTGTATCTACGTGAATCGTGATAGTGAGATAGTTGACATTTTTACAGAATGTGTATTTCTGTTGCCGCTATAACAACAAATACTAAACACAGAATAAAATTAATATTTAAGGGGGCTCCCATACAACAAACGTGATTTTTTGCCGTTAATTTATGTGTAGTGTTAAATGTTGTATGGTGGTACGGAACACTTCGTGTGCGAGTCCAACTCGCACTTGGCCGGCTTTCATATCTTCACTTCTCGTAGTACATAGTTTCAAATTTGTGCACACAACACAATTTTTGTATGTTTACGTGTATGTCTTTCACTCTGTGTCATACCATAGTAAGTGACATTCAAATATCAGTATTAAAATTAAGCGATGCTTCGTTTAATTTTAATACTGATATGGTTAGTCTAGACAAGCGTCATCGCTTACCTTCATACTCCAAGGCCCTTTTTACACGACACGGTTTCTTAACGGTACCTACCTATGACCTTGTGTATGACTCGGTTCTATGATATACTGCGATGGCATCGTGCCGTAGTGCCGCCGTTTCGTCAACAAACTTCCTTAATGATCCATACAACACTGACGACGGCGCCTACACACGGCGAATAAACCGTAGTTTTTCACGGCAAGAAAAACGTGTGTTTAAAAGGCGTTATAATATCTAATATTAAAAAAAGCTAAAATTTGTGTTTGTAAGAAGGACCCAATCTACGGAACTATGGAACCGATACATAAAAAAAAAAACACTTACAATTGAGAACCTCCTCCGTTTTTTCGTCGATTAAAAGTCATTCATTAATAGAAAGCTGGATTACTCAGTGTCATAGAATATATTTTGTCACAAGCAGAAGCTAGTCAGTTGATAATGGTCAAAAGCAATCCTATCGAATAAAAAATCGAATCTTCACAAAGACTTTACTACCGTAGTTACACCTCAGTGCATAACCACGTTAAAATAAGTTAATTCGATTCATCGGTGTTCATCAAAGGCGGCATCGATGCTCGTTCCACTCGATTTACAATCGTATGTAATTACTCTATAAATCGAGTTATAATCGGTATCGGTATATTGTCGGTGAAGTTCCGATTTTATTGACTACTCATGTTTATTTTTATGAACGCTGATTGGTAGGTGCTGGTAGGTCGTAATCGACACTTCGTTTGTTTTGCAAGGATATAACAAGCCAGGGGATTGAGGAGGGGGTGTTGGGGGGGGGGGGGGGGGCTCGTTGGATCAGGCCGGAATAAATCGCAGCCGATAGCAGTGGGAAATTATAGGTAAGGTATCTGTGTAAAAATTACTTTAAATTACTGACGTTTAAAATTATTCATAAAAATGGTAAAATTAATATTGGTCATATCACATGAAATAAAAAAAAAAAAAAACAAAATGATAAGAGCTAGAAAATCCTTGATTTTAATTTCTTTCAGATAAAACTGTTATCTTTTTATTTTGTAATATTAATACTGAAAGGTTTGTTTTGGAACCAGAGGTCTCATTTGAAAGTTCTTGAGGTCTTCCTCAAGAACTGGACTATCAAATGGAAGAAAAATTTTTATAGGGTATTTAACATCACGCTATGGCCCTTAGGAGCCGAGCAAAAGATAAAAAATAATGCTATGCGAAAACGAAGTGGTAAAGTCGCGGGCAGAAGCTAGTTAAAGATATTTCAAGTACAGAGGCCAGCACATCAAGCTACCCCAATCTGTCAAATTTCTTTGATAGATTTTCAACTGTATTGCAAATTAATAAGGTTCATATTCAATTGGGAATTTTTGACAGATTAGGGTAGCTTGATGTGCTGGCCACCTGTACAAGGTTACTTTTTAATTAAATCCTAAGCGCTTCGGACGAAATCGTACCGGTCTAGAGTACAGATAAAAAAATATACATGTCGACTTGGGAACCTCCTCCGTTTATTCGTCGGTTAAAAAGTTCTAAAAAGTCTAGAAAAACCAAATTGGAAAAGCTCATCAAAATAAAATATCACATGAAATCACATCAACTTCAAAACAAACTCCGTAACCCTTACAAATACGAATCAAACACATCAACATTAGCAAAGAAACAAATGTAAAATAAATCAACAAAACATAATGACTAAAGGTGGCACAGTAGCTGAGTGGCCGCTGCGCCTAATAGATGGCGCTAGCGGCGCGGCTCAATTTACAAATTAAAGAGCGCCTGCGCACGCTTGCCGCCGCTGTGGCGGTTGCCGTATTCTGATCAAAGTGAGGACGAAGTTTATGATGGAAATAGTGAAAATAATAACCAGAGAAATTACGACGATTGATATGACGACAGTCATACGGATAGAAATAATAAGATTAGACTGTATTTAGAAGTTTAGTCAATTTTATTAATTGGATGCGCTAGGCAGGTCTAGCTAATCATATTCACTCAACTAGACTTCTCTATGGGAGGTTTTTCAATGGGACAATAGTACCTACCTAGTTACCTACAGATTAAATATAGTTAGGTAGACTACATATTTTTTCTCATTATTTCAACAATTAATTCGCAAAACGACAAATACATTTTGCTTAAAATGCGAGATCTTTATATCAAGACGCTTCATCACGATTATAAATAAGATTAAATCTTCTAACAAACACATCGATTTGTAGTGATTCGTCAACATCTTATAATTTTACATGTCAGAATACGTCCTCAGCTTCCGAGATTGAAGTTTTATAGCTTACAGGTGCGTCATCACAGCGATTGCATACAATATTGATTTTAAATTTTTTTCATCGTCAACAATGAAATGACTTCGATAATAGACGGTTGACTTCCAGTTTAGATTGAAATTCTGAGTACTCACAATCCGGACTAATTCCATACTAATATATGAGATATAAATGCGAAAGTGTGTCTGTCTGTCTGTTACCTCTTCACGCTTAAACCGCTGAACCGATTTAGATGATATTTTGGTATAGATATAGTTTGAGTCCCGGGAAAGGACATAGGATACTTTTTATCCCGATATTCTCACGGGATAGAAAATTATGCGGGTAAAATCGCGGGGCGCTGCTAGTTATTAATAAATGCGGCTTCCATTTTGATTTTGATGTTAAACAACACTTGAAGAATTGAAGATGGCAATATATTATAATGCTTAACTGAAAATATTTTGTAGTGTGACGCTTTTAAGCTTATCAATATTGCGAAGAGTTCTGTGTTTGAAGATGATTTTTGGGAGCTCTTAAAGATCCAGACCAGTTTCTACGAGTAAGTACTTTGTTTAGAAGCTAGAGCTCCAGCTTTTCAAAACTACGGAATTAAGTATAATAAAGAAGACGCAATGCACAGTAGGAGTTAGGAGTTGCAGGTCGTAGGTTCGAACCCAGACAGACGCTTTACTTTGTGTAAATTATTTCATCACCACTGCTCTCAAAAAGGTGAAGGAAAACATTGCGAGGAAACCTGCTTGTCCTAGAACCAAAAATTCGAAGACATGTGACGGTACCAACCCGCACTGGGCCCGCGTGGTGCATTAGGGCCCTTTCCTTCTCACAGTGTCCCAGCAGTGGGAACATTATAGGCTGATTACGCTAATGCAGATCTTAGTAAGTATGTGTCAAACAACGATATATACAGAATTATTTAAGAAACCAACTTAAATTCTATAGAATCCTGAACCTATTTAGAGACTCATAAAACTCGTAGAATAACTCAAGCATAAGCATAAATGACAAATATGTACCTCCTATAGTAACAGCCTGACAGATCCAAACAAAATCTCAAGCAACAATTTCACAACTGACTCAATTCGAACAAAAATATCGATAAAAAATCCCAACCCTAAAAAAACCGTCAAAGAATCGATATATAACAAGAACCGACAAAAGTCACAATCGATACCTGTTTACGACTCCCACGATAAAAAAAAAAAAATATCAATAGCAATGTCAACCTCCTTGTAGGTTCAAACAAGAAAAAAAGTCTATTGTCGATGATATCCCTTTGTCTGCTGAGTTTTATTCAACGGAGGATTATAATCGGGTATCAGGCTCATTGAAGTTTATTCGTGGAGAAATCTTTGATACCGTTTGTTTCGTTAAAAAACTCAAATTAAAATATTCGTAGTATTTTTGACATTGTTTGCAGTGCTATCTTATCTCTGTTGTGGTTTTCCAAATCTTGTGGTAAAATCTTGGCTGTTAACATAACATCACGCTTTGTTACACCGAAGGGTTGGGCAGAGGTGTACCTACCTATAGTACACAAGTCCCATATAAAGGGGGGCGAGCCTTTATTACCATCAACCGAGCACATATATAGACTCCTGGATCCTACTGAGAAATTCTAGATAGAAAAATCTAATAAGATAAATAAGTAAAACATTTATTCAGTGCAGACAAAAGACTGCACAACAAAAGCCCAATTAAAGGATAACAAATTACATTAATAATAATAATTTTATTAATGTAATTTGATTAATGTGATTTGATTTGTTTTTTGTTTTTTTTTTTTTCACATAATTATATTTAAAATAAAGTGACACTGTGTCATATTTTAAGTCACATTAAAAAAAAAAGTGCGGTGTGCGTTTCAAGGTTGCACCAAATGGGAGGCCAGCCCAAAATATCAGTATCAATAACACGTTGCCTGACTTGAAAATCGAACCTGGGACCAGGATGAGGATCTTGGATTGGATCTTGATGTTCTATAAAATTAGACACACCTGTAATTACATATTTATTTATATCTATCAGGCATCTTTTACTTAAGCTCATCCAAATGACATCTTCTATTGAAATCCTATAAGAATCAATCCATTGTATCTTTCCATTTTTGAAATTAATACGCAAAACACTTGCAAACAATTTCTTTACAAGCCCATGGAATGATTTGTTCATTAACCAACTTTATTTTACAGCTCGAACCACGTACAGTCAACTCTATTAAAAACTGCATGAGAGTCAAATTGAAATGGCAAAAAAATTGCCAACAGCACTAAAAAAAATTGCGTTCGAAAGATTTTAAGGGAGGATTGGTTTTTAGCAAAGTTTTAAAGCTTTAAAGCATCTAATCATGTGAATCTTAAGTCAAAGGCAGAAGGTTTTAATTTGCTTGGCTTGGATAATGATGATAGCATAGAAGAGTTTGTGGTAAAAAGTGTCGTATCTCTCCCATTTCTTTATCAATCACGTAGACAGACAAAAAACGTCTGCACATCGAACTGAGAGTCACTTACGTTAATGGACGCAGCCCTGGAGTGCAATGCTGAGGTTTGCCAAAGATTAAAAACACGGGGGAATTTCTCCGACGATTAGTTTGGTGACGTCATATCAATGATAAATCAGTAATGCTGATAATCAACTTATAATGTTCCCACTACTGGGAAACAGGCTTCCTGTCAGAAAGAGGGAGTGAGCTGTGATCAACCACGGGGGCCCAGTGCGGGTTGGTAGATGTCATATGTCGTTTATTTTTTTATAATTACTTCTTACTTGATTTTAACTGACATTCATCATCATTTCAGCCGAAAGACGTCCACTGCTGGACAAAGGTCTCCCCCGAGCACCTCCATTTCGACCGGTTCTGTGCTTCTCGCATCCAATGGCCTTCACAAGGTCGTCGGTTCACCTTGTGGGAGGCTTTCCAACGCTACGTCTTCCGGTACGCGGTCGCCGCTCCAGAACCTTTCGGCCCCATTATCGGCCATCTGTTCTGCGAGCAATGTGCCCTGCCCAGTGCCACTTAAGTTTGACAATTCTTCGGGCTAAACTTAACTGATATTACTTATAACTGATTGACCAAGTAGCTTGAACTTGTTTTCTTTGTCTGACTATTCTAAACCATAACCTGTAGAAATATATGATGTAGAAATACAGAATTCCTAATTTAATAATTCTCGGCGGCGCGGGAGTTATTCTTTTCCCATAAACCTCTTTTATCCGTCATATTTCCGTATTCTGAGACACGTGTCTTCAGAGAATCAAAACTTCAATAGGCGAAATTCTCCGTCTCATCATTTCATGACCCTTCTATAGCTACTTCATCTATATCCAATCGTCATTTAGTATTAGCTGTCATCATTTGCCGATTGTCTAGCGACTTCTATAGAGTGATGGTCCATGATAGCCCATGATGGGGTTGATGTGTGAGCTCTTTGTGCCATTGTGTGTGCTTGTGTGTTGAATGGTTTGCTCTCTGGGGTGTATTTGAGAGGTAAGCAAGTGATTAGAATATGGATATTTTTGAATGTGTATTAGGATTAATTTTAGGCTTAGTTTTTGTTAACTTGTAAATAAAAGATCCTGTTTACGTCGTCATTATTATATGTGGCTTTGAGAAACAGTTATTAAACGATTGTTAAGTTACGTTTAGACGGTTTAGAACTGTATTTACTTAGTTGTGGTTTTTGTACTTAACGATCGTAATTTGATTGAGAAAATCTGTTTTCTTTTGTTTTATCATATGTATTTAGATATCGATCTACCACGTCTGTGAAGTTTACACACACAAAAAAAACTGATTTTTTAAACTAGATCGATATTTCAAGTGACTACACAATGACCCCACAAAAATATAATCAAATTCATGTTTTATCATGTCTATATATATATCGATATCCATCACGTCTGCGGAGTTTCGCTAACAAGTTTAATTTGACCCTGTGATTGCCAGACAATGCTTTATCTGCCTATTCCCAAAGAAATTCAAACTTCTGGGATTCTTGGTCAGTGGTTCGTTTTAGGTCTTCTATCTGAGGGGCAATTCTCGTAATTTTAAGAACGTTCACGATCTGATCTCAGTCCCAATCTGTTAAAAATACTTAGGTACCTCTAATTTCCGCACATTTTTGACAAGTTTTGGACAATGATTGTCGCTGAGATGAGATTGCAACTAGATTTTGAACGTTTTTATTTACGGGAATTGGCCATCTGTTAATGTATCACCCTTTACAACTTTGGGTAATTGAGATTTTTTGAAATTGTTTATTTATCGTGCTCTTCAAGGTTTAAAAACTAATCTCCTAACAAACTCATTGGATTTTCCACTCACCTCCAATAAATCAAATTAAGGTTACACAGCGCAGTAATCGTGTCATCTGGCATCAAACTGGAATCGAACCCATTGTCTCGCGACTGACAGATATCTCAATACGATGGTTTATGGCAGTCGATCAGTATTGTCGGCTTATGCTGGCCCATCTGGATTGGGCTTTCAATAATTTTAGGTAAGGTGAATGTACCAGTTGTTATTACTACTATACTAACTTATTAATATTATTAACTTATTAATATTATTACTATACTAACTTATTAATATTATTAATTCGAAAGTAAGTTTGGTTGTTTGTTACCTTTTCACGCCTAAGCCAGTGAACCGATCATCCTGAAATTTTGCAAATAGTTACGAGTACGTTGTTAGGTGTACAGAAGAAACTGACATAGGGTACCTTTCATCCCGAAAAAAAGTGCTGTTCCCGAGAAAAACAACAATAACGTTATTATGATATTAGATAAGCGCCACGTGTCTTTCGAATCATTATTGAATTATATTAGAAACTTTAGAGTAATCGAAACTTACGCGGGTGAAACCGCGGAGCGCAGCTAGTAAGTAATAAGCGTCAAATGTTTTAAGACAGTTATTGGAGGTTGTGCGAGCAGTGGTGGCCTGGTGGCTCATTGGAAAACGTGGGTTCAAACCCAGACGCATAATTTTTTGTAAATAATTTCATCACTACAGCTCTCAAAACGATAAAGGAAAACATCGTTTGGAAGCCGGCGTGTCACTCCTTCTCGAAGATAGGAAGCCTGTGTCCCAGCAGTGAGAACATTATAGAGGCTGATTATGCTTATTTAAAGAGAGGTTGTAAGTTCATGATTGTTTTCTAAATAATACGACAAACTTTCATTGCGTAAATACTTCCATGATTGTTTCTAATCTCTTAGTAACCCCACAAAGGGATTTTTTTTTGGCTAGGTACAGTGTTTATTTACAAAAAAAATTGAGGAAGGCTGTATATAGATGCCATATTCATATCATTAACAGCTGCTGCTGCTGCTGCTGTTGCTTGCAGCTGTATATCAGTCATTATCAACTAGTTGCTAAATCTTTTAGCTTGACTGAAGCCTTAAACTGTAGATTAATAAATACCTCAACTTCTAAAATCTAACAGCCATCAACAGTGTCCTCCACCCTATTCCTCATCCACACGACACACAATAGCAGCTATATTTTATTGTCAATGTTAAATAAAGTCATTATATTGATTGAACGGCCTATCTGACATTTTTTGTAGCTTTACTCGTGTTCGGGACAAATCGATTGTGATGGACTGCACACCTTATTGAGAAACTACCATATCATGTATACACCTTCTTAGAAACATCATCACTCTTGAAACAAGGACACAGAATCTAATTTTGTTTGGGAACGAGTTTATCAATAATGTGGTTTTGTAATGGTTTCATGATGATGTAATTTAGAGAAATAGCCGTAAAAATCGCATAGAAATAATGTGGTATACAAAATTTGAGATATTTTGGATACATTGGACGTCTGACGTAAACATATGCTTGTCATTAGTTTGTGTCGATTCCGATTGAATTGTCGGTCTTTACGATTGAGACGATTTGATGTGGTTGATTGGAATACAACGGACCGTTGTCGTTTACTACTTTCGATGGCTTTGAAATATTGCATCAGTAACTTGCAACGGTGTCTATCAAGATCAGTACTATTTCGAATAAATAATCAACCTATAATGTTCCCACTGCTGGGACACAGGTCTCCTCTCTTCAAGAGGGAGTGGGCTATAATCTACCACTCAGGCCCAGTGCTGGTTGGTAGATGTCACAAATGTCTTGAGTTTTTGGTTCTAGTAAATGCCGGTTTCCTCACGATGTTTTCCTTCAACGTTTTGAGAGCAGCCTCGAATATATTATATATTTATTAACAGGACAGAGATTAACAACTCAGTATTAATATTATTGCTGGTATAATTACGAATTAAAATTACAATTTGAATCATGATTCAAATCATTGAAAAACACTCACAGAAAAAAAAAATAGTTTATTGGCTGTAAAAAAAAAAAAAAAAATTTTCTGTAGGTTTGGATATCGGTAGAATAAGTTCGAATTACAGTCTTTCCATCAACTTCAAAATACTGTCATAGGTTCGTGCAACAACTGGGAACTATAAATCTTCTAGAGTAGGTATAGACAGGAGTGACTATTTCGAAGAAACGATAAATCACTTTAAAGAACATTAACAATTTTCACCACTCAACCACAATATCCTGTTTCCTTCAAAACCTACACAACCTGAAATCCATATAGCCTGTGCAAGCTTGCCCAAGCCTGGTAAGCTTGCCCAATAAATTACTGCCACATTAAGTTGGGACAGCCGTCGAACGATGTTCGATTTCAAAGATTATCTATCACTACGACAGTATCGCGACACCGGGATCTTCCGTGAGCCGCAACTTCTTATACAGAGTGTTCTGATTATGGGTATTAATCGATTTCGGTTGAGGAGAAAATTGGCTGTGTCAAAATAGTGGTGTTTTGTACCAGAGCGCCTACTTTTAGTATCAAAAAATACGACTGGGATCAATATTATAATAATTCATTTGTTTATTGGCAAAGCATGCAAGATTGTGTAACTCTAAAGAGCTTGTACCTACTTATAAAAATGTAATAAGTATCTAATTAGAATTTTACAAACATGCTTTAGATTAAGTCAGTACGTAAATGAAGCTGAAAAGTTATCCTAAAGCTTGCGGTGATTATTGTACGAGACTCCGTAGTTATATTGTTATCAGAATTGGAAGTCAATTTGGACAATTCATCATCATCATTCAGGCGAAAAACGTCGTACGTACAGACATGGATTTCATAAATACTTTACCAAATCTCACCTAATATAAATTAATGATGAAAAAAATTATTTTCTACACCTAATTAATGTACCTACTTGTTTTTCGTAGCACCCTGTACACCATGCGCAGTGGCACCCGATCGGCTTATACCGATCGCGTCTATCACCTCAATATACCGATTATCTTGATCTAGTAGGCGAGCATAATCATTTTTATCTAGCTATCTGGCTACCCTCGGAAGTACAGCGCTGATGGATGACTGGGGAGAGCCGATATTTGTATCTTTTACTTGTAAGTTGTGGGTAATTGATAATGTTTAGGTAGCTATTGGATAATAGTTCCAAAGGTGCATTCAAATAGCCTCTGAGAAAACTTTATTAAAGGAACAGTCAGCTGCGTTACCACCTGGCTGATTTTATTCTAGGTGAAATAAAAACATGTAGGTGGGTACTTAATAATATGGGCAGAAAAGAGTTATAAAAAAAGATTGACTCCGCGCCACGCTTAACGAAAGTGAAGCACCGTACCGATCTATGTGTGCGTGATTGACGAATTGACGATTGATACTGTCGTGTCACGTAATGGCGGCCGGTCGGCATACTATGATATAAATCTGAGCGTGAGGCGTGTTTGTACAAACGATCCCGGCATACTTACTGTGCTTCTCGATATGCTTGGCGCGAAATCCATCTTTTTTTATAAGTCTATGGGCCAGAATTTGTCTTTCTTCAAACTTACCTGTAGGTATCTAGAAATAAAACATGTAATTTTATTTTTTAACCTACCCACACCGGAGATTCGAAATCGTGATGAACACATTTGAATCGAGTAGCAACGATTCCATTCACACATTCCTACGCCCTTACTAATGCCGGCCATTCATAAAAATAAACGATTCATACAGATTCGAATAAAAAAATATCGATATTAAAATATCCGAATCGATTTGATCCTTTGAAAGTTTGATAAATGAATCGAATACAAAAGTCACCGGACGTTCGAAATATAAAAATTAAAAAACTTTACTGCTACTGTCCGCTTGAACTATTAATCAATTTCTTTAGAATCGACAAAATTAATATTTCTGTTGGTTTAATCTTTATTTGTGAAGGATCAAGGTTTATTTTTGTTAGATGTAACTGTCAAGCAAAGATTCTTCTTAGTGGTCATTCATAAGATTAATTATTATTGACGATTTTTTGGCTACCACAGTTTTAAAGACGTAAGAACTATATTTTGATGAAATCTATAAATAACATCAAAGTAAATCTGCCTGCCTTTTCCCAACTATATTGGGGTCAGCTTCCAATCTAACCGGATGCAGCTGAATAACAGTATTTTACATGGAGCGACTGCCTATCTGACTTCCACAACCCAGTTACTGGGAATTCTATTTACAAGAAGATCTATAATGAATGACAGCCAGAACCAACCGCTTAACGTGGTTTGGAGAGGCATAAAGGGGTCTCTACATATAATGGATGGTAACCCATCGACGAACTGACCGCGGCAAGCGTCCTTTTGATCGACCCGTGCGGCTGTTATTATTTAACCACGAGCCCCTACGAATAACATTCAAAGATCAAACTAAAACAGCGAACCACTCATAATATTGACTAAAATAATACAAATCAATTTATTACCTTTGTAAACTAAACAAACAACACGACGCTAACTATGAATAAGGGGCTAAGCAGTAATTATACAGACACATCGTCCATCAATTGATTTAGTGTGGCTCAAATTATTTATTGTCGGTAAATATTATTTACAGATGCCTCAGAAACGGTATAAGTATGAAAGATGAGAAAATCGTGGAAGGATGGTCTTATCTTAGAAACAAGTAATTTAAATTTATCGTAGAACAACTTTAACAAAGGTGACTGAAAGGTTTGGTGACCGATGACCTGGTGATGGCGCTGGAATCCGCTGGATACGAGAAGCACAGAACCGATCGAAGTGACGCTGCTTGGTGGATGTTTATGTCCAGCAGTGGACGTCTTTCGGCTGAAATGATGATCTAGATGTGTGATGTCTAGATAAATATACAATAAAACTGAGCTAAAAAAGGCATATAGGTATGAGTTAAAATTAAAATTTCAAAAATCTGATGAGTAATTTCCGAAAAGTACGTTAAGCCTTTGGTCCCGGCTGTCGTTCGAGAGCTGTGACAGTCGTTACGGATAGTCAGAAGCACAGAGACAGAAATGTTTTGTGGTCAGAAGCCCAAGAGTCAACCAGCCTTACCAAGAGCACCCTTACAGAGAAAGCGATATAGTAATGCAGAAGAAGAATTGTCCAATAATATGGAGCAATGGATATTGGCAATTTGCCAAATTGTCATTACTATCCTAAGAGTGTTACGCCATTAGCGTTGCTCGTGTATTTCGATGAGTACAAATAATGGTAAGCAATTTTAAATTTTTTTATTATTATTTTTATCCCCATGATATTTTTATCCCCCTGTTGTATCTACTGCAGGGAAAATGTCTTTCTACCGTCCTTCTTAGGATTTTTCTCGACGAAAAAAAAATTAAAAAAGAATGTTTTCTTTTAAAAAAATAATTAAACACGTTCTTAATCAACGCCGCAAACGGTATTCATTATTCTACCAAAAAAACAATACAGAAAAAACGTTAGTAGGTATTCATTCCAATCTAACAACAAATTACATGTTTCTAACTTACACACAATTTACCGATCGACCACACAAATAATAATATTATTAATTCGAATCCGGAATCCGGTCCTGGAGCGTCGCCCCATGAATCTTCGACATCCGCCAGGGAGGCATTCAATTTGTCACTCCTGTCAAAATAATGTAAACTGCTTAAAATAATCGGACATTATCGGCTTGGCGTGAATCGGAAGATATCGGAGCTGTGACGTAAAGCTTGCTCGATTTTAAATCGATCGTTAAGATTTTTTTTGTTTGGAAATAAATTGCTTTCTTTTTACCCAACTGCGCATCAGGAAAGACGGGGTTATTGCCTTGTATTTTTTACGAGGATTCCAACTTCTGAACTAAAGCAGTTTATTAGTAACTAAAAAAGTTTCAAATCAAATAAAAACTGCCATCTTCAAACATATATGAACAGGAACGGACAGAAATCACGTCTGCTGTGATCTCCAACCGATCTGCTAAGGTACAATTCAATTTTGGTATAACTACTTGCCTAAAAAAAATTTTCTCAAAAAAAAAAAACATTTTTTATATTTTTATTCACAAAACTGGTGCACAATGACTTCCAAACTTAGAATAAATATACCTGATTGAATCTGGCATGAAAAATTTAAGTAAATTATACTAAATTAAAAAAAAAAGTTGAACAAATCTTAGAAATTGTAAACTTTTCCAAAAATCTAAAAGTCCATACTATCATAATCATGTTAATAATTATGTTCCTATAATCATATTCACTGATAAAGTCAAGGACTGTCACAGTAAAATATTCGTCATACTTATAGCATAGTTATTTAAATCAAACTCAGTTATTTTCGCGTTCAAAAGAATACTTATCATTTGTTGACGCTACCGCCCACGTACTGTCGCTCGCGAAAGTACATTACTGACACAAAAAGATGAATTTTTGGGCTCTAAGATGGCGCTAAAGGTAAAATTTTACTCATTCCTTCGTTTCATTGTGCCTCATTATTTTACTTGATTACGACTTTAAATATGTTATAAACACAGTCAATTAAATTATATGTACTGGCTTTGCTTAACAAGACCTGCATGTTTAGCATGACCATTTTTTAAACAGAAAAAACGACAAATTGTAGAAAGATTTTATAGCGCAATGTCAAAAATGAAGAAAAGAAATGTCAGTTTGCATAGACAGTATTTTTTTTCCGTGGAGTAGGTATAGATGGGACCCATCGTTAATACCTAAAATGGGATTCTAAAGCGAGATCCAACGAAAATAAATCTGTAGAAGTGGTCATTTGACATCCCAATATGTGTTTACAGAAATGTATTAATTAAAAAATAACGTACACACAAATCGAACCCAATACAGCATTTTCCGTCAAAAGCATTTTTAAAAAAACAGCAGCTTCTTATCGCCATATTGTCAGTATCGATAAAATATGGTCTGTCGAGTCAAAGGCCGCAAGGTCTCTGAATGGTGCCTCCCAGGATTATGTCCATATCGGCACCCGTTGAAAAGTTAGATCGCTCTTAATTATGATTTATCGACGACTGTGAATAACCTCAGAGGTTTTAAAAACATTTTTGTTTACTCTGTACTATCGATCGACAGGGGATTTAAAATCTGTTTGACTTTGGAAGTGTTTGGTAATAATTGAACTAATAAAGGAATAGGATTGTTTTGACTATGTGTTGTTTATTGTTCAGCATAGCTATTCACAAACATACGATTCACTATCGTATCGACAATGACACTTGTTCGATAACCTGATTTCTGAACCGAAGGACAGGTAAAACGCTATTCACAGATCCGTGTGGAAAGGTTTTTTTTAGGTGTGTATACGGGGAACGCTACAAAATGGTAGTAAATAGATATTCGTGGTAGAAAATTTAAAGTGGTACACACGGCTACACATCAAGCTATACATAACCAGTATAAGCTGACTTCTGATTGTACGACAAACCTATACAATGCGAGGTCAACTCAAACTGGAAATGCATAGCTTGATGTGTAGCCGTGTGTACATAAATGATTTTTATTGAGTGTTTCATTATGGATTATGCATTCAGTAACTATTAACAAATAAAAAACAGTAAACAATGATTTTATTAATAAATAAAATTTACCTAATTTCTATTAAACTTGCTTTGTAAACTTCAACTTTCTGTCAAACCTGGAAATCTGGAATAATTATTTTTCTGAACCTTGTTTTGAGCTATAAAGATAATTGAGAACTACACGGAAGACAAGGCGGTATGGTCGAAAGACGAGCGAATAAAAAATAAAAATAAAATTGAGAAGTGAATTTTTTTTTTTTTTACAGAAAAATGGTTGTATGTATTTTATCAGTATTTAAACAAATTACTATTTGCTCATTTTCATTTTATAAACCGTGGTACCTAATATTGAAAATGCATATTTTCAGAAAAGAGTGTCCTTGGAGCAGCGGCAGATGCTCTTTGCATTCATGCAAGGGCATGAGGACCTTGCCCGGAGCCGTGTTTTGACACTTATTGTTTAGATTACTCTTTTCATACAATATTTTGTTATTCGATAACACTTCCGACAGCAAGTACCTGTCGGAAGAATTGATGTCTTCATACCGTATATGAACTGTCAAAATTGTACATACGGTTTCGGATTTGTGAATAGCGATTACAGGAATTCGTCGATAACATGGATATTCGATACGGTACCAAAACCGTGTCGTAGCTTTGTGAATAGCTATGTATATATGAAAATAACTATGCATATGTGTATATGAAAAGTGCTGATTCTAAGCCTATTGAATAAATTTCTTTGATATTTATTTTTTCAGCTACCTTATTGTTAATTTATCCAATATCCCCAGAAAAACGTTTTTTGAAATGTAATGTACGATTCTTTCAAACTTCAAAGCAAGAGTCAGCAGGCATCTTATGGGATTGCTCGTTCTATCATCCATCGCTTTCCACTAGGTGAAATCGACGTCAAGAAAAAAGAAAAAAAAAAAAATACTTGCACAAAACTAATAGCATTTCTAGAAAATCGTGGACCTACGGTGACGATTACCTTACAGGGTATTAAGTTGCCAATTTCCTTGTATTAAATAATTCTTTTTTTTTTACACTTTTTCTCCTGCCACGACGTATATTGTTGGCACACCCACGGCGTATGTGTCGATTTAAAAAAAATCTCTAATGATGTATTCCTATATTCATAATACAATGTGTAGAATTATGTATCATAGTGATGTATCATGGTTAGCCAGTATTGTCCTACTGCGGGCAAAAGCCTTCCTCTCCCCTTTCCACACAATTCTGTATTTTGCCAGCGCCAGTCAGTTCGATAGGAGTCAAGCTCGTCCCGCCATCTTTGTCTCAACCTGCCGCGATGTCTTCGTGCATTTAGACATACATAATAGTCATAAAAATAATACAACCTTTCAAATATTTGTATTTAATTCAACCAGCAGGCTCAGTGATAGTGTCAAATTCCCTGCAGGCGATCAGTCCATCCTTGTAGAAGGTTTCTGATCGCCAGAGAAGGCGTCCGTATAGCATGGTTGGGACCCAAATATGCTCCAGCTTATTCACGTCCATATTCTGTAAGATGTAAAAACCCTGTAAAAAGACAAGAGAGTTTAGGTACTTGTGCCATCACTTAGAGCGAGAAGCGAGTAGAGCTAGCAATTAAAAACGAGTTGTTTTTTTGACAGAGTTCTCGCCGGTGATAAGAACACTTGAACAGTTAGCGATCAACTATTAAGATATGTATCTCTTACACTGACACAGGACCTACAATCTTTTGTACGTTTCTTAAGCGAGATTATAGTAGATAGCTAGTCGCTTTCTCATCGGCAGTAGGACAGGTGCCTAAGAGTGTTTTAATTTCCTATTTTCGAACTGAAGTGGTGCCTTCAAAGTTTGTTTCACTGAGACATGAGAAAAAAATGTTGGGTATACCTATTCTTGCACTCATACTGTGTGGCAGAGGACTTAATATGATAAACAGCAGGTACTTATTAGTTTACTGTCTAGATTAAAGTCACTGGAAGCAGCTAGGTGACAGTAGTCGACATCTCGCTGTACATTCATATTTCCGCAAATCTGTTTGTCTTTCAAATAATTTGCATTTATATTGAATCTGGCTCGAAGGACCTTTTTCGGTCTAAATAACGGAACTACTGAGAACGCCCGGAATAGTCGAGGATGGGCTATATACCTTGCTATTGCAAGTCCACGGCATGACTAGCGGACTTTACTATTATAGGGGTATGAGGAAGACGGTGTAAAGTTTACTCATACTCTATAGAAAAAGGAGAATCCTAGGACCAGACGGGTATTGTGTCTGGCGGGCAACTGCCCGATGATTCATGTCGGGCCGTTTTCTAATTGCGTGGTAAACTCCGCTTGCGAGATGCAGAATTTTGCATGACGTCAGTATGACTCATTGTTCGCATGTGGTGTTGTAGATACCGCTACACTATAAGCTGTCGATCATGATGAAGGCCTTCTTTAAGGTGCTTGGTGGACCATGATTTTATTAATGTTTATTTATTTTACATTAAAGGTCATAGTTTATCATTTTGACTTCAAGTTACAGCTATAAAGAACATAATGCTGCATTGCATAAGTAAACGGGCACTTTTTGTTTAGATATTAAGTTCTGTCTACGTTTTTATGATTTATTTCTGCTTGAGTATAGATTTCAATGTTTTTGCTGGTATATTGTCGAGTGCTCGCCATCACATGGCAAATAATTTGATTTAATGTTTTGCGTTTCGTAATGTTAGTTATACTTGCTATTGTATCTACAGAATCAAGTTCTTCTAACTGAACAGACAGCTGTGCTGCTGGGGAGTTTGTTGCGCCACTTCTTCTTTACAGCTAAAGCACTAGGATGTGGTGAAGGGCATGCGTTTTGGGAGACTATCTATGTAATTTTGATGTTCAAAATGTACTGAATATCAGCTCATCCTAGTTTAAATAAATTATTCTTGATTTTGATTTTAAGCACATTTTTCAAACAAAACCTTTCAATGTACCGATTTAATTATAGTGGTAATTTAAAACCTGACCTTACCTTCATGAACGTACAGGTCTTTTTGTCATACTTGACCCCGATGGCTGCTAATGTGAAGTGTACCATTATACCGTGGCAGTTCAGGTTGTCAAAGCCAAGGGTTTGGCGCCATCTGCCATTGCGCCAGGCAAAGCATTTGATTTTCATCTGAAAAAGTTAAAATAAAGCAGTGTTTTATTTGAAATTAAATAAAATTGTTTATTTTTTAAATTTTCATAATGTCATAACTGACTATTTACACTAGGTACTAAATTAAAAGAATTACTAACTATAAAGATAAATACAAAAACAAAAGGATATTTAGGCGTCGAAGTACTCGTAAGCATGGCTGTCAACTGGAAACGTGCCCAGAAGAAAGAGAAAAGAAAGAAAGAAAAGCTGTTTATTCTGATTCAGAAAACTGGTAGCATTGCCACGTTGAATAGCAATGCTATACTTTGGCCAAAAAACGACCCAGCCCTCTGGTGACGTGAAGTGTCGATCAGCTGGCGAGAAACTTCCTTGAAAATGAGACGCGCACTCGGAGCCCCATGACACAACAATAAGCGTGGGGTATCGTTGGATCGTTATATTTTTACCACGGCACCAGCTGTCCAAACAGTTTGAACATATCAGAATAGAGAAGTAGAATTTGGACAAAATAATTTTCTCTAGCAGATTGATAGTTTTTGTTCCGAAGTCTCTTATGTCAATGATAGCTACCTTTATATCCTTCACCTCTCTCAAAACCGTAACATTCCCTACAAGCATGTTTTTTCCGTCAATATTCATTATCGATGGACTTAAGATCAATGGCGGGTTCTTCAAGTACGGTCTGCTAGGATTACTGCAGTCCTTGACACTCACGATCGAAGATTTAAAAGGGCCCTGAAAAATTTGTGTTAAAATTTGTGGCTAAACAACTTATTTATACCTATAGGGTGACTTGTACTTTGACGTATTTTTGGAAATGGTTAACAAACTTCTTCCTTTCAAGTGTTTTCCCTTTCCCTTTTCGTTTGACGTTTTAGAAAATTTGGATACGTCAAAAGATTACTAAAGTATTAGGTACAGCGACAGAACAATGAAGGCCATTCAATTTAAGAGTTTGGAGATAAGTGATATTTAGTTACGAGTTCTGGGATATATTCCAAAATTCATAAAAACATGGGTTTTCTCGAATTCTATGAATTTTTGCCTAAGCTTTGTGGGGTGCTTAATTATTACCTACAAATGGGTCACATACAGGTACTGGAAAAAATAAGTAAAATTCCAAGTCAACCCGTCTATAAATAATCATGGCTTTCAGCGATTACCAATTCACAAGCGTATTCGAATTTGTAAAAAAAAAAACTTACAGAAGTTGGTTTCGGTTGAGTTCCAGAACAGCATATTGGTAAAAAATATGATAAACACAGAAAAATAAAAAGAAACATTGAATAACCATGACTGTCCGACATAGATTTAGGGCTGATTTTTCCAACGCCAGACAGTTTTATCGGAGGAATAATTTTGAATTTTTGGCAGTTCTTGCGTAAAAAATCTGATAGACGTCAATTTTATTCCACGAATAAAAATTATCTGCCTATTGAAAAAGTAGCTCATAAAGTCAGTTAAAATCACATTAACTTTTGTTGGGTTCCTTTTCAGCTAATATCTAGGTACCCATTATAGCAAATGAGGCAAATAACGAGGCTTTAAATAGATAAAAACAATTATGATCTAACTTAGGTACCTACATAACAATTTATTGATTACATCTAAACAAGTTCATGGAAGGAAGGATATGCGGGCCTGCGGACGGCGAGTAATGGGTAGCTCGCCGTCCGATCAGGACCAGGCCCGTGCCGGACGGCGCGTATGTGTTCCACGCGCGCCTCAAAGAGATGTCAGCATTGAACGGAGGGGCCCGTCAGGGCCGAAGCCTGCCGGGGCAGCGGGATTGTCCGAAAGGGTTACCGCTGCCCCGGAATATAAAGGGCTAAGGAAGGAACACGGATGGGTTTTAGTCAGTAAGAGTCTGACACTCCCTTCCGCTCCACCCAGAGCGGGAGGGGTCATTTGATGATTTCCCATCCTTAAAAAAAAAAAAAAAAAGGATATGACGTGCGGTGTGGAACCTAATAAAGAAACACGCTTGTACGATACCACTACATACAGAAAGCAAAGTTAATAGAAATCTCTGTTCATAGACAGCACGTTTTGCCGAAAACTTTGTTAATAGAAACATTGTTTGTAGATATCTCGGTTCATATGAAGCATTGTTGACAGAGATCTCTGATCATAGAAACCACTGTTTCCAGATACCTTGGTTCACAGAAAGCGCAACGTAGGATGCAAGAGCGAGCGAAGGGCACTACGAGGTTAGGTTTGGTTAGGTTACTTTAAATCCTTTACACAGAAATAGGAGCCCCGCGAAGCGGGGCTCCGTCGACATACGATGCAAGAGCGAGCGAATCGGAATACAAAATAATTATATAATTGGTTTCCGTTAACCAAAGGCGCTTTCTGTGAACCAAGGTATATGGAAACAGTGGTTTCCATGAACAAAGTTTACAGCAAGAAGTGCTATGAACAGAGATTTCTGTCAACAGTGCTTATATGGACCGAGATATCTACAAACAACGTTTTCTATCAACAAAGTTTTCGGCGAAACGTGCTGTCAAGGAATAGAGATTTCTATTAACTGTGCTTTCTGTATGTAGTCGTTTCGTACAAAGGCCAGCACATCAACCTACCCCAATCTGTCAAATTTTCCCAATTGAATATGAACCTTATTCCTTTGTGGTAAAGTTTAAATTCTATCAAAGAAATTTGACAGATTGGGGTAGTTTGATGTGCTGGCCTCTATACAAGCGTCTTTCTATCTTAGGTTCCACACTCCATGACGTGAAGAATGTTTTTAACCGACTTCTAAAAAAGGAGGAGGTTCTCAATTCGGATGTTTGTATTTTTTTTTTTTATGTTTGTTCGCGCATAACTCCGTCGCTTGCCAACCGATTTGAAAAATTCTTTTTTTTTGTTGGAAAGGGTGTACTTCCCAAATGTTCCCATGAAATTTTTTTCGAAATCTGACAAACGGTTTTTGAAAAATCAACAAAAATCAAAAAATTCAAAAGCAATATTTTGTAAAAGGTGATCAGCACTTGACATTAGGCTATTGTAACTTAGATAAATTACAAACTCTCCCACTAAAAAGTACAAAATATAAACTTTTTTACAAAAAAAACAACCGACTTCCAAAAAAAAACATTACAAAGTGCTAAATAACTTTAATTTCGGAAGTCGGTGTCAATAAACGAAAATGCAGAACCAACGACACCGACTTCCGAAATTAAAGTTATTTAGCACTTTGTAGTGTTTTTTTTTTGGAAGTCGGTTGTTTTTTTTGTAAAAAAGTTTTTTTAGAGTAGAGAATGACCAAAGAAACGATCGTTTGAGGAATATGATAGATCTACAAAGGGGGTGAGAACAGCATTATCCAGCCTTTAACGTTCCCACTGCTGGGACACAGGCCTTCTTTCATCGAGAGGGAATGGGCTGTAATCTACCACGCGTGTCCAGTTGGCTGGTTGATGTCACATGTCTCCGAATTTTTGGTTCTAGGACATGCCGGTTTCCTCACTATGTTTTAACATTTCCTCACCGTTTTGAAAGCAATGGTGATGCAATTATTTAAACAAAGTAAAGCGCCTGCTTGGGATCGAACCCACGACCTGCAACACGTAAGTCGGGGCCGTTGCCACTGGGCCACCACTGCTCCGGTGAGAACAGACAACTGCGAATAACCTCAGATGTTTTTAAAACATTTTTGTTTACTCTGTACTATCGATCGACAGGGGATTTAAAAACTGTTTGACTTTGGAAGTGTTTGGTAATATTGAAATAAAGGAATAGGATTGTTTCGACTATGTGTTGGTTATAGTTCTGGACTATTTTTGGATAATGAGGATTATTTTAAACAGCTGCAGCTGTCAAATGTAATTTTGACGTTGAAAAGTGCTGATTCTAAGTTCTAAGTAAGTGTAAGTTTATTTTATTGTTACTAACACTGTATGAGTCATGGTTACTTGAAATAAAGAATTTAATCATTTTAATAAGCCGACTCCTTCATTTTCATATGTAGGTAACTATGAAAATTAAAGAGTTAGATAGGCATCTTCTGGGCTTGCTCGTTCCATCATAGACCTCCCGTTCCGTCGCTTTCCCCAGGTGACATCGAAGGCTGGACCAAATTGCAATAAAAAAAAAAAACTTTTTTCTTGCACAAAACTAATAGCATTGCTAGAAAGTCAAGGTAAGTATTAAGTTGTCAATTTCCTTCTATTATTAAATTTTTTTTCTTTAACACTTTTTCTCCTGCCACAACGTCTATTCTTGGCACACCCGTTGGCGTGTCGTTTTTTTTTTGAATATCTAATTTTGAATATCTATGTTCATAATACACATCGTGCCGTACGTGCGCCAAATGTTGAAGTACGCACCGAGAGTACAGCTGCTGGAGTCGCATCGCAACGTCAACTTTAAGGCGTTTGTGGTGCGCATACCAACATGCTACCGGCACCTGGTGATAGAAGAAATCTTTTGGTGGTGATGTGGTATTCTGCCGGTTTCGCGGACATGTGCCACCTTTACGCACAAAGACTTAGTGCAACTAAGTGATACTATAGTTATTAAGTTTTATTTACTATTATGCATAGGTATGTATCTATGAGTCTTTGTTACCTGAAAACAAATGGTTTATTATTAGTAAAATACAATGTGTAGAACGATGTATCATAGCTAGTGATGCATCACGGCTAGCCTATATTGTCGTACTGCGGGGTAAAACCCTTCCTCTCCCCTTTCCACACAATTATATCTTTTGATAGCGCCAGTCCGTTCGATAGAAGTCAAGCTCGTCCCGTCATCTTCGTCTCAACCTGCCGCAATGTCTTCGTGCGTTGACACATACATATAAGCATAAAAATAATAAAAATCTTTCAAATATTTCCATATAATTCAATCAGAAGGTTCAGTGATAGTGTCATATTCGTTGCACATGACCATTCCATCCTTGTAGAACATTTCTGATCGCCAGAGCAAGCGTCCGTATGGCATGGCTGGAACCCAAATATGCTGCAGCTTATTTACGTCCATTATCTGATTGTAAAAACCCTATAAAAAGACCAGAGAATTTAGACACCTATCGCCAGCGAGAAGCGAGTAGAGCTAGCTACTAAAAACGAGTTGTTTGTTCGACAGAGTTCTCGCCATATGGTACATAATTTAATATCATATTTTGTGTTTCGTAATGTTAATTACTTACTATTGTATAGTATCAAGCTATTAACTGAACAGACAGCTGTGCTGCTGGGGAGTGTGTTGCGCCACTTCTTCTCTCCAGCGAAAGCACTAGGAAGTGGTGAAGGGCGGGCGTTTTGGGGGACTGTCTTATGTAATTTTGAAGTTCAAAAAGTGTTCATTGTCAGCTCAGCCTAGTTGAAATAAATGAGTTTTCATTGTGATTTTGATTTTAAGCACACTTTTCCGACAAAAGCCTTCAATGGACAATTTTTTTTAATTACAGTGGTAATTAAAACCTAACCTTACCTTCATGAAAGTACAGGTCTTTTTGTCATACTTGACCCCGATGGCTGCTAAGGTGAAGTGTACCAATGTACCGTGGCAGTTCAGATTGATAAAGCCAAGGATTTGGCGCCATCTGCCATTGCGCCAGGCAAAGCATTTGATTTTCATCTGAAAAAAGTTTTAATAAAGCAGTGTTTTATTTGAAATTAAATGAAATTGTTTATTTTGTAAATTTTTATAACTAACTATTGACACTAGGTACGAAATTAAAAGACTAACTAAATATATAAATAATAAATACAAAAACAAAAGGATATTCAAGCGAACAGAGATCTCTGTCGACAATGCTTCCTATGGACCAAGATATCTACAATGTTTTCTATCAACAAAGTTTTCGGCAAAACGTGCTGTCTATGAACAGAGATTTCTATTAACTTTGCTTTCTGTATGTTGTGGTATCGTACAAGCGTGTTTCTTTATTAGGTTCCACACCGGACATTTTCTATGAACGCTGAGAAGAAATGTCGAAACAAACTAAAGGGTCAAAGTCTATTTGCACTAAATCTAGGTAAATACCACAGTATTTAAAAACACAGCACTAGACCCCAAATATACAGGGTGTGGCGTAAGTAGTGGTCCACCGTTAAGGATTCCATATATTAGATAATTTACTATAAGATATTCTGACCATTTTTATCTTGACCATTTTTACCCAAGGGTTTCGAAAATATATACTTTTTGTTTTTTATTTACGATGTTTCTACCTTTTGTTACAAATTTGGTTGTAGTTTCAACAAAAACCATAGTTTTTTCATTTTGATTTCTGTTAATTACTGCTGAATACTATAGCTATCGTGTAAAATTATGTTTTTTATGTAAATTTAGAGCTTTTGAAGAAAAACTTAGTTCTTCTCTATTTTGAACCTAATTTTAACATATTTATGCAAAATCAAGAGCGATTTTTGTAAAAAAAAATGTACTACTAAAATGGTTAAAACTGTAATATGTTAAATGATAAATGATTTTATTTTGTAAGTAGGTTTGTACAAACACTTTTACACGTCAATCATATTTTTTATAAAACTAGATGAGGTCGGCGTTTCCTATCTGACTACTCTGAGAAGAAAGGCCGAAACAAACTCAGAGGTCACAGTCTCTTTTAAAGTCCAGACATCATAATCTTGGTCAGGTTATATGAAGACCATGTAGATCGATGTCTGAGATGGTCTTTTGAGGAAAGAACCACACAGATTGAGAGGACCTGTCCAGTCAGTGCACGCATTTGTCAGAAATCGTGTAGCTCAACTCAAAACTTAAGGAGCTCAACGATTCGACGAACAATACCAAAGAAAGGACATTTGGGTAGGCCACATAAATTACTCAAACTGCCAGACCTAGACAAAAACTAACACAACAGAGAGAATAATAAAAATTAAAAAAAGTGACCCACATGGTCTTCATATGCACAATAATTAAAATAATATAATACTTTACAAAGTAAGCAAATGTCATTGTTTAAATAAAATTCATTAATGTCAATGTGTACATAGGAAAAAATAATAATTAAAACATTCAAAATTAAAAAAAAAAAATATTGGAAGCAGCTCAATCCCAAGCCTTTTTGTCCTCAATATAATCTTTAACGGTATAAAAAGCTTTCTGGCACAACTTACGTTTAATGAATGATTTGAATTTATTAAGGCTTAGATCTTGAACGTGGCTTGGTAGTTTATTATGAAAGCGTATACATTGGCATCTGAACGAGCTACCTATTTTCTTGAGCCTTGTTGTAGGGATAACAAATTTGTGTTTGTTCCTAGTATTTATATTATGGACATCACTGTATTTTTTAAACAATTTTATATTTTTATGGGCATATAAAAGATTTTCATAAATATACTGAGAAGGCACAGTCATTACATTAATCTCTTTAAATTTGTCTCTGAGAGAGTGTCTCGGACTTAATTTATAAATTGATCGAACAGCTCGCTTCTGCAAAACAAAGATAGTCTGAATATTGGCGGCATTTCCCCACAATAAAATACCGTACGACATTACACTATGAAAATAGCTAAAGTACACTAAACGGGCAGTCTCTATATCAGTTAAATTACGAATTTTTCTAACCGCGTATGCTGCGGAACTTAGCTTTTTTGACAAATTATCTACATGTGGTCCCCACTGAAGCTTAGCATCCAAAGTTAAGCCCAAGAATACTGTGCTGTCTACAGGATTCAATTCCTCGCCCTTTATCAACACATTAGTTTTCACCTGCCTAACGTGAGGTAGCGTAAACTTAATGCATTTGGTTTTTTTCTCGTTTAGAAGCAAATTATTGACATTGAACCAATGGACTACTTTCGAAATCGCGCTATTTGCATCGTCAGTAACCAACTGCTGACGTTTAAGTTTAAACAAAAGTGAAGTGTCATCTGCAAACAACACTACATCATGATTATCCTTTATAAGGTACGGCAAGTCATTAATATAAATAAGAAACAAGAAAGGGCCAAGAATTGAACCCTGTGGGACTCCCATTGTTACTATAGTTGTTAAAGTAAATTATCTGGTATATCGAATCCTTAACGGTGAACCACTATTTACGCACACCCTGTATATTTTTTAGGATTCCTTAGCTAAATGGCAAAAACGGAACACTTTAGAAACCTAACATGGGTTCAGTTTGTCTACATGTCTGGATGTTCCATAGCCATTTTAGGTGACTATTTGCACTATATTGATGAAAATTGGAAAAATAATAACAGCCGCACAGGTCGATAGATCAGGTTAAGCTAAGGTTGCCGCGGTTGGTCTGTGGATGGGTGACCATCTTTAGATACGAAGACCCTCCGTGCTTCGAAAAGCACGTTAAGCCGTTGGTCCCGGCTGTCATTCGTGGATCTTTGACAGTCGTTACGGGTGAGAAGCTCAAAAGTTTGACAACCAGTCTTACCAAGAGGTAGCGTATTACCCAGTAACTAGATTGTGGTTGTGGAGGTCAGATAGGCAGTCGCTCCATGTAAAATACTGGTATTCAGCTGCATCCGGTAAGACTGGAAGCCGACCCCAACGTTGTTGCGAAAAGGCTAGGCAGATGATGATGATGAAAATTGGAGAACACAGCGCTAAACAATGGTGTACCAAAAAAAACAATTAAGGATAGCTTTACCTATAAATATAACCGAGGGATGATAAAAAAAACACAACAATAAGCGTGGGGTATCGTTGGATCCACTAGGCTGGTTTTTTTCTTATATTTTTACCACGGCACCAGCTGTCCAAAAAGTTTGTACATATCGGAATGGAGAAGTAGAATTTGGACAAAACAATTTTCTCAGCAGATTGATAGTTTTTGTTCCGAAGTCTCTTATGTCAATGGTGGCTACCTTTATATCCATCACCTCTCTCAAAACCGTAAAATTGGCTCCAAGCATGTTTTTTCCGTCAATATTCAGTATCGATGGCCGTAAGATTATTGGCGGGTTCTTCAAGTATGGTCTGCTAGGATTACTGCAGTTCTTGATACTCACGATCGAAGATTTAAAAGGGCCCTGAAAAATTTGTGTTAAAATTAGTGGCCAACTTATTTATAAAGGTTGAATTGTAATTTGACGTATTTTTTGAAGGACTGTTGTCAAAGTTCATGTACGTAGATGAATTTTGAAAATTGTTAACAAACTTCTTCCTTTTAAGAGTTTTCCCTTTCCCTTTTAGTTTGACGTTTTAGAAAATTTTGTAAAGTCAAAAGGTTACTAAAGTATTATGTACAGCGACAGAACAATGAAGGCCATTCAATTTGAGAGTATCGAGATAAGTGATATTTAGTTACGAATTCTGGGATATATTCCAAAATTCATAAATACATGGGTTTTCTCGAATTCTATGAATTTTTGCCTAGGCTTTGTGGGGTGCTTAATTATTACAAATGGGTCACATACAGCAGTGCGATTCTGTAACTATCTCACCGTGAAAACTTAGGTGAAGTGAGCGTGGAGTGAGCTGTCATTAGTGTAAATCCCTATAGCATCAGATGGAATGACAGCTCACTTCACCTAACTTCTCACGGTGAGATTCACGGTGTGTACTGGAAAAAATACGTAAAATTCCAAGTCAACCAGTATATAAAAAAATCATGGCTTTCAGCGATTACCAATTCACAAGCGTATTTTAATTTATAAAAAAAAAAACTTACTGAAGTTGGTTTCGGTTGAGTTCCAGAACAGCATATTGGTAAAAAATATGATAAACACAGAAAAATAAAAATAAACATTGAATAACCATGACCGTCCGACATAGATTTAGGGCTGATTTTTCCAACACCAGACAGTTTTATCGGAGGAATAATTATAAATTTTTGACAGTTCTTCCGCACAAAATCTGTTAGACGTCAATTGTATTCCATGAATAAAAATTATCTGTCTATTGAAAAAGTAGCTCATAAAGTCAGTTAAAATCACATTAACTTTTGTTGGGTACCTTTTCAGCTGATATCTAGGTATCCACTATAGCAAATGAGGCAAATAACGAGGCTTTAAATAGACAAAAACAATTATCATCTAAGTTAGGTACATAACGATTTATTGATTACATATAAACAAGTTCATCGGAGGCAGGACATGACGTGACGAATGTTTTTAGAGTAGAGAATGACCAAAGAAACGATCGTTTAAGGAAGATGCTAGATCTACAAACGGGGTGAGAGAACAGCATAATCAGCAGCTATAACGTTCCCATTGCTGGGACAAAGGCCTCCTCTGTTCGAGAGGGAATGGGCTGTAATCTACCACGCGTGTCCAGTTGGCTGGTAGATGTCACATGTCTTCGAATTTTTGGTTCTAAGACATGCCGGTTTCCTGACAATGTTTTTCTTCACCGTTTTGAAATTACTTACACAAAGTAAAACGCCTGCCTGTGTTCGAACCCGCGATCTACAGCTCGTAAGTCGGGGAAGTTGCCACTGAGCCACAACTGCTCAGATGACAACAGACATGAAGGATAATAGAGATGAATGGTAGGAGAAAGTATGCTGTGCAGACTCCAAATAAATTGAGATAAAAGTAAGAGGTGGTGATGATAATTATATCATCTAAGCAGGTTCAGTCATAGTGTCAAATTCCTTGCAGCTGAACGTTCCAGCTTGTATATATGTTTCTGATCGCCACAGGATATATACTTCACTTTAGAAAACCATAAATGCAATAATTGATTCACGTCCAAGTTTTCGAAGGAGTAGGATCCCTGAAAGAAAAGCTTTGCCAGTATAAACCTCCACTGGTGCTAACTGCTAACAATGAAAGTGGCATGGGAGAAATTGACATCGTAAAAATTGTTGGGAGATAGATTCGAGTTTTTACTTTTTTGTTCTTTGCAAAGATAAATATTTGCCCTTTAGTTACTTTTTACAACTCTCTACTTTTTTGGCGGTTCACTTTAACTATAAAATATCTTTTTATATTTTTTTTTTATCTGTACCAGAGTCCTTGGTTCCAGTTATGCCTTCAGTATTTTTCTTTTCATCCAGCTAGAAATATTCTAGATCTACTAACACTATGGTTTGTCAGCTGTTCCCAGGAAGACCTTGCCTTGGGACCATTGTTAATAGAAATGGTTCTAAGACAAGGGGGCCTAAAAAGGCCATTTTGACAGAATCATAAAACAATTCACATCACGCAATTTCATCTGTATGACAGTTTTGTATGGAGATTCGTAAAATGATATAGGTACAAACCTGCCTTACCCTTCAGGGTAAGGCAGGTTTATAGGTGTGAAACTGTTAAACAGATGAATTGCGTGATATGAATTGTTTTATGATTCTGCCAAAGTGGCCTTTTTAGGCCCCAAAGTATGCCTACTACGCGTATTCTCGGATGATCTCTTCAAGATACTGTCATAGGTGTTTAGAAGTGCACTATTGAATGGCCAAGTAGTCTTCGAGGACACAAGTGTGACGTCTTATGGGTAGGTACATGTAGATTTTGATTACGTTGTACGTGTATTTTGTATGTTTATTTTTTTATTACTAAATGGGCCCGCTCTTGACCCCGATCATGCCTGATGGAAAGCGATAGACGAGGTCTATGATAGAACAAGCGTGCCCAGGTGATGCCTGTTCACTGTTTTGTCTGTGCAGAATAAACAATTCTTCATTCTTTTCAATTTTTCTTTCTAGATTTTACTCATTCTCACCTTGAAGTAGTTACACACATGAGGTGCAGCACCATGCCGTGGCAGTCCAGGTTGTTTATGAGATAGGAAGACTCCCATTTACCATTGTGTATTATAAAACCTCTGAGTCTGATCTGAAAAACAATGTTCATAAGTTCTGACAAAAGTACGGTGATACACATTCATACATACATATACCTAAAGAGGGGTAAGAGGGGTGTCTGTTTGTAATTTCAAAATAACAGCTTTTTACTAAATGCATATTATATGAAAGTATATACGGTACTTATAACAAGAAGAAAATTTTTTGTCTGTCTGTTTGTTCCGACAAATCTCCGAAACGGCTGGACCGATTTTGACAGGAGTCACTGGAAGATAGCTGATAGTGAACGTTCCTGTGGTATTTGGTTTATATAATTAATTAATAAAACAAATATAATTTCTTTAATAGTTTATTAATATAAATAATTGTATTACATGATCAAACATTGTATATGAAATGATTAATAAATATATGCACTGTACTTGAGTGGGAGGTGCCCGCACCTCACTTCGGAATCAACCGTCGTGCCGAGCGGACATTGTGCCCACCGAGTGCTGTGTATCACTAAGTTATATTTGTGTTGTTTTATTGTTACCCGTGTGTGAGGGACAAGACGCCACAGTTCCGTGAAAATTGGTCGGGTCCTTTTAAACAAAAAAAGGAGTAAGGAATTAGGGTTCAGTGCAAAAAAACGAAAACCCATGAAATCCAATTTGTTTTTCAACATGCACGCGAACAAAGTCTAGTCGTCTTAGGGCTGATTTTTCCAACGACAGGTAATTTTAGCGGAGGAATAATTTTGAATTTTTGACAGTTCTTCCATGCAAAAACTGTCAGACATCAATTTTATTCCACGAATAAAAATTATCTGTCGCTTGAAAAATCAGCCCGTAGTCTACAACGACATAAACTTTTCGATTGCTTAACAGTCTCATATTTTTTAATTTTCTATAATACTTATCGCTAATAGAATGTCACTTTGCCTAGGTCCTCGAGATTCAATGGGCATTGTTCATATTTTTTTTGTTAGAAATTTTGGACAATTCCCATTGCTCTTAAGGGGTCATTGTACTTATCATTATGAACAACTTTTACCACGGGACCAAACATGAAATCGTGATAAAAAATCAACTGTTCCCTACATTGATATTCGCATAACTCGTCAAAATGTAGGAGACGAGCCGATTATTTTTTCACAATTTCAGGTTTGGTCCCGTATTAATAGTTGTTCAGAATAAACTTTATTATTTCTTTCTTTCATTCTTTCTAATAATAAATAATTAAACACACCTTCATATTCTTCGTATCCTTTAAGAAGGTAAAGTTTCCACTCAGCGTGCTGTTGTGAATAAAAGGTAGAAAGACCACCGGAGGATTCTTCAGGTAAGGCTTGCTATAGGGTTACTGCAGTCCTTGATGCTGATGATCGAAATCTTGAAAGGGCCCTGAAACATTTTTTGGGGGAGAGTATTCGTTCCGCTAGCTAAGATCATAACAGCGAAGGTAACAAATATGATTTAACAGAATTATAATCATTAGAATCAGCAATACAACTCCTTAAAGCCCCAAATGTCATGATTTCATGAACTTTAGAGAGTTGTATTGATGATTATATTTTCTATGAATAAATATTTGTTACGGCCGCGAATCATTTAGATCAACATACAACCTGATACTACCTTATCATCTGCCCTAATTTTTCCCAACTATGTTGGGGTCGGCTTCCAGTCTAACCGGTTGCAGCTGAATACCAGTATTTTACATGGAGCGACTGCCTATCTGCCTCCACAACCTGCAGTTATTGAGTAATACGATACGCCTTGGTAAGACTGGTTGTCAGATTTTCCGGCTTCTGACGACCCGTAACGACTGTCAAAGATCCACGAATGACAGCATGGACCATGCTTGGTATGTAAAGATGGTCACCTATCCACGGACCAACCGCGGCAAGCGTAGCTTAACCTGATCGATCGATCCGTGCGGCTGTTATTACTCAGCCTTGTGTGGGTGTTGGTCATGCCGGACTCTTACCGGCTAATACCACCGCGGTGTTCCACCTCTGCCTATGGCACGGGGGTGCGGGATTCCCATAAACATTCACCGCTCCTGCCCTGACGCTTCCCTAGGCTACCCTGACGTTTTCGCCATAATTATTCGAATAACTATGACGACTGACTATGACTATGATGTTGTTTGAATAACTATGACGTCATAACTGAAAAGAAAACAAGAAAAAAGCTATATCTCTTTTATAACATACCGAAGCAGGAGTCTTAGAACTCTGTCCATTGTCCACACAGCATATAAATTGTAACACATAAACCCACAAAAATATGCACACAAAACATTGAGAACTCATCTTCGTTCCTCATTGATATCCGTTAAAATAACATTAACTTGTTTGTAAAAAATCAGTTCTTTGCTAATAAGCCAGCACTAATGAGGGCATTACATTGAAACTAACAATAGCACTAATTATAATCTAATCACAATCAATGTAGGCGGCCTTTGCCCAATCGTGGTTACCCAGAAACCGAGAATCCAATGTAATCTTTATTATTTTAATGAAATAAAAATGTATACATTAATTCAAAGGTATATATTGTGAATTTATTAAAAAAAACCATGTGATTCTCTTACTGCATGAATTATTAAATAGATGTTTAAGGAATGAATGATTAATAACATTAAATGTTATGAAAAGTGTAACTGTTAATATGTGCTTTTTGGGAATAAATGGCTTTATTATTATCTATTATTATAATGAGGGTATTTGAAAATGATTATCTACGTAATATGGTTTGACAGTAAACGTTTGACATTGCTTTTCAATCCGAAGGCGTCCAACGATGTTTAATATATCGTTCTACTAACAAATGTAAATAAACAAAATGCATACCTGTCGAGTCGTTGATAACTGACAAATGTGTGCACCGACTGGACAAGTCCACTCAAATGTATGGTCTTTCCTCAAAAGAGCATTTCAGACACTAATCTACTTGGTCCTCTCATGATCTGTCCAAGATTATGTTTGAACATTAAGAGACTGTGAGGTCTGAGTTTGTTTCAATCTTTTATCTCAGAAAAGTCGGATAGAAAATACTGAACACAGCTCATCAGCTTAGGTCCCTTAGCACCGAATAAATACGCCAAAATGTTTCCGGATGACGTTCCGTTTTTCCCGAATTTTAAAGACACCTAAGTACCTGCCTTTACTAACCGTCCGAATATCCGCCACGTATTTAAAAAAGTTTATTTTTCTCAAAATTACCGTGTCAGATTTTGATGCCCCTTTGCGCAAGTATAGCTGAGATATCCCTATACAAATATCAAAACCATATTGCTAATGGTCCATAGACCACTTACCGTACAAAATTGCCCAGTCTCCTTTATGAAAAGGTACGTCCTCAATAAATGTTTCAAAATAATTCAGTAGTTAGAACTCAGTCAGATTATTTCATTTCCACCTACAGTTCTGCTCACCTACATGTAAATCTAGTGCATAGTACAGGGAATCAGTTTTAGCGCGCCATAAATCCATAAAGAATTCGCTTTAATCCGAGTAAACACGTTAGGTTACATCCAAACTTGCGACCAGACACTGCGATTTTATGGCAATGTATTTATTTGATTTAAAGTTAGTTTATTGTATCGTTACGTACGCTCAGTAATTTATAAATGGCTTGGCAAAATTTTATTTTACATACGTTTTTATTCTTTCTTTTCGATAGTGGATCGTTCAATCCAAAACAAAATATTGCTTCAAGCTACCTACACATAAAATGGCAATCGATCACAATGCATGTTTATGATGTTTACGTTGTTGAGCAAACTTTTTTATTAAACTTCTGAAACAATAGTTGTCAAAGTAGCATTTCGATCTATTGCCATTTATGTATTACGCAATTATCTCGCTGGACTTAGACGTTTAAACTTGTTAACAAACAGCAAGGATAATCAATCCAATCCCTATTCCACATAAATCTGTTAGTGAAAAGGAAATTTCCTTGCAGCTGATATTACACTATAACACAACATCCAATAGTCATAAAACTGCCACAATAGTCACTGTAAATCATTATTCAAATTCTTTCACAATCACAAAATTCGTAACAGTCTTGCGACAAAATAATCGTAGCATCTAGATGAAGCCTAAAGCTAATTAAATTAAACGCTCGCTGACCTACAATGAGATGAAAACAATTTATTCGCAATAATAATAAAACGAATGCATTGCGTTATAACTTTGCTACTGGGTTTTCTTGCATATTATTAGATTCGTGAAATATCTGAAAACAGTGGCCAATATTAAGCGATAAACTTCGGTTTTAAACTCAGAAAATGGACGACAAACATTTAAGATTTTAAATTATGCTGTCTTTCAGGACGAGAAACTTGAACAATCACCAAGATATTGGTGATCAGTTAAAGTCATTTCAATAGAAAGAAATACTTTGGTACCATTTGGTATCAATGACGAGACCTCAATATCACAATATTATTAAACACTTGCTGACCCCACAGACTTTGTCCTATTCAAATTTCAATGCTTCAATTCAAAAAAGGGACGTTTAGTTGTTCCCGAATTAAAAAAAATCTAGGATACTTTTCCAATTTTTCTTTGCATACAAACCTAATTCAGACTAACAAAATACGAACACCTTATTCAAAAAAAAAAATTGCATCAACGAGTAACATTTTATTTTTATTTATTTAGAAGATAGATCGATAACCAATGCTCATAAGAAGTCAATAGTCAAGTAACTAAATGCTGCAATAAAAAAAAAAACATAGCTCGTTCTCTATAGCTACTTGAAATAAAACAATGACGTATTTTTAGTCTTTACTCATTTGTCTTTCACTAATAACAAGAAACAACAGTAACTATTTTATTTTTCTTTGACAATAAATAATTTGTCTATAAATCACGGATTCTGTCAAAAACTATTCAATGTACGGACACGTCTTCATTACAATATTATTATATTAATAGACCTCGGACACACTGATGTGGTAACGAATGTAATAGGACATACGATGGTGAGCACTGCAGCAAACATGACTCTATAAGCTGCTGTAAACATTAAATATTTTTCTGCCAAAATATCTTTTTATTTGTTGTTAATTTTTACAATTGGAACCATTATCATCGCATTTTGGATCAAGCCAGAGAACATCTATGAATTAAAACAAATTGGAAAAGGGATTCTTAAGCTATATGGCTTATATCTCACTAGGGACCCATGGTAGCGCAACCATGGTTTCGCTGCCAGCAAAATATACAAATCTTTATCGTGGGTATGTCACAAGGCGCCAAATTGGTTGCGCAACCAACCTTGATTTTTTGGCAGTGCGAGCAAAGTTGCGCCGCCACTGGAGTCCCGTGTGTATACACACGAATGACACGCGTTGACGAGAGAGGTAGCTGCATCCGTCGACAACGTGTCGCTCGTGTATTTGAGTATGGTGCTCAAATACATGAGCGACACCTTGTCGCAGTCGCTATGATGAGAGCACTAAGTGCAATATAACGGAGAGACAGGCAGAGACACGTTGTGTTTTATAATGCGAAAGATTAAAAGGAAAATAGTTTACCTCAACCACCAAATCCGAACGTTTGCTTGTTACACATCAATTGGCCACAACCCTAACTCTCCGTTGGAGCAGTTCCAATAACCTTGTCAGTTTGATATGAGTCACAATGTTGCCGCGACGTACCGTATGTTATTATTACGTGCGATCTCACAAATTGGAGCACTTTGTTCATAAAACGGTGTTAAACTATTAGCAAATGTCTTTAATATCTTCAACAATAATTAATAATGCGTGGGTTTTAAGAGTGACGAGTGTCGATAGTTTTTTTTACCTCCAATGTAAACTGAGCAGTCAACCCCGTTGCGCACCTTGTAATTAAGGAAAAACGTCTTGGCACTCATAAATAAAAATAACTATTAGTGGACACCGCGAATCGGCAAACGTAAGGTATGACGCCCTCAGGCTAGGTGGAGCGACGATCTTCGCAGAGTGGCTGGTAGCAGCTGGATGAGAGTTGCTGAGAATTGAGCTGAATGGCGTGCGATTGGAGAGGCCTATGTCCAGCAGTGGACTTCTGTAAGCTAATGATGATTATGATGATGAGGAGAAATACTATATTTTTGCAAAAATGAGTGAGAGGAAAAACGTTGGCAGTAAATTATTTTTGGCAAATCCATACCTACTACGTCCAGTGGTTTAAAAAACATGTCACTATATAATCCAAGCTTCTAAAACTCATAAAATAATTGACATACTACCGCACTCAGGGACATTACTTAAAAATAATCATTGTGAAACATCAACTGACCAGCATATTATAGCACGATTTATTCCGGCATCTCAAACTGTCATATTATTGCATTTCAAAATATATTTGTCAATCAAAGTTAATAAATGATTATTTTAAATGACGTCTGAATGTCAAAACAGTTTAATATGTGAGACTAGCTGCTGCCCTCGGCTTCGCCCGCGTGAATGTCATATCTTATCTACCTTATGTTACTCCTTATACTCGTACCTCACATCAGCTATGCGCCAGTAAAATTCCCGTCAAAATCGGTCCAGTCGCTTCGAAGATACAGCCAGACACAAAAAGAAAAAACAAAAAAAATCTTTGTTGCTTTAATTACCGTATATACTTTCATAAGCACTTAATAAAAAGCTGTTATTTCGACATTACAAACAGACGCATAAATTTTATTTATTTGTAAAGATGTATAGATAGATAGCAAATAACCAAAGCAAAGAAAGCTTTAAAAGTCAGGAAAATAGTAAATTAGACTCTATAATAAAAGACAGAATCAAATTGCAACAAAATAATACAGTGCGTGGCCGCAAGCGCGCAATAGCGAGGCAATTGCGTAAATTAGCGAGTGTTCTGCGATAATTGTGTTGCACACATTAAAATTAACATCAGGATCACGAGCTTCGAATAGCTTGCAGATATTCTGCTGAACGTTGCTACATATTTACATAGGTACCTACTAAAAAACTTCTATGTAAAGCATAATCAGCCTATAATGTTCCCACTGCTGGGACACAGGCCTCGTCTCTGTGAGAGGGACTGGACCATAATCCACCACGCGGGCCCAGTGCTGGTTGGTAGATGTTACATGTCTTCGAATTTTGGGTTCTCGGACATGCCGGTTTCCTCACGATGTTTTCTTTCACCGTTGTGAGAGCAGTGGTGATGCTCAAAGGCTTAAGGCGCAGGCTATGTCTGCCGGACAAACTGTGGGCCCAAGTAACTCAGAGATAGTGCCCTGAGACAGTGAGGCGGAACCGTGGCAGGCCATGCGGACAAGAGGCGGTGGTCCGAAGGTTTATAGACCATCTTTAAAATTACTGGTTCAAAATAAGATGTGGTAATTAAGACTAGCAGAGAAATTACGTAACACAATTGAGCAGACAAATTTTTCGAATATTATGAAGCAATGGATTAGCTATATATCCTTCAAAATGATACAGATTGTGACTAATAGTGTCAAATCAGTCTGTCTAAAATATACAGAATTTCTTACTACGTAACTTAGTGAAATAAATAAACGTTAATACACACACACACAAACACAACACACACACCCTCACAAACACACAAACACCCTCCCTCACACACAAAAACACACCCCGACATACACACACACATAATCTTTAAATAAATAAATAATTTAGATTCCAATTAAATGAAGACCCTTGCTAAATACAAATCAAATAAAAGTACCTATTAATAAACACTTCTATCTTGGGTGGTAAGTAGTTAGTAATGTTAAGATCAAAAGACGCACAGACGGACAAAGAAACTGTCCTGTTGGATTAGCGGATCTCTATCATTATAAACAACCAATATGACACTCGTAATGATGGAAATGCGCTACTATAGGTTTGCGAACTCGAAGATGAAGATTTTCTTCAAAATGCGTGTACGTTGGCCTCCAAAAATTTGTTGAAATTTTTCCACTTCAGCTCTGACACACCAAATTAAAAATAAATTTATTTATCAGTGATCCAAATGAACTGCTATAACGTTTTTATTGACTAATTCAACTACCTTTGGCCTATCTTAAAAATATATCAAGTAATCTCTTAAGAGTATCAGATTTTTTTTATTGTAGGTCATAATGTGACGTCACAGCTGAAGTGGAAAAATGTCAACTAACTTTTGGAGGCCTCTGTACATCAAAAAGTGGTTTTTTCAAGCCTACGTTTGGAATAAATTAAGGTAAAGAAACTGATGATGACAGACTGGAGGTATTAAATACAGTACTCATATACTCATAAGAATCAGTAAAAATAATTGCGGCAGTCTCTTTCCCGTCAATACGCTAGAAAACTACTCGTGTTCAAGAAATAAGAAATCAAAGTTTAGCATAAATCTCTGAACCACTGACCTTTTTTTCATATACCATAAAGTATATTCTATATACCTTTATCAAAGGGGATAAATGGTTAATAGTATGCCTATTTAAAAAAATACTTCAATATTATAGAACACCAAAAGAGATCTTTTATAATTAGACTGGCCAATAATACAGCTTGCCCTAATTGAAGTAACTATACAGAAGTAAATAAATAAGAAACTATACTCTCCAAAAAATAGCAAGAATCATAGTAGTGTCCCTGGACACATTCCAAAAAGGCCACGCGGTCTTCTTAAAGGGAACTCTAATTATAACCCACTGAATTGTGTTTTGAGCGTCCAATTAACAGCTCTTGATATCCAACATATTTATTTATAAAGGCTCGGCTACACGGTAAATTTTATTTGCACAAATTCCATTTTGCATGCTAGGAAATATAACGAGGAAAGCAACATGTCCCAGGACCAAAAAATCTAAGACAAATTACGAAATTCAACAAACTGCGTGGAGGATTACGGCCCACTCACTCTTACAGATAAGCTCTACAAGCAAGCTTATTATGAAGCATAGTGATTTGTGGCTTCTCATCGTACGAGAAGCCTATACAATGCGAGGTCAGCTAAAACTGGAAATGTTTAGCTTGAAGTGTCGTCGTGTGTACCTAACGTTAAGAGCGTTTACGCCGTACGGCATTTCATACAAACTTTCAAGCCCTTGTTTGTCGTATTGAATGAACCGATTTTAATGACACTTCAAACAAATATGCAGGATACAAAGGTCTAAAAAGTTACTTAAGAACATTTTCGAAAAATTGTGTAACAGCCAAATAAGACCGATTTTAAAGTTTCCATGGAAACAGAGATTTCCAGTTATCTTTTTTTAAATAAGACATTTCGAAAATGTTCTTAAGTAACTTTTTAGAGCTTTTATCCTACTAATGCTTATGAAGTTTCATTAAAATCGGTTCATTCAGTTTGTATGAAATGTCGTACGGCGTAAATAAATGTATAATGCACAAACGGTCCGCTATTAAGTTGACGCTAAACAAATGTTCTTTGCAGAACTTTATTGCACAGTCGTAGTCGATTTGCACACACAAGTCGCTATCGTGTGGAAACCCACATTGCACTATGTTGTTTGCCCAAACTTTTGCACAAATATGTTGTGATGTGTTGCAGGGCCTTAGATGAATTTATAATACAACAGCCCCCGTCGTAATTTCTGAATGAAATTTTAATTAGTCCTTATTTAGTCAATTTCAAGACTTTACCAAGAATTTGGACATAAGTTCTAAAGCTAGATTTGGTCTATTTGCTAATCATTCTTGTTTCCTAGAAAGTAGAATCCATCTTTCTTTACTTAGGAAATAGTGACTGAATTCTAAGATGATGGATTTAGAGTTTCCTTTAGTTGCTTACACTTCAGCTACCTGACGTAATTAATATTAGTTGCGGTAATTAATTACAAATTCCTGATCAATCTTGTTCTCAGTAGCAGTACATTTATTATCAGATTCTAGCAAAATATGGTAATTATAGCAATAACCTATGGCAATAAAAAAATAATTGTTTCAAGTATGGTTTATCCATCGTTTATCAATAGCATTGCTGAATCTTGATCATCATTATTTGTCTCAAAGAAGGGCAACATTCTTACTTCATACTCCAAAAAAAATAAGGGAAAACTTTAAGATCATCTCATCACCCGCCTAGCCTTTTCCCAACTTTGTTGAGGTCAGCTTCCAGTTTAACCGGATCCAGCTGAGTACCAGTATTTTATATGTAATGACTGCCTAGGTATCTGACCTCCAAATGATAAATGATATTACTTGTGTAAGTAGGTTTGTTCAAACACTTTAAGATGTCAATCTTATTTTTTTAAACTATATGAGATCGGCGTTTCCCATGTGACTACTCCTAGAAGAAAGGCACGGCTTTACGTGCTTTCCAAAACATGAAGTGGTCATGGTGTATGATACATAAATAGAATTAACTATATCGTACAACAAAATTGTCACACAGTTCAATAAACAAATAATCATAAGTTCAGGTGAAAAAGAAATCCCATAAAAAGAAACGTTCAAACAATCAGTAAACCTCTACCACACACGGATAGAAAAACCAATAAACACAATCGCAAAGATCTCAAAACCAATAACAAAAAACAATCGAACGAGAACCCTCAAGAAACACAACACCGTACCGACTCGCGAAACGTTTGCAATAAAGTTGTACCATCGACGATCATAAAGCAATGCGCACAGCACGCACCCTGCCTATCTCATGTCTTAATTTGTACAGTGGGACCAAAACAGTATAAATAATATAAAAACAATGAATACGTACACTGACAACGATGTGGGATCGTGAGGTGACAGACTTATAAATGGAGAGAGGTGAATCATTGGGGAAGTTGAAAGATAAGATACAGATTGAAATGAAAATATATTTAAAGGTGATGAAATCTCCGTCGCAATTCTATAGCATTATTAGACCAATATAGTATTAATTGGTCAAGTGGCTGCAAGTATCGAAAGAGAGAAAGTGCTATCTATATTAAAGATTTATTCCGGTAGGTATACTTATTCCATTAAATCATCATGGGACCTAATTATATTCATTGGTCAGGTATCTGTCTAAGGCTATGCGCGCACTACGATTTTAATCGTTGCGATTTAGTTATAAATCGCAAACACTAAAATTTTTCAAGTGAATACTCAAGCGATTTTTTCCGCAGTGCGCGGATTGTAGTACATTTCTGTTGTTCACAGATTGACGAATTTTCTTCGTAACGATTATAATTCGTAGTGCGCGCTTAGCCTAATATGCTCGATGAGAAGGAATTGTGAATACATTGTATACTCTAATCGATTATCCAAGTGACCTGACTATGAAAACAAAAACAACTAGGAATCACAATAAATCACAAAACTGCCCAAAAACTAGGAAAAAATTCTCCTAGGCCTATGTCCAGCAGTGGAAATTTTTCGGCCAAAATGATGATGATGATGACAAAAATCGTTTTTTTCTTATATCATCAGAAATTACAATGGACAATCTAATCGCTTCTGAAGCTGCGCAAACACACGCAGCGGCGAGTTTGACGTTTAACAGAAAAATCTAAAATCATAAAGCACTAACACGGGCTTGTCATATCGGGTTGCGATTGCCGCCTGCATGCTAATGTCTCTTGGACCTGTGCCTTTTCACCTGTACACATTGCCAGAGGAAGTTTAACTTTAATGCTTAGAAATTAAAGTTCTATGGTCATTATTAGTATTGTGTTCGATGATATTGGTTCTCAGTATTGAGAATCTTAGATGCAAATGCTTCTTGTTATGAGAATAAAGGGTTAGAGGAAGTTATCGGCAACATAATGTCGTATTGGTGAAGATTTTAGAAATAATTATGGAATTTATAATAATTATAGGGAAATCTTTCTAATTGATTTTGCAGATATTGTTTATAGTAAGTATGATAACATTATTACTAGAAGTAACTTAAAACAGTGATATAATTAACACTATTGGCAATGCCAATGATAAATCAACACATAATACGCACCAAAACGACATCTATCTTAAATCGGCAGAGAATTAACAAGTCATGCTCGCCACCATTTTGTTAGTGGTCGCTAAAGAATATCAATAAACTCAACTCGCGGCGACGTTTAATATTTCGCTATAAGATGCCGCAGATAACCCCGACGGATTTGTGGACAAGCTAGTCATTGCGGCTTTACAATTTTATGCATAATTGTTCTTTGTTATCTCTGATGAGAGTGAAGAATATAGGGTTGAAGATTGATAAAAATAAACTAAGTAAAATTGAAGAAAAGTAGGAAAGTTTTATTGTCATTGATACAGGAAAAGTAAATAAGAAAGATGTAGAAGACGGTAGAGAATTGGATCATAAAGCCTCAAATGTTTTCCTTAAAACATGCCCAATCTAGAACGTTGTTAGTAACGATATCAAATCTAAATCAGAATCAAAACTAAATCAAAAGTCACTTATTCAAACTAGGCTGAGAATCAGCACTTTTATAACGTTAAAATTACAAAAGACAGTCACTCAAAACGAAAGCCCTTCACCACTTCCTAGTGCTTTCGCTGGGGAGAAGTAGTGGCGCAACAAACTCCCCAGCAGCACAGCTGTCTGTTCAGTTAGAAAATACTTGATTGAGCGAGAGCCTGGGTATGGACAGGTAAAACAAATTACATGACATACGTTCTCACATGTACTTATAATATCCATATGAATGATGTAGGTAATTTATATTTTGTTTTAAAAGACTGCCCATGGAGTTTCTTGCCCGTTCTTCTATAGAGTAAACTTATTACGCTTCGGGCAACCAGCTTTATCGTTCTGACCGACCGACTCCTTGACAATTTAAAAGTATATGTAATTGGTTTAGTTGAAATAAATGCTTTGAGTTTGAATATAATTAAATTAACATTCAAGTTCGATTTAGTAGTTAGTAAAGATACAGCTTCTCCACAGAACCATGTAAGTATAAAAAAATACCAAAAACATTAAATTCAAAACCGAATTGCGACATCCGAAACCGTCTAGATATGGTCATTGTAACAGTTGGGTAATATTAATAGACGAAACGAGTACTGTGTTTAGCATTCACGGCATTCGTTCACTGCTCGGTCACCTTTCATCTCGCTGATAGACATCGGATGCGTGCGCGCATATGAAACAAGTGAATATGAGAAATGGAAGATCGGGCTTAGAAAGTATGGCTAGGATTTGTTTTGTCATTTTATTTAATTTATTTAACTGCGTCTTCAATCTGCTAATCTGGTAGGTAACAGAATATTTATTTTACAAAGAAAAGGCAATTGTAGAAGAAGTTGAGAAACTCATGATAAATGCAACTCATCAGCCTAGCCTTTTCCCAACTATGTTGGGGTCGGCTTCCAGTCTAACCCCCACAACACAGTTACTGGGTAATACGAAACCCCTTTTAAAGACTGACATTTGGGCTTCTGACGACCCGTAACTACTGTCAAAGATCCACGAATGACAGCCGGGACCAACGGCTTAACATGCTTTCCGAGGCACGGCGGGGGTCTTGGTATGTAAAGATGGTCACCCATCCACGGACCAATGGCAGGCATAGCTTAACCTGATCGATCGACCCGTGCGGCTGTTGTTACTTAGCCACAAGCCCCTCCAATGAATACAATTCATGATGAATACAACTGAAGTTTGAAAAGGAATAGAAGAAACCACAAAAAAGCAAACACAACATCACGCTTATATTCTCTGAAGGGTTAGGCAGCGATGTGTATAATACACCAATATTTCGCCAGTTATATTTTAGTCTCAAGTAACGGGGGCGAGTTATTGCCATTAACCGGACACAAATCCAAACTACGGGCTGCTTCTGTGAAATTCCAGATGGAAAAACCCATTAATACTTTGCCCGATCCTGAAATCGAACCCTGCACCTCATGATGAGCAGTAGCGCTTGCGAGCAACAAGGCAAAAAACCTTATACTACATGTTCTTTTGACATACAGTGCATTGAATCTAAGAATTAAATTAAAACAAAAGAAAGTATGCTGTGATTAATCACACATCAAATTCTAAGAACCGACTGCAAGTCCTATTTAACACAAGACACAAAACAAATAAACATCAACGACAGCCAACTCACACTTGACTACAGCAGTGTGAACAGAGACACGGCATCGTATCGCCTCTCCAAACTCATAACTTCTTTATTTATGTCTTACTTTACCCGAGGCTCCCGAATCGGATTGGGTTACATAAAGTCATTGTTTATGTGGCACGTTCGATTCTTTCTGATATATCGGTTTTCGGGTTTAGGGGTCCGTGGAAAGATGCTTAAGATGCTTTAAAAAGTATAAATACTGACTGGCTGGGTCACGAAGCGCAAGCGCAATTTGCTGTTTGTGGTTTTTTAACATGGTTCTGATTCTGGTCTAGAATCATGTGCTGAATTCATGGTTTCAGTTTACGCGTCGATGTATTCCAGCCAGTATAATTATTGACTTGAGTTAAAACGACCACAATGATGAAAATGAAAACGCTTTAGTAGATGAGATTGACTTAAACTAAAAAACGAATTATACCATTTTGCAGTGCTCAAAAAAATAAAATTGCCAAAGAATGTGACTGCTAGAGTCTTCCAATAATATGCATTTATGTAAGTCAGCCATCTTGTATAACATCAGAACTTGAGATCAGGTAATACCAAGGTCAAAGCAGATCTTGAATATTAAAGATATAAGGAAACGAGATCCTTTAAAGACACGAGATGCCATATTCGTCGATCATTTTTTCCTCAAGGGTATTCCAAATGGACAGAAAAACAAAAAAAAACACCGTTTACTTATTTCATCCAAATCCGTTCAGTAGTTTTTGCGTGAAAGAGTAACAAACATCCATTCATCCTCACAAACTTTCGCGTTTATAATTATTAGTAGGAGTGTCCTAGCAGTGGGAACATTATAGGCAGGTTATATATGTATGTACTTATTGATTATATCGATGACCTAATTGAAGCGTTAGCAGAAAAATAATTGTTGGTTGTTACTCGGAGCTTTTGTTATAATCAATACTGCGGACAAGGGTGCCATTAATTTCAATTGTTTTGGGAGAAACTGTAATTGTAATTTTTGTTTCAACCCGTAATATACAGACAGCAACTTTAGACGATCTAACTCCAATGTTTAGGAGACACTAGTATTAAACCAGTCTGTGTCCATATAGTGACTATATTCTCATGTCACAATATCTCATAATCTTAATAGCATTATGCTACCAAATCATTAAAAACTGTGACGTAATTTAGAAACCGATTCCTCCGTGACTCACTAAGTCACTAATTACAACATTCTCATGGTAATATAAACACAAATAAGTTATTTCAAACGTCACGAACCCATAACTTAAAGGAAACTACCCGAAAACGTTCCTTACGAGTCTACAGAGACAATATTGTACCATAAATGACCATAACTTCTTTGAAAAGATAAACTTTTTGGGCCAATTATGGGACGGGAGCGGTGTTTCCAAAAATCCCCTATATACAGTTTTTTATCTGCCATCAGACAATATACTTACGTGGTAGATGGTATCTCTTTAATTTACAAAGTTATTTTGGAAGCTTTGGCCCCCGAAAATACAACCATCATGACCCTTATTCCAACACAGTAGGATTGAAAACCGTGGTTAAGTTTTGTTTGGTGCTGATGATTATTATGCTGGTTTTAACTAAAATTGTTAGTCACGACTGCGATGGCCAGTGTCTTTTACTGTTTACAAGGTGATATTAAAAGTTGACACGCCATTTTGGTTTCGATAGTTTTTTTAATGCTGTGACGAAGTGCGTTTCTTTTATTTGAGCTTACTTACTTACAAATCGAATGTTTTAGAGATAGTTTGATCGTTATTGAATTAGTATGGAGCGATCAACGATTCTTAATCGCCACTTCAATATAGCTCCATACTAATTCCCTGAACGATCACATTATCGGTCAACAAAAAGTCGCTAGTGCGCGCTAACTCTAATGATTTGATACGCGGGGGGTATTAGGTATTAGCTTGTTCCCGCGACTTCGTCTGCGTGAAATTTCTTGTTCAAGATGTTTCACGCGGCTTTCCTCAAGAATTGGGCTATCGAATAGCAAAAAGATTTTTTAATCCTATTGATGAATCCAGAAATTAGCGCGCTCAATCAATAAACAAACGCTCCATCTTTACTATAGTTATAGTACCCAGTTTTAGTACGAGGAAGAGCTAACGACCGCTTATAAAAAGGTCTAACATGGAAAAAAAATTAAGTCTTATGAACTAAATATTTTTGAATGGTCTGGGGGCCTAAAAAGGCCACTTTGGCAGAATCATAAAACAATTCATATCACGCAATTTATCTGTTTGACAGTTTCACACCTATATATCCCTGAAGGGTTAGGCAGAGGTGTACCTATAGCATTTTACGAATCTCCATACAAAACTGTCATACAGATGAAATTGCGTGATATGAATTGTTTTATGATTCTGCCAAAGTGGCCTTTTTAGGCCCCCAGAATTAATCCTCGCACATTGTTGTCGAGGGATTCGGATATTTTTAATTAGATACCTATACAGGGCAACGGAAGTAACCAAAAACAATACATACCTACCGATATCGCCAACAAACAATCAACTACAGTCGGCAAAACAATTTTAATTGCTGATGATCTCAAAAAAAAACAACACAGCTCACCGCGCGCCAAATTTCCACATCGAGAGCCAAAAGAAAGACAGACACGGAAAAGTAATAAAAAAAACAATTTCAGTTTTTCAGTTAATGATGACGCACGAGAAACAATTCGGTTCGCCACTGAAAAGGCTGAAAAATGAACGGAATCGTTTACTGGAAGAAAGCCTTCGAAATAATGCGGAATTGTGAAAAGAATGGTCGAGACAAAAGGGCAATTGAAGTCGAAAATAATGAAGAACAAACAATTAACACACGACGTACCCGCGGCACTGGCCACGGAGGTAGTCCAGGAGTTTGGATCGCAAAATTATAAACTATCTTTTAATTTTTCATGGACTGTACCTTTATACGTACTCTAAGTTGCCCGGCTGTTATTCTCATTATTTAATGATATTTAATTTTACTTTATTATATTTTTTATGTTAACGCAACTTTTTAAAACATTATTAAATCAGGTACTATTTGTGTTAAAGTGGTGAATTTTCCTTTTTGTTCTTTGATTATGACTCTAAGTTGTAGGTATTAGGTACCTACTCTTACATCTAATTCGGTTCTCATAAGTCACTAAGTGTTCTTATTTAATTGAAAAAAAAACCTAACTGAAACAGCAAAAGTGATTATTTTTATTAAAAGAAGCGTTTGTTCTTCTTGTTTTTTGTCGTAATCTTTTTGATTATTATGTTATAATGCTCATAATAAAGGTTTAGTATCTACTTATTATTAAATTCTACGTAAAAATGCTGTTTAAAAACTGGCATTTGGTACGACAAAATTTAACAGTGCTACTGGTCAATTCGGTTGAAGCCACTTAAAAATTGTCTTCACAAACTCCTGCACTAAAACATGGTTCTTCGAGAAAAAAAACCTCATGTATTGTTTTGGATTTACTCCTCCCTTTTAACATAAAGGGTTGTGAAATACACCCTAAGAAAAAATTCAACTCGAATGGAAAAGAATGCGAAGTTTTTTTTTTGTTTTACCCATTATAATACTTTTTTTTATTTGTTTGTTTTTTTTTAATGTTTCATAATTGTTTCCCTTTGATCGAGATGGACGGGCTCGAGAGGTCAGTCATTCTCTTCTTTTTATTATTTTAATTTTTTTGATCAAATATTTTCTCTTTTTGATTAAGTTTTCCTGCAATACCTACGCACTTTTTAAACAAAGAGGTGAATATTTGAATATTTCTTTTTAACTTCTGATGTTGAAAGGGTAATTTAATCTTTGTTATTTTTATCTGTGGCGATTTTTTCCTATTTACCTACCCACCCTTTACACTTCTGTGTTAAGATCATACTTCACTATTAATATCATGGGTTGTTTTGCTTTCATATAATTCATTAGATCAGCACCCTAATTCCGTAACACACTATCAATCACAATCTGAATAATTTTGAAGGATATTGCTAATCCATTGCTTCATATGTTCGAAAAAATTGTCTACTCAACAACGTAAATAACGCAATGAATGTTGTTGTACTGTCAAAATTAAAGCATTACAAAAACAACAAGTACAAGTATTTGATACTGTTAGTGTGATATGCAATTACCCCGCAGGTAAGTAACAGAATCAGCCAATAATGATCCCACTGCTGGGACACAGGCCCTCTCTCTGAGAGAGGGAGTGGCCCGTAATCCACCACGCGGGCCCAGTGCGGGTTGCTAGATGTCACTTGGTTCTAGAACAAGGTAAGTATGTAAGCAAGTAAGTACTTTAAAAAAATATTCAATCAAGCGCGAGTAGAACCAATTTAAAAAAAAGTCTTTTAACTTTCCTACAAAAAGATAAAATAAAAACAGCACAAAAATATTTAAATATCAAACATTTAAAACAGAAAGTTGAAAGAGAAGAATTAATACTGATTGGAAAGCAGCCATTTCACGGTATTAACGTTTGGGGATGGGCACGGTAAGTAGCTCCCTAGAGACGAACGTTTGGCATTTGAAAAAAAAAAATGCGTAAAAACAAAATGGCGAGGGCTAATCTAAATTAGTACCGTCCGACAAACAAGCTATTGTTATTGTTGGGAATTAATAAAAATATTTTTTGTAACTTAGATTTAATTTAGGATGTGAATTATTTTGGAAATTAAGAATTATGTACTTACGTTTCATTGTTAGATCTGTAACTAGTAGTTTTTAGATAGTTATATGTTTAATAATTAAGCTTAAAAAGGAGACCCTATTACTGACACTCCACTGTCCGTCTGTCTTTCTGTCACCAGGCTGTATCTCATGAACCGTGGTAGCTAGACAGTTAAAATTTTCACAGAATGTGTATTTCTGTTGCCGCTATTACAACAAGTACTAAAAACAGAATAACATTAATATTTAAGGGGGCTCCCATACAACAAACGTGTTTTTTTTTTTTGTGTTAAATATTGTGTGGTGGCACCCTTCGTGTGCGGGTCCAACTCGCACTTGGCCGGTTTTTTTTTTAAACAGCTGACATGTCAGGTTTGCAGTCATGTTTAGGTACAAGCTTCTCCCCGCGACTTCGTCCGCATGAAATTTCTTGTTCTCCGAATCACCCCGACGCATCGCATCGCCTGCTCGCGCTATTACTTCGTTTTAGTTTAGCATTATTTCTTACTTTTCTCCTCTTCCCTCGGCTCCTAAGATTCCTAGCGTGATGTTATATAGCCTATATAGCCTGCCTCGAGGATTGGGCTATCAAATGGAAAAAGTTTTTTTTTTTTTTTCTATTTATTTAAGGAATTTTTATATATAAAGTACATGTCAATTCCATCGTACCCTAACTTAGACTAAAATACATCTACTTACAAAATTATCGCTTACGACTAAATAACATAAACAGCGCTTTAGCGGCTTCAGACCAAGGAGAGGACAGTACCTCGTGGAATATACCCACATTATTTCTGCTCAAGTTGAAATTTCCTATAAAATACTCTCGATCCGTCTCGTAACGGACACATTCCACCAACAGGTGATGAACATCTTCAATTACACCGCACACGTCACAATTTGGAGAATTTGATTTCTTCATCATATGTGCGAACTTGTTAAGTGGAACGTGACCAGATCTTAACCTGAACGCTGTTACAATCAGAGATCTACTCAAACTCATATTAATGAGCCATGGTATTCGAGGAGGCTCACATTGTATTGTTTTATACCAAATTCCTTTTTCCAAAGATCTCTCATTAAAGTATTCCGTCCACTTATTGTAACAGTACTTTTTGTATTTCGGCAACAACTCAGTGTAATTTGGCAAAATTGGAACCTCTTTTCCATCTACTGCTGCTTTTCTCGCCAACATGTCAGCCTCCTCGTTACCTCTGATGCCAATGTGTGATGGAATCCACTGCAATTTCAACTGAATGTCTTCTAAATTGCTCTCATAAATTTCAGAGAGGATGTCATAAGCTATCGATGTACCTCTGACACCAGAGGCACATCGAGCTATATGATACAAAGCGCTTCTACTATCGGAACAAATTAGAACTTTATTCTGTTGAATTGATCGAGAATATACAAGTGCTTCTAAAATTGCTATGAGTTCCATCGACATAACTGAAATTTGTAGGTTGATTTAAAACAATTATTATAAAAAGATTGATTTGCTACATGAGGATCATAAAAAGCAGCACCGCGACCACTTGCGCTTCTTCAAAAAAAGATTTTTTCAAATCAGATTGGTAGTTCCAGAGATTAACGCGTTCAAACAAACAAACTCTTCAGCTTTATTATTAGTATATATAGTTAGAAGATAGATGTAGATAGATATTTCGAGAATTGAAAACAAAATTCTATTGCAGAAACAAATAGCTATAAATACTGTTAAGTATTTCATTACTATTAAAACTTAACAGTCTGTAATTGATCGCCACAGCACAAATGTATATTTGAAAAATGCCGCCAATGTGCGCAAATAAAAGAAAAACAAAATAAATAAGACGTTCTAAAGAAATACATAAAAAGTACTGTTGCTAACGCTACACGAATCGGAACCAATCGCGAGTTGTCGTAATTTTTTATTTCGTAATTAGTATTAGCAGAAGTAGTCCATTAAGATTATATTTTTAAATACAGGGGGTGTGTGGGTACTGTATAAGCCAATAGTCTTAAGATAAGAGATCTTGCAGAATTAACGTTTTATTTTTAGTGCTGATTGATTTGAGAGAAAAAGGCAAAGCTGCTTTAACTACGATAATTAATGACAAACAAGCCGACGCGACGGCCCATTTGTGATAGTAAGTGCTCATGCACACGGGCGACACGCGACAACGGCAGAGGCTACTGCAGCCGTCGACATCTTGCCGATCGTGTATTTGAGTACCGTACTCTAATACACAAGCGACACGTTGTCAATGGATGCAGTTGTCTCTGTTGTCGATGCGTGTCGCGTGCCTCCTATTAACATCTGTATCACCAGAGGCATCATAAATCCGAAATGATTAATGTGCCTGTGATAACATCAGTTTTCTTCACCAGCAGCAGCCGCCCCAGCACAGCCAGCTGTGCTAGGAAGATGGGATGGCGCGAGGGTGTCGACACAGGCTGTATTCCACACCAAAGGCCTACCCAATTTCCAAGACATTATGATAATTAAATCAGTTGGTTCATCAACTTGTCTCAACGTAATCAGCCTATAATGTTCCCACCGCTGGGACACAGGCGTCCTCTCGGTGAGAGGGAGTTGACCGTAATCCGCCACGCGGGCCCAGTGCGGGTTGGCAGATGTCACATGTCTTCTAATTTTTGGTTCAAGGACGTGCCAGTTTCCTCACGATGTTTTCCTTCATCGTTTTGAGAGCAGTGGTGATGAAATAATTTATACAAAGTAATGCGCCTGTCTGGGTTCGAACCCACGACCTACAACTAGTAAGTCGCGGCCGTTACCACTGAGCCACCACTGCTCTCGTCTCGTCATCAGCTTGTCTGCCATGCAATAACAAAAACAAAACGGTCACCAACACAACATTTAGTCACTTTCTCCGATCACAAAATTACGCCATCCCCAGTTCTAACAAACCACATTTTTTACGCTCAGACAATGCAATACAACAATAATTAATTAAAATTTCTCAAAGTATCCCAGGAAGTCGATAGTGAGGACATTAAGGGCCACTCGAACTTGGGACAACGTCTGTAGTCTGAAGGGTGCTTCAGCTGAAAGGGTTGTTACAATCGCAGTCTATGGCTCCTCGGAAATTTTCAAACTGTTGATTTGTAGAATTTTCCAATTGGCACTGGGTTTCATTACGTGTTTTGATAGAGATTGATTGCTATCGTATAAATGCCTGCGCCTGCCAGGGTTTAAACCTACGACCTACAACTCGTAAGTAGCGGCCGTCGCCACTGGGCCACCACTGCCGTATCGTATATGACCTTGACTTTTGATGGACAAAAGGATCTACAAATATAAAGCACATAAAATTAATTTACGAGCAATGTTGGCTAAATCTTAATTTTTTTGGCGTGATTTGATGTAAGTTATACCCTAATGAATAATGATCCCTATAGGCAATGCAATTATAAAACACAAATTTTTCGCGAATTAGGTTTTTTAGATCTATGTTGTGAGAGTCAGTTAGACAGCAAAAATATGAGTTCTTGACTTGACTGGCATAGAAAGATACAACCGACGCGATTTTCATTGATCACCAATCAATTGAGATGTTTTGTTTTGTAAACATATTTCCTATATTTTTCTTTCTATTAAAAACAAAATCGAAAGCAATATACGAGTATAGCCACCACGACACGTAATACTCAGTTCGATGGTGATTCGTGACAAAGGTTTGTTTTTCTCTCGTCATTTTCCGACAGATTGTCCCTAGGGCACTACACTCGATGGCACTTGAGCACTCGAAGTGCTTCGGAGTCCTTCGGAGAGGTTCGGGAAAGACTCGATCACTCTTCAGTCTTGAGCGATGTCTGTGACAAGATGTTTTTGTTAAGAATTGATATCTTTGTATTGTTTTTTTCTATTGTCTGTTATACTGATTTAAGAAGAAAAAAAATGGAAAGTTGTTGTGTTGCTATAAGTATTTATAGAGATGAATGTTCCAGGACACGCAGACACTCCACCTTTTATCCTGCTCCCTGTTTCCCAAAACTTGCAGTCAAAGTGACCTCTGCGCTGCCGCCGACGACTCCGTGGAAGTAGCGAAGTTTTGGGCCAACTAGATCTGACACAGTCGTGCCAGAGACACGAACAAGAGGACTGCTTAAAGGCTAACAAACTTTTAATTTTATTTCTAGGTGTGAACACTACTCACCTACTAATGTATACCTAACTGGCGTAACAGTCTGTAATTTACGAACACTTGTAAAACGTCGAACTTTCTCTGTTGAAACGAAGCCTTTGCACTGCAGTGCTAACTTTGGTAGAAAAGCCTTGAAAAGAATCAGCTGTTTGACATAGAAAACAAACTGCAAAAGTCTAAAGAAAAGGATGGGTATAGCCACCAAGCTAACATCACAAAAGCAATGAATTCGTTAAATGTCACTACCATCATCATCTGCCTAACCTTTCCCAACTATGTTGGGGTCGGCTTCCAGTCTAACCAGATCCAGCTGACTACCAGTATTTAACATGGAGCGACTGCCTATCTGACCTCCACAACCCAGTTACTTGGTAATACGATACCCCTTGGTGAGATCGGTTGTCAGACTTTTGGGCCTCTGATGACCTGTAATGACTGTAAAAGATCCACGAATGACAGCCGAGACCAACCGTGGTACGAAGGGGTCCTTATATGTAAAGATGGTCATCCATCCACGGACCAACCGCGGCAATCGTAGCTTAACCAGATCGGTCGAGCCGTGCGGCTGTTATAAGTTAGCCACAAGCCTCTACCATCATCTCAATTATTACTGTCTTCCTATCCCAATCTGACCTTCCATAACCCAGAAAACAAGACAAAGACTCCACAAGGACAAAAATATTTAAAACGTAATCAACATAAAATCTCATTCACAATCAATAATCTATCACAACTCAATTACATTCCCAAACTCAACATCTCTTATTCGGAAGCCGATAATTGGAAAACTGAATTTGTAATTTCAATCATTTGTATCCATTAAACAAAGGAACAAACAAACAAACAAATCGAATCCGGCAATTTCGGCCTCTGCCGATCGCTGCCGAAATCAATTAGCTCCTTGTAATCTGCAAACCAAAGATGTAACTACTTCTTCACCTCAAAACACAGCTCTATCTTCCAAAAAATAAGTCTGAAATTCAATTTCTCATCACCAGACCTAACCTTGCCGAACATAATCGTAGGATGTACAAACCAGACGTCTTGGATTACCGAAAATTGCTACCAAACGAAAATACCAACATACTATCATTATTACGTTTTTTCTTAGTTTTCGATATGAAAAAAAAAGTCAGCGAATAACTTATGCGATGCAATGACCGCGGGCGGCGACATCAAAAGGGTTACTGGCGAGATCTTTTGTCCTGGTCTCGCTTGCTTACCCATCAATATCTGAGTGAGATGGATGTATGATGTTGAAGATAAAAAATGCCCTTTAAGTTGGTATGAAGCGATGGCGATGCCGCCACATTTGTTAGTAAGTTCTGTGGTGTCAAATGAACGAAAGTATCACGGTTGCTTGTGCGCATAAAATTGCAAATGTAGTTGTTTGTTTACAGCTTTAAATAAAGGACTTATGGGTTTGCCGAGTGTCAAGTTTTACAGGTTTGGGTAATTAGTTGTTTGGGCTGGTTTGTCAATGATGTGCAGCGGTGTCAATTGGACAGGGTAATTTTAAACATGCTGAAGGCTACATGATCATAAGGAAATTTGGCTATCGCTTTTTCAGGTTCTCATGAACAGCCGTAATAACAGTTATAGTTGTTTTAAATGGATCAAAGTCGTAGGTACCCACATTGAAGGTAAGGTAATCGTCTTACGATAAAACGCTGACCACAAATAAATTGGTATAAGGGGGGAAAATGCTGATGATAATGGCAATAATGGCATTTAAAACGTATAATTAGTAATTATGGCCCGTGACTAAGTAATAACAGCCGCGCAGGTCGATCGATCTGGTTAAGCTACGCTTGCCACGATTGGGCTGTGGATGGGTGACCATCTTTACATACCGAGACCCCTCCGTGCCTCGGAAAGCACGTTAAGCCGTTGGTCCGAGGTTCCTGCACATCATCAGGCGGGAGGAAACGCCCGGGTGTCACCACTGCGAGGATCGCCCAGAGGACACGGTGGAGCACACGGTGGAGGTCTGTCCCGCTTGGGCAGAGCACCGCCGTGTCCTCGTAGAGGCGATCGGCAGCGGCGGCGACCTCTCGCGCCCGGCCCTGGTCCAAGCCATGGTCCGGGGCGAGAGGGAGTGGGAGGCAGTCACCTCCTTCTGCGAAGCAGTCATGCTAGCGAAGGAGGTGGCGGGATGGGCGAGGGAGAGAGCTGAGAGAGCCGCCCGTCCCAGCCGCCGCGGTAGACGCTCCGGGCGTCGGGAGCCGCGTGACGACTCCCGGCCACCGTAGGCGCGGGCCTGCGGACGGCGAGTAATGGGTAGCTCGCCGTCCGATCAGGACCAGGCCCGTGCCGGACGGCGCGTATGTGTTCTACGCGCGCCTCAAAGAGATGTCAGCATTGAACGGAGGGGCCCGTCAGGGCCGAAGCCTGCCGGGGCAGCGGGATTGTCCGAAAGGGTTACCGCTGCCCCGGAATATAAAGGGCTAAGGAAGGAACACGGATGGGTTTTAGTCAGTAAGAGTCTGACACTCCCTGCCGCTCCACCCAGAGCGGGAGGGGTCATTTGATGATTTCCCATCCTTAAAAAAAAAAAAAAAAAAAGCCGTTGGTCCCGGTTCTTTGGCAGTCGTTACGGGTAGTCAGAAGCCCGAAAGTCTGATAACCAGTCTTACCAAGGGGTATCGTATTACCCAGTAACTGGGTTGTGGTCAGATAGGCAGTCGCTCCATGTAAAATACTGGTATTCAGCTGCATCCGGTAAGACTGGAAGCCGACCCCAACATAGTTGGGAAAGGGCTAGGCAGATGATCATGCGTTAACATAAAGTTTAGTAGCCATTAACTGTCTATCGATTCTAAATATATGATTAAGTAAATTATTTCATTTAAAAAACAAAATTCTGTCTCGTTACGAATTAACTCAAAATCCTATACCTAAAAACACCATTTTTACATTCTCAACCACGACCCCTCCCTCCAATCCTTTTCCTCAAACGCGATCTATATTTTGTTTAATAAGGATGTTTCAAAGAAAACAAATTAAACTATTGTAAAAAGTGCTGTAAATCAGGCTACGAAAGAGCAGAACATCAATATAAAGTAAAACGAATTCCTTCACGACTTATCCCTTTGAATATAAAAAGGTTTTACAGGAAAACTTTTAATCAGGGACCATCGCTGTTACTAAGGGTACACGAGTTCCGGTGAACTCGACATTATAAAAAAAACTGTGGTGTAGACAGTAGCTGGTGTCAGATTTATTGATAACATCTTTCAATGATTCCTTATTCGTAGATTCATATGTTTTGATTCGTCGAGGTGTAGCTTTGTTCTTAATTTGACCAGTTTCGATATCATGCCAGTTTTTTTCTATTTCATCGTAGGAAAAGCTCATGAAAATAATCACTATAACCGTATCTTCCACATCCAGAAATGATAAGTCCTGTTTGGAAAAATTAAGCACAAAAGACAGAGTAAAAGACATTTTCAAATGTTGTTCAATACTAGCAGGATCTTTTAAAATGTATGTATCTGTATTCTGCAAATAAATAAATTAATGAACGTATACAGGTGTGAGGAACAGGGTGTAAAGTTCACTCATACTCTATAGAAAAGGGAGGATCTTCCTACCAGACGGGTGTCATGTCGGGCGATAAACTCTGCTTGCGAGATGCAGGATTTTGCATGACATCAATATGACGCGTTGTTCGCATGTGACGTTGTAGATACCCCTACAAACGTATAAAAGCTTAATTTGAAATCTCATGAGACTATTAACAATAACTCATACAATATCTATCAGTGCTGGGTTAGGCTATCTACCAGGAAGACAGGGTGCTAACTCTCGAATATAATTCCGATTAAAAATTACATTTTAATTGGTCAAACGTCAGTTGGTCGAGTTAAACGTCAGGGATTGGCTAGGCTCAGTGAGTCCAGCCAATCCCAGACGTTTGACTGACAATTCCAATGTCGATCTATCGGAATTATATTCGAGAGTAAGCACCCAGGCTTTCGAAGATGCTCATAGTCCCATAATTCCTAATCTCGGGTCACTTGATCCACCATCAAGTGAAAACTCTTCGAGTGTACTCTTAGTAAGTGGTTCGGGGACATCGAGCTTAAAAATGAAAGCATAAATCACGATCTTTGGCCCTAATTAATTCCTCGAGGCTTGCAGGGGAGTGTGCTATGGGGTTGAATTATTTGAAAAACTTTCACCTCTTTTGTACTCTTTCATTATCTTTTGGTCACCTGCGTTCTGGTTTATGGTCTAAAGTTATGGGGTTGTTTTGATTCGTGGCTAATTTTTGTGGATGCTGAAGAGATGTGGTTGGTCCCTGCTGATAAAGATAACGTTAAGCTTTATGACTTTTTAGTTTCGATTTAAGTGATGTTTCATAATAGAAAAAAAAAACATATTAGAAAGGAAGAAAGAAAAAAAATATTTATTGACTCCAAAACACGTAAGTACCTACAAGTGTACAACACAACACAGATACACACAACGCAACAGCTTATAGTTTTTGGTTGAACCATCTAAAAGTGAAGAATACCTACTTTACATATACATATTTATTTATTTATATTATATACTTTATTGTACTTTTTGTGTTTATTGTGTATTGTACTTATTCAGGTTTTAGAATAAAGGAGGATGTAATGTTGTTCTAAAAATTAAGAAAAATAAAGAAAAAATCAATAAATCTACTCAGCCTTTTCCCAACTATGTTGTGTTCGGCTTCCAATCTAAGCAGATGCAGCTAGATACTAGTATTTTACATGGAGCGACTGCTTATCTGACCTCCACAACTCATATGGAAGACTGGTTGTCAGACTTTTGGGCTTCAGACAGCCCGTAACGACTGTCAGAGCTCCACGAATGACAATGACAATCCAAGACAAAGACGTCAACAAAGTTAACATTATTGTAACATTCAAGTCAGTCATTAGTCATTAAATGACGATGATGAGTAGCAGATTTCCACCAATTTAGGTCTGATAATGCTTTAACTAGACGCCTCGCTAATCATATAAACTTGGTTTGAAAGCCTCTCAGTCCTCATAGTCGTGTATGGCCGGTCACGTCCTATTAGGTTATAAGGAAGTTATATAATATCTTATCTGAAAATATAAGCAGCTCAGCGATTCCAAAACGTCTAATGATAATTCTGCACGCAAAATTATTGCTTTCATAATAATATATGAGGCATTCTGTCACGAGTGTTATCGGCTATTTAGATAATATCAGTAATAGTTCTTTATATACTCTATAGTTCAAGAAAAGGAAGAAAAAACTAGTTCTCACTATAGAAAGGTATCTTTCCTTTTTTTTAGAATCACTTTGATCAAGGCGCCTAGCTTTTTTACAGGTCGACTTTACTTCAATGCTCTCGCCACACTCATTTAATTTCTATCAATCGAATTCGGATCATCGCACTCCACAAAAACCTAATCCAAATCTCACAGTTCGAAGAATAATTTTATTTGAAGACATCTATGGGAACCACTCCAAGAAACTACGAATCATCTGAGCTTTTTGTGGGCAAAATTTAAATAGAAAACCATCTGAAGATTGACAATGTTACATTTACCGTTGCTACTTCCCCCCAATCCAAATTAAGACTGTATTCCAAGGATATAAGAATTATAATCATTCAAAATATGAATTGGATGGAAGCAAACGTAATTTTGTAATTCCCAAACAGCGAAGTTGGAATTTCGACTCTATTATTATTTCCGTTTGGTATAATATCCGTTGTTTTGTAAGCCAGTAAGAAGTGATATTTTGGACAATAGATAAAGAATCGATGAGCACAGCTTTGGAATTGATTTCAATCAGTGGGACGGTAGGTGGCAACTGTATTACGATGACCATTCGGCTGGACATTTACGGAGAGGAAGATGCTCTACCTTGGTAATGTTTTCAAGTCTTTTTGAAGGGCTTACGGAAAAGATTGCAACTTTTTTGAGAAACAGCTGGATTATTTTGGGCTTAATTTGAAATGCATCTTGTGGTAGACTTACAAGATGAAAACTAAGGACAAAAATATAAAGTAAATTGATTAAAAGTCTGACAAAATTTTCCTTGTTATTCCGATTCTGTCCGAGAATCAAAGAAAAACAAATTACCTATGAAGAAAACGTCATGTAATTACATTTAACAAGCATTGTTTTAGTACGATGGCACACCGATATTAATAAACATGCTGAAATAAAAGTTCAGATAACTATATTTCTTTGGTCACAGATGTCTCCAGCTCAAGTAGAGCAACTTACCGTCCATCTCTGTGTACTGACAGTCAATCAATAGTCCAATTTAATTATGAATGGATTTATTTTTTATTGTAATAAGTAATAACATTATGTCAATGCCATCTCAGTTCATTCCCCGGGACATAATATATCATTTGGTTCTCATCTTGCAATGTAGAAGTACTCAGGGCTGAGAAACTCTTTTTTTTTTTTACTTTTTGAGCATATGGAGCAATTTGAAGTTACTCAATAGAAAAACCCGCCAAGTGAGTGTTGGACCAAGCACAATGAAGGGTTCCGTAGTTGGAATGAATTTATCCCAAAAACAAACTTAATATTGTAATTGAAAAACATTTTCTCCCATACATTTCAACTCAAAATGTAAGTTTTTACGCACAATATTGAGAGATTTACCAAATTAAGACCACAGACTTCATAAAGATTTTCCTATAATCTATAGGTGTAGAACTATTTTCTGTATTTTTTTCAAAATCTTAGGCTTAGTAGTTTCGGAGATAAGGGGGGAATGGTAAATTTTCGTCTATTTTCTTAAATAACTTTAATACAATTTACTTTAAAATATATTTGAAATCCTCACAGTAAGCCCTTTCATTAAATATGTCACATGGTATAGATTGCGAAACTTTTATGTTGTTGTAACTATATTAAAACTGTAATGTATCGTAAGAACATTGCTTGCATGTCAGACTTTAACAGATTCTACTTTTTTTTTTTAGGATGGGAAATCATCCAATGACTCCTCCCGCTCTGGGTGGAGCGGAAGGGAGTGTCAGACTCTTACTGACTAAAACCCATCCGTTCCTTACTTAGCCCTTTATGTTCCGGGGTAGCGGTAACCCTTTCGGACAATCCCGCTGCCCCGGCAGGCTTCGGCCCTAACGGGCCCCTCCTTTGATGCTGACATCTCTTTGAGGCGCGCGTGGAACACATACGCGCCGTCCGGCACGGGCCTGGTCCTGATCGGACGGCGAGCTACCCATTACTCGCCGTCCGCAGGCCCGCGCCTACGGTGGCCGGGAGTCGTCACGCGGCTCCCGACGCCCGGAGCGTCTACCGCGGCGGCTGGGACGGGCGGCTCTCTCAGCTCTCTCCCTCGCCCATCCCGCCACCTCCTTCGCTAGCATGACTGCTTCGCAGAAGGAGATGACTGCCTCCCACTCCCTCTCGCCCCGGACCATGGCTTGGACCAGGGCCGGGCGCGAGAGGTCGCCGCCGCTGCCGATCGCCTCCACTAGGACACGGCGGTGCTCTGCCCAAGCGGGGCAGGCCTCCACCGTATGCTCCACCGTGTCCTCAGGGCGATCCTCGCAGTGGTGACACCCGGGTGTTTCCTCCCGCCTGATGATGTGCAGGAACCTCCCGAAACATCCGTGTCCGGTGAGGACCTGCGTCAGGCGGTAGGTGAGGGCGCCGTGACGCCTCTCTAGCCACTCCTCAAAGAGGGGCCTTACCGCCGCTATCGCGGCGTGCCCTGCGCTGGGTTGCGACAGTCGCGCTTTCCATGCCGCCATGAGATCGCGCCGGAGGTCCGTCCGCTCCGCAGCAATTTGCCGCGGAAGCGGGTTTTCCCCCCGGCGTAGTGCCTCCGCGCGCCACTCAAAGAGGCGCGCGAGGACTATCGCCTCCAGATCCCATGGCGGCAGTCCGGCAAGGAGACTTGCCGCCTCGCGCGAGATCGTGCGGTACCCCCGTATCAGCCGTATGGCTACCACCTTTTGGGGCGCGTTCAGGTAGTGGGCGGCTCGAAGCCGCAGTGAACGCGCCCACACCGGGGCGCCATATACGGCCATGGACCGCACGACCCCCGCGTAAAGCCTCCGGCAGGAGGCGTTTGGCCCCCTCAGGTTGGCACACCAACAACAACAACAGACAACAACAGATTCTACTTGGCGATAAGTGCGTGGGAGCTTCTCGAACTTATTCGAACACCTCTCTCTATTACCATTGAACTTTTAAACGCACTTCAAAAATGTAAATATCTCGCGAGAGTGGTGACAAATAAACACCACTTTCTAGATCAGGAATACTAAAAGCGCATGTCACAAAGATATAAGGAGAAAGTGAGACTAAAGAGTAATTAATAAGTAAATGGAGAGGGAAGTACTTACACCGGTATGTGCTCGATGCAGTATGGCAGATTTCGATCCTTTTGACTTAAAACCGTATCCTATTGGGTTTATTTTAAAAGCATTGGATTAGTGTGGATAAGGTTTTCTTTCGAAAAAGGGTTTTATTTATTTGTCTCAATCAAGTCGTACACCAGCGCCATCTGATGGACCTCGACAGAGTCTAGCCTGACGTTCGTGGGAGTGGACGAGAGTATTTCAGAGCAGCATGGTGTGGGCTTCTGGTTATCGGACATCGTACGGACTACATGTGCTCGGAAACTGTCTCGCGTTCCGTATCTAGTTGTGTCGTATACCTACAGTGTGCGATTAAATTATTCGCAAAATAATAATCTGATTTGAACTGCAACCGGTTTTTATATTGCGCTTTAAACAACGCAACGCCCACAGTAATTAAAATATGGCTGATGATAACGAGAAACACGTACCTTTTCAGTCATATTTATAACAATTTTAGCATCTCACATAAATTATGAGCGGCTTACGTTCTAGAAGAGATTTTAGGTACTTTATTTAAATCTACATCATCACTTGCCTTGTTTATTAAGTTCAAGTTATACCTAAATGTGTTTTTTTTTTTATTATTATAAATTGCCAAAAATCCAAAACTCGCAGCCACACTACCCCAACGGATCGCAAGCACATCGAAGGCAGGTGATCGGACACAGCGCATGCCCAACATTATCCGCCGGTTAACCGTTCAACACAAGCACGCGACTCAGTAGTATAATTCAATCGCTAATTGTTCGCGTGATAACACCCTTGCACAGTATAGATGCGACACCATCGGCATGAAGTTTTTCAAGAAACTTCCGAAGAACTTTAACTCTTGAAATATTTTGATGAAAGTGATCATGTGAGATCAGACTGTAGAGATAAAGGATAGGAAATGATTAAATGATATTAATTATTTCAATAAGTACTTGTTACATATTTGTGTTGTTAAACGGCATTGCTATGTTTCGGTTTGAATTGCAAGGGTGCCGGTGAAATTGTAAGGACATTTTCAATTCTGTTTCAAAGGTCTTTTGTAAGCCGCTGCAGGTGTTTGTAGACAATGGGACGTTTATTGGCTTGTTGAAAAGCAATTAAAAGTCTTATAAAGTCCAAACTCAAGGTCTGCCAACGAGCAATGGAGCGTAGTATTATTTATTTTATTTATTTTTTGCCGTTTACGTCCCACTGCTGGGCAAACGCCTCCTTACTATCTTTCCACTTCTCTCTGTCCAGAGCTGCCAAGGACCAATCTTTATCAAATGAGTCCAGCTCATCCCGCCGTCTCCGTCTGGGCCTACCGGGATATCGTTTGCGCAGTATACTATGCGGTTAACGGATCGTGTTCGAAACACAATACTGCGCTCCAAAACAAAGATAGCTGACGTGGCTCAAAACGCTGCCTATATTTGATTCGGCGTCTCCCCACAGACACATCTTCAAGCCTGTCATGTCTACATCAGCGAATGGTGTTAGTGTGGCTGAATTCTGGACCAAACCGGAAATTCAAGTTAATATTTGCCATCGACAAGCTGAAAAGAAGTGGAATAGCTTAGGTGCCTTTCGCTGAAATGCTGTTGAAATCGGTGCTGTAAGTGGAATAATTCTTCGCAAATCCCTATAATAAAAATGGCAACAAACTACAGCATTCCATTCACCAATATGTCTACCAAGCATAATGTTGTCTATAACAGAACTGTTTTCATAAAGACAAAAAAATATTAGGAAATATATTTAGCCAATGGGTGGAAAAAGTTTATTTTCCAACTTGTCGCCTCTAAACCTTCATACGTCCAGATTATTCACCAACATGTCGTTCAACATTGACTTCACTTGCCTAATTGAAGTCCTAATTAGTCACTGAGCCACAAAAACCACTTAAAAACGTATCGCCAATGCCTCACTTCCCGGATACGCCTGCAATATTGTGGCCTTACTGTAATAAATATGTAACATAGCCCTGTTTCAATTACTTTAGCCTATAATTTTTTCTTTCTTTTTTTAATGAATAGCCTCGTTATAATAATAAACTTCAGTTAATTATTATTATTTAATGAATAGCCTCGTTATAATAATAAACTTCAGTTAATTATTATTATTTATGTTGAAAACTTGCGAATTTATTAAGTTACATGAAACTACAAATTCTTACATAAGTCCTGACGTCCTGAGATCATTTTAAGGTGGAATTTGTAATAAATAGTTGAGCTTGTAGAAGCTAAAATAAACTAGCTTGCCAAGTTTATTGTATCTTCCTATTCTTCGTGGTGTTGGCTCGACTTTTCTCAGATCTAGTCGGTTCAAAAACTTCGCCACTTCAACGGCATCGTCGGTGGCAGCGCAGAGGTCACTTTGACTGCAAGTTTTAGAATAGAGGGCAGGATAGGAGGTGGAGCATGGTTTGTGGCATAGCTCCACATACCGTTCACCCTGCTACCGTTCCGTCGAGGTAGCCTCACTTCATAAGATTGAAGTTCCATCTTTCCACTTGTGTCCGAAGACGGTTCAGAGACTTTCAAGTGGACTACGACATCTTGATCTGTTGCCTAACCTCAACCACCTTTTTTTTTTTTTTTTGTCGCGACTAGACGGAGTATGTGGGACTCCCTGCCAGGGTGGCAGTATACCCACTAAAACTCAGCGGTGTTCCCTCATCGCCTTGGTGAGGGGGTCATGGGAATCTGGCTCAGCCTTTGCGTCCACAACCCCCCCGGCGCATGCCCGCCTAGCTGGCGGGCCCCGCATGTCCCCCCGTCTGGGGGGCTACGGGAATGGCCGGGAACACCTGGCCATTCCCGTCCTGCACTGGTGGAAGCCTGTGCAATACAGGCGAGGGTGCCCCCGCACCCGTCGCCTGCTGGCTTCCACCTGGGAGGAGTCGAAGATGACTGTCATACTGACGTCTTCTTCGACCCCTCCTCCAACCTCAACCACCTGGGGTGCTTCATCTCAGCTACTCCGGACTACTGGCCTAGCACTCTAGGAGTTCATTGTGCGATACCGGTATTTGTAACTGACTAGCTTCTGTCCGCGACTTCGTCCGCATGGAAGTCAACTATGCCATATTCATCAAACATTTATCCTATGACACTCTGCAATATTGTAGATTCCCATTAGTGTAAAAATGTTCGTAATTGGATCAGTAGTTCTGAATATTACCCTTACATACAAACTGACAAATGTTACCTCATTAAAATATTAGTTACAGGTCAGGATGTGAGTTAAAGTAATTACAGAATGTAAATTAATGTCAAAAAAGAATAAATTTTACAGTTAAATTAGCAACCAGTTTGATTTGTCCAAATCAAACCCTAAACAAATCAAAAGTCTGGGCTGATTATCACTACATTTTGTCCCCGCATTAAAAACAATAATCATATTCAACACAAAACAAACTCCTTAAATCAAAAACAAGCACCATCACCACATAAATGTTTTATAATCACCATTGTTAATTACAAGTGACGTGGTATTTAGTCAACTCACGCGCAGGCATTAATAAACAGAACTGGTATGTGAACCCGTTTGGCCATGTTCGATGTTAACGAGATAAATTATCGATTAGAAATGTAATCGATTGTTTTATCGAGTAAGCTACGCTAGGGCTTGTTTTTATTTATGACTTACTTATTTAAGAGTTAGGTTAGTTATTTATGACATGTTTGATGGAACGAGTTGGAAAAAACAAACGACCACTGGTCCACTTTAGCCCTGGATCGAAAGAGCTGGAAGTCATGGGGAGAGGCCTTTGCCCAGCAGTGGGATGATGCAGGCTAACGGTAACATGTGTTACCTAACTTTAAAAAAGGATGTCAACGTGAAAAATGTTAACATAGGTACATTTTTGTCCTTAAAATACCAGATTTCAAATAACAGTTCCTGGTTTACATATAACGCCATCTTCATCGATTCTTCCTAATCGCTTACAGTACAAGTGTGCAACATTCCGCTAGTGTTTTAGTTTTGTCGATACACAGTAATTACTTATTAGTGGGTAATTAGTGTGAATCAAAAAACTAATACTAGCGGAGTTAACTAGCGATTAGTAAGAAGAGTGGGCCGCGTCTATGTAGATGGCACTATCGTCTACGTTCTATAGTCTACGTTCAATATTACTATTGCAAGAAAAAGTCTCCGTGTTGGTTTGATTATCTTCACTGAAGAGCAATATCTTGCCAATCGTGGCTCAAAAAGTTATTTAATCTGATTGGAACTTTCAAAGGGATTATACCTAATATTCTTCATCTACAGTAGGTACCAACTGCTGACTCCTACAGTCATTTTCACCATAGTCACTTATCAAGAATATGGCTGGTCATTTAGACAGTCTTTGTCAAAAGAAAGACAACCTACTCGTCAAAAATCAATTGATTGACATCTCCCAATCCCCGATCGACAGCCCTCAACCACAAAAGGCGCTAACCCAATCCATCATCACTCCCTCTAAAATCAGCGTCACTCCATACTGCACCAGCATTCATAACCCAAGTACAAGAGGATGATTTAAGGCGCGCGCACACGACGCATTGTAAGGGCGAGCGCACACCGCCCACAGTAGCGGCCCACGACCGATCGGCCGCTAGATCGGCCCGCCCGCCTCGCCAGACCAAGATGGCTAATTGGAAGGAAAGGGCTTTAGTTATGCAGCTTGATGCAGAATCGATGTGGTAAGGTTCAGAAGAGGGTAGTAAATGATAAATAATATGCATTTCTGAAAATTGATTTAAAAAAACTCTTTTACACATCAAAATGAAATCGTGTATTTAAGACTAGATAAGTTCGGTGTTTCCTAACTGGCTACTTTGAGTCGAAAGACCGAAACCAACTCAGGTCACAGTCTCTTTTAGAGATAGAGCAGGTGAAAAGAAGTACTAAAAGTTAAAGCAGGAGTTTAGTGCTATATGGGAGACATGGGAGACGCAGATGGCACAAACAAGTTCTGGGCTAGTAGAAAAGTGGCATGATATTGTACAATTCAAAACTTGCTTTCGCAATTGGGAATAATTTTATTTGTCAAAAGATACTTTCGGCTGAATGATGACCAAATGGACAAGATGCTCAATTTTAACACTGCCGCCATCTAGGGTTGCTGGAACAATAAATATGATTCACAACTGTTTTTTTTTTAATCATTCAATTACATGAATGAAATTTCAAATTCCAAGTTCGTCACTTAGTTCAGTGAAAATGGAAAGTAATTAAGCAAGGTTGATGGTACCTTGAACTCAATCGAGTGTCTATTTGAATGAAAGCCTCCTCCTCACTTCCAAACCACAACATTAACATTGAATAACTAAAAGCGAAGTAACAAATAAGTGTACATCCATTCACTTATTGTGCACAGCATTTTAAATAATAATTGAATCAATTCTCCGGCTATCGGTCATTGATTAATATGCGGCTAAAAAATAATGCTTTATTGAATTATAAGTTATGACCCGCCATTGTGGCGGCTTATTTATGAACACCTGATGTGGGTGTACATCCATTTCACCTTTATGTTTTGATGTGTTAGTACTTTGATTCAGGAGTAATAAATCGTTATTTTTCGTATTGGTTTAGGCTCAATATTGTGATTTAAGATGAGCACTTTGTAAGCATTTGTCATATGAGCCACCCACCATTTTTATCAATTATCACAAGAACTTTATTGATGCAGCATAGCATAATCACCCTATATAATGTTCCCACTGCTGAGATACAGGCCTTCTCTCTGTTACAGTGAGTGGGCCGTCATCCACCATGCGGGAACAGTGCGGGTTGGTGGATGTCACATATCTTCAAATTTTTGTTTTTTTTCAGAGACTTAAAAATATCGCGGCGGGATTTTATCGCGCGCTAGATTTGCAAATCTCGTTGTTGAGTTGAGCATTGAGTACGAGTATCTAACAGAGTGCATCCCAGATCCCAGCGCGTCCAAAAAACACACTGTTGAATTTTGAAGTTTGAAAATACATAAAAACAAAGGTTGATCAGTAGGCAGGGTAGACGGGACTAAGGAGCACTCTTCGACCATCCCCTATATTTTTTCCAACGATCTAGTTTGCCAAACTTTCCAATAGCCAATTTTGAAGGACAGCCAAAGTTGCAAGACTTTATTATCTCTAGTTTGACTTTAGTTTAGTTTTATTTTTTCCTATCGATGAAAGATTCTTTTAAATTATTTTCTTATTATTGTACACCCTAGTTTTTAATGTTCACCATCTTTATTAATTTGTTAAACACCTACAACAATAAACAATAGGTATTCTATTCAAAGTAGAAGTCAAATCTTTTAAATCAACTACTTTTGAACGTCAAAATATTCTATTCTGGAGCCAAACCTTGCAAACCAGAAGACATAAATGCTGATTTAAGGTATAAATAAGGTATGGTAGAAGTATCTCCTGGATGAGCATGGAACGTCCGATGCTGATAAAAGATAAGAAGCTTTACCCAATAATAATACTTAAGAAATCCATCAGAAATGTGATAACCCATAAGGCAATTATCATAGAATTTTAATTAGCATCTATAATAAATAGAAACGGCTGTTTGTCTGTCAATGTAACTGATTGGGGAGCCATTACAATTTATTAGTCGATGTGATCAAATGGCCAGTCGATCGCAGATAAAGTATAAATGTTGGTAGAGTAGATATTTTAAATAGATAAGATTTTTAAGTTCGACGAATTTTTAGCCTATTACAGTATTCAACCAGCCCATGTGACATGGTCATCAAAGTCTAGGGTACCGTAATTAATATGACAAAGATTCGAAACCCTAAATTGTGGCTAATAATTGGGGTATCTGTTGCCATTAACTAAGGTCCAGGGTATATACAAAAAATTTCCAAACGGAAAATTACTGTTCCTGACTTTGGGATCAAAAACCTTAAGCCCATCAATAAAATTAAACATCAGATTGTTATTTTTTTTACATTGAAGGAAAGTTTCATAAGTCATAATGGAGAAAGTACCTATATTAGTTATTAATATTTTGGAAAGACAGGGTGCATTATATCTACGTCACAATAAGTGATAGGTAGAAAACTGAGTCTTATCGACCACGATAACACTTCTATATCGATACCTCATCAGCGGCAGGTGTATGCGATTATGTTAATAACCAAACTATTAATTAAGGCAGTCGATACGGTCGTTTGTAAACCACAACGGTCATGTTGTCGCTGTTTATCGTAACATTATCGAGATTTCCGATAATTTATTGAATTGGTCTAGTTCTTGGTTCAAAGTACGTTTTATTGGAATCGGAAGACTGGTTTTGGGGACTGATGTACTTTATCGATATGAGAATAAATCATTGTATGAATAATCTAGCACTGTTTCTTGCGATTAATCTGTCATTAACTTTCATCGATTTACAACCGAGTATCGAAGAAATAACTGTTCTGCTGGCTAGTAAAAAGCCTCAGACCAAATAAAAAACCAAGACAGAGGGCTGTCAACAGTAAAGTGAAGCCGGTTTCGTAAACATGTGTGCACTTAGTGAGGTGTAGTTTGATTGTAAATGGTTGTAAATGTGTGCGTGTGAGCGTGTATGCACAGAGCGGAGGTGTAGTTTTGGCATAGGTACTTCACTGTATCGTTCTCAGCGCTCTGTCTTGGTTTTTATTTAGTCTGAGTGACACGCCTAGGTGGCTCTGACAACCTCAAATGGTCCGTAATGAGTACCTACAATGATATCAAATTGTTTGCACCCCGCTTTGTTACAACTTACAACCTCTTTGCTCGACAGACGACATCTGACTAGCGGCGTAATAACGTAACACTATCTATCAGTAGCAATGGCTTACAATTTGACAGTTCAAGAACATTCATTGCGTTACTTACGTTGTTGAGCCGAATAATTTTTCAAACATATGAAGCAATGGATTAGCAATATTCTTCAAAGTGATTCAGATTGAGATTGACAGTGTATTATGCAATTAGGGTGTGTACGTCGGGCACTCTTTGGGCAGTCAGCCCCGTTTCCAACTGAAAGTTATTGATATCATAGCATAAGCTATTCCTGTATACCTTTGGCCCACGAAAGTGGGAGTAAACATCGCCTTAAGCCATAATTTTAATAGTTAAAATAATTATCAACCCTTACATATTGTTAGAATTTCTACATCACCCCAGATCTGAATATAAACGATTTTAAGTACCTCTTTGATGTGTTAAACAAAAAGTAAAAATAAAAAGTTTCGAACACAAAATGTCACACTCGTGCACTTACGATTGTGAACAGTATCGGCGTGCGCGCATTAATTTGCGCCCAAAATGGAGTAGAGAGCATTCCGCGTAGGGGTACCATGAAAAAGAAGAAAGAGGGATATTATGTTAACTGTGAAGAGATGACCAATATGAACACCGAGTTGGAAAAAGCGTCCATAAGTTAGACGCTGTCAATCCTGAATCCTTGACCATATGCTTAAGTCTGTGTTTCGGGTCATCAGCCTCTTGAGTTTCTTAATGATATTGGAGTTCCACTCTAGATAGAAAATATAAGGAAACTAAAGACTGGGAGTAAATGTACGCGAACATAATGGATGCATGGATAGATTTCTCTCTGATGAAATGTTTTTATGATATAGGGTCACATGTTGATACCTAATCACTGCAGCGCCAAGGCTTATTATGATTCGTCAAAGAAACGAGTATTTTCAACACCATGCTTGCTTACTGTGTTATTGCGATTACACACCATTAAGTTAGAATTTCGTTATGTTATTTTCGTTTACAGCAATTCAGTAGGTATTATCCAAGATACACTTACCCCCTTACTAATAAATGTTGTATAACGTCTGTATAGTTACACAACGCTTTGTTTTCTTCTTTCGAAAGTAAAATAACTGACGACTGAACGAGAGAAATCGGTGTGTAACTATTCATCTGATATAATACGTTTATTAGTAAGGGGATTAGAAAATAGGTAGGTAAATTATGGACTACTCTCAAACAAAGTAGACAGTATGGTCACTTTATGGTTAACGTATCGCTCAAATCTCGGGTGCCATACGGCGATATAGCGCTACCGTTTCACGGCATTTTATTAAAACTGTATAAACACTTGGAAATTCGAGCGGATCGGTATTTTGCGGAAGATTATATCTATTAGGGTGTGTCTGTAATGATCAATAAAATCAAAAAAATACATTAATTTATTTCGCGTATTTTTATAATTTGCTTCTACGGCTTCGTTTTTCAGGACTTTATAAAAATAATAATAATATTTTTTATTTAAGAAAAAACACATTTATGGTTCACAAAAATCTATTTTAAAATAAAAATGAACATTACAAATGTAATGTGTGTATGTATCGTTGGTGCCCATACTAATGAATGTTTTTCTCATGGGCCAAAGAATACAACATGGTCCTACTATTGACTTCTGCAATTTACTTCAATCAAAAGAGCTCGACTCCCGAATCCAGTTTAGATCATCATTTAATTTTCCTGCCCTTTTGACATAATTGTTTACCAATTTCTTCTTCGTAATGGATGAATGTGGAATTATTTTTAACTAGCTGACCCGAGAGACGTTTTCCTGTTCCAACAATATGTCATACAAAATTCTTATAGAAAAATGGCTTTCAGTTTTATCATTTTAGTATGCAATTTTCTGTAAAAAAAATATTTTTCCGGACTATTACGAACATTTCAAAACAAAAAATAACCAAATTGGACCAGCCGTTCCCAAGTGATGCACTTACCAATGTAAAGCATTTCATTTTTATACATAGGTACAGACACATATAGGTCCTTGCGGCAGACCTCGTAAAAGATGGTGGGACGAGCTGGAAAAACAAACAACCAGTGGTCGACTTTAGCCCTGGATTGAAAGAGCTGGAAGTCATGAGGATAGGCCTTTGCCCAGCAGTGGGATAATGCAGGCTAACAGTAAAAAGATAGATGCCTTTTTTTTTTTTTTTAAGGATGGGAAATCATCCAATGACCCCTCCCGCTCTGGGTGGAGCGGAAGGGAGTGTCAGACTTTTACTGACTAAAACCCATCCGTGTTCCTTCCTTAGCCTTTTATGTTCCGGGGCAGCGGTAACCCTTTCGGACAATCCCGCTGCCCCGGCAGGCTTCGGCCCTAACGGGCCCCTCCGTGTCTGCTGACAGCTCTTTGAGGCGCGCGTGGAACACATACGCGCCGTCCGATGCCTTACACCAAAAAAGGTAGGTATTTAAGTGTGAACAGAGCCCAACAAAATGCTGTCGCTTTTATCAATCTGTTTCTTTCACACTAAAATCCAGCTCATTCTGAATCGCACTAATTTCTCGAATTTCTATCGAAGTAACAATTAATTTTGTTTGATAGTGCTATTTATTATACTGCGCAGGAATCCGTTTTGGATCTGTTTTTGGTTTCAAATTGATTGATCCAGGTGGCGAGATTATTTTTATTTTGAACATAAGCATGGTGCATAATGGAACAGCAATTTACTAAGAAATATGGGTGCAGAAATGACGTAGATAACTATACTATTTCCTAGGCTGACTACTAGATTTCGTGGCACTCGCAGATTTCTATGAAGGTATTAATTAAGCATAATAATAAACTCATCTAAATAAATATTTTAGATAAGAGAGATCAATATTTATTCGGGCCTTGTCAGAATACCAGCGGTATTTTTTTTTTATATCGCAGCAGATCGATTTAGAAACACCACGCTGCGCTCAATAACTCAAGTACCGGATGTTGGAGAAAAAACAGCCAGGCTGAAGTGGGAGTGGGCCGGACAAGTCTCACGAATGCACCCGGAGACATGGGCAAAGATCGTCACTCACTGGACGCTTGAGGCAGGACATCGCCGTCGAGGTAGACCAATGCGAAGGTGGTATGACGATCTAATATCATTTACATGGCCAGATATCGTACAAGACAGGGAGGTTTAGAAGAAAAAAGGGGAGGCCCTTGCCCAGCAGTGGCACACAAAATAAAGTAACAAAAAAAAATCACAGCATTTTTTCAGCAGCGTTGTACTGGAAATCAGAGTACCTACTGCTACTGGTGTCAGATGGTTGGTCAATAGCAGTAGTCAAGGATGGTTGAGTAAGATGCTCGATTATTTGAATCGAGCCTCTTGGTCTGACTTGACCTATAGCGGTATCTACAACGCCACATGCGAACAAGGCATCATACTGGCGTCACGCAAAATCCTGCACCTCACAAGCAGAGTTTACCGCGCAAATAGCATAGATACAATGGCCCGAAATGAATCATCGGGCAGTTGCCCGCCAGACACGCCAGCCGTCTGGTCGGAGGATCCTCCCTTTTCTATAAAGGATGATTGAACTTTAGACCCTGTTCCTCGTACCTCTATAGACCAAAACGGCAACTGCTCCTGTCCCTGTCTGTCTGTGCGTGTGTGTTTCTGTGTCGTAGAATGTCCCAAAACTTCTAAATCTGATCTGGCTTAGAACAAAAGTGCACCAATATCCCACAAGTTTGTCATACAATTATTTACCAGTCGAACAATAGAACAAACAATATTCAGAACGATTGAATTCTCAAAACACAGAAAGCGGTTACACACAGCTAAGTCGCCATAACTCACAGGAAACATCTCCTAATTTATCAGTACTGCATAAATTTATGCGCAAGAGTTCTCGCCTTGCAATCGAACATTTAGCTTTTTATCGAGTGCTTGATTTAGGGTTCGCTGGCAAGCCAATCCCTCAAGTCGATATGTACTGCGACGTGATCGGGTGGCTGTATTCTGGGCAAGTACAACATTGTGGTTAAGTGTCAAAAATTCGGATTCAGAAAATATTCTAGTATCTACGAGTACGTTGTTAGCACAGATAATAAATTATAGATAGACGTTGTTAGCCTTTTGCCAACATTATCCTTGGTTGGGCTACCAAGCACGGCTTCATTCGATCCAATTGCTTATTTTAGCCGACTTGTATAAACAACTAGCTTCTGGGGGCCTAAAAAGGCCACTTTGGCAGAATCATCAAACAATTCATATCACGCATTTTCATCTGTATGACAGTTTTGTATAGAGATTCGTAAAATGCTATAGGTACACCTTTGCCTAACCCTTCAGGGATATATAGGTGTGAAACTGTCAAAAAGATGAATTGCGTGTTATGAATTGTTTTATGATTCTGCTAAAGTGGCCTTTTTAGGTCCACTGTTCGCGTCTCGTCCGCATGAAATTTCTTGTAGCCCCGACCCACCGCATCACATCGCATCACCTGCCCATGCTATTACCTACTTCGTTCTCGCTTAGTCTCTGTCTATTTACTTTTATGTTTTTGCTCGACTCTAAAGGGTCCTAGCACGATGTTAAATAGCCTTAAGCCTTCCTCAGGAATTGGGCTATGAAATGCAAAACAGAATTTTGAAAAATCCGACGGACTGTTCCAGGGATTAGCACGTACAAACAAACAAAAAACGTCTTCAGCTTTATTATAAATATAGATATTCATAGATAGATGCCAACATGTGATTGAGATCTGACCTCTACACAGAGATAAATGGATTTTAAAAGTTGAACAAACTTCTTACTGGCTTCTGAATATTTGTCGCAGGGAAATACCAATGTATTAAGAATACACAACAGCTGTCATGCTAACAAGGCTTGAAAGACCAAATTCATTAATCTATCTATATACTAATAATAAAGCTGAAGAGTTTGTTTGTTTATTTGAACGCATCTCTGAAACAATCAGTCGGATTTGAAAAAAAAAATTATTTGATAGCCTGATTTTTGAGGTAGGCTATAAGTATTATTATTATAAGCCTGTGTTGTCCCACTGCAGGGCACTCAGGGCCTGGGGGCGGGACTGGCGGGACTGCAGGGCCTCCTTTCCCTCTTTCCACTTTTCCCGGTCTACTGCGATTGTGGTCCAATCCTTTAAGAAGGAGTCCAGCTCATCCCGCCACCTCTTTCTGGGCCTGCCGCGCAGTCGTTTCTTGCCATTGGGAATCCATTGAGTGGTGGCTTTCGCATATTGCTGCTCCGACATGCGACAGATATGGCCAGCCCAGTTCCACTTTAGTGCAGCAGCTGTGTGGCCAGCGTCCGCTATTTGTGTTTTGGTACGAAGTATAGAGTTCTTAATACGGTCTGTGAGTTTTACACCTAGTATACTTCGTTCCATAGCCCGTTGGCAGACTCCAAGTGCGGACTTTTGACGCTTTGTGAGAGACCATGTTTGCGCTCCGTAGGTGAGGGTGTAAGTAAGTAGGTGAGGGTATAAGTAGGATATTTAATATCACGCGAAAAAAACCATAAAGAAAAAACTAAGAGGGCTATCTAAAAAAAAAATTGACAGTCCGGAGAGTTTTTTTTTTTTTTTTCTTTGAACACTATGCGAAGTGATTGAAAAAAACAAAAATTGGTCATAACTTCACCGACATTCTCAGGGTCAAAAAGTTTGGAAATGACCTTGCCTATATCCCTATTCGATTCGATCCATACTTCGATGGGACATCCTGTATTATGGCTAAATTAACAAGAAATAAATCATAAGTATACGATTAACATATTCTTAATGATATTTAGCGGTATATATCGATTGGCCATTTAAATACTTAATAAATTCTAGGAAAAGAAATAACATAAAAAACCGTTGATTCGCTATAATCTTATTAGTTTAATACCTACTATAGGTAATTTAATAGCCTGTTTCTGTTATAATTAAATGCTTAATAATATCAACATACTAGTATGTATATTAGACATAAAAATTAATGTGTCGTATATAGATCGTTTATTTACATAATTATCTCAAGTAAGAATTTTTAATAAAAATAGTTTTTTTTTATCAGAAATACCTGTTCTAAAAGCGTGTAGGTATTATAACTAATTGAATTATGTTAGGATGTTTTGACTTTTTTATGGGATTATTTTCAACTAGCAGCGCCCCGCGGTTTCATCCGTATAAATTCCGATCCAGTGGTAATATCGGGATAAAAAGTATCCTATGTCCTTTCCCGGGACTCAAACTATCTCTGTACCGTAATTTCATCTTAATCGGTTCAGCGCTTTAAACGTAAAGAGGTAATAGACAGACAGACAGACACACTTTCGCATTTATAAGGATATACAGTGTGTCAGGGTAAACGAGGGACATAGTACTCATGAAAATTAACAACTTTTAATATGGGGCGGACTTAAAAAAAAAGAAAAAAACCGCTGTTCCCGACATTTTGTCCAGTTATGCGAACATAAATAAACGTATAGAGCGGATGGTTTTATTTTCTCGATTTCAGTGTTGGTCTCTTAGTAAAAGTTGTCCATTTTCATGGGTACTACACACCCTTAAAGTATGTCCCTCGTTTAACCTGACACACTATATAAATGGATTTGTGTTGCACACTGCTAGTGTGTCTGTCAATCCCTTCAATTACTACGGGTTCACGTCAATAGTGCAACAAGTTGGGTTCGAATTCACGACCTCCACTGATTCGGCAATATGGTCACTATATGCTTTTTAGGATCGCACAGACTAAACCAACCGACAAAAGCAGGAATGAAATTAAAACCATAGTATTCTTTCTTATGTAAAACACGGTACTTGAATATAAATAATAATTCAATACCGTATTTTACGTTAAAGTTACGTAAAGTTCTTGCCAGGAACAGGTCTTTGTTTTTTTTTTGTTCTTCTTCAAATTAATGCAACGGGTAGATGATAAATGATATTTATTTTTGGCAAAAAAAGCACTTAAACACATCAAAATTCAATTATGTTTAAAAACTAGGTGAGTTCCGTGTTTTCTAACTAACCACTCTGAGAAGAAAGACCAAAACAAACTCAGAGGTCACAGTCTCCAGAAGAAGAACTAGCAGGGGATCGAGGAGGGAGGGGGTGGAGGGGGGGGAGTCACCCCTGACTCCCCCCCCTCCACCCCCTCCCTCCCGGTCTGATCCCCATCAGACCGGAATAAATCCTTTTAAAGTCAAGACATACTTGGTCAGCCTGATCTGTCCAGTCAGTGCACGTATCGTGCAGCTCAACTTAAAGACCTCAACTCATGAAATATTCCTTCTAAATAAAACAATAATAAATCTTAAAAACTGTTTACGAATCCAGAATACGCCCGTCCACCGTCCGTAGGTGTAACAGGGCCCGCTAAAATTATAGCTCGCATATCGAAACCCCGTGTTTTGCCTGTTCGTCCGCGTGTCTGTTTGTTCGTTTGTCCCGTGTGCGCTGTTCAAGAACTATCGGCAATTAATCTTGCACTATGGGTGCTGTTATTTTTCGTTTTTGTATAGAATAGGGAAACAGGGTTATGTTTTCATGTTGTTTGCTTTCGTCACGTTTTTCGTATCGTCAGCTGGCGGTTTGTGAGTGATTTATTCTATGGGTTATTTGAATGCAATGGGATTGCACTCTCATAAATGAGCTCACGTCAGGTCACGTTACGTCACGTCACGTTAGGTCTTCTCCCTAACCACGTAGTCCGTAGTTTCTTCCAACGTTACGGGTGCTGCATACTCCGTATCACTTACGTACAGACGCCAGCACATCAAGCTACTACAATCTGTCTAATTTATTTAATAGATTTTCAACTTTATAGCTAAAGCATAGGGTTCAAAGTTGATTGGGAAAATTTGACACTTTTGGGTAGCTTGATGTGCTGGCGTCTTGTACATAAGATTAGTTCAGTTACCGAACTAAGAATTAATGACAACACGATTTGACTTTTTCACTACGCCCGATGTGTATGTGTGTGTGTGTAATTGAATTTGACACTTTTTTAAGGAAAAACAATTTTCGGACGGGCCCGTATTTTCGTTGACGGACCTAAAGAGAAGAACTCCTGTTCCCGAAAGAGGTATGCAGAAACTAAAGAACTCATCGTGCTACGATCTTTACTTTTACTTCGTCCTTTCTGCTTTCACTTTTCCTTAAATTCTAGTAAATAATACGACACCTGTATCACTGGGTTATAGACCGACGTATTTAGACAAACTAACTGGCGAAATGTATACCTTCATTCGCCAGTTTTCCCATATCAATTCCTGATAGAAAACCCGTAGAAACTATTTGCCCAACTCGGGAATCAAACTCCGAATCTCTAGACCTACGACACCGCCACATATACAGGAAGATTTTTCATCACCACCCAAATGTTTACAGGCTGTTCTACCCATGAATATGAACAACTTTCACTATGGGACCAACTGTGATATCACGAAAAAAAAATCTGCTGTTTAATACAAAAGTTCAATACCTACATGATCAAAATGTATGAAACAGCTGATTTTTTTTTTCGTGATATCAGAGTTGGTCCCATAGTGAAAGTTTTTCATATTCATGGGTAGAACACCCTGTAAAAATTTGGGTGGTGATAAAAAAATCTTCCTGTATAAGTAGCTACATCATCAAAAATCTAAAACTACCCACTTAAGAAATCATAAAGCAAAATGATGATCATGCCCATCAAATCATTCCAATCTCACTGCTCATACAGGCTAGGTACAGACATGCGCCCGCGCCATTAGTCACGCATTAGGCCGCGATTACACCGTTTACTGACTCAGACGGTGTCATATTCAACAATTTGACATCACGCGGGTTTCCTCTATCAATTCACATCATCACTTGTTTACGCTTAATTTTGGAGGTTACCTAGCGTTGTATAGTGGCGGACAGTATTAGTGACCTTCGGTAAAAGGTATTAAGTTTAAGTATTCATATTTCTGTTTTGATTTAATTGAATTATTGGAAGTGATTGTAACTTATTGTTGATAAAATAAACTGGGTCGGAATTATATTGCTTGTTGTATAAAAAAAAAAGTCGGACAACTGATTTTATATTAGGTATTAAATTATGATGACGCCTTTTTATATTTTAAACCCCATTTACGACCTTTTCAGCTTTGAAGTTAAAATAAAATCATTGCTATTATAAAGAAGTAAATAGTCTTTCTGAAACCTCCAATTGAAATCGAAAAACTTTCCTAGAAAGACAAAACATATTTTAAATACAAAGCTTATCTAAACAAACAATTAATTCGACACCACACGGTCCGCCAGTGTACAGATAAGCAGCAAATACCAGTCGGCTATAAAATTGATTGCGAACTAACTGAGCATCCTGCGATCTGCGCCTACGCAGCGCCGTCCCACTACGCTGTCGATTCAATGAATTTATTCATATCTTATTGGCCTATTTGTTTTTGGATTTGGGAGGAGAATTAGTCACTGTTAGGATGTGAGTTGTTGGGCGATGATCTTTTGAATTTTGTTTTAGAAAAATAAAAATAAAACTTTTATGTTTTTTTTTTATTTATAGACCATTCCTTCGCGTTTACAATTGTCGCAAGAACTTTGTACGTTTTTTAAAATAGTTTTGCCATTTGCTGATGATGACCTAGATATCGTGCTTGAACTAAAGTAAGGAGTTTAGCTTCTTTGGAAGTTTTTTTTTTTTTGTTAGCTTGTTTTGTGTCACAGTGCTGGGCAAAGGCATCCCCTTTTTCCTTCCATACCGTCTTGTGCGATCTCTACCCATGTTGGTCCTGCAAACCTTATCAGATCGTCACACCACCTTAGCAGTGGTCTACCTCAACGGCGATGTCCTCCCTCAGGCGTCTAATGAGTGACGATCTTTGCCCATCTCTCGATAACAGGAATAAAATTTAATTTATTGTACAGCCTCTGTTACGGAGATACTTTTTTTTTTTTAATTTTAACCAGATTTGTTTTGTAAACTATACCTACGTAACCACAATAATAATTATTATTATTTATCATTTTATTCTCTCTTCACAAACCTGACTTAAAGTTAATGGTATAAAAAAATGTCTCAACTGTATTCCACCTTTGTGAGAGACTGATGCCTGACATAGGTTTTTGGGAAAAACCTGTGTTTCAGGTCACCAGCCCCACTCAACGGCTAGAATTAGCTTTTACAGATATACCGTGCAAGAGTCAAAGTTAAAGAATATGCATAACAAAAATAAAAACTAAGTAAGAGTACAATCAATTATATTCTATTCTATGTTGAATAAACTAGACTAGGTATTTATTCATCGACTGCCCAAAAAATAGTATCATTTTTCATGTCAAAATATTGGAACTTTAATAACAAATATCTGACATCACAACAATGGCTACAAAAATAATCGTTGACGAAAAAAAACAAGAACATCCGTCATGTTTAAGATCTTGTATACAAGTCACATTACATACTCACGAAATTGATCACCACTCCTCATAAGGAAGAAGCAAAGAAAATAAATCACGGTAATTGGTATCGAGCATTCACTTTATTTATCTTCGCTGTGAAGTGATGCATGTTATGCAGTAATGCACTTATTTGTCAACGCACTCATTTGTCAGGACTTGTATTTCTTTATGCTATAGTTTTACCAGATGATTGTTATGATCTTCAGCATCTTCAACACTTTCACAGAAAATATCAAGTTTGGGCCGTCAACTGCTAGGCCAAATATCTCCTAGCAGAATAATGCCACAAGCAATTCGTCGATGGCAAAAATGACACGAAAATATTTTTTTAAATTGGTTTTGCCCTCAATTCAGCATCGCGAATACCGGTCGCTGAAGCAGCCATTAAGTTCTCACGTGGGCAGGAGACAGGGCAAGTAGTGTAAGATACACACTGGAGGGAGGTATGAGCCGTTCATGAACCCCAACTTGTGAGCAATACAACATCCAAAAGATTTATCTATTATCGGAACAATTCCTGATCGCACATTATACTCTGTACACTTGGCGGATGAGAGATAGACCGAAAAAAGTGTAACATTTTGACATCTATTGCACTTTTTTTTTATTTAGTTCATCATCGTCATCATTTCAGCCGAAAGACGTCCACTGCTGGACATAGCTTCTCCAATCACCTCCACTTCGACCGGTTCTGTGCTTCCTGCATCAAGCGGATTCGTGCGGCCTTCAAAAGGTCATCGGTCCACCTTGTGGCCGGCCTTCCAACGCTACGTCTTCCGGTACGCGGTCGCCACTCTAGAACCTTTCGGCCCCATCGCCATCTGTTCTGCGAGCAATATGCCAGGCCCACTGCCAAGTTTTCCAATCCTTCGAGCTATGTCGGTTACCTTAGTTCTCCTGCGGATCTCTTCATTTCTGATTACATCACGTAGGGAAACTCCAAGCATAGCCATCTCCATTGCCCTTTGGGTGACTTTCATTTTACATAATATTCAGCAACAGGAACTACGTGCCAACCAGGTGTCCCATGACGTGTCTCGACTTTTTTCTTGCAATATATCTATAAAAAAGAATGGCCATCTAATATTGACTTTGTTCCAATATATTTTTTGTACAACATTGTTAGTAAAGCAAGAAAACAAAGAAATTAATAACCATAAATGTCAAAATCCATCTATTAAGCAGTAATTCACCTTTGAACCAACAACTTGTTGCACCTGCCGCAATCAATTCTATGTTTCTCCCTTTATCTGGGTTGTGCGCGTGAGGCCAAGAATTCTGTACATACCACTAATTTTATAATTCGGCATGACGAACGAGATCTCAAAACACCTCCGTCCCCGTATCAATACTCGGTTATCGGGGATCAGGGAGACACCGCAACTCATTGATTTATATGAGAAATCATCTCAAAAGTCCAAACAATTTCAAACTTTACGAAGTCAAACTTAAGTTCGGATTCCTTTGACAGCTGTCAGAGAATTTAAGTTAAATGTGTTTTATGAAATTTGGACTGTGTTGTTTGGTTTTTATGGTTGGGTTTTGGGTGAGTTGTGTTAAGATGGCATACCACCAAAGACGAATACGCCACTTTCGAGTGATTTATACCCGATACGGCGTATTAAATGTTTTGTTTTCGTTTTTATAAAATGTAAAAATCTGTTATTTATGATACCAAAATCGAGAGGTCCCGATTAAATTATGTCCGATACTATTTAGATTTATAGCGCCTTGATGTTTTGTGCTTCCTCTTATTTGTAAGAATTTTGTTTTTTATTTTGCGGGTTTAAATGGTGTGGTATGTTTTTTTTAACTGCATTGTACAGTGACAGATTTTTGATTGAGGTTTTTAATTGTTATTTTTGAAAGAATCACATTTTGATTGTTCGTACAAATCTCATCGAAAGGGATGGATCACCAAATAAAATGAAATTATGAGATAAATTAATTCAAATGAAAAAATAGTGTAGCTGAAATTACCTCTCTGGTTCGCTTGGTGGTGGTGGTTTGTTTGGTTCGCTAGTGTACTGAAATACCGACATTCCTGCGTGTGAAAGGTTTGGAAATGAAAGGCTTTACCATTGTAAGTGTTATGCTATTACATAACACACTTACAATGGCAAAGCCTTTCATTTCGACAATTCAACAACATTCATTGCGATATTTACGTTGTTGAGCAGACAAATTTTTCAAACTTACGAAGCAATGGATTATCAATTTACTTCAAAATCTTTCGGATTGTAATTTAAAGTGTGTCATGCAATTAAGGTAGGTACTAATCGGCATCACATCATTCGGGTTTAATTTTTTAAGGCTTTTGTGTTTGTCTTGTACTTCAACCATTAGTTTAAAAGATTTACTGATTGGTTAAGAAGGACCAAGATAACAGTCGTTCCCCAGAAAGTCGCTAAACTTAAGTGGGACTGGACCGGACATGTTTGCCTCATGGCAGATGATAATTGGGCTAAGAGAACCACCGATTGGGTCCCACTAAAAGCACGACGCATCGCGGCAGGTTGAGACGAAGATGGCGAGACGAACTTAACTCCTACCGTAGTAGGGACTGGCCAGAATTCGCAAAAGACAGAATTGTGTGGAAAAGGGAGAGGAAGGCCTTTGCCCTGCAGTGGGTTAATACTGATTGATTGAACACAAAAATAAAAGGAAAACCCCTTCGTCATTACACATCAAAACATTGTAACTAATCAAAAGAAAGCAACATGACCAAATAACATTGAATATCTGTTTACAAGAACAATAAACTAGCTCCATATAAACTACTAAAAATAGCCATATTACTAACAGAATTAATACGGAAGCGAACAATAAATGAAAGTTTTTCATAACGCCATAACGCTGCGTCTGCGCATCGACAAAGCAAACAAGTGTAGCGGCAACATGCTTGATTAAACACACATTCGGTGCACGGCCGATGCCTTAATTAGAACTGTGGGTAAGGATGGGGTGGTGTCGTATCGATGGATACTATCGATATCTATAGGTGTTGAGTGCGAGAGAGAAGAAGTGGTGTTGACGTTCTAATCTATCTAGGATAGCTATTAAGAGTAATGAAATAAAAAAGTAAATTATAACGTGAACAATTTGAACCTGCATTGCTCACATTTGAAGTTTAAGTTAACACTTAGATAATTCAGAGATTACTTATATCGTGAATTAAATAAGTATGCGAATGCCAGCAAATTAATGATTTTTATGCAAGCTAGTTTTTGCCCGACCCTAAGTCACTGGTGATAGAGACGTTACTTTAGTCTTATTATATACGTCACAAAACTGGGACTTAAAGAGACCTGAAATAATTGATGCATCGAATTACTCATACTCACAATAATACTAATGTTCCAGCTTTTAATAACTTGTTATACCAACAAAGTGACATAAATTTTACAGCAATACCCTGAAAATATATCGATACTCGTCGCAATGCTGACATCCCATCCCTAAAGTGTTAATAGCAGTAACACCAGAGTCATTGAATATGGTCGTAATCGTAATTATTTTTAATTAATAATCAACACGCTTAGAACGGTGCACATAATAAGGATGTTCGCGTGTCGATGGCCTGACGATCGCCCCGATGTTTGAACTTGTAGTGTGTGTGACATTGTATACAAGTCGAGTTGTCTTTGTTTACAAGAAGTTTTTTTATTTAGATAGATTTATCAAGGGGCTTGTGGCTAAGCAATAACAGCCACATGGGTCGATCGGTCAGGTTAAGCTACGTTTGCCGCAGTTGCTCCTTAGATGGGTGACCATCATTACATATCAAGGCCCCTCCGTGCCTCGGAAAGTACATTAAGCCGTTGGTACTGGCTGTCATTCGTGGATCTTTGGCAGTCGTTACGGGTCATCAGAAGCCCGAATGTTTGACAACCAGTCTTACCAAGGAGTATCGTATTAGCCAGAAACTGGGTTGTGGACGTCAGATAGGCAATCGCTTCATGTAAAATGCATATTGGTATTCAGTTGCATCCGGTTAGACTGGAGGCCGACCCCAAAATAGTTAAGAAAAGTCCCAGGCAGATGATCATCAATAGATAATATGAACATTCTAAAATCTGCACGGATTTTTTTTGGAATTCGTACGATATTATAAGCAATTTGAGATGGTTATTAGTAAATTGGTCTCGTTAGGATAATAATGCAATTGAGACCAATCATAATGCAATCGAAACCGTTAACGTTGTAATATGTGAATTCAGGAATGTCTACCTAAAAAAAATATCTGTACCTAAATTATCGTGTTAAGGAGCGGGCTGTGCTCGGAGTTTCTATGAAGGATACAATCAGAAATTAAATTATCCGAAAAAGATCTGACGTTACCGACATAGCAAGCTAGCAGCTTGCGTAAACAAACTGAAGTGGTAGTTGGCTGGTCATGTTTGCCGAAGGACCGATGATGGCCGGTGGAGCAGACGAGTCCTGGAGTGAAGACCGCGTATCGGCAAGCGTAGGGTGGGACGCCCCCAGCTGGCTGGCACAGACTGGATGCGGTAGGCGGTGGACTGGGTGGAGCAGCCCGGGAGAGAATATGTGAATATATTCCAGCAGTGAACTGCGATAAGCTGTGATATCTCAAAATATTATCATGTAGTAGTCACCATAGAAAATAACCAGGTATTGTTTTGCATTTTTATCCTCGACGTCGTTTAACAAGTAATTATGAGAAATGTGACTATGAATAGTTCTTGTGTACCATAAAGCAAAAAGACCAGATGATCGTGAAGAGTAACGCCTGTAATTAGAAATCCCACTGATTCGTTCTATGAACGAAGTGAGCTGTTTCGTTTGACAGGACAAACTGACGGGTGTTCTGCTGGGATGTTCTCAGTAATATTTAGACAGGTAAACTTCACATTTTCTATTAATATTGATTAATATTAAAGGTTACCTGGCACAGATCGCAGAAAGCGATAAGGCCGCCCATTGTATGTTTTTAATATCAAATTTATTTTTGTTATATATTTTCTGATGTACAATAAAGTATATACTTATAAATAAATAATTAAATTCACAATGACCGATGGACAAAAGTCTCCACACAATGGGTGCCTGAAGATGGACGGCGCCGCCAAGGCCGACCCAGAAGGAGATGGCAAGAGGACCTGGACGCGTACCGCGAGATCTGTTTCGAGGTTTGAGGATTTGGGGGAGGCCTTTGGCCAGCAGTGGGACAGTAAAGCTAAGAAAAAAAATACCAGCGATATTAACTCCCCAGATGGCCAACTTAGGCGTTTTGCGTACAGTAGACGTACAGTCACCAAAAAAGATAATTAACCAGTGTCGTCGGATATAGTTGAAGTTTAATTAGAAACCAATGGATGTTTTCGAATCAAATTTAATTTAATTAATAGAAAACAAACAGTTCATTTATCAAATTAAACTTCATTCGAAAACATCAATCGGTTTCTTACTTATAAACTTCAACTATGTCCGACGACCCTGGTCCCTGGTCTTGTCTCTTTTGGTGAACGTACATACGTGGAACTTGAAGTCAGAAGGCATTCACTACCAGTCCAGACCGCCTTTGGCTTAAAAGGACAACATTGGGATAGGTGGACAAAAATACTGACTTTATCAGAACAACTACACCCCCCCCCCCCTGGTACCACACGGACTGCAGTGGACAATATGTAACATAATTAACGCAAGACCTCATACATCCCAATATTAGAGTATTAAGGCAAAGATTTCTTGAAAATGGTCAAAAAGTAGTTTTTTAAAGCAGTGTATCTCTTAAACCGTAAATAATTTTGAACAAAAAAAAAACAGTCATATTTTCAAGTCTTAATTTAAAACAGTGATGGTACTCAAATCATAATTAAAGATACATTAATGCATCAAAAAAATCTTCAAATACACCTCTTACCTTTAAAAGCAGTTTATACTTTTTTTTTTTTTAGGATGGGAAATCATCAAATGACCCCTCCCGCTCTGGGTGGAGCGGAAGGGAGTGTCAGACTCTTACTGACTAAAACCCATCCGTGTTCCTTCCTTAGCCCTTTTTATTCCGGGGCAGCGGTAACCCTTTCGGACAATCCCGCTGCCCCGGCAGGCTTCGGCCCTGACGGGCCCCTCCTTTCAATGCTGACATCTCTTTGAGGCGCGCGTGGAACACATACGCGCCGTCCGGCACGGGCCTGGTCCTCATCGGACGGCGAGCTACCCATTACTCGCCGTCCGCAGGCCCGCGCCTACGGTGGCCGGGAGTCGTCACGCGGCTCCCGACGCCCGGAGCGTCTACCGCGGCGGCTGGGACGGGCGGCTCTCTCAGCTCTCTCCCTCGCCCATCCCGCCACCTCCTTCGCTAGCATGACTGCTTCGCAGAAGGAGGTGACAAGCAGTTTATCCCTTCATTAACAATTTTAATTATAATTAAAAATATACCATTCAATTGCTAATGCCAAACTGCATTCAGTGATGAATTATTTATTATTAAGTAGTTTGTAAATAGATGATTGTTTCATATATTGCAATAAATTACCAGCGTTGTGTCATCGCGCTTCTCTTTCTTTTCTATGCAGTCTGACAAAGACCGCGCTTTAGGACATGTAGTCGCCTTTAATTAACGCAATGAATGTTGTTAAATAGCCAAAATCAAAGCTATTCCTTCTGTTGCTGTGTTACACAATTCTCAGCAGGGAATTGCTCAAGTATAGAATTTATTAAACTATCATGGCAATGACCAATCCGAAAATATAATCTCCTCAAACAAACAAACAACTTTCACTATCCACACTATTATTAGCAGCTGAATACTACGTACATCAGTATAAGCCTAATTTAGGGTCGCGAACGGCCAGGTATAACGATATAAATACAAATAACGATTATATATCTGTTCTTTCGATCGTTAATAACGTTATAATGACCGATAATAACGATAACGATAAATATAACGATGTGGTGTCGTCGGTGTATCGTTTATTCTTATTATTTAGTTTGTCTGTTTGTATTGGAGGTGGGTTTGCCGTGTGTGAGTTTAATCTGTAAGTAATAATGCAGTTACTGTAAATAATAAGTACTTTACTTAAATTGAAGTGTCCCTATTCCATAACAATGTACTGAAAAATGTTTTTTTTTTTACTTTTTGGATAGTGTTCCAAAACAATTGGGTATAGTTTTGCACTTTATTAAATTCTGACTTCGTCTGAAGCAATCGTTGCAAAACAAAGTTAGGTAATAATATTACCTATGTAATGCTTTGACAAACATTCAAAAGTCCTAAACTCAAGGTTTGTCAACGTACAATGGAGTGCAATATTTTAAGCGTCAAATTGACAGGCCATATTCGCAACACCATACTGCGCTCCAAAACACAGATTGCTGACGTTGCTCTAAATGCCTCTAAGCTGATGTGGGACTGGGCTGGCCACGTCTGCCGTATGCCGAATGAGCTGTGGGCCACTTTAGCCCTGGATATTATCGAAAGAGTTGGAAGTCAAGGGGATAGCCCTTTGCCCAGCAGTGGGATGATACAGGCTAACAGTAATTCTAATTAGGTACTACTATACCATTTTCTGACAGCATTTTTCTTGAAATAGACCACGCAAACAGAATGTTAACTTTTGATTAAATGTTGAATTTGATTCCAAAGACAAGCCACAATAATCTACAATTACAATCCCAAAAGCGTCTACCAAACGTTGTGATTAAAACATTAACAAAAACGATAGAACAACAAAAAAAAAACATCTGTGAAATAAACTAAGACACAGGTACCGCCGCGGCAAAAACTTGTAACCTTAAATACGACGATAACCGTAAACTAAACCAATAGTCGTACAAAACAATAACTTAACGCCCAAAAGCGGCGTTTCCGAAACGAAAATCGATATTTATCGACGAAAAAAATCGGTTCTTCGTTTCTCGACGATCGTAAAACGGAATTTATACACGTGTTTATTGGTATCATAATGTATTTTGAAGTTTCAGAGACGATGAGTTTGTTAGAAAACCGGTACTTTAGTAGATTAGACGGTAAAATATTTATTACTTAATAAGGTTAGTATCGGTGGTAGCTTATCAGTGATCGGAGAACCAATAATTTTAGTGTGAAGATTGGAATTTTGTGAGAATCAGTTCTGTTTAAGAAGTTTTTGTTGAAATTCAAAAATGTTGTTTTGGCACCTGTTTTATAGATTTTACCGGACAGATTATAATAGGTTATAAGGTGAAGAGTAGCGAGTTCGCATAAGTTCGATTTTTCATCAGTGACACATTTTTTATAAAAATGTCAAACAGGATGCCACATCAAAATTCGTCGTATTTTCGAATATTTGAGCAGTGGTTAAAAGCTGTGGTGGCCCAGTGGTAACGGCCCCGACTAATGAGCTATCTGTTCTCTTCGTCTTAACCCAGATCGTGGTCTTCCGGAGACTAAATTTCATCGAAATCCGTTCAGCCATTAAGTCGTGAAAACGTAGCAGACAGAGAGACCGACTGACATACAAACATAGTCACTTTCGAATTTACGAGTATAATATTAAGTATACCTGTCGTCTGCACATTGCATGAACTGATAGACGCTGGTGATGGCGCCAAACTCGTAACAAAATCCTGGGCCGAGTCCATTTAGATGGCCATTGACACACTAAGAAGAAGATGTATAGAAGAATGATATGGATTGTATCCAAAGACCACATAATCAGCCTATAAAGTTCCCACTGCTGGGACACAAGCCTCCTCTCTTCGAGAGGGAGTGGGCAGTTATCCATCACGCGTGCCCAGTGCGGGTTAGTAGTTGTCACATGTCTTCGAATCTTTGGTCCTAAGACATGCCGGTTTCCTCACGATGTTTTCCTGATTTCCAAGGACCACATTTTTTATCAAACAGCCAAGACAATCACCCCTTCCTATAGAATAAAATAACCCTTTTTACATCACTAAAATCAGCCATAAAGATCCCAAAGACAAAGATCTGTCCCATAATAGACAGTTACAATAATACTACATTTGCATTTGTTCGATTAAGGCCCCCGGCCCTTCACATCTAGACGTAACAAAGACGCCCCATTAGGGGTGGTCGAGACTCCAGATTTATGTGTGCAAGGGTTATACCACCCTTCTTCGATTTATGTGCAGTGGTTAAGATACTTCTGATTTGGGATGGGCTTAAAAGTGTTAATGGGTTACTGTTAATGGCTGGTGGCATGGTGTTTGGTCCTTCACTATGATTGTGGGCTGAAGGACCAGATCGGTTGCAAAAACGAATAGTCTAATTTCGACTTATTACTGATCTTGGCTATCCTTTTTTATGTTACCTTGGAATTTCGCTTATATCGTCAAGTGCCTTAAGATGATGCAAATGTCATGTGCATCAAAATACAAAAGCCTGTACTCGATATATAACCCGTCAAGCCTTTAAAGCAAGAATGAACAAGGCATCTTCAGGTCTAGTCCGTTCCTTCGTAGATTTCATCAATTATTTTCCATCAAGCAAGATCGAGGTCAAGAGTGGGCCCATATCTCAAATAAACTCAAAATTAAAATTCAGCAATGGCGGTCGAGGGTCGGAGTGTCCAGAATGCGCCAGAAGTATTTTTAGTAAATCGAGGACACTTATTTTAATGCACCATTCACATTACCGCTTAAAACAAGAAATTACGTAAGATCTTTCCAAATAAGCAAATCGACCTTTTCGATCCAATACAAAAATACGAGCGAATCAAAAAAAAAACGGAAATAAAACAATATAGAATTTACGACACAATAAAAACTCATGCGCATGACACTTCAGACGCGCGAAATACGAAAATTTTAATATAATCCAATCGATTTAATTCAAGAGTGTAAAGTATTGAAGATTCAAGAATTAATATATAAGTAATGGACCATAAAGTTTAAGCTGAAGACAAATGTACGAGTATTTATGAAATAAAAAATGTGACAGAATATTATTATTGGAGGGATTCCATTATGGCGACAACGGTGTTACGGGATCGCTGGTATTGTACCTATAAGGTACCACAGCTGTTCCCAATACTGAATTAGTGACAGTTGGAATGAGGACATGTAACTTTGGTGAAGTAATTTTTCAATCAATAATCAAAATTAACGGCCATAGTTTAATTTGAAAAACAATTTTAGAATGTACTTTTTATCTTACATGAATTCACAATGACATTAATCTTCAGTTGTAACACGATTATTTACGAGTATCTAATTGAAATAACGTTGACTTTGACTTTAACATATTGATACTAATCAAATCAACAACATATTTACAAAAACAAATGCATTTGGTGCATAACTCTTTTGTTACTAAATTACTTACAGTCTCAACAGTAGCATAATGTTCCAAAAACATCTTTTAGAAAAACAATGACAGCATCAATATCAAAGTATTGATTTTAATTCAAATCCATTAATTTCTTTCGTATCGTAATTTGTTAACTTTCACAGCACTTTACCAGATTCTAAGGCCTCCTGCAGAGCTTCACACATAATTTTGATAAAATATAGCAACTTTCTATGTTCTTCCAAATTAATGATGCTGCGTGTTTTAAAGTGACCTTAAATACATCGATCTTGGTTGTCTGTCGATTGCAACTAGCTACCTAGCATCATTGTCAGATATTCTTACACGACATCAGCTCATCTATTCTGTATTTATCTCTCCGTAAAAACTTAGGTGAAGTGAACTTGTAGTGAAATGTCATTTCACCTGATGGACACTATTGACAGCTCACTTTACCGGCTGATCGATTAAAATAATTCCAGTAGGCGGAGATCACCCCAGAGTTACATTGTTTAAAATGGAATCTCATCATCATCAGTCTACAGCAGTCCACTGATGGACAGAGGCCTCTAGAATTATACGCCATTCAAGTCGATTATCTGCAACGAAAAAAAATGGAATGATGAAATGGATATTGTATGCAAATGGAATCGAATAGTATTAAATTACACTGAAAGCCAATTTCAACTATTTACACAAGAGTAGGATAACAAAATCTTTCTTTAGTGTGTAATAGTTGGGTACTAAGCGAAGTCACCGAAAGTGAAACCCACCTGATGGCATGTGATCGCCCCATCTTTGGATAACAGCCAAAGATGTTGGATAACAGTCTATTTTGTAAAAATCTCACCGTGAAACATAGGTGAAAAAGGAAGTTTAAAGTGAGCTGTAATTCCACCTAATGCTATGGATTAGGGATATGCTAGGGATTAACACTATTAAGGAGTCACTAGTCGATATTTTTTCCATAAAAATTTCGGGAGAGTATTACTCCACTGTTTGACATTGTGCATCCAAAGTTAAACATGATATCGTTTTGACTTATTATAAATTTTGTCTGTGCGGAAATAGAAAAGTAAAATAAAAAGCCATTAAAAAGTTATAAGCCAACAGAGATTCGTTTTTCTTGCTATTTTTAACGTAATTTTGGGTGTAAATAAGTAATAAAATAACTGTAATATCTTAAAAAACCTAGTCCGTACCGACACAGGTCAGTTATCGAAGAGTTCAATAAACTTTTTTTGTAATTGATTTATGCAGTGGTTTTTTCATTAAACTCGATTTTCCAAAGCCCTTTTCGGTTTTTTTCACGCGCCTATCAGTTCAGAACGGTGTTTCTGTGAGAACTAGACGTTGTGCGTGCTTTTTGGCCATGACCACCAGTGAGTTCGAGCTCGCGACTAGTTTACTCTTAACAGCTCACCTCAATCTGACATCACCTAAGTTTTCACGGTGAGATTTTTACAGAAAACACCGGCTGAGACAAGACAATCAAATATTTACGTGTAATCTCAAGCTTTTACACTAGTAACGAAGAAATTCCAAAAATCCTTTAATTATTTTAATATAATTGACCTTAACGCTATTAATTTGTAGAGGGCAATAAAACGGGACATGTTCAAACATTGAGTTAAATTGCGCCACGGCACGAATTTAGTGCCGAAAGGGTTCATATAATTACGCCGCAGCATTCCGGGCCCGATCAGGAACTGGAATTAAAATGAAGAGTCCTGTAAGAGGCAGCTGTGACTTATGGAGTGGATATTGAAGAGTGGGGTTCGGAAATTAGAAGGAGATAGTTAGATTGTATTGCGAAAGCGTTATATGCTGTATTTCTCGTCAAGGCCGATGAATATGGTAAAGAAATTATAATAATTGTTATTTCAGAACTTTGACTGCTAGTGGCAAAGACATTATACATTTCGACGTAGGTTTAGTTCAATATATTAATTTATATTCACACCAATATGTAACATGAGTTTTAAAACAACGAATGCCACCGCCTTTTTTGTCGAAGACCTTGCTATCGATCTCATAGTTTCAATTTCGCATTTTCATGTTTATTTTTGTGTCAAAATCTTCATACTTTACGAGACTACTTTAGTTTATCTATAATCAATTCGACAATTATTCACCAATTCTTAAACCACAATAAATATTAAGTTACTCCAATACGTAGGACATAACCTAATCTTAATACTGACATCATCGATAGTTATATTTCAAATAATAACGATCGTCACTAATTAGCGGCTTCTCAGATCATTCGATATTATCTCGATATACTCGGAACCGACACCGAGCTGACCAACAAAAACGATATTTATAAATATCTTTTTATAATTATGTTAGTTGATGATATTCATCGCTTCATTGCATAGTGGTCCCGCTCCTGATTGCTACTGTTCTTGAAATTTAAATATTTTTTTGTCATAGACGATATTGGGTCAATTTAGTTAATAATTCGTGTTTTTTTATTTGACCTTGGCGTTTTAAGTTTTTTTTAGAAGTTGATGTTGAATTTGAGCTATAACTATACACTTGGGATATCTAGCTTTGTCATTGATTTGGGGTTGTATTGTAGAAATAGGCTCTCTTACAACCTAAGTCACGTAGTCCATAATAACCTTACATAATTATATTCTAAGAGCTGATTTCTTAATATACAGATAATTTTTATTCGTGGAATAAAATTGTCGTCTGACAAATTTTGCATGGAAGAACTGTCAAAAATTCAAATTATTTCTCGGATAAAATTATCTGGCGTTGAAAAAATCAGCCCTATGTTTTTTAGGAATTTCGTCAATTCCCAATAATATTGTAGTCGGTTGTTTTATCAAAACTCCGACCTAAATATGACCAGCAGTGAAAGTATTCGGCTTAGATCATGATGATGAATCCTTAATCAAGTTCTTTATGCTTTTTGCAATGATCTGGACAAAAGTCTAGTAACTTGAAAATAAACGTCAACCTTTAACATTCAACGTATGTTCTTGGTTGCTTTTTACGAACTTCCTAACACTCAAAACAGCCCCAAATTACAACTCACTATTATAACTTAAACACAAACTAACATCTCCAAAAATAACAGTACCAACCACTCACCCCTTTTAGGGGGCTGATATTTATCGCGGGGTGTTTATTGCTGCGAAAATTATACCCCTAATGAGTTCCCGAATTCTCCCTGCGGTGCGGTGCGAGGACAGAAAATCCTATCGGCTATTAACAGTCAAGAAATGGTAAATTATTGTGTCTGTAGAGCAAAGTTTTCGCCCGCAAAGTCCTTATGTTAATGCGCGCTTTGTACAATGGCTCCTTACGTTTTTGTTTAGGTGATTTTGTTAACTGTGCAAGTGTAAATCGTAGGTTGGTAAGGGTTTGTGTTGGTTTTGAGCTTGGGATTTGAAAGATTTTGAGAGTAGAGATGAAAAAGGAACCATCTTTAAGCAGTTATACAGGTCGGCAAACATCGACCCGCAACCTGGATTCAGTATAAGTAATTATGATTCTGACCCACTGCGTTGAAATTTTCGATCAGTTTTTTTTTATTGATGTGTCATACATTTTGACTGCGTAGGTATTACCATTTTTTAAGAAGCAGCAGTTTTTTTTATAACTTTTGATGATTTCTACCCTAGGGGCTCTAGAATAGAGCGCTCACCACCTCCTCCACCAGCTGGGGCGGAGACACTGCGTCATCGGGGGGGCCCAGTTTATTCCGCACCATTTTGTAAGGGCGCCCCCACGGATCTCCGTTCAGAGTCTCCAGCATCTCCTCGCGGGCCGAATCCTTGGCCCGCTGGACAGCCTCTTGAGGGCGGTCTTCGCCGCTCTGTACCCCTCGTACAACTCCGCCTCCGTGGCTTCCGCATCCGGAGGGCGGATGCGGAGCCTGCGGTGCCCATGCAGGCCCGTGCTGGACGGCGCATATGTGTTCCACGCGCGCCTCAAAGAGATGTCAGCATTTAAGGAGGGGCCCGTCAGGGCCGAGGCCTGCCGGGGCAGCGGGATTGTCCGAAAGGGTTACCGCTACCCCGAAACATAAAGGGCTAAGGAAGGAACACGGATGGGTTTTAGTGAGTAAGAGTCTGACACTCCCTTCTGCTCCAACCAGAGCGGGAGGGGTCATTTGATGATTTCCCATCCATAAAAAAAAGGGGGCTCTAGAATCATGTGTTGAATTCATGGTTACAGTTTGCGGGTCGATATCCCTGTCTCGATATCGATGTCGATATCCTGTCGTAGGTATTATAAAGTATGCTGATGATACAATACTACACTAAAAGTAAGCCGAAGTGTGTGACAAAAAGCAAAAAAGTCCTGCAGCTAATTTATTTTATGAAAAATTAATTAATTAATTTAATGTTTTTTTTTAATTAATATGTATTTTTTACTACCTACTGTGAATGTGTCACTTAAGATGACACAACTATCTTCCTCACTTACTACAGAAAAAGGCAGCCTAATGGTAAAACGTGCAGCGGGATCGTCCGAAAGGGTTACCGCTAATCCGGAACATAAAGGGCTAAGGAAGGAACACGGATGGGTTTTAGTCAGTAAGAGTCTGACACTCCCTTCCACTCCACCCAGCTCATAATTATGATGGTTTACCATAATTAAAAAAAAATTATAAGAAAATGGTAAAACGCAGAAGAAAGTCAAGTACAGGTAATTTGTTCGCCCTAACAAGCATTCCATGTCCAACAATTCTACCACAATAAATAGTCACGTAAACCCATAAAACATTTAACCATGCATTTGACATCAGCAGTAATAGCTACAGTATTTAATAATCTCAACTTGTCGATCAACCCATTACGAGTCCCATGGCCGAGTCGCGTTGCATTTCAAATCAATTACAGAACTCCTAACACCTTTCCAACCTCTCTTTATATTCTATACTCCAAGATATCGACTGTTTCCGAGAAAAACCGCTTCGTGTACGTGCATCGGCTGTTTACCGATTTTTATCGAAATTTTATCGGCTTTTTTTTTGGTTCGAAGTTCCAAGTTTTTGAGGGTTATAAAATTTTATGTCTCTATATTTGATGGCTGATCGGTCGGATAGGTTTCGGCTTGATGTGTGGTTACTGTTGGGTAGCTCCAAGTATTTGTTGATGGTTTGTTATGGTTTAATTAACTAGCTAAATTGTGATCACCATTGATTGGTACAAAATCTTATCATAGAGGTCTATCATTTTGTATCAAGGTTTTAGTTTGATCAGTACATTAAATCATCAATTTTATGGAGTTCTTTAGAATTTCTGAGGTCCCACAACAAGCTATATAAATGTAACAATAATTGGTCAAAAGCAGAAAATGTGACAAGCTGCTAGCGTTTGATCAAGCTCCTATAAAAACTGATGTAAAAAAAAGATCTTAAAACTTGGTATTAAGATACGGCCTAGTTAATACCAAGTGAAGGATGATTTAATTTATATTAATAATAAAGCTGAAGAGTTTGTTTATTTTTTTTATTGTTTGTTTGAATGCGCCAATCTCTGGAACTACTAGTCGGAATTGCATTTGATAGTCCATTTCTCGAGGAAGCTATAGGATTGGGAGCCGAGCGAAAACAAAAAAAAATAAAAAGAACGCTCAGCAAAAACGTAGTAGGCAATAGCTCGGGCAAGCGATGCGATGCGTTGGGGTAGGTCGGAGAAACAAGAAACTTCACGCAGACGAAGTCGCGGGCAGAAGCTAGTTAGATACAAGACTGATGATATAATGTGATAATAATATGGTACAAACATTTATGATGACGATTCAAATCAACATTAGATAAAAAAAAAAACAAAAAAAAATTCGCCATAAAACGAGAATAAACTTAACATAATTACCACAAATTATGTCTATTAAAAAATAATAAAAACGAAACGCAAAATATCAGAAACGAAAAACAAAATGGCGTAGTTACCTATTCTGCAATTTTACAGCTGTCATCGAAATAGGTGTCGATTTCGACTATCGAGATGACACGGATAAAGTTTAACGATCGATTTAATGAGCTCCCCTGTCAAATGTCAGTTGTTTCTCTTTAATGTGTACCGGCTTTAAAACATAAATCAGTGTGATATTCATATTTAATACAAGAGTGGAGGATTTTGTTCAGAATTATTGCCGTTTCTTGGAATACTTGAGTTGTGATGTGTCGCTGTTTGTACTGGTGGGTACAAATGTGTTTTGGATGCATGTATGGGGTTTGAGGCTTTATTTTTTACTTTTAAATCAATTATTTATCTCTCTATTTCAGTAGGTACCTATAATTGCAGATAAATGAAATATAAAACTATTGCGTTTGCAAAAAATGAAATATAAAGTAAGAGGTAAAGTATTCTGTTTATTTTTAGTATTTCAGCTAAGACAAGTTAAATCAATATTTTGGTGAAATGAAAAGTGATACTTCAAACTTTTGAAATGTCTGAACTATGCCATATTAGATCAATCATGTTTGGCAACAATGATGATATACAAAATAGTGTCTCCGAGACCTTTGTTAACCTCGACAGCCACAAAGAGAAATGATAATAGTTTATTAACAAAAGCTACTCAGCAGTTTAAGTAGCATAAAATCTTTTATAAATGAATATTACCCAAAATCCTCTACATCACTTCTGTCCCCGTCTACCTACAAGTTCAACACGTCCGCGCGTGCAGTACTTTCAAGATGCCGAAACCAGATAGAAGCATACGACCGTACGATACGCATGTCTTATTGCCTTATAGCTGTTACTGTAAAATTGTAACCGTTCGGTTAAACGCTTCACACTGGTAGCTAGTGGTTAATGGCTGTGCTTTATTTTTATTTTTTCTACTCATAAAAATGGTAGTTTTAAGCATCTGTCCGATTTCTGGGAAGTTCAGGCGTGTATCCGATACGGGGCCTAGGATAGTGCCCTGAGGAAGTAATGAGAATAGCGTTAAAGTCATGAATAGTAAAATCCGATAGTTTATACTAGAGCTTATTCGAAGTATCAGAAACAGAGCCAGAGAACTGGAAACATAATTTTACACTAATAGTAACTTTGTAAAGTCACTAACGATATTAGCCATTTACTAAATGGATGTTATAATACGCCACATCAATATACTGAAATCATTGATTTAATACCAACTAGACATTTTAAGAAAATTCTACGCTTGTCAATTTTGTTGAAATTACTTATGTTGCTTGAAAGACTATATACCATAATCTCGTAAAATCAAACAGTAGATAACTAAATCACTTGGACACGGTTGCATTTCTACATTAGTACATTATTCAAGCACTCAAATAGATTATTCTGTATCAAGTTCCGACTTAGCAACTAATTTAATCTTCTAAGCTTTATCAAAGAATTCACAGACATGTACATATATATGTCTACAGATACTCCTATCCTCTAAATGGGTACAGACAACGCCACATAGTGTGAAACAGTTCCATAACCTTAAAACAGCTATTATTAGACCAATTACACGAAATATTATGATCGCTAGGCTGAGATAGTCAATTAAACTGTCGTTTAAAACACCTCCTGTATTTGCTTAGTTGATAACTATAGTTTTAGTAGTTATTATGGTTGTAGCAGTGCCAGTGAGCTGAATTAGAGCGTGAGTAGGAAGTTGTACTTTTGTGTGTCTACAAGTATCTAAGAAGAAATAAAAACTAATGGAGAAGAAAATGCAAAGAACAGATATTTTTTAAACTGAGATAGAGAAATAAATGACGGTTGCTTTGGTTGGTGTTACCCCTGATAACTTTTTGATTATTATTACGATGATTTCTGGTGCCTTGATAACAAAATAAATACACGTATAAAAATAATAATTAATATCTAAAAATCTCAAGCATTACTGGGAACATAATACTTTAACAATATATATAACTTGCTGTCTTGTGTTAGTACCAATCACCCTCCGCACAAACTGCTTTACAGCTAGAGAGCTAAACCTCTCCACTACAGTTCTCAGGATGCTGTTGCGACTGCCTCTCATTCTCCACAGTTGTGAAGCTGTTTTCTTGCAAATGAACGATGACATCAAAAATTAAAGTTGCACGATCTTCGGCAATCGGTTCACTAACAGATGAAAATAATTATTTAACTTGCTTAGATTTAGAGATAAAACTGCTCAATTTAGTCCTTCACAATCTTAAGAAACACGATCACATTTTCAAGCGTCAATAGCTGAGAGCGTGGGTAAGGCAAGCCGCAGCATTTAGTAATCAACAAGTAGTTTGCAATCACAGCGATACTATCACGAGTTGGCTGCCATTACGTAAAAATTACGATTACCGTAATGAAATAGTGGTGCGCGGTGGTGTGCTGGATGTTGCAGGGTTTTGGGATGTCATAAATTATAATAAAAACACAAAATATTTTGCCAATAACGTCTTGGACCCATGCATTATCCCTGTAAGAAAAATCCACCACGATCCACATCGACTGGTACGGGAAACAAAGTAATAACCATCTTCAAATCAGTTCTTTAATAGCACCTGCTGATCAAGAGTTTATTCTTGTGAATAGCACTAGAAAACAAGATTTCTACAGCCACCTAACTTCAAAAATTCACTAAATATTTCCGTAATTGTACTCATCTAGTGAAAGCGGTCTTGATCTGCTGCCATATTTGGTCTACTGTAACCAAATTTTAATAAGATGTGTGTGTAGGTACTCGTTTAGTCTGTGTGTGTTTGATTTGCAGGATCAGGCGAAATTCTAAAGCTACCACTGATCAAAAATCATACCCAAACCACGTTCATATCTCTCTCCAAACTACACCAACCCCATGCACATCCATATTTTCTAAATCATTACAAAGACAGCAGCTCGAAATAATTACGGCGAACCGTAATCATTACAGGCGACGATTAGAGCACAGATAGCTCCGCTCCTCTGAACTCGCACTTTAATAAAAATTATATTAAACATTGCATCCAAGTTTGTGCAACTATCATGGTGGTTTGATGGAATTTAAACTCTGGGTGCAGATGGTAAAGTGGAACTTGAAATGAGAGGGGAAAAAGTGGCAGAATCTGGATCTCTGGATCTCTGGATTGAAGAAAATAAAAGTTTGAGTTGACATCCTGTTGGTGTGAACTAGACATATGGCTATGTAGAACAGACGTATGCGAATCAATTATGTTTCTCCATATTTCTTCCTGGAAACAAGCTTACAATTTGTCTTCTCCTATAACTTCCATGTTACCCACTGCTACGGAAAAGCTTCTTCTCTGGTAAGCTGCTCCTTGCAATTTTAGGTGAACCCAAAAATTATTATTTGGTCAAAACACTCATACCATAATTGGAACAACTTAATATTAATAACATTTACTTCTAATATCATTATTGTCACCTACCGATTCGTGCTATGGATGAACTGTAATTAAGCCACACTCATCTTTAAAAAAAGTCAGAACTCACAGAGTGTGACTAATTATAAAAAATTACAACCTCCTTGCCATTTATTTCCTGATAACATCAGCCTTACAACAAAATTACAATCCACCAATAAATCAATAAGAGCTTCCCAAACTTCACCAAGAGATGGCGCCACCAACAACGAACGATCACGGTCGCAATTACGTCCGTTCACGCACCGCTAGCATCAGGTCTAAATTTATACCGAGGGTAGATTTTGATCTAAACTGCTGCGTATCGACGTGCATCGGGGCCATCTTACTAGCTATAAGTATCGTCGATTTTTTTGGATCAACGTTTTTTTGTTTGTGGTTGATTTTGGAGGTTCCTGGAAGTTTTGTGAGTGAAAGTGGTTGATTAAACTTCTCAACCTTTTCAAGTTTTTGTCTCTGGCCTAGCCTGCTCTGCCCTAGCCAGGCCTTAAAGGTTTTAACTACCTTCCTTACCTCTTTTCTGTTCTCCTCCTCTCTTTACTTTCTCTGATCTACTGTGATTTTGGGGTAATTCTTTCGTCCTGTCATTTAATTCTGTACATGTGACATTATTTGGCCTGTCTTCAAATAACATTAAAAAAAAACACCCGTAAAATTAATTTACTCAAAAGCGTCATTTACTCACTTCACATATACGCCTACTTCAAACAAATCCGAGGTTAAGCATATAGACTTAATCTACAAACCAATGCTAAAAGTATTGCCCAAATCAAATCAAAAAAATTGCTCAACCTACGAGCTATTCAGACAATAGCCCCTTCGTGACGTGTCGTGATGTGTCGCAAGTTGTTCAATTTTATTGTGCGTTCTCTTTGACAATAGATTGCACTGTCGCTGCTCAAACTTACCAATTGTTATGTATTTTATACGAAATAATTTAAGTGAAGTATATGTAATGTTACTTGGTATTACCTGTATTTTTACTATATGCAAATCTGCGATACACGGGAAAAAGGCTTGCTTTCGGTCAGTTAAAGGCAATCATGAAGGTTGGATTAACACCACTGGAACAAAAAGTGATGGCAGATGCTGAACACAGCATGTAACTGTAAAACGGCCGAACGAATTTGGATGAAATTTTGCACATGGGTAGACCATGACTTGTGTTAGGACATATCATACTCTTTATCTGGGTAGTATGTTCGCGTGGAATAATTTCCGACCTCCACGCGGGCCAAGCCGCGGGGAAATACTAGTAGTTAATACACACATCAAAAGTGTCTAGGGATCAACATATATTTTTGCAATAACTTTTCTCCTGATTGATATTAATTAAAATTTTCTTTAAGGATTCATCAAATAAAGTGTTTTCGTTTGTCACAGTAACGATAAACCAAGTCACCTTTGCATTAATAAAGAAATTTGCCATTTTCCTAATAAAGGGATTTTTGACATTTGAACCACTAACACAAAAGTTCGAAAAAAAGACTGAAATAACAGTTTTCTTTAAAATTTTATTGGGTAACTTAAACAATTAATAATCCGTGTTTCTACCGCGAACACTAACAACACAAGAACATCGGTTTGGCATACTCAAAATGAGTTCATCCAAATCACGCTGTGGAATGGCCGCCCATGTTCGTTGCAACAACAAAAAAAGGTCTTCTTGCGACTGGATACCCTCCATATTCGGCAGAGCTCTTCTCTGTAGCATATCCCATGCATGCTCAATCGGGTTCAAGTCTGGCGACTGAGCAGGCCAGGGCAGGACATTGATGTTAGCTGCGGCGAGAGTCTGTCTTACAACTCTTGCGGTGTGCGGTCGTGCATTATCATGCATTAACTGAAATAAGGGACCGATTTGCACTTGTAGAGGAACGATGACGTCTGATACAATCGTCTCAGCATAAATTTGAGCGTTGAGGTTGCCTCTGATCCAAATCAACTCAGTTCTTCCGCCGATCCAAATACCCGCCCATACCATGATGGTTCCACCACTATAAGGATGGACTTCCTGGCAGGATTTTAATCGCTGTTGGCGTCCAGGGGTTCTCCAGTGTCGTATACGTCTTGTATCCGGTCTCATACCAAAACGAGACTCATCAGAAAAGCACACGAAACGCCATTGTTCTTCTGCCCAATTTCTGTGTTCAAGAGCCCATTGATATCGAATCCTACGATTGTGCATTGCTATAGGTGGTACCCGTAGCGGTCTTCGGGAATGAAGGTTCACTTCATGCAAGCGGTTTCTGACTGTTTGGTCGCTAATTAAGTTCCCTGAAGAGTGATGAAGCCTCACGGCTAACATCATGGCGGTTATTGTTGGAGCTCTTCGAGTTAAGATTTGAATGTATCGGTCTTGTCTCCGTGTGGTGCAGCGATACCGTCCTCCATGGCGCTCAGCCACGGTACCAGTGCTTCGGTAACGTGTCCAAAGTCGACTGATAACACTCTGACTTGTATTCAGAGCTAAAGCCACAGTACGTTGCCGGGAACCAGCTTCTATCATTCCCACGGCTCTGAGCATTTCTTCCCTGCTTAAATGACGTCGCCGCTCCATAATAACGTTGGTTTTAATCAGTAGTAGGGAAACAGTAGCACTAATAATGTCTTCAATGCGTTGTATGTTTTTATAGGGAAAATATTGACAGCTGATTTTCATCTTTTACTCGAATTTGATTCACAGTTCCTGATTCAAATTATGAAATGCACCAAAAAGGATCCATATAAATTTATAAAATCATAAATTTATTACAAAGCCACATCTCAATCTCAAGAAATCCGCATAAAAATGCTTGATCTCTAGACACTTTTGATGTGTGTAATTATCTTCCTGCATTGTAAAAACCTACACCATTGACTATCGAACAGCACAATTTTGCTCTAAGTTTTGATGATGTTATACTTTATAGTAAAACCACAGCACGTTAGCCTCATACATTCAACAATAATTGCCATCAATAAATTAATCAAAAATGTTTTCTAACATGGCTGAGAACAACTTAGGTATCTAGCTAAGAATGAGCACAGACCAAAACGCCCTTCCTAGTGTTCTAATTTGGAAGCAAAATTCAAACAAAAGAAAAAAATACCACACTAACGCATAGCATAGCTCCACATAAAATCAATTCAACTGACCTACTCGTACAGAAACCACAGCGCACACAATAGATGTAGAGGATACGACACATTTCAATAAACACCAGAACATCAATCAATTCGTCGCCAACCAGTCATCAGGTATGAATGGACGCTGTGAACTGTGACCAGCAGGCGTGGAGTACGTTGGGTATGCAGATACGTCTGTTTGTTCGATGAGGTTTAGAATAAATGGTGGAGAGTGGTTTTTGAAGGAAATAGTCTATTGATGATCAAATATAAAGGAGAGATAGAGATGTAAATGAAGTAAGTATTTAATAGAAAAACCTTCTCGGGTTTATGATCTATTAAATTGATGTTAATTTTATAGTCCTAATCTAAAAGTAAAACCATTCTAAATATGAGTAGATGGCAATGAACAGGACAATTATTATTAACACATATTATCAAAATACTTTATTCTAAAGCTTAAAAATAATGATAATCCCGGTGCGAAATCTTCAATAGGATTTTTTGGCAGACACATTCTTATTTTTCTGAGCATTATATTAAATTGACGGCTATGTTCTTCTTTTTGTTTTAGTCTGAAACGCTTACTTAATCAATAATAGTACCTATTCTACTCGCAAAATCACTCCATCAATATTAGTAGCAAGTCAACCAAATCATGTTATTCTAAGTCGAACAAATTTAGTAGTCAGGTAGTGGTTAGCCACGGTCCGCTGGTGGCCGATAATTGTCTATCTGATTGACAGGACCGATGTGCATTGTCATGGAGAACAGGCCATGGATGTAGCCGACTGAATTTCGGCTATTTGTGTATGTGCATAAAATGAATCGTGTCATTCAGAATAGGTCTCATTCTGTTCACTGTCTCATTCAGTTGGAATAGCTTTAGATCTGGCGTTTGGTATAGATTATAATATGTAGTTATTGTCGTCAGGTCGGTTGGAAGTTGGTAGGTTATTAATATGAAAAATACTGTTTCTTATGAAAATTGTTCCTACATTATTTGTTTCTTCTTTTTTGTATTGCTTTAAATTAAATAGTGTTTTTAATGTGCCATCGAGTTTTTGTCATCGTCGCCACATTAACATCAAAATCAACTGCCTGTGTATCTAATATGTTATCTATTACTATTATAATACTAAGATTAAATTCGATTCCCAATCGTACAACCACATTGTCCATTCGTCAGTCGCCAGCCCTTAGCACATGTGAACCGCTCGACCGAGACCACAGCATATTTAAAATTCCTACTCCACCATCATTTGTATTCATTTTACAATACAATACAAATTCGATACTTGTTCATACACGTCCCAAGAATACGTATGGTAATACTATGTTTGTTTATCATTATAATTACTGTTAGAGTCCTTGAGGTCTTGAAGTCAAGGATTGATAGGAATTTTAATAAAAGTAGTGTTTTTGACTTCATTGTATATGGATTATATGGTAATTGAGGTGGTATAGTATATTTTTATGACTAAGCAGAAGTAGTGGAGTACCTACTATTATTTTTTGTATTATCAAATTCTGACGAAGATTATGAAGTGACACAGCTGACCATAGACCTCTCTTTTCATGTGCCGATCCCAAGGCTCCTATGCCAGTCTCGCCTATTCTGTTAGTATAAGGGGGCCTAAAAGGCCACTTTGGGAGAATCATAAAACAATTCATATCACGCAATTCATCTGTTTGGCAGTTTCACATCTATATATCCCTGAAGGGTTAGGCAGAGGTGTACCTATAGCATTTTACGAATCTCCATACGAAACTGTTATGCAGATGAAGTTGCGTGATATGAATTGTTTAATGATTCTGCAAGTGGCCTTTTTAGGCCCCAAGTACTAATTCTTAATCAGAGACTTCAAGCAAAATTTTGATACGTGTTTCATTCATATTATGTCGAAAAAGAGCCGTCGCTACAATCTATTTATATCTTATGTACAGACGCCAGCACATCAACCTACCCGAAACTGTCAAAATTTCCCAATCAACTTTGAACCTTATACTTTAGCGATAAAGTTGAAAATCTATCAAAGAAATTTGACAGATTGTAGTAGGTTGATGTGCTGGCGTCTGTACCAATATAAAATAAATAGGTTTACTAGCCGGCACTGAACAAATTACCTTTATCAACCTGTAATCTACCATCGTCACTTCTATTAATAATGATAAAAGTCACGATGGTAGGTTAAAGTGCTTACGAAATCAGGTCAGAAATTATAAAACACAAAATTTGTCAAGTTCCCACATAAAAAAAGTTATTCAATAGTCAATCCACTTGATTCCAAAGTTGACCACTTTCTCTGCCATTCGTAATGTCATTCATATCATCAAGCTTGGTAATGTAAGGGGTGACAGCAATAATATCGGTACTACTGACATTTCTGTAATAATTTCACTGTCACGTATTTTTCTCAATAGAATTCAATAAGGCGCCTTTGTCGTATAAAAACCTTCCAGTAAATATGGCGTATAGTTACACCGAAGTGAACCGAAAATGTAGGTTGTTCATAATTTATGTTACTGAAGACTGAAAATGGATTGTTTATGGAGCAGAAAATGAAAATGAAAACGATTATTTTACCGTGATTGAATTCTTTGTGCGTTACTCTATATATTTTGTAGTCGCCATTTTGCCAATAAAGTTTTGTGTTAATCGTACTAACTACGAGCAGTGGTGGCCCAGTGGTAACGGCCGCGACTTACGAGTTGTAGGTAGTAGGTTCGAACCCAGTGGCGCTTTACTTTGTGTACATTATTTCATCATCACTGCTCTCAAAACGGCGAAGGAAAACATCGTAAAGAAACTGGCATGTACTCTAGAGCCAAAATTCGTGATGTCTACCAACCTGTACTGGGCTTGCGTGGTGGACTACGGCCAACCCCCTCTTACCTCTCATCGGACTAACTAGACAGGCTTATGCTGGTCTCATCTAAGAATTGTGTAACGTGAGACCATAGACTTATAAAAAAAAAGGACTCCGCGCCACGCATATCGAAAGTGAAGCACCGTACCGATCTATGTGTGCGTGATTGACGATTGACGCTGTCGAGTCACGTAATGGCGGCCGGTCGGCATACTATGATGTAAATGTGAACGTGAGGCGTGTTTGCACAAACGGTCTTACTTACTGTGCTTCACTTTCGATATGCTTGGCGTGGAGTCCATTTTTTTTTATAAGTCTATGCGAGAGACATTTTAGTTTTGTTACAGGACAACGCATCCGCGATGCCTTTGATATTTTGCAGATGTCCATTGTAGGCGCTAGTGACCACTTGCCATCAGCTAAGTCGAAAGCTTGTTTGCAATCCAACATACAGAGGTACCTAGATAAATTCTTTATAGTCTCTAATAGTTTCCCTGTCTAGAGCAGCAAATTTTGAATAAAAAATTGTCTTTTCTTTTTCTCCGGTTTTTGCGTTTTCGTCATTAATGATCTTACAGTTCGGTGTAACAGCCACCAGTTGTCGTTTAATAGCGTTTCTATTGTAACACAAAACGCAAACGACAGGAAGGCAGACATCTAATTTGACGTTTGACATAATTCCACCACCCATTATGCTTTGACAAAGATATTGTTTGACACACCATTAATTATACTTCTTTCTTATTTCCCAAAGAATAGAGTTGCAAATTGACTGCGATCGAGTTCACGTTTTCATGTAGAAGAGACAAATAATGTGGAAATTATGGTCGTGTATTGAACGTATGAAAGAAAATATCTATTTTGCTTTTTCTTCCTAGAGTTGTTTGCATAATCTTAAATCTGAACTTTGATTTCATGAGAGCACGATAATGATATAATAGTAGGTAATTAAACTTTTTGGTACCTTTTCTATTTCAGGTCACAGAGGATTTTATTATACACACATCAAAAGTGTCTAGGGATCAAGCATTTTTATGCGGATTTCTTGAGATTGAGATGTGGCTTTGTAATAAATTTATGATTTTATAAATTTATATGGATCCTTTTTGGTGCATTTCATAATTTGAATCAGGAACTGTGAATCAAATTCGAGTAAAAGATGAAAATCAGCTGTCAATATTTTCCCTATAAAAACATACAACGCATTGAAGACATTATTAGTGCTACTGTTTCCCTACTACTGATTAAAACCAACGTTATTATGGAGCGGCGACGTCATTTAAGCAGGGAAGAAATGCTCAGAGCCGTGGGAATGATAGAAGCTGGTTCCCGGCAACGTACTGTGGCTTTAGCTCTGAATACAAGTCAGAGTGTTATCAGTCGACTTTGGACACGTTACCGAAGCACTGGTACCGTGGCTGAGCGCCATGGAGGACGGTATCGCTGCACCACACGAAGAGCTCCAACAATAACCGCCATGATGTTAGCCGTGATTCTTCATCACTCTTCAGGGAACTTAATTAGCGACCAAACAGTCAGAAACCGCTTGCATGAAGTGAACCTTCATTCCCGAAGACCGCTACGGGTACCACCTATAGCAATGCACAATCGTAGGATTCGATATCAATGGGCTCTTGAACACAGAAATTGGGCAGAAGAACAATGGCGTTTCGTGTGCTTTTCTGATGAGTCTCGTTTTGGTATGAGACCGGATACAAGACGTATACGACACTGGAGAACCCCTGGACGCCAACAGCGATTAAAATCCTGCCAGGAAGTCCATCCTTATAGTGGTGGAACCATCATGGTATGGGCGGGTATTTGGATCGGCGGAAGAACTGAGTTGATTTGGATCAGAGGCAACCTCAACGCTCAAATTTATGCTGAGACGGTTGTATCAGACGTCATCGTTCCTCTACAAGTGCAAATCGGTCCCTTATTTCAGTTAATGCATGATAATGCACGACCGCACACCGCAAGAGTTGTAAGACAGACTCTCGCCGCAGCTAACATCAATGTCCTGCCCTGGCCTGCTCAGTCGCCAGACTTGAACCCGATTGAGCATGCATGGGATATGCTACAGAGAAGAGCTCTGCCGAATATGGAGGGTATCCAGTCGCAAGAAGACCTTTTTTTGTTGTTGCAACGAACATGGGCGGCCATTCCACAGCGTGATTTGGATGAACTCATTTTGAGTATGCCAAACCGATGTTCTTGTGTTGTTAGTGTTCGCGGTAGAAACACGGATTATTAATTGTTTAAGTTACCCAATAAAATTTTAAAGAAAACTGTTATTTCAGTCTTTTTTTTCGAACTTTTGTGTTAGTGGTTCAAATGTCAAAAATCCCTTTATTAGGAAAATGGCAAATTTCTTTATTAATGCAAAGGTGACTTGGTTTATGGTTACTGTGACAAACGAAAACACTTTATTTGATGAATCCTTAAAGAAAATTTTAATTAATATCAATCAGGAGAAAAGTTATTGCAAAAATATATGTTGATCCCTAGACACTTTTGATGTGTGTATAGAGACGTCAACATCCCGAGGATTCGATATTGATTCATAGTCTTCAGCTTAACTCAAGATCTGCCCAAACTTGTTCCAGAAGATTCGACATAATTTATTATGATGATCCTGAGCACTAATTGAAATCCCTCTAGTAATCACAAATACTTGCTTGAATTATTTGTCATCAATTTCAATGTTTAACTGTTCTTTCTGCTGAGCAGGTGTCAGAAAAATATTTAAACTAATAAAATACGTCCTTGTACCCGATTGACCTGCCAGACAAAATCTGACTGAGTCACCCCAAATTTTTATCAAGGAACTCTTGAAAATTACCCCACAACATCTTATATGTACACAACGTTAACAATTCTCAACCTTAATGCAATTAATTTAAAGGTTATGAGAGATTCGGAGTAAGTGATGATAAGTTTGTTTAAAACATGAGTCAGAAGAACCTAGACTCAACAGCTTAAAGTCGCCAGTTCCGCTTTCAATGATTCCAATTTACATTAAGATCTGTAAGACTGGTATGTTAGTCATCATATTAATACATGCGGCATACAAAGTACTGGATTGTATACTCGTACATAGATGTAGATTGATGATGAATAATGAGGTCTTGTGATCTTGTGCAATGGCCATCTCCGCTAGAGAGTACATACAAACGAAGATCTTACTTTACAGCAACAGTTTTCTAATATACGTGAGTATAAGAAGGACCTGAGGGTTTCGATAAAGTTAAATTCTATCAGTGGTAACGATGACGATGGGAAAATCAAAAATGTATTGGATTGACATGACACCGAAAAGCTTATATCAATCCTGTTGCAAGTCCTTGGAGAAATACGAAACGCTTTGGAAGCGCTTGCCACTTGCCACACTTTAAATATCAATCAATCAACGCAGCCTATCGCAGTCCACTGCTGGACATAGGCCTCTCCAAAGCAGCCATCGGTCCTTCGACAAAAATGGCCAGCCCTCTGCCACATCAGCTTGCTTACTCTGCAAGCTATGTCGGTAACTCTAGTTCTTTTCCGGATAACTTCGACTTTAAATATACTGCCAACAATATACAGCGATACAAAATTTTCCTGTTACTAATGTATTATGTATTCTGGTGGAATAACCGAACTTGATTTCTCTAGGAAAAGACACATTTATCCAGGTTAGTACATATGTATGCCAAACGCTAATTTTAATCTAAGATTCGTATCCGCAGCCGCCGTTCCCACGGCTCGTCACTGAAACCACAACTCTTAAGAAGTGACCGAGACAGGTGAAGATGGACAAGAGATAGATGTTACATCTGATGTCATCATCAGCCTATAATGTTTCCAACTATGGGGTGGAGAGGGTCGTTATGCACTATACGAGCCTAGTGAGGGTTGGTCATAGTATTTCTTGATCTAAAACTGTAACAGCGGCAATTAAATATTTATTGGAACGCTTGTTTACTAGAGATTTCAGTCATTCTATGTGATCGAGGTACTTTTTTCTACCGTTAGTCAAGTCTTATGATTCAGAAAAAGCAAAACAAATACTAATTAGATTAGTACACAAACAACAAGACGTAAAAGTACTGAATTATGTAACGACGACATTTTTTACATTACAGAAACTTAATTCAACCCAAAAATATTTGGTAGGTAATAAAAAAAAATTGTTCAAGAAAACCTCCACAATAATATTCCATGTGTTATGGAGGGATATGTAAACATGTTTAAATATTTTAAAGAAAGTGACACAGAAAATTTCATCATTTTAAAGGATCATCCATGCAACTTCATGTTTGTGTCCAGCTCAAAAATAAAGGTGATACGTGCAAATTGAGCCGCACTATGAGTGAATTAGCGCAATTTGCGCCGCTGCGTGTTCCCTTACATAATGGCATGAGTAAACGCCACTCTTCAAGAGCTTGGCTTAATCTTCAGGCATTTTTATTTTCAGGACACGATCTTTTTTATTGCTGTATGTTCCGCCGTAATGTAAATATTTTAATGTGTTATTGGGTTTGTTCATCTGGAATTTATCAGTCAGCCTGGAGTCTGAATTTGTGCCCAATCAATCAACTCAGCCTATTGCAGTCCACTGCTGGACATAGGCCTCTCCCAGGCTGCGTCACAACACCCAGTCCTCCGCCTTCCGCATAAAGTCCGTCCCAGCCACTTTCTTTAGGTCGTCCATCCAACTAGCTAGGGGGCGTCCCACACTACGCATACCGATACGCGGTCTCCACTCCAGGACTCGTCTGTTCCACCGGCCATCGGTACTTCGACAAACATGGCAAGCCCACTGCCACTTCAGTTTGCTTACCCTGTAAGCTATGTCGATGCTATGCCAGCTATGTTGATTTGTGCCCAGTTGATGGCAATAGGCTCGACCCCTTATATATATAATATACATGGGACTTAAAAATAACTAGCGAAATGTGGGTGTAGTTACTATAAGTACAGCTCTGCCTAACCCTACAGGGATTACAGGCGTGATGTTATCTTACGTAAATATTTTAACACTAATTATATTATTCAATAATCATATAAGTGTATTATGTCAAGCAGCAGCAGACCTCCAGGTTCTAAAAGAGGAAATTATAAAATAAGTGTGGAAGTAAACAAACGGCATATTCTTGGATTTCATTATCATAAGCAGCTAATATGACCCTGAGATTAACTATGTGATTATAATAGACTGAACATTTTCTAATAAGTAGGTATATCGAGTTTCAAAGATTCCAATTCTACTATCTTCAGTGATTATCTATCAACACGCTCGGCAAACAGTGTTGTCGGTGAGGTTATATGATATAACCCTTAGGCCAATAACATACATATTCAGGTTATAATATAGGCCAGCTTCTTTGGCAAAACACCAATTAATATCAATCACTCTCACTATCTTGCAATCCTCACTTCAAAGTTGCAGTTATCCAAACAAGGACACCTGCCTTACATCTTGCGGCCTGCAGCCATATAGTCTACCGTCATACCCAATAATATTTCACACTCTGACTCACAGTACCACATCGGAATAATTTATTGATAACATCTAGTATTTCACTTGAACTTCAGCCGTATCTTTGTTTTAAAATCTCATGTGTTTAAAAAATAACTTGCAATAACCAAATGTTATTTGCGTCTACAAAACATTCTTCTTCTCCAAATCGAGCCTTAACTTCTGAGTTATAAAGTTCAGGTTTGTTGATTTATTTTTTTTGACAGCACGCGAGTCGTGTCATGAATATCTGTGGTATATTAAGTGTCAACATTTAGCACCTCTTTTGAAGTCGTTAAAATTCATATTCGGACGTGTTTTAAGTTCTCACGGTCAAAGTTTCTTTTCCAAGTATCTGACGTGCGAGACACCTGGACAGGCTGCTGTCAATCGCTGGAAGCCGTCTTTGGGTAGGTATGCTAATAGGTTTGATGATTTATTTGAAAAAAAAGGGTTAAAACTGCCGTAGAGCTTAAGTTCTATTAATATTGTGTTGGTCCTATTATTCAAATGTTTTGCAATTATATATCATATTGATACTGTTATTGGTCATTTCGTAATAACAGTTGCTATTAAAAAGTTTTGTCTAAAGGGATAACGTAAAAGTGACCTATCGACAAATCAACTATGTATATTATAGTAGGTTTTATAAAAATGACACATATATGTAGATCAATCAATCAAAAGTAGAAAAAAGCAGAAATTATTGTAGAGAGGTAACTGAAATAACCTTCGATTCGTAAGTCTCCTCATTATAATATCTGCTGACTAAACTGCTCACCCGAAAAATAATTGTGCAACTTATTACAGAACTCGGAAGATTTGCAACATCAATTCAATTTAATATACTGTTGACATATTACGGAAGAACTTGACGATTGATGTCATTTACCCAAAAGGACGTTTATCCAAATAAAGTCATCGTTAATCAGGAAACAACTTTGAATACAAAAAAAATTAACGACTTTTATCACAGACGGCCATATGCGAAACTGATATTCTTGCTGATAAGAAAGACTAAGAGGAACAATTCTATTTCACACCTAATAATACTGACATGCTAATAGAAATAATCGAAATGACTAAAATACCGATCTAATAGCAAAGCCTTATTTTGTCACGGACAAACTTATATTTACAACCACCAAAATCGTTATTTACAAACTTTTGATCGTAAGCCATACAACATACGCTCCAATTTCATTGAAATAAATATTTCAGAACAGCAAAATATAAAATTGTTGAAAAAAAAATACAAAAATAATTTTGCATTCGCGACAAAGTGATCACCGAAAATCGAACCTTAATTTCAACTGCTAAGCTTCAAAATGGAATCGTGGTACTAAAAATAAAGGCAAAGAGTGTTCTACGCGATAGTTACAAATATGCAAATAGTGACGGGAAGTTCGCATGGACACGAGTCGATTGTTCCGCGGTGCGAACGAATGTCGATAAATGGAGTGTTGCACAATTTTGTCACAATACACGTATTAATGCCCGAGATAGACGAGACTAGTTTTTCAAAGCTAGACCAAGCAAGCTAGACCCTCTATAAACTATCCTAGCTTGCAGTCCTGGCTTGGCACATGCTAGTGCTGTTTAAGTAGCATACTCAGTCTATACTATTCCCACTACTGGGACACAAGCGAGAAGTGAGCGGGAGCGGGCCGTAAACCACTACGCGGGCCTAGTGCGGGTTGGTAAATGTCACAAATCTTTGAATTTTTGGTTCTAGGACATGCCGGTTTCCTCACGATGTTTTCCTTCACCGTTTTGAGAGCATCAAATTACACAAAGCAAAGCGCATGTCAGGGTTCGAACCTACGACCTACTACTCGTAAGTCGCGGTCATTACCACTGAACCACCACTGCTCAATGTTGACACGATGCCAGATAATTTTAACTCAGTACAGTACAACACGTGGTTGCGGTCAGAAAAACCAATCGCGTCGTCACTGCACACTAGCCAATCGAATACTAGCTACGCCACCCACATGAAGCTAGTACATTAGCCATCATAGTAAAATCAGTGGTAGGGGTGATACTAGCTCAAAAAATATAACCCCATCCTATTAAACCATCCTAGCTTGAGACTAGTAGCATACTAGCCTAGAAATGAAGCTAGTTCTATAGACACGAAGGTAGAGTTACTAGCTCACTAGCTAACACTCGAGAGAGAGACACAAAGCTAGTCAAGCCAGTAGCTTGACTAACCTCGTGTATCTCGGGCATAGAGCCTGATGATAATCAGACATGTTTGTCATTACAGTATGCTAATATTAAACTGAATGCGGTTTGGCAATGAAGGTGAAACTTGAACCAGTGAAGAAACTTGTTGAAGATAATCAAATGTTTATTGGAACAGTTTTGAAACTCAATTGTAGGAATATTGCGAAACTCATAATGCTGCTACTTCATCACTTATCAGATGATTGCTTTACTCATGTTATTGTATGTAGGTAAGCACAGTGTAAATCCGGATCGCATATGCTTCGCCCATGTAGATTTGATCGATCGTTGCATAAAGCAAAACAATGTTGCTGATGATAGGACCAGTTCATGATACCGAATTGGTGGTTCAATAATCCATAACCACAATATCTTTAGGAAGAACGGTTCTGCTTATGGAAAAACTAAATCAGCAGTTCTACGAGTACACGGCAAGACATCCTGTAATGGTAGTTGTAACACTGTATTGTCAAATTTGAATTTTCTTTACACTTACTAAGAAAGTAATACATGACCTAAACCTGATGATACATAATTCTCTTTGCTTGTCTGAATTGGCCTATTGTTTGGAGCACATTATGCCATTCCACTAGGGGTGGGTTCTCCTCACCACTCTCCACCAGAAGCATCTATTCTGGGTTGAAAAAAATATTTTATAACAATATAGTTTAAACGAGTGTCCATTGAGTTTCTTACCCGTTCTTCTCCACAGGAACGACTTTTGAATTGGCACTTTTGAATTGTGGCCCCTTTGACAATTCAAAAGTGCCTCTGAATGATTTAATTGAAATAAATGCGTTTGAGTTTGAACACAAACAGATAAGATAATGCATTTCGAAACAACATTTCAAACTGAATGCATAACATACTACAACTCGCTCCCGATACCTGCATGCATGGTTCAATATACCAACAATTTGGACCAATCATGGTTTCCCTCGGTAAGTATGTGAACGTTGCCGGTTGGTTGAGCCCGGTAACGAGGCACCGGACGACAGGCTTCACACTGATCAATCACTACCAACCTTAAGGTCAGGGACTCTGTGTGGTACTCCAAAATCAATGGCAGGCTTTGTTTATGGTGGTTTAAGAATGAAGGAGTTGGTTGATCGTCGTCGTCATCATCAACATCAAAACTATGGGCCAAGTAGTTAACTGCTGCATTACTGCATCGACATTAAAAATTTGTACCGAAAGGACTTCCAATAATAAGGTAAGTTTTATATTCGGTATATGAGTTGCCACGGAAATCACAAATCAAAATATCCCTGACAACATTGAGACCAAATTCATAGTGTTTGATAATTGCAAGCAAAATTTTACAATCTAATATACCTAAAAAATTGTCTAATAAATTGCCCATGTAACTGAAGATAATATCTTAAATCACGAAAGATGTGCCAAGAAAAAATATATTCACGAAAAACAAACTTTTAAAATCAAAACTATCCACGCCAAGGACTCAACAGCTAAAAACACACAATTCGATACGTTGAGAGGGGGCGTCACGCCTGGCTACCCACTTTGGCACAAGCGTGATGATATAATGGCGATTGTCGCGACGCCAATGAAATGTCTTTCTTCCTTCCTGTCTGTCCTTTTGTGCGATGCCATCTTGGAAATATGTTGATGGTAAGATGGTGCTTCTTGCTAATGGGGTTTGGATGTCGGTATTTTTAATGGGGTTAGCTTGGTGTTAATTTTATTTGATTTTATATCTTCATGGATATACTTTTACTTGTTTTCACCCAACAGTTTCAAAGTAGCATTAATATTAATATTCATGCTTGCTTCGGCTCTATATTCTGAACTCGAGTATTCATTGCTTTAATAGAATCTATGTAGAAAAACTTAAAGAAAAAAAAGTACACTATAAGCTTCTCTAAAGTGTCTATGAAAACTTTTAACTGCAGACTAGTCCAGCTTGTTACACCCACAACTGTTACTTTTACTGAAAACCAAGCCATGCACCACCATCATGCATACTTCTTGCATAAAAAGTTGTACAGAGACAAAAAACACTTTGTCATCGTTATCCCATAAAAATACATAAATTAATACCAAAAACCCGTGCTTTCCATTGTCTCCTGTCTCCTGACATGTCAATCACGCGGTTGGTTGCGCACCTAAATGACATGTATTGAATCAATCAACCCCCCACCTGCTTGTTTGAGACCTAATGACCCATGCCTGGTCTTGCTTAATTTAACACCATTGTTTCCACCGCGAGGTGACGGGTTAAATGAGGTAAAACGAATAAATTGAAGAAAAGATATGGATTGGTGCCTCTGAGCTTTTTAATACCTATTCCTTTTAATCATTGCTTCCCAATCTTGTTCTATGTATTTTGTAACGATCTAGCAACTGACATCATTTACTCTTACTTCGTCATTTTGACTGACTGAGAATCGTCCAACTTCTTCTCTATCTAAATTTAAAAACTAGCTGACCCACCCGACGTTGTCCTATCCAAAATTCAATAGTTCTGTACAATACGTAAATACGTTCAGTTTTTTCGGAAAAGTTCCCAATTTTTCTTTTCATAAATACCTAATTGAACATACCTAACTGAAAATCAGCGCTGTCTCGGCATCATGCTGAGTGTAAGCCTTCTTGTCACAGTCATGACAGTCAATTTCTTATTTATTATAGCTGTCGACTATCTCTGTTTTGTGCTCGTGATTCTATCTACTTTGTTTATATTTTTCTTAATTTTTAGAATAAATTAACTTTTTATAAGAACATGTTTCTGTTAAAAGAAACACTGTGTCTGTCTTTTCTGTGGAAAAGAAAGAAATAAAACACACACAGACACAGTGGATTCGGACTATTACGAACATGAAAAAAAAATGCCAAATCTGCCCAGCCGTTCTCAAGTGATGAGCTTACCAACGAACAGCATTTCATTTTTATTTATTCAGATTGTAAAAACAAGCAAAAACTTAAACGAGTAAGAAAACTCCGTTTATACCTTTCTGACTGATCAATTAAAAAGAAAATTACATCTTGAAGTTGGTTAAAATCTTTATACTGTATCGGAATATGCCGAAAATTTACCACCGTAATAGTGTACTCGTATGAGAAAATTTTATGATTAAAAGTATCATACCAAAGTACAATCAATGTAAATCATCTCCTAAATTACCCCTACTACTTGGAAAACAGCAATCAAACATTTTTTCCTAACCATTATTAGCCTATTTAATAACATAACGACATCCTCATTCGTGCTTGCTACTACCTATAAGACGTTATCTACAGATCTGTCTCCAGCCAATGGTTTATCTAATAACACATATCCATGTAATTTGTTTGTTGCTTCTGTTTGTCATGAACCGTGCGTTTAATTGTGCATGATTGCTGTGACTCCATGGTTTTATAATTGGATTTTATACTTTTATGTCAAGGAATTGTATTGTATTTTATGTATGTTGTTTGATTTCAAGTTCTTCTAAATTTTCATTTTCTATAGTTAAATTAGTTTTATGGTTAAAATTTTAAGGTCCATTCAAATCAGTTTAGTCGTGCTATTTTTATTAATTCTTATTTATTATAGACTCTTAACATAAAGCTCATTATTTATCGATCAATTCAAGTCAATCACACTCACTGAAAAAATCAAAGATAGTCTCATCTAAATACCAATCCAATTTGTGAAATATGTTATACCAACAAAGCAAAAAAAGTAGACAGCGATACAAAATCTAACATAATCAGTAACATCTCTAAAATATAGCTTGAAGCGGATTAATTGCAAGCTATTAAGAGTGCTATAGTAAATAAACAAATTGTTGTTTTTTTGTTGGCTGACCAGCGGAGCGCGGCTGCTAAGATCTTGATGGTGACTAGATTCTTGGTTACCACTACTATGAAAAAGTGAAAGAAATATAAACATTTTACAATATAAACCATTATTAATAAGCTTGCCATCATCTGTACGATGTTAAGGTTAATTAAAAACTATTGATGGTCTCAGGGATTTGATTTTGATTCTACTCTAAATACAGGGTGGCGGCACATTGTCGCGCAAACTAAAATCATGAATTCAGCATATGGTTGACGTTGAGACCGGGGTAGCGTAGAAATGTTTCATTGGTTATATGCTGTTTCATACATTTTGACCGCGTAGGTTGAACTTTTAGGTTAGGTAATGCACTTTTCTAGTTTTCTATGAAACCTCACTTTTTTTTCATTCCTGTATAATTTCATGTGTTAAAAATAGAGAGTCATAATCCTAAATTGAGGAATTATAGTTTATTAACTGCAGTAGATACATGACCAAAAAATTGCATGCCTGAAATAACAGATTAACTGATCATTTACTAATATAATTTCTTCGTTAATGATCTCCGTACCTACAAGTGAAAATCTTACAGCATCAACTATTCTTACATACGCTGACCAAAAGAAAACTCACAAGAAATCCTGAAACTTTCTATCAAAGTGATTACCACCCGAGTCCCACATAACCGAGATCCATTAGTACCACCACGTATCTTCTACTAAGTACAAGAGTCTTCCTACTCACAACAATGGTAAGCCGTGTCTAATCAGGAAGAGATGTTATCAGCATACGCGGCCCAAGGTGTCGGATTGTTCTGAGGCTCAGAGCCTATGTGTACTGGAAAATTGTTACTGCACTATCTAATCGAAATTAGCAAGATCCATACTTATGTGTGAATGAGAACAGGATCTAATTGACTTCTTGATAATGATGATGTTCAATGGGTTTTGGAAGCTACGTTCAGAAATATAGAGGCAGTAACGTAAGTGATTGTAACATTTTCAGTTTTTAAAATCACTATAATAATATTGTCATTATACAGGATGAAATTGAATACATGCGACAAATCGAAATGGGAGATTGTACTCATCATTATGAACAACTTTTACTATGAAAAAAAGCAGCTGTTCCCTACATTTGACGAGTTATGCGAACATAAATGTAGGGAACAGCCGTTTTTTTTTTCGCGATTTCAGGTTTGGTCCCATAGTAAAAGTTGTTCATGAGTACCTACAATCTCCCATTTCGATTTGTCGCATGTATTCAATTTCATCCTGTATAGTTGAAAATAAAGTTTTTATACAAAACAGGAATTTTCTAAATGGCGTTGGATTCTTACGAAGCCCATATAAGAGCGGCCATATTTCTTCAGAGATATGAATATGAAAATGGCCGAAATCACACCACCCTGAACAGGCTAAGACCACACACGGTGAAACAATTTACAACAGTAATTTTTATACGAGTAATAGTACTTATCTAGGTATTTTTATTCTCTCTACAAAATCACTGAACCAATTTCGATAAGCCTTACATTGTCGGGTACATCCGTTTAATTAGTGGCCACAAGTCGTGTGAAGCCAGAAAGATATTCGTTGAGATATCACACAATACGTGCGTGAGAGTGCGTACGCGCACTTTCTAATGCACAATAATTATGTACGTAACGTTTGCGACTTTTTAATCGTGGTGCGTCGGTGAAAATATATTTTGATGATGATGTATGTAAAATAATTGTTGTTAGTTTTACCGTTGTCGATCTTTTCTGAGCTGTGGAAATAAATTGAGAGGCGATTTTCAAGAGAGTGAACATGCTAAACTCTATTCAAACTTATGTTTCAAATTAATATTATTTAAAGTTAAACAAATATCAACTTTAACATATAGAAAATTAAGTTGATTTCAGAGTGACTAGCACTATTGTAAAAGTTAAAAAAATATTTTAAGTTGTAGCGTAAACTGAACTTTATTGTGTTGAGTTTATGGAAAAATAACTGTGGTGCCTTTCATCCTGAAAAAAGTGCTGTTAACGAGGAAAACAACAATAACGTTATTATGATAATAGATGGCGCCACGTGTCTTTCGAATCATGATTGAATTATATTAGAAACTTTCGAGTTTAGAGTTTTTTTTTATTTAAGCTAGCAAGTTTTAGCTAAGCATTTTGTGAGTCTAGAGTGTCAACCGGTTTTTCATCCTCCTAACTATCCTAGCTAATATTATAAATGCGAAAGTAAGTTGGTTTGTTACGCTTTCACGCTAAAACGACTGAAGGGATTTGGATGAAATTTGGCACAAGGGTAGACCATGACCTGGAGAAGGACATAGGCTACTTATCATTCTGGATCGCAGACGAAGTCACGGGCAACAGCTAGTTAAAAATATATTTAGAAAATCCTTATTCAGTTAGGCACATATCTACACGTTCACCGCTGATGTCTAATGCCTTCTAATTTTCTGCATTACCAGTTAAGCCCAGCAGCATCTCAACTTCCATATTAGAACCAACATTCCTAACTGGACATCCCAATAGCAGTATTTAACCTATCTCCGATCCAATAAACATACAGTTACTGATACAAACCAAGTAAATTGAGATACTATTCCACCACACCCTCACTACACTCAAGCCAAGCAATTATCAACCTTGAGACAAAGGAGGTAAGTTAATTTGAAGTGTAGACATATGTTGGCCAAGTTGCCAGGACATGTTAATCGTGATACGACAGAGTGATCTGTGAATAGGCTGGCTACAAGCTGACTACTAATAAACAGGTCATCTGCGACTGTTATGGAACTTGTGCGTCAGTATTTGGGAGCATAATAGTGAGATAACATCTTTTGTCTTCGGAATTTATTATTGTGTCTGGTCGGTTTCATTGTGAAAAGTAGCTTGTGGTCATCCTATATGGATAAGAAACAATTTTGTGAGATTTTCATCATCATGAAATATTGTAATTATAATAACAAGCGGATTGTAATTAGGTTTTTAACTTCACCTCTAAAATCCATAAAAAAATATTTCTTTTAAAACCTGCTATTGATATATGTAAGGCAGAGGTGTACCTATAGTCCAGCCTGAATTCGCTATTTATGATTTAGTCCCATGTAATAGGGGGCGAGCCTATTGACATCAACCGATCACAAATCCCGAGGCCAGGATGCTACTGAGAAATTCCAGATCGAAAAACTCAATAACACTTTCCGCGACCTGGTAATCGAACTCAGGACCTCATGCTTAGCAGTAGCGTTTACCAAAGACAATGAGCTATTCATTTACTGATTAACCAATATGACTTGACCATCAGGGACTCTTACTGACGACAAATCGTAAGCATGCAACCGCCCTAAAAGGGCTAATTAAATGCGGATGAGCGTATCTCGGTCGTGCATAGCGCCGAATGATTTAAGGTGGTGCAAAAACTTAAGGAATTATTGCCGTTTTCCTAGTATATGAAGTAACAGTGCATAAGAATAATGTCCTCGGTTTATATGATGCTGCTAGTTGAGAGGAAGACGGAATCTTGGAAATAGTAGCACATAGTGACATAATTGCTAAGTGTTATTTATTCGTGAATTCAAGAGATTTGTTGCAGGAGACGTTGATAATGGTACCAACAAGCTGAAGAGACTGATATTTCTATGAGAAGCAGAATACATATGCAAACTCCTTATTAAGCTTGTCAGATGGCAAACTAAATACTTACCTACAGCGAACACGATTAATAACACAACAAAAATAAGTAATTAAAGAATAATTATGATATAGACATTGATAAAGTGTATTAAAAAAAAGGAAGAATGGCAGACATTTTACTTATAAAATAAATCGGTCTGAGACGCATGTTTGTGCTCGCACTACGGAGACTGTTGCAGACAAATCAGCCTATATCTCAGTCTAACGCAGTCAGACGAATGTCACTACAAAGTTGCATCAGTACGTCCCATTCTCCGCCCTCTCGATTCGCCATCACTCCTTCAATAGACTTGGCCAGGTGCTGAACAACAAGATTCATTTTAAACGATCCCAATAAATCATCTTTGCCTGTCTCAAACAGATTCTGGTATCAAGCCAGATGCATCGACATTTGTACGAAAATATTATTAATAGCCCGTTGTATCAGAATAGATTGTAACACGGCAAACATGTGAGTAATTGCATGTTATATGAAGCATGTGTTGATATTATACTTTGTTATTATCGCACTGTTTGTGTCTTGTGATCTCGACCGCTAACAAATCTTTAATATCTTCCCGTGGTTGTTGTAAGAAGTGTCTACTGTCTAAGTAATGATTCTGTGCCAGACTTCGAGCTTGTAATGTATTCTGAAATATTGTTTTATTTACCGTGTCGAAATTTTTACAGGCTGTTCTACCCATGAATATGAACAACTTTCATTATGTTTCATACATTTTGGTCTAGTAGGTATTGAATTTCGTGATTTCAGATTAGTCCCTTAATGAGAGTTGTTCATATTTATGGGTAGAACACCCTGCAAAGTTTCGACACGGTAATAAAAATCATCCAGCATGTAAATATTAGCCATTATCATAGGAAATTAGTAATGAGCTCACTTTTTTTGAGATGACTTGATGAAATTAAGATGTTAAGGAATTAAAATTTGATGACCATAGATCTATTAAAACCCCAATAAACAATTTAATAATATCTTAATTTACATAAGATGAAGACATGCAAATAACTCTTCATCAACATAACCATAAACTACACAAAACCGTTCGTAAAGCCACAAAAACAACAACCACTACCTAAATACCGATTGAAGCAGCAAAACAAACAGTAACTAATCCTTAATATGTCTCAATCTTTGCCTACATATGTCTTATTAAAATAACGAGTCGGATTATAAATCTCAAGTGCCGGTAGAGTGTGGGAGATATATTAGCCGTTTGGACACATTTTTGATATAGCTTGAAATACCTGGGATAGTTTATGATTTGTAGTGTCACTGAAAAATATGTCCATGTTCGTGTTTCAGTGAATTTGTAGAATCTTTGAAGTAACAAGTTGAGTTGTTTGGAAAGATTTACAAGCCTCAAAATTAACACTGGGGTTCGCCCCTATGTTTATTTTATTCTGAGGCCTCATTTTCTTCTGTTTCCTTTTCCTGGCACAGAAGGAAATATGGTACGTAATGTAGTTGAGCCAATTCAGAGAATTTGTGATTACAGTAGAATGGTTATAGAAACAGCATATAGATTTGCATTTCTTGATAATGTCTTTACAAAACCTATGATATATCCTTGCAATCTACATACTGATCGGATCACGTGACAAGAGTTGGTATCAAATCTATATATATCACAAATATAAATAACTCATTACCTTTTTCTTCCAAAGTGACTTTTTTATCAGTTTTTTTCCATATTCATATCACCTTTATGACAACAGCAACCATCAAAAATATCAAACGACCATAAAAACAAAAGATCATCAAAATATACTTTGTAAATCGCCAATAGCGATAGTCTTCTGCGCACCGACGCGTGAGTTTCCGCACATTGTTCTGTGCTAGCGCAGGTAGGTACGCGTTATTTATGAAGCGAAGTTACACTTTGATCTTGGACTGGGAAACGATCATTGGACAATTGAAGTGTACGTAGATGAGAGGATATTATAAGGAGGAGTAATGATGGCGGTGTATATGTATGTTTATTTTTTGCTTGTAGCGCTTATAGTAGCTGATGTGTAGCGTTGATATTATGGCAAGTATTGTTAAAGATATCATGGTTTCAACCTAATATACTTTCTTATAATTATATTGGCAAAAAAATTCAAGTATGAGTTAGGAGAGGTTAGTTAGTTGAAAAATACACCCTATATACTATACTGATTATTACTATGCAAAGTAATTCAAAAAACATAAAATAACATTCCGGGTTAAAAAAGAACTAGCCTAAATATTAAGACAGTTACGCTTTTACCGATCAAACCAAAAAAAAACTCGGCACGTGTTAATACAGAAATGAATGGAACATCACCAGAGGGAAATCGGGGATCGTTTAAAAAACCATTAAAACCCTAGTTTCACCGTAAGCTACTTGAAATGAACGCCATCGTTTAGATATAAAAACAAAAAACTTATTGTCACCTATTCAGAAACAATCGAGCGATTTCTGCGATCACCTACTTTTATTTTACCATTGGAATCGGAATGTTTTTTTGCAATTTCTATCTTACTGTCTTGAAAATAAAGAAAGTCCAGCGTTTGTGCAACTGCAAATCTATTATTGTCACAATCATTCTCATCTGCTATGCAAATGTCATCTTTATTATTTAACTCAAATAGATCATTTTTTCTTATAGCACCACTACGATTCTTCACTCTTCACAAAAATTTTATACCGTTCTGAAAACTGATCTCAAAGAAAATTTTACCTTAGCTCTTAGTAATAAAATACAAGGAAATGTTAATGAAGTGAACAATGATGATGGTTCCGAAGTGGTTGGTGATAATGACGTCACGGTAGGTAACCTCTGTCATATTAAAATGACATTACTAGACGCACGGAACAGTTATAATAATTCACGCCTTCGAGCTTCAGATATTCAGATTTATTTTGATTTGAACACCAATGAGGTCGAAGCAAAGGGTAATTTTGTTACAAATTATAGGTGTAATAACATTGACAGTAGCATCGTTATGAAGCAAGATTATAATTTGGAATTCTGACAAACAGTAATTGGACATAAATAATTTCACACAGCACCATCAGACTACGCGAACACAGTATAAATTATAATTAAAAAAAAGAAAAATGATTTCAGTTTTCTATAACATCAAATTCTATGTAGTAAAAATCTTTTTCCTTAGCAGATTAGAAATAATACTGCTTTCACGACATGTTTGGTTTCAGCAATCCATGAGCAGAAAATGTATATATAAAAATAACATAACCCAAACGAACCAGTCCACCACTTATCAATACAAGCCTTAAGCAAACAGACACTGACTGAAACAAATCTGACGACATCAAATCTTTTGAAGTGGCCATCTTAAATAACCATCCGATATAACACGTCGAAACTCATAATGTGATAAATATAGAGTATCAATGACGCGTCAACTATGTGATGCAGAATTGCGCCTGCGATTAATGATTCGTGCCAAGACATCTGGTATATTACCATCAATATCTGTCTGTCATATGTACTCGATAAATTCACGAACGATCTGCTTCGACATTCGGAGAAGCTCTTAAACTATAGATCATGTTTGTAATTGCAATGTTTTTCCAAGTTAATTGCGACACACTTGTGGTGGACATCGATCAGGTTGGAATGTTTAGTGGGGGGAATTTGGAATCGCAAAAATTGAAGTGATTGAAGAGGCGGATAGGGAAGACAGCTGAAAGAGTATTTGGAAAGGTGTAAGAGAGGATACGAAGTAACCCAAAACAGAAAGGTGACATTGGAAACGAGATTGATGGTAATCCCAGATACGATACAATATATACGAGATACAGATACTAAAAATATGCAGCTAATGAAAAAAATACACAAACTGTGTTTCTGATTTCCCAACTGTGGCTTAGCGTTCATGAATCGGTATCTCTAACAGTAAGTAATTCAGTTAAACATTATATCCCCAGACTTTTCATACCCAAATATTCCAGTCACCCAGCCTTGACTTGCGATCCCCTCCAATATTTTACCAAAACCACGTCTCCTCATTCATCATCAAAATCCAAATCTCCAGCCAAAAACCCACCACCATTCGCACAAAATTCTTCAATACCGTTCCAATTGCAACACATATCTCTATATCTAATAATATACCGTTAAAAATCTCTCAGTGGTTCGATGATACATCGTGGGGCACTACGATGATTTGTGGGAAGACAGGTGTTCGACGCAAATACATCGCAACCGGTTCGGTTTCGCCATCTCAATTGGCATTTTGACGTGGTACTCAAAGTTTATTAATTGCATTTATAGTGCAGATAGTTTCTAAGGTAAGCTTTTAGCTAGGAATAGAGACGTGTCTGTTGTACACCCACATTTCGCAAGTTAAGTTGAAGTCGATTGTAATAGGAGGCGAGCCTACTTCCATCAGTCGGACACAAATCTAGACTGCAGGCTGCTACCGCAAAATTCCCAGTGGAAAAATCCAATAACACTATTAACAATTAGGAAGAAATGGGTCGAATCGACTTACGACATGTAAACGCGTTTATACGAAATCTAAGCATGCTTCAGGTAACAGGTTAGTCATGAGTTAGTCGGGGCTATCGCATCAAGACAAGTGGTTTCGTTTTATTTATGTAGTGCAAATGCACTAATGTTAGGGTTGTCTACCAAACTTTTTAATTCAAATGAATTAAAAAGTTTGGTAGACAACCCTAACACCATTTGGACATAGCGTAGCTTTTGTTTTCACTAATATGTCCTAGTTGTGGTACTGGTAATTTTTATACTGAGCTAGTAAATTCACTATGAAAATTAACAAGACTCTGAGACCCGACAGCAGTTCCATCATCAGTCCAGCACGCGAAGCATGACCAGCATAGAAACGGGTTTTGTCGATGGTTTCTGTGGTGGCCATGGTCCAGATAGGCTTGCTGCACTATACATTTAATTAAAGTCCAGTAATGCGACGTTTGACATGCGGTAGTATCCCGATAGGTTTGACAATTGTTTGTTTTGGACACACTTCAACACTTAACGCTTCAGTGTCGAGCAAAAGGTCGGATAAAACTTAATAGATGTCGAAGTCAATCTATTCTGAGATCTGGTTTGTTTTTATCGTATGGCGTCTGGCGGTTACTTCCTTGCCGGGTTTCCTGATAGCTCTAATTTGGGACTCATCAAGTCACGAATGACTAGGTTTTAGGAAAGCTTGCACTATTTGCATACCATTAAGTGCGGATTTCACCAAAGAAACTGAACGCGATCAACACTTCTAAACCGCGTTTAAGAGCTGTCACTGTCAATATTCCAAATCAATGTTGACACTGACAGCTCTTGAATGCGGTATAGATTGCTGAAAGTATTCAGTTTAATTGATGAAATTCGGCCTAACACGAGTACATCCAATAAAAAAGTAGATGTTTATAGTAGATTAGAACCTCACGCGTGTCGATCATAGTATACTGAGGACATCAGTTACTGAACACTATCGCATGAGCAACTAAACACACTCCTGAACCCTTCAAACTTATGTGATTAGAGGGCAAACAAGTTGACGACCAATTGGATGGTTTATGGCTTGTTGGTGGTTGGACATCTACCTACCGTAGCAGAGGCATGGCAGATACTTGCCATTCCTCAGACAAAGCTGAAATATCTAATGTGCCTATAATAACACCGGTACCTTTCAACCCAGAACACAGCAAAACAGTTGCAAATCCACTACAGTAACAGTAAACACTCCATAAAATAGCATTCAAAACAAAATAGAAGCTCAAAGTTTGAGCGCCGCACTGCAATAAGTTCGGTCCGTCGATAAATCTATGAAAATGAACGTGCTTCTAATGTCACTGGAATGCTTTCATGATCTGACCGATCCAGGGGCGGATTGTACGTGTTGTTATTTTGATATGAAACATATACAATAGTTTCAATGGAGTTGGAGTTGTCATTTACGAATAATTGAAAGCTAGGAAAGATGGTGATTTTCCTGAATACAACGATCTTAACACGCGTCGTCGTGTCGTTCATGTGTATGAGCAGTTACTTGGGTTTCCTACTAAACTAGTGCTGTCATATCATAACGGCTATCCTGACACCTGTCCTGTTAGTGCGACAATTCTAGCAGCTAATGAAGATCAAATTCGCAAAACACGTATTCTTTTGTATGATTATGACAGGTGTCAAGAAGGTATTCTCTCGTCAGCCACACTGTAACGAGCGTTTTAGACAACAAGACTGACAATTACAAATTTTCATTGTCAGCCGTCGGTTAAGCAAGCAATAAGCAAATCCAAGCTTTACACTTGTATCCTCAATTCATGATAGGTACATTACAGAAATCGAAATACCGGTTCTGTTCAAATTGGCAGAGTTCGTGACAAATTATTCACAAAACTAAATCACCCGAATCCGTTCACCCAGTCATAACTAACGACCAGCGGTATAAGATCGAAGTGTAAGTATCTAAATATACGCGAACACCAACAGCCATCAATTCAAGAGGAATTAATCGCTCAGGAGACATTGTCGCCGGAATGTGGGCATTTGGTGAATTGGCAGTTTTACAACGAACGTTATTGATTTCCGTTGCAACTGTTTTCTGAGCTGATGAAATACTTTTGCGAGAAATTGAGTTTTTATGAAGCAAAGATGACTTTTTGAATAGAGTTTTATATGCATCTCGATACTTAAATGTGAACACTAATTTTGTAAATGTGAGGACTTTGTAGGCCTTTTAGACTTTAGATTCGTAGATTATTTTTAATATTATCAAGTACCTGGTACTTGTTGACAGGCCTACGCTGTCTTCCCATACCTATTGTAACTTGAAAACATTGTAAAAACCAACTATTTTTAAAAGAGTAACCGTGGAGTTTCTTGCCGGTTCTTCTCCATAGGAAACGACCAATTGGAACCGTGCACCTAGCTTCTGACGTTTCATAAGTGCCCATGTAGGTTTATGTGAAATAAAATATTTTGATTTTGAACAAAAAGACGTTTACTGCAATAATAACTATTTCCGGATGGTGCTGTCCGTCTATTTTCACAATGCCTGCAAATAAAAGGGATACTGCTCGCTGCATGAGAGGGGGACATCTGCAACACAGAGGCATCCCAGGTGTCATTTTGTCGTGCTCATCTCCGCAAAAATACGTGTGTTGATGTTAGACTTCTTCAGACGAACACCTTCAAAAAGAACTTAGCATAATCAGACTACAATGTTCCCACTGCTGGGATTCAGGCCACCTCTCGGTGAGAGGGAGTGGGCCGTAATCCAGCACCAGTGCTGGTTGGTATATAGATGTCACATGTCTTCGAATGTTTGGTCACGTTTTCCTTCACCGTTTTGAGAGCAGTGGTGATGAAATAATGTACAAAGTTACCGCTACTGCTCACAAAAGAGCTTGACTGCTAAAACAGAAATTACACGTTACATGTTTTGAGTATGAATGTACTTAGATAAAGCAGGAAAGAACAACGAAACGATGACTGGATTATGTGAAAGATAAAGATAACCTAGAAAGGGCGAGTTGGTTTATGATATAGCTAGAAAGGTACTGACGGACTACTGAGATGATGACTAGAGATGTATGGAAGAATGAATGAAGATGCTAGGTAGATCTCTGACAGATTTAGATGAGGGCAAGACGATGATGATGATGTTAGGTCATTTATATTTGGTTCCCTAAGTCCATCACCCAGTTAATAACTAACCCGACCGACTGCCATAAGATCCAAGTGCAGGCGCTAAATATAGCGCGCATTGCCGACACGAGCATCAATGTGCGACAAATTAATCGCAAGTATGGACGCTACTTTGTAGACCAAATAATTTTGATAATTTGTTGTGATTTCCGCGTTTATGATTGTCAGGGATGAAGGAGTTTGGCTATTTGTGATTAGGAAAAGTTCCCGTGCTGTGTTTTTGGAATGAAGATTCTTTAGCGAACGTTATACTCTGCACAAAGGCCGGATGAGCGCTTGTCAAAAAACTATAACATTTTGACCATCACGATAACTTGGTTACAATATGTGTTTTTTTTTTTTCACTTAGTTACTCTCAAACGTTGTTAATTTATTTAATTGTGTCTGTTATTTAATACATCATATACAGTGAAAGGAAGTTCGTTCCAACCGGGTGTCCCACGGCACCTCTCGATATTTTTTTCGAAGTACGTTACAACACCAAATAAAACCCCACACCAAAAAACTCAAATTCAAATCTAAGGAATCTTTACAAGCCACTAATTTTATCATCATCGTCCTACTCTAATCCAAATCAAAACTTCCTTTTATTAATTATATCTCTCATTCATCTTCATATTCCTGTGTCGAGTATGTCTACATGCACATCACATAGAGATCTTCCTTGTTTTGGAACTGCTACCTGGTGCATAAGAACCAACCCTATAAACCTCCAAGCTAACAAGAATCACGACCCATCGCCATAAAAATTACACTGAATCTATTTACCCATAACTATCACTTATATTTACCCCTCAAGATACATAACGCTATATCTACCCCCACTAAGACTTACCTATACACCCCCACTGGCAACGTTAAAATGCAATCTTCTTAATGGAATTTCAATTTTCGCAGTAAAGTTAACTAAAAATCCGACCGGTTGCAATATTGCCGCCCGGCGAAGACGCCAGCTATTTTATACGTAGCGTATCTGTTTGTCTGTCTGTTACTCACGATATTAATGTAAAGGGGAAAGTACTTTTTTAAAGTGGGAATTGGATGTTAAAGAAGTATAGAGGGTACGTTGTTAGTGTTGTAACTGGTAACAGTTATAGAGAGACTATGCTAAATAAATGTAAAAAAAAAAAGTTTATTTGAAAACCATATTTGAACAACAGAGATTGAAAAAATATGCCTGCATTAGGAGACTCCGCTCTTTCATAAACAAAAAGTGTCTATTAAACTATACTAATACGAGTAGGTACATAATTTATTTATTTATTTATTTAGTACATGGAGGACTTACAGCTAATCAAAAACAAGGTGACTTAACAAACATCACGTTTGTATTCACCGAAAGGTAAGGCAGAGGTGGACTTGTAGTACACCCACATATCGCTAGTATGTAAACCTATTGCCATCGACCGGGCACAAATCCAGGCTCCGGGCTGTTACTGAGAAATTTCACATAGAGAAACCCAATAACACTTTGCTTGACCCAGGAATCGAGCCCAGAACCTTATGCTCAGCAGTCGCGCTTGCGACCACATGGAGCATCGAGGCAGTTAAATAATTAACGATGGCTATAAATCACCATTATGAAAAATGGCTACCGCTGACTAGAGTCACCTGCATTTCAGGGGGTAGAACCGCCAACCCTTAGAATAGCAACCTTGGAGAAAACGTTGATAAAGCGTGTAGACCACGCACAATGTCTATTTCTCGCGCACAGAAACACCGCGCCGCCGTTCCGAATTAATAGGCGCGTAACAAAGTTCTAAAAAAGCTTTGGAAAATCGAGTTTTATGAAAAAAACACTGCATAAATCAATTATGAATAAAGTTTATTGAACTCTTCGATAACTGAGCTTTGTCGGTAAGGACTTGGTTTTGAAGATTTTACAGGTCTTTACTTATTTACACCCAAAGTTACGTTAAAAATAGCAAGAAAAATGAATCTTTGTTGGCTCATAACTATTTAATGGCATTTTATTTTACTATTCTGTTTCCGTACAGACGAAATTAATAATAAGTCAAAACGATATCTTGTTTAACTTTGGATACACAATGTCAAACGGAAGATTAATACTCTCTCGAAATTTGTATGGAAAAAATATCGACTAGTGGCACCTTAAGTTAATTTGGCTAGTTTATGGTGGTGGTGGTGGTTGGTGGTGGTAGCACGTTCCAGTAACATTACTTGCTGAAAACATTTAGAACTGGGTGTACTGGAAACTTGGAAGTTAACTAAGAATAGACCTCCAGACCGTATTTTGGCCATGACGGCTCATCTCAAGGGATACTAGTCCGATGAGACGGCAATCCGACACGACCGGAGAGAGATCAGCGCAGTTACTGAGAAATTCCTAATGAAAAAACTCAATAACACTTTGCTCGTCCTTGGAATCGGACCCAGAACCCCATGCTCTGCTCTGTTTTCTGTAAAACTAGTAAGTACTTAATTTATGTAAACATTTCCCAAAATATAACAAGAAACAAATCCCAATTTCATTTCAATGAATTCCAAGACCAAGCAATCCTACACCCACGTTCATAACTCTACAGCATAGTTTCCAACTATCGCAACAATACAAAAAACCAAAAGAAAAACGAGTTATTTGATTCAATAAGCAAAGTTGGGAGCGAGACACTAGTATTTAATATCAAGAACGGAGACCCGAGGAAAAAGAAAAATCTATACAGGGTGGCAAACCCCCCCGATCTTTACGTCTTGGGGACGTTTTCCAACTGCAGTCATTATAGACACAGTGCACCTGACCTTGTGTGTATTTGTGTGCTGTGTTGACACAGTGCGACACTGCGTTTAAGGTTTTAGATTAATTAAGTAGTGTTTGTTTGATATAAAATTGATGCTGCTTTTTTAATTATGAGTATACAGGGTGGCTTTTTCTCATGTGTGAGGTTATCTTTGTATGGAAGAAGTATAAAATTAAATGTTGAGTGTTTTTTTTTGTTACCATTTGAATAATAATTTCAAAATAAAGCAGAATTTGTGCCCTTCTGGGCGTCCTACAAATAAATATACCTACGAGCATGTGACATCAGCCAACTCGCACTGGGCCGGCGTGGTGGATTATGGCCCACTCCAGAGGAGTGCCTGGAGGGACTGCTGGGACACAGACCTCCTCTCTGTAAGAGCACAGAGGGGAGGCCTGTGTCCATTATAGGCAGATTATTCTATCCGTGCCAGTGACGCTGTCCACGTAAAAGTTCAATTTTCCTATTAAAACAAGTACGAGTATTCTGACAGAAATAGATTCTGTCTTGATTCTACGTCTAAAGTATGTCGATGAATTGACGAGATGAAACCACGATTCCAATATTCCTTACAACTCACAAAACTGTGTACAACATAGATAACACCTCTCAACTATGCACTGCACTCCACTCCATAAAAATACTCCTAAAAAATGCACCTGAAATACATGACAAGCAGACACGAAGTACATACGAAAGCAATACCAATCAGACGCTTCAGCGCCCATCTATGTCCGTAGCGAGCACTCCCATTTACGAGAGAAAAAACCTCGGAAAATCTACGTGACGTAACATAGAACCGATAGCCAATGGCGTATCGAACCTTCGGCGATTAACGGCCAGCGCACCGAGAGCTCCCACCCTCCCCTTTTCCGTTCAAAAATCGAAGCCGCGACGGGTAATACGAAGTTGCACCGAAGCTCAAGCCAAAATAGTCGGAGAGTATCGAGAACGAACCACGCGTCGTGATTGGTTGATCGGTTCTGCGCGATTGGGTACAACGGCGCACACTCGAACCGATATCTCGTATTTACCACGTTCGACGTTTATGTGTCAGTGTGGGTGCATGAAACCGCCTTTGATAGGTATCCACCGATGTGTACGTGTAGGTATCGATTTGATTTGTGACGCCTGCCGCGGCGATCGGTCAATCGCGGTGCGTCGCTGTCGATTTAAATTTGGAACGTGATATTTAAATTTGGTATGCTTTCATTGACCGTTAGCGTGACGTAACGCTGTCTGATTGGATGAAAGCGCTCTCAGATACTGTCGTAGTTAAACTATCGTTGTGAATTGATGTTCCATCATTTACATTTGGTTAAAAAAAGTTTGGAGTCAAACTAAAGACATAAATTGCATTCAAAATCTACCAAAACACGAAAAAAACATACACACAAAAACAAACATGTTGTGTCGGTATAATCATACAAAACTACATAACTGCCAAGCAGACGACTTCCATGCATATCAAAGCAAAGTCCTTTCGTACAACATGTATAGAAAAAAAAAACAAAAAAAGAAATCGCCACCCACCGTTAATTAAAACGCAACAAAATAAGTCCATAATTCACTACTATGGCGAATCTTCACAAATGTCAGTCAGTGCGAAAAAAAAACCGGCTCGTTTCGACAAATTAAAAAAGCACGTTCCACTCCATTTCTGGATACAAAAAAAAAGTTTCACAGATAAAAAATGGCAGAACATCCTCATCAACCAGGGCTATTAATAGGGAAAAAAGTGCGCAATCCGGGGTTTTACTGTTCACTACCTACTAATATTTAACGAACTCCTAGATAAAGCAAATATATATGCCTTTCCGTGTACTTATTTAAAATGGAAAAATATTTTTCCTGCGTCCCGTCGTCGCTTCCGCTGCAGATAGCCGTAACTGCATTATGTTTGATGTTTTTCTTTTTTATAATGCGGGTGGCTAAAGATACATGGCCTTTATTTGTCTAGCTTATGCAGACCGATAGGGAGGATGGCTTGAGTAATGTGGTCTGCTTAATTGAACAATCTGGTGCGAAAAGTTGTACATGAAAATTTTAGGAGATGCTGTGTTATATGCGTAGCCTGATCCCAACTATACATTGGGTTCGCTTTTTAGTCTCACCAGATGCCGCAGAAAGCCAGTGTTGTACACGGAGCGATTACCTATATCTGACCTCCAGAACCAAAACAAAAGATGGATGGATTGTGTGAGGAATGATATGAAAGGGAAGGGAGTGAATGATAACATGTGACGACAAGGGCAGTACGATACGATATTCTGTGGTAAGACTGTTGTTCAACTGTCTTATTATAATAAAAACGTGAACGACGGTCGTGTCGGATTGCCGTCCCATCAGACTAAGAGAGTGAGGGAAGAAAGAGTGCACCTGTGTCTGCGCACAGGCTTGTGCACTATAATATCTCCCGCGTAAGACGTTGTTCTCTGCAGAGATTTGTCGCCATGGCCGAAATTAGGTCTGGAGGACTTTTTCTTTATAATAAAAAGAATTTAACTAACCTTGAACCCTAAACACCATTCCTTGAACCTTTTTATTAAAGAATATTTTATCATTTTCTATCTCTGTATAATCAACAGGTTCCCAGAATTTCGGTCCTTTAGATACTCAGCCTGAAAACTTGAGAACTACGAGTCGCTTTTATATTAGTTTCCAATTTCAGACAGATTAGGTAGAATTGACGCAGTACAAAGTACAAACTAAGTTCAGATTTTTCTCAAACAAATTCTCGGAGAATCAAACCTTAATTATTATTAATAAAGAATGAAAAAAAAACAGAAATTAATATAGTCTTTAGCATATCACTTTCCCGGTTCAACTCACGCTCAACAAAGCTCATGAAAACATCATGCCTGAAAATGTCAATAAAGAGAATTGATCATTGCTTAGCAAAAGGCTTGGAGAATGTATTCAGCATGTCAGAAAAGTATGGTATAGATGTAGACCATTGATTTATTCCGAACTGAACAATTTTCTCCATGGGACCAACATCGTAATGGCGAATAAATTATCAGCCGTCACATTTATTTGCGTCGTGTAGTTATTGAAGCTCGGATACATGCAGAGTGTACTCAATAATTTTATTTCTATTTCCCTTTACTAATATAGTAATAGTCCTTTTCACCAAAATAAACAGCATTTATCGCTATCCACGACTCGCTAGTTCTTATCAAAAGCTTCACAAATGATCACTAAAATATTCCTCATGTTGGTGAAATATATAATTCTCAGTAGCGCCAACGCTGGAGGAGTGGAATTACTACAAAATCGAGTATCGCCACAGCGAGATATCCGCCATTCGGCCGGCGGAGGCGTCGCACGTTCACTCACACGGGACACACTGGGAGAGAAAATACTAATATTTTCATTTAAAAATATCATCTGAAGGCCAATTCCCGTAAATTAAAACCTTCAATATCAAGTCTAATCTCATCTCAGCAACAACCAATGTCAAAAAATAGTCAAAAATTTTGAGAAATAAGAGGTATTTTTATTGACAGATTGAGACTGAGATCAGACAGTGAACGTTCTAAAAATTACGAGAATTGCCCCTCTGTTATAAGACCCTACCTTTTAAACAAGCGTGATATTAGATCCCAGTACATAGATAGAGTCCCCCCAGGGGAAATATGACAATACCTACTTAGGAAAATTCTAGAGAAACATTTTTCATATAAGTTTTATCGACATAAAAATAAGTTGTGCTCCATGTGTGCAATAAGTTTATCATATACGGTACATAGTTGGTGGCAGTGCGCTCGGAATATGCTCGATATAGAGCACGTCGCCTCCACTCGATCCCGGTGAAACATTGCTCTAGTTAGTGATGTGCTGTGCAGCGACATATCGATAAATATGGAAATTAGGCCACATGTAGAAAGTGCATTTAATTTTCTGTACATACGAGATATAACTTGATAGAAAGACTATCAGACAGACAGTTTACCGGATTACTGACAGTTGCATCTAGATAAAAATGAAATATATAAATAATACAAAACGCTATAATAATACCTTAAGAATAAGGTTCACAATCGGAAAAAGTTGTCATGTCGTGAATGATAGGTGTATCGAATCGGATATATAAAATTATTACAATATAACTTATTCAGGAAAAGAAATAACTATTCCTTACTATCGATAACACCTTCTACCATCTCTAACAGCACTTCCGATATAATATTTCATATTTAATAATGATGCACCACGAAAAATCCTTCGCAGATGACTCTCAGTTTATATTTTACATAAATTGGATATTATTGCGCACATATTGAATTCACAGACGTATATTATATTTTGTACCAACAATTTCTTGGGTATGTTTGTAGATTCGTAATACAATATTATCTAAGGAGATACCTATTTTTGAATATTTGCATTTATGGAATAATATTTTTTTTATTTCTTTTTATCGGTAGGTATATGAACGAAAATTCTGACGATCTTTACCTGAATCATGTACCTACTTACAGTCTTCAGATTTTTTGCGGAAGATGTAGCGTTGGAAGGCTCACACAAGGTGGACCGATGAGTTTATGAAGGCCGCAAAAATTCGCTGAATGCAGGAAGCAGATGTATATATATCACTTTTTCTTAGTGCATAATATCACTATACTGATCATATAAAAAATTCCCTTACACATAAACTCCAAAGCTGTGTCCGAAAATACTACAAAAATATATTTATCACACCAGAATTTTGAAAATTTTTCAATATTCCCCAAAGTAAGCTAACTGTAAGTTATACTCACCTTGTTTTAAATAAAATCAAAGTGTACGTTGGCTGGTAGTTCCCGGCTTGTTCTTTATGAACTTCATAAAAATGGTCGTATTTACTGGCGAAGAACGGAGCCCCTACTAGGAGCTCTCGATTCAAAACAGGTGTACCAAGAAACTACTAAGAAAAGTATGCAAATATACAAGGTGGCAAAGTGAAGATGACAATACGACAATAAATTAAACTGCGTATTATAAAATGACGTTCCCAGTCTATATACGGAGATTCAATCAAATAACACGAACGATTTTTCAAAATTCCACCCCTGTGGGGGTGAAAAGCGGGGATACAGTTTATTTGAAAAATCTGATTCCTTAGATCTATAAACTTAAAAATTGGCCCGAATACTGCAATGTATTAGCAATATCCTTCAAAATGATTCAGTTTGAGTTTGATAGCGTGTTACGCAATGAATCATTTTGAAGGATATTGCTATACCATTGCTTCAACGTAAATAACGCAATTAATGTTATTGAACTGTCAAATGAAAGCCATTGTTAGTGTGTTACGCAATTACTCCGCAGGTGAAATTTGTAGGTGAAAAGATAGTGACTACGTGTGAAATATTATGAAACAAATGTCTATATTTTAAAACGAAATAAGGTCAAACAAATTTATAAACTCTAAAGTAACAAAGGTAAAGTCCGTCATTAATTTGCTTGATGAAGACCTGAGTTTGTTCCCGATCGAAGAACGCTTCAAGATGAAACAGCAGTGCTTTTTGGTGGCAGAAATGTGTCTGATTTTAGACAGTGGCAGTACTACCCTGACCCGACTCTTTCAAAAGGATGTTTACTATTATTTTAATGACTAAATACAGGGTCAAATTAAATTAGCTAGCGGAACTCTGCATACGTGACGGGGATCGAAAAAAGATTTGATGTTCTTTAATTGAGGTTCAACGATCGCTGGTTGTGTTGTTGTTACTATGAATTGAGAAAATCTGTTTTCTTTTGTTTGTCCGTTTTCACGTCCGCGGAATTTCGCTAGCTAATTTAGTTTGACTCTGTATAGTCCCACACTATTTCTACTTATTAGCTACTAATGTACTCTATTGACGACTTTGTTTAAATAAATAAAATGTTATTATTGTCTAACCTAACCTTGTCTCCCTTTCTAGATATACGCGTGACGTATTAACTTGCTAGATAATGTACGGTACTCTATTTTAACCCTGAACTGAAAATATATTCGTGGTTACTAGAGATGCGCCGAGTACAAGTTTTACCGAGTATCCGAGTACCGAGTATTGCTCGGCATTATGTTAACTGTGTGTGTTCTTTGTATTTTTGGTTTGGTTGACGCTGGTATTGAAAAAGTACTAAACGCTTCAATATTATAGAAGAATGCCATGCAACTTTTTGGCATTGCTACGGGGAATTGGCATGCACAGCGCCACAACAGCGTGAAGATCCGAAAAGTGCCATCGCTATAGATTGAGACCAATTTCTGAGCAAAAATTTATTACCACAGGAGACTGATTTTTTCTGATTATGCTTGACATTTGTTTTTTTCACATGATTTTTCTGACAACTCATCTATATTCATATTGTAAAGAAGTCTGGTTATAATTTATGAGTTATTTTCGAGTACCTCAGCAGTCAAACCGAGTTATTCGGCCGATACCAAGTACTACCAAAATGGCCGAGTATGCCGAGTAATAAACGAGTCCTCGGTGCATCTCTAGTGGTCACATATAATGAAAAAGTAAGTTTATATTATTATGAAAACAGAATGTAGTTCTAGGAATGAAAAAATGCATTACGTTTTTTTTATAAAACCTTAAAAAAATTGCTTTCGAAAAAGGAAAAATAACACCTACTTAATATTTTCAAATATCAGTTGTTAATTTGACAAGTCCAAAAATTATAATTTTACGCAGAAGTCAATAATTAATAAAATTCTATATGATTGTGGTAAAGGGACTTAAACTCTAAATTTTCGACCCCAGGGTCTACCATACAGCAAACTCCTAAAATAGGGCAACGTTTTTTAGAAATGAAAATATATTTTATGTTTCGTAAACCTACATTGGCACTTATGAAACGTCAGAAGCTAGGTGCACGGTTCCAATTGGTCGTTTACAATGGAGATGAGCCGGCAAGAAACTCGATGGTTACTCTTTTTAAAATAATTGGCTTTTACAATATTTCTAAATTACAGTATTAAATAGGTGTAAGAGGCCCGTCAACAACTACCAGAACTACAGAAAAAATCACACATCGATCTATATTATCCATTTACACAAAAATAAAAAAATGTTCGTAACTTCCCAAAAATGTGCTCAACCACGATTCCACCGATTCCGATTCCGATTCCGAAAAGGCCACTTTGGCAGAATCATAAAACAATTCATATCACGCAATTTTATCGGTATGACAGTTTTGTATGGAGATTCGTAAAATACTATAGGTACACCTCTGCCCCTAACCCTTCAGGGACATATAGGTGTGAAACTGTCAAACAGATGAATTGCGTGATAATTATGAATTGTTAAATGATTCTGCCAAAGTGGCCTATTTATGCCCCCTGTTCTTCTGCTCACCCAAAATTCAAAACTTAGAAACTTCTTCAAAGGTAAGCAAGTAACACCCTTTGATACCTCAGCGCGCTCAGAACGTTGCATTTTAACCAGTTTAAAATACTTTATGCATGGGCATTACGGCAAGCTTTCTGTACGGGAGAAATTTCGCTCGATGCTGCGAAGAACTTGTGGAGGTGGATAAGGAAATATAGTAGCGTTTGGAGGTTTATGACCTTCTAGGAGCTGGATTTGTAGTGATCAGGGGGCCTGAAAAGGCCACTTTGGAATAATCATAAAAGGATAACATTACGCAATTCATCTGTTTGACAGTTTCACATATATATATCCCTGAAGGGTTAGGCAGAGGTGTACCTACAGCATTTTACGAATCTCCACACAAAACTGTCATACAGATGAATTGCGTGATATGAATTGAACGCAAATAATATTATGAATTGTCAGTTTGTGACCATTTTAAGACTTATAAAATGATTAATAATTATCCTTATATGATTCTGCCAAAGTGGCCTTTTTAGGCCTCCATTGGTTTTTGACATGAAAAGGTATTCAGGCGCACTTTGTGCATTTTCTAACTAGTGAACGAAACTGAAACAACTCAACTCTGTCAAAGTCGCGGGAAGCACCTCGATGAGGGACGCACGAAACCGGGAAGTATGGCAAAAAAGGGCCAGCAGTGGGGGATTCCGGGCTGGAATGACGATGATGATGATGATGAACGAAATTGAACCGTCACGCTCGGGTTGGTGACGCTTAATCAGATATGATGGTGCTCTTTCGGGTTTTTGGAGTAAAATCGCAAAGTTCCATGAGAGGTGATTTAAATGATTTATTCCTGTCTGATCCCCTCAATACCCCCCCCCCCTCGATACCCTGCTAGTTCTTCTTTTGTTTTAATCTCCGTCTTATCCCACTTTATCTAGATGACGTCAGTGTCCGGACCAAGCCCGGGGTGCATGGAAACGATGAATAGACTGTGTGGAAGAGGATATGTCTAGAAAGGAGGTGACTACCGAGATAACGACTAATAAAGAAGTATGAAAGAACGGGGCGCCCGCCGACCCCAAATAAATTGGGATAAGGTCAGGAGAATGCTGAGTTATTTAAATATCTTGACGCTGCTACGTGAATAAATTATTAGAAAGTCATCACAATATTTGCAAGGAATATCCATATTATTTTTGTTAAAAATGAATAATACTATAGCAGCGCCCCGCGGTTTCACCCGCATAAGTGTCGATCTCTTAGGAATATTAGGATAAAAAGTATCCTATGTCCTTGCCCGGGACTCAAACTATTTCTATACCAAATTTCATCTAAATCTGTTCAGCAGTTTAAGCGCGAAGAGGTAACAGACAGACAGACACTCTTTCGCATTTTTAAGTATGGATGATATAAAATAAAATTATGGGTAGGTACACCTAATCTTCAACAACTCCATAAATCCCTCAATCCCAAGAAAGGAAAGTATTCTAAAAGAAACGAAAGGAAAGTAATGGAAAGAAGTAAAGATATGAAGTGAAACTGAACCTTATCCAGTATTTCATAGTTTCGCGGATGTAAAATACCACCCAGCGGCAGCCAATAGCGGCGGCCAATTTGAATATAGAACGCCCGCTCGGAATTTATAACGGACACACGAAACTTAAATGTTCGGCAACTGTATTGTGTAGTTTGCAACTGGTTGTTGTAACCGTTGCTTTTACGTTTGACCTGACAAAGTTAAAAGTAAAACTATCTGCTAACTATTTCGGGGTCGCCTGAATTTAAAAATGGTGAAATGTTTAAGCAAGTCTGTGGTTTATTTTCTATTTTAATTTGTTACCACCAGTTTTCAAGGCATTTAAGTTGTCCAAGTCAAGTTGTGTCAAGTTGTTGAACACACCTTACTTGGCTAAAAACATCTTACTTTTAAAAACTGAACGACCCCTTACGATTCAAAAGTCCCTGTAATTGGTGTATTAGAAATGCTTTGAGTTTGAGTTTGACAGGGCGTTTTATAGCACATTAAGTTCTAGAACGAGACTGTCATACAGATATAAGTTACAGAAAATACAGTCTAACTAAGCTGAACTTTTTTTAAAATTGTATGCGCAAAATAATGGCCGCATACTCAAAATAAAAATATTATGTTATTTCTCATATTTATAACCTACATGGGACTTATGAAACGTCAGAAGCTAGGTACCTACACGGTTCTAATTGGTCGTTTTATAAGAAGAGCCGGCAAGAATCTCCACGCTTACTCTTTTAATTTTCAATGTTTAGGTAAATAAACCTTCTCAAAGCAATCGCAACTCAACAATTACTCACAGCCAAATAATTACACGATAAGTCATGATGTTTGTTCGAATTTTTGAGAGCAATATTCGTGTTCGTACGGAATCTAAAGAGTAACATCTGTAGTTCGGGTGCAGCGGAGCGAATGTTACAGCTTCCGTACCGAAGAATATGATATAGAAGATATGATTTCGTTTGAGCATATCGTGAGGTTCTGCTTTTGTTTTCTTTTGAACGTGAGTTTTTGAGCTTTCGGTATTTGTGAATCTTCTTTAGTATATTGAGGAATCTTAAAAATGTATTGGCCTTAATAAAGTAAAGTATTATCATCAATCCGAGTAGTTTATCTTATCAATATGAAAAGTTGTGTCGAAAATTTAGCAAAAAAATTCTTCAAAGTAACTTTTTTTTATAAAGTTTTACAATATTAAACATAGAACTTTAATATTTTCTTAAAAGCTAGATGCGTGAACGTCCTTCTTACATAGATAGTCTAATCTTCATTTAATATTTTTATTTATATTTTCCTCCTCCAGTTGATAATTCAGTCAAAATTAGCATAAAACATCGATAACTTTTTTCGAGACAGCAGTTTAACACTAAACAACATAATATTGTAACACTTTATAATATTTTCTTCACTTCACTACTGCATCAAATCTAGACTTCGAAAGGAAAAATAAATCCAAGATTTTGTTCCTTTTTCCAGATTTAGACTAGTGCCCAAACTGTTCCAATAAATGGCTCTAACGATGTCCCATATCACGGCTCGTAAAAGGGCAGGCTGGCCAGGGCTGGGCAGTCCATTATCTTTGAAACTAAATAACTTCATTGTGGACTAATCAGCTTTATGACACATCGCTGCCTAACTCTTTTAAGTTGGGATGCGTTAAGGCAGCTAGTATTAGAGATAAGTTTAGAAGAAGACAAAGGAGTACTATGGTCGTAGATAAATAGAGCACGCTTTATAGGCACATTCAGCACTTTGGCCATGATTAAACCAGCACAAATGAAATGCTATTTTATCTAAGGGTACACTGGTTTTCTTATCGCTTAACATGTCACTTATCTACGATACTATTACGTTCCTTCCTCGTGGTCAAACTTAATGGTCAAACTGATTTGACCACAAGGAATTCTCTATAACGTAACCTTAGGCTAATAAGCCACATTGTAAAACTAACATTAGAAATTAAAGTTCAAAAAAATAAAATAAAGAGAAAACATATCTTATGAGAATTAAATTTAAAATAAGAAATTTGTTAATTCTGCTTGTCCCTATAACAAAAATTCAAAGTCAAATAATTTATGTCAAAAAGGCATATAAAAAGAATTAATTCATTTTGAAGAAAATTGATTCTAGTTTCCCCTTCTAAACGGTAGTTTCGTATGGGCAAGAAACTTAAAATGTTTTTAACAAAATATTATTAATAAAGTCTTATCTCAGGCTAGCATAAAATAAAGTACCATCATCATCGATTCCCAACACCCTTACCACAACCCAAATACCAGAATTTAACCCTAAAATTAATAAGTAACCCGGCACAGAAACGTTAAAACTAATAATGCAACAGCGGACCAGATTGCACCAATACATTGCACCTGCCCGTAGTAGCACTGGGCTCTTGTCACCCCGGGGGCGCACCACCCCCCTGCCACCCCCAAAGGGGGGAGGGAGATCGCTGTACGTGTGAAACCGGTTTTTTATATGTATTATATTATATTGAACTGTGGGAACTGGGAGGTATTGAGAATTTTATGTGTTTGTAGTGTCTTGGAGAATGAGATGGAGCTGCTGGTAGTCTCATGTCCAGCAATGGGTTCCAGGGTATTTAAGAAGTAGTCCCTGGCTATAAGATCGTTCTCCATCGTTCTTCTTACATGGTAAAAGTATGAGGCAGTTAGAATGGTTGCATGCTCAGGGTGCACCGAACGCATTTTAGAGTCTCATGTAGAGGTTTTAAGTGCACTCAAGGTCATCCCTTAAACAACCCTCAGTCCCTGAAATCTGCTAGTCATCAGGCAGTGATTGACCCAAGAGCCTCTTACCTTTCAATCAAAGTTCGGTCATCACATTGTGAAGAAACCTTACTTGGGACGCGTCTAAGTCCTCAGATCTTTGCAACTTAAAAGGAAACGAGGTAATCATTATCTTTCTTCACATAATAATATGCTGGCCTAGTCATTCTCAAAGTGCCTCTAAACGATACCCTAAACACAAAAAATTAACTGGTGAACTGGTACACTGATAGCAGAAAAAAAGACACCTCGTCCTGTCCTCCTGACCAAAACCCCTCGAGTATAGTACTAGAACGGTGACCACAGGGTAGGTACTAAGTACATAGAAGACCTACTAAATCCTTACGAAATTTATAATTCAACCAGCCTCAAAAAATCTATCCCAAAAATAACAAATACAATATGCGGACGATAATCTATTTGTCCCTAAGGCCGACAATGTAGGAGAAGATAAAAAACTTAAAGCTTACAACGGGCGGGCGGGATCATAAGGCATTTTTCCGAACACACACGAACCACTACCCCCCTCCTTTGCACCCCCCACCCTCGGTGATCTGCGCCCGATACCGTAGAGTAGCCTGAGAATTTTCTGCAGAGACTTTTGTGGAAGACTTTTAAAATGTTTGGTTTTCTATCAGATAGACGTGAATGAGAGTTGCAAGTGCAACGGTGTGTCCAATGTACCTTTTCGATATTGGGGCTACATCTTCACCATTGTTGTATAAATTCATGGTTGTTTGTGCCTTTTAAGGTACTGAATAAATGAAGAAAATGGTCTGCAAGTTATGTAAATTTTTGAGTATTAAACAAAACTATGGACAATACAGATTTCAATTATTTGTCTCAAATAATCTTCTATTTGTGTTAACATTTTAAACGTTTCGTGTGCAAATATTAACGGTTAACAAATCCACGATCAATCCTTAGGTACTTATGATTATAAGTCCAAACTGTTTTTATATAAACATAATTCAGTAGCACTATATTTATCGCATGTTTAAAGTAATCATCCACTGAAAAACAGCATCAAAAGCCTTCCTGAAAAACCGTCCCCTCTAACTTTTAAACTAACCTACAGCCACTCTTTGCTTCTTCGTCTCGCCGATAGCCTGCGATGTGTGCGGCATCGGAACGCTGAAAGACGCCCTGTGACGCCGAAGCCTTCCTGAAAATGTATGCTACCCCCCTACCCCCACGCTCTAGCAAAAACCCACACAGCGACACGGAAAAAACCTCACCAATGTACGGAAAAGGTGCCTGTGTGCGTCAATGAAAGATTACTCTATGTAGTAGCAATACATATTCGTCGAGCGAAAGGTTTTCCAGCTGTGTGCGTTCTGTGTCAACGCTGTTTCGTATTATCGTCTCGCTGTGTGAGTGTTTTATTGACATTTTTATACATGAAATTTTATGTGCACGATTTAGATGTTTTTGTATATAAGATCCGTGTGTTGGGTGTGTGTGTGTGTGTGTGAATTATTTGCGGTCGCTTTCGATGTTCGTAGAATACTGAATGGGTGTAATTAATTCGTTTCAGATGAAACTGTTCGGTTGGTTTCCGTGAGGAATATTCAGGATTTGCTGAAACTGGAGGATTTCATTCGACGGTCTGAACTATTTGCTGTGTCATAGGGGATTTGATTTCGCGAAATACTTTGTGTTTAATAAATCTGTGTTGGTGGTAGGTTCCAGTGAAATTGTATTGTCGTTCGCTATTTTCTGTGCTGATATTACGACATGTTTGCAACTTTTCAATTTGTTTTTTTTATGTTGCAATGAGATGGAAACGTTTTATGATAGTTTTGTAATGTAAGAATACTTTTTAAACGTTCATAATTCTGTATGTTGCAGTCTTTTGGAATAAAACTTTACAGCACTCTCTTCTCCTATTTTATGTTTACTGCCACATTGATTTAAAAGTCTACGGGTGACTTGTGTGGTCCTGGGTGTCATTCCCATGTTGACAAAATTTAGAAGACTACCTAGTTTCGGGCGGAGAAACAGGTAAACTAGTTATTAGTATTACGTTATCTACAAAGCAAAACAGCTATCGAAGATTTGACGAGCTTTAGCATGATTCCACTTGCTTTCCTTATTATACTCAAATGCATGTAGGTTTGTACTTCATACTGGACAGGTCCACTCAATCTGTGTGGTTCTTTCCTCAAAAGACCATTTCAGACACCAATCTACATGGTCTTCACTTGATCTGACCAAGTTTATGTCTGGACTTTAAGGCGATTCGCAGACTGCACCGCATAACGCAGCGGGACGCAGATAACGTGCCCCCGTGCGTGATTTTTTACATAAAAATTCAATAAAAGCGCGCTTCCGCGCGTGGAATTTGGCTCCGTTTCACGCACCCCGCTGCGTGATGCGGGCCTCCCCTAAAAGAGACTGTGACCTCTGAGTTTGTTTCTGACTTTTCGCCGATTTCATCTAGTTTTTAAAATATGACTGACGTGTAAAAGTGTTCATTGTTTTAATCATCATAAACAAAACAGTTTCAGGATCAAAATCTCCTGTATTTATCCTACCCACCTTCTTGAAACAACATCAATAGTGACCACCACAAAATGATGCCAACCCAAAAAGAAGCCAAACTAACCAAAAAAGCGACCACTGGTTCGCCCGACCAAAATTTACATAGTTAATACGAATCGACACTCACACTTGCACACGTTGTTTCACAGACAGTGGGTCTTACACACACGTACACAGAGAATTTTCCTCTGCCGTATTAAAATGGACTTCAAAAATATAGAGAACAGTTAATTGAGTATGGAATATTTTGTACGGTATCTCGTTATCTTGGCTCAGTAGGAAAAGCTCACCCCTTTTATTAGCTATGTATTGTGGATTTTTTTATGATAGAGACTGATACAATTTTATCAAATATAGTGGTGATCTACCTAGTGTGATAGATTAGACACATTATTTATTATTAAATCTTGTATGGACCATAAAAGGGAATGGAGATATCAACAAATTTCGATCGCCGTTCTATCTACCAAGTTTGGTGATAATAGAAATTATCATTACAATAATTTTTTGGGAAGCTATTGTTGTTTAGCATAAAATTCAATGATCAGCGAACACTTTGGCTAAATGTGATGGTTTGTGCGATATCGCTTTGAGCAATTTTGGGCCCTGTTTTCTGACATAGACGTTTACAGGACCGATACGAATAATAGCAATTCCTTGATCTGTATTTCTCAGAACAAATATCTGTAGCTTTTTTATCATAACAAACATGAGGTGTTATTAATCATGATTGCTTACTCTTATCAATAATGATGTGGTCATCACTTGCATCTTATTAAACAACAAGGGTCAAAATATGGTCAAGGTTTCAAACGAACCTCTTGCAATTTTTTTCTACGATACCAAATACTACATAGCTATCACATATTTACATTGTATGTCCCGACGTCCGCTTGCATCCCTGAGGCACGTGTGTGTCTTATATTTTTATTTCCTTACCATCCAGCACGAGTCTATGTAGTATCTTTGAAAGTCGTGCGACTAGAAAATTACGACTTTGTTGTATTCTGTTGCTTCTTGACCCGTTTTCTGGAGAGAATGACATGTTTTGTTGTGAATTAGCGTTTTGTTATTGAATGTATCTAGTATGGGAAATTAGGCTGTATTGATGTTTTTGTCTGGTAGAAGGTTTTTATCGAAAGGATAGTCGTGGAAAAGGATACTAACATACTTGACGGCCTATTTTGTAACAGCCTCACTGAGAAAACTAAGGTGCAGTGAGCTGTCAATAGGGTCAATCTCTAGCATCATGTGGCTTTACACTTCATTTCAGCTTTCACCAAAGTTTTCACAGAGAGATTGATACACACGTACGAGTGAAAACAGAGAGATTGATACACACGTACGAGTGAAAACAGAGAGATTGATACACACGTACGAGTGAAAACAGAGAGATTGATACACACGTACGAGTGAAAACAGTCTTGCCTACTGTAGCTAGAACGGTTCTGTATTATGACAAAACTGTTTTTTTTTTTAAACAGCTGACACTCGTAGAACTGAAGGCCAATTCTCGTAATTTAAAACGTTCTAAATCTAGTCGCAGTCTCATCTCAGCGACAAACAAATGCCAAAAACTTGTAACAAAACTACTTGACACTACTTGAAAACTACTTCACTTGTCAAAATGTAAGGAAATTAGAGGCATTTTTTGATAGATTGAGACTGAGATCAAACTGTGAACGTTCTTAAAATTACGAGAATTGCCCCTCACTTGTCAAAGAACTGTGAATAACTGTTTTACGAGTGTCAGCTGTTTTTTTTTTTGTCATAAAATGACAGTCTGTCTTAACACAATCTTGACTCTGGTCTGTGCAAGAGTGACAGCGTAAGAAGCAGCATTGCAGTGTTTCTTTGAAGGGTGGAATACCCTGCCTACCCCATACACCTATAGACCAAGAGTCATATGCAACATGTTCACAACAACACTGTTAACTACTAACGACGAGCATAGGAAACGACCAAGGTAAACCCAAGCGTTACAGACCTTGAAAACAAACCTCAAATGCCTCATGACGGTGATTTAGGCTTGCATCTCTCTGAGACACCATATGGTGGCGCAACCATGGTTGCCCTGCCAACAAAATATACACAGCTTTATACCAGGCGTCCAATCGGATGCGCAACCAACCATACATTTTTTGGCAGTGCGACCATGGTTGCGCCGCCATTGATGTTCTAGTGAGATAGGGCCCTTAAAGTCTAACTTCTAGGACAAGACTTATTCGAATGTAACGTAGGTACCTACTCGTAGGTGAATAAAGCCAAACTAGCCAAAGTCTCAAATCGAAAAATAATATTAAAATCACATAATTTCTGTAAGCTGTCATCAAAAACGACATAATAAATTACCCTATTCATATAGTGTTTTTCTCCTCATCTGTAATAACATCACACAAAAACCTAATTTCAATAAAACGATTATTCAAAGCAATAACTGTTCTTCAGAAACCCATTGATCTATAACCAATGAAGACATGAAATTAAAAACCTAAGTATTCAATAATGCAAAGTGGCGCTTATATTCAATGGAGTTGGAACAATTCATCGATGATTACAATCGAGAACTTTTTGCTGCTCTGCAATAACAACTAGGAATGAATTGTGCAGAAAATTATTCATAGTTACATCCCTAACTGATGACAAGATATTACCATACAAATTACTACCCATCATTTTTCTATACAAAAACAAGCGAAAAACCACCTTATGCCCATACTCATAAAGGAGAAAAAACTGTATAAAAGTTATATACTTGGTAAGAGGGTAAGAAGTATACATAAAAAAGGACGTCCTTATGTTCATTAAAGATCATAATGTACTAAGAATTAATTAGAATAAAAAGCGTAATTAACATATTGGATAAAAACTGGCTCCAGCTGATTATGGAGCGGTAATAGGTAGGTAGGTACTAGGGTTCAATGGATAATGAAGAGTTAGATGTTGACTAAGAAATGAGCTTGTAGTCTGTCAGCACGTTGTCAAGCGGTGCGTTTTATTGAATAAATAGACAATAATTATGTATAATAATGCTCCTCAGTCTATAATGATAATTAGGTACCTACGCATACGTTTATTCCCTATCAAGTTAAGTTGTTCTTAAAGGTTTTACTTGTACTTAAGTTTTTAGTAGCCAAGAATGCAATTATTGATGTTGAATTATTTCTGATTCTGATGAATTAGGAAGTGCTTTTTTTGCAGCTACTAAATTTAAGAGGTATTTTACAGTTAATGATAATTTTTTTGCATTTTAAATATGTAACCAAGATAACTATGTCCATTCCAATATTATTTATTTATTTACTGTTGACTGCACCTATAGCATTGTGTCTTTATTCAATGCAAATCAATCTTATCCATTTAAGAAAGGCACATCAGAACCATTTTTCTTAGACATACATACATAATCAGCCTATAATGTTCCAACTGCCGGGACAAAGGCCTCCTCTCCGTGGGGAGTGGGCCGTAATACACCGCGCTGGCCCAGTGCAGGTTGGTGGATGTGAATGACATGTTTTTGAATTTTTGGTTCTAGGACATGTCGGTTTCCTCACGATGGTTTCCTTCACCGTTTTGATAGCAGCGGTGATGAAATAATTTACACAAAGTAATTCGCCTGTATGTTCGAACCTACGACCTACAACTCATAAGTCGCGGCCGTAACCACTGGGCCACCATTCCCTATTAGACTTATATCATTATACTTAAGGCATCACCCCGAAAACCTACAAACCTTCTTACACCAGCTTACAAAGCAAGCTTCCTCAAACTAAAATGTAATGGGCATATAATGTGAATCCCTCAATTATCATGAACTGTGAACAAAGTTCTGCAATCGAGATGTATGACGTGACCTCCCTCTCCCTCCAAATGGGGGGAATGGGGGGACGCGACCCACTTATCCTTGTAATATAGTAATGGTGGAGTAGCATTTATTAAATTGTAAAAATCTTATTGATTTCCTAGTTGTGGGTGGGTATGAGTGATGGGTAATAGTGTCTGGGTGGGGGGGAAGTGGGAGTGGGTAGAATTTGTGATTTTTCCGTTCAATGTATGTAAGTGGGTCGGTATTACTTTGTGGTTCTGTAAACAAATGAGTCTTTATACAAGGAGATAATATGGAAGAGAGAAACAATATTTACCAATGTTTTTTTTTTTAAGATTATGACTTGATTAACAGGAACAAGACTAGGTATGTCTAATATAACTACAAATATAATTAAGGTATATACCATCCTACCTATACAGGGTGAAATTGAAAACATGCGACAAATCGAAATGGGAGATTGTACTCATCATTATAAACAACTTTTACTATGGGATCAAACCTGAAATCGCGAAAATAAAATCTGCTGTTCCCTACATTTATGTTCGCATAACTCGTCAAAATGTAGGGAACAGCAGATTTTTTTTTTTAGGCCTCCACTTCTTTTGTCATACTTCCCGGTTCAATGGTCCCTCATCATTACGAAAAGGCTAGGCAGCTAGCCTTTTCGCAACTATGTTGGGGTTGGCTTCCAGTTTCACCAGATGCAGCTGAGTACCAGTATTTTACATGGAGCGACTGCCTATCTGACCTCCACAACCCAGTTACTGGGTAATACGATACCCCTTGGTAAGACTGGTTGTCAGACTTTCGGACTTCTGACTACCCGTAACAACTTTAAAAGATCCACGAATGACAGCCGGGACCATCGCCTTAACGTGCTTTCCGAGGCACGGAGGGGTCTCGGTATGTAACCCATCCACAGACCAAACTCGGCAAGAGTAGCTTAACCTGATCGATCGACCTGTGCGGCTGTTATGATTTAGCCACGGGCCCCTCTAGTTTCAACCAGGTATTTCCCGTGAATTTGATGATATTATCAACCCAACACGCTTTTAGACGGCCCACACATATGCGTCTCCTTTTTAAGGAAATTTCTCGCTGGCTGGTCGACGACACTTCACTTGACCAGAGGACTGGGTCGTTCTTTGGCCAAAGAATTAGCATTGCCATTCAACGTGGTAATGCTGCCAGTCTTCTGAGCACATTTCCGGATGACAGCGATGCGGACGAGTACTTCGACGCCTAAATTTCCCTTGTTCTTTTTTTGTATTTGTTTATATAATAAGTTAGTTTATAGTCATTTAATTCAGTATCTAGTGTAAATAGTTAGTTACATTTTCTCAATTACGCATTATTATGCAATATTCGCCTGATCCCAAGACACTTTCTCAGTCTGCTTGGCAAGACATAAGCATTATTTGGTAACGATGGTAAATGACGATAAAAAAAACACGTGCGTAATTTTATTTCAACACGAGTGCCTCTCAAAACAGCATCCAAATGAGCCATCAAACTACCCTTTTTTAACACATATTAAGTCACGCCACAACGCATCCAAGATTACAAGATGCAAGTGGTGACAAAAAACAGCAATATCTACGTCTATGCCGTTCAAGGGCCGTATCTTGCCGTTCCGTGCCGTACTGTGCCATTCAAGAGCCTCGCCGTGCCAGCGTAAGCTCGATGGCTCTTACACAGACAGACACTCCATTTTATGTAGATATAGTGAGGCTTCTTGCATTTTTCTTGTGGTTTTGATGCAGTTTCTGATCGGGAATGTGAATGAAGGGTCCAAGAGAGTTTTTAATAGACATGGTATTTTTAAGAACAGGTTGAGTTTTGATAACTATGTAGGTATAATAAATAGCTCATATTGTGGCTAATCAAGGAAGCTGGTACTATATGCCCACGTGGTAATGAATGTAGGTGTAAAGGTAAGGTTTACTGCAGGTATTTAGATGTAGGTAAACATACATTCGAGTTCAATGGCGTGCAGTAGGAGAGGCCTATGTCCAGCAGTGGACTGCTAAAGGCTGATGTTGATGAAACATTCCAAACTTAGGTATACAATAAAACCATGACCGTAAGGGTAAAAGTAAAGCCAATGAATGATTCTTCTGAGAGTGTCGATGGCTATTTAAATTGTGTCAACCCAGAGATTTGTAGGCCAGTCAAGACAAACTCTACATGAGTTTGCCTTGACTGACCAGGTGAAAGATTTCAGCTGGTAGGACATTATGGGGTGGACAGGAAAGCAATATTTTCCCACAGCTTCAGTATTGCTTGAGAGCGTTCGCCAGTCAATGGAAGGACACACATCTTTAATCTAAAACCACGATATGATTTATCCGTTTACTTTATTATCATCACCGTCTGTCTAGCCTTTTCCCAACTATTTTGGAGTCAGCTTCCAGTCCAATCAGACGCAGATTAATACCTACCAATATTTTACACGGAGCGACTACCTATCTGACCTCCACGACCCATTTACTGGGTAACACGATACCCCTTGGCAAGACTGGTTGTCAGACTTTCTGGCTGTTTATTATATAAAGCAGTACTTAAATGCTCCAAACAAATGGACAAAAAAAATGGAAAAACAAACAGCATGAAAACTCGATCCAAGATTAATGTTCTAAAAAGTCTAGATGTTTTTACATAACATCTTACACAATTAATATTTCTATTGTTACGCGTAACAATTGTACTATGCGACACATGGAGACCGCTCATTATATTTGTGTGTCGTTTACGCAACGCACTCATTTCTTACATGTATGGGAAATTTTATATGCAACCTTTTTATTAACTCAAGTACTACATGTTGTTATAGCAACTACTGACATTATACTAGGAGTTAATATCTAAGGCTGCCTGTGCAATATAGCGGAGAGAGGCATAGAAGATCGAACATTATTATAAGAATATCACAAAATTAATGTTTTCCAAGCTCTGCAATTCTTCGATCCTTCCTTTACACTACAATGGACCAAAAGCTTGCAAGAAGATATTGAGCAATACTTAGAATACACACCGTAACTTATGCAGATATTTTGAACATAAAAAAGAAGCAATAATAATTCAGAATGGATGATGAAGTATCGACATCAAGGATAAAATGTACTTATGGGAAATAAACAACTCAATTTAGTGGATGACTTTTATAATGGAGGAACACTGAGGAGGAAGACTGAGGAACACACAACATGTTGTAAATATAAATTTGAGATAAAGAAACTATTTATTTTATTATTCAGTGATGAATGAGATCACCATATTCAGCAGCCGATAATTATTTCGCTGTAATTATTATTATTTCCTTTGAAACCGTCCCATAGCGTGACCCCAGTATTGTGTGCTATCGAAACATGTTAAAAGAGTAACGGTGGAGTTTCTTGCCCATTCTTCTCCATACGAAAACTACCTTTTGGAAGGGGCGACTAGAATCAATTCCATTTCACTTTCATTTTTGACGTTCAAAAGTGCCTTTTATGTGCCTATTTGAAATAAATGCTTTGATTTTGACTTTGACTTTGAAGTAGGTACCGCTGGCTGCATAATTCAGAACCAAAAACAAAATGCGAACACCAACAGCAGCACACACAAATCTAAACGAAACACAGATTTATATCCTCATACTTTCGAAGACAATAGAAATTCTAACCTGGCTCCGTTCTATCGTACGGTGTACAAAACAACACCTAACAACTAACTCCTCTATACGTAGGACGTAGCACTCCTAACAAAACCCTGCGAGTCTGCTCAAAGCGCGCGAAAGTAGAGCCCTCTTTATCTAAGAGCCGTCTAGGAGGGGGGAGGTGGGGGGAGGACAAGTGCATCTCAAAGAAATGCAGATTTTACACGTCGCTACTCTTTGGGTGTGTCGGATGTATCGCGTAGACTGTTGCGTAGCGTTAACAAATGCGGCGCGGGTGGAAATGGTTCTCGAAATTATTCTTCTGTCAAAAAAAGGTGGAGTTTGTTTTTTTTTTTACTTGTAAATTTTTGCATTTAAAGTGCCTTATAATGTAATAATTTAAATGCTTACTTGAAATAAATGATTTGACTTTGACTATATTGGTCAGTTGTAAAAAAATAAGATTCTACTTTAGACTTTGAAGATACTTTATCGAAACTAGAAATGAAATCAAATGTTGACAATTTGGACTAGTATATTAGAGGAATGAAGGTTCAAGGCGACATGGATAAGGACCATTCCTATTCCTATATAATTTTTAAGCAAACCTTTCTGATATGTTTGTAGTCACTCCCTGTCACCAAACAAAATGTGAACCGAAGCTCGCATTTTTGTACTTTATTAATTTTATTTATTCAACCATATTGATTAAAATGACATAACATCACACCTTGTTTCCCCGAAAGGTATGGCAGAGATGTGTCTGTAGTACCTACACACAATATGTTTAAGTCGCATGGAACAGCGGGCGAGCCTATTGCCATCAAACGGGCACTAAAACCAGACACAGAGCAGCTACTGAGAAATTCCAGATAGAAAAACCCGATAACCCTTTGTCCCGACCTGGGAATCGAACCTTAAGCTCAGCAGTAGCACTTGCAACCACTATTGATTATTTTCCTGTATAAACTTGGTGTCTACAATTATATACATATACTCCTTGTCTATTATAATGACGAGACATTGCAACATGTAATTCAGGTACACATTGCGTGACAGATACGTATCTAAGCATATTTTTATACAATACACAGCGTTGCGTTGGATTTATGAGACATTGCATTAAACGGAACGGTAATATAAAAACTAGATATTAGATTATTATAAAGTCAACGAGGTAGTGATGCTGGTGGACACGCGAAGACGTCTTCTGTCTTTTTATCAAAGGCTAATTGTTTATTGACAAGACCCGTTGTTTGTTGCAAGCTGTGCTTTAGTTATGATTCATATTAAAACTACGTCTGTTGTAGTTATATAAAATAAGTAATTATAGTAATATGTGTATAATAAAATAAGTAAGCTCATAATCATAGTTATAAAAATAATAGACAGGATGTAATGGACAAACTGTCAGGGTGCGCCATGCTGTACCTAAGCAATTACCTACATGAAAAAATATTTTTGAAATCGCAATACACCAAACGGTTGCTGCAGGATTATCAATCCAATTCATGTAGGTAATTATTAATTACTTTTTCTTTATAAAACAAATATTATAACTCCAAATTATTTTTTTGTCACAGCTGGAAAGTCCAGCCAGTATCTGGGTTGTGGAGGTCAGATAGGCAGACGCTGAATGTAATAAATATACTGGTATTCTGCTGTTAGACTAGAAGCCGACCCCAACATAGTTGTGAAAAACCTAGGAAAGTGATGAAGTGGAAAGTCAGTTCTTAGAATCATAAGGTACTTTTCTTACTTTTCTGCAGACCGTACACCGAATATGACACTCATTATAGCGTGCCGGTAGGATTTCTGTAAAATATGTCAAACGTAAGTAGGCGACGGAATGTCTCGCCGATCTTAGCGCTAATGCTCTTTGTCTAATTGTCACAAGGTGCTACAAATTATACGTTAAGAAAAAGTAATAAAAAACAAGACTAAACGTGTGTTTGAAAAAATATATTGGAGTTTTTACGCTGAAAAATAGACCACCATCGACGTCTATAACAGACCGATTAATTTATATTGTTTCAAGAAGAGAGAGCGTCCTGTCAGGTATCTCTTACTTACATTATCATATTTTTTTACATGTAGGTATCATACATATATAATTTTTTTATTACCCGGAGGTTTATCATTTTTTTAATTCTTGCTTTAATATTTTTGTATGTCACTGTGTAATACTTGTACCTACGCCGTTTACTGTGGCAGCACATGGAGATGCCTTTATAATTTGTAAATACCCTGCAAACCGTGTACACAAATAAATTAATTCGATTTGATTTTATCTACTAGCATGGTGATAATACAAATTTTTTACTGTCCATTTTAGTAATCATTGAAAAATTCATCATCATCTCTATTCTACCAAATCACAACCATAAACTCTACGCAACAAAACACCATTCCAAAAATGATGTTTCTTATAACTTTACACAAGAAAACAGCTCCAAAATACTTCAAAACAAAACGCATTTACAATCACAATTAGCTGCAATATTAGTTACCCCTTCAATATTCTTAAAGGGGTAAGTCCAATATTCAGCTGCGTTCGATCTGGTCCAGTCCGGGGCGAAAACTTAGCACATTATGATTGTAACGCGCTCCGATTAAGAGGAAAGTTTTTACAAAAGGGTGCGGGACGGGGAGGAAGTTTACAGAGTTGTTAATACTTTAGATTTGACTTCAAAATGAGTGCCTAATCGGTTCGACAGTTTTTTTAAAGAAGTTAAGTCGTGGTGGTGAAATCAAGGTTGAAAAGAAGACACAAAAATGAATTGGTAAGCTGCAGAACAAAAAAAGTGACAAGAGAAAAAGCAAGAGCTTGATTAACATTTCCTTTCAATTAAAGAACTTCTAAAGGTTTGAATAATCTAAACAAGCTTATATTTGCTAATACCTTACTGTTTTACTATAGTTTACCCTGGAATTTACAATTATCCACATTTTATTCAGGTTTCTCCGCTCAATTTTAGCACGAAGTTGAAAATCTGTGATAAGTACCTATCGTCACATAACATTCACCACGCCATAAAAACTGTTGCATCACACCAAAACCCTCGAAAATCACAGTTGCATCACTCTATATAGATCAACAATTAGACAATCGGCGCATCGGTGGCCCATGAGCCATTAGGACTTTAATTGAAAATAGCGTAAAAGCTGTAAATCGTACACTGCAGCCCGGTGTCTGCCCCTTCCGATGTAGCAGCGCTTTGGAGGAACAATGCCTTTGAGTGCTGAAACTACTTTTTTAAATTTCATCAGCCCTCAAAATCTGTTGAATGTATCTGGAATTATTTAAAAACTAGCTACGCTTCGCTGCCGTGGGGTTATCGGGATAAAGTGTATCTTAGGTTCTAATCCAGGTCATGGTGTACTGTTGTGCTGAATTTCATAATTTCATCCAAATCCGTTTTAGCGTGAGAGACTAACAAACAAAATTGCAAAAAATCAATCCTTTTTCTTTAAAATATTAGTTTATTGAGAAAAAAAGTACCTAAAGCAACACAGCTCAAGCATACAACACACAACACAGCTCAAGGTTTGAAGAATGAATGATTCTTCATCCGTCTAATAAACTCTAAGTTACGTAATTTTTCAACATGTGGAACCAAAGTCAATGTTTTTTCCCTTAATAATGAAATTCCCTAAAAACCTTATCAATTTTAACACGTATTACGGTTCTATATTAGAAAATTCACACGAGTCATTGTGAAACCAATGACAGTAGAATTAGAATCGGAATCAAATAATAAAAGTTGGGAAATTAAAATCCTAAGATTAGGGCATAGTTTTAAATCAACTTACAATCAAATCATATTTTTCTTAGACAAACATATCCACCTTGTCTACGACATTATTTATGAATGATACAGGTAACAAAAAGTCGCGTTTCGTGTTTGTCCGTTCTTCTAAACTACGCAACGGATTAAGAGGTTTTCACCATCATTTCAAGAATTTATTCCAAAAGGTATATGATATTGGACATTAGTATTAAACTAACATTAATAAAGAATTCTTGATATTAAAAACGGTGGGAAGCGGGGGCTGACTGGTAAATAAATCATAACTAAAATTACCAACAATTACCAAGTTAACCGCAAGTTGAACTCGTAACCTTTCTATCACTTCATTACAAAAAAAAACAACAATTTCAATCGATGTCTACAGTAAAATGTGGTGAACGTAAAAATAGTGACCATACGTTAAAAGAAATTATGTATATTAAATTCTCAACAGACTTTCTTATCGACATCAAAATGTATCGGCTGAGGGGAGATAGCAGTCTTGATACTTGGTAATAAGTAATTTGAATTTTTTAATTGCATTTGCTTGGGGTATTGAAACTGGGTGATATTTAGCTTGTAATGTGCCTTTTTAGAGGGTGTAATGTGAATAGCAATTGAGTAAAAAAGCTTACTGGGATCGATGGTCAGCCAAACGCAAATAGCCAGTGAAGCCCGTAGGTATGTTCGTCTATTGATATAACTAGTAGAAATAAATGTTCTTCAAGAAAAGCGTATATCTACTTAGTAAGGTGATATAAGAATATAATAGAATATTATTTATTATGTACACCATATAAACAAGACAACTTGACAACTAAAAGTTGTGGAAAAAATTCTGATTTAACGCTAAAATACTAAAATCTTAAAATACAAAAATGGCGGAATCAAACACAACGTTAAGCCACATAATTTTATACGTTAGCAAAATACTATAGTCCCGCTTGATCTAGCTATCAGATATAGATTCCTTAGCTAATGAAAACTTGTAAGGACGAGATGTAATTCGTAGATCTTTGACAATTGTTACGGATAGTCAGAAATCTTACTGGAGGAGGGATCATGTTATCCAGTAACTGGGTTGTGGTGGTCAGATAATTGAGTCGCTTCTCGCTTAGACTGGGAGCCGAAACATAGCTAGGGCGGGTAAATGATGAAAAGGGCCAAGATGATTTTGAATGATGAAACCAAGCAATACAAAAATATCAACCAACCCACCAAGTACCAAGACGGCTCACCTAACAACATAACACGTTAATATCGCATGCGACTAACAATCTAATTACAACCCGCGGGAATCGAACCGCGATCGACTGCCCGATAGGAACCGATTACACTCCCACCGGCCGATACACTGCGTTAGTTAAATGAGTGTAAAAGGGTCCCTTTTCAACGATAATTATGCCTTTTTTCTGGTGAATTTTGTTGTCAACTTTTGTTTGAAAGCTACTTTAAAATGTGTTTGTTCAATTTTCGTCTTGGTTGACGATATCTGATGATACCACTAGCCCACAATGAAAGTTGGATTGAGGTCAGGAATCACCAAAACGCGGTGAAAATCTTTGGTGTCTATAGCATGGTATGAAATTCGTACTAACAGAAGACTTAGACAGACCAAAAAGCGGGTCACACGGTCCTAGGCACAGCCTGTATCTAGGTGACTGAAACACTGCACAAAGTTAATAAAGGGCAAAATGTTTATTCATAAGTTCATTCATTGATGTAGAGTGCTCTACTTACATGAATAACATTTTTATCTTCTTAGAGTATATTGGATACATAGCCGCAATCAATTGAAATAAACAAACATATTGATTAAAGAACTTTATATAAGTTAGCTGTCAATAATAAAATAAATAAATAAACATCACTTATAAGTATAAGTGATGTTTATTTATTTATTTTTGATAATTTTTTTAATGATTTGACATTGCTATTTTTACCTAAATAGGAAAGTCAAATCATTTATTTTTAAACAGTTCATTAAAAAAGCACTTTTGAACGTCAAAACTTACAAGAATACAGTATTGATTCTAGTAGGCCCTTCCAAAAAGTATTTTCTTGCCCATTCTTCACAATAAAAAATTTTATTTTGGAAGGGAAAACTATCACCTTTTAGTACTAATCATAACAAAATTACATTACCCACCTTATTGAAACAATGTAAGCGTTAATCCATAACCTAAGTGTTGGTATAAAAGCCCATATGAGTCACATTTCCGACCCCATAGCTAATCAGTATACAACACACCCTCTGGCACTACATTATCTATCAATACACAAGCTATAAGACAGCAACAGTATCGAGAACCTCCCCAGAAAGACTACAACTCATTGCAATCAGATTGAAATAAATTACGTCTTTCGTTAATTGATTCAACGCTGATCAGAAGGGCGCTGTCGGGTCTGTTAGTAATGAAACAAATAAAGATGATACTGGTATTGTTTGAATGCGACTGGGAACAGATATTGACGAGCTTGTGTTACTTAGACGTAAAATAGGGAAAAATAGCAATAATATAATGTCTATTTAAACTGAGGATGGTGGTGGTGGATAAATTTAGAATAGCGTTCTTATTATTTTGGACTTACAGGAATTACCTGCATCGACAGTAAAATGGAACGGTATACCTATAAAAATTTAACAGCAAAGCTGCACTGAAGAACTGTTGACCACGTTACATAAGCAGGTAGGTATTGTCTTTATAAAAATTATCCTTGCTTTTCAATTGTTTGAATTAATTCAAAGCCATAAAATAGTGGAAACGAACAATCAAAAGTGACTCATTCATGATTATGGAAAAATCTAGAATAAATATAATATTATGTTTCACAGATGAGCTGCTTCCAAAAACATTTCCATGGAAACAACATCTGATTCTCAATCATTTGATTGAACGAAACAACAAAAGACCAGTTATTTTAGCCATTCAATTCTTAGGCCAAGGTTCCGCATCGTTACAAAGGGACTTCCTTAACGCAACCACACACTTTTACATGTGTGGTGCCCCTAATTACATTCATATTGGTGACCGTCTTGCAGGTGCACAGCCAGCCGTAACGGGCATCAGTCAAGCGAAGAAACAAGCTAAAAACGAGCATAAAGCAATAGAAACAGAGTTTAAAACAGATTGGAGAATGTTCAAGGATGAAGACACGATTGAAGATCGATGTATGATTCGTAGTAAGAAAGTAATAGAGGTTATTATTGAATGTGAGAATAAATTCGGTAACAATGATACTGGCTTTGCGTAAGGTCAATAGCATGGTCGAATTCGGCATTGTTAATTACTGACCGATGGTCGAATGATTTTTTATTAGTAAAAGGTGGTTGTCGATCGTAATTTGAATTTGATGGACGGGGAAGTGGTCGATGGTTCCGATAGCGCTTCCAAGTGGAACCTGGTGTACCATAATTTACAATTTTTGGATTAGAAGGTCCTATTATAAATATTGTAATATCAGCTAGAATATTACCGTTATCAAGCTATTCCATTTAAGTAAGAACGCTAACTAAAATGGCTGGCCTAAAATAATTTCTATAATGTTGTACAGGGTGGTATGGACGTTGACGCGCAACCATGGATTCAACACATGGATGAAATGCGATGAAATTTTCTACGCTAGAGAGTCTAGAATCATGTGCTGAACTCGTGGTTACCCCACCATGCATAGCTGATTTTTTAGAGTGCATTAAAGAATGGAACAGATGCACTAGGTAATCCTGCAACAAATTGATCAACTTTAAGAGCGTTTACGCCGTACGGCATTTCATACAAACTTTCAAGCCGTTGTTTTTCGAAATGAATGAACCGATTTTAATGAAACTTCATACGCATAAGCAGGATACAAAGGTCTAAAAAGTTAGCAGAGAACATTTTCGAAAAATTGTGTTAAAAAATAGTACCTACAGCCAAATTAGACCGATTTTAAAGTTTCCATAGAAACAGAGATTTCCAGTTATCTTTTTTTAAATACTTAAGACATTTCGAAAATGTTCTCTGCTAACTTTTTAGACCTTTGTATTCTGCTTATGCGTATGAAGTTTCATTAAAATCGGTTCATTCATTTCGAAAAACAACGGCTTGAAAGTTTGTATGAAATGCCGTACGGCGTAAACGCTCTTAACCTAGCTTTTAGCCTTTTCAATGATATGAATTGGTTCGTAAATCATTTGATTAATAGGTAACAGCGTGTATTCTGTTCAAAACTTTATACGTTACTCGATCACAACAGTTTTTATCACAGTAAACTATGTTATTCAAGGTCCATTTGTGTCCGTGTCAAACGTCATACATGAAGCAAATTATTGCAAGTTTGAAAGAACTGTTATGTTGTAAAACAAGAACTTTTTAGCTCTAGTTTTCAATTACAAGAAGCAGAATAATAAATCGTACATTTGACTTTAACTGCTCGCACGAGATGCCAACTCGCTTATAAACATGTCCTATTTTTTCTTCCCTTTTTAGATCAGCATGAATCATTTCAAAAAAGTCTAATATGTTACACTTCAACTACTCAACAAGCCCAGTACATTCTATCGAAGTCTTATAGACAAGGAAAAAGAATTTCACTTAGCTATACATCGTACGCAAAAAATTAACTTTTACTTCCAATCCATCTATCATTTGTTTTTTTTTATGTTTTTGCTACCCACAATTATGTAAAAAGAATGAATATAGATTACTACCAACGGTTATGGTGGCCATAAAAACGTCACTACTTAGTATAAATGACTACTTTCTAATAAGAATACTATTGGTCCTAAGAATGCGCCTTGCTGAACTTCGCGTGTCAAAGTTTAATTCAACATAATCTGTCATTGTATCCATACTTACAATGAAGTTATTTATAACTGTTTGCTGTAGGCCGTTAGGTCTTAAAAGGGATAAAGAAAAGAAAGTGACAGTTATTTTAATATATTGTAAAACTGTTTTAGTTTTTGCAAGTAGTTCGATTGAACACACGGCTACACATCAAGCTGTACATTTCCAGTTTTAGCTGACCTCGCATTGTATAGGTTTTTCGCACAATCAGAAGTCAGATTATACTGGCTAAGTGTAGCTTGATGTGTAGCCGTGCGTACAAGGTTAAGCTAATCCTTGGTCTAATGGATTAGAACCGTCTATGGTGTACATACAATTTAGAATGGAGTTTTATATTTCATCAGTGGCTTTGTGTCGTTCTGGTTCAATAAATAAATATTAGAACGGATTCTAGAATCACTTTTTATACATTTATAATAATACCAGCCTATTATTGTCCCACATGAGGGCAAAGGCCTCTTCTCATAAAGAGAAGGCACATGAAGAAGAAGAAGAAGAAGAGATGAAGGCATTGATCACCATGCTTGGTAAAGACAGTTTGGCGATTTCAGACATTTTTAACTATAAGTCCAGGTGTCCTCTCCTACTTAGTTAATTAAAAATTGTAAAATCAAATATAGTTCACATAGTCATCAAGCCCATAATCCATGGCTAGATGAACATATTCAGAAAAAAAATATACTAGGTTACTATAAAGCATATGATATGAGTAAAATTCTAAATGATCTAACACGTATTCAAATAAACTCACTAAAAGCTGCAACTAACATTTTCAATTCGGATACAGTATATAATAGCCACTAAACATTGAACAATTGCATTTTCAACGCAAATAGAAAAACCGTTAAAACTAACAAATCTATGTCAGACAATAACGCCATTAATACTTACACTATTTCACTTTCTACGATATTCCAACCACCATTAATTAATACAGTCGGTACAAGGGATGTGCTCATTACGATTGCGATACATCGATACCGTATCGATACCATCGAATCGTTAAAAAAACTGCCCATAATTAACTGTTGGTAACAGACGCCACATGTCATTCTAAACAAAAGCTCTATACATGAGAAACTAATTACTAAAGCAAGGGTGAAAGAGATAGAGCTATATATAACTTGTAAGTGGGAGCGAAAGGTCAGAAAGGCCAAGATCGGAAGCAGATTGGAACGCACCACTGCGCACTGTCCGAATATGTTTTTTACTAATTAAAAATGCAGGCGGCAGTTTGATAAATGGTATCCCGGTCGATTTATTTAGCTTTTGTGTTTTTGAGGTTATGTGCGTGAGCGCTGATCGTAATGAAATTGTTCAGTGGCCAGCGATCGGACAACCATTGTTAGTTTTTTGTGGAATGTAGTAAGTAGATTGAATTAAAAAGGTAAATAGGACTGTGTATGGAATTGTTTTTGTTGTTTTGTCTAATAATAGAGCACGCGTTGGATATATACAGAAACATGAGTATGTTGTTTCATTGCTTGTTATTGTAAAGGGAAAAAAAAAACTGGAATTAATTCTATGATCATTCTGTATGTTGCGGAATTTCATTAATTTCGATATCTGGTCTCCCTAGATCTTCTATATTTGTTAACCCATCTACGGGTCCCCATCCTTGTCTCATTTACCCATGACCATGATTTCTGCTCCAATGGCCATGGGTAGTTAGCATTCCAGTTTTCCAGTTCTGCGAGCTATATCAGTAACTCTAATTCTTTTCTACGTTTTTTCTCTCATCATTCAATCATTCGTTAATTTATAGGCGTTAAAGTCTCGATAATTGCAAAAAGCCGACTTACCATTAGATACTGATAAATCTATCATGATCGTAAACTTGGACATGCTTTACAAGGTATCTGAAGACCCTTAAAAAGTTTACTGTTCTTGGTACGATAAGTTTAACTTAGTATACTACTTCACTGACTACCTCATTAGCAGCATTTTCTATGTGTGTAACTATACATTTTAAATCAACATCATGTAAGTTACTTAACAAAGTAGGTACCATTTAGAAGTGGTGCTATAAACAAAATTGTTTCTAAGTAGACATGTCACGAGCATTTAGCATTATCATCGCCAATTTCCATATCTACCATTTTAACCTCTTACCACATTATGCAAACCGAAATGGCCCATTCATAGATTAAGTGCATTTGAACGTAAACCATAAATCCACATCATATCTCACACAAAAATAAACACTAAATCACAATCATGCAAATCAGGTTAAAAAATTCAAATGATGCCCATAAAATCGGTCGCGACACAATATGGCGAGGAGATCCATGGATGCCGAACAATATCGGCTTTGCCCGATGCCACTTACGGACCGATAGCTACACACTAATGAGCTATTGAAAAATGATAGCAAAAATAATTCAAGGAAAAATTATCATAAGCCATTTGAGGGTTGAGTGTTCCCATGGACTGTGACCACAATCGAAAACGTAACTTAGCTTGTTAAAGCAGAGTTCAAAATGTATTAGCATGTGAAAGAAAAATCTTTCAAAAGAACATTCTAATCTTACGCATCACGCTTCTCAATACATTGAACTTTAAATCCATATAAATAGAGATCAAAATCAAACGATACGGAACGTCAAAGTAATCATATGATAATTTTTTCTAACCCTTAAATGGCGTATGCAAATTTCCGCATTGTCAATCGGATGCATATGCGAGGATTGAGGAGCGTTCGGGGGTTAACTCAATATGCGATGACAGATGCGAATTCGGGACACAAACATCGTATCGAGTTACTTCATTTTTGAGGAGCAGAGCAAATCTGGGATTGTATTGTCGATGGTCCTTTTCTAATGTTATTGGTTGTATAGTTTAATAATGGCTTGAATTTCTCACGCCTTAATACTAATAATCCTAATTGATTTTTAATATAGAAATAGTCTATTTTTTTGTTAGACACATTTTTGGGACCTTATTTCTATAGCAACAGTGTCATCTTGATAGGTTACTGTTTTCCACCACAGTCACGGAAATACTATATCCAGCCATCAACCAAAAATTATACCTATTATCGTTTAAAATCCTCAGTTTCCATATGCACCTAGTTCTGGTCTATGACTATCTTCAATATCACATTTATGCTCTATCACGATTTTTAAATCGAAACCATTTTGCTATCATCTTCATGCATCGTTTGAGCTGTTCCTATTTCATCAGACTTCAATCCGTTGTTGGTAGATTTTTTATTGGATTAGTTAATATCTTCGATAAACCTTGAAGCATCTTGAAAATCTTCAGAAAAACTGAAAATATCTTCAGAGATTAAATGTATCAAATTCTTTAATAAGCTTTTCTATTTCTCACAATTCTTCACACAAATTGATATATAAAAACGCCATTGCACACTTCCCCATCGGATTCGCTTGAACGCAAAAAAGTTGCGGTTACTACAGACGGACGGACAATCGATAAGTAATAATATCGATAGTGGTGATCTAAACGAGCGGGGAGTAATCGAGTTATTACACTGTAATTATTAACCGACGTTTTACTTTCTTCGTTTTGTTGGTTGGATAGGGTGGAGGAGGCTTTTTTGTTATTGTTTGAAAATCCCCATTCAATTGCATAATCAGCCTATACTGTTCCCACTGCTAGGACATAGGCCTCCTCTTTGCAAGTTGGCGAATTTCACATGTCCTAGAATGTTGGTTCTAGAACCTACGGGTTAGTTTTTCCTTCACCGTTTTGAGAGCAGCGGTGATAAAATAATTTCAATTGAGACATTCAATTAAGTTTTGGTTTTTTATATAATCATAAGTATAATTAAAAAGCTCAAAGTCGTCATTTTTCACAAATCTACTGACTAGAATATTACGCCTTAACTTTCTTTTGATTGCAATTTTCAATCAGCTCTATAATTGTGTTGCTAATTTTTGTTGTAACCATCATTTTGAGCAATTTATTTTAAAAGTTGCCATGTTTACACCAAAGCTGTTATTTCTCGGATCATACTTATTTCGCTTGAGCACTTCCTATTTTATAACTAGTTCAGGTAATACACAAGGAAACTGCCAGACTGATAAGTGAAGTTAAAACACAAAGTTTACAAATTGATTCCTTAGAAAAAGAATCACTTGACCTGACACACAAAGCTTTCACCTCAAACTCTATCCAAGCAGAAGCCGTCTCCTGCGCACCCAGGTATCGCGAGATGTTCGCAGGTGTCGCCGCGCTTCATCGCCCACCACGCACGACGGAGCAAGATAAAAGCCTCTCTGTCTATCGCCGACAGCATTTTATACCCTATTTGCTGTTTTAATTGACAAAAACTCGCTTACCACTTGTTTTGCCTCCAAAATACTAAGTTTTTTCTCTTTAGTATCGATTCTGATTGAATGCATTATTTATGAGTCTACCATTTCCTTTTATGTTGCTTCCTTGTCAATATCGTCGGTTTTTGTTATTAATTTTATGTGTGGATCTTAATTATGGTCCGGAGATTTATTAGTATTATTATATTTATTCGGTGTACCATAACAGACAGTAGGAATCGAACACGCGACTCTGGTTCTAGAATGCGGATGAGTTTGTGCGCTCAATGAGTCGTCCGATGCACTACGTTATCAGGAAAACTTTTTTTACTGTAGCAATCTTTATAAATATGATAGTGAAATTACACAAGGTGGCAGGGAGATCAATGCGCAACCTGTTATCATAAATTCAGTAGATGCTTCTAACCACTCATTAGCACTTTTCTATGAAACAGCTATTCTTAAGCTTTCTAAGGCTTCTAGAATCATACAGTGCTGAAGTCATGGCTACAGTTTGTACGTCGAAGTCCTTGCCATCCTGTATATTGAAACTGGATGATCAAAAATAGGTACAATAATATAACGAACAACTAGACAGCTCTTATTTCAAGTACTAATGACACCTCCCTTAACGTAACCCTTAAATATTCACAATACAAAAATAACAAATATACAATCGTCTTTTGTACGAATCGTAAAACACGGATTATTTTTGCATCAATTATCTGCAACTGCCGTTGTCACATTTATAAGAACGGGTTCCGAAAAATATAGATTAATGATCATGCGCACATTAGGTTTGACAAGCAAATCGATACATTTGTGAATCGATTCAATCATCAATATGAATTATACGGTGCGATTGCTGAGATACGCGGTCATGGAAGTAATTTATACCGTACTAAAGATATGTAACATCTGCAAAAGAGTTCACAAAAGCTTATAATTATTTTCCCTTAAGGAAATTGGGATGATAAGCCAAAATTGTAACTGTTCGTGTCGTCAAAATCACACATACATAACATAATACATACATAATCAGCCTATAATGTTCCCACTGCTGGGACACAGGCCTCCTCTCTGTGAGAGGGAGTGAGCCGTAATCCACCACGCGGGCCCAGTACGGGTTGGTAGATATCACATGTCTTCGAATTTTTGGTTCTAGGACATGCCGGTTTCCTCACGATGTTTTCCGTCACCGTTTAGAGAGCAATGGTGATGAAATAATTTACACAAAGTAAAGCGCCTGTCTGGGTTCGAATCTACGACCTAAAACTCGTGAGTTGCGGCCGTTACCACTGGGCCACCACTGCTCTCAAAAATCGAAATATTGCCTCATAATAAAAATTCTCTACATGTTTCCTTATCCTAACCAATATCTAAATGTAAATTATTTTGACCATTGAATGCCAACTTATAATTTATACCACTAATATAATTAAGTACTTCTGATAAACTCAACTCCATCCGGCCCACCAGCGGCACAATGACAGGCCCTAACCAAAATCCGGAAGCCCAAACAATAATATCGAACGTATTACATTGAAAAAAAGAACTTCACAACGAACTTTCATATTCAAATTTGAAATTCGAACGAACCGAACCGAACCAAAAAAAAACGAACGGAGAGCACCGATCAATTAGAGTAACTCAATACTCTGTCACATTAAAATGACGAGTCGCACTAATGGATTTCCAAATTTGAATTTCAAATACAAATGGGATCGGAAGGATCTGTCGGGCGTCCTCGGGTGATTCCGTATCGGCCCGGACGAACTATCGGTTGTGTGTTCGAAATGTAATGTGAATCAATCATACTTTTGAACATTGCACTCAATATTGGCAGATTGCATAAAGGTTAAATGGTTACATGAGAATGAAACAGAAATTCGTGTTATCTTATCGTATATTTAAAGCGATAAGGGAACTTAACCTGTAGCTGTATGTAGCACATAATCATATAGAATTGAAGTCAAGGCAAAATATGAGCAATCGTGTCAGAAAAAATTACCAATATTTTGAATCATATGAGCTACTTAGGTATACCTCCTTAAAGAGTAATCTAATCGCAGAGCAGTGGTGACCCGGTGACTTACGAGTTGTAGTTCGTCATTTCGAACCCAGCTAAGCGCTTTACTTTGTGTAAATAATTTCATCACCACTGCTTTAAAAACGGTGAAAGAAAAAATCGTGAGGAGGCCGAAATTTCCTAGAACCAAAAATTCGAAATCCACCATCCGCACTGGGCCCACGTGGTGAATAACGACCCACTCCCTCTCACAGAGAGGAGGCCTGTCCCAGCAGTGGGAACAGTATAGTCTTATTAAGCTGTAAAGAGTCATCTCCTTTGTATGAATCCAGCGTTAAGTTGCTGATAAAGACAACAACGCTTGTAGTCTAAACATTAAAAAAAAAAAACGTACCTAATTCAAAAATTATACCATCGACAGCCCATGATACTCCGATACTCCGTCAGTCTTACTTTAAATAAATAAGTTTAATTCAAGTAACAAGACTCATATAAAAACATACTTAAAAGGATACAGACACCGTAACAAGCACAGACGAGAACTGACACTCACAAGGTAACAATATGTCTGCTGCAGCATTGCCGGATATAAGGGCAATCAAGTCTGTTGGCGACCATCGCCAGGACGGTGTTGGCGCTGCCGCGCTTGCGCATCTACTTATCTACTCATACTTTGAGCAGACTCCGTGACGGCCGCACTTTTTGCATCGCCTATAATGTCTACTTACGTCCATGGACATAATTGGCGATATTACACGATGGTGATTAATTAATGAGGATGTTATGACGAAGGCTTAATGCTTGACGCCTGCGATGAGTGGTGGTTACAGATCGGTTATTGTCTGTGAGACTTTTTGTGGCGATTTTGTGTGGAAAATGCTACTTGTCTGCAGTGGTGGCCCAGCGGTACCGGCGCCGACATACGAATTGGTGTAGGTCGTGAGTTCGAACCAGACAGGCTTTGCTTTGTGTTTTTTTTTTTTTTTTTACTGGTTCCTAATTTTTACAGGGTGTTCTACCCATGAATATGAACAACTTTCCCTATGGGACCAACTCTGAAATCACGAAAAAAAAAAAAACAACTGTTTAATACAAAAGTTCAATTCCTACTTGACCAAAATGTATAAAACAGCGGATTTTTTTTTTCGTGATTTCAGAGTCACCCTGTAAAAATTTGGAACCGGTAAAAAAATCATTCGGTATAATTTCATCACCACTGTTCTAAAAATGGTGAACTTTTCTTAGAACATTTGTGTTGGAACCAAGGAAACTGTCCTGATACAGCAAAATTTTGCGACTCTAAAATGCCAAGTAATCGAATAGCTTGTAATCAGTCCTCCAAAACGAGCCTGACTATTGAATTGACCAATTTATAGGTCTGAAGGAAATTTAAATTATATACTTCTATTCATAGAATCGCAAATTTACTCCAAGTCAATATAAGTTCAAACCAAAAAATCATATTTGCTTCAAATCGTTCAGAGAAGTCAACAATCCCCCAGCTGTCAGATTTTGATTTCCATCATTTACAACTCCGATAACTATCAAATACTTAACAAGTATATCGTCTCCGGCTGGTTGCGTTGCGTTAACCAAATCTCTGCAACCAGATAAATCTGTGTATTCGCCACGCGTCTCGAAACCATTTGTCACTCACTAATGATTTGGTACCATTTTGAGATGCGTGTAACACCCCTTTCAAATGTTTAGGGGAAGGTAGACTGAGGTGGTTGTTTGTGATTTCTGGGTAAAGAGTGCTTTAAAGCTTTTCGTGAATGCAAAGTGACGTCACACGAATGGTGCATAATGAAATGAAGACTACCGAGATTATGGAAGAAAAAGACAAGTTCCGCCGATCCCAAATAAATTGGGATTAGGACAAGAGGATCATGATGAGGTATCGTAGGTTAAGACATATGAGAAATAATACCTCGTTTTTTGGAAGTGGTTCTAGCTAAGCCCTAATCTAAGCCTCTTTTGGTTGTATCTGAGCTATGCAGACCAATTGCCAGAGACTTTACTTAATCTTTGGGATTAACAAAATCAGGTTTACGTAGTATATCATGCATTTATTAAAATTATGAATAGGTTTAATATATGCTGCTAGCTTATCATAGACTATACGATCATTATAGGCATTTGCGATGACTATGGAAAGAAAGCTTTATGAAAAAGTTTACAAATAACATATGAGATTTCTGCTTTCAACCTCAATTACTGTATTCCCAGACACTTCATATTTAAAAAATCCAGGTACAAAATATCAAATCTAAATTTAAACGCACCGAGAACCGTAGAATTTCATATCAAAAAATAAAGTAATTCACGTACACTATTTAAAGAACGCGTGCGCAAGTCCGCCCACGGACGAACAGACACACAAACCGATCTCGTTACTAACAATGCACCATATATTACGCCGTTTCCGGTGAGATATCACATCTTGCGTCTCTTTCGAGCTTGGGATGTTTGTATCTTCTTTCTCTTTCTACAATCATCGCGAGACATCAAGATCATTAACAGGCGATACTGTGATTTGTATTGTGTGTTTTTTATAACATATTCCCCTTTGTGCGTAATTTTTCGATTTGGCGAGTTAATTTTGAATTTACTTGAGTACGTGTGGCTTTGGATATCTTGTTAGCTGGTGAGGAGTTAGTGGTTTGTTGTTTGTGGATTTGATTTTTGGTGTCTATGTGTTTGGGTTCTTCACTTGCAGCTACTGGAGCATAGTTTTGAGGGTCCTTATGAAAATTGTTCTGTTGATTACACTTGTTTATGATGGGCTTTTGGAAATCGAAACAACATCTTGATATATTTCAAAATTGGTTAGTTCCGTTCCCACTTATTCTCTCCGCGTCCGTTAGTTAGGTGACGTAAGATAATTAACTTTTAAAATAGAAGATTCAGAAAAGATGCTTTGAAATTATACAACTTTTTCAAAATCCTAAAAGGAAACTGGCTTTAAAACAGCTTTACCTACCGCCAGGTATTTAAATATTTCTACAATAATAATAACCAAACCTTTATCAAACAGTTCGATGATACCAACACCAGAGATATCTCTTTGTCTATGATTTCAATAGTCCTCTATTATAACACGATCCATCTTTTATGGATATGTCAAAAATATAAACCCTGTTTTGCATATCAACAGAATTTTTGCCCTGCATTGTTGGTTTGGTTTTAAGGATTTTAGGGTTCCGTGGTTCTATAAAACTCTTTCACTTGACTTTTTAACACTAGTTTAATCTTTTATGAATATTCTTTGCACAAAATTATGATATTAATATTCTGTCATACAATACTGCTTGGATTTACTGGTCTTTATAGTACCTACGATTAACAGCAATACCTTCACAGTTTGTATTGTTTGTATTTGATGTAACACAATTCTTAACATGAATTCCAAAATTCCTGGTAGGAGTAAATAATCAAAATCAAAATAATTATTTTGTACTAGCTAAAGTACTTTCCAGTTACTTTCATGGAGCCTATATAATAAAATAAATAATAATTATAATTAGACTACGGAACCCAATACTACCAAATCACACACACACATACACACCCTCACACATATATTTCTGGCATTATTACAAGAAATCGAAACAGACAGCGTTACGGATAAACTGTCACTAAATGTTTTACACCTAAAGATTTCAAAAGCAATTTTTTTGTTATAATATAAATTTTGAGACCTTGTGGAGCTTTATTAGTTAGTTTAGCTTTAGAAGTTTTTCAATTCGATTGTTAACTGAAGACTATTGGAGGATGTGTCTTTACCAGTTGATGTGCGAGCATCTTCGTTATTGAACCCCTTGTTTAAAATTAACGATTGTTTAAAAAAATACAAATGATATATAAAAAAGACTAAAGAAAATAAGTTTATAGTTTTTCACTAACAAATTACAAGACAGCAAAAAACAATTATACCAAGATAGAAGTGGATCTGAAATAGAGATAGTACGAAATGCAAAATCCTAAACATCAAAAGAGAAAAACAAACAGACATATTTCACAATGCCTCATACCGAATCTATTATCTGTGCTCTATTTTTTTTTAAATAATGGCAATGGTATCCGATCAAACATCCTCTAACAAAAGCCCCAGTCATTACTAGATTTGAATAATAAAAAAAAAGTTTTGAACCAAAGGGGCGAAACTCAGCCTTGCATAAGTAATTAGAACAATTATTTTTTGATAGATAATAAATTATTTTTGACATCGACTTGTCTGTTGGGGTGTTATGATGTTCGGAAATGAATCGCCATTTTGAATTTACATTTTTCTGAATATTTTCGTCGCCAGTGTGTAATTTAATAGAAACTATCAATGACGACTCGTTTCATTTCCTCTTCATAAGCAACTTTAGCGCATGCAGTGGGCTTTAACTAAAATCTCTTGCAACTGAAGCTTGGCTATCGTAAGAAAGCGGTTCAAAACCAGGCGTAGATGGATGAACTTGACGCCTTAATGAGGTCTATATTGACTCAGGATCGAGTTGAGTGGAACAAGGAAAGGGAGGCCTTTGTCCGGCCGTGGGACATTACGGGTTATTTTTTATTTCCTAGGAACTCAAGCCAACCTCACCTGCTCGTGGTACACCCTACTTTCGACCAACGAGGCTCTGGCGACCCGCCAAGCCGCCAACCCGCACTGGACTAGCGCGGCGGGTTATGGTCCAAACCTCTCATAATTATGGAAAGCCCAACAATAATATGTCCCCAAGTGCCCGGCGACTTCAGCTGCTCTGCTGGCGTTGACCGGCGCCGGCTCAACACTGAAGTCAGGGGCGAGGTGAAGTAAAAATTTGAATTTCGCGAGCTACCTTAGCGCTTCCCCCTTAATGCCTTAGGCATTCTCTACTCAACCAAAGGTGGTGAAGAGAGATTATCATGATCCAATTAATGATTTGAATGAGCAACCGAAAATAAATCTATGATTTTTTCAGAATCCTCGACGGGGACTTTCGGGCGAGGCTGGCAACAAATTCTACTTACTCTTTAATCAACTAAATCGTCATAAAAACAGCAAAATATTCCTTGTTTTTACCATACAATAAAACTTTCATTTTTACCCCATAGAAAGTGAGTTGTCACAAAAACCCCGCACCTTGACGTGACGGCAGGAAATATTTGAATATGTCATCCGATCTACGGTATCGATAGATATCGGATGCGTCGGAATTTTATGAGGGGAGAAGTTTTTGTAAGTTTGTACTTTCTTCTTTATTACAAGCATATTCTTGAGGGAAGTTCGAGTTGTCTCGAACTCAACGAATACAGAAGCAAGCCATATGTAAAATTAACTTTAACTATGCTACTTAATCAGGAACACATTAAGACTTTTATACAGAGCATGTCTTGGACGTAAGCTGGTCAGACGCCAGCGCATCAAGCTACCCGAAACTGTCAAATTTTCAAAATCAACTTTGAACATTATGCTTTAACAATAAAGTTAGAAATCTATTAAAGAAATTTGACAGATTGTAGTAGCTTGATGTGCTGAAGTCTGTACATCGGCAGACCATCACAATACACAATTAGATCAGCAGACCTTTAATAGGAGGTTCAGTAATACTCGGTTGGTGCAATCACTAAGCAAATAAGGCAGCAGGGGTCTTGGACTGATTGCAGTTCAAAAGCCCTGTTGATTTCACTAGCGTCTAGCGTTGTCTGATGTTAGATGGGACTGTCTATCTGACTAAAGGCAGCAATTCCTGTTATTCCTGTGATATTCAACTGTTATCAAATAAGACAACCATTGGGTTCCCAGAACCGTTTCCATAAAATTAAAAAATAATCTAACACCTGCAAGTAAGCTTGTCGTTGGAAAACGCTATTGGAACTTACAATATTCTGCAAGTACTGGCCGGACTAGCAAGACAGAATTGTGTGGATAATGGGAGAGAGAGGTCCTTGCTCCGCAGTCAATGCAGGCTTGTCAGATAGATCATAGATATGTTATATTAAACATTCCCTTTTAGATAACTTACATCTATACCTACCTACATTTTTTCAAGCCACATTAAAACTATAATTCAAAATACTCAAGTCTCCTAATCCACATTAATTAACATTGGAATGATAAATCAAACACCCTCGCTTAATATTTTTTGTTCAACATCGTCACTTCCTCTGCGACAGATGTCATCCATTCATACACAAATCTTTGTATTATTATATTTAGATCCACCCTTTTTTACAATCATAAAGAAGAATGAAGAAACTGTATCGTACCTATGCCACCGTCTTGTGGTGTTGTATTCATAAAAAAGTTTGAATAGCTCATTGAAAAATAATTCTAACACCATCATGGATTGCTTGTCTATTGTTGTTGTGGCAGTGTTGATCACTGAAAACTAAAAAAAGAAGTCCTTTGATTAAATACCAGCCATACTGTCGATTTTACAACACTTTTACTTCGTCTTGAACTCTATCACGGGAAATTGATTTCAATAATGGAATTCAAATCTATCCAACGAAAGGTCAATGCTGAAAATAAAATGCGGTTATCTCAATAATACAAGTCAAAGGGATTGGTAGTCGCAACGTGGTTATATGGACGATATCGTGTAAGCGTTGCTTCTACTGTCAATTTTTACAGATTTATTATTCCATTATGTGGCTTTCAATTATTAATATTATATCAAACGACATATGTAGGTATATTATGAAGATGATGATATATCTCTTATCGTCATGACCACCTAAGAAAGAGACGGGGTGTCTTTTTCTTCGCCAGTTTACGATAAAACGATCAACACCCTTGCCAAAATTTCACCAGCACGAGACAAGTACCTCAAGCCCCTTTAAAAAAGTGAAAGCGGTACAAGTGGCAACAGGTCAGTATACGTACCAATGCAGGCGACAACGCGGGGCGGGTGCAGTTCGTATTGGAGAGAACAGAGCGCCCGCATCATCAAATTTTAATTGTTACAATGACGCCATTACTTTTGTAGAGTTAGGTGTGGGTAGACGTGGCCAGTGGTGTAAACTGAAGACCAATTCTCGTAATTAAAAACGTTCAAAATCTAGCCGCATTCTTGCCTCAGCGACAATCAATGTCAAAAACTTGTCAAAAATGTAGGGAAATGAGAGGTATTTTTTTAGATTGAGACTGAGATCAGACTGTGAACATTCTTAAAATTAAGAGTAGGTATTGCTCCACAGACTGTGAACGTTCTTAAAATTACGGAAATCTCTGGCTTCTCATTAAATTGTTAGGAAGTAACAGTATGTTTGAGCTGGTGTTTTAAGAGGTGAGGGAATAGGTGTTACTAGTTGACAAGTTTCACTAACAGTCCCTTACTAAATAAGATATCAGTTAGCAACACACTAACCCCCTTACTGATAAACGTATTGTATCAGATGAATAGTTACACACCGATTTCTCTCTTTCAGTCGTCAGTTATTTGACTTTCGAAAGAAGAAGACAAAGCGTTGTATAAATATACAGACGCTATTCAACGTTTATTATTAAGGGGGTATGTATTTTTTTAAGCTTTATAAAACATTGTTGCAGGAACTTTGTTCGGTAGTAGCTAAGTACTATTAGTTATTCTGTGGTAGTAGTTAATCTAATTTCCAACAAGCAAAAAGAAAAGTTAAATTGTATCAAATTCAAAATCATTAATTTGCAAATATGGGTAAACAATATGCAGATGTTTTACACTAATGTAATAATTGTATACCACAGTCTTGGTATCACCATATTTTTCACCATATTTTTACCTTTCGGTATGCAAAGACAAAAAGAAAAAGAAAACACAAAAATAATTAAAACTAATCAAAATAAATTTAAGAACTAGTTTAAAAATAAAGTATTAAAAATAAATCCAATAGTTTATTCAGATACCAGTGTATCTGAATAAACTATTGGATTTATTTTTAATACTTTATTTTTACTTTTTTTTTTAAGTTTTTTGAAGATAAAGCATATTACAGTTAATATGCTTTATCTTCAAAAAACTTTTTTACATATTAGGCGATGATGCTGCCTTAAATCAAGAGTCATGCATTTATTTTTCAAATAGCAGCTCCCCGCGGTTTCACCCGCGTTAGTTTCGATCCCGTGGCAATATCCGGATAAACAGTATACGATGTGTTAATCCTGATTATAAACTATCTGTGTACCAAATTTCATCCAAATGCATTCAGTAGTTTTAGCGTGATTGAGTAACAAACATACAATCTTCACAAACTTTCATATTTATAATATTAGTAGGATTGGTGGGATTGGTGGGTGTGACAACAAGTCTTACCAAGGGGTATCGTATTACCCAGTAACTGGGTTGTGGAGCTCAGATAGAATACTGGTATTCAGCTGCATCCGGTTAGACTGGAAGCCGACTCCAACATAGTTGGGAAAAGGCTGATGAGGATTGGTGGGACCTCTATCGACAACCTAACTCTATGCCAAACTCATTTCACATGTATCCGTCAATTCGAGGGCAATTTTTTTGAAGAATATAATAATGTTGATTAATTAATTATGGTGATTGTGGTAAAACAATGCGTCAGCGGTGAACGATTCCTCATAAAGCATGGGGGCTGAGCAGGGGACTGGTTCAATGGTGTTTTAGGAACATTAATGATTATTGACTATAGTTATGCGTGGGATCAGCGTTATCTAGAACCGTTGAATAATTTATTGTGAATACACTGTTTCGAGAAACCAGTTTACTGTAAAAATTTAAGTCTACCTACGTGTAAGTGAAAACGATACTTAATTGAATTAGAATGACTATTTACATATAACTTCTTTTTTTAATAATTAGTTAATTAATTAAATGATTACATCAATAAACATAAAATCAGAAGCAAAATACGAGTATAACTATGTCAAACGAAGAATTATGTATACCTATCTAAGTAGTTATTCTGAGCCACTGGTTATCCCTCGCTAAAAGAAAAAAAAAGCGACAAAATACTATAGATATGTTTATATTCTCATTCTTCTATTATTACATAATTCTCTTTGTTCATTATACCCTAGGATTTGATTAAATCGTTAATCATACTAATCCACCACATATAATCAACATTCATAAGAAGACATGAAGACGCTTATCCGAAGCTAAAACACATACAAACAGATGTCGTAAGAATACTCAATACATACATACACACTCCAAAGATATCGAGCTATTGCGAAAGAGTACAATTTCGGTAAGTACTTTGTCTGACAGTAAATATTGAACAACCAACTTAAACATACACTCACAACGAACAAATATGATCTTTACGCCGTTTGATATAAGGTGTAAGTCATATGTAGGGTTATGATTGTAAGTGCGCTACAGAAATATTCAACCCTTACGAAACCGAGATGTGCATTTCGATAATAGGTAACAGTGTATTGTTGGTACAGAGAAGACAAATATACATTTTTATATATTTTTAGTAATAGATAACTCGATTGGTGATATCAAAAAACAACCGACTTCCAAAAAAAACTACAAAGTGATAAATAACTTTTATTTCGGAAGTCGGTGTCGTTGGTTCTGCATTTTCGTTTATTGACACCGACTTCCGAAATAAAAGTTATTTATCACTTTGTAGTTTTTTTTGGAAGTCGGTTGTTTTTTTTTGTAAAAATGTTTTTATTTTTCACTTTTTAGTGAGAGAGTTTGTAATTTATCTAAGTTCCAATAGCCTAACGTCAACTGCTCATCACCTTTTACAAAATATTGCTTTTCCCGATGCTGGGACGTTAATTTTTGAGGAGTTCTCCTGGTAAGAACCTGAAGAACTCCACTCCACCACCACACGCATTGTGACGAGCATAAATTGCTTAGCAACCATATTAAAGTAATCGAATCGCAACCCGTGAAATATTTATCATTGATTAGTTCCGATGGCCGTCTGTAGTCTTCATCATCAGCTCCACTTTACCAAATGATGATTTCCGAGAGCAAATGCTCAAGTTACTCTAAAAAATATCCAAATCGCTATAGGTTTGCCAATAAAATTTGAGGGTTTCCCTCGATTTCCATGGGATCCTCTCATCAGATTCCAACTTGCTGACAATGGGACCACCTTGGGAGTATACCCTTCAAGTTACTCTAAAAAATATCCAAATCGCTATAGGTTTGCCAAAAAAAGTTGAGGGTTTCCCTCGATTTCCATGGGATCCTCTCATCAGATTCCAACTTGCTGACAATGGGACCACCTTGGGAGTATACCCTTTCAAACAAAAAAATAATTTTCGAAATCGATCCACAAATGACGGAGAATCGGTGAACATACAAAAAAAAAAAAAAAAACATACATAAAGTCGAACATATAACCTCCTCCTTTTTGGAAGTCGGCTAAAAATAACATAAAATTATGTTTTAATTATTAAGTACCCCAAAAAAGGGCTTTAAAGGTTCGTGGCATACCTGTCCGCTGCCCCTGTCCATTTTGATTGTTTTCATACAGGTTTCATACATGGCCACCATTTTGAAAAAAATCAAAATGGTGCGACAGTAGGCTCCATAAACATAAATATCTTCAATCCCTTTTGTAAGTTTCCATTTGTTTTTAGTAAAGACAAGAGAAAATATAGGCAGAGCTTCATTACTGACTCATTACATGGTCTTCACATGATCTGGCCAAGATTATGTCTGGACCCTAAAAGCGACTGTGACTGTGTAACTTCTGAGTTTCATCAGATAGAAAACGCCGACCTTATTTAGTTTAAAAAATATGATAGACTTGTAAAAGTGTTTTTACAAACCTACTTACAGAAATAAAAGCTGGTATCATTAATTCCGTTTATTAAAAAAAACCACAGTCCCATAAAGTCAATGACGAACACTGTATACATTGGTACATACACGAGCCATGTATTAAACTCCATCGTCATTTCCAAACAAAAAACTCAAATCCTAACACCTGTTAAGAAACCACTTAATTCCAGCAATCATCACATCACAAGTAACGCCCATCAGATATAAGTAAATATTAACATTTGACCACCTGTGTGGTCTGACCACATCACACAATGGTCCGACCACAGTACACAAAACATTACATGTATCCTCTACATCTGGCACTACTCTGTGACAAACATGGTGGCTATCAAATATTCAGAGACATGGATTATTGAATTGCATTTCTTAGATTTTTGTTGTCTAGGTAGATATTTTTTTAAGGTTGTTGCTAAGTTAAGGTGTTATTATTTTTTAACGTCATGGCCACCTTTCACAACCAGCAAATACATATCCAAAATATAAGCATAAAGTATAGCATAATCGCCTATAATGTTCTCACTGCTGGAATACAAGCCTGCTCTCTGTGAAAGGGAGTGGGCCGTAATTCACACATGTCTTCGAATTTTGGTTCTAGTACATGCCGGTTTCCTTACGATATTTTCCTTCACCGTTTTGAGAGCAGTGGTAATGAAATAATTTACACAAAGTGAAGCAGCTGTCGGAGTTCGAACCTATGACCTATAAGTCGCGGACGTTATCACTGGGTTACAACTGTTCTCTTTCATAATATATTTGGCTAGAAATAGGTAATATACCGATACAGAAGCACAATAATTCTGATCTAGCAGCGAGTATTAGCATACGACGATGGACGTCAGTAGGTAATAAAGACTTCACGACTCATAAATAATTAATGTAAGAACAGAATTCTTATAACAGAAGACGGTAGCTGCTTTGAAGTTAGGCTGCGGCCTGCGAAACAAGCTGAAGCGATATTTAAGCAAATCTCACTTCGTCATAATGAATTGTATTTGTAGTGTCCGTAGGACGCAACGGTTGATACAATTAACGATCACAATATTGTAAGATAGATGATGAACAAAAGAGGAGCAGTAACTGGGTTGTGGAGGTCAGATAGTCAGTCGCTCCATGTAAAATACTGGTATTCAGCAGCATCCGGTTAGGTTAGGTTAGACTGGAAACTGACCCCAATATAGTCGAGTAAAGGCTAGACAGACGATGATGAGCAAAAGAGCAGGCATGTTTCTGGATAATCCCATGTGTTCTAGACGTCATAGAGAATTAGAGACAGGAAGACTGGATATTACTTTGGTGATGATTTATTAAGATCCTGTCATTTATAATATGTTCTAATAATTTTCTGGCGAAAATCTCACACTACGCATTCATTGAGAAAGGTTTTTTTTTTTTTGTGAAAAGCATTTTAATGACTGATGGTATCAAAACGACAACCTATGGTCTATGAAGTTCGCATCTCCTCAGCAAGGAACACTTCCCACTGGAAGCTACATAGCAGTAACTCATGAACCAATGTACATATTTCTGTCTGGGTTTGGAAATCACACATTGATATCCATAGCACCTTCACTTCCCCGAATAAATGGACGAAGGTTGCTCACCAATGACGGTAATCTAATCCATGGCGCCTTTCCAACTATGGAATATAAACTGGGAATATCAATTGAAGGAGAAACCTGATTAGTTATTTACAATCCCTCTTCGTTGATTTAGAACATAAGAAAGGTACCTAAATCTGTCCTAATGTAAAGCAAACGTTTTTTTTTTTCCATACTGAAAATTGTTGATCACCACGTTGCACTTTTGTTTTGCTAATGTCAAATTCGTGTATACGATTCGTCACTGCCCAAAAAAAAATTCCATCAACTTTTCTTTACAAAAACTTTCGATCATAACTGCCTAACTTGGAATTCAATGATTATCGTAAACTGAAAATCTATTACCTAATAACGCACACTTTTTGACCGATAATGCCGTTAGCTTACCAAAAATAGAACAGCTTGATCAGAAGTTAATGAAATAATAGGCCTTCACGCAAAAATGAGACAAAAAACAAAACAACCTTCGAAGGATGTAAAGCCTTAAATTTATCCGCTGGTCTTTCATTGCCTATCCCACACTGTCCACCTATGTGCAGCCAGTAGTGGGTGACTATTGTCATCCAACACGTGGCCGACATTGTCTGGGGAACAAGGGTGACGATGTTTCAGAACTGGTTACGAACCGAGCTGGTTTGGCCAGATTGAATGATCTTTGTATTGTCTGGTGGTGCTTTGTTCAATATTAAGGAAAAAGTTCGTGTAACACTACTGAGCGAGTCGATTCTAGACGATACACGAATCAGAAAAAATAAGACGGAACTTCTGTACTGGGTTTTTAGGAAGGATCGATGCTAAACATTAGAACTGCTTACCTCAATTAGTGAATGAAACAAAAAACAATAACATTCAATCGCGTGTTATGAAGTCGATGTTTAAATCTGTAAATTGATAAAAAAAACACATTTACACGTCAAAATTAGGTAGGTAAATTATGCTTTGAAGACTAGTTGAATAGTTTATTTTCTCTTGACTGTACTTACCAGTCATAAAGAGAAACCTAGATAAAATTGCATAAGAAAGATTTCAAAACAGAATAAGAACTAGCAGGGGATCGAGGAGGGGAGGTGGAGGCTCAGGGGATCAGACCGGAATGAATCTTCCCAACTGACTACTCTGAGAAGAAAGACTGAAACAAAGGTTTCAGAGGTTTCACAGTCTCTTTTAGTCCAGACGTAATCATGGTCAGGCCATATGAGGACCATGTAGGATAATAGAATAACATGGCAGGTATAACAAGTACCTACTACACGTAATAAAAATATTTACATAATCAGCCTATAATGTTCCCACTGCTGGGACACAAGGCCTACTCTTTGTGAGAGGGAGTGGGCAGTAATCCACCACGCGGGCCCAGTCCGTGCGTGTGGTAGAGGTCACATGTCTTCGAATTTTTCGGTTCTATCCATTCTATTCCTCACATGTTTTCCTTCACCGTCTGTAGAGCAATGGTGATGAAATAATTTACACAAAGTAAAGCACCTGTCTGGGTTCGAATCTACGACCCGTAAGTCGCGGCCGTTACCACTGGGCCACCACTGCTCTAAAATTATTTAAATAATAATAATAACCACTGCAATAAAACAAAGTAAAAAATCAGAAATCTTTCTATCAACTCCAAACGAACCCAATCCGGTATTCTGATTACAGAAAAAGGACAATTTACACTTCAAAAAACCTCGATTTTCTTTCGCGCTAATTAATTCTATTGAACGAAAAAGTCGAGAAACATTCGTAACCCTTTGAATGGCGCGTCAGAAAAAAATTGGTGCCATTCGGAATTACGAATTTTTCATAAATCGTTTCGAACAAAAAAAAATGCTAATAAATCACTTGGAAATTAATAATTAATAAAGCAACACTCGGGCGCGACGGGCCGCTAAAATCAAACGTAAATTCTGAGGAATTATTTGCATAAGAAGGGATTTTTTCCGTTACCGTTTTTTTCTGCTTTTAGCGTTCACTTTCCGATTTCCGGAGTACGATTAGAGGGGATATGGTTGGGGTAAGTCTTAAAAGTTTTGCCAGAGAAACTTAGTACGTATTTATTAAGAACTTACTACCTAAGTAGGTATCAGGTGGTAACTTTTACCAAACTAACTCAGTGACTCACCCTGTCACTCCCTAGGCAGTTAGTCCCACTACCAAACTTGCAGATAGGCTTATCTTTTCACGCTGGTACCTATAAAAAAAAATATAAATTGTCACAATCTACATCTACATTTTACAGCTAAACTAAGCAAGCAATCTAGTTACCCAATTACGTTTTTTTTTTGCCGTTAACGGCCCACTGCTGGGCAAAGGCCTCTCTACTTTCTGTCCACCTCTCTCTGTCCAGAGCTGCCAAGGACCAATCTTTATGAAAGGAGTCCAGCTCATCCCGCAATCTCCGTCTGGGCCTGCCGCGATACCAAATACAAAAAATCCCTCAGAAAATTAAATTCCTCTATATTTTTAAAACCAAAAGAACGTCCACAACAATTCGCTTCAACCCTTCCTCGTCGGAGGGTATCGGAGGGATCGAAACAGATGTTTTTAATATCGGAGAGACACCCCTTAGCCGCTGTTTACATTCAGCCATTGTAGGCCCGTCTTAACTCCGATATTCAAAGGTTTGATTGTAGAAGCAATGCGTTTGTTTAAGAAATGTTTGTGCAAGTCAGGTAGATCCAGGTGCGTTGGGAGATGCTGGCTATGTTGGTAAATAAGACCTAGTAACAAGGAGGAATGGAAAGAGGATAAATGCATTTATAGCAGAATGTTTAAATAATAAGTACTTATAAGTTAACTCTGCATACAGATTTTTGAACTATGGAAGACAGTAGATATCTCTAGAATCAATCCATTAAATCTACATGGAACTATAAAATTACCCTCCAATTTAAGCATATTTTAAAACAAGAAGGCGTTTAAGAGTGGACACATCACAGCATAACATCACGCCTGTATTCATAAAGAGGCAGGCACGAGGGAGGTACCTATGTATAGAACTCACATTTCGCCAGTAGGTAATGTTCTGTTCAAGTTCTTTGAAATAAGGGGCGAGTCTTTTGCAAACTCTGGGCTGCTATGCCTGAGTTTCTAAATAGAAAACTCAATATAACTGCCAGGAGGCCTACCATGATCTATTTAAAAACGATTCAAAAGCAAGACATTTCAGTTTAGGTTCGTAAACTGCATCGCGCACAGTCGTACCATGACGTCCAATACGCTCAGCGGCATTTGGATAGTTGAAAGTGAATGAGCGTTAAGAGCTCGTGGTAGGTATCCAGATGGCACGGCCTAAATTGAATCGTTAAACTGACGTCATGGTACGAATTAGAAGAACAGTTCAGTTTAGGTCCTAAAGTGGATCGCGTTAAGAGCTCGTGGTAGGTATCCAGATCTAGACAATATGTCATAATGGGAGTCAAAACCTGTCATTCAAGAAAACCCTGTCCTACCTATCTCCAACAGTAGACTGCAATGTGCTAAATATCAGCCAAATTCAGCAATATCTAGCTGCACTGAGGTAGATCTAAAAGTTAACAAAACAAAGATCCAGTCATTACCAAAAGCAAGTTACAATTACGGTTCAGAACGAAATTAAGAAATCTCCATTAATCTAGACTTGCCCAATGACAATAACAATGATGTTCAAATAATACAATTTGCTAACCGACCTGCAATTATATGGAGTGGTGTAAACCATGGGAGCAAGCGTTAGCGGTAGTTAAAACATAGTTCCTTGAAAGAATTACACCGAAAGTTACTCCCAGAAAACTCATTTCGCCGGGTCATAATTTTGTTTGACACGATACTACTTTTCCTTTAAATCTTAGTAACCCAGGGTCCTATCTAAAAAAAGAAAGAGTTAAACATCCTACTTACTACTATCCTATTTTTATTTTTATTTATTTTTATTATTTATTATTTACTTCCTACTATTAATTAATCACACTAATATTATACCTACTCGTAATAAAGGCGAAAGTTTGTGAGTGTGTTTGTTACTTCTTCACGCACAAACGGCTGAACGGATTTAGATGAAATTTAGCAAACAGATATTGTATAACCAGGATTAATACATAGAATACTTTTTACCCCGATATTTCCACAGCATCGAAACTTATACGGGTGAAACCGCGGGGTGCTGCTAGTCAAACAAAATTTAGGCAGCAAGATGATTTTATAGTATCAAACATTTGGATCCTTCAAGGAGAGCCTGAAATACTTCGCTTAGGAGTGATATTTGAAATCATACGTTCAAAACGCGAAGGCGTCGCGGCAGACCCCGTAATAGAAGATGGCGGGACGAGCTGGAGAAAACAACTGACCAGTGGTCAGCTTTAGCCCTGGATCGAAAGAGCTCTGGGGATCAGACCGGAATAAATCGAAATGATGATGATGACCAAAAAAAGTCCGTCTACCTAGTCTCTTCACAATTAAGAAAGTTGGAATGATTCTTCAATATTAATCATCTGCCTGCCTTTTCCCAACTATGTTGGGGTCGGCTTCCAGTCTAACCGTATGCAGCTGGATACCAGTATTAGATAATAGGTAATACGGGCTGTTGTCCGCTACTCCACGTCAATGCGCGTATCTTACGTGATACCAGTATTTTATATAGAGCGACTGCCTATCTGACCTCCACAACGAAGTTACTGGGTAATACGATACACCTATTGGTAAGACTGATTGTCAGACTTTCGGGTTACTGACTACCCATAACGACTGTCAAAGATCCACGAATGACAGCCGAGACCAACGGCTTAACGTGCTTTCCGAGGCACGAAGGGATCTCGGTATGTAAAGATGGTCACCCATCCACGGAGCAACCGCGGCAAGCGTAGCTTAACCTGATTGATCGACCTGTTCGACTGTTATTATACTTTATTTGTTCTTCCACTTATTTTTTTATTCCATTGAAGTTTTCCGAAACCCCGTTTTTATTTAACAATATTTTCCGCTACGCGCTCTATCCGCGCTAGTCGGATGTCGCCACATTGCTTTCGTGAGCGTCGAGCTATAATAATTGCGTTCGCACGATCGACTCAGGCGCAATTATTTTGTCACAATTTTCATGAATCTTAATTTCTTCTTTTGTTTTCTACGTAATTTTGAATAGATTGAGATGAAAAGATTTGTTTATATAAGATATTTTTTTGAAACGATACTACTTTAATTATCTACCTAAATGAGGAAACCGCCACCATAGCTATTATGTGACGTAGGTCTCAATATATCGATACGAGCGAGTTAATAACTCACTAACAGTAACAATGGCTTTTACAGATTTTTTTCACAGTTCAACAACATTCATTACATTGTTTACGTTGTTGAGCAGACAATTTTTTGGAACATATGAAGCAATGGATTAGCAATATCCTTCAATATGATTCCGATTGTGATTGATAGTGTGTTACGCAATTAGGGTGTTATAGGCAAACATGCACCATTTATCCATAGGTACTCATCATCATTCTCCTACCTTTATCCCAATTTATTTGCAGTCAGCGCAACATGTCTTTTTCTTCCATACTTCTCTATTAGTCGTCATCTCGTTAGTCACCCCCTTTATAACCATATCTTCATTCACACAGTCCATCCATCGTATCTTTGGTCTTCCCCTACTCTTATATCCATCGACATTCATAATCAAAACTTTCCTCGCGACTATTTCCACCGAAATCAAAATCAAAATATTTTATTTCACATCAACCTACGAAACGTTAGAAGCTAGGTGCACAGTTCCAATTGGTTGTTTCCTATAGAGAAGAGCCGGCAATAAACTCTACGGTTACTCTTTTAAAAAGCCCCACAATAACTTATCCATAATAATATTATGAATGCGAAAGTAGCTCTGTGTTACCTTTCACGCCTTAAGGACTGAACGAATGAAACTGACACACAGGCAGACGATAACCTGGGATAAGACTATTTCCGCGTGATGATTTGCGACCTTCATGCAGGCGAGTTAGTAACCCGAATCAGAACTATACACTATTTAATGTAAGTAAAAAAGTTGTTTCAGTTTATAAAGACAACATTATCTACCCATCTAGCCGTATACCTACTTATATCAAGTATCTACACAGGTATTTTTATTTACTTTTATTTATGTACACACAGTAAAAGACATTAGGTATATGACATAATTATAATTTGAGTACAAAGGTACCGCTTATTTCTTAGGAAATACCCCACCAAACCGACAAACCCCCGGTTGGTGTACGACTGTTGCAGAATATGGAAACAGAGATATTGGTTGGGTGGCTAAAATGAATTGGTTATCGAAGACCATGGAAGAACCCCCTTCCCCCCCCCCCCCCCTCTTCAACGGCCAATGTTTTTTTAGTGATTTGTTATTAAATATTTTCAACAATGAGTACATTGTTACTTTACAATTTTTTGTACCTACATTACACCTCATTACTGTAGGAAAGCACAGCGTGCACTGCATTCTGCGCAGATAGGTACCTACTAAGACAATTTAATGAATTAAAACAAGTAATACATAGTTTGAAACAATAAAACTTGATGGTATGGTGAAAAAACGGGTACACGAGATGTTCCCTAATTTTGTTACTTCATAGAATATAATTTAGGTATATTAGATTCATTGCATTTTTTCCTATCGCGTTAGCCGGGTTATATATTCAAACATTTCATCAACATCTCAATAACATTGTAGCATTAAGAGCGTTTGAAAGCGAGTTAATAGACAGTGTTCAAAATTAATATTTGATTCACCTCAAAAACATCGAGACTTTGCGAACCCCGAAATAATTCTGGTCCTTCGAGCCGAATCTCAATCAGCGACAAGGAACAGCATTTTCAACATTTCCTCATGACGTATGCAATGCATCGTCAATCCCTTGATGCTATAGGTAGGCGGCGCAACCACTATCCTTCAGGCGGGCCGTCTCGGGCCTGTCTTTAGTAATAGCTAAAAATGTTTTTTGACACAGCTACACAAATCTTAAAAATGTACTAAGTCATTAATTACTTAACTATACAAGAACTAATTCTCTATTCGGAAAAATTTTCTTCTTCATGTAAAAAAAATGTTAAGTTAAACGCTACCAACCTTAATTTCACGTATCTGAAAATAAAAATGAAGCGTTTAATTGACGTTTGTAAAGCATATTCATTCACAAAACAAATTTCCTTTTAAAACACATAAAATAAAAAAAAAAAAACAACACAAAAAACACAGCTTTTTCGAAACGTATCCAACCAAAATAAAACACGACTTCAAAAAGTTTGTTTTGATAAAATAATAGATGTTTTGATAAAAATATTGTAATATTAGGATATAATAAAATAATTTAAAAAAATATTATACCTATATTTTTTTACCCGAAAACTCACGTCTAACATTCAAAATTAAGTAAATTCACCCATCTTAAGAATCATACAATTTCTAACAAAGGTTACATCCATCCCTTTGGTTGGAACCTTCGGAAAATGTAAAGAAAATGAGGAAAAGCGCCGCTCAACGCCATCTAGCGGCGAGGGGAACGCAACTCACTTATTTCTATTTTCTTCGCACGGAACTGTGTAGGTAAGAATATTTTTGTTTTAACAAGTAACATAATTATTTTTTTTATTGAAGAATGGGTTTGATTTTCTATCTTTACCTTTATAAATGTAACTAAATAGATTGCCTTCCTCAAGATTCCTTTTTTTTGTGTCTAGTTGTAGAACTAAGTACGAAATTTAATAATATTAAAAAAATGTTTAATGCTGGTTGGTAAAGTTAGATGCAGAATAGAAAAAAGTATAAATTAATTATGTTATCAACATAAACCTTAATTACTAGGTAGGTATGCAGTTTTTCGTTACTATTTGACAACTTAACGTTTTTCTGTCATCGATAAAAAGTGAGGTAAAAGCACCAATTATTGGCCCCGTTAAAGATTAATACCCAAACGAAACACGAATGAACCTAGTAACCGAATTTCGGGTGGCGCGAAACAAAAACTGACCTACATCGGCGCCCTACGGAGTTCACCCACCCCTGCCGACGATGAGACGATCACCCTACGCGTCTTGCCCTTACAGTTGTGTTCATGCACTTTCGATTATTTCAAGGTGATGCCAGGATACCAGATCCCCCTTTCTTATTCTATTCAACCGTCAATATTGACAGTGCAATAAAAATCAAGCGTCATGTTTTTTAATCGCCAGAGATTACCTAAAAAGTGCAGAAAAATATGGATGTACTGTAGAGAGCATGTATGATAATGTAGTAGCACCTAAGTAGCACCCAAGGCGTGGAGCTTTGATCAATACATTTTTAACAGACAGAAAAAATCAGGTAGGCGTGTTTGTTGTGGTCACAAGTGGAAGCAGTAGAGTAAATGTAAACAAATGAATGGCAACACAAACAGCCGCCGAGCGGTCCAAGAAGCGGGCAGTCGATCGCGCCGCAAAAAAGCGCATCCTATTATCGACTACAACAAAAGGACTTGTGCAGTGATACCTAAGTACACATCTCGATTCATCGTCTCGACTCGATCCGCCGAACCGATCCTATTGGCGCGCCCCACTGTCGCCGCGGGGGAAAGGGACGAGAAGCGTGGAACAGAGCGCGAGTGATAAAGAGGGAGACGGTCATCTTAGCTACCGAGTGGCGTCCCACTGGGCGGGGCCGCGCCAAGGAGTGAGCCTCAGATGCGCGTAGAGTTGGTGGGGCTTCGTCCGAAGGATCGCACTGCAGTCGTGTGTCGCGCCAACGACGCGCGCCCGCCGCCACGCCGCGCTCCGCGATCAGGATCACCTTACGTAATAATAACTAATCGGATCGAAACCGTTTGTCCGATAATCGATTGTGATTGTAAACTGTCGATAATCTCGCACTGATTTCTAATTAATTTAATTATTTTTTTCTTCCGTACCGGCTGTTTGTGAACTTGAGTTTTGTGTACACTGTGTCATGTTTTTGTTTTGTTTTCGCTCGGACTTAAGATTATTTTTGGGCGTTGCTGACTGTGTTTCGCTTTTATAATTTAGTAACAATATTGTTACTAGTGTGTGTGATACTGGACCACAATTTTGAAAAACAGTTCTTGTGAAGTATTTTGACTTAGAAGTGTTATGTGGACGTACATTGAAAATAATTGTGATTTTACAAGTTTCGTCTGAGAACACACGTAAGTTTTAGTAAATTAGTTGTTTTTGCTTGTTCTAATTAGGGGAAGTGTGATTTTTTGTGGTGACTTGAAATGTAATTTAGAAAAATCCCAAGTGTCAAGTAAGATAAAAATCTTATAAGACTGACAAAGTCTTCTCACTGTCATAACATTGTTTCTAAGTTCCAACAAGATTTAGACCAACTAGAGACCACAATAATTTACGAGAAAACGAACAAAACATTAAAGTAGCCAGTCAAATCAAACTAGCGAAAAAAAAAACATTTTTACCCAGGCCTGGCAAAACTTGAATGATCATACAACCACACATTAAATTAAAACTAAAACTCTGAACAATAAATTAGTTAAAACGAATAATAAAAAATTGCTCAACACATCGTCGAAGAATGCATTTCTCATTAAAAAATAAAAAGTTGGAAATAGAGCATAGAGTGGAGTCGATCGGTAAATCAAATGATCAATTGCAATCGAAAGTTTAATTATCTGTGGCGACGCGACGGTATCTTGCCGGCGAGCGACGATTCGGATGATTCCGTGATTGATTGGACGATTGTTGGTGCTCTCACCTTACAATCTTCTTTTGTATATTTTGTGGGTTCAAATTGAAGAGGCTTTAGGACTTAAATTGTACTCCCATGTTGTGTAAAGTTGATTTTAATTGAATGTTCAAGTTGAGCAATGGTTTGGGAAAGCCGGTTTGAGAAGTGCCTAAGTTGTGGTTAGATTTTCTGGTTGACTTAAAGTATTTGAATGAAGATAATAATTAGATAAATGTACTTCGTTGATCTATTTTAGTATAAAAAATAGTTTTTAGCAAAAGTAAGGAATTTCGGAAAAGCTTTCCGTTAGAATAGCAAAACTATAATTAATGCGCTATAGCTAAATTTATGATTTCATAGCCTGCATTAATAAATTCTTCACATCATAAAGATTTAGAAATCAAATCATAAAAAAAAAGATTGTGGGTATTGACTATTTTATTATTTACCAAAGTCCAGTTAAGTACTGATAAATAAGAAATCAAAAACTCAGAAGAAAGTAACAAGTTACCTAATTACGTATTTTTTTTTATATTTAACCTCAATACATACTACTACTCAAAAATTTGTCATTGGACAAAGATGATTTTCTGAAATTCACAAAAAAATCTATTGTATTTTAATTAATAAAAATAATTAAAATAATCTGATGAATCTACAAAATTAAATTGGTAGGTAAAGTTAAATGATTCTGGCACAGATGGCGTCCGCGGTCGTTGACCCCATGAGTATTGCCTACTGTTGAGTTAAACAGAACTGTTCCGGCCTTTAATTATTATTATAATAGCGATATCATAATTATTAACATTATAGGACTATATTAGTTTTGTGACAAGTAATGAGGTGACCACTTTTTTATACGGAGTTTAAAGTTATTTTATAAAGAAATTATATTATTGGCTTGAATTGAAAGATAAGACAACTATTCCGATCGGATTACATCAGGAAATAATATGCATGGTGTTAAAAATGCAAAAAACGCAATATTCAAATAGCCCTTCGTGTAATAAACGAATAATGAATATTGAATAAAGTCCCATACAAGTGTTTTTCCAACGATATCAATTACAGTTAATACTAATTAGAATGCCGACAAAAACCTAATCGATTCTAAACAGTATCGATTAACAGTGAATCGAATAACACGAATAAGTGATAATGTGAGATTGTTCCATTGTTGTCGTGAAATGTCTTGTTTTTTTCCCTTGTGAGAGAATAATTTTTATTGCATACGTTTCAATGTATTGCGAACAGACTACTATTTTAATTTATTATTAGCAAGCATTTTTAATTAACGATAAGTTGCAACTATTTAATGAATACGATTATTTAATTTTCAATTGTTTTATTAAAATTTTTGATTTCTGTATTTTATGTGCAAAAAGTTAAATTGATAGTTTGATAAAAAAATTATATTGCTTAAATTAATTAGGTGTTAATTTAAACACATTAATTTAGTGATAAAATGACGAGTTGTTATTATTGAAATGTAAAAATAATAATTAGAACGTTATCGATGAAACGACATATATTTTTTTTATAAATTTTATTGATAAGACTATTAATAGATGGGAATTTAATTTTAAAAAATCTTTTCAATTTCTGTTAGATGTAATTTCTGGTCATACCTACTAACTAGGAATATATTAAGCTCCTACTTACTATAGGGATAACTTAACAGATTTATAAGTAAGGGGTACCAAGTTAATAATTAGGTACTGGTGCTTTAGCACTTACATACACTTAGGTATAAAGATAACAGATCACTTAACCCCAGAACGGAAATGCAAGGAATATTTTACGCTTTTAACTAAGTCTGATTACTTAGTATTAAGAAATCTTTCATTTAAGCTTCAATTTTTATTGAAATAAGCTGTAGGGCACGGGTTACTTATGAAATAGAAAAAAAACTCCCGTTCCCGTCCTGTTTAAAATACATAATATTTAGGTATTTACCTAAACATAGACGGGACCGACAGTTTTTTTTTACTGATGGCATTTGCCATCACTAAATATAAAATGTGACTGTTCCTAAATTACCCTAAGCTGATAAAATTTTATTTTTTCTAATTTAAGTTACATACTAGTGTTTAGGTCGCTTCCTCCCAAAATCAGTAGGAACTTAGTTAAAATAAAATGAGAATCAAATTAAAATCATTACCTACCATAATAAATTAAGGCTGAAAAAAATCGCACTTCCCCTACGCTATCTTGTAAGTTACTAGCAGCGCCCCGCGGTTTCACCCGCATAAGTCTCGATCCCGTAGAAAAAAACGGGATAAAATGTATCCTATGTCCTAATCCAGGTCATGGCTACCCAGGTGCCAATTTTCATCTAGATCGGTTCAGCGGTTACCTATTGATTCTCCATACAACCTTCCACCCCGTAAAGGATGATTTCTGGGATAACAACTATTCTATGTCCTTTCCCGGGACTTAAACTATCTCTATACCAAATTTCATCTAAATCGGTTCAGCGATGCGTTTTAAGCGTGAAGAGGTAACAGACAGACACACTTTCGCATTTATAATAATTATTAGTAACGATAACCCGTCATAGTTTGTATTAGGTATTCTAATAGGCATTTATTTATGTGTGTGTTCTTTACGTGTCTTAAATGGTTCTAAGATTTTAACCACCATCATTGTCCTGTCCTTTATCCCAATTTATTTGGGGTCGGTGTAACATGTCTTTTTCTTTCATGCTCTATTAGTCGTCATTTCGGTAGTCACTGTAGTCACCCCATTCTTGTGACCAACATCTTCTATTAACATACTTAGTTATTAGGTATAACATTGTTACTAAGATCAGTGATGTATCTGAGGCCTATGTTCAGCAGAACTTATCTATATTATGCCAATTATGCTTACAGGGTAAATTAATGCTGTACGTACTCTTATGATTTACATTGTGTTATTTTATGCAGTCAAGCCCTAGTGTACCTACCCATGCAGTACGATACAATAGAAAAACAATTGTTAGCGGGGCTCAAGCGATTAAACGTGAATTAGCACGCGGCGCCATCTAGTTATTAACCAGTTATTAAATATTGACCAGGAATCTGAATTGTAAAAGTGTCTTAGGCATTATTTCATGTAACTCTATTGCTTTCAACTGTATTGTAACTTAGCCTAACTTTGATAACAACGACAAAGTAAACTACCTACAAATAATTTGTGCCGATATAATTTCGTTTTTATCGACATCAACTTTTTTTTTAAATATTTTTTCAAAATCAAAACCCATTTTTTTTTTTTATCTATTTAGGATTTGTCTCCGCCTTTTTTGTATCCGTCCATATTATTTTTATGTCAAAAAGAGAGCAATATAGGTACAATCACAACATTTATTTTAAAGCTAGGTATTAAACGTCAAAGAAGTCAGCCATTTTATTAAGGTGATTACTCCTAATATCGTCTGTCCTTTGAAATTAATACCCAAGCAAGGAAATATCAATAACACAGCTTGTTAATACAGAATACTTTGTAACACAATGTAGTATAAACTTTGATCTAAATAACGGTGATACTCCAACCATGTGTTGTAATCGCTTAAACACTGTTCCGAACGTTGTGAAGAAATTTATTGATGTATGGGACATAGATACAAACATACTAAGAATAAGTACTTGTTAGACTGCGACTTTGATCTCTATGTTGAGTTAAAAAAAATCCTTAAAACCTCCCCTAGGTTTTAAGGAAGGATTTTTTTTTAACTAAAAAGGCCACTTTGGCAGAATCATAAAACAATTCATATCACGTAATTTCATCTGTATGACAGTTTCGTATGGAGATTCGTAAAATGCTATAGGTACACCTCTGCCTAACCCTTCAGGAATATAGGTGTGAAACTGTCAAACAGATGAATTGCGTGATATGAACTGTTTTATGATTCTGCCAAAGTGGCCTTTTTAGGTCCCCTGGTCTACTTACACCTTTCAAACTTCCTTATATCTTTATTAATAAGTAGGTACGGTCTACGGTGAGTTGTCAGTCGGTCAGTCAATCCATCACGGAACTTTGATTAGAATATTCCTTTGATATTGACAGCTGTCATTTAGGGCTTATGTCAACAACCGGGCCGTATGAACTCGCCAATTTATAATTTTTGCATTTGTTAACTTGACTTTGTCACTTGTAACTAATTATCTATAATAACAGAAGTTTTGAAAACTGATTCTCAATTGTTTGTTTGATTGTCCGATTAGTTTTTACCCGACGCGACGACGGCAAAGCTAAATATTTTCAAACTCAGTCATTTCTTGATACTTAGTGGAAAATGCAAGATTAGGTAAATACTACCTACAGCATTTATATCCATTTAAATCATTTTATATCCATGTTACCGTAACTGTATGACTTACCTCAATGATCACAGGTACATTACAAAGGCAATGGGTACCTACATCAATTTTATTTTCAAATGCCAATCAAATATGTTCCTAGTACTACTTATTTGCTGATCATAGGTACAGATAGCAAATAGCGGGTGCTGCTATACGGCGTGGGACACGCTCTGCCGAGGTGCTCCCATATTGTTCGATTTCTGACGTCATTATTAGTGTTACTTATACAGGGTGTGACTGATATGTTCATTTGTTAACGAGTAGGTATTTATAGAGGAACTGTATTGATTCAGGTGGTTCTTATAGCTAGAAAGAATAGCTTATTACATTTTTTTATAAAAAAAAACTATTTATTTGCTTTGATTTTATAACAAAACATAGGATAGATAAAAAAATATATTATAAAACGAATAAAAAAATTGCTTTAATATTACAACAAAAAACAAAACAGAAAGCAAACAAAACATAGGTTAGGTTTTGTCATGTCATTTGGAAATGGTACAGCCAATAATAATAATGATAGTTATATTCAATGTAATAGAGTAGAAATTAAAATGAATAAAGAGGATAGATTATAGGTAATGAGACAGGGGGAGTAACTAGTCATTTATTATAGGAAGAAAATGGATTAGTTCTTCGCTATTAATTAATATAACTTATAATTAGGAGACTCAATCAACTTTAGAACTGCTTTTCATAATTTATAAACACTTACACTGCAAAATTTTGTATTGACCAGCATAATTTGGTTCTTTGATTGTAGCGCTGCTTCAAATAAAGAAACGTCATCAATATGTAAAATATTATGACAATTATAATTAGTTCCTTATTTCAACTTTCAACACGTGCCAAAACATAGACGATACTCTATATATTCAAACTACTCCTAACAATATCTACAACAACTCTAATATTACAAAGAGGTTTAGTTTGGATGAAGGAGGTAATCTCCTCATCAGTTTAAAAAAAAAACACTGATAGAAAACTACAATTATAACTATATATCAAAACGTTATTTGTTAAAACACACGGACAAAGTCGCAGGCAGAACCTAGTCACAGCTAAAATAAAAACGTCTCAGTTAATCTGAATGAAATTTTCTAATGTCGGTTCCAAAAATAAAACGGATCGGCCATCAAAATGGCCACGGAAATATCCTCCATCAATTACTTAAAAAACACACACGTTTTACGCGAATTTCAAGTAATAAAACTATCAAAATGATCCCCAAGATATACGTAATCGTTTAAATAAACAAATATTTGAACGTTTCAGGCGGGTTCTGAACGTAAATGCGCAATCAAATACGTTTATTAGTAGATACGGAGATACGCTTATTACGGATTCCGATACGCATTTAAGTAAATATTTATAAATAGTTGTTAAAATATTATTTCTTTTTAATGTTGACCCGGCAACTGATCAGAGCGGAAATCAGAAAAAATAAAATTGTAATCGTTAGCATACATGCATTTCAAGCAAAAATCGAGTTAAAACTATTTTTATATATCAGTAGAAATAGTACCTACATATTTTGTAAACTGTATTTTTAACGTGTTCTACAATCCTTTGTTTTGAGTAAATAAATAAAAATAAAATAAATTTTCATATATCTAAGATTTATCTAAAAAGGCTAATTTAACAAAAAAAAATACTTAATAATAAAATATTTTCTTCTTGCGATTTTTTTTTCCAACACCCTGTGCACACCCAGCGTCCAATATTGTTTACTTTATGTTTATCTGCAGGATGGTAAACCGAGCCGCCACTCTACTCCTGCGCAGAATCGATAAATACAAGAGATCTATAGATCTAACACAGGATGTCTGTGGGAAGAAAGAAGAGATCGAGGTTTTTATTGGTTTATTTAATCGGCTATTGTTGTGAAGAACTTTTATAGTTACAGCTACAGATAAGCGGTTATGAACGGTGTTGAGAAGAACAAGATGTTTTATCTATAGTTTTGTACTAGATTACAATATACTATTAGGGGCTTGTGGCTAAGTAATAACTGCCGCACGGGTCGATCGATTAAGTCAAGCTACGCTTGCCGCGGTTGGTCCATGGATGGGTGACCATCTTTACATAATAAGACCCCTCCATGTCACGAAAAGCACGTTAAGCCGTTGGTCCTGACTGTCATTCGAGGATCTTTGTCAGTCGTTACGGGTCGTCAGAAGCCTGAAAGTCTGACAACCAGGCCTATGCAGACAATCGAGTATCAGATGGTTAATTAGGTTAAGAAGGTACTCCCTCGTTGGTCTAGTGGTCGCAAGCGCTACTGTTCAGCATGAGGTCCTGGGTTCGACTCTGGAGTCAAATAGAAATAAAAAATGCTATAACTTTGTCCCTGGGGACAAAGTGATATAGCATTTTCTATTTGGTATTTCTCAGTAGCAGCACTATAGTAGCCCGGAGTCTGAATGTGTGCCTGGTTAATGGCAATAGGCTCGCCCCACAGATATATCTACGCCTAGATAACGTAAGAGCACCTACTTCGCGTGCCAAAAAACGCACCAGCCGGTCTATTCTGTGTAAAACTCACCGTGAAAGCTTAGGTGAAGTGAGCTGTCATTCCACCTGATGCTAGGGATTGATGCTGGTGACAGCTCACTTCACCTATCTTTTCACGGTGATATTTTTAAAGAATCGAACGGCTGCTTACGTAAAAAAACCGTAAGCCGCCACTTTTGCTCAGTCCTGTAGTACTGCTGGCTGGGTGAGCGTGAGCGCTGGCGCTAGGCCCCGGGGGTGGGGCGAGAGGTGCCGCGCACGGCGGCGTCTTTGAATCGATTTGATTTTCGCATAATTGTCAAATAAAAACGCATGAAAAAACAGCCAATTAAACAAACAACAAATTGTTATTGCAAGTTCTCAATTATTGGAATTCTGCTAGTAAAAACAAAGTATCAATAACAGTTATATAAAAAAACATACCTAGTCTCAAGGAAATTGAAATGTTTACGAATTAAAAACTCTTTGGTGTCACACATAGATGTATCACATTTCGCTAATCATCACCTTATCGTGTGATGTATTGACATATTTTCTCACGGTTCTGATAGAGGAATTTGAGCTTTATTGTTCAGAAGTAAGGTGGGTTATCGATTGGGTGTTTTTGTTTGAGGAAGTAAGTTTGGTGTATGGTGTGAGAGGAAGCGGTTTAAAAATGTATGGGTACGTAAAAACATTGGAACGGCAGCGTTTTTCTAAGAAGTAATAGGTATTGGTTTAGCTAGTAGATATTTTTGTATGTAATATTAGGTAGGTACTTCATTTGCGGAAAACTAGAAAAAAAAGAACTTATTTATTTTAAAAACCTTTGAAAAGAAACTGTCGCTTATTTCCACCTAAGTGGGTTCTTTCTTGTGATATCATTATAGAACCATTTCAGAACACAAATATTATAAAGTATAAATACTTAAACAACAACCACAACATTATATGCTGTAGAGTTTGTTGCGCCACTTCATCTTCCCAGATAAAGCACTAGGAAGTGGTGACGGACGGGCATTTTGGGGGACGATCTTATGTAATTTTGGCGTTAAATATCAGCCTAATTTGAATAAACAATTTAAAAAATTTGGTTCCTACTTCCTGAACTCTTTCTTTTCCGCTAGAGGTCGCCTTTACATTTCAAGGGAGCGTTTAACTGCTTCTAATCAACTCGCTCCCGCCCCCGCCTGTGCTTCACACCCCGCGGTGTAAAATATCACTAACAAACGCAGTCACGGGGCGTATGGATCAATTAATGGTGTATTATTACCGTAACCGTCCCGTGAATGACTATCGGTCGTCTCGGAACATACGATACGAATCAACGGTTTTTGTCAATGGGATGAGGTAAGGTAAGGTAAGTGAGAAGATGCAAGGATAGGTACAACAATGGGTCTATGCCATAGTCTTTCTAGTCTATAGAGTCTATGGCATAGGCTATAGAGCCTATGGTCTATGGTATCTATAGATTATAGAGTCTATGGTCTATGGCATAGACTATAGTCTATGATCTATACTATAGAGGCTATGTTCTATAGCAAAGACTATAGTCTAGAGGTGGTAGGAAATTATGCAGAGGTAAAACAAGGTACCCTATGCTCTAGCATAGGGTACCTTGTTTGTGTATGCTTTGTTCTAACAAAGCATGCATGCTTTTTGGTTGGTTTATCATTTCATCAGCCTGCGGGCCCTGGTTGACGGACTTCAGTTAACTAATATAAGGATCGGCCTCTATTGGTCAGACTTTTAACAGATCTATCTGTAAAACTCTCACCGTGAAAACTTAGGTGAAGTGAGCTGTCATTTCACCTGATGCTGGGGATTTTCAATATTGACAGCTCACTTCACCTAAGATATGACGGTGAGTTTTGACAGAATAGGCCGGTAGATCTTTCATGAGCTAATACTTTCATGAACCACTGTATTGTATTAAAAACGTACGTAATACGTAGTCGACTCTCAAATCTATAAAACAATATCAAACAAACTCAAGATAAACAAATAATAATCACACCAATATCTTCTTAGTATCAACCCGTTAATAAAACTATTTGAAAAAAAAGGACAATATCCATTGATCCCAGACTGGAAACACATGTGGAGTATGAGAGGGATAACGCTATACGCCAAAGAGGGACAGAGAACAATTTTTCTTTTTTTTTTCACCCATCGGAGGCACCGATTTCGCCATATGTTCGAAGCTTCGATGGTAATAAAATTGCTTAGTTGGGCTTTGTACAAATAAAGGATTGGAGTAGCATCGGTTTTGGATGGACTCTGAAACGACCGTGATGAAGTTTGGGCGACAATTTTTATACCAACATTTTTGTAACTGCCTGTGCGCTATCAATTGAGGATATGTGGCAGTTTTTGCGCAGGAATTTCTGCTTTTTAGTCGCATTTGAAGTTCAGCCGATGTATTCAGTAAACGTCTCACCGTGAAAATTTTGGTGAAGTGAACTGTCAATAGTGTCAATCTCTAGCATAAGATGTAATGACAGCTAACGTCAATCTCACTTGACGAATGTGTTCACGGTGTGATTTTGACAGAATAGACCACACTGATTCCGTTCGAGGGACTTATATTTCATGTACTTCTTCACTTCCCAACGCTTCAGACGGTTAGCTCATTAGTTTTTGAAGATATCAGATTGGAGAACTCTGCTGTAAATCCCCTTAAAATCTTAACGCTTATCTACTGTCCTTTTTTACGACATCCACGATTGACTGCCCATTTCGCAGTTGTAAGTGTCATCAATAATTCAATCTTCGCTAAAACTACATGTAACCCTCCCACGGCTGATAAAATAATAGGATCTAAATCAATATCTTTAGACACTACTATAAATCACCGTCAAAAATAACCTAATTATTTTACCACGCCTTTTGACAACTACAATGTAACCACAGTTAAAATAACTTGCCATTCTAATCTAACTATACAAGTTAGTCATAAGAACAGTTGTGCAATTCTCAGTGACCTGCCAATACTCAATAGTCTTGATCCTTTGCCAGATGACAAAATGTCAGGCTGGGATATTAAATATGATTATGATAGACATAAAAGTTATTGATGGGTAGGAAAAGAGAGAAACACAATATAATGATGTCAAAGATCTGACTGTGTGTCTGTTTCTAATTATATTTGACAGATTTGTTTAACCAGAGTTAAACCTACTCAGTGGATTACGGTAAGGGGTTTCCTCTCAGGCCAGGATTTTATAGTAAGACTTGTCAATATATATAGTATTGGTTGATGAGTGCTAGCAGATGGATATATAACATAACTAAACCAGCAGTGGTGGCCCAGTGGTAACGGCTGCGACTTACGACTTGTAGATCGTAGGTTCGAACCCAGACAGGTACTTTGTGTAAATTATTTCATCACCACTGCTCTCAAAAGGGTGAAGGAAAACATCGTGAGGAACGGCATGTCCTAGAAGCAAAAATTCGAAGACATGTGACTTCTACCAAAGCGCACTGGGCCCGCGTGGTGGATTACGGCCTACTCCTTCTCACCAAGAGGACGCCTGTGTCCCAGCAGTGGGACCATTTGATTATAGGCTGATGGATAAAATAGTTACTCGAATGTTATAATCAAAAAGTAAAAACATTAAATCTGACCAATGAACACAGCTAAGCAAATCTTAAAACCAATCAAACAATAGAAGGTTCTCTTTAAACTACTCAGCTGACAAAAACATCCAATCATAAATTGATTCAGCAACAACCTCATCTATTAAACCGTACATCCCTAAATCAGGCCTAAATATATCCCCTTCAGTCACCTGTTCTTCATTACATCATGTAGTATCATCTTGTGTGTCTGTATGTCTGTGTATGTATGCATGATACGCAGTCAGTTTGTCATTGTCGCGCGACTAGCCAGCATTGTCGATATTAATGTCATTGGAGTTATGAAGACTATCTGTGTAGATTATGTGATGTAGGATTTGATTGGTTGGGTTGGGTTTGTGATTAGAAACTGCTTCATGATTTGAAGTGTTAAGACATACTGATTCGAATTGGTGTTAGAACATCTTTGGTGGCCAGTATGTCTTCTAAACCATTTTGATTGTAACCTTGTGTTCATTTTTATCGCTAGTACGAAAATTCCAGATCTTTGTTATACAATGGATATATACAGGCGCTTCCTTATCCAGTTTTTGGCAAACCTATTTCCATAATCACCATATTAGAAAGAAAGACTCATGGTGTAGTGACGTCTGATTTCAAAGTAATCTATCTTTCCATTCCTTCATAGATATAAAATACATAATCTTCTCTTTCTCTAACATCAATTACTATTTAAGTATTGTTTAAAATACTTTTACCATCAATATCTTTCTCCCATAGTCCCGTCTTATTGATGGAGACCGTAATACACGAAATCGACAGCTCTCCCGAAATATCCCGTCCCACGCGAGGGTGTAATGACATAGTGCGTCGAATCTATGGGGTGGACACACCATAGGATACAACAGGATACGTTTTGGGAGTTTATTGAATGGTGTCTTCAGCTTTAAACAGTTCTACTGCTAAGCGAGAAGACTTGTCATAAAGGAACTCATAATCATTAAGATTAACCGTTAAAGTTTTGTGTCCTGGGATGGGCCAAGTCGATTTAATTTATAAAATTGTTCTGCAGCTCGTTTTCCAGTAAATTGTAATGTGACTACTTTCTAAAAAGATCTATACTTACTTGCTTACATAAAAGCCCTTTTGACCTTTAACAGGTTAATATGCAAATTACCAATTAGTGCTTAAGAAAATACTTTTAAATAAATTACAGTTTGCGATATTTAGCATTAATATTGTTGAGAGAAAGTTGATTGGGCTGGATCAAGTACTACTTAACAGGAGGCTATCATGCAAGACTAAACAAGGGCCTTCCAGTAAACAAATCAATTCATTGTCATACGTATTTTGAATAAACAAAATGCCCAATAGGTATAATTACCTATTGTGCAAAACTTCAAGACTGAGAAGACCTACAGCATTGGGTAGATATGGGTTAAAAATAAGAGAAACTGCAAGTTTTTGACCCATTTGTCATCTATGAAGACAAGACAACCCAGATAGGTGAAGACTCTATTATAATAAGTATATCCCTGCCTACAAGGAACTCGGGAACACTCATGCTACAGAGTTCATATCATCATCTGCCAAACCTTTTCCCAACTATGTTGGGGCCGGTCTCCAGTCTTACCAGCCAGTCTTAGCAGCTGCATACCTGTATTTTACATGGAGCGACTGCCTATCTGACCTCCACAACACAGTTACTGAACAACACGATACCCCTTGTTAAGACTGGTGCTACATAGTTCACAGTCACCCTACAGAGCAGGGTAACAAAAAACAGTAGTACAATATTACGTATTCGGATGTAATTTTTTGCCTCCTCATCTTTATGAAATAGCGTGAAGTTATGTGAGATGCGTGTATAGATAATTGAACATACTATTATCCCAGTCAATCGTAATGTTGTGCCCATCTATTCGGAGGAAATCGATCTGGTCTACCATGACTAGACTTAGAGGTGTGGTCACAGAATCTCAAGGAAAAATTTAGAATATTTGTGACACTATTTTTTTTTTTTTTTTAAGGATGGGAAATCATCCAATGACCCCTCCCGCTCTGGGTGGAGCGGAAGGGAGTGTCAGACTCTTACTGACTAAAACCCATCCGTGTTCCTTCCTTAGCCCTTTGTATTCCGGGGCAGCGGTAACCCTTTCGGACAATCCCGCTGCCCATATATTTGTACTTTATATTTGTATGCGCTGCATATATTTGTGACACTTACAAATATTTTGCGTGATGGACCTGCGTTATTACTATTAGTTTTTATCTTCACATTATTTTTCGTTTTCAATACTCATGTATTAGATAGTTGTAGAGCAGTGGTGGCCCAGTGGTATCGGCCGCGACTTACGAGTTGTAGGTCGTAGGTTCGAACCCAGACAGGCGCTTTACTTTGTGTAAATTAATTCATCACCACTGCTCTTTTTTTGTTTCCTCACGATGTTTTCCTTCACCGTTTAGTAGTAAATTTTATTAGTTTAGTAGTCTAGGACACGTCCTAGAACACGTCAAAAATTCGACGACATGTGACATCTACCAACCCGCACTGGGCCCGCGTGGTAGATTACGGCCCACTCCCTATCACTGAGAGGAGGCCTGTGTCCCAGCAGTGGGAACATTATAGGCTGATTATGTAATGGGATTTCAGTTAAACCTCTTATTTTACTTCTGCTGGGTAGAATCTACCCATAACTTTCCACATAGTGGAAGTATTTATGTGTCATCTCTGGCAAATCTTAAGTTATCTCCCTCGTGTAATAATGGGTTTTATAAAAAAAAAAGATTGGATTGGTATTGTACCTGATAACTTACAAAAAGCTCGTCATTTCTCATATCATTTCAATTGCATTATTTTTTTTTTTTTTTTTTTCATTTTTTTTATTTATCAGCAAACTGTAGTTCTACAATACTTAGATCATCTATTTTTAACTCTTCGTCAATCACACGCTAAATCATACTAAGTATTACTAAAGACCCCGTCTCCATTTTTCTCATCCTCATTTCACTGAAAGTTCATTAACACATGAACATATTTTGTTTTAGCCATAAACTAATTTTTTATAGTCATCTCCCCTTCGATTGAGTTTTTAAGCACACTGTTATGTCAACTCACACCGCGTTAAATCCCAAATGAATTTTAAATTAACCAATAACTGTGCCCAAGTGTATATTTAGTATCATAATTATTTTACTTTTTTGTTAATTTAGGGAAGTGTAATTTATTTTGTGGGGCAACACTGTAACTCTAAACGGGCAGTCTTGTTACAAATCTAAAAGTTAAGTGGTATAGAAAAAATGTATTAGTTTTTATGGCTAGTAGCTCTTTTTTCCAAAAACGTGGTCAAACTGAATATTTCACCGTGTTTAGCTTAGGGCCTAGAACCAAAAATTCGAAGACATGTGACATCTACCATCACATTATCAAGCACAGAGCCCGCGTGGTGGATTACGGCCCACTCTCTCTTACAGAGAGGAAGCCTGTCCCAGCAGTGGAAACGTTATAGGCTGATTATGCCATAAGCTTATGCTTATAAAGCTTGAAAATTTTACTAATGACAAACCATCCAAAATTTTTATTTTTTTTTGCTTTAACTTTTTTTATTTTTTTGCTTTTTTTTTAGCTCTAACGAAAAGAGAACTATGAATTATATACAATTAGGGGTTTATATAAAAACGATGATTAAAGCTAAATGACGTTTAAACGTAAAAATTTTATGATTAAACAGTCGCTCACCACTACTTAACTTTTAGCAACGTTTATGAATATATATTATAATATAGTAAGTCTTGATTAAAAAGCTAGTCGAAAACTGTCTCGACTTCTCAAGCCCTAATTCTGTAGGTCATCGTATCCATCGCTTAGATAACGCGTAATCGATCATAATGAAAGTTTGAGCGACGCGCGCGACGGCATAAGTATTGCGATAGTCGGTCGCGAGTCGCGTGAGAAGCCTATGGGTGCAGTCGGGGAGACAAGTGCCATTATACAAGAAAAACAATAAGTTTTTTTTTTTCTATTATTGATACAGTGTGTGGTTAGGTGACGTGAAAGTACTAACAAAAAATATTTAAAAAGTGACTTCAGGTGCTTTTTTCTCTTCAAAATAATTGTTTTATTTCTAGTCGTTTTAATAAATCTCTGGAATGAATTATGTTAAGCAGTACACTGCAATGTTTCAACCACAGTTTGACATGCTTCAATGTCGACTTGAAGGATTTATTGCACAAAATAGATTTGCAAAGCAGAAGTTTGCAAACCAATAAATTGTAGCCACTATGCAGATTTTAGCATTGTCTACTAGATCTTAACTTGAAACTAAAGGTTTTTAGGGTTCCGTAGCCAAAGGGTGCCAACGGGACCCTATTAGTAAGGCTCCGCTGTCCGTCCGTCCGTCCATCTGTCTAACACAGGGCTGTATCTTTAAAATCGCGGGGCGCTGCTAGTAACAATAACAATAAATAATGTTATAAATTAATCATACAAGAAACGTGTTTTCTGGCTTTTTTTTGCTCGATCTTATTAATGGAAACATTGAACGGTACAACGGAACCCTTCGAGTGCGACTTCGACTCACACTTGGCTACATTTTGGATATAGAACTTTAAGTAACCGAAAGTTAAGTAAAAAGTTCTATATTCGCGATTTAGCCGCGGCCATATTAAATTTTAACACTCTCGCCTGCCAGTTGTCGTTTTGCATACAAATGTGTTATAAACAGCCATTGGAAATACAATAATGCACTGAACATTACTCATATTTAATTAATTACCTGTTCAAATACGCGATACTTTTTGTAATTAATGTTACTTGATGACAGTCTTTCTACAAAGACATGTAACGTTATAGATTTTTTTGTTTATGGTAGCATGTTGAATTACAATACCAGTCTTACCAAGGGGTATCATGTTACCCAGTAACTGGGTTGTGGAGGTCAGATAGGATTTTTTCAGACGGGCAAAACACATCGGGCTTAGGGGTCCGCTGTCAAATTGTGTGGTCATTCTTTCTTAGTTCGGGCTCCACACTAATCTATATCCGTAAAGAGACCCGTAACTACGGAGATAACTACACGAGGAGACTGCTCGTTTGAGTCAAATTCAAAAACCTTTTTTACACTAAATTAACTAAAATTCGAAATAAAAAGTGTCCAAATAATATCTATCATTTTTCTATATTTTCTACCCAGACACTTGTTCACGTAACGATACATTTTGTTGTACTTGACTCATTCATGACAGTGCTATTTTTTCTCGTCCATTCAAAGAGACCCAGTAATTGTTGATAATTATTAATTCCGATAGATTACACCTATTAGTGCATGTCGTCCGTTTTGTCTGAAACTCTCCTTGAGGTTATTAAAATAAAATTAGTTTTAAAAGTACTCTTTTAAAACTAATTTTATTTTAAACTAGCTACCTACTGGTAGCTAGTTTAAAAAAAATATCATCTGGAAATGTTTAAGCCTTGCCGGATAAAACCTTTTTCAAAGATTTTCCACTCTATGGTTTTTTTTTTTGTAAAGGCCTTCCCTTTTCTTCTGCATACCTCCCTTTTTTTGCAATCTCTGGCCATGTTGGCCTCGCAAACATGACTAGATCGTCACACCACCTTCGACGCGGTCTACCTCGACGGTGATATCCTCCCTCAGGCGTCCAGTGAGTGACGATCCTTGCCCATGCCATATGGTTTGTACTGCTAGAATTTGGCTATTGTTTATGGTCGATAAAAATGAGACTTTACATAGTTGAGCAAATAAAGAAGTCATTTAAATTGTTAGAACACACCTTGACATTACAAACAACTCCTTTTGACCTATAACATGCAACCGTAACATCAAAACGTTCGACATATTACGATCACAAGACCTTTCCGAAGTGACACACAATATTTATACTAAGTATTATACAATTTTAATAAAGAAAACTATGACAATAACATAATGGCGGTCAAAAAAAAAGAAATTCACTGCCGCACCTGCCAGTGATAAACACACACGCGACTCGATACAACTGTATCGATAATCGACCATTTAATAATCGAATGGCGCGTCACTATCGTGATAGTGGGACGTTAAAAAGTGATGTACCTTATCGCAAGTGAAATTGAAATTGATAATTTCGTAGAATTAATGTTTATTGGAGTGATAACCGTTATTTGTCGTACGGTCATGTAATTGGTTTAAATTTTTATTTTTTTGTCGATGATGTCCACGTTTCAGTGTTAGGGCGCCGTTTTATGTCTATTTATTATAGACGTAAATTAATATTTTTAATGAGCGTATTGATTAGCATTATGAGGTTAAGAAAGGTTTGAGTAGCTATAAACACGAAGATGTAATTAAGTGTGTTTAACATGAGACTTTGATACTACAGTAATTACAATAAAGATACGTAGTAGGTACTTACACGATGTTCACAGCAAGTTCACTTCACTAAAAACTATCACACACAGCTCACTGCACCGAATCGAACACAAAATCCTAAAAAACGTAACTCCATTCAATAAAAGAACACTCGTTTTAAACCAATACGACAAAAGGGCACTTAACACACGTTCAAAAACCGCTCCGCTCGAAAAAGAGAAAACAAAAACGCATCAATCAAAGAACAGAAATGAAATAATCGAATTTCAGAACGTCGAGCGTAGTTCAAAGAGCACAAGCGAAGACCGCAACAGATTTAAAAAAAAGAAAATAAAAAACTAAAATGGCCGAACATGACTAATATCTGGTGCAAAGTTCGGTGTCGATATGAACAAAAGAAAACGGAAGGGGAAGGTATTTAGAAATGGAACGTTCAGAGAGCACTGGGAATTGATTCCTTTTGAAATTCGAAGTCATTTTGCTGGATTTGATTGTTTGGTCTAGCTTTTTTATGGAATGACAACCGTTTTATTAAATTCTCATTTCGATTACGTTTTAGTAACTTTTGAAAAAGTTTTCAATTTGATTGATCTCTTTGATCTATGGTAGGTGTTATTGATAGTCAAATGCAAGATTTTTAAACACAATCTTCTATTAACACTGCAACTAATAGGATAAAACAAAGCTTCTAGAACTTAACCCTCATTTTTTTTTTTTCTAGATAGTTGCATGTGAATAAATAATTAGGTTAGAAAGTTAGTGAAAAAACGCCGAACTAAAAGGCATCGATTGAATGGTACTAGAATAGCGAACTTTTCCGTCACGAACCCAACGATTTCGATGCACGATAGATTTTACTAAAGCCAGATTCACTATCGACTGTTTGCGCGCCAAAACTTAATATACATCCCAAAAACTAAAAAACACACGAATATACACCTTATTAACTGAAAATAGAGAACGTTAAGGTATATAAAGGAATGATTTGTGTGTATTGTATTAGATTTCTTCGATGTATTTTAGAATTTGAGGGTATTTTTTTATTTACAACAGTGATAAAAATGTTTGCGGCCATGTATTCGTTCGTTTTTGTTGAGTAGTCTTTGGATAGTCGTTAAATAGTTTTTAATGGTTTACTAAATCATTATAATGATACTCCTAAGGTTTGGTATGAAGAAAGAAAGTATTATAGAGCGATATTTTCTTTAATAGTTATTAAAATCTTTTATGTTAGTGGTTTGTCATTAAGACAGAGTACACTTTCCGTGTTTCCTGGCTATCGTAATTTGTTTTAAATGCCTGGATTTATTAAAATCTTTAAAAAAACACTTAATTGTCTATTAAGAAAGTGAGATAGTATACTCTATATTATTTAAGTACCTATAACATGAAAATGACAGATAATGAAAAAATTTTGAAATTTTGAATTTGTTGAATGTAGAAATTTTAAAAGAGGTGACACAATGGGCAAGTTGGTAGATACTTACTAACAATTTTACATAATTTTAATGTGTATGAAATGTCAATTTCATGTAATAATTTATTACAAAACTATAGCACAGCACTAGTCAACTATTCCTTCAACAGTTTTCAATTACCCGCCAATTTTGAACCAACAAGTCAAGTACACGACACAAACCACTTAGCGACACGACAAATTTACAATTCTAATTCACAGTTAATTTGTATTATATTCAAACGTAGACATATTTTAAGATTTTGTCGAAAAATAAAGTTGTTAGAAGCCATTGTAGTGGGGGACTCGGCGAACGGGCGACCAGCACGCGACCAAAGATTACTATCGATGACAAACTTAACCAAGTTACCGATATCTATTGAATAATCAAAAATTCTTACAAAGTAATCCTTATACCTTTTCCTTTAGGTTCTAGGGAAAAAAGTTCAGCTGTCAAAAGACAAACACCGAATGTTGACGTTCGATTTTTTAAATTGAGGTTTCAATTTTTTTTTGTTGGCTCCGTTAATTAATTCAAAGGGCCAATTTCTTTTTTTATTAAGATGGCAGTAGAATTCGATGGTTGCTTCCGTTTTTATGATAGTTTCTAAGAAAAATTACTGTCTCGACTAACATTTTTTTTACTGCCAATTAAAAATAACATATTCCATCTATTAACATTTAGTGTAAAAGTGTCAGTGTCGTTTAAAGTGACATTTTACTGTCAAAATCATGTCAATTACACTAGCTGTCAAACTTATTTTAGAAATAAAATGTAACGGCTATTCTTCTAGTTTTGTTGTCGTAACTCGTAAGCCAGTTTAAATTAATTTGTTTTGTGTAATATGTAACACAAATTTAACAATACGTGGGGTAAAGCGTTACTAATAACGACTGCAGCTTATCTGTAACATCTGACCTCCCTCGCTAATGAATATTAACTAATACGAACTGCTGTAAAGTGGATGGTTACAGCTATATATTTAGTCAGACTCGGTGACTCACTTTAAAATAGGGAAATCAGTTTAATAATATAATTTTCTTATTTAGATTCCTGCAGTTTTAAACAGGCTAAAATTTTGCGTTTGAAAAAGTTCATGGACTTCACCTAGAATTCTAAAACAACTCGTTACCTACACCTTACTTTGGAAGTCCATTACTCCCTATCTCTGCGAATTGACATCACCTAGAAAATTAACTCCTTAATCAACTGACATCAGTGACATCATTGTCTCTGCTTTACATAACAGAGGCACATACATCTAATCACACAGCCTGTAGTGTGGTCGCATTTAGTTTCAACTAATTAACATCAGCAATCGATTCGTACAATCGCCTAATCGATTCAACGCGTGTAGAGTTCGTGCGGGCGTGTAATCCTGTTTGCATATCGGGTAGCACGAAAGTCCCGCACTTATCATGTTTATTGATTGACACGGCAGTAATTCAACGTACCAACCCCACCGGCCAACTTACGGGTTGCCGTGCAATTTGGGAGTTGGTGGCGGGAAAAGATAAAAAAAGCGGTAAGAAAAAGTTCAAATATGTATTCACAATAATTTATTTGACTGAACTACTATAATTTTAATAAATTATTATTTTTATGAATAAAACATTGTTGTTTATACAAACACAAATAAAAATCAGAACAGTCTTCTTCCTGAAGGTATCTTTTATTCCACAAGGTTTTTTTTTAAACATAATTATTTTGGCTTCTATTCCCAAACGAATAATCAAAATTCAATATCTTTTCCTAAAGAAATTCTCAGTAACTAGAAGAAAAAGCAACTACCTACATGTCGCCACAGTCTACGCCTTGGGCCGGCCTCACAAATTCACAGGTAGCAGTTTACGGCTCTTTGTTTGGGTGGCGATAAGTTTTTACATGTTTTATTATACTATTTAGTATTTACTATAACATGAACTAAATAAAGAAACAAACGACTTCGTGTAAGGAGGTAAAAACCGTTTTCCCGCTAAAATAACGACTTTCTTTATTTGAATATGGAATGCGTTTCCAGGATCACTTACTGTTAGTGTTCAATATTCGAATGTCGTGTACCATTTTCACGCAACATCAAATTTACAAAAATGTTTTCCTGATTTTATTTTTTTTATTTTAAGAATGTAGACAATCCCAGTCTCAATCTGTCAAAAATACTTCTAATTTCCCTACATTTTTGACAAGTTTTTGACATTGATTGTCGCTGAGATGAGATTGCGACTAGATTTTGAACGTTTTTTATTACGGGAATCGGCCTTCAGATTTTTTGGCAATATCAATAAGGAATAGGTCATTAAGTACTATGGTCGTAGAAGTAACATGTTTAGCTAAGTCTAAGTTTCACAATGGTGGCTACAAGTTGCTAGACATTCGCCTACACACTTTAACCTATTTTCCTGATCTGACAATTACAACTCAAGTAGATTAGCAAACAGTTAACACAGACTATAATTACCGTTAAAACTAGACCGCCACAGAAGTAATCTTTGTCCTTTGACCAATATAAACGAGCTACGTCATTGACAAACCCACTCCCATTTTTCATACTTTTCCTTTGTATTCCACAATCGTCTACGTCCCGATTGTTCTTTTCGATCCACAAACCTGTCAATTTACTTTTTCGTAAGCTATCGCTTTGATCAAACTTCGCAACCAAATTAGTTTCGACACGAAAACCGAGTGGCCGATTGTCTACAGACAATAGAATCGATGTAAAACCTTCCCCTTTCAATCGCCTTTTTCTGTTTCAGGCTGAACAGCGCAACAATAAGTAGAAGAAGAAAAAAAACATTTGACACGCGAGGCAAAGGAAAGAACAATCGATTTCGTGGAGTCAAGAATCGATGGTTCTATAATTTTTCAAAATAGAATGTGTAGTGGTGGTCTAATGATGTTCAAATGTCTTGCGCGATGTTGACGAGGTCAGTATGAGCCGTGCGTGAGACTTGGACGGATGCACCCCACGGGCGCGGCAAGCCTGCCCGCCGCACCAGAGGCGGAGGTGCAAGCTATGCACTCGATGGACTGGCTCTTCAAGAAAGAGAGAATATATCTACTCGCGCAGTTCTGGCAACAGGTAAGATTAGAGACACTAAGACTGCTAAAACTTCCCCAAACAGAATAAAAAAACGGGATCATAGTATCACACCACACACGCTTTAAAAAAAAGTAGTTTTTATAAAAAACAAGTCATAATTACTTAATTACCTATCAAAACACACACTACTACGAACAAAACAACACCTTTTGAAATTACTAACATAATTACCTAACCCTACAAATGCGACACGGGGTCTTCATACCCCAACCCCGGACTATTCGAAACAATTGAATACCGATAGTTATTAGACAATGTAGCAACAAAATCAATTAATGGTTGAACATTAGAGGCACAATTACCTGCGGAACCCACAGGTCGGGCCGACCATCGAGACGTGATTATTGTATTGTCTCGTATGGTAATTGTGATTGGTGTATTAGCAATTTCTGTGTAGACGTTGAGGTTAGTGTACCTTGTAGATAGAGGGTGATTCTGAAAGGATTGTCGTGAATGTTGAACTACTTAGTTAGCTACCTTTAAATGAAAGAAGAATGTCTTTAAAAAAGTTGTACATACCTACTAGAGAAGACGTGATATAAACTTTGACAGGTTCTTAGGATTTCATGAATCTAAAGGCTGCCAAATAATTAGGTTTCCAATAATCTATTATTTTTAACAGCTTAAAAACTATCTCCGTCCCTTTATAGAAGACATTCCTAGCAATCTTAGAAACAAAAAAAAATACAAAAAAATATTACACACTCCTAAAACCGCATCAAATAAACAATTAAAACAAAACAATACAATAGTTCTAAGTATTCTTCTGATCCGATCTATTGCGATATTTAGATCTATATCGTCAATAGTAAGGTCGCAGGATGTTACGCCACGAAGGAAACGCGTTGATGAGTTCAAATCATTACGTAAGTAGGTATTGCTATAAAAAGTATATATTGAAAGATTAATAGTCTGTAATGGCTAGTAATTATGTGTTATTTAAATGTGCTCTTTAGCTATGAACTTTAAAGATTTTATGCTCATAGGAATCGTGTATTAAGTTTTTATTAAATTTATCAAACTGTATATTTTTATTAAAAAACTTTTATTAATTAAAAAGGTTAAAAAACACGTGTCATCATGTGTCACCTTTTGAGGGTTAACTCAAAACTCGCCACTATTTCCCTGCATTCCAGTTTCAAATAAAAAAATTCGAATCTAAATTCGAATGCGAAATCCAAACAGAAATATCCTATAAATCTTTAAGTGGATATCATAGATAATGAGTTCTGATCTGTGACACGGCATTGGCTATGTCAAACGCCATTCAATTATTACACGTCGCATTATCGTCTAATGTGTGTAATATTGAATAATAACATCGATCCTGAATGGGAGACACGTATAAATTAACATGTAAAATGGCGGCGATGGAGGGTCAAAATGGCTTCTTGAAGAATGCTAAATGATTTGCTGGGTGGGTATTTTGTGATTTGCAATTAGCTGCGTTTGCAGGTAGACTTATTTAAGACTCATAAAATACGTAACTTGAAGATAGGTAACTACAGAAAAACTTAACAGTGATACATACTGTCCCAAATAAAATAGATGTCAATCTGTCTATCTACATACTGTCCCAAATAAAATAGATGTAAATCTGTCTTTTTAACAAAAGACGGTGATTAGATTTTTTTTTATTAACAACTCGGCCCGCACGCGGTTGATCACAGTTCTAACCTAACCTAACCCATTTGGTCGAGGTGCCCTGCCTTAGTTACTGCGACCAGTTCGGCTCGCGCGTGATTGGTTACAGACTTCCAACCTAAACTTTAATTGAATATTATTCAGGCCGTTAGTTGAACGGCCGCCGTTTAGTTAAAAGGCTAGGCGGTTAACTGAACGGCTAATTTAACCAGTTGGCTGCGACATATACAAGAAAACTATTTGAAGTCAAATTAAATTCCAAATTCAAACGTGATCGGAACTTTCATATTTAAAGTTCAAACACATTATTTTTTCAAACCATAGCCACTTCAAAATTAAAACCAGCCAGCACTCGATTTAAATCCAGCCCAATAAAAACAATTCCAAGTTCAATTCCGAATCCCTATTCTAGATTCCGATACGACATTAAACGACAAATTACGAACAATAGTATCATATAAACTGCTATGCGAAATAAATATTCATTCGCGTTCAAGGAACAGCTACCGATTCGTCCCACTGATACTGAACACATTTGAATGCTGCCTTCCGATAGTATTGTTAGTATACTAAGCCTTAACTTTGATTAAAAAGCATATTTACATACAAAATTTGCATACTCCGTGCCTCGAATTGCACTTATCGATTAGAAGCTTGCAAGGACGTTTTGTTTTAATTTCATAGTTAATTTTATGATGTTTCTCTACTATTTTGCATATAAATATGCATTTTAAAGCTGTGTTCGCGTGTTTGCGTAATATGTCACTATATAATTATTGCGGGACTTTGGGCTTCATTAAGGCGCAGATATACGACTTCTAATGATTTTAAATTCAACATCACGTATGGATTTCTGTGGACTTGGAGGAATTATAATCTGCGTCCGAAAGTGAAGGACGAAATTGTCACCTGACCTCATACGAGTACATTATACAGCTAAGTACTTGAAGTTCATCATCATTCATTAACAACTTTTCCTTTTTTATGATGCAAGTACTTACACTACAAAAATACGATGAGGATAATTTTTTTAAGATTTTAGAAGTTTAAGTTTGAAATATACCTATCTGAAAATTCCTACAAAATGTTAAACTATTATTATTGAACACCACAATATCCTATTGAAAGTAATGGCATAAAAAACGGTAAAAAAAAGTCTATTTAAGTATAATAAAATATGCCTATTTATGGTAGTCACTTGACAAGCAAAGCTGCCAATGTTTCCGTAAAGTTACATTAAAGTAATCGTAAAATAGCGAAAGTAAATAGATTTCTGATTAAAACAGTAATTAATACGATCATAAAACTGCATTTCTTTTAATCGTTTTATTACTTGTAGAGTAGTGTTGGCAAGGAAAGTTCATACCTTTTTGCAAAAACACGTAACAACAAAAAAATCTACTTTATTTACTGAAAATAGAGTAGGTATACTTTTGTATAATAACAGCATTTTCTTCTGCAGCTTTAATAATAACTGGGATGCGGTATTCAGATTGAGTTTACAAAACTAGTCTCGTTTTCTACATCACTAATCAAATATAATACCTACCGCAAGTAATCAAGTGCACGGTCAATTAAATTTTCAATTAAAGTTTCTATCACATCACTATTCAATCGCAAAGACGTCATTTGCAGTCATAAAACTCGTATAATCGCTATCAAAACCAATAGTAATAAATGGAAGATTAGCCACACATCTTGATTGAACGAAAGACCGAACGAAGGGGCCGACCACAGATCCAGTTGTGTCAGATTCGATTGTCAACTATCATTTTTCGCGGCAACTGCAACCTTTTTCAAAATTTATCTTTTTTAAACTTTTCACGACGCGCGACGGCCAGGTACTCAAAGGAGGTTGTTAATAAAACTAACAATTAACATCAATAAAATCCTGGCGGCCTATAGCTTCGCATCATTTTATTGTCACTATAATTGAATAAGGTCGAGCGAGCTTCGATTCAATCGTTTTTATATCGTTTAGCGGCGTGAGTGGCAAAAAATAAGGATGTTGAGGACAGCGAGTTCTTCTAAAAAGCCTTCTATAGTCTAGACTGTATTGTCTGATGAGACTTTAGGTTACAAAAAGTTGCACTGACAGTCAGAATTCGTTGATCTACGCGTTATGAATACAATTGTTAATGCATCGTTGAGTTTTGGCACGAACGATCATTAGTTTAAATCATCAAAATTCTTCATCATTATAATTATTTGCATTGCTATCTTTATTTGATTTGTTTTTTGTTTCAATTTTTTTTTTCATTAAAAAGAAAGAAAAATTGTTTTCGGTCATTAGTAGAAATAATAAAGTTTTCATGCAAAAACTATTTACGATGGCGAAACACGTTCGCCGTTTCCAAAATAAGTTTAAATTTAAAAATTTAACTTCGAACGGCGCGTCCCGAACGTTAATTAGTGTTGGCCGAGGAACGTCACCGCAAACATTCGAATTTCGACGCCGTAATTAATCGACTCGATTCATCGGCCGATCGTATCGGTTGGGATCGTAAAAAGAGCATTTCCCTACGAGTCGCACGCGGAATGCAATCGGTTCCCACAGCCTTGATGCCCCGAAGAATTTGTCCCGTGTCCCGTTTAGAGCAAAAAATCGCGTGCTTTCCCATGCCTACGTCAGTTCTGGGTCGAATAGTGACGCCAGCAAGGACGTAGACACCATAAAAATAAACGGAACAATGATGCCTCCTTTTCTTTTAAGCAAATGAGCTCTAAGTGTCCGAAGTTTATTTTTAGAAACTTTTTAACTCCAATTATCTTATTATCGTGCAAAAACGGAAAGCTTCAAGTCTCCAAAAACGTGGAATCTTGTGGCACGAATGCAGCCCGAACAAAAACTGTAACCTGCATTTAAAAATCGATTGCAACCAAAAAATTGTCACTGACAAATGATTCGAACGCCTTGCGGTTGAAATTACGAATTCAAATCTTCGAATTTCGAACAAAAACTGCCATTAACGGTTGTTACCTTTTTTCGGCTGTCAATGATTTTCGGGGCTAATCGTGTTTTTTGCCGATACGTTCGAGGCTAATCGATGCATCGGGCTCACTAATTCGATTTGTGCCCCTCCCTCTGCATCTATAAGTGGGCGTGACCTATCGATCCTCTAGCTCGATCATTACCATAGACTCATCAACTTCTTCTGCAATCCCACGATCACTGCAAGCCTTGATATATTTTTTTTGTGATTGAAACATATAAGTCTATTTCTCATTAATATTGGACATCATTTTCAGTAGCACAAAATCAAACGTTAAAAACCGCGAACCATAAACGAGCGCTCCTCACGACGTAGCTCAATAATTTAATAAAAATACTAAGAAATAAAATAAAGAATCGATTGTGGTTGATGGCCGGCCGCACGAATCATCTGTGGAACATTCAAATCATCAAGCGCTGATGGTTTTTTAATGATATTTTTCACAATCGGCCCGATCATTGATGGTTATTAGGTATAGGCGAGTGCCCCGAGACATGAATGTTAAGACTTCGACACAGTTAACACCGCCTTATGAATGTTACTTACGCTAATCTGATCTTTAATGCCGCTAGATAAAGGGCAAAATCCTGTATAAATCATCAGCTATTAGTGGTATTTCCATGTGGTCGTATAGTTCAGCTGTGGTGGGAACGTCTCCAAAGGCGTGATGCGTCATACAAAAATTATAAGAATTGTGAATGTCGTACAAAATAGAAAACTTATAGCGTGCTCTGTCGACAGTTATTTGTCTTTTGTTTTTACATTGGATTGAAATAAAAATCAACACTTTAGTGCAGCTAGACAACTCTGATATTTATAGACAATCTAAACAATCGAACGTGACATCGTTTTCATAGCAACTCGTTTTTCACTCAGCTTTTCATCTTGCACCATCGCTATTCGATATTTCGAACACACAATCGATAGGTACAGCATTTAAAATCGACTAAACTAACGAACCATAGCGAACACGGGTAGCATCCCAACGGGCGGCGGGAGTCGAGTGCTCATTATCATAATCTTAACCGCTTTCAACTGGTTTCGACTAATTTCCCGCTCGCCGCTCGCGTGTTTAGCCGAGTCGCTAATGCACCGTACTAAATGTTTGTAAACATACCTTTATGAATGAATGTATCGATGTTTGATTGGGTGCACGTCACTATTGACGGAGTGAGTGCATGATTAGATAAAACGTTTGATGAATGGGTAGATTTCTTACGAAAGGATTTAGAAATGGAGATGAAAATTTAATTTGGAATTTGTAGAATATTGACATGAATGATATTGACAAAAACTTAATGTTTTTTCTCGGCTGGCGGATGTTTTTGCAAGTATACCAAAACTTTGAATGAATTAGGCAACTAGTATATATTTTTTTATTTAATGTCTGGTTTACGACCAGTGGTCCACTTTAGCCCTGGATCGAAAGAGCTGGAAGTCATGGGGAGAGGCCTTTGCCCAGCAGTGGGATGATGCAGGCTAACAGTAACAGCAATACTTTAAGCACACAGAGGCGGACTACTAGAATATAATAGAATAGAATATTCTTTAGTAAGTATATCATAAATTTTAAAAAATGGAGGCATTAAGCTACTACCATTTCTCTTTCCTACACTTAAGTAGGTTCAACGTTGTCTATTTTTGCATGAGCACGAATTATAATAAAAATTAAATGTTTATACTTAGTATTATTAATTATTATAATATTCAATTATATGGCTGCTATTACTTTTCACTTACATAGAATTAAAACTAAAAAACAGTTTTCTTTCAAAAGCCGTTATTAGAGCAGATGTTAGGTTTGGAACAAGATTCAATGACACCATGACGCCATGACACCTGTAACGAATATAAAACAAGAAATTATGATTTAATCGCTGCATCTTTTTTATAGACGAATACCAGAATACACAATAATCTTTGAATATTAATCAGCAGTTTACTGAATAGTTATTGTTTGAAATATAACGGGAGTTAGGTAAAGACATAAAAACTGTTTTTAATAAACTACATCCAATAAATCTGCCTAGCTTTATTTCAAGTATGTTGGGTTCAGTTTCAGTCAGATGTAGCTGAATTTGTATTTTACATGGAGCGACTCAAACTCAAATCAATTACTTCAACACTTTTGAACTGTCAAGGGGTTTAGTTAGTCAGAAAGACGACGCTATAGTTAGCAGCTATAGTAGCAACGTGTCTTATGGAGAAAAACAGGCAAGAAATTCCGCGGACACTCTTATAAATCAAAATAATATGGTTCTCAGACTACTGTAAATTACATCTATTTCACAATAACTGAATCATAATAATCAAAGACAGAGACGAATTATTGCAAATGGTTGACAAAATCTTCCACCAAGTTGCTTACCTACGTCAAAGAACAGCCTCTAAAATTGATGATGGGGTCTACAACAATAAAACAATCATTAAGTGTATTAAGTATCAAACAAACTTAAGTTTTAAACCGCTCATAAAGCAGTTAGTAATGTTAGCAGTCGATAATTGCTGTAATACGAAGGTATATCCGTTTATGGCAGTGTCAGTACTAACACAGCTGGTAATGAGCTCGGCCGGGCCTATTGAGCGAAGTATTAAGTGGGCAACCTTGAACTATTTGCCAGCTCTTTTGTGAGGCTTTGAAATAAAAAATATGATGATTTAAATAAACAAAGATTTAAATGAAGAATATTATGAAGGTTCATAACCACAAGACGATCTTTCCTTAATAGATTATTGTTATTCACAATTTAAATGAAACGTCTCAACAATTAACAATAAAAACAAAGAATAATGAACAGTCAACGACAACAAACTTTAATAACATCATTACCACATCCAAACGTGGAACACAAAAATTTGAATATAGAATGCGTCTGCATTCCAAATACAAAACAAACACGACACGAATCAAAAATTAATTTTGACGAACACATTCGAATTTAGAATTCTTAACCGCGCGAGTGTTGTATCGGCACTTAATTAATCGATTACGTTAAATCGATAGTTTAACCGATTAATTATGTATCGATAACGCATCGAGTTACAGATACAAATAGCTTGTGTTAGTGATTTACGATACCATTATAGTAAGCGACAGCTAAGCGATGTCGCACAAACTTAAAAGGTTAATTGGGTACTCTTTACGCCTAAAATAACCAATCGTAAAGTTTTATGTAGAGTGCTCAGATATCGAGCGGTGATAAATATGAAGCTAATGCATTATAATTTAGAGGATTTCATTAGAAATCGTATTAATGTCGAAACGTATATCACGATACAGGAAGTGATGACTGTGGATCGAGATTTGGGAGCGATCGACGATAAAATTGGGACAACGAAGATGAAGAAAGAGTTTTCCATAAAACACGTACCTACCCAAACCTTTCCATTAGAAATCCTAGCATTTAACAAATACCTCCTAGTTACCTAAGCGAGAACAATTTATACGTCGTTGGGTAAAACGTGCAATATTAAAAACGCAGTTCCCAAACAGCTTGCCAAATGACTTTAGACTGTACTTCATGAACACAAGACGCAAAAATATGCTAAGTGTGTGCAAAAAAAAAATGTGTAAAAGCCCAACTGAAATGTCATTCATGTTTGACTGATTGCTATCGAACTGCAAAATGTTGCCGTGTACGGATAGCAAAAAAATCGCATGACTGCAACAAAGGTTTATTGTTTGGAAGGAGATCCAACCAGGAGATAGTAAACGTTTCTTGTAATACAGTTTATTGCACAATAATGTCAATAAATAGAAGCAAGCATTGCCTCGTGCATCGTCGGTACATAAAATTTTAAACAGTGAGGTTGATTCTCAAAATTAAAGTAACGATTTGAATGTTTGCCAGATTTTCTAAGCACGCTTTGGGAGATAGATGTTTCAATTGTGACTTCTAGTCTAATATCGAGATAAGCTGTTCAACAGATTTGGTGGTACAGTCGTGAGAAAAGTATTAATTGGCCTGTGTTCTGTACGTATCTCAAGTTCTGCAGGTGTTGCTAGTATTTTTTCTTTTCTTACTGCATATAACCAACGCTGTAATTGCGTATCACACTATCAATTTTATTCTGAATCATTTTGAAGGATATTGCTAATCCATTGCTTCATATATTCGAAAAATGTGTCTGCTAAATACGTAAACAACGCAATGAATGTTGTTGAACTGTCAAAATTAAACTCATTGCTACTGATAGTGTGTTACGCAATTACCCCGCTGAAGACTGTAGCTATTTGACACTATAGGTACAGAGGCCAGCACATCAAGTTACCCCAATCTGTCAAATTTCTTTGATAGATTTTCAACTTTATTACAAAGGAATAAGGTTCATATTCAATTGGGAAAATTTGTCAGATTGGGGTAGCTTGATGTGCTGGCCTCTCTACATGATTCGAAAGTACGCTCATTGTCATAAAATTGAGATGTCTTTGAAATTTCACCTTCTATCCCGCTACACAAACTTAAAATTCTTCACACGTCCAATCAAACAGGTAAATTAACATTCGATATCCATCACCAGCGCCTCAATAAACCCACAAACGAGCAGTTTTTGCCAAACTTTCCTCGTCTGCTGACGGTACAAGCAAAGCTGCCCATCGTTTGCGGCGATATGCATCGCAGTTAGAATTGCTCACGCGCTGCCTGTGAGAAATGACTTCATAAAGCTGGACCTGATGCTTTAAATATATCTTTAAGAGTAGACCTTTAGGTAAAGTACAGTTTAGAAGTAATAAGCTACTAAGGGCGAATTTCGCCAATGTAACTGAATGCGATCAGCTCAATCATAACCGCGTTCTAGATCTGTCAGGTTTATTATTGTAGGTAATGAAATATTGACACTGAAAGCTCTTGAATGCGGTTTATATCTGCTGATCGCTTTCAGTTTCATTGGTGAAATTGTTCCCTAAACGGAAGAATGTTTAGCAAGCATTCAATGAAATCGTATAACCTAGAACCAACAAATTCGGAGACATGTGACATCAACCCGCACTGGGCCCGCGTGGTGGTGGCCCAGTCCCTCTCACAGAGAGAAGGCTTGTGTACCAGCAATGGTAACGATGCAGGCCGATTATGGTTAAATCTTGAACTTTCTCGAATGAAGAAGATAAACCAAACAATATGATCATCAAAGATGAAAACATCGTCTATAACAACCAACTCAACCAAAATAGAAGCAGATAAGAGCTTGTAAGTTAAACTGTTGGAAGAAAACGCAACAACTAAAGAATATCTATACTAAAAGAAAGAGAAAAAAATAAGTCGATTGATTTACAAATGAAATTATTGAAGAATATCGTACCTTCAAGTAAAGTGAAACTTGGCGAAAGCCCGAGTGTAGATCAAGCACGGGAGATACAATTTACATAGAATTATTGCTATCAAAAGATAAGCAGAAAGTCTTATTATCAGACAGGTGACTTCATAAGTTTTCCCGTGCAATTACCTAATAGCAAATAACTTTTATTCATGACACGTAACGAAGAATTGTTTTATTTGCAACATGAAGTTTGTGTGGGGGTTTTCCCGGATACCATGATTTGGCTGGCTTTGATGATTAATGCGATGACAAAAAAGATATTGTTTGAAGAAACATTTTGGTACCACAATGATTGTGGAATATTTAGTTTGTTTTTTGTGGAAATTATTCGCAATTTCTCAGATTTCGTAAAAGAGTTCTGAGAGTATTTTTCATTATTTAATTCCCCACTTAATCATGCAATCTTTCGCAAACTTCGGATTCTTACATGACGTGCCCCATTTCATTGTAACAGAAACATACATCCCAAACGAAAAACGAGGAAAATCGACCAACCCATCACCGCAAACAATAAAAATAAGAAACAAACGCATTTCATACCTAACTCCCGCGCAATTTTTCACGGCGCCGCCATTGACGCGTTCCGGCAGCCGTTCGAAAATCGAAAACATTTCAAATTTAGAACACCCGCCCGTGTTCGAACTCTTTCAAAATACGCGCGGGAATCGAAAACAGCGATTAGTTTTAAATGTCGCCGTTCGAACTTTAAAAATATGTCGTATTCTTAATTTTAAATATAAACCGACGAACGCGTTCTATTTCGTCGCCACTTTACGATGTTTGTCAGTTTAATGATTTTCGTTACGAAACATTTCGAGATCGGTAATATTAAATTTATTTGCGCTTTTAACAATTTTTCTTTGTTTTCATGCCTGTGGGCGGGGTTTATTTTAATACATTCTACGTTAGTAATGGGCGATAATCGTAACTAAGATGTTATGTATTAATAATTAAACATTTAATGATCGACCAGAGCTCACTACATTTTGTACGTTCCATATTTAACTTGAGAAGAATTTTGACAACAGCTTTTAAGCCTTAAACTAAACCTATTAGGTTTTATTCACACTACTTTTAAATCAGTCGCAAATTCTACATTCCAAGCTGTCATCTTTATCAACAGAACAACATCTTTTCCCTAACATTACACCACCCTAATTGTGTAACACACTATCGATCTCAATGTAAATCATTTTAAAGGATATTGCTAATCCATTGCTTCATTTGCTCGAAAAATTTGTCTGCTCAACGTACGTAAATAACGCAATGCATGTTATAGTAATATCAAAATAAAAGTCCATCATACAAAAATACGTTTATAACTCCGACAACTCATTCCATTTCATCTCCAATTTACCAAAACACAGCCTAATCAATAAGTCCTTCACAAATCCGAGTCGTCTTCCTCCATCTGTCATCTGTAACGGACGTAGACGTCACTTTGACATCTCGGACCCTAGGATTTGTACTCTCTGTGATCACAGCCGGGCCCAAGGGACGATTGGGCCGAAGATTGAGGATATTAGAATAGGGAAATTAATTGTTATATTTTGTCTTTGATATTTGTTTATGGTTTTGGTAGGTATGCATTCGTTTGGCATTTATTTATTGACTACCAATTGTTAAGGGAATGTTTTCAGGTAACCTCCTCAATGAAATAACTATATGGTCAGTATTTCAGCAAAATGACTTGAATTTCAAGTTAAATATATAAATATCTTATAAGAAGACAATGAAAGATTTCCGGTTTTTCCCGAAGACGTGGTTAGAAAATGATGAGCCAATATTTTTAAGAATCAAAAGTAATTAAATCACTATTAAATTATGAAGGGGTCGGTCAGTCAGAAAGATGAAGCTAGTTGCCCATTCCAAAGCGTAGTAGGTTTCTATGGAGAAGAACGGGCAAGAAACCACGGACACTCCTTTAAATCAAAATAATTATGGTTACAAAATATTGGTTGGTTTAAAACCATTTGTCTTAAGTAAAACTAACCAAGCCGACACATAGCCCTTTCTACAATGAACAAGACATCACGATCATTATCATGCATGACTTCATGTAGATTGCGACTAAAAATATCAATAAATAAAATTCAGCCCTCTTTCTTTAATTTATTGATAATTATATTCAACAAGTATCGGAAAATATCACATTATTATTCAATATTAAAAAATCTTGATATAAAATAAGTAGTCTATTATAATAGGCAAGTTAAATTATTATCGTAAGTAGGTATATTTAATTTATAAAGTCATAAAAATCGATAAGATATTTTATTAATCATGTTCAAATCCGGTTTTATTAGTGATTAAGTATGTTAGAATCATATTTTTATAGCTTTCTTAATTATTCAAAATGTGTATTTTAAGGTAGATGCGTAAGACTGGTATCTTACGAAATTATCGGGAACCTGCCCATTGCCAATAAACATAAAATACTACAATGACAGAACGGTTTAAAATAACATAATACAGTATTTTAACATCACGACTGTAATCCCCGTAGAGATAGGGCACACCCACATTTCGCCAATTATCTTTAAGTCCCATGTAATAGTGGGCGACCCTATTGCCATCAACCGGGCACAGATCCAGACTCCGGGTTGCTACTGAGAAATTCCTAATGGAAAAATCTAATAACACTTTGCCAGACCTGGGAATCGAACCAAGAACCTCATGCTCAGCAGTAATGCTTGCGACCAGAAGACCAACGAATCAGTCTTAGTGTCCAGTCTATTAATAATAATTAAAAAAAATTACGAATAAATTCAATCAAATTCCGGACAGCGATGACAATTATTTATATCTGCTGACTCATCGCCATTTATCTAGTATTTCCAAGAATTTCATACAGACCACTCCGTTTCACTCATCTTTAATCGCGACAACAATGTCTCCGTGATAGTGTGTAACACGTGTAACACTATAAAAAAAATAATATCCAACATTCCGTTAAATGGAGCGGTGTTGTAACCGATTTTGTAACGGTCACTAAAATAAATTCTGTTTTATGACATTAATTTCTTTAACAAAATAACAGGTATTTAAATTAAAATAATCTAAAAATATGGCACATTGTGTTTTGTTTCATTGACACTCACCCACTTGGCACGTGTTTTTGGGATAATGACGCTTTTACTTACGAAAACATTGGAGTTTTTCATATTTTCGATGATGTATTTATTTACTGATCATGTATAACTGTTAACGTTGCACGGTGTTTAAATACAAAATACAGCTTTTCTCAGTGCAAAGAAAAAATCGTCAATCTGAAAATGTATAAAAATGTGGATTCAAATTAGCAGATGGTATTGTAAAACGTTACTACAAACTGTTGTAACTACAAACGTTACAAATAATGATTAAACTTTTTAAAAAGATATAAAAGAAAACATTTCACACAGCAAATTAACCACCGAACCTTTTGTAATACAAGCATTATTAACTTAACACGAAAAGTAACTTGTGTATCAATTTAGCTTAGTCAATAATTAATAAACGTATTTCACCGCACTTTGTTAATTACTAATAACAATTCCCACGGAGCGATTCCAATTAATAGCCATATTTACTCAACGAATAAACATTAAAAATAATTTGTTCTTAATAATCTTAATTAAAAATGAAAATGATCCATCCAATACCGAACAGCGATGTCTAGCGCAATATCGGTCTTTGCTCTTTATTGCTTTTCCGAATGTGAAAAGCATGTCAAATTACGTCACAGAGACACTTCGCTCAATACGAACAGGACATAAGCAATAACACGAAATGAAAACGTTAAAAGAAATAAAAGAACGTTCTAATTTTAAAATCGTAACGATATCCCCCTCGTGGTTCGATGGAGTTCGATTTTTGAATGCCGCCGTTTCGTTCGGAAATAGCGCGCGACAGCTGAGAGACGACATCGGACTGTTTTTTATTACCTCCTTCGTGTTTATGAGCACTTTATGAGTTTTTATAGATTTTATTTTTCTAATCCAATGAAAGTCACACCGGGTTCGTGATCGGATACATTCTGAACGTTAGGAAATTTACGACGGAGACCTGTTCGCACGTTATTTATTGAAGACTTTAACGAATGACACTTTTTCTGAGTATTGAAACTCGAAAAGTAATGCTCGATAGCTATTAACAAAAAATGGTCGTTATTATTTAGATAAGAGCAAACAGCCAATAAAATTAACTAACGTTATTGCCAGTACACGCGGTGTTAATATCCTAAACCCCCCTGACCACATGTTTTGCAATAAATACGCGAAGATATCGACAGATCTTAGATAATTATACAGTGATACGCAAACCCGATGAACCGTCGTTATTATGTTATAAAATTTACCCAGACTCCGGTTTAAAATTTGTTTCATTTAAATAAAAAGTCCCTTTGATTAGATCATTCAATAGCCGGATCGATAAAATAAGCAATATCCTTTAAACGAGGTCACTTATCGAATGAATCTATAATCGAAATTTGAATCTCATTCGGTATTCAAATTACCGATTGAGTTCCGCACTCTATGCTCATTCAGAATTCGAAAAGAAATAAAAACCTATTTAAAAGAAGCTTCTGTTTGAATTAAGAACGGAAATCAACCGTCGCGGCCGCTTGTTCCAAGTGTGAAAGGATCGATTCGAAATTTAAAAAGGGGTTATTTTTTCCAGCCCGCTCTTATTGACATGTTGCGTGTCGTTTTTTGAAAAAAAGCCATTGTCTTATGGTCTGACATTTGCGTTTCGAAAACGCGCATAAATTACTCGGGTTTCGACGCGTTTTGTTTTAAATTGCGCTAGTAATTTTCACATCTTTACTTACGCACAAAAATGAGATTTTCAATAATGCAATAAAGTCAACAAGAGTCTTCATTTAATTCACACATAAGTATTTATTTTGTCACAATTGTAGCTTTATTAGTAAACACGAATCCGTACAAAATTTGCCGTAAAACTTTGACCAGAAAATAAGCTCTTTATATGTAAATATATCGATTCATTACACAGATTATAACCAAGGTGGATATTTTTCAACCTGTTAAATATAATTTTATTGTTTTTCGAGCACTTAATGAAGTCAAATTAGGCATTTTCGGCTTCCCATCGGCTCATAAAAATGGTAGTAAAATTGTTGGTATTGATCGCGACCGAGAAAACTATTTTATGTTGTTTTTATTGTTATTTATAGTGGTATAAAATCGTTTTATGAATGTCATCGGTTCCTGAGGGCGGTGGAACTATTAATGTATCGATAATTAAAGTTTATTTGGTTACGAGCAGGTAGGTCCTTTCAAAAACAAATTTTAGGGTCCAACGGATTTCATGTGAAAAATGTTATTACGATCTTCGAAAAATATTCTTGAGATTCAAAGTAAACAATTAAACAAGTCATACCAAAAAAAATTGTTTTTTGTTGAGAGTACAAATACAAAGACTTGAAATTCGAAGACTTGTGACATCTATCAACCCGCACTGGGCCCGCGTGGTGGATTACTGCCCACTCCCTACCTGCGTCCCAGCAGTGGGAACATTATAGGCTGATTATCTATGTAACTATATATTCATAAATATTAAACTGTTTGATTAGTTAAAAGTTTGCTAAATCACAAGCTTACAAAGCCATTTTTAGCTAATTAAAACTGATTCCAAAAATCAACTTCTCCAGTGGTTTTTCAGCTCCTTTAATTCTAGATTAAAATTTTGAAGTAAAAATCTAAATTCTTCATTTATGGTGTCCAATTCTACAAATCAAACTACATTTCCACGGTCAAGACAAGCCGCAGTCTACTTATCTATGGTCGGCAATCGCGATAGACATATAGCTAACTCCACATCGAGTTTACATGTAACTGGTTCTTATATTGATATTAATCGGCTATATACAGTATTAACGATACGCGATATACGATAAAAACTTAAGAATAAACTATAAAGAAAAACTTATGCCTACTTACGTTTAAAACAGACGTTGATTTTCTTTAACTGAAAGAAAGATTGTTTTGATGCATGAAGAAGCCTCCTCGTGTAGCGCAGTTTATTCCGCCAGTTACCCAACTGAACCGAGCGCTCGGCGCATCCTGGACAGTCACACCCAACACCTTATTTGACTGACCAATACCTTCCTTGCGGTGGTAGGGCTAACGCCCGCCTGGTTTGCGACAACCCTCCCACTGGAGTCCGGCGTCAAGCAGCCTGCTGTGTTTCGTCGGTGCGTGGGAGTTCCAGTGCCTTAGGCGTCTTCTGGGTACGCTCGTTCTATCATAGAAATCATTTGTCGCTTTCCATCAGGCGTGATCGCGGTCAATAGCGGGCTCATTCAGCAATAACAAAAGACGATTCGAGAAATTCATCGTCATCATCGGCAGCCTTGTACTACCCACTGTTGAGAATAGGCCTCCTTCCTCTTGCTCCACATTATCCCGCACTATCATTGCATAACACACTATTAATCACAATCTGAATCATTTTGAAGCATATTGCTAATCCTTTGCTTCCTTATCATCATCTGCCTAGCCTTTTTCCAACTATGTTGGGGTCGGCTTCCAGTCTAACAAGATGCAGCTGAATACCAGTATTTTATTTGGAGCGTCTGCCTAGCTGACCTTCACAACCCAGTTACTGTATAATACGATACCCCTTGGTAAGACTGGTTGTCAGACTTTCGGGCTTCTGACTACCCGTAACTACTGTCAAAGCTCCAAGAATGCCAGCCGGGACCAACGGCTTTCCAAGGCATGGAGGAGTCCCGGTATATAAGATGGTCACCCATCCACAGACCAACCCAATCCATTGCTAATCCAATCCAAAAAAAAAACAAATAAGCCCGGCTAACCCATTGCTTCCAATCTTCGAAAAATTTGTCTGCTTAACAACGTACGCATTGAATGTTGTTGAACTGTCAAACTGAAAACCATTGCTGCTGTTAGTGTGTTACGCAATAACCCCACTGGTACGTCCGTGTCCCATCCAGGTCTTCCCTGCGATCTTCAGTAGGTCGTCCACCGGCTATTGGTCTGCCAACGCTCCTTCTTCTTCGAGAAATTAATTTCGGAAAATTATTCTTAATTTTATCTCGATTCGACATTAACATTCCAAATGAGAATTATTTCTATATTTTAGTGCCGAAAAATCAAAAGAAGATAACCCTATTATCATAATTCAATACGAGTTTTAATGTTGGCTGTAAATATAATACTAGGCTCGTAAAGAAATATAGTATAATGTGTTTGTGTGTAATTTTATGACGACGCCCGCATGATCTACTTGATGCTAATAATCCTTTATTTAAAATAATACATTAACTTCACCCTTTGATGAAGCGGAATGATACTATGATCCAATTTTCATAAAAACTCTTTCGACAAGAATTGTGTTGCCTATGGTTTTTTCATCTTAATTGTTTCTGCTAATGAGACCGTTTATCTTTTCAGGTAAATTAAGTTCCCGTATGAAAAGCTACAGTGAGTACCTATAAATTATTTTATGATTTCCATTATTCATCATGGTTTTGATAAAATGTGAATAAAATCTCGTAATCGAGATGACAAATGACAGTCGAAATTTGACATTCAAAAACAATTCCACTTCTATCGCTCACAAAACAATTTATTTAAAATAAAAAAAGGAACACGTTTTCCAAATTTAAAACACCAATGAATTTTGTATTTGAAACAAAACGAGCGCCCCCTACTGCAAATTAATTATTAATTTGTTACCATTGGCCACCCGTTACATCGTGTGCATTTTAGAGTTCCGTAAATTATTGTCTGTTTGTATGGCACAATTTTGACGTACACTGATAGATTACTAACTACTTTGACGAACATTGCGCGTACAAATGCAACGATGGACAGTGATATGTGGATAACATGTGTCATTGTGAACAAGAGCCTTAATAGGTATTATGTGTAGTGTCTGCCTTGAAACAGTGTTTGTACACTGTTATGATTAGTCGGAGATCTATGTCTAAACGTGTCGTGATTCATATTAGCACACAGAATACTGAATAGGCATAACTGGTGTAATTATCATATCGTACGTATTTTTGTTTGTGGTAGTTTGAAATCAAAATAATAATGATAGAATACTGTACCTGTAAAGAAACGTCCAGTGGTCCACTTAAGCCCTGGATCGAAAGAGCTGGAAGTCACGGGGAGAAGTCTTTGCCCAGCAGTGGGATGATACAGGCTAACAGTATCAGTATCTACTCAAATTTTCATTATGAGTGAAATGAATATCGTTCTCCGAAATAGCAGTTTTTTTTTAAGTCTTTTTTGCGTTCTGCATTCGCTTTTTCTTCTTATTTTTATTTGTTTAACGCCTCAATGATGGCAAAAGTAATTTGTATCAAATGCAATACTCTTTTTCTAAATATATTCTGGAGGGATTCTCTTTCAATAAGAAAAATAAATATAAATCGATGGCGTATGTGTAAATAATTGACTGTGGAAGTAATAGAAGACAGTACAAATAATGAATTATAAATCAAATAAATTCTAAAAGCTTGGAAACAGAAATAGGAAATATAAAAGGCTGGCAATGTAAAAGTTACGAAGACAACAAATTAACGACCATAGACAGACTACCTACTTACTGTCTATAGACAAAGTAAGTAGGCATAATGTATTGCAAATAAATGTATCGATACGTAATGTTGAAATGTAGCCAAGACCATAAAAATAACTATGAGGAGACAGAACAAAGAATGAAAATCCTGATAGAGACTGCATATTGTACAATCAAATAAAAGAAAAAATACACTTCGAGGAAAAGAAACGTCATTCAACTACATTTGAAAACACGCCAATAAAAGGGTTGATGTTATAAACTGACAAATAGCATAATATATAAAATTTACAGTACGTCGTGTTCGAAGTTCATTCGACTACGTACGACGCATTGTAGAAATTTGAAATCGGTCAATTAGGAAGGGTTGTATGAGAGTGATACAGAAAAGAATCGACATTGTGTTTTGATGAAGTCGAGTGATGACTGATCACTCGAGATTTGGACAATTTATGAAATAGTATTAATCGATTTTAGTTCCGAAAAGACAAAGTTTTATTTAGATTTACTATCTAACTTAACACTTTTATCCTTAATTCTTCACTAAATTGGTGAAAAGAACTATTCCTACACTACACCAACAATCTTCTTTTGCATCAAAAATCAAGAACACTTCAAAATGTCTAAACAAATATTGTGAAATCAATTTTCTATCAATGCCATCAATCTATCAGTCGACCCCAGTCCTGCAGGGTGGATAGAGCTATAAAATTGATTAGCATCGACAGTTCAAAGACTTAGGTAACACCCTCGTGTCGTAAACTGATGCACCATAGTAGCACTTTACAAGAATTTTGAGGGTAGACGAAAAAATGTGTGTTAGAAGCGAAAATTGAGTTTTTGATATCGATGCATTTGTATTTTTGTGGACAATACTTAAAATATAAGGTAAGCTTAATTTTCAGATTTTTATAAACAGTCTTGAGTTCTTTTGTGATGATAAATCTTTCATCGAAAACATTTAAGTGGTTTTCGCAAACTGTTACTCATTATTGCATAACTGTTTTATATAATTTTAAAAAAATACTCAGTAATAGCTGTAATTTTCCGTAACCTCGATCTTATCAAGGTACGTACACCGCAAGAAACCTCATAAATAACATTATTAGAACAGCGGCACTAATTAATAACTTTCTAGTACAAAAGTAACAATATAAAAATTCATAGAAAATGTTAAACACGCTTTTAATTCACCCTACAATTATTTATTACACATAAAATGTATATTATGACAGGTTTTTTCAAAATCCCTTTCGCGGCAAAATTTTTAACATTTGCGCGTGAGCCACTGCGAATTATAATTCAAAATGGCGGATACAATTTTGCACATAACGCGACTTTTCTTTGTCCGTGACAAAATTCAGTAAATGAATTATACATTTATGATAATTTCGACCATGCACTGTTTAAAATAAGAGCTAAAAACGCGTAATGTTGTAAGTTGCGTGTAAATGCAACGAAAGGTAGTTTTGAAAATGATCCGCAAAAACTTAAAGACAATGATCTTGCTATGTCTCTGCGTATTATGAAATTAACGAATTACTTTTGACATAAACGTCGCGGTGCTTTCGCGAATTTATGTTTTTGGACACTTGAGCAGTTTGCGAGACAAATCTTGGAGCAGATTGTGGAGTTTGATGGTTTTGAAGAAAGAAAACGTAAAAATGTGACCTGCACAATGTAATTTCAGTGTCTTAAAACTTAAGTATCAAGCCTTTTTGCTAACGTGACTCATTTAAATTGCTGCTGAGATTTTAATCAAATCTAAAATCCAAATTCCCATATCTACCTACTCACCATAGCAACATCTCAACCCAAAAATTTAAAAAGTAAACAAAGCACGTTCGATTTCTTACAAAGACCAAAAGTAACAAAGTGAAACAAATAAAGCCAATCGAAGTTTAACCGCAAAGATTTCCCGACATCTTTCAGCCGATGTTTACAAGTTCAAAAGAAAACTCCCGGCGTTCCCCTCGAAGGGTCCGGGACACAGGTAAAGAGGTGCTTAAAGGTATTTTTTTGCAAACAGATCACGTTCGATGTCCATAAGTGAGACATCTTTGTTTCCCCTCCGAAACGATTTGAACGTGCAGCTCTAAATCGAACGCGCTTTATTGATTCTCGCACGGAGAGTTCCAAGTTTAAAAGTTTGTTTAATTTTTTAATTTGGATAAAGGATTCGGGAATTGAGGGCTTATTAGCATGTCATTTTATTTTCTACATGGAAAGTTACTACGTATGGTTTTTAGTTTTGAGACCAATTGAAATCTATTATTTTAGAGACAAAGTTAACTGAAGAATTGCTCTTAGATCTTACTTGTTTCCTATTAAAGTATGAAATAAAGCTACATAAACAGTCTCATCACTTGACATAAAGGTAAAAATATCCCTAAGCCACGTTTAGTTTCTGCGCACGTTGCTCCATCGTGACCGTTCCAACTGCACTGGTCGGCAATTGTCCGCCTATTATCCGATAATGCCGATCAATCTGTTTTGATTGAATAATCAATCGTTAGTCAATTGAACTCGATTTAGTTCATTCGAGATGTTCTGTTGTGAGCGTGGCATAGATTCGCTGAGAATTGGGAGTGAGAAGTCTTTGGATGATGATAGAAAAATGCGTGGAGGTGGAATTTCGGGGCCCTTTTATTGCATAGCTATTGCTAGCATAGAATAAAAGAAAGAAAAAATCGTTTATTTGTCACAGAAACACGTGCAACATAAATGCATGCGTGCAATGTCATAGGTAACTAGCATTATTAAGAGGTTTTGTTATGATAATCGAAAGCAGGTTTCATATCGTAGGTATTTACAGCCGCCGACTATGGCGGTCGACCACTTTTCACCCTTATGCCCTTGGTAATACGGTTGAAAAGTAGTCCACCGCCAGTGTCCGCGATGGTACATATGATACGAAACCTGCTGTCGCACTCATGAGCAATATACCTAAATGTCGTGAGAAAACAATATTCATATATCTATTAGAACACACAGTTCGACGAAATCACAAATCACATATTTATTATAAAGCCGAAATGAGGTTTTTGACAAATATTTATAGTGTCTCGCTCTCTCAATTTACGATTTAAGAAGATTATAATCTTTTAATTAAAAACATTTTTTGGTCCACTATCGTCCAATATTCGATTCGTAAAATCGATTTGAGGAATAGAGTCACCTACCAGAGGTCCTAAATTTTTACGACCAATAAAAACTTGACTTATTCGAGACCTCACTCACCACGTACCTTTACAAAAAAAATCTACACATTAAAAATTCGATATTACGACCGAAAGTTCTAATTTACGATGGTTTAAAACTAAACGATAGGGCTTTTTCTAACTAATATATAGATACACAACAAATTGATGATTTTTATTACGTATATACGATTTGATGAAAACACCAATCGTAAAATTTTACAGTATCGTTATGGGACGTTGATTGCGCACGTAATTCAGAATCAGATGATCGTAAAATGACATTTTGTAATGTGAAATATTGACCGAAACGTATTTTATTCGAATTAAAAGATCCAGAGATGATGAGTCTCAGTGTTACACATCCCATTTGTGTGGAAATTAAAAGAAATAAAAGGTTGTAAGTCTTGTGCGTACAAATGAGACCGGTTTCCGTCGGTTCCCTATTCTGTAAAAAAGTGGGTTTTGCTTCGTGGATTCTTGGCAAGGACACGCGACTGGTAGCGGGCGATGCGCACGATGCTCAGCGCTTTAATTGTCAAAATTGCGCTCGGGTCGCTTTTGATGTCGCCGACAAGCCCCCGCTGTGAGACTTGCGGATTCCTTAACATACGAGCAATTATCGAACAGTCATATTTGCTAATGAAGTGCAGATGTGCTTCTGTGTTGCTTTGTTTCATAAATATTGATGGAGATTAAAGAAAGGAACTTTGCTCTTTTTGGAAGGTCTGGTTGGTAAAAAACCCTTTGATGATCTATGTCCTTATTGCATAACACAATCCCAATCGCAACATCTTTAATTTTGACCACTCAACCTATTGCATTGTTTCTAAGGCTCTTAAGATAGCATACCGAAATAAACAGTGATAATGTTTTTGTAAATAAAACAGATTACTTAAGTATACATAACTGAAATTGACAGCCTAACTTCAAACGTCTCTTAAGCTGAGAAGACAATAAAAAAGAAGAACATAAAATTCCACACAAACTTCGACAATCAACATCAAAATCTCCACACAAATCCGACGTCAATATAAATAAGCACACTTCGCACTCAACACTGCGCACGCGGCGCTCGGCCCTGACCCCAGCGCATCGCCGACGGGAACGCGTCAGCGAAGGGGATACGATGCGCATACGCACTTGCGCAGCGAAAACTGTGTTACCTAATACTGATGAACTTTCTGGGCTGGGCATTCTAGGTGCTCGATTTCAATAAGTGTTTACAAAGATTTTGTTTCCATATTTTGCTACTGTCTAGAACAGCTTCATGTCAACATTGTATTGTCTTTACTACTCATATGTGCGAATTATTTATACTCCTTTGCATTAAAGCGAGGTAATTGCTTAACATACTAACAGTAAGAATGGCTTTCATTTTGACAGTTGTACAACATTAATTGCCTTATTTACGTTGATGAGGAGACAAACTTTTCGAACATATGAAGCACTGCATTAGCAATATTATGCTTCAAAATGATGATTAGGGAGCAGAAAATAGGTGAATATTGATTAAAGTTTTACAGCTACTAATTATGGCCAGCTTTTGATCAGGGGATTATGTAAAATCTTGCTAGTCACAATGAATTAAGAGCCTTGACTGTAAGGATTCAATATTGAATTAATTTGAAGGCTGTTCTGTGAATAAAGTGTTAAATGAATAAAGTGTTCTTCGTTGTTATACCTATGCTGAAGTCAGGAGGAGTCAAGGAGGTAAACAATCTGTACAATTCATTTTTAATAACTTAATAACTTTAGGATCTGTGACCCATTTACACAGGACAGACAATGAAATGCATTTCAAGGAGTTGCTGAACTTCACCTGAAACTTAATGAATACTACGGTCCTAATACGTTTAACGTAAAAGGATTCTCGTACATTCAATACAAGTCTCCGTCTTAAATTCAGTGCAAAAATGGCGTTCAATCACAGGAAAACGGCACTCAAAATGTTGCGATTTTAATTGCACTATTATTATTGGAAGGGTTTAAATGTGACGCTTCTCGCAAAGGAAGAAAGTTCAAAATTAACTGTCAATAAATTTAGACGTCTGCAATTATAAAAAGGTTGATCTCAAAACATCCACTGGCCACTTTTTGCGCGGATACCGATTATTCGACGTGACGTTCCCACAGCGCTCCCGAGCGATCGCCGGAATAGGCCCCGCGGTGGAATTAAGACGAATTCTTTTTACGAATTAGCAAATCACCTGTCTAATTACGCGCAAATCCAACTTTTAATTTGGGATCTCGAATTCTTTCTCCTTCAACGACCACAGTTCAAAATTTGAATTTTCAATCCGATAACGAAAGTGGTGCAACCGCAAAAAAAAATGGTGTAAGAAAACAATGATTAACATAACAAAAGTGACGAAGAGGAGCGTTTGTTGTGAATTGACAATCTGACAAATTTACAACCGATCGCCGAGCAAAACACACAAAAGTGCCCTTTTCGAATGCAAATTTGTCAGAGGGATTCTTTTCCGAATTTTTTCTCCCCAGCGCGAAACTTCCGCCTATTTTCCCGCTCAACGCACATCCGGCAGGGGGCGCCGCTTCCGCTATCGGTGCTCGTTCGGAAATCGGATGAGTTTCACCGACAAAGATACGTCTATTCTCAACCCTCGCCCCATTGATTCTGTGTAAAGTGGTCATATTTTCTATTTCATATTTTTATTGACTTTCAATGATTCTATTGTGCCAGAATTCGCAGCTTTCAAAATTGGAAACATTTTTATTGGGTGAACTCATGCTTTGTTCTATTTTCCTATTGACTGTTCACTGCTGTTAGTTTAGAAAGCATTTAAACCGCCTACCTCTTCATTAGTTAAAACCCTCAATTAAGTTTAACAGTCGCCGCCAATTGGCTTCCTATCGGCTATAAAGTGAAACGGCCGATGGTGTTCAGTAGAGACCACATAACTGGTGATCTTTATCATGGTCCCGTGGGTCGGGTATCGGTGACCGCAAATCGGCCGACGATTGTCAGCCGCCATCGATGGCAGAGTAAACGATACCGCACCGAAGATACAGTTACAGAATTTAATGGGGGACCTATCCTGTACCTCGAGTTTCTAATAGAGGTTCTGTGGTATCAATAATAATCTATCTATTTAATATCTGACAGATACTGTTCTATTTATATATATGGTAAATAACAAGAGATCGTTCATTTCATATAAATACTTGGAAACTGTGTCTTGTTTGCAGGTATTTATCATTTATCAGGTCATTAAAATACTGCAGTATGATTAAACTGAATAGGTATTATAAAATGAAAAAAATACGTCGTAAATGTCACATAAGTTGATGATAACGATACTATCTAAAATACTTAATAGATATATAGGCACGTGGGTATCTATATCAGAATCACTCATCATAAAGCGGGGAATCGCACAAGGTATTCTTGAAATAACTAGACAGGTCTTCGATCAGCAGCCTTATAAACAGGAATCTCAATTTAAATTACAAAAATATCACCACTAAAATCAGATGAGAACAGATTATGACTCAGGACGTAAGCGATCCGTCGTGACCGTCTTGACAACGCCACCGTTCGTTTCAAAACTGCACGAGTCCCATGGCCGACTGCCTGACGTTCATGACGTTCCGCTAGAGTGACAGTAATGACACCACCGTTGCCACTCTCGTCCGTACAATGTCAAAATAAGGGTGTCTATGGCGCTAGGCCCGCGCCTTCACGGCCGGACTGACCATCGCCCGTCCTCGGGCGAATATGTATTCCTGCAACAAGGAGGTACCAGCCATTACTGTTAATCAAATCCTCATGCTCGTCCACCCTGACATGAGCCAGCGCGTCTTACTTTTGATCACAGCCTACTTCACTCTCACAACACGCACTATTCTTCCTCATATGATGCGTAGCCCGGACAAATGCGTCCCTTCGACTTGCCCCAAGTGCAAGACCGGACAACACCGTCCCTTCGACTAGCCATCAGCTCACTCATATGATGCGTAGCCCGGATGAATGCGTCCCTTCGACTTGCTCCAAATGCAAGACCGGACAACACCGTCCCTCCGACTCGCCATCACCCACGTCAACGAACTGGAATTATACGTCCCTTCGACTAGCACCGCTAAGCCCGGACAATACTATCCATTCGTATCACACAGACGCATGCGTCCCTGCGAACCTGCTAGCACTCTAGCCAGGACCGGACAACATCTCGTCTCTGGGTTTGCGTCCTTTCGAGTTACCAACCAATTGGCAAAACCGGACAACAACACCCACACGTGAATCACGTAATCTGAACGTACCTTACGAGTCTGAATTCTATGCTCGGTGGATGTCTACTTCTACATCAAAGGTGTCATCTTCCGAATCAGCGCTTGCTGTTTCAGAAGCTGCCGTAAGCGTTACAGACGATGCAGTCAGAGTAGCAGAGTGCAGTAAGGGGTGTCAACACTGCGAGCCGACATAGTCTCAAAATCGGCATCAAAAATACCTTCGGACTGCACATCTAACGCCTTCGCGGCCTCCTCGTCATTCATAATGCCTTCGGTCAATTCCATTAAGCCCTCGGGACCTCCCGGCACCAAACGCTAATTTTCGTGCAAATACTTTAACGTACGGCAAGTACCATAAACACTTCTTAACTCATAGCGGTCATTTTCCAGAGCATTGGTGATCACGAAAGGTCCTCTAAACTTTCTGTCAAGTTTCATCGGATTGCGTTCTGAACTTTTTACGAAAACAAAATCACCTTTATTAAATGGCTTTACACTAGCTCTTATGCGATTAAAACGAATAGCCTCAGCGTTAGCAGCTTTTTCTATATTTTTGGAGGAATTTAAGCGTATCGCTTCTAAATATAAGCGACCGTGTGGATCATCCTTAATTGAAAGCTTAGAAATTCCTAACGAGTACGACTAAACTCCAAACATTAATTCAGTCGGGGTATATTTTGTCACGGTAGACCTTGTACTATTTAGAGCAAGTTTCACATTGCTTAACTCATCGCGTCAATTTTTGTGCGGACCATTTTCATTGATCGTAAGTAAACATTTTAGAGTTCACCTTACACGTTCGACCTATTTGCTCTACTTGAGCCAGTGGCGATGAAGTGAAGATCAATGTGATGTTCCGCACAAAATTTCTTAAATTCACTGCTAATATAGCAGTGACCCTGATCCGCTACAATCCGTATAGGAACCCCGAACATACAAACAGCTTTCTTCAGCGCCATAATGGCACTGGCCGCATCTAAAGAAGTGGTGTGTTCTAACAGGACGTATTTTATGAACGAATCAATGATGACAGAACAATATTCTTTTTGGTCACTCTTACCTGTAAATTTCTCCGTGAAATCTGTGTGCAGTGTGTGTCAAGGCATTGAAACTTTAGGTATGGGATGAAGTCTTACTGGTTGGGCATCTGAGGGACCTTTCGAAGCTTTACAAATTATGCATGAGTCGACAAACCGGCAAACACTTTACGACATCTCGAGGAACCAATATAGCTCGCAAATTTTGTCGAGAGTCTTATCGGGGCTTAAATGTAAAATTTCCGAATGAATGTGATTGATTAATGTCCATAGTAATGAGCGGGGTACTATAGGTAGCCAGGAAAATACGAAGACATAGTTTCTTTAACCAAAGAACGAGAGGAGCCACTATCAAAAAAGGAAACAGATATTCTCACCAGATGACGTCTTGAGTTTACCTCTCGAAGTTTTGTGCTCGCAAGTGTTGACCTCCCTCACCACTGATCTGCTTCTCTTCTCGGGGCCTGTCGTAGTTACCGGCCGGATTTCCCGCACGTGAAACAGGTTATTGGTGCCAATTTGTCCTTGACCTGATCCGTGTTGGAACTATCAGCTCGGTTAGCTGGATAGTCAAGTCGCCTTTTACAGTTCGCTATTCTGTGTCGAGGAACTCCACACCTATGACACTTTCCATTGAACTTCGAGTCTGACAGACGACGTCTTTTTGCCCTATTGTCATTTCCATCATTATCTTCAGCTCGACGCTTTAAGGAAATCCCGACAGTGTCCGGAAGAGTTGAGCACGAGTTGTGATAGCATAGGAGTTCAGTTCTCGACGAATCATGTGGTCTTTCAAGCTTAGAACAGAAACCACGAACCCAGTGATTGCCTCTTCTGACATCTCGACTTTAGGGATTCGCTCGATCAGTGCCCATAAACGTATAGCCGATTCACTAGCAGCCTCCTTTGCTCCGATCTGGAAGCGCAATACGTCGTCGAAATAGTCCTGTATCAATTTGGGCTCCGCAAATTTCGCTAGCAGTATTTGCTTTACAATTTCCCAGGTTAAGTCTTCCAAACGCAACTTAGTCAAGACAGATGCCGCTCGTCCTTTTAGAGCAGTTGTCAGAGCAACTAAAAGTTCCACGCCACTCAGTTTCTTGCTGATAACAATCAACTCGGAAACACGGCACCAGTCCTTAGCATTAGCATCTTCATCATCAGGGTCGAACTTGATCAACTGAACCGCGTTAGTGTTTGTTACAGACTGCGGTGTTTGCTGCGACATTGCTAACAAACGGGTTAACAGGGCTTCCATATTGGTGAGCAATCCGCTATTGCTAAGTTGATTATGCGGCCGAGTATCTTTATCTGACTGTCTTTCGTATCCCACTTCTGATATAGGCACGTGGGTATCTATATCAGAATCACTCATCATAAAGCGGGGAATCGCACAAGGTATTCTTGAAATAACTAGACAGGTCTTCGATCAGCAGCCTTATAAACAGGAATCTCAATTTAAATTACAAAAATATCACCACTAAAATCAGATGAGAACAGATTATGACTCAGGACGTAAGCGATCCGTCGTGACCGTCTTGACAACGCCACCGTTCGTTTCAAAACTGCACGAGTCCCATGGCCGACTGCCTGACGTTCATGACGTTCCGCTAGAGTGACAGTAATGACACCACCGTTGCCACTCTCGTCCGTACAATGTCAAAATAAGGGTGTCTATGGCGCTAGGCCCGCGCCTTCAGATAGATAAGGCTTCAACAAATAAAAGCTGACAAATTTTTTTAATAAACCAATGGCGTTTACTGTCGCTTGAAATATTGTAAGGATGTTTAACTTCAGTGCTAGAGATATAATATTTCGATATAAGATTACAATTCCTTTTTTTAGCACTAGAAACATAAAATCACGCCAGTAATTCCCAAGGGGTTAAGCAGAGGTGTACCTACCTATAGTACACGCACATCACGCCAGTCATGTTTAAGTCCCATGTAATTAAATCGTCAGGGTACAAATCCGGACTTCAGGCTGCTACTGAGAAATTCTTGATAGAAACACCCAATAACACTTTGCCCGACCTGGGAATCGAACCCAGAACCTCACGCTCAGCAGGAGCGCTTGGGTTCACTAGACCAACAAGGCATAAGAAAACGTGATTATTTTCCGTTGATAACCTGTCAATGTACTCCAAAGATCTAAACTTAGCTTTTCCGTTCGAATTTGAGTTACTACTGTCTCAACCACTTTCTCCATGTCAACGACCTTTCTCAACTATTCAGAGTACAGAACATAAAACCAAATAGTATTAAATATCGAGCCAGTCTTCGCTAATGGGTCGTAATCGAAGAGTTTGAAAACAACAGGTGCCGGGAATCAAACCGACTGACAGTTACGACAAGCATCTGCTCAACTATCGGGATAACTCCAGCGGGATTTTGGCTAAATATAATTTTCTAATTTCTTTTTTAATATACTTCGGGAGAAAATGTTTTACATTTGCTTTATTTACTGATCGTACATCTCACTTATCTGACGACCTATTTTTGTGACAGAAAAAAATATATGAAGACGAGGTTGTATAAATATTATTAAATGATATTTTTATTTTGCAGATATTTCATATAGCTACGTGATTTAAAGAGCTTAAAAAGTTCCCGAAATATTCAGTTTAAAAAACTCTTTCGCCACATTTATAGATTCTTTACTCGCCGTTCCTTGCCTCGATCATGGAGCAGCAGGTGAATTTCACCAACATTTCTCCAGTCATAAACTAATCACCATAAGAAAATTACAATATACAAAAACTTACAACAACAATACGACGAATTAACACAAACTAACAAACGAAAACGTTTCAAAGTCCAATTAATACAAATATAACACCTTGCAACTGACGCTCTGACCCTTACTAACACAATTGAAATTATACTGTAACTTGATAAAGATAGAGTCGAAAATTGCATGTGTGTGAAGCAAGACACAAAGGGTGCTGGGCAAAAGGGTATTTCTCAACAATAAAATACTTTTGGTGAGCCGCAACTCAATAAATACTTCATAGTATCGGTTTGAGGGCGACTTGACCGGATGTCCGGCCTTCGATCTTTTGCCCTCCGGGAGGGTAAGAGGGTAAGGGTTTACATGCTTTGAATGTATTTTAGTTATTTGTAGTGGGAAATTTTATGGCAGAGGCATTTAATGCGGCTTTTGGTTTATAAACGTCAGTTAATTTGGGTGTCTCGGTAGAAGTAGCTATTTGGTTGTTTGTTTATTCTGCGAGATTTGATAAACAATGTTTTTGGAGTTTTGTGCTTCGAATCAAATTAATTATATAATTATAATATTTGCCATTAATATTAATTTTAATAAAGCAAACATAGGTACAGTAAGACCAGACATAGACCTTTTCTTATTTTATTTTCTTATTACAATATGTTTTCTAAACATCCAAGAGTTTTATAAACAACCACTATGTATTCAAGTCTACACCAAAATCTATTTGTTTAATAGAAGATTATTACAAAATTAATTTAAATTAACTTACGAAATCCGAAGTTAAAATATCACCATGTAACATCACATAATTCAGGACTAGAGGGCAAAGGTCGCTTTAAATAATAGAAGAGAAGGGGTTCCGTTGGCGAGAAAAGTCCGGTCCGAACCGACGCGAAGCAGTTTGATCCAGTTATATGCCAATATAACTTGAGCTCTGTTAACTATCTTCTGTTAATTTTCTTGGAAAATTTATTGGTATTTTCCCTCTATTTATGGTTGAATTGAATCCAACCAATAAATAACAATTTAAGTTATTTTTGTTTTGTTAGTTTTTGATAATTTTGGGTTGTTTTTTCAAGTTATTGCTAAATTGACAGGGGTCATCATAAAGAAGTTAATAGCAAAGATGTTAGTGGACTCGGTCAAGAGGTGTTTTATTGGGATAATCCCGGATTACCATTGTATCCTGTCACGGGCCATCGCCTTAATTAGGGTCAATAGTTCCGAGTTCAGTGTAAACTGTCGGTTACTTTAACTAACACCCCTATTGGTTTATAAGTTATCGAATAGTTTATTGGGTTAGGAGCAGACATAAACAACCCATTGATTGAACCACGATTGAAAGTTCTGACTGTCACCGTAAATTGTATTACCTAAATGATATTTCGTTAGCTACTGTAAAGATGTAGGAGTGAAACAACAAACAGAATTACTTTTTAGCTGTCAAAAGCTACTTAGTATAATCCCTTAAAATAAATAAGACATTGAAATTGAAGTGTATTGTACTCTTCAATGGACTAATGCAATAACTAATAAAGAAGATTATGTCATTACGAATCTGATCACCTTGATATCACCTGCTTAAGTCGGGACAGACGAACAAAAACCTAATCCCTGTGACGAATTCCAACCATTGATCTCTTTCATCTATTGATCGATCGAGATACAAAGAACCACCAATTCTAAAACGATAAAAAACTCCATGATCTCATCACCAAAAAGCACTCTATTGTAGAAGTGGTAGCGTTCAGATTTAAGTGTGTTTTTCCCAACACGTGCAATCTGTTTACGAATGGTTAGAGGATATTGCTTATTAATGTTATGACTGAATCAGACTATTGGCAATAAAGATGATTGAGTCGGCTAAAGGTACGGTTGCGTAGGAATTGTTATTGTTATGATACTTACATGTTACTATGCTAAGGACTAGTTTAACACACTTTAGAAAAACAACGTTATATAATCTGTACTCAAGAATTTGTACAAACGCCTCTATAGAAACGATTTAAGCTCACTGAAGTAGTAATTCAGCAATTATTAGAATTTGTTTAGGTTTTTCGCAGCTTTGAACATCAGACATCAAAATAAATATTATGAGTTCGTATACGTACAGTGTACAGTTAGTTCATTGTTCTGACTCACACATAATCAAACACACGCCATTTGATGTGATTGAACTCAAATTTTCAATGCCACACCAAAAAACTCTATATTCGAATTTATAACCGTCATAAAATACGACAAAAAGATTAAAAACAATGTTTTAACGACACCCATATACAAAATATATTTTCTAAATAAACAAAGCCTCATTAATATATTTCTGACTAATTACCGACATGAGAAAACACCAGGATTATAGATATACATAAATAATCATAACATAAATAGGTACATCTCTATGAACAAAATCAAACAAAACTCCACGCGATTGAGACGCCACATGTATCATATTTATGTTGTGAAAAGTTATTTCTAGTTGAATCTAAATAACGAGTTAACTGGCTTATACAAATATCCTTACTAAACTAAGACAACATAATAAAAAATATTCTAAACATTTGACGGTTGGTATTATTTATGTTTTATTTTTCTGTGATTTTTGACTTAGGTTGAGTTTAGTAGTCAGATGACAGAGCTATGACTTAAATTTCGAATAATTTTAAATGTCATGTTTAGAGACATTGGCTTTTGAGAGTTTATTACTTACAAAACTCTTTTGTTTTAATTAAAAAATCTACGACCGACATGCCAAGATCGCCGCCTTGATTTAGATTGTTATAAAGCCTTTGTAAATGTTTTTAAGGAATGATTGATGTTATCAACCAAGCGATGATTTAATGCTGTCAATCTACCTGATACTGATTGATATACATTTATTTGCAATCCTTACTTATTGTTAATATCGCCAACGGCTGAACTAGGACAGGCAGTAGGTAAGCCATTTAGACAGAATGAAAAATTTTCTAACCCAAAAAGTTAAGAAATAAGAATCGCAATGACATACATGACTGAGATGAGAAGCACGGCATATTCCAGAGTAAAGTCATGTAGATATGTGTCTGCCAACCTATCTATGAACATAATCTACATATCTATCGACATGGTCTAGGCACCCCCAAGTCGTATTAAAAAACACTTTGAATAATAAACCAGTGGGATTAAAAATAAACGTAGGCACTCATCCCACACGCGTATTTATAAAGTCCTGTGAAATAAAGAATATTGTGTCATTCTGTTATAAGGGACAAAAGCCTTCGAATTGTCGACCACGCTCAAAGTCTGATATTACAAACATTTTGACAGCCCTAAGACAGTTTGACGTCACTAACACTGTCAAATGTCTTCAAAATCAGGTTGAATTTTTCTTACAGCATAATTTAAGTAAATACTGTTTTGTAAAACTAAAACGTATGTTCATCTTAACCCCCACAACACTTAATTTACATAAAATGTAAAACAAACAAGAATATTTCAATTAAACAAAGTACCAGGCATTCATAAACGGTTAGCATTTTAATACATTTTATTTGCCCATTATTGCTCGCTTGATAAGAAAGAATGCGCAGAGAAAGAGCCAGTCCTCATCTCAGGACGACCTGCGCCGCTGAAAAGGACGCATGTATGGAAAAAACTTGGGAGCGAACGAGACACCACCACCTCCGATAACACGTCAATACATTCCTTACAGCACCCACACACGAAAAGCGTCCCTAGCCCCACAGAATAGAGTCGAATATCGCTTATTTGACTTAATGGAAAACCGATACGACATCAATATGTTTTACTGCGCCATTCTGCAAACGAATCCATATTTTAGAGAGGTACAAATAAGGTTGAGTTTGGATTTTTCGTGGTTTTCTTGGAAGGCGTACTCGATATCTTGTAAGATAGTCTGGGCGTTCGGAACCGATCGAACGCCGATATAACGTTATTGGAAAAACACCTCTATAGAGCAAGCGTAAAGGTTTTAGTCGACAAGGCGTTCCCGTATTGGGACACGCCCAAGTCTTATATGGAAAAATGAGGAGTGACTTTTTTTATTTCCCTCGATCGTACCCGCAATATATCGAGATAAGACGTATATTATTTTATTTCATTGTTGATAATGTTTTCTTTATCTTATTCTGCTTTGATTTTTCCAGGTACGTTAAGATGCTGTGTCTCTATCAGGTAAATATAGATAACCTAAATGTACTAACACTGTCAATAAGGAAAGAGTAATCCCTTTGTTGGAATAGCGTCTAGATTTTTATTCGCGTTTAAAAGAATACGTGAAGATGGTGACAATTAGTGAGAAGATAAGTAGGTACTTAATTCAAATTGGAAAGATAACGGACATAATTAGAACATACAATCGAGTGCTTAAAGCGAATTTAAATATGGAACTAAATTCGAATTGCAGTCAAAAATGGCGCGTACCGTTAATTCGTATTGAGTTTCACGCTAGTGTTCTAGAACAATCCCAATTTGAACAACAATTAGAGCTCCTATAGGTGAACAAATCGAATAAGGCTGAACGCGATACCGCCGCAGTCACAATGCGATTAAAAAGCGATCGAAACAAATGAAGTGAAAGAGCTCGATTAACGATTTTTAAAAAACGAACGCGTTCATTATGCTTTAGGATTTTAAAACAATACGCCATTCAGCCATTGGCCCGTTTGAATATGGAACGTGATGGACAGATCCACGGGTTCCTTTTTAACTGTTTATTTCGGGTGCGTTCAATTTCGCTACCTGTGTCAAGAATTTCATTATTTTTTACGAATTGATTGACACGGATCGCCGGTAAAATGTCTATCAATATGACGTTTTAAGTGATGCCGCTGCAAACTGACGAATTCTGCTTGATTCGAATTTCGGATTCGATGCCGGTTCGGTTGTAGGTATTTGCTTTTTTGACAGCAAAATTGGCGGGAATAGCTGTGACGTTTCGATGTCTTATTTTTTCCGAGTCCAATTCTCATTGAAAAAGGTTAGCGATCAAACTTTCTGTTCATCCATTAGAAGACAAAAATACAATATCAAAAAGCGATTGGGCAATCCACATTGTTCTAAATAATCCAAGCTATTTGTACACAACAGACATCTGTTCCCCGACGTCAGAGCAAACAAAAAGCTGTAATCAAAGGTGGCCGGTTTCTTGTCGGGCGCGCTATCGGCCCATTTGTCCGCCGCGCCTACGATCCGATAGCCGACCCGCCACAAACAACAATTTAGCCCCAACACTGATTGATACGACCGATACATCACTAAACGCGTTTTTCTATGAAAAATTGCTATAATCGACTTAAAAACTCATTAGGCCGAAGACAAAGAAATCTTCCGACCGCTATTCGTCTAATTTGAGTTTCTCGATCGAGACGAATTTCAGTCGTGATTACTGTTCCCCTTTTTTGTGTTATTAAATGCCATCAAAGAACTTTAATACCATCATCCTTAATATTTGATGTTTCGGTATCATTGGTTGATAATGTCCTTGTGTTAGATGTGTGATGTGACGTTTACAGACGTAACGTTTGCATGTGCGCGTGCACATGTCCTACGTCACCCGCGTCACATTCATTAGTGTTGACAGCACAGGAAATAGTAATAAAGCGTGTACGCCGCACAAAAATCATAAACAAGAATAAATAATTTAAATAAAGCATCCATATTTGAATGCGACTCGAAAGGCTCCACGCAGGGGGACTCTTACATAGTTCCGAAAAAAAAAATCGATCACAATGCGTACGATATTTAAAAAAGTGTGTCACCGTCACCATTCAAATTAAACGACAAGATAATTTTTGAATATGTATCGTGGTATATTTGAATAAGTGTTACATTAATATTCTTTTGTGATAATTTCGAATTCGGAACGCCCACGCCGTCCCATTGTCTCGCAAGTTATTGGCTCATTAGGCAACGTGTCGCTTTGTCTCGAACGATTTGAATTTTTGATTTTCGAATCGAACGTAATTGATTTGTGGGTCTTGTTCGAATAACTAATTCCGGGGACAAACCCTTTGATACAATTTTGTTAATCTAAAAAAGATTAATGTTAAAGGAATTCAAATTAAACCGCTCATTGTCGGTATAACAACTCATTATTTCAAAACCAACGACAAAACGTTATCTAAATAAAAAATCACGAAATGTCAAATTGACAGTTACAACTTCCGTATTACTCGCGCGCGTTATCTCAAATCAAAATGCGATTCGAACGTATACAAAGGAGCGAAATGATATATTTGAACAATAAGAAAGCGAGAGTCGCCCACGTGTGAGCTTGGGACAGATGTGCTCACAAATTACGTATGCTAATGTATCTTGTAATCCTTCCGTCGGACCTCCCTGCGCCGCGTCACCTTGTCTCTCGGTATAATCGATCGATTATGAATGCGGGCAATGATTCTCGATTATAGTTTTGAGATGTCGCGTCACTCAGGAACTTGACGCGCCTACAGTTTCAAACTCCGAACATAAAACGGCTGTGACGTGTGTACCTTCGTGTATTTGAATATCGAAGTCATCGTAAACAAAGTTTTCCTTTCAACATATCCGGGATTATGTTCTTTTTATTAGGCGCCGCACTATGGAAAATCGAGGTCTGTTTCGGATCAAAAATCGATATCTTTTTTATTTCTAAACAGTATGTTGTAAAATTTTGCACAAATAGGTACCTACAGAATAGTATATTTGATTTCAAATGGAATATATATTTTATTATGATTTAATTTACAATATGTTGACATGTAGTAGGTACCATTCATAATTACTCACATAGATCCTGGCAGTGCCCATAGCATACCATGTCAAAGTTTTCAGCATTAACATTACACCTGAATTCACCTGATGAAAGGCCTTGCAGAATTAGGTATGTAAAGTCGTTTATTCAAATTCATATCCACTGCTGTAATATACCTAAGTAGATTTTTTTTTAAATGAAGGCTGCTTTAATAATGTAATCTTCTGGCAGTAGGTATTACTATCATTAAGTAGATGATGTGGAGTCAGTTGTAACGTCTTCAGGGTTCGGTAAAGTTACTACTTTAATATATACTACCGTTGTTGTTGTTACTACTTGAATATTCAGTAGAATATTCAGATTCCAACCAATTTACTTACTGTTTTTCATTAAAAATATTTCCGTTTTCCGTGAAGCTTCCGTCCATCGTTTATTAAAAGCGAGAATAATATGTCTTTAAAAATCACTGAGGATGAAACATAAGATGTCTTCAGATACATAATTTTTTTTTTCATCCTTCGTTATAGGAAAATATTATTTCACGTTTAGAACACTTGAAAGTAGACATTTTCAAACACGTAAGTACGCACGTATTCGTAACAATCAAACGTCTGTTTATTTACTACTGTTGTTATACAGAATTAAATGTAGGTAACAACTGTTTATATACCTACTATTTGAAATATTAGAGTAGTGTGCATCTTGTTGATTCAATTTTTCACACGCAACATGAGTGCAAACAAGATAAACGCCATAATATCAATAAATAGTTAATAGTAAATTACAAAACATACCGCAAACTATCGATATAAATAGTCTACATTTGAAACCGCAATAGATAGCGGTTTTCCGTTTTCTGACTTATCACACACCAATTACTTCGAAAATCGAAAATATCTGCCGCAAATTTTTATTTGATAATTTTTATAAATAGCTAGGCTACACATCAACATTTTAAGTAAAGCGAAGGTAAACGTGGGTAACTGTCAAAAATCTTGAAGAACTTTAAAAAAAAAAATCACCTTATTTTATTTTGCAACCTAATTATTATCATAAATGCGAAAGTTTGTTTGCTTGTTTGTTTGTAACCTTTTCACGCCTAAGCCACTGAACCGATCATCCTGAAATTTTGCAAATACGTTGTCAGGTATACAGAAACGGATATAGGGTACCTTTTATAACGAAAAAAAGTGCTGTTCCCGAGGAATAACGTTATTATGATAATAGATGGCGCCACGTGTCTAGTTACTATTAAATAAAATTAAAAAAGTATGTCAGTAGCGAAATTGGTAAAAACCATTTTTGATATGCCATTGTTCAACCATTTTCCATCCGATTCGAATGGCATTTGGCGGTAACGGAACCCCAAATATGAAAAGGAATAACGTCAAAAATTAACGAATCCTCGTGACATTACCGGTAATCATGTTTTATGAGTTTCCCCTGCCGAAATAGACGCACAATATGCCGCCCCCATCAGTGACACGTATACTTGTAAAAAGTAAAAATTACGTAATATTACACTCACGTACTTATTATTAGCATTCATCGCAATAAACGCTTAAATTATCGGCGTACCGAGGCGAAATAACATGTTGCTCTTTAACTGGAAACTGTACGAACAGCGTGCAGCGCACGGTACATCCACCTACCGCGTTTGCACAGAACGGCCTATTATAAGTCATTATCGTAAATTTCCGTTCAATATAATAACATGCGTTGTGTCGCGCAACAAACTTTTATCAATAGAAACGTTGCGATATTTCGTTTGAAATTAGAATCAGTACCGTTTCCGCTTCCGTTCGATATTTGAACTCGCGCGTATGAATTAAGAACGTCGTTCTAAATAAATGATAACCGTCGATATAATTCAAATAGAGAATGCGACTGTTTGGATCGGGAACGATTTTAGGAATTTAATTTTTTTGAGACACCTGAACCATTTGGAGTGTTTCGTTCATTCGTTCGTTCGGTAACAGATAGCAAGGGAAGAGGCAATAACCATTAAAAGCTTGCGGAGGGCCGTTCCGAAAGTTTTCTTTTCAATAACGCGTCTAATATTCAAATTAGAGGCACTAAGGCGAGGAATTCTCAGCGATATATCATCGAAGCTAATCAGATTTTTCCTTGCTCCGTACATTTGGTAAAATGTTTCGGGGATTAAATAGGGTACGTTGAGACGAGGATAATTTAGTAGTTTCGTTGCAAGATTTCTTCTTTATGCGAATACTTATTGTGTTTTTTGGATCCATCGTTTATCTTTTTGCACACCCCAGTAGGTAAGTTTGAATATTGGAAGTGTTTTGAGAAAACGTCTACGATGTTCTAATAACTTATAAGTCTTCCTAAAAACACGTATCGAAAGATAGAATTATAAAATATTCAAATAAGACCACCCCTTACAAGAATCCATATTCACATCCATTACTTACTTTTTTTTTTATTCCAACCATAATCTCGAACACACGCATTAAATCTATCACACATACAATTTAAATTTGGAACGCGTCTCTATACCCACGAGTGGAGACAAAATCCATTCAAATATGGCGTCTTTCATATCAAATGTGTCGGTTCATATAAAATTTACGAAGAACGGAGGCAATTCCTCGATGCCGTCAGTTGGCGAACTCTCAATACACTCGGGCGCTATAAAAAATAATTTAAATTGCTCTTACAGTGACTCGCTATCGCTCCAAACATTTGCATACTAAAATAATGCAAAAATCTATGCGCGGAACGCACTTGGGGTGCGTTTGCGTTTGCACACGAAATTTTATCTCGTGCTGTCTATTATGAGGGGGATTTTAACCGTTACGCTATGTGAATTTGTGAATATCGTTCTATTCTCATTGGGAAAATCTAATTAGAATTTTCATTTTTGTAATATATGCAAAAAAAACTTTGTCTATTAATTGTTAGCCACAAATTATTTTAGTATCTAGGATTCACGTTTTACCACACCTGGCAACTTCACAGACTATGTACCTCTGGTTGGAAACATTTAGGCTGATAAACGAACTTAATAAGATTCTAACTGTATCGACAATGCTTTAGCACCTACCATTAGCAATTAAATAGCATAGCACAACCATTCAATACACTTCCGTGCTGAATCGAACATCAATCAATGTTATCGAAGGAGTTCTCTAAACGCTGTCCACAAATCCGAATCCAAACAGACGGCTGCTATATTTCAGAGAGCTATTTGCTGTTTCGGACTAGGCAATATCAGGCAACGAAAAATGTGTCATTTTCGACTCGGAAGCCTGTCGAATGATTGTGAATAGCTATGCAGATCATCCGGCACGAGAATATCCTAGGACAATGCAATCGCGCACAAACATTAGACGCGTGGGGCAAAGAAATTTTTATGTGTTATTTTTTTTTCTTGTTTTGAAATATGTACGCCGTTAGGTTATTTATGGGCTCCATAGAGGTTATATTTCGGGAAGTAATGAGGTTTCGTTCGGAAAGGGCAATTTAAATGTGCGTAGATTGAGTCGTTAGGGGGCGCATCGGTCGCTTTCCCTGCGTAAGTAACTCGCGAGTGATCACGCGTGGCCCCGATCAAATTGTGGCTTTTAAAGAAATGCGTAAAACGCGTAAATTATCCGCGGAAAATTGAGAAAATTGGCAGGAAAGATTAAGTGCAAAAAAAGGGAATTTGCAAGAACTGAAAATAATTTCGATGCTAGATTAATTTCTAACGTTGTCTGTAAAACCTGAACGAAATTAGTCGAAACCATGAAATATGGCATTCAATATGGGAAGTGTAGGTTAGGTAACCTAAAAAAAACTATTGTTGATAATGATTCATTTCAAAATAAGAAAAAAAATAATTTGAAATACCCGCGGGATAATTGCGTTTACACACCATCAGTAGCAATGGGTTTCATTCTGACAGTTCATCAACATTCATTGCGTTATTTACATTGTTGAGCAGACAATTTTTTCTAACATATGAAGCAATGGATTAGCAACAACAAAAACAAGTGTTCTCTAAAAATCAAAATTGTCCCAAACTATGAAAAATTACCCAAAAAAGCTTTACCCTCGAGTAGGAATCTCAAAAGAATAAACAAATGAATTCGAAATACCTGTTCCAAATTCTGAAGCAATTAACTCTAAATACCATAAAATCTCCAAAAAAATCCGATTAATTGATAACCAAATAAAACCAAAAGGCACAATCCAATGCTAACGTTCGTTCGCCAAACGGAGCGTAATACAACATTTACGTGTTCAAACACTGGACACGGTAGATAAATTAAAAAATTTAGCAACTACACCGCTACATTTGAAATCTGATAATGAGAGCGGTTCATAAAAACTCTTTTATTCATAATTTTTATTTATATTAATTAAACATACGCCAAGTGTACCGTGGCGGGGTTAACGCACGTTTTCGTTGAAACTACCCGATATTGGAATAGTCCTAATGGTTATAAGTGGAAGTATTTGCCGTAATTGGCTATTCATAATTTACTCATTTGTTTTGTTTTTCATAAGTAAAAAGGTTTTTTTTTTAATATATTTTAGGCTCTATTCTTTTCTAGGGATGTCACAAACTGTCATTTTATTCGAAATTCAAAACTCGAATAATCGATAATTAGATTATTCCAGATTACGAATTTTTAAACTGTTATTTCATTTTGACCGTAACTTCAATTCCGTCGATTCGATATTAATAATCGAATGTTTTGTTTTCTGATACCTAATAGCTGATAGATACAATTCTCAGTATTCTATTCTGTTACCCTCAATACAATTTCTTAACTTAAGTTTAACAACCTTATACTTCCGTAATAAAATATGCGTAGTTAGTAACTTAAGTTATTCTTAATTAAAGTTCATTAATTCCAAATTTATCAAAACCGGTTAAAAATCTAAACTCCACCAACTAGCAAAGAGGTCACTTGCGGTACCGAAAATAATAATTCGAACGAATTAATATGAATTATTGTTTACGGCGCACAATTACTAAATAAATTCAAATTGCACTAATCCAACGTTCATTCATTGGACAAAACAATAATATTTTCTCATACAATGTAGATCATAACGTCAAAACTTTTGGACTTTACAACTTTGGTAATAAAGGTGATTTTCCTATGGCAGCTTATGTTTTTAATAGTGATAATTAATTAAAAAGATTATATATCTACTAAAACATTTCCAAATTCTTTCGGAGTCAACGGATCGTTGGACGTGAGACCGGCACTTACAGCTATTGTTTAATTTTTATTATTCGGACCGTTACCACGAGATACTTTTACAATTAGCTTTTTATTGATGACCGTTAAAGCTACTTTAGGTTTCGGTTTTCGAATTTTGTTATTTTTTTTTTATTTTGGAATAATAATGATTTTATTTCCATTCGAGAATTTAATTACTAAATAAAGTATTTTAGAACCATCAGTAAACGTAGGTTTTTTAACTAGTCTTAATTTTGTCACTAGACTTTATGCTTTAATTTAGTAAATATTTAAAGAAAACAAAGAGAATTGCAAAACAATTAGTACTTACCTACTTAGATTTCGAATAATCAAAACCTATTTAGACATCTCATCATCTGTCCAGCCTTTTCCCAACTATGTTGGAGTCGGCTTCCAATAGTTCCAATCTTACCTGACACACCTGATTAAGAGTATCTATTTTACATGGAGCGACTGCCTAACTGAAATCCACAAAACATAATATTTGCCAATAATATCTCACAAACTAGGACGAGCGCTTAATTACAATGTCCTCCATTGAAACGTGTCAAAAGTTATTACAATTAGAGCGACTGAATCATCGACTAATTTGTTTTTAATTTTACTCTTTTTTACGCGACGGAAATCGCTAAATATGCTCTTCCTGTGTGTACGTTTATTAGAAATTGCGGAAATAGGGATAGTAGATAATTAAAAAATATCCAGTAGGTACTATTAAGGGAGTACAAATATAGTACGATAGCTTTATGAGTGTCGTTGTAAGTGTTCTCCGGAAAGTGATAAGAAATAATGTAGGGCTTATAAAACAAGTTATTCAAAAAAACATTTTAAAAAACCCATAAAGGAATAATTAAAAAGGAAAAGTATGAAATACGTTGCCAAATCCTACATTCGTCAATAATAAAAATAAAATCACATCATGCAACGAATTCAAATTAAGAATTAAAAAAACATCACGAAATTCGATCATACGTAAAAATAATAAATCAAGATCGAACCCACGGTGTGAGTCAAAGATCTCACAAAAATGAAACCAGTTGAAGACATTCGGGGATTCTTAATATGCAAATAATTAACCAGAGTATCGCTCAACCCTTAACCCGACACATGTAGGTCAATAAATTAAAAAAAAAAGAATAAAAAAATAATTCAGTAAACCGGTTCTTACGATCGTAACCCCCTCAATTGTTCTATGATTTATACCGATCGATCTGCATATGGTAATTCGAATAATTATTACGGAGGTCGAAACTACTTAATATGCGAATAACAATTAGTGTTTCCTTATTTTTCTTGAGTCACTTTCTCACGAATAGGGTTGATTGATCGGATACTCGTATTTTGTTATCGGGGTGGCCGTTTTATTTAAATCTGTCCTGTTTTTGGAATAATTAATGAGGCTACTTGAAATTTTCGAATAATTAAACTGAGACTTGAAGAAAGTTATTCTAATTTAGGATCAATTTTATTATTTGTCTATAAAAACTAGGATGCCTTATATATTTATCTGTATTCAACAAAACTTACTCACAAACTACTATAGAAAAGCTTGCCAAAAAGATCCGTAGGTACCCAAGCTTCTCCGCGCACCTATCTCACGACTTAACAGATCAAAAAAAGAAAGTTTGTAAGTATTCAAAACATCATTTTTCTCCACACTGATTATTGTCAACGACATAAATCGTCAATGCTGAATACTGAGACATTAATGCACACAAGCGATCGCATCGCATTATAAAAAACCCATTTCCGAATTTCTTGGCCCGAACAATGAACTAAATATCAATACTTCGAATGCGACACTGACATCTGGGCCCAAAGGGTTAAAAAGTCTTAACCCTAATCCTATCTCAGGACGAACAAAGGCCCATCACATATATTTAAACCTGTTTTACCGATTGATAGCCCGATTCCGATATAAAATGTCGAACAACAATAGCGTAAGATGCATGCTCGCATCGATTTGCATACATCTTCTTTGTATATGCAAATGATTTGATACGATTTTTACAAGGAGCCGATAGTATGGGAAACTGTGATGTTCGGGTGCGTATGTAAATGAGGCGATAACGCGGCGAGATGCGCGCTTTATCTGACTCACTCAGTTAGTTAGTCGCGCACTTCGGATCTGTAAACGTCACGCGCGGAATAACGCAGTGCTTAGAATTAAAGCGTAAACGAAGAATGTTTGAAAGATTTGACTTATAATTATTGTTCGATTCTGAAAAATCTTTTTTTTTTCGTAAACATTTTAGGGTTGTTTTTTTTTTAATTGAATAGATTTTTCTTTTTAATTGATCGAACAATAATTATAAGTTTCTTTCAAACGGAACGTCATCTATTTTGAATATTTTCAGGGATTCAGTTGAAGTGTAATTAAATTAATGATTAAATATATTTTTTTCAAGAATTGTCATAAAATAAAACAGTGCACATGAATGAATTTTACTGTGACAGACTCAAGATAACATTTTTCGAAATTATGAAAATTCGGAATTATTATCATGAGGTAAGCGAGTTTTTTTTTCAATTATTTTTAAAAGTTTTTTTTTGCGATTGTTGTTCTAAGTGATTAAAAAAAAATTGTGATAATTATTTAATTTACTCTTTGATAAAGAACAGACACTAAATATCTGGGCCTTGGAAAAAAAAACTTGATTTCTGTAATAACAAAAGCAGCTAACACAAATCAGTTTTCAGTTAAAAACTTCGACTAACCAAACAGTAATTGCTAATTAACAGTTTAACCCTAATACCTTGCTATAGTTAAAACGACAAATAAAGCAAAGCAGAGGCCGATCAGTAGTTAGTATTTTAGTATTCCGGCTCAACCTTCAGCAGAAGCAAATGAAAAGAGAATCTATAATTGAGGAGGTCAACCTCAATCACGGAGGTAGGGGTTGAAGGATGCGGCATATAATAAGGTATTCAATTGTTTTAATTAGGCCTGTAATTATCCCACTTTAGGGCATAATAGCGTGACGTATATAGTAAACAGTACCTACCTAACTTCTTACTGCGAGTTTGAAGTGCTTTTTCTTGATTTTTTGCTTCACCTTATTTATGTTTGTGGTGTCTTAACAATTTGTAGGTAGAATTTGCTTAATAAAATATTTTTTTGTTTTAGTGATGATAATGAATCAAATTAAAATTGAACGGTGAGCTTCTACCCAAAAATTTTAGACATAATTCAATATAACCACCATGTTACGCAATTTAATCGTTCGCCTGTAGATAATGGTCTATAATTTGGTTCCTTCATCAAATGACGCAGAGTTCCTCTGTAGAACTTATCACATTGTTTTCCATATGATGTCATGCTGATCTAGAATCCCAGCATCTTATAATTGATATCGGTTGTCACGAGATAAAATTGAGTCATTATTTCAAGATGTTATTATCATTACTTGAAGATATAATGTTGTGTGTTAACAATTAAAATGTTATAAAGGATAATAATACGACTACAATATCTATTGATGTAAATTTTGATAATAAATTATATAAATAGGTATAATCATAAAAAACGGAACTTAACTAAAACACAATAAAAATAGGTAACATTTTTTTTTTTTCGAATAATCAACATTTAGGTTATTTATTTATTATTAACACAAATCTCGACTATTTATTCGAATCAAACAATCTACAAAAAAGAAACACTCAAATTACGAACAATAAAACACGTACGCTCGAAAGAAAAAAACTCAAATTCAAATGTGGAATACCGCATCAAACGGTACGTTCCTAGCGCCACACGTCCCGTCTCTGGTAATTAAGAGGCGAAAATTAGCAACGCGAACGAAAGACGAGTGTTTTTCTTTTATCCGCCCGTATGAGGCCATCCTACGTGCCCTGAGGTTTCACTGGTTCACACGACGCGTTTGTAGCCTGCCTAACATTTGTTTGTCTCTTTACCAATGGTTTTTGTGGAATACGATTCTAATTACAACCTTTTTTTTTTTGTCGTTTTGATTAACTTACTCCTATTTCAGCGATATTTTAATTGGATTTGTTGATAGAAGTCGCGGTTTCCTGTGAATCATTGATATCGTCATGTTTTATTGTTAGTTAATTATAATCATGTTTAGTTCGGGTAAACTTTCGCATGTTGTACAAATAAATGGTGGCTTGGAGCAGACGGAGCGTTGATCGAGCGCTCGTAAGTGAATGCGTTTCGGAGTGTTGCATGTTTTCATTCAATTCTGTGATTAAATCTAAACGTGATATGTTCAAATATTATTATAATAACTTTATGTGTTATACCTACTGAATGGGTGAATGGGTTTTTAAGGCTTGTGATTTGAAATGAAATCTATATCAAGTCAAAACTTTAACTATTTCTACTAAATTCTACGCTCTAAAACAGACATAAGTACATTCAGGCGTCTTGATATTTAAGATTTTTTAAATATCTTTAAAATGTCAAGCCATGCAATTAGATAGGTACTCGTGTCTTATCAGTAATGTAAGCAAATATCTTTACTGACACATATAATACTATTTCTGAAAAAAAATACATCCATCTTACTCATCTTTGCCCACGCTGACGCTACACATTAAAATTGATCAACACATAACGACGTTATCCATATAATACGACCCGACTCAGCGGTCACTTCGACAGCGGCCAACCTTGCCCCAACACCCCCCTTTCACCCCTTTTTCCCCTTTTCAACCCACTTTTTACGTCAATGTTTTTCTATAGAAACATGGAGGGACGGTATAAGTATACGAATAAGTGAATGATGGGGGCTATCAAAACATCTCCCTTATCAGAGGACCAAGGGTACAGTTTTTAGGGAAAAGGATTAGGTAATACATGACGAGAAGGTTTTAATCGTGAGTGCGGGATCAATTTTGCGTGACTTGACGTTTTGTAGCGATTGTGTCAGAATATGTCGCTAAGAGTTTAAGGATTATTTAGTACCTATATGCGAGCTGTTAAGAATAATAAAGTAGAAAATGGATGGTGCCTAGTTCATGGTATATCTTTCAAAAATAATTCGAACAGATAAGTACTTAAACGAAGTAAAGTCACCAAAACGTACGTTTACAAGTTTTCAGTTTTAAAACCACAAATAATTCACACATTCCAATTTGCAACAAACCTAATGCATGTCATTGATCAGTACAACCCTTTAAAAGCTAATAATCAACACAAAACACCCCACACATCAAAATACGCAGACATTTTCTAAACACAAACGACCCGACCATTACTTTCTAAGCCAAAATTATTATAACCTTACCCATCGGACACTCGGGGCTTTATAATTTTTCCACTCATATTAATTCCTTAATATCGACGGGGAGGGTAGGCAGGGAGGCAAGGGTAGATAACAGGAGACATAAAGCGTAGGAGATCGCTAATTCATCATAAGTTAAAGGGTTTTTATGTACGGAACCTCTCCTCTTTGTATGGTCCGCAAAAAGCCAGATGTCTGGCGATACAGTTTAAAAAATTACCATCAAAGGCAAGGCTGTGATATTAATTAAATTTTTAAAAGGTGATTTTGTTAATAGGTTCTTGTTGGAGATGTTAGATAGCTTGTACGTGGAAGTTGGACTGGATGGTTTTATTGGGACATGATTTTTCTAAGCCTTTGCCCAGTATTCTTGTCTAATAAAAACCAACTGAAATAAAGTTCCAAGTGAATCGATTCCAGTTGGATTTATGGTGCAGAAAACTGGGTAGAATTCCTTTTAGATGATGCAAGTTTGTGTCATATAATAAAGAAGCAAGAAATGACTTGCATCGCCTAAACACTGTTTAGTCGGAGCAACTTTTATTGTTGCTTCAACCACGGTGATAATTTAATTGTACAATGTAAATCAAGCATTACCTACTTATTAAAAGGACCGCAAGTATAGTAATAGGGTGGGGGGTGAGGGAGGGGGTAGTAGGGTGGTAGGTACGATGGAATACATGTAGGCACATTTGGTGACAAATAATACAGCACTTTGAAAAGGTAGGTACGGCTCCTCTTAAAATTAAATCAAAATGAAGGCAATGTCTACGTAAAATTAGCACCATACACACGTCTCATCTTAAACATAATTACAGTATCTATTTACAAAATACATTTAAACTTTTAAACCATTTAAAAGTTGGACAAAGTTGGAATATCGACAGACGTCGGGCGCTGAAATCCGTTCAGATATTAATTGTATTCTATTAAAAGTTCACTTTTAATCCTATCGATCCCTTTGAGTTCGTCGGGGGTGTAAACAAATGATGATTCCGTTATAAGGTATTGATCTGGTTAGAAAGGATTTCGGTCCTAAATAATTATTGACGGTAAATAGGGTTTTTGTTTTTTTTTTTTTTTTAATTTTTTTATCTTTTCAGTATCTGATTATCGTATTACCCAGTAAGTGGGTTGTGGAGGTCAGATAGGCAGTCGCTCCATTTAAAATACTGGCATTCAGCTGCATCCGGTTAGACTGGAAGCCGACCCCAACATAGTTGAGAAAAGGCTAGGCAGATGATGACATTTCTTGTTCCAACTGCACGTTTTTGAGTATGTTAAAGCCTCCGCGCATTCTTATAAGATTACCAATTTTAGGTGATTAATATGGAGTATTATTAAAACTACCAATATTTCATCATATATAAAAAAGCAAATGCAATTAAATTTTCATCCCAAGAGCCTCAATAACATCGTGTAGTACCTAATGTAACTTTTTCCCAAATAAAATTTCAAGTGTTGCTCAAAAATTTCCCATTTTCGGCAACCATCGGCAAAGTAAAAGTTACACACTCCTACATCCCTTCGAGTTAAATCAATTAAGGGCTGTTTTAAAATCGTGTGAGGGCCAGAGGGGCTTAGAAAAACTTCTAACGAATGCCTCCCGAACCCTTTTTAATCAATTAATTACTCAATACGGAGCACAATGTACTGATTCGGTGTTTTAGTTACTCCTATGAAGGTTATTGGTCTAAAAAACATTAGATTTACGTATGTCTAAAGATTACGCAGGTGGCCATTTTGAGTATCCTAGGATAATAGTACTTCCAAGTTAACGTCATAAAAGATACTTAAGTTTTGTTTTAGACCCTGAAGCTCTTAAGAAGGTTCTAGCTCAGACATATTTCTCAATTATAATGAGCTTTTCCATTCAAACTTAACATTGTATTTTACCCATGATTTAACGCCTATTTTCCTTGAAGGGTTAAGCAGAGGTGTCCACACAAATATTTGGTAAGTATTATATTTTAAATCTGTCTTGAAAAATCAATACCCCATTTCATGATTTCTCTTGGAAAACGGACTGCGCATTAATAGCCCGATGAAGACATCACTCACTCCCCCGTCACGACTCACAGCATTCGATACATATTGCCATCGATTTGAATCGAATTTAAATGAAGTGCGAATCGATTGTTAGTGTTGCACTACTTGCACTCGAGTTAAACGATGCGACTAATTCGTTCTGATCGAATGATAGATGAAGCAATCAGTCTAATAGGAATCAATTCGAAGATTCGTTTCTGATTGATTGAGGGTTTAATGTTACAATGAAGTCATTCAATTAGGACTGTGATGGACTGTGGAAGTTTGACTATTAAATCTGCATTGATTAAAAGTGTGTCCGTGAAGTTTCTTGCCCGTTCTTCTCCATAGGTACCTACTACGCTTTGGAATTGGTAACTAGTTTTATCTTTCTGACTGACCGACTCCTTGACAATTCAAAATTGCCTGTAATTAGTTTGTTTGAAAGAAATGCTTTGAGTTTAAGTTTGACTTTTGTCTCTAGATTTTCTAGTGTAGTTTTAAGCCATAGATAAGGTAGCTACTTTAATTGTCCCCGAGGTGTCTAAAGGGTTGCAGTTGAAAACCTTTTATCAGCATTTTTGGACTGCTGAAAGGTGTATGTATTTATAACCAAAACATCTGCCTAAAACATATGTAATAAAACACACATAATAACCAATTAACAGTAATTATAAATTAACGTAACGAGGACGATAAAAGTCGTGGATTGCAAATATTACCGAAGCGACAGACGGGCCGGGGCGTCGCAAACTTGGCGCAACTTGGGACAACTTGGCCCAACTTGGACTAACTTGGCAGAGTTGAACAACTTGGTCGGAACTCGATGAGCTACAAATAGGCATCGGAATTAAGTTTCTGTCGGTTTTCTGTACGCCTTTTAATTATTTCTCGGTACCCCTTCAGGTACTTTGATCGGCCCCTTTCAGCCTCTTGATTTTCTCCCGAATTGACTGATAAGCACTTATAAATTGTAATTACGTTTGTACTGAGAGTTTTCCTCGAATTTGTTTTAAAAATGACGTTTTTAAATAAAGTTAAACCTCAGAAAAAGGGTTGGAGTTTTTAACTTTTGGGGTAAGGGTGTCTGATTGTTTTGTAATGAGGTTAAAAGTGTCAATGTTGACAGAAAGATTAAGAAAAAAACCGCCCATAGATTAAAAAAGAACATTGAGAAAATATCTACAAACAAATCTACAGCAAGTCTTAATCAGACTAATTAAAATACTTATCAATCCAATTAAAAATCCAACCTTCCAAAAAATGGCATGGTTCCAAAAGCTGCGCCTGCCTTGATTCAATGAACCCCTCTCCCTCCCATTCACTCGTCAGCGATCAATCAGTGCGCATGGATCATTACGGGGATCTCTCGCCGATCTATAGATCTATAGATCTTACCCGACTGCGCATAAATCAAGATAGTATGATGTTTTATTTTTATGTCTGCACTTAATATAGTCGTTTGATCGCGGAAGCGTCAGGTTTTTGACCTTTTTTCTGTGATTAATGTCAGGTATTAAGAAAATATGTCGATCGGACATATGTCATGTTTATTGACTTAAAAAGGATGCTGTGCCGTTCTTATTTCATTAGAGAGGATTATTTTCGAAAGTTCACACAATTGTGACTAATGTCTGCTTAGGTTGTTGGATCCTGAAAGCGAAATTACCTATCCGCGCTGACTTACCAGGAACATGATTGTCTTCACACAGCATAGTACGTTGTGGGCATTGTCCTTTCCAAAGTTACATCCCAAAATTCAGTGTTACCAACATCTTCAACTTCCAGTCTCCGAAAATTCTCAACTTAATCCACAGACTTACACTATAAAATCTTTTCCAGTCTCCCCCGAAAAAAAAATATATATTGCACCAAGTTATCGAGGAAAAACGACACGAGATATTCCCAATAACTTTTCGCCTTGCAAACTTTCAAAAGATTTCCCCATAACGTGATGTTTATTATAAGTGAGGTGTAATATTGTGCGTGAGTTTGTTTCGCGCCTCGCGAGCATCGGCAGTCACCAATAAACGTCTCCCTTTTGAGGTACTTGTTCTAAAGATCAAGTTTTTATAAAAAAATAGAAGGGACACTTGATAACGTGATGTTATTTTAAGATTTTGTTTGAATTGTAATAAGATTTTTTTTATTTAATCATTGATTGTCATTTTAATTTTTACCCGACTACGGCAAAGCCTAAGATGGCGGGACGAGCTGGAGAAAACAAACGAACAGAGGTCCACTTTAGCCATGGATCGGAAGAGCTAAAGTAGTCATGAGAAAGGCATTTGCCCAGCAGTGGGATGATGCAGAGTAACAGTAACGGCAAAACCTAAGGAGGGTTATGTTTTTATTTTTTTAATAGTTTCTTAAATGTCTTTATAGTTACAGTAGTGAGTAAATGACCCACGCCCACAACATTTTCGATCTTGGAATTGGAGTTTTCACAAGTGATATTTTTTTCGACAGACTAAAAAGTCGTTAAAAATTTTTTTTAATCGCCTTTGTCTCATAAATAAATGATATCCTATTTAGTGTCACAGAATCTGCGCAATTATCATTGAATTATAATAGGAATTTGCAATTTAATCTTCAAAACACGCTCATAGGCTTAGTAGGCAAATTATCTGCTGAAATGTGTCGCATCTGACATCATCACTGAGCATGCAGCATCCCTATCAAGTACCTCATTGTGAACACGATTGAAGATAAAAGCCTAGCTAATAACGCGCCAATAAAGCCTTTATTGAGCCGAACAGAATTAAGAAGCGACGGAAATTACCGATGTTAGCCGAACGTCGCCGAATTTAATAACGCACGTTCAGTTTTTAATGTACTTTCGTGGGGGGAGCCCGTGTAGGGGGTAAATTAATTGAAACATTTTATTAGACGTTATTACTTACTGATTTATTGGATGTTTTTGATGAAAAAAATGCATTTTTTTTTAAGCATAATTGCTCCTAAGTATTAGAAAACTAAACAATAGCACATATAAGTTCAGCTATCTAAACCAAAATCAACCCTTAATACACATTTAACAAGCACCAACCTGTTACAGTTAATTCCGCCATTAACACCATTCCCAGTTGACCGGACCAATACCTAACAAGACAATGTAAATCATTGCAGCGTACGATCTCGCCCGAACGCTTCCGAACAGCTCCGAACAATGCCGACGATACAAATCTAAATGAGTCGAGTTAAATATTGTTTAAATGCGCTCTTTTGGCTTAATCATAGGCTCGAGTGGGTACCAGGTGATCATAGATAGGTGAGAACGTTGACTTTGTGTAGACCGGGGCTTCCTCGATGATTCTAATTGCCTGGTTACGTACGCAAGTAGGAATGAAAGCGTGACAGATTTTTGCGATATGTTACAATATTTGTTTGTACAAGAGGTTCCTACTATAAATGTTTATAATTCAAAAGACTTGTAACTTTGTAAGACTAATATTTTTTTTATGTAAGAGAATCCTATCACAGAATCACAACGCCTCCTACTATGCTAGATCTTAGTTTTCCATGAACAGAAGAACTGTCTGGATGGAAAATAGAAAACATAATATAAAAAGTTCCAAAAACTCACCTCAAAATACAAATAACTAACGATACACATTAGAATTCGCATGTAACCAAACAAACAGTCAATAAGCGAACAATGTGCCCCACAAGTGCGTCCGCACGTAAAGTTCGCACAGCAAGCGAATAAACGTCCCGCTACGGCACAACTTGTGTACACCGCTGTACGCCCATACTTGATTTGTGAACTTCGAACATTGGACATAGAATAGGAGGCAAATAAGGGAAAGCTTTATACCTACATAGAGGAAAAGCCACTTAAAGAAGTAGTTTCAAAGGATAAATCACTGGGAAGAGGAACAGTCGACGATCATCTAATATACTAAGAAGATAAACCAAATAATAATGATGATACAATAGAAGAGAATAATATAAAAATTAAGAAATGATAATTCTACTTGGCAATTGTACACTATTATGCAAATCAATGACTCTAGATAAACCTACACTAGTCTTACTGATCTAATAAACGCCTCTGATGCTGCTATTAACGTGGCCACCTACTGAGCCCAACTTATCGAAAAAGCACGATCGACTCTAAAAGAAGTCTCACAGAAGAACAACAAAGATAGGCACATCATACTCCTAAATGTGTCACTTTTATCTCCAATAGCTGCTCTCTATGAAAGTTACAGGTGCGAATATTGAGTTTTATTGGCGCCCGCCCGACTGGGTAGGTAAGCACAAGTTTTTAATTTAGTTTGCTAACAACTACATCAACAACTAAATATATTTCCAATACATAGTCCTGTTGTAAGGAGGATTACGTAAGTGTGTTTTGATATAGGTTTATTGGTATATGTATAGAGCACTAGAATCTAGATGGACAGCAGACAGTGGTACGATATGCTATCTATCAAAACTGTTCTTTCTTAAGAATAGATGGACCAAATGATGAAACAGTGAGGATGACTGATATCGAAATAGGTCTTATATAGCTTAAGGTACACACGGAATCGGGAGTATGGTAGAAAAATGTGTAGGCCTAGTAGGTGATTCCGAGCTGAAATGATGATGATGAGGTCTACGTTCAATCGTGGAACCAAGAAAGAGAAGAAGAAAGAAATATTGACATGATTAATGATATATATCAGTCAAATCAACAGTTTATGAAATTCTAGCTGATGATGATGATAATGATAAATCTAAGACAGCACCAAATGTTCCACAAATTGCTGTAACTCCCCCAATCAGTCCAGCATTCCTTACATCAAGCAATACGACATTCTAAATAAAAAACTAATCAGTTTTCTTGAAAAAAAAAATAGGTTAATTGAAGATATTTCATACTCAGTCTTAGTGCCAAGTTGTCGCTTTCAATCTAGTAATATTATTGTCCGAACATCGCAGATAGCTGTCTGACGTCTTAGATATATGTATTTTTGAGGTTTTTTTATTGAAAACAACTACTGCATTCTAGAGAGTCAATTTGTTAGGTTCTGTATTCAGTTTGTGCCTATAAGTTACTTCATTTAAAATCTTAAGAGCATAATCACTTTTGAAACAATTGTCAAAATACAGCATAATTAAGTATATCAGAAAGATGTGGGCATATATATGGGGGTGGAACAGACCAACAAACTTTAAACTTTTTATATAGCCCCTGTGCATATGCTTAATCTATCGCTAACATCAATACATTTTTCCTAAAACAGTGTAATCTATCCCTGGCCACAAGATTACATGAAGAAGTAATCACAAAAGGTACTTATACCAAAACAACAAGATACTACACAAATTCTAATCGCGTTCCTGAATTAACGGGAACACACGAAAATTCAAATGTGGAACGCCGGAATCACCAATCGGATTATCGTTCTACATGTATAAAAGACGAAAATTCCCGTTCTTACCCCTTTGCCCGACACCCCACGAGGACGCGAGGAGAAGGGGGGATGGGAGGGGGGCAGGGTGTAGCTAATGGCAGTACCACTCGGATTCATTAGTAAATTAGAAAGCGGATGAGTCCAAAGTTACGAAAATTCAATATCTAATAATGATCAACTCTTACCTGCCTATAGTCGATAGAAGGGTGTTTCGAACGAAAATTTCGCCTTTCGAACGTTTCTATTTGAATTTGTCAATCCGACTTTGTTGAGAATTGAATTATTTAGTTTGAGATTCGACTCTGGGTTTTGTGTTTGTCTATCTGAGGTGTTCACGCTCTGAGGGTTTTGTTTTGTCGAGCGATTTCATCAATACCTACCGACCTTTTGGGATGTGTAAAAATAAGTCAGTCAGTCACGTGGATTTTGTTCTGGAGCTCAGTCAAATTAATTACTTAGGTAAACCCGTGAAATTTATGATTTATTTCTAAAAAATCTAGTGCCCAACCTTTTTTTTAAATCTCTATGGTAATCTTTGACGTCTAATCTCAATCAACCCTCCCCCGTAGTAGCTATAATAAACTACCAAATTACCGTCCAAGGTAGGCATATCAGACCCTTAAAAAAACAGCAGAACAAAATTGGTAATCTAAGAGCCTAATCAAATTACTATGAAGACGTTATTAAAAACACGGTTTTTTTTTTTCGTTAAATCTATTGAACAGCGCTTAATATCTCAATGTCGGTTTTAATTTGGAAGCATCGCGTTACCTCCCAACAGTTTTATTTTCAGAACTTTCAGAAGTAAGACAAGGAAACGCGTTTCGACAGCCTACGTGGAAAATAAATAATAATATATTATGTTGAGCTCGCGATGAAATGAGAAATCGAACGCAGTTTTTTGTTTTTGACAGTTTTTTTTTTTAAGTTTATTTCGTTGTTAATGCATTGATTGTTGATAAGTGTTAGGTTGACTTCTTAAAAAAAACTATAAGATTTTCATCTTTGTTTGTAATACATTTACAAAATACAAAAATAAAAATACATCTAAGTATCATAAAAACCTCAATACATCGGTTGACATGTACAAATTAATAGGCAAATTATCTGACAATGGTCAGGCGGGCGAAGACGGAGGGTTGTGAGGGACGCCCGAGGGTTAATAAAGTCCAAAAAATATAGAACACATACATTCGTAGAACTGACGAATATTTTACTTGAGTTATTTGTAGAATAATCATACGTTTTCGTTAGTTTGACTTGGTGAGAAAAAGGAAAGAGGAAAAAATATTCTAATGTTTATCCAAAAATTATGAAAAATAGTGGTTTCTTCTGTTAACACCAGCTACCACAGCAAGTAAAAATAACTGAATAAAAACGGAAATTACAATACATAGTTAGATTTTATTCTATTTAATATATATAGGTATATTAACTAACTTATTATATAAATAAATACAAAAACGAAGGACACCTAGGCGTCGAAGTACTCGTCCGCATCGCTGTCATCCGGAAACGTGCCCAGAAGACTGGCAGCATTGCCACGTTGAATGGCTATGCTAATTCTTTGACCAAAGAACGACCCAGCCCCTCTGGTCACGTGAAGAGTCGTAGTTAGATTAACCTTACACCGAATTAGGAGGTAGGTAGGTACTTTAGGCCGCGCCGGCCGCCCACTCGATTTTTCTGCTCAACACTATAAACACTAAACCACAATCATTATTTAACAGACAGAAATAAACATCCTGTAACCCTTTTCTTAATGCCTTCATTTTAATAGTTGTACCGACAGTTTTACTTCATATCTTAAAAAAAAAGTATCAATGTTTACTTTTCCACTAGAATCCAATTACAGAATACTACCTGCGCCCCGCGGTTTCACAAGAAATGTCGATCCCGTGGGAATTTCTGGATAAAAAGTAGCCTATAAGTTTATCTAGGGTTTCAGCTACCTGCATACAAAATTTTATCAAAATTGGTCCAGCCGTTTGACCGTGAAGAAGTAACAAACATATAACATATATAATAATACACACACACACACACACACTCACAAACTTTCGCCTTAATAATATTAGTGTGGTTGTTAGTATCACATGTCTTTCGTATCACAATTATGTCTAACTAGACGATTATCATGTAAGAACGCAATTTTTTGTCTGCATATCATACAGATAATCCATCATACAACAGTTTTTCTTGTAAATAAGTTCTCTTTTCAAGTAAAACTTTATCGATATGAGCCAAAACAAACAATTGTCTGCGTCGTATTGACGTCCTAATCCTTCAGCTACAGGGTACCGAAAAAAAAAACAAACCCCGAAGCCCTTCGACCGAGGCAAGAAGGGCGTCCTTTATCATATTTATTTTATTTCAATTCGGTCCGAATTTAATCCTTTTCCATTAATTAGTGACCGCTCCCCGTATAATGCGGGGTCTGACCGACCCCTCGCGAGGATGCGTTAATTTTTCTTGGCGGCTGCCGCAGGGTTGGGGAGTGGGGTAAGTCATAAGCGATCGACATTTTGTTTAATCATATCCAGTTTTTCCGAGAGCCAGAGGATGTCAATATCTGCAATACCCAAGTACTGGTGGCCTAAAAAGGCCACTTTGGCAGAATCATAAAACAGTTCATATCACGCAATTCATCTGTTGGACAGTTTCTCACCTATATATTCCCTGAAGGGTTAGGCAGAGGTTTACCTATAGCATTTTACGAATCTCCTTACAAAACTGTAATACAGATGGAATTGCGTGATATGAATTGTTTTATGATGCTGCCAAAGTGGCCTTTTTAGGCCCCCTGTTACTGATAGCCTATGTCACCCCACTGCTGGGTACTTTGCCCCCATGACTTTGCGCTTTTTCAATCAAGGGTTTATGTGGACCACTGGTCCACTTGGTCTGCAATACCTATGATATAAAAATCCATAGCCATAACCTGTGTTGGTAACCTCCCCGTGTAAATTCTATGTAGCAGCTAGTGGACGGACGGTCGACATTACGCCAAAGAAATGAAGCAATCACAACGCAACTAAAAACTATAACATTCCTAAAATCTACTTGAACAAAATATATCTCTTCACTTACTTCTAAAGGGTGACAAGCCTCAGGTAGGTACTTTCAAAACATTAAAAAAATCATAAGCATTTTAATATAACCGCTGGACTGTAACAGCTCTCACCGCGAAACACATATAATGTTTTCCTTCATTATCTTCACATTTTATAATGTTCTAGAAAACGGATGCGTTACTCATTGAGATTCACCTTCCTGTTATCAGATCTAACGTACCATGTATCATATTAATTGGTCGTTTCATGTTCATTGTAATTAAATCTTAATTTTTCGGCTCCATGTTTTTTGTTAATACGTTTTTACTGTTAGGTTTTAAAATTGTATTGTTTTAGCTGGGTTGGTTACACGTGGATCTGATCGGTGCCAACGTTCTTTGTTATCTTGTGTTCAGTTCGCTCCTTATCGGCAAATTGTAAGAAGAAAGCTTGGACTGATTTAGTTTCGTAACTAAAACTAATATTGTTGAATTTTTATGTGTTTCTTCAAGTAGGTACATTAATATCAATCTTAAACATCTTGAACTGATTTCAAAATATCATTCGTATTATTCTTAGCCAGTATTTCGTTAACTACCTGACACCAAAGCTCGTCTAATGTATACCAACCTTTGTAAAGAATATTAACTGCAGACATATCTATACGACAAACAGTCATAAAAGTCAGTTTAGCAATTCAGCCATCGTAAACATACGAATTGTCATACTTTTAGTCATTATTTCTTTTCTTTTGTGGTCATTATCAGTCATTATGAAACACGAAATGCCGATGTAGTTACAAACGGACGGACTTGTATACTTTGACTCATAGAGATACAAAACTGTGCCAATATACAACGTCTAGTCGTGTTTTAATAATATTGCACAAATTCTTGTTCTAAATTATAAATATGACACTGACAATCGTGTTGAAATGTAAATTATGTATTTTTAAATTGTTTTTTGTATTTTTGGGTTTTTGATTATTGGTTAGATTTCCACTGCGATGATTGAGGTATTGAAAACTATAAGAATTTTTATGATCGAAAGATAACTGCAGAATCATATCAGGTGGATTGTCATCAGCAACAAAAGGGCAGGTCTTTCTTAAATGATTCGATTTCATTTTAGATGCAGTCTGTGCAGACCATTCTTAAGACTCTTTTCGCAAAACATTCTAATACCAAACAACATTTAAAGATCTACTAATATTTCGCCTTCCGTTACTCGTTGAAATTGTAATTGCGATACTTTTCTTTGCTTCAGTTTCAGCCGTAGGTACTCTTAATATAATTTCTTTAAACGTGTCAAGACTATCTGCAGCAGCCATTTGCTCTTTCACGTTACGTCTAGAATTTCCCCTTTAATGATGTAGGCGGATAAATTCAAGCTTTGCAAACATTGCGAAAGTATTCTAAAGGAGAGAAAAACTCGCAACCCTTGAAAGTCACAACAATAACAACGACCGTAACCTCTTTACAAATCAAATTCCAATTCAAAAACAAATCATTTGAGTGAAAACAAAAGAGTTTCAGGACAATGAGGTTTCAATACAATATCTGGCCTCTCGATTTTATTGATTGGTTACGGTTACGACACCGAAATGGATAAGTTTGATTGATTTTACTGTTTTGCAGAAAACAATCTTAAAGTATTAACAAAAGACGCGAATGCTTTTGTTATGAATTTCCAAAACAAAATGGTTGATTAACAGTTAAACTGGAAAAATTTCATGATAAAAGGATGTAAAAGAGGAAACTACAGTTCTGAAACAAACAGTTAAAACAACGATGACTATACATTAATAGGTGACTAACCCATCGCCAGAATTTCCAGCAATTAACCACATTGATGCACAAGATCTGATTGAACCATGTTATTTTCCAAATCTAACAGTGCAATAACTCATTGAATCATTAAGCTTACAACCGTTACTGTAATTGTTAGCCGTGAGAGTTCAATTACTAAAATTACACCGACTTAATCTATTGCACAAACATACTAAAATTTAGAATCCGATGACTTGAATAGATAACTATTCTTTGTTGGTTAGACGCCATCGCTTTAATTGTTGGTTTAGAACCGTGCACTTCGACTAGATTATTTTTGAATAACGGATCGTCATTGATTGCTATCTCTGGTAATGTAAGTTCGGGTAGACAGCTTTACGCTAGGATTTAATCTTAAGAATTAATTACCTTTTGTTCAGAACCAATATGCTAATTTGCAGCTACAGCTTTTTCTTCAGTATCAATTTTAAGATCAATGTCAAAATAATGAACCTACAAAAAGATTTTCTTGCCGACATTCGAAAGATTATCATTAACATCTTTTACATTTTCACGAATATTTTTAGAACAATGATATCTATAATTCGTCGCGTCAATTCGTCCCAGTTTCAGTCATCAAAGTTCCTATTTCTTTCATGTGCAAAGCTATAATTCATCAATGTCGAGTGCGACTCACCTTTCTTGTCCGCACAATCTAAAAAAATCTACTTTCTCACATTGTACGCAACTGAAATGTCTTTTGGGCTATTATAAAAAAATTTTTGACGACATCGACTGTTTTTAATTATTAAATTCTCATTACACTTCACACAATGTTGATAACTCTTCTTCTATTTTAATTGAATGTGCTACTTCTCTTTAATGACTACTTTCATACTTTCGTGTGTTTCAACTTTCTAGTTGTAACCATTAAATTATTCGGTCGAAGTAGGTACATCGTTTCTGTTTAAAGTTTAATTTGAATTACGCACTTTACGATGGCGATTTTCTATAGTCTGGATAGATAACTAGTAATGGTCGGCTTCGTGGCTGGCTGCACAGAGATGACACGATAAATGTACATATTATGCCTGCAACTATGTTTCGGGTCCAATATATTGCTGGAAAATAGATACGTAGGATACTATCGTGGAAGATTTATTTATTCGAAAACCAAACTTTCGTGGCTCTTGTTTAAAACATTATCTCTTAAACAAAAAATCTTTTTACTCCTCCTTGTCTACCTACTAGATCTTCATCCTTCACCTCCTGTGCACAATGTCATCACTCTAAGGTCTCGATGACAACAGTTTCCAAGGGCGTTTATTCTTAAAACACTGCACTGAGTCAGTCAACGAGGCTGAGTGATCAATCTTATTCAATTGAGAGACGTTACGTAATCGGGACACCGTCAATTTGGTACTAGGTGATAGGAATTATCGGATATTTGGTTACAAGTAAATCTGGAACTGTATTTAAGATTTTTATGAAGAAATTAATCTGGATTCAGACTGACTAAGACTGGAAAATGAATCTAAAATATCTTCAATTCACACTTAAGACGTTCAAAAAACAAAAAACAAAATTTCAATCGCAATGAGCGATTACTATATCTATAATTCATCTCTTGAAATATCAACGTGATCCCAAGAATCCTACATAATATCTGTAGGATAATATAATATTTGAAGCAATAACTAATTCAGTAGCAAAACATTAAGACACAGAGGCACACGCAAATATTTACCTATCGCAGTATTGGAATTGGAAGACTTTCCTGGAACTCTGATCGTTATGAGATGTCGTGGCATGTTCCAGTTACTACGCCATTAGTATCTCCTGTTTATGTTTCATATAGCATATCTAGATATGTTCTTAGCCTAGCTACTGGATACAAGGGTCTCCTGAAATCAAAGATTACTCGTTATGTCTACTCGTAATAAGGAACTATTCGGGGAAGAATCCATGATTCTGTTAGCAAATATGGATGAATTTAGCTCTGTTTCTCTATTACACATTATACGCTAACATGTTAAATGTAGATTCTTTATTACTAATTGATAAACTTAACATTAAATTAATTAATGAACACAACGAGAGCGTACAATGACTTTCAAACAAGTTAAGACTGAGCTGATACAAAAGAAAGTCGACTGGTTAATATAATTAGACAAGTATGGCGTATAATCCAGTGATCTTCGGTTTCATCAGTAACATGCGTCCAGTGCGTAAACTGTGCGTGTTTGTGAGACGTTTCAGATGAGATAATTATATACGCTACGTTAACGCTATATCTACTGAACGAAACTTGTGATTACTTTATATATAATCATTTTCATCATGCAAAAACTACAAATAAAAAATCCAACTCCCATACATAAAATCACGCCGTCTTCCCATGGGGCAGAAACTATAGACCGCCACCTCCTACGATACTGACATACTCCTTTTGCCTTGTTTACGTTCATACATCTTTAGGCCAATTCACGTAATTTAAAAAGTTCTAAATCTAGTCGCAGTCTCATTTCGGCGACAAAAACAATTTTAAAAACTAGAGGTATTTTTGACAGATTGACACTGAGACTGTAAACTTTCTTAAAATTGTCGCTCTGATCAATCTAACTTTCAGAACTATCGATATCCTTGCCTGCTTTTTTAATACTTCTGCCACGTTATCGCAAAAAAAATCAAGTTTGAAGTTTCCATGATCATTCCCAAAATATTCGTAATATAAAGCGTGTAAAACTGTCTGTCTGTGTACTAGTCATCGTCTTCGAGAGGTGTGTCTGTATAACCGAAAACCGCAGTGAAACCGCCGGTGGTCTGGCACCACCCTTCTAATCGGAGTCCATATCATCACGCTGATAGCATCTGTGCAGGGGCCGTGCAGTCACGCGTGTGTTCACTCAGTTTTATACTTTAGCTTTCTTTAACTAATGACTCATTATTTTAGTTTAAGTAATTTCGAAAATAGATATTTTTGGTGGTGCCACTGTAAACGGTACCTCCGTTTACAGTGGAATTGTATTTATGATTTCTAAATTTTTTATACGTTATTATTTTGAAGTTACATATGCTATTTGAAAATTAACTCCAAGTTTTGATTAATCAATGAAAATTTGAGACATCGACTATTTATAGGTATTTATTTTCTATTTTTGCTATAGCACCTAAATTCTTTATCAAAGTTAAACCCAAAAACAAAACACAATCGTCAAATGATTTATAACATATTCAACAATACATTGATGGCCTTTTAAAAACAATACAAGCAAACAACACCTTTTCATTATTTCACCGATCCAACCGCCAATAGCTACGTACTTCCGGCGATCGCTGATAGCCCCAATGATGATGTTACCGGAAGTACGTCACTATGGGAACTGGTAATTAGATTAAATTAATTCATTTGCCTCGCGCTTGTGAAAAATTTACTTCCTCTAGAATGTTATTGTTGTAGTTTTAATTGAGGATATTGATGGACTTCAAATTGTTTGAAATATCTATTTATCTCTCTCGGGATAAACCTTCATTGAAAGACTAGCATCATTATCGTTATTTTGTCATTGAAGTTTCAAAAATTAAAGTGCGCTCGAAACTTGCATCTCTAGTTTGCTTTAAAACTATTTCGACGTAAAGAAATCATCATACTTAAATACTAAAATAATAGTCAAACTTTGTACTGAACTTCTAGCTACCTATATTAAAGTCATAATGACAAATCCGACTCCGAAGTTCGAGATGACATAGAATTTCAAAATTCTCATGAACTTTTCTTTTTTGTTACAGCGAGCCACACTGGCCGAAAAGGAAGTGACCACGTTGAAAGAACAACTGGCCACTACCAGCCCGACCCCTCTCCAGGCCACAGTCCCTAAGACTAATGGCTCCCACATAGAACCCACGAGGGACCAAGCCACGGAAACGAGGATCGACAGGTTCAGTCCTGACATCAAGGAAGAGAAGCACGACGTTGATGACGACGTAGAACAGAAGATGGAGATGGCAGCCACCGGGAGAAGTAATAGCAACTCTTCAAGGAGTAGTCCCGTGGTGCATCAGCCCCATCTGGAGGGCGAGCTTGCTGCGAAAGAGAAAGAGGTAGGTTCGCTTTTGGATGATTTATTACTAGGAGACAAAGTGTAAGTGTATTTACGGAGTCTAATATTGATGAATCGTTAGATTCTATGTTAGTTGGTAATGGATTTATTTATAGTAGTAGTTTATTTCCACAAAACGGCACTGGAATGCATACTTCGTAGACACGAACATCTGAGGCGTCGGTGCGCCATCTTCGACGTAGATAAACTCCATAGAAGCTATATCATCATTCATCCTATAAATTCTAATCATATCATGTCATATACCTATGTACTACAGGCACATTACATTTCCTATTAATGTACATGAATCTTTCCATATATCACTGCCATTATCCACGATCATGGGAGCATGTGGGCGGCCATCTACCAGTTATGACAACACAACCGATTGACTCAAACGCTGCATCACCGCTCTATTGCTCTCAATTAGAGTTGCGCCCAGCCGAGTTGCGTTAATTGACTGTATCGATAATATTGATTGATCGATTGGTGGCGGCCAACATTTGTTATCGACGCTTAAATAAATAGGTGATTGTGTAAATTTTCGGGAATTAAGTGACTCAGGAGTATTAGAAAAATACGGGTCCTTACAATAAGTAACAATGTTTCTCTTAATCGAATCACAGTCAACCTGGGAGTTGACCAAAGAAACGTGATGCCAGCGTAACTAGGTGGTAGGTACCTACCTACGTAACTTTTTCATTTAACTTTCTCAACAAAAGCTTTTAAAAGAGCTTGTTTACAGTTACACAACAATAAAACAGTTAGGACCAGTTAAATGTCTAAGAAAAATCGAAATCACCAAAATTTGCGAACACATTCACGTGTTGGACATGGAAACTCAATTTAGAAGTAGGTTCACGTGACATGAACACTCTTAAGAGGTGCGGAAAAAACTTATCATGTCTTGTCGACATTTCGACATCGTTGTTGGCACAACACTAATTGAAATTAGCAACGCGCTCTGATCGCTTGCCAATGCCAATTAAGACAGAAAAAATAATGTCGTATTAGATAACTATAGCTCTGCGTGGCATATGTTCAATGGTAGATTAAAATCTAACTCTGGGATTTCCGGCGTGTGAAAAGAAATTCATATCAGTTGATAATCTGGTTGCAAATTAGGTTAATGAGTACAGAGTAGGATTCGTGATATTGAACGAAAATATCGTACGTAAAAATAATAAATCGACGGATCATAATCTCATCACTGCAACATTTACATGTGTAGTTAGAGTTTATAGTTTCTTGGTAAAAAACATAAAAAGCAGAAAAATAAATGAAATAATGATCCTAGTTAGTAGTCTACAGGTAAAAAAAACTGAATGAGGCTGATGCCAAATGCCTATGGATAATGAAGAAGTAAGCAGTGAAGCTCTTCTTTTAACCAAATCAGAGTAGCGAGAGCATTAATGGCCCAACGGTGATAGTCGCGACTTACGAGTTGTAGGTCATCGGTTCGAACCCAGAGAGGGGCTTTACTTTGTATGAATTATTTTCATCACCACTGCTCTCAAAACCGTGAAGGAAAACTTTGTGAGGAAACCGGCATGAACTAGAGGAAAAAAATTCAAAAACATGTGATCATCCACCAACCCACACTGGACCCGCGTGGTGGATTACAACCCAGTCCCTCTCACAGAGAGGTGGCCAGTGTCCCAGCAGTGGAAACATTATAGGCTGATTATGCTACAGTTGCATAAGAAACCAAAAAGAGTCTTCTAACTCTCTCTTCTACTAAAATTATCCCAAATACCAAACGTATCAATGCAGTCCCAATTAGGCAGTATCCTATAAATAACGGTCGCGTCGCGTGTCTTAGAGCGTGGTTCATAAACGGTGATATTTATTTAGTGCAAGGATTACGTTCGTTCGGTACCGATCAATCATCCCATTGAACGTATCCTGTTTCCTTTGCCTAGGGATGTGCAAGCCGATTGGGTATCGAGAGCTCAAAAAATTGATATCGATAAAAAAAAATATTTATCTTGGTGTAAGTGAATGAAATAGTTTTCTACCATTAAAACCTTCATGGAGTATTTTATTTCATCATAACCTCTACGTTTATAACCATGAATGGTCGACGACGTTCCTAATGGCTAGTTACGAGCTTCCTGTTTTAGTTAATAAAATAACTTCCTCATTATTATTGTGCTAAGTAACCTCAGTGGTTACTTCTATACTGTTCAACCTTAGTCTTTTGTGGCTTCCGCCGTATTTAACTAGTTACTGATCTTATTAATTGAGCCTAACCAACAAGCTTATTCATTTACAATTTACAAAAATTCTTAGATACGCTTGGCTTTATCAACTGTTCTATTCACATTCTGTCGATAAAATCCCACCCACAGATCGCCAAACACATCCCTAGATCTAACCGACTGTCAAACCCAATTCAGCATTGCCCCCGCGCACGTAATTGATTTATTGATCGTACGTTACATTCGATACAAGATGAGCTGCGCTCGCGCTGCATCCTTTACTCACAATTTCTAACCAGTTGACCGGCTGACCTCGATCGCATAAGTCATGTGGACGCTAGGGGACGGTCGCGTTAACTATTAGGTTTTAAGGCCATGTGGATGATAAGAACTAAATCTCAAAATAATTGGGTCATGCAAAAATGGCTCATAGGCTAAAACAAGACCCTAAAATAGGTGGTAAAGAAAAATTCTGCTGATGGTTGGCGTCTTAATTTAACTAGACTTTATCCCTTCAAAATCTTCAGTCGTGAAGATATTGTAGCATATGATAACGTTTATGAAGTAAATGTAGACGCGTGTGAACATTCAGAAGCATTCATTATTGACATAAATATGGAATAATGTGTAATAGTAAATGTGTTGAAGGTTGCAGTTATAACAGTCACGCATCTTCGCATGCTGAGAAACAAATTACAATGTCTGCTGATGCCGAGATAGCTAGCTGTCTACTATGTGCGTAGAAAGTAGGTATTTTATCTTAGATATTATTGATGGTTGTTCTTTCATTACAGTTGTAAAAAGCATTTAGATTGAAGTTTTTATTCCAATTGACATAGAGATAGCAAAATATAGATATGTCTAGAAAGAACGATAGATGAAAGAGTATAAAAAATTGCCAGTACACAAAGATGTATACAAAGTTATACAAGCTAAGCCTACTGAAGATTCTATACACTCAGTATCAACACAAATAACATTTACATGAAAGAAACTACACAGACAATTCATGAGTCAAAAACAAACCCCCTTTCCATTTGAAGTGGTGCTCATTGCCAATGCGGCCGAATTTCAAAGAAGCCTAGTTGCAAGCGAGGCCTTTCAGAATGCACCCATTCATGCTTCAGAATCATTAGTCCATTGAATCACCGAATTTAAAGCAAGCAAAAACGCGGATTTGAAACGAATTTTCATCTCTTTGTTGGGGATTCAATAGCTCTATATAATTACAAGTACGTTTGGGTTTATTGGTGAAAAATGTACGCTGCGCGCTGTTAAGTCTAAAGCCAATGGAAATGCAGTTTACATGTTGAATATATATGATATGTATAATGTGTCCAAAAAGATTTTAACGAGTCAAAACATAAAGAAAACGATATTAATATAACTGCAGCGGCAATTAAAGCGACAAAAAGACACAAAAACGGAAAACACGAAAACATCAATGGTGTTGAACGCAGCCCTCCAGAATACTTGCACAGTGTCGAAACTCAACGAGTTCGCGATATAAAAGCTGTTATTTGCCGTAACGAACGCCTTTGTGCAGAGGAATGCCTTTACAAGCACTATCTTAAAGACGAATTACTGTACAACGCTGCGCGAGCTCCGGCCGCTGCAGGCACAAAGTACTACGACGTGGCAATGCAAACAATCCCCGCAATAGTTCCACGCACAAACTAGCCATAAACAATCCGATAAAGGTACCCAACGAACAACTTTTGATAGTATGCCGCTTTTTATGCAAATTCGTATGGCGTTGCGAAATATCGATGTGTTCAGCGAGCTTCAGTGTTGTCTTCCGGATTTATTTGTGTTGTTCAGCTTTCAATTTCTTCTATTGTAGTTTTAAGTTAAGGGTGGGAGGGGAAGTGTTTGCTTTGTAAGCTGTACTGTCATAAATTGTAGGTATCAAGGTACTAGCAAAAAACCAACGAGAATTCGTCGAAAAAAAGAAATTCTGGAAACAAAAACGTAAACCACAGACCAATCAATAACATCTTAAAAACTTTCTTAAATCAAAAACTCGTGCAATCAAATTCAAAGGAAAGTTATCAAACGAAAAAGAAGACCTATTATCGGAATGTCATTAAAAAGGAATAACATAGCGTCACCCTTTCGGCAACTTAATTAAAATCTTTGCAAAAAATCCTCGAAGGAAAAACTTTGTCCCTTCGATAAGGTTAATAAGTTAGAAACTGTGACTCTGTGGACTGAAAAATTGTTTCTTTACTTCGAAATTTGTCGAACAATCGAAGGGTATCAAAGAACACATGCCTCGGGGTCCATTGTCACGATTTCTTGACGTTCAAACCCTTTTGTGTTATTTGTTTTTCGGGAAAATGCTTTATTACGAACTGTTTTTGTTTATGTGAGGAAAATTTTAACGTGCGAATATTTTAATGTATTTATAGGTAAGTAAACTTTTAAGGAAGTAGTATTTTAAGAAGTAAAGTGCGTCAGTTTCTCAACAATATAGTCCCCGTTTTCGCAGATCTGTACAAAGAAAAATTTAATTTTCATTGTGTAATGTTTTCGCTTCGTGGCTTCTTTGCCACATTAGGTTTCTGCCTTCAACTCTTTAATATGGCCATCGAAATAAATAATATTTCTCGGTTCTGGTTCACACTGTGACCATTGCTATCAATTGGCTTGTTAGAATTAACGAAATAAGATTTAACGTATGTCGCCGCCTTATTATAACAAATGATGGGCGATGATATTTATTTTTTTATAAATTGCCTATTTATTACAATAACTCATGTTTCCGTTTCAATGAGTTGTAACAAGATTTTTGATGTCTTATGAGAATTTTCTTGTTTAAATGCAAAAGACAGTTATCTCTTTTGCATTTCAAAAACGATTTTCACAATAGTTAAATATTGTTGTGCTGTGGCATAATTAACTATGTTTAATACTTTATTTAAAATTCCTATAATACGTACCGCGAAAGTTGATGACGAATTAAGATAAATAGATATATTAATAGAATATAACAAGAATAGTTGCGAGAAGTATAGAACCATCTCAAGCAGTGGACGGCTTTCGAAATGATGATGATGATGAATAAGAATAAATACTTCTATTTATTGTAAAGAATTATTAACTTTGTCCACCGCCACGGATTACTCATTGGCAACATAAGAATCAAGGCTTTAACCACATTACCATGCTTTAACTGTATTGACTTACACATTGCGACAAAAGATAAGGAGATCTCGACATGTTTTTCTTTCACAATGAAATCAACAGACAACTTGCTTTGTTCTTTAACATAAACTTATTGAATCATAAACAAGCAGCTAGTAACATAATTACGCCGACAGATACCGCCTTTTGTAATAAAACCATATTAAAGAAATACCTTTTCTAAATCTCATGCGTACAGGCACCTGTTATTAAATGTACACAACCAGAGACATGACATGGAAACTAGGTAAACGTCACAATACGTACACATTACGATGCTACTATTTAATTTCAGAAAGCAATAATAGTCTTACATAAATCATAAACAATCGTCTCTTTTTAGGCAGTAAAAACGTTACTTTCATCTCGGAGCTCATAGATGGCGCTGTACTAAAATCCAACTGTAAATTATAGTTTAATGTCACGGCGAGACATGAAAGAGTGACGATGCTATTTTTGTACACACCAAAACGAAAACACTCGAAATTAGTTTATGACGTTTGTCTGTAGTTCGATTTATTTTAATTTTGTTATTTTCGGGGCCCGTGCTCTTATTATGTGTCGGTCGTCGTAAACTGCTGTAGTTCGACACTGAATTATCTCCCGCCTGACTTGACTAATGATGGCGGCAGTATTTCTAATTTAGATTTTATTGACATTTATCGATGATCGGCCTCTCTTGCGTCGGAAACCAGACTACTTACAGTTTTGAAGTAAAACATTCCATCGTCCCTTACTTTTTTTGTTTTCTTATTTCAAAATATATCTGCTTGGCACCTACACCGGTCATTATATTTTTCCTATATTTGCAAGACTCATTTAGTTTTGACAAATGCTTTCTTTCATTTCTGTCACAACATTAGTGATGCTCTAATTATTTGATAATTCATTTAAATCTGCTTTATCACGATCTTATTCATCAAAGTTTTTAACACTTGTCTCTCTACTAGTCCTCTACATAATTCCGTCTCAATCACTACGTCCATTTTTGCGTGTACAGTAACAGCGTTGTCGTTTACGTCTGGTCACTAATTTATTGTTATCCATCGCAGTATAAAGCTAATGATAAATTTTGTTAACAACTGGTGCGATCTATCGACATTAATTTGCAGTGGTCTATTCACTGATAATTTATGTAACGAAGACGATGCCAAAACGCTGCCGTCTGACACCGTGAGCAATGACAATATATCGACTGATAGATTCGTATTGATAGATATACGAGACCCGATAAACATGACTAACCTCAAGCTTGTTAAAATAACATATTTGAAATAGAAATTACACACGCAATACACTTTCAAAAGATCATCAACATAAATAAGCCTTCGCTTGACATTCAACGTTGAGCTCTCAATTGCAAATGAATCGACTCTAACAACACTAAAGAAAATAAATAATAATGTTTTCGCCAATGTAAATCCGTGTTTGATTATAGATATGCGAGCACATATAAACACACGTGACCTTTACGTTCTGATTTCCAAGCAAATCAAAGAGAAAGCATCGAGGGATGTCGACAAGAGAGCAATCAGATGCCCCATCAAACGCAACCTATCATCTTGTCAGAAATCGGCACGCACGTTAATTTAATAACAAAAAAAGCCTAGAGTTGCATTAGAAAAAAGGACAAAAATAAATGGTAAGTAGTGTGCGCGTGGGTTCTCTCGCTCGCTCGTCGGCGACGCCCGTAATTACGCTCCAAACACGCGAGCGCAACTTGAAAGCAAATGTCAAACTCACATATTTATTTCTTAGTATTGAATGCTGCGCTCGCTTCTCGGAAGATCCGATGTAAACATCATCGTGTCGATGATGAAAGCGATCTGCTTCTTTGTACTCGATGCTGATTATTAGTCTAATTTTGATCCGACAAAAAAACATCACAAATATGTAATTTGTGTGTACCGTGACAACGCCTGGCGTGACTCGGGGCACAATAATGACCGGAAAGTGTTCGGTACATCTCAACCGAGTGGAAACTTTGTTAGTCAGTCAGCAATGTTACTTTAATAACCTCGTAATTAACTAAAACGAAGACGGCTCGTCGAATTCGTCCCGGTTTCTTTATACATGGTCCCTCGTCGATATTCAGAAGCCAACTTGATAGATTCATAGCAGCGAACATCAAAGAGCATACAGTCGAACCAACTAATTAGTTTACATTTTACATGTGTGGGTGAAGTCATAGTTATGCACACAAACACTAAATAAAACGAGCGATCAACGAGCTCTGTTTTTATTAGTGTGCGTATGGCATACCAATATGCAATACCTTAAACCAATAATTATAGTAATCATTTATTTATGTTACTGAATCAGATATAATATTTGATATTATATTACATGATATTACTATAGCAACCTTGACACAATGCCTATCGTCTTTGGTCGGTGAACGAGAAGTCATAAGTTCAAACCAGGGGTGCAGCGAACATATTCTTTTTGTATTCATTATTTTGTTAAAACATTGCAAGTTGAATTTATAACGATTCGATCCCGTTCATGGATGAGTAATAAACAACCACGGAACTCTCAGGCCATTTTATTTTGACTGTTTAGAAAATAACTACCCACAATAAAAAAAAACTGTTTTCAACACCTTAATTTATAAAAAAAAATGAGCGTTCTTAGTTGTCAATCTACGAGTATTTGCGTTACTGAATTTATTGATTACTGCCTACTTATATTCGTGTGCGGATTTATTTCTGTGGATGCAACCATGCAACATTTATCAACGTTTGAAAAGGCAAAAATCGTAATAAGCTATAAGTGAAATTGCAAGGCGCTTAATGATATCGGTGAGTAACAGTTATAATTATTACGTTGTAGTCTACTTCAACTTAAATAACTCGTCTCACTTTTCAATGTTTACCTAGGCATAAATTAATGTAACTTAAATGCAATACCAACCATAGTTATATTATCATAAATGTATAATAGTTTTTTTTTTTATCATAAGATGTTTATGATAAAATTAACTTCGTGAAGCCCATTTTTGTCCCACTACGGCACGGGCCAGACAGATTAAAGAAAAGCCTTCGAATAACGTAAATAAAAATTGATTATTATATTTACTAATGTAAGTGTACATTTAAAACATATTATTATCTATAAGTATTTTAACTTGTTTACGTTATTAAATATTGTACTTATATAAGTAATATTAGTTAGGTATATAATTATAAGTACAAAAATTATATATATAAATATAGTCTATATATTTATTTATTATAATAATTGCTATTACTATAAGTATTTTAAATACTGTTTTGTTTTATATCCTCAGAGGAGAACTGTGCTGTTATGGGTTCGCCGATATGCGGATTCTGGAGACGTAGAACATCTTCGACGTGGGCCTAAACCAAAGGCAAATTCATCGGCTCGACACCACGACATCGTGGCAAGGCACAAGGGTGATCCCTTCTTGTCCACCCGCGTAACAGCAACAGCACACATTCAAACTGTTAGAAATCACCTTCATTCAGCTGGTTTACGTTGCAGTAAGCCCAGCGCGGAAGATTTTGCTGTCCACTGCTCACCGACAAAACCGGCTACAGGTTGCTAGGTGATAAAACAATTTTGATTGGGAGAACAATGCGACAAAAAATCTTTCAAGTCGGATAAGGATGGGCGTAAAATATTGTAGAGAAAAAGTGGAGAAAGGTATAAGGAATTACATACACCTTATTTGTTAAGTGAATGGGAAAAAATACAAACCTTAGCAATGGTTAGGTATTTAGGTTATTTTAATGGTTTTATTTAATTATCTTTCTACTTTTGCTCGAGTGATTTTATTGGCCACGAAATTAATTTAACAAAAAACAAAAAGTAAAAAAAAGCAAAACAAAATTCCTCACCTGGGATCGAACTCACGTCGTCGAGCTTACATAAGTATTCGCAGGCGTTTACACCAATTAGCTATGGGAACTATATTAAACTAGTCTAATATGTTGGGTCAAATTCCTTCATTGTGAACCCGTTTATTTTATCTTTAACCGTGAGTATATAATACGTATACGCACACGATAATAATGACAGTTACCGATGAGTGCGTGATGTAAACATTGCCGTGTGTACATTAATCATAACTCACATCAATCGCCGGTGAAACATTTCTGTTTTTATTGTAAATCAGTATCAAAAAGCGACAACGTAAGCATATGAATCAAACGTGCGCCTCGAGACGTCGACTATCATGTGCAATAAATTCGTGAAAACGTAAATAAAAAAGTGTAGCGGGCCGATCGGACCACCCTGCGGTACACCTGTTGAATCTATTAACGTGTGCGCGGCCCGCACCAGATACTATCGAACTCGTCGCGGGCCCAGAGCTGATGTGTCGTGCTGTCGTACATCATAATATGCGATGCATTGAGAAAAATCAGCGTCGGTCACATCTGTGGAGCGACGGCGTCGCGTCGCGTCGATGGAGCCGCACGATGGCTCTCGTAGCAAATCGTGCGTTTCGTTTAGTTTTTTAAATTACAACCGATGTAGGTAAGTGCGCCTCAACTGCGCCATACTAATAAAAGTTATACTTCCTACGAAGTGATATTTATGTATGTACTACGTCTGGCTTCCATCTTTTACGATCGTCAACAGTTACATATTTAATGTTCGATGTTTATCAACATTTCTTTCTTATGCAGGTTTTAGTGGAGCGATAAATTATTTATCATCAAAGACTTGCTTATTTTGAAACTTTTGTTTCTTTAGCGCGGTAATTCCTTGCGTAGCAACAGACGTCACTGGCATTATTAAGTAAACGCCAGTATTCTTTTATCATAGATTTGATGTATTAAGAACGGATCATGAATACAAAGATAGCGTACGGCATGATAACACATTGGCAGGAATCGAAGAGGATGGGTCGTGTCGTGATGTCACTGTGTACTTAGATGCGGAGACGCATTAGTCAGTAGTTCAATAATTGACTCATTCTGAAAATCTGTGAAACACTGACGCACCCTCATAAATTCTTAACAATAATTTTGAATTGAAAACATTACATGACTACATATAGTCACATTATGACTTAGTTCAACAGGGATGATTCAAAGAACAACCGCTTTAATTCAATCTTCACACTTCAGCAGATATTGTCACAAAAAAATCGCCACCACCAATTGGATTATGGTTCTCAGTTCATTCGGTTTCGTGACCAAGTCAAATGGTACTACCATCGTTACCTTTGTTCAGCCTTTCATGTTATGATTCAGCCCTCGATGTTACAAGAAGGCCGTGAAATCTGTTTGCTATACAACTCTCCGTTGACTTTTTATATTTAAAAGCTCTCTTTGTCTCAGACTGCCTCACGTAAAATAAGATACATCTGTTACTACTATATTTTGGGGACATCGTCTTCAAACATCATATAGTCAACAGCGTAGATATTGAATTACAGGCGCTTTTTGTAACCGATTTTAAACCTTACACCCCTTTAATAAGGATTGTGGTTTCGAGAAATATTTACAGATCTACACCTTTGATGTATTTCGATTTCTTTTTGTGGGAGCTGAGAATTTTCGATGGCTCATCGAGACGCGACAAGATGAGTAAATCAACGGGAAGAGATATCAATATTTTTAACGGCTTATTCATAACGTGTCTCTCTGAATCGTTGTAAGGAACTATATTTGTTTTGGAATTAGAGCGTTGACTCCAGTCACTGAATACAAAGTATATGTTAGATGGGTATTTATGAAATGACAATTTTTGGATGAGCTAGCTAAAATACACTGTAATCACTTATCTCCCATAACATGCTGATTTAAAGTTAATTTATTAATCATTAATCAGTACAGTATAATTATAATAGCTACAGATTGGACGTATATTCCACTATATGTATGTAACACGTTACCTGCGTAACGTGCATATCAGGCAAGAGATCCCAACTATTCCTCAACACACATCACTTCATAATTCGTTTGATCACCTAATGTTTTATGTATGTCGTCGTAATTAGTTCGATCTCCTGATCATCAATATTAATTTGCAATTACAATATCACGCCTCTGTACATGATTAGGTTCATTCCAGTTTCATTCAACATTAATACGTTTTGTTTATTCATGATTTACTAGCTATGTTTTTGTTCAATATTGAACGTTTGATCATTCAAGTTTATTTAAGGAGGCCATTTTTATGGGGGATTAATTTTTTTGCTCTTGTTAATAAATTATGGTTTATGGGCGTCTGGTGATAATTAATCTTAATTATTTGATTAAGCTTCGGATGTGGCAGTCATTTCTGGTCTAGTGAAGTTAAATTATTATAGTTTGATGGCATGTTAGACACTAATACATCCACACTTGAATGGACAAGAAACAGCAACAAGGTAGACCATATTGTTGATGACCACGCCACACACGATATGATCAAACGTGAAAGAAACAATGAAAAAGATAATCACGCGTTACATTAATCCACAGTCCCAATAAAAAACCAATCTTCGAATCTCAATTGCGTTTAATAAAAAGCAGTAATTATAAATGAAAATAGCTCCAATACTAATACATAGGCAATTATCGTCGCAGCTAACGATCAAGCAGTATTACACTTATCGGAACTACCGCCATATTACCTTAACTAAAACCTTATTGGGTTTCAATAAGAACCAATTTGTTCCGCGGCCACTGTAATCCGCCGAATATCGAAATTGGACCTAAGATAGAGCCTTGTAGAGTCTAATGTTGTTTGTTAGTCATGTGCCTCCATATGTAGGGACGTGTTAGTTCGACGTGAACACGTGTGCGGAATATGTCAATTCATTATAAACTTTGTGTCGTATAGAAGATGATTTGTGACATATTATAGAATAATGCGGTATCTGTTAGTACATGCATCCATTAAGGACTTATTGTTTCGTGTGTAGATACCGCCGAATTCTGAGTAATTGACGAAATTCGTCGGTGTGTGCCTGTCATTATGTGTTTAATTAGTTTCTGTCTGTTTATTGTTCGTATTATCGATTCTAGTTACGTTATCGTTGAGAAAGTTTCGGTTTGGGATGAATGGGAAGATTTATGTGATTCGTACAATGCTTAGAAGTTTTGTGAGTTAAAAGGGTAATTTGTTGTCTGTACTTGAGTATTTTTAAGTTACAAAAGTTTGTCTTATATTCGTCGCCCTAATCAAAAATTAATTCAAGAAACGAAAAAATCTTCCTTATTCCGTTGATTTCGGGCTCATCAAAATTTATAAAACTTTTTCGTCCTCCCTACCTGCAACTTCGTCCAAATGCAATTACAGCCCGTCGAAAACATTCTACTATTGTTTTTATTAAAATTAATTCTGAAAATCAATCAATTCAGAACTTTCTTGTCGTCCCCTGTTGTTTGGACCATTTTTCTCGTCCCCCCCTCTCGCAGACAATAGAAAATGGTTATTAATATTCCTTGTAAAAAAACAGTGGTGCTAAACAATAGGTGTTGTTAATTTACTCATTAAGGATTCATGGGGTGTGCCGCCTCGTGGGAGAAGGGTGGCAGATTCACAATGATATTGGCTTCCTTTGATACATTTGGTTATAGTACAAATTGAAATTTAATTTTATATCAGTTGGGATGTGTCGAATTGGGGGTACCTACTGAAAATTATGAGCTTTATATTACAAGCGTGCCTATGATGTTATTTGATATGCCGCCAACTTGGGATGAAAACCAATAGCATGATTTGAATAGAAAAAATAAGTGGTCCATCTAGTCGTAAAAGTATTAATAATAAACATAAAATTTTGGCTATAAATCACAGATTTTAACAGAACACAATAGAACACAAAACAGCCGATAATTTTAATAATACTTTGTATGACAAAACGCCATGACCACGTGCAGGGGTCAAAACCGGTCGCAACCGGTTCTTAATAAAACACCATTCAATCGAATTTCGTACAATCCACCACTAATGTAAAGAAACTCGACAATAGCAGGTCACGGTATTCTGACCTTTATTTATGCAAAATAAGGGCGAGAATGTTGTAAAAAAATCTAGTTGGATCAGGGTAGTGATTGGTACATTTTGATCGCCCATTCAGTCGCCAGATTTGAATCTACGCAGATGTCCAGCTGGTCACATTTAATCGAACGAGATCTATTGATACGGTTTTTTATTGTTGTATTAATGGTCAAGTCTGAATAGCATCGCGTGACGATTTCAATGTAATTCGGAGTCCGGAGCCCTGGGCGTTTGCCATGGAGGATTCTATTACTTTGTTTATTTCAGACACTTTGTGTAAACCTTCGAAACCTATCGTCACGATATCGTGATTTCTAAAATGTCAGGTTAAGTGCTTGGTACCTATATTTGAACATTGCAAACGATATTCCGGACTGTTACTAGAATGCAAATTCATTCCGATTTGGTTTATATAAGGATATCTCCAGAAACTTTTCTCTATATTTAGACTTCATCAAAAATTGTTTTCCATTTTGTGATTGCTTACGATTTTACACACATTGACATGATTTGGTATTTCTTATTTTTTTCTTAATCACGCGGTAGGGTCGCGAACCTAACTCAGTTTGTTCCCAAAATGTGCTCTTAAATGCTTCAAATATGATAAACATGAAGGTCTCAAGAAGCACATAAGTCTACATATAAATCAAACACAGTTTTCCCGCTCAACAAAACACTAAAATGATTAGCATGTCATTCCTATCTTCCTGGGGACACTTTAATTGAACATTTTCTGCTCCGATCGAAACAAAGGCGTCAAAAGGAATATTTCGCATAAATTATTTTTTCTCTTTTTTTCAACACTTCATTGTGAAGATATCGTTAATATTAATTTTTTGACACGGAAACACCAGGCTTTAATATTCGTGATACAGCCCTTTGTTATTTTAATGGCTGCCGATATTCCCTTTGCTATCTATAGCTTCGTCAAAGAAGTTTTCTATTTGGTTTCATTGCAATTCATCGGGCGATTTGGGGTTGGAAATCTGTTTTAACAAATAATTAAAACAAATGACTAGAGTTGTGTTTGAAATAGATTCTGCTTTGAAAGATTCAATAGACATTTAGGTGACATGAAAGAGCAAGGTAAGGTTGAACACAAATCGAATGAAAGCAAAGATAAGGCTACCTTGAATACTGAGTACCTCCATACTGCAATGAAGTTTGTATAATAATAAAAGCTAGCGATAAATAAAGAGTAAGAGAGACAGCTCCGATGGATAAGAGCTATATTCACGCAATACAAATCACGTGTAAGCAGAAATTGATCGTAAAATAATCGATAGTGGCGACGATTTAGATGGTAAGTCAACGACCTGCTTATCGCGGGTCAATAATTCAGTATAGTTTAATTGAGCGAACTCACGATTATCTGAACTCTTGCGCAGAGATAGGTATGGATGTCAAAGTTTCGGAACTTAAAATGTCGTTTTCCGTGGATAAGTTTATAGATTCAAATTCTGATAATTCTACTAATAATGTTAGGATTATTATCAAATTGGAATGATTTCTATGTTTAACGTGATTAGTAGATACCGGAGTTACTGAGACATAAAATTATAAAATATAGGTACTATAAAGTTTCAAGTTTCAGCATGTTTTTTTTAATAGCTACAGAAATAAACACTAGAAGGAATTATACCATCTTACACCACCTCCTACATTTCACCGCTACAAAAGACTAGTCAGAGAAAGCTTCTAAGCTTACAGAGGATGAATTTCCAGAACTTTGACAACCTCTATCAACAATCGATACACGCATTTTGACAAAAACAATGTTCCCGATACTAGTGTTGATAAAGCGGTGTTTATATAATATATTTTTTATTTAACACATATCAGTATAATATGTTAGTCGACGGTGTTGGCTGAGACTTGCATCCGCCCGCGAGTGATAGTAGCCGTGCTGATACTCCTGATGTCTATCGGGAATATTTGGTGATGAGGTCGGTTTTATTTATTCGTTTATTGATATTTTAGATATATTTAATATTTTAGCTTTGATATCATTGATAGTAAAATATGCAGTGATATAATTAATTAATTATACATGATGTGGTGGAATTGCTGAAATTGGTTTTGTGGTTCCTTTTACTGATACTTAGGTTATGTTAAGTATGTATGTGTTTTTCTAAAAACTGTGTTATATGTATAAGGCTATCCTTGTACATATAACCTATGTATTAATGTATTCCATCATATTTGTAATCACGCTTAAAGCTCTAATTCTAGCAAGATTATTTGAATTTCAGAAGGTATCAAACATAAATGTTAAAATCATTACTTTTAATAAGTTACTTATAAAATACTAAGAACCATTTACTCGTAAATGAGAAAATATCCAAGAACCGTAGAGATACGTAAACAGTTTCCATCATTGCCTCAATAGACGGCTTAATAATATACAAACACAAGCAACAACAAACACGGCAATAGTTACGGAGAAACAAAACGTTTCCACCATCCGTTTAGAACACATTAAGCGATTTACTTAATGTCTTATCACCGGCAATCAATAACAAACTTAAAGTACCAATCAATAAGATTGACATTCGATTGGGGATCCACCCGTCCTTGAAAACATCCGATCTAAACGCGCCACGCGAAGGATACTATTCTCAAAGTACAATCAACTCTATATCGACACGCCTCGGTCGACAGTGAGTCGATTCCGTCTTCTAAGTTACGTCACTCCGAAGAGGATTGTTACCAATCTATCGGAATAGTTCTCTTAGGATGGAGGTCTAATGCATTGTCGTTAAATTAATGCCACGATTTATGACAGTCGGAATTAGCCCCAAACGAGGGCCAGCAATGGATCACTGTTTAGTTTTATTGATGAATGTATTTGAATACAAATAACTGTGACATTATCCGCGGTGGTGATGTACGAGCGATTCTGGTGTTTACTCATTTGAGAATAGTGTGCGTTTTTGCTGTTATAGAAAATTGTTTGATCGTCATTTATAATCTTGATGGACTTGCGAATAATTTTGTAATCTATCAGAATAAGGAGGTAAAAGATATTGAATCTGAAATCCACACTAATATTATGAATTCTAAAGTAACTCTGTATGTACATTACCTTTTCACGCCTAAACCACTGAACGGATTTAAATAAAATTTAGCAAGGAGATAGATAGCATCTTGGGGAAAGACATAGGCAGACATAGGCAGACGTTTTGTCTCAGTAGCACGTACCCCTGGGATAATTTCCGACATCCACGCGGACAAAAGCTAGTCTTACATAAATTACAGTCTAAAATTAAAATTGCCACCGAAAACGATTGCAAATATTAGATTTATAAATCCAGAAACAAAAAGAAATCTCGTACAGCCAGTCGATTCTGTCAGAATCTCACCGTGAGAAGTTAGGTGAAGTGAGCTGTCATTCCATCTGATGCTATTGATTAACACTAGTGACAGCTCACTCTTAGCTCACTTCACCCAAATTATCACGGTGAGATTTTTACAGAATAGCACTACAGGTGAGCATATTATCATAATCAGCAACACCTAGGCTCCCATGACCAATGGCCATTGCTTGTCGCCGCGCCGATCCATCATAGGCTAATATAAAAATGTCAGCGATTCGAGTTACTCAATTTGCAATAATTTTCAGAACCGCGGCATGGTTGAACAAATCCACCATGCAGTAACAGCCTGCCGTGGCTAATGAGGTTCGATTCCGCGGCAAGCAATTTTCTTCTATAACACGCCGATTTTTATTTTATGATCGTCTTGGAACAATTACTTGTGGGATTGCTTGACTACTGTTGACAATTGCTGCGAATATTTGTCTTAAGCGGTGTTTGCAAAACGTTTGATCAAATTCTTCACTTGTCGCAAATATTTGATTCTAGCTAACTGTTTCGGAAAATAAAATGCTTTTGTTATCACCAACATGTTGTTTGAATAAGTTATTGGCAAGTTTAGACAAATGTTTGGTCAGGTTAGTACAAAATTTCGCAGTTGATTGTTAATTTTTATCTGAAGCGCCTTCGTCTCTTACGCGAATATCGTCATTTTTATCTCTCGTTGTTTCGTTGTACGTTTATACATATATCTCTTTTAAACCTTATACTTAGCTATTATTGATATCTACATTCAGACTCGTTTATTTATCATCTAACTGAACTGGACTACCTCGTTGGTCTAGTAACGCAAGCGCTACTACTGAAGGTGAGGTCCTAGGTTTGATTCCTGAGTAGTAGGTACACCATAATTCAGCATTATTTTATATAGGTAGATACAGTCACCAAAAGAGATAATTAACCAGGGTAATAGTTGAAGTTTAATAAGAAACCAATGGATATTAATTTGATAAATGAACTTTTAACATAATCAGCCTATAATGTTCCCACTGCTGGGACACAGGCTTCCGCTCGGTGAGAGGGCGTGGGCTGTAATCCACCACGGGGGCCCAGTGCGGGTTGGCAGATGTCACATGTCTTCGAATTTTTGGTTTTAGAGCATCCCGGCTTCCTCACGATGTTTTCCTTTACCGTTTTGAGAACAGTGGTAATGAAATAATTTAAACAAAGTAAAGTGCCTGTATGGGTTTCGAACCTACGACCTACATCGTAAGTCGCGGCGGTTACCACTTGGCCACCTCTGCTCTGAATTGTTTGTTTTTAATTTTATTAGAAAACATTCATCGGATCCTTACTAAAATTCAACTATACCGACGACCCTGGTTACTTATCTCCTTTGGTGACCGTACACCTCTGTCCAACCCTTCAAGATACAGGCGTGATGTTATGTAAAATTCTTGAAAAGAAACGACACGCGTTTCCCTTCTCCCAGCCATCAAGTCTAATCAAGAAAAATCCTTTACAAAGGTCAATTTTTAGTCGCGAACACTGCAGAAGTTTGACCAAAACGATCGACAAATTGTTCAGAACCAGCCACTGTTTATTTATTTTACAAAAGAGGGTATTTATCTCTAAAGACAATAGCTATTGGTGCGCGAGGGAGCTCTCGATAATTGAGAGGGGCTTCTTAATAACCTTCGATTATTTATTTAAGAGTTTCGCCACCTGAGGCTTTGGCGACTGACAAAAAAACTCCTTCTAATTATTTTATATTTCCTGCAGTTTAAAATTCAATTTCAGTTTTATTGTTGTCTTGGTTAGGTTCAGAATTGTTTGTCAAAGTTAGTAAAGGCTTTGAATCGGGGAGTAAGCTGTGGCTTACATTATTTTTCTCGGCAACTTCGTTTGTGAGTGTAATTAAAGATTTTTTAGACAAACCTTTTGATGCACTTTGTGTTACATTCAACATTTCTACTTTTTTAGTTGTAAAATATAATTATTTTATGAAAAATAGTTTTATTTTAACATCCTCAGTCACTATGAAGAAGAGCAGTAGTGGCCCAGTGGTAACTTACAAGTTGGAGGTCGTGGGTTCAAACCCAGATTTGGCACTTTACTTTGTGTAAATTATTTCATCACCACTTCTTTAAAAACGATGAAGGAAAACATTGTGAGGAAACCGGCATGTCCTAGAACCAAAAATTCGAAGACACGTGACACCTACCAACCCGCACAAGGCCCGCGTGGTGGATTACAGCCCACTCCCTCTCACAGAAAGCAGGCCTGTGTCCCAGCAACGGGAACATTATAGGCTGATTATGATAGCATAATCAGCAGTAGTTTCAGTATTTATGGCCTAACTCAAACTCAAAGCATTTATTTCAATTAAACCATTTACAGGCACTTTTGAATTGTCAAGAAGTCAGTCAGTCAGAAAATATGAAGCTAGTTGCCCATTCCAAAGCGTAGGTACCTATGGAGAAGAACGGGCAAGAAACTCCACGGACCCTCTTTTAAATCTTATTTTTAATATAGTGAATAGTCACTATGTTAGGCCATAAATACTTCTCAAAGACGTACGAAGTACCTCCAAGCACTTACGTATTTGTAATCCAAATCACAACTCAAAAGACATACACAACTAAATCAAAATACATACGTCAAGTTATATACAAAGAGGCGGTCGGGCCAAACCGATACACAATTAAAGAGGAAAACAAGAATACTTGTAAGTACTAATGCTAAGACGAATGTTGCGTAAAATCGACGCGTCTCCCCTTCCCCCAGCCTCCCCACGGCCGTAGGGACGCCTGATTTACGATATCTAGAGGAGAATGGGGTTTTGTTTTTTGTAATTTTTGATAAATATTCAAGATTGTTATGTTGCTTGGTTTAATGACTAAGAACACTGGCATGGGAAATCTTAACCTTCTAGTTTCTTTTAAGAAACTAATTGTATTGTTTAGGCTGAAATATAAATTACTTAGGTACCTCAGATTTTCGAAGACTAATAATAATTTTTACGTTACTAATAGGCATATATATATTAATAACCATCTATAGTTGTTTTTATACGAATTTCTGGTCTTAAAATACGTACATAAATCAAAACCAGATTTACAACTCAAAATAAGGTCGGTATCGATTTTGCATCTGACACACAAGAAATCGTTTTTCGGCTACAGCACAGCCCTACGGCCGTCGAATTCGGCATTTTCTTTCTCTAATTGATAATTCTTGCGCAATCCCTCATCGGAGCTCCTACAATAATACAATTAATTCCCTTATGCCGAGACCTACTTATAAATTTCTTCCGCACAACCCTTACTGGGGACCGTTCACATTGGATATTAAGATGATCTTCTAGTTTATCATGTGGTTGTATCGTATTGGAATCATTTGATGATATAGTATTGAAAATTTGAATGTATGAACTAGTGAAGAGAAATATCGAAGGCTCTAAAAATCTAATTTAATAATCATTATAATGTCATTTATATGATTTTCAGTGCCTTAGGCATCTTCTGGGCACGCTCGTTCCATCATAGTCTCATCCATCGCTTTCCATCAGGCGTGATCGAGGTCAAGAGCGGGCCAATTAAGCAATAAAAATAAAGTTTTATTTTAGTTACTTTACCAAGAGAGTCCTATCTCCATTTTTGTAGATGCATTTTTTTTTCGTTAAATTCTCCGTGTCATCTCAAAATTCAGCAGCTAGATTTGCTGACTTAGTTCATCTGAAATATCAATTCAAAATGAGCTATTGTGAATGATTTCTTTCAAAATCATCTTTAAAAAAAGCAAACCACACTTTCTTCTCTGCTCTCTCTATCTTGCTCGCTGATTTGTAAGTTACCATTTAGTTGTATTAAATAGATCAGCTCAATACCCAATTTATAAAAAAAAAAACATCTTCCTCAAAATTCTCTTAACAGTTTTTCGCTCCTCTCTTCCCGAACTCGCTGATTCCAAGTCCCCGTCAAGTGTACCACCTCCTTAAGCCAGTCCTGTATGTGTCGTGTTCACCCTTCAGTTCAGACACCGGAGACTCGCCAGTAATTGCTTCCCCGATCCGAAGAGCGCATCTTTTGTGATCCGCTACACAAGACAACACAAAAACATATTTATAATACCGCGATGTATTCGTGACGCGACTTATTTAGTTATTTGAGGCGTTTCTGTGAGCGTGTATTGTGTCCCTTTCTGAAGTGATTTTGGCTTAAGTAGCTGTAAGGAGGATGTTCTGTTTTCTTATTATTTTAGATTTGTCTGTTCTGTAAAAAGATTACCTTGAATCTTTGGTGAAGTTAACTGTCATTCCACCTGTATCTTCATTGCGTAACATACTTTCAATTACAATCTAAATCATTTTGAAGGATATTGCTGATTCATTGCTTCATATGTTCGAAAAAATTGTCTGCTCAACAACGTAAATAACGCAATGAATGTTGTTACACTGTCAAAATGAAAGCCATTGCTATTGTTAGTGTCTTAAGCAATTACCTACCCCGCTGATGCTGGTATCTGACAGCTCACTTCAAGCTCACTTTACGCCACGATGTAATTTTCTACAGAACAGATCGATTGATGTAAGAGTCTGACGTAAATTTTCTTGATTTAAGGTGTCAATCAGTACTACGTTCTTTTTTTTTTTGTAACATAGAGACTGCTAATTTTAACGGCCAATAAAATTTAAACGTGCGACCCATATCCTGACCCGAATGACCTTACCAATCACAAATATTATCTAACTGAACAAGCGAACTGAACAAGCTGAGTCACAGCGATAAAGCTAATAATAATGCAATTGATTTGAAAAACGGATTTTATATTGTCGTTTCTGATATGCCTAGTGTATTTGAGTTGAGCAATTTATTGAGCATCTATTTAATTTTTGGTATTTCTAAAAACTTCAAAACCTTTAAAGTTGGACAGCAGAAAATTGTTTTTTGACGTTCACAAAATGAGGCGCAATCATTGAGTGTTCAATAATATTTTTAGGAGCGCAAAATGATAAATTATTAGAGGATCGATTAAATACATGCCATTTAAAAAAAAAACAGTAAAAGTATTGGGTAAAACTTCCCAAGCCCACAAAAATCTTGTAAATTCTCCAAAAGCATGACTCATTATGAAACCTTTCAACTACTATCGATGATTTAGTAACAAATTGTGCGATTCTCCCCAACCTCCCCATTTCCAGATGGTTTGCCGATTTGCCCGGCGCGACTCTGTACATTTAAATATGGCGGCTTAATGTTCAAATACAGATATAGATGATATTTTATTACTTTGTTGTATAGATAATGAGAGAAACAGAAAGAATTTGATCTTTAGAATAGGTATTAATAATTAATTCGTTTTTAGAGGTAGGTATCTATGTTAACATAGCAACTGATTGATTGCTTTATTAATCTGTGTGTTTCCAGCGGTTTTTGAACTCGTAAACTAATGATCTCCTTTTTGTTTCAGGTAAAACAACACGACCTGTCTAGACACAAAATTAAATCTATATAAATCCTGCTTATTTCCAAGTGAACTGGGTAAGGAAAAACAGAACTACCAACATTCAAAACAAATAAATTACAAAAAAACAAACGTTTATTTTATTTATTTGGCTATTGACATTTAAAAAAAACGAACTATATCCGTTGGCGCCAACTGTCAGTTACACATCAAAGTGAAACAATTCAACAGATATCAAAACAATTGCCATTAAACCCACTCGATTACCAGTAGAAATTTGTCAATATTCGAATCGAGCAGCCATTAATAGCGTTAATCTTTGAACGTCAAACGATTAAAAAGTCGCGTGACTATAAAAAGGCACCATTTTTAAACGCGACTTATCGACTGTCACTTGTTAACGATAACGTTTGAGTAGCCGTTACTAAAGAGCTTTCTACAATGAACGAAGGTAGAGCGAGTCGTATCGCGTCGCGTTTAGTCTGCTACAGATACTTAAAACCTAATCGCTTAGTCGTGTTTACTGGCCAGTCCTTATTGGCTGTATAGATAGTTGTCTTCAGACGTTATCATTTGATTCGAAATGTAATTCTTTTGTGTCATGAACGGTCACGAAAGTTTTGAAAAAAAAATTCAAAGTAAGTAGTTGCTATTGCTAATAAAATTCCTTTTAAAAAATAACTTATTCAAATGTGATGTGTGTATACTTTCTTGGTAAATGATTTGACGTGAAATATGTATTTTACTCGTAAGTCCATCAAAAGTGATAAACTAACAAAAATTATAAAAGGGCTAAGCAAATCAAACACTTAGAAAGTGTAGGTGTGTGTAACCCCCACTTAGATACGACCCGGTAGAATTTTATGAAAAAAACGTTTGCCCTTTTTAAAGTAATTGCGTAATAAAACTACAAGCGAGTAATAAAGTCACAAAATAACGTAAAATCGATAATCTCAAGTGGAACAAACGGAACAAATATAAATAGCTTTGAACGGGTTATTAATTTTTCTTTCGTATTTAATTTTTTTTAACTGCGCAAATATTCAAATGGGGCTTTTAACGATTATTTTTATTGACACTTTATGGTTCGGAAACTGAAAATGACTTAGATATGATCCGATGCTCGGACGTTTAACGACTGCACGCGAAACGCCATTTTGGAAAATGGAGCGTCTGAGAATGAGTTACAACCTCCTTGCGAATTGAATAATGGTTTTTATTTTTTATTGTATTTCAGTACCAGCTATTCATAACCGCTCTGCAATTAATTCATTATTCAAACCTTATATTCGTACGTGCAAGTTTAACCCTTTACCGGCTAGAAATATACAAAGTCATCAAAAATCAATGAGGCGTCTTCTCACCAAAAGATGAGCGCATTAATCATCTCACACGATGTTACGACAATGGACAGAATCTATAAACACACCCCCCTTACGAGCCACCCTCCACCCACACACACGTAATTAATTAAAATTATTAATGACAGCGCATAATAATGGATAATCAATATTCTCGAGTTACAATTATGAGGGAATTAAGTATGCGGTGAACGGGTTAAGCTCCCGCCAAATTGTTTGAAAAACGAACAAAATTAAAAGAAAAGCTGCTTGTCATTCAACTGTCAAATATTTTTTTAAAGGTTATTTAGGTTGCCAGTTGTAGGTCAACTTGAGAAAAGAGGTTTTTCTACGTAGAAGTTTAAAAAGGTTTTAATTACTAGCGACTGCTGCAGCGAAATAATAAGAAAGCTTAATTTCTTATTATTTCGCTGTCGATTATGATGACATGAGCTTTTATGGCTTGGAATCGGTCTGTGTTTATTAGAAACGTCCTTACACATGTATGGAAAAATAACTTTCCTAGAAATAACATGTTTAATTCCTATTACTACTTCTAATTTTCTATTCACAGTTTTTACAACACAAACCAACCCATATTTATATGATTAATTATACACATTTATTAGCAAAACTGAGGGTAGGTACGTCCTACCTACGTAGTGGAGGGGTGTAAGAAAGGGTTGTGTGCTATTAATATTTATTTCGTATGCATAACTTATACCAAGGATTGATTGCTAAGCGCCGAGAATTCGCCATTTTGATTGATTTGGTTAGTAAAATGATTCATACTTTTTGTTCGTGCATTTTTTTTATTATTAATGACTAGTTGTACTGTAATAGTAATTATTGTTGCTGATGTAGATTTCAACGTTACATTTAGTTTTATCAAACACGAACAAAATTGTAGTCTTATTTCAATTAAAAAATAACTCAAGTTGTTATTTTAACCAGAAATCGAACAGCGCTATCTAACACTTGAGACAGACACCTAAATCGCTTACCTGCTTACAAAGCCACAATTACTACAGCAATATATTTAAAAATTGCCACTTAAAACCTCGGTGCCTAGTTACGAACAAAAGTAACAATACAAAACAAGATAACAATCACTAATTGCACACCAAAAAGCAAGCCTTTAAACGCGAAAATTTGAGTGTGAAAAGTACGGGCGATGCCGTGTCAAATACTATGGGGGTCGTCACGCGACGATCGCTAACCGTCTTCCAACTACCCAACACAATGTCTAAAACCCGAGCTTTAATTCTAACAGTTGGCACACAGTGTCACTGCTGTGTGTTAGTGGGGTGAGCTCAAAATGTTATCATAGTTCGCCTGGATCCTGAGTATCGCATGTCGCCGCACAATAAAAGTGCTTTTGGCAAAACATTATATAAAAGTTTTTGCACAAATACGCTGAACTACGTAATAATGTGAAATTAGCAGTCACTCATTGTGGATGCAGACTGAGCTTTGTTTTCCGTATACTTAAAGATTATTGATCTTGTCTCTTAAGATACAGGTCTCCTAGTTTAAGAGACAGGGCTCATATTTTTTGTATGCATAGACTTTCGTTTTGTAGACCTAAATCCTCTGTACACAAGCTATGTTTCTTGTTTCTCTATGCTTATTGTATTGTATTCTTAACACCTGTTTTTAAAATGTGTCTGTGTATATTAATTTGAATCAATAAACATTTTCTTATTATTATATTGAGACGCTTATAGAAAACATACGAGTAGTGAGCCTTCAGATCAGCACCCTAACTGCATAAAACACTATTAATCACAATCTGAATGATTTTGAGAGATAATGCTAATCCATTACTTTTATGTTCGAATAATTTGTCAAAAACGTAAATAACGCAATGAATTTAGTTGAACTGTTAAAATGAAACCCATCGCTGCTGTGAGTGTGTTAGCCAATTATCCCGCAGCAGCATTTGGGACGTGATGTTCAGTCTTTACGAGCCAAATCCCTTTTCTTCCAATATAAATTGTAAAGTAAATCTAATAATTTACAATCTTCTAGGCAACCTTGTATAATCGTTGAATAAATATCTGAGGGGCAATTCTCGTAATTTTAAGAACGTTCATCACAGTCTGATCTCAGTCTCAATCTGTCAAAAATACCTCTAATTTCCCTACATTTTGTTAAGTTTTTGAAATTTGTTTGTCGCTGAGATGAGACTGCGACTAGATTTTGAACGTTTTAAATTACGAGACTTGGCCTTCAGATCAAACGCAAGACCTATAATTTCAAGAAACTCTCTTGTATTACTGTCCCATTCTTATTCAGCTACCCAATCAGGGGGCCTAAAAAGGCCACTTTGGCAGAATCATAAAACAATTCACATCACGCAATTCATCTGTTTGACAGTTTCACACCTATATATCCCTGAAGGACTAGGCAGAGGTGTACCTATAGCATTTTACGAATCTCTATACAAAACTGTCATAAAGATGAAATTGCGTGATGTGAATTGTTTTATGATACTGCCAAAGTGGCCTTTTTAGGCCCCTTGATCATAATTATCTCCAATTATCCCAAGAACTAAAAAAAAAAAGAGCTTCGACTCATAGCTCATTCCTATCTGAAACTGTACACTGCCATTATCATACTAAACTGAAACTAGAACAAATACCGTTTTTTAATTTCGTTCTCTAATTCCAAATCTCTACACAAATAAGGACATACAAACAGACTCACACAGTATCAGTCGAACCCCCAGCAATATTTTAAACTAACCCTTCGTTTCAACCCTTTGATTGCGACTTTGCGATCAATCGATTGGGTCCTGACCACCCCTTATTATGTACCGATAGCTTTAATATATAAAATCACACTACATATCTGATTATAATTAGATATAGACAGTTTGATTACCCTATAAAAAGAAGCCCTTTAGATACGCCATGTATAAAAATTGCGAAAATTTAATAGGTACGTCTGTGAAAGATAATATTCTCCGAAATTGCTGTACCAATTTGGATAATACTGCGTCTAAGTATATTTCTTTGGTAAATATTTTTTGTTGGTACATATCGTCACGCTATGCCAATAAGAGGTCAAATAGAAGCTTTATTTCTATTATTTTAGTTAATATTCAGTCATATTTTTATTAAGATATAGACGTGTGCGTGTTATTATTATATGGAAGACTCATTGTAAGATTAGTATTATTACACACATAATTAGCATACAATTTACGGAAATTAAAAAACTACACATAATTACAAAGCTATTAATTTCAGGAAAACAACCATTTTGACGATTTTATAAGGAAAGAGCTTTTCCACAAATCTTGTTACTTGTGATCACCTTAAAGGATACTGTATACATGAAGTCTATTCAAACTTATGTTTCAAATTATTATTATTTCAAGTTAAACAAATATCAACTTTATTTCAGTGGAAATTAAGTTGATTTCAGAGTGACTAGCACCATTCAAAAAGTTATAAAACGTTTGAAGTTGTAGCGTAAACTGAACTTTATTGTGTAGGATTTAAAGTAATTTTTCCATAAACTCATATTTGTTTACATTTTTGACTCGCGCAAATAACTCGCAAATGCAGTTTACATAAACGCACGCCTTCTTTCCACGGAGGTAGGCAGCACCTACAGAACGCCACATGCTGCGATCCTTGCATACTCCTTTTGCCTCTCAAAATAAGCGAACTGAGAAAAACCCTAGGATTCACAATAATTACCAAAAGTACACGATAACCGATCAGAATCCAATACCATCAGAACGATGTCCAAAAAATCACCCCCTAATCTGTCACCCCTGACACACACACACTCATATACACCAAGACACGTAAGTTTTCGATAGGGTTCAATCGCGATTTTTGATCCCCATCTCAAATTTGGTCCCGAGAGAACCCACCCTTTTCGATCCCACTATATACAAGGATTATACATTATAGTTGCATACATACAAATTAAAACTGCGCCCTGGGGTGTTACTTTTGGGGCAGTCCCATTTGACTAAAACTCGCAATACGGTTGAAAGACATTATGGTGCTAATTTTTGGCGCGTAATTTCAAAGATGGCGTCGGTATTTACTCCCATCATTAAGAAAACTAAACCCGAAACATGCAAATAACTTATTTATGCCTCAAAATTACCTATACAACGAATATAGTTAAGTCCCGATTACAAAAAAAAAACATAACAACCAGTAACCCTTTCGTGCAACTCCAAAAACCATTTTTCTGCAACCTCACTACCCCACTTACCACAAAAACCCGAAACGATCAACAGAATATCTCAAAATGATTCATAATATTGCAAATAATAAAAACAAAAGCAGACGACAGTAGCATCCAACCCTCAAAAAACAATAAAAACATATAGTACGCACCTCAGACGGACATGCGGAACCCTCTCGCATAGAATTAACCCTTTCGATACAGAAAGGTGAACAACCCAGTTAAAAACGGGACTTTCTTGTGCCGTGTTGAGTGATGGGCGATGGCGGTTTTTGATGACATGTTATCAAATTTGGAATAGGAATATTTAAAAAGTGTAATGATAATTATGTGTTTCTAGGGCTTGATTTCAAACCTCGTCGTTATTAATACTTTTTACCAGGCTTTTTTATTGATAAACGATTTCAATTGGTTACAAGAGATTCCTTTCTAAAGGAATCCTAAATTGAAACCTACTTTTCCAATTAAAATAACACATAACATAACATCACGCCTGTAATCCCGAAGAAGATAAGGCAGAAGTGTACCTAATAGTACTCCCACATTTTGCCAGTTATGTTTAAGTCCCATGTAATAAGGGGCGAACCTATTGCCATCAACCAGGCACAAATCCAGACTCCGGGCTGCTACTAAGAAAAACGGCAATATTAAAATAATGTGAATCATACACGTCAATCATTGACCTATCAGTCAATCCCGCTTGCTCTCGTAACTTGTCCAGTGTACTCGTATTTTATCCGCAGGGCGACACGCATGCAAACGAATATTCATATCGAACTTAAAAAAGGACCGTTCATTTAGAAATAACCTGGAACGCGTCCAAAATGTCCGCTTCGTTATTAATTTCTAGATCAAAAAGCTTTTATTTTAATTGTTGTAGTATTGATATGTGGAAGTTGTAATACCTTTTCATATATTTAACAAAAGAAAGGATTCATTCTGCTGTATCTACCCTATTAGAGAGCTAAAATAAATACAGATACAAATGCGCCCCTCGTAATGATTCGATAAGAGTGAAAGAGATTGAGCGCCGAAAATCTCAAACAAATCATCTTAAGACAGAACAGAACTAAAAATACCGCACCCCAAGTCGATGCATCACCTAGAATTAATATAATTCTTGTCATTAGACGTCCGATCGCTGCGACGTCTTCGCTTGAACTGACAGTTGACATTGACAGCTCTTTAATGATGGCTGACAAGAGGCGCCCTCTGACGGCTATCTTGCCAATTTTGTTGAACGTTCTTGAACACGTCTCGATGTCAACTTGGTATATTAAAATATGTTTAATTATCTGTACATCAGTTGTTAGGGACGTGAATATGCTGAATTGGAATTCAAAGAATCTTATTTAAGAATGTTAATAATCTATGAAATGCGAGATGATGATAAAAATTAAATTTGAAATATCCTATCACATTTTCGCAGAAGTAATTGTAATAATTATGATAACATCACCATCCGATCAGTGCCAAAACCGTGGCCCAAACCTTACAAGCTCTGTGTAATCAAAACAAAACGTACCTACATCATTAAATATCTGCGTACGATCGCTGGCAACTGAAAAGTAAATTAATTCTGGAAGTGGAACAAAAAAACTGCAAAACAATAAGATTTCGGAGGAAACCGCACAATTCGACCGCCATTAATTATTCAGTGTCATCATCCAACGACGGATATCAACGCTCATAATAAACTCGTATTTTGTATTATACTTACATAGTAATGTAAGGAATACTTGAGAATATTCGAGAATCGTGAAGCATTTTCTTTAGCTGTGTCGAAATTTTTTAACTGTCTTAGGACAGATTTTTCATAGTCATAACTTTTATTTGAAGAATAAATGTTTGACATATCTTTTCTACACAAAAGCTGTCAAAGCGCAATATTTATTTCTTTAATAAAACTTATCTGACTATTGAAAAATTAGGCCATAATTGATTTCAGGTAACAACCCTAAAAAGAAAAGCAAACCTATTTTAAAATAGAACAACTTTTTTTTCAAAACCGAATTCTAAAATAGAACATTCCTAAATTCTCTATATTTAATCCTCTAATTCTATATTCAAAATAAAAACTTGGTGCCAAGCTTAGCATTCATACAATGAGCACAATTTATTACAATCAATACACTCACACATAGACAATTATAAATTCGGCGCACACTCACAAGTTTTAACGAAACTCATGCATATTTATAAACTTAATGTGTATATTATTTTATATCTGCGTCTGTGTGGGTAGGGAGGGTCTTAATAACAGATATTCAATCAAAATCAACCCCTTTTCCTGTCCGATATCTTTGCACTGTGCATCTCCCCTTGTCGGTTTTGTTTTGGTAGTACTATGTATGCTTATGTTGACAATTGGTAATGTGGTTCATCATATTAGTATGTTAGTAAAAGTCGAAATAAACCTCCAAAAGATGTTCAACACATTTATTTTCGAAGATAGAGACTATGATAGGTAGAAATTCATTCATTAGCAATTTTAAAACAAACCCAGAAGTAAAATAATTCCACATAACATAACCCTTCTTTCGCCAGGCGGTAGTGGGCTAATAATTGTGTTTCTTAGTGTCACAGTGACTAAAGAAACACAATACAGTAACCCATAAAAGTTAGAACTACGCACCGTGTAATTTAAAAACTTCCCTGCCATTCAATATTTGTAAAGATTCCTGTCGATCTAACGCCGGGTTACCTCCATATTTCTATAACATTTGCATATGAATACCTCCACCTTTTGTCGCACAACTATAACTGAGAAAAAAAACTGCGATAACTAATCAAGGTTCAAAAACGAAGTCCCCTAATTTCCGATCTCCGAAAAGCAACACGAGACATCTTTAAAAGGAACAATTTATTTTACCTGGATGATTTACTAATTTTTCTCAAACACCTTCGTGTTTTCATGCAAAAAGTCCCCCTGCCTAAAAGTAATGTCCATTTCAATGAAACAAGAACAAAACTCCATTGCTTCACGCAAGAAAAACTCTCCATCCCAATAAGATATTAGAAACACCAATTGCGTATCAGAAATTTACAATTAATAACGAGTCGTCCAAAACAAAAGCGTGGGTAGACGCCAAAAAAACGGGGAAACATATAATGCATCAGTGAATCGTAGAATTTGAACAGTATCGTGGAACGGGGTGTATAAAATGTATAAATCTTTCGGGGTGGCCGTCTGGCAGGACTAGCCATGCCTGTGTGTAGATATTTAAAATTATTCCCTTTGATACGGAAGATAATTTCATTCGCAGACTTGCAGCGTCAACAGAAACAAGTAATAAAATGTTCCTAATATAAACTTTTTGAATTGATTGATTTGTAGTTTGGCAATGCTTGATCGAAAGAAATCTTAGAAAATATGAACTCGGTTGGAAAAGTTTTGAAGTAGCTGCGCTCTCAGAACAGACTTAAAGGAAAAGATCCAGTTCAGTATAGTAAAGTATGTAGGAGGCGCTACGAGTTTTTGTTTTGATTATATAAATTACACTTCGACTAGTTAGTAACTCGTTATTCTGTAACTATTTATTTCTAAACCACATAAACGCATCTTTGAAACACAAACAAATCGAAAAATTGGAAGACGATACGAAAGTTTTCTGAATTTTAACTTCGAGTATCAAAAGCAAAAGTAGCCATCATTAAGGTTTTGAATTTGGAAACAAACATTCTAAAATCAAATGGTTCGATGGCACGGCCAGCACGTGACACACGGCGTAGTCGGCAAACTTTTTCCCGACGACGAGCTCGCTCTGAAAGTTGTTCGGGCCTTTGTTTCGCGCAATCATACGCTACGTTGTAAGGATGCGTTGCGAACCGCGATCTCCACTCATCCTTTTGCCAACAGTACTTTGATTTCCGAACCGCTTTGATTCAAACTTTTAAGCATCCCGTGTTTTGACGTCGAATATTGCATTTCCGTGTGTGTTTAATATGATATTTGTTTGGAACTACACCGCCCGTATATCATCTATATTTGAAATTCAACTTCAAACGGCGATTCCGATGAACGTTATTTAAAATGTTCCGACGCGCTGTGATCAGGCCAATAACACTCAGTTTCTAGTTATTTTCATTGTATACAATCTCACCCCACGTAGACCGCGACCCTCCGAGAAAAAATAATAAATTATTTTAGTTAGTATGCAAATAAGCGCGGACCGATATTTTAACCTACACCCCATTGAAATAGAGCTTTTTTTTTTTAAATATCTGTTCTTTATGGTACGGAAGAATGTGCTGGTTTTTAACATTTGAAATTGGAATCATAAACAGATCTAGTACGAGTACTCGCTTGTTAAGTTTAGAATTGCAAAGTGATTCTGAATTTGGAATAGTGATTCTAAATGCGAATTCAACTATGGTTTTAAATGATGGCGCTTCACAAGCCCCTTCAACATTAATCTAGATCTTAACGCGTGCGGGTGTGTGTGTGTGTGTATTGTGTGTGTGAGACAGGGCAATGATATTTAATTCGAAGGGTAGAATTTCTCATCGATTTTAATTTTATGCGCGCATCCCGTCTCGGCGTGCATTATTTGTTTTTTATGTAAATATTCTCGATCTCTTATTCAGACGAGTGGCGTCCATTTTGCGGATTTTTTTCCCTTTTCACATATTTAGACGTTGGAATATTTTAATATGATGGGTTTTGTGTTTGCATATTGGCATTACTTATTTGGAAAATACTAATTCGTTCTGTCTATTATTGTGTTGTCATGAAGTTTGCTCCCATCGTGGCTGACGTCTTTTTATTTCGCAATCGCTTCCAAATTGTTGAATGAGAGGTGCAAAGAACAGATTGATATTTTTGTTCAGGACGGTATTCTTTTCATGTATTTCAAGACTGATTGAGTCTACCTAAGTAGGTAACTACCTCCTTGGTTAGGTTAGTTCATAATTGCATGCTAAGGGAGACTCAACTCACTTCGGTGACACTGTTATTTTAAACAAGCTACATCAAAATAACGAGATTAAAATGGAGCTATTCCTATACAAACAGATACAGGATAGACGCATCAGTATCTTATATTCTAATGAAGAGGTCAATGACGTAATTAAGGCGCCCCCACACACACACACACACACACAAATACCTGTCGATATATCAGACCCACCCCTATAAACCCACAAAATTAATATAGCCGAGAGCTACGTCAAAAATCATTATATTTTATGGGCGGCCAAAATAAATGACGCTTATACGGTACTGGTGGAAAGTTTATATTCAAATTTCACTCAGTCCGTCGGTCCGGCATCTCCAAGGATCAATTTACATATTTTCACAGGTTTCCACGATTACATTTAATGTTAGATATATATGCGGAACCGTGAGCGTTAAAGATACTTTCCTGTTTTCGAGCTCACATGCTGTTAGATTGCCTGGCTGTTGGGATAGTTTCCTTCGCGTAATTTATATGATGGCGGATATTAAAATTATATTTGACAGCTCTCATAATTTCAAAATTCAAATGTTTAACTTACGAAATTCAAATAATAGAACGCGCATTCTTCCTTGGAGCACAAAAGCCATAAACAAAAAAAACATTGGCACGTGCTACTCCGTCATGAATTTTCTTTGTTAAACTTAACGTGTTTTCTAATTACACGTGTATTTTATACAATGTAAATTCCAATTAATTCTTGCGAATACTAAATAATGAAAACAAAGGTTTAGACGTATGACGTCTGTACGGAGGACCATAGAACACGCAAATTAATTCCGAAGAAGGAGAATGTCAAAAATAAGTTAACGTCAAAGCATATTCAATTAAAATAATGATAGGGATGTGTTTGTTACGTAAATAATAATGGCGGTTTGTGTGTTGGTTTGCTTATTTTTGGGGGAAAAGGAAACGTCTTGTGTAAGAGCAACACCTTCCACCATACCTACATACAGTTAACTATTTTATTCGCGTGTTATTCTTCGCTTAAACGATGTTTGAGGAAGCCCGAACTTTGGCGAACTAACCTACACGAGAATTCTGAACTAACTACAACGAATATGAGATTGATATGCATAAATGTTAAGTCTGTATGAGAATTAAGTATGTTTTGGGTTCTGCACTGCTGAAAATGAATTTGGTCCAAAAAACTTCGAGAGCGCCAATTTAAAACTCTGAAAACTGAAGTAGACACTTGATTTGATGCATCTATGAATCACCCGAAATCATAACAATAAATATTTTAAATTGAAAACGAAACAGGAGCATCCGCAGAAACTAAACGCCACAAGAATCAATTCCCGTCTGCGAATTAAAAGCATTAATAATACAAAATTTGATTATCCCATAAAAGATTCGGGCCATAAAACTCATAGTTGCTATAGTGTGCACCGTTGCCGAATGTACGAATTAGGAACCCTTTTGATCGTATCCCACCCTCCACCACGGACGCCCGTCGCCCGCTCTCGCCTGCCATTCATTTTCATAATAAAATCGTAACAAACGGCGCAGGTAACAAAATATGGAGAGAGATCCAAAATTTATGTGAACGCAATGTGATTATTTATGTCGAAACTTGAGATTTTGCTAGAGATATTGTCGGCAGGTTGGATGTATGGCCGCCTGGATGACGGACGCGAGATTTCGATGATATACCTACTGGTTTCATGTTGGGCTACTTCGTGTTATCGGTGTATTATACAATAAACATAAATAACAAATTGCTACTTTCCACGATTATTCTGCTCCAATACTGTAGACTGAATAGGGTACTGTGCCACCCCTTCTAAAAACATTGTTCGAGACAACACTATTTAGACCCGCGCCACACAATAACAACGAGCAGGACTTCTCAAAACTAAGCATTTTATATATCATAAAACAATGTAACCACATCCTCACCTCCGCATCTGTAGGAAGGGCCCAATCAATCTGTCTGTACGAGATACAGCCTCCAAATCTAGCTATTGTTCACGAATAGGGAAATTTCCATTTGGATTTATTCATTTGTCTAACTATTGTCGGGCTTTCCTATTTTGTATATTAAAATAATTGTTTTGTCGCCAACATTTCGATGTTCTAAATTCAAACTAGTGAATTTGCGTATGTGTTTTGTCATTCGTGCCAGTGTTGGATTAACTATAGAGTTCAGCAAATATTTTGTATTTATTTTTTGTGTGACAATGATGTATTTTTATTTGTGCCTTAGTCTGTCGCTTTTGAATTAAAATTTACTTGTAATAAATTTCTCAGCCGTAAAATCGACGTCTTATTAATACTTAAATCCGAAGCCTCAATAAACGTTCCATTTCACATCGAAAACCGAAAAGCCGTTGTATAATAAATTTAACGACAAATTCCGATAAGAATCGGCGACGCACAGTCGCAATTTTCATAGATATAGCTCAATTAACAATTGGTTTCAATCGCGAAGACATTTCGTATAATAAAGTGTCCCCCCACGCGGGGGTGCGGGGGTGCCTTCAGGCAATCTTATTTCTGTTTGTAATATTGCGGTGTCAATTTCGCATATTGAAGTGTGAGCACGAATATGGAACGCCATTGTTTGAATCCATATTGTCTATGAACTTGCTTGTGTCTGATCTGGTAAATTGGATCCTGAGGCTTCGTTGAAATTGGAACGGCTTGAAGAGTATTTTAAAATGCAAGACATTTTCTTTGTTGAAGTGGATAGTAACAACAGTTCTCGAAGGGGTTGCCTCACAAAGGAGCTGTTATTTTTAAAGTCAAACACAACCTGACCCAATTAGATCATTCACCACACAAATCCGTGCAAACACAATATCCGCCCGTTACCAACGTTTGTAAACAAACATTCAATGAAAAAAAAACGCAAACATAAAAATAAAAACGCCAATAATCAACCGACACAAAACGATAAAAAAATAAAACCATTGTGTGCAAAAGAATTACACACAATATCCAATTGTGGTTCCGTCAACGAGGTCTGTAATAAAAAAACGCCACCCCACGGAACCCGGGCATTAATATCAATCTATCAATAGCTCTCAATACAGAGGCGTGAGTGATCAATAAACGATAATAAAAAATACCCTATTTTTTACGTCCCCTCTCTATTACTATTTTATCGATGATTCGTATCGTCTGTTGTGATTGGACCCTCTACAGCGTTGTCTATTGAATTATCGAGTATCGCATTTTAATTCCTCAATGTGATTTATTCCGATTCAGTTTAATTTATTCCGATTGAATAATTCGATTTCGGTAATTGTTTACGGTTATGGCTTAATTTTTGATAATCGAATGTGTCTGGGTATCTCTACATTATTGTCAATGGCTTGTCACTTTAGTTTTAATCAATTGAATTTGATGTAGCGAATTGATTAAATGTCTATGGCTCTATTGAATTATATCGTTTGTAACTTTTAGTTATACCAAATTTTCTTTCAATCTTAACAATTCTGATATCGAATCAATCAGAGGCAGATAATTTACAAAACAATATTAAAATAACTTCAATACAACTCGAACTCTCTTTAATCTTGTTTCATCATCAAATGTTACAGCCTCACACACAGACGTTTCAAAAGCTCAAAAACAGTCGTAACTTGACAATCTTCAATAAATACACATCTTGGCAAAACTTGGTACATTTTAAACTCCATTACTTATCACTCTCTCAATCCACATGTACTTAATTACACTTGGCAAATACAATGACGTCATATCGATAGATAGACAGATAGGTGCCGAAGACGGGGGAGACTGGGGAAGATAGAAATCGTATGTTTTCGGATTAATTCGTTCGTGAAATCGTCTCGTTCCGATAAGAATGGTAACTGCTCTGCTCTGTACTAATTGAATCTACAATTGCGTTGGCATGTCTGATTTCATTAGACGGTTGTGTGTGTGAGGGGGGAGGGGGGAGGGGTAGTAAGTATCCGAACTGATGGATGCTTTTGAAAGTTTTGCAGTGAAATTTTTGGCGATATTGGTTTCGAGGTTCGGTTTGTTTTGATTTTTTTTTGTTGGTTTGGTTTTTGTTGAAGGGAAATGTGAAGATACTTTTGATGTCGTTGCAGCGGTAGTTAAAAATAGTAATGTGTGGTGGAAATTGTTGACACCTAATGATAAGAATTTTCTACACATCCCTTATCTCATCTATCTTTCCCTAGCATCGACACATACCAAAAATCGAAACCCCTTCAACTTTCTGAATACATCAGTTCCCCAACTAGGTAAGTTTCACTTCAAAATATACGAAATCTCAAAAGTTGTCTGTACGTACACAAACGTCTTATTGAATACCCTCATTCAATCCAAAACAACGGAACGGGTCCAAAGCGTGAATTGTTTCAGAATAATGGTATTTATATGCTACATTGGTTTCAAGGGAAATCACTCTTCGGAATAGTCCATAACGTCTGTTGGCGTACAGCCGCGAAGAATGGCGTAACACAAGGATCCCTTTACTGAGTTGTACGTGAAAATGCGATGGCAGAATTCGATATTACTTAAACTCGTATTGAAACCGGCGGGGGGAAGATTCGGAATATTAAACATTCACGTTTATTAGTTTGTCCTCAACGTATTTGGTAGTCTAAACGGGGGTAGTTTTCGATGGGAAACTTGGAAAGTGTGTTAACGAGTTCACCCCAGCGAGTGTAGTCGATTTTCCTAATGGATGTAACATTTTAGTCGATTGTGTCAGTTTTGAACTAACTTTTGATGTAAGTTAAGTAAGTAGTGGTGACGGCTCACTGCACTAATGGCTTGATTAGGGTATCGAAAGGAACCTGCGAGTATTTGTCGCTACAGATCGGTTACATCCACTGACACGTTATGAGGGAAAACTTCACCCATTCGTACCGCATTGGTTACGCGTTAATAGCAAATGACAGTTCAGGGGACATACCTAAATAATAGCTACATGGAATCTATATCATTGTCATTGTTCCAATAAATTAGTCAGTTGTTGAGACGTCAAGTGAAGAGAGATCACAATAACTTTTGACTCAAAGTAATATCGGCCCTTTTTTTTTTTTTTTTTTTTTTTAAGGATGGGAAATCATCCAATGACCCCTCCCGCTCTGGGTGGAGCGGAAGGGAGTGTCAGACTCTTACTGACTAAAACCCATCCGTGTTCCTTCCTTAGCCCTTTATGTTCCGGGGCAGCGGTAACCCTTTCGGACAATCCCGCTGCCCCGGCAGGCTTCGGCCCTAACGGGCCCCTCCATGTCTGCTGACATCTCTTTGAGGCGCGCGTGGAACACATACGCGCCGTCCGGCACGGGCCTGGTCCTGATCGGACGGCGAGCTACCCATTACTCGCCGTCCGCAGGCCCGCGCCTACGGTGGCCGGGAGTCGTCACGCGGCTCCCGACGCCCGGAGCGTCTACCGCGGCGGCTGGGACGGGCGGCCCTCTCGGCTCTCTCCCTCTCCCATCCCGCCACCTCCTTCGCTAGCATGACTGCTTCGCAGAAGGAGGTGACTGCCTCCCACTCCCTCTCGCCCCGGACCATGGCTTGGACCAGGGCCGGGCGCGAGAGGTCGCCGCCGCTGCCGATCGCCTCTACGAGGACACGGCGGTGCTCTGCCCAAGCGGGACAGACCTCCACCGTGTGCACCACCGTGTCCTCTGGGCGATCCTCGCAGTGGTGACACCCGGGCGTTTCCTCCCGCCTGATTATGTGCAGGAACCTCCCGAAACATCCGTGTCCGGTGAGGACCTGCGTCAGGCGGTAGGTGAGGGCGCCGTGACGCCTCTCTAGCCACTCCTCAAAGAGGGGCCTTACCGCCGCTATCGCGGCGTGCCCTGTAATATCGGCCCTTGAGTGAAGCCATAGTACTCATAGAACCGTCCAGCCATCTCAACAAACAAACCGCCGCCGCCTATCCATTTAAATAAATCAAAAATTCAATATCACAAAGTCTTTACGAAAAAAATCCGCTCTTAATCGATGGCTCTCGAAAAAAATCGTCAAAAGAAAATTGGTATCGTATGATCTCGACTGCACAGATAGCTGAAGGGGCCCACAAAGGCAGCTATCGGAAGGAAAACGAAAGGGTAATGCGGGCATAAGATGCGCATCGACACACACGGCCTAATCACGACACTCCCCACCACCCACCGCCCAACTTTTGCATATTGCCCAAATTGCCCCTACCTCCCTTAGCTTCGCCGCTAAGCGTACATTTTTGCTGGCCGGATAACTCTTTAGTTTGCCGTTTTTTTAGCATCTGCCACTCAATTTTTAACCTTATTTCCTTTTAAGAAGAATGTATCGTAATTTTTGCATGTGTGCCAATGTTTTGTTTGTAGTGTAAGGGTGTCATGACGTTTGAGGGATGTTTCGACTCAGAGGACTTCTTAATTGTGAGCGTGCAGTTTTGCTATTGATTTTTTAATGTGTCTCTATGTATGATGGGATAGGGGCCTGCTAAGTACGTTTTCGTACATTCATTTAGTTATAAAGTATGGATGTATTGTTTGGAGGACTCCCTCTGTCCTCCATGTTTGAGTGTTTGATCTTTAAATTGTTAAGTTTCAAAATGAGAAGCAAACATTCGTGCATTGAACGCGTTCTTTATAATTCATAAGGCCTAAACTGTCTTCTAGGTTATTACCCTGCTTGGTTAAACTCCTTGGTAAACCTCAGACTTCAGCAATTATCACAAAAAAGTGTAATTCATACGAGTATAAACAAAGATTAAACAAAACAGCCTCATTGGTAGTTCGTTAAAACGCTCAAAGTATATAATTATGGCACAAAATAGTACCAAAGACGCCGCTCTTTAGCAAACCTGTCTATAATTCCTTCCCAACCATAGACTAAGATGTAGACGGGTATTTAAACTTGGAACTAAAAATAAAGCGCGCGAAACAAATTAAATTAATGACATTTCATCGTTTTTTATTTATGTTTTTGTTGTCAATGTATCCTAACGCTCGGATTACGTGCATTTTTCCGCACATAATAAGGTATTTCCTTTAATTAAAGTTAAGATTTATAAGATTACATAAAAGGATTTTTCCAAGTAGATATTACTATAAAAAAAAACAGTCACGCGATCACGTGGTGAATCGTCAATATTTGTTTAAGATAAAAAAAAACCCCTGAACAGTTCTTTAACTCTGGGCTATTCGTGTTCGAATGCTTCAAGTGTCTGCACTACATAGCTCGCTACTCTCCGACATTAATCTCTATCTTGTTAAATTATAATAATTGCATCAACATTTAATAACTGCGTTTCATTACACGCGTTTACCTGTTCTCATATTAAAAGGAATTATTTTCTAGAAATTACTAACCCACTTTGAAAAAACATGGAGAATCGTAATTAATGTCAATTTTATTTATAATTACGCGTCGAGTGCCGCCAGATGGCGGTATTTGCGTAAAAACGAGACCGGCGGCCCATGAGCTATGCGATAATATATATATTTCTTACAATATTAGACTTTAGTATCTGTGCTACAATTTTATTATTTTAATCTATGAACGCATTTCTTATTCTTCGTACTTTGTATTAATATGGAATAATTTTGGTTGTCCTAACTTTATGTTGCCATCATAAAAGAGTACAATTATTTACGACATTTTTCTGTATTCCTCGATGGTCTTGAACTACAAACGTCATATCTCTGCAATCTAAAAGGCCGTATCTACCGATGTACACAATTAATACGTCGTTTACGGCTATAATTTCTTGCCTTCAGTGTCTAACTGTCGTATGGAGTGATATGAGCAAGAATTCAACACAATTAGCTGCATTATTACAACAATGGTAACGATTCTGTGCATTGTGGGCCGTCCTTGCGCGCACAATGGTGCAGGTGACGATCTGAAGATATAAATAGGTTAAGTTAACTTCCTTGATTACTATAATGGCCGCAGGTTGACTGGCAAGGTTTATATTGTCTTGTATCAGTTGTAAGCCGTAATTATATTGTAATGGTTTCGCCTGAACTGGTTAGGTTTCCCTTTTCTATAAAATTCTTGTTACTGGCTTAATTTGAATAGCAGTGAGCTGAAATACATCGTAAAACAGGTAAAAATAGAACATCTCAATCTCTGCCCAAGAATCTTCTTCTGATCCACCAACCCGTACTGGGCCTGCATGGATGGCCTGGCCCCCTCCCTCTTACAGAGAGACACAGGCCGTGTCTCAGCAAAGGGAACATTATAGGCTGATCTTGCTATATTATCCTCAGAATATTCTTTGATAAAATAAAAGACTCGTCCAAATACATCTCGGATAAAAATCGAGCTTAAAAGTAAATCAGATCGAAGTGAAAATGCCTCATTTTCACTTCGATCTAATTTATTATTATGAACTACTAATTCAGTATAGTTATAGTCTGCCCCTAATAGACAAGAGAATTAACGATATTTGTCGAGTACAAAACAAAATATCGTTTTCCATTCTCTTTATCTTGTCATATTATTTGCTTACGAAGCCTGCATACGGGCGGACAGCGAGGTATGGCAACACTGGATGTTCGGGGCTTATTGTAAGCGCGTTTGAAAATAGAGAGAGAGCGCAGTTTGAATTTCGGATCGCATTGTTCGAGGTTTAAAAGTTGAGTTGTGATTTTTGTGGCAAATAGTGTTGTGAATGGACATACGGTTTTCGGCTGAAATGTCGTTGATAAGGATTCAACCACTTTTTATTAATTATTCTGTTTTTCTAATAAAATTTTACAAAACTAAAAAACAAGAGGAAAATCTTAAAGCCTCTATTAGCATACCTACGCATTAAGTTTTATCGTTATGCAGTGCCCGTTTCCAGTAACATTACATCTGCACTCATTCCCCCTTCTTCCATTCTATTTGCACAACTCCTTAATGCTTTATTTCGTTTGTGTGCTTAGTCTAATTAGAAAACTCCGAATCTACTAATGGCTAATATCGAATTTTAGCTCCTTTTTGTTTTTCTATGTCTTCGTATTATCAAATTATGTTCTTTAGACAGCCCATATGAGTTCATACTGTGAAGTCAATTAAAAAAGAAGCTTTTGGTAATTTACGTCGATTTTCAACTTCGACACTTTGACAGTTCAAAAGTAAGAAGTTCTGCCAACACTCAGAAAAAATATGTAACAGATTTCCCGCCTTGTTTCCGAAACTCCATTCTAAAAGTTTGACGTATCGAAGTACCATAGGATCATTGTGACAGACACAATTTCGTCAATCTCCGGCTCGTTCCGGCGAATCGGAACGTGTTCCGATTAAGTAAGACGTGATTCAGAGACGGAACACTTAAGGAAGACATCGGAACATGCTTGAATTGCACCAGCTTCCGACTTTGTTCGATTAAGACTAGAATAGATTTGCGAAGGAAAGTCTTGTTGGGAAAATTGTTTGTTTTGAGATTTAAATAGTTTGTACCCATCTCGTTTTTTAATGTAAAATTCTTTATGGATTGATTTCCATCAGTAATTTTAAAGTTAGAAATAAAAAAGAAACTCAAATTAATTCTATAAGTAACTGATCTGTCGGTAAAGTATTCTTACAGTATCAGCTTCTAATAATCTTACAAACCAAAAGTCAACAAAGCAAAGGGGTTGAAAATGTATCTGCGATGAGTTAGCATTTCTCTTTATTTCTACCCCCAATTTAAACCCAACACCTTATCGCACGAAAAGGAAGAAATTCTTTAAAAATAAATGTGATAGAAGCGAGCGATACGTAACTATAAATTAAAATAATTATCGCCTCTTTTCGGGGGTAGAATGCAGAGCCTTCGCGATCAGCTGTTCACCGCATACTGCACGAAGGCGCTAAATTCTGTTTTGCAAAATGCAACCTACTTTTTTCAGACAGAGACATAAGATTTGTGTCTGTTTCTGGAAACTAGTGCATGCTTTAACAACTAGAACCGGGAAAAAACTATTAAAAAAAAAACTGTTGGATTTATTTTTTGAAAAACAAAAACGTTTTTTCTGGATTTAGCATTTAGCTTTATTATAATACATTTATATTTCTTAAATAGTTCTTGATTTTCTCACGACATTGTAATCTAAAAATGTTATAGAAATCAAATAATTTTATAATACCTTGTCATCCAAAAATAGTTTCAATGCAGACATGTAAAAAGAAAACACTCCCTTACCAACGTTCTTGAAACAAACAATTTTAATTGCAACACGAAACGATATTTTATCCATGGTATGCATTTTTTCCGACCACCCCGACGGCGGCGGGCCGTTACTCAAAATAATCTAGGCTAGATATCGCACACCCCACGTGATCTACTGCCTCTGCCACGGAAGAAACATGTTTCACTTGATATTTTTCTTTTAATCCCGAATGACGTCTGTACGTAATTGGCGGGTTATTTTCAAGTCGAGGTTGGTAGCATCATAGCATGCGATGTTATGTTGGTAGTAGTGGGTCCGTTCGTTATTTGAAATTATTTGGCGAAAAGGTATCTAGCAAAATTATTAGTGCATTTTTACTGCTCTTAACCTTTCGAGAGGAGCCCAATTTCAAGAGAATTTACTAAGTATTTTCAAATAATTTGACATCATCTATCAAAATCAAAAGTTTTAAACCACACAACTGACACTAAACTCCAATCAAAAGTCCCGCTTCAGTAAACCCTCACGTGCTATACCCGAACCCAATCAACCTTCAACAATCGGTATCCAATACCTTCCCCACGTACAGACCGAACTTATCATCGAAATCAAAACAGCGACACCCCAATAACACGGAGTCGAGACCACAACAGGCGAAACTTAGTTTTCCATTCGGTTTTATAACGCGAACGATAGACAGGCAATAAATGAGCTCCCGCAACTTATAATTGCTTCATTTCGTTGTCGACTCAAACCGAGAACTATGCAGTTTGCATTCGGCTTGTCTGTGTTGTGTTTCGAAACGATAATTGGATTTGTCAATAAAAAGTATCGCTGAAATTGTATGACAGGTTGCTAATTACGATTTGGTTGAAAGATAAAATTTTCAAATAAGTGTTATTAAAGTCTGTCTCGTAGACAGTGACATTAACATAAAGAATTGGAGACCTAATTAGTGGCGTATCATCTTTAACTCGAAAAGAAAATTCTAAAAGCTTTTCATTAAACCTAGTCCTGTGATGAAAAGAGAACAAAAAAACTGATATCGCACCGTCAATCCCGAGTCTAAAATTCGCCCGGCGTACCACAAATATCCTTCATTCAACGTTAATCACGTCTGTTAGACGGTTCATTAAAAACTATCTACTATTTAATACTGACAGAATCTCCGCGCGTAAAGTTCCCAAACACGAACTGACAGCGACGAAAAAGTAATAATCGAAATGATCACGATTCATCGCTATGTTTATCCGAACGCCACCGACGTATCATGTCAAAAGTGCATGGACAAGTTCCATGTCAGTGTTTGCCGTTAAAATATACTCCTAAAACAAATTACCAAGCCAAAATCAACCCTAACACCTACACAATAATAGAAATAATAATGTTGTACATTCCGCGTTTATCCGCGCTTATGATTTTTTACCATTTTCACGCCGCGCGTTCGATATGACACGTGATTGATGATCGCGACGTTCATTGTCAATCAAACTGTTACTGTAAAAGCATTTGCCGAAATGTGAATATTTATGAATCACAAATGTTTGTCCCGTGCAATACGTTAAAATAATAATTTTCATTTGGCCGTTTTAATTCCGATAAATGCGATGACAGCTGAAGAGCACGTAATAAACGGATAGGAATCTTTTTGAAACTCGCGTCCAACTGTTCAATCATTCGCGTCGTTTATCATCTTTTTTCGAAACGAAACGAAACTCGTCGCGTCAAACTAGACAGACTATAGATGACGTAAAAAGAAAAACCGCCATCCCGCCGTAGAAGCTTTCCGAACGTCTTTTTGTTCGTTGAGTTGGTATTGCCCGCGCGTTCGAATACGAAATTTGAATTTTCCCGCTTAAACGTCGGCCTAATAAATGTTTCCCGACGATTCGCGATTTTCGTAGGGTCACCACCTACAACCGAAGACTTAGGACATGATTTAAACGTTTAATTAATAGGTTTAATTTAACGTTTTAGCCTTAAGAGCGTTTACGACATACGGCATTTCATACAAACTTTCAAGCCCTTGTTTTTCGAAATGAATGGACCGATTTTAAAGAAACTTCATACGCATAAGCAGAATACAAATGTCTAAAAAGTTAGTAAAGAACATTTTCAAAATGTCTTATTTAAAAAAAGATAACTGGAAATCTCTGTTTCTATGTTCGAAAAACAAGGGCTTGAAAGTTTGTATGAAATGCCGTACGTCGTAAACGCTCTTAATGGTCTATTGTGGAAGTTCAATGCGGTATACTATAACAAAGTGACTGACATTGAGAAGCACTGCGGGTAAATATGAAAAACGGATGTTTGGCGTAAACCTTATCTTTAAATAGACGTGGTTTAAAAAACCTAACTTTAGGTCAAGTTAAGTAAATAGTTTTTCAAGCAGAATAGAAATATTAGAAATACATCATCATCATTTCAGCCGAAAGACGTCCACTGCTGGACATAGGCCTCCCCAAGCACCTCCACTTCGACCGATTCTGTGTTTCTCGCATTCAACGGGTTCCTGCGGCCTTCACAAGGTCGTCGGTCCACCTTGTGGGAGGCCTTCCAACGCAAAAAAAGAAATACAATAAAGCATAAAAACTGAATTCTTCCAAATTCGTCCTCTCCCAGAAACCGGGACGAATCCCATGAAACTCCGGCAGATACTTCCCTTAAACTGTTTGACCACTTTGACAGATCGCCAACATGAACTCTTTCTGATGTCAAAATGGCGTATTAGGTTTTTTTACTCAGTTGTCTGTCATCACATCCTTTGTGATTGAGCACTGCATTGATGCATTGTGCTCCAAATTGATTCTGTTTTGTTACTTTATTGAGCTTTAGACAATCGACGTGGTGTACGTCTTTGTTGCTTTTTCACGACCTTGGACAGATAAAAGAGGTTATGGTTTTGAGAAAAGAGTAAAAAATGATCGTCCTTTGTAGCTCAATTTTGTGGATTGGCTTTTGGCTTACTCGTTTGATCCTTCTTCGGCTCATTCCGTTTGTATCGAAACTAGTAGTACTTAAAAGTAGGCATTCCTGAAGTATGCTATAAATATTTTTTCTGAACGAAGTTCACTATGTATTCCACTTTATTCTAACACTCTCAAAGTATCATCAGCACCATAAATACGTGTAAGCATATTATCACCATATAAAAGTAGGTGTCAGGTAGAATCGAGCACGTCTGATAAACCGCCGGGGACGGTGGCGGATTTATGGCCCAAGACTCGACCATTTGCATCGGAAGGAACACGGCTAAGAATGCGAGGCAACGCACGCAGGCCGTGTGTGTGGCTTGACAACTCGAGCCTGAAAAATGAATTGCCTTGACGGTGGTTTTCTTTCAAGTGTAAATGCACGAATGACACACTGCTAAGTTTAAATTAAAAAGCTTCAACAACGAACCTCAGCGCTAAAATAAATTGTCTCATTTTCCTGTCATCAAATAAAGTACAGTCAGCCAAATTAACAACTGACAACTTTACATCACCGAATAAACTACCAACTACTGCAAATGAAGTCCCAAAAAATCCCATCTGAAACTCAAAACAAAGTTGCTAACACATGTAAATCTCACCAAATTGTGCAAAAGGTCTTTTTTAAGCGATCCGCACGAGAGAGGTATTCGAGTTAATCGGCGTCACAGTGGGGTGATCACAGACCCAGGCGGCCACGCTGTAATTATACTAAAAATGTGGTAGACTTCAATAAAAAGCTGAAACTGTGACGGGCGGCGGTCGAAAACATAATCGTCCATAGTAATGATTGTAGGTAATTGTGCGAGGGTTACCCTTAACCCTTCGCTGAAGGAACAACCCTTGGATGCTGGGTAAGATGCAGGCGGACAGCGTTCGGTCACATGATAAAAAAAAATCACTTTTTTTTTACGAAAAAACTAATGGATTTATCAAGAAAACTAAGTATTTTTCGGCAATTTTCATGACTTTTCTTTTAATAAATTTTTCGGTAACATTGATTTTCAATCTTAAAATTTAAACAACACCTTACTTATGACGACTAATGCGAAAAAAGGCTGTAGATTTTTGACAAAAAGCAGACTTAATCGTCGGACATCTTCCTCGTTAACCCGCTACCGCTTATAACATACAACTAAGTTAATAGCGGTCAGGGCAGGTCCGAATTAAGACAATAATTACTCGCGGTGCCGTCCGCCCAAATTTTCGTTTCGGCTAATACTTTTTATGGTGACTGGTACTATTCTGAACGGCGGGACACGTGTTTACATAGCATTTACGGGAACGTGAAGGATTACTAGAAAATTGACGGTGACAACCGTTAGAAAATAACCCATCTTTTTAAAAGAAGAAAAGTAAAAGTTGAAAAAGAAAAATATAACAGTTCTCATGACATTTTTTATTAAAAAGAAATAGTAACATAAACATTTACATTTTAATACAATAATACTTAATTGCAAACTGTTAACCGCAATGTCAATAAAGTAGCGAAAAAATACCGCGAAAAATCGAGTTGACGTACGTACACCTACTGGCATCCATGTTTTATAAGCACGTTCTCTAGGTATGTCAAAATATTTAATTTGTTCTCATTAGTTATTCTATATTATTATAATCATAACGATGTCTGAAGGTTATTTTTCAGTTTTTTTACAACGTTCTGTAAAAAGACCGAGTTGTAATGGAAGATTATTTACGACAATTTTTCAAGGTTGCGTCAAACAAAACTGACAATATTTACTGAAGTATTATAATGATGATATGTATTAAGATATCGATGTCAAGGTGTGATATTCATTAAAGTGATTTTTAAACTTATTATGAAGGCACAACTCTTGAATAATCCTGATTAAACTTTTTTTTTTTATAATATATACCTAATATATTTTCTTAAAACCGTGCATTGTATCATCACCATCACTAATGATAATTATTTTATAAAATCCAGTTCTTTGTTTAAATGCAATAAACTAATATTACGTAATGTATATTAATTAGGTGCCATTGTAGTCTAGGCAAAACAAAAACGGATCGAAGCACTATATTTAAAAAATGCAATTTATTCACTTATTTAATTACTCTACCAACTACCCACTTATTTGTAACTTAACCAAGAGTTTAATGTTTTATATTATTATTTCCTGTCTGCTTATCTACAAGTATTATAATAACTATCATAAAACACTACAATAAATAAACAAAACGGATAATGGCGATGGAAACTGAAGTCACGAGGAAAGTCTAGTTCCCCGCTAGACCGAAAAAGAAGCTGCTGAATGAACTATAACTAGACTTTAAATTTATATTCCTAAATGTGGATTCAAAGAAAAACTGAATAACCATAGTATTCTATAAGAACAAACAGCAAAACTAATCTCTAAACCAGATCTTCACGACATGCAGCCGGATTGATAAACTCTATGATTCAGATGGTCTATGGATATTGGAAATAAATTCAATAACAAAAATAACTATTCAATTCAATTTCTTTATTTCAATCAACCTTTGGATCATATCATAATTTAGAGCATTAGGTACAACAATCAATAAAAAATAATACAACAATAAATACTTAAAAATAAGACTATGATCGAGGGGATTTAATTCTGTTCCTATAATGACCAACGAGAGCAAGCAAAACCCCAATCATCTACAATAACAATCAGAAAATGGCTCCATAAAACTTGAATTGGAAAAACCGTCTCAAGACGTATCCAGGGTCATGTGCCGTCCGTGATTTCCGTCGCATCTATCTATACGATACGCATCTTCACGCTCGAGCGCCGGCGACACCCCACCTGACGGCTGCGCCAACAATTGATATCTTCCGAAGGTCGGGTAATAACATGCTGAGAGTTATCCGACCAACACACTCCAACACCCATGATAACACACGTTGCTTTTATTTCAAAGACATAAAGTCGACTTTTGAAATGAAATATACGTTGGTTGTGACAAATATAGCCTTGTCTTGTCGGGTGCTGATTTTATGAATAGATCGTCAATTGTCGAACGGAAACGCGGACTAAAATTAGTTTTTAGAGTTCTGTTTCTAAATAATACGATTTTAACTTCTTTGATTTACTCAATTGCTACAGTTTAATTGTAAATTTATTTTGTACGCTGTTATTAAGTCGATAACTACGGCAAAACCCGAAACACTTCATTGTTAAGCTATAAAATGTTATACGTAATTTATTGTTGTGTCGCTAAGCGAATGTTATGTTGTAACAAAGCAATTAGATTTACACGTGTTTTTTTTCGTCGCTCAATACAAATAATAATAATTAGTTTGTTTTCAATGACGGAGTAATATAAGAAACTGGCAATTGTTGTTTCTAAGTAACATTCGTATTAATAACAAGCAAGGCCCTCCCTTAACCATATCACAATAACAAGGCACAATTTTAAATATTTATTTTATTATTAAAATGTCTGATAGCGTCACCCATCTTTATCGTTAAAGATTGATCTACATAATTACAGACTTAGATGCTTTTATTGTGCCCACAGATAACATAAGATAATTATATGGCAATTAAATTCTTTAGAAAATATTTTACAGGCGACACTTTTAATGTAGTAATGTTATTATTTTAATGTTGGTAGTTCCATCTCAGGAATCACAAATGTGTTGTTTCGTATTCTGTAAAAATGTCACCGTGAAAACTTAGGTGAAGTGAGCTGTCAATAGTGTCAATCCCGAGCATCAGGTGGAATGACAGCTCACTTTAAGCTCACTTCACCTACTGGTGATCTTTTTACAGAATAGCACCGCTGACCCTCTGTTGATTATTTATTTGAAATTTGAACGCATCTTTGCATAGTGATGCGATTGATTGCACAAGTTAAGATTGAACAGACTATCAGAAACCCGCTAGAGCATTAAATATTACCATACCATGAAAATAAATACCTTTTTAATTTAAAACATCCTCAATAACCCAACCCTTTCTTTCCCAGATCGCCCAACTAGTGGATGACGTGCGTCGCCTCCAAGCATCGCTTACAGCGCTGCAGGAAGCGCACGCGCAGCAGCTGCAGCGGCTAGAAGAGAGGCTGGATGAGAAGAAGCAGCACATCGCCAGGCTTGAAGCGAGGCTCGACACGCAGAGAGACTATGATGATATCAAAAGAGAAATCAGGTGAGTATCCGTCGTTCTGATGGAACAATTGGGACGACTACTGGTTAATTTTAAGTTTTACAATATTTTAAAGAGACTTCCCGATACAGGCGACAGAAACCCTGAAAATGAAAAGAGAGAAAATGGAATAGTGACTAAATGACGGTTGAACGAAAGATACCTACTTATCATAAAACCTAGCCATCATATTATCTCAGTCAATAGAAATTCATTAAACTGAGAGAACAGCCTACAAAATCTATCAACTAAAATCCAAATTAAAATCGGTCCCAGAAAATCGACAAAAAAATGTCAAACAACTATATATCTACATCCCTACAAGTATAGACTGCATACAAATTTAAAAGCCTACAATACAGCACGTGTTAATAAACTTGATAAGACTCGTATCACGGTCATTCACCTGCGCACAGATTATAATTATATTGTTTAAAGAACAAGCCTTGACTATGGTCGAGGTACTGGCGCGAATGATCTTGGTGCGACGCTACTAGGTAACTTTGCTGCATTTCCTTATTTGATTTGATTTAGAAGAAATAAAACGGGCTTAATAGCAGTTGTAATTAAATACGAGTAAGGAATGATAATGTTATGATATTGATAAAGCAGCAAGTGAGAAAAGGCGAAATGTTACATGATGAAATTTTATTTGACGTAATATCAAACGTCAAAAGTGACAGTACAATTTTTGTTCGCTTTTCGAATTTTCATTTCCGGTAAAACCATTGACACATGAGCACATCCATCACTTTTCTTTTACTTTAGTGTCTTTGAAGTCTTCAACGTTATTGACAATCAAAAATCGAAATGGTAATTGAACGTCAATTGTTTATCCCCAAAAAAAACACCTTTTACATTGAACCAATAATGTCGTATCGTAAACGCTGCCTCCTTGGTCTTAGTGGTCGCAATCGCTACAGCCGAGCATGAGTCCTCGATTCGATTCGTAAGTCGGGCAAAGTATTATTGGGTTTTTCTATCTGGAATTTATCGGAGTCTGGATTTGTGCCCGGTTGATGGCAATAGGCTAGCACCCTATTACATGGGACTTAAACATACCTGGTGAAATTTGGGTGCACTATTGGTACACTTTTTCCCAACTCTTCGGGGTAACAAGGCGTGATGTCTTATAGGCTAGACATTTATGGCCCAAAGGTATAATACGAAAGTTCGTTGTCTTATCAAGACAGCTGGGATTAACTCTTTCGCCATAGAACAAACATTAAAGCTAGAAACGGTATGATAATCCAAGTTAGTAAATGTCACTTGAGTACATACGTTCAATGTATCATTGTGTGCTTTGAGCGCATTTGTTTGTTGAACGTACCTTTGACTGATAAGCAGGCGCCTTCCAGCACACCCTGTCTTTGTTTGACTAGTTCGTTAGTCGATTATGATGTTGAAATATATAGCTTTTAGTAGTTATACATTGGTAGGAAGTGAAACAATTCATTCCGTAGCATTTATCATTCTTAAATTACTTATGACGTTTTAACCAATTTTCAATGGTCCTACGGATGACTGAAGGTTGAAAATTTGTTTGACAGTTAAATAAAAACTTTGATATAATCATGATTTTTATAATCGTTGCCAAATTTTTTTGGCATCAATTTGGACCAATCCTGGAAAAAAAAGAACCATCTTCTTAAAGCATAAACAGCATCAATCTTGACCATAGAGTTCCCAAATCTTAGAAGAGGTTTTATTGGAATAAAATCTTGCCACACAGCACGACACACCCTTTAGCTGCTGTCACCCTGTTGTTTAGACAGCCTGCTCCAACAAGTACCAGTTAATTACCACCAGGCATCTTAAAGGATCTTTTATGGAGTTCCGAGTATTTAATGTTGTTTTTCAAACAAGGATTGAGTCTTCACTTTGAGATCTGACGCCCGTGGTTTTGGTGCCGTTTGTGATATTTGAGATACTTCCTCTTTCGGTACTTACGTTGTAAGTTTACGTAAACATGTACCACTTATGTCATTGTCGTGTCTCTTAAAATTTACGTTTAAAGAAAAATCTACAGCAATTAGTTGAGATTTACATCCCTAAAGTATTCGAGACACATAAAGTACTACTAACAAATATGACCATAACCCGAACAAACTTCCAAATACAAAAACGTACGCATTGGTAAACGACACATTCGACAGTAAACAGAATACACCCATCGGCTCCCAGAAAGTCACCGAGGAGGTCCGAACACAGTTTTTTTCTTCTACCAAATCGAAAACCACTTGTACGCCGAAGTTGTGTCCCACCTCGCACTCCTACGCTAAACGTTCGAGATAAGGAATTTAGCGGCCTCCCCTAAGTTTACATCATATATTGATACAAAAATCGCTCCCTGAGAACTTTAAAAGGTGCCTTTTTTATTTTTCCTGTCGCATCAGTGGGAAATATAAATAGAATTATCGAGGGATGTTAATATTTTGACGCGATAGTGGGATGAATGGGAAATTATTTTGGTTTGGAAACAATAGTCACGGGTGGAAGTTCTTATGATGTTATATTGGGGTGTTAATTCCACTAATTTCTTTATATTTCGTATTATTATGAAGTTTCGCATGGGTTCTTGTGACAATCTGCTCCGTTGTCCCACACATTTGTTTTTCATCTCCAATATTAGTAAAATCTAGCTTCCACGTGTGCATTGTTAACATCATTGCTATCTGTCTCTTTAATTATGACATCATCTTGAAATGATATTATCCTGTTGCTAGGTCAAGCCGTTGTCCTTTCTGAGCATGTCGTCATGAAATCATCTCCCTTATCGTACTAGCTTTTTAGACTTTTCAAAGTAACTCCAAAATCTTTTTGTTTATCGTTCCACCCTCCTCCATCTTTTTCCAATACATAATCCTCACATCGATGGCCTCCGCTCCCACGTAGTAAAGTAATCAGGCGATCAGTCAACATCCTCGAGAACAATCTATCACCGCTGATAACTGATAACGTTAATTAGCAGTACCTACCTATCTACACAGTTTCACACCAGGTGCTTTCATCATCTTAGTCACAGGATGTGGGTAGATTGATGTCTCCACTTAGTGCTTAGTATGGGATTTACTTTAGCATCGATTGTTGATAGATAATTAGGATAAGCTGAAATATGATTTGAATGAAAATGTGGCGTTCAAGAAGTCTATACACACTCAGGCAGAAAAAAAATAGTTTCTAATTCTGCCATCAGATCGAACTAGGATCATCGGCTTACTCATACATACAAAAGCTCGCCCATTCGCGAAAGAAACAGACTATAGCTAATTTAACGATCACACAGTCTAAAACAAACTCTGGCATGAAAATATAGATGCATCTCGTCCAATACAATGGCAGGCCACATCACAAAGGCCCACTCAGTCTATAAATACATCGCAACAACATCCCAAAACCGATGTTTTAAGCAGTTTAATGTGCTGCCCCACCAATACGGTGTCATACCGTCGGTGCCTTTGATCCACCGTCAAAGATCGGATCACAGGCGCCGACATCGCGACATAAAATCAAGACTGTGCAAACACGATAAAAAGAGTTTTTAACATTAATAAAATGTCGATCGATTACAGTTTACGACAGGAAATCGGAAATTGGAACGAGTTTAATATACATTTTACATCAGCTGACTTGCACGGAATAATTTGTTGTTTTTATTTAATGTTGGAGGCATATATAGATGTTTCTTACTCTTAGATCTAAAGGTCATAGATGAACTAACAACTAAACTTAGAAAATATCTTAAAGAGCAGCCAGATTGAGCGAGAATTTAAGAAAAATTCGTCATAGTTTTAAACTCGTCCCTTCTTTTGCATATAAGAGTGGAATAAGCAAGCTACAATAACGTAGAAAAATATTTGAAACACAATCGAACCCCAACAATACCAAGAAACAAAAATCCGCCGACATCCCAATAATAAAGCACACATAACTGACACATTATCTGTCCACACGACACAATATGATAGAAAAATAAACGGAAAACACCCATTTCAATTATTGCTGCCAGCACGCGAATGGCCGCCATTTGGTGTCTTTCCCATGATCGCTTTCCTTCGCCAACAAAAGATAAGTTCTAATCCTATAAGATCTATAATTCCCGATATAAACATAGAAGGCACCTGCACTGGTTTATTGCTTATTTATTCCGGTTCTCAAGCAAGGATTAAGTTATAGCCAACCCCCGAAGATTAAAGCTTAATGGAGGGAGCAATGGATTGATTTCTGAACGCGGTTCTTGCCAAATCTCCGCTTAACTTGACTTGGGCGTCATTACATTCGATTTATCTGTTGTCTGTGCTTCTTTGAGGATTTTGGTTAAGCTGTGGTAGATTTTAAATTAAATTCTTAGATATTCGAAAATAGAATGCGGGCTATGGTTCTGGAAAACAATAATAGAAATACTAAAATACTGATATTCAGCTGCATAGACAGGAAGTCGACCCCAAAATAGTTGGGAAAAGGCCTAAGCAGATTGATTTTTGGTTCCGGGAAACATTATTTTGGTATTATGTAATATAATCAGCCTATAATGTTCCCACTGCTGGGACACAGGCCTCCTCTTTATGAGAGAAAGTGGACCGTAATACACCACGCAGGCCCAGTGCGGATTGGTGGAAGTCTTTGGTAAAATGCTAGACGAATTTTTTGACAAGCTCAAAAAACCTACAACGTTTAATAAAGTCTAATCATGATCACACAAGATCGTGAGCTTGTTGGGATTTCGTTATAATTAAAATTTACTAAAGCCCAAATACAAAGGGCACAGTGTTGACACATCAAAGATGAAATTTAAAGAAAGTCAAATAAAGAGTGAAGCTGGTTATCTCATGTTTAATTAACATCTAAGCACACAAGATTTACATAATTTCAAAGAAACATTCTCTTATATTATGTGTGGTTTGTTTGTCCCTATATATCAATACGAGAGCCTATCGTAGACACCTGTTCTCATTTGCTTAGGCGATGTTTGTCATACATTTAACGCAAGTTTAGCCTAACGCTGTCGCACACAAATTATCAACTAATTTACGTTGCCCGACGATTTTTGATGCCATAAAGAATGCCCGACTGGTTCTAAGCTTTTTACTGTGTTTGTCGAACATACGTTTGTTGCTTAGTCTAAATATCTGAGAGCGGGAAAGTTTGTGTCAATAATGGTTTGCTTAGACTTAGCCAATGAACGTTTCTGAGATTTTCAAGTATTTGGTCGGTATGTATAGGCGTTAGTGACCGATCGATCAGTGATTGGTCAGCGCGGCGGGGGCGGGGCGATGTTATCGGCGATCGAGTTGATACTATGCAGTGACGTCACGTTTATTGTCAGAGACATTGATGGGAGCCAAAGAATTATATTTGATGGGAGCACATGTGCGTGTTCGATATTTGAATACAATTGAATTCGTTACACGTGGAGACTGTGAATCAGCGAGATTTCAATGTCGCCATTTTTGTTGAAATCACTTTAAATAAAGTCTTGAATAAATTCACACCGGTAATAAAAGATATTTTTTTATGATAAGCTGGACACAAAAACTGAGAGAATCGCCGAGACTGTGGCTAATATCGTCAAGTCTTGTTAACTACAAGATGATCTCAAAGTCTATTGGTAATCAAACCGCTGAGTTCCCCAATGACACAGTACAATAAAACAAGGTAAAGAACTCGACAGGAATTCCTAATTCGCTAATCAATATTGAAACATCCCTTTACTGAACAACCCCTTTGGAAATATGTCTTTGAAATATTCCCTGTAAAGGGTTGCACGCTGTAGGGGCGATCAATCGACATTTTGTCACAGATTTTGAAATATGATCGTCATTCGCGGGTTATTTGTCTATGGAAAAGCGGGAAATTTTCTTGAAGAATATCTATGGATTTTCTTCTTTGATTACAGTTCTAGTCTATAGCTGTTTTAATACTATCATATCATCCTATAGTTTTAAAAGAGATAGGTATGCAAAGGGAAACCCGAGAAAGATCCGACAGTTCCATAAATTGTAGTAAACTTGTCTTTTCAACAGCAGAATCAACTAATATCTGGCAAGACAGTCCAGTAAAGTTTTCCAATCAATAAATAAACAGACAAGTTTTAAAATCAAAGTTAACCCTAACGACACCGATAGCAGAATATTTAAAGCCTAAACACACAATGTTTTAAAAGTTAACCCACTAATTAATTCAAAGTAAGGTAAGCGCACATCGGTTTCATTCGACGCATCAAATATTCAGTGTGTACACGCCTTATACTGAAGGCTTTTGGCCGAAGACAAAGATGCTTTTAAGCATTCGTTTAGGACAGGGGAAAGTTGTTGAGTAGCGTAAGCACTAGAAGAATTTTGAGCTCATACATTGTTTAAAGCTAATCTTGTGTGTTCAATTAAGGTTTACTCGTTTGTTTACCTTGGTTGGGTCTACGCGTGACCAGAGGGCTGGCCTATTTTTAGCACAAAGAATAAGCATTGCCATTCAACGTGGCAATGCTGCCAGCCTTTTGGGCACTTATCCCATTGACAGCGATGCGGACGAATTTTTTGATGCCCAATGAGCTCCTGCCTTTTTCTTTTCCATTTTTTTTTAAACACTTTTGTATAGTATAAATATATTTTATTCTGTTTTTAGTATTTGTTGTTATAGCAGTAACAGAAATACACAATAACTTATTAAGGTTTTAAAATATAACTTGCATCTTATCACAAAGTATCATCAGTAGGTTTATTCCCAACAATGTATAACTAGCCCATCTCACGTTAAGAATGTGAAAAAAGAATTCTTTATTCCAAAAAAAAATAATTACAAAATATGGCCGACGCAACAACTTCCATATTCAAACTAGAGCTGCATCATCAAACCATAGACATAAAAAGATAAAAACCTTCACACCCGACGCCACTCCACGCCACTAAACTAAGCTAGGATGTCGTCACTTCCCAACTGTGTCATCGCTGTTTATAATGTATCAGTTTTAAAACCGTCGTAAACATTAGCCGACGGTCTTCCTTGTGGAGGTAGTTACATTTTGTAGGAGTTTCAGAACTTTTCACGTATATTCTGCTCACTTACCTCTATGAGCTTTTTTATGTAGGTACCTTTTGCTAGGCAAAAAATGTTGGTAAGGGTACAAAACCATACAGCCTATATTGTCAAATGAGCGATCAAATATAATTCCGATTTTGAATTGTGAATTGCATTCTCATTTCATAATTTCGCTGATCCCAAAAACTGACGCGGAATCCCATAAATTCCTATTTTTTGTAAAAAATTTGGCAAAGTTTCGTATTATTTCATTTCAAATAGCAATATCCAGTATTAAATCGTTTAAACACAGCTGAACGGCGAAGGGAGTCAACACTAGTTATCTGTATTCCCTGTGAGACTGCCGCTTCAACGAACGCGACTAAGCTTTGAACAATGCCAGTAGGTGCGATTATATGAACCATTTTGATAGTAGTATTTACGTAAATTGTTTTTAGTATGATGGGATATGGAATCCATTCAATAAAACATAGAATATTTTGCAATAGGTGTGTAGGTAAACATGGTTTTGCGAAAAAGCCAGAAATACTAATAAATAAATAAAAACCTTTATTTCGAGCGAACACAAAAATATCCGAAATATATAGGTAGTTAATTGAAAACTGAACATAATCATCTTAATAATTAGATCTTAGTAGAAATCTAATCAAATGACAAAAAAATCCAATTGAAATAGAACTAATTAGATCCGAATAACAATTCTCGTAGAGAGATGAAAAAACAAATGGCTGTCAGCTTACTTCCCTTACAAATAATAAAAACTACAAGGAAAGAAATGTACTAATAACAACAGTAAGTAATGGCCCCTTTCGCTTATTACCTATGCATGTTAGGATCCCTTAAATTCAGTGTTTATTGCCGCAAAAACTGTATCATTACAGTCTATGACGCCATGTTTGTAAAAAACTTCAAAGCTTCGATTACTTGCAGGTGCATCGCAGTCACGCTTTGAAACACATTTATATATAGGTACATAACCTAACATCACGCTTGATCCCCGCAGAGTTAGGTAAAGGTGTCTCTATAGTAGGTACCTACACCCACATTTCGCCAGTTATATTTAAGTTCCATGTAATAGGGGGCGAGCCTATTGCCATCAAGGGGGCACGAATCCAGACTCCGGGCTGCTACTAAGAAATTCCAGATGAAAAAACTCAATAACACTTTGCTCGGGAATCGGTCTCAGGACCTCATGCTCAGCAGACAGCAGATCAACGAGGCAGTCACACACACACACACACACACATATATCAATCGTAGTAAAAAAAAAAACATCGCAGTAAATTCAGACATCACCAAAATAATTTCTAACTAAAGTCGTATAATACACCTTCCAATTAGAGAATGAACTTGGCAACACCTCCGAGATTCGGCACTACCGATCAACGATTTAATTGGCGATATATTAAATTGTAATTAAGGTGCAACCCTATTGTGCTGGAGGTAATACCGATGTGTCGCACCACTAGTCTACCAACTGATCAAAAAAGCGAAGTCTTAAGGTGAAGTCCCACGACCAGTCGGGAGTTCCCGATCAAAATTTTAGAGTAGTTGAACGATTTGTCGAAACTTAGATCGTATGTCGTAAGTTACCTAACAATATGTTGTTGATAGTTTTATTGGTACCTCAGTTTCGGTCCCTTGTGGACGTAAGAAAAGAAGTCTGCTACGATTTAGGTCTTGTAATTCTCAAAGAATTTCCTCGTTTTTTTTAAGATGTGTCGAATCGTGTCATGGAGGAAATTTCAAATTGCGAATAAACGATTACACGTGTAAGCGAGGTGGGGGGGCCCGTGGCTAAATAATAACAGCCGCACTGGTTGATCGATCAGGTTAAGCTACGCTTGCCGCGGTTGGTCTGTGGATGGGTGACCATCTTTACATATCGAGACCCCTCCGTGCCTCGGAAAGCACGTTAAGCCGTTGGTCCCGGCTGCCATTCGTGGATCTTTGACAGTCGTTACGGGTAGTCAGAAGCCCGAAAGCCTGACAACCAGTCTTACCAAGGGGTATCGTATTACCCAGTAACTGGGTTGTGGAGGTCAGATAGGCAGTCGCTCCATGTAAAATACTGGTATTCAGCTGCATCCGGTTAGACTGGAAGCCGACACCAACATAGTTGGGAAAAGGCTAGGCAGATGATGATGACGTGTAAGCGAGGTCAAAAATGTTTTTATTACCATCCACAATCCACATTGTTATATTTATTTATTTCCGTCTTCCCAGTTAATAATCCTTCGAAAGTAATTACAGCTCGTGTATGTTAAAGTTAAATAATTATAAAAGATATTTGAATGCTGTCAATTAATGTATTATAATGATCATAATTAATTTTATTTTATTGTTCATATTTTTGTTAAATAATTAAGTATAGACGTCATATTTAAAGCGATAGCTACTAAAATAACTATTTTTGAATACTAAATTTGTATTTGACGTTAAATTATTAGAGACCTGAGTTTCATTTTTTTTTTAAGATACGACCATTTTGGGAAGAACAATGACATTAAAAATAGAAACAATGATGTACACAAATCATAAAATATATCCTATACACATACAATCTTAGTTAATGACGTCACGAATATTTCTGCCATTGATTTTAGTGGCGATATCTCATCTTCAGCTAATATATTATTAATAAGTTCTAATCCTAGCGACCCATTAACTACCCCTTAAGGAACCAACCGCCAGCTCCCTTAAATATACATAAAATAATACCAATAAATGAGCGGACTCAGGTACGGAGGGTCTTATCTCTCTAACAGCCATAAGATACCGTTCAAAGCGGCCCAATCTCAATAAATTTATTAAAGGAATATTGCCAATAGAGACCCAGCACATCCTATTAATTAAAATACTTAATTAATTCACCTGGAAATTGTTTAATCAATTCACTTTTGACCCAATTTATTGAGGTAGATCGAACTGAGTCTGTGACCCGACGTCTTGTGATAATTAAAAGCTTTATATTACAATCAGGTAATCTATGGGATTGTGTTTTAATTATGATTACGGTGGAAGGGAATTTGGGTGAGGTGGGAAAGGGGCACTCATATATGCTCCTTATTTAAACGTTTTTCAGGCGTTCGCTTTGCGAATTTGTTTGTACTAACTGTCCATTACCACAACTCTCTCTCATATTTTTAGACTAACTCTGCTGTATCTCAACAATGTTTTGGTCAGATCCTACATTTTCGTTTTCCGTCATAATCAGATTTTCACCAACCTACAACGGTCCTCTGGTCTTCCTCATTATGTTCACTTACAACCAACTTACCTAACAGCTTATTTTCTTTGTTTCAGCATGCTCCGAGCACTTGACCTGGGCGGTGGGGAGCGATCTTTAGAGCGCAAGCCTGAGATCCGTTCGCCGAGCACCGCACCTTCGCTCCGAGACCATTCGGCCGAGCGAGAACGAAGCACTGAGCGCCGGGATACAGGTACGTCACTAGTGTTGAACCACGAGTATCTTGAGTGGACGGTCAACTTGAACTTAAGGAAAGAAAAGAGTTGGGTTCCACTCGGGTTAGTCGTGTAGTAGTCTGTAGCAATCCTTGCATTCGGCCCGAATGATGACGTCATGTTCTAAAACGTGCTGGAGTCTCTAAACATTGACGTGTCTTCGCGCCGGATGCTCGGGGTCATCGTCATCAAGTGAACATTGGAAATCGATGGCGACCATCAGCTATGCACGTTCGATGTTTCAAACCTTGTGTATGTCCGTAGCTAGTTCGTGTTCGCTTCACTTTTCTGTCCGCAAAAAACAACAATTCGCAAAAGAAACGCGCGGAGTACGAGGAATATCCAGTTCCCACCACCTCAGCCATGCCGCTCACGGACGCGCGTAATCGTTTCAAACTTAGGCTTTAGAATTCGGAGCATGCCATGATGCCAACATGAGAGACGCCGCGCGCGCATTAAAGATTCGTACGCCGTTGCCGAATGATTGCGACGCTTACGAGCGTGCGTGCTAGCCCTCCCTGTCCCCCGTCCCCTGACCCACGCCCCCGGCCCCGCCGTCCCCTCCTCGTGTTCCCGCGTAACCGTGCTCTCACCGCAGGTGTGGAGGAGTGGCCCAGCACGCCGCCGCCGCTCAACAACAACACCACGCACCACAACAACAACGGCCCCACGCCGCTACTGCCGCTGCCGCCGCCGAGCCCCTTCCGCTTCGAAGAGCACCGCACCTACAGGTTCGCGGAGGACATGGGGCCCCTGCCGCCCGGCGCCCTGGTCGGACGCCTCGGCGACTCCCTCATCCCCAAAGGCGACCCCATGGAGGCGCGACTGCAGGAGATGCTAAGATACAACATCGACAAATATGCGAATACTAACCTGGATACATTGCACATAAGTCGAAGAGTGCGAGAGCTGCTGTCGGTCCACAACATTGGACAGAGACTGTTCGCTAAGTACGTGCTGGGGCTGTCTCAAGGGACGGTGTCGGAGCTGCTGTCGAAGCCGAAGCCCTGGGACAAGCTGACGGAGAAAGGGCGGGACTCGTACAGGAAGATGCACGCGTGGGCCTGCGACGAGGCCGCCATCATGCTGCTCAAGTCACTGATCCCTAAAAAAGGTACTTTTCCAAACACATTCACGTCTGATATGATTTTATTGCGGGATTTGCGTCCTACATGCGTGATACATTGAATTACTGTCGTCGTGCGAATTACCCTGGCCTGGCTTGATGCGAATACCACTGCATTCATGATGAGCTTTTTACTTTCCCTACACACTCATTAATCAAAAAGACTGTTTCTATTTGACCAGAAAACAAATTTTGTCTTCTTGAAACTGATTCACTGGTATTCGCAGTTTCGCGTGTTCTAGCTCTGAACGTACCAAAAGTGATAAAAACCGTCCGCGATACTTATATCGTTACGACAAAATTACCTAATCATGTTTGGTACGTCGGGCCATGATCATCAATTCCTTTTACACGAATCATCTGATCCGTTTGACGCGTCGGTTATCTTAGCTTGTCAAGTCTACCTGACAATACAACTCATCAATCACGGCAGCACTCGCCTACGAATACAGAAGATGTTTACATTTTCCGCGTCAATTTGAGATACGCGAATATTGATCAATCATTACGTTTATGGTCAATCAACGCGTCTGTTAGGAAATTATAGTTCGAATTTTAAATTAACGGTTTAGAACGCACTCGAAGCTTCTTCATATAGTTCCGCACTCTTTTTTGTTTTTTTAACACTATTATTTTATTTTTTGTTTTGTTCCTTTTAGACCTGTTCCTCAATCCTTTTCCTTTGTCCCTGTATCCTATCGCGTGCGGAAATATCTGAAACTGCCCAGTTGGAGAAAGCGAGGGGCAAGTAAACATTACCAATAGTTCGATTGCAAAATTATTATTTTCATTTTTTCTCCTACTGACAAACTTTTGTGTACTCTACCATTTTCCAAATTTTAGTTTATTTTTTTAATAATTTTATATAGGTTGTATTGAAGCTCGCGATCGTCGATATCAGAGGCATTTTTTCAAAATTGTAATTGAGATGGAAAGATTTTTTACAAGATTCTTTATTATTTGCCAAATAATTCGAAGCAACTTTTCTGAAAATACGAGTCCATTTGTTACATAAATGTATGTGGAAATGGAAAAGCGGAGCGGACACGCACTCGGCGCTAACTACGAACTTGCCGCAAAGCGATAGCATTCACGTTCAGTTACATAGCATAGCAACTGTAACTGTCACTCGTCCTGCTTTGTATAGTGCATGGCACAACTTTAACAAGTATATGTTCACTAAAGCTAAAGTTTAACATATACGGACTAACATTGCTTACATAGTACCTACGTATGATGTGAGGCATTCAATATATTTTACGTCTTCAAACCTATTTCTATATTCATAGGGTTTCGTTTTAGACAAATATTTATTTAAACGTTTATTGAACTTTACCTTTCTATTGACAATCGCTATTTCTATTAATTGCTTTCATTAAAAACTTGATCATTTTAAACCAACACGTAATGCGACCACAATAGGAACAGAAATTCGGTGGAATTAAAAAGAACGTACTCATTGTAAGGCTGTGTACACATTAACGACAATGCACGACAAAGTATAAATCTGCGAATACAATGGACTCTTGTGTATTAGCCTTTGTCCCCATCGATAGGGATGAGCTCAAATAGATTGAATTTCAGATAATTCCCGGAAGGGTTACGGTTTTCTTATTTCGCTGCGATGTTATGCGGTTTTCGTTTTTTCTATTCTGGTTATTGCTGATTGGTGTTTTGGCCACGTTTATGGGGTTATTATGCAAGGAAAATGGATGCATTTTCCCTTTTTAGCTGATTTCGTTTGTTCGCGAAAATGTTAATCGCTGTAACTCGTCGAAACGAAAACAATAGCTTTGAGCATTCTTTCATTTCTTTATGTTCTTAGCATGGGTATTTTATCGATGGATTAGATTTTATGAGACATTGGGTACATCTGAGGCTAGTAATAGGTAGTAATGACAGCTCATCCGTCACGCTACATACGTAATCAATCTAGACAGTAGGTAATCGTGGGAAGCAATTTCTTCCGATTGCGGATGGATACCTTTCCAAGTTACAATCAGCACAACCACAATTAGACCTGATAAGCTTGTAGTTTGTCTTCTGGGATATTTCTGTAGAAGAAAAGCTTTATCATTCATTATCATTCATGTCTTCATGATGACAAACACTTTTTTTGTCATACCAATGTTTTCAACATGCCTGGAAAGAAATCGGTATTTTTGGCCCCTGTCTCGAAGTGAACAATGAAAAATTTATTTAGGTATATTTCCAATGTGGTTGGAAGAAAAGCTATGGGATTGGCCAATGTCTAGAAGTGGACAATGGAAAATTGATACAAGCAGCAATATGTAACTACTTAGTTAAGTATAACGTCATTATAAGTGGTCCAACTATAGTATATCTATATTTATTGTGTATTTTGTATTTCAATTGTATTTCATTTATTACAATTGATACCCTGAATAGTGTTTTCAAAGCAGGTAGCTGTTTAAAGTCCTTTACAAACCTAACTGTTGCTTCCGATCCTAGAAAGCGTACTTCAAATAACGTACAATAACGTCAATACTGTTACATAACTACTAAGCAGCAACGTATCATTTCGCTGCAACGTTATGGGTGTCGGCTATTTCCCAGTTCCCACGATACACATGCATAATGTCCGTTCGTCCGTCCGTTGCGAAACGATTGTTGTTCGACGTTCACACGCGACAGCGTTGTGGCAATGGTAGGCTGTGGCTTGCGTTCAAAATAAGAATAGAACCTTACCGCCATTATGTGGCGTTTGGCTGTCAAACTTCAGTTGAGTCACGTTGGGCAAGTTTGTGTCAATGTGATCGTTAAGGTGGAGTTAGACGACTCTATCTAGCCACTGACAGTTCTATTCTTTATGTTGCAAATACTAAGCAAATATGTAGTAGAAAGTAAGAAACTTTATAAAAAGTATGTGAAAAAATCTTACGTTTACCTACTTGTAACACCCGCGCCATTCTAAAAACGTATCTATTTATTAGCTATCTATTGTTTATCTAGCTAGTAAACGTTGCTTAACATCCACGTACTCCCAAGTCGACACAACATAAAAATAATTGGATAAACGTCGCACGCGCCGTAACAATGGCGGATCTATTAAAACTAGCTACACTAACTTGAGCCCTTTGAAATACAAAGCGCAAAAACCGTAAAAAGTATTTATGAATACCCTACCTACTCTATGTTCTATCATCGATAGTTTTTGTATTTTGTCTACGGTTTATGACGCAATTGTATTATATAGATGAATTCTGATAATTATTATTTATATTAAAATTTATTGTTAGTTTACATATAGGTAGGTAATTTAACCGTAATTAACTATTAATTTTTTACTTTCTATATTATTTATCAGTAATACATTCTGAATAAATGCATATTTTATAACTGAACGCTAAACAAACGCCCATATTTATAGTTTTATATCTGATAATTACTTGCAAGTCCAACTCCAACAACGTTTCTCTTAATCAATTAATAGTGAAAAACAAACAAAACTTTTGATATTCTATGTTCCCAGCTCACGATTACACGGTCTAATTACAGGTAAATAGTGATGTACAAATTTTACGGTATTAAACCGATACTCGCTGTCGTGACTGAGTTCAATTTCCAAACGTGCACACAGCAAATAAATTGGTAAACTATCGTCGTACATCGAGTGAATAATATAACACAAGACAATAATATTACATTATTTTTCACGGGCACTAAACTTCGATGTTGGCTACGTTCTTTATTCATATAATCCTTAATTCCAATTAAGTTTAATAATGGTGGTCGTAATTATTACTCTTATTACTGGTACGGTTCAGTGACGAAATGCTATTAACGTAGACGTCTTGTTGTTTATGATCACTAAAATCGATTTAAAAGCTTATTGGTCGAGATAACTATCGTGTTTCATATGTGCTGCAATAAATCTTTAACACGCTCTTTTTCACCTGATTAAATCAAAGCAAGCTATTTTACTTTTTTTATATTAAAAATCTAATAACTTATCTCAAAAACATTTAATTTCAACACTTCTAGATTAACGCTTTAATATTATTGTAAAGTTCAAGATATGCAAAGTTTTCCAAGTAATCTCGTCTAATCTAATCTTTGTTGTTAAATAAAAACCAAAATTTAAAAAACCGACAATATCATTAGTATAATTAGAGCCACTCTAAATCTTCTTAAATGTCAAAATCAATGGCACCAACATTCCAAAAAGTATTTCGAGAGTGCGATGCGACCTAGTGTTCGGATACACGCAAAGAATTTGCAGAATCCAATATTTGAACGAAGTTCGGCTCTCAAAAGCATTTCAAGCGTAGCGTGAAAATCTATTTTCAATGGGCCACTATCGGCCGGCACAGGACACCCGCCAAAGGCTTTATGCTCGAAGTTAAGCGTCCTCGATGCTCCTATACTGTAAACTCCCCTTGTAGAGCTCTTAGTTTAACGCTAAGCAAATTTTAATATTCAATTGTGCTTTCCATGTTCGGGATTTGTTTTACAATAGGTGCTTCATACTCGAAGTTTTGAAACTGTAGTGGTTAACTAAATATTTGTCCGATACTTATTTCTGATAGGTATAAATATAAGTTGCGGTTCGCATCAAGTATGAAGCGTGTTTAATTTATTGTTTTCCATAACACCATAAGCAATTAAGCATGATTATCTTTATTGAGGCAATTATTATCTCTGGGCAAAATTCCCTGTTCGTTTTAAAGCCAATTATTCACAAGTAAAGTCGCCACACTTCTTCTCCAATAACCATTAAAGTTCAAATGTAAACTTTCCTTTCACATAAAGGCATCCTAATAAGTTATCGATGAGGCGGTCACGTAAGGCAGCCCGCGCGGGGGACTGTCAAAGGCGTTTAAAACTGAACGGAGTTGGGAACTCCGCAAGTGTATTAGCCGACCGGCTAATGCGCGCGGACAGGCAACGCATCGAGCGCAAACGGACACAACTCGCCGTCTTCACTCACTAACTTCAGTCTTTAAACCGAACAGTCTGCACGATTCATTTGAATGCGTTCTATTTTCAATTAAAATTACTGATATTTTTTATTCGTTTTAAAAGTTTGAGTTAAAAACTTGGAACGGAATTTTACAATAATGTGTAGGTAAATTACTCGTTTATAAAGAAATTGATTAGTTAATGCTTTTTATTTGCAAGTTTTGTTTGGGAATTCTTTAATATATTTAAAGTTTGATACGATGGTACCTAATTCTTAAATTCATCCACAAATAACAAAACACATTAGTTAAAATGCCACAATAATAAGTGTTTTCCTGTACCTACGAAAGAACAAATCTATAAAATGAATGTGACTGGAATTGCTATAAAACTGTAAATATATTATCAGACATAACCCTGGACAATTATTTGACAGTTAGACAGATTAGCTAATGATTAAGTAGGTATGCTGTTCAAACTGAAACTGAATTTTGTAAATAGTTAGGTATTGTTTATCCACTTTACATAACTACCAGGGAGGGTAAATCGATTCCTCTATAATATAAATATCCAAACGAGGGCGTATCAGCTAAAAGTAGCTACCAAACGAGACCATAACACATAAATCATAAACTTTGAAACACGAAAATTCGTGTTGATAATCACATAATAATTACCGACCCGATAATAGGTACCCGCCGGGATCGAAGGGATCGAAAGGGATTAGCTCGTAATGAGAATAAAATTGGCAACATATTTGTTCATTAATACCAATTGTGATTTAACCGTATAAAGTTTTTGATGAATAGGTTCATTGACGTGAATCCAAACAAAGAACAATTTGAGAGAAGCCGTTGTAACGTAGCGCCATCTTGTCGCCAGCGGCGAAACTAAAAAAATATATTTACTAGAAAACGACTGGCTTTAGCAGTATGTGACATAAACTGGATGCATCTTACAAACACTTATGAAATTACGATGACTGAGACAAACATTTAATTTACGACGCAATTATCGCTAAAGTATTATTACAAAGGACATTTCAAGCAAAAAGTTTCGCGACGGCCACTTAGAAAGCACCTTTGAAAAAATAAATGCTCGTTTAAGAACGTTTAAGCAGAAATAACTTGGAAAAAAGTGTGGTATGCACGCAAAAATGTGTACGTAACGCCATCTGTCGCCGAGTAGCGTAAAGCTAGTGTAGAGGTCAAGAAATTATTTTGCGAAGAATGTTCGTCGTCTCGCGGCCGCTTTGATGGCTTCCGACGAAGCAATCAGACCTCTTTACGGGCATATTTATGATTATAATACCGTGTCTCATTATATACTTTATGATTTTATACCTAAGCGAATGTCCAAGATAATAATACCTAAGTAATTGTTACGGCCGAACGCGTAAACGACTTGACAAGCGAGAAGTGAGACAACTGTCTTTTGTCTTTGTCTAATTATCCAAGCCAATAAAATTGTAGAGAATTTTCATAATAGAGTGGGACTGTTCTTAGTGACTAATAGTTTATAGTTGTGATGTTCTTTTATCGTAATTAATAACGTTATAATAGAATAGAACCACAATAAAATTGTTTTTTACAAGCGAGCAAATTCCGTTAGTTAATTGTTTAATTATGCCTTCATAATTGTGATAATTAGAAATTTTAATTACCTAATAAACATTCTTGAAATCTTAATAGGAGAACGATCTTTAATATTCCGACATTTATTTAACTTTTTTATATTTTCCACAAAGTCTTTGTTTTTTTTTAGGTAGTAATGCATAAATTAAAAATTTGTCTATGGAAAATATTATATACATCATACAGCCAGTAATGCCAAATGGCTGTCATTCTAAGCTGCGTATTGGCCAAGGCGATGACATTACCTACACTCAAAGTGCACTTAATTTATTCGTATAATGTGGACTCACTTCATAGTCCTTAACACAATTAGCTTTTAATAGCCAAACTAAAATAAGATGGTGCTAAATTATTGCAATCAAGAAGCTCTTGTTGTATAGCGTTCCGTTGCAATAATTTTGTAGCGTCTTACATTTGAACAGACAAATATATTTTAATGTATATCAGTTGACATACGTGAATTAACTTCAGAGAAATATCGGGGTTAGCTATTTTCATCTACGATGTTACAAAGACATTTTACAAGCTAGCATATTATATTGCTCGTCATTTTGTCTTGAGGAAATTAATTGATAGGTTTCATTCAAGCTTGTGGCTTTATATTAATGCTGGCAAGTTTAGCGTTTATTTACGATAGACTTGCAACCTGATTGAACAGATTCTAAACATAAGTACAGACTGGAGCACATCAACCTACCCGAAACTGTCAAATTTTCCCAATCAACTTTAAACCTTATACTTTAGCGATAAAGTTGAAAATCTATCAAAGAAATTTGACAGATTGTAGTAGGTTGATGTGCTGGCGTCTGTACCTACTCCATTCATAAGCCCATAAGTTACAGTTAGTTACCTACATGCACTCAAAATATGTGATAAAATCGAACGCGTATAAAATCTGCACAGATTATCCAAAAAAGGTCTTAATTCGTCACAATACGTAGAAAAAAAAAGAAGGGCATTCTCGTTCATCAACCAAGCGACCGAAGCGCGGGTAATTATTTTAATAAAGCCGCGGTTGCAACGACGGTCGTAAACACGTCGCGCAACCGTCGCGTCGCTACGTCAACGCCCACCGTTCACTTTCATACATTTCGATTTTCGCGCAAATGTGATCGAGAATGCACCCGGACTGTCGCTGTTCTGGCCAAAATAATGATGTGGTTTGTCTGGATTGATGATAAAGCGCGAGGCGAGGCGTTCAGCGACTGGGTCTTTGTTGAATATTTGATTGATCTGGAGAATGTTGGGTGCTATTAATTGCGCGTTGCGATCCTTAATTGGCATCTATGTTTAGAATAGTGTTTAGCACTTAGCTGTTAATGATCGCCGAGTTTTACTGGCGTCTTGCTCATGCCTCTTCCGCGTGACAATTTAGTTTAGACTAACTAAATCCTATACGTTGCACAGCTAAACCCCCTGCTATAAAAACAGCAGTCTTGACCAAACTTCAACAGAAAGCATTTCAGAGTAAAGATCAAAATTGTCTCGCGCCAGATCGAGAGCTCCATTTTGCGAACCATTTTCACAACAGTTTAATAGGAAATTAAGTGCATCCTGACGTATTATTCGTCGTAATTAATTACACACGTTTCCTTAGCAAACTCCGAGTTATATATCAGGGATCTGTCTCACAAGATGGGTTGTTTAAACTGTCAGTTCGGACGCGATTTGTGACCGACCATTTTACATCTTTGCTCCCCGTCTTGCATAATTAGTAAGGATTAATGTGTAGCTATGAATGACTCGTCATTGTGCCGCGAAATAGTTTTAATCCAACACACTCGCAAATTAAATCAAGCTCTAGATTTATCTATAAAAGTTGCAGAATTTATGACTACGAATTGTGCAGCATGTTAGAAATATTTCCAGTTATTAAAAAATGCAACCGCATTTTCAAAATGGCGTTTTGACAGATAATCCACGTCAAAGCAACGCGCTCTAGTAGCGAAAAAATGTTTGTAATGACTGCCAAGATCACATTTTGACTTTTTGTCACTTTTCCTATTTTTAATGCACCACGTTTCCTCACTTACGATGCCAAAAGAACGTTTACACAGCAAAAACTGCGATACTCTTTGAGGTAAACTTTTTCCTGGATATTTTTACGACCTAAGGTCGTTTATGTCAAATGTTGATACCTAAATCTTAATTTTATTTCGTCAACGTGCTTTATTTTTTCAACACGATATCAATGAAGTAATCAATTCTGTCTAATTCTTTGATCTTGGGAATGTTTGACAATGATTTTGACATGAATGTTCTGTTCTACCTATCATCATCAGTTTTTATTCTTAGCCACACCTATTTAGTCTGTGAAAAGTAAAAAATTAGTCTGTGCGAAGGAAAAGTAAGTAGGTACCTAATCTTTCATACAGAAATGGGGTATAGAATTGCCATCATTTTTTTTTTTCAATTTTCACGCAACAATAACCCTCTCGCGTTAGCGCGTGCTCGCGTGCCGCGCCGCAATCAATCGCCGCCACAATCAATAAAGCAACTGTGCGAAATCAATGCATTAATACCTGCTATTAATGCGGTACACATGAAAAATCACTACGTTGCCGCGTTGTCACGGCACGTTTGATATATTTTATCTGTGGAAAAAAAACCGTTTGGCATTTCGAAGATGGCGGCAAAGTATTAAAGTTCGACGCCATTGTTTAATCATAAATTACTTGCACGTTTGGCGGTTAAACCAAAACTAAGTAAATTCAACAGCTAAACTATCGTAAACAGCATTTGCGTGGAACTTTAAACTATGGAGACAAAATTCGCTGAAATTAGAGGTTGTTTGTAAGTAATAACTGTAAACAAAGACATGACACAGACCTTAAAATCAATTAAAAACAGCACATGAAGCGGCAGACGCGATCGGCACTAACCGCGTTACTCCGCCTGTAGTTAACGGGAATTCGGTTATTTCGTTAAAAAACTTCGCTGCGCTATCGTTAAAAGTTATACAGATAAGCTCCGGGGAGACGCCATCGCCAGGGTGTAGTCTGCAGTTTTTGTGCTGTCATCTCACTGTACCTACACAGCAAATACGATGAAGTAGGTACGAACGTCTGTGTAGGTTGGTCTGAAGACTACTGAACTGTAATAAGAGAAAATCTTTTCAGGTATAGACCAGACAGTTTTTCTTGAGGTAAGAAAAAGAAGTTGAACCTGAATGACCTCTTTAACACCAATTACAATATGAACCAACTAATGAAGGAAAAACTATGACCTATTAACTGACAAAAACCAAGTTTGTAGTCGGTAGTTTATGAATTTCATCTATATTCCACGCCGTAGTGATAGCACTCACTCAGTTTAATCTATATGGACGAGTCCCTGAGCGGGGCTGGCAAAATTGATGATTGAATCTAGTTACAAACTAGCGGGTACCGAGATTTTAACTCGTGAGGGAGTGTAAGCAAAGACTTTTTATTTTGTCCCACGTAGGTATATTCAATATTACGCAATTTCATGAAGGAACGAAGCTAATATTCGCCGTCTAGCCCAAACAGAGAATGTGATGGGAATATGTAATAAATAAAATGTGGAATTTATATTATGACACGAAGATTGTTTCATAGATTAATCATATATATCGAAGACAAAGAAAATTGCCATTATTAAGCTTTATACAATATACACACAATGACACAACTCAAAATTATGTAGGTATCTAGATATTACGTCGCTGAAATTATTATAGTCTGTTGACAAAACACAGAGCGTATTCAAATAAATTGATCCATAAAAATGATTTAAATACCAAACTCAACCTACGATGTAATCTCTTCCTAAACTAATAATAATTTAAAATTATTTCACTATAACGCGACACATTTTAATATGTTTTTACTACTGAATAATAAAAAAATCTCACCCTCAATATTATAGGTCTAAAGAAATCGTGTCATTTTCGCGCTCGTGACGTCCACACAGTTTAGCCATCAGACAATCAAATGCACGCAATTTGAAATTCGGTAATTTTCGGCTCAATCAACGAACGTGATCATTGTCCATTATGTAAAACATCACCGACATATAGGCGGATCGCATGTTTACATAACATAGTTTCGTCGAAGGTACCTAACAGAGCCACTTAACTATCTACTGTTAGATTTCTCCGGTGTGCGGAGCGCACAAACAAATCATTCCTAGAATTGTCTTACTCGTCCTTATCTTAATTTCATGAGCTCGCTTCCTCCGGCGCACGTAGCTTGAGTAGATGTATGTGGCTCTCGTCACATGCACAGGACCATTCTGTTTCTCTCTCGTGTGGAATCAATTGTGGTCGGTGCCCCCGTCGCGGCAGATTGCCATCTAGCACGCGATCCCGATCACCCGACCCTACGCACGCGACGTCGAACAAAAGAAACTTACCAATCGAAAATTATATCATTCCAGTCTTTACCTCTTCATTTTCGACGTTATCGTGTTTAACGAAACGAAAGATTTATGTTGTGTCGTTCGTCATCGAACAGCATTTGAAAGTTTTAGGGGCGCCTCATTGAAATACTTCCGACACATGCAATAGTATTTGTACCATTTCATTGTTGCACCACTTAGCACCTAATTTTAACTCAGATGCCCGTTTATGCAACTATTTCTTTTGCATATAATTAACAATTCAAATGCGGTATTTTTTCCGTGCTCTGCAACACTTTCGAGCGGCCCTGACGTCCGCTGCCGTCGACGACTCGAATGCAAATGAGCATCGATCGCCTGTGTGACGTATAGAGCGCGCACTTCTCACCCCTTTCTTGCGACTACCCGCCAACTTGATTTACAATCCCGGATACGAGTTCCCCGTTCGAATCCAACCTATACGGTTAAATTACGAACGTTACTTTTTTCACTATGTCACAGTGACACTATAATTTAGGGCACCGCCCCTTTACTTTCCAAAGCCTTTGAATATTCATACGACTACAGCAATCAATAAAGGCCACAAAGAAAATAGTTTTCGCGTGCACGCACGCGATATAATGTCGCATAAACAAATAATTTCTTCGTTTTTATTGTTATCCTTGAATTATGTTATTGCCACTCGAATTTACACGGCGCCTTTCCCGCCATCGGTCAGAAGCGATCAAACGGCGTCCGATAAATTTTAAACTTCCGTGACTGGACAACGTTAATTGAGCGCGTTTTTTAAAAATATCCATCAAAAATGCACATCTTAATGGCCTACAATAAAAACTGATATCGTTACATACTTTATAGTCTACCAGATAAGAAATGCGAATAAATTAGATCAATAAAAATGTAATATTTAGAGTAGCCGAGTCCCGTGGGCCAGCCATGTTGACGAGTTTGACGTCTGCACAAGATGGCGCGACCTGCGTTGCGTCACACGCCTGTGGAAATAACCTGAGTTTTTTACAATATTTCGAAGCACGTCGCAGTAATTGCCCGCGTGCCGTTTACAGAATAACAAAATGTCTGCAACAAGATCAAAGGCATTAATAGACGTGTGTTGAAATTTATCGACGGCCCGCATGTCGAAGGATGAATATATACATACAAATCGCGTTGAGCCGTTTGTCTGTGATTTCAAAATCTTTTATCTTCTATATTTGCGAGACGTTTATTTATAGAGTACTTCTATAGTTTTGTATTACGTCCGTCCGTTTTCACTGAACATTAAATTACTCGGTTCATAAGAGATAACTGCGTGCTTCACATTTTGATTCGCTACGATATGTCAAGCGGTTTTGAAGTTATAAAAGAAAAACCGCGAAGACCGCCCCGAGGCGAGCCGCGACTTTGAAATAAACTAAATAATCAGCTAGTCGACGGCGGACGAGACACGGGTGACATTCTAATTATGTTTTGATCGGTACTTATTGACATACCTAACGGGAGTCTTATTGATACTAAAATTGAATTTGAAAGAAGGCCTATTCCATCACTGTCGTATAAATACAGAAATTACCTCACTCGCATTTATATACCTACGGTCCTCTCGCGAACTAAAGATGACTAAATACATTTATATCGCTGTTTGAAAAGATGTCGCTGCTCATTTGTTCAAAATAAAAATGTGACAGATCATGCGTTACAATTTAAAATTGGATCGTCACACAGTGGAACGAATGTATGGGAGCGGTTGGACGTAGACATGTCCGAAAAAAAAGAGTAAAATTATGCCAAACTAATGATGCCATCTTATTCGATTACTTAATGCCTTCATAACTTGTGGTGATGAATTTCTTCATAACTCCCATATTTCGGGAGTAATTTGAGAAAATGTGAAATTTTACTATGAAAATGAGTGTATCGAGCTCTCTCCCTCCTGATTCCGGGCTTGTTTCAAGTAGCGGTCTCTAATATCATAATGCTAATACTAAGAGCTATATTTAATACTAAGACACATAGTGCGCCAAATGTGCACTTTCTGGGATAAAGAGTGATGTTTATTTTATAACACAATTTTTTTATTTTTTGTTTATTTTGTTGATTAAAACCGTTTTTCTAAAGGTTTACCTTATTACAATAACATTTCTGAGCAGCCAATTAGAGAAGATATAAGCTAATTAGGATATATAATTAGGGACTTAAGGTTTACATATAAAACTGATGCACTAATGATTACTGATAAGAACATTGCTATTATTTAATTACTAAATGGCTCTTAATACACTAATTTAGCATGCATCATTTACTAATTATCACAATAACTAATTACCTTGCAATATTTAACAAAGGATACCTGGGATACCTGGATTTTATATAAATAGGTCACAATTAGTAACTTTAAAATCAGTGTTGATTTACACCTCGTTGTATCCAAGCTAATCTCGCAATGTATTTTCCAAATTTTAATACAAATCTTGATATTCACGTTGCTTTATGCGCACGCGCACATAAAGATTTACGCGACTTTAACTATTTGTTCAGTGTTTTAAAAGATAACAGTTGTGTTCAGTTATGTGAAAGTGCTGAAACAAGTTTAAAAGACTGGTGTCGTCGATTTTGCTACCGCATTTATGCAAAATGGACACAGTCTGGAAGAAGCACAGATAAGTTTCGGAAGAAACATGAGATTTGGCTACAGGCTGCAATTCAATGGCCGGAATTACAGAATGAAAATATGGAACCTTCTACAGAAAATATAAGTGACGTCATCGAGCCCATAATTTCTCCTGCTAAATCTGATGCTTCAACTTGTACACATCCTAGTCCTCGTAAATCTTTTGAGGACCTTAGTAACCGGCAAAAAAGAAGACACACTGAATATAGTCTTTCATGCAGCAGTAGCAGCGCTGAAATTATGTTTTCGGCCGAAAGGGCGCTTCAAAAGGCAGGACAAAGCGATACAGCTTATGTTATGAAATACTTGACGGAGAATCCAGAAGAGGCCTCAAAAATCAAAGCCTTCATTGAAGGTAAATCAATTCAGGTACGGGAAATATCCCCTTTGAAGGCATTGGCTCTTTATGTATCGATGAACTTATCGAAATGGCGCTATAACACTCTTCGGGATTTCAACACTCAAGAAGGAGCTCTTCAATACCCGAGTTACTACATGTTGGTTAAAGAAAAAATTAAGTGCTATCCGGCCAAAGAAGATCTCACAGTTACAGAGAGCTCTGCAAAAATCAAATTACAAGCCTTGATGGATTTAACCTCAAGAAGACTTATTAGGTCGTTAGAAACCCCTGTTGATCCCAATCAACAGCTCGTATTGACCAGCAAATGGGGTTTTGACGGATCATCTAGCCAAAGCATTTATCATCAAAGGACGAGTGAAGATGAGCAAATCGATCTTGCTAGTAATTTTATGATTAGTCTTGTACCACTGCGGCTCGTCTCAAAAGGTGTAACAATTTGGGAAAACGAGCGACCATCTTCCACTTCATTTTGCCGGCCAATATTGTTTAAGTTTATAAAGGAAACCAAAGAAAATGTGCAGAGAGAGATGGCTGAAATCGAAGCAGAGATTGAAGCCTTAACTCCATCCACCATCACTGATGGAATTAGTGTCAAACACCAACTGCTGTTGACAATGATTGATGGTAAAATTCATTCCATTATATCCAATACAGCAGCTTCAGTGTGTGACATATGCAAGGCTTGTCCTAAAGAAATGAATAATTTAGAGTTAATCAAAGATAAACACGCAAACGAGGACATGTATAAATATAGCTTAAGCACCCTTCACGCTTGGATTCGCTCAATGGAATGCTTATTACACATTTCCTACAAATTAGACATAAAATCATGGCAAGTAAGGGGTGATATAGCAAAAAGGCAAGTTGATGACAGGAAGAAAAGAGTTCAAGAGGCTGTAAGAAGAGAAACGGGCTTACTTCTCGATGTTGTGAAACAAGGCAGTGGATCCACCAACAATGGCAACTCGGCAAGGAGATTTTTTGAAAACTACACTAAATCTGCTGAACTGACCGGAATAGATGCTATGCTTTTAAGAAAAATCTGTGTGATCTTGCAGTGTATTTCATCAGGAGAGAAGATCAACGTAACTAAATTCCGAGAGTTCTGCTTTGATACTGCTAAGCTTTACGTGGAGTTATACCCATGGTATTATATGCCTTCTTCACTTCATAAAATTTTAATGCATGGGCCAGACATAGTTCAGAACATGTCAATTGTGCCCATTGGTTTTCTATCCGAAGAGGCATCTGAGGCTAGAAATAAAGATTTTAGAAAATATAGAGAGGGGCATTCTCGAAAGCATAGCAGTATCTCATGCAATGAAGATATTATGCACAATCTTTTACTGTCTTCTGATCCACTTGTTACAAGTATCCGTCCAAAAGGAAATAAGTTTGTAAAAAAATCTTCTTTTAAGGAATTTTATGAGCTTACGGATTCTGAGAAAAGTGATATCGAATTTGTTAACATAAATGATTTAGCGGACATCGATTCTGAATTTGAATTAATTGATGATGATGATGATGACGAAGATAATTAAATGATGTTATTGTTTTAAAATGTGTAACTTAGTAAATTAGAGCTTACATCTTAATTATTTATTGTACTTTTAATGAAACTAGGTAATTTATTATCAACTTACTTAAAAGTCATACTCTCATCAGTTCTTGTGAATATTTTTGTTAATATATATTTCTGTATATATATAATATATTTATAGACCTCTTAATAAGTCTGTCTGTGGTTTAAAGTAAATACAAATGGGGAAAAAACGTTTTTTTTTTTAAATTTTCATTTCCTTTTATCCCAGAAAGTGCACATTTGGCGCACTATGTGTCTTAGTATTAAATATAGCTCTTAGTAATAGCATTACGATATTAGAGACCGCTACTTGAAACAAGCCCGGAATCAGGAGGGAGAGAGCTCGATACACTCATTTTCATAGTAAAATTTCACATTTTCTCAAATTACTCCCGAAATATGGGAGTTATGAAGAAATTCATCACCACAATTTATGAAGGCATTAAGTAATCGAATAAGATGGCATCATTAGTTTGTCATAATTTTACTCTTATTTTTCGGACATGTCTACGTCCAACCGCTCCCATACATTCGTTCCACTGTGCGTCACCGTGATTCAATATTAAATTATTCCTTTTCACCACAGAGTACCAAAAACCGCAGATTTTGTCTCTGCAGACCATAAACTTTAAGCAGCAATTTACGCAACCATTAGAAATGTAATTAATTTATAAACGAATCACGTATATAGAGTTATTGTCTAAAATTATGGTCACACAAGATCATAATCTGAAATATGTTTTAAAATATTTGTATCACGTTCGCTCAGTCATAAGTCGTTAAGTTCGTGAACGGTTGGTTTCACAAAAAATATTGTCTATAGAAGGACATAACAGCGTTTATTGTATGATTTGGAACGTGAGAATCACCAGAAAGTGACAACATTGCCAATGAAATTTTCGAAAGTGAAAACAATAACATTTTACCTACTTGAGATATAAAAAAACCACATAAATCTGGTGAAAGTTTAAAAAGCATTCCGACTGCCAAAATACTGTACTAATATCTATTATATTAAGACATCATACTACTGTCTAATATCTATTATATTAAGACATCTAGCAATTTGATATTTGACACTGGTATCTCTTTCTAAACGAGGTAGTCTAAAGCGGGTTGCAGACCAAGGGCTAAGCTAGACTAACTTAGCTTAGCTCATATTACCTCAGCTATGCGAGGTAAGCTAGACTAACTTAGCTCTTGCTTGGTCTGCAACCGGCTTCATAACTGCGAAGCTAATTTTAAATATAAGTAGATATATGTTAATGAATTTCAACAAAACGTATGAGCAATGCAACTGCGCTTTATCTTAATTCATTTTTAACTCTCAATAAATAAAATAAACTTTACGTTCCAATAAAAGCCCGTTGTGAGTTTTCGAAGAAAAACAATTGCAACGCACGCCATTATGCTTTTTATTGTCAAATAATAAGAGACCAACTCGGCGCAACAACAGACAAATCCGAAATAAACCAAGTGGAAATACTTGTGAGAAAATTAGCGTACATATTGTCGGTTTTAAAATAAAATTTAAGGACGCAATTAACTAAGTCTTTGTGATCCTTGAAAATTAATACGTCAACTCACAAACGATCCGTTTTCGGAGTCGTTAAAATACCGCAAAGCAAATAACATTATCGTTTTTCTTTAAACACTTTGACGGATGTGGCCGATTTTTAAAGTACCTACATTGGCATACCTACAATATGTACCTACGTATAGACATAATAAGAGTATGGTTATCTAAAGAAATGGCGTCCAATTAGGTATTATCATGTTCATAAGATAAAATAAATGAGGGCGCCGCGCTAACACCGCTCGGATTTAACACCAAAAATTCTTTGAACTCGAAATATACTGTAACAAATATTACCCGCAAGAGATCCGAGTATCCGAACATTATGCGCGCACTTTAATTCTATAATCATCTCGGCGAACGTCTAAAACTAATTACGCGACTTAATTAAACTAATTCTGCGCGTACATCACCATCTAAATAGTGTCGTTTCATTGTGAGAGCGGAGACAATATGTTGACAGGATGAATGACCACAGTATGGCGGGCGGGATTCACGCGTAACTTCACTTGTTTATGAGTGCGCGGGCGCAGTTTTAGGATTACTGGGCTTAGGCGATGAGTGCACGATCCCATTCAACGATTATCTCTAAAGCGCTATGCATCGCGGTAGTGTTTAAATGAAGCGCCTAATTTCAATTGTACCAAATATAACTCGCGTATTTATTACTTGGCAACAGTTAAAGCTACTAACACGGATGTACGCAGCCCTACGTGTGTGTGCGGGAACAATTTAGCGGCAATTAAAATTGTTCGTGTGCGGATTCGAATGCAAAACGATTGCAATATATTTTGTAGAGATATAGTTGTTTACTTTGTATAATTAACAACAACACATCTTTTGTATCATATGCGCCACGAAGCACGCTATTGTTTCTGCTTCGATTTCACGATACACAAACAAGCTATCATAACGATAAAACCAATAAAGCTAATTTTGTAATTCGCAGTCATCAAAAATTCGTGGAATTCTCGGACGACGCACGACTCACTAGCAATCATCGTGAATGTTTACTTAACCTAATTTTAGCTTAAATATTATAGTTAGGTAGAACCCTAATTGATTTGAGGGTATGTTCTATGTTCTATGTTATGGGTTTGGTTTCCGCACTTAGTCCTTCAGTGGACCATTGTGCGTGGGCCATAGCGGCCGTTGGTGGTTATTCCAACCAGCCCACCTCCCTCCAGAAGCTGATTAGGTCTCCTGGTCTTTTGAGAACATCTGTGTACGATCTGGGTGTCCCGAGGGTTTGTGTCCTGATCTGGGTGACGCCTGTGCACTCAAAGAGCACATGCGCAATGGTTTCATCAGCCTCCATGCAGATTTTGATTTGAGGGTAACAATATATTGTTTTTATTTCTAGTTGGGACGAAGGATGGCACCGGCGCAGTGTTTGGTCGGCCGGAGGGTGAGGGTGACGACAGACTCACGCACGCGATACTGAGTGAAGCGCATCTGATGAAGACTCCCAGCGGACCTCCCCACAACGATGACTCCAGAAGCAATGAGGACTCTAGCTCGCCGAGGACTCAGTGTCCCTCACCTTTCTCTAATAAGGTAGGACATTAGTATAATACATCTATTACTAAAATTTCAAAAAACACACACATTCATTACATGAAATTAAGCAAACCGGAATAAAAAAGCAATGTCTCATTACTATTTTTGTAATCTCTTCAGGACGGGAGTCAAAACCGAAGACTCAAAAAGTACGAGAACGACGACATTCCTCAAGAAAAGGTGGCGCGCATATACCAGGAGGAGCTTGCCAAAATCATGACGAGGAGAGTAGAGGATATTCGCCGCGATGGTTTTCCTGGGTATGTCTTCAGTTTATCCCCATTAATAAGACCTAAATGTTATAAACCTTATAATGGCTAAAAATTGTAACGAGAACAGCATATCTAAAACTAACGAATAGCATGTTTCCTCCTTTTTTCAGCGGCGGCATGCCACCACACATGGAGAGGCCACCGGAAGACATCCGCATGGCCTTGGAAGCGTACCACAGAGAACTTGCCAAAATCCAGCCAGGTGGCAACATTCCCAACCTCCACAACTTGCCCGCCATGCCGCCCTTTCCGAACCTCCTCGCGTTGCAGCAGCAAGCGATGCAACAAGCACAAAACCAACAGATGAACGGCTCAGGTGCGGTCCAAGATCTCTCTTTGCCTAAAGATAAAAACGCCAAAATGAATGGAATGACTGATAGCGATAAGGATAGGTCAATGGATGCCGAAGAGGCTATTAGGCACGCGGGGAGCGCGTTCTCGTTAGTAAGGCCAAAACTAGAGCCGGGACAGCAATCAACGGGATCGTCGGCGTCCAGTCCACTGGGGAACGCGATTCTACCACCCGCAATTACTCCGAATGAGGACTTCAGTAACTCAGCGGCGGCCAGCCCACTACAGAGGATGGCTTCGATCACGAACAGTCTCATCTCCCAGCCGTCAAATCCTCCTCATCATCCACCCGTACAGAGGTCGATGAAAGCAGTTCTTCCACCAATCACACAGCAACAATTTGATCTCTTTAACAACTTGAATACTGAAGATATCGTGAGGAGAGTAAAAGAGGCTCTGAGTCAATACTCCATTAGCCAAAGACTGTTCGGAGAATCCGTCCTTGGTCTATCGCAAGGATCCGTGAGTGACTTGCTAGCGAGGCCGAAGCCCTGGCACATGCTCACGCAGAAGGGACGAGAACCTTTCATCCGCATGAAGATGTTCTTGGAGGATGACAATGCTGTTCACAAGCTAGTAGCATCACAGTACAAAATCGCGCCGGAAAAACTAATGAGGACTGGAAACTACAGCGGAGCACCTCGTAAGTATCATCTCTATATGAAAGTATTTAATGTTTCATGAGAATAGTAGATTAATTGTATTTTTCTTCTTCTGTTCTTACAGCATGTCCGCCAAATATGAACAAACCCATGCCGCCAACACAGAAGATGATTTCCGACGCGACCTCTCTGCTAAGCAAGATGCAGCATGAGCAGCTCCTGGGTGCGGGCCACCTGGGCCACCTGGGCCAGCCCACGCCGCTGCTGCTGACGCCGCCCGGCTTCCCGCCGCACCACGCCGTGACGCTGCCGCCGCAGCACCACGACAACAACAACAAGGAGCGCAAGCCGCCGCCGCCGCCGCAGTCGCACCACCAGCCGCCCGTCATGCGCAGCCTGCACCAACACATATCGCCGAGCGTCTACGAGATGGCCGCGCTCACCCAAGACCTAGACACGCAAACCATTACGACCAAAATAAAGGAAGCACTACTGGCAAATAACATTGGCCAGAAAATCTTTGGCGAAGCTGTTCTAGGTCTATCACAGGGATCTGTCAGTGAACTCCTATCAAAACCGAAACCGTGGCATATGCTCAGCATCAAGGGTAGGGAACCATTCATTCGCATGCAGCTGTGGTTAAGCGATGCCCACAATATTGACCGCCTGCAGGCTTTGAAGAATGAGCGACGCGAAGCGAGTAAACGACGACGGTCAAGTGGCCCCGGGCAAGATAACTCATCTGACACATCGTCAAATGATACGTCAGAGTTCTACCACTCGAGCTCGCCGGGCCCCACCGCGGGAGCGCCGTGTGCCAAGAAACAACGAGTACTGTTCTCCGAAGAGCAGAAGGAGGCACTCAGATTAGCATTCGCACTTGACCCCTACCCAAACATGCCAACGATCGAATTCCTCGCCGCAGAATTGGGTCTGTCATCGCGAACCATCACCAACTGGTTCCACAACCACCGCATGCGGCTAAAACAACAAGCGCCTCATGGCTTGCCGGCCGAACCTCCCGCGCGGGATCAATCCTCAGCGCCTTTCGACCCAGTCCAGTTCCGTCTTCTCCTCAATCAGAGATTACTGGAACTTCAGAAGGAGAGGATGGGTCTCGCTGGCGTACCCCTACCGTACCCGCCGTACTTCGCAGCCAATTCCAACTTAGCGGCCCTAATTGGCCGCGGACTAATACCTCCCGAAGACCAGGTCAAGGACCAGTCTGGCGGCCTCGACCTTTCGATGCCGCTGAAACGAGAACCTGATGGTGATGACTTTGAGGACGATGACGTCGAGAGCAACCTCGGCTCCGAGGACTCGTTGGACGAGGAATCTAAGACTGAGCCGAAGGCGGCGTCGACGCCGCATGCCGCAGGTCGATCCAGCAGACGAAAGCCTGCAGCGCCGCAATGGGTCAACCCTGACTGGCAGGATGAGAAGCCGCGTAACCCTGACGAAGTGATAATTAATGGAGTATGTGTGATGCGAAGTGATGACTTCCGGAGAGAGGCGGAGGAGACGGTGCGTGTGGAGCCGTCGCCGGTGGCCCGCGAGGGGTCGCCGGCGGCGTCGCCCGCGCCGCGCACGCTGCACACGCCGCACACGCCGCTCACGCCGCACACGCCGCACACGCCGCACACGCCGCACACGCCGCGCCCGCCACACACGCCCGACGATGTGATCCCCGAAGACAAAATCAAATCCGAGACCGACGACGGCTGGGAGTACTAAGACTTTACTTGCTCGTACTCTAGCCGAGTGTGATAAAACGGGTCCCGAACTGTGAGGTGTTGACTGTACCATATCACGTTCGAACGATTATTTATTGTGTGACAAGTGTCCGTCGGGGCGTCGCGTCGGTCCGGTGGCGACGTTCAGTGCAAATGTTACTGTGTAGCTAGTGTTTGTTGTAATTCGATTGTAAGGCCAAAGACTTTGTAAATAATACCTTCGTAGCTTCTCGTGATACGCCAGGCGCGTCCCGACCGGGACGAGGTAAACTTGCGATACAAAAAGATGCATTTTTGCTTTAATTTTTTTATATAAACACGTACCCTGATTAGGTACAAATATCTGAGTATTTTTAAGTTACGGCTTTTTAATTCGATTGTAAATAAATATACCAAATATGTGTCGAATATTGCCTGTGAACCAGACCCTGTATATAAGTAGGATAGAAACTATTCGTGTAAGATAACTCAGTTGCTGATACATTTAGGGATAGGGAAGGTTCATTTAATTGTTAATGAAAAATTTTAAAGTGCAATCAGATGTAAATTTAAGCTATGGTTTAAAGAGCCCCAGTTGAAAAGTATTATTATGTTTATTAGAACCGGCGAGGTTTAAAATATTATAATCGGGTTATATAAGTTTAACATTTAAATTATTAATGTTTATTTTATACTATTGTATGTTTTTTCTATTGCATTATTTTATAAAACGCCGCGAGACCGCTCAACTTTGTGATTTTAGCTGTCATTTTAAAACGTTTAGTTATCATAAACTGTCAATTCTAATTCCGTACAATAGCTATATTGTTTCTTTTCATTTTTATATATTTTTTTGAAAATGTACAAATCAAGACACAAAATAATACGATTAAGCAAGTAATGTACTGCTTATGGTTTATAGTTTTATTTTATTTTAGCAATAAATTTGCTTTTAATCTTATTTTCTTTATTTTATTTTACCTCCTTATTTTTTATCCTTTTTTTTCTTAGGATATAAGTGAAAGAAAATGTAAATTTTAAAGGAACCATACTCCTTGCATCACGTTGTACATAGTTATATTCAGTTAAAGTGTAAATATCTAATTGAAATGCCACGTTAGAGTAAAAATAGGTAAGTAGGAAAATAGTTTAACCCAAAAAATTTAAACTTCGTAAAAGGGTAAATCATAAATAATCGAAATTATTGTCATTCTAAAAGTGTATCGAAATTGTAACGACATTGTGTCAGAATAGATTTAGGCCTTCAGGTTTCAAAAAATGAACAGTTTGGAATATTTCAATTTTACATGGAGAATATACATTCTTTATTAAAAAAATACATCCATTTCTAGAAATACCAACATACATATCGATGTTATATATAAACAATAAGTTAGATAAGAAATAGCGAGTAATAGTCAATATAAAAAAAAAAAACTTAGGCTGTTTAACAGTTACAAAAAACAGTTACTTATTTTAACTCTCCAACTCCGTTGTAAGAAGTGAATTTTTTAACTTATTAAAATATTGATTTTAGAATCATTTCATAGCTTTTTGCTTTTAAAAGAATAATATATACGTATATTATGAATATTATTGTTATTCGATATAGATGCTTCGAATATTTTTGATATGACAGGAACTTACCAAAATGCCTCCACGGATTTTTAACTTTTTTGATGTTGGCCAGACTGATTACTATTGGTGAAGTCCATAAAAGATTTTAAAGATTGCCACATATGAAAAATAAGTCTAATTTTTATCGCATAAAACAATTATTAATTCGATTTTTTTATAATTAATTATCGATACACTTCGCTTTAATAATAAAAAAAACTAAGGATCAACTCACTTGAGTATATTTTTATCAATTTAAACCATTAAATAGATAATAATTAAAAACGGAAATTAATTTTGTTTAGTTTTATCGATGACTAGTTAGTCATGGCTTTTCTTTGGGTATGCAGAAACCACAAAACAATTAACTAATACACAAGTCATGTTTTACACTTGTATAATAATACGTAATGAAGAAATACATTACTAAACTTTTTACATAGTAATTAGTTAGTGTTTACAGAAAATTATTATCGTGTAAAGTGTTAAATATAGATTTGGATGGTCTGTACACCTATCAACTGTTTTGATAAGATTAACTGATATGCAAATCAAATTGAGGAGGCCTGCACTCTAATCCGGCTGGACATAGGCTGCTCCCAATAAAGCTTGCCTGTGTCTTTATACACAGCTGTGACTCTTAGAGGCTGTAGATAATAGTGGGTACTGTTAGGATCAAAATATTAGAAGCAACTATCTATTATGATACGCCATCTTGTATTTTATATTGTTACGTTGAGTGTTGCCAGGTTAGAATGTAAATAGTAATCCGGTAGTGAATAGATTATTATTATGCGTTATATCCATTATAATAATGAATAGTATTAAAAATTATAGCGATAATTATTATTGTTCATATCATAATATTAATTAATAATGATGCTGAAAACCATTGTCTTCTTTCCGAACAATTTCTAAAGTTATTAAAATTAAAAATAAAGAAATTGCTAATCAGATTTTGTTTTTTTGTGATTCATTTAGGCCGTTGCAATCATAATTTGGCAAAGTGGGGGATTAAAGATCCCTCCCAATCAGTATGAATGCGGTGCTCTCAACCTATGGCCCACTTGCTGGAGTATTCAAAGTGTCCCTATATCTGCATTTTGAAGGACATAAGAAACGCCGCTGACGACGCGATTAACGTGGGGCACCTTCTGACCCCAAGTGTTAACTGGTGAAATGTGGTTGTACTATCGCGGACACTCCCGCCTGACCACCACTAAATTCATTTTTGATTGCACTCAAAAAATAGAAGCGCTCTCCAGCCCCACGCCAGGGTCAAATAGTTTGTCCGTAAAATTCACAAAAGGAGTACACGTGACGCGTCACTAAGCTGCGCAGTGCAGGTTGCAACTAATTAGTTAAAGTTTTCGCCTATTAGGAAAGCGATAACGCAATTGTGATATCGCTTCTCAGAACAATAACTTAGTTATTCTTCTGAGTATCGCTTTCTAATAAGCGAATGACTCGGGCATGGCAGCAGGATTTAGGCGAAAAAAAAAATTTAAGCACCTACATAGGTACAGGTTTGTTTTTTTGAACGCGCTAATACGTGCACTGCACTACGTGTATGACCAGACGTATGAACATAAACGAGGCAAAATGAGTATGTAAGGATCGTAGCAGGTAGCAGTCTGTTGTTTCCTACTCCCATGAAGAGGACGTGAATTCATAATTATTTCTATAAAAGATGCTACTTCTTTTATGTACAGAGGCCAGCACATCAAGCTACCCCAATCTCTCAAATTTCTTTGATAGATTTTCAACTTTACCACAAAGGAATGAGGTTCTGAATATGAACCTCTATTGGGAAAATTCGACAGATTGGGGTAGGTTGATGTGCTCGCCTCTGTACATCACGACGCGCTCTGCCGCCAATAGCTATGTCTCCGGTGTCTCCCCAAGCTGATCCTCTATTCTCACTAAATATGAATTATATTCCAACATTTCATTATCTTTATCTACATCTTGCGTTCCCATCGCGACGTTTCCACTTCTATCTATCTAAGGAACCCTAGAAAACAAGAAAGACATTAAAGTAAAATCATTTATTAACAACAAAAAAAACTTATGTAAATAAGCATTATTTCTCAAAAGATTTATTCAACTTCTTCAATGACTGGTCCATCGCTGCCACCTTGTCCGCTCTTGGAGCCAGTAGCATGAATTTTCTTCATAAGAGGGGCGAACTCTTTGCTCAGCTCCTTAAATTTGCTGTCGTACTCATCTTTTTCGGCCAAAGGGTTACTCTCCAACCAGCGCAGAGTATCGTCGCATTTTCTACGAATTTTCGCACATTGCACCTCTCCCAGTTTGCCTCCAGCTTCCTCAGCCGCCTGTTTTACACTAAACACGTAAGATTCTACCTTATTTCTGGATGCTACACAGTTCTTCTGCCTTTCATCATCACCCTTATATTTATCAGCATCAGATAGCATTCTGTCAATATCTGATTGAGATAAGCGGCCTTTATCATTCTTTATGACTATGTTCTTGCTTTTCCCAGTACTGTTTTCTTTAGCAGAAACGTTAAGAATGCCATTAGCATCTAAATCAAACGCCACGTCTATTTGTGGCACCCCACGTGGCGCTGGAGGAATGCCGGTCAGATCGAATGTTCCCAACAGGTTGTTGTCCTTTGTCATTGCTCTTTCACCTTCGTAAACTTGAATAGTGACCGCTTGCTGATTGTCTGAATAAGTGGTAAACGTTTGAGAATGTTTGCAAGGTATCTTTGCGTTGCGTTCAACTATAGCTGTCATGACACCACCGGCTGTTTCGATACCTAACGATAACGGAGCCACGTCAACTAATAGAACATCTTGGATCTTAGAATGACGATCTCCACTCAGTATAGCGGCTTGCACTGCTGCTCCGTAAGCAACTGCCTCATCAGGATTAATAGATAAATTCAACTTCTTTCCGTTAAAGAAATTCTGCAGTAAACTTTGTATTTTAGGAATACGAGTAGAACCTCCGACTAAGACGATGTCGTGTATGGAGCTCTTACCTAGCTTGGCATCAGTCAAAGCTTTCTCAACGGGCTCTAAAGTAGTACGGAATAAATCAGAGTTTAATTCTTCGAATCGTGCTCTAGAAACTCGTGAGAAGAAATCTATGCCTTCATAAAGAGCATCTATTTCAATGCTCGCTTCAGAACTAGAGGATAACGTTCGTTTTGCTCTCTCGGCCGCTGTTCGAAGACGTCGAAGTGACTTTGGATTAGAATTCAAATCTTTCTTATGCTTCCTCTTGAATTCATCAGCGAGGAAATTGACAAGTCTACTGTCAAAATCTTCGCCACCGAGATGTGTGTCCCCGGCAGTTGCTTTGACTTCAAAGAGAGAGCCTTCATCAATCGTAAGTATTGATACATCGAATGTTCCTCCGCCAAGATCAAAAATTAATACGTTTCGCTCGCCCTTGAGATCTTTATCCAATCCATAAGCTAACGCAGCAGCCGTTGGTTCATTTATAATCCGAAGGACGTTCAATCCAGCAATGGCTCCAGCGTCTTTAGTGGCCTGTCTTTGAGAATCATTGAAGTAAGCTGGCACAGTTATAACCGCTTTCTTTACTGGCTTACCCAAATAGGCTTCAGCTATATCCTTCATCTTGATAAGTACCATGCTACTGATTTCTTCGGGGGCAAAACGTTTATTCTTGCCTTTATATTCAACCTGTATTTTTGGTTTTCCACCATCATTGACAACTTTAAATGGCCAATGTTTGAGGTCTTGCTGTATCTTAGGATCGTCATATTTTCGTCCAATGAGTCGTTTAGCGTCAAAAATTGTATTACTCGGATTCAGAGCCACTTGATTTTTCGCACCGTCTCCTATGAGTCGCTCGTTCTCTGTAAATGCGACATATGAGGGAGTTGTACGATTCCCTTGGTCATTAGCTATGATATCCACGTTACCGTGCTGCCAGACGCCAACGCATGAATAGGTTGTTCCCAAATCAATTCCAACTGCAGCCATTGTAAAATTTTATTTATTTTAGATGATTCCGTCGCTTTTTTATGGCTTCCGTAGTTTATGATTGTGACAAATAATAAGATGTCAGCCTATAGGAAAAACGTCAGTTTACAAAATTCGAATCGATTGTTGTCTTTTTTTTTTGTTTCAGTCAGTGTTTTATATTATTATATTTTAGAAAGGTTTCACTTCACTAGACGGTTATGAACGGAACGCACCCCTTCTCTGGGTGCGCTCCGTTTTCACTGTTCAGTCAGTGTCAATCCGTATATACAAAGTACTCTTTGGTGTCAATGTTAATGTGTCAATCCAAAAAGCAAAACATTTTCGAGGCGCATTGATAGACGTTTCTTTAGTTTCAATTCAATTGCAAATGAGCATGTTTTTAGACTTTACCATATCTTTTGCTACATACATTTTTTGATAGAATTCCCTGTAATCTTAATACTACATATTAAAACTAAATATTACGTGTTATTGTCACTTAACCTATAAGCGTACTTGTTTATAGTTTATTTCAATAAAAGGCAATGCGTTACGCACAATTAGTAGTGGGCCCAGCTGGGAGTGGAAAGGTAAGGATTTGATAATAACCTTGGCTGCGTAAACAACTCTTTTAAACTGTACTTTCACTAGAATACTTAGTAGGTTTGTTGTTTATTAGTTGTGAGTTCTCCATCATATAAGTGAATTCTTTCAGTAAAACGAATAAATAACATGAATTTCGCCGTCTGCAAATTGATGACGGCCTGCGATGGGACAAACAGCTAGATATGATAACTAGCAGGACAATGCGACTTATATATGTTTTTAAATCCCTTAGAGAATCGGCTGACAAAGACACATTAAAAATGGTTATTTTGCACTGTGTCAGTCGATTATCGGATATTGCATTACTGCATGGGGTGGAGCTATTAAAACAAATTTCCTGAGGGCAGAGCGTGCTCAAAGAGCCGTACTTAAAGTCATGTCTAAGAAGCCGTTCTTATATCCAACCAAACAACTTTACGATGAATGTAGGGTATTAACTGTTAGACAGCTGTTCATTTTGCAGTCTGTCCTCAGAACTCATAGAGGCATGCCAAGATCTAACCCAAATAAACACACAAATGTCCCATCAGGTGTAACACATAAAACTACGTTTGCCAAACGCCAATATTACGTCATTGGTACATATATATATAAGAAACTGCATAAAATAATAAACATACTTGATTTGAACAGACACACACTAAAACAAAAAATCACACAATGGCTACTACAACAGGACTACCTCACAACGGAGAATCTTCTCGCCTACATCTCGTAGAAATACAATCACAAAATACACGTACATATACTCTCACATACACGCACAGACACACCCTTGCACACTCACACACATCTACACGCACATACACGAACTCTCTTTCACATACACACCACTCTAACTAACCTACCTACACTTATTTCATTGAATATCTTTAGCATACCGACGCTGTTTCACTTGTTACAGTATGTCAATCATTTATTGTACCCTTACGGCTGAACCCTATCTCTTAAGATACAGGCTAGACCTAGTTTAAGGGATAGAGTCAATATATTGTGCTTTAGTGAGAAAAATGTAAACTTTTAATCTTCAATGTATACAGTGAAATGTGTTTTCTTGTTTTTATGAAATAAATAATTATTATATTATTATTATATTGAAAGGACTCTGATTTAAAGACGAGTTATGAGAAAAATAAGTATCAGAGTCCTTTCAAAATATATCTTTGGGTACCTAGATATTCTGTAATCCAATCGGAATAAACACACACTACCATAAGATATATTTGATTTAAAAATTATTTTGGTATTACGTTTGTATGAACTACGCATTAGAATGCGTAGTTCGCCGGCTCCTTAAGAATTTATATATTTAAAGTATTGTACTGAAGAGGTTTGTTTGAAATCACAGTAGTATTAATTCATTCATTTTGATGTCATTTATTAAAAATTATTTAATTTATTATTTTAATTTAATTTATTTTGAAGTCTACTTGAATACAACAGGATTCAGTGAAAAGCTATTCAAATATATCTTAAGCTTTTGTGCAACAAAATGGTACTTTTGCTCCAGCTCAAACAGACATACTTGCTGCAAACTGTTGATGTTATATTACTTAAAAATAACAATAATTACGTTGTATTTCAGTCCACATACTGTTCAACAATTGTAAAACATGCAAGTGATGCAAAGCGTATAATTGAGGTAGTAAACCTGGACCCAGCTGCAGAACACTTTGACTATGAGCCACTCGTTGACATCCGGGAGCTGATACATCTGGATGATGCCATGGAGGATGAGGAGTTGCAGTTTGGACCCAATGGAGGACTGGTCTTTTGTATAGAGTATGTATTTGCTTATTAATTTCTGATACCAAGACATTTTATTAAAAAAGCCTTAATTATATGGCCAGGCCTTATTCTGTTGTACTAAAACTTTTTTTTTTTGTTAGTTTCCATCTTTTAGCGTGAAGGTACCTCACTATCAGTCTGCCTAGCTTTTTCCTGACTATGTTGGGAAGTGAATTTGTGTCACAGATTGAAATAAAAAAACAACAGTGCTATTGTCTAAAAACGCACAACCAGTTGCTCTTAGTATTTATTTAGTGGTGATGAAATAATTTACATTAAGTAATGCGCCTGTCTGGGTTCAAATCTATGACCTACAACTCGTAAGTCACAGTTGTTACCACTTGGTCACCACTGCTCCAAAAACTTTCACTGAAGGAAAACATTGTGAGGACACCAGCATGTCCTATTGAACCAAAAATTCGAAGACATGTGACATCTACCAAACCGCACTAGGCCTGCATGGTGGATTACAGCCCACTCCCTCTCTCAGAGAGGAGGCCTGTGTCTCAGCAGTGAAAACATTATAGGCTGATTATGAAACACCTATTGTATCAAATGTACAGAGACACATTTAATACAATAGGTGTTTTTTTTTTACCTTGGATGATGCAGAGGGACAAACAGTGGTAGGTGTAATAACGAAATTGAGGATTAAATATTTCTACTTAGTCAACAGTTTTCATTAGAATTCATTAGACTGCCAATAAAGATACTGAGCTTAAAATAATTTCAGTGCTCCGCCCTAATTGTATAGTATAACACACTCACTCACAATCTGAATTATTTTGAAGGATATTGCTAACCCATTGCACCATTATGTTCAAAAAATTTGTCTGCTAAACAATGTAAATAATGCAATGTATGTTGTTGAACTGTTAAAATAAAAGCCATTGCTACTGTTAGTGTGCTACGGAATCACCCCACTGGGCTAATAAAGTCTTACCCATATTATCAGAACAGTGAGACTACTATAGACTAATTCTAAAACTCATATTTTCCAGAACCCTCTTAGAAAACTGCGACTGGTTAGAAGAGCAGCTAGGCGACGTGGATGACGACTACCTTCTGTTCGACTGTCCCGGCCAGATAGAGCTGTACACACACCTGCCGGTCATGAGGAAGCTGGTAGATGTACTGCAGAAGTGGAACTTCAGGATATGTGTGGTCTTCATGGTGGATTCCCAGTTTATGATTGATGGGGCCAAGTTTTTATCAGGTAGGGACAATATAAAAGCATAAGAGGCAAATAAATCCGTACTTATTAATATTACGAATTATGGTGATGTCTGTCTTTATGTTTTTACGCCTAAGCTACTGAACCAATTATTATTAAATATGACAGGTATGTAGGCTTGGACCTGGAGAAGGACATAGGCCTAATCCTGGATATCATGTATTAAAAAATATTCTAAATTCTTGAAAAAAAATTGTATTTATCGTCATAGATAGTGCAAACTAAGTTATTGCCTTCAAGTAGACACGAATTATCGTCGTTCCAGATTTTTGTTTTCATAGTAATCAAAACAAGAAAACTAAATTATCGATTTTAGCGCGCGCTCGATAAGCAATCTAATCATCGCAGAGTTCACAACATGAAGCAAGATGGCAACGCGTTGAGATATTAACCTAATTTTGACCGTTCCTACGAAAAAAAGGTCGGGCGACGACGCGACGGCGACGTCGCCAAATCGGTTGCCTACGCGCAGTTCTGTGCATCCTTATAACACGTTCAATTAGATGTTTTAATTCGGCGCACCTATTCATTTTGACGATTAATAGAGAAGTATGGAAGAAAAAAAGACCATATTGCGCCGATCACAAATAAATAAGGATAATAATCAGTGGTGGCCCAGTGGTATCGGCCGCGACTTACGAGTTGTAGGTCGTAGGTTCGAACAGACAGGCGCTTTACTTTGTGTAAATTATTTCATCACCACTGCTCTCAAAACGGTAAAGGAAAACATCGTGAGGAAACCGGCATGTCCTAGAACCAAACATTCGAAGACATGTGACATCTACCAACCCGCACTGGGCCCGAGTGGTGGATTACGGCCCACTCCCCCTCACAGAGAGGAGGCCTATGTCCCAACAGTGGGAACATTATATGCTGATTATGTTATGTTATTCAATTTCATCCGGCGACAGCTAGTCATCATTCATTCGTTCTTCATCTTTACTTACTGCCGAAAAAAATTCACGCCCAAAGAATAAAAGATAATCTCAATACCATATGCAGCGCAGCCCTCGTGAGTGTTACTAACGATGTATAAAATTGATAATTTGTCGACCAAGCATAAAGGATAAACAACAATGTTTCCCACTTATTAGTAGGATATGATCAGTATGGGGGGCGTGCTTAGCTACACACCAACACTATAAAAATAACTTTCAACTCTTCTGTAGAAAATAAACATATTAAGCCAATTCAAGACTACTAACATATTTTTTCTGTCGCGAGCCCGCGCGTCCTCCTTCCAGTTTTGACGGAAACTATCCAGCTCGTCCCGCCATCTCCTACGTGGTCTGCCGCGACCCCGCCTCACTGTCTCAGGGCACCAATTCTGCGCTATTTGGGCCCACAGTTTGTCCGGCATGCGGCAGACATGTCCTTCCCAGTCCCATTTAAGTTGAGCAGCCTTTTGAGCCACGTCAACCATCTTTGTTTTGGAGCGCAGTATTGTGATTCGAACACGATCCGTTACTTTAACGCCTAGTATACTGCGCTCCATTGCTCGTTGGCAAACCTTGAGTTTGGACTTCTGGATGTTAGTCAAAGACCAAGTTTGTGCACCATAGGTTAAGACGGGAAGAATACACATGTCCATGAGCCTGCATTTCAGTGCCATAGGCAACTCACCCTTAAATAGTTCCTTCAAGGACCAGTAGCTCTTCCAGGCGTTTTCCGTTCGTCTTGAGATTTCTATATCTTGCCTCGCCTGGAAAGAGACTATTTAACCCAAGTAGAGGGACATGTTGTATTATCTCCCCGTCTACTTTTATGCTTCTAGGTGTTTCGTTGCACATAACTTTGGTCTTCGACATATTCATCTTCAATCCAACCTCAAGGGTTGCATTGCTAAGGTCTTGGAGCATCCGTAACAGTTTAGGAGATAGCGGATCGCCCTGTTTGACTCCTTTCTCTGTTTTAAATTGTGGACCGGTGGTTTCAAGTTTTATTGCGGCTGTATATACTATTTTTGTAAATATTGCATAACAAATTTATATAGGTGGGATCATCGTTTTGGTTACTTAAGGCATCAAAAAATATGGATGTGTGTGAAATGCTGTCGAAAGCTTTGGAATAATCAACAAAAGGTATAACGGGATTTTATATTCCTGGTGTTTTTCTATGACTTGATTGACTGTATGCAGATGATCTGTCGTAGAAAGGCCAGGCCGGAAGCCTGCTTGCTCAGGGGGTTGGTGTTTATCTAGTTCTCCAGATATGCGGTTTTCAATTATTTTTATGAATATTTTGTAGACATGTGATATTAAACTAATGGGCCTGTAATTATTAATATCGGATTTATCACCCTTTTTGTGGAGCAGAATAATATTAGAGTGACAAAAATCTTTAAGAAAGCTACCTGAATGCAGAATACTATTAGAGCCGGGTGATGTATGAAAGGAGAATAGGTTCGCCTATTTTCAATGTTTCTGTGCTAATGCCATCTTCGCCACATGATCGATTGTTTTTCATTTTATTGAGGGCTACATGAACCTCGTATCCGGTTATAGGTGGCATGCTGTCAGGGCAGACATAATCTGGTGTTGAGAATGGTTGAGTGTCGTCGGAGTAGAGGGATTTATAAAATGTTCTACATATCCCAGGCTTAATGGAACATTGACCCATTAGTAGATAGTTCAGAATTATTTCCGAATTTTTTTTACTCAGACCTCATCAATAGTTAATCATACGTTCAAAATTCAAGCATTAATGATTAATTAAGCATGCGATGTATCTAATACATTGATCTATTCATTGCTTCTTACCAGAGCCATCTTTTAAATATGTGATCCATGACTTGTGATAAGAAATACCTTGTTTTGCTATTTTCAGTGAGCAGTTATTTTCTAGAGCATCCTGAACTAGTCTATTGTTGTAATTTCTAATATATTTTCTGATACTACGTTTAACCTCTTTATCTTTAAGTCTATATTGTAAATTTCTGCTTGTTTACGAACACTGCCTTTGATCTATTAATTTTATAGTTTCGTCTGATAGTTTTTTGCTTTTGTTTTTGATTTGTGTTACTATTTTGCTGGCTTTAGTTAAACTTTGTATTATATCGTCGTATTGTTGATGGGCATCTTTTTCTTCAATTTTTGAATCAAGCATATTAAAACTATTTCTTAGCTCTAGTTTAAATTGTTTACTTCCTAGCACGAGTGATTGTTTATTTAATTTTCTTATTTGAATTTTCATATACTTTTTCCGATATTTTTGGCGTCTAGTTTAATTATTGCGCGTACAGGCCTGTGATCAGAACTAAATTTAATTTGATTTATGATTTGAATGTTTTTAATTATTTGTTTATATTTTGATGTAAGAATGTAGCCTTTTTTATTTCTAGTTTGATTATTCGGAGATACCCAAGTCCATCGTCTGTGAGGTTTTTTGTAGAAGAAGCTGTTGCTTATACGTAAGTTCTGGCCAAATGTGAATTGGAGAATGCGTGTTCCGTGGCCGTGTGGACCCAAGATATTGGTGTTGTCTACATCTTGTCTTTGGCCAATTTTAGCGTTAAAGTCACCTAAAACAATGTTCCAAGTGCTTCGATATTCGTCACAGGCTTTGTTTAGTAGATCGTAGAATTCTTCTATTTCGTCGTCTGGGTGGCTTGACGTGACTTGACTAGCATATAATTTACTAGCTTCCGCCCGCGAGGTATAAAAAAACTCTATATACAATCTCTATAGATAAAAACTCTCCTATGTCCTTCCCCGGGATGCAATCTATCTCTCTGCCAAATTTTATCGAAATCCGTTCAGTGGTTTAGGCGTGAAAAGGTAACATACAGACAGAGTTACTTTCGAATTTATAATATTAGTATGGATTATATTGCTTTTATATAAATTTCCAGGCACGATGGCAGCACTAAGTGTAATGGTGAATCTGGAACTCTCACACGTGAATATTCTTACTAAAATGGATCTGCTCAGTAAAAGTGCAAGAAGACAGATAGATGAGTAAGTTAACAATAAAATTTAACGTATATAAACAAATTATAATAAGGAATAAGTCTTGTGCATTACATTGGACGATATCGACGGTACCGGAAGACGTGGCGTTGGAAGACCACGCACAAGGTGGACCGATGACCTAGTGAAGGCCGCAGAAATCCGCAGGATGCGACAAACACAACCGGTCGATGTGACGATGCTTGGGGCAGGCCTATGTCCAGCAGTGGACGTCTTTCGGCTGAAATAATGATGATGATGATTCGACGATATTATAAATGTGAAAGTAACTTGTATGTTACCCTTTCACGCCTTAACGGCTGAACGGATTTTGATGAGTAAACCCTGACCTGGGTTAGGACATAGGAATTTTATCCCGATAGTCCCGCGGGCAAAAGCTAGAAACTTAGAAAGGTATCAATTGCGGTGAAAAATGCATCTACCATAAACGTGACACAACTTTTGACGCCGATGTAGCATCCTATATTTTGGCGGCGTTTCTCGCATCATATAGTTTTGGTGTACCTTCGATGTCACATATTTATTTGTGCTGCCACTTCTATTGCCTTCTACAAATGATCACATATTATATTTGCCGTCATCTTGACGACAAATATTAATGGATGAATCATGATATATTTACTTATAATATGAATCATGATATATGACATACTATTTATTTATTAATTTTATGATAAATAAAAGATAAAAAATTATTGCCGAGCTTTTCATAGGTAATATATAATATTATGCTCATGACTGTACTTCTTGGCGTTTTGGTAATTATATTTTTAATTTTATTTAACGTAATTTTCATTATTTTCCAGTTACCTCGATCCAGACCCACACGTCTTACTAGCAGATATGCGAAACGCGAAATCAAAATGGCATGAAAAATACGCCAAATTGACAGAAGCTATTGGAGAAGTCATAGAGAACTTTAGCCTAGTTCGGTTTTATCCGCTTAATATAAAAGACGAGGAAAGTGTGGAGAATATCCTGATAACCATAGACAATATTATTCAGTACGGAGAAGATGCTGATGTGAAGATCAAGGACTTTGATGAAGAGGAGCCTGAAGATTATGAGAACTGTGATTAAATGATTTAGTTTTTATTTTATGGTTTTTTATTTAATCATTTTCCTTGTGGGATCGTTTTCTGCCAAACATCAACCTTGCCTACGTTGAAATAAAAGCGAAAATAACCGCGTGCGCAGGTCAGCTCTTCATATTATATCAACGCGTGCAAGATGTGTTGATTTTGACCTTTTTTAAATTTATTTGTACATAAAACGGTTAAGGCCAATTACATTAGTTAAAGACACGAGCACATAAGTATAATAACGAAAATTATACAACTAGGTACTTGACAGTCGACAAGATCTTCCATTCATCCGCGAACACATCACAGCCAGGCTTAGCGTCCAAGAGAGCGTTGAGCGCAGAGACTGTGCGAGGGACAGGAGACTGGGCTGAAGCCACGGTTCGATTAACACACGGCGAACAATCTGTACCTCACATTACAGCTATAGTTTTTCGGAGCAAAAAGATGGGACAATTCGTCGTGCAGTTCAGGGGCATCTGTTTTTTTGTGAAGGATCTTTTAGCTTGCGGTCAAATGTGACACCCAAATCCTTCAATCCAGTTGTTCCAATAATAGTGCTGTCATTAATTTTATAAGTAAAGGTGATGCTGGAATAAGGGCCGAGTCACACCGAAATGGCAGCGGCGGGCGGCGACGCCAGCGGCCCCCGGCGTCGCCGCTGGCGGCCTCGCGCGACCTTCAGACCCCACGCGCCTAGTCTCCTCTTGACTAGTTTAGACTACAGAGAAATGGTGTGCTCAGTGTTGCGGCGGGGGTGAGGAGCGCGGTGGCGCGAGCGGCCTCGCGTCGCCGTTGGCAGAACCACCGACAAGACGCGCGGCCGCTCGCGTGACCGCGGGCGGCCTCGCGACCTTTTCAAGCGGTACAGGTCTTTTAAGTATATACTATTTTACTCCTCTTTCGTATTACATAACAAAATTTTTATCCTATCTCTATACAATAAAACTTTCTAGAACATTAACTTAGTAAAATCGGACTTCGGCATGTTTTCATTATACAAAATTCTTTCTATCCCTAAAACCCGTGGACCGATTTACATAATTCTATTCTATTCTATTTTTAATAAATGGCAAGCAAAGCCGATGTCGACTATTCTGCCAATGTCTAATGTGAGCTGGAAAAACAAATGTGCGTAAAAGAGAAAAAAAGATTTACATAATTTTTCAATCATGATTTTTTCGGGAATATCAGTTTTAAACATTCCTCTCATTTGACACTAAAATCATGCAAATATTCCTATAATCAAAAAACCTCGTTTTCAAGTTACGTAATTACTTATTCTATTATTTTTCTTCATCATTAAAATTCCCAAAATTTCTACGTTAAATATTCCTATTAAGATTCCTAATCATTAAAACCAGTTAGAAAGCTAATTAGAACAATAAAAACACTTAAAATTTAATTATAAAATCAAAATCTTACTCAGTAAAACAGTAATAGTCCGTATCGACTCCCACGCTAAGTATGCGCCCGGAGCGCGGATATGGTCTTAGCTATCCTATTGTATCACTTTTACACTTATTTATCACTTCACTGTTCATGTTCACTATTGACTTGCCACTTGTAAAACTGTAATATTAGTTAAGGAACTTATCGGACAGTAATTATTTCTTACTAAAAAAGAACCAAACGCGAACAATATTTATAAAAACAAACTTGCATTTCGAATTCACCTCTAAAACCACTTGACTTAACTTTTTTTTTGTAGTGTAGGCAACGATCCTACCGCATGCAGCCAGTCATGGTTAATTTTATGATTGAATAGTTTTCTTACGCCCAAATTTATTTTATACGTTACAAATAATCCAATAAACAACTATTTATATCATATTTATTTATTAGCCTTGTTATTTAAAAGATAAAGCATTTTAAAGCCCTATTACCGGTTTATCGTAATGAGTTGAACCACACTATTGCAGCCCGTAACATAGCTAACTTCACGTGTAACAAAATAATCGCAATTCGCAGATCAATGTCAATTTCATTTCAATGTTGACAATATTGTTTTCAGTAGTAACGAATCACGTGACTGTAAAATTAACATTGGAATCATATTGGCATCTCATTGGAATTAAAATTAGTTTCAAGAGTCAGCCCCCTGGCCTCCACGGATTTTGATATACATATAGTCTACTAAAGTAAGAAAACAACATACTTATAAAAAGTAACCCAGCGCTTAAGAGCGCCCCTTTTTCTTTCGCATCGCAAATATCGGTGAAGGAACATACCGTATCGAACCAAAAATTCGAAGATGTGATCTACGCAATCCGCACTGGGCTCGCGTGGTAGATTACGTCCCACTCCCTCTCACCGAGAGTAGGCCTGTGTCCCGGCAGATGGAAAATTATAAGCTGATTATTCTTATGCTATAAATATCGCGCCTGTCCCCAGTGTTAGGCAGAGGTGTACCTATCCATACTTAATATTATAAATTCGAAAGTAACTCTGTCTGTCTGTATGTTACCTGTTCACGCCTAAACCACTACGGATTTCGATAAAATTTGGCAGAGAGATAGATTACATCCCGCGGAAACTAATCTAATATATAAAATTCTCGTGTCACAGTTTTCGTTGCCTTACTCCTCCGAAACGGCTTGACCGATTTTGATGAAATTTTTTGTGCTTATCCGGTATCTATGAGAATCGGCCAACATCTATTTTTCATACCCCTAAATCGAAACTTACGCGGGTGAAACCGCGGGGCGCAGCTAGTAGAATATAAAAAGTCAACATTTCTTAATTAATCTTTATTTGACAAACATAAACATCATTATCCTACATTACGCTACATTATTGATACACGCATAATACTACACTATGTAATATGCATTATTAGTCTATATTCATTAACTAAGCGCCATAAGAGGTCTGAGAACGAACGAGCATTACTTTTCGTAAGATTTATATACCTAAAGTATTAATTTGAAACTACCGGTATCATAGGTAAATAAGGAATGGTAATACATGCAAATGTAAATTAGGCTAAATAGAGGTACATAATAATATTAAAGGCCTCGTGGCCAAATTGGAAGGATAGAGGCAAATGAATAAAAAAACCAGTCGAGTGCGAGTTCGGACTCGCGCACCGATGGTTCCGTACAAAGTAGGTAGTTTGTACGGAACCATCTCGGTGCGCGAGTCCGAAAACCGTAAATTTGTAGTTGCATAATTTAACAAATTTCATGATTCTAGGTTAACAGAAAGTACCCTATAGGTTTTGATTCCCTTGCGAGTGTCAAAATATGCGGCATAAACGGAACATAAACGACAGTATCTTCTGATTGCGTTGCCTTGGGAGTTTGATTTTTTCACTGCTTCCAGGGAATGCAGCTCTGAGTGTTTGATATTAATTTCAACTTGATAACTCCACGCGTTCCTGAGAAAAATGGTAATGACAGACGGACAACGAAGTGATCTTATAAGGGTTCCGTTTTTCCTTTTGAGGTACGGAACTCTAAAAATTATACAATCTTATTTGAACTATAACTAAAAGATAGATTTTGTCAAATTGAAAATGGACCAAGGCGCGCGGCGTATTCCTATACTGAGCTATTGCAAATCTGTCTGATGCATATTTTAACAGTAAACTTGTATAAAATTATCAATAAACTAGCTTTTGCCAGCGGCTTCGCCCGCGTGGATGTCGGAAAATATCTCACGGGTTCGTACTACCGGGATTTAAAGTACCCTATGTGTTAATCCAGGTTATAAACTATCTATGTAGCAGCGTGGGCGGGCGATGCGATACGATGCGACGCGGTGGGTCAGGGGCCGAGGGCGGCCGCCATTTCACGCGGGCAGAAGCTGGCGACTCTAGACGGTCCCGGGACGGCGACTACTTGCTCTGTAGTCCCACCATGGGAACATTATAGGTCGATTGCTCTTACTATCTAGTGGTATAATAACACAATTAAAAATTGCAATAAAAACAAGTGGTAGGTAAACGTAAAAATACAGTATGCTCGTTCATTCTGTGGCAATAAAACACTTCTGCGTTCTGGTTTCTTGATAACATCATGAGAATAATATATTAAAGCTAATATTGTTGTGTATCAATGTAGCACCTGTATTCGTACTAGGCGTATGTCAAGCAAAAGCGTAGACATTGCGTAGACACTGCGTAAATGCATACGGTGTGCTAACGTAGCGTTGACATGACGTGATTGTATCGAAACAAGGTTGTGTTCACTCAGCATTGATGTCGCGTTTACGTAGCGTATACGTTCGACAAACGGCTATGGTTGATTAACGCCAGATGCCAACTTGCCAAGGCACAATCAAACCAACAACCGAGTACTTTGTATTAAAAACAATCATGGTTTTTTTTTTTGTGAGTTATGTTCAATTAGGATTTTTTATTTGTAAACCAGAACACAAAAGTTAGTGATATATGTCTGATTTACAATAAAATTACATTAACGAAATAATGTTGCCTGAGTAATTGAATAAAATTGTTTATTCTGTGAATAAGATACGGAAATCACTTTTACTCGTCGTTTAAAAAATGAGCTAGATGGAGTCGACCTTTCCTATCTGACATTACTATGACTAAATTAATAAGATATTAAAGCAGTATATCTAGGGAGATATATTGCTCAACTGTTGAAAAATCAAAATTTGATTTATAACAATAGAAATTCAATTGTGTCTCATTAGCCACAGTTGAGGTACTACAGACAGGGGTCGGTTGCCGTAATTTATTATTGTTATACTTGTTAAACGTCTTATTTCCTTACTGCAAATCAACCATATACCAGTTTACCTTTACAATAGGTATAATACACATAATATTCTACAATAATATGTGGTTATAAAAATCGGCCAAAATCTGTAGTGGTCCGTTTTGACCTAATATTCTTAATTATTAATTATCTTTCACACAATGTTACATAAATAAATGAAACAAATCATCTCAAATATCCAACCAGCCATGGTTAACTCGAAAAATATTTTATTTTCATGCTGTCTGGGTATTCTTTTAGTTAAAAATAAGGTATCATACGGGTACATTTTTAAGTCATAAAAGTATTATCATAAAATACGTGGGCATATAATTAATAACTACCATTCCCGCTAAAAAAGCTGGTATAAAATAGGTAATTGGATTAAATTATGAAATCACAACCGATTAACAAATGGCGTTAACTAAACACTTATTTATTTAGTGGGAGTCGTGTAAACAGGACACGTTTTAGTAAATCGTGGTGTCGTTTACACGGGTCGAGTCACTGGAAGCTGAAGCTTTTAGCTAACGCCTAAGATTTTGCAAATTTATTATTTAAGAGCATTCCCTGTTCATAAAACTATTAAAATGAAAATTTTAAAGTAATGTTTTTTTCATACATAGAATCCATAATGAAATGCGCACCTTTATTAATGAATTATCTAAATATTTACAATCGTCGCACACCCGTTACCGACATGCAAAGCGTATATTAGAATAATATGTATGATAGAATACAATGATAAAATAATAACCAACTATGATGATCTACTTGTGTTGCTACAGGAGTTTTTGTGACGGTAGTATGTAGGACTTTGTTTATCAATCATCATAAATAACTGCAGATATGAGTGGAAACGCCGGGAGCGGATGCCCTAGAACATAGGTTCTCAACGTGGGCGATAACGCCCCCTCGTGGCCTTTTGACACTTTCAGGGGGTAGAAGACCCAGAGGACACTGCGGAGGTCTGTCCCGCTTGGGAGCACCGCCGTGTCCTCGTAGAGGCGATCGGCAGCGGCGGCGACCTCTCGCGCCCGGCCCTGGTCCAAGCCATGGTCCGGGGCGAGAGGGAGTGGGAGGCAGTCACCTCCTTCTGCGAAGCAGTCATGCTAGCGAAGGAGGTGGCGGGATGGGAGAGGGAGAGAGCCGAGAGGGCCGCCCGTCCCAGCCGCCGCGGTAGACGCTCCGGGCGTCGGGAGCCGCGTGACGACTCCCGGCCACCGTAGGCGCGGGCCTGCGGACGGCGAGTAATGGGTAGCTCGCCGTCCGATCAGGACCAGGCCCGTGCCGGACAAGCGTATGTGTTCCACGCGCGCCTCAAAGAGATGTCAGCAGACAAGGAGGGGCCCGTCAGGGCCGAAGCCTGCCGGGGCAGCGGGATTGTCCGAAAGGGTTACCGCTGCCCCGGAACATAAAGGGCTAAGGAAGGAACACGGATGGGTTATAGTCAGTAAGAGTCTGACACTCCCTTTCGCTCCACCCAGTGCGGGAGGGGTCATTTGATGATTCACCATCCTTAAAAAAAGGGGGAGGGCAGAAGAAAACCCACAGAAAATTATATATCCCATCTTACGACTATATTATATTACATGTTTAAATATAATTGTGGCAATAACTGTTTCAGAACCGCGACTGAAGGTAAGTAAAAAAATTGGGGGCTCTACAAAAAAAAAAAAATAAGAGAGTGGTGGGCAAAATAAGGTTGAAACCTTTGCCCTAGAAGGACATATAGCGACCTTATTGGTGATGTTCTTCATTAAGGCCAGTGCGTAGTACTCGCAACCGGCCACTGTGTATAAGTTAACCGAAACAAAAGAAGTATGTAAGAATTGTATGGTGGCGGTATGTTGTTTCTGCCCCCCCCCCCCCCCCCCGAAAGTAGAGGGCGTGACTTTACGTATGTATGTAGAAATAACTAGTAAACACAATTATATGTAAATCTGGAAACAACGTCAAAAAGAAAATATTTATTACTTGTGTCTAATACAAATATTGTCATTGAGTGCATAAGACGTACAAAACATGCGACGCTTACGCTCCATCAGCTCCATGTGACACAGCACATTCGGTATGACTAGGTCGGTTCCAGAGTTAGTCAGTAAGTTCTATTTTGTAGGGGCAATCATTATCGGAGGGGCGATTCCCGGTTATTATGGTTAAATAACTAAATACCTCTAATTTACCTACATTTTTGACATTGATTGTCGCTGAGATTAGATTGTGGCTTGAATTAAAAAGAATCACCATCCATAACAAGAAATATTTCTAAAGATAAACAAAGAGCGAAACTCGTAAATTTCAGGCAGTACGCTCCCCTATCAAGTTTAGCTATATTGGTTCCCAAACCCAAAGCTGCACATTTTCCGAGGCGTTGTAACAACATAAAAACAAAAGGTTTTAAATGGGCATTATTGTGCTTATGACAAAAGACAGGAATTGCTTGTTTAGGGTTTTAGCTTTTAGCCCATCAAATAAATAATGTAATGGGTTTAACTTTCGGCCACGTCTGTCCGTCAAGACCTCGCTTCATATATTATATAGATAACTCAAATATCGACTGGAAATTAGCCAGACTAATGTATCGAATGGTGATCGTACCGGGCATGATACGTGGTTTGAAAGTATCGGCACTTACTGAAGCTAACAGGTCGAGACTCAGAAGATACGAGCGAGTTATCATGAGAGACTTGATTAACCACTCTAGGAATAAACCAAGACAAAAGAAAATGCATGAAATCTTAGACGGAAAAATAGTAACCAAACGCATCAAGAACCACAGGATGTACTACCTCGCACATACCACACCTGTTGCATGCAACAATGCAGTAAAAGGCCAAATCCAAGAATACTTACACATGGAAAGACCGGAAACGGATAGTAGCGAGACTTCCGATGATGATATTGAAAACAGCAACATCTAACACAGCAGAGCAATGACATACAAAAGAACCGAGAAAGCAGTAGAACCCAGCCAAAAGACTCACGCATGAAGCTCGACCTGAACCAACCTGGCGGCGACGTCGTTAAAACATGCCCATCCACAGATAATAATCACCCATCTCTCCACTAGTCCAATGCCTACTCTAGGATGCATATCCGGTAGGCTATAACCGCGCCGGTCTATACTTTGATAAGCAATGGTCGCTGTAGCACCATGAACATGAGGCTACAGGAGCTAGTGCGAATCTTGGGGTTCATTAAATTAATCGAGTCTGGTTTAACCACACTGGGGTCGGTGCATTTCATTCATTCATTCAGAGACTTGATCAGAGATCGGGCAGTCAGGAGGCCGTAGGTAATTAAAAACGTTCAAAATCTAGTCGCAATCTCATCTCAGCGACAATCACTGTCAAGAACTTGCCAAAAATGTAGGGAATTTGAGGTATTTTTGACAGATTAAGACAGGTCAGACTGTGAACCTTCTTAAAGTTATGAGAATTGCCTCTCAGAAATCGATGATCAATCACTTGATTCAGCTTCATTCGAGAACTGACCTATAATTCATTGTATAATTGGCATTAAAACTGTGAAACCAGTGTATAATTCAGTACTTAAAAAGGTCAATTGAATGAATGTGTGTAAAATATACAACATTATAACAAATGTTGTGTGTATACTTAAAACATTGCATTTTAACCATAGTACAATTACACTAAGGAGTAAACATAATAATATGCATTGATATAACCAATGTATAAGTGCTAAGGTATGTGTAGACCGTACATTCTACCAACCAATGCTTACTTAATAGGTACAATTTTTATCAATATTTAGGATGGCAACACCTTATTAAAGTTATGTTGTAAACCCCAATGATATAATATATATTTTTTTTACATTTTCGTGTGTCGTCACCAAGTAAAGATATTCATTGGGAAGATTGCTTCGCCACAGCTTTTAAATGGTGACATTGGGCGATTTGGTGACTGTCTTTTATTATTAGTTTCATTCAATGTTTAAAAAGTGGGTTTAAGTCAATTAAGATTGTTCATATTTGTGTCGGTATTTAGCTAATGCCGCCGTAGCAGAAAATATTAGCTATTCGACAAGGTAGGAAGGCTTGAATACTGAAGTGTCATATCTATTGTTTTGTATAAAACAAAATTAAATGATATTTAAATCTCACACAACATAGGCACACATAGGTATCATAACTTTAGGTTCAGAAACATCCACCAGTAGAAGCCGGTCTACACTTAAGCCTTAACTCAAACAGACAAACAAGCTCCACCAGCCCTGGTTTCTCTGGGCTATAGCGTGTCGTCGGCGACGTCGCAGGCCAGCGCGAGCGCATCCGTGATGCTGAACACGAAGACCTGGCAGCCGAACTGCAGCAGCGCGCCGTGCGGCACCAGCGCCGAGCCCTCCCACGCGCCCGCGCATGCGCCGCCTGCGCGCGCGCAGCGGCACGGCGGCTCGCCGGGGAGGGGGCTCGTTAGGTTGCCGTTTATTCTGAGAAGAAAGACGAGTTAGTGTAATAGTGGCAAGACAATGTTTTCGAGAACGATCAGAGTTTTGCTCTACGTTTTAGACTTGGTAATACTCAATAGCAAATTTAGCATATCGTAGTCCACTGCTGGACATAGGCGTCTCAAGTTGTACCACCCAGATCTCCGCGAGGCAGAGTCACCGTTTGAGGTCGTCGGTTCATCTTTCTGAGGGGCATTCTGCTGCCATCTCGCCGATTGACCCATTTACATGAGGCCTATCCATTTATTACATAACTGTCGCCCTGCAGTCTGGTATCTCTATTCTATATCCTCTGTAAGTTTGTCCTCACCTGATAGGTTCCCGCACGCGATGCCTGACGATGTCCCTGAGCGCGGCGGCCCTGACGTCAGCAGTGGACGGGTCCGGCTGGGCGGGCGGGGCCGCGGGGCCGGGCGGGTCCGGGCCGCGCGGGTCCGGGCCGCGCGGGTCCGGGCCGCGCGGGTCCGGCCGGGCGCGCGCGGCCCGCGGCTGTACGTCGCAGGCGTACAGTACGCCATTCACACAGGAGCCCCACTCCGAGTAGTTGATCAACTCGAAGTGGCGGCTCACCTGGGAGGAAGGGAAAGAGAATCTATATTTATAAAAGGAATATTTAATAAACTGGAAGATGTGTTATATTTATACAAAGTCTAACAATGTGGAAGTAGTTAGTTGCTCGAATGCCTCTTTGGTAATTAAAAAACGTTATAACTTGTGCAGATTCATATTTACATACACTCTGGAACTTCGTAAGTAGCAGGCCGTAACCCATCATGCGAGCTCAGTGTGCAGTGCGTTTTGATGGATGTCACAGTGTTTGAAGTTTTGATTCTAGGACTTGCCTCATGTTATTTTTCCTAGAGTCATTGAGCTCCATCTATACTAATATTATAATTTCGAAAGTAACTCTGTCTGTCTGTATGTATGTTACCTTTTCACGCCTAAATCACTGAACGGATTTCGATAAAATTTGGCAGAGAGATAGATTGCATCCCGGGGAAGAACATGGGATAGTTTTTATCGACATACCTTGCGGGCGAAACCGCGGGCGGAAGCTAGTAAGTTATAAGTTCAACTACACGACGAATGACACATACACTGACTGGACATGCCCACTCAGAGCTATGTGATTATTACCTCAAAATACCACTTCAGACACTAATCTGCATGGACCTCACATGATCTGACCATGATAATAACTAGACTTTAAAAATGTCCATGATCTCTGAGTTTCTTCTCAGAGTAGTCGACTAAAAAACACCGACCTTATCTGTTTAAAATATTATTATTTCTTTTAAATGTGTTAGTGTATTTTTAAACCAATTATAAAATATAATTTTTATTTATCGTTTCTTACATGGTTATTATTTTATTACTAGCTTCTGCTTGCGATGTTGTTCGCGTAATATTTTATCTTCCCCCTTTTACCGTCAAGGGTGGAATTTTGTCATAAAGTACACCCTACAAATTTTATGTCTCTAGGACCAGCGGTTTAGGTTGTGTTGATATATCAGTCAGTCAGTCAGGATTTTGAATTTTATATACAGGAAGATTTTTTAATCATCATCCAAATTTTTACAGGGCTCATGAATACGAACAACTTTCACTATGGGACCAACTACGAAACGAAAAAAAAATCTGCTGTTTCATACATTTTGGTCAAGTAGGTATTGAACTTTTGTATGAAACAGCTGATTCTTTTTTCGTGGTTTCAGAGTTGGTCCCATAGTGAAAATTGTTCATATTTATGGGTAGAATACCCTGTAAAAATTTGGATGGTGATTAAAAAATCTTTTTGTATACATATAGGTTAGCTCTATATTAGTCTCACCTCGTCCATGAATATAACAGCGTGGTTGCGTGACACGTGCCTGCAGGCGGTGTCGTCCAGTCGCACGTCACAGCCGCTGTCTGTGCCGATCGTTAGCGACGACAGGCGCATAGGGATAGGTCGGCCTAGACCGTCGCCTACTCCATTCCTGGAAAATATAAGATTTATATAATTGTCCAGGGGTCGGTCAGTCTGAAAGATGAAGCTAGTTGCCTATTCCAAAGGGTAGTCAGGTATCTCTTTTAGAGTAGGAGCGGGTGACGTACCTGTCGGGCCCGGTGAGGGCACACAGCGTGGCGCGCACCGTGGCGTCGCTGAGCGAGTGGCCGGGCGAGCGCGGCGGGGCCGGGGGGCCCGGGGGGCCCGCGGGGCCCGCGGGGCCGGGCGGCGCGCCCCACACGGCGCGGGCGATGCGCGCGCGGTCGGCCCGCGACAGCAGCTCGGAGGGCAGCGCGCGGCGCAGCAGGCCCGCCCGCGCCAGACGCGCGCGGCCCAGCGAGCGCGCCACCGCGGCCCGCGCGGCCCGCGACACGCCCGCCCCGCGCCACGCGCCGCACGCCTGCTCGCCCGCCAGCACCTGCCGCCACATACGGATCGTTGCTTCATCCTATTCCTCTCATACGTAGTACCACAATAAATAATGTTTTACTAAACGAACATTTGTAAAATATATGATTGATATCAAATTAAAATATTGTGTTCTTCGTCTTACCCACTATGATTCAATTCAATTACACCAAATTATATGAGTTTTATTTTAGTTATTAGTTTTGTTTTAGTTTTATTTTGGATCCATGGAAATTTATAAAATTGCATTTGAATCATTACCACCGTTCATTAATTTTTATTTAAAAAAATCTGAATCACATTTTGTTGAGCAAAAATTTTCCATTTGAAACAAATTTTACTCACTTTCAATTATATAAACAATATTTTTATCAATCGTATACCAAATTTAAAGAATTTTATATATCAACAATAATATTTTCAAAAAAATCAACGCAAAAAAAAAAAACTTAAATTAGGTAAATAATTACCAAAACATAAAAATAAATCTTACACCTAAACTAAATAACTGCTAAACATACATGAGAGTGTTACAAGACGCCCTTGAATGGAGATTTCTAGAATTGGAACTCCTCCACATTTACTTTATTATTATATTACCTGCTGCAGCCTCTGCCACGCCAGCAGCTTCACGAGCCTCTCGTCCAGCTTCTTGAGCTGTTCATCCACGACCGCCAGCAACTCCTCGACATTCCCTTCAGGTCTCAGCTCGAGGCGCTCGCTCTTTCCTCGTTTGTTGGGGCTCTTGTCTTCGGATTGGGAGACCTTGCGTTTCTTCACTGTGGCTGTGAGGTATTCAAAGTCTGAGTCTGAAAGTTCGCTTGAGGAGTCTGTGTGGCGGTCGGGCTGTAAAAGAGATTAAACAGGTTAAAAAGATGTGTGTGCATGGAAAAACGGTTAGTTTCTTCGTTGATAAGGAAAACTGTCAGTGAAAACTTTTCAAAATCAAAATCAAAAGTCATTTATTCAAACTAGGCTAGAGAATCAGCACTTTTCGAACGTCAAAATTACATAAGACAGTCCCCCAAAACGCCCGCCCTTCACCACTTCCTAGGGCTTTCGCTGGGGAGAAGAAGTGGCGCAACAAACTCCCCAGCAGCACAGAAAACAACTTTCTTAATTGGCCTTCTTTCACTAACTGTCAACTATCTGTATCCTAGCTGTAAGTTTTCTTGAGAATTAAAATAAAATAGTTTAGTTTAACGATGGTTTTTAATACGGGGCTTATCTATAAAAATAAAAATGAAATGCAGTTTGTTGGTATGCGCATCACTTGAGAACAGGTGGATCGATTTGGCAATTTTTTGGTTTTAAAATGTTTGTATATACCTACTCAAAAGTCAAAATCTGAAAATCCCTTTTTCTATGCAATTTTCGTATGAACTCCACACCATATTCCAATTTTAACAGGACAACATCTCCAGCTAGTATTTCAAAGATAAGTCCCATATTAAAGGTTTACAAAAGTTGGTAGAAAATTGTGGCAGCAGCATGATTTGGCGTGAAATACTGTATAAAGTGTTGCCAGCAACTCAAGGTTGGCTTTACTGTTTGTCAAAATCGAAACTTTAATTACTTCAGATTTGAGCAAGTTATTTATGTAGTTTTTAGAGAATGGACGCGGCTGATAAGCGAAGCTTTGGACTATGTCAAAAGTCAAGCAGTGTAAAAAAAAAGGTCAAGTGCGAGTCGGACTCGCGCACCGAGGGTTCGGTAAAAATTTGAAGGTATGTAACAAAAAATTTACGGTTTTCGGATTTTTTCCTTTACTTGTGCTACATGACATTGCTTCTTGCCAAATTTCATGATTCTAGGTCAACGGAAAGTACCCTATAGATTTTGATGCCCTGGCGAGTGTCAAAATATGCGGTATAAATGGAACATAAACACCCGTATCTTTTGATTGCGTTGACCTAGAAGTTAATTTTTTTTCACTATTTCAACTTAATAACTCCACGCGTTCCTAAGCAAAAGGGTCTTGACAGAGGGACAGACAGACGGACAACGAAGTGATCTTTTAAGGGTTCCGTTTTTCCTTTTGAGGTACGGAACCCTAAAAACGGTTGGTAACACAAAGAATTAAAAAGATAACGGTCACAGATTCCACTGAACTCCACTGAACAGCTGAACTATCACATATCACTATAACTATACACGTTACCTTAAGACTGGGCTCTGAGCTGATGGCGTGCAGGTCGTCGGCCGCGTCTGCCTCGGTCACGCCTCTCAGAGCCTCGTCGCAGTTCCCACTGCTGTACTTGGGACAGGTCAGGTTCATGCAGATCTTGTGCTTCGGAGACGCTTCATCATCGTCGCTGGCGTCGTAGCAGCCGCTAGCTTTCTGGTTGTTGATGACTGTGGAGAAAATCATAATTAAATCACAAGTTCTTAATAGGTCTGCTGTTCTTGTGGTTCGTTTAAAAACTTTGTATCTAATTAGATACAAAGTTTTTAAGCAACAGTAGCAGTTTTTTTTGTTTTTTTTTTTTGAATATCGTCCCAATATTCTGTAAAAGAAATCAATTGATTTCTTTTACAGAATATTGGGACGATATTCAACTGTTTATTTGTGGTTGATTTTCAGAAAGTTCTAAACTTTGCTTAAACTAAACGAAAATTGATTATTTTTATTTGAATGAGTAAATTTTACGAGTTATAGTGCAGACGAGTTGTGGCCTGCTAAACACGGCCTGTAGATATTTGACATCTAAATCACTAAAAATGTCAAGATAATGTTTGCACATTTCATAGAAAATGAAACAATACTTCAATCGTAAACAAGCTAGCTAAAATCAGTATAATTTAGAAACAATGTTTTGTCAAAACCGTGCAAAGCAAAGGCGGGTCATAGTTTTATTATAATTCTCACCATTTCTACAGCGCACGTACTCTCTCCGACTCGGCATCAATGGCGGCGGGTGTCGGTAGTGATGCCGCACCATGTCCGGCACTACCACGCGCCCGCGCATGGCCACTGGTACTTTGATGCTGAAGCAAGGAGTTAAATCTATAGGTGCAAGGTTACGACAGGAATTTAATGCGGTTCATTTGGCTGTGTTGCTTCCACAAGTGACAACAAATTAGCAGGTTGCATCAAACTTAACTTTTATTACGGTGGGTTTTCTAAATTATACGCATAAGTAGGATCAGCAGTTAACACTGATACTTTAATACATCTTTTAACATAAAACAAAATTATTGAATACATCGCTTTTCAGCATTTCATGTAAGATATATTAAGTTGTGTTATTTTTAAGTTTAAAAAAATGTGTTAATTAAAGTAAGGAATATTCCGCGAAAGCTTAACGAATTCCGCTAACAAACATTATTAAAAAAACAAGTACAGTATATGTCTACTTCGGACCTCTAAGATTAGTTTTCTGTAAAATTAACATCCATTTTACAAAAAAAAATAAGTTTCGCTTTATAAGCTTGTCGACTGCCACAGATACGTGCGAAACAAACACTGCACCGCAACAAAATAGCGGGCTGAACGCGGAGATGTAAGTAGCTTCCGAGCAGATCGGCGAAATCAAGTGGGAAAGAGATAGAATCATAATCAAATCTGTGCGTTAGGACAGACACGTTTTGCTTCTGCTTTAGCTTATCGTACAGCAGACAGGTCATGGCGGAACTACTGCGGTTTTGATGCTATGGTTTCACGGAGGAGATGCGATACCCGCCTAAAAACTGTAGGGTTAATGGACTTTCGTTGCTGACAGTACTCATATACTTATGAAATTACGAATTCGTACAACGACATGGGAATAAAAATAGTTGCAATGTGTTGTGAAACGGAGGTGTTGTTTGAAAACTCACCGAAATGCAGGCCGGGCCTTCCTCGCCCGTCTAATGAAGTCTACCTTGATGGCCTGCTGGTCCACAGGGCCCGAAAACTTCTCCCACAGAGCCACGCGCTCCGTCGCCGATACCGAGTTCACTAACTTCCAGTCCTGAAGAACATTACAAAATAATATCTAATACTCAACCGATACTAAAGTCTTTCTTTAAAGTTTTTCTGTCCTGTGATAAAATAATGTGCGTTGTGAAACGGCGGGTTAAAATTAGTTCCGTAAGTTGCGTCATTGAATTTGGTCGAAAGTTTCGAAAAATGTTGGTTCGGACATAATAGATATCATAGCCGGTTTCTGTCCGCATACGTGTCCAGCGAGGTTTTGGTAATGTCTTGTAACATTAATTGCCTAAATAGAAGAAAATAAATAAAATACGTTAAATTGCGGTAAAAGAACGCTAACACAAAAAAGAATAAGTTGGGGTAAAGTAAGCGTCACATCCACACGAAAATATCCGAGACAGAGCCCCAGAGCTGTTTCCGAAACGTTTATATCAGTATAATATTAATATAAAAAACATTTTTACAAAAAAAAAAACAACCGACTTCAAAAAAAAAAACGCTTCAAAGTGAAAATTAACTTTAATTTCGGAAGTCGGTGTCAATAAACGAAAATGCAGAACCAACGACACCGACTTCCGAAATTAAAGTTATTTTTATATTATGTTTTTTATTTTTCACTTTTTAGTAAGAGAGTTTGTAATTAATCTAAGTTACAATAGCCTAATGTCAACTGCGCATCACTTTTTACAAAATATTGCTTTTCCCGATGCTGGAACGTTAATTATTCAGGAGTTCTCCTGGTAAGAACTAGGAGAAGTCCTCAACAACCACTCACCATACGCATTGTGACAAGCATAAATTGCTTGCATTTTAAAGTAATTGTATCGCAACCCGTGAATTATTTAATTTATCATTGAGTAGTTCCGATGGCCGTCTGTGGTCTTCATCATCAGCTCCACTTTATCAAATGATGATTTCCGAGAGCAAATGCTCAAGTTACTTTAAAAAATACCCAAATCGCTATAGGTTTGTCTATAAAATTTGAGGGTTTCCCTCGATTTCCATGGGATCCTCTCATCAGATTCCAACTTGATGACAATGGGACCACTTCGGGAGTATGCATTTACAAACAAAAAAAAAATCGGTCCACAATTGACGGAAAAATCGGTGAACATACATAAAAAAAAGAAAAAAAAACATACATAAAGTCGAACATATAACCTCCTCCTCTTTGGAAGTCGCTTAAAAATGGTAACATTCCGGAAAACGACGACGGCCAATGGGGGATTTTCTATAAATACTGAACCAACTCGATTTTAGAGAGAGAAGTGTTTGTTCCAAAAATAAATGGATATTTAATAAAAAGTGAAGACTGTTGTTGAAGAATTTGAAAATGTGTTGATATTACACTCACAATGTATTGTTCGACGTGATTGGGACACATCCAGCGTCCGGTCGGCAGAGCAGTCAGGGGTGGGTCGAGGCAGTCCTGTAACAAAAACATATAACAATGAGCGAGTGCCATGATGAACAGCACCCCAATTGCAGAACACACTTTCAATCGCAAACCGAAGGATTGTGAAGGAAATTGCTAATCTGTTGCTTGAAAAATTCTCAACGTAATATCTTACTCATCGATTCTGTTAATAATAATATGGTGATCCTATAAATGCTTATTTTGTTTTGTCCTACAAGTTCACTCAACGAATGCCCCAAAAGGGGGGGAGTAGAGTGCGTGAGCCGGGACCTAAGTAATTCCTTCAGAAAAAAACTTCTTATTTCTTCTTGTATTTTTTTTTTGTGTTAATCCGAGTTCAGTTTCACTTTTAGCGGATGAGTTGGGCATAAACTTTGGCGGGAAGAGCGTGACTCCAGCGAGCCATCTACTCGTACGTATAAGTGTTTAGGTCCACACAGGTGTGGGTGGTACACAATGTCTTTCCTTTTAAGTCTTTTCCTGTAACTTCTTGTTTTCAGTGCTGCAGCCAGATCATTGGGGTGCCTTTGAGACTGCAAAGGCACAAAAAAAAGGTACAAAAAGGTACCAAGAAAGACTTTTCTTGGTACCTTTTTGTGAAGTTCTTAATCTCTCCATGACAGAATTCATAGATAATAAAAATTCATATATAATAATTCATAGATATGCTACAACTTCAAACATTTTTATAACTTTTTCAATAGTGCTAGTCACTCTGAAATCAACTTAATTTTCATACCAATAAAGTTGATATTTGTTTAACTTAAAATAATATTAATTTGAAACATAAGTTTGAAAAGACTTTAGAGAGATTTTCATATTGATATTTCATTATATGGACATGAATCAAGTTGCTCCATGTCCATATGTATAATGAAATACTCAAGACAAACGTCTTTGATGAGTATTACATGATATGGTAGTACCTGATGGAACAGCAGCGGACAGTAGTCGCACTGCAACAGCGGGGCCTGCTTGCAGGTGCCCTGGCACACAAAGCAGCTCTTGGCAGGTATTGGCACGCAGCCCCACGAGTCCACCGTCACTAAGGAACCGTTGCCATTCTTACCAGAATCTGAAGACAGAAATTGGGATTAAGAATTTTCTTTTTGATACAATTACATGCAATAATGATTTTTGGCTAGTTCTGACAGAAGTCAGCCCCTTTGAAATAATATTATAATGTTGTTAGCAAATTAATGCAGAAAATTGCATGCAAAAAAATCGAGTGACAGAGAAAACAAGCTATCGGCGGCGAATAGATTTTCTAAGGCAAATCAATATCGCGCAACACAGATAATCATTACTAGAAGAGTTATACAACTACCACTACTACTGGCTTTGTTCAACATATAATGTTCTCACTGCAGGGACACCGGCCTCCTCTGGGTGAGAGGGAGTGAGCCGTAATCCACCACGCGGGCCCAATATAATAATAAATGTCACATGTCTTCGAATGTTTGGTTCTAGGACATGCCGGTTTCCTCACGATGTTCTTCTTCACCGTTTTGAGAGCAGTGGTGATTAAATAATTTACACAAAGGAAAGTGCCTTCTTGGGTTCGAACCCACGACCTACAACTCGTAAGTCGCGGCCGTTACCACTGGGCCACCACTGGCTCTTCGTGGAGGTCGGTAACTACTCCAGAAAATCGTACTACGAGGATAAAAGGAATCTATGTCCTAACCTAGCTTTGTACCAAATTTAGCTCCGTTTAGCTGTTAAGGTGTGAAAGGTGACAGACAGGCACTTTTTAGGGTTCCATACCCAAAGGGTAAAACGAGACCCTATTACTAAGACTCTGCTGTCTGTCTGTCTGTCCATCTGTCACCAGGCTGTATCTCATGAACCGTGATAGCTAGACAGGTGAAATTTTCACAGAATGTGTATTTCTGTTGCCGCTATAACAACAAATACTAAAAACAGAATAAAAAAAAATTATTTTCCCATACAACAAGCGTGTTTTTTTTGCCGTTATTTTATGTGTAGTGTTAAATATTGTATGGTAGTACGAAACCCTTCGTGTGCGAGTCTAACCCGCACTTGGCCGGTTTTTTTTTTTTCATTTATAATATTAAGTATGAATGGTCTACCTTTATCAGTCCCTGGAAAGATGCAAGGTATTCTCATCTCCCGGGGCAGCTCGAACTGCTTGGGGTTCATGATCTTAGCAGCCTTCACGAGGATCTCCATGGGAGTCAGCTCTTTCTCCACTTCTTTCTTGATCTCATCTTCTTCTTCTTCTTTGCTCCTCTTCTTGGCCGAGTTTGACCGGTTGTTGCGAAGGCTGGGAAAATAGGTATTGCGGTTGAAATGTATTGTTTTTTTTTGTGTGTTTTGATGCAATATATATTATGATTATGCTGTTTATGTGTGCCTTAACATTATGTTGTAGGAACGACGGTTTAACGCTGAGTAGAAGCCGTGCATTATTTGTGTGTTATTTTATTATCAGTTATTTTGGTGGTTAATTATGTAAAAGTATGATTCAATACATAAATCAATCCATTATTAAATAATATATTAGAATAATTTAGAATTGAATGCGTCATTAAAATAATGAAGTATGTTGTTTCCATTTAATCTGTTATTTCAGACAGCTAAATTGATTGGCTTGGTCAAATCCTGAAACACTACAAGGCTGATTTTACCAAAGTCAGATAACTTTTATCCGTGGAGTAAAATTGACATAATATGAGTTCTATTATGAAAACCTGTCAAAAATTTAAAATTTATTCTCAGTATAAGACTTACTCTATGTATAAAAGTTTGGTGGAATGCGATCTCAGCGTGTTAACAGAGCTTTCAAGAGTGAGAACATGTGCACTCTTGGCAGGCTGTCACACTACTAATCTTGCAGTCTGGCAATTTCCACCATGGCAGAACTATTTTCATGTAAGATCAGAGAGAATTACTTCAGTTACCTAGACTTCTTCTCAGTATCTGACTTGCTGTCAGCCGGTGACTGAGCTCGGCTGCTACGTGAACTGGCGGGCTTGTTCTCATCGGAAGCCCTGCATTCCTTGCACAGCCATAACCCTGCCGGGATGTCGTTCTCATCAAGGGGAGGATCACTGTAAGGCAAATGTCTTTTTGTACTAACAGAACCATTGTTTTCAAATTGTTGAAAAATAAATTTTTAGATAATAAATGTGACAGGACAAAATATTAACTGCTCAAGACATTAGACTGAAGGAGCCTTAACAACATTTATGTACGACATTTCTTTAAGCATGTTTGTACAGGCTAGCAGGGGCGTAGTACATGGTTCTGAAACCCCTGTTAAAATGATTTTCAATCTTTAAAAAAAAATTGCTGTTGCATTCATTTTGACTGCATAGGTATTGCACTTTTCTATAAAACAGTGCAGCGGTTTTATTTTTTGATAACTGACCCAAAATTTCTATGCTGGGGTCAAGGATCATGTACTGAATTCATGGTTACAGTTTGCACGTTGATGTACAGTCAACAAAAGAAATAAGTATGCAGGATCATCGGATATAGTTGAAGTTTAGTAAGAACAGCTCATTTATCAAATTAAATTTCAGTCAACCTGCCATCCTGTATGTCACGTGATGTTGGATACAACTTACCAACATTTTTTTTTCCATATCTATTTTTTTTTTATTGTAGCCTTATCTAAACTATCAACTTAATGAAACCCTTCTAACTCTCTTAACCGGTTGAATGCCGTAATTACAGACACAATTAAAAAGCCATTGTGTCTCGCGTAGATCTACGTTCCGGCATACGAAGGGTTAAGTCCCGTATGTTCTGTGTGCTTGAATCTCAAGAATCAAGCATTACTTAAAACTAGTTTTAATCAATCAAATGGCTCTAAACCAGTTTTAAGTAATGTTTGAGTATTTGAGTGAGGTTCTGTAATACGGGCCTTAATTTGTTCAATACTTAAAATATTGTGAATAATAATTTCTCTGATTTCTGAGCCCGGTGTCTTGTTGTAGTACCTTACATTCATACTATAAAATTGTGAATAAATAGTAATAGACTGATTTCCGAGTATCTTGTTGTTAGGGATTTTAGTTAATAAGCCATGGGGTTTTTGGTTTTCTATAGAAAGATAGATCAGCTTACAGAATTATTTGTTATTCTCAGGTATTAATTTTCTATTTATAACTTTACAGATCTCTGTGAATTCCCTTTTTTGTAAGAGCATATTTTGTAATTTGTATGCATGTTCCCTGAGGTTACGTAAAAAAAGTTATCAGTTTGACCATCTTTTACTAATCGTAAAACCCAAAATTAATATTAAGTTTTTACTATTTAGTATGCAGATACTTAATTCAAACTTGTATAGAAACAATATTATAACAATGTTATATTGTTGTAGTGGGCTGTAATATGTTCATTGCTCTTACTTTTTTTTATAATCCGTTTTATTTATACATAGACCTTTCTTAGGCTATACATAGATTATTTTTTAAATGTATATACACAGACATTATCTTTTTATCCTTAGTATTCATGCATCCACCAAGTTACTTACTAGCACCCGAGGTGGAAGCTAGCGGGGCAGCGATCACAGCATATGAGATCGCCACCTTCCCCACACGCGTCGCAAGAATCATGGTTGTGACCTTTACCAGGCCTCTTATAGTATGGATGCTGGGGTTTCTTCGGTTTCTGCACGTTCAAATCCTCGTCGGGCGGTTTTATCAGCGCGCGTATGAGCTAAAAGACATCCCAAAACCTTCATAAGAATTCTTTTTCCCATAACAAGGCTGGCTCATACAAACTCAGCTAGCTTAAAATGGCGCCAGTTACCAAGATCAAGTAGCATTCAAACTTTTTAGAAAACAACTTTATTGAACAAACCGGCATAAGCCCGCCCGAAGTATCGAGGTCGTAGCCAACGTTAGACATTGTTACACCTCACTGTATCTTCAATTGTTATTTATATCTAACAATAAAGACAAAATATGTATTTGCAAAAGAGTCCACTGAAATTGAATAAATTCTCAGTATAAACCACACTAAATTGGGTTTTAGGGTTGCATTTTCATAAAAACTGTATTGGATGCAGAAAATATATGAATTTGGCGACTAAATAAAGAAAAATAAAGTTATTTTTTAAAGAATACGATATAATCAGAAAGCAAAGAACACCGACGACCGTCTACAAAAATGGCCGATAGGTTATTTTCCATAATTGGTTAACTATACATCTGTAGCATGACACACTACTAGTTAGTCCAAATCTATGGACTTTCACAGTTGTAAGAAAGAAATAGCGTGAAATATATGAGAACAATATAACGTTTGTATAAATGGAACGCAACCAAAGCGTGCGTTTTTTGACAATTGACACTAGAGGTGATTTTGTATTTTGGAAAAGAACGTTTAATTTTGTTAGTAACTAAACGTACTTTATCTTTCAAGTTATAGTAATTCATGGAAAGCCATGGAGGGTTGTGTTGGAGCGACTGCTGCAGTTGCAGAAACCTAGAATGGGAAAAATATTTCAACCTTATTGGAAGTCATAATATATCTTCGGGCCATTTGGGGTAAAAAATTTGGGCAGCAGTTGGAGGAGCGCGGAGCGCTGCTGGAGCGCGAACATAATGAATACCCACCTTTAAACTCATAAGTGGGAACACTTATTGTGACGGACGGGAAACTACGGAACCCTACACTGAGCGTGGCCCGACATGCTCTTGGCCGGTTTTTTCTTTTTTTCTCTTTCCTTAGTGACCATAGGATGATCTCACCGGCGCGCGGCGTCGACTTATTAAAAAAACAAGTATGCAGTACGTACGTGTTCATAATAAATTGTCGTGGGTGGTGTAGGATACAAGACGACGTAAGGTATTTCATACAAACTTTCAACCCTTTGTTTTTGAAATGAATAAACCGATTTTAATGTAACTTCACACGCATAAGCAGGATACAAAGATCTAAAAAGTTAGTATAGAACATTTTCGAAATGTCTTATTTAAAAAAAGATAACTGGATGTCTCTGTTGCTATGGAAATTTTAAAATCGGCCTAATTTGGCTGTAACACTATTCTTCGAAAATATTCTTAACTAACTTTTTATACCTTTATATCCTGCTAAGCCTACAAAGTTTCATTAAAATCGGTTCATTCATTTCGAAAAACAAGGGCTTGTAATTTTGTATGAAACGCGAAGAGCCAGCACGAAAACTTTTGCAACCACTTAGGATAGGTATGTATTTTTTTACAATTCATAGTAGAAAATGGTGAAAACGGCTATAGCAAAATATTTTTATGACTTGAAGAAAGCTGCATAAACTTTGGAGATGGGCCTTAGGCGATGATGGCGCAAACTGCCCACGACTAATCCTCGTATCCAAAGGCTATATTTTCACCATATATCTTATTTATGAATAGGTTAATCAGAGATTTAAGGTATATCAAGATTGTCCAAAACAGTTTGGTGGGCGTTGAGAATAACTATTTTAAGGAGTCTCTTTTGTGTGATGGCACTCATGGTATAAACCTATCACCATTTTTTTTCCTTTAGCCTGTATTGCCCCACTGCTGGGCAAAGGCCTCCCTCAAATAATGCATAGTTTATTGTCAACAGCGGCTTTACTTGCCATTATTAAAAATAGAATAGAATTTAAGCCTCAGCCCTCAACTCGTGACGTTTTTTTTTTTAATTATTCAAAATCTAGTAGCAGTCTCATCTCGGCGACAAACAAATATAAAAAAATTAGGGAAATCAAAGGTATTTTTGACAGATTGAGACTGAGATCAGACTGTGAAAACGTTCATAAAATTACGTGAATTGTCCCTCAGTGTACGCGCGTAACTTCCGAACGACTGCACCAAAATGGATAATTAGTTTTTTGTTGTGTTCGGTATAGTGATGTGTCCCTCACTCATGAGGCACCTCATTTGAGGTACTCGTGATCGCACATTGAAAGAGATACTCGAATTTCAAAATTGAACCACCTCATCCCTCATCAACTCACTCGGTTTACAATAGGAAATCGAGGCGAGCGAGTTCGTGACTCGCGAGTGAGTATTGAGTGATCGAATGAGCTCAGTGAGCGAATGAACCGACTCAAAAATTGTATAGAGAATTGAGAATGAGTCAGGAGTGGTCGCAGCCCAAGATTTTGGGGGGGGGTCACCATGGGTGCTGAATAATATTTTAATCGAGGTACATCTCCTCGTTGGTCTAGTGGTCGCAAGCGTTACTGCTGAGCATGAGGTCCTAACTGGGTTTGATTTCTAGGTCGGGTAAAGTGTTATTGGGTTTTTCCAGAAGAAATTTCTCAGAAGCTGCCTGGAGTCTGGATTTATGCCCGGTTGGCGGCAGTAGGCTCGCCCCCTATGTAACTGGCGAAATGTGGGTGTAAGTACTATATGAAGGTACACCGCTGCCTAAATAATGCTGCCAAATTGGTCATAATGTATTAGAACGAGAGATCATGCTGATTGGGGTGAGCGAGCGAAGCGAGCTCGAAAATGTTAACAAACCGCATCTGTTTGGATAGGTTTTGTTTTATATTTTAAAAAATACAAGCAACTATCAGAATGTAAAATGCAAGAGCGAGCGAAGCGAGCTCGAAAATTTTGCACACACTCGGACAGGTTCGATTTTCTTTCGATCTTTCCAAAAGGACTAGGAATTACCCCAAGTTGAATAGTTTCTGTTTTCTTTTAACCATCATACAAAAAGAGAACTTACGTTATCGAATTATGACTAAAAGCTTAAACTCGATTTACAGCAGTTTAGGTTTTGGAATCTGGCCATAACCACAGTATTACAAGGAAATATTGTAATACTGTGCCTTAACCTAAGCCTTTCGAACCTTCCGTACGAGCTGGATGCCCCCCGAGTTTGCTTCGCTCGCTCTTGCATCCTAGATTCTATATTATAAAATAGGTTTTCTAAAGGAAAAGCTTTTGTAGGCGCGTTAAATAACTGACTGTAATTTCAGAGTTTAAGTTTTTACTTCAGTCGGCAGTCCCATGTCTGCCTATGTTCTTAATGTTTTTGAATATGCATCCATCCCATCGGGCTTTTCGTGGCTCAAGTCCAGTTTTAAGTCAGTAAGGCAAGTAAATCATTCAGACTCCCGACAGCTTGAATGGTTTTGGGGGGGGTCATGACCCCACGACCCCCCCTCTCGGACCGATGAGTGAGGTGAGGTCTGGTCTTGAAGCTATGGTTAATTATTATGAACTCTAAAAGCATTAGCATTAGATTGGTAATCAAGTGTCATTGATTCGTTTATTTTGGGGGTCTAAAATTTATGAGCGAAAGAAAATGATGTGTGTGAGAGAGTGAGGACGTGAATAATCGGATTATCGGAGAGCCGTGACTAGTGAGTACTCGTGAGTTGTCGTTGCACCCGCCGGCCTCGCTCCCTCGGAGCTTCGTCTGAGCTCGGCTCGGGCTCACGAGTCGTGAGGTAAATACGTCGTTGTACGATTCCTCGCCTCAAATGAGGGGTAACTCGTGAGGACCTCGCGAGGTAAATTGAGGGGCTCCCTCAACCTCAAATAAAATTTATGAGTTACCCATCACTAGTTTCGGTATTGCCAGGACAAGGTTTGTATTAAATGCGAAGCTGGGGCGGGCCGCTAGTTCAGTTTAATGGAATCATTGATATTACGAAAAATAAAAATAAAATCTTGAGGCCCTGATGATAATATCATTGGAAGTCTCAGGCACCCCAGACCTTATGGAGTCAGCACCAGCCTGTTAATTCGAATATCTCAGTTGCATGGATGCAAACTTGCACAATCGTGGGGTCGGAGTAGCCTTGGAATAGTATACATCACCGTGAAAAAGTAAAAAAAAACCGTCTCATACCGTTTCTTCTTTTTTTTAAGCCAAGATTTTGACAATTGACCAAACTGTCAGAAAACTGCTAAATTAGTACAATAGCAGTATTTTTTGATAACTCAAATTTTTTTTTAATCAAGGCAAGGCATTTATTTTTGACCTTACAATATTATTTGACCTAAGAGTTAAAATAATAAAGTGGAGATTAAATTATTTGATTATTTAAGATGTTATCGCTTTATATAATAACCCATGGTTTAAGTGAAATGTTTTAATTGTAGAACTATTAACAAAATAAATATTTTATTTTTAATTGAAGATGCATTGAATTTGTCTTGTATTTAATATTTTCAAAGAATAATCAGTGAAATGGGAGTAAACCAACTTACGTATATGGCAATAACCATCTAGCGGAAGTTGCCATTTCCATGACGTCATGGGCGGAGTTTAGTTGAAGATCGAATTCGGATTCGGTTGGCGGGCGCGGCCATCTTGGTGAATTAGTGACCTGGCGATTCGGTTTTAGTTAGTGAAAAATCATTTGTCATCCACAATGTCGGAAAGGGAAGATAATGTGTATAAAGCTAAGTTAGCCGAGCAGGCTGAGCGCTATGACGGTAAGTACATATTTTCGTTGTATCTTCTGTAATAGGATGAAAAATCTATCGTATTTTCGCCGACAGTTGAAAGGCGATTTGGTGATAGTTGAGGAAATTTCTAGATCAAAGTAGCGGATAAGCCTTCGTTTCGTAGCTTTTCGCGGGGAAACCTGCTCAATACATTCAATTATATTACTTTATCGGCGTACTAACAAATCAATGGCATTCGTTAGGCTTGGTCAGCGATCGATGCGTCATCCGCCGGTGGGATGTCCTTAGGTTCTTTTACACTGATAAATCCATGAAAAACTATGTAACCACTGTAGAAACCTACGTTGTGGAGTAATATCCCATTTTTCATTCGTGAAAACTGATGTCATTGGGAGTTACAATCGATACTTGTAGATGTGCGAAGAAAAAATTGTCTCCTATTTTTCCCGTCCAGGGGAAGTAAAATGCGATCGATGTCATTGAATTCGGTCATGCATGTCGTACTTGGGCAAATCTCTTGATTAGACTTAGCACAATGTTCTGGTTTTATTAAGCGGCGTAATTTTATGTCGCCTCCGATTTCACCTATTGTTCACGATTTAGATGCACGGGAATCTTACCTGAGAGCTCTTTACGTTATCGCGTTCATCTTTTTTGAATCGACGCGGTCATTGTAAAGGTTATCACTGCTGTCTTTGAGTCCCTGCTCGTTGTTTCACACCTTTTCCCATTTTATCTAAGATGTGCAGTTCAATGACCTTTATTAGAATTATCATTGAAATATACCAAATGCTATCTTATCATGCCTGCAACTCAATTCAGAAAGGTTATTTGACCCAATTATTCAATAAAATTAAAAAATAATTCTGAAAAATATTGAATTAACCTTTTTCGTTACCTTGATAGTATTTAACAATAAATCATTGATAATCGTAAATTATCAATAAGTCAGAAAATGACATGCTGTCATGATTAAGAGTTGTACTCAATGCATTGATTGACTTGCATTTTTATCTGTTCCAGAGGCTTCTGTAGCTTAGATCTCTAGTGTTATGACATAAAAATGTAACATTATGATGTATAATTAACTTAAAGGTTATAAGACCACACCCTTCTGTCAGGTGGAGTAAAGATTATTTTAAAACACCACCTAATGCAGTGGGTAAATGAATCAATAAGTCATTAGGCTAACAATTGACACATGTTAATTCTGAACATGAATAATGTAGCTATTATAAAGCCAAATTAGTAATTCAGAGCAAGCAGGACACTTATGAAGAGGTTACTCATGCAATGTAGTCATGGAAAGCAAATATTGTATTATCTGCCAGCCACACTAGTCCTGAGTAGGTACACCATAGAACAGGTAATTTCTTTTTCTGCAAAATACAAGGCATTTACAAAAGATTTTGTTTCAAATAAGGATGAACTACCTATTTGGTTTCAAGGTAATTAGAAATTATAATTTTATGATCTTGGAGAACTGTTAGAATAATGAGTGGCTCCCATTCTCAGCACATTTTCATAATGTTGCTAAGCAAGCTTGAGTTTTAATTACCACTTTCTATTACTCATGATGGTATGAATCGAGTTTGAATATTAAGAGAATTGAATAATAAGCCTCATGGTTGCCTATAAAACACATTTCAAAGTTATTCAGATTATTACTAATGCCACACTTTGCACACAAATAAAGGAGAATGGGTAAGACCATACCTAGACACAAAGTTAATTGTAGCATTATGAACTTTGTTATTTTTTGTTGTCCTCATGGAGTTTGACATTCAAAAGTGCCTTTTATGTGCCTATTTGAAATAAATGCTTTGAGTAGTTTAATTAATCCTATGAAAGCATGTCTGAACTCACTTGGAGAAAAAAAGATATGTGAGGAAATTAAATTTATTTAATAAAGGGAAATATTTAACCTTATTGACCTGCTAATGATAGACACTTTTTACCTCCCATAAATGTATATTTGTACGCCAAATGGCAAAACACAAGAACCTATAATATAATAATTGTAACATCTTGTACACTGGAATCTATTTTTACAAATAAAGACTATTGATTGATAAGTTTCTGTAATTTTATGCGGTGTACAAAAGAAGGCAAGTATTTAATCGTTATGCCCTGCTAAAAATATTATTGAACATTCTAATATAATGATTTTGTGAATCTCAAACCTATTTCGGGGTCCTAAAAATACTAAATGCCAAGTAACTGCAACCAACTTGGTTGCTCGCCGGACGCTGGCACGACCGCTCGGCTTGCTCGGTTAGTCACAGTTCCCACCTTTTTTTTTTCGTGGTGGAATATCCTCATGGATGTTCGCCGCCCTGGGGCGGGCGGCGGGGTCTGTCTGTCTCTTACTGACTAAAAACCACCCCGGTGTTACATTTCACACCTACGCGCGGTCGCGGGAACGTACGATCCTTCCGCAACCCCCGACTGGTACCGGCCCGCTACTGCGGGCCTCCTTGGGTCAGGGAGCTGAGCGAGGTGTTTGACTCTCCCCACGACGACTAAGAGGGGCGCGCGTGGAACACTACGCGCCGCCATCTCGGGTCCCGATGTGTGGGTGGCGACGGACGTCCCATGTCCGTCGCCCCTGGACCCCTTTAGGGGGGCTGGAAGAGGGCGTTACCCGCCCTCCGCCGATGCCCGGTGCGCCTGCTGCAGGCCGGGGAGTCCACGAGACCTCCCTCTCCCTTTTCGCATCCTCCTAGCAGCCAAGAGTCCTGGGACGCGGTGGTTTCCTTCTGCGAAACAGTCTTCTCGCAGAAGGAAACCACCGCGTCCCAGGACTCAGGTATTTTAGAATGGAAGTGGCCACTATTATCCGTTATAATAAAAGTAAACAATGTAAAATTACTGATTGTAATAATATTAACGTATAATCTTGAGCACAACTTAACATGCTTATATTCTGCATTTTCATTCTAAAATAAAAGAAATAACCAAACAAACGATGAGGGCGCCACTGCGCGGTCAACGTCGTATTAAAAAGGGCCTCAATTATTAAAAAAAAACCGGGCAAGTACGTGTCGGACCACGCACAATGAAGGGTTCCGTAGTTGGAATGAATTTATCCCAAGAACAAACTTAACATTGCAGTTGAAAAACATGTTCTCCCATACATTCCAACTGAAAATGTAAGTACGCACTATATTGAGAGATTTACCATGTTATTTCAAGATCATAGACTTCTTATTAATTTTCCTGTAATCTATAGGTATAGAACTATTTTCTGTATTTAAAAAAAAAAATTAGGCTCAGTAGTTTCGGAGATAAGGGGGGGGAATGGTAAATTTCCGTCTATTGTCTTAAATAACTTTAATACTATTTATTTTAAAATTATGAAAAAAATATATTTGAGATCCTCACGGTAAGCCCTTTCATTTGATATGTCACACGGTACAGATTGCGAAACTTTTTTTTAAAATTGTCTATTTACCCCTCAAAAATGACTCTCATTTTCAAAACTCATTTATTTACGTTACACGTCTGTGTTTGGGTCACAGAGATTCATATGTGTACCAAATTTTAACTTAATCGGTCCATAAGATTCGGAGCAAATTGGCTGTGACAGACGGACAGACAGACAGACAAGCGAGTGATCCTATAAGGGTTCCGTTTTTTCCTTTTGAGGTACGGAACCCTAAAAAAGTGCATTATAAGAAGCGCAAAAAGGTTTTGGGGGTTCATTAATTTAAAAAAAGGGTCCATCATCAAGGGTCAACAAGTTTTTAGAGAATAACCTAATAATTTCCCTTTCTTAAATCAATCTTACTTCTCCAAGTAATTCAGACATGCTTTCCTAGGATTAATTAAAGTAATCCCAAAGGGTATGAAAAAAAAAATTTTTTATTTTGCGAGGCCCATACAAGATTATCCATTCTCTTTTCATGATTTTAAGTGAAATATTACAGTTTTCTTTACATAATTGGATAAAATGACTACAATTTTGCAAAATACCCAATCACACTTAAAATAATTGCTGTGTAGATAGGTGTGATGATAAACTCATCCTGGCAGGTTGTGCACCTGCCTTTAATTGTGTGCACACACATTTTATTTAAAACAGGGGAAGCAGAAATACAAGGGCAGGCTGTTTTGGTACATGTAACAAACCAGTTCCTTTAAAACTTTTTGTAGAGAGTTCCTATCCGTAACATTTGACCACTGTCAAGTGAGTTTTTTTATCATTACTTCCTGTCTGATTCGCTGTAATCCGGATAGTCGTACAATCGCACAATTCGCATGTGCGAATTGTGCGATTGTACGACTATCCAATAGTATGTACTATTGAGTGCATTTGCAGCTAGTACACACGGCTACACATCAAGCTATACATTTCCAGTTTTAGCTGACCTCGCATTGTATAGGTTTTTTTTACAACCAGAAGTCAGCTTATACTGGTTTTGTATAGCTTGATGTGTAGCCGTGTGTACCAAGTAAAGGCCTTCAAAGCTTACCCAAGGCTCAGTCAATACGACCCAGGTCACTTCTTTTTATCGAAAACTCCATCTACAAAATGGAAACGGTTTAGTTCCTTGGCGCGTTCCATTTACTCGAGTGTCAACATTTTTACCGCACGCATACTAGTTGCAATTTTCGCATAGGGTACGCCATTGCGCAAAGGGCCGGAAAAACGTAACAAATTAAAAAGATACTGTCAATAGGGGTGTCAAATGGACGGGGCGCAACTGGCGTGGCCAGATTCTTAAGATGGTGTCTGCACGGCCGCAAACACATCCCTAAATTATTTCATAACTTGGGACCTCCCTTGTTTTACGATCACTCAGTGCCGCCTGAATAATACAACAGTGTCCCAACTCCAAGGTTTTTTGTTTGAATAAGCCTCAACATAATCTAGGGTATATCTTCAGTAACCCTGTTTTATAATTCAAAGATATTTTGGGAGTGAAAGGAAAACGCGATATATCAGCTGTGTCGTCGACTTGGAAGAAAACCGCATGGGCCGCGAGGCGACGCTGTAGCACCTGTTACTTCGCAGGCCTTGCCGCGATCGCTAAAATCGATTACAATAAACTCTGCAACGCTATACTAGCGCTAAAACAGAATAAGCTTCGGGTTTCTTTCAGGGTTTGCCTTCTGAATGAAAAATGAGCCCTATGCGTATGTTTCCGGGATTACGTCTGCATTGCATGTTCTAATGCGCCAGCTATATTGCAGGACGATCGTAAACGTCAAAATTAAAGCACACGGTGAAACATTAGTTTGGCTCGCTACTCCGTCTGTGCGACGCCTATTCCCCTCCCCTACCCTAAAGCACAGACTAAGTTTCCATCGATAAAAGAATAATTTTGTCTGTCGTCCGACATTCCGAGATAGCGCTGAAGTTTGTAAAGAATCGACATTTAAGTATTTATCTCACTGTCGTTTTGCCATCAACTTATTGCTTCCGAATGGCTCAACAATTTGAAACTTCTAAATGAGGCGTACTTGCGCTAATACTTTATCGATCCCGCTATGACTAACCTCTCGTCGCGGATATTTTTGCAAACTTTTCCTTCTTTGGGGACGAGCTGCTTATATAAATACTTTCACCTTTCAGTCATTCACTTAAAGAACTGTACATAAAGAAACCCTGATTATCAAACCCTGGTGACATGACGTCATTGTTATCCTAATTTGTTGGTATAGATAAAGGTTTCACTAGAATCGTATCGTTAATGCCCGTTACAAAGAAGCTACCTTTATTAGAATCATCACCAAGCACGTAATCGTTATTCATCTCTCAAAAATGTTGATAGCTTTCCGGTACCAATCCCTAATTGATTTTACTCAACAGTCATTTCGGAAAGGGAACTGGGCTCTTTAAGTACTATCTACATACGTTTGCATTGGTAGAATCCACTAAAAAAACATGAAACAAAATGGTTTACCCCAGAAAGTTCCCGGCCGATTCCAGTAGGTACCCACGCCAACAAAATAAATACTTACATAATTTGCTCTATATTTCAGAAATGGTTGAGGCGATGAAGAATGTAGCCTCACGAAACGTGTCCGACAATGAACTTACAGTGGAGGAGAGGAACCTGCTCTCCGTTGCCTACAAAAATGTTATAGGTGCCCGCCGCGCCTCGTGGCGGATCATATCCTCCATCGAACAGAAGGAGGAAACCAAGGTAAGACTGCAAACTGCATATATATATAATTATATACCTCTTTTCAATAGGATGAAGATTAAAAAGTTTCAAAGCAAGAGAAAATACGTTCAATACAGCTTCACTAGTAGTCTCACCGAGATATTTTTCACCACGCACACGACCTTAGATAAGTTTAAAAAGCAATATTGGAGACCAACCGTTTACGCAACCGTAAAGTACCGATCGTGTATTTGAGCGTATTTACGCGTCAATGTGTCCGTCCCTTTATAACGTCTGGAGTCTATCGATTGGTAAAGTGACGCGCGTGTATTACTAGTCTGTGGTCGGGATGTGGGACGCGAGTTAGTTTTTCTAATGAATAGGCACCCATTATTACGACAATCTCTTGTAAATTGGCCCCATTTCTATGATACAGAGAGAAAATGAATCTATCTTTCATTTAACGTATCAATAGAAAATATATTCTTCACTTTGCTTTGTAAAAAAAATTTGCACAATATTGCGACGCAGGAGCGCCCAGAGCTCGGTAATAAAATACTACTAACTAAATCAATACCAACCCTGTGAGCTTTCATTAGGTGTTAGTGATCCAGCCTCTGTGCGAAGGTTCTGGGTAATTGATGACATTATAGCATCAAGGAGAGCTTTTACGTTCTGCACCTATAAAATTGCTAACAGTAATATAGGTATACATTTACTTTAACTTGGGTCATTGGGTTGGGTGCAATCAATAAATAGGGATACACGGTGCTGTCGGCTCGTTCCGCACGAGCCGCTAGCTTGATTCACCTTTTTTTTTTGTGAGGTACGAGCTTCTATTGTCCCATGACGACATACTTAGGGGTTATAGTCTAGCCAGCGCCCAGCAGGCTACCCGCGACCCCATTTAGCGTAGTGGGCAAGAGTTGGGACATATTTGAACAATATTTAAATAGCCTTAACTTATTGTTCCGTTTGTGATTTATAATTCTAGAATGATATAACAATTTTAAAGAAATTGTTTGTGTAGGATTGTTCAAAGGAATTTATGATTAAAGACCGAAGTCTCTGTCAAAAGAGTTTCGATGAAAGGCTGTTTACTGCATGAGATGCAATGCTCTTGTTGGAAGAACGTCCGGATGAACAGAATTTAATTACAGTTTTTCCGAGAAGCATTTTAATCAATATTTCAGGAAATATTTGATGCGGTAACAGTGACCATTTCATTTCACTACTATAGGTGATCGAGTATTTGATTAATTGTGTCCCACGTGCCAAGCTAGACGTACGGCGCGACTGGCAATCTATGCCAACTCTAAAGAAATAGCAGATCGTAAAACTAATGTACAGTCACACGCGGCGTTTCTCTGTCATGGCCAACTTTATGGGCACTTTCCACCTACATTTTCTACCGAAACAGCGAGGTCATACGTGTGCTTGCATAAATGACTGATTGCTATCGAAGTGGCCGCACTCTCGCTTTTAGCACTGCCTTAATGACCGATTGATAGCAGTATGAATATTTGTATCGAATAAAATTTGCAACCTGCCTCCCACAAACAAATATTTGTACAAATGATGGCTCTTTGTGCCCTTTCACGTGCTGCGTCGCCATGTTCTGAATGACGTAATTTACGATGTCTTACTCATGCAATTAAAGGTTCAACGACCAATGATAACTTTCATAGTAACCTTGTTGGAGCTCGACCAAAATTGTCCAGCTCTGCGATAATGAGGTAATAGGATAAAGGCCTGTCTGACCACCCTATTTTTGCCGAAAAACTTGGCATACAATAGCCTAGACTTCGTGTTCCAATTTTTTTCTTTATGCGGTCGACATTATTGATTTCAAAACCTGAATTCAAGGCAACATACTAATAGTTAGCAAAAAGGTCACCGGCATGACGTGTTATCTAGGGAAAGCAGCGCTTTATTCAACCCTGTACGAGTCATTTTCCTCATTACAACGTATTTCGGCGTCATCGGAGTTCTACTTTTATGTCGAAACTCGAATATAAGAACATCGTTACTAGTTTAGTTAAATCGCACTCTTTTCCATCACTAGTTTATTTAGTTAATAAATAGAAGCTAAATTTAAAATTCAATACATTTTTTATAAGGTTCCAATGGTCATTGACAGGCCAAGAATGAAAATTGGATTTTAATCATTTTCGATGTCCGGAATCTTGGTTCGCAAATAGTCGAAGATCATCACCGCATGATCGACAGAAACCGCCATTGTTGGCAATTTTCGATTCGTGTAGGGGTGCCTTGTTTTGTGTGCGATTCATGCTGGGATATTTGGATAGAGAAATATTCTCTTACTGACACTAAAGTTAACTGTTCAAAAATTATCTGTCTATTTTCATTCATGAGCAGAGGTCAATTATAATGATTTAAACATATTGAAGTGTCGGACAGAAGTCAGTCAAACAGCAATGACCTCCATGCTAATTGTTGCAATACATTTGTCATTTTACACTGTCAATGGCGGCGCAGAAGGTCAGTTTCTTCTTACTTTCCAGCCCAAAATTATGACCCCATGAAAAGGTTGCCATTGCCAATAAGGTCGCGCCCGTTCATTTACGTATCGACCGAGCCTTAAAAAGTTGTGGGAATCTTTATTGAATACCGTTTATGGCATGCTGAATAGTTCATTAAACTTGTTATTGCATAAAGCTGTCTGAAAGAAACCTAGCAGTTTTCTACAATAAAGTTTTTTCTTGGTTGGCCGTCTTGAATAAATGAGAAATCTGGTCTGGTAAAAAGGCGTCGAAACTTGCATCGTTAAGTTTTTGTCAGACAGAAAAAATGGTCGCATTCCTTTACCGAACTAGCAGCTATATCAAATACTATCGAAACTAAAATCGTATCAGAGTAAGTATAGTAAAACGTAATTTTGTATTCATATCTCTACTATAAAACTTTCCATTATTATATACTGACACGGAATCACGTAACCTGCATACAACTGGGTATAAAGTGGCATACGTTTGACTTTCAAAGTCAACGTCATATTAAATCGATTGGTGCCCATTTGTTCAAGTAACAATATTGAAATTCTAATAACCTTAATAAGTCTTAATAGTTCTTTTGACACAAAACTCGGTAGTAATAAGTGACAAGGTTTGCTATCCCTTGCGCTATGCATTTTGTTTTAATTTCATTATTTGATAAACTCGAATACTGCAAAGAAATTGCTTAAACTTTTTAACTTAGAAGTTTCGATGCGTTTCTTGAGAGCACCTGGTTCCAAGCTCGATCCAATATGTTACATAAATATATTTCATAGACGCCGCGATTTTTCAAGCTTATTGATCAAATACGTCAAATGCGTCGCAGCGGTCTTTGAGAAAGATGCATCATTCGCGTCTTTAGAAAACTTTCTCTGACACTCACAAGAATTTAAATGAAAAATAAAATTGAGTTGTAAGATATAAATTTCTTAAAGATGTTTTTAGTACTTTGCAACAAATTTATAGAGTGAAGATTAATTGTCTACAAAATTGTCTGTGATAAACTCGCTAGCTTTTACAGTTTAGTTAATCTACAGACAGATTTACCGTAGCATGTCGTAGACTAAGCGTAGCTTTCAGTAACGGTATAGGATTCCGCAAGTGAAATTGGATCATTCGTCAGGGTTTTGTTTTTTGGTTTGTATAAAATATACAAAGGTAGTTGCATCAGCAAATGGTTTCCCTAAATCGTGTCTTGTCAGCGTTACTTGTGGGTTTAGGTTGGGTAAACTCGGATAAGAGGATTTATTGTGTAACGAAAGGGCGTGGCACGACACATGCGTCTAAATAACCACACTTTTTTTGGCGGCATCAAAATCAACTGGTCTCGTTTGGATGTGGACTAATAAGCAGATATTAATAATAATTTATTCACGAACGTTACAAAACACGCGTCATGTCTATCAACCCTGTAGACAATGTCGAGGTACATGATGCGTTGTACCTACACCCGCACTTCGCATAGCTAGGTTAGGTCCCAAGTGAAATCGGACAAGCCTATCAAAAACGAATCCCATTTTGTTAAATACTGACTAATACGAAAAAGTCTAAATTAAAGCATGAATCGAGCAGGTACGTGAACTATAACAGCGGGTCGAAATACTAATCATGGTAATCGAGTACGATATCATTTGATGTGACGTAAAACCGTCAAATGTAATCGATTCAGTTTTGCTTTCAGGGTTACACTCGTTCGTGCACACGTCAATTTAAATCTAAGGAGTCGAGGCACAAAGGAATAACACAATTAAATGTATATTCATGTTTCTTGAGGCGAATCTAGTTGTAGGACATAAATAATTCACGAGCTTATCACTAAAAGTCATTAAGTAACTGGTTTCGAAAAAAATCGGTAGGCTACCATCTACTTATAATAAGTTAAACCGGACTGAGTATTGAAATCACGTTCATCAAACGTGTTAAGAATTAAAATGCGTACGAAATCAGTATATTCTGATAATTGTGACGTAGACGCTTATCAGTCAAAATCCTATTGAATTATTCGTGGACACAGCATTTAACATACATTCACGGTAATCCTCTGACGGGACATGCAGAAGTATTTAGAGATACACATCCACACGTTTTGAACATGTGAGACTACGCAACCGTGATTATTGATTAATCTGCAGGTTCACTCTCAATCGTCATCCCAAACGTAGGGGTTATAATGATGGCGATGCTGTTTCTGTTTCCAAATAGTTTCAAATAGAGAATTTACATTAGGAACGATTATAGGTTCAGTTATGAATACAATATTTTTAAAGAGGAATTTTGTACACAGTGCCATAGAAGTCCGAAAATGCAAGATCTACATCATATATAGAAAAGGGGCTTTCTATGCTTTCTACAATTGATTCGTGTTGTTATAATGTGGTCATGTTTGTTTCAGGGGGCGGAAGATAAACTTAACATGATTAGGGCGTACCGCAGCCAGGTGGAGAAGGAGCTTCGTGATATCTGCTCAGACATCCTCAGTGTTCTGGACAAACACCTCATACCCAGCTCACAAACCGGAGAGTCCAAAGTCTTCTATTACAAAATGAAGGTAAGAACAACGCTATATTTTTGAGTCACCATGACAATTGTACCTCTTTACCTATACATAACTCTAATGTTGAAATTACTTACTACACCTCTCAGTTGCCGACTTGCCGCATACTGCACTAATTTGTCATCATCCCAGCCTTTTCATTTGTACTATCGCGGCCACTCCCGCCTGACCACCACTAAGTTCATTTTTGCTTGCACTCAAAAAATAGAAGCGCTCTCTAGTAAGCGCGCCAAGGTCAAATAGTTCGTCCGTAAAATTCACAAAAGTAGTACACGTGATGCGTCACTAAGCTGCGTAGTGCAGGTTACAACTAATTGCGTTATCGCTTTCCTAATAGGCGAAAACTTTAAGGGGACGTGGCTTGGCGCCGCCGCAGGATTTAGGCGAAAAAATGTTTAAGTGATCAGGCGGAGAAGGCAGCGATTGTACATCACCTGACCCTGTTTAGGCTTGTGCCTGTACAAAGTTCACAGTAATTATAATTTGCACTGATCTTTCACATGATTCAGATAATTTTAAAATAACATTAAACAAAAGGAAAATTGTTTTATCTACCAATTAATTAAGCCATTATAGCATGAAAACAAATCTCTTCCGATGATAATAACGGAATTAATGAAGTAGATATAAATTATGAGAATCACTAATTAAGGGGCTTACAGGACCTAAACGCAAAAAACGCAAGTTTTAGAAACAATAAAAGTATATGATCGACTACCGTAAACAAAATCAGAAAAATATATGATATTCTTCAGCATATATGTTAGGTCGATAGTGTGTTGAAAACATAATACAACTAATTTGATACGATAGAAAAAAAAATGAAATTACCTCAAAACTTTCTGTTTACAATAAAAACCATCCATACTTATATTATAAATTCGAAAGTACGAGGGGGCGTTTTTAAGTTCGCGGAATGGAGGGTGAGAAGTGAAAATAAAAATACTAAATTATTTTTCTTTTTCAATATATTCTTTCTTTCAACCTCTCGAGGATAGAAGCATAGTATTCTCCGGTTATAGAAACGCCTTTATCTTTATAATCGGTCAACAGGATCCCTTCTGAATCCCAAAACACTGTTGCCATGATTTTTCCAATTGTGTCACTTTAAACTTCTTGGGTGGTGGTGTGCCTTTTTTGTGCCACTGCATACGAGTCCTGTTTCGACTCAGGTTCATAATGATGAACCCAAGTTTCATCTCCAGTAACAATTCGACTTAATAGTCCATCCTTATCTTCGTTACAGAGGTACAAAAACGTGAGAGAACACTCCACGCGGTGTTGTTTTTGAGGCGGCGTGAGCATTCTTGGCACCCATCTTGCACTGACCTTTGTCATGCCAAGACGATCGTGTAGAATTTTGAAAATTGTCGTATCCGATACTCCAACCATTTCTGCAAGCTGTTTCTTCTTTAGTCTGGCAACTTCCAATATTATTTTTTCGACTTTTTTAATGATTTCCGGAGTAGTCACCTCGATCGACCGTCCGGGCCGTAAGTCGTCTTCAAGTGAGGTCCTGCCTTGTTTAAAGAGACTGTGCCACTTGTAAACCATGGTTTTACCTGGGCAAGAGTCCCCGTAAACGGATTCCATCTCTTCCAGTATATTTTGAAGTGACTTTCCTTGCTTGGTAAGGAACTTTATTACGGCACGGTACTCGATTTTTTCCATAATTCACACTTTCTTCCCAATTGAGTTGTTTGCTTGACGATAGTGATGACTAATGATCCAATTAAGATAAAACCTGGTATTTATACTAATATTGAGTGGCTGAAGTTGTGGCCATCCCGATAATGACCTATTGTTATCCCCTCGCCCCCATTCCGCGAACTTAAAAACGCACCCTCGTAACTCTGTCTGTCTGTCTTTATGTTACCTTTTCACGCCTAAACCACTGAACGGATTTCGATAAAATTTGGTAGAGTGATAGATTGCATCCCGGGGAAGGACATAGGATAGTTTTTATCGACATACCTCGCGGGCGAAGCCGCTGGCGGAAGCTAGTACTAATATACATAGACAATCATTCTGATTTTTCTCTGATTATTCTACAAGCAACACTACTACTAACGGCCGCTTTCAATATTCGATCGTGAATTTATGATTCTTAGGAATCCAGATTTTATCTGATCCCTCGATTGCTGCTGAATCTGCATTTCAATATGTCGATCTCGTCTCCGAATCCAAAAAAAAAAAAGGGATTGGTCATAAATTTGCGTCCTCCTTAACGTTTTGTTTCAAGCATTCGCAGTAAAAGTACGTCAGTGATATTAATGAGTAAAATCGTGGTTATTTTATTAAAGCTATCTATTTTATGTATAATCACAAGACATTGCATACACAGTAACAACTAAATGCGAAGTCGCAACGGGAAAGTATTTTAAAATAATATACGTCGAGGACTCGAGGTTAAAAACTTAAAAAAAGTTTTGTTGAAAAGTAACGGAACGTCACTCGTCAGTCAATCAAAACGGAACGTCAGTTCGACATTGACAAAATTAGGTATTATCATTCATGCACGAGTTTGTTTGTTTCTTCGAAAGATAAAATTTGTGCAGGACAGCCGATCGCATAGTTTAAGCTAATAGTGTGTTATTTTTATCTTTGGGCAACAAATAGGTACCATAATATAGATAATAACCATTTTTAGAAAGTAGATGATGCCAGATGTTTGAAACTCTACGGCGTTCGGGGACTTTCTTATTGCCGAGCCTCGTAGTAAAATTCATAGTTTTATTAGTTGCTTAATGTTTTGTTAGTTGAATGTGAACAAATATTATTGCCTGCGACCATTCTTACAAATATGCATTTTTTTACAAATATTTTTACAAATACAATAACTGCATCCCAATCCGATAACTGAGCTAATACTTCAAGATCACTATCACTATCACTTGAAAATATTTCCATTTTCACGTTTTTGCACAGTACAATCGGTCGATATTTGAGGATCGCAAATAAAGATCAATAACGTTCAAAAATAGATTTGTCAAAATCAGAGATCGGTTATAGAATACGGATAGCTGTCACTTTCATACAAATACCGATCTAAAAATCCGATCCGTCCTCCCAAAGATGGATTGAAAAAAAAGATCGGCATATCGAGTTTTCGATCGGTTATTGAAATACTAAAAGTAGGAAATGGATTCAAATATCAATCTCGACCGGCAAATTAAGGATTGGGATTGAATATAGAAAGCGGCCGTAAAACACTAGTGTTTTAATTTTTTAGTTCAAACAATAGATTTTTTGTAAATAGCAATTTGCTTCATATTTTGCAATAAATTACCAGCGTTGTATCATCGCGCTTCTCTTTCTTTTCTATGCAGTCCGACAAAGATCGCGCTTTAGGTCATGTAGTCGCCTTAACCCCGAGGCATTAGACGCCAGCTCTGTCAGGCAGCACATTAGTTGCTAATTACTGATATTGCAAAAGTCAAGTCTACCCCGATGTTTGACTTACTGACCAATTACCAACACTTCCTAAAGATTACGCCTTTAAACTTATTTGTGTCCCGATGACGTAAATGCGACAATTTTCGTAATAACTTCAAAACAATTTGTAATGGACTTAAGAATTCAGCAATGACGCACTTTGAGGTAAAGAAAGGGTTTTGTGTGGTTTCATCTACGATTATACGTGACAATTTCCTGTTTGTGTAGAAAAAAATGTAAATATAGACAGGAATGAATTCTGTATTGATAGCATCCACATCATCGATAGTCCTGCAAAACATCATAGTTCAAAATATACATATAGTGGATAAACAACATAGTGGGATCAACAATCGAGGTGACCACGGCAGTTTGATATTACGATAGGTCATTGCAGCGCACTGTTAAGAGACCTATTATGATCATTGTGACGTGGATGGCGTTCATGAGATACTGTCAACTTTGTACAGTACGTGAACTTTAATATGGCGCGTGGAGGTTTAGAAAAAGTTTGGCTTTTTTAAAGCACCACTCATGACTCGATGTGCCATATCAAAAGTTTTCATGGTGAGATTCCTACAGAATAAACAAATTGGTATAACTGTTTGTTATGTTTTGTGCTGATGTGTGTGTTGTGTACTCCAGGGCGACTACCACCGGTACCTAGCCGAGTTCGCGACCGGCAACGACCGCAAGGAGGCGGCCGAAAACTCGCTGGTCGCGTACAAGGCCGCCTCCGACATCGCCATGACGGAACTGCCCCCCACCCACCCCATACGTCTCGGCCTCGCGCTTAACTTCTCAGTAAGTGCAATATTTATTAATAATACTAGATTATAAGTTTATGAGGCGGTTTTTGTCACCAAGAACATGCTGTTGCCAAGAATTTTCGAATTGCTGTTGCTTGTAGTGGATAATATGATTTAGCAACAAAGATGTTTAAGCTATCAGCTTAAACATCTTTGACGTAACCGATGGGAAAAACCCTCGAGCGCCATGACTAGGTCTTTCTTAGTATAAAGTGCTTGTGAATAATTTGTTAACAGTTAAAATAACAACAAGTATAGTATTAAAAAGAATCATAAGATTCAGAAGACTGAATTGGTATTACTATGTGAATAAGTAATTATGTTTATAAATGTTATCAACGTCTTATCATATCAGGTTTAATTAGAAGTATGAGCCCCCTTTTCAATTGCGTACAAATAGATAAAACACTTAACCATGAGAAAATAGCTGTAACATTTCCGATCCTGACCAAGGCATTGTATGACATTGTAAGGAGTTACGACGCATAGCTGTTGAGTGACGCGGTATTTGTGTGCATAAAAATATTTACCGAGTTAATCACGGCAACACGTCATCGTGATGTCACGCTGTACAGAGTAACATGACAACAGACTAGTAGGGATTTTATGTAGATGGATTAACGAAGAAATTATGATTAACATACAAATGGCATACTGAAAGTTCTAGGCTAAGAAGATAGGTCATGTTTTATAGCCTAGCGGAGGAGATAAGCTGTATCTAATTGTACTCAATGTAGACTCTGGAAACTACACAACTGGTTTTAGGCGTCACAGACTTCCTGTAATGTTAGACACGTTTTTTATTGATCAAAAAACAAGCTGACAGTGCTTTGTGCTTCCTAATTGAACCCTGACGTGTAGTCTTATTTTTTTCAATCCAGGAAGGCTAGACACAAAAGTCTAAACCGGTATTAGTAGTAAAATAGAAATGAAAAAAAAAAAAAAAGGTTTTTTATCCCTGCGACTCCGTAACACCCTGGCTCAACCCGGCTTATCCGCCGTCGGTGCCAGCATAATAACATTTTACAATATAGAATGCGTACATAACAGACATTGATCGAAAAAAAATTACATAAACTACGTAGCCATGTGTATAGAATAGATAGAATAAAATTTGCATGTCTGTCGTAAATCTTCCAGAATTATTTGCCGTTCAGGGGGCCTAAAAAGGCCACTTTGGCAGAATCATAAATCAATTCATATCACGCAATTTCATCTGTATGACAGTTTTGTATGGAGATTCGTAAAATGCTATAGGTACACCTCTGCCTAACCCTTGGGCCTAAAAAGGCCACTTTGGCAGAATCATAAATCAATTCATATCACGCAATTTCATCTGTATGACAGTTTTGTATGGAGATTCGTAAAATGCTATAGGTACACCTCTGCCTAACCCTTCAGGGATATATAGGTGTGAAACTGTCAAACAGATGAATTGTTTCATGATTCTGCCAAAGTGGCCTTTTTAGGCCCCCAGACATTACCCTATTGCCCGAGTTAGAATTGCTCGTAAATACGTAATAAGGACGCAACGACCACGACTTTATGGGATTATTATGGCACTGTCTACTTTCTTTGAACACCGGTATACTTACCATTCATTATATTGATTTGGAGACATGGAACCATTTTACCACATCTGCGTAGTATGCAAAATCTTAGTAAAATTCTAACCTAAATACGTGTGGCTGCATGTGTACATAAATATTAAGTGTGTGCATACATGAATATGTAATTATAAGATATAATGAAATATAAATAATAGAGGATAACCCGTGTACGAGCTGTGCCATCTGTGCTTAATGTCCTGTAATTTATTCGCCGTAACATTGTTAGTGCCCGCCGTCTGACTAATGTATGCGGTAGTCAGATATTTGACAGTTAACGAATGATTGTTTGAGATCTATCCAGCGTTACCTAAGCGTAGTAGTAGGAAACTGCTACCGGTAGCGTTCAAAATGCAGCTCAATAACGCGCGGTACAAGGACACAAACGCCACGCGCCAGTTACGTGCAGACATTGCTATGTGTCATTATCAATTTCTTCTTGCCCACCCTAAGAAATTTAATACAATTTTTGCGAAGTCCTTCTCAAAGTCTTAAGGCTAGGGACGCGTGGACACTTAACATTAGTATACTGTATGCTAATGTAACACCCGGCTGAATTAATGAGCCACTGAATATATTGACGACCTTCAATAATGTATGTATTTATGTATCATACGCGGTTTTCTCCGAACTGTGAAACTAAGCTATCAACCCAACCCGCCGCTTTGTATAGGCTGACGTAATTGAATTGTAATAATGCGAGATAAAGGATATTGTGAATATTTCAGGATCTGATTACCCGACTGCGCCAGGAGGGTTATTTTACAGTGTTTTCCTTTAAATTGAACGCCATGCCGTAACGAAGTAAAAGAGCTTCTCTTTAAAGATTGTATTTATGATTCTTTAAAGATTATATTAATAAAAAAAAACCGCTAAAAAGACAAAACCCTAGTTCACGTAGTAAGCCTGTAATCAATTTTATCATACCCTAAGTTCTATTTGCAGAAGTGCGTCATACAAGCGTCGTGCTCCGGTAAATAATCAAAACAGGACCCATCTAATATTAAAACTGGATAAGTTTAAAATTAACCGATTCTTATTAAATCATTTAGGCCTGAGTTCACCAACATTCTAACCATCGGTTAGGTATTTAAACAGTTGATTTCCTTAGGAAATTTGACATAAATCAACTGTTTAAATACCTAACCGATGGTTAGAATGTTGGTGAACTCAGGCCTTAGTAAACTATTGGAGAGCGATTTATCCGGCATCGCTGGTGATATCAATAATCCGTTGCCGCGTCATGCGATAACTTATCTCTCATATTTATCTAGCCAACCGCTCGAGTTCAAGGTCGTCAAACATTCCGAATTTTTACGAATTACAAATTAGTTTTTTATTCGTTATATTGGTACGATTCTTAGCTAGAATCAATGCGTGATTTTCGATAACGTCAATTTGGGGCAAATCCAGATGGATTGTTTCAATAATGTCGTATTATCACATTTATTATTTTGATTATGTCAGCTAGGATTCTGATATTCATGAAAAAATTCAAATGTAACGTATTGACTTATTGTTGTGAAAGAATATTATTTTCCAATTCTAATAATGAGTTTGCCTTTTGACTCTAAAAATTTAGTTTAAATCAACTTAACCGGTTATTACACATTATTTTTGATTTAGTTGGCTAACACTTGGCAACAGGAACAGCATCAAATAATCATGCCCTAATATTTATCAATTGAAATATTATTTAATTAATTAATTTAAAAAATAAATAAAAAAGGCTTAATTTAAAAAAAAGTCTTTATTCTACTGTGTAACATCACTTACTTTATTTAAGTATCCCGCGACGGCTACAGTAATTTCCAGCTTTTTAACCGACTTCCAAAAAGGAAGTTGAAAATGAAAAATAACTAATTTCGGAAGTCGGTGTCAAAAAACGAAAATGCGGAACCAACGACACCGACTTCGGAAATTAAAGTTATTTTTCACTTTGTAGTGTTGTTTTTGGATATCGGGTTTTTTTTTTGTAATTTCTGTTTTGCTTTCACTAGCCGTGATTTACCAACCAATTTCTCTATCTCGTCTTGCCAATGTTCTGCTGGTCTGCATTCTGTACACAATATTAATAATACTTTCTCTGCAGGTATTCTATTATGAAATCCTGAACAGTCCGGACCGCGCGTGTCGGCTCGCGAAGGCCGCGTTTGACGACGCGATCGCCGAGCTCGACACGCTGTCGGAGGAGAGCTACAAGGACTCCACGCTCATCATGCAGCTGCTGCGGGACAACCTCACGCTGTGGACCTCCGACATGCAGGGCGACGGAGAGTCCGGTCAGTAGCAAGTCTGCACTCCAAGCCTTGCCTATCCTGCTCTGAATCCTCCCAAACACCATCATCATCCTTTTTCCACCTGCACGACCATTTATCTTTATCCTTTCCTTGTAAAATTTTATGTAGTAAGTCTGCTTACTACATAAAATTTTCTAATACAGTCAAAATGGATATATTTGGAAATATGACGGTACTTTGGTGACTCTTCTACTGGGTGTAAGCTCCACATAATATTATTCTATGTCTCGTGTGAAGAAACAAAAAATTCAGTCTACTATGTAAAATATTCACCATGAAAACTTAGGTGCAAAAATTAGCTTAAAGTGAACTGTCATCCCGTCTGATGGGATTCACAGTTCATGTCAAGCACTCTGCTCACTTCACTTAAGTTTTCAGTGTCATTTTTACAGAATAGCACGATAACTATTACAGTGATATTCGCAAGTTTCTGGCATGGATTGTTGTGTATTTTATTTCGCTTGTCCGCTAGATGGAGATCTTATCGCTCTTTAGTTAGATAGTGTAGCTATATCAGATCAAAATCTATGTGTGATAAAACAACGCAAGTTGCTATCTTAAGTGATAATTTTGTCATCTAGCTTTTTGAAACACCTAATTGTGAGGCCTGTTGTTTCCAGCAACCAGACTTGCTTAATAAATAGCATGTGCATGCAGTGTTTACATCCATCTAACTTTTATGTTTGTCGCATTTCAGGTGAAACGGAACAAAAAGAACAGCCGCAGGATGTGGAAGATCAGGATGTGTCGTAATACTTTTTAACATTCTATTTAAATATAATAAAAAAAATAACTATAGTATCACGTAAGACCCAGCCCCCAATGACAACCGGTTGTATGGAACTCCTCCACACAGCTCGCCCCCGACGTAGTCCCAGCCCAGTTGTAACACAACATGCATATGTATACATGGTAACGTTTCGTTTATGTATCGTGTCAAATTATCTACGAGTTATATGTATACATTCATATGTACTTCTTTTGATATATTTGTTTTCAATTACGAAAAAAAAATAATGTTTAAGAAAAACGTACTTTGGTATTGCATTTTAACTGTATGTTGTATGATGTATTTTCATAACTGTACCAGTCGATGGATCTCTCGCCGTCGCCTAGCGCGCTCCGCTGCGCCTAGCATGTCACTCACACTTCCTACTTCCGTGCGGCTACTTCTTAACGTGGGAATTGTAAATTTTCTAAGTATTTTATACCGTGTGTAAAATTAATGTATTTAAAAACTCTGTTGATTGATACTTGAAACAAGCACCGTAGCGTCGAGGATGTTTAATGAGATATACAAACAAATATGATAACGATATAATAGTTGGATACATTAGCAAGTTGCGTATCGTCACGTATGTCGATATAGTGTTTACTTTGTAATCGCATCTCCGTGTTGATTCGGTCTGCACAAATAGTAGTTTTATACAATGGACGTTTAATCTCGTGGCTAGGTTGTTGTTTTGAGACTGTTGCTAGTTCGTGCAGCCGGCCGGCGCGGGTGTCGCCCGGCTGCCGGCCGGTCTCTGCGAGCGAGTCTTCCGCGCCCTCGCTGCATTTGTATACATTTGAATCATTTATATTTTAAACGATAAACGTAACATTATTAGGGTGGTAATGATGTAGTACTTGCAATATTTAGCTAAGTGATAGCGGCGTCACCCTGTTGGTCTTTGTGTATCTATCTCCTATGTATCGTACATGTATGTATTTATTGCAAACGGATAAGTTGGTGTAACTTGTGACTACTGTGTAGTACACGCGCTCGCGAGTCGTCACAACACCGCTCGCGCCGCAAGTCGTCAGTCCGTCGCCTCGGCGGACCGTGGCTGAGCTTAAATAGAATTAAAGACATGTCGATGTACCCGCGCTTCGTTCGTATTACAACATTTGGAGTATTCACATTTGAATTGCTTTAATTACTTACGAGTATTGTGATAGAGATTTTGTATATTTTAATTTATTTTTTTTTAATTTCGCAAGTTCTCGAAAATTGCTGTAGCGCTACATCTCTTACGATTTTACAGGACAAACAGTAGTTCTAAAAGTTGTGCTAGGTTAAGGTAATGCACTTGGGGAAATTATTTATTTGATGCGCGTCGCGGACGGCCGCGACCGCGACAGTAATGCCTACTCGAAGACATTCCATCTTCACGATACCTGTTAACTAAATATCTGGCCGATGTTCGCTGAACTCCAAATTGTAGTGTGGCATAGCGGCGTGGAGCAAGTGCGTGCCCGAGTAAGATATTAGCGTTATTTTTATTTGAATTTGTAATATTGCATATATTTTGTTAATTTATCCACAAAAATACTAATGCAATTAGCCTTAGTGTTATGCAATATTGATTTATGTCCTCCAACTACATGGAAATTTATTGTAAATGACAGTGTAAATCTAATAATAAAAATTCAAAAGTCCAAATTTTGATTTTTACTTAACCTCCCCCTCCCCGAGTTATGGTCTAAGTACTGAGGCCGACCGACCAGCTGATAAGAACAATCCGTTGACTTGGTGACTTCAGATAAGAGAGAGAGCATGTCACTTGGCACGAGTCTATGGAGTGACTAACGTGGAAGTAAGTAGAAGGTCCGGCGCAGCCCTGGGTAAGCGCACCCCGAATGTCACTTACAACATTCCTATCACATCAAAATCTTGTTTTAAAACTTCATTGTTTAACATTGTAAAAAATTGTCTTTTTTAGATTCAAAATGTTTTTTTAGAGAATCTCTGAATAATACAAAAATTTACATTAAAATATGTAGTTGTAGTAAGTGTAGTAGTAGTAAGTGGCCATATGGGTGTGCGTTACCCCAGGGAATGTTGTCGCTTTTCAGGATTTCGGCTTGACACCTCGTGTAATTGTGCCCAAATAATTTGTGCGTCCAGCCGATCCAATGATATTCACGAAAAACATTCCGCTGGAGTAACGCTACCCCAGCGGCATGTTTTTTAATCGGTGGTCGTAGCTAAATACAAATCTAGTTAGATAGATATCACTTGTGCCTAATTGTTCCCAAATTATGAAAAATGTGCGTCTTGAGATTTCAGAGTTATTCAAGATGCCGCTTGGGTAACGTTTAGTTGTTGAAGACTAAAATCGTTCCTTGTTCTTCAATAAGAAACCCTAGAAACTTACCAATTGTGGTGCTCAAAGCTTCACGTGAAATTAGATGTTACCTACTATTCCAACTCCTTAGAGAGTTATTCCATTTTTATTAATATCTGGCTACGATTTAATGTAACGGTCCATACATGAATTATTAATATTATTAACACGTTCAGTGCCGGGAGCCCTCCTGGAGGGTTCACTCAAATCGCATATGGGATGCCGGGAGCCCTCGCGGAGGGCTCACTTTAAATGTACGTTTTTCTTAGCGAATATAGCATTTTAGACTTGAAAATAAAATTAGTCGTATATTTTAACAAGATTTATTAGTATAATCGTTGGTTTTCAAATACAAGCATTTTTATTTTCAAAAATAATTGGGAGCTAGGATGCCCGTATTTCAGGGATGGTAAACTGTTTTTCGTTTAGGTAGGTACAAATATTCACTAAAAATAAAAATATTTATTTTGAGATTATAAATTAAGAGGATGAGTTTAAAAATAGAAGCTTTACAGGGTTCCGTATCAAAATGGTAAAAACGAACACCCATGGTGCAACTTCGTTTGTCTGTCTGTCCGTTCGTTTGTACAGCTGCTCATTTCAGGCACATACTTCGCTACATACAAGTTGTTTGGTTTTGTCATTTTTTATATTATCTGTGGTCATGTATACAATGTGTAACATAATTAACGCAAGACCTCATACACCCCAATTAGAGTATTGAGTTAAAAGCATGCAAGAACCAAAACTTTTTTTTTTAAAGCTAACTTCTATTATTATTAAGAAAATCGTGTTGACCGTAACACTAACTTATGCATTTAAAATATGGACTTATTGCTTTGAAAGAAGTTTTATTTTTCTTTGGCTCAATCACCGGTCAGTATGGCAAACGAATAATAAAAAAAAAATTTCGTTCTCAAACATGCTTGGAAATTTGAGCATTATTTTGACAACCTTCTTTGAGATAAATCGAAGTTGCTGTACTGGCCACATACATGCGAGCAGCGGCTGGCAAAAGTTGTATGAAAATCCATATCTGTCCTGGTTTAGCGGCCAAACAAATTACATAGTAAACTCATTTAAGTCGTGTTGATCTTTTACTTCGAAAAATGGCAAGCAAGGAAGTAAAAAAAAACAAATGAACACTTTAACGCGGGAAAAAATATTGTTGTGCGTTATTCTTCATTGATTTTGAAAAGTAATTGTATTTTAATTTCCGCGCATTATTTGAGAAAAGTACTATACAAGCCTTGGCCACAACTAGGCATTGATGGACTTACGTATGTGTGCCTCGGCTTCGCCTCGGCCCACATTTACACGTTCGTCCTTCAATAAAATATTAAGGGGGAAGCGTTAAGGTAGCCCGCGAAATTTGCTGGTCAATATTAAGTTGTATGTTGATCAAAATTGATTCGCGGCCGTAAAAAAAAAAGAATTTCGCGAGCTACCCTGGCGCTTTCGCCTTAAAAGTTACTGATATCGAGTCAGTAGTTAATTATGAACAAACTACTTTCAGGACTTGCGTTTATTCTGTTACGCCTTGTATGTGTATCACACCAATAGGTAGTGTGTGATTTCCGTTTGTCTTCTTTCACGTAATGAAGCTACCTACGGAATGACGCGGTGACGTGCTGTTTGTAGTCATAGTATAGGTATAGCTGAAAGAACTTATGCTAATTAGAGGCAATAGAAGCACGGGAGCGAAGCTACAGGTAAAAGTAGTTAAGACATAAATTTTTCTTGTCTCAATCGGAGTTTTTTCGTCATTAATTTATACGTACTTATTCCAGAGTGAATCATGAACGTCAAGTAAATAATAGAACACTAAACGTTAATAAACTGTTACAAAATAATAACGTTTTTATTACATAAAAAACTACTAATACTTATTGCATATTGTAATTGTTGAAAAAAAAAATACATTGCATGAAAATTTCAGAAGAGGTTGGACACCCCTGTCACGGGATCAAAGCGAGCGATTATACTTTTTCTGCATATTTTTATTTTTTATATTTCTCGTCTCCACCCCACTAGCACATGTAAATACCCCCAGAGATACTAAATATAGCAACAAGACGTTCCGAAAACACTAATTTACTTCTTTTTACAGTGTTTTATAATACGGTTTCAAACCTAATGCCGACGACCCTCCTCGAGGGTTCACTTTAGCGCAAACGTAATGCCGGTGACCCTCCTGGAGGGTCCATTTGCAATATGTATGGCGGCATGGCGTATGAGCTCTATGAAAAGTGGGCGGAGTCGAAAGTGTTAAGTGACGGTAATTGTGATTCAACTAATAATTAGTACCTTTATTAAATAGTTTCAGCTGAAAATCCTTCTAACTACTCTATATCTTGTTATCTATATACATACCTACGAATTTACGTTGGTAAATTTAAAATTGCTCCACCGTCCGTCGCGTCGGCCTTTAGTCAGTTTTGAATCTGAGATTGATGGTCGGGCTTCGCTAATTCATCCACATTAAAAGAAAACCATTGAATAAAACTACATTTGAGCAATTTAATAAAGATAAGTAGATTAAAAATATTCAATAACTTTATATCACATTCACACCCTTAAAATATTTCGTATTGTGTTGGAATATTTTATTTTCGTCTATTCATTTAATTTTTAGACCGATATAAATATGCGATGGACTTGGGAATATAACCTACCTACGTTAATATTATAACTTCACTATAAAACCCTTCTTTTTTTTTTGTTCTATTTTATTTAGATACATTTTTTTAAAGCTAGTCGTTAGACAATGTAATATTACACGGATGCATTCCATTTAGAGAACATTGCACAAGAGGACCATAAACTAATTTAAGACTAATACAGTAATAAGGATAAAATTCTGGATGTTTGTATTTAACTTTTGAACAGTCATCAAGCACAGTCATGAATTAGGCATCTTTGATTCATCACAATCGTCACGTTATGTTCCTATTCTGATAAGCCCCACTAATGTAATAAGTATACACCACGCACAAAGTGTGATGCTAATCCTAATTTTGTAACATAAATGTCACACAAAATCTATAAAAATATAGGTACATAAATGCCAACTAAGATTTAATTATTGCTATTACATAATTGGAACACGTTAAAAGCTTAATGATTCAAGTAGGAGTTTTTGAACTTCAGATACAGCCTTAACAAAGAATTCTAACGCCAGAGGAAGACACTGGTTCACACATTATTAGACAATTAGAGGAGGGAACCGACCCAGTGTCCGATTCGCATATTTACCGTAAGGCCTTTTATCCACCACCAGGTTAACGAAAATGAGATGACGTCGCCGAAGTAGCGATACATTTACTATGACCGCGTGTCCACTGCACGTCCGTCAACGGCACGTCACATTCGACATTCGTTCGAATTATCGCATTTCTTGTTGACGGTGGCGGTGGACAAACGCTGTAAAACTACTCTCTGAAGCCCCACTTCAGTTATCGTTACTAGGAATACTTAAAATAAATTAAAAAAATTATACTAAAGTACTTGAATTCAGAATCTTAAATAATTTACTCATTCCTACTTGAAAAACATGATTATACTAAGATTCTGCATTCAAGTTGGGCAATATTCGTCAGATAGCCCACATCAGGCAGTAGGTAAGACTAGGATGAATATAGAACACTTAAAAACGTCTATTACAAATCTTATGCTTATATAGACTCTTGCACTCCCAAAAACAAAATCTTAGATCACTAAATAATTAATCTAATAACCTGCCCGAAAAAACGAGTGCTCCAATATAGACGCTATGACTATTAACTGACTCTTCTCATTACATTGAGTTCTAACATTAGTAAACACAGTTTATGTATTTCGTAGTTATTTAAACGACAGACTATAGATATATGTATATGTCGCCGCCAACTAGCTTAATTAGCCTTTCAGTTAACTGCCTAGCCTTATAACTAAACGGCGGCGCCGTTCAACTAGCGGCTTGAATGATATACAATATTCAGCCAATGCGTCTAATACAACATTTAATCAACTGGCTGGTTGATGCTTAGACCGTTGCAGTTGATATAATAGGGTGAAAATGTGAGGGAAAAAAGGAAAAACTATGTTTAAATGGTTAGGTAATAATTTTAACAACTGTTATTTAAACATTAGGAGAACCCCCTAATGTTTAAATAACAGTTGCTAAAACTGTGATCAGTTGAAAAAAAATAACGGGCAGTCATTTTATATTTCGGCGGTTGTTAAATGAAAAGATGAACAGTAATAAAAAGATGAACAGTAATAAAAAGATGAACAGTAATAAAAAGATGAACAGTAATAAAAAGATGAACAGTAATAAAAAGATGAACAGTAATAAAAAGAAAATTCGTCGGTTATTTAATCCTACAATGGGATTTCATAGGTTAGGTTGTAACTGTGATCAACCACGTTCAAGTCGCAGTAACTAAGCCAGGCCACCCCGACCAAATGGGTTAGGTTAGAACTGTTACCAAACGCGCTCGAGCCGAGCGAGCGGTGCCAGGTGCCAAGTGTTAGTTTACTGCTCAGGGGCAATTCTCGTAATTTTAAGAACGTTCACAGTTTGATCTGTCTCAATCTGTCACAAAATACTTTTAATTTCCTTACGTTTTGACAAGTTTTTGACATTTGTTGAGACTGCGACTAGATTTTGAACGTTTTAAATTACGAGAATTGGCCTTCTGCGTTTACTGCCGAACTTGATAATAGACATGCATTTTGTAACTTTTTTATTTTCCAAAACTACATTATACAACTGCCGCTTTAAATCAGTCATCAATCGCCAATTTAAATTTCTGGGCTAGGCAAGTAGTTATACGTTAGCGATTCAAGCCATTTGCCTAGCTGTGAGATTGAATGATTGTATATCATTGAGAACGTTAGTTTAATGGCACCGTTTAGTTAAAAATCTAGGCAGTTAACTGAAAGGCTAATTAAGCTAGTTGGCTGCGACATATGTACCGGGTGGCGGGACACCGTCGCACAACCTGCTCCCATGGATTCAGTATACGATTCTGAATCCCCTGCATAGAAAATTTTCGAGTTATTAAAAAAGCTGTTCAGTACATTTTGATTGACAGTTTTTTTTTACAACCGACGAAAATTTTCTTTAAAGATTCCAACTAAAGTTTACCTCTAGTCGGAATCTATAAATAAATTTTTCGTCAATGCAATACTGACAACTGAGACCCAATTCTAGTCAGTTTCTGAACTAAACCTAATCTAAAGACACTTCTCTGTTTTTATACCACTTTACAATGTTATTATAATTAGTTGATAGTTCTTCATTAATATTTAACTTTTAACCGTCATCAGTACTTAATATTTAAAATAAATTTAGTACAAATAAAAAAATTCAATTGGAATATAATCCTAGTAGATACAATAATGGATATGTCGCAGCCAACTGGTGAAATTAGCCGTTCAGTTAACTGCCTGGCCTTTAGAAGTAGTGTTCGCCTCGCTTCCTCCCTCGGCTCGCACGCGGTTGATCACAGTTCTAACCTAACCCACTTGGTCGGGGTGCAATGCCCTAATTACTGAGACCAATTCGGCTCGCGCGTGATTGGTTACAGACTTCCAACCTAAACTGTAATTGAATATCATTCAGGCCGTTAGTTGAACGGCCGCCGTTTAGTTGAAAGGCTAGGCAGTTAACTGAACGGCTAATTTAACCAGTTGGCTGCGACAGATACGTATTAAAAATATTGATGTCTCCAAGTGTATAGTTATTGTAGTTAAGCAATAATGCTATGTTTGAGTCACCCTAAAACATACGAACGTGTTCTTAACTGTATTTGTGTCAAAAAACGGTTTAACGGTGGCTTTCTTAGATTGTTTGAAAAATTCATAAATATTTAAATATTAGGTCCTTACATATGAAATTGGCGTTTTGTACGGGAGGAATATAGTTTTTTTTTTTTTTTTTTGTAAAATATGTTTATTTAATCAAAGTATGCACCGTTGTTATCTATGCACTTTTGCCATCTCATAGGTATTTCATTGATCCCTTTACTAAAAAAACCATGGGGGCGAGAATCAATGAACTCTTTGAAGGCGGTTTGGACTGCTGCATCGGAGTTACATTTTTTTCCTTGTAAGAAGTTGTCCCGATTTCGGAAAAAATGGTAATCTGTTGGAGCAAGGTCCGGGGAGTACGGTGGATGTCGCAGACATTCCAATTGTACCTCATCTAACTTAGTGGTTGTTTGTTGTGCAGTGTGTGGTCTTGCGTTGTCGTGAAGCAGCAGTAGCCTAGAGCAATTGACCAATCTCGGTTGTTTAGCAGCTAGTTCTTCCTTCATGGTTTGCAGTTGCTGACAATAGATATCTGCCGTAATCGTTTGACCAGATTATAGAAAGCTGTAGTGAACGACACAGGCGCTAGTCCACCAAACACTCACAAGTAACTTTTTCTGAGTAAGTTTTCGTTTAGGGCAGGATTTGGCTGGTTCTCCAGGGTTCAGCCATTGCGACGAGCGCTTCCGATTATCGTACAGTATCCACTTTTCATCACAAGTAATGATTCGATTTAAAATCCCTTCATTATTGTGTCTGTTGAGCAAAGTAACACAGCAGTCGACGCGTGTTTGCAAGTTCGATTCACTCAATTCATGATTTACCCATCGTTCATTTTTTTTTACTTTCCCGATTTGCTTCAAGTGGATTAATACAGTTTTATCACTTACCCCGAAGCCTGCAGCTATCTCTGAAGTGCTTTGTTATGGATCCGCTTCCACAATAGCCTTTAATTCTTCATTTTCCACTTTGGTCTCCGACCGTCCACGGGGTTGGTTCTGAAGGTCGAAATTTACAGAACGAAAACGTTGAAACCAAAAACGTACCGTGCTTTCTTTTACGACACCAGCGCCGTACACATCATTAATCCTTCGAGCTGTTTCTGCAGCACTGGTGCCACGGTAGAACTCGTACTCGTAAATATACTTACCGATATTTAATGTTTTCCATTGTGCGGTAATAAGCGACGCCAAAGAAAAAAATAATGAGGAAAAAACAAATGAATGACTGTTTTCAAAACTAAAATGTACCAGCTAAATGAATTTTATAAATTTGAATTTGGAATTCTTAACTAAAGAGGAGATATTTCAGATCAAAGGTCAGTACGACAAAACGCTAATTTCATATGTAAGGACCTAATAGTTTTAGCGTATGATTGTCGATATGGATTAAATATTTATTTCCTTAAATGTATCCTTGTGCGAAACTTGTTTACTATAGTCGCACTTTTAATTAACTGCAGTAAAATGACAGCTTATGTGTTATTTAAATAACTGAAATTGGCCTCACTTTGTTTTTTCGCGGCCATCAACCAAATCTTGTTTTTCTAGTACAGAATAGTGTAAAACGAAACTTATTTGAGAAAACGCAGTCCGAAATGAGTTATTAAGAAGTGTCATTTTACTGCAGCTAATTAAAAGGCGGAGTATAGAAGTGGTCTCTTTTATGTGTAGGTAAATAAACTAGATCCTCAAATATTCTACACTAGTATAATAATGCCGACTTAGAAATGAGAGGCTAGCTTTATAATAATTTAAGGTTAGGTTTAATGTCGTGTTGTCGATATGGATGGAATAAATATTTATCTCCTTAAAAGTATCCTTGTGCGAAAATTGTTTACAAGAAGTGGTCTCTTTTATGTGTAAATAAACTAGATCTTCAAATATTTTACACTAGTATAATAATGCTGAGAGGTTAGCTTTATAATTTAAACTAAAACTACAGCAGTACTGTATATGCTTTAGCATATCTTTACAAGCTCAGCTCTGCTCCTCCGGAGGCAAACTAAGGCTCAATTTACACCGCCGCGGAACGGAGCGGAATCAAGTTTTCGTATAGGAAAATGAACTTTATGTCAATTGTGTAACGGACAAACTAGATACGATCTTGTTACTGCGGGAATTCCCGAGAATGTGCGATCATTCTCCAGAAGATGCGCGACCTGTCCATATGGGTGTATCTAATTTGTGCGTTACAATATTGACATAAAGTTCGTAATGCTTTGTACAAAAAAAATACCTTAGCCTTACACATCACGCCTCACCCCATAGGGGGAGGCAGCAATAAGAACCAGCTCCTACCCTGATTACTTCTTACTTGTACACAAACCTTTTCTTTTTAGGGACCTCGTGCATTAAAACTGTAACCAAGATGTGGACTTTCATAATAAAGTATGGCTGCAAGTGGCTGGTCGGCCGGTCGGGCAGGCAAGTGCCTGATGCGCATTTAGTTTCTATAGTTTAACCAGAGAAGTAATCCCCATATTTTTAAGAACGTTCACTTCTCACAATCTCAGTCTCAATCTGACAAAAAGTTATAATTTATTTAAATATTTGAGAAGAAAGAAAGAAAGAAAAAATAAATTTTACTACGCTACTTTTCATATACAATTAACTTTTTGTGCCCGACGTTCTGTTAACTTGTAATTATTAGTAAGATCTGGTAAAACAAATGTGAATGCAACAAAGAATAAAGAATTGAATTCATTCAGCGACAATGAATTCACAAACTAGATTTTAATGGTTTTGAATACGAGAGCGGTCTTTTTGGTCTGCGGCCACTGGCCGTGGTCGTGACCACGTAGTGCACGAGGTCCCTCACCTATTTGTTTTGTAAGCAACAAAAACTATTACGAACCTTGACAAAGCAGCCGAAGCATAAAACACCCAACTCCTTACAGATCAACATTGTTCAAATTAGACCCAGAATGTGTAGGCAGGTCTTCATGTACCAACAACGTTCCAATAGGTACCACAGCCTCATCTCTCTCGCGCAGCTTCCTCATCTCGTTGCGCAGTTTATCCAGGACAGCGTAGTTGGGTTCATTGTGGCGCGCCTGGTCTTGTAAGAGGGTGATCTGCTGTTCTTCTAGCTTCTTCTCCTTGCAGCTCTTCACGGAGCGGGAGCCGTACAGGCGCAGTAACGAGCCCCAGGAACGTACATGCGGGTGCAGAGCCTGAGGAAAGGGGAGGGCTGTGATTACCTCAATCCTGTTTTATGCAAAATCTTTTAAAAGATCCTCGTGGAGTTGTCCCTAGCAATATAGCAATATCTTTTTATTATGAAATTATTCATTCATGATTCTTAGTAGTGATGGGCCGAATACGGGTTTTACCGAATACGAATAATCGGCCGAATTTTCGGTTAAAGATTAGTCAGTTCAGTGCATCATCTAGCTAGCGGCGAAACATTGACACGTGTAAATTGCCAAAAACAATGAGTGGAAAAACCTGCCGCTTTATCCCAACATAAGAGCCATTGTATACACGTTTTTTTTTGTCATGAAAAACTAGGCTTGTCTCGCCGTGTGTAGGTAGGCACGGTCGTCAGTGTTGCATGGATCACTATGAATGTTTGTGGACGACACGGCAGCACGGAATCGTCGCCGTATACCATAGAACCGGTGGTTTGCCGTGTCATATATAAGCTCACACGATTATTTTGCGTTGCGGCTAGCGCGCTGTACTGTAAAAAAACCGTGCCGTGTACAACGGGCCTTATACAGTAGAATATTGTACAGTTTAACGGAGTGCGAATGTAGGCAAAGGACTGGACAGTAAAACCTGTAGGATGCCCGTTACCTGCAGTATAGCCTGCGAGGCGCGCTGCTTGGCAGTCTTCTTGTTCTTGCTGACGACGGTGGCGGTGTGTTTGCCTACCTTCATGGTCAGCTCGATCTTCTGGTACTCCAGCTTCTTCATCTGTGCATTCAAGTTATTAATTATTGTTATTTTACTCAATTTCAAATTGTGCTTGTAACATGTCCATAATATGTTATTGGGTCTGCTAACTTTCCTAAGAAAGCGGGTAACATTATAATAAAAAAAAATTAGAGCGTTTTGACTCCTTAATATTAAATACCCACTGTCATTTTAATGACGGCACCGCTTTTTTATAGTTTTTGAGCACATGATTTCCAATAAATGATTGAGCAGGTCTCCCAGGCCTAAAAGCTTTCGCAATTACACAAACCATGTCAGAAAAATAGATTGTTTAGCAGATTTACATATTACCGTAAAGTATACTTGATAATAGCCATTTCATACGATTGATAAAGAATTACAGTTATGATTTGAATATGCTGACACTTTATGTTGATAGACAATTTGCTCTTCAATAAAACATTTCCCTAGCTAACAGTAGTGCTATTCTGTAAAAATCTCACCGTGATAACTCGGGTGAAGTGAACTGTCATTAGTGTCAATCCTTAGCATCAGATGGAATGACAGCTCACATCACCTATCTTCTCACGGTGAGATTCTAACAGAATCGACCGGCTGTACAACTACCTTACACCTATCTATTAATTCTACAATGTGTCGATCGTCACCTCAGTATGTATATGCCGGTCGCCGGCTCCGAAGTTCCTCAGCAGGCAGGTGCGCAGGATGGCGTGCGGCGACGGCTCGCAGGTGGCTGCGCAGAACTCCGTGATGCGCGGGTCTTCGATGCCCACGAAGTCGAAGAACTGACAACACAACTGCAAATTCTCGTCAATAGAAGGCACGGTTGATTTATGAAAACCTTTACCTTGTCATATTAAACTTTTTTAAATTTCGAGAATTCATACATCTTGGTTCACGCTGTTTACGAAGATTTTTCAATTCTATACATATCCTATCCTAATATTATAAATGCAAAAGTAAGTTTGTTTGTTTGTTACATTTTATAACTGAACAGACAGCTGTGCTGCTGGGGAGTTTGTTGCGCCACTTCTTCTCCCCAGCGAAAGCCCTAGGAAGTGGTGAAGGGCGGGCGTTTTGGGGGACTGTCTTTTGTAATTTTGACGTTCGAAAAGTGCAAATTCTCAGCCTAGTTTGAATAAATGATTTTTGATTTGGATTTTGATTTCCCGCCTAAGAAAACAACAATAGCGTTATTATGATAATAGATGGCGTCACGTGTATTTCGAATCATGATTGAATTATATTAGAAACTTTAGAGTTTAGTTTTTTTTTTTAAGGCTAATTTTGTAAGTCTAGCTAGGAAATATTCTCGAGAATGTTCTCGCACAGGAAAATTTACTAAATTTTAAGTTGTGGAGTAGATTATTTTGATGTCAACTTCGTAAAGCGTTCAGATGAACTCAAAATATTTAGATAAAAATAGATCGATACAATAGAGAAATGCAATTTTTTTGAACTCTTCCAAAAGAATATTTTCGTCAACTTAATAGCGTTCTTGCTAGGAGAACATTCTCCGGAAATTACTATCATTAAAATTAGTTAAAACTGGTACTTACATTGAAGTCAGGTTCATTCTGGTCGCTGGAGGGCGCGTGGTGCGGCGCATGCGCATCGAGTTCGTCCTTCATCTCGGGGATGAGGATGTGTATGGAGTTGCGCGCGGCGGCTGACTTGGCCTGGCGCTTGCTGGAGCCGTGGCCCACGCCGTACTGCATGCCGCCGATGAACACGGTCGCTTGGTAGGGGGTTGAGGCGTTCTCTGTGTGGCATGAAATTCAATTTATCATGCGAAAAACACAGAACCGGTCGTTATGGTGACGCTTAGAGGAGGCCTGTACCCAACAATGGATATACTTCGGCTGAAATGATGATGATCATCTCACATTCTTCCATCTTAGCCGATGTTCGCAGAGACGTAAAAATATCGCGGCGGGATATTTTCGCGCACTGGATTTTCAACTCTCGGCGTTGAGCCAAGCATTGAGAATCCAACAGAGCGCATCCCAGCGCGTTAAAAAACACCCTAATGGATCTAATTTTAAGAACCTTTAATAACCCTAATATTTCGCTGAGATGAGATTGCGACTAGATTTTGAACGTTTTTAATTACGGAAATTGGCCTTCAGGAGGCTGTCCGTGTAACGGATATACGGGTTGATAAAATACGTATAAGACGTGCTAGAAGAATGCTTTTGAAGTTGGCATTACTGGTATCATAAGAACGGGTCTTTTAAATGTGCGTATGTCTCGTCTTATGGCGGGAGTAAAAGGGAAATGAATGTTCCTATAATGCCCTCGAATAACTATTCTTTCTTTTTTTCAGCCACAGAGCAGCGTGGGTGGATCGACGACCTAATGAACGTTGCGCACACAACCGTTGGTTGTGGCAATGTCCTTTGGCTGAATGATGATGAAAATAAAGCTCATACAAACATACAAACTAGGGTTCCAGTGTACAAGGCTTACTCACCAAGCTGCCTGAACTCGTAGACGGGTTGTTTCTGCAGCGCACGGCGCACGTACTCGTGGAAGACAGACAGGTAGCTGCGCCCGTTCATGTTCATCACCCAGTCGCGTTTGTTGGTCTTGCCCGCTGCAATAATACACAACTCATTAAGATTATCCTATGTCCGATTACAGAGGTATTTTTTACCAAGTTTATACATTTGAAAGTACACATTGATTAATCATTATTGAGAACGTTAGAAATCAGTTGAGTCGTACGGGTAACATTTGAAAAATTTTATACCTTGTCCTTACGCTGACCCTTATACGTGTGTAATACGACTGAATTTGGCATGACAGAATAAACACATCTACAAAAGATTCATACTCCGCTCCCCAGTAATGTAAAGAACTTACCAGCATTCTCTTCTCCCGGCGCAGTCGGTTGAGCAGGAATGGTGATCAGTTTGGTACCCTCAGGTAATGTGGGGTACTGAAGGGTCTTCCTTGCCTTGGTGTATTTACGGCGATCAGCCCAGCGCCTAAGAAAATTTATAACTAAAATAAAGGGTGCAACTGAAAAGTTTACACAAACAATACTCAACCATTTATTTCATTCTACAATCTGTACTTAGGTATAACTTAAAGTTTAATGAGATCATTATGGACCCGTTTCGGGTGCAGCAAAATAAAAGGAAAGCTGTAAAACGTAACTTATCTACTCATAACTATATGTTTTTAGGGCGTTTATTCTTATTAAGCATGAATTTTCAAATAAATATATTTTCTGTACTAATACAAACATAAATTCACGCCCTTTTCCTATGAGGGTAGGCACAAACTACAGAACGCCCTCTGCTACGATGCTAACATAACGTACTAGTAAATTATTGGAGAGTGCACGTCTTATAGTTTATCATTTAAATATGCGTTTACAGTAAGTATAAAAAGTTTTCTAGTTTTTTTTTAAACATTAGTTTTTCTACTTTTTTTTATTATTAATTTTGCTAGTTTTTTTTATGTGGACTATTACATAGTCACCAAGTCTACACAGCGACAGAGTACCTACAGACTTTTGTGTCTGTTTCATTATGTCATCTTGCATTATAGGTACAGTAGTATAGTTGTTGCGTTTTAGCGTGGTATTAGCGGTCATTGTCCTTTTCGTATCCCTTCGTAAGAACCCGAACAAAACTATGTACTTATCGTTTTCCATGAGAACAACGAGAGATGAAAGATGTTAAAATATGTCGAGTAAATGCAGGTGGGTCAATGACCGCTATTGCCTTTCTAAAACGCAAAACAACTGTAGTGTACAACTGTACATTTTGATGGAAAAACGAGCCGCGAACTGTCTCGTCTGCGGCAGTTCCAAGCTAGTAACACTCACTTGAAATGCATGATATTTACAGTCTTGAACTTGAACAACCGCCTGCAGTACTCATTGATCTGCTCAGCGGTAAGATGCTGCGTCTTCCAGCTGGTGTTGATGGTTTCGACCCTCGGGGGAGGCATCACGATGCCCCCTGGCAAGACCACAGGCTGCCGAGCCAGTGAGACTTCCTCATTTCCATTAGCTTCTTTGATAACCACGGCCTCACTCGTGCTCGCTGTTTCGTCATCACCAGCCACTTCTTCTGGCTTGTTTTCAAATGATGCCTCAAGCCTCTCAACAGGTGATTCTTCATTTCCATTAACTTTCGTTTCTTCCTCTCTTCCTCTAGCTTTGCCGTTAGGAAATGGACACAACATTTTATTCTCTGCAACTTCTTCTTTACTCGACGTATCTTCATAGTTAGACTCTGTAATCTCACGAGTGATGTTATTACAATCCTGGCTGTTCTCAGATTTCACGTCTGAGTTGATGACCCAGTTGCCAGTACGGATCTGCTCGGCAATTCGCTTGTCGATCTCTTTTTGCTTGTCCTCCTCTTCAAGCGCGCGGCGGTACGCGAAACAAGGTATGGCGCTTATTGGTATTTCGTGGCGCTGAAAACATATGACCGTTTCAGTCGGATCGAATTAACTGACTTGCTTATCATAAGATTGGTTTTTCCGATTTAGTATTTTTCGATATATCATCCCGTGAGCGGAAAGAGAAACTAATTTATTGCGAGCTGTGAGTCCTAGGACATCAAACAAATTTGCTAAAACATCTGTACAGGTGGATGCTATTTTTGGTCCTTCGAGCATCAGGTTATAACCTTTGTCTTAATATTTATTTTACTCAAGTTTCCCTAATCTGTTGTGTAATAATATGCAACTTATCTAACGTTTATCATCGTTGGACTTCATCTACATATATTTCAACACCACAAATTTTTTGGCTTTTCCATGCGTACTTACCCTCGTATTTCCCTTGCCGAGGAAGTAAGGCTTGGAGAGCGTGCAGACCCTGGACGCGCGGTGCATGTAGATGGGCATGCCGCTGATGTGGCGCACCATGATCCAGTCCAAGGGCAGGACTTCGAAGTGGTTTACGCCTTTCTCTGTAGAGCGGGAAGGTAAAATAGACATACCATTGATATTCTATCTATCTATATAAATAAAAATGAAATGCTATTTGATGGTAAACGAACGTACTTCTTAAGAACCACAGTTTTTTTTTTTAATGTTCCTCAGTAACGTCCAAACAAGGTTTTCAGGGGAAGCAAATCGGAAAATTTTGAACATTCGGGAAAAACTAAAAGTACTTTTTTATATGGGATTTTTGAATGAATATTGAACGTCTGTCGGGTTAGCTAGATGCTAATAAATGTACAGCATGGCTGCGTCGAAGGTTCGTAATCGTAATACTATAAATATAGTAACATGTTGCATATTATAAAATATGTTCAATGTAAAACTGTTGGCAACATCGCTGTAAAGATCAACCACCCTCGTTGTCCCACGAAATGTACGCCAGAACTTCGGCAGTTCGGCATACACGGATTGCACCTTCTAGTTATCTCTGAAGTTGTAACAAGGGGCAACTTTGTTTTTAGTCATGTAAACCAACACCTATTTTAAGAAGAAAATGCTTACCTTCTAGAACAGTCTTCTGCCTAGTGATGTAAGCCTTCTCCTTCAGTTTGGGGGCTCCTTTGAAGTCGTCCGGGAGATCCTCGTCCAGCATTTTCTCGAGTTCCTCTTCTGGGAGACCTTTGGATATATCTATGAGTTTTATTAGCCTATCATAATAACTCAAATTAAATAGGACAGTATTTGGTAATTAAAAAGAAAACACATTTTGAAATTGAAAACCGTTTTGAAAAAATCAGAATAGTCGGAAGGTTAAAAATATAAGCGAGGAGCAGAAAATTTATTTGATACCGATCCTGTGTGTCATATTTAGGAGGAATAGAGCTATGCGGTATTTTTATCATAGGACAATTATTGTAAAATATTATAAGTACTCCCTGATGTTTAAGTATACAATACAATACAGGCACTACATATACAATAGCATGTAAGTATTCAAAAAGAAAAAGTGATTAAAAATTATAAATGGAAGAGAATGGGATATTAAATAGCAGTAATATTTTAATCAGTAATATAACTCAGTCTATAACTTTATTTAACACAAACTTTTGATGTTCAAAAGTGCCTTTTAATGCCTATTGCAGTAAATGATTTGACTTTGACACAGAGAATGATTCATTTAAAAAACCTAGTTACATCCAGCATACAGTTCTCTCGCGCCCAGCAACCAATTGACCTGTAAGCCTAGCTTCTGCATAATAATATATCCCACAGGCAGTATTATCTTTTCTGGTTGATGCTAATTTATCATTGACAGATTAAATATGACTTACAATACTTTTTTCACATAATGACCCACCAAGGTGTCTTTCAAGATTAAAGTATATCAAATCAATATTGTATTCCTATTTCTTAACTATATCAATTAATTATGTACATAGTAACAAGATAAATTAAACAAACACAATAAGACAGATACCATGCAAGAAGGAATAAACTCAAAGACACAACTACCGTCAGAGCTGTCCGATTCTTCTTCATTGCTGTCTTCATCGTTGGACTTGACTTCGTCCAGCACCTTGAACTCCTTCAGTCTCTCCAGCTCGTCAGGATTTACGAAGTTACTGTAACTATCTTCACTACTAAACTTATCGTCTCCATTGTTAACATCATTGTCTACGGCCAAGGCTAGACTACTTGAGGCTTCATCATTGTTTATGGCAGGACTACATGCCGCATTCCCATTATTGTTGGCGGGACTACATAATACTTCGCCGTTATTAAGCCTTTGCTTTTTAGCAGCTGGCATCTCCATTTGGAATTCTTCACTCATGTTATTTTGTCTAAAAATATTATTGTAAGTTTAAAATGCTTATAGGGTATGGATGAGTAAAGCCAGGATGCTTTCTAAGTATGTTAATATTGAATGATTTATGACTTATAATATTTAATGTTAGTACACATAAGTTCTGACTAGCACCCGCAACTTTGTCTGTGTGAAATTTCTTTTCTTCCCACCAGCTTTATTACATACGTATACTGCCGTGCTAAGCTCAAAAGCAGTATCTGAAAAAAAATCGTTTAGTTGGTTTTTCTGGCATTGAATAGCTTAAAGAACTATGCATCCAATGAGCAAAGCCAAATAGCGGTATCTTAATAAAAAAGCCCTTAGAAAAGTGTTCACTATCTCAGCTTTACCTCAAATCACTAAGAGAATAAAAGCAAAACTTAAATTTTCTCAAAACTAGCTTTTCCTGAGATACTGCTTTTGCGTTTAGCATGGCAGTATAGGTAGATAAATTCTCGTAAACATGCATTCAATATAATTATCAAGTAATGCAAATTGTTATTAAAATTTATAATGAGACTCAAAAGGGTAAACTTATTAAATCAGATATTAGTGGCTCCTGCACTGGGTTCCTGGCTTAACTCAACATAAATCAATAAACACAACAATAGTCAAATACTGATACATAAATTGTGACACCAATAAACTATAAGTAACTGTAAATATTCAATAAGTAGTCATCTATCAAACAACTTCTTGCTGCAAGTACTGTAGAGGACTGTGATGCAGACATAGTTACCAAAACAAAAACTGCTTATGTAAATTACCTTTCATGTCAAACAGAAAGTATTGATTAAATATTATTCTACTGTTGAAAATGAGGACACAGTGGATACTTCAAAAGGAATTGCATAAATTATTGTGTCAAGGTACAAATTAAATTCATAACAGTATTTCTGCAATAATAATGTCAACTGACACCAGAAGGCTTTTACCTTTGAGGTTATTCACATAAAACTAAGCCCAAAAGTTGTTGTAAGATCGTCCACAACTAACGATGGCACTTAAAATCCAATGTGCAACAACAGTTGGATTTCAACCATCGCTCGATGTAAACTTTCGTTAGTTCTGTGACCGCGTGTAAGGCGAGCGCTACGGCGCGAAGATGTGGCAGAGTTGCGACAGACTAGGGGCTCTGAACGTTCATACAGAGTCTAGTTTGTAGCAAAACCGCTTAAACACCCGCAGGATAGCACCGCGGGCAGCGCTGCTAATGCATTCCTGAGTTCTCTGCATTCTGCAAAGACAACTTGAGACTTCTTTGCAAATCGGTCAAATCCAATATCTTATATCACTTTCAGGAGCGAAGCACTACAAGCCACTCAAATACAATAACTAAATAGGTAAATAATAGAATATTGTTGAAACCTGACCGTTTTGCAAGTTTGCAATAAATTGTTTTACTTACGTGACCACTCATGCACTCAAAATAAATGAAAATAGTTATAAAAAAATGATTTCCTCTAAGTCTAAGTTTTCGCCAATTCTGCGAATGCTTAACTTTAAACCTAGTTTAACAATTTACGTTATAGAACTTCAAACGAAATATGAATAGAATTGAAATATTTTAACAAATTTCTAATAAAAATTTACACCACAGCCCACAGAGTACTTTTTAATAGAGTGCCACAGCCTTGTTGTTTGACGATTTGACTCGACCAGAAATTGATTTACGTTCCATTTGCAATGTTACTTTATAAACCACTCTTGCTACTTCACAGAAAACTAAAACTTATTCATTAATTTCAAAAAACAATGAGCTATGTAAATAGGCACGATTTAATTAAATTAGATACTTCAGTTGTAGATTCAAGGCGAAAAAAAATTTTTTACATTTTTAACAAACTGTAAAGCGACAAGTAGTACCAACCTAAAATGAAACGTAACTGCAAGAACCGGAATTCGGAATAGTGTTCACAGAGTACTTTTTGATAGGATAGTGTTTGTTTCCGCACGAGAAATTAATTGTGCAGTGGTAGACCGCGAAATTCAATTTTTTTTTACGTTGTTTGCAATTTTCAGGTGTGTCAGGTTTTATCTTGATCAAAATTTGATTCGCGACTTTATCAGGTATATAATTACATAATTATAATCATTAATAAATCTTTCTAAGTTAAATTTGTACCATGAGAACAAATCTCTGCTGGTGGGGTGGTCTATATTTAAGAAATGTCTTATAAAATTATTGTGAATGTTTTTTTATATTTGTGTTTTTTTTTATGTTAGTGTTAGGTGTTTCATTATTCTATTTTTTAATCTTTTACAGAATTTGTTGTGTTTTTATGTTCCACTGTCAAAATTTTTCCTTTATTATAAATGTTATTTTCCGTAAGTAGGTTTGTACAAACACTTTTACACGTCAATCATATTTTTTTAAACTAGATGAGGTCGGCGTTTCCTGTCTGACTATTCTGAGAAGAAAGGCCGAAACAAACTCAGAGGTCACAGTCTCTTTTAAAGTCCAGACATAATCTTGGTCAGATCATGTAGATTGGTGTCTGAAATGGTCTTTTGAGGAAAGAACCACACAGATTGAGCGGACCTGTCCAGTCAGTGCACGCATTTGTCAAAAATCGTGCAGCTCAACTCAGAAGTTGAGGAGCTCAACGATTCGACGAACAATACCAAAGAAAGGACATTTGGGTAGGCCGCGCGAAATTTACTCAAACTGCCAGATCATGATTAAAACTAACTAAGAAGGAAAACAGTAAAAAAGAAATGACCCACATAGTCCTCACATTCACAACAATTAAATACAAAAATACTTTACAAAGTAAATATTCATGTCATTGTATATAAAAATCATCAATGTCAAAGTGTATATAAAAATTCGGGCATAATCTTTGAGGACCATGTAGATTGGTGTCTGAAATGGTATTTTGAGGAAATAACCACACAGATTGAATGGACCTGTCCAGTCAGTGCACGCATTTGTCAGAACCGTGCAGCTATAAATATTATGTAAGTATTTAATTTGTTAGCTTAGTCTTTTTATTGTGCATGCTGTGGTCTCCTGTAATTGGCTGTAATTGAAAGAGTATACCTACCAAATACTTTGTCGTCCATTAACAATATAATGTTTAGTGTCTTTTGTTGGAGATCCTAAAATAAATAAATGTAACTTAAGTAAAAAGTCAGACTTTTCACATTTGCATTTGTGCATTCAGTTTCAGGCAATTTGTCATGATTTAAATAATATTTTTGAAAACACTGTTAAATTGGCCGTGGGTTTTAGGATTCGTATCTATACATCCATGTAAAATAGGTTTTATAACACATTTGCTCGTAAAGGGTGTCTTATTTCACCAATTTCAATATCGTATTGTATCCCATTACGTACTTGTGCGTTATTGTAATGTAGTCGGTAGCTTGCGACCACGGGAAGGTACTTTCTTGTTTCATACTTTTCAGCAGTCGGGTTTTAGTTTTTAAACTAATTTTTTATTGTTGTTGGTGTAACTGACGTCTGAGTAAAGAATGAAAGGCGATGGAACGTCCAAAATTAAAAATGCCATATTAATTTATAAATCACCTTTATTTTCCATAGCGTAACTAAAATGTTTTAAATCTACAATTTACCGAGTACTACACAACACAAGTCCTTAGATTTATTTTTACCTGTAAGCACAGAGATTTAGACACGAACAAAATACATCGATATAATATTTTCACTTACAATCTACGCACATTATCACAGTGGTTTGCAGCAGTCCAGACATTGGATGAAAGCTGCATACATTTTTATTAACCCTCATTTCTTAAAAAAATGTGACAACCTTAATTATTTTTGTAACACAGAATAGTAAGCAAATGGAGTAACGTAAACGTTCCTAATTTTTAATAAAGCCTACATAATAAGTTTATTTTAATATTTATATTACGATTTCAATAGTGTTGTGCAATAAACTCAATTAACATACGTAAAGCCTTTTTTGGATTCAAGTTCTATAACGCGGCTTGTGGTAGGAGGAGTTGACTGATATAAATCGTCATAATGAAAAAGCAAAATGCTTTCTCTGGATAGAGATAGTTTTCATGGTTTTCGAGGTGTTAAAGCCGATAGTGAGGTCAAAATCGAAATCCATTATGACGGCTGCTAAAATTTTTCATCATGGTTTTCAAGGGTGCTAAACCCTTATAATCAATCAAATTGAAAAACCAAGATGGCGACAACAGACAACATAAGAAGCTACTAAAAACATACTAGATGGCTCTGTATAAAAAAAGCGTACTAAATTCACACTTTATCTCGTGTGAGTGCGTGCGAGTATCGCGTAAGGAACTTCGTTCCTGACGGGGATCTCCAACCGCACACTTTTCTTTTTTCTTTAACGCGTAGGAATTATGTCGAACTCTTAACGACCCCACGGTTCCTTCCACTATCACTGGCGTTGATCCGACCAGGAGAGTTGCTGCTTTCTAGGAGATCGTACGGTATCCTCTTATCACCTTAGGTTTCCATCGTTACGTTTACGTATGTGCACATTCGTAAAGCCTTCGAATATAATTTAGTGGATGAAACGTCTCTGTGCAATTTGACGTTTGTAAAGTAGTTGATGCTTACCGACTATAAAATTTAAGTAAGCATTTGCACTCCATTCCTTCACTATTCTGTGGTCTTGTTTAATTTTTTTCTACACGTATTTGTTGTTGTTTTTGAAGACATTAACAAGTAGGGATTCGACATTAAGATTATAGCCACATTTTTATTACATTAATTATTAAAAACACTACGCTTATATGAAGGCTACACAGTGAATAGAACACACTCAGTGCTTTGGTCAGAGAACATACAGACACTCACGAATTAATACATTTATCACAAATAATAAGCGAATTTAATTTGGTGACCGTTAATTGACCCAAGAGAGATCAATTAGAATATTAATTTCTTGTAGAGTGGCTACCTAAGAGCAGTGTCAGAAGCAGCTCGCTAGATCTATTTTACTATTCAGGCGAAACACACCAGCGTAGCTATTCACAACCGTTCGATACGCCGCCGTATGAATCAATTCATAGTATTATTACCTACAAATTCGAAAGTAACTCGTCTGTATTTTCACACCTAAACCACTGAACGGGTTTCGATAGCATCCTGGGGAAAGACATAGGCTACTTTCGTCCCGGTAGCACGTTACCGTAAGATAATTTCTGATATACACGCGGGCGAAGCTGCAGGCAGAAGCTAGTGATATTATAAGTCTAGCTGGAGGCTGTTCACAAATGTAAAATCCGATATGTTGTCCGTTTTAAGTCAAATACGCGGCCGCCATTCATCCGGCAGCAAATGCCAGGGGCAAGGTAAATTAGTGATCGTGCCGGACGGCGCGTATGTGTTCCACGCGCGCCTCAAAGAGCTGTCAGCAGACACGGAGGGGCCCGTTAGGGCCGAAGCCTGCCGGGGCAGCGGGATTGTCCGAAAGGGTTACCGCTGCCCCGGAACATAAAGGGCTAAGGAAGGAACACGGATGGGTTTTAGTCAGTAAGAGTCTGACACTCCCTTCCGCTCCACCCAGAGCGGGAGGGGTCATTGGATGATTTCCCATCCTTAAAAAAAAAAAAAAAAAAGGTAAATTAGTGATGACAAAATTATGTCGTTTTCGATTCTTCAACGTGTCGAATGGTTGTAAATAACTATGCTTCAAGGACATTCATTGTATTAAATATTAACGTTTTTACAGCATTGAAAACAGTGGCGAAGTGTGAAAGCTTTCATTTTAGAAAACCTCCTCATTTAAAAGAGATACAGTCCATTCACAGTTATTTTAACTCTGATTTTGCATCACTGTCAATATTATAATGATCTTTATGTCGTGACAATAAGGTTGCTGTTGGGTTGCTGCAACTGTGAAGTCTGTCTAAATCACAGTGATCTTTATTGTTGTTGTAATAAGGCTGCTGTTGGGTTGCAGCCGTCCAAAATAAAATAACTGTGAAAAGGCTGTACTCACTAGGTGCACGACCATTTAAATGACACAAAGTTATAGAAAAAGTAATGGTTTTGCAGAACAGAGATGATGATCTCTGTAACTCATACATGTGTGACAGTTTCTTCCTAAAGCTCGCATGTGCCATAATTATCAGTAGCCGGGCGCCGGGAACCATTAATGCCTTGCTTAGTTAGGGAAGCAGAAAGGAATCTTATTGTAGGGTCTTCGCTACTGATAGACATAGATAATACAATAAACGGAGAGAAAGAGAAGCTTCCGCTTTCTTTCTCCCTCTTTCACACACATATCCTTATCACGTAGCCTCACACAAGCGCAGCGTGACGTATGAGCCCTAGCGGCGCTTGCGCCTGGGCTTGGGCGGCGCTGCGACAGTGACGCGCGCGCTGCTGAGCTCGTCCTGCGACGTATGTATGAGCCCTAGCGGCGCTTGCGCCTGGGCTTGGGCGGCGCTGCGACAGTGACGCGCGCGCTGCTGAGCTCGTCCTGCGACGTATGTATGAGCCCTAGCGGCGCTTGCGCCTGGGCTTGGGCGGCGCTGCGACAGTGACGCGCGCGCTGCTGAGCTCGTCCTGCGACGTATGTATGAGCCCTAGCGGCGCTTGCGCCTGGGCTTGGGCGGCGCTGCGACAGTGACGCGCGCGCTGCTGAGCTCGTCCTGCGACGTATGTATGAGCCCTAGCGGCGCTTGCGCCTGGGCTTGGGCGGCGCTGCGACAGTGACGCGCGCGCTGCTGAGCTCGTCCTGCGACGTATGTATGAGCCCTAGCGGCGCTTGCGCCTGGGCTTGGGCGGCGCTGCGACAGTGACGCGCGCGCTGCTGAGCTCGTCCTGCGACGTATGTATGAGCCCTAGCGGCGCTTGCGCCTGGGCTTGGGCGGCGCTGCGACAGTGACGCGCGCGCTGCTGAGCTCGTCCTGCGACGTATGTATGAGCCCTAGCGGCGCTTGCGCCTGGGCTTGGGCGGCGCTGCGACAGTGACGCGCGCGCTGCTGAGCTCGTCCTGCGACGTATGTATGAGCCCTAGCGGCGCTTGCGCCTGGGCTTGGGCGGCGCTGCGACAGTGACGCGCGCGCTGCTGAGCTCGTCCTGCGACGTATGTATGAGCCCTAGCGGCGCTTGCGCCTGGGCTTGGGCGGCGCTGCGACAGTGACGCGCGCGCTGCTGAGCTCGTCCTGCGACGTATGTATGAGCCCTAGCGGCGCTTGCGCCTGGGCTTGGGCGGCGCTGCGACAGTGACGCGCGCGCTGCTGAGCTCGTCCTGCGACGTATGTATGAGCCCTAGCGGCGCTTGCGCCTGGGCTTGGGCGGCGCTGCGACAGTGACGCGCGCGCTGCTGAGCTCGTCCTGCGACGTATGTATGAGCCCTAGCGGCGCTTGCGCCTGGGCTTGGGCGGCGCTGCGACAGTGACGCGCGCGCTGCTGAGCTCGTCCTGCGACGTATGTATGAGCCCTAGCGGCGCTTGCGCCTGGGCTTGGGCGGCGCTGCGACAGTGACGCGCGCGCTGCTGAGCTCGTCCTGCGACGTATGTATGAGCCCTAGCGGCGCTTGCGCCTGGGCTTGGGCGGCGCTGCGACAGTGACGCGCGCGCTGCTGAGCTCGTCCTGCGACGTATGTATGAGCCCTAGCGGCGCTTGCGCCTGGGCTTGGGCGGCGCTGCGACAGTGACGCGCGCGCTGCTGAGCTCGTCCTGCGACGTATGTATGAGCCCTAGCGGCGCTTGCGCCTGGGCTTGGGCGGCGCTGCGACAGTGACGCGCGCGCTGCTGAGCTCGTCCTGCGACGTATGTATGAGCCCTAGCGGCGCTTGCGCCTGGGCTTGGGCGGCGCTGCGACAGTGACGCGCGCGCTGCTGAGCTCGTCCTGCGACGTATGTATGAGCCCTAGCGGCGCTTGCGCCTGGGCTTGGGCGGCGCTGCGACAGTGACGCGCGCGCTGCTGAGCTCGTCCTGCGACGTATGTATGAGCCCTAGCGGCGCTTGCGCCTGGGCTTGGGCGGCGCTGCGACAGTGACGCGCGCGCTGCTGAGCTCGTCCTGCGACGTATGTATGAGCCCTAGCGGCGCTTGCGCCTGGGCTTGGGCGGCGCTGCGACAGTGACGCGCGCGCTGCTGAGCTCGTCCTGCGACGTATGTATGAGCCCTAGCGGCGCTTGCGCCTGGGCTTGGGCGGCGCTGCGACAGTGACGCGCGCGCTGCTGAGCTCGTCCTGCGACGTATGTATGAGCCCTAGCGGCGCTTGCGCCTGGGCTTGGGCGGCGCTGCGACAGTGACGCGCGCGCTGCTGAGCTCGTCCTGCGACGTATGTATGAGCCCTAGCGGCGCTTGCGCCTGGGCTTGGGCGGCGCTGCGACAGTGACGCGCGCGCTGCTGAGCTCGTCCTGCGACGTATGTATGAGCCCTAGCGGCGCTTGCGCCTGGGCTTGGGCGGCGCTGCGACAGTGACGCGCGCGCTGCTGAGCTCGTCCTGCGACGTATGTATGAGCCCTAGCGGCGCTTGCGCCTGGGCTTGGGCGGCGCTGCGACAGTGACGCGCGCGCTGCTGAGCTCGTCCTGCGACGTATGTATGAGCCCTAGCGGCGCTTGCGCCTGGGCTTGGGCGGCGCTGCGACAGTGACGCGCGCGCTGCTGAGCTCGTCCTGCGACGCGCCCGCTTGTTGCTGCAGCTGGCCGCGCGCTTCTACAAAGAACATCACGTCTCGGAGTTGTTCTTTTAGTTCGGTTACCTGGAGGACAATAATTATTACACCTATTTTTCATATTGGTCACAATAATATGTAATTAAAATGGAAAGGTTTTAAGGTTAGATGCATAAATTTCATAGAATGTACAGCCTGCACGAGGCGAGTAGCTGCGCAGTGACAAGTTCATGTGACCGCGGCGTGAGGGCTGCGGTACTGCGCAGTGAGTAGCGCACTTCAGAACCGATATAAAGTTTGAAGCTCGCTGTAGTTACGAAGCTTCATTCAGGATGTGTTGCGTTTCGTCTCCAACCCCCTTACTAATAAACGTATTATATCAGATGAATAGTTACACATTGATTTCTCTCTTTCAGTCGTCAGTAATTTGACTTTCGAAAGAAGAAGACAAAGCGTTGCGTAACTGTGCAGGTGCTATACAACGTTTATTAGTAAGGGGGTAAATGTTTAAAGACGATGTCATCGGCAAAGCGAGGATGTGAGACGAGATGTACTAGGCGTTCTTTTTAATACCTATAGTCTAGCGATTTAAAGAAGTCTTTCAACTCATTGGTGAATAGGTTCTGGGTTACCACATCACCTTGTACGTCCTTCTACGTAGATATGATACGAGGTGGCATATTTGTCCAAGATCTGAATTCTGGACAGACTCCAAATGCCATATACCTCAAACTCGAAGTTATCAACAAAACGGTAGACGCTAATATGTCTACATGTGCTGACTTGCGTATCATGCGAGTTAAAATTGTGTACAAGTTACTTTCAAGCAGTTCTGAAGAAGCAGCGCTGTGTGTTCCAAAAAAACCTTGGAATGAAAAGGAAACTACTGTTAAATCATACCTCTTTGACGAAATTCTCTTCCCGTATCTTAGCCCTGGCTTGCCACTCAGCTTGGCTGTTTGCTAGAGCCGCTGCCAAACCCCTTTCTTCAGACAACTCGTTTTGCAGTATTGATAGTCTGCAAAAAAAACGATATACTATTCTGCGTGTCGTCAGAGGTTATGTGTGAGAGGCATGGATATTGTATTTAGACGGTGATGGGGAGCGAAACACATAAGTATTCTTACAAAAACATTATCTGTTTATAAAGCAGCTATCAAGGGTCGACAATAAAGCCAAGTTCTGTGTTACTGAAAACTTTAATTGACATCGCATACACTATGTGTAAGGAGCTCGTGGCTAAATAATAACAGCCGTACGAGTCGATCTTCAAGGTTAAGCAACGCTTGCCGAGGTCGGTCCGTGGATGGGTGAACCTCCATAACATACCGTGTCCCCTCCTCTCGGAAAGCAGTTGTCACGGCTGTCATTCGTAGATTTTGACAGTCGTTACGGGTCGTCAGTAGCCCGAAAGTCTGACAACCACTATGAATCTTTAGCATCAATCAGGAAGCTGTAGTCTGACGGTATACTGAGTTACTGACTTGTTGGTGACATGATGCAGCTTCCTCTCGAGGATCTTGTTCTCTTTAGTCAGGGCAGTCACTTGTTCACTCAGCTTGGAGGAACTGGCCTCCGCCTCTGACGCTCTGAACCGAAGCTTTTCCACTTCGTTGATATGTTCTGCTTCTAGTCTGTGGAATAATAGAGAATTAACACTATGGTGGTCTATGAAACAAGCAAGGAAAGGTTAATCGATTTTGGGGTAAATCTTTTAGTAAGGCCGGTCAAAATACCCAGTACCATTGTTACCGTATATGGGCATTTTTACTTCAGTATGAGGCATTTGGCTGTGGTCTCCGACGAAAGACTCATAATCCTCAGTATACTGTTAGTGCTTACTTGTTCATCCTCTCCTCGTAGAACATCCTCTGACTGTCCAGCTGCTGCGTCAGTATGTACGTGAACTCCAGCTGGGCCGAGTCCAACTTCTCCCCTCCACAGGCCGAGTCCTCAGAAGTTAAGCCCCCCTCTGCGGCCACTAGTTTCCCGTCAGCTTTGTTTTGGACCAGGCGGTGAACGAAGTTGTCGCCTGGACAAAGGTAAGGAGGGTTAGAAGAGATTATGTAAAGCGAGGAAAATTAATTTTTTACTTTTTTTTCTCCTTGGCGATTGAGTCGCTGTCGACTATTCTGCCTGCTGCGTCACGTTGAGACGACGGAGCAACTTAAATTGTCCGTATATTCAAATCACAACTGTCATTCATTGACAGTTTTATGAAATGACAAATTGACGTAGGGTGTTAATTTGCTTAAGAATTAATTTTCCTCATTGTATGTCTGAAAGAAAGTTTATTGGACGTATCGACTCGAGAGTATGCTGATTACAGTAGAGATAGATTTTGTTGTAAAGTAAACGAACCTAAAATGATCTGAGCGAGATAAATAATAAATAGGTATTAATATTTCCCACGAAAATCTTGAAAGTTAATAATATCTAGCCTGCTGCAATCAAAGTCCAGTGGTTGCACTATGGCTTACGAACTTATGATACAAAAAACATTACACTCACCCGCATAATCCCAGACTCTGTTTGATCCCAACTGTAGAGCGTATGTATGATTTGATGCTAGGAAATGTTTCGCTGCATGACCGCCTTCGTACCTAGTGTTGGAATTTAACAGTCGTTTAGTGTAAGTACAGAAACTTTGAGAAAAACATCATGATTAGGTTTATTATTATTTGACTTATACCGAAGTATCTCGAAAATAAGGCATTATTTTGTCCAGTTTTAGGAACTTATTCGGGAAGCAGCATAACCTAAAGGGAGTATCCAACGTGATTCTAAGCAGCGATCAGCGACAGGATTAAAGTGAAGGGATTATATTTCGAGGTCAGGTATTGAACTGACCTGCCGCACCCCACGTTGCCGCATATGAGACAGATCCACAGCGCGCCAGCTTCCAAGCCCTCCAGTAAACCTTCAGCTACACCGCTTATGTTCTCCCGCGTCTCGTCTCCGTCTTCTTCTGTTTTAGGTGAAGAAGAGGCCAATTAAATAATATTATTGTGCAAAAGTTCATGCTTCTAGAGCCAGCAGTTTAGGCTGTGTCTTGTCTGTCAGTGAATTTAGGATTTATTTTTAACATTAAGAAGGTTCGTCTACATACCTGCTAGTGCAGCCCTTTCACACTGGAAGCAGGTGGCCTGTCCGCGTGGTTCCGGAGTCTGCGCACAGCGACACACAGGACAGCGCGCGTCACGCCAGCGCACGAGGCACTCCGCGTGGAACGCGTGCGCGCATTGCACGCTCAGCACGCCTGCCACGCTCTCGTCCATACGCTCTGCGGATAAGAACAGAATTTAGCATACAATGAACGTCAGAAAAGGAGGAAACAGACATAAATGTATAGGACCTGTCCCTACCGACTACAAAGGGCCAGACATACATCATTTGAAAGCTATTTTCATAACTGTAATTGCAAAGCACATCTTCGTAGGACTAAAGGTTTTGCCAATTAATGTAAAACAAATGGAGCTACTAAAACTTTTCATATTCTAATCATGTAATGTCAGGTTGTTATTTAACTCTTCGCATGTCGAGCGTACAACATGTGTACCGATAACAATAAAATTTCTATTGTGTCTGCTAATTACACGCGCGACGGGTTAATGGTGCTGACATATTTCCACCCTTCTTTGATGGTGTCTTCTGTTCACCTAGAGCACAAAATTGTTTAGCTTATTTAAGCCATTTCACATCAAATTACCTAGACACACGGGGCAAGTTGGCAGCTCAGTGTGCGAGGGTGGAGGGGTGCCGTCCCGGGCCCACTCGACTCGCGACACCCATGCCATGTGGCACAGAGCGTTAGGTTCAAGGCTACTGTAGGGAACGCCGTCGAAGGTCTCGTGGAACTCCCGTGCTGCGTGGCTGTTGCGGAATCTGACAAAATAGAAAAGCGAAGGTTTATGATGATAAGGATAATTTTAATAATTATGATTAGAATGAAAAGAAACTTTACTTTAACCTATCTAATAATGCTATTGTTGAAGTTATAGAAACTACTCTTAGTATGCAAGGAGTTCCGCTGCAGACAATTGAAGGTGGCAAATGAGTCTTTTTACCAATTGCAGCTATCTGTAAGAAGTAAATAAAGTTGAATTTCAATTGTTATTGAATTTGTAGCTTTATGTTGTTGGCGCTATTTCAAGTTTTAAGATCTCTAGCAAACCTCATTGTGAATTAACAACAATGAAAACAGTGAAATAAGTGTTTGCTGGTTTTCTTAACAAAGAATTTTGCATGTCTACTTGTGAGCCTGATCCATAATATAGGTAATAAGATTAACACTTTCGACTCCGCCCACTTTTCATAGAGCTCATACGCCATGCCGCCATACATATTGCAAATGGACCCTCCAGGAGGGTCACCGGCATTACGTTTGCGCTAAAGTGAACCCTCGAGGAGGGTCGTCGGCATTAGGTTTGAAACCGTATTATAAAACACTATAAAAAGAAATAAATTAGTGTTTTCAGAAGGTCTTGTTGCTTTAATTAGTATCTCTGGGGGTATTTACATGTGCTAGTGGCGTGAAGACGTGAAATATAAAAAATATAAAAATGAAGAAAAAGTATAATCGCTCGCTTTGATCCCGTGACAGGGGTGTCCAACCTCTTCTGAAATTTTCATGCAATGTAATATTTTTTTAAACAGTTACATTATGCAATATTAATATTTTTTAAGTAATAAAACGTTATTATTTTGTAACAGCTTATTAACTTACGACTTACGTATGTGTGCCTTGGCTTCGCCTCGGCCCACATTTACACGTTCGTCCATCAATGCCTAGTTGTGGCTAAGGCTTGTATAGTACTTTTCTCAAATAATGCGCGGAAATTAAAATACAATTACTTTCAAAATCAATGACGAACAACGCACAACAATATTTTTTCCCGCGTTAAAGTGATAATTTGTTTTTTTTTTTTTTTACTTCCTTGGTTGCCATGTTTTGGAGTAAAAGATCGTTCCATTTTTAAATAACACGACATATATGAGTTTACCTACTATGTTTATTTGGCCGCTAAACCAGGACAGATATGGATTTTCATACAACTTTTGCCGGCCGCTGCTCGCATGTATGTGGCCAGGGGGCCTAAAACGGCCACTTTGGCAGAATCATAAAACAATTCTTATCACGCACTTCATCTGTTTGACAGTTTCACACCTATATATCCCTGAAGGGTTAGGCAGAGGTGTACCTATAGCATTTTACGAATCTCCATACAAAACTGTCATACAGATGAAATTGCGTGATATGAATTATTTCATGATTCTGCCAAAGTAGCCTTTCTAGCCCCCTGTACAGCAATTTCGATTTATCTCAAAAAAGGTTGTCAAAGTAATGCTCAAATTTCCAAGCATTTTTGAGGAAAGACATTTTTTTTAAATTATGTAATTTGCCCACTGACCTGGTATTATACAAGCTTGTTTATTAGAGGTCAGTGATTTTGCCATACTGACCGGTGATTGAGCTCAAGAAAATTAAATGTTATTTCAAAGCAATAAGACTATATTTTAAATGCATAAAATAGTGTTACGGTCAACACGATTTTCTTAATAATAATAGAAGTTAACTTAAAAAAAAAATTTTTTGGTCATTGTATTATGCTTTCAACTCAATACCTACTCTAATTGGGGTGTATGAGGTCTTGCGTTAATTATGTTACACATTGTATACATGACCACAGATAATATAATACTCTAATGACAAAACCAAACGACTTGTATGTAGCGAAGTATGCTCCTGAAATGAGCAGCTGTACAAACGAACGGACTGACAGTCAAACGAAGTTGCACCATGGGTGTTCGTTTTTACCCTTTTGATGCTGAAGCTTCTATTTATAAACTCTACCTCTTAATTTATAATCTCAAAATAAATATGTTTATTTTTAGTGAATATTTGTACCTAAACATAAAACGGTTTACCATCCCTGAAATATGGGCATCCTAGCGCCCAATTATTTTTGAAAATAAAAATGCTGGTATTTGAAAACCAACGATTATACTAATAAATCTTGTTAAAATATACGACTAATTTTATTTTCATAGTTTATAATGCTATATTCGCTAAGAAAAACGTACATTTAAAATGAGCCCTCCGCGAGGGCTCCCGGCATCCCATATGCGATTTGAGTGAACCCTCCAGGAGGGCTCCCGGCACTGAACGTGTTAACTCACGTAAACAAAGCCATGTAATGATCTGGTGAGCCATCTCTCAGTACTCTCACATGAGCAATGTCTTGTTGGCAGGCGGCTGCAAATGCTAAAAGATCAGGGGCTCCGAGGGCCCCAGGTACGGACAGCAAGCACAGGGTCTTGGCTTCTTCAGCTTCTTTCATTTCACTGAAATATGTAGAAGGTAATGATGAGATAAGTTATTGGAAGGTTTAAAACAAGTAGTTATAAGTAACATTTATTGGAAATTCTAACAAATATGTTGCAATCAGAGCACAATGAAAAGGAATGACACATTTTACTAACAATATATTTTGAGAAATTCTGTCAAAGCCAATGATTAAATTTTACTGAAAATAAGCCTCACACCTAAAGATTATTTCAGATTCAAGACTACTATTTGGTAGGTATCTGTACATCAAATAAAAAATATAACATGACATTAATATTATACATAGCAGAGATAGTAAAACTTATTATATAAGAACTTACTTCTCCTTATAAAGATGCAGCACTCCCTTAGTGACTTCAACCAGAGGGTTCCCACAAAAGAAGCTGATGGTATCCTCACCCTCTGAGACACTATGCTCTGGAGGAGAACGCCTGGAACTTGTCGGAAGAATCCCGGTGTCCGTGTTAGGGCCTGTGAGCACACTGGCATATGTCTCCACAGTAATGATTTTAGACTCCCGAGCTCCACGGTCTTTTCTTTTCTGTTCTTTAGCGGCTTCTAGGAAACATGTAAGTTGGTTAGAAGCACAGACACGGTACATGTTGTCCTGACACATGGTTGGCACAGAATGTTGAGATTAAAACAGTGAGCAACCAAATTGATAGATTTTCTAATTAGCTTTTGACCTGCCAACCTGTATAATTGCTGTTTAATATTCCATTGGGGTACACTAAAAAGAATTTAGTTTCTAGGAAACCTATGAAATTTCAAAACAAAACCATACTATTTTAAATTTTAATATTATTTAACCCAAGATGTAAAACATTTAAACTGTACATAAACATATTTTATCCACCCTAAAAGATGTCCGTCTATTGTGAACACCACGTCGATGTTTTCCCATTGATACAGCTGGTGCATTGTTTGTTCCGACTTTTAGCAACATTATGAGTCAATCAACTTTTGTGTACTTAAAGCGGTCATTTGAATATTTCTTACCCATTTCAGAAGTGCTATCGCCCATTTCAGGCAGATCTTCGTCGATTTCAATACGTAGGACACACAAAGACACGGACATTTACAATCCAATTGTTTATTCAAAACAAAAAGGAAGAAACGGCTTCATACAGCCTTTACACATCACTTGTTTTTATCAAAATACTACTATCTATTGCGAAATTAGCATGATAATGCAAACAAAGCATTACATTAAACTCTAGAATTTTTAGAATCGCAGCACAATCAGATGACTTTGCTTGGACAAATAAAAAAATAATCAAAAAAAGTACTCTGTGATAATCAATTTAGATAATTTGTTGAAATAAAATATGAGATAGCTTGAGCAAACACCAATGTGAAAGAAAGAGATGCAGAAGCAAATGTGCTAAAGATACATGATTATCAACATTGCAATACGTCAGCCAAAAACGAACAGACCAGCCCCAGCCACCAGCCACGTTTGACATTGACAGGACTTGTCCAACATTGACATTTGATATGTTATCATCGCAACAATATATATAATATGGACTGGGCATACCTACAAAAATCGGCAACTTAAAATGGCCGACTTTCGTAGGGTTGTTTTTTTTTTGTCACACCACACTGTTATTTTCCTATTAATGGACACCAAAATACCTAGTTTCTAGACGTATTTCTCTCGAAAACAACAAAAATATTTTGAGCAGTCAACAGTTTGACAGCACATCTACCACAAACCCATTCATCTATGTAAAAAAGTACTCTGTGCCATTCATATAACTCGGCACTCAACATGGCGACCGGTCCACGTTGGGTCCATGCATAGACATGATTTTGACGTCACATAAAAGTGTTGCCAAATTTAGTACTTGACAAACATTTAGATGTAGAGACATCTAAATGTTTGTCTAATTAACTAATCAAGAGCTGCTTAAGAAAAGAGAGCTTTTAACAAATCAAAATCGTTTATTTGCATACAAAGTGGTAGGTATACAAAAGATGATATGTAAAATTGTAGTGCAAAGACACATTCCACCATGTAATGGCCATCATTACATGCAAATATTTAATACATGAAGTAGGTAGGTATGTAATAACAAAATGTAATAATGTACAGAGGCCAGCACATCAAGCTACCCCAATCTGTCAAATTTCCCAATTGAATAAGAACCTTATTCCTTTGCAATAAAGTTGAAAATCTATCAAAGACATTTGACAGATTGGGGTAGCTTGATGTGCTGGCCTCTGTACTAATAACGTAGTTAATTGTAAATAGTAGAAAATTAGTATTCTAGATATTTCCGTGGAATTTCCCCAAGCAATAATACCCTAAGGAATAATGGAACAAATATAGGCGTGGTACACCATCAGCGCAGTTCGTTTAGATGTCTCACCTTAACCTTTTGACGACCAGTCATGTTTAGATAACAAACCAAAATGCGCCCAACATGCCACGACTACATGACAGACTTTGACGCCGAGGGCACGTTTTAGATATTTTGATTTGTGCGGTCAAAAGATTAAAAAAAAACAGAACGCTTTTTGACATGTGTGTGTCGTTGAATGATAGATAGAGTTTGGCCAACTAAAGCTGACAGCGAATTATTTAAAAAACATTTTTTTAAACTTTTAGAATGGAGACATTTTAGGACTGTCAATCCTAATTGTCAATGTTAATAAATCAATAAATTCGCAATGAATAATAAATTGTATCAATTGCGTTTACGCAGTGTATAGCCAGGGTCAGGGCTCTTGATTTTTTTAAATTGCCGCCTTTTTTCTTGGTCAGTTTTCGTTGGTCAGACTCTATTTGTATTATTATTATTTTTATAGTAGAATAGGAATAGGACGTCTCGATGCTTAGGTAGATGTGCTGTCAAACGGTTGATTGCTCAAAATATTTTTGTTGTTTTCGAGAGAAATACGTTGAGAAACTAGGTGTTTTGGTGTCCATTAATAGGAAAATCACGCTCTCGTGTTGTATAAAATAGTGTGGTGCGAGAAAAAACAAAAAGAATCATAAAAAAGCGGCCATCTTTAGTGCCGACTTGTTTATGTATACACGCTAATTTTGTAGGTGTGCCCAGTCCATAAGTTTATTTAGTCATTGTGTTAAGTTAATTTGACAGAGTAAACAAACATTAGAATAGAATAGAATAGAATAGAATATATTTATTTGCTTTAAAACATGGTACATTAAGGTCTTATAAATAAAGTGATGATCTTACATGTTTCGCCATGGACTGGCATACAAATATTTAAACATGTTAAATGTAACTTGGAAAAATTGCAAAGATTTAAAAAATATTCTAAATAGAAACGTATTCGCTATACAAATTCAGGGTTTAAGTGTCTTAAAAAATTATGAACTTCACACAGACAACTAAAAAGTTGATAATATATTTAATGTAAAAAAAAGGTTTTCAGAATGTGTATCCGAATAGAGATTCCAGCATAAAAAAAAACCAGAATGTAGTTTCCTATTTATTATTTCATTGTACATTGCGTATTTAAAATGTAGTAAGACACAATAACTGATACGAAATACGCAATTTGTATCAAATAATTACACAAGTCGTTCTTATTGGATGTGAAGTAGAAGAATAGAAGAAAAAGATATTCAATATGGCTACAGATCATACGACGTGAGCTGTCAGCTGTAATAAGTTTTGTTTCTTTGTGTTTATTACGCCTTTAAAAATGTTATGATCGTTACGTACTCGCGAATATGGGTGCGAAAGACTCAAAACCATCGTTTATATCCTACGAGGATGCAGTGAAACGAGGTACGACTAGTGCATAAAGTTGATCTAAGTGCGTTGTAGGAATGTGATGAATATCGGTTTATTTTATTTGCAGTGTCTGATAGTGAGTTGAGACGTATACGCGAAGCGTTCAAGAGATGTGCCGGTGCGAACGGGACGGCCTTGAGCTTGGAGGCGTTCGTCCACGAAGTGCTGTGTGATGGAGTGCCCTACGAGGTGGCGGAGTGGCTGTACCAGGCCTGCGGAGGCACCAAGCGAGGCATCGCCTTCCGGGAGCTGCTGTGCGGGATCGTGGTGCTTACGAAGGGCAACATCGAGGAGAAAATAAAGTGAGTAGCATGCTAGCTATTTGTGTCGATTGTTTTGTTAGTAGTAAACAATTACATCACGGCAGTTATCAGATGATTTATAATAACTATTGTTAGCGCCAAAATATTCATTCGCATTAGCGAATATATATTGCGGAGCGTAAGATTCACAGTGATATCTACCAAATATTCACTTAATTAGTGGAGATAACAGGTAGTTGTTTTTTTTTATTTGTAATTAAGTAAATAATGGGTTAATTTATGTTGTTTAGTGGCTGCTATTGGTTCAAATGATATGGTTAAACAAAGATTTAAATACATACAATGAGTTGTCAGTTTGTTGCAGTAGTTTTCCGAGATTGTATTGATCATGATACAATTGAATTGGTACCTAGAACTGACCACAGGGGATATTATTTTGTGGTTTAGCTTGTTAGTAATTTAAGATCAGTATGCATTGTTTACTTTGCAGATGTAAAGATATGTTTGTCTCACAATCTGTTGAATTCAAATCACTCATTGATTTGACGCAAAGTTATAATGAACTATATTTGTACACACCTTAAAGTCCACTTAAATAAACCAACCTAAAAAGTAATTTTATTAAAACAATGTACTGCTATAATTACTGATGTACCTGCTAACATTCACACTCTAATACCTATATAAATAAATAAAACTCAACCAGTTTTGTCTCACTGCAGGGCAAAGGCCTCTTTTTCCTTTTTCCAGTCAATACTCATGCAGGTTAACATATTTTATGTCCTTGTAGGTAATCCTAATGTATTCATAGACTAAAGTATGACAAATACTTATTCATACAACACATACTTTTATTTATGGACATTGGCTAAATAATAACAGCCGCACAGGTCGATCGATCAGGTTAAGCTATGCTTGCCGCGGTTGGTCTGTGGATGGGTGACCATCTTTACATATCGAGACCCCTCCATGCCTCGGAAAGCACGTTAAACCGTTGGTCCCGGCTGTCATTTGTGGATCTTTGACAGTCGTTACGGGTAGTCAGAAGCCCGAAAGTCTGACAACCAGTCTTACCAAGGGGTATTGTATTACCCAGTAACTGGGTTGTAGAGGTCAGATAGGCAGTCGCTACGTGTAAAATACTGGTATTCAGCTGCATCAGGTTAGACTGGAAGCCGACCCCAACATAGTTGGGAAAATGCTAGGCAGATGATGATATACAAAGTGTTTTTATTTATGTAATACTTCAAGCACAAAAATGTACAGAGGCGGACTTAATGCCAATTTTTAAAGCACTATCCTCTCTAGATAGATATTTCTATACTACAGAGTATAGAAATATCTATCTTGAGAGGAAATGTACAAATTCTTCTTCTGGTAACAGTAGAAGAAGAATTTGTACATTTGAGAGAACTTAAATGTGAAATAATGTCATGATTCAATACATATACTTAAATACTGCATGAATTTAATAATATATCTCATTGTATTCTTCACAAAATGGTTTCTTCATTCAGTTGGCTATTTTCATAAGCACACAGTATTTTTTTATTACTAAGAATACATAGAGAAGAATAAATTCATGAATTATAATCATGATGTGATGCAATCACTTTAGTTAACATGACATTGATTGACAACTTATAAGTTCACATTTGAATAAACACACATAGATACAAACATACACTACGCAACACCACCACCATTAATGGTATTAAATAAATTTTCAAAGTATAGTTTCTCATCATCAATATCTGAGTCTTTTCAGTTGTATTAAGTAAATATTTCTGTAATAATCATACTTAGCACATGAATTGGCCAGCCCATAATAAAAAAAAACAGCCAGACTAAAATATAAATGAAAAAAAAAACAACCAAATCACAACCTTCATAAAATAACAACTGACACATTGATATGACCAAATTAAGTACAATTTTGCTCAAGTTATTGGCTAAGTTAATCATGATAATTTGGGTCCTATTGTGAAGCATTAATGTTAATCTATCTCTGACTTCTTGTTAGTCTATTTAATCACAGAATTTTGCATATCTCCTGATTACGTATTCTCATGACATCATCAATTTGTTTTTTTTTTGACGTGATAACGTCTTATAAATCTATGAACGCCGGCTGCACGCACTAAAAAGCATGACTCATTGTCACGTTCCGCGGTTCCGCCTGAGCCGAGCGTGCAAGCGAGAGCGCGGTACAAGCGATAGAGAGGCACGATCGGCCTAAGCGTTCGGCTTGTGACGCATCTAAGTATCTCTTATGACGTTAGCACGTAAAATTATCGTCCGTAAACCGACTTTACAAGACAACCAATATTTTTTTGTTAGCCTGTACTGTCCCACTGCTGGGCAAAAGCCTCCCCCAAATCCTTCCAGGAACTCTTTTCCCGCGTCACCTCGAACCAACCTTCGCGGTACGCGTCCAGGGTCATCTCGCCATCTCTTTCTGGGTCGGCCTCGGCGGCGCCGTCCATCTTCACTCACCCATTGTGTGGAGATTTTTGCCCAGCGGTCATCGTGCATACGGCTGATGTGACCCGCCCAATCCCAACAATTTGGCTTACTTCTTATTTTGTATCACATTGTTTTGTTAGAAAATACTTTCAAGATAAGGTATTGTTGATTTGTTTGGTTTTGCATGTTTCATTTCGGTGTAGAGTTTAAATGTCAATATTGTGATGTTTGGCAAGTAATAAGATATATTGATTAATTGAACTTCATGATTGTGCAAGGTGTTGGATAACTCAGGTGTGTGGTCTATCGAAATGATTAGTTTATATTTGTTTTTTTTTCTGAAATCTAGGTAAGCAGAGCTTTCTCTTTAGGCTGTGCAGACAGTGAGCTATTAATTAGCCCCCTTACTAATAAACGTATTATATCAGATGAATAGTTACACACCAATTTCTCTCTTTCAGTCGTCAGTAATTTGACTTTCGAAAGAAGAAGACAAAGCGTTGTGTAACTATAAAGGTGCTATACAACGTTTATTAGTAAGGGGGTAAGTGTATATGCTTACTCAAAGGACACTGGAAATAGTATTCAATTGGATATGATGATTTGGAATTGTATATTAGTCTCAATAATATCAATTATATTATTACATTACTCAGCATACAATGATAGTAAAAATATATATTTCACTTATCCATATGTAGGTATCACCAATATCAAAGTTTTATTGCCGAGTTTCGTTAGGTTTGATTCTTCTAGATTAGAAGGATCCCGTTGTCGCTTTTTACTACACCCCTAGAAGTTCTTGGGGGTGTTGTATAAAGCACAATAGGGTTCTTTTAAGTTAAACTGGTACAGTAATCTATTTTTGAAGTTAACTGCATCATACAGTAAATGATAATCCATTTGCAATAAACAACTGAATCTATACCCAAAAATCCTTTCATCATTAGAATCTTCAGCTGGTATGACTTGTACACCACATCATCTTTCACACAGTCTATCCATCGTTTCTTTGCTCTTCCCCTACTCTTATAGCCATCCACATTCGTAGTCAATTCATTTCATTCATTTTCCATTCCATTTTTAATTTTTTTTTGCTCATTTTCCTCACGAAATTTTCCTTATTGCTCCCTATCACATGCCCATACCATGACATACTGATTTCCACGTAACTATAGTTATTAGTAAGATTTATCCAACCCATTCTATTTTAGATTCCTCTGGACGCTCTACGTGAACAATCAAGGCGACAATGGCACGTACATATACAAGAGGGACTTCGCGCGGAATCTTCATCTGGAGTACACATCCCTCCCCCTCACTGGGTCACAGAGGAACGCTGAAATCCTCCTCAGCCTCTTCGGACCGGCGGACAAGGTCACCTTCGACCAGTTCAGGTCCTGGCTTCTGATTCACAAAGATGCGACGGTTCTGTCCAAATGGCTGCTCTCGGAAGTGAATGTGGCTCAGGATCTGGAGACGCCGACGTTCTATCAAAGTCTGGCTGGTGTTACACATTTGGAGGAGAGGGTGAGTGGATTTATGCTTTATTTTTGTAATAATAAGGTTGATTTTCTATGTGTTGGTTCAGTCTCAGAATACCTACAGAAACTTTATTCTGAGGGTTCAGTTTAAGGTTTTTGCCAGAATTATAATCTCGAATGTCTGTTTATGGCCTAACATTCGCTCCATACGCTACTACCTATGACAAACAAAACACTAGCGCTATGCGGTAATAAAGGTTTCATATCAATCAACCGCGACAAACGTCACGAACTAATTTCAAAACAAAGCTTTCTTTGTAACAATATTCCAAGTACATATTACTCGATACTGCATCACTATAGATGTCCAAAACAATGTCAAAAGTCATCACAAAAATCTTTTGCTATCACGATCAGATGCCGTGAATGACAAGCTTCTCCTAAATTGCATGATAGTAGCCGGGATCGATTTTGGACTCGATTGTCGACAGACTATCGATAACGCTGAAGAATTTGTCGATTCATCTAGTCTAGTTAATTGATGTAGAGATTGTTATCAATCGACTCACTAGACATCTGTTGGTGACGTCAAATGGATTAGCCGAAACTTGTAGGTAAAGGAAAAATTAAAGTCGTTCGGAATGGGCCGGAGTAGGTCTAAAGCCGAATGTATTTAGCAATGACAGGATCATACGAAAAGGAGCAATAGTTGTTGCATGAAATATTTGCATGAAAATCGACGTATAATAAATGGAATGGCAGTATTAAGCACCATCAAGTAATCTTCATCAATATCTTTCATGCGCCTTCCATATTCAAAGGTCTATTTTTTTTTCTGTAATGTTTCCAATTTTCTCTAGTTCCCTTAAAGGCCAGTTACTTTTCACAGATAATAAAAAGATACTTGTTATGTTAGCTATCTAATCTTAGATTGTCTTTCTGTTCAAAATCGAAATTACACCTGGTAAAACAAAACCAATTGAAATTTGCTTAAGTAGTTTTATCTTATTTTACGCTCTGATTACGTAAATCAATGTTAGCAATTTAATTTGTTTAATCGACCTTTGAAGTAGGCACGCATGATTCAATGTTACTAATGAGTGCTGGTGCTGTTCTAAATGCCTGAGCCCAAATAAAATGATTGCAGTTTAATCACTTGAATGGATCTCTTTATGAATAAATCCTTCATTGAACCATGATTTTCGGTCTCGATCATTCAGGCTGTTATTTCTTGGAAGGAATATAATAGGATGATTAAATTGAATGTCTCTGGATATATTTATGGCCGATTCCTATAATTTACCAATAATGAAGCAAAGAGCTCATTTCTTTGCATAGTACACCCTCCTATGGAAAAATTAGCTTAAAAATCTATTTATGCCCAGTTTGGCAATAAAAAAATGATACAATTGGTAAGCATATCGATTCGTTTTTGTATAAAGGGACCGTTTATTTGCTTTAGTGCAAATTCAAAACGATGTGAACCAAATCGTTCGCACCAATTGCACTCTTATGTCTTTGTGCTGTGTGATTTCTAGTTTGTTAGTCTTATCATCCTTTTTTTATCACAGAACTATCTTCTGCCCGTGACTTCGTCCGCGTGATATTTCTTGTTCCCCCGACTCATCGCGTCGCATCGAATGCAAATAGATTTTTTTCAAATCGGACTGGTAGTTACAGAGATTAACAAAAAAAAAACACGCTTTTCAGCTTTATATTAGTATCTAAAGAAAAGACACAATGTTTTACTCTTGGGTGCAAGAAAGAATATGACTAACTATTGAACAACAAATGCATTTTGCGCACTTCGCACTTAGTCACAATTACCTCATTAAGTACGTGAATGTTTGTAAACACCTGTCCATGTAAATTAGACTGAGATGAGACAATGAGATGTTTGTGGTATTTATATTCAAGATTGTAAAGTAATCTCTGAGGATCGGGTAGCGACAGCTTCTATTATAAGATGTATCTATTTTAACATAACTTTAGCGCTGTAATTGCGTAATACACTAACTTTGTCAATAGCATTTAGACAGTTTATTTACGTTGTTGAGTAGGCAAATTTTTCGAAATGAAGCAATGAATTATCAATAGGTATCATTCAAAATGATTCCGATTGTGATTGAAAGTGTGTATCCAATTAGGGCGCAGGCCGTGAACATGAATTAATAACACTCAGGGGTTTATTTATAAACGTACCCCTTTACTAATAAACGTATTATATCAGATGAATAGTTACACAGCGATTTCTCTCTTTCAGTCGTCAGTAATTTCACTTTCGAAAGAAGAAGACAAAGCGTTGTGTAACTATACAGACGCTATACAACGTTTAGTAGTAAGGGGTATGACGTTTAAACGTCAAAAATGTATGGTTTAACAGTCGCTAAACATTACTTAACTGTAAGCAACGTTTATAAATGAAGGGAATATACTTTTAGTCAATGTCATCATACCTATTCGTCACTCTTGGCTTCCTCATTTACGTATCAACACACAGATCCTTTCGTCATGAAATGTCTACTTCTCAAATTGCGAATTCCTCTTCCTGACTACGCTTTAAAGTGACATCTTCGCAGACTCTAATTCTCAAAGGAATTAATGCAGCATAAGCCATCTAGGAAAAGGGGAACTAGTACCACAATAAAATTGGAACTCGGAATGTTGATAGCAATTGGTTGTCATATGTAGTCAAGTGCTTCCAAACCTCTCAATGCAAAACCCTGGTCACCTGACTACGACTGATGTCCCCAGAAACAAGTATTTTCTATTTCCCTTGATACGTATCTTAAGGAAATCTTCCAAGCTCCTCGTAGGGAAACCCCGAGCGCAGTAATATCATCCTCAATTCGTCAGAATCGCAAAGATTAGTGGCGATGGCGACACACTATTAACTTGCACTATTATTTGTAAACAGTAGGTACCCTAGTATTGATAACATAGAAATGTAAAAAACAGATAATTATGTGGTACTTACTGAGGATTAGTCAGTTGTTGACGTTTTGTTAGATTTCCTAGGTTTACTGTACTGTACAATGAAGTTGTTTTTCAGCCAGTCCAGGCTATAGTGCCACTGGTCAATATGGCGAAAAATGTGTCGCAAGTTGTGCCTAAGTGTCAGTGACGAGGCCATACGCTGATTGACAACCTCAAAGCCTTATTACACTACACGATATTCAGGAACCATTTCCCTAAATCTGGATGGTGAAATAAGAGAAAGGGAGGAAGAGCCCATATAAAAAAACACATCACCTAAATATCGGGCCCTAAATATCGTTACCCCCTTACTAATAAACGTTGTATAGCGTCTGTATAGTTACACAACGCTTTGTCTTCTTTCGAAAGTAAAATTACTGATGATTGAAAGAGAGAAATCGGTGTGTAACTATTCATCTGATTTATTAGTAAGGGTTAGTGTAATAATCTTCGTTCACGGACTTATTATAAAAAGGAGGCCCAAGTTTTTTTTCGGTTGCTGACAACATGATGGTAACACCCTTAGCGGTTTCGCACTACATCCGATCCAACTTCAATCCGGATTCTGAATGTTTTAAATTCTGACGGATAGAGTTCGGATCTAGCGCGCAACCTCTCATATAAATAGGACTATGGCCACTTCGGACCGGCATTTCGCACGGATTCGGATCGGACGTAGTGCGAATCCGCCCTTAGAGTAACGCACACGATTTTATAATACGAAATCTGTAGGATATTTCTTCTGAGCTTCAACGTTCAATGCCAAGAAACTATCTCATGTTGACATCCGTTAAAAATGTATTTATTCGTGATATCAACCTCAGTACCTGCTATCAAAATATTCGCTGTTTACCGCTAATGTTTTTACAGAGTCTGTCACTTATTTACTATCTGTTTGAGTGCGTTATCTTGGCCGTACTATATAAGCACATTTAACTTGATATCTTGCATGTAATATTGTACTTAAATACGTCCATTTTGTTCTCGTATATTCGGATTGCGACGTAATTGTGAGACCGCAATAAACACTGTTTAAAGAATGTTTTCCTCTGTGGTTATTTTGTTATAACTATAATTATGTCGATCTATGAACAGGGGCTTGTGGCTAAATAATCGCACGGGTCGCTTGCCGCGGTCGGTTCGTGGATGGGACCATCCACATTACCTACATAGTATCGAGACCCCTCTGTGCCTCGGAAAGTCGTTGGTCCTGGCTGTCATTCGTAGATCTTTGACAGTCGTTACGGGTAGTCAAAACCCAAAAGTCTGGCAACTAGTCTTACCAAGGGGTATCGTGTGTGTGTGTCGTTGTGTGGTGGTCAGCTAGGCAGTCACTCCATGTGAAATACTGGTATTCATCAGCTGCATCCGGTTAGACTGGAAGCCGACCCCAACATAGTTGGGAAAAGTCTAGACAGATTGATTTTATATGTAGAACTAGTTGCTATCGTCAATATTTTGTTACCAGTAATGGTTTACATAGCCCTCCCCAGCAGGTGGCACTATTGATTAGCTCCAAGTCGTTTAAATACAACGGCTCCCCGCGACGGCCTTCCCCAGGTCGCCACTTATGGCATGCCCTTCGATCGTACCACGCTGTGTTTGGCGTTCCTTACGATACTTATTGGATAAAACCGATATAAATAGACATATCTCTAGGACATTTACTATCCTAGCCTAGAGATGATGATGTTCTTCAGAAAGGTCAGCTGTGTCGTGCTTGCAACCAGCGTTCGTGCGTGTGTGACAAGATGTATGAACGTAAACGATGCAAAAGGCGTAGGTACTTATTGCACGAGTCTGGAGAGTACTTTACTGTTGAATTTTTTTTTGCCTCCTTTCTGCAACTGTTTCTATTGTATTGTAATACTCCTGCTAGTACACAAAACCTACTTAATTTATATACCATTGTATAGATAATTTAATGGAGATTAATTGTGTACTTTTCAAAAATTGATTTCACGCAGTAGAAACGAAAAAAAAACCGGCCAGGTACGTGTCGGACCACGCACAATGAAGGGTTCCGTAGTTCGAATGAATTTATCCCAAGAACAAACTTAACATTGTAGTTGAAAAACATGTTCTCCCATACATTCCAACTGAAAATGTAAGTCTCTCAATATTGTGCGTACAAACGCACAATATTGAGAGATTTACCATGTTGTTTCAAGATCATAGACTTCTTATTAATTTTCTTGTAATCTATAGGTACCTATAGAACAATTTTCTGTATTTTTTTTTTAATTTTAGGCTCAGTAGTTTCGGAGATAAGGGGGGGGAATGGTAAATTTCCGTCTATTGTCTTAAATAACTTTAATACAATTTATTTTAAAATTATGAAAAAAATATTTTTGAGATCCTCACGGTAAGCCCTTTCATTTGATATGTCACACGGTACAGATTGCGAAACTTTTTTTTTTAATTGTCTATTTACCCCTCAAAATGACTCCCATTTTCAAAACTCATTTATTTACATTACACCTCTGTGTTTGGGTCACAGAGATTCATATTGTGTACCAAATTTCAACTTAATCGGTCCATAAGATTCGGAGCAAATTGGCTGTGACAGACGGACAGACAGACAGACACACGAGTGATCCTATAAGGGTTCCGTTTTTTCCTTTTGAGGTACGGAACCCTAAAAACATCAGTGTTTCTAAAAAAAAACCCGTCAATGAAGTGTGAAACCTGAAAACATTTACTGTTACTGTTACGGTTAGCCTGCATCATCCCACTGCTGGGCAAAGGCCTCTCTCCATGACTTCCAGCTCTTTCGATCCAGGGCTAAAGTGGGCCACTGGTCGTTTGTTTTGTCCAGCTCGTCCCGCCATCTTTTACGGGCCCCTTCAAAGAAAACACAAACACAATTAATAATTTTTTGACTAATTTTTTTTTATAGATTCGCTTCACCCTTAGAAAACAATCTTATTGAAAATGGCTTTTTTATTCAAAGGAGTTTAATTATAATTAATAAAAAAACAAACTAAATAATCGTAGCAGGTGGCGTTCTGTTGTTTCTGTCTCCCCCCATGGGAAAAAGGCGTGAGTAAAAGTATGTAAAATCTATTCAAATGTATGTTTCAAATTTATTTTATTTCAAGTTAAACAAATATCAACTTTATTGTAGTGGTTATTAAGTTAATTTCAGAGTGACTAGCACTACAGAAAAAGTTAGTTGTAGCGTAAACTGCACTTTATTGTGTAGGAATTAAAATTGCTTTTCCATAATCTCATATTTGTTAACATTTTTGGCAAATAAGTCGCGAATGCAGATTATGTGTATGTGTGTCTTTCAGCCGAAAGACGTCCACTGCTGGACATAGGCCTTTCTCACTGTGTATGTGTGCTTCTGTAGGAATTTTATACATGTCGATGATAAATTAAATTTTCTAGTAATGCAAACAAAGCTGAGCCCTGAACTTGTCAGATATGGTTCAGATCCAGCACGATCCAGTTAATATTATGAAAGTAAATATAACTCCCAACTGGACAGTATTTGATCGCTTTCCTAATGTCAACAGAAAGTGACTATCGAACAATTGATTTATTTTCGTTGGATCCCGAGCTTCTTGTTTACATTGTTGGTAAATACAATTAAAATCGACTATACAGTAATCAAGTTGATTAATATTTGTTTAGCAGTGTCTCTCTAGCGGTTGCACAAACAATAATAAACTAATTTGTGGTTTGTTTGTTTTCATTCAGGTCAAGCGATTATTTGATCATATGATTACAATCTAAACACATCGGTAATGTTAATGGAATTTAAAGTATTTCGGAGTTAATAAAAGTACAGATAGTATATAAACCTGATAATCTGTAATAAATGATAACATGACGTAATAATGGTTCGGTAATGAAAGTGCATAATCAGCCTATAATGTTCCCACTGCTGGGACACAGGCCTCCTTTCTGTGAGAGGGAGTGGGCCGTAATCCACCACGCGGGCCCAGTGCGGGTTGGTAGATGTCTCATGTCTTCGAATTTTTGGTTCTAGGACATGCCGGTTTTTCTCACGATGTTTTCCTTCACCGTTTTGAGAGCAGTGGTGATGATGTTATTTACACAAAGTAAAGCGCCTGCTGGGTTCGAACTGACGACCTACAACTCGTAAGTCGGCTGTTATCACTGGGCCACCACTGCTCTCAAGTGCAATGCAACATAATTGCCAATATAGATATAGATAGATTCAAAAATAACCTGTGATACGGTTACGGTATCATCACAAGGATTTTCTTGAAATAAAAGAGTAACCCGGTAACCGTGGAGTTTCTTGCCGGTTCTTCTCCATAGGAAAGTACCAATTGGAACCATGCACCTAGCTCCTAACGTTTCATAAGTGCCCATGTAGGTTTATGTGAAATAAAATATTTTGATTTTGAATTAAATTGACATTGTGAGCCTGTACTTAAAATACACAGGATAAGAATCGTGTTAGTTATTATGATTTCCATTCAGATTAAAAAACATTTAGTTTGGTTCGCTGCAGAACTATAGCCCAAACGTTTAAACACGGGTTATCCTATAGATTCAGAACTTATTAACGCTGACAGCGAAGTCTGGTTGTAAAGAACATCACGCTATTAAACAGTAGGAAAAAATAGACCTTAATGAAACCACCTATCTACGCAATAGTTAAAGGACCAACTAAAGGAAGTGGCCTATTACCGTGTTGATGGACAATGGGATTGGCACCTGTTGCTACTTATGAGTCGTTGAATCTAATCTTTGAACCCGGTAGCAATCTAAGGAACGCTCTCAGAACAATTCCATACGTAATAGTAAGAAACAGCCATTGAAATTATTGGTCTTTCACACAAAATTTTGTAATATTCCCCCATGATTTCCTAAGCTTAAATCGTCATCCATCCACCAAGTCTTTTCCTGATTGAGTTATGCTTCGCCTCCAATCTGTCGGCTTCAATCAAACTTAAAGCTGCTAAATAAAAAAACAATATCAATATAATTTATTTTTTTATCAGCCTTTAATGTCCCACTGTTGGGCAAAGGCCTCCCTACTCTCCACCTCTCTCTGTCCAGAGCTACTAACGACCAATATAAATATTATGCATGAAAGTTCTGTTCTCTAACCTCCACAACCCAGACTTTTCCCTAGGGATAAGTTATTGTAAGATCTCGTACCCAATTTTGAATTTAGTCTATCGCAGTCCACTGAGGCCTCCCACAATTAGCGCCAGTTATATAATTGCACTCAACTTATCAATGGCGGTATCAAGAACTATATAGGTGATACAAGCCAGGGGTAATGTAATTGTCAATTATCGGACATAATCCGATTATAATCGTAAGATTCGAATAAACGATTAGTTTCAACATGTGTGACCCGCTTTATCGCGAACAATTACTATCGTATATGTATGTATTTATCGGGGTTTTAGTTCAATATGGCTTTTAGCGCTTTCAATGGCGTATGACGTAAAAGTTAAGCCCTTTTTTTCATTTGAGGCTTTTAGCGGACTGAAAATCTTTTCAAGTGGTTTTTCACCGCAATGGATGATACTGCGTGTTTTTGTATCGTTTTTTGTTGCTACTGAAAATCGTTTTACAGTGCTCTGGGTCGAAGTTCGTTTGTAGTGAAGTCACGATCGGAAATTCAATTACTTTTACAATTTCCTTTACGAGTTGTAAGGGACACTGAAAATGAAATGAAATTGTGCTCCAAATACGAGATGCTTGGTCTTGCTGAATGGAACAATCCTTTAAGGAATCCATTTCATAGATACTTTTTAGTTCGGAACTGCGGGGTAATTGCGTAACACACTAACAGTAGCAATGGCTATCATTTTGACAGTTCAACAACATTCATTGCGTTATTTACGTTGTTGAGCAGTAAAATTTTTCGAACATTATGAAGCAATGGATTAGCAGTGTCCTTCAAAATGATTCAGCTGGGCTAGAGGTTTTCCATTTGGGAATTGGGCAGTGCAGGTTTATGTCCACTTAAATAATAATAATAATTCTTAGAGTAGAGCTTAATGTTTGTCAATGACATTTATCCGTATTTGGGCTTCCACTTCCCTTTGATTAGCAATATTTTGTAATTACAAATGTGTAGGTACTTAAAACAAATTATATGGTCGAATCGAAATTACGACTGCAATTATATGTTACTTGATTATTTGAATAACATGTTATGCAACTAGTATAGAGTACAAGAGTGTAATGACTTAGAAACTGAATGTATTTTTAGAGGATTTTATTAATATTTTGATTTATATAAATACTAACCTAACCTAATACTCCCTATAGGTTTTGCTTCCCTTGCGAGTGCCAAAATATGCGGCATCGCCCGTATCTTTTGATTGCGTTGACTTAGAAGTTTGATTTTTTTACTGCTCCAAGGGATTGCAGCCCCGAGTATTTAACATTAATATCAACTATAAAACTTCATGCGTTCCTGAGTAAAAGGGTCTTGACAGACGGACAACGAAGTGATCTTATAAGGGTTCCGTTTTGAGGTACGGAACCCTAAAAACATAACATTCATAACATAACATCACGCTGGTAGTCGCCTCAGAGTTAGTCAGAGGTGTACCTATACACGCCCACATTTCGCCAGTTACGTATAAAGTCCCGAGGCACAGGTTGTTCGCCGTGCCTGGGAGTCAAACCGTCGCTCGAGCAGCTAGAGCCCAGTCTCCTGCCCCTCGCACACTTTCTGCGCTCAATGCTCTCTTGGGCGCTAAGTCTGACTGCGATGTGGTCGCGGATGAATGGAAGATCTTGCCAGTATGTCTGGAGTATTGTGAGATGAGCGTAGGACTGTCGTATGACTGTTGTATACTTTTCGTTATTGTACTTAACTTATGTGTTTGTGTCTTTAACTAATGTAATTGGCTTGTGCCGTTTTATATTAAGAATAAATAAATAATCTAAAAGAAAAGAAAGAAAGACAAAACGTTTATTTGCGGTGAACATGACCCAAAAAAAGACAAACGAAAAATCAAGTAAAAAAAAAAAGGTTGGGCGAAACATGTGTCACATCTCAAACTCCCATAATAATAGGGGGGAAAATTCTAAAAGCATAAGTATATTATCAATTCCAATGGTATTTGGAACCATTAACCTATTCATGGTGGAGTGTAGCCGACTGATAAAAATGTGTGCGCACTTGAAAGTGGGTGTTAATTCGACACTAGTTTAATTGGGTATTACACAATAATTGTGATACGCTATCTGTGGCGCTTAGCGTTCAGTGTCGGTCTCTCAACCAGAAAACGAAAATGTATTTTTATTTACATTATTGATGATATCTAAACTAGTGTTAAGTATTTATAAAGGGATATTTTTCACTTTACTTGAGTGACTTTTAAATAATATTATTTTTTCTATAGGCGACTTGCACGAATTGGCACTTTTTGATTTATTATACAATAAAGTATTCCGTACCACCATACAATATTTAACAGTACATATAAAAAAACGGCAAAAAAATCACGTTTGCTGCCCGTTGGGAGCCCCCTTAAATATTTATTTTATTCTGTTTTTAGTATTTGTTGTTATAGCGGCAACAGAAATACACATTCTGTGAAAATTTCAACTGTCTAGCTATCACGGTTCCTGAGATACAGCCTGGTGACAGACGGACAGTGGAGTGTTAGTAATAGGGCCCCGTTTTTACCCTTTGGGTACGGAACCCTAAAGAGGACAAGCAGATACAGATATGATAGGAGTTACATAATATAAAACGCGTACTTTTTTCTTAACTTCACATCATTACAATAATATTCAAGTCAGCTGGTAACTTACTTCTACTTCTATTCCAACTTTGCTCGTTATAAGTTACCCAAGGTCGCTCACGAATACAGCTAACATTGTGGAAAGTATAATTTTCCGTTTCAGGGTGACATGAATAAGGAAACTTAAGACATCTGCAAATTATGTACAAATCTTGTTACATAAACACAAGAATGCGACTTTTCCTCAACCATTTGCATGTCAAAGGAAAACTCGTTAGATAATAATTATAAGAATATTCAGATAACTTGTTACAGTAAATTTGACCTAGAAATTATAAATTAGATATACGGGGTGATTTTAAGTCAAGTCAGTGTGGGTACATTCTGCACTGGGCCTGAAGGAAAACGTTTAAAGGAAAATTAGCAAATTAACTAGTATAGTTCGCTAGAACAAAAAAACACATTCGGTATAAAACCTGAAATTGTTTGAATAGCTTGCCTTGCCCGATTGATTTGAAATGAAACCTATACCGCACTTGATAACATTACATACCTACATAGCATATTTGTGTTTCCTTTTATGGAATTGGCATGCAGACCAAAAAAATATATGCAATAATGGTATCTACGGGAGAACGAATTCCGTGAATACTACAATGATGGTTGCTTTCAAATGTTGAGATTGCCCTTACTTCTGGGGTAGAAAATATTTGTCCAAGTGTCATGCGAAATGTTGTAACAGGAACTCACTACATTGCTTTTTCCTCTGAATACCTGTCGCTCTATTCTGTAAAAAACTTAGGTGAGGTGAGTTTGAAGTGAAGTGGAGTGAAAATAGGGCCAATCCGAGCATCAGGTGGAATGACAGCTCACTTCACCTAAGTTTTACGGTGTGAATTTTACAGATTAGACCGACTGTTATGATGATATGAAACTAAGGTATGATTGGTGCATAATGTTAAATACTTTTATAAAGAAAACACCTTTTTGTCCTGTTTGAGCCTTAGACCTAAGGTCTATTCAACTTTGTAGTAGTGCAAATTAAGTTTATTTTAGTGACTAGCACTATTGAATAAAGAAGTTTGAAGTTGTAACGTAAACTGAACTTTATTGTGTAGGAATTAATGTTATTTTTCCAAAAAACTCATATTTGTTTACATGTTTGGAAACTAAATCGCGAACGCAGATTAACTGTTAACCCCATTCCAGGATATAATAGAGCTAGAAAAATGTTTCTGGACCCTCCGCAACGCAGCCCCTACCGGCCAGTTAGACGCCGAGAGCTTATCACCACTCCTATCACCACCACTCCCAGCTGCCGCGGTTGCTGGGGCCTTCCTAGCCTTTGACGAGAACAGGGACGGACATGTGGACTTCAAGGAGCTGTGCTGTGGACTCAGTGCGGCTTGCAGGGGGCCTAGGACTGAGAGGCTGAAGTGTGAGTACATTTTGATGGTGTTTTGTTTTCACTTTCCGGAAAAATGCCTTTAAATGTCCAAAATTTTTTTGTTTACCTAGTTTCTCACCTGGATAGGAAAATGACCATGGATATTGGAAATTCCAATCCCTGTTAAGCTGTCACGCTTGCGACACCTGTATTTACCAATTACTTAAACATTTTGAACCTTTTGTATTTAATTGTTCCATTGTGTACTCTCGTAACTTTAAACTGCGCTCAATTTATCGGCATTGCCTTCCCGCCATTGTTAATTTTGTTGTAGTCATTGAGACAGACTAAACAGTACAACAAAACATCCTGATTCAGTGACTTGTTCTTCATACAAAAATGCACTGGGGATTAAAGGGTTTAGGGACTAGACTAGACTATAAGCGTCAAAATTGCTTATGCCTTTTTCAAATACCATAGTTTCGGTTACTGAATTTGCACCCTGAAATACTAATCACTAGGTAGACCTATGGTTATACTTAATTGGCCGCAGTTAAATGACACTTCTTACTGTCATTTCGTAAAAAAAATGTTGCCACACTATCTCTACTAGTGATGAGATTAAAACGAAATGAAACATCGTTTAAATTTAGACATTTGAAATTTACTCATTTTGATTTAACCGTAAACAATCAAATATTCTTTGTATTGATGTCATAAAAATATGTCTCTTTTATAAAATCAATTTAACATTGATCGATAGTGAACTAAATGCTAATTGAATGAATCGATTCTTTTGTCACATCACTATTTAAATTTCGTTAAACGTGGTAAGCTGTCATTTTACTGCAGCCAATTAAAAGTCCGACTTTAGTGACTACAGAGCAAGAAAAAAGCCAAAGATAGAGCTTTCGTGCCTAGGTTGCCGAAAAGTTAGTTTAAAATCAGAGCTGGTAGACGTCTGTTCTTATATTAAAGGACAAGGTTTGCATAATAAAACGGCAATAGTTCGTAGCCTACGTACTGTTAGGACTCTGCTCTTTATGTCATTTAACGTTTTTCTGCCAGACAAAGTTGAAGTGTCATTGTCATGTGCTTGTGATTTTACCAGTGTTTTCAAAATCAAAAGTCATTTATACAAATTAGGCCGATAATCCATCATTATACAGGGTTATTTAAAAAACACCAACAACCTCTTAAGGGGTCATTGTACTCATCGTTTTGAACAACTTTTACTATGGGACCAAACTTGAAATCGCGAAAAAAAAAACAGTTGTTCCTTACATTTATGTTCGTATAACTCGTCAAAATGTTTGGTTCCATAGTAAAAGTTGTCCATAATGATGAGTACAATGAACTCTTAAGAGGTTGTTGGTGTTTTTCCAATAAGACCGTCCACAAAACCCCGCCCTTCACCATCTTCCTAGTGCTTTAGCTGAGAAGAAGTGGCGTAACAAACTGCCCAGCAGCACCGCACCGTTGTCTGTTCAGTTAGAAAAACTTCTGTCCATACAGTAATTAATTAACATTACCTAGACACAAACACGACAACGTAACATTACGTTTCATCAGTATTATCTTTTTAAATAAAAGAAAATGGATAGAGAATGATGCTTGGCAGCTCAAACATGCCCATGATACGTTTTCAATCGTATTATCATCAAATTAATGCAAGCTATCTTAGGCTCCCTAAAACTTTTGATTTTCGACAAATCTTTTTGGTCCTTTAAAACAAATATTCTTCCAACATTCAGGTCCTCATACATACATAACTCTTTTAATGGTAACCCTTTTAATGTATTAAGTATGTTAACGATCCTTTTTACCTAAAGTAAGCGAAGGCATATATAACATCTCGGTACGAAACCTGTTTGTTCGCGTGCCTCCTTCCTTATCTCGCGCCACGAAAGTTTGTGCCCGCGCCGGTTCACGATAAAGAGTGGTAACGTCAAAGTAAATAATACAAAATAGTAACCATGCATGTATAAAACGGGTCGCGATAATGTATGTCATTCAGGTTTTACTGATTTATTTTCACATGTCACATGTCTTAGAATTTTTGGTTCTAGGAGATGCCGGTTTCCACACGATATTTTCCTTCACCGTTTTTAAGATCATCAATCTAGTTAAATTAACCATTATGAGTTATATGGAAATGATTGCAGTCGTACTGTACGATCAAAATAAACATCATACCTATTGGCTCTCACGATGAACCATATCTTTGAAGTTCAATGTTAATGACGATAATATTTAACTAACTAACACTAAATGGCTATCTCTTGTTTACGTTGTGTCGTCATGAAAGCCAAGTGTTCGTTTGCCACATATAACGATCGTTAGAACGGGGTCATGATTTATTCATTAGATGGAAAATCAATAGCCAGCAACAGTTTTAGCTACACTAAATATACAGCGGATTCCCAGGTCACGCTATTATGTCATCTGTCACATGTACGTGAATACTTTAGCGGTTATTTTTGTACCTTTCATCTGTACTATTATACATCTGTAATATTATTATAATTATAATTATAAAGAGGTAAAATTTTGTTTGTAAGTAATTTGTTTGACTACCAGTTGGATTTGATAAAATCATTTTGCATTTGATAGCCCAATTTTTGGGGAAGGTTATAGCCTATAAGGCTATTTAACATCACGCTAATACCCTTAGGAGCCTTAAAAAAGGAAAAAAAGTCAGAACGCACCTAATCTTTCTTGAAGAACATTACCAATAAGGTCACTATATTATGTCCTAAGGCGTACCCTCCCGGCTTTTCCATTCACGTCTCCTTTGTAGATACTTTATGCTAGTCGCTTTTCATAAACCCTCTCAACGTGACCAAACCATCTAAGCATACTCTTCAATTTTTGTCACTACATTTTCATATAAACCGCATCGTTGCCGTATCACAAAATTCTTCAGCAATCTAATATATTGCACACAATTACGATACAATTTGTTGGAACTTTGATCAGGTATCAACTTTATGTAAGAGAAATTTGCTTTGCACCAAAACTCGCTCGAGAACCTAAATCTTCCTTAAAAACATGTACAGTGGTTGCAACAGTGATAAAAACATAAGATGCAGCAAAATGAAAATGCATCTATTCAAACTAGGTTGAGAATCAGCACTTTTCGAACGTCAAAATTACATAAGACAGTCCCCCAAAAAGGCCCGCCCTTCACCACTAAGGGTCTAAACAGACGAACTGCATGCCAGCTGCAACATCGCAGTTAGGTTTCGAAGCAGTTAAGTCAACTGAACAGAAATGCAGTCCGTCTGTTTAGAACCCAATTAGTGCTTTAGCCGGGAAGAAGAAGTGCGCAACAAACTCCTCAGCAGCAGCACAGGTGTCTGTTCAGTTAGAAAAACGAGCAAAAGCAGTTTTTGAGATCAGAATATCGTAACACATACAGGAAACCATTTTTTGTACCTTTGACGCGTAGCAATAAACACTTAAAAAGCGGGAAGGAAGGAAAACAAAAATACGGTACTGAATGACGTACTTGTACGTAAGGGTTTATTCCACGAATGGGCAAACTTGTCCCAAGTAGGTTTATACGCAATAGTGCTGACGTCGCATGAATATATACTTTTGATCACGAAAGTAATATCTAAATAAACCTACCAAGACCAAAGAAACGATAGATGGACTGCGTGAAAGATGATATGCCTAGGAAGGGGCGACTACCGAGATGACTATTGTAGAATGGAAAGAGAAGACATGTTGTTGCGACCACAAATAAATTGGGATAACAGCAAGAGAATGATTAGAATAATGTACCCTAGTACTGTTTATACGTGTATGCTAATGGCGTACTTATTGAATAAATAAACACTGTATGTACAGACGCCAGCACATCAAGCTACCACCATCTGTCAAATTTCTTTAATAGATTTTCAACTTTATCGCTAAAGCATAAGGTTCAAAGTTGATTGGGAAAATTTGAAAATTTCGGGTAGCTTGATGTGTCTGGCGTCTGTGCTATGTAGAAATGAGAGCTCATGGAATTACCCACTAACCGTAGCAGTCTCGATTCAGACTCGATTCTGAACAAGAGGCTTTAAAGTAAATTTCTTTTAATTATACATACATTTGTCATAAAAGCAATTTAAATAGAGATTGATAGCCCAAGATGACAATATTGCGTGTCCCAAATATAGGACTGTGCTGGAGATACGGCCAACCAAGGATTTCATGTATTCAACACACAGACTATATCCATACCCCGAGACCTCCATACTACTTCACACGTCTTCCTTCGCCGTGATCACGTCGGGGTCACCAATGTGGTACTTCATTATACCGTCGTACCACACTATCATTCTACAAACGGCTACTGCTGAACATGAACCAGAGTCAAAGATAACTTTTTGGAAGTCGGTGTTTTGGTTTTGTAATAAAGTTTTTATTTTTCACTGTTTTCGCTGTGTTACCTACCTAACGCACACAAATCGTATATCTTCACTTGCTAAGTAAATAACAGTAACACATACACTAAGTGGAAAAAAAACGTATTATTGAAGCTAATTCAAAAACCACTCTTTAGAACCTTTCAAACAAAACAAAAAAAAAACAAATCTGTTTATACATACATATATGACGGAGTTCTGAGATAACAAATACAACCAAATTGAAAACCTCCACCTTTTTTTGAAGTCGGTTAATAATACACCTACGTTGAACATTCGCTAGAATCACAGTTTCTTCTCAATGTCAAAAACCGAGTAAAAAAAGAAGCTCTAATAATATTCCAAGCAGTTATTTCAATTCTAAATCAGCACGGAAGTACAGTTTAAAACAAGGTGTCCTTGACACAGCTGACATGATAAACAAACAAAAGAGGCATAAAAAGCATAGTTTATTTCGTTGTACTGGTTGTGCCGCCTGCCCCACAACGGGTCATTAGATCAAGGTGATTTGCATGTCACTAGGTTTTGCATTCGGTTAAAACTGATGGTTTGAGATATAATATGTTTTGCATACATGCATGCTTAAGCAAAATGTCCAATTACTTACAAGTTATAATTTGCATGTTGGCATCTTGTACTGTTTAAAGTCGACTTGCAGCAAGGTTTACTAACATAGGCAACATGTTAAAGGCAGCTTACAGGCAAACTCCGCAAGCATAAAAAAGTTGTACTTACAGAAAAATAATAATAATTAATCTAGTTTTAAACACCGTGCTTTAAGCAGAAGAAGAAAGCTAGACTCAGATTTTTCACACACAGCTCAGGCAAACTTTCATAGAAAATACCTTTAGATTTTTCACACTATAGGCCGACCGCTTAACTGAGACGTTGCCTGAGGTAGCAGCGCGGTGCGGGAGGGGTGTGGTGACGTGTTGAGAGCTCGATTCGTCAACTTGTGAGAACTATCACCCCTCCCGCACCGCACAGTCTTCTTAACGTCTCAGTTAAGCGGTCGGCTTATAACGGCCGAATCCAATAACCTATTGACAGACAGCTACTGATGGTAGCCAGTATAATTAGGAATAACTGTCAGTATAATATAATCATACAGATCGCTACTGATATAGATTATTGGGACGTTAAAACCAGAGATAGATAGGTTTTCTACCTCCAGTATGCTATAACTTGTGATAGATACGTAATTGGGATCGGCCGTAAATCAGCTTACGATCACCCCTTACAATGCTATTTAAAAGAAAGTTAATACCATGCTCTGCCTGTATTCCTTAGACAAAAAGTAAAACTCTCTTACACCACGAGCATACAAATGGACTTCCGACTTCCTCACAGGATGAGTGTGTCAACAACAGTCAGCGGTATAACTAAAAACAGCTGACGATGCAGAGTTGTCAGCGGACTTCCCGGCGACTGTTGTCATAGTCATTGGCCCAGGCTACACTTCCGTGTTGGCACAGCCTTCGTTGACTTCTTTATTTATTCGTTTTGCTTAACATTATAAGTCCAAAGAGTGTAAGGTAAGGTTTTAATCAAGTTGTTCTAAACATTTTTCGTCTCATTACAAAACAATTTTAATTTTGGTCCAACCTTTTAGTCAGTTATTATATTTTGAACTTTATTACGACTTATGTAAAGTTCTTAATACAAAATTGACAATACATCGACATAGACAAGACATAGACTCGGACTTAAAATCTGTTTTTGTATTTAGAACTTTACCGTTATCGGAATAAATTTCGAAATTTAAAAAGGTTCGATGGATTAAACCTGGGTTTCTTTTTTGTTGAGTTGACTTTTCGGGCATCATTTTGGTAATGGACATAAATAAGTAATGTATTCTACGTCGTACACGTTTGCAGGGCCACGTGGCCAGAGATCGCAAAAGCCAGGGAGGTTCGGACGGAAAAAGTGCCCGCTAGGGACACAATATAGGCTGAACAAAAACTCACTCGCAAGGTGCGAGTTTAACGTTACATCGCCGTCAAATCATCTTGAATTAATGTGACAAGCGGTCGGTGACAAGTCTAATGGCATCCACTCTATTTTCGTCCAGGATTATCGTGACAGAATAATTTCATTTCTCTATTCCGACTAGGGTATGGAATCCAATTATCTTCGCCACATGTTTAGTATCTTTGTCTTTCTTATTACGGGTCCAATATTAAATCTATATCTATAGTAATAATAAAGCTGAGGAGTTTGTTTGTTTGAACGCGGTAATCTCTGAAACTACCAGTCAGATTTGAAAAAATCATTTTGCATTTGATAGCCCAATTCTCGAGGAAGGCTTTATACTGTGGCTATATGCTGTTTAACATCACGCTAGGACCCTTAGGAGCCGCGCAAGAAGAAATACAAGTCAGAATAAACGCTAAGCGAAAACTAAGTAAGAGCGCGGGCAGGCGATGCGATGCGACGGGGTGGGGCGGGGGAACAAAAAAATTCACCCGGACGAACTGGCGGGCAGAAACTGGTAGATAATATTATGATTCGGAGTCGGTCAACGACATTCGGTCTGGCGGAATTAGGGAAAGAATTTCGGCGTAATTTGGCACGACAGATTATTACCGTGGAGATAATTTAACCCGATTTCGGGGTCAAGTTAACTAAGATTTGTCTCAGATCTTACTTGATGAGACGTTTCCTTCTACTTCTTGTTAAGGTCAACGGTCAATGTCGAAGTCTTGTCATTGTTTTGGTGAATTAAACAACTTATTTTTGTCTGTGAAGACTATATTATGCACTCTTCACGTTTGGGGTAGGCGTCGAACGTATAGGCTGCGTAAACGCAACGCTAACGCAGCGTCTACGCGATTAAAGTTAACAACAAGCCTATTGACTCTCATTAAGTCCTCGAATAAAATTTCCTGCGTCATAAGGGCCCACAGTACTACTGTGCACACAATTGAAGTGAAATGTCCGGGCGACGAAGCGAAGGTCGTCTCAGCATTGTTCATCTCTCACGCCGCCGCGACTAATTGCGTTTTAAATGAGTCGTTTGCGAAGCACGTGCGACGCGACTGTACCGTGAACCAGTAATACTTGAACTACGTAAATCGCCCTTACTGCTACGGAATAAAGGCGCTGTCAATGCCCTACCTATTTCGTCAAACCTTCACTTGTTAGTGTATGCACTTCCGACTTATTGTCAGTTGATTCGTCTTTGTGCGGGTCGTGGTGCCAGGTTTATTTATGCAGGTTTTGATTAAACGATTAAGGTTGAGTGAGGAGCTTGTAGCTAAGTAATAACAGCTGCACGGGTCGATCAATCACGTTAAGCTATGCTTGCCGCGGTTCTTACGTGGATGGGTGACCATCCATAACATAGTCCATGTCTCTGTTCTCTGTTATTTGTAAATGCTTGTGTTTATGTTGTTGATGTGCCTTAATAATAAATAAATAAATAAATAAATACCGAGACCACTTCGTGCCTCGGAAAGCACGTTAAGCCGTTGGTCTCAGCTGTCATTCGTGGATCTTTGACAGTTGTTACGGGTCATCAGATGCCCGAAAGTCTGACAACCAGTCTTGCCAAAGGGTACTGGTATTCGGCTGCATTCGGTTAGACTGGAAGCCGACCCCAACATGGTGCGAAAACGCTAGGCAGATGATAATACGATGAAGCACACATAGTGGTAGAGCTCTTTGTTAGTGGGTTCTTTCGGGGAAGTACATACTACGACCACCTACGACCAAGACTATTTCCGCCGCCATACAACATTGCAATATTTCGGGTCATGAGTTATTTCAGGCATGAGACACTGCACATTCTTGATGTTTCTGGTTACTTGGTACTTTCCTTTGGGTAGGTAATAGACTGTATTACATTAGTTAGTCTGTTTGAGCAGTGGTGACCCAGTGGTAGCGGCCCCGACTTACGAGTTGTAGGTCGTGGGTTCGAACCCAGACAGGCGCTTTACTTTGTGTATTTAATTTCATCACCACTGTACTCGAAACGATGAAAGAAGCCATATCCAAAGCATATGTATTCTAGAATAAAAACGAAATCGAAGACGTGACATCCGCTAACCCATACTGGGCCCGCGTGGTGTATTATGGCCCACTCCTCTCAGAGAGGAGGCCTCTGTGTCCTAGCAGTAGGAACTGGTTTACTGTCGGCAGGTGAATGATGATGTTACCTTTATAAATTTATTGAAGTATTTATAAATGAGCATAAGTGGCCCCATGCACTCCTTATTCTAGAATCTTCGACTTCATTCTTGCCGTCGCCAATGTAATTAGGGTACTTAATTGAACTCTTGGCATTTAAGTTGTAAATTGCGCCTGCGCCAGTAATTAAACAGCATATGACGAGCAGGTGACATAACCTGTTGCTGACGATCATAAATATTTATACGTCGGCAGTGAACTACAATACACGTGTGTCATACAAAGAGGAAAGGTGTTCTTGTATTGTCGTCATTTAATCATTCATTAGGGAAATGGTTTAGTGAGCAATTAATGACTCAGGTTGGGAGGATCTTGGAGTCAGGCCATATTTGTATAAATTAGTGGAACAAACTTTTAAAATTTTGATGGTCAAATCATCTCGTAGTTTGGAAGTCTATACTTTGGCTTACACATGGTGACAGGGACATCAACGCAACCTGTTACCGTGGATTCAGTTCATGATTCTGTACACCCTTGGGTTGAAATATGTATTTCGATGGCTATTAAAAAAATTACTCTTCCATACATTTTGTATTGCACGGTTCCTATAAACAAAAACGAATCGTTTTGCTTACCAATGGTAGCATTTTTTTATTGCTTAACGACCGAACCCACCTATCTATCACCAATTTTGGCATACTGGAGGTAGAGAAACCTATCTATGTCTGGTTTTAACGTCCCAATAATCTATATCAGTAGCGATCTGTATGATTATATTATACTGGTAGTTATAATTTGTACTGGCTACCATCAGTAGCGATCTGTCAATGGGTTGTTGGGTTCGGCCGTAACTGGGCATAAGTAGGTAATACGGGCTGGTGTCCGCAACTCCACGTTAATGCGCATATTTTGCGTGCGGGTGGGAAAATCGATTATTCGATCCCATAACTCCTGTGATAGCTATTACTATATGGGAGGGTCTACTATGCATAGCTATGAGGTCTTTGCTTCATTATTGGTAAAAATACAAGTCTTAATTTTAACCAATAACGGTCTGTAAATTAAGAATCGGCTACTGTTATCGCTTCATTATCAGTGTCTTCATGTTTACACGCAACCCATTTTCTTAATATAGTCTAACCCCCATAATTATAGTAGCTCTTCGACCTCGGAACAACCTTCCTACAACAAAACCCTCGGACGCAGTTGTATCATATCAAGGACACCTTCAAGAGACAACTAACATGAATTAAAGTATGCGCACAAGTGTAATTGTCTATTCTATTCTAAAAATCACACAGTATCTAAGCTTTAATGCCATAGAGAATGAAGATAACAACTCGTGAACTGATGTTTCAACTGAAAACATTCTTAGATATTTAATTAGATAAGCATAATCAGCCTATAATGTTTCCACTGCTAGGACACAGGCCTCCTCTCGGTGAGAGGGAGTGGGCCGTAATCCACCACGCGGTCACAGTGCGGGTGGTTGTCACACGTCTTCGAATTTTTGGTTCTAGGGTTAACTCACGATGTTTTCTTTAATTAGATAATTTATTATTAATATAATTCAGCACAGATAATGATTATCGCCACTATCAGGTCCGAGCCGGTATCATTGCGAATATATCGCATATAATTAACTCCAAGGACCTTGGTTTTAAATCTTTTGAAAAGGTTATTAGAACAGCAATGAGATGCGTATTCGTATATGCCTGTTGATATTATAGATTCGAGGTTCTTGGGGTGAATGCCATCTTTGCACAATGACGTCATCTTCGTAATTCAGTCGAAACACGTCCACTGCTGGACATAGACCTCCTCCAAGCATCGCCAGAACGATCGGAACCCTAATTGCATAAGTAATACACTTTCAATCACAATCAGAAAAAAATAAGGAAATTCTTTATCCATTGTTTGTTTATCAAAGTGACTACTAACTTAAATTGTCCGTATATTCGAATCACACCTGTCATTTTTTGACAGTTCGTGATGGTTATGCAAAAACCTTTTCTTTTTTCATTCAATTCGCTCCCGCGCCAACATGGACCAATCCTGCCTGGCGTCCAGCTTCTCCCGCCATCTACGCCTGGGATTTGATAAATAATTCATTTCTTTGACTGTGTAAAACCTAGTAAGTACTCGAAAGTACAGCCTTATCTTGAAAATCTCATCTCAAAGAAATGTTTTCTTAGAAAGTTCTGGCCATGCACTTAATTTGCACTCCTTCCGTCCTTCAAAGAGGCGCTACATGCATATCTACATGTGCGACTAGCGCCTTATCTCTCGATACTATTATTAGATAAGGAAGTACGGAAATAAGTTTATTTAAAGAGATGATTAGAGTGGAGAACTGAAGTATTTTGATGATTCTGTTTAGTTTCTGTGTCATATTATTTGTTTTTACCCGAAAGCAGTAAATTCTAAAGAAATCTTCACTGATCCCCCAAGTCATGTTTGGTTTGAGATAACCTATGCATGATCAGTCTATAACGTTCCGACTGTTGAAACACCCGCCTCCTCTCAGTGAGGGGGAGTGGGCTGTACTGTAATCCACCACGCGGCGCGGGCCCAGTGCGGGACATGTCTTCGACATCTAGGACATGTCGGTTTCCACACGATGTTTTCCTTTACCGTTTTGAGAGCAGTGGTGATGAAATTAATTACACAAAGTAAAGTGCCTGTCTGGGTTCGAACCCATGACCTACACAACACGTTAGTCGGGGCTATTACCACTGAACCACCACCGTTTGATATAGTATGTTCTAATTATTACAACTGTTGAGTCCTAAAAAATTCTCGGGAAAATGAGGATGAGAAGATGAGGAGGAAAATGAGGACGTCATGAATATTCCAATTTTCTGGTCGGTTTTTCCTTTATTTATTATATTTTTTTCCTTTGGCAGGACACTTCTTCTAGATATCTTAATTATACAAAGAGCATGCTTTTTGATTAAAAGTATAGAAAACACAAACTGTTTATTATGATAATATGATCCAATCGGGTAAACTAGTGAGCTGTTGATAGTGATTAATTAATATTAATAGATTGACTCATTATGACTGCAATCGTTTGCAATCACAATTAAGCATCTTCATACAACTTTTTCAGTGAATTTAAACCTTCAATCACGTTTTAACTGAACAAGCAAACCATTATAAATTGGTGTGTATGTGTAGCTATTTATAAAAATTATGGATCTGGAGTTAACTTTTTAAATTATTTTGGAATCCCTCTTATACGGAACATGGATCTTCTATTAAGTCGCGACAGTAAACTAGTCAAGAAATATCTTTAAACACCACGGACTTAAAATTCGAGATATACCTACATATTTATATAAAATAAGACATCACAACTACCAAAAATCAAACTGTCCATAAACTAATTTCACCATCTTTTTCCAGTCTGCTTCAAGATCTTCGACCTGGACAGCGATGGGGTCCTCAACAAGAAGGAACTCATCGACATGGTGGGCATCCTCTGCACGGTTGCCAACGAGAGCCTGAAGAACCAGAGCTCCCGGGCCTCCACGCCCTCGGACAGCAACGATTCCGAAGGCCTGGAGAAAGGGTTCGACCCTGAAGTGATCCTTGTGCATCTGAGGGACAAACTGGTAACGGTGCCCAAGAATGGAAGGAAGCCAGTGTTCCAACTGGGACCTAATGGAGATAATAAAGAGGAGATTAGTGTTTTGAAGGAGGTGAGTTTTTTGTATTATGATAAAAATAGGTGAGATTATAGAGGTACGAGGAACAGGGTGTAAAGTTCACTCATACTCTATAGAAAATGGAGGATCCTCCGACCAGATGGGTGTCGTGTCTGGCGGGCAACTGCCCGATGATTCATGTCGGCCGTTATATCTAAGCTAGTTGCGCGGTAAACTCTGCTTGCGAGATGCAGGATTTCGCGTGACGTCAGTATGACGCGTTGTTCGCATGTGGCGTGTAGATACCGCTACAAGATATTTGCCTCGCGTGTTTTGGGAAAGATTTTGATCATGCGGAGGTTTTTATTTAGTAGTAAAAGAAATAAAAGAACGCTGTTTCTAAGTTTTTTATTTTAACACTGACTTATATCCAAACGCCAATTCTCGTAATTAAAAACGTTCAAAATCTAGTCGCAATCTCATCTCAGCGACTAACAATGTCAAGAACTTATGGATATTGAGATCAGACTGTGAACGTTCTTAAAATTACGAGAATTGCCCCTCCAGTCTAGTGTTGTTTTGGATGTGCAGCAGTCTCACGTTTACTTACATATTGTCCTGTCTGTTCTGATATCGTCGACCGGCATCCTATAGAAAGCTTCTTCGCTTGGTCGGGATGAGCGATTTGACAGAACAGAAGCAAAATTGCAAAAACGTAAGAAAATTGATTTTCGCGGGCTACCTAGCGAATCACCCTTAACTAGAGTTGATGTCTAGTCTTTAACTTGTGTAATGGCCTTAATGAAGTTAATCTTCAGACTATTTTCCCTTTCCAGCCACAACAACAACAGCAGCAACAGCAAGAAGAAGAAGAACAACAAGAAAACGAAGGTCTAATAGCCAACGACATGGCGCTCACTCTGGAAGATTTCCTCATATGGAGCGTGGAGAGCGCAGACACGCTGGTGACGCCCTGCCTGGAGCTGCTGGTCGAGCTGTGCCACGTCGTGCTGGGGCTGCGGCCCCAGTGCAAGCACCAGGAGAGGGACATCGGTGAGTCAACTGTACTTCATATAGACAAAATGGTCGACTTAGTTTGTGTCGTCATTGAATAAACTCAAACTCAAAGCATTTATTTCAAACTAGCTTCCGCCCGCGGCTTCGCCCGCGAGGTATGTCCATAAAAACTATCCTATGTCCTTCCCCGGGATGCAATCTATCTCTCTGCCAAATTTTATTGAATACGTTCAGTGGTTTAGGCGTGAAAAGGTAACATAACATACATACAGACAGACAGACAGACAGTTACTTTCGAATTTATAATATTAGTATGGATTAGTATGGATAAACCAATTACAGGCACTTTTGAATTGTCAAGGAATCGCTCAGTCAGAAAGAGAAGCTGGTTGCCCATTCCAAAGCGTAGGTATCTATGGAGAAGAACGGGCAAGGAACTCCACGGACACCGTTTTAAATCATAAAAGTGTTACGAAAATAATGGTTAAAACATTCATGTTGAAATTTCAAACATTCAATTAAGTCATGGCGGCTAAGAGATAGAAGCAAGCTAAGCCTAGACAAGTGACAATCACTTTTCGTATTTTTAAAACGACTTTCAACAGCATTGATACAATCTTTTCGGTAGCTTATGTCAATCTAATATATTTCTGACTTCTCCATCATCTTTATCGCTAACAAGCCGTGTGCCCGATGAGATTTCCCAAGGGGCAAAAATGACGAGCTTCCATATTTTTTTTTAATCGTTCCATAGTGTTCACTTTCTCTATATACTTCTAGACCCAGCGGCTTTATCACACTGGCGATTTGCAAGCGAGTCCAAAGCGAGGCGAGTGCGCAGTGAGCTCACCGCCGTCGACGCCAGACTGTACAACATGGCACTTGCAAACCGCCAGTGTGGTGAGGCCCTTAGGCTGTGGCTGTCTGTCAGTGAATTTAAGTAGATATAATGTGACTTTACAAGGCCCTCTGAAGTGGCAAAAGGCCGTTTGGCATAGCCTTTTTTTTGAGAGACAGTGTATCGGCAAAATGGTGCGATGATACGAGAAGGCCGCTTGCAGCTGTATTAAAGTGGCCGAGAATCGAGCTTAATGGTGAGTAATTGGAGAGGCCTGTTCAGCAGTGGACTGCTAACAACTCGACTTAAGTAAATACTTTAAATGAAATGCTTACGAGCTGTTTTTCTAATTTGGCAACACGCTATTTAAACGCACAATTAACTTACTTTCGCCTATTACGGTCTAGTGCTGGACTTTCGCGCTCTGACCCCCAAGATACAAGCCCTGCTTAGTTTGGGGTTGAACAGTCAAACCAAAAAATTGTGATGGTACAAACTTAACTGTAATTATGTAAAATTACTGTTTGTCATCACCTTTTCCTTTTGCCAATAAAACTTTTTGTATTGTATTTGTAATTTGTAGGTCATAGATATCCCCAGGTTGCAGTACAATTCCAGTTCTATACAGTTTTTTCTCTGATCACTTTCGAATCTTATACTTTTGAGCACACTTCAAACCTCAAGTACACTTGTCATATTATAAAAAAAATAATAGTAAATTAATTACATGCGTCATGTGCAACTAGTATATTCTAGAAACATACTTTCTCTACACAGTTGCTAATAAAGAAGACAAAATGTCCGCAGGAATAATAAAACGCAATACAACAATAAGATAGTTACATAACAGAACTATAATTAATTCTATCTTCATTCAAGTGCTTACAATCACAAACATGCCGCTATAATTAGCAAGTTCTTCATACATTGTGGAGTTGCGTCTGCACAAATAAAGTACTCATTGGTATACCACAATACCAATTAACATTTAACACAATAACAATTAACACAATTAACACAAATATAATCTTTAACCACATTGTAGTAAAGTTAATTTTAGGATGACAGAAAACTGTCAAAAATATTTTGGAATAGTTGCAATAGAAATTGAACTCTATGACATCAGAATAAAGTACAAAACCCTAAAGCATTTTTTATTCTCAATTAAAATGATTTTGTATCCATTGCGTAGTCGCTACTGCAAATAACAAAATGCTTGTAAACATTGTTATCTATATCTATGTATATCAGTGTCGCGATACAATTGACTTACAGCAGACGATGGACGAGCACTTATCAACCGCTATCGGACATGTCAACTAAAATTATAATATTTAAATACGTTTAAGCGTCAGATTGACATTGTGATATGAAAGTTTACATAAAAAGTTATTTTTTAAATAAAAAATACTATAAAGGATCTTTCTTGTTATTCGCTGTACGACGGAGTACATAACCAGCCGTTATGCCGTTATTTGGAAAGCCTTTTCCTTGCAATTAATATCTTTCGGCTGTCAGCAGTCAGACAGGTGCACCTAGTACATCCACTTTTCGTCTCATGTAAAACTGGGTGAACCTATCGCCATCAAGCATAAATATCAGCCTATAATGTTCCCACTGTTGGGACACAGGCCTCTCCTCCAGAGGGAGTGGGTCTTAAACGGCAAACGCCATCAACCGGGCACAAATCTACACTCCGGGCTGCTACTGAGAAATTCCAAATTGGAATAACACTGCCCGATCCGGGAATCGAACCCAGGAAGGAGCTCTTGCTTAGCAGTAGCGCTTGCGACCACTAGACCAACTAAACAGTATAATCATATTTAAGGGGCTTACAGGACCTAAACGCAAAAAAACGCAAGTTTTAGAAACAATAAAAGAATATGAACGACTACAGTAAACAAAAATCAGAAAAATATATGATGTTCTTCAGGACATACGCTAGGTCGATAGTACGTTGAAAACATAATACAACTAATTTGATACGATAGAAAATCATCAGGAAGATACCTCTAAAAACTTTATTTTTACAATAAAAACCATACTAATCCATACTAATATTATAAATTCGAAAGTAACTCTTGTCTGTCTGTATGTTACCTTTTCACGCTTAAACCACTGAACGGATTTCGATAAAATTTGGCAGAGAGATAGATTTCATCTCGGGGAAGGACATAGGATAGTTTTTATCGACAAACCTCGCGGGCGAAGCCGCGGGCGGAAGCTAGTATACATATATACAATCATTCTGATTTTTTGTCAGATTATTCTACAAGTAACATTCTAAAACAATAAACAATAGTTTCTTTTTGTAAATAGATAATTGCTTCATATTTTGCAATAAATTACCAGCGTTGTGTCATCGCGCTTCTCTTTATTTTCTATGCAGTCCGACAAAGACCGTGCTTTATGTCATGCCTTAACGCAAATCAACAACTTAACTCTCAAAAATACTAAGTATAGTTCTCTCCACCTGCCTATTCACGTGAACCACTTACAAACTACATGTGTTTTATTGTTAAATACTCAGCATGGTATGTTATGTGTGATAACAAGCCGGGTACTAAAACATATTAAGTACATACATGAGTTTGATTACGTGTAGTGCAACTTGCTACTGATGACTTCACTTTGATTGTGTTTTTGTTAAACTCACGTTCCTGTTGTAATGATTAGTTTACAAGGGAAAACTACTATGTATTTGATACTAGCTGTTGCCCACGAAATCGTCTGCGATACAGGATAAAAAGTAGCATTTGGCCTTCTCCGGGTCATGATCAATCCATGTGCTAAATTTCATCCAAATCCGTTTAGCCGCTTTAGTGCGAATGCGTAACAAACAAACATACAAAAAACAAATCTTTTCTCTTTATAATATTAGTTTAGGTTTAGACTAAGAACCCTAAACCACAGATTACTGAATAGGCCTAAACTACACTCAGCGGCACGGAATCTTGGCCAAGCGCTTATCTCGCGATAGCAAAAGTTTTAAGTATTTCTGATGAATGTTTGTTGTGCAGGTATGTCAAAAAATGTTTACTTTTATTTCAAGAGGGTAATTCATTATGTTTAAGTGCACCACGACGAAACTTTTAATTTACAGTTGAATCGGGTCATTTAAGCGACTAAGTTCACGTTTTAAATTTGTGTGTTGTGAAAAGTTTACTGTTCGGTTTTTGAATTATTGTGATTTTATGCTTTTAATTCAATAAGTAAAGGTGCTTTTAAAGCAATAAAAATGCCTCTAACACCAGCACAGGTTTCACAAGCCGTTGCGTTAATTAACCAAGGGCTGACACAGCGTGAAGTTGCTATTGCTCTTAACGTACCACGGTCATCAATGCAGAATGCCCTTAAAAGATACCAGGAGACAGGCCAGTACAACCGCAGGCCAGGCAGTGGAGGCGTAAGGTGAACATCGGCCCGAGACGACCGCTTTATTGACCTGGAGATTTTGAGAAACCGCTACCTGACCGCTGTTGAGATACGCCAGCGGCTTCAAATTGTGAGAGGCGTTAATGTTAGTGAGCATACGGTGAGAAGACGAATGGAGGAAGTCAATTTAAAAGCTTGTAGACCAGCACGAGGTCCAGAACTTCTCAGACAGCACCGAGTAGTTCGACTTCACTTCGCACGAGAACACGTTAACTGGACCCACGAGCAATGGGCTAGAGTACTGTTCACAGACGAGTGTCGAATAGCTTTACGTTCTCCAGATGGTCGAGAACGAGTGTGGCGAAGAAGAGGAGAGCGGTTTTTACCCATTACTACCACTCAAACAGTGAGTTTCCATGGAGGCTCAATAATGGTATAGGGAGGTATAAGTTCCGACGCACGTACAGAGTTGGTTATCGTCGATAATCGGCTAACAGCTATTCGATACATCGAGGATGTTCTTCAGGAACACGTAATGCCATATTCGGGGTTCATTGGACACGACCAATTCCTCCTAATGCACGATAATGCACGCCCACACGTTGCACATTGCGTTGAAGAATATCTGGAAGAGGTTGGCATACAAAAATTGCAATGGCCAGCTCGTAGCCCAGACTTAAACCCAATCGAGCATATCTCGGACATGCTCAAAAGAAAGATAAAGTCCAGCTCCAACCCTCCGGAAACTCTAAACCAGCTCCGAACTGCAGCGCTGGCCGCTTGGCGCAGTATACTGCAGGTTGATGTCCGAAACATCATCCAAAGTATGCCAGATCGAATGCAGGCAGTTATCAGGGCTAGAGGAGGAAACACCCGATATTAAAACGTATAGACAATAACGAAAAAGACCTTAATTTTTTATTTTGTAGTGTTTTAAATTTATAGTGAAAAAATCCTAATTTCAGTGAAAGTGCGTGATTTTAAAAACTGATTTATTGGTGAGGTAATCTTTTAATTTCTACGTTCTTAAAGCATAAGAGACACGTAATAAAGCCACTTACCCTTAATTTATTGTCATAAAGGCAAATGCAATTTTTTTTGTGCAAAGAATCAGCAAAATCACGAGTGGCCAAGTTTCCGTGCCGGTGAGTGTACATACTCGTTACTTCAAAGTAAACAGTTCTATCTCCATCATATAATAATTCGCATGTCAGGACCCCTCTTTAATTGATAACACACGTTGTTTGAATGTAATTAAGTACATTAATTGTCGAGATAGGTGCGTAAGTGGGTCATACGCGTACCACGCACTGTCTGTGACGCATTCATTTGTTTTCATGTGTTAGATGACATTGTGCTGATTCTATTGGGACTCTAATTAACTTCGGCTGTCGTCGTCATATCCCTCGAAGATAGTCAACGTCACAAATGTCATTTAGAAATATACGCCTTTATTTATAATCGTTGCTTAAAGTTAAGACAACCTTATCGTCAAAAAATTTATGGTTAACACCGATGACGTTTAATCATTACTTAACTTTAAGCAACGTTTATATAGATAAATGAGATAGAGCCAGCGCTTGTGTTTCTAATTATCTTAATGAACTTGATGTAAGTTTCTATTGTTACCGAAGCTCACCTAACAGACGAGGGCCTATAAATATAACAAAAATTCTATAAGTAATTATTTTAGTATATATACACCAAGGGTTCATGGAAGGACCGCCAGTGTGTATGCGGTGTCTCTCCACAGACAATGGCTCACCTCCCATCTTGCACCGCATGCCCTATCACCTGCACACGTGGGGACCTAGTGTTACGACCTAATGGCTGCGTTAGCGAACGCTATCCGCGTTGCTGAATTTAGGGCTAACAAATTTAAAAAAATATGTTTATTTTTCCTATTTTTGCCATCGACACGCTAAGAAGAACTATTGTTACGAACTTTTCCATAGAAACGCTCTCGCCTGTTTTCTTTCTGGTTAATGACCATAAAGCAATTATTTTTGACAGAATAATAAATATTAACTACTTGTATGTCCCTATGTTTTCCTTTTTGATGACGCATTATTTTTAAAAGCACTAGAACCTTAAAAAAAATGCTCAACATTGCCGATTTAAACCGCTGTCAACAAACATTTTCGAAATGTCATCAAAGAACATTTTCGAAATGTCTTATTAAAAAAAAGTTAATCTCTGTTTCCATGGAAAATTTAAAATCGGTCTAATTTGGCTGTAACACTATTTTTCGAAAATGTTCTTAACTAACTTTTTAGACCTTTGTATCCTGCTTATGCGTATAAAGTTTCATTAAAATCGGTAAATTCATTTCGAAAAACAACGGCTTGAAAGTTTGTATGAAATGCCGTACTAAACGCTCTTAATAAGCTTGCCTAACAGACAAGGACCTATAAACATAAGAAAAATTCTATATTTTAGTAAATGTTACATCTATGTCACCAGAATCAATGAGCATTTTTAGACGTTTTGTTATTCGTATTGGATAAACAAATATACCTTCAAGTTCAACCTAACCTGATGGCGCTTATTTACTTCCGACTTATCTTGAATTATCTGCAAAGACTAGATAACATCATTTCATTTTAGTTCATTGTATAGCAAAATGTTCTGTTGTCCAATAACGAACGCAAATACACGGAGTCGTAGCAAATTAATTACCAGCTGTAGGTCGTGCAAATATTTGTCCCCATTATTTTATGGAGCTGATTGATCATTTTGTATTCTGTGCTATCGAGGCGGCAACATGTTTCGGTCATTTATGGAACATTGTGTTCCGAAATGATTTTAGTATGTAGCGAATGTTGAGTTATTTTTTAATTAACAGCATAATATAATTTTGTTTACAAGATTTGTTGGTGGATACTACATTAATCCTGGAATTTGTAATTAATGACAACAGTGTCAGTTAAGCCACTTGAGACTTGTTTTAGAAGTCATTGGGGCGTCCCGTAATTTTAAGAAGGTTCACACTTTGGCAGTCCGACTTCAGTCTCAATCTGTCAAAAATACATGTAATTTACCTACTTCTTTTTACAAGTTTTTGACATTGATTGTCGCTAAGATGAGATTGCGACTAGATTTTGAAAGTTTTTAATTGCGGGAGTTGGCCTTCAGATTTAGGTCATTTGAATCTCTTTTGAATATTTTGTTTCTGCCTTTATATCTGTCAGCTTTATCATTGTTTACTATTAAACATATGCTTTTCAATTGACCTTCAATATTTTTTATTCAAGCTTCTTCAAGGATAATTACGTCGATATGATTCTTAATTTAAAATACAGGAACGGTTAATAGTCATCATGGGGTCAATTCCCACCCGTTGGATAGCATAAGCATAGCATAATCAGCCTATAATGTTCCCACTGCTGGGAAACAGGCCTCCTCTCAGTGAGAGGGAGTGGGCCTTAATCCACCACGCGGGCCCAGTGCGGGTTGGTAGATGTCACATATCTTAATTTTTTTTGTTTTAGGACATGCCGGTTTCTTCACGATGTTTTTCTTCACAATTTTGAGAGTTTTCACAAAGTAAAGCGCCTGTCTGGGCTCGAACCTACGACCTACAACAAGTCGCGGCCGTTACCACTGGGCCATAACTGCTCTCCTTTGTGTAATTGACGTGAACCCAATACCAGTAAAAACATTATTTTATTAGCTCATTAAAAGGGTTTTTTTTTTTTTTAAGTATGGGAAATCATCCAATGACCCATCCCGCTCTGGGTGGAGCGGAAGGGAGTGTCAGACTTACTGACTAAAACCCATCCGTGTTCCTTCCTTAGCCCTTTATGTTCCGGGGTAGCGGTAACCCTTTCGGACAATCCCGCTGCCCCGGCAGAGGGGTCAATATAATATTTAATATAGCTAGCAGTAATCTATAAAAAAGTAAGTTAAACGAAGTAGAACTGGATCATTGTCCCGCAATCAATTAAAACATGTTATCACAAGTATACAATACGTGGTCAATTTCCGTCGCATTCGATTGCTTGGCGCTTGTGAATGGCGCAAACAATTAATCGGTTGATGCACCTCGATATAATATCGATCATTTACTTTATGAAACTGTTTCCTTTTGTATGTTTTCTTTTTATGTAATTTGACGTGTTTCTTTGTTGTTTTTGTAATACAAGAAATGTTTACCTAAGAATAATTGTTCTTAATTTATTTCTTTATTTTAAGAATATAACTGCAGATTTGGAAAATAACCGACCAACATGTACTATGTCATTATTTCATTACATCATCGCATCTGCTGGCTATGCTCAAAATCTTCGTGTAGAAGATTGGAAGATAGTCAATGATACTGCTGCGTTTAAGATAAAATAAATGTATTTAACGGAGCAAATGTTATAATGTAAAAGCACACGCGATGACCGCTAATCGTGTACCTACTAATATTAATTAAGCTTCTGTCCGCGACTTCGCCCGCGTAAAATTGTTTGTTCCCCGAATTTTGGCATCGCATTGTCTGCCCGCGCTATTAGTTCCCGTTCCCGTGGTATTAGTTAGTTGGTGTTATATTTTTATTGTTCCGTACCTCAAAAGGAAAAACGGAACCCTTATAAGATCACTTCATTATCCGTCTGTCTGTCCGTCTGTCAAGACCCTTTTTCTCAGGAACGCGTAGAGTTATCATGTTGAAATTAATAACAAATAGAGGCTGCAATCCCTTGAAGCAGTGAAAAAATCAAACTTTGAGTTGCGTTTGTGTTCCGTTTAAGCCGCATAATATTTTGACACTCGCAAGGGAATCAAAACCTATAGGGTACTTCCCGTTGACCTAGAATCATAAAATTTCACAAGAAGCAATGTCATGTAGCATAAGTAAAAAAAAACCCCAATACCGTAAATTTTTAGTTATATACATTTGTACGAAACCCTCGGTGCGCGAGTCCGACTCGCATTTGACCCGTTTTTAGGGTTCCGTACCAAAATGGTAAAAACGGAACACTTATGGTGAGACTCACTGTGTGTCTGTTTCTTTTTGCTTGGCTCCTAAGAGTCCCAGCGTAATATTAAATAGCCTTCCTCGGGCTATCAAATACAAAACGAATTTTACAAATCCGACTGGTAGTTTCAGAGATTAGAAAAGGGAGGATTCCCGACCAGACGGGTGTTGTGTCTGGCGGGCAACTGCCCGATGATTCATTTCGGGCGGTTGATTCTATGCTATTTTCGCGGTAAACTCTGCTTGGGAGATGCAGGATTTTGCGTGACGTCAGTATGACGCGTTGTTCGCATGTGGCGTTGTAGATACCGCTACGCTATGAACCAAAGGTTTCTATGCTATGCGGTCTAGAATCATTTACTGAATTCATGGATACGGTTTCCCCGTCGATGTCTCTGTACCCTGTGTAATTAGTTGTGTGCTTTTGGTCTACGATCTTTAACCGTCTTATTACAGAACGAGTTCTAACTTTAATCCAAACACAAATCTTCGAACCAATTATTGTATTTTGAACTTTCTTCAGAGCACGGTAAATTGGCCGAAATATTACGATGATTGTTGAAGATGTCGGAAAAAATCATGTCGCGTTAACATTGGATGAAATTCGGCACACAGATAGTTTATAACCTGGATTAACACAAAGGGTACCTACTTTGAATCTCGGCAGTACGTTCCCGTGGGATATTTTCTGACGTCACGCGGGCGAAGCCGAAGCGACTAATAACCAATTCTGAACTATATTTTGTTCTCTTTTCCAGTTCTGGGCTGGCTCCGTCGCTCCGTCCAGCGCGGGTACTCAGTGGGTCAGTTCTGGTACCTGGTGGCGGCCGAGTGGTGGGGCAGCTGGCTGGCGTACACGTCGGGCACCAGCGCGGACAGCTGTTGCCGCGCGCCGCAGAGGCACATCGACGAGGCCATCGTGTGCGATGAGAGCTTCACTAGTAACTCTACAGGTGAATAAATAAGATGAGGAAGTTGCCGTTAAAAGCCAAGACTTGTGCTTGATGGATCTCGGGCCCTAAGATGGTATATGTCGTCTACAAGATAAACATTTAATAGATGAAGAAATAATTTTGCTGCAATTAAAGAAAAAAAAAGGATTTTTTAAATTGTAGATCATGACTTTTAAAGAAAGTGAGGCACCCTGTCTACGGTTATCATCTACTTTGGACCCGGTGTATGTCAACTACTTACTATTCTTTGCTTGTCTGTGATCTTCCAGGCCGCTGCAGAATCACATACAATACCAGATATTCTTCTGCGGCTATAAGCGACATCACCGTTCTGTCACATTGTTCCAGAATCTATGGGCTCTCTCCTATGGCGTGCTGAAACCGCATCAGTCGGCAGTGCGGGCAGCAGTAGCGGGGTTAGCAGTGCTGCAGCTGCACGCGGTCATAGACACCCGGGACCCGTGGATAATAAGAGACTGTTGGCGCCGAACTTACTGAAGGTACTAATTAATACTTAAAATTTAATATTATTAACTGAATTCCTGTCGAGATTAGGGCTTTTTGTGTATTTTTTTAAATATTTGTCATTAAAATTCACTATTTTTGCCTAAAGTTTTTTATGACGCTTGGCCCACGAATAAGTAATAAGTCGGGAAGTCTAATTCAGAACAAATTCCACACAAAAAGTGACCCTACTTCAAACCAAAACGACGTATGATTCAAAATACGAATCACTTCCGAGGTTACAAGAAGACATGCTTAGTGATTGGTTTAAATTCAGAACTAAAGCCGGGATTGGTTCGCGCGCGTGCTGCAATGTCTGCTATGACAGCTGAGTCATAGAGACGTGGACGATGTTATGCAATAAGTGCACCAGACCAAGTCAATAATAAAACAATATTATTGTACAATGTTTTTTTATAACATTTTTTTTTGGGTTTCTTTTTACAATCCAATTAACTCTATGTCCCGCGAAATATGAACATTTTATTAAGTTTTTGTCTTGAAGACATTAAAAGAGAATCTTTCTTCACAATGCAGATAAAATAAGTAAAACATATTATTACTGTTATAAAATTATCAAAATTTTATGTATTTAGTTTTTAATATTTCATGGAGAAGAAAAAATAACCTTCTAAATTAGGTAAAAAATTGACTGACTTAATGTTGCATAGTATTGACCATCTCGGTTTGATAACGTATTTGAACATCTTTTAATGTAATTGTAATTTTGCTACTACTACTTACTAGTGAAAAGTGATCCGTGGACATTTAAATCTTGTATGGCTCCTGCACCACTTCACAACACATACTGGCATGATGATTCACAGCTGTAGTTCACAATCATAAAACAGAAACGTGCTCGCTTGCAACATAAATGTCCGATTGATGACGCGCTGGACACGACTTTTAAGCCCCGCCTACTTGGACATGACTTTTGTTTCATCATTCTTTTTGCGAAGTACATTTCCTGACTTATTACTTATTCGTAGCGCTTGGCATTGCGTCGGACTTAAATATCATTTATACTGTACCTGCTCGGAAAGAATCTTATTACTTTTTTTAAAACGAGGAAGAAGTACATTACTGTTGTATAAATTAGTGGGTCGAAAAGATGTATGAAAATCCATTGTTAACGTGCTGTGTTTTTTTTATTTAAGGCAATTCTGTAGGTATAATGCTAAAACAAAGTTTTAATAACTGTAACAATTTTAATACAAACTTTACTTTAAAATGTGAATCGCACTTTCGACTGATACATAGGGTTTTATACTTAGTATTCTTTTATTTTCCTCGTAGGTATACGCCTACTTTCCCAACTCGTGTGTATTAAGGCCCTCGGCTGAGCCTCGGGTTTCAAACTACACCCTCGTTAGTAATTGGTCACTTTGTCCCCTCGGTGAACAATGTACTATTTCACTACTGCCATGATTCCGGCCTTGCATGTGGCGGCATCGGTTGCATAGGAAACTCAATCTTTATAGTTCCAAAGTTTGCCGTTGTCGGACTTATCAAGTGTGAAACTTTTCCTTGCCAGGTCCGCACTCTGACCGGCGAGGGCGGGCACCTGCGGCGCGACGTGACGCTGGCGCAGCATCGCGACTTCGAGCTGCTGCCCGACGCGCTGTGGCGGGCGCTCGCGCTGTGGTACGGCGGCCCTGACCCCTTGCCTAGACAGGTCAGTTGTCTACTTGCCAGGTCCGCACTCTGACCGGCGAGGCGGGCCCCTGCGGCGCGACGTGACGCTGGCGTGTCGTGAGACATCCTCCAGTTGTTCTAGTTGGACCGATGTATTTCAAAAGATGGCTGGGTCAGATTGAATGCGGAAGGCGAAGAACCGGTTTTGTGTCATAAATTGAAAAATGCCCTTAGGCGGCCATATTTAACTGTTATATAATATGGCAGAAACATCAACCTGTTACCATGGATTCAGTACATGATTTGAAGACCCTGTTAAAAAATGGTTGAAAAAACAAATTGCTGTTTTATAACAAAGTGTTACCTACGCGGTCAAAATGTATGGAACAGCACATTTTTTTATATAACTGACGAATAATTTCTAAGCTAAGGTGTCTAGAATCATGAGCTGAATCCATTATTACAGTTTGCGCGTCGAGATCTCTTCCACCCTGTATAGTTTATGATTGATCTATGGTAATTCTCTTGATAATCTGAAATAAACGACAGTGTGCTACCAGCTATCCGTCACTTCACAATCCTAGGCCTTCGCCCTCCGCAATATTCGCATACGTATCGCATGGCTGGATTGATTTTGTCAAATGTTTTTTATTTCATCAATTAACCGTCTATTATTATTTTTTTAGGTGATACGACCCCCTAATTCTGACGTCGAGTTGGAGTTGTATCCTCTACATCTCAAGCTTTTACGACATGTTCAGAGCACACAGAGTACGTACGACAATTTATTTTATACAGTTAATTTATATTAAGGAAAATTAAAAAAAAAAACCATTAAATTCTATTATTGGACTTGTAAAGATATGAGTATATTAACTAAATACAATAGTGTAGGCTGGTATTTTTACCCGAGAGAAGCGTTATGATTTTGACCGGTACTACCAATAAATAAGTAATAAGTCAGGAAATGTAACTGCGCTAAAAGAATGATCAAAGACCAAAAATCAAGTCCAAGTAGGCGGGGCTTAAAAGTCGTGTCCAGCTCGTCATCAGTCGGAAATTTTTCTTGCAAGCGAGCACACTTCAAATCTTTTGTTCAAATACGTTATCAAACCGAGATGGTCAATACTATGCAAAATGCAGTCAGTAAATTTTTTACCTAATTTAGGTTTTTTTTTTCTTCTTGATGAAATATTGAAAAGTGAATCCATAAAATTTAGATATTTTTATAACAGTAATCTATTTTTAAAGATTCTCTTTTAATGTCTTCTAGAAAAAAACTTAATAAATTAATCATATTTCGCGGGACATAGGGTTCATTCGAATGTGAAACTGAACCCAAAAAAATCAGAAATATGTTATACAAAAAAACATTGTACAAAAACCAGATAAAATATTTGTTATTTATTATTTAAAAACGCAAGTAGAATGACATAATATGTTGAAAATAAAAAAAATTAAACTTAAAAAGTTTCGTGGCGGGGGTTTCGTGGGCTCTTTTGTTCAATTTTGCAACATTTTTGAACAGTGAAAATACTGTTATATACTTTATGCCTGTTTCATTTTCTCGCAATCGAAGTGAAAAGCAGAGTGTATAACTCGGGCATAAACGAGCCATCCTCGACTTAACTCTCGTCTCGGTGTAACATGGCTTCTTTTATGCACTAATTGTACAATCTACTATTAGTACAACATTATAACATTCGTTTGGGTGATATGTACAGTTGCATATAAGACATCATCTACACCCATGATATGAATCCTCTATAAAGGTTCTGAAACAGTTTCTTGCAATACTAATATCGAACAAAAATAGCGGCCGGCAGGATACGACGTGAATTCGAATAACCTGTAACTCTTTTGTAAAATTACGGAGTTGTTGAAGTGAAACGCGCGTGTGATGATAATGCTTCCCTCCTGTAGGACTGGCGCCCGTGTCGGCCGGGGCCGGCGCGGGCGCAGCGCGGTACTGCAGCGTGCCCGCGCCGCCCGACCAGCAGCTCGCCTACACCGCGGCCTTCTCCAGGCTCGCTACTGTTAGGCAGGTATGTGTACTGATCCAGCTATTGTTCCACATCGATCCCAGTTTCCATAAAAAAAAAAAAACAAATCTGAAAACCAAGGTTAGATCAGACCTCCTTCCTACTAGCGTTGCTCGGAGGATGTGTAAGAAATGATAAGCGTCTGAAGTTGTTAGCGTCTGAAAATTTATATGAGGACTCCTTGTTATAAATAATAAAATACATAATTCAAGATTTTTAGTAAATCACCCCAAATAAAAAAAAAAGATTTTTTCATAAGCGCCTTACAAAAAAATGTGAAATCCCACTAAAACATTTTCATGTAAAATGTTGCCAAGACGAGACCACATATGGCTCGCACTGTCAAAAAGTTATCAGATCTCATATAGAGTCAAACTTCTAACTCTATACGCCCTAACTTCACAAACTCTACACCTTAGTCAAAATATGTGGCTTGACCGTTTCGCTACCATCACATGGGCGTAAGGTGAAAAATTTATTCACTCTTAATTACTTTTCTGTTATGCAATAGTTCTTGTAGTAACGAAACGGCCAAGTCTCATATTTTGACTAAGGTTATATTAAATTATATTCCATACTAGATTGAATTGACTTTATCAATTGTTTTACCTCCCCCTCAGGTGTGCGAATTCCTCTGCGCGGCTTTAGGCTTAGCTCGTGAGGACATGCGAGTGTGGTCGTTAGGAAACACAGCCGTACTGCTGGACGACGAGCGACCCACTCTACACGAGCTGGGGCTGGACGAGCGAGCCAGGCTACTGCTGGAGGTGCGGAACTCAGACCTCACCTGGCCTGAAGAGATAGGAGCTCTCAGGTATGCTCTATTCCAAAACTATCTGACAAAAATGTAAACAAATCGATCAGAAAACAACTTACAAATTTAGTGCTTTAATTCGATTATTTGAATACTACAACCTAAAATTCAAATTTTAAATCGCCTTAATTTTTTTAAATCACATCTATTCAAAAAGAGCTAGTGTATTCCTCGTAAACAGGGACTAAAATGGCTCTTTAATCCCTAGGGATTAAAAGTGATTTGAATTTGGAAATTGTTAGTAAAAGTTCAATCACCAAAGAGATCAATCACGAACATTGTATGAAGAAGTAACAGGCTGTATGATAAAGAAAAACGCGCCATCTAAACAAAAATAAAAAGTTTGTAAAAAAATAAAAAACGCGCGAAAATTTTTTTTTTGCATTCCGTCTTCGTTTTAGTTCGTAATTGTTTAGTAAAATTAGGATTTTACTCAGTTTTATAAAAAATTACTATGTCTTCCTCAAGTAATTATATGTAAATAAATAAATGTAAGTACTATTCTTAATTTTTCCATGGAGGGTGATAAAAAGTAGTGTCCACCACGGGAGCAACACTATTTTAAGCTCGAGTGACGTACTTTGAATCCAGAACGGAGCGAAGGATTCTAAAGTAGAATCCTGAGCGCAACGAGGGAAAGAAACACTCTCGCCTTCAAAATTGTTGTTTGCTCCCTTGGCAAACAATCTACTATTTATTTGACAATTGAAATTAATTATAAAATTTTTGTTAATTATTTTTCAATAACAATTTAATAACGTTACGTTATTCAAATAATAATTGTTGGAATAAGTGGTGAAATATAAAGTTGAAACCTTCTTAATCCAGATTAATGTGGGACTTATTCTGTTTAGTGAATGATTTCATTAGAATGAGGGTTTTCATTAAGATTCACGACACCAGTTTGCGCCACTTTGACAAGAGGGCTTCAATTTCGACAACTAATATAAAATATATGATGTCGATCATCATTCGTTTCATTCGTTGGTTCATCATTCAGTCACGACCAAAGAAAATATAGGCGCTTTGACACTTGTGACAGGTGCCCGGACCTGACGTCTCAGTGCTGCCATCTAGTAAACGTCATTTTTCAAAAACCGTCTTTATACCTGGACGGGGTTTGTTTGCACTTTCATCAGATACTTTTGGAACAAACAATAACATTAGTATTCATCTAAAACATTGAGCACATCTTTGGCGTTAAATTTTGTAAAACGGCTTTATGACTCGCAATAATTTGTTTATTTAAACTTTTCGCACACAAGAAAGGTACAAAGGCGGACTTAATGCTTAGGCATTCTCTACCAGTCAATCAAGGGTGGTGTAATATTTTCACAAACACGTCAACGCTCGCAGTGAACCTTTAAGAGGGAACAGGGCGTGTGATTCTCCATACAAATGTATTCCCATTTTTGTTCCTGAATAATGAATGCATACAGAGCAATTTTTTTTTCCATAAAGTCAAGGTCTGCTGTAAACACGTCCCTGCTATTTTCTTTTTTTCAGCAACTAATTAGTAAAGAAAATATGACCCTCTAAAAATTTAAAAAGATACCCTATTTTTACTGCCATGACTAGAGGACTGCCAGACAAATGGAAAAAATTACATAAAAAAAAAATGATAGGAACGGTCGTGATGGATTGCCGTCCCGGACTATGAGTCTGAACCTGTATCTGCGTACACGCTTGTGCACTATAATATCTCCTGCGCTAGTCTCCGCTGAGATTGGCCGCCACGGCTGAGCACGGCAGTCTGGAGGACTATAATAGTGTGTCTGAGGATTTGTTTTGTCCCAGTATGAGCAGCGGCTCGTCTCGTGCCACGGAGCGGCGCGAGACACTGGTCGCGCCCAACGTGCCGGGCGCTACGGGCCTGCACAACCTGGGCAACACCTGCTTCATGAATGCGGCCTTACAGTCTGTGAGTACATTTTGTGCTACGCTGTGGGTATATTTATCTCACGAAGCGACGCGCGCTTTATGGCGAAGTCGGAAGTGCTTGTGTCTGTTATATATTGATGCTACTCGTCTTCACGCACACATTCTCAGCGTGCTTGTACATTTAGTAACCACAAGTAAAGCGCGCGTCGTCGCTTTGTTACATATAAATACTGTCAACGAAAGTCATAAATAAAATCTGCTCAGTTTTTCGCGCCGCTGCACTGTGGTGGTCAAAATAACTTTTACATTCTGCCAAATTAAATTCAGGATACTAAACAATTAGGTAATTTTATTGCAATTGTGTTTTTATCCAAAACAAGTAAAAATAAACCTTCATAAGATGTCATAACGTATTATTGTATGTTGTAGGTATGGAACACCGGTCCTCTCACGAGGTACTTCAACTCGGGTATGCATCTGTACGAAGTGAACACAACCAACCCGCTCGGCACCAAAGGAGTGTTAGCGTTAAGATACGGAGAACTATGTAAAGAGGTATTTACTTTAGTTTTTTTTTTGTACGTGTTTTATATGAGAATTTTACTAATTTATATGTTAGTGAAAGCAAATTGATATTTTCAACCGACTTGCACTATGTATATATACGTCGCAAACTTGCAGTAAGGTTTACTTTTATTAAAATAGTTGTGTCTAATTTAAATTGATATTACGAGTTTTACGTATGATAAATACATGCTTATGAAGCGGACGCTCCATGAGATAGAAGAAAACATGTGTGGACGGGGGACCCCCGGCAGGAACGAAGTTAAAAATGAAAATCCAAGATGGCGGCTGCGAAAATTTCAAAATGACGAAAATATTGAAAATTTTTGCAGCTGCCATCTTGGATTTTCATTTTGACCTCACAGGCTTTATTTAGCACCTTCGAATACTATGAAAACTATCTCTCTCACTCTGTCTCTTTCTATGACATATACAAAAAGTCGCATGGAGGGGGCATAACGCTTTTTCGCTATGTGACGATTTCTCCCAGTTTACTCCTACCGCAAGTTCTGTCAAACAACTTCGTTCCAAAAATCACGTTGTAGTAAAACGATTGTTTAGTCAATGATAGTTTGAGCGGGTGGGTTTGAATGAACAAAACGTGTGAGAGATGGGTACAGCGGTAGGAAGGTACTTAAAGGTGTTTTTCCGCTAACTTGACCGGCCCTGATTGGTTTTGGGTAATCTGAATGTCCGAGCTATACGAAACGATATCAAGATATTTGGGAACGAAGTTCCTTAACGCGGCTTGCGGTAGGAGTTGACTGGTAGAAATCCTCACGTAGGGAAAAACCGTTATGCCTCCTCTTTACGACTTTTTGTCTCTCTCTGTGTCTTTCCATTATACACGAGTGTGTGTGCGTGCGAGTATCGCGTAAGGAACTTCATTTCCGTCGAGGGTCCCCCGATCGCAAAGGGGGGTTAACCATCAAACAAGCTGATCCGGGGCTGGGAGTTGTGGCTCTGCATCGTAATGTGTGCGGGCGGCAGGTGTGGTCGTGCTCGGCGCGCTCGGTGGCCCCGCTGCGCGTGCGCTGGTGCGTGTCGCGCTGGGCGCGCGCGCTGGCGGGCGGCGGCCAGCACGACGCGCAGGAGCTGCTGGCGTGGCTGCTGGACGCGCTGCACGAGGACCTCAACCGCGCGCGCCCGGCCTGCGCGCGCGCACAGGCGCAGGCGGACGACTCGGACGGCCGACCCGACCAGGTCAGTGCCTACACACAACACGCAAGTACTTCACGCGAGGAGATGAGCCTCTTGCCATCGATCAGGTACAAATCCAGACTACAAACACAATAACCAGAAGAAGAAGGTACAGTTACTTTTATAATGTCTTCATCGTAGCCGTTCGTCCTCGATTATAACTTCGCAACTCTGCAGTTGTAGTAGTAGGTGCGACATTGCAGCAGCAGCTGACGGCCGCAGTGACGTTTTGACAATACCACAACGACACAACACACACTACAAAAACACATTGACGACACGATTGCCGCAGTGGTTGAACGATTGACTGCTGCGCAGCATGTCACAGGTTCGATTCCAGCACGGAACAAATATTTGTACGACCTACAAGTATTTGTTCCGGGCCTGGGTGTTTTATCTATAATATGTATGTACTTACAAAAAAAAAATGTATATAAGTAGTTTATCAGCCATCTCGTTACCATAACACAAGCATTAGGTTGCTTAGCTTGGGACTAAATGGCGTTGTGTGAAATGTCCAAGGATATTATATTATTATTATTATTACATAACACACAACTGCTACATAACTTCGACACGAAAATGTCGGCACCGGTGTTTGACATTACAGTGTCTCTATTAAAGTGGCCTTAATAAAGAGACAACAATAGGTACTTGATAATTATAAAATATTAATGATTTAAAAAAAAAAAAACTTAACCAATCAAAATATATTTGTTAAAGGCCGAAACTAGATTTCAAGCCAAAATTATATTTCCTAGGCCGAATTAGTTTGCTCAAAGCCAAACCCGTTTCTTCTACGCGTACCAGGATACACTAGGATAATCTAGTTTGGCCTAGACTAAACTGAGTAAATTAATTGCGTGTGGGTTTGTTCGGCTGACCGGCTGTCCCCGCGCCCCTCGCTCACTGCCCGCGCGCGGATGTGGAGCGGTCTCAGCAGCAGGTGCCGACGAGGTTCGATGCTCTTAACAGAAAGCCTTACAATCCTCAGGTAGTAGCAGCAGAAGCGTGGGAACAGCACACGTCCCGCAACGCGTCCATAATGACCGAACTGTTCTACGGACAGCTCAAGTCTAAAGTAGTGTGCGACACGTGCGCGCGCGAGTCGGTGCGCTTCGACGCCTTCAACATGCTCAGCCTGCCGCTGCCCATGGAGTCCTATGTGTGCTGCGAGCTCAGGGGTGCGTACATATGAAGACAGTAACAAACGAAGGCCTATAAACTGTGATAGAAAAGTAATATAATGTTACTCTACTGGCCCGTCCGAACATCCGACCGGCCTGGAGTCAGGTTTGAACCGCGCGCCAATGTTCCGCGACACGTGTCTCCAGAGATATCGTGCGACGTCGCTGGACATACAGCGACATGGCTAGCGTCACCGAAAACGTTACGATACACTGTTTTGTCTCCCAGTCAATAAACGACTTAGTGTCATGCTGACTTTGTCAAATAGAATTCAAATTGAATTATGAAAGATGCCATGACTTGTAATTGTATCAAATAAATATAGCATATTGATGTGTACATTATCTTTACAGTGATGCTGCTAGACGGCTCGGTGCCTATCAAGTATGGAGTGAGAGTGAACTCGGAAGGAACGTATCTAGATCTCAAGAAGAAGTTGTCAGAACTGTGCGGACTGGCGCCTGAGTCGTAAGTATCACTTATTATAAGAAAACCGTCTCGGGCCGTTATAACATTCTTCTGTGCAAGTGATCGCAAATCTCTGACCTAATGCTAGTAATTTTATTATTGTTATAGAATCCAATATCGAGTTAGGCGTATGGTTGCGAAATTGTCTTTTTAATCCATTTTTGTGATTGTTTTTTTTTAATATTTATTTCGGTCAATATATAATAATACATTTTTCTCACAACAATTTGTAAGTAGAAACAAATGAATAGTGACTGTACCTAGAACTTTTATTCAACAGTAAATAACTTAATTTGTTTTTTGTCTTCCAGAATGTTGATCGTTGAGCTGTCGGGCGCGACGATCGGCCGAGTGTTCGACGACAGCGCGAAGATATCGGCCGCCAGCGCCACGGAACTGTACGCGTACGAGGTGCCGCACGACGGCTGCGACACCGACACCAGCGACTGCGACGAGTTCCCTCACGACACTAACGGTGAGGACATACACAGCGGCAGTTGGTCGGTGGTCCGAGATACTATGCTCTGTTCCAAAACTACCTGATGGAAATGTAAACAAATGAATCAGAAAACGTACCTGTGGATGTCAATTTGTAGTGAACTTACAAATTGAGTCCTGGAATTTGATTATTTGAACCCAAATTCTTAATATAAAATCACCTAAAAAAATGGTTTTCATTTGAAATTAAGGTAATCTTTCTGTCTTCAATTTATTTTCGTCGATGATTTTTAAATTAAAATGTAATAATACATACATACATAAACCCAGGCCTTTTTCCCATGGGGTAGGCAGAAACCACAGAACGCCACCTTCTATGATCAAATGTAATAATGTTATTCATCGAATGATTATCTCGAGTCATCGACCGTACATATCCTCGTGTATTAGAACAATGTCTGAGCAGCTCTGTGTCGCGCGAGCTGGCGGGCTGCACGACGTGCGCTCAGCATTCACTTGCACGACGTTACGTGCTCACTTCGATCGACCTGCTCTACCTTTGTTTATTTTTTGGTTGGGTGCTTTGGAATCTGACGAAAATTACGATCATGTTAAAACAATTATTAAAAAAGTATATTTATGTTGGATCATAGGACGTTTGATGAGAGAGAAAGATTTTGTCGTTTGCAGTTAACAAGCAAAAATGTGAAACGACGCTAGAGAGACGTTCTACCACTTCTGTTGACGTTTCATTTTGGTTTTAGAACTACCGAACAATTACTGTATTTTAATGTTATTTCGTCCTGTCCTTTTATTATCTTTGCAAGCGGCTTGACCCCCGCGGAAATTGGAAATAATCCCACTCGAACTTACTACCGGGGCAATAAATATCCTATGTCCTAATCCAAGATTATTATGGTGTTGAGTGCCAAATTTCATCCAAGTCTGATGATGAAGTGGCACCAAACATACAGACTCACATTTCCAATGTGATATAGCATAGAATAGCAGGATAGGATGTTTAAAGTCAGTTGTTCATCTACACGTGTCCGCACAGGCTGGAGCACGGAGCCGCAGCAGTGGGCGGAGGTGAGTGTGGGCGGCGGCAATAGTTCCTCACTCTGCATGCCAGCACTCTTCTGCTTCAAGGTTAGCTGCGCGCATCGCACACACATGCACACCTACACACGTACAGAATACACTGAGGATATGCGCGTTTGGCTTTCTGATGCAGCGTACAGAGAAAGGAAAAAACCGGCCAAGTGCGAGTTGGACTCGCACACGAAGGGTTCCGTACCACCATACAATATTTAACGCTACCTACATATAAAATAATGGCAAAAAAATCGTGTTTGTTGTATGGGAGCCCCCTTAAATATTTATTTTATTGTTTTTAGTATTTGTTGTTATAGCGGCAACAGAAATACACATTCTGTGAAAATTGCAACTGTCTATGACGGTTCATGAGATACAGCCTGGTGACAGACAGACAGACAGACGGACAATGGAGATAGTAATAGAGTCCCGTTTTTACCCTTTGGGTACGGAACCCTAAAAAAGAGAAACGAAAGAATTAATTGAGAATTTATAAAGGATAACCTTGTCTTTGCTGCCGCGCAATCGGGCAAAAAGAAAAACAAACATGGCAGCTAAATCTATTTAAAAAAGACTACTTTTATTTTCATTTTAGCGTTTTAAACACAAAATATCTTGAATTCACCTGAGAAATTTTAATATAATTTCACATTTGCGAAGTGCTAAAACTAATAATATAAAATTACAACCAAAATTAACAAAGTTATGTACTCGGCGGCCGTATTATGAAGTATAAATGCCATGATGATTCTGTTGCGAAAAATGGGGTGGTGCTATCGGTCATGTATAGCTCCGTCTCTGTCTCGCACTCGAAAAATATGGCATTACTACTTCATAATCCGGATTGTCCGTTACGACGTTTACAGAGGAGATATAATGTTCTGAAAAGTTTTTGTAGAATTGACGTGAGCATCAGAAAGTCGCAAATGAACAGAAACAAAAATTACACTGCCGTAGCGATTCATTAAAATTGACTGTTTTTATATAAAAACGTTTTTATCTGCATTTGGTAAGAATTTTTTCAACATGTCTAACATGGGTTTTGGTCACAAATAAAAAATGGTAGGACAAAAAAAAACAGTTTGATGATTTTTTTGGGTCTGGGTTTTTAATATCGTGGGAATTATTTTCGATCTAGAAGAATCAAATGATTTAGGGCTGATTTTTCAATCGACATATATTTTTTATTGGTGGAATAAAATTTACTTTTGCCAGTTTTTGTATGAAAGAACTGTCAAAAATTCAAAATTATTCTTCTGATAAAATTATCTGGCGTTGGAAAATTCAGCCGTAAATTGAATAGATAATTTTCTTGGAACATTCATAAATATAATTTTGGCAAGGTGTCTTGTATGTTTCCATAAAGAAAATACGTTTATTTGCGATAAACACGACGCAAAGAAAGAACAAAAACGAAAGAGAACAGGTTGGGGGAAAATATGTGTCACATCCACGCTAAACAGCCATCGCTCAGCATAATGCTGCGACGTATGAGAGACGGCGTTGACGTGATGGTGGTAAAGTACAGTTGAGTTCATTAATGAACTCAATAAAAAAATAAAGCAATGCAGTGAAAACGTTTTTATTCCTCCGTTTGGTGATGGCATGTAAGTGTTAGTGAAATATTCAACAACCTTACATAACAAAACACATGTAAATACGAATACTGTTTATTATCATTTATCGCGTACTATGACGTCATAATGTAAAGTGCTGACTAACTTAACTGTGTACATATTTTGGTGCAGATTCTGTTGTGTACCAACTAAGCTCAAATTAGACTATTGCTATCACTTACTAACAGGTAGAGAAAGAATGGGACGGTGGCGTTTAGACAAGGTCATGGAGAAAGAAATCAAGGTTTTAATGGAAAGGAAGCAGTACGTCTAAAAACACGATTTCGTGTTCTAATCGGGAGTGTCACTTGTATGCGATGTATTTTTTATCTGTGGCGTATTTTCAAATTACAGCGTGATATTAAGTTCATTTTGAACAGTTCCGTCTCTTTTTGTCACCATCTGGATGTAAGAGATAGCAATAGTGTTACTTTAGTTGGTTCCTAATAGAATCGGGCCGTTGTTCGTTTGTTTGTGTTGAGAAAAGCAAGTCGTGACGGAGTGTTGACGAATCAGGTAACAGATGACACTAGATACTGCACTGTAAAGCCATTTTTAGTTCTTCTATCATCAATTTTTGTGTTGTTTTACGTAGAAAGTGATGTTTTATCATAGTTTTGTGAAAGTTTTAATAAACAATAAATATATAGTCTTGTAAAACTGTATACTTTTTTCTGTGATTTTGATGCTATTCCAAAAAGACAATATTAATTAATTTTTGTAAGATTTTACTAGATGGTTAAACGACGTATTTGACTAGCGTTAACCTTACATTGACTGTAATCTGCAGTAAACTCTGTCTAATAAACATTACAAGACAGAAACGATTATCATTTATCGTGTTATCCATTCATCGATTTGCAATTTGTACTGTTTTAAAAAAAATCATCCCCGGTTTCTGAAAGTTGAATCAATTCTCATGTTTAACGACTATGATTGGTTAGTCGAAATTACACAGACTCATCTTTCAGAATCCGTCTCTCAGTTAGGCACCACACTAGCTAAAGGCCCTGTGTTGTAGATTGTGTATATGTATATAAATTGTTTGGTAGAGGTCACTTTTGTACAAATTTGCTTCTATTTGAGTTTCCAAAGTCTTTATAAATTATTTTAGTTGTGCTGGCAGTCCTGTCAAAATTACCCTTTGCTTTTAGTCCAAAGTGCCGATTTTAACATTTCAGATCAGATCTTGAAGTCCAGAATAAATATGGTGGGCTAAAAATCTTTTACCTATTTTGACAAAATGTCTTTTGTAATCAATATAGACTGTGAAAAAGCAAATAATAAGGGCAACAGATCGCACTGTTCTGGAGAACAAAGTTTAAAAAAAATCTATGGGTTTTTGTATCACATCACAATCTTGCGAAAAGTTGAATAAAAACATGTCCTTCAATGATTTAAAAATAGGTCTAAGATCAATAGTTTCAAAGATAAATTTTGTTTGACTTCAGGTTTTTTTACGCATTCTATCTAATTTTGCAACCAGGGCTTGAAATGCCGGTATTTTTGGGAACCGATAACATTAGTCTTGGTGTGATACCGGTACCAGAGCACTGTACTATTGGTATTCCTAATCAGTATCGATACCGGCACTAAACAAATATTTCCCTTAGTTAGAAGGGGAAAACAGTTATAGTAATTAAAAAGGATAGTTATTAGGCATTAGAAAAACAACTTCAGAGTTGCTAACCGTACGAGGTTCCCAGTACAAACATGAGATTTGTGGTACGCGCCGGGTACCTGAACTTGGTACGGGCAATTGTTAGGTGAAGTACCGGTGCCCGTCTGGAACCGGTACTCAGGTACTGAAATGGCAAGAACAGCTAAGTACCGCTATAGAACCTGTACTTCTGGAACCAGTTCCAAACCCTGGTTGCAATATTTTGTTTTTGGCTTTAGCTACATGTCAATAAAATAATATTTTATAGCTAAGGAAGGACGTATGTGAAATTGGTAAACCACTTTTAGTCACCTACCGAGGTTGGTTCCGACGTTCCCAAGGCTAGGAAAACACACTCAAAAATCTACATTGTAATCGAACAACGGTTTCAGCGCTCGAGATCGGAAATTCTTATGTCCCAGAGTCCACCAACCACCTTCTACAACCACGCGGTGTTCACCGACGGCGAGTATCGAAGCAACACGCTCCCGAAAGAAATCGGGAAAGAAAACAGGACCAGTTCGCCGACGCTCAGCGTGCGGTCGTTGAACCTGAAGCCGTCGAGCCCGCGCCTGCCCAAGGTCAAGTTCGGGTCATCGCCCTCAAATATGTGCAAGATGGATGAGAGTAAAGATGTGCCTGTGGGCAAAATACAGTATTTGGTGGCAGTTCATAGGTGAGTTGGTTGTGGATTTGTAGTTGATGTGTACATTTTTGGAAAATGCTCACATATTTCCAAAAAATTACTGGTGGCATTTTTTTGACGTGATAGTAAAGCGGTTTTAATATTAGTGTTTAAATTGTACTTGTGCTTCTGTGTTCTATTTCTACTGAATATATTTTTGGCAAATAGGGCAGACGCTTCGGCGAAGTTCGTGTTTCTTTTTTTTTGAGTAAATGTACGCCTCATGCCTACTCAAAGCGTGTAAAGGTAAGTGTAGACTACAGCATTTACTTGTAACAGAACATCGAGCATTTGCCGTTTTTAAATTTTATCGAACCGCACTTCGAACACGACGCCTGTCTATGTCTTGTTACAACCTGATTTTAAAAACCATCGAGCTTCTTGGTGTAATATATTATCAAGCAAAGGCACGAGCAGTGCCTGCGCCGTAAGCAGTACGTCGGACGCAGCGTCGAGCATTCGCAGAAACGTTACATTACATGGAAATGCTCGAGAAAATGCTCTAGTGTATATCTTAAGGTGCAACTTTATAGACTGCCGTCGATCGATGGCACTGTGACATGTTTTTAGACAATGTTTTTGCAGGTGTGTTTTGAGCCGATCAATATCGACTATACGACTTCGATCGACCGCAATCTAGGTAACGCCATTTTTTTTACTCAAGATGAGCTTACTACACTACTGATAATATTACTGTTATTCACACGACTTGAATCTGTCTTTACACGTCAAAATTCTTTGTTACCAGAAAGCAGTGTCGCTCAGATGCGTACTTCCTCCCGTGGCAGCGCAGCAGATCCTCAGTGTTCGGCGTGCCCGTACTGGTGGGCGTGCGCGACGCGCTGTCGGGGCGGCAGCTGTACGCGCGCGTGTGGCAGCAGGTGGCCAGGCTACTGAGTGCTAGGCCGCCGCAACATGACCAACACAACCATGCTACTGACTGGTGAGTACGATTGATTACTTCAAAGCTTCCGGAAATTAAATAAATAGATAAAAAAAAATGGGTACTTATTTGGAGGTGGTGAAACAGTAACTGGCCTACATGCGTGACACGTTAAATTCAATTCAATTTATTAATTTCATGAACACAGGTTATTCACAGATGCAGAAAAATGGATAATAAATCTCCTCCAAATTAATGGGGATTGTGAGGCTAACTCGCACTCGTCTGCTTTTTTGCGACGAAATGTGCAGCAGCCCGATGATTTTAATATACGCTAGACTTTAGTATGAAGGTGTGTTATAATAAACGTGTGTCGGTGCAGCGACGACAGCCTGGGCTACGAGTTCCCGTTCCGCGTGCGCGTGGTGCGCGCGGGCGGCGCGTGGTGCGCGCGCTGCGCCTGGCCCGCGCTGTGCCGCGGCTGCGCGCTGCCCTCCGGCGACGCGCCGCTGCTGCGGCCCGGTCAGTACTGCGCCACGCGCGCTGGCGTCGGATAGCACCACTATGCGGTTTAGGATCATCGTCTATGATCGGAAATGAGATCTAATATAGAGAGAGGAAAACCATTGGAATATTCTTAGATTTAGCAAAGGCCTTTGACACAGTCTCTGTCCCTATTCTGTTAACAAAACTCGAAAGCCTGGGTATCCGGGGTCTTCAATTAAAACTTTTTAAAGTTTACCTAACAGACAGAACACAATGTGTTAAAATCGGTGACATAACTAGTGAAGAAGTCCCAGTGACATTTGGAGTTCCACAGGGCAGTATTCTTGGTTCAACATTGTTCCTAGTCTACATAAATGATATAAAATGTCAGTTAATGTTTCCGGATTCAAAAGTTGTTGCGTTTGCTGATGATTGATGATACAGCTTTACTTTTCAGTGGTAACTCCTGACATGAAGTTTTTGACAAAGCTCAGATAGGAATGAACACTGTGACCAGTTGGTTAAATAAGAATTTACTTACATTAAATGTAGGAAAAACGACCTTCATCACGTTTTCCATTCAAACTAATGACAAACCGGATCCCTATTTGAGTATTGTCTCCCATTCGTGCCCAAATGTAAATGACACAATGTGTCAGCAGTGCCCCAGCCTTAAAAAAACTGAATCTACAAAGTACCTAGGAGTAATTTTTGACAGAAATCTTAAATTTCATGATCATATTAATCTTCTATCAGCGAGAGTACGTAGACTTATAGTAATATTTAAAGGCATTGACTGCCAACGCGGTCACCGGTGACCGCGAACAATAGATTTTCTATTGTGTCTGTTGCCTGGCAGCCAACGTGTTAAGAAACACTGCACCAAAATCTGTTATAAAATCGGTCTACTATGCTCTCTGTCAGTCTCAGCTTGAATATTGTATTACCACATGGGGTGGTACATGTAAAACTCATCTATTACAACTTGAGAGAGCACAAAGAGCACTACTAAAGGTTAGTTTGTTTCTACCTTTTTATCACCCAACTACTGATCTCTACTCGAAATGGGAGGTACTTACTGTGAGGCAGCTCTTCATCCTAAAAACGGTTATGAAACAACATGCCCTAACAGCTTTTGAACCAGAAAGAATCAGAAACAAACGTTGCAAATATGTAGTCTGTTCTTCATCGTCATTTAAAACTTAAGTTTGCACATCGGTTTTTCTGCTACCAGGGTTCGAATTTATACAATAAGGTAAATCGAGCCTTATATCCCTTGCCAAAAACCAAATGTAAGTCCTTGGTTTCGGACGGGTTAAAAAATTTGGATTATAATTTTACAGAAAATCTACTACACTCAAATTAAATTAGTACGATGTAAGTTTATAACTTGCACCACAACCCTCTCACGCACACTACACCTGACACTCAACACTACACGCTAACATTACACACCCTCTTTTAACACACATACACACAGATACAGGCGCCCTGATTAACTTTTTGTTTATAGTTTTTTAACTTCTACCCCCAAAATTATAATAATAACTTAACTCTGTTTTAAATCTCCTTATCTATTATGTTAGATTGTCATATCATAACTTTCTGTTCTTCCGTGGGGTGGGGACCTGGTGATTTGTAATACAGGCATTTTACGCCTAACACAGACACCCAGCTCCTCACATTGCTAAAATAAACAAATAATATGAGAAATAAAGAACTATTATTATTATTATAGCTGTTACACCCATGAAAGTACTTGCCTATTTTGTATTACGATAAAATTATAGCTGAAAAAAAAAACTTATCCAAAAAAAAAAATTGCCGTTGTGGGACGCCTTGGCAGATGTAAATCATCGAAACTATATTTTGTATAGAAAATATGCGTGAAAGGATTGTTTATCAAACAAAAAAATAACAACCAAAAAAAAATTTTTTAATAAATATATTTTATTTCAATACCTAAATAATATCATAACGTTACTAGCGCATGACGACGCATCACCGTCGACACGTCAACAGCCGGGCTGACTCCGCATTAGATGTTTCACATCAAAACTTTCAAAGTTGAGAAAACAGTTATGATGTTATATTATCTTTTCTCATATAAAACCTATTCTATTTAAAACCTTACTATACAAACCACTTGATACTGTATTAGATAAACGTCACCGGCGCAAGCGCTCGAGCGTGGCCCCGACGTCGCTGGACGGCGACATGCCCAACACCAACTCACCGATAGCTAAGAACAAACTCAACCGACACGCCTCCACAAGACTCTCCTCTGATATCTCTGTAAGTATAGCATTTTCAACAACTCAATGTAACTTCCAACCACTTTAGTTCACTCTTTATCTAATACGTCATGTTCGTGAACGGGCGCCGTCAGTTGGGGCTGGTCATCACTTGGCTGCCTCGGCTTATTTTTAATTATTTTATTTTTTTAAGTACCTACTATTTGCTGTACTCTGGACGCTTTTAACGCATACGTCTCCTTTTTTTTTACATCGTTCTTACGTTATACTTTTAGATTCAAAATTAATGATGTAACTAATATTATTATAAAATATGATTTAAAGTTCGTGTACTACTTATTATTTAAATTTATATTATAGGTCCTTGCTAGGTGTCTTGTTTTGCCCTTTTTCGTTTTTATTTTATTATTTATCAGCGGAAAGTTATTTAAATGTTTCCGCCTTCAATTTCATATTTTTAACACTATAATAAGTTAGCTGTAAATTACCCGAACAGAATAAAATCAAATTAAAATCAACAATTTTCCTACTGAGATTACTATAGAGGTGAAACAGTTTCGACAATAATGCTTAAATAAAGATAATTAATTATAAATTAATTTATCTACACCCATTCTATAAATCCTCTATAAAAGTTTCTGAAACAGTTAGCTTATTGCCAACATAAAAACAACCAGTGTCATAGTAACCATAATATCATCCAAACGAGTGTTATAATGTTGTACTAAACTTCATAATGCAACTGCTTTTCAAAAAAGACCATTGTCATGCACGCGCGTTTCACTACCACAGCGCCGTAATTTAAAAAATAACTTATAGATTATTCGAATTCACGTCGTATCCCGCCGGCCGCCATTATTGTTCGCTGGTATTGCAAAAAACTGTTTCAGAACCTTTATAGAGGATTCATATCATGTTTGTAGATAAAGTTTTGTATGCAACTGTACATAATTAGATATTAAAACACTCATGTGATACTATTATCATGTGATACTATTATATAAATCCACATTCGTGTTTTATTACCCCTTATTATGCAACAGTTGCATATTTTCTATTGTTAATTGTAAATCAAGTTTTAAGAGCTGTCAGTGCTCTTGATATCAATCCATTTTTATGCAGTAATTGTAGCTTTAGTTCAATAATAATATCAATCAAGTATAGCGCGAGGTGACTGTTGGGCTTTGTTTATTTTTTGTGCTTATGGCTTTAAATCTTAGTAGGTATATCGTAAGTTATGTTGTCCAGGGTGAGACCGAGTGCGGCGAGGTACGCGCGCAGGAGCTGGGCGCGCTACTGGCGAGCGCGCGGCGTGTTGGCGTCATGCTGGCCATCGACTGGGACCCCACAGCACTGCATCTGCGCTACCAGTCCACAAGGGAGAAGGTACGCACACATACTGTAACAGGAGCTGCTTCATGCTGGCCATCGACTGGGACCCCACAGCACTGCATCTGCGCTACCAGTCCACAAGGGAGAAGGTACGCACACATACTGTAACAGGAGCTGCTTCATGCTGGCCATCGACTGGGACCCCACAGCACTGCATCTGCGCTACCAGTCCACAAGGGAGAAGGTACGCACACATACTGTAACAGGAGCTGCTTCATGCTGGCCATCGACTGGGACCCCACAGCACTGCATCTGCGCTACCAGTCCACAAGGGAGAAGGCACGCACACATACTGTAACAGGAGCTGCGTCATGCTGGCCGTCGCTAAGACATTTAAATTTAAATTGCCTCCTTCATAATGAACAATATGGCTTTACAAAAGGGTCGACTACATGCGATGCGGATGTTGCATTGCTGAAACACATTTAACGCTTGGGAGAACTCGCAAAATACTATTGGGAGTTTTCTGTTATCTCTCCAAAGCCTTTGATTGCATGCACCACTCCACGTTTTTGTGTAAACTACTTCATTACGGTGTTCAAAACGATACTCCCTTCGTAATAAATTATTATATTTGCATAATAGCCTCCAATGCGTAGATTTTAATGGTGTGAAATATTCCGGGCCACCAGTTCAGTTAGGTGTACCTCAATGCTCAATACTGGGTCCATTCTTGTTCTTGGTGTATACCAATGACTTACCATTATGTTTAAAGGGTATCTGTGACGTTGTACTGTTTGCAGATGATACCTCTCTTATCTTTAAAGTAGATCGGAATAGACAAGATTTTGACAACGTTAAAAGTAACGTACAACGTAAAACGTTAAAAGTGAACTCTCAATGGTTATGTATTGGTTGACGATAAATACCTAGTCCAAGAACAGCATGCAGGCACGCCACCAGCGGCGGAGCAGCGTCTGCGCGGGCTACCGTATCGCTCGTCCGTTGAACACGTTATCCTTATCCTGCCGCCGCCGCAGCCTTGCCGTCGCTGGTTTTGCGCGGTGTGATAGTCTTTTAATGAGTATATTACATTGTATTCTTATTTTATTTGTATTTTTTTTTTTACAGAATATTTTATTTTTATTTCTTTCAGGCGTGGGTAGAACACTGGTCGGTAGCAGCGTGTCGCCAGGAAGCTGCCCGTGCCATAGACCTGGCCAGCTGCCTGCGCGCCTTCACAAGCTGCGAGCGCTTAGAACAACGCTACCATTGCTCGCACTGCCGCAGCGCGCAGCCTGCAACTAAGAAGCTGCAGATTTGGAAGCTGCCGCCTATACTGGTATGTGTTGATGCAGTCAACAGCTGGATATAGCATAGTGTAAAGATGACTAGTATCTCAACTAGAAAAAAGGCCTTTCCAAAAAAAATACTTATTAAAAAAAACACAAATGACGCCGTGTCTTAGTTAAGTACTCCACTCAATCATAATTTATTTCTCACTTGTCTCCCACAGATAGTCCACCTAAAACGTTTCCAATACGTGAACAACAAGTGGATAAAGTCACAGAAGGTGGTGAACTTCCCGTTCCAAGACTTCGACCCCACAGCCTACTTGGCGTCAGTGCCACAAGAGACCATCCTGCGACATACAGAGATACTCAACTTTAAGCGAAGGTCGTCCGTTTTCGTCGACGACACTATCTCGGAGTCGGACAGTGAAGGTGACGAGAATGCACAGCCGAAAGTTCAGACGAGGCCGAAACTTGAGAGGAAACGGAAAGGCTCAGTAGAGGTGATTTTTTATGTTTTTTATTTTTTTTTTTCATATCTTAATTTATTTATCCTATTTGTTAGCAGCCTCCCGCGGTTTTGAGTCGCACTGAGATCTCACAGGAACTGTAAATTTTTCTGACATAAAATATTCCTTTATGTCTGTGTCGTAAACGGGAATAGTGGAAATTTTCTATTATTGTAAGAAGTTTAGTAATCTGATCAGTATTTCGAGATAATCTTTTACAAATACAAAAAGTAAAAAAAAAGAAAAAGTTTTTATAAAGTTTTAGTATAGTAGGTACTCATATGTTGTGTACGAGTCATTTTTAGACGTTACTAAAAATATTTTCTTTTATTAGGTGCGAGGGAGACAGAGGCTAGAGTCAACGAGTTTGGTGACGACGCCGGTGACGGATGACAACCTCATAGATTACCACCAGCATCATCTATTGAAGGATCAAGACCCTTTCGACTTGAAGTACAGATTGTATGCTGTTGTGGTGAGTTTATATGTTTTTATTAGAGTTCAGTATTTTGTTGCCTCATTGATGTATAGATAGCGTTACTGCTGAGTGTAGGGTAGCTTTGACGTTTATCATCAATTAGGTTGCTAGCTAGCAATATTTAAAGTAACACGCTGTACTACGTTGTGCGCAGTCGCACTCGGGCCAGCTGTCGGGCGGGCACTACGTGGCCTACTGCCGCAACCCGTCGGGCGCGTGGCTGTGCTACAACGACAGCTCGTGCCGCGAGCTGGGCGCTGCGCCTGCGCCGCCCATCGACCCCGCCGCCGCCTACCTGCTGTTCTACGAGCGACAGGGACTCGACTATGAGAGGTACATGCTCTACTACGCTCTAAATATCGCAAACACCACATAGACACTCGAGCAAATTACATTCACATAATCTGCATCGTCTATCGCTCGGTAGGTATTATTCCAGATGTGACGTGGTTGTCCAACCCGAAAAACACAAGCAAAATAAAACTATTTCCGTGGTATGCAAATTAAATAAACAATACATATTTCAAATGTCTTCATTAGATTTAAATGTCCGTTACTTTTCCTCCGTCATATTATGATCATTTTTCATAGCAGTTTTCCACAAGACGAATATCATTCAAAGATGTTGTCTATAATAACGTATTGATTGTATCCATCCAGGTACCTCCCCGACATAGCAGGCAAAGATCCCGTAGTAAAAGATGCAGAAGTCTTAGACCCAGACGAAAACGACCTCAAGAAGATGTGCTCTATCATGTAGAACATTGTGATAAACTAGCGGAGACTCACACCAGGCGGCAGTGCAGGGCGCTACCCGACTGTGGCGGAGAGACGAGTTGTGTGTTAGTCGGGAACAGCGGCGACAGTCTGCTCAAATTGGTGACGCGAGTGTAAAGAATTAATATAATTCTATACACAAAACACGGAATCTCTCTAGAGATAACAATACAAAAAAAGTGCGTTGAACGCACAACTTCTGTAACGAACTCCATTCAAAGCTGTCAGTTTCTATGCGTCATTTGTGGTGTAGCGAGAGTCAACTATGACGCGCTTGTTCTGTATGAAAAGTGTTGACAATGCTGCCTCTAATCTGCGTTCGCGATTTATTTGCCAAAAATGTAAACAAATATGAATTAATGGAAAAATAACTTTAATTCCAATTTAAAGTTCAGTTTACGCTATAACTTACATTTTTATGACTTTTTCAATAGTGCTAGTCACTCTGAAATCAACTTAATAATCATTGAAATAAAGTTGATATTTGTTTAACTTGAAATAGGGTGTGTGTGCAGCACTGCGCACTTTACTACAGCAGGCCGGCGCGGCGTGTGCGTGCTGTGTTGCTATGTGTGGGCGTATAGCCAACTGCACGTCAGCAGAAACACTTTGATCTACGATAAACGTCTTTACTGCTACGACATAAAGGCGCTGTCAAATTGTTACAATGGACGTTCTGTTGACTGTATTTCGATGTAATACGTCCAGTGTTGATGAGCTTGCATTTAGAATGTTTCGTATTTAGTCCAAAAATGTGTGTAAACGCGCTTGAACATTTTACTTTGTGGCATTATTTGAGCTTTCGCTCAGGGGAATATGAGCTTAAATTGATATTGTTAGGGTCTTTATTCTATTGTTTTTCGAAACAAGTCGCGTCGCCAATCTATGCCGATCGTAAGTAGGCTTTATGAGATGAAATGCAGTTATGGATATTATGGCCCGAAGGTTCGGTGTATAGTTTCGCAAATCTAAAATATAATGATAAAGAAAATACTGCAATTATTATTAAATATATGTGGTCTGACTCAAAATATGTATTACAGACAATACAACCGCGGTGGGACCACAGAGAAACGCTCAAATTTTCATTATTTTGTTATCTCTGGCTGATTAAGAATGACTCAGTAATCATTCATTTATACATTTTTTCATTGATATAATTATAATAATCAAAGGCTGTTTCAAATGAAGCAAGTATTCTTTATTCTTAATGCTACACAGATATGACACTCTAAAATCTATTTGGGATGAAATAGAGAGATAGCGCTATATGAAAATAGCGTTAGAATGAGAAACAACATCTCAGTGCCATCGTCAAATAATATCTATACATCTTATCATAGACTGCTCTAACCTAATAACAAAACTTCTATACACAAATTAAAATAATTGTAATATTGAAAATAATCGAGAACTATGAAATTAATATAAATTCTCTTTGTAATACTTTATAAAAATGATATGATTTTATTATGTGGAGTATTTGCTATGATATCGCAGGAAAGTTTACTGAAAGTACAGATTTTGGACACGTGTACTTAGCTACCTATGTTCTTTGCTTATTGTGCCACAGAATAATAGGCAATGGAGTGCTAACTTTGCGTTTGGTACATTGCTTATGTCGTCTGCCGATCGTCGCTACGAATTGATATTAGATGCGTCGCGATTGTGGTCAATAACTGTTTTGTATTGCTAAAATGCTTATTTTTAACAATACTACACAGTTTTCTAATACTTACATATTAGTATAACTCGGACTCTAGGTGTATTTCGATTCACTTATCTCCAAGTAAAGGTTTTTTAAATAATTTTTCAAAGAACATAGGAAGTGCAGCATCTGTATCCTTTCATAATCTGTGTTCCCAGCTCAGGGTAATGTTACAGTGTTTTGTTAGTTATTATGATTGCGTAGTTGTAATGCATTCCTATTGTTGGTTCATTTTAAGTGCTGGAGCAACATGCGGGTCTGTACGTGGTTCGAAGCTTTATAGCTAATGTGGGGGGACATTTGTCAGCATTCGTGTTTAATTCGTACGAAAGAGAACGTTCATTTTGAGAGTACTCGAAAATGATACAAGTTTTGCGTGGGTTGGTTCTTCCGTTTGTGTTCGATTTCCAATAGCCTGCGGGGTACATACACTATCAGTAGCAATGGGTTTCATTTTGATTTCAACAACATTCATTGCGTCATTTACGTTGTTGAGCTGACAATCTTTTCGAACATAATATGAAGCAATGGATTAGCTATGTCCTTAAAAATGATTCAGATTGTGATTGATTGTGTTACACAGTTAGGGTGCTGATCAGAAGGTCAATTCCCGTAATTTAAAACGTTCAAAATCTAGTCGCAGTCTCATCTCTGCGACAAACAAATGTCAAAATCTTGTAAAAAATATAGGGAAATCAGACTGAACGTTCTTAAAATTACGAGAATTGACCCAGTGAAAGCATATTTACTCATTAAAGAATGAGTAAATGTGCTTTCACGGCACTTACTTACGTTGAATGACAAGAATAATAAATAAAGAAGTTTTCATGAACAACATAACATCACGCGTGTATTCCCCGAAGAGCTAGATAGAGGTGTTCCTATCTATAGTACATCCGCTTTTCGCCAGTTATTGTAGAGGGCGTCAACCGGGCACGAACCCAAACGGTCGGTCAATCGGTATTCATGGATAATGTTTCGGAAATCAAAAGGTGCAATTCGAGTTACGATAGTTGAGCTGACAATGCTGAGAAGTGTTCCTCCATCCTTATACATTATGTTTTTATTATTATAAGGTTGGCAACGCGTCCTTCTGTAAATAAAATTCGTTGATGAGACAAACCAGTGCTGACATTTCATAAACGAAACTAGTGTTTAATCAGTAAGTCAGGGCAAGTGTGATATTGTTTTCTGTTATTAAAATTTATTAGTTTTATTGGTGTCTTTGCCTATTAAGTTTATGGGTGTACAGTAGCATGTTACTGTAAATATCATCTCTAATGATCAACTGAAAAGTATGAAGTTGTCCAGCAGCCGCCATATTCCCTGTGACGTCACAATGGCCTAAAAGAGACATAGTTCAGTAACTATGTCCCAACGTTGGTTCATAAGGACCCGCGCCATTTAGATTTTTATTTATTTATTTATCTACTTACATGAACCATTACAGGATATAAACGAATGCGGTAAATGTGCTTATCCTAACTTAAATTATACTAAAATCTATAACTTATTATAAATAATGAATCCTTGTGAATTCACTCAGAGAACAACAGAATAAGTCCGTCCCACCCGCTCTGAGGTTGTGCGTGCGGAGTGCACGCGTCAGGGGCGCCCTTGAAAGGTTCCGAGCGCGCGGTGTAGCTAGGTAATAGCTTTTGTATATCTCTCTCTCAGCTTCATACAAGACCATAGGGATGGTATTTGCACCGGTTGCTATGGCAACGCGTTGTCAAACCCCAAGTTATATTGTAACCTACTGGCGAACAAAGCAAGCGTCGGTGTCGCCTGTTGCGTTATATGGAGACTGAAGTGATGTAATATATAAACGTGATGTGCTATATTTTACTCATTGGAATATTTTGTATTTAATTAATAATTATTGTAGATAGTCTGCGTTATTAGTGTTTTGTACCAGATAAATGTAAATGTTCGTCTAAACAATCTACGAGAACGGAACAAGGTTCTCGCCTCAAACGCGACTTAGGCCTTTTCATGATATTTTTATACAGATAGTTGTATAAAAAGTTTTTTCAACATCTCACACGAAAAAGAAATCAGCTTTTATTTATAATTATTCCATTTGCAGCCTACCCAGCTATTCTTTGTTAAGCTGGTACAAAACAAGAGAAACGTTAAAATAAAATAATATATTCTTCTAGCGCGGAAACTATTTAGTGTTATAATAACGTGTTATTGGCGTTTTATGTTAACAGCGATTGTTTCTTAACTAAAAACGGTCGATATTGCCTGTCATTCACATATGCACAAATATTGTGGTCGTGTATTTGAGTTTGCAAATGAGAATGCATATTTTAGACAGCACTTGCAATGGTTTGCGCATACATACGTAATTTGTGTATATGTGTTTGAGGAGCAGTAACGCGAGCTTCAGCATCCAAACAGCTCACTATAATTATCTTTTTTATAGTTATTATAATTATCGTACGGCTTAGGGCACAATGTCGTGATGCTTAATAAATTCTAGTGAGATACGATATATAAGTATTAGACATATGATTAAGTAATATATTATTATTATTGATATTATGAGCCGGTGTGCACGATCCTAGTTAAACTTCTATTATTATAATTTGTATACATTTTATTCGAAAGTAGCTTTTATAACGCGACATTATAAGTTAGTGATGTTGGCTACCGTTGAGAGTAGTTGAACATTATTGTAAGCTGAGGACTAGTAGTGTGGTCCTCGCTGATTTAGTCGATATTTTATTTATTCGGTCGTGTGCACCAAATTAATCGTTATTTTGGTGAATTCGTACCATTGTGTCACAGTTATGTCGGAATACATTTTTATTATGCTCTTATGATATTATGGCGGGATAGCCATAAGATGTATCTGTGGCCACAATAGTACAGATTGACCGGAGCACCCAGTAGGTGCGCACGCAGGGAAAGTTACATACCTACTGTGTATATTGCTAAAGTGTTGTTGAAGCCACCGCGCGTGAACCGTGCCATCGATCGATTTGCTTTCTATTTCTATACCAAAGCACTCTTCTTTCTCACTCTGTTCAAGCTTTACAAACATACAACGATGTCCGACACACCTGCCGTGGCAAGCCTACAGTCTAATATTGCGCTTGTAGTATTGCATGACGCAGAATTTAACTGGTATTACTGTACCAATAACACGGTTACGTTGAGTGTAATATCAAATTGTTATCCAATTAAGTATTTTGAATATCCCTGTGCAATAAAGATTTTCTTTTGTATGTATTCCTTTGTTTTTTTTTTGTTTCCCGCAACGTACTCTCAACCCGAAGAGACTACTTCTTTCTTACTGAGACTTGTCTTTTTATCTGAAGGGTATGGAAGGTAATTCCTAATCCATTGTTTCATATGTTTGGAAAATTCGTCTGCTTGACAACTTAAATAAAACAATAAATGTTGTTGTCAAAATGAAAGGCATTGTGTTTTTTGCAGTTTAAAAATGTCACTCAGGCTGGCTGGACAAATCTTCAAAATAACTCGCATTTAACTAGGTCAATAGGGCATTTTATGTGACGGCTAAACACCCTTATATCAGAATTTGTGACGCAACAGAATCTTAGATAATCGATCGAAAACGTGTCCAGCCATCTTGATAAACCACTTTTCGCTGGTCTCTCAATCTCGGTAACGGAAGTGATTTTGACGACATTTTGCTTTTCAACGGGCGTCACATAAATTTGTGACAGGCATCGAGCTAAAAGTTTTGTGATACGTACAGCGGTTTAGTGGAAAAATGCAAAAATCTGTGTCCAGCCATCTTGATTTTACGTATAAAACTTTTGGCTGGCACTTACGAATCTCAATAACGGGAGCGTTTTCGAATATGGTTCCTTTACTAACATTTAGTGACGCAATTTGTGACAGTAATAACGTTTGATTTATGGCGTCACATGTAAGGGTTTACGAGAAATCAATAAAAACTTAATGTCCAGCCAACCTGAGCTCAAGCTGGCTGGACACATGTATCTCCGCTGCGTGATGATCTACGGCCTTCGAAATATGTTCAAATTTTTGTGACGGGGACGATAATGATTTACTGAATTTGTGACGGAGAAACTTTGAGTAGTTTCAAAGATATTGATCATTTAAATCTTCCCATACAAACACTGCAGTAGGGTTACCAATAATGTAGGTTTTATGTAGGACTAAGTATGTTTTAAGGTGTTTTCTTTAATGGATGAAAATCCGTGTTTTGGTGATATTAATACGAACAACTGTAGGTATTTAAGGAGGAAGCGCTAAAGTAGCCCGCGAAATTCAAAATTTCTTACGTTTTTTGCAATTTGCTGGTCAGTATTAAGTGGTACGTTGATTCAAATATGATTCGCGGTCGTAACAAATATGTATTTACAGAATTATAATCATTACAATCAGTAATACGACTTGTTAACTTAGTATAATCCCCAAATGTGAAGATTTCATGAAATAGTCATTCTTGGGGGTTACTTGGTCTTAGAGAGTTGTGTTGATGAATTATAGATTATAATTCTGTAAATACATTTTGTTACGGCCGCGAATCATATTTTAATCATCGTACAACTTAATACTGACCAGCAAATTGCAAAAAACGTAAGAAAATTTGAATTTCGCGGGCTACTTTAGCGCTTCCTCCTTAAATCGATAGAAGACAAAAGTGTAGAAGTGAGGAAGGGGGGGAGGGGTAATTCTTTGATGTTATTGCTTATTTACATGCATATACCTACTCTTTTTAGTAGGTAGGTATTGGTGTTTTTCATGGTAAGTACATAGGTAGATATTGTGTCAGGATAACTAATGCTCGAAGGTATTTAAATGAAAAAATAATGTTTGCTGTAAATAAAATCACATTTATTGATTTGTACTTTTTATTGAGCGTTTCAAATGACGACATTCAACTCTATTTGCGCTTCAGTAATCCCCGCCTTGTACCACAACGTTGTTTTTACCGCCGCCCTAAGTGTTTGAAGCGCAAATGAAGTCGGTGGTCGTCATTTTAATCAAATATATAAACGGTGACAGCGAGCGCGATACGGTCTGCACAATTTTATTTTTAGTAATTTTGTCTATGGGAGTATCGCTGTCATTCTATTTTCTTTAGTAGAGTAATTGGCTGTGGTATTTTTATGCCAAAAAACCAATAAGAATCCACGAGTCTAATAAGTTATCTGTAGTTGAAATTAAATAAATGGCCGCATCGATGTATCGTTCATAAACATCGATGTTGAAACTGGTAACATCGATGAAACATTGTTCTTAAGAACGATGTTTTCTCAGCGCCATCTATGAAAATCAAATACAAAGCAGGCGTGGCTGCTACCGGCCGATTAGTCGATTAAAAAAAATCCTTTATTTATGTAAAAATGATGGTCACCTCACAATATTAATGGATGTTTGTATGGGAAGATTTAAATGATCAATATCTTTAAAACTACTCAAAGTTTCTCCGTCACAAATTCAGTAAATCATTATCGTCCCCGTCACAAAAATTTGAACATATTTCGAAGGCCGTAGATCATCACGCAGCGGAGATACATGTGTCCAGCCAGCTTGAGCTCAGGTTGGCTGGACATTAAGTTTTTATTGATTTCTCGTAAACCCTTACATGTGACGCCATAAATCAAACGTTATTACTGTCACAAATTGCGTCACTAAATGTTAGTAAAGGAACCATATTCGAAAACGCTCCCGTTATTGAGATTGGGAAGTGCCAGCCAAAAGTTTTATACGTAAAATCAAGATGGCTGGACACAGATTTTTGCATTTTTCTACTAAACCGCTGTACGTATCACAAAACTTTTAGCTCGATGCCTGTCACAAATTTATGTGACGCCCGTTGATAAGCAAAATGTCGTCAAAATCACTTCCGTTACCGAGATTGAGAGACCAGCGAAAAGTGGTTTTTCAAGATGGCTGGACACGTTTTCGATCGATTATCTAAGATTCTGTTGCGTCACAAATTCTGAAATAAGGGTGTTTAGCCGTCACATAAAATGCCCTATTAACCTAGTTAAATGCGAGTTATTTTGAAGATTTGTCCAGCCAGCCTGAGTGACATGTTTAAGGATTATAAATTTTTATATTTTTATAGATTTAGCCAAATAAATTAACCCACATGAGTTGAAACTTCAGTATAAATACACATAAACTCGTATAAAACATTTATTATATAAAATTTGACTTAACTAGTTATCATAAATTATACACTTGCTTCCTATATTCCTATATATTGCACCAACAAAATATTAATCAATATCCCACTGGTGCATTTATTTTGTCTTCAAGTGTAGACTTACACCAATGGACGGAATTAAAATACAAATAAATACTAATTTGTACAACAACGCAATGGCGTTCACAAGTTACAATAAAATAATAATACCTAAGTGATGCCAAAGTTTTACAGAACAGGCCCATTCAGACTCTCAGAAAAAATACAGTAGTTTATTAAAGCTCGAGAAATTTATTTTAATTTTAAACAACAATGCAATGTAGACCAAGGTTATTATTTAAGTCGAGGCAGATAGGCCTTCTGGCCTAATTTGTGAGTATTACACCTTAGACTCTTTTACTTAAATGAGCAAACAACCAACAATGTAGGAAAAAGAAAATCCTATGACAAGGATCAATCTTCATCCATGGAAAAATCACATTCCGTGACATCGTCTGAAACCTAAAGCTAAATATTTACACTACACTGCTTCAAGGATCTGTTGGCGCGCGAATTAAGTGGACAGAGGGCGCTGTTGGTAAACATCTGTGCAATTGTTTTGTAAATGTATTTAAAAAACAAGATGGCGGCTTTAGTTCCGATTCTGGTCGCGCGCCAAAAGAACGTTGAAGCGCTATACGTATATCTAGGGCATTGTGGAGCTCGCGTGGCTGTGGCGCTGACGTCACAGCCACCGCTGCCACGTGGCGTGCTGCGTCGAGTCGCTCGCTTGCAGTACGTTGGACAGTCCGCCGTGCGGCACTGGGTAGGGAGCCTGGAAGAAGAAAGTAAGCATTATAAAATGTACATCTTCCTTAGCTCAAGAAAGAAAGAGAAAAGAAAATATCGTAGGAATTACAGAGGTTATTTTTACAAAAAATAAAGAAAAGTTAGGTACTTAATGAAAAAAGATATTAGAACGCACGCACTTTAATATGCATCGACTCACATGAACAGTCCCCAACCAGCGTTGCTTGATGAAGTCGGCGACCCTCTCGCCGATCATGACGACGGGCGCGTTGGTGTTGCCTGACGTCACCGACGGCATCACGCTCGCATCCGCCACGCGCAGCCGGTCTATACCTTGCACCTGCATATAACATATGGGAATTAGAACGTTTAAATAACTAGACCTGACCATATAGAAGGTGCCAATCCTCACGCTCCTGTGCCAGTCTCTTCCAGGATTTACCCGCGATGGCAACAATGTCGTCTACTATCTTACCTGCAGCAAGTTATCAACGACAGCACTATCGTCTCCTCTCGGTCCCATCTTGCAGGATCCCGCCTGGTGGTTCTCGGGAGCAGTCTGCATTCTAACGGCGCACTCCCAGTACGCGTCGCAGCCGAACTTTATCTTCTCACAACCCTTTACTGGGGTCTTGTCCAGCTTCACTCCGTAGCGCTTCAGGGCTTTGGTTTCAGCTAACTTGAGAGCGAACTTGATGCCTTCCACTAAGGTTTTGACGTCATCAGGGTGGGTTAGGTAGCTGAAATTGGGGAAGAAGTTTAAAAAAAATTAAAGTATAAACAATTTCAAGACAAGGCAGACGTTGGCAAGACGAGACAAAGGAGTGGTTGCAAAAGCAAAAAACAGAAGAGGCCTTGATAAATTAACAACGTAACTCAGTGGAATTAAAAACTGTTTTACTTATTTGTTTTTTTCTTTAATTAAACCTGTGTGGTCCCACTGCTGGATAAACTTTTCCAGTCCTCCAGAATTAAGGAAGTTTGCAAGTTATTTCGTTAAAGTGGTCAAAAGGCACTCTCCCAATGGCAGTAGATTGGTGACTTTTCCAACAAGTAATTTACACAGGCACTTAGGTTTTTATAGGTACTTAAATATTCACATAATAGCACGACTGTGATCCAGAACGAGTTCGTCAAGGTTAGAATACTAGTGCACCCTTCCCTTTTGGTACCTATTTGATATTTAGGTGCTAAGTATTTTGCTGGTCGACTAACGAACGTCAAACAATTTACATAACTGAATCGTTAGTGTGACTTTTTCTGCCTATTCGATTGTGTTAACGTTATATTAAATTTCTATGGAGTAAATTCGACTGTCCACTGCTACGCAGGATGTGCACGAAAAGGTTTGCCAAGGTTATTTCAAACACACACACGGTTATTTTTTACGGCCGTCGCAATGGACGGTCCCGCTTACATTTTCATACAAAGCGAAGCTCAGTCGGTACACGCGTGTTGCTTAGCTGTGAGCTGCTGTGGAGGTGCGATTGTGTTTTCTAATATTGTCACAAGACGACGCTATTTCCATACAATACTCACTTGGCATATATCTTGGGGTATGCAAACGGGTCAGCAGACGCGATCTCCAGCCGCCCCCTGCTCTTGGGGTGCAGCACAGTCGGTATGATCTGTATGCTCCGGGAGCCGTTGTCCAGCCGCTCGCCCACCATGCCGGTCTTCGCGCAGTCTGCCAGGAAGCCGCCGAAGAACAGCTGGATGTCAGGATTGTCCTCCGCTGGGTTCGAGTACTTTGTGTTTATGAAGGCGGTCACCTCGGATATGCCTGGGGAAGTAAATATTCAGATGGTTATTTATTATTGTCATATACATACCTATATATATATTCTCGATTATGCGGGTTTTCTTCTTTTGCTAGGTGAGTTGTCGTGAAAAAAGGCAGAGATCGCTTTTTGGTTTTATAAATTAAGGGTAAACGGATATAAATTGAGATGATATCATTAGGAGGCAAACACCATGTTATCGTCATTATTAAGTATAAAAATATTCAAGTATTTGATAAACAAAGCTAAGCAGGATATTAAATGTGTTTATTCATCATCACATATCTCTTGGCTTTTGTCATATTTTCCGAAGTCACTTAAAAATACACAATGTCTATGAAAAAATTGCAGGCTTTAAATCACCTATCGTCACGTACCAGTCCCTGACATAAGTCCATCTCTGAACAGCAGGTACTCCATAGCTGTGGCCCAGTTGAGGGGGGTGGTGTTGTTGTCGTTGACCTGGAAGTTCAGGAAGTGCGCCACGTGGTTGTGCAGGTTGCGCCCCACGGCGGGCAGGCTGTGCACCAGCTGCACGCCCGCGCCGGCCAGCACGCGGGGCTCGCCCACGCCGCTCAGCTGCAGGATCTGGGGAGACGCTACTGCGCCGGCACTGGGGAGTTCAAGTTAGGGGGTTAATTATATCGGTGTTTAATGCAGTGCAGTTGATATGCAAGACAAGATGACAGTTACCTATTGTTACACTACTTATGGTATAAAATTGCCTGATACTACATTGTTCATTCATATCATTAGGTAACACGGCTGTTATTTTGAAATTCTTACTGAATTAAAATGTAGTGTTAAGCGATTTAAAATCTCTTTTAAATTATATCCACAACTTTCCCGTTACGTTAAAAAAACTCACCTCAAAACAATCTCATTATTAGCGAAAATAACTTCAGTGCCACCGAAGCTGTTCCTGACTTCCACAGCATATGCCTGGCGGGTGGTCTGGTTGATGAGGATCTTGGTGACGGTCGCGTTCAGCATGACGTGCAGGTTGGGCCGGTGCTTAGCGGGGCGCAAAAAGGCGCGCGCGACGGACAGGCGGGAACCGTTGCGGTTGGTGGTCTGGGCTATCGAGAAGCCGGTGTGGTGGATGCCGTTGAGATCTCGTTGTTTGTAGCCTGGAAAGTGAGGGAGATTTGTTAGTGGGTGGTGGGAATCAAATGAGAAGAATTTATTCTTCTGTATGATACCTATAAAATATCTAAATAAACTTTAAAATAAATGTCGCCTTGGAAATCAAAAAAATTCTGTTGAATGAAATCGTCTTAGTTAGTGTCACTTAGTTGTGTGTAGAAAGAAGAGGTGACTATCGAGCGGGCGCCACCAGCTGCAACGTGTGGCCGTTACAAAAATCAACTTACAAAAATACAAGGTTATAAAACTAAGCACAAAACATGGAACTGACCCAATTCCTCTCCAGCCTTTACCAGGCTGTAGCTGAGCGGCGGATGGTAGGGGAACTGCGCGACGGTGAGCGGCCCGCCGGTCGCGTGGTAGCCCTGGTCCATCTCCTTCAGCTGCTTGTTGTCCTCGGATTTGAGGAAGTACGGCAGCACGTCCTCGTACGACCAACCCTCGTTGCCGGCGGCGGCCCAGCTGTCGTAGTCCTTGCGGGCGCCTCGGATGTACATCATGCCGTTCATCACTGAGGTTCCACCGAGGACCTGGAGATGAGACGTTACGTTTTTAACCGACTTCCAAAAAGGAGGAGGTTATATGTTCGACTTTAAGTATGTTTTTTTTTTTTTTTGTATGTTCACCGATTACTCCGTCATTTGTGGATCGATTTCGAAAATTATTTTTTTGTTTGAAAGGGTATACTCCCAAGGTGGTCCCATTGTCAGCAAGTTGGAATCTGATGAGAGGATCCCATGGAAATCGAGGGAAACCCTCAACTTTTTTTGGCAAACATATAGCGATTTGGATATTTTTTAGAGTAACTTGAAGGGTATACTCCCAAGGTGGTCCCATTGTCAGCAAGTTGGAATCTGATGAGAGGATCCCATGGAAATCGAGGGAAACCCTCAAATTTTATTGGCAAACCTATAGCGATTTGGATTTTTTTTAGAGTAACTTGAGCATTTGCTCTCGGAAATCATCATTTGGTAAAGTGGAGCTGATGATGAAGACTACAGACGGCCATCGGAACTAATCAATGATAAATATTTCACGGGTTGCGATTCGATTACTTTAATATGGTTGCTAAGCAATTTATGCTCGTCACAATGCGTGTGGTGGTGGAGTGGAGTTCTTCAGGTTCTTACCAGAAGAACTCCTCAAAAATTAACGTCCCAGCATCGGGAAAAGCAATATTTTGTAAAAGGTGATGAGCAGTTGACGTTAGGCTATTGTAACTTAGATAAATTACAAACTCTCTCACTAAAAAGTGAAAAATAAAAACTTTTTTACAAAAAAAAAAACAACCGACTTCCAAAAAAAACTACAAAGTGATAAATAACTTTTATTTCGGAAGTCGGTGTCAATAAACGAAAATGCAGAACCAACGACACCGGCGAAGTCGGTTGTTTTTTTTTTGTAAAAAAGTTTTATGATAAGTTTTTAAAATTAAAACTAATTTATTAAAAAAGATTTGAGTTCCATTATATCTTACTTGTCTGAAGCAATTAGTCGAAACAGCTTCTACGTAACCTGATAATAAAATATTGGAGTTCTAACACTTCTAACATAGCTAGATGGCATGTCGTGACAGTCCGCAAAGAAGATGTTCGATAGACTCCTTGAATATTAAGTTACCATCCTGTGCGAGTCCTAATAAATACGTTTTCTTTGTTGTCTTCTTTTGAATGGCCTCCTCAAGAATTTACGAGAAGTAGCACAACAGTGACAGATTTGGAAGAAATTGGGGAAGGTCTTTGCCTGCACAGAAAATGCTAAACGCACCTCATCGCCATTTCTTACATCGGACTTTTTACTTTTTATTTCATTTTTATCTGATGTATGTATCTGGTGTATTGTCTTTTACTGTGTGCTAAATAAATGTATTTTTTTTTCTTTTCATTCAAATAATAAAGTGTAGTGATGGTTTGTTGAATATAGATGGTTCTTTCCGTTAGCCTACCTTCCCTCTAGGCCAGTAGCACTTCCGGTCTGTCTCCCCGAGACAAGCAGCAGGTTCCGACTCGGTCTGGTAGCCCCAATCTATGCTGGAGCCGATGAAGTTCAGGAACATGGACGGCACTTGAGCACCTGTCGGCTCATCGAAACCTGGAATATTAAGGACCAAATCTAAAGTTTTCGGTGATTATGGACCATAAAGACTGACGGAGATGGTATTTTTCAACGCAAGTTTATGCAGAAGGTCATGCATAGAAGGTCATACCAATACTTTAAGGGAGTGTAGTACTCATGAAAATGGATAACTTTTAATATGGGGCGGACACAAAACTATGAAAAAAAAAAAAAAGAACAGCTGTTCCCTACATATTGTCCAGTTATGCGAACATAAATGTATAGAGCGGCTGGTTTTATATTCTCGATTTCAGTGTTGGTCTCGTAAAAGTTGTTAATTTTCATGGGTACTACACTCCCTTAAAGTATGTCCCTCGTTTAACCTGACACACTGTATTTATTATTTACTAGCTTCTGCCCGCGACTTCGTACGCGGATCCTGTTGCTTATGCCAGCGACAACGGGGTCGTTAAAATCGAAGATATGAAACGTCTCGAATCGTCTCGCGCATCCCGTTGTTTTCCAGTCCTCTGTTTTGCACCAAAATATGTCATTTGAAAGGCATTATTGTACGAACCGATGTTGTCCAAGAAATGTTTTGACTGTGGATGGTCACCAATTAGCAGTGATCTTAATATTTCTGGAGGATTTTGTAATATTACAATATGTACTTTCCCACCTGAGCAACACATACCGTTTGTTTCTTTTTGCCATTTAACAGCTTCACAAAAAGTACAATTTTGAACCATACCTCCGATGGCAGAATATGTGGCGTAGTCAATCATAGGAGTATACCTACGTAAATGCACTCCGTTCCTTATCAACCCAAGGGAGGTCGCCATGACCTACGGCTATATCTTGAGACACATCCGATTCTTCAGATGATATCGACATTCTGTTCAGAGAATGTCGAAGTCGATCAGAATTCAAACGTTCGTTGCGCTCTTCTTCTGTCTCTTCATGCGGCTACTCCAGCAATTCTTTCTCTCTCACTTTCTAACTGATAATGGATATTTTGTTGTGTGCGTGTTCAGGACAATGTATGATAATCTTGATCAGTTAACTACTGATCAAGATTATCATACATTGTCCTGAACGCGCATCACGTTCATCACTCGTTTCAAAAGATCTGTTAGTAGATGTGCGAATACGCTGAGAACTCAAGCGTGATTCTGTATCGGTAAACGTTTCCGATTAGCGAGACAATGCATGTCGCCCACGATCAGCGGACAGTCGCGCATCACGTTCCGCACTTGTCTCTAGAGACCTAGAAGTAGATGCGTAGATACGCTGAGAACTCAAGCGCAATTCTCTATCCGTGAACATCTCCGACTCGCGAGACAATGCGTGACGTTCACGATCAGCGGTCAGTCGCGGATCACGTTCCCCACTTGTCTTTAGAGACCTAGAAGTCGATGCGTAGAAACGCTTGGAACTCAAGCGCAATTCTCTATCCGTGAACGTCTCCGACTCGCGAGAAAATGCATGACGTTCACGATCAGCGGTCAGTAGCGCATCATATTCTTCACTGGTCTCTAGAGACCTGGATGTAGATGCGTAAATACGCAAATAAGACATAATACATATACAACAAAAAAAAAACATTCACATCCGTCAAGTAGTTCCGAAGATTAGCGTGTACAAACAAACAGACACACAGACAAACAGACAGCATTTTTTTTGGATTCGTGCTCTGTTACTGTTTCTAAACCCCCCCAATTTTTTTTTAATATGTTCAATGTACTGACACAATTTTTTTACTGTTTTATTATTATGTATAGATTTATTTAATACTTCAAGCACAAAAATGTACAGAGGCGGACTTAATGCCATAGGTATTTAATAATCATACAACTAGCTATTTACAGTGTATTGTAATTTTAAGTGTATTTAATTTGATATTCATAAAATAACTGCCTCGTTTGTTTAGTCTCTAGTGGTTGCAAGCGCTTCTGCTGAGTTCTGAGTAGAATTCTCAAATCAGGCCCGTTTTTCCAGCATTGAATTCTCAGCACCAGCCCGAAGTCTTGATTAGTGTCCGGTTGATGGCATAGGCTCACCTCCATGGGACTTAAACATTAGTGGCGAAATTAGATAACACCTCTGCTTAACTCTTTGGGAAAAAACCGGCGTGATTTCATGGTGTTAAGTTAATTACAGGTAAAATGTTTGGATGGAGTCATACCTGCTTCCAAGAGTAGGACTCTCCACTCGGGCACCTCTGACAGTCGCGCGGCCACCACGGACCCTGCTGATCCTCCTCCCACCACGATGAAGTCGTAAACAGAGTCCATGTGGCGACGGTACTACGGAAGAAGATGAAAGATATTGTTAATTTATGTTCAGACTACTGCCAGAGAAATTAATTGTCTATCGAATTGAAACACTAAGACAATTTTGCCGGGTTATAGCCATTTAGTACAACTTTCAAAGAATAACAGTTGTAATTCGTACACAGTTATACAGTTGTAATACACACAAATTAAATTGGTTGTCAATTTGGTAAACTATTAATTTCCCTGACATTACAGTTCTATGTATTTCTTTGTATATATATGGCAAGCAAAGCCGTAGTCGATCATTCTGCCAATGTCTAAAGTGATTTGGAAAAGCAACGAGACTCAAAAAACAAAAGAAAAACAATTAACCAATAGTTTTTCCGAGAATAGGAAAAATATTGAACTTCAGAAAAAAAAACCCGGCCAATTGCGAGTCTGACTCGCACACGAAGAGTTCCGTACCACCGTACAATACCACTAGGTACATATGTATATAAAATGTGCTGTTATAGCGGTCATAGTAGTAAAAAAACTATCTGTGAAAATTTCAAATATCTATCTATTAATGGTTCAAAAGATACAGCCCTGTAACAGACAGATGAACCGATGGACGGACACCGGAGCCTTCAACTGTGAAGTAGTATTAAAAACCTTTCTCCAAAACAACCTCTCTTTACGAAAACCTTTTAAATAATAGACTGTCTCTTTCATTCCATATCCTGTCACAAATTATCATGATTGTATCAACATTTCTGTAGCGATTTGTATCACAATTTTTATTGCAAATGCTCTGATTAGGTAATGTACGAGTACGATGCCGAAACGGACCGCAAATTTGATGGGGAAGTGATTTCATTTCGGTGGCGACTTGCGGTTGTAATGAGTGCGGTAAAGACAAGATGCTTAGGGCCTGCGCCTACCGACGCGCGACGGCACGGCACGGCACCCCATCTTCCAGCATCACTTCATGCAAACGCATACCCGGCAACAATGCCGCGGTATCCTTAGGCATGCCGCGGCGTCGGCGTCGTACCGACGCGACAACGCGCTTGCGCTTTATCAGAACAGAATCTTGAAGGCTGCCGACATCCCGAGGGACGTATAGGCATTCCGAACGGTGTCGATACCGTATGCCTAAGCATAGCCGCTAGTATAGCAGCGCATAGCAGCTCAGTTTTTGTACCTACGATGATTTTATCATTGACATTTTCCAAATAGCTATAGTTGTGCCTACAATATTTGAAGAGTTCTCTCGATTTCACCAGGACCTTGATGCTGGCAAATTCGATGAGAAAGAGTCGAAAGATTATTTAACATTGGCTCGAATGTTGGTATCCGAAGTTTCAAGTGCTTTGAGTACATGTTTATGGTCTGGTGCAAAACCCAAAGTTTTCGACTACGTTGGTGGACTTTTCAGAATGGGTTTAGATGAACATGCGAGAAAGGTATTGCTGCAAAACATCTAATTCTGTCAGTAAAAAAACCGGAAATACCTACAACTTATAAAATGTCACCATAAAATGTTAAATCTTCGTTACTTAATACAGTGTAAGGTCGTTAAGTTTTTGTTCGTTTTCTATGATATTTCTTGTCTTGTTTCCTTTGTTTATTATTTATGAGTGTAAAGGTCACTGACCTGTTTGTTTAATAGAGGTCAGTGATAAAGGTCGTCTTTATCGGAAGAGGTTTTATTATCTCTTATGTGTGAGTAAATCATTTCACCACTACTGCTCTCAAAACGGTGACGGAAACCATCGTGAGGAAACCAAATATCGAATATTCACTCTACCGTACGACGATCCTACTTCGTCGTACTGTTCGGTGCAACTATAGGTACTGATCGTTACTATCACTATACTTCGATATAACATTTGCACAAAACCTATAAAACCACAGACATTAGATGAAAACGCTGAAAACCATGATACGAAAATGCAGAATCACCCAGAATCAAGAAACAGATTGCAGCAACATTTTCGCTCAAAGTCCTCAAATAGTTGCTGTTCTGAGGGGGAGGTGTTACATGTCCAGTCTACAAACGTCAACCGGATGTTTCCACAATAAACTGCAACACACCATTTTGCCGAATCAATGAATCGACGCCTCATGTCGCCGAACGTTCACCTACTTCCAATAAAATCCACGTTAAAAATATTAAAAAAATTGGACACTTCGGTACTATAATAGCATCGTCCGAATCTAGACTTGGAAATTAACCGAATCTAGACTTGTAACTTTTACCTAATTAAACTCTTAATTAAAATAATCTCAGAGGTGATAGCGCCTTCGCTTCTTAATGAATGCTAATATCATCAAAACAATGACACAACTCGTGTAATACCTACAACTAGCGAGCCGCCCCTGTTTCGAACGGTTTTTAAGATTTATTTATTATTAGTAACTATTAAAAAAATATTTTGAACAAAAATCTTACGGAATAAATTCAAAATCATGGTGAAAACCGCATTAAATCCATAGCGTAATTTAGAAAAACACTGAAGTCACACAGACAGACACGAAAAGCGACTTTAATTTATAATATGTGAAAGCAATCGTTACTTCGTGATTTCGTGACGAAACATCATCTAGCAATCTTCTGAATTAAACGTAGATTATAACAAGAAAACTAATTCCCATAGTTGGGAAAGAGATCGATTGAACGCTTTGCAAGATATTAGATAACATACAAAGTGATTTGAAATACGTGCGAATGTTTTGAGGACATAAAGTACCTTCAGCGACATACATTTTCATTAGCACAACAACTTTAAATTAAGGGGTTTTAAAAACAAAACACAGCTGTTCTATACAAATCCCTACCGACGGCTACGTAGTCAAAACGTATCGAACAACTCTTTTTTTTACTTAGTGACGAAAACATAACGTTTTTGGGACTAGAGTCAGGTACTGAACTGATTCTGCAGTAAAAGTTTGTGTCACTAGTTCACGACTCACGATGCCCGTCCATCGTGTATATTCTAGTCGGTGTCCACAAATAACATGGATGTAACAATAATAGTATAATCATAGCACTAAAACATTAATCCATAAACGTTGCTTAAAGTGAAGAGACGTTTAAACGTCAAAAATGTATGGTTAAACAGTCGCTAATCATTACCTACCTTCTAAATGTTAAGGAACGTTTATACGAGTACATAAACCCCTATAAGATTATACTTTGAACTACCGCTTGATACTTCCCGCTCCATTTGTTCTTTCCCCAAGATTAGTAGAAGATAAGGTTCATCAGCCTCTATCCGTGGATCGCAGAAAAAGCGATGGATAGATACTGTCAGACACGCGTCAAACATAACGAAGTGTAGCCAGGCATGTGCCAGCATGTGCCATTATGCAGTCAATCATTTTTTGCCTTTTGCTTTGTGTATCTTTCGTTAGAGACGAGAAAGGCGTGGTTTTTTGGCCCTCTAAATGTCTTGTACGTAATTTCTGAGAACAGCAGTAACAAATATAAAAAAAAACCATAACCGATTATAATGCTGTCACTGCAATTGAGAGTAAACGCGAAAACTGAATTGAACACGTAAAGTTTTTATAATGTTTGCAATATTAGATTTTTCCCATATCAATCGCGTTAGTTTTCTCTCAGACTTTCGTCTATGTAAAGATGATCTTTAGGCAATGACCTTTTTACTTATAATATCATTGTCTACTGTCAAACTGTTCGTGATCAGTTTATTATTAAGTACCTAATACTTAATAATAAACTGATCACGAACAGTTTTTCACAAACAATTTCGTTGTGTCTCGGGTTCTCGGTCACGACATGTGGGATAGATACGAACCAAAGGCAACATGAATGGAGTATAAAAAAAAAGGGTAGAAAAGAAGTCTAGGTAGAGAGAGAGGAACACAGAATACTACTACAAGGAAGAAAATGAATACTAGGGTTGTCTGCTAGTACGAGTTGTACTGAATTAGGTTTTCTCCCAACCACAAACAAATTGGCATAACGGCAGGAGAGTCATAATGATTTCTTGTACCATAGGGAATTTGTGAGTAGCCCCTAAAGAGTTTCACTTCCACACCTGGCTTCATCATCAGACCCTCGACACCGAGTGCAATATATTGGACTCATCAAACCGAATCATATGACCCCAAACTCGGGGTGTTTACTAGTAGCCCCTACAGTCGCCGGAAACCTCATCGTCATAACTTGGTTGACTTTATACCTACTTATTAATTTAATAAAAAAAAATACTAGACGCAAAATAAAAGTAATGTAATAAAAAAAGCACGCTTTAAAATTTTTTTTAACTAAGTAGGTACATATTTTTTTCGAACTTACTCGTATAATATCTACATTATCTACATTTTCATATTCGATTTTGCCGCCCGGCTGTGCTGAGTCATGCTGAGCACTCAAACATGGCGCACATCCTACGTACAGCCTGATTCAAAGTTTACGGCGGCTCTGAACTGCGTTACTTGCTGCTCAGTACCTCCCCCCTCACTCTCTCGCCTCATGTTCCCAACCGCCATAGTTTGAATCGGGCTGTAGCAGTGATCGGTCGACTTACCTGTGCCCTCCCACATGGGTCTTCCAGGTCACACTGGCTCCTGAGGAACACCTCCAACAGCCCCATGAACAGCATAAAGGCGCCCCCCCCGCAGGTAGCCGCCAGGGTCGGGCCCGGCTGCGTCATCGGGCAGTCGCACGTTATCGCCATCTGTTGGGCAAGACACAAAGCTTGTTACTATAAGGTTTGAGAGAAAGATCTCGCTCAACCATCGCCACATCGATCGGTCCTGTGGTTCTAGCATTCAGCAGTTCATTTTTGTAGATTCCTATGTTAGATAATTAAATAGGTATTATACATAATCACACACACATTACACACACACACACACATTACTGCATCACATACATCATTACATTACTATAATCTTTTTCGTTATTCTTTTGTTATATTGAAAAGCTCATTACAGAATCAAGGTAAATAGATGTTTGTTGATAAGCCGTTGCTTAACAAAAGGTCTAGTAATTTTACTATTTTATTTACTGAAGTAGCGTTAGTATCAGTTTACCATTTCTAAACTCAAAAATAAAATCAAAAAACAAAAGAAAACACAAGAACTGTGGTTTTACTTGGGAAATGCGGAAACCTTACCGATTCAACACCTAAATTGTTTTATTTCTGTGCGCGCATGATTGAGCAAATGTTAATATAACAGCTAATAGTTTTTTTTTCTTGTGATTACGTAACGTGTCACTGTTTGTTTCCCTAACATAACCAGCCTATAATGTTCCCACTGCTGGGACACCGGCCTTCTCTGTGAGAGGGAGTGGCCCATAATCCACCACGCGGGCTCATTGCGGGTTGGTAGATGTCACATGTCGTCGAATTTTTGGTTCTAGGACATGCCGGTTTCCTCATGATGTTTTCCTTCGCCGTTTTGAGAAATGATTTTATTTAATAAATGTTTAAGTGGTAAATAAATTGTTATTATAAGGGATTTTGTAACATAACAATAACATAGGTACATTGAGTAAATAATTAAAAAGGAAACAAACATAAATTTTATAGAATGATATAATATTATGTTTTTCTTATTTATTTATTTTTCACAAAATCCACAGCTCTTTGTTTTTTTTTTTATTACTTTAAAATAAGTTATCACAATGCGACACTGACATCGAGTAATGAATGACTGTTGAAAATACAATGCAAAGCAAGTGAATAGTTGCAAGCCGTTCTTGGCCACGATTCTATTTAGGAATTTATTCGTGATATCTACTGATAACTTATCTACCTACTGGTTAAAGGCTATTCGGATTTGTTTACTTCCCGACGGGTGATATTTTAAATATTTGAGACAATCGACATAGTCCTAAGGATGCTATCATTTGGAGAAATTCAGGGTCAAATTAAATTAGCTAGCGAAGCTCCACAGACGTGATGGGTATCCATGACGTCTGTGGAGCTTCGCTAGCTAATTTATATAAGTATCAAAATATGATAAAGTAAAAAAGAATTTAATTTGATTGTTTTTTTTTGTAGTGTCATTGACCGCAGTTAGTGTAGTCACTTGAAATGTCAGTTAAAAAAAATCTGTTTACTTACATGTATAAACTTCACAGACGACATTATCGGTAGGTATTGAAAATACGATAAAACAAAAGAAAACGGTTTTTTATATATCTCAACTCCACCCCCAAAAACGAATAAAATCAAATCGTTTTTATTTTAATTTAATTATGTTTAACAGCCGCAAAATGCAGGCTAAGCAACGCTTGCCGTGGTTGGTGACCATCTTCACATACCAAGACCCCTCCGTGATTTGGAAAGCTGCACGTTAAGCCGTTGGTCCCGGGCTCCCGGCTGTCATTCGTGGATCTTTGACAGTCGTTACGGGTCGTCAGTAGCCCGAAAGTCTGACAACCAGTCTTAACAAGGGCTGTCGCATTACCCAGTAATTGGGCTATGGAGGTCAGATGGGTAGTCGCTCCAGTAAAATATTGGTATTCAGCTGCATCCGGTTAGACTGAAAGCCGACCCCAACATTGGAAAAAGGCAGGCAGATGATGATGATATCAATACCTATCACGTTTACAGACTTTTAATATGACCCTTTATACATAATAAAATAAATATAATATTTATTAATTTATTTCAGTCGACACAGCACAGGCCCATAGATACCTTACCTTAAACATACATATTTTTGAAGTAAAAACTTCTTCAGGCGCGTTGGGCATTTTTTGAGATGGGAAAAAACCATTGAATTCGCGACACTGTTACCGTTACCGAAACTTCTGTTTTAAGTTTTGACCATTATAAGGACATCAACGCGCGGTACATTTTCTTTGGGAAGAATGACCTTCAAACATATTTATAAAATTACTATGCTTTTAAAAATACAAACGTAATTGTTCAAGTTTTCGCTTCTGTCGGCACTCCTGGAGTGTTTTTTTAACTGTAAAACAGTACTTCACTTCACTAGCTTGTTCTTGTGCTGTTCTGGTGTACTTGTTCGCGGAAGCGAGGGAACACCACGTCCTGCGGCCAGAAGTCTTCTTCCAGATTATGATACCTACTACTAATTGTCCGGTTAGATATGTTCTTTCCGACTTCGGTCCTAATAAACCTTTATTTCACGTCTCTTCAAGACTTAATAGAAGCCGGAGCCTACGGGGGATCTATGTACAGCGCCCGTCGAGAGAATGCGTTCTAGACACCTGTCAGTTTCGTACAAACGAATGTTTGCTTTGCAAATTGGATCTTTATTAGTTACTAGCATTTTTAACCGACTTCTAAAAAGGAGGAGGTTCTTAATTCGGATGTTTGTATTTTTTTTTTTTTTAATGTTTGTTCGCGCATATCTCCGTCGCTTGCTAACCGATTTGAAAAATTCTTTTTTTGTTGGAAAGGGTGTACTTTCCAAATGGTCCCATGAAATTTTTTTCGAAATCTGACAAGACGTTTTTGAAAAATCAACAAAAATCAAAAAATTCAAAAGCAATATTTTGTAAAAGGTGATCAGCAGTTTACATTAGGCTATTGTAACTTAGATAAATTACAAACTCTCCCACTAAAAAGTACAAAATAAAAACTTTTTTACCAAAAAAAACAACCGACTTCCACAAAAAACACTACAAAGTGCTAAATAACTTTAATTTCGGAAGTCGGTGTCAATAAACGAAAATGCAGAACCAACGACACCGACTTCCGAAATTAAAGTTATTTAGCACTTTATAGTGTTTTTTTTGGAAGTCGGTTGTTTTTTTTGTAAAAAAGTTTTTATTGTATTGACAAGAATGCAGAAATGGACAGTTTTACTAACGTGGGTTGTGACTGCCAATTACCAACTAAAGCACCAGAGACAAAGTTCCTTCAGTCAGTTCGCCGATGATATTAGATTTGGCTCTCTTCCGGCAAGACATCATCTTGCCGGGAGGGAGGCCAATCAAAGGTCACCATCTTCATAATAAGACAGCATATCGTTATTACTTGTTAACCTTTAATTAAAAGTTTCGCAACGATCCTCGCTAATCGCGCGTCACCGTGTGTGCATGCGTGCGCCGTGCCGGTCAAAGCGCACTCGAGCAGGGTCACACGCAATCTCTTCGAAGGTAATGTCAGGTACACGCTCAATAACTCAGGTACAATAAGTAGGTACATGCCGATAATAAAGAGCATATCGACTTTTTGAAAAAATAACCTTTTTTTACGGGCCGTGCGGTGCGGCCCGCCTGTAGTGTGCGTTAGTTCATCGAAAATGTATATAAAGGAGGAACTTAGCAGTGCGTTGCGTTGCGGACTTGCGGCGCGGCCCGCCACAATCTGCGAACCTTGACAATACCAATACCCCGTATTGACTGTTATGAATCGAATTAACATTATAGTAACAAGACTTTCGATATCTACAATTTATAATGATGTAGTTTAATTTTCTTGATTTTGATGCTTTTGTTAAGTTCCACAAACACTCACATGGTACTGTATCAGCTTGTCAGTACAGTATACCGCACGTGAGGGTAGTAACACCTTGACCTTGAGCTGACCTAGCATATTATGCAGGTTTAATAGAATGCGAAGCCAGCTTATACGTTATCTCTGACGTGTGGCCTACTGTACATAATATTTGTCGATGGCCTGCATGGTGACTTTACAGTCTAGTAGGTAACAGATGGGAGGGGCTTGTGGCTAAGAAATAACAGCCGCACTTGCCGCGGTTGCTCCGTTAATGGGTAACCATCTTTACATAACAAGACCCCCCCGTGCCCCGGAAAGCACGTTAGGCGCGACCAACGCGTTGGTCCCGGCTGTCATTCATGGATTTTTGACCCAATAACTGGGTTGTGGAGATCAGATAGGCAGTCGCTCCATGTAAAATACACGTATTCAGCTGCATCCGGTTAGACTGAAGCCGACCCCAACATAGTTGGGAAAAGGCTAGGGAGATGATGGGACGGATGGATATGAAGCAACAAATAAACTATTCCTACAAGCTGAGCTATGACAACCAAAAAAACAAAGTAGGTACCTAGTAGCCAGTTCATTGCCCTCACTTGACAGTCTAACACACACTGATTGACATTGAGCCTTCAGTCATTATCACGTCATTATAATATGTATTGTGATTGATATGACATCTCTTTCGGGTCGCTGCGTTTGTAGGTCTGTGTGTCGCGGCCTTATCGTAAACTACCTACTTATTACTGTGAGACGAAATAATTAGTGGTTAACACAAGACATATTGTGTTGTGTGAGTTGTGTCAATGCCAGTGTTGAATTTAAATGAAAATATGGGAAATTAACTTATTAATCCCTGACAAATTTATTTTCATAATCATGTTTTCACTTATTGTTAATTCCACAGGCGCTGGTAGGTGCCTCCAGAACTTAGACTTAGACCAACAGCCATAAATAATACCAATCATTAGAATATAATACTCCTTATTATGTACACACACATGTAATGTGTGTACAGATATAAATGTAGATATTTTACATGAGGTGACATAATGGGCGATCTTATCGCTAAAATCAATATTATATTACGTGTAGTGGTACTGGTAGTGGTAGATATTTATCATAGGTACCAACATAAGCAGCCGTAAACATTTCCAGTGCTGGACCCAGACCTCTCTAGAAAGTTTGATTTACATAATAACATGGTATATCAAAAGTTGAAGCAACAATAAACCTGAAGTTGCACCGTTTAAACAGGGTCTTGTGAATATAGATCCAAAAGTAATAAGAGAACTACCATTTTATTTCTACAATAAAAATAATCTAAAAACAGCTTCTCCAAAATAATTTTTATTCAGTAGGTAGGTAAAAGAATTTCTTGACGTTAAGGGAAATACATATTAGATTTATTTAGTTGTATACCTATTACAAATGTTGTTATTGTTGTGTTTTATTTTATATTGTATAATAGGGTATAAATATGTCTTTATTAGTCTAAGTGTTTTGTGTTGTTTATTAGAGTATAAGTTATGTCCACGTGTACTTAATATTGTAAACATTCGCTTTTAGCGCTGATCATAACTTTATATACTAACCAACTTTGTACCTATCCATATCCGACGAATAAATGTCTTTGTCATCGGTTATTTTGGTTCTTGGATAGAGCGGTTTCCTTACGAATCACTGTTTTAAATTACGGCATATTAAAATAAGTGGAAAAGCCTGCACTTACCAATGTAATAAATGTAACTAAGATTACTGAAGAAATATGTAATAAATTAAGTTTAAAATTACGCATACATCCGCTACATAGTAAGTAAATCAATGTAATTAGGCAAGTAATCAATGTAATCACATAAATTAGTCAAATGTTATGTATTGCTCAGGATATAGGTAGGTGATTTAAATAGCTTTGAACTAGCCGCAAAACTCAAAAGTATACGGGGTGTCAGGATTTATCTATATAGTTAGGTGAAATTGATAACTTGCGCCAACTCGAAATAGGAGGTTCAGTAATTTTTATTATTATAATCATTATAAATTATTCTCAACTCTTGAACAAAAGAGAGAGAATTGAACTAGAGGTCATTTACTTAATTTTGACCGTAGATATATTTTAATTCGGCGCTCCTATTCAATTTCAAAATCGGAACCAACGCCGCCATCTTGTTTTTCAATTTATTTCACAAAACAACCTGGACTAATAATAAAACAATTAGTGCACGAATGTTTAATGACAGTGAATGACGTTGGCAGTTGCTGCCAAAAAATCCGTTCACATTTATTTTATCTCTGATTTTGCATCACTGTCAAAATCACAGTGATCTTTATTGTCGTAGTAATGAGGTTGCTGCCATTGCCAAGACTCAAAATCGCAATGATCTTTATTTTCGTTGCTATTCTAGTAATAATTGTGAACGCATGGTAGCTGTGTAGCTCAGTAAAACCTAAAAAAACTTGCCAGCCAGTCCAGCTCCAGTGGTTCAGACGTACAGTTCAAAAAGTGAAAAAAGGAAGTAATTTTTTTCTACATTGCTATAAGTTACCTTCTTCTACATCTACATGCCTCGATTTTTTTAAATGTTATTATTATTTAATTTCTAATGCCTTTTGCAGCATTTTCATGAATCCAGAATAAGGATACCTATGTCCATTCTTATTTAAGGAGCTCGCGTAGAATCTTAATCAGCCTATAGCATTCCCACTGCTGGGACTCAGGCCTCCTCTCTGTGAGAGGGAGTGGGCCATAATCCACCACGTGGGCCCAGTGTGGGTTGGCGGATGGCATGTCTTCGGATTTTTGGTTCTAGGTAGCGCACGATGTCTTCCTTCATTGAGAGTGGTGGTGATAAAATTAAATACATAAAGTGCCTGTCTGGGTTCGAATTCACGCGTAAATTAGGGCCGATACTACTGGGCCACCACTACTCTTTGTATTCATGTAGAATCAATTGGATCGAATTATAAGACAGATAGTTTCATAAAATACCGAGTGCACAAGGCCAGTTACCGGATTAGTCTCGGTCATGCAAATGTTCCGTTAGTGAGTAATCGCTTTAATAGTCATATTTCTTCGATAAATTGATCTTACATAAAACGTAGTGAGTATTGACCCCGTCATTTATTGCAAATCATTCATAATTACCTATGTTATCTAGATATTGTAAAACATTACTTATGAGTTATGTGTATGGCCACAAGTCCCGACAGACGTCCTTCCGTCCTCGCCGCCGCCGAGGCCCGCTGCGACGACCCATTCCATGTCCGCCCCGACCCTTGCTCGAGCCAGCTCGTGCCGCTGAGCATGTAGCTATAAATTCGTTCCTAAGTAATTCCAATCCAGCTCGTCCCTTGCTGCCCTTTCCCAGCGACGCCTTAAGCCGAGGTCCGTACCCCACAGGGGGTGCCCTTTTTTTTTTTTAAGGATGGGAAATTATCCAATGACCCCTCCCGCTCTGGGTGGAGCGGAAGGGAGTGTCAGACTCTTACTGACTAAAACCCATCCGTGTTCCTTCCTTAGCCCTTTATGTTCCGGGGTAGCGGTAACCCTTTCGAACAATCCCGCTGCCCCGGCAGGCTTCGGCCCTAACGGGCCCCTCCTTTGATGCTGACATCTCTTTGAGGCGCCGTCCAGCACGGGCCTGGTCCTGATCGGACGGCGAGCTACCCATTACTCGCCGTCCGCAGGCCCGTGCCTACGGTGGCCGGGAGTCGTCACGCGGCTCCCGACGCCCGGGGCGTCTCCCGCGGCGGCTGGGACGGGCGGCCCTCTCGGCTCTCTCCCTCGCCCATCCCGCCACCTCCTTCGCTAGCATGACTGCTGCGCAGAAGGAGGTGACTGCCTCCCACTCCCTCTCGCTCCGGACCATGGTTTGAACCAGGGCCGGGCGCGAGAGGTCGCCGCTGCTGCCGATCGCCTCTACGAGGACACGGCGGTGCTCTGCCCAAGCGGGGCAGACCTCCACCGTATGCTCCACCTTGTCCTCTGGGCGATCCTCGCAGTGGTGACACCCGGGCGTTTCCTCCCGCCTGATGATGTGCAGGAACCTCCCGAAACATCCGTGTCCGGTGAGGACCTGCGTCAGGCGGTAGGAGAGGACGCCGTGACGCCTTTCTAGCCACTCCTCAAAGAGGGGCCTTACCGCCGCTATCGTGGCGTGCCCTGCGCTGGGTTGCGACAGTCGCTCTTTCCATGTCGCCATGAGATCGCGCCTGAGGTCTGTCCGCTCCGCAGCGATTTGCCGCGGAAGCGGGTTTTCCCCCCGGCGTTGTGCCTCCGCGCGCCACTCATAGAGGCGCGCGAGGACTATCGCCTCCAGATCCCATGGCAGCAGTCCGGCAAGGAGGCTTGCCGCCTCGCCCGAGATCGTGCGGTACCCTCGGATAAGCCTTACAGCTACCACCTTTTGGGGCGCGTTCAGAAAGTGTGCGGCTCGTCGCCGCAGTGAACGCGCCCATACCGGGGCCCCATATAGGGCCATGGACCGCACGACCCCCGCGTAAAGCCTCCGACAGGGGGTGCCCTTAGCCTGTAGTCGAGTAGTTTTTAAGTTTTTTAAGCCCTGGTTGGAGCCCTTAATTTATTGAGGCATCCACAGGCAAGCTTCTAGAATGAAAAGCGAGAGGCAATAAAAAAAAAATGAGCCGTCCATATTAGTCGTAGAATCAGTGCGCGGTGACCGCGGTAGACGTGTTCTTTTTCTCTATCAGCCCTTAATCTAATCATCATGGCAATGGTTCAAATCTGTAGGTTAACCTTTCACACATAAAGTTAATTAGCAGATAAAATGCAGTTAAGATCTAAAAGGTAAGTTATATCATTGTGCGTTTGACCTTGAGGTAAACCCATAGAATTCTTTCGTATATCTATGGGTGAACCTTTAGATCTAAAGTGCGGTAGTAGGTATTGTAAAGGTTGATCATTAAAGTCAAAGTTATGTAGTGTAGGCTGGCTATAATTTAGCGCGGGTTCCATTCGATTCGAAAATTCAAGCAAGTTTAGAACCCGGCGTCAAATATTTTATTATTAGGTTTTTTTGTTTAGAAAAGGAGTGCTAGTTCTATGCACAATCTCTGTAAGCAAGAGATAATAGTTTATTAACTAAAATATTTTTTTCTCATCAATCCTTGACCATAACCACATTATGAATCCAGTTCCAAATTGACAAACAAACCAGTTCTATACACAGAATCAGTCTAAGTAGATTAATGATTGTGTAACGCCAGCTGAGCTTGCCAGCAAAAATCAGCGAAAATCAACCTCATCAGACATGGCGTAACACACTTAGCGTCAATTAAGGTACGGTCGCGCAATCAGGAAAATTCACCCGCGAGCATTGCCTCATATATGTATAACGAGATAGGTGGTCAGTCTCACTGAGACCATTTTGAGGGTTCCGTAGTTACTCGGAAATGGAACCAATAAAATCATACCAATGCTACGTCTTTTGTCTCTTCATTTGATAGTAGCTGCATGAGAAGAGCCACAGATAAACAGGATCAAATTAAATTAGCTAACGAAACTCTGCACACGTGATGGGTGATATCACTGATTTCTAAATACAATAAAATAAAATAAAAAAATTAATAAAAAGTAACAAATAATAAATATATTAAAGATTTGATGTTTCTTATTTGAGGTCAACAAACGCTGGTAGTGTTGTTACTTGAAATTTGATTTAAGAAAATATGTTTTATCGTATTTAGATATCCATACTAATCACGTCTAGGAAACTAACACAAAAATAAAAAACAGATTTTTAATCTGCTTTATCAAGTGAATGCACTAACTGAGGCCAATGACCCCACAAAAATAAAAATCAAATTAGATAGATAGACTGATATTGATACCTAATTAAATACCTACCTAATGAATGCTAATTTAATTTGACCCTGTATATTAGCGTGCAAACTTTTGGAGGGGGCGACTAGAATAAATTCTATTTTATTGTAATGTTTGACGTTCAAAAGTGCCTTATAAGTGCCTATTTGAAACAAAAGATTTGACTTTGCGATTGGAGAGCAGTACACTACTTTAGGCTGTTGAAGATGATTTGTCATCTAATATTTAAATTGTAAGAAAACCAATAATTTCATTTAGGCTACAGACTCAATTAATATCACACTAGCTGCGCCCCACGGAATATCGGGATAGAAAGTATCCAATGTCCTAATTCTGGTCATGGTTCATCCAAATCCGTTTAGCCGTTTAACCGTGAAAGCGTAACAAACAAATATACAAAAAATCAAATCTTTTCTCTATATAAAATTATTTTAGATATTTATACAGACACAAATGAACACATAACCTTATCAATTGGGTAGTCACTATCGAAAGCAAACAATCAAAGTGAATGCGCCGAGCTCCCCCGCATCGCAACATAAGACGCACAAGAAGGACCTGTGTGATCATAGCATCATCTACTCCCACGCAGACGGAGAAGTGGAAGTCAAAAACTTATCAGTATCTGTCCAACTCACACTAATTGTGAATGAGATTCGAAGAAAAACATCTTAAAAGTATGCGCCGCACCCCGTGTTTCTACCTGGGACACACAGGGCAGCCCACCGGACGGACCTGCCCGACATAGCACGCATAATTGTGTGACATGCATGGCTCCCGATAATGACGAAAAGTCGCTCAAAAACTTCTAAAGCGTTTGGTTTCTCTACCTCTTCATTATCTGCCTAGCCTTTTCCCAACGGAGTGTTGAAAACCAGTGTTTTACATGACGCGACTGCCTGTCTGTGCTCAACAACCCAGTTACTGGGCTACCTGACCATTCATCTAATTCATGTGCATCGTTTTCATTGTAAAATGCGTTGTAAGGACAAACGGTGGAAATTGACGTAGTGTATTAACAAATAAGTTCCCTGACTGTACCTTTAATATTTTAATAGGTGTCAATTGCTCAATAATGATGATTGGAATGTAGGATTCCATTTTACCGGCATTTCGGTTAATGAACTCTGTTGCATCAGAATGTTACTTGAGCAGGATCGTTTTATATTTGGTCGAAAGGTTACAGTTCAACTGCATAACATGTGGACGTCTTTAAATACGTAACATTACGCGTGTATGCCACGAAGGGTTAGGCAGGGGTGTACCTGTAGTACACCCACATTTCGCCATTATAGGGGGCGAGCCTACTGCCATCAATCGGACGCAAATCCAGACTCAAAAAATTCAAACTGAAATTCAGACTGAGAAATTCTTGATGGAAAAACTTAATAACACTTTGACCGATCCGGGAAGTCTTTAAATCAGGGTTCGTAAAAATCCGATACTTATTTATAATTAGTATCAAAATAACAATAACAATAATGTATAACAATATCTAGAAATTCGATTGCGTCTTATTAGCCACAGTTGAGCTAATCATCTCTAATCACGTCTGTGGAGTCTCGTTAGCTAATTTATTATGACCCTATATATAATGTCTAGAATTACCCCCTTCACGGATGTAGGTGAATAAATCGCCACTATATTTTACACTACATGGTCAGATCATACGGTTGATTGTTGCTAGATAAAAAAAATTGCTAAACTGGAAATGTCAAGGCTCGTGGGGAAGTGCCAGTAAGTGGCGACATACATCCTGTCATGTCAGTCAGAACACAGCTGACACTTTGACACGCTAATACATTGCTTGGTGGTTTATCATCTTTCACAATATTTTTAGTTCTTTCAAAATTATTTCTAAGGTGTTTTTTTTTCTTGTAACTTCATTATTAGGTTTATTATTATACATTAGACTTTGATTTCTCGTAACTTCATGAGGTTTATTTCAGAACTAGCTGTAACCCGTGACTTCTTCTGCGATCCAGGATGAAAAGCCTGTATCCTTACCCAGGTCATGGTCTATCTGTGTGATAAATTTCATCTAAATCCGTTAAGTTGTTTTAGCGTGAAAGTGTAACAAACAAAGAAACTCACTTTCGTATTTATAATATGAAAAGTTAGGATTCTTTGTCATTAATTGTATAATATACTTACCAGATTATCAATACATAGAAGTGGACCTCTTCGGGCTTCCAGGGAGCTAATGGACCAACACTCTACAACACAAATATGGTGGCAGGATACTTGCGCGAAATACATATATATCCGTGAAAGACACTTGCACGAACCCATTCGCGCGAAAAGACTTTTGAGCGAATGGTCGTTTGCGCGAAAGACTTGCGCGTAAGACACTTGCACGAAACCACTTGCGCGTATTCAAATAATCAAATCAAAGCACTTATATAATATTTTATATGATATTTTTAAGTTGCATTACAAACGGACATCCACAGGTACGTTTTGGCATTAATTTGTTTATATTTTCATAATCTGATGAAACCCACCCATCCATAATCTGTTCCAATAGTAACTACTATTGAAAAAGTATGGGTGGGCGGTTTTCTTATGGAGTTTAATTATAATTGGTCAAATTTAACTAGCCCGCGAAACTCCCCGGACGTGGTGGGTCGATATTTAAACACGATAAAATATTTTGACGATTTTCTTTTGTGGGGTCACCGCCCGCGGTTAGTGTAGTCATTTGACATATCAGTTTAAAAATCAGCGTTTTATTGTGTGCACTGTGCACACACGTGACGGTTATCGATGTCTCAACACGACAAAACTAAAGAAAACAGATTTGTTCAACTCATAGGTATTGTAAGTATCAATACATCCAGCGGTCGTTGAGCTCCAAAAAACATCAAATCCACCCACCCCACCCATCAATTCTGTAGAGTTTCGCTAGCTAATTTAATTTAACCCTTTAAAGTCAAGTTTTTACTTCATGTCAAAGTGGACCTTGTAAATATCATTATTTTGATTTATTCTTCGTTCACGATATGGGTTTTTCTGTCTCAAAGCAACAAGTAATTGTTATCTTTTAATCAGTAACTTATGCAAATGCTGTAGTGTATAATAATGTGGTTATTCTGGTTTTAACTTTTATGACTAAGTAACGGAGGTGTAGATTTTTGTTGCAATTACAAACAAGCCAAGTAACCAAAAGTTAGCGATGAATGTACAAAGTTTCGGATTTTATTTACATAATGTCATGCCTGGAATCCACATTTCGTCAGTTATGTCCAAGTACCACGTAAAAGGGGGCGAGCCTGTTGCCATCAACCGGGCAAAAATCAAGACTCCAGGCTTCTACAGAGGAATTCCAGATTGAAAAACCCAATAACACTTTGCCCCTGCCCGGGAATCGAACCAGGTCCTGGGTACTACATGCTCAGTAATAGCGCGATCAGATTTTAACACAACTAACTATAACTTGGCAAACACAATCCACCTTAGCTATTTTTCGTCCCTTTCCTACGTGACACAGCTTCATTAATCTCCTGGTATGTAATTTATGAGATTATATCTCAACTATAAAACCTTACATGACTCTGAAATCCTGACTACCATTTCTCTTCGTGTCTTGGATATAAATCTGATAAGGTGATAACGACTTGAAGAAAGTTTTCAACGTTGTTAAGTTAGCTTAACTAATTTGGACCAGGATCTAACTAGTCCCTAAAATACCGGATCACGCTTAACCATTGGTGACGTAACTGAGCGTGTAATACATATAATTTTAACCACCTTGAAAAGAGCTCAGTTCTGCATTTAACAATGGTATGGTGCCGTAGGTGTTATCTCACTGTGGCCGGTGGGAATCGTGCCGCGGGAATAGAACCTGCTATTATGCATAGCTTGCGAATTCATAACATATTTTGAGCTTAGATGGTGGCAAAAGAGAAAATTTTGCGTTTTACGTAAAAATACTGGATTTTGATGAAGATGGTTTCTAGCATAGACTTATAATAAAAGATGGACTCCGTGCCACGCATATCGAAAGTGACGCACCGTACCGATCTGTGTGCGTGATTGACGATTGACGCTGTCGTGTCACGTAATGGCGGCCGGTCGGCATACTATGATGTAAATGTGAGCGTGAGGCATCGTTGTACAAACGGTCCCGGCATACTTACTGTGCTTCACTTTCGATATGCGTGGCGCGGAGTCCATCTTTTTTTATAAGTCTATGGTTTCTAGTTGTAACTTCTGTTGATGTGATAATTTGTTTGTTTCCAGTGACTTGGTTACTTTTATTATTTGGAATTATCAAATCATTTATTTGTTTGATCATGTTTAGAGACGTGAGACCCATCACGTCTGCGGAGTATCGCTAGCTAATTTAATTTGACCTTGTATACAACACTTTCACGGAGTATTCTTACTTGTGTATAAGTTACCAAAATTCTGGCAAATACATTATGACTGGGATCGCACCCGCAAATCAGTCGTGACAATTTCACATGACGGTTATTTGTTGTCGATGGAAGAGGTGTTTCGGGACATTTAATATCGACAGGGCCAAGCCGAACCAAGGGTAAACACAAAAAAAATGGAAAATAGTAAGATCAAACTATCAAGTAAATAATGCGAAGCATGCAAAACTGAAGGTAACATAAATGAAGTCGGTCACACAGGCCACACTTAACCCCAGGTACGACATCTCAGACCTCCTACCATCATAGTAATTTTGTACCAAGTGGGTACATAGTTTTAATAGTGGGAACAATTATATTGATAACGGTGCGACAATTGCCACTTATGGCGCTGCAGTGGCAGATATTTAGACAATGAGAAATTGTTTGTGGTTACTACTGTTCTATTATGCAGTTTCAATTGAACTGTAGATAGTTACGACTGATAGTTTGGTGGCCTTCTGGCTGAGTCGGGAAGAGATAGCTTGTTTAGTGGTTGATAATAGTAATCTAATGAAACTAAATATATTCACAGCTGGTTTATAGGAGACGGTTACAACAATGGAAAATGAGAAAAAAACAAAAGACGCGAGGTTAACCGTTGACAGAAACAAATTCGCTATAGCGGGCGCGCGAATACTTTGGAAACAACTAGGTCGGTCTATGTTCATATTCCAATAAATTTGAAGGCAGAATTTCTGAGATTTTTAAGCAACGATACTAGTTGATAGGTTGTATCTTTGTTAAAAAAATATTTTTACTATAGTTGGTGACTGTGATGTAATGAGAATTGGACGTATTGTATAATCCTGGGTGTGTCTTACTTACTTAGGGTGTTATTTCGATAATTGTAGGCAATCGTGTTTATCAAACACGTAATTGCCATGTTTAAGGTCATAGAAATATAAAATTTAAGCTCTGTTGAACCCAGAGTAACCGACGTAATCGCGTAACACACTATCAGTAGCAATGGCTTTAATTTTGACAGATCAACGACATTTATTGCGATATTTATGTTGTTGAGCAGACACCTTCGAACATATGAAGCAATGGATGAGCAATATCTTTCAAAATGATTCAGATTGTGATTGATAGTGTGTTAAGCAACTTGGGTGCTGCTGTGACCAACAATTTTATATCTGTTGTTATCACAGAACATATATATCTGTTCTGTGGTTGTTATAGCAGAAAACATCTCACAAACTACAAGGGTGATTACAAACTAATAAAACAGTTATCGTTGCAGCCGATTGCCGCATAATTGTATTATTATAGTGGAAGGCGTTCAACCAATCTGGGGCTATTAATAAATATTACGAACTGAAGGTATTGCTGCGAGCCTCCGGGCAAGAATGCACCTTTTGTTGTTCTGACCTTTAGAGGGTCCAATATTTTAAAATATATTTTGATATAAAATCTAAGTATATTTAGCAGGAGATCGTTGTACGACAACTGTGCTACAGCAGTAATTAGAAACTAATTGTATGGAGTAATACATGTTGTGCTGACGCTACGCAATGTGCTCTAATTTTTAATAGTCATTGTCATAGTTAAAAAAGTACACATTTTTTACGTTACGCTTTAGTTCCAGTAATAGGGGACTAGCCTATTATTATGGGCAGCGGGATTGTCCGAAAGGGTTACCGCTGCCCCGGAACATACAGGGCTAAGGAAGGAACACGGATGGGTTTTAGTCAGTAAGAGTCAGACACTCCCTTCCGCTCCACCCAGAGCGGGAGGGGTCATTTGATGATTTCCCATCCTTAAAAAAAAAAAAAGCCTATTATTATCAACTGAACACAAATCCAGACTCCAGGCTGCTTCTTAGAAATTATTGAGGGAAAAATCCAATAACACTACTCGACCGGTGAATCAAACCCAAGACCTCACGTAGCGCTTGCGAGCACCAACGAGGCAGTCAGTCAACTAACCTTTAAGCTGGTGATAAAAGTGGTTTTAAAATCACATTAATAACTCAATTGTATCCAATGACTGCAAACAGTTTATGAATTAGCGTGATTTTGCGGAATGTCATTGAAATCGTACAAGTGACACAGAAATTATTTTAATCAGAGGAGCAATTCTCGTAACTTTAAGAACGATCACAGTCTGATCTCAGTCTCGATCTGTCAAAAATACCTGTAGTTTCCTTACATTTTTGACAAGTTATTGACGTTTGTTTGTCGCCGAGATGAGACTGCGACTAATTGGCCTTCAGTCTATATCATTTTTTTTTCACATCTGTTCCGTTCTTAATTTAAATTCTCTCTTCATTCATTCCTTGACATATTCGAAGATGCCTTCCTGCCAGTACGAAGCCGTTCACTCGCTCTTGAGGCAGAAAGAGAAGGCGTCTTTGCCTTTGTTTGTTTGCAAGGACAAGCGCTGTCAACGAATAATACCGTTTATAGTAATTACTCGTTACGTGCCCTGGACTTCATTCGCGGGCATGTCGGAAAACAAATTGGATTCTATAGGTTTTAATTTTGCGCGGGAACTAATTCTTTTTCTCATATTTTCGGAGATTAGCCAGAAAAAACAGGCAAAAGTACAAAATTTTCAAGGAATGATTTTTCTTATAACTTTAAAAGTATCGTTTATACTTTCATAAGCATTTAGTAAAAAGCTGTTATTTTTACATTACATACATACTTCCATTTAATTTATTTGTATGGTTATAGATTATACTTTGATATTGTTGTTAAAGATCTTGAATGTTTGGTATTTGTAATTGAGTTTGTCCACAGAGCATGTAACCTTTAGTTAGTCGTTGTTCACAGTTGAATGGCTGTAATGATTAGAATTCGTTGAGGCTGTAAGTTTAACTATGATGATCAAAGTTGCGGTTAAGGACAGGATTATGGATACTGTTTAATCCACTTAACATACTTCTTTGTGAAACTAGATTTGAAACCCGTTAGTATGCACAGTTCCGGATCCCTTACAATTTTTAGGACGTATATTCCACATTGGGCACCCGCTTAAATGGAACCTGAGTGAATACACCTGACACATAGCGGCACATTCACTCAGGTGCCATTTAAGCGGGTGTCCAATGTGGAATACGTAAACCCAGACAGGTGCTTTCCTCCTCTCCTCTCAACACGGCGAAGGAAAAATATCGTGAGGAAACCGGCATATCCTAGAACCAAAAATTCGAAGATATGTGACATGCACCAACCCGCACGGGCCCGTATGGCGGATTATGGCCTAATCCCTCTCACAAAGAGGAGGACTATGTCCCAGCAGTGGGAACATTAACGGCTGATTATGAACTTTTTTTTATTAAATACTCAATTCTATTCTTTTGTAGCACCTACAATGGTTCATTTACACTGTTACACAACAATTCCAATCAGTCACACACCATCATCTATCAAACTATTGCTAACTGTCAAATTGACAGATGACAGACAATCATGGATGTTGCGGCATGGTCAATGTCGGACATTGTGTCTCAACGACCACGGGGTAGTGGGTCAAGGTGACTGTCGCAGAGTGTCCATAGATTAACTGCTTTGGATAGGCTGTGGTGGCATTTTGAAATGTAAGAATTAAGACTGTCATACATACCTACACAGTAGGGTGGTTATAATCAGAATTAAAAGTAGTTTTCCTGCAACTAATTCTTTGGCAGAGACGGGACATTACAGTTTTTTTTTTTTTTTTTTTTTTTTAAATAATCGATGGGTAAATTAAATTAAATTCAATTTATTTATTCACAAACAATTTACATTGTGTTTTAAAGAGTTCCTGGAAGGATTTGAAGGAGGCCTTTGCACAGCAGTGGGACAGTAAAGGCCAACAAGAAAAATTTAAATCCAGGGGGTCCAGAAAAGCCTGCCGGGGCAGCGGGATTGTCCGAAAGGGTTACCGCTGCCCCGGAACATAAAGGGCTAAGGAAGGAACACGGATGGGTTTTAGTCAGTAAGAGTCTGACACTCCCTTCCGCTCCACCCAGAGCGGGAGGGGTCATTGGATGATTTCCCATCCTTGGGGGTCCACAATCATGTAACTGGTAGCGCGTCGATGACCCTACCGCCCTGTATTGTCAACATTCGAAAATTGATCGATAGAACTTACATAATAAGGCCCACAATCGATTGTTTGTAAGAATTAAGTTTTGTTTTCAACAAGCACGAAACTGTACGTAATTAATTTCGTAATTCAGAAACGTAAGTAATTGCGATGTCGTCTGTTCGGAGAAATTTAAAACAAGTTCATTTAAGACGGCGGTAATATTATGAATTTTAATTGGCACAAGCGAGGTATATGTGCCCCGAGCTATGTAATATACTTATTATAACTATGTATGTAGACACAACTTCACATATAAATATTTAGACATAGTAAGAGTAGACCCAAAGGCATTTCACTTCAGTTATTAAGAAATTGATTGATTGATTGACATTTTTGATGATTAAATTCGAGTAGCGGAAAATTTTATTTTAATTACGAAATATAAAAGACATAACATGTCAAAGGATATTATTATTATTATAACTGCAAAAGGCACAAATGCTACGAATGTTCGTGCAGGTTTTTTTAAGCTCCACGAACATTCGTATTATGATAAAGTAAATTATATTAAATACAACTATGTACTATACTGATGTTAGTAACAATAGTGCTTTGGTAACTAGGTTAGTATTATAGTTTTCATAAATTAAATTTTATTTATAGAGTCCACTCTGGCAGCGATCATTTTCAGAATGTTGTTGTCACTACCAGTATCATGCAGGCGCTGTAGTATGGGGACCGCTTTCTTTCGCATGTTGGCATGGAAACCATCTGTGCGGGCCACCGCGAACAAACCCGAAGGGCTACAGCGCCATGGCAGTCCCAGTAGCATTCTAAAAGCATTATTAAATTGATAAGGTAGTCATTTTAAATTTGTGCTAAATTGCTACGTTTGAACCTCTTATTCGGTAGTGTTCCCTCCTTTTTTGTATTCTGTTTAAGATATAAGAACCTAAGTTTCAAACAGCAAGGAAGCTAATGTAGCATGTACTTAGTTACATTACTTTAAAAGCCCTGTTCTTAATGCTTAAATAATAAAAAGGTATTTAAACGCACGTTGTTATAAAATTCTTTACTTGGTTTTTCATTTCCGTGTTGTGCCGGTGATAACTTGATTTTCTTGTTGACTTATAGGAAGGCACTCGTAACACCTCTTTACTGATTTTAAAGCCTACGTGCGGAAGTTTTGGAATGCGACTGCCTTGTTGGTCTAATGGTTAAAAGCGCTACTGCTGAGAGGTCCTGGATTCGATGTTCAGGTCGGACAAAGTGTTGGGTTTTTCCATTAAGAATTTCTCAGTAATAGCCAGGAGTATGGATTTATGGCCGGTTGATGGCAATAGGCTCGCCCCCTATTACTTGGGACTTCAACATAGTTGGCGAAATGTGGGTGTTCTATATGTACACCTCTGCCTGACCCTTCGGCCAAAACAGGCGTTATGTTAAGTTCATATGTACAGACACCAACATATCAAGCTACTACAATCTGTCAAATTTCTTTAATAGATTTTCAACTTTATCGGTACAGCATAAGGTTCAAAGGTTGATTGGCAAAATTTGATAGTTTCGGCACAGATAATATATTACTCTTGATGTTAATTGTGCTGGCGTCTGTAAGTCCAATAGAAATCTTTCCTAATGCACAGTTAGTTTCACAGCTAAAGTTCTCATTACAAGAAAAGGTCGATCCTTACAAAGATATTTTGATTGCTGCCACATTTGATCGTAATGTATAAAGCTCTTAAAATGATCTGACATTCTTCCTTCTGACATTAAGTCGGTTCGATGTATCACTCCCGAGCGTGGGGTTAATCTGACAGCAGAGAAAATATCACGGCCTGTATTACATTCTGTCGCAACGTTTAATAATATACTTCGTCGACGTTATAGTCATATTGTGGTGTTTTTGGTATGTTGCTTGTGATTGGGAACATTATTCTGTCGTTAGATTTTATAATAGAACCGTGGGAGGTGGGCTTAAAGATTTTTTGAATACATAAATATATTTGTCAGTGTTTAGTCGCCGCTTTATTCGCAATTCGAAGGTCTGTGTCATTAAGCAAAAACATTGGTTTCTTTGAAAAATTATGGTTTGCAGGCTAAGTTGAGTTTCCTGATCATACCTCGGGTCGGGTGCACTTTCAGAAATTATCAACTAAAACTGAAATTATTTGTGGTTTATACAGATCTACTCGTACTGCCTTCTGCCCGCGACTTCGGCGGCGTGTAACCTCTTCTACCACGTCGCATCGCATCGATCGGCCTGCTCGCGCTATTACTTCGTTTTCGCATAGCGTTATATCCGACCTTTTATCTTTTTTTTTTGCTTAGCTCTTGTAGTGTTAGTGCCTTAAAAAAAAAAATCAAAAATCAAAATATTTTATTTCACATAAACCTACATGGGCACTTATGAAACGTCAGAAGCTAGGTGCACGGTTCCAATTGGTCGTTTCCTATGGAGAAGAACCGGCAAGAAACTCCACGGTTACTCTTTTAAAAATATTTGCGTTTTTACAATGTTTTCAAGTTACAATAGCTATGGGAGGACTGCATAGGCCTGTCAACAAGTACCAGGTACTTGATAATATAAAAAACCATATACAGATCTAAAGTCTAAAAGGCCTACAAAGTCCTCCTTAAAAAGGCCTACCTTAAGAATAGAGCTATCAAATGCAAGGTTTTATTAAATCCGACTGGTGGTTCCAGAGATTAGCGCGTTTCAACAAACAAACTCTTCAGCTTTATTATTAGGATATAGAAATATGTAGATAGATAATTATAATATAAAGTTACCTAACCTAATACATAGTCAGACATGCAAAACTTCATAAATATATATATTTATGTAATTAAAGATCTACCTAATCGAACCGTTCGATTGATATTTCGCTATCTAGTGATGTTACCCAAAGTATATCGATACATTTTTGACTCAAGGCCGAGCATTCCCATAGAGGTATGTGTAACAGTCAAATACTAAAGCAATTACAGTTTTGCAACCGTTTTAAAACTTTGCTGCGTTTATAAAATAGTTTGGTTCAATATTAAATGTATGTCTGTGATATTTCTGGTGAAGTAAAATAATTACGTTTCTCAGACGGAAATTATTTTATTATTTAATTAGAATTGATAGAGACTGACTTGGGAAAACATTTGATTATAGTTTTTAGTAGTTTACAATCAGAGTATTGAAGCAGTCTTGGAAACTGTAAGCAGATTTTGCGTTACAGAGGTATGAGGAACAGGGTGTAAAGTTCACTCATCCTTCATAGAAAAGGCAGGATCCTCCAACCAGACCGGTGTCGTGTCTGGCGGGCAACTGCCCGATAATTGATGTCGGGCCGTTGTATAAGTTGCGCGGTAAATTCTGCTTGCGAGATGCATGATTTTGCGTTCAGTATGACGCGTTGGCTGCGAGAATCACAGAATCAGTCGAAGTGGAGGTGCTTGGGGGAGGCCTATGTCCAGCAGTGGATGTCTTTCGGCTGAAATGATGATGATGATGATGACGCGTACTGCGCATGTGGCGTTTGTAGATATCGCTACAGCGTCAATTGTAGCCCACCTAGTTAATTATTATGACTTATATATTTTATTACATACACGATGGAAGAAACGAATATCAAATAACATAACATAGCATCATGTGTGTATTCCCCGAAGGGTAAGGCAGAGGTGTATCTATTCGCCGCCCCCTTTTCGCCAGTTATGTTTAAGTCCTATCTAATAGGGGGCGCGAAAGTTCTCATCAACCGGGCACAAATCCAGACTCCGGGCTGCTATTGAGAAATTCCAGATGAAAAACCAATAACACTGTGCTCGACCCGGGTATCGTACCCAGGACTTCATGCTGAGCAATAGCTCTTGCGACCAGTAGACCAAAGAGGCAGTTTAATAAGTGACACTACTATAAAATAAGTAACACTAATACACCATTAAATGGTCTGACCCAATTCAAACAAATTGATCTAACCGCGGCGATTAATGACATCTCTGAAATATCGATAATATCATCGACAATGGAGGTTGCATCACTAACTTTCTAGTCGTGGAGATGACAATAGTGTTGTTAGTTTATATTGATAGTCACGTTATTGTTATTGGGAAGATGGTAATGATAGGAAAGTGGTACAATTATTTGTATTGTGAGAATAACAATACTTGAGATGAATGCATATTATTAAGCTCCACTTTTGTAAAATTACTAGTGATTTGAAATGTAACTATTATTTATTTATTTTTTGCTAAATGGTCCGGCTCTGCCGTGATCTCGCCTTAGATTTCATTGTCAGCTTGCGTGCCGCAAAGCCGAACACACCGGTGTACATCTCCCGCCTACACTACACTACTAAAGCGGAGGACATCGTGGAGTACGTGCGCCAGAAGACGAGGTACACGCCGAGGGTGCAGTTTCTGAAGTCGCACCGCAACGACAACTTCAAGGCGTTCGTGGTGCATGTACCGAATTATTATCTGCCCGTCGCCGTCTATCGAACGACCAATAAGGTTAACGTTAGATTCTGAACCTGCAACAGGATAATTATGTAGTATGTATGAGTATGGCTTACCTACGAGTTTCATTGGAAACCACTGACTTGGCCTAGATTTCTGCAGTCAGTCTTTTTGAGGCTCTTGAACACTAAAATATTAGTCTTACAAATTGACATGCTCTTTATAAGGTCGTGATATTAATAAAGATCACTTCTCTCCAATCCTTGACCGCATCAACATTGCTTAATCTTATAGATCGATTGATCTTCGTTGTACCAAGCCGTTCTAAATCATAACCCCATAGAGTATTAATTGCATGTTTAAAAAAAGTATCGATAACATGATTAATGATTGGGGTTACATCATTCTAGTGTCGCTATTAGATGACAATGGTGTTGATCTTATCGAATAACTGTCATGGGATATTGATGATAGATATGTTATAAGTCAGAGAAGGAAAGAAAGAAAAATATTTCATTTGGGTCACGCACAGGAAATACAAACAGTAAAACAGAACATTAAAATTAACAAAACCATGAAAACAATAATAAAGATCTATGCGAGGCCGACAAGGCTCAGCACATAGCTGCGATATTTAAAAAAAAAACAATACAGCGGCAATTAGCGCTACTTTTAGCGAATTGTTTTAGAAACTGTTAAAATAACCTGACCAGCCGCAGACCAGACGCGGGACGAGGGGTGAACGATTGGGAAAAAAATGTCGCGTTCTTCAAAACTGTTAACGAGTGAAACAAAACATTCCCAGTCGTTAATTATAGTGTTAACGACGAGGTATTAACGAGCGGAAACGACCCGTCAGAAATGTAGGGGAATTAGAGGTATTTATGACAGATAGAGACAGAGCCCCTCAGATATTATTGCAGAGCTGTGAATAGTAATAAATGCTCGTGACTCGGGAAAGTAGGCATGATATGTTATCGACAGGGCCATCAAAAGGCCTACCTACGATTCCCAATCGTCACTGTATCTCATTCAATTCGATGACAATAAAATCGATTTAATTAAGATTGAGTGTTAGCGTAATCGTAATTAATTATCGTTGCTTTGTTTTGCAGTGACAACCCTACAGACCTGTCGTAGAGATATTATCTTTTTGACAGGTTGTGGAATGAGCAAGAGGTAAGGTCTGGGCGTGCAAGGGTACAAATTGAACTTCAGCTACTTTTCCGCGGTGTGATTTTTACAGAAATATTCCATGTTTAAAAAAATTAGGTGGTTTTTTTTAAATAAAATTATGGTTTGATACCAGCAATATCGAAAGACTTACCAACCAATCCTACCAAGTCGTATCGTGTTACCCAATAACTGGGTTGTGGAGGTCAGATAGGCAGTCGCTCCGGGTAACATACTTACTGGTATTCAGAATTTGAGATGCATCTGGATAGACTGCCAGTCAGTCTTTCCCCATGTGATGATGTTACCAGCAACATCTGAACTGAACTACCGTAAATGGCCAGACCGTCAAAATGTCGAACCGGAACCAATTATATTGATTAATGTAGGGCATATTTCTATTAACTTTTAAATGCACTACTGTGCATTCGTAAATCTAAACGCAAGATTCATAGACCGCTCTTTGACTTTACTTTGATTTTTAAGCGTCTCATACGAAAATGAACTTTAGTTTTATTACGATAATATTCATTATTTTATGAAACGCTTGCTCACATTTGCTTATAGGAATATGAACATTATACAGCATGTATCATGATGATCTGTACCACCCTTAAATATGACTTTTATGATATTTTCTGCGCGCGACTTCGTCCGCGTGAAATTTCTTGTTCCCCGAACCACCCCGTCGCATCGTTGGTCGCAACACTTCGCTTATTGTCCTTTCTGTATTTTTGATCGGCTCCTAAGGGTCATAGCGTGATGTTAAATAGCCTTTCTTAAGAATTGGGCTATAAAATGCAAAAATATTTTTTTAAATCCGGCTGGTAGTTCCACAGATTAGCGCGTTCAAACAAACTCTTCAGCTTTTTTATTAGTATGTAGATATAGATGAGGTTCATATTTATATAAATCGCTGACATATCAAAACTAAGTCAAAGTGCGGTCTGTGAATGTTGTCAATAATCTAGTTTCTGTAATCAAGGACATAACATATTTCTCTCTTCCTGTTTCAAGCGTGAGTTTTTTACTGCTCTTAATGCATATAACCTTACATAATATCGAACGATAAAAGTGTATAATGATAACTGAACTTTAATAATGTCGTGCACATAAAAAAATTGAATAACAAAAATAAACTGTATTCAAAAGAGCGGCACGACTTTGAACATGCGAAGTATGAGCCTAGCCTTTTGCCAATCTTGTTGGCTTCCAGTCTAACCTACCTGATGCAGCTGAATACCAGAATTTTACATGGAGCGACTGCCTATCAGCGGGGTCATTGAGTAACACACTATCAGTAGGAAAGGCTTTCATTTTGACAGTTCAACAACATTCATTGCGTTATTTACGTTGTTGAACAGTCAAATTTTTTGAACATATGAAGCAATGGTTTAGGAATATCCTTCAAAATTATTCAGATTGTGATCGATAGTGTGTTACGCAATTACTGTGCTGACCACCATAATCCAATAACTGGGTAACACGATGCCCCCCACATTTGAAGTTATTTTCAACTCATTAATTTAAGAAAATACGAAGTTGATAATTTTCCAAAATGAAAAAGCATTTACTGCCTCACTCAGAGATGTCACTTAATTTTTTTTAAACAGGTAGGAACGCTGCCAGTTTAATCCGGGAGAAAAGCTATCCTATATCCTTATGCAGGTCATGTTCTACCAATGTGCCATATCAAAATCTGTTCAGCCGTTAAGGCATGAAAATGTAACAGACAGAAGTCTTTCGCATTTACAATACGTAATAGTATGGATGCTAAGATAATTATGCTAAACTTAATCATTTGAATCAGAGTGCGTCAGTTAGTCAATCAAAAAATTTCAAAGTAATTAAAAAAATTACCGCAAAATGTACCGATTAATTAATTAATTTTTAATTCAAGCACATTACCCATAATTTTGTTAGTATTACTTAAACTATGGTAAAATAATTTTCTAAGACATACACATAAACAAATAAGGGACGATAATAACAATCAATTAGTTGTAAGTCTGGAGACACCCGGTAACAATACATGCACTGCGCATAGGTGCCTCATCAGAATAATAATAATCGAAACGAAACTAACAATAAATATGAATCACGAAAAAAAAAAATTTTAACTACATAACCTTGTAGTGAATCGTGAGTGTATGTTTCTCGTGCCCTCACTGAGGTCATTACAACTAGCCTGAAATGGCAGACGAACACTAAAGGACGAGTACTTTCGATAACTGTTAGCGTTATGTCAAGGAAAACTCCTGGAGACTAGCGTTTATTAGAATTTTAGTGTCTGTGTAAAGTTACATAGCTTTTTGGTAATTTTGATGAGCGTGTGAAGGTCTATAAATTCAAATAAAAATGTTTCGGCATGTTGGACAAACGACCTTACCACCGCGTAGTGCTGTAGCGAAACAGGTCCAGGCTGATTTGATTGCAATCGAGTCAGAGGCAAAGACGAAAACTCTCAAATTCCTTAATACAATGTTACGTTACATTGATGGACCAGAATTTGATTTGAAAAATATGTTGTGTGAATGTGTAATTTAAAAGGAGCTAATACTACATTTGGATTCAGATTAGGCGGTTCATCTCAGCCGTATGCTTAGTGACCGCTGGGCAACTGTATCCACACGGTGCCTGAGGATGGACTGCGCCGCCGAGGCCGGCCTAGGAAGAGGTGGCGAGAAGACCTAGACGCGTACTGCAAGGGTTGGATAGAGGTGGCTGTAGAAAAGGATGCTTGGAAGGATTTAGAGGAGATCTTTGCTCAGCAGTGGTACTACAAGCAGCACTACAAACTAGTAAGAAATTACATAAAATAGAGTAAACTGTGTTTTCACAGAAAACAAACATACTCTAAAATACTGTCGGTATGTGTGAATGTAACATTAACTATAGAATAAACTGCCAACAATGCGACATACACGTAATTAGGTTAATTAAAGAAACCACTGACACTAGGAAATAAAGCAGTAATTGTAAACAAACCTCTATTATTATGCAAGTTAGATACCGAACGAATTAAAGAAAGTAAAAAGATAACATCGGTACTTTATAGGAAACTTAAATTGGTGATCTATAAATATCTACGAGGGGCGTTCAATGTATTCTCGGTATCGGCATGAAAAAAAAGTAAATTCATTCACATTTCATTCGGGCATCCTCCAGTATAAGCTTCTCAACTTTATTCACGTTTTCTTCCGTAGAGGCAGTAACCGGGCCGCCCGCGCGAGTGTCGTCTTCAATACTCTCTCTGCCCCTTTTAAATTCACTTGACCACTTTTGAACCGTAGATAACGAAGGTGCAGAATCTTGGTAAACAGCCACCATCTCTTCGTGAATAGTTTTTTGACTTTTTCCTTGTTTGGTAAGGAATTTTATAACAGCGCGGTGCTCGATTTTCTTTAACATTGTCACGTTAGACATTCCAGTTGTCGTTGACTAAGGATAACTAGCAAACTAATGATCACAACTATATAAAATTTTACCTTTATACCCTTAGAGAATGTCATTAATTAATTAATTAATCAAATTACCCACATCATTAGTAAATCACCCTGATACCGAGAATACATTGAACGCCCCTCGTAGTATGAAACAAAGTCGTTTTCATGTCTGACTGTGTGGCCGCTTAGTTCTTTCAAACTACACAATGAATTTTGATTTGGCTTTCACCATAATTTTGAGAATTCATTGCAAAAGATATTTTTTTTTCGTTAGCTCGTATTGTGTCCTACTGCTGGTCAAAGGCCTCCCCTTCCAATATGTCACCATGCTTGAAAAACAGATTGGTGATTGCACTAAGATAGCATACATCAAGAATATAGTAAATCACTTGAATAGAAGAAAAGACAGAAGCATTTCTTTATACAAGGTGACTTCGCAAATAATCACCTTCTACGAGAAAGTGATTATTATAGTCCTTAGTGGATAATTACAGCCTGACATCTAAGAACCTTCTTACGCTTATATTATCTGCCCCTGATTATCTAAACAGGTCACAATGAACTAAAACGAGGGGTCAACCACTACGTAAATATCTGCATATTGCAGTTTGATCATGATACCCATGGTCAAGGTAGAAACTACTGTCATTTAAAGTTTACTTTCGATATTGATTGACGGTATAAGTCACTTCTGTTAATCTAATCAAATAATATCAATTAATCAAGGAAGTAATCATGAATGACACTGAAGGTTTTTTTTAAATATAATTTTTAGGTTTCACCCGCATAAGTGTCGATCCCGTGGGAATATCGGGATAAAAAGTAGCCCATATGTTAATCCAGGATGTCAGCTACCTCCATACAAATTTTTATCAAAATTGGTCCAGCTATTTGAGCGTGAAGAAGTAACTAACATATAAACACACACATACACACACACACAAACTTTCGCCTATAAGCAGTCTCTAGTTCCAAATAAGGTTACATTATACCGGATGGTTTTTTTAACGTCTCGAAATTTTTACAGAGTGTTCTTTCTACTCATGAATATGAACTACAACCACAGTAATATTGGGCGAGTCTATTGCCATCTTCGGTGCACTAATCCAGACTCCGGGCTGCTACTGAGAAATTCCTGATAGAAAAATCGAATACTTTGCTTCACCACCTTTTTTTTTTTTTTGGGTGGGAAATCCTCTGGGCGGAGCGGAAAGGAGTGTCAGACTCTTACTAATTAAAACCCACCCGTATTCCTTCAGTTGCCTGTGCCAGGGGCCACGGTATCTACCTTTCGAACAACCCGCGGCCCTGGCAGGCATCGGCCCTGGCGGACCCCGTCAATTCGCCGCCGCCGATCGCCGTCGTGAGGACACGGCGGAGCTCAGCCCAAGCCGGGCAGATCTCCACCGTATGCTCCACCGTGTCCTCCGGGCGATCCACGCAATGGTGACACCCGGGCGTTTTCTCCCGCCTTATTCTAAACAGGAACCTCCCGAAGCAGCCGTGCCCGGTGAGGACCTGCGTTAGGCGGAAGGTGAGGACGCCGTGGCGCCCCTCTAGCCACTCCTCAAAGAGGGGACTTATCGCCGCAATTGTGGCGTGCCCTTGCTTCCCCACCTGGGAAGTGGTCAATTAATTTCGTGATCGGTTGCATTACTTGTAAATTATTCAAGAAAACATATTGATCATTTCAAAAGTAGCAACCTTAGAGCTTTTTTTCTATCGTTAGGTACATAATTATAACATGTTTAGAGTGACTATTGGCCTTGACAATCAGTAAATGTGTAAGTAAAAAGCGATTCGCTTCAGTAGTTTAGTTACGAGCAATTACAGCACTACCATACATACACTGTCGTTCGGGGTTACGTTATCTTCATCATTACACTCAAAAAATGCATCTATCTCATCAATCATTATTCCTGCTCAGTAACACCTTGTCGTAATATGTTTATACTTACAATTAAGAAAATGCCAAATAAATACTTTCTATTTTGTATCACAGGTATGATCGATCGGGAAAAAAAGTTTCATTCGTCAACACTGTGAACTACAGGAGTATTACTGATCGGGATTAACCGAAACCGCTCGTCCGCACTGTGGTCGAATGAAACTTTTTATTCCCGATCGTGAACAGTGTTGACGACAAGGTGTTACTGATCGCGAATATTCGAAAATGTTTAAAGCAAATTGCTTCTGCATAGATCAACCGGCTTCGCTTAACTTTCACCAATTTGTCTATTTATCTGGCTGATTGGCTGCTTAATATAAAGTTCTACATCTGTCTAGTTATATGTCTATCACTGCGTGTCTAATTTCATAACATTTTTATTTTTTATTTTTAAATGCCACTTCATGCAAAAACGCAGTTCCTGGATTGATTTTAAGAGTATTTCCTTTTCGTGGGTCGTGATAGGTCTTTGGATATTCTACTTCGATTCGTAACGTTTCGTCATATCCCTTTGGCATTCTTTCGACACGTTCTAAGCAAGCCAATGCCTTTTATAGAAGAAAAATTGCCGTCCGGAAACATCGAATAGAAATTGCTGGTATAAGCTTTGGCCGAGTAAAATACTAGAAAGATTTTTATTGATGTTGTCTTTGGCCATACCGAAGTTGATGTTGTCTTTGTCCAGTTCAGAATAAGCCAACATACTCGTACTAATACAAAGGGATTTTTATGCAGATAACGGACAAGGTTGTTTACCATTTCTGATGAACTTATATCATTAACTGGATGATCTCAAACGATGCCCCACCTCTTGTCCTGCTTTCTGTGCCATAACACCAGCACTATAAACTATGACACCACTAGACTTTTATGAGAGCATACATTTTTTGAAGTGTCGATGCGGAAGGAAGAGGACTAGTGTCTATTTTAGAGAAACTAATTTCACACGTAGCAGCTTTTTTAGAGCAGTCTTCTTCATGTACGATGCAATGAGATTGTTCTTTCTAGGTCAGGTACCTAATGGTTAGCTCTATAGATTGTCGTCGTTTTTCTTCACCCAGTCTTCTGTGCCTTAGATAACTTCACCACCAGCTTTCAAACGACGTAACAGTTGACAGATCTCGTCTAAGCCAATGCCCCAACGTAATCTCTTAAAATACTTAGTTCTGAGTTGAGAAATAAGGACAGATCAGACGCTAACCGGATTAGTTTTTGTCGTAGTCGTTCGTGCGCGATGTCGCACCACTTTTTGTCGTTCGTGTGAATGCAGCCTGTCGCAATAAAGATTGCCATCGGTATGAGGGAAAGGTTTGGCAATGCGTGCTAAATATTATAGATGCGTAGCTTTCGTGGGAGTGATGGATTTTAGAGTCGTGAGTTTATGAGTGAACTGTGACTGTGATCTACGTTGCTTCATTGCATAGCTTTGATCGCAGTAGGTACAAATATAAGTTCTTAAATATAGTTCTGAGGTCCAGATTTGGTTAAGTTTAAGCGTATACAACCCGAATCTCTTCAAAGTGAGAGTGATTTTTCTTCTTCTGGGTAAGCTCACTCCATCGTCGACTTTTTCTCTGTCCCCTCTGACCTAGACTAGAGTCAAGAGCAAACCCATGACAATAAATAAAAAAAGTTGGACACAATATTTCAGTGTCTTGTATATTATGCCAATAATTGAGCATTGGGCTCGCTAAGTTATCGGCTCGTATTCCGTGGGTGTTATGAAGGTAACGACTTCAAAGCTAGGGCACGAGGACTAGGTATTGTATATTTATTTTATTTCTTATTTTGATTGTTGTTTTTTATCTTATCGTATGCTGCCGCCTGACGTCAACCCGTCAATGGCTGGCTGGCCGGCTGTCGCTGAAAACCAGCGCTGGGGCTCTGTCTCGCATAGGGTCGCAGCATTATGCTGAGCGATGGCTGTTCTACGTTGTTTTTCTTTTTACCGCAAATAAACGTATGTTCTTTTTCTAAGACGATATTAGTATAATTGCGCTTACCTATACATACATAAGTCTTCCGAGTATTCTGTCACTATATCGTCACTTTTATTTATGATATTCCGCGATTAGGAAACCTTTAATGTAGCAGCAGGTTACAGCCTCAAAGTAACGCTAGTGTCTCACAAATGATGTTCTAAAAATGGCAGTTTCGTTACAAATTTGTGAACGTAGTACGTATAATTTACGTTACTTAACCAAGCTATTCTAATTAGAACTAAAGCAAAGCGTCCCACGGCTGTGAGAATGTTTGTTTAACATTTGAGGACACCTATTGTTGATCAGATCAGAGTTATGATTCTGAAGAATGGTGGTGTGCAAAATTGTTAATATTAAAGATAATTGAGTGGCTTTGTTGTGTGTTCTTTACTAAGAACTAGCTTCTGCCCGCGACTTTGTCTGCTCTTGTTGCCCCGACCCGTCCCGCGCTTTTGTTTCATTTTGGCTTAGCGTTCTTTCTGAGTTTTTTCTTTTAGCTCGACTGCTTGGCTCCTAGCGTGATGTTAAATAGCCTTATTCAAGAATTAGTTTCATCATCATCATCTGCCTAGCCTCTTCTCAACTATGTTGGGGTAGGCTTCCAGAGTAATAGTAGTAGTGAGTGCCAATGGGACCCCCGTTGGCACTCTTTGGGTACGGAACAATATTACTAAGGCTAATATAATTAAATGTGATAATAAATTTATTATAATATAATTAATATCCAATATTATTCATATTATTAAATGTAATTTAACTACTTTTAATCATTTTATTGCTCCATAGATTTGTTTGGCGTTAGTCTTATGTATTTAGAAATATTCAAGTTATAATAACTTGTGTCAGTCTCCTAAGCTCCTAAGGCTTGTACTGCATGCAATGCGTGTAAGCGGCGTACGTTACGAGTATAGCTCCGAGCGACATACACAGCACTTACGCCTACAGCTTAATTAAATTAAATGTAGGTGTTTCATAAGAAAAGTTGTGTACTGTGTAATATTATAAAAAACAGTTGTAGTTACTAGTTTTGTAGTAGCATAAATGTATAACTGTTTATTCAAACGGAAACTTGGTTCAAATCCATTTCATGTTATGTCATCCCTTCTCTGTTTTATCTGTAACCAGCAATAGAAAAAAAAACACAATTAATTATTATAAAAGGCTTCAATGGTCAACCTCAAACTCAAAGAATTTATTTCAATTAAACCGTTTACAGACTTTTGAATTGTCAAAGAGTCGGTCAGTTAGCCAGAAAGTTGAAGCTGGCTGGAAGTAAGGTCCATTCCAGAACGTAGGTCTAACTGATCTACCTGTTATATCAGTAACAAAATCTCTCCCACTAATAATAAGCCGAAAAAAGTTAATTTTCAACCAATTTAACGTAACATCAAATCCAAAATCTATTCAAGAATTTTCTAGAACATCTTCATTCAAAAAACAAATCTTCGAATCCGATCCAAATATTACAATTCTACGCTCGAGTAACCGCCATTGTAAAGTGATTAAATACAGAGAAACAAGTCAATAAGAATCAGAATCAACCCGGGAGCGGTCACGCTGGTTGCGCCAACCAGAACCGCGCAGCGCGCAGCCACGCAACCACGTAACCACGGCAGCGCGAAAGGGTTACGAATAACCGTGGAGTTGTGACCTTCGTTTTGTGTTCGCGTTGTTGATATTTTTTTTTATTTCGTAAGTTTTATTTTAGCGTGGGAATCTTGTCACATCATCTCCAGTTTGGACTATGAATGTGTTTCAGGGAATATTTATAGTTTCCTCATTTGTAACGTAATTAAAGATGAAGAGAGAAGGTTGCTTAAATGTTTGATTTCCACATCATAGTAGAGAAGCAAACGGAAAAATGGATTCTTGGACTTTTTACCCGACTGCGCGAATGCAATGACAGGGAAATCAAATTTATCTGAGACTGATTTAGGCTGATTATGCATTATGCTGCATAATCAGCCTAATCGTTCCCACTGCTGGGACACAGGCCTGCTCTCATTAAGAGGGAGTGAGCCGTAATTCTCGTACTTATCTCCTTTGGTGACCGTATATGTAGCGTGGTTCCATAGAAATTAAATTTCTATGCGTGGTTCATTAGTTCAAAACACACGTGGTTAGTGGGTTACCAATCATTATTGTGATAAATGGTTCGTGGTTAAATTATGCTTTGCTCTATGTTTCAGGAAGTTCGAATAATATTGAATTTAATTAATAGTTGCTTACTTATGTTGATGATAGTTGAAAAGTGTTTGTAGTATCAATTAAAAAATTATGCGAGAGCTACAGTTAAGTCATAACAACGTAATAATACTTTAATGGCGAAAGTAGACTAACTCCAAAACAAAACGGTAACTGAATTTCATACTTTCTTAAAATATTTAGAAATATTATAACACAGATACATTCATAATCTACAAATTCAGGCTATACTGAACTTTTTTCACTATTACAATAGAGTTGCTAATGCCGTGGCAAGAGAGCGTTACGTAGTTTTATAACATATTATAAAAGCAATATATTGTAGCTGCCGTAATATTTAGACGGATTTATCACAGAATTGTGTGGTTATGTGCATGATTTGATGTGAACAGAACCGATAATGCTATTTATTTGACTATTAAAGTTGATTTGATAGAAAGTTGACTATAAACGATCAAGAATTCGGAAGAGGACAGTGTTAAAAATCAAAAAATCAAAAAAATCAAAAGTCATTTATTCAAACTAGGCTGAGAATCAGCACTTTTCGAACGTCAAATTTAAGTTAAGAAAAAGAAGATTATGCAGACTAAGAGCGTGCTCCGATACAGTAATGTGAATATGACTCTCATCGTTCCCCGAATCCCGCCCTTAGTCCAATTCATTTAAGGTCGACACAGCATGGTACTTCCATTGGTACTTCTCTATTAGTCGTTATTTCGGTAGTCACCCCCTTTCCAGTAAGATCACGTTTCATCCATCATTTCTTTAGTCTTCCCCTACTCTTATAGGCATCCACATCGATACTCAAAACAGTCCTCATTCCTACGCGTCACAAGCCTATAAAATTTCAACACAACTTTTCAGTCACCCAGTGCCTCATTCAGACTTCCCTTTATAAGCTTATTTCTTATCCTATCCATTCCATTGTCTAACAAAATAAAACAAAGGCATCTGACGCACGAGCGTCTATCATTGAACGAATATAAAGATGTCAGATAAAGTTTAATTCAGATTTTATTTACGTTTAGTGTAATATTATTTACGATAAGACAGATTTTATTGAAGCAAATTGGTGGGTAGAAGATGTTTTATGTTTGTGAAAGTTTAAGGGTCTTGTTGTTTTGTTATGTAAGTGTTATGTAGATGTGTTGCAGTTTTTGGTACAATCACAGTTTAATATGCTTGGAGAGGGGTAAAATTACAGCATAGGTGTGGGTTTTTGTTGGTTTTCAGTTAATTCATGTACAGACGCCAGCACATCAACCTACCTGAAACTATCACATTTTCCCAATCAACTTTGAACCTTATACTTTAGCGATAAAGTTGAAAATCTTTCAAAGAAATTTGACAGATTGTAGTAGGTTGATGTGCTGGCGTCTGTACATTAAAGAAGACAAATAATGTATAAATAGGATGGTGAATCAGCACAAAACAGCTAATGAATTAGATGACACTAATCACATAATAAAGAAGTATTTTTCAAACAAATTGCTTTTCCGCTTAGTAGGAGTATTTTTTTTTTCAATTTTTAAACTTTGACTGTCATTTTCATCCAAAATGTTGACATTACGTAGTCGGAAAAATAATAAGTTGGAAATAAAAATTAATATTCAGGTGCCTAATATATTCATTCTTTATCTGTATCTAAGTTGGTTAGCGTCGATTAGCGCGAATTAACTAATGATGCACCACTGTTGACTCTTTTCATATCTAAATCTACTGTTAGAATACTGCAAGTACAAGGTAGCCGTATATTGAAGCAAATAAAGCAACAACAGTTCTATGTACATTTTTTAATCTCAGCTCAAAGGATATTTCTCATCAATGACCTCGAAGAGTTCAAATAGAGCCTCTTACCCAACTGTGCAGATTTACCCACACGATATATACATTAATGCTTATATTGTGCGAAGACAATGGATTTCGCTAGCTTGGTGCGCAAGGAAACAAAACCTTTGAAACGCGGGATTCTTGCTTGTTGTGACAGTTCTATGTCAGTGTCTTAATGAAAATATCTCTTTATTTTAGTTACATTGGTCAGGAGAACATTAGGACCATTTTTGCCTTTTTCAGAGTCTTTTATGCAGACATGCATCTTCTGTCCGATAACGCAATTTTCAGTGGAAAGTTGATCTGTATCGATACGTTAAAAATACCTAGCTATTAAATTTTACAAGTAAAATTAACTTTTTTAAATTGATACGCAAAAAGTTCTTTTAATAATATTTGGTCCAAAATTCAGCTACGTGAAGCGAGGTGCGAGGTGCTATTTAATCAATATCTGACTACCTGTGAATCAAGATAAAGATAACTTTATTTGTCAACACATGCGTATACATGCGAATTAAGTATGCAGGATTTCACAATATTAATATTTCGTACGTACATGTTTCACCGTAAGGCGTAAAAATTTATAGTATTTACAAAAAATAAAAATAAAAACTAAATTATTAAAGGCACTTCAATCCAAGTACATAATTATAATAAACATTCATAAGTCAGTAAAATAAATTAATCGTAAAAGAAACTTAGTTTATTGTTAAAATTAGGTACTACCTTCTTGTTCAGTGTCCGTGTTCCCGTTGCAAAAAAGGAATGCTAATCGTCCTACTGATCCGTAGAGTTTATTATCTTAGCTATACTAATTTTTATTTATTATTATGAGCCTGTTATGTCCCACTGCAGGGCAAATGCCTCCCTTCCATCTTTACATTTTTTCCTATCTCTTGCTACATCTGGCCAATCCTTTAGATAAAAAAAATCAATGTTGCACTTTGTTACAATCTCAAAAATAGTTTAATACGAGTATGTGTCATAAAGTGCGTTTGTGTGTAATCATCGCGCTGAACAGTACAGTATTTAATTAACGTAAGTAATATGATACCTCTGACTCATATCAAGAACTTTTTTACATTACATAATTTATGTATACGTAAATGTTTTATAAAGGCGCCATAGTCTGCACAAGACACCCAATCACAAGGTTGAATGCTTTTAGAATAAGATCTGAATGTCATTTTATCTATTTTGTTTATGTTAAAATAAAGAAATTTCAAATCCATCAAAAATCCTTTAGATCGGTGTCCAATTCGTCACGCCATCTCTTTCTGGGCCTACCGCGTCGCCGATTCCTGTTATTCTGAATCCAGTTAGCTACACTAATTAAAGCATTAAGATTTAAAAGTTTGACCCCTGCCAAGTTGTTCTGCAAAAACTTTGGCTAACTTGAAGCGAGCTTTTTTTTTTTTTTTTTATTTGTAATGGGTTCGCTCTTGACTCTAGTCTAGGTCAGAGGTGACAGAGACAGAGTCGACGATGGAGTGAGCTTACCCAGAAGAAGCCTATTCACTCTCACTTTGAAGAGATTCGGGTTGTATGCGCTCGGAAACACAGACGCAGGTAGAGAGTTCCACTCTTTTGCTATGCGTATTAAAAAAGACATTTGAAAACGCTTAGTTCGAATTTGTGGAATAGCAACTTGGTAGGGATGGTAACTTGCAGTGCGTCTGGATGTCCGAAGGTAGAAGGGGGCCGGTGGAATGAGGTCGTGGAGTTCTTGGGCACACTCACCGAAGTATAATCTGTAGAAGACTGATAAGCAGGCAACATTGCGGCGATGAGCCAAGCTGTGAAGCTTGGCATCCACCAGTTTTACGTCGCCAATAAGCCTCTTAGCTCTGCGTTCCACCGAGTCAAGCGCGGCAAGTTGGTATTTCGCTGAGCCATCCCAAAGGTGGCTGCAATACTCCATGCAGGATCGAACTTGCGCTTTGTAAAGGGTTAAAAGCTGTCCAGGCGTAAAGTATCGCTTCACCCTATTTAGGACGCCCAGCTTCTTGGCCGCAGTTTGGGCTTTGTACTCGATGGTCGCGCCAAAGTTGAGACTAGAAGTCAACTCCATGCCTAGGAGCTCGAGTCGATCAGTTACAGGAACAGATGCACCCCGAAAAGTAGGACTCTGGTCGAAACGACTCCTTTTGTAACGCCACCTGTCGATCAATTCTGTCTTTCCGTGAAAACTTAGTAGCAGTCTATCCCTAGCATCAAGCGGGAATACAGCTCACTTCACTTAAGTTTTAAAGGTAAGGTTTTTACAGAGTAGACCAGCTAATGTCATGCCTGAGGCCTGTACACATGTACCTAATGTACCTCTAGGTACCTACTGTCTATAAGTCAACAGCATAAGTAGAAACAAACCTCGCGTTAAACCGGATTTCTGGCTTAACAGTTAAACAAACAATAGACGGATCTACCTCATCGAGATGTAGATAATGTTGATGGTATAGATATGGTGGTACCCAGCGGTACCATTGGTATGAAGGACGGTAGCCGTAAGCCATCATCAATGGGGCATCCTTCACGCAGCTCTTGTGGTGTTGTATGGGCAGAATTATATGCGGTGTTGATGCAAGAGGTAGATGCAAAGAGATTTAAAATTTAATGTCTTTGGGTAGATGTATTTGTATTCGGAAGTTTAGAATTCTTTTGGAAAGTTATGCGAACCCAAAGATTGCTTTGTGTATTATGTAATTGTGCGGGATCTAGGACCTCCTGCGCCTTGATTGCGTATAACACACTATCAATCACAATCTGAATCAATTTAAAGGACATTGCTAATCCATTGCTACATATGTTCCAAAAATGTGTCTGCTCAGCAACGTAAATAACGCAATGAATGTTGTTGAACTGTCAAAATGAAAGCCATTGCCACTGATAGTGTGTTACGCAATGACCCCGCTGATCTCTATACAAATATTTTTTTCTTGAATATCTACCTGAATGACTCATCCATGCTAATATGTATTTTAACGGCTTTGAATAGATTATTGTTGGCACACAGATAGAACATGACTTAGGTTAGGATATAGGAACCTTTTCATCTCGGTAGTAGGGACATTCCCGGGGATAATTTCCGACCTCCACGCGGGCAAAAGCTATTTTTTTTTTAAATAAAACAGAATTTGCTACGATACTGCATCGTACGGGACCTGCGTAATATCATAGAATAACTAATAGTACTTACTTAGATAATATCTAAGTCTATTTTATTTAGCAAAGCATTTTTTACAGAACTCATTATATAAGGTCGATACCAAATAAGTTATCATTACGACTTGTTCAAGTCTAAATTGTTCAATTATCTAACACTAAACAGATAGGTTGAGAAGTTCAAATACGGATGTTGCCTGAATATTTGACCGTTAGGACCAAAAAATCTCCTCTTGGTTTTGTAAGCATTTCAAATTTCACCCCGGACACGATCTTCTTAACAAATTCTTTTTTTTAAATTTCACATGAACCTCCATGGGTACTTATAAAAACGTCAGAAGCTAGGTGCAGTTCATTTCGGCTTCTAATGACAAGAGCCGGCAAGAAACTTCACGCTTACTTTTTTTAATGTTATGGCTTTTACAATAATGCTGTTCAATATATAGCGCGCGGCTCCCCAGTTATTAATTTTAGAAATAAGAGTATTTTCTCATAATAGTTGGTTCTTCTGTAAGTCGTTACTTAGTGTTATACCTCAGCACTTGGCTCTCCATTCTTACTACTATAACAAACCGAAAGGTTCACCAACGAGCTGCAAGGTCAGTCTATATTGTCTGTGCTCTTCCTAATGTTATGGAATGGCACGAATTATTTTATTAATATTTTAATGTTTTACGTTTAAAGCTGTTCTCAGTAAAAGGTCCGAAAATGAGTTCCGCAATTGTTAATGTTGCGTTGTGTATTGTTACAAAATATCTTTAACACGTAGTTGGTTGATATGGTAGGTATTTTTTTGTGTACGTGAACATTTCTGCCCTTGACATTTTTGTAGTGCAGAGCAAATATAATACTTAAATTTTATTGTTTTTCATTTTATTGTTTGTCGGGTCGGGATGTTAAATAGATTCCTCAAGAATTGGTCTATCAAATGAAAAATATTTTTTGCAAATCAAATCCGACTGGTTGTTCCAGAGATGGCTTAGCGCGTTCAAGCTAACGTAGCGTAGGTAGTTTTATATCTATAGATAAAGGGAAGTTTTCACGCATCTTAGCATTTCTTTCTTGCCTTTTACGACACAAGAAACGTAGGTATGCGTCTTCGCCATTGTTCAAGATTACACACGCGACAACACAAAGTTACGTTGACTAAGTTATAATAGGTAAGAGTAAGTATGAAAAGTTTTAAATGATCGGAGGACCAACTTCAATGTTCATGCATTCTTTCGGTAAATATTTGTAGGGTGGCTGGAATTAGTATTTATGTAATTGCAACATTAAAAACTTAAGATTTAAAAAAGTATCGTTATTTTATTTATACAGGTGATCAAAAAGTCGTGGATCAAACGAAATAGGGACATAAAGGAGGTCATTTCCAACGCTTTTAAAGTGAGAAATAATTTTTGGTAACGCTTCAAAATTTTTTACCCATAGCCGCAATAGAACTTTTGTAGTCCTGATAGGTACAGAGGCCAGCACATCAAGCTACCCCAATCTGTCAAATTTTCTTAATTGAATATGAACGTTATTCCTTTGTAATAAAGTTGAAAATCTATCAAAGAAATTTGACAGATTGGGGTAGCTTGATGTGCTGGCCTCTGTACATTATCTAGTAATAATACAACACCGTTTGTTTTATTATTATCTATTTTTTTTATTTGTCTAATTGTAAAAGAACTCAGAATACAAAAATATTCATAACTTTTAGGGCAATTGAATTATGGCCATGCTATAGAAAGATTCTTTGTTGGAAATGACCTCCTTTATCTCTCTATTTTGTTTGATCCACGACTTTTTGACCACCCTGTATATAATTACGTTGTCTACATCAAAGTAGGTATGTACATAATAAAAGATTTGAAAAATTTACTTTCTTACATAATAAAATACGGTAGGTATTTTGATCTAAGTACTGAAATGTAGATCATTTGCATAAGACCTTTATGTAGGATCATAGTTCAAATGTGGTTAGCAGAAATACTTCAGTAAATTTAGATTAACGACACGCATGGATCTTTCGTGAATATTTAAATATACGAATAAAATTGACTTGATATTTTGTAAAAACACAGTCGTTTTAAAGTAAGGTAGGTACATAACCTATGTAGGTACTTACTTATTATATTTATAACACTCAATGAAATCATTGAGAATTCAATAAAATATGCAGGCAATTACCTAATAAGTTGAATGAACTCTTAATTAACTCAAATTGTCGATGCATTCACATTACCTTATTTGTAGATTTTGCGAGTTTGAAATGGTAAAAAATGTATCTGCATAATATAAAATTATTTTGCTCCATATTTTATGTCAACATAAAATAAATTCGCCAAAAATGCAGTTATCCTCGCCAAAAACTTAGTACCTACTACCTAAATATTTTAAAAACACTCACCTTCACAAACTCCCCAGTTCACACCAAAAATCACAAACGAATTTACGAAAATAAATTCGCGTTGCAGTTGCAACAGTCACTGTCCACCCGTTTAAAGTTTCCGCGCGTCTATATTTCGCGCCGGTCGCGTGCTTACTGGCGCTAGTGCGCTTGCCCGAGTTGTCAGATGCGCTTGCGCTTATCAACTGAAGATCTTGTAGCAGTTCTAAAAATAATGTGCCGTAATTTATGACAGTTTGGCGTTATATTAGCGGGACTATTCATAGATTTTGTTTTACCTGTAAATATCTAAATATATGTACATTTCTTATTAATGATTCAGTAGTTCTGAGTTGAGCTGCACGGTTACTGACAATTGCGTGCACTGACTGGACAGCTCCACTCAATCTGTGTGGTTCTTTCCTCCAAAGACAATTTCAGACACCAATCTACATGGTCTTCACATGATCTAACCAAGATTTTGTCTGGACTTTAAAAGAGACTGTCACCTCTAAGTTTGTTTCGACCTTTCTTCTCAGAATAGTCAGATAGGAAACGCCGACCTCATCTAATTTAAAAAAATATGATTGACGTGTAAAAGTGTTTGTACAAACCTACTTACAGAAAATAAATCATTTATCAGATAGTTATAGCCTGTACTACTTTAAGAAAACTTGAACATTGGGTATTGTGGACTGACATAATAAGTTATTTTCTTTGTTTTCGTTGGCTATCCAAATTCAGTTCAAAGTTCTAATCGCTTACAACCTATCTAGTAGAATCTCCTATCTCTCTCTCCGTGGATTTGACATATATTTTGCCCCAACTTGTTCTTTTTTATGTTTGTGTCCTTTGTCTGCGTCATGTTTACCGCAAATAGACGTTTTTTCTTTCTTTCTTTCCATGCGTGTCCAAGATACTCTAGACCGTTACCTACTTTCTTTAGGTACTTATTATTTCTAAAAAAACATCTCAGTAGCGAAATTTTACGTAAGTATTTGGGGAGCATCCGAACTTTCGTTTAATTTCACTCTCTCAACAAAGTCTATTATAGGTACTTGTTTTATTACCTTTAGGTAGGTAAAAAAAGCCATAAGCCAAGCGGCTGTCATTCGTGGATCTTTGACAGTCGTTACGGGTAGTCAGAAGCCCGAAAGTCTGACAACCAGTCTTACCAAGGGGTATCGTATTACCCAGTAACTGGGTTGTGGAGGTCTGATAGGCAGTCGCTTCATGTAAAATACTGGTATTCAGCTGCATCCGGTTAGACTGGAAGCCGACCCCAACATAGTTGGGAAAAGGCTAGGCAGATGATGAGGTAGGTAAAAAAAGACCTTACCAAAGATAGCAAGTGTAAAAAATTACAAAAAAAATGTCCCGCTAGAGTAAACACCGTCCATCAATCAACTCCGCTCAAGGTGAAGGTTGACCCCAAAAACTCTAAAACCCTTTGCCTTCAACTTGAAGATCAGTTACTTTTTTATGTGCAAAAAGTTTAAAGATAAACTTATTGTAACTGCGTATTATCGCACCTCAAGTTTTTCGTAAGAGTTCCACTGATAATATTTTAATAAGTTTGTGAGAAAAATGTTTTTTTTACATTCTTTAGAGTTGGAGATATTCAGGCCTTCTTCATAGGAGACTTCTGGGCAGTTCTGCCAACCTATTCTGTAATAAAAACTCTCACCGTGAAAACAAGTGAAGTGAGCTGTCAATAGAGTCAATCACTAGCATCAGGTGGAATGACAGCTCACTTCATTTTAGTCTTCACGGTGAGATCTTTACAGAATAGATCAGCAGGGAATGTTCTTTAAGTTTACCCGAAGTCGGTAAGACTTGTGTTTTTTATGTTTAATTTTTTAGAAATCTCTGAAACAAGTCTCTTCTTGGTGTTTCCGAGGAAAGCCTGATAATTTGGTCCTTCGGTACGCAATTGGTCCTTCGGTACGCAATTGGTCCTTACGAGTATCTGTTGAGTATATAATAGCCTAAGTATGTCCTTAAAAAGTGTTGGAGTACTGAATTCATGAACCGACAAAAAATCAATAACATTTTCTTCTACTTTTACGACGTGCTGTCGTGGGATCGGCCTCACTTGCTGATGGGGCCCGCTAGGCATGGCGGGCAGATACCTACCAGTCGGGGGTGCGGCAAATGTACTAGTATCTCCGGGGCCTCCGACTCATAGTATTGGAGGGAACCGTAGGGTTTTAGTCGGTAAGAGTTCGACATAACCCTCCGTTTTTCCCAGACGTAGAGTATCCATGAGGATTTCCCTTCAAAAAAAAAAAGGAAAAAAAAGGTCGAGCAGTGTCCCTCACCATCGCCATACCTCATTAAGTACTCAACGCTATGCTAATCAAATCATTTAAAAGCTTCGATAGCCTTGCATTGCAACAAATTATTTTCGAGAACTACCAATACAAAAAAATTGAAGAAGCAAAACCTTTACCGACCTGGCAATCTTTTCGTTTATGGAAATGTATATTATATCTGCCTATCCCCTATACATGGGAAAAAAGGCGTGATTTTATGTGACCTGTATTCCAATTAATGTCGTGCAGTAGATTCAGGAGTTCTGCGCTGAAGCAAACTTGTTACGATCTGCTCACGTGAATTACATGTCGGTCATAAATTTTGAAACGTGAGATATACTGTACTCGTAATGTGTTTTACTACTGAGATGTGAACGTAGAAACTCCTAATAACACACCATTTCGTGACTGAATTACGGAACCCTCCGAACAATTCGGTTATCTTCAATATATCAACTTCTCTGTACTGAAGAGATGTTTGGTGCTTAAATGCAATCTTTATGAATATTTGAATAAGTTGATGGTATAAACAGTAGACAAACATTGATTTATATTTACAAGTAGAAGGCGGAAAAAGTCAGTAGGTACGAGTCAGATAAGCTGACAAGTGTAGGTAATATAAAAAATATAAAATTGTAATAATCGTAAAACCGTTTAGAGAAATAATTATCAAAGATATTCAACAAAATTTTGGTTTCATTAATTCACCCTAGTACCGCGAGCTCGCAGAGAGCTCACAGTACTTATAATATCGCTTCGACAGAAAACGTGACTAACATTTTGCTCTATAAACTGATTGGTGGTTTCAAAATAACTTTGTCCCGGTCGGATATACTTTTGAGCTAAGTTTACTCCTAAACTATAAATAATGGCTGGGAACACACTTACATTAAGTATTCCGGAAGGCCATCGAAGAGAAACTTAAAAAAAAAAAAATTTTTGACTACCTACTATAACGGCTCGATTCACTTTTCAATTTATGTATAATATCAATAAAATGTCTGTCTTACATCGCACATAAACGCTTTATTTGTATTTTTTTATCTGCAGTGTATTATGTTGTGTGCTAAATAAATGTAAGTACTTTCAGTCACTGATAATTATTAATTTTAATAAAAATGTAATGAATAATTATCAATTAAACCGAGTTTATGAAGATAGCTACTAATAATATGTTTAATTGAGTGAATACAATAATTATTTATAGTGCATGAGTTGATGCACCTTATAGAGTTGGAATGACTAGTATTCAGTCGACCGAAGATGCTACGTCAGCCATTGCTGCTAATAATTGCACGGAAATAATAAATTTTAATATAGATGTTAAATTACATACTTAGTAGCGGTACCACGACATGGCTCTATTAAGGAATAATTTCTCTTTTGTATAATGTTATTTTATGGAGGAACATTAGATCCATTCACTTTTGAACGATTGTTATACGGTTGAATCCAAACTCGGAAGTACTAAACGTTTTAGTGTGAACGAACTGAGTTTTTTTAAATTTTATTTGTTATGCTCATGTATACAGGTTGTGTACAAAATAAAGAGTAGGTACTCTATCTATCGTATATGTCTAGCCATTCCTAAAATAGTCCTCCAGACTGTATTTCGGCCACGTGTACATCATACATGTGTATGCGCAGACACAGGTGCACTCCTTCTTCTCTCACTCTAGACCGATAGGACGCCTATCTGACACGAACGGAGAGGTCAGGCAAGGACCAACGGCTGAACGTGCTTTCTGAGGCACGGGGGTTTCGCACCGCCAACTTCAAAACTCCGGGCTTTTTATTTTGAGAAATTCGTAATGGAAAAACCCAATAACACTTTTCCCATCCAGGGCATCGAACGCAGGGCCCAGTACCCCACGCTCACTAGACCACTCCTAAAATGAGGTTTCTGAAAGAACCATAATTAATTTAATAAAGTGGAAAAATAGTCCTTAGGTTCACACACATAAGGACCATAAAACGGAGAGAACTGATTTTGACTGTCTTAAATGCCACGAAATGTACGGTTAAGTGAGCATTTGCAATAGTAAATTCACACAAGTGACATTTGTATTCATTATGTCTGAGACATTTCTCAGTTGTTAAAGTTGGTTTAACTTGAGCTGTCTTCGACTTACATACGTGACTCGAGATAAGCAAATCAGTCATCGTGACATTTAAAACTTTGCTTGTTTATGTAACTACAACTAGCCAATATCCGCTCGTAGAATGTCCTTCTAAAGCTTCTTTTATTAAACCGTTTAGGTAACATCACGAATCATCTCCTAAGACTTTTATATTTTTGTTTTTATCTTGCATAATCTGTTTAATACATAAAATATAATATAGGTACAGATTTTTATTCAAAAGTTATGTCTTATTATGTCAGATTTTTGTCTGTATGTCTTTTTTATATCGGCACCTGTAGTTTCTTAATGTTCATGGAAGTTATTATTTGTTTGATAACGCACGCGTTTGGTTGTTGTGTTCTGTCTTCTGTGTGCACCAAGTAAACGATTTATCTAAGTATCTATCTTTGTGAATTATTTGTTTATAAAATTCCAGATGACGAGTTTAAAATCGCGATTTGACCAACAAAACTTTATAGTCAGATAGTATATTTATGTGGCGACCACAAAAAATTAAAATACTGTCAAGTCAATATTAGTGCATAGGAGTAATTTGAAACCATCAAATAAATACCAACATTGTATATCCAAACATCGTTTTCTGAAGTGAAAACTTTTTCAGGCGTGTTGGGCATTTTTTGAGATGAAATAAAAAACCATTGAACTCGCGACACTGTTACCGACACCGCGCTACATTTGTGTTCGGCTGTCCTCGTGATGTACTCGGTTTTAATGTATATCCGGAATGTCAGTAATTGATGGCAAAGTATTCTGTTTGTGTTTTGTTTTCACTTCTGTCGGCACTCCCGGAGTGCCACTGTTTTTTTTCTTCAAATAATCTCATTGGATATTATGCATTTGATTGAATTTAGCACGTCATCTATATCCTACTAATATTATAAACGAAAGTTTGTGAGGATGGATGGAAGTTTGTTACTCTTTCACGCAAAACTACTAAACGAAACTTGATGAAATTTGGCACACAGATAGTTTATAACCAGGATTAACACATAGGATACTTTCTATCCCGATATTCCCACTGCGCTGTTAGTACTGATAATAAAGCTGAAGAGTTTGTTTGTTTGTTTTTAAAACAAACTCTTTTCTCAAAAATATTTTTTCAGATCCGACTGCAAGTTCCAGAACTTCCAGTCGGATTTGAAAAAATCTTTTTGTATTTGATAGCCCCATTCTTGAGGAAGGCTATAGGCTACCTAACATCATGCTAGGACTTTAAGGAGGCGTGCAAAAACAAAAAAAGTCAGTAAGAACGCTAAGTGAAACGAAATATTAGCGCGGACAGGCGATGCGACACGGTACTGGGTCTAGTCTTCAGTAATTGTAATTTTTTTCTGAAAATTCTAACTAAACCGGAAAACTTTTTAACTACTTCCGAATTCAATTGACTCATACAACCCTGTCTCAACTTACTTAACAGTTGCGAAAACTAACAGTAAATTCTAAGAATCGTGTACATTTTACACATTCGAAGGAAATGATTAACTGCCTACTTATCCTGTCAAGTCATACATATGCATGTGTAACTTAAAACAAATTGGTTTTACTGCAACGACCTCGGTCGTGAGATACATAAATAACATTTTATTGATTGGTGTTTTTGTTACAATTTCCAAGACTTATTTATTGGTCTTTTGAAATCATTTTTTTTTGCATGTTGTAAGAAGCACTATTCTGTGTAACAAAGGACCAGTTTATTTTTAAGTAGGTTTGGTTTAGATTCAAGAACTTGTAATATAGGTCATAATAATAATGTGTTTGGGTCACCAAGATACAGGCTGTGCCTAGTTTGGGACCCGCTGTTAAATCGGTCTAAGTTTTCTCTTGGTTAGAACTGCATGCTAATACTCTAATACTTGTATGTCTGTGAACATGTGTTACATTTAATAAATAAACATGCAAAAAAAAACCTCGAAGTATTTTGAAGTTCTTTGATGACTTTTAAGGTCGATATTTTTTCCATACAAATTTCGGGAGAGTATTAGGTACTCCACTGTTTGACATTGTGTATCCAAAGTTATACATTATATCGTTTTGACTTAGTATTCATTTTGTCTGTACGGAAACAGAATAGCAAAATAAAAAGCCATTAAAAAGTTATGAGCCAACAAATATTCGTTTTTCTTGCTATTTTTAACTTTGGGTGTAAATAAATAATAAAAGAACCGTAAAATCTTCAAAACCATCGAGTTATCGAAGAGTTCAATAAACTTTATATTTAATTGATTTATGCAATGGTTTTTTTATGGAACTCGATTTTCCTAAACACTTTTCGATTTTTTTTACGCGCCTTTCAGTTCGGAACGGAGACAGCGTGCTTTTTGGCTATGACCATCAGTGAGTTCGAGCTCGCGACTAGTTTACTCTTAATGACTGTTCACGGAAGGCCTGGGGAAGACTAAGGACCAAATGCTACGATTTTAAGTTACGTAACGTTTTCTAGAAACGTCGTTTCTGAATCACTTGAATCACTTTGAAATCTCAAAGGGTTAGGCAGAAGTGTACCTGATACACCCACATTTTGCCAGATGAATTTATGTTCCATGTAATAGGAGGCGTGCCTATTATAAACAACCACAAACAAATCCAGATACCAGGCTGCTACTGAGAAACTCCTAATGGTCAAACCCAATGACAATTTGCTCAACCTGGGCTTATTATAATATGGTTACAAAAAGTACCAATTAAAAATATTACGCGAGCAACCAAGCAAAATAGTACATGTTACACTAGGTGTAACTTATTATGATATTATCACCACCAGGCCGCTCCCTGGACCCCATGCTCCAGTTCTGTCTCCATAAACTGGCCCTTTCTATCTAATTACTGCGCGGCTGATAAGCGCTGCGCACGCGCAGGTGTGATTTGATGCAACTTTCCACGTTGCGTCATGTGTGACCCAAGTACGGTCAGCAGTGATACACTGATAATGTTTCGTTTTATAAGTTTAAGTAGTTTTTTTTTTTACAGATTTAGGTATATTTTATGTTTCGTAAAGCTGAATTGACAGTGCGCCACGTCTGTCGAAATACCGATGGCCGTTGGAGAAGACTAGTCCCCAGTTAAATAGCCCGAAGACGATGTTGAAAGGCTTATGGCTGTGACAGACTGGGTACGGAGAGTGGAAAACCGGATGTTACGTTGTAAATTGAAAGAAGCCTGCGGGCCACACAGAAGAAGCATAAGAAGCGGACGGGACGCAGACGCGGCGTCGTTTTCATGTATTTTCATTATTCTTCATACAAAATGTATTAACGCGATCTGGCACAAAACATACAGAAAGGACAAGATGCAGGCACGTCGCTTTTGTGTCTGCAGAGGTAGGTACTATATTCGGTGGTGCGGCCGAGGGTCGAACGATTTTATTAGATCAACAACAACTACTTTCACTTCAATGTATAACACTTGTGCCTAGGTTCCTCAATCAATTATTTTGATATCGGTTGTCAATTAGCCAAACATCGGAGGACCATGTACCGGAATTGTATACGACAACTTTGTCCGTCTGTGTACCTAAGTCAGGGGGTGGTCTTGTGACGTGATGCTAGACTAGACTGCGATTACATAACCTGAACATTTAGATTATTTAATAAAAAAAAACAATTTCCCGACTGTACCAAATCTAATACAGATAAACGGAATCGTATCGCGTATGTGCATTTGATTAATATAACACATGCACTTTTTAACACAATCCACGACGACTTAAATGATCAATTATCAACTTTAAGCACTTGTAATACAGATTATTATGCTGTTGATTAGGTTCGAAATAGAAATGGTCCAAGATTGGACGTTGATTTACCTGGTTGTCAACCGGTTTGGGTTTCTGAGAAAGATATGATAAAGATTAGAAGATTGTGTCATAATTGACTGAACATTTTGTCAGACTGTTTAAGGAGAAAATTTAATAAATAATTTATTTCAAATAGGCACACTTAACCGTTAACATTTACAATAAATAAAATAGAATTGATTCTAGTCGCCCCTTCCAAAAGGTACCTAGTTTTCGTATGGAGAAGAATGGGCAAGAAACTCCACCGTTACTCTTTTAAAGTGTTTTACAATATTAATATTTGTGACGATTTATTTTCCAAAAAACTGTGTGGCTTTTAAAATTACAGTGATACAGTCCAGGATATGTTTTCTTTCAGACTGGCGTACGTTCTTAATGTAATTCAAATAAAGTAAAAATTCTAATGAATTCGTTTCTTGACTGACTACGATGTCATTGATAGGTCTCTGTTTTATTAGACACGTATTCTATCTAGAAAGTTATCCATCTAGGACCTATAAGTAAGTGTTTACTAAATGTTGTATCTGCATCTCATTGAACAGCATAATCCATCGAATCCGATTCTTAGTCATTGATCACATTATTGATGATTGAATAACCTCACCAATTTGCAGCAAACACTTTAATCTTGCACCTTCATGTTATAATTCGGAGCGATGCGATAATGTTCAATGATCGCCGTGACATTTGCGATCCTTTCGCCCACATTGACATTTGTGGCAACAGTAGAGGATCGACTAAGTAGTTTGTATAATTTATAAAAATATAAACGTCTGGTACAACCTGAAGGCCAATTCTCTTAATTTAAAACGTACAAAATCTAGTCGCAGTGTCATCTCGGCGACATACAAATGTAAAAATAACTTGTCAAAATTTAGGGAAATTTGACGTAATTTTGACAGATTGAGACAGGGATGAGTGTGAACGTTCTAGAAAAACAACAACCCCCCCAACAAAAAAAGAATTTTTCAAATCGGTTGGCAAGCGACGGAGTTATGCGCGAACAAACATAAAAAAAATAATACAAACATCCGAATTGAGAACCTCCTCCTTTTTTAGAAGTCGGTTAAAAAATAAATTAACTTGATGATTTGTATGTGGGGTGTGTCATCGACCGCTGTTGTTGTGATTACTTGGAATATCAGTTTAAAAAGATTTTTAGTTTTAGTTTTTTTTTTTGTGTAAACGTCACAGACGTGATTGATATCGATATCTTAACACGAATTAACAAGATAAAACATCCATCGATGGCATCCTGAATATGATTGTTGCGAGACCAGACTGCCTCATCCAGAGGCGCCTAGTGGGGGTGGTTTTAGGTTTAAGATAATGAGACTCACAGTTATCTACTAACACTACTAACATAGCAGATAAGCACAATTTGTTACTAACAATCTATGGACTGTAATGTCAAAATAATTTTTAAACATATTTTCTCAACTCATACTATCAGTAACAACACTATCAGCGGTCGTTCACCCCTAAAAACAACATCAAATCTTTTTTTTTATCGTGTTTACATATCGATACCCATCACGTAGTATGCGGAGTTTCGCTAGCTAATTTAATTTGACCATATACAATAAAATTGGTTTAATTGAAGTTAATGCTTTAAAGCTTGAGTTTTAATACGCAGGCCACGCAGTCAGCTGAGTTGGTTTGTCCTAAAACACACTCAACTCACGTTTTACGCTGTAGGAGGATATACATGTGCGAGTAGCCCATGTCCTGATACAGAACTAACTTACAAAGAATTTCGCATCTGATGGTCCATTTTTTGAGGGAGGCCATAAGCTACTTACAACACGCTCGGACCCTTAGGAGCCGAGCAAAAATCCATACTAATATTATAAATGCGAAAGTGTGTCTGTCTGTCTGTTACCTATTCACGCTTAAACCGCTGAATCGATTTAAATTTAGTATAAGTTTGAGTCCCGGGAAAGGACATAGGATAGTTTTTATCCCGATATTCCCACGGGATCAACACTTATGCGGGTGAAACCGCGGGGCGCAGCTAGTAAAAAAGAAAACAGAAAGATCCCTAAGCGAAAAGGTAGTGATAGCGCGGGCAGGCTAAGACATTTCAGGCGGACGAGCGACGTCGCGAGCAGAAGCTACTATTTTATAAAACCTAAAAACAACTGAAGATCATGTACAAGGATGTCGTGCAAATTAGTTTTTCCACCGTCTCATTATGTGATGCTGTTGTTACACACGACGTGGAGCGATATAAAGGCTGGATAAAAGTGACGTTTTACATAATGCGCGCTTCCGTTCACAGCCGTGTACTTCGTGCTACAATGTATGATAGCTTACATTGATATCAAACTGTCTTTTATTTCCTAGACACCTGCCTCTATCAAACGCGGTATTTTGCGTTTTGAGGTAAATTTTTCTACATCGTTCTCACATGTATAATTTTAACTTGAGGGACGTTCTTGTTCGTTATTCTCCATAGATATCTAATACGCTTTGTAATGGTCAACTAGCTTGAACTTTCTGACCACGGTTTCTGACTGACCGACTCCTTGACACTTCAAAAGTGCCTGTATTGGTTTATTTATGCTTGGAGTTTGAGTTTGAATTGGGGTGCAGCGATCAAGGGACCTACACCATTCTCAAAGAATACATAAAAGTTTGACTTAGTGGCTTGTAAATTTGTATGTGTGTGTCTTTTCTTTCTGTTAAATGCTGCCGTGGTGTAGCTGTGCGGGGAAGTTGCGCAGCTCGAGCTATGCGATGTAACTGTCGCAGCCAACTGGTTAAATTAGCCGTTCAGTTAACCGCCTAGCCTTTTAACTAAACGGCGGCTGTTCAACTAACGGCCTGAATGACATTCAATTTCAGTTCATGTTGGAAGTCTGTAACTGAATTGGTCGCAGTAACTAAGCCAGGGCACCCCGACCAAGTGGGTTAGGTTAGGTTAGAACTGTGATCAACCGCGTGCGAGCCGAGAGAGCGAATCGAGGCGAGCACTACTTCTAAAGCCCAGGCGATTAACTAAACGGCTAATTTAACCAGTTGGCTGCGACATATCGATGGTAGGGAAGGCACGGGGAGTACTCTGCTCTGCACATAGCAACATCACTGGCGCATCCATAGCTCCCATCCATGGCACGCATACTTCCGTATAAAAACATAGCTTAGTTGAACCCGTTTCCACCAGTGCTATGCCATGTGGACCAATGAATATGATTGGTCGATATAATCACATGCATAGCAACGTAGCATAGCACATCTCTGACGGAAAAGCAGCCAAAGCATAACTGGTGAAATTGTGGCTGTAGGTACTTTAGGTGCACTCATTTTAACCCTTCGTGAAATAGGGGCGAACCATCATTATTCATAGCCCGTATTGACCTAGTGCTTAATACCCTACAATAGGAGCTACACGATGACTGATGCATGCATAACGTCTGTTCTGACAGGTCAACTCAAAGCTGCTATGGTTCTTCCTTCAACAGGCCCTTCAGACAGGGCCCCGCATTGTTAGACTCACATAAAATCCTAATAATATAATGTTTGGACTTTAAAAGAGACCGTGAACTCTGAGTTGGTTTCGGCATTTCTTCTCAGGGACCAGTCAGCTAGGAAATGCCGGCGCGGCAGCGTCATCTAGTTTTAAAATATTGAAGTGTAAAAATGTCTTAAAAGATCTACTTACAGAAATAAACATTTCATTTCATTTCGATATAAATAAACCTCCTAAGTATTATTACTATAGAAACAGTTAAGAGCTCGTCCGTGTGCTTCTCTGACCCTGTTCCCACGACGCATCACTTTCGGTTTCAGCCAGACGTTACATTCACGACCTCTAGTGATGTAGATATGTGGCGTCATCTTAAATAAGTATCGATTGTTTAATAATTTAACTTTATTATATCGATAGTTCTGTGTTCAAACTTAAATCCTATTGATTAAACTGAGAGGTCTGTTTTTGCTGTCTCTTTTTAAATCTATTGTGAGCGAAAATGTTTTAGCGTTTGATCGTGCTTAAGACATAATTATGTGATTTATATAAAAGCTTCAGGTATCTAAAGAACAAAATTGCACTATATTCAAACTGAGACCTGTGACCGTAACAAAAATATGAGTCACTCACATATTTTCGGACGTTAATCAATAATTGATTGATTTGATTGTTTTATGTAAATGGAACACCACAGACTACCTACAGGGGTTCTCTATTTGAATTCGAAAGTTTATGATTACAGTTTTTGTATTCTCTCTTTATACTTTTTATTCCATCCAAAGGTGGTCATCGAAAATCGCTCTTAGCAATAAGACCACCCATTGTGTCATCCTTTAAAAAATTCTACATTATTTATGTCTGTAATTTATAGGGTGTACATAATAGAGAGTAGTTTTTTAAATTCTTTTTTTTTACAAATATAGAATTCTCTTTATTATAATATCTAAGTAATCAAGACAATATTTACATAATATAAATAATAATATGCAATAAATAGTTATAATATATTCAATAAACAATAATGTTTACAAACAATATCGATGCGATGTACTGGTCTGGTCACAACACTAGCATCGTGATTCCATTGATAGATCGCCGAGTTCACGACTCTACCTAGACATAGCCACTATCAGTTACGAATAAGTTTACCATTTTTAAAACTTAACCTAAGTAGGACAGTTGATTTCAATAATATTTTGTCTAAATTCGCTATATATATTCGGATATAAATATATAAATGAAGAGAGTTAAATAATAGGCAGAGCACAATGAGCAAAATCCTCTCGTCTTAAATGACATGGTCAGTAGCATGATTTAGCTGCTTCTGGTTAGACTGGAAGCCTACCACAACATATTTGGGAAAAGACTAGGCAGATTATGATGAATGTGGTCATTAACGATCACTTAGTCCTACCAGGGAATCGATTGCAGGATCTCACGGTCCACAGTTGCGTTTATTAGTGCAGTGTGTGATTGATTTTTCCAACAGGAATGTGCCAGCAGCAGCCCAGATTCTGGATTTGTGCTTGGTTTGCGGTACCTACATGCCTACAATAACATGGAAACATAAATTGTCGAAATGTGGGTCTATGTATTAGGTACTTTTACTACTCCGCCTACCCGTTCGGGATATACAGGCGAGATGTAACTATGCCTAGCTGATCCTACCTGATGAAATTATTAACAGGTATATGAGAAATACGTCATTAGAAGTGTTGATGAGTGCTTATACACTGGTAGGTATTACAGCGACATCTCTTAGTATTTAAACACATCACATTTGATTAAGTTTCTAGACATGGACAACAGATGGCAGCACTAGGTATGTCCTAATTATTTCAACCTCTAATACTGAATGGAATCTTAATTATGTTTCATTAAGAAATTCTAAGATTATTTATTGCGAAGTCTTACTTTATTACCAAACTTAATTACTAGTTACCTATGTTCTAAACCTTCTTCTAATTTATAGACTTAAAAAAATCAATAACATAGATAAAATACTCTTTATTATGCACACCATACAAATACCAACAAACAGCAACAATATACACATACCATTAGTGACGTAATAATGGAAAAGTTTGTAAGTTTTAGATATGAATCTATAATTTCAATGCTTTACTTCAAGTTTCCGTAGTGTAGCGGTTATCACGTGTGCTTCACACGCACAAGGCCCCCGGTTCGATCCCGGGCGGAAACAGTTTCTTTTTGCTTTTTTTCTTTGGCAAAATATCTGAAAGAAAAAAAATATAAATAATAATAATAATAATAATCTTTATTATCAAAAGAGCCGGATACAATTTGTCCATCTCAATCAAACATATAAAAACAATGAAATATAACGCTACTTATGCATTATTTGAGACAGAGTTTACGTCTGTGTCTGTGCTAGTATAAACTGTGTTACAGACACAGGCGCCTTCCTCTTTCAGTTTATTGGCAAATTGCTGCACTTAGTAGGAGTTTTGGTATGCATGAAACTTAGTTTAACATAAGTACTTAACACTTATTAAAATTTATGTAAGCAAAGAATGGGTGTGTGTGGTGTTGGTGTATGTGTGTGTATGGTTGTGAGGGTCAGTGTGTGCGTGTTTAGTTGTGTGTTTAGTGTGTATGTCACAGTATAAAATAAATATCAAAGGAGCAATTCAAATCTGTTTTTAGATGCGTTAGTAACATTTTCTTGCAAAGAGTTGTTCAGTCTCATCGTACGTTAACTGTTGGAGAAAGCTACTAACTACAGTTTTACATTTAAATTTGGGTAAAGAATATATGTTGCAGGTTTCGTTTATAGTGCTATAAAGATAGCTGCTAAGACACGGATAGCTTCGCCTCGCCAGAGCAGTTTTGGTGGTGACAGGTGGGCATACAGGATCTCTACGTCGTTTATTTTGCTCTAGTAACCTTGGGTCATAGGTCAATGATGAGTGTACACGTAAAGTGATATTAAGTGCACAGAGCTGCCTGACAGTGAGTACAGATATGTCTTTATAGAGCTGGGTAGTCGGGTACCGATAAGGTTTGTGAAGCATGACTTTCAAAACAGCTCTTTGTGCCCTTTCAAGGCGAAGCAAATACGTTTTAAGTGTACCGCCCCAGACAGATATGCAATAGGTAAGAAGTGACTGAGCTAAGGCAAAATAAATAGTTTTTAACAGTCGGTCGTCCACTACTCTTCTTAGTTTCTTCATAGGAAACATCAGCTTACGAACACGCGTAACTGTCACACAGATATGTTCTTTCCAACTCAATATATTATCAATGTGCACCCCCAAGTATTTAACACAAGAGCTTCTATGTAAAGTAGGGCAGCTGCAAGGGGTCAGTGTAGAATGACAACTATGGGCTTTAACATCAGGCATATTAGGCTGTGTAGCAGAGTTCGCTGAGAAAGGGACATAGTGGGTTTTAGAGACGTTTAACGTAAGCAGATTCAATGAAAGCCAATCCATCACTATACCAAGAGCATTTTCAGCTGCGTGGTGAGCAGATTCCCATGTTTCTCCACTTATGATAAGCGCAGTGTCATCTGCATATACTAGTATCTTGCAATTTGGGATTGACAGCTGACACAATCTGTTTACAAATAGAAGAAAAAGGGTGGGACCCAGCACGCTGCCCTGTGGTACGCCAAAGGTTAGATTCACATCGTCACTGATATAATTGCCCACCTTAACTCGTTGTTTACGGTTTGTAAGATAGTCACGGAAGAGATTTAGAGTGATATCTCTTATTCCCATACTCTCTAGACCACGTAGAAGGATGGGAATAGAGACCGTGTCGAAAGCTTTGGCTAAATCAAGAAATATGCCTATAGTTTTAGTCCTAGAATCAAGGTTCTTAGCAATTTGGCTTGTCAGTTCAATAACAGCATCCTCTGTTGATACGCCTCTCCTAAAACCGTATTGGTTTGGCGCAATTATGTTGTTGCATTCTAGATAGCTAAGCAATCTTTTGTTAAGAACCTTCTCCATGATTTTGGACAGTGTGGTGAGTACTGATATAGGCCTATAGTTCTCGACACGGTCACCATCCCCACCCTTAAATACCGGTGTGACTAATGCCTTCTTAAAAGTGTCGGGGAAAACCCCTTTTGAGATACATAAATTACATATATGCGTTATTGCTGGAACAAGTACATGTCTGGCAGACTTAATAACTGAGGCTGGTATTCCATCGTGACCTACTGCACAATTATGTTTTAATTCTATAATTATATTTTCTATTTCTGAGAAACTCGTTTCAAGTAATACGAATGAGTTACCTTGAGGATTTATTAAGCTATCAAATTCAAAGTTTGGGCGAATTTCACCCTGACCCCGCGCAACCTGACTAGCAAGATCCGCTCCAACGTTTGCAAAATACTTATTTATAGCATTAACAGAAGAGTTTGGATCCCTGCACATATCAAGGAGTTCTCCTGACTTACTTATGGGTGAGGTGTTCTTGTAGCTGATAGTTTTTACGATGTTCCAAGTTGCTTTGGGGTTACCATTGGCCTGCAGGAGTTCTTTTTGGTCAAAATTGCATTTAATAGTTTTCAGTAAATTGTTACAGTAATTACGGTATCTAGAATATATTAGGTTAGCAGTAAGGTCTTTAGGATTTTGCATTGCTTTTTTGTGGAGCAGGTCCCGATTTCGCACGCACCTCAGGAGGCCAGTGGTCATCCATGGTTTAATAGTCTGCTTTCTGTTAGGGACTTTTTTAAGCGTACTATGTTGATTTATTACGTCTGTTACTATGGAGATAAGGTGTCCCGCACTTTGATTGGGATCAGTGCTAGTCAAAACGCTTGAGAAATCATAATTTTCTAAGCAGCCAATAATACCTTGAAAGTTTAGATGCCGTATCATACTTTTAGGTTTTGTAGCAGTAAGAGGGTTTCGTTCAGTGCTAAATAGGATGGGTGCATGATCAGTAAAATATGAGTCCAGAACCAAAGTTGTGGAGGGTCTATCTGTTTTTAAAAAGACATGATCCAGGCAGTTTTCAATACGAGTGGGGAGAACATGGGCAGGTAGGAGCCCATGAAAAGCCATTGTATTTGAATATTCTTCAGAGTTTGGGTCATTATTACCCGGTCTAATATTTATGTTTAAATCTCCAATCACTACTACAGTTGTTATTGATGCCAGGGATTCTAAAATATTGTTTAAAGAGTTAAGAAAATTTTCTATATTTCTGACTGAGGGTGACCGGTATATTGCAACAATAGCTGTATCTAAACCTAGTTTCAAAATAAGACAGTTAGCGTCCTGGAAAACCGGTTCAACTAGCTTATGGGTCACATCAGAACTAACATAGAGTACCACCCCATCATTTTGGTTGTTAAATGAGGATCTAGCTGAGGTAAAGCCAGTTAATACAGGAAAATCTGTCACCTTACTCAACCAGCACTCGGAAAGGATTACTATATCACACTTAACATCCATGGAATGTATTAAGACATTGAGGCCATCAAAGTTGCGATTTAGGCTTCGGATGTTAACATGCAGTATGTTCAAAGTTGGTTGTGTTATGTCTATATGCTTCAAACATTGGCCCGGCGAGCTCACATACGACCGTGAGATATTAAATGATTCTACAGAATCAATAAATTGATTTAAGTTGTCCTTATCGAATTTATAATTTTAAACGTCAATGACCAGTTTATGTTGAAGCTGGAAAGTATCATTTGTATTGTAGTGTAGAATATGGAATTTAGTGTGTTTAGTCTAATTATAATAAGGGGTTTGTGGTAATGTTTGGTGTGAATGTTTTGGGTGTGTAACTGTATTTGTGTTGTGTTCTGTTTAATAACAAATTTTGTTACTGAAAAATTAAACAAATAACTGTTTTTTAAGACAGTTTCTACAAGAACAGACTTTGGGTATATATAGCAAATAGTTATTAAATTTTGGCTAGCTATACTAATTAGATATACCATACAAGTGACCAGCAAACTAATAAAGTCATTTACTGTAATGCTAAACTTAAAATAAAAATAGTGTAACACAATGAATAAACTGTGAGAGATGACATTGAGGTAGTTTGTACAGGGTAGTCATTCTTTGGATAAGAGTTTTAGATTAATTGCGGATTCGATTCGAATTTGAGGCTCACCTTCGGCTTTACGCAGGAATACGGTCCCACGCAAGGTCCAGCAGTACGTGTATCCATTTTCCTTTGCAAATTGTCGAGCTGCATAAAATAGTTTCTGCTAGTAGTAGGTTAGTTAGGTTAGGTTAGGTGGGTAGTTAGGCCAAGAAGACGGCTCCGGGCCCCGACGGTGTCCCGGCAAGGGTGGTGGCAATTACCGCCACCCAGATGGAGGAGCGGTTTCGGGACCTCTTTAGCGCATGTCTTGCGTCTGGGAGGTTCCCGAAACCGTGGAAGGAGGGGCAGTTGTGCCTCCTTCGCAAGGAGGGCCGTCCGGCAGACTCCCCCTCGGCATACCGACCCATCGTCCTGCTCGATGAGGTCGGCAAGATGTTCGAGGGGATAATCGCTGCCCGCCTAAAGAGCCACCTGCGGAATGTGGGGCCGGACTTGTCGGACGCTCAGTTCGGTTTTCGGGCTGAGCGTTCGACGGTAGACGCGCTGGCCCGCCTTAAGGGCCAGGTCAAGGAGGCGATGGAGGTGGGGGACGGATTGTTGGCGGTGTCATTCGACATTGCAAACGCCTTCAATTCTGTTCCCCACAGCACCATCCTGGAGGCGCTCCGTTTCCACGGGGTGCCTCTATACTTGCGGCGTCTACTGGCCAGCTACCTGGAGGATCGTTCGATCGTCCTCGTAAACAGGGCTGGCCAAGTCCGGCGGTACGCAGTCGGGGCCGGCGTTCCACAGGGGTCAGTCTTAGGACCTCCCCTCTGGAACGTCGGCTACGACTGGCTCTTGCGGGGAACTCTCCTCCGGGGCACGAGGGTCGTCTGCTACGCGGACGACACTCTCCTCACCGCCCGGGGGGAGAGTTTCAGGGAGGCGGCCAACTTGGCATCGGCGGGCGGATCCTTGGTCGCAGGGAGGATCCGCCGACTGGGATTGACGGTGGCGCTGCACAAGACCGAGGCCGTGTTCTTCCACGGGCCTCGGCAGCGCCAGCCACAGGATGCCCACATCTTTGTGGAGGGCGTCCGCATTGAGGTAAAGGCCCAGATGAAATATCTGGGCCTGGTACTCGACAGCAGGTGGCGTTTCGGCCCGCATTTTAGCGGGCTGTCGACGCGCCTGCTGAAGACTGCGGGCGCCCTCTCGTGGCTGCTCCCCAACTTGGGGGGGCCCAGTGCGAGATGCCGGCAACTCTATGCCGGCATCTTGAGGAGTATGGCCCTTTACGGGGCCCCTATTTGGGAGGACTCCCTCCGCAGGAGGGAGAACGCCGCCGCATTGCGGGCCCCCCAAAGGGCCATAGTCCAGCGGGTGGCGAGGTCCTACCGCACGGTCGGCTTCTCCGCGGCGTGTGCTCTGGCCGGCACCCCGCCTTGGGAACTCGAGGCGTGGGTGCTCGCCAGAGTGCACGAATGGACGGCGGGGCGGAGGGCGAGAGGAGAACGCCCCGCCCCGGAAGAGCGGGAGGCCGTCCGGCGGGAGGCGAAGGACGCCATAGTCGTCCACTGGACGCGGGACCTCGCCGCCGCAGCCTTCGGCCGCCGAACCCTCGACGCGATTGGGCCGGTCCTGCGAGACTGGCTCGAGCGGTCGCACGGGTTCCTCTCCTTCCGTCTGGTGCAGGTGCTGTCCGGGCACGGTTGCTTCGGATCGTACCTGCACCGTATCGGGCGGGAGGAGACGCCGTCGTGCCACGACTGTGGTGCGGCGGAGGACACGGCGCAGCACACTCTCGCGGTGTGCCCGTCGTGGTCCGGGCCGCGCCGCAGTCTCACGGCGGCGATCGGAACGGACCTCTCGCTCCCCGGCGTGGTCAACGCCATGCTGAGGGACGAGGGGTCCTGGGCGGCAGTCGCCTCCTTCTGCGAACATGTCATGTCCCAGAAGGAGGCGGCGGAGCGCGCGCGGGAGGAAGACCCTCTCGCGGCGCCGCTCCGAAGGCGGAGGAGGGGTCGGAGAAGACGTCAGTATGACGGTCATCTCCGACTCCTCCCAGGTGGAGGCCAGCAGGCGACGGGTGCGGGGGCACCCTCGCTTGCATCGCACGCGCCTCCACCAGTGTCGGACGGGAATGGCCAGGTGTTCCCGGCCATTCCCGTCGCCCCCCAGCTCCCGCTCGGGGGGCACGCGGGGCCCGCCAGGTAGGCGGGCATGCGCCGGGAGGGTCGTGGAAGTAAAGGCTGAGCCGGTTTCCCATGACCCTCCCATCACGGCGACGAGGGAACACCGCTGAGTTTTAGTGGGTATACTGCCACTCTGGCAGGGAGTCCCACATACTCCGTCTCGTCCCCCGACGAGCGGAGATGCGTAATGTCATTTCTCAGCGACAAAAAAAAAAAAAAAAAAAAAAAAAGGTGGGTAGTTAGGGCTTCTGATATGAACACAGGTTTGACAGGTCCGGGTATACTGAGGTGTCCAGTGTTTAATTTTTCTTCATTTGGTTTCTTCTTGTTGAAATTCTTGACCCCCTGCATTATTTTGTCCTTTTTTAAGACACTGTTCAGCTCAACTATGATGGGTTTACTGCCTTCTTTGTTTGTTTGGATTCTGTATATGTCTTTTATGTCAGAGTCTTGGATATATCAAACAAAACAAATATCTGAATACAGCATCTTTAATATAGTTGTTGTAGATTGGTTGTTGTGAAAAAATACGCCTTATATAAAGCAAGCCGCAATGCGTTACGGAGCATTGTTTTTATCTAATAGGCGCTAACGCCTGCCGTTTCTTTATTTCTGGTGTTCGTGGTTCGTGGATGTGTGGCCATCCATCCATGACATATCGAGACCCCCCCGCTCCGTACAATTCTAAAGTTTTTTGCAACTTGCCGGTCAGTGTCAGGTTGATTACGATTCGCTACGGTAACAAATATGACTACAGAATTAAAAACATAAGAATCAGCAATAGAATTCCTTGAGTTAGAATTGGCCTCAAATGTCATGATATCATGAAATAGTCATTAAACAGGGTAATATATCAACTTATAGAGTTGTAGGTATAGATGAGTTTTATGATTATATAATTCTATAAATAAATGTCTGATATTTTTAAAATCGACGTAGAACCGGATCTGACCTGCAAATTCCAAAAAACGTTGGTCGGGGTAGCCTAGCTTAGTTACTGCGACCAAGGCCGACAGGCGAAAAGGCCAGAAAGTTAGTTTTTAGAGTTTCATTAATTTGAAAAGGGTCCATCACTAGAGGTTTTAGTGGATCAGTTAAATATTTCTGATTGTAAAATCTTACTCTAGCTCTAGGGCTATAATTCACTATGACCACTGAACGATTCCTTACTTCGAAACCCCGTCAATTCCTTGGCTAATTTCGCCACTCGTGCGTTCATTTGGCGCGGTTTCGTTCATTGTGTCATAGAGAATTACGGTTCAAATCGGTTAGATACCACCACATCACACTCTCTAATACAAGTTGAAGGACAGCTATTAAGTTCTTCTAGATGGGCGAGGGAGAGAGCCGAGAGAGCCGCCCGTCCCAGCCGCCGCGGGAGACGCCCCGGGCGTCGGGAGCCGCTTGACGACTCCCGGCCACCGTAGGCGCGGGCCTGCGGACGACGAGTAATGGGTAGCTCGCCGTCCGATCAGGACCAGGCCCGTGCTGGACGGCGCGTATGTGTTCCACGCGCGCCTCAAAGAGATGTCAGCATTGAAGAAGGGGCAAAGGGCCGAAGCCTGCCGGGGCAGCGGGATTGTCCGAAAGGGTTACCGCCACCCCGGAACATAAAGGGCTAAGGAAGTAACACCGATGGGTTTTAGTCAGTAAGAGTCTGACACTCCCTTCCGCTCCACCCAGAGCGGGAGGGGTCATTTGATGATTTCACATCCTTAAAAAAAAAAAAGCTATTAAGTACTTAGTAATAATAAAGCTGAAGAGTTTGTTTGTTTGAACGCGTTATTCTCTGGAACTACGTAGTACCAGTCGGATTTGAAAAATTGTTTTTGCATTTGACCCAATTCTTGAGGAAGGCTATAAACTAGCATCACGCTAGCACCCTTAGGAGCAGAACAAAAAGAACTCTAAGCGAGAACGAAGTAATAGGGTAGGTGGGCGATGCGATGCGACGGGGTGGATCGGGGGAACAAGAAAATTCACGCGGACTAAGTCGCGGGCAGATTCTAGTTAAAAAATATATTACAAACCTTATTAACAAATGAAGTCGGATCGTCACAAGCAAAGGTCAGAATGAGCAGTTGTTTGGTTTTTCTAGCTATTTACATTCAATTCAATAAACCACTGTATTTTTTAAATTAATGTTTAAGTACATGTTTTTGTTAACTTCGACTTTGGCTGCATGATAAATGAGATTATAGATGACGTCACTACATTTTATAATGACGTGACGTGCAAAATAATGTCAACTTTGTTTAAAAAAAAAAGACTTGCCAAGTGCAAGTCGAACAGCTGGAGTATACTTGACTACTTCTAACAAGATCTTAAATATCCGTGCTATTACTATTTCTAGGTATACATATTATATGAGGGGCTTGTGGCTAAGTAATAACAGCCGTACGGGTCCGGGTTGTTCCGTGGATGGGTGACCATCTCCATATACCGAGACCCCTCCGTGCCGTGGAAAGCACGTTAAGCCGTTGGTCCCGGCTGTCATTCGTGGAACTTTGACAGTCGTTACGTGTCGTCAGAAGCCCGAAAGTCTGACAACCAGTCTTACCAAGGGGTATCGTATTACCCAGTAACTGGGTTGTGGAGGTCAAGTAGGCAGTCGATCCATGTAAAATACTGGTATTCATCTGCATCCGGTTAGAATGGAAGCCGAACCCAACATAGTTGGGAAAAGGGTAGGTAGATGATGAGGTATACATATAATAAACTAGCGGCGCCCCGAGGTTTTACCCGCGTTCTCGATCCCGTGGGCATATCGAGATAAAAAGTATTCTATGTGTTAATCCAGGATTTAAAATATAATTATGTGTTGTGCCAAATAGCCAACCACAGCCAATCCCAGTCGGCATGATTTGTTCCGACATCTTCAACAATCATCGTCATATATTTACACAAAACTCTGATGAATTATACACCTAAACCTTCCTCATAAATCACTCCGCCAATTGGTGAAATCCGTATAAAAATCGGTTCGGGACTTTTTGAGTTTATCGCGTTCAGACAGACATACGCGGCAGGACTTATTATAATTATGTAGTGATAAAATCTTTTTTTTTTCAAAACTGCGCTGTTGCGATTATTGCCTTCAATAATTCATTTAATTCCTATGAGAAAGGATTAGTAAATATTTATTGACCGTCCTTTAAAACCTAACTGCAAACTGCACCCTAATAATCACATTCTGTATCATTTGAAGGAAGGAAGCTAGAGTTTGGCCAACGAAAGCTGACAGCGAATTATTTTATAAACTTTTTTTTTTACTTTTACAATGGAGACATTTTAGGACTGTCAATCCTAATTGTCAATGTCAATAAATCAATAAATTCGCAATGAATAATAAATTGTATCAATTGCGTTTACACAGCTCTTGATTTTTTTAAATTGCCGCCTTTTTTCTTGGTCAGCTTTCGTTGGTCAGACTCTAATCCATTGCTTCATAATTATGTTCAAAAAAATTGTCTGCTCAACAACCTTCATAACGCAGTGAATATTGTTGAACTGTCAAAATGAAAGCCATTGCTAATGTTAGTGTGTTACGCACATGGTTCTAGACCTTCTAGAGTGGATTTTTCATCAGTTATCAAATAAAAAATCCGCTATTTCATAGAACAGTGAGGCCACAATGCAAACAACACAGCTTATAAAAAATAAAAAAAAAGAAAGAAAAAAAGTGGGGTTCAGAATCGCGTACTCAATAGTGGTATTAAGTAGTAACAGGTACGTTGTGGCTTTATAGAGCTGGTTTGACATTACCCATTTCCGCGAAGTACTTATAGAATATAATACGTTAATGTTTTGCGTCATTGCAAGGTCCCATGTAGATTTTATCAAACGAAACATTTAAATTAACTACACGTTTTGAACACCACCTGTATAATATTGTTGTGTCAAAAATTAAAGTAAAGGGTTCGTGGTTAAATAAAAACCGCCGCACGTGTTGATCGAAGGTTAGGCTAGAGGCCGAGGTCAGTTTTAGGATGGGGACCATCGATTTCATATCGAGACTTCTCTGTGCCTCGGTATGAACTCGGTTGTCATTCACAGATAGTTGACGATCGTAGCTGACAACCAGAGGGGCAATTCTCGTAATTTTAAGAACGTTCACAGTCTGATCTCAGTCTCAATCTGTCAAAAATACCTCTAATTTCCATACATTTTGACAAGTGTTTGACATTTGTTTGTCGCTGAGATGAGACTGTGAATAGATTTTGAACATTTTAAATTACGAGAATTGGCCTTCATGGGTATTGTATCCCCAGTAACGTGGGTTGTGGAGGTCCGATCAGCAGTCGCTAGTCGCTCCGTGTAAAATAAGGATATCAGGCCATCTGGTTAGACTGGAAGTCAACCCCAAAATAATAGGCTAAAGAACTGGTACCCAGTTGATGCTGATACCCAAGTTTCTACGATTTAAGATTTAGATAACCGAGCCGCCGAGACTGATACTTCCTTGTCGGAACGAGTTGGTATATATAGAAATACTAGCTGCGCTCCGCGGTTTCACTCTCATAACTCTCGATCCCGAAGAATTATCTGATGAATTATTATATTATATTCTCCAACTGCATATGTATGTAACTGCACTGACTTACGTATTTGATATTAATATTAACTTGATACCTCCACGCGATCCTGGCATTTTAGATCAGCGGGGTAGTTGTGTACTATACTATCAGTAGGAATGGCTTTTATTTTGACAGTTCAACAACAACCGTTGATACATTTTTAGAAAATATGAAACATTGGATTAGCAATACCAATAAAAAAAATGTCTCAGATTTAGATTGATAGTGCGCAATTACGGTGCTGAATTTGTCGAAGTGGGGGATTACAGACGTATCCAAAACCAATGCGAGTGTGGTGCTTCTGAACAGACCATGCTTCACTTGCTGGAGTGTCCTAAGTACTCGTTCATCTGCACCTTGGATGACCTAAATAATGCCACGGCGGCCGCAATCAACGTGGCCACCTACTGGGCACAATCTACATTAAAAAAACCAGTAAGAGTATCATCGATACGAAATTAAGAGTTTATTGTTATTTTTTATTGCTGAATGAGCCCGCTCTTGACCTCGACCACGCCTGATGGAAAGCAATGGATGAGGTTTATGACGAAACGAGCGTGCCCAGAAGATGCCTAAGGCACTGGAACTCCCACGCATCGACGAAACACAGCAGGCTGCTATTGACGCCGGACTCCGGTGGGAAGGTCACAAACCAGGCGGGTGTTAGCCCTACCACCGCAAGGGAAGAATTGGCCAGTCAAATAAGGTATTCGGTGTGACTGTCCAGGATCTGGCGGAACAAATTGCGCTACATGAGGAGGCTTCTTTATGCTGGAGTTGATATGGTACATCGGCGTGCATGCTACTTCCATACTTTTGTACAAGCTACATACATGACGGCTTTATTTCTGACAACTCAACTTCCCACATAAATAGTTAGTAGGAGATGTAAGTAATTTTTCGCTCGTTACATGAAGTAACTATATATTTTTTGTACCGAATTAGTTTTAAATTAAAGTGTTGTGCACTAGGTATTTAAGAGACAATAGAAGTTGGACCGTTCTTTTTATCCGTGGGAAATTGGTATAAACTAGGTTTTTTTAACCCGACTGCGCGATGTAAAAGACAGGGTTATGTTTTTTACGTGTATCTATTTATCTTGTACGTGTTCAGCGGCTGGATCGGCTGGATTTTAATGCATTGTGTTCAAGGTCGGTTTTGTTTTTGGATAGCTTTTGTTTTTGTAAACCAAAATGGTGGATCTTAGCTGATGGTATGACTATGACCATGTGGGGTAGGTATCAAAATAAACTTGACGAGATGATTCCAAAAATAACATTACACACTGAATGGTTGAAAAAGAGTTCGTTTTGAACTGTTCCATTGCAGTCGGGATTTTTTGATTACAGCAATACTTTTTTGCCTATAATATTTTTTACATCATGACCTCGACTGTGAGTCTAAGTTTTAGTCAAAACAAAACAAAACGATTCATTCCGTTCTACGGATGTATTCTTCTCCTTCAATTATTTGCAAAATCCAACTTCCCATTATAGCTCGATAACTGGATTGATTCGTAAATTTTCTTGGAATGATGTTTTTTACTCCGCGGCGCGGTAGTCAACTGGTAGAAATCGTCACGTAACGAAAAACCTATATGCAACTTTCATACAGACAGAATAGAGTAGACAGAGGAGAGTGAGAGAGATAGTTTTCATAGTTTTTGTTTAAATTTTCATCATGGATGTCGTTTTCATGGTTTTCGAGGGTGCTGAAGTCAATAGTGTGGTCAAAACGAAAATCCAAGATGGCGACAACTTTATGAGAGCTTCTAAAAACTTATACTAGATGGCTCTGTCTCTCTCTCTGTTTCTTTCCGTTATATACGAGTATGTGTGCGTGCGAGTATCGCGTAACAAACTTCGTTCCTTACGGGGGTCCTCCGACCGCACACGTTTTTTTTTTCAAATGACATTTTATCATGTCAATTTAATATTTTTAGTCACTATTGTCCAGCGTTAGTTTACCCTATGCTCACTTGCACTTTTCTTACTTTTCCGCGAACGTTACGATTCAACACTTAAATACTATGTAATTTACCTACACCTCTACTTACCTCGTAGCGGCAATAATAGAGGCAGGTAGGGATTCGAAAATATATCGATGCTTTGTATATTTTACCTACTCGATTCTTTTCAAACGCTTCTTTCTTAGTATCGATACTGCTTTGTCTAATACACTGTTAATATGTCATGAAAACTGGCAAGTGCCTTCAGGAAGACACACATCGCAAGCTATACATATTATTTAGTGTAGGTTAGTCTTAACCTAGGTAGGTGTCGAGTGGGTGTTTACAAAAACGTTATGCTTGATTAACCTATAATTCCAATAAAAGTACGTGCATCGATACTTCTGCCACGATTCGTATTTATAAAGCTGACATCAGGACGATGATATCTATTAATTTATGTTTAATAACACGACACTAATAAAATTACACAGATTTGAACGTTAATTTGCTCATTTCTTTTAATTTTTTATCCAAAGAAGATGACTAATGAAATAATTTTCCATTTTGATTAGTTTTGTGATTAGACGATTCACTTCGAATGAAAGATGGAGAACGAACGTTCACTAAAAGAACAGAAAGTGAAGCGTCAGATGTCAGATTTTTATCTACGATAATTTTAGTATCGAAACTTTTTCAAACCCAACTCCCATCCCTCTCGTTTACCTCGTAGCGGCAATAATAGACACAGGTAATGTAGTTCGACGACATGCACAGTTTTCATTCGCGAAGAAACCTCCCGCGAGATACCACCTCTAGATAGACTTTCAGATTTATTCGAAATCTTAGTCACGCTCTGACCTTAATATATAATTTCTTTTTTAAATTATGTTTTAAGTGATTGACGAATGATTTTTGCAGTTTTACTTAATAATTATTGTTAGTTTCGGATTTTTCTGGATTGTTTTTAATTGGTAAGTATTTTGTTTTCATTAGGATAAGGAGCTAGAGCTTGTTTTATTATCACACCAATATTATAAAGGTGAATGTGTGTGTGTGTTTATATGTTTGTTACTCCTTCACGCTCAAACGGCTGGACTAATTCTGATAAAATTGTGTACAGAGGTAGCTGACACCCTGGGTTAACATAGAGGCTACTTTTAATCCCGATATTTCTTCGGGATCGACACTTATGTTGGTGAAACAAAAACTTTTCGAACATACCACAATATTTTTGCGCCAAAACGCAGAGAGAGAAGAACAGTTTATTTTGCACAAATAAAACGCATTTATGATTTCGGTTGCTAAAACGCATATAAATAAAATAACGTTTCTTTGCTCCTTCCTCAAAGAACCTCCGTTTTCTTGGCAAATATTAAGAGTAGGTAATTTATGAACAGGAAAACCTGCTCGACATTTTCATTCATTTACCTCTTGGCATCTTACCACTACTGTGTCTTCAGAAAACTTATAAAACACAATGAATCATTGAAATAAATCTCGATGGTTTGACAAGTTGATGACCAGTTGGCGCAGTGGTTGAGCGATTGACTGCTGCGCAGCATGTCACGGGTTGGATTCCCGCTCGGAACAAATATTTTGTACGACCTACAAGTATTTGTTCCGAGCCTGGCTGTTTTATCTATAATATGTATGTATTTACAAAAAAAATGTATATAAGTAGTATATCAGCCATCTCGTTACCATAACACAAGCATTATGTTGCTTAGCTTGGGTCTATATGGCGTTGTGTGAAATGTCCAAGGATATTATATTATATTACAAATTAAAATTTTAACATATTTTTGCTCAAGTATGGTTGGGGCTGCTTACAGCCTATGCTATTGATTACCTGTATTTTACATAAGTTGGCTACCTATTCAGTATTACAGGGAATACCGGTTAAGTACTGACTAGAGTTCGGCATTCAGATTATCCCTCTCTCCATACGATACCAGTTTCTAGGGTTCCGTAATCCAAGTGCACTATGTCAATGAACATTGGAAAGAAGATCTCTTCTGTGCACCACTAAACAATGGTGTACAGAATTTACGTTAAATAAAAAACAGTGGCACTCCAGGAGTGCCGACAGAAGTGAAAACTTCAATTACGTGTGTATTTTTAAAAGCATAGTAATTTTATAAATATGTTTGAAGGTCATTGTTGAGGGGCCCGAGGCTAAATAATAACAGTCGCACAGGTTGATCGATCAGGTTAAGCGACGCTTGCCGCGGTTGGTCTGTGGATGGGTGACCATCTTTATATACCGAGACCCCCTCCGTGCCTCGGAAAGCACGTTAAGCCGTTGGTCCCGGCTGTCATTCGTGGATCTTTGACAGTCGTTACGGGTAGTCAGAAGCCCGAAAGTCTGACAACCAGTCTTACCAAGGGGTATCGTATTACCCAGTAACTGGGTTGTGGCTGGTCAGATAGGCAGTCGCTCTATGTAAAATACTTTTATTCAACTGCATCCGGTTAGACTGGAAGCCCACACCAACATAGTTGGGAAAAGGCTAAGCAGATATGTGTTTGAAGGTCATTATTCCCAAAGAAAATATACCGCGCGTTGATGTCTTTATAATGGCCAAAACTTAAAACAGAAGCTTCGGTAACGGTAACAGTGTCGCGAGTTCAATGGTTGTTTCCCATCTTAAAAAAATGCCCAACGCGCCCAAAGAAGTTTTCACTTCAAAAAAGGCATTGTGCCACCCCATACACACATGTACACCCACACATGTATGGCGTGGTACAACTCTGTTACAAAACCGAGTGATGAAAAAATTCACTAAAGCGTGTGGAGTATAATGGGATCCCATAATTAAAAAGATGATGTTGTTACTAAGTGACTTTTTATTTGAGTCAATAGTATTCGAATTATGGGATGTTTTCTCGATAGCCATACCATATAAACAAAATCATGTTCCCACTGTTGGGACACAAGCCTCCTCTCGCTGAGAAGGAGTGCGCCGTAATCCACCACGCGGGCCCAGTGCGGGTTGGTAGATGTCACATGTCTTCGAATTTTTGGATCTAGGACATGCCGGTTTCCTCACGATGATTTCATTCACCGTTTTGAGAGCAGCGGTGATGAAATAATTTACCTTCACAAAGTAAAGCACCTGTCTGGGTTCGAACGGACGACCTACAACTCGTAAGTCGCGGCCATTACCACTGGGCCACCACACTTTTTTATTCGATAAATACTATGATAACTTGTTTTCGCGGACGGTCAAATCAATACTGCGCATGCGTTAATATTCATTCTAACTACGGAACCCTTTACTGTGCGTGGTCCTACGCGCACTTGGCCGGTTCTTGATAACTAGGAGCAAGAATGGTCAACCATCTATAGCTGAACGCAAGAAAGATGTATTTAACTTAGCCAAATAAATTCCTTCATGGTCCTTATTGTTAGACATAATCTATATACTAATAATAAAGCTGAAGAATTTGTTTGTTTGAACGCGCCAGTCTCTGGAACTATAAGTCTGATTTTTAAAAATCGTTTTACATTTGATCGCCCATTTCCTGAGGAAGGCTATTTAACATCACGCTAGGACCCTAAGGAACCTAGCAAAAGAAATTTAAAACTGTGAAGGAATAGGTACTTAGTGAAACCGAAGTAATAGTGTGGGCAGGCGATGCGATGCGATGCGACGGTCGGGGGAACCAGAATAATAATATAAATGCAGGTTTAGTAGATATAGTAAAATTAACAGGAAAAATCCTGCTTAGAATAAGTAAGTTAGAAAGGAGGCAATTGAACACTGTGGTTACTTACTAGAGATGTCTAATTTGAGGTTGTATCCAGGAAGATATTTCCTTATTGTATGCAATATGGGTAAACCCATATTAGTAATCACAAATAAGCCTGTTGAAGAAAAGTTTTTGTACTAGCTTCATCTCCTTCTAATTGTATAAAACGCTTTACGATAACAGATTCTGATATAGGTAACCAAGAATTCTAAGATAAGTACCATTATATTATGAATGCAATTCCATGAAGTAAATATACAGTCGTTTAATAATATCTAGACAACAGATAATTATAGATTAATCAACATTTTTTGTAACTGATAGTCGATCGTCAGTAATAAAATATCTGATCTAGAGTCAAATAAAAACCAGACTTGAAAGGAGGACTGCGATGACAGCTGATATAGATGACTGATAAAGAAAGGCAATATAATCATGGTACCCAGTAACTGGGTTGTGATTAAGAACAGGTAGAAGCCGTTCCTTATGAAATATTGGTACTTAAACCGGAAGCAGACCCCAATATAGTTGCGAGAGGAGCAGGCTACGCAGATGATGAGGGAAAAGATAATGACGACTAAAATCAAGTCAAAGCCAATGAGGAAATAAATCCATAGCTTGCAACAAAATCAATGTCTCTCCATAGGAAACATTGTTCCTACTTCACATAAACCACTACTTTTACGACTCTTAAGCTAAATTTGCAGCTTATTGATGCCAGACCCACAACCAGTGAGTATGTTCTCAAGTGTGTGATCAACTCACAAACCCATACTCTTCTTATAAGCTTAACATGTGATTATCCGAGGAAATCTTTAATGGGGGATTTCGTTGGTGACGGAACTTGACAAATTGAAGTACCTACCTTTGTAGATATCTATGTGCTACTGATTATTATTGAGTAATCGGAGAACCCTGCGTACGGCGTCTTTAGGCTGGCTGAAGAAATTATATTTGCAGGATGATTGTTTAATAGATGGAAGAGAGGCAGATGATAGAATAGTGGTGTATAATTGGAGAGGCCAATACACAGCAGTAAGTACACCGCTACTCGCTGATGATGATACAAATTAGGTGAGACTGTAGCAATAATTTCGATTAAAATATCAAATTAGTAAAATCAAATTAGTGGATTCATTAAGAGGTGAGAGCGCACGTTGCATGACCATCGTAGAAACGGAAGAAAGATAAAATTATATAGATTGTGATTGTAGAAAGATTTCTACGGCGTGATATCAAACCGAAACAAAATAAGTATATATCTTCATATCATATAATCTTCTTTCCACTTTGTATGGAAAGAAGATATAATGCTTATTCTCCGTAGAGAACCAGATTGAAGTGGTCATTCTATATGTGCTGGGACCACAGAAATGCGCTAGTGCATTGTTTATACTCTGAGCCAAAGTAGGAAATGTCGTTTCAACGGCTCCTTCCAAATCCAATCAACATGACGAGTTCTAGGATTAATATAAAAACTAAGGAGATTGTTATTATTAAAATGCAGTAAGTATTATTAAGATTATCTGCAAAATATTTTCTTGTAACGTGTTTCTTGTTATTTAATGCGATATAAAGCCAGTCAAGTGCCAGGTTGCCTTAATTGTAGTCGACCGGGTTGTTCTATTTATATTCGTTGGTAAAACAAGTAAGGAGATTATTTGTTTTACATTTTAATTTATTTTGGTATAAGAATGCAGCCTTGGTAGAGAATATATTTTATTACGAAAGACTCTTTTAGCTAAATTAATTTATCTATATAAATCAATGTTTGTATGTTTGTCCTCTATGCGTTCCGAAACCTTTGGTTACATTGTGATGAAACTTTAGTAGGGTGAGGGGTCGCCGTGGGTGGTGTAAGTGTCCTAATTATTAAAACATGGGCAAAAAAAAAAAAAAACTGAGGCGGTACGAAGTTCGCTAATAAAATCGTACCGTTTCTATTGAAGGGTTTAAAAAAACCTTGTAATTGAATGACGGATAAAATATATCTTAACATTTTTTTTAATTTCCACTCAATGATAAAGTAAATGAATTCGTAATTTTAAATCAAAAACTTGTTAGGTCACAACACAAGTACTTCGCACACAGAGTATTTTGTATAAGAATTGATTTCAACACGATTTATTATTTACAAAATAATCCATGTGAATTGAGCTGGCAAATTATCAAGTACCTACTTGTAAGAGCCGCATTTTAACTTGAGGGTGCTTATTACTTTACCTTGACTTGGAAACGGGCAAATATACAAAACAGCTAAAAGTACACACTTAGGTAGCACTCTCGTTGGTTTGATTGCTTAAAACTTGGATTTTATGAGTTGTCTTCTTTAGTCTCGAGTACAGCTTTTCTGGATTGTTTAAGTCTGGGAACAATTACCTGATAATATAATATATAATATTGCAACATTCCAGTAAGGTACGGGTGCTTTTAATTATTTTTTCTAACATTATGTATATTGTCATGACGAGTGGTGAGTATCTCTAATATTTTTATCACACAATCATTTACTTGTTTCTTCTTATTAAATATTTATTTCCTTAGTACTACTTTGTGTTTAGAATCCCATCGTTATCTTAAGTAGGTATAGCCATTAACTACGAGAATTCTTTGTTTTTGAAAACTTTATTTTACATAAACATATTTACATAAATTTAAATAAACATTTTATCCTACATTAATAAAATTTTTCTTTTCCTCATTTGCTTCTGCTTTCATTGTATACATGCGAAATATATTTATACTGTTTCTCACATATAGTAATGTATACATATTTGAAATTTTAATTTTAACTATGCTAATGAATGATAATGTTATACATATGGGAAGATTTGACCTCGGCCTTTGAAAATGTTGTTCTAAACATATGGACGCTTTAGAATTGCGACAAGAGTAATTTGCACGTTTTGAAGATTTTAACAGACATTAAGACATACATAAAAAGCGATATGCCAACGTGGGAAGTTTCTTGTATCTTTATTGTGTTTTTGAAATGGGTCCTCCAAGGTTCTATCTTTAGGCCATTATTCTTAATTCATTTTAATTTTTCACAAGCTACGATTGTTGACGTTTTAATATAATATAATAGAATCTGTTTGACTCTTATAATAGTACTTTTAAAAATATTGATATCTTCAACTGTTCTTTGAGTATACTCAAAAGCCTCATCCGCTGTTCTATAATAAGATGACTGCCATTTGTGTGTACCCTTTCTGAAAATCATCATCAGACCTACTAAGGTCATATTTATATTATGTTTGTATCTTTATTTAAATTTTATTTTTAATGTTCATTGTATGTACTATGTTACCCGTATGCAAAATACGCGCATTGTCGTGAAGTTGCTGACAACAGCAGGTACTACCTATTACCTGTACTATATTAATTAAATTACACATTACACGTACTGCAACTAAAACTCCTAGAGCATACATTTTTTTTTAACTTTATACCTATGGGCCCCTGCCTATAGGCAGTAAAAAGTAAAAAAAAAAGCGAGTCATTCTATTAACAAAACTTGATTTTGTTAAACTATTATACTCCTAGTTGTAAGTTCTTATTACGTAACTGTTTGCTGTTCTTTTCATAAAAAAAAAGATCCCATTAAAGATTACAGTTTTTGCTTTGGTTTAAATTAAAATTAAAGTAGTTTTATGTTTACGTAAATAGCTACACGATTTAATTATAATCTCTTACAGGATAATATGTAATAAATAACTGTTGAAAAAAGTCAAGAAGATGCAAAGTATTTAATTTTAATAGTAGAATATTATATAACAGATGTATCTGACTAATTTAATTTTTAATTAAATTGATTATATGGTGAATCTAGTTTTTAAATTTTATTTTGTTACTTAGTTTTTAAAATTCACAATTTAAAAATAATTATGAAGGCGTCTGTTTTTAGAATAAGAAAGAAAGAATGCACGTCTCCTAAATACCGGGACCTAAATATCCTCCCTTTTTCTTATTCAATCAACTCAGCCTATCGCAGTACACTGTTGGACATGGCCTCTTCCAGACTGCATCACAATACCCTGTCCTCCGCTTTCCGCATCCAGTCTGTCCCAGCGTCCATCTAACTGGGGGCGTCCCACACTACGCTTACCGAACCGCGGTCTCCAATCCAGGACTTGTCTGCTCCACCGGCCATCGGTCCTTCGGCAAACATGGCCAGCCCACTGCCACTTCAGTTTTCGTACTCTGGTTCCTTACCGGATAACTTCATTCCTGATTTTATCCATCACTGACCGTCATATTTCTTATTAAACCATCCAGATTTAGGGCAACGGTCCCTGATCATTGCGTAGGCCATTGGTAAGGCTTTGTGAATCTGTTACCACCTACTGTTAACTTTTTTAGAAGAATGACTATTGATGAAAATGTTCATCCAGGGAAGCAGAGGTGTGTAAGTAGGTACTACCACCATAAACTTTTTAAATGAAATCATTGGTGTCTGTGGCGTTTTAACTTTATTTATATTACATTTACATTATTTCTACTCATCCGGACAGCAACATCGTGAGGATTTTTACAAATATTTACATGATTACAGGTTACTTCATGATATGCATACAAGTATACCGTTTCCTAGATACACATAATTTATTTGTTAATATTCTATCCTATGGAAATATATATTATGCTAACTATTAAAATGCAGACAATTAATTGCATAATCTGTTATGCAGTTAATTATCTGTATTTTTATTCATAATGTATAACTTGTATTATGCAACAAGGCTAGGTGGAAGTGTTTTAGAATAATATCAGACAGTTCTCATCAGTTCGGTTCAGTTCTCTCGTTCTGTTTCTTACAGTTTACCGTAAAAGACACAAGTGAATAAATATATTTAGGTAAATCGCGTTCTTTCGGTAGGTACCATTTTATGATTGATTGTGGCCACCAACCTGTTTTCAAAAATGGTGTCAGTTGGTGTCAGTGTGCCCCTGACTGAGAGGTTATTGGGTGATCCATATTAATTGCCGAAGCTTTTATTTTATTTCATTTTGAAGAGCACATGATTGTAGACCCCATAGCCTAGAAATTTTTCGTCGGTTATCAAATTAAAAATCTGCTGTTTATAAAAGTTTCGATACCTACGCGGGCCAAAATACATGGAACAGCAATTTTTTTCTGAATAACCGACGAAATATTTCAACCCAGGCTCAGAATGCTACCAATTCCCTATTTCCCTGTATATTCTAATGTCGCGGTATATGCGTATTTGATCAAAAATATTTTATTATTAAAGAGTCGACTCTGCTATATTTCAGAAACAAAATGGCGGGTGTAGTGAAGCCGATAACGATAGAGAAGGAGTATGAGAAGAACCCGGACATCTCACCAGAGGAGATCAAGAAGTTACGCGGCTGGCTGAAGACGCAACCACATCTGCCTGAGAAACATCTCACAGGTATATTATAATAATATAATTTATACGTAAAGACATTTTCGCAGCCACCATCTTGGATTTTAATTTTCAACTTTCTGCCGTGAAAAACAATAAAAAAATAGTGTACGGCATTAATCAAGCCGACGGCTTTCAGAGTCGTCTTTGGACATCTGTAATGCAATGCAATGCAATGCTCTCCTGCAAATTTCTTTTATTGTTTTTTTTTTATCTGATGTATGTGTTTGGTGTATTGTGTGTCTTTTAGTCTGTGCTAAATAAATGTATTTTCTTTCTTTCTTTCTTTTCTTTACTTTCAATGCCAGATTTCTGATGACTGATGCGCTGCCTTACTAGACACAACGCTGAATATCTCATGGGCCTGCAATAAACCCAGTAAACACAGCAAAGTGCGATAACATCTTAGATGTAATGTTGTATCTAAGGTGTAATGGAATTTACCTACTTTACCTACCTTATTTACCTACTTACGAGTAAGTGCAGTCCAAAGTGATTTTTAGATAAATCTAAGTTAGTTTTGGACTTGTGGCTAAGTAATAACAGCCGCATGGGTCGATCGATCGATTGGATAGGTAACCATCTTTACATATTAAGACTCTTCCGTGTCTCGGAAATCACGTTAAGCCGTTGATTCCGGCTGTCATTCGTGGATCTTTTACAGTCGTTACCGGTCGTCAGAACCCGAAAGTCTGACAACCATTCTTTCCAAAGGGTATCGTATACCCAATAACTGGGTTGTAGAGGTCAGTCCGCTAATAAGCATCGCTTTATGTAAAATATTGGTATTCAGCTTCATTCGATGAGACTGGAAGCAGACTCAAACATAATTGGGAAAAGGCTACGCAGATGATGATGAGTCATTTTTATTTTCGTTCACTTAGCTTTTCACATGTTTTATAGACTTAGGTTTATTTATAAATAACCCACTGTATCTTGGCTAGATATTATCCAACACGTTCAGTTCAAACGTGAGATTTTATTAACCTTTTACAGCTTGATAGTAATCGTTCAGACCATCCTATTCTATTGTTTATGAGGCAAATAATAGTTTCTTACTGTACAATTTACATAAATGCTTGAAATATCGTTAAAGATCGTCAAGGGATACATCTTGTTATGTTATTTATGGCAACAGTCGAAAGATGTCCAGTGCTGGACATAGGTTTCCCCATCCCCAAGCATCGCCGCCGCCGCTTCGACAGGTTTTGTGCTTCTCGTGTTCAGCGGATTCCAGCAGCCTTCACCCCTCCTACATAACCGGAATGTGGGTGTGCTAAGAGCTCTGCCTAACCCTTCGAGAAAAACAGGCGTGATTTTATACGTGTGTGTCACTATACCTACCTACGTGTGTGTCACTATACTCACATAGAAACCAATGTTTTATCATCATCAACCAGTTTTGATGGAATGTGAAACATTGCCGTTGCATTTAAAACAACACGAGTTTTAAACTTAAAGATTACATACAATGTATGTGAACGAGGACTTTAGTAAATACGAACCTTTTTCCTTTCAATGGTTTATCTATTTCGAAGAAAAGCGATTTGCAAATTTTTTTTTGATTCTTGTCGTGCATGTCTGTTTGACCGATTACATCATCTAAACTACACAATTGATTGTTGTGTGGTTATCACTATAGTTTAGAGCATTTATTTCGGATGGTTTATTTGTATATGTTACCGGCCAAACCCGACTTTAGGATGAACTAGTTTCGCCTAGGCCAAACCAGTTCTTAGGCGACATAGGAATAGGATGCAAGAGCGAGGGAGAACTGGTTTGGTCTAGGCGACACTAATTCATTCTAAAATCGGGTTTGGCCGGTAACATAATATAATATTTTTTGAGGCATGATATGAAATTGAAGGGAGTGAATGATAGCGTGACGGTTGACAGGGGAGCATGGAAGAAGAAAACATGCTACGCCGACTTCAAGTTACATGTGACTAGAGCAGGAAGGTGATAATCATCATCTGCCTGCCTTTTCCCAACTATGTTGGGGTCAGCTTCCAGTCTAACTGGATGCAGCTGAATACCATTATTTTACATAGAGCGACTACCTATCTGACCTCCACAACCCATGACCCCTCCGATACCCCTTGGTAAGACTGGTTCTCAGACTTTCGGGCTTTTGACTACCCGTAACGACTGTCAAAGATCCACGAATACCAGCGGGGACAATGATGATGATAATTATTATGTCACAGAAATCTCGATGCTTTGTGCGCAGCAGGGACGGGTTGCTAGTAACACAATAAAAAAAGATTCAAAATCAAAAGTAATTTATTCGAATAAGACTGCGAATCAGCACTTTTCGAACGTCAAAATTACATGAGACAGTCCCCCAAAACGCATGCCCTGCACCACTTCTTAGTGCTTTAGCTGGAAAGAAGTGGCGCAACAAACTTGGGGAGTTTGTTGCAGCAGCTGTTTGTTCCACTCGTTCCACTAAAATCCCCTAGATTAGTCCCCCAGGGGACTACACAACACTCAATGTTCCACTACGATCCCCTAGGGGATTATATAAAACGAAAGAAAACTTGTTTCTATACAATAGTAGGTATGATTGATGAGCATTCATTATTGTCAAGGTAAGAATACGTATATACAGGGTCAAATTTGATTAGCTAGTGAAACTCAGTCGTGATGGATCGATAACTAAACAGGGTAAAATAAAAAGAATTTATGTTTTTTTTAGGCGTCAACGACCGCTGGTAGTGTTGTTACTTGAAGTGTAAGCGGTGAAAATATGTTTTATTATGTTTAGATATCGATACCGATGACGCCTGTGAAGTTTACACAAAAAAAAAACACATTTTACTGATATTTCAGGTGAATTCACACAAATTCAATTAACTACGTTATTAGTATAATATTATTACATTTTGTTAATACATACCTACCTACTTCATGTATTAAATATTTGCATGCCATCATTACATGGCGGAATGTGTCTTTGCACTACTATTTTACATATCATCTTTTGTATACCTACCACATTTTATGCAAATAAACGATTTTGATTTGACAACAATTACAGGCAGATGACCCCACAGAAAAAAAAACATTAAAATAATATATTTTTTATTTTATCACGTTATCCATCACGTCTGCGGAGTTTCGCTAGCTAATTTAAATTGACCGTGTATTACTATCAATTTATCAGATATCAGACACGTCTGTTACAATAAATAGCTTACATTGCATCGATTCTTAAGAAGCGTTTAAGTGCGATGATTGACTGATTTGATATCTGTTTCATGCAGTTTAACAATGTCTAATGGCATAGAAGCTAAGAATGGGTAGTTATCTACGACGTTTGTGTATTGTTTGAAGTTAATTTAGCTGTAATTGAACAATGCTAAGGAAACAATGACAATGTCATGTCACACACATACACACTTATTTATAGAAAGTTTGTGAGTGTGTGTGTTTATATGTTTGTTACTTCTTCACGGTCAAACGGCTTGACCAATTTTGATAAAATTTTGTATGAAGGTAGCTGACACCCTAGATTAACATATAGGCTTAGACTTTTTATCCCGATATTCCCACGGGATCGACACTTATGTGGTTGAAACCGTGGGGCGCAGCTAGGACGAAAATAAAGTCTTCCGTAGTTGACGATCCTTCGGGCCGAGACAAGTGACACTCGCTTTCAAAGCGCGTCGTATTTTTACTTTTACAACTACTTGCACAAGATTGACATGAGCTTTTTGGACTTAAGTTGAACAGTGGACAGTGGCTGCACATGGAGGTCACAAATAAGATTAATTGTTTCGCTTATGCCTTGTGGAGACTTTGTAAAATAGCCCCCAAAACAGCTCTCTGGGCGTATCATGGTTACGTAGCATCTAACATCAGATACGGCATTGTGCTGACATAAATTGACCCTGACAAGAATAGATGTACTTGTAGTGATAACGTACATATGTTTTATTGTATATACCTTCTTTATAACAACATTTTTTTTTATAGATAGTAATTACCTACTAGGTACTATTGTAAATAGGTATGTGAATTTGTATATAGGTTGTAATCTTCGGACCTAATAATGCGAAGCTAAAATTGCCGAGTTTTATGGGATATTGTAAGCCATATAATAGTCTAGTATAGTCCTCCAGAGTTCATGGAAATACTTGAGGCCTTTGCCGAGCAGTGGGACAGTATAATATAAACTTAACAAAAAAAAGTCCTCCAAACCGTATTTCGACCATGGCGGCCAATGTCAACAGAGACTAACCTTCGGCGCGGGAGATATTAAAGTGCACAAATGTGTGCGCAGTTTGTTCCCTCTCCGACACGACCGGAGAGAGATCACGCGAGTAGGGGAATACTGTGGCTTCCAAAAGTTAGTTGACATTTTGCCACATTATGATTTATAATAAAACTAGCAGCGCCCCGCGGTTTCACCCACGTTAGTTTCTATCCCGTGGGAATATCGGGACAAAAAGTATCCTATGTGTTAATCTTGATTATAAAATATTTGTGTACCAAATTTCATCTAAATCCGTTCAGCAGTTTTTGCGTGATTGAGTAACAAACATCCAAAGATCTTCACAAACTTCCACATTTATAATATTATTATAGTAGGTATAAATGATAATGATAAATGATAAATGATAAATGATTTTATTTTGTAAGTAGGTTTGTACAAACACTTTTACACGTCAATCATATTTTTTATAAAACTACACACATCAAAAGTGTCTAGGGATCAACATATATTTTTGCAATAACTTTTCTCCTGATTGATATTAATTAAAATTTTCTTTAAGGATTCATCAAATGAAGTGTTTTCGTTTGTCACAGTAACGATAAACCAAGTCACCTTTGCATTAATAAAGAAATTTGCCATTTTCCTAATAAAGGGATTTTTGACATTTGAACCACTAACACAAAAGTTCGAAAAAAAGACTGAAATAACAGTTTTCTTTAAAATTTTATTGGGTAACTTAAACAATTAATAATCCGTGTTTCTACCGCGAACACTAACAACACAAGAACATCGGTTTGGCATACTCAAAATGAGTTCATCCAAATCACGCTGTGGAATGGCCGCCCATGTTCGTTGCAACAACAAAAAAAGGTCTTCTTGCGACTGGATACCCTCCATATTCGGCAGAGCTCTTCTCTGTAGCATATCCCATGCATGCTCAATCGGGTTCAAGTCTGGCGACTGAGCAGGCCAGGGCAGGACATTGATGTTAGCTGCGGCGAGAGTCTGTCTTACAACTCTTGCGGTGTGCGGTCGTGCATTATCATGCATTAACTGAAATAAGGGACCGATTTGCACTTGTAGAGGAACGATGACGTCTGATACAATCGTCTCAGCATAAATTTGAGCGTTGAGGTTGCCTCTGATCCAAATCAACTCAGTTCTTCCGCCGATCCAAATACCCGCCCATACCATGATGGTTCCACCACTATAAGGATGGACTTCCTGGCAGGATTTTAATCGCTGTTGGCGTCCAGGGGTTCTCCAGTGTCGTATACGTCTTGTATCCGGTCTCATACCAAAACGAGACTCATCAGAAAAGCACACGAAACGCCATTGTTCTTCTGCCCAATTTCTGTGTTCAAGAGCCCATTGATATCGAATCCTACGATTGTGCATTGCTATAGGTGGTACCCGTAGCGGTCTTCGGGAATGAAGGTTCACTTCATGCAAGCGGTTTCTGACTGTTTGGTCGCTAATTAAGTTCCCTGAAGAGTGATGAAGCCTCACGGCTAACATCATGGCGGTTATTGTTGGAGCTCTTCGAGTTAAGATTTGAATGTATCGGTCTTGTCTCCGTGTGGTGCAGCGATACCGTCCTCCATGGCGCTCAGCCACGGTACCAGTGCTTCGGTAACGTGTCCAAAGTCGACTGATAACACTCTGACTTGTATTCAGAGCTAAAGCCACAGTACGTTGCCGGGAACCAGCTTCTATCATTCCCACGGCTCTGAGCATTTCTTCCCTGCTTAAATGACGTCGCCGCTCCATAATAACGTTGGTTTTAATCAGTAGTAGGGAAACAGTAGCACTAATAATGTCTTCAATGCGTTGTATGTTTTTATAGGGAAAATATTGACAGCTGATTTTCATCTTTTACTCGAATTTGATTCACAGTTCCTGATTCAAATTATGAAATGCACCAAAAAGGATCCATATAAATTTATAAAATCATAAATTTATTACAAAGCCACATCTCAATCTCAAGAAATCCGCATAAAAATGCTTGATCCCTAGACACTTTTGATGTGTGTAGATGAGGTCGGCGTTTCCTATCTGACTACTCTGAGAAGAAAGGCCGAAACAAACTCAGAGGTCACAGTCTCTTTTAAAGTCCAGACATCATAATCTTGGTCAGGTTATATGAAGACCATGTAGATCGATGTCTGAGATGGTCTTTTGAGGAAAGAACCACACAGATTGAGAAGACCTGTCCAGTCAGTGCACGCATTTGTCAGAAATCGTGTAGCTCAACTCAAAACTTAAGGAGCTCAACGATTCGACGAACAATACCAAAGAAAGGACATTTGGGTAGGCCACATAAATTACTCAAACTGCCAGACCTAGACAAAAACTAACACAACAGAGAGAATAATAAAAATTAAAAAAAAGTGACCCACATTGTCTTCACATGCACAATAATTAAAATAATATAATACTTTACAAAGTAAGCAAATGTCATTGTTTAAATAAAATTCATTAATGTCAATGTGTACATAGAAAAAAAAAAAAAAATTGGAAGCAGCTCAATCCCAAGCCTTTTTGTCCTCAATATAATCTTTAACGGTATAAAAAGCTTTCTGGCACAACTTACGTTTAATGAATGATTTGAATTTATTAAGGCTTAGATCTTGAACGTGGCTTGGTAGTTTATTATAAAAGCGTATAGAACGAGCTACCTATTTTCTTGAGCCTTGTTGTAGGTATAACAAATTTGTGTTTGTTCCTAGTATTTATATTATGGACATCACTGTATTTTTTAAACAATTTTATATTTTTATGGGCATATAAAAGATTTTCATAAATATACTGAGAAGGCACAGTCATTACATTAATCTCTTTAAATTTGTCTCTGAGAGAGTGTCTCGGACTTAATTTATAAATTGATCGAACAGCTCGCTTCTGCAAAACAAAGATGGTCTGAATATCGGCGGCATTTCCCCACAATAAAATACCGTACGACATTACACTATGAAAATAGCTAAAGTACACTAAACGGGCAGTCTCTATATCAGTTAAATTACGAATTTTTCTAACCGCGTATGCTGCGGAACTTAGCTTTTTTGACAATTTATCTACATGTGGTCCCCACTGAAGCTTAGCATCCAAAGTTATGCCCAAGAATACTGTGCTGTCTACAGGATTCAATTCCTCGCCCTTTATCAACACATTAGTTTTCACCTGCCTAACGTGAGGTAGCGTAAACTTAATGCATTTGGTTTTTTTCTCGTTTAGAAGCAAATTATTGACATTGAACCAATGGACTACTTTCGAAATCGCGCTATTTACATCGTCAGTAACCAACTGCTGACGTTTAAGTTTAAACAAAAGTGAAGTGTCATCTGCAAACAACACTACATCATGATTATCCTTTATAAGGTACGGCAAGTCATTAATATAAATAAGAAATAAGAAAGGGCCAAGAATTGAACCCTGTGGGACTCCCATTGTTACTATAGATCCGGGTGATCTTTTTCCGTTAACGTCAACGCTCTGAATCCTTTTACTTAAGTAAGAAGTAAGAAGATCCAGAGCAGAATTCCGGATCCCGTAGTGGCGGAGTTTCCTGATTAACGTTTCATGAAGAACGCAATCAAATGCCTTGGACAAATCACAAAAGATGCCCAAGGCATCGCATTTATCTTCCCATGCATTATAAATATGTCCTAAGAGTTCAACACCGGCATCAGTAGTTGAACGACCCCTTGTAAAACCGAACTGTTTGCTATGTAATAATTTATGTTTATTAAAAAATCTTTGCATTTGATCTAAAATTAATTTCTCAAAAATTTTACTAAAGGTAGGTAGTACAGAAATAGGTCTATAATTAGTGGGGTCCGATGTACTACCTGATTTAAACAAAGGTATTATTTTACTATTTTTCATAAGGTCAGGAAACTCCCCATTGTCAATACAACTATTAAAGATAAGAGCTAGAGTAGGTGCTACAATGTCAATAATTGACTTAGCAACTTCTACAGAATTACCCCACAGATCTGCTGTCTTTTTTACATTTAAAGTGTGAAAGGTTTTAATTATATCTTTACAGGTAATATATTCAAAATGAAATTCCGAATCGCAAGCATTAACATTTTCCTTAAGCAAAGACTCAGCAACAGAAGGTGATGAGTTTAGGAATTTAGTAGTTGAAACGGGAATATCTGAAAATAAATTTTCAAATGCCTCGGCGACTTGAGAGTCTGATTTTATTATGTTGTCATTAATAGACAGGCTGTAGTCAGTATTTCGGTTACTAGACCTTCCCGTTTCACTATTAATAATGTTCCAAGTCGTTTTAATTACATTACTGCTGTTTTTAATCTTTGAACCCAAATAACGTGACTTGGCCATATAGCAAACTTTTTTAAATAATTTTGAATAATTTCTAACATACAAATATATAGGATAAATAATGAGGTACTCCTCAGGGATTACTTGATTATTGATAGGTCAAAGGTAGTTAAAGTAGTCAATAAAAACTTACAGCAGTTCAAATAAGGATCTCTAGAATTTTAAATCATATGGTGTGTCACAGCTGAGGTGGAAAAATGTCAACTAACTTTTGGAGAGCACTGTACTGACGCCAGCACATGAGGCTACACGAAACTGTTAAAATTTCCCAATAAAATTTGAACCTTACGTTATAGCGATAAAGTTGAAAATCTATTGAAGAATTTTGACAGATTGTAGTATTTTGATGTTCTGTCGTCTGTACATACTCTATAACATGCTTTTTGTATAGCTGTTGGTTGCCTAAATAAATAAATAATGTTTCAGACGTGGACCTGGTAATCGTGTATCACTGCTGTCAGAAGAGCATCGAGGTGTCGAAGCAAGTCCTAGACCTGCACTTCACGCTGAGGACACTCTTCCAGCCCTTCTTCAATAATCGAGCCTTTGACAAGAGAGCTGAGTTCACCAGTAATACAGTGTGAGTAACACTACTACATTGTCATCACCATAATCAGCCTATAATGTTCCCACTCCTAAGACACAGGCCTCCTCTCGGTGAGAGGGAGTGGGCCATGATCGACCACGCGGGCCCAGTGAGAGTTGGTAGATGTCACATGACTTCGCTAGGACTGCCGGTTTTCTCAAGTTATCTTCCTTCAACGTTTTGAGAGCAGTGGTGATGAAATAAAAGTAAAGCGCCTGTCTGGGTTCGAATCTACTAACTCACAAGTCGCGTCTATACTTACATAAATTCTAGACTCATTCCTTTTATTTTTACACGACTGCGCCAGAAGGAGGGTTATGTTTTTCGAGTGTATGTATGTATGTATGTATATTTCTTTGGCACGCTCCCGCCTGCTTCCAACTTTTTGAATTCAATTGGGTCCCGCTTGCTTCCAACTTTTATTTAATTTATAAAATGGGCTTGTTTTTAGCTTTTCAGTTTTTTTTAACTCAAGTTTTTTTTTACCGCAGTTGGGTTTTTTTAATTGTTATCACCCTTGTCACTTATTTTTGACAATGCTGGTAAACCTGCAATTGGCGACTGTGTAAGTCCCAGGCTCATTGTTCGGTGCTATACTCAATATATTTTGTATACAAAAGTTGTTAATAACTAAACTAGCCTTTATATTTTTTATAGGCTTATTTATTTTACCTTGAAACTGCCAGTCGTCAGGCTTGATACATGGTTAAACGGTTGCTCTGCTGTTTCAAAGCATGATTTATAAAGTGTAACTGAAATAACTGAAACTTGAAAAGATGTGAAACTCTATTATTGGCTTCAGTGATAATTGTCATCATCTCGCTATCACTGAGCAGTGTACGCAGACTGTAAGATGCTGTAACTTTGACGCAACTGCACTGAGCTGTTCATTAATAGTGGGGTGAACATTCAAAACTCATGTAATTTTTAAATATAACCTATTGAGTATCCAAATAAAATAAAAAAATGTACTCATCATCTTGAACAATTTTTACAATGTCACCTTGAAATGTGAAAAAGAATCAGCTGTTCCCTACAAAGTGCAACCGACGCGCAACGCGATCAAAATATAGAGAAAGGTTGATTTTTTCATGTTTCAGAGTTGGTCCGTGAGTAAAAGTTGTTTTTTGGTTAAACAAAGGACATACTAAAGAACAACTTTTAACACCCTGGATACGGGGAACTAAAGGCAAAGTGAGCAATCCAACCAACTTGGTAACTTTTTTTTCTTGATGGTTTAGTTTTTATAATCGTTAAAATCATCAATACAACCCTCTAAGTTCATATAATCCTATTGATTACATGGAATAGTCATTCAATAGGACTATATGAACTTAGAGGGTTTTATTTGTTATGCTCGCGAATCATATTTTAATCAACATTCAACATGACACTGACCCGCAAATTGCAGAAACCGTAAGAAAATTTAGTTTTCGCGGACTACCCTGGCGATTCCCTCTTAATGAGAAAACTTTCGTTTCATATTTCCAGACTATTTGCTCCACTGGCGACGCCGACAGTGGAAGGCTACCGGGTGTTATACCTTCGTCTCCTAGACCCAGAGCCTCGCAACTTCAACCTCATGGAAGCCGTCAGAACTCTCATGATGGTCTATGATTTGTGGCAGTATGAAGAAGGGACCTGGCCTGGGTAAGTTTCCAACAACGGCCCACCTGGTGTTATGTGACCACCGCCGCCGCAATATTAGAGGCCCTTGTGAATGTTACTCGGCTCCCGTACCCTTGCAACCGGCGAGATCTAGCTTATCTAATACTACAAAAAACGTACTATCGAATAATAATATCATAATATCGAAGCAAACTCATAAACGACCCAAGCAAACTTAATAAAGTTTATATGAGACCACCGCGCAAGCTTCCTCTACTAAGTGAAAAAATAATGTTCAAAAGCGACGAAAAAAAAAAGAACAGACATTAACAAATGCATATTGTGATGAACACATTTTTTTGGAAGTTGGTTAAAAAAATACTAAAGTGCATCGCACGAGTCTTGACATTGTGATATTTTCTAACCTACACGATGACGACCATAGCAACCATGAAGTAAACATTCAGGTTCCGTCTACCTACTAAATGCTTTGGTCAAACATGTGCAGTTGAAGAGCAAGGAAAATAGACATATGAAATGAATGGTCCTAAACTAAACAGTTGTTCATTTGTTGACAGGTTTGTAATTCTTATCGACATGGATATGTCAACTCTGTCTCACGTCATAAGGCTGGATCTCATGGTCGTGAAGAAGGTCTTATATTTCCTACAGGTTGGTACATTTTCGATCTAGTTACTCTCCAATCCGTCTTAAAACAGATACTCAATCCTACCTACTAAAAAAAATAAAATGTAATTAAACTTCCATGAAACAGATGCGGTGAAAATAATATTATGTTGAGACACTTCTAAATCCATGTTGAGGCGAAAGGGTAGGGTAAGGTTAGCGGTGCGGGTGCGGGAACGCGCGCGGTCTGCCTGTCCGCGTCCTCACTGCGGTCACTTGTATGAACGAACTATGGCGTGAGTAGCCAGCGCCCTCGCCGCGCCGAGCAATCCGCGCTGCTCACCACGCCCGCGTGCCCTTTATGGACGCTCAAATAAAGTTCTTATATTTGAGTACTCTCGCCCGCGTTTGTAGTCTGGCCAAGTACAGTAAGTAGCTAGGCTTTTCTTTAATAAGAAAATCCTACCTGTTTTTCATCAGTGGGAACCCTAGAAAAAGACTGTCCTCTAGATGAGAAACTTAGGTTTGGTTGGTTATGCTGTTTTTTTTAATATTAACAATAACAATATGTCTATTCATCGATGCCTTTGAGCCATTTTTGGTAGCTGTCAATGAGAAGCCATTATTAATCAGCAAATGTTATATTAATAAATAATAATAAAACCATAACAAATTCCAGGAATGCATGTTCTGCAAGCTAAAAGGCGTGCACTTCATGAACGCCCCGTACTTCATGGACAAGGTGCTGACGCTGATCAGACCCTACCTCAAGAAGGAGTTGATGGACATGATCTATACGCACCAGATCGGGGCTGAGTCGCTCGACAAGCTGATCTCCAAGAAAGCCTTGCCTAAAGAGGAGGGCGGGGAGTATAAGGATCACATTACTTTAAGAGGTTAGTAGGGGGTTTTTAATGGTTTTACAGAGACTGAACATATTGTTATATCAAGAAATAAAAAGACATCATGAAAAACGAAAGAAATGGTTTTGTGGGGCACAGTTTTGTGGGGCACAGTTTTGTGGGGCACAGTTTTAATTATTAAAAGACTACTAGTAGTAGTTTAAGTAAACTCTTTATAAATTAATAATAATAATTTTTATTTCGGACCAAAGAATCCAGAGTATGGTCCTGGATTCATATTGCGCCATATTTTTATTGGAAAGCGAACGTTTTATACTTCCGAGACATCAAAAACAAAGGTCAATAGAAGATCTTCTTCATCTGATCCCACATTCTCTTTGTGTCCAGATGAGATTATCAAACGCATGCAAGCGAACACAGTCTTCATTCGTGAAGAGAACAAGCGCCGAGTGAAAGAGTCCCTCCGACCTGGAGGCAAGCCCTCCCCAGCAGAGAAGGAATTCGGGCTTCAAGGCAGCTTCAAGAAATTAGAATTAGATTAAGTTGGTTTAGGGATGGATGTAAGAATAAATATTTTATTTAAAATGTTGATGTCTGATTTTGGACAAATTGAAATGATGTCCTTCAATCCTATAAAAGTACTGCGTTGTTATTTTGTAAAAAAGAACGACGCGCTACGTAAAGTCAATAACACTGAAGATATACATAATAATGACAAATAACATACAGTATGCATTTTTTTATTTATAGTTAATTAAAATGGTACAACACCAATTAAATTAATTAATATAGAAACTATTGATATTACATTGACAATAATTATGTTGTATATAATAACCAGTTATAAGAAATATAAAAGAATAGGTCTTTACCGCAGAGGTCACACTGCAGTAACTACCCACTTTCCAGGCAAAAAAACCGGAAAGCAACAATTGTAAAAACAACCCTATAAGAGAGACAATCCTAAGAGAGTGACAACCCTATACCAGAGTGGCAAACTCAAACTCAAACTCAAAGCATTTATTTCAATGAAACCAATTACAGGCACTTTTGCATTGTCAAGGGGTCGGTCAGTCAGAAAGATGAAGCTAGTTGCCATTGATTCCAAAGCGTAAGTACCTATGGAGAAGAACGGGCAAGAAACTCCATGGACACTCTTTTAAATGAAATAATATGGTTACAAAGACTTGGTTACATCATTCATGTTAAAAATTATGCATGTGAGAACGATGTAAAACTTTAAAAGCGTCCGTAATGAAGTTTAAAAAAAAAACGAATATTAAATTAAAATAAGCCATGGCAGCAAAGAGATGACCAGTCCCTACTGACAGCGCCCGTTCACGAACATGACAACTGGCAACTCTACAAGAGTGACAACCCTATAAGAATTAAATAGATTAGCCTAAACAACCTAACCTAGTAGATAGCCTAATAAACGGCAGCAGATATAGAATAACCGCAGAGGTCACGCTGCAATACATATCAGCGAGTAATCGCTCGTCGCCGTCGTGCACTCGCTGCGGTGGTACAGGGCAGGGCCTATAGAGTTCATAACATCTGTGATGGATTATGAATGATTGATTGTTGCGAGTCATGTTGTTTTTTTTTTTCGACGTGAAAACGCCTTTTTAAATAGATGAACGCCGGTTGCAAGCACGAAAAAGCATGAGCATTGTCACGTTACGCCGGAGCTGAGCATGTAAGCGAGAGCGCGGAACAAGCGATAGAGAGGCACGATCGGCCTAACCGTTCGGCGTGTGACGCATCTATCTCTTATGACGTTAAACCGATTTTACAGACAACCAATTTTCTTTTTGTTAGCCGGTGCTGTCCACTGCGGATGGGAAAAAGCCTCCTCCAAATCCTATCCTTCCAGGAACTCTTTTCCTGCGCCACGCCAACTCGAACCAGCCCTCGTAGTACGCGTCAGGGACATCTCGTCATCTCTTTCTAGGCGGCGCCGTCCATCTTCAGGCACCCATTGAGTGAAGACTTTTGACCAGCGGTCATCGTGCATGCGGCTGATGTGACCCACCCAATCCCATTTGAGCTGGGACTGTTTCGAAAAATTATTAATAATTTAATGTCACTCTATCTTCTCGCATATCACCAGACATTCAAACATTATCACCGACTTACGCATGGTGACTCGAGTTTGAAGGTTTCTTGGCTCTAATTCGATGCCCAGACATGGTGATGGCAAGTGGAGCAAAGCTCGAACTGAATGGTTACCGAGAAACGGAGAGGTAGAAGAAGTGTGATATACAGCCTATGTATTCTAGAGGTAGAGGGAATGAAACCGAGAAAGAAAACCAGGACCTCGGGAAGCTGATACCGACGCAGCTCCATGGGTCGCTGTATCGGTCGCTCGCCCCGCGCTCTCGCTTCAATGACGCAAGGACTTTCGCCTCGAGGTCCCAGGGCGGAGATTACAACCCAACCTAGCCCAACAAGGTACTGTTGACAAAACTGTAATATAAACAATACATTGTAAAAATTGTCGATAAGTTGGTTACACAGAACAGATAAAAGAAGTTAATTGTTCTGTGGTTGGTTATTTACTGCTGCTGTATGTTAGAAACTATTTAATTTACTTCAATTTTTATAACACTGATTACTATGAACAATTTCTAGTTCCAATGGTTCGGAGTTCAGACTTATTTGTATATTGTATAAGTATTTGCTTAAAATTTCATCTGGGTTTTTTTGAGTTTTCATGGATTCTGTTAGATGTAGGTAAATCGGTCGTGGTAGGTAAGGAGTGCTTACTTCGACAAGAAGGTAGATAACTGTAATTAAACATGAAGTTTTTTTTTATACTTTATGCACACAATTGTACAGATGCGGACTTAATGCCAGAGGCATTTTCTACTAGTCAATTTTTGGGGTGATGCAGAGCCAAACAGTGGTAGGTGCAATCATGTAGGAATAATAACATCTATTCCCCTACCCAAGTTGGCAAAAAATAAATGATTTGATTTGAATAAATATTTTTGAATATAAATAAAGATAGGTACACGTAAACCTATTAAAACCATAAATAATTATTAAATGAACGAAAAAAATTGCTGAATTTGTTGTAGTTGATTTATTTAGCATTATCATTTAAGCCGATATACATCCATTGCAGCTCCTGTACGATGAAAATATTGATCGATTTTTATTATGTTGGATATAATATTGGACTAGCTGCTGCCCACGACTTCGTTCGCGTGGAAGTCGTAGGACACCAAAATTTACAAAAAAAAAACAGCCATATTTTTATAAATTTTCGTGTATACTGCGTTTTTTGTTTTGGTCTTAGTAGTCAAAATATGAGACTGATGACGCGGGAGCAAGCGACGTGCAGCTGTCTGTGTGAGAAGCAGCTCGTCCTGAGGTCGATACCCGCAGCGCTTAGTAGTAATTTCCGATTGCTTGCGAAGTTTTAGTTTTTAGTAATTTAATAAATACATATTATACTACCTAATTGCTCAACACTGACGTAAGAAAGCATCAGTCATGCAGTGTACTGATTGATGCTTTTTTACAGATTATTTGATTTAGTGCAAATTTTTCCAAGGCCAGATCATTTTATCTGAGGAATAATTTTGAATTTTATGTTCTTCCATACTGAATCTGTCAGAAGTCAATTTTATTCCACGAATAAGTAGTCGAACAACTATCACTAAAATAATTTATCAGTAGATTGTAAACACAAGATTTCTCATTACCAGTAACTTCATAGTTATTTATTTTTATTATAACCAAAGATGACAGCAGAGGCCCTGAACTTTATGTTTTTCTTTCGTGTACATTTTATGAACTAGCATAGTAATAGTAAAACAAACTAAAAAAAAGTGAATAGTAAAAACTTTTCTACTAAAACAAACAACCGCCTTCTAAAAAGACACTGCGAAGTGAAAAATAACTTTAATTTCGGAAGTCGGAGTCGTTGCGTTCGCATTTTCGTTGTTTGCCACCGACTTCCGACTTTTTTGGAAGTCGCTTGTTCTTTTTTTGTAAAAAGGTTTTTATTAAGCTACTAGTACGGTTTACTTTTAAGTTGTACTTACCCCACACAAATTCGTATAACACTACTTACTATGTAAATATCAGTGACAGGAAGTTATTATAACATCGTCATATAAAATAAGTGGCAAAAATATGTAGGTATTATTGAAGCTAACTCAAAAGTTACCCAAGCAAGGTAAAATAAAAATATATGGGCCACCCCTGAGGCATCCTATCCATTAAAAATATATTTTTGAAATCGATTTACAATTGCAGGAGATAACGCGTAACATACAACATACTTACAAAAACAATTTCGTTTACTTGAATTTTTACCGGTAGTTTTGGCTTAAAAACCAACCTACTAAGCCGATTTTGATGAAATTTCTATGGGACCAATCTGAAAGTATATCCTTTGAAATAAAAAAGAATTTTGCTATTCGGCTTATAAATAGCGGAGTTCTGAGGTAATAAACATTGAAAAAAATAAATATTCAACCGAATTGATAACCACCTCCTATTTTTTAAGTCGGTTAAAAAAGAAAGAATAAAATTATTAATTCTTGGGAATCGAAAATAGGTTTGCAAATAAATATAATAGCACTGATGTGATACAGACTGACCAGACTTGAGACTTATAGGGAATATCTATACAAAATTTGAACAAAATCTATCCGATACTTCCTGCGTAATGTTGGAACATACATTCAGATGACAAAATTAAAATAATAAATTTAAATCGGCAGTTGAATCGTTCCGTTCGAAAATTGTATCTTGCTGTCTTCAATTCTATGTCAGTTTCGCGTAGACAGTAAAAAAATGCAGTACTGGTCAGTGTGCGCTGATAATAGACGTGTCTCATGGTGTAAAAGTTTAGATAAATGTTTTACTAAGAATATGTTAAAGACTCCATGAACCTATTCTTTCCGGTTTGATATTCCTTCAACATATTCTATATCTATCATTAACAGATCTACACCAAAATTAGGCCTCCATTTAAATAATTAGCTAAGCACCATAATTTTGTCGCATCGTCGCGTACAAATCACAGAATAAACTTAGCGGAAGGTTATGTTTACAATAATTGTTATTATTTCGTTCACCGGATGCACAAATTGTCACAAGTGGTCAATTTCCTAGTTTTCCTCTGGTATATAAACTATTGAGTAGTCTGTTACATAGTACTTCGTCAGTTCGTGACCAGTAGCTGAAACATGAAGTTTTTTGGAGCACTCTTGGCCATCATGGCTATTGCCTTCGCTGCGGTGGTGAGTAAAACTTGAATTATCCCAATCAACGTTTAGAAATTAAGAGTATCATGAGAAGAAATCTTTTGAAATGTATTTGGTCTAACAGTTCAATCCAAAAACATACTTTATGAAATTACACTAAATCGTTCTTAATTTTGGGAAAGTTGGTTTACCTAATCTGATTTTTTGGCTGTATCTATGTAAAATCTGTGAAAAGCATAGACCGATTGTATCTCTTTGGTTAAAGAGTCACCAATTAAACTTCTCATCATCTGCCTAGCCTTTTTCAACTATTTTGTGGTCGTCTTTCAATTCAACCGGATTCAGCTTAACTCCAGTAGGTACTTTATAGAGAGCCACTGCCTATCTGACCTCCACAACTCAGTTACTGGGTAACACGATACCCCTTAGTAAGACTTGGTAAGATTAAAATTTACCAATTTTATTTAAAAAGGTTTTAGGTTGATGTCAACTCGACATTGGTCAAAAGTGTATTTATTTTGATCTTTGTTAACAAGTCATTAAATAATGTGTTTTTTAATAGTCTGCTCAGTGCCGTATCTACAAAAGGTATTATATGTCCTGACTTGGTAAAGGAAATAATTTGGGTGCTGACGAAGATATAAGAGACTTGGCTGTACTAACAGTAACTAATGATGGTAATGTGTTCCAGAGCGGGATGAGCGCTGTTCCCAAAGCTGGCTGCAACTTCGGAGGACCACCTCCTCCACCCCCACCAACCAGTAAGTGCTTACATCCTTATTAGGGGATGTAGTTGGCCTTTGAGCTTAGAGTTATAACATCAAACCTGCTTCCTCCGAAGGGTTAGATAAGAGCTGTACCTACAGTACACCTACATTCGCCAGCTGTTATTTTTAAGTCCTTTGTAATAGAAGGCGAGACTACTGCCATCAGCGGGGCACAAAATCAGATTCTGGGCTGCTACTGAGAAATTCCTGATGGAGTATTCAATCACTTTGCCCGATCTGGGAACTACCAGACCCCACTAAAAGAAGTCTGGAGCTGTTAAACCAGGCGATCTTACCGGCCAGTGCAAATCCCCAAAACAAGAGATATGAATGGCAACCCGAAACAATTTTTCCGCGTTCTTTAAGAGTAGGTACAGCGATTCATGTTTTGTTGACGTGTATTTTGTATCTGTTTACTTCACAAATGTCAAAGTAGAATTGACATTTTCCGATAGGGTGATGACTTTTGCGCCATAACGAAAAAAAAAACAGAAAAATACATACCAAGGCGATGCTTATTTCTAAAAAAAATCTCCAGAATACCTGCGATAGGAAAATAGTTAAGAAAGAGTAATAGACACCGATTATTTTGATGTAACTTGTGAGAATCCTTTACCAGTGAACACAAATAAATGACTAGTTATATATTTTTCTTTCTATTTTCAGACGCCACCGGCTAAACAACAAACGGCAGACACCACGACTTCGGCTAACATTACCTACTCACAAATAAATTGTTGCACCAGTGATAACGTTCGCCTTTTATTTTTATTTCTGCATTATACTACAAGGCCTTGAGCCGTTAAAGTTCAGGATTCCCGAAATGTCTCATTTATAAAAATTTCTCTATATTTCCTAATATCCAATGCCAATTAAGAGAATATTTGAGATATATGTAGTTTTAGTAGTGTAGTTTTTAATATTAAATTACATACAATAAAAACAAAATACATCCAGAAGTAAACATTTTTCTAAGTAAACTAGGTAATATTATAAAGAGAAAAGATTAGATTTTTTGTATGTTTGTTTGCTACGATTTCATGTTAAAACGGCTGAACGTATTTAGAACCTAGATAGACAATAACCTGGATTAGCACAAAGGATACTTTTTAACCGACTTCCAAAAAGGAGGAGGTTATATGTTCGACTTTACATATGTTTTTTTTATGTATGTTCACCGATTTTTCCGTCAATTATGGACCGATTTGAATTTTTTTTTTGTTTGAATGGGTATAATTTCGAGGTGGTCCCATTGTCATAAAGTTGGAATCAGATGAGAGGATCCCATGGATATCGAGGGAAACCCTCAAATTTTATAGGCAAACCTATAGCGATTTGGGTATGTTTTAAAGTTACTTGAGCCTTTGCTCTTGGAAATCATCATTTGGTAAAATGGAGCTGATGATGAAGACCACAGACGGCCATCGGAACTAATCAATGATAAATATTTCACGGGTTGCGATTCAATTACTTTAATATGGTTGCTAAGCATTTGTGCTCGTCACAATGCGTATGGTGAACAACAATGAACGTCCCAGCATCGGGAAAAGCAATATTTTGTAAAAGGTGATGAGTAGTTGACATTAGGCTATTATAACTTAGATAAAATACAAACTCTCCCACTAAAAATAGGAAAAATAATACGATTGACGATCATGAGACTGATATTAATAACACTATTGAAAGACTAATTGAATATCTAAATAGAAATAATTTATCAATAAATCTTAAAAAATCAGTTTAAGTATATACAATTTAATAAATCTAATAATGTTAAATACAATGTCAAAATGAATATACTTACATTAAATTGATGAAGTGACACAAACTAAATTTCTAGGCATAACTTTGGCTCAAGACATAAACTGGAAAGCTCATACTGATACAGTCTCCAAACGAATAAATAAGTTCGTTTATGCACTTAAAAAAGTCAGAAATATAACAAACGTTAAAACGGCACTAACGTCTTACCATGCATATGTTGAATCTGTGCTCCGCTATGGTTTGATAATGTGGGGTAATAGCACAGATCAAAAAAGAGCATTTATTGCGCAAAAAAAAATGCATTAGAGCAATAAATGGGCTTCGACCTGACGAATCGTGTAGGCCGATATTTAAAAAGCTTGGCTTGTTGCCGCTACCGTCTCTTTACATATATGAAACATGTATGTTTGTGAGGAGGCATAAAGAATTATTTAGTAATGCAGATGATTTATATCCCCGCAACCGACGAGACCCCCACAGGCTCGTACTGGATGTCCTTCCGAGACTAGCTAAATATAATAAAAGTTGTATATCTATGTGTGTACGTACGAGGGGCCCGTGGCTAAATAATAACAGCCGCACAGGTCGATCGGTCAGGTTAAGCTACGCTTGCCGCGGTTGGTCTGTGGATGGGTGACCATCTTTACACACCGGGACCCCTCCGTGCCTCGGAAAGCACGTTAAGCCGTTGGTCCCGGCTGTCATTCGTGGATCTTTGACAGTCGTTACGGGTAGTCAGAACCCCGAAAGTCTGACAACCAGTCTTACCAAAGGGTATTGTATTACCCAGTAACTGGGTTGTGGAGGTCAGATAGGCAGTCGCTCCATGTAAAATACTGGTATTCAGCTGCATCCGGTTAGACTGGAAGCCGACCCCAACATAGTTGGGAAAAGGCTAGGCGATGATGATCTATGTGTGTACGTATATATAATAAGATACCAAGTAATCTCAAGGCCTTAAATATGAGATTATTCAAAAATAAATTGCATGAATGGTTGTGTAGTCATAGTTTTTATAGTGTCAAAGACTTCTTTGACAACAAATAAATGTTACTTATGCATGTGAAAATTTGTATGCTTATTGTTAAGAAAAAACATGTATGCTCTTGTTATTTTGTATTTTACCATCTTTTTATACCATGTTTTTAAGCAAATAAATATTATTCTATTCTATTCAAAAAAGTGGCCAGATGGAATGACCATAATGCCTTGGAAGTTGGGTAGGCCTTTGGTGTGGGATGCAACCTGTGTCGACCCCCTCGCGGAATCCCATCTTCCTAGCACGGTGGGCTGTGCTGGGGCGGCTGCTGCAGGAGCAGAATACCTCAAACGGCGCAAATATAACAACCTTATTTTGTGCTATATGTTTGACCTGTTTGGGGTTGAAACACTAGGGCCTTGGGGTCCGGGTGCTCACCGAATATTTCGGGAAATCGCCAAGCGGTTGGTTGACTCTACGCGTGACCAGAGGGCTGGCCTATTTTTAGCCCAAAGAATAAGCATTGCCATTCAACGGGGTAATGCTGCCAGCCTTTTGGGCACTTATCCCATTGACAGCGATGCGGACGAATTTTTTGATGCAATGAGCTCCTGCCTTTTTCTTTTCTTTTTTTTAAACACTTGTATATAGTATAAATATATTTTAGAACACAATTATGGTTAATAAAACTACAGTTTACCTTCAAAAAAGTGAAAAAACAACACTACAAAGACAAAAATAACTTTAATTTCGGAAGTCGGTGTCGTTGGTTCTGCATTTTCATTTATTGACACCGACTTCCGAAATTAAAGTTATTTTTCTCTTTGTAGTGCTGTTTTTTGGAAGTCGGTTGTTTTTTTTTTTGTAAAAAAGTTTTTTAATCTGATATTCCCACGAGATCGAAACTTATGCGTTTGAAACCGCGGGCCGCAGTTAGTTTATAATCAAAGTAACAAGTTAGAAGCAAAACGTACCTACCTACCTGTCCGTAAAATACTAGAAGATAGGTAATACTAGTTAGGGTTTAAAAAGAGGCGCCCTAAGAAAAGCAGTTGTTTATTTGTAACTCGACTACAGCAAAGCCAAAAGAAAGGCTTATGTGTGAAAACAAAAACGTCTTCAAAATCGGACTACCTACTCTGTAAAAAGTTGTGTGGTCATCCTTAAAAAAAGATAATATATACCTAGAACTTGAGAACCTCTTTTTTTCGGCGGTTAATAAAATTCTCACCATAGTACACCCCTGATTTGTGAGATAAAAAGTCGAACATATAACCTCTTCCTTTTTGGAAGTCGATTAAAAATACACTTCTAAGTACCCGCAATATGTGATGGCAGACGAGTTTTCCTAGGAAAAAGTACGTACTCAGTGCTGAAAGAGTTTTATCGTAATAAACCCAAAAATATAAAGGAATTTCATATTATGCCCGTTTTTTTTTCGTTTATAGGCATATTTAAACATTTAATTATCAAAGTAATTAAGTCCTAAAAGTCATTAGCATATTAAAGGCCGTGTACGAAAATGACAAATTTTAATTGGTTTACGAGGAAGGCAAATTCACACAAAATTGTTTGTGATTTGAATAGTCGAAATCTTTGTTTTGCATGTAGATGAAAGGGATTTTTAAAATAAATCAGGTATTCATGGAAAATCACTATCACTACTCACATTCGCAACAAAGTTTCCGAAAAATGACGCGAGACTGACGTTTGATTTTTTTTTGTAATGTTAGTTTATTTTTAAACCGAATAATCATTTATTTAAAAAAAAAACCTTTTGACGGCCCCAGCTCGCATGTATGTATTTGACCATTACAGCAATTTCGATTTATCTCGAAGAAGGTTGTCAAAATAATACTCCAAGCATGTTTGAGAAAACTATTTAATTCATTTCAATTTTTATAACACTGATTTAATATAGACAGTTTCCAATTTAAATGGTTCGGAGTTCAGACTTATTTGTATATTTGCTTACAATTTCACCTGGGTTTTTTCGAGTTTTTCTGGATTCTGTTAGATGTAGGTAAATCCGTCATGCATACCATGGTAGGTAAGGACTGCTTACCCCGACAAAAAGGTAATAATTAGTTATCTGTTACTTTATGCACACAAATGTACACATGGGCATTTTCTACCAGTCAACCTTTGGGGTGAAGCAGAGACAAACAATGTAGGAATAAGAACATCTATTCCCCTACCCAAGTTGGCAAAAAATAAATGATTTGATTTGAATAAATATTTTTGAATATAAATAAAGATAGGTACACGTAAACCTATTAAAACCATAAATAATTATTAAATGAACGAAAAAAATTGCTGATGTTGTTGTAGTCGATTTATTTAGCATTATCATTTAAGCCGATATACATCCATTGCAGCCTTCTGTACGATGAAAATATTGATCGATTTTTATTATGTTGGATATAATATTGGACTAGCTGCTGCCCACGACTTCGTTCGCGTGGAAGTCGTAGGACACCAAAATTTACAAAAAAAAACAGCCATTTATTTATAAATTTTTCGTGTATACTGCGTTTTTTAGTAATTTCCCATTGCTTGCGAAGTTTTAGTAATTTAATAAATACATACTACCTAATTGCTCAACATTGATCAGAATCTGTGTCAGTGTAATTAAGAAAGCATCAGTCAGTGTACTGATTGATGCTTTCTTACAGATTATTTGATTTAGGGCTAATTTTTCCAACGCCAGATCATTTTATCCGAGGAATAATTTTAAATTTTTTACAGTTCTTCCATACTGAATCTGTGAAGTCAATTTTTTTTTAAATCGGTTAAAAACGGGAAGTATAAAAATATTAATTATTGGGAATCGAAAATAGGTTTGCAAACAAATATAATAGCACTGATATGATAGTCTGTACAGACTGACCAGACTTATGACTAATAGGGAATATCTATGCAAAATTTGCACAAAATCTATCCGATAGTTCCTGCGTAAATGATAAATGATTTTTATTTTGTAATTAGGTTTGCACAAACACTTTCACACGTCAATCATATTTTTTATAAAACTAGATGAGGTCGGCGTTTCCTATCTGACTACTCTGAGAAGAAAGGCCGAAACAAACTCAGAGGTCACAGTCTCTTTTAACGTCCAGACATAATCTCGGTCAGGTTAGGTATATGAAGAACATGAAGATGGTCTTTTGAGGAAAGAACTACACAGATTGAGAGGACCTGTCGAACAATACCAAAGAAAGGACATTTCGGTAGGCCACAGCATAAATTACTCAATCTGCCAGACCTTGACAAAAACTAACAGAACAAAGAGAATAATAATAATAAAAAAAAATTGTAATAAAATGACCCACATTGTTTCACATGCACAATAATTAAAATAATATAACACTTTACAAAGTAAGCTAATATCATTGTTGATATAAAATTCATTAATATCAATGTGTATATAGAAAAAATAAAAAAATTAAAACATGCAGAAGCAGCTTAATCCCAAGCCTTTTTGTCCTCAATATAATCTTTAACGGTATAAAAGGCTTACTGGTACAACTTACGTTTAATGAATGATTTGAATTTATTATGTTTTCACTGCATTTGGTTTTTTTCTCGTATATAAGCAAATTATTAACATTGAACCAACGGACTACTTTCGAGATCGCGCTAGTTACATCGTCAGTAACCAACTGCTGACGTTTAAGTTTAAACAAAAGTGAGTGTCATCTGCAAACAACACTATATCATGATTACTCTTTATGAGGTACGGCAAGTCAGTAATATAATAAGAAACAATAAAGGGCCAAGAATCGAGCCCTGTGGGACTCCCATTGTTACTATAGATCCGGGTGATCTTTTTCCGTTAATGTCAACGTGGTAATGATAAATATAGAATATTTTGAAGGAATCGCAAACCGGAAAGCTAAGTACCATAATTTTGTCGCATCGTCGCGTACAAATCACAGAATAACACTTAGCGGATTTATAATAATTGTTATTATTTCGTTCACCGGATGCACAAATTGTCATAAGTGGTCAATTTCCTAGTTTTCCTTTGGTATATAAACTATTGAGTAGTCTGTTACATAGTACTTCGTCAGTTCGTGACCATTCGCTGAAACATGAAGCTTTTTGGAGCACTCTTAGCCATCATGGCTATTGCCTTCGCTGCGGTGGTGAGTACAACTTGAATTATCCCAATAAACGTGTAGAAATTAAGAATATCATGAGGGGAAATCTTTTGAAATGCATTTGGTCTAACAGTTCAATCCAAATCGTTTTAAATTTTGGGAAAGTTGGTTTACCTAATCTGATTTTAATAACAAGGCATTGCCCGGAAATTGGGTTGTCGAAATCAAATAATATGGCTGTATCTATGTAAAATCTGTGAAAAGCATATTCCGATTGTCTCTCTTTGGTCAAAGAGTCACCAATTAAACTTCTCCTCATCATCTGCCTAGCCTTTTTCAACTGTTTTGTGGTCGTCTTTCAATTCAACCGGATTCAGCTTAACTCCAGTAGGTACTTTACAGAGAGCGACTGCCTATCTGACCTCCACAACCCAGTTACTGGGTAACACGATACCCCTTAGTAAGACTTGGTAAAATTAAAATTTACCTATGATAAATTTTTAGGGTTCCGTACCTCAAAAGGAAAAAACGGAACCCTTATAGGATCACTCGCGTGTCTGTCTGTCTGTCCGTCTGTCACAGCCAATTTGCTCCGAATCTTATGGACCGATTAAGTTGAAATTTGGTACACATATGAATCTCTGTGACCCAAACACAGACGTGTAACGTAAATAAATGAGTTTTGAAAATGGGAGTCATTTTTGAGGGGTAAATAGACAATAAAAAAAAAAGTTTCGCATCCTGTACCGTGTGACATATCAAATGAAAGGGCTTACCGTGAGGATATCAAATATTATTTTTTCATAATTTTAAAGTAAATTGTATTAAAGTTCTTTAAGACAATAGACGGAAATTACCATTCCCCCTACCCTTATCTCCGAAACTACTGAGCCTAACATTTTGAAAAAAATACAGAAAATAGTTCTATACCTATAGATTACAGGAAAATTAATAAGAAGTCTATGATCTTGAAAAAACATGGTAAATCTCTCAATATTGTGCGTACAAACTTACGTTTTCAGTTGGAATGTATGGGAGAACATGTTTTTCAACTACAATGTTAAGTTTGTTCTTGGGATAAATTCATTCTAACTACGGAACCCTTCGTTGTGCGTGGTCCGACACTTACTTGGCCGGTTTTATTTAAAAAGGTTTTAGGTTGATGTCAACTCGACATTGGTCAAAAGTGTATCTATTTTGATCTTTGTTAACAAGTCATTAAATAATGTGTTTTTTAATAGTTTGCTCAGTGCCGTATCTACAAAAGGTATTATATGTCCTGACTTGGTAAAGGAAATAATTTGGAAGCTGACGAAGATATAAGAGACTTGGCTGTACTAACAGTAACTAATGATGGTAATGTGTTCCAGAGCGGGATGAGCGCCGTTCCCAAAGCTGGCTGCAACTTCGGAGGACCACCTCCTCCACCCCCACCAACCAGTAAGTGCTTACATCCTTATTAGGGGATGTAGTTGGCCATTGAGCTTAGAGTTATAACATCACACCCTCTTCCTCCGAAGGGTTAGATAAGAGCTGTACCTACAGTACACCTACATTCGCCAGCTGTTATTTTTAAGTCCCTTGTAATAGGAGGAGAGATTACTGCCATCAGCGGGGCACAAAACCAGGTTCTGGGCAAATTTTTTATTCATAGATATATCGAGAAAGTGATATAGGCTAAATGGCCGCCGCCAGAATTGATGACCATTCGGGCCCGATTTATGGCGTTTTTCATCACTCTTGTGTGAACTTCCGGTGATGGGTTCTCGCATTCTCTTTGACGGCTACAAGAGTCTGAAACCTGTTGACATAGACTCGTGACTACAAAAAACCCCAAAAAATGAAGTCTGGAACTATTAAATCAGGCGATCTTGCCGGCCAGTGCAAATCCCCAAAACAAGAGATATGAGGCAACCCGAAACAATTTTTTCGCGTTCTTTATGAATAGGTACAGCGATTCATGTTTTGCTGGCGTGTATTTTTGTATCTGTTTACTTCACACATGTCAAAGTAGAATTGACATTTTCCGATAGGGTGATGACTTTTGCGCCATAACGAAAAAAAAAACAGAAAAATACATACCAAGGCGATGCTTATTTCTAAAAAAAATCTCCAGAATACCTGCGATAGGAAAATAGTTAAGAAAGAGTAATAGACACCGATTATTTTGATGTAACTTGTGAGAATCCTTTACCAGTGAACACAAATAAATGACTAGTTATATATTTTTCTTTCTATTTTCAGACGCCACCGGCTAAACAACAAACGGCAGACACCACGACTTCGGCTAACATTACCTACTCACAAATAAATTGTTGCACCAGTGATAACGTTCGCCTTTTATTTTTATTTCTGCATTATACAAGGCCTTGAACCGTTAAAGTTCAGGACGTCAAATTTCCCGAAATGTCTGATTTATAAAAATGTCTCTATATTTCCTAAAATCCAATGCCAATTAAGAGAATATTTGAGATATGTAGTTTTGTTCAATCCTCGCGGCGCTTTTTTATTAATATTAAATTACAAACAATAAAACAAAATACATCCAGAAGTAATAATTTTTCTAAGTAAACTAGGTAATACTATAAAGGGAAAAGATTTGAGTTTTTGAATGTTTGCTTGTTACGCTTTCATGCTAAAACGGCTGAACGTATTTAGAACATAGATAGACCATGACCTGGATTAGCACAAAGCTTATGTACTTTTTAACCTGATATTCCCAAGATATCGAAACAAGTAACAAGTTAGAAACAAAACCTTCCTGTCCGTAAAATACTAGAAGATAGGTAATACTAGTTAGGGTTTAAAAAGAGGCGCCCTAAGGAAAGCAGTTTTTTATTTGTAACTCGACCACTGCAAAGCCAAAAGAAATCTTTTAAACCAGACTACCAAACTTTGTAAAAAGTTGTGTGGTTATCCTTAAAAAAAGATAAATACCTAGAACTTAAGAACCTCTTTTTTTTCGGCGATTAGAAAATTTCTCACCCCTAGTAAACCCTTGATTTGTGAGATAAAAATACCTACACTTATAGTTCCCGCAATATGCGATGGAAGACGAGTTTTCCTAGGAATAAGAACGTACCTACTCAGTGCAGAAAGAGTTTTATCGTAATAAATCCAAAAATAAAGGCATTTCATATAATGCCCGCATTTTGTTTTTCGTTTAGGCATATTTAAACATTAAATTATCAAAGTCAACAAGTCCTAAAAGTCATTAGCATATTAAAGGCCGTGCACGAAAATGACAGATTTTAATTTTGTTCATGGTTTATGAAGAAGGAAAAAAAAAATGTGATTTGAATAGTCAAAATGTTTGTTTTGCATGTAGATGAAAGGGATTTTTAAAATAAATTAAGTATTCATGGAAAATCACTATTACCTATTCGCAACAAAAATGACGCGAGACTGACGTTTGTTTTTTTTTTTGTAATGTTAGTTTAATTTGTAAATCGAATAAATATTTATTAAAAAAAACTTAGAATTTACTTATAATATCTTCTGTCGAAGGTCAATGTCGTCTCCTCGCTCGTTAGATGGCGTTGGCGTCGAATTAGATCTCGCTATGGTTTCGTTACCGCGCCGCGTACATAAGGGTCGGAGTAACATTCGTAAGTCGAATCGTACTCTTGCAAGTGAGTACGATTTATCCCACTTCTGATTTATAACTATTTTTGTAAAGATCGAATCTTTAAGTAGGTTCGATCTTGTGATATGTATAACTTGTATTGATTTAATAATTAAACAACAAAACACGTGTTTGAAATTCTATGATATGAACAACTTTCACTATGGGACCAACTCTGAAATCACGAAAAAAATTAAATCAGCTGTTTCATACATTTTGGTCAAGTAGGTATTGAACTTTGTTAATACAAAGTTCATGTATGAAAACAGCTGATTTTTTTTCGTGATTTCAGAGTTGGTCCCATAGTGAAAGTTGTTCATATTCATCAAAGAGTACTTTGTATATACGGAAATAGAGAGCCATCTGGCGCGATTTGAACGATAACAGATTAAAAAGCGCCCTCTGCGATTAAAATACAAAACTACATCCGTGTCAGTATTTTATTCGCGCAACCTAGATCCACCCATGGTCCAATTGTTTTATAAATATTCTTGTAACAGAGATAATAAAATTATACCGATTAAAGTATTCAAAATCTGTTAAGTACAACATTTTTAGATATTATTTGAATTACACACCCCCTTACTAATAAACGTATTATATCAGATGAATAGTTAACACACCGATTTCTCTCTTTCAGTCGTCAGTAATTTGATTTTCGATAGAAGACAAAGCGTTGTGTAACTATACAGACGATACACAATGTTTATTAGTAAGGGGGATATAGGTACAACGAACGATCACAGCAGACAACGAACGATCACAGCAGAACGACATCAAAACAACAACAGCCATTTTTGTTTATTACCTGCCAGTGCTGCCAGGGCATATATTTAAATATCTCTAAATTCTTACCAAAATATGTACGATCTTTTTATTTCAAATTTTTTTTCAGCAGAAATGACTTATCATCATGGACACGTATTTTTATATTTAATTTATTCTAACGAACCCTATATTTACAATAAACACTCTTTGCTTATCTCCAATAATAGAACTAATCAAACTTCTATGTAGCAAATAATGAATTAATTATGGCAATACATTCTTAACAGTATTACTAATATTATACAATTTATTTAGGGAGAACATTGTTAACCTTAGTGCAGTATTAACTTTGAATATTTTTTATTTTCCTACATTATACGCCACACTAGCGCCTCTGGTTTTACAATACTAAACTAACAGATTATAATACTACGAAATTGTAAAGCTAATAACCATCTGGAAATATATCTTTTGTAAATGTCATCTGTAATAAGTTGGGTTATCACAATGCTGTTGCAGGGTTTTTATGAGTAAGATTGTAAGGCATGATATTCATGGGTAGAACACCCTGTAAAAATTTGGATGGTGATAAAAAAATCCTCCTGTATATAGGCTAGTTAGATGACTGACGATAAGGGTTATTACATTAGCGATGAGATATTCTTGCAAAATTCAATACCAGGGCTTGCAAGTACGAGTATATTAAAATACCAGGGTCGAAAATGAAGTAAAAAATTCTTGAAAGTATTTGATGCCATTGTGGCTCTACGAGTATAGAGTTTCTAACAATGAGTGTATACTGTATACGTCCCCGTATAGCGAAAGTCGAAAAGTCATGTTTTGAGATAATGAGAGTTGAAGTTTTTGATATTATTTTCAAAAACTTTAACTCTCATTATCTCAGAACACGATTTCGCTCTACGGGGAAGATAAATTATCACTTTGTTGTCCGTCCGTCCGTCCATCTGTCTGTCAAGACCTTTCTCGGGAACGCGTCGAGGTAACTTGAAATTAAAACCATATACTCAGGTCTGCGGTCCCATGAAGCTGTGAATAAATCAAACTTCTAAGATAACGTAAAAAAAAAAGATGCGGCCGTTTATGCCGCAAAAAACGTACCTATATTTCGACACTCTCAAGGGCATCAAAATGCATAGGGTACTTACCGCTCTTGACCGGTTTTTTTTATGTTTTTGCCAAATATAGCACTGGGAAATCACCATGAGAGAATATCTGCGGAGTTAGATGAGTCGGGTCTGACGATGAAGAGTCAAATGCTGCTTCGACAGCTGCGCAAAAGAATCGCAGGTTATGCGGATGACTCCACCCAGGAACCTTCGGGGGAGGTTTCCCGAATGATGATGTGGTTAGAGAGGGGCTGACTACCGAGATGACGACTAATAGAGAAGTGTGGAAGAAAAAGACATGTTGTGCTGACCACAAATAAATTGGGATAAAGGCAGGAGAATGAGGATGATGATTTTTATGACTTACTAGCAGCGCCCCGCGGTTTCACCTTCATAAGTCTAAGATCCCGTAGGATAATCGAGATAAAAACTAGCCTGTGTCCTTTCCCGGGACTCAAACTATCTATCACAAATAAACGGTTGCTCCAGTTATTCTTTTTGTTTTACTTTTACATCTTTGAATTTATTTTTGATCAGCATTTATGGAAAGACCAATTACATTATACCTTAGTTATGGTTACTCTACTTAGGACAGATTTTTTTAACGCCGAATATGTACAGAGGCCAGCACATCAAGCTACCCCAATCTGTCAAATTTCTTTGATAGATTTTCAACTTTACCTCAAAGGAATAAGGTTCATATTCAATTGGAAAAAATTGAAAGATTGGGGTAGGTTGATGTGCTATCCTCTGTACCTCAGGAATAATGGACGGTTTTACCATACAAAAACTCTCTATAGTAATTTTTATTTCACGGATATAATATTGTGTTGCAAAAATCAGCCCTTAGTCCTAGGAATGACTTAATGTTGTGTTTAAAGTAAGTAACTGGTAATAACCAAATGAGTAGCAACTATAACTAGTTTATTTATTTAATAGTAACTAGCTGCGCCCAGCGGTTTCACCAGCATAAGTCTCAAAAGACACAAAAGTAAAAAAAAAACAATAGTAAAAAAAAAACGCTGATTATGACTTTTTATTGTTTTTTTAATATTGAGATGTTTTCATATTAAAAAACATTACAAAAATATAAAATTAATACTTAATACATAAAAGTACTAGAAATAATATCAAATTGGTTTTAATATGGCAATTCGAGAGAGTATTATTAAAATAATTATATTTAATATTTTATATACAATCTTACATATTATTCACAGTTAAAGGTATACTATACAGTTCATTAGTTCTTGTTTTTAACAAAACATGGGTGAAAAACGTTTGATACTTAAAATCTTACAAAAACAAATGGTAACATTCCGATGAATGGTCAGTAGTTGTAATTACTTACTGTAACTTTGTTAAGACGATCACATTAAAAAAATATTTAAAAAAATATTAGTATCAAAATTAAAATAAAAAAAAAGGGCATTTACAAAAATGTACTTAAGTACATAAATAATTAAAAATATGTAACAATTTTGTATTAATTTTAAGTAGTATCACTGCAGTCGTTTTAATTGTCAAATATGGATAGCAGGAATCCAAAAATATATTATAGTCATCAGTTTCTCAAATAAAGGCAAAACCATTTCTAGCACGACGTCTATTGGTACCTTCGAAGTCTTGTACACATCACAATAAATGCGGATTTTCGTCTTCAGTATCTTTACTAAAGACATACAAGGTCAAATTAATTTAGCTAGCAAAGCTCCAGACGTGATAGATCGCTAACAAAACATGATAAAAAAAAATTAAAGATTTTTTTTTTGGATGGTATCTGTCCATTTGTTGTTACTTGAAGGACGAGCTTAGAAAATCAGTTGCTTTTTTTACCGTGTTTAAACATCGCTCATTTGGAGAAACATCGACGTACCTGCTACTTTTTTTTAAGTCTTTGCTTTCATAGCGCAAATACGCTTTCTATAAAGGGCTTTGGCAAATTTAACTCATTTTTGGGAAAAAAATACATTTACGTCGATTTTTCTCCAAATGATCGATATGGATTTGTATAATGTAACTGAGTTGAGATCAGTTGGTGGCAATGTCAATCGCGGTGTCAGTGGCGTTTTTAAGGTCCATTATCACATATCTAAGATTCAGAATTCAAGTTAAGATCCTTAAATAGGTACATTTAGTCATTAAAGCTCTACCCGTCTGCTATTCCATATTTGATGATCAACAGGTTTGTGAGGAGACAAGTGTCTACTGGCCGAGGTCCTGGAGGTGTTGCTTCTCCTCTTCCTCTTGCAGCAGCAGTTCCCTCTCGGCTGCGATGCGAGCGTGCTGTTCGGCGATCACTCGGAATAGTTCGGCATGTTTCGCCCGAGCCTGGGCCACCGCTCGTGTCTCTAGAGGCGTGTTGATTACTGAAACTGAGAGGGATGGAAATTATTGATAAGTCGAGAGTCGAGCTACAGATTGCAACTGAACAAGAAACACTATTTATTGCTTACAACTTATTAACATTGCGAGATTACTATAATAATAATAATTTATTTATTTATCAGATTACATGATCCATTATGGTTAGTAACAACAGGAGCTTAATAACTATGTTAGTATGTAAGGGATTAAAATTTAAATATAAATAGCAATTACAATTAAAAACATTTAATTTTTCATATTGTCTACTGACACAAGGCATTGTTTGTTTAGCAAACGTGCATACGTCCATAACTGTGAATGAGCTACTTCTTATTCTCAAGAAAGATTGGTCTAAGTCACCAAACTCCTAGTATTGGTTTAAATGACCATAGATTGTGAGTAATTCTGTCTTCAAAGAATACATTGTTCATGGTCTGTTCCAATAAAGTGTATAAAACCCTATACAGATTAAATTCTACTGCAATCATTCACTAAAGGCAGTCAATAACACATTTGTCTATATTTTGGTTTCAACTTCGTATCTCACTACTTTTTTCAATAATTAATTATAATTAGTTTGAATAATATTATATAATTTTATAATTGAAAAATCATCGACATAAATCAGTATCGTTATCGTTGTCATCGTTACAAAATTAACATCAAATGAAAAACATGTTTATTCGGGGTTAAGTATTCAAAAAATCAAAAATCAAACCACGTAATTTGTAAGTGGTGCTACAAATCGGCATTTACATTTTTGTCAGACACTTTTGGAACAAACTATACTGCTCGTAATTAACTCCTTGTTTGCATAGCTCATGCATATGGCCATGTAAAAGCTACAGTATCGCGTATCAAAGAACCAAAATAACTCACGTTCAGGGTGAGGGTGTGTGGCGTGTTCCTCAGCGATCTTGGCGTACAGCTGATAGTGACGATCCTTGGCTTGCGCCACGGACTCGGAATCCGAGGGGTGCGCCGGAGGTACATCGCTCAGGATCGGGTGGAAACCCTGCTTGTCAGCGACGTAGTCCACTGTACGGACCTTGTGACGAGGGTCTACGTAGGAGAAGGAACCTGGAACGTTTAGAATAGGATGCTTTAGAAAGTGCTGATCAAGTAACGTTTTTACATTTATTAGCAACATCTTTTTAATAGAATTCCTGACCCTTAATAGGGAATAATACTCTGGCAATACAAAAAACGGCCAGACAGTCATTGGTATTAAGTGTAGAAATAGAAATTTTACTACTTAAATGTACCAAAAGAGTGATTGATAAGTGTAAAAATTGCCAGTGTAAAACAATATAGTTTTTTTTATAATCTTTATTCATGACCATGGATACATGTCCTTCAGTCGTTAAAACAATGTAGTAAGTACTAGGATTGCCATTTAAAAATTTGGCTCATAAGAGATGGTATTAATATTATATTGTATAATACACAGAACAGTTACAATATAGATGTTTTGTGCTTTGCCTTGTAATAGGCTAACTTTCTTTTTGAGTTAACTGTTACGGAGGAATGAGGAAAATGTCGTATAAGAGTAGGGGAAGACCAAAGAAACGATGGATGGACTGTGTGAATGATGATATGGTTAGTTAGAAAGGGTGTGACTACCAAGATGACGACTAATAGAGAAGTATGGAAGAAGAAGACATGTTGTGGCGACCACAAATAAATTGGGATAAGGACAGGAGAATGATGATGTTTGGTTGAGGAGTGGGGTTCCATCAAATATGCAACGAATCTCATTCTCTCTTGCTCGTCAATCCGTCTTGCAATGGCCCAATTCATCGCAATAAAGTGTGCAAACTTCCGGAACAAACATTAATATGATCAGAAAACAGGCACAAGCCAGCAGGTAGAACACAAGTTCTACCTACCCCTTGAAGGCATATGTGAAGGCGTGACGGTAATTAGTAAATTAACTAAAGACTTTTATCCGTAGTTTGATGCCAAGGTAAATGCTCAAGGTGGAAAGCTTTGAAACAAATACAGTGAAGGGCCGTTCTATTTTGTACCTGCTGCCAAGTCTAGGTAATATCAGAGTATCATGTTCATTTCTTTTATAAGGAAATGCGATTTGAATGTTGAATAATTACTACTACCAAAAATCACTTGGTTGAAATAAAAAACGGTCCTTCAAGTAGAACTACCAGAATTTCTAGTAAAGCAAATATTGCCTTTTCTAGAAATGAATGTATTTTTAAAATCGTGAAAATGCCGAAATCTACAGTAATTAGAATCAGATTCAGATCTCATTTTCAACGCCCGCCGCGCCGAGGAAGGTGATTACCATGAGTATTTTAAGATACTGTAATTACTATTCTTAAAAAAAAAAACTAAAATAAGCGACTAGGTATTTTAGAAGCAAAACGAGCCTAGAATCAGTAATAAAGCCATAAATACACCTAATTGGTCCCAGCAGGTCTATATTTAAGTCTTTAAATACGTGCTCCGAATTATGCGTTCAGAAAATCTGGTCATAAAACGGAATTTAGCTTAGATTTCTCTTCCTTATGGGCGCTTCAAGGTATCAGAGTCGTACATCTATGTAGACCAAGGGAATTTACGCAAATTCCTTGTTAATGTCGCTGAATTAGAAAGTGTAATTGCTTCATTTCTTGGGTCATGCAAATGAAGAGATGTATTATCTAGCATTCTAGACGTTTTGTGTTATGAAGGAATTGTGGACTGGCACAGGTTGGTATTGGTGTTGAGCAGTGCTGGCCAGTGGTAACGGCCACGACTAACGTGTTGCACGTCGAAGGTTCGAACCCAGACAGGTGCTTTACTTTGTGTAAATTATTTCATCACCACTGAAGGAAAACATCCAAGCCTCCTGGCTTGTATGACCAAATCAAGCCTTTCTTGACTTCTTCAGTTAAAACAAGATATAATTCTTTCCTTATTGCCCATAATAATATCTTACATGTTGTTACGCGTCTACTGCAATATACGTAAAAGATACGCTTATTAATTATAGGTCGTTACTCATCTCCGATTAGAAGCGCTTGTAAAACTGGTTTATGACATTTTCATAGACAAAGGTCAAGCAACAATCAAATTAGTTTGAAAACATTATTTATTTATGCAAGAATTTTATGTGTTAGGTTAATATCAAAATCTGAGTCTGGGTTCGAACTCAAGACCTACACTCGTAAGTCGAGGCTGATAACACTGGACCACTAATGCACAGGCATTATGAACGGGAAGGTTTGGAAGGTTACCAAACTGCGCACAAAAATAGTGTTTTGTCTCAGTAAGAGTTTCTCTAGAAGTCATAAAGATCACACCAAGGTGGGTAAACAAAAAATTAAAATCACCTTTAACAACACCACTGCCATCACTGACTTCAGTGTGTGTTCTATCAGCATGTCCAGGATACCTTCCAGCAGTGTAGGAGAAGACGTAGGGCTTCGGCGGAGGCTCCGGTGTCGTGGTGCTCTCCAGGAGGTGTGACACGTCGCAGCTGACCAGAGCCAGCGACACAAGGAACAGCGTGGGGCACAGCATCTGGAAAATGTTGAAGATTGGTTTCAATAATGTGCCTTATAAGGATTAAGATGAGATTGAACACCTGACATGTGCTAAAGGAACTTTTTCTAAATAGATACCTATCATGACTGGGTAATACGATACCTCTTGGTAAGGCTGGTTGTCAGACTTTCGGGCTTCTGACGACGCCGTAACGCGTGCCAGGACCAACGGCATAACGTGCTTTCCGAGACACGGAGGGGTGTTGGTATGTAAAGATGGTCACCCATCCACGGATCGACCCTTGCAGTTGTTATCATTTAGTCACAAGCCTGGGCTTGAAAACTATGTATGAATGAAAAAGATTTTAAGAATATACTGTACTAAAAGACTATGTGGGAGAGACTTTCTCTGATGAGATATTATTAACATACAGCGAGGGAAAAAATAAAAAAGGGAATAAACTTCTAACAGAGGTCGAAAGTCCCAACGCAGTGAGGTGTTGGTATCAATGCAATGCTCTTTCATTATTTGTTGAGGAGAGGTCTCTAGCTCCTCTAACTTTGGAATAATCACAAGTTAGTGGGGTTCAAGGCTGTGCAGTATTTATGTTTTAAGTTACCAAAGACCTTGTTAATTGTGATAACTTCTGATTAATTTGTTATTGGCAAAAAAAAGAGAATCGCTTCGCGGAAGAATAGGTAATTTGTCTAGTCTCTAGTAAAATGCTGTCAGTGATGAATTGATAGCATTTTTGTGTTTTTGTAGGACTTCTTTTATTTTTAATAGCTAGTAATGATTGCTTTTTTTATTTTTTACTGAAAATCAATTAATTTCGATGAGTTAGGTAGTCACGAATTTCCAAAAAATGTACTAGAGCGAGCGTTTGTTGGTCGTGCAGTCGTACCATTGCTCCAATCGTTTCAAACTAATTTACACTCTTTAGAAGAAACGTTTTCCTCAAGGATAGAATCTTTATCCATCTATCATTTGATACCTACTATTAGGTAGGCAACGTTAGAGGATTCCTGCTTGTGTTAGTTTGAAACCAGTTCCCATGACCTTTGCATTGCGTGGCCGATGCACGCTCAACAGAGGCGCGAAAAATTTACATTTACGATGTTATTTGTTAGTTTTGAAGTTAACAAGTTCGTAGACCACTAAGTAAGTCTGGCTCAGGGGTTATGATAAAGTTTATGAGCATCACTGGTTCCATCAACGGAGAAATAGCCTTTTTTTGGAAAAAAAAATGTTGGCTAATCATTTGGTAAGTGGGGATAACGATAATAAATTTTATGGACATCATCTGGTTCTGGCTACAAAGAATTTCGTTTGTTCAGAAAATGTATGATAATGAATGTACTTTAAGACGATGCACTTTGTCAGTGTCGATGATTATAGCACCTCTTAAGATTTGGTCCTTCGATGATCTAAGAACCAAATTTTTCATAATAGGTACTGATTTTTTCCAAGAGTTGGCACTTAACTGACTGTAACCACTCGCCTCGTTATGTTACATCTTCTTAACCTATTGTTACAATAAAGTTGGCAAATACCCAATGCTCCGTGGCATACAAGGTTCAGCACTTGGCAATAGCCATTTCAGAGCCAGATGAGGCCGAGGCTCAGTAAGCATCGGAGCATTGCATTAGGTGAAGATAATACTACGTTAGGTATCTGGTGCTGTGATGTATCATCATCTATAGATAGATGATGTTGATGATAAATCACAGCATCATCATAAGGAAATTTATTAATAATGATGTGTCTGAGTGCGCATGTTTAGATAAATATCTAATTATGACATGTGTTTTATTGCTTCCATTGATTTTCAATAAGCGCAGGTAATCTGCGCATCATTTTAATGGCTTCTTGATATCGTAATAAAATTGGAACTGCGGAGTATGTAGTCATCATCAGTTTTAGAGACCTATAAATTTAACTGATTGATTGTCAATGATGTCAGCAATAGCTGTTTTGTTGCTGTAAACCTGTATAATATGTTGTTTGTCATAAGGCAATTGTTTGATTTCATTGTACGGGACGGTAAATGAGGATTTGTCAATGTTATTGATGGTGGGTGAGTATTTAAGATCAATAAAAAGGAAGGCACTCAAAGATTAGTTACTCAGGCTAAAAACGTTAATATATTATGTGAGATGAGATCTTTGAGATAAATATGCTAATCTAAGATAATTTAAGCAAGATTTATTTTTAATACATTTAGAAGATCCGTGGTACTATCAGCAATAAGCTTAAAAAGTATATAATTAAATTGCAAACGTTATCACTGCTACAAAAAAGAAACACGATTGATAGTAGACAGCCTTCGATAATGTGCGAACGAACGCGAATGGTTCGACAAGTGACCTTAACACGCGGATTTCCTTCATTCTTTAGCTTGCTCCCAAAGAAATGCTGATCGCGTATTTTTTTTTTACTAGTCTCATTGTCTTTAACGAGGTAAAAAAGAAGAAATACGTGCATGTACAGCTGAATGCCGCAGTCAATTAAGATATTTGAGTAATAAGGAATGTCAAGATTGTGCCATAGTGTTCCTTTTAATTAGTAGTCGGACAGGATTCGCTGGCGCCAATAAATCCATAAAGAACGTCAAAGGACCAGGAAAGAAGTAACGACACTACAGGGTTTGCGAAATTTAATAAACACGACAGAGGTCCGTTCTTAGGTCAGGACAGATCTATATTTCTGCAAACATTGCGCTACATATAACATTATTATTTGGGTAGCCAAGGTTTGACTTGTAGGTAGATCTGATGACCTCAATTCAATATACTTCAAAGGATTCTCTAGCTTCTCTAAGTTAACCAACTTATTTTCGTGTGTACTGAAGAACCAAAAACTTCACCTTCGCAACCCTTTCTAATCATTGCTTAGCCCCAATTTAGCAACACTAAGACCATCTCGTTCACAATTGGGCACTGTATCGAGATCACTTGGCTGACGGCCTTGACCGAAGCGCTCACTTTTCTTCGAGACCAATACAAAAATAACTTTGAAATATTTAACAAGTTTTTGATTTGGCGTCTACTGGTCGAAGTGTGATTGGAATTTGAGCAGGTGTTGTAACGTGTGAGTAAGTTATTATATCGATGGAATGGTCTACGTGCGTTTAGTCACTGTTCTTTGGAAATGTGGTTTCCCTAATTGCTTTAGAGGTGTTTCAGCTGCCTTCATCATCTGTTACTCATTAAAGAACAGCTGATAAACTTTATTTTTTGTGCGTTTCAAGAATGAGATTCTGGTTCCACCTAGGTCTCGCCTATTCTATTCTTTGTTGTATTGCAACAAGCCTTGGGTCATATGACGCCGTGTATATGTCTAATATTACACGAAGAATTTATACCTACCTATACGAGTCTGATATAAGTTTATGTCCAAAGACGAATATTGCAAATGAAACACAGGAACAATTTATCATAAAAAGTATGTACCTAGAGCTAGTAAGTAAACTTCTGGAAGGACTTGGAAATTATATCTAGTTACGACACATACAATTGGTTAGCAATCTATTGTACCTACTAACGTTTAGGTAAAAGTGTTTATTATATCACAAGTAGGTAATGAAGATGATAAGATCTCTAATAATAATGAAATAGAGACTGATTGTATTTGCCAATAAATAGCTTTAGCGTTCCACATTGGAGGTGTTAAAATTAGGCCTGAAGCAAGCTGTGTACCTAATACCACACAATGTTGCAAAGGCAACGATACTGTTCAAAATAGTATGACACGACATCTCTAACACTTGCACTGGTAAGAATTCATTGCGATATTTTCTAACTCTATTGGAATTGGTAACCTATAAAATAACAATGTCGTATGTGTACGTAAAGTTATTTTATTTCAAAATCAATTTAGTAGATTGTACACAATATTGATATCACTAAACTAAAAACTACATTTTATATCGATGTCAATCCATTATATATTGCTTATACCCCAAATACAATAGAATACTCTTTATTATGTACACCACATAAATTAAAGATATAAATGAAGAAATACAAAGGGTGTCACAATGGGCGGTCAAAATATTATATTCAGCAATATACATCACAAAATTCAAATAACATCTCCACATAGACAGCCAACCATTACTTCCTTTCTATCAGCATCAAAATTGACCATCTTACTGTAACCGCAATGAACACGTTTCAATGATTCCGTATCTATCACCACAGGTTGTATGCCACAATAGTACGATTGTATCCGGAACAGCTGTATGGCTGTATGGAGCGTTGCGACAGCCGACCGACATTCGTTTGTTATTGTAACAGTTAGCGAATCAATTGGGAGCAGCTGATAGGCTGCTCTTGGATTAGAGGGAGCTTTTGTAAGACTGTCTGTGTCTACGTACGATTGCTAGACGATAAAGAAACGATGCATTGTAATATAATTCTTGGTCAGATAGTACTTAGCATAAGCACTGCAGGGACACGGGCCTCCTCTCAATGAGAAGGAGTGGGCCGTAATCTACCACGCAGGCCCATTCCGGGTTGGTAAATGTTTTAGGTCTTCGAATTTTTGTTTCTAGGACATACCGATTTCCTCACGATGTTTTCCTTTACCGCTTTGAGAGCAGTGATGATGAAATTATTCACACAAAGTAAATCGCCTTGCTGGATTCGTACCTACGATTTACAACTCGTAAGGCGTAGCCGTGACTACTGGGACGTCACTGCAAGATAGTACTTGCGTTTGATGATTCCAAGCAGTCGTCAAAAGCAGTCTCACCAAGGTGTATTGTGTTACCCAGTAGCTGGGTTGTGTGGGTCAAACACTGTCGCTCCACGTCAACTTACAGCTGCATCGTACCTACTAGGAAAGTGGGCTAGAAGCCAATCCGAACATACTCGTAGCTGGGAAAGGGCTACGCTTGCTGATGAGCAGTCATCTGAAGATATACATAATATGTCATGCATTTATATCCAAGAAAAGATATATAGTTAGGTATTAAATAGGATTTAAGATATTTAAAAGGATAGTGCTGAAAATCCCATTGCTATTCTATAACATCGAGTTAAACTCTAAATGCACTATCCTTGTTTCATGTGCTGTACACATTTGATTTGTATTTTAGTGTAGATCAAAAGTATGGCGAGTTTTGGCATTGGTAAAATACAATGTTAAGTTAACATACAAACTGACTGTGACATAGTTTCAGGCCGGAAATCCTAAAGAAATTAATAGTTAGAAACCTTTTTGGGAATATTTGCACTTGGGAATTGAATGCAACATTCCTCCAAGGGCTGCTGCTGATTTTACTACAGTTCACATTTTTTAAAGTTTCTATTTTTAAGGGCCGTTATAACGGGTGTAAAAAGATTTAACGAAGCTGAGAGTCACTTGTACTCCTCGTCATAAGTCGTTCCCAGCAGTTATTTTTGTGCAATGTTACTTAGTTTGATGTACAGAATGCGTAGTTGACGGCTATGTGATGGGTCTTTTTACACCCTGTATATAGCCTGTGGGCTAAGAATACCTTTGTCTGTCAGTGTTGACTTGGCACAACAAAGTTACCTTTTCTTGTTCTACCAAGTTTCATAAAAGCAACTGTTATTTCTGAATAACCTGAATGAGTTTTAGCAAACAGCATGCTTGCTCATAATGAATTTATGTTTGCGGTAATGAATGCCCGTAACAATACAACAACTTTTCCTCCGGCTAATCCATACATTAAACAAAGCATTACTTTACCATTTCGACAACCGTTTATTGAGTCAGCCATAAACGCCATTTTTTATGCACTTAATTGGCTGGATATCGTAACTTTAACGTTTACGTGAATGCGCATGCGCCGCGTGGGTGCGCTTCATAAACACATTATTGGGGATTCAACAGCTCAATAATTGTATTTCCTCGTTCTTTGTTTACATGTTGATAATTAATTTGAAATCCAGACATTATTATTCAAAGAACAATAATATAGAAATCTGATAGCAGTGATGAAGGTTTTTAGTCCTTTGGCCCTAACTAACAGGGGCCTACTCTCCAAGTCCGTCAAAGAAAATACAAACTCGACCGAACCGACAAGTATTTAGAAACTTCTGAGTGAAGCTTATCCTAGCCTAGCCTTTTTGGACGGAGGGACAATTCTCGTAATTTTAAGAACGTTCACAGTGTGAAAAGTGGCGGTAATGGTGTGGTGTGCTAAAGAAGAACTAGCAGGGGATCAAGGGGGAGGGGGAGGGGGGGTTGGAGGGCGGGCTCAGGCGATCAGACTGGAATGAATCTGTGTGTGTATGTGTGTGAGAAGTATATTTGTCGGATTTACACTGATAAGTATCAATCTGACATAAATACTTCTAATTTCTGCACATTTTTGACAAGTTTTGGACATTGATTGTCGCTGAGATGACACTGCGACTAGATTTTGAACGTTTTTAATTACGGGAATTGGCCTTCAGGAGTAGGGTCACGTCAAATCGCGGTGTCATTAATTCTTAGGTCGGACCCTAAACTAATCTTATGTCCGTAGGTGATATCTACGGAGTAGGATTCGCCCGTAACTACGGATTTCGTGCTTAGGGAATAGACGTCCTGACCACGTTAAAGAAGAAGAAAAGAAAGAAAGAAAATACGTTTATTACAATACGATTATACACGTTCAATAACCTCTCGGTTAGTGGTTAATCTGGTTTGCTAATACGAACTGTATTCTTCGAACTATCAAGAGCAGCGGACTTTCTAGATTCTGTGTCCAGTAGGATCCTCAAGGATGTTGAAAGGACAATCCGTGGTTAAAGTTTAATCATATTTTGTTAGCCATTTTGTTAGCCATTTTGTTAGCCATTTCTAGGAACTGACGACTACTTAGGCATAACGTTATTTTCCTTATAAGTTACTACGTGACCCGGCTTCGTACCGCCTCAAAATGTATCCGTAACTATTTCTAGACATCGCCAAGCGGTTGGTGGATTTATCACGTGCCCAGAGGGCTGGCCTATTTTTTGGCCAAGGAATCAGCATCGCCATAAAACGTGGCAATGTTGCCAGCCTTTTGGGCACGTTTCCTGTTGACAGCGATGCGGACGAATTTTTTGATGCCCTTTGATTATTTCCCCTCCCCTTTTTATATACTTGTACATATAATTTTTTTAAAACTGTTAGGTTTTTAAATTATGTAAATATTTGAATCTCTAATAAAAATAATGTTACACCAAATGTATGAGAAAATGAATTATCTTCATTATTATTTTTTTGTGATTTTTTCCCGTTTTAATTATTCTGCTATTCGGGGCAGAGATCCTAAAATTCGGTCCAGCTGTTCTTGAGTTATAACGGTGTAACTAACCCGACTTTGTTTTATTTAAATAAGATATGCTAAAGATGCTAACGTGAGGTATATTATGGTAATTAAGGCATTGACTGCCAACGCGGTCACCTGGTGACCGCGAACAAAAGATTTTCTATTGTGTCTGTTGCCTGGCAGTCAACGTGTGTAGTATTAAGCTTACTCGTATGTTTATTCTGTTTCTAGGCAACATTATTAGGATCATTTATGTGCTATAACCTTTTTAGACTGGAAGCCGACCCCAACATACTCGTAGTTGGGAAAAGGCTAGGCAGATGATGATGTGTTATAACCTTTTAACTTATAAATCATTTAAATTACAGATTAATCATAATCATATTCAATTAAATATCCAGTATACATTTATTAGCAACAAGTATTTACCCGCGGGTTCGCTCGCGTAAAGGTCGGAGTTCATTCGTCGGGAACGATCTACCGGGATAAAAATTATTCTAGTGGTATGTCCTACCCCAGGTTATGGTCTAACTGTGTGCCAAATTTAATCGAAATCCGTTCAGTCGTAAAAAGGTAACATACAGACAAACTTACTTCGCATTTATAATATTAGTATACCTATGGATGGATATTTTCAGTCTGAATCCTTTATGCAATACCCATTTATTGTAAGGCCTCGTTATTGTAATGATGTAATTGTTAATTCTGTAAATAGGATACCGGAAAAACAATAACAATAAAAAAAATTGCTAATTTAAGAGAAAAAACGAGTCAACATTTCCTGTCTGACTTGACTACCCCTGACAAGAAATGTCGCAGCAAACTCAGAGATCAATCTCTTTTTAAGTTTAGACATAAATATCAAAATTGACAATACCTCCTAATCTACATTATTCCGAGCCATCTTTATAAAAGCCAACACGGTAGGAACTTCCGGAATTCCGGACTGATCAAATACCTAAGTTAATTTATTTAAATAAGCAATATCTATGACTAAACTTTATATTTCACCTTGCAATACCTACCAATATTATGCAAATCTTTCTAATGACTACTCAAACATGTTATTACATCTTATGAAGAATCCTGCGCATCCTACTGTTCTGAAGGCGTACATTAACATACAACTGAGCCGGTGACAGACATACAGACAAGTGGGCGAGCCCACTTTCTATTAGTAATTATTTGTTTTGATTTATTTGGATTTGCTCCTTTATAGATGTAATTAGTGGAGCTGTGTAGGCGAGATAATATTTTTTTCTCATGTGGTAGATAGGTTTTGAACTTTTGACTACGAGTAGCATTGCGTGGCGCGAGGAAGTGAATGGTGGTCAATTATTTTATTTTATTAAAATATTTTAAATAATTCGAGTTTCGTTTTTTTACCAACCCGCACTGGGCCCACGTGGTAGATTATAGCCCACTCCCTCGAAGAGAGGAAGCCTGTGTCCCAAAAGTGGGAACATTATATGCTTATTGTGCCGTTATTCAAAGTTTTTTGTCATGTAGCAATGTCGCAATTATAAGGATCACAAAGTATTTTCTTAAGTAAGTACAAGCTGTGCGCCTGATGGGATGTTCTGTCGGCAAAAATGATGAACTTCCATACAAAAGTTCATCCCCCTATTTAACCCCTTTAGACAAAATTTTCAACATCCTCCTTTAGTTGCTACTCTTGTGCTAAATTTGTAGACCTAGTGGCTTAGACCGTGCGTTGTCCGTCAGTCAAATTAAGATTTTTTAAAAGTAGATTTTATGTTGATGTTTAAAACAAAAAATAAACAAAATAGCTGTGAACGGTTCGGCATCGTGCAGTGCGGTGCAGAAAAACCGACACAGTACAATAAAGCAGTTGCAACACGAGTATTCGATGCTATCTCGCACCGTAGACCGAGTCGTGTGCAACAGCCCACGGGCCTAAAACTTACGATACCTGGTATGTATATAATAAATATTGACAGCTTAATGAACCAATTACATTACTAGTTACTAGCAATAATAGTTTGAATTTTAAGCGGTCATAAAGTTTGAAATGTATTAGCTTATTAGCCGTCTGAACAAATTGCTGGACAAATTCTGAATAACATCTTCATTCTTGCAAGAAATAAAATCTATCTATAATCTATCTTATATTAAGAAAATAGATGTCATTAATGCAATAATAGGTATCTATGCAATTATAACAAAAAGGCACTAATTCTATTCTAAGAATGATCGCTGAACCACGAAGAAGCTGTTAAACGCGGGGTATTTTTGGGCACTGTATCAAACTACTACACAAGAATAATATAACAAATATTAAGATTAAAAATAAACTTATTAAATAAAATATCGTAATAAGCCCACCAGTGCTAGTGTGACCAGAGTAAAGATTAAAGAGCCTTTTTTTTTGGTGTGAAATTATCAAATAACTTCTACCGCTATGGGCGGAGCAGGAGACCTTGTCAGACTTTTACTGACTAAAACCCACCCGTGTTCCTTCAGTTGCCTGTGCCGAGGCTACAGTATCTGTTTCGAACAACCCGCGGCATGATTAAAGAGCTTGACATACCTACATGTCCGTAATTTTTTTTTTTCAAAATGGCGTTCACGCTTGAAACGTAAATCGATAGCTGACATCAATGCAAACAGACAACATGACGAAACCCCGTAAAGTGTCACGTTGAAAAATGGCGGACAGGTATGCCACGGACCTTCAAAGCCCTTTCAGTATGGTTTTGACATGTCCATTTTACAAAACACTATTTTTTTTTGTATTGAAAAGAGTAAGTACTTAGCATGTGTTAATGTGTATACTTTTTCCGTGCAGGAGGACTAAATTACAGGCCCCTATTAGCGTGTTACCGATGGCATTACGATAATAACTTAATTCTCTCAAGAATGTTAATTCCGTTCCGGCCGTTCGCGGATACGTGCAGCGTACTGCAAAAAAATCTGCTCACAATAGTTGCAACACGCGTATTAGATGTTATCGCGGCGTTTGCCTCACTGCGTTGGGCAACGATCCGCACTGGCGGCCATTTTCGCGCATCATTCATGCAGGGCTGATAGAAATATGAAAAAAAAAATTGTTTAAAACCGCGAGGATTAGGATTTGCTAGGGTAAGTTAAAAAGCCTCTACATATAAGGAACGAACCAAGAAACTATGTTCAGCGAATATTGGCAGTCGCTGCGTTGTAACTGTCGACTTGTCGAGTATTTAAGGACGCATTCTCCCCTTCTGAAGGTGTTTCACTAAGAAACCAAACGTCTTATTTACGTCGTTCTTTTTTTTTATATATCATCACGAGGTATCTAATGAGTCGCGATGATACATGGTTAAGGATTAAGGAATTTGCATGCTATGCACATCTTGAAACCGTATTTTATCCCTTTACAGAAAGATAACAACACCTGACTACACAAAGAAAAACGTGAGCAAACCCACGTGCTCGGTGCTACAATAATTATTCAACATGTGTAATACGTTGATAATAACGCCAGATAGCGCCATCTGTCACGCTCATCACGAACTATTTAAACGTGGGTAGAAAAGAAGCGTGTTTCACGATGACTGTGAGCTTAATTATAGTTTCGATGATCTGATGATGATTGTAGGCTGAGGTCGGGATGATGCAAAAATATTCACGGCATGCGTACGCGCCGAATTGTTTGTCAGAATATTTACAAGTATAATTGGTACAGAATGATGAGTAGGCTTTCAAGGATTTTTAGGTACTTATTTTAATTTTGTCGGCTGTAAATATGTAAGATACCTATAAAAAAACAATTAGATTTTTTTTGATAATTCAAGTTAAGGTAATGGCTATCATAAAAACACTAATTCAAAAGACCTTTTAAAAGAAGTCTGAGAAGTCATCGCCAATCTTAGCATTGATATTAAATACCAAAGCGTAATAAACTAAAGTAATAAACACCAACTCAACAAGATAAACAGACACTTAATTAACTCAATAATCTTCCAGTTACTAATATAATTATCATAATTACTATCAGCTATATTAATCTTAATTTTAAAGTTGACATGTTGCGGACAGCCCTGACTGAGAATGATCGAGACCGTTCGTTATGCGAGCTAGAACAAATTGCCCCGCACTCAGCCATAATGTAACTTTATTTGATTTTACATCAATAAGCTCGTAAGCGATTCCCACGGCTATTTGACTGATGTTTATAATGTGTGCTTGTTTCTCTTGCCTCATAGTGTTTCGGGTTTGAATTTGTGAGAAGGCTGAATGATACATTACATAACAGTTCGTAGTCCCCGAAGGATGAGGTAGAGGTGTACCTATAGTATATACACCCACATTTCAAGTCTCATGTATGGGTGCGACCCTACTGACATCAACCGGGCACACATTCAAATTCCGGGCTGCTACTGAGAAATTCCAGATGGAAAAACTCAATAATACTTAGCCCGACCCAGGAATCTAACCCAGGACGCCAAAGAGGCGGTCTGAATGATTATTTAGAGCATCCTTTGTTGTTGGGTCTGCCTGTTGGAAGTTTTTGCTTCTAGGCTAATTTATTTTTGAAAATGATTGGTTGATACTAATCTATCTCTTGCTGATACAGTTGTTCGGTTTTGTGGTACAACTCTTTATGCCATTAGGTACAAGTTTTTATTTCTTTATAAAATACTAGCGGTCGCCCGCGGCTCCGCCCGCGTGGATGTCGGTTACCGCTGCAAAAAGCCTACCCAGGAAAGACACGGTCAGCAAAATGGTTACCAGGTCAATTCACAGACACTGACAGTAACATCGACGACGCAGTCATTATCCGCAGGCTGCACAGATTGTCTTTCTGTGTACTTATGTTAAAGTTGTTAATGATGAAAATATTTAAATTTAATTAATACTAAGTTTTCACTTCTGCCGGCAGTCCCGGAGCGCAACCAATTTTAATCATTCAAAGACCAAATATTATCTACATAAACTGTACTTAGTGATGAAATAATTTATTTTGGTAAGGATTAATAGCATGAGTAAAATAAACGCGTTTAAATGTAGTCCAAAAAAATTCAAGATTTTTAAATAAAAATATGGTTGTTGTGCCTCACTCGACATAGATAGGTATAGTGTGTCGCGGACTTTTTTGTAGATATTTATAAGATCTACAATTAATTAGAACATTTTATGGTTCTATCTTTTATAGTTTAGGCAGCGTACGCAAAATAAGTAACTTTTCTGGTTGATTTTTTAAACCTTATGTCCGAAAAACGCAAATATCTTACGGAACCCTATTTTTTTCCAAAATAAAATATAGCCTATGTTACTCGTGGATAATGTAGCTTTCGAATGGTGAAAGAATTTTTAAAATCGGTCTAGTAGTTTTTGAGCCTATTCATTACAAACAAACAAACTTTTCCTCTTTATAATATTAGTGTAGATTAATTTACGGAAATCGATGCAGGTGGGCAATTTTTTTGCCCGGATGTGTCTAGGTAATGCAAGATTCCATGACCGAACAAAAAAATATATAGGTACGTATATCAAATGATTTTGTGCATAAACATATAATTTGCCATAATTAAAAACAGAGGGGCAATTCTAATAATTTTAAGAACGCTCAGTCTGATCTGTCTCAATCTGTCAGAAAGACCTCTAATTTCCCTACATTTTTGACATTGATTGTCGCTGAGATGAGATTGCGACTAGATTTAGAACTTTTTTAATTACGAGTAGAAAAACAATTTATTTTTGAAAAACATGCTTTTGGTCATCAAAGATCAAATTATCACACAAATAATCCTTAAAGTGACATTTACAATGTTGCCAACAACCTTAGGTTATATATTAAGGTCAAATATTGGTTCTTTGAGGTTTGAGGCCTCGTCTACAGTTTGGGTTTTACCTGATCTCTGTAACATCGAGTAAACATTAAAATTATTTAAAGATGATGATCTAATTCAGTTCTCTTTTTATTATTTGACATTCGTATTTAATTGGAATTTGAGATCCAAGAATTTTATATTTTTGGAGATTAAAGAATATCCTGGTAATCAAACACTTGTTTTTGGCGGTGTTGTCAGGTAGAAAGGCCTAGAAAAACCTAAGAAATATTTATTAGCAAGAAATCTTATAGAGATCAAGATAAAAACCCTGTAAATCATTGAATAAAGATATTATAAATAATTTTTGCAATATAAAACAAACTATTTTCTGCCCTCAACATCGTCCACGTGAAATGTTTTGTTTCCCCGACCCACCCCGTCGCATCGCATCGCCTGCCCGCGCTATTACTTCGTTTTCGCTTAGCGTTCTCTCTTACTTTTTTTCATTTTACTTGGTTCCTAAGACTCCTAGCGTGATGGTATATAGCCTATAGCCTTGCTCAAGGATTGGGCTATCAAATGCAAACAGGATTTTTCAAATCCGACTGCTAGTTTCTGAGATTAGCGCGTTCAAACAAACAAACAAAAAAAATAAACAAACTCTTCAGCTTTATTGTTAGTATAGATATTTAATTGTAAAGCATAAGAAATGTCGCTCTTGTCACCTTTATTTTATGTAGTCTGTTCCGATCCGATGTAGAAATTCTCCGTATCGCAAATTACTTAAATGGCGGATGTCAGCAATCAGTCTTACAGAGGACAAATAAATTCAAGAATTTGTTACGCTCTAATGGAACTGATTATGCTGAAGAAGGTATAGTTACACCTACAAGGTTTAACAATTAGGTAGACCAGAATATAATAATGTTAACAAGTATAGAATCCCGGATCAATACGAATGACATATAAACTCAAAGTCAAAGCATTTATTTCAATTAAACCATTTACAGGCACTTTTGAATTGTCAAGAAGTCGGTCAGTCAGAAAAATATGAAGCTCTCCATAGGTACCTACTACACTTTGGAATGGGCAACTCCCATTCCAAAGCGTAGTAGGTACCTATGGAGAAGAACGGGCAAGAAACTCCATGGACACTCTTAAAATTAATGATATAATACAAATTCTTAAATCAACTCCCTAGAGCATCAGATAACCCAGAGACACTTTCAAGCAAAATTAGTCAAAAATGTAACCTGTGAATGCGTCGTGAGCCGAGAAAGGCGACAACCATGTAAACAGGTTACTCGTGCAATGTTTCTACATAATTTCTGCGGTTGGCAAAGTGGTATTGTCTTGTCTGTCTGTCCCTCAATCATAGGGAACAAAGATTTGCAGACTTGGAGGAAAGTATCTATATTAATAATAAAGCTGAAGCGTTTGTTTGAACGCGCTAATCTCTGAAACTACCAGTCGTATTTGAAAAATTATTTTTGCATTTGATCACAATAGATCAATCTTGAGGAAGGCTAACCTAACCTACCTAACATCACGCTAAAACATTTAGGAGCCGAGCAAAAACAAAACTCAGAAAGAATACAGTTATAGCGCGGGCAGGCGATGCGATGCGATGGGGTGGGTCGGGGCAACAAGAAACACGTGGACAAAGTAGCGGGCAGAAGGTTGTTATTAGTTTAAATTATTATTCTAAAATGCAACAGTATTTGTGCGAAATCGTCGCGCGGCAGGATTTATCTGTAGGTGGTGACACAATCCAACTAAAAGAAGGGAGAGTTAAACCTACATCATATAGCAAGGCAAACAAACACAATAAAGAACTTAAATAGTTGCACGAATTTTAAATGTGTAATTAAACCATTTTGTTATTGTGTACCCGCTTATATTTTGAAAGATAAATCATTCATTCATTTATTGAATGTTTTGCCTTCATTATTTTTATCCCAAAACTCTGTGTTTGCTGAGTTTAGGAAGTTCTTTAACGCAGCTTGCGGTAGGAGTACATTGGTAGAAACCGTCACGTAACGAAAAAGCGTTATATGAGACTTTTAGAGATAGGATTAGGTTATCAAAATGAAAATCTAAGATGGCGGCTGCAGAAATGTTGTTTTTTTTCATGTGTTTCATGGGTTTTTTAACGTGTAAAAAAATAACACGTTTTCTCTCTCTGTCTCTTTCTATTTTATACGAGTGTGTGTGCATGCGAGTACCTCCTGCACCAAATAATAGCCTAATCGTAAACGTATTAATATTCTCATAGGTACTATAATATGGTGCTATGGTTGAAAGCTCTATTTTTAATTACCTGGGTATCATCGATAGCGGTGCGCAGTCGCGGTAACTTTTACACTTCGACCATTTGAGTAGCTAAGACCTGAAGAAGGACCTGAAGTTGTGAAACGGATGCAAGAGTCGGAACACCAGGTGTTATGATTATGACTCCACTTAAAAGAGTTGTATTTAACTATTTACCTGTCTATAATCATTAACTAATTGCATTGCTTATTATGTGTTTATATAAATCGTGTTATTATCTAAACATGCTATGAGCTGTCTACCATCGCTTCCTTATACAATTTAAGTTGTTTGTCATCATCATAAGAAGATGACTCACAAGACGTGTTAAGTTGCAAACAACCTTTTTCAATAATAACAACAAATATTGATAATGATTATTAAGCCAGCTTACAGAGACCCTTTGCAATTAATTATTTTGATGACCAAAGCTATGGACTGGAAATTATTGGTGTTTCTGAAGAATGCGGGCAACGTCTGCACTGTCCTGATCAAGTTCATGACTGCAGCCCATAATTACGTCTGTTGTAATACACTATGTTGCCATTTACCAGATTCAGGATAGACGGTGAGAATTTTCTAATAGAAAAATCTTATACAATATATCAGTTTGCCTCACCCATCGCTCGTGCGACCCCAACGAAAGTTTTTTTTTGTATGTTTGTAAATTAATCATCATTTTCCCAACTTAGCTTTGGATTCCAACCCAACCAGGGGTTCTACTCCCTAAACACGAAATCCCCAGTATCGGTGGGGTAAGTAACGAGTGATTCTTTGTCTGTATCACGTTTGGCCATAAAATTAGTTCAGGGCCCGAACTAAGAATTAATGACAACACAAATTGACAGTTGTCCTTTTTCCCGATGTGTGTTTGAACGTCCGAAAATGAGCAGGGAATATTCCGAAGTAAAGATCTACTTTCGGAAAGGCCCGTATTTTCGTTGACAAACTTGGAAAGTAGGCCCCCAGATGTGGTGAAAAATTTCATATTTCTATATAGTTTCCACAAACAGCTCTAAGGATGTGACCGCAGCATGTGCTAAGTTTGAGCGTCGCTGGCGGCTGCGGCTGGTCGGTCTCGTGTCGTAAGCATAAACCGGATGCGACGGCTTTACGTAAACACGGTTCACTTGCGACCGACCTTGACTAATGAACGATATTATCGGCTTTTTTCGTCACCAGACGCATTCTTGAGCAGATTGGATTGTGTAGTATCAGTATTTTGTTTGAGAAAAGGAGTTTTTTTTTTTTTTGGAATGGCATCTCGCAGGTCTGCCTAGGAGGTTGTCGTCTGCTTAAAACCGGAATTGCCTGCGAGCGCCTAAAAACTACACGCTAAGGACACCCCTGTGGGGTACGGACCTCGGATTAGGGCGTCGATGGGGAAGGGCCACAAGGGTCAGACTGGATTGGATTATTAGAAATGGCGAGGTTTGGATCTTGAGTTTTATGAGACTTTATAATATGTTCAGAGAAGAAAAGGCTCAGATACTGGCAACAAGCCTTCAAAACATGTTCTGGCTTTTAGAATTAGATACCTTATGGGAGGTCACTACTCGGTTACTACAGTCAGTTTATTTTTTTTTGAGTCAGTGTCGCAATTGCACTGATGGCACACCTGATGTTAAGCGGTATACTGTCAGAGCGGGCATTTGACAGGATTGACAGGTACAATATCGAATAGGTCCTCTTTATGCCCTTGAAGATGTCGTTGACATTAAGCTGAGTGTTGACCTAAGATAATGTCACTCTACCTGACCTGAGGAATTCACATAAGCTCATGGAAACTGGAGCCCTGTATGAGACAACGTTGTTTATAAATTGTATTTAAATAACCTTTAGGAACGGATGCCATTTTGCAATAACTACATTAAATAAGTTTTGTGTTGCTTTTCATTACTTAATTTGAAGTTAACTGACCTAGTATTTACTGGATCATAATTGCAATTACCTATCACTTAAATTATTTAATAGAGCAGAATTTACACGAACGAACTAGTAGGAGCACTAGTGGGGGCACTCGCGGTGTTCCCAAAATACGAAGGAAGTCGGAAAAACGACTGTATAACCTCGGCAAAAACCAATAGTCTCACACAGGAGAAGCACCTGTAGGATCCATTTGTGAGCTTAAATCCACAAAATATATTGAAAATATGAATATCTCTAGCAGTGCACCTCACGTAGAACCGCAATATTCGAAAATCTTGTACCTAATCAAATTAGGCCGAGAATCTGAGAATCAGCAGTTTTGGACGTCAAAAGTGACAAAAGAAATGCAATTCGAAAACTTATTAAAACAGAAGAAGAGCTAACAGGGGATCGAAGAGGGATGGAGGTCTGATCCCCTGAGCCCCCCTCAGGGGATCAGACCGGAATAAATCGTCAACTCTTCCTAGTATGTAAAGCTGCAGATAAAGAACCATAATGTTATTGTAACAAAACTCTGTTAAGAGGAAGGGACGATATTGATCTCCATATAGTATGATAGTAGGATACGAATACGATACTAGCGTAGAAGTCTGGCATAGAACGATTAAATGAAGTGCCGCACTCTTGCGCAAGTCTTTAAACTGGAGTAAGGGAAAGGGTTTCTAATGTGCCAATTTGTAAGCCGTTAGAGGCTTATCAACTGAACCTGCTACAAATTGCAATCTTAATAACTTTATTAATTATTATTGGTTATAATAATGTGGAACTGTTAAATGGCCCTCCTGAGGCCATTCCCGTAGTTTTAGAAACGTTCGCATTCTAATCTAGAAATAATGCATGTCCATGACTAGATCAACGTGTCATTGCACTCATCACCTAGAAGCATAGATGATAAGTGTCATGAGCTTGAAATTTTCAACTGTAGAGCAGGCTGTGATTGGAGTTTTTTTGAAGGATAAAATCAGAAACAAGGTTATCCGGAAAAGAACTGGAGTTACCGAAATAGCTTGCATGAGTACAAGCTGAAGTGGTAGGTGGTTTGTCGAAGGACCGATTGTCAGTGCAGCAGACGAGTCCTGGAGTAGAGGACTGCGTATCGGCATGCATAGTGTGGGACGCCCCCAGCTAGATGGGCCGACGACCTCAAAATCCTTTTTGAGGTCGTCGGCCCATCTAGCTGGGGGCGTCCAGCCTCCTGGCTGGGACAGACTGGATGCGAAGGATAGGCTGTTGTGGCGTAGCATGGGCGAGCCCTATGTCCAGCAGTCGACTGCGATAGGCTGATTTGACTGTTTAACTTGATACGTTGAGATGGTTGTGTGAAGTGACGAAAATGGACTAAGTAAGAAATAAGTATATAAGGGGCAGTTTGAAAGAGTTGCCAGGGACAGAAAAGTTAGTGTGGGCATGTGATAAGGAGGGAGGTAACGCAATGACTAAAAAGTGATGAATACAAATGTTGATGATTGGAGAGGGAGAGACAGGCCAAAGAAAAAAGATGGATGGATTATTATATAATTATGAGGAACGATATGAAAGAAGATGAAGACAAAGAAATGGCGATTGGTAGAAATGACAGTAAGGGTTAATCTTTCAATCGTCAGGTAACTTTGACCTGAAGAATAAATATGATGGTTTGACATATTATTATGTATACTAAAAATGAAGTTAAAGAATTTTTTTGAGTGCGCTAATATCTAGAACTACCAGTTGGATTTGGAAAATTCTCTTTGCTCTTTCAATTCTTGAAAAGTATATGTATAGGCTAGGTTTAACATCACGCTACGACCCTTAGCGACCGATCAAAAATAATAAAAGTCAGAAAGAACGCGTAAGTAATAGCACGAGTGGACGATGCGATGCGACGTCACCAATCAAAACGAGGTCTATAAAAATGCGGCTGTTATTTTAGTAGGTAAATTGTGGTGCCTTACGACTTCCACGTGAAAGAAGTCGCGGGCTGAAGCTAGATTTTTGACAACAGTCATCCAAAGATCTCCCTTAAACAGTGCTTTACTCAATGACAAATAGCACCAAACTAAAAGTGGAAACAAAACATACAGACAACAAACTGAACCCGTAAAGCGCTTTGTTTCGGCTCAGAAGGCCTAAGGCCAATAATTATGAGTGAAAAAGTGCTAATAACTGACCCCACGTGATACAGTGCTAACAATTGACTCCACGTGATACAGTGATAGTGACCGCAAGTTTATTAGACGTCAGTACAATCCTTGAAACGTATGTATTAAGTAACTGAGTAAGGCCATATAATGCCTGTATGACATTCGGAGCATTCGGTCAATGTGCGGACGAGTGCGCCCGAGTCAACGTTTTACCATTTCAATTAAAATAATTAAACGAAACTAATTTTATTTATTGGTTTTAATTGAAATAATAAAGAGGTTTGGTAACGAGGTTGATGTAATAAATTGAAATTAATTGAAATCTTATTAAGTTAAGTTTAAGTAATAAATACCAAGATGACCAGTACGTAATAAAAATATCTTTTTTGAACGGTTAAATATATCAATAAAATTAAAAAACATATACAGACTGAAAGAGGTGTCATAGGTAAACATGTATGTCTTCCATGTAGGTGTAGTATTGTTTATGCAGTATCTTAAATCGTAATATTTTTTTCGTAAGGTATGGTTGAAGCGGACATTAGGAGAGTTTTTTAAAACTTAAATTTTCTAAATACAAATATCATCATCATTTCAGCCGAAAGACGTCCACTGCTGGACATAGGCCTCCCACAAATATACTCTACAAATATATAATTAGGATAATATGGCCTAGAAATATTTCTCACGACGCTTTCTATACACTCTGTATAAAATCTATTGCTAAAGTGGTCAACTAATCAAACTGACATTTATTATTGCGTTGTTTCGTACAAACATATACAAAACGTTAATTGCAGTTTTGTTGCAATCGCGCACAGTTACATGTGTAACTACGATTTGTTGCACAAAAAATATACAATATCCGTCTGTTTGGTACAATGGATAAGTCTATCGGTATAATCATGTACTTATTATTAAAGTTATCTATGTGAAATTAGACAGGTTTAAAGTTTATTTTAATAAGTTTTTTCTTATAGGTATCTCTGACAGTAAAACTAGCTATTTATAGTTGAGAGACCAGCAAAACCGCTTTTATTTTGACTTAAAATGGCAAACCATAAAAAAAATGTAAATTAAGAAAAATTATAAAATGTTTTGAGCTAGTTTGCCTACTAATTTAATATCATACACTCAAACAAGTTTTTAAAATCAGAATTATTTGCAAGAATGAAATACTATTTCCATAAAAATAATAGCCTAAGCTGTCTACCATAAATTTAATTAAAGTCAAGTTATGCAAACACAACCTATTTGACATTTGACACATGTCAAACTACAAACAACATTTCGAAAATATAACAACACAACATCGAAAAGTCAAATTAACAGAAAATGTTATAAAACAAGACAATAAAACTGTAAAATATAAAAATACCCAAGAAAATTCTAAAAATGATTTAAATTATATCGAAATATCACTCACTTTTTTAAATTTCTGTGACGTTAACCACACAGGTCCGCTCGTGTAAATGCACGATACTGACTGACCGACTGAGCTGAGCAAATTCTACCATTCACTACGAACGAAAGAACGGGTTCTATCCGAGAACATTGTAGTAACCAAGTTAGATTTGTGGCTACGGTGAAGCAATGTCACTTTTATGTGAATGACACAGAGTGGTTTGGATTTTGGTGTATTAAATTGGTGTTGTGGAGGCTGTACTACAGGTGAAAATCTCACGTGAAATTTTCTGAGACACAAGCGAGTTTTGGGAAAAAGGCAAGGATCACTGTGAAACAAAATGTAACTATATGCCCGCTTCGACCTGGAAACGACACTGGGACTTGGAGAGTAACTGCTCAGATGTCTGTGTCGGACGTTCAAAAAGCTGCATTTTCGTCAAGGAGTCTAATTCTGTCTTCAAATGGGCTTAGACAAGTAACACTCGCTTTAGGATTCACAAAGTAATAAGCTTTTCGTTAACTTACAATATGTCAATCCATTTTTTTAAATCATGGTTATCGCTGATAGAATGTCACTTTGTGTAGACCCTCAGGTGTCATCGTTTCTATTCAGCATGCTGGGGACTCTCCGTTGAATGCTTGATAAGAAAGCTAAGTTACCAGCAGATAGAACACGCTGCAATGCATGCAATTAAACCCATACCCTGCGTCTAGCTTCGTCAGAATCTGTTAGTTAAAGGGGGTAAACAAGAGACATTGTAATGCTCAACCATGGATCGCCACACAACTACCAAATGTCTGTAAAAGACCATAAAGCTGGCCTCACTGAGGCTAGATTATGTTCCCGTCTCTATCTTGCACTTGTAGTTTGACAGCTATGTGACAGTGACAGGAATAATTCCTAACCAAAACACGTGCAGGGCGTGGGATTAATCTCGGCCTGACACTAATCTCACGCGGAATCCGGCCCAGTCTGTTTGAAAAAAAAAAAACAGTGGCAGAAGTGCCACTGTTACCACTCCAGAAGTGCCGACAGCAGTGAAAAGTTGAACATAGCATAATAATTTTATAAATATGTTTGAAGGTCATTCTTCCCAAAGAAAATGTACCGCGCGTTGATGTCTTTTTAATGGCCAAAATTTAAAACAGAGGTGTCGGTAACGGTTACAGTGTCGCGAGTTCAACGGTTTTTTCCCATCTCATAAAATGCCCAACACGCCTAAAGAAGTTTTCACTTCAAAAAAATTTCACAACATGAATTCGTACACTTCTTTCGATATTAGAGCGTCTCTCTGAAGTCATTTCAAGTGACACCCGCCAACAAATGAAGTGACAATACCACCAACAGTACCTACCACGTACTACGTCACTCTGACGTACGTACCACGCTCGACGACCTTGCCACCGGCCGCGTTCCCCCGACCATTATGTGATGCTCGTTGCATCATCAGGTAATTACTCCATGTGACTTTGGAGAAGCGTCTTCGAAACTTCCTGTAATGCACGCCTCGTAAAGTTCAGGGTTTCGCTCTTTGATGAACGATTTGGTGAATGGATGAATGTTTAGTGTGATTTAATCTTAAAAGGTTTTTAATTATTCGGATTGAAGGATTTTATGGTGCTCTGAAAAAGTTAAGGTCATTCTGAACTTTGCCAATAGTTATTATACTTTTATTAAAATTAATACCTGTAGGACAATCACAGAGAATTATCGCAAAACTCGTTGATACTCCTGGATACTCCTGGCTATGACACACCAGACTCGTCTGAACTTCGATGGTTTCCTGAAGTAATTCAAAGGAAATTTCGTATGTAAATAAATACAGTAGTCGCGAGACATCTGTTAGGAAACAGTATCACCTTCTCGTAAAAAATAATGTAGGTATCAGGCAATTTATTACTTCTGTTATTTACATGTATGATGTAACAGCGTTAGCAATAAATCTCACTTTATTCTGCAAGATGGCGCTAGTGTCAGCACACAAAGGAAGTATGATTGTGATGATTGTCTCTTTTGTTGAAAGATTTAATTATGCTGACTTTGATTTATTTTTGTGTGATTTTTTTTTTACTTTATTAAAGACATAATTATAATACATAATATATAAGATGATCAGAATTTTGAGAATTTCAATCAATTACAAATAGGATCGTGTTAGAACTACAATCCGTTTAAGTTTTTATTTCCACTTCTCTAAAAACTCCATTCGCTAACAAAACTATTATACATAAATTATTACATATCATTACTAGTGGCTGTATTATAAAAAAAAATGCATAACAATTATGAGTGTCACGGAAATTACAGGTTACTCACGAGCATGTAATCAACCATAAATTATTCTATAATATAATACTTATAAGGCCCATCACAGACGCAGCCATAATATGTATTAATATGCTGTGCTATAGTATATGACTGCATACTGTAGCTACGTCTGTGAGGGTAGGATAAGAGAAGCGCGGGGCTGCCTTCTCGCTGAATTCATACTTGAAAAAATACTCTGGTGTACTTTTTCGTTCACTGGGTGTACTACCCCCTTAGCGGAATTAACTTTAAAATGCAATGCGCGATTGAGGAACAGGGTATAAAGTTCACTCATCCTCCATAGAAAAGGGAGGATCCTCCGACCAGACGGGTGTCGTGTCTGATGGGCTGCTGTCCGACGATTGATGTGTGTGCTAGTAGTGCAGTAAACTGTATGCGCTCTGCAGGGACAGCAGTGTGATGAGTTCGCATGTAGCGATGTAGTTGCTGTCACACACTACTTGATTTTTTTTAATAAAACGTTATGATAGTGATAAATGATAAATGATTTATTTTCTGTAAGTAGGTTTGTACAAACACTTTTACATGTCAATCATATTTTTTTAAACTAGATGAGGTCGGCGTTTCCTATCTGACTATTCTGAGAAGAAAGGCCAAAACAAACTCACGAGGTCACAGTCTCTTTTAAAGTCCAGACATAATCTTGGTCAGATCATGTGAAGACATGTAGATTGGTGTCTGAAATGGTCTTTTAAGGAAAGAACCACACAGATTGAGCGGACCTGTCCAGTCAGTGCACGCATTTGTCAAAAATCGTGCAGCTCAACTCAGAAGCTGAGGAGCTCAACGATTCGACGAACAATACCAAATAAAGGACATTTGGGTAGGCCGCGTAAATTACTCAAACTGCCAGATCATGATTAAAACTAATACTAGGCTAGTCCATTTGATTCATTTTTTCTTACGTGTTTTGGAATTTGAAGGTCAGTAAAGTATCAGTTGTATGTTGAACAAAGTATGATTAGTGGCCATGACCGTAATTGGCCAATGACATTTTAATCAACCAATCACAGGAGCTACATAATTATGACAGCAGACTTTGGTACTGTGAAGATCTGATGAGCCCTTTTAAGAAATCAAACAGTTACGATTTATTTTCGTTTATTTTGACTAAACGTCATTTTCTTGACTAAACTATTTGAATTTTGAAACGGGAAGTAATTATGGCTGAATATTTCACATTTTGTATCTATGATCTTCCATTTCACATTTGATAAATAAAGATCACAAGGTTACATGTTTTTTAATCTAAACTTAAAACATTAAGGTACAAAAGATTTGATTGCACAAAACATAATAAGGCAGGTATATGAATCACAATATTATACGTATAATTATGTCAATTTACTGTAATGTTGTATTAAAAATAATAATTGATATAAATTGTTTTATGTCATGGGGTATTATTATTATCCCGATGTCTATCTAAGCGTATCGTGGTAGAAAAACATTGTGTACCTACAGTTAAATTATGTTGTTTATGTAAATATACATAAACAACAAATTGTTGGAGAATTTTTGATGGAGAAATTGGATTGAAAAGAACATTAAAAGTAATATGAAATCCAGATTCCAAAAAGAGTGACGATAATAAATATTCATGGATGGAAAGGGAGAGTGGAAGGCCAAAGAAAAGATGGATGAATTGTGTCAGATATGACAGGGAGTCTGTAGAGAGTGGAAGAGCGGGAATTGTGTTGGGCCGACACCAAGTAACGTGGTACAAGGGCATGGGATGATGATTCCAGAATGCTAACTCAAACCGAGAATCGAACCCAGGACAAGGACGGTCCGACCAAGGTTCAGTTCCAGCACTCACGCTTGCGACATCTACCAAAAAAGGTACCTACCAACCAACTATACACATTCATAAATCTATATTTAAACCATATACATTTACATCCATACTAATATTATAAATTCGAAAGTAACTCTGTCTGTATGTCACCTTTTGACGCCTAAACAACTGAACGGATTTCGATAAAATTTGGTAAAGATATAGATTGCATCCCGGGGAAGGACATAGGATAGTTTTTATCGACATACCTCGCGGGCGAAGCCACGGGCGGAAGCTAGTATATTATAAATTAAAGTTGCAAAGACCACATTGTTCTTCTAAACTACGCAACGGTTTATGATTCGGTTTTCACCATCATTTAGAGAATTTATTCCGGAAGGGTTATATGTTAATTTTGTTATAATAAAGACATCTCGATCTTTTATCAAGGCAATAAAACCGTGCGAAACAGGGGCGAGTTGCTGTTACCTATTATGTAAAACTAACACAACGCATCACCCTTTAATTCCCTCACAAATGGTCACTTTAAAAGAAGGCAAGGTTTTATGGGTTTTTTAATGCGGGCATTTGGCCCATATTGAATCTGGTTCCATGGTAAATTACGTGGCTTCTAAAACAAGCGGTCTAACCGGTCTATATGAAACAGGTTCGCCGATTTTTTAAAAGGATTCTGTTAAAAGTTAGGTACTTGTGATTTTGGTTGGAGTATGTGTAATTTTATGTGTTAACAAACTAATCATAATTATAATAATAACGTTTATTTGGACTCAATAAAATATAGTCTAATACAGTTATATTCCTAACAACTAGGATACAAATAATGTAAGTGAGTAGACTAAAACTATATGAACTCCTGAATTCCAAACTAGGTAAAAACCTGTATCTTGGAAATCAGTGCTCTTCCGTAGTAAATAACGTGTAAAAACTTTTTTATAAAAAAAAAACAACCGTCTTCCAAAAAAAAAAAACTACAAAATGAAAAATAACTTTAATTTCGGAAGTCGGTATCATTAGTCCCGTATTTTCGTTTATTGACACCGACTTCCGAAATTAAAAATATTTTTTAGTTTTTTTTGTTTTTTTTTTATTTCTCGCTTTTTAGTGGGTCTGTTTGTAATTTATCTAAGTTATAATAGCCTAATGTCAACTTGCTAATCGTCTTTTACAAAATATTGCTTTTCCCGATGCAGGGGCGTTAATTGTTGAGGAGTTTTCCTGGTATTTCACCATAAGCTCTATTTCACCATTCGCATTGTGACGAGCATAAATTGCTTAGCAACGATATTGAAGTAATCGAATCGCAACCCGTGAAATAGTAATTATTGAGTAGTTTCGGTGGCCCTTCATCATCAGTTCCATTTCACCAAATGGTGGTTTCCGAGAGCAAATGCACGAGTTACTTTAAAAAATACCCAAATCGCTATAGCTGTGCCTACAAAATTTGAGGGTTTCCCTCGATTTCCATGGGATCCTCTCATCATACCTATTACAACTTGGTGACAATTATACCACCTTTCAAACAAAAAAAAATAATAAAATAGGTCCACAAATCGGTGAACATACATATATAAAGTTGAACATATAACCTCCTCCTTTTTCGAAGTCGGTTAAAAATATGATTTCATCGAGAGCTTTAATAACCCTGTCCGCGAGTTTTTACATGAATATCGGTATCATTTACAATCTCAAACGTTTTATAATCCTAGTGTAGGTACTCTTGCTCACCGTTATAAAACATGTTTTGGAGTTTTGGAATTAAAACTTCTTATTACAGTGGTTGTTTTTCCTGGTGGTTAGCGTAGTTTGCGAATAAATGCACACGACGAGCCACTTTGATGGGTATGTAATGCGGAGGAGTGAGGAAAATATCTTTAAGAAGGTTTTAAGTATGTATGTGGATGGCTATAAGAGTAGGGGAACACCAAAAAACGATGGGTGGACTGTGTGAAACATGATATGGAGAGAAAGGGGGTGACTACCGAGATGACGATTAATAGAGAAGTATGGAAGAAAAAGATATGTTGCGCCGACCACTAATAAATTGGGATAAAGGCAGGAGAGTGATGATCATGATGGCAAGCCACATTGATCACCTCCTAAGGATAGCTAACACTGCAACGATTGGTAACGATGCAGCTAATCAAAGGATGAGGTGACTTCGTAACTTCGTAGAAAACTATAGAACAATCAGCTTTCGTAATAGGTACCTATATAAGAAACCGTGTGCCCAATGGACTTTCCCATCAGCAAATAATTCAAACTACCATACAAACTTTCATCCCCCCCCCCCCTATTTTTAACCCTTTTAGGTTGTGGATTTTCAAAAATCCATCCTCAGTGCTCACTTTCGCTAAAGAGGCTGTTCGTTGTCTGTCAGTGTACCTTATTGTTAAGTAGATAATGCTACCTTGTAGTGAAATTAGTAGTGAACTTCTCAACCCCATAATTATAGTCCAATAGGTAGGTAGTAAATAAATTAACGGCATGCTGATGAATCATTTCAGGTTGCTGTGTCTAATTCAATATGCATGTGGTACAAACCATAACACTTCAAGTGTCAAAAGTACTTCTATATAGGGACACGTCATATCATGTTACACTATTTTACAAGGTCAATTCTAAACATAAATGGGACAAAATTCCAGTTCCAAAAATATTTCCGGCACATTAAATATAATTTTGAGCCAGTCCATCGTTATTTTTATATTAATTTCCTTGAGGCCTCGAGTCCGGTGCAGTGTCACGCATCCTTTAGACAGCCTATACAACTTTATATGGAGTTATATCTCGTTCTCGTAGTAGTGATGTGACACCGTGAGATGCGGACGTCTCTATGATAATATAATTTAATTATATATTTTATATATTAATATATAATTTTGTTTTAATTGAGTGCAGTGCTGTGTGCGATTGGAAAATATTTGTAAGTGTGTCGTGTGTTTTTTTTAATGCTTTTGGAGTGATATTGACAGGCGATATAGTTTTTTTATGAAAGCGGACAGTTTGTGGCCTGTATGTAGCTGTACAGGAGAGATATGTTTCAACAATCTTCTTAATACAACTGAAAAGTTAGCAATACTTATAGGTAATTCTATGAAACTTCAGTGTGGATGCATTTTCTTTTAAAATTACAGCATCCATTTAAGTGATGATCATTCTTCTTTTATTCTATGAAATGAAATTACTTATTCTATAAATAGGATACCGGTATTACAGTTACATGTCACGATTCAAAAAATAAAATAAACAAGATGGAGTCAACGTTCCTTAGCTAACTTACATCCCTAAGTAGAAATGTTAAAACAATCTCAGGCGTCAAGAGCAAGGACTTTATTAGGAAGATCAATGTGTGAACTTCAGAAAATACCTTTCAATATTAAACTAGGATAGTAGTAAACTTGCGAGCTTCTAAGATATAAGATGAAACACCAATCTTTGCTATTCTTATGAGCGGCAGATCTTGGGAGTTCCTAATCGTGGGGGTGTGGAAACAACATACTAAAACTTATCTGATTGGATAGCTAATTAGATAATTATGTATTTATAAATATGTATGTGGACCTAAGCAAGAAAACAGATTCTAAAACAAGCTTCGTTTTTACACGACTGCCCAAAAAAGGAGTGTTATTTTGCGTAAAAACCGATCAGTAAAAAGATCTTAATGAGTTAATTTACGTATGCCAGAGCTTTGACCTTGAGGTGTCAAGCATCATTTATAAAAATTAAGTGTAAATGGACCTTCAATTCCTTGCAAAAAAAAACTTTCCGAGATTTGATAATAATTGGTTTTTTCTGTCCTGTTAAAGTGAAGGGGCTTGTCGCAATTCTCTTACCGACACAAGACGAGAAGAATGGGTTTCGAACCCATGGGGTTTCAGATTTTTGCCTGATTTAAATTAGATTAATTTAAAAGTGTTTCCATGGAGTTTCATGCCCGATCTTCTCCGTAGGAACCTGTTACGCTTTGGGATGGGCAACTATCTTTCGTACTGACCGACTCCTTAACAATTTAGAAGTGCCTGTAAGTGGTTTAATTGCAATAAATGGTTTGAGTTTAGTTTCGTGTTATAATAATTATAATATTATATGTTCTAAATAATAATCAGTCGTCTCATACATTTGGGCCGAGTAGGTATTGAAGTTTTGTATGGGACAGTTGATCGTTTTTTCGCGATTACGATGTCGGTCCCATGGAGAAAGTTGTTCAGTTTTATGGTGTGTAGTGTATTTGTGGTCTGAAATGCCTGCACACGTTACTGATACGTGCTGTGTAAATTGACGATTAATTTCTACTTATTGAAGTCCTGTTAAAACCTTAATTGGCAACTTGGAACCCTCAGCCTCTTTGCGAAAACTTTTGACATGAACTACCTACCACAAAAATTGGTTTAAATCTTCGAATACAAATTAATGATAAACGTCATGATGTTTACATTGTGAATTTTAGATTATTAAGAATAACGATCATAGCACCTACAAGTCTACAACACTTGTTCTTGAAAAGTGCAGGAAAAAAATATTTATACTTAAAATACCAGGGACTTATGGTAGAAGAGATTTCATTCGAAATAAGCATTACCTTGTACGTATTTTTCTGTTCCTTCCTTCTTGTCAGTTTATATGTAGGTATGTACATAAATGGTTAAATAAATACAAGCTTGATCAATTATTTGAATGGCCGGTTAGAATCAAATAATAACAAATTAATAATTAATAAATATAGCTTGTTTCAGAAAGGTGTGTTCATTTAATGGCGTTATACAGACTTTTGAACTGACCAACTTTCTCCATGGGACCAACCCGACAACGATCCGACCCGATCAACTGTCCCATGCTAAACTTCAATATCTACTCGACCCAAATGTATGGGAAGGCTGCAGGTGCCCCTGCAGCTGACACGTGCCGCTCGTGTCTATGAATACGGTTCTCACAGAATTGTAAATAAATAAGAAAAAAAAATTAATTAAATGTTCCGAGTACCTATCGTAAAGTTCATTCAATGCTAACACAATTAGGTACCTAGTAGACAACTCAAAGCTTACGAACGACGTACTATCGCGGACACTCCCGCTTGACCACCACTTAGTTCATTTTTGCTTGCACTCAAAAAATAGAAGCACTCTAGTATCTAAGCGCGCCAAGGTCTAATAGTTCGTTCTTAAAATTCACAAAAGGAGTACACGTGATGCGTCACTAAGCTGCGCAGTGCAGGTTGCAACTAATTGTGTTATCGCTTTCCTAATAGGCGAAAACTTTAAGGGGGTGTGGCTTGGCGCCGCCGCAGGAAATGCGAAAAAAAAATAAATTGATCAGGCGGAAAAGGCCGCGATGGTACCTCACTCAATAAGGTCGTCAGTAGGAATTCAATAAAATCTGCTCTCATTAAGACTGACCACCTGACTGGCCATGTTAATCCTACCAACGTCCATACCTACTATGGTATTAATAGCAGAGTAGGAATTTAGTTTTCAAACCAATTTTTCCTGCAGTTTTCAAGACCACAAGTTGTTGGTTATATGACAATCTGCATCAATGTAAAAATAATAAATTGCATGTTTGAAGTAGAATTTTTATATCTACTTTTTCTAAGTAAACAGAAAGATGAATAAACATTAAATTAAACCCATAAATTAAGTAATTATTCAATGTTTTTTTGCAAATTTTCAAAGTCCATTTTTTTTAAATCCGGTCGGTAAAACATACGCGACCAGTTCTTTTCAATGGAAACAAGTAATATTCACGTGCCGGATATTTTAATTATGTAAAAAAATCACATAAAATATCGTAACGCTAAGTAAGTATATCTATAGTGATGTGGTCTACTGTAATTGGAAGCGCACACTTTTATTGGTCCCTGTTTTTGTTAACGTGCATGTAATTGTGTAGCCTCTGTTGGCGATTCAAGAAATAAATAAATATCAAAAAAACACCACTAGTGTCTAGACGTCTTCACTAGTCTTTCATGTGTCAGGTTTATGCATTTGGTTTGGCAATCTAGCCACGAAAGAAAATAAAAACTAAAATGTAGCAAACAAACAAAAAGAAAACTCCTTAAATCTTCGATTTGAAATAGCATCAAGATAATTAAATGAAAGATGAATGACTATAAGGTTTATGAGTTGTGTGATATTGAGGTAAATATTCATTATCAGAAATCCTTAGAACTACAGTAATCGTACCAGCTTAGAATCCGTGAAGGCTAGTTAACAATATCGGTAACATACGAGTACATTAACATTAAAGAGTGCGCCTTGAGAGTGTTTGGTCGTTTGATCAGATTCAATGAGTCAGTGGCCACATGCAAGAAAATGCTAATATAAACGTCTTTCACGATTTTCAAACTGGAATATTTAACAACTAGCTGTAGCCCTCGACTTCGTCCGCGATCCATCTGTGTGACAAATTTCATCCAAATACGTACCGTTACCGTTTTAGCGTGAAAGCGTAACAAACAAACTCACTTAGGTACGCTTATTTATAACAATAGTAAGGATTCGGATTTGAGCAGTATACATATGTACTACCTACTCAAATTGTTGTCGTCTCGAAGAGAACTCATAGTTACATTAACAAATGCTGTTGTTTGCGGCGGCTTTCAAAGTCAAAAGTCAAAGCATTTATTTCAAATAGGCACATAACACTTTTGAACGTCAAAAATTACAATGAAATAGAATTGATTCTAGTCGCCCCTTCCAAAAGGTAGTTTTCGTATGGAGAAGAATGGGCAAGAAACACCACCGTTACTCTTTTAAAATGTTTTACAATATTTTGCATACATTAATTATATAATAAAATAATATATGAAGACGATGCACCTAAAATAAAATTACTATACCACAATAGGTAAAAGAATTAAAAATGAAACCATGACATATAAATCAATAATCTGATAGATACATGGTGCTCACATATTTACAAAAATGGAAAAAGTAAACGATTTTCATTTAAAAAAAAAACATAAAAACAATTTTAACAAGTAATAAGTCAGGGTGTGAGTTAAGAGTACCTAATTACAGAATGTAAACAAAGTAAAAAAAAAAGAATAAATTTACAATTAAATTAGCCTTTATGCCTTCACTAGTCTCAAAGCAAGAAAACAAGAGAAATAACCTCCGACCGGCCTGATGCTTATGTTAAGCCTAAGATTAACAAGCCACAAAAGTGGTGGCCACTGCAAAGCGCCTACAATGACGGCCGTCGTGAAAATGAAGGCCGCAGAGATTGATTTTACGGTGTCAAAAAACGCCCAGGGATACACACCAACCATACTTTCATAAACGTTTCAGTGTCGTCATTCGACAGTAAATTACGGACGTTATGTGGCAGACATCGCAGGCTTAGGAAACCCTAGCCTTAGCCAGTAAATAAATGACCTTTATTTTTCCAGAACAATGTCGGGTCCTGTCCAGCAGTTTCCGTTAGAAGAAGAATACAAGAAGAAGACAAAGATCACTACAGAAGACATTAAGAAGTTCAGAGATTGGGTCGACACGCAACCGCACTTGCCTTCAGAACATATCACTGGTGTGTATCTAATCTACTGTACCTTTTATTTTCATAAACATTGTCCACCTTTTCTTGATGACTAAGAAATCAATGCTTTTCGCGATCCTTCAATTATCAGGACTTGTGCAGAATATATTTTTTAAAATTATTTGTTACCTCTTTACCAGATAGCAGTGTCAATTATTGCCTTCAAAGTCCATAAAACTATTACAATAGTTTTGCAACAGTCCATTAAAAAACCTTAGAGCCATGCTAAGGACGACACTTGTCCAGTTTTTTCATTATTCTTAGCTAATTAATTTAATAACGCGTGTTTAGTGAATCAATAGAGGCTGTTGTTACTCGCCGCTTCCTCAATTACGGAAATTATGTCGCTTTGTCGTAATCACAACATTATAACGTAGCTGATGTAACTGGTAGGTAAAACCACTTTGTAACTTGTCAAATCAGAATTTCACATCTTTATTACCAGAAAAGGTAAGCCGAGGTTTTGTTATCTCCTTCGTTTAGCCTAAGGCTATCAACCAGCAACCCTTAATGCCTAACACACTATCAATCACAATCTGAATTATTTCGAAGGATTTTGCTAATCCATAAATATTCTTCATATGTTCGAAAAATTTGTTCTCCACCTTTTTAAAGTCGGTTAAAAATAGCCAAAAAGGTCTATCCGTTTGTTAGCGGCTGGACCTATTTGGCTATTTATTTATTTATTTGACTTAGACAAAACACGATATCTCAATGTTCTGACATGTCGCCACATCAGTAGTAGATTTTCTTTACCAAATGTCAAAGGTAGTGACTGTGAGATAATATTGAATCAAGAGAAACTAGAATTCGTCAATAAAACTGTTTTCCTTGGGATCACGCTCGACTCAAGGCTACAATGGGGTATTCATTTAACATCTCTTTCAGGACGGCTAAGTTCAGCAGCTTATGCTGTCAGAAAAATCCGTCAATTTACGGATGTAGATACCGCGAGATTGGTCTATTTTAGTTACTTTCATAGTATCATGTCATACGGTATTTTAATTTGGGGACGGGCTGCAGACATTGATTCTATTTTTATTCTGCAGAAAAGATCTTCGCAGGCGCGATTCTCTAAGGGAACTGTTTAAGGAAATTAACATCATGACGGAGCCTTGTCAATATATCTACGAAAACATCATGTATATAAGAAAAATTAACATCTTTTTAGTAAAAGAGGTGAAAGACATAATTATAGTACTAGAAATAGGGACCTATTAGTTCAACCAGGTTTCAGACTGGCTAAAGTAGACTCATTTTTTATGGGTACTGTTTAAAATGTTATAATAAAATACCTCCCCACATTATTCAACTGAATGAGACAAAAAAGTCTTGTGTAAAACGTACACTATGCAGGTAGGCATATTATAAGTTAGGGGATTACATCGTTGATAAAGATGCCTGTCTCAATGCTGGTCCTGCTCCACAACCACAACTAATTGATTAACACTTGAAAATACTGTTGGAGCTGCTGAAGATTGTACTACTCGATTCTAATACTATCTTTGCATTGTGTAAACTCAATTTACTTTGTATTGTATAATTGAATACCACAGATGTGAGTTCCATGTACGATAGTGCTGCCATTTACCGGGTAATACTCGTATGTCTTTCATTGACTTGAATGTGCCCTGGCGGCTGATAGTAGGTATGTCATGCTCACTAAAATGTCTCGCTGACGGTGGCGTGTGTGTTGGATCATTTAGCTCCCTCCAAAATGGTTGAGCTGAATGGTACTGATCTATGCGTCATGTTTGTGAACGGGCGCCGTCACTTGGGGCTGGTCATCACTTAGCTGCCTCGGCTTATTTTTAATTATTTTATTTTTGGATTGTTGTTTTGTTACTATTTGCTTGTACTCTGGACACTTTTAACACGTTCGTCTTTTTTTACATCGTTCTCACATAAAATTATAAATTTAACATTAATGAATAATGATGTAACTAATATTAATGTAAAAAAATAATTTAAAAGAGTGTCCATGGAGTTTCTTGCCCGTTCTTCTCCATAGAGTACCTACGCTTTGGACTGGGCAACTAGCTTCATATTTTCTGACTGACCGACTTCTTGACAATTCAAAAGTGCCTGTAAATGGTTTAATTGAAATAAATCGTTTGTAGTTTGAGTCATAATACGTTGCTCAGTATGGAGTAAAGGCGTGGTCTGGGCGAATCTTAACAATAAGTCCATCACGATAATTAAACGATCTTATTTAAAAAACTAGTTTTGCCCGCGATTTCGTTCGCGTGCATGTTAGAAGACAAATTGGATTTCATGAGTTTAATTTTTTTTTTGCGCGGAATCTTAATACTTTTTCTAAAACAAAAGTATCCTAAGTTACTTACTGCATAAAACACCAGCTCTGCAGGTGAAAATCTCGTCTAAATCGGTCCAACCGTTTCGGAGATTAGCCGAAACAAACAGACGGAAAGATAGAAAAAAATTTATAACTGGTTTTTTTGTTAAAAGTGTACTTATACCAAAAAAAAAATGTTTATAATTTTTTTATAAACATTCAAAAGCTGTTATTTTGACTGAATTTAATAATTTGTATGTATAAGTTTAAATAAATAGAATATTCTTTATTATGTATATGATTATAGTTAGGAGTGTAGACATAGATGTATCGATAAATAATTTTCTCCTAAAAAACGAATCGTAACTAGTGATAGAAAATAAGCCACACATATATATATGTATTCATTGACGTAAATAGAAGAAATCCTTGACAAGAATTGAATGCAGGCCACAGCTCAATATGGATCGCATGTATGATCAGCAGATAAACGACAATTAGTGGACCCGAGACGATAGAATGATGACTGTGTCATTAATTGGTTCATAATGGATGGAAGCGTATATTTGCCGTCCCCCGACGCGAGGACGCTTGGATAAAAATATTTCTTACAACTTATATAATTATTAAACTTAAAGGGCCAATATTGAGTCGGGGGTTTTTTAATCCTACGTTTTTTGCCTAGTGCTTGATTTCCGTATAACGATAACAGACCACTCGTTCCTGGACTTCTGATTATACCGATAGAAAATTAATTACAACCATGGACTTTACGATTTAGATACATTATACATATTCAGTTTATGTCAATGACATGAATATTTACTTTGTAAAGTATTTTTTATTTATTTATTTAATTGTTGTGAATGTGAGGACTATGTGGGTCATTTCTTTTTTTACTGTTTTCCTTCTTAGTTAGTTTTAATCATGATCTGGCAGTTTGAGTACATTACGCGGCCTACCCAAATGTCCTTTCTTTGGTATTGTTCGTTGAATCTTCGTTGAAAAATGAATGAGTTGAGCTGCACGATTTTTGACAAATGCGTGCACTGACTGGACAGGTCCGCTCAATCTGTGTGGTTCTTTCCTCAAAAGACCATTTCAGAAACCAATCTACATGGTCTTCACATGATCTGACCAAGATTATGTCTGGACTTTAAAAGAGACTGTGACCTCTGAGTTTGTTTCGGCCTTTCTTCTCAGAATAGTCAGATAGGAAACGCCGACCTCATCTAGTTTAAAAAAATATGATTGACGTGTAAAAGTGTTTGTACAAACCTACTTACAGAAAATAAATCATTTATCATTTATCTACCTATATGATACTGAATAACGATAATGTGAAGTTTAAAGCACCGGTGTTTCTTGTAAGAGATTAAAGTCAGATATTTCAAGTAACATCGTTCTATCCTTGAAATTCAACGACGGGTTCTAAATAAAAACGCAACAGATGCTTTCTATTACCTGTCATTCTTCAAGAAAAGTTTTCAAGTATATTTCCATGCCTAACATTCCAGACCTGGACCTTATCCTGACTTACCACTGCACCTACCGAAGCTCCGAGGTGTCGAAGCAGGTGCTGGACCTCCACTACACGCTCAAGACGCTCTTCAGCAACTTCTTCAAAGACAGGATCGTGGACGCCAAGATATTGAAGACTTTGAGTTTTTAGTGAGTACTTCACATTATCTCTATTCTTGTCCATCCCAAAATAAAAATGAATCGTTTCTTCATTCTTCTAACATACTTCTTTGTCTCTAATTCCAGTGTACTAACACCACTTGAAGTGCGGGCATACGATGACTCCGCTATTTTGTTTTGTAGACTGCTCGACACCGATGCGAAGAACTTCGTCTTCGCTGATGCTGTCAGGTAATATTGTACTTTTAATCTCACTGTAACTATTATCCTCAAACGTCAACCTGTCTTTTTTTTGTCTTGGTTATTTATTTCTAATAATGATGACCATTTAGTAAGTAATATATGTTTTTTTTTAGTTTCCGAAACAGGCGTGATATGCTATTATGCCCAGTCAATACTTATGTAAAACCATATTACATTCTCCCGAAGGGTTAGGCAGAGGAGTACCCACACACGATCTCACTTTACATCTAATATATAAAATTCTCGTGTCACAGTTTTCGTTGCCATACTCCTCCGAAACGGCTTGACCGATTTTGATGAAATATTTTGTGCTTATCCGGTATCTATGAGAATCGGCCAACATCTATTTTTCATACCCCTAAATCGAAACTTACGCGGGTGAAACCGCGGGGCGCAGCTAGTTATTATATAAAAATGAATTGGTTCTGATAAATGCTTTCATCTGGCTCGTAGCCATTGTACGGTTTCTAGTATAACTCTCAATATTCCATTAGACATTTTATTTCGTAATCAGTCAGAGTTTTAGGGCTCGATCACACGTACAACAACCACACCACATCGCAGCGACAAAATGTGGACAAGCAGTGGTTGCGTGTGAACAGTGTCGCTGCAGCTTATTCCAGTTGCATTGTGGTAACTACAAAATTTTGATGTGGCGCTAGTGTTTACATTCTCTTCGGTGGTTGCATTATCGCTAGGAGTTGCGATGTGGTACGTTACCACAACAGTGAATGAATGACGTCGCGTCCAAGCCATCGCCCACACGGTTGATTTTGACGTCCTTGTAGTCCTTGTAAATTAACTCTTCATTTTCATGCAAATAAGCGTCCGTCCACGTGTTGTCGTTCAGGGTTAAGCTACGTGTGATTCGCCCTTTAGGCCGATGATGTTTGATGATAAGTATGAGAACATAGTCGCCAATCGTTTAAATAATATAATATTTAAGATATCTACCTAATTATCTTGACAATGGTTTCCAGAAAATGACTGTTTTGCTAGAAATTATAAGGAAATACCTCTTCACCTTCTGTGATCCAACATAACGTATTTTCTCATTTTACCAGGGCATGTCTAATGCTGGTGGATCTCTGGCAATACGAAGAGGGCACGTGGCCAGGGTTCATGATCCTCATTGACCTGGACATGTGCACGTTGTCACACATCGCCAAGCTAGACCTCCAGTCCATTCAGCAGTTCCTATACTTCCTACAGGTAATTTATTGCACTTAGATGATATAAAGATGTCTGGTTTTCGGCGTATAAAATCTACATGCCCCTCTTACTCTTGTTGTCATTCATGGCTATTAAACTCAGTTTATAAGGAGTTGGGTCCGTTGGTTATTTAAAAAAAATCTTAAACTTGTTTTTTTGCAAGTAATTATTTATTTTCATCGTAAACCTCCATTTTCGTTAGCAATAGACCTTTCTTCCGTATAAATCACCAGTATTTTATCCAACAGCATTGCAAAATATCCAACATTTCCTAGTTTCTTTGTGCTTTATCAACTTTAAATTTCTAGGAAGCCATGTTGCTAAAAATCAAAAGTCTACATTTCCTCAACGCGCCATCATTCATGGACAAGCTGATGATGATCCTGCGACCGTTCTTGAAGAAGGAACTTTTGGACATGCTGAGCATCCACCAGATCGGAGCCAAGACCCTGGAGAAGTACATGCCGATGGAGGGACTGCCGAAGGGAGCTGGTGGGCAGTACAAGAGTTTGAAGCAATGCAGTGGTGAATACTATGAGATTTTTATTTTGCATTAAAGATATCTTTAACAGACAGCCTCACAATGAAGCTCAAACAAGGAGGTTTGCATATTTCTGTAATTAGTTGACCATGATGTTGGCTTTATTTATTATTTAGCCTTGCCATACTTCTAATTTCAGTAGCCACAACACTCAGCGCTGGAGCTCTGTCTCGCATAAGGTCTTAGAATAATACCGAGCGATTGCCGTTTTGAGTGGATGTGACGCATATTTTCCCCCATCTTGTTTTTTTTTCTTGTGTTTTTGTTCTGTCTCTGCGTCGTGTTTATCACAAATAAACGTATTTTCTTTCTTACGTTTGAATGTTCTGTCTTCTTCGACTAACTGAACTAGAGAACTGCATACCTACCACGAGCTCTTAACGCGATCCACTTTAGGACCTAAACTAATTCGTACCATGACGTCAGTTTAACGATTGAATTTAGGCCGTGTCATCTGGATATCTACCACGCTCATTCACTTTCAACGATCCAAATGCCGCTGAGCGTATTGGACGTCATGGTACGACTGTGAGCGATGCAGTTTAAGAACCTAAACTGAAATGTCTTGCTTTTGAATCGTTTTTAAATAGATCATGGTAGGCCTCCTGAACTGAACTGTGTATTGTCACAAACTTAGTTAAATTGTTATTTCACGTTTTTCAACTATGTGCTCAAAATTATCCTTTCTCTTCCAGATGACGTGGCAGCAAAAATAAATAATTCGAAAGAGTTCTTTGTGGAAGAGAACAAGAAGCGTGTGGTGGAGTCCAAGAGACCTGGCAAGCCAAAGACCATCTCCGACATCTTCGGGGGAGTAGAGGGATCCTTCAAGAAGCTGGATATTGATTGACGAAGGCACTATCATAATGTAAGAAGTAGAATAATTGTATGCAAAAAATGTATTGTTTGATGGGTTAATTAAAGATGTTAAATGTTTTAAAGTTATTTTTTTGTTTTCTGATCCTATTGCGATCTCCAAAAAACTCTAACTCAGACGAAGACCGATCCACTAATCTGCAAATCCACGCACAGAGAAGGGTTTCGTAGTTGGGATGAATATTTACGCAAGCACATAATACATTTTATCAACCGCAAAAATAAGTTCGTATTTCACAAACACAAAGTTATCACTGCGGTTTTAATGGAAAAGGTCAAGAATCACAAAAACTATAAGTAAGTAGGTATATAAAAAACCATATTAAGTTCGTATTGCACAGTAATTCTCGAATAAGCTATGAAAAAAACAAAGTTAACACTGCGGTTTAAACCGAAAAGGTAAGTATCACAAAAACTATATACTATAAAACACCATATTATTTTTAATTATGGGATCCAACGATACCCCACACGCTTATTCTGCTTTTATTTTTTTTTTATTAAAAATAAAACTTTTTGCATTTTTCAGCTTATAATAAAATTAATTGCACTGGTTTTAAACCAAGTAGGTACGGTATTTTAAAAACAATAATTTTGATTATGAATAATTATGTCCAGCAACGTCAACAAGGACGCAGATTATTGTAAATCTAACATTATTTTAAATAAAAAGAAAACCGATGTGCCGGTTTTTTTAAATTTTTTTTTATGTTCATCTTCAGATTATCATTTTTCACTCAATATTAAATAAAAGAGGCAATCATATGTCCAAATATCAAGTTATTTACATTATAAATAACAATGCCAAAGATGGGCTCGTAGTTAAATAACAATGGCGGTTCATTGGAATCTTGGAGATTAAGCGATTGCTGTCGCCAGTCCATGGTGTATGACTGATTAAGTGATTAGCTATTCTTAATAACTTTGATTATAGTCGAAGTTTAACCATAGTGGTTCCGGTTGTCACAGAATACTAACTAACTTTTTTAGACCCTTGTATCTTGCTTATGCGTATGAAGTTTCATTAAAATCTGTTCATTCATTTCGAAAAACAAGGGCTTGAAAGTTTGTATGAAATGCCGTACGGCGTAAACGCTCTTAAGGTGAATGCGCAGTGGTAGACCGCGAAATTTAAACTTTCTTACGTTTTTTGCAAGTTGCAGGTCAGTGTTAGGTTGTATCTTGATCAAAACTTGATTCGTAACTATTATTCTGTGCTATTAGGTAGGTATTCGACATTCTGCCGAATCGGTAGCCTGAAACTTCGACACGTATCCTACATAATATAAATTAAGTGTCAAGGTATACCAAAGTCATTGTGCGCACGTGTACGAGTACTAATACAGCGCCACAGCGATCACATGCATAATTGCATACACAAAATCTACGGAAACAGGTCTGCCCTGAGGTCACCGGTGGCGCCTAAATACTGGGCAGGGTCCGGTCACCGATGACCTATGTGGCGGTGAACGTGTTAAAACTTATAAGTAGGTTTATTTTTCATTATATTAGGTAATTGAATACAATATCAGCCTATAATGTTCCCACTGCTGGGACTTAGGTCTCTCTGAGAAGGATGCACCTGAATTTAAATATCTAAGCCGACAAAAAACCTGGTTGATCTAAAAGTTATGCCGAAAGTAATAATTGTTCACCAGACCGACCTTGCGTCATGGCGGCCGACCTCAGCGGAGACTAGCTATCAGCGCGAAGTGCACAAGTGTGTGCGCAGACACAGGTGCACTCTCTCTTTGACAACTCTCATAGTCGGCAATCCGACATGACGGTCGGGTCGGCCGGGTAAAGATCAGGCGCAGGACCAACGACTTAATCTGCTTTTCCATAGAAATATAAATTATTTATTTGCCAATTAGAGAGTCCCGATACATTTTGCCTTACGGCATGCAAAATTAATTAATTAATTTAATCATTGCTTAATTGCTACGTTAACATTTAAATAACGTTTCTATACAATTGACACAACATGATGACTTAGAATTACATCTAACATTTTTCGCTTACTTATAGCATAAAATAATCATCATACAATGGTTTAAAAAATATAAAAAAAAAAAAAAAAATACACTATTATTGATAAAACTAATAATAAAAAAAAAAAAAAATTACCACACATGTAATTCATAATTAGGCACTTATCTACTATAGAAATGTCATAAAAATAATTATAGCTTTTTTTTTTTTAAGGATGTGAAATCATCCCGCTCTGGGTGGAGCGGAAGGGAGTGTCAGACTCTTACTGACTAAAACCCATCCGTGTTCCTTCCTTAGCTCTTTATATTCCGGGGCAGCGGTAACCCTTTCGGACAATCCCGCTGCCCCGGCAGGCTTCGGCCCTGACGGGCCCCTCCTTATCTGCTTACATCTCTTTGAGGCGCGCGTGGAACACATACGCGCCGTCCGGCACGGGCCTGATCCTGATCGGACGGCGAGCTACCCATTACTCGCCGTCCGCAGGCCCGCGCCTACGGTGGCCGGGAGTCGTCACGCGGCTCCCGACGCCCGGGGCGTCTACCGCAGCGGCTGGGACGGGCGGCTCTCTCCGCTCTCTCCCTCGCCCATCCCGCCACCATTTTGCCAGACCTGGGAATTGAATCCCCACGCTCAGCAGTTGTAAACGGGGCAAAAGTAAAACATCACCAGGCTCAAGACTGCCTAAAAACACTATAAAATCATCGAATCATAAAGTCCTAGACCATCATCATCAGTCAAGCAAACATTAGTGCTTTACGATCGAAATGTTATAGGTACTCCTGCTAGTACCTACACAGAACCTACTTAATTTAAATACCATTGTATAGATAATTTAATGGAGATAAATGCCGTACTTTTCAAAAATTGATTTAATGGAGTAGAAAAACAATCTAATTATTAAAAAAAATCCCGTCTATCAAGTGTGCAACCTGAAAACATTGTAGCTTGCAAAAATCAATTACAATTAATTGATTTCAACAGGGATCTATCAGGGATCTATAAAAAAAAAAGACTCAATAGTCTTTTTTTTTATAGATCCTATTAACCCTGTTGAAAATGGCTCTTTTGTTCGAAGTAGTTTAATTATAATTAATAAAAACTAACTAATATAATATCTACATCTATGGTTTTTTATACGATCAAAATGAGTGCACTTTTGGATATTCCAAATTTTTTTACTCTAGATTCTTGGGCACGATTTAAAAGTCTAGCACTAAGAGGCCACTGATTTGTTTCCAAATTCCACTGGCGTAAAAACTACTTAGTATCTATCCACTACGTAGTTAAAAACAACCTTGATGATGACAATCATTTAGCAATAAATCATTAAGCGGTTGCAGTCCACTGCTGAACAAAGGACAATGATGAGTCCTTCCCCTTTTGAAACCAACTATAGCTTCTGTCTGAGATTTCAATCAAACTAAGTGCACATCTTTTTTTTGTTTCCGGGGTTGAAAATCCTCATGGATGTCCGTCGCCCTGGGGCAGGCGGCGGGGTCTGCCAGACTTTTACTGACTAAGAACCACCTCTGTGTTCCATCCCACATCTATAACGCCGGGGGTCGCGGCAACGTACGATCCTTCCGCAACCCCCGACTGCTTCCGGCTCGCCACTGCGGGCCTCCTCGGGAGCTGAGTGCACATCTCACCCAAAGTATCGGGGTCTCCATTCAAGAATTTGTCGGCTTTTTGGCGGACTTAGTTGGCCCATTGTTTTGTACAAGGTGTAATTTAAATACACTGAAAACCTTAAAATGGGTCATTGTGCGCATCGTGAACTTCTATTATAGGACCAAACGTGGGATAACAAAGAAACACAGCGGTTCCCTACGTTAAGTCAAGCATAGCATATGGAGCAGTATTTTTTTTTATATACTGGCCATATAAAACTGGAGTATTTCGTTCAACCAATTTTCTACGATCTGTCTAATATATGGATGTTGTAACTTAACTGCTGAAGAAATAACTCAAATAAAATGCCACAGTTGTCTCAACAAAGCGCCACCGAGAAGCGATGCCAGCTATAGCAGAATACAGCTGCATCTGGTTAGACTGGAAGTTGACCTGAGAACTAGATAATGATGTCGAGCCGAACACTATTAAGTCGGTATTTACATTATATATACACACATCAAAAGTGTCTAGGGATCAAGCATTTTTATGCGGATTTCTTGAGATTGAGATGTGGCTTTGTAATAAATTTATGATTTTATAAATTTATATGGATCCTTTTTGGTGCATTTCATAATTTGAATCAGGAACTGTGAATCAAATTCGAGTAAAAGATGAAAATCAGCTGTCAATATTTTCCCTATAAAAACATACAACGCATTGAAGACATTATTAGTGCTACTGTTTCCCTACTACTGATTAAAACCAACGTTATTATGGAGCGGCGACGTCATTTAAGCAGGGAAGAAATGCTCAGAGCCGTGGGAATGATAGAAGCTGGTTCCCGGCAACGTACTGTGGCTTTAGCTCTGAATACAAGTCAGAGTGTTATCAGTCGACTTTGGACACGTTACCGAAGCACTGGTACCGTGGCTGAGCGCCATGGAGGACGGTATCGCTGCACCACACGGAGACAAGACCGATATATTCAAATCTTAACTCGAAGAGCTCCAACAATAACCGCCATGATGTTAGCCGTGAGGCTTCATCACTCTTCAGGGAACTTAATTAGCGACCAAACAGTCAGAAACCGCTTGCATGAAGTGAACCTTCATTCCCGAAGACCGCTACGGGTACCACCTATAGCAATGCACAATCGTAGGATTCGATATCAATGGGCTCTTGAACACAGAAATTGGGCAGAAGAACAATGGCGTTTCGTGTGCTTTTCTGATGAGTCTCGTTTTGGTATGAGACCGGATACAAGACGTATACGACACTGGAGAACCCCTGGACGCCAACAGCGATTAAAATCCTGCCAGGAAGTCCATCCTTATAGTGGTGGAACCATCATGGTATGGGCGGGTATTTGGATCGGCGGAAGAACTGAGTTGATTTGGATCAGAGGCAACCTCAACGCTCAAATTTATGCTGAGACGATTGTATCAGACGTCATCGTTCCTCTACAAGTGCAAATCGGTCCCTTATTTCAGTTAATGCATGATAATGCACGACCGCACACCGCAAGAGTTGTAAGACAGACTCTCGCCGCAGCTAACATCAATGTCCTGCCCTGGCCTGCCCAGTCGCCAGACTTGAACCCGATTGAGCATGCATGGGATATGCTACAGAGAAGAGCTCTGCCGAATATGGAGGGTATCCAGTCGCAAGAAGACCTTTTTTTGTTGTTGCAACGAACATGGGCGGCCATTCCACAGCGTGATTTGGATGAACTCATTTTGAGTATGCCAAACCGATGTTCTTGTGTTGTTAGTGTTCGCGGTAGAAACACGGATTATTAATTGTTTAAGTTACCCAATAAAATTTTAAAGAAAACTGTTATTTCAGTCTTTTTTTCGAACTTTTGTGTTAGTGGTTCAAATGTCAAAAATCCCTTTATTAGGAAAATGGCAAATTTCTTTATTAATGCAAAGGTGACTTGGTTTATCGTTACTGTGACAAACGAAAACACTTTATTTGATGAATCCTTAAAGAAAATTTTAATTAATATCAATCAGGAGAAAAGTTATTGCAAAAATATATGTTGATCCCTAGACACTTTTGATGTGTGTATTTCGTTACTCGACACTAGGCAGTCAGTTGAACCGTCGCAGTTTATTTACCTAGTGCGTAGCCTACTAAAGCCTTTAATAGCTGTAGATAGCTTTTGGAGCAACTAAGCGTACGCAGTAGCGTATGTGAGACCGCGTTGAAAGGACGCGTTTAGTGACGTCACATAAATTAATGGAAATAGTTTTAGGACATAAATATTAATTAAATACATAGTTTTATGTGAGTATTTTTAGTGATTTTGGTGATGGATTGCTTTCATATTAAGGGGAGTATTCATTTTGTTGTAAGGAGGTATTTTGACATTTAATTTGTGGGGTGTGTGGACTCCCTACATAAAACTTTAATGACCATGTTTGTGTTTTTTCTTTAACGGAATGTGAATAGCCTGTTGCCTTTTCCTATTCTCCGTTTTAATTAAATAAAACTAAACAATTTAAAACTACCGTATATTAACGTACAATCTTGTGGAGCACAACTTAACGTCCTTATTTTCTGCATTTTCATTCAAAAATAAAATAAATAACCAAACAAACGATGAGGGTGCCACTGCGCGGTCGGCGTCGCCTTAATAAAATGAAGGCAAAAACTTATTGCATCGTATTCGGCTGCTTAAACAATATTTAACAAGGATCCAAACTTCACGTTTTCTCACTTCCAAAGGACATCAAAAGGTAAGAAATGCAGACCATGTACCTAATTAGTAATTAGGTAGGTATTTAATATGGGTAATTAATAAAAATAACAAATTTAAATCCTAACTTAACTAAAACTATACAAAAACTAAAATATTGCGTCGAAAAATTCATCCGCATCGCTGTCGACTGGTAATGTACCCAAGAGACTGGCAGCTTTACCACGTTGTATGGCAATGCTTAACCTTTGGCCAAGGTAAAAGCCAGCCCTTGGGTCACGGGAAGTGTCAATCAGCCGTTTTGAAATTTCCTTGAAAAGGCCATGAGCACTCGGGCCCAACGACCCGAGGGTTTCAACCCCAAACGGCTCGAAAATATAATTTCCGATAAGTTTATTATATTTTCGCCGCTTGAGGTTTTCCGCAGCCGCAGCAGCAGCACCAGCACAGCATGCCGAGCCAGGAAGATGGGATGGCGCAAGAGTATCGACGCACGTTGCGTCCCACACTAAAAGCCTACCCACCTTCCATGGAAATAAAGACATACCGTCCGATCTTTTGCCATCGTCGCGTGCCAAGCCATTGGGTTCCAATACAGCTGGAACGCCGACGGTAACAAGAGCTCGTCGGATAATGTCATTAATGTTCGCGTGTCGCGCTAAGCGACCCGCACTTCGGCTGCATGACAGGCCGTGGTGTCCGAGGCTGTTGACATCTTCGCCACAGTGACAGCGATGAGGAGAACAGCAAGGAGTGCCTAGTCGCAGGGAAGCAGCGAGGCGAAAAGTAGTATCGTCGAACAAAGTGCCTATGTTCGACGAAGGTAGTGCATGAAGCCAAAGACCCGACTCCCACCTACCCACAGCCAGCAGGCGCGCACGTTCCGCAGTAGTAACAGACGAGTCAAGTAAATTGTTCTGCAGAGCGGTATTTACCTACCTAATTACTAATTAGGTACATGGTCTGCTGCATTTATTACCTTTGTTACGTAATGTTTATATTTGTTATTCTTATTTATGTAACCCGTATTTATGTAGTTAGAATATTATTTATTATTATTGTAAGTAGTATAGTTAGGTACTTTCTTACGAAGTTCTTAGGTTTAGCTTTGATAATATATACTTATCAATTAGAAAAGTAGGTCTATTTAAATTTGATTTTAGTAAGTATTTTTGTTTTGGTAGGTAGGTACCTACCATGGACTAACTATAACTTATTCTGTGCTACTGTGAGAAGAAAGGCCGAAACAAACTCAGAGGTCACAGCACAGTCTCTTTTAAAGTCTAAATTTAGGTAATTTTGGTCAGATTTAGTACGGGTGACTAAATTAAGTCTGTTTAGGTACTTATTTGATACAGAATTGTCGCATAAAACAAACATATCGACGGTTATGAGGAAATAGGGTATAAGTGACAAAAAATTAAATGTTCAGGAGAGCCGTTCAAAGTTTTAAATTTTAGAAAAACTGATGCATTTTGTCATTTATGTTTTTTTTTGCTAGGGCATAAACGCCTTAAAAGTAATCGTAGAGCCATGGGAGTAAGCGCATTTGAAAGAGCGGAAAATTTTACGTAGGATGGCATAATATGTATATAAATCATTTTTGACCAAAATGTCGCTTATCCTACTTACTTTTTACCGTCAATATAATGAGCCACGCCATCAACGTGTATACAGGGTTTGTCGTAATAATGGATAACCTCTTAAGGAGTAATTGTACCTACTTATCATTATGAAAAACTTTTTCTATGGGACCAAACGTCAAATCGCGAAAAAAGAATCAGCTGTTTCCTACATTTTGACGAGTTATGCGAACATAAATGTAGGGAACAGCAGATATACTATTCAATCGGGTAAATCATTAGAATTAGTTTAGTCTTTAGGTTTTGTTATGTATGATCACTTATTTCTGAGAATGCAGGTAAACTATAATTATTGGCATCTGTGTAAGACCGGGGCTATTGTGATCTATATAGTACATATTGGTGTTGGTTGCAGTTGGTGTCCTTAATATCCTTTTCAACATACTCATCTCAGCAGGTACTGCTTTAATCGCATCGTAAATAAGAAGGTACGGAGTATTTTTTTATTTTCTAGTAGTTAAAAATTGTAATGAAAATAAATACCGTATGTTTCTTAGGAATTTTAAAATATCCGACTATTAGCTAAAAGGGACTCCCTTTTAGATAAAAGTCGGTCATTTTAAAATTTAATTGACAAATTCTTATTGAACCTATGTGTACTTATTTGGTAACGTTAATGTGCATACACACGAGCGGCATGCGTCAACGGCAGAGGCTGCTGTTGACGGCCGCCGCCGGCCCGCCATCGACACATCTAGTTGCCGCTGCCGTCGACGCAAGCCGCTCGTGCGCATGCACACTTATCTCATATCATATCTCATGTTTCTATCTAGATTTAGATTAAAACCAGTTACGTGAATGATAAGCTTTATCATTCACGTAACTGTTGTATGTTATGCATAACACATTTAATATGATAAATATAAATAGGTAGGTAACATTAAATTACGATAAATATAAATAGCTTATTACGCGTTAATTCACGTTATTATTACACGTTTCACACCTAGACCACATGTTTGTGCGATTGGGTATAGATAGGTACTCAGCCGCTAGATAGCATCGATCGCCAGCAAAATTTACAACAACCGTGGAGGCTTGTAATTAGCAATTTAGTTATATATTATTGTTGTTATAATGATATTAGTCTACAAGCCTTCCCAAAAAAAAATGTTATAGATACATGGTGCTCACATTATTTACAAATATTGCAAAAACAGATGATTTTCCAAGAATTTTAACAAGTGTGTGAGTTACTGTAGTCACAGAATGTAAAAATCAATGTCATAAAAATTAAAAAAAAAAAAAAAAATTAACAACCAGTTTGATTTTGTCTAGACTAGATTGTCGTATGGAGAAGGACCAGCATGTTTCCAAGCGTTCTTATCTTGGATATAATCCTCTAATTTGTAATATCCTTGTTTACTTTTTTTAATATGAGTTTTAAATTTTCTTTCACATAATTGCAATATGTCACAAGGTATTACCCTATAAAAGATGTACCTATGTACTTTATCTAATGAATGTTGCTGAACTGTCAAGCTACCGTTAGTTGTTACGTAATCATCCCGCAACCGCAAGGCATTCCAATGGATTTCGGAAGTCCAAATGTCAGTTAAGAAGGCGCAGTTGGGTCGTGCTTAAAAATAACAAAAATATATAAAAAACTAGCTGCGTCCCACGGTTTCACCTGCACAAGTGTCGATCCCGAAGGCAAACGGGGGTAGTTATTGTGTTGTTCTGGTCCTTCGAGTCGACAATTTTTAATTTTTTACTTAGTGATATTTGCTAATTGTAATTATTCAACATTTAGATTGTATTTCATCCAAATCCATAACAAACATAAAAAAAAAATCTCTTTTTAATAGATATTAGTTCAGATAAACCCTCCTTCTTTTAGAACAATGGCAATAAAAGGGATATCCCTGGAGGATGAATACAAGAAGAACACGAGCACAACTCCTGACGACATCAAGAAGTTACGAGAATGGCTCAGCACACAACCCCATTTGCCCGGCGAATATATGACAGGTATGATCATATTTTCCTGTACAGGGTGAAATTGAATACATGCGACAAATCGAAATGGGAGATCGTACTCATTATTATGAACAACTTTTACTAAGGGACAAACCTGAAATCGCGAAAAAAAATCTGCTGTTTCCTACATTTATGTTAGGTAAAGTTGTTCATAATGATGAGTACAATCTCCCATTTCGATTTGTCGCATGTATTCAATTTCACCCTGTATATCTATCTGTTTTTTTTTTGTTTGACCATAATATGGATCCCAATCTCTGGTCTAATAAGGAAAAAAAAATCTAATGATGCTGTTTATTATAAAAATCAGCCCCGAGGTACACACGGCTACACATCAAGTTATACATAACCAGTATAAGCTGACTTCTGATTGTACAAAAAACCTATACAATGCGAGGTCAGCTACAACTGAAAATGTACAGCTTGATGTGTAGCCGTGTACAGACGCCAGCACATCAACCTACCCAAAACTGTCAAATTTTCCCAGTCAACCTTGAACCTAATGCTTCAGCGATTAAGTTGAAAATCTATTAAAGAAATACAGATTGTAGTAGCTTGATGTGCTGGCGTCTGTACCTTTGAGCAACATAACATCTCGCCTGTATTCCCCGAAGGGCTAGGCAGAGATGTATGGTGGGCTGCATCAATTGGGTACCCTACCCCAGTTGCTAAATGCTTTCAAGGGGGGGGGGGGGGTACCCAATTGATGCAGCAGACCTTTGAGTATTTTCCGCAATTTCTTATAAGTTTCGGATTTGGCCATGCACGTACTCTTTGAATCGGAATTTATATCAGCTGGTAGGCGCCAAACAAAAAAACAAAATTTCAAAAACTCGTGCATAAGGCACGATTTTTTGAAATTTTGTTTTTTGTGACAGTCCCACTATCTGTATCTATCCCTACATTAGAAGCAAATAAATGATTTCTGTTCTATCTACCTACTTGCTAATTTTCTTATACTCTGATTTTTATTTTACTAAACCAAAATTTTTGTCATCATGACAAAAAGGTCGATCGCAGCTGTCATTATGGTCTAGCAAATAAAAAATCTGAGTTTAGTTGACTACACTACATCATTTACGTCCCTATGCTATCTACACTTGCACAGTAGGAAAAAAACAGCAAAACACTGTTTGAATTAGCCAAACAACCGATATTTACCGTCATCTTAATAAAGATTACACTAATTACAAGAAGTCACAGTAATTACCGCACCAGGAGGAAGTTAACGTATGCATCTAATTACCTGCTAAGAGCAGATGGTATGAGCCCAACCTTGAACTATACAAAACTAGTTTTTTTAAATTCAGAATTAACTAAGTTAATTATTAATTATGTACCTACGACACAGCTAAACAGTTAGGTGCATGCGTACGAGTATGTAGGAAGTAATAAGTAAATATCATTGTACTGTATGTACGGGGTGTAAATAAGATAAAACTACGCCTGTATCCCCATTGGAATTGACAGAGGTGCACCCATAACAATGTCCATATTTAACGAGATCGGACCCAGAGTGACCAGGGGGCCTAAAAAGGCCACTTTGGCAGAATCATAAAACAATTCATATCACGTAATTTCATGTGATAAGTCAGTTTTGTATGGATATTCGTAAAATGCTATAGGTAGGTACACCTCTGCCTAACCCTTCAGGTGTGAAACTGTCAAACAGATGAATTGCGTGTTATGAATTGTTTTATGATTCTGCCAAAGTGGCCTTTTTAGGCCCCCTGGACCGCAGTGTCGCTTACCTACGTCCCCCAGACCAACATGAGGCGGTGGCGGCATCTATGTATAATGCCACATACGAAACTAGAACTACGACTAGAATCAAATCTATTTCATAATAATTTTTGACGTTCAAAAGTGCCTTTTCTGTGCCTATTTGAAATAAATGCTTTGACTTTGAAATATAGTCGCACTTTTAATTAGCTGCAGCAAAATGACAGCTTGTACTTATATGACTGAAATTGGCGTCTTTTTGTTTTTTCGCGGCCATCAACCATATCTTGTTTTTCTAGTACAGAATAGTGTAGGTAACAAACGAAACTTATTTGACATGCATATCTCTAAACGCAGTCCGAAGTGAGTTAATAAGAAGTGTCAGTTTACTGCAGCTAATTAAAAGTCTGAGTACCTATAGGCATTACACCTGACGTCACGTAAATCCTACATCGCACCAGGCGCCAGCAGAGTTTGAATTGAGCTCATGACGACGAGGACGCTGTTTTTTTTCTAAATGATAAATGATTTATTTTCTGTAAGTAGGTTTGTACAAACACTTTTACACGTCAATCATATTTTTTTAAACTAGATGAGGTCGGCGTTTCCTATCTGATTATTCTGAGAAGAAAGGCCGAAACAAACTCAGAGGTCACAGTCTCTTTTAAAGTCCAGACATAATCTTGGTCAGATCATGTGAAGACCATGTAGATTGGTGTCTGAAATGGTCTTTTGAGGAAAGAACCACACAGATTGAGCGGACCTGTCCAGTCTCCTCTCTCTCCTCTCTAGTCTGTATGGATAGACTAGAAAAAATCCCTGTAGGTATTTACAGTCCCACAGCCATCGAGCAGCAGCCCACCAAACACAACACTCGTCTAGTTGGAGCATCCACTCTTTTCAAGGGAGAGTAGGAACTTTACACCGTCCGCCCAGGCCAGGCATGAGGAATAACTTTAGCCTCGATTATACCCACTCATTACTCGCACCTTAAGGGATATTCATCTTCTGCCTAGACTTTGCCCAACTATCTTAAAAAAACTTTTCCGTGTCGGCTTCCGATCTAGCCGAATGAAACTGAATACCAGTATTTTACATTGCGCGACTGCCTATCTGACCTCCACAATCCACTTCCTGGGTAATACGATACTCCTTGGTAAGCCTAGTGGCATAATAAGGGTTATTAGGTATGAAGTGTCTATTAACTGCCTAGTACACAATTATTTATTTTGTCGACTGTACGAGTGTATGTCAAGTTCAATGTTAAGTAGAAACCGATTAAGTGCGACACGCTGTCTTGTTAAGTTATTAAAATGTCGTTATAGTATTATAATAAGCCATTCTGTTATAACTCAAGTTATTCACTATTTCTTGAGGATATCATAAATGAGTGATGGATAGGTAGGTATATTCAACTCAGTCACTAGAAAAGATAATTATGAAAAAAAAAAATGGGTGTCTTTTTTGTAATTTTGTTCAAATCCATAAAATAATTTTATTCCACTGGAAAACAAACAAATTAGATATGCTAAATTAGAGTTTTTCCATTTTTTATTATATTATCATCAGCCTGCCCCACTGGAGGATAAACGTCTTATTTCCTATCGAGATGACATCGAGACAAAGGGCATTTGCATAAAGAGGCAGGAAAATATAATCCCATGCACCTTACGTAGGTAGCTTTTACCTTAACCTATCGTACCAAAAGAGAGGGTCGGCTTCGGAAACTTACACTATTATGCAAGCACGAGCCTTATAAGAAAAGCCTTCGTGCCCACGGGCGATAATTTTTTCGCGCACTGGATTTTCAACGCCCTTAGCGCCGAGAGTTGAAAATCCAATAGTTAATTTTTTGACTTGCTGGAATTTACTTACTTTGTTGAATTCTCAATGCTTGACTCAACACCGAGAGTTGAAAATCCAGTACGTCATAAAAACCATCGCGTAAAAAAATCGCTCGTGCCTACCTGGGCTTAGGTCTGCCATAGGACTGCTCCAAGCTACGCATTTGAAGTTGGAACCGGCGAAACATGGATGTCAGCCTACCCCTCAGGTAAAAAGACGTGATACTATGCAATTAAAACATTATGATCTCTTTAAACCAAGCCGGGATCTACAAACATATCTGGCAATCTATCTCTCTGCCTAATTCTATCGAAATCCGTTCAGTGGTTTAGGCGGGAAAAGGTAACATACAGACAGACACACAGACAGAGTTACTTTCGAATTTATAATATTAGTATTAGTATGGACTAGCTGCGCCCAGCGGTTTTTTCCGCGTAAATGTCGATCCCGTGGGAATATCGAGATAAAAAGTAGCCTAAATGTTAATTCAGGGTGTCAGCTACCTCCATACAAAGTTTTATCAAAATTGGTCCAGTCGTTTGAGCATGAAGAATTAACAAACATATAAACACACACACAAAAACTTTCGCCTTTATAATATTGGTGTGACAATAGAAGATTAGTAATGGCACATAATCAGGTAAATGTTTTTTTTTTTGGCGCAAAGTAATACCTTAGGTGGCATTATTTCGCACCACGTAATACAATCATGAAAAAACCCTAGTAAATAAGGACGGCGCAAAGATAGCAGAGCACAGACTACGGCGCAAAGATAGCAGCGCACAGAATACGGCGCAGTCTGAGACGAAGTCTTCGAGTTCTTTTACACAGAAAAAACCCTGTTTCGAAATTTTTTTCAGAGGGTTGATGATCCCTAGATTGTTGCCCCACTCATAATAGTTGATATCTTTGGGTTGAGGCCATTTCCAAGACTTTATGGACTAACACATGGCGTCAATAGTTGCACCATCATCATCGAAATCAATAACCATCCCCGGAAAAAGTTGGCTGTTATATTTTACGACAGCAAAATTAGTATTCTTTTCATGTGTCAATTCCTTGAAAGATCGCAGTAGTTGAGTCTGGCATTCTTTAGGACTAAAAGTCACCATTGTCAATCAGGCTCATCACGTATCGAGTAGAGATCATTAAAAAGTCTGGAGGTTTTGGATTTTCTTCATACGAGTCCATATTTAATTCATGGCAGACACTTACCAGCCGGAATTTATTTTTCTACCTTTTGGTGCCGAGTCTGTGATTGATTTCGGTTTTTCTCTAAATGCTGAATGAAAGAGGCAGACACTGCTTCTTTGTTAAATACGTCTCCACCCTCCCATGGTATTCTCTTAAACATCTTTGACACATCACAAGAGACAATGCCGCATTTACGAAATCCGCATTTCAAATTTTCTACCGCATTTTGATATATATTTTCCAGTAACTGTTTTAATAAACTCGGAAAAGTTTGCTTTGTCACTGTGGCATTCCTAGATCCTTCAGCAGATTCTTTCCATGTGGTGAGAATTTTACTCCACTGAACTTTAAGAGGGCAGAAAAACGCCACATCAGGGGGGTTGTGCTTGTGTGATGTGACTGCTATTAGGAGTGGCGGCAGACATACAAATGCGATATTATTTTCTCGGCAGAGTTTCATAATGTGTATGGACAAATGGGAGGCCAGATTATCCCCTATCAGTGATACATACACATTCCGAAAACTGAAAAAAATGGAAGTGATTAAAGTAATTACCTACCTACTGATAGGCTATCAGTAGGTAGGTAAGTACTTTGTTCACTTCCATTTTCAGTTTTGGTATTATGAAGGTTTCAAGCTAATTGGAGAATATTTGAGTGTTAAGCCCGATGGGGAATTATTTACTATATCTATACCTAATGGCATCCCTTTGGACCATTTTCAGGCCACGTAATTTTATCGATTTATTTACGACGAGGTTCGAACCCAGACAGGCGCTTTACTTTGTGTAAATTATTCCGTCACCACTGCTCTCAAAACGGTGAAGGAAAACATCGTGAGGAAACCGGCATGTCCTAGAACCAATAATTCGAAGACATGTGACATCTACCAACCCGCACTGGGCCCGCGTGGTGGATTACAGCCCACTCCCTCTCACTCAGAGGAGGCCTGTGTCCCAGCAGTGGGAACGTTATAGGCTGATTATGATTATGATTTTTGATGATTTACGACATTTTATCTACTGGGGCCCGTCAGTCGGAATGGCAACCTAAACGACCTAATAGAAAAAGCTTTTTTCAACTTTCGTTCTAACTTCTGTCTGATTTGACGCAAAGTAGCCCCGTTGTACGGTAGGTACACTTAGGTAAATGTTAAAAAAAAATGGACTTGTACCTAATAAAAAAAAAAATACAAAGGATGACACAGTAAACGGGTAAAATACCTACATTGTTAGATGACTCATCTAGAGACAATAATTAAGTAGGTATGTACGCGCGATCTATTGTTCTATTTATTGTCAGATTTATGTTGATTTGAGAAAAAAGTAGAACATCCTCTGCCAATGCATAAATCAACTTAACACAATAGTATTAGATACTTATATGTGTAAGTAATGGGACTTATATAATACTATTCTGTTAAGTTGATTGTACGACGAATCTATGGACATTCGTGAGGTTTCTCACTAGCCGATAATTCTTTAGCAACTATTATCTCTGCTACCTACTGCTTAATACTTCCGCAATGGCGAGAGGCACTGCCAATTTATCCCGCTAAGTAGGTGTCGGATCGTCGCTGGTGTTGTAGGTATACCTGTCATTTGTCAAACATTATACAACTACAAATAAAAAACTGGATGCCACAGCATAGATATTGGAAATATCATTAGGTACTGACAATTATAAAACAAAGTCCCACAGCCAAACTAAAAAACTACCTACCGAACGGCTTTTCATACGGTTTTCAGTTTTCACCAATGGAAGCAGTGATCCATGAAGGTACCTAGGTGTTTAGGTGGGTATATAATTCATTATGGTTTTATGTTAATGGGCTGAAAGATGGAAAAAAATATTTATTCCGGTCTGAAAAATCATGTCTGAAAAAATCAAATATCACTGACATGCGCCGCTTCAACCAATAGTTACTTTATAAAAACACAATATAAATGGCATATTTTCCGACATCCACGCGGGCGAATCCGCTAGCAAAAGCTAGTTGAAATTAAAAACAAAACATACAGCATAATATTAGGTAGGTACTGTAGAGGCTATCTATGTAGCCTTATCCATGGGCCTTACCTTTAATAGTAGTACAGGCTGGTCATAATTGACAGCGTGTTCCATTCGAACGTGTGAAATATTTTATTGGGTTTTTTTGGTTAAAAAAAAAAAAAAGAATGCATTTATTTCAGTAAGTTTTACATGTAAGTTTCCGGGGCTTCCCAGAAAGTAATCGAATGATACTTGTGTTGGGAAAGCCAGTTAATAGAAGTGCTAGAAATAAGATGATATTGTAAAGTCCCTTCTCCTCTCAATATATTTAAAGAAATCCTATCGGAGTTTAATTTCATAGAAGAGCCCTATGCACCTAGGTGCATAGGTACTGAAGTACCTGGTACAAGCAGTGGTGGTCCAGTGGTATCACTGGTAATGGCCGCGTCACCACTGCTCTCAAAACGGTGTAGGATAACATCGTGAGGAAACCGGCAAGTCCTAGGACTTGCCGAGGTTCTAGAACCTAGAACCAAAAAATCGAAGACGTGACATCTACCTTCCAGGCCAGTCGTCTTAGTAACCTATGCTGCTATTTATTTATTGAGGATCTCCAACAAGAGATATACACAATACTTACATGGCAAATACATACCTAATGGGCAACATCGCATAACTAGAATTCAATCCTTCTCCAATGCTGAGAGTTACACAGTAAATCTAGAACATTAAAAAAACCGGCCAAGTACGTGTCGGACCACGCACAATGAAGGGTTCCGTAGTTGAAATGAATTTATCCCAAGAACAAACTTAACATTGTAGTTGAAAAACATGTTCTCCCATACATTCCAACTGAAAATGTAAGTTTGTACGCACAATATTGAGAGATTTACCATGTTGTTTCAAGATCATAGACTTCTTATTAATTTTCCTGTAATCTATAGGCATAGAACTATTTTCTGTAGTTTTTTCAAAATTTTAGGCTCAGTAGTTTCGGAGATAAGGGGGGGGGGGGGGAATGGTAAATTTCCGTCTATTGTCTTAAATAACTTTAATACAATTTACTTTAAAATTATGAAAAAAATATATTTGAGATATCTGATATGTCACACGGTACAGATTGTGAAACTTTTTTTTTAAATTGTCTATTTACCCCTCAAAAATGACTCCCATTTTCAAAACTCTTTTATTTACGTTACACGTCTGTGTTTGGGGCACAGAGATTCATATGTGTACCTTTCAACTTAATCGGTCCATAAGATTCGGAGCAAATTGGCTGTGACAGACGGACAGACAGACACACGAGTGATCCTATAAGGGTTCTCTTTTTTCCTTTTGAGGTACGGAACACTAAAAACGAATCAAACCACTTACCGAGTCTTATTTAAGACTGCTAATATTGCGATTTATCGTTTAGTATGCTATTCGCATAGTATTTCGCTTCGTTTAGTAAGATTTAGGTACAGAGGCCAGCACATCAAGCTACCCCAATCTGTCAAATTTTCCAAATTGAATATGAACCTTATTCCTTTGAAGTAAAGTTGAAAATCTATCAAAGAAATTTGACAGATTGGGGTAGCTTGATGTGCTGGCCTTTGTACAACGGATATCAGTATGCCGCACAGTGGGCCCATACTGAAAATTAGTGGACTTGGGCAACAAAGTTCCAATATCGATGCGACTTTTTTTTTTTTATATGACGTGTTATGATATTCCTGACAACTTTTACTCTTATAAAATTTATTCTAAAGTTGTAGTTTGTCTGAAAAAAAATTAATTAGATTTTTTTTGTATGGAGCGAATTACGTTTAATTTTTTTTTCTTCAATTGTGCTAATATGTTGGGTGTGGGGCGTAAGTATATGATAGATTTACACACATTTATACAGCGTGCATTAGACCAATTATGACCTATGCCTGTCCAGTCTTTGCACACGCAAAACCCCATAACATCCATAGGATGCAGACCCTCTAAAACCGGTTCCTTCGAAAGGCTACGGGTTCCCCTTGGTTCGTCCGAAATGAGATCCTCCACGTTGACCTCAGAATCCCCACTATTAAGCAGTTCATGAAACGCCTCTCAAAGCGTTTCTTCGATTCCGCCGCCAAACACCGCAACCCTCTGGTTGTCCAGGCCGCCAGTTACTCTCCCTCAAATATTAGTAAGGCTCGCCTCCCAAAGCATGCCCTATCCGACCCCGACGACCCTATAACTCTCCTCCAGGAGAGCAACAAATCAACCAGTACAGTGCACAAAAACAAAAGACCGACATTCCGGCCTCGCCGAAGAGGCCCCTCGCGACGTCCCCAAGTAAACTCACCCCCCCGACCCTTGCCCGATGCAGTGCCAGCCCGCGCCGCAGCTGAGCCAGTAGCTTTAAATTCCCGACTGTGACCTCTGAGTTTGTTTCGGCATTTCTTCTCAGAGTAGTCAGATAGGAAATGCCGGCTCCATCAAGCTTAAATAATATAATAGTGATCCAGCCTGTCCCTTCTTGCTGTCCTCTCCAGCGACGCCCTAAGCCGAGGTTCGTACCCCACAGGGGGTGCCCTTAGTGCGTAGTCGCTTAGCATAATGTAGTTAGACTTATGCCCCTGGCTGGAGGCTTTGAGTTTCACTTAAGGCAGCCACAGGATAGTCCGGTTAAGTAGTCACGACCTCTAAAGGTCAACTACGAGATGCCCATAGGAAAAAAAAAAAAGTCCATCTAGTTTCGCTGGCTGGCATGGCTGGATTTTGTACAAACCTAGATCTTTTTGTGAAATTAAGAAGTGGCGGTGATCTGAAAAATCATATTATTGTTTCTATATGAAAGTATCATTTCTGTCTTGACTACCGAAGTTTCTGAAGAAGATAAGAAACGAATCAAGGAGTTCTGTCGACTTTTTTGTGTAAATCTAAATAAAGAGTGGATAGAGTCAAGTAGAAATCAAAAATCTTTAATGAATCGTGTAAGTAATCGCAAGTGGTTGGAAAAAAACATCAACTGGCCTGTTTGTGACAGTGTTGACCTGAGAAGTGAGATGGGCTTTTCGGACGCAGCCTTATCTGAGCCTGTGGATATACAATGTGTTAATGAAATAACCCAAAACCTCGGACACCCCAACCGATTTTTATATTAATAAATTGATATGACGTATTTATTTTCATAAATTATTGTAAAAGATATTTGTAAATGTTGTTGTGGCGCTACTTCTTACAGATTCCTAGCTCTATTGCCGCGCCGCTGTCAAACGTTCGTTGACCCCTTCCTTCTGTTATTAAATAATGCGTATGTTTTGCTTTGGTATAGAAAAGTGACTCAAATTTTTCCATCACACTTTTTCCAGGCTTTGGACTGGCTGCATGTAAACCTAACACGCTTAAAATAAGCGAAGGGTGGCGCTACTTCTTACAGATTCCTAGCTCTATTGCCGCGCCGCTGTCAAACGTTCGTTGACCCCTTCCTTCTGTTATTAAATAATGCGTATGTTTTGCTTTGGTATAGAAAAGTGACTCAAATTTTTCCATCACACTTTTTCCAGGCTTTGGACTGGCTGCATGTAAACCTAACACGCTTAAAATAAGCGAAGGCTAGTTGAAAGAAAAATCAGAAAGCCGGTGGTGCTAAACAAAACTTGGCGTGTTTAAAACATTTGAATCACCATATTTACAATAATTATTTCAAATAAATCAACCTACATATTTACAATCGTTCATTGTTTGTCACAGCAATGCCTCGAAATGTCTACCACCTTGTTGAATACACGTTAAAGCACGTTTTCGTAAATTACTTTTTAAAGAACTTATCACATGAATTGCATATGACCATGATTGATGGAAAAGTGGCCAATATTATTGCTGAAGTACCATCATATGCAACGTGTCCCATTTGCTTGGCAAAACCGAGCGAGATGAATGTTTTAGACGCTTTGACTTCCAAACCACTTCGTGAAGAAATTTACAAACAAGGAATTTCTTCACTGCATATCAAGATTCGGTGTATGGAATGTCTTCTCCATATATCTTATAACCTGGATTTTCAACTATGGAGTGCTCGAGGCGAACATAAGGCTTTGAAACAAGCTAAAAAAAAATACCACGCAGTAAGAGTTTCGTGAGCAAACTGGAATGCTGATTGATATAGTCAAACAGGTACTTACGTACCTATGTATTTAATTTTCGCTCTTTTTATGTTGTTTGTGTCTCTATGTATTGTATTTAACAGTATTGTTTTTTAATTTTAGGGTTTTGGAACTACAAATGACGGGAACACTGCGAGGCGCTTTTTCCAAGATTACAAAAGATCATCCAGATTAACGGGAATTGACGAAAATCTGATTTTCAGATTTTCCGTTATTCTACATTCAAGCCATATCATCAGGCAAAAACATTGTCTGTGAAAAATTTAGAAGATACCGCGGCTTGCCCGTACAAATTTAAATTATTTCACCTATCATTAACAAAATTAGTATAACCTGAAACTTATTACGATATTTATTAAACAATAGATAACGTGCAGTTAAAAAAATAACACACCCAATCAGAGACAAGCATTTTTCGGTGACTCGTTTGTTATGCGCTTAGCCGAGCGCACAAACAAATGAGTCATCAATTACAATGCAGGTGCTACCGATAACATAGCAATAATAACTAAATTTTTACCAGAATAATTAGTTATAAGTAAGTACAATTGAAGAAAAAAAATTAAACGTGATTCGCTCCATACAAAAAAATCAAATAAATTTTTTTCAAGACAAACTATCAACTTTAGAAGAAATTTTATAGGAGTAAAATTTGTCAGGAATATCATAACACGTCATATAAAAAAAATCGCATCGATATTGGAACTTTGTTGCCCAAGTTCACTAATTTTCAGTATGGGCCCACTGTGCCGGTCAGGCAGTTACTGGTTACATTGTATAAGCCAAGTGAGGGTATCGCCCTGATAAGTTGTTGGACACGAATTTTGCAATTGTCAGTCACCAAAGACTTGGTAGGCTAGCCTAGGACCTATGAAGAAACCGATGATGGAGGCAAAATTGGGTAGTCAACAAGGGGAACCCAGATTTCGCCGGATAATAAATAGACCCTTGTTTGTCTAATGTCACTAACCGCTACATTTCGACATTCTTCTTCTTAGCGTGTCGATGGCAAAAATATTGTTTTTTTTTTGTTTGGCCTAAAATTCAGCAACGCGGATAGCGTTCGCTGACGCAGCCATTAGGTCGTAGCATTAGGTCCCCACGTGTGCAGTGCAAGATGGGAGGTGAGCCATTGTTTGTGGAGAGACACCGCTTAAAGGAGATCTGAGCCTTCCATGAACCCCAACTTGTGGAGGTTGTCCTTGCTGCGGCCTACTTGCGTACGAAGTCTATTTATGAAAAATGCTATTATTGAGAATTCCCTAATGGAAAAACCTTATAAAACTGCCCGAACCTGGACTTCAATCCAGACTTGACTCCATTCTCAGCAGTCGCGCATGCTACTGCTGCCCTGGCTCATGCATACTAAACGCGTCTCCTTTAAATATCTTTCAGACTTGGACCTGATCCTCATCTATCACTGCTGCGAACACAGCGCGGAGGTGTCGAAGCAAGTCCTGGACCTTCACTACACCCTCAGGACACTGTTCACCACCTTCTTTAAAGACAGGGCCGTGGATAAAAAGACAGAACAGAATCTGCATAATGTGTAAGTGTAACAACAACACCTTAGTAAGGCCACGTTCACCGGCGATGACCAGTGCGATATTTTTCTGTATAATTTTAGGATCACGTTGCAGTTTCATACGGCATTTGTTTTTTTTACTTTATCAGTGAGAAGTTGACGTGTGGTCCCAATTTTAAACCTTATAATGTTGTTGCTGTTCGTGTGAATGGGGCCTAACAATAACATCTAACAAACAACACTAACAGTGGAGGGAAAGGATTAATGGATTTTGAGATAGGAAACACCGACCTCATCTAGTTTAGGTACTGGCTGTCCAAGACAGAATAAAGAAAAATGGCCCACGTTTCTTTAGCCAGAAACCAAACATCTGTCTTCGCCCAGGATTTTCAACTTTCAGTATTGAGTCGAAAATTGAGAATCCTAGAGTGGGGATGCACTTTGTAGGATTCTCAATTTTTTTGTTGAGTCGAAAATCCATATTAATATTATAAATTCGAAAGTAACTCTGTCTTTCTGTATGTTTCCTTTTCACGCCTAAACCACTGAACGGATTTCGGTAAAATTTGGGCAGAGAGATAGATTGCATCCCGGGGAAGGACATAGGATAGTTTTTATCGATATAAGTCGCGGGCGAAGCCGCGGGCGGAAGCTAGTAGGTAAGTTATATTTTTGGCGCTATGCGTTGAAAATCCAGTGCGCGATAACAACATCCACGAGGGCACGAGGGCTACATCACCGACTTTTTATACCTGTAATAATCGATATTAATAATATTTTGTCTGTTCCAGGTTACTCCAGCCAATACCAACTCGGTCAAGGAATGGTGATGCTGTGGTCTACTGCCGTCTACTGGACTACGAACCAAAGAACTTTGAATTCGCTAAGTTTCTAAGGTAGGTAAAAATTTTTCTACAATTACCTACGTAAGTAGGTATGTATTTGCAAAAAATTGAGAGTATTAATAATAATAATCCATTTATTTCAGGCGACGCAGGCCCATAGATAAATACCTTAACCTAAACATACATATTTTTTAATTATAAAAAACTAACTAAGTATTGTGCACGCACTTCACTAGCTTCCTCTTGTGCTGGTCTGTGGTACTTGTCCGCGGAAGCGACGGAACACCACGTCCTGCGGCCAGTCTTCTTTCATGACGACGGGCAGATAACAATTTGGTACGCGCACGACGAACGCCTTGAAGTTGACGTTGCGGTACGACTCCAGTAACTGCACCCTCGGCGTGTACCTCTTCTTCTGGCGCACAACGATATCCTCTGCCTTAGTGGTGTAGTGTAGGCGGAAGATGTACACCGGTGTGTTCGGCTTTGAGGCACGCAGGCTGACTTCGGGCTCCGTAGGAGCTTTGCCGCAGCGGTTCTTGTTCGGTCGCGATCGGTGCTTCCTCCTTTGCACCGTCATACGAAACCTTCATCATCAGCCCTATTCGGTGCCTTTTCTGGCATAGGCTTCGTACTTGGAGCACCTGGGGCACTCGCGGTTACGCTGGCGGATTCCTTTTGTAAGGGCTTCGCCAGGGCTGCAGAAACTGGCAGCGGGACGGGGCGAGGGGCTCGGGCGGCGCTGCGTGGAGGAGCCGCAATGACGGGCGCGGGGCTGCGGGGCACGCGGGCGGGGCGATCTGCAAGCTCAGCAAACGACGGGTGCACTGGCGACGAAACTGCTGACGCGGAATTTGACGACGATACATCGAGGCCGGCTCCGCGACATATGTTTACGTTAGATGCATCGACTGATGGCCTAGTTACCGCCACACTGTTGCCTAACTTCTTTGCGCAAATCGGCGACAGTGTTTTGGGATGCATCTAACTTCGCTAGAACATCCGTGAGGCGGGCCTTCAGAAAGACAATGTCCTTCAGAAGGCTTGTTACATCGACGTGGTCGAAGGTGACGGGTGGTAGCTTGTGCAGCGCCTTCGCCACAAACGTCGGCACGTCGTTCGGGTCGGTCTCCTTGAACAGCGTGATATCTTGCAGGCTTCTCTTATTAGGTATAGCTACTAACTTTTGTATGGGTACAAACAGTTAAGGCATAGCACGGACAGCGACGACTCCTTGTAGTTCAGAACAGCCAGTTTAGCTTTAATCGATACCCAGGAGCCCAACATAATTCCTTGAGGAATTTCGATAACAAGCATATCTAATACTATCAAGAAACTGTTGGCTACGACTGCTAATATCTGCCTAGTAAACTACGTATGTTAGGGTCAGCTCCCAGCCTAACCGGACGCAACTGAATACCAGTATTTACAAGGAGAATCGCTCCTTGTAAAATATCTTAGGTAACTCCACAACCCAGGTATTGAGTAACATGATGGCCAGTAACTGAGAAACAAGCCGATTTGCTTACGAAGAAACAGAAATGAGCGTCGCTTCAGAATATTATTCCATCATTGCTGAAATACTGCTCTAAACACGACACAGGCTTCTGGTAACGCAATCACCTTTATGATGTACCTACTTATCCAACTCATAATCCCCCAGGTCAGTACTGATGATCCTGGATCTGTGGCAGTTCGAAGAGGGCACGTGGCCAGGTTTCGTGTTTATCTTCGACCTTGAGGGCCTCAAGCTGGGGCATCTCTCCAAGCTGGATGTGCAGACTATACAGCAGTTCTTGTACTACTTGCAGGTGAGAGACCAGCTACCTGAAGGCCATTTCCAGTAATTAAACACGTTATTTAAACGTACTATTGTTTACAGTTTACACTATGATGTATTTTGTGCTTTAAATTTATGTGTGACTTTGCTATCATGATAGTTTTAAGGCATTTAAATAAATAAATAAAAACTTGTCAGAAGGTAGGGAATTAGAGGTATTTTTGACAGATTCGAGACAGAATGAGACTGTGAATGTTCTTATAATTACGAGTTGCCCGCAGCGCGTTTAGATTTTTCACTGATAAAAAACGCCCTAAATACTCGTACTTTGCCGATGCGGGTTATTTCTTTAATAAAAAATTATGGTATAGTAAGAACCTTCTTAGACCGGTTATCAAAAGCTAACCGATTAGTTTAGGGCATAGCGGTTATATTTCAATAGCAAACCTAGTTTTTTTGGAGAACCACGAATTTCTATAGTCGCCATCGGACAAAACTTAAATTTATCAAATTGTAATAAAAATATTTGTCTATGACTAATAACGAGTAGAACTAACTGGTCGAAGTGGAGGTGCTTAGGGGAGGCCTTTGTCCGGCAGTGGACGTCTTTCAACTGAAATGATGGTGATAAATAACGAATAGAACTGGGATGGTAATTTACAAGGTCAAGTCCTTCGGCGACGGATCAAGCGTTCGTTCGACACAGAAATCAGGAAAAAGATGGTAGTCGGCTCACCATCACGATTTTATATTTTATTTGTTTCTACTCTGCAACTTATGTAAAGGTCAATAATAAACGTCTAAAACCTAAAATAACAAATTGGAAAGTTCATTGAAGAAGCCTGACCCTCAAACCCACAAACATATTAAAATTTTTTTTTTGCAATGGTTTGCAGGAAGCCATGTTAGTAAAAGTAAAAGGCCTTCACTTAATCAATGCGCCGTCCTTCATGGACCGGCTCATGATGATGATCAAGACGTTCATGAAGAAGGAACTCCTGGACATGCTGATCATCCATCAGATCGGAGCCAAGAGCTTGGACAAGTACGTGCCAATAGTGGGACTGCCGAAGGAAGCGGGTGGGGAGTTCAAGACCTTTAATGAATGCAGAGGTTAGTTAAGAATTCAGGATCATTTGAGGCAGTTTTTGTGAACCATTGCAGACACAAAAACATTTAAAATTTTAAAACCCCAACAGCAACTAGAAACTTCAAAACAAGATTATCAACTGCATCAGACTGCTTGAAGTGATCTAATTTTGAACGAACGTTAGTTGCAGTCGGGTTTTTGGTTGTTTCAAGCTTTTTATAGTGTGATTTTTAAATTCTCCTCAAGCCGTTTATGTGATACCCCACATCCATGCTCAAACAACTAGCAAACTATTTTTCAATTTTATCTTCTTAGCGTGTTGATGGCAATCTAAATGGCCTCGGCCCAGAATTAGCCTTGTAAATAAAGAATAAAAACAACCCTGACTGATGTCGCGCAGTCGATCAGGAAAAAAACGCAACTGGCTTGTATTATTACCAGACTTCAAAGAAACGAGGAGCTTTTCAATTCGATCCTTGTTTTTTTATTTGTGCACAATTCCAGAAAATAGTTCGTGCTAGATACATGCTGGTGCTTGCCTCATGTTATCCTGCCATAAACTCCCAAGTCCCAGGTCATCGACAAACAGTTTACAGATACTACTTCAAAGAAGACAGCCAGAAGGCAATAACGTTTAAAACCGAATAAAGTATCGTCTTTGTTAATTTCAGATGAAATGCTAGAAAGATTACGAGCTAATAAAGATTTCTTCGTGCAAGAGAACAACAAACGCGTGATTGAATCGAAGCGGCCAGGAAAGCCGAAGACCATCTCAGACATCTTTGGAAGTGTCGAAGGATCTTTCAAGAAACTCGATATTGATTGATTACCTATTATATAAATAATTATGTTTTTGTTGGGAAAGCTTTTGTACATTTAGTAAATAAGTATAGAAATTAGCGCCCATTTATTGAGCAACTCTGTTACTAACAAGTTCCAAGGGAAATTATTTATTATGGCACTTTTATTTGTAAGAAAAACCATGTTGTGGCTAATTTTAATCAGAATATAAATTATGTTGTAACAAATCTACCTATTATTTTTAATTCGACTACAACTTGAATACACATCAGTCAACAAACTGCTGGAAACCACGACCAACTTCAGGAATTATGGAAATTTTACGCATTTATCTCAAGCTTTGTCTTATCGCTAAACCCACGTACGCATGGACGTAAAAATATCGCGTACTGGATTTTTTACACGGGCGTTGAGTCGAGCATTGAGAATCCAACTCGTCAAAAACACACTTGGATTTTTTTCAACCCTTTGTAGTTGAAAATACAGTACGAAAAGAAAATCGCGGAAAGACGCTCCCGTGCGAGTCTGGGCTAACAACATGTTCCACCCCCAACTTCCTTCCTTTATTCGGTAAAATCTTATGTAATAAATAAATAATAGGGTAACATTCAACAAAAAATAAAAGTTCAATGAACGTTTATATTTTCAGCAATATATTTCATAGAAACATAAATGCTGACATTTTACGCTTATACCATAGAAAATGGAATAACGACCAGCGCCGCGCAAACTGAAACAATACAGAAAAACACAATTATTGTTTATGTTCACTGTAACAAGGTTTAATATATTGTTTGTGGTATACATCAGTTAGGGTAAGTAGCATCAAAGGCTTTCAGTCGAAAGATGGTGTGTTTGAAATCATCATGAAAACAAAATACCAGCAAGAACAAGTACCTATTTTAAACTAATCAATCAAGTTAGCAGAAGATCCAATTGCATTAATCCTATTTGTCTTTGAAATTCAAATTGTATTAATTTTATGCTGTTTTATGTCAAGCCCCAATCAACTAGTTTAATTAGCAAGTAACAAATGACACTAGAAGACACAATTATTGTCAACAATATATTGTGTGGTTGAAGGCAATAAAAGCTTGCCTCATTAAATGGGCCTCAAAAATAACTGGCAATATTTGTGTGTTTATACATAAAAAGCCTGTCTCTTTAGGGAATACAGGCATTATAGACATTGTTATGTCGTAACCAATTTACTAGCCAACAACAGTGCTTATTTGTTTTGTGTCACCGTCTAATGAACATTATACGTATAATGAGTATTCTATGTATTTTATTTATTTAAGAGTGCTGCCACAGCAGATTCATTTAACATCATACAAATAGGCCTATCTATCTTTTACAGTAGATATATACACGCTGCTAAATACAAAAAATTCTTTGAAACTCACCTGCGAAGTGCATTTAGTCAAACAGACCGAAGCCCATGTCCTCATCTTCTGATTCAGACTCTTCCTTCTTGGTCTCTTTCTCTTCTGCAAAAGAGAAGGTAAGGGTTAGCAGAGTACAGAAGATAGGGGGAATTTGTGATGTGAGGGAAGATATCAGAAAAGGTGTGTTAGCGTCAAAGGCTTTCAGTCGAAAGATGGTGTTGTTTGGAATCATCATAGTAGGTAATCAAATGTCTTAGTTAACTATACCCTTTATTTATAAACATTAATTAAAGTTAAATAATGATTAGCAACTGTTTAACCTTACATTTTTGACCGCCAGTCATGTATAGATGACAAACCAAAATGTGCCCAGCACGCCCTGGTTCGACTACATGACAGACTTTGACACAGAGGGCATCTTTGATTTTTTGACGTGTGGCGGTCAAAAAGTTAAACATCTCTTAACTATGACTATTTCCTCGTAAACTTATTCAAAATATAAGCAGATACAAGTTACATACAGTTCACCAGAAACCACAAATTCGTTTTCTGAAATTTACTGAACTAAGGATTCTGGTCTTATTTATCGCTTTCATGTCTCAATCTCTATGACTCAAGGTGTGCCCAACTCCCAGATGCATGACATACCTTTCTTCTCTTCAGCGGCAGCAGCAGCAGGCGCGGCTCCACCAGCCGCGGCCGGGGCGGCGCCACCAGCCGGCATGGACGACAGCTTCTCGCGGCCTGGACAAGGAATAAATAAAATCAATACTTAATTACCAATTTTATTTTTAAACCAATAATTTAATATTATTGTTTATCTGAAACAAAACAAATACAAAGAGATTTAAATGACCAATGCTCAACTCCTACCAAGATTGTAGGTTGTCGCAGACTAATACATTGCAAAATTATGTCAAAATTTTACATGGTGAGCTGCTTAACAGGTCTTTGTACTACTGAAGAAGCCTTAAAAAAACAAGAAAAAAGCTTTGAAACTTCATACTGAGTAAGGCTGCTCCTCAGCATGAATTTTCAAAGCTTGTGTCACATCAAGAGTCTACTACAATGATAAATTCAAAGAGTAGCAAATCCAACAAATCTCCATAACAATAATTAAATAGCCAATCAATGCTTACCCTGCTCAATCAGCTCCTCAACGCTCTTGCCATTGAGCTCGGAGATGACCTTCTTCAGCTTCTCTCCATCAGCCTCAATACCAACAGAGCTGAGGATTTTCTCCACGTCCGCTGCTGCCGGGGACGCCTTGCCGCCGAGCACAGCCAGTAAATACGCGGCCACGTAACGCATTCTGGAAATTCAGTAGATTATGGGATTAGCAGGCGTTGATTAACACAAGTTCTGAGAAGTGTGAATATGTTTATTCTGCATAGTAACTGGACGATTTAGGAATAATGTACATTAGCCAGTTACTTAGCTATTGTAGTGTTTGACGATTAGAGAACACATTTTTATATACCTAGCAATAATTGCACATATATGGGTTGTTTACCTAGTGCTGGCTGCATTTTACGAGTTTTCTGCCAATTTGGAGGATTCTTATAATTAGCAATGAATAACGCAGCATGCACGAACACTCACTGTTTCAGGGTTCACCTCACAAGAGTTCCATATGTTCAGTAAGTATAAATATTTGTCTAGTCGAAGTTTTGAGGTTAAAAACAAAACATTGAAGTCAAACTACGTATTATCCCGTTTTAGCTCAAAGTTTACGTTTACTACGCGTTAAAAATCAATAATATGAGCATGGTACAGTTGTAATCGTGGAGGTGGAAAATTAACTAGGAATATTCACAAAAACAGAATATCAACACATGGTTAAGAATAAAAAAATGAAATGGATGTTTAGAATACTCGGACTAGAGAAATACCTGGGGTTGGTCGCGAAAGATACATTATTTGTACATAATAGTCACAATAAATGGTAAAGAACTTAGCAAATACCCGAGGTACTGCCGCCTTGTGTAAGTCTGGCGCGCATTACCATAATCCAACTTTATCACACAATATACACTACCATCGTGCAATAAACGTTTTACCACACATTATTTATACACTAAACATTAAAAAAACGGTAATATTTTGTAATTATCACTTACTTTTAAGTCGTTTGACACGAAACGTGTGATGCCGAAAAATAAACGTTCGTCTTGAACAAAATGTCAAGAAGAAAGAGGGCGGCGGGGAGAGTCACTGATTTGACAGTTCGTTCACAGACGTCATTAGAGTTGGAAATAGAATAATGAACTAATCGATTTCAATCGGATCGATGAATCTACTAAAACTTAAAAATAATAAGAACCTTTTTTTTCGTTAAAAAGGGAGCTACTGTCGTTTTCCTCTGCGGTACAGAATAATTAATTTTATATAATTTAGGCTTTTTAACTCTAACCATATTTGCTGAAAAATTAAAAACAATACAATATCATAATTTTTTTTGTTGTAATCGTAAACTGTAATGTAGTTATTTATTCAGTTTAGCTTTTTTCCTAAATTATCGTTTATTAATAAACTTACTCATAAATAATTAAATAAAGAGTACGTTCAGTCGTATTTTAATTTAAAATTATTTTTTTACTTGCTAAGCTCCTACTATAATTTAGTGTGGGCACATAAGCAGCAGATGTCACTTTTCAGTGAATCAGTAGTTCAATTCTAATTTGGTAGATGGCGCTGTGTGTCGCGTTTAATGACTAAACCTAAAATATTTTGAAAATCAAAATTATAAGTTTTAGTAATTGATAATACCAAGTTTTTGTAACAGCAACAAAATTGTTAATTCAATCATGAGATCTTTCCTACGTCGGATGTTTATGGTGTAAACAAATAAACCAATTCGGGGATTAGGTCTTGTTTTTAATAACTTTCATCATTATCATCATCAGCCGAAATACGTCCATTGCTGGATATACCCAAACACCGGCACTTCGACCGGTTCTGTGATTCCCTGCTTTTAATAACTTTAACTTTATAAAATGCCGAATGATCTTGTTATATCCATTGACATGTGAATAGCAGGATTTTATAGCCAATGACTAAACTAACTAAAATAAATAATATTCATAAACCTACGTTATTTTTATCGTGTACCTATCTACCTACAAAACATCAAATTCAGTAGCAATACAATCTATGAATTCTAAATATATCATGTTATAATAACTATCAATCCATAAATGAATAATAGCATAAGTAGCATAATCAGCCTCTGGCGATCCCACTGAAATGCTAGGTCACAAAAGCCTCCCGTCGCGCGTCGGTGAGAGGGAGCGGGCCGTAATTCACCAGGCGGGCCCAGTGCGGGTTGGTAGATGTCACGTCTTCGAATTTTTTGTTCTAGGACATGCCAGTTTCCTCACGATCTTTTTCTTCACCGTTTTGAGAGCAGTGGTGATGAATTTATTTACACAAAGTACCTAAAGCGCTTGTCTGGGTTCAAACCCACGGCATACAACTCGTAAGTCTGGGCCATTACCGCTGGGCCGCCCGGCCACCACTGCTTTTCATAAATAAATAATGATAATGACGAGCCATTGATTTAAATTTCTAGCTGTTTTTCTATTTGACACGAATGACGGTTTTGGCACCTGTCTTAAATTCAATTAACCGAACAGTTGAATATTTCAACAATACAGAGGTTACCAGTCAATCAATAAAATCAACTCTGCTTTCCATTTTCCTCGCAACTGTTTTAAGTGTTCAAAGAAATACCTACACTTTGAGAGGATGAGTACCTATACCTACTCTAAGGAATCATCTCGTAGTCGTCAAATTATCACCTAGGTACATACCTACTATGTTGGAAGATATAGGAAACCCAAAGTATACAGTGTAAAAGCATTGAAACGTTACAGGTGAAGTGCGCTATCTGAAAGAAAGTCCTACCGTAAAAGTTAAACCTTTTTCCGTGGGGTTCCAGCTTCCACTTCTAAACACAAACCGCCCATGCAAAAACAGGACCCTAACCTGGAACAACCAGGTAGCTGTTAAGATCATACATTTGTGTATAATTTACTTAAATAGAGCTAACTCTCCGCAAAGCCGACTTAAGGTCGGACGAAGGGGGTGACCCACCCAAGCACCTTAGTCTGAAGGGCGCCAAAGGTCTTGCATTTGTGTAGTACGTAAAGGAAATCAAAATGGCAGCATCGGAGTCAGAATGCTCCAATTTTCTAGCTAATCTCGCTCTTCCATGCTGTTAGTAAAATCAAAATGCAACTTAACTTAGCCAGCTCAAGAATGCTCCAATTTTTGGGATTGCTTCGCTCGCTCAAACTCAAAGCATTTATTTCAAATAAACCAATTACAGACACTTTTGAATTGTCAAGGGGTCGGTCAGTCAGAAAGATGAAGCTTGTTGCTTATTTCCAAGCGTAGTACGTACTACGCTTAGGTACGTACCTATAGAGAAGAACGGGCAAGAAACTCCACGGATAATGTTTTATCCATGGAGTTTCTTGCCCTTTCTTCCATAGAGAAACAAAACCAACCAACCAACTCTATAGAAATAAAACCGTTGTTTTATTAAGTCGCGAGCTCGAACTCTCTGGTGGTCATGGCCAAAAAGCACGCTGTCTCACCTGGTTTTGCGTCCGACAGAGATAGTATCAGTGATGTGCAGTTAGACTAAAATTATTTTAGTTTCATAATACTTACTTGCGTCACTACGCGCGATAGGTATGATTAGAAATTGTTAAGTGATGTTATTGTAGACTAGACAGGGAACGGATTATAAACAACAGTGAACAGATACATAGAAGCCGAAGACAATAGCTGTCTCGGATAGATTGTTTTTTGAAAAGCATTTTGTCAATTCGTCAGCTCTTTTTTTTTTAGATTGATGTCACGATTCGTGTAACCTGGCTACTTAACCAGGCCAAAACCTGATAAGGACAAACATTTGCGGCTTATAATATAGGTAAATAAGCTCATATGGAACTACGGATCCTAGAAGTCGTGAATTGTAACGAAAAAGCCAATCGCTAAGCTACTGAGCTATCACCAAAATTCCTCAAATTTAATAAAGCTGCTAGATACTATAACGAAATTGTGAAAGAGGGAAACATATTATTAGTGTACAATAACAATATAATAAGTGCGTCCCCAGATCATATTTGTTTTGAGTTCCACTTCAAAGTGGAATTTCCGGCATTTCGTATATTATGGAACTGCAATTTTATGTGATATTTCTAACGGAACTGAGTAATGGCTGTACTCTACCGCGAATAGAGAAAGTTTTATCGATACGAAATATTGCGTTCCTCATAATTTAACAATTTCCCGATAGAAACAGTTTCAGGAAATAGGTGAACATTCATTTAGATGCAATCAATGACATGTTTAGCTAATTTGTTTAGTGTATCGTGTTAAATGGCAATTGGTTTGGAATAATAATTATATTTAGTTAATGAATATAGGCTTATTTGTCATGATATAAATAAATACTCGTTTATTTCACATACCTTATTATTTAACCTAATTACTTATATACACGCGATTAATCAGTAACTATTCAGGATTTAAATATGTAATAGAAGAAATGTATGCTAAAGTGAAGTCAAAGTTAATTTTTTGCGACACCTCAAGCGGCAAACAAGAGAAGAATGCGAGCCCTACTTAATTGAGGTAAACCGCCAGCCACCTGACCTACCGGACTTCCTTTAAAAGAGCAGAAGTCCTATTATGTATCTGAAACTACACAATGATAGTCACTTACTCAATATTTGACATCAGCGATGATCAATTAACCCACCCTCCTCTTAACCATATTGGATTTGTCTTTTAGCTCTATACCAAAATGCATCTTCTGCAATGTCTGCGTTTCCCGATACCTAGCTGAAATCTGGGAGTCTTCAAGTCTGAAGTTAATAAGTTACAGCTACTTCTAGCCAAGCGTGCATGATCGTCAATTGCATCATTATTAGATACCATCCATCAGGTAACGTACAGTCTGATAATAATGAATGAAAATAATCATACATTTTGATTTCCTGAACTAAAGAACACCCGATACCTAAGTCACGTTAATTGTCAGGCTTAAAAACTTCTGACTGCCCATAACAATATTTCATATTAATATAAGGTAACCATACTAAAGGTATGGGTAGCCATACTTTTCGATCATGAAATCATCTCCATAGTATATGGTCCAGTCTCTGGCCTGACCACCTCAAGCGCAACGATACCTCGTAGATCATCACTATGACATCAGAAAATCTATCACATTCGTATGAGCTCAGTCCATATCGCCAGCGCGGTCTCGACCGTAAAGCCGAGTAGTCCCGAAATACACCGGACGGCGCGCAGCGCGGCGTACAATAAAAACTAAAACTGATACGCAACGACCGCCGTCGCACGCGCACCTAATATTAGACCAGACAGGCCAAAGATTAGGCGAGGATACGATGGAGTTTTGTGCCTAGGAAATAGAATAATGGAGGTTTGTCAATGTGCGTTGTCACTGAAGCAGACAGTGGTGCGTATCGACAAAAAAAGGACTCAGGTTTTGTGCTAATGATAAAATTAATTTCAAAGCTTATGAATTCTGTCCTTCAACATAATACCTGCAGCATAGCCTCGTAGCCTAAATACAAGCCATCTGAATGCATGAAAAATACTTACTATATACCTAATGGTTTTCTAGATGAATAAGACATTTCAGAAAGGACTGGATATTATTTCAAAGGCTGCCAAGGACTGACTGTTCCACAAGGTAGCGAGCTCATTAATCATTGCAAACACTCTAATTCCGAACCATCCTCCCTGCACCTGTAATAAAACATTTTAGTTTAGTTTATTTTAAGCACTATAATTGTATGGAAAATTTTCTCCTCTTGGCTAAATGTACACCTTTTGTAAACGTTTTTATTAAATAAATTATTATTATTATTATTAATGTGCAAGCGATTTTATGAATTCAATTCAGGTGAGGTATAGGTTAGGTTCAGGTTTAAGTATACCTAAGCTTAGAAAAGAAAGTCTTGAACGCAATCTGCTTTTAAAGCTTAATAGGAGGATGCAGATTATATGTACCTACTTAGTTTTAAAGCTTAATCTATATATATAAAATTCAAAGTCCTGACTGACTGATATATCAACGTACAGCCTAAACCGCTGGTCCTAGAGACATGAATTTTGGAGAGTGTGTTCTTTGTGAAGAGTAGGTATCCACTAAGAAAGGGTTTTTGAAATTCCACCCTAAGAGGGTGAATGGGGGGACAGTGAAATTTCACGCGCACGAAGTCGCGGGCAGAAGCTATTTAAATATATGGATTTTATAGAATATATAGTTGTTTAGAATTTACTTTACGTTTACGTCACGCGTTTTGCTAGGACCTCTGATTTCAAGAATCTGACAAATCCAGTACCTACATTTCTTTCCATTTTAGCACTTTATTTCGCCGTTCAATAAATACCTACAGTTCAGCCGTCGAGAGAATACGTTTCTGACACTTGTCAGTGTGACAATTCTAGTAGCTAATAAAGATCAAATTCGCATAACATTTGAATGAAACTGACAGGTGTTAAGAACGGATTCTTTCTTTGGCCGAACAGCACCATGTGTCGGGTTTTACATAATATGTATATTAAGTCCAGTCTCTTTCATTATCTTTGTCGGAGTATAAACCAACCCCGATACAGGCGGTTTATTGGTTAGTTGGCGCGTGAGCTACATATCAATAGAACATTCCTACCGTTTTACCTGTTACTGATACGAATCTTTCGAAACCGTTAATATTATTTGAAAATTTTAAATTCCCAATATTAAGAGTGCGACTATAAATTTTACAACAGTGTTAATAAAATGGCATTTATTCCATAGAACAGAACTTAAATATATTAAAATAATGTATTGGAGTGATAAAGTGTGCTATGAAATCGACAAAATTTTAGTGGTGTGCAAAAAATAAACAAAGTTTTAAAATAGGAACATAGGCCATTTAAAAATATTTATTTTGTGATGGAAACTTGCATGGTGAATCGGAAAATAAAAGTAAATAAAGTAACAATAACGTTACGAAAATAGGTGAGTTTATTTTATTTTTATGATGCAGATATTAAGGTAGTTCTAGATAGTCAGGCGTTCATTTACTTCTTCCCACCTGAGCCAAGAAGGTAATAAAACTTTAAGTTTTGCTTTTTTCCAATTTAAACTTTCCACACTATTTTCATTCTGTTAGAGTGAAAATAGTGTCGATAAAATGTACGATATTTTGTACTTGTGTTAAAAAAAATGTTAACTTCATTTTATTTGTGGCTTACATGTTTTGCATTCATTCAACAGTAGATATATTACATTTGGGTTCTGTACCCAAAAGGGTGCCAATGGGCCCCTATTGCTAAGGCTCGTCTGTTCGTCCGGCCGTCTGTCACAGGGCTGTATCTTTGAACCGTATTAAGTATGCACTTAAAATTTTCATTAAAATCGAAACGTAATTTTCCGGCGTTTTTGCTCGACACTATCGAGCATTAAATGGCTTAGTTAGCGTTATATTGTACGGTGGCACTACGGCGGTACGGAACCCTTTGTGTGTCAATTATCACTTAGCCGCTTTTTATTCTTATCTTTTGCGCAATCCCCATAAATTCAATGTTAAGCCTCGTTGATCCCAATGTACCTTCCTACCAACTTTTATTTTGAAATAATACGAAAAAATAATGTTAACATGATTTTTAATAATTTATGCTATGCGCCTACACTGTTCAGATTTTGCTAAAGTATCAATGTGTCACATAAATCATAACTGATTATGTCAAAATGACGGATGTATGGCAATCCGCGGGCGCTTTGCTTCAGCAAGAGTGCTTGTTACTGGAGATTTTTTTTATATTTATTTGAGTGTTTTTATGATAAGTGGGGTATAGAGGATATAATTTATTAATATCTATAATTTTTGTAAATATAGGTACTTATGTAAACTCAGATTTTTAATATGTTATACCAAAATGGCAGCTAATACTACTAAATAATGTCATGCTGACAAAAAAGTCGACTGCAGCTGTCATTTTAGTTCAGCAAATTAAAAATCAGAGTTTAGTGTGAGTGTTATCATACAGTGGTCTACATTTCTTGTCCAGTCTTTGGAGGCAAAAGCTTTAAAGTTCGAATAAGGGCCCTATCTCACTATGACACCGGGGCGACGCAACCATGGTCGCACTGCCAAAAAATTTATGGTTGGTTGCGCATCCGATTGGATGCCTGCATAGTTATTCACAACGTCATCATCATCATCATCAGCAGCCTATAGCAGTCCACTGCTGGACATGGGCCTCTCCCATTGCACGCCATTCAACTCGATTTTCGGCAACTCTCATCCAGCTGCTACCAGCCATCCTGCGAAGATCGTCGCTCCACCTAGTCTGAGGGCGTCCCACCTTACGTTTACCGATTCGCGGTCTCCACTCAAGAACACGTCTACTCCAACGGTTATCGGTTCTACGGCTAATATGGCCGGCCCATTGCCACTTCAGCGTGCTTATTCTGTGAGCTATGTCGACAACTTTGGTTCTCTGCCGGATTCACAACGTATCGAACATCAATCAATGTTATCGTAAGATTCCTCTAAACGCTGTTCACAAGTCAAAAACACAAAAATTTTGTCAATTTCAATAAAATAGGCGTCCGCTATACTCCCGCTATCGAAATGAGTCATTTTCGATACGATAACATTTCGGATGGTTGGATGCAGGTGAGAGACCCACCATAAAGCTGTATATATTTTGGTGGCAGGGTAACCATGGTTGCGCCACCATGGTATCCCAGTGAGTTAGAAGCCTAAAGCTGAGATGGTCACTGACCAGAAGCACCAGAGGGGTAACTGCGTAAGACACTATAGTAGCAATGGAGTTAATTCTGACAGTTCAACAACATTCATTGCGTTATTTACGTTATTGAGCAGACACATTTTTCGAACTTAAGAAGCAATGGACAAGCAATATCCTTCAAAATGATTTAGATTGAGATTGATAGTTTGTTACGCAATTAGGATGCAGCTTATAACATTTTAGTCAGACATTTACCGTCCTATGAAATATTACAATACTAGCGGACCCGACTCACGTTGTCCTGTCCAAATTTCAATAAAGTTCATACAAAAAAGGACGTTCAGTTTTTCCCGAGTAACGGCGGAGTTTCTTGCCCATTCTTCTCCATACGAAACGACCTTTTGGAAGGGACGAATAGAATCAATTCAATTTTTTGTAAATTGTGACGTTCAAAAGTGCCTATGTGCCTATTTGACATAAATGTAAACTTTGACCCGAATTAGAAGATTCCGTGGGAAACTTTTCCAATTTTTCTTTCCTTAAAAACCTGATTCGGACTATTACAAAAATATTAAAACAAAAAATAGATGAATCAGTCCAGTCGTTCTTATGTGATGCTTTTACCAACTAACAGCGAACTTTTAATTTTTGTTACCTAAACCTATAGATTTTTTGTATCTAAGTAGGTAGGCTTCTAATTATTATAATTATATCACTAATTAAAAAAAAATCATTTCATTTGGAAATTGTAAGCATTGGCGAATATTCTCTGTGTAAAAAACTCGGTCAAGTGCGACTCGGATTCGCACACCAAGGGTTTCGTACAATCACCCTCCATTATAGGTATGTAAATGGTTTTTCACGGGTTTTTTTTTTGTAAGTAATGTAACTACACGGTTTTCGGATTTTTTCCTTTACTTGTACTAGGTACAACTGACATTGCTTCTTGCCAAATTTCATGATTCTAGGTCAACGGGAAGTACCCTATAAGTTGACTTAGAAGTTTGATTTTTTCACCGCTTCAAGGTATTGCAGCCGATAACTCCACGCGTTCCTTAGAAAAAGGGTCTTGACAGACGGACAATGAAGAGATCTTATAAGGGTTCAGTTTTTCCTTTTAATTTACAGAACCCTAAAAATGACGTTTCTTCTGAGGTCACATTTTCCAAATGCAGGTGCACAAGATGGCGAGTACGTAGTAGATATTGGAAATTAATTTAAAACTTGTCACAAGAAAGCAATAAAGCCTCCCTTAAAGTCAAACCCTGCTGCTTAAACATTTAAATGGCTAGATTAGTGCTCATCGTACTTAGTCACGCGCAAAAGTGTCCATACTGAGAAGAGTAAGTTGACACATTATTATACATAAGTATAGCGTTTCTATGACAATCAATTCAAGTCACTGCGTCATTTTGTGTCGGAGGCTTCAAAACGACTATCTTTTGTCGCGGGTGGGGCGTACGGCGGCGGTTTAAATGTTTGCAGCCATTTTGCAGCTGACATCATTTTCATGACAGCTGTCACTGCGGCCGTTATGTGCGGTCATCGCTTTTTGTAGTACCTAAACCGTAGCTTACATAACTGACATTTGACCTTTGACTTAATATAACTGTCTGGCGGCTTAGAGTAGGTACCTACATTTTGATGTGGCCTACGCAAATTTTCTACCAAATTGACTTGTAAAAGTGTCTCAAAAGATCTTACAGAAATAAACATTACTTTAATTCGATCCGATGCGGTGCGAGGCGTTTCGTGGGAATCATCCTTTATTTACGTTGTCGCGCAGACAAATGTTAAAACATATGAACCAATGGATTAGGTAGCAAGGTCCTTCAAAATGATTTAGATTGAAATTGGTAGTATATTAGGCAATTAAGGAGCAGGCTTTCAAAAGCCGACACTTATTAGGTGAATGTATGAGTAGTTCTAGCTTATTCTCACGGTTAAAGCTTCGCAAGACCGCAAGTCACTTTCCTCAATCCATCAACATCAACATAAGCACTTAGTTCAACACCTGGAACCAAGTTTCAACAAAACAATATCCATTTCAACAGGAAAACACACTATTCCATTATACAATACCAATCAGAATTCTCATAAAATAGCCCAACAATTCCCTCTTTCCATTCTATTCACATTACTAGGTGTTGATCCTAAGTGGCGCGGCCATTTATTGCCAAAAGTCCCGTAAATAATGGGTCGGGGATAAATCCTTGGTTTCGCCACGCATACATGTTTTATTATACCGTGCAACGTAGGCATCCGTCATAGGTACTATGGAGACATTCGGGTGCGGTGCCAGGGACAGCGGGGAGCGATTGTCCTTGTACCAAAGACATGTAGGTTTTTGTATGGAGGCTGGGGTTTTATTCGAAGCTGCTGTGAAGAGAATATATTATTTTTATAAAACTACTTAAATTAAGGAGACTTTGTATATATTTTTTAAAAGCATCCTTTCGTAATTATTAGGTATATTTTAAAATAATATTATAATAAAATAAAATAAACTAATTGAAACCCACAGTAATTATTGATTTTGGCACCACTTTTCGGTTGAATGTCATTATTGTCATTGTGAAATGTGAACCCACTTACAAGGACCAAAGTGCTATGACCTGAAGAAATTCCTCAAAGCTGATCCTAAGAACTAGGAAATTGAAGAGGTAAATTGTCTCTGAAACGACTGGAAAAAGGTTGTACGAGGAATTGGTTATGTAGGTGAACACGTTCACTTTGCAAACTAAATTGGCATCTTGTCCGACAAGGACTTGAGTCTAAAGGGAATAATTTTTAGGTAGATTTTTTCTTGAACGGATTCAGAAAATATGTCTCTTGGTACCCAGTAAGTATCCAGTAAGTATTTCTTGAAGGTCTAGGCAGAGGTGTACCTAGGCTACTAGTAGTTAAAAATACGCTAACTCTTATTTAATCATTTAATTGACATCTCTTGACATTACAATTTTCATTGTTACGAATAAGGGCTTTACCTGAATCTACTAATAGGCGCGTGTAACAGATTTTTACGTAATTTACATTATTTTACATGTTTAATAATAATTCCAGCGTATCACTGTCCCACCGCTGGGCAAAGGCTCTTCTCATACAGAGAAGGCATGAGCATTGATCGCCACGCTTGCTCAAGAGGCGATTTGGACGGGATTAGACGGTTGGCGATTTCAGATTTACCTATTTATTTATTAATTACTATGATTCCAGATTTCCTCACGATGTTTTAATTCACCGATATCAGTTAAAAAGGAAAACATTTAAATGCGTGTTAAACTTCAAGATCTTTTGCTTTCTTTCCACGTGTCGACGCTCAAATCGAACAGGTATTCCATCACCTCTGCTCCTAAAACGGCGAAGGAAAAATATCGTGAGGAAACCGGCATGTCCTAGAACAAAAAAAACGAAGACATGTGACATCTACCAACCCGCACTGAGCCCGCGTGGTGGATTACGTCCCACTCCCTCTCAACGAGAGGAGGCCTGTGTCCCAGCAGTGGGAACATTATAGTCTGATTATGCATATACCGTCAACAGAGAACGCAGGTAAATTATTTAAAAAGCACAAGCATTACATTTTCTTTTCATCTTTGTAGATTGAAAAATAACGGACAGACATTTATTAAATCTTGGCTCAAAATATTCAGGCATTATTGATCGCGTATTTCGTGGGCTGACGTCAAAATCGCCGTGGGCGCCGCCGCCGGTGACGTTACATCAAAGATCAATTATTTAATTTTATAATATGTACGTAACAGTTTACTGTAGTTTCAACGTATCTACGAGTATTACAGTCCCAAAGCATTGTCCGAGCTTCGGGACGCGGCCGTGTGAGTGATTGATATTTTCCTAAACCTCATATAATTCAATTTCGTCTGTGGTAAAAAAAATACTGGTGATTGTATATGTTTAAATAGTTTACGAGCATGCCGCAATTTAGCCTTGAAAGTTATAAAAGTAAAATTACTTTGGAAAATAATTTTACTTTCGAGCGAATCGCCAAACACGAAGCAATGAGGAAGAAAGCTGTCGAATTTTCACGTATATGGCGCTAGGTGTTTGTTACTTTTATTCAGTTGCCAATGAAGTTCCTTGCTGAAAACTGCTATAGTCGCATTGAATTCAAGACGACTTTGACAAGTGACAAACACCTCAGCGCCCTCTCGCGGCACCTCATCGCTCTCCGATACATGCCAGCGGGGTAATTGAGTAACACACATAAAATGGCAATTGATCGCAATGCTTTTAATTGTGACAGTTTAGCCACATCCATTGCGTTATTTTCGTTGTAGAGCAGACAAATTTTTGAAACCTATGAAGCAATGGATTTTCCTAATTTCCTTCAAAACCCTTGGATTGTGAATGAGTAGTCTGTGTACAGAAAGTTTATGGAAAATATTGAGGAAATATAACATAATTACATAATTTCCTATTACATCTACTTTAATTTATTACTAAAAATTACGAGACTATACATATAATCAATATCTCGTAATTTTTGTAAATCGGTGCTGTGGCCAAAAATGACATTTAAATAAGTACTTATGTACTACTCATAGTAGACTATGTTACATTGAAGATTTCATGGTGCTTCATCATGTTCTGGAAGATAATGATGGAGAGTATACGTCAATACCTGTACAAGTAACCCTGTATGTATTCTTGTAACTAAATCATACCGTATATACAAGGTGGGTAAACAATCGTAGATCAAACGAAACAGGGCGATGTTTGGGACTATTTGCAGTAAAAAATATCTTTGTGGCAGACCCCTAACTTGATCTTCTAAAAAGTTAAGACAATTTGAGTGTTTTTTTTTTGAATAGGCAATTAGAGTAAAATGGTACCCTCGTTTCAATCGTCATTAAATGGGCAAGTTTTTTTTAATACAGGGTAATATATTGGTACGTAATACATTTTAATAATACTTACTGGGCTGTACGAATGTGTGAACAAATGTGCTAATTTTTACGGTTGGGATAGTAAACATACTGCTCATTAGTTTTCTGAGTGCTTGGCCAGACTGGCAGCGCAGCGCGGGTGTGGGAACGTGCGCGGTCTGCCTGTCCGCAGTCGAGCGCGGCTGCGTTCTGCGTGTTGTCGTGTCCAGTGTTTGTCAAAATATAATATGGATGAAGAAGACTTATTTTTACCAGAAAAAAGCTCGAACTAGTTTGAGAACCACGGTACCCGCGCGGGCCGCGCGCTTACCCACTGCGGCCACTTGTATGAACGAGCTATGGCGTGAGTACCCAGCCCTAGCACTCCCCGCGCTGAGCAGCCCGCGCCGCTCACCGCGCCCGCATGCCCACTATGGACACTCAAATGATTTTTTTTTTGTTTGAGTACGCCCGCGCCATGCCCGCGCTGCTAGTCTAGTCAAGCACTCAAACTTTCATTGCCAAAGTTTGTTATGAGGGGTCAGTTCTTTGATAAGCACACGTCGGTTCTATGGGCAGGAAAAACTATAATGAACATTTGTTAAATATATCTGCCTTGGAGGGATGTCTTTGGTTTTTTTTATTCAAGTTGCATGTCATCCGCAGGTTGTATGTTGATTAAAATTAGATTCACGACTGTAACAAAATCATCAATACAACTTACTAAGGTAAATCATCAATACCACTATTTAATAGGTTTTCATTTTTTTTGTGGAACCCTAATTGTCTTTCTAGAATAAGTAATAATAGATGTTTTACAAATAAAGTATTGATTTTGACATTCTTCAACGCCTGCATATATTGTTAATGTACCTATCCCTTCACGCACCCTGCGCTTCTTTGAAAAGGGTCCCAATTAAAACAGTCGCCCGTACATAATCCACTCATTAAACTGACTGGTAACTTTAACATCACGGACCAAAGAGTATTAATACGTAGCCATAAACCTTCATATTCCCTAAAGGGGAATTAGTGGGATACGCCACACCAATGTTGGTCCAACTTAATAATTCCAAAGCCGCTGAACTTGTGTGTACGCAATTAAACAGTTCCGCCTTACCAGCTAGTTCCTAATACAGTTTCAACGTTAAGCCAGCCAATTTAATATGTGCACGAAGTTGTAAAGGTTCACTGGCTATTAAAATTTACCTTTACTTCTCAAACGTCAAAGTTCACCCTAACATTTTTGACATTGACAGCCCAAACTTTTGATTTATTATCTGTGGACAATAGAGCCGCAGTTGTCACGTTGATAGACAAGGCGAAGTCATTACGGAGGAGGTCTCGTTAAAAAGTTTCATTAATTATTCTGGGCTACTTTTGTAATTAAACACAGCTGGCCGAAAATATTTCTGGATACCTAAAATAATTTAGAACGCTAGTTAATTTAAAATGTAAATTGTTTTAATTTTTCGCAAAGAATGTAGCATTTGTTTTACCTACTTTTATTTTGTGTGGGAATTCCGTTTCATTGATTACCATCATTAAACTTTTCTAAATTAACTCTACTTGTAAGTAGATATTTATTTTTAGAGCGTATCTGAGCCCAAGTCGGATTTCTCAAAAGCCCATTAGGTAGATATCCTTGATAGGCTTTTAAGTTGTACAAGTAATTATTATTACCCTGCAACTAAAATGACCATACATGGCCTTCTATGGGCATCGTAATATTTATCTACTTATGCAAGAACTTATATTGGCCTGAGCAAGATTACCTATAAAATACTATGACTGACAACTAGAAGATAGACCAGTTTCTTTCTAGGAAGCCTCGAACTCATCTAGTTCTAAACCATCATTTAATTTTGACGTGTAAAAGTGTGTTTTTAAACAAATTCACAAAAAAAAAAAAAAAACATTAATGATTTAGTAATTGAGGGGCTTGTGGCTAAGTAATAACAGCCGTACGGGTCGATTGATCAGGTTAAGCTACGCTTGCCGCGGCTGGTCCGTGGATGGGTGACTATCTTCACATACCAAGACCCCTCCGTGCCTCGGAAAGCACGTTAAGCCGTTGGTCCCGGCTGTCATTCGTGGATCTTTGACAGTCGTTACGGGTCGTCAGAAGCCCGAAAGTTTGACAACCATTCTTACCAAGGGGGTTGTGGAAGTCATAAAGGCTGTCGCTCCATGTAAAATACTGGTATTCAGCTGCATCTGGTTAGACTGAAAGCCGACCCCAACGTAGATGGGAAAAGGCTAGGCAGATGATGATTTATCATTTAATAAGTATGTAGGTATGTACTTGTTAGGTACGGTGAAGGAAAACATCGTGAGCAAACCCTGACTTATATAGTTTATTTATTTACCTGAGTCTGCATTCGTCAACCCGCCAAGCGTGGTAATGAATGTTATGCCAGCCTAATTCTCCGGACTCCTAACCTCGGGGCTGCTGTCTGAAACTTTTGAAATATATTTTCGGTGTTCCCTCATCATACCGCATCTACTCAGTTATCAACTTTTCGCTCTCCATATGCTTGCTCAAAAGCCTCTGCCCTCCCCTACCATAGGTACAATAATGTATTTCATGTAGTAGGTAATATTCCCAGAACAATCACCTCTGGCTAAATTACCCGTGTCGAATAACTCTATACTTTGTTGTCAATTATTTAGTACCAGACTAGTTAATTATTACTTTATCGTTATTTTATATAGTTATGCCAAGTTGTAATGCTCTACAATCTCGACTCTTACTTACTTTGTTGTTTATTGTTAGCTTTGTTATTTTGCGTTGTCGTCTGCCCCACGCCGTAGCAACAACTTCTGTTCTGAATAGATTAAGTAAGAAACGTCACTGTGCTAATCAATAGCTATTAATTATACTTTATACCGGACACTGGCATTTTATTTAACACCTTCTTGAACCACGATATATAAAGTTCCAACACTCTGTACTTATGTACGCAATTGAAACATTATTTTTACCATCGGAGTAGCAAATTTGTATTTCAAAGTGAATCAGCTAGAATGAGTTACAAAAGCAGAGAGTGATGTCAACCGAAGTAGGCATTTCATTTAATTATCCTCTTACCGTTAATTAGAACCATAAATGATACACCAACTTGAGATCTGTGACATTGTGACGTGTACAAAAGTTACAAATGACATTACCATTTATAAAACAAAATGGCCTCTTCTTCCGAATTCCAAGAAACATCCTAAAGTAGGTATTCCATCACCAAGAAACATTTAGAAGCAAAACTCGTAATTACACGAATTTATGAGCAGTATAAAGTTAAATCGTAACGTTTATGTGACACCAGTTGCGTGGCTCTAATGATAGATACGTTTAACGTAACTTTTCGTGCTTCTTGAGACACGTTTAGTAAATGGACTTTTAGGGCGGAAAGCGAAAAAGATTGTATCTTTTCAGACACAAATTGTTAAGATACATTAAATTTTTATGAGTGTTCATAAAATACGTGGGAGCGAGATAAATGAACTGTGTCGACGGAGACGTGTTTAAATTAAGAATATTTAAATTACTTACTACCATTGTGTATTTCTCTTTAACCACGCAAGACACAATGGCTTTTTAATTGTTTCTGTAATTATGGCATTCAACTGGTTAATAACTGATTTTACTTTCGGTTTAATACCATGTCTTTCTTCCACCAGAATTTGAAAACATCTCTTTTACAAAATTCCGCGAGAAATAGAACAAATTGAGAGAACGTGCCTTCAATTAATTCACGTTTGACTCTCAATACTTCGAACACGTTGCTGAATAAAGCTCTAGATATATTCAATACTGCAGGAATTCTCAATATTTAGCAATAACTAAAACATGGAAATAGAACCACGGTAGGTATAGTAAAGAGCGTTCCAATACCTTGCAACGTTGGGCGAACCGATTTTTTACACTATGCCGCGAATACGCTAGCAGAATTGGTGCCTAATGGTTTTTGGGCTACCTGCTATTTTATTTCCCTTTTATACCGAAATACTTTTTGCTAGGTTTGCCCTTCTGGTTAGATTTTCACAATTTATGGAGGAAATCGACTGGATTGTCATCGAACAATTCGGAATGGCTGTTAGAGACAATCTCCATATTCCGCCCTAAAGAGTGTAGTTTTTAATAGTACAGCTGTTGGGCTGAAGTACCTAACTGCAGAGGTGGATAGTACACCTATATTTCGCCAGTTTTGATTATGTCCCATATAACACGGGGCGAACCTATTACAGTCTACAATGCAGACTCCGGGCTGCCAATGAAAAAATCCAGATGGTAAAACCCAATAACACTTTGCACTACCCGGAAATCGAACTCAGGACCTCATGCTCAGCAGTAGTGCTTGCGACCACTAGACCAACGAGGGAGAAAACCAAAAAAATATATAAAAAAGCCCGTTTACGTGGACGAGCACGTTATAACAAGCTTTGTAGGATGTGCAAGATACCGAATAAGAGTTTGTGTTTTTAATAAACACACTAAACCTACAACGTCTTTGGAAATAGCTAGCTTGAACCTTTATAAACAAGGGTCGACGTGCAATAACCTCGCCAATTTTTACCGCAATCTCGCCTTGGAATAGTCTGACGCCACGGCCGCACGGTTGCTACGCTATCAGCGAGGGTATAGCGTAGAGGTACTGCCACAATTAGCAACACTAAATACAAACACAAAATTTTAATAGGTAATAAAAATAATAATACCAGCCTATTATTGTCCCACTGCAGAGAAGACAAGCACAAGCACTGATCGGCACGCTTGCTCAATACTTATAATTTACTATGAGTTGTCCGAATTGAACTCACAACCTCATGTATGAAAGGCGAGGCCTTAGCTACTGGGCCATCACGAAATAGTCATGATAGTGCTTTGTCCTAAAAGCAAAAGTGAACTGTATTTTTTTCATCTAAATACATTTTTAATTTTTTAAAGTCATGTTTGATTTTTTTATCCCAGTAGATAACCTGCTAGGTACCTTTGGGTCTAATAAATAATTTTTTTCTGGTCGGTCGACCCTTTAGGGAGAATTGAAAGGTCTAATAAAATCTGTCTAACTTTCTAGATTTAAAAAAAATATTTTTTGTCAAACGAGGTGCCTAAGATTTCTTGTTAAAAAATTAAAGACTGTTATTGTGGTCGTTTCAACAAAAAAAAAAAAAAAAAAATAAATAAAAAAAAAAAAAAAGGTTAGTTGTGATAAATGGTTCGTTTTTAAACGAGTTTTTTTAGACACGCGCCCTTATAGTTAGTGTTTTTGACCTAAATTGCCTAGAATGTAGATTTAGAACCCACGAAAAAAGGAGCATTAAACAAAGCTATGTGCCATAACCTTCATTATAATGTTTCTCTCAACTCTAAGATAACGGATGAAACTATCAATCATTTTCCGGAAAAGAATCAGTTGCTAATGCAAACTTTATCGCATAAATAAATATCCGTAGATTACCAAACATCTTTCTTCACAAAACACGATTAATTTTCAGATTGCAAACGTCTTAATTCTAAGCTTCCTACCGAGGTCGGGGCACGTTCGTAATAAACGTTTAGGACTAACGTACCACGACTACAAAAATGAAGCATCTACATCCATTTAACAATCCATTACTCGTTCACACCAACGAAAACAAAAGAACATTCTCATTAATCACGCAATGTATTTTAAAATCCTCTTTTGTTTCTTCCACGTTGTTTCGCAGTACCGGTTTTTCGGCTGAATTTCACCTGTATTGTTTGCACGCCAATAATATTTCTTGTGCCTGGTTTATTATTATCCGTAGTTATGTCCGGCCACATCCGTCGCAGATATTAGCCGGTGCTCGTTATGTAAACAGTGGCAGGATATACATACCTACAGACATCCAGATGGTCCGCACTGTACATAGGTGGTGCGTTGTTGCTAAGCGCTCGTAATTAGTGGTTAGCGAAAAGGCGAAAATGGTGAAGACGTCAATTACTTATAGTCTGCATTTATTTTTGACAGAAAATTTCTTATGTATTGCCACGTAGCGCGGACGAAAAAGGCCGCGACGAGATTTAATCGCGCACTGGATTTTCAACTCTCGGTGTTGAGCTGAGCATTGAAAATCCCACAGAGCGCATTCAAGCGCGTCAAAAAAACGCACTGTTACATTTTCAACTCTCGGCGATAAGCAGTGCGCTGAAAATCCAGAGTGCGTAAAAAATTGCCGCTGGAAAATCACGCCCGTGGGACCCTGGGCTAATATAATTATTTAATAAAATCTTTCAAACATTGTTTGAACTTTCAATATTATTTTCATGTAGTACAATAAGTCAAAAAGAATTGAAAAAATCTAAAACTCGACTTTGCCAAAAAGTTCAAATCAAGCTCAGTTTTTCAAGCAGTCTGATGCAGTTGGTGGCACTTTTTAAATTTAATCTCAGATTCGTTTGTTTAGGTAGTGTGTTATGTTTTTGAAACATATCTTTGGACCCTTAAGTTTATAAAAAAAAAAATAATCTGCCAAGTGCTAGTTGGACGCGCACACGAAGGGTTCCGTACCATAATATTGAACATTACATATTTTTTCAATACAAGATTACATAAAAAATCACGTTTGTTGTATGAGAGCCCCCTTAAATATTTATTTTATTCTGTTTTTAGTATTTGTTGCTATAGCGGCTACAGAAATACACATTCTGTGAAAATTTCAACTGTCTAGCTATCACGGTTCTTGAGATAAAGCCTAGTGACAGATGGACAGACGGACAGCGGAGTCTTAGTAATAGGGCCCATTTTTACTCTTTTGGGTACGGAACCCTACAAAGAATGTTTAGTACCACGACCAAGTGGGACATGGTCATGGCCACGTTAGGTACTAAACATTTTTTTAAAGTCATTAATTATTGACTTTTAAAATCCACGATTTTGATTTTATAAAAACAAAGCCTGGAACTACCCAGACGAGTCGGTACAAACCTCATTAAACCCATTCAGCCGTCAGGATGCTTCCAGGGTAGGTATAAAAATCCCACATAAAAAGTTACAAAAATAATAATTATAAACATGAATTAACACGAAAAATCCTTTTTTAGATCCTATCAGTGCGATAGCAGAGACTGGCTTACCTTTTCCAAAAAGGTAACCCCCGGGGTAATTAAGGTAAAATAATAAAAACGTAATTGGAAAGAGAGTAAATTACTAGATGTTTACTTCTTCCTTCTACCAGTCAACCTGCCTCTAGGAATGGTAGTGGATCAAAGATAACTTATTATGCATTATCAGCCTATAACCATAGACTTATAAAAAAAGATGGACTCCGCGTCACGCATATCGAAAGTGAAGCACCGTACCGATCTATGTGTGCATGATTGACGATTGACGCTGTCGTGTCAATTAATGGCGGCCGGTCGGCATACTATTGATACTATGATGTAATGTGAGCGTGAGGCGTGTTTGTACAAACGGTAAATACTTACTGTGCTTCACTTTCGGTATGCTTGTTATTTAAATAACATACTTATATATTTTAGCAAGTAACTTGCAACTTGTTTACAACTTGTTCTTTTTGTGATTATGTTGTTTCTTTGTGCCATGCTTTTTCGCAAATAACCGTATTTTGTTTCTTTCTTTCACTCAGGGCAAATTTTTCAATCAACAGATAATTTATATATTCGTATAATAAAATTGACGTCTGACAGATTTTGTATGGAAGAACTGTCAGAAATTCAAAATTAATCGCCGAATAAAATTATCTGGCGTTGAAAAAATCAAAATAACAAAGTAGGATAAGCATAATCAGCCTATTATGTTCCGACACTGGCCTCCTCTCGGTGAGAGGGAGTGGGCCGTAATCCACCACGCGGGCCCAGCGCGGGTTGGTATATGTCACATGTCTTCGAATATTTTGGTGCCATGAAATGAAATACACAAAGTAAAGTGCCTGCCTGGGTTCGAACTTGTGACCTTCAACTCGGAAGTCGGGGCCGTTACCACTGGGCCACCACTGCTCCACTTATTCAAGTCAAGTAAGACTAACGGGTCTAGTGGTCGCAAGCGCTACTGCTGAGCATGAAGATCCTGGGTTCGATTCCCAGGTCTGACAAAGTGTTTTTGGGTGTTCCCATAAAGAATTTCTCAGTAGCAGCCCGCAGCCTGGATTTGTGCCCGGTTGATGGCAATAGGCTCGCCCTATTACCTACATGGGACTTAAACATAACTGGTGAAATGTGGGGGTACTCTGTAGTACCCCCACATTTCACCAGTTATGTTTATGGGCAGAAGTGTGGCGGTACCTGTGTACCGCCACACTTCTGCCCAACCCTTCTGGAAAACAGTCGTGATATTATGTTCTGCTACGTCAAGTAATAATAGAAAGAGAAATTCTACCTGTACCTCGATAATTATAGCTTTTCTAAACAAGCTGTAATAAATTCTAGACATATTTCTTCTTGTAATCCCAGATTAGATGAAAGAGACCAATGAAAGCATTTGTAGATCATTTATCATAGCAATGTGAGATTTATCATTTTAAATATTGTTACTTAAGATTTTTAGTTTCAAAATAAAACTTATGAAATATACTTATCATAAAAGTTTTATATTTCTCAATAAAAACGTTGATAATACACACGGCAATACATTTCCAGTTTTAGCTGACTTCGCATTGTACAGGTTTTTCGAACAATCATCTAAACATATTAATCACGCAGACGAAGTGGTAATCATGAAAAATATTTTTTATAGGGTACCTCCCCTACACGTAAAGTGGAAATGGTTTATGTTTTTCTCATTTATCCCATGTTTCGGAGTGTTGATGGAGAGGCCGTTCAAAAATATTAAGCTTTAAAGTGCTAATTTTTGTTAGAGTCAAGTGTCTCCTGCTAGCTAAATGGTTGTATTAGGATATGTGAAAAAAAAAACTACAGTAGTTTATATAACGAAGTTAAAAGGAAAACTGTCACTGCTAAGTAGGTTTTACCAGTTAACGAGTAATAGTCGACCAATGTACATTTGCATGTTGAAATGTATGAGAACATGTTTTTCAACAATGTTAAGTTTGTTCTTGGGATAAATTCATCCCTACTACTTCAACCCTTCATTGTGCGTGATCCAACACGCACTTGGCTGGTTTTTTCTTTCACACGGTTAGTCGTCATCTCGGTAGTTACTCCCTTTCAAGCCATATCATCTTTTATACAGTCCATTCATCGTTTCTTTGTTATTTACCATGAGACGGTGCAATAACACACGGTTTTTTTTCACAATGACGAGATTCCTATCAATTGATTTTTCAAAACTCGAATGATAGTGTTTTAGTATTTATCAAAATCGACGCCGATTTTCGGTATTATCTAGCCTATAGTTTCGGATTTGCTGACATGAAACAGTCACCATGCATGTACAGACGAATTGATAACCTCGGGGTCTTTCAGAAATCGGTTAAAAATAAATTTGTAGATGATCGTTCATCAGCTAAGCAGAAGTGTTAAGGCTTTAACAAAACTCACAAAAATTAACTATCAGTAAGAATTGGGGGTGATATATGTAACGATATCGAGCGCATAGGGTCGCAGTTACAATGAAACCTTGAATAGAATAGTGGTACGATATATTTGAGTCGTTTGTTCATTGTTTACTTAATTTTAGTAAGTATGGCTTTCCATCTTTGCCAGCTTTATCAAACAATTGTCGGGCATCTCTGAATATTTTTGAAAATGTTAGTAGCTCGTTGGATAACCCATAATATGAGGATGTTTTTCAAATAATTTGTTTGCTAAGTGTCCAAAAATTTTGAAACAATTAACTTTGCTTATGGCGTATTTTGACGATGTTTTCATTTTGCTACTTAACTTTTAATCATTACTTTTAATGTCGACAAATTTTTACAAAAGGGTCTGTTTATAATTCAAATAGCAATCAAAGCTACTCGGTTCGTTGATTTAGATATAAATGTACAATTACTTAACAACTTTCGGAGAATTTTGTGAATCAATTAAATTTCGTCATATTTGCTCCATCAATCTGTCAGATATTTATATATTCACTATCTGTGATTATGTAACACTATTGTGTTACATGTCCTGTGCAATAACACAAAAATTTTACTTTAGCGCTATTTATCGCCCTGAATATCCTTTTAAAAATGGTTCTAATCTGAGTTTCAAAGTCGTCAGATTTGGGGAAAGCCCACAATTTCTTTATCAGATTTGTAGGTTAGGCCACACACGATCATATAAAAACCAACGGTTGTAGTGGTGAAGATCGCTTTTTTTGGTCCTTTTTCGAAATCTGAAAGTGGACTCCTGACCACAGGGCTCATAATTATTTGAAGCTTTTTAAATATATTTTCAGTGTTCTCTCATCATGCTGCACCTACTCGGCTACTCAACAGGTCAACATTTACTCAACACATATTCTTGTCCAAAAACCTTCTGGGATCCCCTACCATTCGAGGAATATGATAAACATGTAGTAATTTGTACACAAGGTCGACCCCTTTTTACATGCATAACCTCCAAAATTATGGTTGTTCCACCCTCGCCCAATCCTCTCAGGTATCTCTCTACATCTCGTTAACATCCATAGTAATACCATTACGACATGCCAAATCGCTCTATATGATAACCACACGTAAATGTATAAATTCAAATACTTAGGCTCGTCTTATATTATTACAACTTTAGCTACTTTTCGTAAAAGTCAGCAACAGTACATTATTGGAACTGTAAAGATTGATAAACGTACGGGTAAAAATATTTAAAGCCACGTGAAACAGTTTTTAGAAAGTGCAAAACGAAACTGAGACATATACCAGACGGGTTAAACAAACAAGCTATTAGAATATATTGTTCAACTATTTTATGGACTGACGTTTGACGTCTCTATCGGTGTAGCTCGCTGTCAGAAATTTTTTTTCAATAAAAAATACAAATAAAAGTCAAAGTGCATTGGAATCCGTTTATTAGTGAACATAGTGGCAATCAGCATAACTTACATTGTAGTGAGCAATAAATAGTGCGTTTATGGGCCGTAAAATCACAAAAACATTTTAACCAAATTGGTGAAATTTTATTATAGTTACCCACAAACAACAATAAACGTCGCCTTGACAACTTATCCATCTGTCTTGGTTGCACCAAACGACCTATCGATCCGTGTCGGAAGTCGTTACTGCCATCTAGCGAACATCAACGACACCACCTGCTGAGCAAGCTCGCGAGACGTCGTTAACCATGCCGGGCATCAAATGTGGAGGTTGCGGTCGTTTTATATCGACGTTAGAGGGCGCTAAATGTGGGAAGTGCCAGGTGCTATATCACAGAGTGTGTGTGGGCGTCCCTACAAAGGCCAGCATATCAACTAACTGGCGTTGTCCTGATTGCAAAAAAAATATTGCTCGAGACAATAGGTCCGAAACTCCTGTGAGAAGTGCTACACAAAGCCCCCCAACTGACACCACAGGGACATCCAGTGTTACGGGGTCTAGTACGCCAAATAGTCCTACGTCAAGTTCTAGATGTGAACTCACGCAGACTGTCAGCCCCGTTAATGCGGCCTCTACCCCTCCGCCGCCTGAGATCTCAATTGCCGACGTCACCACTCGGGAATTATCGCCTGCAGCTGGAACCGACTTGCAGGTGATCATTGAGGAGCTGAGGATGGTGCGTGCAGAAATTCAGGTGTTTAGAAAGGAGATGGAGGTGGAAATGGCGGAGCTCAAAACCACCTTAAATACCTGCAGTACGCGCATCGACAGTCTGGAGGACAGGGTGGATGCGCTGGAGCGACGAGCTGCCTTGGGATCCACGAATTCAGCTAACGTGGACAAGATTGTGGAGGAGTTGAGGCAAGAGCTCAATGACAGGGACCAGGATCTCCTTGCTAACGACATCGAGGTGACAAATTTGCCGGAGGGAAAGGCGGACAACCCTACACACATTATTAAGGTCATTGGTCACAAGCTGGGGGTCAGCCTTGACGATCGCGACATCGTCAGTGCGGAACGTGTTGGTGGAAGGCAGCTCAACGCGACAAGCTCAGCAGGACCGACTGAATCTCGTCCGCGGCCGATTGTCGTGCGCCTTGCTCGTCGGGACCTGCGCGACCAGCTTTTAGCTGGCGCGCGAGTGCGACGTGGAGCGACCACTGCCGACCTCGACATGCCCGCTCCAGCGCAGCGGTTCTTCCTTAACGAGCGGCTGACGAAAGCCAACCGTCAGTTATTTCGTAGGGCACGGGATGCAGCCAGTCTCCTCGGCTGGAAGTTTGTGTGGACCAAGCAGGGCCGCATCCTCGCCAGGAAGATGCCAGGAGACAAGGCGCAGAGGATCCGCACTGACGAGGACTTGTCCCGTGTCTTCGGAACTGAAAATGTCACGGCTTAATTATTTTTGTGTATTTTTATATGTTAATAGTTTTATTGTTCTTTATGCTTGGGGAAATGTGCGTCACGACCGTTTTCACAGTTTGCTCAGCCATAGATCGGTAGTGTATGAAGCTTCTGTACCCACGCTATCGCTATACCATTTTACTCCTATACTATATTTATTTTTATTATATATGCTAAGTCTGTTTTTACCTAATCTATTTAGTCCAAATTATTTAAAAGGAGTATTCTTAATGATAGGTTTTTTCTCAATCATAACTATAATATATTCTTATTATTATGCCCAACTGAACCTCCACACACCACCTTCATACATTCATTCGCACCATATTATCACATCTTCATATATAATACCTACAGCTATCAGTACTGATGGCTCCCAGTAAATATATTAAGTTTGGTCTACTAAATGCGGGCTCTCTAGGTACAAATCAGGATGAGTTCTTGATTGCCATGGGTAACCACTCTGTGGACATCATGGCTATCAATGAGACATGGTTACGCAAGGGGGAAGAGGACCGCGCTCCTAGTGTACCTGGGTACAAATTTAGGCACGTACCGCGACCTGTGACTACCCGAGGTGGGCGTGGCGGGGGAGTTGCTTTTTATATAAAGAGTGGCATTAGCGCGCGTGTAAGAGCTCATCCTGACCACCCTGATGTGGAGCAGCTCTGGCTGGGCCTGACCATAAACAAAAAAAAACTTCTGATTGGGACTGCGTACCGCCCGCCTTGGCAGGACTTGGAGCTTTTCCTTGACGCCATAACTGCCAGTATTAGTGCATTAGCTCCATATGATAATCTGGTACTGTTGGGTGACCTAAATGTTAATCTGTTGGATGCAAACAGCTCAAAGTCAAAGCAGCTTGCGGAGTTTTTTAATTACTTGAACCTTACGCAACTAGTTCAAACAGCGACACACTTTGTGGGAAACAGTAGTTCGCTCATCGACATCGTATGCACTGATGCTACAACGCGGAATGTTGAGGTGAACCATATCAGTGAGCTCGGCCAGCACTCCTTCATTACATGTGAATCTGTTTTTAGGAAGCCCAAGGTTAAACCTAGAATGGTGGAGTTTCGCTCTCTTTCGGACATCGTGCCGGATCTCTTCAATAATGATTTGAGCATGATACCATGGTCTACTATAGGAGATATGTGTGATGTCGATATCATGGTAGATACTTTTAACACATACATGCTCCAGCTGTTTGATCTTCACGCTCCTATCAAGAAAAAGACCTTCTATAAGCGGCCAACGCCTTGGATCACTGACAATATTCGTCTGATGTCCGGACTGCGGGATGAAGCTAGAGATAGATGTCATAAAACTAAAGAACCGCATCATAAGCAGTACTACCTGGATCTTAAGCATGAAGCCGCCGCCGCATTAGTGAGGGAAAAGACAGCATATTACACAAAAAACATCAATGATCAAAGTAAGAACCCCAAACTACTGTGGCGTAATTTGAAGTCAGATGTACTTCCGGATCACAAAGACAGGCTACTGCCAAGTCATTTTGACAATCCAGGTAGTATTAATGCGGCTTTTTTAGATGTTCCAGGAAACTGTAGTGACAATGTCTCGCAAATGGCCAGTTTCAATTCTCGCAGGCATGGTCCAGCTGAGTTCTCGCTCACTACAACCAACCAGGAGACAATTCTGAAGATAGTCAAGAGTCTACGATCAAACGCTCAGGGTGTTGATGGTATCAGTTTGGAAATGTTAACACTCACATTGCCAACTACCCTGCAAGTCATCACTGATATCATCAATAGGTCAATAGAATCGCGCACTTTCCCTGGCCTATGGCGGCGCGCAATTGTTCGCCCTATCCCTAAAGTTAGTGATCCAGCAAATTTTAAAGAACTCAGGCCAATTAGTATTCTGCCCTGCCTGTCAAAGATTCTGGAGCGTGTAGTGTATCTACAGGTAATGGAATACTTGGAGGCAAATAACATTCTCCCTGAACTCCAGTCAGGTTTCCGTAAGGGAAGAGGCACTGCAACGGCTCTGATGGATGTAGTGGGCAATATCCTGGAGGCACGTGATAGGGGGGAGGGGTCGATCCTGGTCCTTCTGGATTTCTCGCGGGCTTTCGACGCTATTAACACCAATCTACTGCTGTCAAAGCTAACATACTATGGCTTTGACCGTGACGCTGTGGATTGGTTTAATAGCTATCTAACTGGTAGATCGCAGTACGTGCAGGTCCGCAAGGAAGACGGATCAACTTTGTCTTCCCCTCCACTCCAGGTGTCTAGGGGCGTACCGCAGGGATCGATTTTGGGCCCTTTGCTGTACATCCTCTACAGTGCTGATGTTACTAGATCCTTTGTAAACTGCAAGTATCACATGTATGCTGATGATATCCAGTTGTACATATCCTTTAAAGGGGGTGATACAGCGCTGGCAGTGCGAAGGGTAAATGAGGACCTACATAGAGTGGTGACCTGGTCTGAGGAGAACTCTCTGGTTCTGAACCCACTAAAGTCCAAGTTCATGGTGCTGGGTACAAGAAAACAAGTTGCTGCAATACTGTCCGCCAAACCAGAGATTTTTATTAAAGGGGAGATAATTGAGCGAGTAGAACAGGCATGTAGTCTGGGTCTAATCCTAGATCCAGAGTTGCGTTTCGAGGCTCATATAAAGAACGTACTCAGAAATTGTTTTTATAGGCTTAAGGTATTATATGGTATACGAAATTTTCTTAGCGTACCACTTAGAAAACAACTGGTTGACAGTCTGATCCTATCTAAGCTCAATTACTGTGACACTGTTTATGGGCCCTGTCTGCTTGGTAGGACAGACAGGTTAATTCAGCGAATTCAGAATGCCTGTGTTCGTTTCTGCGTTCATGTCCCTCGCAGGCATCATGTGACGCCATACATTAACCAACTTAAGACACTAAAAATGGCGGCCCGGCGGAAACTTCATTTAGCGAGTCTAATGTTTGGCATTGTAACAACCCATAAGCCGCACTATTTATATGAAAAGCTCACCTGGCGACAAGCAAATTACAAATATGGTCTTCGTTCTGTAGTTGGCCCGCTAAACACGACGCGACATAAAACCGCAGCATTCAGAGGTAGTTTCAGATTTGCAGCTACACGCTGCTGGAATGACCTTCCACCACCAATGCGAGGCCTAAAAACAATTCAGACATTTAAATTTCAACTTAAAAAGTTATTGTTGCAAGTACAGCTCTCTGAAAAATAAGTTTTTAATTCTTTGCTCACCTCATGGGTCATGGCCTGAGGTGTTTGGTTTCTTGATCTCCAGCAGCGCTGAGGCATGGCATTTGGTACCCTGTTTGCCAGGTCTACCTTCTGGCAGCGTTTCCCCTGTCCACTTTGTTTCTATGTTGACAACCTATTCATTTGAAATATATTTTAATTATATTATTTGTCCATGTATATTCTTAATATTTTTTTTTTTTTTTTTTTTTTTTTTTTTTTTTTTTTTTTTTTTTTTTTTTTTTTCATCCATTTACAATCTAATCTCAAATTAAATTCCAATAATTATACCTATCATTTATATTTAAGTTGTGTTTTAATTTGCTTTTCTATTCGTGTCTGCTTCTTTTCTACTTAGTTTTTTTTTATTCATACCTTCCTGTTTTTGCTGTTGGAAGTCGCGACACCTCGATATGGGGCGCGGTGAGTGGCACCAGGAATTCGCTTCCTGGCCGCAGATTATCATACGGCGGCGGCCGCTGCCGCTCAGGCGCTCGTTAGGTTCGCGTCAACCGGTTTTTGGAGCTATTATAGCTCTGTAAATAGTTGGCATGTCGGGTCACCCTCCAGTTTCCAAGTTTCTGTTTTTGTCTTTTTATTGGGTCCATCTCACCTTGCACATTCACTCATAAACGCATATACCACTGACAGTGACACCTATTACATATTATTAACACATCACATTACATCATAGTGGCCATTTCGTAATTTCTTACATCACAATTTCTTTGCTCATTATCTATGAGGACGCTGCGAAATGTTGCCACTACATAAAGTGTAAAACGTTTCCTGAGGATGATATTCTCATAGTATGTACCTATGTCTATTTCCTGTTTAACTTTATTATTCTATCACTTGTATATTAGTTTATATTATGTTTCTTTAAGTACGCTGTACCGGTATAGTATCTTATTAATTGTTTGCTGCACCGGGTGACGTCATTACGTCGGCGCCGGCTGTCGCTGAAAACCAGCGCTGGGGCTCTGTCTAGCATAGGGTCGCAGCATAATGCTGAGCGATAGCCGTTTTGCGTGAATGTGACGCATGTTTCCCCCCTACCTTTTATTATTTTTTGTATTTGTTCTTTTTTTGCGTCATGTTCACCGCGAATAAACGTTTTTTCTTTCTTTCTTTCTTATAGTGTTACAATTCAAAATTTGCAATTGGCTTGGTAACAGTTTTATGGTTTTACGTCGCATCACTATTTACCAGGTGCGATTAAGATGTGTTTAATTGTAGCTTGTAGCTATTCATTTAATCAGAATTAGAATTAAGTGTTAAATAAACGTCTGGGATTAGCGCCCGGTTTATTTTTTGTTAAAATAAAAATATAGCGCGCGGTTTTCCTCACTCGGCTGTCCCGAAATGAACCAATGAATTTCACTACATTTAATTTAATTTTAACAGCTTAAACCCTTGTGGTGAGTAACTTAATATTCGAGTCCATTTTATTAACAGTTATCTGTATGAGTTTTACCAACCAATAAAAAAAACCCGTACTTAACTGAATTTCAAAAACGCCAATACAAAAATCTGATGGAATTGCGCGCGCCTGATTGGGTTTTGAAACCAGACAACAGTTCAGAATCGAGGGGCTCGTGGCTAAATGAGCCGCACGGTTCGATAGAAGGTTGAGCTACGCCTGCCGGTGTTGGTTCGTGTATGGGTGACCATCCAAACACAAACATACAGTATATACCATACCGAGACCCGTCCATGCCTCGAAAAGCATGTTAAGCTGTTGGTCCCGGACTCCCGGCTGCCATTCGTAATGCAGTCTTTGGCAGTCGTTATATTTAGTCAGCAGCCCAAAAAGTCTGACAGCCAGTCTTATTATCGTGATACCCAGTTACTTGGTTGTGGAGGTCAGATAGGGGCAGCCGCTCCATTTAAAATACTGGAATTCAGCTGCATCGGTTTAGAACTGAATATTGACGACATAACATCCATATGTTTGGGAAAAGGCTTGGCAGATTGATTAACAACATTTCAGAATCAACACCGCTTTCAAGATGTGTCACTGTAGTTTCCATGCTTAGTTTTCGAAAGTGTCAGTAAAATAGACATCCCATATTATTATCTGCGCATGTTTTATATGTTGTTTTTGATTCTGTCCCAGCGCCAGCTATCCGTCATCGTTAATCCGTCCCGTCGTAACTGTTCAGTGTTATGAAAATATAAATGTTTATGGAGCAGAGATACTTGCACGAATCTGTTGAAGTATCGTGTTGTTAATATAATGTATATGTTGAGGAAATATTATATTATTTATATTAATCATCGAACTAATGTTGTGAACGGAGATGTGGAACTGTGTCGAGGTATTAGGGTTGGCAATTTCGCTTATTATCGATAAGGTAGATATAAGGTACATTTTATTTCTTGCAGTTTGGGCTCAATTAATTAAATGAATTGGAGGGGCTCATGGCGAAATAATAACAGCCGCATGGATCGATCGATGTTCAAGCTACGCTTGCCGCGGTCGGGTCTTGGATGGGTGAACATCTATTTATTACATATCGAGACCTCCGATCCTGGGAAAGGTCTTTGGTAGATATTTGACAGTCGTTACGGGTAGCCAGATGCCCGAAAGCTTGAAAACTAGTGTTACCAAGGGGTATCATGTTATGAAGAATTTATTCCGGTCTGATCCCCCTCCTCCCCTCCCCCCTCCACCCCCCTCATTGATCCCCAGCTAGTTCTTCTTCTGTTTTGAAATCTTTCTTATCCAATTTTAACTAGGTTTCTCTTTATGACAGGTAAGTAGGTACTTATGTAGGTCACACAGGCATTTGCTCGCATGTAAAAAATTGCTATTCAGCTGCATCCGGTTAGACTGGAAGCCAACCCTAACATAATTGGAAATTGATTGTATTTAATGAATTTCAAGTCTCAGTCTCAAAGCAGAGTTCAATTGTGTTGATATTGTGTTCATGATATTTTGACTAACACAGAAGTGGTTTGCGGTGACCACTGATATTGCCTTTGACCTATCTCTAAAGTTAGGTTTAATTTCACTTCATGTGGAGTTCAGGAATAACATAATCGTGTGGTTATATTTTTTTTCGTCTAACAAAACAACATGTTTATGAATTTCAGTCATCAGTGACAATAAATTCCAAAAAATTCAAAATTTGCCTCTATGGTCGACTCGACAAAGTTTTCAGTGATGAACAACGGTAAACACTTTCCATTTTGCGGTTCGTTTGCCAACTTATTTAACATGAAAGAACGCTTAGATGTAAAAATAAATTGGTCCTTTGTTCCTTCTCTTTAGATTAAGATAATAGAAACCACGTGTCTCTGGTGTGTCCTTATTTTTTGTCTTTCCTTGTCGTCTTCTAACTGGTAATTGGGGTCAATGATTTAACTGTAATTGGGCCTCGGGTCACTGTTTCATTAATTACAGTCACTTTATATTATTAAAAAAGCATCGCGCCTTTTATCAGTATTAGTAACAAAGCATCACGCCTGTTATCGGTCCCCGAAAGATTAGGCAGAGGTGTACCTATAGTGCACCCACATTTGGTCTGTCATGTTTATGTCCCATGTAATAGGGGGAGAGTCTATTGCCATCAGCCGGGCACAAATTCAGACTCTGGGCTGCTTCTGAGAAGTTCCAGATGGAAAAACCAAATAACACGACCTGACCCGGGAATCGAACTCAGGAATTCATGCTTAGCAGTAGCGCTTGCGTTCACTAGACCAACCAGGCTTTAAAATAATATTAAATTGTTTTTGTGACAATATGGAAACGAGAACATGTGGTTTACTAGCAATTTATCATCCGGGAGTTACACAAGCTAACTGGCCGGAATAAATAGAGCCGCCATTTTTCACAATAGCCTTTTAAATTGTAAAAGTGTGGTCAAAATCAATCGTGTCGAAGTCATTGTGGGCTGGCGGTTTGATGTTCATCAAAGTTATTCAGCCTTATTCAAGTAATTTATTTTGTTTACAATAAAAATATAGTATAAGTAAAGGACATTGTTCGGCGTCCATACATAATTTTCCTAAGAACCAGCAGGGACGTGAATATACTTTCTGAGTTCTAAATAATGCATATATTCGATTGAAACTAAATTAAAGTCACGGACACTTCTGAGAATTGTAAAAAATCCAAAAAACTTTCGGATTTTGAGGTTATAATTAACATTTATTACAATGCCAAGTCGTCATTCTTAGTAGGTCCGTATTAGCCAATCACAGCAAGAAGTCGATATTTCAAAGAATAAATCAGAGTCCTTTGTCCACGCCAAGTTGTTGGACAAAATCAAAACAGAATACCAAGAAAATACAATAACACAAACGAATATACACAACCAACGCAGACCGAGCCACAGATTACTAATGTAATATGTAGCAAGACCGAGCACAGATTGCAGTCACACAGACTGTCATTACAATCAAATGTCAAAGTCAGTGTCGATGTTGCTCGTTTTACACAGCGCATTCAAGCGCTTTATACTGTTTGTAACTAAAAAACTTATTCATAGATCAAGCGCTGAGGGTGTTGAGTTTTGTAATTACACTCCGCTGCATACAAAGTCTTGGCTGAATGAGCTTAATACCCTTTGCCTATTCAAAACGTCAAATTGATACAAAAAATAATGACGCCGGGGAATAAGACCCAACTGAATTACTTTTTAAAATGTTTTCAAAATTATGAAGTTTCCATTCTATTCTAGTAATTGTAATGTAAATTATAATAAAAACTAGTAATTATTTTAAAGGTTTCATACGTGTTGATTCATAGGCCATTTTTTACAATGTCCTTTGCACACTGGCAGCGGGCTCTAGAATGAGTATCATTCATTATTACTTTCATTTGTTTAAAGATGTGCGTATTCAAATTAGTACCTTGTTATTTTATTTTAATATTTGCATGCCAATTTATTTTTGGAAAATGGGTAATTCTGTATGAGACTCGTACCCAAAAACAATTGACTGTAGCAATATGAACAACGTCTATCTTTTATGCTAGCGTAGTGTGTGACGCCCTCCAGCTAGATGGACAGACGACCTGGATGCGGAACGCGGAGGATAGGGTGTTGTGTAGGGAGCGGCCTATGTCCAGCAGTGGACTGCAATAGGTTGACTTTATTGATTGACCCTAGCTTAGTTACTACCACCAACTATGAAAAAAGGCCGGAAAGTTAAAAAGAGACACAATCATTTTTTTTAAGTGCATCATTAGAAGCGCAAAAAGTTTTTAGAGGTTCATTAATTTCAAAAAAAATCCAATTAAATATTTCCTTTTAGATACTAAATCAATTTAATTTCCCCACATAACTTTTTTCTCCAAGTGAATTCACATGTTTTAGGATTAATTAAACTAATTCATATGGGCAATAAAGATCAACATCGATTATCATAATATTATAAATGCGAAAGTGTGTCTGTCTGTTACCTCTTTACGCTTAAACCGTTGAACCGATTTAGATGAAATTTGGTATAGAGATAGTTTGAGTCCCGGGAAAGGACATAGTATATTCTGATATTCTCACGGGAAACTTATACGGGTGAAACCGCAGTATTTCCTAATGCTACAACTAACTTTGTGTCTGGGTACGGTCTTACCCATTCTCCAACAATAATTTATATACCCACCATCTTTTGTCCTGCAAATAAATTACTTATTGACTTTTTCCACGTAATTCTCACGTAATATCTTCAATCAATATTGCGTGTAAATGATAATGATAAATGATTTATTTTATGTAAGTAGGTTTGTACAAACACTTTCACACGTCAATCATATTTTTTTAAACTAGATGAGTTCGGCGTTTCCTATCTGACTATTCTGAGAAGAAAGGCCGAAACAAACTCAGAGGTCACAGTCTCTTTTAAAGTCCAGACATAATCTTGGTCAGATCATGTGAGGACCATGTAGATTGGTATCTGAAATGGTCTTTTGAGGAAAGAACCACACAGATTGAGCGGGCCTGTCCAGTCAGTGCAAGCATTTGTCAAAATCGTGCAGCTCAACTCAGAAGTTGAGGAGCTCAACGATTCGACGAACAATACCAAAGAAAGGACATTTGGGTAGGCCGCGTAATTTACTCAAACTGCCAGATCATGATTAAAACTAACTAAGAAGGAAAACAGTAATAAAGAAATGACCCACATAGTCCTCACATTCACAACAATTAAATAAAAAAATACTTTACAAAGTAAATATTCATGTCATTGTATATATAAAAATCATCAATGTCAAAGTGTATTTAAAAATTCGGGCATAATCTTTGAGGGCCATGTAGATTGGTGTCTGAAATGGTATTTTGAGGAAATAACCACACAGATTGAATGGACCTGTCCAGTCAGTGCACGCATTTGTCAGAACCGTGCAGCTCAACTCAGAACTTAAGGAGCTCAACGATTCGACGAACAATACCAAAAATAGGACATTTGGGTAGGCCGCATAAACTACTCAAACTGCCAGACCATGATTAAAACTGAAACAATGATCCACATAGTATTGTATTTATTAATACTGTCTTGCCTGTTCACTATGCTTAACTACGACTTACCAAAAGACCACACGCGACTACACGCTTCTTTAAGTCAACACACAAGTATCGATAACCTATAATAAGTATCGAATGAATCTTCCCATCCCTAGCCCTAATCGGGGTTTCTCATTTAACCCGTAATTTGTATTCGCATATCGTATTGACTCGATGTTAAGGTGCCGACTAAATAGGTAATCCTAAATAGGTAGGATAAAGCGAAGTCGGGGTGCATATGTGTTGGTTTCATTAGTGAATATGACATTCGGTGCCTTTACTTTGATATTAGTTGCAGTATTTGCATTTATGTTATGTTCAATATTCGTACTGCTTTCTTAAATTTACTGATTTACTTTGCACTTCACTGAATTATTTGATTTATTCCGGTCTTTAGGTACTTTTTTAAAATGCTTTTCTTTAAAGGTTAATTTATTTAAACTGGATAATATCTCCTACACCATTTCTACTGCTTGATAAATACTTATTAAACACTGCATTCTATCAGTTTTTGATTTCAACGATTTATGTCCTTTAATTAGAAAAGAACCAATCATAGTAGATTATTCACTAACCGTGCGCTTTTTGAACCCTGAACGCACGAACGACTCTAGGGCTCCAGAACGCAGCGAAGGAACTCTGAGTTAACTCCTGAGTGAAGCGAGGGAGTTATAACTAGAATCCTGAGTGCAGTGGATTCAAGCTCACCCAAGACGAAGACACCTTTATCCCCGAGGAGAATACTCTACTTTTCGCACTATTCGACTATCGAATTAGTAGTTTATGAACCTGTTAAATAACTGGGGAATACCTAGTTATGTGTAGTCATCATATGCCTAGCCTTTTCCCAACTATGTTGGGGTCAGCTTCCAGTCTAACCGGATGCAGCTGAATACCAGTATTTTCCAGGGAGCGACTGCCTATCTGACCTCCACAACCCAGTTACTGGGTAATACGATACCCCTCGGTAAGACTGGTATTCAGTTTCTTTTTAGTTTTGTTTTTTTTTCTGTCGACCCTTAACGACTATCAAAGATCCACGAATGACATCCGGGACCAACGGCTTGACGTGCTATCCGAGGCACGGAGGGGTCTTGGCTAGTTATGTGCAGTATCATACGCTATTTACCCGACTATGTGACAGAACAGGGTTATGTTTTTGCGTAGGTACTTAACTAAGTATGTATCTTTGTATGTTGAATTCCGTAAACCCTCGAAGTATCCGAACGGCCGGATGGATTTTAATACAAGGGGAGTCTATCGACTCGTTAGGGTCGTGCGAAGGTTACAGGCTAGGGTTTTGTTTTTATAAAATCAAAATGGCGGATTTTAGACGAAAACAAGTAAGGTCTTAATAATCTTAAAGGGCTTGAGGAGACGATTCCAAAAAATTTAATCCTTTTATTATATGTTATAGTAAACCACTAAAAGAATTCAAATTAAAATAAAATTACAAAATCAAAACCAGACTTCAACTATGATTCAAAACTAGCTCACTTTTAAGCAGTCTGAAGCAGTTGGTGGCATCAAATCGAATTATTCCACTTTGCCCCACCGGCCGCCGCATTGGTGGGCAAAGTGGAATGTCTAAAACTTTTGAGTGGAATTTGCCCCACTAAATCTGAGATTTTTAACTAAAATAACATACATACTGTCGTGTCGTGTTATTTATTTTTTCAATCTAATTTCATGCATTTTCATCAAAAACACAATAAATAATATCGTCAAGGAGCGTCAGCCTAAATTCAACATTCTAACGCGGGGGTATTTATACGCGCCACAGCATCCGATCATTTTGTTCGTCGCGTCGGCGCCGATTAAAACCTTGCGAAAGTGAGAACTCTTTGGTCGACCTGAACATTTATTGATCGAAGAAAAAAGGTTTTTCTTTTTTGGTTAATGTTTCCAATCAATTTTCTCAGTTGACGTTCCAAATTAAAATCACATTAATGACCAGCGGGTCATAATAAAATTCAGTACAATATTAATGCCCGGCTAGAGCTATGACTTGCTTTAGGTTAGTTTGCATGACGTATAATTTGACGTCAGCGAGCAGGTGCTGTGAAAAATCTGTTCGATTATTCTTGAGTTTTCCCAGCTTGTCACGAAGATACAAGTATTCGAGTCAGAATCAGAATCTTTATTAACCCCCGACGAAAACAGAGGGGTTTTATGCGTCATGTTTGCCTCAAATAAATGTATTTTCTTTCTAATAAAACCTTGACACCCTTGAACCTTGACAACCTCGATTTTTCTATAAGCCATTTCAATAACGCTGTTTTAAATCGATTGATTAACAGTTCCCTAGACGATTTTGTGTATTAAATATCCTTTCCAGCTTCTATGATATAAATGGCTTTTCATTGGAGGAATAATTAATCTGTCTGGATATCTTGTCTTAAACGTAACAAGTATCTCCAAGACGTTGAAATAAGTCTGAGTGCATTTTGCAAATTTTGATAATGAAAGTCATAACACCCCATACCTATTTATGTATGATTTAGTGATTTATTTCAAACAGCTGATACAGTTCATCATTCTGTTATTAGCGCGGAAACAAATGTCAGCAAACTGCATGAAAATATACGAGTGCGAGACTGACATATTTATATATCCTTTTATAATAACTGTGTGATTTGTGACCGAGCCGCCATTTTGATTTGTGTGCTTCCTGTCAAATGTTGCGTTGGTCATTTTGTTACAGTAGTGACTAGATTTTTAGGGTTCCGTCCCAGAGGGTACCATCGGGACCCTATAACTAAGGCTCCGCTGTCCGTCCGTCCGTCTGCCGCAGGTTTGTCTCTTTTGAACCGTAATAAGTAGACACTATAACTGCAAATAATAATAAAATAAACCCCATAAAAGAAACGTGTTTTTTTATGAAGTAAGTATTTAAATAAAAATGTAGTGTTAAATATTGTATTATAACCCTTGGTGTGCTAGTCCAACTAGCACTTGGCCGCTTTTTATTTATGAGTGAGATTTGCGAATGCGGTAATGTGCCTCATTAATTTAATTAACTGAAACTATCTATCTATTTTGTCTTTTTTAATTTGTAATGTGCGTTTTGTTTGTGCAGAATAAACAATTTTTCTTTCTTTATTCAAATTCTGTAAATGTTTTTAATGTTCATGGATACCTCTGCTTGGAAAAGGGTAAGATAGCTCGAATTCCTACAGCTAAACACGGTTTCGTTGTGCACATGAAGAGAGGCTCTCGTTTAACGGTTTTGGCAAGGGTACTGAAATGGTTTACCAACAGTCGATTGGTCCATGAATCGTTCAACATTAACTTTAAACCATTAACTTTTCATCCAAAGGACTTTTCACCCACAAACGTTTCGCCAACACAACTCTACGTCAGTGAAACGTCAGTGAATGCTTAACCAACAGAATGTTTTGACCAATAACTTTTCACCTAAAGAACAATTGACCCATGGCAAATAGAACTTAGGATGCAATAGCGAGCGAAGCGAGCTCGGGACTTGGAGCACCCCGACTCGGACAGGTTAGATTCGAAGGGGATAATGGCGGATCAATGGCACCCCGAGTTTAGGTTTGGTTAGGTTACTTCAAAGCCTTTTGACAGAAATAGGGGCCCCGCGATGCGGGGCTCCGTCGACTGCGTCTTATTATTATTGCATGTAAACCAACTTAGACCCGTCACGTGATCCAGTGCGCGATAAAATACCGCCGCGATATTTTTAGGTTTGTGCGAACGTAGGCTTACTCGCTAAACTACTATAAATACTTATACGAATAGTATTTGACAACATTTCCTCTATTCCAGACCCTCAGATGCCATAAAGCCAGCCCAATGAGCTGCGACAGAGGCGAGGGCGCGGGGCCTCACGATGCGCGGTGAAAGATGCCCCGGCGCAAGCGCAGGCTCGCGTCCCGCATCCGGGACTACGTGCGCGGTCTACTTGCGTTCCTGTTCAGCAATGTTGGTGTTATCGTGTTGGTCGTCGCGTATACTATTGCAGGTAAGAAGAAAGATAAATGGCACACATAAAAAATCTACTGAAAAAAATCTTAGATGTTTTTATTTACTGAAAGACAACGCACAGTCTAAACCGTTGGGTCTAGAAGAATGACGCAAGAGTTCCTTGTAAGTTCACACGTCGGAGTCACCACTTTAGGGATTGTACAACACGGGTGAGTGTCCATCACAGTAATCCCTATTTGAGTACCGCTCCTTCTGGATCGGGGTTCTGGAGTCAATGAAAATCGGGCTATGTTGACAGAATATATTTTGCGTGATCCCAGAGAGAGGGGACCGTTCGCCCGGACCAGTGCGCAGTAACTGCCCGTTTCCATGCATACATCACGCGCGCATACAATTTGCTAACCTTGCACTCTGCCTTACACACATACATGTGTCCCCACATAAGTATAACAAAAGTGAGAATTAAGGAATGATTTTTGAAAATGCATCCCCTAAAGGGGTTAATGGTGAATGTTTTTATGGAAGTTCGTCATTTTTGCCGATGGGCAATCCTATCAGGCACACGGCTTGTATACACTTTTTTTTTGTTAGCTTATTCTGTCCCACTGGTGGGCAAAGGCCTCCCCCAAGTCCTTCCAGGAACTCTTTTCCCGCGCCACCTCGAACCAGCCCTCGCGGTACGCGTCCAGGTCATGTGGCCATCTCTTTCTGGGCCGACCTCGGCGGCGCCATCCATCTTCAGGCACCCATTGTGTGGAGATTTTTGCCCAGCGGTCATCGCATGCGGCTAATGTGACCCGCATAGGTACACATAAAATAGTAAAAATAGGAAAGATACTTCACGCAAAATAGGCAAGCGCTTTGACGTGTAGTTGCGGATACGCGGATACCAACCCGGCTTACTAATAATACTAATAAAATACTTACGACATTTTAGAACTAGAGGTTTCTGGAGATCGCGTAAGGTGACAACGGAATCATTAGGTAGCCAAAGCCTTCGTCGTCTGTCACAAAGATTTATCTTTTTCACCAAAACTAGCATGCTATCTCTGAACTGGCATACTAAAAACTGGGAAATTAGTATTTTATAACTGGCTTACTTGTGCCTTAAAACTACATAGTTAACCAACAAGCTAGTATCTGAAAACTAGCAATCAATTATCTTCAAAATAGTCAACTAGCAAACTATTGGATATCTCAAAACTTGTATACTAGCAAACTATGTACCTTAAAACAATAAACAATGAACACAATTTAATGAACTGTAGGTATCTTACAACTATCAAGCCACAAAGCAGTGTAAACACCGTCCATTTTATTATTCCCAAAAACACGCCTTTACGAAATCTCTACAACTATGTAAACCCCATTGTCTGCTAAAAATTAACAATTCCAGCCACTTTCACAAAGAAAACAAAATGCTTGTTCTAAAAACAAATTCCAATTTTCCGCGAAACTCAGACGTGACAAACATTTGCTCAAAAGTTGGTCGTCCATATCGAGTTACAGTAGCCAATTAAGTACTTGCGTTTTGATTAGAAAATAATCCATGAATTAATGCTATTTCGAACCCATAAGTTAGAGACCCGGCAGCGACAGTTTTAATTAAAGCTTCAGTACTTCAGAATGGGGCCGCGTTTGATGAATCATCGCGAATACGGCTAATTAATGCCTTTAATGTGATTGGTTATGCTGGGCGGGGGCTCTTTGATTCTTTGAAGATAAGTAAGCTATTGAGGGTAGTTTGTGCACGTAATCAAATAATAGGGTATACTTTGAATAAGGGGTAGGAAATTAATGTGGCCGTCCGCACGTATTTTGTCTGTGAGACTGTTTTGGCGACGAGTGCGTGTTTCACGTAACTCTAAGCTGTCTATGAAGAATAAACCGCAGGAGTATAGTTATTTATGCGTGGTAGTAGAAGGAACGGTGGGGTTTTATAGTGAGTAGGAGTCCGACACAACCCTCCGTTCCCCCCAGTCGGAGGGTATCCAAGAGGATGCCGCCACGGAAGAAAGGTCATATTTATGTGTCGTCTACGTAAAGCAGTAGACTTTAGCAATAGCTGTTCTGTCGGATAATTATTAGGAATCATTCACAAGTACTTAAATTCTAATAATATGGTGCGACAGTAACTCTGTTTGTCTGGCTATCTGTTATCTTTTTAGGCCTAAGCCACTGACGCAGCCATTGTGAAATATAACGGGATCTAGGATCTGAAGAAGGATATAGGCACAATATATGCCACTTTTCATCCTGGATATTTGTATTAAAAAATGATAAAATATGAAATGCCTACAAGCAGACGAAGTTACGGACTGTAACTTATAAACGAATTAGGTTTAATTCGTTTCTTCTCAGTTTTTTGCTATTATCATTTTAGAAAGACTAAGATACGTCACCAGTCCCGCTCCCAGTCAACGCGCAATCAAAGCCATAATGTCGCACTCAACGGATCTATACGGAGGGACGTCAAAGGCAGTAATCAGTTTCAGGCGCTCCACCTATACAGACAGAGGGCTGCAATCACTCCAAAGGGTTATGTATTGATACCTATGTCATTTTACAATGGTACAGGGAAACATCTGTCTTATTATTTCGTCCTTTTCGTCCGTACTTCTTTTTTACAGCAATGTTACGTAGCCTAGTTACACAGCCTATAACGTTCCCACTGCTGGGACACAGGCCTCCTCTGAGTGAGAGAGATTGGGCGTTGGTAGATGTCATATGTCTTCGATTTTGGATAGGTAGATTAGTAGAAGAGTAGATAGATTGCTAAAACAAAGAAGCGATTGTCAATAGTCGTCTAGCCACAGCAGTCAATATTTTGAATTTAATATAGTAATTTCGAATATCTGTAATACAAGTAAACTATTCACAGATCCCTAACAAATATTTAATCATCAGTGCTAACAATCCCAATGAAAGTAGAACAACAGACCTACTTTGCCATTTAGGCCATCTAATTCCGCTAACGAAACTCCATAAATATAATATGGGAACCGCAACAAAGGCATTAAATGGAATCAAAACCGCAACAGTTGTTAGAAAGTGTTTGCCAATCGATAATTCAGCCGCGACCTTTTCGGTACACCACAAACGAGTGTACGGCGGTGTTGCCAAATGCTATAAAACATGATGAATTGAGGGGAGTTGTGTTATGGTAAGCGCCTGATGTTGTTATGGCTATGTGGTACATTTTTTACCGACTTCAGAAAAAGGAGGTTGTTATGAATTCGGTTCTTTTTTATGTTTGTTACCTCAGAACTCCTTTATGTGTAAGCTGATTTGCTAAATTCTTTTTTTATTTGAAAGGATATACTTTTCGATTGGTCCCATAGAAATAAAATCAAAATCGGTTCAGTATTTTGGTTTTTAAACCAAAATTACTGGTAAAAATTCAAGTAAACGAAATTGCGTCGTTTGCTTTCCTTTTCAGTGGTGGCTTAGTGGAATGGTAATGGGATGCATTGTGGCTATAAGTGCCCTATCTTTACATAATTAGCCGACTTCAAAAAGGAGGAGGTTCTCAATTCAACTGTATTTTTTTTTTGTATGTAGGTATGTTACGCAATATCTGTGGCAATTTTATTGTAAATCGATTTCAAAAATTCTTCTGTTAGTAGAGTTAACTTCAATAATACCTATGTATTTTTTCCACTTAGCACAGTATTATTATTGATGATGTTATAATAACTTCGAGGGGCCCGTGGCTAAATAATAACAGCCGCACAGGTCGATCGATCAGGTTAAGCTAGGTACGCTTGCCGCGGTTGGTCTGTGGATGGGTGTCCATCTTTATATATCGAGACCCCTCCGTGCCTCGGAAAGCACGTTAAGCCGTTGGTCCCGGCTGTCATTCGTGGATCTTTGACAGTCGTTACGGGTAGTCAGAAGCCCGAAAGTCTGACAACCAGTCTTACCAAGGGGTATCGTATTACCCAGTAACTGGGTTGTGGAGGTCAGATAGGCAGTCGCTCCATGTAAAATACTGGTATTCAGCTGCATCCGGTTAGACTGGAAGCCGACCCCGACATAGTTGGGAAAAGGCTAGGCAGATGATGATGATGTTATAATAACTTCCTTCACTGATATTTACATAGCAAGTAGTAATACGAATTTGTGTGAGGTTTACACCTAAAAAGTGAAAAATAAAATGTTTTTACAAAATAACCGACTTCCAAAAAAACACTACAAAGTGAAAAATTACTTTAATTTCGGAAGTCGGTGGCAATAAACGAAAATACATAACCAAAGACACCGACTTCTGAAATTAAAGTTATTTTTCACTTTGTAGTGTTTTTTTGGAAGTCGGTTGTTTTTTTTTTTGTAAAAAAAGATTTTTTTATGAGATGCTCTTTTGGTAAGGCGCCGATTGTGATGCCTTGTGACTTATCGTTATGATTATTGATGTTTAGATAGATAGATAAAATCTCTAATGTAATATGTAAACCATATAAATTATAAATAGAAATGTGGAAAAAAATTGGGACCTTTAGCACTTTTCCTTCTTGCTCATATTGTTACTCGTTAGCATATCTTTGGTGGCAAATCCAGGTTCACTCGTCATACTCAGTTATGTCGATTTCAAAACATAGATAAATGATTTATGATTAATAAAATTTTTCGACATGCAAGATTTCAATTACAATGTTTGGTGTGCATCAAGACTAAATGTTGGTCAAAGTACGAATCCTTACTTAGACGGTGCATCTACTAACTTACATCGCTAACACCGCCCCAATTTGAACAGAAACTCCCAAAAAGCTAAACTTTAAGCAATGTGCTTATACTTACATGGTTACAACAGGATCTTAAGTTTGTTTGAGCTTCAGGTAAGTAGTTTGGAATAATGGAACGGTCGAACAGACTTATTTGAAACCGAAAATGGACGGTCGAATGATCACGCCACAATACACGGAGCACAAAACCAGTCACAGTATCAATAATTGCTATAATTATACAAGCCTTATCGCTCTTTCCTTCTAAATCAAAGGGTATTGATTGTGCCACAATAATAGAATTATGCTTGTCGCTCCACGTCATTAGATGGCTTGAAAGCTTGAACTTTACACTTCACTGAGCACTTTTAACTTTTACAGCATCTTTGCTGGGTATTTCCTTTGTCATTTTGATGAAGAAAGAGGGATTGTGGGGGCCTTGCGTTATCGCGTTAGGCGGTTGCACACGATCGAGGAATATTGGAGAAAGTTTGATGCAAATGAAATTCGGAGTTTCATTGTACAATCAAAGATGGAAGAATCTTATTTTTTCGGTTTTATTTTTAGACTGTCATTGATTTGTTTATATTTTGGTTGAGGATAAGTTTATCCATGTTTCAAGTCCGTCATTGTGTTAGTCCTAAGTCTAAGTCAATTATTTTCAACATGCACATACTCTAAAAAGGCACTCTTGAACGACAAAATTACCAAGAAAAAAGAATTGATTTGAGTCGCCCCTTCCAAAACGTATGGAGAAGAATGAGCAAGAAATTCCACCGTTACTCTTTTAAAATGTTTTATAATAACGTTTCGTCTTCCTTCGAAATTTAAGGCAAGTAAGACGTTAATCTAAAAATAATGTTTCATTCTAGATATTAATTTAGTTCGTACTTCCGTGGTTAATGGATCTTTTGTGCAAGAGATACTATTTATCAGACTTAATAACGGCTTGGTATTTAATCATAACTCCTATTTACCTTGATATTGAAAAGGCTTTCATCTGAAAGGAGGTTCAATGCGCCCACGGACAGCCTCCTTTGAATAGATTTTTAATAATTATGCCTAGAATATGTAAACTGAATGGAATTCCTGGAAATCTTTATAGAATAATTATGTTTTAGTAGTGATGCGAAGTGCTGGATAATTTCATTATTCCGAGAGCGTAACTTTGTGAAGAGGGCAGATAAATTTTGTACAGGTAGCAATTTTACTGTATTTTTTTTCCAAGAATATCCGCGTTTAGTACTACCTTATGTTTTGTATTTATAGGGTTGAATGGCATGCAATTGGAGAGTCAGCATGTTCAGCAGTGGACTGCTGTAAGCTGGTGATGATGATGATGAATGTCTTGTACTTGAGAGAGCCTAATTATAATAAATTAATTGCTCCTACAGACCTTTAGTTTTTTAGCATCGAGCTAGATAGAGAAACAATTAGTCAACAGGAACCATCATCATCTGCCTACCCAAACTCAAACTCAAAGCATTTATTTCAATTAAACCATTTACAGGCACTTTTGAATTGTCAAGAAGTCGGTCGGTCAGAAAATATGAAGCTAGTTGCCCATTCCAAAGCGTAGGTACCTATGGAGAAGAACGGCAAGAAACTCCATGGACACTCTTTTAAATTATATTTTTACAAAAATATTAGTTACATCATTAATGTTGAATTTATAATTATATGTGAGAACGACGTAATAAAAAATAAAATAAAAAAAACGTACGTGTTAAGAGCGTCCAGAGTACAGCAAATAGTACTTAACAAGACAACAATCCAAAAAAAAAAAAAAAATAAGCCGAGGCAGCCAATTGATGACCAGCCCCAACTGACGGCGCCCGTTCACGAACATGACGCATAGATCAGCACCATTCAGCTCAACCATTTTGAAGGGAGCTAAATGATCCAACACACACGCCACCGTCAGCGAGACATTTTAGTGAGCATGACATACTATCAGCCGCCAGGGAACATTCAAGTCAATGAAAGACATATTATTACCCGGTAAATGGTAGCTCACATAGAACTCACATCTGTGCTATACCGTTCCCCTTACTATGGTCGGCTTCCAGTCTTACCATTGGGTAAGACTGGAAGCCGACCAGAATGCCAGTATTTTACATGGAGCGATTGCCTGTCTGAACTTCACAACCCAGTTAGGTAGCACGGTACCCCTTGGTAAGAATAAGTCAACAGGAACTATTTAATAAAATTGTGAACTACGATCAATCTCATCAAGTCACTCTCCCCGACAGTGTGCACGCGACCTTACCACAACTTCAAAGAGGAAACTCTTCAAAATTAAACTCGTGTTTTTCTTGACGACATTGTGATGCTCCGTAATTTATGTTCGGCTGTCGTCCTCGGTAAATTAAAAGGAATCTGTCTTCGTGGTTCATTCTCGTGATAAATTAATAATAAGGAGTTGTTTGGCATGAGATAAAAGTGATATAGTAGCTACGGCAAATACGCAAGCTCAAAAAATGAAGACATTATGTATTCAAAACATATAATTATCTTTGGTGTGACAGTCCTTTCATGTCTATGTGATGGTACGAGTATGATCATCAAAGTGTTTCGGAATTTGCTTAAGATAAACAGATTTCGTAACGTTGGGAATATGAGATGAGGGGCCTAGTTCTTAAGTAGATTTAATTAGATCTATGATATTGTTAGAATATCTATGGAGTAGTATTCAAAGTAGAATAAGGAATAGTCGGATTTCTACCATTATCGAGCAGTAAAAAAAAAAAGGGCTAGAACCAATACCTGAGAGTTAATTCCCGAAATTTTAATAACATTCACAGTCTGATCTGTCTCATTCTGTCAAAAATACCTATAAATTTCCTATTTTTATGGCAAGTTCTTGACAGTGATTACCGCTGAGATCATATTGCAACTAGATTTTGAACGTTTTTAATTACAGGAGTTGGCTCATGAAATAATTCGCCGAATATTTCTTTCAATTACACCTTGTCTAAGAGTGCCAATTTATTAATATTACTCTCTTCTTACAGGTGCATTCATGTTCAAAGCGATAGAGGGCGGTAGTGAGATGAAGGTAGACAACCAAATGAAGCGCGAACGCGAAAACCTGTCGCAGTATCTGTGGCAGAACGTCACGCTAGACCTGAACCTCTTCAATGAGACGGCGGTGAAGGAGAGGTGCGTACCACATGACTGTTTTCTAAGAGACAACAAAATCAGCAGAATCTAAGGGAAGTGATTTTCGAGAGCTTATAAACTCTGGTTTTCTTAGTGCAGCATAGTTAGCACTTTTGCTGCCTACCACTGATTGGGAGACTGCCTGGCGCCCAGGTCGTCCTGGACATACCGAATGATTTTTGACGTTCTATAACTACAGTTTCAGAGATCTTGTCATTGGTTGTCCTTATTGTATGAAACAAGTCGTGATTTAACAGCTAACCAATAATTAGTAGTTTCCAAAATTGATGGCTGGGTGGTTTAGACAACTTCGTCAAGTTCTCGTATCCCGCAATGTTTGAAGACTATGGTCTTCAACCAGTACGTCCTGCCAGTTATGAGATGCGGTGCCGAAACGTGAACACTGACAGTCGGACTAGTCTACAAATTCAATTCTATGGAGCGGGCTATGCTCGGAGTTTCTTTGATGGACAAAATTAGGCAAAGAACCAAAGTAACCGACAAAGCTTACAGAATAAGTAAACTGAAGTCGCAGTGGGCTGACCATGTTTGTCGAAAGACCGATGGCCAGTGGAGCAGACGAGTTCTAGAGTGAAGAAAGCGTATCGGCAAGCGTAGTTTGGACACCCCCGGCTAGATGGACCAACAACCTTAAGAAAGTGGCTGGGACAGACTGGGACGGCGGTGTTGTGGCGCAGCCTAGGAGAGGCCTATGTCCAGAAGTGGACTGCGACAGGCTTTGTTGATTGAATATTGATGGCTAGAGCTTATGTTTTTCTCAACTTGCTCAGTCTTACTAGTTATTGTTGGCCTCAGGATCGGCACAGAACTGCTCAACTACCAGAGTAAGATAGTGAAGGCGGTGCACAAAGGCTGGGACGGTGGAAGATCTTCGCGACAGTGGAGCTTCTCCTCAGCCTTCCTGTACTCCCTCACAGTGATTACCACCATAGGTAAGGGTCCAGTAAGACAGATGGATAGAATATTTTTATTGTACCTACACCATAAGAGCGTTAGCTTTGTGGTTCCAATAGTCATATGTAAGTTATGCATTAGTTAGACAGATTATTGACACCAGCTTGCTCTTGAAGTCTTAAAGAGTCATTGTTATGTAAGTCAACACGTTTCCCACAAAGAACTTCTACATCAGTAGAATTTCGTCCAGGAAAAACACGTTCTGGCTCTCATCAAGCATTTTCTACTTATAGACTTCTGTTTTAGTCTATATAACCACTACCTCGTTGGTCTAGCTAGAGGTTCCAAGCGCAACTGCATCGATTCCTGGGTTCGATCTGTAATTCCTCAGTAGCAACCTGGAGTCTGGAATTGTGTCTGGTTGATGGTAATAGGCTCGTCGCCCCCTTATTACATGGGACTTAAACATAACTGGCGAAATGTGGGCGTTTCTATAGATACACGTTACCTCTGCCTAGCCCTTCGGGGATTACAGGTGTGATGTTATGTCTATGTGACCAGTCCAGCTGTTCGCCAGGTTACGGTCACCTGTCTCCGAAGACTGACTGGGGCAAGGTGGTCACCGTGCTGTACGCCCTGCTGGGGATGCCGCTGTTCCTGCTCTACCTGACCAATGTTGGTAAGATTTGCATCAGTTTCATTTTATTCCTTCTTCCTACACAGGGTGGCACATGGGACATCGACGTTCAACTTATTACCATGGATTCTGTACGAGATTCTAAGTCTAGGTTTATTTTTTTTTCGGTTATAAAAAGAAATATTAGCTGTGTGGACATGTTGACCGCATCTGTATAGCACTTGTCTATGAAACAGTATTTTTTTGATAACTGATAAACATTTCTACGCTAGGGTGTCTAGAATCATGGGCTGAATTTATAGTACAATAACAGTTTCCGCGAGTATATCCCTGTCAGCCTGTGTGTGTAGTGTGTGAAACAAAGTAGGCAGGTATTACAATTTATCGATGAATGTGAAAAAAAAACATTTACATTTATAACTTTTTTTACTGTTGAATGTACGGATTAATTTTAGGTAGTACCCCGTACCGTAAAATAAAATAGCGAGATAACTTTTTGCACGTCTAAAATACCTCATCAAATTTGCTAGAGTGTGTAATTGTGATTAACCATTGAGGTGGACTAATTTGAAAGTAATGAAGGCCCTTATTATAAACGTATAATTGCCCAAATGATTTTTGCTAAGACTCATTAGGATAAAAAGTAAGAACGATTAGAGAATCTCGATTGAATCACGAAACTGAAAAGGTTCAATTTGTATTTGAATTTGAAGTATTGAAATGGCAATATTGATATTCGAAACGAATGCTTTTAAAGAATATTTGTCAATAATGGTTTTTTTTCGAATAAATCAACGTCCTCTGCTTCTTAAATGAGAATCCCAATAGAACTTGTTGGCAAATGGAATTGAAAACTTGAAACTCCTTTGAAATGTTTTGAAAACCAGCAATATTCAAACGTCAAAATAAACAGTAAATATCTTCAAAATAAGCCTACCTTTCACCGCTCGCACGTGTTTAAAGACTTCCGCAGACAGGCGCGACGCGACTCTGGTGGAACAATTTCTATGAAACCTTCATGGAAATATTGTTCTACCAGAGTCGCGTCACGCCGACCTGCGGAAGCCTTAAACCATGAAGATGAAATAGCGCTACAAACATCCCAGCAACACGTCTTCATTCGTTTTATAGTATTATAACCTTATAAACCTATGAGAATTAAATAAAAAGACTATTTTGTTTATTAAAATGAAAGTAAGTACGCTTTAGAAGTTAGTTACAATTTAGAAGCCCAAGTGGTTCAAACTTTAATACTGTAACTAAGCGAGTGGAATTTCAGAAAAAATAAATTAAGATAATAATAATTTTCCTTAAACACAAAACATTAGCGTCTTCTGATTACTGTTATTTCGGAAAGGAAGTTGTCATTTTTATAAACACATCCAATCTGATCTGTTTATATAAACAACTGAACTTATAAATATTTTGTACACATTCGGACATCTTGCTGTGTTTTATTTGTATCAAATGTCCATTCATTTTGTTTGAACATAACATTTCCAAGGGCTCCTTTTTCTCGGCTTCACGGATCTTAGGAGTAGTCCACAGGATCTATGTGATGCCGTTTTTACGTTGAATTTCTTGATTCAATCAAATATTTTGTTTTGTAAATTGAATTAGAATTTATGAGGCCGTGTTTTTCTTTTCATGTTCCGCTTTACCCTTCGTCTGGAGTAGGAGAAAAGATAAACAATTGTCTTTTACCAACTAGAACTATTTACTGTGATCGATTTCATTTCTACCGTGTGTTCAGGGAACTTAACAGTTAACAGTCACTTATCAGCTGCTACTCTCCTCTCAGACGACAATCGTTTCCACTACCACCCTCGTTGTAGTATATGTTATTGATAACAATACGAGGTGTATACTCCCCCGGTTCGGACGGTATCACCAATAGGGTGTACAAACTCCTCCCCGCCCCCCTCATACTGCTCATGACCGCCATCTTCAATGGCGCCCTGAGCAACAACATCTTCCCCCAAATGTGGAAAGAAGCCACAGTCATAGGCATCCCTAAGCCAGGCAAGCCCAAGTCTGAGCCCTCCAGCTACCGCCCCATCAGTCTGCTCAATGTTTTCGGCAAAGTCTACGAGAGGCTTATTTATAAGCGCCTCAAAGACTATGCCGAAGCAAAGAGCCTCATCCCCCCCGAACAGTTCGGTTTTCGCACGAAGCATTCGTGCATCCACCAGCTCCACCGCATAGTCGAGCACATTAGCGCTGCCTTTCAGCGAGGTGCTTCGACAGGCGTCCTGTTCTTCGATATAGCGAAGGCGTTCGACAAGGTCTGGCACAATGGCTTATTATATAAGCTGTACCTGCTAGGTGTGCCAGACCGTCTCGTGCTCATCTTACGAGATTTTCTGTCGGACCGCACTTTCCGCTACCGTATCGAGGGCGCTGTCTCTCCCCCTCACCCCATCCGCGCCGGAGTCCCCCAGGGTTCCGTTCTGTCTCCCCTCATTTTCACCCTTTTCACTAGTGACATCCCGAACAGTAAAAAGGCACAGTTGGCGCTCTTCGCCGACGACACTGCCATATACTGTTCGGGTGTCAACCAGTCATCCATAGCTCGAAACCTCCAAACCTCCGCAAGCGCCTTGAGCGATTGGTTCCGGAAATGGAGAATCGAGGTCAACCCCGATAAGAGTCAGGCGGTCATCTTCTCGAAACCGCGTAAACTACCCCCCCCCCTCCCGCACCCGATCTCTATGTATGGCAAGCCGATCCCCTGGGGAAAGCGAGCCAAATACTTAGGTGTCATCCTAGACCACAACCTCACCTTCAACGAGCACATAAAGACGGCGCGTTCGCGCGCCTCTTTCGCTCTCGGTAGGCTCCACTCCATGATAACTGCCCGCAGCAAATTGTCACTCAAGTGCAAATTGCGCCTCTACACCGCGGTCATCCGTCCCATCATGACCTATGCTTGCGTAGTCTTCGCACACGCCAAGCCGAGATTTCTGCATAAAATGCAAACCCTTCAGAACCGTTTCCTCCGAAAGGTCACGGGAGCCCCCTTCTATGTCCGAAATGTGAATCTGCATCTAGATCTCAGACTCCCCACCATCCAGCAGTTCATGAAACGCCTCTCCAAGCGCTTCTTTGACTCTGCCATAAAGCACCCCAATCCCCTGATTGCGGCGGCCTCCCGATACACTCCCTCCCGCATAAGTAGGATTCGCCGACCAAGGCATACCCTCACTATCCCCGACGACGCCACTACCCTCCTCCAGGAGAGCAGTAAGGCCACTAGTACTCTCAGACGTCAACACAAACACAAGCTCAGACATCCGTCCTTCCGTCCTCGCCGCCGAGGCCCGTCGCGACGCCCCGCACCATCACCGTGCCCCCCCCGACCCTTGCTCGAGCCAGCCCGCGCAGCTGAGCCTGTAGTTTTAAATTCGCCCCTAAACACCAATAATAATACCGATCCAGCCTGTCCCTTGCTGTCCTCTTCCAGCGACGCCCTGAGCCGAGGTCCGAACCCCGCAGGGGGTTACCCTTAGCGCTGTCGCTTAGTTTTTAAGTTATTGTTTGCCCTGGCTGGAGGCCTTAATTCGAGGCATCCACAGGAAAGTCCGGTTAAGCAGTAGCCATCCTCATAAAGGATGAACTGCGAGATGCCATTTAAAAAAAAAAAAAAAAAAAAAAAAACGAGGTGTATACTGTCAATTATTCATCATCACCTGCCTTTTCCCAACTATGTTCGAGTCGGCTCCCAGCCTAATTGGATGCAGCTGAATACCAGTATTTTACATGGAGCGACTGCCTATCTGACCTCCATAACCTAGTTACTGTGTATACTATCAATAATTGTGCTTAGAATATAAATTACAAAATCGAAATTCCGTAAAGGGATTGGCGGAAGGGAAAGGGTTTGGGTTTAGACAGTTTATGCATATAGGATGACTGGTAATTAGTGACCGTAACTGAAACACATGATTGTAATCATCATATTAAACTACTTTCCCAAAGAAATGATTTTTAATTTAAGTACCAAGCGCATGACGCCAAACATCCTAATAGAATATTGAGTACCTAACGAGAATAATAATACACCATCAACTGCAATTAAATTTAGTTACTAATCCCTTATTGCAAACAGAACTATTCCATTTTTACCATGCATTCATCTTTTCATTCATTTATCAACCGTAGAGACCGCGCGTGCGGTTCCATTAGGGGCACGAGCTTACGGCGCTTAGTAAATAAAAAAAAATCGTTTCTTTTTTGTATGTTGTCTGTTATGACGAGTACAATCATATGCAGTCATCATATTTACATACTTTAGCAAACTGTAACACCTACCTATACACGTGCAGATCATTTATAATGGTTTTCCTCCTCATAGTTATATTTCATATAAATTGTGAAGTGAAACGGGTGTAGGTACTATGCCAAATCGAATGCCAAATAATCGAATATCAATTGATCGAACACCTCTTGTTGTTTGTAGTACACTGGAGTAAATATAATTTCTCCTCTACATTTTTGCGTAGGTAGTGAATTAATTGAAAATTTGAGAATCGTGTAATTTGATTTGTTTAGTTTGTTAAAACAATTAATTGTTTTGCTTGTGGTATACCACTTGGGAATTAACTCGGCGTTTGTTCACAAAAGGGGAAAACGATTAGATTGGATAAATAACCTAATTAACTTTTAAGGATTTTCAGTCTAGAAAATACAGAAGTAGATAATTGGATTATTGGTTTTTATACCTTTGAGACCTTTATATGTATAGTAGACTATTTAAACACACATGTTCAGGGCATCCATCATAAAAAAGGAGTTTATTTTTTTATGGAAAGTCGTAACAGAGTCAAGTTTAGTCCCTAGATTCTCTAAAATAAATTTTCATTCTGTAAGCTTCAAACGGAAACGTAAACTTAGTAGATACAAATGAGAAAAAATAAAAATTCTCAATAAAAAAAATGGTCCTTCTTCACACGTGAAAAATCTGAAAGTACAAGATCGTGCAATATTTTCGCCAATAGTTAGTCATTATTCTGTCAAATATAAAAAAGCGCTACCATTCCAGGTGAGTTGCTGGCGCGTTGGTTCAAGTGCATTTATGCGCTCATCTGTCTCTGCAGAGGATGTCCAGGGTTCACGAGAAGAAGAACCGCTAGGTTACGGCTTCAGGTAAATCATTTTTTTTTTGTAATAACTCAAAGCAAGGTGGAAGACGAGTAGGGAGGGAGGTCTTTGTCCAGCAGTGGGACGTCAATGGCTAGTAATAAAAAGAAAGGGTTTTAAGCATGAGGATGCGGGATCGAACCTAGCAAGCATTTACGTAGTTTTTTATTCTTTTTTAACTACAATATTTGAACATCAAAAAAGAAAACAACTTTAGGGAATCTAGACTTCAACTGCACAATCGCCAACTAAGTAAACAAGCGAGTCGGTCAATGTTAATTCTGACTTGGTGTCAAAAGAAGCTCCTGCAGCGGGACAGAGTAATAACTGATGTTATCATGAAAACTTTGTGTACATAGAATTTAGTTTACCGAAATAACATTGAGGCTGAAGATACTCGTGCAAACTATTTTACTGAATAACTAATGAACTGACCCTCGAATCACTACTACAGTACTCCTAAACAAACACTAATGGCACACCATCAATTATCAGAACATTTTCAAAACTGACGGACAGAATCACTTTGTACGTAGGCGTGATATTAACTGAGAATTAGGCCCATCCTCCACGACGCTACCCAAAAGTGACGTGTTGCAGACTCAAATCACCAATGAGTAGCCAGAATGTCACAGCAGTAGTAACAATAGACCGTATTTCGACCATGGCGGCAATATCAAAGGAAACTAGCCTTCGACGCGGGAGATATTATAGTGCAGGCGTGCTGTGCGCAGACACAGACTATGCATTCTCTCTTCCCTCACTCTCATAGTCCAATGTGTGCCGCATGTAATCTGACACGACCAGAGAGAGATCAGGCGCAGACCAAGGTACGGGGTATCACAGCGCCAACTTCCAAACTCTGGGCTGCCTCAGCACTAGTATGTCTTACACGATGCAACCAATCACAAAATAAGTGGTTAATAACGCGTTAATAAGTTCCGTTGTGTACGGACCGCCATTGAAATATTGTGCTAGTGCTGTGACATTCTGGCTACTCACTGGTGATTTGAGTTTGTAACACGTTACTTTTGAGTAGCATCGTGGACGATGGGCCTTGACTCAAAGTTTGACTACCCCATGAAGGATAAAAACGTTCCGTCACTGGTTGAACCGGGCGCGAACGAAAGTGTTGACCGACGTGTGTAGATGAACGTAAATATTTATCAGTAGATCTACTGAACGAACCGCACATGTTGGTAATTAATTCTCAGCGCTGTGCCACTTTATATGCATTTATGCATATGTAAGTAAATGCTCTGGAAAAGCTGTTTGTACCTATAACATTGACTTCTAGAGAGCCAGTCAGTGGATAACTGAGTGACTGATATGGGTTACTGGCCACTTTGCCACGACAGTTTTTTTCTCATTGCTCATTGCATTGAACCACCGATTATACATACATCAGCCTTCAAAGCAAGAGTGCTTGCTCGTTCAATATTAGACCTCATCAAAAAATAATTGAAATTCAAGAAGCAGTAGTGCTATTCTGTAAAAATCTCACCGTGATAACTCGGGTGAAGTGAGCTTAAAGTGAGCTATCATTAGTGTCAACCCTTAGCATTAGATGGAATGACAGCTCACTTCACCTAACTTCTCACGGTGAGATTCTAACAGAATCGACCGGCAGTAATTTGAAACATCACGTGGATCGTGATTGATACTGTGGGTACTATTAACCCTAATTGACTATTTATTTATTGCACAATGTACACAGTAACAAACTATGCCCAAGTGGACTGTTCCTCTGTGAAGTATTACGTATTCAATGCAATTATGATTGTTATGATCTAATGAAAATCTGAATTGCTTATCTAAATGGTAGGTACTGGTACCTATTTATACTGTTGTCTATCTATTTATTTGTGCTGTAACTTCCACCTTATCTTTCTTTCGCTTAATTATTATTTCAAAAGAGTAGAGTAGTGCGAGTTCTAATGACAGTTATTTTATTTGCAGTATGATTTAAGTGAAGCAGAGAGCATAGAGCAGCCTCAGGCGTGGAGAGGTCGGTACTCAGAGTCTGACGTCACTCCAGAGTTCGGCGTACCTCCTGTGGAAAGCTATCCTCTTCCTCGAGGGTATCCCAGGTATGCACCTTGTTTTGTTTTTAATTTAATTATGTTTTCAAGTTTGTGTCTTCTTCCATTCTTTTAATAGATAATGACCCTTCGGTTTACTGACAATATTGTTTTCCACTTTTTGCATCTAAGTATACTCTCTAGTCTATTATCTTGCTGCCTTTAAATCTGATGCAATACTTTTAAGAAAGCATACGGGCGGCAGCTTTGTCATTGAATGAAATCTTCTTTGATTTATTTATCTTTACCCGACGTTAGAGTTTTAGTTTTTGTAGTGAGATGATCTGTTGCTACTCCATGGGAAGAACGTGTGAGTTTATGTATGTATGGTCTGTTGCTACCCAATTGAGAGGATCATGGCCGTTAATGCACGCACATTCAATAGCTTTACTATCTCCTGCTGGCATAAGGCCTGACCGCCTGATCCAGCAAATGCGTTTTATCTGCAATATTAACGGAGTACATGCACACGTCAATAGTGCCGGCCATGTTTATGAGAGCGGTTTATTTAGAGCCGTCACTGACCATTCACGGTTGAAGACAGCCGATATGTGCCAATGCTATTAGTTGTGCTACTGTCTATCAATCTGTGAGGATTATGTGGCTCCAGGCAGAAAATAGACCCATCTTTATCCTTGTAGTTGAGGTAAAAGTTGACTTATATTGTGAATAAAAGTTGCAGGAGGCCACATGTCAGCCACGAACAATTACGAGCTATAACGGTCTTATCATTCTTCCTTCTTCGGTCTATTCATTTCATAGGCATTCCTTCAAAGGGATATACATACACAGCATCACGCCTGTATTCCGGAAAGGGTTAGGCAGAGCTAGACCACACTCACATTTTGCCAGTTATGTTGAAGTCCCAAGAAATAGGTGACGAGCCTATTGACTTGCAACAGGACGCACATCCAGATTAAAAAACCCAATAACACTTAGTGCATGGGCTCAATCGGGACTTTACAATAAAAGAAGTAGTGAACTGTATTAAAATAATTAGTGTAATACCATAATCACTAATTGAGAGAAAACAATGAAATGCCCGTATCGGCGCGCGTCTGTGAGCCGAGTGGAGTGGCGGCGCGCGAGTGCCCCTCGGTCAGTCAATATCTCATGCGCCGACATTTAGCCCGCCCTGGGAGTTAAAGCCAGGACCTCAATAGTATCTAGCAGTCTGTGTCTCTGAGTTCAGGTCAATGGAAGTAATGGTTATATAACCCATGCAGGCCCTGTTAAATTTCTATTAGATTTCTCCAGACATAACATAGCGCGCTTTTTATCATCTATAAGAACTACACAGGCTGGCAGGACATCGACGCGCAAGGTGATACCATGGATTCAGTATTTGATTCTGAATTGCTTTTTAAATATATCGTCGGTTATTAAAAAAAAATTGCTGTTTCATAGAAACGTGCAATACCTACCTACGACCTCAAAATGTATGGAACAGCTTTTTTTGGTGCATCGATGTCCTTGCCACCCTGTTTATTAAAATTATTGTACAAACCGTTCGCCCGATAGGATTTGCCATCGGCAAAAATGACGAACTTCCGCACAAACGTTCATCACTTTTTAATACCTTTAGGAGATGAATTTTCAATTTCCTTCCTCAGAGCTTACTTTTGCAAATTTTAATGCTTCTTAACCCAGCGTTAGGCTGTGCATTGTCTGCCAGTGAAGGAATTTAAGATTTTATGAAGTTAAAGTTAGGTCAGTTTGACATATTTTCTATACAAAAACTGTCAAACCGCAATATTTATTGCTCAGATCAGATAAAAGTTATCTGACTATTGGAAAGTCAGCCGTAAGTAGCAAGAATGACTTATGTAATGTTATAGTAGTTGCCAATGGACTCGCAGTAAAACAAATGAAAATCAACGAACCCCAATCAAAATCAAAAGCAAGAGAACAATATAACTATTCTACTCCTCGAGTGCAGCTCCTAATTCTACAGTGCGATTTGATTCGGAATCTAGAACGGGATTGCGCTAAGATTCAACAATTTGCATGCTCATTACGAACGGAATTCCTGACTTGCTAACTATGTTATTTCTTGGTGTTTGGCAGCACTCAAAACTATGCAAAGTTAGATTAGTAAGAAAGTTCTTTGGTGTTTGTTTTAATTTAAGCTTAAGACTTTGCTGAAATCAACTAAACTTGTGTTGGGGCTAAGTGCAAGTCGGATTGTTGCAATCAGCGTTACGTGCTTCCATGTAATTCACGTATAGTAACGTTGTTTTAGAGTTTTCTCTTGATACAAACCGTGTTCCCGATAAAATTCCTGTCGGCAAAAATCACGAACTTTCATCCCATATAGCCCCCCTTAGGGGATTTTTGAAAATTAATTAGTGGACATCCCAATTGAGAATGAATTTTCTAAAATCCTTCCTTACCTTCGTCTTAAAAGGCACTCTTGTGCAAAATATCATGCATCTAGACCTAGCGGTTTAGGCTGTGCGTTGTCTGTGAGTGGCCAAATGAATTTAAGATATAAGTCATCATAATAAAAACCGGCCAAGTACGTGTCGGACCACGCACAATGAAGGGTTCCGTAGTTGGAATGAATTTATCCCAAGAACAAACTTAACATTGTAGTTGAAAAACATGTTCTCCCATACATTCCAACTGGAAATGTAAGTTTGTACGCACAATATTGAGAAATTTACCATGTTGTTTCAAGATCATAGACTTCTTATTAATTTTCCTGTAATCTATAGGTATAGAACTATTTTTTGTACTTTTTTTAAAATTTTAGGCTCAGTAGTTTCGGAGATAAGGGGGGGGGAATGGTAAATTTCCGTCTATTGTCTTAAATAACTTTAAAACAATTCACTTTAAAATTATGAAAAAAATATATTTGAGATCCTCACGGTAAGCCCTTTCATATATTGATATGTCACACGGTACAAATTGTGAAACTTTTTTTTTAAATTGTCTGTTTACCCCTCAAAAATGACTCCCATTTTCAAAACTCATTTATTTACGTTACACGTCTGTGTTTGGTCACAGAGATTCATATGTGTACCTAATTTCAACTTAATCGGTCCATAAGATTCGGAGCAAATTGGCTGTGACAGACGGACAGACAGACAGACATACGAGTGATCCTATAAGGGTTCCGTTTTTTCCTTTTGAGGTACGGAACCCTAAAAATCCCGATATTTTACCCGAATATCCAAGACGTATAGTGAAATTTATCGAGTTTATGTATGCATGTTAGTAGGTCTATAAGGTAGGTGTGGATTATTTATTTAGCATTAGGAATTTCTCAGTAACAGCCTGAAGCTTGGAAGTTAGCGGTGTGATAGCTCCGTGCCTCGATGCGCACGTGGAGCTGTTGCTCCTGCGCCTGATTTCTCTTCGCGAGTGTCGGATTGTCGTCCCATCGAATTAGAGTGAGGGAAGAGGGAGTTCACCTGTGTATGAGCACACACTTGTGCACCAATATATCTCTTGCGTCAGTGGCTTGCTTGCGATTGGCCGCCAAGGCTGATATTCGGTCTGGAGTACTAGTAACTGTAGGTCTGTGTATGCATATGCAGGTGGTCGCATCAAATCTGAGATTTAACAAAATTAACTTCAATCAACTGCATCCCAGTTCTTGAAAAGTGACTTTGTTGTTTCGAACTTTAAAGTTTATTTTTGCAGTTAGCCGAACAATTCTGTAAAAAATTCACCGTGAAACTGAGCTTGAAGTGAGCTGCCATTCCACCTGATGACACTACTGACAGCTCACTTCACCTAAGTTTTCACTGAAAGATTTTTACGGAATAGATCTGCAGGTGTTTTTTTAAGATATACCAAACACACATTTGGCACTAACTTGCCAGTAGATCAGTTGATCTGTGTTTTATTGAGATCAGTTTTGTTGAACATAATATTATTTCTAACTCCTCAATCACTCCATTTTCGATGACATTCCGAGTTTTGAAATTTTAAGAACTATATACCGGCGCACAGTGGAACGAATGTATGGGAGCGGTTGGACGTAGACATGTCCGAAAAAAAAGAGTAAAATTATGACAAACTAATGATGCCATCTTATTCGATTACTTAATGCCTTCATAACTTGTGGTGATGAATTTCTTCATAACTCCCATATTTCGGGAGTAATTTGAGAAAATGTGAAATTTTACTATGAAAATGAGTGTATCGAGCTCTCTCCCTCCTGATTCCGGGCTTGTTTCAAGTAGCGGTCTCTAATATCATAATGCTAATACTAAGAGCTATATTTAATACTAAGACACATAGTGCGCCAAATGTGCACTTTCTGGGATAAAGAGTGATGTTTATTTTATAACACAATTTTTTTATTTTTTGTTTATTTTGTTGATTAAAACCGTTTTTCTAAAGGTTTACCTTATTACAATAACATTTCTGAGCAGCCAATTAGAGAAGATATAAGCTAATTAGGATATATAATTAGGGACTTAAGGTTTACATATAAAACTGATGCACTAATGATTACTGATAAGAACATTGCTATTATTTAATTACTAAATGGCTCTTAATACACTAATTTAGCATGCATCATTTACTAATTATCACAATAACTAATTACCTTGCAATATTTAACAAAGGATACCTGGGATACCTGGATTTTATATAAATAGGTCACTATTAGTAACTTTAAAATCAGTGTTGATTTACACCTCGTTGTATCCAAGCTAATCTCGCAATGTATTTTCCAAATTTTAATACAAATCTTGATATTCACGTTGCTTTATGCGCACGCGCACATAAAGATTTACGCGACTTTAACTATTTGTTCAGTGTTTTAAAAGATAACAGTTGTGTTCAGTTATGTGAAAGTGCTGAAACAAGTTTAAAAGACTGGTGTCGTCGATTTTGCTACCGCATTTATGCAAAATGGACACAGTCTGGAAGAAGCACAGATAAGTTTCGGAAGAAACATGAGATTTGGCTACAGGCTGCAATTCAATGGCCGGAATTACAGAATGAAAATATGGAACCTTCTACAGAAAATATAAGTGACGTCATCGAGCCCATAATTTCTCCTGCTAAATCTGATGCTTCAACTTGTACACATCCTAGTCCTCGTAAATCTTTTGAGGACCTTAGTAACCGGCAAAAAAGAAGACGCACTGAATATAGTCTTTCATGCAGCAGTAGCAGCGCTGAAATTATGTTTTCGGCCGAAAGGGCGCTTCAAAAGGCAGGACAAAGCGATACAGCTTATGTTATGAAATACTTGACGGAGAATCCAGAAGAGGCCTCAAAAATCAAAGCCTTCATTGAAGGTAAATCAATTCAGGTACGGGAAATATCCCCTTTGAAGGCATTGGCTCTTTATGTATCGATGAACTTATCGAAATGGCGCTATAACACTCTTCGGGATTTCAACACTCAAGAAGGAGCTCTTCAATACCCGAGTTACTACATGTTGGTTAAAGAAAAAATTAAGTGCTATCCGGCCAAAGAAGATCTCACAGTTACAGAGAGCTCTGCAAAAATCAAATTACAAGCCTTGATGGATTTAACCTCAAGAAGACTTATTAGGTCGTTAGAAACCCCTGTTGATCCCAATCAACAGCTCGTATTGACCAGCAAATGGGGTTTTGACGGATCATCTAGCCAAAGCATTTATCATCAAAGGACGAGTGAAGATGAGCAAATCGATCTTGCTAGTAATTTTATGATTAGTCTTGTACCACTGCGGCTCGTCTCAAAAGGTGTAACAATTTGGGAAAACGAGCGACCATCTTCCACTTCATTTTGCCGGCCAATATTGTTTAAGTTTATAAAGGAAACCAAAGAAATGTGCAGAGAGAGATGGCTGAAATCGAAGCAGAGATTGAAGCCTTAACTCCATCCACCATCACTGATGGAATTAGTGTCAAACACCAACTGCTGTTGACAATGATTGATGGTAAAATTCATTCCATTATATCCAATACAGCAGCTTCAGTGTGTGACATATGCAAGGCTTGTCCTAAAGAAATGAATAATTTAGAGTTAATCAAAGATAAACACGCAAACGAGGACATGTATAAATATAGCTTAAGCACCCTTCACGCTTGGATTCGCTCAATGGAATGCTTATTACACATTTCCTACAAATTAGACATAAAATCATGGCAAGTAAGGGGTGATATAGCAAAAAGGCAAGTTGATGACAGGAAGAAAAGAGTTCAAGAGGCTGTAAGAAGAGAAACGGGCTTACTTCTCGATGTTGTGAAACAAGGCAGTGGATCCACCAACAATGGCAACTCGGCAAGGAGATTTTTTGAAAACTACACTAAATCTGCTGAACTGACCGGAATAGATGCTATGCTTTTAAGAAAAATCTGTGTGATCTTGCAGTGTATTTCATCAGGAGAGAAGATCAACGTAACTAAATTCCGAGAGTTCTGCTTTGATACTGCTAAGCTTTACGTGGAGTTATACCCATGGTATTATATGCCTTCTTCACTTCATAAAATTTTAATGCATGGGCCAGACATAGTTCAGAACATGTCAATTGTGCCCATTGGTTTTCTATCCGAAGAGGCATCTGAGGCTAGAAATAAAGATTTTAGAAAATATAGAGAGGGGCATTCTCGAAAGCATAGCAGTATCTCATGCAATGAAGATATTATGCACAATCTTTTACTGTCTTCTGATCCACTTGTTACAAGTATCCGTCCAAAAGGAAATAAGTTTGTAAAAAAATCTTCTTTTAAGGAATTTTATGAGCTTACGGATTCTGAGAAAAGTGATATCGAATTTGTTAACATAAATGATTTAGCGGACATCGATTCTGAATTTGAATTAATTGATGATGATGATGATGACGAAGATAATTAAATGATGTTATTGTTTTAAAATGTGTAACTTAGTAAATTAGAGCTTACATCTTAATTATTTATTGTACTTTTAATGAAACTAGGTAATTTATTATCAACTTACTTAAAAGTCATACTCTCATCAGTTCTTGTGAATATTTTTGTTAATATATATTTCTGTATATATATAATATATTTATAGACCTCTTAATAAGTCTGTCTGCGGTTTAAAGTAAATACAAATGGGGAAAAAACGTTTTTTTTTTAAATTTTCATTTCCTTTTATCCCAGAAAGTGCACATTTGGCGCACTATGTGTCTTAGTATTAAATATAGCTCTTAGTAATAGCATTACGATATTAGAGACCGCTACTTGAAACAAGCCCGGAATCAGGAGGGAGAGAGCTCGATACACTCATTTTCATAGTAAAATTTCACATTTTCTCAAATTACTCCCGAAATATGGGAGTTATGAAGAAATTCATCACCACAATTTATGAAGGCATTAAGTAATCGAATAAGATGGCATCATTAGTTTGTCATAATTTTACTCTTATTTTTCGGACATGTCTACGTCCAACCGCTCCCATACATTCGTTCCACGCGATTGAAACATCATTATCATTAGTAGGTACCCCGGAAACCCAATACCCTGGGTGTTAGGGATTGCAATTAACATTAAGTAATTAATTCCTGTGTACGTCAACATAGACTAATGGTAATTATTGATCTGATATCGGATTATATTGTGCTGTTTCTTGTTTGAGTAAGCATGAATCAACTCCTTTGTTAGTAACCGACATTGCAGCATAATTATAATAGGAAAACGTTAATATGGCTATTATAATGGTGAAAGATTAATGAGGAAACCGGCATGTTCTTGAACCTTAAACAAAAAAACTGCCGAAAGGTGTCGCGAAAAGAACTTTTTGCTTTTGCACCCTGGGCGAAACTAGACCGAGAAAAGTGTAGGTACTTAACATAGGCATATAAAAAAAGATGGACTCCGCGCCACGCATATCAAAAGTGAAGCGCCGTACCGATCTATGTGTGCGTGATTGACGATTAACGCTGTCGTTTCACGTAACGGCGGCCGGTCGGCATACTATGATGTAAATGTGAGCGTGAGGCGTGTTTGTACAAACGGTCCGGCATACTTACTGTACTTCACTTTCGATATGCGTGGCGCGGAATCCATCTTTTTTTATAAGTCTATGGTACTTAATAAAAAAAACTACAATGCCTTCAACATTTGCAAATTCACAAAATATAAAAGAATCTATATAAAATTACAGTGTAAAAAGATATGGAAGGGCAGTATAGGCCTGCCAACAAGTACCAGGTACTTAAAAACGGACTAATTAGCGGAAAAAGCTACTATATATCTTTTGGACATAACTCATCAAGAAAAGATTTCTAACACCTCTCCTGTCTCGGTGTGGAACCACGCCGTATAAATTAATGCTTCTGTAACAGACAAATTCATTTACAAAAAGCCGGCGGCGTTTTTGTTAAAGAATTTCTTTGACGGTTAAAAATAAATAGACATCTTTAATTAATAATATTCCGTACCTAATTAAGTTGTACAGCTGTGTGTAAGACACTTACTTTACAAGCTTTACGATACGACGAAACTGAAGGAAATTATCGTGAGACAAAATGCACTCCAATATAACACACACTTTCAACCACAATCTGAAGGATTTTGATATTTTTGATAAAATACGATTGACCTTCTGTGCCCTTCAAATTACGTCACCTGCGACCGTACAGTTTAGTATCGTTACCTCAAAAATAAAATAAAAAGTAAGTGGCAAGTATTGTCTACAATCCGTCAGTGTCAAGTGTAAAATTATAATATGTCAAAAATATATTAAATTTAAACATTCCGACTTGCCTCTAATTCATCTCGTTTATAAATCTGATTACATTGTTTCAACAATCGACAATATTTAATATATCGGAAGAGCTATGGAATACAAAAAAAAATGGAATGAAATGCATAGATTGATACTTTGACACTTTGATAGGTGTGGATGACGTTGTGTTGACAGATTGAATTTTTTTATTTCTGTACTAGTGAGGCAACAGCACTTAATCTTTAGTGCCACTGATGACGTAACCTACCTTATTTTAAATTTTTAAATATTTATAAAAAAATAACTATTGAGCCAACCATCAAAATATTCAAATTAGTTTCTCAAAAAGCTCAAAATTTTCAAAATATTAAATTAAATCTAATGGTTAGAAATTTTGGACAATCCCCATTAAGCCGTATTTTATTAAAAATATGTACTCGTATGTTTCATCATCATCATCATTTTAGCCGAAAGATGTCCACTGCTGGACATAGGCTTCCCCCAAGCATCTCCACTTCGACCGGTTCTGTGCTTCGTATACTTTGTACTCGTATGTTTAGGTTATATCGCCTAAAATGTATGGATTATTATTTCTTATTATTACCAGGAGGCCAGAATACATCCGAAGCATATCAATGCCACAGACGAGCGCCCCGCGCCGCGCCCGCGCCGCCGCGCGCCGCGGCTGCTCGGCGCCGGTGCCTCACGCAGACAGTCTCGCTTCCAGCGACTTTAGTTATGTAACCTTCGACGCACAGACCATCACTGTGCCGATCAGCGTCTGTGTCACTATTATGGTTGGGTAAGTAGCATTACTTACATTTATTGAATCTATCTTCATAATCGTCCATACTATGCAGGGTGGCAAGGACATCCAAGCGCAAATTGAAACCATGAATTATTCAAAACTACTCTACGAAGTACTATTCTACGTTGACGATTCGTGTCGATTATTTAAAAAAACATTAGCTGTTCCAAACATTTTGACCGCTCAGGGTAGTATTGCACTTTTGTAGAAAATAATTTCAATTCAACACGAGCGGCATGTTGTCGACGGCAGCCACGCGTCGACGTTGACGGCGGTTCGCAATGCGTTCGCGTTCGCTTTGATGGCAGCCGTCAACACCCACCGACGCGCGACGGCTGCAGTTGCCTCTGTTGTTGACGCGTGCCGCTAGTGTGTATGTAAACTAACATTACCTAAGGAGTACTAATTGTTCCCCGCGTCGTCTGTATGTATTTTGTATTAAGTATATCATAAATATTCAGTATAAAGATGCCCATGTCTTTTTCTAGGTCCCAAGCTATCTTTTTGTCAAATTCCACTATGATGAGTAGGTACAGTTGTTTATTCGTGATGACGCAACAAACAGACCGAGTTATTTTAACATTTATAGTTCATTAGTTTTATGATAAGTTAAATTGAATAAAAGTTCAGCCTCCAGAGATTTTAGTCATAATAATACTTTTGATTAGAACTATTATTGTTCAAGTTTTCAGTAAATAAATCAGAACTTAGGTAATATATAGAAGTTTGATTTGATTGCTTTTACATCGAGTAAGTATCTATTTGTTTAGAAAGCAATAAGATTTCTGTAAAATATTAAACAATCATTGTATTTTGATTTTTCAAAAATTTATTGGGATATATTTAATGGTTAAGCGGCTTCATTCGTAAGATTACGTTCCAAATAGATTTTATTATTTTCCAGAGATTTCATAAATACAATTAAATCGGCTATTATGGCTCCACTGTGACAGCTTATAAAACCTTATTTAAACGCATACTAAGTAGAGTGTAAATTTTCAGGTCTTAGTGCTATTTGTGACTTGAGGCGAATGAACTAGCAGTCCGTACTAATTGTGTCTACTTCACAAGACTAAGAAGAAACTGGACAAAATAAGCTCATTGATGACTCATTCAGTAGGTAGTTGGGTACTTGAGGTGAAATATTTTTGTCTTTAAAATTCAAAGGCTAGAGAAGACTTTATTGGCGAGAGCACCAGGGTAGCTTGCAATATTGAATTTCTTTACGGTTTTTCAATTTGCAGGTCAGTATCGGGTTGTTTGTTTAGTTGAAGAAAATATAACTCGCGACCTAACAAACAATTTATTTATCAACATAAATCTCGCAAGTTCAGGTTATCCTATTGAATAACATTTTCATAAAATCATGACATTTCAGGCAAAGTTTAACTTGAGAGTTATATTGATGATTAATACAACCAGACAGCTGACACTGACCCGCAAATTGAAAAACAGTAAGTTTTTTGTTTTAGGGCTACCTTTGCGCGTCCCCGTATAAAGCTAAATAAGGATCCTTAGAATTATTTCAGATGCTTTTATGATATTCTGGTGTTTCAGGTACATAATGTTTGGCTCAATGATCTTCGGCATGTGGGAGAAGTGGGACCAGCTCGATGGTGCTTACTTCTGCTTTATATCACTCAGCAGGTATGACATCTAACTTAGTTTTACCTTGCTACTCAGGTTCGATATTTCTTGTAAATGATAGCCTTTAGCCAATAAACCAATAGTTTACTGGCTAAAGGCTATCTGACTGATAGTCAAATGTCAAACTTATGTCAAGTGATTTTTTTAATTCTATCTATTTACCTAATAGATATGTAAATACTGTCTCTTTCACCCAAGGGGAGGTAGTTGCTGTCACTAAAGTCAACTGTCAGTCACTAGGAATGGCGGCAAACAGAAAAAGTGAACTGCCAGACTATTCTGTACAACATCTCAAAGTGAAAACTTAGGTTAGATTATATATTTCATATGGAGAAGAATGGGCAGAAACGAAAAGAAAGAAGAAGAAACTCCATACTTACTGTTTTAAAAGCTAGTATTTTTTTCATTTGTTTGATGATATCTGTGCTGTATATTTCCAGTATCGGTTTCGGCGACTTCGTGCCGGGCGAGCGCGTGTACACTCCGCGGATAGAAACTTCGTTCATCGTGTGCTCCATGTACCTCATGCTGGGCATGGCGCTGGTGGCCATGTGCTTCAATCTCATGCAGGTTTGTGGCGTTTTGTGTCTTGTTTTATCTTGCTCACAAATTCGTCAGATATACTGACGCTAAGTGTACCAATTTGGGGAAAGGATAGGACAAGACCCAACGGAAAACTATACTTTTGCTTGCTTTTGTCAAAAAAATAATTGTTGGTGTCTTAGGTGCCTATGTGGTGTTTTCATTGTTGCTTTTAGTCATTTCATCATTCAGTTTATTTGAACACGTTACAAAACTACATAAATACTTAAATGAAAGAAAAGAGAGAAAATAAATTCATTTGACTAGGTTGAGTCATAAAATGTACTTGAAGAAACAAATTTTGGTTCTCTGATCCTCAAAGCATTCCTCATCACCTATCAACTCAGCCACAGCTGACTCAGCTGACACAGCTGGCTTCTCTTAAGTTGCGTCTCAGCACTCACTTTTCCGCCTTGCGCATCCAGTCTGCTTTTCTCATCAAAATAGTTTAATTAGGTGTTTCACAAAACGCAGCCAGTACGCGAGTGCCATATGCAATCCTAAGCACTACACAGCCACTACTTCTATTCAAAAGATATCTCTCTCGCAGTTGTCGCAACAAATGTCAGGAATACAGAGAAATTCTAGAAATAGAAGCATTTAGTCGCGCTATGTCGCGTTCATATTGGATTTGTCAAAAATGTTTAGCTTTCCGAATGGCGTGAATAACTTCCAGCCTAACACATGTATCATTCAAATTCTTTTTGAATTGAAATTGGAATTGGGGCGTTTTTTTTTTGTACTTCCTGTCTGTGGTATTGGCATTTGTTTAAAAATAATATTGGGTAGTCATTTGTAGCATTTCCTTGTTAGGTTTATTCATTTATTTGACTTTTAAGGGATCCCACAGCGAGATTTTCACGGTTTCTCTTCAAAAATAAATGATAAATTGAGCATCATGTTTATTTACTGAGTCTCGTACTTTTAACCCCAGTAAGTCTAGATTTTCTGGACTAGAAAATAAATAATGAAATGAAAAGAAATTGTTGAATCTGTAAATAGGATATCGGAATCACTTTTACACGTAGGTAATATTATAAAAACTAAGCTAGATGAGGTCGGCGTCGGCTATCTGACTACTCTGAGAAGAAAGGCCGAAACAAACTCAGAGGTCTCTTTTAAAGTTCAGACATATCTGCTCAGATAATAACCATATCATACCCGTTTTTGAACCTGCAATATGATATGTTTAAAAAAAATCAAAATCAAAAATCAAAAGTCATTTATTCAAACTAGGCTGAGAATCAGCACTTTTCGAACGTCAAAATTACATAAGACAGTCCCCCAAAACGCCCGCCCTTCACCACTTCCTAGTGCTTTCGCTGGGGAGAAGAAGTGGCGCAACAAACTCCCCAGCAGCACAGCTGTCTGTTCAGTTATAAAATACTCGACTGTATACAAAACTAGATCTGCAAAGTATCTAAGTAACATTACAGGACACAGAACATTCGATAAAATTATTTGCCATATGTTAGCTAGCCACGCCAATATACCAACAAATACCATAAAAATCTATACGTACTCAAGCTAAAATAGAAATACTAAATCAAAAGTAATAACTACCTAAATAAAAGCCTCCAGGTATAAAGGGCGTGACAACTTACATATTTATGCAATGCTGGGTTCTGTTCACGAAGCTGTCACTTGAAGTCACAAATGATAAACTAGGACCATCAAAGTAAAAATTAATAAACAAGTTAGGTATTACTAATAACAACAATAAAACCATGGTCAGCAAGACGACCAGTCACCACAAGCAGCACCCGTTCACGAGCATAACGCAAAGATCAGCCATTACCCCCCTCGCCATATTTGAGGGAAGGAGGCAACCCGACCCCCGACGCTACCGCAAGCAGTGACATCTAAGGGAGCATGACGAAAAATGGAAGTTCATTATTAGGCTCGAACATTACCAAATTATCATTCATCATCATTTGTCCACTGCTGTGCTTAAGGCTCCCCCAAGCATCGCCACTTCGACCGGCTGAGAAATTACCATTACAGACCAGAAATAACAAAGATACAACGTTTGTTTCAGGAGCAAGTGATGCACTACTTCGCGGGGCTCACGCGCGCCGTGAAGCGCCTCGGGCGTTGCAAGAGATGACACCACCCTGTAATATATGTACATAGACTAGTATACGATATATTTTATTAAATTATGTTACACTTATTAAAGACTTATTTGCTATGTTGTTACATGTTTTATTCATTATCGTCATCGTATACTATTGGAAATTCTGTTTTTATGTTCGCGTTTCAGAAGATAGCAATGAGCTTTGTTAAAGACGACAAATAAATTATCTCTAAGCATATCAAGAAAATCTTTCAACAAAATGAAACACCCAACACACCTCTAACTCTCTATACCGAGATTTGTCCAAGAAATTCTCGCACACAGGGGGACTTACAAAGGCCGCGCATTTTTAAGAAAAAAACCTGGAATTCTTGGTCCTTCCACCACTTACCAACATTAGGTACTTAGGAATGCAGTGCATTCGTTCAGCTTAGCACTCCTTGGCAGGATTCAGTGGAACGTGAAACCGTATGAATGGTCCTTTTGTACCTATGAGGTTTTTTCTTACGACGTATGAAAGCGTGCAGAAATGTAAGAGAAGGGAGTTTACTTTTTTTTGAGTGCTTGCTGTGTTATTAATATCTTTAACGCGTGTTGAGGTTTTTAATTAATCTGGTGTGTTGAGTGCTTGGTGTTTAAGCGCGCTTTGTGTTGGGTTGACGCTTTTGCTCTTTGACTCTTGGAATACGAACACCTTTTAAAACAAAGTTTATTTTATAAGCCAGTTTTACATAATTGAATTGTGTCAAATTAGTTTCTGTTTATCTACTCATCATTAAAGAAAGTGTTTATGGACTTGAACAGTGCTTTCCCAACCACGGATCAAAAGACTAACTTTTTTTACTAGGAACCTCAGACAGAATTATATAGTAAAGGAAAAGTCAACAGCCTCAAAGCTACAAGTAACTTAACCGAACAAGTTAACGTCGCGACTGACGAATTTCTCCGACAGCATGTCGTACCTACCTTCTCACACTCGTACTCATATTAACACGAGTACGGAACCGTTAGTACTTTAGTATGGTATAGTGCAAAGTTTATGTTTCACGCTTTTTGCTAGCGTGAGGTGCACTTGAATGCATTAGTTCGTTTAGGGCCATAAGACACGCTGGAGTGAGTTGTAAGGTGGAAGCCGGAGAGATTTAAGTGGCGAGTGTGAAACGAATTATGTGAAAATCTGTCTTATTGCCCAAGGGATTAAAAAAGTTCCTCAATCTGTGTAGATAATAAGTTTTATTGCCAGTTGAGACATAATCGCGTGACCAGAGTCTTATCTCAGAGAGAAAATTACGAATAAATTATAGAAAGTTAAAAACTCCAAGTGAAAGCAAAAGGCCCGTTTTGAAATATTTAACTGTCAGCCTTGTATCAACTGTCATCTAATATAATAACGCTTTGCATCTAACATTACCTCGGCTCTTTCGTTTGACCTCGACATAATTTACCTTTCATTTATTACTTTAAATAAACCTTTCACCCTAATACAATTTAGTACTTTGGCCGGATTTTACAACAGTTTTATTCGCCACCCCATTTACGTCCAAATAAACCAAAACCGTCGTGTCCAACAAAACGACGCGTATAAAAAATTCGTTTTATATCTTCTACAAAATAAAGTCGCTCTTCGTGTCTGTCTGTGTGTTTGCTTAGATCTTCTAATCTACACAATGGATTTTAATGCGGTTTTCACCATCATTTAGAGCATTTATACCGGAAGGTGTTTAAAACTATAATATTTAACTCAGATTTAGCACAGAAATCTGGATGTTTAGACATGTTGCCATTGCTTCCGAAGCAGGAGCAGTTTGCCAGTTTAAATATAATACACTAACATTGACGATGTTTTAACTCTCGCTGGTTTTACGGCCAGACTAAAAGAGGGTGTGCTATAAACTTTGGCGCTCAGTAGAATTGCTCGCACAAATTAAAGAGGTTAGTGGAGGAACTTGGCGATTACTCCGCGGCACTGCCATACGTTTTGGTCGGTTAAAAACTTTCACCATTATGAGAATGGCTGGCTATTTATTTTATTTCCAGGTCTTGTTCACACGTTTTCGAGTTTGGCAGATTTTTCTTGAAAGACCGATGTTTCTGTAGACTTTTATTGTCTTCGAAGACCAATTATTTATTTCTTGTAGCTGTTGTAGTCTGCAGAAAATAAGTTCATGTAACAGACATGAACTTATATGCGGGGATGCGGGCATAAGATTTATATGCGGGGTTGGTTTATTTATTTAGTTTTAAAAAGGCTGAGGGTTGGTTTATTTTGGTCTGAAGTTAAAGGCGACTTGAACGTTTCGCTTGCAATCAAGAACCAATCAGAAACTATAATTAACAATTCATCTGCCTAGTTCTATTAATTCATATTATGTGACAGTTAATTTTAGCAGTGGTAAAAACTCTAATGACATCATGTTGTGGAATTCGGGGGCATTTAAAACAAAACTATTTGTGTTTTGAAGAGCTGTGAAGCCAGCCCCTATTGACCGCATAATATTCCTACCTCGTTGACATCTATTCTCTTTAATATCCTGCCATAACAAGTGAAGAAGATGAGAAAATAAACTACCAGGATTTATGAGTGGTATGTAGCCATCTAATGGGTTTCCTCCATAATTTCAAAGTGGTAATAACTTTGAAAGAACTTGTTTAAAATACTTTAAAACCGTACACGGTCGGAAGTACTAACTACTTGGTATAAAAATTACGGTCTTCCCCCGACACTTGCGATGAGTTTAAGTAGTTTTTAAATAATATTGAGATAGTTTCCGTTCGGATACTGCTCAGTAGTTACCTAGCTTAAGGAACTTCGCACATTTAACACTGCGTCATAAAAGAAGTAGCTAGAAGGCCATTAATTTCCTCTCTTCAATTAGATTACACGTGAGGGGCACTCTACGAAATGAAGCAGTACTTGTCGAAGTCAGATCATGGACCACACAACACCCCAACCCGCCATGTTTTTTCGTTCCTCTCAAAAATTAAAAAATAAACTAGTTTCAAGTGTTTTTGGATAAGGTATGTATAGGTACGTATTACATTGTAAACAACGTAACGTATAGTATAATTATCATTATGCCGAGAAAATGGTAGGTACAGTGATGAAGAAACCTATTGAGGCCTACGTAATTCGAAAAATGAGGAAGATAGAGAAAAAGTTGAAGAAAAGACGTCGACAATGTAGCTCAGATAGCACGAGAATGTCGGTGTCACCGGATAGAGTGCAGGTTATCAATAATACCCATAGCACCACTTTAGTCTCCACTCCAGAATTCGTACCCCAAGCTCCAAGATACAGACTAACTGTCTAGTTGCGGCTCTCTTGCAAATAATACTTAGTAACCACGTCTGAACTTGTGTTAACCTGCTTACTATATCACCTAGACAATAAGCTGTTTAATATTGTTTCTTATATCTAGAATGTATGATCACTGACCTAACCTTGGAATCAAAACAATCCTTGGTCCTAAGGCGTGCCCAAGGATCATTAATTGCTAATGAAAACTAATGAAATTGTTAACCCAGTCATCTATGCGATGTCTTTACAAACATTTAGTAAGAGGTTATACTATCAATCTCTGAAACGGTTCAAGGGTTCTGGTTCGGTAGCTGCAAATATGGTGGTTATTGTACGGTACCTACGTTCGGTGTATTGGCGTTTGGTTATATGGTGTTTCTGGTACTTTCGGTACCGGGCCACTTATTTCACGAGTAGTAACGATATATTTGATGGAGCGTAGTTTAGTGGAAATATTGTTTGTTTGCTGGGTTATTGATAGTCTTGTGATTAATGATTTTGTTTTGTTGTAGCAAATTGTATGGAAACGGATAACAAACATACGTATTGAATGGAGAATCAAATGGTTCTAAATGTTGCATGGCGAAACTAAGGAGATTTTATTTGCCTATATAGCATGCATACGCAAATAAAATGTCTAGTAAGACGGAACAAAAGGTGTGGTTATATTTTTAAGACTAACAAAAGGTATTAACTAGGCACATGTGAGTGGAAATGCCGGGAGGGGACGCCCTAGGAGGACATAATAATGACCTTATTGGTGTTGTTCTTCAGAAAGTTCAGGTGCGCAGTTCGCAACCCGCGTGCATGTATGACCAGATGTATGAACGTAAACGAGGCAAAAAGAGTATGTATGGATCGTAGCTTTTGACGTTCTGTAGTTACTGCCTGCCCACATGTATGTATATTCCCCATTGTACATATGTACATTTAAAAGAATTTATTTACTGAAATTTGCTCAGTTTGATGGTCTATACAACACCCTTAAAATACATGACAAATAGACCATGACCCTTTTCATGCATGCTGTATTTTAACAGCCAGCTAATGTATGTGGTCGAGTTAGATAAAGACGTGGTCCAGTAGGTAGGTCGGTCCTTTCCCGAGCTAACTTCTTCACCATGATCTCTACTGTATTATCCTTGACAATTCAAAAGTGCCTATAATTGCTTTATTTGAAATAAATACTAACAGTTTGAGTTTAAAAATACAAATATTTTTGTCACGTCATCGGGAGATACTTATTCTTAGGATGTTTGTCCACCGTAGCCGTCACCGAGAAACGACATTATTCGAACCGATCGTGACGAGCGGTGAAGGCAATCGTTTGTCCATGGAGAACAAACTCGGCGGTTCAGTATGTTATGGTAGACAAAAAAAGCCGGGCGAACGGCACCGCGCGCCAGTGCGACGGCAGTGTGTGGACAAGATCAAATGAGTTTTGTATTGTCGGCACATCGGGCCATCACAATCTCGGACCGAGATGATGGCGCTCAGGTGACGGCCGTGGGTGCGGTGGAGCCGCGGCCATAGTAAATGTATGCAGGTATCACTACTTCGGCACCTTCATCTCGTTTTCGTTGACGTCCCGGTGACGGCTGCGGTGGACGCACCTACTCATATATTTCGTGTCGTTAAGAAAGAAGAATAACTTCGTTTATTACAATTTGAACATCATAAGTTAAATTCACTAACAAGAAATCACAACAGTAAAATGACACAAAAAACCTACACCATTAACTTTATTCAAATCAGTGGCAAACATACATTTTTCAGACCGCCACAGATACGCAGAACGTTCTTTATTGTTAAAAACGTACCCTCTTTTACGAGCACAATCGGGTAAATGGCACATAACGGGGCGGACGCAGTCATATGAAATGTATCACTCATACGGACTTGGGACTGGTTATGGCCATGCTGGCATGTTGGTGAATGTTTTGTGTCCAATGCTGTATTTATTTTTAATTAGTTTTTTGTTTGTTTTGATATCTCTAATGCTGTACATTTGGACTTTCACTTGTGTAACCTGGGCGATCCATCAGTGGGCCTTCTTCATCATCATCATCATGCCCACGTCACCCACTGCAGGACATACTATAGGCCTCTCTTTTCTTGTACCATTCCCCCCGCCCCTGTGCCAGTCTCAACCAGGTTCAACCCCCGATGGCAACAATATCGTCCGCCCATCTCGCCGGCCGGACGACCGACACTTCACACACACACAGTGCACCTTGCCTATTATTTATTTACTGTAATTAAAACGGTTCAAAACAAATTACTATGACTAAAGACAGAATTACACATACAAAAGGAAATAGAATAAAGTTCAGCTTAACAGTAACTTACGAAGCCGAGATGCGGACACCCTCGGTACGGATGATTCTCAAATAGACAGAAATACCAAATTAAGAAAATATGTCTTTTTCAAATCGAAGTCAGCGTGCTTTGGAAACTCACTCTCTGAGAGACGAAATCTGGAATGAGGTGATCCCTAAGAGAACCATAGTAGGTGATATATCCCACAGACACAACAAGCACGCCATACTGGCCGAGGAAACGATGTTCAAAAGGCAAACCCGAAGATGAATTCATTCGCTTTACGATCAATGAACATTGACTAATAGCCAATGTTGGTTCCAATGTGGTTCCAATACCAAGTCTTAAATAACGCGAGGATTAGGGTCGAGCCACACCTTACCGCGAGAGCGAGGGATAACTGACTGGGACATAATTCTTTCTTCATTTCCATAGCGAGTGACACTTTGAAGTAAAATGGCGCTGGAAGGGTTTTCTTGTACTGCTATTGTGTCAACTTGTCATTTTGTGTGGAGGAGGAGATGTCGGGGTTAGTTTATTTTTGTTTGCATTCTTGGAAAAACCTGCCTGCCTTACTTGCGCGGCGGCCCGCGATGCCATCATGATAATATTCTTGCTGTCTATTTATATTCTTATTCATTTATTTGTGTCGTAAAAACGAGATGTTAACAAAAGGCTTATAGCACGGTAATAATCTTTATACTGTGCTTATAGCTAAGAGCCGCTGTAGATCATATCAGGCCACAGCAAAAAATATTGTTTGTTAAATAGCCATTTCTTAAAGTTAAAAATCTAAATCGTAGAAACTACGATACATACTACGTACGTGATACGTATTTATACTACGAGTATCTGTATTTTTACGTGTTTGAATGAAATGAATTAAGATGAGCGCTAGAGCATTCAACTTCATAATGTCGGTAGCAATAAACATCTATTATACTTTTATTCGTTTTCCTATATTTTCTCAACATAGCCATCGTTTACACATTTTTTATTTAACTAACTTATTATTTAACGAATATTGTTTGTTCGGTGTATTTTTCCATGGTATTTGAATGAACTATAAAAATAATGGTTTCTATAAGCGATCTCGGGACTTGAGGCACCCCGACTTGGGTTAGGTTAGGTTCCTTTAAACCCTGTAGACAGAAATACCGGCTCCGTCGACTACGTCTTATTATTATTGCTATTAAACCAACGGGTGCCTCGTGATCTTCGAAACGAAAATATGAGATGCTTAGGGATAAAAGCGTTATGATAAAAAACAGTGGGAGTTTAAATATATTTACATTAATGATATTATTAATTACAGTTTTCGGAAACATGAGTGTTATGAACATCGCCGGCAGCACGTAGTGATCATTCGGATTACAAATCATTAGGAATAACAATTTCGGGTAAAGAACTTTAGGTGAGCCAATATGGACCCGGCTTTGATGTAGTATATCGTGTCCAATTTCATGAACACAAATGGTACAGTAAAGTGAAGTACCCGTACCACACGAGTGATACGACTCGTCTGTTTATATCAATTAGTGCTAACTGCGTGTGAGCACGAGAAAATAAAGTAAATTAATAATAAGTAAATTGCTAGTTCTGTTACTTAGTGTAGGTCCTTGTTATGAAATTGATATTTTTTTCAGATGAACAGTGGTAACCCAAGTAACACAGTCTTGGAGGTTTAAAACAAATCTGTCCAGTCTATTCATGGTTAATCTTTAGATAGGGGCTTTCTAAAGATGGTTTCAATAAAGAAAATGTATTCTTATAGAGTTTTTTTTCTCAAGCTCGATTATTTTTAGAGCATTTGTTCTATAGCACACTTATTTTATGTACGTTTATAAGTATATTGAATGTTTTAAGATAAAATGCTCTACAAATAGTTAATAAAGCCTGAAGGTACCTAACTTGAAGTCATTTTATAGATAAGGTGATATATTTTAAGACAAAACATTCTATTTCAGCTATTGGTACTCCTATCTTTGTTTATAAAGAGACTTAAGTCTAGATAAAATACTTTAATAGATATTTTTCAGTTTGTCTAAAAAAATTATAGTGAAAAGGTATTTTTAGTGGATTTTTTCCTAAAAATGGCTTAATAAAGTGCATTTGTATTAAATATTTGAATTGGATGATTTTATGCAATGGAGACAGTGAAAAAAATTAAAAGGTCTGGTGGCTTTCGTCGAAAAATCGGCAAATATTTAAAAAGGAAGAAAAATGAAGAAGAGTTACAAAATAATTCAGATTCAGAATCGAAACTTTCTGATAACTTCCTCCAACACGTGGGAAATTGTTCTACGACAGAAGATACAACAGAATGTGCAGTGTCCCCTACAACATCACAAAATTATGTTAGTGAGCAATCCGAATATCCTCTGCTGTACCTGAGGTCGTGCAGCAGCTCGAGCGCCTTTGTTAACTATTTAGGTATCAATACGTAAATACTGTGATTTACTACGACCGACGACGAGCGAGGAGTGGTCCGTCCGCTCCTAATGCACCGATACGAGTGATACGATTAGCAGGTACATAAACAAACACAACACGTCGAAATCGAAACTGCGACCGGGCGGCCGCGCGGACGCATAGTAGGTACAACCGAACACGTCAAAACATGCGTTACTCATCTATTACTTGGTCAAATTACGGGCTTTGTATGTACACAAATCTGCAAATATGCACATTACAAATTAAATACGAATACGCAGCTACGGAGGGATCGTCCACTTTTGTATACCTACCATCAGACTTACGTCTTTGCCACCGCCGCCGCCGCCGGCGTATACATACCTACCTACTATTATACCTACTATTTTTCACATTGTCTATAAATAAAACAGAAATATCTTTTACTTACATTTATTAAATTGCTCTGTACTGCTTAAAATGGTATTCCGTTCACAACACATAAAATTACATGTTCACTCATGAACGTCTAGAAATACTGTGAGAAGATAAAAAGGAATACAGAGATGACAGTTACTAGGTAATCTTAAACCACTCATAAATCTGTTTATTCTTTCACTAGATAGTTTAGTATGTAGCAAGTAAAATTATTCTTGTCATAGGCTAGAGCCATACTACAGAAAATTCTCTAGAGCGTTTGTTCTATTAAATTCGTTTCTCTAGTAAATTTTGTCTTGACGCCATTTTTATTGCCTATTTTTGCTTCAAATGATTTTCATTACATATTTTAATGCTTATTTTTATGGTTTTATCATTAAATTATGTCAAATTAAACATTTAATATGTTTTAAATTACTATATTTTAAATAAAATGAGTATTTTAAACATTAAAATGCAATTTTAAAAAAATGCTTATAATAAATAATATTAATATTTGGTAAAAAAAAAAAAAATCTTACATTTACAGCGAGCGCTCTTATTTTAAGAGAGTTTTACATAACTTTCGACGATAGAATTTCAATCGCATATAGATTTGCTTGTTTACCCATTAATAACTAGCTAAAATAAGTAATGTAAGAATTAAGAAATTTGTTACGCCATGATGCAATACAATAATAAGTTTAAATAACTCTTGTAAGTTCTGCGCCATTATGTGTCGTTGTCTACTACAAATCAAATGTAACTTAAAGTTGTTAGTCTTGAGATAATTTTGGTTTAAAAATTTTACGAGTAAAGACTTCTCTAAAGGCCTCAACTTTATCTATAAACTATCTACTAGTAAAATTTGTGGTCTATAAACAGTTTAGTGAGACACTAGAAAAATCTCTACAGACAATTTGAAAATTTACAACTCTTATCTCTATCTATTCATGTTTTCTTAACTCATTCTTATGAGAAGGGATAAGGTTGTGCCCACTTTTACTAAACTGTGTCTATAAGCGTTCTTGAATATTACTTGGGGGATATTTTACTCTTAAGGTAAACAATAAAATTTAATTCTATTAGATATCTAATAGTCTGTTTTTAGACGCGATTGTGTTACTTGGGAACGGTCGCGACTTACGAGTTGTAGGTCGTAGGTTCGAACCCAGACAGGCGCTTTACTTTGTGTATATTATTTCATCACAACTGCTCTCAAAACGGTGAAGGAAATATCGTCAGGGAACCGGAATGTTTCAGAACCAACAATTCGAAGACGTGACATCTAACAACCCGCACTGGGCCCGCGTGGTGGATACGGCCCGCTCCCTCTCACCGAGAGGAGGCCTGTGTCCCAGCAGTGGGAACATTATAGGCTAGTTAAGCTATACGCAAGTTACGCAGACAGCTAATTAACAACTGCGTGCTCTTAAAGGCTTAAGAAGTCATTGTTATGTACGAGTAAATCAACACGTTTTCCACAAAGAACTTCTGTGAATGAATAATTATGTAGGTGCCTTTTCAAAAGATAGCAGTGGGAACATTATAGGCTGATTATGAGATATTTTATCATTTATTTTTATCGAAGTTCTGATCAATAGTCACGTTTTCAGCAAAAATCTTCAGCTTTATAGATACCTACATCAGGGTGCCTTGTAAGATGACTAAAATAGGTATCGGCTGTCCGATAAACAATTTCATGGAAGCTTTCTCTACCGTTCTCTAACGTCTAGTTATTCTACGAGCGTGACAAAACATACAATTTTATTTTATATTATCTCATATTAGTAGGTAATGTATGGGTTTAAATTACTGTGTCTACGTGTGAAGATTTATTTATTCGGTAAATGGGCTATATCTAGTCTTTATCATATTTTTGTAATCTGTTTTATTATTTTGTTTTCCTTATTTAAGTGTCGCTTCATGTTAAATACTGGTATTCAGCTGCATGCGGTGAGACTGGAAGCCGACTCCAACATAGAGCTTGGGGAAAGGCTAGGTAGATGATGGTGGTTTAAGTGTCTCCGGTAAACGGAATACTGCTTTCAAGTCTGTGCCCTGTAGTTGTAACACACCATCATCTATATCCCATCACCATCTTTCTGCCCTTGTCCCATGTTGATTAGGATCGGCGCAATATGTTGTTTTGTTCTTGGCCCCCCAACCCCCCAAAGCCAGCACCCTACTATTCACTTCTTTTCTTTCATAATATTAGAAATTCATCTAAGGTTACCTGGAACCGATCGCAGAAAGTGATAAGGCCACCCATTGTTTATTTTGCAGTGTTTGATATATTTTTTATGTTATGTTTTTTTGTGGTGTACAATAAAATATAAATAAACGTTCCTCACACAATCCATCCGTCTTTTTTTCTTCCTTCTTCTCCCTCTCCATATATAAACATTTACATCCATCACTCTTTTTGTAACTTGCGTTTTTCTAAACTATAAAAGAAAACCCTTTCTCCCCATCCCAAAAATAACCCTCACAACAGTAACTTAACTAAACAATATAACAGACACAAATGGACTGCAAACGTCGCGTCGGCAAGTTTCCTCCGCCATTCTTGCGAATTCATAGAAAAAACTTTTTTGTGTACGCATGATGAAATCAAGCTATACATGTCCAGTATAAGCTGGGCTTTCATTCTGCGGCACCTAGCAAGAATCGGCATCATTGAGATCAACATTTGTACACACTGTGGTGTGATGATAGAAGAAGACACGATGGGTCATCTATTCGTCGAGTGTTATACATTTTTAATTGACAAATTAGTGTTGGCTAGTGCATTTAGTGATTTGAAAATAATGTGTGATAGTTCTTCCCACCACTTGAACATTTTATAAAAGTCTTAAAGGCTTTCGCAGACAGGCGCGACGCGACGTTGCGACGCGATTCTGGAAGAACAATTTCCATGAAGTTTTCATAGAAACTGTTCTATTAGAGTCGCGTCGCGCCTATCTACGGAAGCCGTACAATACAAATTCATGAAAAACATAGTGAAAATAATCTAAATGTAAATAATAGTGCATCCTGTTAAAAGTGTGAGTGTACCAAATACCTATTAATTAAAAAAGGGACTTGACTAAACCCCTTTATTTATAAACGTTGATTAAAGTTAAGTAGTGTTTAGCGACAGTTTAACGACACATTTTTGACATTTGAACGTCACTTAACTTAATCATCGTTTATAAATAAACCCCATTGTACTGAGCCAGTTCATAAAATTATTTAAAAAAATACATGAAAGCATATACAATGCGAGGTCTGCTTATACTGGAACAATAGCTTCAATGGTGGTTTTGTGTACGACAGTAATATATTCGTATCGATATCGCATCGCATCGTGGCCGCTTCCTATTTTTCGGTGGATTTATGCTTTCCGCTCCGTGGCGTGTGGGTGCGGCCTTACAAGCAGCGATCAGATTATGGAGAAAAGTGGATGTGTAGGATGGGGTGGAAGTAATATTAAAATGGAAGATTGTTGAAAATTGATTTTTGTGCATATTATAGGGCAGCGATGGCGAACCTCTATTTCATGTAGCCATGACGTGCCAACAAACAATCTTGGCTTAGTGATCACTGGAAAAAAGACATCCGCACTGTTATTGTTATTTTTAATATCTCTTGACATTTCTTGAGACCCTGTGGTCCCAGACCTCTGGAAGGCGTACGAGGGGCCGAAACCAACTCGCAGAGGCCCGTTAGACGTTTTTAATGAAATGAGACCAACAGACGATTATCCACGTTCGCATTATGCAAGTGCACCTAAGGACAACCCCCGGTTGGTGTAGGACTAATGTTAATAATATTAACTGTTATATTATATGTCGAATCCAGGTGCATTAGATTGTGATCAGACATACTGAGTGACATACATAGTGTCAGATATTATATAGTCGTGAGCGCAGAATTGGGATACGTTTAAACGTGAGAAATAGCTCTTTTAAGAGCTATTCGTAAAGCGATTTAATTATAATAATAATTCCATTTATTGCAGACTAATTACATGTCCATATTTGTTAGTAACAAAGGTCCCTGGTAAGTCAATACCAAAAAACAAAACATCATTCAGTGTCTCAAAATAAAATGATAAAACCATCAATAAAAAAAGGGTTATACTATAACAAGTCCAGGTTTCTTTACAATGTTTGCTTTCACCGATGTCAGTAACGTCCAAGGTAAACTCGGAAAGTACATTTGAATAGATAAAGTCACATTGGTACATACTTGCCCGAATTTGAACCCACAACCCGTCTTGAGCAAGCGTGGTGTACAATGCTCGTGCCTTCTCTGTATGAGAAGAGGCCTGTGCCCTGCAGTGGGACAGTGATAGGCTGGTATGAAGGGTGAAGGACGAGGCTGCTACATTAACTATTAGATATAGCATTAGAAGAAAATATTCCCATAGTCATGATTTAGCAAATTTTCAACAACAAAAACTTTTTTAATTGTGTTTCTGTTATAGCAAAGAGACGTGGCGAAAGTTTGCCGGTTCCACGTCAAGTTTTTTTTATAAATCTTTGTTAGCGTAGTTCGCGATGACCATAAATAAATTGAGCTAATTTTACAATGCTACAATATTTTCCACCTTACGTCATGGCCCTACAGAGTTAGGAAAAGGGTGATTATCATATTGTATTATTTTATCAACAAAAAGTATTTCTTTTGAATAACAAAATGTGAATTGTTTATGAATAAAATTGAATTGAAATTTTATATTGCTCTGTTTTTCAGTAATTGCTAGCAACGTTGATATAAGTAAGTAACGAGTTAACGTAATGATTTCAAAGGTCCGGCTTCTATTTTTTTTCTTCAAAATTTTTCTAGACAAAGATAATTTAATTACAGTCTCGATGAACTGAGCGAGCGGTAAATAATTGAGTGATGTCCTCCGTTGGGACACTGCTATTAGCGGGCTTGAGAAAAAATACGACGACAGACGAGATAAATAGACTCACCTGCTTAGATGAGAATTGAAATATATAGCCGTATTTAGAAGATTTACCTACCGGGGCTCCGAACTGTAGAAGATTATTGAATAAAAAAATATCACAGTGAAGACTTCAGTACGTGAAGAGAGCGTGAAGTGAGCTGTCATTCCACCTGATGCCAGGGATTGACACTATTGACAGCTCACTTCATCTAATAATAAGTTTTCACAGTGAGATTTTTACGGAATAGGTCGGCTCTTGTCGAAATCTCATATTAGTTATTATGTTATTGGTTGAGCGATTGACTGCTGCGCAGCACGTCACGGGTTCGATTCCCGAATATTTGTACGACCTACAAGTATTTGTTCCGGGTCTGGGTGTTTTATCTATAATATGTATGTATTTACAAAAAAAAAATGTATATAAGTAGTTTATCAGCCATCTCGTTACCATAACACAAGCATTAGGTTGCTTAGCTTGGGACTAAATGGCGTTGTGTGAAATGTCCAAGGATATTATTATTATTATTTATTTATAGATTTTTTTACCTCGGCCTAGCCGGATAACTGATGGCACGGGCCTAAGCCAAGTGTTCATCAGTGGGATTAAGTGTTGGAGTAATATTGGATACTGCGTGGTTATCCGCAGTAGGCTGTATATTAGCCGAAACTATATTTGAGTGGGAGTAATGGTGCAAGTTATCGGCCTCACACTGGAGGAATTTTCTTACTAGCCTACATGTATTAAGAATCACTGCCTTCTGCAGCAGGTGGTAGGTGTTAGATGGCAGGTTGAGAGAACTAAGGGACTGATGAAGCTGTTTGGGTATTACTCCTGTTGTAGATAGCACTGTAGGGTGGGGTAGGGGACTATTGTGACTTTTTGAAGATGCCAAAGTCGGGTTATTTCATCTTTTAGTTCGGTGTATTTAGATAGTTTTTCGGCTATTGTAGTCTGTAAATTATGTGTATTCGGTACGGCGATGTCTATTAGGAACCCAGTTTTATTTACTTTGTTAATTAATGTTATGTCGGGTCTATTATAGTGAATTGTGCGGTCTGTGAGTATGGCTCGGTCATAGTAAAGTTTGGTTGTGGGGTTCTCTAATACCGTTTCAGGGTTGTATTTGTAATAAGGTACTAAAGTGTCTATAAGTTTGTATTTATGGGCAAGTTTTTGGTGTATGACGTTGGCTACTTGATCGTGTCGATGTTTGTAGTCTGTCTGGGCAATTGATTTGCAGGCGCCTGTGATATGTTGGATTGTTTCTGGAGAACTATTGCATTTTCTACAAATATCGGTTGTTAAATTCTTTATTATGTATTTTCTATAGTTCTTGGTTTCAATTACTTGGTCCTGAATTGCAAGCATGAACCCTTCAGTCTCCGGGAATAGTTCGCCTCGATTCAACCACGCGTTCGACGCATCTTTGTCAACATTTCATTGGCATAAATCTTGGCGATGTCTTCCGTGTAGAGACTTCTGGGTCCACTCTTGACATTTGGTTCTGTCATTGGTCACTTTCTCGTTATTATTATTATGTTCTGATTTGTTGTTGTTATTTTTGTCAAACAGTCATACCAAGTCTAACAACGCGCTTGAATTTTTAATTTGGCTAACTTTTCTAAATTTCGTTTAACCCCAAAAAAATCATAGCAAATAAAGTAATTTTCTTTATTTATAGCAGGTATGCTACTTAAATAACAAAATATTTAAATAAATAAGTAACCCGTACGCAAAATACGCGCATTGACGTGGAGTTGCGGAAAACTTACCTAAACATAAGTAACACAACAATTTAATACCCTACTTGGGGGATGCCTTTGCTCAGCATTGGGATAGAATAGGCTAACAATATCCTAACGAAACTAAAACTATTAATAAAATATTGTGTCGAAAAATTCCTCTGCGAAAGAATGTTCACATTATTATTCAAAACGCAGCCACGACACGTACATTGAACACAAAATTGGTGGCAAAACAACTTGCAAGAAGATAAAACGTACTTTAAAATAGAAATAGATTCCATTTCATTTAAATTGAAAGCTGTAAAAAATTATAATGAAAATTCAGTTTTATTTTAAGCCCGTGTCCGACCCACCCACAAACTTGGACACAGAGAAAATAATAATTGTTATTGCATTCATATTATATTCGTTCAATTTATTACAGACATGTAGTACCTATTTGATTTTAAACAGGGGTGTCAGTTGCAAGTTTTCGCATTTACTCGGAGTGGATAGCTGACACTCTTGATATTAAAATGATAATTAAATGGCATCTTAAATATTTGGATTGCTTTAGATGAGACTTGTTATCCAAGAAGTCTCTTTTGTTTCGAAGGACGCGTGTCGTTTTAGGCCGTACCTTACAACTATTACTCCAATACTGGAGCTTCTTTCACATGGTTATCTCTTTAGCGCATCGAATCCCCTATTCGTCAGTCTGTTCATATTTATCGGCATGGTAAAAAAAAACGACAATTTCGAACATGGAATTGTAGGTACTGTAAAGGTTGTCCGCTAAAGTTGACCTTATGTAGTGCAGGCTGGTAATACATTAGCTCTGGTCGTATTCGAAAACTCGAGCAAGTTTAGAACGAGCTGTTAAATATTCTGTATTAGGTTTTTTTTTGTTTACGACTAAAACGGTGATAATTTATTCAGGAAAATGTAAAGACGTTCAGTCAAAATAAACGTAAAAAAATCGTAACTTTGTTTAATTTCTTAGGAGAGCTCATCAGTTCTTCACAGTACCCTTATCAAGTTGTAACACATAAAGTAAATGATAAATGATTTTATTTTGTAAGTAGGTTTGTACAAACACTTTTACACGTCAATCATATTTTTTATAAAACTAGATGAGGTCGGCGTTTCCTATCTGACTACTCTGAGAAGAAAGGCCGAAACAAACTCAGAAGTCACAGTCTCTTTCAAAGTCCAGACATCATAATCTTGGTCAGGTTATATGAAGACCATGTAGATCGATGTCTGAGATGGTCTTTTGAGGAAAGAACCACACAGATTGACAGGACCTGTCCAGTCAGTGCACGCATTTGTCAGAAATCGTGTAGCTCAACTCAAAACTTAAGGAGCTCAACGATTCGACGAACAATACCAAAGAAAGGACATTTGGGTAGGCCACATAAATTACTCAAACTGCCAGACCTAGACAAAAACTAACACAACAGAGAGAATAATAAAAATTAAAAAAGTGACCCACATTGTCTTCACATGCACAATAATTAAAATAATATAATACTTTACAAAGTAAGCAAATGTCATTGCTTAAATAAAATTCAGTAAAAATTCATGTTTTAAATCCTGAAACAGAACATGAAACAAGTTCTGGTAAAGCTATTTTATTTTTAATAGAGGCTTCACTTACAAAATATGTAAACAGCAAAAAATATAAATTGTAAATAGAGTAGAGACATGTAAAACATTATTCAAATCTCAAATAAAAACCCTTATCAACTTTAATGAAAATAAATAAATAAGTACAAAACAAAATTATTCCGTACAACCTTAAATAAAATGTGCCAGCCAAGAAGAAAGAATTCCAATAAAAAAAGGCTCACATTAGATTCGCATAACGTTTGGGTGTGAATGTACTCATTATAACACCCCTGTACGTGTATGTACGAGACATTTAATTTTGTACGTGCCTGTTCTCTTTGTTCTTTAATTCTATCTGACATTGTACTAGATGTATGTTTTTATTCTTTCGGTAAATAATTTCGTTCGTGCAAATATTGAGTGAAGAGTAAAGCTGCTCCAAAAATAAACTGAATGCTGCATATTATGTATTTTGAGTAATCGTTATAATGCTTTCCTTTGTTGAGTGATAATTTGTATACAAACGTTCTTTGTATATTTTCATATTCATTACGGGATTTGTACCACGCGCGCCTCCAAGAGATGTCAGCATCGAAGGAGGGGCCCGTCAGGGCCGAAGCCTGCCGGGGCAGCGGGATTGTCCGAAAGGGTTACCGCTACCCCGGAACATAAAGGGCTAAGGAAGGAACACAGATGGGTTTTAGTGAGTAAGAGTCTTACACTCCCTTCCGCTCCACCCAGAGCGGGAGGGGTCATTTGATGATTTCACATCCTTAAAAAAAAATTTTAGTTCCCCAAAACGGTCATCCTTCACAACTTCCTTGCGCTTTAGCTGGAAAGAAAAAGTGACGCAATAATCTCCCCAGCTTGTTGCGCCACTTTTTATTTTCAGCTCACACACAGCACAGTAATCTAGTTACGTTTCAATCTTTCAAATAATAGCTTTTACGTAATATATAATAGCATTGAATAGGTACCTAAACGGTAGCCGGTATTATTTAATTTCCCCAATTGGCTTTTTGATCCCACGATAAGCGTGTAATATATCTCATTTCTGGGACACGGTCCTAATTTAATAAATGTCTGTCTCGATTCGATTACTGAAGATATATTCAGACCCCGATCGTGAGGAATTGAATTAACAATATATTGGAATAATATATTAGCAGAAGAAAAGTAATATTTTTATATTAAATGAAATCTTCATCTTATTATTGATGCTAAAACTCTATAATGGAATTGATATTTCTTTAGTAGTATGTACAGTTACAAATAAGTTAAATTCGATTCCCCTGTTGAGCAAAGTGTTATTTGGCTTTCTATCTGAAATTAATCAGGCAGTCCGGAGTCTAGATTTGTTCCTGGTTGATGGCAAAAAGCTCACCCCCTATTACATACGACTTAAATACGCATAAATGGTGAATTAATGTGGGTATGTACCTACTATAAACTCAAACTCAAAGCATTTATTTCAATTAAACCATTTACAGGTACTTTTGAATTGTCAAGAAGTCGGTCAGTCAGAAAATATGAAGCTAGTTGCCTATTCCAAAGCGTAGGTACCTATGGAGTAGAACGGGCAAGAAACTCCATGGACACTCTTTTAAATTATATTTTTACAAAAATATTAGTTACATCATTAATGTTGAATTTATATTTATAATTATATAGGTACACCTCTGCCCATTCTTTCGGGGAAGAAGGTTCTAAGATATAGAAAAGTATTTTTTGTAGATTTTCTGTCAGGAAAATGTAGCATTACCAATAAGCAATTAAATTCATGATTAATTTTTTTTTAATGATGGCGCCGAAGTATCGATACATACATTTACTATGGCCGCGTGTCCACCGCACGTCCGTCACCCGAGGGCCATCCTCCCGGCCGGGGCGGCCGCCGAAGCTTCGAATAGTTCGGCACGACCGCTAGAACTCGGCCCGAGATTGGAACGGGCCGATGTGACGGCAATATAAAACATGTTTGATCTTGTTTACACACTGCCATCGCAACGGGACCATGTTGCTCGGCTTTCGTTTTGTCCCATTTCTGAACCGCCGAGTTTGGTCGCGGTGGACAAACGATCGCCGTCACCGGGACGTCACGTTCGTTTCCAATAATCTCGTTTCTACGCCCTTGAACAGGGATGTTCTTACGGCGCAAAAAACAGTTCAATATCACGATATTGCGATATATTTCCGAATCCAATAAGAATCGCAATATATTCATGGAGAGATTTTATTGACAGTTCCGCTGCGATTATTTCACAAAAGATTATTGTATTTGCATTCGACAAATACGAAGAGCTTTGCTTTGAAGAAACTTATTGACGAACCCGTCTGACCGGCGGATTTGTGGAGTTAAGCTGCGTGTACATAGGATGGAGGTATTGATTGATTTTATATGGGTAGTATTAAAAGCTCCATAGAAAAAAAAAAATTAGCATATACTAATTTACTGCTTCATATACTAATAGATTTTCCGACAACTTATGTGCGAATACAACTAAACAAACGGCCGAATAAAATACAGAAAATTCAGAAAAATCAATCCATTTCCCCCAGCTTAAAGTGCGTTTTGCTGAAAACTACAGTTCTCACCTATTATAAATTATTTAGAATTATCCTTACACATTTTATAAACTGTTGTGCTTGTTAAACTATTGTGACATTATAAAAATACTTTTCTAATGATGCCATAGATACTTCTAAGAAATATTAAAACGAACTTGTAATCAATATCATTCATTATTTACACCTAGGTACTTACCTGCCACTCTCATCAATTAATATACATATACCTAAAGGTGTAAAGGTATATTGTATTCTCATTCGCTCGCTCTTGTATCCTATGTCGACGTCGGCATAGGATGCAACATAGGATGTTGCGGGTTTTAAAGTAACCTAACCAAACCCAAAAACCTAACCTCGGGGGGGCCCTTCGCTTGCTCTTGCATCCTATGTCGCCTATTGCTCTGCACCCGAACGCAACCGATGTCACCCGAAGTACACACGTGTTAGAAAATGAAGTTAAATCTATCTATGAGTTTGTATATTACCCAAATAATATGACGTGACTATGGGTCAATTTATCTTTTTAATCTTTATTTTCCTTTTATTTTCTCACCTTTCTAATGTTTTTTTTTTAACTTCTATTGTGTCTTACAATGGCTACAAGTTATTTAATATGTGTAAAAGTACCAATGAATATGGTGTATAAAGATAGGATTTTACGAAATAAAGCACAGAAAGACAAGCTATACATTTATTTCAATTTAGGCTTGTCAGTAATTAATCAGAAAGCTAGTCGTCCGTTCCAAATCTAGGTCATCATGGAGAAGAAGGACAAGAAACTCCATGGAAACAGTATTAAAGTATTCTATCAACAAGTTTCTTATATTGTCATAAATTATCGTTATTTAAAAAACAATTAATTAAATCTTTTGGACAATGGTCCAACAGAACTCAGAATAATAGCAACACAATAATAACAGCTAGGAATATTCCATTATCCACTTTAAAACATTAGCAATATTGGCCATATTATAACATATACATATCACCATTATATAGTTATCAGCATTAATCAAGATAATAATATCAATGACATCTGGTCAATCAATTCCACATAATAACGTGACTAGTAATAATCAACAGAACATCTGTTGGCCGGAGCTCCCTTCTGTTCGATGTATCGAACAAGAACTGCCTCTGGTTTTTTTTTTTTTGGGAGTGGCGTCTCGTAGTTGACCTTTAGAGGTCGTGACTACTTAACCGGCTATAATTCGGAGCTCCCCCTTTTATAGTAGTAAACAAACAACTTTGACGTGTCTATCTACCGTCATCCAAAATATCAACGACATAAAAGGTCCGTTTGGAATAGTTTTGCTACATTATTCCTTAATATTTTAACTACTTTTACAGACATGTTTTTGTTTATGTAAAATATTACTATTTTATCAAGTTTTAACTGTTAAATGATAACAATACCTATAAATAGGATAATATATTAGAATAAATACCTAGGTATGTACTTAAAGGTATTTGTATTCTAATAGACACGTGTAAAATATAACGTGTCGAATGCGTAAATAAAATTAACCCAGTATACAATACTTATAAAAAAGATGGACTCCGCGCCACGCATATCGAAAGTGAAGCACCGTACCGATCTACGTATGTGTGCGTGATTGACGATTGACGCTGTCGTGTCACGTAATGGCGGCCGGTCGGCATAGTATGATGTAAATGTGAGCGTGAGGCGTGTTTGTACCATCCCTGAAGTGACCGGGGTAGTGACCTGGGCCCTGGCCTCGACGGCTCTCGGACCCCGACTGGAGGCGCTCTTAAGCGCATGTATGGAGGGGCCAGTTTCCACTCCGTTGGAAGACGGGGAAGCTGGTCCTCATTCGGAAGCCGGGGCTCCGTCCGCATTCCGGCCCATCGTGCTGCTCGAGGAAGTCGGAAAGCTCTTTGAAAGAGTGATTGCGGGCCGCCTCGTCGGGCACCTGGTGAGGACGGGGCCGGATCTTGCGGATAGCCAGTTTGGCTTCCGCAAGGGGCGCTCTACGGTGGACGCCATCATGCGCGTGAGAGCCCTCACGACGGGGGACGCGGTGTCCCGGGGTGGGGTGGTCGTGGCGGTGTCACTCGACATCGCCAACGCGTTTAACACCCTGCCCTGGAGCTGCATTGGGGAGGCACTCCGGTATCACCGGGTGCGGACCAACCTCCGTCGAATAGTCGGGGCGTATTTGACGGACAGAGCCGTCATCTACCCCGGTCGCGATGGGGAATGGAACCGGCGAGAGATGTCGTGCGGTGTCCCACAGGGATCGGTTCTGGGGCCGCTCCTGTGGGACATCGGTTACGACTGGGTGCTGCGGGCCGACCTCCCTGATGGCGTCAGCGTGGTTTGCTACGCTGACGACACGCTGGTCCTGGCGCAGGGGAGGTCGCATCAGGCGGCGGCCGACGCGATGACACGCGGGGTTGCGATAGTCGTGGAGACGATCCGGCATTTGGGTCTCGAGGTGGCTCTGCACAAATCCGAAGCCATGTCTTTTCATGGGCTTCGGAACGGGCCACCATCGGGATCCCAACTAACGGTAGGAGGTGTTCACATCGGCGTCGAGCCGACGATGAAATACCTGGGTCTCGTCCTCGACAGCCGGTGGAACTTCGTGGAGCATTTCCGACGTTTGGCCCCCAAACTGGAACGGGCTGGGGCCGCTTTCAAGCGGCTCCTGCCCAACCTGAGGGGGCCAAACGCCTCCTGCCGGAGGCTTTACGCGGGGGTCGTGCGGTCCATGGTCGTATATGGCGCCCCGGTGTGGGCGCGTTCACTACGGCTTCGAGCCGCCCACTACCTGAACGCGCCCCAAAAGGTGGTAGCCATAAGGCTAATACGGGGGTACCGCACGATCTCGGGCGAGGCGGCAAGCCTCCTTGCCGGACTGGGCCATTGCCATGGGATCTGGAGGCGATAGTCCTCGCCCGCCTCTATGAGTGGCGCACGGAGGCACTACGCCGGGGGGAAAACCCGCTTCCGCGGCAAATTGCTGCGGAGCGGACGGACCTCCGGCGCGATCTCATGGCGGCATGGAAAGCGCGACTGTCGCAACCCAGCGCAGGGCACGCCGCGATAGCGGCGGTAAGGCCCCTCTTTGAGGAGTTGCTAGAGAGGCGTCACGGCGTCCTCACCTACCGCCTGACGCAGGTCCTCACCGGACATGGATGTTTCGGAAGGTTCCTGCACATTATCAGGCGGGAGGTCTGTCCCGCTTGGGCAGAGCACCGCCGTGTCCTCGTAGAGGCGATCGGCAGCGGCGGCGACATGCTAGCGAAGGAGGTGGCGGGATGGGCGAGGGAGAGAGCGGAGAGAGCCGCCCGTCCCAGCCGCCGCGGTAGCCCCGGGTGTCGGGAGCCGCGTGACGACTCCCGGCCACCGTAGGCACGGGTCTGCGGACGGCGAGTAATGGGTAGCTCGCCGTCCGATCAGGACCAGGCCCGTGCCGGACGGCGCGTATGTGTTTCACGCGCGCCTCAAAGAGATGTCAGCATGTAAGGAGGGGCCCGATAGGGCCGAAGCCTGCCGGGGCAGCGGGATTGTCCGAAAGGGTTACCGCTGCCCCGGAACATAAAGGGCTAAGGAAGGAACACGGATGGGTTTTAGTCAGTAAGAGTCTGACACTCCCTTCCGCTCCACCCAGAGCGGGAGGGGTCATTTGATGATTTCCCATCCTTAAAAAAAAAAGGCGTGTTTGTACAAGCGGTCCCGGCATACTTACTGTACTTCACTTTCGATATGCGTGGCGCGGAGTCCATCTTTCTTTATAAGTATATGCCAGTATAATATGAAATATTTTAATACCCGAACGCAACCGATGTCACGCGAAGTACGCACGAAGCACCCGCGCGGGCCGACCGGTAGGTAGGTACTGGTAGTTATTTTCATTAAAATTTTGAGAGTTAAAAAAGTTATTCTTAACCAATAGTAGAAATTAAGCTGGTTTCTATAAAGCTTTTTTTTTTTTTAAGGATGGGAAATCATCATATGACCGGAAGGGGTCATTTGATGATTTCCCACCCTTAAAAAAAAAAAAGCATTATGCTCTCTGGGTGGAGCGGAAGGGAGTGTCAGACTCTTACTGACTAAAACCCATCCGTGTTCCTTCCTTAGCCCTTTATGTGCCGGGGCAGCGGTAACCCTTTCGGACAATCCCGCTGCCCCGGCAGGCTTCGGCCCTGACGGGCCCCTCCATTGATGCTGACATCTCTTTGAGGCGCTCGTGGAACACATACGCGCCGTCCGGCACGGGCCTGGTCCTGATCGGACGGCGAGCTACCCATTACTCGCCGTCCGCAGACCCGTGCCTACGGTGGCCGGGAGTCGTCACGCGGCTCCCGACGCCCGGAGCGTCTACCGCGGCGGCTGGGACGTTTGGTATTTATTTTGGATTTATTGTTTGAAAGTACAGATTTATTTTTAGTAGAATTGTATTTTTAATAAGCTCATGTTTGTTTGTTAAATACTAAATTGTTTCGGTTAATTTTGAAAACATTCAGCTTAGTTACTCGTACTATTACATTCAACCACAGATCGTTGGAATTTAATTTGTTTTTCGGAAAGTTTATTATTTCCCATTTTATATCAAAAGGAAATTCGTAGAATAATTTAATGTTAACGTAAAATATGTAGCATAATCGGCCTATTACATTCGCATTGCTGAGACACGGTCTCTTCCCAGTCAGAGAGAGTGGGCTGTAAGCCACCACGCGGGTCCAGTGCGGGTCGATAGATGGCTTCAAATTGTTGACCGTTTCCTCATGATACTTTCATTACTACATTCATTCAAGAAGGGAAATAAAGCAAAACAAATGCTGATGATTTCTGAAAATACGGAGGATAAAAGGGTCAACTGAAGTTTTTATTAGAACTAACATTTGACTGATTCTGTTTCAGGAACTATTGAAAGCACAATAATGGTTAAGGCTTCAAAGTAGGTACATAACAAAAACTCCAAAACTGATTTTCACAACAGGTAACCAAAATGGATAGATGGTGAATAAACAAGACAAATAATGCTGTAGTCTGACCTACCTAATTTCGAGTCTGACTTTATGATTGAAAACTAAAACTACTTTTGTCAGCAGCGGATGTAACCCCTGCCTAACAGTAACAGCTTGCAGGCATCCCTTTGACTTGAGTACAAAAAATCAAAATAGCGGACCTTTGCAGCCATTTCTTTTTGTACCTACTTTAGAAGAAAAACGCAATTAGCTCTCAGAAACCTAACAATTGTTTCTTTTATTTTAAAAGTGGGTACCTACTGCGTTGCATTAAGAGGATTTTTTTCTATAAAGTAAGTAGTTGAAGTCTTGTTTAAATAGGTTCCAGAGCTATATAGGACTATTTAATAACTAGCGCTAAAATTGTGCTTTGTTAGAGAGGAATTAATAGTGAGACATATTATTTCAATCAATCAACTCAGCCTATCGCATCCCACTGCTGGACATAGGCCTCTCACTGGCTGCCCCACAACACTGTCCTCGGTCTTCCGCATTCAGTCTGTCGCAGCCACTTTTTTAAGTTCGTTGGTCCATTTAGCTGGGGGGCGTCCCACGCTACACTTGCTCCTACGCGGTCTCCACTCCAGGACTCGTCTGCTTCATCGACTGTCTTGTTTGCTCAGTTCTTTCCCGGATAATTTATCTATTTAATAAACTCCGAGCATAGCCCGCTGCATAGCGCGCCAAGCGACCTTGAATTTGTAGACCAGCCCAACTGTTAGTGTCACGTTTCGGCACCGTGCACCGGCAACGGGGAGGACGCACTGGTTGAAGACCTTAGTCTTCAAACATTACGGGATAGGCGACCAGAAGACTTGACGAAGTTTCCCAAACAAGACATAATTATTTTATTTCAATACAACTTATCCCGCATCACATACCTATTAAATACCTACAAATCGCAAGGATCGGCATATAGAAAGAAAGTTTATCGCGTGAAAAGAGGCCAAAGGTATGTACTTACCTATATTTTATCGTTTATTTGTAGGACCTCACGTTACGTAACAGCACTCCTTGTTATATTTAATTTGGAAAACTATCTCTATCATGTTAGGATATCTCTATTTTTGAGAGTAATAGTTAGACTTACTGGACACTAAGGGGTTTATTTATAAATGTTGCTTAAAGTTAGAGACGTTTAATTGTCAAAAATGTATGGTTATACAGTCGCTATTATTAACGACTATTTCGTAGACTTTGCTTAAAGTTAACTACACAAGTACTTAACTTTAAGCAAAGTCTACGCTACGAGTCCACGTACCTCTCCAGCTCCTATTTAAATAGTTCCTTTTAAATAATACTGAAATTCCTCCACAAATAAACACCTGCCTCTAAACTTGACCTATATTGACAGTCTTAGAATACAAGTAGTTGTTCAAGTATGTAACTTAGTGAGTGCTTAGTTGGAGCTTAGGAGCTAACTTGTTGTAATTAAGTCGATGATACTCTATAGCTACTCCTGCAGGTCAGAGGGAGGGGTAGTCGTGTCGTGGAAGCGTCGCTGAAGATATTGAGGACGCTATAGTTGAGTTTGCATAGTCTTCGAACACGATTAACCCTAGAACCGTACAATGTGGTACAAATAAAAAAAATGCGATTACTTTTTTATTACACAACCGATTTTGCTGATTTCAATGCCATAAAAGTCTATATAAGCAGATAAAATAAAATATTATGACGATTTTTTTTCATACTCTAGGTACTGTTGCGTAAGTGTTTTTTTATGGGAATGGTTGTAGGGTTAAATGAGACTCTTTTCATCAAACACTATGAGCTTTTGTCTGAAAGCTATGAAGACTAAAGCAACGAAGTGTGTTTTGTGTGAAGTGGGACTACCTCGACGTGACGACAGCAGGGTGTGGATGCAGAGCTGTGGCGGACACTATTTCCTGCGCTCTGTGCCCCAAAAAATGTAGCCATTAGTGGCAGCTACTTCTGCGCTGCCACCGACGATACTGTGCAACTTGCGAAGATTGTGGCCAACAAAAATACACTGTCGTGCCACCGACGACGAAGCCAAGAAGAAAGATAGCGGTAGGAGGATATCAAATGAGTTTAAAATCACAAACTTAACTCCCGACGCAAAATTACCATAAATGTGCTCGTCTACCCAAACCTTAAACTTTGAGACAGACAGCAAGAACATTACTCACTATACCAAACAACATTTTGCACCAGTAACAAACACATATATAACTCCCAATACGATTCGACTTCACCACAACGCTTACAGCAGAGAATTAAATGAAAGCAGCTGTCAAATGGAGTGGTCGTAATTGTGGTGAAACAAAACACTGTCGTGATTATCGAGCTCGCAAATGTACTTGCCAGGGTAGTCGAGTTATTTAAGAGTTGGGTTATATTGAAAGGCGCAGCGGAGAGGGTTTTGAAAATAGAATAGGTTTTCAATGATCGAATCTGGCTGAGACCGCCAGTGACTGGAGTACATATTCACATTTAAAATACAGATGCGTAACATTTTTAAAGAGCCAATTTCCCAACAGCAGCGAGAAGGAGATCTAGAGTCAATCCGCAAACTGTACTAGTGTGACCCAAACCAACTTGTAGTTTACATAATAATAGTTTTAGAGTTTGCAATCAGAAAGTTAGCAACGTCGCAAATAGGTGATCATTAATTTTTCAAATGAAATGATTAATTTTTGGTTAGAAATGGTATGTTCTGTTAAATTATGCAATATCGCTCTTTAGTGCACTACAATAATACTGAAGAATACACACCATACACACACGCACACTGAACACTGTATATTTAATTTTAGGTGTGAACCAAGCATTGATTCGAAATGCTTTTGTCACCTATTTGCGCAATGCCAACTTTCTGATTTCACCCTTCACAAAGTCACAGGATACTTATCCACATCAACGTATCGCTTACGCAAAAAGGTCAAACTGTCAGTGTCACACGAAACGTTAAAATTCTCGCGCTCGCTACTGCCCCCGCCTCCGCGTCCGCTTCCACACATGTTCCGTAAAACAACGGGAGTCGTATTAACCGCTACAAACACGTACTATTCGCGCTTCGCAAATTCGCAAATATCACAAATTGACAACATTAATTAAGTATGGAAGTAATGATTACACTGTGGTTTGTGGCTGACAGCGATATGGGTACAGTGGCTTGGTAACGTAACGTTAACGTGTGTCGAAATTAGTTCATTTGAAACAATGGATAGTTTGTAATCTGATGTTAATTGTTACTTCTGTATACCTTTCGTAACGCAATAATGATATATATACCTTTTTGAAATGAAAATTCATTCGGTCGCAGTGTTTGGGGGTAGATTTAAATTATTGTTTCCTGTTCTGTAGAAACTACAGTGCGGCCGACGAGAGACTGCGTTCTTGACACCTGTCACACAAACGAATGCGTGTTTTTCGAATCTAATCTTTATAAGCTACTAGAATTGTCGCACTGTCAGGTATCAGGAGTTCAGGAACGCATTCTCTCTACGGTCGCACGGTCGCACGGTCGCACGGTCGGGCTGTAAGCTAGAATATTATTGAAGAGATACGAAGGTAATAATTATGAAGGTATGCAAAGCGTTGTTTGAATGATGTTGGTAGTAAAAATTTACCAAAATTATGTGTTTTGTTATCAGCGAAAGCTAAATGTACGATGTTCTTGCTTTCCGTGGTCATACAACAGTAACCATACTCCAATCTTGGTTATCTATGCACGTCACATCCATCAAAAATAAAAGAGTCATACTCATATACTTAGTAAATTTTGATGTAAGTGTGCTCAAGCACAACAAATGCTCAAGCGTAGCAATCGACGATTTTCAACACAGTCGCAATGGAAAAATAAATAAAATTTCAAAAACAATGTTGTGTAATAAATATTTTGAGGCAGATGTCAGATAAGGATCGCTTTTTTTTAATTCTTGCCTGACTCATATGTATAGGCCGCTAAATAGCCTAGAATATAAAAAAAAATATTTTATTTTATTTTATAGAACACTAATTAACGTTAACAGCAGAACGGATTTAGACGAAATTTACCACACAGGTACACACACCATGACCTGGGTTAGAACGCTGAATAGTTTTTATCCCAGCAGCACACTGCGTAGGTTAATATCCGACTTCCACGCGGGCCCAGCCGCGGGTAAACCTATAACTTCACCATCAAACTATGTAGCTTAGCTTCTTGATAGCTGTTATTGCAAAACAGTCTCGAAGTTGTAACAGTACACGCTCAGAAAAGTTCGGTAAAAATGATTTGATTGGTACACAAATAGATTCATTGTTCAATATAAAATGATTGATGTTGGGAAATGTAATAGGTACTTAGTATGAATGAATGCTTTATTTGCCAGAATATAGGTACATTGTTGGTAATGTTACATTTGGTTTCATTATATTCGACTTTCTAGTCGTGCAAATTTTTAAGTGACATTGTAACAATAATTATTGTCGCAGCATATTTCTAAAATTACAGTCTTCTTACATTACTAAAATACAAATATTACAACATAAATTATTTTTTGGTCAAAACTACGATTATACTGTTATTACCTCAGTTTATACGATATACAAAAAACACAAAAAGAAAAAGAAAAAAGAGAAAAAATATAATCACTATGTCAAATACAGCACATATTTTATGATGTTAAAAGATAATCGAATTAAAACATCTGTCACATAACCAATTTGATGAAGCTCTACTGAATTCTAATTCATTGAGTTTTCAAATTTTTTCCGGTAGCTTGTTATATAGCTTAACCGCCATCTGTGGCAGTTTCTGTCACAAAGTTTCATTCATCAACATTCCTGTCTTGCTGTTTGATTAGTATAATTTCTAACTGAACTGACTGTTGCGCTGCAGCACTGGGAAGTGGTGAAGGGCAGGCGTTTTGGGGTTTTGTATTATGTTATTTTGACATTCAAAAAGTGCTGATTATCAGCTTAATTTGATAAATGACTTTTGATTACGTGCTTCTTTCATAAGAAAATGTGTTGAAAAAGCCAGTTAATTTGAGACCCAACTAGAATTTAAATTAGTCGTGAGCTGAAGAGCATCTTTTCTAAGGATTATATGTAGCTCAGAATTTTAAGCCTAGATTAATCTGGCAAAATTGAAAATAACAACTTATATTCATTCATCTAACTTAAGAACTTTTAAGCAAGCGAATTTTCACATTTTCTTTGAAAACTTGTCTGTGATAATTTTTCATCGCTGACACATTCTTAATTGCTTGTCAACGATATAGGGCGAGTAAAAGGGCGTGTTGTTATTGAGATTAGAACGTCGTTACAAAGTCACTTTGCGGTCTTACGGGACGCTGAAGTTTCTAGACGGAGCCGAATGTTAAGCAATTTGATTTTAGATGTAAAAATATTCCTAGTATTAGGTTTTTAATTTAGGTTGAGATTTGAAATGTTCTTGCTAAGTTTGGCGCTCTCGGTTTTAATTTTGGTGGTGCCCAAAAGTTTTACATTACTTCGAACGCGTGTTATTCCCAAATGGTTTGCCAGAGGTTTGGTTACCCCAAGTTTACTAATGGCAAAAAAGTTATTTTCTCAAAATCTGAGGTTTTCCGGTCTTTTGTTTCGATGAAATTACCTTGGAAATTAATTTCTTTAGCCCTCAAAACGTTTTCAAAAGACTCTCTCTTTTGAAAACGTTTTCCTGTTGGCATTCATTCACTAGCAACTCATCCTGGTTTTGCTCAGAAAATTAAATCAATGTAAAGGTTTTAATCCTGTCTCGAAATATCTAAATGATGGACTTCGGGGGCTTACGTAGGGTATGAAACTACGCAACACAATAACCAATGGAGACAATTCATTGCAAGGTCAAAGCCACTTCAAAATATGAAAATCCAAGCTTTTTCCCAACATACAGACTTACAGTTACGCAGAAACGCATTAAACAGAACATGTACAAAGTTCTCTGCCAGATAATTTTCCGGAGCTTATCCGGAGGTGGTAAAACAGGCATTAGAGGATCTATTATTCCCCTCAGGTACTCATACACCACATAAGTTAAACTAAAAGCCACAATCAAAGCCTCGACAATAATTGTTGTTACTTCAGTATCAATGAACACACACATAACATTTAACAATCAAACACACAATTGAATAGAGCCACTGTTTACTGTTGCTTCAATACACGCTGCTACCGAACACATAAATTAGGCGAGCGTGAATATGCATGAGAGGCTTTCCAATAGCGGGGTAAGCAGTGTTGACGGTGGAGGGTTATATTGATTAGTGGGGGAAATTGAATCAAAGAAATAGGACGAATGAAATAGACGCCCCGGCGGCCACTGCTAGAGAAAGAAAAGAAAGAAAGAAAAATAGGTATCAATTCAAATTTAAGTTGGTCGATTTTACTCGTAAACTTGTAATGTCTACTTAGCTGTGATAGTTTTCCTTTTAACTACATATTTATATACGGGGGGGGGGGGGGGGGGGACACTTGACTCTAATAAAAATTTTTGCACTTTAAAGCTTAGTATTTCACAAACGGATTCCTGAATCGAAAAATGGTTATCACAAACCCGAAATATTTTTGAAAGACCTATCTAACGACACGCACACCATGGGGTAGACGAAAGGAAAAAAAAACATCCCCACTTTACTTGTATGTACAGGAGACACACGGTTTTTTTTTTCAAAATTGTATTTTACCACTTTTTCGGCGTGATTATTATGTATATCCATGCCAAATTATAGCTTTCTAGTACTACGAGTCTCTGAGCTAAGCTGCGGATGGACAGACGGACAGACTGTCATGGCGAAACTATAAGAGTTCCTTGTTGACTACGGAACCCTAAAAAGGATCTATAATCACGAGCACAAATCAGAAATAGTTGACAGCTGCACGTCATGACACTTTTCATATAAACCAAGCGTGACAAGGTTTACTCGCATCACTGACGTATAGAAACTGACAGCTTTGAAGGTGGTCCGTGATCGAAGTTGTGCGCGCAAAGCATTTTATACACCATGAATTTTATGTCTCTAGACGCTGTCTCTAGATGCTGTTGGCGCGGCGTGGCGACGGCAAGTCAGTGCTCTGTAGGAATAAGGAATAATAATATAATCAGACTATAATGTTCCCACTGCTGGGTCACAGGTCTCTTCTCTGTGTGCGGGAGTGGGCCATAATCCACCACGTGAGCCCAATGGTGCGGGTTGGTAAATGACACATTACATTTTTGGTTCCGATTTCTAGGAATAACATCACGCTGGTAACCCCGAACAGTTAGGTAGAAGTATACCCACATTTCGCCAGTTACGTTAAGGAATAATAAAAACAATGTTTTAATTATGTTGTCGTGTGTTTGTTATAGTAATAATGTTGTTGAATAAAGAATTCCTTAATTCTCGTCCGAATTAGTTAATAGATTTATGGAGTAACCTTTATCGCACCAATTACATACTTTAACGATTTACTCCACCAAAACATACACCTTGGGGATATGATTTCTACATGTAATATTATCTTTTAATTTCGCAAAGTTAAAGAAAACGTTACCAACACAGAAATAAATGAAACAACCATGTCTAAAACAACACACGTTCCATTTATTTGATTAGCATTTCAATTAATTTTTAATTAAACTTTTACCTAAATCATAATTTAAATCCAATTAGCTTTATCTTCAATTACTCGCAACATGTTGGATTTCATTAAAGTAAAAAGTACACTGACTTCAGCTTCAGGCTGTTTTCAGTACAAATGAAATCGTGAGTATTTGTCAAAGGGAACCGTTTTTCATGTCTTTTAGATTTGATTTCTGGCTGTGTCTGTTTTGTGTTTATTTACAATTGTTTTCCGGGGGTTCTTATCTTTCAAATGTCGACTTCTGTATTGAGGGTTCACAGCTGGGGTTGCGAAAAAACAAAAGTGAAATAAGTGAATCACTAGTATCCATTTTCAGAAAGAGTAGCACTGTTAATTCTACACTACTGATTAGCATAATTCACGCTATTATTGATGTCATTTGATAGCGCGCACCTAATTACGTTACCTACTTGGCTTTCTTATTGTTGTTAAAAGCGACTGAAGTTTGAGAATGAAAACTACTGATTCGGATATTACCTACCCTACATTATTGATGCTATTCGAATAGTGTAGAAAATGATTTGTGTCACAAACAGGAAAAAAAATCCTGTTAGCCACGACAATTTGGGCCCTAGACCTACCACAAAACTTTAAAGTCTATTATTCTACAAAATTGTTGAATTGTAGAAAAAATTGCTTAACACAGAAATTACAAACATGTAAGAGTAACAATCTAAAATTATTTTGCGTTTTTAAAAGCGTAACACGAAGCATTTTGTATGGCGTCGTGATATAGAGGACTTCGTCACGACGCCATATACAGGGTGACTTGTAATTTGAAGTATTCCTTTTAGAACGTGATAGTGTGACCCATTTGCAACAATTGAGCACCCCATAAAGCATAGGCGAAAATTTATGGGATATGAGAAAACTCAAATTTTATGTTTTTTTTCCAGAATTCGTCATTAAATATAACTTTTCTCTAAACTCTCGAATTGAATTGTCTTCATTGGATACTTGATATTTTAACAAATCTTTCGGTGTATTCAAATGTTTTATTTTAAAACATTCAAAAGTTATAGGAAGATTTCCAAAAATCATCTATGTACATGAACTTTGACACCAGTTGTCTAAAAATTTTACTATGACAACAAGCGTACAAATTACGGAGAATACATCTTTTGGTGACGAATTTTGGGAAATTTTCAAAGATATATAAAATTGAGTTTTCTCGAATCGCATGAATTTTCGCCTGTGCTTTTATGGGGTGCTTAATTGTTGCAAATGGATCACACTATCGCGTCCTGGAAGTAATACGTTCAATTAAAAGTCACTCTGGATAACTACGATTTTTAGAAATACAAGGCTACAATTCTTACAAATTACGAGTATGTAATCTCATCTGGTTTGTAGACTTCTAAAGTTTTGTGGTATAACTGTGACGGAATTGTGAACAAGGCATAGAGAATAATGAAGAGAAATCGATATTTTTGATCGAATCGATAGAGTGAGCTAATTTTATTTTAACGAACTTTGCAATTGTTATTCTACATATAATACAAATACGCAGAATTAAATACATTTCAGTTTTGCGCTTGGTTTTTGTAAATAATAATACAACAACGGTTTCTACTTCAAAATAATCTCTGAATAAACATGTTTTAAGATACCCATTATGTTCGTCTGCAAACATTTGGATTTTATTAAACCTATTGTTTGCGGTTTATTTCCATTACTTTTCGTAACTACAAGGCTTTAATACTGATATTTTCATTTACTTTTGGATCTAAATTATGAAGACGTGGGTCTTCTTTATTCAGATAATAATCTCGACTCATTTCAGTCTCATTCTATTTAGAGAGATTACTAAAGATACTTTGTAGTAAAAGAAAGTTACTTTTTTTAATTATAACTGTCAATAACTGAATGTGAAATGAGGTTTCATTTTCAAGAGGTTCTATTAGAGCTCAGAGGGGCAATTCTCACATTTTTAATAACCTTCGCAATCTAATCTCAGTCTTACGTCTTCTGACAAGTTACGACTAGATTTGGAACGTTTCTATTTACGGAAATTTACTTTCTGGTGTTAGAACAGTCAATTTGTGTTTTAATGAAAGAGAACAATGTACTTAAATTAAATCGTTATTATTTCAGAGATTTCTAAAAGTACTCACTAAAAGTAATTTTTAGAAAATGCATGGTACGAGTGGCTCGTGGTTAAATAATAACAGCTGCACGGGTCAACCTAATGTTCGCTACGCTTGCCGTGGTTGATTCGTTGATGGGTATTCATAACATATCGAGACCCCTCCGTGCCTCGGAAAGCACGTTAAGCCGTTGATCCCGGTAGTCATTCGTAGATCTTTGACAGTCGTTACAGGTAGTCAGAAAACCAAAAGAAAAGAGTTAGAGAAAAAAATAAGAGGGAGTGAGTTAAAGACTTTTGGAATGGTTTGGCAGATTGATGGCTACTAAGGAATAGTGCTGTATAAAAACATTACAAAAGCATATTCGTAAGACTTTAACACGATCAATGAATGCCTGCCAATGATAAATTTACATTTCTATTACCTTATTTTAACCACATATTTTTTCAAACTTTGGTTCTAAAACATGTCGGTTTCTTCACGACTTTGTCTATCAACATTTAATTAAAATTTCACATATCCAATTTTCACAAAGCCAATAACAGACTATTAACTGACCATACCCACTACATTTCCAACAAACGATCGATACATCAGTATCACTTAAATGAAACCATCCCTTTTCGCCCATCGAAACTGATAGCTTCTTTCAATCGCTCGAGCACATTCGACCAGTAGATAGTAACTATGGGCTTCGCACGAACACGCGGAGGAAACGTTACGAAAATTTGAACGACTTAGAATTTGAAAATACTCGTTTGGTACAAAATATCAACTTAGTTTTAAGACTTTATTCATAATATTGGTTATACTTTTTGTGCTTTTCCCAAAAAAATTAACCAAAAACTTACAGGATAGTTGTTGATATTTTCGATGCAGAAATCGTTCGGGTTTACGTCGTGCGTCTGTGCTGGGGCCACTGGTCTATATACCTACGAGTCTTAGATACTGGGTTTGTATAAGTACGGATAAAAAGTAGCCACGATTGAACTACCACTTGAGGTGGGCAGTTGGAGTGACAATGAATTAAGAATGTGAGTGTGCTCATTGGACAGGGCACTATCATTATTGGTTTTGTATTCGTTGGCTTAAATAACTGATATCAAACATTGTAATTAGTACCACAGGGTAAATCACTTTGAAAGATAATACCAACAGTTATATTATTATTAGTAACTAGCTTCTGCCCGCGACTTCGTCCGCGTGAAATTTCACCCTACCCCATTCACCCTCTTAGGAGTGGAATTTCTAAAAACCCTTTCTTAGTGGATATTTATATACACTTCACAAAGAACACACTCTCCAAATTTAATGTCTCTATGACCAGCGGTTTAGGCTGTGCATTGATATAATCAGTCAGACAGGATCACAGGACTTTGAATTTTTTATTAGATTATAAAAGTAAACCTAAGTACCTACCTAATAAAAAAAAAACTCAATAACAGAAAATAAAATCTATACTTATAATAAATCTGTAGAGAGGTCAATTCTGTACATGATATATATTTTCAAAATAACTATCAGGGGGTAATTAGTGATCGATACTGATGCCAAAAATGCAATCAGTAAAATTTTTGTCTGTCTGTCTGTCTGTCTGTCTCTATGTTCCTTATAGAAACAAAAACTACTAGACGGATTTTAACGAAACTTGGTACAATTATTCTTCATACTCCTGGGGAGGTTATAGTATACGTTTCATCACGCTACAATGAATGGGAGCAGAGCAGTGAAAGGAAATGTTGGGAAAACGGGAGAAGTTGCTCCAGCTTCCGTCGCGTGTGCAGCCTTAATGGTTAAAGCTACATAGAAATCATTTATGACGGAAATGTTCTACATAAAATTATCTAAAAAATATCCCACAACAGCATATGTCTATCTTTTATGGTTGATTCACAATAACACGTGTAACTCCCGATAGCTTAGCAGTTCGGAGCTTTCTGATTATATTTGTTTACTCTTACGTTTATAATACTCTCACTCATCCCTAATTAAAAGAAGTTAATATTATTACCTATTCAATAAAAAAAGAATCATAGTAATCGGTATAGAAACACCAAACTTATACATGAAATACGCTAATAAGCCATCGCGCCGTCGCGCGTGAATACTGAATCATGCCATAAGGATTATTTTTGTGTAACGGTTGCCGCGCTCGACGCGGGTCGTGGCGGTAGGTTATAAAAAGGCGGGAGGTCCGAGCGCGAGCTTCATTCAATATTTGGCTGGACAATAATTGATATTAACAAACCGTGCTTATCAGCGCGACTTTTAGTCTTTAAATAGTTTATTTGAATTTCTTTTGTTGTTATTTTATAAAATAGGTATTAGTTGTTTTGGTAGTTTTTAAATATTCGTTCAAATTACAAATCTATACTTATAATAAATCTGTAAAGTGAAAATTCTGTACATTGAAAATATAAAAAAAATAAATGGCAGTGGGTGTTATTAGACCGACACAGAATCCAAAAATGTGATTAAAAAAATTTTTGCCTGTCTGTTTGTTCAGGCATCAGGCAAAAACTACCGGTTCGATTACGATGACACTTGGTATAATTATTCTTTAATATCCTGGGTACTTTTTATCCCGGAAAAAAATATACAATAAAAACAAACTTAATTTTGCGGTTCGATCCCTAGACCCGATTACTGTACCAACCGCAAATAATAAGTTTGTCGTAGTACACGACGAAGATGATAATAATAATAGGCGAGCGTTCGTTTATATTAGCATTCTATAAATTGTATGTTTTAACTGCTACTTGCAATTCCAAAACGTGCTTTTCAGTGCGACCTTTTTATTCCTTTTAGTTTTTAAAAAATAAACCTAAATTATTATTTAGGTTTATTTTTATAAGTCGTAGGTATAGATTTTAATTTTAAAGTATGGGGATAGTGTACGTAGTGACCGTAGGTTATTTTATAAAACTGTTAGGTAGGATTAGTAGATATTAGTTTTTAGGGATTTTACTTATTTATTGAGTTTAGATTAGTTATCATCAGAAATAGGTTTATTTAGGTATTTTATTTTCTGTTATTGAGTTTTTTTTTATTAGGTAGGTACTTAGGTTTACTTTTATAATCTAATATAAAATTCAAAGTCCTGTGATCCTGTCTGACTGATTATATCAATGCACAGCCTAAACCGCTGGTCATAGAGACATAAAATTTGGAGTGTGTTCTGTGTGAAGTGTATAAAGGTATCCACTAAGAAAGGGTTTTTCGAAATTCCACTCCTAAGAGGGTGAATGGGGGGAGGGTGAAATTTCACGCGGACGAAGTCGCGGGCAGAAGCTAGTACCTAAATAAATCTATTTCTGATGATAACTAATCTAAACTCAATAAATAAGCAAAATCCCTAAAAACTAATATCTATACGAATGACTAATCCTACCTAACAGTTTTTTAAAATAACCTACGGTCACTACGTACACTATCAAATATACCACCCATACTTTAAAATTAAAATCTATACCTACGACTTATAAAAATAAACCTAAATAACTCTACCTTAAAGTGTACTTAGTAAAAACTAAGAGGATTAAAAACAGAAAAGCACGGCTTAGAATTATAATTATACCAAGTTTAATCGTAATCGGACTTCGTACTTCGTACTTTTTGCGTGATGCCTGAACAAACAGACAGACCTAGACAGACAGACAGACCAAAATTAAAAAAATTTTGGTTTGGTGTCGGTCTCGTAACACCCCCTGCCATTTATTTTTTTGATATTTTCAATGTACAGAATTTTCACTTCTACAGATTTATTATAAGTATATAAACAACAAAAGAAATTCAAATAAACTATTTAAAGACTAAAAGTCGCGCTGATAAGCACGGTTTGTTAATATCAATTATTGTCTGTCAATAAGGTCGAACGCTCTGAACGCATCAACAGCCAAATATTGAATGAAGCCCGCGCTTTTTTTTTTTTTTGACATGACAACTCGCAGTTGCAACTCGCTAAGGTTGCCTTTCTGCTTAACCGGACATCGGACCTCCCGCCTTTTTATACCCTACCGCCACGACCTGCATCGAGCGCGGCAACCGTTACACAAAAATAATCCTTATGGCATGATTCAGTATTCACGCGCGACGGCGCGATGGCTTATTAGCGTATTTCATGTTTAAGTTTGGTGTTTCTATACCGATTACTATGATTCTTTTTTTATTGAATAGGTAATAATATTAACTTCTTTTAATTAGGGATGAGTGAGAGTATTATAAACGTAAAGTAAACAAATATAATCAGAAAGCTCCGAACTGCTAAGCTATCGGGAGTTACACGTGTTATTGTGAGTCAACCATAAAAGATAGACATATACTGTTGTGGGATATTTTTTAGATAATTTTATGTAGAACATTTCCGTCATAAATGATTTCTATGTAGCTTTAACCATTAAGGCTGCACACGCGACGGAAGCTTAAAAAATGGAGCAAATTCTCCCGTTTTCCCAACATTTCCTTTCACTGCTCTGCTCCTATTCATTGTAGCGTGATGAAAAGTACACTATAACCTCCCCAGGAGTATGAAGAATAATTGTACCAAGTTTCGTTAAAATCCGTCTAGTAGTTTTTGTTTCTATAAGGAACATACAGACAGACAGACAGACAGACAGACAGACAGACAGACAGACAGACAGACAGACAAAAATTTTACTGATTGCATTTTTGGCATCAGTATCGATCACTTATTACCCCCTAATAGTTATTTTGAAAATATATGTCATGTACAGAATTGACCTCTCTACAGATTTATTATAAGTATAGATATAGATATAGATTGGGTAGGTAAATAAAGATTTTATTTTTAGTTTTGACAGTTAAACTAAACGGCAAATGCAATCATCATCTGCCTAGCCTTTTCCCAACTATGTGGGTCGGCTTCCAGTCTAACCGGATGCAGCTGGATACCAATATTTTAAAATATACGGCAAATATATGTCTTTTTTACGTGAACATCTAGGAAATGTAACATAAACTGGCAAAAATAAACGTAGGAATAACCTAACAAGGGGATGGGATTCTCGGTACTTTTAAGAGTATATTTTCCACATTACTCCTGTTCCTGTTAACGTTGAAATTAAACCTTATTTTGTTAAGAGAGGTCTAGGTACTAAAATTGTTACGATATTATTTTTCAAGATAGAGTGTCCACATACAATTCCTACATCCACGTCCCCGTGCGCGAGCAGCGACACTGATCGATGTTCCACCGCAATCTCTTCACTGATGGATAGCGCCGAATTGCTGCTACAAGCGCTGCGAGCACTACGAGGCTACGACTTAGCAGTGCTACGCGGCTACGACGTAGCAGTGCTAAGCGGCTACGGGCCCATTCGACGGGCTATAGGCAATTTGCTGACGTACCTACTGATGATTTAGTTCGGTCATCAATGTGAATGTGCAGAGATTTACAGCAGTGTACGTTATTTAAGGTCTTGTTTAATAAACCGCTTGGATCTGTCAGTTTTAAGTCACATCTTTTAAGATGCTGATTTGATTAATGAACGCGATTATATCCAAGCACAAAGGGCTGCCCGCAGTATATTTCTACAGGAATGCAAAGATTTAGATAATTAACTGTTTAAATCTCTGAATGTTACTGCTCTGCTACGAATGATATAATATTTCATGTTGATTTACTAGTAACCACAGCAGTTAAGATAAAACTTAAAGTAGTACCTACATAGAAATTCTGAAACCGCTAGTCTAAAAAAGTCTATCTTTATATTCACTTTTTACCATGTACAACTCGAACCTCCGAGTTTATTCGTTCAGTAAAAGTATTTAATTTCCTCATAAAAAACTATCATTTATTCTAATCCTAGAATTATTTCAATGAATCTAATTATGGTCCACCTGTGTCCAATAGCAGGAATAGCGCCACCAGACCAGCTCCAGCAAAAGAGCCAAAATGGTCTCCGACACAGGACAGGTTGGCCGAAGCAAGGAAAACCTGTTCAGATGGAGATTCATAGATGACTCTCGGTGTCTTGTTATGTGCTTGTTACAGGAGCTGATGGAGTCTAGTGATGGCGCCAAACTCGTAGCCGAATTTCCGACCGACTTCATTTAGATAGCCGTCGACACGATAAGAAGAAGATGGTCAAGCTCTCGCTTCTACGAGCGGCTGTTCTCAAGTACTTTCAGTACTTTCTGAAATTGCCAAGCGGGTACAAAATATGGTCTACCTCCATCTAAAAATTCTGAAGCAATAAAATCATTTCAGCTGACAACAGAATTCTCATCACTCAGCTTAAATTTCAATACTTTCAAAAGTCTTGCTTCTATGCCAGGGGTGCTAAACCAATGGAATGTAACAAACAGTAATAATTGTGAAGGCAGCATACATTTTTCGTCAAATGAAAATATTTGATCAGGATTCTGAACGTAAACGAAGCAAAAATTATTTTTGAAATTAAGGACTTGAAAGGGGATGACTACTGAGGTGACGAACAATATGGAAGTATGGAAGGAGCACACAAGCTGTGCCGACCACAAATATTTGGATAAGTGCAAAAGAATGATGATGAACCAACTAAACCTCACAAAAAAAAAAAAAATCCTATTCAAAAAGTTAAAAAAAAAATATGCTTTTCAGATGTACAAAGGTTGGCCACCCCTGCTCCATAGCGGCGGAGATCCTCGGAGAGAGTCCCGAACTGCGAGCTCGAGTCAATACGGCCGTGCATTTGACTTGCATCTGTTGACGTTGTGCAATCCCCAGAAATGCTACAGGGCTACTTACACTCGGAAGTGGCAATACTTTTGTAAGTAACGTTTTATTTTGATCTTTATTGCTCGCGACTTCGTCTGCGGTCCAGGATGAAAAGTATAGCCTGTGTCCTTACCCAGTGGTCTATCGGTGTGCCTTTCATCCAAGTCCGTTCTGTCCTTTTAGCGTGAAAGAGTAACAAACAAACAAACTCAAACTCACTTTCTCATTTATCTATACTATACTAATAATAATTAAACTGAAGAGTGTGTTTGTTTGAACGCGCTAATCGCTGGAGCTACCAGACGAATTTGAAAAACTATATTTGCATTTGATTGCCCAATTCTTGAAGAAGGTTATCTGCTACTTAACATCACATAAAGTCAGAAAGAACGATAAGTGAAAACGCATTCATAGCGCGGGTGGGTACGATGTGTGCGACGACGGGGTATGCGCGGGGAGCAGAAATTTCACGCGGATGAAGTCGCGAGCAGAAGCTAGTAATATTATAATTAAGATTTGAAACATTCAATGAACATTAATTAACAACTACAACAAATTGACATCTCGAAACAATAGATGTCAGAATATAGAATTTAATAGTGTTTATTCATTTGTTTTGTTTGTGAAACAGAATGTCAAACACAAAATATTAATTTATTTATTTTAGTTTTACGCTTTGGTTTAAGCAAATAATTACATGTCGGTTAAATAGCCCGTAATTTAATATGCATTCTGATACTAAATTCCAGCCGACTTTGTGATCGTTCAACGTAATTAATTTAAATTATTATCAATGTTATGCCAATGATCCTAGTATGCAAATTATGTATAACAGTGGCAGTTAAATTAAACCGATTGGAATTGAAATCGTGATAGTTAATCTGAAATAGATTCTATTGTTTTCGATATAACTAATGTCAAATGACAAAATCATATTAGTCGACCGAATTTAGAATTTATGACAGATAAACATATTGTATACACGTTATATAATTTTTTACGTTTTACGAAAGTCCCCTAGACGCTTGTATTCCGGGGAGGCGAAGGCAGCGGTGTAGATTGACAAATAAAACAATGTTTTGTTAAACAAAACACTTGGTAAAAATCTATTTTATTTGTCTGTGATAAACCGCCAACCTGTCTTGAGCAAGCGTGGTGATCAATGTTCGTGTCTTCTCGGTATAAGAAGAGGACTGTGCCCTGCAGTGGAAAAATAATAGGCTGATATTATATAAGTAAGAAACTCTTGTGTACTCTTCCGCATTCATACGTTTGAATCTGAGTCGCCCCTAACGTCCCTGATCCGGGAGGCGAGCTCCGAAATGCAATAGATTTAGCGTTTGTGCGACGAATCGCGATATAATCCAATGCAGACTTACCCCGCTCTCTTTATACGACGTTTATTAAACTAGCGAGCACTGTTACTGGGATTTCTCTTGGATGACTATATTTTTTTCCTTGCAATTTACTTTATTGTTCACCAGAAAATTCCATAACAAAAAAAAAAACCCTGAAATGAAATTTACCCAGTAACGGGGTTGTGGAGGCCAGATAGGCAGTCGCTCCATGTAAAATACTGGTATTCAGCTGCATGCGGTTACACGGGAAGCCAATCCCAACATGTTGGGAAAAGGCTAAGCAGATTGATTTTTATTGACCTAGTAGAACATGGAGCAAATTAAAAAACAGCAAAACACGTTTAATAATACTTACTATTAATAATTACTTACGTCATTCTATCTCATGTGAGATGAGATGATGTGTTTTAGTATCCCAGTCAAAGGCCCGCTTTCACCGCAAATCCAAAATGTATTTAGTGCTTAACATATTTCAAACATCTCTCTGTGCCTTTAAAATCGTTTAGTGCTAAACGTAGTTAGTGTTTAGTGGTGCGAACGACGGTTGTCATGAAAATCATGGCACCGGAGTTTGACTATAATACGTTATCAAAAAATGCTCTCTAGGAAATCACACCAACTTACTTTTATAAATAACGTTTCGGTCGCGTACCGCATCGGTCTCGCGTACCACGACGTGTATCAGTATAGTGTAACACTGACGGTCTTCGAGCGCGAGTCTATTAGCCACGCGCCGCGGCAAGCTATCCACCAACATCAGCGATCGATGTCCGCGTAACATTATTTCCAGCCTAACGATCGTGTCAAGTGATCTGATTGGTGAACAATCACAGCAGTTGACATGCGTTTGCAATTTGATAGCAAATTGTGTTTGTTGAAGGTATGTCACCTCCATGTACTAACACTGGCTAGATAGAACGCTGTCTACATAAAAGTTAACATATAGTTTTTGTACGATACACAATTTTTCCATGTTCTTCTTAGAAAATCAATACCTTCCTCATAAATGCTTAGCAGTATTTCCTGTATTTTCACTCTGCCGACCTCCCCAACAAAGTTTATTTTCGTTCCTGAAACCGAGTGTAAGATTTCTTCCTTTTGCGTTGGGACACGGACCTAATCAATATGAATATAATAAATTCAATTACCTGAGTGAATAATAAAACATCGAAGTAAAGTAATTTATATCTTTTATTTTTACATTGTACTTCACATAATTGAATTATGTATTTGGCACCGTACACAACAGAAGCATATATTATTTAAAATAATTATAATTTAAACATGATCCGTAGAATTTGAGTTACATTTTGAACATTATTAAAGATTTATTTCTTAATTAATAAATATATTATTTGAGCATGGTTTGGCAACGAGATGTTTGTTATTTAAATATTTTACTCGAATATAATGTTAAATAAAAGATGAATCAGAATTATTAAAGGACCCATTCCTTTAATAATTCTGATTCATCTTTATATTGGATACAAAAAAATAAAAATTAATATTAATGGGTTGTAGGAAAGATTTAATAATATTTAAAGTATATACGAGGAGGTGTCAGATTAATGAGGCTTGTCAAACTATTTCAAGAATTTCAGTATGAAATTGGGATAAAAAAAAGAAATAAGTACACAAAATTTTTTTTTTTTTTTTTTGTTAGCGATTATGAGATCTAAACCGTGGCCGTGGCCAGTCCGTTTACAGGAAACTGAGATGATTTGTTCCAAGAAATCTATGATATCACGTAAACATTCCATTTATCTCACTTCACAAATCAAAGCCTTAATTTTCGCGAAACATCCTTAAAAGTACTAGCACCCTCCTGAGCACACACTCGGCACTCTCAGTTAAACCTGTTAAAAGCACTTAAGTGCTTACTGTTCCCTTTTTGGAAGTTCGTATCGAGCAGTCCGGAGGCTTCATCTTATTTGACAACGTAACGTTACGTTCGAAGGAGTTCCGAACTTTATTAGCGTGACCCCAAAGTTTTGCAGAAGTTGCAAATGTCCAGTTAATGAAATGGTTTATTAAGTCGCCGACAAGTAAGCTGTGTTCATTAAATAGTTGGTAAAAGGTTGTCGTAGATTAGGGCGGGCCGCACCGCATTGGGCCTCCCACATTAAATGCGATGTCCTGCGGTTCGAAGCAGAACTATAATTGCGTAACACACTATCAATCTCAATCTGAATTATTTTGAAGGATTTCAACAACGTAAATAACGCAATGAATGTTGTTGAACTTATAAGACAGGCAATTCCTACTGATAGCGTGTTAGGCAATTATCCCGCGGATGCATGTAATGTGCGCTTATCTGAAAGTCACTACAGTTGTAATTTATTTACGAGCATAATCGTATGACATTATTTAAAAAGAAATAATAAACTGTGTGAAAATGTAATATAATTAATTCAACCCAGGTTAATATTAATTTACATTTAATACACACAAACCTTAATAAATTGTTAACAAATTATTAAATTCTTGGTTGAAGATAAAATTGAATCTGATTATTTTGTAATTAATAACTAGGTATTAATCAAGCAGAAATTAACTATCAAAACCTGTCATGAATATTATAAAATATTAAGTTGTTAACTTTAAATTTTGAATGACAAGATAAACACTTTGAAATATTACGATTATGTTGGTGCCCTTCATTGTAAAGATGTTAACTAAAGGTTTAATCTATTTTGGAGTTACTTTTGTGTAGCAATGTTTGCAAGTATTGCATTTGTGTGAGGGCAACAATGGAAAACAAAAAGTTATAGCAAAAGTTATAAAAAGTTACCCAAAGTTATCATGTTGCAAAGTGTTGCTCTACAAAAAGTAACTTCGGTCTGAATGCATCTTTAGATCCTTAAAAGTAACTGTAAGGCCTGCATTCCTGTTACGCTGACGTCGGTCGCGTACGTTCGGTCGTGAACGGTCAGTACTAACATACGTCAGTTTCGTAGTATGGTGCCATATAGAATACAATGTGTATGCACACGCGCGACAGACGTACGCGACCGACGTCAGCGTAACAGGAATTCAGGCCTTACAAACTCAAACAAATGAATGTGAGTAGTTACGTTTTAAAGAAATTACTAGTCTTACCAAGGTAACTGGGTTGTGGAGGTCAGATAGGCAATCGCTCCATGTAAAATACTGGTATTCAGCTGCATCCGGTTAGACTGGAAGCCTACTTGAACATATTATCTGGGAAAAGGCTAGGCAGATTGATTGACCTTTTAGTAGGGTCGTAGACGATGGGCATTATACTTAGTTATGATGATGATTATGTGAATATTTTTGTCGTTAATTAGGATATGATGAGGTTCAAATCTTGTTAATGAAGAGAGTCTGCACCATGTTCAGATCTGATACTCCTTGTAGTTCCAGTTCCAAGACTTGTTGACGCTGTTGTAGTCGTTGTTGGGACTTATCTGTAGTTTTATCGTGAAGTCCGGCTGCAATAAGAGACAATAATATTAAGATTCCTTCATCCTTTTTTAGAAGTCGGTTAAAAAATGCGTCTGCTCAACAACGTAAATAACGCAATTACGAATGTTTTGAACTGTCAAAATGAAACCCATTGCTACCGATAGTGTGTTACACAACTCACACGCTCAGCCGACCAACACATACATATAGCCAACACTAAACTATGAAGCTCTAGAGATAGTTTTCTTATAAAATAAACAAAATTTTGAGGAGTTCTTCCTTTGATGTGTAAAAATGTTTTTTTGTCAACCGAAAGTAATAACTTTCAGTTGAAAATTGTTTTAATAATTTTAGTGTATTATTATATACCAATGCTTTGTTCTACTTCTCTTAAACTTTTAATGATTATGTTCTGGATATTGTTCTTCCATTGTGCTAGTTAGAACACTTCAAGTTGAAACATTAGGATGGACGTATTTATAATTACAAGTTATTGAACTGACATAGTCATTAACTCTAACAAGAGGAAACACAACCGGACATTTACGGTTTTTTAATTAAAAAAATATAGTTGTGGTAACATAACGTTACATCACGCCTGAGTTCCCTCAAGGGTTAGGCAAAGGTACACCTGGGTGTACACCCACGTTTTGTCAGTTATCTATAAGTCCCATGTAACAGGGGGCGAGCCTATTGCCATCAACCGCGCACAAATCCAGACTCCAGGGTGCTTAATATCGAATATAATTCGACATTGGAATTGACAGTCAAGCGTCAGGGATTGACTGGACTCACTGAGTCTAGCCAATCCCTGACGTTTAACTCAACCAACTGACGTTTGACCAATGTCGATATATCGGAATTATATTCAAGAGTTTAAGCACCCAGGCTGCTACTGAGAAATTCCAAATGGAAAAACCCAATAACACTTTGCCCGACCTGGGAATCAAACCCAGGACCTCATGCTGACGTATAATTCCACTTTGGGCAACTTAAATGGCACCTGAGTGAATGTGCCGCTGTGTGTCAGGTGCATTCACTCAGGTGCCATTTAAGCGAGTGCCCAATGTGGAATACGACCACTAGACCAATTTGAGTTGTTGTCTTTGTACTGAAGAGTTTTATTTGTAGTTATCTTGACAGAAAATTGTATAATATAAGCTGATAAAAGTACACTTTTGGATGAACCCATCAAATATTCTCATTCTTTGTATTCGTTTTTTGTGTTTTTTCCCCATTTTTTGTTTGTATTATACATTCATTAAGTATGTATTAAGTATTGGATTTTAAGATAACGAAAAATGTAATTGTTGTTATATATTTATTTTATTTTATTTTACCAAACTATATCTGTATCTATTATAAAATAGTAACATGTGGAAACGTAGTGGATTGTACATTTACTTATAGCATACGGTATTACTCGATATAATATACAATGTACAATTATTTGTTTTCCCAAATAAAATAAAAAAATAAAAAAATTATCTGCTGCTACGTCAGCCATATTTTTTCCGATCTCTACCAAAAATAGGAAGCCATTCCACCCTTTGTTCAGCCCATGTAACATATAGCCATCACCATTCAAACATACTGAGTCACAACTCGACAAGAACGTTTTACTTCATAAACAAAACACGACGTGACGTATCGCAGTGCAGCACAACAGCACGACACAACACCACATAAATCTTATTCCACTCAAGTTCGCCCTGATTGTCCGAGCTGCTCATGTGTTTGTCAATGTCGACTTTGTTTTTTAAAGTGGTGATATTTTTGTGAGTCGGTTTATTACTTTTTTCGCGAGATCTACGTTTCGGGTTTCGTTCCTTCTACATCGTTATTTGATTATAGACTCTGTCACATTCCGCCATGGATTATATTTCCATACTTAATATTATAAATGTAAAAGTGTGTCTGTCTGTTACCTCTTCACGCTTAAACCGCTGAACCGATTTAGATAAAATTTAGTATCCTATGTCCTTTCCCGGGACTCAAAGTATCTCTTACTTTGAGTCCCGGGAAAGGACATAGGATAGTTTTTATCTCGATATCCCCACGGGAAACCTATGCGGATGAAACCGCGGGGCGCTGCTAGTTATAAATAAAAGTCGCTTTTCGTGTCTGTCTGTGTGACCGCATTATTGAGTTGAGATTTGTGTGCTATGCTCAGTTATAAGTCATTTATTTCGGAACAATATTGTAAAATAAAACGGTACCATTCAATTACATATAAAAAACGAGAGAGAGACAAAAAAATAACAGTCAAAGTTAATAAAAATTTAAATAAACATATAAATCTCCCGAAATAAAGATTCTAAAAGATGTTGAAAAAAACCGCATCAAAATCTGTTGCGTAGCTTAGAAAGTTTAAGCGGTCACACAGCTAGACACGAAAATCGACTTTATTTTATTCTAAGTATGGTATAGATATATAAACTATTTAAAGCCCGTTATACATGATGTCACTGAATAATGTTGTTTTTCAGTAACGGAACTCTTAAAATTATGCACTTATGTCATAATCACTGTCATGATGTAATCTCATAGATATTGAATGGTTGTTTGCCTTACAACGAAGAGCATTAGTATCAGTCGATGTGCTTCTTTTCTAAAGTTGTGTCGTTAAAGCGACGTCGCCTGCCCGACATTATCCCTTCCAGTTTTACAAACGTTTGCAACAGATGGCAAGGCTTCATGTTATCGTAGGACATTCTGGATGTTATTTGACATGCATTCGCATTTATTTTTTTGGCTCTTGGAATACAGGAACTCCTAGCAAATACAAGAGCCAGGGCTACACTGATGTTTGTGTCTTGAAGTGAAAAATAATAAATTATTAAATTAAATTTTGGAATGGTTAATGTTTAGGATGACTAATACGGACACTTACACTCACATTTCTTTGACTAATAATGTTGTGCTGCTTTTGAAGTGCACAGAAATTACAAAAGGACCTCCTAAATAATGTACTTCAAAGGTTTTATCTTTAGCTTAAGATTTCTTCTTAAATGGGGACAATGTCTATTTTAGTCCTACAAAGCACTTTATATCTATTACTATTTAAAATCACAATCTTACTTTCTGTCTCTGACTAATAGCTTACTTCCAGGTTCCTTTGCCAATATTTTTCTTCTGCACCAAAAGAAATCTTAGAATCTTTTCACAAGTCTCCTGGCCACCCACCTGCTCAGCTAATGTCGCAAGCTTCTTACTACTACTTCTTTCAGTAAATTTGAAATTTAAACTCCGACGACCATTAGTAGTGCGCAGTGTTATACCAAAGGATTATTTTAAATTGCCTCTCAGTCTCAGCTAGATTGACTTTAATTTTTCAAACACTTGCTGCCATTATTTCTAAGTCTTTTTCATGTAAATTTCTTTAATGAACGCTCGAGATTTCACCTAAGTGTGTAATGGAATAATAATAATATTTTGTCTCGTTAGTGGTATTTGATTTATAATCTGGTTATGAAAAAGTCTGAATTCAATTAATTTTTAAGCTCTCAAAAAATAGACACGGTCTGAATAAAAATTTGTTTTAAAAGTCCATTAACGAATTTGGAAGCCGAATTATTTTAATGAACCACTTCTTTCGATTTACTTTGCGATGACACAGATGCTTTTGTTATCTGCTGGAATATTGGATGAAAGATTACTGAATCATCAAATCAGAATGAATGGCAAAGCGATCTTTATAGAATACTAGCTTCTGGCTTCTTGTTCTCCACCCTGTCGCATCGCATCTCATCGCATCGCCAGCCCCAGCTTTTTTTTTCTGACTTCTTTTTCCTTTTTGCTCAGCACCTGAGCGTGATATCAAATAGCCTTTCTCAAGAACTGGGGTATCAATTGCAAAACGATTTTTTCAAATCCGATGAGTAGTTGCAGAGGTTAGCGCGTTCAAACAAAACAAATAAATAAGCTCTTCAGCTTTATTATTAGTATAGATTCCATAGAATTTCAATGTTCTGCTTCATCTGCTTTATCATTAATTTGTATAACTAGGATCTTTTCGACTGAAACTTAGCAAACAGAAGAAATTTATACTTACCTACTTAGAAGTTTGTGGAGTAATAGAGTGTTGATACAAGTCCCTCACCTGAGGCATGCATGCGATCCCCGGCGGCATCTTATCCTGCACCACCTGTGGCAGGTTGGGCTGAGGACCCAGCGGATCCAAGTTCAGAGGCTCGTACTCATCGGAGAGCCCGCTGTCGGGGGAGTCGGGTTGCTGCAGGTTGTTGACGTAGCCCCTGGGAGCAGCGCGGCTCTTGTGCACGCAGTAGTCGCCGCTGAACGGGTTCTGGTACGCTACGACTGTTCTGGAAATGTAATATGAAATGAATAATAATTATCGCAGTTTGAAAATAGTATACGAGTACGTCATATCGGAAAAAATAAGGTGTATTCCAAAGTAGGATCTCTTTAAAGTGGTTGGTAGCAGCTGGATGACAGTAGCCGAGGATTGAATTAAATGGCGATTAGAGGGGCCTAAGGCCCTAAGGCTAAGTAGACTGCGAGCTGACGATGAGAAACACATGAAAGAAATTAAATTCGAGAATAAGAAAGATTTTAAAACAGAAGAACTAGCAGGGGATCGATGAGGTGGGGGGGGGGGGGGGGGTGAAGGGGATCTAATCGGAATAAATCGTTTTAGCAGTTACCGAATGCTATTCAAACCAACATGAACCAGCATTTTTGCAACTTGCACTGCAACTGTGTGTTTGTGAATGTTTTTGCTGAGCTAGAAGAAAATTGGCCTTTAAAGTGTATGTCTCCAAAATTACTACTATAACTATAATTCAAACAGGTAAAACAATGGTTACCTGAGTTCCTCAGTAGATTCGCCTTCTTTTTTGTGCGAAAACACAACTTTAGTTGGTCTCAGCAGTATCGCGATCTGAAACCAACAATCGAATCTAAACTTCTTAATATTTTGACATCCAATACAACTTGTTAATTAACTCCGAGAGACAAAGCAAAGCCCAACAATTCGCAAAGATTTAGATTGATTTCTAATAAAATTACGGAAATAATTACAACTTGTGGGTAATTTTATAATTTGTTTGGTAATATGAAACTGGGGAATAAAGTGGTACATTATCGCTTACTTAGTCATTTGGTTGTTTTCTTGTTTAATGGGACATTTCAGAAGTGTTATGATGTAGGTACTGAAAGGTTACCTACACTATTAATCTGAATTTCCTGGTGCCAGTGTCCGTATTTTTAATGAAATAAAGGAATTAATCAAGTGAAAGGAAATACCTAATGAGTTTCAATGACAGTAGGTATAAATATAGGTAAGTCGGTACTGATTTAAAATTTAATTTCACTAGCATTGGCTCCAAATAATCCGTTTTATCTAGAAATATACAGTCAAAAGAGAAACGAAGCCTGAAACATACCAAATCAGAAATATGCAAATACTCTGTTTATCATTGAAATACCCCAAAAGTCGGGATGGACATAATATTTGATATTTTTCCGATTCGGATTGGGCTTATGTGGGCCATTGTGGGCGCTAAGCGGTTTCCGCAGCCGATGGCCGCAGCTTATCCTACATTTTGTATCGTAAATTATTATATGAGCTTTTATTCTGTGCTGTGGTGATTTTAAATGATCCTTTTAATTATTGACGTAAGTTTTAAAAAAAACCTAATTAAAGGAGAAAGTAGAACAGGACAAAAAGAGAAAGCAGGAAAATTAGATTGTAGTCTGTTTTTGGGATTAAACTTTTAATTTTCACATTTATAAAGTCAAAGTCAAATCGTTTATCTATACTTGTACAGAATTGACCTCTCTACAGATTTATTATATTTTCAAAATAACAGGGGGTAATTAGTGATCGATACTGATGCCAAAAATGCAATCAGTAAAATTTTTGTCTGTCTGTCTGTCTCTATGTTCCTTATAGAAACAAAAACTACTCGACGGATTTTAACCAAACTTGGTACAATTATTCTTCATACTCCTGGGGAGGTTATAGTATACTTTTCATCACGCTACAATGAATAGGAGCAGAGCAGTGAAAGGAAATGTTGGGAAAACGGGAGAATTTGCTTCATTTTTTAAGCTTCGGTCGCGTGTGCAGCCTTAATGGTTAAAGCTACATAGAAATCATTTATGACGGAAATATTCTACATAAAATTATCTAAAAAATATCCCACAACAGCATATGTCTATCTTTTATGGTTGACTCACAATAACTACTAAATACTGAATCATGCCATAAGGATTATTTTTGTGTAACGGTTGCCGCGCTCGACGCGGGTCATGGCGGTAGGGTATAAAAAGGCGGGAGGTCCGAGCGCGCTTATCAGCGCGACTTTTAGTCTTTAAATAGTTTATTTGAATTTCTTTTGTTGTTATTTTATAAAATAGGTATTAGTTGTTTTGGTACTGTTTAAATATTCGTTCAAATTAAAAATCTATACTTATAATAAATCTGTAAAGTGAAAATTCAGTACATTGAAAATATCAAAAAAATAAATGGCAGGGGGTGTTATTAGACCGACACAGAAACCAAAAATGTGATTTAAAAAATGTTTGTCTGTCTGTTTGTTCAGGCATCACGCAAAAACTACCGGTTCGATTACGATGACACTTGGTATAATTATATGTTTTAACTGCTACTTGCAATTCCAAAACGTGCTTTTCAGTGCGACCTTTTTTATTCCTTTTAGTTTTTACTAAGTACAGTTTAAGGTAGAGTTATTTAGGTTTATTTTTATAAGTCGTAGGTATAGATTTTAATTTTAAAGTATGGGGATAGTGTACGTAGTGACCGTAGGTTATTTTATAAAACTGTTAGGTAGGATTAGTAGATATTAGTTTTTAGGGATTTTGCTTATTTATTGAGTTTAGATTAGTTATCATCAGAAATAGGTTTATTTAGGTATTTTATTTTCTGTTATTGAGTTTTTTTTTATTAGGTAGGTACTTAGGTTTACTTTTATAATCTAATATAAAATTCAAAGTCCTGTGATCCTGTCTGACTGATTATATCAATGCACAGCCTAAACCGCTGGTCATAGAGACATAAAATTTGGAGTGTGTTCTGTGTGAAGTGTATAAAGGTATCCACTAAGAAAGGGTTTTTCGAAATTCCACTCCTAAGAGGGTGAATGGGGGGAGGGTGAAATTTCACGCGGACGAAGTCGCGGGCAGAAGCTAGTTTCAAATAAACACATAAAACGCACTTTTGAATGTCACAAAATTTTCATGCTGGATTTAGGCGGAATATGAAGAACTATTGTGTAGGTAAGAATGTGTTATAAAATCTGTAAAAAACCATATTTCAGGCAAATTCTAAAAAAAACATTTATAAAAAGATACAATTTCATAGAATGAATAAATTGAAGAATTATAGAATTTGGTTGCTTGATTTTATCGTCCTTTGGGGGAATCCTCTATGTCCAGCACTGGACGTCTTTCGGCTTAACTGACGATGATGATGATAAGCCTGTACATGTACTGCCTACAAAAATCATACCTAATGGCACTATATAGTGGGGTTAAAATGGCAAACATATCACCATGTTTAATTAATTCAATTTAACATACCTCTCCATTTTGCCGCATTCTGTTTATTCGGTAGAAACAGTAGCCGCACATAAATATTGTCAGACATAACTGTAACAAAAAGTAATTATAAGTTTGTTTTTCGGGCACAACTTTTCTTTTTAATATCCACATCGTATGTTAAACTTTTACCGTCATTCGGACACGTTTTATGTGTGTACCAAATCCTACTTAATATAATATAATATTATAAATGTGAAAGTTTGTATGTTTGTTACTCAGTAGGTACCTACTAGACCAAAATGTATAACAGCAATTTTCTGATTTCAGAGTGTCTCGCAAAAACGGCACGGAACGGATTTAAATGAAATTTGGTACACGTATATAACCTGGATTAACACATAAAATCCTTTTTATCCTATAGGATAGTTTCCGACTTCCACGCGGGCGAAGCCGCGGGAAAAAGCTAGTACAGTAAATAAAATCCTTATTCAAACGAGGCTGAGAATCAGCACTTTTTGAACGTCAAAATTATACGAGTCAGTCCCCCAAAACGCTCGCAAATAAAATCAGCCAGTAGGTACCTGTCTCACCGCAAGAATAACGGTTCTTCCCATACCCAGAAGATCACGTTTGCTCGCTGTGTGCTGGTGATTTCTTAGCAATCAAATCTTGGATAACCACGACGGTAAGTCAGTGGATTAAATTAGCAGACCTTATAAACCTCCCTAGCTTCAGCATAATCTGCCTATAAAGTTACCAGTTCCCGCTACACGCTGTTGGGTTACAGGCTTTCTCTCTATGTGAAGGAGTGGGCCGTAATCCACCACGCGGGCCCAGATCAGGTTATTATAGCAAAACCCACATTTCCCCAGTTATGTTTATGTCCCATGTAACAGGGGCGAGCCTGTTGCCATCAACCGGGCACGACATACCGGGTAGTAGCTGCTCTGTGTTTGTAAATATAGCTGCTTCGAAGAAAATCGACAAGTCATTAAACAATGGTTTAGAGCATCTTGTCACCTCTTTTTGTACGTGCAGTCCGTACAGTCGCAGGTGCTGTCCGTATATCTTTCCCCGCCGATCTTGAGAATGGCACATTTAAATAAACTAGCAAGCAAAGAGGTGTCGCAAACGAGAAGACGTTTGTAAACGAGAATCAATGCTAATTGTATCCTAGCTGAATTGAATAAAAATAGAGAATCAGCTGTTTTTAGAACCATGTTAACACAGTAGCAGCAATGCTTTTGCATTAGCTATGTATTGGAAAATTGTGAGCAATATTTTGACATAACGTGTAACTAGTTTATTTATGTATAGGTACCTAGCAATACAAGGTTCTTTCGGCGAGTAGCAAAAATCAGAACTAACCACGCCATCTTGTTTTTTTTTTTAAATTGAACAAAAAAATTATTACACAAAATGTTTACTAACAGCGCCCCCTGCCAACGTCATTCGAGCGCCAAAAGTTTCTTATAGCAGTATAACTTTTGTGACTGTTAGATACTTATTAAATTGAAGTGGGCTGGCCATGTTTGTCTAAGGACCGATGACCGGTGGAGCAGGCGAGTCCTGGAGTGAAGACCGACAAGCAGCACGCGTAGTGTGGGACGCCCCCCAACTAGATGGACAGCCAGGTCGAGTTTCTTGCGCATTCTTCTCCATACGAAAACTACCTTTTGGAAGGGGCGACTAGAATCAATTCTATTTCATTGTAATTTTTGACGTTCAAAAGTGCCTTTTATGTGCCTATTTGAAATAATTGCTTTGACTTTAACAGACGACCTTAAGAAGGTGCCTGGGACAGACTGGATGCGGAAGGCGGAGGACAGGGTGTTGTGGCCCAGCCTGGGAGAGGCCATGTCCAGCAGTGGATTGCGATCGGAGTTGATGAGATACTTATAGTAATAACTGTATAGGACGAAATAAATAAATTAGTAGGTAAATATTTATGAACTGTTGCGCCACTGCCGCTGAAAACACAAACCCAATGGTTTTCATAAACTAACGTCGTTTATAGGTATTTCTACAGCATGTATCAGAAAGGTGTGCTCATATTTAAGGATGTGGTACAAACCATGAAACTGAACAACTTTCTCCATGGAACAATATCATCATAGCGAAAAATTATCCACTGCCCCATACAAAACTTTAATACCTCGGCCCAAATGGACGAAAGGAAGTATTCCACTCAGAGCACTGATTTCAACAGCACTTGACCGAACTGCACCTGAGCACTTCCACTAACTGCACTGAAACAAAATAATGAAAACTGCAATTCGGTGAAAAAATTTATAAATAAAATATAATTTTCAGTCCCCGAACGGTACCTAATTAAAATATCTTTTTAGTGATGGGATGTATTTTTTTGTTCAAGGCAAAATCAAACAAAATATATCGGTACAAATCAGCAAAAGACTCTGGCACCTTGTACTAGGCACTTGATAATTTTACTTTGTTCAAATGGAACAAGGAGTAGTGTTTTTTTTATTTGTAAACAAAAATGATGTACCTTGTTACTTTTGTTAGAACTAACAAAATCGCTGAGAAAACAACAACTAGGAACAAATTGTCGAATGAACGCACTCACACGTACGGACCGCTTCGGGGAAACAAAGTATGTTTCAGTGTGCAGAGAGTCGGGGACATGATACGCCGACCCCAAATAAATTGGGATATGGGCAGGAGACTGATGAATATTCTCGACCCAAATGTACAATAAAAAGCCTAATTATCATAAGTAGTTAGTTTAAGTACTTATCATCACATTCGTTTTGCCACTGGCCCTGTGTTCTCTCAGTACTCGACCCATACTACACCGACTCACTAAACCGATGTAAACTCGACTTTAAGTTCACAAAGTTGTGAGAACTTTATCCCAGTGTTTTCTAGTTTTAATGGTAAGGTTTAAGGGAACTGGTCAAGCGAACAGAGACTTCAGGATTTTAGTTCTAAAGTTAGCCTTTTAAATTCTTAGCCATTTTTGTGAAGTTTAAAGACTAATGCCTGGCACGATATTGACCGTACCTTTTCTATAGTCAACGCCTTTTATTATTGCTTTATCACATAAGATGACAAAAAAATCCAGTAAATTAAAACTTCACTAAGTTTGAAAGTATCTAACTGTCAAATAGACAAATATACCTTGTTGTTTTATGACATCCAACCTTAGGGAGATAAAGCATTTACGAGGTCAACTATACCTATCTCAAGAGTTAGAAGACCAGTTGTATAAAACATCACCTAGACTGTATATATTACACTACTCACACGCCTTTTTCCCATGTGTTTAGGCAGAAACTAGGTACTGTATATTGCGCACCTGATCTTTTTGAAGAACATCATCAGCAAGAAACACACACACACACACACTACACTATTGATGCATCACTAGGACCCACATCTGCTATTTCTTATTTTTTAACTACTTAGTTGAAGGTGAATAAACGCACCAATTCTCAATCAGGAGTTGATCTACACATAAATGAAAGATATTTTGCAGCTCTGAACATGCCTTGTCATAAATAAAGAAACAGTGCACTTAATATTCAAGAAATTCACTTGTTTCCTGGCTTATTTATATGATATAATATAATATGGTGTGGTCCTGATTCGTTATAAATACAACTGTATTTAAAATCAGTAAACAGAAAACAGAAGCTGAGAAAAAATTCAGACAAAACGTCAAAACAAACTCACCAGTATGATTAACAGCAATATATCAATGTAAATAATGATCATATTTCACTACAACACTTTACACCTTATAAAACAATAAGTAAGCATAATATTAAATTAGAAATAAACTATTTTGCTAAGCAAAACACTGACTGACTTAGAATATTCTTCTCTGAAACTTTGTGAACACCATTGGTTTATCAAAATATTGCTGGTATTTTTCTCTTTCATGATTGGTCAGAATGTTTTTTGGCTCTCTGCTCATTGGTTGACTATTGAGGTGAATCTGGGGATGCCAATGGGGATACTCTATAAACAAGGGATGATTCGTCTGTAGTGAGTTTGGTACGGAGCATTTGAAAATGCTGGGAATATGAATGCCTATCATGTTGTGTGCATCTCTGAAGACTGCCATTCTTTGTTATAGTGTTCTTGACGAAATTTATAGTGCTGTAACTAAAATAAAACAAACTAAACAACTTTTACACTGGAACATCGTTACTTTTCAAAATAGTTTATCTGTTTCAACCGTAACTGAAAAGAAAAACTGACGTTTTAAACTAATGTTCACTGAAATTACCACATACTTCTGTTTGCTTATTAAATGTAAGAGCACTATTCTTCACAAGAGCACCGATAGGCCTGTGCAAACGACAGGCACTTTACTTTGTGTAAACTATTTCATCAACACTGCTCTCAAAACGCTGAAGGCAAACATCGTGAGGAAACGCGCATGTTCTAGAACCAAAAATTCGAAGACATGTAACAAGTTAACAACCACCAACTCGCACTGGTCCCGCGTGGTGTATTACCTCCCGCTCCCTCTCACTGCTACATGCAATACACAAACACGTTCCACGTTTCGAGTTCGTTTTCACGTTTTGATGTAACACTTTGATCACGTGACACGTTACATTTATGCACCCTCTTTCTACGTCCCGTCCCGTCTGCAACACTATGCTACTCTGTGGAATGCCGAGGGTGCTGGCGCCAACACTGTCGCGACGTCTGCCGCCACCGCCGCGACCTACTTACGTACTCTTCTTGCTGACCTCTGCTTATACCTCTGATGAGATAGCGCAATGATATGTACGTAGATAAGAGGTTTGTGTAAATTGAAGTTGAAAGGACTTTTCTAGAGTTGATAAGGACATAGCAACCTCAGAGATGTTTATTCTTAGCAAGACACTTTATGTTCTTGTTGAGTTTTACGAAAAGGACTAAATGTAAATGCTTTTTGACTTACTAAGTGATTGAGACTTGGAATGGCGCAGTGCAAAATCTCTCGGCTTTCACTTCGGGTAACTTGAAAAAAATATGGCTCAATTTTGTATAGAAATAAATGAGTGTTTGACTGTTAACACCTATATGTGCAACTGAGGGGCTTATTGCTAAGTAATAACCGCCGCACGGGTCGGCCGATCTGAAGGCCAATTTTCGTAATTTAAAACGTTCAAAATCTAGTTGTAGTCTCATCTCAGCGACAAACAAATGTCAAAAACTTGTCAAAATGTAGGGAAATTAGAGGCATATTTTGACAGATTGAGACTGAGATCAGACTGTGAACGTTCTTAAAATTACGAGAATTGCCCCTCAGGTAGTAGATAGGTAACCATCTTTATATACCAAAACTTCCGTGCCTCGGAAAACGCGTTAAGCTGTTGGTCCCGGCTGCCATTCTGTGGATCTTTGACAGTCGTTACAGGTCATCAGAAGTCCGAAAGTCAGACAACCAGTCTTACCAAGGGGTATCGTATTACCCAGTAACTGGATTGTGGAAGTCAGACAGGCAATCACTCCAAGTAAAATACTGGTACTCAGCTGCATCCGGTTAGACTAAAACATTTTAAATGAAACAACCGCAATAAGACCAACATTTTTAAGACGACAAGTTTAAAACTTTAAAACTTTTACTATATTATTCCAATATCATAAAGAGCTATATTCTCAAACCCAAAAACATTTTAAGAACCCCGCAGCTTTCCAAACAGCCATAACACATGTCAACCCCTTAAAATATATCCACGAAGGAAAAGGTTTCAGGGCGAATCTCCCTTACCTTTGGAGAAAGGCAATTGGGTCGAAAGTGTTAACTAAAACAAAACAATGTCGTCTTAAATAGCAAAGAGTCTTGGAGAGCAATTGGGGCCTTTGACAGTAAATATGTTGGAGCAGAAGTTCAACTGAATATTTTTCTATGACTGGCTTTTGAAGTAGGATGATGAAGGATTTTAAAGCAATGAGCAGTGTCCTGTCTACTTTATGACGGGGCCCGTATTTTTATTGTACTTATGTCTGCTTTTCTGACTAATTCTACTGCTTAGTATAATGTCAACTTTACGCTGTAACATTCAATTCTTTGCCGAAGACCAAAGGGGATGCCGCTTTTACCTGTGACATAACAACGAGTGAAAAAAAATAATATATGGCTTTATACTAGTACAGAATTAGCTTTATCTACTACAGATAGAGTATAAATGGAGGGGCCAATGGCTAAATAATAACAGCCGCACAGTTCGATCGATTAGGTTAAGCTGCGCTTTCCGCGATTGCTCTGTGGATGGGTGACCATCTTTACAAACCAAGACCCCTCCGTGCCTCGAAAAGCAGGTCCCGGCTGTCATTCGTGGATCTTTGACAGTCGTTACGGGTAGTCAGTTCCAAAGTCTGACGAGCAGTCTTACCAAGGGGTATCGTATTACCCATTAACTGGGTTGTGGAGATCAGATAGACAGTCGTTCTATGTAAAATACTGGTATTCAGCTGTATCCGGTTATATTGGAAGCCGACCCCAACATAGTTAAGAAAAGGCTAAGCAGGTGATGACTATAAGTAGTATATATGTTATGGGCCAAGTGATTTATGCCGGCAGTATTCATAATGCCCGGGCAGTATGAATAACGCCCAGCCATATCGGGCCAAGTGATTAATTACAATCTAAACTCACCTATTTATCACATTGCCCGGGCATTATGAATATGGCTACATGATGATCGGGCAATGTGATTAATAGGTAAATTTTTACGTGGTGCGCTGCGGTGCGGGGCCGGAAACAAACACGTGACACGCGCTAACCAATCAGAGACCGAAACGGGGCAGCGCGGGGCTGTTAGACGTAGTCGACGGAGCCCCGCTTCGCGGGGTCCCTATTTTTGTGAAAAGGGTTTAAAGTAACCTAACCTAACCTAACCTCGGGGTGCCCTTCACTCGCTTTGCTCGCTCACTTGAGCGCCATCATCCCCTTCGAACCTAGCCTATCCGAGTCGGGGTGCCCCAAGAACATGCTTTACATCACTCTGCCCAATAGGCACTGGGCATTATTCATAATGCCCGGGCAATGTGATAAATTGATTGGTTATAATCACATTGCCCGCTCTTATTGGACATTATTCATATTGCCCGGTCATTATGAATAATGCCCGATTAATCACTTAGCCCATGACATATATAATAGCATTATTAGCATTTTAATTTTATTATCATTTCTTCATAATTTTTTTGTTATTTTATCAACTTTGTGTCAGTTTATTCCCAAACGTTGAATCGAGTACGCCTTATGTCGTTCACTTCTTAGTTGCAAGACAAACAGCGTCCCGAATACCGATAACTTAAACTTGATACTCCGTTACCTGAGCTAAGGTACGAGCTTGTTCAGGCGGAGCGTGCTTTAAAACCTGTTCAATAAATACAAGAGCTAACAGTACGCGTAATGTTTGAAGATGTATGAATTAGTTAGAGGTTCAGGTTTGTTCAAGATATATGGGGTCTTTGATCAAGCGTGATAGTTATGGAAACATTTTACAACGTATGTACATAGTTTTGGCTTCATTAATTAGGTACTAGCGATCGCCCCTACTTCGCACAATACTGGCGACTTGACGAAACATTGTAATTTAAAGAAAGAATTAATTTAATTTGGACACAGTTCGTGAAACACAAAATACAAAAAACAAAATAAAAAGTGAATAATTTTAATGAACCTTAGGGGAGATAATATTTCTATATTTTATGTAAGTTTAATTTTAATGCATTATATTAGGTAATAATTATGGCCTGGTATCGCAACTCAACGTCAATACGCGTTGTTGTGTACGGTTTAATGCATTATGCACAAGTAAACCTTACGGAATAGATTCTGTAAAATTTGGTGAAAGCAGCAATAAAATCCATTGCGTAGTTTAGAAGTACAACCTCGGTTACACAAACAGGCACGAAAAGCGACTATAATTTACTCTATCTACTACAGACACATAGATAAAATAGTTTAAACAATAAGGAATTACTGGCCATTTTGTGTGCTGATGAATTATTGATCATATCCTCTAAAGGGCCGATAAAAAATACGTACCTATGGTTTATAACTTTCTACGGAAAACACCTTTTAAACGGGTAAAACGGGTCAAACGGGTTTTTTCTCTTATTTAAACATTGCATAATATGTATATTTATTGTCCCTCTCTGCTTATTCTCCAAAATTTAAGCCGTGATGGATACGTTTTTATTATTAAAAGCCAACCTCAGGTTAACAAACAGGACAGGTCAACATTGTTAATTTCCCTCTGCCTCAAACGACGGTTAAATTAGACTTCATTAATAAACCGCTAAAAATAACGTTTATTTTGGTTTGTTTACGTGAAAAGGTGTTTTTTATAAAAGAGGGTCACAGAATGGTAATAGCAGTGAGGGGGATTTTTTAGGGATGTAATAATGTGGTCTACTTTTTACTACGAGATTTTTACGATTCAACGCTAAAACCCATCATCGTGTTTGATATCAAATTTATCTCCATCCGACTTTTGTGGTTATGCCACAATACAGTGACGTTCTGATAGCGATAACGATGATGCCAAAGTCAGAAATGTATGGGACTGATGTATGCTACTGAAATGCTTGTCAAAATCGTTGAAGAAATTCGAAACGCTTTGAAAGAGATTGTCACTTCGTCGCTCGCATGACTAACAGACGTATCTCATTTTTCAAATTTTTTAGCTGATTTGAGTTAGAACAACCAAATTTTTCTATTAATGATTCATTTCATTTTTCTATCTCTATGTTAATTGGATCTCAAAATATAACCATTTTGATAGGCAACAAAATGTAAAGAATCAGGAATAGAAAAGTGTGGTCGTCCTAACTCAAATCAACTAAACAATGTGATAGGAATGTTAGTCATGCAAGCGACGATTTATTTAGGCCATTGATGATGGCTAAGAACCTAGTTTCAGAATTGAACCTGGTGAATTCGCTGGCAAAATTAAATGATTACAATCAAATTAAACAATTCCAAACTTCTGAAACATTCATCGACTCATGATTCAAACTCACAACAAATATAAAACCATCGCTTTAGAATGAAGTTAGAATTAAATAACAATTACAAAACAGAAACACTACTCGAACAGAACCTAGACCGAATCCAAATCAGATTTTAATCTATTTTATTGTCCTACTTGGCTCTTGTGCCGCCAAGTTTTAATTGATCGTAGGAATTAATTGCGTAATAAGCCTAGAGGTAAGATTTATAGGTACCGGTAAATGTTTGGTACATTACCGGTACCCATAATATTTTGTATGTTAATGGAACTAAGTATGATACGTTGGGACTTAAAGCTTGTGATTTGTTATGTCTTGTGACTTAGTTAATAGTGAAGAGATTTATGTAGGTATGATGTATGGGTTACGTGACGGGACCTAATTGTCTGGACCAGTATGTAGTGAAGGAGAATGTAAGTGTATAGCAACATCAATCGTAGTAAAAAAAGGTATAACACCTAGTTGGATTTTGGTAATTTAATGGAGGAGGTTGGGTAATGGATAGGTTTTCTTCGTAATATTTCGAGAAAATTTCCCGCAACGAGATTTCTTTAAAGTGATTTTTTTGTGTTTCGAGTCCTGTACAGAGCTGTAGATATTTTACTATAATAATCAGTAAGCATAATGTATGTATTTTTTGGCGATCGACCGTTCAATGTTCTCATTCATTTAAAAGAGTAACCATTTTATTTCTTGCCGGCTCATCTCCATAGGAAACGACGAATTGGAAGCGTGCAGCTTCTATTTCTTAAGTGTCCATGTAGGTTTATGTGAAATAAAGTAACTATGTAGATTTAATTTGAATTGAAATGCTAACTTAGCGTAGCTACCTTAGAATTCAAATTCCAAGAAAAAAGAAAAATAAAGAGGAAATTTGAGGAAAAATTGTACATAACAGACATATCGGTAATATGATTCACATAATAGCGGCGTCAGTTATAATTTTAAACGACCCAGTTCTACTTTATCAGGTAAAAACGTATATTTCTATTACCTGTTTTTATAAAAACGTCACTTAGGTGTCTTCACATAGGATGACATTTTTTTTTATAAATTGGAAATCAGACCACGTAGGAGATGACGGGACGAGCTGGATAGGTTCCGTCAAACCTGGAAGGAGGACGCGCGGGCTCGCGACACATGGAAGGAATGGAGGGAGGCCTTTGCTCAGGTGTGGACAACGTAGGCTAGTAAAAAAAAAAAATGGTTGTCTGTAAAGTTGTGTGTGTAAAGATGTGTCACAAGCCCAACGCTTAGGCCGATCGTGCCTCTCTATCGCTTGTTCCGTGCTCTCGCTTGCACGTTCGGCTCAGGCGGAACGTGAAAAATCACACTGTTAGATTTTCAAATTCTTGGTGCTAAGCAGAGCGTGTTGCTAAGTGATCTATTGTCCCATAATCTTCAAAAAAAGTATTAACCTATTCAATTTCTACAGATGACTAAACATAGCAAAGGCTAACATAAAATATCTGCCTTTTATCTTTATTTACATATAGAGTGCCTAAGTGTAGCCTAGAGCAGGCCCTTGACAGTTGGACCCAAAGAAACTCGATCAGTCCACTAACAACCTGCCCCAGGACCTCGCAACGCGATATTATTTGAAAGTAATCCTTTTGATAACAGCGGGGGAAATTTACCGGGACCGGAATGTTTACAGACGTATTTTTCTTCTTTACGGTATATTTTTTAAGAAGGCTTTATTTGATTACATTTAAGAGGTTGTTAGGTAGTCATCCCTTGATTAGTATTGTGTTGTTACTTTACGAAATATACACACATCAAAAGTGTCTAGGGATCAACATATATTTTTGCAATAACTTTTCTCCTGATTGATATTAATAAAAATTTTCTTTAAGGATTCATCAAATAAAGTGTTTTCGTTTGTCACAGTAACGATAAACCAAGTCACCTTTGCATTAATAAAGAAAGGAGATGTTTCAAAATGGGCCAGGTCTATGTACAGTAACTCAAAAAAAAGAGAAAAATCCATAGAATTCAGGAAAAATACAGATAATTCAATTAAATGTATACTGTTCTGGTAGTGAATTGATACTTATCAATTATTTTTATCGACTTTCAACATGGCGTCTCACCGATTTAGTTACTCTGTGCTTAAAAACAAGGACAATTAACCATTGATCATAGAAATAGAACTGTTAGCTGTCACAAAAGTGTCACTTCAGTCACTTTCGTCTTGTCGTCGGTCGTGATTGTGTTCGTTTTGTTTTGAGTTTCTGGAGTTCTTTTTAACAACCTCGCTTTCGTTTTTTGGATTTAATACCGTTTCTTTCCCATCTGTTTACCTAGCTTTCGTTTTTGGACTGTTACCCGGCTTGTGTTGTAAGGACTTCGACTTTCTTGTGTGGTTTCCTCCATAGAAATAAACATGTCAAACGTCATTAATCAATCAAAATGACAGTTTACCGCCATGACGGGTTTTTGTTGTGTGTTGCAATTTCAAGTGTAATTTCTTGTGTTTACCAGCAAAACAAGCCATTTTAAAGTAATTGGACAGTTGAGAACTGTTTTAAATGAATTTTCCTATTTTTTTGTATAGTGTACAAGGACCTGGCCCAGGCTCCATACATTTTGAAACATCTCCTTTGCCATTTTCCTAATAAAGGGATTTTTGACATTTGAACCACTAACACAAAAGTTCGAAAAAAAGACTGAAATAACAGTTTTCTTTAAAATTTTATTGGGTAACTTAAACAATTAATAATCCGTGTTTCTACCGCGAACACTAACAACACAAGAACATCGGTTTGGCATACTCAAAATGAGTTCATCCAAATCACGCTGTGGAATGGCCGCCCATGTTCGTTGCAACAACAAAAAAAGGTCTTCTTGCGACTGGATACCCTCCATATTCGGCAGAGCTCTTCTCTGTAGCATATCCCATGCATGCTCAATCGGGTTCAAGTCTGGCGACTGAGCAGGCCAGGGCAGGACATTGATGTTAGCTGCGGCGAGAGTCTGTCTTACAACTCTTGCGGTGTGCGGTCGTGCATTATCATGCATTAACTGAAATAAGGGACCGATTTGCACTTGTAGAGGAACGATGACGTCTGATACAATCGTCTCAGCATAAATTTGAGCGTTGAGGTTGCCTCTGATCCAAATCAACTCAGTTCTTCCGCCGATCCAAATACCCGCCCATACCATGATGGTTCCACCACTATAAGGATGGACTTCCTGGCAGGATTTTAATCGCTGTTGGCGTCCAGGGGTTCTCCAGTGTCGTATACGTCTTGTATCCGGTCTCATACCAAAACGAGACTCATCAGAAAAGCACACGAAACGCCATTGTTCTTCTGCCCAATTTCTGTGTTCAAGAGCCCATTGATATCGAATCTTACGATTGTGCATTGCTATAGGTGGTACCCGTAGCGGTCTTCGGGAATGAAGGTTCACTTCATGCAAGCGGTTTCTGACTGTTTGGTCGCTAATTAAGTTCCCTGAAGAGTGATGAAGCCTCACGGCTAACATCATGGCGGTTATTGTTGGAGCTCTTCGAGTTAAGATTTGAATGTATCGGTCTTGTCTCCGTGTGGTGCAGCGATACCGTCCTCCATGGCGCTCAGCCACGGTACCAGTGCTTCGGTAACGTGTCCAAAGTCGACTGATAACACTCTGACTTGTATTCAGAGCTAAAGCCACAGTACGTTGCCGGGAACCAGCTTCTATCATTCCCACGGCTCTGAGCATTTCTTCCCTGCTTAAATGACGTCGCCGCTCCATAATAACGTTGGTTTTAATCAGTAGTAGGGAAACAGTAGCACTAATAATGTCTTCAATGCGTTGTATGTTTTTATAGGGAAAATATTGACAGCTGATTTTCATCTTTTACTCGAATTTGATTCACAGTTCCTGATTCAAATTATGAAATGCACCAAAAAGGATCCATATAAATTTATAAAATCATAAATTTATTACAAAGCCACATCTCAATCTCAAGAAATCCGCATAAAAATGCTTGATCCCTAGACACTTTTGATGTGTGTATTTTCATTTATCGCATAAATTGGTACCTACTTACTTTTTTTTGAGTTGGTTATAATGATTTTATTGAAATGGCAGCTTTTAAAAGCATCTAAATATAACAAACCATGATGCTAAATCTAAGCTAATCGCAAAATCATTTTGTATAATCAGATAAGTTTTTGTATTGTTCTTGTTGGCCAATAATACGTTTAATTTTCTTTCTTATTTCTTTTTATACGAAAACTCTAAGTAGAAAACTTATATCTCCATAAAAGAATTTAAGAAAATAAATCGACAATAGGCGTAACGTTTTTACGATAACCGATGATATTGCAAATGGAAACTTTTCCATTCCAAGCATAATGTTGCCAACTCAAATAAACATCCAACTTTTAAAATTACGTTTTATCTGACGTACACTCAGCTTGCCAAGTTTTACGACAAAATCTCCCGAAAAAAGGCAAAACGTTTCACGTCGATGGAAAGTTACACCCTTAATTATTTCCTCATTTTGGCACATCGGGGAACTTCGCGTAAAAATTCCAGTTGAAGAACAATTTTCTTCAAATATTCTTTTATAAGTTTATGTAATAAGCGCACTTTTGAGATTAAGTAATTGAAATGCAAAAAGAAAGTAGGAGACGAATAATTGTGTTTAAACACTTAAAGGGCAATTGAACATTCTTTGAAGTTAAATAATTTTGCTGAGTCGAGTAGGGAATTTCTCATACAACGCCAAATTATGACATACTGACTAGCAATAAATTGGAACTCATGTAAGATTTAGGGATTCACTTTTTTCTAATATAATTCAGTCAAAGTAGAGCTCCCCTTTCCACACGGGTACCTATTTATGCCAGTAAGGAGCATTGCAACTAGGTATTTTACAATCCAAATAACTCCCATATACGAATATACGAAACAACAATATTACATACTCAAAGCATTTAATTCAATTAAACCAATTACATGTACTTTTAAACTGTGAATGAGTCGGTCAGTCAGAAAGAGGAAGCTAGTTGCCCATTCCAATGCGTCGTAAGTACGGTCTGCCTATGGAAAAGAACCGGCAGGAAATTCCACGGACACTATTAAATTAAAATATTGGTCACATAATTCAAATTGAAATTATAGGTACATGTGAGAAGCCAACTAGAAGGGCTTGTGGCTAAGTAATAACAGCCGCACGAGTCGATTGCCGCGGTGGGTTCGTGAATGGGTGACCATCTACTACCAAGACAGGTATTTATGTTCTGTGAGTCTGACAACCAGTGTTCCAGTCTTACCAAGGGGTATCGTATTACCCAGTACCTGGGTTGTGGAGGTCTGATGGGCAGTCGCTCCATGTAAAATACTGGTACTCAGCTGCATTCGGTTTGACTGGAAGCCGACCCCAATATGGTTGGGAAAAGGCTATTCAGGTGATGATGTGTGAAGCCTACTACACTAATTTTTGGCGCAGCAGTGAAGCACACAATACTATTCTAAGATTTTATTGTTTTTGTGTGAATATTGTGCGCCTCAGTTAACCTGTGTCTAATAAACTTATTTTCTGTCTTTCTTTCTAAAAGTCCGTCAAATTAAAAAGCGACCTCTAATAAAACAAACTGTAATATCAATAACATTGACTTGTAAAGGCATGTTCGTAAAGTGGGCTAAGGAAATTGATTACCAAAGGAGGAAGATTTATAGGGAAGAGGATATTAGCAAATTATGATGGATGACTCGAAGGACTTACTTACGAGGGCTTTATGTGTCGGTTATTCGAGATTGATATGTTCGGGGTAATCTTGAATTAATATTATGTTATCATCAGTATTCATTTCAGTACTGCGCGAGTGTATGAACGGAAGCAAAGCGATGGAGAATAATAAGATTTATAGGGCGAATTTCACTAATGAAACTAGACGCGATCAGCACATCCAAGAGCGGGTTGTTTCACGTTTACTTGACTCTCGCGTACCTGTACGTCACGTTTACTTGACTCTCGCGTACCTGTACGTCACGTTTACTTGACTCTCGCGTACCTGTACGTCAAAAATAACGCTAACTATCGTCAAACCAAAAAAAAGCATTGTTTTACAAAAATATGGCTTTGACGTACGTCATCAATATTCCAGAACAATGAGACACGCGGTTAAGAAGTGCTGATCGCTTTCAGTTTCATTGGTGCAATTCATGCCGGTTTTTTCAAGATGTTTTCTTTCACGGTTTTGAGAGTAGTAGTGATGAAATAACACCACGACTTACAGGACACCACAGGCGCTTTACAGCTTCTTACAGTCGGGTGAATGAGTACTTTTACATGATTGAAGTAAACGACCTCGGTTTTCAGAACTTTTGGCTCGTGGATGAATGATGATAGCGGCACGGGTCGATTGAAGGTTCAAGGTTCAAGCGCCCGCAGTTCGAATTATTAGACTAGTGCGAGATAATAATTACTAGAAAGCAATTCATCTTTAGCATCATGCGATTTAGTAATTACTCGGCAGACCACTAACGTGAGACTCAAAACTAAGAGTAAACTCTTACTCTCAGTCTAAGTTCTATAAAACCCTCATTATTTTTCTAAATACATTGTATAATTTAAATCAGAAAGATAAAGTCAAAAACAGTAATCCGGTCCGGGTTCTCGTAATGATAACTCAATACAAAAACCCGCTCCCTAATCCACCTGACCACACAGTGTACCCTTTTGGACAGCTTTATAAAAAAGATATATCTACCGCTAATAATTACTAAACATAAGATATAAGTTACGTACCCGGAAACAGGACGTCCCAAAAAGGGTGTAAATATATGTCGGCCACAGGACTCGTCCCTAAGGGTAGACATCGGAGCGTAGAAGAAAGGTATGGCAGGTATGTATATGCTGTGTTGCTTTAATATGTGCAATTTGCGCCTATTCAAAATATTTTATTTCACATAACCCTACATGGGCACTTATGAATCATCAGAAGCTAGGTCCAATTGTTCGTTTCGTATAGAGAAAAGCCGACAAGAAACAACAGGTTTTTTTTTTAAATAGTCCGCTTATACAATGTTTTCAAATTACAGTATTAACAGGTATGGGAGGACTTGTAGGCCTGTCAACAAGTACCACAACAAGTACCAGGCATCTGTCTACAAGGCCTACGACGTTCCCACATTCACAAAATATAAAAAAAAAATCTAAAAGATTGCCATTACAACCAATAATAAACAGTTGTAATTGGAATTGAAGGTATAAAATGTTAAATAAGGAGAAGATTATGTTAAAAAATAATGTTAAAAATATACATCGTTTGGGAGCAGTAGATATTTATTGGAATGAAATATCGTTTTCTTTTTTTGTTTTCGGGGATATGCTTATTATGCGCCCGTGCTTTGAGCATAAGACCGGGGAGTGGGATTTTTACCTCAGTAAAACACCCTGGTGGTCACCATCTGCACATGGAGGGAGACATCTTTACCTTTCAAACAAAAGACCGATTCGAGCCCCCTCTGTGCAACGCCTGTGAGGGGATTCCTAGTGCAATATTCTAGCAAACTGGAATGAACAGAGAAACTAATTTCGGACGACAGCTACATAGAAAAATCTTTTTTAATCATAACATTTTTCTCACACTATGCTATATTACTTACGCCTAAAGCATTGATTGCTCTTCTAAATAAATCATCATCTGTCTAACCTTTTCCCAACTACACATTAAGTACCCGTATTTTACGTGGAGCAACTGCCCTCCACAAGTTCCACAACCCAGTTACTGGGTAACATTAATAAATAAAAACCTTTATTTCAGACTATTTAAAATCCACAGAACATAGAAACAAGCGAAAAATCTTTTCCCGGATCTCATGCATCAGACCACTGCTCAAATACGAGAATTTTTCTTAATTCATGATCAGTACCTAGTGTAGGCCCTTTGTTCTCCCGAGGGGCTATTATATCAACTCTGTAATCGGAAAATGTGGCGTTAAATTAAATATTGGGGTTTGTTTAGTGAATTAGGTCTGGGGCTATTTCTCTGAGGGGCACGTGAAGGACAATCTGAAGGCGAGGTTCTATTCTAATAAAATACTTATCGTAAATTAGGTAAGATTAGGTGAAGATTGATTTGGTGTTGGTTGAGGTTGCAATTTGCAAGCAATATGCAAGAATTGCAAGACGAGCAGTGTTAGCCATGTGGTAACGGCCTCAACTTAGGGGTTGTAGGTCGTAGGTTCGAACCCAGGTATTCACTTTACTTTGTGTTAATTATTTTATCACCACTGCTCCTAAAACGGTAAAGTAAAACATAGCTTCTTGAGGAAACCGGCAAGCACTAGAACCAAAACAATCGGAAACATGTGCCATTTACCAACCCTCACTGGACCCAATCAATCTCAGCGAGAGGAGGCCTCTGTCCCAGCAGTGGGAACATTATAGAATGCTTATGCCATGCAAGATGATAATTATTTTTGTCTTCAAAATAATGTCAGGTAGCATCTTTTGTTAGATTAACTGCATACTGAGTTTTACTCCGAAGAATTAATTAGGTACATAAATTACACTACAATCAAATATCACATTAGCTATTCATATTAAGAGCCCATATTACCTCAGCTAAAATTCACTCTTTGTCTCGCTCCCACGATACTGCTCGCGGACTAAGTGTGAGCGAGACAGAGTGCGGTGCTGGGCGGCAGGCAGCGCCAATAGTTTAGGTTTTTGCTTTTTACGGCGAAAATAATTGTAATAAAAAAAAAAAAAAAAACGTAGTCGCTGCTTTATAGTTAGTTTAGTTATTATACAAAGTGTCCTGATCAAATTTGAAGTATTTTTTTAATACCAGCGGTTTATTGTTCAGTTTCGAGGTAACTTTGGATTTTTTTACTCTATCGAGAAAATTTTATGGAATCGTGTTTTCGTCAAAATCAAAATCAAAATCAAAATATTTTATTTCACATAAACCTACATGGGCACTTATGAAACGTCAGAAGCTAGGTGCACGGTTCCAATTGGTCGTTTCCTATGGAGAAGAACCGGCAAGAAACTCCACGGTTACTCTTTTAAAAATAGTTGCTTTTTTACGATGTTTTCAAGTTACAATAGGTATGGGAGGACAGCATAGGCCTGTCAACAAGTACCAGGTACTTGATAATATAAAAAATCATCTACAGATCTAAAGTCTAAAAGGCCTACAAAGTCCTCACATTTACAAAATTAGAATCCATCAAAAGGATAAAGTAAATAATAAAATTTATAAAAACCTACTAAAACCAAGTGATATGATTGACATTACAACCACTAATAAAGTGGTGAAAAAATTAGAAATGTCTGTACAATGTCAAATAATAAAAGCTTATGTCAAAGAAGTAACTATAATATAAAAAATAAACATCTTGATTTGAGAGCAATTAATAGACATTTAAGTAGTTATACCGTTAATGAGATGCCAGGGAAGCCACATGTGCAGAAGGAATTATTGCCAGACTACCTTGTCTTCAACGTCTTCGACATCGACGCGCAGCCTGTTACCATAAACTATTTGCTGTCTCACTCAACCCGGCGCTGTCCACATCCGACGCTGGAGCATAACGCAGCGCCACCCCGACTCTCTGGGGAGATCTTCGCAGACAGTACCGGCGACTCACCGTGAACTATGCGGCAACCGGTTCCGACTCACTGGAACTGCAGCTGGCCTGGTAAGCATCGCAAGATACAAAACTCCGCACACTATCGACCTCCGGTCTCCGGAGGGGAGTGACGTAGCGGTATTTACTACGCCACATGCGATCAACGCGTCATACTAACGTCACGCAAAATCCTGCATCTCGCAAGCAAAGTTTACCGCGCAACTAGCATAGAAACAACTTCCCCAAATTAGTCGTCGGGCAGTTGTCCGCCAGACACTACACCCGTCAGGTAGGAGGATCCTCACTTTTCATAGAGTATGAGTGAACTTTACACCCTGATCCTCATACCTCTAAGATATTAAGTAATAGAATATGTGTATATATTTTAGTAGGTTTTTTCCTCACATTAACGCGGGCGAAACCGAGGGGCACTGCTAGCCGTATATATGTAGATACATATACAATTTATTTTCTATTGTTGACCGTTGAGGAACTCCCTCGACTGACCTCGACCAATCTTGGGTGCAGCAGCCAGGTCATGATGGACTTTAGAACGGACTATCATAAGTAAATGCGTATACCGTTAAGGAGTTCCTTCGTCTGGAACTGGGTATTATTCAAAAAGCTATGAGTTTTTTTATTGATCCCACTGACATGAAATAACAAGTAGGTAGGTAAATCTTCATATTTTAATAGCCAGTCAAATAAAACATACGGCAGCATTGCCAACCGTTTGTCAGTTGAATGCCGCCATAAACCCGGCCGTGTCAGTTATGGCACAATAACAATACAAGTGATGCTCTCTCGCCAGCTCGTATTGAGATATATTGGTTTAAGTGTCTTCTTCTGTTTATACAGAGGATTTTACGTGAGATTAAGATGATAAAATACTATTATTGCTCTCAAAACGGTGAAGGAAAACATCATGAGGAAACCGGCATGTGACGTCTACCAACCCGCACTGCGCCCGCGTAGTGGATTATTGGATATTGACATTACAACCACTAATATAGTACCTTACATTAATCCTCAACTTTACCGTATTTTAATTTCAAAATGAATGCTGCAGTATTTTCGACATAACGGAGGACCATGCTAAGCAATTTGAGGTAGTGTAGGCCCTTAACTAACGTTCATTAAAATAACAACGACCAGTGTTAAAGTGGTCAACAGATATAAGGCCTATTCATAATCTAAGCGGTATTCGCTACCGTCTGCGGTAGAGAAACCCGCGATAAGCGCGGGATGTACCTCTACCCACAGCGGCAGCGAATACCGCTTAGGTTTGAATAGACCTTAAATTGCGAAGTGCCGCGAAAAGTATGATGGGAAACCGCTTAACGAATTCCGCTAAGAAACATTACTTACTACATGTTGCGATTCGAGTAGCAGAACATCATCAGAGTCAGCTGAATTGTAGCAATCGAAACAAAATGTCGTCGCTTTCGACTTAATAAATTACAATATAGATATTTAGATTAGTAAAATCAACATACATTTTACAAAAAAAACACAATACTTTATTCTGTAAATTCTTAAACAGCTATTTAATATATATATTAACTAACTTATTATATAAATAAATACAAAAACGAAGGACACCTAGGCGTCGAAGTACTCGTCCGCATCGCTGTCATCCGGAAACGTGCCCAGAAGACTGGCAGCATTGCCACGTTGAATGGCAATGCTAATTCTTTGACCAAAGAACGACCCAGCCCTCTGGTCACGTGAAGAGTCGACTAACCGGCGAGAAATTTCTTTAAAAAGGAGACGCGCACTCGGGCCCCATTACCCGAGCAAACGGCTCAAAGCTGTAGTTGACTATAAGGTTGCGCCGCTTGAGGGTCTCAGCAGCCGCAGCAGCGACACCAGCACAGCCCGCCGTGTTAGGAACATGAGATGGCGCAAGGGTATCGACACACGTTGCGTCCCACACCAGAGGCCTACCCACCTTCCAAGGCAACAACGTCATGCCGTCTGGTCTCTTCCCATCGTCACGTACCAAGCCGTTTGGTTCTAACACCGCTGGTACGCCGGCGGTGACAAGTGCTCGACGAATAATATCGTTGATGCTGGCGTGCCGTGCTATGCGACCTGCGCTCCTGCAGCAGGACAGGCCATGGTGTCCGAGACTGTCGACAGCTTCACCGCAGTGACATCAATGCGGAGCAACACAAGGTGCGCCCAAGCGGAGACACGTAGCGAGCCGAAACGATGAGTCATCCATCATTGTGCCTATGGTGGATGACGGGAGCGCCTGAAGCCACAAGCCTGACTACCATTCTCCCACAGCCAGCAGACGAGCACGCTCAACAGTATTACGTGACGTGTTTACAAGGGTATTCCGTATAATACTGCAGAGCGGCTCATCCCACCGTCTCTGGGAAGACGGGTTATAGGGCAAAACCGTATTGGGACAAGCCATTTTACAAGCGTTCATCGCATCGGTCAAACACGGTACTTCAAAATCAACTAGTGAGGAAGATAAAATGTTCCTGGTTAATTTATCGGTACTGTGAACCGAGGAGAGGAAGGCCGGTAAACTAATACTTGAAATTTTGCGGACGCCGAGACCACCCAAGCGAATGGGTAGTGTGGCTTGCTGCCACGCACGGTCGTCCAGGGCCACATTTAGGATGGAAGTTAATGTGTTTCTAATAATTTGGTCTACTTTTTCTAAAAGTTGTGGATGCTTCCATAGATGAGAGGAGCGAAGGCTATATGTCAATTTTGGTCCAAAACAACAGTACCGAATGAGTGTGAAGGCCGAATGAATATTAATTTTGAAAAGTCTTTCCGAGACATCATTCAAATTTTGTATCTTCTCCTCAATGAACGTTGGAAAGGATTCATAAAAAATTGGGGACCCTAGTAGGTGAAGAGAGTTTCTTTCCGTAATTTTGATATTTGGAGCTATTGTATTAAATTTTTCTATGGTAGTCTGTCTGTCAGTCGTTTGGGGAAGATAAATTTCGCATTTTGAAAGGTTAAGGTCTAGGCCAATGGAACTGAATTTTTCGTTTAAATAGTTTGGCTCTATGAACTTTTCAACTGTTACATACGTGCGAAACAAACGTGGCAACAGTACCTAGGTATAGTGGGCTGAGCAGATCTAAAAAGTTTCGCTGTTATGATTTCGCGGCGGAGATGTGATACCCGTCCCAAAACTGACGTTGCCCTAATTGACTGTCAGTACAGATGTCGTAAGTCAATGTAAATGTCGTAAGTCAGCGGGAATGTTATAAGTCAGTCGAGATAACATTATCGAAAAGTTTTCCTCATCCTTTTATCTCGTAACATGTGTAACGTCTACCTAAGTGTCGGACGTGACGTAGGTAATATGATGTGGAATATGGCGCTAGTATGATTAGTTAACAATTTATGCGAACAAAAATAAAATTGAATTTATATGTCCTACTTGATCTAAGAAATAATTTAGAAGCATTTTTGAAATGTGAGTTCCACGGTTCCGTTTATCATTATATTATGATGAATGTTGTCTTGGCAGTTAGGAGTATGTCATGCTCACATAATTCATCTCACTGATATTGGAGCATGTGCTGGATCATTCGGTTTTCTACAAAATGGTTGAGCTGGTGCTGATCCAACGCTGCATGTTCGTAAACGGGTGCCTTCGCCGCGTCGGTTATCTCTGGTCCTCTCTTAACTGCCAGGACTTATTTTTTTAATTTAATCTTTTGTTTTGATTTTTTCTTCATTTTATTTTGTTACATTGTTCATAATTATAGAAGCAACAAAAATAATGTACCCAGGATTTTGTAATTATAATAACTTGATTTAAAAGAGTATCCTTTGAGTTTCTTACAAGTTCTTCTCCATAGAGATCTTCTTCTTAGCGTGTCGATAGCAATATAAATGGACTAGGCCCAGAATTCCGCTAGTAGTTTGATGCCATCACCAGCGTCCATCAGTTCCTGTAACGTGAGGCTGATAGGCCACGTAGGACACGATCGTTTGTGGAATAGCACCACATTTACACTCCAAGGCAGAGTCGTCTATGAATCTCCATCTGAACTGGTTTTCCTTGCTTCGGCCAACCTTGGGCCGGAGTCTGTTTAAAGACTTCCAGGTTACCCAAGGCAACTCATGTCCAGATGGGACGTAAGGGAATTGGCCTTCTAAGCTGACTTTGGTATTGCCATCGGCGGTGACAAGTGGGACATCTAAAGTCAAAAGTCTACAGTTAAAAGCACAGATATTTTAACTGTTAAGTAGATACACAAAATGTAGTTACCTAGTAATTAATATATTAAATGTACAAACTTATAGGTATTATGCTAAATATTGGCCAAATATGTGTTACTAAATATTTTATTATAAGAACTTCATGTAGGTACCTATCACATTTGATACAATAAATAAATTGAATTGAATCTAATTGTATGCCATCCAATAGCGATGAAACCGGTTAAGGCGCAGATATACGACTTCTAATGATTTTAAATTCAACATCACGTCTAATCGACCGGACTGATTTCTTTGAAAAAAATAAATGTTATACTAGACCATTTGCTGAGTGATTGTGGAGAGTTTGGTAGTTAATGTAGTTAGTGTGTACGCACCCCAGGCAGGGTGCGAGGATAGTGTAAAAGAGAAGTTCTGGAAGGACTTCGATTGTGTGATGATGGATGTGCCAGACAGTGAAGAAGTGTATGTGGGGGGTGATTTTAACGGGCATGTAGGAAAACAGAAGGATGGGTATGAAAGAGTGCATGGTGGTTGGGGATACGGAGACCGTAACACTGATGGCGAGGCACTGCTGCAAGCTGCCACGGCCTTTGACCTGGCAATAACAAATACGTGGTTTCAAAAACGAAATGAGCATCTGATAAGTTACAAAAGTGGCCGCCACGCGACACAAATCGATTACTTCCTAGTAAAACGAAACAGCCTTAAAAGTGTCAAAAATTGTAAAGTGCTCCCAGGTGAAGACCTAGTCTCACAACATAGACTGATGATAATGGAGGTAAAAGTCAGTGTCTCGCCCAGTAGGAACAAGGACCGGCCCCCGCCCAAAACTAGATGGCGTATGATAGAAAAAGAGGAATGTGCCAGTATGTTTAAGAGTCAAGTTGTAGATAAAATGATTGAAATGAAGGATATGGTAGGAAAATCTGTGCATTAATGTTGGAAAGAGATGGCGGATTGTATAAGGAGAGTAGCAAAATATGTGTTTGGAGAATCGAAAGGGAAAGGTATGATAGAAAAGGATACATGGTGGTGGAATGAAGACGTGCAAAAGATGCTCAAAGAAAAGAAAATTGCGTTTAAAGAATGGCAGGGTGTAGAAAACGGGAATGATAGTTTGAAAGAAGATAAGAAGAAGGTTTATAAAGAATGGAAGAGGAAGGCAAAAAAAGCGGTAGCAGTTTCGAGGGCTAAGGCGCAGGAGAAGTTGTATGACTCACTGGACAGCCCTAGAGGCCAAAAGGAGCTCTACCGGATTACAAAAGCAAGAGAAAGGAGAACGAGAGATATAGTTAACATTAAATGTATGAAAGACGACGCTGGTAAGGTTCTCTCCAAAGATGATGAAATAAAATAACGATGGAAGGTTTATTTTGAAAAACTAATGAACGAAGAGAATAAATGGAATGGTGTGCTCAAAGAGGTACAAGTAAATATGGGTTTGGTGAGGGAAATTAGTATGGATGAAGTAAGAAAGGCAGTCCAAGGTATGAAAAATGGAAAGGCTATGGGCCCAGATGATATACCAGTAGAAGTATGGAAGTGTTTAAAAGAAGATGGCTGTATGTGGCTGACTTTATTCTTCAATAAGTTGTTGCATGAAGGAGGGATCCCACAAGAATGGTGCAATAGTTCGCTAGTGCCCATCTTTAAGAATAAAGGTGATGTACAGGACTGCAACAACTATCGAGGGATAAAGCTCATGTCACATAGTATGAAGGTATGGGAGAAAGTAATAGAGAAAAGATTGCGAGAGGAGAGTGAGATTACCCCAAACCAGTTTGGGTTTATGCCAGGTCGAGGAACAATGGACGCCACTTTTGCACTCCACCAATTGTGCGAGAAGTACAGACGTGCACACAAGAACTTGCACATGGTGTTCATTGATCTGGAGAAAGCGTATGATAGGGTACCTCGGGATGTGTTGTGGTGGGCCTTGAAAGAGAAAGGTTTGACCGGGAAGTATGTAGAGTTAATTCGTGCTATGTACAGTCAATCTCGTACATACGTCCGGTCGGCTGCTGGCAATACCGACGAGTTCAGTGTGGCTGTAGGCTTGCACCAGGGCTCGGCTTTAAGTAATTACCTCTTCCTGTTGATTATGGACGCTCTTACGTCGGACATCCAGGAGGAGGCACCCTGGTGCATGTTGTTTGCCGATGACATTGTCCTTGTCGGTGAAGATGGACCTGAGATCCAGAGCAGATTGGAGAAATGGCAACAAAAGCTGGAGAATGTTGGCCTGAAAATCAGCAGAACCAAGACCGAATATATGTTCTGCGATTTCGGCGGTCTCTCCAGTTCTGGAGCCATAGCGCTTGATAGTGCACTTCTCCCAGTCTGCTCCGACTTTCGGTATCTCGGTTCACTCGTGCAAAGCGATGGCGAAGTAGATCGGACGGTTAAGCACAGAATTAACACTGGATGGATGAAATGGCGGCAGGTCACGGGAACAATCTGCGACTCCCGCATTCCCCTTAAACTTAAGGGGAAGATATATAAAACCATGATTAGACCTGCTGTCTTGTATGGATCAGAATGTTGGGCCACAAAAGGGATGAACGAAAGGCAATTGCATGCAGCAGAGATGAGAATGCTAAGAGGGATGTGTGGTGTTACACGAATGGATAGAATAAGAAATGAGTACATAAGAGGAAGTTTGAAAGTGGTACCGGTGACCGAAAAGTTGTGTGGGAATCGGTTGTCATGGTATGGGCATGTGCTACGGAGAAATGAGGAAAATGTCGTGAGGAGAGTTTTGAGTATGAATGTCGATGGCTATAAGAGTAGGGGAAGACCAAAGAAACGATGGATGGACTGTGTGAACGATGACATGGCTAGAAAGGGGGTGACTACCGTGATGACGACTAATAGAGAAGTATGGAAGAAAAATACATGTTGCGCCGACCCCAAATAAATTGGGATAAGGGCAGGAGAATGATGATGACTAGACCATTTGCTTCGTAATTTGATATGTGAATATTTGCAATTATATTTTTTTAACATAGTGTAATTAATTTGTAAAGTAATGTCTACCGCGGACATAAAAACGATAATCACGCAAACACTATCGGGTGTATTTTTTTCATAAAACTTTCACCATATAAAAGACAATTTAATTCCCCGAATTTTAGTCTACGGTTTTTATTTGTTTGGTGTTTGATAAATTAACAATAGATGATTGATTCATATTTTGCAATAAAATACCAGCGTTGTGTCATCGCGCATCTCTTTCTTTTCTATGCAGTCCGATAGTGACCGCGCTTTAGGTCATGTAGTCGCCTTAAGTGCGAATCAAACTCGGACACGAAGGGGTCCACAAGGTAAAAAATGCCGAAAAAAACACGTTTCTCGTGTGGAGACCCCTTAATTTATAACGTTATTTTATTTTTATTACTGTTATAGCGATAAGAAATACACACTCTGTGAAAATTTTAACTGTCTACAGTCCGCTGACAGACAGACGGACGGACGGACAGCGGAGGCTTAGTAATACGGTTTCGTTGGCACTCTTTGGGTACAATACCCTAAAAATATAGATTCAGAAATTCAGCTGTGGTTCAGAAATAATGCTCATACAAAAAAGTATTTTTAGGGTTCCGTACCTCAAAAGAAAAAATGGAACCCTTATAAGATTAATTCGTTGTCCGTTTGTCTGTCCGTCAGTCAAGACCCTTTTTCTCAGGAAGCGTGAAGTTAACAAGTTGAATTAAAGATTTAGTAGTAAAGCAGCCCTAAGGCAATCCTTGAAGCAAAAAAAAAATCACACTTTTGAGTCAACGCAATCAAAAGATACTGGCGTTTATGTTCCGAAAACAAAACCTATAGAGTACTTTCCGTTGACCTAAAATTTATGAAATATGGCAGGAAGCAATTTCATTTAATTGTGCTTTAGTTTTGAAATTATAAAAAAAAAACTATTATTTTATATTACCGTACTTTGTAGGTATGTACCTACAAAGTACGGCGCGTTCGGTGCGCGAGTCCGACTCGACCGGTTTTTGTTCCTGTGAACCATAAGGAAAACCTCTCGTCCAACATATCCCTGTGCAATTTCTTCTGTGTTATATAAATGCATGGACGCACTTAACGTAATTGAGCACTATGCATAAGTCGCTCTGTTGTTTATATTATCATAATTTCCGTTAGTGTCTGGTGAGAAGTCTGGTTTCACTGGGGGAAAACATTGAGGGACCAATACATATTAAACCTACAAAATCAGAATTAAAAGGATACAAATAATTTCGACTTAATTGTAATAATGTGATTATAATTTACCTGCAAGGGTCTGCAGCCTGCAACGTAATCAGATTTTAATGTACGCACTGCTGGGACACCGGCCGGCTCTCTTCGAGAGGGAGTGGGTTGTAATCCACCACGCGGGCCCAGTGCGAGTTGGTAGAAGTCACATGTCTTCGAATTTTTGGTTCTAAGACATGCACGTATTCTCACGATGTTTTTCTTCATAGTTTTGAGAGAAGTGGTAATGAAAATATTTACATAAAATAAAGCGCCAGTCTTGGTTTGAACCTACGACCTACAACTTGGAAGTCGAGGCCGTTATCACCTGGGCCACCACTGCTCCAGCCAGCTCCAGTTCTGCAACCTGTAAGGGTCCTCCTAACTACCTCAACATTGGAACAACAGAGAAGAAGAATGTCACCATAATCACCATATGGACAAATTGGAGATCGCAGTGTCTTTCTGTTAGCTGATAGAAGAATGTTGTCCATAGTCTTGACGTCATCCGTAACCACAGATGGATATGTCTTCCATGTAGTGACTTATTCTTGACTGAATGATCATTATAAGGCGCTTTGCAGATGGAGCAACTATTGCAGCAACTCGCAACTAGCTGCTTACATACATCTCAGGCTATTTGGTTGTAGCAACTGGCACTTTTAAAGGAAGATTTCAAATAGTTGATACTTAGTTGCCTCAACAAAAGTTGCTCCATCTGCAAAACGCCTAACTAAAACCCGTAGATAGACAAAGGAAAATAAACCTACCTCCATCCAACACTCTCGATCAACATAAGTAAACGGAGTTCCCAGCTGAACTTACATTCAGGGTTCAGCAAGATAAAGTGACCGAAATAAAAATCGTTCACAGTTGTCAAATGAGGGTAGTTTGTCAGCGCACAGAAACAAGGTTCCGTATATATCATTACGAATTGGGAATATTATTAACAGTCCCGACTAACAGGGAGTACAATTTGTTACATATTTTTTGCGAACTTTTTTGTTGAGGATTCGCGTGTTTCTTTATTAAGAAACTAGGTTTTTACTGTTATTTATTTGTATGCTTAACCTAGCCAAATATTTTTGGGTGAAATAAAATACTTATCTTAAAAACTGAACATAAAGTTAACTATACTATATGTCCAAGGGCCCATATTTCAACCCTCAGATAATTTTTATCTTGGGAATAAAAATGGTGGTTTGACAGCTTTTGTATAAAAAATATATCTCAAACCGCCATAATTATTTATTCTTCAAATAAAAGTTCTTTTGAAAAATCAGCCCTTAGTCTTTGCTGTAGTATGTATAAGTCTGAAATTGTCAACCTAACTTGAGCAAGCGTGGTGATTAACTTGAGCAAGCGTGGTGATTAACGTTATCAAAATATGCCGTCTCTGCCATGTGTGAGAAGAGGCCTTTGATAGATAGACAGATAGAATACTCTTTATTGTGTACACCATAATTTGGATGAAATCAGGAATGAAATTATCCGGAAAATAACCGGAGATACCGACATAGCTTGCAGAGTAAGCAAACTAAAGTGGCTGTGGGCTTGCCATGTTTGTCGAAGGACTGATAGCTGGTGGAGCAGGCGAGTCCTAGAGTGGATACTGTGTATCGGCAAGCGTAGTGTGGGACACCCCCCAGCTAGATGAACGGACGACCTAAAGAAGGTGGCTGGAACGGACTGGATGCGGAAGGTGGAGGACAGAGTATTGTGACGCAGCCTGGGAGAGGCGTATGGCCAGCAGTGGACTGCAATAGGCTGAGTTGATTGATGTACACTATAAAACAAACAACAATGTTTTCAGGTTGCTATTGGGATTGCCTCGCTACTGCAGTGCGTCAGCGATGTTTGCTGAAGCTCAAGTAGAGGGCTTTCACGCCATTATACGTAAGAGAGCAGCATCGCTGATGCGTCGGGTGAGGGGCGGTTTCAACAGCTACCTGAGTGTGATTGCGGAATACATCCATAGTCCCATTTGGAGGCATTGGATAGGATTGCATATATTGTAGGCTGACATGTGTTTTTTTTTTGTGTGTGTGTAAGTACCTAATATAGTTTTAAGTTATCTTGATGTATTACCTACTAACACTCTATGGACTGAATAAGTCTGAAATAAATGTTTTGAATTTGAATATAAATTACAGATACAAAATACAATTTTACAAGGGGTGACACAATGGGCGGTCTTATCGCTACAAGTGATCTTTTCCTCTGCCCTGCAGTGGGACAGCAATAGGCTGGTATTACTATTATTATTGTATGACATATCCATTTTCATGCTTATTTTTCGCGGTCCTTACTGGTGCGACATAAAAGCGCTATCAATGTCAAATTGTTACCATAAACGTGCGGTTGGCTGTACTTACCATAAAATATAATTATATGGTTACCGTAAAATTCTCGATCCTAAATATGGCTACACTATCTCCACCAGCTGAATAACTCTGAAAATAAAAAATATTGTTTTAAATACTCACAGTTTGGTTTGACACAAAGTTGATGGCACACTCAGATGTTTTAAAATCAGCGTGTGTTGTGCGCAGCGGTGAAAGAGCTCTGATTAAAGGACTGGCTCTGGGACAGTTAACATGTCGACCACAGTCCGCCGGGCCATCATATCTACCACTGGGACTACAGAAACGTGGAATGGAAAACGAAATGCGAAGGTTAATTTTCGAAAGGATAAATCTGCCTAGCCTTTTCCCAACTATGTTGGGGCTAGCTTCTAACCGGATGCCCATTGCCCAGTTGCGGAAAAAAAATATTGTGGGAAAGTCTGGAATCATAGTTAATAGCGTATCATGTATGTAATAAATAAATAAACAAGTCTGAAATCGCCAACCCGTCTTGAGCAAGTGTCACCACACTCTCACCTGTAGGAGAGTATTGATCGCCATCAATGCTCGTGCCTTCAATGTATAAGAGGAGGCCTTTGTCCTGCAGTGGGACAGTAATAGGCTGATATTGTTATTATAGCCATCCGTTTACCAAGCACGGTAAAAATGTAAACATCAGCTCCATTTGCTTTAAAAAAATCTGATGGCATCGCCGTTTCGTTACCGGTATAATATATAATCAAATCTGCAATTTAAAGGTCCTATGTTGCGTAAAAGACGATCCTAAGGGAGTAATAATTTACCGTTTGTGGCATTTTTAGGGCACGTTAGAATAATATGCTCAACCCGTAACCGAAAGCCACGTAAAAAAGATGAAACCTCCTGATCTTTTCTTTAAGATTTTATATAAATCTCTGGATGATTCCTTGCGCGACTTATCATGTAAACAGATTTGAAATATAGCTGGTTTATTCTATTAGTGGACGTGGTTTTGACTTACTTCTAAAAAAAGTCGGAGGTTATGCTTTCGGCGAGTTTGACCTTTTTTCATATATGTAGGACGTAGTTACCCTGATTTCTCCATGATTATAAGACTGCTGGGACACTGGCCTCCTCTTGTTGAGAGAGAGGGGGCCGTAATCTACCACGTGAGCCCTGTGCGGGTTGGTAGATATGACATCTTCTAATTGATGGTTCTAGAGCATGCCGGTTTCCTCACGATGTTTTCCTTCACCGTCTTGAGAGCAGTGGTGATGAAATATAATATAGACAAAGTAAAGTGCCTGTCTGGGTTCGAACCTACGACCTACAACTCGTACACTTACACTCTACACTTTGTGTATTTTGATGATGTCATAATAACTTCTTGTCACTGTTATAAGTAGTGCGATAGGTAAGTGGTGTGGGGTATCACAACTAAAAAGTGAAAAATAGAAAACTTAAAAAAATTCAAATATTACAAAAAATAAATATATATATATTTATGTCAGTAACACTAGTTTAATTTATATGTAGCTTTGTCAAAAATATTTCTTGAAATAATTGGCATAGGTACGTCTGAATATTAGACAGGCAGGATGACGAATGATTGTCGTTTTCATTCATTATCATTAAAACACTATATCTTTTATTATTTCTAAATACCCAGCAGCTTCAATTTGCTGAAATACTTTTATTCGTTTTCTTATTTCGCGTCTCGATTTCACGTAATCTACGTGGATATATCGAAACAATAGAGCTGCAATCAGTGTTGTGGCGGGTGCTCACTGTAGGTAACGATTGTTTGTGCATTTATTATATTGCGATACAATCTATATTTTATTTTATCTAAACCCATGCTATAAATCCTCTAAGTATAAAAGTTTCTGAAACAGTAAGCTTATTGCCAACATTAAAACAACAGCGTCATAGTAACCATAATATCATCCAAACGAGTGTTATAATGTTGTACTCAATTTCACTATGCAACTCAAATTTCAAAAAAAGAACATTGTCATCCACACGCGTTTCACTATTATTGTATTCTATTCGGGAAACTTACAGCTAATATAAACAGTGTTCCTAAACAATATGCATTTGAACGCGTTATGCGCGCAATATGCGTTTTCACTAATAAACACTTCAAACAAATAATACAACAAAAAAGGTCGGTACACAATACCAATAACATAAATTATACGCAAACAATTACTTTTCCTTAAAAAAGCTTTTCACCAACAAATGCGAAACACTGGTATAAAAAATGTACTAATCACTAAAAGTATCTACATATTAAACAAAAAAATTAGATTCATCCATTCATTCAGCATGAAATTTAGCACAAGAGTTCTTTACATACAGGAAGAAAGTACTTTTGAAAATTCACCCCCTAAAGGAGTTAAATAATGAGTTTGTATGGACGTTCGTCATTTTTGCCGATGTAAAAACCCATCAGGCGCACGTCTTGTATGCTTAATATTAGCTTTCAAAGATTTAATAGTTTTAAAGCTAGGTCATCATCATCTGCCTAGCCTTTTCCCAACTATGTTGGGGTCGGCTTCCAGTCTAACCGGATGCAGCTGAATACCAGTATTTTACATGGAGCGACTGCCTATCTGACCTCCACAACCCAGTTACTGGGTAATACGATACCCCTTGGTAAGACTGGTTGTCAGACTTTCGGGCTGCTGACTACCCGTAACGACTGTCAAAGATCCACGAATGACAGCCGGGACCAACGGCTTAACGTGCTTTCCGAGGCAGGAGGAGAGGAGGGGACACGGTATGTAAAGATGGTCACCCATCCACAGACCAACCGCGGCAAGCGTAGCTTAACCTGATCGATCGACCTGTGCGGCTGTTATTATTTAGCCACGGGCCCCTCTCTTTAGTTCCTCTCTTTAGTTTTAAAGCTAGGTATTTACTAATAAAATACAGGCGAAATATCGTGAGCCAGATAACAAGTGAAATATTAACTAGGGATAAGCTACACGAAAGGTAACGGCCCTGTTATTCCTCTTTTTTTTTATTTAGCTCCCTTCAAAATGGTTGAGCTGAATGGTGCTGATCTATGCGTCATGTTCGTGAACGGGCGCCGTCAGTTGGGGCTGGTCATCAATTGGCTGCCTCGGCTTATTTACTATTTTTTTTTTTTGGATTGTTGTTTTGTTAAGTACTATTTGCTGTACTCTGGACGCTCTTAACACGTACGTCTTTTTTATTTTATTACATCGTTCTCACATATAATTATAAATTCAACATTAATGATGTAACAATTATTTTTGTAAAAATATAATTTAAAAGAGTGTCCATGGAGTTTCTTGCCCGTTCTTCTCCATAGGTACCTACGCTTTGGAATGGGCAACTAGCTTCATATTTTCTGACTGACCGACTTCTTGACAATTCAAAAGTGCCTGTAAATGGTTTAATTGAAATAAATGCTTTGAGTTTGAGTTTGAGTTTGAGTCTTATAAAGACTAGCCTATCCCGATAAAAGTCGTATGTCATGTTAAAGTATAACTTAAAAACTGTAGCTCCTATTAACTTAATGAACTTGGAACAGCCGCATTAACTCTGCCATAAATATAACAGACCGTTAACTGACAGAACGTTACTTATAAAAACATACAGTTATACAGTCACTCAATCATTATGTGCAGAAGTTCAACTCACTATTATATAAAATTAATCATACTATAACGTTCCCACTGCTGGGACACAGGCCTTCTCTCGGTGAGAGGGAGTGGGACGTAATCCACCACAGGCCCAATGCGGGTTGGGAGATGTCACATGTCTTCGATTTTTTAGTTCTGGGACACGCCGCCGCGCCGATTTCCTCTCGATGTTTTCCTGCGCCGTTTTAAGAGCAGTGGTGATGAAGTAATTTACGCAAAGTAAAGCGCTTGTCTGGGTTCAAACCTACGATCTACAATTTTTAAGTCGCGGCGTTACCACAGGGTCACCACTTCATCATCAGTTCCACTCACAACTACGCACGAATCATAATTCACAAGAATTTCTTACATTTAATTGTGAATAGCTTGCAATCTGCCAGCGACTTCATCCTCCCTATATTCCCCCTATCCTGTGGAAGTTATCGAAAATCCCTATTCCTTCTTCGTCTACATCATAAAGAGAACCAGTGTGCAAAATTACAGCTAGGTCAAGGATATGGGCATTTCTAAATACCTTCATTTTGAATGAGTACATATCTGAATGAAACCACTTAATTAATATTTCAATTTTAAGAGTCCGGTCAGTTTTCTTTCTTTCCTTAATTAAAAAGAACCAAGTACTTAATAATTAATTATAATCTAGCCTATAAAACTTTCAACTTAATTTTTGACGTGATCATTATTTTAAAACTTAGAATAGTGTTAATTGTATTTTACACATCCGTTCCACTTACTTAAGAGTCTGATATTATAATGATTTAAACACTTTGTTCATGATAAGTTATGAGCATATTAATATATAATATATTTTATAACAAAAAAATTTATAACAAAATTGCCCTTGACATGCCTTGATTTCTTTTTGAATATCTCTAAAAAGTTCAGTGCAGTTTTTTTTTGATATTTTATTAAGAAAAGGACAGAAGATAAATTTTAGTTTGGTCCTGTCAAATTAATCAGCTATATATTTCATACATATAGTTAAGAATATATAAGTTACGTTTGAAAGCTTCCTTTCTTATACTACTTTGCAGTGACCGACAGGTTCCACCAATGATAAGTTACTACCTAAGCGCACATTGTGAATGTGGAATGAAATTAATGATTGAGTTACCTACTAACTCATGATCTCGAGTGCGCCAGTCCACGTTTTACCACTTTCAAGGGCACTATACGGCTATAGCCGTCATGACAATACAACTTCTATCGTGTCTCGTTTACCGCTCCGGAACATGTTAACATTTGGTATATTCTGAAAGTTTCATCTTCTTTAAATATCAACAACAAAATCATGAGTACATTTATAAATAAAACACCAATATCCTTGAATCAGATCCAGACGAACTTGAGGAGATTCCGGAAAAATAATAAACAGCCGTCGGAAACGAGGAAATAACAAAAAATATTGGATGACGTAACTGACTTTGTCGTATGTCAAATAAGTGGCGAAAATTGTATCAAAGTTCACGGATTGATGATATAAACCGAATAACACGGTAATGTCAGTTTATAACTTTCTTCTCCGCTGCGAAGGTGCTTATATCAATTTATTACTTACTGTTGAAACAAAAATATCTCTTATTTGCATTCGATTAGAGTCGTGTTTCGATAATCTGGGGTAGAAAACGCTAAAAGATTAGTTTGCAGGCTTTTATTTCTTTGTAAAATATTCGCGGGCAGCGGAAAATTGCATGAATCTGTTGATGCCAACACATAAAAATATAATGTCTGCAATAAACGGAGATTTCCGCGGTTCCTCGTATTTTTGATGTATAGTTATGGTACCGTATTTATTTTTTGAGAATTACTATCCATATTGGTTAAACGATATTATTATTGGTGGCAGTTAATTAGATTTATGTTTATTGTTTTTCTGTCTATAAACTAAATATTAAATGACTCTGTTGTCGTACCAATATCGTCCAAGAAACACAATATTTAACTAAGGCCTGAAGTTTCAATATTCTGGTAACTTTTATCTGAAGAATAAATATTACAGATTGATATTATTTTCTTTACAAAAGCTCTCAATCAACAATAAACTCAGCCTATCGCAGTCCACTGCCGGACATAGGTCTCTCCCAGGCTTCGCCATGACACTATGTCCTCTACCTTCCACATCCAGTCTGTAACAGCCACCTTCTTAAGGTCGTCGGTCCATCTAGCCGGGGGCGTCCCACATTACGCGGTCTTCACTCCAAGACTCGTCTGCTCCGCCGGCCATCGGTACTTCGAAAAACATGGCCAGCCCACTGCTACTTCAGCTGGTTCATGCTGCAAGCTATGTCGGTGAATCCAATTCTTTTTCAACAAAAGCTCTCAAACCGCAATAATTAAGCCTAGGACAAAATTTATCTGACTATTGAAAATTAGCCTTAAATACCAAAAAATAACATTAAAACATTCATATAACTGTCGCAGAAGCAACAATATTTGTACTGTAATAATAATTTCGGGTGATAGAATAGGATCTAATCCCTCCACACGTAGCCCTACACAAGGCCCCGTGTATCGTGTGGTATCGTACCAGCCATTACAGACACAAATCACAAATACACTCACATCCCTTCATGAATATTAATGGTTTAAAGTCTATTAGTCTTAACTTTACTGCCGGATTTCTACTAACTATAATATTTACACATATAGTGTGTAAGCTATTAAAATAAGCTTGTGGTAAATAGATCACTTTAACTAAATCTATCACTCCTTGTGATTGATTGTACTTTTACTGTCGAAACAAAAATCTGGCGAAACGAAAATCCGACGAAATAAAAATCTGTCGAAACGGAAATAACCCGTTTATTCTGGGGAGCTACTTGCTTAGAATGGCCAGATGTGGCGTAGTAGAAGATGAACAAGCTATTATGGATATGAAGAAGATAGGCAGTATCCTTCTCTGGTCGTGGACGGGCGCCGGCAGTGGACACTGGCTTAAATCGTATATTTTGAATTGAAATAATGTGTTTTTTTTACATTAATTTCACTAATAGAAGCAACAAGAATAATGTACCCAGGATTTTGTAACATCTTGATTTAAAAGAGTGTCCTTGGAGTTTCTTGCCCGTTCGTCTCCACAGAGATCTATGTTTTGGAATGGGCAACTAGCTTCAACTTTCTAACTGACCGACTCTTTGACAATTCAAAAGTGCTTGTAAATGGTATTCAAATAAATGCTTTCGAGTTTGAGTTTAAGTTTATAATCATTAAAATTTTGAAAATCCGTGATTCTATGTTTCCATAAAGCCATAACTGTATTTGTAGCTATAGATTTGTCATTTAATATAATAAATAAATTAGGTAAATAAAATATCACGATTCCCCTTTGACCGTTCATTGTAATTAGAAGGTCATTGTAGAGTTGTTGACATTCACAGGCTATAATATAGTGAACTAACAAAGCTCTTAAACGGGGTTACGTATTTCAAATCGCAAAAATCCAGAATCTATTTCGAGTGAAACCGCAGGGAAAACCTGTTGTATCAATAAATTAGCGTGGCACGGATCGCAGGGGCGGTCCTGAACAAAGCGACGAAATAACTCAGCGCCGACGTCTGAAATGTGAAAAATTTAAATATTTTACAAAGAAAACTAGCGTTTTAAGGGTTTTTTCGCGAAATGGGTTACATTTGTTCCTATTGTAGTTGTTATTTATAGCGACGAAGATGCGGCGGAATGTTAACGTTACTCATTGTTGTCCCGAAGTAGTTCAGTCAAGGCGGAGCAGTAAGAATGGCTTATTGAGGTTTTGTTTTCAATGTAGGCACACAACATTTGTAAATGCGTTTGTAGGTCTGTTCTGCCTTCAAGAGTAAACGGGCCAATCTTCTTTGATGAAACTTATCAAAGTGACGTATTGATAACGAGAAAACCCCGAACGGTTCTCTTTTTCTAGAAATCTACGAGCTCAATGCAACACAGTCAACAGTTTTAACGCTGTAGCCACTAACAGACAGTATGGCTAAAGATTAGGCAGTCAATCAGGTGACCACTGAAAATCACCACTGCTGTGGGTCTCCTACAGCACAGCATTATGCTGAGTGAATGTCTTTCTTATCACAGTCACGACACAGCTGCCCACTAGACGTTAAAGGCTGCCTCACAGGCGCGATGCGACACTAGTACGAGTAGAACAATTTCTATGAAATTCGGACAGAATCGCGTAGCACCGTCGCGTCACGTCGCCCCTATCTGCGGGGAGCCTTAATTCACTCGAGCTGTGATTTCTTGTCAAGAATTTATTACGTAGGAAGAGTCAGGCGCATATTTTGCTAATGCATTACCAGCCCACAAATCTTTATGTATTGTTATGAGATATTATTCGCTGTCATTCAATTCGTTGTTATTTTTATGGTCTTTTTTGCTCTTTGGATGAAAGCCGTGTATGTATAAGTAATTGTTCATGAGGAATTACGGATTCTATAGCTATGGTTTTCTAGAAGGGCGGTGACCGCCACATAAAGGCTGCAGTGTCGTAAGTCATGTAAATTATAGCAGCGGGGTTAACCCCGTTTAAAAAAAAAACGCTCTCTATAGGCCGACCGCTTAACTGAGACGTTGCCTGAGGTAGCTGCGCGGTGCGCGGGAGGGGTGATAGTTGTCACACGTTGACGAATCACTGAGCTCTCGCATCACGTCACCTCATCCCTCCCGCACCGCGCTGCTACCACAGGCAAGGCTCAGTTCAGCGGTCAGCCTATAATTCCGGACACTATGTCCCGGCCAACGCTATTCTTGGAAACAGTAGCTTAAGCTAACAGCTTCTATAAATTTAGTACAAATCCAAATTTCTCTCTATCAAACGTTAAATATTTATCCAGATCTTAAAGTTCATCTCCCAAACATTCCTCTAAGTAATTCAATCACAGAACTTCAAACATTATACGGTTATCAATGCGGTTGATGTCTACAATAACACAATCGTCCTAAACCACAACAATCACGTAGTTATAACTGAAACTACGAGCATCCTACAAACTTTTGGTCGAAACGTTAAGGTCAAGATAGTCTGTTTGAGAGGGTAAATTGACCCGCTATGACCCATTATGTGGTGCGGTCAGATATGGAGTTATGGGTTGAATGATTTTAGGGACTGTTGATAGGCCGTTTGAGTTATAGTTGTGGGATTGTGGGAAGGCTGTGATTGAGGCAGACCGTGTGGCGGCAGAGGAATCGTCAACCCTTTCTTTAGCCAACCGTGTCTGTGAAGACAACTATGGGACACTAAACTATGGTTAACAATTAGTGGTAAGTTGCTCATCATGGCTGTTCATAGGCAGGAGAAGACTATTTCCACATGTGTCCACATGTGGGCATTATCCAACTGAATAACATCATGAGAAATAATTAACTGTAAAATATAGTCCAGAATTAATACTTTTTTTTCACTTAAAAAGAGGTCAGGATTATCAAATCCCCAGTTAAACATTCAACATTTTACCTCATTCCTCAAGAGCAAAGCATAATTCTTTCCAGATAGTGATTAAAAAGGCGTTCGATAAACACCCACTGAGTTTCACCCGCAGTCTCTTTAAAAACTTATCTTTTTGAGCCATTTGGAATAATACAGCAATCAATTGGAGAGGCGAGCTTCTTTATTGCAGCTCGAAGAGGAAGGGTCAAAAATTTCGATTGCAAAATTGTCGACTTTCGCTCAAGTTTGAAGTTGGACGAAACGATTTGACTGGCGCAAGGGAGGGCCGGTAGCGTTTTTGAAAAATCATCGAAATTATTGTTGTCAATATGAAGAAGACATAAACATATTATGTACAAAGCTTTTTAAGAATTGAACCTGCATGAAGTATCTACATGTAACAGCAGTGAAACTAGCTTATATGGTGATGTATGAGCCCGAATATTATCCCAGCGCGTAACAGACAAACCATAAGTGAAATCAACAGTGCCAACCTTAGTAAAAAAGAAATAAAGAAAGAAAAACATTTATGGTTTATGGGGTAGGGTATACATATATGGTTCAAACTCAAACTCAAAGCATTTATTTCTATTAAACCATTTACAGGCACTTTTGAATTGTCAAGAAGTCGGTCAGTCAGAAAATATGAAGGTAGTTGCCCATTCCAAAGCGTAGGTACCTATGGAGAAGAACGGGCAAGAAACTCCATGGACACTTTTAAATTATATTTTTACAAAAATATTAGTTTCATTATTAATGTTGAATTTATGATTATATGTGAGATTGATGTAATCAAATAAAAAAAGTCCGTCAATATATACTTGTAAATGCATTTTAAGACTTTCAGACTACATTGTGATCATCATCATCATTTCAGCCAAAAGACGTCCACTGCTGGACATAGGAATCCCCCAAGCACCGCAACTTCGACCGGTTCTGTACCTCCCGTATCCAGCAGTTGAATTTTGAATGAATTTTTTTACCAGCTCCATTTTATTAAGAAACTAAATAAATTAATTATAAATTATTTCAAATTATAATATACACGAATATACAGTACCTACTCCCATAACAATAATCACAACTAAATACTCAATCATTTATTACATTCCCCAATGTGAACTAAGGTGGCAACCAAAATGTGCCTTGTTACCTGTTACCTTCAGGCAAACGTGTTGTCAGTACATCCTGACTGACAGACAGACATCCATTACTCCACTCTATTTGACTCCTAAGCTTAGTAGTTTCATTTATCTGACTGTCGAAGGCTAATTTATTATGTCTTTAACTCAGTGAACGGTAATCGATTGCGAACTAATGGCTAGAACACGTCTGTCTTAGATTTCTTATCTTAAACCAAGGCTACAGAGAAAGCTGAGCGTAGGCAGCAGTGAGTAGGTAATAGATTATTATAAAGTGAGGTCACACTGCAAGAGTAGCGATATAATGGCCACTTATTCCGTGGATTCCGCGCCCGCTTCCGCGATCTACATAGCCTAGGCCTTAGTTTAGAAAATAAAACGTTTTCACCAAATAATCGTGCTGTTTATCCAGTCATCTTATCTAAGCACTTTTTGTTTCAAACAATTCAATTGGAGGAGGCTCAGATATTTGTAGACCATACTTCGTTTACCAAAAGTCACGAATTCACGAGTCTACTTACATTCAATTCTTTTATTTATTTGTTAAAACTTTATGCACAAGTAAAAAAACTGTACAAAGGCGGACTTAATGCCTTGGGCATTTTCTACCAGTCTACCTTAGGGTGATGCAGAGACACACAGTAGGTGCAATAACAGAAAACAACTAAATATTTATAACAAAATTATAAGAATAAATACATATATACATACATACAACAAAATAGAAAACAGATTTTTTTTTAAACTTATGAAAGATAAACAAGAAAACCTGCAACAACTTAAATCTGAGACGAATCTGCCAACTTCTACTTAAATCTGAGACGAATCTGCCAGCTTCTAAACTTAGTTTGGGAGCCAGGAGATAAATTAGTCTCACATCTCTGTACCAAATTATTGTACAACATTTTAACTTGTGATGAAAGTATGAGTGTGGTTCGGTTAGTACTGAGTGCTATGATTTATTTCCTGACTGCCAAAAGGAGGGTTTTCTTTTTATTGCATATGTATGTATGTATGTATAAATTACATGCCACTTTGGCTACATTACCGGGGCGCTCAGCGCTAGACTCCCTATCCCTTGTTGCAGAGACATGATGCCTTAAATCATTGAGACGCTGCGCACGTTCAGCGCTAGATTCCCGAGCACGGGCCTGCGATGTTCTCCAGCTTTGGTTAGCAAGCCGATGTGAACGCTCAGCGCTAGACTCCCTATCCCTTGTTGCAGAGACATGCTGCCTTAAATCATTTAGACGCTGCGCACGTTCAGCGCTAGATTCCCGAGCACGGGCCTGCGATGTTCTCGCGCTTTGGCTAGCGAGCCGCTGCGAGCGCTCAGCGCTAGACTCCCTATCCCTTGTTGCAGAGACATGCTGCCTTAAATCATTGAGACGCTGCGCACGTTCAGAGCTAGATTCCCGAGCACGGGCCTGCGATGTTCTCCAGCTTTGGTTAGCAAGCCGATGTGAACGCTCAGCGCTAGACTCCCTATCCCTTGTTGCAGAGACATGGTGCCTTAAATCATTTAGACGCTGCGCACGTTCAGCGCTAGATTCCCGAGCACGGGCCTGCGATGTTCTCGCGCTTTGGCTAGCGAGCCGCTGCGAGCGCTCAGCGCTAGACTCCCTATCCCTTGTTGCAGAGACATGCTGCCTTAAATCATTGAGACGCTGCGCACGTTCAGCGCTAGATTCCCGAGCACGGGCCTGCGATGTTCTCGCGCTTTGGCTAGCGAGCCGCTGCGAGCGCTCAGCGCTAGACTCCCTATCCCTTGTTGCAGAGACATGCTGCCTTAAATCATTTGGACGCTGCGCACGTTCAGCGCTAGATTCCCGAGCACGGACCTGCGATGTTCTCCAGCTTTGGTTAGCAAGCCGCTGTGAACGCTCGACGCTCGGAGCTAGATTCCCCAGCGCGTGGTTGCGAAATATTTTCTCTATTCCTCGAGAGGGGCTGATGATTTTCAAGAGCAGACTCTTCCGTACGGCGTACTCGAGCTGCTCTTGTCTGGGATGTCTGACGGGAAAATTGTGATTTCCTTTTAGGCATGATAAACAATCACTGAAACTGTCCGATATCCCAAAAACAGAAATACCACAGGCATCGAACTCGAAGAATGAGAACGAAGTAGATAGTGTTTGTGTTTTAAGAAACCGAGCAACCAAAACAATTTTAAAGACCAACAACGACATCCAACCAACCGCGTACAACACACCTACCTAACGACGAAAGTTAAATAATAACTGGAGGAGAGGGTCATTAATCCTCCGAAAATCTTAACACCGCGATTCAGAAAAATGACGTAATTGCACAACGCCATTTTTGGGTAAATGGATTAAACGTCCGTACAAAGCATGTTCTAATGCGGTTCGTGAATGGACGGCGGCATTTTGCGATTTAGTAATTTTATAATATCTTCGAAACTATTTAACCAATTGACATACTGTTTCGGGCAAATCGTATCTCTGTGATGTTCTTGTGATGAAAATAATATTTTTTTCGATAAGTGTTAATATTTTGTTATTTAAAAAATCGTCCAAAAGTAAGTACGTCGAAAAATACTTTTTTTAACACATAAAAGCTACTATATCTGCTAAAATATAAAAGATAGAAATATGGTGTCGCGGACTTTTTTGTAGAACTATTCAAAGCGGATCAGGTTGCCCTACATTGTTTTCAATTATATACAACTGTTAAGGCAGCGCATGCAAAGAACTCTGTTGTAAGAGCAAATTTTTTCCGCCTGGCTAGACAAAAATTGAGATAGTTCGGCTAATATGCATCTTTATAATTTATAGCCTGTAGTACTCACGAATAATGTAGCTTTCTACCAGTGAAATAATTTTTAAAATTGGTTCATTACTTCCGGAGATTACCCCCTACATACAAACTTACAAACTTACAAACAAATGTTACCTCTTTATAATATTAGTATTAGTATAGATTGATTTTGTCACCAAGTTACAGATAGTAAAGCATTATTAATATTATTATAGTAAATGTTAGAAAGTAGTCGTTGAAATATTGATTTCTGATGATGATCACATATTGAGTCTATAGAAGATGTCATAGCGCGAGCATACCTAATGTTCATTGGTCACATTTATATTATTCACTGATTATTTCAATTAGCCAATGAGCACGCAGTCGGCTGTTACAAGTTTTGCGGTAAGATATTTTTGGCCTTGAGGTCCAATTCTCAGGTTACAGCCCCCAGCATTTTAAGCAAAAGGTTTTACGTTTATCGATGTAGTAATAACATTATATTCCAAAATTGAGGACTCGTAGTGAGCACTGTCGTCATCAGAGAGTCTCGATCAATCAACTCAGTCTATCGCAGTCCACTGCTGGACATGGCCTCTCCCAGGCTGCGCCACAACACTCTGTCCTCCGCCTTCCGCATCTAGTCTGTCCAACCACCTTTTTAAGGTTGTTGGTGCGTCTACCATTTATGCTTTATGCATCTGCATTTTTTTTAAAGAACTTGTTTTAAAGTGAGACGAAAAGAGTTTTAAATAGTGCAGGAAAGTAGTAGTGGAAAGGTGTAGATAAGGTTAGTAATATTAATGATTTTCAAAAAATTCCTTCTCTCAGCTATCAGAAATTACAGGCGAATAAAAATTCCCAGTTTCTCAACTGGGAATTTTCGGTCTGAGTCGACCGCTTATCGCTTATAACCTTGCATGGCATCCAATCGAGTAATGTTCAGACGCGGCCCACTGGCGCATGAAACGGATATTTTGTTTGAGGCAACTCTTTGTGGACTCAACATTGTGAAATTTGTTGACGGCAACGTTCCGATATTTTCACTTTAGTTGTCTTTAATGGCGGCGAGTTATCGGCTTTTGAATTCGTTGATTTAATGTATTTCGTGAATGCAGTTTGTGGGTGTTTGAAATGAGTTATATTGAGGAGAGGATTATGATGTTTGATAGTAGAAAGTCTTTGGTGCAATAGTTTCAACAGTTGTTGCTTTCAGTTGTTGCTTTTGAAATAAAATTAAAATGTATTTTTAACTGACGAAAAAACGGAGGAGGTTCTCAAGTAGACGTGTATATATTTTTTTTTTATGTATGACCACTCATAACTTTTTACAGCGTAGTTCGATTTTGGTCATTCTTTTTTATAGGAAAAGGTATGTATATACCTTTTCCAATAAAAAAGAATCGATGTTGGTCCCATACAAATTTCAATAAGAAATTCCAACTCTAAAGGTAGGAAAACAGGGGATGATTGATTGCTCACTCACTGATTGTAATGTATGACCACGCTTAATTTTTTACAGAATAGTCCGATTTTGATAATTATTTTTATTGGATAGGGTATACCTCGAAGTTGGTCCCATATACATTTGGAAAAAAATTCGGGCCGGATCTTGCGGATAGCCAGTTTGGCTTCCGCAAGGGGCGCTCTACGGTGGACGCCATCATGCGCGTGAGTGCCCTCACGACGGGGGACGCGGTGTCCCGGGGTGGGGTGGTCGTGGCGGTGTCACTCGACATCGCCAACGCTTTTAACACCCTGCCCTGGAGCTGCATTGGGGAGGCACTCCGGTATCACCGGGTGCCGTCCTACCTCCGTCGAATAGTCGGGGCGTATTTGACGGACAGAGCCGTCATCTACCCCGGTCGCGATGGGGAATGGAACCGGCGAGAGATGTCGTGCGGTGTCCCACAGGGATCGGTTCTGGGGCCGCTCCTGTGGGACATCGGTTACGACTGGGTGCTGCGGGCCGACCTCCCTGATGGCGTCAGCGTGGTTTGCTACGCTGACGACACGCTGGTCCTGGCGCAGGGGAGGTCGCATCAGGCGGCGGCCGACGCAATGACACGCGGGATTGCGATAGTCGTGGAGAGGATCCGGCAGTTGGGTCTCGAGGTGGCTCTGCACAAATCCGAAGCCATGTCTTTTCATGGGCTTCGGAACGGGCCACCATCGGGATCCCAACTGACGGTAGGAGGGGTTCACATCGGCGTCGAGACGACGATGAAATACCTGGGTCTCGTCCTCGACAGCCGGTGGAACTTCGACGAACATTTCCGACGTTTGGCCCCCAAACTGGAACGGGCTGGGGCCGCTTTCAAGCGGCTCCTGCCCAACCTGAGGGGGCCAAACGCCTCCTGCCGGAGGCTTTACGCGGGGGTCGTGCGGTCCATGGCCGTATATGGCGCCCCGGTGTGGGCGCGTTCGCTGCGGCTACGAGCCGCCCACTACCTGAACGCGCCCCAAAAGGTGGTAGCCATACGGCTGATACGGGGGTACCGCACGATCTCGCGCGAGGCGGCAAGCCTCCTTGCCGGACTGCCGCCATGGGATCTGGAGGCGATAGTCCTCGCGCGCCTCTATGAGTGGCGCGCGGAGGCACTACGCCGGGGGGAAAACCCGCTTCCGCGGCAAATTGCTGCGGAGCGGACGGACCTCCGGCGCGATCTCATGGCGGCATGGAAAGCGCGACTGTCGCAACCCAGCGCAGGGCACGCCGCGATAGCGGCGGTAAGGCCCCTCTTTGAGGAGTGGCTAGAGAGGCGTCACGGCGCCCTCACCTACCGCCTGACGCAGGTCCTCACCGGACACGGATGTTTCGGGAGGTTCCTGCACATCATCAGGCGGGAGGAAACGCCCGGGTGTCACCACTGCGAGGATCGCCCTGAGGACACGGTGGAGCATACGGTGGAGGCCTGCCCCGCTTGGGCAGAGCACCGCCGTGTCCTCGTAGAGGCGATCGGCAGCGGCGGCGACCTCTCGCGCCCGGCCCTGGTCCAAGCCATGGTCCGGGGCGAGAGGGAGTGGGAGGCAGTCACCTCCTTCTGTGAAGCAGTCATGCTATCGAAGGAGGTGGCGGGATGGGCGAGGGAGAGAGCTGAGAGAGCCGCCCGTCCCAGCCGCCGCGGTAACACCCGGGCGTTTCCTCCCGCCTGATTATGTGCAGGAACCTCCCGAAACATCCGTGTCCGGTGAGGACCTGCGTCAGGCGGTAGGTGAGGGCGCCGTGACGCCTCTCTAGCCACTCCTCAAAGAGGGGCCTTACCGCCGCTATCGCGGCGTGCCCGTTCCGTGATTGCTTGGCGTTGACTTAAAATTACATAAGTAGGTGTACTTACATTAGTTTAAGACCTTAGTTATTAAGGTTAAATAAATAAAGGTTTATTATTTTTGCTTTTTTTTTCGGCGGTTTAATTTTTTTGTTAAAAAGTTTTTATTGTACAGTTTTATGCATTTTTTTAATTCCTTGGTTTGAAATAACATAATTATATTTTTTATTTTCCCTGACAATATTGGTATTTAATAAAAGTATGTCAATAATGATGTCGTGTGAAACAACAACGATTTTACAAAAAAAAAAATTTTATAGTTTTCATCATTACCATAACAAACAATGGACGCAAATATTTGATAAAATATCCGCAAACAATATGTTTTTGTAACATTATTCGTATACTGTTTCGTAACTTATCAAAACACTGTTATCATCATCTGCCTAGCCTTTTCCCAACCATGCTGGGGTCGGCTTCCAGTCGAACCGGATGCAGCTGAATACCAGTATCCCAAAACAATGTATAAAAAAAACTTATGCGTAATTTCGGCACCAAATAGGGCCACCCCGCAAATAAAATTGAAGTTTTATAACAAAATAAGAATATCGAAGAAAAAGGTTGTGTCCTTACCCCTATGTATCTTGTGTGATATTCACCCGGAACGGAAGGGACAGCGACTACTAAATAATCAAGGGGTGGCCATAGGAACTGTGGGCAGCTCTGACCGGACAATGCCTCGGTAGGGTTGTACCGCAGTTATAGGGTTGCCTGACTATAAGATAAGTTGGATGTGTACTGTAACTCGGTACGTAATGCTCTTGCGCGTTTAGTCTTGATTGGAATTCGGCGATTTGTGTGTTTTGAGTTGTCTCGAGAAATTGTTTTTGATTTGTTTTTCGATCTGTGGGGTCTTATTCTCTTTGTTCTATTTAAAAAACAAGTAAGAGGTCCAAAGAGTGTTAGGTATTCAATTACATTCTAGTTTTAATGTAAACAATTTCAACAAGATGCTTGAAAGCAATACCTCAGAAAGAGCTGTCAAAAGATCATCTTAATTTCACAGGAACATTTCGCAAGATACAATTTTATTGTTTTAATTATATTCGTTTTTAAGCTTTGAGCAACATTAAGTACCTAGACACTTAAGATCTGACAGCTGTCAAATAATCTGGGTTATTAATATTTGGGTTAAGGGCTTTGATGCTTCAGTAATAAATTATATTCGGTCCTTACCAGAGAAAAATTAGTCTATGAATATATTTTTACAATCCAGAAATTACCTAAAACTAAAACTTTCCGTGGCTATGAGTTGCAAAATTTATATACCTAAAGCCGTACGCCTCATGAATAATTTTAATATTTAAATGTCTCCCTAAATATTCTCTCGCTTATTATTTCAGAGTAAATCTGTTCTTCAAAATTCCAGGTATCTACTTTTCAAGAAGTTTAGAACTTATGTAAAGGTTTTACCTGGGAAAAGTTGGGGTAGCTTTGAATGATAACTGTTTTCGTCAAAATCAGTTTTGTCTTAAAAACTTAACTGATTTCCCATATAAGTGTTTGATACAGTAACTTGCTGCTATGTTATTCCAAATCAAGTAAGAAAAAAAGAAACAAAATACGGTAATTTGCGGAAAACCATTATACGAAGAAAAAACACAATCACAAAAAGATCAAGTGGTCTTAAGCAAATTGCAAGTTACTTGCTAAAATAAAAAAAATATCGTTTGTTTATGAACTATGAATGTACGTAGGTACTAACACAATATGCAAACTGACATTCTACATTTAGTAAAGCCATAAAAGCTACTCTACAATATATTTCCAGCATAACTTTGTTCACTTTATTCCGACTACCCGCAATTTGCAAGACAAATTACACAAAGGCTATCTCGCTGAGAGCCAGGTGAACTTCGGCTTTTAAATAAATAAAACCGCTGGCCCGACTTTCAGTCCACTATGTACTTGTGCAAAAACGCGGCCATTTTTTGTTGCGGTAAGGACGCGCGGTCCGACCGCCCTTTATAAATCACACTTTATAAATTTCATATCTAGTCTGTGTTTTGCGAACATTCAATATCATATTAATTGTTTTATAATATCCCGTTTTGCAATGACTGTATGGTTTCGAATATGATACCTCTGTAAGTAGGTACTCAAGATTATTTGTAACCATGCTTGCGTAAAAATATAGAAATATTTTGTGGTATGTTTTATTTACAGATGGCCGCCTTTCGGCCCCAACGGCCATCTGTAAATAAAACATACCATTCTGGAGTGGCGACCGCGTACCCGAAAACATAGCGTTGGAAGGCCGCAGGAACCCGTTGGGTGCGAGAAGTACAGAACCGGTTGAAGTGGAGGTGCTTGGGGGAGGCCATGTCCAGCAGTGGACGTCTTTCGGCTGAATGATGATGATGAATGATGTTTTATTTCCTTTATGTATTAAAATAGCCACTGTTTAAATTCTCCCGTAAAGGGTGTTATTACTAACACGAATGTTTCATATACGAACTCTGCGGACCATAAAAAATAATACGTGACGTAAAGGATTATAGAGGGTGGCAGGGAAATCGACGCGCAAACTGTAACCATGAACTCATCACATGATTCTAAACACCCTAGCTCAGTGAACGAAAATAAACTTTTGTTCACTGCCCTAGCTATAGTTACAAATATTTACCTAGGGAGGGAAGTTCTATTCATATTCTGGAACCATAATTTGGTCTTAAGTTTCAATTAGTTGTCTCAAAAGTAACTCTAGCTCTACTTGACTTGGCCTTTTAGAGTGTTCGTCCATGTAAGGGGTGTGCTCAAAATAGTTACCACAAAAGTCGAGATACGCCACAAAAGTTGAGATACGCCGTACCTACATAAAATTACATCGTTGGCAGATAATTGACGCCCAACTTTACACTTAGTTAATAGCCAAGTTAGTACTGTGTTAGTAATACTTATGTGCTGGGAGATATGGCAATATCCTTACCGAGGTAAATGCTCGTAGCTAAATAATAACAGCAGCACGGGTCGATCTTCATGGTTAAGCAACGCTTGCCAAGGTCGGTCCGTGGATGTGTACGTTTAGCCGTTGGTCCCGGCTATCATTCAACACACACAATTGACAATCATTTGACAATCGTGACGGGTAGTCAGAAACCCAAAAGTCTGACAACCAGTCTTACACAGGGGTATCATGTTACACAGTACGGTACCTAACTAGGTTTTGGGGTCAGTCAGTCAGGGAGGGCAGTCGCTCCATGTAAAGTAGGTACTGGTATTCAGCTGCATCCAGTAAGACTGGAAACGACGACAAACATTTGGGAAAAGGCTAGGCAGATGATGACGTACAGGGATAAATGTTGAAGAATGATGAACCCTTTGTAGGTTGAAATCTTAATTTTAAAGAATACAAACAGCTTTTTAAAATCTTGGATATTAATGCATAACATCGTGAACTAAACTAGATGTTTGAACGGCGGCGATCGTGGTGATGATTGCTCGTTACAGCTACAGGCTGAAATCAGTGAATCATATAAAAAGAACAAAGAAAAAAAAAAAAATGCACAAACAGGACGCACATTACAAAAAAAATAAATAGACATATTTACTTGTGATGTTCACTGTGCTGGTTTTTGTAAAAGGCCAAAACAAATGGAATAAGTAATTCCACGAAAACGTTTATCTCGTTTTAACGAATTAAATGTTTTCGTGGAAAAGGATTTATCCTTTTTATAACAAAATGTAGGTAATAAAATCAACTTGTTACAATTTTTACCAATTAAGCACACTTAAACTCGCACATAACTGGTGAATGGGTGTACTATGAGTAGATACACCTCTGCCGGACGCCTCGGGAACAGACGTGATGTGTGTATGTTATGATGTTAACCAGGGCCAGGTGTAAAAGAACTGATTAATAAAACAACAATACATTGGAAGTGAAAATAAATTAACTTAATGAGGTGGTGCACGGTCACTCGCAGGCGTAATTACTTGCAGTGCGTTCCAATAACTGGCATAATGTTCGAATAACTCGAATAATTGGTGTCAATTCATTGCCTTGGCTGTTTTTGGCATTTGTTGCGTAATGAGATCAAAAGCTTTTTGGTAATTGTGTTGTTTTCTTTGGTTAACAGCTTATTTTGGTATTATTTTAAAGAGTTTATTGGTAAAAAAATAGATTACTTACCCATAATTTTTTTCATTCTCTTATAGATCTTCGTTACCTTTCGTACTTGCAGAAAAATAATGGAGATATCCTATTTACATAAAGCACACCGCATCGCATCGTTGAACTAACCAGTCACATTTGTTGTTTGCTATATCGTTTGTTGGATAGACCATTAGGCAGGGATGTTTTTCAAATAATTGATTAGCTTGTCTTAGTAAATTTTGAAATTCACCATAAACAAAGTTGATTATTTATGGTGTACCCCGATGATGTTTTAATTTTGCTACTTAACTTTTACTCATTACTTTTAAGTGGTTGTTATTTTCAAACTTCTGAATGCCGACAAATCTTCACGAAAGGGTCTGCTTCAAATTCAAATAGCAATCAAAGCTACTCGGTTCGTTGATTTAGAATTACGAGTAAATGCAAAATTATAACCACTTTTGGGTACTTTTATTCGCCCTGAATGTGAAGTTCAAGTCGTCAGCTTAAGGGAAAACCCTCAATCTTTTCATCAAATTTGCCTATTTAGGTAATTTTGGGAAAGGTCATACTAAAATCAAGGGCTCTGAAGGTCACTTTATTTTTGGTCCATTTTCAATTGAAATGGCTCTCTGAATCTTTTCAAATATATTTGTGTTGTTCTCTCATCATGCCGCACCTTCACAGTTATCAACTTTTCGCCCTGGATATGCTTGCTCAAAACCCCTCTAGGCTCCCCTACCATACGGGTTTATGTATTAGCAATGACACTACATAAATGAATTGTAGGTACTATTAACGAAACTAATAAAGTTCAAATCACCATTGGGTTCTTAAACTCATAAAAAACCTATAAGTACATGGTGTAATTGAAATAACTGAAAGCCTGCAAAAGGGTAATTAAAAACAACTTTTAGTACTTATTTGTAAGAGACCAAGCCTGAAAAAGAAACTGCTCTTCAATAAATTGTTGATACCAGACTAAAACAAAATCCTCAATCATAACGAATTGAGCTTCACAATTAAAATCCATTATAAAGTTTGTAAACGAAAGGGCGGAATCAAATCAATCAGGGTGCGAGCGAGCGCGCCATGTAATGAGAATTTTGAGCTAATGACCAATGTGCACAGGCCATAGTTAATGGATCCTGTGTTAAGTTACTGATAATGATGGATGGGTGTGCGGTGGCAGGTCAGGGGGTGTTAGATTATAATGACGTCAAACTTGTTTCATCAGCAGAGGTTGAGGTTTCCAGTCAATGAAAAAACTAAATAATCACTTAGATCTTTTTTTGAACGACTATGCCTACCTTACCCGCAGCCACTGTACACAGTATAAATCGTCGTCGACTAGCAGATTACATTTTTTTTTATTATATCTAATGAGATTGACTGTCCTGCATAGACTGCATTTCAATCTCCTCCAGAGATCAAGTTTAGATTTAATCCGCCGATCTCACTCATCTCATCACTTTTTCCTCTTCTAACTAAAGGCAAAACTCATACATGGTGCGAGCGAGTGTAAAAAGTTCATTTGCAAAGAGTTCTCATTTGATCCATTTACCACCAAAACCTATTCTGCACGCACTCGGCTGAACGCTGACTTTTTTTAATGTGCATAGTGCTTATATACCTTATGAATGTATTCTTTTCTATCGTGCTTGTTAGTGATCCTAAAATTTCTATTACATTTTCTGTTTTTACCCGTGAGAACCTGTAATTGGCTTTATGTCCCTTAGACATAAAATTGATATCCTTCTGTTATAGCAGTTGGTTCTCCAGTGATCACTACCACTAGAATGGTCTCTCTGCCTGTTTACAACTACATTTACATAAATATTAGTTACAAAAAACTTTCTTACAAAAAAAAAAAACAACCGACTTCCAAAATAAAAGTTATTTATCACATTGTTGTTTTTTTGTAAAAAAGTTTTTATTTTTCTTTTTTTAGTGAGAGAGTTTGTAATTTATCTAAGTCACAATAGCCTAACGTCAACTGCTCATCACCTTTTACAAAGTATTGCTTTTCCCGATGCTGGGACGTTAATTGTTGAGGAATTCTCCTGTAAGAACCTGGAGAACTCCACTCCACCACCACACGCATTGTGACGAGCATAAATTGCTAAGCAACCATATTAAAGTAATCGAATCGCAACCCGTGAAATATTCATCATTGATTAGTTCCGATGGCCGTCTGTGGTCTTCAACATCAGCTCCACTTTACTAAATGATGCTTACGAAGAGCAAATGCTCAAGTTACTCAAAAAAATATCCAAATCGCTATAGGTTTGCTAATAAAATTTGAGGGTTTCCCTCGATTTCCATGGATTTCCTCTCATCAGATTCCAACTTGCTGACAATTGGACTACCTTGGGAGTATAAACTTTAAAAAAAAAAAAATCGATCCAAAATTGATAGAAATCGGTGAACATACAAAAAAAAACATAAAGTCGAACATAAATAACCTCCTCCTTTTTGGAAGTCGGTTAAAAACGACAAGCTAGTTACTAACATGAATCCATGAACCTCTATCTCTTTAGATCCAAACATTTCTTTTCTTTGGTTTTTGTGTTTTTCCATTTGAAGTTTCTCAGTACACGCCCGGGGTCTGGATTTGTTACCGGTTGGTGGTCTGTTACATGGGACTTAAACATTACTGGCGAAACGTGGGTATACTACAGTACACCTCTACCTAACCGGCGAGATTTTTTCAATTCGTCATTTCATCTCAGGGACAAGTCCGCTTATAGGAAATACCGGCGCATTATTTAAAATAATGACGTATAAAAATGTCTTAATATTAAAAGATCTACTTACATAATAACCATTTTTAATTAAATTTCAATGTTATGTTATCTCTTTAAATCCTAAAGCTGAACTGGAATGTTAAAATAAAAAAAATAAAACTTTTCCTGTCCAACCTTTTTTACCTAAATCTCCAGTTTTCAGCAAAACAGTTATAAATCTCAGCCCAATTAAAAAGTCGCTCGCATTTAGTACTTAATACTAAAATATCTTTACTAAAAGGCCCAAAAGGTTTTTAACTAACTTAGAAATCTCGGAAGCTAACGGAATTACCCGAGTTTAGTTTACAAATGCCACTTTGTGTTGGACGAACGCTTTGAATTTGATAAATTAAAGCCTCTGGCGCTCGAGACTAATACCAATGAGTCTCTTAAATTATTATGTTTGTTTGAATTAAATTCGTCTAAACTTTCAGGCTCATCAAATAGTGTTACTGTTAAAAATGGAAAGAATGACTTAATGAACGCCCAAAAGTGGAAATTATCATTTATTGGCGTAATTTTACAAAAGCGTTTAGGTTATCACATTCATTGGAACCACGTATTCTACATAACGCATTTTAAACATACACACATAAAAATAACAATAACAATTAACATTCTAGCTTTTTTTCGTTTGAGTATTAACAACACTAAACTTAATTTGTGATTAATTGGTAAGAATACCATAAAAGCTTCATCGACGCTGCGTCACTATCAAGAAGTGTCGTGCCAACTTTTTATTTTGTTTGATAAATTCTGTTTTATATTTTTAGCAAAATGGTTTATTGGCCTTTACGTGCTCGCCTCGTTGAACACGGACGCGTTCTGTGTGAGGAGATTGATGCTCTGAGGTGATAACAACTTGTAATAACCGCGATAACGTGATCATCACTCTTTATAGCGGAGGATAACGCTGCGCTTTTGCTTTCAGTCTGTATTGACAACCACATCATAATAATAATTCAAGATCTCAACTTATGCGAAGAAGGCAAAGGCGTGGCGACTTACCTACGACTTACAGAATTTAAATCATTTCCGTATTTTACCGGCCCGTTGCTCGTTTACACGTTGTAAAGACTATTATCACGTTTATTCCAAAATATTAAGATAACGGTAAAGGATTAAGATAAACATAACTAATTCGATAGTGTTCACATATTGAGTCAGTTGTCTGAAGTGATGGAGACGAAGTACTTGATAGTATTGTGTGTGGCTGTGGTGGGCCTGGTACAGGCGGGGAGGCATGACATATACTCCAGGTATGGTCGTTCTATTAGAAGTTGACTTGATCTCAGAAATCCGGGATACAGGACACACGAGACCAGCCATTTTGACAATGCTTGGGGAAGGTCTATGTCCAGCATTGAACGGCTGAACAATGACGATGACGTAGTCTTAAATAAATTTAAGATTGTCTATTATTATTTAGTCCCATATTTTTTCTACGGCGAAGATTATCTGCCTATTTTAATCATATAGTATATTATGTTTAGTACTTTTGAGTAGGTAAGCCGACCTAATCTAGATTTAACAATATTATTGACGTGTAAGTGTTTATACAAACCTACCTACAGAAACATGTGATGATAATGGAATGCTTCATCATTTATTCTCTTCTGATTTACGGCCGGCTACCATTTTTACCATAGACGTAATTCATCTAGCTAAAGAAGTACATAATTAAATTACCAGTTGTCACTCTTTTGCTTGTGTCTCGCACCACACAGCTCTCTCCGTTTTGTTTTCCATATTCCGAATCAATAAAAATGGAGAATGGGGATCAGCATTCTTAGCATCCTAGTTAGACGGAAAAATAAAATCTCTGTTCCTTTCACAGACATTCAGTCTACAATGTCCAAGTCCGTAACAAGACTGATCAGAAACTGCTGCATGACCTGGAGCACTTACTGGACCTGGACATCTGGCAGCATGGTGTGGCGGGACAGAGGGATGCCCAGATCATGGTCAAACCGGAGAAGAAGACGGAGTTCTTGCAGGCCTTGGATGTTCAGGGATTAGGACACTCCGTGCATCTGGAAGATGTTGCTGAGTAGGTATTTGCTTTCTTCCACTGTAGGTCTGCAAATGGTTTTGCTGTTGTCACATAATTTCCACTTTGATCAGTGTGTTCTGTCACGAATAAGTGAGATCAAGTGTTGATCCAATCATAACTCAGTGTTCTATTTGTTTGATTAATTAGAAAAAAAAAAACAACAAAATTATAATATTTCACGAATATTTTGGTACACGACCGAGAAAGGACCGCGTGGAGGTCCTCCAGGACAAACAGGTTGATTTTCCAAGACTACCCGCGTTATACTGATGTAAGTTATTTTAATCATATTGTATCTATTATATCCTACAGCTAAGTTAAACGAAAAAGAAGAAAGATAATTGAACTACTTGGTGACGTGAGAACCAATAAGACAAAAAGTCTGCAGAATGAGCCATACCAGTGGTTCAATCGCTAAGTTGTATGCGTCATGATGTATTCATATTATTCAACACTTTTATATGAGGCTGATTTTTTAATCGTTAGATAATTTTTATCTGCGGCAAAAATATTGCAGGTTTGACAGCTTTTGAGTAGAATAGAAAATATGCCAAACGTCTTTAATCCTCTAATAAAATATACACATTACATCATCTACAGCAGTCCACTGTTGGACATACATAGGTATCTCCTATTTAACTCGATTTTCGGCAACTATCATCCAGCTACTACCAGCTATCCTGCGAAGATCATCGCTCTGCCTAGCCTGAGGGCGTACTATTTTACGAAGGCCGATAAAAAAAAATTGCTCATATAAAAGAGACATGAAGGCCAATTCATCTTTTGAGACCATTCACGTACCTCTAAAACTCACGGCACCAGGCCGATATCTCACTCTGAGCAAAATTGAGGAGCTAGTTATAAATAATAAATAAATTCATTTATTTTCAGGTATAAATAACACCCATACACGAACTATACAGAAGCGATCGAAAAAAACATTTTCAATGGTAAAATAGGGAGTTTAGGAGAATTTTGACAATTTGAGACTGAAACTAGAATGCGAAGGTTTTACAAAATATACTGGAATTGCCCCTTTGACGATAGAAAATTAAACTGATGAACTAGGAGTAAATTGCCCCCAGTGGCCCAGTTTGACATTTATAACGAGGAGTCCCTATATTGTTTTCAGTAAAATGTTGCTAATTTCAGCGATAAATCATTAACTAAACTGTCTATTACACCATAATCTGATGTTTGCGTGATTTAACAGGAATAGTTCACCACATTATCTATTCATTTGTTGGTTAAAAGCTTTGCGGATTATTCTGAACTCACTCACACGTAATTTAATACAAATTATGAATATGTTTCTATTATTTTATTCGAGGTTTAGTGCTATAAGCCCGTCCGATTGTGTATTTTAAGCACTATCTAGTAATGTATTGTATTGACTATTTTGATTTCAGATATAAACAGACTGAAGAAATGTATTACTTTTTTACAGGTTGATGCGTACCTAGAGAGAATAGCCAGCGACTATCCTACCTTAGTTACTGTAGTAAATGCTGAAAAGAGTTTCGAAGGACGTGACATCAAGTATTTGAAGGTTTGTGTTCTCACAATTTGCCGGAGTAGTCGTTATGAGGTTGTTTCTTAATGACGACTTTTACAAGACTAGCATTACTATTGCTTGCTAAACCAGCCGATTGCAAATTTAGTATGTAACATAAAATACATTTTATATTACCTAAATACCTACTACTATATAAAACACTCATCTAACATAAAAAGCTCATCTTTTATGACACCTGAAACTAAAACCTTCGTTGATGAAATTAGCTCCAAGGTAATGATATTTTACCAAACAAAAAAATTATATCTCGCTTTTTAGTGGGTTTGCTTATAATTTATGTAAGTCACAATGGCGTAGTGTCAACTTGTTCATCGCCTTTTACAAAACTATTGCTTTTCCCGATGCAGGGGCGTTAATTGTTGAGGAGTTCTCCTGGTACTACACCATCAGCTCCATTTTACCATTCGCATTGTGACGAGCATAAATTGCTTAGCAACCATATTAAAGTAATCGAATCGCAACCCGTAAAATATTTATCATTGAGTAGTTCCGATGGCCATCTGTGGTCTTCATCATCAGCTTCACTTTACCAAATGATGATTTCCGAGAGCAAATGCGAAAGTTACTTAAAAAAAAAACCCAAATCACTTTATATCTAATATATAAAATTCTCGTGTCACAGTTTTCGTTGCCATACTCCTCCGAATCGGCTTGACCGATTTTGATGAAATTTTATATGCATATTCAGTAGGTCTGAGAATCGGCTACTATCTATTTTTCATACCCCTAAATCGAAACTTACGCGGGTGAAACCGCGGGGCGCAGCTAGTTACCTATAAAATTTGAGGGTTTCCCTCGATTCGATTCGATCAAATTCTGACTTAATGACTGGATGATGGAACCACCTCGAGAACATACCCTTTCAAACGAAAAAATAATTATCAAAATTGGTCCACAATTGACGGAATATTCGGTGTACATACTTAAAAAAAAAAAAAAAACCTAACGAATTGATAACCTCCTCCTTTTTTTGAAGTCGGTTAAAAAAGGTAGATAAGATACCTAGCATACCCGACATCTGATCTTCAAAATCGGCACAATGTAACACTATTAGGCGACACGTGAAAGTAAGACGGAAGGTCGTAATGATCGGAAGTAAAACAGAGACAAGACGATATTATGTAGAGTGTTCAAGAGCTCTCAGAGCCATAATTTTTTGTGGAATGTTGACACTGACCGCCTCTGGACGTGGTTTAGATGTGCTGATCTCGTTCAGTTTTATTGGTAATATTTGCTCTAAGAAAGCAAAAATGACGTCAATGATGAAAGTCATGGACATAAGACAATTAAATTTTTTTGCTGTTGTACCAGATTTCGACCACCAACTTCCAAGACAAGAGCAAGCCAGTGTACGTGATGACCGCAATGATCCACGCACGAGAGTGGGTGACCACACCGGTGGCGCTGTCATCGATCTACAGGCTGGTGGAGAACCTGCGGAGCGAGGACAGCGACCTGCTCAGCGATGTGGACTGGATCATCATGCCGCTCGTCAACCCCGATGGATACGAGTACACGCATACTAATGTGAGTATTACCATGAACATGGTTTGAATTGTAGACTGGAAATGCATATATGAATGGTTAGTAAACATATTTTGTGCCTCTCCATTAAATAAGTTATTACTAAAGAACACAACGGTAGGTATTACGCTACCAAAGCAACATAGGTGTTTCAATAAGATTTGTTTTCTTTGGATCCCAGTTTTGAATCCCATTTTTTTAGGTATTAACGATGGATCCCATAACCTTCAAATTGTTTAAATCACAGAGAGATTATAATACAAGTATTTTGAAAAATATACATCTAATTTCGCATTTAAACCAAAATTGAAATTATGTACTTTTCTTAATTATTCTAGGAACGTTTGTGGCGCAAAACAAGGTCATTCGATGCTAACAACCGCGCGACTTGCTTCGGAGTGGACGGCAACGGGAACTTTGAGAAGGGCTGGGCCACCATCGGAGTCAGTGAGAACCCCTGCTCGGAAATCTACCCTGGCCCTTCGGCCTTCTCCGAAGCAGAGGTCAGGAACATGAGGAGCATAATGCTGGAGAACTTGGAAAGGATCCAATTGTTCATGGATATCCACAGTTTCGGGAAGTACGTGACGTTTGGCTATGGGGATGAGAGCCTGCCACCGAATGCTGCCCAGCTGCACCAGGTTGGGTCAGACGCGAGGAAGCTGTTTGAAGCTGGCTTTTATCTCGTGGGAAACAGTGCTAGCTTGATGTATAAGACTTCTGGATGTGCCCAGGACTATGGTCAGGTATGTTGTGTAAATGGTTATATTGTTTTAATCATCATCTGCCTAGCCTTTTCCCAACTATGTTGAGGTCGGCTTCCAGTCTAACCGGATGCAGCTGAATACCAGTATTTTACAAATGGTTATATTGTTTTAATAACTGTGAATATCGTGAACATTGTGGACATATAAGAACAGAGTGTAAGTCGGAGTGAGAGATTCATTGCTCAGTATAAAGAACAAGGGGTCAATGATGGTGGAAATGATGATTTTGATAAATATATTATTGTTCAAAGCTTTTTAAATCTCATTTCAGTTCTCAGTAGCAATCAGCATTTCTCCTAAGCATAGATTTTAATATTCTCATTCACAATATCCCATCAGTAACAGACATTATTAATCCGTTCATAATCGTGAAATGAAGTCAAGTTCTCAGATTCAATATTATGATTAACGCTTGTCTAACAAACATACTATCGTGTCTTTGATAATATTGTTAATAATACGATAGTTAAATAATAATCAAGCTTCACCCATCCCTTTACCTATAAATTTCGTCAAAGATATGTATCTAACTGGATTATACCAACTCAATTTGATTAAGGGCCCGATCACACGTACCACATCCACACCACAACAACATCACGTGGACGGGCGCTAATTTGTATGAAAACAAATAGTTTATTCACACAGGCATGTGGGCGATACCGACCACATCAAGGTCACGCCGTAGCCACAACGTAACCACCAGTGAGACCGCGCAGTAGCGGCGGCCACATTACAAACAACGGTTTGTCCATCTGCAAACACTAGCCATGCACAACGTAACCACATCGCAACTATTGGCGACAAAGCAACCACATTGACATTTTGTAGTTACCACAACGCAACTACAGGAAGCCGCAGCGACACTATTCACTATTCACAGGCAACCAGTGCTTGCCCACATCTGATCGCTGCGAAGTGGTGTCATTGTGGTACGTATGGACGGGCCCTTAGTGACGCAACTAGCAGACAGCTCATTGAAAAGGGAAGGGGACCTTTATTACACCTCAGCTGCTCTAACTCGAAATTTACTTAATAACTAGTAGTATGGGAGAGGAAAGATTTATAATTTTTCCAAATAAAACTGTCTCATCAGCATCTCATCTGATCGGATGCAGTTGAATACCAATATTTAACATGGAGCGACATTAAATTAAAAAATACCACCCATACTTTCAGAGAAAACTGGCAAAAAAATAAGCTTCCTTATAAAAAAAAATCGAGTTAAGTACTTGTTTTCAAGCCTGAGCAGCCAACCTACTCAGTACGTTTCACTACGAGGTACTTACCCATATCCGATGGAGATTAGTCTCTGTTACCTTAAAAAAAGAGTGTGTTTGTGTTCCACCGGCAATAATACTTTCCAATCAAATAGCAATGCAAATATCGATGATGTGTTCCAGCATAAAGCCTAATTTACCCGGTAAGATTTAATTGCCTATCATCTTGCCTACCATCAGCTGAAGCAACAAAGTAGGTATTCCATAAAAGTTGCACCGACTAAACCGTGTTTTTTAGACGATGCAAATAATTTGTGCTTCAATTTTAGTGCGTTCCAAGGGCAAGGAGCTTGAATCGTGTAAATAGGGTTTCAAGAGTATCTAGTACTCGTAGATGGGTACATTACCAGTAGACAGCGATGCGGAGCAATTTTTCGACGAGATATTTTAGTTTGATAACAGATTTAGTTAGGTTAGGTTATTATATTTTTACATTAATATTTTGTTAGTTAAAGTGCAGGGATGGCACGTGTGACGTAACAAAATAATTTGAGCACGGCATCATTTAAGCAATTTTGATACTCTAGTTTGCAACAACAAAAGTCGTACTAATTTGTTTGTTTTAATTAAATAAATATATAAAACTGTTAATTGTGTTATCATTTCTGTATATAGTAATAATATTATTATTATGAAAGTTTATCGTTGCCGATAAAAAGTACAATATCTATTTGGAAAAATGGCATGAAGATATAGAGGTTCGCCATCCCTGATCTAGTGTATATATTTTTATCCTTACTTCCTAGTTAGAACAGTCAAGGTCGTTCATAGTCATAATTCAGCTTGGTTTTTGTAGTTCAAGTTTCAAGTGTTACCTGTCTTGTTGACCGTCCATCTCTGAACGGACTTTGTTCATAGAGCTCAACTATTTTTATTTTAATAACACTTTCTCCTCAGTCCATAGGCATTCCGTTCTCCTACACCCTGGAGCTGCCGAGCTACGGCTTCGACTTCTGGGTCCCTCCGCAGTTCGTGGACCAGATCAACGAGGAGACGTGGCACGGCATCGCTATGAGCGCCAGACTTGCCAGGTCCTTCTACAGGGCTCGGTACAATGCTGCTGCCACACCTTAAAGCTTGGCTTTCAAGAAGAAGGACGGAGAGCGTCGCCTAATGAGACTCAATTAATTATTCTATTGTTGTCTGGCGTCCCTTTGTAAATAAAATGAGGTACTTTGATGATAATGTTATTTAATTCATTATATCTGTATTTTGGTGTTATTTAATAGGTAAGTGATTCTGTTACATTTTTTGTAAAGGTACTTGACACTATTTCATATTTCCTCTGTATCATAATATTATGGGTACTAATAAATGATACTTTTCCAGCGTTCTTATTTTTAGCTTGTCGATGGTAATCTAAATGGACTCGGCCCAGAATTCCCATCCATCAGTTCCTGTAACGTGCAGCTGAAGGACACGTAGGACATGATATTGTGTCCCATCGTTTGTGGAACAGCACCACATTTACACTCTATTTCACTCGTCTACGAATCTCCACCTGAACAGGTTTTCCTTGCTTCGGCCAACCTGAGTCTGTAGTTGAATACAAATAATTAAGCCGTTTAGCCGATTTATCTGAACCAACAATACTTTGACATATTAATAAATTCGAAAATAATATCGTGCCCATGTCAGAATAAACCAATTTACTTAATACTTTTTATCGCATCAATAATTTCAGTTACATCAATCATGTTATCAAGGGAGCTCAATCAATCAATTAAATTACCTCTCAATGTATGACGTTGTTTGTAGCGGTCTCAGGTGACGTCTCGTTCATTTTCCATTGCAGAATTTACTTATAAAAAGACAAATGAAGAAACTGACACATGATGACATGACAGAGAAAACCTGGGCTTTATCCTACATATTGTTTATATTTAGTGCAGAAAGAAATCCTTTTTTTAGAATAGACATCAATCTTTAGTTATTTATTTAAAATATTGTTTATTGTTACCAGCCGTTGGTTAACAAATGAAGTTGGACAAAATTAAAAAGTACACACACACAGTAACTATATTGTATACTAGTTGCGCCCCGCGGTTTCACCCGCATATGTCTCGATCTCGAGGGAATCGATTTACTGGGATAAAAGTATACTATGTCCTGACCTAAACCATCTATGGTCTACCCATGTGCCAAATCTCATGAAAATCCGTTCAGCCAAACAAACAAAAAAACAAATAGTGAAAAACAAATTAGGTACTAAAAGACCTACAAAGTTACATTTCTTACAAATCATTTTTAATTAGCAACAAGCACATAGGTAAATAACAAGTGCATAAGAATTATATAACACGACCCCAATCAACACTATAACGTGCCTAGAATACTCCCGTTGCATCCGAAAACCATGAAGCAAGCAGACCCAGCGCCCGTTGACAGCGCACCATGCCTTTTTCTTATAAACTGTCACTCGGACCGTGTAGGTTGGAAGAAGGAGTATTTAAGAATACATTATTTCTTCAAATGTGTCTCATGCTTGATTAACCTAAGACTTGAATTTTTACCAGTAAAACCGAAATAAAGCAAATTAATAGATACGAATTTGTTTTCGAATCAGTTTTCTATCAACAGTGATAACTATTTATATTATAGGTAAATGCTACTACCACCGATTTAAATGCTGATTATGATGATAATACCTACTATCAATTTAATAGCTGCTAAGAAACTGAATGAAAAACAATCCGATAAAGGTGATAAGCCAGTATAGGTAGGTATATCCGTGTAGTTAATGATCATTATCTAAATCTCAAAATTGGCCAAAACACCATTAACATGGCTAGATGTGTTAGTGTTTGGAATTTTAATTCTCATGTTTTGATAATAATGTCACCAGTTACTTAATAGTTCTGATAACTTCCCCTTTCAAACGTAAACGCCCCCTAATTTAACAATATGTGTGTTTTCTGTTTACATATTATTAATATTATATCAAGTCTGTTAGCGTTATTATGTAAATACAAAACCTTTTTTTTTTTGTGAACGATTAGAAACACTCTTCTGTGTTTTATTTCAATTTAAAGAACACAACACATTGATACATTTTAATGATAAATTATTTTATTTATGTAAGTAAGTGGGTTTGTACACACGGCTACACATAAAGCTATACTTTCCGTATATAAAAAGCACTCTGAGCTATACATAACTAGTTTAAGATGACTTCTGATTGCACGAAAAACTTATACAATGCGAGGTCAGCTAAAACAGGAAATGTACAGCTTGATGTGTAGCTGTGTGTACAAACACTTACACGTCAATCATATTTTATTTAAAGTAACACGTAACACTTGACTGTTCCTATTATTTCGGTGTACTTATTTGTATGTCATCATAAGCATAACACAACACAACACAACACACAATGCACAACTGACCGAATGGAAGTCTAAGTACGGAAAAGGGAGTCCCATCATATGTGTCATACATACTATTACAATAAAGTTCATAAGAAAAAATCTACAGCCCACTAATGAATGACATCTGCCAGTTTATGTAGTTGCTAAAAACAAAGGAAACACAAAATTAACTGTTCCACAGATTTAAAAAGCAAAGTGAGCGCGTGCGCAGACCTGTTATGAATGACGTATGCACGCGACGTTGCCGCTCCGCTTGACATACCGCGCGCGCACAGTTTTCCTACTGTCGACACAGAGTGGCGCAGTGTCACCATTCTAAGTGAAAACCTCAATTGAATACATAGACGATAGTATGTAACTGACAGAATTATACGTATAACGCAGACAGAGACAAAAATTCAACATCCAACATTTTTATCATAGAGAGCTTATCTCAAAAATGCTACGCACGTTGTGAAGGACGGAAATACCAATGCTCCGTCCCTTTTTTCTCGCAGTTTCCCACATATATCCTTGTCTCTTTCGCACGTCAAGGAATGTGCACAGTCTGTAGTTTCCTTAATCTATGTTTGTATTTGACACACCTGTGCACAGTGTTTCTGCGTGCAGCGTGTCACAGTTTAGAGTCAGTGAGTTCTTAGTGAGTCTGAGTGAACCGCCGCGTGCGCACCAAATGTTTATATTTTTTATTTAGTTTTGTTGTGTTTTGACAAGAAGCAATAAATAGTTCACAATGTTTATGTCTTATGAAGTGTTTGCTACGTTCGGGGTATCTGCAGTAAGTACAAATTGTTTTATTTCGTGGTTTTTTGGTTATCCTTGTTAGGATTTTGGTTAGAATGATATTGGTTGTGAATAGTAATGAGATTCGACTTGATGACTTGATCACGTTGTCTTCTTGTTCGGATGTGTCAACGTAATATAATTTGTTATAGGTACCTACTACATATATATTTTTTGTAACAGTTAGATGTAATCCTATGTATATAAATGAAAAAAAAGTGGGCGTAAAGCGTAAACTGTTGTGAGGAATTTTTGATTAATTATGTTTGGGAATGAAATATAAATACCATAAAGACTTAATGAATATTAAAGTGTCGTTTAATAACTCGTATGTTATTTAGAAAATAGTAGATACGAATTAAAGCGATAGCTAAGGAATACTAAACTGTTGACACACACTTCTATACTACTCTACGTATGCCCTTTGAGATAAACGAAGCATTAATAATGTTATATTTTAAGCACGTAGGTACTTGTTAGCTAAAGTTTATTAATTTCTCCAACGTCTGCATCCACATTTGCAAGTTATATTTTTATAATATCGTAACTATAACATTATTACAAGGTACCCACATTGGACGAAGGCTATATAAAGTATATACTTGAACCTATAGCTAGAGAAAATATATGCACGTAAGTGCGCTGTAGACTGACATTTGTTTTCAATCTTGTTCAAACATCACGCCACTCCTATATTCCTCGTAGGGTTAGACAGAGGTGCACCTATAGCACGCACGACGATATTTCAAGCTATACATTTCCATTACAAGCTAACTTCTCATTTGACGTAAACCCTATACAATACGAGGTCAGCTACAAATGGAAATGTACAGCTTGATATGTCGTCGTGTGTACATCCACATTTCGCCAGTTATGTTAAGTCCCATGTAACAAGGGGCGAGCCTATTGCCATCAACCGAGACTCCGATCAGAAACTGAGAAATTCCAGATGGCAAAGGCACACACACACGTTGCCGGAACTGGGAATCGAACCCAGGACCTTAAGCTCAGTAATAGCGCATGCAACCAACGACCCAACGACCAAAGAGGTGGTCTTTTTCAAAACAGTAGATGACATTTCTCTACCAAAAAGTAAAACAACTCACCATCCAATTTCAGATCCTGTCATTCACAGTATCGGTAACCCTGCTGCTGATACTGGCGGCCAAGCGCGGCCTCCTCCGAGTTGGCAGCAAGCCTGCCAAGTTCAACCCTCTCCTGCTGCCGAGCGCGCCCATCACGGCCAAGATCGTCGAAATGACACCGCTGAAAGATCGAGCTATTTAGAGGGAGAAAGGGATATTTAGAAAGGGAGCAAGTATTGGAGGATCTTGTAAAAAATCATAGCGAAATTTTCGAACTTTTAAAATTGATTGAGATATTTTTTCGTTGAGTTTGAGACTCAATTTTTTTTTCCGTCCTTTCTCAGAACAATCGCAGAACATTCCAAAATGGTAGTATTATCTATAAAAATGAAATTATTACCTTCTGATTATAACTAGTCGAATATTTTGTTTTCTGTAAAATCACGGCAAACACTGCAAACTGACGTAGGGTGTTAATTTACTTAACAATATATTCTTAAACCTCCTTTTGACCTCCACAGTCGTGTATAGATGTCAAACCAAAATGTGACCAGCACGCCACAGTTCGACTACATGACAGACTGACGCCGAGGGCACATTTTAGATTTTTTGACGTGTGGCGGTCAAAAGGTTAAAAAATAGGCTTAGTAGAGGATCTAGACTTACAGATATTTTCCAAAACTCCTTTGTCACTAACAATTTACTGTCAAGTTAAATCTACTTAAGAATCAATTTCCTGATCAAATCCAATATTAAACACCACCAGTATTTAAACTAAGTTATAATTACCAATAATGTGAATTAATTATAATTATATTACTTATTTACCGTAAAGCGGAATTACTTAAATTACCAATTAATTAATTAACATGCAAATTAGTTTATTAAGTGCCATAATATGATAAAATTATTAAGAGTATGTTTTTAGAAGCTGTTTTCAGTAGTAATTCGAAATTAATTTGTTTCTTTATAACAGTAAACTTTATTAAAAATAACAGAACGTTTATTTAAACAAAATGCTCTTTATGGACATCCAAAATTTAGATTTTATCCCAAATGTATGTACTATTCTGAAAAAATCTCCCGTGACAACGTAGGAGGAGTGACCTGTCATTCGACCTGAAGGGGTTGGCACCACAGAAACATAAATTATTATTTAGTTTTCTGTGGTTGGCACTAATAATAGCTCACTTCTAATGAAATGGGGAGATGTTTACGGAACATACGAATGCTGTATTCGCTCCTGTAAGTTTTAGCAGAGCAATAATTCGTTGACATGTGTAAGCGAATTACATGTTTTTTAATTCGGTTAACGCTTATGGAGAAGGCGCTTTCGTTACATTAGAAGATTTTTGTAATAAACAAATGAATTTCAATAATGTAGTAAGTATTTAGTACTTACCTATAAATAATTTGTATGTATATAAGACAAATTAAACTTGTAAAAATTGTTGGTTTAGTGTTCATTTTACTCCCGCTTCATGTCATTTTTAGATGCATTTTCCTTATTATTATTCTAACAACAACAAGCTTGACAGTTTTAAGCGCACACTAAATTTTAATGGATTAATCACGTAGCATGCGAGTGACTTTGTTTGGAGCATTATTACCTACTAGGTACGGGATAGTAGGTAATTATCACGGAAAATCGTCATTCTCGAGGCACTTACGGCCTCAAACATTAAGGACATAAAATTTAATTGAGTAGAAAGCGAAAATGGTAATGGGTTGCCGGAAAAGGCTTAAAACCTGAATGTCTAATATATTTCCTATCCGTCAGCGGCCAAGGAGATTGCCGGTAGCACGTGAAAAGGAAGTGGAAACCATTAAAGAAACTCAAGACGACAAAATGCATTGCCTGAAATCTTTTTCAGGAACTTTTAGTTTACTCCTTATACCTAAATTTTAACATTAACCTTTTGAACGCCAAAGTATCGTATCGCCGTACCCCTGACGCCAGGCCACTTTTTCTGTCAAATGAACATCTACTTTTAAAACAACAAATTTCTCGATATTGTTGGTTTATTTATATTAGTTTCATGCAATACAATATAGACGGAAGCTTAAACTTTTAAATTATATAAATAAAAACACACAAAAGTAATGATTAAATTGTTTATTTCATAATATGGTGCGACGTGTATTTTGTCATATATTTGTGACGTTGGCGTTCAGGGTAAGATTTCGTTTGTCACATATATGTGACAATGGTGTTCAAAAGGTTAAAACGGGTTTCTTCTATTCTTCTACGTATTTTCACGTCTACAAAAGACAAATTACAATGACCTATCTCGGGGTAATTCTAGATGTGGCCGCTTCAAGGCACCGCGCTCAGGCCAGGACTAAGTTTAACTCCGTGTGACTAATGTGATAGAAGTTCCCCGTTGTTTTCAAAAGGGTAATGTCACGGCCGCCATATATTAACAGAAGATGATAAAAAACTTTTTATGTGCCGTCCCTTGACATCGGGATCTCTCGGAGTTACGGTCCGGGGGCATGTTACTACCCTATATTTCATTTTTGAGGTCGAAATCGTCGGGACTATACTTTTGGGCACATGTGTTCCCGCCGTATTTTTGTTTGAAAACTTTTTATAGAGCCTAAATAAGGACCTGAATTTAAATTGGTTTAGGGGAAAACTGTAAATGTAATGTTTTGTTTGAAACATTTGGGACAACTTTTGTTCTCATTTTTCCGCTCAATAACGGGTAGGGACTATTATTGAGGCGCAAATTAACACTGTTCGGAAAACTAGTAAAAGCTTTTGTCACGTAAAATAAAAGTACCTTTTTTATTAAAATGTTAAACTACATTAGATTAAAATAGGTGAGAAAAATGTTGAGAGCAGTTAATAATAATAATAAGTTTTATTGATTCATAAAAAGTGTTACAATATCTAGGTATGACACTGAATCCCGCACTAGGATACCCTGTGTCGCAGGATCCAGTCTCTTTCGACAGATAATATGAATTACTTAAGTTAACAAATGCAGCGGTTTCAGTAGATTTAATTAATTAAACATAACATAGGACTAAAAGGTAACCAAAAGTATGTGTGTGTCATGAGTGTAAGTATGTATATGATGAGTGTGAGTGTGTATGTGATGAGTGTAAGTGTGCATGTGATGAGTGTTAGCGTGTATATGATGATGAATACTTACTAGTTATTGATTAAATTAGAGGCAAATTGATTTCTGCGCACTTTGCGTCGTCTTCGTCGTCGTCGTCGTTGCTACAAATTAAGGGTCGAACATTTTCTCGGCATGTCTCCTCGATGTTTCAACCCAATTTCCTTCAAAAGCAAGGCGATGGAATTCGATTGAGCGACGTTTTCCGCTCGCTGGCAGCCGGCTTGATTTTATTACGGTCTCCGTTGCTCAGCTAAAGCTCTTTAGTGGCTTTTTAAAAATATTCACGATTGGAGGGAAATGAGGTCCACGAGGTTTGTGAAATAGTTGGAATTGGTTTACGTTAGGAGCTTGTTTAGATCCGTCCCGAGGGAGGGTCGCAATTTTCTCGAGTCGGAATGTCAGGAAAGTAAGCAATTGCGTCGCCGCCGCCGCCGCCGTGGCAGATTTATCTAGTTATGCTAACTGGTGGAGCTGTTGAGGATTTATATAGTAGTTTTGGATACACTTGATTTGTTTTCCTTTAAGTGTGTACAATAATAACATCAAACTAATAGATGAAGTGATAATCCATAAACGTCATAATAAGCGACGAAAGGATTGTGCAGAGTTTTCAGTGTGTCTTCCTGTCCGCTAATTACAGTAAACCGTTATCACCAATCGGTCTTCCAAGCGTGCAGGACTGCTGTCCATTTAGCGACAGCGAGCGTTTTTTTTTAGATGAGGTACACGCCGAGGGTGCAGTTACTGGAGTCGTACCGCAACGTCAACTTCAAGGCGTTCGTGGTGCGCGTACCAAATTGTTATCTGCCCGTCGTCATGGAAGAAGACTTCAGGCCGCAGTACGTGGTGTTCCGTCGCTTCCGCGGACAAGTACCACAGAACAGCACAAGAGGAAGCTAGTGAAGTGCGTGCACTATACTTAGTTAGTTTTTTATAATTAATAAATATGTATGTTTAGGTTAAGGTATTTATCTATGGGCCTGCGTCGCCTGAAATAAATGGATTATTATTATTATTCTTTTATTTATTATTATTATTATTATTATTAGCCTTTGTAGCTAGAATTAGATGCTTACAAAATTCCTTTCAAATGATAATAACATCTACAGTATTTGAGAATACCTACACAAAATCCTGTCCTATTAAAAAACTCCCGCCCACAAAATACTGAAAAGAAATTCCCTCGTTTCACCGACCACTAAATTTTCTGCTACATAAACAACGGTAAAATAACACGGCTTACCAAAAAGTAAGCTGATGTGCAAAATGTCAGTATCTACCCACATCCAATATCGTAACTCACTTTGATAAAATAAACATGTGAGGCCGAGCCACGAAATGAGGCTATGCATAAGATATGAATACACTGCCCGTGGCTTCGTCTGCGAAGAGGTCGGAAATTATCCCACGTGTACTACCAGCCAGCATCATCATCCACAGCCCACTGCTGGGCACGGGGCTCTCTTCTTGTGTAAATCCCCACGCTTCTGTGCCAGCCTCGTCCTGGATTTACCCACGGTGGACTGGATTTAACAACGAGTGACATTAATACAGCAAAAGAGTATTTACATAATCATGGGATAAGAGTAGAGGAGGATATGGTCTTTGAACCTGTTACACCTATCGAAGTTTTTAAACTAATTAAGATTATGGATAGTAAAAAGTCTTTTGGCCATGATGAAATTCCTATGACTATCATAAAAGAAAACATTGATGTATTAGCTAGCCCTTTGGCCGATTCAATAAACGAATATGTAAATAAAGGTGTTTTTCCTGAGCAATTTAAATTAGCCAGAGTACTTCCTATATATAAGAAAGGCTCTAAAACAGATCCAGGGAATTATAGGCCTATCTCTTTGTAGCCGGTTTGTTCTAAAATATTTGAAAAAAATATGAAAGTGAGACTTGTTTGTCATTTGAATAAACACAAAATTATAACCGACCAACAATTTGGTTATCAAAATAATGTATTAACAATAGATGCTATTGACATGTTAATAGATGACGTAGTGGGTAAGTTGAATGCTAAACTAAAAGTAGCGGGACTTTTCCTCGACCTAAGTTCTGCGTTCGATACAGTGGAACATTGTATTCTTCTTGTCATAGACAAAATACGCGTTGCTTGGCAACGGTGGTTATCTTTTACATGTCATTCAATTAAATGTAATATATTAAATATTATGTATTAATTCATATATTACATCTGGCGACGATGTCGTTAGACATAAAGAAAGCAAAACGTTCGCGAGCCAGCCTACGCGGCTTGTTGACAAAAACGAATAACATATTTCAAGAACAAGATGTATACACAAAAGAAGAAATAGAAACAAGATTACTGACACTTCAAAATACTTACCAAGGACTGCAAAACATACAATTACAGATAGAGGAGGAGACCGAAGACGAATACATCGAAGCTGAAACCAATTACAGGTACGAAGTGGACGAAATTTATACTAATTTACGTACCAAAATGATAAGACTGATGAACACGTCCTTCAAATCTCTTGAGCCGTTACCTAACGTATCATCCACACACCATGGGTGTGAAATCACGAGCGCTCATCGAGAAGTACATCCTAGACTCAATTTTCAACCGTTTCAAGCAAACGAATCGTTTAAAAATTTTATAAAAAGACTGTCTGTTTACATGATGCTAAATAATATTACGGATCCTACAACGAAGGTCTATACCTTACTGTCCACTTTACCACCGGACATCCATGAAGGAATTTACGACCTGTGTTCACCCGACGACCCGATCAAGAAGACCTACGAAGAACTTACTGACATCTTGGACGATTTCATCGATCCAAAACCTAGCATATGGGCCTCACAGCACACCTTCATATCAAGGCTACAACAAGACAATGAATCGATTGCTGTTTACGCGTCAGAACTTAAAAGACTGTCGTCAAAATGTGATTTTAAATGCTCACACTGTCATACTGCACAAGGTCCGTACGGTTAGAAGTCTTCTCCGGGCTACACCAATCATCTCAGGCGACTCGCCCTATATGCTTATGTTCGGAAGAGAGGTAAGAACTAGACTGACAGCCAAGATTAGACCTCCACCAAAGGCACTACACAGGGACAGAAGAGAAGGGGTGAGAGAGTTTGTAGTCGGTAGCAGAGTACAAGCTCGCAACTACTCTGTATCAGGAAGGAAGTGGGAGTTTGGAACAGTGACCCGTCGATTGGGAAACCTCCATTATGAAATTGAGACCGACAATGGACGCACATGGATGCGCCACCTCGACCAGCTTCTTCCGGCGCCTCTGATTTCTAGGAATCACGGCGGAGGCGTGTCATAGACAAAATACGCGTTGCTTGGCAACGGTGGTTATCTTTTACATGTCATTCAATTAAATGTAATATATTAAATATTATGTATTAATTCATATATTACACTTCTGAATAAGTTGGATTTCTATGACATTAGGGGAAATGTGTTGAATTTATTCAAATCCTATTTACATAATAGAATGCAGTATGTGGAAATTAAAACAGTTCGAGAAGATGGGCATGAAAAACTACACAAATCAGACACAGTTACAATAAATAAAGGCGTACCACAAGGATCAGTTCTAGGCCCTGTCTTCTTTATAACATTTATAAATCTTATAGCTTACATGAAAAGTATTTCAGATGATACTAAACTTGTAGTTTTTGCCGATGACACAAGCGCTATTATAGCTAGCGACAATATAGAAAATTTAGAAAAGAAGATAAATTTTACCCTAAGTGCTCTTGAGAAATGGTTCACTGTCAATGATCTAAAACTAAATCTTAAAAAGACGCAATTTTTATTATTTAAATCGACCGTGAAGAACAACGATACTGTCAAAGTACATTTATTAGGGAATAAAATGGATATTGTAGACAATGTAAAATTTTTGGGGGTAGAAATAGATGAAGTTTTAAATTGGAAGAAGGAATTAGAAGTGATCACTAACACTATGTGTAGTGCCTGTTATGCTCTCAGGAGTTTTAGAGATGAATTAACTATTGCTCACCTCAGAATTCTATATTTTGCACTCATAGAGTCTAGACTTAGATATAGCATAAAGTTCTGGGGCAATAGCTACCAATACAATATTAATTCTGCTTTGGTTATGCAGAAAAGAGCCTTAAGAACTATGCTTCGCATAAAACAAACGGAGTCTTGTAGAGATCATTTTAAGAAACTGCACATTCTCACAGTACCTTGCCTCTATATTCTGGTCCTGCTTAGTCATTTTATTAAAAATATCCATAAGTTTGAGACAGAACAACAGAGACATATCAGAATAAAAACGCGAAGAAAGGATCTACCTAATTTCATACATCCTAAACTTAATGTCGTTAAACATGTCTCTAGAGTGCAATCAGTAAATATGTTCAATAAATTGCCTGTACAATTAAAAAACTCTATAAATCCAAACGAATTCAAGAGAAAATTGAAGTCATTGTTATTGAAGAAATGTTATTACAGTGTAGAAGAGTTTCTCAAATATACTAGTCGTTCGAATAATGTATGATTATATTTTAATGACTTTAAATGGTATATTCAACATTCTATTATGACATTACATCTTAATTAATTTTATTGACTTGTATACATTACTTTGAATTTAATTTATATTGATTTTGAATGAATATTGAGTTAAATTATTATAATTAATAGTAAAACTAATAATGTTGTGACCAATGTGGAATGTAATTATCTTTTTTTTTCTTTTCTGGCTTTACGATGATTGTTTTATTTTGTGTTACATTTATTGTTAAGACCACTGTTCGACACAAATGTATATTTGTTGAAGAATAAATAAATAAATAACTCTCCGCTCATCTCGCCGCCGGAGGACCGACGGCTCGTCTTCCAGTCCTTGGACGCCACTCTGTCACAGCCTTACTCCACCTGTCATCACTGCGCCTTGCTAGCCTACACAACTCCACTTGAGTTCCATAATACGCTTTCCAATATCGAAAATAATTACTACCAGCATACAGAAATATAATATTTATGTCCAAACCCAGATCATGGACTACATATGCTCCACATTTCATGAAATCCGTTCAGAGGTTAACGTGTGGACAGGTGGTAACAGACATAACAATGATGTATAGACAGAATTACTTTCGAATGTATAATATTATTAGGAAAGTATGGATGATCGCTAAATAGCTGGATGAACCGATCCATGTGTGAGGTAAAACTACCTGAAGGCCAATTCTCGTAATTTAAAACGTTCAAAATCTAGTCGCAGTCTCATCTCGGCGACAAACAAATGTCAAAAAGTTGTCAAAATGTAGGAAAATTAGAGGTATTTTTGACAGATTGAGACAGAGATCAGACTGTGAACGTTCTTTAAAATTACGAGAATTGCCCCTCTGGTCACAGTTATCGGCGACTTTAGTTTTCACATCAATTATATTCTCATATGTATGAAAGTTGTTTTAGTCATACGCCCGAAAGTTTGACAATCTGGCTGAATGGTTATCCCTGTGAATAGTTGCTCTCAAATCAATGATTGGATTTCAATTGGAATGTCGAGCAGTTTAAGGCGTTATACCTACCTCTCCGACGAGTGAGGAGGGACCGTCCCTAACTAGCTAATTAGATTAATTACCGTCCTAGCTCTACAGTTTACAGAGTACAATAAAAAGGTTTCCAAAAAATATAAATGAAAGATAATCATGTTGAGTAGAAACCTTATTTTAAACATTATAAAAGTACCTAATACATAGAGCTCTGTAGTTACTTGGTTAATAAAATGAAAAGAAAATGTTTTGGTTTTCTAAAGTTTGTGTGGTTGCTGTGTCATTAAAAGCTTTAATAAGAAATTATCTTTAAAGTTTTGGTTTTGGTAATTAATTGTATTAGGACCTGAACTTTGGTCTGTTTAAAAAACTCCAAAATATCGGTGTATTAATGTGACCGTATAATTATGTACGTCGTTAGTTTATAATCTCTCACGCGAGATTATAAATTATCGAATAACTGTAAACTAATAAAAATGATGCGTTAAATTGTAAATGGTTTACTGCGTCATTTACAATTTAACGCATTATTTTTCAATAGCTTATAATGGCATAGCAAACCGACAAATTATCAAGCTCGCATGCGACGGATCGCATCTTGCACTAATACTAAATAGCCAAGTAAGTGCGACCAACTTCAAAGTACCTACCGCTCGCCGGCCGCTATCGCGGCACCGTGCACCGCTCGATTCGCTCGCTCGGCTCGCGCGCTTCGCTCGCTCGGCTCGCGCGCTTCGCTCGCTCGGCTCGCGCGCTGTTGGTTAGAGTTCTGCCCTAATCTAACACATTTGGTCGGGGTGCCCTGACTTAGTTACTGTGACCAATTTGGTTACCGCCAAGACCGACAAATCAGGGACAGTTCACAATTTTACGGGTGATCAAATCGGATAGATTGTGAACCCTGTCGGTAAGTGGAGGTTGGTTCACAATTTCAAGGTTTGACATGGATAGATACTACCGAAAATCGAAAATGTATACGTTATATTGTAAACAGTACGGTACAGTTTACAATCTATAGGCAGTAAAACAAACTAACGGTGTTCATAATCAAACGGTGTCATTTAATCAAGAAAAAAAGCTCATCGACTGGTCCTTTTCACACTGCGACGATAACGACACCAACACGTCATTTTTGTCAATGAGTATGTCACAGCAGTCTCGAATAGTCGCGTTGCTCCAGAAAAAGTGTAAAGTGTATTCGACGTAATAATGGCACACAAGTCACATTTACTTTATCTTTTATATTTACGGCGGAAAAAACGGTATCGTAAAGAACCTTTCGGGTAGATCCACAGATATAGGTGACATAGGTGTATCTATATCTGTGCGTAGATCCTATTCTACAAGTGCGATATTTAGAGGAACCTTATTATCTACTCTTCTAAATCCATACTAATATTATAAATTCGAATGTAACTCTGTCTGTCTGTCTGTATGTTACCTTTTCACTCTAAACCACTGAACGGATTTCGATAAAATTTGGCAGAGAGATGCATCCCGGGGAAGGACATAGGAAGTTTTTATCGACATACCTCGCGGGCGAAGCCGCGGGCGGAAGCTAGTGTTCAATAATTTAAAACAATAACGTCTTGTTGCAACGAAATGTAAATAGACATGCGCACTGCGCAGCCTCCTCCTTTTACTGAAGTCACATAATTATAATAATAGATTTAAACTTTCTGTCAACCATGAAAGACCAAAAAACCTGAACCAAAATTCTTCCAGCCATACTTCTTGTCTCCTTCTAACGTCTCTGTACAGTTCACCGCTATCGGCGCTATCAAGCAATCCATCTAACCCTCCACCGCTAACGGTCCACTCTCAGACGACCGATGAAATCGAATTAGTTGGGGACAGATCGTACCCCATTGTTTTGTGCCAATACACTTACTGTTTATTCAGTGGGGTCGCAACGACCCGCGGTATTGACGGGTTAAGGTTTGTTCTAGTTTAGTTTTAATGCAACTTCTGAATGGGAGTTATCTACAAGTTTCGATGGTTGTTTTGTTAAGTTAATAAGGTTTTCGTGTTGTGGGCTTTTGTATGTGTTTTATTTTTATCGCGATGGGTGTCTTTCGTGGGTGACGTAATATGCTTTTTGTTGTTGTTGCGTTTGGTAGACAGTAGTACCTACTAGTTTCTGGGGAGCACTTCTTTCCAGCTAAAGCACTAGGAAGTGGTGAAGGGTGAGTATTTTGGGGACTGTCTCATGTAATTTTGAAGTCCAAAAAGTGCTGATTCTCAGCCTAGTTTGAATAAATGACTTAAGATTTTGTTATTTTTTTTTTGTTTAGTAGTAGTAGCTATTGATTGGCAGCTAATTGCCATTGCTGTCAGATATGGAAGAATTAGCTGCAATTAATATTTCAAGATACAAAAATATTTTCAGGAACCATTCAGAACCCAAATTCGTCATAAAGCAACATAAATATTTTTTTTTTTAATAAAAAACAAAATGAATATTTTCCGACGCAACTTGTTAGCCCCCTTTTCTTAAATTTTGCATAATAATGACAGCTGCTAAAGATAATGAAAAAAAAATGGGGCGCGTCATCGCGTCGGCACCATTAAAATGCACGACAAAAAATAAAAAAATACAAGCCCAAAATTAAAATTTACTCAGATTTCCTGATAAGCATTTTGTATTTTTTCCTTATAAAAAAGTGTTGAGTATTACACTTTTTTAAAAGGAAAAAAGTACAAAATAATCTGGCCAACGATAATTCTGTCCACTTTTATAAAACAGCCATCGTCACAGAAAAGGGCAATGCATACATTTCTCTTTACATTTTCTTTTCTCCGAGCCCGATGTCATTTAAAAAAGGAGTGCCTATAATGTAATTATGAAGCGAAGGTATAAAAAGAGCAAAGTTCAGAAGGGCCACTCTTCGCGGAGTTTCGAACTTGCGAACAAAGTTTTGTATTTTTTTACTCTAGCCCTAGGACAGTGGTTTTTTTTTTTTTTTTTTAACTATGGCATCTCGCAGTTCATCCTTTATGAGGATGGCTACTGCTTAACCGGACTTTCCTGTGGATGCCTCGAATTAAGGCCTCCAGCCAGGGCATACAATAACTTAAAAACTAAGCGACAGCGCTAAGGGTAACCCCCTGCGGGGTTCGGACCTCGGCTCAGGGCGTCGCTGGAAGAGGACAGCAAGGGACAGGCTGGATCGGTATTATTATTGGTGTTTAGGGGCGAATTTAAAACTACAGGCTCAGCTGCGCGGGCTGGCTCGAGCAAGGGTCGGGGGGGGCACGGTGATGGTGCGGGGCGTCCCGACGGGCCTCGGCGGCGAGGACGGAAGGACGGATGTCTGAGCTTGTTTTTGTGTTGTCGACTGAGAGTACTCGTGGCCTTACTGCTCTCCTGGAGGAGGGTAGTGGCGTCGTCGGGGATGGTGTGGGTATGCCTTGGTCGGCGAATCCTACTTATGCGGGAGGGAGTGTATCGGGAGGCCGCCGCAATCAGGGGATTGGGGTGCTTTATGGCAGAGTCGAAGAAGCGCTTGGAAAGGCGTTTCATGAACTGCTGGATGGTGGGGAGTCTGAGATCTAGATGCAGATTCACATTTCGGACATAGAAGGGGGCTCCCGTGACCTTTCGGAGGAAACGGTTCTGGAGGGTTTGCATTTTATGCAGAAATCGCGGCTTGGCGTGTGCGAAGACTACGCAAGCATAGGTCATGATGGGACGGATGACCGCGGTGTAGAGGCGCAATTTGCACTTGAGTGACAATTTGCTGCGGGCAGTTATCATGGAGTGGAGCCTACCGAGAGCGAAAGAGGCGCGCGAACGCGCCGTCTTTATGTGCTCGTTGAAGGTGAGGTTGTGGTCTAGGATGACACCTAAGTATTTGGCTCGCTTTCCCCAGGGGATCGGCTTGCCATACATAGAGATCGGGCGCGGGAGGGGGGGGGGTAGTTTGCGCGGTTTCGAGAAGATGACCGCCTGACTCTTATCGGGGTTGACCTCGATTCTCCATTTCCGGAACCAATCGCTCAAGGCGCTTGCGGAGGTTTGGAGGTTTCGAGCTATGGATGACTGGTTGACACCCGAACAGTATATGGCAGTGTCGTCGGCGAAGAGCGCCAACTGTGCCTTTTTACTGTTCGGGATGTCACTAGTGAACAGGGTGAAAATGAGGGGAGACAGAACGGAACCCTGGGGGACTCCGGCGCGGATGGGGTGAGGGGGAGAGAGAGCGCCCTCGATACGGTAGCGGAAAGTGCGGTCCGACAGAAAATCTCGTAAGATGAGCACGAGACGGTCTGGCACACCTAGCAGGTACAGCTTATATAATAAGCCATTGTGCCAGACCTTGTCGAACGCCTTCGCTATATCGAAGAACAGGACGCCTGTCGAAGCACCTCGCTGAAAAGCAGCGCTAATGTGCTCGACTATGCGGTGGAGCTGGTGGATGCACGAATGCTTCGTGCGAAAACCGAACTGTTCGGGGGGGATGAGGCTCTTTGCTTCGGCATAGTCTTTGAGGCGCTTATAAATAAGCCTCTCGTAGACTTTACCGAAAACATTGAGCAGACTGATGGGGCGGTAGCTGGAGGGCTCAGACTTGGGCTTGCCTGGCTTTGGGATGCCTATGACTGTGGCTTCTTTCCACATTTGGGGGAAGATGTTGTTGCTCAGGGCGCCATTGAAGATGGCGGTCATGAGCAGTATGAGGGGGGCGGGGAGGAGTTTGTACACCCTATTGGTGATACCGTCCGAACCGGGGGCTTTGCGGGTTGCGAGCCCTTTTATGATGTCTTGCACTTCGTCGGGAGTGACGGGAGGCAGAGGATCATCAGGGTCTTCGACTGGCGGGAGGGAGGCTCTCCGTTCGACTTCAGCGTTCACCTCGTCGAGGTGCGCTCTGTCTACTGGTTGAGAGCTGGGAGTGCATTGAGCCTCTAGGCTGTCGGCTAGGCATTCGGCCTTTTCGAGATTTTCGAAAGCGACCGTTTTGTCGGGGCGTGTGAGGGGAGGAACTGTGGCCTCTTCAGAGGAGCGGAGCTTCCTCTGGAGCTGCCAGAAGGCGTGGTGGGTGGGCTCGAGTTCGCCGATCATCTTATCCCATCCCTCGGAGCGCCATTCCCCTATGCGTTTCTTTACAGCACGCTGTAAATGGCGCATGTGGGATTTGTTCGCGTCGCAGGGAAAAGAGTCATAGGCACGAATGGCAGCGTTCTTCTCGGTCACCAGTTCACGTACGTCATCGGGCAGTTTCCAGCGATGGTCTTCCATCACTGGAACTTCCCGTGAGCAATCCGTCAGTACGGATTGAACGTGCTCTGTGAACGAGTCGATCGCCCCAGTCGTGTCTGCGACTGAGATAATTTGCTCGGGGATGGAGTCTAAGTGGGGAGACGTGGTGGATTTCAGTCTTTCGCTTACTTTCCTCCAGTCGGTGACTATTTTGGTCTGGGGGGGCTGGTTGGGGTCGTGCGGGAGGCCCGAATAGGGGGCCAGGTGCAAGATGACCGGGCGATGGTCAGAGTCGAGCTCTTGTACCGTCTCGATAGACTGCAAACGGAGGTTTACATTCTTGAGAAGCGCTACATCGAGAACGTCAGGACGTTGGGCGGGGTCGCCCGGGAAATGAGTGGGATACATCGGAGCGATGATATCGAAATTGAGGGAGTCGCCTAGTTTGAACACGATCCTACCTCTGGTAGAGGTCGTGCTGCTATTCCAAGCGGGATGTTTGGCATTGAGATCCCCCGCCATGATGACGGAGTCACTCATACCGAAGAGGGTAGTGAAATCGGTAGAGAGAGAGATGGGATCCTCCGCACCATTGGTGGGCGGGATGTAAGCGGAGATGATGGTGATTGAGGGGTGACCGGTCATGCCGAGCCGACAGATAGAGATCTCTAGCTGAGAGAGGAGGGCAGGCGGGTCTATCGGGATGCAATGGAGGGACTTCCTATAGTAGATGAGGGTACCGCCCTTGTGGCAGCGAGACCTGTCATTGCGAACTATCTTGTAGTTGGCAATGCTCGGGTTCCGCAGATGGGGCTTCAGGAAGGTTTCCTGGACTAAGAGGACATCGAGCTGGTGATCGCGGAGGAACGCGGCGATCTCTTCGCGTTGTTTTTTAATGCCGTTTGCATTGAAAAACCCTAGTCTAAGGGATCGGGGTTTGGTAACGCTCATTCTTTGTAAAGCCATTGGAGCTTTTAGAAGTTGAGGGTTTGCATGACTTGCGTAATCTGAGGATACGCATTGAAAATCTCGGCGATGCGCCGAGGATTGCCGTTACAGGCTTGGATTTCCGCTGCCATGGCATTTGCGGGGGCAATAAAAGCTGCGTAAGCACCGATTATTACCTCCATGCTGCTAGGCTGGGGGCGGGAGGCGGGGGTCGGGGGGGACCTACTGGGACCAGCGGGAGCCCTGGGCGCGGCGGCGGGAAGGGCTACCGGTGGGGCTACTGGGACCGAGGGGCCTACTGATGGCGCGGGGATGACAGTTGCCATCAGCGCTGGGATAGTCGGGGGTGGGGGGGGCACCGAAGCTGCGGGAGCTTTGAGGTGGTTGAGGTTCGCCCATGGGGAGGGCCTTTGGGGACTGAGCCTATCGGGCATCTGGGAGGAAGGGATCGGGATCCTCACAGAGGGGCTTTCCCTTTGCTGACGGTCGCTCGCGCGCTTCGTCAGTTTGGGAGAAGAAGACTTGGGAGCCTTGGGGCAGCCACGGTAGTTAGCCGGGTGCCCGGATTGGCCGCAAAGAACGCAGCTCGGTGGCTCTGTGCACTGAGAGCGGTCTTTAGGGCGGGGACAGTCTGACGTGCCGTGGGCACCTAGACACTTGACGCATCTAGGTGTCGCGTAGCAGTGGGATTGGGAATGGCCATACAGTTGACACCTGTGGCATTGTCCGATGAGGTTGGACTTCCTGGGTTTCTCGATAGAGATACCCGAGAGGGAGCAGACTGACTTCACCTTGAAGATGGGGTGATGTCCTTCAGTAGGGTCGCAGATGACCAGGACCATGTCGTAGACTAGGCCCTTCCATGCTTTGTGCAAGCGATGGACTGCTGAGACGGGGATGCCTTGTGAAGCAAGGTCTTCTTTGATCTCCTCGGTGGGGATTTCTTTGGGGACGCGCCTGATGATTACGCGGGTGGGGACTTCCTCCCCTAGGACAGTGGATAATGGCATTATCTTTTATACGTATACTAGCGACCCGCCCCTGCTTCGCACGGTTTTTAAGACTTGACAAAACATCAATATTTCTTTGTTATTATGTAGTTTAATATAATATAATTATTATTATACACCTAAACCTTCCAGACTGAATTCTCTAAATGATGATGGCGAAAACCACAAAATCCGTTGCATAGTTTAGAAGAGCAACGCGGGCACACAGACAGACATGAAAAGCGACTAACATTTATAAAATGATAAATAAATATATAAAATTACGAGATTTAGAAGAGAATAGCTAATTAAAACAGGTACGTATTCCTTTTGAAAGTTGATTTGTATTCCAGCTTGAACTATTACCGTCTTCATAATATTATTATTATTATGAAGACAATCATGTGATTTCGAGACAGTAGCTTTAGTATGCCTAACTACCAATAGCAACGAACTCCGATCACAAGCACAAGCGACTGGTCGTAGTCACTCAGTCTTGCTACAAAACTCTCTGACAGGCTGACAATCATTTCATCTGTGAAATTATTGAAAGAAAGAAAGGAACTGACACACATTCGGTGAAATGACAATTTTAATGCTCTCTCACAATTTATAAAACTGGCGGTTTCATGAATGCCAAAGCCATGTTATTATGCCAAAAAAGACCAGGGTTCAGGGATTCAGGGTTCTTCTGTACCTTTTTTTGACTGTGGTTCAAAGGATCTCAGCGACCAGCGAAGGTAGTTTAAAGGAGAATGTCTGGCGAAGGTAAGAGCTCACGGGGACCGATTATAATAACGGATAGATTAATTAACTCGGCGCCCTTGTCGGTTATTTAAAAGTATAATATTAGGTATAGTAGACGGGCGTATGGCTCGCGGCGTTTTCAACACGCTGCCCTCTTGATACGTTAGGTGGTTGGTTTATTCTGTAGAGATCGACGACTTGATTTCGTTTGAGAGTCGCTTGTTATTTGAGTGCTAATTGATTCTAAAAATAACTTTTTCCCACTAAAATTGTTGTTATTTTGCACTCATTCCAATTTATTCCTTCTTTACTTCTCTTTACTTATTTCCTCTCTCCTACTATTTAGCTGTGCCCGACAGGGTGCATAATGATCACATAATATTTTAAGGTAGCACCACACACACACACACACACATTGTGGAATGCAATCAAGTCTTGAGTATTAAGTATGTGGGGTCGGCGCAACCTGTCTTCTACCCACCGAAATAAAGATAGAAATTCCAAGCGCAACTTTACTGAAATAAAGATTTAAATTGCAAGTTAAATAAACCAAATTTCATATTAATCTCATTGAATGTATCGTAGTACACATCAGTAGGTATCATAAAACTGAACCGTTTTACCTGTCCGTCTGTTGGCTCCAAGATACAAAACCCTTGTGACCGCTACTCAACGGCCATCGCTCTCATTTTCCCCCGACTTCGACACTCAACCTTAATAATAAGTAATCTAGATCCAAGAGTATTATGAAAAATCAACTCTAACGTGGGACACGTTAGAGTTGATTTTTCATAATACTCTCTCTTAAAGAATGACAAGATAATATATTTATATAAAAGGAGACTCTATTTTGCTCAACGTAACCAATTTAGTTTTTGCTCACTAATGTTTGTAGAGATTTTTGTTAAGAAAACTAATGGAAAATGTACGTAACCTTTTTTTACAAGGGTTTGATCAAAAGGGTCAAAAGAGTTTAAACGAACTATGAGTTGCTTGAAAAATTTAGAGGGTTCAAAGTATCTAAATAATCCAAACTAATATTAAAAATGAAATCCAAAGTCACTCAGTCTATCTGTATGTTAACTTTTCATGCCTAAACCACTGAACAGATTTGTACAAAATTCTTAATTGGCAAGAAAATAGATGGCATCCTAGGAAAGGACATAGGCTACTTTTGTCTCAAAAATAATCCTATTGGGGTGATATAGATATATATAGGGCATGAAAGTTGCTATGGGAAACCCAGGATTTCTTAGGTTAGTTAATTTCCGACATCAACGCGGGCGGAGCCGCGGGCAGAAGCTAGTTTTTATATAATTATAATAAGTCTCTTGTTATTGTGACATTTATTTTATTACACGGTAATCATTTAATTGCGGATCGCGGTTAAAGCATAAATATGCTTTAACCGCGGTCCGCAATTAATGTGAAACCGAAAACCATTACAATACAAGATACCACCATTTGTACCCGAATTTCGGAAATACGATTAAAATAACATAATTATTAACAGTTGTTCGTTTAATAAATTAAAACATAAATCATATGGCAAGCCTGCACACGTCCAGCCCGCTGTTGTGTGAGCAACTGTTTCAGAAACATTCAGATGAGGGGATTTATCTGCGGACTGATCCCGCGCTGCGAGATACAATGTGGACTATAGAAATCAGAGCCTTAGTAAACATGCTACTATTGATGGCAACAGCGATCAGCACACAATAATTTAATCTTTTGAATGTAAAAAATGCGGTTTCATAGCTCTATCAATCATCTCATTATATTTACTAAAATCATCTTCCATTACCAAACAACAATATTATACTTCCTTTTAAAAGAACCTTTAACAGAATACACAGCTTTATAACAAACGCAGGCCATCCCCCGCACCCAAACGCCGGGGGTCGTTACATGACAATAGGAGCCGGTGACGTCATTAGCAAGATGGCGCCGAATTAACTTGTTCAACATTCAGCGGCAGATTAACGTAATTGGCATTACAGCCGTAACAATATTTCATTATGCTTGCTTGTATTCACTTTGATGGAAGAAAGTGTATTAGGTAAGTTTATTTTTTAAAGGGGGTGTATTCAAATAGGGGAAATATTTAAGAGCGTTTACGACGTACTTCATTTCATACAAACTTTCAAGGCCTTGTTTTTCGAAATGAACGAACCGATTTTAATAAAACTTCATACGCATAAGCAGGATACAAAGGTCTAAAAAGTTAGAACATTTTCGAAATGTCTTATTTAAAAAAAGATAACTGGAAATCTCTGTTTCTATGGAAACTTTAAAATCGGTCTAATTTGGCTGTAACACTATTTTTCGAAAATGTTCTGTTTCATTAAAATCGGTTCATTCGCTTTGAAAAACAAGGGCTTGAAAGTTTGTATGAAATGCCGTACGTCGTGAACGCTCTTAACATAGATCTAATAAGAAAATCGGCTCCAACCAAGCGAAGCTTTACAGCAGTGGAGGTACAACTCAAAGATTCAAGTTTTCCTCTAATGCTAATGTCACCGCCGCTGCCAGGTTCAGTACCAAGTGAGCAACTTTATGAACCACAAATAAATCCTCAATCAAAACTGTTTTTAGTGAAATAAAGTTGGCCCCTTTTTAATTTGATTACGGTAGATTTTTTCATGAATAAATGTTTAATTATTCTTTTTCTTATCCACAACCTCCGCCTCCGTAACATTTCTAATTGAAAATGCTGTTCATCCTCATCCTCTCAACCTTATGAGTTTGACATGACCTCTGAGTCTGTTTCGGCCTTTCTTCTCAGATTATAATTGACGTGTAAAAGTGTTTGAACAAACCTACTTACACAATAAAATCATTTATCGTCTCTGAACGCTTCATAAATACCTACATCATGAGCCTCTTACACAAAAAGCCAAAAAAATCACACAATATACTATTTTAATCCAGACGTTTATCCAATAAAGCTAGTTACTCATCTCGAATCACATCCAATATGTATGAATGGCGGGTAGTCGGTATATCAAATAACAACTAATACACTTATGTCAAGTGTCAGATGTCATTACAGAATGTTTCCGTGGGTGTTATGTCTGCTCTCGCTATTGAAGTTTGAATAGGGATTGTCATTCAGTTAAGGGTCTGTTGTCTGTTATACCTATTTATATCGATTGATTGGTTAAGCCTTTCATAAGAATACGCGCGCGCGGCTGCGGAGAATTCTATTTTATAAAATACACATACATAAAGGTCACGTTTTTTTCCCAAGGGGCTAAGCAGAAACTATAGAACGCTACATGCTGCGGCATGATGTAGTGTTCTATAGTTTAGAAATAGCCAAATCTGTTTAGCTCTTCTCAAGTGATCGGCTTTCTACATATTTTAAACGGAAACATAATTTTTTTTTCAAACGCCACAGTTGTGCGCCAAGTGTAAAGGACTGTCACAACCATGGGATCCTTGTAGCCTACTCGGATCCTATCGTTGTGACAGTCCTTGGTCCCCAGGCCTATGTCCAGCAGTGGACGTCTTTCGGCTGACTGATGATTTGCGTATTTTCCGGTTTCCATCCCTAATGATGGCTTTCAGTAGATCTTGCTAGTATTTTCAAATCATACGTCTGTTAAAGAACCAACTGCTAATGTTTTAAAATTACCTAGAATATCACTTTCAGCAAGTTTAACCTTCAATTAGTAAGTCCCAAAGTTGGTATCTCCACCAATTTGGAAGTTGTTCGTCTAAATCGCTCCAGTGTTACGGACGAGTTGTTAATCAAATATTAATATTTCTTCTACCCGACGGAGCGTTTGTCAGCTCGACAATTATAATACATAAATTGATGTAACTGTGAATTACAAATTGCTCGACGTCTGCTTTTAGAGGTCGGAGAACGTAAGTTGTGATTTTAAATTGTTTTTTTTTGAAGATAATTACCATTTGTTTTGAGATTGAAAAATAAGTTGTAAGTATTGCAGTAAAGCCTAGTTTACACGGTGCAATTAAATTGCCAGTGGCATACCATACGTTGAAGCAACATTAAAAGTTGCTGTCTAAATAGAGTTTAGACGATGCAAGTCATTTTTATTGTATTTTTTAATTTTTATTGAAAAATGCCTATTTACTTGATTTTTAAAGTAGAAAATACTTGTTTTGCTGTGAACTGTGAGCAAATAATTTTAAAGGCTGTCTTTATACCTTATGCAATTTCCAACATGCTTGATCAAAGCCCATTTCTTCATAGTACAGCCAGGGAAATTGATTGTTAAACAAATGGATTAGATACCAACTTAAATTGTCCGTATATTCAAATCATAACAATTTTTCTTCGACAATTGTATGAAATGGTTATAACACGGCAAATTGACATAGTGTGTTATTTGATCATCATAATCATCAACATCTTTAATTCTTTAATTATTTTTAGTTTACTATCTTTTGCTTGCTTAACATGTCATCTAAATATGTCTGAAATAAATTTTTTATTATAATTATTGTCTGCCTAGTTTCCCCACTATATTAGGGTTGGCTTCCAGTCTAACCGGATGCAGCAGAATATCAGTATTTTACATGGAGCACCACCCAGTTACTGGGTAATACGATAGTGTGTAATTTGATAATCAATAAATTTTCCTGTCTTAATATTAACAAAGCCTTCGCAATACCTTTGCTATTTTTAACATTACTTACCACTAAATACTACCTGAACAAATAACAACGCGTCTGCAAGACAACGAACCTCTCTTTACCCTGTCCGTCAACCCACTCTCACGCCATTTTTCATTGCAAAATTGCATTCAAAATGTGCGTAATAGGTAATTGAAAACTCTGGCAGACAATGTTTTTAATGCACAGCTTAATTTAAAAAAAAATATACATAATGGTTTATCCGCCGCCCACACGTGACATAAATGCCAATAATGTGACCCGATATAGTTTACCTAAAATTACAGAAAATCATCAAATAATTTCTATTTCGTTCATTCTTGAACATTATGATTATAAAATCACCTAAAGTTTTTGTGCGATAGCTTTCAGTTCGTAGTTACTTTGATATTAATTAAAACTTTTTCAGCGTAATTTTTAATCCAACTCTTGTCGGTTTTCTTCTCCTACTTACAGGATGGTTTCTTTAGCTATAACTAATTGTATTTTGTAATCTATTAAATAAACTATTCAATTCTTCATTCGTAAACTGTATCGATCGCGTTACCGACATGTTAATGTTAACAGTAAGCTACGCATAGTTTATGTTTTAACTTCTGCCGGCAGTCTCTATGACTGCTTTTATTTGTTAATGTATGAACATCAGAAGTACAGTGTTTCTGACAAATAAGGTACTTTGACGTTGACTTTCATCGAACACCTAAGTTATATTTTGATGTCTTTTGTTTGTCAATAGACACGAAGTCATGCAATAGCAGTTCAAAACAAACAAGTCGCAACGTCAATGTACCAATAACACAATATTGCGTTCTAGATTCTAGAAGATTCCCTGAAGCGGTATGAGCTGTCGTGAGCAATAAGGTCGACACAGACGCAGGTTTTACTAAGACAGTCAACATTGCGGTAGTTTTGCTCACGGTAATAAGTTTAACTGTCACACTCATACTTCCCGATAACAATACCTCTAAAGATATTTTGTACCTACTATACAGTTACATACCTACATGTATACCAAATTACTTAGGTATATCTGTCAGTCGGACAGATAAAGGTGATTCACCCTGCTACAAGTATCTTTAGGCGCTCAAATGTCGTTGACAGTGAGGTCCTTTTGGTAAACATTTCTTCAATTGTTTCGTGAAATATTGTATTGAAAAAACAAAATGGAGCAGTTAGTTCCGATTTTGACCACGCGCCAAAGACCTTTGCAGCACTAAAGTAGCGATTTCATGCAAGCAGAAACCACTTCTTTTGATATAAAAATAAATTAAATAAATAGGAGAGACTTGTGTCCATCATCGGGTGTCACAAAGTAAATTAATTAATGATGTTGATGCCGAGGAATGTTTCTTTTTAGATAGAGGAATATCTGTGTTAAAAAAGATGACTCCACTTATATCTATTACAGGCCGTAAGTATTATAATTTTTACTAAATCCAATACTGAAGCTGTGTTCGTCAACCCTAAACTACATCCAATCTTAATACAGAAGAGTTTTTAATATTCGTTCAATAAGCCGCGCCAAATCTCGTAATAGGATATCTAACGTATTCCGTGTCACGTGTGACAAGTGTCTCGGTCGACACGGCTCTGTATCGTGTCAAGTCGTGTCAATGGACACGAGTATTTTATAATAAACCTCCGTCATCCTACACGGAGGCTTCTTGCTTTACTTTGAAATCATTGACTGGAACCCTCTCGCTGGAATTTTGGATTTTTCAATGAATTTATTATTATGTCCATTTGGTAAGTTATATAGAGATAAATAGATATATGGTGCTCTGCCGAGATTTGGGAATTATGTTGAGTCACGGAATTAAAGTGTTCGTTGTTTCAGTTTTTTATTAAACTGAATTTTGAAATAAAACTATCTATATTCTTTCCCCCTTACTAATAAACGTTGTATAGCGTCTGTATAGTTACACAACGCTTGGTCTTCTTTTTTCTAAAGTCAAATTACTGACAAATAAAAGAGAGAAATCAGTGTGAACTATTCATCTGATATAATACGTTTATTAGTAGATAAGGGGGTTTGACTATAACCTGAATCCGAAGTTATCCAAACACAAATACCTTTTTTACCTTTTTATTTTTGAGGGAAAATCTGTTGTTACCTAAAATAAGAAACACGCTAAAAATATCGCAAGCAAAACCTAGTATGTACCCACTTGAACAAAACATTTTTGTTTCAATAACAACTCCAAGTAACCGAGACAAGGAAAATAAAAAAGCGTCCCGACCTTTATCGGGACACGACAGAATTGAAATCGAGAACCATTCTTAAAAAAACAACGTTCCTCTAAAGAAAAATATTCAAAGCTTCACAAAGTATCGAATAATAACAATCGGGTTTCTCTCGTTCGTCCAATACGGTTGAGAGGAGCTCCAGATTGCGTTTATAGTCGCCATGTCGGCAAATGACTGTCTATATAAAAATCGTAACTTCTCTATGAAGACGTAAAAAGCTTTTATATGGCACGATAGAAGATCTAACGACCACTTACATACTACAAAAGGCGGGTCGGGAAACGTAATGCATCCTGATTTTTAGTAACTGTACTAACAGGCTGAAAATGGTGAGATTTTTTTGACTGATTGGTGACACAAATTGCTATTATTAATGGTTTGAGAATAAATAGGGCTACTGAAAGGAATAGGACCCTGTTTTTTTCTTTTATAAAAGAATTAAATTCACACAATGCTGGACTATTTTAGGTGACAGAACTATAGGTATAAACGAAATAATAATTATGAGTATATAAGTAGGTCTTGCGTTATTTATGTTACACATTGTATATTTAATTCTTTGTCGTAATGTTATTCTTATTTTCTTCTTTGGCAACTGAGCCGATGTCGACTATTCTGCCAGCGTCAACATGTTTTTCTTATTTTGATCCGTTGCAAAAACTTACAAGCACCCCTTTTTCCATCCTGTTTACAACTCTGTCAGTGACAGAAAAAACGGAAGACTCGATTATTCAGTTATCTTTCTGCGTGAGTTGGTGCGAACGAACTAGCCACCGCAGTGGTCGGAACACAAGGAGATAGAAATCCATTGTCATGATGTCAGCGGAATTGTGGATGGAACTTGTACACTTTTAAGAGTCCTATTACATTTTTTACGCTAATTCATGATTTTTGACGCTGTAATTTTCTGCAGCAGTAACATATTTAAATTTTTTGATTATGAATAACGATAGTAACATTCTCTTTCTTGTAAGTTGGAGTTACACATTTTAATTTTTCTTTTCGTGTAATTTACTATAAATATTTTACGAACTCCGTTTGCAAGAAAAACCGTCGGCGATGGAACTTTGACGCTCAAATTCACATTGTTACATTCAATTCTTATAAAAGCTAAAATTACTAAAAAATAAGTTGAATGTTTTACTTGTTTATTGGAATTCTAGAATTTCTTTAAATTCCTTGAGTTTTCACTAAAAAAAAAATCGAAAAGAAAGCCTAATTTAAGCCATAAATGTCTTGATTCAGCGTCCATTATATTCCAAATAAACACAATTTTATCAAATAAACTAATATGATATAAAACTTCGATACGTTTTATTAGTTTTCGTTTGTCAATATTATAAGAAAAAATTACAATAAATAAAATTAAAGTACTATATATTCTACGTCGATTCAGCGCGCTCCTCAGTTTTTAAGTTATTGTATGCCCTTTCTGGACGCCTTAATTCGAGGCATCCACAGGAAATTCCGGTTAAGCAGTAGCCATCCTCATAAAGGATGAACTGCGAGATGCCATTTAAAAAAAAAAAAAAAAAAAAGCGCGCTCCTCAGTCTCGCGCGAGCGCTTATCGAGGTAGGACCTGTACATGAAATTTTCGCGCGCAATCGTCCGGAGATCGCTATTATTATCGACTCGTGTACGCCGATCGAAATAATTTGATCCAATAAGATTTTTTTTCACATCATAATATTAAATGTATTATTTTTTAACAGACTTCTAAAAAGGAGGAGGTTCTTAATTCGGATGTTTATGTATTTTTTTTTAAATGTATGTTCGGGCATAACTCCGTTATATTTAGACGGATTTGCAAGATTTTTTTTTGTTCGAAAAAGTGTATTCCGAAATAGTCCCATTTAAATTTTGTACAGATCTGATCATGAGTTACGTAGACAGACAAGGTAACTCTTCAATAAATTCCAGCAAATCAACCGCGATTCCTGCTATCGCATTTATGTATTCATTGTTTACGCAATCACACAACATAACATCACGCCTGTACCCTTTAAAGGGGTAGGCAGATGTGTTCAATTGCTTCCTGTCACTGATATTTATATAGCAAGTAGTGTTATATGAATTTGTGTGGGGTAGATAGGTACAACAAAAAAGTGAAACATAATTTTTTTTTTTTGGAATCTGTTGTTTTTTTATTTTTGTAAAACAGTTTTAGTACGAGTGCGTCTTAAAGGTAATCAATATTAGTACATACGTACATATTAGACTTTAATTTTTATCTTTTATTTATGGTAGGTAAGGGTCGGAAAACACCACTATACGCCTGCATAAAAAAAGGAAGAGACACAATTTTGCCCGCTTACAGACAGCATTACAAGTTAAAATGTCACTAAAAAGGTAGATGCAAACACGATGTTATTATAAATTTAAACCGTATTACAGAACAAACCAAACCACAAACAAACCTTAAGTTCCTACCTAAAATATACATTTTATACTAAAACAAACATAAATCAGTATTTTCTTTTCCAGGACACATAACCATAATAATTCTGAAACATCTACAGAAAGTAAAAATATGATAGTAGAACCAACAGTGAAAGAATCGTCTACTCTAGATCAGCTAAAGTAGGTACCTAGCCACCCGTATATTACCTAGCCGGGCCCACTCTATGCTCAAGGTCAAAAATATCGTAATTTATTTTCGTAATAGAAAAGATTTTCGTAAAAAAGGTTTTGTTTTAATGATATTTGTAATTATTTAGTAACGCTATAAAAAATTACAAAAGAAGTAGTTTTAAGAAATGCCTACTGGATACCTACCACGAGCTCTTAACGCGATCCACTTTAGGACCTAAACTGAACTGTTCTTCTAATTCGTACCATGATGTCAGTTTAACGATTCAATTTAGGCCGTGCCATCTGGATACCTACCACGAGCTATTAACGCTCATTCACTTTCAACGATCCAAATGCCGCTGAGCGTATTGGTTGTCATGGTACGACTGTGAGCGATGCTGTTTAAGAACCTAAACTGAAATGTCTTGCATTTGAATCGTTTTTAAATAGATCATGGTAGGCCTCCTGTTCTACGTTCTGATTGTGAACATTTTGTGTAGGTATATTTTTGTCTTTTCTAAACATGACTTTAAAGGAGTGTGTCTTCTGTATTCTATGTCGGGATTATGTGACGTAATTCATGAAGATGTTAATAATTACTAGTTGATTAATGCATTCGATTTATGACCAGTAACTACTTACGTATTATTTTTTTTGAACCCAGAGGCTTCTACAGCATCAGAAAAATGTATGCTTTCCAGTTCTGTTCTGTTCAAAGGAAAAAAAAACACGTTAAATGCCATTACGAGAGATCTTTTTGTATTTTTTTTTCTCAAACTTTATAATTAGGTACATTTTTAATTTGTGGACTTTTTTTGAGTGTTGATTTATACTCACTATTGATTTATACTCACCCCTGATTACCTGTCTAGTAGTGTTCAGTTCAGACTCTGGATTAATAAAAAAAACTATCATCCTACTCAGACTGGTATCAAAATTGTTTCGCGGACTATAGTTGTACTCCCAATGCACACTAACGTAACTTCGTGTATTGCAAACGAACACAAGCGCGCGTTCGCGCTAAGCGAACATTTACGATTTGTAATAGGACTCTTGTTTTTTACGCCATGTAAGGACGGCTGAATTGGCTAAAGATTTGATAATAGGTTGAAAACGTAGTGGTGGCCCAAATGGCAGTGGACAGGGCTATGCGTGCAGGTTCCCGACATGATCGAACCAGAACTGAAGTGATCCGCAGGAGTACCAAGGTAACCAATATATTCCGAAGGCCGGTTACTTTCCTCGCAGAGCAGATGTTTGATAGAATTGAAAGGTTCTGGAGTGGCGACCGCGTACCGGAAGACGTAGCGTTGGAAGTCCTTCCACAAGGTTGACCGATGACCCTGTGAAGGCAGCAGGAATCCACTGGTTGTGGGAAGCACAGAACCGGTCGATGTGGCGACGATTGGGGAGCAGTGTCCAACAGTGGACGTCTTTTGGCTGAAATGATGATGATGATGATGAAAGTATTATTATATATTTAAAAACTTTTTTTTTCATTTAAGTAATTGTATTTTTTTTTTCTTTCAAGGTAATCACAGCCATGTCCGAACTATGGCACGATTTGCAAAACAGGATTTATAGCTGAAACACATTTGGTTTCATTTATTTCTGATACCATTGTCTGCACTAAGAATTTTGAATTTCGTGTCAGGTTCAATACCTAGGTACTCTCAAATTAATCTTATATCACCTGTGACCGTTTGTGGTAAGAATGGTAATGTACCAACAACTTTCAATCCATCAAGAGCTGGTAAGTATATTTAAAAATATAGTTTTATGTACCTATAGAATAAAGTTGACTCGAGTTGCTACATAGGTAAATGTTACGACAATCTCGTAAAGTACGGCACTGCAGCAGGGTGTGGATGTAGAATTGTGGCGCAAAATATGTCCCAACTGTGGCGCAAACTCTGTCCCAACTGTGGCTCAAACTATGTCCCAACTGTGGCGCAAACTACGTCACAACTTTTAACCTACCCTCTGTGCCCCAAAAAATGTAGCCAAAGTGACTTCTGCGCTGCCACCGACGACGCCGAAGGAAGTGGCGAAGTTTTGGCCCAAAAAATATGTTTCACTGTCGTGCCATCGACACGACGATGAAAAAGAAGTACCTACGAATATCCCCCTTACCTAAATATCTTTCTCACAACCCAATTAGCCACGCCACACGACATTATCATTTGACAATAACACAATCAGGCGGATTGACGCGCGTACATGTCTCACTCCGCCCTAATTACAGGAAAAGTATCACCTTACGTGCTTTCCGTCAAGTGTAATAAGTCCGTAATTCCCTGCCGAGCGGTCACAGCGTGACGTATTACTTGGCATTATTTATGAGGTTCCAATGGTGTAGACTACTGTAGATTGGGTTCAATATCCCTGCGTTGTGCTATTCAAATTTTTGTGTTAAGAGCGTTTACGCCGTACGACATTTCATACAAACTTTCAAGCCGTTGTTTTTCGAAATGAATAAACCGATTTTAATGAAACTTCATACGCATAAGCAGGATACAAAGGTTTAAAAAGTTAGCAGAGAACATTTTCGAAATGTCTTATTTAAAAAAAGATAACTGGAAATCTCTGTTTCTATGGAAACTTTAAAATCGATCTAATTTGGCTGTAACACAATTTTTCGAAAATGTTCTTTGCTAACTTTTTAGATCTTTGTATCCTGCTTATGCGTATGAACTTTCATTAAAATCGGTTCATTCATTTCGAAAAACAACGGCTTGAAAGTTTGTATGAAATGCCGTACGGCGTAAACGCTCTTAATTGTTAAGTTAACATTTATTCATATTCATAACATTTATTCTGTTTATGCAATTACTCGGAATCATAATTCCTGGGTATAATTTTTTTGTAAAATATGTATCTGTCGCAGCCAACTGGTTAAAGCCGTTTAGTTAACCGCCTGACCTTTAGGCCTGAGTTCACCAACATTCTAACCATCGGTTAGGTATTTAAACAGTTGATTTATGTCAAATTTCCTAAGGAAATCAACTGTTTAAATACCTAACCGATGGTTAGAATGTTGGTGAACTCAGGCCTTAGAAGTAGTGCTCGCCTCGCTTCGCTCTCTCGGCTCGCACACGGTTGATCACAGTTCTAACCTAACCTAACTCATTTAGTCGGGGTGCCCTGGCTTAGTTACTGCGACCAATTCGGCTCGCGCGCGATTGGTTACAGACTTCCAACCTAAACTGTAATTGAATATCATTCAGGCGGTTAACTGAACGGCTAATTTAACCAGTTGGCTGCGACATATCAACAATAATTGTATTGTTACTGAATTAAATATTTTTATCTACACCCATGCTTTATATCCACTATAAAAGTTTCTGAAACAGTTAGCTTATTGCCAACATTAAAACAACCAGTGTCATAGTACCCATAGTATCATTTAAACGAGTGTTATAATGTTGTACTAAATTTCATAAAGCACCTCCTTTTCAAAAAAGAACATTGTCATGCACGCGCGTTTCACTACCACAGCGCCATAAATTAAAAAAAGAACTTATAGGTTATTCGAATTCACGTCGTATGATCGTATCCCGCCGGCCGCTATTTTTGTTCGATATTAGTATTGCAAAAAACTGTTCCAGAACCTTTATAGAGGATTCATATCATGGGTGTAGATAATGTGTTATATGCAACTGTAATACATAATTAGTATTAAAACACTCATGTGATACATTTGTGTTTTAATACCCCTTATTATACAACAGTTGCATAAATAACTATTATAATCAGTTGCTTTTCACAATTAACGTTCACATGGCATGATATGACATTAAATTTTAATACAGCAATTCATTTTTAACCGACTTCAAAAAAAGGAGGAGGTTCTCAATTCGTCGGAATCTTTTTTTTATGTATGTTCCCCGATTTCCCGAAGACGCCTGAACCGATTTGGAAAAATTTTCTTTTGTTTGAAAGGGTATACATTCCAAGTGGTCCCATGATCATCAGGTCAGGATCTGATGATAGGATCCTAGGGAAATCGAGGGAAACCCTCAAATTTTATTGGCAAACCTATAGCGATTTGGATATTTTTTAGAGTAACTCAATCATTTGCTCTCGGAAATCATCATTTGGTAAAGTGGAGCTGATGATGAAGACGACAGACGGCCATCGGAACTACTCAATGATAAATATTTTACGGATTGCGATTCGATTACTTTAATATGGTTGCTAAGCAATTTATGCTCGTCACAATGCTTATGGTGAATGGTTGTTGAGGAGTTCTCCTGGTTCGTACCAGGAGAACTCCTCAACAATTACCGTCCCAGCATTGGGAAAAGCAATATTTTGTAAAAGGTGATGAGCAGTTGACGTTAGGCTATTGTAACTTAGATAAATCACAAACTCTCTCATTAAAAAGTGAAAAATAAAAAATTTTTACAAAAAAAGACAACCGACTTCCTAAAAAATCTACAAAGTGATAAATAACTTTAATTTCGGAAGTCGGTGTCAAAAAACGAAAATGCAGAACCAACGACACCGACTTCCGAAATTAAAGTTATTTATCACTTTGTAGTTTTTTTTGGAAGTCGGTTGTTTTTTTTGTAAAAAACTTTTTATTTTATAGTTTTTTAGTAACATAATGCGAGTATTATAAAAAGTAGATTGTCTAACCTCAAATAATAATAAATGTCAAAAACATTCTTCTTCTTAGCGTGTCGATGGTAAAAATAGAAAAAATAAACTTGGTTTTTTAAATTTGTTTGGATCAAAATTCAGCAACGCGGACACCATTCGCTGACGCGGCCATTAGATCCTCACGTGTGCATGTGACAGGGAATGCGGTGCAAGATGGAAGGTGAGCCATTGTCTGTGGAGAGACACCGCATACATACCGGAGGTCAGTGCCTTCCACGAACCCCCACTTGTGGAGGTTGTCCTCGCTGCGGCCTACTTGGGTACGAAGTCTATTTAAGGTTTTCCAAGGAGAATATTAATAATTTTGATTGTGCCAAAATGTTATGTTATTTTGTAAAATACCTAATATTTTACAAAATAACATAACATTTTGGCACAATCAAAATTATTCGAATTGTTAATTGATTTTACCAACAAAATATTGTTGATTTCATTCTGTGAAGTTGGCACCCAAATTGGTTTGATAAGTCAAACTGATTGGCTATTAGCATACATTATAATATGATACACTAGTTGATGAGCCGAGCGAGTTATACCTGCGTTGCGCCGCTCGAACCGAGCAAGCCGAGCGAGCAAACTGAACGTTCTGCACGGCATGCGGCAGTACCCTGTTTGTTCTACAAACGTATAAAATACCTATTTGACATACAAAATGTTGTAAGAATTTACTTTTGTCGGCCATTTAGTTTCAAGGTGGCTGCTACGAAGCATTGCCTACCCCTTTTTAACAAAGGTGCAACGATGATATATTTATACCGAGTCACATTTATGTAAGTACATAAACAGAAACGAATTTTTCACAGCCCGTCTCGCGGGACGTTAAATCCAAATTGGGTCATATCGCCCATAGCCCCATATAGAGGAGTCGTGTCAAAGTAGGTACGGAGGATGTCTGTCACGGTGGCGTACAGGCCTCAAGACAAATGGGCTCTCGGGGGAAAAACTACAATCTATAGCATTCGTAGTTTGATTTGCCTGTTTTTGTGATGTGAGCTCGGAATAGGGAAGGTTTCTACTGAATTGTGATTTTTACGTCTAACCCTGTTTGTTTTACATAAAACTTTGCATTAGTACCTAGCTAGTTATTCCGATTTTATATTACGAAATGCTAAGAATATTAAAGTGGTGCGAGAGCAGTGGTGGCCCAGTGGTAACTGCCCCGAATTACGAGTTGGTGGTCATGGGTTCGAACCCAGGCAGGCGACTTTGAGGTGGACTTTGTGTAAATGATTTCATCACTACTGCTCTCAAAATGGTGAAGAAAAATACCGTGAGGAACCGGCATATCCTAGAACCAAAATTTAAAAGACATGTAACATCTACCATCCCGTACTGGGCCCGCGTGGTAGATTACAGCTCACTCCCTCTCACAGAGAGGAGGCCTGTGTCCCAGCAGTGGAAACATTACCTATAGGCTGATTATGAAGAATATTAAATAGACAAATTCACAAATGTATAATAGAGCAATACCTACATGTCTATTTACTTACTTTGAAGAAAGGAGTGAAACACTTTTTCCTATCTAAGAAAATGAAGAACTCCATTTTCTAAAATGCGTTATTAGCAAACTTCTTTCATCGACTACCTATGACAACCTCTTGCAAGGTGGCGATGACACAATCCATACATCAATATGCCTATTTTGAGCATATACAAAAAGTGTTAAGATCCTTAGAGATTTCCCCCATTATTTATTGGCGCTCAATATTTTCGCTCGTTCATTCTGCGCTTTGACGTCCAATAATAACCACCAGCTTCTACAGAATTGCTCGATTAAAAAAGAAATGTGTCGTTGTATCCACAGTGGTGATCGATAAAAATACGATACCAATCTTCTATTGCTTACACATATAAGTACTCGATTTTATTTTATTTGATCACACATTTCAATCGTCTAAAATCCAGAAAATTTGTAGGCTTATCAAGTCTTTGAGTTTCTTCATTCTTTGTACAGTTTCCTTTCCATTGTTAGTGACAGCCTCGATGCGTATAAAAGAAGCCTTTTTACGTCCTCTCAGACGTCACTCTTCATTTGACGTCAGACGTCAGCGGTGTACTGAGTAATGAATGAGTTGATTTCAATCATATAAAATGAATCTGTAAATGTCACAAATAAATTCATAATTTCATATCTGACTCTTTTTCGATTGAATGTGATTGGTTTTCAAAGGTCTTTGGTAACATAAACACAAGTAACTAAACAAAAAAGGTCTTATTTTAAATGTAAACAAGCAAAATGAGCAATGTCAAAAAGGATAAGTCACACCTTGTAGCAACATGTATGATTGTTAGTGTGACTACTAATTACTTAGCACTATACCTACATACTTATATACATACTAGCAGCGCCTCGCGGTTTCACCCGCGTTAGTTTCGATCCCGTGGGAATATCGGGATAAAAAGTATCCTATCTATTAATCCTGGTTATAAACTATCTGAAGTTATCTGTGTACCAAATTTCATCCAAATCCGCTAAGTAGTTTTTGCGTGATTGAGTAACAAACATCCAAACATCTTCACAAACTTAACAAAACTGTTTTGTTATGTAGGGTTTGCAGACCCACAATACTTTTAACCAGTACCCCAGGCCCTTCTTCTTTCAATTAAAAGAGCCCAAAGATTATATCTAAACATATATAGTTGTTTTTCCTTGTTCAATATTTTCTCTTTGAAGTAAACTATTCTGACAAACTCCGTACTTTGCTTCGATAGATTCTCATTTTGTTGTGCAAGCTCATTTTTCTCGGAACGAGCAATATTGTCTGATAGCACGAAATAGCAGCGCATAACAATGAGCACAGTATCAAGTAAAGTAAACTTTATCTCCGCAATAAACTTGCACGGTAGACACGGGTGCGTTAAGGTTTGTCCTCATGGGGCACACATTTGTGTTACTACAACTGTTGCCACGTTTTTTATATTCTTTATGTTATTTTTCTTGTGTCAGCTACTTGGTGATTTAATCAGCAAAAAATACAGTCAACTTATTATTTACCACTACAACAAGCTTCACAAAGTATCAGTGAAATTAGAATATTTCACAGACTCACGTGCCCAGCACAAGTCGTGAAACTCATATTGTGTTTTGTGCCGTAGAGCGGCAAAGCTGATATATTAGATCGGAAACTTCTGTCACTTTGACAACTATGCTCAGAGGTCAAATTAACAGATTGAGTCATCCACCAGCAGCTACTGCGCACGTTATTAAACTGACAGACCGCCATTAGGTATATTCTTTGGTTGTGGGTAAGGCCGTAATGAACGGACATCTATTTACTGAAATATTATTCAGAGAAGCATGAACAAACGTCATTTGAATAGATGAAAACTAAACAAAAGAAAGAAAAATTGTCGCTCTGTTTTGTTTGTGAGTCAAATTATTGTTTATTTGTGTTTTGCAATGCTGATGGTGGCATGGACTTATTATCAAGTCCATGGATGGTGGTAACAGATTTTTTTTTTATAGTAATCTCACACGAGGAAGGCGAGGCGTATTCATAAAGTAGTCGTGTTAACTGCTATTAAACTTACTGTATGGATTATAAATGGATTACATTAAATTAAAAGATAGAGTTAATAGTTCACTGATAAGAAAAAGAACAAAGCCGAGAGATGCGGTCAAACAGGTGCCGACACTGAAATGGAAATGAGCAGGTCATATTCAGAGCTATGGATGAAAGATGGTCACAAACTTCTTCGAATTGGTATCCAGTATATAAAAAAAAGGAAGGGTAGACCTTCTAAAAGATGGAGTGACGTCATTACACATATAGCCGGAGCCTTCTGGCCCAGACGGGCAAAGGACAGAGCCACCTGGAACGGTTTGGAGGAGGCTTTCACCGCAAAAGGCGGCCCTTACACCTAACAATACTAACCCTATTTAATTACAAAACTAACCTTACTAACAAATAAATAATTAAGTACACAACACAAAAAGTAAATGTAAGAGGTAAAATAAAGCTAAAAAAATTAATAAATATGGATTAGAATTTTGGACCGTAAAGAAGACGGATGAGACAAAATTGCATGAGTGAGAGTGTTGAGGTGGATGTCACGTAAGGTGACGAAACTGCATAAAGTAAGAAGACAGAAGTATAGACATTTGATGAGGAGAGATAAAACGTAACTAAAAGAATCATCAATATAAATGTTGATGAATGGAGGACGGGAATACCAAAGAAAAGATGGATGGAATGTGTGAGGAATGATATAAAAGAAAAATAAGCGAATGATAGAGTGACGGCTGATGTGGGAGAATGGAAGTGAAAATCGTGTTGCGTCCACCGCAAGTAACATGGGATAATGGCAGGAAACTGCTTTCTATGTAAAAACCACGTCTGATCCCAGCTTTATTCTTGAATTCCGTATACTAAGTTCTCACGACAGCGCCGGTACCTACAATATGACATTGTACTGCAGTTCATGTGTTCATGCATATACTTACCTAGTTATGCTTTGTTACAGACTACAGGCTACAAACTACAGGCAAACAGGAGTGCCGGAACTTCTTTTACGTTTTCCAGGAAAGTTTTAATGGTTTTCTGGAAATGTGAAGTATCATTTGTGGTAATGCAGGATATATTTCGTGTTGGTTATAAACCTATGTATTTTATTCCGGCAAAAATACATACATACACGACGCAACCAACCACAAACCAGTTAATATATATATTGTGTAAGTAAATCGAGTCGTGTACTGACCGCCATCAATATTGAATTACTAGTGCTGTTACATTCTGAGTACTCATCAGTGATTTGAGTTTGTAACTGGTTGGCCTTGTGATTAGCGTCGTAGACGACGGGAGTAAGTCTCATCTGTCTTTAAACCTTTACCTGAACCAAAGCTCACCTAAACATCCTAACGGGCAGTGAGACTTGAGAATCGAGTGGTGGTCGCAGAATTATTGAAGGAGGAATGAAACAGATTTATTTGATACAAGCTGTTACCCGCGACTTCGTCCGCGTGTATTTTTTTTTCTAAAATAAAGATGCCTAAGTTACTCCTTATTAAATCAGCTATTTGCTAGTGAAACTGCCGTCAAAATCGGCCCAGCCGTTTCAGAGATTAGCCGGAACAAACAGACAGACGAAAAAAAAAAAAAGTTATTTTGGTACATGTACCGTGTATACATCTATATAAAAAAGTAAAAAGCGGTTATTTTAATATTACAAACAGACACTCCAATTTTATTTATTTGTGGTATTGTAGTATAGTATTTGTAGTATATAGTTTAGATGTATAGATTTAGAAATATCTAAAAAATCCATAACTTAAAAACTGGACTAGCTATACAGATAACATTAAAATAATACTGCTATAAGAGAAGGTGAACACGCAATGAACATAATGCACGGCTTCCCGAATACCCTGGGTATCCCTGAAAATATACATATGCAATGAAAAATACCCAAAATATTATATTTATCAGAAAATTACTGCATGTTTTCCCTCCGGACCGACAGAGGTAATTGAGTGATGATATAATAATAATGAACGATGACATGGACCAGTCCGGGGCTACCAGTATTACGCGTTAATATCATAATAACCACAAGTCTGAAGGGTAAACGTGATGGAATACGCACGTACACGTATTATTCGTCTAGTATTTATAGCCTTTTTTTATCTCCTCCAAAAAACAATTATTATCATATAAAAGACGAATATAATTTGTGATGTGAGTAAATTCAATCTGGCACTTGTCTCGGTTGGTCTACTGTGGATTAGTGATTATTGTTTACATGCACTGAGATCTTTCTGTGCCATAATGCCAGCTATTGCGAGTAATAAGAAGCCAGAAACTCAAACATTCAAAAACTTGCATATTTTCGAAACCCAATATTGTTTGGAAAATACCAGAAGCGTAGTGCTATTTATAAATTATCTGCCCTTTTCCCAACGTTGTTGTACAAAAGCCAACAAATGCAATTAGCACATTACCCGACACGACGTCACCGCTAATCAGTGAGCTGACGTCATAATGACAAAGTTGCTCAGCTCTCAGCGCGAAGGTGCGTCAAAGCGGAGCGAGCGAAAAGCTAGAACTCGATTTAAGTTGACGACCGATGGATCGCGATGTTGTTAGGGCGACTGTTACACCGTACTGTATCACGGAGAAGGAAGATTTTTATTTTTTTTAATTTCTTTGTGAAGAACCTCTAACAGGGAAGTACTCTCACCATATTACCGTATTTATGCCGCCAAGCAGCGCTTCTGTGTTTCGGTTTGAAGGGTATGCATGACAGTGATAATAGGCTCATACAAGATTTCAGCTCTCTCTGGTATTGTAGCCGGTCTATTCTGTAAAAATCTCAGCATGAATACTTAAGTGACGTGAGCTGTCATTCCATCTGATGCTAGGGATTGACACTATTGACAGCTCACTTCAAACTCACTTCACACTTCACAGAATACACTGGCAAGTGACCATAGGCGACGGCGACCATTTACTTTAAATAGGATGAACGGTTTGCTAGCCCCGCTATCATCTTTATTGATGACCTCATATATTTCCACAATATCCCTATTTATTTGTGTTTATGTCATCTTAAACTGGAATATAAATGATTAAGTACATTTAAAGAAACTTTATTTGTTATTTTATTTATTTACCTAGCAGTTTATGCACACACATGTAAAAAGACAAGAAGAAAGGAATAGAAAATAAGTACAAAGGCGATGCTCCTTCCTAAAGAAATCTCGACAAAATCTCTCTGTAAACTTTCCTCCTTTGCAGAGAAATTTCTTGCACGTGCACTAAAACAAAATAAAAGTGTATTCGCTGCAATATAAAAGGCGGCAAGATTTATCTTATCGTCGAGTCATTAGTAGAGATGAGAGAAAATAAACAGCCGTCCTTTCTCCAGCGGATTAACAGTCGCATCTCTCTGCTGAGCCCCTTTGGCCACGGCGTTAGCGACGACTCGGTGTTATTGCTGGAGATACAAAAGTAGGTGCCGTCATATTGTAAGGATAGCTGGTTAAATATTTGACGTTCTGACTGTTATTTCCTGTACAAGAACTTTTGTATCTTGGAATTATTTATCTCTGTCTATACAAAACAAATAGCATCATAAGAACACGCCTGTGATCCCTTAAAGTCGGTTTCGCATTACGTCCGATCCGAATCCGAGAAATGCCGGTCCGAAGTGACCAAAGTCCTATTTGTATGACCCGTTGCGCACTAGATCAAAACTCCGAATTTAGAACATTTCCAATTCTAACTGAAGTCGGATCTTTATTTCAAGTTCCGATCAGATGTAGTGCGAAACCGCTCTAAGGGTTAGGCAGAGCCGAGGTGTGTGAACCACCTGTAGGTGTACTGTTCACACCTCTGCTCCGCCGAAAGAAAAGGAAAAAAAGCGTAGGACGTCTTCAAGTTTTGTGGCAGTATCTAAGTAGTGTGTGTTTGGAGTAGCCCTAGCCAACAGTGGACTGCTGTACGCTGATGCTGCTCGCCAGTGTACGAGTACATACTGTACGCTGATGCTGCTCGCCAGTGTAAGAGTACATACTGTACGCTGATGCTGCTCGCCAGTGTACGAGTACATGCTGTACGCTGATGCTGCTCGCCAGTGTACGAGTACATGCTGTTCGCTGATGCTGCTCGCCAGTGTACGAGTACATGCTGTACGCTGATGCTGCTCGCCAGTGTAAGAGTACATGCTGTACGCTGATGCTGCTCGCCAGTGTACGAGTACATGCTGTACGCTGATGCTGCTCGCCAGTGTAAGAGTACATGCTGTACGCTGATGCTGCTCGCCAGTGTACGAGTACATGCTGTTCGCTGATGCTGCTCGCCAGTGTACGAGTACATGCTGTACGCTGATGCTGCTCGCCAGTGTAAGAGTACATGCTGTACGCTGATGCTGCTCGCCAGTGTACGAGTACATGCTGTTCGCTGATGCTGCTCGCCAGTGTACGAGTACATGCTGTACGCTGATGCTGCTCGCCAGTGTACGAGTACATGCTGTACGCTGATGCTGCTCGCCAGTGTAAGAGTACATGCTGTACGCTGATGCTGCTCGCCAGTGTTCCAGTACATGCTGTACGCTGATGCTGCTCGCCAGTGTACGAGTACATGCTCTTTGCTACAGTTCATGTAACGTAACAATGCAATATTTTTGCAAACTTCAAGGAACTATTTTTTTCAGAGATTTTCGATCTATCATCGACTGTAACGCCACTAATAGGTAAGTACCTACACTATTCCGCAGGTAAACAAAGCAACTATGAAATATGAATATTTGACGATTTCACAATTATTTTCAGCTATAATGTAATCTCATTACCGGCACGATTTCAATCTCGCTGGTTTTGGCCACAGCTAGCGGCGAATTTGACTGTAAAGCGAGTTATGACACAATGGCTTTTGGAAGTCTGTCGAAGCTGTTCGTACTGGCGCGGCGAGCCACTGAACAATTGTGTCCGATCTAATTGAGTAACATACTATACGTGTTTTGGAAAATTGTAAACTTAGTTTTTAACTTTATGCGCTGTTTTTTGGGTAGTATGGGAAGGTGGGGTACAATCGGAATGCTAAGACAGATATTTGAAAAAACACAAGTCTGAAAGAATATAAATCAACTGTAAAAGGCTGTTTAGATTCTTTAATAAATTACATACTTTGCAGTTGATAATACCTACTTTTTTTTAATTCAAAATAACAAAAAATAGTCATTAATAAAAGATATGTTTTTACGGTGTTGCCCGTGGTTTGTATCAAACATTTTTTTTATTTTTTTGTTCATCATCATCATCATCATTTCAGCCCGGAATCACCCTCTTCTGGGTATAGGCCTCCCCTTTCTTTAAAGAAGAATCTGCAATACTTCCCTGTTCTATGCGTCTCTCATCCAGGTGTTTGTTACTTGCAATAAACCCTAGGAATAACCGAAATAAAATTGAGTATTTATGTATCTGTACCATGTTGGTTTACTTTTTAGGATATCTTAGGTATCGTAAAATAAGTATACGAAAACGTATGTGGTGTTCAGCAATATTTCTAATCTACCATCTATTCTAAGGCATATCTATCTATAATATAAAACAAACTTCGTAAACTACCTATATAAAAATATCTGGAGTAAACCTTTAGCTACTAGGCGCGCAGAAAATAATTGGAGGTAAATGATTGTAAAGATGTTGTGGAGAGATAAAGCGCTGATAGCACGCGCTTGGGCGGAAATTGCGTGTGATGGAAAAAGCGTAATTGAAAAATCATGACACATCCAAATTGAAATTGTTTTTATTATGAACCCAGGAACCTATATGTATAATTAATTAAAATGTAAGTTATGATGTTGGTTTAGGTAAATGCGACAATATAAATATACATTATTTTGTAATGTGAAAGTAGGAAGCAACATTGTGTAAGCGTACTTGTGTGTGAATCTATAGGAGTGCCTACTATAAATGTACCTACCTACTTAATAAAATATTATTTCCATCATCTACGCCGGCGAAACCGCGGGTAAAAGCTAGTTTACAATACTTAAGTAATATTATTTTGCTTCTAAGTATTATTTTTCATATCGTTGCCTCAGCTCTTTAAACAAAATAAACTCCCATGTGGAAAGCAAATTATTTTCCAGTGAGAACCCCATAGTACTTAAAGTAGGTACCTACTCAATGTTATCTCATCCCGTCTCCTCCCCAATCTTATGCTCTTCATCGTATAACGTTAGAACGCGTCCCTCGGCTCCGCTCGGCAAACTCCGGCAATGATCGACTGTTATCGGGACCCCGTAATGTTTACATGTTTACGTTAACTTTACACTTATCTGCTTGCCTGGTATAATATGAAGAACGAAAGAAAAACATAGGGTTGGCGGTTTGTAGCGTATTCATCGTAATATCTCTTTTGGGTGCGTTGTTGACGAAAAATGAGCAGTTACTTTCTTGTCCGTGTTGGACCCAAGGGTGTCGATGTGTGTGAACTTAGCAGATCATTGTCCAGCAGATCAAAAATAAAAATGAGTTCTTTTCGCATGCAGCTGAGTTCTACAGTTCCTGATACTTTTTAGAAATAGTTCTGGCGTTTTTACCAAAAAAATTCAATTGGCAAAATGATCTGCCAACTTCCCGTAGCAGATCATTTGCAGCAGATCAAAAACAAATGTGAGTTCTTCTCGCATGCGGCTGAGTTCTACAGTTCCTGATACTTTTCAGGAATAGTTCTGACGTTTTTACCTAAAAAAAAGTCCAAGGGCAAAATGATCTGCCAACTTCCCGTTGCAGATCATTTGCAGCAGATCAAAAACAAATGTGAGTTCTTCTCGCATACGGTTGAATACTACAGTTCCTGATGCTTTTCAGGAATAGTTCTGACTATTTTACCTCAAAAAAGTCAATAGGCAAAATGCTCTGCCAACTTGCCGTAGCAGATCATTCGAAACGTTAAAAAGTCGAAAAATACCATATTCATCGATTCTAATCATAGTGAAAGGCTAGAACTCTTTCGTTTTTCACAGGTTCATATCAGAACTATAATCTAGAAATCGATTTGTGTCCAGAACTCACGTGTAAGTGCCAGCAGATCATGCCAGAAGGTTAAAAAGTGGAAAAATACCAAGATCATCGTTTCAAATAATAGTGAAACGCTGGAATCGCTAGAACTCTTTTGTTTTGCACAGGTTCGTATCAGAACTGCAATCTAGAATTCGATTATTGTCCAGAACTCACGTGTGAATGCCAGCAGATCATGCCAGAAGGTTAAAAAGTGGAAAAATACCAATTTCATCGTTTCAAATTATAGTGAAAGGTTAGAATGGCTAGAACTCTGTCGTTTTTCATAGGCTCATATCAGAACTATAATCTAGAAATTGATTCGTGTCCAGAACTCATGTGCGAGTGCCAGCAGATCATGTCAGAAGGTTAAAAAGTGGAAAAATACCAAGTTCATCGTTTCAAATTATAGTGAAAGGCTAGAATGGCTAGAACTCTTTTGTTTTTCACAGGCTGATATAAGAACTATAATCTAGAAATCGATTCGTGTCCAGAACTCACGTGTGAATGCCAGCAGATCATGCCAGAAGGTTAAAAAGTGGAAAAATACCAAATTCATCGTTTCAAATTATAGGAAAGGGCTAGAATGGCTAGAACTCTTTTGTTTTTCACAGGCTCATATCAGAACTATAATCTAGAAATCGATTCGTGTCCAGAACTCACGTGTGAATGCCAGCAGATCATGCCAGAAGGTTAAAAAGTAGAAAAATACGAAGATCATCGTTTCAAATAATAGTGAAAGGCTGGAATCGCTGGAACTCTTTTGTTTTTCACAGGCTCATATCAGAACTATAATCTAGAAATCGATTCGTGTCCAGAACTCACGTGTGAATGCCAGCAGATCATGCCAGAAGGTTAAAAAGTGGAAAAATAGCAAGTTCATCGTTTCAAATTATAGTGAAAGGCTAGAATGGCTAGAACTCTTTTGTTTTTCACAGGCTGATATAAGAACTATAATCTAGAAATCGATTCGTGTCCAGAACTCACGTGTGAATGCCAGCAGATCATGCCAGAAGGTTAAAAAGTGGAAAAATACCAAATTCATCGTTTCAAATTATAGGAAAAGGCTAGAATGGCTAGAACTCTGTCGTTTTTCATAGGCTCATATCAGAACTATAATCTAGAAATCGATTCGTGTCCAGAACTCACGTGTGAATGCCAGCAGATCATGCCAGAAGGTTAAAAAGTGGAAAAATACCAAGTTCATCGTTTCAACTTATAGGGAAAGGCTAGAATGGCTAGAACTCTGTCGTTTTTCATAGGCTCATATCAGAACTATAATCTAGAAATTGATTCGTGTCCAGAACTCATGTGCGAGTGCCAGCAGATCATGTCAGAAGGTTAAAAAGTGGAAAAATACCAAGATCATCGTTTCAAATAATAGTGAAACGCTGGAATCGCTAGAACTCTTTTGTTTTGCACAGGTTCGTATCAGACCTACAATCTAGAAATTGATTCGTGTCCAGAACTCATGTGCGAGTGCCAGCAGATCATGTCAGAAGGTTAAAAAGTGGAAAAATACCAAGTTCATCGTTTCAAATTATAGTGAAAGGCTAGAATGGCTAGAACTCTTTTGTTTTTCACAGGCTGATATAAGAACTATAATCTAGAAATCGATTCGTGTCCAGAACTCACGTGTGAATGCCAGCAGATCATGCCAGAAGGTTAAAAAGTGGAAAAATACCAAATTCATCGTTTCAAATTATAGGAAAGGGCTAGAATGGCTAGAACTCTTTTGTTTTTCACAGGCTCATATCAGAACTATAATCTAGAAATCGATTCGTGTCCAGAACTCACGTGTGAATGCCAGCAGATCATGCCAGAAGGTTAAAAAGTAGAAAAATACGAAGATCATCGTTTCAAATAATAGTGAAAGGCTGGAATCGCTGGAACTCTTTCGTTTTTCACAGGCTCATATCAGAACTATAATCTAGAAATCGATTCGTGTCCAGAACTCACGTGTGAATGCCAGCAGATCATGCCAGAAGGTTAAAAAGTGGAAAAATACCAAGTTCATCGTTTCAAATTATAGTGAAAGGCTAGAATGGCTAGAACTCTTTTGTTTTTTATAGGCTGATATAAGAACTATAATATAGAAATCGATTCGTGTCCAGAACTCACGTGTGAATGCCAGCAGATCATGCCAGAAGGTTAAAAAGTGGAAAAATACCAAATTCATCGTTTCAAATTATAGTGAAAGGCTAGAATGGCTAGAACTCTTTTGTTTTTCACAGGCTGATATAAGAACTATAATCTAGAAATCGATTCGTGTCCAGAACTCACGTGTGAATGCCAGCAGATCATGCCAGAAGGTTAAAAAGTGGAAAAATACCAAATTCATCGTTTCAAATTATAGGAAAGGGCTAGAATGGCTAGAACTCTTTTGTTTTTCACAGGCTCATATCAGAACTATAATCTAGAAATCGATTCGTGTCCAGAACTCACGTGTGAATGCCAGCAGATCATGCCAGAAGGTTAAAAAGTAGAAAAATACGAAGATCATCGTTTCAAATAATAGTGAAAGGCTGGAATCGCTGGAACTCTTTCGTTTTTCACAGGCTCATATCAGAACTATAATCTAGAAATCGATTCGTGTCCAGAACTCACGTGTGAATGCCAGCAGATCATGCCAGAAGGTTAAAAAGTGGAAAAATACCAAGTTCATCGTTTCAAATTATAGTGAAAGGCTAGAATGGCTAGAACTCTTTTGTTTTTTATAGGCTGATATAAGAACTATAATATAGAAATCGATTCGTGTCCAGAACTCACGTGTGAATGCCAGCAGATCATGCCAGAAGGTTAAAAAGTGGAAAAATACCAAATTCATCGTTTCAAATTATAGTGAAAGGCTAGAATGGCTAGAACTCTTTTGTTTTTCACAGGCTGATATAAGAACTATAATCTAGAAATCGATTCGTGTCCAGAACTCACGTGTGAATGCCAGCAGATCATGCCAGAAGGTTAAAAAGTGGAAAAATACCAAATTCATCGTTTCAAATTATAGGAAAGGGCTAGAATGGCTAGAACTCTTTTGTTTTTCACAGGCTCATATCAGAACTATAATCTAGAAATCGATTCGTGTCCAGAACTCACGTGTGAATGCCAGCAGATCATGCCAGAAGGTTAAAAAGTAGAAAAATACGAAGATCATCGTTTCAAATAATAGTGAAAGGCTGGAATCGCTGGAACTCTTTTGTTTTTCACAGGCTCATATCAGAACTATAATCTAGAAATCGATTCGTGTCCAGAACTCACGTGTGAATGCCAGCAGATCATGCCAGAAGGTTAAAAAGTGGAAAAATACCAAGTTCATCGTTTCAAATTATAGTGAAAGGCTAGAATGGCTAGAACTCTTTTGTTTTTCACAGGCTGATATAAGAACTATAATCTAGAAATCGATTCGTGTCCAGAACTCACGTGTGAATGCCAGCAGATCATGCCAGAAGGTTAAAAAGTGGAAAAATACCAAATTCATCGTTTCAAATTATAGGAAAAGGCTAGAATGGCTAGAACTCTGTCGTTTTTCATAGGCTCATATCAGAACTATAATCTAGAAATCGATTCGTGTCCAGAACTCACGTGTGAATGCCAGCAGATCATGCCAGAAGGTTAAAAAGTGGAAAAATACCAAATTCATCGTTTCAAATTATAGTGAAAGGCTAGAATGGCTAGAACTCTTTTGTTTTTCACAGGCTGATATAAGAACTATAATCTAGAAATCGATTCGTGTCCAGAACTCACGTGTGAATGCCAGCAGATCATGCCAGAAGGTTAAAAAGTGGAAAAATACCAAATTCATCGTTTCAAATTATAGGAAAGGGCTAGAATGGCTAGAACTCTTTTGTTTTTCACAGGCTCATATCAGAACTATAATCTAGAAATCGATTCGTGTCCAGAACTCACGTGTGAATGCCAGCAGATCATGCCAGAAGGTTAAAAAGTAGAAAAATACGAAGATCATCGTTTCAAATAATAGTGAAAGGCTGGAATCGCTGGAACTCTTTTGTTTTTCACAGGCTGATATAAGAACTATAATCTAGAAATCGATTCGTGTCCAGAACTCACGTGTGAATGCCAGCAGATCATGCCAGAAGGTTAAAAAGTGGAAAAATACCAAATTCATCGTTTCAAATTATAGTGAAAGGCTAGAATGGCTAGAACTCTTTTGTTTTTCACAGGCTGATATAAGAACTATAATCTAGAAATCGATTCGTGTCCAGAACTCACGTGTGAATGCCAGCAGATCATGCCAGAAGGTTAAAAAGTGGAAAAATACCAAATTCATCGTTTCAAATTATAGGAAAGGGCTAGAATGGCTAGAACTCTTTTGTTTTTCACAGGCTCATATCAGAACTATAATCTAGAAATCGATTCGTGTCCAGAACTCACGTGTGAATGCCAGCAGATCATGCCAGAAGGTTAAAAAGTAGAAAAATACGAAGATCATCGTTTCAAATAATAGTGAAAGGCTGGAATCGCTGGAACTCTTTTGTTTTTCACAGGCTCATATCAGAACTATAATCTAGAAATCGATTCGTGTCCAGAACTCACGTGTGAATGCCAGCAGATCATGCCAGAAGGTTAAAAAGTGGAAAAATACCAAGTTCATCGTTTCAAATTATAGTGAAAGGCTAGAATGGCTAGAACTCTTTTGTTTTTCACAGGCTGATATAAGAACTATAATCTAGAAATCGATTCGTGTCCAGAACTCACGTGTGAATGCCAGCAGATCATGCCAGAAGGTTAAAAAGTGGAAAAATAGCAAGATCATCGTTTCAAATAATAGTGAAACGCTGGAATCGCTAGAACTCTTTTGTTTTGCACAGGTGCGTATCAGACCTACAATATAGAAATTGATTCGTGTCCAGAACTCACGTGTGAGTGCCAGCAGATCATGCCAGAAGGTTAAAAAGTGGAAAAATACCAAATTCATCGTTTCAAATTATAGGAAAAGGCTAGAATGGCTAGAACTCTGTCGTTTTTCATAGGCTCATATCAGAACTATAATCTAGAAATCGATTCGTGTCCAGAACTCACGTGCGAGTGCCAGCAGATCATGTCAGAAGGTTAAAAAGTGGAAAAATACCAAGTTCATCGTTTCAAATTATAGTGAAAGGCTAGAATGGCTAGAACTCGTTCGTTTTTCACACACTTATATCAGAACTGCAATCTAGAAATCGATTCGTGTCCAGAACTCACGTGCGAGTACCAGCAGATCATGCCAGAAGGTTAAAAAGTGGTAAAATACCAAGTTCATGGTTTCAAATTATAGTGAAAGGCTAGAACTCTTTTGTTTTGCACAGGCTCATATCAGAACTATAATCTAGAAATCGATTCGTGTCCAGAACTCACGTGTGAATGCCAGCAGATCATGCCAGAAGGTTAAAAAGTGGAAAAATACCAAGATCATCGTTTCAAATAATAGTGAAACGCTGGAATCGCTAGAACTCTTTTGTTTTGCACAGGTTCGTATCAGACCTACAATCTAGAAATTGATTCGTGTCCAGAACTCACGTGTGAGTGCCAGCAGATCATGCCAGAAGGTTAAAAAGTGGAAAAATACCAAATTCATCGTTTCAAATTATAGGAAAAGGCTAGAATGGCTAGAACTCTGTCGTTTTTCATAGGCTCATATCAGAACTATAATCTAGAAATTGATTCGTGTCCAGAACTCATGTGCGAGTGCCAGCAGATCATGTCAGAAGGTTAAAAAGTGGAAAAATACCAAGTTCATCGTTTCAAATTATAGTGAAAGGCTAGAATGGCTAGAACTCTTTTGTTTTTCACAGGCTCATGTCAGAACTATAATCTAGAAATCGACTCGTGTCCAGAACTCACGTGCGAGTACCAGCAGATCATGCCAGAAGGTTAAAAAGTGGTAAAATACCAAGTTCATGGTTTCAAATTATAGTGAAAGGCTAGAACTCTTTTGTTTTGCACAGGCTCATATCAGAACTATAATCTAGAAATCGATTCGTGTCCAGAACTCACGTGTGAATGCCAGCAGATCATGCCAGAAGGTTAAAAAGTGGAAAAATACCAAGATCATCGTTTCAAATAATAGTGGAACGCTGGAATCGCTAGAACTCTTTTGTTTTGCACAGGTTCGTATCAGACCTACAATCTAGAAATTGATTCGTGTCCAGAACTCACGTGTGAGTGCCAGCAGATCATGCCAGAAGGTTAAAAAGTGGAAAAATACCAAATTCATCGTTTCAAATTATAGGAAAAGGCTAGAATGGCTAGAACTCTGTCGTTTTTCATAGGCTCATATCAGAACTATAATCTAGAAATTGATTCGTGTCCATAACTCATGTGCGAGTGCCAGCAGATCATGTCAGAAAGTTAAAAAGTGGAAAAATACCAAGTTCATCGTTTCAAATTATAGGAAAAGGCTAGAATGGCTAGAACTCTGTCGTTTTTCATAAACTCATATCAGAACTATAATCTAGAAATTGATTCGTGTCCAGAACTCATGTGCGAGTGCCAGCAGATCATGTCAGAAGGTTAAAAAGTGGAAAAATACCAAGTTCATCGTTTCAAATTATAGTGAAAGGCTAGAATGGCTAGAACTCTTTTGTTTTTCACAGGCTCATATCAGAACTATAATCTAGAAATCGATTCGTGTCCAGAACTCACGTGTGAATGCCAGCAGATCATGCCAGAAGGTTAAAAAGTAGTGAAATACCAAGTTCATGGTTTCAAATTATAGTGAAAGGCTAGAACTCTTTTGTTTTGCACAGGTTCACATCAGAACTACAATCTAGAAATCGATTTGTAACCAGAACTCACGTGTGAATGCCAGCAGATCATGCCAGAAAGTTAAAAAGTGGAAAAATACCAAATTCATCGTTTCAAATTATAGGAAAAGGCTAGAATGGCTAGAACTCTGTCGTTTTTCATAGGCTCATATCAGAACTATAATCTAGAAATTGATTCGTGTCCAGAACTCATGTGCGAGTGCCAGCAGATCATGTCAGAAGGTTAAAAAGTGGAAAGGTTAAAATTTGAAACGATGAACTTGGAATTTTTCCACGTTTTAACCTTCTGAGATGATCTGCTGGCACTCACACATGAGTTCTGGACACGAATCAATTTCTAGATTGTAGGTCTGATACGAACCTGTGCAAAACAAAAGAGTTCTAGCGATTCCAGCGTTTCACTATTATTTGAAACGATGATCTTGGTATTTTTCCACTTTTTAACCTTCTGGCATGATCTGCTGGCATTCACACGTGAGTTCTGGACACGAATCGATTTCTAGATTGTAGGTCTGATACGAACCTGTGCAAAACAAAAGAGTTCTAGCGATTCCAGCGTTTCACTATTATTTGAAACGATGATCTTGGTATTTTTCCACTTTTTAACCTTCTGGCATGATCTGCTGGCATTCACACGTGAGTTCTGGACACGAGTCGATTTCTAGATTATAGTTCTGATATGAGCCTGTGAAAAACAAAAGAGTTCTAGCCATTCTAGCCTTTCACTATAATTTGAAACGATGAACTTGGTATTTTTCCACTTTTTAACCTTCTGACATGATCTGCTGGCACTCGCACATGAGTTCTGGACACGAATCAATTTCTAGATTATAGTTCTGATATGAGCCTATGAAAAACGACAGAGTTCTAGCCATTCTAGCCTTTCCCTATAAATTGAAACGATGAATTTGGTATTTTTCCACTTTTTAACCTTCTGGCATGATCTGCTGGCACTCGCACATGAGTTCTGGACACGAATCAATTTCTAGATTATAGTTCTGATATGAGCCTATGAAAAACGATAGAGTTCTAGCCATTCTAGCCTTTTCCTATAATTTGAAACGATGAATTTGGTATTTTTCCACTTTTTAACCTTCTGGCATGATCTGCTGGCACTCGCACATGAGTTCTGGACACGAATCAATTTCTAGATTGTAGGTCTGATACGAACCTGTGCAAAACAAAAGAGTTCTAGCGATTCCAGCGTTTCACTATTATTTGAAACGATGATCTTGGTATTTTTCCACTTTTTAACCTTCTGACATGATCTGCTGGCACTCGCACATGAGTTCTGGACACGAATCAATTTCTAGATTATAGTTCTGATATGAGCCTATGAAAAACGACAGAGTTCTAGCCATTCTAGCCTTTCCCTATAAATTGAAACGATGAACTTGGTATTTTTCCACTTTTTAACCTTCTGGCATGATCTGCTGGCATTCACACGTAAGTTCTGGACACGAATCGATTTCTAGATTATAGTTCTGATATGAGCCTATGAAAAACGACAGAGTTCTAGCCATTCTAGCCTTTTCCTATAATTTGAAACGATGAATTTGGTATTTTTCCACTTTTTAACCTTCTGGCATGATCTGCTGGCATTCACACGTGAGTTCTGGACACGAATCGATTTCTATATTATAGTTCTTATATCAGCCTATAAAAAACAAAAGAGTTCTAGCCATTCTAGCCTTTCACTATAATTTGAAACGATGAACTTGGTATTTTTCCACTTTTTAACCTTCTGGCATGATCTGCTGGCATTCACACGTGAGTTCTGGACACGAATCGATTTCTAGATTATAGTTCTGATATGAGCCTGTGAAAAACGAAAGAGTTCCAGCGATTCCAGCCTTTCACTATTATTTGAAACGATGATCTTCGTATTTTTCTACTTTTTAACCTTCTGGCATGATCTGCTGGCATTCACACGTGAGTTCTGGACACGAATCGATTTCTAGATTATAGTTCTGATATGAGCCTGTGAAAAACAAAAGAGTTCTAGCCATTCTAGCCCTTTCCTATAATTTGAAACGATGAATTTGGTATTTTTCCACTTTTTAACCTTCTGGCATGATCTGCTGGCATTCACACGTGAGTTCTGGACACGAATCGATTTCTAGATTATAGTTCTTATATCAGCCTGTGAAAAACAAAAGAGTTCTAGCCATTCTAGCCTTTCACTATAATTTGAAACGATGAACTTGGTATTTTTCCACTTTTTAACCTTCTGACATGATCTGCTGGCACTCGCACATGAGTTCTGGACACGAATCAATTTCTAGATTATAGTTCTGATATGAGCCTATGAAAAACGACAGAGTTCTAGCCATTCTAACCTTTCACTATAATTTGAAACGATGAAATTGGTATTTTTCCACTTTTTAACCTTCTGGCATGATCTGCTGGCATTCACACGTGAGTTCTGGACAATAATCGAATTCTAGATTGCAGTTCTGATACGAACCTGTGCAAAACAAAAGAGTTCTAGCGATTCCAGCGTTTCACTATTATTTGAAACGATGATCTTGGTATTTTTCCACTTTTTAACCTTCTGGCATGATCTGCTGGCACTTACACGTGAGTTCTGGACACAAATCGATTTCTAGATTATAGTTCTGATATGAACCTGTGAAAAACGAAAGAGTTCTAGCCTTTCACTATGATTAGAATCGATGAATATGGTATTTTTCGACTTTTTAACGTTTCGAATGATCTGCTACGGCAAGTTGGCAGAGCATTTTGCCTATTGACTTTTTTGAGGTAAAATAGTCAGAACTATTCCTGAAAAGCATCAGGAACTGTAGTATTCAACCGTATGCGAGAAGAACTCACATTTGTTTTTGATCTGCTGCAAATGATCTGCAACGGGAAGTTGGCAGATCATTTTGCCCTTGGACTTTTTTTTAGGTAAAAACGTCAGAACTATTCCTGAAAAGTATCAGGAACTGTAGAACTCAGCCGCATGCGAGAAGAACTCACATTTGTTTTTGATCTGCTGCAAATGATCTGCTACGGGAAGTTGGCAGATCATTTTGCCAATTGAATTTTTTTGGTAAAAACGCCAGAACTATTTCTAAAAAGTATCAGGAACTGTAGAACTCAGCTGCATGCGAAAAGAACTCATTTTTATTTTTGATCTGCTGGACAATGATCTGCTAAGTTCACACACATGGACACCTGCCCCGACACTCACGCTCGGCAGTAGCAATTGCCACCACTACAGCAACGAGGAATTCGTGGCTTAGAGAACGAGCTTTATACACAGCTTCCCCACATTATACACAGCTTCCTCACATTATACACAGCTTCCCTACTTTATACACAGCTTCCCCATATTATACACAGCTTCCCCACATTATACACAGCTTCCCCATATTAGTCATCACAAAAAGCACATGAACACAACATAGCTGAACGCATAGATAGGACAGTAGATAGAATCCAATCCATCATTAGGAACACTGTCGATGTGTCTTGGATTTACTCGGGTTTTTCCAGATAAAACAAACTAACTTACGGTAGCTTAGCTACGTATTTTAACTTTGCCAAAGTTACATAAAACATCAGTTCTAAAGATTTCTTAGCAAACACCTAAATAAGAAGATTTAAAATCTACATTTAATGTTCTCTACATAGATATCTTGCTTTTTCGTCCATCTAGTAAGTAGTAGTTTTAAAAGCAACTGTTCGCGAAATTTCTTCATCAATCAGACAGTGAGTTTTGTGATTATTCACTTGCACTTGTTAAGTCAGTTCCCCTGTGAATGAAAGGAGAAGACCGAACCAAGCGTAACCACTCCACACGGGTATACTAGAGATCTCTTCATGCCTGTACGGTCACCCTTGCAATCTAGCTCCGGACCTCATTTAAAGGAAGCCTCAGCCCTGAATGCAACCATTCAGCTTCTAGATTGCCACCTTCATAGAAATACATTGCCATAGCTAGCATACTTCTACGTATATTGTGAAGCTATATAATACAATCATATTCCATAGGTATTTGATATTGTGCAAAATCAATTCTGATTCTTCGGTGGAGCTTTGATCGTGTTTAAAACAAAGAAGTGCCTTTCATTCCTCTTGCTCTAGGTGGACAGTACGCTTCTCAGTGAGATGTATAGTGTTGGCGCGAGGCTGTTTCTCAAAGGGTTATGCAGGTATGTGGGTATTATTTATCGTAAGAGCCAGAAGTTCGCAAAATATGGTTTCAGAAAAATGCAATAACATATCTAGTTATTCCACAAAATCCTACAACATCATTATACGCAGTTACGGTACTTCCTCCTTTTGCTTCGCTTATTTTCATATATCTAAATAGGTCATAAACGCACGCCAATAAGATCACATGTCCTTCTAAGGCGTCCCATCCGGGCCTTCTGTAAGTGGTGTTCTGTAATTTGTGCCTACCCCATTCTAAAAGGCGTTAATTTATATATGTATCCTATAGTTAATTGTGAGTTGTTTACATACAACATCCTCTACTTTGAAAAAAAAGATGAGAATTTTGTAGAAATTGCATTTTTTTAAATCTGGGTTCGACGTCTTTGCTTTTAGGTCAGCCGTTGGCCTAAATAAAGTGGCATTCACAATTCTTAAGACGAGCTTAAGAATTTATGCCAAGACTTTAAGTTTCATAGACTTGCTGACAAGTGTTTTCCGTATTTAATAAAACATAACTAGAACAAACTTTTTTACTTATTGCCTCTCTTTAGTTACCGGACCTTGGTGTTCAATTAAACGAAGATAATGTTGATGCTGAACACTGCCTTTTATCCTGATATAACTTCGGTCCATTTTTATTATTTAAATGCGAATCGACGTTCGTTTTTTAAGAGAAATTATGTAAGACAATATAAAAATGTGAGAGAGAAGATTTTCCTAATTATTTTGGTGGTTTGAAGCACCATCGGTTAAAAGCGCCTGAGAAATACGCTTGCCAATCTGTTGCAAGAAGTGCATGATTCAAACACAAAGGTTGCAGTCGCCAACGCTTACAAACATTGCTTAAAGTTACGTTATTATTAACGTTCTGCTTAATCATCCATTTTCGACGTTAAAGCTGTCTTAAACTTAAGCAATGTTTATAACAGCTCACAGACAGACAGTCCCCATCTATTTATCCGTATCGATATAAATGCATAGGCCGACGCGAGACGGTCTCGGCCTACCGAAAGCCGAGCCTTCGGTAGGCCCCACACATGAATAATACACCGATTCACATTCGCTAATTCAAAGATGTATCGATCGCTCCTCGAATTACATTAGAGGTCAGACAATGCTAGAGTGTCGTGGGAGAGGGGCACAAGTTGCGTTACATTTCATATTGAATTGAAGGAGGTTTACGATTACGTTCATGTCATTATGTCATTCGTGACTTGACATCACGGACTTAATTATAAGTCCATGCTTGACATGGATTTATTGACATATTATATTCGTAATGTGTGAGATATTTGAATTTTCTGCGAAATGTAATGAAATGATGTTATTGAAGGTGTTAACGTAACATTATAGCTATTTGAATTTGATAACAAAATAAATAGAATTTTAATAAGCTTAGGTAAGGTGAGACAGGTCACATTTTTTTTAATGGAACTTTATTATTTTATTATGTACTAGCTTCTGCCCGCGACTTCGTCCGCGTGAAATTTCACCCTTCCTCCATTCACCCTCTTAGGAGTGGAATTTCAAAAAACCCTTTTTTAGTGGATACCTTTATACACTTCACACAGAACACACTCCAAATTTAATGTCTCTATGACCAGCGGTTTAGGCTGTGCATTGATATAATCAGTCAGACAGGATCACAGGACTTTGAAAGTTATATTAGATTATAAAAGTAAACCTAAGTACCTACCTAATAAAAAAAAAACTCAATAACAGAAAATAAAATACCTAAATAAACATATTTCTAATGATAACTAATCTAAACTCAATAAATAAGCAAAATCCCTAAAAACTAATATCTATACGAATGACTAATCCTACCTAACAGTTTTATAAAATAACCTACGGTCACTACGTACACTATCAAATATACTACCCATACTTTAAAATTAAAATCTATACCTACGACTTATAAAAATAAACCTAAATAACTCTACCTTAAACTGTACTTAGTAATAACCACAGAACAGATAAAAAAAAGGAATAAAAAGGTCGCACTGAAAAGCACGGTTTAGAATTGCAAGTAGCAGTTAAAACATACAATTTATAGAATGCTAATATGAACGAACGCTCGCCTATTATTATTATTATCTTCGTCGTGTACTACGACAAACTTATTATTTGCGGTTGGTACAGTAAGCGGGTCTAGGGATCGAACCGCAAAATTAAGTTTGTTTTTTATTGTATAATTTTTTTCCGGGATAAAAAGTACCCAGTGTGGTGCCCAGGATATTAAAGAATAATTATACCAAGTGTCATCGTAATCGAACCGGTAGTTTTTGCCTGATGCCTGAACAAACAGACAGACAGACAGACAAACGAACATTTTTTTTATCACATTTTTGGGTTCTATGTCGGTCTAACAACACCCCCTGCCGTTTATTTTTTTGATATTTTCAATGTACTGAATTTTCACTTTACAGATTTATTATAAGTATAGATTTGTAATTTGAACGAATATTTAAACACTACCAAAACAACTAATACCTATTTTATAAAATAACAACAAAAGAAATTCAAATAAACTATTTAAAGACTAAAAGTCGCGCTGATAAGCGCGCTCGGACATCCCGCCTTTTTATACCCTACCGCCACGACCCGCGTCGAGCGCGGCAACCGTTACACAAAAATAATCCTTATGGCATGATTCAGTATTCATGCGCTACGGCGCGATGGCTTATTAGCGTATTTCATGTATAAGTTTGGTGTTTCTATACCGATTACTATGATTATTTTTTTATTGAATAGGTAATAATATTAACTTCTTTTAATTAGGGATGAGTGAGAGTATTATAAACGTAAGAGTAAACAAATATAATCAGAAAGCTCCGAACTGCTAAGCTATCGGGAGTTACACGTGTTATTGTGAGTCAACCATAAAAGATAGACATATGCTGTTGTGGGATATTTTTTAGATAATTTTATGTAGAACATTTCCGTCATAAATGATTTCTATGTAGCTTTAACCATTAAGGCAGCACGCGCGACCGAAGCTTAAAAAATGAAGCAAATTCTCCCGTTTTCCCAACATTTCCTTTCACTGCTCTGCTCCTATTCATTGTAGCGTGATGAAAAGTATACTATAACCTCCTCAGGAGTATGAAGAATGATTGTACCAAGTTTCGTTAAAATCCGTCGAGTAGTTTTTGTTTCTATAAGGAACATAGAGACAGACAGACAGACAGACAGACAGACAAAAATTTTACTGATTGCATTTTTGGCATCAGTATCGATCACTAATTACCCCCTAATAGTTATTTTGAAAATATATATCATGTACAGAATTGACCTCTCTATAGATTTATTATAAGTATAGAAGATGTCTCAGTGAATTCGTTATATGAGATAACGTTAATTTATCTGCCTACTAAAAAAGTCGAACATATATCTAACATCCTCTTTTTTGGAAGTTAGTTTAAAACCCAAATGGATTTAATTTTGCATGGTTACCTATTTAAAGATTGTGGAATCGTCATTAGTGATCATACATTATGTGAATGGTCGATAATCTTCAAATTGAGGAAATTTGCTTCTCGTTAATAATGTATAATGTGCGTAAGTAGATTTTCACCACAAGCCCTCAAATGAAACCCATAAACGTACCAACCTTGCCACAATATTTGTAGGATCAAGGATTATGATAATATTGTGTTACTACCTTTACGGCAATCTCGTAAAAGTTTCTGAAGTGTTTACATCCCAGGCGAGAGTGTGGCGAGTACAATAGTGTTGTTTTATTACTGTTTTATACTCTATAAATCTTTTGGCGTGATTTTTATGGGCCTCTCAATTGCCAATATACTTTACTTCGGAAAGCCTTCAAGGTCGTTGAAAGCGTCACAAAATTATTTGTTCACTATAAATTATAAATAATGTGACGTGGAAACATTAATCCTAAGTACTTAATAGGTTTTATAGAGCAAAAACAAGACTAGAAATTATTCAAATCCAATCACACTTTGCGTCAAGTCTCCTAACCACAGACAAATAAGACACATAGCAAAAACTCAGACAACACCAAACGAAATTAATTTAAAATTACCTTTAACCTGCGTACACAATTTCATTAAACGAAGCCTTCATTACCATAGCAACGCATAATTCTCCCTACTTATGTTCATTCTTACAAAGCAAACAGGCTTGCACCAACCATGATTAATGAACACGAACAACTTTGAAGTTGCAAATACAAAGTCGCAAAGACAACTCCACAAAGAACACAACATACCCACAAAATATTAATGTAAGTAAACGCTGCGAAGCGTAAAAATGACGTGAAACAGCGTCATTTGGCTAATTGCGTCACGGTGTCATAGCGTCAAATAGCGTTACGGCGTCATGACGGCTAACTTGTGGCTGTAATGAGCAATTAATTTGCCTCGCGTCGCTGCGTTAGCGAATGTGGTGATATCTAGCGCTGATTGTGGGAACACGGGCTTAGGATTAGTCGGTGAGCTGTGTTACAGTAGCAAGTAGGATTGTCAACAATGTTTTCAATTGAAGGACAATTCGTTCAAGTTGTAAATTAATGATTGCTTGAAAAATCATTGAACTTAGCGTGAATCGCTTTGAGACATTAAGCAATGGAAAGTAAAACACAAACAAGTAAAAACATTTCAAATATTTGAAAAAATAAACTATTTTGATTGGCATAAAAATTGATTACAAAATACAACCTGTTATATCATATTACATACCTACAACGTTTTATCAACAACAACAACAACATTATACTAAAAAAAAAAAAAAAAACTAACACTAACATACACGAAGTGCTTTCGTCGTGTTTCGCTGACTGGTGTCATGTAGCCGGCCACGAAACCGGCGGTACACAACACCCTTCGGCCAGAACTCTTCCTTGAGGAACTTCTCGAGATGATGTGTCGGAACACGCACCACGAACGACTTGAAGTTCGTGTTGTGACGCGACTCCAACTTCTCGACCCTCAAAGTCCAGTTGGTCTTCACACGCATGTACTCCACGACCTCCTCAACCTTCGTGGAGTGGTGCAGTCTGGACACGTACGTCTGCGTCGTCGGGATTGCTGGACGCAGCAGCATGTTGGGTCCTGCCAGCGCGGTGCCGCACTGGTTCTTCTTCTTCTTCTTCTTCACCACCTTGATGAAACCATCCTTGTCGCACGTGTCCTTCTCTGGACCCTGCCTTTCCAAAACCTTATTGGGTTTCGATCGGTTACGTTTACCCCCTATTGGTTTTTCCGCTAGTTTTACCTGCGAGTTTTGCGACTCAGCAGGCTTGTTAGCGGCTACTATTGCTGCGTAGGCTCGTTTGGAGGTCGACGAACCTACACACGTCGTTGTCTCCACCTGTGTCGAGGCTGGGACGGCCACGGCACGCGTTGCAACGAATGCATTTTCGGCAGCTGGTGACGCATTCGAGCCCGCCGACTCGAAACTGCAGATGGAGGCGTTTTGTGCCCCGCGACGCGTGTTCACATTTGCGGCGTCGTCGGTAGGTGACCTACTTGCAGAAATTGCGTTGCGCAAGAGCACTACTTCTGCTCGTAGATCACTGATGGTGTTGCTGGATACCTCCAGCTTATGCTGCATCTCGGCCTGGCTTTGCTTCAGGAATGTAATGTCCTTCAGCAGCCTGGTGACGTCTAAGTGGTCGAACGTTACGGGAGGCAGCTTGTGCAGATCCTTCGCCACGAATTCCGGCACGTCGTCCGGGTCGGTCTCCTTCATCAGCGTTATGATGTCCTGGAGACTCTTCTCTGTACCGTCCCTTCGACGAGACGGCATCTGAATTGATTGATTGATTTTATCGAACGATCAATATTTTTAGCACGAAAACCACGCAGAATGTTGAGCTTATAAACCGTGAGTAAAACCACATCATCTGTCATGACTAACAAGGTATTTTAGCCGACATTATACCGATAAACATCTCAGTATTAACTAAGTCAACGGTTCTCAAACTATCGACATCGTGACACAACCCTTTTCTTTGAGAACATAGTCGAATTCTGCCGACGTCATCATCACACATTATAATACCAAGTCTGTTTTCTACGAAAGGTTAAATTGCTTGTAATAGAAAACTTAGGATAAATATAATAGAAAACTGAGGAGAAGGCTATTTCCATAATCGGGTAAAATATCAAGACAAGGTCAGGGCAATAGACAGTCTGACCTTGACCTTGTCTTGATATTTTACCCGAACATACATCCTACAAGCTAAGCATCCAGTATAATCTCACGCCTTCTTTCCATGGTAGAAACTACAAAACGCCACCTGCTACGCTGCTGACTCCTTTTTGCTTCGCTAACGTTCATACATCTGGTCACACACGAACACCGGTTGTGAGTACTAAGCGCCTGACCTTTATGAAGAATATCGCGAATAAGGACACTGTATGACCTTCTAGGTATTAATATTAATAGGGCACAACTCTAGGCTTCGGGTCGGTGTCCTGTCATACAAATTTTTACTTGACAAGCAACGATTGACAAATACAATCATGGTTATTTTGTCAATTCATCATTATAAAAAATAAGAAAAAAACTTATTTTCAAAACATTAGTGAACTCTTCAGGTCACTACCGCCAATTTCCAAATAGAAAAACGCAAAAAACTTTGGTCCATCCAGGAAATGAACCCAGGTTCCTTCGTACGATCACACTGATCTTTAAAGCAAACTTTCATAAACAAACTCCTACTCTAAAACTTTCACAATGAACCACAGCACAAAGTTTGAGTCCCTCAGTCCTAAGTAATATGTTGTGTTCGAGCTAATCAATTCAGTCACTCATAAGACACTCGATCATCCCCCCGAGCCGATATCGTTGATCGAAGGTCACGGCTACGGGGTCAAGGTCACGGGTAATTACGTGTGTAGTTTGTATGGGTTTTATTATGTTGGGGAATTTAGATTTGTTTATGTGCTGAAATGGGATTTATGTGTGTAATGAAATTAATGTGGAATGGGATACAAGTCTTGAATAATAAAACTGCTGGAACATAGATGTGTCATTTCTCCTTTCGGAGGTCTGCTGGAAGAAATTTCTTATGAAAGAAATACCTTTGTACTAAAACTTATATATGTATCGTATCTCTATGTATTTTATTTACATAAATAATTACATGTATTTTCCTTAAACCTCAATTATTTATTACGTATCATGATATTTCTGGCTGACCTGTGCCATAGTGTTCCATAGTGCTTTTAAACTTCTAGGCGCATTATTAACTGCCTAGAAACGAATAAAAACAATGTTCCGATCGAAATATTTGCAGCTTGAAAGCTTGTTATAACAACACGTACCCACTTGCAATAACTAACGAACGATTAACTCGAACAACGATGTTTTTACTTGCTCCTAAAACTGTGGAAATTGATTCTGAACAGAACTTTCTTTTCTGCGTACGATCAGAACACTCAACTGTATGTAATTAAATATGCAATAGTTAGTTTCAGCACGGATTTGTTCATTATTTTAAGCTAAGGTTCACAAAACATTTTAAACGTGGTTTTGAGTTTAACCTCAATTTCTCGGGTTCCTCGACAACTATTTAAACTGCGAAAGAGACGATTTAATTCTTTTCAGGTACTTCAAGTACCTATTTAAAAAAAAATCTTGAAATGTTTCTGCTCATTTGTTAGGCAAATACAGGGTGGCAGGCATCGACGCCCAGTCAAAATGTACTGAACAGCAATTTTTTTTTAAATAACCGACGAAAAATTTCAATGCATGGGGTTCAGGATCATGTCATTGCACTGAATCTATGGTAACAGGTTGTGCGGCAATGTCCTGCCACCCTGTAGGTACACTTTTAAGAACTAGCTATCTTTGTAAATACTTGAATATTTACCTGTACAACTTGTAGGTTGTCAGAGTCGGTTCAGAATTAATTTTCTCCGACTGTAAAATAAGGATTAGATCTTGAACTTCTCAATCGTTTCATGAAATTTTTTCAGTTTTTGATAACTATAATAATAATAATAATAACCCCATCGCCGTATCTCTACGTTGACGTCGTGGTGGGGCTTGCGCGCTCCGAACTCTAGGCCCGTGCCGGAAAAGTTTACTTTGCCGGAACGGGTCTAAGGTGAGGAGCCAGACCAAGAGAGATACAGAAATCCGCAGGGCAGCATGTGGCGAGCTGTTGGGCAGTAGCGACCCCACGGACCCTATCTCCCGGGAGAAGTCTTGTACCTCACCTCTGGCTTGCCTTTATTGGCCGGCTGGAGTGAACAATGACGAGGAACAGAGCTCCCACCTCATTCTTGCCTTTATTGGCTGGCTTGAGTTGGTTGCTCGGAGGAAGGAAGTATTCCAGTAAGATGCTGGTAGGGATCTTGACCGTACTTCCGGGATTGTCCTGATAGCCGTGGAATACCTCTCCACTTCTCATAAGCATCTCAGGACATGTTGCCCCCTTGTCGCTACGTCACTATGTGCTAGCGACCGTTTCCAGGGGCCCATTATTGAGTGTGCAAGTCACCCCCTGCTATTTTATCCGTGTATATATTAAACATTGATCAGGCAGGGGTCATAGTTCTTCCATAGTTCTTGGCAACCAGTCCACTTTAGCCACCCAAACCCATAGTCCAACTTTTTATTTTTCCATATGCTGCAATAGTCCTACACCAACCGGGGGTTGTCCTTGGGTGCACTTGCAAAGTCAAAGTCAAAGTCAAAGCATTTATTTCAAATAGGCACATAAAAGGCACTTTTGAACGTCAAAAATTACAATGAAATAGAATTGATTCTAGTCGCCCCTTCCAAAAGGTAGTTTTCGTATGGAGAAGAATGGGCAAGAAACTCCACCGTTACTCTTTTAAAATGTTTTACAATATTTTGCATACATTCATTATATAATAAAATAATATAATAAAATAATTGCATAGTGCATACAGGGATAATCGTCGGTTGGTGTCACATTTCATTAAAATTTCCTAAGGGGCCTCCACGAGTTGGCTTCGGCCCCTCGTACGCCTTCCAAAGGACCGGGACTCAATGGTCCCGAGACATAAAAAAGAAAATAAATAATAATAATAATAATAATGGCAACACCAACGTCAACATATCAATTCGTAATAATTTTCAGATTAATAAAATTTTACACCAGTTTTATTGTAAAATTTTACCTGCATCCAAACTCCAAATACCCAATTTAATATAATATCAATAGAAAAGTACAATAAACCATGAATAAACCATAATATTCCAAACTTTTACTAAAAACTGCCGAATCGGAGGTGACATATGTCATGTCACCCCCGATAAAACGAAACAAATAATATGAAAATATGTTGACAAGATCAGCCGCAAGACGTGCACGCCTACCACCTCCGGACTCTTCGCTCAGCTCCGCCTCGCCGCCGCCGGTACCCAGCCCCACTGTGAACGCTGTGACGACACCGGCCGCGGCAGTTGCGTCGAGCTCGAGCGACGAGTATTTCTCTCCGCCCACGACGCCACCACCTGCTCGTCGACGGGGAGGACGCCGGCCGCCGGACGGCTTAGGACCTCGAGGCCCACCGGCCTCTGATAGGGTCCCAGCTCCCGGCGGAAGTGTGCAGCGCATGAGATGGACACGTCCCATCAATGAAAATGTCATGCGCTCATACTATGGGGCTACAGAGGGGGGAAACAATCTGACCGCGTACCGTGCTCGGATGCTCTCTCTTTTTCAGGTGCTTGAGCCGGCTGTCAACGTCTCGGCACAACGACTGTCGGATCAGGTGCGGGTTATCCAACGTAATCATATGTTGGATGACACTGTACTTGATCGCTTGCGAAGTGAAATGCGGAGTAGTCATGTCATCGCCCCCCAGTCGCAGACTGCTGCAATATTACAGCAGTCTAATACAAGACATGCAGACGAAGGGAGTAATGATAGGGCTACAAACGTAAGTACCCAGTACAATGAGGAATTGAGGAGTGCTTTGGAGGATGCGATTCAGGAATATCGCTTCATGTCGCCCGAACTTAGACCACGCTTACCTCGTTTGCCCATGCATAACAAAAATAGGGCGCTGGTGGCGGTCCTGGATTCGCAGTTGTCAAAATATTTTGATAACTGCGAAGACCACCGATACTCATTCGATTCTGTACTGCGCGGCTGTAGCGGCATGTCGTGTAGCTCACGTCAAATTTGCCAATGATTCTAGAACTACACGACCGAAACCAGCCGTACCCGCTTGGCAGTGCAGAATTGAACGCCGTATTGGTGGGGCCAGAACGCTCATCGGCAAACTAATCTGCTTCAGGGAGGGCAATACTCGCCCTAGAGTGATGCGCTTTGTGAGGCGGGCGTTCGCGGGGACTGATATCAGTCCTCAAGACTATATGTCTTGTGTCACAGAGCGCATCGACTTCCTGAAGCAGAAAGTGTATGCATGGGCGAACCGTATTCGTCGGTATAAGCGACGGGTAGAGCGATATACTCAGAATCGCACCTTCCAGAGTGATGAAAGGTGGGTTTATAGGGGTTGGGAACGACCGGACCAAGGTGTGGCTGAGACGTGCCTGCCGGATGATGATGCCATGTGTTCCTTCTGGCGCAGCATCTGGTCGGTGCCTGTCAGTCACACCGAAGGTGATTGGGCTCGGGAAATTGAGCGAGCTTGCGATCCAATACCAGAAATGGGGGCTATCACTATCTGCCCCCAAGATGTAGCTCGTGCAGTCCGTCCGTTGCCCAACTGGAAAGCTCCAGGGCCGGATGGGCTGCATAACTTTTGGATCAAATGGTTCTCAAGGTCGCACGCTCGCTTGGCATCTCAGTTCCAGACTGCTTTAGAGTCTGGTTCGCTACCCCAGTTCCTAACGACAGGAATTACCCACCTGCTCCATAAATCAGGTAGCACTGCGGAACCCAAAAATTATAGGCCGATCACATGTTTACCGACGGTCTATAAAGTTCTTACATCCATTTTGAGAACTAAAATTAACAAACATATAGACACCAACTCCATCATGTCTGCATCTCAGAATGGATGTAGGAATGGGTCCCGCGGTACTAAGGAGCTACTCCTCATTGATATGACCATTAGCCAACAGGTTCGTCGTTCCCGAAAGGATCTGTCGACATGTTGGATAGATTATAAGAAGGCCTATGACTCGGTACCACATACATGGCTCATGAGGGTGCTGGAGTTGTATAAAGTAGATACAACTCTGCGCACCTTCCTGAAGTCGTGTATGGGGCAATGGAGGACAGTCCTTCGCTATCCAGGATGTCGAAATATTCAGAGGAATAGCGAACCGATAACGATCGAGCGAGGCATATTCCAGGGCGACAGTTTGAGCCCGCTTTGGTTCTGCTTAGCCTTGAATCCTCTAAGCACACTGCTGGAGGCTTCAGGTCTAGGCTATCAACTGAGGAGAGGTGGTCAGGTTATATCGCACCTCCTCTATATGGATGACCTAAAACTCTTTGCCCCCAACAATTTACAACTAATGGAGCTACTGAAAGTAACTCAAACTTTCAGTAACGCCATTAGGATGGAATTTGGTGTGGACAAATGTGCGGTCATGCATGTAAAGCGAGGGGAGATTGTGGAATCCATGGGAACTCAACTCTCGGATTCCACAAACCTTAGAGCCCTCTCCGCATCCGAAACCTATAAGTATTTGGGTATGTTGGAAGCGTTAGGGATCAATGGTACTGACATGAAGCAATCGTTGAAGGAGCGCTTCTTTGGCCGCCTGAAAAAAGTACTTAATAGTCTTCTATCAGGCGGAAACAAGGTGCGCGCCTTCAACGGTTGGGTCATGCCGGTTTTGATGTACTCTTTCGGCATACTCAAATGGACTCAGACCGAACTCGACGCCCTGGATAGGAAGGTCCGTACACTGCTGACTGAAAGTCGAATGCATCACCCACGGTCATCGGTAATGAGGCTGTATATCCCGCGAAAGTGTGGAGGTCGAGGCTTTTTAAACGCTAAGACTCTCCACAATCGCGAGATATGCAGTCTCAGGGAATATTTCCTAGAAACCGACGTGGGGATGCATCGGGATGTAGTCGCAGTGGACAATGGCCTCACCCCGCTCTCCTTGGCTAAAGAGAACTGGCGCAAACCAGCAGTGCTTGACACTAATGATCGCATGGAGGTATGGCAGAGTAAGGAGCTTCACGGACGCTTTTTCCGGGCCCTACATGGACCCGATGTAGATCTACTAGCGTCCGTAGCCTGGCTACGTTTCGGTGACCTCTTTGGAGAAACCGAAGGTTTTGTTTGTGCAATTATGGACGAAGTTATGATGACGAACAATTACCGGAGATTTATTGTTAAAGACGGCACGGTTGACATCTGTCGGGCATGTCACCGGCCGGGGGAATCAATTAGACATGTCATCTCTGGGTGTTCTCGTCTAGCTAACGGAGAGTACTTGCATAGACACAACCTTGTAGCCAGGATAATCCATCAGCAGCTTGCTTTGAAATACAACCTTGTGGAATCGGAGGTGCCGTACTACAGGTACGTGCCCGACCCAGTTCTCGAAAATGGTAATATCACATTGTACTGGGATCGATCCATCATCACTGACAGGACTATTGTTGCCAATAAGCCTGATATAGTGGTGGTGGATCGATCAGAGCGGCGCGCAATGATTGTTGACATAACCGTCCCGCATGATGAGAACCTCGTGAAAGCCGAGAAAGATAAACAAATCAAGTATCTTGACTTGGCTCGCGAGGTTGTCGACATGTGGGATGTAGACTCAGCAATCATTGTGCCGATAGTCGTAACAGCCAATGGATTAATAGCCAAGAGCCTCGACCAACACCTAAGGAGGCTCTCGTTGGGCAGCTGGATCAAGGGCTTGATTCAGAGAGCGGTACTTCTGGACACGGCTCGCATTGTTAGGAGGTTCCTCTCTCTGGAGCCCTGACCGCCGGTAGCTTGGACCTTGCTCCCGATACCGGTGGGCTACTATTTTTTGTATTTTTAAATGTTTTTATATCTATATATCATAATATTTAAAAATATAATTTATATGTGTATATATTGAAATAAAGAGATAATAATAATAATAATATCCTTGGACATTTCACACAACGCCATTTAGTCCCAAGCTAAGCAACCTAATGCTTGTGTTATGGTAACGAGATGGCTGATAAACTACTTATATACATTTTTTTTTTTGTAAATACATACATATTATAGATATAACACCCAGTCCCGAAACAAATACTTATAGGTCGTACAAATATTTGTTCCGTGCGGGAATCGAACCCGCGACATGCTGCGCAGCAGTCAATCGCTCAACCACTGCGCCAACCGTGTCGTCGTTTTTTTAACTATTTTCATACTTAACGAATACATACCGTACGGTACTTTTAAACTGTATAAGTTCCATATTAGGGTAGTTTAATATTGTAAGTATATAAATACCACACCATCGCATTAGGTTAATCCTGTTATGATAGTTGTAAGGTAATTATAAATAAATAACTTAATTCATAACTGCACTGTCAGCATTATAACTTATTATTACAATAATGAGTTGAAAGTAAACTCACATTATACCGGCAGGCGCAGGGTTAAAGTGTTAATAGTGACAATGTGCTGCTGCAGAACGAACTTTGGAGTGCTCATACACTTGAAATTGAAGCGAGCACACTCTCTGATAGTGTTAGGAGTTCGTAGAACAATTTGCTGTATTTCATGTTGGCTTATGAATTTACTGAGCTTCACAGAAGTATTTTAAAATGTGTGTAACTTCTTAAAAGGTTTTATATTTTATTACTGTAAAATATACAAATGATGAATGGATATGGGATAAAAAAGCACCTTTTACAGCAATAAAGTATATATAAACCAGGCGGCGCGAACGCGGAAACGAACTGTCAACACATACAAATAACTTAAGATAGGTGGCGCTGCTCGAGCACTTCGTATTACTATAACAAATGACCTTTCGTAAACTTCCTGAGTAGGATTGTGGCATACTTTAAAAAAAAAACAAAATTCCGTTATTCAAGTTAGACTGAATAACCAGCACTTTTTGTACGTCAAAATGACATAAGATAGTCTCCCAAAACGCCCACCCACCTTTCTTAGAAAAAGCCTGAGCTTTTGTAAGTATCCATTTAAAAAACCAAGCTACGAAAGTACGTAGCTCGTAGCGACATGCGTAGCGGTTTCGTAGCAAAAAACGCTACGCGCAGTAAATAGTTCACGTTTGTGGAAGAACGCTTAAACTGCTGGTGCAAGCAAGAACATGAAGTACAGCACACGAGTTACTGTGCTTATAAAAGCTAGTTTAACCTAGTTTCTAAATTTTACAGACTGTGTCGACTATTATTTTTATTGATTTATTCATTAGTACACATACAATAATTATACGTTTATGTTGGTCCCAACATAAACTCATTGGATTAATACCGTGCACCGAAATAATCGACTACATCATTTTGAGAATAAAGAAACAACAAATAAACCAAAATGCTAATGTGACGACACGTGCATCTTGTCGTATTTACAAATTATAAAATATTTTATAAACAGCACGTTTTTTATGTAAAAACGAACATAAGCCTCCGTGAACCAGCACAGTTGCGAAGCTAAGTCACCCGGTCAATTTATTCCAACATTCACCGAATTATTCCAAAATTCGTAACAAACTCATGCAAAGCAGGTATTAGAAGACCTTTTTATGTACTCTCTTGTTGCTCGTCACTGATTTACATACCAATCCGGGAGTTGGAGACAAAATGCAGCTGTTTCCATATCAAGAGTTTTGAATTAGTTTTTTTCTTTTTGAATAACATGAAAAGTTGAGCCCTCTCTAGTAGGGATTACAAGATCGTAAGCTCTAAGCTACTCGAATGAAACATATACTCGTAAGAAATCACTAATAATACTAATACATATAAAGGACTTGCAATTCAATAATTCTAAATGATGCAATCTTTTTATATATTTGATGAAACGATTCGGCTGCATCTGTGTTTTGTTCTGAAAAGGCAGGCAGATTGATTTTGATTCAATGTTACCAGCCGTCGTCGGGCCGAATATGACATACACATAATCAGTCTATAATGTCCCCACTGCTGGGCAACAGGCCTCGTCGCGGTGAGAGGGAGTTTGTGCGGGTTGGTGGGCGTCACATGTTCTCAAATTTTTGGTTTTAGGATATCCCGGTTTTAACACGACGTTTTGAAACGGTGATGAAATAATTTACATAAAATAAATCGCTTGTCTTGGTTCGAACCTACGCTCCCCACCTACGCACGCCTAGGTAGGCGTAGAAGTAGATACTTCTGTAAGTCGCGGCCGCTACCTCGGGATGCCACGGGGCACCGCTGCTCCCCCGAGTATAACATGGTGCTTAACTTCCACACTCTGCCAGTAACTGATAACATTCGTAGAGGCCAGTTGGCAAAGTCATACTATTAAAGCCACTACAGAGTCAATTACACAAACAAGGCAAGACACACAATAAGCCAGGCCTGCGTTTGACCAGTATCACCTGATGGTAAGCAATGATGTGGTCAACAACGGTGCATGCTGTTCACTCTGGACTTAAATACACGAGGTTATAGCTATCAGGATACGCAGACTCCAGCAGGGAGTTCTACTCAATACTGTTCTCGCCACATCTATTTACGACACAGTCTAAAGCGCCTGTCTCACCGCAGATGAGGAAGCGACATAGCTATCGACTATTTTTCTCTCAAGAAACGTACAAGTGGTGCAGGTGCCATGGCAGTAAGTGAGACACAATGCGAGTTGTTGTTATGATACGTATTATGCAGTTTACCGCTGACTGTTTATACTGCCGGTGAGAACTCTCCCTCCTCTAGTTTGTTGCTCTAAGAAAAGCTATGAAAGAAAGTACTCGCTCAGCAACTCTCTCTAGGTACATAAGCACACATACCAGCAGGTGTATGGGTAGTCATTCTACTCCTCGCACTGGCGCACTCGCTTATAGCCCGGCGACACAACTTATCTAAACTTCATACTTGCTGTTTGTTGCTCGCCAATTCGCTACTACAGCTCTACTCGCTATTCGCTAATCGTTGGTGATGGGACAGATGCCTCATATTGTAGGGACACCACAGTACCATCTCTACCAATCATAACCGCATTACTGCGCCCATCCTTCAACCAGCGTTTTGCTATGACGTCACGAGATGCCGCGTGTAGCATGACGTTACCGCGTGATAAATTAGCGCGCTTATTACAAAGCGTTGCATGATTTACGAGCGCCGATTGCGGTGGTCAGCGAACAATATGCGTCCGATGCGTCGGGTAAACTGTGGGGAATATTGATGGAAGACTGACGTTTTGGTGGAGTGATGTAATAGTACGGGCGATGGCGTTAGTTTTAACAAGTTATCATAACAATAATAGCTTTTCCTTAGTGCAGAGGAGATTGGAGCGTCAACTGCTCCAGTAGTGGGGTATTCCAAATATACTGAATGTCAAAGTTGTAAAAAAACTTAAAGAAAACTTTTTTCCAAAAATCCAACCGACTTCCAAAAAAGTTCCAGTTTCAGTAATTTTTTTTGGAAGCCGGTTGTCTTTTTTTTGGAAAAAAATTTTTTTTTTTCACTTTTAGTGGGAGATTTTGTAATTTATCTAAGTTACAATAGCCTAATGTCAACTGCTCATCACATTTTACAAAACATTGCTTTTCCCGATGCTGGAACGCTAATTGATGTGGAGTTCTTCTGGTAAGAACCAGGAAAATTCCTCAACAACCACTCACCATACGCATTGTGACGAGCATAAATTGCTTAGCAACCATATTAAAGTAATCAAATCGCAACCCGTGAAATATTTATCATTGAGTAGTTCCGAATGTTCCAATCTCCATACATCCGTCCATCTCTGGTCTTCATCATCAGCTCCACTTTATCAAATGATGATTTGGAAGAGCAAATGTAAGTTACTTTAAAAAACACCCAAATCGCTCTAGGTTTGCCTATAAAATTTTAGGGTTTACCTTGATTTCCATGGGATCCTCTCATCAGATTCCAACTTGATGACGGGGTCCGCTAGGGCCGATGCCTGCCAGGGTCGTGGGTTGTTCGAAAGAGATACCGTGGCCCCTGGCACAGGCAACTGATAGAAAACGGGCGGGCTTTAGTCAACTTTAGCCCGCTCCGCGCAGAGCGGGAGTTTATTTGATCATTTCCCACCCAAAAAAAAAAACAGGCTAAATTGTTGAGAACTTGCAGGCACCTACGCTACGTACTCTATTAATAACTGGTTTTTTACTGGACTGGACTTAAATAGCCGGTTAAACGTATTAATACCAATACACTTCTGTCTATAACATGGAAGTCCAGGCGCGATGTTATGTATGCAGTATGAATAATAAACCAGAACCGGCTTAAAAACTGCCATCAACATACAAATTTAATGACTGTCATAGTAACAAGCTGACACATCGCAGTTAAAAAATCGGGGCTGTGTTTATATATATATGTCGCATCCGGTCACTCGTTTGACTGATTCGGAACGCGAGCGCCATCTGGTGGCGCTGACAGAGTCTAGCCTGAGTTCGTGGGGTGCCTAGAAAAGCGAGCGGCGAGCTGGAGGAGCGCTCTTGGACTTTGGACATCGTACGAACAACATGAGCTCAGAAACTGTCCCGCGTTCCGTATCTGGTTGTGTCGTGTACCTACAATGTGTGATTCGCTGGTGTGATTAATTTGTTCGTGAAATTATAATCTGATTTGAACTGCAAACGGTTTTTCTATTGCACATAAACTAACACTACCCACTGACACGCCCACATAGCTAACAAGACACACATACCTTCTCCGTCATATATATTAACGTTCAACAAAATTTTTATTTTGGTTTCAACTAAAATATGTACAAAATAAAAAGAACTTAAAATCTGACTGTTGTTTGAACTGTTGTACAATAAAAGTGAAATTATTGTAATATTATGTACATTAGACTAGCAGCCCGCCCCTGCTTCGCATGGTTTTCACGACTTGACAAAACATAGACAGGACTGTTTTTTATTATTTTTATTATGTGTAAGTTTAATATCAAAGTATTTGTATAGACCTTCCGGAATGAATTCTCTTTATTGGTGCTTGGGGGAGGCAAATGATGATTGTGGTTAAAACCGCATCAAAATCCGTTGCGGAGTGTTTGAAGAACAATGCGGTCACACAGACAGACCCGAAAAGCGACTTTAGTTTATAATATGTTTAGATATAGATGAGTTAACTATAACCATAAACGTAAGAGGTTTTCGACTCTACGCGAGACGGTTTCTAGATAAATAAGCTTTTTATATTGTAAATTGTTAAAAGCCGGGTACAAAAAACAGAAATATGTACAAAAAATTGGTATAAAAACGTCAAATACACATTTGCGAGTATATTTAAGCGTGTTTAGTTAGTAAAATATTATTTTGTCGTCAACACAGCTGTTTAGCATGACAATGTCTAACCCAAGAAAAACAAATTACCACCTGATCGATCACAATCTATCACTGGTATTTTACTCTTCACTGTTTTTCAAATCACAAGGTTAATAATTATGGAGATTCGTTGTTTATCGACCGATGTAGACGACGTATAAGAATGGAATGGACACCCATCCGCAGACTGACAGTGGCAGCCGCAGCTTACCTTCGTATATTTTATAATCACAAGACCATCACAGCTTCTTTAAAAATCGCAAACTACGAAAACAAAACAAGATCTCAAGTCCCAGTACAATTTATTTGGTCTAAAACAGAAGTCGCACAATCGTGAGACGTCCCGTGAATATTGTAAGTGCAATATGTCTGCAATATTCATAAGGCCCTATTGCGAGGCAAACATCTGCAGGCAGCTTCGCTTTATTACTTAAGACCTTGGTAATGTCTTACTGGGTTTTATTGCACTGTCGCGCAATGTTTTGAAAGGACTTTCATAGTTCTGTAAATTGCATTGTGTTGATTGCTGAAGACATTTCGGTAAAGTTGCGCCATTCGTTGCTATTAGAGAGGGCATTGAGACACTTGAAACTAATAATCTTTTTATAGATATCTAAGGGTGAATTTAATCAAGAAAACTACACGCTATCAAAACCGCGTTCAATAGCTAGCTGCGTTCAGTAACTAGCTGCGTTCAGTAACTAGCTGCGTTCAGTAGCTAGCTGCATTCGGTAGCTAGCTGCGTTCAGTAGCTGGCGACGTAATGGTCAACGCATCACTACTTTCAATCTGGTGAGCTGAAAACTTTTGAACCAATTTTCAAAATCTATTTAGGCATATAGTCAGGTACGTACCAAAATAACATACGAGTAACATAAAAGATGGTGTCGTTGACTCGGCTCTGGTTGTTGAACATGACAATGTCTAGCTTAAGAAATAGAAATTACCAATGAGTGTACTCTTTATTTTTGCTGAAGCATTTAGATAAGGGCAAACAACATAATGATACACCTAAAGGTAATAGGAAATTAACTGAAGATAAACAATGTTTTAGAACAAAAAGCAATATTTTAGCACGTTAGACCTAGGAGGAAGATGTTGTTACCTCGAAACAAATGAAACTTCAAAATATCATGGGCGATAATAACTTGTCAACTCATTCCCTGGATTAAGAACCTAAGTGTGCACACACGAGCGATGCGCAGGCGTCGACAGCCGCCGACGCGTGTCGGTGGCAACCGATTACGCGTCGGCGACTGCCGCCGACAACGTGTCGCTCGTGTATTTAGTACGGTGCTCAATACAAGAGCGGAAGGATTTCGCGTCGGCGGCTGTCGCCAACACGCGTCGACGCGTGTCACTCGTGTTATGCACACTAACCATTCATTAACATCCATTCATTATTTGATTCGCTGTTCCTAGCATCATTGATTCTGAATCGTAATTGGCGTCAACGATACGTTACATTTTCGGTAAAACATGATTATTTCACTCACAATCTTTCCGCGATTACGTTCGTTATGGACTTCTAATTAGGAAGCTGGAGTTCTAGCCTATCACTGTCCCACTGCGGGGCAAAGGCTTCTTCTCATACAGAGAAGGCACGAGCATTTGCCACATTGACCACTGCTCTTGCTGAAGACGGGTGGGCGATTTCAGACTTGTACTCGTATTAACAATATGTCCAAGTTAAACTCACAAAGTACGATTGATGATTTTATACATCAATGGAATGTACATATGAATTGTAACAAGTCACATTGGTACTTTTAGTTTTTATGTTTTTATGTACACAGTATAACCCGGGGCGTTTACTGTCCACACTGGCATTGTTTGAAGACTGCTGTCCAAACACAGAGAGCACACAGACACTGGACACACTGTGTCAACACGATTGGGTTCATCTGCTTTCAACAATACACTACGAGTTTTACTCTATAGTAGTTATAAAACTAGCTTACTCACAATATTATCTTTTGATTCAACGTAGTTTAATAAAACTCACGGTCATATTACAAAAAAGGTTGTTAATCTTTAGAGCTTGAAACCATCGAGCCATTTTACAATTTTGAACTTTACTCCTAGAAAATTCTCCTTCGAACGAATTTTCGGCGAAATACATGTTGATCAAGGAAATCACGAGTAGGTAAAGTCGGAATTACTGTTTGTAAGCGACTTAATATAGTAGAAACATACAATATCACGTCGATCCAATATGAGTATAACGATAGTCGTAAACTATAATAACACGCCTTTGTCCTCCAGATAATAATTCAGCTAACAATATAGAAAGTACCCTCCTCTAAACAACACTGTGCCACATAATGCACTTCTGATATGGTTGATAATATATTCATACCTCCCTGTTTCCCCTGCGTGGCGCTTACGACATGTTATAAGCCACCTACTGACGCCCGCGAGTTTCTACAGAGTAGAAATTGCATTATAAATTATGATCTACGAACATAATGTAAGTAACTGAATTACTTATAGATTAGAGAGAAGTAATTCCTCAGAATACTCTGTAGATGTCGAAGAGTAAATATTGTAATCGTCATCAGCAAGCGTCGTGATCAAAGTTTTCGCCTTCTCTGATGAGAAGACGCCTTAACACAGCAGTGGGAAATAATAGGCGGGATTCTTATTTGTTGATTATCTCAGGTTTCAAAGTCAAAGTCAAAGCATTTATTTCAAATAGGCACATAAAAGGCACTTTTAAACGTCAAAAATAACAATGAAACAGAATTGATTCCAGTCGCCCCTTCCAAAAGGTAGTTTTCGTATGGAGAAGAATGGGAAAGAAACTCCTCCGTTACTATTTTAAAATGTTTTACAATATTTTGCATACATTAATTATATAATAAATAATATGTGAAGACGATGCACCTAAAATAAAATTACTATACCACAATAGGTAAAAGAATTAAAAATGAAACCATGAAATAAATTAATTATCTGATAGAAACATGGTGCTATTTTCGTTAAAAAAAATTGTAAAACATTTTTTTTCCTATGTCCAGCCCTTGATCCAGACTTCATTAGACACTCTCAACCAGTATTACTAAATAAGCTTTACATAATTTTTAAATAACTTTAGTTGTCATAAAATAAAAACTAGGAACCACAGAGCCATCATAATTTCACAAATACCTACTAAACTTTCTAAAAATTCGTTTCCAGAACTCCGTTTACCATACATTTTATCCGCAGTGAACCGATCGTCCACGTGTAGCGTCATCCGCGTCGGTCGCAGTCGCGATGTCCAGCGACGCGACGCGACGTGAATATTTCATACGACAAGCCGCCGCTATACTTTGCACACACCTGCAACAACGCAACGTGTCGTGAGCGCGAAAGCCCTGAATTTTAACAAGGTTATATCTTTTTTAAAGCGTTGTGTTAACGTTTGATGGATTTTTTAATACATTTTACTGTTGTAGGTTTAATACAATTTTAATATTTACATTGACATGATTTTATTCCTGCCTTGCTTGTTACATTTTCTTTTTTTATGGGTCGTAAAGTAAAACATTATTTTGTGAAATTGAAGGTTGCTCTACGACACTTTCAAAGTAACAGTTTTCCACGGTTTTACCCATACAGCACTTTACATCTTACGAACAATGACGATGTTCATTAGTTACGGATGAAAACGATTTATTCCGGTCTAATCCCCCCCCCCCCCCTCCCCCTCTGCCCCTGCTAGTTCTTCTTCTGTTTTAATCTCTTTCTTATCCAATTTTAGGACACGCCTCGCGCGTTCTGTCAGGTCAGGATGCCAATTTTTATGATTTGTAGATTTTATACGTATCTAACTCATGCGAGTGAGGTTTTCCTTTATAAGTTAAATAAATCACAAGGAATTCGATTTCTTGGCCTGACGATTGTGCAAATGTTTTGTCACAGTTCATTATTATGTATAGGCTGATACTTTATCCTAACAAAATACTAAATTCCACACCACACCACAGCAATAGTTTTCTACAAACACTTCTTCGTAAGGTTTTCTATTCGTTAGTGTGTGCGTCACGTGCCGCGCGACCGACACGACAAACACGACAGACGCGACACGCGACGTTTGCGTTTCTTATATTGTGGCGTTTGTTTTGTGTCGTCACGTACGCCGCGACGGTTCAGCGGTGCCCTTGTATGTAGACGGAACGTTTTACACGGAAACGGAAGAACCTTGCGATCAAGCATGAATGTTTAATAGGCTATCTTTTGAGTTTGTGAAGATATTTTCGAATAGGTATCTATTTAATTAGAAATACTCTTCGTATTAAAAAATCTACAGTATACTTCAAAACAAATATTTTCTTAGAGTCGAGGGCCGAGAGAGGAATAAACGATTATTCTGTCATGTTTTCGGTTTTCAGTTTATCAATATTGAAATTGATAACATCCATTATATGGATGACAGCTAATTTAGAGCGAAAACTACGTGACAATAAATTATTCAGAGTGACATTTATGTCATTGAAAGATAGTACTGATTACTCATTAAGTGCATGTTTTTTTTTTCATAACTTGTTATTAAAGTATCCACTTAACCACCTCACAATTCTTTTGAAAAATATATCCACACAATATTATTATGACATATGTACGAATGTAATACCAGTCTAATCTATCCCATACATCTGTATGAACCCCATAATCCCACGAACACCTGCTCTAAATACAAAAATAATTCCGCAGTTCTAAATCGGTTTGCCGGACCCGGACATGGTGAGTAATGAAATATGGCGGCCGCATTGGATCGGCTATAGAACATAAAATGTATATCGGATAAAATACCTTAGATATTATGGAGAGGATCCGACATCCCTTCGCATAAGTGAGGAGCCATGGGAGGTAAAGTGGGATTGTGGAAAATATTTATATTGCAGAGGTTTGGAAGCAACATGTTTGTTATTCAATCAAGCAGAGGTGTCAGAATGGATTTGGCAAAAAAATAAATAAATAAAGAAATCTTCAGGTTTATCCCATATTTCTTATACAGATAGATTGCTGATGGTTTACCAACATAAGAAAGAAGTAACAAAATAAAAGAAAGTGTATAGTTCTAAAACCGTACACAAAAAACAAATATTATGCATACATACCTTTAGCGCTATTCTTACTTGGACGAACTCTTTCAGAAGAAGCAATAAGCTATTTTTTTGATTTTACTGAAAATGAGTAGAAAAATATAATTTAAACCTTTACGAAAATAAATCCTCCACCGAGACATCACAAAGCTACATTCACATAATTTTGTTGTACACTCCGCGGAGATCTTAGAAGGGACCATTAGGGGCTTATAGGATTAGCGTCAACTGCTTTCAAAGATAGTATCATTTCATTTGATAGCGCCAAACGATTACTCTTAACAAAACGGTGGCTCTATTCAATTTACTGGTATTATGGTGAGGTTAATTGTTTGAAGGACTGTCCGATATGTTTTAAATGGGAAGTTTAGCTGCGTTTACTACGGTCACACAGTTGGAGGTAGTGTCTGACAAAACATGGTCTCTGTTCTTATAAGATCAATTTTTAAAAAGCTACTGCTGACAAAATAATCTGTGTGAATTTTTATGATATTATATCGTCACTGGAAAAGAGAAAATGCTAAAGCGCCATTTTGGACCAAAATGCGATATACATACATATAATATATCGTTGGATTCAACGATAGCCACGATCCACAGAGACACAAGCCACACAGAGACAATCTGAGTCAATTAAAATTGGCTCAGATTGTCTTGAAACCTAAACAGATCGACGCGCAAAAAAAAAATTCTTCCAACGGTACCTATGTACTCATTTTGGCCCAAATGGTGCTTTAGCATTTCTTCTTTCCAGTGACGATACTAATGAATGGCCTCTATTCATGTCGTATTTTCCCTTCCATACAATTAATTGAATCAGCTATGAAACTAAATCAAATAGAGAAAAAAAAAACAATTTTTATTTACTTTCGTGTATTTTCTTATTTAAATATGAAAAAAAATATGCGATTTTCCACAAAACACGTTTTGTTGTAGCTCCTTTGTTTCCAGTAAAACAAAACACAGGAAGAAAAATGGCAGGAACGTCAGACAGTCTGTCTGTTTCTCGTCACTCCACGGAGCAGCGTTTGACGATGAAACTTGCCATGAGGGACTTGGGGGAGTACCCCAACAACAAAATAACGTTTTTACCCCCAACAAGCTGCCATTCCCCGGGGGAATGTACATGAGAAGACAAGGACGGGAATGCATGTGAGGAAAAATGTTTTAAATAATAAATTGTGATGCCCATGTAGATGTGAGTACATGACTTGTAAACATGACGTAAAAGCTTCAATTATTGATTGATATTGATATAAATTCTGTTAATGAATATCGTAATGACAGAATAAAAGCACATTTATTTATAATTTAATATCGGTTTGTATAATTAAACTGTTGCTCTCCTACAAGATAATGATATTCTTTATTGACATTGTTACTGCATTTATACGAATTTCGTGCAATGACTAAAAATAATACCTTTTGGTTAATGTGCCGTCTTCATTTTGTGACATCTAGTTACCTATGGACATGCGATTCATCGAGATATTTTGTATGCCTTCTGGCTAACACAAAATTAATTTGAATTTTTATGAGTTGTATTTATAAAGATAGGCTTAAATCTTTGGAATGTCTATCTGAATTCAGCAAGTGAATGATCCTGAAATTCAGAACCACCTCTGCTCCAGCCAATCAACGCTCGTCAATTGCCAGCTTGCAACACACAAGTTTATTCCACAAACAATGAGATACTGTCGTATCGTCTTCAGCGTGTCCTGTTGCCTGCACGTTACAGGACGCTACTGAAGGTGCCAAACTTGTAGCCAAATTCTGGTCCAACTGTATTCAGATTGCCATCGACCCGCTAAAAAGAAGTATCTCTGTCAGATTGTTCTGAATCATTCCGTACCGGTATAAATCAGCTAAGTCTGTGACATAGGACATAGCTTGCAATTCTGAACGTTCTGGTTTCAGTTTCTGAAAGGCAATTCGGTCGTACAATCACAAAAAAAAAATACAGCAGAAAATATACTGACAAAATAAAAAAAAGTAGCATTTTCCAAAATCTGATTCCGAGAATATACATTAACACAAATAATTCCATCCAGCTAAGCCAGATTTGAGTAAAAAGCTATGTTTCTTATCTAGATGTCTGTCTCGCAAGAAAGATTTACATAAATATCTGATGTACAAGACATATTTATGTAAATATGCCTGACAGACATGGTCCCGAACAAGAACAGTGAGAGTAAATAAATGCGGATGGAAGGTAAGCGGACGCTAGTTCTTGTTATTTCAAAATAATGTAAATTCGACGCAAACCAACCTCTTTTACCCGACTGCGCCAGAAGGAGGGTTATGTTTTTTTTACGATTCGGACTGAAAAGAAGAAGTGAAAGAAACGAGAAGTGACTACTCGCTTCTAGGTTATGTTATACAGCAGTGGGTGAGCAACGAGCAGCGAGTATATCAAGGTGACGAGCGATTGCTCGCTGCGTGTGCGTGTGTACCCAGCGTGAGTCTCTCAGCGAATTGTTGGCCCACCAGGCGAGCGTCGCTGAGCGAGTACTCTCTTTGATAGCTCTTGTCGCTGTGACAAACGTTTGCTCGCCGGTGCTTTTACTGTCAGTTATCAACACTCATCTGCCTAGCCTTTTCCCAACTATGTTGGGGTCAGCTTCCAGTCTAACCGGATGCAGCTGAATACCAGTATTTGTCAGTTATCAACACTATTAATCAATATACAAAGTATCCCTTTTACTTAAACGGGACCTACAATCTTTTGTAAGTTTCTTGAGCGAGAAAATCGTTGCTAGCTCCTCGCTTCCTCGTCGGCGGCGGTAGGACAGGTGCCTAAGTGTTAAAATATTCATCCACATCGTTGCCAACAGGTAATGTGCTAAAAAAGCTGTCAGTGTTACCGCGGTGGATGACTATACTATTCATCACACTTATTCAGCTTTGCATGAAGAAAAGGTCAAGTTCGGTATGTTTCAAATTGCTACATTTATCTATACATATAATAAATCTGTAGAAGTTCAAATTCTGTACATTGAAAATATCAAAAAAAAAAAAATGGCAGGGGGTGTTACTAGACCGACATCGAAACCCAAAAATGTGATTTAAAAAATTTTTGTCTGTCTGTCTGTCTGTTTGTTCAGGCATCACGCAAAAACTTCCGTTTCGATTACGATGAAACTTGGTATAATTATTCTTTAATATCCTGGGCACCACACTGGGTACTTTTATCCCGGAAAAGTATATACAATAAAAAACAAACATAATTTTGCGGTTCGATCCCTATACCCGATTACTGTTCCAACCGCAAATAATAAGTTTGTCGTAGGTTACGTCACCCGCCAGTGGAGTTCACTAAGGGGCGCTGCTCACGGCTAAGATAGTATAATATTTTTTTATCTTAAGATAAAATATCGCTCGCCATACAATTCAATGGACTATCACACACGACGAAGTATAATATATAATATTGCACTAACTGTATGTTTTAACTGCTACTTGCAATTCTAAACCGTGCTTTTCAGTGCGACCTCTATTCCTTTTAGTTTTTACTAAGTACAGCTTAAGGTAGAGTTATTTAGGTTTATTTTTATAAGTCGTAGTTATAGATTTTAATTTCAAAGTATGGGTAATATATTTGATAGTGACCGTAGGTTATTTTATAAAACTGTTAGGTAGGATTAGTCATTCGTATAGATATTAGTTTTTAGGGATTTTGCTTATTTATTGAGTTTAGATTAGTTATCATCAGAAATAGGTTTATTTAGGTAGGTAGGTATTTTATTTTCTGTTATTGAGGTTTTTTTTTAATTAGGTATTTAAGTACTTAGGTTTACTTTTATAATCTTATAGAAAATTCAAAGTCCTGTCTGACTGATTTTAACAATGCACAGCCTATAACAATGCACAGCCTAAACCGCTGGTCTTAGAGACATTAAATTTGGAGAGTGTGTTCTTTGTGAAGTGTATATAAATATCCACTAAGAAAGGGTTTTTCGAAATTCCACTCCTAAGAGGGTGAATGGGGGGAGGGTGAAATTTCACGCGGACGAAGTCGCTGGCAGAAGCTAGTACTGAATATAAGTGTTCGCAATTACACGTACAAACGAATCAATTCCCAAAACCTCCACTCAAAATGTTATGGCTGCATCTGTTAAAAAAGTAATATAATAAGGATGCTGTTTTCAAGCTTACACGTCTGGCCGTAATTAACGCCCCAAATTGCCAATGAATTTAAAATGGATCCCTTCAATACGGAATGAGGCGTAGAGGGAGAGCACGTTCTCTTTAATTATAATACCATTATTATATTTTACGGTAACCCTTTGTAGGACGAGAATAAAGGGGAAAGGTGATGCTGTATACCTAAGTTCTATTCAAGCGGTATTTTTGGTGACATAAAAATCACAAAAACCGGCCAAATTACGTAAAATTTATTGGGCGAGCCCACTAAAGTTTACAGAACTATTATTTTTATTACTTGCTAACACGTATGCTATTCAATGTTACGGTAAAAAAAATACAGCACTGTTACAGATAGACAGGCGGACAGACAGACAGACGGCGTTGTCTTAGTAATAGGTTCCTGTGACAAACACGGGGACCTATGTGTCCCGTGTTTGTTCTTTGGGTTCCTACAGAACCCTACAAACTGTGGGATGGCCTATTTCCCGACCTATCACGATACATGCCTTTCTCTAAGAGGTAGGCAGATCCTAATCAAAGTAACTTGCCCTAAATAATACGAGATATTAATCATATTCCAACAGCATCTCAATCTGGAATAAGGAGAATGTTTTTATCTGGAATCGAATCCGAGCGAGAGTGAATCATGTAGTTCTACCTTCAGTGATTGATCGACTTTGTGAATAAAATTATATACCACGACCATTACGGGTGTGTTCTCTTAAGAAGGTATCAGCAGGGATTTATGATTCCATTTGTTTCTTTGTGAAAGTAAAGGATACCCTCTGCTTTTGTGAGACAACGGATTTAAATAGGTATAGAAATAAAGATTTGAATAAGTAAGTCTGCTTGAAATCTACGCAGCCGCAGGTTAAACGATCGTTAACGCAGCCGCAGGTTAAACGATCGTTAACGGGGGATTATTTCCCTGTTTTAAAATAAATTTTAGATAGATAGATATTTAGGAATAAATCTGAAAAAATATACATATGTCGTAGATGCCTACATCCGTTATACCGGCATACCGTTAAATATCGGTATTGATTCGGTGCGGGTTGTGGTCCTTATCTGATAATGTGAAAACGCCCAATAGGTACACAGCTTACAGTTTAGTTCACAACACCGTAGGTAGGCCTACCTACCTACGGTACCCACATTTTATAGTAGATACATATATCTACTATAAAATATAAATTGAATGAAAAAAAAATCGAACCTTAGAAAAACTTCATTTGATCAACTGCAAATAATTTTATACTGTGGCACAGATTTTTCGCGAAATGGTCAGCAGTGCTTCGTCGCACTGCATTTAGGGGAGGCGGAGGTGGCGTTTCAAAGGCCCACAGGCTCGGAACACTGCTATTGTTTTTCTTTGATATATAAAACTGCGGGCTGATTGCGTAACACACATAAATTGCAAAGTTTTTCTTTTTTTTTGTCAGTTCAGCCACGTTCATTGCGTTATTTACGTTGTTGAGCAGATGAACTTTTCAAACCTATGACGCAATAAATGTCGAAATGAAAGGCATCGCGATCGATTGATATTGAATGAGTGTTTTCCCATTGTTTTCCTTTTGTAAAAAAGAAACAAAAGATAAAATCACAAATACACACACGCACACGATTTACTTCATAAAAGAAGTAAATCAGTCCACACTAAGAGATAGGTGAGATGATTGACCAACAGAGAAAATGATAGAGGCGTGAACATGATTATACAGATATATACGTGTTTGTGACTGAGCCCTAATAATGCTGTTTACATAATTATACAGCTTTAAAATAAAAGAATACCACAAATACCTGTCATAATGTTACCACCTTCACCGTTAAAGTACCCCAGAGCGCGCTCAATACATCGATTCTCTAATTGTCGAACAAGGCCACTAGTTCATACAGCATCCGCAGTGTTCTTAACCCAAGTGCAACTCTTCCTCCCCTGGGCAGGCTTTCAATGTTGAGCCAAGCGTGTTATTTGGAAGCCAACAAACATCGGTATCAGTGCTCGAATTTCTCCCGGGAATCGAACCCGCCACTTTGTAAGCTGCACCGCTTCAACCGAATCTTGGATATTGCTGTTACATTGCAATCTGGGAACCTTCAATCTTTCGTACAGTTGATAACAAAAAGTTGAATTTACCTCGAAGTGTCATATGTAAAGTTTTGAATGGATTTTACAAGAGAAATTCGCAATTAGTGAGGACTCTCATTCAATGGGTTGTATGAAGAACGTTTTGGAGTTACGTTCGTTTAAATATAATATTATGCATATTTGGTGCATACTGCACAAGCCCGAACTCGTGCATTTGTGTAGAATGTGGCACAGGGATTAATTATGCGGGGCGCGTCTTAGCTATAAAGACACGATGAAATATGGGTTAACTAAGTTGTCCTCGTTCTGGTTTAATGCAGCAAATTTTGCGTTTACTTTTGAAAATTTAGCCTGGCTTACATGTTGGTTACATGTTTAAGACTTGTTAGTAAAGATCTGAAGATAACCTTATCCCGTTCGTAATTTCTCATAGAGGGAAGAAAAAGTCTTAAGCTTTATTATTATAAGTAGCTACTACAAACCGTACGCCCGTTGGGACTTCACATCTGACGATTTTCCACATCGGACGTTATTCCACTTAAACTTTCATTCCTTATTTGACCCTTTTTTCAACATTTTGAAGATCCTTTCATAGAGCTCACTTTTGTAATATCTTTATAATCTCTGTGCGTTATTTTTTTATTAGAAGATTGTTAAAGCTCTTATCAAAACAAAACAGCATCAAGACAGAATGATTGACAGACAATTCAGTTCTAAACAACTGAAAATAAAAATATGGAGTAGATTTATGTTCCTGTAACTGTAGACATGCCCAAAGAAAACATTTTTCATAACCCTGAGTGGGACAAACGGGTTTTAAAAGTTTTCAAGCGAACACAGTCGCGGGTTACAGCGATACTGGTATAAAACCTTTCCAGAAGTAAAAACTTAAAACAAGTATTCTTGTTACGGACATCGAGACAATCTTATAACAAAGCGCGGACAATAAAAGCAATCGTAGGAGCAAGTTGGACCGGGAACTTGTAACGATACCCTCGCAGGAACGAGTGTAGATCGGGCGTGTTGTTACCGACAAGTGGAGGAATGCAAGCACGATACTGTAGGCTACTATTTCAGTTTAGTTTTTGAAATCTTCCCTGCACAAATTGTAACAAAAACCCAAAGTTTAGGAGCTTGAGTTAGTTCTCTAGATATTGAACAGTTGACTTGTTGACTTGTACAGTTTTAGAGGAGAGTCATACATTTATTCGACTTTTGCCATTTCATAATATTATTCTGTAACAAACATCGTCTGACGCTGTAACATTATCTCTTTGAAGTTAGGTTCGGATCATGTATGATACACAATAAGCTAATCTCTTCTCCTCTATTCACGAGATATTCTCACTGTAGGAGAATTTCCATGAAATGTCATGATTTTATAAAGATTACTTACCGTAATTATCAGATCTAAAATAAAAACAACCTTCCCAGTATTGAAAACACGAGCGAAGCTGTAAAGTGTTCTCAGAACACAGATCCGAAGTGGGATAGCAAATATAGGCGCAGGATGTGTCGAGTGCTCTTGTGAACTACCGTGTTACTGAATGTCGGGAATAAGGCTTTCAATATATTCATACCTATGTTCTTCGTACACTTTTCCCATTTCTTTTGAATTTCAATTCAGTGATTTTTATAAAAAATATATTGGAATAGACAAAAGGTTCGAGGATAAGGACGAATCAGAATTCTGGTTCAAGTATCGAGCAACTTATTTGAAATTTTCGGAAATAAATCAGGGGCAACACAATACAATAAGAAAAACGTCCTAAAATTCTATATTCATAATGTGTGTTTGAAATTGGCAATGCTCAGGGGGCAATCATGGCGATAAATGATATGGCTCTAATGAAACTAATGTTTCCAGTGGCAGTGGGACTATTCTAGACAAACTACTACTAGCGACGCGCCCCTGCTTCGCAAGGTTTTTACGACTTGACAAACCATCTAGATTTCTTTATTATTTCTAAGTTTAAAATTAATATATTAAACACATAAACCTGTGCCGGAATAAATTCTATAAATGATTGTGAAGTTTAGAAGAACAAAGGTAACACAGTCGACACGAAAAACAACTTTATAGAAAAACAACTTTATAGAAAAACAACTTTATAGAAAAACAACTTTATAGAAACGGATTCGTTCGAGTGGACGAGACGTGGTTGCCCGGTTGGTCCCAATCTTTACCGTGAACCTCTTGGAAGCTTCCAACGACATTTCCAAACGGCCGCCGTGTTACGTAAAATTCCCAGTACAATATTATTATTAGGTAACAGTACATTATTTATCCCGAGCCTTGAGTAATCGTATTACATAGATTAAAGAGAAACGAAGGGAGGGGGTAATCTTTACTTAACAACGCAGTAACACAGAAATACGAATTATGTTACGTCTTCCGAAGTGTTTTTATTAATAATTTTGTAGCGATCTCTAGCTCGTTAATATTAAGTTTAATATTTAATGAAGCATTCCAACGAATGGCTTTTCTTGTAAAGTGAAAGTATTAACTACTTAACTTGTTACGAAAATTATGTTATTTCGTTGGCGTCTTCTTATTAAAAATGAGATCTTTGAGAGTGATAAATGAATTCCCATGTGCGTGGCTTTTTTTAATATTGTCCTCATATCGTAGGTACCTAACTTTCTGGGACTAAATATGGCAACAAAACACATTTTTTTCACCAAAGAACAGACGCCTTTGACCTATAGATAATTCAACCATAAAACACATTTGAAAGACGTTAGCTACTGCTGTTGTAGGCGTCTTTATGTAAATGCAAAACAAATCAAAATCATTTACACAAATTAGGCGGACTATCAGCACTTTATGAACACATTTATGGCAGTTCCCCAAACCGCCTGCCCTTCACCACTTCCTAGTAAACACAGCTTAAAGTGGCCCAAAAACTCCTCAGCAGAACAACTGTCTGTCAAGATAGATGAACTTGAATCTTCAAAATAGTATGCAAAGTAATGAACATTACAAAACAAAGAAACCCAAAACATTTAACTGCATACATAATATCACGCCTAGAATCTCCAAAGGGACTGTACACCCACATTTCGCCAGTTTCATTTAAGTCTCATTTAATAGGGGGCGAGCTTATTGCCAAATTAAATTATTTGCCATAATAACTATGTCAGCTAGCACGCGCCACTAACAATCCACACTACTACCTATGTATTACAAGTTGATAGGTAACTGAAACAGCTTGACCTGGACACAGACATTTTGTTAATACTTCGAGGTTAATACCTTCGAAGATCGTATGTTATCTAAGGTCTTTATTAGGTCAGAGCATTAGAACTGTGTCGGTGGGTAAGGTGCCACATGCGAGGCGCGACTATTGTGTTTCATTAATTAAATGCTTTACTTGGAAAAATATATGAGTGTGATCATCAAGTAAAAAAAGTACATGACGTTATCATGACTTGAGTATTGCGTTTGGACGTCAATACATACATAGAATATGATGGTTAAGAATTCACCCACTATAACAATGAGCAACATTCCTGAACACCAGAGTTCACACAGTCTGATCTCAGTCTCAATCTGTCAAAAATACCTATAATTTCCCTACATTTTGACAAGTTTTTGACATTTGTTTGTCGCTGAGATGAGACTGCGACTAGATTTTGAACGTTTTAAATTACGAGAATTGGCCTTCTGATTTTATTTTATTTTGAATATTTACACCGTGAAACACTAATAATCCTGCATCAACATTTTTCTACCAAACGTTCTCATAATATTGTCTATATTGTGCGCTTTTACAATTCCTAAGTGGACGATACTATCGTGCACGTCTACGACCACGTCACGGCATCACGGTAACGGAAAGTAGCATGAATGGAAATATAGGTATATCCGCTCGTCTCTTAGGCAAGCCGGTAACAATAGGAACAGCAAGACTGGGATCGTTGCCATAGTTACCGCTTTAATACAACTCATTTGTTATTTTGACACCTGTCCAGATCCTATTGAATTATTTGTAGAGATGCTATGAGAATAGCTTAGAACTAAAAATAGACCTAGGCATTGTTCCGTTTCAATCATAACTTACTTACTATGAAAGTTTCAGAGAAAACAAAGCCTCACAATCGACACCGATGTCAATGGATAGGATCCTTTTAATAACCAGATCTGATAACAGATCGACGGACGCCTTTCAGACGAGCGCTGTAATCTGACGGTGGGCAAAGTTGCGCGACTAATGAGCAAAGTTACCCCTTTGACATCTAGGCAGTCTTGTGTTACACTAGCTTTTTTTTCTAGTCTTGAGCTGTCTCTATGCGTAAAGAACTGTTTTTTAGACATTTTTGAGAGTAGCATGATTCTGATGAACAGACACCGGTGCTGCTGGGAAGTTTGTTGCGCTACTACTTCTTCCCAACTAGGAAGTGGTGAGGGGCTGGCATTTTTGGGTACTGTGTGATATCATTTTGCCGTTCGAAAAGTGCTGATTTTCAGACTAGTTTGAATAAATTACTTTGTTTTTTATTATTGAGTAAACCAACATTGGAGGCCCATAAAGGGGGAGTTAAATAGGATACTAGAAAAATAAATAGCTAAAAAAACTAAAACCTACCAACTTTTTCAATCTATAATTCCATATGATTCCTAATATTACAGCGAACACAACTAAAGTCAAAATATAAAAAACAAAATAAAAAAAAAGAAACAAGTATACGGCAAAATATAAAAGCAAATTAACAAATCAATCTCCTTTGACCTAAAAATTATGAGGAAAATCTCCCGATTATAAAGTTAAGGAGAATTCATTAACAAATTAACAAGAGTTCCCCGAGTTGTCAAGTTTACTCTCTGCTCACTTGTCACAGAAAATAAGTTATTTTTCAAATCTGTACTCCGAGCTGCTACTGAGAAATTCCTGATGAAAAAATCCAATAAAACTTTGCCCGAGCTGGGAATCGAGCCTGGGAGTGAATCGAGCCTGGGAGTGAATCGAGCCTGGGAGTGAATCGAGCCTGGTACTCAAACCCAGGACGGTTCGATTCCCGGGCTCATGCTACCTACCTACTAGTAGATCAATTAGTGACCGACAGTTTTAAACCTGAAATTATATTGTACTGTATCGCCCTCTCAACCCAATAAAATGTAAATTAATGTAAATGAATGGAACAGGAATGTTTTTCGACCGTTTCTAAATGTTTACATAGTATAAAACAAAGTCGCTCCCGCTGTCTGTTAGCTTAGATCTTTTAAATTACGCAACGGATTTTAATGCAGTTTTCAGAAATAGGTAGAGTAATTCAAGAAGAAGGTTTATATGTATAATAAATGCATATTATAGTAGTAGAAAAGCCGAGAAATTCAAAGATTTGTAAAGTGATGTCGTAACAATCATAGTTTTCTGCGCTTACATTGCAAAGATGGCTAAACCTTACGAGATACTTAGATGAAATTAAACTACTAGGGAATTATATATCTTAAAAAGATCGATAAAAAAGTCCGCGATGGTATATGTTTATCTCCTAAGGATAACCCACAGTAGCCATTTTTATCATTAACATTACAAAAAAAAAATGGTTTATTTACTAAGCGATTTAAAATAATACAGTATTATTCCTTATCCAATTAAATACATACGTTGCATACGTTGTGCATTTCATGTAGATCAAAATTGAACCTTACAGAACATAATCTCTTCCTTTTTTGATGTCGGTTAAAAAGCGGGGGCAGAGCGGCTGGCGGGGCGGTACGAAGTTCGCCGGGTCAGCTAGTTATCTTATTCAGATTATACATTTTATAAGACTACATTGTATACTAACCCCTTATTCATCTTGAATCTCAAGTTTATTTCAAACGTTTAGCAGTTTATATTCTAAGCTCTAAAACCTAGATCCAAGTTGATCCGTTCGCTAAAGCAAATTAACGAACTTTGATTAAACTCGGATCATGAATGTGGATGCTTTATAGGAATGCATAAAGCTAGGAGATGAGCTAGTTCCATATTATTCGAAGTCTTTACTTTTTAAGACTTTACCATCATCTTATAACCATAATTATCACGATTCTGTGCCTTTATGATGAATGAAAAATTAGTGAATGGTGATAATAGAAATAGGCTTGACGAAAATCGATAAAGGGTTGCATTGTTCTCTGACCTTATCAAGAATATGCTCCCAGTCACTAACATATTTGCCAAGCGTGATACTTCGTGTTCATTACAGAAATGTTTTTAATCGACTTATAAAAAAGGAGGAGGTTCTCAATTCGGATGTTTGTATTTTTTTTAATGTTTGTTCGCGCATATTTCCGTCGCTTGCCAACCAATTTGAAAAATATTTTTTTTGTTGTAAAGGGTATACTTCCCAAATGGTCCAAAAAATATTTTTTTCAAATCGGACAAGCGGTTTTTGAAAAATCAACAAAAAAAAGCAATATTTTGTAAAAGGTGATGAGCAGTTGACATTAGGCTATTGTAACTTAAATAAATTACAAACTCTCCCACTAAAAAGTTAATAATAACTTCCAAAAAAACACAACAAAGTGATAAATAACTTTAATTTCGGCAGTCGGTGTCGTTGGTTCTGCATTTTCGTTTTTTGACACCGACTTCTGAAATTAAAGTTATTTATCACTTTGTAGTGTTTTTTTTTGGAATTCGGTTGTTTTTTTTGTAAAAAAGTTTTTTGTGGTTTAATGGCTTATTATTATCTAGAAAAGTGCATGTTCGTGTATTGCCGGCTATGTCCGTGCATTGTCGTGGCCTTTTGTGTTGTTTTTTATTATTAGCCTGTGCCTGAATATCCGCCATTTTCCTCAAGTGTGCTCGACTGCTCGAGACTCGAGCTTATTATCCGGACATTTTGCGATAAAATGGCTCACTTTGTTCTCTGTGGTTACCTACTGTTCATGTATTTATAAGTGGGTTTTTAATTAGAAACAATAAAGTATTTCTCCAGGTATCGGAACAGTGTTAGTGTAGGGATTTTAGATTTTATGCACATTTTATTTTATACCTTCGTCAGTTTTAATTTTTTTTTACTTTGTCAAGTTAATACACATAATATCTTTTGAATCTACAGCACCAAGCGGAGTATTGCATATAAAACTTAATTTTAATACTTGATAATTCTGAGTCGGTAAAGCAGATTTTATCGTGGGATGAGCAGACAAAATTAGCCCTTATATGGTCACGAACATAATACTTTAACAACTCCTCACTATTTTTAAAATTCCTATTCCTCATAGCAAAATACTGTAGCCTACACCATCAATTGATTTCTGTGTATCCGTTTAGTATTTGTATAATGAGATGAGGACGCCTTCATATATAGTGTACTTCTTTTATTATTTTCTTCTTGTCCCTTAAATGTGTGTACATAAATAGTTCAATAAAAATACATACAACATACTATATCAATAATAACATCTAAAGTAGCTGCTCCTTTGAAAATTACTACAAAATATCATGCAGAAGAACTTTCCTTGCATAATTTTTCATGACGTGTATTGGATTGACACCAGTTTTGTCAAATTCTAATTTATTATTTCCTAAAGAATGCAGGCTTGCAAAAAATTAGTTTTTTTTTTTATTAAACGGGTTCCACTGAACGAGTCACCATAAGTAATGCTAAAGTAGAGTTTGACAAATTCTCAACTACAAATTCTCTATTTCGTAACCAGGTTTAAGTAAGTCCAGACAATTCCTTTACATTGAGGAAAATAAGCGAAGGTGACATGACTCAAATAGAACAATATTAATGGTGACCGTATAAACTCTTTGCAAAAACACACTTTCTTTTTCAATAGATGCTAGATTAGTGTTGTTAGCAGTGGATCTTCTGTATAAATCTACTCTGTGACAAGTAATATCAATATCGAGCGATACCTACCGACTGATATGGAAAATATAGAGAAACATGCACCATTTTTAAATAATATAACAATAACATCAAATCCAGACTCCGGGCTGCTATTTAGAAGTTCGTGATGGAAAAGCCCAATAACACTTTGCCTAACCTGGGAATCGAACCCAGGACCTCATGCTTGGCTTGGCAGAGCGTTTGTGATGACTAGAACAACGAAGCAGTCAAATTTTAAATAATTTCAGTATACAAACTGAATTTGTGTTATTGCATCATCGTCATAATCTTGAGCATTATGTTATAAACCTTTTTGTAACCCAACAAGATCAATTCGGAACGTGCACAATTATTATTCTGACAAAAATATGAAACAAAAACGACTCCCATCGCATTATAACGCTAACAGCCAATAGGATCGTTCTACTAAACATTATAAATATCACTACGGAGCAATAACGATCACTGCCGGGTGTTCGCGCTATCTTACACATTACGGCACGGATACGGGGCGATATAGTAAATACCTATAAGTATTAGTCCGTTTATTGGAAACAAGCAAAGACGTTGCTTTACAGAGATTTAGAATTTATTGGAGGAACGATTTTCTAGAAGAAATTCTTAGAAGTATATGGGACTGTCGCTAGTTTATAAACGACCATGAGGTAAGGTTTCTTTTTAATTCACCGATTTACGTTGCTGAGCGTACCTACATATGTTTGAAAACGTAACTTGAGGGTTTAAAAATAAGATTAACTCATACCACAAGCAACACGTGCGTGCACTGACTGAACCACTCAAATCTGTGTGGATCTTTCTTCACTTTCCACAGGAATGGAAGGTTTCACAGATACTCATGGTGCATAAACCAGGCAAACCACCCAACGTGGTGACTTCCTACAGGCCTATTAGTTTGCTACCAGTACTGTCGAAAATCTTTGAGAAACTTCTGCTCTGCAGAATACAACCAATTTAAAGGAAAATAACACCATACTTTGTCACCAATTTTGATTCAGACCTGAGCACTCGAACACACGTCGATCAGGTTTACAGAGTGTGCGACAGGGTCAGGAAATCGCTGGAGGAAAAGGAGTTCTGTTGCTCAGTCTTCCTCGATATTCAACAGGCTTTCGACCGCGTTGGGCACAAGGGCCTGCTTCATAAGATAAAGGCTTGTCTTCCTCACAACTTCTATGAGCTAATGAAGAGTTACCTAACAGATCGACTTTTTCAAGTCAAAGAAGCTGAGGCAACGTCGAAGCTATTGGAAATAAAGGCTGGTGTCTCTCAAGGATCAGTGCTAGGGCCAATTCTGTACACGTTATATACATCAGACTTGCCAGCAGAGGAAAACGTGACTACAGCTACATTTGCTGATAATACGGCAAATTCTGGCTAGCAACCATGACCCCACAATTGCTTCACAAACGCTGCAAAAAGGTCTAGACAAAATATCTGACTGGCTCCAAAAGTGGCGAATAGCAGTCAGTTCATCTAAGTCGGTACAAGTCACTTTTACGCTACGTAGAGGCGATTGTCCGCCAGTAAAGCTAAATAACAATGTACTACCACATAAAGACTGTGTGAGATACTTAGGACTACACCTCGATCGCCGCCTAACGTGGAGGCAGCACATGAAGACCAAGAGAGATGAGCTCAACTTGCGCTACAAAAACCTTCACTGGCTATTAAGGCGAAACAGTAAATTATCAATTGACAACAAACTCCTTATATATAAAACCACTCTTAAGCCTGTCTGGAGGTACGGCATCCAGCTATGGGGGAGCTGTAGCAACTCTAATATTTCCATCATACAGCGAATGCAAAATGTCATTCTGAGAACTATATACAATGGGCCTTGGTTCATCACAAATACTGAAATTCACAACCAACTTCAGATGAACTCGGTGAAAGATGAAATCTTGGCCACAACCAAAACATACTTGGAAAGGCTAGAGATTCATCCAAATGAACTGGCCGCTGTACTGACAACACGCACGTATCAAAAACGTCTCAAAAGAAAAGATATCCTGTCTATACCCTCTTGAGTAGCATGAATACATGCTACACCTATGAGTAGTTGCTCTCGCTGCAGAGCACACTCCAACTGCCAAAAGTCACATAACACATCTGCTTAAAGTACACGACTGAGATACACACAAAAACAAAAAAAAAAAAAAAACTTTCCTCAAAAGATCATCTCAGACACAAAACTGGTTAATTCTCTTATGGCATGACCAATGTTATGACTGGAATTAAAAAGAAACTATGACCTCTGATTTAGTTTAAGTCTGTCTTCTCAGAGTACCAAGTCATTTACGAAACAGTGAAAACATCTAGCTTTAAAACATAATTTAATTTTTTAACTGTGTTTTTAATACCAATTTGCTGAAATAAATTCCATCAAACATGGTAGATTACGATCTCATTTAATATGTAGATTTATTTCTGTTTTATTGGCAGATTTGATATAATGTGCCATTTATTATTCCTACATGAGTATTTTGATGACACGACTTACAAATAAAGCAAAACTGCAATATATATTTATTTAATTAATTAAGTTATACTGTCCACATACATTTAATATACTTGGTAAATAGTTAGGAGCATTTTGTTTGATGTATATGACAATAACGTATATACATATTTATAGACGGCACAAAAATTACTACACTATGGCCACAGATAATATAATACTCTCTATGGCCTAGTTCCCCGCCCTCCTTGTCAGTTTGGAAGAGGCCTTAATTTAGCTTTAAACGCGGCCAAAGCTTTTTGCTTGTTGGTTGTTTTGTCGCGAAAATAGAAGACTTTTGTGCTAAGTTGTCTTTGTAAGACAAGCAACAGAAATAAATGTAGGTTTTAACCTATTTGAGTACCTACCTACTTCTTTTTAGATGTCGCTTCCCAAATAGAGAGCATCATTGGGCTACCTCACAAAAAAAAACCGTGAAAAAATTTTAATAAGAGATATTTTTGCCAGATTGAGATTAGAATGCGAACGTTCCCCCGGAGACCTTCACCTTTAATCGGGACTACTTCGGAGAATACTCTCATCAAAATTAATAATAAGCAATTAGCGAAGATATCGCTGAACATTGCTCCTTACGTATAAAGTTGCCGTTTTACGTAGAAAAAACCAAATACATGACGGAGAAGGTACGTGGTTATCATCAGACATATTATTTTAATTACTGTGGGCGTATTAGTGGTAGTGTTTGTTATTGCGCAATAGAAAACCCGTTTACAGTTTAAATCAGATTTTAGACAGCCGCTCCATCTCGCTGCTCGCTCTCCTCGACTCCCCATGAACTTAGGCTAGACTCTGTTGAGCGCCACCAGATGGTGCTGGCGTTCCGAATAGTCAAACGAATGTTCGCATGCGACATATATATTTTTTTAATTGTGGTATTGGCCATTAGTGAAGATGCACTTTTGACAATTTAGTGGAAGTTTGTTGATGGCTCTGCTATAAAAATCCTGGAGAAGGGAATTGATGAACTCTTTAGAGGCGTTTTTCACCGCCTCAATGGATTTGTAATTTTCCCCCTGTAAAAAGTTAAGTATCCAAATTCCGAATAAAAATGTAAATTTGTTGGAGCAAGGTCTGGTGGGTACGGTGGGTGATGGTAGAGGATCCAGTCGTAACTCATATAGTTTTGAGACGGTCCTTTGTGCGGTGCTTCGACTCGATTTTGTTGTTGTTGTTCAGTGAGTTCATATACGGTTCCCGCTTTCCAAGCTTTTTTATCTTTCAATTTCAATTTGAAGTAAATGAATCAGTATCGATTTATCACTTACGTTGAAGGTTCCTGCAAGTTCCGACGTGGTTTGAGATGAATCTGCTTTCACTATGTCTTTCAATTCATCGTTATCGACTTTCGTCTTCGGTCGGCAAGTCAGCATCTAATAATCCAGAACGGAAGCGATCAAACCAAAAACGGACCGTGCCTTCACATGCGGTACCATTTTCATACACGTCGTTAATATTGCGTGCTGTCTGTGTTGTGTTGGTGCCCCGACGGAATTCGTATTCGAAAATAGCGCGCAATTTCAATTTATCCATGATTACAGAAACAGCGCTATTAAAAAAAATCGAACGGCGGGAAAACAAATGAACAACTGGTTTTGAAAAACAAAATGTCATAAGTACTATATTATTATTACTTATAAAATTAATTTGAATTTGGACTTCTAAATAGAATGAAAGATATCGATTTTCACAATAGCCAGTATCAAAAATCGGCAATTTCATATGTAAGGACATACCTAATAGGACACAAAAAAAAACATTCAGTCGAATACTGATAATCTTCTCCTTTTTGAAATCTGTTAGACATAATAGATGTCAATCTAAGAATGAAAATCTTATTATAACTTTATTCTCATACCCCACGTGGTATTTCTTTATTGTAGGAAAACGTTCCGTTATCATAGTTTTCATGATAAATAATGATAATAGACACCTAAGTACTATGTACCTAAGTGTATGTTTTAGCGTGCGAAACTATTAAATAACTTCTTCGGTCGGTCCGCGCCAGTCGTCAGGCTGTGATATGCGCAGACGTATCTAGGAACTCCCTTCTATTCCCATAATAACTGTCGAGGTAAGTAAACATCTGTATTATCTCACATGGCCTCTGTATGTAAATTAACAGTTAATAGAATGTCAGTGAAATTGGGCTAGTTTGAATGTCATTAAAATACAGTTAAATTTAAATTAGATAGATACATTTAATTGAACCATTTGGAGTATTGACGAGTCAGTGTTAGACACATTATGTATATTTGGAAGTGCTACTTATGTAAATAGGTTGCATATAATGTATTATGTAGGTTACCTTTGTGCTCTTTTACAAGATTAGCTCTTTCTTTATCTTCATTTGTGTTTTACTTTATTGGGTGTTTTGTGTGTTTACAAAAACAATATAGGAAAGGTGAGAGGTTATTATCTACTTCTTCTTTATAATAATAATTTATTTCAGATTAAATTCCATATGTTGTTAGTAAAAGTCTTATCCTAATGTTAGTAAAAACACAAAATTTAAACACATGTACTTACTACTTCTTTGTAAAAGGAGGCTCTATGACTTCTGAGGCATTTCACTAAGAAATATTATTATTTTTACCGGAAGAGAAAGGTGAAAATTTATTGCTTTTCTATCAATCAACACATCAAACTACACCTACAAATTCCTATAGATTCATTTTCAATATTATCTTGATAACGGTAAACTGTACCCTGATAATGTTAAATTAACTACGCCGATAACAAATCACATTAATAATATTATAAATGCGAAAGTTTGTGAGAATGTGTGTTTATATGTATGTTACTTCTTCATGCTCAAACGGCAGGACCAATTTTGATAACATTTTGCATGGAGTTGGCTGACACCCTGGATTAACATAAAGGTTACTTTTTATTCCGATATTCCCACGGGATCGACCCTTAAGCAGGAGAAACCGCGAGGCACAGCTAGTGATTACATAACACTTATATCAATAATTCATTGCCCTAAAACTATTTTCTTATCAATGCATAGTAATCTATTAACCTATTGGTTTTTCTATATAAAATGAACAGGTAGGTACTCACTTTTCAGCGTCAATTTAGATGAATATAATTAAATATTTGTGCCTTTCTGTGGTTCCTTGGAAATAATAAGTCACCAATTGTCGAAATAAATGATGATGAGGTAGACCATCAATAACTTGATAGATAATTTACAATACCTATTATTCACAGACGCTATGTCTAAAGAGAATTCTAATACATCGGAAATTATGGTTCCATTTATTGTTACTTTCAAAACGATAAGGGATTTTAGGTGAGTAGGTTTATAAAAACACTTTTACACGTCAATCATATTTTAAAAACTAGATGAGGCTGGTGTTTCCTATCCACCTTGAAGAGAAACTTCGTAACAAACTCAGAGGTCACAGTCTCTTTTGAAGTCCACACATAATATTAGTCAGATCAGTGAGGATTATGTAGATTATTACCGGGAAACATTTTACAACCCTCGATAATATGTAATGAATTCATAAAAATGTGCTAAATAATTATCAGATTGTCAGTGACTCGATGCAGTGTATAATTATAACAAGAGGCTCTTATCACACTAACCTAGTGCGAACGCGTGCACTTGTAGACAAGTGCAGTGTCACGTTCAGCGGTGGACAGTTATACAACGAGTGAGATAACAGACGCGATGAATTAGGGTGGTGCAGTGCCTCATCTAAAGTAAACGAAACTATTATGTTTGAAAATTATCAAACACCCGTAGGAGTAAGATATGAGGCACGGGGCTTGATATTTTTATTTCGATGTTGTTCAACCAATTTTATAAATGGCTGATTATTATGGTCAAAGAAATGTATTTTTTAATAGAAAATTACAAGGAATTCACTAACTAACAACTTAAGAACATTTTTATAACTTATTTAATGTTAAATACCCTTCGATATACAAACTAAGTAGGTAAGTATTGTTTTTCTTTTTTAACAAATCTTTTACTTAGCAGTTATCATATCGTACATCAAATCATGTATTATTGCATTTTTTGTTTATTATTAATTAATGACCTTTTCGTGTGTTCGTGTCGTGAGCTTTATACCAGTGAACAGATCACCCCCTCTGGCTTATGACTTCCTGGTAGATTCAGTTTTTTACTTGCGTGTATGAGTTCTGAGAGCATATCGCACATCCTCTAAAAAACTGTCGTATCTTGCCGAAAACAAGTTTAATTTTTTTTCCAATAAACTAATGTTAATGTGGCTTTCAGGTAACAAAATATTAGGTTTTTACTGTATTAATCAACAAAGGATTTATCAAGCTATTTACAGAATGTAAAAATATATTTATGAATGGAATGGAATTTTTTAAGTTTAAAATAAAAACTGAAAAAATACCTAAAATGTGACACTTTTTACAATATATTGTAACATAATTTATGAAAAGAAACACATTGTAACTCAAATAATACTTATATTATATATGTAAAATAACACCATAATATATTTTTTGACGATAGGCTTGTGTTAATCTACTATATCTCCCAAATTAATTGTCTTCTTTAACTTTCTACATTATTTTCTTTTCTGAAATTCCTACATTTGTTCGATATTGGTGACTTGGATGGCTGACACGTAACATTTTACTTTATTGTTAAAATCAATCAATAATTTTCGAGACTAGTTACTATCCAACTAATTGCTTAATTATTTCTTCAACTACAGTTGTGACTTCGTGAGCAATTAGCAATTATTCATGGCTCTTGACGTGGTAGAAAGATTTGATAGGTAGTTATTAAGGTTGGTCAATGTTGGTCTGCCCAGACGTATTTATAGTCGAACTAAGGTTTAGCATCCTAAGGTTGAATGTCACATGCAGGAGTTGCAGATCATAAAACGAAAACGTCTCGTCCATGTGACAGTTAGACACTTAGACAGTGTCAACCTTAGTGAAGTTTAAATTTACTGGGAATTGTCGTCAAAAGAGGTAAAGCAATTGGTACGAGGTCGACTATGCAGACGTATTGTCATAAGTGAAGGCTCGTTATGCCTTAGGTATTTATCTTCTTCTTAGTAGTGTCAGTACAGTAAGAAATGTTTGTAAACCAGTAACTTTTAATGATTCAACATACTATTTACTGAAAAAAACAACAAAAAAGAAGGACAACCACCATTACTGTAATGTAAGTAAACAAGGTTTGAACGATATCACCAAATGAATAAAACAGTTCATTTTGTGACCTTTAACTACCTACTTAAAACGTTAAAGTTTACTATCATGACGGTAACATTTTGCCTCAAGCTTTAACTGTTTTTTAATTGGAATCGGTACCCGACCTCCAAACGTCCGACGCACCCTGGACACCTAGCGTTAAAAAAGATGTCACCTAAACTCTACCGAATGCAGAGTCTTGGTGACTAATCTTTCCACCACGACGCGACGGCACGAACCAAACCTTTCTCTTGTAACTCATTTACGTACTTCATACAGACGTGCAAACACAAAACGCCGCGTCAATATTTCATAAGATTCTTCACAAAGAGCCTAATATAACATGTTAAACGTCCGAATTCTCTGCCTTGAACAAATAGAATAGTTCCCCGAGGAAGACTTTTTGTCTTATCAAAAAATGTAGTGCCTCTGGGGCGTATTATTTCCTCCCTCGATGTGTATTATGTGCTCAAATATGTAAGGAGTGTCTTAGTAGAAGCATTAGGCATAGGTAGGCCTTAGGAATATATATTTTGATGTAATATTTAGATAATTTATGTCTCTATTCAATTTCGAAGGTATTTTAGGTAGATATTATTTGTAATTTGACGTGAAATAGTTTGATTTATGCTGTGCGAAATAGTTTTCTCATTTAATCGGTCAATGTGGCCCTTTTGAATTTAAGCAGCGATATGTTTGAGAAAACCTCAATTTTATCCAGTACCTAGAGAAGGTAAATCGTGAGATAAATTATTAGTTAACGGCTTGGCATTTTGTAAAAGCCCACTTTACAATTTTTTGTACTTGTTTTTATCATACTTATGGCTTGTAAAGCGTGTTACAAACTCCCAATGAGTACCCAGAATCTCACAGTACTAGTATTTCAGTGGCGGTCCTTATACAACGCAAAAAATCCTAAATCAGTTAATAACGCGTAAGTCGGTTGATGATTTTGAAACACGTAACTTTTCAGTGGAGTCGTAGACGATGGGCTATAATTAAAATTTAAAGACCTCTTCTTTCCATAGATGTCTCACACAGTCGTGAGAGGAAAGCCTACCGCGGCTCAGCTCTACCTCGATACTGTCCTAGACGCCATTCTTACGGAACAGGGGGTTACACCGGACCCCACACAGAGGGACAATGTGACCCTCTCAGAGATCATGTTCCACTGTTTGAAGAAAAGGCCGAACGATGTGTTCATGGTAAGTTTTGAGATTGACTTTCTTAAACTTTTGGGACACTGAACGCCCATATCGATTTAAAGAGATAACCGTCATATACATGAGAACTATAAGTCTTATTACTAATTATATTAAATCAGTGTGGGTAAAAGAAAACAAAAAAAAAGTATGATCATTGTCAACAAAATTGGAAGCGAGTTCACTGCATTCCTAAAAAAAGGTGGTGGCACAAGTCAAAGGATGTTGATGTATTAGACAAAAAAAAACACAACACAATTACTACAGTGTTTCGTCGTTGTAAATCATTTATTTTTAAATATGTTGAGTGAAGTCGCTTCTTTTACATCCTTTGGAAGTTTATTATAGAGTTGTGCTCCCTTTTGCCGTAGTTAGTTCTTACTCTAGACAATACCAGGTGACAGGCTCGACGAGATGAGTATTTGCTTATCTCACCTTCAGTTGTGAATGTAACGCGTGAATGAATAAGTTTGTTAATCATTTTATAGATAAGTATGCATGTGTTACAATATTTTGGTAAAGATGGTGTTTATTTTTTTGGTTGGTGTTTATTAGCTTGGTCTCTTTGTAAATATTGTGTAGTATTTTGATTATTTTATTTTCTAGAGTTTGGATTGGTTTTAGACTTACGACCTACAACTCGTAAGTCGCTAAAAACTGATATTTTCTAAAAAATAAATCTATTCGAACAGTATTAGTGTCATAGATAGGCCCGTGACGTCACAGGCTCAGTCAGATAGCGTTACAAATTGCCTGGTCGGCACGGTTATTGAGCAATTTCATCTGTTTGCCGCGGTCAATGGAAATGACGCTAACATAAAAAGAGGATCGTCACGGATTGTAGCGGGTAGCTCTATGACATTTTTTAATTGACCTGGCATGTAAAAATCCAATATCTTAACTAGATTTAGGTTTCTAAACGCGGTTGACGTGGTCCGCCTATCAAAATCTGCATTGTGAAAACGATCGTTATTTTAAATTGAAATGCCTTTTGTGTGTATTCAGGATACGTATGAGTAAAAAGCTTTTTAGTTTGATTTTTGCTGCCGTGTAGCAGATATCAAACTAGTAGCAGATCTAAAAATCCTTTCTCAAGGTGTTCGAATACTGACAATAAATTAATATAACTTAATCATCGTTATCCAGATCAATGGTGCCACCGGCCAAGAGTTAACAAACGAACATCACCTCAGGCATACCGTCTTGCTCTCACGCGCACTCATAGGTAAGGGTGCGAGAGGGAAGTATGCTATGCTGCTGATGAGGAACCACCAGGACATGACTGCGGTCTACTTCGCATCTATGTTTGTGGGAATGATCCCGTTTATGATGGATCCTAATACTACAGTCTGTGAGTACCTCTGCTTAGAAGATGACTGCTTAGTTTTTGGCACTTATTTTAATCATAAAATAAGTGCCATTAGCTATCAAGCTAATGTGTAGATCAGCATGTTATTCGCGCCATTAAGGAAAGGAATTGAAAATGGCGGAATTTCCAAAGGTACGGCGACACCAAATGGCAACAAGATGTCACCAATTTGCTGAGCATGGTGATTATATGTCACCAATTTGCTGAGCACGGTGATTAGATGTCACCAATTTGCTGAGCACGGTGATTATGAACTATCTATCCCTTCTACAGATGAGCTGACCCATTTCCTGAAGCTGATTGAGCCGAGCTTCGTGTTCTATGACCGCGAGTTCCACGAAACTCTTCAGGCAGCACGACAGGGATGTGAAGACCTGAACACCTCAGTACTGATGATTAATGATCCTGGAGTCTTGGCGCAGTTCACGGACGGGTACAGCGACGAGGTTCACAGTTATCAGTAAGTGGTCTTACTACCTCGTTAGTTTAGTGATCGCAATTGATATTGTTGAGCATGAGGTCCTGGGTTCGATTTCTAGCTCGACCAAGTGGTTTTGGACTTTTATCTGAGGCATTTCTCAGTAGCAGCCTGGAGTCTGGATTTATGTCCGGTTACTCCATTACATGAGACTTTAACATAGCATGCAGAGGAATTAATATGTCACCTCTGTCTCTGTCACATCGGGGAGAAAAAAATGTTTTGTAATAAATTACTTATTAAATCAATGGAATAATTCCGTTGGTTTAATAAGTTATTAATCATTGATTATTTATGTATTATATTATAGGTATTATAATCTAATTGTGATTAAATTGATAAGATGATTAAATATTAATCATCAAGTTATGACGTACAGGGTTTCTCCAGCATCGATAGATGACACAGTAATGTTACTGCCAACCAGTGGCTCGACCGGAATACCTAAAGCTGCAATCATGACGCATCGGGGACTGGTCACCCATCTTCCGACGCCGTGGTAAGTTTCAGTGACTGTATGACGTCGCAGTCTAACCTGGATGAGGCTGGCACAGGGGCGTGGATTGGCACAGGCAAAGAGATGCCTATGCCTTGAGAATGGAGATAGGGGGTTTATTTATAAACGTTGCTTAAAATTAAGTAAGTAATGATTTCGGACTGTTTAAACGTTTGTTATCTTTAAACAACGTTTATAAATAAACCCCTTTCTCATCATGTTACTTGAGGTCGACGCAACACTTTTTCTTCTTCTTTCTTACATATCATTAGTCACACAATCTTCTCTTTGGCCTTTCTCTCCCTCTGTATTTAATTACCATTTATATTCATTACCCTTTTAGTCACATAAGTTAATTAATTTGATAAGATATCCGAAAAAAGGACAACGTTGCACATGACTAATATTCTTAATGACCTCAGTAATAAAGCTTAGTGTTCTATCCATTTTTTTGCAGTGTCTTTTCCGCCTCCATTTATCCGTCCTTTTTTTTCATCGGGTTCTTACTTTGAGGTCAACTTCTCTAGTCAACATATTTCTTCCAAAAACCTATAATAACCGACTCATTTCCTTTAGGTCTTATCACACGCAGTTCCCGACGCCGACCAGCAGAGTCATGGTCTTAACAAGCATTCAATGGATCACGTTCACCATGTTTGTGACCTCCAGTGTGCTGCACCACATACCTGTCATCATGACCCCCAAGAAGATTACAGCGGAACATTTCGCCGAGATGATGGAGACATACCGAGTAAGAAACACATTTATTTGTTACTAGCTTTTGCCCGTGGCTTGGCTCGCGTGGATGTCGGAAAATATTCCGCGGGAACGTACTACCAGGATTAAAAGTACCCTATGTGTTAATCCAGGTAAAAAATGTAGGTGTTACTTCCGTCTTGTGGGTCCCTCTCACAGAAAGAGGAGGCCTGTGTCCTAGCAGTGGGAACATACGCTGATTATGCTTATGCTACTCTATTGGCATTCGCGGAGTACGCCAGTGAAGTTCCCAGTCTCCGTGATTTTTTCCGCCATCTTCAACAATCATCGTCATATTGTCTCAGCCAATTTACACAAAACCAAATGAATTATACTTTTAAGCCTTTCTCTTCCGTGAAAACCGTGCGTTAATTCATTTATCGCGTTCAGGCAGACTGACAGAAAGACGGGCGGAGGGCCTTTGTGTTTTAATATGTAGATCTCTGCATATTCTTGAGAGCCTTAACAAAGTGAAATTCTATCAGCAAAAAGGATGATGAAAATGCCAAAAATCTGTGGGACTGGCAAGCTACCGAAAATCTTATATCAATCTAGTTGAAATTCGTTGTACAAATTCGAAATGCTTTGAAAGCTATTACTTTCCACGACTCCCTCTGGTTCCACGAAGGGCTTTTCCCAAGGTTTGTCTATTCAACTATCATATTAAACTGTAACCTACCAGATAAACGAAACGATGAAAGTGTTAATTATTTTCACGTGTCATTTTTTCAGTACTTGTCTGATCGTTTAGGTATTATTGTCATCCTGGGTTTTTCGCTAAGGTCGGTGCTCGTTCTGATTGTGTTTTGTTTAATGGGGATCCATCGCCTTCCACTTGTCTAAAATGTCTGTAAATCGCAAGAAGAAGGCAATATAAAGAGGATTGCGAACCGAAAACAATGCCAGGTTGACCGCAGAGCGACAGTTTTGTATAGAAATTGCGCCCTTGCGGAAACCGAGTCCTTAACAACAGCCCTTACGCCAATGACCTTTTTTAAATATACTGTTTATTATTCCTAAAGATCTGTGAAGTTCTTAAAAGAAGCAATTAGTAATTTGCCAAAGTTTGAACGTACAATTTGTTTAAAACGTGACGAGTCCTACCATTAAGGAAGATTAAGGTTTTACGTAAAGACAGTAATTACAACTCGTTGCCGAGTTCTTCGGTTTATACTAATTACTTCTATAAGTACAATGTTGTACAGGCAACATCAAAGTTATCTCATTGTTAGAAGTCATAAAATAAAACTTGGTTTGGTAAATGACAAAATCGAACACTTTTTTGCTCACTCAGCAATTTTTTTTTTTGCTCATATTTCATAACAAATGTCTATGCGTGTATAGCGTAACCCACCTACTGTCTAGAACATTCTTATTCATTCATTTAAGTATAAGTGGAATGTATTAATTGACAATAATGTTTTTGTTACTATTCTTTAAGCTAGTAGTTTTCCTTTAAAACGAAATAAAATAAATTCATTTAAAAGGCAATGACTGCTATTTTACAATAGATTTTTATATCTTTGTTCAAATTAAATTAAAATTCAGCAGAACATGCATACAGACAAAAGGGGTATTCAGGTAAACATATTATTAAATTGACGTGTATTCAGTTATCATGAAAGATATTATTTACTAAATTAAATATTAAAAACAACTTAATAATTGAACCTTGAATCGCTCACAAAAATACACTACATAAATTACCTATTATTTATTAAGATCTGTTTATTTCACCGGTGAGTACCAATCAAGTATAATTTTGTAATGAGACCCTATTATCATAGAATTACCGATGGCCTTCAAACTTAATTGTGTAAAACATGCAATGTAGGTACCAAATCATCATGCAATACCACAGAGTTAATATCAGCCATTACCATGATATGGGCCATTATCATGGAGCTGTAATTGACTGTGTCAGTATTATATTATCTGTGCCTGTGTAGTTTGTCTGAAGCCAACATAAAGGCGCTGCCATACAGCCCACAGGCTAGGCTACGCGCGTGTACTTAGCTTCGCTTTGTATGAAAATGTAGGCGGTATCGTCCGTTGCGACCTACGACCACGCTAGGCACAGCTCAGGAACGCACGGGCGCGATTTTCCCGCGGAGAGTTTTTTCGCGTACTGGATTTTCATCCCACTGCTTAGCGCCGAGAGTTGAAAATTCAACAGTTTGATTTTTAGACGCGCTGGGTTACGCTATGTTGGCTCAACACCGGCCGTTGAAAATCTAGTGCACGATAAAAAAAAAGAAAAAAAAAATTGTAATGAGTAGCCCACTAAGCTTTCGAACATATTGTCCTATGATACCTACTTATCTGCATCTGGATTCCGGCTAGGCAAGCGGCTAGCAAACCTCTTTTATTGCTGGACCATTGAATTATGGCTCCAAATGTGCTCGAGAGATGCCAAATGTTCGAGATCGTCTTCAGTTACAGATTAGTGCAGTTTGTGGGTGTTAAATAAATCTTACAGTAGGAACATGCATTTCGGTGCGTGGGTTGTCTAGGGACGCAGTTGATACCAGTATTAAATAATCGAAAACTTATTTTTATTTCAGCCAACGTGGGCTTACTTAGCGCCTTCATTCGCTGTATCTTTGGTAAACTTCATAAGACCAGATCAGATGAGCTCCCTACAAACCCTGTTCCTGCTCGGCTCTCCAGCCGCTCCGGAACTAATGGCTACCCTACAAGTAAGTACAAGTTAGACGACAATAAATTAAAAAACTTGCAAGGCAATACATACATACAATACAATCCTAAAAAATTTAATGATTTTATCAAAGAAACTAAATGGTAGTGATGGGCCGACTATGGATTTTGCATAACTGTAGTGACTAAACTATTGGATTATGTTTAATCCGTATGCAGAGAGAAAAAGTATTTATTGGAAGTCGCACAGGAGTATCATTTTTTTTTTTTTTTTTTAACAATGGCATCTCGCAGTTCATCCTTTATGAGGATGGCTACTGCTTAACCGGACTTTCCTGTGGATGCCTCGAATTTAAGGCCTCCAGCCAGGGCAAACAATAACTTAAAAACTAAGCGACAGCGCTAAGGGTAACCCCCTGCGGGGTTCGGACCTCGGCTCAGGGCGTCGCTGGAAGAGGACAGCAAGGGACAGGCTGGATCGGTATTATTATTAGTGTTTAGGGGCGAATTTAAAACTACAGGCTCAGCTGCGCGGGCTGGCTCGAGCAAGGGTCGGGGCGGGCACGGTGATGGTGCGGGACGTCGCGACGGGCCTCGGCGGCGAGGACGGAAGGACGGATGTCTGAGCTTGTGTTTGTGTTGTCGTCTGAGAGTACTAGTGGCCTTACTGCTCTCCTGGAGGAGGGAAGTGGCGTCGTCGGGGATAGTGAGGGTATGCCTTGGTCGGCGAATCCTACTTATGCGGGAGGGAGTGTATCGGGAGGCCGCCGCAATCAGGGGATTGGGGTGCTTTATGGCAGAGTCAAAGAAGCGCTTGGAGAGGCGTTTCATGAACTGCTGGATGGTGGGGATTCTGAGATCTAGATGCAGATTCACATTTCGGACATAGAAGGGGGCTCCCGTGACCTTTCGAAGGAAACGGTTCTGGAGGGTTTGCATTTTATGCAGAAATCGCGGCTTGGCGTGTGCGAAGACTACGCAAGCATAGGTCATGATGGGACGGATGACCGCGGTGTAGAGGCGCAATTTGCACTTGAGTGACAATTTGCTGCGGGCAGTTATCATAGAGTGGAGCCTACCGAGAGCGAAAGAGGCGCGCGAACGCGCCGTCTTTATGTGCTCGTTGAAGGTGAGGTTGTGGTCTAGGATGACACCTAAGTATTTGGCTCGCTTTCCCCAGGGGATCGGCTTGCCATACATAGAGATCGGGCGCGGGAGGGGGGGGGGGGGTAGTTTGCGCGGTTTCGACTAAGATGACCGCCTGACTCTTATCGGGGTTGACCTTGATTCTCCATTTCCGGAACCAATCGCTCAAGGCGCTTGCGGAGGTTTGGAGGTTTCGAGCTATGGATGACTGGTTGACACCCGAACAGTAAATGGCAGTGTCGTCGGCGAAGAGCGCCAACTGTGCCTTTTTACTGTTCGGGATGTCACTAGTGAACAGGGTGAAAATGAGGGGAGATAGAACGGAACCCTGGGGGACTCCGGCGCGGATGGGGTGAGGGGGAGAGAGAGCGCCCTCGATACGGTAGCGGAAAGTGCGGTCCGACAGAAAATCTCGTAAGATGAGCACGAGACGGTCTGGCACACCTAGCAGGTACAGCTTATATAATAAGCCATTGTGCCAGACCTTGTCGAACGCCTTCGCTATATCGAAGAACAGGACGCCTGTCGAAGCACCTCGCTGGAAAGCAGCGCTAATGTGCTCGACTATGCGGTGGAGCTGGTGGATGCACGAATGTTTCGTGCGAAAACCGAACTGTTCGGGGGGGATGAGGCTCTTTGCTTCGGCATAGTCTTTGAGGCGCTTATAAATAAGCCTCTCGTAGACTTTACCGAAAATATTGAGCAGACTGATGGGGCGGTAGCTGGAGGGCTCAGACTTGGGCTTGCCTGGCTTAGGGATGCCTATGACTGTGGCTTCTTTCCACACTTGGGGGAAGATGTTGTTGCTCAGGGCGCCATTGAAGATGGCGGTCATGAGCAGTATGAGGGGGGCGGGGAGGAGTTTGTACACCCTATTGGTGATACCGTCCGAACCGGGGGCTTTGCGGGTTGCGAGCCCTTTTATGATGTCTTGCACTTCGTCGGGAGTGACGGGAGGCAGAGGATCATCAGGGTCTTCGACTGGCGGGAGGGAGGCTCTCCGTTCGACTTCAGCGTTCACCTCGTCGAGGTGCGCTCTGTCTACTGGTTGAGAGCTGGGAGTGCATTGAGCCTCTAGGCTGTCGGCTAGGCAATCGGCCTTTTCGATGTTTTCGAAAGCGACCGTTTTGTCGGGGCGTGTGAGGGGAGGAACTGTGGCCTCTTCAGAGGAGCGGAGCTTTCTCTGGAGTTGCCAGAAGGCGTGGTGGGTGGGCTCGAGTTCGCCGATCAACTTATCCCATCCCTCGGAGCGCCACTCCCCCATGCGTTTCTTTACAGCACGCTGTAAATGGCGCATGTGGGTTTTGTTCGCGTCGCAGGGAAAAGAGTCGTAGGCACGAATGGCAGCGTTCTTCTCGGTCACCAGTTCACGTACGTCATCGGGCAGTTTCCAGCGATGGTCTTCCATCACTGGAACTTCCCGTGAGCAATCCGTCAGTACGGATTGAACGTGCTCTGTGAACGAGTCGATCGCTCCAGTCGTGTCTGCGACTGAGATAATTTGCTCGGGGATGGAGTCTAGGTGGGGAGACGTGGTGGATTTCAGTCTTTCGCTTACTTTCCTCCAGTCGGTGACTATTTTGGTCAGGGGGGGCTGGTTGGGGTCGTGCGGGGGGCCCGAATAGGGGGCCAGGTGCAAGATGACCGGGCGGTGGTCAGAATCAAGCTCTTGTACCGTCTCGATAGACTGCAAACGGAGGTTTACATTCTTGAGAAGCGCTACATCGAGAACGTCAGGAAGATGGGCGGGGTCGCCCGGGAAATGAGTGGGATACATCGGAGCGATGATATCGAAATTGAGGGAGTCGCCTAGCTTGGACACGATCCTACCTCTGGTAGAGGTCGTGCTGCTATTCCAAGCGGGATGTTTGGCATTGAGATCTCCCGCCATGATGACGGAGTCACTCATACCGAAGAGGGTAGTGAAATCGGCAGTGAGGGAGATGGGATCCTCCGCACCATTGTTGGGTGGGATATAGGCGGAGATGATGGTGATTGAGGGGTGACCGGTCATGCCGAGCCGACAGATAGAGATCTCTAGCTGGGAGAGAAGGGCGGGCGGGTCTATCGGGGTGCAATGGAGGGACTTCCTATAGTAGATGAGGGTACCGCCCTTGTGGCAGCGTGACCTGTCATTGCGAACTATCTTGTAGTTGGCATAGCTCGGGTTCCGCAGGTGGGGCTTCAGGAAGGTTTCCTGGACAGACCAGCTTGATGTCCTCTTAGGACATCAAGCTGGTGATCGCGGAGGAACGCGGCGATCTCATCGCGTTGTTTTTTAATGCCGTTTGCATTGAAAAACCCTAGTCTAAGGGATCGGGGTTTGGTAACGCTCATTCTTTGTAAAGCCATTGGAGCTTTTAGAAGTTGAGGGTTTGCATGACTTGCGTAATCTGAGGATACGCATTGAAAATCTCGGCGATGCGCCGAGGATTGCCATTACAGGCTTGAATTTCCGCTGCCATGGCATTTGCGGGGGCAATAAAAGCTGCGTAAGCACCGATTATTACCTCCATGCTGCTAGGCTGGGGGCGGGAGGCGGGGGTCGGGGGGGACCTACTGGGACCAGCGGGAGCCCTGGGCGCGGCGGCGGGAAGGGCTACCGGTGGGGCTACTGGGACCGAGGGGCCTACTGATGGCGCTGGGATGACAGTTGCCATCAGCGCTGGGATAGTCGGGGGTGGGGGGGGCACTGAAGATGCGGGAACTTTGAGGTGGTTGAGGTTCGCCCATGGGGAGGGCCTTTGGGGACTGAGCCTATCGGGCATCTGGGAGGAAGGGATCGGGATCCTCACAGAGGGGCTTTCCCTTTGCTGACGGTCGCTCGCGCGCTTCGTCAGTTTGGGAGAAGAAGACTTGGGAGCCTTGGGGCAGCCTCGGTAGTTAGCCGGGTGCCCGGATTGGCCGCAAAGAACGCAGCTCGGTGGCTCTGTGCACTGAGAGCGGTCCTTGGGGCGGGGACAGTCTGACGTGCCGTGGGCACCTAGACACTTGACGCATCTAGGTGTCGCGTAGCATTGGGATTGGGAATGGCCATACAATTGGCACCTGTGGCATTGTCCGATGAGGTTGGACTTCCTGGGTTTCTCGATAGAGATACCCGAGAGGGAGCAGACTGACTTCACCTTGAAGATGGGGTGATGTCCTTCAGTAGGGTCGCAGATGACCAGGACCATGTCGTAGACTAGGCCCTTCCATGCTTTGTGCAAGCGATGGACTGCTGAGACGGGGATGCCTTGTGAAGCAAGGTCTTCTTTGATCTCCTCGGTGGGGATCTCTTTGGGGACGCGCCTGATGATTACGCGGGTGGGGACTTCCTCCGGAAGGGAGTACGTGTGGAAGGAGTAAGCCCTTGTCTGGAGGAGACGGGTAAGGTCCCTGTAGTCCGAGGACGAGGCGACCGTTACCTTTATACCCTGTTGGGTTGAGCGGGCGTTCGTGTAGTTGATCTTTTGATCAACACACGCTTTGGAAATTTCTGTCCATTTGGACTTATCCTGGACATAGATGGGGGGCGGGGGTCGTGGCTTCTTTGCGTTCGAAGCGGGAGGGGTAGCCGAGAGGCTAGACGCGGGATTGGCCTGCGGTGCGGCGGAGGGTGGGGTGGGGGGGGCGGGGGTTGGAGGGGATTTCCGCGACCGACTTTTTGGCCTTGTTGGCGTGAGAGGAGGCGTTCTTCTTCCTCTTGCCACCCTTTCCGACGACTATATAGTCGTCTTCCGAGGAGGACGAAGAGTCAGAGAGGGCTTCCTCTGAGTCGGATTGAGATTGGGGTACGGACGTGTCCATACTCTCTGGAGTATCAGCTGCGATAGCGGCTGGCACGGAAGGTGCGGGATCGGGGACTGGCACGGACGGTGCGGGTTTCGGGGCGGACACGGAGGGAGCGGGTGATGGGGCTGGCACAGAGGGTGCGGGTTTTGGGGCGGGCACAGAGGGTGCGGGTTTAGGGGCTGGCACGGAGGGTGCGGGTTTTGGGGCTGGCACGGAGGGTGCGGGTTTTGGGGCTGACACGGGGGGTGCGGGTTTGGGGGCTGGCACGGAGGGTGCGGGTTTCGGGGCTGGCACGGAAGGTGCTGGTTTGGGGGCGGCGGCTGGCACAGAAGGTGCAGGCGAGGGGGCTGGCACGGAGGGTGCGGGAGGGGAGGCGGCGGCGGCCTCGGGGATTTCGCATGAGTTTGGCGAAAAGAGGGGGCTGACTAGCGCGTCGCTAAAGTCAATGTCGATGACCGAACCGGGAGGGCGTCTAAAGTTGATAAGACGATGTCCATATTGGTTGAGGAAAGAGGGGTCCTTGAAGAGGACCTCTCTAACGAACGCCAATATGAGTGCGTCAATCATGATCGGGAAGGGGGCGGGGAGAGGCAAGAACCATAGGGGGCGTGAATCCCTAACAACCTAGCACCCCGGGTGGATGGGCCCGGGGGTGTGAGATCCTACCCTCCCTGTCGGGTGTGAGACAGGGAGGTGAGTACCTGAAGTGAGCCCTAAGCTTGTGACCCGTCGCCGATCTTATTGTGCGAACGGGGCCCTAACCAGTCTGTGCGATGGGTGTAGAGACACCCTAGACCGGCTTCTAGTACGAAGGGGTTGACACACCCAACCGTACTAGACGCGAGCTGTGGACAAGGGATTAGTTACGAAGCTAGAGCTGACTAGGAGCCACCCCCAAGGCCAAGCTTCTAGCTCCCGATTCCAATTAACTGCCTCGCCCTGATGGGGCTCGGCGGGTGAGATTGGGGCACCACCCCCTTGGCTTCGTTGGCACCGTGAGGTATCCACCAAGGACCACGAAACTGTGGTTTTTACCCGGAAGGGGCCAAAAACCTCGACGACACGTGTGATGACGAATCTCTCTTAAGAAACAACTTCTATCAACCACGCCTTGAAAAAGGCGGCTATTGACAGGGTGGGGGCGTAGTCTGGAGACTACGGAGCTCGTTACGGCTGGCGTAACGAGAGCGGGCGGCGGCGGGGCGCGGCGGCGAGGCGGTGGGGGCGGTGCAGCGAGCGAGAGCGGGCAGCATGACCGTCCACGGCGAGCGTCGAACGGCGAGTGATGACAGGAGTATCATAAACTAAACACACTCTTAAAGAAACATAAATAGTATATACAACAAAAGTAAAATGAAAAAAAAAACAAAGTCCTGGACGATGCCAAAAGGCTATCTCAGCAGTCAGCATGATGTTACAACATTTAAAAATAAATGTCGCAGCGCTGGTATTCTGATAGAGACCACTGAGCAGTGCGCTGCGGCAGGCTGGGAAAATCATGAGATATACGCAGTTTAATTTACTTTTTAATTATTAACCTTGTAGTATGTTTTTTGCTAAGAAGGCGAATATACTCGTAGATTTATTTATAGGAGCATCGGCAAATCGACAGGTCATGTGTTTGAAACCAATGCTAGAGTATTCATACACTTTGTTCCACTAGCAATGTGACGTAAGGTGTGTTTATATTAAATCGAGCAACACAATTGTGTGCTACTCTGTCATAGATGAGAGTGCCAAGTTAATTGTTTTGAAGTCAGATCGTTCAGCAAGATTCATTGATTGAAAAACCAATTTACTAGTTAATAGGTACAATGTAATGGGACAGTAAAATTATATGACCATAAAAACAATTTGAGGCCAATAGGCCATCAATTAAGATCCACAATCAGATGGCTTTCGGATTGGCTTTCTTGGCAACGTTTCTATAGTGGTACAGCCTGGAACTATTTTAGTAAAAACACATTGTTTGAGGGTAATAACTAGTTATGCAGCAGCCTTTCGTAGAAAAATAAAATAAAATACAAATTGTATCAATTCACTTGTCAAAATACCAACTTTGGTGAATTTATTGAACATTAATATTCTATGGAAAGGTTGTAGTCAAGCTTTGTATTTCGAGACTCAAGGGAGTACTTCGAATTTAGTCTCGTATCACACACTGAACTAAATAGTAGAGACAATGAAAATTCTTGGAAAAGTCGTATCCATTAGCCATTAAGAAAAAGTAAAAGTATGAAAGATTATAAAATGTTTATTTTTGTTAGGAAAAACTGCCAAAGAACTGCCATTTGTGTGACGGATATGGCACCACGGAGACACACGGGTTCATCGCGATCCCCGACAGAGAGGCTCCTCTGAAGTGCAATGGATGGGTGTTCAACTACATGCATTACAAGGTAACAATTTTGTACAATTAAGGTACTCGTAAGTCCTAAACTCCGTATTCAGAAAGTGCACTGTTACAATTTCATAGATCAACTAGCTTCTGCCCGCGACTTTTTCCGCGTGAAATTTCACCCTCTTAGGGCTGGAATTTCGAAAAACCCTTTCTTAGTGGATACATACACTTCACAAAGACCTCCAAATGTCATGTCTCTAGAGGACCAGCGGTTTAGGCCGTGCGTTGATATATCAGTCAGTCCGGACTTTGAATTTTATATATATAGATCAATCTGCCTGCCTTTTCCCAACTATGTTGGGGTCGGCTTTCAGTCATACTAGATACAATTTCATACCAGTATTTAACATAGAGCGACTGCCTATCTGTCCTCCACAACCCAGTTACTGGGTAACATGGTTACCCCTTGGTAAGCCTGGTTGTCAGACTTTTGGGCTTCTGACTGTCAACATCTGCCGGGAGCAACGCCTTAACAGGCTTTCCGAGGTACGAAGAGGACCCGATATTCAATGGATGGTCACCCATCTACGAACCGATCGCGGCAAACGTAGCTTAACTTTCATAGAATAAGACATAAGATTACAGGGCAATGAAATTAACGTTTTTATCCTTCGTTTTATTCTTTCTTTCTTTCTTTCGTTGTACTTACTGCGCGGTGTTTTGTACACGCTTTTATTATGTAGCTTCACTTGTAACTAACAAAATAATATGTAAAAAAATCTTAGAAGTCAATTTTAAGCCACTTCTTATAATTGTCGTATCGAAATGACACTTGTAGTTCGGAAGACAAAACTATAATTTGGTATCTTGCAGCTGACCTGATGATGGAGCCAGGAGTTGCATAGTGGAAAAACTCTTCAGTGGCTACTAGTACACCCTTCGAAATTGGGCTTATATGATTATCAATCAATCAATCAATATCTTTATTGTGCATCATAGGTAGGTACACACATAATACAGGTCTTAAATAATTAAATTGTGATCAACTATGTCCCGCCCTTAGGGCATACAATAGTTAGGTACATATAAATTAAATTAAATTTACTTACATTATTGTTACAAATTATTAAGATGTCGCATAAAATAAAAAAAAAATAAAAAATAAAGAAAATGAAACGGAGCGAATTTTAGTACATACACATTTATACATTTCAGTGGGCCACCGAACACATCATGACTGAGGGAGACTATGTTGGAGCAGTGATTTGTCTGATAGGAAGTGTTTTATAGAGTAGTAGTACTTGTCCACTAACATATCATGGAGATTCTGTTAATTTTTTTTTATTTCCGTAATTTTTCTAATAGGCCCCGGACTATTATTGAGGATGCGAGAAGCTGTGCAAAAGATACTTTCATGCATTAGATAAGTCTTGCTAGCTACTGTGCGTAATTTGTCCTTACGTCGTACACGCGTGTAGTCATTGTATATAGTATGATTCGCGGTCGTAAAAAATATGTATTTACAGAAATTATAATCATTACAATTAGTAATACAACTTGATATGTTAGTGTAATCCTAAAATGTCAAGATTTCATGAAATAGTTATTCAGTAGGATTACTTGGTCTTAGAGAGTTGTGTTGATGACTTTAATGATTATAATTCTGTAAATTCATATTTGTTACGGCCGTGAATCATATTTTAATCAACGTAAAACTTAGTACTGGCCAGCAAATTGCAAAAAACGTAAAAAAAAATTGAATTTCGCGGGCTACCCTGGCGTTTTCACCTTAAGATACGAAAATATGAAATATTATTTATTATCTTCGTCGTGTGTGATAGTCCATTGAATTGTATGGCGAGCGAAAACATATTATAGTATCTTAGCCGTGTGCAGCGCTCCTTAGTGAACTTCACTACGGGTGACGTAACCTACGACAGACTTATTATTTGCGATTGGTACAGTAATCGGTTCTAAGGATCGAACCGCAAAATTGAGTTTTTTTCTTATTGTATATACTTTTCCGGGATAAAAAGTACCCAGTGTGGTGCCCAGGATATTAAAGAATAATTATACGAAGTTTCATCGTAATCGAACCGGTAGTTTTTGCGTGATGCCTGAACAAACAGACAGACAGACAGACAAAAATTTTTTTAATCACATTTTTGGGTTTGGTTTCGGTCTAGTAACACCATTAATTTTATTGATATTTTCAATGTACAGGATTTTCACTTCTACAGATTTATTATAAGTATATAGATAAAGTCTGATGAACAGCGTTGACAACCAGTAAGCCTATCTAATTAATATCTAATTTTTATCAGCGAATTTATCAGCTTACACGCCTCGCCATTTAAATCTGAACTAGATCTTAATGCCATTTTATTCTAGTTTTATTTTATTGGTACTTTCATTTATGGAAAATTTCTAGATTAGCATAATCTTGTGCCACAAATTAAAATAAGCCCTACATAGTAACGGCTTCCGTCGAGAAAATATCAATAATCTTGAAATTTAGTTCGGTTTAAAAAAATTATAGAATGTTCCAGATCGTTGATGACGAGGGCCAGCAGCTGGGACCTAATCAAACCGGAGAGCTGTGCGTAAAGGGCACCTGTGTTATTAAGGTAATACTTTTACAAGCTAGTGATGAATGTCATGCCAAAATAATAACCCAACCACATAGCATGGGTGTCTCAAAAGATGAGCTGCAGAAATGTGGCAAACTGTCGCAATCATAGAAACAGAAGATGTGCTGCAAAAAAGTTGCAAAGTGCCGCAATCATAGGAACAGCTATCAATATCTCACTGCCTTCGTTGGTTTCGTGGTTGCGAGCGCGACTACTGAGCGTAGGGTCCTGGGTTCGATTCCCAGGCCGGACAAAGTGTTATTGGGTTTTTCTTAGGAACAGTCCGGAGTTTGAAAGTTGGCGGTTTGATACCCCCGTGCCTCGGAAAGCACGTAAAACCGTTGGTCCTGCGCCTGATCTCTCCCCGATCGTGTCGGATTCCCATCACATCGGACTATAGAAGGAATAGAGATGCACCTGTGTTTACGCACTTACTTGTGCACCATAATATTATCTCCTGCGCACCTGGCTAATCTCCGTTGATGTTAGCCACCGTAACCGAAATGGGTCGGAAGGCTATTATCATTTAAGGCATATCTATCGACCATTTTAAGACAATCATGTATTCACACTTTGCCAATCATGTATTTAATCTGGGGGCGTTTAGGGGACACTAAACGCCCCCATAACAGTAACACTTCTATTGCGGCTCATTCAGTGTCCTTTAATGGGTTAAACCAGCATGTTCAACAGTTATAATAATATCAGCCTAGTATTACATAATAATGAACAAACTCCATCAGGTTCATTTTACGTCCTTAAATTGCAGGGTTACCACAAGAAAGACATGTCGTGCGATGAGTCCTTCACCCCTGACGGCTGGTACAAGACCGGAGACGTGTTCCATTTGGATCAGAACGAGAGACTGACCTTCGCTGTCAGGAAGAAGTTCAGCTTTAAGTTTAGGGGCTGTCAAGTAAGGAACTACTTTTTTACATACTTATAACCTGCGGAGGTTTCGTAAAAGTTCACGGACATTCTTAAAATTCAGGTTACGGGTTCCAAAATTAATGAGTAGGGTACAAATGAGATTTTTTTTAGAAGTATGTGGTAAAGAAATCTAGCTTAACACGTTGACTACCAGACAACAGACACAGAAAGAGAAAATATAGGTCATCAAGATTACCTTATATGTAGAATAATGATATTATGTTATGTAGGACGATCCTCGTTACTTCGTGACGGTTTATTACCATATTTTGTTAATTTCAAAAGAACTTCGAACACAAAATGAGTACTTCAAATATAGATTAAAGTCGTAGCCTTCCAACTGGATTATTGTGGAAGCTTGTACCGGAGAATATTGTACAATGTTGGATCCAATTTGGTTTAATTTTGTAGCTAGACGTTCAACTTTTTGGGCTGTTCGAGTACTTAGTTCATAATGAATTTTGAGTATAAAAATAATATCGTTTCAGTTTGTAGACACGGATTTGCCTGTTTTTATAATCTCAAAGAGCGTTTTCTTATATCGCAGGTCTTAAATCATAATATTATGTAGGTACTAATTTTTCGTTCGCGGTTTTGAGCTTTTCATTTCTTATTACATCAATAATATAATTTATTGTGAAATCGCCTGAAACTATTTTTATGGCTATTGCTTAAGACACAAGGTACTTAATTTAAATTCAACACCTCAAAATGTCTGTTTCCTTTGACAGATAGCACCAGAAGAAGTCGAACGAGTGATCAGCTCGGTACCAGGAGTGCATGAGAACGTAGTATGTTTATCTGAAGATGGACCTGTAGCAGCCGTAGTGTTGGAGCCCCTAGCTGATGTAACCAGGGAAAAGATACACAAGGCTGTTGAAAGTGAGTCATTTTATTTGTTCTCGATGATATAATTACCAGGCGTGCATGAGAGCGTAGTATGTTTATCTGATGATGGACCTGTAGCAGCCGTAGTGTTGGAGCCTCTAGCTGATGTGACCAGGAAAAAGATTGTGAGTCACTGTCACATTGTACTAGGGTTCATGGTGGTATGGTGATACCCCCGTGCCTCGGAAAGCACATAAAACCGTTGGTCCTGCGCCTGATCTCTCCCCGATCGTGTCGTCTGTTATATTTTTTTTTTTGTTCCCTCCTGCGGCAAACTAACATAAGCCCAGAGGCCAGGTGGTTGGGTATTTAAATTTAAAGAAACAACAAACTATCTTAAACTCAGTTTAATTTATAAAATTAAATCTTCACAATACAACCCACGGTAGCCTATACGGGTCTACCCTCTTATAAATTAGGTAGGTGACTACCGCACCCACTCGCATGCATAGGTATCCATTGTAGTATACTATACGAGCTGCAGTTTGAAGTGAGGCACGCAATAGACGCAAGATTAAAATTGAATGTTGAAGATAAAAGATGAAAATGAAAGTGCATACGTGTGTATATACCTACACAGGTACCTAAACAATGGGACAATGTTTTGTAATACACGTGCCTGCTTTATAATAAGTAATAATCAGACAAAATATTATAATAATTAGTGTAGGCTTCGAGCAATTTATTGTAGCATTCAGAAAACATCCCGCATTGAACATTACCTTCATTAGGAGATAAGACGATCCACAGATAGTGCCACAATCATGCGGGCGGAATAATATTAATCACAGAACGTAATTAGGGATAAAATACGATATTATTGAGTCTTTTTATTCACTGGTTTAATACAGCTGCCTTCAACAAAAATCTCAAGAGATTAAAAGGTGATTCTTGAACACAAAGTAGTTAATTTGTGTTTTAAATTATTCTCACCAGCATTTAAAATAATTATTTCGTAGATTAAAAAAGTACTTCTACAGTGCGATTCTGTAACCAACTCACCGTGAAAACTTAGGTGAAGTGAGCGTGGAGTGAGCTATCATTACTGTAAATCTCTATAACGTCAGATGGAATGACAGCTCACTTCCCCTAACTTCTCACGGTGAGATTCTAACAGAATCGACCGGCTGGTCAGTAAACTAGTGAGTACAAATAATAATATCAAACATCTGCTACCTATAATATACCTACCTTAGTAGGTAGTTCTTGCAGCAAACTTACCAATTTCTGAACTTCAGTATTTTTGAAAATGGTGGAATAAAGTACGAAACGGGAATTGCTTGCTCAAAAGTAAAGCCAAAAAGAAAACAAAATATGTAATTGAAAATACATATTACTATAAGTTTGTTTTACAACTCGAAAACAAAAGAGAACAAATGTTATTTATTAACAGTAGTATTTTAATTTCATTTGAGGCCAAAATAGTAATATTTTTTTAGATTTCATTTGAAAAACTAGTAATAGTCTAGTCTTGTCAGTATTTGTAAACTTATTTTTATAAATACTGAAAAGACATTTACAGGTGTGCCTACTAACATTATAAACAGACAGGTGGGTAAAATTGTTGCGAAGACTCGCGAAGACTGTAGCAAAATGTCAGATTTAAGTTTCAAAAGCAGTAACTTTTATCTAATAATCCGAGCTCAAAAGATCCGCATCTTTTCTCAAAGAAATAAAAGCTCCATCTATAATATTCAGAATCCCGTCTTTCACTACAGAGTACGTACAGCAAGACTTCGCACGCCCTTAGACGTGTTCAACCGTCAGCTTTTATAAGCCAAACCTCTTCTATTGCGGCTTATGTCTTGGAAACACCTTATTTGCCAAGAAATATTTCATTGAAACCTTCAAAAATAAGTCTTAGAACTTCACAGTTAAAGTTTACATTTCTTTTTGGTATTTTATCTGGTCTAGTAAATCCGTGCGGTTTGCATGTCAGTTCATTCCAATAAAAAATGAACTCTCATGTTTTCATCATACAGTCTTATTTGCTTTGTTTCGTTCCAGCCACTCTGAGCGATCACAAGTGGTTGCATGGAGGCATCGCGTTCGTGGCGTCACTGCCGCACACGCACTCCGGCAAGCTCCAGAGGAATAAGTGCATTCAATTGATTACGGAGCTCCGTAAGAGCGGAGAGTGCTATTAGACAGCTGTAATGTCAACTTATTAAAAGAGTACTTACCTATATGTTTGTTTAAGGATTTTAGAGTTTTATTTCTCGTATTTTATCTGGCTGGAAAGACCGTTTAAATTAATATACATACAGTCAGCGTCAAGAAAACAACAAAGAAAATAAAAGTTTACCTCAATTCTATCCAGAATGATATTTAATTTGCTCTGCACTGTGTTCAGAATAAAAGTAATAAAACGACCACTAAAGAGAATAAAATCTTTTTTTCACCAGAAAGCGACCTCTAAATTGTGCCAAAGCTGCTTCTACAAAATATTCTGCAAAGCGTATTGTTTCCCGTCGTATGTACCTCGACCGAAACTTCTAAAGAAATTTGGCTCAAGCTAGGCATCTCAGTATTATCTACCTACAGCGTTCTTTCTTCATTGTAATGACGACGTGAACATTCATATTTAGTTTATCGTGAAAAGAAAAAAATTACTTAGAGCTGAAATTTTTATAAAGATCATTACATATTAGAAGAGAGGATTGTAACATATTTTATGCACAAACGCTGCGAATATTGCGCATCAAAAATCGTCTTAAGCTAGACTTTTTGTTATTTTGATCTTAAAATTTTGTCATTATTTCAAGAATTCTAATGTTAAATATTGTTATGAATTTTATTGTCCTTCAATTACCATAAAGTATGCTCATGCCGCCTGTGATGCAGGCTTATCCTAGTACAGGCATCTAACATTATTATAGGTACCTTTGTAAATAATTTCGACTTTAGGTAATAATTTTACCAATTTTAATACTGAATAAACATTATTATTATTATTAGTTTATTTTACAGATTTGAATAAAAAGAAACTAGGATTACAGAATATACAGTAATTTTGAAGTCGTCTTTCGTCAAAGTTAATAATATTTAGTAAAATCTACAGTGATCGTTGTTTTGTAAGTTTTGATATGAAAGGACACACCTTTTAGTCCTCTTGCGAGCCCGACGTGCTCACTTGAACAATTTGTTAGACGCAAAGTAAATACAAGACCTTCCGTGTATTTACATATCAGACAACGGACACTCGGCAACCGGACAATAACATCTAAATTATTACAAAATTCTATCTTAATAAGACTTTTAGAGCTAAAATTCGGAGCATATTTTAAGGACGTTATAATTTAGCTTCATGAAACGAATTTTCCATCTTTTCAGAGTATAAAGAGCTCATTTCTTTCAATGTAAATTGACACATTTCCCGTCTTACACAAACTCCCTATTTTACTGAATAGGATAACGTTTAGTACTTGCATAATTTTCCTTTAACGCAAGTCTATAATCTTGGAGATATTAAGAGAACGCTCAAAGAGATCGTTTTCGATTTCTGTTCACGTATTTCTTTAGTCGGTTGTATGGCAACACAGAAAATTACTTGCATGTTCGGAGCAATCACGCACGCTAATAAAATACGTCTTTTGAAGAGGCGGGACCTTTTACTACCACATTCACCCTATCTTGCCTTCGTACAGTGCAGCGTAATCAAATTCAGAACGCATTGTTTCACTGCGCAACCATTGCTTCTAATATTCTGCACCCATTTATTAAAAAAGAGTAAAATCCGCAATGGATGCCGTATCAAGAGATGTAAAGGCTGTTGTTTTCACAACAATGTTCGTAGAAGTAGCACATGGGGTAGGTGGGTGCAGTAATAATGGCTCATGTGCTTGCCACTTTAATTAAGGAGGTGCTTGTGGTTGCTCTACCTAATTAGCGTCGGGACACCAAGGTCACTTCCGAAAATTTATCGCGTAATCCTATAATGGAATTTGGTCAAATTTATATATTTATTACAAGAGGTCCATAAAGCAATTGTAGGTTCATTAAAATGAGAGCGGAGGCTTGTGTGGTGATAATGAAAGCACGAAGAGGCAGTTGTTAATTGTTAATATATGTGCCCTGTGAGTGTAGTTGTTAATTGTTAATATATGTGCCCTGTGAGTGTAGTTGGCTTGCTGCGGTAATTAGTGGCATTTGTTGTGATTACACAGTTACGACGGTGGTCTTTTTCACAATAGGAAAGTTATTATGTCTGTGAATCGAATGATGTTGGTAGAAACAATATTATGAACATTTTTTTTTTACTCATGTTTGTTCTGCGTTTACCTAATTGCCATTTCTAAACATGCGATTGTGATAAAATTACGTATAATATTATCTTGGCTCTAACAATTTCGTAAATCAACGTGTCCTAACTCAGAGAGCAGGGAGATCTGTAATCCAGGACCCTTTTACATCAGACACCCTTCTCTATAGAAGTTTGTGCATTGTATTTACCAATGCCTATAATTATGATGTTGAGAAAAATTTAGATTTATAAATATGATTACTTTTGAAATCCTTTATGTTGCAATATCAATCAGACCTTGAAGAATCAAGCTAAGTACAGTATCAGATATTGAAAAAAAAAAAAATATTTTTATTTCAGCAAGAATACCAATTTATTCAAAGTCAAAGTCAAAGAATTTATTTCAAATAGGCACATAAAAGGCACTTTTGAACGTCAAAAATTACAATGAAATAGAATTGATTCTAGTCGCCCCTTCCAAAAGGTATTTCGTATGGAGAAGAATGGGCAAGAAACTCCACCGTTACTCTTTTAAAATGTTTTACAATATTTTGCATAAGTACATTAATTATATAATAAATAATATATGAAGACGATGCACCTAAAATAAAATGACTATACCACAATAGGTAAAAGAATTAAAAATGAAACCATGACATATAAATGAATAATCCGCAAAATTTCAAGTATTAGTTTACCGGCCTTCCTCTCCTCGGTCCACAGTACCGATAAATGAACCAGGAACATTTAATTTTATCTTCCTCACTGGTCGATTTTGAAGTACCGTGTTTAACCGATGCGATGAACGCTTGGAAAATGGCTTGTTCTAATACGGTTTTGCCCTATAACCCGTTTTCCCAGAGACGGTGGGATGAGCCGCTCTGCAGTATTATACGGAATACCCTTGTTAACACGTCACGTAATACTGTTGAGCGCGCTTGTCTGCTGGCTGTGGGAAAATGGGAGTCAGGCTTATGGCTTCAGGCGCTCCCGTCATCCACCATAGGCACAATGATGGATGACTCATCGTTTCGGCTCGCTACGTGTCTTCGCTTGGGCGCACCTTGTGTTGCTCCGCATCGATGTCACTGCGATGAAGCTGTCGACAGTCTCGTACACCATGGCCTGTCTTGCTGCAGGAGTGTAGGTCGCATAGCATGGCACGCCAGCATCAACGATATTATTCGTCGAGCCCTTGTCACCGCCGGCGTACCAGCGGTGTTAGAACCAAACGGCTTGGTACGTGACGATGCTGGCAAGACACCAGACGGCATGACGTTATTGCCTTGGAAGGTGGGTAGGCCTCTGGTGTGGGACGCAACGTGTGTCGATACCCTTGCGCCATCTCATGTTCCTAGCACGGCGGGCTGTGCTGGTGCCGCTGCTGCGGCTGCTGAGACCCTCAAGCGGCGCACATACTGTAACTTTATAGGCAACTACAGCTTTGAGCCGTTTGGGGTCGAAACGCTCGGGTCATGGGGCCCGAGTGCGCGTCTCCTTTTTAAGGAAATTTCTCGCCGGTTGGTCGACACTTCACATGACCAGAGGGCTGGGTCGTTCTTTGGTCAAAGAATTAGCATAGCCATTCAACGTTGCAATGCTGCCAGTCTTCTGGGCACGTTTCCGGATGACAGCGATGCGGACGAGTACTGTGACGCCTAGGTGTCCTTCGTTTTTATATTTATTTATATAATAAGTTAGTTAATATATATATTAAATAGGTTATTCAAAATAAATCTGATAGATACATGGTGCTCACATATTTACAAAAATGGTAAAAGTAAACGCATTTCTTTAAATAATAAAAAAAGATAACATGTAATAAGTCAGGGTAATTACAGAATGTTAACAAATTAAAATAAATATAATAAATTTGCAATTAAATTAGCAATCAGTTTGATTTTGTCTAGACTCTAGATTGTCCTATGGAGCACCACCAGCATGTTTCCAAGCGTTCTTATCCTGGTAATCTTCTAATTTATAGTATGCTTGTTTACAAAGTGTACGTTTAATGCAAGTTTTAAATTTTCTTTCATTTAATTGCAATATATCACAATATATTGCATTTATCATTTGAAAACAGAAACATTACCAGAAAATAACGGCGAACAGGAAAATTAAATATCGTCTGTATTAAACTAGTGAACTTTTTGTTGCAAGTGATATATGAGTTTAAAAACTCATTAACTAACGACTGCAGGAGCGTTAACGAACAAATACTAATTAGAAAGAATACGGGTATAACTGGGAAGCTAGTTACATAATAACATTTTTAGTTCTATTGTATGCAGTGTTCGAGACAAAAGAAGTTTTGTAAAGAGAAGACCAGCGCGGATAACCACTTTGTAAATTGCATATTTTCATTGTATTATGAAAGGAATTTTTGGAAAAGGTCGTGATCAAAGACGAGGCAAGGTCCTCGAACAAGCCTCCATTTTTTTTTATTCGTCTCGCAGGTCATCCGGCTTTCGGCTGCTTAACCGGGCTTGCCTGTGGTCGCCCCAATAAATTAAGGTCCTGCAGCCAGTACTTAAAAACTAAGAATTTACACGCTAAGGGCACCACCTGTGGGTTACGGACTTCATCTTAGGGCGTCGTTGGATGAGGCCGCTAGGGACAGGCTAGATCGGATTAATAAGGGTGAACAAGGTCAAGCACACAAGGTGAACTACAAAAACCGCTGCGCAATTAATTATAGGCGCTATCAAAATCTAATTATTGTGCGCTTGCGTTTGACTGTATCATTTATGTCCATTGTCCAGAGCACCCTGTGCAGTCGATTCATTCTAAATTTCTACCCCAAGAAAGGTCATCATAGGTCGAACCATTGTCTTTCAAAATAATGACCCATGTACATTAATTTCTAAATCGGTTGTAAAGTAAACAATTGATGCGGTTCAAACTTGTGACGTTTGAACAGGTAGCCGCACCGGTTACCGTCCAGGGGTAATGCATAATTAAGGTAAATTCACCAACTTGCTAATTCACTAGTTGTTTGTTCTCCGCCATAGTTGAAGGCTGCCCTAAAGTAAAGGTGTTTGTTCACTAAATTGATATTGTCTTTAAGTTTTGATTAGGTTTTCGTGATGGAGATTTCCTTTGAAGGGTAGTTGGGGGCTTTGTACGAAGTGTTGTTGAATAATATTTACGTTAAGGGTATTCAAATGGCGGGTCGTTACGTCGAGTTAGACGGGATCAGACGAAAGCGATACGTCGCGAGGAATGTTCCTTTGATACTTAAAGAAATCTAATTAAAGTATTTTTTTTTTTTAGTTATTGTCCATTTCATGCAGCTCCACTCGAATGATTGAAGCGTAGTTTTATTACTCAACATATTCATTCATGTTGACTTATTAGTCAACATGAATGAAACGGTTCACTAAAGGTTCACCAAAACTCCATTGACAAATTTTCATTTTACAACCAATAACGTTTCATAAACTATTTATTTCGAAAACAACTTATTCCGCAAATGTTTTATTTCATAAACACTCGTTTTGCAAACATTTATTTGGCAAACAATCCTTTTAACAAATGCATCAGATGATATTTAATAATTTTTAAATTTTTCATTTCTCATTTAGATTCATTATGATAAATTGTCTCGTCTAGGGTTAGGGTCTCCGTCAGCAGGTCGACGGAGGTCCTATTTCTGTTTGCAGGGTTTAAAGAAACCTAACCAACCGAACTTCGGGGTGCCCCTGACGTCGACCGTCTAGGGTTAGGGTTTCTGTCAGCATCTGTGTTTATTTGGGGGGTTTATTCCAAACGTTGTTTATAAAATAAAATATAAAAATAATGAATTGTTTGTCAAATAATACGTTATTAAATAAAAGTTTATCGGATAATTATTTTGATAAGTGAAATATTTGGTAAACTTGTTGTTGTAGAATGATGAAATGACAAATAATGATTTTGAAAATCGTTGCTTGGTTGCTTGTCAAGTAAAAATTTTTGAATTAATGTTTGGTGAACTGCATGACTGGTCACCGAATGAAACCAATATTACAAATAAATAAAAGAATGCCCATAGAGTTTCTTGCCCGTTCTTCTCCACAGGTATGATTTGGAATGGCTATATCGCTTCGTCTGACTGACCGACCCGTTGACAATTCAAAGGTGATTGTAATTGGTTTATTTGAAATAAATGCGTTGAATTTAAGTTTGAGTTTGAGTAGAGTTGTGCAGTGGATAGAATCAACGGGTCTTCAAAGTATTTTTTTTTAATGTATGTTCGGACATAACTCTGTCATAATATTATAGGTAGACGGATTTGAAAATTTTCTTTGGGCAGTAATAAAAGCTCCGAAAAAATATTAAATATGAGCACACTCAAAATATGAAATTTACTGCTTTATATATCTACTAATTTTCCGACAACTTATATATAACTTATATTACCATTGTTTGTCTCTGCATCACCCAAAGGTTGACTGGTAGAAAATGCCTATGGCATTAAGTCCGCCTCTGTACATTTTTGTGCTTGAAGTATTAAATAAATACTGGAAATTCCGATAAATCAATACAGCATTTGCTGACGTAATATTTTCCACCAGCGTAAATTGCGTTTTACCGAAAATTACAGTTAGTCATTTTAATCGTAACTCACCTATTATAACTTTACAATTTCACGGCTGCCATGTGAATGTGATAACTCGACGATACAAATAATTGACATTAAAATGACAACAAAACGTGATTGTTGGAATTCCAAACGTCCGGAATTCGAATCTCGTAATTTGAATTGAACCGGCGACCGTTACACGCGATCCAATATGGCGGACGATCACAACTAATCCTCTCACATAAAATTCTGTTTGATGATAGTAGCAGCAATTTGCGTTAGACTAAAACTAACGTTTTAAGAGTTGCAAAAAAGGTAAAATGAAAATTGCAACGTATCGGGAATTCGGGATGTTTGGTTAATTTGCATATTTAGAGTGAAGTGATGGGTATATTAGTGACGGCAAATGGTGAGTGCCAATGATCGCTTTTTGATTTTATTTATTTTTTATTTCCTGTGGCAAAATGCTTTGGTAGGCTACAGCTGACATTAGTAGCCTGTGTCTAACATTTTAGTAGAAATACATTTCATAACCAAAAGGCACAAAAAATTAAAAAGATAGTATGTAACAGAAACATCACTTACATGTATACAATACAAAAGATTGTATTCTGCGCTACGGACAGAATATTTATTGGTTATATATAATCAATAAATATTCTGTCCGACGAGGACGCTCAAAAACATCGCCGTAATTGTATGTCCGGAGTGTTTACTGGCTCCAGCATTTACCAAGACTGCCAGTCTATTAACTTAGGTAACAGGGCGCCGTGTACGTAGTGTTTAGGCCGGATATAGGCACGGCGTAATTGCAGTCGCCTGCCCGAAAATAGGGGAAATTCTTGAAGTTAATAGGGACATGTTTGTAATGAAACAAGGATGGTTGTTATTGGCAGATTATATACATGATACTGGTTGAATCATTAGAATAAATAATGTTTAATTGATCCATAAACAAGGAAAAGCGCCTAACATCGCAAAGAAAAAAAAGCACAAAAAATAAAAACAATAATAATAATAATAATAATGGCCCGACTGTCATGTTGACGATAGCAAAAATTTTACTCCGTTTAATTTATAGTATTTTTCAGCATAAACCAATGTTTTGATATGTGTTCTATAATTTTTGAAGACCAATTATACATGAAAATGAAAAAGAAAAATGAAAAATGTTTATTTGTACCAAAACAGTTACGTATTATTATGACATGAATAAGATTTCCTCAAGATGCTAACACGAAGTCGGGCACGACAATTACATAACCCCACACACCCAACATCTTCGGGTTCGTCGCTCAGCTCCGCCTCGCAGTTGCCGGAACCTGCTCCAGATGTGAGTCCAGTGACACCGGCCGCTGCAGTTGCGCCGAGCTCGAGCGACGAATACTTTTCGCCGCCGACGACACCACCACCAGTACGTCGGCGCGGAAGAGGCCGACCACCGGCCAGCTTAGGACTCCGAGGCCCACCGGTCTCTGATAGGGTCCCCGCTCCCGGTGGAAGTGTGCAGCGCATGAGATGGACACAAACTGTCAATGAAAATGTCATGCGCGCATACTTTGGGGCTACAGAGGGGGGAAGTAACTTGACTGCGTACCGCGGTCGGATGCTCTCTCTGTTTCAGGTGCTTGAGCCGGCTGTCAACGTGTCAGCGCAACGACTATCGGATCAGGTGCGGGTCATCCAGCGTAACCATATGCTGGATAACGTCGTACTTGATCGACTACGCCTCGAATCACGGAATAGCCATGTTACGCCTGCTTCGTCATTGGTCGCGGTACAACTGCAAGATTTGCCCAGGGTTTCACCGCGACCCGACCGTGTTGACGTAGAGGACGATGACGATGCTATATCCGTGAGCTCCCAGTGCAATACAAGATTGAGGAGCGCTTTGGAGGATGCCTTCCGTGAGTACCGCTCTATTCCGCCTGGACTTAGACCACGTTTACCTCTTTTGCCCATGCACAAGAAAAACAAGGTGCTGGTGTGTGCTCTAGACTCACAGCTGTCAAATTGTTTTAACAACAGCAAAGACCTTACCGATACCCATTCAATTTTGTACTGTGCAGCTGTAGCGGCATGTCGTGTGGCTCATGTCAAATTTTCCAACAGTGACAGAGCCCCACGACCAAAACCAGCTGTACCAGCTTGGCAGTGCAGGATTGAGTGTCGTATCGGTGAGGCTAGAGCACTCATCGGCAAGCTAATCTGCTTCAGGGAGGGCAATACTCGCCCTAGAGTTATGCGCTTTGTGAGGCGGGCGTTTTCGGGGACTGGTATTAGTCCTCGAGATTATTTGTCGCACGTCACAGAGCGTATTGACTTCCTGAAGCAGAAGATCTATGCATGGGCAAACCGCATTCGTCGGTACAGGCGGAGAGTGGAGCGGTACACTCAGAATCGCACATTCCAGAGTGATGAAAGGTGGGTTTATAGAGCTTGGGAGCGACCGGACCAAAGTGTGACTGACACGCGCCTGCCGGATGATGACGCCATGTGTTCATTCTGGCGAAACATCTGGTCGGTGCCTGTCAGTCACACCGAAGGTGACTGGACTAGGAAGATTGAGGGAGCGTGCGATCTAATACCAGAAATGGGGGCACTTATCATCAGCCCCCAAGATGTTGCTAATGCAGTCCGTCCGTTGCCTAACTGGAAATCTCCAGGGCCGGATGGGCTGCACAACTTTTGGATAAAATGGTTAAAAGGGTCGCACGCCCGCTTGGCATCCCAGTTCCAGTCAGCCTTAGAGTCAGGGTCGTTGCCCCAGTTCCTAACGACAGGAATAACCCACCTGCTCCATAAATCAGGTAGTACCGCGGATCCCAAAAATTATAGACCGATCACTTGTCTTCCGACGATCTATAAGGTTCTGACATCCATTTTGAGAGCTAAAATTAACAAACATATAGACACCAACTCCATCATGTCTGTCTCTCAAAATGGATGTAAGAACGGGTCCCGGGGTACTAAGGAGTTGCTCCTCATTGATATAGCCATTAGCCAACAAGTTCGTTGTTCCCGAAAGGATCTGTCGACATGTTGGATAGATTATAAGAAGGCCTATGACTCGGTGCCACATACATGGCTCATGAGGGTTCTGGAGTTGTATAAAGTAGATACAACTCTGCGCACCTTCCTGATGTCGTGTATGGGACAATGGAGTACGGTCCTTCGCTATCCAGGATGTCGAAATATCCAGAGGAATAGCGAACCGATAAGGATCGAGCGAGGCATATTCCAGGGCGACAGTTTGAGTCCGCTTTGGTTCTGCTTAGCCTTGAATCCTCTAAGTACACTGCTGGAGGATTCAGGTCTAGGCTATCGGTTGAGGAGGGGTGGTCAGGTTATATCTCACCTTCTTAACATGGATGACCTGAAACTCTTTGCCCCCAACAATTTGCAACTGATGGAGTTACTGAAAATCACTGAAACTTTCAGTAACGCCATCAGAATGGAATTTGGTGTGGACAAATGTGCGGTCATGCATGTAAAGTGAGGTGAGATTGTGGAATCCGTGGGAACCCAACTCTCGGATTCCACAAACCTGAGAGCCCTCTCCGCATCTGAAACCTATAAATATTTGGGTATGTCGGAAGCGTTGGGCATCAATGTTACTGACATGAAGCAATTGTTGAAGGAGCGCTTTTTTGGCCGCCTGAAAAAAGTATTTAATAGTCTTCTTTCAGGCGGAAACAAGGTGCGCGCCTTCAACGGTTGGGTCATGCCGGTTTTGATGTACTCTTTTGGCATACTCAAATGGACTCAGACTGAACTCGACGCCCTGGATAGGAAGGTCCGTACACTGCTGACCGCAAATCGAATGCATCACCCACGGTCATCGGTAATGAGGCTGTATATCCCGCGAAAGTGTGGAGGTCGAGGCTTTTTAAACGCTAAGACTCTCCACAATCGCGAGATATGCAGTCTCAGGGAATATTTCTTAGAAGCCGACGTGGGGATGCATCGGGATGTAGTCGCTGTGGACAAGGGCCTCACCCCGCTCTCCTTAGGTAAAGAGAACTGGCGCAAACCAGTAGTGCTTGACACTAATGATCGCATGGAGGTATGGCAAAGTAAGGAGCTTCACGGACGCTTTTTCCGGGCCCTACATGGACCGGATGTAGATTTGTTAGCGTCCGTAGCCTGGCTACGTTTCGGTGACCTCTTTGGAGAAACCGAAGATTTTGTCTGTGCAATTATGGACGAAGTTATGATGACGAACAACTACCGGAGATATATTGTGAAAGACGGCACGGTTGACATTTGTCGGGCATGCCACCGGCCGGGGGAATCAATTAGGCATATTATCTCCGGGTGTTCTCGTCTAGCTAACGGAGAGTACTTGCATAGACTCAACCTTGTAGCCAGGATAATCCATCAGCAGCTTGCTTTGAAATACAACCTTGTGGAATCGGAGGTGCCGTACTACAGGTATGTGCCCGACCCAGTTCTCGAAAATGGTAATATCACATTGTACTGGGATCGATCCATCATCACTGACAGGACTATTGTTGCCAATAAGCCTGATATAGTGGTGGTGGATCGATCAGAGCGGCGCGCAATGATTGTTGACATAACCGTCCCGCATGATGAGAACCTCGTGAAAGCCGAGAAAGATAAACAAATCAAGTATCTTGACTTGGCTCGCGAGGTTGTCAACATGTGGGATGTTGACTCAGCAATCATTGTGCCGATAGTCGTAACAGCCAATGGATTAATAGCCAAGAGCCTCGACCAACACCTAAGGAGGCTCTCGTTGGGCAGCTGGATCAAGGGCTTGATTCAGAGAGCGGTACTTCTGGACACGGCTCGCATCGTTAGGAGGTTCCTCTCTCTGGAGCCCTGACCGCCGGTAGCTTGGACCTTGTTCCCGATACCGGTGGGCTACTATTTTTTATATTTTTAAATGTTTTTATATCTTTATATCATAATATTTAAAAATATAATTTATATGTGTATAAAGTGAAATAAAGAAATAATAATAATAATGGCAACACCAACGTCAACATATCAATTCGTAATAATTTTCACATTAATAAAATTTTACACCAGTTTTATTGTAAAATTTTACCTGCATCCAAACTCCAAATACCCAATTTAATATAATATCAATAGAAAAGTACAATAAACCATGAATAAACCATAATATTCCAAACTTTTACTAAAAACTGCCGAATCGGAGGTGACATATGTCATGTCACCCCCGATAAAACGAAACAAATAATATGAAAATATGTTGACAAGATCAGCCGCAAGACGTGCACGCCTACCACCTCCGGACTCTTCGCTCAGCTCCGCCTCGCCGCCGCCGGTACCCAGCCCCACTGTGAACGCTGTGACGACACCGGCCGCGGCAGTTGCGTCGAGCTCGGGCGACGAGTATTTCTCTCCGCCCACGACGCCACCACCTGCTCGTCGACGGGGAGGACGCCGGCCGCCGGACGGCTTAGGACCTCGAGGCCCACCGGCCTCTGATAGGGTCCCAGCTCCCGGCGGAAGTGTGCAGCGCATGAGATGGACACGTCCCATCAATGAAAATGTCATGCGCTCATACTATGGGGCTACAGAGGGGGGAAACAATCTGACCGCGTACCGTGCTCGGATGCTCTCTCTTTTTCAGGTGCTTGAGCCGGCTGTCAACGTCTCGGCACAACGACTGTCGGATCAGGTGCGGGTTATCCAACGTAATCATATGTTGGATGACACTGTACTTGATCGCTTGCGAAGTGAAATGCGGAGTAGTCATGTCATCGCCCCCCAGTCGCAGACTGCTGCAATATTACAGCAGTCTAATACAAGACATGCAGACGAAGGGAGTAATGATAGGGCTACAAACGTAAGTACCCAGTACAATGAGGAATTGAGGAGTGCTTTGGAGGATGCGATTCAGGAATATCGCTTCATGTCGCCCGAACTTAGACCACGCTTACCTCGTTTGCCCATGCATAACAAAAATAGGGCGCTGGTGGCGGTCCTGGATTCGCAGTTGTCAAAATATTTTGATAACTGCGAAGACCTCACCGATACTCATTCGATTCTGTACTGCGCGGCTGTAGCGGCATGTCGTGTAGCTCACGTCAAATTTGCCAATGATTCTAGAACTACACGACCGAAACCAGCCGTACCCGCTTGGCAGTGCAGAATTGAACGCCGTATTGGTGGGGCCAGAACGCTCATCGGCAAACTAATCTGCTTCAGGGAGGGCAATACTCGCCCTAGAGTGATGCGCTTTGTGAGGCGGGCGTTCGCGGGGACTGATATCAGTCCTCAAGACTATATGTCTTGTGTCACAGAGCGCATCGACTTCCTGAAGCAGAAAGTGTATGCATGGGCGAACCGTATTCGTCGGTATAAGCGACGGGTAGAGCGATATACTCAGAATCGCACCTTCCAGAGTGATGAAAGGTGGGTTTATAGGGGTTGGGAACGACCGGACCAAGGTGTGGCTGAGACGTGCCTGCCGGATGATGATGCCATGTGTTCCTTCTGGCGCAGCATCTGGTCGGTGCCTGTCAGTCACACCGAAGGTGATTGGGCTCGGGAAATTGAGCGAGCTTGCGATCCAATACCAGAAATGGGGGCTATCACTATCTGCCCCCAAGATGTAGCTCGTGCAGTCCGTCCGTTGCCCAACTGGAAAGCTCCAGGGCCGGATGGGCTGCATAACTTTTGGATCAAATGGTTCTCAAGGTCGCACGCTCGCTTGGCATCTCAGTTCCAGACTGCTTTAGAGTCTGGTTCGCTACCCCAGTTCCTAACGACAGGAATTACCCACCTGCTCCATAAATCAGGTAGCACTGCGGAACCCAAAAATTATAGGCCGATCACATGTTTACCGACGGTCTATAAAGTTCTTACATCCATTTTGAGAACTAAAATTAACAAACATATAGACACCAACTCCATCATGTCTGCATCTCAGACTGGATGTAGGAATGGGTCCCGCGGTACTAAGGAGCTACTCCTCATTGATATGACCATTAGCCAACAGGTTCGTCGTTCCCGAAAGGATCTGTCGACATGTTGGATAGATTATAAGAAGGCCTATGACTCGGTACCACATACATGGCTCATGAGGGTGCTGGAGTTGTATAAAGTAGATACAACTCTGCGCACCTTCCTGATGTCGTGTATGGGGCAATGGAGGACAGTCCTTCGCTATCCAGGATGTCGAAATATTCAGAGGAATAGCGAACCGATAACGATCGAGCGAGGCATATTCCAGGGCGACAGTTTGAGCCCGCTTTGGTTCTGCTTAGCCTTGAATCCTCTAAGCACACTGCTGGAGGCTTCAGGTCTAGGCTATCGGCTGAGGAGAGGTGGTCAGGTTATATCGCACCTCCTCTATATGGATGACCTAAAACTCTTTGCCCCCAACAATTTACAACTAATGGAGCTACTGAAAGTAACTCAAACATTCAGTAACGCCATTAGGATGGAATTTGGTGTGGACAAATGTGCGGTCATGCATGTAAAGCGAGGGGAGATTGTGGAATCCGTGGGAACCCAACTCTCGGATTCCACAAACCTTAGAGCCCTCTCCGCATCCGAAACCTATAAGTATTTGGGTATGTTGGAAGCGTTAGGGATCAATGGTACTGACATGAAGCAATCGTTGAAGGAGCGCTTCTTTGGCCGCCTGAAAAAAGTACTTAATAGTCTTCTATCAGGCGGAAACAAGGTGCGCGCCTTCAACGGTTGGGTCATGCCGGTTTTGATGTACTCTTTCGGCATACTTAAATGGACTCAGACCGAACTCGACGCCCTGGATAGGAAGGTCCGTACACTGCTGACTGAAAGTCGAATGCATCACCCACGGTCATCGGTAATGAGGCTGTATATCCCGCGAAAGTGTGGAGGTCGAGGCTTTTTAAACGCTAAGACTCTCCACAATCGCGAGATATGCAGTCTCAGGGAATATTTCCTAGAAACCGACGTGGGGATGCATCGGGATGTAGTCGCAGTGGACAATGGCCTCACCCCGCTCTCCTTGGCTAAAGAGAACTGGCGCAAACCAGCAGTGCTTGACACTAATGATCGCATGGAGGTATGGCAGAGTAAGGAGCTTCACGGACGCTTTTTCCGGGCCCTACATGGACCCGATGTAGATCTACTAGCGTCCGTAGCCTGGCTACGTTTCGGTGACCTCTTTGGAGAAACCGAAGGTTTTGTTTGTGCAATTATGGACGAAGTTATGATGACGAACAATTACCGGAGATTTATTGTTAAAGACGGCACGGTTGACATCTGTCGGGCATGTCACCGGCCGGGGGAATCAATTAGACATATCATCTCTGGGTGTTCTCGTCTAGCTAACGGAGAGTACTTGCATAGACACAACCTTGTAGCCAGGATAATCCATCAGCAGCTTGCTTTGAAATACAACCTTGTGGAATCGGAGGTGCCGTACTACAGGTACGTGCCCGACCCAGTTCTCGAAAATGGTAATATCACATTGTACTGGGATCGATCCATCATCACTGACAGGACTATTGTTGCCAATAAGCCTGATATAGTGGTGGTGGATCGATCAGAGCGGCGCGCAATGATTGTTGACATAACCGTCCCGCATGATGAGAACCTCGTGAAAGCCGAGAAAGATAAACAAATCAAGTATCTTGACTTGGCTCGCGAGGTTGTCGACATGTGGGATGTAGACTCAGCAATCATTGTGCCGATAGTCGTAACAGCCAATGGATTAATAGCCAAGAGCCTCGACCAACACCTAAGGAGGCTCTCGTTGGGCAGCTGGATCAAGGGCTTGATTCAGAGAGCGGTACTTCTGGACACGGCTCGCATTGTTAGGAGGTTCCTCTCTCTGGAGCCCTGACCGCCGGTAGCTTGGACCTTGTTCCCGATACCGGTGGGCTACTATTTTTTATATTTTTAAATGTTTTTATATCTATATACCATAATATTTAAAAATATAATTTATATGTGTATATATTGAAATAAAGAGATAATAATATAATAATATCCTTGGACATTTCACACAACGCCATATAGTCCCAAGCTAAGCAACCTAATGCTTGTGTTATGGTAACGAGATGGCTGATAAACTACTTATATACATTTTTTTTTGTAAATACATACATATTATAGATAAAACACCCAGACCCGGAACAAATACTTGTAGGTGAGGAAAATATGTGTGACATGACATCCTGCAACGTACTAAGCAAGTACGTAATGACGTATATTAAACTTACCCTTACTGATAAGCAAATTAAAAAAAAAAACGCTGTCGAGACCTGTCGTGGAACGCCCGGTTGGCTCCATAGCGCGCTGAGCGACCAGATCGTCAGGGTTCATGTTTCGGCCCCGTAAGTCATGACGTTCAAGACGCACTGGTTGAAGACCTATGTAGATAATTTTTTTTTTAAATAAGTATGTGCAGACATACTTATTAAAAAAAAAATTTATCTGTGCGAACAGTTGTCACAGAGAAGAGACTTTTTTGAGTTTCACATAATACGTATAGGATATAACCATGGACTTATAAAGTATTATAAGTCCATGGATATAACATACAGAATGAACTGATGAGCGTTATCTCACAAATGACCCCTCTCTAGAAACAGACAAAGCGCGAGTGTGTGGCCAAGACCTGTCTCTTTTGGCTTAGAGTTGTAAATTATACCTAAAAAACGATACGATAAAAAATCAGAAGTATGACACTTTTGATTTTCTGCGAAAGAATTCTTTTACAACAATATTTTATTAAACCGTTCAAACAATCGTTCCAAACAAACTTTTCAAAAAAAATCTTAATTCCATTCTATTCGAATAAAATCTTTACAAATTTGTCTTTTTAACCCCAACCCGTCCTTTCCCCGCAACATTCTTTCACAAATTACTTTGTGAACCCTTTCTTGTTTGAATTTATGATCTCCAAGTTGACGAGTCTCAAACTGTTTTAAAGTGAATCGAATTACGGCTGGCTCGTTCAAAGCCACTGTGCGCCGCATACTAAACAACTAATTGTACACTTTTGTCTTTATCTCTTTAGGGAATAAACAGATTGGTGTTAATGTATAGTGTTTTATCCAGAGCTAAATAAAATGTCTACAACAACCTTATTTCCTATTATTTTAATTGAGAATCATACCCTTCTAGTATTACAAGATAAGAGGAATCATCGCTTAAGAGGACAACGTTCTGACAAAGTCATTCACGCAACATTCTGAAGTTGTCAACTACTTTACCATAGCAGCCTTTTGTAGTGATATTTAAAGCTTAGTTACCTACCTACGATATAGAAAGGAAAAGAAATACGTTCATTTGCGGTAAGATATAGTCAGTTTTCGGTCGCATGGATTGTTCTTCGGAAAAAAGGAATTTCTAGTGCAGCTTGTTACTAATTGTGTTACTAATTCTTAACTGACGGCCAGATGAAGTTTCAGTAGTAGTAGAACTCATTAAAGTAGTGCTCGTAAGAAGTGTGCTCATTAAAGAAGTTCTAGCGAAGTACCACCACTGTACCTGTGTCTGCACCAAGCAGCATTTCTGTTTCAGCTTTATTAGTACACGCCTTAGATAGTACTGACATCAATTGGCCCATTGTCAACCTATAAAAAGACAGGTTTATTAAAGGGTCTATACAAGCAATTTCCTAGCGTAAAAGCCGTTTAGAATTCACGTATAAAAGCCATAAGGGGATCCCTTACGTAAACTTGAGGATTATATTTTTATTTGACTCCTAACGGGCTTTTGTGCGCCTGGTAGCTTAGGTAAACATACCGTCATTATGAAAGGTAGTTTTCTTTGAGAGATTATATAAGACTCGTCTTCATGCAAAATTTGTTTGACATGAATATCTTAATCATACAAGATTTATTAACTTGTTGTAGGGAATTTTCGTGAAAAAAAAAAAACATGAGTGCAGCCATCAAGCGGTCACATTGGCGAATACAAAAGTCATTCTTAAATTCAAAACACCTACGACAGTAGTACAGAATTAAAAAGAAACTAATCAAACAGAGACTGCACAAAGAAGGTCAGTCAACATTCAACAAGATTTTCTAGAGAATCCGGCTAGTGACTTCACATCACATCGTCACTTTACATTATATTGTAGTATGTTTGATGTGACGCATTTCTTCCCCTGGGTAGGTAGAAGTGAACCTACCATAGACTTAAGATGTGATAAGGTATTTCTCACGACGAAGTTTTATAATATTTATCCAGAAATCATAACCAATTCATTACATGGTCATATAATGAGTAAAGTGAATGGAGTGGAGACCGCGTATCGGCAAGCGTAGTGTGGGACGCCTCCCAGCTGGATGGACGGACAGCCTAAAGAAGGTGGCTGGAGTTGACTGGATATGGAAGGCGGAGGACAGGGTGTTGTGGCGCAGTTTGGTGGAGGCCTATGTCCAGCAGTGGACTGCGATAGGCTGAGTTGATGGTAATATAACCAACATTTTTAATAGTTAGTTTAGGTTTAAATAAACTTTATCACAATAAAGATACATGTCACTCACTTGAGAACAATACTAATACCTAATTACCTAAACCTAATTTATATGTAGAAGTCTAGCTTTTGTTACACGATTTGGTTGACAAACCTTTTGTTACACGATTTGGTTGACAAACCTTTTGTTACACGATTTGGTCGACAAACCATTCAGGAAATGGCGTTCGTGTTAATATCACAACGATAATTATGTAAAACATGATAATTAATTATTCCGTTTCAGTGTAATAGGGAAGCGGGTCGTGCGGTCACATTCCACAATCCGAACTGAACTTACTCTATACAAACTAATCCTCATTGCTTATGTATATATTGGTCGTTAAGCCGTATTTCCTGATTATTTAAACATTATATGTAGTTCTAATGACAGGAGTTTAATTATTTTCAGCATTCGTACCAAGACCAGGGAAGCAAGGCGCAAACAGGAGGACGCTTGAATTCAACAGTGGGTGGAACAAGGCTGCCATTGACGATGATGATGATTCGTATATTTGATTGGTTACTATCTATTAGTTTCGCGTGTATCGTCGCCGATCTTATCATATCTTATCATAGGTACCTACATAAGGTAGTCTTCCAAAACTAGCATGAACCTTCGGTGTTGTTTCTTTTCATGTAGATCTTAGCACTTGCAATTGAGGAATAGGTACCACATAGTCCTGCAAACAAATGATTAGCGCCAAAACGTTAATCATTTGTTTATTGCAGGATTCATGGCTTCGATGTCTCCATTTTTAAAGTGGATTAGAAAAGAGCAAATATAGACTTGTTTATATACTTCCAACATCGTATGGTAGAACAAGACAAGAAACACTTCCCATTAAAGCTAAACAAACAAAAACACGGCATCATGGTGGTGAATAGTTTCGCTTCAATTAGCGCGGTGTTTCACCCTTGTCAATGTGGCCGCACCCTAATACAACTCCCGGGATGCCTCTTGATTAATGCGTGAGGTGCTAACACTAGGAAGGCAACAGAAGAAGTAACAGATACATATTACTATAAAATAGCTCTACAAGTTTTATTTTGGCGCGTGGCTAAAATTGGAACTAACACCGCCTTCTGTTTTTAGGGTTCCGTACCTCAAAAGGAAAAAACGGAACCCTTATAGGATCACTCGTGTGTCTTTCTGTCTGTCTGTCCGTCTGTCACAGCCAATTTGCTCCGAATCTTATGGACCGATTAAGTTGAAATTTGGTACACATATGAATCTCTGTGACCCAAACACAGAGGTGTAACGTAAATAAATGTGTTTTGAAAATGTGAGTTGTTTTTGAGGGGTAAACAGACAATAAAAAAAAAAGTTTCGCAATCTGTACCCTGTGACATGTCAATGAAAGGGCTTACCGTGAGGATCTCAAATATATGTTTTTCATATTTTTAAAGTAAATTGTATTAAAGTTATTTAATTTAAGACAATAGATTGAAATTTACCATTCTCCCCCCCTTATCCTCCGAAACTACTGAGCCTAAAATTTTGAAATAAATACAGAAAATAGTTCTATACCTATAAATTACATGAAAATTAATAAGAAGTCTATGATCTTGAAACCACATGGTAAATCTCTCAATATTGTGCGTACAAACTTACATTTTCAGTTGGAATGTCGGTGTCACGTTCTTTAAAAAAACATGGTAAGTAGATAAAATATTCATCGTACGGAACCCTCTCCACGCGAGTTCAACTCCCACTTGACCGGTTTTTTTAATTACATTACAAGTGACATTTCACAAAACAATTGCACTAATGTTTACCCACAGCGCCCCCTGTCAACGTCAGTCGGGCGCCAGAAGATCCTGGGAGCAGTGTAGAGGACTTTCTCTCACTGCTAGCCTATTCCCATTATTTCTCAGCCCTGCTCGTCATTCTTTGGCAGAAGTGTCTGTACTGGGCAAGACATCTAGTTGTGCTGTCTTAAGGAGCTGCAAGTAACGTCTGTCTAATAAGCAAGGGTCTATTTTAAGTACCTAAGTGTGCTCCATACCTGTATTTTTTCCAATCAGACTAAATGACTGACATCATCACTACGTTGCAAATCGCATAGGATAGATCAATCTCGATCGTTCTCATAAAAAAAAAACTCTTTTTACAAACTTTTTATTCAAGGATAGATAGAATATTTTCCCTATTCTTTTCGCCCACCTTCTGTGTATGAGAAGAGGCCTTTACCCAACAGCGGTACAATAATAGGCTGCTATTATTTATTTTACAAATTATCTCTTTTTATCCCGACTGCCGTGAAACTTGAAAGGAGGGTAATGTTTTTGTCTTTATTTGTTTAATAAATGATTCCCTTCATTTGTGTTTCTAACTTTTAATCCCCACTTCTTAATCTCTATTTTATCTTTCTTCTTTCTTTTAACTTCCTAAGTTATGAGGTTTGGGGTGAGTGGAAGTTCTGTGCTCATCTGCTAGGTGCTGCTAAGGGCTAATAATAACAGGCTTAATAACCTAATATCGCTTTATGTAAGGGATTGAAATGGGTCCCCGTATCCAAGGTGTCTGAAGGTACAGAGTAAATAGGGTCACGGTATTACCAGCCGTTAATGGCACAGTACTGGACACTAATTCATTGTAAGTACGGTCTGCTGCCTCATAGTCACGAGATTCTAATTATATCTTCATCATTTTAGATTTTATCGGAATTGCCTGAATTAAAACGAAACTTAATTTTATTTGGTTCAGATAAAATTTAAACAATTCCTCAAGCCATTACCATTTCATTCAGCGACGATACATAGGTTGACGTTGTAGGAGATATAGGTTGTTGTTGATGTTGTAGTAGACGATAAATAGGTTCTTGTGTTTTCCGGAATCAGATTCACGAATAGGAATGTATTATCAGTCAAATATGAGAATAATATTTCCGAAATTCTATCTTGAATACATTTTTTGGTACGAAACATCTAATAATGTATTCAATAAACTATTGACTACGAAATATAACAAACAATGTCACAGTTGATTGACTCATGTTCGTAAATAGCTGAGACATTCAATATTTTCCTTTTACTCCACAAACATTTGTAGTACCAATAAGAATAAATCACATTTTGAATCAAGTTAAAAATGAATACTTCATAATTCGAGTAGATTGACAGCCCGTCATCGTCAGCTACACGTCATCTTTTCACACGCACACATAGAACGCACACATTGACAGCCCGTCAGCTACACACGTCATCTTTTCACACGCACACATAGAACGCACACATTGACAGCCCGTCCGCTACACACGTCATCTTTTCACACGCACACATAGAACGCACACATTGACAGCCCGTCAGCTACACACGTCATCTTTTCACACGCACACATAGAACGCACACATTGACAGCCCGTCAGCTACACACGTCATCTTTTCACACGCACACATAGAACGCACACATTGACAGCCCGTCAGCTACACACGTCATCTTTTCACACGCACACATAGAACGCACACATTGACAGCCCGTCAGCTACACACGTCATCTTTTCACGCGCACACATAGAACGCACACATTGACAGCCCGTCAGCTACACGTCATCTTTTCACACGCACACATAGAACGGCACCGTCTTATTAGTTCACACGGACACAATCTATAGTAATCACACGATTAAAAGTAGCCAGGCCTGGCACTCCTGTAAAAGTTATCCAAGTTTGTCTAACTAGTTGGAAATGTTTCAAATGTCTATCATTAGTTAGTTAGTTAGTTAGTCTGAGAGTTTCCAGTATAATATTGTAATGAGTTTGCTATTGCCGCCACGTTAGAGAAGTTAGTTTTATGTTGTGATTTACATTTAGAAATTACAATGAATTTGCTGCATAGGTTTTAGTGTTCTGTGAAATTACAATTAGTGACATTTAGCTGTTTGTTAACGAAACAATTTGAAACAAACATGGTTCGATAATATTAAGTTTGTGTACAATACCTCTGGAATTGTCTCTCTCTTGCACTGGAATCGTAATGATGGTCGTCGTAATTAGTAGGAACTAGAATAGGCAGGAGTGGATAGTATAAATATCTAAACCTGGTCGGTTTTATTACTCATTCTATCAGGATAGTGCAAATGAACGTCTCCAAACACCGGTAATGGTAGCAGTTAAAGTAATTAGCGGGGAGTGTCGGGTTCAATCCGAGCGGCGGCGGCTGCACAGAGCGATGTGACAATTAGTTGAGATTGGTGACATACGCGCCTGTATTGTGGGCGGAGACGCTGGGGTGTGTGGAGTACGTGAGTGAAGCTGGAGTAGGTTATGTCAAAGTGTCAAGAAAAAAAAAGGTCTTACTGTCCAAGTCACGAAACAACAACAAACAAGAAATGAATACAACTGAGTGAGCGAGAGACGTACCGAATCAATCAAAGTAATAAAGGTGTAGGTATATCTGGCAGCGGGTGAATCCATAACTGATGAAGATGATGATGAGTGAGCGAGAGTGATCATAAATTCTCATTCCTTCTCCGTAATAAAAGATACTTTTTCTGTGGAGTGACAAAGTCATAAAGTGTCCTACATCGAGATTAGCAAAGGTCTTAAGAATATTAAGTCTTCATTCATATGGTAGTGAAGACCCCTTTTAAAACCTAATTAAAATTTAACAGTACCGTTAAAATAAACTTTTACGGAACTAATTAGAAATAGGGCGAAAACGTGCTGATAATCGTCGTAATCGTGCAAAAACGCCACAATACTTGAATAACTTCCTATCTATGGATAACACTTAAGACGGTCCTCGTCAAAACTTATCTCTTAACATAACACAGCAATCGAGTTATGAGAAAACTTTAAGTAGATTGTTTTAAGAGAGTTAAGATTGCTGAGAAAGTTGTATTACGAACGTATTCTGAAGAGGAATGGAACTTTGGACATTATGTGATATTTTGTTGATTTCCTCTCATTCCTCATGAACACGTTATTTGCGCTTGTTTCATGATTATTCATATAAATATTATAAAGAGGTAAAATTTGTTTTTAAGTTTGAATACTAGGGGGTAATCTCTGGAACTATCACGGAAATTAAAAAAAAAAAAATTTTGTACCTATTTTATAGCCCAAATCTTGAGGAAGCTATAACCCTTAGAACTGGTGCAAAAAGAAAAATAAGTCAGAAGGAACGCTAAGCGGAAACGAAGTGATAGCGCGGGCAGGCGATGCGATGCGATGCGACGGGGTGGGCGGGCGAAGTCACGGGCAGAAGCTAGTTACTTTAACTTTAAATGTTTGGATGTTTGTTACTCAATCACGCAAATACGGCTGAATGGATCGCTATATAATTTGACAGATAGGTAGACTGGGATCTGGAAAAAAACATAGGCTACTTTTCATCCTGGATCGCAGACGAAGTGGCAACAGCTAGTTGAGTATATATTGACAAGTAACTATATCTGTTACATATGCATTTATTGTATAATTATATAAACTTTCTAAACATTTTTCTGTTCTTTTTCTGTAAATGGTACACCTGCAGTATTGTCTCTCCTTCTCCGTTTAACACTTCGACTGTCCACAAAGTAGACACAACCTGAACCACATATGGTTCAGGATAGGATTGATACATCCAAAGATTTTCTGTAAAATTTCCCTTTTAGCGAAAGGACCGCCCATTGTGTGACCTTATGTAAAATTTCAACTCTATCTATTATATTCTATTCTAGAATGAGACTGTTACGCTAGTGTGTTAGAATGATAGATACGAACACTCTACACACACACACACACACATTAACGTTTGAGTACTTCCGTTTTATTACAGGTGACTAATAGACAACCCCTTTGCATAATAACACGAAACACAGGGGTCGTAAAAGACAACTAAGGGATTAATTACATTAGGAAGTTAGGTAGCACTGCCCTACTGCTGACATAAACCTTTTACGATCACTAAACCGACTGTCAAGTGTTAATTGTTGCCATCAGGAAGTCCATGCTCAGGTTTAAAGATGTACTACAAATATACACCAATGACTACAAAGGTATATCTGCATAAATTCAAACATAAAATTAAATTTGTGAACAATTTTTCCTTGTACGCGTTTTTGTTTAAACATTTTTTCCATCGTCCTTTCCGATATAACACGCTATGGTATCCTTAAAATATTATAGACTTGGCAATGAAAGCTCACACATTCTTTGTATAAGAAGAGGCATTTGCCCTGCAGTGGAACAGTAGGCTAGTGGTAATATGAATGAATGTACATATATTATAATGTACATATATTATAGTGTACAGAAGTCACGATTATTCTATCTATCCTTGTTTGTTGCATTTAGTACTCTATTTTCTATTGCTTGCTGTTGTTTCTGTAGTGTATACCTACAAGCGTTGGTAAATCTAATTAAATAAATACCGTATAAATAAATATCGCCTAATCGAACGTATACAGCAACCTGATATAGTCGTAACACGCGTGTTTCGAACAGATGTAAAATTAAAGTAGTTGGAAGCGGATTGGTTTTGAAGTGGTCCGTCCTAGGAGACCTGTGTTAGCTGCACTCGTGAGTGTCATCGCTGTGCAGAACGACTCGTTCTGTTTTGCACTGCACTGTAAGCGTACAGTGTGCAGCAATGTCACTTCTTTCACTTATGATTCTTTGTCTGATAGAATGGAATAAAAATGATTAACTACCAATGTTCTTTATTTCTACAGTCTTATTAACGGGTATCGTGATACCCAATTACTGGGTTGTAGACGTCAGATAGGCAGTCTGTCCATGAAAAATACTGGTATTCAGCTGCATCCGATTAGACTGGAAACCGACCCTAAGATAGTTGGGAAAAGGCTAGGCAGATTGATTCGTTCTTTACTTCTATTGACGAGTTATAAAACATTTCTTCTCACATCCAACGTATTATCTTATTCGTTATCTGTCCATTCCAGTATCCAGTAGGTTTGTATTGGTATTCTAGACGTTTGTACGGAATGTGTGGAATTACAAACATTCATATTCTAATCAAACCCTTTAAGTATAGGGTAAATTTTAAAAAATCCTTTATATTGCTCACTTCTGTTTTTAAATTTAGTCTTGCACACAATTTTATTCTTCTAGACCCAGCGGTTTAGGCTGTGCGATGTCTGTCAGTGAATAAATGAATTTAAGATTGAATAAAGTACATAGATTAATCTCAAACGTACTTCAGTAGGTATTGTAAGAGCTTTACGAGCTGTCAAGGCACCGGGAGGAATCAATTAATCCATGGTTAGTCGTTTATTATTATGTTCAATAATTACTCCTAGAAATCGTTCTACGTGTTTTTACATTCCATGTCACTTGGCTTGTCAGCCAAATCTGATCTCTTACTTGTTTAATATTCTCATCTGAAACTTTATTATATGTTTGTGTCGTATTTATTGTACACTAAATAATTTTAACCTCTACAGTAACTTGGAGTTTAGATTGGTGCCACATCAGAGACAGCTGAAAAGTATCATGTGTCTTATTGCCTTAGAACTAGTTCGACATCTCTAGAAACAGTCCAAATTATTATTGTACCAACTAGTATTTCTCAAGTTTCAAGCAAACACTACTGAACTCTCAAGCACGTCTGTAGTTATTAGTATTACTATGAAGACTGATTATATCTCCTTTCTCGGAGCTCATGTGGCGTTACTGAGCGAAATGGATCGGTTGTTAAGCCGAGACGTAACGGAGTGGCCAGGCGGTCTCCACCACCGACCGACTGTTTTAATGCTCCCGCCATCAAGGGTTATTGTCATTGAAGGGTTGAAGAATTTTCATTGTGTTTGAAAATTGGATCGGAATTTATGGAGATAAATCAAGCAACTGCCAGCCTGCAGCTGGCATTTCCTGTAGTTGTTATTGAGTTTGTGCGTGTACTGACTTTTATATCGTGTCATATTTTGCTTTTGTTGTTTGTGCTATGTATTATGGATAAAACACTTTCAGTAACCTAACTGTCCAACCTGATTAATTAATTATATTTAGAGAGCTACACGGATATTTTGGCGCCTGAATGACATTGACAGGAAGGCGTTCTTGGTAAACATTTGTCAAATTGTGTCACAGAAAATTGTATTGACCAAAACAAGATGGCGACGTTAGTTCCGATTTTGGCCACAAGCCAACATATTCTTGTAGCGTTGTTATTGGTTAAATAAGAAAAGCCCACAGTTCATTGGCACTTGACATGACACTTGGAATTTCAAACATTCATGTTGACCTCCGAACACCCGAGTTAAATCGCTTCATTCGTTTTATTATGTAAATACAAAATTACAAATCGTTTTACATTTGGTTAACAATAAACAGGATTACATTTTGTTAATCCATTACACAAGAACACTATAAATCTTATTTGCACAAATTGAAGTGGTCGAGAGATGAATTGCTTATTAAGCCGTCTTCGCCACGACGCGGGATACGACCGGCCCCGCGGCCCCTCCTACTGAATGGCGTGCACAGCTACCCCGCACCAAAGGCTGATTGATCGGGCCCCGTGAGTGATGGCAGGATCGCTATGGACAGTGTCTTCTTTATGGGGTGATATAATTAAGTGTTCTGTGATTAATTTGATAGGTGTGGGTTATTTTGGTGATTGTGAGTACCTAATGATAGTTCGGAGGGTTTGCCATCAATCAATGTAAAAAAAAAACTATATTATAATAATAACTATTAGAACCTATGTCGCCGTTCTGTACCAGAGCACAGAACGCTCCTTTTATGCTACTTTCAGATAGGATCGGTCCGCAAAAGCTCAAGATTAGAAAAATTAACTGGTAATATTAACTGTGTGTGTTTCTGTGCCTATTTGAAATAAATGCTTTGATTTTGACTTTGACTTTTAAGAGAAGATTCATCTCCTGTGCCCTGAATCAGTTTCTTAGCCACAATTCCGACATCTACACAAACACAGATGTTACCGAATCAAACTAATAAAAACAGTCGTCTCACCGCGAATCGAAGCCAACTAGGATTTATTATTAGTTGCACACTTATTTGTTATTCAAAATAGCATTAGGATAATTCTAAGGGCCGCAGAAAACAAAACGGGGTATTGACCCTCAGTGGGTAAGTACAGAAGGTCCGCTTTGATCAAGGAATGTACCTTCAGTCAACCATATCATCATCATCTGCATAGCCTTTTCCCATATATGTTGGGGTCGGCTTCCAGTCCAACCGGATTCAGCTGAATAGCAGTAATTTGCATGGAGCGACTGCTTATCTGACCTCCACAATCCAATTACAGGGTAATACAATGCCCCTAGATAAGACTGGTTGTCAGAATTTCGGGTTTCTGACGACCCGTAACGACTGTCAAAGATCCACTAATGACAGCCGGGACCAACAGCTTAACGTGCTTGCCGAGGCACGGAGGGGTCTTGGTATGTAAAGATTGTCAGCGTAGCTTAACCTGATCGATCAACCCGTGCGGCTGTTATATCTTAGCCAACCTTCGGTCAACCATATGTCAGTAGCAAATAAATAATAACCCTTTGTTGTAGGTACAAAAATTGCAAAAACACAAAGTTAAACATGCACTAAACATGATTGCACAAGCAGTGGTCAAAAGCAGATTGAACAGCTGGCTCCTAAAGATACTTGTATCTGAGGACTGTAGTGTAGTCTGTGTACTAACACTTGAATTACGAAAAATAATCGTGACAGTACGTTACGACGTAAAGGTGCTTGCCAAAGTCGAACTTTTACCATGGGCTAGCCATTTTCTAATCACTAAAGAATCTACATTTTCATATTTCTCACTTTGTATACCTAATGAGAACAGGCTGATGACAGGATCCATGCTAAAAAACCCGTCGGTGCCGTCAGTCTGGGGCACACTCTGCATCTTGCAATCAGCCTGAACTGTCAAACTTGCTGCAAGTCAGCAGGTTAATGTTAACAGCACGTCTTAATCTATTCTCGTATCTATTAAGCTCGGTCCGTCATGAGTGTCACCCGGTTTCAGCTTATGTTAACTGGCAGTCATTGGCTAACTCCAATAACAACAGCCAACCATAAAACTTTAAATAACAACAGATAACTATAAAATTTTAAATAACAACAGCCAACCATAACACTAAATAACAACCGCCAACCATAACACTTTAAATAACAACAGCCAACCATATTGCTTTAAATAACAACAGCCAATCATAACACTTTAAATCACAACAGCTAACTATAACACTTTAAATAACAACAGCCAACCTTAACACTTTAAATAACAACCGCCAACCATAACACTTTTAATAACAACAGCCAACCATAACACTTTAAATAACAACAGCCAATCATAACACTTTAAATAACAACAGCCAACCATAAAACTTTAAATGAGGTTGACAATCTGACAGCTAGTTTTTGCGTTGATTTAGAAAGTGGTTCTAAGAGTGTAAAACAAACCTTCTTTATATTTTCCGTGATACTATGCTAATGATTGGCCGGCCGCTCCTAGGGTTGGCACGACCGACAGCTTGAACAAAGAAACTGACGGCGGCTGGCCGGCTCGAGCGAATTGAATAAATAATTCATGAGCAGCGGCTAAGATTCCCCGCCGCTAGGGTTCCCATAATGCCCGAGGATTTAACTCCTTTATTTGAAAAGCTTTTGCACCCCAGACTTTTAAAATGAGATTTAAACTGAGAAGTTGAAAGGTAGATTGTAATTTGCTGCAGTTAACGTGGGTTACAGGCACGATCTCCTTGAGGCGAAAGCGACAGAAATTAAAATTTTCTTAGGTTTGCCCACGACTTCGTCTGCGATCCAGGATGATAAGTAGCCTGTGTCCTTACCAGGTTCATGGTCTATCTGTGTGCCGAATTTAATCTAAATTTGTTCAGCCGTTTTAGCGTGAAAGTGTAACAAACAAACATACTCACTTTCGTGTTTATAATATTAAGTTAAGATTGGATAATCATAAACATCAATGGTTTAATTAAGTTAGGGTATAATTTTATTAATAATGAGGTGTAAGTTGTTATTTACTTCAATCATATTTTAATTCTGAATATAGTTCCAAAAATAAAATCATCAATTGATACAACTCTCTGAGTTCATACACTATTGAATGACTATTTCTTGAAATCATGACATCAAATGTCAATGCAATACAACTCCTTGATTTAGAATTGATCTCAAAGATTCTGATTCTGATTCTGATGATTTGAATGAACTATGAATTAAATGAATTATGTTAAGTCTATTCTATTCTATTTTTCTCTACGGCAATGTTGCCGATGTCAACAATTCTGCCAATGTCAGATGTGTTATGAGAAAACAAATATGTTAAGTCATATTTTGTGACGGTCGCGAATCATATTTAAATCAACATACAATCTGAAACTGACCTGCAAATTGCAAAAAACGCTAGAAAATTTGAATTTTGTGGTCTACCTTAGCGCATCCCCCCCTTAAAGCATAAAAATTACATTTAAACAAAATATTTTTACAACAGCAGCGCCAATAACAAACAACATACTGCGGTCACAATCTGTCTGGTAGGTAAACTTAATTTTGCGAATAAATGACGGGTGATTGTGACGAGGTTGCAAAGCTTTTACGGTTCAATAAAACAAAACAAACGACGCCAAAGAACAAATCTCACAAAGACCGATATAAATAAATAGTTTGTTAGATACACACAGAGTATTAGGTGACTCCTTGTCTAAAGGATTTGAGCCTAATCCCCTCAGCCTGGATTAGGGACAAAATACGGAACATCAACTGTGTGAAGAACAAATATATTGTTCTGTTGCGCACAAGATTGGGGATTGGGTGAAAAGGATTGCTAACTTAGAAACAGTTTGAGTAACATCGGGATTTGTTCAACTTGCAGAATAATGTAAAGTAATTTCAGAGAGGAAATTAACTTCATACTAAGTTATTTGTTTGCAAATAATAAAGGAATTAAAACTACCGCATTTCGCCATAGAGATAACTGGTTCTAAGAACTCGTAGTGTAATTATTATAATATTATAATAATCTTAAAATCTCCATTATTGTTCATAGCGGACAAAGGTTTCCATTTAGACTACTGTAATGCATGGCCACTAGGTAATAATTACCACCATGGTCCACGCTCTAATGGAGGAGCAAACAATCTTGAAGATACCATGTTAAGAGAGTTGGCCGTCAAATCTTTGCTGGAAAATCTCTGAAGTACTAAAAGCAGTAAGAATTCAATTAACTCTGTATACTGGCCATGTTTCTCTGCCCACGCAATCTTAGCGTCATGATCGCTGCAATCTTAGAGTCATTTCCTGACCCAGTTGTCTCGGGTAATCTATCTTCGTTACATTATAATATTATTATTTATTTTGGCATACATAGTGCTTTATAGGATGAACATTTAATTAATTAACAATTAATCCCATTGGTATAAGAATTTTTATCACATCTTTTCAAAAAGATCTAGTGTATTCTTCGTAAACAGGGACTAAAATAGCTCTTTAATCACTAGGGACTAAAAGTGATTTGAATTTGGAATGTGGATATTACTGGTAAAAGTTACAATCACCAAAGAGATCAATAACGAACATTGAGTGAAAAAGGCGTGGCAGCCAAATTAAAAAAGATTGTAAAAAAATAAAAAACGCGCGAAAAGCATTCTTCCTTCATTCGTAATTGTTTACTAAAATACTTATTTTTAAAAAAAATGAGTATGTCTTCATCAAGTAATTGTATATAAATAAATAAACGTACTATTCATAATTTGCACTTACTTATTTTTTCATAGAGGGTGATAAAAAGTAGAGTGTCCACCTCTGGAGCAACACTATTTTAAGCTCGTCACTCGAGCTTAAAATAGTGTACTTTGAATACCTCGCTGTTCAATCTGGTTTAAAGAAACACTCTCGCCTTCAAAATAGTTGTTTGGTCCTTTGGCAAACAATCTACTATTTACTCTTAACGGAAACTTAATAAAAATAAAAAATTATAACGAAATACTTAATTAGGATTCATATCATATTTATTGTCTCGTCCTACCAGGTCAGCAGAAACAAGAAGGAGTAAGCTGAACTGTCAAGCCCAAATGACGAAAGGCCCTCGTACATCGGCAACAAAACAGAAATGGGAACCACAAAGATGCTTTGAGCTAAGTGTAGCTGTTTCCACAGAGTACTTTTTGATAGAGGCTCTTTCCCTTATTACATCCTGTGCAATACTATAAAATTACTACCAACTACACTACTATATAATATCATCGCTCCGATGTATCCCACTCATTTCCCGGGCGACCCCGCCCAACTTCCTGACGTTCTCGATGTAGCGCTTCTCAAGAATGTAAACCTCCGTTTGCAGTCTATCGAGACGGTACAAGAGCTTAATTCTGACCACCGCCCGGTCATCTTGCACCTGGCCCCCTATTCGGGCCCCCCGCACGACCCCAACCAGCCCCCCCCGACCAAAATAGTCACCGACTGGAGGAAAGTAAGCGAAAGACTGAAATCCACCACGTCTCCCCACCTAGACTCCATCCCCGAGCAAATTATCTCAGTCGCAGACACGACTGGGGCGATCGACTCGTTCACAGAGCACGTTCAATCCGTACTGACGGATTGCTCACGGGAAGTTCCAGTGATGGAAGACCATCGCTGGAAACTGCCCGATGACGTACGTGAACTGAACGCTGCCATTCGTGCCTACGATTCTTTTCCCTGCGACGCGAACAAATCCCACATGCGCCATTTACAGCGTGGTGTAAAGAAACGCATAGGGGAGTGGCGCTCCGAGGGATGGGATAAGTTGATCGGCGAACTCGAGCCCACCCACCACGCCTTCTGGCAACTCCAGAGGAAGCTCCGCTCCTCTGAAGACGCCACAGTTCCTCCCCTCACACGCCCCGACAAAACGGTCGCTTTCGAAAACCTCGAAAAGGCCGAATGCCTAGCCGACAGCCTAGAGGCTCAATGCACTCCCAGCTCTCAACCAGTAGACAGAGCGCACCTCGACGAGGTGAACGCTGAAGTCGAACCGAGAGCCTCCCTCCCGCCAGTCGAAGACCCTGATGATCCTCTGCCTCCCGTCACTCCCGACGAAGTGCAAGACATCATAAAAGGGCTCGCAACCCGCAAAGCCCCCGGTTCGGGCGGTATCACCAATAGGGTGTACAAACTCCTCCCCGCCCCCCTCATACTGCTCATGACCGCCATCTTCAATGGCGCTCTGAGCAACAACATCTTCCCCCAAGTGTGGAAAGAAGCCACCGTCATAGGTATCCCGAAGCCAGGCAAGCCCAAGTCTGAGCCTTCCAGCTACCGCCCCATCAGTCTGCTCAATGTTTTCGCTAAAGTCTACGAGAGGCTTATTTATAAGCGCCTCAAAGACTATGCCGAAGCAAAGAGCCTCATCCCCCCCGAACAGTTCGGTTTTCGCACGAAGCATTCGTGCATCCACCAGCTCCACCGCATAGTCGAGCACATTAGCGCTGCTTTTCAGCGAGGTGCTTCGACAGGCGTCCTGTTCTTCGATATAGCGAAGGCGTTCGACAAGGTCTGGCACAATGGCTTATTATATAAGCTGTACCTGCTAGGTGTGCCAGACCGTCTCGTGCTCATCTTACGAGATTTTCTGTCGGACCGCACTTTCAGCTACCGTATCGAGGGCGCTCTCTCTCCCCCTCACCCCATCCGCGCCGGAGTCCCCCAGGGTTCCGTTCTATCTCCCCTCATTTTCACCCTGTTCACTAGTGACATCCCGAACAGTAAAAAGGCACAGTTGGCGCTCTTCGCCGACGACACTGCCATTTACTGTTCGGGTGTCAACCAGTCATCCATAGTGTAACCCGGCCCTTGAGCAGTTTACAGGAATTAATAAGAAACAAGATGTTGATGGTTTCTATTGATATTACACTACTCACCACCGTGCTAAAGTAAATTTATAAGGTATAATCTGTTAGGGAAAGATTCAATTAAACAAGTACCTTCTTCAACAATTAAAGTTTATTGTTAATACATAGAAATAGGTAGGTACACAAACAAATAATGTGGCGAGCCACTACACTATATACCTTTCCCAAACACTTGGGCATCCACCCATACAAATAGTCTCCGTTCCTACTTGTATTGGTGAAAGCCTGCAATGAGACTTATTACAATTTCTCAGAGTCGCTATATCGAGTCCGTGAGATGAACCACTTAATAACTTCTAGCTCAACCGTTCAAGTATTTACCTTTTAGGATTGTGCTCATAAAGGGAAAATAACGATTATGCAAAGCAATACCCGAGACACAATACTCTATAACAACTGGCTTAACACCTAGTTCCTACAAAGGCCTAACTCTCTCATATGATAAATTATGACACTATAGATTAGCTCTGCGTTCTCTCAGTATAACAAATTACCTCTCAGTTAACAATCGAAATACCGTCAGTTGACGATTGAGTTACCCTCAGTTGGCGGGATTAAGTCCCTTGGCTTCGTTCACAGGTTAAACCTGTGAACACACGAATAACGTGGCCTACGGGCATAGAAGGTGACGCTGTCGTTACCTCGAGTGGCGAACTTCCCTCTTCACCTGCATTCGGCTAGGTAAGGCCTTCCTTACTGCGGATGACCACACCACAGGGGGTAGACTAGAGTCGCCTGCACCCGGATCGATTTCCTATCATCCGATCACAGGGCCGCACCGAGACATCACGAATCGCTCGCGCGTAGCTTTGTACAATAAAGAAAGGGCTAGCATATAGCCAGACCTGTAACAACGACCTTGTGTCAGAACAGAAATGTAAGACCCAAAGGTTGACCCACAGTAACAAGGAAAATGATTGAATACTCACAGGGTTCAGCTTCTGCTGTGCTTATAAATACCCCAGAGGGTTATTAGGGCACATCCCGATCCTCCCAGGAATACGTCCCTTCAAGTCAACCTCTTGGCTCGTGTCCTCGATCGTAAAGGCCGGAAACACTCGTTGTCTTTTCAAACCGATCTGACAGTTTCGGGAATGTTCTGTCACAGACTAAAGAATATCATATCGATTTCATAAACCTAGCGCCATCTAGTGACGCGTAAGCTACACTAAACGAGCCTGTACAGACCCACGATAGACGTCGCTACCTGTTGCGACAAATGTCTATTTTGCAACGTCACAATGCCCCTCTTCCCACAAAAAGGTTTTTGGGTACGCAAAAACCACACCGCCCTCGGTGTTAAAACACTGAAGTGGGTAAACAAATTCCAAAGGAAACTTAAGTGGAAGAGCAAAATGTATTTGAAAACACATGGTTTCAATTTAAAAAAAAAAAAAAAAAAAATGAAATAACTTCAAAGAAATTCAATTATTTCATTAGTAAGTCCTACTGTAAGCAAATAACCAACCATAAATAATCCAACCTGCCAGGAAACCTATTCTACTAACAAAACTTCCTACTATCCGGGCATAACCCCCCCCCAATCTTTCATGCATCCCTAAATTTCCTCTCTTTCAACCTGTAGCAACCTGCATTCGAACCGCAGGAGGCCACCTCTAGCATACTCCCGAATTCCGTCTGTATACCAGTGGAACTCTGCATTGTTCAAAATAAATCAAAACGATCCCCCTGGTGAATATGTTCAGCGAGCTGATACATATATTGAGCAAACAAAGTGCATAACTCACCAGGCAGGACGTATACAACATTCCCAGAATGAAAAAATCCTGAAAACAAAATGGTGGCTTGGCTTATTTTAAGAGTCACCCGCCGCTCTTAACTAGATAAGCACTAGTGCTATCTATAGTCTCACCGAAGCAACGATGCTATCTCGGCTAAACAAAACATTAGTGAAGGCCTATTTTAGAAGTCACAATCCGCTTCATAAAAAAAACAACCAAGCGAGCTTGGCTGATAACAACGTGAAGGCTTATTTTAGAAGTCACTATCCGCTTCATAAAAAATAACATGGACACTGTCCTTATCAAAAAAATGGAGAATAAACACAAGGCATGCAAAACGACATAATACGGTGCAGTATAGAATGCCGAACGAAACCTGAAGTCACGTTCATAATATAATAATAAAAAATAAAATGTAAAAACAAAGTATTACATCATACCTACGCCTTGTCGTCGTTGTTGGAGTAAACCTCCAAACAACACGTGAAAATACGGACTACGGCTAATAAACCCCTGGCTGAGACGACTGAAAAACAATTTTCGACAACAAGTGATTATGTTAATAGATTTTCATATCCTTTATGTGCCAAGAGCCTAATGGTTTACCATTTAACCCTATGAGCTCATAAACTAAAGGTGAAAGCTTCTTTTTCACTATGCACTGTTGATATTTAGGAGCCAACTTCGATGCCTTATACTTCTCCGCATCACTTTGGATGTAAGTTTTACGCCAAACCATCTGGCCTTCACGTAAAGTGACGTCGCGCCTACGCAAGTTATAGTATTTCGCGTTTGTGGCATGAGCCTTTACAATATTGGCGCGCACCTTATCGAAGATATCCTTTAGGACTCCTAATTCGCCTGCATACTCTTCACGAGGCATAGCTACTTCATAATCGCAGTCGTCTGTGTTCTTATAAAACGTGCCGTTTATAATGGGTTCACGGCCATGGACCAAGAAAAATGGAGTAAATCCAGTAGTTTCATTCACTGCGCTATTTATAGCAAATTGAATTTTTGTTAAATTGAGATCCCAAGTCCTATGGTCTTCTTTTACGTAAGAAGAAACTGCTGTCATTACCGTTTTATTGTACCTTTCTACCATGTTAATTTGTGGTGTGTATCTAGGCCCATAATGCACTCGAGGTATGTTATACTTCTTTAAAAGATTACAGAATTCCGATCCCGTGAATTGAACCCCATTATCGGTAATTACGGTTTCAGGAATCCCGTGAGCAAGAAGAACATAATTCTCAAAGTTTTTGGCTACCAACGCACTAGTGGCACGGCGTAATGGAAACAATAACGTGTATTTTGAAAAACAGCAAGAAACTACTAGTAAATGTACAAAACCCGAGCGTGATTTCGGAAGTGGTCCAACTAAATCGATCGATACAGCTTGAAATGGTCTATAACATTGTTTGGGCTGACCCATGAGACCTGGAGTTTGTGTAGTTTTATGTTTATAGGCCAAACAATTACTACAACCCTTGACGAACTCAACTACGTCACGATACATTCCTGGCCAAAAATACCTCAAACTTAACCTTCGGTGTGTCTTAAAAACACCCAGGTGACCTGAAGTAGGAGGTTCGTGGTTTTCAGACATGATCTGTGGACGCAGTGATTTGGGTACTACTTCTTTCCAGTCGAACTCTTGCGTTAACGCATATTTGCCTTTACTGTACCTATATAGAATACCTTTCTCTACGAGATAGTTGGGGTAATTTTTTGGACATGACGAACAACCCGCCAGAATCTTGTCATACCATTCGTCACCAGTCGGTGTAGGCGTAACAGTAGTATTTACAGCCTCAACTTTAAGTAACCTTGATAAGGCGTCTGGTACAACATTGTCTTTACCCTTCCTATGCTCGATGGTATAATTATACTGAGATAAACGACAACCCCAGCGTGCTAAGCGACCTGTTGGATTCTCCAAATTTTTAAACCACTTAAGTGAAGCATGGTCAGTAATAACTGTAAAATGTCTGCTACCTAAATATGGTTCAAACTTTTCAACCGCATAAATGACGGCTAACGCTTCACGTTCCGTTGCACTATAATTACGCTCGGCTTTACTTAGGGATCTACTTATGTAAGCAATAGGATGGTCATTCCCGTCAATATTCTGGGTTAGCATACCACCTATGCCATAACTGGATGCATCGCAGTGAACAGTGAACGGTTTTTCAAAATCTGGACAAGCTAAGACTGGTGCAGAAACTAAAATATTTTTTAATGAATTAAAAGCGTCGTCTGCATCTGGATTCCATTTAAATTTAACCTTGGTGCTGGTGAGTGCATTTAATGGCGCTGCGATTGTAGAAAAATTTCTAATAAATCTACGGTACCAAGAACAAGTTCCTAAGAACATTTTTACCTCTTTCGAAGTCTTTGGTACCGGGAAATCTAAAATTGCGCGCACCTTATCAGGATCAGTCCTAAGACCACACTCATCCACCACATAGCCCAAGTATTTTAAGGATTTTCTGAAGAATTTACTTTTACCGAAGTTTATTGTTAAATTGGCGCTTTTAATCCGTTCGTGTAGCCTTTTTAACAGAAGAATATGTGTTTCTAAATCCTCTGACACTACGCAGATGTCATCAACGTAACAGAATATTAACCCTTTGGTTATATCGCTACAAAACGGATGTCCGAACAACTTATCCATTAATCTTTGCTGTCGAGCTGGAGCTCCGCAAAGTCCAAATGGCATTACTTTAAATTCGAAAAGTCCTCTACCAGGAACAGTGAAGCTGGTTTTCTCCCGTGAGGCTTCTTCTAACGGAATTTGCCAAAAGCTAGCTTTAAAATCTACTGAGCTTATATATTTAGCATTTTTGAGGCTGTCTAGGATTTGAGGTATATATGGAATAGCATAAGCGTCCCCTTTTGTAACCGCATTAAGCTTCCTGCAATCCAGACAGAACCGTAATGTCCCATCTGATTTTGGAACCATAAGGACTGGATTGTTCCATGGACTCTCACTTGGTACCACCACATCGAGCTTCAACATGTTGTCCAATTCCTTATGAAGTTCTTTTAACTTTTCCGGTGACATTGGATATGGTCTGGACTTAATGGGTAACGCATCGCCAGTGTCAATTGTGTGTTGACTCAACTGTGTTCTACCCAAACCTTTTGACTCAAATGATATATTATGAAATTGTTGGACTATTAATTCCGCTATAGTTTTATGTTCTGGACTCAAATTATCAAAAGACTCTATTGTGTTAACTATTGTTTCACTAGAATTATTAAATTTCATAAATTGTTTAGGTGTCTCAATATAACTTATGTGTTTAAACATTTGAGGCATCAAACTAAAAGCTATCCAAAAATCCACCCCAAATATTACATTTGATGTTATGGATGGAATTACATAAAAATTAATAATCCTAGTTACACTATTAAATGTAATAGGTAACCTTAAAATACCTATAGGACTGCTTTCGGATCCATTAGCAACGAGAATCTTTTGCTTTAACTCAACCGAGGTATCCAAAGAATAACCTAAGTTAATAAACTTTTCATGGGCTCCATTGCCAATAATTGAAATGTCTGCCCCTGAATCTAACAAACCGTATAATACTACATCATATAAATTTACACTTAAATATGGCCGAATATCTTTATCCCTGTCTGGCTTAAACAGTGCTGACACCGATCTATTAAATTTGAAAAAATTAGAAACAAATTCTAACCATGATTTCCATTCACCTGGATCGACCGGTTCCGGTGGTTGGTGACAGACTGTTGTAACTAGTTTTTTGTATCCTTTGTTTTAATTTTACATTCTGGACAAGTTTTTACTGTAAATCCCAACTTTCCACATTTGAAACATTTTGTTGGAGCTTCTTTACAACTAGGACAAGTTCGAGTAGTAAACCCTATATTTCCACATTTAAAACATTTTATCTCCTTCCCGGATGATTGTGTTTTGGCCTTGTCCTTTGCTTGTGTATACTTAAGTTTGTTTCTATTGACATGGTTATCTATGCTGGCTATTTTTGGTTTGGGTTTATTCTCTTCTGGCTGTGAAGTGGATTTTTTGTAGCATTTCGACTTTATATCTTCAGCCTCCAAAAGTCGAGCTACCTCCTTTAATTCTGCCACTGAGTCCGGCTTGACTAAAACTAAACCCCTAGATATAGATGGTTTGACATTCTTTTTTAGAATTTTAATCTTGTCTAGTTCAGTTAAAGGTGTCTTTAAGCGTGAGAATAAACCATTCATGACGGCAAAATACATATGAACGGGTTCATCAATTCCCTGAATCCGTTTCTTGGCCTCATCTAGTAGGTTATCCTCATAATCAATGGCATGAAATTCCCTAAGGAGCAAATCTGCTAACTCCTTCCAAGTAGCCGCTTGGCATTTTGCACTCCTGTACCATATTAAAGCGTCTCCTTTAAAAAACGCAAAAGCCGAATCAAACAACACAGAATCCTCCACTCTGAAAGCCTTGGCACGTTCAGAGATTGAATCTAGAAACAAAAATGGACACGACTTGCCATCAAACGTGACATTCCATTTGCAAATATTTTTACTAATTGCATACCGAGTACTACTGTTACCATCAGAATTATCTTCCGCTTCTAATTTTTCTGACTCAGGCTGTTGTTTTCCTGCCTCAGAGCGACTGTAAAATTTGTTGAGTGTTGGCTCATATCCCTTTATTATAACCTTAAGCTTCTCCTGTAAGACACAGTCTTTAACCTCCTTACAAATTATCCTATGCAGACGATGAAATAAATGGCAATACAAAGCCCTAGCACGAGCAAGACTATACCTGTCTCGAGTCTGTTCGGCACTATCCACCTTGGCTTGCAACTCCTTCAACTTAACTTGGATCGTAACTAATTCCTTGCTAACGTCTGACTCCTCATCTACAAACTCGGAGGGACTAAAGCCTAAACAGAGTGATTTGAGTTGTTTTCGAAGCTTGAAAACTGTATCTGCTGGTGTTTCTGCACGTACTGCAACCTCATATGTCAATTCGTCACGTAGAAGGGAATGTAAATATACTGTCTCTAAATCCATAATGAATACTTTTTTATTTTTGTTGTAAAGCAATAATATTCCAATATTACCAAAGAAAATCTAAACGCAAAACAATGTATAACTGATAACCAAACGCAAAACGTGTACTAATCTTGTTTCCGAACGCACCGAAATAAATCAAAACGTCCAATGTCACCAACAATATCAATGAGTTTTATAGGTTAAGTATCAATGTATGAAAACGAATGACGAAACAAACAATGCTGTTGTACGGAATGCCGTGTTGGTATTTTAATCCATGGGATTAATGATGTGTGTTAGAACGATTAAACGTATAAGTGAACAACCAGTTGTCATAAAGATTTCAAAAATTCCGTTTCAATGAAAGTTGACAGTTATTGTTCAATATTTTCCAAATTGTAGCTCCCTGTATTGCACAATCCACATCATCAAAAGTGAAACTTGCTAATAATGTTATTATCTAACCACGATTATCTTCTCAAAGAAATAAGAGACCGCTATAACACCTCTGAAAACCATTCATTTGCAGTTTACAAATTATGAAGTTTACCTCCAAATGTTTGAAACTATTTAATACAGAAGTTCGTGTTGGGTTTATTTAATTGTAAAACAATGTTTCACTCCAAAAAAATGCAATACAGTATTTCAAAACATGACCTTGAACACATGAATATAATCAAACTGTTTTATCTTATAATCTTACCAATTATTATTGTTCAGTTGTAATAATTATTACTTGTACCTGTGCGTTGCTATAAGAAAACAACCGAGAATGCAAACTTATTATGTTACATAAACCTCCAAAATATAAGTAATATTAAATCACTAACCTTCAAACTAAAATTGAGTACATAAATAATCTCAATTTAAATACAATTTGTCCAACAATGTGTTGGGCATAAAAACAAATAGGTTAATGACCTTTATCAACCTCTGCACCTTACCGGTCCAACAAAAGAAATGGTTAGAATGTGGTGCATTGACCACTTAATATTTAAAACTTATATACTAGCCTTAAAACTAATACGAAATCCCACCAACTGAAGTGACTGAGGGAACTGAGAGAGAGAGAGATACTGTTATTAATTTGTTCACCTTATACAATTAAATAATTATATACCGTTGGGCGCCAACTGTAACCCGGCCCTTGTGCAGTTTACAGGAATTAATAAGAAACAAGATGTTGATGGTTTCTATTGGTATTACACTACTCACCACCGTGCTAAAGTAAATTTATAAGGTATAATCTGTTAGGGAAAGATTCAATTAAACAAGTACCTTCTTAAACAATTAAATTTTATTGTTAATACATAGAAATAGGTAGGTACACAAACAAATAATGTGGCGAGCCACTACACTATATACCTTTCCCAAACACTTGGGCATCCACCCATACAAATAGTCTCCGTTCCTACTTGTACTGGTGAAAGCCTGCAATGAGACTTATAACAATTTCTCAGAGTCGCTATATCGAGTCCGAGAGATGAACCACTTAATAACTTCTAGCTCAACCGTTCAAGTATCGACCTTATAGGATTGTGCTCATAAAGGGAGAATAACGATTATGCAAAGCAATACCCGAGACACAATACTCTATAACAACTGGCTTATCACCTAGTTCCTACAAAGGCCTAACTCTCTCATATGATAAATTATGACACTATAGATTAACTCGGTGTTCTCTCAGCATAACAAATTACCTCTCAGTTAACAATCGAAATACCGTCAGTTGACGATTAAGTTACCCTCAGTTGGCGGGATTAAGTCCCTTGGCTTCGTTCACAGGTTAAACCTGTGAACACACGAATAAACGTGGCCTACGGGCATAGAAGGTGACGCTGTCGTTACCTCGAGTGGCGAACTTCCCTCTTCACCTGCATTCGGCTAGGTAAGGCCTTCCTTACTGCGGATGACCACACCACAGGGGGTAGACTAGAGTCGCCTGCACCCGGATCGATTTCCTATCATCCGATCACAGGGCCGCACCGAGACATCACGAATCGCTCGCGCGTAGCTTTGTACAATAAAGAAAGGGCTAGCATATAGCCAGACCTGTAACAACGACCTTGTGTCAGAACAGAAATGTAAGACCCAAAGGTTGACCCACAGTAACAAGGAAAATGATTGAATACTCACAGGGTTCAGCTTCTGCTGTGCTTATAAATACCCCAGAGGGTTATTAGGGCACATCCCTGTAGGATACGCCGACGACATAACCATAATAATAAATGGCACCCACGAAAACACACTGTGCAACCTAATGCGCCAGGCCCTGAAAATAATAGAAAATTGGTGTGGTAAACACCAACTATCAGTGAACCCCACAAAAACCGAATTGGTTCTCTTTACAAAAAAGAGGAAACTGACGACACTACAACTACCGCGTTTCTTTGGTACAACCCTAAGCCTATCAACGGAAACCA